>OX382263.1:303630-10303630 GCA_947507595.1 Pyralis farinalis
AAGAACATGCTTGACCAATGCTACTCCTGCATCTGTAGTGGATTTACCTGCTGTAAATCCGTATTATGAATTCTGAAAAATTTCATTGGTCTTAAAATAGAGTTGCAATTGGTCAAGCATTATCTTTTCAAATACTTTACTCAATACTGGCAAAATAGATATGGGTCTATAATTCCCCAGTTCACTTTTTTCACCAGACTTGAATAATGGAACAATTTACTAAATTTCATCAAGTCTGGGAATACACCCATATCTGTACATTGATTAAAAATAAGTGCCAAGTGTGGAGTTATTGACTCAATAATATAATAAAATACTTTTATAGACATTCCCCAATGATCCTCTGAGTTTTGAATGTTTAATTGTTTAAAAGTTTTAATAATGTCGCTTGACTGAATATATGTAAATTTAAACAGCTCCACACTTTGTGTACCTTCTCCGTTAATAACTCATCCGCAGCATGTGGAGATGAGTTAAGGGAGTCAGTGGTACTGTAAGGGATATTAAAGAAGTAGTCATCAAATAGATTTGCTACTTGTTTTGCAACTGTTACAGTTTGATTATTATGTTTAATAGAATACTCATTATCCCGTGGTTTATCTTTACCTGTTTCCTTTTTAACAATATCCCATACAGCCTTTATTTTATTTGTAGACTGTTTAATTTTGTTTTTAATATACATAGATTTTGCAACTTTGCAAACGTTTTTAAATATTTTGGAATTATTTTTAACATATTTAACAAAGTCTGGGTCAAATCTATAAGGCTTTTCTCCTCTAAAACCATGGATGACACCTGGTTTAATTAGATGCTCTGTTCATAAAGACTGGTTACACAAGGAGGCTCGAAGGAGTCCCGACGATCCCATCAAGTCTCACATTTTTAAACGATATAGAATTTTTTATTATGAGCTGATCCGAAAGATTAAAAACAATTATAACAGGGAGGAACTGGAACGGCACAAACAAAAACCTGTCAAATTATGGAAGACCATAAAAGGTATCACAAATTCAAACAAAGTGAAAGTCTCTGCCCTCCCACTATGCCAAATAAAAGAGGACGAAAGTAAGTGTTTGGACTATGTAAATGGTATTTTTTCCACTACTGGAGAGCGTCTGGCTAATGACATTCTTAGGCATAGCAATAGTTCTCACGCCTCATTAGTCTCTAAAGTGAAATCTACCAAATCTCCTCTGGACTCTTTTTTATGACGCCCACAACAGTGCAGGAGGTGACTGATCTTATCCTACAACTAAAGAATAAAAGTGCACCTGGTCTGGATGGATTCACAAATGAACTTTTGAAAGCTGTCTTGGAATACATCGTTGCTCCACTTACACATATTTTTAATATCAGTATTTCCACTGGAATCTTTCCGGACACCTACAGATGCTCCAAATAATTACCGGCCCATTTCGCAATTGAGTACAATCTCGAAACTTCTGGAAAAACTAGTAAACCGACGTCTAGTGAAATTCCTGGAAAGGAACAAGATACTTTCAGCAAATCAGTATGGATTTAGGCAGGGTAAATCTACCGAACAGGCGGTCACACGACTGACTGATACCATAACATCGTACCTAGATGAGGGTCAACACTGTGTAGGCGTATTCCTGGATCTGACGACGGCATTCGACACGGTTTCAATTCCTATTCTCCTTAAGAGACTGGAACTGATCGGAATTAGAGGTATATGCCTTGATTGGTTCCGTAGTTACCTCTCCGGTAGGAGTCAGCGTACAAGGGTCGGTGCCTTCGTCAGTTCCCGGTCTGACGTGTCGTTTGGTATTCCTCAGGGTAGCATCCTTGGTCCTACCCTGTTCCTAGTTTACATAAATGATCTCTCGATGCTTGGTTTGGAGAAGGTAGACATCATAAATTATGCTGACGATACCATTGTCTTATTTCATGAACGATCATGGGATACTTTGTTTGGCATTGCTCAGGATGGTCTTGATCGGGTAACGGTATGGCTGAACGATAATCTGCTCACTCTAAACTCGACCAAAATTAATTTCATCTGCTTCCACAAGACAGCCTCATCACCACCGCCATCCGATCCCATCATTAGAATACATGTATGCACAAATAGTGATAGCACAGCACCAACATTGATGTGTTCCTGTGAAAAAATACGGAGAGTAGCCAGTGCGAGGTATCTGGGTGTTACCGTTGATGAAAAACTCTCGTTTAGAGATCACATAATAGCAACAGCAAATAGAACCAGAAAGTTAATTTACGTTATGAGGCTGTTGAGCGATGTTGCTTCCATGAGGCTTCTGAAAACCATTTACGCCACTTTATGTCAATCAGTTCTCTCGTATTGCATATTGGCATGGGGTGGTGCTGCTTCAACTCATTTAATCACGTTGGAGAGAGCTCAAAGAGCAGTGCTTAAAACGTACCTAAGAAAGCCTATACGTTTTCCGACCACTCTCTTATACAGAGAAACTCAAGTCCTGAGCGTAAGAAGGCTATACCTCCTAAAGATAATCTGCCAAACTCACAGGGAAGTGCTCTCATCCACTGCCTATCCCAGTTTGTTAAAAAAACGTACATTTCGACTTCCTCTTCCTCAGGTAAAATCCACCTTTACCAAGCGTTTTAGCAATTTTCGGAAACCCTTCATATATAATAAAATTAATGCTATGTGTAAGATACACAATTTAAATACCCGTGATGCAAAATTTAAAATCGAAAGGGAATTGCAAAACTGGACCTACCGTGACTCAGAGGACATTTTGATTAGCGTAGAATAATTTAATGCCTTGATCGGATAAAATTTCATTATTTTAAATTAATTGTAATGTCAATCAAATTATTTCAAATAACTATTGAAATGCCAACTCAACTATCCCAATTTAATTTATAATGTTGTTAAACTAATAATTTCAAACTACAAATAAAATGTAAATAAAATTCATAGCACAATCATGACTGATATTATACAGAATTCTTAAACATTATGTATTTTGTAATCAACAATTATAGTCTTATCATTCTGTTTATAGTACCGCAATACAATTGATTCGAGAATGTAAAAACTCCCACAGGACCACAGGTCTAGCCTAGTGTGGGTGTCTTAGCCACTCTGTAAACCTTGTAATTTTTGTGGTAAATAAAGAATTATTATTATATAATTCAAACATTTTGTTTCTATTTATTAATATACCTGTAGTTGCCCAGTCATTAAACTTAAATTTATTTGTGGCATTAATCTGTTTACTTTTGAATATTTTCTAGTATTCACTGGATATAATATGAAACAATTTTGTGTATAACAAGTCAGGATTGTCTACAGAGTAATCCAATGAAGGCAACCTGTCCCCCAGTACATTGTTGTACTTAACAAGCTTGTTGGTAGTCAGTGGTCTATATAATACATGACTTTTTAAATCTGTCTTCTTCGAACATTGATATACCACTAACTGACCAAAATGATCTGACACATATCTGACATATCACAACATTTTAATTTCTTTTATATGAAAACAAACAAAATAATAACTTACATGTGAAAGGTACCTCCATCTTTTTGCAAACTAGAATTGTTCGACCCAACTGCACATGACATAACTGCACAGTTTGGCATTTTTAGTATAACAGTTTATGATGTCACCGGAGCGATAACCATTACAAGACTGTTAGAGAATCGATTACGCAAGTAGTTTTTATACGCGCAATGGATCACATTATCTTGTACCATGACAGAGGGGAATGATCCTACGAGGCTAGTCCTTTTGTTGAAAGGTCAAGTTCTAAACTAAAGATTTGGCTGTATGGATACCTTTGTCTTTCCCTTCAGAGATAAAGAGAACCAAAAAAAATGGGTGCGTGTACTTATGTACGCGCGTGAGAAGTTATACTTCTCTGGCATCATTAAATATATATTTAACATTAATAACTTAATAATATTTAGTATTAATTATATTAAATAATAATATTTTAATTTATAGGAAGGGTTATTGGAGTAAAATTAAAAAACGTCTATCAAGTAGTAGCGGCGATGTTTATGGAATGTTGTATTACATACAAGTGAAATGTAAAATACACATGTTATACATTTTTAACTATAGCGCCATCTACCGGTAATACCGTGAAACATTTAGCAGCTTCACTCTCGCTCTGTCTCTTTATAATCCCCCACCATGGTAGCGTTAAACGTTTAACGCAACCTTGTTGGAAGTCGCATTAGAAGTATAACTTCAAAAATTACATTTTAATTTATAAGTGTGCGGACTTCTTTCCGCGCTTTTGACGAGTGACATTGTTGTTATACTTGATTTTTTTACAATTCAGTATAAAATTTGTTTTATGTGACAATTTCGATAGTTTTTTTTAACATAAGTGCTAGTGAAATTATACAGTAAAGAAAAAACTCACATATAACACGTTTATGCACTTTTTGGAAGACGTGAATAAGTTCATCAAGAAAACCTTGTCAAAAAATCACTGTCGTTTTACGGGTGGTATTTAAACTGGGTTGATTGGCACTGGGTACCCTTCCCACACGTATTTATTCAGCACAGTTCCTGAAGCTGGAATATAGCATTAAGATTTTGAAATGGTTCTGAACTGAAGACTTGGCTGTATGGGCCCTTTCCTTTGCCTTTCCCCTCGGTGATAAAAAAATACCAAAAAAAATATTATAAGTGTACAAACTCAGAGGAAAGATACCCAGAGGTGACAAGCAAATAATAATACCAAGATAGAACGTGATAGATGTATACAGTTCCTCATAAGAAGGAAAGAGACAGATAAAATATTTTTTGTCCCTGTCATAGTTTTACTATTTTGTGTTTGCCACAAAAACAAATTCGTGGCAAACAATCATTTCGTTCCTTGTAGTACAACAAATTTTTTGCATAAATTACTAAATATAAGGGAAATATTAGTGCATATTTGTGTTCTTTTGCTTGTTTGGGATTGTCTTTTTACTTTAACAATGGTACGTTGCTGTGTAAAAGGCTACAAAAGCCTCAGTTAGTAAAAATACGAAAACATAACCTTTCATACGTAAGTATAAAGTTTTAATAGTTGTTATCAAATATTTTGCGAAAATTAGATACACATGTAGTTTTTAAATAAATTGTTTGTATATTAACGTAAAAACAATGAAAATATCGGTTTAATTTATAAAAAGTATTTCTAGTAAAAACCGCCTAAATCTTGAAGGTTGTCTGTGGGTAATGCGTCAGCCATTTTCTGTTGTATTTTCAATTTATCGGTATAATGAGCGTTTTAGGGTTACCAGTACGTAGTATGGGAAAACACACCGAAATTATGGGTAAATTATATGGGTACAGACATCTTTTTTTTTAATTTCTTACTTTTTGTATACTTCTTTGTTTATAATTTTTCGTCAAAATGTATTTATTTATTTTTAAATTAAAAATGTTAACTTGTTTAATCTTAGATGTATGTTTATTTTTTAGATTTCCTAAAGTCGTCAGTGTGCGTAATGTATGGATTTTTGCTACTGGACGACAGAATTGGGAGCCGAGTACAGTCGCATATGTTCCAAACATTTTAAAGACCACTGCTTTCGGAAGAAATTTATTTGGATAAGTCGTCAGTTTCAACATCCACCATACACGTAAGTTAACATTTGTTGACCTGGTTCGTCAACATTTGATTTGTTGACGAACCAGGTGTTCCTCTGGCAATTTATATTGTTTTTATTTATTTATTTACACGATACAGTTACATAGTACAAATTATTATGTTCGCCAAACTGTTATAACAGTTGAGTATATATGATGATAGGTATTAAAAAAATAAGGAACTAATTTAGATGATTTACATGCCTGCCTGTTCGTCTGCTAGTCTGTCTTAGAAAGTTTCACGTACAGACTTGAAATTTTACATAGTTACATTTTAGTCGTAGAAGCGTATAATTGAAGTACAAAAACATATGAAAATATTCCAACGACTCCGACAATCCGTAATTGAGTAGTTTCGGGACATATCTTCTAAGGACTTTGGTTGAAATAAGAACCCGTACTCCAGTAATGAAGTGAGTATGGGTTGATATGATGTTGATGGGTTGATTATATTTATACAGGTAATTGTGAAAGATATGGAGGGTAGTCGTGTAGATTTTATTTATTTATTTATTTACTACTATTACTACTATAACTTCACGCCAAATCCCTTGCGGGGTAGGCAGAGAGAACCGAGCGCCACGTGACTCGATCGTTACATATCTCACTCGCTTCTTTAACATTCATTGCTCTTCTCATGCACGCTCGCCGGTTTCTAGGGCTCCTGACATCACCTTCTGATAGAACACGACCAATTTGGTCATGGTAGGTAAGTCTTGGCCTTCCCCGGCTCCTACATCCTTCCACTTTTGCATTGTATATCTGCTTCGTCATTCTTTCATCTTGCATTCTTTCTACATGTCCGAACCATCGGAGCATGCCTCTTCTTATTTTAACACCGACGCTCTCTTTCAGACCAACTCTGTTTCTAACATCATCATTGCGAATACGGTCTACAAGCCTCACGCCACAAATTTTGCGTAGCGCTCGCATTTCGACCGCGTTTATTCTACTTTCATGCTCTTTCTGCCATACCCAGCTCTCGCTTCCATAAGTTAGCGTTGGGACCAACACTGCATTGTGTATAGCGTGTTGCGCCTTTTGGCTCAGGATTTTACTGCCAAGAAGTTTTCCCAACGCTCCATTCACACTATTCCCAGCACTCACTCGTCTTTCCACATCTGCGGTGTACCTTCCATCCCTGCTGAAAGCGCATCCAAGATATACAAACTCATCCACTTGTTCCAACACTTCATCATCAATCGTAATCCTTACATTAGTTCTGGATTCTTCTCTTTCAAATACCATTATCTTTGTTTTCTTCGCATTCAGTAGTAAGCCTTTCTCCATACATTCGTCTTTCATCGTTGTGACCAGTGTATGCAGTTTAGATGGTGTATCTGCTAATAGCACGGCATCGTCTGCATACAGCAGACAGTTCACCACTAGGTCACCCATGCGCAATCCCACATTCGTTGACCTTATTCTCTGCAGACAACAATCGAGATACAGGATAAACAGCCTAGCAGATAGCATGCAACCCTGTTTGACACCAATTCTGACATCAAACTAGGGTGACATGCCACCATCTATCCGCACACATGCTGAGCAATCCTTGTAAGTGGACTGCACAGCACGGAGCAGTGAACCGTCAATCCCATATCTCGGCAATATGTCCCACAGTTCCTTTCGCACAACCCTATCAAAGGCTTTCTCAAGATCCACAAAACCGCAGAAAACCTTCTGGTCTATGGCCAGATGCTTCTCTACGATATTGCGGAGCGAGAAAACTTGATCCGTACATCCCCTTCCATTTCGGAAACCTCCTTGTGCGTCCCACAGCATTTCATCGGATTTCACCCTCATTCTCCTTTCAATCACCTTTCCATATACTTTTGCTGCTAAGCTGATCAAACTGATGGCCCTATAGCTGGCGCAGTCCATGCGTGACCCCTTGCCTTTATATAAGGGCACGATGACTGCGCGTCTCCAGTCCATTGGGACCCTTCCAGTTCTCTAGCATAGATTGCATAAGTACCAGAAGGCGTCCCGGACGTAAGTGCCACCTAATTTGATCATCTCAGCTGTGATCAGATCAATTCCCGCTGATTTTCCATTTTTCAAGCTTCGTATCGACCATTCGATCTCATCCATAGTTATGCCTTCGTCGGACGCCGTCAACGTGGAGTAAGCATCCGACTCACTCTCATTGTCAGCGTCCGAGGCATACTCATACATTTCTTCAAAATATTCACTCCACCGTTCTAACACTTCCTGAGTGTTCGCAAGAATGACACCAGCTTTAGACTTTATCTTATCCATTCTGGATGCCGACGAACCACTCCGAGACTTCTTTACCTCTCTCCAAAAGAGTTTGGTATTTGCCTCGAAGTTTTTCGTCAGCCTCTCTTCCTCATTCATAATTTGTCTTTCACGCTTCTCTTTCACTAAAGCCTTGGTTTCATTCTTGCATAGACGGTACATTTCTTTCTTCTTTTCTCTCATATTTTCATTTAAGGGCAAAGATGATACGTAATCCAGTCACGCTTTCCTCTTTCTTGCTACGGAGGATTCAACCTCCGCATCCCACCAGGCATCTCCTTTCGCTGTTTTACGTCTCTTTGCGCATCCACAAGCTTCTTTTGCACTATCCACCATACTTTCTTTCAAAACTTTCCAACAATCATCCACATCTGAGTCGGAGAGGCTTGCATTTGCAAGTCTCTCACTTACTAGATGCACATACATTCTCCTTACACTTTCATCTTGCAGTTTTTCGCTCATTATCCTTTCATGATCTCCGAAAGGGATACGCACTTGCCAGTGCCTCCACTTCCTAAAAAGGCCCACAAACCGGCTTACCACCAGGTAGTGGTCCGTCTCAAGAGTGGGGCCTCTAAAGGCTCTTGTATCCATTATAACATTTCGGAGACGTCTATCTATTAAAATCAAATCAATCATACTTTTTTGGTCATTCCTTCTCCATGTATACGTGTGAATATCCTTATGATGAAATAAAGTATTCGACACGAGGAGGTTTCGTTCCATACATAAATCTAGTATTGACTTACCTGCTTCGTTCACTCTCTTATCTCCATACGGACCAAGAACAGCTTCATAGCTGTATCCCTTGGTCCCAACCCATCCATTCAAATCTCCACACATAATCACTCTTTCATTCCCTTCAGCTAAGTCCAGAACATCCCTCACAGACTCCCAAAACTTCTCCAGTTCTTGAGCACACGCTGAGCTTACGGGAGCGTATGCTGCAACCAGAAATACTCGCGTGATGCCCAGTTTAATACGAACCCAGAGAAGTCTAGGCCCTACCTAACAGTAATCTCTTACACCAGTGGCTAAGCGAGAGGAGAGTACGACACCTACACCAGCACTGGCATGATCGTCCCGGTCTACCCCAGACCATAGGGCCATCATCCCACCGGGCAGATCATCGGTGTCGCTCCCCTTGCGCTTAGTCTCTGTCACACATAAAGCATCCAAACGTCTATCATTCGTTACGTCTATCAATTCATTCGTCTTATCATTCAATCCACCTCTCACATTCCACGTGCCTATGCGGCACTCGGCTCACCTCGTCCCGCCGGAATTGGCGCTGCGTGGCGGGTGGCGGCTCCCACCGCCGCATGCAGCTATATTCGCACCGACGGGGGCGGATCGGTGCGCGTCGCCTACGGGGGACGCCCTAATCCGCACATCGGTGCGCTTTTGGTCCAGAATTGCAATCGACTGATTGGCAGGGGTCGCGAACGAGCACGCTTCTGGCCCATGACCCCCAGCGCATCACGCCATAGCTAAGCCAAGCATGAGCGTAGGCATAGTATGCCGTGACAGCGGTCTTGGTGTCCGTCGATTTCTTCAATTCCCTCAAGGCGTACGTAAACCGAGACATTTTAGTAACCATCGTTTCTATATGAGGTTTCCACGTTAAATTGGAGTCGATAACAACACCGAGCAATTTATATGTAGAAACACATTCCATTTCAATTCTATTCAATTCAATTCTATACCAATTATTTATACCACGTTAATCAAGTTAATCACGCACACACACATGCTTTTGTGTCAACACATAAATGTTAATCAAGCATTTTATATTGTCTGAATTTGTAAACTTTTAAATATGTAAAGCTCAACTAAATTATAGTATTGACAGTAGTTTAAATATAATGTTAGTACTAGGCTGTCGATATTACATGCTAATAATGCGTTACAAAATTAAAATTGTCCTATTTTCCAGACCGATTATCCAGGGTTTCCAATAGCGACGGACACTACATTAACACCATGAAAATTAAAGCTTACTTTTGAATTGAGACTGAAAACATTACTGGCTGAGTCACGCAAGAAGAAATTAGCTATATTAAGGTCAAAAACTAAACGACTTGAAATAAAAATGCTGAACTATCTGTCATTACAGAATTTTAATGTAATCGATGTATAGATGATAGATATCATTATACAAGTTAGAGGAAAAGCGTGAACTAGGGAATTAAGGGACCGTAGCAGTTTACCACCTTTTGAGTACAATATGTGAAAGGATAATCCTTGATCAATTGTAGCTTTAGTTTAAGTCTAATGAAAACCATGATACGCAATACAAAATGTTTAAAAACAAAGATTGTTTACCTTTGTTTAATATTTACAATTAAATCATCCCTGGCACTAATTCTTTTTTACATGACAATTATTGAAATTTTTTATGCAATATGTTTAATTTTAAGAAGGAATAATCTGCATTTATTGTGTAAAGAAGATTTAACTAAAAACCGTGTATGTAAATGTGACCATGAATATTCGACGACTGTTTCATTCTCACGATATTTATATAAATACACGATGTAGAAAATTCGATCTAATAACATTGATTGCAAGAATAAAAATCTATGAAAAAATAAACATAAATGCTAGTTTGTAAGGCACGAATATTTTTATTTACAAATTGTCTATAAAGTGTTTTTTATCTCATATCTATGCCTATATTTAGTATCATGTCATCGCTTGTACTTTAAAATATATGTCTAAAATAGAAAAATATATTGTTTAATTTATATAACTCTGCTAGGTTTGACCAATCTCCTATCCTTATTTCAATGATTTCACAGATCTTACTGAAACTAACTCAGGCTTACTATTAATTAATAGATCTATACAGTAACTCGATTTGCGTAAAAAAATACTATTCTAATAATATTAAAGTGCAAATATGTTTGTTGATCTATTCAGATACTGTAGTTTTCATACGTATGTAAATATTAACTTTTATTACTTTGTGTGTAGAAATGGCTGTATCGACTTATTTGATTTTTTTACATTACTAATATCATATTATGAGTATATTATTATAGCACACAATACACATTCTATGCAAGTTTCTTATGGTAAACAGTTATCTGGGTACATTGTAAATTTTAAATTGCCGAAACGCATTACATATGTAGTGGGGTAAATTTTCCACAGTCTGGTAACCTTGTTATTGTATGTACTTTTGTTGCCGTCCCTTACGGGTGTAGGTACGCGTTTGTCAGCTCTAGGTATATACTTTCTCTGAGTGTGCAAAAATGTTTTTGGTTGGGGACTTCTTCTCGCGCTTTTGACTAGTGACATTGTTTTTATACTTGAAATTTTTACATTTCAGTATAAAATTTGTTTTATGTGACAATTTCGATCGAATTTTGTAACATAAGTGCAGTGAAATTATACAGTAATGAAAAAACTCAAATATAATACGTTTATGCACTTTTTGGAAGACGTGAATAAGTTCATCAAGAAAACCTTGTAAAAATCACTATCGTTCTACAGATGCTATTTAAATTGGTTTGATTGGGTCTAGGTACCCTTCCCAAGTATTTTTTCAGCACAGTTTCTGAAGCTGGAACATAGAATTAAGATTTTCAAATGGTTCTAAACTGATGACTTGGCTGTATGGACTGGATCCCTTTGCCTTTCCCCTCGGGGATAAAAAGAACCAATAATCTCTGTTTTATTTTGGTTTTAGAGCACTAAGAACACTAACATTGACGAGAACACCAGTATCACCATAAAGAAGAATTGTAACTGATTACAAATACTTAGCTGTAAATATTTGTAAGTATTCAAAGTTTATAGTTGTTTCAATTTTTGCAAACGAATAGTATAAGGGCGATCGTCATTTGTTAGGATGGCGGAATCGTTGGCTGGAGATGATGGAGACCCTCCTGACCATGTGCCGGCAGCCGAAATGGAGGTACTAATAGTGCGCCAAGGTTTAAATAGTAAAAATCAGTCTAAAAAATTAAAGGCAAATTCAGTCCTAGTTTCCTTAGAACTGGAGGTGTTGCAAAGTTACAGATTCACCTCTTCCTTTAGGCCAAAATACAACAAAATTTGCGTTACAAAACACTCCCATTGTTCATTCAGGGATTAATTCCGTCTCTCACAATGCCTCACACGGCTTATAAGGAAGCGATACCAACTGGCCGACAATTTTATAGCTCTGCTGATAATGGCCCCTTTGTGGTGCCCAGAGGTTTGAGGACTCTGTTTCAGCTGGGGCCAGTTTAAATACCATTGACTTTGGTCGTCTTCTGAAGAGACTAGCTATTCAGGGGATCGTTGATGGTAGCCTACAGAGAATTGGTAGAAATAGGGTTACAAAGAATTTTAACAGTGCTGACAAAGCTAACTCATTTATCATGAAAAAGGTGTTAAAAGAGCACAATTACAGGGTATCTACGCCAACTTTTAACACCGCTCGCATGGCGCTTGTTCGCGGCGTGCCAGCTGAGTGGAGCGATGAACATGTAATAGAAAATATTTCTCTGCCATCTGGTTGTGGTGAATTTTGTTTTATCTTTTTATTTATGTAAAACACATAAAAAACCATTAATAATTATTTATTATAAAATCTTTCAAAAACACTAAACCAAATCCATTTCACATATTAACAAAACAGCATCATTTTTCCTGTTACTTACATATTGAACTAATTTTAATATGACATGACCAAAGACAACTTAAATAAAATTCCCACCTTCAACAGTTTTAAAGATAAGATGTATAAATTATAAAGTTTAGGTTGATGGGACTGCTCATTGGAAAGCTTCTCAATGCTATGTGATAACTTTTGATGGTCTAACATTACCAAATAAAGTTTTTATTTGTTATAATTCTCTAACTGTGGAGAAATATTATTATCCTACTATCTGCTTTAATTGCTGTAGGTTTGGGCACACCAACCGCGAGTCGTTTCTTTGCAATTCAACCTACGATTCTATAGATTTATTGCATCCAAATGGATCACAACAACAATTTGTCGTATTCGCCTTGGCCACTGTTGTACAGCTGCCCATTTAAGTTTTTTTTTTTTATATTAGTTCAGCATAGTGGCCCCTCTTTGCCTGATGGTAAGCGAAAGAGGAGCCCAAATCGCAACTGCAACTGACAACATACTACATCCCGTATCCTGTCAGTTGACGTTGCCATGCTGACCCGCAAAATGCTTCTTCACGCTTCGTTTGAAGGATCCCATATTGTAGGAAGGAGGGAACACGTATGCAGGCAAGGCGTTCCACTTTTTAATGGTACGACAAAGATAGGAGACGTACGTAGTACGAAGAGATATTCTCTACCATGGAACTATGACGTCGCAAGCCCGCATGTGTGGTTCTATGACGGAAGGGTGAGGGTGGGATAAGGGAAACAGTTCTTCAGAGCACTTGCCATGGTAAAGGCGGTAAAATACGCTTAGAGAGCCTATGTCCCTATGGAGTTGAAGAGGTTCTAGATTTTTGGTGACCTCTTCGTCGTCAATTATGCGGATAGCCCGTCGCTGCAACCTATCGAGAGCCTCAATGATATATTAACGTTTACTTCACCTCGGGCGGATTTTTAGCAGTGCACTGTTTACTGCGCTGATGCATTGGCTGCTGTTACTCGCACTGTGCCCACGGAACTAACAGAGTTTGTAGAAACGGGATTCACTTTGGGATTTGAATGAGTCGAATTTCATCATTGTAATTTTAATATAAATTTCTTTATTAAATTTTTATAATGGGTGAGATCCTTTTCTATGCGAACTCGGCATATGGAAAGGCGTGACACTAATTAAAGAATGGGTTCAAAAAGCAAAGCCTTCAAAAAGCAAAGCCTCCCTCGGGCGCCAGCCGCTCCCTCCACGGTATTGCCCGAACAGTCCAGGGATGCTTGAACATTTAATCTCAAGGAGAGTGGAAAAAAACATTTGAAATCCGATTAATGTTTTAAATTTTTAACGGAAGTATCGCGTATTTTATTTATTTTGTTGAACCTGACGTTTCGAACGCTTTGCAGCGTCCGTGGTCGCAGCAAAACTAAGGTGGTGTTTGTCTTACATTAGTTATTCAATTATTACATCTACCGACATGGATGGATTAATTATATATGTTCCGATTCACACAAAAATCGCTCACAGTGTCAGAACATTTTTTAGATCTTTGGGTTTGGGACTTGATTATTTTTAGGACTGGATCCCAAGCAGGTGGTACTTGCCAACCATCTTCTCTATTGAAATTGGGGTGTTTTCTTATTTCAATAGCCTCGCGCAACATTCTCGGCATGTAGCGATTCTCCTTGGCGAGCGTTCGAAACGTCAGGTTCAACAAAATAAATAAAATACGCGATACTTCCGTTAAAAATTGTTTAATTCAATGACCCTACTTCCCTATTGACCATACAGGATCTCAGGGATGGATGCACTGTACCAAGAGTATTTTGCATTAATTTTGTATCCATTTGCTGGTGTGGGCGTGTACCACTAAATTCGTGTTTTTAGATATTTGTAATTATCACTTATTGAAGGAAAACATCGTGATGTAACGTGCATGTCCAAGAAATTATATTATTAAAGACGTGTGCTCTCATGTATGAAACTCGTAAGTTTCCCACTGTGTGTGGAGTCTGGCGGCAGTCACTCCGTGTTACAATCTATATCGTCGTCAAACCCTTAGGTGTAGATAGCGGACGCCGTCATTAGTGAGGGATTAGGAAAAGGGATAACGCAAAGATGAAGCTCTCCATCTCTCTCTATTTGTCAGGAGTTGGATTCCTTAACAGAGCAGGCTGTCCGTCGACGTGTCCAGCGCGCAGGTCTCGAGGCCGCGGGTATTTTTGTAGCACTTCATGTTTCGAACTCGGCGTCTTCGTGGTAATCCTGATAATATTGTGATACGATGTATAAATGATATCAGTTAACAGTTCTGTTCATAAATCCAGGTGTGGGCCGCAGACGGACAATCGCCAACAGACCTCGGTCCTGTCGCACGCGAGCTTCGGTTGTTTTGCGACCGTTAACCGAGCAGTCGCCGAGACCATCTTGTCACCGTGAGTATTGATATTGAACATTATTTTAGTTCGTGGTGGTTAAGCAATCAACGTTTTGAAGAAACTATGTAACCTACATTACAGTATTCAATATATTATCGCTCGTGAAATACCACATTTGCTGCTGCCCAGCAAGTCCTTTAGAGCTTATTGGTAACCTCACTCACTTGCAGGAACACAGCGACCTTGTAGGGAGTGTTATTGGGCTGTGGATTCCTGTGAGGTGAAGGTACGTGTAAGTCGGGTTACTTATTGCCTATTGCGGCCTGTCTATGTCAAAAGCGACCAGATCAAAAAAAAATGGGTGCGTGTACTTATGTACGCGTGTAAGAAGTTATACTTCTCTGGCATCATTAAAAAAATATTTAACATTAATAACTTAATAATATTTAGTATTAATTATGTTAAATAATAATATAATAAGGAATATATAATAATATTATTATTATTTGGAAGGTACACCGCAGATGTGGAAAGATGAGTGAGTGCTGGGAATAGTGTGAATGGAGCGTTGGGAAAACTTCTTGGCAGTAAAATCCTGAGCCAGAAGGTACAACTCGCTATACACAATGCAGTGTTGGTCCCAACGCTAACTTATGGAAGCGAGAGCTGGGTATGGCAGAAAGAGCATGAAAGTAGAATAAACGCGGTCGAAATGCAAGCGCTGCGTAAAATTTGTGGCGTAAGGCTTGTAGACCGTATTCGCAATGATGATGTTAGAAACAGAGTTGGTCTGAAAGAGAGCGTCGGTGTTAAAATAAGAAGAGGCATGCTCCGATGGTTTGGACATGTAGAAAGAATGCAAGATGAAAGAATGACGAAGCAGATATACAATGCAAAAGTGGAAGGATGTAGGAGCCGGGGAAGGCCAAGACTTACCTACCATGACCAAATTGGTCGTGTTCTAGCAGAAGGTGATGTCAAGAGCCCTAGAAACCGGCGAGCGTGCATGAGAAGAGCAATGAATGTTAAAGAATCGAGTGAGATATGTAAGGATCGAGTCACGTGGCGCTCGGTTCTCTCTGCCTACCCCGCAAGGGATTTGGCGAGAAGTTATAGATAGATAGATAGAAATAATAATATTTTAATTTATAAGAAGGGTTATTGGAGTAAAATTAAAAAACGTCTATCAATTAGTAGTGGCGATGTTTATGGAATGTATTACATACAAGTCAAATGTAAAATACAAATTTTATACATTTTAAACTATAGCGTCATCTACCGGTAATATCGTGAAACATTTAGCAGCTTCAACCTGCACTTTTGTGTTCGAGTGCCACGCATTCACTCTCGCTCTGTCTCTTTCTATTCCCCCTCCATGGTAGCGTTAAGCGTTTAACGCAACCTTTTTTGCAAGTCGCATTAGAAGTATATCTTCAACAAACGAACATGTTCATTACGTCAATTAATGTTCAAGTGTCATAAACGTTCTGTTAGATCTTATCAAATGAGATCGTGAAATAAATCCGTGTTCTCCGATTTATGTACATAATGGTAGAATAACTGGCTCGGCGGCGAGCAACCCCGCACTCTTACAAATTATATTTTGAAAGACGTTCCAGGAAAAAATACAAAGAAAGTTCTGGTTTACCATTTGTGTTGTGGAAGTCTGGAGTCACGATATGTAAAAAATCAGTATGTTCGCCGAATCCTCTGTGTTAGGTGGCGGACATCGGTAATCCTATGATATAGAATTGAATAGCTCTAGGAAGAAGAATATACATACAGATAAATGGTTTCCTCGCACGTGCCGACGTCGACATCCATGTCGTAGTGCGACGTCTTGTCGGTTGTTCTAATAAATGAAGTGAAGTAAATAAAATGGTTTCTATTTTTTCTCAGATGCACGCCACCCAGTTGCTGCAGTCGCTCGCTCTGCAGCAAGAAGTCGGAACGCTTTGCGATGTACTGTTACAAGTATGTACGACAACGGGCAGCGGACGTCGGACACGTTACAGACATACAGAGCCGTCCGTTTGAATGAGACGAGAGATGTACGAGTGAGTGTTATTTTCAGGCGCAGGTGGACGGCGCGGCGGCAGGGAGTGAGGCGCGGGGTGTGCGGGCGCACCGCACGGTGCTGGCGGCCGCCTCGCCGTACTTCATGGCCATGTTCACAAATTTCTCCGAGCGCACAGAGTCCGTCGTTACAATAAAGGTCAGTCACGGAGGGAATGTCTCACAGTCACCGCGACACAGTTTGACGTAACACCAGTTGCATCACTACACGTTAACGCCCTGTGTAATATCTATCTATACGTATCACGGGGTAGACAGAGAGGATCGCGCGAGGGTTTAAGGCTACGTTTCGGCCGTGACTTAGGACTAGTGCCGCGTCTCTTTGTTGTGGATATATGTAGAGAGAGGATCGTGTCTGGTGTATCGAAGAGCCAGTTTCTGTACATTTGTTATATTACAATGGACCGTACAAATACTCGCCTACGAATGAATGTCTATGTTTTCAGTGAGTGCTGAACATAGATAACAACTATCGAGTTATGTAAACAATATATTGAACCGTGACTTGTTCACGTGTGTGGTGAGGCGTGTTGCAGTGGTGGGGCTCGCCGGCCGTATAGTAAGGCTGTGCAAGGGTCGCACGTTTCTTAGACCATTTGTCAGGTCGTCTGGCGGTAGTTCATTAGTAATAGTTATGTTTCGTACTACACAGCATGTTCTATGTAATGATACTCGTTCAAAGCTAAAGCTAAAAAGTACATAGAGTAGCAGCAATCTTTTAAATTATGGGTAAATTGTACAATATTTAAATATGTTCGCATTTTGTGACAAAGAGTAGTGTTGTGGGATCAGAATTAGATCCAAGGATGGCGGGAAACTCAGCGACGTATCATAGATAGACACGTTATACACCAACATTATTGTATTTTAAAATGGCGCAAGTACAACTATATCTACGTATAGTTATTTATCATCACACTTTGCTCTAAAATGAGACAAATGATAGGGAATACCATTCGTTAGAAAGAGACGAATACACATGTTTAGTTACGTATTGATTGCTGCTGAGCGCTCATTGGCGCGAGCACTGATTTACCGATACGGAGGAGACTGGGGAAAAAAGCTCTGGATTTAATTATTTCAAGTGTTCAAAATAATAAAACCAAGTATGTACAAAACATCTATTTTCGTAATATAAATTGTGAACAATGAAATTATAAAATAATATCGAGTCAGTCTGAGAGTGAATAAAAAAAAATACGTATTATATTCCCTGAAATAAACTTAACTTACTCCTTTTTTGTCTTTTTTAATCAGTTTTCAAATCTAGATTATTTTTATGCGCGAAATATATCCGTACATTAGTGAACTTCTCTATAATAGCGCCTGTTAGGTGAAGGCTGTGATTATAAGTCGGATATTGCTCTAGGGAACGACAATTTAAAGAGGAAAATACATCATTGCGATATAGGAAAGACTTTAAATGACGACTCGAAATATGACGAGCTCGGTGGCTCAGTCGTGAATGACGCAACTTTGACATCAATGCTCGTGGGTTCGATTCCCACACAGGCAAACATTTGTGTGCATGAACATGTCTGTTTGTCTTGATCTGAATGTTTTAAGAGAGGTAGGGCGCATCAAAGCAGCCCGTCTGGGGAAGTACCTCCACCTCACCGAAAACCGCAGCCAAATAACAACTACCTAGAGGGTTGTTGTGTTCCTACGTGTGAGTTTGGTCACCAGTAAGCTCCCAAGGAGTTGCTGTGTAAGCAGCGGAGGAGGCATCGCGCGAGTGATAATTAATATATCGCAAGCGTTAATAGACTACGGTACCCGCTTTACATCAGGTAGGTCGTATACTTGTATGTCTCCCGACGGAGTATTAAAAAAAAATATCATCAAACAATCTAGGTAATCTAAAATGGAAAGAAATAAATAATAAGTAATATTCTATTTGCTTCATTCTTTTCTAGAATGTGTAGTTACTAGTATCAAATAATTGAAAATAAGGTACGTAGGCGTATTACTTAATATAAAACAAAGTCAGGAATAAATTTAATTCACAACTCTGTGTTCATAACGTGATAGTCAAATTTTCCTCAACTTCCCCTAGCAACGGCTGCCACTATTTACTATGTTTTTAATAAAGAAAACTGTACTTTCAAATGAAATGACACGTTTTCCTTGTCTTTAACAGTTGCCGCGTAATTTGTGGACCATCTAAAAACATAGGAAGGCATTTTTGCCAGAAATAACTTATTTACGCTGTGTGGCGAAGTACGTATAGACGTGACGCGAGAGCGTGCCCAACTGAATACGAGGTGGGCAATTACCTTACTTTCGTATTGCCATTCTAGAGCGTGTACGACGTATCTATGACTATTAAAACATCTTAGGGAAACTTCAATAAATGAACTTCTACCTGTCCGTAAGGAAGCCTAGTACTGTTCGACGGTGAGCACAACGCGCTGCTTTTATAATTACAGCCACGCTAGTCGTGTTCATTACATCATTCATATTTTTTTTTATTTATTTAAAATTATAACAATAAGACTTAGATTCTACTTAGAACGATATGCTAAAAAGCTATCTAGCTTTATGCGCATACCGGGCCGTCCAATATCTTGCGTGATGTTTGCGTTACGCACGACCACCGAATCGCTGTGATTGCATTACACAAAGTAGGTATGGAGCCAAATGCAATTTTGAAAACTCTCCATACGCTTGGTATTAGTAAAATGTTTGTGTACCGGGCTATTAATAGGTACAATGAGACCTCCTCTGTTTGTGACAGAAAAAGATCTGGCCGTCCACGTAGTGTTCGTACGAAAAAGGTGGTCAAAGCAGTAAGGGAGAGAATTCGAAGAAATCCTGTCCGAAAGCAAAAGATTTTATCTCGGTAGACGAAGATAGCACCTAGAACCATGTCGCGTATTTTAAAAGATGACTTAGGACTTGCAGCCTATAATAGATGTACTAGTCATTTCTTAACTGATAATTTAAAAAAGAATAGGGTGGTAAAATCGAAACAACTACTAAAGCGGTACGCAAAGGGAGGTCACAGAAAATTTTTGTATACGGATGAGAAAATTTTTACCATCGAAGAAAATTACAACAAACAAAATGATAAGGTGTATGCCCATAGATGTGAAGAAGCGAGCGCGCGTATTCCGAGGGTCCAGCGAGGGCATTATCCTTCATCAATCATGATTTGGCTTGGAGCCTCATATTCAGGCTTAACTGTTTTTTTTGTGAAAAAAAAGGTGTGAAAACCAGTGCCGTGGTTTACCAAAATACCGTCCTAACAAACATAGTAGAACCACTTTCTCAAACAATGTTCAAAAACAGACACTGGATATTCCAACAGGACTCTGCACCAGCTCATAAGGCACGAAGCACTCAAAACTGGTTGACCGCCCGTGGAATTGACTTCATCGGGCATGAAGACTGGCCCTCTTCTAGTCCAGATTTAAACTCACTGGACTACAAGATATGGCTACATTTGTAAGAGAAAGTCTGCGCTAAACCTCATCAGAATTTGGAGTCTCTCCGACCATCTCTGGTTAAAGCAGCGGCAGAAATAGATATAAATGTGGTGCGTGCTGCGATCGATGACTGGCGGCCGCGTCGATTAACCCTTCGAAACCCGGGTGGTCGAATACGACCGCGAAATGTATGGGAAAACGCATATAACGGGTTCTGACTGCTCAAGGGCATGTATTCAAAATGGAGGAGGGCATTTCGAATAATGTAAATAAAATTTTATTGTACATTTAATTACCTTTCATTTCATATATAACTTTTACATAATTATCAAAAAGTGTATTATTAATTACATCAAAAGTTTTTCACAGAATTTATGACCTGACTAGGTATACCCGTGAGTTTTGTTTACATTATCTACAGAAGTACCGAGTAGACTCAGAATTAAATATCAAAAAGATTTGTTAGTGTCGACGGCACTTCACTTCTCCCAATAACAAAAACGGCTTAGCGATGCCTTCATAAGACTGAATATGAGCATGAGTGCACCGCTGCGCACGGTGCACGGCGCACGGCTGGCGGGGCGCGGGGCGCCGAGCTACAGCTGGCCGTGCGCCGTGACTTGCCGGTGTTGTCAAGTTGCTGGACAGGTTGAATGCCGCGTATAGAGGGTTCTTTTTAGTTGCATAAATATAATGATTTTTATTAATGTATATACTCAATTCATATCGATACAACACATCGATATGAATTGAGTATAGGTAATGTATGTAGGTTAGTTTTATGTGTGTAATTTAATGAATTGCTCAGCTACTAGTATAAATATTAGATATCATTATTTTGTTACATACATATTTAAAATGTATATGTAAATTATTTTATTTTATGTAATTAACCATTTGTATATGTATTATTTAGAATCCTTCGGACGTTTAGGTGTGAAGTGCTCTTTTAAATTCCATTTTATATTTTTTCGTTTATATTAATTATTTTACAAATTGTAGTCGCATGCTTTAGGAACACGTTTCTTACCATCGCAAAGAGCATAGCAATAATGAATGAAGCGAAAGATTACTTCCGTGACATGGACTATTTTATACAAATCTCAATTCAGACCGAGTACTGTAGAGATCTATGTATGGAAGCACCTGAACATCAACACAGCCTTGTGATTCAGTGCAAAGATGAGCTGCTAGAATTGTCGATGGTTCTAAGCCTTTAGAGTTTAAGGAGAGATTTTACCTTCCTTTGTGTGTTCTACACATTGAACAATGATTTGTCATCTTGAGCAGTTGCTCATAATTTATTTATTCATTGCAGAAACATTGAGCAAGATAGTTGTTACAATACTAAATGTGATCAAACATGCTTCGTCAAACATGACATGCAATGTATGTTTACTCTAACACAATAACTTATTTACATACAAAATTGATATTAATTGAATATATCATCTGTAATTTAGAAACTCGGTAACATTATAAAATACTTTATTATTTAGCCATTGGAATAATTTTAACTTAAAAGGTTTCAAATTTAATATTTTTATGTCATATGGGATTTTATTAAATATTTTAACATGCATAGCTAAACAATTACTTTGAAACTGGGTCGTCCGCGGTACACAGTCCAACACCAATCTATTTGGATTCCTAGTATTTCGAGGGTATGTCTGAGATGCTTTAAGGTATAGTTCTGGATGCTCTTTGACAAAGACGCATACCTCAAATATGTATAGACATGGAACTGTCAACAAGCCAAGTTTCTGAAAGAGTGTTTTACATGAAGTCCACGCCGAAACCCCGCACAATGCCCGTATGCACTTTTTTGTGATATGAATACTTTGTTCATAAGAACACCATTACCCCACAAGGGCAGTCCATATCTTAAAATCAAGACTACATGAGCATGGTAAACTGTTAACGCAGTACTCTGATTTGTTACATTTCGCAATCGCCTAAGTACATATACAAATCGATTTATTTTATTACAAATTTTATTAGTTTGACATTTCCAATTAAGATTACTATCAATTGCAATACCTAAGAAATTCCCATTATCTATTTCATTTATTATTGTATTGTTGTGATGTATTTTTAATTTTAGTTTTGCATTACCTCTGTTTAAAAATTGTATATAATTAGTTTTCGATAAATTTATATGTAAATTATTTATTTCCAACCAACTTATAAGAGATTTGATTGTTTGGTTTACATCGGCCTCATACTCATTTATACTTGTATTTTTGTTACACGTGGCGACAATTGAAATATCATCAGCAAACAAGGTGCATTTGTGTGAGGTAATTGAAGGGATATCGTTAACGTAGAGCAGAAATAACACTGGACCAATAACGGTTCCCTGTGGGACACCAAATTTGTTCAATTTAAATTCGGAAGAAAATGATGATACCGTATTATTTTCGTTTCCGCCCAGTTGGTTAATAACTACGCATTGCGTTCTATCCTTCAAGTATGACGAAAACCATCCCAGAGCCCGTCCTCTGACGCCAACCGCTTCTAATTTACTTAGAAGGATCTCATGGTCTACCAGATCTAAGGCCCTTGACATATCGAAAAACAATGCAGTAGTATGGTTACGGTTATTCATATTATTCAATATACTTTTAAGAAGTGAAAAAACAGCTAAAGTATTTGATTTCTTTTTTTGGAAGCCATATTGATCATTGCAGATAATGTCAAATTTCTTACAATAATTTAATAATCTTTTAAGCATACATTTCTCAAACAACTTTGATATGACAGAAGTTAGGGCTATAGGACGATAATTAGCTAAATCATCTCTATTACCCTTTTTGTGTAAGGGTTTAATTACAGTTAATTATAATAAGTCCGGGTATAATCCGCATTCGAAAGATAGGTTAATTAAGTAGGTTAGAATAGGAGCTAATTCATTTGCACATGATTTTAAGACCTTAGAACAAATCTCATCAAAGCCTTCCGAATTTGTACTTTTCAATGATATTATTTCATTTCTAACTTCATTTACGGATACAGGCGTTAAGAACATTGAAGATCCTTTTCGGTTTATAACATTGGTATTCCTAGAGTCTACTTTCGGTTTCTGCAAATTGTTTGCTAAATTAAGAAAATAATCATTAAATATTGAAGCTATCAATGTGGCATTATGTATCAATTTATTGTTGCACTTTGTTGAATTGATATTAGCATTATTATAATAACTGTGCGTTTCCTCTTCAATTATTTTCAAAGAAGCTTTAGTCATATTCTTACTTTTGTAAATATAACGTATATTATTATTTTTTTGTGCGCTAAGTATACATTTTTTCAGTATTGTTGAATATGATTGACAGATATTTTTATTGCGTTTAGTTTTACACTTATAATATTGAATTCGAAGTTCTCTTTTCCTACTACAACTCCGTTTTAATCCTGGGGTGATACATTTGCTTTTCTGATTTCTGCTGTTAACTTTAATTCTAATTTTTGGAAAGCAAAGTATATAAGAGAGTGAAAATGTCATGAAATCTATTAAATGCTATATTAAGATCACTTGTCTCCAGGATGTCAGAAAAGGACAGACTAGCAATATAATTTTTGAATTTAACAATGTTTTCAACACTATAATCTCTTTTATATAAAATACTAGCGGCCCGCCCCGGCTTCGCACGGGTGGACATTTATTTTTTAAACATTTTGGGATAAACGAAGAGTAAATGTATCTTTAGAGAGTTTTTTAAATAATTTTTCTTAAGCAGATTTTTTTTTCAGACAAATTACTTTAAGTGGTACGTACTTAGTGGTATTTAATTTTTTATTAGTTTTTATACATAGCCCTAATTACAATCGGAAAGTTTATTTTTTATTTATTTATATTGTTTTTAGTTTTATTTTTACATTTCTTTTTTACATTTATTTTAATATATATAACATATATTTCGAGACTTTACATTAATTTAATTTAATAGGTTTTACTTTTTTAGTTTCTAATATGTCTACCTTAAGGCTGTATACTATATTGGCTGTGGTATTCGTAGATGGCAACAAAATATATTGATTTTTAGGAATCCTACTCGAGAAAATGCAACATGTAATTGGCTATGAGAAAAGCATTCTTCTCTTAGGTCGATGCCAAAGATCGAGAAAGTTTGTCCCTGGGATTTATTTATTATAAGGGCAAACGATACCTTTACAGGAAACTGTAACCTTTTAAAAGACATGGGCAAATCTGTTGGTATCATCGGGATCCGCGGAATGTGAGCTAGCTGTCCGGCCGTGGGACCGGTGATGATTGCTGCTATAATCAGATTGTCTCGTAATTCCTTTATCAAAAGCCTTGTGCCATTACACATATTGGGAGGGCTCTAATTTCTCAACAGCATAATGGGAGTACCTACTTTTAATTTCAGTTCGTGTTGTGGCAAGCCGGCGGGATAGAGAGAATTTAAAAATTCTTGTAGATAGTGCACTGTATCTTCGATGTTGCACACGTTATCAATAGATTTGTAACATTTAATTTAATCACCTGGTACTTTTTTAATTATCATTTTGTTTATCTCATTTACTGGGCTGTTTTTCGGTGAGACGATCGCCCTCGAATAGAGCCAATCAAATTTTCTTTCTGTAAGATGTTCGATGTCGGGATAGATTGTCTCTATAAGGATTTCTAGACTGTGAACAGTTTGAGCCAATTCATTATCCAATAATACTTGGAGGCTATGTGCAATTGTAGATGGTAATTTTCCGCTTCCAAGTTTAAGTATTTTTTGTGAGAAATTGTCGTTGCCGTCATTACTTAAACGTGCTCTCATATTCGTGCACAAATTGAGTGTCAATTGATTGCCACAAAGGTGATGATTTGAGGCACGCTTTTCTGAAAAGAACTTTTTAACTGGAACAGAAAAAATGTGGTATGAAAAAGTCAAAACATTCAATGTCGGTAGCGCGCGAATGAGCCGCGCGGGTACCTATCTCATAGATGTGCGCCGCGCCGCCCGCTGCCATGCGCCATGGCCGCCGGTGTCGCAAGCAAGGGATTGAAACACAGAACAAAATCCGTTTTATCTTAGAATGGAATGTCCGATTTCGTTAATTCAAAGAGTAACCTACAGGCATTGAAACAGTCTTGAATACGAAATGATTTATTTGGATACCAAGGTACGAATAATGTGGCCTAGTTTGTACCGGCGTTACTATAGCATATTTTAACATGAAAAAGTAGTTATTGTGACGTAACTGTAATAGTTAGACATATGGTATCGCGGACTTTTTTGTAGATATTGATGTCCTCTATAAAACTGTAGTACATTACTTTGCTCTATTGTCAATAGTTTCAGCAGCGTACGCGGTATAAGGATTTTTTGGTATCTTTTTCACACATTATCGAAGTTTTCATACGGATCCCTAACTATTTTGAAAATATTTTATAGCCTATGTTAAGCATTTATATTGTAGCATTCTAATGGTGAAAGAATTTTTGAAATCGGCCCAGTAGTTTTTGAGTTTATTCATAACATACATACAAATCTTTCCTCTTTATAATAATAGTATAGATAGTATAGATAAGTATTCAAAACATAATAATAACAATTGGACAGTTTTTTTTTTATATTCAGCATAGTGGCCTCTCTTTGCCTGATGGTAAGCGAAAGAGGAGCCCAAATCGCAACTGCAACTGCAACATACTACATCCCGTATCCTGTCAGTTGACGCTGCCATTCTTCACACTTCGTATCACGATCAGACAGTTGAAGCGGCAAAACCGACCCTATAGCGTCTTTGACATTACTTAATATGTGATCAATACATGAGCATTTTCTTGTAGGTTCAGTAATGTGTAGTGACAAATTATTATTTTTACATAGATCATTAAGATGATCAGTATAGTTACTATGCCTTAAAGTATTTATATTAAAATCACCAGCTATAACAATCTCGTGCTTTTTGTACTTTTTCGTTAATTCAAGTAACAAATGGTCAGTTTATTTAAGAAAAAGTAGGATCGGATGCTGGCGTTCTATAAACACAGATTATAATTAGATTTAATTCAGCAATCACTAGACTAGACCACAACACTCGAATGAAGTTGGTATGGCGTAAGCTTTTACAAAAGGAATCTCTTTAGATGCCCAACCAGATTTAGTCAATATATAAACACCTCCTCTATGACTATTACGGCAAAAAGCAGCCAAAACTTCGTATCCATTAATATTCAAATTGTTCTCATGACCAGTTTTAAGAAAGGTTTCCGAGAAACAAAGAACATCAGGTTCCTCAGCTTGTCCCTTCAAGTCCGCAATAGCAATTTCTATCATATCCCTTTTAGACAAAACTCCGGCAATATTCTGGTGCAGTACTCTAAAGATTTGTTGTGATTTTCCATACGAACTAGACTCGAAAAAGCCTTCGAGTTATTGGAGGAAAATAGAAAGGAACAGTGCCCCTCCGTGTCGCATTGTGCGAAGTATTCATATTATTAAGAACAGTGCCCCTCCGTGTCGCATTGTGCGAAGTATTCATATTATTAAGAACAGTGCCCCTCCGTGTCGCATTGTGCGAAGTATTCATATTATTAAGAACAGTGCCCCTCCGTGTCGCATTGTGCGAAGTATTCATATTATTAAGAACAGTGCCCCTCCGTGTCGCATTGTGCGAAGTATTCATATTATTAAGAACAGTGCCCCTCCGTGTCGCATTGTGCGAAGTATTCATATTATTAAGAACAGTGCCCCTCCGTGTCGCATTGTGCGAAGTATTCATATTATTAAGAACAGGGCGACAACTATCGAGTTCAGAATATTCTTTGAGTAAGCAGTCAGAACCCGTTATATACGTTTTCCCATACATTTCGCGGTCGTATACGACCACCCGGCTTTCGAAGGGGTAATGGTGGAAAATAATATGGAATGGTATTTACAACTTGTAAAATATCCTTTTTTAGATTTTTAAATTCAAATAATTACATTCATAATCAATTGTATTAATAATATGATTCAGCCTTTTGCATATATCTATTTGTTGGTTATAATAATAAAAATTTTGCAAAAAATGACAATTTCTAAATCTGTCACATATTAATCTAATGCTATTATTTAAGAGTTTAGTACTCATATATTTATTTTCTAGTACATTGATAACAATAACAGTATGGTTTTTAAATTTCTTTAAAATAGTATTAAAATTCGTTATAATGATGTATCGTTTTATATGCGAACCGATAGCCATCGCTTGGGATTTCATTCTCACGTGCTGAAACGGCGATGGTCGCGTACTGTGCTGTTTCAAAGAAGTTTTCTCCCGAGAACACTTAACTTGTAGAATCAACTCCATACTGAGGTTTTCTCTAAAGACTACAGCATGACGTTCTTCAAAGAGGTTTTGAGAGGAGTTTACAGAGTTTATAATGCACAAGTAGCACTCTCGCTAATACAAGAGTCATAGGCTACTGTGCCGATAACCATCGGCTGTTTGCCACCTTAGTGGTATAAAAAGTTACACCCAAAGCAAATATTATTCGGATCTAATCGTCCGTCTCCCGCCTGACGTAATAAATGTTCCAAGGCTGCAGAATTATTCAACGTTGGTTGTATAATTCTGCAGCTTTATGTTTACATTTTATTGATATAATATTATATTGAAAATTTACACGAACCGACGTCGGCCCCGTACTCTATCACGCTGTCCGATGTTCCAGGGCGTGGAGCCGGCGGCGCTGCGGGCGATCGCCGCGTACATCTACCGGCCGGAGTCGCTCGTGGTGACGGCGGCCAACGCGGAGGCGCTGTTGTCGGCGGCCTCGCTGCTGGCCGTGGACGGCGTGCGGGACGAGGTCTGTGTGTTCCTGCAGCGCGCGCTGGCCGTCGACAACGCGCTCGGCATCTGCGCGTTAGCCGAGCGGTACGCCTGCGACGCGCTGACCGCCGCCGCCACACGCTTCGTGGACCGCCACTACGTCGACGTGCTAAATGGGAAGGAATTCTTGGAGCTGTCGGTAGACGCGCTAGCTACTCTGGTGGACAGCCTCACGGTGTCCGCCGAGGAGCACGTGTTGGACGCGGTGCTGCAGTGGACGGAGCACCGCCCGCAGGTCAGTGTCACACAACGACGCCTGCGGATCATTTTTGTTAAAATACCGTCGAGCGGTATATTTTTTTATTTGAACAATCGAGTATTAGTTTAATGTAATGACGTGTGAGCCGTACAGATACAGTCCGCCCTGGACTTGCGGGCTCCGTGCCGTGTGGACACTGTGAACCGACTCGCGAGGTTCTAGTTGGTATCGAGGAGACCACAGCACTAAGTTTGCGTCTAACTCGAGATTTAAACAAATGTTTGTACCACATGTCAGTATTGTTCTGCTCCATCGAGCACACCAGGCGTTCTGGACGGCAGTTAGATCTTCTTCAAGTGAATCTTTGGAACTAAACTTCGCTGTAGATGTCGACACACAGAATACCTGGTTTAGTTAATTTGGACTTCGTCATGGTAATCACTGATCGCGTGTCGAAGCCGTTGGAGGTATACATGGATTAGATCACTAGAACAGGTAAATCTATCGGGACACACTACCACGCCTTTATTAGCTATCCAGAGAGAAGTAGTTGCAGTTACATGTTCCATGGGTAGAGGTATCGCCGATAGGGTTTCGAAGGTGATACCAAAATTGTATCCGAAACTCCACCAACGGGCGCTGAGAAGGAATACCGGTGGGTT
Source organism: Pyralis farinalis (assembly GCA_947507595.1). Lineage (NCBI taxonomy): Eukaryota > Metazoa > Arthropoda > Insecta > Lepidoptera > Pyralidae > Pyralis > Pyralis farinalis. Next base: position 332,669 of record OX382263.1, read on the forward strand.
TTAGTCGGTAGATCTGTCCAGAGCTACAGTAGAAGACCCTTTTGACTGTTGCAGGAGTCCGACATAACCACGTCGCCATCTCTTTGGCGATGTGGTATGCATGAGCATTTTGCCATCGAAAAAAACAACCAAATCGGTAAAAATAGGTAAAAATAAAAAAACCAAGAAAAATAAATGTACATTCGTCTTTATGCTTCTTAATTTAAACAATACTGATGAAAATCTTAGGCGAAAATTGAGATACGACATTACCCCTGCAAATTTAAATCAGAATATTACGCTCTTAAAGCAAGTAGTTCTTTATGCCTAACTATAATCAAGAGAAGGTAATGAGATCTATTTACGGATACTTCTTTGTACTTCAAAGCAGTCATCATTATTTTAATCAGTCTTGAACTCTAAAATGAAAAATAAAGTTATGCCTGTATTGTACAATATAACAAATGCTATATTGTAATTAACTTTAATTTTAAGATGAAAAATCTCATAAAAATATCTGCAAGTTTTATAAAAAAAATTGTTAAATTACACTTTACACAATCAAGCATTATTATGATTAGGTAAAGTGGAACTTAATAAAAAAACAAGTCATTAAAGATTAGTTTATTCAATAAAAACGGGTTGCACTCCGAGAGTGTCGGCAGAAGTGAAAACTTGAACATTGACGTTGTGAATTTTTCAATATTTCGGAATGGTTAAGGAATAAGAATAAATTCTCTGGGTACCCACTGTAAAGGGCCATCAAATCTTTATATTTTAACGAAGAAATGGGTTTTCACTTTTATTTAATTCAGGTAAGGAGTCAGGGAATAAAATTCCTTTTGACTCATTCCGTATGAAGTAGACCTCTGAAAACTCATCGGAAAATTGATTTTATAAAACAATATCCCAGGCTGTTTCACTGGCAGCCACACGCACTGGTATATTATGGTAATTATGGTATATTATGCTAGAAAAATTACAAAGAAAATTTATCAGATGGTTATACAATAAACAGTATGGGTATCACATAGGTTATCCAACCATATACCCCAGTGAATTTTTATTGGGTATGACTGGATACAATACTATGGAATTGAGACGTACGGTCTCAATGATGGAGTATGTATTCAGTCTGCTTAGGGGATACAAGCACGATCCGGCGGTGTTGGAATTGCTATCACTGTATGTACCAGATAATTACAATCGGGCGCGATATCACAGACTGTTCGCGCTCCAGGCCACCAGAACAACTGCAGCAGCTTACGCTCCTATCAATCGAGCGCTGCGATTGCTTAATGCATTGGCATTAAAATACCCAGCGGTTGACTTGTTTGTTCACTTGTACTAAAGTACAGTTTCACAGAACGGCTGTAGAATATGCCGAGAGTCTTAGGTAGTACAAAATATATACGAATGTATTTTAATTATAATTGAGTGTATTTAATATATAATTGAATTTATGTTTACCTAATAATGATAATGCCATTTTTTGAACAATATTGAGCGTATTGGATTTATCTGTAAGGCTCAATATTGTATGTAAATAATAAATAAATATTTTGAAGTCTTGACCTTCTGTGTTTTTTTTTTGATAAAAAAGATATAAATTCTTTATTTGCCATTGGGCCCTCGGCACTTAGACACGCCTTACATTTTTTTAATATAAATAAAAATATTGTCGGACAAATTACACAGCGCCACCTAGCCCCAAAATAAGCGAAGCTTGTGTTGTGGGTACTAGACAAGTGATAAATATACGTAAATACATTTTCTTTGTATATACATACTTATTATACATAGAAAATACCCAGCCCAAGACAAACAGACATGTTCATGCACACAAATGTTTGTATTGTGTGGGAATCAAACCCACGAGCGTTGGTGTCAAAGTAGCGTAACAACGCGTTTCACCACTGCGCCACCGAGCTCGACAAACATAATCTTATTGTATCTTATTTAATTCTCGTACTTTACTTTTTTCTTTTTTTATTCTCCTAGCAATTCTGAAATGATCATTGGCGAAGAAGAAATGACGAAACAAACTTGCCAATGTAGGTCTCTTGTAAAAATGTCAATTAGATATTACAAAAAATTCACATTAGCATATTGATACAATAATGATATCAAATGGTAGAATTAAAGATTATTAAGGATAGATCATGTGTACTGAATTATTTCCAGATATCTTTGTCAGCTACATATTCATCAATTTTATAACAAGCCCTTTTACAGAGAGTATTTGTAATGTGCTTTTTGAATACATTGTCAGGAAAGGACAGAACGTCCACCGTAGTCACGTTTTTTTTTTGTTTTTTGCCCAAGAAAATAGTAGACCCACAAAAGAAGGACTAACTCACACTCGCGGCTGCGTGGTAGTCATTCTTCCGTGAGGGGCACCCCCCGGAAAACGGGAGGGAGGAGGTGAGATCTTGCATATGATACACTTTCGTGCGAACGAACTAGTGATGTCAGATTCCTACTGACTAAAACACCCCCTGGGACTGCCTTCAGCCGGGAAGGCGTCAAAGGCTTCATGTGAAGCGATCACCCCAGGGGACGGGGAGACGCGACCGTAGTCACGAATGGTCCATCCTTTTTATACAAAGCAGAGACGTCTTTGAAGTGGTGCAGCTAAACGCTTTTAATGTATTACAGTTTTTACAATAAAGTAAAAGCAACACCTAAAAAAAACACGTTTCTTGTATGGGAACCTCCTTTATTTTCAACTTTTTGTTTTTAGTATTGCTTTGCAAAGGACACCATTATAACATATTCTGTGAAAATTTCAATCGGCCACCTAACGGCTTAAACGGTACAGTCCTTTAAAGGGGAAGCAGACAGACAGACAGATCGATAATCAGAGAGATATACGGATAATGTACCAACTTTCATATTGACCTTCGATAGCTTTATCATCTGGGCTTGAAAGAAATACTGTGCAAGTAGATAGAGGAACAACTGTTACATCTGAAAGAGAGTGGACATTTGTTATAAACAACACAGCCATACATCGCGATCAGTTGATAAGTTAACGAGCTTATAAATCTATTTAGAGGTCAGTTAATTTGAAATTCCATTAGACGTAGGATTTACGGCGTAAGAAAATCATCTAGTTTGTGCGCCCTCGTGACGTCACCGATTACAAGTTTTGATCCACAGGTCTACCGTCGGAACCCGACGGACGTCAGTAGGTACGACCGACGTTCTGTTAAGTATGCGGAGGTGCGTATTATGAAACCAGTAATTACCTAAATTAAAATTTATGCACTTCAATACTAATCAGCTTATATTGGAAGGGAGAATATCATACATAACGGATGGTACGTAGTAAAGACTACTTTTCTCCTCGAGATTACTGCGTTGATGTCGAGATTGAATAGCCTTTTCTCGAAGATCCAGAAGTATAGCCTTTTTTGACATCAGATCCTCAAGTAACGGGTTCTGCAGCTAATTAATTCAGTATCTCAAATGACTTAGAAAACGAAATGCTAAGGGTAAGGCAGATAGGTAGCTTTATTTTTAAGGTTTACTTGAATTTCATCCTCCATCGGTTTTCATCATTTATTTACACTCTTTGATTTGTCACCGTTTCGTTTGTTACAATTTTTTGTAGCAAATTACACTTAAAATCCTTTAAAACCTTATGAATGACGCTAGCTCCGCGCCGGGCCCCGCGCCGGGCCCCGCGCCGGGCATGTTGACATCAGACCTTATGCGTCTAAGGTCGAGATATAAAAGTATATTCGTAAACATAATCTAATAAAAGTTATTACGTAATCAGGCGTCTTAACAGAAACGAATAGAGAAAGATTACAAACAGGTAAAGTTAAACAGAGTCGAGAGAGAGACAGCGGGCTTACAACAATGCATTTTGTAGTTTGTTTAGTGCTCAGTTTGTGACTTCTAAATAAATGTTTATACCATTAGTTATCAGCGCCATGTCTGCACCGACCGTGCAGTCGGCACTCGCAGTTCTCGTCTCCACTCAACGGTTACATTCAAGAACACGTTGCATGTATTCCTTCTCTTAATTTGCAATTAACATATATTTATACAACGTCGAGAGGCATACAAACACACAGTCCACCAGATGTGAAGAGGATACCGTAGCCTATGGACGCCTGCAATACAGGAAGTATTGCGGCTAAGCATGCTGCCGACACAACACCTCCTCGTGAGCTTACTGGTAACTTCACTCATACGCAGGCACACAACAACCCTCCGGGGAGTCGTCATTTGGATACGGTTTTCTTTTTTTTTCTATACTACATCGGGAGGCGTACAAGCATACGGCCCACCTGATGTAAAGCAGATACCGTAGCCTTAACTTAACGCTTGCGATATATTAATTATCACTCGCGCGATGCCTCCTCTGCTGCTTACACGGCGACTTCTTGGGTGCTTACTGGTGACCTCACTCACACGCAGGTACACAATAACCCTCTAGGGAGTTGTTATTTGGCTGCGGTTTTCTGTAAGGTGGAGGTACTTCTCCAGACGCGCTGCTTTGATGCGCCCTACCTCTCTTTAAAACATCCAGAACGAGACAAACAGACATGTTCATACACACAAATGTTTGTCTTGTGTGGGAATCGAACCGACAAGCGTTGGTGTCAAAGTCGCGTTATTCACGACTGAGCCACCGAGCTCGTCGTTTTCTGTGAGGTGGAGGCGCACTTAGAAGTACATAGACTTGATATATCTACCTGGAAGGTGCCTCCACTTTTAAACTATGCATTCGCAAACACTGGCTGGCGAATATAATGATCGCGAGAAAATTAAAAAGTACTTTGTTAACCATTGTATATTTCTTTGTGAATGATAATCATGTATAAAGTACAGAACGTAAAGAGTTTTGAGGACCACGCGACATTGCAGGAGCGGCGGCGGCACCTGGCCGGGCTGCTGCAGCGCGTGCGGCTGCCGGCGGTGCCGCAGGAGGTGCTGGCGGAGCGCGCGCGGGCCGAGCCGCTGGCGAGCGCCGACCCGCCAGTCAAAGATATAGTTGTCAGGGCATTCGCATTCCACTACCAGCGGGCCGACCGCCGCGCGCAGGACGCCGCCGCCAGCGCGTGGTATCGCCCGCGGCAGACGCGCGCCGCACTGCTCGTGGTGGGCGGCGTCACGGACAGCGGGACCAGCTCTGACGTATTACATCTCGAGCTGTCGACCGGCCGCTGGCGGTCCGCGCCCGCCCTGCCCGCCCCGCGCAGTACGCATGGTGTCGCGGAACTCGACGGCTGCGTGTACGTCGTCGCCGGAGATGACGGTGAGAAGGCGGTCCTAGTTAATGTGATGTAACTGACGGTGAAACTGGACACAGTCCGAGATGGAACTGGCTGAAAGGATGAAAAACTTCTGTTCAGACAGAAACTGTATCAATCATTGTATCAGAAACGGAGTGAGGGAGAGCGGACCTCTTCCTCGGAGTCTCGTCCGCGGACATCGTTGTATGAGAACAACCGTCTCGGGACTGAAACATACAGCGTGTTGTTTTACATACCATTGAACATAAAATAGTTTCAAAGTTCCATTTGATACGCGTCTTTAATATTCATATTGAGCTACAATCAGAATGTGTCCGTGACAATGTATCCGCTCTGTCCAATGACGTGAACCCGTCGCTGGCTGAATGTTACACTCACAGTGCTGAGTATGAAGGTCGTGTTGTGGATGTGGATTTAGAACAATAGATAGAAACACTAATGTAAGTAGTCAATATAACAGCTCTCCTTGTCTACAAACGCTACACGTGGATGTAGAACACAGGCGCCGCTTGTCGTCAGGCGGACCGCGACGGCGTTTCTATTTGTTTCCTGAGTAATAAAGAATAAGTCGTATCCGACACCTGACTGGGAAAAAAGTTTTTTTTATACAACACTGGGAGGCATGCGGCCTACTGGTGTAAAGCATTACCGTAGCCTATAATCGCTTGCAATACATTAAGTATCACTTACATCGCGTAAGTGATGCTTAGTGTATTGCCAGCCTCCTCTGCTGCTAACACTCCTTAGGGGCTTGCATACTGGTGACCTCGCTGAACCCAACCCTCCGTGGAGTTGTTTTCTGGCTTCTGTTTAAGTGAGGTAGAGGTACTTCCCCCGTCGAGCTGGTTTGATGCGCCCTACCTCTCTTAGAAACACTCGGACCGAGGCAAACAGACATGTTCATATAAACAAATGTTTGTCCTATGTTGAAATCGAACCCACGAACCTTGGTGTCAAAGCACCGTTACTGAGCACTGCGCTTGCGAGCTCGTCACAATCCGCCGTCATACATCTGAGGACAGAGTTTCAATGTATATATTATTGAATGACGGCCGACATCAGCCCGAGGAGGACCTCGTCCGGGCACGTGGTGCACCCCGCCGGTCGTCGACCGAGGCCCTGCGCAGGACTCAGACTCAGCTATGTGTCCAACTTTTTTTTTTTTTTTTTTTTTTTTTTTTTTTTTTTTTTATAGTAGTTCAGCATAGTGGCCCCTCTCTGCCTGATGGTAAGCGAAAGAGGAGCCCAAATCGCAACTGCAACTGACAATATACTACATCCCGTATCCTGTCAGTTGACGCTGCCATGCTGACCCGCAAAATGCTTCTTCACGCTTCGTTTGAAGGATCCCATATTGTAGGAAGGAGGGAACACATGTGCAGGCAAGGCGTTCCACTTTTTAATGGTACGACAAAGATAGGAGTTGCCGAACTTTTTGGTACGCGAAGAGATATTCTCAACCGTGGAACTATGACATCGCAAGCCCGCACGTGTGGTTCTATGACGGAAGGGTGAGGGTGGGATAAGGGAAAACAGTTCTTCAGAGCACTCGCCATGGTAAAGGCGGTAAAATACGCTTAGAGAGCCTATGTCCCTACGGAGTTGAAGAGGTTCTAGGTTTTTGGTGACCTCTTCGTCGTCAATTATGCGGATAGCCCGTCGCTGCAACCTATCGAGAGCCTCAAGAAGATACTGTGCGGAGCCGTCCCAGAGATGCGAGCAATACTCCACGCAGCCCCGAATTTGTCTTATAAAGCAGACAAAGTTGGTCCGGCGTGAAGAACCGGCGCACCCTGTTCAGGACTCCGAGCTTTCTTGAGGCTGTTGAGATGAGGCTCTCGATGTAATAACGCTGGTTAAGGTCGCAACGAATACCCATACCCAGCATATTCAGGCTATCACGCATACTGAGGGAAGCACCCTGAAGACTGGGAGTGGGAAGGACGGGGGACATTTTTGTTGTAAACGCGCAAACCTGAGTTTTCTCGGCATTAAACTCAACCAGGTTATTGGAACCCCATTTACTAATGAGATCCAAAACCCGATTCAGTTCAACGACAAGACTCTCACGCCTCTCACCGATTTCTGTCCGACCAGCACCAGGCCGACCGAAATATCGCCCATGGACCGTACTGTCATCTGCATAGCAATGAATATTACCAAGTGGCAGCATGTCATTGATATGCAGAAGAAAGAGGGTGGGCGATAGAACGGAGCCCTGTGGGACACCGGCATTCACTGACATGAACCGCGAAGCGCATCCATCTGCAAGGACGCGGATTCTACGCTCATGCAGGAAGCCAGCAATCCAATTACATAGCTGGAGGGGCAGACCGTATGCCGGAAGTTTGGAGAGAAGTGCTTTGTGCCAGATCCGATCGAACGCCTTGGCGATATCTAGGCTGACTGCCATGGATTCGCCATATTTATCGATTGCCTCCCCCCAGAGGTGCGTCACATACGCTAGAAGATCACCCGTTGATCGTTTCGGTCTAAAACCATACTGACGATCATTGATTATGGAGTGATCTTCTAGGTAACGGATCAATTGATTGTTAAGGATCCGTTCCATGACTTTGCACAACACGGCAATGGGGCGGTAATTCGATGGGTCAGAACGGTCTCCCTTTTTGGGGACCGGCTGCACATTGGCCTCTCTCCAAGCATCCGGAACAGAACCGGTCGAGTACGAGAGGCGGAAGAGGCGCGTGAGCACCGGAGACAACTCCGCTGCACATTTTTTAAGAACAATCGCTGGGATACCGTCAGGGCCCATGGCTTTTCGGACATCGAGTGACTGTAGTTCAAAACGCACATCGCGCTGCCTGATGTGGATATCAGGCATAACGGATCCACTGGAGGGTATTGTTGGTGGTTGCGTGCTACAGTCATCGATCCGGGAGTTAGCCGCAAAGAGGCTGGCCATAAGATCGGCTTTCTCCTGCGGCTGATGAGCCAGTGAGCCATCAGGGCATTGCAGCGGTGGCAGCGAGGGCTGGCAGAAGTTGGCCTGCACGGCAACTGACGAACAACGAGTTGTTTTGTTGGTATCATCTGTTCGGGAGACAAACAAGCATGCTTACGGCAAATTTGAGGTGGCAACGCGCGAGTGATACTTACATTGCAAGAGTTCCGTAATTTCATGAACAACTCCCGTCGAGTGTCGAGTTCATAAACAACTCGGGACTCACCGCTCGTTCAGAGACCGCCTTCATCTGTTCGCAGACGGCAGTCCTCAGAGCACCGTGTTCGTGCTCGACGTGGCCACGGGCTCGTGGACGACGGGGCCGGCGCTGCGGACGGCGCGCTGCGAGCTGGGCGTGGCGGCGCTCGGCGGCGTGCTGTACGCCGCCGGAGGCTGGGACGCCGATGAAGAATACTTCAGGTCGGCGGAGGCGCTGGACCCGCGCGAGGGTGTCTGGCGGTCCATCGCGGACATGTCCTCGGACCGAGTCGGCGTCGCCGTCGCGGCGCTGGGCGGGCAGCTGTACGCCGCCGGCGGGCACAACGGCCGTCGAAGTCTGGACACCGTCGAGAGGTGATCACCGCTAGTTATGGTTCTCCGCATCAGTGGAACGTGGCCGTGCCTGCGGGAGCGCGCCTGCAACTACAGACCAGCCGCAGGCGGCGTGCGTGGGGGATCACTCGCAAGTTACCCATCTCGTATGAAACTTTGTACCACTCGCGTGGCAAACAAGCACATACACCATCTATTGTAAAGTGATACCGTAGCCTATAAGTGATTGTCACACATGGAATGTCCATCCCCCTCTCTCTCTGACTGACTTGAAGCTGACCTACTTACGTAGCGTTATAAGTGAGCGATGTATATTACAATGCCGTCCTCAGTCAGCGAGGCGGCCAGCGCCCGGCGCACGGCGCGCGACACTCCCGTGCGGCTCCGGTTTTCTTAGCGCGAGGTCGGCCGAGGGTCTCCTCAATTATCACAATTAAAACTTATCGCCGTTCAAAATCCTTTTTTTTTAAACGATCTCCGAGGGCGACCTATAACAGTACGTACGTTACGTACTTCGGACACAGCTACCGACAATATTTATTTATTTTATTTAGCTATACCCATTTAACGATTTACTGGACATTTGTAGGGTTCCTGCGAGTGAGTTGTCTGACAAATTACACAGCGCCATCTAACCCCAAAGTAAGCGAAGCTTGTGTTATGGGTACTAGACAACTGATAAACATACGTAAATACATTTTTTTTTTGTAAATACATACTTATTATACATAGAAAATACCCAGACCAATACAAACAGACATGTTCATGCACACAAATGTTTGTATTGTGTGGGAATCGAACCCACGAGCGTTGGTGTCAAAATAGCGTAACAACGCCTATCACCACTGCGCCACCGAGCTCGTCAACTCCACGCAGCATCAGCCGACTAACAGCTGCGCCGTTGTTTTGGTGTCATTTTGTTTATACAATTACAATTGGGAGGCATTCAAGCATACGACCCACCTGATGCGAAGTGGTTACCGTAGCGTACGAGCGCCCGCAATACCGGCAGTATCACTAGCTCGTCGCCACACACAATAACTCCTCAAGAGCACACTGGTACAATATAGATGGTTATAAACTACTGAGGTGGAAAATAAACGTACGACCTGCCTGATGGCAAGAAGTCACCTCTGGTGGGCGCGTGCAACACCATACAAATCACTCGCTCATTTTCTGACTTTGTCTTTAAAATATCTTTCTCACTGCTTAAGGCGCATTTGAACAGCATGGCAGCGGACGTACCTCTACCTCATACAAAACTGCAGACAAATAACAACTCCTCCTACCGGCAAACTACTCAGGATATGATATGTTAGCAGCGGGGGTGGCAATGAGTAGTGAATACTTCTTGTATTGTAAGCGTTCATAGACTACTAACCATTTTACATCAGGTGGGTCGTATGTTTGCTTCCCATCACTCAATGTCGTCGTTACTTGACTCATATAACCAACCAGTGGCGTGCACAGAGATTTTTGACAGGGTAGGCAGAATTTTTTTAGAGCTATTAACTTACCAAAAAATTCAGCATGTTGATTTTGGTTACCCAGTCTTGTGGAAATAATGATGTATGTGATTGGTTAGCCACCTCAAATATCTATTGATTGATTGATTTTATATACATACACGAGCTCGGTGGCTCAGTCGCGAATGACGCGACTTTGACACCAGCGCTCGTGGGTTCGATTCCCACACATGGCAAACATTTGTGTGCATGAACATGTCTGTTTGTCTTGGTCTGGGTATTTTCTATGTATAATAAGTATGTATTTACAAAAAAAAATCTATTTACGTATGTTTATCAGTTGTCTAGTACCCATAACACAAGCTATGCTTACTTTGGGGCTAGATGGCGCTGTGTTATTTGTCCGACAATATTTATTATTTATTATTATTACATATCAATTTGCAGATATTCGAAGCGGCCTTTCGGTTTTGCATTAATCTTACGATTAATTTTGCCTTTAGTTTGTATTAATTTCAAATCCGGTGTACAGCGGCCTTTCTCAATCACTTGTTCCCTACACACACACACCACCTGAACAACTTGAATAAACAATGGCGGCCAATTTAAAAACAAAATATAATTTAACATCAATTTTATACGAAAAAATGAAATGGCAGTTTTTTTCTCTTTAAAATATTTACGTAGCAATGTTCGCGACACTTTGGTAGTTTACGTCATCCTTCGGTTGAAAAGACACTGTCTCTAAACACTCTAAACTATACGATTGTGTGCGTTATTTGTGTTATTGTGGGCAATGTATTTACAGGAATGCACACTACAGTATTCGTATTACCAACGCGGCACACATATATAAATTTAGACAGAAATCGTTTGTGTCTCTGCCGTTAAGCTCCCATTGCGGCGCTAGTGTAGCACATCGATGTAGCGGGTCGGGTGATGTAATGAATCTATTTTAATAACTTGTACCGATACCGATAGATGGAGCTGTTTTTAATTTTTTGTTTTTGATATGAAATATTAGTTAAAAACTATGGAATTAAGAAACATCGGATGGTATTTATCAAATTGATAGGGTAGGCAATGTATTTTGGCCTATATGGAGTGCACGCCACTAACCAACCAAACACGCGAGTTAAGTAAGTCGGCGATGTGTGTTCGGCGGGCAGGTACGACCCGGCGGCGGGCCGCTGGCGGCCGGCGGAGAGCATGGCGGAGTGGCGCGAGGGCGCGGGCGCAGGCGCGGTGGACGACGAGCTGTACGTGGTCGGCGGGCACGACGAGTGCGACGACCTGTGCTCGGTGGAGCGGTACCGCGCCGGCGCACTCTGGAAAATGGAGGTCAGTGCGGATCACAAATCTGTAACTTCATGAATTTTAATCATATCTTGATGAAACTCGGTACACATATACAGCAATGTATAGAGAAACAAATGGTATATACGAGTATGTTATAGTGATTTCTTATATGTATATAATGTAATACGGCATGAAAAGAAAAAAACAACGGAAAAAACACGAAAAGTAAGTAAATAGTTTATTTAAAGTGAAATAAAAGGTTATAATTACTAAAAAGAAGTTAAAACTCAGTTAATTACAAATCATGCATGAGTTGAAGAAAAAAATGTGTAAACAAAATCATAAAATAAATATTGCTAGTATCTTGTACTTCCCTAATCACCTTACGTAAGTAAGTAGTCATTAAAAAGAGTACACTAAAAAACAAATCGCCGCCTACTGAGATCCTACACATATTGATTCAGGATCAGTTGTAAGTGATGCACTTTGAGAAGACTTAGTGCCTCTTCGTCTAGATCTTTTTCATTTTTTACGTATGGATTTCTTAAACTTGTTATATATGGATCTGACGTGTACAATAGGGTTTTAAAGACATCTTCATTTTTTTTTTTTTTTACATTTTTGGGATACTTACGTCTAATTTACAAACAATACTACAGAAGTCTAGTATGAAGATGGACAATTACAAGTTTCCGCAGATAGATATATGAGTATAACTTTATGTTACCGTTTAGACGGTCAATTAACTTAAAGATAGTTAAAAAAAAATGGTGTTCAAAAGTTAGTTATTAACAACAAAAATATAAATAACTTAGCCTTCGCCTCGCTTATCGCCGCAAGCCGCTGCAGCTACACGAAGCAGGTACCTGGAGCTCAGCTAACAACACTAAAACTCTTTTAACATAGTATACACGGCTATTATATAAATCAAGATCACAACTACGCGATATTTCGTTGAAAGTTTTGTAGCTATTCGCGAACATTATCTGGCGTGATGTAGTCGCGTGTCTCAGTAGTCTTTGTTGCGCGACTCTTGTGCATCTTCCGACAGCTGCCCGATAGGAACAACTGCCAAATACTTTCTAATATTTTCCCCGTGTATAAGTAGCTTGTGTACTGAAGATGGCATGTAACGACAATTATACTCACTCACATATAATCTTGCAGTTTCCATTGCATATTCACCAAATTTTTCGGAATCGATCATCGTTCTTGAAGAAAGAACTTGTAAAATAATGTAGAGGCGTTTGATTAATGTTTCATTACCACCTGTAATTTCCGCAGAGCATGTGCTGTTATAGAAAAATGTTCGCGCGGTATTCCCATCGTTAGTGTTTCCACTAACTTGCCGAGGTTGATCTACTATCAATCCTAATTACTCCTTGAAACGTTCTTTCTTTTCTTGCTTCAATCTCTTATTTTCTTCACTTGTAGCAGACCAAGATTTAAAAGAAATATTGTAGGAATGTGTAATACCATTTCCATACAGCGAATCCAGGCGTGTAAGGTGGACAGTCCACATTTGTAGGCACTCTCGTTTTCAGATCCGACAGTAACATTCGACAAATCTTTCATAAGTCGCGGAGTAGCCCCACATATCGTGCAGGTGGAACTAGAAGGAAGGTATCTGTTAGCACCTGAGCTACTTTTCCATCTATCATTGTTAGAAAGGGTTCATGCTTCACTTGAACTGCAACATTATCTTTATTTAACAGCGATGGTTGCAAAGCCTTTATTTGCTCAGTGATTTCATCTACATGTCTGCTCTGGTCTTGTTGGGAGTCTCCTTACAAAACTCTATTGAAATGGTTCTACTAAAACGAACAGATGAAGGTACCGGATTTTTTCAAATAACGAACCCCGACTGCTCATCAATTAGTCTGACAGGGACCGTGGAAGTGATGAACAAATTGGTATCAGAAATCGTATCTGACCCCTCTGGAACGTTTTGCTAGTATTGGCTTTGACCAGATGAACCATCACATCCCCATTTACTGTAGAGAATTAATGTTTTATATTGTCGTTGGAAAAGTGAATCGATTTGTAAAATTGTACCAACAGTGTGACCCAATAAATGTTGAATATTAATTACTTTAGCATAAGTATTCGTGATCGTAATTGAAGAAGATGGTGGATAACAATATTTTTTTATTTCTTGTATTTGGTAGTTGTAGTTTGGATGGTTTGTAGTAACATTTTCGCTCGTTTGTCAAGCTTCTCAAGTGCATATATTGTGCTTTTGTTAAATCCAAATCTATAAAAGCACTCAATGCTTCCGGGTCGGAAAGCATTTTTATCTGGTCTGAGTCATTCCAAATACTTGAAATGTAGAATATTTGATCGTTGTTGGCGTTCCGCAATAATTCGACAAGATGTGCCTCTGCATTTTCACCCAGAGCCCGTCGTCCCTGCGCGTAGGCGTTATTGATGTACTCGAAGCCATATTCTTCTAGTAGAACAGTATTTTTCCTCTTCTTCGTAGATTCTGGAGTTTCCATAAGCTTTCATAGTATTATGTCATATGGAATTCTTCTTTGGGGTGTCTCCACGGACATTAACACCATCTTTTTATTGCAAAAGAGAGCCATAAGAGCTATCTACAAACTTGGTCCCTGGGAGAGCCTTAGAGACAAATTCAAAGAAATAAATATTCTAACAGTCGCATCGCAATATATCTATGAAAATCTTTTGTACGTCCATAAAAGCATAGACTCATTTTGTAAAAATAGTGATACTCATAGCATAAATACTAGATATAAGCATAATCTTGTGTTACATGCAAGCCGTCTCCACAAAATAAGTAATTCTTTTATGGGGCAATGTATACGGTTCTATAACAAACTTCCCAGCAATATAAGAGAATTGTCAATAAACAAATTTAAAACTAATATAATGTATCTGACTATATTAATGATAAAAATGCCTGGGAGTGAATCGATCCAATTATAATGTAATTAATAAAATATGTAAATTTGTTTGGATACCAAAAGAGTGATGCCTGAGTTTTTTGGCAGTATTTTTATCAGTGCTCACCTAGTCATAAACTGCACGGTAGGGGAAAAAATTGTGACGATTCCAAACAAATGTAGCCATTTTTACGGAATAAAAAGATTTTGACTTTGACTAAGCAACGCACGGTCTTCCTCGTTGGCCAGAAGATTTTTGATGGTGTAGGATTTTGATCGGAGTCCGGTAAATTCACCGAATACCCTGAGTCCAACCAAGTCCTATTACTCTCTAAAAATATTTTTTAATCCGAGATACCATAGTCCAGCGCCTGTTAAACGTAGGCAGAATGTGTCTTTGTATGTCACTTATTATAAATAAAACACAGGTTTGTTTCAGAAACATTAAATTTTTCCACTAAAACTTTGGGCAATGATTCCACGGTTCTGCCTCCCTCGATATAAGGCAGTATGAAACCTCGTTTGGTACAGCTGAAGGGAGACATTCTAGAACTTCACTATCTGCGGAAATTATAGGCGTGGATGTTAACTCACTTGAAGTAACACTGATGCGAATTGCTGAAATAATTTTTACGTCCCTTTATATACTATTTTACAATACTGAATTGGGTACCTGCATCGTTATTATCTCTTATTTTCTCATACAATATGAGTTCAAATTTGATAAAAAATCCACTGTTATCAATGAGTTATAAAATAAATTGTAAATAAAATGTACATACTTGTTCATGGGAACCGTCTCTGAAGTAAACCACAAAAGATAACGAATTTCCTATACGGACTTTTATCACATTAGTTCTCATATCTTCTGAAAGAGCAAAAACGAGCGGCTGATTTTTATGCACAATATATATGAATAGTTAGACTATTAATTAACATAAAAAGTAGCGCATGGGGAGACGTGGGTAATAGGGAAAACCTTCAAAGAAAAAAAAAATTGTGAAAAATTAAGTTATTTGAGTTTTTAAGTACTTACTGAAAAATTTAAAAATAATTTAAAATTCCTTTCTAAAAATGTAACATACTGCATATTGTACTAAATATTTTTTTCACAATATTGATTTGAAACATGTATATGCAAAGGTAATAAAGGTTCATTGGTAAGCACCCCCGTTACCAATGAACTTCTGACTATGAAAAATAACATAACTATTTTAAGTATTAGGTGACAAAACCCTATTGAATAACATAATTTATCTAATGGAGTATCTAATAAAATCAAAATATTAGTTAAATTATGATATTTGTATAAACCATTTATGAGATGCTCTTGTTCTACCATTTTCCATAGTGCGGCGCTGGCTGGCAGCTCGCGCCGGACATGTCCGCGGCGCGGAGCTGTCCGGCCGTTGCGACGCACGCCGGCCGCCTGTACGTGGCGGGCGGCAGTTCTCTCAGCTCGGTGGCGGTGTACGAGCCGGCGACGTCCGCGTGGAGCGAGCTGCCCGCCATGCCCGCGGGCCGGTGGGGCTCGGCCGCCGTCGTCGTGGACTGGTCGCCGGCGGCTGTATGACCGTCACCAATATTCATATTATTCATATTAATTTCATTTCAGAACAATACAATATTATGTCGAAAGGTCATCTAAATTATTACATAATCTTAAGCATAAATTCAATCTACAAAATGTCAAAATAGTCATACATTTTAAACGTCATATCACAATAATCATTCGACAATTAAGGATGCACTAGATACAAATATAAAAATAAAATACAAATTGTAGACATGTCATCACACCAGTCAAAAGTACATTACAAAACGAAATATTACAAACAACAAAAACAGAAATCGGAGCTGAATGTATCATTTAAACATTCATCCACCGAGCAGCACTTCCTCAACAACCGCTGTTGATATGAGATGGATTTCAATTCGACAGGCAACCTGTTAAATAACTTTATTGACTGATAACGCGTGCTGTGTGTAACTATTGTCAATCTAGGCATCACTTTTAACACGAAATCTTTCCTTCTTGTATTTTCTCTTTGCTTTCGTTCTTCATCAGTTTCATACTCGTGCAGATGTTTTGCTCAATGTGATAACAATACCAAAATATATAGGCCCGGTACACTCATAATTCCCAGATTTTGGAAATGTTCTCGACACGACTCTTGCTGCCGTATTCGAACTACAGTCCCGATTGCCCCTTTCTGTAATATGAACGCCTTCTTGACATTATAATCGTAGCTCCTACCCCAAATCAGCAAGCTACACCGGAGTTTTGATTCCACTAGACTATTAGAGCATAATACACTAATCTAAGGTGAGTTTCATCTATTTCATCTCTTAAACTTCTGAGTGCATAGCGCGCTGAGCTTATTTTACTTTCTATCTCTGCTAGTTCGTTTTTCCAATTTAATAAACTGTCGAATGTGTACACCTAGAAATTTTGCAGTTTCAGCCAAATCTATTCTTTGGCCGTCTAAAACGCTATCTAGAATATCCAGATTTCTATTGTTTGTGCGGAATAGTATTATATTGGTTTTCGCACTATTTATCTTTAGGCCATTTGCGTCAAAACAATTTTAAGGCTTTATCAACAATTAATTTTAAATTAATTAAGTATGCAAGTGGCTGCGGTACCCGCCTTACATCAGGTGTGCTGTATGTTTGCACACCGCCGACGTTGTAGAGAAACCAGTGTATGTAGGATTGCGGCACCAGGTGTCACTCGCACGTCGCCAGCCTGTAGAGAGCTCAGCTCGCGGACGTCGATGACCGCGGTAACGTGCCGAGTACTGCTATAAATGCACACGAGGAGTGTGTCTGTTCGTTACAGAATACAAACAGACTGTCGTCAATATGTGACGTTTGAGAAGAGTTGAGAGTGGTGTGTGTAATGTAGACAGACGCCGTCGGTACAAACACAGACGACGGACTGAAGTCGCGAGGACGGCCGTCGTCTGGTCCTACAAACAGACTGTCGTCAATATGTGACGTTTGAGAAGAGTTGAGAGTGGTGTGTGTAATGTAGACAGACGCCGTCGGTACAAACACAGACGACGGACTGAAGTCGCGAGGACGGCCGTCGTCTGGTCCTACAAACAGACTGTCGTCAATATGTGACGTTTGAGAAGAGTTGAGAGTGGTGTGTGTAATGTAGACAGACGCCGTCGGTACAAACACAGACGACGGACTGAAGTCGCGAGGACGGCCGTCGTCTGGTCCTACAAACAGACTGTCGTCAATATGTGACGTTTGAGAAGAGTTGAGAGTGGTGTGTGTAATGTAGACAGACGCCGT
This sequence comes from Pyralis farinalis, assembly GCA_947507595.1. Taxonomy (NCBI): domain Eukaryota; kingdom Metazoa; phylum Arthropoda; class Insecta; order Lepidoptera; family Pyralidae; genus Pyralis; species Pyralis farinalis. The sequence goes on from OX382263.1 coordinate 350,412, forward strand.
CGGTACAAACACAGACGACGGACTGAAGTCGCGAGGACGGCCGTCGTCTGGTCCTACAAACAGACTGTCGTCAATATGTGACGTTTGAGAAGAGTTGAGAGTGGTGTGTGTAATGTAGACAGTCGCCGTCGGTACAAACACAGACGACGGACTGAAGTCGCGAGGACGGCCGTCGTCTGGTCCTACAAACAGACTGTCGTCAATATGTGACGTTTGAGAAGAGTTGAGAGTGGTGTGTGTAATGTAGACAGACGCCGTCGGTACAAACACAGACGACGGACTGAAGTCGCGAGGACGGCCGTCGTCTGGTCCTACAAACAGACTGTCGTCAATATGTGACGTTTGAGAAGAGTTGAGAGTGGTGTGTGTAATGTAGACAGACGCCGTCGGTACAAACACAGACGACGGACTGAAGTCGCGAGGACGGCCGTCGTCTGGTCCTACAAACAGACTGTCGTCAATATGTGACGTTTGAGAAGAGTTGAGAGTGGTGTGTGTAATGTAGACAGTCGCCGTCGGTACAAACACAGACGACGGACTGAAGTCGCGAGGACGGCCGTCGTCTGGTCCTACAAACAGACTGTCGTCAATATGTGACGTTTGAGAAGAGTTGAGAGTGGTGTGTGTAATGTAGACAGACGCCGTCGGTACAAACACAGACGACGGACTGAAGTCGCGAGGACGGCCGTCGTCTGGTCCTACAAACAGACTGTCGTCAATATGTGACGTTTGAGAAGAGTTGAGAGTGGTGTGTGTAATGTAGACAGTCGCCGTCGGTACAAACACAGACGACGGACTGAAGTCGCGAGGACGGCCGTCGTCTGGTCCTACAAACAGACTGTCGTCAATATGTGACGTTTGAGAAGAGTTGAGAGTGGTGTGTGTAATGTAGACAGACGCCGTCGGTACAAACACAGACGACGGACTGAAGTCGCGAGGACGGCCGTCGTCTGGTCCTACAAACAGACTGTCGTCAATATGTGACGTTTGAGAAGAGTTGAGAGTGGTGTGTGTAATGTAGACAGTCGCCGTCGGTACAAACACAGACAATGGACTGAAGTCGCGAGGACGATCGTCGCCTGTTCCTACAAACTCGCAAATCAAATCAAATCCTTTATTTGCTCATAATTTGGCTCAAATATAAAAAGATAAAAGTTCTTTATTAGCCTTTAGACCAGCACGGGCACTTAGACACGTCTTACATACTCAATATTATATATAAGGTGTTTTTTTTTTATATGCCCGAACTTCAATGGGAGAAAGAATATCGTTTATTTGTTACGATAGACAAGAAACTTCGTGTCCCGGCATCGTTAGAAAGGTTTGAGAAATCAAATAAATAAAGTGCCTACTTGGTTCATGGTGCATAATGATTGCCCCGTCATCATCATCAGTTGTTAATAATTCAGTTTGACGGGGTCGATGCACGGGTCGCGGGTCTAATCGAACACGCCATTTACGCAGCGACCACCACGGCCTGTCCCGAGTTCCTGACAGTTGCCAGTCGGAAGGCTCAGTGAAGAGAGGTAGGACGCGTCAAAGCAGTCCGTCTGGAGAAGTACCTTCACCTCACAGAAAACTGCAGCCAAAGAACAACTATTCCTGCGAGTGAGTAAGGTTACGAGTGAGCTCCTGAAGAGTTTCTGTATCAGTAGCGGGGGTGGCAACGCGCAAACGATACTTCCTGTGTTGCAAGCGTTTATAGGCTACGGTAACCACTTTACATCAGGTCGACCGTACGCCTCCCAACGTTGTATACAAAAAAGAAATACCTATGACGGCTGTGACTATGCCAGCTGATACATCACCTAACAATGTTTTTACATAGGTAGGTAGGGCGCATCAAAGCAGTCCGACAGGGGAAGTCCGCAGCTAAATAACCTTACTGGAGGGTTGTTGATTTTATGTGAGTGTTGAGGCCAGGGCCTCAAAATGAAAACTCCAAACAACGATTGTTCGGTTTAATGCAGGTTTTACAGGATAATTGTGCAAAAAGATGAGGAGCACACACGTTCGTCGTAATAGAAAAAATTGTAAGGAAAAATGTAGGTGAACAATAAAAACAATGAAAAATATCCACCCGCGGCACTATCACTTATTGGAAATCACCGCAATACGTAATTCCTAGGGATTTGCTTCTTCAACTCAGGCAGGCGTGAACATCCTCCCCCTGTTGGAAACCTTCGGTTTTCAACCCTGAAGCTGGCAGTCGAGCTCTTCCGCAGTAGGCAAAGGACAGAGACGAACCAAAGGGCGGCGAATACATCCTCTGGCTGTGTGTATGTCGGCAACGCGAGAGATTCCATCAGGACCAGGAAATAGACGCGTAACGCGGCCCAGTCTCCATTGAAGAGGTGGAATGTCATCTTCATGAATAAGCACCAAGTCTCCTATAGCTAGACTGGCCTTGTTAATTTTCCACTTTCGACGTTGTTGCAATTCAGACAGATATTCCCGTTGCCAGCGTCTCTAGAAGTGTTGGTGGATTTGCATTAGTCTTGCGTAGCGTTGCAAGGTGTGAGGAGTAGCATCTTCAAGACCAGCTGGCGATGGCAGCGCAGTAAGCGGCCGGCCAATGAGAAAGTGTCCAGGAGTGAGGCATAATAGGTCGTTTGGAGAGGAAGACATGGGACATAGTGGACGGCTGTTTAAAATAGACTCTACTTGTGCGAATAGTGTAGTTATCTCTTCAAAAGTAAGATGAGAATTGCCAATGACGCGTTTTATGTGATGTTTCGCGGATTTCACCCTAGCCTCCCAGATTCCACCAAAGTGCGGAGCGTAAGCCGGAGAAAAATTGAATTATATGCCTTCTTTACTTGCAAAGTCAGATAGAGAAGTTGAGTTAGCTTTAAAAAAAATATTGATTTCCTTGGCGCCAGCAACGAAATTGCGACCATTGTCACAGTAAACTTCCGTGGGCCTACCGCGACGCGACACAAATCTACGGAAAGTCATAATGAACGCATCTTTGGACATATCACTAACCGCTTCAAGGTGCAAGCATTTGTATCGCATACAGATGAATAAGCACAAGTAACATTTAAGTAAATTTGAGCCACGCCCCTTTCTATTGACAATAAAGAAGGGACCGGCAAAATCTATACCTACGGTTTTAAATGGGAAGCTTGGCATAATACGTTCCGAAGGTAGTGGGGCCATTATAGGCGTGATAGGTTTAGCCAGCATCCTTCTACATTTAAAACAATTCTGAACGGTTCGTCGAGCTAGATGTCTACCGTTTATTGGCCATACATATTCACGAACTGTGGCTAGTAATAATAGTGGACCAGCATGACAGTTTGCATTATGCTCGTGTTCAAAAATAACTTTTGTGAAGTAATGAGAACCATGTAAAAGTACTGGATGTTTCTTGTCGAAGTTATAGTCGGATGCTTCAAGGCGGCCACCGACTCTGATAACCCGCTCATCGCTTAAAAACGGGGACAACAATAAAAGATGAGACTTAGGACTCAAGGATTTTTTACGAATTAGTAAATCGTACTCTAATGGAAACGATTCCAATTGCGCAAGTCGACACAAATGTAAAAATGAATTATTTAGTTCGTCTGGCGACAATGGACCAATAAGGTGATTATTTCGATTTTTTAAATTGTGTGCAAAACGTAGAACATAAGCGAAGGATCGTTTTAGTAGATGAAGAGATGAATGATTTTGAAATTGAATAAGTACATTGGTTGCATCAATGGATATATTGGTTACAGTAGAAACTGCTTTTTGTTCAGGTAAGTCTGGCATGTCTTCCTTTAATACTGGCCATTGAGTTTCAGGCTCCGACAAGTATGATGGACCAGACCACCACATCTTGATACCGATAAGCTGATCAGCAGCGACGCCTCTGGATATGAGATCTGCAGGATTTGATGAGGATGGCACGTAGCGCCAAGAAGCAGGATTTGTTAGATCGCAAATTTCAGACACCCTATTGGCAACATACGTCTTCAGATTTTTGAAGCTGCTGCGGATCCACCCCAATACTACCGTAGAGTCACACCAATGAACGTACTGAATGATTTCACACCGTAACGATTCTCTAACAGCTGCGCACAATTTCGCTGCTAGTAAGGCGGCGCACAATTCGAGCCGGGGAATCGTTGTCGGTTTCACTGGAGCGACCCTCGATTTAGAGCAGAGTAGCGAGATCGTGACTTGACCCAGAGCATTCGTTGAACGTAGATATATGCTAGCGCCGAAGGCTCGCTGTGACGCATCGCTGAAGGAGTGCAGTTCTATGCTCACGGGCTCGTCACAGATGGCGTGTCTAGGAATGCGAATGTCTAAAAGAGAAGGCAAGGCATCACAAAATACATTCCAGCTTTTTTGCACATCATCCGGGACTATATCGTCCCATGAGAGTTTACGGAACCATAATTGTTGTAGAATAATTTTAGCCAAAATTACACATGAACTCAATAAACCCAATGGATCGAAAATTTTAAATAGAGTATCGTTAATAGATTGCCCAGAGGACGTAGACGCAGAGCCATCGAAGACGACCCGAAGTTTTGTGGATTCGCTGCTATTCTTGAACACAGGATGATGACAGAGGAAATAAGAGATGTGTGGATTTTGAACTGCGGACTCTGAAAGGTGACCGAGAGTGGCATATTCGTTAATGAAGTCTGCATATTGTAATTTTACTTGCGGTTGCTTTCTGAAACGTTTCTCAAGAAGTAGAAATCGTCTTTTTGCTAACGAATAAGATTCACCTAGACACTCAGGTGAGTTCTTTAGGGGTAGTCCTACTGAGAACCTACCCGAGTTTAGGCGGAAAGTGTGAGATAAAAAATGGGCTTCACATGCTTTCTCGCTGGGGCTAAGTTTAGATTGTAGGGGAACTTCTTCGAGTTCCCAGAACTTGGTAAGTTCTTGATTAATATCGATAGGTGACGCTGAATCACCAAAAAAAGAATGATTGCAATGAACCTTGTTAACATCATTGTTGGACTTGTTGTAGTGGATGGGACCGGAGATAATCCAACCTAGTTTGGAACTTCTTAACTGAGGAGTTTTGGGGCCAAGAGAACGTTGCTCGTGGCCAAGAATGTCCCAGAATATATCGGCGCCAATCAGTACATCGATTGGTGCAGGTTGGTGAAAGGTAGGGTCCGCAAGCTGAATATCGTTAGGTATATTGATCAAATGTTGCTGAAGGTCGATTGAAGATATAGGTAAGTAACCTGTCAAAGCTGGTAGAACCAAGAATGCCGACGTAACGTTGAAGTGCTTGTGTAAAGACCTCAATTGCGCAACGCAAGACTCTTTGACGATTTCTGTGGGATTATTGCCTATACCAATAACGTTGATTGCGAGGTTAGAATTAGACTGCAAACCTAGCCTTGCTTTGAGAGATGCAGTTATGAAGGATGATTGACTACCGCAATCCAGCAAGGCGCGAACCCTTTCTGACTGGTTTGTGATGGGATTTGTCACTTCAATAATGGCGGTAGATAGTAAAACTTGTTTTGAAGTTTTATTAGAATAATTGACAAGTGTGGTGTCGGTATTGACCGATGAAGTTACAACTATATCTGACACCTTTGGCTTATGCAAGAGCGTGTTATGTCTAGCCTTGCATATACGGCATGGGCCTACACGACAATCTCGTATGGTGTGAGTATTCCTTAAGCAATTGAGACATAAATTTAATTTATGAACTTTCGCTAAGCGATCTTCTACATTTAAAGCCTTAAAAGAAGGACAGTCGTAGATACGATGCTCTCCATGACATATCACACAAGAGCAATAAGTAGCAGTATTGACATCACTAGTACCTGTGGTAAAAGATTTTGTATTTGGTCTGTCATGTTTGGTAACAGCTGCGTTGGGGGGGTACCATGACGAAGACTTATTTGCTGTTGAGTTGCGACTAATAGACTCTATGACATCAGCCCGACTTGTTAAAAATTTATAAAAATCTTGTAAATTGGGAACATCGTCCGAAGTATTACGCCATTCCTCCCACCTAATTCGTGTATTGTTATCTAATTTAGAACCCATGAGGTGTATTATAAGCACGTCCCAATGACTGGTAGGCTGACCTAGACTAGACAAAGCCCTTAAATTCTTTGCCACGTGATCCACCAAAAATCTTAGTGACTTGTCAGACTCACGCGATATTGGCTGTACATTTAACAAGGAATTTAAGTGGTGATTAATTAATTGACGCTTATTGTCATAGCGGTCACATAACAACTTCCATGCATTACAATAATTGGCATTGGACACTTCTAAATTAGATATGACGCGCGCTGCATCACCTGTCAAGTATGAAATGAGGTAATGAAACTTATAAACGGGAGCGATGCGATCATTATTGTGAATTATAGATAGATACATATCACGGAATTCAAGCCAACGGAAACTGGAACCGTCGAATCTGCACACCTGCAATTGTGGTAATTTATAGCTTATATCGTAGTTTTCAGCCTGAGTGAATGACACCTGACTGCTGTTTAGATCCTTGTAATGACTCTCATCATGGCGAGGACATGGTTGAAATTTCTGTACTAAATTCTTAGCAGTAGCTAAATTTGTAATAAACAGCTGGTCGACGCCATCCCTCTCATCAATTTCCGCAGATAAATTAGTAGAATTTAGGACTTCTATTTGGCTTTGCAAGTCATCAAATTTATTAGGAAGTAACTCAAATCTATTTAGTCTAAGCGTTAATTCGGATAACTCAATTGTATTTAACGTTTCTTTTGTACTTATCTGTGTCAAAAAATTCTTAAATTTTGTGATCTGGCCTTTTATTGAACTACGTTTTACTATTAAATCGTTCAAATCTTGTGCAGCCTTCAAACTGCTTTCACTTCCACTATCCATGTCCTTCCCCATATTAAAATAACTAAATTTGACAAATGTTTAACCTTCTGAAACCTAAGTAACGTAATAATCGTGGATAGTGAAAATGAAATCAAATAGGCGCGGTACCGACGCAAACAAATATGAAATGAATAAAACGAATCGGCTCACGCTCCTCCTGTGACGTCACCCGGTTGGCCCCGTGCTCGTCCGGACCCACACCGGCGCAACACCATCCACGGATATCCACGAATAAAATCCGAAGTGGCGAGCGCGTAGCGATCGTTCCTGGAATTTTATATGAAATGGAAATGTAAATCACTAGCACTAAATATATAACAAATGTAGGAAGCTCCTGATGAATTAGTGCGTTGGCAGCGGCGGTGTGAAGCGCGATGCGCTTCTTGTGTTGCTTGCTTTCGTACGGCAACAACTTTACATCAGGCGACCCGTATAGGTACTTGTTTGCCACCCGATGTACTACATAAAAGAAAAAAAAACTAAAGTGCTGTAATGAATCACTATGTACCTTTTATGCAAATATGTTTTACGTTATAATTTAACTCTTTAAAATATATTTTTAAACGTGCCTAGCAGGGCGGTAACATAATAAAGTAGGTTAGTATGAAATAAGATTACAATTAAATACTTTACGTTACCGTTGGTAGAAAAAAATGTGATATACTTACAATGAAATGATAACCACACTGCACTGTCTATAAACCAATAAACCGTTAAGGAATTTGTTTAATTGTTGTATTGTTGGTAGGTACAGGATAGTTATTTAGATAGATTGGAATGTAAGGAAAGACACTTAGCTGCATTGGCCTGGTTGCGGTTGAGGCTGAATATGCTGCTCATAGACCGGCGATGGCTGCAATGGCTTGTTCTTCCTTGGTGAATACGAATTGCAATCTAGTTCGGTGACGTAGTATGCCGAACAGCTTGGCCGTGTTATCTTCGTTTTTTTCTTGTCCAAAAAATGAGGTTCTTGAGACGGTCGCCAATATGTTGAGGCCAGGGCCTCAAAATGAAAACTCCAAACAACGATTGTTCGGTTTAATGCAGGTTTTACAGGATAATTGTGCAAAAAGATGAGGAGCACACACGTTCGTCGTAATAGAAAAAATTGTAAGGAAAAATGTAGGTGAACAATAAAAACAATGAAAAATATCCACCCGCGGCACTATCACTTATTGGAAATCACCGCAATACGTAATTCCTAGGGATTTGCTTCTTCAACTCAGGCAGGCGTGAACAGTGAGTGAGTGATGTTACCAGAAGGCAGTGAGAGGAGTTGTTGTGTGAGCAACGGGGGTGGCAACCCGCGTGCGATAAACCTTAGTGCGAGCGTTCATAGGCTACGGTAGCCACTTTACATCAAGCGGGCCGTATGTTTATTTGTCTCCCGACGTAGTAAAAAACAAAGATGCGCCTGATCCAAAGTATGAAACAGATGAAACAGCTGATTTGCTTCATATGACAAACATCCATCACTAAGTCTGATTAGTTTACACTTAGATACATTTTCAACGAATTAGGTAGGTATTTCATGAGTGGTTTGTTTACTTAGAATATTATTCTAAGTTTGTTTATGGGAACGATAAAAAAATGATATGTCTATTGTTGGTAATTGTGTACGAGGTTCGATATAGGAAAAGGTACACTTACACCACTAAGGTGGCAAACAAGCTTAGGTGCTCTCTTCCTGATTGTAAGCAGTTATCGTAGCATTTAGACATTTTTAACACCAGAGACGTCGCTTATGTGCGTTCACATTCGCTTCCTATCTAGTTAAATAAAATGGAAATTTAGAACACTTAGCGGATATAATAGCTGATCCACTTAAACTTAACTTAAAAAAGGTCACAAACTTTCCATCACACTTTCACACAACCCCATAAAAAATCCATCGGCGTTATATCAGGGGAACGGGGAGCCCATTGGACTGGCCCTCCCCTTCCTAACCACCTCATGGCGTACGTAACGTCCAGATACTCGCGAACACGCAAGGCGTAATGGGGTGGTGCTCCATCGTGCTGGAAGTATAAACCCCTTAGATGTTCAAGTGGAACATTTTCCAGCATACTGTCCACTTGTGTTTGCAGTAGGTGAAGATAGGTATCCGCATTCAGTCTCTCTAAAAAAAACTGGTCCTAACACTGTCACCGAGTGTTGTATTGTAAATCTGCGTTGGAAATGATCGGGCCGCACTGCGTGTGAAGGTTAACTCGTCTGTCCACAAAATGTTGTGGCGCTCCGCATGAAGCCAACGAAAGAAGTCAACACGAGGCGCATGATCTTGTGGCATGAGTTCTTGTACCCTAGTGAAGTGGTATGGATGTAAGCCTTCATCGTTAAGTAACTGCCATGTCCACGAAACCTGTACACTGTGCCGAGGATGGCGTGATGGCTCACTCGTATTCCGAATCTTTGCAGTGATGTTATTGCACCCGCGATAACAAAGTACCATTTGGAGATACTCCTGATTAGAGTAACAACGGCCAGGCATGATTACGGTCACGCGTAGTAGAGTAGTGTGCGACACTCGGAACAGACTGACCACGCGTGCGCCATCTACTATGCAGCGCGGTGGGTAGATGGATGGCGCATGCGCGGTTAGCGTTTCTACGAAGGCCGGCTAAGCGCGCCTGCGTACCTGCATACCGTGTCGCGTGACATACTTGTATGTTCCTAGGTGGTTGGATTCATACAACAGATAGCAATTTTTTATGATGGATTTTTTTTTGTATGAAAGAATTTGTAACACGTGGGGCATAAAATATATTTATTATTATAATCATCATACATAACACTATTTCCCATTTCAATTTGGGCATATTATTTAAGAACACCATATATATATTTTTTTTTTTTAAATTTGGTCTTTTTTTAATCTACCAGCATTTCAAATGACCATTGACGAAGAACAAATGCCAAAAGAAACTTGCCAATTAGATCTTTTTTTTTTCAAATCATCTGTACTTATTTACTTTATTTATCTAACAGAGATCGGAATAGGTAGAGCTATTTTGGTTCATAGACCGCAAACGTAGATGTTAATATGGACATACCCCGGGATTATGACTCAATCCCGCAATTTAAATAAAAACAAAAAAATTGTTAGGTAATTAAGATTACTAGAAAGTAGCTTAATAAAACGTGCAAATGAAACAGAGCGATGATTCACGCACACTGAATTTTAACGACATTCCAAGAAATTAGCACGTGCGCGTCCCTGTATCACTATATGATTTATGGCACCGTCTGCCACGAGTCTTTGTGCTTATTACAGCAATAAATCGGTAGGTCACTCACTTACTTCGGTTCGTAGAGTGCGCTAGTTTGCTTTCTGTTGTGTTTTGTGTGGTGAATCCTGTTTGACCCTGGCTTGTTTATTGGATTCTGGAACCTGCTTAATACGACTATTTCGGCGTTCATTAACGGACTTTGATTTTACCTTACTGTATTGGATGATTGGATATTTGAAGTTGGTGATCTATTTGGTAAGTTAATTGATTGTTTTGTTTTTTATTAAATTTTCATTAAATCTAAATATTCCGGGTGTAGAATGTTTTCTCGTTTTTTTATGAAAATTTGTATTGTTTTACAAAAGAGGTATTTTGATACAATCACAATAAAGTAGCAATGATTTCAACTGCTAGAAGCTGAACATACTTTTTTTTAATACATCGTATTTTTATTTAAATTGTATTAGTTAGTATTTATTCGATTTTTAATGTGAGGTTTTATTTTTCTTTTTTAGCTTTACATTGATTAATTAATGTTTACATTGTGATTATGATTATTATGAAACCTTCTATTCTATTATAGACCGTTCTTGTACTTTTGGCACAAACATATTTTATAGTACGGTAAGGTGCACATAACGAGCATGTCGAGAATTAACACTCACAGTTCAATATTAACACTCATGCAAATGGCATAAGGGCGTAATAAAATTCAAAACTTAGAGTTAAAATGTGTCAATTACTACTTAGAGAACAACGTTTATATGGATGTATCTTTCTTTGACAGATTGAATTTACCGTCTCCGATTTGGCATTCTTGGCTCGGAAGATTGGATATTTGAAGTTATTTTTTCTGGTGATCTTTTGGCTAAACCACTCAGATATGACTTCGGTCAAGGCTGAAACAGTTCAGAAGTGGATATGCAATTATATACCTATAAACGGCCTCAAGAGGATTTTTACTTTGACCTCATACAGTTTTTAATTATATGCAATATTCCGTGGTCACAAATGAAAAATACGGTATTCAAGGACTTTTTTCGAAAATATATGTGCTGTGTTTGTTGTTGCACGTGCAATAATAAGAAAATACCTGACGAATCACTGTTACGAAAAGTGTATTTGAACAGTTTTTATAAAAATAAGAGTGCATCAATTTATCAAACCGCCAAGGATGAGAAATTGTGGATATCGCTGGACGAGACAACGGACTTTTTAGGCCGTTATGTTGTTCATTTTCTGATAAACCCCTTAAATGGAAACTTTTCAGGTCGACCGTATTTGATAGCATGTAAAATGCTTGAGGTAGTGAATGGACATACCATAGCAAATTTTGTAATCGAGTGTTTAGAAAATCTATAGCACGACTCGTTCGAAACAAAAGTTAACAATGTCTTGGTATTATGTACCGATAGTGTAGCATATATGTTAGCTGCGGGTCGTAAACTGAAAAACTATTTGCCACAATTAAAACATGTGACCTGTTTGGCACATGCTCTTCATCGTGTATCTGAGCAAATACGAGCAGAATACCATGAAGTAGACATGTTAATAGCAAATGTAAAAAAAAATATTTTTAAAAGCCCCAAGTAGAGTTAAAATTTTGAACGAAATGTATCCCAATTTACCTCTGCCTCCACAACCAGTCACAACACAACAGCGGCATCGTACTACTCAAAATATTTTCATGAAATCAAAGATGTTTTGTCTCATTTACACAGCTCTGATTCAATGGCAATCCGAAACGCGAAAATGATATTAGAAAAAGACCATATACAAGAGCAGTTAACATACATAGAAAAATATTTTATGATCATTCCATTTTCCATAAAAGAATTACAAAAACAAAATTTAACAATTACTGAATCACTATCAGTATTTGACCAAGGCAGGGCTGCAATAAATGAATGTAATTTGAATAAAATAAAAGACAAAATTGAAAATGTCATGAATAGAAATCCAGACTTTGATACAATAAGAGAATACAGTGAAACATTATCGAGTAATGAAATAAACAATTTTCGCCTTACAAATTAGCACCTTTAACCTCCACAGATGTTGAACGCTCATTTTCTTTATATAAGTGGATATTAGATGTGAAAAGAAATAGACTAAAATTAGAAAACATAGAAAAACTTATTGTTATTTATTTCAATTACTCGGGACATCGTTCAACTTTCAGTGAAGCCGAAGACGAAAACGAGGAACCACAATAAATGGAGAATGAATAAAATTTATGCCATTTCCTAGTTAGTTTTCGTAAGTGCTCACTTAAGGCGACACCTCGATCGTGAAGCTTTAAAATGGCTCCGCCCAATCACCCCGCGCCCCTCAATTGACACTCGACGCTCGATTTGTAAAATTTGAAATTAGCGCCTAATAGGTAACCTGGGGTCAACGTATAGTCAATGCAAACGAACAGAAAAGCTACAGAGTCGCGTCACACTTAAATAAAATTTATAATATCAATATTTAATAAAAATTATTGATTTAATTATTATTTAGCTTTATACATACTGAACCGAACATATTTATTTAAGCTAGACGGAAAACAATAGTAATAATAGTAATAAAAAACTACAGAAACGTATTCACTTTTAAAAGTTTATTGAAAGAGAAATCAATGACATCGTTTTATGTTTATATCTCTATAAGTTAACATGTCTTGGTATCTATGTTGTTCTTACTTAGGTCTCGTCCAGTGGCGCCCTCATTGAATAAAAAAACATATTATAGCATAGAAGATAAACATTATGAAATCTTATGTTGCATTTATTACGAAGATAGTAAAGTATTTTTACGTCATTAAACCAACACTCAAAATATTCCACTATCGTTGTTATAAGCAAAAGTGCTAAAAGAGGCCGTTTTTTGGCAATTATGCCTATAACAACGAAAGCAAAACATTTCAATTGTTGGTTTAATGACGTAAAAGTACGTTATTGTATTTGTAACACACGCAACACATGACTTTATAATGTTTATCTTCCACGCTAAGATACGATATTTTATTCCTTGAGGCGCCACTGGACGGCATGTATCCCCCTTAAGAAGAATGAAACACTAGCTACATAATACAACATTGTTTATCGAGAGGCTAAAGCGGGCCATTTGTTGATTCGGACACATATGTTTAGTTAGCAGATACACCATCTAAACTGCAAACACTGGTCACAGCGATGAAAGACGACTGTATGGAGAAAGGCTTACTACTGAATGCGAAGAAAACAAAGATAATGGTATTTGAAAGAGAAGAATCCAGAACTAATGTAAGGATTACGATTGATGATGAAGTGTTGGAACAAGTGGATGAGTTTGTATATCTTGGATGCGCTTTCAGCAGGGATGGAAGGTACACCGCAGATGTGGAAAGACGAGTGAGTGCTGGGAATAGTGTGAATGGAGCGTTGGGAAAACTTCTTGGCAGTAAAATCCTGAGCCAGAAGGCACAACTCGCTATACACAATGCAGTGTTGGTCCCAACGCTAACTTATGGAAGCGAGAGTTGGGTATGGCAGAAAGAGCATGAAAGTAGAATAAACGCGGTTGAAATGCGAGCGCTGCGCAAAATTTGTGGCGTAAGGCTTGTAGACCGTATTCGTAATGATGATGTTAGAAATAGAGTTGGTCTGAAAGAGAGCGTCGGTGTTAAAATAAGAAGAGGCATGCTCCGATGGTTCGGGCATGTAGAAAGAATGCAAGATGAAAGAATGACGAAGCAGATATACAATGCAAAAGTGGAAGGATGTAGGAGCCGGGGAAGGCCAAGACTTACCTACCATGACCAAATTGGTCATGTTCTATCAGAAGGTGATGTCAGGAGCCCTAGAAACCGGCGTGCGTGCATGAGAAGAGCAATGAATGTTAAAGAAGCGAGTGAGATATGTAAGGATCGAGTCACGTGGCGCTCGGCTCTCTCTGCCTACCCCGCAAGGGATTTGGCTTGAAGTTATAGATGTTCGAGTGTCATAATGGCTGATAGCGCCGAGTAAACACAGGATTTTTTTATTTCGAATAAATAAGAGAAATAAAATTATCAGATTGAATTAGATTGAAATTGAAATAGAAAATTGGATTTTTTTTGCAACTCCCTCCTGGTGAAGATTCACAAGTTATTTTACACAGTTAGGTATAGCTCTGGTAGGGATCCTAGCTTTTTCCCTAAATATAATACACTCTCGAATGACTAGGTATGCGCTTTCACTAACAGTCAATTTAACTTCGCGAATTTTATAAAAAAGTACAGGAAGAACTTGACGGTTAGACGGTAATTTTGCGCCTATTATTTGATAATTTACGTCTCCAACTAAGAAAATACTTGATTTATTGCTTCTCAATTCCACTGCCATCTTATAAAAGTTAAAACATTACGTATTAATCACGAGAATAACTGACATTCAAAATTAATAGACGGTTAGGTAATTATGACGAAGTTAACGATGCTCTCTCTAAAGTTATTCATTGGTTTAGTGTTAATAATCTGCTTTTAAATGATAAAAAGACTAAAGTAATTAAGTTCTCAACACCTAATGTAAGGCAGGTGGCTACCAATGTACATGTTAATGGAACTAATTTAGCCTCTGTGGAGACAACTGTGTTCTTGGATATAACAATTGACTCCAGACTACAAAGGGGCCCACAAATTGAAAAATTATCAGGAAAACTAAGTTCTGCAGCTTATGCAGTGAAAACTATTAGACGGCTCACTGATATTGATACGGCTAGAATAGTTTATTTCAGCTACTTTCATAGTATTATGTCATATGGAATTCTTCTTTGGGGTAACTCCGCGGATATTAACACCATCTTTTTATTGCAAAAGAGAGCCATAAGAGCTATCTACAAACTTGGTCCCCGTGAGAGCCTTAGAGAAAAATTCAAAGAAATAAATATTTTAACAGTCGCATCGCAATATATCTATGAAAATCTTTTGTATGTCCATAAAAACATAGACTCATTTTGTAAAAAGAGTGATATTCATAGCATAAATACTAGATATAAGCATAATCTTGTGTTATATGCAAGCCGTCTCCACAAAACAAGTAATTATTTTATGGGGCAATGTATACGGTTCTATAACAAACTTCCCAGCAATATAAGAGATTTGTCAATAAACAAATTTAAAACTACTATTAAAGCCAAATTGTGTAGCAGGGCATATTATAAAGTATCTGACTATATTAATGATAAAAATGCCTGGGAGTGAGTCGATCCAATTATAATGTAATTAACAAAATATGTAAATTTGTTTGGATACCAAAAGAGGGATGCCTGAGTTTTTTGGCAGTATTTTTATCAGTGCTCACCTAGTCATAAACTGCACGGTAGGGAAAAAAAATGTGACGATTCCAAACAAATGTAGCCATTTTTACGGAATAAAAAGATTTTGACTTTGAATTTGAACAAATGAATACCGCGAGTACGTGCGGCACTGCCGCGCAACTTGTATGAACATGTTTCGATGTAATTCGGCACGGATTATCGTAATCCAAATAAGTTAAAAATTAATTTCCGAGTGTTTTAAAAGCAAATGAACAAAACTAAGACATATGCGTTAGAAAATAAAAACTTTGAAAAATAAGGGACACCCTAATATACATATATACAAATAGATTTTATAATCTCATATTTAAAAAAAACATGTGACAAATGATTTTCTTGCTGTTTCATAACTTTAACTTCAGTATAATGACATTTATTGTATTTTACTTATGTATACTCTGTGTTTTGTATTGTTGTACGTTTCCTTGTTATTTATTAAACTCTCAAGAAGAAAGAACCAGGACCATCTCTGATGTTGCAAAATAAATCTAATCCGTACAATAGTTCAATACTAACCACAATGTATAGAATAGATGATTTTTTTGTGTTTTCAGTGTTGGTTCATAGTAAATATTATTTGTTTTCACGAGTACCATGGGTATAAGTATACTATCTATCTATATCTTCACGCTAAATCCCTCGTGAGCGCCACATGACTCGGTACTTACACACCTCGCTCGCTTCTTTAACATGAAACATACCGAGTTTTTTTAAAAACTATCAAAATATACTATTTTACTAGTAATTATTTTAATACAAAAAAAAAAAAAACCTCCACTGGTTTTCTATATTCTGATTGGATAAATTTCCAACGTAAACTAACCTTCACCTACGTACAATGTCTAAGTCGGAGTTCGGTGAGCTTATAATGGTTACTATGAGTATGTCGTCCCGTATGACACTTACGTTAAAGTAGCATATAAATCGAGTAGTGATTCTTCTAGTGGAATATGTTTATTTAGTAAGTTTCTCCTAAAAAACAAAACAGCAAAAATATTCTATTTTATAAGTTTTTATTTTAATACAAAGAAATAAAGAGTCTCCACTGGTTGCTATGTGCTGAGAACGCGAACCTTATTGGTATAAATTTCCAACGTAACCTGACCTCCACCGACGTACAACTTCTAAGTCGGAGTTCGGTCAGATTATAATGGACATAATAGGAGTTTGACGTCCTATATAGGTACGCGGTCAGCCTGTGGATAATGTATACCAATTATCAAATGTTACTGTTTATTCCTGCAAAAAATAACTCTTATTTAATTAATGCAGTTTTATATAGAGTTATTAAGTAAGCAAAATTAAAAAAAAGTTTGAAGAGGAATTAAATAGCTTGGGCCAACCATACCTAGGAACTGTTCTAAAAACTAGAAATATGTCTACACAATGTTATTATAATATGTTTAATGAATATAATAATTAAAAAAAAAAATACCTTGTCTTGTTCGCCTCCCCCATTCTACGAACATTTTCTTTGTATTTTTATTCTATATATTTTCTTTTTAGTGTTCCCCATTATTACAACAGTATAATAAATATATATAAACCTATAATATTATTTACTACTTATATCTAATAATAATACACTTACGCTAAATACTATAATATTGAATATTTACAACTATTAATTATAAAAACTTCGGTGTCGCGATGTAAATGGAGCGAGCTCGAGCAGACAGTGGACATAGGTCTTACCTCGAAGCGGGCTGCAGCCGGACTGGCTGGATGTAGTTAGTCAACGCGTTTATAATCCTCATTACCGCACAATAAGGTCGAAAACACGTAGCACCCAAGACGAATGTGATCGCTTAGAAATTGTCAGAAACTTAAAATATTTTTAAAAAATTTCATGTTTCACTTATCAAAATATGCAGCAAGCATATTATAAACATAGATATTACTAATAGATTTAAGTAATTTTGAAGCGTATAAACAGAACAACTTCGTTGTAATTTCAAAAATAATGAATTTCAGGAGGTGTTTTCGAAAGTAATTATTATCGAATCAATTTTACACAATCGCGTATTTGAGCAAGCAAATTCAAGATAAAGAAATGAAGTTATTTATATTAAAATCTTAGATCCGTCAGTTTAGTCATTAGCCTATACTATTCGATGAAAGTTGGTCTAATTTTTCGATGTGTCGCCTTAAAGAAAAGTACTCGCCTACGCGTACCCATTATTAAAAAAATAATTAAAATATTTTTTATTTACAGAATTTATTAATTAAATTATTTTATCAGTAAAATAGATTTAACTTTTTTACTATTACATGTGTACTCGTTCCAAAAGATTTCGAGTAGTTGTACCACTATTCATGTGGAAGTACTGGTCTAAACCGTATAATAAATATTGTACGTGATGGTTTTTAATATATTGAAATTCTAAGAGATTTTAAATGAAAAATTTAGTTTTTAGTTGCGACAGATTATGTTTTCATCTAAATATCAACCTTGTGCGGTATGTGGCTTAACTTCCTAACAATTAACCGGCTGTTTAAAAATAATTTCCAGCTCATATGAAAACCCGATATCAGTATTTAAAATTTGGGACTTCGGGCATGTCCACATTATTACAACATATCACAAGTACCAAAAATAGCTCTACCTATTCCGATTAATTATATATCTAATATTAAATCATTGTGTTCTGTACTTTTGAGCTGTTTGTAACACGTTATAAATTAAAAAATAAAAAAATTAAACAAACGAATTCGCAACTGGTGGTGTCTACTCTACGCCAATTTGTAAAAAACTTTTGTACGCGTCATGGGGTGCGCTACTTCTATACCACCGTGATAGTGCTAGAAGGTGACAAGGTGGCTTATAGGGCGTGTTTTGGCGCGCCGGCTGGACATCCCCTACTGTGCCCCCTGAACGGCCTTACTGCGGGGCACTACACGCAGCTGCTGTGGGAGCTGCAGTTTTGCTTGCCCCCTGGCCTGGAGTTCTGTGCAAATGTAGAGCGTTCTCCTAGTGAATTGTTTTTGTCGGTCACATGGGAGGAGAAAGAAGAGGAATGTAATGAACTGTTAAGGCTGTGACTTTTGTTATAAGTTTTTTTTAAATAAGGTTTTGTATTATTTTTGTGTATTGTATAAGATTTATTATTCATTAAAATGTCTATATTTGTATTGTCACATTTAATTACTGGGTACGGTCCTGTATACACTGGGTCTAATTTTTCTCTACCTTGCTTTTTTATAAGTACTAAATCACCTAACTTATAGTTAATTGGGTTATATTTTTTCTCATAACTGATTTTTCTATTTTCTTTTGATACAAGCAAATTATTCCTAGCATCCTCTTGGGATTTTTGTAATCTATACCTTAACTCTATTGGATATGAATCATAATTATATACTGGATCTATGCTATTAGTTAAAATATTACTAGGTAGTCTACAATATTTCCCAAACACCAATTCATAGGGCGTATATTTTGTTGCCGTATGAACGGATGTATTATACGAGAAACACCACTGTACTGTAACCAATCGCTCCATGTATGACGCTGATTATTTGTTTGTATTCTAAGGAGTGCTCCGAATGACTTATAGGAATTTTCTAAAGAACCCAGTATCACGGCGGTATGCGGTTGATTGCAGTTGTTTGATGTTCAACATTTCACAAGTTTCACGCATGGTGGATGAAATAAACTCAGATCCTCTATCCGTTCCAATTTCACGGGGTATGCCGTATCGCAAAATGAAATTATCGACGAATGCGCGCGCTACTGTATTAGTTTCTTTATTCAGTAGCGGATAAGCTTCGACGTACTTCGTGAGCTCGCACTGAAGGATAAGTATATAGGCGTATCCATTCGCGTCCTTGGGTAAGGGACCGACTAAGTCTAGAAATACTTTGTCAAAGGCTGAAGTTGCCGTGCTTGTTATACACATCGGCTCCCTAATATTTTTGTGATATTTTTGTTTTTGACATCTATCACAAGTTGTTACAAATTTGTATATGTCATTATCCATGCCGGGCCAATAGTAATGACGTTTAATATTATTCGTCATTGTTCTTATACCTACGTGGCCGCTAGTTGGCAATATGTGAAAATCATTTAGTATGACGCGCCTGTCGTCTTTATTATTTACTTTAGTGACACCTTTAATTACGCATAACCGGGGTCCGGACCTACTTATACATTCTTTTATATATTGAGTTAACTTTTTTTTATAATATTTTCGGTGTCTTTATTACGTATTATGCATACTTCATCTATTTTTAGTGTCTTGCAAAATGCATCTAGTTCATTCACGAGGAAATCTGGTTTCGTACATGAACCTAAACTAGGGTTGACACATATCATGAGTGATTTATGCGAATAGATGAATGTTTTATTTTTACTACGAGGGTCATTTGAAAAGTTCTTAGCGTAACATGGTTAAAGTCATTGGTTTTTAACTACCCTCATTTTGTAGTTACATTATTTAGCAACAAGTATGCACAGTTTAGTTTATTCACAGTAACTCATTGTTCGTTTATACGTGATACCGTAAGTCAAGTCAGAGCTATTTTTGAAAATGGATAAAATTGAACATCGTGCAGTGATAAAATACCTGAATTTGAAAGGTTTAACTCCAAAAGCTATACATGAAGACATGTCTGCTACTTTGGGTGAGTCCGCTCCTTCGTATGCGACTGTTAAAAACTGGGTGGCAGAGTTTAAACGTGGTCGTGAGACCATTCAAGATGAGCCCCGTAGTGGCCGACCTTCGACTGCTTCCACTGATCAAAACAAAGAAAAAATCTGTTATTTAATTTTATCTGATCGAAGATTGACGACGAATTGTCGAAGAGATAGCTAAGACTGTAGACATCTCATCTGAGTGAACACATTATATAATTACTACTGAACTTGGATTCTCTAAGGTGTCTGCGCGGTGGGTACCGCGACTCTTTCAGTGGAACAAAAACGCAACCGACTCACAACTTCTCGCGACTGTTTAGAGTTATATGAAGCTGACCCAATAGAATTTGTTGAAAGATTTGTAACCATGTATGAAACCTTCACCACAATACACCCGAGACAAAAGAACAGTCGAAACAATGGAAAAGAGCAGGATCGCCCACCCCAAAGAAGGCAAAGGTGGTTTTATCGGCGGGCAAAGTCATGGCATCCGTTTTTTGCGATGCAAAGGGTATAATTCTCGTGGATTATTTAAAAAATAAGAATCCGAGATAATGCGTCTGCAGCTACATTATCTTTCCCTTTTAGATACTTCACAGTAAAATTATAATCTTCCAAACACAATCGGAACTTAGTCTATTTGAAGGATTATTCATATTAAGTAAACTAATGGGCGATGATCTGTTATAATTTTGAATTTTCTTCCGTATAGGTAAGGACGAAAATTTTTAACTGCCCATACAATTGCTAACAATTCTTTCTCGATTGTGGGGTAATTCTTTTCTGCTTTATTTAAGGTGCGACTTGCATAAGCTACTGGCAAGCCATCTCCATTTGATAAAACACACCCTAAAGCTATAGCTGATGCATCAGTGTGGAGGATGAATTCATTTTCAATTGAAAAATTAGGATACTGCAATAGCGGTGGGTTACTCATTAATTCTTTAAGTTTGTCAAATGCGTCAGAACAGTCTGTTCCCCATTCAAAGGTTACACCTTTCTTCAGTAAATTATTCAACGGTTGTGTTATTTCCGCAAAATTTGTTATAAATTTTCTGTAATAATTTGCGAAAGCTACAAACCTTCGGACTTCATCTGCGGTTTTTGGTGTTGGATAATTTTTTATTGCAATGATTTTCTTTGGGTCTGGCTTGATACCTTCTGGAGTTACAACGTGTCCTAAATAAAGAAGTTCCTTCTATAGAAAATTGCATTTTAAAGGATTTAACTTGAAATTTACTTTTCGCAATCTTGTGAATACATCTATAAAATTTTTATTATGTTGTTCTAGATTCCGTCCCATAATGATGAGGTCATCAAGATATATAAGGCACTTTATATAGTTTAAACCAGACATTGCAATAGTCATTGCTCTACTAAAAGAGTTTGGACTGATTTTTAGACCCATTGGTAACCGTTTCATTTGATAATGCTTGTCCGCTATGAATGCAGTATATTTTCGGCTCTGAGCACCAAGCTTAACCTGATAATAAGATTGATTTAAATCCAGTGTGCTGAAATACATTGCACCTGAAAGAGAGTCTAATATATCAGTAATTTTAAGAAGAGGCAATATATCGTCTTTTATTTGTTCATTTACTTTCCTGTAATCAATTACTAGCCTCCATTTCTTATTCCCGCATCTTCCTTTTTTGACACCAATAATCTAGGGCTTGACCATTCTGATTGTGACTCTTCAATAATATCATTATCTAACATCTGTTTTATTTGTGAGCTAATTTCTTGTTTTTGTGGATGAGGCAAGCGCTATGGTTTTCTGTATACTGGTGAGGAGTTATCTTTAAAATGTATAGCGTGTTCGTAAAGATTTGTGGTGTTTAATGAATCACCTGCCAAATGAAATATATCCCCAAATTTTGCACATATATTTGCAATTGAACTGTTTTCTTCGTTATTTAAATTTAGTATAGAAAAAAGTAATTTAACTCTATTTGCATCATTTTTACATTCTTCAAAAGTATAACAGTTAAACTCTTTTAAAACCCTTATTTCCGGTGTGAATCGTTTTAAACTTACTTCTTCCTCACGTGTATTTAATATTTTTACTGTAATTTTTCCATTTTTCTTTTTAGTTATTGCATTTGCTACAAAAATTCTATCACAAATTTCACTCGAATAAATCACACAATCTTCAGTCAAATTAGTTGACAACCCTACATATGATTCACTTCTTTTTTTTTTTTTTTTTCTCTTTATTTTGGCACAAACAGTCATTATAAAACATTATGTAAGTTGACAAATTACTTAAATACTAGACATTGAGTGCCGATATTTTTTTCCATATATTATTAAAAACACGTTTATGTACAGATAAGTAGGTAGGTTACTTGTCACCATTTACACAATTATTATTCATAATAATTTTCGAACAAGAAATTAAGTAACGAATTACTTAAGGGTTTTAAGAAATTCATCTCTGTTACACATCATATTTCTATTGTTTTAAGATATGACAAGTGTTACTGAAGTTATTGGTGCAACTTCTCACAAATTGCTTTTTTAAATAAGTTTACAGACATGTGCAATGGGTCTAACTCAGAGAATTCAGCGTTAAACATTTTCAGACTACGATACGAAAAACAGTTTCGTGTATAGTTTTTTTTAAATCGAGGAGGTGCAAACATACAATTTTTAGGACGTGCGAGGCGGTACGGCCTACGGTTGGGCGTGTTCAAACTTATGGAAGCCAGCAAATTCGCTTCTTGCGGGTAACTTGATATATGATGACTGCTCTTGTTTACTATCGTCCGTGTATATATTTATAGGCATAGTAATCGTGTCTTCGTTTAAGATTAAGGTCAATGTTTCGTGTTCATAGTTTAAAAGACACTTATATTTTATTAAAAAGTCTTGACTTATTATTCCATCGACATGTAATGGTAATGTATTTAATATATGGAAATCGTGAGAAAAATGCGTATTTTTCTTGTGGCAAAGATGCAAGTGTATGCAACCTTGCGATGTTATTTTACCGCCTATTCCAATTATATGTTATTTTTGGTACAATGAACTCGTTGGTGGCTAACGCTACGTCATGTCTTATCGCACTTAATGACGCGCCCGTATCTATGAGCCATGTATATAGCTTGTCGTTCACGCTGAATTGTACTGAATTCATATTACCGTAGGCTAATATATAATTAGTTTTCGCGAAAAAAATCGAAAGTCAATCCGGTTGAATCAGTATTAAGGTCATCAGTATTGTCTGGATCATCAGTTTCATGAGCTATATTTATTAGATAACCCATAAAATAGTACAGTTTCTCCCTCTATTTCTCTGCACTGACATTTTGGCCTCTAGAAATAAAACTATAAATGCGATTGAGATGCGGTTTTCACCAGAAAGTCAAACTAAATTGCATCTTTCTAATGGTATCAAAATGGAGTTAATTTGATAACCGGAAGTATTTAAAAAAGTACATTTTGTAAAAGTAGTGGTGGGATTTGCGCGAAGCGCGAACTCCAGCACTTGTATTAGATATTTTGCTCTCCGAGTTCTGGTACTTGGGTAACGACCTCTAATATTACGCTGAAAACGCGTAGGTATTTGTTTTTCCTCTGTCATTGTTTCCTTGAAACTGTCGATTTGTCGAATTGCTGTTCCCGCGATTCTTGTATCCTCTAAAAGATTTTTATATGTAGAACCACGACCCCGAGCGTAAAATATTTGACCTCAGGATGACGTAGATGGTGTCATAGTGACTTGCTCATCCTTAGCACCTTGAATTGCCTCCTGGAGTGAAGTATACCCCTGGACTGATACTATACCTAGTCCCTAGCTTTTCGTTTCGTAAACCATCCGCGAATCTACGTATAGCTTGCTTTTCGTTTAAGGGTTTTAATATCTTATAGGCTTCCGGGTTGCCATTAGCCTGTGAAATAGTGAGATTTACGAAAATCTCAAGTTCCTGATTAAACCGATCTATTGTTTTACCATCTTGTTTTGCAGTTTGCAATTTACTCTGCAACGCTGTGTCCGACTTCCGAACTAACAAGCGTTTCCTCATTTCAACCACCATCTGTGTAACAGTAGAAAAAGTTTGATATAATCTAAGCTTTGCACTGTGAGATAACCTAGTTTTCAAAACAAAACTTATGAGAGTTTGAGCATCACTCTCTTTTATCATTGTAGAATATAATTCGATCCCATCGACCAGACGTTCCGTAGTTGCCTCGGAACCATCCATAATGGGTAGTAAGGCTACTGCCGTTTTTAATTCAAAGTCTTGTTTGGAGCTCATGATTATCTGTTCTGATTTATACTCTAATATTTTTCAAAAAAAGTTTTTCTATCTGACTGACACAATTTTTTATAAGCTCGAAATCTTTAGTAGATATTTCCCCTTTTTCAACCTTAGTACTATATATATCTATGTACAATTCGTATTGTTTATACAATTTAGTTGCTTCCTCGAATTTTTTCTGACCTATTTCCCGGTCTCTTCGAGCTGGGCCTAGTTTTCTTATATTTTCTTGGAGGTTTTTTAACTCTTGATATATTACTTGAATTTCATTAGGGACAACTTGACACATGGATGGATTTCACTGAGCACATCACAAAAAAAAAAAACTTCAGCGTCACGATGTTGGTATGAGGTTCTTCTTCCCTTGGTGGTCTGCGAACGTGGACGGCTGCTGCTCGCCGCCCAATCTTCTTCGTCAGGCATTTATGTATTTTTTTCCACACGAAGTAGCAGAACAGGAAGGCAATTACCAGTACTGCCATAGACATTATTGACTGATATCTGGGCCTGTGCTGAGCTGGCTCCATTTCCTGCGCCGTTTTCTGCGATTATAATTGCTTCCTTCTGTGGCTGGTTATGAGACGTAGAACCGCCCATCGTGTATTAATTTATTTTGAACTTTTTTTTTCATTTTATAATAAAATACTCAGCGCGATGGCTCGGAACCCACGTTCGTAGGGCCAGTACCGACGAACTGGCACTGGCAGGGTCGCGATATGATTTAATTCGAGGGTGTTCACAATAAAGCTAATAGTTGGTTATTGGTTCGGTGATAAACAGTTACTCTCTTTATTATTGATTAAACAGGGTTTATACATATTAGTACATATTTAAAATAGAACATAGAATGGCGGTGGAGATGCTATTCAGGTTATTTATCTAGGTCGAGTAATCTAGTCAATGAACTAATACAATAAGGTGACATGGATTTAATTTAATTCGTCACATTACACCGTAGAATATATTTTTTTTATCTTACAAAAAGAGCCTTTCGCTCTATTACGCTCGTAAACATTTAAAATAGTCATAAATTCAGTGAAAATCATAGAACGAAAAAAAGTGGTGTTTAATTAATATATATATATATATAGTGGACTGTATTTAGGATAAATTAGCGTGAGAAAATATATATGGAATTTGGACTGATCATCATGTTGGTTGCAGCTTCCTTTCCTATGGTGACTGGGCCCAGTTCTTCAGCGGCGTTGCTTCTTGATTTTCACAGTAAATTTGCTGTACACGATGGGTGTGGTGCGGGGATATTGTTAAGGGTTAGGAGGAATATAAAATATAATAGCGGGTGCAAGGGTTGGCGCGGCGCGGTACGGTTATGTGTACTCGCGGCGCTGTTCGGCGAGCGACTGATGCGGACGAATCCGCGGAAGCGAATATGCCACTATGATTCAATTGAACCACGAACGAATGGTTGAATGATGACTTGGCGTCAACATCCTCCCCCTTAAAGGGTCACCTTTAAGACGAAATATAATAATTAATATAAATACTGGAACTCTCCACATTAGAGGAAATGAGTGTCCAGCACGCGTAGCGATAGTTTCGCGAATCATAACAACTATCTATAACCATTCACAACATGCATATATACAAGAGTGGTAGGTGTAGCGTTTTGATGAGTCATTGTGTAGGTAAAGGACATAAACGGACCACAGGTCTAACGAGTGTGCCTCTCGCGGTTTTAACAGTAGCCACACGATGGTTCGTGTGGTGGTGTGGTCACCATCCTTGGAAGGATGGACTCTTTCAATCACCCCTAAGGGCCATGAAAGAGGCGGCGAGTTATCATAAAGAATGCCTCTGCAACAAATTATCTGCGGTGGTCTCTACATCAGCCGCAGGTAGCGAGCGGAGCGGCAGTGCATTTAAGAAATGTGCGGGCGTAAGGGCCGACGCTTCGGATGGGTCTGGGCTGAGCACAGTGAGCGGTGGCGAATTCAACAAACATTCTATCGGCGTTAAAATAGTAATGAGTTCTTCATAAGAAAGAATCTGCTGCCCAATCACTTTGAACAGGTGAGTCTTAACACATTTGACCGTGCTCTCCCAAGCTCCTCCAGAGTGCGGCGAGGCGGGCGGTGTAAATTTAAACTCAGTTCGACTCTCGGCTAACTCCTCTACCATTCGCGGGCGATATTCGTTCGTGACGAAGTTATATAAGTCGCGGAGGTAGGACCTAGCGCCTACGAAATTTGTGCCGTTGTCACAGAATATATACTGGACCGAACCACGTCTGGAGAGAAAGCATTTCAGCGCTGCTATAAACGAGACCGTGCTAAGGTCTGTGGCGACTTGATAGTCAAAGTCAAAATCTTTTGTTCCGTAAAAATGGCTACATTTGTTTGGAATCGTCACAATTTTTTCCCTACCGTGCAGTTTATGACTAGGTGAGCACTGATAAAAATACTGCCAAAAAACTCAGGCATCCCTCTTTTGGTATCCAAACAAATTTACATAATTTATTAATTACATTATAATTGGATCGACTCAATCACAGACATTTTTATCATTAATATAGTCAGATACTTTATAATATGCCCTGCTACACAATTTGGCTTTAATAGTAGTTTTAAATTGGTTTATTGACAATTCTCTTATATTGCTGGGAAGTTTGTTATAGAACCGTATACATTGCCCCATAAAAGAATTACTTATTTTGTGGAGACGGCTTGCATGTAACACAAGATTATGCTTATATCTAGTATTTATGCTATGAGTATCACTCTTTTTACAAAATGAGTCTATGTTTTTATGGACATACAAAAGATTTTCATAGATATATTGCGATGCGACTGTTAGAATATTTATTTCTTTGAATTTTTCTCTAAGGCTCTCCCGGGGACCAAGTTTGTAGATAGCTCTTATGGCTCTCTTTTGCAATAAAAAGATGGTGTTAATGTCCGCGGAGTTACCCCAAAGAAGAATTCCGTATGACATAATACTATGAAAGTAGCTGAAATAAACTATTCTAGCCGTATCAACATCAGTGAGCCGTCTAATAGTTTTCACTGCATAGGCTGCAGAACTTAGTTTTCCTGATAATTTTTCAATTTGTGGGCCCCATTATAGTCTGGAGTCAATTGTTATACCCAAGAACACAGTTGTCTCCACAGGGGCTAAATTAGTTCCATTAACATGTACATTGGTAGCCACCTGTCTTACATTAGGTGTTGAGAACTTAATTACTTTAGTTTTTTTATCATTTAAAAGCAGATTATTAACACTAAGCCAATGAATAACTTTAGAGAGAGCATCGTTAACTTCGTCATAATTACCTAATCAAAAACATCACCAACAAAAACAACAAACACAATCATCTGATAAAAACAATCAGCGGGTAAACTATCTAGCGTTTTAACGACGCGATTGGCAATAAAAGTTTGCCAGCGGTGCGGTGAAGAACCGAGCCAACACAGAGTTTTATGACGCGGCGGAATGTCATCCCTGTCCAGCTTTAATAGCCACAGCTCTTTTATCGATAGCTTTGCGTATAAGACGACAGGCGCTACGAAGCCCATGATATCCCAGATCGTAGCCACAGTGGCTAAGATAGCGCGTTTAGTACAGCGATCGTCAGGCGGAGTCACTGTAAACTTAAAACAGTCATCAGATTTGCACCAACCGAGTCCCAAAATCTTCTGATGTGCGGTTTTGTCAAATTCAATAGGCTCTGATGCCCTGTGCGTAGCGGGAGTAGCCTCCGTCACCGACTCGCGGTTACACGTCCACTTGACCAAATCAAATTGACCGCCTTTAAAAAATGCAATTAACTGTTCAGCTGTCAACATAGCCTGCTCCTCTGAAATGACGATGAAAACTACGTCATCCATGTAGAGCTGCGATGCTGGTGCGAGGCAACCTTCTTCGCAAGCGGAAACTAAGCACCTTCGTCCGAGACGAGTTGTTTAATAACTCGCAAGGCGTGGTATGGGCTACTTTTCAGACCAAAACACACTCTATTATGCTCGTAAATAGAGACGTGATCTCGCGGGTCAAATCGATATAATATGCGTTGAAAGCGACGGTCGCGTGGATTCATTTCAATTTGCAAAAACATCTGTTTACAAGGCGGAGAGAGCTACTGCAAAAAGACGAAAATTTAAAATTATATTAAATAAATCTCCTTGAAGATTCGGTCCACTATGTAATAAATCATTTAGTGAAATACCGGAAGTAGTTTTGTTGCTCGCGTCAAGCACGGTACGCAACTTAGTAGTGGCCTTGTCTTCGCGGAATACGCCATGGTGTGGCATAATGTACTCAGGTCGAGAAATGTCATTATCCGCGGGCGCGAGCGATAAATAGCCTTTCTCTGTGCTCGTTAATTATCGAGTCATAGGCGGCCTTAAATGCGGGTGAGGATTCGAACTTCCTTTCTAGCCTTAATAGGCGGCGATAAGCCGAGTCAAAAGAATCTCCAAGTTCGTAGACGTCACCACGGAAAGGCAGAGACACAGAATATCTGCGGCTGTCCGTGTCGCGTTCAGTAGTAGGCTGAAAATAATGTTCACACTCAATCTCATCAGGCGAGTGAGCGGGCGGTGAAGCATCGAGAAACTCGTCGACTTCCCAAAATCGCTTAATTAGCGAATCAATGGTCGAGGAGTCCGTATCTGTAGTCAGTACGCTACAACAGGCAACAGTGGCCTTCTTCTTACGAGCGGGTAATATGGGAACGGTTCCCATAAGAACGTAACCAAGCGTGGTTTGTATCGCGGGTGGCACAGCTGCAATACCCCGAACACAGTCGGGTAAAAGAAGCTGCGCAAATAACGAAGCACCGATAAGAACATCGATGGGCGCGGGCGCGAAGAAACTCTCATCAGCGAGAGGTAATCCCTTTAAGAAGGGTAAAGCGGTAATATCTACAGCGGTCGAAGGCAGAGGCGGCTCTAGCCCATGTAGCGCCCGGGTGCAATTGTTACCCTAGCGCCCTCTGCGATCCAACCTAAAACTAAAAAAAAAAAAATATGCTACCATAGCAACGTTTCCTCCGTCCTTAGGGCTGTTAAGATGTTTGTGTTTACACCTTAAACTTACATTACAAACAATGAACACAAATATAAAGGTAGATTATGTATGCTGAGTCTCGTCTCTTATCAAGTTTTCCACATCTGTCAAAATTCATTCTAACTGCGACCTTAAATAAAATTTGCAGAGTTCAATCTTAATTGGGATAATTATGTACATTTGACAGATTCGGACAGCTTGATGCTAGGCCAATGTAGGTACCTACGCTGGTAAAAACTATTTTTGGGACGGAAGGAGTAAAAAAAATTACAAAACAAGTTATGGTTATTTCAAAAATGTTTAATTTAAAAACTTTATTACAGGCACAAATGTATTGGATGACTGAAATATTGTTATTCTGATGACTTAAATATTATTACAAAAATGTTACCTACCTACTTTCCGAGCTTTTGCATAAGCAAAATCCTTAATTATGTCACTGACATCAATTTTGATTACATAACGATTTTGTCAATCCACTTTGCGACAATGTTGATCTCTTTAATAATCAATATTCAATACAATTACAAATAGGTTTTTAATATTTTTGTATATATGTATGTATATCTTCACGCCAGGTCCCTTGCGGGGTAGGCAGAGAGAACCGAGCGCCACAAGATTTAATATTTTTAGTTTAGAAAATTGATCTTTCGCTGTATGGTATGCTACTGTAACTGGCAATGTGAGGTAAATCCTAACTGCTGTCTATTGATGACAAATCAATCCTGATTGACACTGAACTTAAATTATTTGTAAACAAATAGGTACTTTAAAATATCCAACAGTGTACAGTAGTGGATGGAATCATCAATGAACATCAGTAATAAGTAAAAAAAAACATAATTACCAAAAAGTTACTTTTCGTGCTTTTGCATTAGCAAAATCCTTAATTATGTCACTGACATCAATTTTGATTTCGTGTTCAATACTTAATAAAGATAAATTTGTCAATCGACTTTGCGACAATGTTGATCTAAGATAGTTTTTAATTATTTTTAGTTTAGAAAATGATCTTTCGCTGTGTGCTACTGTAACTGGTAATGTGAGGTAAATCCTAAGTGCTGTGGATAGATTTGGGAACACTGAAATTAGATTATTTGCAAACAAATACCTTAAAATATCCAACGGTGTAGTGGAATCATCAATGAACACCGGTAATAATTCGATTTCATTGAAGAGCTCTACCTTATCCACATCTGAAGAGCCAGCATGGCACAGTTTACTTTCTAAATTAGCACAATGTGTTTTTTTTTGTGTCTAAATCCAAATTGTTCCACTGTTTTATTTTTTGAAGAAATGAAAATATTATGTTATTTTGATTTAAAAGTTCGAACCGTTCGTCGATCTTACTAATTGCGGTATCTAGTAGGTAGTAGTAAAAATTTACTTTAAATTGTGTTACCAGGTCTGTTATTGGCTCATCCTCCGCCTCATAATCATAAAACCTCCTACGAACGCGAGGGCGGGCAGGTGCGGAAAATTCGGCTGTTACCTCTACTTCTTCCGCTACTATTTTTGCGCTATTAAGAAATTCCTCAAAAGTAGAATCATCACGAAATTCAGACAAACTTTTTTTTACAGGATCAATAATTTTCACCGCTTCCGACAATGCGACGTCTGACTTTTGAAGAGCCTTGCTAACTATATTTATCTTGCTTAAAATTTCAAACCAAATAAGCAGAGAGCAAATAAATTTAAACGACTTAATTTTTGCCAGTAATGAATATGCCATATTTCTTGAATCCGGATCTTTGCTACTATCAGAATATATAGTAAACAAGGCATCATACACTTTCCCAAGATTAAAACGTAGAGCTTTTACCGCTTCTACTCTGCTCTCCCATCGAGTATTTGACAGTGGTTTTAGACTTAAAGTCGGCACTTCTTTGGCAAGTATTTGCCAACGTGCTGTTGACGCAGAAAAAAAGACATAAATTTCTTGCACAATTGAAAAGAAATTAACAATTTCTAATGAACTTTTAGCAGCGTCATTCACTACCAAATTTAGGCTGTGTGCTGCACAAGGTACATAAAATGCGCGCGGGTTTAAGTCTACAATGCGTTTTTGAAGACCTATATTTTTCCCTTTCATGTTTGCACCATTATTGTAACCTTGACCGCGCATATCTTGTACATCAATTTCGTTTGAGGTTAAAAAGTGTAACAAAAAATCAGTTAAGCCCTGACCAGTAGTATTTGTAATAGGAAAAAAACCCAGAAAGTGTTCTTTTATTTCAGCTTTGTTATTTTTAACATTTAAGAGGACGTACCGTACGACAACCGATATTTGTTCTTCGTGTGCAATATCTGGAGTGCAATCTAAAATAATTGAAAAATATTTGGATTGTTTCAATTCCGAAATAATAGTTTTTTTTATTCTTTCTCCTAATAATTGTATAATTTCATTCTGAATATTATGGCCAAGATAATGAGTCAGGCGTGACTCAGATTTTTGAATAAGGGCAATGTGTTCTTCAAGTACATTATCGAAATTAGAGGTATATTCAACCAGCTTTAAAAAATTACCATTATCAGAATCGTATATTTTTTCAGACTTTCCGCGTAAAGCCAGACATTGTCTAGCTAAAAAAATAATTATGTTGATTATTCGTTCTAGTACTGCCACCCAACGTTTTTTTCCCCGTTCAATTACAACCTGGTTCAAGAAATCTACAGACTTTTCTTTTAAAATATCATTTTTTAATGTAATTTGTTCTTTAACACATCTTAGGTGAACAGCGCTCTTTTCATGGCGTTCTAAAGCTATAGATAAATGCTGCCAATCTTTGTAACCTATGTTACCATCGAAAGGAGTGCTATCAGCATGGAAAAGTTTACAATAAAAACAATAAACTGAATCATTCGATTTAGAGTAAACCAGCCAGTTTCTTAAAATGGTTTCATTATTTAACAATTTTTTAGTATAATAAACATTAGAAAAAGATCTCTTCGAACTATTCATAGGATAGGAACTTTGTTTTAGCTGTACTGGTCCACGCTCAATCAAAAATATCCTCTGTTTGTCCGATAACAAATGTGGCCATAACGAGAGATCATTCATTACATCTGTTTAGGCCCTAACGGGTGATAATTGATACTTCGATATTGTGGACTGTAATTTGGTATATTTTAAATGAGGTATTAAACCGACAAGTACAACGACCGGTGCCTAGCGCGTCGTTCGGCTGAGTGTGGCGGCGACGCGGACCAAGCGCCGAGGAATCCGCACGACGCCACCCCGCAGGCTGCGTCATGCAATAGTGATGCACCGACAACATCTTCTCGAAGTATAATTTCTAGGGACGTTTCGGCACAAGAGGGTACTTCGTCTTCTTCAGCTACCGATGACAAAGCTAGCAGCGGCGTTGAAGAGACAACTTCTGTTGTTGAATTACCTTGGTTTTCAGATGTCACCAGATGTTCGTCTGAGGATGGACCGAGTTCATCAGATCTAATAATAAACTTTTCGATAGAACTTGTATTCTTTTTAAGAGATTCTTCCTTCTCCAATTTTCTTTTTCGATTCTGTGCACCAGAGAGTTTCCTTTTTCTATCGACATCAGACATCTAAAATGAAAAATAAATTATGTTATTTGGGTAGGTAGGTACCTAGGTAATCGGTTTTAATGTGTAAAGTGGTTCATCATCACCTAGCGATACTGCTTATGTCGAAAGCGTTTATTTAAAGCCTGCGGTCCTGTGGTAACCGCTACACATCAGGTGGGCCGTATGCTTGTTTGCCACTCGGCGTGGTGTAAAAAAGTATATTTTTAAAGGCACCTAAAAGTAGGTAGGTAGATACTATTGACGTAAATAAATATAGCTTAATGTTAATTCTGAATAAGTAATATTGCTCGTAAATGGTGAAAGAATTATCAAAATCGTTTCAGTAGTTTTGGAGTTTGCCCATAAAAAATAATAATATAAATCCGTCGCATTGGAACCCGCGCTACTAGCTTCGTTCGTAGTACGGAGCGTGCGTGAACCGCTCGGCCACGCGGTCGAGGAGGTAGCACAGTCGGCATCACATAGACCCAAATTCTCAAAATATCCCAATTGATATTAATCTTTATGAGTTTGAAATTCAGTTGCATAAATTAATTGTGGATAATGATAAGACAATCAGTTATTAAATTCCATATAACCCACAACACTCTGTGACACAAACATAAACCCACATATATTAAAACCTCGTTGGTCAGAAGTTACAAATTACATTACAAGTACATACTACTCCTAGTATAGTAGAACATAATTTAACTTTAACTTACCGTTTGTTCCGCACTGACCACTGCACTAGGATAAATTGATGAAAAATTCGAAGTACCTAAATTACGTATATCATCACTCACTATCACTCGCTCACTGTAATGTAATGTTATTTTCCGACTTTAATATCGCTAGCTAGTTTTTGACGAGCTCTGACCCTGGTGAAAGTCGCAATCACAATAGGTGTGACAAATCAAATTTACCTTTTTATACCATTTTAATCAAAAGAAAAGCCGATGTAGCAGAGCGGTAGAGTGCAAAGTGCGGCACGCGTTTGCACATGCCTTTGAGAATTGCCGCGTCCGCCCATGCATGCCAATTTGAACTTCATTTTATAAATTATTTAGATTGTAAACAACCGAATTCGCAATGATTGTCGGCGTGCTTTCAAACGAATCAAAACAGGTGCCGGCGGCGGGCGGCACGCGCCTTTGGTAATGATGTGACCGACATTCACTGCCACACAATTATAATCTATAAAATATCTGCTTTAAGGTTTATCTTATGTTGAAACAAAAGTTACTATTTTTTTTTTCTTAGCAAACCGGATATTATATTTTAAATTATCATTATAGCGGGACGCGAATTGAAAATTAACAGTTCCGTGCGTGCGTTTTTCAGTACCACCTATGCCACTAACCGTCACACAATCATTATTACTACATAATTTCAAATTTAACCGCTCACAGCACTAACGTTATAAAGTTACTTTGCGAGGCACTATCAAGTAAACAACGGACTAAATGCTTCGTGCCTTGTGCATCGCAAACGAGCGCCTGCGCGGTGGCAAGGAGCACTGTTGATTCGCAGTACATTGCGCACTGAGCGCGGGCGGTGACGCGGTAATGGAAGTTGAACATAGCGACACGTCCGAAGGACGCGCGTGCGTCGCGGTAGGCAGCCGCACTGCTTCGGCCACAGCGATGGGTAGCGGTGACGTAATGACCGGCGCGGTGTAAATGTGTAATAGTTTGACGTGGTATTCTGATTTTCAAAATGTAGCATGCTGTGGTGTTTACCGTTGCAAGATCTGCACTTTGATTCAGAGTTACAGTTCGTTATTTTATGTTTAAAGCTTAAGCAGTTTATACAAGCGTTGCGTTCCTTTACGCTTCTGTAACGATCACGCGGGCTCATTGCATTGAATGCCGAGCATTTGTATAAATGTTCATGAATTACATCGCTACAAAGACACTTATGAATCGACACAGTCACGTAAGATTGTGGTCGCGGGGGTTTGAACTGTCCGATGCGGTCCGAGCGCTTGGTGCTTAAACTCGGAGCCGATGGTGCACGGATGTGCGCGGAATGTTGAACAATATCTAATTGTTCTTTTAGAAATAAAGTTAAATTAGCGAAACTAGGAAAGTTCTCTTTACGCGAATGTATTTCGAACGAACGAACTGTTTCCGAATCTAACTTTTTTAAAGCGGTATGTAAGAATATAAAATCCGTCAAATCGGGAATATTAAAATTCTTTAAAGCGCTTGCAGCGCTGACATATTTGTCTAAGAAAGACTCAATGTTATTACTCAGAATACAGACTGTATTCTGAGTGTTATTAGCGGTCGCGGTATTGAAGGATTTACAGTCGAAAATCTGATTAAGATATATGGATGCGAGCGTACGTTTATCATCGTATTTATCGAT
The DNA here is from genome assembly GCA_947507595.1 of Pyralis farinalis. Classification (NCBI taxonomy): domain Eukaryota; kingdom Metazoa; phylum Arthropoda; class Insecta; order Lepidoptera; family Pyralidae; genus Pyralis; species Pyralis farinalis. The sequence goes on from OX382263.1 coordinate 385,658, forward strand.
CAGCGAATTAAGTATGAGTTCGTAATTATCTGAGCACGGAGTTATGCCGGCGAACGCTGACTGCGCTTTGCTGGATAATTAACCGAGCAAATAATGCAATTTATCAGCATTAGACAAAGTAGGGTTGTCGTGTACGGTTGACTTAAAACTTCCATAAAATAAGTTCCACGAACGAATATCAGCATCGAATTTCACTAATTGAAGAGGAGGCAGAGCCGGTCGCGAAGGTCGTATATTAACCGCAGATGCTTCCCGCCTATCTCCGTCGATAGTAGACAACGTATGTTTCACTCTCCAATACAAGTCTTCGAAGACATCTAACGCCTGATACTCGGGCTTAGCGGTAGGATTCGCTTGCATGTTAAGAACATTGTACTCATCTAATAATTTTACGAACGCGTCACGCAGCGTATCTATACATATAGCGGCAGAAGCGAACTTTATACGATTTTCACACGTGCATGAACATGTCTGTTTGTCTTGGTCTGGGTATTTTCTATGTAGGTATAATAAGTATGTATTTATAAAAAAATATATATTTACGTATGTTTATCAGTTGTCTAGTACCCATAACACAAGCTTCGCTTACTTTGGGGCTAGATGGCGCTGCGTAATTTGTCAGAAAATAAAAAAAAAAAAAAATTAAATATTTAGATCTCTGAATACATAATACGACAGGACATACGCCAATTTAATACAATTCGTTTTAAAGCGGCGATAGAGCGGAACCAAGGGGCGCTGTGCATTGGTGGTGGTTTGTAGCTGTGCGTCGGTGGCAGTTGGTGGAGGGCGCTTTGCGTCGGTGGTGATTTGTAGCGGTGCGTCGGTGGCAGTTGGTGGAGGGCGCTTTGCGTCGGTGGCAGTTGGTGGAGGGCGCTTTGCGTCGGTGGTGATTTGTAGCGGTGCGTTGGTGGCAGTTGGTGGAGGGCGCTTTGCGTCGGTGGTGATTTGTAGCGGTGCGTTGGTGGCAGTTGGTGGAGGGCGCTTTGCGTCGGTGGTGATTTGTAGCGGTGCGTTGGTGGCAGTTAGTGAAGGGCGCTGTGCGTCGGTGGTGATTTGTAGCGGTGCGTTGGTGGCAGTTGGTGGAGGGCGCTTTGCGTCGGTGGTGATTTGTAGCGGTGCGTTGGTGGCAGTTGGTGGAGGGCGCTTTGCGTCGGTGGTGATTTGTAGCGGTGCGTTGGTGGCAGTTAGTGAAGGGCGCTGTGCGTCGGTGGTGATTTGTAGCGGTGCGTTGGTGGCAGTTAGTGAAGGGCGCTGTGCGTCGGTGGTGATTTGTAGCGGTGCGTTGGTGGCAGTTAGTGAAGGGCGCTGTGCGTCGGTGGTGATTTGTAGCGGTGCGTTGGTGGCAGTTGGTGGAGGGCGCTTTGCGTCGGTGGTGATTTGTAGCGGTGCGTTGGTGGCAGTTAGTGAAGGGCGCTGTGCGTCGGTGGTGATTTGTAGCGGTGCGTTGGTGGCAGTTGGTGGAGGGCGCTTTGCGTCGGTGGCGATTTGTAGCGGTGCGTTGGTGGCAGTTAGTGGAGGGCGCTGTGCGTCGGTGGTGATTTGTAGCGGTGCGTTGGTGGCAGTTAGTGAAGGGCGCTGTGCGTCGGTGGTGATTTGTAGCGGTGCGTTGGTGGCAGTTGGTGGAGGGCGCTGTGCGTCGGTGGTGATTTGTAGCGGTGCGTTGGTGGCAGTTGGTGGAGGGCGCTGTGCGTCGGTGGTGATTTGTAGCGGTGCGTTGGTGGCAGTTGGTGGAGGGCGCTTTGCGTCGGTGGTGATTTGTAGCGGTGCGTTGGTGGCAGTTAGTGAAGGGCGCTGTGCGTCGGTGGTGATTTGTAGCGGTGCGTTGGTGGCAGTTGGTGGAGGGCGCTGTGCGTCGGTGGTGATTTGTAGCGGTGCGTTGGTGGCAGTTGGTGAAGGGCGCTGTGCGTCGGTGGTGATTTGTAGCGGTGCGTTTGTGGCAGTTGGTGAAGGGCGCTGTGCGTCGGTGGTGATTTGTAGCGGCGCGTTGGTGGCAGTTGGTGAAGGGCGCTGTGCGTCGGTGGTGATTTGTAGCGCTGCGTTGGTGGCAGTTGGTGGAGGGCGCTGTGCGTCGGTGGTGATTTGTAGCGCTGCGTTGGTGGCAGTTGGTGGAGGGCGCTGTGCGTCGGTGGTGATTTGTAGCGCTGCGTTGGTGGCAGTTGGTGAGGGGCCCTGTAATTCGGTGGCGGCTTGCGGTTGTGCGTTGGTGGCGGGTGGCGGCGTGGCACGCTGTGGATCGGTAAAGATTACGGTTGTGCATTGGCGGCGTCCATCCGGTCGATTATTATAGCCAGGCTCATCGCTCTCTAGGCTTTATTTCAAAGTAATGACACATATGTTAAATACTAATAAGTGGGGACACACGTTACCGAGACTCAATGAACAGTATGTCTGTTCATTTCAACATTTCAATACTTTTTTTACACATCTTCGGGTAGCATACAAGCATACGGCCCACGATATAAAGGGGTTACTTTTATTTGTGTACTTATATAACGAGAAGATAGTAGATCATAGGTCTGTCCGAAGTCCATAGTCAGGGTGAGGACACGGTGATACTTAAATCCGGCAATTTGTTTTACTACCGGGAGGGCGTCCATCTGTCCCAAGATGGTGTCGAGTTTATCGTCCGTAGGCCCCTAGTCAGAAATGTGCTAAAGATCGAAGCTGTGTCGACGAGGGTTGCGCACCTTGTACTCAGAATTACCAAACGGTATTCGCTGAAGGTCATGCAGGTCTACGCACAAACTTCGATACACCCCGATGATGAGGTGGAGGCTATGTATGAGGATATCTCCAAGGCCTTACATACCTCTAAAACTCACTACACAGTGCTGATGGGGCACTTCAATGCAAAGCTAGGCACGAAACATAACGATGAGTTGAGAGTGGGGCAATTTGGAATAGAGCAAGGAAACCAAAGGGGTCAACTGATGGTCAACTTCATGAAGAAGGAGGAACTCTTTATGATGAACTCCTTCTTCAGGAAGCAGCCGCAGCGCAAATGAACTTACAGTAGCCCGGATGGTTCGAGAAAAAACGAGATAGACTTCATGTCATTACAATGTCGATTGTTCAATGATATCTCTGTCATCAACAAGGTGAAAACCAGAACCGATCACCAGATGGTAATAAGCATCTAGAGCCTGAACTTGTAAGAAAGGTCTCGCCGGTCGATGTCTACGCTCGTGGAGACTGTCCGTGTAGAGGGAGCTCAGCTTCAAAAGCCTTGCCCTAAAAGAACCCAAAAACTCTCGACTCACAAGCAGAGTCTCATACAGGTCAGAGATGAAATATGGTTGCAGTCTTCATCTCACACGCTAGAGTACAGACAGCTAAACAGGCAGACGAGCTCGGTGGCGCAGTGGTGAAACGCGTTGTTACGCTACTTTGACACCAACGCTCGTGGGTTCGATTCCCACGCAATACAAACATTTGTGTGCATGAACATGTCAGTTTGTCTTGGTCTGGGTATTTTCTATGTACGAGTATAATAAGTATGTATTTACAAAAAAAAAGTATTGACGTATGTTTATCAGTTGTCTAGTACCCATAACACAAGCTTCGCTTACTTTGGGGCTAGATGGCGCTGCGTAATTTGTCAGACAATATTAAAAAAATATATATTATTTAGATCTCTGAATGCATACGACAAGACACGCCGCTTTAATACAATTCGTATTAAAGCGGCGATAGAGCGGAACCAAGTCTCTAAAGTCTTCGCCAAAGGTCTGTCTGCTCGGCAAAGTCAACTTACGAAACTGAAGACCAACACTAGCACCATTATTTTTGCGAAGACTGAGATTCTGAGTGAGATAGAGAAGTTAGTTATCACAGAGACATCATTGAACAAATGCCGGTTGGTCGTCAAAATGAAGTCTATCTCGTTTTTCGTCGAACCATCCGTCCTACTCCAGGTACAGAAAAGGCATGCTCCGTTGGTTCGACATGTAGAAAGAATGCAGGATGAAAGAGTGACGAAACAGATATACAATGGATAAGTGTATTGTTTCGCATTATGGATTAATTTTAATTCTTATTGGTGCATACTAGTAGCCTGAATTAGAATATAAATTGGATGTATGAATAAAGTACATATTATTATTAATTAACTGAAACCACAAAATATGAAAATCACCCGTAGATAAGAAGAGTGGTGTTTCCTGGCGCAGGCACGGTATCGCCTAAAAGGAGGCTCCGAGAACTAGTTGTAAGTTTTGTGGAAACCAAATAAAAAAATATTATTATTTATTATTTGATAAATAAATAGATGCATTCAGAAATGAATGAATAGATCATTACAAAATAGGCATATACTAAAATGAACAGGCGAATGAATGAATGAATAGATGAATTAATCGAATATTGATAATTGACGTTCTCAGGTTCATTTACCGCGAGGAGAGGCCTTGAACGACGAACCCGAGTATTATGAACGAATAGATGACTACTGATGATTGAGATCTGTGGGTCTCGAATGACCCACAACCAGAGAACTCAATTATAAGCTACTTCGGTGTCTGTAGGCGGCAGCAGGTCTTGATCTGAAGCCAACGCCTCGATGATCTGGTGGAGCACGAAAGACTCGACGTTATCGCGGCGGGTAGCGGCCAGTGTCTCGATGATCTGTCGAAGCACAAGCGGCTCGGCGCTGGCCAGCGGCTCGACTCGAGCCCGCTGCGCCAGGAACTCCCGGGGCAACAGCGACAGCCGCACGGCGCGTAGCAGCGAAGCCAAGTGGTCGTGCCGCTCCTGCAATGTAACAATATCGTACCAAAGTGAACACGTGCGGTGTGGCCGCGCCTCGCCGCCCTATAATATGTACATGTACCGTTCAAAAACTTGATCTCGAAGCGAGTCATAAATTGTATTTTTTAAAGAGAGGCAGCGTGCATCAAACTGGCCGTCTAAGGAGGTACCTCCACCTCACAAATAACAATTCGCTGGAGGATTGACGTGTTCCTGCGTGTGAGTGCGCTCACCAGTAAGCTCCTAAGGAGTTGCTGTGCTAGCAGCAGAGGTGGCATCGCGCGAGTGATACTTAATGTATAGCGAACGTTCATAGGCTACGGTAACCGCTTTCCATCAGGTGGACCGTATCCTCGGATGCTCCCCGACGTTATAAAAAAATGGGACACACAGTGTCGTTTGAACGGCTTGTTGTGTGGCGCGTGTACTGAGGCGTGCAAAGTATCGAGTGGGCACTATTTAATAAAGCAGTTGTCAACAAGACATCGTGTAGTTTAGTTCATGGTGGCAGCGGTGCGCCAATTGAAACGTTTCAATGAGATTAATCGCGGTAATTACAATATAACTTGTGTTATTGGACATTGAGTGTTGTACAATATATTATTATAATGGAACGCGCGCCAGAACTAGTAGTGGAAGGCGGCCGGCGAGTCGTGCCGGAGATGGTTGCAGGAATTCCAAGTGGTTTCGAAAGCAGAGGCAAATGACATGCAAGCCAGCTTGTTAATCAACTTAATTGGCAGTGAGGGTTGTGATGTGTATTCGACGTTCAAGTTCACCGCTGAACCCGACCGTAACGACGTAGCCGAGTTATTCTAAGTATTCAATAATCACTTCGGTATCAAAGCGAACACTGCGATGGTTCGTTTTAAATTCTTCACCAAGAGGCAGGAAAAACCATCGAAGAGTATGTCACCGCGTTAAAACTTCTCAGTCGACATTTTGAGTTCGAACAATTAGAGGATGGCTCGGTACGCGATCGGATCGTGTGCGGAGTGCGGGCCGGCGCGGCGCGGGCCGGCGCGGCGCGGGCCGGTGCGGCGCGAGCCGGCGCGGCGCGGGCCGGCGCGGTGCGGGAGAGGTTGGCGGTCCAACTAACGCTAGAATATGCAGTGAGAATCTGTCTAAAAGGCTAACACATGAAGAAATCTAATCTTCATGTGTCAGCCTTGGGATGTCTTTCAATTGTGGATCATCGAATTACAATTCGATTTCGACAATCCCTTTGTCGATTTAAATTGTGCTCAAGCAAATAATCACGAAAACGATTTCGATGATTGACATTATTAAGTATTTCAATTAATTGTCCCGTGTGCCGACTGTGCTCGCAGGGCTGTTGATAACAATCAGGGCTGCCGCTATCTTGAAATCCGTCATGGTATTTGATAAAGAGTGATTAAATATTATGTGTCTAAAGATTTTAAAGTCGCGTTTGAATCGACAATTTATTGCCTCCAGGACTCTCTGCATAATGTTACTTTTCGTAATTTGTTTGCCTGATCTGTTGTCAACTGATTTTCACCGCGTGTTATTGACAGAGGCGCATGACATGAAATCCTCTCTCTAATATGAATACGCCACCTTCTACCAAAAAATAATTAATCGGGGCGTCTTCCATAGGACCACCGTGGTTTTGAATAATCTGCTGTATTATTGATGCGTCAGAGGTCGTTGTATCATAAGGCCCTGTAACGTCTAAAACGTGTCCGTCCCCACGGAATACCATAAACTGCTTGATCAAGTTTTGATATTTACGCAAGCTGTAACTGTTTCTTTGAAACATAAAATTCGAGCTCTTTTGTATAAAAATGTATGTTCCATCACATATTAAAATAGCTTTAGATGGTTCATTACTCCCAAATATATGGTTTGGTAGCTCTCTATTTCGTTTTATGACTTCGCTTCGTGTTTTCTTTTTTTTATACAACTAGATTGGCAAACAAGGATGCGGCCCGCATCAGATGGTAAGCGGTCACCGCAGCCTATTGACGCTCACAACATCACGGGGATGTTCCCCGCGCGCTGCCAATCTTGTGACCTAAGACTGTTTCGTCACAGTGCCCAGTAATTTCTCTGCCATATCTCACCCTTCAAACCGGAACACAGCTATATAAATATATCTGCTAAGCGGTAGAAATAGTTGAGTCAGAGATACCCGTGCAGACCACATCTGTACAAAGTCTCCCTCGTGTAATGTGATCAAGACCCAAATGCACAGGAACAAAATCATTGAACAGACATCTTTATGACTTTGTCAGGAACATCTCCTCTGAGGTTACATTTTATTGAAGGAGTTCATCAAAACGAGCCCTTCTCTTTGTAGGATTTTGACCAGCATTTGCCCCCTGTGCTTCCTCGACCCCAAACCAAACCCTCCGATTACCGATTCATCACTTTCTTGTGCTCCCACCTTGGCGTTGAAGTCCCCGACAACAACCGTGAAGTGAGTCTCGGTGGTGTGATGTGATGAGCTGTAGAGATATCATCATACATGACCTCAACTTCATCATCCGGATGTGTCGTCGTTGGTGCATAAACTTATACTACTTTCAGATAATACCTAGATAGGTAGCTTACAGATGTAAGCTTCAGCACAAGGTATGCTGCACTCGACGACACACCGGAGATTTCCACCATGTTGTATGAGTCTGTGGACGACGAACCCGTCACTTTAAATGATTTCCATTTATTGCTAACTAGTGACCACGCAGGTATGCGGCGTATGCTAAATAATATTAAAAAATATTATTTCCGGATCAAACATTGACGTCAATAAATGGCAAGTTGCTCAAAATGATGCAAAATGTGATTTAATTAACAGTAAAATAAAACGTAAACTTGTGTTTGATAACTATTTAAAACGTGTAAATTATAAGCTTGGTGACAAATTGTTAATTACTTACAAGTCATAAGGATAATAAACTTGAACCTGTGTTGTTTCGTGTATCGGAGGATTTAAATTGCAATGACAAAAATTGTAAAAAAGTCAAAAATTGTCTTCTATTACTTCCCACTTTTGTTACTCAAAACCTTCTTTAACCATTAATTTATTCATTTCCTTGTATAAATTCCAGACCTTCTTCGACTGCACCCGGTCGTTAGATCATCCAAATAAAAGTCCTTTAAGACCTTTTCAGATACTACTTGAAGTTACATTCCTCATCGTATGCCAGGTGCTGGAGTGTTCTAATCGCCGGGTAAGGTGCCGATGGCATCTCAAACGTTACGCGTAGCAATCTGTAATAGCTTAGCTAGCTTCATTTCGCCACAGGATCCGTTGGAGTTCATCTGCGTATACAGATAAAGGTAACGGATAATGCCGTTAGCTACAGTATATTTTAACAATGTCAACCAAACCAATAGGGTATTGCCGTCATCGCATAACTATATGTCTTAAATTAGCCGGTATTACCAAGTTCGGACGCATTGTACACCACTCGGGCTCTAGTCATCGTCTTACCGTCTCTTAAAACTGCATGACGTGGAAGATAGGCAACATCCCTTTTATCAGCCTGAGGCTTGGGAACGACCTCCATATGACCTGTCTATAAATGTTCACGTATAACATGAGAATATTGATCTAATAACTCAGGATTCTTCATCAATCGTCGCTCTAATTGTACCAAACGATTCGAAGTAACATCCTTCAAGTTAACCTCTTTACGTCTAGGATGTTCATGGCGCAATGGTAACTTAACTACATATCTTCCGGTATCGTCCCTAGATGTAGTTGCTTTAAAGAGATCGTCATATTTTTGCTCCTCCTCGGTAAGTATTTTAGTCTGGCTCTGAATCTAATTCCCCAAATTCACTAAATTAATTCACTCTCATCAAATATAGTGTGCATAGTCAAAATCTCACTACTGGAACGTAAAGGAGAATGACTAAACGTGGGCCCACATGCGTCATTTATACTTTAAAAAACCTTTTCCAAATTGAAAATGTTCACGTATTTTTTTTCAGTCCTATTGGAATGGGGGTTTAAAAGTTGAGTATTAAAAGTTATTTGCATTTCCGCTTATGACTACAAATGGGTAAAATTACAGGTAAATCATGAATGAGTTTAGGGTAGCGATGATTATAATATACAGGGTTCGTTAGGAGCGTGGTGTACCTGCGGGCAGTGCCGCGTCCAGCGCAGCACGGCGTCCAGCGCGCACTCCTCACTCGCCGGGGGTCGGTCGCCGTTCAGCAGCGCGGTCAGCGCATCAGGTGTCAGAGTCAAGATTGTGTCGGCCTGGAGCACAAGTTCCAAGTGGCTATTGATGTACCGCGTAGCAGCGGCGACCAGCTCGGCGCAACCGTGTAGCTCGGCGGAGGCACGGATTCGGAGAGCATTCTCGGGCGCCAGCGCGCTGATCACGACCGCGCAGACCGTGTCCCGCATTCTGCCCACATCCAGTAACATCGCCGCCACCAACAGCGGCTCTGCGTTCTCTGCTGTCACCTGCAGGCTCGCCGGCGAGTACACGTAATCCACTAACGCTCGCAGTGCATGCGGCTCCACACCCTGGCGTGAAATAACATAGGAGATATTATATGTACGCGCATAAACAAATATTTTTTTATTATTGCTGAAAATGCCAGCGATAATCAGCCATTGACAAAAATTATTGAATGTATTAGAAAAAGTTGTCGCTTGTCTCGCTGGGTCTCTGGTGATCTGGACATCAACTAGTTAACGAGAACAGAGTGCTTTCATATTATACTGGAATTTTATTTCTGAAGTGATTTTTTTTCTGAAGTGAAAAAACAACTTTATAAATTTATTTAAATCAAACAATTTGCATCATATTTTTACAGAGCCAACAAGAGTAACTGCTACAAGTGCTACATGTATTGATAATATTTTATTTAATTATTAGCAATGTAAAACCTTCGTATCAATCTATAATTAATAAAGTTCAGTCAGACAGGTCAGTTGGTTTCATTTCCAAATTCTTCAAAAATACAAAGAAAGCAAATAAACTAGATTTAAGTCTAATATAGCAGAAAAAATTGTATTGTTGCCCTGTCACGGTACTCCGGACCACTTGTACAGTTCATTATTTAGCTTAATCACTAGTGAATTTAATGCAATCTTTACTCCAAAACAACTGTCTGTAAGTGACCGTATGACATTCAGTGATTGGGCAACTCCTGGTATTTACAAAAGTCGGAATAAATTGTATGAACTTTATGAAGAAAGAACCTGTAATCACAATCCGACTTTTCAAGAACTTGTAAAAAAATATGCTAAAATATTTAAACGAGCCTGTTCCAATGCTAAGTCTATCTATTTAAGAAATAAAATTAATGGTTCAACAAATATTATTAAATCTGTTTGGAATATGATAAATAATGAGACGGGTAGAGCGAAAGTACATAGTCGAGACTTTCAGTTAAAGATAAATGACATAAATATATTTTAATAGAGTGGCAACCCTGCTCTCTCTCTTCTCTAATCTCTATGGATTGTGGCTAGCTAGGCGCGTTGGCTCGTAATAAAGTTATTTATTTAATTATCTAAAGGCTTTAATTATTCACTACAAGTTATACACAAGTCTTTTACATAGTGCCGAAAACGATTCAGTTAAAGTTCTTCATAAAAGTTATTTTGGTAATATATATTGCGTTTTCTCCGAGGCCTTGCGCACACGCCATTTTGTTCAACACGAAATAGACACGTATCGCGTGGCTGCAAAACCGGCAGATTATTATTTTTCAACAATTTCATCTAAGAAGTACATTTGAAAATGCCTAAAAAAGAGGTATTAAGAAAATTGGTAGCGGCAAGGGGACAGTGTAAGGCTTCTATGACGCGACTTGAAATTTTTTTGGAGCGTAATGACTTCAACTTGGAAGATTTGCAAGTGAGAAAAACAAATCTCAGAGAAACTTATAACACGTATAAGGACCTTTCGTTGTCAATACAAATGGAAACAAACGAAACTGCCGACGAGTGGGATGAATCTGAAACCGAAAATAGGTACTTAACCTCTCTTGCAAAAATTGAAAAAATCCTGTCAAGCCTACAAGAAAATGCATCTTTCACATCAGAAAGGGGCTTTACAAACGACGCAGCCAAATTGCCAACATTAGAAATACCGTATTTCGACGGGAAAGACATTTCTAAGTACAGGCCTTTCATTGATGCTTTGGTCAACAGCGACCCGCGTATTTCAGAGATCCAAAAGTTATGTTATTTAAAAAAATATCTTAGAGGAGAGCCATTGCAAATTATACAAGCGCTGCCAATTATTGGTAAGTCATATACTGTATAAGCGACCTCTGATGTTTAAATGAAACAACTCGGCGGATGGTTGAATTTTATTTATTGAGCATACTCTGGGGTTATATGACTTAACTAGAACGAAACCATAGCGTGATGTAAAATGACCTATTACGCCATCTAATGGCGAGTACAGATGAATATAAACATATAAAGGTAAAACATTATACAAACCGCCCACCAAGGACGACTGTTCTTAAATAAGGAAATGTGGTACTGAACAAAACCACAACAATATTTTACTAAGTACATCATACAAATTGATGGAAAACCACGCACACACAAAATACACATAGGTACACATAGTTTAATTTGCGATTGGCAAAATACAAATTTTTGAAGTAGGACGCTTTAGGAAACCGTTTTTACATTGTAACGTTACCACCCGCGTAACATTGTCCAATCCGGCATGTTTTTCAGTGATACGTCCGATCAACCATCTTGCTGGCGGTAAATCTGGCTCTTTGACTAATACTACGTCTCCGACCTTTGGTTCGGGTGTTATGTCTTTCCATTTGTATCTCTGCATGAAACGCACTAAATATTCTTCAGACCAACGCTTCCAAAAATCTTGCAACATGCGCTGACACAATTGCCATCTACGTAAAGACCCTTCTTAGACCCTTCATATCTACGATCAGGAGCTACAATCAAAGGCTCACCAACCAAAAAGTGTCCAGGTGTAAGTGGAATAGGATCTCTTTGGTCTTGGATACATGATATTGGCCTCGAATTGAGACAGGCTTCAACTTGAGCCAACACTGTAGTAATTTTCTCAAATGTAAGAGTTGAGTTCCCTACGATTCTTTTTAAATGGAACTTGGTGGACTTGATACCGCCTTCCCAAAGTCCGCCAAAATTTGGAGCGTGGGGCGGAATAAACCGCCAGTGTGTTCCATTTGTGGCCAGCCAATCCCTAATATCGGGTAAGAAATTTGATTTTTCTTCATCAAAGAGTTGCTTCAACTCTCGTGACGCTCCTACGAAGTTTGTGCCATTATCACTATTTAGCTCACTACAATGGCCGCGTCTTGCTACGAACCTTTTGAACGCTGCCAAGAAACCTTGAGATGTCAGGTCACTGACGGCTTCCAAGTGGATAGCACGGGTTGCCATACAAATAAACAGGCATATATATCCTTTATATGACCTATTTCCCCGACCTTTTGATAGTCTAATGCTAATAGGCCCTGCATAATCTACTCCCGTGCGCAGAAACGGTTTATTTATTGTGACACGAGATTGTGGTAATTGACCCATTATTTGATTTTGTTTATCCGTTTTATATCTAATGCATGTGACACATTTACGTATATGAAGTTTAATAAGCTTTTTTGCTCTCAGGATCCAAAATTTTGATCGAATATAATTAAGCATTATTTGTGCCCCCCCATGTAATGTTTTGAAGTGAGCATCCGCTACTAAGAGACGAGCCAAATGTGATTCGTGAGGTATTATGATTGGATGCTTTTGATGTTCGTGAAATTCAGCGTTCTGCAACCGCCCACCAACTCGGAGTAATCCGAGTTCATCTAGGTAAGGATTATACGAGGTAAGTTTGCTGGTATTTTTTATAGATTTTCCATTCTTAAGATTGATAATTTCTCCACTAAATTCTTGTTCTTGACATTTCTTTACTAAAATGTTAAGCGCGTTTTCAATTTCCTCTTTCAGGAGGTAAGTATTTTCTTTTCTATTTTATTTTAGGACTCTTCTACAGTACGCCACAACTCTAAGTAATCTACTAAACGACGAGAACTTTGACCATATCATATCTTCGTGCGTATTAGCAGTGACAATGGTAAGTGATTTTATTGTTTTCTCTTCTAGTTTTGTATCTATTGTTTTTAAATTATTATGATTTATATTATAGTGTTGCAACCACGCTGGACCATTTAACCATAATTCATGTTTACTTATTTCAGAAGGTTCTACACCACGTGATGCACAGTCTGCAGGATTATATTCAGATTTTACGTACGACCATTGTTTTCTATCTAAAACGGAAATTATTTCAGACACTCTGTTTGCTATATACGTCTTCCACCTGCTGGGGTGACTACTGAGCCAAGCCAGTACAATCTCTGAATCAGTCCACGCATTCAAATTGTCTTTAGGAACTTTCAAAACTTCAGATACTTCGATGAGTAATTTTGATAGTAGCACTGCACCACAAAGTTCAAGTCGTGGTACTGATATCTGCTTGATTGGAGCTACTTTAGTCTTGGCGGTAACCAGCTGAACATGGACATGACCGAATGCATCTACGACTCGTATATAAACTACTGCCCCAAATGCTGCACTTGAAGCGTCACTAAATCCGTGCAATTCTACGAGAGTGTCATCTCCTTTGGTGACGTACCAACGAGGTAAACGAAATTGGGATAAATTTGATAAGCCTTCCCGATAAGCAACCCATTCATCCAATAACTGTGGTGGCAAACTATCATCCCAATCGATACCTGATAACCATAGTTTTTGAATGAATATTTTAGCCGTTATTACACAAGGAGCGATCCAACCTAAAGGATCATACAACTTTGAAATATCCGATAAAACTTTCCTTTTTGTAACTGGCCAAGATATGGGATCAAGTTGTACAGCATACTCGAATTGATCCCGAGTTGTATTCCAGGTAAGACCTAAAATTTTGTTTGTTTTTTCGACTTTTATTTTAACCTTTTCCTTTGACTCTGTATCTAGCCCTTCCTCTAATAATTTATTCGATAATTTTGAACTATTTGTCACCCATTTCTGTAATGAAAAACCTCCCTTACGTAATAATTCTTTAATTTGTGTATATATTTCTAATATTTCTTCTTCTTTTTGACATCCTGACATCAAGTCATCCATGTAAAATTCCCTTTTTATTCTTTCACATGCTAATGGATACATCGCTCCTTCATCTTCTGCTAGCTGCATAAGACACCTAACAGCTAAGTATGGCGCAGAAGCTGTACCAAAGGTAAGTCTTAATAATCTAAATTCTTGCAAATCATGATTGGGGTTCTCTCGCCAAACTATACGCTGAAAGTTCGTGTCATTACTGTCTACTTTTATTTGTCGATACATCTTTATTATATCTGCCGTGAACACGATTGGATAATTTCGCCAATACATAATAATGTGACGTAGCTCAGGCTGCAAGGTAGGACCTATCATAAGGTCATCATTTAATGAAACACCATTAGTACCTTTACAGGATGCATCAAACACGATGCGCACCCTTGTAGTCTGACTGCTTTCGCGCACCACTTCATGATAAGGTAAGTAGACCGAATTTTTATTTAATTTATCTTCTTCTTCGAAGATGGGTTCCATGTGATTAAGTTCCAAATATTCTCTAATTATCTTTCCATACTCTGTTTTCAAATTAAAATCTCTTTCTAGTTTTTTCTCTTTTAGATAAAATCTTTTCTTCGCTATCTCCCTTGAATTTCCATCTCTACACCTAGGATTTTGATTTTTAAAAGGAAGCTTAACGATGTACCTACCTTCTTCATCACGTTTTGATGTAGTTTTAAATAATTCTTCGCATTTATTCTCTTCCTCTGTTAGAATTTTCTTCAATGTATCGGGTTCTTTTTCCATTTCCCAAAATAATTTGAGCGAGTCTTCAATTTGCGTATGCATACTAACAACATTGCACGTTACAGATTCTGATTTTACCTGCCCGCTTAATATCCACCCTAAGACCGTATTTTGAGCTACTACTGGTTCAGCGGGGGATTTGATTATTCCTTCAACAATGATTTGACTATAAACTTCAGCTCCTAATAAAATGTCAATCTTATTCGGAGTAAAATAACACGGATCAGCAAGTGTTATTTGCTCAAGTTCCGGCCACAACGTGACTTTTAATTGTTTTGCAGGTAAAAATGATGTTAGCTTGTCTAAAACATAAGCTCGAACTTGGATGATGCAACTTGGATTGTGGCGTGATTGAACTTTTACTTCCACCATTGATTTTGAAATCAAATTTTGATCACCTCCCAATCCTGATATAATACCCTTAGTTGCTATACCTTTTAATCCAAGTAACTGAGCTGCAGCTCTCGTGATAAAAGAGGCTTGTGATCCTTGATCAATTAGCGCTCGCAGCAATTGAAAATGATTTTCACTTCTCGATTCAGCTTTTACTAACGCCGTTGCTAATAAAACTGATTGCATACAACCCTTTGAGAAGTGAGCCCTTATATTAGTTGGTGTTTCTTCCGATGGTGGTACATTATGCGATGTTGCTGATGAAGTCCCTGGTAAAGCAACATGCCTATCCGCTGAGTTAACCCTATTTGTTGATTCAGAAGTGCTCTTTGGATGCAACAAAGAATGATGGCGTTTTCGACATACGTGGCATGAGGTATTAGTGCGACATTGAAATACTGAATGATTACTTCCCAAGCAATTAAAACATAGCCGTGAATTTTGGACAAAGTTACGCTTCGAATTTAAATCTTCATTACAAAACTTCTCACAATTACTAATTTTATGATCTCCTTTACAAAATGCACATGAAACATGAGATAGATGTAAAGTCTGGATATTACTACCTTTCTCATATGTATTATAATTATAATATTTCCCCTTATAATTCGTTTGCTTTGGATCTAAAAATTCCAACGAATGATATCTCGTTTCTAGATATTCTTGCAGTTGCTTAAATGTCGGCAAATTATTAGAGTTCGTTACTAATTCACTAACTTTAGCTTCCCATTGCTTTCTACTTTCCTGATCTAACTTCAAACTAACAATGTATATAATTATAATGTCCCATGACTTTACATCTATTCCTAAACCCTTTAAAGCATTTAGTGTATCGGTGGTTGTATCTAGCAATTCTTTTAAAGCAGTAGCAGATTCAGTGAATACATTTCTTTGTGAAAAAAATCTTTTTAATATACAGTTTGCCAAATATTGCTTATTATTATAGCGGTGGACTAACAAATCCCAACATTGCAAATAATTGTCGTTAGTTACCGGTATGTGACGTAATAATTGCTCGGCTTCTCCGGAAACATGAGATTTGAGATAGTGTAACTTTTGAACGTTGTCTAATTGTGAGTTGCTGTGAATGAGTGATATTTATTTATTTATTTATTTATTTATTTATTTATTATTTACATACAATATTGAGCCTTACAGATAAATCCAATACGCTCAATATTGTTCAAAAATTGGCATTATCATTATTAGGTAAACATAAATTCAATTATATATTAAATACACTCAATTATAATTAAAATACATTCGTATATATTTCGTACTACCTAAGACTCTCGGCATATTCTACAGCCGTTCTGTGAAACTGTACTTTAGTACAAGTGAACAAGTCGACCTCCGGGTATTTTAATGCCAATGCATTAAGCAATCGCAGCGCTCGATTGATAGGAGCGTAAGCTGCTGCAGTTGTTCTGGTGGCCTGGAGCGCGAACAAATTGTGATATCGCGCCCGATTGTAATTATCTGGTACATACAGTGATAGCAATTCCAACACCGCCGGATCATGCTTGTATCCCCTAAGCAGACTGAATACATACTCCATCATTGAGACCGTACGTCTCAATTCCAGAGTATTGTATCCAGTCATACCCAATAAAAATTCACTGGGGTATATGGTTGGATAACCTACGTGATACCCATACTGTTTATTGTATAACCATCTGATAAATTTTCTTTGTAATTTTTCTAGCATAAGCACATACTTAGCTTCATATGGGTTCCATATGACTGCATTACATTCTAGCTTACTGCGCACATATGCATTGTATAAAACTTTTATTGCTGTAATACAGTCTAGGTGACGTGCCTGTCGTAACACAAATCCTAACATTCTATAGGCGTCTTTGCATATTTTATCAATATGATCACTAAACGATAGATTTGCATTCATTGTGACACCCAAATCCTTTATTGAGAACGTTCGCAGAAAACACTCTTGTCCCATAAAATAGTTAGCTAGGAGAGGGTTCTGTGACCGAGAGTATGTCATAGCAAAACATTTGTCAATATTAAATTGTATATTATTGTCTATACTCCATCTGACGATATTATCTAAATCTCGTTGGATGGCATCGCAGTCATGTTCATTATCAACTTTCAAAAACAGTTTTAAGTCGTCAGCAAATAATAAACACTTTGCCGTGGTGACTATCTCCGGCAAGTCGTTAATTAAAATTAAAAACTGCAAGGGGCCCACATTCGAACCTTGACTAACTCCAGAATGGGTGTAATAAAGACCCGAATCGTTGCCACAATGTTCTACATATTGCCTTCGATTACATAGGTACGAAGAAAAAAAATGCAATAGTGCAGGAGTGAAACCAATAGCTGCGAATTTTTTCAATAATACGTCATTATTGACTAAATCAAATGCCTTCCGCATATCGAGGTAAATCGTGTCGACTTGCGAACCTCCGTCCACTACACCATTGACATACGTCCAAAAGGACATAAGATTACTTGTAGTAGAACGGCCGGTTCGGAACCCATGTTGAGCATTGTTTAGACGGCTTTCAATTTGACAGCCAATTCTACTATAAAGTACTGATTCAAACAACTTGCCGAAAACAGACAACACTGCTATAGGTCTGTGATCCTTGACCTCAGAACTCGAGCCATGCTTTGGTACGGGCACAACACGCGCAATCTTCCATTCGTTAGGGTAGTAGTTATTTTTTAGACACAAATTAAACAAATACAGCAAAGGATACCTAAATACCGACCTACAGTCTTTGACAATGTATGGCGGAATACCGTCAGGCCCAGCAGATATTTTAGGCTTTAGCGACCTAAGTGCGAGTTCAACATCAGCCAGGAGTATATGAGAGATATGCACAAAATGACTGTCCTTACTGGCCGACTTCATAGCCTCTCCCACGTCTAATTTTGGGGGGTCATTGGTATATACCGACCGAAAGTAGTCCGCAAAACACTGTGCCGAGTCCTCTATAGGTATCAACTGACCATTATTAAAATATTGCTTAAAAGTGCGTTTACCCTTTTTTTGAGAACGTATATAACGCCAAAAAGATGTTGAGTTATTTTTTATATCACGCTCCATATTTACTTTTAGCTCATTAAAATCCTTTTTAATGCTCAATTTAACTAACGCCCTATATTGTGAAAAAAATATTCGATCGCTTAGAGATTTACTTTTTTTATAGTGTGTATGATAGAAATGCTTAATTCTAATGTTACGTTTTGTTTCAGCCGAGTACCACTCCGGATAACTATATCTAGACTGTACTGAGTGATGTATTTTCTTAGGTACACAGTCGTCTATACAAGCGTTAACTAGGTCATAAAAATACGAAACAGCTGTTTTCGGATCGTTAATTTTATAAAGTGGTTCCCAATCTATAAGTTCTAATTGTGAATACAATTTTAAGAAATCTGCCTTTTTAAAGTTCCACCCTCCAACGGTCTTAGAATTGCTTTCGCTGTGACTATGACGAGGTACACATGAGAAGTTTTTAGTAATTGTAATATTGAGCGGCGGATGATAAGCGTCCGCCGGAACCAAGCTATCTTCTTCTCGTTGCACCGATACCTGTTCCAGTGTTGAGCTAACCAAAACAAGATCTAAAGTAACACCATTGTTATTAAATATGTTGTTTACCTGGCATAAGTCACAGAACGACAATAGACATACGAAATTAGCATTAACTGTCATCGAAGCCGAGTTCAAGTTGAAATCTCCACACACTATTATTTTATTATACAGAGCACTGACTTGTTCGATTGTCTCGAAGACGACTAAGTATTCGTCCTCACCCGTGCCCGGTGGTATATACACACACAATGCTACAAATAACAAATTATTGTTAAGATACAACCCGGCACACACTAACTCACAACCTGTTTCCGCACCGAGTCCGACTTCGATACGGCGCAACTCATAAGCGGGAGCGGCGAACAACGCAACACCACCTCCGCGTCTCGGTCCTAGTCTGTCAGATCTCAGTACCGTGAATCCAGGTGGAACAACTTCAGCATCACAGATACCCTCCTGCAGCCAGGTTTCGGTGATGAAAAATACCTGACACGCAGACGACGTCAATGAAGAAGAAAATTGATGGAGCTTGGTACGAAGTCCTCGAACATTTTGATAATAGATTTGAAGAAATCTATTACGCCTGCGATGTACTTCCTCCTTCATTAATACTTGGGTTCCTTCTTTGGTAACTTCTTTTCCGAAACCACTCATTGAACTCTGTGTTCGGAGGCCAATTACTACAAGTCATAAAGAACTCGAATGCGGTTTCTGGTACTGTCACAACAAACGACGCATAATTTTGATGTCTTAATTCTAGCTTTTCTACGTTGTACGGTCCAAATTCAGGTTTCTTCTTAGCCATATATAACTGCACTTTCTCAGCTGTAACATCGTTCCTAAGTGACCACAAGTGAATTTTTTTGCGCTTTTCGACTCCTGTTAACTCATCATCTACCTCTCCTGTACCACGAATGACTGGTCTACGCCGCCTCCTCGTCTGTACCACCGTCCATTCCTCAATACCGGTTCCGCCGTCACGTATAGTTTGGGCTGCATCATTCACCGTTGAGTATGAGCCACGTTCGAATGATAACGCAGAGGCAGTGTGGTGCGCGGGAGTAGAGGCAGAAGCGATATCCGAGCATCGAATGTCAGTGCGCAAAAAGTTTGCTGCCACAGCCGCTTTTTGCTTTCGTGTTTGTGCCTTTGGTGATGGAGGAGGGGCAAAGCGTTGAGGCGGGGGACGATTAGTAATCCCGGCAAATGTTGGAGGTGTTGACACAACTATATTTTCTTGCTTACCCGCAGTCTGTAATTGTTGTGATTGAGAAGCTTGCAAATTGTCGATTTTTGTTTCCAGAGACCGAACTGTATCCACTAATGAGTTAATTTTTAACTCCATCGGAAGGATGAATCCTTGGAGAACCTTGACCATTTGATCAATCAGCTTCTGATCCATTTTAGATAGCACTTTATAATAATTAACACGGAGCAGCAAACAAATACGTCTTACGCAGTAATGGCACTCAACCCTTCTCTCAACTCAAATAAATCACGGAAACTCATCCATTGGTTATAAAGTCCTGAGAACACGGGAATCATTATTTTTGGCAATTTTACTGAGGAACTATGATCGTTTTTATCTGGTGAGCGCTCTCTCAAAGTTACTGTTGAAGTCGAGTTGTATTTTTCTAAAATAGTTTTTAATTCGGCAACAAAATCTAGATAAAACTCTTCCATTTCTTCATATAAGTCCTTTTTCATATAATCAAGTGCACTTAAATCCTGATCGCTTCATAATATTGAGTAATGATTCTTTGTAAATTCGCTCCATTTATCCGTGATTAGTTGTAATCTCGACTCAACGTGTTGCTTAGTTAGCCTATCCTTTGGGCTCTTTTTAAAGTTACTTCTAGCTTTTATTAACTGGGAATGAATGCCCATCTGAATTTTTATAAGTTCCATTTTAACGTAAAATTTTCTAAGTGTTAACAGTACAAAATCACTTAGAAATTGGGCATAGATTCCTCGTATCTGCGTTTTTACGTAAATTATTCTAAGTCCCAACAGTAGTAAAATTTTCTAAGTTCTCGAGTAATACCAAATTTTTCTAAGTCCCAGATTTCATTGATTTTTACTAAGTTATTTTAATAAAGTACTCACAGTTAATTTTCCCCTGACAAACCACTGCACTACCTTGTCCTCGATCCACCTTTCCTTTCTTCTACGGGGCGGGGGTGCACCTGCTTGTCTCGGGCTCCGCTGTCTGGCTCGGGGACCGCTGTCCACCTCGGGCTCCGCTGGTTGGCTCGGGCTCCGCTGTCCGGCTCGGGCTCCGCTGTCCACCTCGGGCTCCGCTGGTTGGCTCGGGCTCCGCTGTCCACCTCGGGCTCCGCTGGTTGGCTCGGGCTCCGCTGCTGTCCTCTTTGGGCTCCGCTGTCCAGCTCAGGCTCCGCTGCTGTCCTCTTCAGGCTCCGCTGTCCAGCTGAGGATCCAGCTCCGTTGTATGGATCGGGCTCCGCTGATGCCACCCTCAAAGTCCGATGTATGTCTTCATCCGGCTCGTAAGGACCAATTGTATAAGCGACCTCTGATGTTTAAATGAAACAACTCGGCGGATGGTTGAATTTTATTTATTGAACATACTCTGGGGTTATATGACTTAACTAGAACGAAACCATAGCGTGATGTAAAATGACCTATTACGCCATCTAATGGCGAGTACAGATGAATATAAACATATAAAGGTAAAACATTATACATATACATCAGCATTACAATTATTACAAAACAGATACAATAATCCAGCCTTGCTAATAAATTCCCATGTAGTACATTTATTAGATACACCGTCAGTTTCCCGTGGCACAGCTGTGCACTTGAGAGAATTTGTAAGCAACATCAGACAACAAATTACTGCATTAAATAATCTAGACCAACATGTTGAAAATTGGAATCCCATCCTGTCATGCATTCTATTGAGGAAACTTGATCAACTGACGGTTCGCTTATTACATGCCGAGCGTGATAGATACCACAACAGTTATTACTGTTGAGGAGTTACTGAAATATCTGGAAAGGAGGGCAAACACTTTAGAAGTTAGTCCGTCCACGAGTGAAAAGCAAACATACAGAGAAAAATCTTCAATACATCTAGCAACTGCAAGTAAAGTGCCCGTCCACTCTCAATGTGTCATGTGTTTAAGTTATCAACATAAGCTTTACAAGTGTCCTAAATTCAGTGTAATGCCAGTTCAAAAGAGACTAGACTTCATTATAAAAAATAATTTATGTAAAATCTGCCTTATGTCTCATTCGCAACAGTGTAGATATAAATTTAATTGTAATATTTGTAAATCTAGTTCACACAACAGCCTGATACATTATGAGGAAAAGAAGCCTGCATCTGAAGCAAAACCAAGTGAATGTACACCACAGGTAACCATGCATGTCTCACAACCGCTAGCTGAATGTGTCTTACTACCTACTGCTAAAGTTTCAATCACAGATGCTAACAATAGAAAAATAATTGTCAAATGCCTTCTGGACTGCGGCAGTCAGACGTCGCTTTGCACTACATCTTTGGCTCAACAGCTAGGATTACCTATGTTTGAAATGCACAAAACAATAAACACTCTTGGAGATAGGTTCGCCGCTTCATTGCACAAAGGCATTAACTTATGTATAGAATCTTTGGTCACCAATTTTTCGCTTAATATTACATGCACGGTTATAAATAAAATTACTTCAAAGCTTCCGCAAAGGCAAATTGACTTAAGCTCTTTAGTACTACCCAAGTATTTAGCTTTGGCTGATAAAGAATTTTTCATTCCAGGAGAAGTATCATTGCTGCTTGCCAGTGATGTGTTCTTCAAAATTATCCTTGATGGCAAAATAGAGGGGGGACCAGCTGATCCTATCCTGCTCAACACCCAGCTGGGATACATCATTTCATCATCAGGTTATACACATTCCAATACATCTCTAACTATGCATACAGTGGTTGCTCCCGATCTTGATCAATGTGTTAGGCAATTTTGGGAGGCAGAAAGAATACCGGATATCTATCACGAGTCACTTTCTGAACACGAGTATAGTGAGAAGGAGTTTCAACACTCTATTACATTACAAAATAATGAATTCCAAGTCAAATATCCATTAAAATTAAAATTACAAGATATTGACTCATCCAACTCTTATGCAATTGCTTTGCAAAGATTATACAATTTAGAAAAGTGTTTTCTAAAAGATCCAGAATATTACACTATGTATAAAGCATTTATACAAGATTACATACAATTAGGCCATGCCAAAATTATTAATACACACACTTGTAATTCAAACGATTATCCATTGTTCTTTTTGCCTCACCATGGGGTTCTAAGGCCTAAAAAACTTAGCAACAAGCTAAGAGTAGTATTTGATGGAAGCTCTGTTAATAAAAATGGTCTCTGTCTCAACTCTTTTATGTGCAACGGTCCAGTTGTACAGAATACATTGTTTGAAATATTGCTTTTATTTCGCACATACAAATATACATTACAATGTGACATTCGTCATATGTATAGAGCTATAAAGGTGCACCCTGATCACAGGTGCTTACAAAACATACTTTGGCGTGAGAATGGCGTCATGAATGTTATTCAATTGCAAACAGTGACGTATGGCTTAACCAGTTCGTCATTCTTAGCTACTAGATGCCTGATTGAATTGGCCAATAGGTATAAGAAGGAATATCCTCTGGCCAGTGTAGCTATCATAAATAATTCATACATAGATGACATACAATCAGGCAGTGATACATTTGAAGGTGCTTGTGAGCTCAAAAGGCAGCTCATTTGCATCATGGAGCTAGCTAATTTTAAATTACATAAGTGGGTTTCTAATAACCACAGCTTGGTTCAAGGCCTTCCACATGATCAGATAGGTATGAATCATATTGATCTGGATAGGGAGAAATCATTTGTTAAGATGTTAGGAATCACATATGATGCTAATGTTGATGTCTTTCAGTTGAGTGGTCAGGTAGTGAATAGTCCTGAAGTTCCTACAAAGAGAAGTGTATTGAGCTCAATAAGTAGATTATTTGATCCACTGGGCTTTGCTGGTCCTGTCACTATGAAAGCAAAATTATTTTTACAGGAATTGTGGCAGCATAATTTGGAATGGGATCACCCATTACCTAATAATTTACAATTAGCTTGGAAGAGCTTACATGATAACATTGTATCTATGTCAGAAATCATAATACCACGCTATGTGC
Source organism: Pyralis farinalis (assembly GCA_947507595.1). NCBI lineage: Eukaryota > Metazoa > Arthropoda > Insecta > Lepidoptera > Pyralidae > Pyralis > Pyralis farinalis. Next base: position 409,436 of record OX382263.1, read on the forward strand.
AAACAGCAGGTGCTAGTAAGGTTCAGCTGATAGGCTACTGTGATGCTTCTGCTAGTGGTTTTGGTTGCTGTTTTTACATTAAAGTTAATCAAAAGGATGCTTGTTACATTCATTTACTTTGCTCAAGATCCAGGTTAAATGGTATCAATTCAAAACTTACAATTCCAAAATTGGAATTAAATGGCTCATTATTGTTAGCTAAACTTATTTTTCATGTTTCAAGAATTCTTAATATTCAAAATGTACATTTATTTTGTGATTCCAGAATTGTACTTAGTTGGTTAAATACATCATCTGTAAAGCTTCCAGCTTACATAGGAAATCGTGTTTTAGAAATTAAGAAATTAACAAAAGATTTCAATTGGTATTTTACACCAGGTTTGTTCAACCCTGCAGACATACTTTCTAGGGGTGCCAATCCCAATGATATTGCTAATAATATCCTATGGAAGCATGGACCGGATTATTTACAGAATGGTGATAACTACAACTTTTATGTGTGCGAGGTTGAAAAGCCATTATCCTCAATTCCCCAAGTTGCCAATGTATGCCATGTTCATTCTGACAATTCTTGTATTCATCCATTCTTTGGAAAATTTAGTAGTATTTACAAAACTGTAAAGGTAATGTGTTATATTTTAAGATTTATTAATAAATGTAAAAAACATAGTATAAATACAGGAAAATTTTCAGTGCTGGAATTCAGAGATGCTTTGACAGCGGTTATAAAAGGTGTACAACACTACTATTTTGCTGAAGAATTAAAATGCATCAAGCAGAATCAAGAATGTAAAACATCTCTGAAATCTCTGCATCCTTTCATAGATGCCAATGGTGTTTGTCCAGTAGGTGGCAGATTACATAATGCCAATGTAAAATATTCAAAGAAATTTCCAATTATTCTTCCAAAGCATTGCCATATTACTAAATTGATTATAAGACAGGAACATTTGGCACTTATGCATGGTGGTTTAAAATTAGTTTTAAGTAGTTTATCTCAAAACTATTACATTATTAATTCTGTAAGAGAAGTCAAAAGCATAATTCATAAAATATTCAAAGAAATTTCCAATTATTCTTCCAAAGCATTGCCATATTACTAAATTGATTATAAGACAGGAACATTTGGCACTTATGCATGGTGGTTTAAAATTAGTTTTAAGTAGTTTATCTCAAAACTATTACATTATTAATTCTGTAAGAGAAGTCAAAAGCATAATTCATAAATGTGTCATTTGCTGTAGGCACAAGGCTGAAGCTTGTAAACAGCTGATGGGTTCATTGGCCGATGGGTAGGATCACAAAGGCGATTTGTGGCAAAGATAATAAAGTAAGGGTCGTAGAACTAATCACTGCTAATGGAAAAACTCATACTAGAGCTGTATCCAAAATTGTAGTTTTGCCTGTAGAATAATTCATTTCACTCATTGATTTAAATTCATTAAATTATATGTAACTTGGAAACAAATTAAACTTGCATTTCAGTAATCAACTTTACCTTTAAAAATTTAATAAATAAATAATCATTATAAGTTACTTTTGAAACCAAATTTACATATCTTTGTGACAACGCGCCCTATAATATTATAAGTATGTATTATTTATCTTAGAACTTAGACCTAATTAGTAAGTTAAGTCTAGTTTCTAATCCGCCCCGGCAAATTATGTCTATGACATAAATATATTTTAATAGAGTGGCAACCCTGCTCTCTCTCTTCTCTATGGATTGTGGCTAGCTAGGCGCGTTGGCTCCTAATAAAGTTATTTATTTAATTATCTAAAGGCTTTAATTATTCACTACAAGTTATACACAAGTCTTTTACATATAGATATCAAAAATGATATAGAAATTGCGACTGAGTTTGAAAAATATTTTTCTAACATTCCTCTTATTACTACGAGAAATCTTAGGTCTTCTTCTATATCTGCTGAACTGGTTCTCAAACAGAGCGTGGTAGAATGCGACACAATATTTAAATTTTCAGCTGTAAGCCCAAAAGATGTTTTGAACGCTTTTAAATCAATAAATATGAAAAACACTAAAGATCTGCGGGGTCTATCTGTCAAAACCATATCTTCTATTATTATTTCAATCGCTCCACATTTAGCTACAATTTTCAATTGTTGTGTGGCATCTGGTGTATTTCCTGACTTGATGAAACATAGTAAAATCATTCCATTATTTAAATCTGGTGATAGTTCGGACCCTTCGAATTTTCGACCTGTTACCATACTGCCCATTCTCAGTAAATTTTTTGAAAAACTAATGCTTAGCCAGTTGCTCAGACATTTCAATACACATAATTTGCTTCATAGGTGACAGTTCGGATTTACGAGAGGTTGTTCAACTACAGACGCAGGGATTCATTTGCTTAAAAGTATATTCGCGGCATGGGAAGGTTCGCAAGATGCCTTGGGAATTTTCTGTGATCTGTCTGAACTGTGTGCACCATGACACTCTTGTCAGAAAATCACACCACTACGGTATCAGGAACAAGGCTCTCGACCTTCTGTCTTCTTATCTGGGCAATAGGATACAGAAGGTCGATGTTAATGGTAAAAGATCTTCGGGGTCTCCTGTAGTTATGGGAGTCCCACAGGGGTCAATTCTAGGTCTATTCTTATTTTTAGTATATATAAATGACTTACCTTATTATATAAAGGATAAACATGAGTATATATTGTTTACGGATGATACCTCTTTGACATTCAAAATTAATAGACAGTTAGGTAATTATGACGAAGTTAACGATGCTCTATCTAAAGTAATGCATTGGTTTAATGTTAATAATCTGCTTTTAAACGATAAAAAGACTAAAGTAATTAAGTTCTCAACACCTAATTTAAGACAGGTGACTACCAATGTACATGTTAATGGAACTAATTTAGCCCCTGTGGAGACAACTGTATTCTTGGGTATAACAATTGACTCCAGACTACAATGGGGCCCACAAATTGAAAAAATATCAGGAAAACTAAGTTCTGCAGCCTATGCAGTGAAAACTATTAGACGGCTCACTGATGTTGATACGGCTAGAATAGTTTATTTCAGCTACTTTCATAGTATTATGTCATACGGAATTCTTCTTTGGGGTAACTCCGCGGACATTAACACCATCTTTTTATTGCAAAAGAGAGCCATAAGAGCTATCTACAAACTTGGTCCCCGGGAGAGCCTTAGAGAAAAATTCAAAGAAATGAATATTCTAACAGTCGCATAGCAATATATCTATGAAAATCTTTTGTATGACCATAAAAACATAGACTCATTTTGTAAAAAGAGTGATACTCATAACAAATACTAGATATAAGCATAATCTTGTGTTACATCCAAGCCGTCTCCACAAAATAAGTAATTCTTTTATTTATTTATTTATTTAATACATTACTTGCCTTACAAGCTAACAGGTGCTGTGCTACCCAAAACGCTTACAAGATAATTGTCTACTTATAACTATTTATTATGCTAAGCTAAAATATTAAAATATCATTTCAAAATAGTATAAGGTTTGAGAAAAACATAAAATTATAAAATAAATTACGGTTGCAGTGTTAAGCTCACATGTCATATAAAAATTCCCTAAATTTTTTATGTAAATGTCCTAATCCATCTGTAAATATCTGACTTTATGGGGCAATGTATACGGTTCTATAACAAACTTCCCAGCAATATAAGAGAATTGTCAATAAACAAATTTAAAACTATTATTAAAGCCAAATTGTGTAGCAGGGCATATTATAAAGTATCTGACTATATTAATGATAAAAATGCCTGGGATTGAATCGATCCAATTATAATGTAAATAATTAATTATGTAAATTTGTTTGGATACCAAAAGAGGGATGCCTGAGTTTTTTGGCAGTATTTTTATCAGTGCTCACCTAGTCATGAACTGCACGGTAGGGAAAAAAATTGTGACGATTCCAAACAAATGTAGCCATTTTTACGGAATAAAAAGATTTTGACTTTGACTTAAATTGAATTACACGGGTAACATTAAAATCTTTTACAAAATCAAAAACAGACCGATATAGGAACCTCTATCTATAACTTCACGCCAAATCCCTTGCGGGGTAGGCAGAGAAAACCGAGCGCCACGTGACTCGATTCTTACATATCTCACTCGCTTTTTTAACATTCATTGCTCTTCTCATGCACGCTCGCCGGTTTCTAGGGTTCCTGACATCACTTTCTGATAGAAAATGACCAATTTGGTCATGGTAGGTAAGTCTTGGCTTCCCCGGCTCCTACATCCTTCCACTTTTGCATTGTATATCTGCTTCGTCATTCTTTCATCTTGCATTCTTTCTACATGTCCGAACCAACGGAGCACGCCTCTTCTTATTAATAATAATAATACGATATTTATTTTTTCCCACCACAATTTTGTACATTGTTAATTGATATACACTTTATTGTAACACCGACGCTTTCTTTCAGACCAACTCTGTTTCTATCATCATCATTGCGAAGCTCTCGCTTCCATAAGTTAGCGTTGGGACCAGCACTGCATTGTGTATGCGAGTTGTGCCTTCTGGCTCAGGATGTTACTGCCAAGAAGTTTTCCCAACGCGCCATTCACACTATTCCCAGCACTCACTCGTCTTTCCACATCTGCGGTGTACCTTCCATCCCTGCTGAAAGCGCATCCAAGATATACAATCTCATTCACTTGTTCCAACACTTCATCATCATCCTCCTTACTACTTATTAGTTCTGGATTCTTCTCTATAATTATATTCTTTTTAATTATATTCTTTATATTTTCTATAAATATATATCTATTATATTCTTCTCTATATAGGAACCTGTAAATATTATTATTGTTTCTCGAAGCAGTCTTCGTTCCTCTCTAAGCACCTTTTTTTTATATATATACAACGTCGGGAGGCATACAAGCATACGGCCTACCTGATGTAAAGCAGTTACCGTAGCCTATTAATACTTGTAGTAATATTAAGTATCACTCGCACGATGCCTCCTCTGCTGCTTACACAGCAACTCCTTAGGAGCTTACTGGTGACCTCACTCACACGCAGGAACACAACAACCCTCTAGGGAGTTGTTATTTGGCTGCGGTTTTCTGTGAGGTGGAGGTACTTCCCCAGACGGGCTGCGTTGATGCGCCCTACCTCACTTAAAACATCCAGACCAAGAAGACAAACAGACATGTTCATGCACACAAATGTTTGTATTGTGTGAGAATCGAACCCACGAGCGTTGGTGTCAAAGTCGCGTCATTCACGACTGAGCCACCGAGCTCGTCAAAAAACCTTCCCATGTGATGGAATCATTGACTGAAGCAGTGAGCCCACTCTTGTTTACTTATCTCTTCCACACTGCATTCAAAAATGTAGAACCAACATCGTCAGGGTTCATAAAGCGAATTCTTCTAAAAATATCAATAATGTGATTGTCCGTCTGGCGGAGTGAGCTGGAGCGTTGTCGTGCTGGAGGTGCTAAACCTGCTGGAATCTGATGATATGTCAGTTTTTAACTAGCTTCTATCATTAGCCATACAGCACTCACATTATATTCAGTGGTTGCCGTAGAAATACGTCCTTCACGCAAATCATCAGTGAGCTTGCTCTGACCATGATTGAACTGATTAAACCATTTACAAACAGTGATATGAGAGAGGCTTCATACTGAAATGCGTATTAAAATCCATCACAATGTTGCTGTTGATTAAGACAACAACGAGTCGTAATAAATCACGGAGTGAAAATTTTCTCTATTACCGCGTACATGTCTTGTGGCTACTGACCAGATACACGCACGAAAGGTTCCGTTATCACATGAATTGCACGCAAAATTTCAGAATTATAATCATTACATTTTTGAGTTATATACCTATGACCTACTGACTACAATTCATCAGTTTTGATTCTTCTTGATTGAACAAATACAACCGAGAGACAAAGTTTGTATACATACTACCAACCTTTATGACGACCGGTTGCGAGCTCCGCTCTAAACCTTGGCCGGTGAACAAGGTGCGGAAGTAGGGCGAGGCGGCCGCCAGCACAGCGCGGTGCGCCCACACGCCACTCGACTCGCCGACTTCCGCGCGCACCCCACTCTCCACCTGCGACAGGACAAACGACTCCCTGTTCAAGTGGTCATTATCGCAATCAATCCATATACCGCAGCTGACTTTTTTTTTTATACCACTAAGGTGGCAAACAAGCGTACGGCCTGCCTGATGGTAAGCAGTTACCGTAGCCTACGGGCATTTGCAACACCAGGGGTGTCACTCTTGCGTTGCCGACCCTGTAAGAATCTCTCTACGCCTTGAAGAACCCCATACTGCAGTCCCTTGGGAAAACCTCGGCAGGGAGCTTATTCCACAACATAGTTCTCGGTAGAAAACTTCTCGTGAAGCGCACAGTGCGCGACCATTGCGGTTCCAGTGTGTGTGGATGAACTCCCAGCCGCCGGCGAGCTGTGCGATTGTAAAACGAGACTATACGTTGAGTATAGACCTTCCCTAATTCTATAATAATAAGATCCTTCCCTTCGCGTCAGAACTGTCTTCCCTTATTTGCCGAACCAGCCCGTGCGGCGGTGAGAGTTCACTCTACACTAGATCTGATCGAGGAGAGTGCGAGTGAGAGATCGAGGAGATAAACTACGGTCTTCAACGAGTACTAGTAGTAAGTAGTAAATCGTGACAAAGTTTGGCAAATGCTGCCCGAGTCAGTCCATCGATGTATTTGTTGAAGTTGTCCCAGCCAAGTCCCTTGACTCAAGTAGCAACTCTAAGATCATTACGCTTTTGACTGAGCTCCTGCAGCGATTCAGCCATTATGACCATGTTAAGGCAAATCGATAGTCCAAGGTGTACTCATCGTACTATGAACAATCGGTGATATTATGTGCTCTGTTGCATTCGCCTGCCGCCGCATTAGCTTAGAGGAAAATTAGGTCCAGTATTTCACACTGACCGCAGAGAAGCAAGCCGAGAGAGGACCGAAGAAAGCACAACATAGTAATAGAGAACTCATAGAGAGGGTAACGAAAACCTTATTGTGAGTGTCTTTGCCCTACAAAGGAGAAAGACTGTTACTGTGGACGGAGATCTAAATAAATTGCAAGGTACAAAGCGTAACCTGCAACACGGAACAGAGGCTCAGGGTAGCAAGCATCCTTCGACAGTTGTCGCTCTGGGGTTCGACTCAAAGCACCGTGAGGTCGGTGGCACCATATGAAGGTGGTAGGAGAATGAATAATAGATTCCTACAATCCCACTGATGGCTGTCGCTGCTCGCCGAGGTGCTGCGGTCGGCGAGACCGTCGCTAATGTACATGAAGCGAGAGGTGAACGTGTCTTCATCTTGGAGAGCAACTCTTGATACTCCTTTTGAGACCGTCGCAAGTCTTTACTCCCCGTGAATTATTTAAGTCTCTGTACTTATCACCATCATTTGACTACCATCCATTTCTGGCGCGACAACAAGCTGAAGTATAAAATTTACATTTTTATTATCGTTATTTTGACGATTGACGACTCGGTGGCGCAGTGGTGAAACGCGCTGTTACGCTACTTTGACACCAACGCTCGTGGGTTCGATTCCCACACAGTACAAACATTTGTGTGCATGAACATGTCTGTTTGTCTTGGTCTGGGTATTTTCTATGTATATAAGTTTGTATCTACAAAAAAAATATTTACGTATGTTTATCAGTTGTCTAGTACCCATAACACAAGCTTCGCTTACTTTGGGCCTAGGTGGCGCTGTGTAATTTGTCCGACAATATTATTTATTATTATTTATTTTTTACTATTTCTTAATCTTATATTGTTCATTATTGGTTATTTTCTTATTCCTATAATTTATAAAACATTGTTTTTTATATATTTGGTACTGTAGAGTCTTAGAAACCAATTAATTCTTATAATGCCGTCCCAACTATAGTTGTTAGACTTTAATACTACAAAAAAGTGAACATTTACAAGTATTTTGTGTACGAAACTTGACACGTAATTTGTTTAAAAGAGATACATCAAGAAATAGTACAAAATGACACCATTAAAAACTCTTCCTTTCTGACGTAACGACATTACCAAGACGACTTCTTCGCCGTCGTACATAGGGGTCCTGTGTTCAGGAACATCGTTCCTATATGAAATCTATATGTTTGTCTGTGTGTTTGTCTGGCGCTTTTTTTCGAATACCTATTCGAATTTTGACTTCAGATTCGGACTCAGCATAAAAAAGTAGAATAGGAATGTTTAGAAACACCGTTAATATATCTTAAGGAACATGGTCAAAATGGCCGACAATTGAAAAAAAAATTGATTTGTTATATAATTGACGAGCCAGGTGTTCCTCTGGCAATACAAGCTTGCGCATTCTCAACTGGTCTATATATGCCTTCTCAGGTCGCTCGTACGGCTGCCTCAACAACCTGACCGAGGATGATCCTAATCAATGTCAAGGGAAGTCTTCTCAATCGTCAAGTATCCATAATTTTGTGGTGGTAGTGGGATGAAGGTGATACAGAGAGACGTGGCGATGGAGCTGGGTGAGGACGGCGGTGCTACCGCTCGGTGACACCATCTTTAATACCTGCAGTTGGACGTCGCACAGAGAGTGTCGCCGACGGAGCTGGGCGAGCGCAGCAAGCAGTTCACTGGCATGCTGCTGTTCTGTCAGAATCTCGGCAGGAAGTGCATCTCGTACCACGTTCACGCTACAACATTTAATTAAAATTTGTTGATCGTAGTATACATAGAACCTCAACAATCACGTGTTCACACGGCGACCTTCCTTCTGTCGAAGACAACCATCTTCGAAGAATGGGGAGCCCAGATAAATATATACATCTTTTCAGGAACACCGTTCCTATCTCTTAAGGAACATGGTCAAAATGGCAGACATTTAAAAAAAAATTGAATTGTTACATAATTGACGAGCCAGGTGTTTCTCTGGCAATGCAAGCTTGCGCATTCTCAACTGGTTAAATATGACAAGCCCACCATCATTCTCGTCGTAGTGACTGGTATGTACCTATGATTACCAGCAGCAACCGCTGCATTTCTCTGCAACCGCACAGCAAGCGAACATTGTGTTTCCAGTATATAAGTATTCCCCATAATCGGCGAGCTGTATAGTTGTAGAACTAACCTTTATGCATCATACCGAACAAATCCTTGGAACCATTACAGAAATTGGTAGAACACATCAAGGGAAGCAAAGTCTCTTCTTATACTTAAGGACTCCATACAGCGTGTCAGCTTACGATTATGGACAATTTTCATCTCTCTTCTCGTCTGAATGGAATCACAAGGTTCTATGCGGGTGCTCCCGCCCAACGAAGAATACAGTATGTACGGTCTGATTTTTTTGATATTACCGGAGGCAATCCAGAATGTGAGTCACCTGATGGTAAGTGGTCACCGCCCATAGACATCGACACCAAAGGGTCACTGATCCGTTGCCAGCCTTTTAGGGAAACATAGGCTATTTTCTTGAAGGCATCCATATCGTATATGTTCGGGAACTGCTGAGGGTAATTTAATCCACAGTTTCACCGTACGTGGCAGCAATTTACCCAAAAAGCGTACTATAGTGGATTCTCTCATCAAGATGGTGAGAGTGAAATTTATGTTTGCGGTGAGTGGTACGATAGTGGAACTCAGCGGCCGGTATTAAGTAGAACAGCTCCTCGTGATACGTGAGTGGAGATCACTGGGTCACCGACGATTCGAACTGCTCTACCTATGCGAGGAATTAAATTCAGGCATAGAGCTCGCACACCGCGGGATGCTCGGTGGTGTTCCTCCCTGGTCATCAAGGTTCCAGTTGAATGCAAAAAGAGAGCCCAGGAGATCGGCTTTCTCCTTTGCAACATGGGCCAGCGATTCGTTCACTTTGCGTAACGACGACGACTGATAGAAGTTACTAATGTGGCGTCTTCCAATACACAAGTTTTCGTTGACAATAATATACTAGAATTTATTAATGATACTGTATTTCTTGGAATTACGATAGACTCAAAATTGCAGTGGGGCCCCCACATAAATAAACTGGCCAGTAAGCTCAGCTCTGCCGCATATGCCGTTAGGAGAATTAGACAATTGACGGATGTGGCTACCGCTCGCTTAGTCTATTTCAGCTACTTTCACAGCATTATGTCATATGGTATATTGTTGTGGGGAAGAGCGGCTGATATAGAAACTATTTTCATATTACAAAAGAAGAGCCATCCGGTCTATTTATAACATGGGCTCCAGGGAATCACTTAGAGAACTATTTAAAGAAATAAATATCCTCACGGTTACCTCTCAGTACATTTATGAGAACATAATGTATACTCGTAAAAATATAAATTCGTTTTCAAAATGTACTGAAAATCTTAGGAGCAGGAATAGATTGCGTACATCGGCTTGCTAAGACTAATAGATCTTTTGTGGTAAATTGTATTCGATTCTATAATCAATTACCTGAAACAGTTCTGTCCTTGCCTGACAATATGTTCAAAAGACACATCTAAAATACTCTATGTAAGAAGGGTTATTATAGAATCGATGAATATCTAACTGACAGAGATGTATGGAAATGATTCAGCACATGAATTAATATAACTTTAATTGTACCACTTGATATCACTATATGTACACTCATATCATTATATTTATTGTAATATGTATAAGATGATTTGGAAAAAAAAGACCTATATTGGCAAGTTTCTTTCGGCATTTCTTCTTCGCCAATGGTCATTTGAAATGCTGGTAGATTAAAAAAGAGAAAAACTTAAAAAAATAAATGATAAGATATAATATTGATAATGTATGACGTATGTAAGTGCCCGTGAGGGTCTAAAGGCAAATAAAGAATTTTTATCTTTTATCTTCTTACTCTGGCGAGAGACCAAACCGCACGAGTCCCGGCAAGCGTACGAGTCTCTCGCCAATTATGTCTTTGAATTTGCGATGCAACCTTTCAAAAACCAGGAGGCAGCGTTGTAGCTTTTTTTTAAGTGAACTCTTATTTAAATCACCAGCAGCCTGAGCATTGGACCAGGCTCGATACAGATCCTGTTTACGTCGAGACGCATCCCTGTAAGATTGATCGAACCATGGGCAGGACTTACCACCTATGGGCACCGCGGAGCTAGGAATAAAAAGTTCCATACTCAGTAAAATTACATCGGTGACAGCGTCGGTACAGGAGCTGGGATCGTCCAGCGAGAAGCAAACCGGCCGCCAGGGGTAGGAGAAGAAAATGCGCAGCCCTTCCCAATCCACCGACCTAAAGTGCCACACACAACGGCAACCTGCTGTACGCGGTTGCGTTGGGAATGCAAGTGGCACCTCACTACGTATCGGGCAGTGATCAGAGGACGGGTTGCGCCAACAGCTACATCATAGTTTTGAGGGTGAGAGGTCAGCAGCAGATCTAAAAGGGATGACGCATGTTCCTCTATGTCTGGCACCCGCGTAGGCGAAGAAACCAGTTGCGTCAGACTATATGCTAAGGCAAAGTCATGAAAAGATCTTCCCGTTTGGTCAGTAGAACGTGACCCGAACCATTCCACGTGGTGGGCATTAAAATCGCCAAGAACCACAATTGCAGCGCAAGGGATCTGTTGGAATATAATTTCAGTCGTCGTTTGAATGTGCTCTTCTTGTCTGCCAAGGCGTCTGTAACAGATATCCTCACTAACGTAAGCGCAGACTGACTTGAGAGTTGTATAAGACAGCCTGCGCTAAAATACTACTTCATTCTTTTGAGCACATCAAGTTTTTCGGAAGTCAGTCAGACCTTTTCCTCCAGGCGTCTTCGGAACTGAACCCAAAGAACACCTCGGTACCACGAACCTAAAGCTTTTTGCGATGGTGCGAGGAGTATTAGAGAATTGAGAAACAATAGCAAAGATATATACAGGACTCATGGAGTTGAAGAAATTGAACTGCTCCCAGTCGGAATGTTCAAAACACCCTCAATGTCAAACAAGAGCTGGTTGCAGACACGGGAGAACGAAAGATACGAGTATGAGCTGTAATCAGAAACCAGTGTCTCCGGCGCTATCATCCATACAGCAATGATGCCATTAATTGACGACATTGATTGTTACTTCTTCTCAGCGTTTCCTAATCCATAAGGATTGGCGGGGTCCGCTACCTAAGCATAAGGAAGATACTGTTTTAACATGGAGCAACTGCCATCAGGCCTCTACAACCCAGAGGGAAAACCAGAGCTTTCTGAGGACACACGACGTTTGAAATATGATTTCTTGGACGTGCGGGTTTCCTCTCGATGTTTTCCTTCACCGCCGAGCGAGCGATAATTACAAATATGTACATAAATCATAAAACACGTTTAGAGTGTACATGTCCCGCCAGGATTCGAACCGGGCGGTAGATATGGCGGGTCCTTATCTACTGGACAATCGCTGCTCTTGTACGTCGCCCGACGTTGTGTAACAAATAAACAATACGCGTTTCCTATTCAGTCGCCAATTGCAAAAACAACCAACAATGTGGAATTTTAAACTTTCTCACTTTCTTTAAGATACGGGATTTACCGCCATTTGTTTTTCTGTTTCCTCCATATCTCGGCGATATGAAAACAAATCGCGGTAATTCCCTACACTACGTAGTCAAATATGTGATCGCGGCCGGTATGTTGGTTTATCGTATCGATAACGAGTGTAATAGATAGGATGTACAATATACCTAAATAAACAAATAAACGAGCTCGGTGGCTCAGTCAAAGATGTTGTTTGTCTTGGTCTGGGTGTTTTTAAGAGAGGTATATATATAGTTAGCCAGATTGACACACCAACCTACAAACTGGCTCGACATCTATCGAAGGTACTCTCACAACTTCGTGGACATACAAGTGCATATGTTAAGGATTCCTACCATTTCATTAGCCAAATAAAAGACCTAAAATTGACTAGTGATGAAACTATGGTCAGTTTTGATGTACAGTCACTATTCACCTGCCTACCTGTACAAGACTGCATAGAAACTGTGAAGAGGAAGCTGCGTGAAAATGACATGCCTGAGGAATATGGAGAACTTCTAGAACTTTGCTTAACATCTGGCTATTTTCTTTGGAATGACGAATTTTACACCCAAATCGATGGCGTAGCTATGGGCTCTCCCATTTCTCCTGTTGTCGCTGACATTTTCATGGAAGACCTTGAGGAGAAAGCGCTGTCGATGGCACCGGCTGTGCCGAAGATGTACAAACGGTACGTAGATGATACTTTTGTTGTCATACCCAAAGATAAAGTGTCTATATTCCTACACCACCTTAATTCCATCAACAATAAAATCAAATTCACCATGGAATTAGAGGCAAATAATTCACTAGCATTCCTTGATATATTAATCACCAGGAAACTTGACAACTCACTTACTCACACAGTGTATAGGAAACCCACCTATACAGACAAATATCTCAATGGTAACTCACACCACCATCCATGTCAGTTAGCTACCGTAGGCAAATCTTTGTTTCAGAGAGCACACGGCATCTGCGACGCTGAGCATCTAGAGGAGGAACTCCAACATGTCAAGCAAGTACTGCGGAGCAATAGTCACACACTCCCTCGCATGCGTCACAGAAGCCGCCCGAAGCCACCTACAGTTGAACGTCAACCTGCCATCTTACTATACTTAAAGGGAGTCACAGACAAAATTGGCAACATCTTACGGCGAGCTTCAATTAAAACTTATTTCAAGCCCCATAAGAAGATCAGTCAATTTCTAAGACCTATCAAGTCTAATATCCCCCTACAAGATGCAGGAGTATACAAATTAGACTGCGAATGTGGTTTATCATACATAGGGCAAACAAAGAGAAGCGTAGGTACTCGTGTGAAAGAACACATTGCTGACATGAAGAATAGGCGCGATAAAAACTCTGCAGTATGTGAACATACACTGGACCAGCCAAACCATTACATCCGGTTCGATAAACCACAAATCCTCGCCAAGGAAAATCGCTACATGCCGAGAATGTTGCGCGAGGCTATTGAAATAAGAAAACACCCCAATTTCAATAGAGAAGATGGTTGGCAAGTACCACCTGCTTGGGATCCAGTCCTAAAAATAATCAAGTCACAAATCCAAAGATCTACTAAAAAATGTTCGGACACTGTGAGCGATTTTTGTGTGAATCGGAACATATATAATTAATCCATCCATGTCGGTAGATGTAATAATTGAATAACTAATGTAAGACAAATACCACCTTAGTCTTTCCTGCGACCACGGACGCTGCAAAGCGTTCGAAACGTCAGGTTTCAACAAAATAAATAAAATACGCGATACTTCCGTTAAAAATTGTTTAATTTCAATTTCATACATTAATTCCTAATATTACAAGCGGAAGTTCTGGACATACTGCTTCCACCAGCAACAAATGTAGCTAGTTTCGGACCGTAGTAGTAATGTTGTATGTTCTTGATGCTCGGGAAAGACCGCATGAGGCTATTTCTTGGTCGTGATCTCTCAACAGCTTTATTGCTCAAACTGTGCCATTACATGAGTTGAGTTGGGAGTGAAATTCTCATTCCGTCTTATTTAAATACAGACTGTTGGCATAAATAGAGTTAAATCCAAAGGCAGTACTTCAACTTGTTCTTAGCGTTATCCCATTACCTGATCCAAAACGGAGCCACAGACACCAGACTCCGTAATACACAAGGACAGCCGTATCTTTCTCTGGTAAGATCACTACACGTGTTTCAAAATATGTTCTCTTGGACTTGCGGGTTTCCTCGCAATGTTTCCTTTACCGCCGAGCAAGTGATAATGACAGTGCATAAATCAAAAAACACGAAATGAGTGCTGCTTTCCAACATTCACACCGGGGACCAGTCGGTCGGCAGGCCGTGTCTTCACACTGCGCTCGCACTGCTCACCGGCTGCTCGTTGATACTGTTTATACTGTACACCGCGGGAAACAGACCGATGCAAAATAATATATATTTTTTTTATTTTCGCCCACGAAAATATAGACCCGCAAAAGAAGGACTAACCCACACCCGGGCGTGCGTTAGTCATTCTTCCGTGAGGGGCACCCTCCGGGACCCGATGGGAGGGAGGCGGTGAACTCTCATGAGGCCCCTTTCAGACGGCCGAACGAGTTATGTCAGACTCCTACTGACTAAACACCGCCTAGGGAATGCCTTTAGCTGGGAAGGCTTTAAAGGCTTCATCGGAGGCGATCGCCTCAGGGGATGCGGGGCGATGCAAGTAAAAATTAATAACGAACTATGACCTAAGTGCCGCGAATAGTAACTACAGGAACGAGACGATAAACAAACGACAATCTACTCACTTGTCCATTCCGTAGTCGTGTCCGCGAGACCTGCTGACACGGCTGTGTGCATTCTACAATGCCCGGCTTCGCGGATTCATTGCGGACCCGTAATCAAGAGATACATGTTTTGTTATCAGCTATACGCCGTGGCTTGTCCGTGAAAAAGATATCATTTGTTGATAACGAACAATATCGAACGAATACTGATATAACGAGGCTCTTTGCTATATTTTTATATATATCGAAGGTAGGAAGTCGCGATAGACCCGTGGAGTAGTGCCCGGCTAGTACCCGGCTGGTTTCTGATGTCAATACTGACATGTACTACTAAATTCGTGTTTTCGGATTAATATAAGTAAATATTTGTAATTATCGCTTGCTTAATTAGCGGACCCCGCCAATCCAATGATTGAACACCAATGAATTTGGAAAAAACATGCTCCGCTGGTTCGTTGCCATTGTTCGTTGGACATATACAAAGAATCCAGGATGAAAGAATGACGAAACAGATATAAAATACGATAAGTGGATGGAATTGGTCGTGTTTTGTCACAAGGTGATGTCAGAAGCCCCAGGAAATGAGCATGTATGAGAAGAGCTGTGAAGGTTATTACAGCGAATGAGGGGTGTAAGGATCATGTGGCGCACTGTTTTCTCTGCCTACAACGCAAGGTATCTGGCGTGAATATATATGTCGGGATGTGGATGTAATAGTCGTCAGGTGGCTCGTTGTTCATGGCGAATAAAGCGAAATACCACCGTGTAGTATTACCACTTATAGTAGTTGCCGTGCCCAACGCTAGATGGCGCTGTTCCATATCACGCTGTATCTAAATCGCGTTATGGTTACGCTTCAAGCAAAACATGGGCAGGACAACATGTAATGTCATCGGTACTCAGAATTAGGGCCCTCGACTATATCGTAGGTGGTGCTTTCAAGCTCATTGGACACCCCCTACCGATATTAGTGGAGTAAGCATTGTGGTAGTACTTGCGGTCCGGCGTCTCCGTCGAAACGCCAATCGGAGGTTCTATCACTACTTCGCTAGTAGCTCTGTAATTGCATAGTTTGTATTAAAATTATAGTCTCTCAACTTGACGTTTATTCTTACACTATCCGACACGACCACGACACGACCCAATACTACAGTGGCAGCCCAACGTTGGTCAAGAGCGAGTCGACACTGCAGCCGTGGCGGCTAACTCAAGCAAGAAAGGACCTAATTATATAATAACCAGGTCAGGTCGGACCACGTCGATACCAGTTAAGAAACCGCGTCAGAAGATGAGTGTTAATTTTACCACAGATCAATTTGAAAAATTACTGGCGAACATAGGAAGCGGACGCAAGGGCTCAATGGCAACATGTACAGCCTCATTTAATGGTGACAAAAACAAAGAGGTTGTCGAGGCATTTCTTACTGCGCTTAATACGTTCAAGCGAATTGAACATATATCAGACGGGGATGCCCTAGATGGTCTACCCCTTGTTCTTCACGGCGACGCAGCGATATGGTGGCAGGGCACAAAAGGTGATGTTAGGACATGGGCTCAATTTGAAGACCTCGTAAGAACTACCTACGCACCAAGAAAGCTTGAATATATGATATACCTGGATATCATAAGCGAGAGACAAACAATAGATGTCACTACCGACGCCTTCATTTGTAGGAAAAGAATGCTCTTCTCACAGCTTCCACGTGAGGAGCAACTAACCGAAAAACAGCAGTTGGATATTGTTTATGGCCTCCTGAATCTGCACATTAGGGACAAGATTCCTCGGGATACGGTAAAGGGCTTTAATGACCTCCTTCATCATGCACTTAGGGCCGAGACTTTGTTTACTGAAAAAGGTAACAAAGATGGCACGAATGAGGAGAAATCTCTCACCATTGCATCTCAGCGTCCGAGGAAAATCAGATGCAACTTTTGTAAGAAGTTGGGACATGGGATGGAAGTCTGCCGAAAACGACAAGGAGTGTTACAACAAAACATTAATGTCAAATCAGATACCGATCAAGCAAAAATCCTGCCAAATACTCCTACTGCAAAATTTTCTTGTTACGGATGTGGAGCGCCTGGAGTGTACCGCAGCAACTGTAAGACCTGCTCAAATAGGACTTCAACAATAGTAGAAGATAAAACCAGTCTGGGTTTTTGTGCAGTTAATATTCACAAAGAGACGCGATCCAGGCCAATGGTATTCCTAAAGATAGGTGGTATCAAAGGTAAAGCGTACATTGACACAGGGGCTAAAATCAGCGTGGCATCACACGAACTGTACAGTATGCTGAAAGAACGTGGGCATACTTTTCTTGAAGAGATCGTGAATATTACGCTAGCTGATGGAATCTCTAAGAGACAGAAAGTCTTAACTTTTGAGGCACCCATAGAACTGTGTGGCCGCACTATAAAAACTAGTTTCATTGTTCTACCAGACTCATCGGACAACCGGACATTAATTGGCATTGGGTTTCTTCAACAAGCGGGAATGGTCCTGAATATTGCTCAGTTCACATGGCACTTCATAGAATATCCGGAACAGGAGTATGAATTGTACCAAGAACGTTTTATTACATTCAAGGAACAGGATGCGGAGCCATCTTGGTCACCTCCTAAACATATCGAGTTTATAGATAGCTCCGCTTCTACACTGAAACCCCAGTTAGGTGTGGCTCCAATTAATCAGAAGACACTAATGGTTCAACCAACTGCGAATGAGCCGCCAAGTACGTCCGACACTAAGATCCTTTTTGCAGATGCTGCATTGCCAACACAAAGCGCGCGTACGTATAGTTTGATTCCTATCGATTTATCAGAAGTGCCGGCAAAGATAGCACGTTCTCATGAAAGAGAAAAAATATTTGATGGATATTCTCCGCGATTGGAATACATGATGGCAGATGCTATCAATACAGTAAACGAGGCAGATTTTGGACTTTCTCCGAATTCAATGGCACTCTTCGATCAAGTTGATGAGGAAATAGGACTCTGCTCTTTGAGTCTAACGAAAGACCAAAATCAAGACCTAGAAGCATTGCTGGCTGATTTTTGCGACATTTTCATTTTTAATGGGAAACCTGTGATTGGCGTAGAACATTCAATAGATACAGGAAATCAACCCCCTATTGCTGTTCCACCCTACCGAATGTCACCGCCAAGGAAAGTTATTTTGGAAAAAGAGTTGAAACAAATGATAAAAGACGGTATCATCGTTCCTTGTTCTTCTCCTTGGGCCGCACCTGTGGTCATGGTTCCGAAACCTAACGGACAAATAAGAGTCTGTGTCGATTATAGGAGATTAAATGCCATCACGATCCCCGACACTTACCCAATACCTCGCATTGATGATTTGCTTCATGAAGCCAAGCCTACCACGTTTATGACAGCGCTAGATCTAAAGGCTGGTTATTGGCAAATAATGGTACGAGAAAGGGACCAAGATAAGACGGCCTTCATCACTCCTTGTGGCATCTACAAATTTCTTAGAATGCCTTTTGGTTTACGGAACGCGCCTTCAACATTTCAGAGGCTGATAGACAAATTCCGTATTAGCCTGAATCACATCAAGATGCTCGCTTATTTAGATGACCTTATCGTATTCTCTTCGACATTTGAGCAACATTTGACGGACCTGAGGGACATTTTCACTAAGATGAGAGAGTACAACATAATAGTCAATAGACAAAAATGTAGATTTGGTTGCTCCTCCATAAAATATCTAGGGCATTTGATAACACCCGAAGGTCTCCAAGTAGATCCCGAGAAGACAGATGCGATTGTGAATAGACCCCCACCTTGTAATCTTAAGCATTTGGTGTCATTCTTACAAACATGTTCTTGGTATCGCCGGTTCATCAATAGTTTTTCCGAGATTGCCGAACCCCTGACACGCCTTACGAAGAAGAACGCTTTATGGACTTGGGGCCCTGAACAAGAAAAAGCATACCAAGAATTAAAAGCTCGTCTCACTTCATCTCCCGTCCTTGGTCAAGCTGAATATGGGAAACCTTACTATATTAAGACGGATGCCAGCAATTATGCTCTGGGGGCAGTACTCATTCAAGGCGAAGGTGAAGAAGAGCATCCCATCGAGTACGCGAGTAGGCTTTTAACCCCAGCAGAGAAAAATTATTCAACGACTGAACGTGAAGCACTCGCAGTTGTCTGGGCAGTCACAAAGTTTGCTGGTTACATTGAAGGCTCACCCGTCACTGTAATAACGGATCATCAGGCTTTGAAGTGGTTGATGTCACTAAAGTCACCATCCGGAAGATTAGCTAGATGGGCCCTACAACTTCAAGCTCACGAAATTACTGTGAAGTACATTCCTGGTCACCTGAATGTTGTAGCTGATGCTCTATCAAGACCCGCCTGCACTGAAGAAAGCCGTATGCATTGTGGCTTATGCAGCCTGAGAATAGACCTGCCTCCTCGCAGCCTAGCGGAGGTAAGACAGGAACAGAAAAAAGATGATAAACTGAAAAAGGTAATTGAATCTTTAGAAAATCCGAAAAATGAGGAAAACGCACAATACTGGAGTAGCAAGGGCTATTTCATGAATGATGGACTATTATACCGCCATGCTATGAACTCAGATACGGATGAAGCTCAACTTGTAGTTCCTGAGCACGAGTGGGCAAATGTTCTGTCAATATACCATGATCATCCAATGGCAGGACATTACGGAGCCGAAAAAACGTTCCTAGCTATCTCGAAACGTTACCATTGGGCTGGTATGCGAAAATATATCGACAGCTACGTTAAAAAATGCATATACTGCCAGCGCTATAAGCCAACAAACCAAAAACCGTCCGGTCTTTTGCAAACAACTTCTCTAAGTCAGCGTTTTGAAGTTATATCATTTGACCTATTTGGCCCTTTGCCGACTTCTTCGGATGGAAAAGCTTGGGTGTTCATAGTGGAAGACATAAATTCCCGGTGGGTAGAAATTTTTGCGTTGGAAGATGCGACAGCAGAGAGATGCGCTTTAATCCTGATTAATGAGATATTTCTGCGCTACGGCTTTCCTCGGAGAATGATCAGTGACAATGGTCCTCAATTTGTCAGTGCAATCATGCAACAAGTGTCCTTCAGTCTTAAGATAAAACATGGATTCACACCGGTATATCATCCCGAGACTAACCCGGTGGAACGAAGGAATCGTGACCTGAAGACCCAATTAGCAATTATACTCGGAGAAAATCATCGTGATTGGCCAGATGCTTTGCCAACAATACGATTTGCTATGAACACTGCTGTTTGTAAAACGACTTCGTACACTCCTGCATACATAACTTTTGGCAGAGAATTGAAAACTTTAGATGACAACTACCACAACTTTCGTCAAATTCTGCTCTCTGAGAACTTCATCCCAGAAATTACGCCAAAATTACTGCAATTAGCTTCGACCCTAGAAAAGGCCAGGGAAGTACATGAAATGGCAGAAGAAAGGAGAAAAGAATTAGTCGACAGATCTCGGTCGGATAGTCCAAGTTATAAGGAAGGCGACTTAGTCCTTGTTGCCTTACATGTACTAAGTAACATGAATAAAGGAGTCAGTGCCAAGTTAGCACCACGCCGTGATGGGCCATACCGAATAAAGAGGAAGCATGGCCCTTCCTCCTATGAGGTCGCCGATCCCGCGAATCCTGATGTTAGTTTGGGGCTTTATCATTCATCGGCTTTGAGACCACATGTCGGGCAAGACCCCTCCCAAGAGATACCTAACCCAATATATGCTCTTAAGAAACGAGGACGACCCCGTAAACAGATGCAATCTATGGAGAATCCACCAAGACGAGGACGAGGACGACCAAGAAAGCAACATTAGCCTTTCCTCGTTGGGACAACTCGGAGTTAGAAGAGGGGGACTGTAGTATTACCACTTATAGTAGTTGCCGTGCCCAACGCTAGATGGCGCTGTTCCATATCACGCTGTATCTAAATCGCGTTATGGTTACGCTTCAAGCAAAACATGGGCAGGACAACATGTAATGTCATCGGTACTCAGAATTAGGGCCCTCGACTATATCGTAGGTGGTGCTTTCAAGCTCATTGGACACCCCCTACCGATATTAGTGGAGTAAGCATTGTGGTAGTACTTGCGGTCCGGCGTCTCCGTCGAAACGCCAATCGGAGGTTCTATCACTACTTCGCTAGTAGCTCTGTAATTGCATAGTTTGTATTAAAATTATAGTCTCTCAACTTGACGTTTATTCTTACACTATCCGACACGACCACGACACGACCCAATACTACAACCGTAGTTAATCTTCTCAATATTTAATCAGCCCATTACAATAATAATCGTAATAAAAGTTATACTCAGATCGCAGATTACAACGGATTCAAAATGCGGTGGACGCGACACGTGCGGTTGGCTCCATTGCTCGATTCGTAATGCGCTTCCAATGACGGTATCTCATCTTGACGTTTTTGACAACTGACAACAATCGACATTTCGAGCAAACCATAATAAACACAACCAGTGTTGCCAATCCAACAATGTCGATTCCACCCAAGCGCCGACTTGACATTTTGATCCGTTATTATTAAAACTAGCATCACGGGGATTGATTTCTTCCGGGCTTCTCAATATGGTGTTGCTACCTCTGCGACATATATATATATATATATATACATATATAATTAGTAGATACAAAGTTGTTTGTTACGGGCAATCCTTCGTAATTCATCGATTATCGCTGTCCTGATAACAGCCGTGCTGATTGCAGAGACTCCTTCGCCGCTACATACCCACACCCTCGCTCCGTCTCTTCGCGGAGCTGGCGGTGGCCACGGTCCACGACACCACTGCACTGCTAACACCGAACACTGCACCATGAACAGGCGAGTTCATGTTTAGTATTTCACCACACATAGACACACATACATGGATAAACTGTTTGAGAGCTCGATAATGTCGTTTCATCGTTCTTACCGTCGACCGCAGCTTGTCTATGGATGGGTATATCTATCTCCAGCTTCTCCGAGCTTCGGAGGGCATGGGCTGTTGCTGTTGTCGATAGAAGACAGTCGTTAAGCTAAGTCTGTGGCCCTCGGGCGGCTTGAAAACACTGCAGTTGAGTGGTGGAGTATGCTCTAAACCTTCAGTTGAAGGGAGGCCAGTATCTCAGCAGTGATTGGTGCAGTAGTAGTGCCTTGTTCGCTCATCAACCACACACATATTGTAAGTATCGACACAAAAAAGTTTTGAAATTTAGGTCAGTCCTTTTTTTTACCGACTTTCACTGACAGACAGCTGTTATATAAAAACGTAGTATAAAAAAATACATTATGCATATATAGCCCAAGTACAAGTGTTAGATAGAAAAACTGAGCGACTTAAAAGAAAAAAAACAAGATAATGGTATTTTTTTTTATACGTCGTGTGGCATACAAGCATACGGCCCACCTGATGTAAAGCGGTTACCGTAGCATATTAACGCTTGTAATACATTAAGTATCACTCGCGCGATGCCTCCTCTGCTGCTTACACAGCAACTCCTTAGGAGATTACTGGTGACCTCACTCACACACATGAACACAACAACCGTCTAGGGAGTCGTTATTTAGCTGCGGTATTTGAAAGAGACACAACCAGAATGAACACTTTGATTACGGTTCATGTTATAGTGTTGGGAGCAAGTGGATGAGATTGTACATCTTGGAAGCGCTTTCAACAGCGATGGAAGGTACCGACACCGCTGATGTGGAGAGACGAGTGAGTGCAGGGGACGGCGTGCGTAGAGCGTTGAATAAACTTCTATAAAAAAGAAACATAAGTTACATCTCGCTGTATACAACGAGGTGTTAATCCCAACGATTCATCGATGTATAAGGATACGCCCTTCCAATACAAAATACTCTTTAGAAACGTACCCAGAGGCCCACCTTGGTTTAGTTTGCCACGTTTCTATTCCAGAAACCGCGGCCAATGAGGCCCGGAATGCACCAATCAGGAGTGACACGTGTAATTTGTTGATTTGGAACAATGAAGGAACGGAGTCGGTTTCAAAGGAATAAATAAATAATAAAAATTTAACAATTCTTTAAAAAAATATATCAAAAATATTTGTCATTTTGTAGTGTATTATTTATATACAATATTAGCTGGTCTTGAATTTATTATACAATTTATACATTAATGTAACGATTTCAATTACATATACAGAATTAAGTAATCTAAGTGACAATATGACCTTAGGTCCTAAGAGGCTTAAAATAATTTGTACTACTATGGATGCCTGTACTTATAGGTAATCATTTACATTACATATTTATCATCAATTCTGTAAGCCCATGTAGGCTGTTCGGTTAGAAATATTTGACCATATGTAGGTACTTTCATATGTCTTGAATTATACGAACCACCTCGTAGAACAATGCAGTTGGCATTATTTTACGAGGAGATCCGTCGTCACTCGTACCTATTACAAAACTCCTGACATTGCAGTTCTCAAGTTGTGTGTTCGATGCCAGTGGTCACCATATTGTAGCAACTGAGACAGGCCATTGCATACATACACGTAAAAGGGATAAGGCTCTATCCACACACCCCTATTGTTGGAACATGTACATATTATGTATTAATTCGTTTTAAATTTAAAAAGTTTTGTTCGAAGAGACCACAGCTTGTGCATGTAAGGTAATATTCAGTATTAAGGCACGTCCTCAAAGTCCTATCTTTCTGCAGAAATTCACAATGCATTCTAAAGTCCTTCAAAAAGCACTAATTTATTAAATTTTTGCCTTTTAGTGATTTTTAAAGATAATGTTTTGGCTATGTAATTCAGTCCAAATTTATATACTTATCAATTATTGCTCGAATAATATGGACTCGATGGTTATCGGTTAATAGCTGTTCTAACGAATGCGTAATTAATGAATCAAAAATATAATATATACACACATTCATAAACGTATAATACAATATTTTAAGTATACATAATTATTTTTAAATATCTAAAGTACGACTCCATTCATTTTTTGTTCCAAATTCTATGTTATGGAGGGAGTTGTTGAGTACAGATTTTAACAAACGACTGTGAGCAAAAGCAATCTGATTTTTAAAATCAGATTGCTTTTTTTATCGATAGAACCTATCCATATACATCGATGCAACGATTACTTATAGAAGTGAAAACTGGGTAGATATGTAAGAGAGAGCTTGAAAGTAGAATAAATGCGGTGAGATGAGAGCATTGCGCAAAATTTGTGACATAACGCTTGCATAACGTTCGTAATGATGTCGTAAGAAAGAGAATTGGTCTGAAAGAAAGGGTCGGTATTAAGATAATAAAAGGCATGCTCCGTTGCTTTGGACAAGTAGAAAAAATGCAGGATGAAAAAATGACGAAACAGATGTACAATGCGAAAGAAAGAAGGATGTATAAGCCGACGAAGACCATGACAAACCTACCAAGACCAAAATTGGTCGTGTTTTATCAGAAGACGATGGACGTCAGGAGCCCTAGGAATCGGTGAGCGTGCATGAGAAGAACAATGAATGTTATTGAGGCGAGTGAGGTGCGTAAGGATCGAGTCACGCGGCGCTCGGCTCTCTCTGACCACCCCGCGAGGGAGTGAATATGTTTAAAAAAATGACGTAATAATAACTTCTAAACACTTACGGTGGTCAGTTTACTCCGTGGTTTTTACAAAAATCAAATAAACTATTGAAATGATCTTAAGACAATAAGACACTTTATTTATAGTCATATCTAGTCACTACATCTGAGTATTAAAATAAATTTGTTTTGCTCCATTTTTTAATTATAAACTAGGGTACATGAAAATGCCAATCTGCATTTGAACAGCGTGGTGGAGTATGCTCTAAACCGCTTCGGTTGAAGGACGACCTGTGTCCCTGCAGTGGGATGAGTAAGAGTTGTAGTGATGTGGTACATGAGAATAGTAGGCACTCGTATTATCTAAGGAATGTGACGTGTTAGACACATACATCAATACAGAATGCTTTTAACGTTGGAATAAATAGTTAATAGATTCAGGTGTTATTTTGCGAAAGTCAAATTTACCTGCAATTTGATCTAGCCTGCTTTGTGTGCTTCCGCCACCAATTAGTTCATGCGGCTTAGCGCCACATGTTTCGCCTCTCCACGAGACATCATCAGGCGTTGTAGACGTTAATCGTAAGAATAACATGCTATAAGTCTTACTTACAAGTCTTATAGTACACAGGGAGGTCTGTACTCATATATTGCCCAACCGCAACTCTTTGTGACCTTTCAGATGGGTAACTTTTAATTAATTGTAACTGTGTTTCCCTAATTCCGATATTTTCAAGTTTTATTAAAAGGAGCGGGACCGAAACCGTATCAAAGGCCTTAGCTAAGTCTAAAAAGATTGCTAAGCACTTTTTATTTGCATCTATGTTACTTGTTATATAGTCTGTGAGTGAATGTACTGCGTCTGAAGTAGATTTTCCCTGTCTGAAGCCAAATTAGTTTTCAGAGAGTATTTCGAATTTAGAATAGAATAGAATACACTTTATTGCACCAAAATTAATACATTTAAGTAGCATGTTATTGAAAGAGTACAATGGGCGGTCTTATCGCTAAAGCGATCTCTTCCAGACAACCATATCAAAGGAAGAGAAACAATAATTAAAATACAAGTAGGTAGTGGCGCATTTATGACAATACCTATTTACACACATAGATTTATACACTTAAACTCAACAAACTATATAATCGAAAATAATAATAACAATATTTAAGATGAGTGTAATGAGCAGATAAGTGACAGGACAACAATGTACGTACATATAGCAATACCAAATACACACATGCAAACATACATATACATCCACATATACATAATATACATATACATACACACATACATATTCTACCATAGTTAGATAGACAGATAGTGAGATTTTACACTGTTTTTGAAGGACATTAAAGATTGTGCACAGCGAATGGAGAGTGGTAAAGCATTCCACAGTTGCGCAGCCCGTACCGAGAACGATTTAGAGTAGTATTGCGAAGAGTGAGATGGCGTAATCAGACGAAGGAAAAGAGTACTACGTGTACTGCGATCACAACGATCCCGTACCTCACTGAGATATATGAAACGTTCTTTCAAGTAACTGGGAGAAGTAGGATTGAAAAGGATAGAATAAAGAAGAGGGAGTACGTGCATGTTGCGACGTAACCTGATAGGGAGCCACTTGAGCTGTGAGCGAAATTCGGAAACATGATCATATTTG
Organism: Pyralis farinalis; assembly: GCA_947507595.1. NCBI lineage: Eukaryota > Metazoa > Arthropoda > Insecta > Lepidoptera > Pyralidae > Pyralis > Pyralis farinalis. The sequence continues at coordinate 435,960 of OX382263.1, forward strand.
CGAAGCCCAAATATGAATCGTATACAAAGATTTTGAAGGCGCTCAAGTTTGTTTAATTGGTCTTCAGTGAGGTTAAGGTAGCAAGAGTCGGCATAGTCAAGAATAGGAAGGAGCAAGGACTGTGCAAGTGAAATTTTGGTGCTAATAGGGAGAAAATTACGCAAACGACGAAGGGAGCCAGTTGCTGCAAACAACTTCCTGCTAACGTTGGCTATCTGCACCGACCAAGAAAAGACAAACACTCTCACTGTAATGGACATGCATTACAGTGAGAGTGTGAAGAACCTTGGCGTTTACTTTGACAAAACCTTTTCTTAACACTATTAAATATTATTGGAGGTAGAGCCTCCCAATCGATGTTAGAGATAAAGCGCGAGCTACCTATAACAATGGCTTGTGTTTTTGTAGGATTGACTACAAGGCCGTTTGATCTACTCCATTCAGATATGCGTACGAGGTCTGCATTCACTTTCGCGATCGTATTAGGCAGATTCGTTACTGAGTCGTGTGAATAAATCTGCAAATCGTCAGCATAAAGATGGCAGAAGGAGCGAATATTTGACGTTATGGAATTAATGAAAAGAGATAATAAAATAGGAGAATTTATCAAGATAATTAAGCGAGTGTTTATTATCATTTCTAGTATTTTAGAAATACTAGGCAATAGCGATATAGGCCTATAATTACCGATACGATTCCGGTCTCCATCCTTGTAGATAGGCACGACAATAGATTTTTTTAAGGGAGTAGGGAATATTCCGTTATGAAAGCAACAGTTAAAAATATATACCAGTGGAGGTGACAAAAATTTTTTTAGCTCTTTTAATAATTTATTTGAAATTTTATCCCACCCTGGGGCGCTCTCATTTTTTAGACTCATTATAACACGTTCAACTTCGTCTTGGTCAGTGTCAAGGAGAACAAATGAGTGTAATGTCTTTTTTGACTTATTAGGGATGGATGAAATATTGAGAGTATTTACCATGCTGGCTTTATTTGCCAGAGATTTTCCAATATTTGTAAAATAGTCATTGACTAAGTTAACCGACTTCTGTGGGTCATTTCACACTGTTAACAATTCCTTTGGGTAATTATTAGGCTTATTTGGTGTGTTTATAATTGTTTTTATTGCCTCCAATATTTTTTTATTATCTTTACCCGCCTTTAATATTAAATCCTTATCGTGAGCCCTTCGTACCTTCTTAATGAAGTTATTACAATGATTTCTATATCGTTTGTAGGTTGTTAGGAGCGTTTCATTGTTCGGATCACGTTTAGATTTAAGATGTAGTCGGTCCCTGTTCCGCAAGCAACGAAGTAATCCCTATGTAATTCACGGTTTTATGATTTTTTTTCGCTTAGTTATGCTTGTCGTTTTCGTGTTGTTTTCTATAGCTTGAGTTAACTTCTGAGATAAATAGGACATCGCGAATTCTGGATCGGACGACATATAAATGGGGCTTAAATAAATTTTTAAGATGTCTGATTTAATGCCGTCATTATTGATAATTTTGTACACTGTATTCTGGTTAGCACTTGGAACTGTAGTGTTGTATAGGAATGATAGTACAGCTTTATGGTCTGTTATTGTAGATTGAGGGACTAAGGTACGTGATAGCCTACTAGTTATACCACTCAGATCCCTTGTTATTAGAGTATGGTCCTTCCCCTTACTCTAATAACAAGGGATCTGAGTGGTAGACCATGGTATGCAACTAAATTTAGGAATTTTTCGGAATTTTGATCATACTTTTCGGGATTGATAGGTATATTCAAATCGCCAAAGTCAAGTAAGTCAAAATCAACCTTCAGTCTTTCAAAGTTGTCTCGTAGTGGACATTATGGAATTCAATAAGAACTCAAAATTACTGTAAACTGGTTTAGAACTATTTATTAGCCAAAATTACGTGCACAGAAACAATGTGTGAATGCCGAACAACCGAGTAGTTTTTTTATCACATAGTGTGAGGTATATTAATATAAAAAGCGCCTTCCAAGTTGTGTAGCAACATGTAAACAATATTAATCTGTATACAATTCTATCAGGCGCGAACATAACTCCCCCCGTTGAAGACAACAGCTCTTCAACTTCTTTAATCTTCATCGTTGAGTAGAGGACATAAACGAACTATGGGCCTTCGTAAGCATCCTGTAGTTGTATTCACGTCAGCGACGCGGGAAACTCCGTCTGGTCCCGGATATAGTTTGACTACTCGTCCAGTGCGCCAACAAAGCGGCGGAAGAGAATCCTCGCGCAGAAGGACTAGGTCACCAACTTTTAATCTAGTCGTATTGAGCCTCCATTTGCATCGTACTTGAAGTTCGGATATATATTCCTTTTGCCATCTGCGCCAAAAGTGCTGTCGAATTTGTTCGAGTCGAGCATAGCGATTCAGACGACCTTCCGGCTGATTTTCGAGAAACGGTGATGGCAGCGCATTCAGTGGTCTCCCTATCAGAAAGTGTCCTGGGGATAGATAGAGGGAATCGTCGGGCGAAGAGGATAAAGGACAAAGGGGGCGGCTGTTAAGTATGCTTTCCACTTGTGCAAAAAGAGTTGTAATTTCCTCGAATGTTGGATGCGTTGCGAAGGTAAGTCTCCCATTTTTGGGTATATGATCTTTCCTCGCACGCGTCGACATCGTACGCAGTTGTGAACTGTAGTTCTGGCAACCACTCTGCCATTGATAGGCCAGATTCTTTGTCTGACTGTCGCTAAAAGCAGCTGAGGGCCCGCGTGCATATTACGAATATGTTCCATTTTGAATATTAATTTACATAAATGATGCGACGCAGTCAACAGAATTGGGTGTTTCTGGTCATAGGGATAGCTAGACCTATCAATTCGACCACCCACACGAATCAAATTGTCTTCATCGATGAAAGGTGACAGTGATAAAATTTTGGATTTCACGCTCAACTGTTTTTTATCAGATAATGTTTTGTACTCAATGGGAAGAGATTGTTTTTGAGCCATAACGCACAATAATTTAAACGATGAATTTAATTCGTCAACAGTTAAATCACCAGACAATCTATTCTGTCGATTTCTTAAATTATGTATAAATCTTTTGACATAAGTTATTGTTCTTTGTAGTCTATTTAAATTTGAAAAACGTTCGAATTCAATAAAAGGTTTACTAATGATTACGGTAGCAACCAGTTTCTTAGTTTCAGGTAACTCGATAGAATTATTACATTTTAGAATAGGCCACTCATTCTCATCGTTCAATAGAAATGCCGGTCCATGCCACCATAGAGATGAATTCTGTAGCCGACTGGCGCTTGCCCCACGTGATATTAAATCGGCAGGATTTTCTGCAGTGGGAACATAACGCCACGAAGATGGTTGGCTGATTTCCTGCACTTCAGTGACTCTGTTTGCAACAAAGGTTTTAAGTTTGGATGGATCACCTCTTAGCCAACCTAATACAACACTAGAGTCACACCAATAAATGATGCGGTCAGCCGTGTAACGGATGGAATCTGTAACAGTTTTGCACAATCGAGCAGCAAGCAGAGCGGCGCAGAGTTCTAAGCGTGGAACAGAAGTTGGTTTCAAAGGTGCTACCTTCGATTTTGAGCACAAGAGATTGATCGTGATGTCGCCGTTGGAGTCAATAGTTCTGATGTAGACGCATGTGCCATATCCTACCTGTGATGCATCACTGAAAGCATGAATTTCAGTATACCTTGGTGAATCACAGAGCACATATCTTGGAATTTGAAAAGCGGTAATAATATTTAATCCCTTAGAAAACTCATCCCAAGCTAAACGAATTTTCTCAGTTACGGGTTGATCCCAGTGAACCTTAAGTTGCCACAAATTTTGTAACATTAGTTTTGCTTGCATAATATAAGGACTTAATAGACCTAGCGGATCGAAAACCTTAAAAGCACTAGACATAATGGATCTTTTTGTAATTGATACATTATTATGCGAAGAAATATTTATAGGAAAATTTAATGTGTCGCTATTTGGATTCCAGCCTAAACCAAGGGTACTAGAAGATTCGCTGATAGTTAAATTTTCTTGAATTGAGTTTGGAGAATTTTCGAATATAGAGGGCAAGTTTGTTTTATACTTACGTAATTTGAAACAACCTTTGCTTAGTTCTGAGGCTACCGAAATTTGTATGTATTGTAATTCTTCCTTGTTATTTGAGCCAGTAATCAGGTCGTCTACGTAAAAATCTTTCTGAATGATGACTTTAATCAAAGTGTTATCACACTGCTCTCCTATCTGCCAAATACAACGCGTGCTTAAATAGCTGGCACTTGCGGTACCGTAAGTAACAGTATTTAGTTGCAAAGTTCTGATAGGTAAGGACTCATCTTCTCTCCACAAGATAAGTTGCAGATTCCTGTCATCCGGATTGACTTGAACCTGTCGGTACATTTTCTCGATATCTCCAGTGAGGAGATATTTGTATTGTCTTGCACGAACCAAAATGGAAAAAAGAGAATCCTGTACATTTGGATCTATCAAATGTAGGTCATTGACAGAAAATCCTGAAGAAGATGGTGCTGAACCATCAAAGACGACCCTGATATGTGTTGATTCACTGTTTTTAAAAACAGCATGATGACATAAGAAGTATGATGGAATTCGGAGACAAGCAGGTGCTTCAGATAAATGGCCTAAGGCTTCGTATTCTTTTAGGAATTGTACATATTGTAATTTTAGACAAGGATTTTTTTTGAAACGTCTTTTAAGACTCTTTAGTCGTTTTTTAGCAAGCTCGCGTGAGTCACCTAAAATATCAGGTGAATCCTTTAATGGTAGTTTTACACAGAATCGGCCTGAATCGAGACGAAACGTATTAGATATAAAATGATCTTCACAAGCAACTTCATCTTTGCTTAAAACTCGCTTCTGAGGAAGCTCTTCCAGTTCCCAGAACTTAATCAACATCTCATCAATGTGAGATTCTTTAGACAAATCTTCGTCATTGACTGAAGTGTTACATTTAGTTTCATTTATTATGTTTGGTTTTAAAGAACCACCGACCAACCAACCGAGGGATGAACTTTGTAATTTGAGATTGGTCGTACCTAACGATTGGCATTTCGGTTCAAGTATATCCCAAAAGAGATCTGCACCTATTAGCACATCAATTGAAGTTGGCTGGTTAAAACTAGGATCTGCCAGTTTTATATGGTCAGGTAAATCTAGATCGTGTAATTTTATAGGAACGGTTGGAAGAGTTCCAGTTAATTTATCAAGAACTAGACAATTTAATTTAATTTTAAAATTAGTATTTATTGATTGCAATTGAACTATACAACTTCCGTTTACTTTGTTTGCTGAGTTGTTTCCAATGCCGATGACGTTCATAGACATCGGAATTAGATTTAGTGTTAATTTTTGTTGTAAGGACTTTGTTATAAATGATGACTGACTGCCTGAATCCAACAAGGCGCGCACTCTAATAGCCTCTTTAGTCATTGGATTCAGAATATCTATTAGGGCAGTAGACAAAATTACTTGGGTGGAAACTTCTATAGAAAAGTTCGCAATTAATTGTGATTCATGGGTTTGGTCATTGTTGACTTTAGCGGTATCAACTGAATGCAGTAGTGTATTATGACGTTTTTTGCACTGTTTACAAGGGCCCATTCGGCATTCAGCAACATGGTGGCCTTGCCTTAAACAGTTAGAACATAACTTATATTTTGACACGTCGGCTAATTTATCTTTAATGGACTTCGATTTGAAATTTGGACAATCGTAAATTTTATGATTTTGATTACATATTATGCATAAATATGAATTCCTGTTGTTATTATTTTGATAAGTGGATGCAAATGATTTGGTTTTAAAATTATGTTTATTATTGTTTGAAAAAGTATTTTGCGAAAAATTTGAATTGTTGTCATTTTTATTACGATGCGCAGACTCAAGAACAAATGCTCTATCGATTAAGAATTCATTAAACTGTTCCAAAGTAGGCATTTCATCAAAATTATTTCGCTGTTCCTCCCACTTCATGAGTGTGTGACTATCAAGTTTATTTGATACCATAAAAATTATAATAGTATCCCAGAAATCGGTAGGTTGACCTAGACTCGCCAAGGCGCGTAGGTTCTTGGTGATGTGGTCTACTAGAAATCGTAAGGAGCTTTCGGATTCGCGATTCAATTGTTGTATATTAAACAAAGATTTCAAGTGGTGGTTTATCAACAACCGCTTGTTATTATATCGATCGAAAAGCAATTGCCACGCGGTAGCGTAATTCAAAGATGAAACCTCAATATTAGAAATAACACGAGCTGCATCTCCTTCAAGGTAAGAACGTAAATAATGAAATTTTTGTATGGATGGAATACGGTCATTGTTATGTATTAAGTTAGTGAACGTATCACGGAACTCTTGCCAATGGAATACGGAACCCTGATATTTTTGAATTTGAATTAAAGGTAATTTTACACAAAAATCACCTTGACTTGAATCGAGACTGCATTGAGCTTCTTGAAACAGGGATTCACGACGTTTTTTATCGTGTTCTAACAATTTTAATTGATTTTGCTCTTCAATTGTGTTTTTAGCCATAGCTGTACACAATATGAAGTCTTGCTCAATGCTTTCTCTTTCGTCAATTTCCGAATCTAAATTTTCTGAATTCAACAATTCCAACTGGGTTTGCAGCTCGTCATATTTAGCAGACAAACTTTCGAATTTACTGATCTTTAAAGAGAGTTCAGCTATCTCGATAGTCGTCAACGTAGGTTGCCTTGTAATTTTATCTAGGTAGTTTTTAAATTTTGTAATTTGTCCCTTTATAGAACTACGTTTTGTACACAAATCTTTTAAATTACTTGACATCACTGACTCGGTCATCTTGAAGTAAAATGAACGCGTAAGTAAATAAAGATCTCAAAATAAAAGTTGTAAAATGAAAACGTTTAGGCGTAGGTATAGAATCAATGTAGTATGTAAATTACAAGGAACCCCAAATTCAGAAAGGCATTAATAAATAAATAATAAATTGAATATTCTCACGCTCCTCGTCCGATGACACACAGGACACCAGCTATGCTTCGAGTAAATGGTTGGCGACCCACTTTATGGTGAGCAGGCAGGTACGGCAACCATCAGCAAGCTGGAATGTTCGGCAAAATCGTATAAATATTATGTAAAAACTGGTGCTAAAGACAGTGTATATATTTATTATCAATATGATAAACAATTATTGTAAATATTTTGTTATTTACACAAAAGTAATCATAAAATGTATAAATGTGAAAATTATTATTTAATGAAGGGTATTTCTATTCTGTACAAGTGTATGAAACTTCGAAGTGAAATGTATTTAGGTTAAATATAGGTTAAATTTAGGTAAAAAGGAAGGGAAAACAGGACACTTATCTGGTGAACTATGCTGCGAGGTGACGCTTTAGCTGCGTCACTGGCTCTGCTTGTCCCAGGTGACCTTGGTTTTGCCTCTTCAAAAACTGCAAAATCTGCTGGGCTTCGCTGATTCAATACCCTTGTTAACTTGCGCTGTCGTTGTGGAAAGCGGCTGTAGTGATATTGATCTTCAGGATTGCTTCACATTGATTTTGTAAACCACGATGAAGAACAGGAACTTTGCTTTGTAGTGTATACTTATTAAATGTGTTGTCCTGTCACGGTCGCCAATTTATGTCTCGTAGTGGACATTATGGAATTCAATAAGAACTCAAAATTACTGTAAACTGGTTTAGAACTATTTATTAGCCAAAACTACTCGGTTGTTCGGCATTCACACATTGTTTCTGTGCACGTAATTTTGGCTAATAAATAGTTCTAAACCAGTTTACAGTAATTTTGAGTTCTTATTGAATTCCATAATGTCCACTACGAGACATAAATTGTGGTGGCAGCGGTGGGATTCGAACCCACGCCTCCGAAGAGACTGGTGACTGGACATTGAAGTTGCGGGAGATGCTCCGTATGTTTTGTGTCAAAAAAGATAACGAGGATTTCAAGGGGGATTTAGGCACATATTGAGCAACTAATTCAACCTCACAAGACAAGGCTTCGTAGTTATAGTTGTTATCAATATCTTCACTGTAATTTATAAAATTGAATTTTGGATAAATTTGCTAACCGGTAAGAGTTCGAATGGTGCAATTGAGGTGTAAGTTAATTTAGTATTTTGAATGAAATTACTAAGATAAATTGTATTTGTAACACGTTTAAGATTGATTTCTTTGTGTGAGTGAGGTTTACATCTTTGTCTTATACTTACTGTGTAGTTGTTGGTACTTTGTAACCGTCTGTGAGCTAATTATGTGTCCAAGTGTTTGGATACAACATGGGGGGACTTTTTATAGTTGCATTTAAAACATTAAACAGGTAAATGAAATTTAATAAACAAAGACACAAGGGTAAAGATGCTTTAGGGGTCCATTTTAGATATATTAAAAAATATTCATTATACATAAGTACGATGGTATGATAAAATATATAACCATAGCAGTATATAATATAATGTACAAAGCCGGTCATATTTATGTGTTGTGGGGGTAAATGTATCGCGTGATGGTTGCACATATAGTTAAAAAGGTATTTATTCTGATAAAAATTTTAGTTATTTGATATCTTATGATAATATTATATTGACAGTGCGTTGAGCCTCTCGTGATTGTGTGATGTTGTTGTATAACATAGTGTAATTGTATATCATACGTGTATGAAGATATACAGAGTATTTTTACATGGGATTCAGTTTGGGTTATGTAATTATGTACAGCAGTTATAGTGGTATATTTTAACTTCGTTACGTTGCAAGATTCTAATAGATTGGAATATTGTGTAATAATGCAAAACAAGCATTGTGTGAGTTGTGTAAATGTAGTAAAGTGTGGTATAATAATTAAATTTGAATAGTATAATAAATGTACAGAACGACAAGTATTAATATTTTTGAGCACCTCCAATTTTTAGACCAAGTGTTCATCTCTACTATATGACAAAAAAATGAAAAAGTTGACAGCGCACACAAGGCAAAATGATACATTTACGACGACATAAGTGATAAATACAAACTCATTGAAAAACATCTAATTCGTGTTCTGGATGTTCCCGAACCTTTAATAAACAAGAAGCAACAGAAGATCTTTAACTAATGAGCGAGACCGGTTTGTAAAAAAATCTATTGTTCGATCCTCCCGCTTCATCGGGCGTGCCGCCAATATTGTGCTAAACTCAGTGCGAATATGATCTGCCTACGTGTTGTTATCCCGAAAGTGAAAACTTGTATTTGTATTACAGAGGCGCTACTATGTTGTAAGTACTTTATTACACAAATATACATGACTAAAATATATGTTTTTTGGTGGAGATATAACTAAATATGTTACGGTACGGTACGTTTGTTTAAAAATATAATTCATGAAAGCTTTTAAAAAAAGTTCCAACGAGTACCGGTTTGAATAGTGTATTAATCAAAAGGTCTGAATGTTGCCATTATTAGGAAACTGATTTTAGTTGCACATAATAGCACATCTTTGAGCATTCGTTGTTTCTGTTTCAGGTAGTGGAAACGATTCCATGGAAATACCAACTATTACAAGAATAGAAATACATTTCGTTTTAAAAAGTGACAGTTTCTTTATTTTTTTTTTCATCTGAATGTGTTGACCGATTATTTAACTATATTTTGAACAAATTAAATATTGTCAAATGTGCTAAAGACTTAAAAAAATCGTTAAAATTAACAATTAAAGTGTTTGTGTCAAAGTTATTTTCAAAATGGAAATAATGTCATCGTATACATGATAGACTGATTAAAAATAATCACAATTGGTTAAACGAAGAGTTTCGAGTTCCGAACATACAGCGAGAACAACAAACGTCTAATAAAATACCGGTTCCAGGTAGCTCAAAAAAAAAGATTTTGGGGCAGTGTCGCTTCGTTCTAAACAGAGATCTATGCAAACTCTTGTGAAACAACATTCTCCTGAACAACTCTCTTTCGCAACCGAATCCAGCTTAGTAAGATCAGGAAAACGCAAAGCTGCTAAAGTGATGAAATTAGCCCTGGAGTCATCACCAAGAAGTTTGAAAAGAATGGAGCAGTCCAAAAGTACTACGCACACCTATACATCATACACACCTGTGGAAGCGTTAACTCTAATTGTTGAGTATGACCATAGAAGACTATAATTAAAGTTCAACGAGGAGCAAAAGCTAGAGGGGCTAATATATATCCAGCCTACAATCGAATCTTACAAACTAAGCAAACTTGCTATCCCGAAAATATTACTGTTTCGGAGAGTGAAGCCAGGATACCTCTGCAAAATTTATTTGAATGGTCAAATCCAAAGATTATTTGAAGTTCAAAAAAAAGTTATTTCTCTTCACCTCCCTGCAGAAGTATTTACCGTCAATGTTTACTACAAATGGGGGTTGGACAGCAGTGGTGGACACAGCATATATAAGCAGTACTTCACTGACAATACTTCGACAGCAACGTTGAAAATCAGAATGAGGGAGACGATGACGAAGAAGATAACGAAGAAGTGTTTTTCATTTGTTTAATGTTGATGGTTCATTTGCTACATCATTTGTAAATTTCAATATAAAGTACAATGTTTTTGATTTATTTTGCGTTGTTTTATTTCAATTTTTATATCAACATTTAAAATGTACAAAATGCCCTCTTGTAGGCAGGTACTTGGGAATACTAAAACTACTTTAGAGATCACTTGAAATATTTAAAAAGAACATGATAGTGGGAAATTTTTCCAATAAATATTTTTGTCGTCGTAAATATATCATTTTGCCTTGTGTGCAGCGTAAGCAACATGAGTACAATTAATATTCCATCATTAATATCCAGTCATTTAGCGTGACGTGACTTTAGATCACCTTCAGAATAGATCCGTACTGGGGTCGACTTCTCGAACTGTTTCATATATAGGTTTCCGTATGAAGTCCAGCAGCTATGGTATTTGTGTTCCTTCACAAATTCTCGTGGCAAGAAATGGAGGTTTTTTGACTTAAAGGTAAGCGATTCATCAATGAAAATCGGCCGTGTATTTCCCGGAAGTTTGAGGAGAGCTGTGTCCAATTTTTTGGTCTTGTTATTTTTATTGAAGCTTCTGCATTTACGTATGAGGGTGTTTTTCATCATCGTTGAGGTAAATTGGGCGAGAATGTGATTTTTTAACTCGCTTTTGGTTTTTCATCTGTACGTATCTTTAATGTCAGCATCACTAATCGGGTGTTCCAAAACCTCGCCGATAGTCTTCACAATAGTACACAGAGTATCCTTTGTCTCATTAATTTGTTTGGGAATGTTTCTTATCTCCACCTTGGATAAGCGCGCGTTTAGTTCCATTTGATCGGTTCTGGATTCCAGGTGTGCAATCCTATTTTTGAAGGCTAGGTTTTCCTGTTCCAGTGCGTCCATCCTTTCGCTCTCTCGGATCTCCGAGTTTTGCGATTTTATTGTGCTAATTGCTTCAATTAAAGACTCAAATTTGGTGGTTTGCTTGCTTTCAAAAGACTCAAACATCGCCCTCATTTGTGTAACAACTGTAGATTCCTCTCGCTCGTCATTGTCGATTTCTGTGTCTACTTTTCTTTTATTTCGACGACTTGTCTTTGTGTTAGCCATTAGTTTATCTAACTCAGACTCAGAACCACCAAAAACAGAATCGGTGCTGCGAGGGTTAGAGCGAGCGAAAGATTTAGTCGGTGTACGCTGCGTTGAGGCCATATTTCGAGTAACTAGCCCTCTGTAGGCCTAAATGTTGTTTGCCGTCGGTCGAGAGCTCTAACCGGGTGGGCTAGTGAGTTAAATTGTGTGCGCGTACGCAGCAATGACAATGCACCAGTGGGCGGCGTCAATTGCGTCAGTGTGAGGCGCGCTCGTGTAACCGTGGGAGGCGCCAAGTGCTCACTATGTGCCCGCGCGTACGATGTAGTGCGTGGAGTTGCTTATTATGAATGACGAGTAATTAGCAGAAGCTTGTGCAAACTGTGCCTGTCTCGCTCCCACCGATCTATTCCCACCGGCCTACAACCTCCAGTTGGTTTCTGATTGCCTGGTACTTCACTACAACATCTGACGATACTGAATTTTATTTAGAGTTTTTTATTTAATATTATTTTCGATTAAAACTGAGAAAGTTGTGAGCTAAATAGACGTCCGTTAACTGCGACGATCCAGAGGGAGAGGATATATAGAGTATCATTAATAAATTCTAGTATATTATTGTTAATGAAAACCTGTGTATTGGCAGAAGGCACATTTGGTAGACTAAATTTTATACATTTGGTTTTGGTTGAATTTAATAAAACATTATTACATGTGAACCAATTTAGAATGACAGATGGAACACTATTTATATTGTCAATAATTTCGCACCGGCGAGTAACATTAAAAATTAAAGAAGTATCATCAGCAAACAATAGTATATCCGCCATTATCTGCACCATGTAGGGCAGATCATTCACATATACTAAAAATAAAAAGAGGCCCAATATAGAGCCCTAAGGCACCCCAATATTAACATTGCTGCCTTTAGATTTGACCCAATTTATATTAACAGTCTGTATTCTGTTACTTAAATAAGTTGCAATCAAATTATAGGCTTTACCTCTAACTCCATAATGGCACAGCTTGAGCAATAACGTCCGATGGTCGACACAATCAAAAGCTTTGGAGAGATCACAGAAGACCCCGCGTCCTGGGATCTCTCCCATGCGCTAAGAACATGCTTGACCAATGCTACTCCTGCATCTGTAGTGCATTTACCTGCTGTAAATCCGTATTGTGAATTATGAAAAATTTCATTGGTCTTAAAATAGAGTTGCAATTGGTCAAGCATTATCTTTTCAAATACTTTACTCAATACTGGCAAAATAGGTATGGGTCTATAATTCCCCAGTTCACTTTTTTCACCAGACTTGAATAATGGAATCAATTTATTAAATTTCATCAAGTCTGGGAATACAACCATATCTATATATTGACTAAAAATAAGTGCCAAGTGTGGAGCTATTGACTCAATGATATAATAAAATACTTTTATAGACATGATCCTCTGAGTTTTTAATGTTTAATTGTTTAAAAGTTTTAATAATATCGCTTGACTGAATATGTGTAAATTTAAACAGCTCCACACTTTGTTGTACATTCTCCTTTAATAACTCATCCGCAGCATGTGGAGATGAGTTAAGGGAGTCAGTGGTACTGTATGGGTAAATAAAGAAGTAGTCATCAAATAGATTAGCTACTTGTTTCGCAACTGTTACAGTTTGATTATTATGTTGAATAGAATACTCATTATCCCGTGGTTTATCTTTACCTGTTTCTTTTTTAACAACATCCCATACTGCCTTTATTTTATTTGTAGCCTGTTTAATATTGTTTTTAACATACATAGATTTTGAAACTTTGCAAACGTTTTTAAATATTTTGGAATAATATTTAACAAAGTCTGGGTCAAATCTATAAGGCTTTTCTGAATATAATTCAAACATTTTGTTTCTACTTATTAATATACCTGTAGTTGCCCAGTCATTAAACTTAAATTTATTTGTGGCATTAATCTGTTTACTTTTGAATATTTTCTGGTATTCACTGGATATAATATGAAACAATTTTGTGTATAACAAGTCAGGATTGTCTACAGAGTGATCCAATGAAGGCAACCTGCCCCCAGTACATTGTTGTACTTAATAAACTTGTTTGTAGTTGCTTAAGTAAGCTTGTGGTCTATACTATACATGACTTTTTAAATCTGTCTTCTTCGAACATTGATATACTACTAACTGACTACAATGATCTGAAGGCAAGTCGCCAATTATTGATTTATTTATATGCTCACAATTACAAAAGATATTATCTAGACAAGTTGCAGATGTGGCTGTTATACGTGTACGCTCCAGGAAGACATTTCGTAAATTAAATGATTTAAATAAATTTAAAAATCTAAAGGTTATCTGTGTATTTACTAGAATGTCTATATTAAAATCACCACAGACTATAATGTCTTTTTTACCTGTGAAAACTTTTCTCAAAGATATATCGGTCAAACGGGACGTAACTTTATAACACGATTTCACGAACACGTATCGGCGTATAAAAACAATCGCCCAGAAAGGTCACACTTCGCTGAGCATCTCATAGACAAAGGACATAACTTATCCCCCACTAATACATATCAAATTTTACACACCATAGACAAAGGTTTAAAACTAAATATTAGGGAACAATTAGAAATTAATAAACATAAACACAAATTTGTCAAAAAAAATCCCGACTTTTACACGACAAAAAAGGAAATTGCCAATTTTCGCACTAGATACCCCAACAAATTACTCGGGCCCTCTCATAGGACTACCTGTTTTTCAAGAAATAGCTTTAATATGTCTATAAAGTTGTATAACTTAATACCAGACAGTATAAAGACACTACCATTCAATACTTTTAAAAAGACGCTATACAGCATTTTATCACAGGAATGTGTATATAGTATTGAAGAATTTATAAAAATCAAATATTAAAAATGTTATTTTGTTGGATAGAGTCGATGATTTAAGATTTCTGTGTGTTGTTTCATTTTATTATTCATTGACTTCTATATTAGACTTATTTTATTGACATATATGATTAATGATAAAATGTAATTATTTTTTGTAATTTTGTATTATTGACATTTCAAAATGATATATCTATGGTGACTTTATAATTTCATTCTAATAACTATTAAACCTATATTTTTTCTATTAATTGTATAATATATTAATTATTAAACGAAAAATTTAATATTTGCATGCTATTCTATAGCAGATAAAGCGAAAAAAAGTACTGTAAGATCCTTGTGTACCTTTATCTAAGCAAATAAATGATTATGATTATGATTAATAATTCTAAAATTACTCTCATGAACAAACAGACTGACGTAAACCATTCCCCACTATTAAATATCTTTTCACTCACACCATCCACCCCCACCCTCAATTCAATATAAGGGACGGCACTGCGATGGATTTGTCACTTGTCGCTTGTTATTCTTACGATTAACGTCTACAACGCCTGATGATGCCTCGTGGAGAGGCGAAATACGTGTCGCAGCAACGACCAGGCCAGTCGTGGCAGCGACGGTGGTGGAGGGGGCATGCGGATTCTGTTCCAGATGGCGGACGACCGCAGCAGCCGAGGCAGAGACTACCGGAGCAGCCATGGCAGCGTCGGCATGTTGCACGCACTAACAGTAGTGGGTGGGTGCCGGTCGGCGCTAGGCCGCATGAACTAATTGGTGGCGGAAGCACACAAAGCGGTTTGGATCGGATTGCATGTAAGTTTGACTTTCGCAAAATAACGCCTGAATCTATTAACTACTAAATTTAGGTTTTGCTTCCCTTTTGTCTTTCTATGCAGTTTAAATCTGCAGTCAAATCTATACAATTATTTTGTCGTTTACATTGTAAACTGTTTACGTTATTAATATTATAGGCCACTAAAGTGGCTATCTTATTTCTACATTTCTTTGAAAGATATGTTATATTTTTGTCAAATAAAAATTACTAGTAAAATTATTAGTGCCAAAAAATATAAATTTGTCATTGTGACAACATGTCAAATGATACAAATTGTTATTATTGTATATGTTAGTACTCGTAGGCAGCGAACTTAAAAAGCATAGAATGATAATTTAGAACAAATTCATAGTGCATAATCGACACCAAAACAAACACGCTCTCGTATTTGAAAACAAAACATCATTTCTCGAAAATGCAGTTAGCGAAAAATATGCCTTACCACCAAAACATAAGCCGCACTTTACGATAATTGTTTATGGTACAAAGGAGTCATAGAAATGTAAACAAAATTTTCTTGTCGATGATTGGCTGCATGCGATCTCGCACGATCGAGACACGAGCTGTCTCGATGTGGCGACATGAACGCGTCACGAAAGTAAGGCCGTTTTATGCAATTTAATAAAATACAAACAGAACTACACTTACCTATGAAATGTGATTCCTGAGCATTTTTGATTACTGGTAGTGTTATTTACACACCATTTGACGACACAAGAAGGTATTATTACGAAAAATCTTGAAAAATACACAAATTAAGACAGACTGACACGTCGTTGTTTCAAGCCGACTGACTAACACCGACTGTCAAGGCGCGCGGCCTCATTTCTAAGCCCCGCCTAGCCCGGCCTCTTTTTCGTTGGGTCATTTTTGAAACGTTATTGCTGCTTCTATGCTTTTTAAGTTTGCTGCTCGTAGGTATTTATTTTTGGTAACTGGCAACTAACATATGGAAGTGCGCATAATAATATCTTATTAACATTTAACTGGTACAATTTATCTAATGCATTAATAATGTCTATTTTTTGGATTTCTGTACTATTCCCTAGCATAATGGTAGTATTGTCATCCACCTGAGTATTCATAATTTTTTCAACAATTTGGCTGTAGGTTGCATTCAGCAATAATTAATAATATAGCCTTTTACATAGTTACTCATTAGTGGGCCTAGGTTACAGCCTATTTTATCAGAAAATTCTATGGTTTTACACTTAGAAACTAAACTACAAGTAGCTGAATTTAGATTATTATATTTTTTAGCTGAAACACCCGCTGAAATGGGTTGGGTGTCACTTGTGTTACTACAGGTACAGCGATTACTTAGTGAATCAAACCTATCTGCATTGTATCTACTGATTTCAAGTAGTTCATTCAATGCCAAAATATGTTCCTTTATTTGGCCTTGTGATGAACTGTATTTAGCAGTTAAATCGTGAAGCGACTTAGTCAAGTTTTCAATTTTACATTGCAGATATTTTGTTAGTATCGTACATGTGTTGTCTTTCCACCATTTGTTTTTGACATACCTTAAGGCCTGAATGAAGTTTAAGATTAGTCAAGGATGTTTTCTTCTTCAACCACTTCGCTGGGGCTCAGGATCGCCATGGTGCCATGGTCTGCAGGGCCTTTTCCTGCAGACCATGGCGGAGTGGGACGTGGACGTGGCGGTGGTTGCGGAACCATACTACGTGCCCTCCCGGCCTAATTGGGCCGGGGCCCGGGACGGATCCGTGGCCATCGTCGCGAGGCCTGGCGCCAGCCCCCCACTCGTAGTGAGGGGGACGGGAGTGGGCTACGTGGCGGCGGTTCCGAGAGAGTACGCAATAATCGGTGTGTACTTCTCCCCAAACCGCGACCTGCCGGCCTTGGAGCGACTACTCGACGCTCTTGGGTCGGCAGTGAGGCGGCTAGCGCCCGCCCAGGTTATCGTGGCCGGGGACTTCAACGCCAAGTCCACGGCGTGGGGCAACCGGGCCACGGAAGCCAAAGGGCGGAAGGTGGAGAAGTGGGCGCTAGCCGCTGGCTAGAGTGAAGAAGTCCGGCCCCTTCTGAGGGGCTAGCCAGTCGCAATGGTGCCCTGTCGATGACAGGTCCGGGGCACCCCACCAAAGCGGCCGAAGGCAATTCGCGGGGTTGTTTAGTGGGTATACCGTTGGAAAGCCAGCGGGGAGTCCCACACTACCACCGGCGGTCCGGTGGTGTGCGTAACGCATTTTTTCCCGCGTCACAAAAAAAAAGGAGCAACCACAAATTTAATACAATTGTAAGTTTTTAATTATTTTAGTAGGTGGATAACTATGTTTTTTATTTCTATTTTGCACTTTGGGATGACTTCGCCAGCAAAACACTACTCAAGTAACAGTGAAGTTGCTTCCCAGATTCTTCTGCTACTTTTTCGAAGGACGGGGAAGCTAGCACTGATTCCGAAGCAATATCCGACTAGCCCAAGTACCCAATTGTCTAAAGATCTTTGTAACTAATCTTATTGATAAATAAACTGACAGATTTAAGTTTATTTTATCAACGATTCGTTTTCACGAACGAAAAACCGTAACGTAGGTACGAGTTTGTCAAAATTAGGTATGTACTCTAGTTTCCACTATAATTGTATAGTGAAGATAGGATAATCATGGAAAAATATATATAATTGTTGTAAACAATACCTTTCTTCAATTAATTTCAAACAGGTGATAGCCGTTAACCTAACTTCGACGTGACTTTGTTCACCTTTAATTACATATACGCGAGCAACACTCTCACGAACACTGACACACGGGTTTTACACGCTAACGTTTCTAAAATGCACTTCAAATACAGATTTACATCACAAATTAAATAATTAAAATTGTATTTATTAAATTTTAATTTGGAAGCTGTGTGCTCCTGAGTTGTGTTCTATACTAACGCGCCTTTTCGTGCTTTCCTGCTCCACTGGGCAGGTCCCGACTTCATGGAAGACCGCCAATGTTCACCCGGTGCCCAAAAAGGTCGATAGATCAGACCCATCGAATTACAGACCTATCGCCATAACCTCCCTTCTCTCCAAGGTGATGGAGCGTGTGATAAACACACGACTCCTAGGATACCTAGAGGATCACGACTTGGTTAGCGACCGTCAATACGGTTTCCGCCAGAGCGACTATGGTGATCTTCTAGTGTATCTTACACACCGCTGGGCTTTGGCGACAGAGAGTCAAGGTGAGGCAGTGGCTGTCAGCCTAGATATGGCGAAGGCGTTCGATTGGTTCTGGCACCGGGGTCTTCCATCGAAGTTACCATCATACGGGCTGCCCGAGGGTTTGTGCAAATAGGTCGCCATCTTTTTATCCAACAGATGCATAAAAGCCGTGTTAAAAGTGTTAATATATGTATGGATATCAATGCTGGCGTCCCTCAGGGTTCTGTACTGTCTCAGACGTTGTTTCTGCTGCATATCAATGATATGGTGTCAATTAATGTCATTCATTGTTATGCGGACGACAGCACCGGTGACACTTATTATACAGGCCGTGCAAACATCCCACGTTCCCTTGTGGAGGAAAGCCGCGATAAACTTGTGTCTGAAATGGATGGTACTTTCGCTAATGTATCTGACTGGGGGCGGCTTAATTTGGTCGAATTCAACCCCGAGAAGACACAAGTTTGCGCGTTCACCGCTAAGAAAACTCAATTTGCTGTGGAGGAGGAGAAGTTCAAGCTGGCGTCCAAAAAAGTTGGTGTGCTCAACAGAGCAAAGCAGTACTTCAGTGCGGGGCAAAGACTTATGTTATATAAGTCTCAAGTCAGACCGCACTTGGAGTACTGCAGTAACCTTTGGGCGGGAGCACCTGGATACCAGCTTGGACCGTGTGATTCGATTCAGAAACGAGCTGTAAGAATTGTCGACAATCCTATACTTACACACGGTATTGAACCCTTAAGTTTAAGGAGAGATTTTGCCTCCTTTTGTGCCGATTTCTACCGATTTTACAACGGGTTGTGGTCTGAAGAGTTGTACGAAATGATGCCGACAGCTACTTTTTATAACCGCACCACTCGCCGACGGTGGGGAGTTTACCCTCACACACTGGAACCGAAATGGTCGCGTACTGTGCGGTTCCAGAGGAGCGTCTTCCGAGAACTCTCAACCTCGGGAATGAGCTCCCAGCCGAGGAATTTCCAAGAGACTACAGCATGGAGTTCTTCAAGAAATGCGTGAAGAGGTTTTTAGAGGGTCGGCAACGCATGAGTGACACCCCTGGTGTTGCAAATGTCCATAGGCTACAGTGACTGTTTACCATCAGGCAGACCGTATGCTTGATTGCCACCTTAGTGGTATAAAATAAATTTTAGACATTGATTTATACAAAAATTGTATCACTAAATATTTATTTAAATAATTTCAAGTAGTCGAGATCGCGCCCTCCAGCGAGTCCATTATTCATTATAACAATAGTTGCCTATATTCAGAGAGTCTCCGACGGCCAGTCGACCACGACTGCGGCCGCGGAGTGCAGGCCCGCAGGCATGGCGGCGGGCAGCTCGCTCCACGCGCCCGTCGCCGGCTCGTACACCGCCACCGAGCTGAGAAAGCTGGCGTCGATACCTAAGCCGCCCGCGACGTACAGGCGGCCAGCATGCGTGGCCAACGCCGGCCCCCTCCGTGCCTCGGACATGTCCGGTGCGCGCTGCCAGCCGGCGCCGGCGCGGTACCGCTCCACCGACCATAGTGCGGTCGACTCGTTGCGTCCGCCGACGACGTATAGCTCGTCGTCCACCACCCCTGCGCTCGCGTCGGTCCGCCGCCCTGCCATGCTCTC
Organism: Pyralis farinalis; assembly: GCA_947507595.1. Lineage (NCBI taxonomy): Eukaryota > Metazoa > Arthropoda > Insecta > Lepidoptera > Pyralidae > Pyralis > Pyralis farinalis. The sequence goes on from OX382263.1 coordinate 456,081, forward strand.
CGCCTGTCGCCAGCGGCCTGCCGCGGGGTCGTACCTGCACACCGAGCACACCTCGTGGACTTCTATAACAAAGGTGGAAGAAACCAGACGGCCTGCTGTCGATTTTACTTAACTCGTGTATTTGGTTACAGGACTCGCGCAATGGCGACGTCGAGCTCCATCACGTAACGGGAGGCAAACAAGCATACGGCTCACTTGATGTAAAATAGTTACTGTGGCCTATGATCGCTGCGCAATACAAGTTTTGCCCAGCGAGGTACACCCCCAAAGTCATGTTGGTTATATGAGCCTCACTTCACTTAAACGGTGACAGGATATTTTAAAGACACGGTCCGTAAACGAGCGAGTTACTCGTCAGAGATTAGAGTGACGTGATTGGTTACTATCTGTAGATGGCGCTGTATATTTTTGTTCTAAATTGAATAACGTTATGGTTTCGTTTTATAATTATAATATGCTGCAAATCGCCTTGGGTCCCATTATATTATTTAGTGACCATCGTTACACACACATCGTACGTTTATTTTCCATTTCACCTGATGGTAAACGGTTACATGGTATACTCGTTTGTCACTCGAGTATAAAGCTTCAGACAGGGTTGGTAACTTGCGAGTGATCCTCCGCGCGTGGTGACTGTGGCTGATCTTTACCTGCAGTTGTGCTCCTCACAGGAAGAGCAGCATGGGAGTGATGCTGAGAAGTGTAAATAGTGGAGATCGTGTTACCTCTCGACAGTGTACAGAATATGTTGACGATCATCACCCGTCCCGCCGGCGGCGTACACCACTCCGCCCAGCGCCGCGACGGCGACAGCGGCTCGGCGCGAGGACATGTCCGCGATGGATCGCCACACGCCCTCTCGCGGGTCCAGCGACGCCCGCCGCAGGACGCCCCCAACAGCGCCCCGACCGCCCGCCGCGTACACCACACCGTCCAACGCCGCCACGCCCAGCATGTAGCGCGTCGTGCGCAGCGCCGGCCCCGCTATCCAAGAGCCCGTGGCCACGTCTAACACGAGCACGGTGCTCTGAGGACTGCGGCCTGCACATGGATGAAAGCGGTCTCTGAACAGGCGAAGTCCCGGCCGCAGAGAGCAGGCTCCCGGCGGTCACCGACACCGCGGGGAGGAGTGCTCCTCGACGGGAGTACAGTGTGGAATTTAATTAGCTCGCAATACAAAAAGTATGTCACCCGCGAGTCACAACCCTTGCTGCCAACACTACACAGCAGCAGCAGCTCACAGCTCCTCGGAAGCGCGTTACGCCATCGAGCTCCTCAATAATATATAAAGCAAACAAGCGGCCTACGGGCCCGCCTAATGGGAGCGGTGCCATCGCCCATGGACGCGAACATCATTAATACGTTTGTACGGTGTATTGCATTTGCATGGCAACCATACAGATTTCCCGCGTAAGCATTTTACGGTATGTGCGCCGTTCGCCCGTAATTAAACGCAGTTCGTATGTTGGCAATCAAGATATCGTACATGCTCCAAAATATATATATCAAATCATATTTAAATATACATATCATCATCAGCATATCAAAACATTCATGTTCACTTAGTAATAAGGTTGAACATTATAGACATTTTCCAGTAGTTTAATCAGTTTATAATTTCTATCAGAATCAAGACATTAATTATCAACGAAGTGTGTGTGCGGTTATCAGTAGACCGTACATACTATTTTGGTCCTTCGAGTAAAAACAACCAGTGACTGTACCAGTGCTATCGAACAATCAGTGACTATATCAGCGTTATCAAACAATCAATGATTTGATCAATTTTTCAACAGTAAGCAGCCATCTCATCATTCTTACTGAGTCATGAAATATTTCTTCTATCCTTTAACAATGGAAGAAACTTATCAACAGCAGATTGAGATCTTTGGTGCCATTAAGAAGATTCTCATCAATATAAGGAAAGATTCAGCAAGCAGAAAGAACTTAGATTATTTTAAAAGACGGTCTGCGACATTGGACAAACTTTCAATTTAATCATGACCGCCTTTCGACTGAGCTAGAGCGGTCACACGCCTACTTTTCTGAGCATTATTATGAGAATGCATTAGAATTATACACGAAGACTAAATCTTTTATCCGTAAACAACAACCGGAGATAGTTATCGGGACCTCCCGCCACTGCCTCTCAGGAGGCGAGGGGCCAGGCGAAAGGGAACAGGGCTCAGAAACTTGTGGTAAATCTTCATAAGTCCTAATGCTGTCAACGGGTACAACAAGTAAGTTAGATGAGATAAAAAGACAAGCCAGCAATGTTAGGGCATTTCTGCGAACTATTTCAGGTATCAATTTAGATATAATTCCATAAAAATGGGAATTAGAATACGCACTTCTACTTTGCAGTCGAGATGGGCAATAATCGATTCTTTGTACTTAGAGATCGACAGCGCAGACGAATCATATGATAGGTAATTTACAAAATACGAAATCATTTTTAACGATTTTAGAAACAGCTCAATTGCATATTGTGGTCTGAATCACACAGAGAAGAAGCAACACCAAGATTGGATGTCCCGTCATATTCAGGTGGCTACCAGTTTTAAAGACCTCTATACTGACGCTGTACATACTAATAGGTCATTGTCGAATGCACGAAAAAATGCAATACCTAAAAGGCAAATTGAGAGGCGAGGCCGAGCGCTTAGTTCCACATCTTACGATTAGCTCTGAAAATTACAGTGTTTGTTGGGAGATATTAAATCATCGGTATAACAACATAAGATTGATTTTAACTCATGTCAATACTATCATGAATTTACCAACGGTCCACCAGGCGTCGGCTAATCACACCAAGAGAGTACATGATGCTTCTCTCGAATGTCTGAATGCCATTATAAATCTAGGAGTTGATATCAGTCAGCTACTGATCTGCTTATGGAGCATATTCTGTTACAAAAACTGAACGCTGAGACCCATAATCATTATTTGGAGTCACTAAAGAACCCACGAGATCTACCAAAATTACAGGATTTCGTTAGATTTATTGGAGAGCAAATTTACGACTTCAGAATGTTCGAGAAAAAGAACATCAGATCGAACAAACCATCCAAGTACATCATCTAATATACCTACGTATCGACAACATAAATCAAATAATTATAACTTTAATAATTCTCAATTTTCAAATAATAAGGTCGCGTTGACGCAATCGCTCAATAACAATTCAGCAAAATCCACATGTCCATTGTGCAACGAGTTACATGGTTTATTTTATTGTAATAAATTCCTCAATATGTCACTTCATTAAAAACGCAATACAGTGACGAAACTTCATTTATGGCAAAACAGTTTATATGATCATAAAAATAAAGTATGTTTTGTTTTTCCATGCTATAAGAACAACCCACCGTTCACTAGAACGCTCCAGGAGACCGTTAGCTGCAAGGGAAGTCGTCTGCAAGGGGAGCCACTTCGCACGCGAGTGGGTCTGTGTCCCGTTACACAACCCGCCGCCACGCGAGTTCCAATCATATCATCATTTAAATTCTGTTCTGAAGTATACGCCGACGAATTTTGACGAGTTCGGTGGCGCAGATAATAACGCTACATTGACACCAATCCTAGTGAGTTTGATTCCCGCACAGGACTAACATTTGTGTTGGTCGGTATGTCGTCATCTGGTTAAGAGAAGTAGGGTGCATCAAAGCAGCTCGTCTGGGGAAGTACCTCCACCTCACAGAAAAACTGCAGCCAAATAACTACTCCCTGCAGGGTTTCCGTGTTCCCGCGTGTGAGCGTGGTCGCCAGTAAGTTTCTAAGTTGCTGTGTCAGCAGAAAAATATGCTTTGCGCGAGTGATGCGATCTTAATATCGACGTAATATATTGCCAGCGTTCAAAGACTACTTAGGTACCTGACTCCCGACGTTGCATAAAAAATATATATTTTACCAATCGGATATTTCTTATACATCATCGCTCGAGAATATATAGAATAGATAATAGAAGTATAGCGCTTGCAAATGTTTTTCTTTTATTTGTTAAAACCATTAATGACAAAATAATAATAATCAGTAACATTCACGACGAACTACCCCGAGACTTCTTTACCTCTCTCCAAAAGAGTTTCGTATTTGCCTCGAAGTTTCTCGTCAGCCTCTCTTCCTTATTCATAATTTGTCTTTCACGCTTCTCTTTCACTAAAGCCTTGATTTCATTCTTGCATAGACGGTACATTTCTTTCTTCTTCTCTCTCATACTTTCATTTAAGGGCAAAGATGATACATAATTCAGCCACGTTTTCCTCTTTCTTGCTACGGAGGATTCAACCTCCGCATCCCACCAGGCATCCCCTTTCAATGTTTTATGCCTCTTTGGGCATCCACGAGATTTTTTTGCACTATCCACCAATTTAAATACCTGGGTAAAAAAACGTAGTTTTATTGAAGTAAGCGATATGATTGTTCAATCTTTACGTTTTAAAATGTATTTTAATAGAATTTTTAACCGATTTCAAAACCTGCTGTTGAACAATTTTACGCATATGTTATATTGAGTGTAACAGAATGTTTACGCCTATAGAAACTGTTTTTATTTTTTTGTTAGGAAGGTCCTAGAGTTCAAATGGTTCCGTGTAAATTTTTTGGACGTATTACGCCTACACTGAAGACAGTTTTAAGGGGTTTCATTAAAATCTTATCTATGAAAGTGCTATTTATTGTTAAGATTCTAGTTTGATTAGCCGAGTTTGGTTCGGTGGAGTTATTACGATTTCCATGAAGTCTATTTTCACGGTTTTTGTATGTATGTATATCTTCACGCCAGGTCCCTTGCGGGGTAGGCGGAGAGATCCGATATAAGACGCGTTTTTAAACCTTCTTATAAAGTATGTATGTAATCCTATTACTATGAACGAGCAATTATTGTCTGTATGCATATAAATATATTTCATGTATCTTGGAAGCCGCTCTAACGATTTGGATCAAATTTTATATAGTATTTGTATAATGTTGCTCTTTAAGTTTATCTATAAATTTTACAAATAAAACCGGTACCGGTCCGGTACTGGAAATGTGATAGGCTCATGATACGAAGTAATCAGAGCTTATACAAAGAAAATAAAGAAAGAAGTAGTACACAGGTAGACTTATAGTGGCAGGCCACGAAACATGTTTCGTGTTCACTTCTTTCTTTCTTTTCTTTTTATAAGACTTCTTTCTTTCTTTTCTTTTACAAGAGACTTACAAAAAGAAAAGAAAGAAAGAAGTGAACACGAAACATGTTTCGTGGCCTGCCACTATAAGTCTACCTGCGTACCACTCGTGCTTCTTTCTTTCTTTTCTTTGTATAAACTCTGTAGGGCGATTCTCCTAAAAAAACTGCAACTGCAATGCGTACATTTTGACGTTTCGTTAAAGGTCGCTGCTGTCAGATCGCTTAACGAAACGTCATACTTTCTTTCAGAACTTTCCAGCAATCATCCACATCTGTGTCGGAAAGACTTGCATTTGCAAGTCTTTCGCTTACCAGATGTACACTCTCCTTATACTTTCATCTTGCAATTTTCTACTCCTTATCCTTTCATGATCTCCGAAAGGGATACGCACTCGCCAATTCCTCCACTTCTTGAAAAGCTTACCACCAGGTAGTGGTCCGTTTCAAGAGTGGGACCTCTAAAGGCTCTTGTATCCATTATAGTATTTCGGAGACGTCTATCAATTATAATCAAATCAATCACACTTTTTTGGTCATTCCGTCTCCATGTATACGTGTGAATATCCTTGTGACGAAATAAAGTATTCGACACGAGGAGGTTTCGTTCCATTCATAAATCTAGAATCGACTTACCTGCTTCGTTCACTCTCTTATCTCCATAGGGACCAAGAGCAGCTTCATAGCCGTCTCGTCAACCCATCCATTCAAATCTCCACACATAATCACTCTTTCATTCCCTTCAGCTAAATCGTATAGTAGTAGTATCGTAGCGTATGCTGCAACCAGAAATACTCGCGTGATGCCCAGTTTAATACGAACCCAGAGAAGTCTGGGCCCTACCAAACAGTAATCTTTCACACCAGAGGCTAAGCGAGAGGAGAGTATGACACCTACACCAGCACTGGCATGATCGTCCCGGTCTACACCAGACCATAAGGCCATCATCCCACCGAGCGTGGTGAGTGGCGGCCCCCACCGCCGCATGCACCTATTTTCGCACTGACGGGGGCGGATCGGTGTGCGTCGCCTCCGGGGGACGCCCTAACCCGCACATCGGTGCATTTTCAGGCCAGAATTGCAATCTAATCGATTGGCAGGGGTCGCGAACGAGCACGCTACAGGCACATGACCCCCTACAACGTACATCGCCATAACATTTCGTAACATACCTAATATTCGGCAATCTTTTGAAACTTTTATTTTTATACTACATCTGGAGGCATACAAGCATGCGGTCCAGTTGATGTAAAGCGGGTACCGTAGCCTATTATCGCTCGCGATATATTAAGTATCACTCGCGCGATGCCTCCTCTGCTGCTTACACAGCAACTCCTTGGGAGCTTACTAGTGACCTCACTCACACGCAGGAACACAACAACCTCTAGCTAGGGAGTTGTTATTTGGCTGCGGTTTTCTGAGAGGTGGAGGTACTTCCCCAGACGGGCTGCTTTGATGCGCCCTACCTCTCTTAAAACATCCAGAACAAGACAAACAGACATGTTCATGCACACAAATGTTTGCCTTGTGTGGGAATCGAACCCACGAGCGTTGGTGTCAAAGTCGCGTCATTCACGACTGAGCCGCCGAGCTCGTCAAACTATTTTAGGATTAATGTTATGTTAATATGTGCAGTGATGACGCATTTAAAAACAAGACGCCGTGCTGTCTGTCCTGGTGCTGGAGACCTGGTGTCTTCAAACACATGGCGTCCGCGGGAGCTCAAGGTTTCACCGTGAATTACATTACATTAACTCGGACCGCGTCCTCACCGTCATGGCCGCCGACGACGTACACGAGCCCGCCGAGCGTCGCGACGCCGGCGACACAGCGGGGCGCGGGCAGGGCGGGAGCGGACTGCCAGAGGCCGGCCGACAGCTCACAATGTAATACTTCAGTAGAGCCGGCCCAGGCCTTCGTCTCGCCGCCCACCACGAGCAGTGCGGAGGAGACGCGTGTCTGCCGCGGGCGATACCACGCGCTGGCGGCGGCGTCCTGCGCGCGGGGGTCGGTTCGCTGGCAGTGGAAGCTGAGTGCTCGGATTATTATATCCTTAACGGTCAGGTCGGCGCTCGCCAGCGGCTCGGCCCGCGCGCGTTCCGCCAACGCCTCCATCGGCACCGCCGACAGCCGCACGCGCTGCAGCAGCTCGGCCAGATGCCGCCGCCGCTTCTGTAACAAGCCACCGCGTCAGTCGCTAGCTGTGTCCTGCAGGCGAGTACATGTTATCTATGTTCTTTACTTCATACATGATTCTCCATCCAAAGGAAAAACATGGTGATTAAAAAAAGTTTTTACAATCATGACAATACATACATTGTGTCGCTGTGAATGCGCGAGGTTACCAGTAAGCAGTGAGCTCCGACGTGATGTGGTTGTAGTCTTTAACTCGCACTAGGTTACATACACTGGACAGCCAGAGCACCAAATGTACCAAACATCCAATTTAACACAGTTCGTATAAAGAGGTGATAGAGTTGAACTAAGTAGAGATGATATTGCGATATAGATATTGACAAAAATTTGTATAGGCCTAATGCAGTGGGGGAATTTAAGTATATGTGTAATATAGCTTAAAACATTGTAATCTAAACCAGTATATTAATATTTTATGAACTCCGTGATACATTTCTATTTTATAAAATATTTAATAAATAAAAAAATACGATATTTTGTTAAAAATATTAAGATATGTACAATTTGAGATTGCCGGTGTTTAAATATCGATATCTTTCACTTTAAAATCGATATTTCACCAATATCGCTCATCCTTAGAAATAAGACTCCAAAGACATCACCAAGGATCTGTCTGTTAGACGAAGTCTTACGAAGCAGAAGACCGACTGTAAAAGTACCTAAGAGGGTATAGGAGGTGTGCACTACACTATATAAAAACAGATGATGTCGAATCCTGTGCAACTGCGGTAGCTGCAGCGATATTGGATGGCATGGAATGCTATATCCCCAATCGCTTTGTAGCTGCTTCGGGAGCTAAATCCAGATGTCTCTGTATTGAAACGTAAACTGAACGCTGCCTCGAGGTCCAGTAAGAGGGTAATCGCCAGAGCAAAGGTCGCTGGTCGCTGGCTAAAGCTACCGAGGCAAACTTTTGTCAGTCGTCTATTGCAAAAGCCGGCAGTCTGGCCTACAGTGCTAAAGAGAAAGCCGATTTACTGTGTAATCTCTTTGCCTCTAACTCGACTTTGAATGACGGGGGAGCTGTGCCACCTTCCATCCCGAGGTGCAGTAGCTCAATGCCGGAATTCTCAATTACCCAGCGAGATGTCCGGAGGGTGTCGCTCTCCCTCGACATTCATAAGTCGCAGGGGCCAGATGGCATACCAGCTGGGCAGTGGTGCTAAAGCAGTGTGCTCCTGAGCTGTGTTCTGTGCTAACGCGCCTTTTCGTGCTTTCCTACTCCACTGGGCAAGTCCCGTCATCGTGGTAGACCGCCAATGTGCACCCGGTGCCCATTGGCGGTCTACCACGTCACCATTTCATACCATTTCAGCTACTTTCACAGCATTATGTCTTATGGTATACTGTTGTGGGGAACGGTGGCTGACATTGAGACAATGTTTATCTTACAAAAAAGAGCCATTCAAAGAGAGTGAGGTCACCATTATGCTCCTAAGGAGTTGCTGTATAAGCAGCAGAGGAGGCATCGCGCGAGTGATACTTAATATATTACAAGCGTTAATAGGTTACGGTAACTGCTTTACATCAGGTGGACCATATGCTTGTATGACTCCCGATGTTTTATAAAAAAAAATCGCTCTATTTATATCATAAGCTCCAGAAAATTACTCAGGCAACTTTTCGAAATGCAAGCAGATCAACGAAGAAAAATAGCAACATATGGGAATTAAACAAGATTCAGTAATATTATATTTCAAAAATAGTAAGACGCGTCTAAGTGCCGGGCCAATAGCAAATAAAGAATTTTATCTTTAGTCCTTACAAAAAGTCATCACTGATATTCAGGTGCTACCGCACAAAAGTACCTACAGTGCTCCACGTACGGTCTAATAAAATAATCTCTCAATATAAGTTACCTAAATATATTGAAATGGATTAAATTATGTAACAAGAAATAAAAAAGCGCTTTTGTGGAAATATTGATCAATAACTAAACATGAAAATGCACAAAAAACTTACACAAACGAGTTTAAACCAATTATTACTTTTATAAAAAGTCTCAAAATAATTATAACATAAAAAATCTGCAAAATAACAAAAGGTTAACAACACAGAAACTAATTGTTCACAAATATCTGCATAACAGTTGAAAGGAAATGACATATTGATAACTAAACTGATGTAACTGTAAATCAACTAGTGGCACCGACTTGTATTTTATATCGGCGCTCACAGACTTAAGGTATTATTTCTAATTTTTGGAAAGCCGCATTTATTAATCTCATCCACAAAAAAAGGAATAAATCCTAAATTGAATATTTGGACCATACCATTTGGAAATTGTGCTTATTTGCCTAAATATTTCAGGAACTTGTATATGAACAAGTTTATTCTGCACTTACACACTCTTTAAATGAGGAACAACATGGGTTTCTCAGAAAACGATCCACTTATTCTAATCTGGTTTTGCCAAATTAATTCATTACTAGCGGAATTGATTCGGGAGTGTAAGTCGACGTAATTTATAGTGATTATACGAAATGTTTTGACAGAATCGACCATCACATTCTTTTAAAGAAGCTTTCTGATATTGGTGTTCATTGTGACTAATTTCGATGGTTTGCGTCATATATAAGTAACAGAACAAAAGCTGTTACTTTACTTGGCTATACTTATAAATGGTATACCATTCCATCAGGAGTACCTCAAGGTTCCCTTTTGGGACCCCTAGTATTCATTATTTTCGTTGCAGATATAAAAAGTTGTTTCCAGCATGCCAAAATTTTACTATACGCTGACGATATGAAGATACAAAGAATTATACGTGACTGCATATATATACACGCAACTACTACAATCGGATTTGCTAAGATTCTAGGAGTATGTTGCGCCAATAAATTGAAACTTAATGTGTCAACATATTTTTATGTCTTTTACGCAGAAAACTAATATTTATAATGAGGGGTACAGTATTGGGGGCAAGCGGATTTAGTGAGTTAGTTGCGTGATTTGGGTGTGGTTTTGGATTCAAAGTTTTTATTCGACCATCAAATAGATGCAGTGGTATCTAAGGTTTCGAAAGCCTTAGGATTTATTATGAGAACTTAGGCAAATTTAAAAAATTAAAAACGTTAAACATTGTACTTAGTCTTGCAATAAATTCTGAAACAAAGAAAAAAATAATTCTATTGCAAATAACATTTATTACTTTTACAGTGTGTTAGTTTAATAAATATAAAACAATTTAAAATATAAAAAGCTGATTCGAAGTGGTCTCCATTGGCTGCCATATAGTCCTTTAAACGTTGAGGCCAGTTGTCAATAGAAGCTCGCACTCTTTCTATGGCAAAATTCTTCACTGCCAATCGTACGGATTGTTTTAGGACACCAAATTATCATGGCGTTTAGAGCAAGCCATACTCTCTAAAACTGACCATAAATCATAATCCAGCGGATTAACATCGGGACTAGACCACGGCCAGTCTTCAGCTCTGATGAAGTCCGAAACGTTCGTTTCCAACCAAGACTGCGTAGACCGAGCTTTATGACCCGACGCCGAGTCTTGCTGGAAGGACCATTCTTGGTTATTGAACATGGTGTTATTAAGGGGCTTCACTACCTTCTCAAGAATGGTATATTGTGCCGATGTTTTGATACCTTTTTCTCAGTCACTCCTTCATAGCTAATACCCCACCAAACCATCACTGAAGTCTGATAGTGCCCACGTTGCACTCTGTCGACTAATTGGGAAGCTTCCTTAGAGCTTTGAGCATAAATACGGTCATCTTATTTGTTAAAATGTTTCTCAATTGTAAAAATTTTCTCATCCGTAAACAAATTTTTCTGTGACCCCCCTTTGCGTACCGCTTCAGTAGTTGTTTCGATTTTACCACCCTATTCTTTTTTATTTATCAGTTAAGAAATGACCAGTACGTCTCTTATAGACTGCAAGTTCTAAGTCATCTTTTAAAATCCGCGACATGGTTCTAGGTGCTATCTTCATCTCCCGAGATAAAATCTTTTGCTTTCGGACAGTATTTCTTCGAATTCTTTCCCTTACTGCTTTGACCACCTTTTTCGTACGAACACTACGTGAACGGCCAGATCTTTTTCTGTCACAAACAGAGGAGGTCTTATTGTACCTATTAATAGCCCGGTACACAAACATTTTACTAATACCAAGCGTATGGAGAGTTTTAAAAATTGCATTTGGCTCCATACCTACTTTGTGTAATGCAATCACAGCGATTCGGTTCTCTTTATCACCCCACACCATTTTAATATCGCAAAATATTTTACAATGTATTGGCGCTAAAATGAGAAAACTCAATGAACAATCATATAAAAATCGGCCAAGTGCGAGTGGGACTCGCGCTCGAAGGGTTCCGTACCATTATTTATAAAAAATGCAAAAAAAATCACGTTTGTTGTATGGGAGCCCCCTTAAATATTTATTTTATTATATTTTTTAGTATTTGTTGTTATAGCGGCAATAGAAATACATCATCTGTGAAAATTTCAACTGTCTAACTATCACGGTTCATGAGATACAGCCTGGTGACAGACGGACGGACGGACGGACGGACAGCGGAGCCTCAGTAATAGGGTTCCGATTTACCCTTTGGGTACGGAACCCTAAAAATGACAGATTCCAAATTCAAATGTAATATTTTTTGAAGTTATACTTCTAATGCGACTTCCAACAAAGTTGCGTTAAACGTTTAACTCTACCATGGAGGGGGAATAGAAAGAGACAGAGCGAGAGTGAAGCTGCTAAATGTTTCACGATATTACCGGTAGATGGCGCTATAGTTAAAAATGTGCAATAGGTTAAAACTGCTAAATGTTTCACGGTATTACCGGTAGATGGAACTACATTAAAAATTGTACAACATTTGTATTTTACGTTTGACTTGTATGTAATACATTCCATAAACATCGCCGCTACTACTTGATAGACGTTTATTAATTTTACTCTAATAACCCTTCTTATAAAATAAAATATCATTATTTAATATAATTAATACATTATTACGTTATTAATGTTAAATATTTATTTAATGATGCCAGAGAAGTATAACTTCTCACGCGCGTACATAAGTACACCCATCCATTTTTTATTGTAACAGTATTTATGGCCAGACTAAGTATATTGTGCCTATGTACGCTCACACTTTGAACACGCATACCAAGTTTGGAATCCACAATACGACATATATCAGCGCCATATTGAGAGCATCCAAAAACGCATTCTTCGTTTCCTTGATTGCAACGCACACCTCTCATAAGTCTCATAAGTCTGTAAATTATAAGGTACGAGTATGTTGTAAAACACATCATTTTCTCCCATTAGAAGAGAGACGTCGCATAAGTGACAATTCATAATATGTTGCAAGCATTGCTGGTGGAGGGATTGCTTGTCCGGAGCTCTTAGCAAACTTATTAATTAACGTGCCGAGTATACGAACCAAACATCCCGTTATTTTGTAGACTCGTCATGTAAGTAACTACAGGCAGAATGCACTCCTATCTAGAGCTTCTCGTGTGTTTAATGACTAGCAAATCGACATTGACTTATTTTGCACTAGCAGTGCCACGATTAAAAGAACATTTACACTGAACTATATTATAGTAAAGCAGGGAACACACTGCCTCAATGATCTGGTTGTTTAATATAAATATATAATTATTGTTAATGCTTTCACCAAAGCGCTGACCATATTACATAAAGTTTTTTGTTTGCATAATTTGCTACATATATGTGAAGATTTGTAAATGGCACACTTAGCCTAATATATTTTGTAAGAAATGCTGTAAATCTTCCAAACATAAATAAATAAATAAAAAAAATTAAAAGACAATACGAAAGATTGAATGCATAAGAAAGATAGACACTGCCATTACACGGGGCGGTGTCAGGGTGTCCCGGAGAGTCAGTAGTCTTTGTACCAAACGCGTGTGTATTTAAGAGACGTCAAAAATACATTGTCCAATAACTATTTGTCCAAGAAGAAAAAATGTTTTTGAACAAATAATCCGAACCCTGCATGCTAATATACTTGTATTGCATGCGTGCATAGGCTACAGTAAATGTCTCATATCAGACGAGTAACAAAGTACGTAGGTACTGGATTTTAATCCCAGTGGTTTTAATAAATAAGACCCGTTCCGAGCGAGGCTCCCCGCAGCTGGCGTCGTCTGACACTGACCTTCGGGACGTGCTCTGCCCACTGCAGCACGGCGTCTAACACGTGCTCCTCCACGGACACCGTCAGACTGTTAAGCAGCGCGGCCAGCTTGTCAGCCGACGGCTCCAGGAGTTCGAGCTGTGAAGCGAAGCGGTTACGGACGAAGTGCGCGGCATCGGCGGCTAACACGGAGCAGGCGTGAGGTTCAAACGCGTCGCGAGCAGTCAGCGCGCGCTCCAGGAATGCGTAGACCACCTCGTGCACGCCGTCCACCTCCAGCAGCGAGGCCGCCGCCAGCAGCGCCTGCGCGTTGTCCGCCGTCACCACCAGCGACTCCGGCCGGTAGATGTAGTCGACTATCGCCTGCAGCGCCGCTGGCTCCACGCCCTGGTAAAAAGATAAAGATAAAAATTCTTCATTTGCCATTGGGCCCTCGCGGGCACTTACACACGTCTTACATTTGTTGAAATATAATTTATTATATCTTATTCAATTCTCTTATGTTACTATGTTTCTTTTTTATTCTACAAGTATTTCGGAAATGAAAATTAGCGAAGAAGAAATGCAGAAAGAAACTTGCCAATGTCTCTTTTAAAATTGTCAATTAGATATTACGAGTACAATAAATTCACATCAGCATATTGCTGCAATAATGATCTCAAATGGTAGAATTAAAAATTATTAAGGATAGGTCGTCTGTGATGTATTGTTTCCAGACGTCTCTGTCATATTCATGATAATAACCCCTTTTATATTGAGAGAGTATTTTTAATGTGCTTTTTGAATATATTGTCAGGATTGGACAGAACTGTTTCAGGCAACTTATTATAAAATCGAATACAATTTACAAGAAAAGATCCCAGTCCAGTCCCAGCAAGCGGATGTACGCAATACGCAACTTGTTTCACTTCTAAGTTTTTCGCTGAAGATTGAAAACGACAAAATTTTTACGGACATACATTATGTTTTCATAAATATATTGAGAAGTAACAGTGAGGATATTTATTTCTGTGAACAGGGATTCCCTGACGGATTCTCTGGAGCCCGTGTTATAAATAGAGCAAATAGCTCTTTTTTGTAAGATAAAAATTGTCTCAATGTCAGCCACCGTTCCCCACAACAGTATACCGTACGAGATAATGATGTGAAAGTAGCTGAAATAGACTAAGCGCGCAGTAGTCAAATTCGTCAATCGTCTGATTTTCCTAACTGCATATACAGCGGAGCTGAACTTACCAGCGAGTTTATTTATGTGCGGGCCCCATTGTAATTAGGAATCTGCTGTAATACCAAGAAACAAAGGATTATTAACTAATTCTAATTTGTTACTCCCAATGAGAACTATTGTATTGGCAGAAGCCACGTTATACTATATATACTTACTTGACTTGTCACTACGCTTTTTACGAGTAATTAAATAACTTCTAATATCGACTACTGTTATATAAAAACAACTACTGTTTACTATTAACATTTTCCAATTTTCAAGTCGGTAAAAAGTTATCTTATGAAAAAGCATTTTTGAGGTTATAAAAATTATGTCTAATTCACAAATTATGAGGAACGTTTTTTTTGTTACGGATAGGTAGGTAATAATGATCCTTCTTTTTCAGTGCATAACCCTCGGCTTCGGAGCTCGGTGTCCACTTATCACTTAGACACCTGTGATTTGGCTGCGAAGTGGGTTCTGTTCTGATGATCCGTCGCTGCCTGACGTCATCCCCAAACTGCGCACTTGAGGTGTCTTTTTTACCAGAGTCTCGTTTCCTAATCGGCAGGGTATCCCACATGCAAGTGAGGTTAGTTTTGGCTCTAAAGGTGTTGGAGAGCCACTTGCACCCCTAGGTAGGTAGTGATTATACCTGGTTTTTATCCGTTAGGCTACTACAACAAAGACCGGTGGGTTATGAATCTATTGCAGCCGTTGACGGAGAAAAGTTGCAGCCGATTGCAGCGCACATCGTAACAGATACAACGACGTGAAAGCAAACGAAGGACTGTCTAACATCAAACGAATGACTAGGTAATCAAATGACGGATGACGGCACTGAACAATTCATTTCATTTCGCACGCACGTCGTCCTCGGGTATACCGTGTATTTTTATTTAATATTCAGAAATATTTATAATGACATGTGTAAAGAAAATGAAGATATAACTTCAATATGGACATAAAATAGTAGTATCACACTTACATGTGAAAAGAGTGTTGTAATGTAATAATATATTATTAACATGGTTGATAAATTATTATTTGAAATGAAAAAATGGAACGTCACGAACATAAGCTTGATGTCCCGAATCGTAATGACTGCATTCACAACGTTAATGTGCTTTTTTTCACGAGATATTTAATAATTTTAATTACTGAAAGGAAAACATCAAAACATTTATATTTTTTTATATATTTCACATCACTAGACATGTTAATTTGTTTTCGAGGCAAAAATGGGCATTGTTCTTTGATACATTTAGTTTTAGCCGAGTCTAGCAAGTGCGTATTGCACATGAACCAATTTAAAGTAGCAGACATAACACTATTTATCTTGTCAATATTTTCACACCGGCGGGCCACATTATAATTAGAGACTTATTATCATCAGCAAATAATACTATATCCGCCATTTTCTGCACCATGTAGGTCAGATCATTCGCATATACTAAAAATAAAAATGGATTCAAAATAGAAGCTTTAACATTACTGCCTTTAGATTTATCCCATTTATGTCAATTGTCTGCACTCTGTTATTTAAATAAAATGCAATCAAGGTCTGGGCTTTACCTATAGCTCCATAATAGTTCAGCTTGAGTAACAATGACTGATGATCGACACAATCAAAAACCTTAGAGAGATCACAGAACCCCAATGGTAAGGGGTATGATCTCCCTAACCAATGCCACCTCTGCATCCGTAGTAGATTTACTATAAGTAAAACCTTATTGCGCATCATGAAACATTTCATTGGTCAAAAGAGTTGCAATTTATCAAGCATTATCCTTTCAAATATTTTACTCAAAACAGGCAGTATTTGATATGGTACTATGCCTTCGCCAAACTCGCTCTTTTGCCCTGACTTGAATAAAGGAAATACTTTAATAGTCATTACCCAGTGATCCTCAGAGTTTTTAATGTTCAACTGTTTAAACGTTTTAATTACTTTCGTTGGTTCAATGTGTTTAAACTGACAAAGTTTTACACTAGGTCGTAAATTTTCTTTTATCAACTCAACAGCACGATCTGGAGATGAATTAAGGGACTTAGTGGTAAGGTTAGGGATATTGATGAGCAGTCTTGAAAAAAAATCTGCTAATTTTTTAACGTCTGTGATACTTTGATTATCATATTTTATAAAACACTCATTATCCCGTAGCTGATATTTACCTGTTTCTTTACGAACAATATCCCATACAGCGTTAATTATATTTGATTGTTTATTACTAAACAGAGGATTTCAATTTATTTTTTTTGAAACCAAAACAACACTATTTGGAAGGTAGCAAAATTCTTTGATTCAATATTTTCTTTATAATAAGTATCTGTCGATGGCTAACCTTTAATGTGTGGAGAGGTGACATGTCACCCCCCCCCCCCAACCCCTGCCTCACCGATGTTATGTGGGAATACCACGCGACCAACAGTACACGACAAGAAGTCTGCGAGAGAGTTTGCAATTAGCTCGGCCGCTAAGCGCGCCATTAGATGTGAATCGTACTTTCTTCACACCGATTTGAAGCAGTTACACGCCCACATATTACGGGCGTATTAGCGTGGTGCTCCCGGTGTAGTGGAATGAGACTTTGGTGAAAACAGCCTTTACTTCAAGAACAGCCTATGGATTTTATTATGGAGACATAACACAAGAGGGACTTGCCAAGACCCTTAGAATACTCGGCGAGACACCAAACGCAGATCAGGTGAGTCCATCGACAGTTGTTATACTCAACATAATTATTTTTGGTCCTACGAACCGTATCTACTTCCAGAAAGTGTTGTTTTTATCTAAAGTTTCATTTATTTTCATTTTTCTTTCAATTAAAAACGTGCGTGTCAGTTTGATTCAAAATGGCCGAGCGGGATTCTTACTCTAAGGAGGAGGTTTTTAAACCAAATATTGCTTATCAACAAGATCTTTTCGAACGTGATATTATTTTAGATGATTTAAAACGAACATTACAATTTGCATCTACAGATAAACAAAAATTTCTTTCGCGTACGAATGACCTAGGGGAAAAACAGCGTAAGTTCAATAGAATTCAAAGTAAAATTGAAAAACATTTGATGCAGGATAACTTATTTAACAAGGAGGAACAGATCAAATATCGTAACGATTTTGATGATTCATACTACGCGATTATTACTTATTCAAATACAATAAAAGATTCTGATTATGAAACGAGACGTGCCAGTCGAGTGGGGTTGCGTACGGAGACAAATATTTCTACGCCAAAATTGCCAAAATTACCATTGCCTATGTTTTTTGGTGACAAGACTGATTGGAGTTCATATTTCGATTTATATAACTCGCTTGTGCATAACAATGATGCCTACACAAATGCGGAGAAATTCCGATATTTACTTTTAACTTTGAAGGGTGAACCGTATAATTTAGTAAAATCTCTGCCAGTTACCGATGCTAATTATTTAGTGGCTTTACAAATTTTAGTGTCCCGCTACGAAAATAAACGAATAATTGCGTCTACACATGTTGATAATATTTTAGACATTCCATCTTGTAACGAGAAAAATACTAATAGTTTACGTATTTTATTAAATACATATCAGGAAAATATTAGAGCCCTAGAAGTTTTAAATCTTCCGACTAGTGAGTGGGGTTTCATTTTATTAACGGTTTTGTTACGCAAAATTCCTGCAAATATTCGCAGGCGTTATGAATTGACATTGAATTCACCTTCCAACATTCCATCCATAGATACATTAATTCATTTTCTAGAACGTGAACTGTCGGCTTGTGAATTTTCTGACATGAATGGCGGGCAGGTGAACAAAAATTTCGTCAAATGTGACGGTGTTGCAAATAAACCGCCAACTCGAACGTTTGCAGCTAACTTCACCCCAAACCGCGACTCCAATATTTTAACGTCATTCAATAATCGACCGTCTTCTCCTAGCGTCAAGGTTCATAAATGTTTGTGTTGCAATGCTCAACATACGTTGACAAAGTGTTCTACATTTCTTAACTTTTCACCTCAAGCGAGGTACAATTTTATTCAAAATAAAAATGTTTGTTACAATTGTTTACATGTAGGACATAGCGTAAATCGGTGCAGATCAAATTATGTATGTATATCGTGTCATAAACGTCATCATTCATTAATTCATTTCGATACTAAAAATACTGAGATACCTATAAGTGACCGCTCACACATTCTAACGAATAAACAATCGATTGATCACGCTGATACCGGAGACAACAGGGTGCGCGCAGAACGAGTTTTAACGATGGCATCGTTTGACAAACTGCAGGCGAAGAGCCGGCCGCACGCCGCCAACCGCGGGTCCATGGTTCTGTTATCAACAGCTGTGATCGATGTGTGCGTGAATGATAACACGCGTGCTACTGTGCGGTGTTTATTAGATTCTGGTAGTCAAATTTCTTTCATATCGGAAGATTGCGTAAGGCGATTAGCTTTAACTAGGAGAAAAATAAATAATTCGCCTGTATACGGTATTAATGAACATAAACCTATTTATCCCACGGGATTAACGTCTTTTACAGTGTCACCGAGGAATAAATCGGAGCCTTCTATTCAAGTGGATGCTATGATTTTATCTAAATTAATTACTACAAATATGCCTACATGTAAACTACCTTATGAGCAGTGGTCACATATTAAAAATTTGAATTTAGCTGACCCTCATTTCCATACCCCTAAACCTATAGATATGTTGCTTGGAGCGGATATATTTCCATATATTTTATTACAAAACACTATACAAGGCCCTCCGGGTTCTCCTGTGGCTATTAATAGCATTTTCGGATATTTATTGTTGGGAAAGGTAGATGTGGATTATTCTTCAGTGTTAGTTTCTAATCCGGTCCAAGTATATCATTGCTCAGTCCATAGCGACTTTGACCTTCAGCGTTTTTGGGAATTGGAATCGGTTACAGAACAAAAATCGCTCACTCCCGACGAAACCTTATGTGAGCAGAATTTTGTTGATACACATATCCGGGACGATACCGGACGCTATGTTTTACGTCTGCCATTCAAACCTGATGCCCCGTCTCTCGGTGCATCACGTGATATTGCTATATCTCGATTTCGTAAATTAGAGTATAGACTCGAGCGTAATTCACAACTCAAACAAAGTTATCACGCGTGTCTTCAGGATTACTTAGATCAGAATCACATGGAGCCCGTGAATAGTCAAGCAGTTGCGTCTCAATGTTATTACATTCCGCACCACGCCGTGGTCAAACAATCTAGCGACACGACACCGACACGAGTGGTTTTCGACGCGGGTTCAAAGACCGCAAATGGTATTTCCCTTAATGATGTTTTATTAACTGGACCAAAGCTTCATTTAGATATCGTCGAAGTGCTTCTAAAATTTCGTACTCATTCTATTGCATTTACTGCGGACATAAAACAGATGTATCGCAACATAGTAATTAGTGAATCGGATAGGGACTTTCAACGTATAGTATGGCGCAGTTCTCCCGACGAGCCTATTCGTGATTACAGAATAAGAACTGTATGTTTTGGTGTGAGTTCGTCGCCCTTTCTGGCTTTACGTACCATACGACAGCTCGCTCATGACGAAGCGTCTCGCTTTCCGCGCGCTGCTCAAGTACTCATGAGTGACGTTTTTGTCGATGATGTGGTATCAGGTGCTGATACAGAGTCAGAGGCGCTCGCTCTGCAACAGGAATTAGTCGGCATTTGTCAAACCGCTGGCTTCGAACTTCGTAAGTGGCACACTAACTCCCCTAAGTTATTAACATCAACTCAGCCGGTGAGTTCTCATGGTGAGTGGCACATAGAAGTTCCTTTCGCCGAGATGGAGAACGATACAAATGTTAAAGTCCTAGGCCTTCAATGGTGTCCATATTCAGACACTTTCTCTTTCAGTGTGAAAGTTTCATCTGACACGTGTACAAAGCGTAACATTCTGTCTGAAATCGCTAGAATGTACGATCCTCTTGGCTTACTATCGCCTGTAATCGTTTTTGCAAAACATCTAATTCAACGACTGTGGATTGCGTGCGTAGGTTGGGATGAGACCCCACCCCGTGACATAATCGATTCTTGGTTCAGCTTCACAAGTGAACTACCACTCTTGTCAAAATTAACTTTTCCTCGTCATGTGTTCCCTTTCGGCGGGAAATTTCAAATTCATGGTTTCGCGGACGCTTCGGAGCGAGCTTATTCATCTTGCATTTATTTACGAGTTGAAAATAGTGTGGGCGATGTAAACACATCTTTACTTTTAGCTAAAACTCGAGTTTCACCTACTAAACGAATCTCGATACCGAGACTCGAGCTTATGGCGGCCTTACTATTAGCGCGCCTATTTCAAAAAATATTACCCACTTACGGAGAACGTATTGACTTCGATCAGCTGTTCGCCTGGTCCGATTCAAGTATTGTACTAGCGTGGTTACGTTCGTCCCCTCACGAGTGGAAGACTTTTGTTTCTAATCGTGTGACAGAGATTCAAAATATTATTCCAGCGTCTGGTTGGCGCCATGTTCCCTCTGCAGACAACCCTGCAGACGCTGCCTCCCGAGGCATGCTTCCGGCATCCTTTAGTAAAAATAATTTGTGGTTCCACGGACCTCATTGGTTGCGTGAGGAACAGACTTCATGGCCTATCCTCAAGGTGATTTCTCCTACCGATGAAGAAAAGCGGAGTGTTGCGATTGTGTCCAATCCATGTACTACTTCTGCTCCCGAGGACGTAGAAATTATTTCACGTTTTTCTTCTCTCGGTAAACTTGTACGAGTGACAGCCATAATTTTCCGTTTCTACTATAAATGTAAAAAATCTAAAATTTTGTGTCCTGCACACATTACAGTGTCAGAGTATAACTTTTCGTTAAGTAGACTTATTTACCTAGTGCAACATTCCGTTTTTGCAGAAGATATATTAAATATTTCTAACGGCAAACAGCCTTCCAATCAATTACGGAGATTAAACCCGTTTCTTGATTCAAATAAGTGTTTACGTGTCGGTGGTAGAATACACAAGTCTCTTTTGCCTTACGAATCAAAACATCAAGTAATTTTACCTAAAAAACATCCTCTAACTCTGCTTATTATCAATGACGTACACATAACGCAGTTACATGCAGGCCCTCAAAGTACACAATATACTTTGTTACAGCGTTATTGGATTCTATCAACTCGTGATATCGTTCGACAGTGCATACACCGATGTGTTAGATGCGCGCGCGCGCGCCCCGCGGCACTGCAGCCCCGCATGGCTCCGCTACCGGCTGTACGAATACGGCAGACCGAACGCTTATTTGCCAAGGTCTCATGCGACTTTTGTGGTCCATTTTATGTGCGCGCCAACAAAGTGCGTAATGCAAAGGTAGTCAAATGTTATGTATGCGTGTTCGTATGCATGAGCGTTAAGGCCGTACATCTAGAATTAGTTTCCGAGCTTTCTACAGAAGCTTTCTTGGCTACTTTACGACGTTTCACGTCACGACGCGGTTTATGCACGGATATATACTCAGACTGTGGGTGTAACTTTGTAGGATGTGATAGGTATTTAAAGGAATTGTTTGAATATTTACGTACTGATACAGTACAAGCTACGCTCAATGCAAAAATACTTGAGCAAGGTATAACTTGGCATTTTCAACCCCCATATGCGAGCCACTTTGGTGGACTTTTCGAAGCGGGTGTTAAAAGTTTCAAACACCATTTTCAGCGTGTCGTCGGGACACGAGTCTTAACTTACGAAGAGATGCATACTCTTCTTTGTCAAATAGAGGCCGTACTCAATTCCCGGCCCTTATGTGTGTTAAGCGCAGACCCTAGGGATCCGTTACCCTTGACTCCGGCACATTTTCTTATCGGCGGGCCTATGCACGCCATTCCCGATGTGTCCTTAGAAGATACACCTTCCAGTCGCCTCGTACGATGGCGACTAATTCAACAGTCCACTCAGCATTTTTGGAGACGCTGGAGTCTCGAATATTTACATGAAATTCAACAACAAAGTAAATGGTATAAGGATCAGGGTGTTTCAATTCGTGAAGGCATCATTGTTGTAGTACGCGACGATAATTTGCCTGTGCTTCAATGGCGACTAGCACGCGTGCATGCTTTACATCCAGGGCCCGACGGCGTAACTCGTGTCGTAACTTTACAAGCGGGAAATACGTTTTTCAAGAGAGCAGTGGTTAAGATCTGTCCTCTACCGGTAGAGTAAATGAATATGTTTTCTTTTCCGTTACCTACGTAACATTAGTTTATAGATATTCATATTGTTTCATAGTTTTAGTTTAATATAGATTTCGTTTCAAGTTAATTTCGTTAAAAGATACTGCGTATTTTTAAGGTGAGCGGCATGTTTATTACTAAACAGAGGATTTCAATTTATTTTTTTTGAAACCAAAACAACACTATTTGGAAGGTAGCAAAATTCTTTGATTCAATATTTTCTTTATAATAAGTATCTGTCGATGGCTAACCTTTAATGTGTGGAGAGGTGACATGTCACCCCCCCCCAACCCCTGCCTCACCGATGTTATGTGGGAATACCACGCGACCAACAGTACACGACAAGAAATCTGCGAGAGAGTTTGCAATTAGCTCGGCCGCTAAGCGCGCCATTAGATGTGAATCGTACTTTCTTCACACCGATTTGAAGCAGTTACACGCCCACATATTACGGGCGTATTAGCGTGGTGCTCCCGGTGTAGTGGAATGAGACTTTGGTGAAAACAGCCTTTACTTCAAGAACAGCCTATGGATTTTATTATGGAGACATAACACAAGAGGGACTTGCCAAGACCCTTAGAATACTCGGCGAGACACCAAACGCAGATCAGGTGAGTCCATCGACAGTTGTTATACTCAACATTGATGATTGCTTAATTTTGTTTTTAATATACAAATACTTTTTGCTTCTCTACAATCATTTTTTAATTTTATGGAATAATTCATGACATAGTAGATAAAAACTGAATCAAATTTGTAATAATTTTCTGCACACAAATCAAACATTTTGTTTCTACTTAGCAGAATACTCTAGCTGTTCAATCATTAATTCTGTATATGAACCTTGATAAACTACCAACTATCCGCAATGATCTGAGGGCCACTTTCAAATTATTGTTTTATTAATATGCGATCGTCGGACATGCTCGGCCACTACGGCGGAGTGCGGACTCTCGTGACGGGCAGGGAGCGGCGTCGCTACATCGCTTCGTGCACGAACCCTTAAGTTGCGGAACGAGGCTTTCCCAAGAGACTACAGCATGGGTTTTTTTTAAAAAGATGTGAACAGGGTTTTACATTGTTTTACGGCAATGGAAGAGTAACACCCCTAGTGTAGCTAAATAATGTCCATAGGTAACTGCTTACCAGCAGCAAGCCTTACGCGTATTTGTCACCTTAGTGGCATAAAAAAGCGTAGTGTCTGAGTAAAGTCACATCGATGTAACATGTGTAACAATTATTGTCATGCTCCTGCATTTAAAAATATCGTACTGCAGTGATTTTTTGCCCGCGTCGTGTTGGCGAGGCATTCGTTCCATGTCTCGTCGCCGGCTCTGTGCGGGCACGTCCGTAACAATTAGAAGCGTCAGTCGGCTGACCTTGACTGTGTATCGGGAGAGCTCGCCGTCCGGGGAGTCGGTGAACAAGTTGAAGAAGTAGGGCGAGGCGGCGGCCAGCAGCACGCGGTGCGCCCGCACGCCGCCGCCCGCCGGCCCGGCCGCCGCATCCTCCGCCTCGCCCTAAGGATGTCACTCATATTGAAAATGTGTCTCAATTAAAAGTGACCGTCTCTCAAGCCACCATACATACCTGCAAAAATACATCACAGAACTGTCTGTCGCTTTGCAGCTGGCCGACGATCTGAATGGCGTTCATCTGCAGACATTCATTTACACTTTATGTTATTTCTGAGGACGGCCGACAAGACCGCACTCCTGAACGAGGACATCGACACGCGCGAGGAACTCATACAGTCATTATATCAGTTTAGCACGAAGTGTACATTATCATGGGACTCATGTCTTTTTAGGCAACGACGCGCGTCGTGCGAGTACACTCACTCGCAATTTGTTGTTAAATGTTAATTGGCGTCAAATTTCTGTGATTGAAACTTCCCCGCTTGGACTGCTTTGATGCACCCTACCACTCATGAAGGCATCCAGATCAGTACAAACAAAGATATTCATGCACACAAATGTGTATCGAACCCACGACAGTTGTTGTTAAAGTAGCGTTGCTAACCACTCCGCCCATGAACTCGTAAACATGGAACGAGATCGCCGAGCACATGCACAGGTTACAAAATGTGTGTTAGTTTTTGTTTCTGAAAAATGTGTAGAAATATTTTTTTAAGAGAGGTAGGGCGCATTAAACCGTTCTGTTTGGGGAAGTAGCCTCACAGAAAACCGCAAATAACAACTCCCTAGAGGGTTATTGTGTTCCTGCGGGTGAGTGAAGTCACCAATAAGCTCCCAAGAAGTTGCTGTGTTAGCAGTAGACGTCGCATCGCGCGAGTAATACTCGATGTAACCGCTTTACAACAAGTGATGTTTTTTAATTTACTGTAATTGTTTCCAAATAAATATTTTTGTGGTAATTTCTTAAAATTTATAAATATTTGCCATTATTTTAATGGTTTGCCATAAACCTGTCCCGGGCGTTGTGTATAGTACGAATATTATCGGATGAGGGCGCCCGAACCCTCGTTGAACACTGTTTTAAAGAATAGACTCCATTGTGCGCGGTGAGAGGTCTGTCTGGTGCAGAGTTACGTTACTCTCTCTAACTCACTCACTCGCGGCGGAGTGAATGTGTTCGCTTGTTCACACTGCATGGACAGACTTATTGTCAACGCAGTGTACCTATTCAGTTATTACGGTACAAGAAGACAAGGTGCCACCGACACCAACTCTGATGGAGTAATTTCTTGTAGAACATGTTATATCATATAAAGTCATGTTATCGGCGCCCAATGCACTGATAACACGTACTTACGATTATGTCCGATAACGCGTATCGATTAAAGTATTAATTTAATCAACCGAACAAATATCATTTCCATAGTCTCTGCCCACCCTAATGGTAATACCCTGTCTCCAGGCGTGACGATATGTATATATGTATAAATATTATCATTGTTGGATGTCCAAAGTCATCTGTTAATGTATGTACGTGCCTATATGTGTTCACCGGGCTCCCTGAGCACGTTCGCGACATTGTAAACGATACGATTCAGCGGTTGAGCCTCCGACAAGAACATGACACTGATTAAATGATCGGTGAAAATGTTGTTTTTTTTTATTGTGAAGTATTATACGAGTACAATATACTAGGTGCTGTCCCCGGCACTGCCCGCGTGCAGTTTACAGAAGACGACTCCAAAACATTCTCTATTTGTGTGATAAACTT
The DNA here is from genome assembly GCA_947507595.1 of Pyralis farinalis. Lineage (NCBI taxonomy): Eukaryota > Metazoa > Arthropoda > Insecta > Lepidoptera > Pyralidae > Pyralis > Pyralis farinalis. Next base: position 482,187 of record OX382263.1, read on the forward strand.
CATCCTAATCTCATAGCCCGTTATTTCGCGATACAATCATCCATACGTCATCTCAAACTTTCAAATTTGAAACTATGATAGGTTTCTCTTTATCTATCTATATCTGTAAATGTGTCCAAAATGATTACTGTTGATTCGGCTTCTCGATCGCGTGTCAAGGTGAAGCCTCAAGATACTAATAGGGGTTAACGTACGAAATTGCCGTTCTAAAGTAATAGATATTTTGAATTGACATTAAACCTTCATGGTGTGAGATTTTCGAGTGAAACTTTTTTCACATGATATCTATGAGATTATTCTTTTAAAAAATGTACAACAATTGATTTTCGAATTTCAATTTTTTTTTATTCAACTTAGACGGGAAAGATGGATACTTCAAAATCCGAGTAATTTTTGAATACGAGTTCCGACGCGGAACTACCGCGGCAGAAACGGCTCGCAATATCAATGCTGCGTTTGGAGAGGAGACTGCTACCCAGGAATTCGCGGCATGGTTTAACGTTACCTTACCTACAATATTGTCTCATTTGCATCAAATCAATAAGATAAAAAAATATGAAAAATATCATTCTCATTATTTGACTGATATGCAGAAAGAAACGCGTGTTTAAACTTGTGTTGCCTTGTTGAGTCGGTACACAAATGAAGGAATATTGGATCGAATTGTAACATGTGACGAAAAGTGGATTCTTTACGATAACCGTAAAGCAAAGCTAACCAATAAATAGGTAATAAAAAAATAATAAATAATTATTGTGGGACAAATTACACAGCGCCATCTAGCCCCAAAATAAGCGAAGCTTGTGTTATGGGTACTAGACAACTGATAAACATACGTAAATACATTTTTTTTTTTTTGTAAATACATACTTATTATACATAGAAAATACCCAGACCCATACAAACAGACATGTTCATCCACACAAATGTTTGGGAATCGAACCCACGAGCGTTGGCGTCAAAGTAGCGTAACAGCGCGTTTCACCACTGCACCACCGAGCTCGTCTATGGTAATGGTGACTGTTTGGTGGTCTCTTTATAGCGTTATTCACTATAGCTTTCTTAGGTCTGGTCAAGCCATAACAGCAGATTATGTTTACTGTGCCGAACTATGATGGCGAAACTGGCAGTGAAACAGCCCCGACTCGTGAACCAATCTTCACCATTATTGCACCACCTCCACTCCACCTCACACTGCACGAGAAACTACAGGAGCTGCAGTTACAAACCATACGTCATCCTCCGTACTCGCCAGATCTTGCTCCAACTGACTACCATTTTATTTCGTGATTTGGACAATTTTCTATGTAGTAAAAAATTTTCTTCCCAGGAGGCAGTACAAAATACTTTCACACAGTTCTAGATCCCCAGAGTTATATCGCAAAGGCATAAATAATCTTCAGATTAGATGGCAGCAATGTATAGATAATGAGGGGAAATATTTTGATTAAATAAATATGTTACATCTTAGATAAAAACGAGTTTTAATTTTTCAATACAAATCGCCAATTTCATACTTTAACCCCTAATAATATACTAAAGGCAGGGAATATATTCTTGTGCAATATCTATATGCATGCAACAAATGTATTGTAACACGGGTTTGTTTACAAGTGAATACTATCATTATGGTTCACTTGAATACAATTCTAACTAAAATAATGTTTTATAAGAACTCACGGTCAACGAAACGGTCTGCCGGCGGTCGTCGGTCTGCTGTACTGACGACAGAGTGCGATATTATCAACGCCGTATCAGCGATAGCAATGATAAACCCGAGTATTCTGATAAGAAACGGTCTGAAAACATTCGCACATGGCCATGACAAGAGTGTCCTGCACGTTGGAGTTGGAGCCCATACCCGGAACGAAGGCGTGGCCAGATTCAAAAGCGATACGAGTACAAAATGTTCTGTCTGCAGAACGGCCCTCCGAGAAGTCCCGGTCTCTCTGCTTCTCACTTGGAAAGTAAAGATGTAACAAAAACGTAATGTGAACTGCTTTGATGTATATATGTATGTGTATCTTCACGCTAAGTCCCTTGCGGGGTAAGCAGAGAGAACCGAGCGCCATAAGACGCGGTCCTTACATACTTCACTCGCTTCTGTGACATTCATAGCTCTTTTCATGATGCTTTGATGTGTGGTTGTGAAGCCTGAAACACGTCCGCTGCTGAATGCAGGTGTTTCCTTAGACTTTCACACCGATCAGCCACTTGCAGTAATCGGAACCCTTTCACCATACCGATCAGTCCGTCGGTGACGGTTCGTCGTCGGCGGGGGCTGTCCCATGGCACATTTTTCGGCCATTCGAGAATATCTCTGCTCCAGCGGACATCGGTTCTTATAGCTATGGTAGCTGTCCACCGCCACTTTGACTTGGTGATCCTCAGAGCATCATCGGTTACTCTAGTTTTGCTACAGGTACACCTATTTTGAAATTAAAATTAAATAAAAATATTTTTTACATTCTTTAAAACCTGCGTAGAGGTCCTTGGTTACGAGGTACAGGCAGGAGAGTTTAAACCAAACAAACGAAAGGTGGAGGCCTAGTCATCATTACCTGAGCCGGAGTCACAGGTTTATTGGTTGCCTCATAGTTCCCGCCAGTTTGTACCGAACATTTCACGGTTAATGGCTCCTCTCTGTAAGCTGACTTCGTTCCCGTAAGTTCCCGATCAAATGGACGGCCAGCTGTGAAATGGTACGTAAAAAGGTAACCGAGTTTGTTTATGACCTACGACCCGCAGTACACGATGAATCTCCACACTGATACCAGTGCCGAAGGCCACTACGCAATTATGTTTCTAGTCGTGGATGGTGAGCTAAGACCTGTCGCTGTAGTGAACGATAGTGATGAAATCGTTGATTAACAAGCGTACTTACAAATATGCTCACGATCGTATATATATATATATATATATATATATATATATATATATATATATAACTCAATATCGCAAGAAATGTCGCTTGCATCAATTAGCCTTTCCACCGCCAATTTGTATATTTATAAAAAAATTACATCAACATAAACCATTGCCCGAAACAGAACTCTCTTCGGAGTGTTGAGTGCTGTGCTGTAGATTTCCTAAAGTGTATTGTTTACACTAATTGTATCATCGGTTACATGTCTATAATGTGTATATGTCTATAAAGAACGGAACAATTTACTTACGTTCTTTTAAACGCCGGAAAATATGCTAAAAACCTACGAAAAAGAACACGTCATTGCAGCCGGCGATTTCAATATAGACATACTAAAATATAGTTATATCACACTCAAATTGAATGTAATGAAAGCTCGACTATACTTGCTTGATTCGAACTAATTAAAACGATCTCAGAAAGTATAAATAACAATTCACTAACCACTATACTTATTTTAGACATGAGTAGTGTATTCGATCTTGTGGACCACTCCATACTTTTACACAATTTGGAATTACATGGCGTTGGAGGAAAAGCACATGATTGGCCGGACGAATTGTTGAGGAATAGAATGCAATGTACAGAAAGAACTAAAGTAATAAAAAATATAAATACGTTTCTCAAGACGAGACAAAGGTCCAATTTACTCACAAAAATAACAGGTCTTCCATTTCTAATTATGTCTTGGACCAATACTTTCCCATTATATATTTGAGATCTCCCAAGTACCGTATCACACAAATATATAGTCTTTGCAGATGACAACCCTCGTAATAAAGCCTAACGACGACACAATTGCGTTATAACAGAGTGTTAGTGAACAAAGCGCTAGCAGACGATATTGATTGTTTTAGTTAAATAATATTAAAATTAATTAAAGAAAAACTACAAGAACGACATTTACTGTTAAAATTTAAGACATGTACAAGAAAAAACAAAACACTTGAATTAGAATATACAATTTCATTAAATCGACGTAGTTGGCAGAGCTGCGATAGCCAGCGGAGCCACATTACCCTCAAAATTGCCGTTTGGGGTAGACTGATGTCATCCAGCTAGCGTTTACACGGTAATAGTGAGAAACTCCAAAATCGACACACTAATAGCTAACATATTGTAGTTTTGTATCCTTTAATTTGAAATTTAAATGTTCGTTGGTGAGGAAGAACGGTCCAAAATCGTTCCAATTAGAAAAAAAAACATATGGGAAAACGTATGGCCGGCCACTCTGCAGTGCAGAGTCTGCACTGCACTCCCATCAACAGAAAAAGTAACAGCACTCGTCGCTAGATGTCGTACAGGGTTCCATATATTTTTAAAAAATTAAAAATAAAATATTTAAATATTTATTAAATTTAAAAAATATCAGCTCTGCCTACACAGCTTGCTGTTATTTACTAGTAGAAAACTTATTAGGTGTAAACTTAGGCACACACCTTATATAAGGGAATAACGTAATATGCAAAAATATAATGTCAAACAATCTGGACTTTCAACTGCAACATCTTGATTATACTCTATACTACGTCCCCGTAAAGCGGTGTTAATAAACTGTCCGCAAAAATATATTCACCTAGGGCTGTAAGACGCGATGCTTATACACCTCGCTCGCTTATTATTCATAGCTCGTCAGTTCCAATGACTCCTGAAATCTTGATCTTGGCGTAATCTGCTTTCCTAATCCATTAGGATTGGCGGGGTCCGCTACCTAAACCTAAGGAATTGGCGAAGATACTATTTATTAGACGGAGCGACTGCCGGCCGACCTCCACAACCACACGGAGCGACTGCCGGCCGACCTCCACGACCACGCGGAGCGACTGCCGGCCGACCTCCACAACCACACGGAGCGACTGCCGGCCGACCTCCACGACCACACGGAGAATGACTGCCGGCCGACCTCCACAACCACACGGAGAATGACTGCCGGCCGACCTCCACAACCACACGGAGAATGACTGCCGGCCGACCTCCACAACCACACGGAGAATGACTACCGGCCGACCTCCACGACCACACGGAGAATGACTGCCGGCCGACCTCCACAACCACACGGAGAATGACTACCGGCCGACCTCCACGACCACGCGGAGCGACTGCCGGCCGACCTCCACGACCACGCGGAGCGACTGCCGGCCGACCTCCACAACCACACGGAGCGACTGCCGGCCGACCTCCACGACCACACGGAGAATGACTACCGGCCGACCTCCACGACCACGCGGAGCGACTGCCGGCCGACCTCCACAACCACACGGAGCGACTGCCGGCCGACCTCCACGACCACACGGAGAATGACTGCCGGCCGACCTCCACAACCACACGGAGAATGACTGCCGGCCGACCTCCACAACCACACGGAGAATGACTACCGGCCGACCTCCACGACCACGCGGAGCGACTGCCGGCCGACCTCCACAACCACACGGAGCGACTGCCGGCCGACCTCCACGACCACACGGAGAATGACTACCGGCCGACCTCCACGACCACGCGGAGCGACTGCCGGCCGACCTCCACGACCACGCGGAGCGACTGCCGGCCGACCTCCACGACCACGCGGAGCGACTGCCGGCCGACCTCCACGACCACACGGAGCGACTGCCGGCCGACCTCCACGACCACACGGAGCGACTGCCGGCCGACCTCCACGACCACACGGAGCGACTGCCGGCCGACCTCCACGACCACACGGAGCGACTGCCGGCCGACCTCCACAACCACACGGAGCGACTGCCGGCCGACCTCCACGACCACACGGAGAATGACTGCCGGCCGACCTCCACAACCACACGGAGAATGACTGCCGGCCGACCTCCACAACCACACGGAGAATGACTGCCGGCCGACCTCCACAACCACACGGAGAATGACTACCGGCCGACCTCCACGACCACACGGAGAATGACTGCCGGCCGACCTCCACAACCACACGGAGAATGACTACCGGCCGACCTCCACGACCACGCGGAGCGACTGCCGGCCGACCTCCACGACCACGCGGAGCGACTGCCGGCCGACCTCCACAACCACACGGAGCGACTGCCGGCCGACCTCCACGACCACACGGAGAATGACTACCGGCCGACCTCCACGACCACGCGGAGCGACTGCCGGCCGACCTCCACGACCACGCGGAGCGACTGCCGGCCGACCTCCACAACCACACGGAGCGACTGCCGGCCGACCTCCACGACCACACGGAGAATGACTACCGGCCGACCTCCACGACCACGCGGAGCGACTGCCGGCCGACCTCCACGACCACGCGGAGCGACTGCCGGCCGACCTCCACGACCACGCGGAGCGACTGCCGGCCGACCTCCACGACCACACGGAGCGACTGCCGGCCGACCTCCACGACCACACGGAGAATGACTGCCGGCCGACCTCCACAACCACACGGAGAATGACTACCGGCCGACCTCCACGACCACGCGGAGCGACTGCCGGCCGACCTCCACGACCACGCGGAGCGACTGCCGGCCGACCTCCACGACCACACGGAGCGACTGCCGGCCGACCTCCACGACCACGCGGAGCGACTGCCGGCCGACCTCCACGACCACACGGAGCGACTGCCGGCCGACCTCCACAACCACACGGAGAATGACTGCCGGCCGACCTCCACGACCACACGGAGCGACTGCCGGCCGACCTCCACGACCACGCGGAGCGACTGCCGGCCGACCTCCACGACCACGCGGAGCGACTGCCGGCCGACCTCCACAACCACACGGAGCGACTGCCGGCCGACCTCCACGACCACGCGGAGCGACTGCCGGCCGACCTCCACAACCACACGGAGCGACTGCCGGCCGACCTCCACGACCACATGGAGAATGACTACCGGCCGACCTCCACGACCACGCGGAGCGACTGCCGGCCGACCTCCACGACCACGCGGAGCGACTGCCGGCCGACCTCCACGACCACGCGGAGCGACTGCCGGCCGACCTCCACGACCACGCGGAGCGACTGCCGGCCGACCTCCACAACCACACGGAGAATGACTGCCGGCCGACCTCCACGACCACACGGAGCGACTGCCGGCCGACCTCCACGACCACGCGGAGCGACTGCCGGCCGACCTCCACGACCACGCGGAGCGACTGCCGGCCGACCTCCACGACCACGCGGAGCGACTGCCGGCCGACCTCCACGACCACACGGAGCGACTGCCGGCCGACCTCCACGACCACACGGAGCGACTGCCGGCCGACCTCCACGACCACACGGAGCGACTGCCGGCCGACCTCCACGACCACACGGAGCGACTGCCGGCCGACCTCCACAACCACACGGAGAATGACTGCCGGCCGACCTCCACGACCACACGGAGCGACTGCCGGCCGACCTCCACGACCACACGGAGCGACTGCCGGCCGACCTCCACGACCACACGGAGCGACTGCCGGCCGACCTCCACGACCACACGGAGCGACTGCCGGCCGACCTCCACAACCACACGGAGAATGACTGCCGGCCGACCTCCACGACCACACGGAGCGACTGCCGGCCGACCTCCACGACCACACGGAGCGACTGCCGGCCGACCTCCACGACCACACGGAGCGACTGCCGGCCGACCTCCACGACCACACGGAGCGACTGCCGGCCGACCTCCACGACCACACGGAGCGACTGCCGGCCGACCTCCACGACCACACGGAGCGACTGCCGGCCGACCTCCACAACCACACGGAGAATGACTGCCGGCCGACCTCCACGACCACACGGAGCGACTGCCGGCCGACCTCCACGACCACACGGAGCGACTGCCGGCCGACCTCCACGACCACACGGAGCGACTGCCGGCCGACCTCCACGACCACACGGAGCGACTGCCGGCCGACCTCCACGACCACACGGAGCGACTGCCGGCCGACCTCCACGACCACGCGGAGCGACTGCCGGCCGACCTCCACGACCACGCGGAGCGACTGCCGGCCGACCTCCACGACCACGCGGAGCGACTGCCGGCCGACCTCCACGACCACACGGAGCGACTGCCGGCCGACCTCCACAACCACACGGAGAATGACTGCCGGCCGACCTCCACGACCACACGGAGCGACTGCCGGCCGACCTCCACGACCACACGGAGCGACTGCCGGCCGACATCCACGACCACACGGAGCGACTGCCGGCCGACCTCCACGACCACACGGAGAATCAGACCTTTTTTTAAATAAATTTCTTGGACGTGCGGGTATCGTCTCGATGTTTTGCTTCACCGGTGACCAAGTGATATGGTAAATATGTACATAAATCTGAAACCACAAATTTAATGATACACGCCACGCCAGGATTCCAACCGGGGACCGTTGTCCAGGCTGGTTTTTTATCCGCTGAGCTATTACTGCTATAAATATATTTCATAATAACTGTTCTAAATACAGTTAATAAAGCGCTTGAATTTGATACAATAACCAGTTTGCTTATTGCACAACAATGGAAAATTTCTTAATTGCATGAGAAAACACAGGATTTGTGTTACAACTTCGTTACTCTCGTAACTACTAGCTTGAGTAGGTACTACTTACTTCAGCTCCGAAATGAAAATTGTTAGATTAGTGTTAGTTGACCTTTTTGCTATGAAACCATGTTGGTTAGTAGTGATGTATTTTGGAATGTGCGAATATATGACAGAGTGGACCATAGCTTCAAATAACTTTGATATTTCGGAGGAAATGCTTGTATGAATGGAGTGATTGAATATAATGGTCAATGCGAGTGTCAACATGACGAGCTCGGTGGCGCAGTCGTGAATGACGCCACTTTGACACCGACGCTCGTGGGTTCGATTCCCACACAAGACAAATATTTGTGTGCATGAACATGTCTGTTTGTCTTGGTCTGGATGTTTTAAGAGAAGGAAGGCGCATCGAAGCAGTCCATCTGAGGAAGTACCTCCACCTCACAGAAAACCGCAACCAAATAACAACTCCGTAGCGGGTTGTAGTGTACCTGCGTGTGAGTGAGGTTACGAGTAAGCTCCTAAGCAGTTTGTTTGTTTGTATAACTTTATTGCATTATCCATAACTAGTCTATAGTCTGCGAAACCCTAATTTCCATAGGAATCCTAATTACGTACAGAAAATGTTTGAAATTGAGGCGGTATAGGATTTCCACGTTCGTCCACTTTCCGAAAGTGAAACCTCTCCCGGAGATATTTTGGAGAAGAAGGGTTGAAAAGGACATTTATATATAGAGAAGAGCGTGTAGACCATGCGACGTTGCCTTATAGATTTTAACTTTAAGCTGCTGCCGAAACTGAGAGACATGGTCATACTTACGGAGACCAAAAATGTATCGAATTGCTAGATTTTGAAGTCTGTCTAATTTGACTAGTAATTCTTCTTCTGAAGGGTCTAGAAAGGCTGCGTCGGCATAATCAAGAAGGGGTAGCAGAAGACAACGAGCCAGCATCGGGTTGGTCTCCACAGACCAGCCAGGAGCCAGCTCTCCACGACTGCTCTCTGCGGCCAAGACTCACCGTTTGTTCATCCGTTTGCAGGCCGTAGCCATCAGAGCACCATGGTGTTCGACGTGGCCACAGGCTCGTGGGCGGCGGGGCCGGCGCTGCGCACGGAGCGCAGCGGGTCGGGCGTGGCGACGCTGGACGGCGTGCTGTACGCTGTGGGTGGCATGATCGATGGTGCTGAATACCTCAGTTCAGCGGAGACGCTGGACCCACGTGAGGGCATATGGCGGCCCATCGCGGACATGTCCTCGCGCCGAGTCGATGTCGCCGTCGCGGCGTTAGGCAGACTGCTGTATGCCGCTGGCGGGTTCCAGGGCCAATGTCTGGAGACTGTCGAGAGGTAGGTAACGTGATCATCACTATTTGAACTTCTCTGTATAGCTCGCATGTTGCCGTAGCAGTGAGGATGATCCCTGCATGACTGCAACTAAAGACCAGCCACAGTCATCATGCGCGGAGGATCACTCGCAGGTTACCGATCCTGTATGATTATTTATACTACTCATTTAGCAAACAAGTATACCGTCTATTGTAGAAATGGTACCGTAGCCGACAAGTAATTGATGCACAGAGAGTATTCAATCCCTTCGCTGACTGACTCAAAACTAAATTCACATAGCTAACCCCCATTGAAACCCCCAGGTACAGCATATATATAGAACGCGTAGAAAAAATACAAAGAAAATTTATAAAACATCTATGTTATCGCCTAAACCTGAACTACAGTTCTCAAAATTATCTGGATATGTGTATGAAGTATCACCTGGTTCCTTTGAACATTCGTCGAGACGTTGCCGATATAGTGTACCTAATGAAGATAGCGACCGGTGTAGTTGACTCTCCCGAACTCCTGGCTAAAGTAAAGTTAAGCACTCCCTCTAGATCACTTCGATTTAACCCTCTTCTTCTTCTTCTTCCAAATAGTTATACTAATTACCGGCAAAATTCGTTTTTCTTACGCGCAGGCAAAAAATTTAATAAAATATCTAAAACTGTTGACATTGATTTATTCGCTGCAAGCATAACCAGAGCGAAGCACTTGCTTTATCATCATTTGCTCCAGTAACATAAAGCCACATCACAACGATATCTTTTTAATTTTAGTGCTATTGTATGAGCTCCCCTTTTTTTTATTATTATTTAGTTTTATATAAATACTTTTTTGTATCCATATAGATGAAATCGACCATGTTGTGACACGACATCTTATTGTAACAGCGTGTTATTTGTGTTCAAGTTTCCTTTAAATAATCATTCAAGTTCTATCTGTGAGGACCTGTAATTGGCTCCATTAGCAATTAATATTGTTACTTATTATGTCACCTGTAGCTGTTGGTCTTCCTAACAATAAATAAATAAGGCCACGTGATGTATCGCACCGATCGAACGGCTGGAAGGGACTTCAGGCACTGTTATTTATTTATTTATACTTTATTTACAAATGTCTGGAATACAAAGGCGGAGAATTCTAATAGCATTATCTACCAGACAACCTTTTGGAAGAGTACATACCTATACAGGAAGTCGGCACACAAAGTAAGAAAGAAAACCAAATGGAAGTCAGTATTTACATAATTATAGTGGTTGCAATTTTGGAATTAGCTTTTTTTCTGGCTTTTAAACCATACACTTAATTGAACTTACAATTTGACCACCATTGTCAAATAATGCAATTATATGTATGTGTTACAATTTCAGTTTTTCAATAATGTAAGAGCGAAATCAAATGTGTAAATGCAAACAAGCAAACTGTCAATTTGTTTATGAAAACTGTATAAATGAGTGTGTTCGTGTTACATTGTTATACTGTTATGGTAAAATATACTGTAATGTTTTCCTAATAAAATATCCTTGTATTGCAAGCATTCAGTGGCTACGGTCACCATTTTACATCAGGTGGGTCGTATGCTTCTTTGCCTCCTTTCACTCGACGTTGTCGTTGCGCGGGTCCTGTAACCAAACACACAAGTTAAGTACCGCCTCCCGCAAACTATCAGCGTACGGATTTATTATACACACAACACCACGAGGTGTGCTCGGTGTACAGGTACGACCCGGCGGCGGACCGCTGGCAGCCGGCGGAGAGCATGGGGAGGCGGCGGGAGGGCGCGGGCGCAGCGGTGGTGGGCGACGAGCTGTACGTCGTCGGCGGAAGCGACAGGTCGATCAGACTCCGCTCGGTGGAGCGGTACCGCGCCGGGACCGGCTGGCGGCCCGCGCCGGACATGCTCGCAGCGCGGAGCAGGCCGGCCGTGGCGATGCACGCCGGCCGCCTGTACGGCGAGAGTGACGTGGGCTATCTCAGCTCGGTGGCGGTGTTCGAGCCGGCGACGGGCGCGTGGAGCGAGCTGCCCGCCGCCATGCCCGCGAACCGGCACTCCGCGGCCGCGGTCGTGCTCGACTGGTCGTCGGCTGCTCTGTAAACGCCGCAGAAACTACTGTTATACTACGTACGTTATACGAAAATCACGCAATACAATTCACCTTACGTGATGCCACTTCCGTAGCTGGAGTACGCTCACTTGTTGGCACCCCCGCTGCTTACGCAATAACGCGCTGTACAGGAACCGTACACCTTGTGCAGGAAATTTTATGCTTCTAAAATAATAATCAAGACAATATAGACAAGTCTGATAGTAAGCTACTACTACTATAACTTCACGCCAAATCCCTTACGGGGTAGGCAGAGAGAACCGAGCGCCACGCGACTCGATCCTTACATACCTCACTCGCTTCTTTCACATTTATTGCTCTTTTCATCCACGCTCGCCGGTTTCTAGGGCTCCTGACATCACCTTCTGATAGAACACGACCAATTTGATCATGGTAGGTAAGTCTTGGCCTTCCTCGGCTCCTACATCCTTCCACTTTTGCATTGTATATCTGCTTCGTCATTCTTTCATCCTGCATTCTTTCTACATGTCCGAACCAACGGAGCATGCCTCTTCATATTTTAACACCAACGCTCTCTTTCAGACCAACTCTGCTTCTAACCTCATCATTGCCAACACGGTCTACAAGCGTTACTCCATAGACTTTGCGCAACTGATAGTAAGCAGTTACCTTAATTAACATAGTTTCGACGACTCGGTGGCTGAGGCTGAGCGGTTAGTGGCGTTACATGTTACTTGACGCTAAGTGTTGTTGTCTTAAAATGTTGGTAGCAGCGCGATGTGCGTTTTGAACTACAGTCACTCGATGTCCGAAAAGCCAGTGGTCCTGACGGTATCACAGCGATTGTTCTTAAAAAATGTGCAGCGGAGTTGTCTCCGGTGCTGACGCGCCTCTTCCGCCTCTCGTACTCGACCGGTTGTGTTCCGGATGCTTGGAGAGAGGCCAATGTGCAGCCGGTCCCCAAAAAGGGAGACCGTTCTGACCCATCGAATTACCGCCCCATTGCCGTAACTTCAGTGTTGTGCAAAGTCATGGAACGGATCCTTAATAATCAATTGATCCGTTACCTAGAAGATCACTCCATAATCAATGATCGTCAGTAAGGTTTTAGACCGAAACGATCAACGGGTGATCTTCTAGCGTATGTGACGCACCTCTGTCAGCGTAGATATCGCCAAGGCGTTTGATCGGGTCTGGCACTAAGCACTTCTCTCCAAACTTCCGGCATACGGTCTGCCCCTCCAGCTTTGTAATTGGATTGCTGGCTTCTTGCATGAGCGTAGAATCCGCGTCCTTGCAGATGGATGCGCTTCGCGGTTCATGTCAGTGAATGCAGGTGTCCCACAGGGCTCCGTTCTATCGACCACCCTCGTTCTTCTGCATATCAATGACATGCTGCCACTTGGTAATATTCATTGCTATGCAGATGACAGTACGGTCCATGGGCGATATTTCGGTCGGCCTGGTGCTGGTCGGACAGAAATCGGTGAGAGGCGTGAGAGTCTTGTCGTTGAACTGAATCGGGTTTTGGATCTCATTAGTAAATGGGGTTCCAATAACCTGGTTGAGTTTAATGCTGAGAAAACTCAGGTTTGCGCGTTTACAACAAAAATGTCCCCCGTCCTTCCCACTCCCAGTCTTCAGGGTGTTTCCCTCAGTATGCGAGATAGCCTGAATATGATGGGTATGGGTATTCATTGCGACCTTAACCAGCGTTGTTACATCGAGAGCCTCATCTCAACAGCCTCAAGAAACCTCGGAGTCGTGAACAGGGTGCGCCGGTTCTTCACGCCGGACCAACTTTGTCTGCTTTATAAGACAGAAGTTCGGGCCTGCGTGGAGTATTGCTCGCATCTCTGGGACGGCTCCGCACAGTATCTTCTTGAGGCTCTCGATAGGTTGCAGCGACGGGCTATCCGCATAATTGACGAAGAGGTCACCAAAAACCTAGAACCTCTTCAACTCCGTAGGGATATAGGCTCTCTAAGCGTATTTTACCGCCTTTACCACGGTGAGTGCTCTGAAGAACTGTTTTCCCTTATCCCACCCTCTCGTCATAGAACCACACGTGCGGGCTTGCGATGTCATAGTTCCACGGTTGAGAATATCTCTTCGCGTACCAAAAAGTTCGGCAACTCCTATCTTTGTCGTACCATTAAAAAGTGGAACGCCTTGCCTGCACATGTGTTCCCTCCTTCCTACAATATGGGATCCTTCAAACGAAGCGTGAAGAAGCATTTTGCGGGTCAGCATGGCAGCGTCAACTGACAGGATACGGTATGTAGTATGTTGTCAGTTGCAGTTGCGATTTGGGCTCCTCTTTCGCTTACCATCAGGCAAAGAGGGGCCACTATGCTGAACTAATATAAAAAAAAAGAAGATGATGTCAGGAGCCCTAGAAACTGGCGAGCGTGCATGAGAAGAGCAATTAATGTTAAAGAAGCGAGTGAGTTATGTAAGAATCGAGTCACGCGGCGCTCGGTTCTCTCTGCCTACCCCGCAAGGGATTTGGCGCGAAGTTATAGATAGATAGTTCTGTCCTTTCCTGACAATGTGTTCAAAAAGCAGATCAAAAATTATCTGTGTAGAAAAGCTTATTATAGAATTAGTAAATATGTAAACTGACAAAGTTGTCTGGGCATTATTCAGCACAGCCAACCTTTTTCTAATAATTTCAATTCGACCATTTGACATAATTATACTCGTGTCCGGACGAGACAGAGGTCTGATGAGTAAAGCGACGTATCCACTAAGATCCTCATCCGGGCATGTAGTCAGCTAAAGATTCAGTAGAGGCTTGTGTAATCTTCTATATCCGATATTGTCGCGGGAGAATGAAACTCCTATTTAGTGCACCGAGAGCCACCAGTAATCCCCGGGCTCGGGGCCTATAGCCTACGAAGGGCCAGCAGTCAACCATTCCACCAGGTCTCTCTGACCGCCGCGCCGCAAGCATACTGCGGCCACGCTGGTAATGGCGGTTCGACATCCGCCTTTGCTCCAATTGTCCTTGACAACTACTTTTCAGTTAGCTGGCGATCTTACTCACGCACAGGAACACAACAATCCCCCCGGAGTTGTTATTTAGCTGCGGAGTAGGTGTTTCCTCAGACGGATATTTAGAACAACATGTCCGGCTATGCTCCACCACTGCAGAAAAATGTACTGTGTGACCTAGATGACATATATCAACTCAAATATAATAAAATGTTTCGATAAGCCTACACTACTGACAGAAGCTATAGAGATGCTATCTAATAATATGAATTCAATAAATAATACAAACTAAATTCGCATAATAAATTGTATACAATTAGACGGGAATAGTCCTAATGAGACACAAGCATGCATCATATGTTAATGACTCAACTCTATATGTAAGTATAAAACATGTTATTGAGGATGGGCCGCAAAATGAAACTGCGAAAAAGGATTTGTTCTGTTTAATGCAGGTTTTACAGCAATATTGCAAATTAGTGAGGAGCACACGTGCTTGTTGTGACATGAGTTTGTGAGCAAGAATGTGGGTGAACAATAAAAACTATGAAAAATATCCACCCGCGGCACTCTCACTTATTGGAAATCATCGTAATATGTAATTCCTAGTGATTTGCTTCTTCAAGTCAAGCAGACGTGAACAAGTGCTGACGAATCGATAATGTGTCATGGACCACACGTCTTCACGTAAAGTTAGTTACAAACTATGGTAATAAACTATATAATTCAGACAAAAGTTCCCCATCAAAAGATGCAGGTATTTTTTACGGTTACAATTATTTATAAAACTTGATTATATCAATCAATTGGTAAACACAAAAAAGAAAACAACAAAATTGTTTTGACGATAATGAAAACAACACAACATTTAATATTTACGTTTTGTAATGTGACAGGCGGAACACTAATTAAAACTCAGGCGTTCAATGAAACCTCTTTTCTAGTTTAAAGTACAATATATTATCCTCTGCGGGTGCTTTTCGACAAGACCTTCAAAAGCCGGTTCTAAATCTGGTTTTTTGACTAATATTACTCGGTGCTCTTACCATTTGTCTTTGTAAAAATCGCGTGATATATTTTTCCCGCCAACGTCGTCGTCAAATGTTTTGTAGCATTATAGTGTAGCTGCCATCTGCGTAAAGAACTACTTTCTCATCCTTCATACTATAATAGGGAACTACTGTGAAGGGCTCCGCCTTTAGAAAAGGGCCAGGTGTCTATGTATCTATAACTTCACGCCAGATCCCTTACGGGGTAGGCAGAGAAAACCGAGCGCCACGTGACTCGATCCTTACATACCTCACTCGCTTCTTTAACATTCATTGCTCTTTTCATGCCTGCTCGCCGGTTTCTAGGGTCTCCTGAAATCACTTTCTGAAAGAACACGACCAATTTGATCATGGTAGGTAAGTCTTGGCCTTCCTCTGCTCATACATCCTTCCACTTTTGCATTGTATATCTGCTTCGTCGTTCTTTCATCCTCCATTCTTTCTACATGTCCGAACCAACGTGCATGCCTCTTCTTATTTTAACACCGACGCTCTCTTTCACACCAACTCTGCTTCTAACCTCATCATTGCGAATGCGGTCTACAACCGTTACGCCACAAATTTTGCGTAACGCTCGCATTTCAACCGCGTTTATCCTACTTTCATGCTCTCTCTGCCATAGCTTTCGCTTCCATAAGTAAGCGTTGGGACCAGCACTGCATTGTGTATAGCGAGCTGTGCCTTCTGACTCAAGTTTTTACTGCCAAGATGTTTACTCAACGCTCCATTCACACTATTCCCAGCACTCACTCGCCTTTCCACATCTGCAGTGTACCTTCCATCCCTGCTGAAAGCGCATCTCATATACAATCATATACAATCTCATCCACTTGTTCCAACACTTCATCATCAACCGTAATCCTTACATTGGTTCTGGTTTCTTCTCTTTCAAATACCATTATCTTATCATTATGGCCAGGTGTCAAAATTTCCTTTGATCCCGAATGCATAAAGTCGGCATTGAATCGAGCCGGTCTCCGTCCTGGGCCATATCCATACTCATTTCTTCAAATTCCAAAATTGAATTCCCACAAGTGAAACATGGTAGATACTCACTTCCTATAACTCTCCAAAGTTTGGTGCTTGAGAAGGGATGAAATGCCGTCGGGTCCTATCTTCAAGTATCATAATCATAATCATTTATTTGCTAATACAGTTACATAAAGGTCTTATTTTAACATACAGTGCCGTGTGTTAAGCCTTAAATCATAAATATCACGTCATTACAAAAAAAAAATAGTATTAATAAAATTTAAGGTTATATTACAAATATTATTTACATTATTATTATATGCATTAATAGAATTTATTTATTTTGTGATTTACAATGGTCAATGTATTCTTTAGTGGAATAGATCGATGGCTTCTGGAATAAAATTTGGTTCTTCTTCATCAAAAATTTCGATACCCGTGACGCTTTTATAAAATTGGTGCCATTGTCGTTATATATATCACTACAATGACCACGCTTAGCAACAAATCCAGATGCTGCCAGGAATCCTTGAGCAGTTACATCACTGATAGGCTCTTGATGAAAGGGACTTGGGCATTGTGATACTGACGAACGGCAAATGTGAACTTAATATAAACAGTTCTCGAGTCCGTCACACATTCTGATGTAGATCGGTTCGACACAATCGACTGCGACAAACGCGTTTGTTCTTTCTATTTCGAGATATTTGTAATTGATCCATAATTTAATTTTTACTTACAGTTGTATGTCTAAAACACGTGATTTAATCTATTCGTTCTTTGAACGAACATTGTTCAACGTTATTAATGGCCTTCAAATAGCGTTTCATTTGAGCATTAGCAAATAAAAATTGATCTGAAGCTGAGCCATTAGGTATCAAAATTAAAAGCTTTTGACGATCATGTAATTCATCATTGTTCAGTCGCACACCAACTCTTCTTTTTATTATTCTAAGCTCATTCTAATACAGAGTAATATGAGGTAAGTCTGAGTAAATACATGAGCAGATCTCCCGTCGTAGTCGGCATTAAAGTCTCACAATATCACTAACTCCGCGACGGGATACTGTCCGATGACTTCTGCGATAAACTGTTACCTTGAGCGACTTATCTTTGCTATCGATAAGTTGCTCAAGGTAACAATTTATCGCAACAGATGTGTCATTGATGGTATTTTTTTTTCAATTTCCTATCAATAGTTTCGTGATTATTGTGTTTTATAATATTAGATACCCGTTAACCATTGATTACCATTGAAAGTAGGCAGGACGAAGTGTTCGACACATGTAAATCCATCCGTAGGTAAACTGCTGTCGAAGTTGCTTAACTGAGATTAACATCAATATGTAGTTGAAAAAGTTTTTTGATTTTTAGCGTAGTGCTCAATATTTTTTTATTTCTTTTAGCTCTTACTAAACCATTAATAATGTATTTATAAATTATTGTAATTCGAAAGGTGCGGAATCGTTTTCTCGCAGGCGTGCCGGGCAGTCGATCACGACCGCAGCCGCACTTAAGCGAGGTGCAGGCAGCGGGGGCAGGTCGTTCCAGATGCCGGTGGCTACATCGAACATCGCCGCGCTGGTGAGGACCCGTCGTCCGTCGTGGCCGCCCGCGACATAGAGTCGGCCGCCGTGCGCAGCCACGGCCGAGTAGCACCAGGGTGTGCTCATGGCCGGCGCGGGCCCCCAGCCCGAGCCCGGGAGGTAGCGCTCCATCGACCGATGTATACTGGACCGTAGAGCCCACCCGCCCATAGCATACAGCGCGCCGTCCACCACGCCCACGGCTACGCCACAGCGACGCTCCGCCATGGCCTCCACCGTCTGCCATTTGCCAGCCGTCGGGTCGTACCTGCGGCATCACATTTACTAATTATATCAAATCTTTTATTTCTTGTTGTAAGCCGACGTTATAGAAACTGCTTAAGAGCGATTCAGCAATAGCTTTTATCTGGTTCCGTATTTTATCGTTACATTGACGTTTATAACGAAAACATCTAAAGACAGAATCCATTTTAAATTACAAAATGTCATGACAAACAATTTGCGTAAGAATATTTCTC
This sequence comes from Pyralis farinalis, assembly GCA_947507595.1. NCBI lineage: Eukaryota > Metazoa > Arthropoda > Insecta > Lepidoptera > Pyralidae > Pyralis > Pyralis farinalis. The sequence goes on from OX382263.1 coordinate 501,080, forward strand.
CATTTAGAAATATTAATTTAAAATAATTCTGTGAATGGTGTTTTAATTCCGGCCTAGCAATAGTGTAGTGAACAGTAGTGAAAGTAAATCTAAATGTGGTGACATTTAGATTATAAAATGGCTTCTTTCACTTGGTCGGACCAACATGTTGGCGACGGGTCACCTATTTTTATTCTGTCGGTGTTGCCAACAATGACCAGTTTTTCAAGATGACATGTTGTATAGTTAAAGATTTATTAATACCATGTGCTGAATCATATCCAGGCATATCTGTCAGCCAGATATTCATCGATCTTGTAATAACCCTTCTAACATAGAATATTTTAGACGTGCCTTTTGAATATATTGTCAGGCAAGGATAGAACTGTTTCAGATAATTTGTTATAGAATCGAATACAATTTACAACAAAAGAGAAATTTTATACATTTAGTTTTAGTTGAATTTAATAAAAAAATATTGCATGTGAATTTAGAATAGCAGATAGAACACTATTTACCTTGTCAATATTTTCAACATTAACAAATTAAAGAGGTATCATCAGCAAACAGTAGTATATTCGCCATTTTCTGCACCATGTAGGGCAGATTATTTACATATACTAAGACATACATAACCCCCAATATTAACATTACTGTCTTTAGATTTGACCCCATTTATGTCATCAGTTTGTATTCTGTTGTTTAAGTAAGTTGCGATCAAATTATGGGCTCTACCTTAATTAATAATTATAACTAATTATGTAGATAGCATAATGGCACAGTTTAAGCAATACATAATGTCCGATGGTCGACACAATCAAAAGCTTTGGAGAGATCACAGAAGACCCCAATAGCATCCTGCGCTAGCATGCGCTAAGAACATGCTTGACCAATGCTACCCCCGCATCTGTCGTGGATTAACCTGCTGTAAATCAGTCTTGTGCACTATAAAAAAAATAATTAGTCTTAAAATAGAATTGTAATTAGTTCAGCATTATCTTTTCGAATACTTTACTCAATTTTGACAAGATAGATATGGGTCTGTAATTCCCCAGTTCACTTTTTCACCAAAATTCAATTTAGTTGCAGCCATAGCCTTTAGTTGGTCCTTAGCATTGTTAGATCTAGTTTCCTAGTTCCTATCTCCTGCCTGTGCAGTTTCTCCTTTAAATCAGTATATGTTAAAAATCATATGTGATAAAACACTTACTTATGTAACACCTGCCTCAATAAAAACACATTTGAATAGTCGGTGTTAAGTTCGGGGAAAGAGCGGTTGTTAGAGGATTCGGATTAGTTCAATAAGATGTTAAGATGTACCTATATCACTCAGTACTTGCCAGAAGTTTATTCCACTGCACACAATCGAGCTTCGGTGTAGTCAATAAAACAAAATTGCACAGGACTATTAAATTTATGGCTCTTCACGATTATTTGGCGGGCATTCAAGATTTACTCCACTATGCCCTTGCCCGCTTGTTCTTTAGGAATTTGTTACTCAAGACAGTTTTTGAGCCTACAGTGGTATTTACTGACTGAAGTGCAAATGTTCTGTAGTTGTCACAGTCTTTTGAAGAACTTTCTTGGGTAGTGGAAGCTGTACACGAGCAGCAATATTAAATCGGCTCGCATCATTTTGCCGTTACCTCGTTTGCTAATCTGTAGCAAGCAGCACAATGAGCTGCAATTTAGCTCTGAGCCATTTACATTACACGTTTAAATAACACTTAATAATAGGTTCAGACAACATTTTGCTAATGTCAAATTTACCGGCCGGCACCCTCCCTACCATGCATGCGACGGGTTTCACCTCTCCACGAGGTATTCTCAGGCACGGTAGATGTTAGTCGTTAGAACAACATGCTAGGATATGTTTGCGATTACGATACTTGATTTCGTAGCACGTTATTGTAACGAGTAGCATCTACATTCCATGAGTATGTCTCGTGGAGAGAAACACGTTTCGTGGAGACAACTCGGGAAGCCAGAGTAGCCGCGGTAGCGGGTGCATGCGGTTCCAATTCCAGATGACGTTTACATCAAATTGCATATTTTCACCTCTCCACCAAGTTCAGTGGGCAGTCATCGAAGCCAATCCCGCCGACGGCGTACAGACTTCCTTCCAGCGCTGCGACGCCTAATTCCTTGCGGTGCGTGCGCATCCCTTTGACAGGTAGCCAAACGCCCTCGCGCGGGTCCAGCGCCTCCATCGTATAGGCTGCTTGTTTCGTCGACCCTCCCACTGCGTACAGCCGGCCGCCCAGCACCACCACGTTCGGCAATTTACGGCCGGTGGTCAGCATCGGGCCCGGCAACCACGAGTCCGTCGCTGTCTCGTACACCGAGACTGCGCGCTCGTCGATTAAGCCTGGAAACCATTAGGATCGGGATTAATGTTCAAAGTCTATTGACGAGTGCAGCTGTATGTTCTGATCTTTCTGTTATTTTGTAATGACTAAAAGCAGCCATTAAATACTTTAAGGGCAATTTGATCTAAACTGCCTTCCATGCTTTCTATGTCAAATATAACTTATAAACTTCGACTTTTTAATGACATGTCTGCCAAAGTTGTTTCTATTGTTGTTTTGAAGCTGGAAGTTTTATGACAATTTTAAGGTTGTACGCACCAACTTCCGTTTGAACAATAAAAAAATTTGTGCCCCGAAAAGCTTCAATCACATACAGTATCCCGAGTTATATTCTATAGAAACGCCCTCTCCTCCGGGTTTTAGTGCTCCACTGAATAAGTACTGTCTTCGAGGAAGACTGCTACCATCGAGAAGACTCACAGCTCATCATTGCACTGAGTCACAAGGTCCCACTGGTACCCATCGGCTACAGTAGTCCATATGCGATCTGACTAAAGACTTGTACAAAAAAGTCTTCATCTCGACCTGAAGTACTGAAACTCTATTCGGCACTCCATGTTTCCTGGACACCAGCTTGACCTACCTCCGGGTAACTTCGCAACTAAACTTCTTTGGAGATATCGACACCAAGAATCGCAATGCTCTTGGCAACGCGCCGGTAACAAGCATGTTTTGGAAGTGAGGGGATTACACCAAATGTGGTTTCCTTACGCTGATTTCATTCTTGATAGTGTTGAATTAAACTAAGTTTAACTGTTCCCACTTAGATACTTTAGTCTAGGTACACTGCAAGGGAGATAGGTGTGTTAGCACGCGCTGCAGAATAAGTGGCCCCGGTGTCTTCTTTTATATATCTTTTTTATACCATTAAGGTGGCAATCAAGCATACGGCCTGCCTGATGGTAAACAGTCACCGTAACCTATGGATATTTGCAACGAACAATTTGAACAATGAACAATTTGATCTAAACTGCCTTCCATGCTTTCTATATTAAAGCACAATATAACTTGTAAACTTCGACTTTATAATGACATATCTGCCAAAATTGTTTCTATTGTTTTGAAGTCATGCGTTGCCGACCGTCCGACCGCTCTAAAAACCTCTTCACGTATTTGTTAAAGAATTTCATGCTGTAGTCCCTTGGAAAAACCTTGGCAACTTCTCTGGAACCGTACAGTACGGGACCATAGCGGTTCAGCATGTGAGGATGAACTCCCCGCCGTCGGCAAGCGTTGCGGTTTTAAAAAGTAGCTGTCGGCATCATTTCGAACAATTCTTCAGAACTCACCCCGTTGTACAAACTTAAGGGTTTAACACCATGTTTGTATGTTAGGAGTGTCGACAATTCTCACAGCTCGTCTCTGAATCGAATCACACGGTCCAAGCTGGTGTCCGGGTGCGCCCGCCCAAAGGTGACTGCAGTACTCCAAGTGCGGTCTGACTTAAGACTTATACAACATAAGTCTTAGCCCCGAGCTGAAGTACTGCTTTGCTCTGTTGCACACCAAGTTTTTTGGACGCCTGCTTGACCTTCTCTTTTTTGATGATGGTAAAAGGTGTGTTTTGGAATTTAGAAACCACAGCAAATGGAGTTTTCTTAGCGGTGAACGCGCAAACTTGTGTTTTCTCGGGGTTGAATTCAACCAAGTTAAGCCGCCCCCAGTCAGATACTTTACACAAAGTACCATCCATTTCAGACACAAGTTTATCGCGGCTTTCCTCCACAAGGGAACGAGGGATATTAGCACGGCCTGTATAATAAGTGTCGCCGGTGCTGTCGTTCGCATAACAAGGAATCCCATTAATTGACAACATATCATTGATATGCAGCAGAAACAGCGTCGGAGACAGTACAGAACCCTAAGGGACGCCAGCATTGATATCCATACAAATATACGGCCTGATGTAAAGTGGTTATATTTGCATATGAATGTCTGCAATACAAGAAATATCACTCGCACAAGGTCACCCCTGATAACATAGCTCGTTAAGAGTTTACTGGCGGCCGCACTCAATCGCAGAGATAAAACAACCCTCCAGAAAGTTGTGACTTGGCAGCAGAAACAGCGTCGAGGTCAGTGCTGGTTACAGAAGTCACAGAGACTTGTGGAACACCAGCATTGATATCAGCGCTATATACGTAGCGACCAATCAGTAATAGTTATTAAGTATCGACTGGCTATGAAGCTAGCAATCTATTGGCATAAAGCCTCCAGCAACCTCTACCTTGAGTTCTGACAATGGGTGTATTAATTTGGGGCTCGTACTAACCGCCGACGACGTACACGCGGTCACTGAGCGCGGCAGCGCCCACGTGAGAATGCTTCCGCGACAGCAAAGAATGCCAGCGGCGGCCTGGTAGCGAGTAAACCAGCATCTTGTTGTTGTCTATTTCGTAACCACCCATCAAGAGCAGAGTGGCGTTGGTGAAAGTTTGCGGTTGTGCATTGGCGGCAGTTGGCCGCGGGCGGTACTGTGTGCCAGTGGTGGTTTGAAGCTGTGCCTTGGTGGCGGTTGACGATAGGCGGCACTGTGCTTTGGTGGTGGTTTGCAGCTGTACATTGGTGGCAGTTGGTGGGGGGCGCTGCGCGTTGGCGATGGTTTGCGGCTGTGCATTGGTGGCAGTTGGAGGGGGGCGCTGCGCGTTGGTGGTGGTTTGCGGCTGTGCATTGATGGCAGTTGGTGGGGGGCGCTGCGCGTTGGTGGTGGTTTGCGGCTGTGCGTTGGTGGCATTTGTTGTAGGTTGCTGTGCGTTGGTGCCAGTTGATGAGGGTTTCTGTGCATTGGTGATGATTTTTAGCAGTGTGTTGGTAGCAGTTGGTGAGGGGCGCTGTGCACTGGTAATGATTTGTAGCATTGCGTTGGTGGCAGTTCGTGGAGGGCGCTGTGCGTCGGAGGTGATTTGTAGCGCTGCGTTGGTGGCAGTTGGTGGAGGGCGCGGTGCGCCGGTGGTGATTTGTAGCGTTGCGTTGGTGGCAGTTCGTGGAGGGTGATGTGCGTCGGTGGTGATTTGTAGTGCTGCGTTGGTGGCAGTTCGTGGAGGGCGCTGTACTTCGGTGGCGGCTTGCGGTTGTGCGTTGGTGGCGGGTGGCGGCGTGGCACGCTGTGGGTCGGTAAAGATTACGGTTGTGCATTGGTGGCGTTCATCCGGTCGATTATTATAGCCAGGCTCATCGCTCTCTAGGCTTTATTTCAAAGTAATCACACATATGTTAAATACTAATAAGTGGGGACACACGTTACCGAGACTCAATGAACAGTATGTCTGTTCATTTCAACATTTCAATACTTTTTTTACACATCTTCGGGTAGCATACAAGCATACGACCCACGATATAAAGGGGATACTTTTATGTTGTGTACTTATATAACGAGAAGATAGTAGATCATAGGTCTGTCCGAAGTCCATAGTCAGGATGAGGATACGGTGATACTTAAATCCGGCAATTTGTTTTACTACCGGGAAGGCGTCCATCTGTCCCAAGATGGTGTCGAGTTTATCGTCCGTAGACCCCTAGTCAGAAATGTGCTAAAGATCGAAGCTACGAGGGTCATTTGAAAAGTTCTTAGCCTAACATACTTAATGAAACCACACGATTTTGAGTTTATTTTTATTTTTCAACATACTCTCCTCCGAGCTCAAAACACTTTTTCCATCGACCCGGTAAGGCTCCGATACCCGTTTTAAAAAAATCTTCGTCTAACTCCTCAAAATAAGCGTCCACGGCGGCTATGACCTCTTCATTTGTAAAAAAATGTTTACCACCTAAAAAATTTTTCAGCTCTGGGAACAGATAAATGTCGGACGGTGCTAAATCCGGTGAATATGGGGGATGAGGTAACAATTCGAAGCCACATTGATGGATTTCTGCCATGGATTGCACAGAGGTGTGAACGCGCGCATTGTCCTGATGAAACAAGACTTTTCTTCTCAATAAACCTGGACGTTTTTCTTTGATTTCTTCTCTCAAACGACGCAACAGGTTGCAATAGTAATCGGAGTTTATTGTTTCACCCTTTTTTAAATAGTCCACAAGAATTATACCCTTTGCATCCCAAAAAACGGATGCCATGACTTTTCCCGCCGATAAAACCACCTTTACCTTCTTTGGGGTGGGCGATCCTGCTCTTTTCTATTGTTTCGACTGTTCTTTTGTCTCGGGTGTATTGTGGTGAACCCAGGTTTCATCCATGGTTATAAATCTTTCAACAAATTCTATTGGGTCAGCTTCATATAACTCTAAACAGTCGCGAGAAGTTGTGAGTCGGTTGCGTTTTTATTCCACTGAAAGCAGTCGCGGTACCCACCGCGCAGACACCTAAGAGAATCCAAGTTCAGTAGTAATTATATGATGTGTTCGCTCAGATGAGATGCCTACAGTCTTAGCTATCTCCTCGACAGTCAATCTTCGATCAGATAAAATTAAATCACAGATTTTTTCTTTGTTTTGATCAGTGGAAGCAGTCGAAGGCCGGCCACTACGGAGCTCATCTTGAATGGTCTCACGACCACGTTTAAACTCTGCCACCCAGTTTTTAACAGTCGCATACGAAGGAGCGGACTCACCCAAAGTAGCAGGTATGTCTTCATGTATAGCTTTTGGGGTCAAACCTTTCAAATTCAGGTATTTTATCACTGCACGATGTGCAATTTTATCCATTTTAAAAAATAGCTCTGACTTGACTTACGGTATCACGTGTAAACGAACAATGAGTTACTGTGAATAAACTAAACTGTGCATACTTGTTGCTAAATAATGTAACTACAAAATGAGGGTAGTTATAAAAAAAACCAATGAACCATGTTAGGCTAAGAACTTTTCAAATGACCCTCGTATAATAATAATAATAAAAATCGTTTATTTTCTCATCACAATATTTACAGTAACAGTATATAGCTAGGTGACAAATACAAGATGTAATTATTGTGCGAGACTGAAGCCTCTGAACTAAGCCGGAGCCTGTATCTCAGCGCTCCAGTGCTCGCCCCTCTTGTCGTCTGCTTATCAAGTACTTGAGAAAATTGAAATAAAATTACAGAGCTTTTTACAATTAGATATAAAAAGTTTTTTTTTTGTATTACGAGTATTATGTGTAGCATTCTATGAAACAGAGAAGAATAAAATATGTCCGTTTTGTGTGGGTACTATTTGTGTGTATAAGTGTATATAGCGTGTGTAATAAAAGTGTGCATGAAATGGTTTAGTGTGAATGTGCATTTTAAAGTACACAGAAAATTGCTAACGATCTTTACTGTCATTGTGTAGGTTAGGCATTGATCGGAAGTAGTACGCGCGATCGATGGCAGGGTTGAACTGTAAGAAGGGTTTCAGTGTCAGCATAAGTTAACATCTGAAGAAAGGTTGTAAGTATTCTTTTCGACTGGAAATTTGTAAGTGGAAGGAGTTTCAATTTTCGATTTAACTTATTGTACAGTAGCGGGCCGAGAAAGCAGAAAAATCGGTGTGAGAATGATGTCCTGAGAAGCGTAGAATTAAATACAGGGCGGCTGCGGCGTGATTTATAACAGGTGGGGTCGTACACAACTCTACTGTTGTTTTAGTGTTGTGTGGAGGATAAAATGCTGTCGCACGGTCAACACTTGGGTGTATTGATAAAGGTCGAAAGTGGGAAATAATATGGTCTTAAATGTGCATACTTTAAGTACAGCCCTTTGGGCTCTTTCTAATTTCAGGAGGTAAGTTTTATCAGTGCCTCCCCAAGACGTGATGCAATAATGTTAAAAATCCCTTTTAACATTATTGCATCACGTCTTCACGTCACACAAAGTGCTAAGTAGGTCAGTTTTAATACCGTTGGATCGGCCAGATGTCGCAGCCGCTTGAACACATACATGAGCTTACGGATTCTACCAGCAATAATATTGAGGTGTGAATGAAAATTTGACTTCTGGTCTATATTTACACCTAGGTACTTTATTTCCTCTACTCTGGTTAGTGGAGAACAGGAACATACGGAAAGTGACGTAGGGTGGTGAGAATGTGCTCTGATAGAAAATTGGGACAAGATATTTCTCGGGATTTTCTTCATAGAAAAGGTCACAAGGTATTGAGTTTTTTGGACGTTGATGGTTAGAAGGTTGGCTTGGAGCCAGGATGTGACAATATCAAAACCGGATTGTGCGAGGAAGAATACCTCTGTGCTGTGTCTGTGTCGACGAGGGTTGCGCACCTTATACTCAGAATTACCAAACGGTATTCGCTGAAGGTCATACAGGTCTACGCACCAACTTCGACACACCCCGATGATGAGGTGGAGGCTATGTATGAGGATATCTCCAAGGCCTTACATACCTCTAAAACTCACTACACAGTGCTGATGGGGCACTTCAGTGCAATGCTAGGCACGAAACATAACGATGAGCTGAGAGTGGGGCAATTTGGAATAGAGCAAGGAAACCAAAGGGGTCAACTGATGGTCAACTTCATGAAGAAGGAGGAACTCTTTATGATGAACTCCTTCTTCAGGAAGCAGCCGCAGCGTAAATGAACTTGCAGTAGCCCGGATGGTTCGAGAAAGAAAAAACGAGATAGACTTCATCTTGACAACCAATGATATCAATGTCGATTGTCGATGTCGATTGCTCAATGATATCTCTGTCATCAACAAGGTGAAAACCAGAACCGATCACCAGATGGTAATAAGCATCTAGAGCCTTAACTTGTAAGAAAGGTCTCGCCGGTCGATGTCTACGCTCGTGGAGACTGTCCGTGTAGAGGGAGCTCAGCTTCAAAAGCCTTGCCCTAAAAGAACCCAAAAACTCTCGACTCACAAGCAGAGTCTCATACACGTCAGAGATGAAATATGGTTGCAGTCTTCAGCTCACACGCTAGAGTACAGACAGCTAAACAGGCAGACGAGCTCGGTGGCGCAGTGGTGAAACGCGCTGTTACGCTACTTTGACACCAACGCTCGTGGGTTCGATTCCCACGCAATACAAACATTTATGTGCATGAACATGTCTGTTTGTCTTGGTCTGGGTATTTTCTATGTGCGAATATAATAAGAAAATGTATTTACGTATATTTATCAGTTGTCTAGTATCCATAAGACAAGCTTCGCTTACTTTGGGGCTAGGTGGCGCTGTGTAAATACAATTCGTATTAAAGCGGCGATAGAGCGGAACCAAGTCTCTAAAGTCTTCGCCAAAGGTCTGTCTGCTCGGCAAAGTCAACTTACGAAACTGAAGACCAACACTAGCGCCAATATTTTTGCGAAGACTGAGATTCTGAGTGAGATAGAGAAGTTAGTTGATCACAGAGACATCATTGAACAAATGCCGGTTGATCGTCAAAATGAAGTCTATCTCGTTTTTCGTCGAACCATCCGTCCTACTCCAGGTACAGAAAAGGCATGCTCCGTTGGTTCGACATGTAGAAAGAATGCAGGATGAAAGAGTGACGAAACAGATATACAATGGATAAGTGTATTGTTTCGGATTATGGATTCATTTTAATTCTTATTGGTGCATACTAGTAGCCTGAATTAGAATATAAATTGGATGTATGAATAATAAAGTACATATTATTATTTATTAACTGAAACCACAAAATATGTGTACACCCGTAGATAAGAAGAGTGGTGTTTCCTGGCGCAGGCACGGTATCGCCTAAAAGGAGGCTCCGAGAACTAGTTCAGAATGATCTATTCATTCAGAAATGAATGAATAGATCATTACAATATAGGCATATACTAAAATGAACAGGCGAATGAATGAATTAATCGAATATTGATAATTGACGTTCTCAGGTTCATTTACCGCGAGGAGAGGCCTGAACAACGACGAACCCGAGTATTATGAACGAATATGACTACTGATGATTGAGATCTCTGGGTCTCGAATGACCCACAACCAGAGAACTCAATTATAAGCTACTTCGGTGTCTGTAGGCGGCAGCAGGTCTTGATCTGAAGCCAACGCCTCGATGATCTGGTGGAGCACGAAAGACTCGACGTTATCGCGGCGGGTAGCGGCCAGTGTCTCGATGATCTGTCGAAGCACAAGCGGCTCGGCGCTGGCCAGCGGCTCGACTCGAGCCCGCTGCGCCAGGAACTCCCGGGGCAACAGCGACAGCCGCACGGCGCGTAGCAGCGAAGCCAAGTGGTCGTGCCGCTCCTGCAATGTAACAATATCGTAGCAAAGTGATAATCAAAGTGAACACGTGTGCGGTGTGGCCGCGCCTCGCCGCCCTATAATATTTACATATACCGTTCAAAAAGTTGATCTCGAAGCGATTCATAAATAGTATTTTTTAAAGAGAGGCAGCGTGCATCAAACTGGCCGTCTAAGGAGGTACCTCCACCTCACAAATAACAATTCGCTGGAGGATTGACGTGTTCCTGCGTGTGAGTGCGCTCACCAGTAAGCTCCTAAGGAGTTGCTGTGCTAGCAGCAGAGGTGGCATCGCGCGAGTGATACTTAATGTATAGCGAGCGTTCATAGGCTACGGTAACCGCTTTCCATCAGGTGGACCGTATGCTTGGATGCCCCACGACGTTATAAAAAAAATTGGGCATACAGTGTCGTTTGAACGGCTTGTGTGTGTGGCGCGTGTACCGAGGCGTGTAAAGTATATCGAGTGGGTACTTTTTAATAAAGCAGTTGTCAACAAGACATCGTGTAGTTTAGTTCATGGTGGCAGCGGTGCGCCAATTGAAACGTTTCAATTAGTTTAATCGCGGTAATTACAATATAACTTGTCGTTGTCTTGTTATTGGGCATTGCGTGTTGTACAATATATTATTATAACGGAACACTCCCGTCCACCAGAGTTAGTAGTGCAAGGCGGCCGGCGGCTCGACCAGACGCGTGCCGGAGATGGTTGCAGGAATTCCAAGTGGTTTCGAAAGCAGAGGCAAATGACATGCAAGCCAGCTTGTTAATCAACTTAATTGGCAGTGAGGGTTGTGATGTGTATTCGACGTTCAAGTTCACCGCTGAACCCGACCGTAACGACGTAGCCGAGTTATTTGAAGTATTCAATAATCACTTCGGTATCAAAGCGAACACTGCGATGGTTCGTTTTAAATTCTTCACCAAGAGGCAGGAAAAACCATCGAAGAGTATGTCACCGCGTTAAAACTTCTCAGTCGACATTTTGAGTTCGAACAATTAGAGGATGGCTCGGTACGCGATCGGATAGTGTGCGGAGTGCGGGCCGGCGCGGCGCGGGCCGGTGCGGCGCGAGCCGGCGCGGCGCGGGCCGGCGCGGTGCGGGAGAGGTTGGCGGTCCAACTAACGCTAGAATATGCAGTGAGAATCTGTCTAAAAGGCTAACACATGAAGAAATCTAATCTTCATGTGTCAGCCTTGGGATGTCTTTCAATTGTGGATCATCGAATTACAATTCGATTTCGATATTCCCTTTGTCGATTTAAATTGTGCTCAAGCAAATAATCACGAAAACGATTTCGATGATTGACATTATTAAGTATTTCAATTAATTGTCCCGTGTGCCGACTGCGCTCGCAGGGCTGTTGATAACAATCAGGGCTGCCGCTATCTTAAAATCCGTCATGATATTTGATAAAGAGTGATTAAATATTATGTGTCTAAAGATTTTAAAGTCGCGTTTGAATCGACAATTTATTGCCTCCAGGACTCTGCATAATGTTACTTTTCGTGATTTGTTTGCCTGATCTGTAGTCAACTGATTTTCACCGCGTGTTATTGACAGAGGCGCATGACATGAAATCCTCTCTCTAATATGAATACGCCACCTTCTTCCAAAAAATAATTAATCGGGGCGTCTTCCATAGGACCACCGTGGTTTTGAATAATCTGCTGTATTATTGATGCATCAGAGGTCGTTGCATCATAAGGCCCTGTAACGTCTAAAACGTGTCTGTCCCCGCGGAATACCATAAACTGCTTGATCAAGTTTTGATATTTACGCAAGCTGTAACTGTTTCTTTGAAACATAAAATTCGAGCTCTTTTGTATAAAAATGTATGTACCATCACATATTAAAATAGCTTTATATGGTTCATTACTCCCAAAAATATGGTTTGGTAGCTCTCTATTTCGTTCTTTGACTTCGCTTCGTGTTTTCTTTTTTATATACAACTAGATTGGCAAACAAGGATGCGGCCCGCATCAGATGGTAAGCGGTCACCGCAGTCTATTGACGCTCACAACATCACGGGGATGTTCCCCGCGTGCTGCCAATCTTGTGACCTAAGACTGTTTCGTCACAGTACTCAGTAATTTATCTGCCATATCTCACCCTTCAAACCGGAACACGGCTATATAAATGTAGCTGCTAAGCGGTAGAAATAGGTGAGTCAGAGGTACCCATGCAGACCACATCTGTACAAAGTCTCCCTCGTCTAATGTGATCAAGACCCAAATGCACAGGAACAAAATCATTGAACAGACATCTTTATGACTTTGTCAGGAACATCTCCTATGAGGTTACATTTTATTGAAGGAGTTTATCAAAACGAGCCCTTCTCTTTGTAGGAAATTGACCAGCGTTTGCCCCCTGTGATTCCTCGACCCCAAACCAAACCCTCCGATTACCGATTCATCACTTTCTTGTGCTCCCACCTTGGCGTTGAAGTCCCCGACAACAACCGTGAAGTGAGTCTCGGTGGTGTGATGTGATGAGCTGTAAGCATCTCATCATACATGACCTCAACATCATCATCCGGATGTGTCGTCGTTGGTGCATAAACTTATACTACTTTCAGATAATACCTAGATAGGTAGCTTACAGATGTAAGCTTCAGCACAAGATATGCTGCTCTCGACGACACACCGGAGATCTCCACTACGTTGTTGTATGATTTTGTGGACGACGAACCCGTCATTTTAAATGATTTTCATTTATTGCTAACTAGTGACTTCCCACTTTTGTTACTCAAAACCTTTTTTCATTTCTTTATTTCTTTCGAAAATGTATTCATTTCTTTGTATAAATTCCAGACTTTCTTCAACTGATTGGCACCCGGTCATTAGATCACCCATATAAAAGTCCTTTAATACCTTTTTAGACACTACTTTGAAGTTACATTCCTCATCGTATGCCAGGTGCTGGAGTGTTCTAACCCTTCGAAACCCGGGTGGTCGTATACGACCGCGAAATGTATGGGAAAACGTATATAACGGGTTCTGACTGCTTCGCCGGGTAAGGTGCAGATGCCATCTCAAACGTTACGCGTAGCAATCTGTAATTTTGCACTATACCGCCTAGCTTCATCTCGCCACAGGATCCGTTAGAATTCATCTACGTGTACAGATAAAGGTAACGGATAATGCCGTTACCTACAGTATATTTTAACAATGTCTACAACCAAACCAATAGGGTATTGCCGTCATCGCATAACTATATGTCTTAAATTAGCCGGTATTACCAAGTTCGGACGCATTGTACACCACTCGGACTCTAGTCATCGTCTTACCGTCTCTTAAAACTGCATGACGTGGAAGATAGGCAACATCCCTTTTATCAGCCTGAGGCTTGGGAACGACCTCCATATGACCTGTCTCTAAATGTTCACGTATAATATGAGAATATTGATCTTGTAACTCAGGATTCTTCATCAATCGTCGCTCTAATTGTACCAAACGATTCGAAGTAACATCCTTCAAGTTAACCTCTTTACGTCTAGGATGTTCATGGCGCAATGGTAACTTAACTACATATCTTCCGGTATCGTCCCTAGATGTAGTTGCTTTAAAGAGATCGTCATATTTTTGCTCCTCCTCGGTAAGTATTTTAGTCTGGCTCTGAATCTAATTCCCCAAATTCACTAAATTAATTCACTCTCATTAAATATAGTGTGCATCGTCAAAATCTCACTACTGGAACGTAAAGGAGAATGACTAAAAGTGGGCCCACTTGCGTCATTTATACTTTAAAAACCTTTTCCAAATTGAAAATGTTCACGTATTTTTTTTCAGTCCTATTGGAATGGGGGTTTAAAAGTTGAGTATTAAAAGTTATTTGCATTTCCGCTTATGACTACAAATGGATGAAATTACAGGTAAATCATGAATGAGTTTAGGGTAGCGATGATTATAATATACAGGGTTCGTTAGGAGCGTGGTGTACCTGCGGGCAGTGCCGCGTCCAGCGCAGCACGGCGTCCAGCGCGTACTCCTCACTTGCCGGGGGTCGGTCGCCGTTCAGCAGCGCGGTCAGCGCATCAGGTGTCAGAGTCGAGATTGTGTCGGCCTGGAGCACAAGTTCCAAGTGGCTATTGATGTACCGCGTAGCAGCGGCGACCAGCTCGGCGCAACCGTGTAGCTCGGCGGAGGCACGGATTCGGAGAGCATTCTCGGGCGCCAGCGCGCTGATCACGACCGCGCAGACCGTGTCCCGCATTCTGCCCACATCCAGTAACATCGCCGCCACCAACAGCGGCTCTGCGTTCTCTGCTGCCACCTGCAGGCTCGCCGGCGAGTACACGTAATCCACTAACGCTCGCAGTGCATGCGGCTCCACACCCTGGCGTGAAATAACATAGGAGATATTATATGTACACGTATAAACAAATATTTTTTTATTGTTGCTGAAAATGCCAGCGATAATCAGACATTGACAAAAAATATTGAATGTATTAGAAAAGGTTGTCGCTTGTCTCGCTGGGTCTCTGGTGATCTGGGTCTCTAGTGATCTGGACATCAACTAGTTAACGAGCAGTGAAATTGAATTACACTAAAATCTTTTACAAATCAAAAATGGACCGATATAGGAACCTGTAAATATTATTATTGTTTCTCGAAGCAGTCTTCGTTCCTCTCTAAGCACCTTTTTTTTATATATACAACGTTGGGAGGCATACAAGTATACGGCCTGTTGTAGGTAGTTTAATAAATATGTATGTCGGTGTTTCTGAATAAACAGTTGTTCGCTAGACTCGGATGTTTCAATACGTTACATGGTGACAGCGGTGATTTTATTCAAATATACAGAAATTTTAGTGTTTTGCGTTTTCAAACGTGGATAATTGGATATTACGTATCATTTCGTTATGGAGCACGCGCGTCCACCGTCCGAGTTAAGTCTGGATGGCAGCTCCGTCAGCCGGGCTGACGCATGGAAGCGATGGAAGACGCAGTTTAGCTTGTTCCTGCAAGCTTGTTCAAGCATCTGGAGTGCACAAGGAAAAGGGAGATGTACAAGCCAGTTTACTCATCAATTTGATAGGCCCAGACGGCTTTGATGTTTATGAAACATTTACTTTCGGGAAAGAAACCGATCGAGATGACGTCACCCTTTTGATTCAAAAATTTGACAATTATTTTGGAGTCAAACCGAATGTCACGCTAGCAAGATATAATTTCTTTACGAGAAATCAAGAAGTTGGCGAATCAATTAATCAGTACGTTACCGCTTTGAAACTGTTGGCGAAAAGTTGCGAATTTAAGATATTGAATGAGGATTGATTCGCGACCGTATCGCGTGTGGCATAAGGACCAGTACCGTACGGGATCGGTTGTTAAGGGCGGAAGATTTAACATTAGAAAATGCAATAAAAATCTGTCAAGTGGATGAGATATCGAATGATAACAATCGAATTTTGGAGATGCGGAGCGCGGGCCCGGGGTCTGCGCAGTCACAAGTGGACGCGATCGGAGTGCGCGGCGGCGGCAGTGGAGGCCGCGGCGGAAGCGGCTGGCGTAGGCACATCCGCGGGCAGCGAGAACGCGGCTCGGCGCGGCCGGGTCGCTCAGCTGGCGGTTCGGCGCGAGCTACAGGGGAAACTTGTGACCGGTGCGGCGGCTATTGCACCGAAGCCGGCTGTTGTCCGGCTATTGCTGCACTGTGTTTTGTGTGTCAAAATCGTGGTCACTATGCACGAGTGTGTAAAGTTAAAAAAAGTGCACAAATAAATAAAATGATACATGATATTGCCGCGTGCAGTAGTCATGATGACGGGGAGTCATTTCATATATCGACGGTGAACCGTGCCTTAGAGTTAAACTTATCTTTGGAGGACTGGTTTGTAACTCTCACAGGTGAGTGTGGCACTGAGAAATTTAAACTCGACACTGGTGCGGATATTAATGTTTTGTCATATTCGCGATTTTTGTTATTAGGTTATAGCTTAGATATTATAGATACAAGAGACAATATTAAATTACAGTCGTACACTGGAAACTTAATACCTTTGAAAGGTGTTTGTCATTTGTTGTGGTTATATAAAGATAAACAGTATAAATTAAAATTTGCAATTGCTAATATTGATTGCGAGAGTGTGCTGGGACGACAATCTTGTTTGGACTTAGGATTGATCAAAGAGTTTACGATATTAAAAATGAAAATGCAGATTTATTTAGTGGTGTGGGGTGTTTGCCTGGAGAGTACCATATAGTTGTAGACAAATCGGTGCCACCCGTCGTATGCTCCCGTCGTAATGTGCCCTTGGGGTTACGGGATAAATTACAAGACGAGTTGAATAGGATGATTCAATTAGGTGTTATCAAGAAGGTCACTCACCCTACGCCATGGGTGAATTCATTAGTGGTAGTAGCTAAAAAAAATGGTCAGTTACGTTTATGTTTAGACCCTAGACCACTTAATGCTGCTATACAACGCGCCCATTTCCAGCTGCCTACAATAAATGATTTTGCAGCAAAGCTTCACGGAGCAAAATACTTTTCAGTTTTGGATGCTAATTCTGGATTTTGGGCTGTAAAATTAGATAGTGAGAGTTCCGACTTATGTACATTTAGTACACCATTTGGTAGATACCAGTATTTAAGATTACCTTTTGGTTTGAGCTGCGCCCCCGAAGTTTTCCATGCAAAAGTAAAACAGCTGCTAGAGGGGTTAGAAGGAGTGGATTCATTCATCGATGATGTTATTTGTTGGGGTCGCAGTAAACAAGAGCATAATCAGCGTTTAAAGGCTTTGTTCGATAGGGCTCGTGAAATAAATTTAAAATTTAATAAAGATAAATGTCGCTCTGCCTACCCCGCAAGGGATTTGGCGTGAAGTTATAGATAGATAAATGTCGCATATGTGTAGAAGAGGTAACATATTTAGGCCACATTTTTAGTAAAAACGGCATGAAACCAGATCTAGAAAAAATTAAAGCGATTATAAATATGCCTGAGCCTAGTGACAGGAAAAGTTTGGAAAGATTTTTGGGCGTAATTAATTATCTTTCAAAATTTATACCAAATTTTTCTGAGCATACATATGTTCTCACTAGATTATTGAAAAAAGATACTTTATGGAGTTGGGAACAAGGGCATAAGTGTGTGTTTGAGAAATTAAAGCAACTATTGTGTAATGCACCAGTGTTAGCTCTATATGATGTTAACAGCCCCTGTGTGATATCAGTAGAGTCTAGTAGCGTGGCGCTCGGAGCCGTATTGTTACAAGGGGGACACCCCGTCGAATATGCTTCACGTACACTCACAGACACACAGGTTAGATACGCGCAAATAGAAAAGGAAATGTTAGCTATAGTATTTGCGTTTGAAAAATTCCATCAGTATATTTATGGAAAATCTCGAGTAGTGATAGAGTCTGACCATAAGCCACTCGAGAGTATTTTTAAAAAAACGTTGGATTCGATCCCAGCACGCTTGCAAAGAATGATTTTACGATTACAGGGCTATGAGTTATATGTAACTTATAAGCCAGGAAAATTTATGTTTATACCAGATACTTTATCGCGAGCGCCTCTGCCGGATTTGTATGATGATCGAATTAGTAGTGCGGTTTTATATCAAATTAAAATTATGGTTAATAATATACCGATATCTCAAACTAAGTTGACTCTTGTCAAGCAGGAGACTGCAAAAGATAAAGTACTGCAGGAATTGATTTTGTACATAAATAAAGGTTGGCCAGGCCATAAATATAACCTACCGGATTGTTTAAAATACTTTTATTCGCTTAAAGAAGAACTATATTGTGTCGATGGAGTAATCTTTAGAAATAAACAGGTTTTAATACCAATTTCTTTAAAACCAGAAATGTTAAAAATTATCCACGAGGGGCATTTAGGCATAGACCGCTGTAAGAGGCGAGCGCGAGAAGTGTTATTTTGGCCTGGTATTAATAGGGATATAGAGTTATATGTAAAAAGATGTAAGATTTGTCAAGAGAATATGAATAAACCACCAAAAGAACCTATGATTCCAGTACCAATACCAGAATTGCCATGGAATAAAATTGGTACTGATTTATTTGAATATTGTAAGAAAACCTATTTGATTTTAGTTGATTATTATTCAGGGTTTATAGAAGTATCCCATCTCAAAGATTCTGCATCCAATTCTGTCATTAATGTAATGAAAGAAAATTTTGCGCGGTACGGAATACCGGAAGTCGTGATCAGCGATAATGACCCACAATATTCTAGTCGTAACTTTAAAATGTTTGCTGCCGAATGGGGGTTTGCTCACATAACGTCATCTCCTTACTATGCTCAGTCTAATGGCAAAAGTGAGAGAGCAGTACAAACTGTAAAAAAAAATCTTAAAAAATCTATAGACAGTAACTCAGATTTTTATTTAAATTTGTTAAGCTTCCGAAATACTCCTCGTGATAATTTAGATTCTCCTGCACATTTAATGATGGGACGTAGGCTGAAATGCCGACTTCCGGTTCATCCAGATTTGTTAAAGTTAAATTATCCTGACAAAGGAAAATGTACCAATGCCTTAGTAGATAAACAAATAAAATCTAAATATTACTATGATAAGCATTGTAAACCATTGCCGGAGTTGGATGTCGGCGATGATGTTATTATGTTAGAAAATAATAATGAAAAAATTAGAGGGACTGTAGTTGGAAGAGCGGGAACACCGCGATCTTATATTATTAAAAACAAAAGAGGAGTTTATCGTCGTGATCGTCGACTTCTGATGAAGACAGTGTCTGAGAACTCTGAAGTGCCCAATGGTACTCAATTAGAATCTAAGGATATAACTGTACAAAGTAGCGACGAAGGTGATTTTTGTGACGCTTCAGATGATGAGTCGTATCATCCGGTGTCACCCGGTGATAATACATCGTTAGGGTTTAGCCTTCAAAGTAGTTATTCTCCACCGCTTACTCGAATTTTATTGCAACATATAACTTTGTTTATGTCAAACATGGCTGCAGCTTATTTTATTATATTATTATATTATATTATTAAACTTTTAATTTTGTTGGGGAAAGATGTTGTAGGTAGTTTAATAAATATGTATGTCGGTGTTTCTGAATAAACAGTTGTTCGCTAGACTCGGATGTTTCAATACGTTACACGGCCCACCTGATGTAAAGCAGTTACCGTAGCCAATTAATGCTTGTAATATATTAAATATCATTCGCAAGATGCCTCCTCTGCTGCTTACACAGCAATTCCTTAGGAGTTTTACTAGAGACCTCACTCACGCAGGAACACAACAACCCTCTAGGGAGTTGTTATTTGGCTGCGGTTTTCTGTGAGGTGGAGGTACTTCCCCAGACGGGCTGCGTTGATGCGCCCTACCTCACTTAAAACATCCAGACCAAGAAAACAAACAGACATGTTCATGCACACAAATATTTGTATCGTGTGGGAATCGAACCCACGAGCGTTGGTGTCAAAGTCGCGTCATTCACGACTGAGCCACCGAGCTCGTCAAAAACACCTTCCCATGTGATGGAATCATTGACTGAAGCAGTGAGCCCACTCTTGTTTAATTATCTCTTCCACACTGCATTCAAAAATGTAGAACCAACATCGTCAGGGTTCATAAAGCGAATTCTTCTAAAAATATCAATAATGTGATTGTCCGTCTGGCGGAGTGAGCTGGAGCGTTGTCGTGCTGGAGGTGCTAAACCTGCTGGAATCTGATGATATGTCAGTTTTTAACTAGCTTCTATCATTAGCCATACAGCACTCACATTATATTCAGTGGTTGTCGTAGAAATACGTCCTTCACGCAAATCATCAGTGAGCTTACTCTGACCATGATTGAACTGATTAAACCATTTACAAACAGTGATATGAGAGAGGCTTCATACTGAAATGCGTATTAAAATCCATCACATTGTTGCTGTTGATTAAGACAACAACGAGTCGTAATAAATCACGGAGTGAAAATTTTCTATTACCGCGTACATGTCTTGTAGCTACTGACCAGATACATGCACGAAAGGTTCCGTTATCAAATGAATTGCACGCAAAATTTCAGAATTATAATCATTACATTTTTGAGTTATATACCTATGACCTACTGACTACAATTCATCAGTTTTGATTCTTCTTGATTGGACAAATACAACCGAGAGACAAAGTTTGTATACATACTACCAACCTTTATGACGACCGGTTGCGTGCTCCGCTCTAAACCTTGGCCGGTGAACAAGGTGCGGAAGTAGGGCGAGGCGGCCGCCAGCACAGCGCGGTGCGCCCACACGCCACTCGACTCGCCGACTTCCGCGCGCACCTCACTCTC
Organism: Pyralis farinalis; assembly: GCA_947507595.1. Classification (NCBI taxonomy): domain Eukaryota; kingdom Metazoa; phylum Arthropoda; class Insecta; order Lepidoptera; family Pyralidae; genus Pyralis; species Pyralis farinalis. Next base: position 521,844 of record OX382263.1, read on the forward strand.
CACCTGCGACAGGACAAACGACTCCCTGTTCAAGTGGTCATTATCGCAATCAATCCATATACCGCAGCTGACTATACATTGAGTATAGACCTTCCCTAATTCTCTCCATGTTAAGTGATCCTTCCCTTGACGTCAGAACTGTCTTCCCTTATTTGCCGATCCAGCCCGTGCGGCGGTGAGAGTTCACTCTACACTAGATCTGATCGAGGAGAGTGCGAGTGAGAGATCGAGGAGATAAACTACGATCTTCAACGAGTACTAGTAGTAAGTAGTAAATCGTGACAAAGTTTGGCAAATGCTGCCCGAGTCAGTCCATCGATGTCTTTGTTGAGATCTAAATAAGTTATTTTTCTAAGTAAGTTTTCATTTAAGTGGTCTATTTGTACATACTGTTGGCGGTTTGACAGGTATGATTTAATCCATTCGTGAACTGGGCCTCGAATTCCCATTCCGTGTAGCTTCTCTAACAGGACTATTTCGTATTCTTATATTGGTTATTTTCTTTTCTTATTCCTATAATCCATAAAACATTATTTTTTATATATTTGGTACTGTAGAGGCTTAGAAACCAATTAATTCTTACAATCCCGTCCCAACTATAGCTGTTAGACTTTAATACTACAAACAAGTGAAGATTTACAAGTATGTTATGAACCAAACTTGACACGTAATTTGTTTAAAAGAGATACATCAACTATGAAATAGTACAAAATTACGTCATTAAAAACTCTTCCCTTCTGACGTAACGACATTACCAAGACGACTTCTTCGCCGTCGTACATAGGAGTCCTGTGTTCAGGAACACCCTTCCTATATGAAATCTATATGTTTGTCTGTGTGTTTGTCTGGCGCTTTTTTTCGAATATTCGAATTTTGACTTCAGATTCGGACTCAGCATAAAAAAGTAGAATAGGAATGTTTAGAAACACGGTTAATATATCTTAAGGAACATGCTCAAAATGGCCGACAATTGAAAAAAAAAATTGTATGTTATATAATTGACGAGCCAGGTGTTCCTGTGGCCATGCAAGCTTGCGCATTCTCAACTGGTCTATATATGCCTTCTCAGGTCGCTCGTACGGCTGCCTCAACAACCTGACCGAGGATGATCCTAATCAATGTCAAGGGAAGTCTTCTCAATCGTCAAGTATCCATAATTTTGTGGTGGCAGTGGGATGAAGGTGATACAGAGAGACGTGGCGATGGAGCTGGGTGAGGACGGTGGTGCTACCGCTCGGTGACACCATCTTTAATACCTGCAGTTGGACGTCGCACAGAGAGTGTTGCCGACGGAGCTGGGCGAGCGCAGCAAGCAGTTCGCTGGCATGCTGCTGTTCTGTCAGAGTCTCGGCAGGAAGTGCATCTCGTACCACGTTCACGCTACAACATTTAATTAAAATGTGTTGATCGTAATATATGAATATACATAGAACCTCAACAATCACGTGTTCACACGGCGACCTTCCTTCTGTCGAAGACAACCACCTTCGAAGAATGGGGAGCCCAGATAAATATATACATCTTTTCAGGAACACCGTTCCTATATGAAATCTATATGTTTGTCTGTGTGGGCGTTTGTGTGTGCGTTTTTTTCGAATATTCGAATTTTGACTTCAGATTCGGATTCAGCATAAAATAGTAGAATAGGAATGTTCAGGAACACCGTTCCTATCTCTTAAGGAACATGGTCAAAATGGCAGACATTTAAAAAAAAATTGAATTGTTACATAATTGAGGAGCCAGGTGTTTCTCTGGCAATGCAAGCTTGCGCATTCTCAACTAGTTAAATATGACAAGCCCACCATCATTCTCGTCGTAGTGACTGGTATGTACCTATGATTACCAGCAGCAACCGCTGCATTTCTCTGCAACCGCACAGCAAGCGAACATTGTGTTTCCAGTATATAAGTATTCCCCATAATCGGCGCGCTGTATAGTTGTAGAACTAACCTTTATGCATCATACCGAACAAATCCTTGGAACCATTACAGAAATTGGTAGAACACATCAAGGGAAGCAAAGTCTCTTCTTATACTTAAGGACTCCATACAGCGTGTCAGCTTACGATTATGGACAATTTTCATCTCTTTTTTCTTTACATTCTGTGTACTAAGTATCGGGAATTTGTCAATAAAACAAAAAATACAAATTATTCATCTAAATTTATTTTATCGCCTTCAAAGTAGGCCCCATCGCTTGCAATACAACATCTCCACCGCTTCACCCAGTCTTCCATACATTTTTCATAGGCTATTTGCGGTATGGCCTTTAGCTCATTCAGCGAATTTTCTTTTATGGCTTCTATCGACTCAAAACGTTTTCCTCGAAGTGGTAATTTTAACTTGGGAAATAAAAAAAAGTCAGACGGAGCCATATCAGGTGAATACGGTGCTTGGTCGAGAACTTTTGTTGAATTTTTCGCTAAAAACTCTTTCACTATAATGGCTGTGTGTGATGGTGCATTATCATGGTGCAGCATCCATGAGTTGTGTTGCCACAAATCTGGACGTTTTCGGCGGATACTCTCACGCAAACGCTTCATGACGCCTAAATAATATTCTTTATTCACTGTTTCTCCCTCTGGAAGGAATTCGGAGTGAACCACACCACGGTAGTCAAAAAAAACTGTCAGCATCACCTTGATTTTGGAGCGACTTTGCCGCGGTTTTTTGGGTTTCGGCTCGTTTTCGAGACGCCATTCTGAAGACTGTTGGCTTGTTTGCATGTCGTACTCATAAACCCATGTCTCGTCGCCAGTTATTATACGTTTCATAAAGGTCGGATCCGTAGAAGCTCGGGAAACCATGTCTTCAGCGACATGCTTTCGCTGCGCTTTTTGAACAAAATTGAGCTCTTTTGGAACTAGTCGAGCGGCGACGCGTTTCATGCCTAAAATGTCAATGAGAATGTTGTGGACGGACTTAAAAGATATGTTCACCTCACTAGCCAACTCTCTCAGACTCATACGTCGATTTTCGAGCACTAGCTTCTTGATTCTGTCGATGTTTTCTCTGGTCGTAGCGGTTGAAGGTCTACCAGAACGAGGCAAGTCTACTACTACTTCTCGGCCTTCTTTAAAAGCCTTATACCATTCATAAGCCCTTGTTTTCGATATACACGATTCGCCGTAGGTATTTCGCAACATTTTTAGTGATTCACCACATGAAATATCATTTGAAACACAAAATTTAAGGCACACTCTTTGTTCAACAATATTTTCCATTGTAAAAATCGCCGAGGACTCAAAACTATGACCAACAAAAAGTGTAGTTTAAAACAAATTAAATGACAGATCCCGCTCAAATTTTGCGCGCTAAATCAGTACAGTGCTACCAACATGCAGTAAAAAAATTAGAACGACCTCTTTTACGCGGGTCTTTTTATTGACATATTCCCGATACTTTTTACACAGAGTAGTATACTTTCATCTTTTTTATATTAACGGGGGCAATCCAGAATGTGAGTCACCTGATGGTAAGTGGTCACCGCCCATAGACATCGACACCAAAGGGTCACTGATCCGTTGCCAGCCTTTTAGGGAAACATAGGCTATTTTCTTGAAGGCATCCATATCGTATATGTTCGGGAACCGCTGAGGGTAATTTAATCCACAGTTTCACCGTACGTGACAGCAAATTACCCAAAAAGCGTACTATAGTGGATTCTCTCATCAAGATGGTGAGAGTGAAATTTATGTTTGTGGTGAGTGGTACGATAGTGGAACTCAGCGGCCGGTAATCTCTCATTACCCGCGGACCGCTTTTCCGCCAAGAAATGTATGGGAAAACGTATATAACGGGGACTCACAGGTTAAGTTGAACAGCTCCTCGTGATACGTGAGCGGAGATCACTGGGTCACCGACGATTCGAACTGCTCTACCTTTATGCGAGAAATTAAATTCAGGCATAGAGCTCGCACACCGCGGGATGGTCGGTGGTGTTCCTCCCTGGTCATCAAGGTTCCAGTTGAATGCAAAAAGAGAGCCCAGGAGATCGGCTTTCTCCTTTGCAACACGGGCCAGCGATTCGTTCACTTTGCGTAACGACGACGACTGATAGAAGTTACTAATGTGGCGTCTTCCAATACACAAGTTTTCGTTGACAATAATATACTAGAATTTATTAATGATACTGTATTTCTTGGAATTACGATAGACTCAAAATTGCAGTGGGGCCCCCACATAAATAAACTGGCCAGTAAGCTCAGCTCTGCCGCATATGCCGTTAGGAGAATTAGACAATTGACGGATGTGGCTACCGCTCGCTTAGTCTATTTCAGCTACTTTCACAGCATTATGTCATATGGTATATTGTTGTGGGGAAGAGCGGCTGATATAGAAACTATTTTCATATTACAAAAAAAGAGCCATCCGCTCTATTTATAACATGGGCTCCAGGGAATCACTTAGAGAACTATTTAAAGAAATAAATATCCTCACGGTTACCTCTCAATATATTTATGAGAACATAATGTATGCTCGTAAAAATATAAATTCGTTTTCAAAATGTACTGAAAATCTTAGGAGCAGGAATAGATTGCGTACATCGGCTTGCTAAGACTAATAGATCTTTTGTGGTAAATTGTATTCGATTCTATAATCAATTACCTGAAACAGTTCTGTCCTTGCCTGACAATATGTTCAAAAGACACATCTAAAATACTCTATGTAAGAAGGGTTATTATAGAATCGATGAATATCTAACTGACAGAGATGTATGGAAATGATTCAGCACATGAATTAATATAACTTTAATTGTACCACTTGATATCACTATATGTACACTCATATCATTATATTTATTGTAATATGTATAAGATGATTTGGAAAAAAAGACCTATATTGGCAAGTTTCTTTCGGCATTTCTTCTTCGCCAATGGTCATTTGAAATGCTGGTAGATTAAAAAAGAGAAAAACTTAAAAAAATATATGATAAGATATAATATTGAAAATGTAAGACGTGTCTAAGTGCCCGTGAGGGTCTAAAGGCAAATAAAGAATTTTTATCTTTATCTTTTATCTTCTTACTCTGGCGAGAGACCAAAACGCACGAGTCCCGGCAAGCGAACGAGTCTCTCGTCAATTATGACTTTGAATTTGCGATGCAACCTTTCAAAAACCAGGAGGCAGCGTTGTAGCTTTTTTTTAAGTGAACTCTTATTTAAATCACCAGCAGCCTGAGCATTGGACCAGGCTCGATACAGATCCTGTTTACGTCGAGACGCATCCCTGTAAGATCGATCGAACCATGGGCAGGACTTACCACCTATGGGCACCGCGGAGCTAGGAATAAAAAGTTCCATACTCAGTAAAATTACATCGGTGACAGCGTCGGTACAGGCGCTGGGATCGTCCAGCGAGAAGCAAACCTGCCGCCAGGGGTAGGAGAAGAAAATGCGCAGCCCTTCCCAATCCACCGACCTAAAGTGCCACACACAACGGCAACCTGCTGTACGCGGTCGCGTTGGGAATGCAAGTGGCACCTCACTACGTATCGAGCAGTGATCAGAGGACCCGAGGGTTGCGCCAACAGCTACATCATAGTTTTGAGGGTGAGAGGTCAGCAGAAGATCTAAAAGGGATGACGCATGTTCCTCTATGTCTGGCACCCGCGTGGGCGAAGAAACCAGTTGCGTCAGACTATATGCTAAGGCAAAGTCATGAAAAGATCTTCCCGTTTGGTCAGTAGAACGTGACCCGAACCATTCCACGTGGTGGGCATTAAAATCGCCAAGAACCACAATTGCAGCGCAAGGGATCTGTTGGAATATAATTTCAGTCGTCGTTTGAATGTGCTCTTCTTGTCTGCCAAGGCGTCTGTAACAGATATCCTCACTAACGTAAGCGCAGACTGACTTGAGAGTTGTATAAGACAGCCTGCGCTAAAATACTACTTCATTCTTTTGAGCACATCAAGTTTTTCGGAAGTCAGTCAGACCTTTTCCTCCAGGCGTCTTCGGAACTGAACCCAAAGAACACCTCGGTACCACGAACCTAAAGGTCTTTGCGATGGTGCGAGGAGTATTAGATAATTGAGAAACAACAGCAAAGAGTACAGGACTCATGGAGTTGAAGAAATTGAACTGCTCCCAGTCGGAATGTTCAAAACACCCTCCATGTCAAACAAGAGTTGGTTGCAGACACGGGTGAACGAAAGATACGAGTATGAGCTGTAATCAGAAACCAGTGTCTCCGGCGCTGTCATCCATACAGCAATGATGTCATTAATTGACGACATTGGTTGTTACTTCTTCTCAGCGTTTCCTAATCCATAAGGATTGGCGGGGTCCGCTACCTAAGCATAAGGAAGATACTGATTTTAACATGGAGCAACTGCCATCAGGCCTCTACAACCAGAGAAAAACCAGAGCTTTCTGAGGACACACGACGTTTGAAATATGATTTCTTGGACGTGCGGGTTTCCTCTCGATGTTTTTCTTCACCGCCGAGCGAGCGATCATTACAAATATGTACATAAATCCGAAAACACGTATTGAGTGTACATGTCCCGCCAGGATTCGAACCGGGCGGTAGATATGGCGGGTCCTTATCTACTGGACAATCGCTGCTCTTGTACGTCGCCCGACGTTGTGTAACAAATAAACAATACGCGTTCCCTATTCCGTCGCCAATTGCAAAAACGACCAACAATGTGGAATTTTAAACTTTCTCACTTTCTTGGTACGGGATTTACCGCCATTTGTTTTTCTGTTTCCTCCATATTTCAGCGATATCAAAACAAATCGCGGTAATTCCCTACACTACGTAGTCAAATATGTGATCGCGGCAGGTATGTTCGTTTATCGTGCTCGATAAAGATAACGAGTGTAATAAATAGGATGTACAATATACCTAAATAAACAAATAAACGAGCCCGGTGGCGCAGTCGTGAATGACGCAACATTGACACCAACGCTCGTGGGTTCGATTTCCACACGGGATAAACATTTAAACTTGCTTTTATTGTTTGAACCCGGTAATATGTAATAGGGTGTTAGATATGTGAAAGTATGAAATTGCCGTTTTATAGTAATATATAGGTACTTTGAATTGACATTAAACCTTCATGGTGTGAGATTTTCGAGTGAAACTTTTTCACATGATACTTATGAGGTTTTCCTTTTTAAAAATGTGCAACATTTGATTTTAGAATTTCAATTGTTTTTCAAGTGAAAACTTCTTTAGCGGCGTTGTGCACTTTTTTGGATGAGTAAAAAATGTTAAACTCGTGTCAGGACACGTGACCCTGATCGAAAATTCGTAAGATTTTGGTGAGAATTAGAACTTAAGTTCGCTGCAGCGCTAAAACATTAGTTACCTCTAATTAAACCATGAAACATGAAGCGCTAGATCGTTCATAGGGCATTATTTTCTCGCGACCAAAACGTTGTAAGCGCCATGAAATTCTTGGCGATTACGCGTTTCGTTCAACGTAGTTTATCAACATAGCTGTTTGGTTTAAGCGGCGCAGGGCGCTTGCGCGAGTGTGCGTGTGTTTTTGTTAGACATGGGTAACTCAGCAAAAATTCGTGCGAAATTATTCCTTAACCATTCCAAAATATTCGAAAATGCACAACGTTAATGTTCAAGTTTTCCGTTCTGCCGGCACTCCCGGAGTGCAGCCCGTTTTTTTTTTTTATTCAGTTTAGACGGGATAGATGGCTACTTCAAAAATCCGAGTCATTTTTGAATACGAGTTCCGACGCGGAACTACCGCGGCAGAAACGGCTCGCAATATCAATGCTGCGTTTGGAGAGGAGACTGCTAATGAACGCTTTCGTAATAGAAACTTCGACTTGAAGAACGAATCACGTTGAAGACCGCCCACACACGCGAATAACGCTGAATTGAAGGAGATGGTGGAAGGAAGAGTCAAACTACCCAGGAATTAGCGGCATGGTTTAACGATACCTTACTACAATATTGACTCATTTGCATCAAATCAATAAGATAAAAAAATATGAAAAATGAGTACCTCTTGAGTTGACTGATATGCAGAAAGCAAAGCTTACCAATAAAAAGGTTTGTCTACTATAGCTTTCTCAGGTCTGGTCAAGTAATAACAGGAGATGTTTACTGTGCCGAATTTCGAACAATGATGGCGAAATTGGCGGTGAAACTGCCCCGACTTGTCAATCGATCTTCACCATGATAAAGTAAAACCTCACACTGCACGAGAAACCGTTGTAACTCTACAGGAACTGCAGTTAGAAACCATACGTCATCCTCCGTACTCACCAGACCTTGCTCCAACTGACTACCATTTTTTTCGTGGTTTAGACAATTTTCTAACTGGTAAAAAATTTTCTTCCCACGAGGCAGTACAAAATATTTTCACATAGTTTGTCGAATCTTCCCCAGAGTACAGTAATGTATAGATATTGAGGGTAAATATTTTCATCAAATAAATATATTACAATTTAGAAAAATACGAGCTTTATTTTTTTAGTACAAATCGGCAATATCATACTTTATCCCCTAATATTATAAGCGGAAGTTAGTTAGGATATACTGCTTTCACCAGCAACAGGTGCAGCTAGTTCGGACCGCAGTAGTAATATTGTATATTCTTGATGCTCGGGAAAGATCGCATGAGGCTATTTCTTATGTGATCTCTCGACAGCTTTATTGCTCAAACTGTGCAATTACTGATTTGGAGGTAAAGTTCTTATCCCGTCTTATTTAAATAACAGAATACTGTTGGCATAAATGGAGTTAAATCCAAAGGCAGTACTTCAACTTGTTCTTAGCGTTATCCCATTACCTGATCCAAAACGGAGCCACAGACACCAGACTCCGTAATACACAAGGACAGCCGTATCTTTCTTTGGTAAGATCACTACACGTGTTTCAAAATATGTTCTTTTGGACTTGCGGGTTTCCTCGCAATGTTTCCTTTACCGCCGAGCAAGTGATAATGACAGTGCATAAATCAAAAAACACGAAATGAGTGCTGCTTTCCAACATTCACACCGGGGACCGGTCGGTCGGCAGGCCGCGTCTTCACACTGCGCTCGCACTGCTCACCGGCTGCTCGTTGCTACTGTTTATACTGTACACCGCGGGAAACAGACCGATGCAAAATAATATACTCGTATATATTTTTTATTTTTCGCCCACGAAAATGTAGACCCTCAAAAGAAGGACTAACCCACACCCGGGCGTGCGTTAGTCATTCTTCCGTGAGGGGCACCCTCCGGGACCCGATGGGAGGGACATGGTGAACTCTCATGAGTACCCTTTCAGACGGCCGAACGAGTTATGTCAGACTCCTACTGACTAAACACCGCCTAGGGAATGCCTTTAGCTGGGAAGGCTTTAAAGGCTTCATCGGAGGCGATCGCCTCAGGGGATGCGGGGCGATGCAAGTAAAAATTAATAACGAACTATGACCTAAGTGCCGCGAATAGTAACTACAGGAACGAGACGATAAACAAACGACAATCTACTCACTTGTCCATTCCGTAGTCGTGTCCGCGAGACCTGCTGACACGGCTGTGTGCATTCTACAATGCCCGGCTTCGCGGATTGATTGCGGACCCGTAATCAAGAGATAAATGTTTTGTTATCAGCTATACGCCTCGGCTTGTCCGTGAAAAAGATATCATTTGTTGATAACGAGGAATATCGAACGAATACTGATATAACGAGACTCTTCGCTATATTTTTATATATATCGTAGGTAGGAAGTCGCGATAGCCCCGCGGAGTAGTGCCCCGGCTGGTACCCGGCTGGTTTCTGATGTCAATACTGACATGTACTACTAAATTCGTGTTTACGGATTAATGTAAGTAAATATTTGTAATCATCGCTTGCTTAATTAGCGGACCCCGCCAATCCTAATGAATGAACGCCAATGAATTTGGAAAAAATATGCTCCGCTGGTTCGTTGACATTGTCCGTTGGACATGTACAAAGAATCCAGAATGAAAGAATGACGAAACAGATATAAAATACGATAAATGAATGGGATTGGTCGTGTTTTGTCACAAGGTGATGTCAGAAGCCCTAGGAAATGAGCGTGTATGTGAAGAGCTGTGAAGATTATTACAGCGAATGAGGGGTGTAAGGATCATGTGGCGCACTGTTCTCTCTGCCTACAACGCAAGGTATCTGGCGTGAATATATATGTATAATTAGTAGATACAAAGTTGTTTGTTACGGGCAATCGTTCGTTATCGCTGTCATCAATTATCGCTGTCCTGATAACAGCCGTGCTAATTGCAGAGACTCCTTCGCCGCTGGGTGCTCCGCTCGTGCGCCTCTACATGCCCACACCCTCGCTCCGTCTCTTCGCGGAGCTGGCGGTGGCCACGGTCCACGACACCACTGCACTGCTAACACCGAACACTGCACCATGAACAGGCGAGTTCGTGTTTAGTATTTCACTACACATAGACACACATACATGGATAAACTGTTTGAGAGCTCGATAATGTTGTTTCATCGTTCTCACCGTCGACCGCGGCCTGTCTATGGATGGGTATATTTATCGCCAGCTTCTTCGTGCTTCGGAGGGCACGTTAAGCCGTCGTTCTCGGTTGTTGTCGATAGATGACAGTAGTTAAGCTAAGTGGGGGGCCATTGAAAACACTGGAGTTGAGCGGTGGAGTATGGTCCTAAACCTTCAGTTGAAGGGAGGCCAGTATCTCAGCGGTGATTGGTGCAGTAGTGGTGCCTTGTTCGCTCATCAACCACACATATTAACGATACAAATAAATAAAGTGTCTGTTCGTAATGTCTGCATAACAGCTTTTTACTGCATGTATGCTCGTTACTTATACTAAAAAAAACAGTTTTTAAATTTTGGTCTGGCCGTTATTATTTTTTTTTTTTTGACCGACTTTCACTGCATGTCAGTGAAAGTCGGTCAAAAAAAACGGGAAGTTAGAGTTACTCAAATTAGAGCTTTTTGTACATCTTTTTACACGTCTAGCCTGTGGGCTAGAGGTACTAAAAGGGCTTACAGCGCCCTTCGTATACAATACAACAACGCGTTTAGGGTGCTGTTGAGACTGCCTCGCTACTGTAGTGCATCGGGGATGTTCGCGGAAGCCAGAGTAGACTGTTTCCATGCTACCATGCGTAAGAGGTGTGCGTCCCTGGTGCGCAGGGTGCGGGGGAGCACCAACAGCATCTTAAACATGATCGCCAGCAGACTTGAATGCTCGTACGTGGACGGTTGCTGTGACATATCGGGTGGCATGGTGCAGAAATAGATCACAAACTAATGTACGGTTTTATATTATTTATTTTTATTAATACTTAGTTTTTGTACGTATTTCTACTAACAAATTGTGAGTACTAGTTACTTGAATAAGTATATATATATATTATTATAGTTAATTTCTTAACATTTCAGAAAAATAATCATGTGATACTTAATATATTACAAGCGTTAATAGGCTACAGTACTTGTTATACATCAGGTGGGCCGTATGGTTGAATGCCTCCCGACGTTGTATAACCGATAAGTACTGCACTTGGAAAATGTTTTCATTAAAATAATCCAACATTTATGTAAACAAAACACGTGTACAAATAGCGTCACTGGCTGTCGGTAAGGCTTTATAAAAACTATAATTTTGTCACTTTATTAAAATATCCTAACATAATATAGCTAGGTATTACTTATATAATAATGTTGAGCGATTTGAACGTGTTGTTGCCGCGATCGGAGCGTCACAAGCACTTCGTTTGGTCACTCTTCTCTCATTACATCGAACGGTAACAATCGATGATGTCGTAATAATGCCGTGGTATGTTTGTGATGTTGGAGGGTTATAACCCGCAACATGCAATACACCACGGTTGTTGTGACGCCTTATCCCGAGCTTCGTAATACCCCAGCGCGCACACACACGTACTAATCGTGGGTTAGCTTAACAATGAATGAATGAATATTTTGTTTATTTAAGTAACTAGGACTCATTTTGTTAGTAATGCTTATAATCTATGTTTATAGTATTTTTTATGTATAATAAGTATGTATTTACAAAAAAAAATGTATTTACGTATGTTTATCAGTTGTCTAGTAGGTACCCATAACACAAGCTTCGCTTACTTTGGGGCTAGATAGCGCTGTGTAATTTGTCCGACAATATTTATTTATTTATTTATGTTAGTAAACAAAATCTCGAACAATGCTCGGACCCTGTAATAAACACTGTATAATGCATTCTATCTCATTCTCTCGGACGTTAAATCCTATAGATCGATGTGGTTGTCTCTTTATACTGACGCTTATTCGTTTCATCGAATTTTTAATCACAACGATGCTAAAGAAGTTTTCACTTCAAAAACGTTCAATTGAAGTGGAGTCCACAGCTGTTCCTATTGACATTACAGCTCGCCAAAGAGGAACGGACGAGAGCGGCCGGCCGCCGGCTCCGTGACCCTCGCCGACATGCATCACGCCAGCTCTCTGCTCGCCGCGCTGACCACGCTGCAGCGCGACGCAGCTTACTGCGACGTTCTACTGCAGGTACACGGCGACGACCCTCGCTGGAGGAGCTCCAGGCACGCCCAGCCCGCCGCGCGAGTGATACCACGTATTGTAAGCGTTCATAGGCTACGGTAACATCAGGCGAGTCGTATGCTTGTATTGCCCCGGACGTTATATAAAAAAAATTGGTACCTAGGGCACCCCATTTCTTTTCAGGAACACCGTTCCTACATGAAAACTATATATTTTTTTTTTATTTACTGTAATTTGTTTTTTTTTTCAATATTTGAATTTTGACTAGATTTGGATTCAGCACAAAAAAGTAGAATAAGAATGTTCAGGAACACCGTTCCTATCTCTTAAAGAACATGGTCAAAATGGCCGACAAACTAAAAAAAAAATTGAATTGTTTTATAATTGACGAGTCTGGCAGGCCAGCCAGGCAGCATGGCCAGCTCTGGCAATGCAAGCTTGCGCATTCTCAACTGGTTATATATCTATAGTTTACGCTTAGACCTTTGCGGGGTGGGCAGAGCGAACCGAGCGTCACATGACTCGGCTCTGACACTCCACACTTTTTTAATATTCATAGCTCTTTTCATGCACACTCGCCGATTCCAAGGCATCCTCACACCACCTTCTGATAACACCCAATCAATTATCTCGTGATACAATAGTTTTGGTCTTCCTCTGCACTTAAATCCTGGTACTTTCGCGTTGTATATGAACGGTCTACCGATAACCGATACACACTTACTTGATATTTAATGTCTTGATTCTGATAGAAATTATAAACTGATTTAACTACTGGAAAATGTCTGTATTGTTCAACCTTATTACTAAGTGAACATGAGTGTTTTGATATGCTAATGATATGTAAAGTTTAATATAATTTGATATATTTTGGAGCACGTACGATGTCTTGACTGCTCACATACGAGCCGAGTTTAATTACTGCCGAACGGCGTGCATACCGTACAATGGTTCCGCGGCGAATGTGTACGGTTGCCATGCAAATGCACTAGACCGTACAGTATATGTGTTCATTCATTCTTTCCTCTTGCATCTCTCTCAACACCAACTCGCTTTCTCACATCCACATTGTGAACTCGGTCTACTATTGGTAGCTGGACGTTAGCCATCTGTCGATCAAGGTGATTTACTGATTTCGACAGGCACAGGTGGGCAGCGCGGCGGGGCAGGCGGCGGGCCGGGCGGCGGGCGCGCGCGGCGTGTGGGCGCACAGCATAGTGCTGGCGGCTGCCTCTCCTTACTTCTACGCCATGTTCAGCGACAGATTCAATGATATCGCAGTGCACGTGGTCGATATAAAGGTATGTATCGTTATCATTTCGTTGTCCAATCACCACCATTGACACCGACGCTCGTGGGTTCGATTTCCACACAGGATAAACATTTATGCGCGCACATGAATATGTCTGGTTGTCTTGGTCTGGGTGTTTTTAAGAGAGGTAGGGCTCCTCAATGCAGCCCCTCTGAAAAAGTACCTTCTCCGTACAGAAAACCACAGCCAAATAACTCCCTGGAAGCTTGCTGTGCTCCGGCGTGTAAATAAGGTCGCCAGTAAGTTCCTAAGAAGTTGCTGTGTTAACAGCAGAGGTGGCATCGCGCGAGTGATACTTAATGTGTTCCATGCGTTCATAGCCTTCGGAGACTACTTTACATCATGTGGGTTGTACACTTGTATGTCCCAATGTTGTATAACAAAAGAGATCAGCGAGAGTCTATCTATCTATAACTTCACGCCAAATCCCTTGCGCGGTAGGCAGAGAGAACCGAGAGCGACGTGACTCAACACATTCATTGCTCTTTTCATGCACGCTCGCCGGTCTCTAGGGCTCCCGACATCACCTTCTGATAGAACACGACCAATTTGGTGATGGTAGGTGAGTCTTGGCCTTCCTCGATTGCATTGTATATCTGCTTCGTCATTCTTTCTTCCTGCATTCTTGTCACATGTCTGAAACAAAAGAGGCATGCCTCTTCTTATTTTAACACCCACGCTCTCTTTCAGACCAACTCTTCTTCTAACATCATCAGCTGAGAGTATACCTATTAAATTCGTCGTTCCCATCCGGACGCAGTAATGACCAACAAGAACCAATTGCATTTTTTAGTTGTCTCCATTCATTGGCATATTGCAGGACGTGAAGCTGGAGACCCTGCGCGCGCTGGTCACTAACATATACTCGCCGTCGTCGCTGCCGGACACCGTCGAGAGCGGCAAGGCGGTGCTGGCGGCCGCCACGGCGCTGGCCGTGGCCGACGTGCGCGACGCCGTGTGCGGCTTCCTGGCGAACGAGCTGGCCGCCGACAACGCGCTAAGCGTCCGCGCCTTCGCCGAGCAGCACGACTGCGCCGCGCTGGCCGCCGCCGCCACGCGCTTCATACTCCGGCACGGCGAGCGCGTGCTGCAGGGAGTCGAGTTGCTGGCGCTGACACCCGGCCAGTTGACCGAATTGCTGGCCAGCAACCAACTCGCAGCGCGCGAGCAGTGCGTGCTCGACGCTGTGCTGCGCTGGACACAGCATCGCCCACAGGTAGAGCTAAGAGGACAGCTGTCTCAGCGAGTAAAATAACCAGTGTGACGTGTCTCTAACGGACACCGCGAGACCATATTTCAATAAAAAACACTATATTAAAAGTATATTCATTAACGCCGGCGTCTGTACCCTAAAAATACAAGGACTTAGTCTCTATGGGGATCACCATCGTAGACATGCACCTACCTTGAACTTAGATTTGTCCCTTTGTCTTTCGTTGTACTTATCCTTGGTTGTTCCTGCCACAATATGATGTTTGAGTCTAACTTCTTTTACTTTCCCTACAGTGGTTTGTTGTCTCCGTTTTCAGTCTCCTCGTGGAGACAGAACTCCTTTATCAAAGTAAGTTGTCTTCGACCTTATAACGTATTTGGTGTCATTGTATGTTATTTATAAAACGGACACGACGACGAAGGATCGAGTTCTCCAGCAACTCGAGATCGAGCTATAAGTCGCGGGGTGTACCGTAGCTCCAGTGTGGAGCACCAGCAACCCATAGCCTCGCCGACTTGTGCTCACTTGAGCCGAAACGCGGGGGATGTAACACGGCGCTTGCTATCCTGAGACTCTGTTCCACTCCGTGAACATTTCTTGACTGCCTACATTTTTTTAAATTCTTTATCCACGTCTCTATATTTTGCATTCTCCCCCTTCTGGAGCAGTGACGTCCTCAGCGCCCCTCCGTGCACGAGAGTAATGAGCGAACCCGCGCGAAGCTGCGAAGTCCGCCGCAGACGATGCTAGGCTAGGATGTAGGCGACCACCGGTCCCTGCTGGTCTCCACTGCGCTGAATCCCATTCATTGTCACACAACGCAGATTCTCATACTTAGAACAGGAGCACAGGGCGCGGTCTCTATCCTCTGGTGTAAGAGCAGACGAATTTGGTACGTGTTGTGTGGTCACAGGAGCGGCATCAACACCTGCAGTCGCTGCTGCAGACGGTGCGGTTGACACTGGTGCCGCGGCAGGTGCTGGCGGAGCGCGTCCGCGCCGTGCCGCTGGCCGACGCCGTCCCCGGCGCGCTGCAACTCATCATCGAGGCGCTGCTCTTCGACAGCCCCGCACAGCGTCCGCGGCGGCCGCCTGGGACGCAGCCGGTCGCGCTGCTAGTACTAGGCGGCGTCCTGGGCGGCGTGGACTCCGTGCTGGCGTGTTCGCTGCCGGGCGGCGGCTGGCAGCCTGCCGCCGCTCTGCCGGAGAAGCGTTCTCTGGCCGCCGCTGCCGAGCTCGACGGTCGCGTTTACGTCATCGGTGGACATAATGGTGAGCACAGCATTCAGCTCACTTTCACATTGCAGGCGCATGAGGAGCTCGGTGGCGCACTGGCGAAAGGCGCTGTGACGTTACTTTGACACCTCCGCTCGTGGGTTCGATTTCCACACAGGACAAACATTTGTGTGCATGAACATGTCTGTTTGTCTTGGTCTGAGTGTTTTTATGAGAGATAAGGCGCATCAAAGTAGCCCGTCTGGGTAAGTATCTCCACCTCACAGAAAACCGCAACCAAATAACAACAAATTGGGATCGCGCGACTGCCAATAGGCTACGGTAATCGTTTTACACCAGGTGAGCCGTATGCTCGAGTGCCCCCCGACGTTGTACATAAAAGTTCGATTAGACTGAGACGCGTATCGATGCCATCGAACTCCTGTTGCTTCCTGGCGCACTCACCCGCACAAACACGACAACCCTCCAGGAGCTATGACGACGAGTTCGTTTCACTGGCATGATAACAATACAGTACGAATATTCTTTACTACACTAAAATAAAACGTACAACAAATAATACTTATGAACTAAAGTACAAAAGGCGGTCTTGTCGCTAAGCGATCTTTCGAAAAAAATTTAAGCTTTAAAAAACAATTAACATGTAATGAAACATATACTGTAGTAATGGAAGTGTTGAACGAGACAACAGTAAAGAGAGAACGGGACGGGACGCGTTTACAGGAAATTTAGTGAAGGAATTTGGGCACATCGGATACACCTAGCCGGCCATAAGTACAAATGAATATGCATTTATTGTTTTATAAATAATGTAATCTTAATATAACTTATATGTACACATTTATGGAAACCTCAGCAAAAAATAAAAAAATATATATTCGAAATGGCCACCTTTGGCTTTGATACAGGCCTTCAATCTGTCTGGCCACGAATCTATGGATTTACGCAGTTTCCATGGAAAATTTAGCCACTACTCGCTCCAGAAAGAATTGGCCGCGGCACGAAGAGAGCCTTAGAGCAGCATGTGCCGTGCGCATCTCCCGCGACTCGGCTCAAACGACCGCGAGGTCGGTGGAGCCGTGGGAGGTGGTGCTCGCTCCAGAGGTTTCCGAGACACGATGTCGTTTCGAGCGACCACAGGCTCGCGTGCCGTCCCTCGCGTCACGTCGAGCCACCAATTCTCAAGTCCATCTGTTATATGTAATATGAAATAATTCATTGGTTCAATAACAACGTCACTGATGGTAAACAACTGACTTTTTAGGGTTCCGTACCCAAAGGGTAAAACGGAACCCTATTACTGAGGCTCCGCTGTCCGTCCGTCCGTCCGTCTGTCACCAGACTGTATCTCATGAACCGTGATAGTTAGACAGTTGAAATTTTCACAGATGATGTATTTCTGTTGCCGCTATAACAACAAATACTAAAAAATAGAATAAAATAAATATTTAAGGAGGCTCCCCAACAACAAACGAGATTTTTTGCTCATTTTTGCTCGATATTGATAACGGCAACAGGTAGACGCTTGAAATATTCACAGAATATTTAGTTATATATTCATTTTAAGAACAAATAATTCAATTAAAATAAAACAAACATTTAAGGGGGGCTCCCATACAACAAACGTGATTTTTTTGCCGTTTTTATAGATAATGGTACGGTTTGACGAGCTCGGTGGCGCAGTGGTGAAACGCGTTGTTACGCTACTTTGACACCAACGCTCGTGGGTTCGATTCCCACGCAATACAAACATTTGTGTGCATGAACATGTCTGTTTGTCTTGGTCTGGGTATTTTCTATGTATAATAAGTATGTATTTACAAAAAAAAAAATGTATTTACGTATGTATATCAGTTGTCTAGTACCCATAACACAAGCTTCCCTTACTTTGGGGCTACATGGCGCTGTGTAATTTGTCCGACAATATTTATTTATTTATTTAACCCTTCATGTTCGAGTCCGACTCGCACTTGGCCGATTTTTTATACAACGTCGGGAAGCATACGGGCCCACCTGATGTAACGCAGTTACCGTAGCCTTTTAGCGCTTGTAATACATTAAGTCATATGAACTCGCCTGAACGATGCCTCCTCTGCGTTTACACAGCAACTCCTTAGGCTTTACTGTTGACCTCACTCACACGCAGGAACACAACAACCCTCTAGGGAGTTGTTATTTAACTGCGATTTTCTGTCTGAGATACTTCTCCAGACGGGATGCTTTGATGCGCCCTACCTCTCTTAAAACGTCCAGACCAAGACAAACAGACATGTTCACGCACACAAATGTTTTTCTTGTGTGGGAATCGAACCCACGAGCGTTGGTTTCAAAGTCGCGTCATTCACGACTGAGCCACCGAGCTCGTCAGACGTCTGACTGCGGAAAGCTTCTTTTAACACACAACGTTGGGCGGAGTGACAGGCGCACTGTGGCGCCGCGCAAGGTCCAGTGGAATGGTCAAGGAGTCAGTGTAAAATAACTGATCAGGATGAGAAGAAAAAGAACTCAACGGTCTTCTTTAGACAGCTACATTGTTTTACACATCGTCGGGAGGCATGCAAGCATAAGGCCCACCTGATGCAAAGCGGCTACCGTAGCATATGAACACATTAAGTATCGAACGATGTCACCCCTACTGTCACGCAGCAATTCCTTACAAGCTTACTGGTAACCTCAATCTCTCGCAGGATCTCAGGTTTTTTGACGAGGTGGAAGTAGGTACTTCCCCAGACGGGCTGCTTTAATGCGCCCTACATCTCTTATACACAAACTTTTAGTAAACTTGTTTATATTACACCGCTAGTCTAGTGCTCCCGTTCATCCTTTGAGAGAGTAGCTTCCTTCGGAGCCTGGTGATCTCATTTCCAATAAAAAAATCAACATAGTTCCGTATAAGGTAGATCTGGATAATTATCACGATACATTCATGCCAGAAGTAACATTGTCTATTATCTAAAAACTTATCAAACCTCAATAACGATTTCTAATGTTAACGGCAACATTCGCAGACCGCGGGCCGACCCGCGCCGTGCTGGTGTACGAGTCGGCCACGGGCGGCTGGAGCGCCGGCCCGCCGACGGCCGCCACCACCGCCCGGGCGGCGGCCGCGGCGCTGGCCGGCCGCGTGTACGCCGTGGGCGGCTGGCGGCACATGGCGGAGGCGCTGGACCCGCGCGAGGGCGTGTGGCGGCCCGTGGCCCCGCTGTCCATGCGCCGCGGCGGGCTCGGCCTGGCGGCGCACGCCGGCCGGCTGTACGCCGTCGGCGGCCGCGACGAGAAGACCGCGCTCGACTGCACCGAGAGGTCATTCTATTGAATACAAAGTTCAAACGCGAGTTGAACTCACCGAGAGTTTTTTTTTTTATATTGGCTCAGCATAGTGGCTCCTCTTCGCCTGTTGGTAAGCGAAGAGAGGAGCCCAAATTGCAGCGGCAACTGACAAAGGACTACGGTGTTCTGTCAGCTGACGATCCCACGCTGCCCCGCAAGGTGCTTCTTCACGCTTCGTTTGAAGGATCCCATGTTGTAGGAAGGAGGAAACACATGTGCAGGCAAGGCGTTCCACTTTTTAATAGTTCGACAGAGATAGGAGTTGCCGAACTTTTTAGTACGAGAACTAATGTCCACAACAGTGGAATGATGACATCGCAAGCCTGCACGTGTGGTTCTATGACGGAAGGGAGAGGGTGGGATAAGGGAAAACAGTTCTTCAGAGCACTCGCCATGGTACAGGCGGTAAAATGTACTTAGGGAGCCTATGTCCCTACGAAGTTGCAGAGGTTCTAGGTATTTTGTGACCTCTTCGTCGTCGATTATGCGGATAGCCCGTCGCTGCAACCTATCGAGAGCCTCGAGAAGATACTGTGCGGAGCCGTCCCAGAGATGCGAGCAATACTCCACGCAGGTCCGAACTGGAGTCTTATAAAGAAGACAGCTGGTCCGGCGTGAAGAACCGGCGCACCATGTTCAGGACTCCGAGTTTCTTTGAAGCTGTTAAAATGAGGCTCTCGATGTAATTTCGTTGGTCTAGATCGCAACGAATATCCATGCCTAGCATATTCAGGCTATCGCGCATATTGAGGCTAGCGCCCTGAAGACTGGGAGTGGGGTGAAATGGGGACATTTGTTGGACATCACTAGATATTATAAAACAAAGTCCCACGTCTGTCTGTTTTTATTTATTTTGTAACTGTCACTGGATGACCCTTCTACAACAGGGTCTACCACCAGAGAATTTGCTACTCGATTAGCACCACCCAGGGGTCACGTGCAGGGAAACTAGGGTAAAGCCTGCGGACATGAGTAGCATCAACCCCCAAGTGTTCGCGATAAAATCAAAACTACTAAACGGATTTTCACGCGGTTTTCACCAATAGGCAGAGTGATTTTCTAGGAAGGTTTAGGTGTACAATTTGTTAAGGTTTCGTATAAATCGGTTGAAATATGACGGTAATTGTAAAAAGTCAAGCCGCCTGAGAGCTTTCATCAGATATACGCATATACAATATTAATCCTTATCAACTTAAATACGTTAGTTACCTGAAGCATTTTATGCACATAATGATAAGAGAAGACGTCGTCCTGCCTGAACATTGCCGTTGTCTCGCCTTCTATTTTTTTTCTAGAACCCAATTGCCACGCCTGATGCGACCCAGCGACAGAAAAAACATGCAGGCATAATATGGTCTACTATCTGTGCGAAGCCGGGGCGGGTCGCTAGTATATAATATCTATATTAATAGTACGGTCGGCCGGCAGGTACGACCCGGCGGCGGACGCGTGGGAGACAGTGGAGCCCATGGCGCAGCGGCGGTACGGCGTGGGATTGGCGGCGGTGGAGGGCGCGCTGTACGCCGTGGGCGGGTGGGAGGCCCCGGGCAGCGAGCACCGCTCGGTGGAGCGGTACAGGGAGGGCGCGGGGTGGGAGCCCGCTCGGGACATGGCCGCGCCCCGGAGCCACGCGGCCGCGGCGGCGCACGGCGGCCGGCTGTACGTGGTAGGAGGCAGCCGCGGCGGCGACGTGCTCACCGGCGTGACGATGTTTGACCCGCAGACGGGCGCGTGGACCGAGCTGGCCGCGCTGCCCGCCGGGCGCTCGGCCGCCGCCGCGGTGCTGGTCGCTTGGCCACCGGGGGCTGTGTGAGGGTGGCCGCCCACATACAACAAATGTAAATAATAAACGTAATTTCATATAGCAATATTTTATTTTTCGATCCGCAAAGCGACGACCGTCCGATATCACTTTTTATTCTATAACGTCGGAAGGCATACAAACATACGGCCCACCTTTAGCCGTAAGCCTATGAACGCTTGTAATACACTAAATGTATGCCGATTGCCTTAGTACTATTGCGGATATCCTAATTTCTGATTCTATCACGCCGAGAAACCCTGAGCATAGCTCTTTCCGAGTTGGATCCGTCCTTTGGCATTGGTTTAATCTAAACTTCAACACAGTGTTGTGTGGTATGGGGATCACTGCACCTACCTTAGAGGAAGATTAGTAATAAGGAAGTGATATTGATTACGTCATAACTAAATAGTAGTATCACCATCACACGCTCTTAGAATGAGTTTCAAATACACTTCTTAGACAGTTAGTTAGAATCTCTTTGTTATATTTTCATACATATACCTTGTTGTCCAGTTTATATCGTCACATTAAAAATACATTCGCCAAGAAGAGTTTAGTCCTCCACATATCGCCAGCCACACGTGGAAGCGGTTACCAATAAAATATTGACCTTCAAGTTACAGAAACGAGCCCTGAAGAGTGAGTAATTGCGCGAATGCCTCAATGGCGATCCTGTACAGATATTCAGATAATAGGCGTCCTAACAGATCTTATAGTGTCACAGTCTAGTTCGTTAAAGTTTTGAGAGATAAGTAAAATTATTCTTTCCATTTATTTTCAATAAGCAAAATATTGTATATAAAATTTCAAGAGTAGTATATTTAGTTCACATTCCAACAATCTTCACTAAAGAGTAAAGGTCTGTCGTCTGCAAAAATCATAATCTTCGCGTATGGTACAGCAATGGACATAAATCCTTATTATAAACTAGGAATAACGAAGGACCTAAGTTAGGTCCCTGAGCAACCCCGTAGGAGATAGGTAATTCGTTACTAATATGATTACATGACTTCCTATCTTGATAGACTGTTGATTAAAATTATCTTCTTGTTTTGTTTTGAAATTATCTCAAATATATTCCAGTTCTTAACAAGATTGGGACAGAGACTGTGTCAAAGGCTTCTACTAAATCTTACGGCGATAGCTTTTTTTGCATAATTTGTGTACTGTACTGAATTTGCAGATTTTTGGGTCTCACTCCATGAGTGCGCCAGATAATTATCCTCAATTGCTTATCATGCCATCTAAAATATTAGCAGTTACTGCAGTTTTATTATGCAGTTTTGTATCACCTATTTCCTAACAAAATCCATTGTATTTCGCCATCCGAAACTAACAAAGGCATATAGGTAGGGCCTTGAGTTCGCGGCACACAATAGGCAAATGTCTTTTTTTATAATCGTAGCGTTTGCTTCATTTTTATATACGTCTTGTCGTGAGTATGGAATGTATACACAGACACAAGTGACAACAGACCGAGCCACACAAAGTCATGCAAATCTTTACTACGGGCTTCGTCGCAGAATGTCGGCATAAAATACAAGGGTGTGAGAGAAAAGAGAAAATAAAACACAGAGTCAACTGTATATAATATGAATATCTATATTATTATCATTATTTGCTTACGATACATATTTACACTTACTTTATATTTATACAGGTGGTCTTTTCTTACGGCTACCGCCCGCGGCGCGCGGCGCGCAGCCCGCTTCAGACACTAACAGACACAGTGCCGATTAGTACGTAGAGCGCATTTTTTAACAAATTTGCGCAACTTGGAAATAGTTCCGTACATGGTCGGCGGACGCGCCGCGACTACAACACTTGGCCAAGAATTTCACACATCCGGTCCTCGTGAACGTCTCCCTCGACGGCCATGGAGAGCCCGACCATGGTCGTCGAGAGAGACGACGCGCTACACAAATCCGAAATCAATTTTCGATATAATCGAATAATCCGATGCTGTCGTTGTAGATGTGGCACCTCGTAACGAGTCATTTTTGAGAGTAGATAAATAACTGTTTGGTCATTGTATAAAAATTTAAAGTATATTGAGGCTTTTTTAGTTATAAACAAAACCTACAATATTTTATGGAAAAATAAGTTTAGTCGTCAAAGGCATGTTTTACAACACGATTGAATTCGAATATTGAATATTCGTATTCAATATTGGTGTTTCAATTGATCGTGTTTTATCAGAAGGTGATGTCAGGAGCCCTAGGAACCGGCGAGCGTGCATAAAAAAGCTATGAATGTTAAAGAATCGAGTGAGGAGTGTAAGGACAGGGTCTTATGACATTCGGTTCTCTCTGCCTACCTCGCAACGAACCTTCTAAAACGACGATATCACATTTACCAACCAGTAGATCGCTAGAGATCTCTGTCTGCCCATACAAGGCGCTGACGTCACTTTTATTAATATGGACCGATCCCGCCGCCCGACTCCTCCTAGTTACAAGGTACACTCGGTCCGACCACCGACACGTGTCTACACTCACGTGCACTACTTGGCAGTTAAAATGACACATCAATCTTAAGAGCTAGTTCCAAGTACACACGGCGCTTGATGTAAGGTCGGTTTGTTTACTGCCAAGTACTGCAGCGGCGTACAATAAGAAGTACCCTTCAGAACAATCTGTATAGAGTTTGAAACGATACGGCGAATGCAAACCGTTTTGTACTCTATCTCGAGTTTTATAAAAGATCATATTTATTTGTACTCTATATTGAGTTGTATTATCATATTCGAATTATTCGTCAACACGGCCGCTCGCCCCCGGCGGCGGAGACTTCGGTGTGAGATACAATTATATATAAAATAAACTACAATGAACCTTGTCACATATGACATAATGCTTACGTCAATAAATACCGATGTCAATAAACTCAGGCCACGCCTATGATGACTTCTGGCTCATCGAGATAATTATACGTTACACAAATCTGAGTCTAATTACAAACGAATAAAATTTGAAATCTGTTTTTATGTCATATCGACATATCGCTATCAATTTCTGATCGGACAGTAGGTGTACCCTCAATCATTAATTCTAAATATGTTTTCCGACTCGCCAGCGAAGGGCTCGCTTGAGAAATGTATATTTTGAAAAGTTCAAACAGCCCCCTCACTATGAATTACATTTCACATAAACACCATTTGTTTACGCAAAGATAACTTAGTACCATGCTTTAACCTTTCCACCGCTAACGACGGAATATCCCTACCGCAGGTTACGACGACCGCGGATCTGTCCGTCATTGGAAGCAAGCCAGTGAAAGGTAAATTCCAGTATGATACAAAAAATAGATGTAACAATTTCTTTGTACACGAAATGCTACAGTTAATATGTAACCCGTTCACGTGATTTTTCTCTTCTTCTTCGCGTTATACCGTTTCCTAGTCCATTAGGATTGGCGGGGTCCGCCACCTGAGACTATGGATTTAGCGAAGACATTGATTTGTACACACAGCGACCGCCGGCAGACCTCCGCAACTCAGAGGGAAAACCAGTTTTGTTTCGGGTACCGAAGCCTATTAACGCTTGCGATATATTAAGTATCACTCGCGAGATGCCTCCTCTGCCGCTTACAACTCCTTGGGAGCTTACTGGCGACCTCACTCACACGCAGGAACACAAGAACCTTATATTGTATTATAGGAGTTGTTATTTGGCCGCGGTTTTCTGTGAGGTGGAGGTACTTCCCCAGACGGGCTGCTTTGATGCGCCCTACCTCTCTTAATTTGTCACACGTCTTTCGAAATATAATTTCTGCGACGTGCTGGTTTCCTCGCGATGTCTTCCTTCACCGCCGAGCGAGCGATCGTCGTGGTGTACATAAATCCGAAGATATGAATTTAGTGGCACATGTCCCGCCAGGATTCCAACCGGCCGGTCCAAAGGCCGGTCCCGTCTCCTCAGGGCGAGCACTTGTGGCGGGAGCGAGGAGGACGGACGACGTCCTGTGGTCATGTCCTCAGTGTGACGGTCGGCGGAGCAGGATTATGGAAAGGATTTAAAGTGAAGACACGGACCGAGGGCCGGCTGCAGAGCGGGGACGGTCAGCGTCGTTTCACCCCTTCACAGGTAGGGGAGTAGGCGTCGCGAGACATTGCGGCTGAGAGCTAAACAAACTTGTAGGGTGCCAAGCGCCCACGGTACGGAACAGTGTCAGAACAGAGGCAAACAAGCATACGGCTCACGTGGTGGAAAGCGGTTAGCGTAGTCTACAAAGTGGAGTCTCAGGAGAGTGGTGGGTCACGTCAATACGAACACTTTGTTCATGCTATTTTGCTATCAAAATGTCCATCAATAATTGTAACAAGCATGTTGATTGTATTGATGTCCAGAGCACGAGTGACACGGGCCGGGTGAGCTGCCATTCGCCGCTAAATGATCTCGTTTGTATCCACGATAACTGAACACGCCGCCCAGCGCTACTCTGTTATGAGACGAACTGCGTTGTTCCGCCTTTTTAGTGTTACGCAAAACAAAATATGTGTGCTTCAGACCACACGACTGAAGTAAAACTTCTTTAGCTCCATAGTGTGATACAGACAACAGGCCTGCACTGTCTTACATAAAAAAAAAAGAGAAAGAAAACCTCTCTTTTGCCCCTACAGTAATATATAAACGTAACTCTCTCTCTTTCTATCTTCAGTAACTTATATCTTCCTCTCAATTTCCGTTCGCCTCGCCGGATCACACTTTACGTAACGCTCTCGTCACGCATTCGCCAGCTTGCTCCCCAAGTGAAGCGTGCGTAAAGAAGTTTTACTTTAATAATGTGTACTAAAAGTGGTCCCGAGACGCGGCGCTGCGCCCGCCCGCTGCGCCCGCCCGCTGCGCCCGCCCGCTGCGCCCGCCCGCTGCGCCCGCCCGCTGCGCCCGCCCGCTGCGCCCGCCCGCTGCGCCCGCCCGCTGCGCCCGCCCGCCGTCGCCTGCTTGCTACTCGAAACGATACCTTCCATTCCCTCGAACACGCCGCGTAGCTCTGTTCGGATCCGCTACGACCCGCGTAGCACTCGCCAGTCACTCCATTAGATGGAAGTCGACGATCGAACAGAGTACCTCTGGCCGCGTAGCATACAGTTTGTCCGCTACGACCGACGTAGCGCTACATGTCATCATAAATAGAGTAGCATTTTATCCGCTACGTACGTAACAATACGATGTTGCAATACAAAAGTCTTTATACAATCACCAATTTCACTTCCTTTGAATGTCTCGACTCGCCGGAGCTCCGTTCCGCTCGCGCGCGCTCCCCGTGTGCGCTCGCTGCGACGCACGAGTCCGTGGCGGACGGCGGACGCGCAGCAATATATTTTAACATTTGTACAATCACAAAGCGGCGCCGGCGGCTAGAGTCTGTCGCAGGTGTAGTGTATGTGCAGCGAGCGGTCCGGCGCGGCGGCCGCGCGCAGCGTGAGCGCGGGCGGCGAGCGCGCGCGCTTCAGACGCTAGGAGCGCGGCGAGGGCCCGCCCGCCGGCAGTGGCGGCGGCCCGCCCGCCGGCAGCGGCCCGCTCGTCGGCAGCGCGGGCGCCGTGCTCGCCGGCGGCAGCACCGGCGGCTTCGGCGGCAACCGCGGGGCCGCGCTTCCCCTAAACACATACAACAAAGTAACGTCAAAGTGCTCGTTATTATATTTTATACAACGAGCCTCCCGCTCTCACTGGTGACCTCACTCACACGCAACGTATACAACCACTCCATAGGGAATTGTTATTTAGCTGCGGTTTTTTCTGTGAGGTGGAGGTAGTTCCACAGGCTTTGATGTGGCCTACCTCCTTTAAAAACACCCAGACTAAGACAAATAGACACGTTTATGTACACAAATGTTTATCTTCTGCGGGAATCGAACCCACGAGCGTTAGTTTCAAAGTCGCGTTATTGACCATTGCGCCACGAAGCTTTTCAAAATTTGTCACTGTCATATAACGTGGACAAGTTCGTATTAGAGAAAAAAGATTAAACATTAAGAAAAAATAGAAAGAAAATTAAACATTAAAAATTATAATAAGTTCAGAACTGTCGCACACACTGGAGGGCCCGCCTCGGCAGACATTTAATTGAATATACTCGTAACACTCACGTGGTGTTGTGGTGCCTCCTCTGCAGGATGGTGGAGTGCGCCGGCCGCAGCAGCTCGGGCGCGGGCGGCGGCCGCGGCGGCAGCGGGGGCGGGGCCGCGCCGCTCGGCCCCGCCCCCGCCGGCGCTCCGCCCGCCGCGGGCCCGGCCCCGCTCACCGCGGTCGCGGCCACCGCGCCGCCGCTGCCGGGAGACGTACCCGACTAAAAAAATAAAACACGTTTATACACGTCTGCGGACGAGGCTCGTACGTACGAACGTGCGTACGTTATATAGCATTTAGTTTAGTATATTAATATTTAAAACATTGACAAAATAAAGCAACAATTTAGCACCGCGGCGGGCTCGGCACCGGGGACTTGTTGACATTACCAATAACTTGTAGTACACTGGCTCTTAATTTCTCTCTTATCTTATCCAGTATGCTACTGGCTCTTAGCTGGACAAACTCAGCAGGAGTAATGTTGTCTTCTTCTTCGCGTCACCCCGTTTCCTTGTCCGTCAGGATAGGGCGGCGTAATCCAACTCGTTGGATTAGTTGGCAGGCGCGAGCCCGCAGGCACCCACTGGCTGCTGTCCCGGAGCACGCCTAGAGGTGGCGGCTCAGAATATAGCTAGATGTACATGGCTCAATAAATTAAACACTTCAACTTCCAGCCACGTAGTATGTTCTATAATACGAGTACAGTTAAATGATTAAATTTAAGAGAGGAAGGGCGCATCAAAGCAGAGTACCTCCACCTCACAGAAAACCGCAGCCAAACTGCAACTCCCTAAAGAATTATTGTGTTCCTGCGTGTGAGTGAGGTCACCAGTAAGCTCCCAAGGAGTTGCTGAGTAAGCAACAGAGGAGGCATCGCGCGAGTGATACTTAATATATCGCAAGCGTTAATAGGCTACGGTACCCGATTTACATCAGGAGGGCCGTATGCTTGTATGCCTTCCGACGTAGTATAAAAAAATACAAAAACAATAATTATCACAGTATGCTTATAGACCAATCTTGTCAATCAATGGTTGCCATATCGTTATTTTGGTTTCGTCAGCAGTGCGCACACCGGAACAAAGTGCACGCCTCGCGAAGTGGTTTCCGGCTAGCTGTATACTCTTCCCAGTTATTTACAGAGCGGTTTTGACCCCTTGACAGTTATCTCTTGGAAAATAAAGTTTATACTTCAAAGGGCTCAAGCAGAGATTACCTAAAAACTTGAGGATAACTTATAATGATAAAAATATTAATCCTATTTAATACAAGGCGATGTAGCATTAGTTAAAAATCAAGTAGGAAATAAATTAGAAAATATTTATAATGGCCCATTCCAAGTACTAGAAGATATATCTCCAAATGTAAAATGTATCTTCGACACATCCTTAAGGTTAGGTAGCGGACCCAAAATCCAAATTGATAACGAGACCACGCTGGGACGAAGAAACTAATTATTTTTTAGGGAAAATGTTATCGAAATATTAATATTCTATTAGTTTTCACTCATATTCCTTTACAAAATAATTCACCTACGTATATTTTGACGCTCACTCGCATCAACAACATTCACAGTTTAAAGTATCGTCGGTACAAGCCGCGCGGCCCCGTGTACGTACCAGGTGCGGGGTGTGCGGCGCGGCGGAGTCCCGGCGGCGCCGCGGCGGCAGCGGAGGCGGCGTGCCGCACCAACTTCCAGCTGCACAATACAAAACATACATAGTGTACACAAAGATTGTAAACAAACATCATTCAAAACTTCAACAAGACCCCAGATTACCTACAGTTCAGTTTACTAGTATTGCAATCAAACAATCCGCCTGATATAAACTAGTCACCGTAGCCTATAAACGATTGTAATACACAGTAATACTCGCGCGATGCCACCGCCGCTGCTAACACTGCAACCTCTTAGGAACTTACTGGAAACATCGCTCACACGTAGGAACACATCAACCCTCTAGGGAGTTGTTATTTGTCTGTGAGGTGGAGGTACTTTTTACTTCGATGCGCACTATCTCTCATAAAAAAATGTAAGAATACCAAAATTTATCAGCGTCATTAAATAAGAATAAATAAAATCGGCCAAGTGCGAGTCGGACTCGCGCACTAAGGGTTCCGTACCATTATCTATAAAAACGGCGAAAAAATCACGTTTGTTGTATGGGAGCCCCCTTAAATATTTATTTTATTCTATTTTTTAGTATTTGTTGTTATAGCGGCAACAGAAATACATCATCTGTGAAAATTTCAATTGTCTAACTATCACGGTTCATGAGATACAGCCTGGTGACAGACGGACGGACAGCGGAGCCTCAGTAATAGGGTTCCGTTTTACCCTTTGGGTACGGAACCCTAAAAAGCGTCATTAACAATAATACCGGCGGATAATGCTTATTTGCTAATGTAGTGTACTCACAGGTGGGCGTGGGCGTGGGCGCGGGCGGCGACGGCGTGGGCGCGCCGCGGACCGGGAAGCTGAACGCCACACCTCTGGAACTGACAAATACAAACGTGTGATTGGCTTTGTACAGGCTCGGCGACGCACGACCGATGTGCCTACACTGCAAGGGTCTATGGGCCACGATATCTGCTGACCATAGAGCAGTTTCCCAACCGTTTAAAAACGTCTACATAACTGTACAACTCTTGTGTGAAAGTCATGCTTACTGTTGACCTCACTCACTCGCAGGAACACAACAACCCTCCGGCTGTTATACGGCTGTGGTTTTCTGTGAGGGAGTGGTACTCCCCAGACAGGCTGTTATTATGTGCCGTAACTCTCTCAAAAACATGCAGACCAAGACAAACAAAAATATTCATGCATATTTTGTCTTGTGGGGAATCGAACTCGCGAGCCCTAACCACTCCGCCACCGGGCTCGTCCAATCGGTTCAAATATACATATATTACACATACACATGACTCGGCCCTTACACACCTCTGGCGCTTCTTTAACATTCATAGCTATTCTAATGCACGATCGCCATTCCTAATACTCCTAATACCACCTTCTCTATCCTTTCCTCGGCTCCTACATCTGTACCGTCATTTTTTTATCCCGTATTCTTCCTCCATGCACGAACCAACGGAGCATGCCTTTTCTTATTTTGACTAAACCTATCAAATGTCGCGTTTGTGTGTGTGTGTTGTCCCCGAGAGCCCGTTCTCGGGTGTCAGCGCGGCGGGCCTCACCTGTCAGCGGGCAGCGGGCTGAGCGTCTGCAGCGGAGGCGCCGGGGACCGCTTCGGAGACATCGCCGGCATTCTGCACACACACACACAAACAGAATTGATTAATTCATCGACGCATTATTTTGTAAAAAGGGAAATTTGCTTCCGCCACTTATTACTACATGCGGTCAAACGCTGACCACACATGCAGCGACAGCATGCATCTACTAACGGCAGTGGGAAGGTGCCGGCCAATAGTTCTCATGAACTAATCGGTGGCGGAAACAAAACCTATTAAATAGGACGATGTGTTTGTTTACACGATTTTTTTTGTTACAATCTTTTATACAATTTTATGTGCCGAACTATATTATTCACCCATGTGCTAAAAGATCTCGTATACATGATGATTGTAAACCTCTTTACCAGTGATATAACTTCGGATAAAGGTAATATATAATATAAATTAAATCAAACAAGTGCAATCGGACAACTACCAGACAATATAGTTATAGTTAATAGATTCAGGCGTTACTTAGCGAAAGTCAAATTTTCAGTTCAAATTGCCTGTAATATAATTATATTTCTGGGGCGTACTGCTTACTGTCAGTAGTTACGTAACATGTTACCGTCAGGTGGCTCGGACGTCAGTTTCCAGTATATAACACTATAAAAAAGTTTAACAACGATGATGTCGTGCGAGTGAAAGTTTTAAAGAAAAGATACTTCGGAAATCATAGTTAAAGCAAAAAGGGCTCAACAACTTAATAAAAATTTGAATACGAGTTTAGAATCAAAACTGAAATAAAAGTTACGTTTAATTCATTGACACGTTAATTTCTTAAATAAGTTTAATAATTGTCACAAGCGACTTCCATAAAATTATAACGGCATTAAACCTATATATCTAATCAATCTAGATCTAAATTCAAAATATAATATATATTAATAAGCTTCATCTTCCCAATAAAAACAATATATGAACAATATTCAAATACACACAAAAATAAGGAATTGACAATTTGCTCTATTTTGAAGACGTCTATAAAACATAATAATTAACCTGTCGGTTCGACAATGTGTCCGCGACACCCTGTAT
The DNA here is from genome assembly GCA_947507595.1 of Pyralis farinalis. NCBI lineage: Eukaryota > Metazoa > Arthropoda > Insecta > Lepidoptera > Pyralidae > Pyralis > Pyralis farinalis. The sequence goes on from OX382263.1 coordinate 553,558, forward strand.
ACGTACTGCGCAGTCGGCGTGCTCCGCAGTAATGGCGGAGTAACAGCAGACCGGCCGAGGTCGCGGCCGATATCGTAAGTATCGTATTACGGCCAGGCGGGCAGCCGGCCCGGCGGACGTGTTATCGCCGTGCACATGGTAAGTCTCGAGTTACCGTTACTTTGTGTCACTTTGTTATGTCACTATCATTTACTATAACCTAGCACCATCCCGTGGTATCACTCGCTTATAGGTCGTATTTCGTATTTCTTTTTTTTATGTACGTCCCACCTGCAGGCGTACATACATTGACAGGGAGAAATCTCATTCGAATATAAAAGTTACACTGTGTGGGAGTTGTTACAGTCTCACTCGTACACTCGCGGCGTCGCGCGCGCCCTCTACCACGACAAGTCGAAATATAATATATAGTATAGTGCTAATTACGATTTCAGGTCAAAATGATTTCTTCTTCATAGTTTTCAAAATTACGCAATTTTGATTCGAAATATTCTCGAGAGCTTGTCGAATTTCCGTAGTAGCTGTATATTTATTGTTTGTGAATTGCAAGCGTTAAACAATTTTAGCGATTATTACGGATTTTGAAGTGTATGTATTTAATTTAAAATTTAAATAATGGAAAACAATAAAATTGAAAAGTTCACTGAGCCTCATTCTGCGGGTTGTATTGAAACTTCAGAATTATGTCTGATAACCCTTCCGGAGTTCAACAGAATTTCTAAAGCGAGATTAATTCTTTGAAACGACGACTTTGAAACGATTCCCACAAACTGAAGATTTGTACTGTATGAATATAGACCCTTTGCCTACACTGTGTGTGACGACTTTTCGATTCGAATGAGAAGTCTCCGTGCCAATGTGAATACGCCTGCTGATGTAAAGCGGGTACCACAATACATTAAGGATGACTCGCGCGAATCCATATCTGATTAACACTCACTCACACGTAGCACAACGACCCTCCGGGGAGTTGTTACTTAGATACCATCCCCTTTTAAAAAAACTATTAACTCACATTAACAAATATTAACTTAAAAAAAAATAACATTGGCAAGGAATTATCATTTTGTATACAACATTGCGAAGCAAACGAACGAGTACGTCCGGCCTGATGTGTAGTGGTCGCTGCAGCCTGTGGACTGTGGTTCTAATACAAGGAGTACAATTCATACAGATGCAGAAACATCACTACGCTCCAAAGACTTGTTATACTGTCCATCGCCTGACGCAGGGTCCTCTAAGTCACCTTACCTCCGTTATAGTAAGCGACACTCACCTGAACAGGTCGTGGTGCTTGGGGCTGGGCAGCGGGCGCTCCGGCGGCTCCGGGGCGGGCTCGCACGCTGCGGACACGAGCACACGAGTTCACAGAGCGACCTCACTCATATTGCGTGCGAGATAAGGACAGTACAAAGGTCAAACAGTGCAGCTTGCTGTGACGCTGCGTGTACACAAAGCGTTATTTAAGGGAGGTAGGGCGCATCATAGCAGCCCGTCTGGTGAAGAACCTCCACCTCGGAAAACCGCAGCCAAATAACAACTCTCTGAATGGTTGTTATGTTCCTGCGTGTGAGTGAGTGTTAGTACCAGACGGGGAATCGCGCGAGTTATCCTTAATGTATTGCAACCGTTGATAGTCTACGGTGAACGCTTTGCATCAGGTGGGCCGTATGCTTGTATGTCTCCCGACGTAGTATAAAAAAAGCGTCGCCATCCGGGGTACAAGATGGCGACGAGGTGACGTCATACGATCGCCGCCATCTCGAACATTCAACTAATGTTTATACAACGTCGGGAGGCATACAAGCATACGGCCCACCTGATGTAAAGTAGTAACAGTAGCCTATTAACACGTGCAATACATTAAGTATCACCAGCGCTATGCCACCTCTGCTGCTAGAACAACAAATCTTTAATTCTGGTGACCTCCCTCACTCGCAAAACGTAACATCTCTCCAGGGAGTTGTTATTTGTCTGCTGTTTCTTTTAATTACTCTAATTGTGTTCAGTACATTGAATGGTAAAACATATATACCTAGTCGGGTCATAAGGTCTGTCAAAACATTATTATTTTAATTTTGGAACACTGGCCAGCAATACTTTGACTAATTTTAAAAATAGAACGTTCCCGCTTGCCGAAAATAAAAAATAAATTCATTTTCAAATACGGAGTGGTCGAAAACCTCTATCTCTGCCTCATCTATTTCTACCGCCGAGCAGCTGTATTTATATAGTTGTGTTCCGGTTTGAAGGGTGAGATATGGCAGAGATGTTACTGGGTACTGTGACGAAACAGACTTAGATCACGAGATTGACAGCGAGCGAGTAACATCCCCGTTGTGTTACGAGCGGCAATAGCGGCTGGGGTGACCGCTCACCATCTGATACGGGTCGCATGCTTGTTTGCCAATCTAGTTGTATAAAAAAACTCATTGGTACAAAAATTCAAATGGCACAAAGGGTAGTAATGTTTCGTCCTTATCTAGTTTTGAAAAAAGCCAATTAAAATGTAAGACTGTACAAAATGAACAAACTAGTTTGTACAGTGCGGCCGGCTACGGGACGCCGTGAACACGCGTCTCTTACATCCGGCCGCGGTGTGCAGGACGCGTGATGAGTCGAACAGTTTATTTCCGCTCTGTTTTGTTTGCGGTACTTACAGTTGTGGTGCGTCGGGGAGGAGGGCCGCGGCGGCAGCAGCGGGGGCCGCTCTCCGCCGCCGGGCGCGCAGGCGGCGGGCGGGGCGGCCGCGCCGGGCCCGCCGCCGCCCGCCGCCGCCGGCACCGCGCCCGAGATGCTGCCGCGCGGGAGCAGCGGCGGCACGCGCTCCTGCACACGCGACGCGACACGTCAATTAACAAAGTTTTAACATTATGACCTAATCCATTCGATTTGGCGAAGACAGCTCCACAACACTAAGGAGTGGACGAAATTGACGATTTCAAAAGATACCTACATTGTAAAGTTTCTTTCGGCATTTCTTCTTCGCCAATGGTCATTTTAGAAACGCTAGCAGATTAAGAAAGAGAAATCATAACTATGAAAAATTAATAAGATACAATACTGAGAATGTAAGACGTGTCTAAGTGCCCGTGAGTGTCCATTAGCAAATAAAGAATTTTATTTTTGCTGATTTTTATATGGAGCGACTGCCGTTTACAAGGCAATGTTCACAAATTGATACCAAACGGCGTCGTGCCTATACATGAATTTCTACATCGCAATGAGATCAGTGTCTCGTGGCATACGTGGAAGACATGACTTGTTCATTATCCGGTGTCGTGGTGACGGACCGCAGGGGCCACAACATCAGGTGACGCGTGCAGTGTGACGGCCGAAGGGCCGCCGGCAGGCAGTCAGTGACGACAAAATTAATTGTATAACTTTTTCATTTAGATAAAGTTTTATATTTACTATTTAATGCTCTAAGTATTTTTAAAGTACAAAAAGGTATCTATTATACAGCTGTACATTACCTAACTGCTGCTATCTATTTCTTTATCTAAAAGTTTTTTACACTACTTGATAGCTAAAGAATCAAAAAAATTTCGTTACGTTGAGTGAGGACTGTGACGCACCGTGCGTGAATTCGGAGATCGTTTCGCTGAATCATATCATTTCGTTTCAGTGTAACTGTTTCCCGTTACGAACACGTGTCCACGTAAGACCCACGCCCGAGTGCGCCACACAGATAAAGCGCGTTTTTTTTAATAGTACTCGAAGTGATCCTACGTTTGCACGTATCGTACGCCCGCACGTGACTATACGTTTGTAACTCACGTGGTAGGGGCGCGGCTCGGCCTGCCGCGAGTAGAAGAGGCAGGCGTCGACGATGGCGCCGCGCGGCGACAGCGCCAGTGGCTTGCGCTCGCCCACCGCCGGCGGCGCTTGGCTGCGGACAAACACCACTCCTCACTCTCTTGTAACCTCGCCTTGTGTGTATGTATGTCTTCACACCGGGACCCTTCCGCAGTAGTCAGAGAGAGCCGAGCGCCGCGTGACTCGATCCATGCACACCTCACTCGCTTCAACAACATCCATTGCTCTTCTTTGAAGAAATATTATAATAATAAGAATTTGAGAAGTAGACACAGAGACAGATTGGTTGTACAGCTAAGTGCAGCTCAAGCTTTACACTTTGACCTTCGTACCGTTCTTATGCTGTTCGTGATAAGAGTTACAATCGCACTTCGAGTTGATCTGCTCTTAGCTGTACCTGAGCGGAGACTTGAATTATATTCCCGGAATGTGCATTGAGTGGCAAATTGTTACTACATCCACATCAACCCTCACTCATCCCACTGCAGAGATGCGGGTCTCCCTTCAACCGAAAGGGTTTAGAGCATACTCCACCACGGTGTTCAAATGCGGATTGGCGGAGGCAAGCGTTGTCAAGCCGCCCGAGGGTGACTTAGCTTAACAACTGTCATGTACCGACTACAGCCGCGACCGACCGTTAACGTGCCCTCCGAAGCACGGAGAAACTCGAGACAGATAAATCCATCCATAGACAGGCTGAGGTCGACGTTGCTTAACCTGCGTATTTTTGTTGAATTTTTTGGGAAATTTGTTGAAATGCAATTTAATATAAACACCACTATACATACATTGTTTAGAACTGTGTTAGTATTGACTAGCGATACATGTGCGCGGTCCCGCGAGCGGAGAATAACTTGGATTATCTCATTATGTACTCGTAGCAACTTTCGTACCTTATTATCGCAAACAAATCACCTTGTCATACACGCTCACCGGTTTCTAGTGCTCCTGACATCACCTTCTGATAGAACACGTCCAATTTGGTCATGGTAGGTAAGTCTCTGCCTTCCTCGGTTCCTACATTCTTCTCCGAGCGAACTCGGTGGCTCAGTCGTGAATGACGCCACTTTGACACCAATGCTCGTGGGTTCGATTCCCACACAAGGCAAACATTTGTGTGCATGAACATGTTGTTTGTCTTAGTATGGATGTTTTAAGAGAGGTAGGGCGCATCAAAGCAGCCCGTCTGGGGAAGTACCTCCACCTCTCAGAAAACCGCAGCCAAATAACAACTCCCTAGAGGGTTGTTGTGTTCCTGCGTGTGAGTGAGGTCTCCAGTAAGCTCCTAAGGAGTTGCAGTGTTAACAGCAGAGGAGGCATCGCGCGAGTAATAGTTAATATATTATAAGCGTTATAGGCAACTGTAACCGCTTCACATCAGGCGGGCCGTATGTTTGTATGTATAAAAAGAAATACGTTCCCATAGTATATCTGTTTCGTCATACTTGCACCGTGCATTCTTTGTACACGAGGGAATAGCGTCACCTCAATACGTTAAATAAGGGCGGCCGTACACTCACCGGTCGTGCCGCGGGGACGTGCGGTCGCGGGGGGAGGGCGGCTCGTCTCGGCCAATCCTGCGATGCAATCATTTCATACATTCAACATAAACCAATCATTTCATTAAAAATATTAAAAAAAAAACCTAATCTTATTCTTCTAAGCTTTATTCCATTTTCAAATCCATTAGAATGTGCGGGGTCCGGATGCCTAAGACTTCGGATTTGGTGAAGACACTGATTTATACATTGTAAATAAATGATAAAGATATTGGATATATGGATTTGTCACAGGTTCGAATAATGGCATGTTCAACATCGCGAGGAAACCTACACGTCAAATAAATTGTATTTCGAAAGACGTGTGATCTGCCATGCAATTCTCTGAGCGACTCGTAATGGCTGTGTGCGTCGCTGTGATCACAGATGTCACAGCTTTGACATCGTCTACTGCGATCACGGCTAAATAATTTGGTATTCTATAAGGCTGTAAGCGTACGCGAGGCTGTTTGCCTTGTAGAATTCCAATTCCAAACGCAGCCTTGCGGCGCTAGTGTCGCACAACCATGAAAAGCGACACCAAGGAATTGCAATTTTGTGTTCAAGGCAGCCGATGTTTCCGAGGATGTAAGGATGTTTGCTCTTACAGAATTGCATGGCTGACCTGAGAAAGGTCTGGTTGTCCCTCTGTGTGGGGCGTGTCTGCCGGCGGTCGGCCCACGTCAGTGTCCTCGCCAAATCCTTAGGCTTGTGTAGCGACACTCGCAATGGATTACAAAACGGGATAAAGCGAAGACAATGTTTTCCACGGAGCGACTGCAGTCAGACCTCCAGTCACACGTTTTAAATGTAATTACTTGGCCGTGCGGGTTTCCTCTCGATGTTTTCCTTCATCACCGAGCGAGTGATAATTTAACAAATATGTATGTAAATCAGAAAACACGAATTTAGTGGTACATGTCAGGATTCGAACCGGGGTTGGTCAACAGGCCAGTTCTTTCAATCATTTACTAAACCCCGATATGGGGGTGGTAACAAAAATAAACAGTGAACCTATAATTTTACGATAGGCAGGGTGCACCAAAGCAGCCCGAATGGGGAGGTACCTCCACCTCACAAAAAACCGCAGCCAAATAGCAACTCCCTAGAGGGTTATTGCGTTCCTACGTGTGAGTGAGGTCATCGGTAAGCTCCCAAGGAGTTGCCGTGTAAGCAGCAGAGGAGGCATCGCGCGAATGATACTTAATGTATTACAGGCCTTATACCTATATGCCTTCCGTTGTATAAAAAAACATGGCAGGTTTCGAACTCAGGACCAGTTGAGCAAGCGGGTTCTTTGATTCATTAAAAATATCCTACACGTGGGTAAAAATGTACAGCGAACATAACACCCACTTGTTGTTGGGCTTGCTGCTGCCCTTGTCGAAGAGCGCCATCCCCTTGTCGAAGAGCGAGAGCTGCGCGAACGTGGAGCCCGCGCGCTCCAGCCGCGGGCTCACCAGCGCCTCCTGCCGGTCCTTGCCTGCTGGAAATCATCACGCATCATGTTTACTCTCACAACGTGCACGTCAACTTCATTCTAACCAGAGGAAGACTTTGTAGTCGTGGTCTGCGTGGGTACCTCTGTCTCACCTATTTCTACCGCCGAGCAGATATATTTATATAGCTGTGTTCCGGTTTGAAGGGCGATATATGGCTGATAAATTACTGGGCACTGTGACGAAACAGACTTAGGTCACAAGATTGGCGGCGCGCGAGTAACATCCCCGTAGTGTCGCGAGCGTCAATAGACTGCGGTGACCGCTTACCATCTGATGCGGGCCGCATGCTTGTTTGCCAATCTAGTTGTATAAAAAAAACTTCAGAAAATTTACGGTTGTAATTGCGGAGAGTGATATTTGTTATTATCCATTGTGGTTACTGTCTTTATGAGACGTTTTTTAAACATGACATTTTCAAAATGTGAATTTGATAAAAAAAACGTGTGCGTCTCGGAACGCCCGACAGAAGCGATAACTTCAACCAATCCGCCGCCGTATGCGCGAGAGAAAGGGAAGCCGGACAGACTGGCGCCGTAACGCGTTACGTAAGCGGTTTACCCTCTCTACCACTTCAAAAGTAATTGATAATGTTTATTTTGACTGTAAAAACAATTTAATTTCAATTTAGTAATTACTCGTACAGCGCCCTCTACCAAAATAATGTGCAACTATAATTGATTAAATGAAATCCCAATGTTAGTGAGGTGTGTGCGGAGCGCGTTACGGCGCTCGGTTCTCTCTGCCTACACCGCTAGGGACTTTGGAAATAATGCGTATAATGCATAATGACAATAAAATCAATGTTTATCTGTAATTATATGATGCAGCGAAATTATCTCAAAATGGCGCCATTTTGGCCGCTCCCCACCGCGCGCGTTACGTCACAGGCCTCACTCGACGCAACGAATTCTTTGTTTTTTTTAGCTATCAAGTGGTGTAATTATTTTTTGCATGTAAATTGTAGATATGTAGCTACAACACTAAACTGTGTCCCCTGATTACCGTCATCATTCGTTTTGTGAGTTGCCTCCCCTGTCCCCTGTGGAAGTACGTTTAAAGACGTACGTATTCACGTCAGGACGCCCAGTGTCTATAAACAATTTAAATAAATACTCGTTGTAACATTTGGTTATAAATAAATATATTATGACGAGCTCGGTAGCGCAGTGGTTAGTGACAATACTTTGACACCAACGCTCGTAAGTTCGATTCTCACACCATGACTAATATTTGTGTGCAAGAACATGTCTCCTCGACTTGGTCTGGGTGTTTATACATACTAGTACAGAAATACGTATATCTATCAGTTGTCAAGTAATATAACACACGCTTCGCTCACTTCGGCGGTAGATGGCGCTGTGTAACTTGTGTATACTACATTATAATTAGAATTACCTTTGTGTTCGTCGTGGTGCAGCTGCAGCGAGGCGACGGAGGCGCCGTCCCACGCGCTGCCCGTCGGAGACAGCTGGGACACGCCTGGACCACACGCACAGTGGATTATACAATGCTTGCTTTACCTTGCGTACATTAAAATTAACAAGAAATATATTTTATCGACGATCAGCGGATGTTTGGACCTCTAGTTGTTAAATAGTACTGACGATGGAGTTGTAAATGTCCATAGGCTACGGTAACTGCTTACCGGTCAGGCCGTACGCTTGTTTGTCAATTTAGAGGCGTAAAAAAATACTTGATATTTTGAGTTATTTCCGACTCCGAAGAGTCTAATCATGCAAACGTAAACACCAGCGGAGCAGCGTGGTGGAGTACGCTCTAAACCCCTCCGATTGAAGGGAGACTCGTATCAGACTCCATGCAGTGAGATGAGTAAGGGTTGACGTGGCATTAAGAAATGTTATTTTGGCGAGTATTTTTTTTGTGAAATTATTTTTATCAACGGATAAAAGTATACTCTAATCCACGTCCCATCATGCCACGCGACGTCAACACTTACTCATTAATTAATGAAAATTGTATTAGTAATAATAATAATAATAATAACCCCGCGGGGCAGCTTGTGGCGAGCTGTCGGTGCGTAACGACACCACGGGTACCCGAGTGCTCCAGAGAGTCGATCAGGGCCTTCGTCTCCGACGTGTCTTCGTCGGTCGGAGTGGAAAGTCAAGAAGGCCCGCAGGACTCTCAGTTCTGGCTTGCCTTCATTGGCCGTCCAGAGAGGAGTCGATAGAGTATATTGCTCGAGCAGGTGATATGCTCCAGGGGTGGAAGTGTTAAAGGGCATAACGCCGCGAATAACTTCGGAGAAAGCGCAGCACACCTCTCGACACCCCTGAGTCACTCACACCGGTGTTGCCCCCGGCCGAATTTCTCTGGCATTTCGGGGGTCCATCCAGTGAGTGGCGAGCCACCGCCTGCCAGAAGTAGCATCAAATATGATAGTTACGGCAGGCGTCCGTCCCTCTTCTGCAATAGCCCAGTACTAATAATCCCTCCAGATCTCATTTCAAAAGCAGACTTTTTTCCGACATATTTCAAATAGTTCCAATACCTGCCGTGACCTGTTCATGGGTATATTATCCCATTAATATCCCCTGAAGCAGGTCACGGCGGGTATAATACATTACATAATTCTTTTCGAAGGGGCCTCTACGCGTTGGATTCATATCCCCGCGCACGCCTATCAAATGACCGGGATTAAACCAGTGAAAAAAGAGATATAATAATAATAATAAATTTTATTATTATTATAACGGGTTGTGTTCTGAGTAGTTGTTCGACATCATGGCGACAGCCTCGTTTTACAATCGCACAGCTCGCCAACGGCTGGGAGTTCATCCTCATACACTGGAACAGCAATGGTCGCGCACTGTGCGGTTCACGAGAAGTTTACTCTTCAAATATAATTTGTATATAAAATGGGAGAGTTATTCCCCCGCCGCCGAGGTGACGGGAGTGACGGGAGTGTCGCGAGTACTGACTGAGAGTGTCCTCGTTGTTGTTGGTGGTGTGCACGTTGTTGTTGCAGGGCGCGTCGTGCTGCCGGCGGGACACCTTCACCTGCTTCAGAGACAGCTCGGGGAACCGGCGGGGCTGCGGACACACACGTTTATATCAATAACTACATCGGGCATCGCCTTCTGACAAAAGGTAATATAAACAATATACCTTCTGTCAGGAGGAGGAGGAACCGAGGAACCGGCGAGCGTGCATGAAAAGAGCTATGAATGTGAAAGAAGCGAGTGAACTATGTAAGGACCGCGTCTTATGGCGCTCAGTTCTCTCTGCATACCCCGCAAGGGACTTGGCATGAACATATACATACATACATACAGCGGGCATCACTGTACGGTGTATTGCATTTGCATTTCGCAGCGAAAGCAGTTTACAATGTGTACGCCGTTCGCCCGTAGTTAACGCAGCCCGCACGCGAGCGAGGGCTCGATGTCGTCGTCGACCGCAGCCTGTCTATGGATGAATTTTATCTATCTCGAGTTTCTCAGTGCTTCGGAGGGCACGCTAAGCCGTCGGTCCCGGCTGTCGTCGTTAGATGACGGTCGTTAAGCTAAGTCAGTGGCCCTCGGGCGGCTTGAAAACACTGACCTCCGCCAATCCGCATTGACAGCAGCGATGTGGAGTATGCTCTAAACCCCTTCGGTTGAAGGGAGACCCTGGGTATCCCTGCAGTGGGATGAGTAAGGGTTGATGTGAAAATAGTCAGTAATAAAAAGTAGGCAACTAAACTTAGTTAAAATTAAAAATAAACGAAAGGTAAAGTCATTAAATATGTCAACAGAGTAGTATACTAGTAAATATCGCGACACTTGCTGATTATTAATTAATAATTAAGGCATCTTATCATTCAGGGTCGGCAACGCATCAGTGACACCCTTGGCGTGGCAAATATCCATAGGCTACGGTGACTGCTTACCACCAGGCAGGCCGTATGCATCCCGACGTTGTATAAAAAAAATTAATAAATAACATATATATAATGAAGTATTTCACTCATAGGACAGCGTGCTACGGCGCTCGGTACTCTCTGCCTGCCCCGCAAGGGATTTGCCGTGAAGTTATAGATAGATAGATATTTCACTCACAAACTTGGGCATCTGCTTGACGGGCTGCCGCGGCTCGATCTCGAGGCTCTTGGCGTACAGGTAGTTGGTGATCTCGTTGTCGTCCATGTCGGGGAACGGCTCCAGGGACTCGAGGAACGCCTGCACAACAACCGAACAACTCTTCAATCAGCTGGACGTGAGGGCGCTTTCAAAATGTCGGTCGTGCTCGGTGGCGCAGCTTCGTGGGTTCGATTCGCACACAGTACTAACATTTGTGTGCACGAACATGTCTCTTTGTCTTGGTCTGGGTGTCTGAGAGGTAGGGCGCGTCGAAGCAGCTCGTCTGGGGAAGTATTTCCTCACAGAAAACCGCCGCCAAACAACATCTGCGTAGAGTGTTGTTGTGTTCCTGCGTGTGAGGGAGGTCGCTAGTAAGCTCGTAAGAAGTTGCTGTATTAGCAGCAGAGGAGGCATCGCGCGAGTGATATTTAATGTAAGCGTTTATAGGCTATGAGAACCGCTTTTCATCAGGTGGGCCATATGCTTGTATGCCTCCTGACGTTGTATTGTATAAAAAAAATGAGAATATCCGCAGTAGAACTAACCACATACGACTAAAGAATAAGCAAGCAGAAGTGGCAGTGGGCAGAAAGGTTCTCGACCCCCCCCCCCCCCCCCCACTAGATTGAGCTAGGTTTGTTATTATAACCGACAGCGATATCATTTCGCCGCGGCTCCAAAGCCAGCACAATCCACCCTGATATTCTAAGCATCACAGACAATGAAGTAGATAAAACATACCCTCGTGTTGGGCTCGAGCGTGAGACAGTAGGGCTGGTTCTGATACTGCTGGATCTCGCCCGTGATCTCCGCCACCTTCCGCCGCTTGGAGAAGTTGATGAGCTCCGTGTTTGGCAGATAGTCTGCGAGCAAAGACAACAAAATAAAACATCATTGTGGTCCCAGAACACCGCCTTGCGATAGTACATATTAAAAAAAGACGCTTTCGTACGTTGTGTTATTAAGGCGACACCTCGATCGTGAAGCTTTAAAATGGCTCCGCCCAATCACCCCGCGCCCCTCAATTGACACTCGACGCTCGATTTGTAAAATTTGAAATTAGCGCCTAATAGGTAACCTGGGGTCAACGTATAGTCAATGCAAACGAACAGAAAAGCTACAGAGTCGCGTCACACTTAAATAAAATTTATAATATCAATATTTAATAAAAATTATTGATTTAATTATTATTTAGCTTTATACATACTAAACCAAACATATTTATTTAAGCTAGACGGAAAACAATAGTAATAATAGTAATAAAAAACTACAGAAACGTATTCACTTTTAAAAGTTTATTGAAAGAGAAATCAATGACATCGTTTTATGTTTATATCTCTATAAGTTAACATGTCTTGGTATCTATGTTGTTCTTACTTAGGTCTCGTCCAGTGGCGCCCTCATTGAATAAAAAAACATATTATAGCATAGAAGATAAACATTATGAAATCTTATGTTGCATTTATTACGAAGATAGTAAAGTATTTTTACGTCATTAAACCAACACTCAAAATATTCCACTATCGTTGTTATAAGCAAAAGTGCTAAAAGAGGCCGTTTTTTGGCAATTATGCCTATAACAACGAAAGCAAAACATTTCAATTGTTGGTTTAATGACGTAAAAGTACGTTATTGTATTTGTAACACACGCAACACATGACTTTATAATGTTTATCTTCCACGCTAAGATACGATATTTTATTCCTTGAGGCGCCACTGGACGGCATGTATCCCCCTTAAGAAGAATGAAACACCAGCTACATAATACAACATTGTTTATCGAGAGGCTAAAGCGGGCCATTTGTTGATTCGGACACATATGTTTAGTTAGCAGATACACCATCTAAACTGCAAACACTGGTCACAGCGATGAAAGACGACTGTATGGAGAAAGGCTTACTACTGAATGCGAAGAAAACAAAGATAATGGTATTTGAAAGAGAAGAATCCAGAACTAATGTAAGGATTACGATTGATGATGAAGTGTTGGAACAAGTGGATGAGTTTGTATATCTTGGATGCGCTTTCAGCAGGGATGGAAGGTACACCGCAGATGTGGAAAGACGAGTGAGTGCTGGGAATAGTGTGAATGGAGCGTTGGGAAAACTTCTTGGCAGTAAAATCCTGAGCCAGAAGGCACAACTCGCTATACACAATGCAGTGTTGGTCCCAACGCTAACTTATGGAAGCGAGAGTTGGGTATGGCAGAAAGAGCATGAAAGTAGAATAAACGCGGTTGAAATGCGAGCGCTGCGCAAAATTTGTGGCGTAAGGCTTGTAGACCGTATTCGTAATGATGATGTTAGAAATAGAGTTGGTCTGAAAGAGAGCGTCGGTGTTAAAATAAGAAGAGGCATGCTCCGATGGTTCGGGCATGTAGAAAGAATGCAAGATGAAAGAATGACGAAGCAGATATACAATGCAAAAGTGGAAGGATGTAGGAGCCGGGGAAGGCCAAGACTTACCTACCATGACCAAATTGGTCATGTTCTATCAGAAGGTGATGTCAGGAGCCCTAGAAACCGGCGTGCGTGCATGAGAAGAGCAATGAATGTTAAAGAAGCGAGTGAGATATGTAAGGATCGAGTCACGTGGCGCTCGGCTCTCTCTGCCTACCCCGCAAGGGATTTGGCTTGAAGTTATAGATGTTCGAGTGTCATAATGGCTGATAGCGCCAAGTAAACACAGGATTTTTTTATTTCGAATAAATAAGAGAAATAAAATTATCAGATTGAATTAGATTGAAATTGAAATAGAAAATTGGAATTTTTTTGCAACTCCCTCCTGGTGAAGATTCACAAGTTATTTTACACAGTTAGGTATAGCTCTGGTAGGGATCCTAGCTTTTTCCCTAAATATAATACACTCTCGAATGACTAGGTATGCGCTTTCACTAACAGTCAATTTAACTTCGCGAATTTTATAAAAAAGTACAGGAAGAACTTGACGGTTAGACGGTAATTTTGCGCCTATTATTTGATAATTTACGTCTCCAACTAAGAAAATACTTGATTTATTGCTTCTCAATTCCACTGCCATCTTATAAAAGTTAAAACATTACGTATTAATCACGAGAATAACTGACATTCAAAATTAATAGACGGTTAGGTAATTATGACGAAGTTAACGATGCTCTCTCTAAAGTTATTCATTGGTTTAGTGTTAATAATCTGCTTTTAAATGATAAAAAGACTAAAGTAATTAAGTTCTCAACACCTAATGTAAGGCAGGTGGCTACCAATGTACATGTTAATGGAACTAATTTAGCCTCTGTGGAGACAACTGTGTTCTTGGGTATAACAATTGACTCCAGACTACAAAGGGGCCCACAGATTGAAAAATTATCAGGAAAACTAAGTTCTGCAGCTTATGCAGTGAAAACTATTAGACGGCTCACTGATATTGATACGGCTAGAATAGTTTATTTCAGCTACTTTCATAGTATTATGTCATATGGAATTCTTCTTTGGGGTAACTCCGCGGATATTAACACCATCTTTTTATTGCAAAAGAGAGCCATAAGAGCTATCTACAAACTTGGTCCCCGTGAGAGCCTTAGAGAAAAATTCAAAGAAATAAATATTTTAACAGTCGCATCGCAATATATCTATGAAAATCTTTTGTATGTCCATAAAAACATAGACTCATTTTGTAAAAAGAGTGATATTCATAGCATAAATACTAGATATAAGCATAATCTTGTGTTATATGCAAGCCGTCTCCACAAAACAAGTAATTATTTTATGGGGCAATTATACGGTTCTATAACAAACTTCCCAGCAATATAAGAGATTTGTCAATAAACAAATTTAAAACTACTATTAAAGCCAAATTGTGTAGCAGGGCATATTATAAAGTATCTGACTATATTAATGATAAAAATGCCTGGGAGTGAGTCGATCCAATTATAATGTAATTAACAAAATATATAAATTTGTTTGGATACCAAAAGAGGGATGCCTGAGTTTTTTGGCAGTATTTTTATCAGTGCTCACCTAGTCATAAACTGCACGGTAGGGAAAAAAAATGTGACGATTCCAAACAAATGTAGCCATTTTTACGGAATAAAAAGATTTTGACTTTGAATTTGAACAAATGAATACCGCGAGTACGTGCGGCACTGCCGCGCAACTTGTATGAACATGTTTCGATGTAATTCGGCACGGATTATCGTAATCCAAATAAGTTAAAAATTAATTTCCGAGTGTTTTAAAAGCAAATGAACAAAACTAAGACATATGCGTTAGAAAATAAAAACTTTGAAAAATAAGGGACACCCTAATATACATATATACAAATAGATTTTATAATCTATTCATATTTAAAAAAAACATGTGACAAATGATTTTCTTGCTGTTTCATAACTTTAACTTCAGTATAATGACATTTATTGTATTTTACTTATGTATACTCTGTGTTTTGTATTGTTGTACGTTTCCTTGTTATTTATTAAACTCTCAAGAAGAAAGAACCAGGACCATCTCTGATGTTGCAAAATAAATCTAATCCGTACAATAGTTCAATACTAACCACAATGTATAGAATAGATGATTTTTTTGTGTTTTCAGTGTTGGTTCATAGTAAATATTATTTGTTTTCACGAGTACCATGGGTATAAGTATACTATCTATCTATATCTTCACGCTAAATCCCTCGTGAGCGCCACATGACTCGGTACTTACACACCTCGCTCGCTTCTTTAACATGAAACATACCGAGTTTTTTTAAAAACTATCAAAATATACTATTTTACTAGTAATTATTTTAATACAAAAAAAAAAAAAAAACCTCCACTGGTTTTCTATCTTCTGATTGGATAAATTTCCAACGTAAACTAACCTTCACCTACGTACAATGTCTAAGTCGGAGTTCGGTGAGCTTATAATGGTTACTATGAGTTTGTCGTCCCGTATGACACTTACGTTAAAGTAGCATATAAATCGAGTAGTGATTCTTCTAGTGGAATATGTTTATTTAGTAAGTTTCTCCTAAAAAACAAAACAGCAAAAATATTCTATTTTATAAGTTTTTATTTTAATACAAAGAAATAAAGAGTCTCCACTGGTTGCTATGTGCTGAGAACGCGAACCTTATTGGTATAAATTTCCAACGTAACCTGACCTCCACCGACGTACAACTTCTAAGTCGGAGTTCGGTCAGATTATAATGGACAAAATAGGAGTTTGACGTCCTATATAGGTACGCGGTCAGCCTGTGGATAATGTATACCAATTATCAAATGTTACTGTTTATTCCTGCAAAAAATAACTCTTATTTAATTAATGCAGTTTTATATAGAGTTATTAAGTAATCAAAATTAAAAAAAAGTTTGAAGAGGAATTAAATAGCTTGGGCCAACCATACCTAGGAACTGTTCTAAAAACTAGAAATATGTCTACACAATGTTATTATAATATGTTTAATGAATATAATAATTAAAAAAAATAAATACCTTGTCTTGTTCGCCTCCCCCATTCTACGAACATTTTCTTTGTATTTTTATTCTATATATTTTCTTTTTAGTGTTCCCCATTATTACAACAGTATAATAAATATATATAAACCTATAATATTATTTACTACTTATATCTAATAATAATACACTTACGCTAAATACTATAATATTGAATATTTACAACTATTAATTATAAAAACTTCGGTGTCGCGATGTAAATGGAGCGAGCTCGAGCAGACAGTCGACATAGGTCTCACCTCGAAGCGGGCTGCAGCCGGACTGGCTGGATGTAGTTAGTCAACGCGTTTATAATCCTCATTACCGCACAATAAGGTCGAAAACACGTAGCACCCAAGACGAATGTGATCGCTTAGAAATTGTCAGAAACTTAAAATATTTTTAAAAAATTTCATGTTTCACTTATCAAAATATGCAGCAAGCATATTATAAACATAGATATTACTAATAGATTTAAGTAATTTTGAAGCGTATAAACAGAACAACTTCGTTGTAATTTCAAAAATAATGAATTTCAGGAGGTGTTTTCGAAAGTAATTATTATCGAATCAATTTTACACAATCGCGTATTTGAGCAAGCAAATTCAAGATAAAGAAATGAAGTTATTTATATTAAAATCTTAGATCCGTCAGTTTAGTCATTAGCCTATACTATTCGATGAAAGTTGGTCTAATTTTTCGATGTGTCGCCTTAATACAAATATTATATTACTATACACTCAATTATTAATAACAAAATTATTACTGGAATACACTTGCAATGTTTCATATTTTAATAAAAGTGTTGTAATGCTATGATCTACGTTGTTAAATGTTTTAGCGGGTACATGAAAAAACATTTATTTGAACTTGAAGCGTGTTTGATACAGACCGAGATTGCCCTCTTCGATGTGCAGGATATTTGTGAGGTACATCCCGAAGAAAGGCACGCAGGGAGGGTTGATGCTCCGGAGTCGCTCCTGGTAGCGCCGGAAGTGGTCCGAGTTCAGTTCGCGAAACTCTTCCAGAGCGCGGAGGAGGCGGATAGGGACCAACTGAAACGGGAGAGGAGTGAACAATTTAAAAACATGGAATGCAATATTTATCGTACAATATTTTAGAATTAGTTCCAAATATGAAGACATTTTCAGGAACACCGTTCCTATAGAAAATCTATATGTTTGTCTGTGCGTTTGTCTCTGTGAGTTTTTTTTCGAATATTCGAATTTTGACTTCAGACTCGGATTCAGCATAAAAAAGTAGAATGTTCAGGAACACCGTTCCTATCTCTTAAGAAACATGGACAAAATGGCCGACAAATTAAAAAAAAAATTTGAAGTGTTATATAATTGACGAGCCAGGTGTTCCTCTGGTAATGCAAGCTTGCGCATTCTCAACTGATTTAACTATGGCGGCCACGAAATACTTAAGTCGTTCCATCGAAAAACGTTCGACCACCAAAAAAAGAGATTCACCATCTTTTTTTTAAACTGTGTCGGGAGGCATACGAGCATACGGACCACCTTATGTAAAGCAGTTACCGTAGCCTATTAACGCTTGTAATAAATTAAATATCACTCGCGCGATGCCTCCTGTTCCTGCTAGGGAGTGAGTTCGCCAGTAAGCTGCTAAGGAGTTGCTATGTTAGCCGCCGAGGTGGCATCGCGCGAGTGATACTTAGACACGTCTTTCATGTTTAAACTTATCAAATTTTATTTCATTAAATTCACACAGATTCCATTTTTCCGTTTCCAATTACCAGCATTTTGGAAATGACCATCGGCGAAGAAGAAATGCCGAAAGAAACTTGCTAAAATAAGTATCTGGCAGGGCACAGGGTTGTTCCGCGAGGTGTTCAAATAGTGAAAGTGGACTGACCGCGAAGGTGGCCTTGAGCCGGTGCACGGAGGCGCTCCCGCAGGCCGCCACCACGGCCAGCACGGCGTTGAAGTTGTTCAGGTCGCTGAGGGCCAGCGCCAGCTCCAGCACGCGGCACACGACGCCCACTCGCTCCTCCAGGTTCTCGCTCTCCACGATCCACTTCTCCATCCAACGGGTGAACTGGAACGAACCGGATCACTTTAGAATCCTCGATGGCTTACTGCTTCGGGCAAGGATTTGGACCAGAAAGTAGAGGCAGTTCAGAATTACAAAATAATTATATTGTTTAGTTTAGAGCAGGATATACAGTCCAGCGGATAAAGAACCAGCCTATCGACCACCTCGTCCCTGGTTCCAATCCTAACGGGGAATAAACCACTAAATTCATGTTTTAGGATTTATTTTATACATATGAAGTGTTATAGTATAGATATGAACCCACCGTTAGAACCTTTCGACGAGCTCGGTGGCCCAGTCGTGAAAGACGCGACTTTGACACCGACGCTCGTGGGTTCGATTCCCACACAAGACAAACATTTGTTTGCATGAATGTGGCTGTTTGTCTTGGTCTGGATGTTTTAAGAGAGGTAGGGCGCATCAAAGCAGTCCGCCCGGGGAACTATCTCTACCTCACAGAAAACCACAGCCAAATAACAACTCCATAGATGGTTGTTGTGTTCCTGCGTGTGAGTGAGGTCACCAGTAAACTCCAAAGGAGTTGCTGTGTAGCAGCAGAGGAGGCATCGCGCGAGTGATACTTGGTAACCGCTTTACATCAGGTGGGCCGTATCCTTGTATGCCTACCGACGTTATATAAAAAAGCCGTACATGTTCATTATAAGGAAGTAATATAGTCTGGAGTATGCGTTTAGCAAACTCACCAGGTGACGTGGATGCAGAACGTGACGTACGATCACCTCGTGTACAAATCAATTGTAAATTGTATGTTTTATATAAATACTAGCTTTTACCCGCGGCTTCGCTCGCATTGATAAAAAATATTTTCTTTTAATAAAAGGTATCCTATTTTACTTCTGATACCTCCAAGAATATGTGTACAAAGTTTCATGATGATCGGTTTAGTAGTTTTAGCGTGAAAGCGTAACAAACAAACGGATATTCACATTTATAATATTAGTAGGATAAATACTATGTTCATTAATATGTAACTTGGTCTGAGACAATATACAGTTGGATCCGGCACACGGGTCTCGGTCACCGTTCCCGCAACATATTGATCACTCGCTCGCCGGTCAAGGAAAACATCGCGAGGAAACACACACGACCAAGGAATTATATTTCGAAATACGTGTGACGTAACTTCTCTGATCTGAGGTTTATCCTCTGGGTCGTGGTGGTCTGTGGCAGCCGCTCCATGAAAAATACGAGTGTGCTTCAGACCACACGACTGAAGTAAAGCTTCTTTAGCTCCATAGTGTGATACAGACAATAGGCCTGCACTGTGTCTTACATATACGAAACTTAACTCGCTATGAGAAACAGAGAGAAAGAAAATGTGTGCTCGCCCCTTTCTCTCCTACCCCTACAGTAATATACCAGTAATATACGAAACGTAACTCTCTCTCTTTCTATCTTCACTAACTTATATCCCCCTCTCAACTTCCGTTCGCCTCGCCCGATCACACTTTTCGTAACGCTCTCGTCACGCATTCACCAGCCTACTCCCCAATTCAAGCGTGCGTAAAGAAGTTTTACTTCAAAATCATTAGTCTTAGGTAGCGGACCCCGCCAATCCTAATGGATTAGGAATCGGGATAACACATGGAAGATGTCAGTGTTAAAATAAGAAGGGGGCATGCTCCGATGGTTTAGTCATGTAGAAAGAATGTAAAATAAAGAAAAGCTGAGAAAGACCAAGACTCTCCTACCATGACGAATTGATCGTGTTCTATCAGAAGGTGATGTCAGGAGCCTTAGAAACCGGTGAGCGTGCACGAGAAGAGCAATGAATGTTATTGAAGCGAGTGAGGTGTGTAAGGATCGAGTCACGTGACGCTCGGCTCTCTCTGACTACCGCGGAAGGGTCCTAGCGTGACTGTACAGAAGTAGATATATAAATAACGTTTCCGCCTTGTCACCGAGCACGACACAGGAGGCCAGGGAGAGCGACCGCGGAGGACTCACATTGGTCGTGTGTTTGATGATCCTGAGCAGGTTGGGGCTGGTCTTCTCCTTGTCCTTCTTGGTCCACACCGCGCCCACCAGCTCCGAAGGCCGCACCTGGTACGTAGTACAAATGTCTTCATTATACACTAAACATCGCAATCACACTTCAGAAGATAATAACCTATGGAGAAATGATGAGCCCGATATTATGAATGCATCTGACCGTGTCGGCCACGCGAACTTTTGACGTGATAACGTCTTATAAATCGATGAACGCCGGCTGCACGCACGAAAGTGTCACATTCCGCATGAGCCGAGCGTGCAAGCGAGAGCGCGGAACGAGAGGCACGATCGGCCTAAGCGTTCGGCTTGTGACGCACTCCTTCCACTCCATCGGCCGATGCGTCCGAGTAGCAGAGAGACAGCGGCAGCACACAACCTACTCGTGAACTGTTTTGTCGACTGTTGAATGTTTTCTTATGACGTTATCACGTAATATTATCATCCGTAAACAGACTTTACAAACAACCAAATCTTTTTTTATATATGCACCTACATTGGCGAACAAACATGCGGCCCGCATTAGATGGTGAGCGGTCACCCCAGCTTATTGACGCTCGCGACACCACGAGGATATTCCCCGCGCGTTGCCAATCTTGTGACCTAAGTCTGTTTCGTCACAGTGCCCAGTAATTTCTCTGCCATATCTCACCCTTCAAACTGGAACACAGCTATATAAATATATCTGCTTGGCGATAGAAATAGGTGAAACAGACCATGCAGACGATAACTGTACAGTCTCCCTTTGGTAGTAGTTCAGTATTTTCCGGTCCCAAAAGTGCCCAACGAGCCTAAAGTAGTTTTCACATTTTAAAAAAACCGGCCAAGTGCGAGTCGGACTCACGCACGAAGGGTTCTGTACCATTATCGATAAAAACGGCAAAAAAAAAAAAAAAAAAACATGTTTGTTGTACCACTTAAATATTTATTTATTCTGTTTTTTAGTATTTGTTGTTATAGCGGCAACAGAAATGCATCATCTGTGAAAATTTCAACTGTCTAACTATCACGGCCCATGAGATACAGCCTGGTGACAGACGGACGGACGGACGGACGGACAGCGGAGTCTCAGTAATAGGGTCCGTTTTTTTGGGTACGGAACCCTAAAACTGACTTTTATTCAATTTCCTCACAAACCTTCGACAACGAATAATTAAAATAAAATTAAAGAGTACTCCATTTTTTTTTCGTAGATATTTTTTTCTGCCGTTTTTCTAAACACAAGCTCCAACTCGCCCTCGACCGCTTGTTGTACGGGTGGGCAGTGGGCAGTGGGCAGGCGATCGTCGGTGAAACGGTGCACCGACCTGTCTGTACAGTTGAAATTCGAGCAGTGTCAACTGCCTGGCCAGCTCGAGCGGGTGCAGCGCCACCGGGTGCCACCCGACGCGCGATGGGTCGGCGACCACGTGCCGCAGCACGGCGGGCGGCGCGCGGTTGAACACGTGCGACACGCCCCCGCCGCCGCCCAGCGCCTCCTCTACGCTCTGTTCACTCTGCGAATACAAGTTCAACATTGAAAGCAGATTTTAAAATCGCAAAGCACACAATTTGACCTATCCAAACGTAACATCTTTCTCATCCTATATTCGTCCACTGCTGAACATAGCCCTCCTCTCTAGAGCCATTCGTCTCGATCCTGTACCACCTGGAACCATCGACTCCTAAACCTACTGTGGACGTCGCTCCATCTAGTGGGGGATCGTCCAACCCTGAGTGTACCAGACGAGGACGCCATTCTAGAGCCTTTCTTTCCCAACGGTTGTCGGTTCTACGAACTATGTGGCCTGTCCACTGCCACTTCAAAACTGATTTTGCTTCACTTGGTGCGAATACTTTTCGATTCGAACGAGCCCTGCAGCTCCACCCTGTACGCCGTTACCTTCCTCTGCAGTGTCTTGAGCACGCTCTGCACCCATTTCTTCATGGGCTTCCCGTCGACGGACTCGAGGAAGGTCCGCAGCCGCTCCAGCAGCGCCGGCTCGCGTTCGAAGTCGTAGAAGTGCTGGTCGACCCAGTGGCGGAGCACGTTGATCACGCTGGGGAGCCGATAGAGAAGCAATATGAGATAGAGAGACAGGACGGAGAGAAAAACGGAGAGTTAGACATAATCGTTAAAGTCATGTACACTGCTGGGCTCGTTCATCTCAGGAGATTAGAACTCCCAATAGCCAGCAATGTATGTATCTATCTATCTATAACGTCACGCCAAACCCCTTGCGGTGTAGGCAGAGAGAGCCGAGCGCCACGTGTCTCGATCCTTACACACCTCACTCGCTTCTTTAACATTCATAGCTCTTCTCGTGCTCGTTGGACCCGAGGCTCTCTTTCAGACAAACTCTGTTTTCTAACATCACAATCGCAAACAAGGTCTACAAGAGATACGTAACAACTTTTACGCAACGCTCGCCTATCGACCGCGTTCATCCTGCTTATATACTAATTATATTTTTATATTACGTCGGGTGGTAATTAAGCATACTGGGCGTTTGGTGTGAAGCCCGTAGCTATGCACGCTTGCAAATAAAGGAAAAGAAATATTGCTCAACTCTCGCTTTTATATTTAACATTTTTTGACGAGCTCGATGGTGTAGCGGTTTATAACTTTGTCGTCGATGCTCGTAGGTTCGATTCCAACACAAGACAAACATTTGTATGCATTAACATGTCTGTTTGTCTTGGTGGGTGTTTTATAAGAGGTAGGGAGCAACAAAGCAGCCCGTCAGGGGAAGTACCTCCATTTCCCAGAAAACCTCAACCAGCGTGTGATTGAGGTCACCCAGTAAGGAGTCCTAAGGAGTCGCTATGTTAACATCAGAGGTGGCATCGCGCGAGTGATACTTATTGTATTGCAAGCGTCCATGAGCTACGGCAACCGTTTTAGATTGTATGGCTCCCAACGATAACTAAATAATAATAAAAAAGGAAAAAATCATGTTTTGTGCGCTTTCGGGCCAGAATAGGAACCTGTTTGATCGGCGGGGTCGCGTCGAGCGCGCTTCACACATGAACACTCTGCTTTCATACAACGTCGGGAGACTCCCAGGCGACTTGATGTACAGTGGTTACCGGCAGCCTATGAACGCTTGCCACCCACTGCTAACACGTCAGGAGCTTACTGGTGACCTCGCTCACACGCAGGAACACAACAACCCTTTAGGGAGTCTTTATCGTTCCGGATGTATTTTTTTAGGTAGAGGTACTTCCCCAGACGGGCAGCTTTGATGCACCCTACCTCTTTTAAAAACTTGCGATACAGAAACAAAGGAATTGTTATTTGGTTGCCATTTTGTGTGAAGGTAGTTGCCCAAGCGGGCTCTCTGAACCACTCAATCGTCAAGTGTACTGACCGGAACTTGACCGGTTGCTCAAACTTCTTCCTGTACCGCTTCCAGTCCTCGCGCGTGGTGTTCTTCAGCTTGTCGGCGTCGCCGCTGGCCGCCGCCGCCTCCTCCGCTGCACACAAACACCACCCGTACACTCGACCGACTCGCGGTCACTAGCAGAGCGAGCTTCACGGACCGAACACTTTGTGTGCACGAACATGTCTGTTTGTCTTGGTATGAGTCTTTTCTACGTATCATAATAAAGTATTTACAAAAAAAAACGTGTGCGTCTCGGGTCGCCCGACAGAAGTGATAACTTAAACTAATCCGCTGCCGTATGCGTGAGAGGAAGGGAAGCCAGACAGGCTGGCGCCGTAACGCGTTACGTAACGAAGCGGTTTACCCTCCCATAAGAAGTTATCACGTCAAAAACCTATGTTGTCCATTATCTCATTGTAATTGGAAAAGTTTAGAAACTAGAATTAAATTATAAATATATACGTTTAACGAATTATTAATATCAAACAAATTGACGCGCGTTTTCAATTTGTTTGTGAAGTTAAAATTCTTTTGACGCGATTTGACGAGTAATTCAGATCTTTGTCAAACGGACATGACGTTCAGTAAAATATATAGTGTGTCTGCGGGAGTAGTGTGACTAATCACATATTCAGATACAAATAAGAAATCAAGTAAACACAATGACATACGAATTCATTTTTGTTACTTTTACAAATGGAACATAGTGTTAGTTCCTTGCAATTTATATTAGTTTGTTATCTGTGGCATCGTCTGTCTCGTGTTGAGTGATTATTGACATATTTTGTCAATCAATCAGTCAAATTACGATAATAATTGAATCGACTTCAAATTGAGTTATGTAAATGTGGCTTTTTATTACTCATAGTGTAAATTATATATTATCAATAGTACCAACATCACGGAAAATGTGTTGGTACCACTTGGCGGCCAACTCTACCGCCGCGAGCGCTCATTGGTCAAATCAAATAGCGAGCGCTTCCCCAACTTCCTGTTACACACTTCCGTTCTATTGACAAAATCACCGACAGGTACCCTGGGGCTCGCTGCCAGTCACTGGGTCAGTATTTGTAGAGTCCGACTAAAAGCGGAATTTCGTGCATTTCTAAATTCACCTGAACACAAACTATGGAACAATTTATGTGTCCCATATTCGTATGTTTATTGCACAACTTGTCGTTAATATCTCTAAATATTTTAAAATTAAAAAATCACTTCTGCCGGTAAAACATCATAATTCTTTGTTAGGCCCATTGAGCCCTTGCGGGGGCACTTAGACACTCACTTCTTTTATGTTGCTATTTTTCTTTTTTAATCAATTAGCATTTCGAAAATGACCATTGACAAAAAGAAATGCCGTAAGAACTTGCCAATATAGGTATTTTTTCAAATTGTAAATTAAATAAATAATAAATTCACGTCAGCTTATTGGTACAATAATGATATCAAATGGTAGAATTAAAGATTTACCAAGAAAGGTTTTCAGTGCTGAATTATTTCCAGACATCTTTGTCGGTTACATATTATAAACTTATTATATCAATGCTATAATAAGCTCTTTTACAGTGAGTATTTTTGATGTGCTTTTTAATTATATTGTCAGAGTGGAGTTCGAACCCACGACCTCTCTCGACTAGCGGTGGAGCGACTCTTCTACTGAACTACCACGTGATGGTCTCCACTAAAGTTGTATATAACAAAATATAGATGGCGCTAGCGCTGCTTTACAGCAATATATACAAATAGATAAATTATTTTTAAGAAACCTTCCTGGTAGCTCAGTCGGATGAGCACTCGATCGGCAATTTAGAGTCAAGAAATCACGAGTTCGAACCCTACATGGGGCTAATTAATTCAATTATAAAATATTTAGAAAATATCCAGCAACATACAATGAGTTTATGTTGCGGTGGTGATAGATATTAACAAATTCAGCATTGAACCCACCCGGCGTACACAAGATGTGTACATATATATATATATATATATATATAAGAGATCAACATTACAAAAACATACAACGTTACCAACAAAATAATTCAAATAATTAATTATCTTCTTCATTGAAAGCGACACCAAAATAAAAAATAAAAGTACTGATCGTTGACAGCGTTCCTTGTTCTTATAGCGGCATCTGTTTAGGGTCTCCGCACACGTGACGTGTTTATTCTCGTGCCGTCACGCGCCGTCCGTTTTTCTCGCCAAGTGTATTTTGTTGCAATATTATTTGACTAGCTCGGTGGCGCAGTGGTGACTCGCACTGTTACGTTACTTTGTCATCGACGCTCGTGGGTTCGATTCCCACTCAGGACAAACATTTGTGTGCGTGAACATGTCTGGTCGGATGTTTTTAAGACAGATAGGGAGCATCAAAGCAGCCCATCTGGAAAAGTACCTTCACCTCACAAACCGAAGTCAAATAACAACTTCCTATCCAGAGAGAATACTCAGCGCTTTGGCAGGGTGGCACTTTGGTTGCTAGGTGAAGGAAGTTCGTCATAGGCCGGGCTGTTTTCTCTCTTGAAAACATGCAGACAAACAGACAAGTTCATGCACACAAAAGTTTGTAGGTATTGTGCGGCGGGAATCGGACCCGCGAATGTCGGTGTTAAAACATTAAATGGCCGTCAATTTCAGTGAAGTAGATATCTTAACATTTGTGATTGGATCTAGTATAGGACAAAATAGTGTAAAGTACATATAGATGACAAGCTAATGAAAAGTGCGGAGAAGCAGAGAGGCAAGCAGGCAGACAGAGAAGCACAGAAGCAGACAGAGAAGCAGGCAGACAGAGAAGCACAGAAGCAGACAAGCTGTACGTTACCGCTGCGACGGGCGGGCGGCGCGCACTTCTTCGGCTTCATCCGAGCGACTAGCGTGCGAACGGAACGATACAATCGCATTGCTTTAATATGGTAGCACGTCGTGAATGGAGTGGAGCAGTATACCAAAACGTGCGTGACACTTGCGCCTTACGAGTGATACTTATGTTCTAGAGACAATCACCCCCACCATTTCAACTGCCCGTTGAGGCAAACAACGTTGCACGTTTTCCTTAATATTAGATACAAACGGGCGAGTCTCGCAGTAGTGGCACATGATGTGTAACATCTAACATCTTACCGCGGTAACAAGAAATTAGAATTAAATTATAATTTTATACATTTAGCAAATTATTAATATCAAACAAATTATCCGTGTAACTAATTGATGTTTTTGAAGTTAAAATTGTTTAGACGCGATATGACGAGTTCAAATATTTTTAAAAAGCACAACCCTTTCTTCTTTCTCTCTATTTCGACCAATATATATCCTTTCTGTGCTTTTTCCATCTATTGAGTTAACATCGATAAGGCTTCCGCCGAGGGCACAGTGACGTTTCGGCTTTAGTCAAGATTGCCGAGGGCTTGCGAGACAATGTCGATCAAAAATATTTAATCGTCTTAAACACGGCTTGATTGATGTCTAGCGCTTTCAACGCTCTCCTGGTTTGATTCGTATCTTAGAGGTCGACGCCAAGTGGTGAAAATCGACTTAAAAAGGATTCCTTGATAATACTTCGATCTGTCAGCTCGTTAATAATTGGTTTTCAGACAATACATTAGTGACTTTGTATTGTGTAATATCTAAATTTGACTTGTTGTTTTGACTGTAATTATTTTATTCCACCCTCGCGTATTTACAATCCTCTCAAATACTTGAAGGTTGGCTGGAAGAGATCCCTTAGAGGGATAAACCCGCCTTGTACTACTACTTATGTCTTTCATATTATATAGTTTGTTAAAATTAAAAGAGGATTAATTTTGTTTATATTTGTAAGTGTATTTATATATTTGAGTATTATCTAAAATAAGGCGCGATAGTTATCGCACGCTTTGCTTTAGTTCCGCCCGTCGAGAGATAGATGGCGCTGTATTAATTTAACAAAGCATTAGTTTCTTAGTTTCGTGTCTGTGGATTATCAATAGTACCAACCTCTTGGAATATGTGTTGGTACCATCTGACGACCAACTCTTCAGCCGCGGGCGCTCATTGGTCAAATCAAATAGCGCGCGCTTCCCCTACTTCTTGTTACACACTTCCGTCCTATTCACAAAATCACTTTGGACAGATTGCGGGAAAGCGAGAGGAAAGATGTTACACATCAATAATCTACCTTGCCAACTCTTGAAGAAGTTGGCTTCAATTTTTTTAGCGAAGGTATGCCATCCCTCGGTACAGCTACACCGCTGGCTGTGTGACCCAGAGCCCCGACTACTAACTCCTAATTCTTACTACAACCTACGCTCCTCACGACGCAGTGTCGCTCCCGCTATTCCTGCCAATAGGAATTGGACAAAATCCGCATTCCAGCGCTCTCTATATATACAATTTGTAACCAAATAAAATGTTTCGCACATCGACAGGATATCAAATGTTACACGGTATTGCCGGTAGATGGCGCTATAGTTAAAATTTATAATATTTGATATGTTTCTGTAATTAGCAGCTACTACTTCAACGACGCCTTTAAGAGGGCGCACAAAGCTACGTGTCGCCCTCATTTTGTTTTTATTAACCCTTCGAAACCCGGGTGGTCGCATACGACCGCGAAATGTATGGGAAAACGTATATAACGGGTTCTGACTGCTAATAACGGTGAATTTAAGACCTATTAAAAAAAAAACGCTCTATAGGGCACTGAAGAACCATATTTACATTTTTTTAAAACATATCTTGTATTTATTATCTATGACAAGTAACCAAAATTTTAATTACTGCTTATTGTGGCCACTTGTAGCAATAAACAAAAGTATGACTAGTTCTACATAAATAATAAAAACAGAATATGTCTCAAAAAACATAAATATGGTTCTTCAGTGCCCTATAGAGCGTTTTTTTTTTGAATTGGTCTTAAATACAGCGTTATTAATAAAAACAAAATGAGGGCGCACCATCACCATCTCTCGGAGCAATACAATGCCCAGGAATATTGGTATTATTTTCTCATTATTTCTACTAATAGGTGTTATCTGAAATACACACATCAATCTTCTGCCTCGTAACATTACCTCATTTCCGAATCCATTAGGGTTGGTGGGGTCTGCTACATAAGGACTGGGAGAGATACAGATTCTTGCATGAATAGACCTCCACAACACAGAGGAACAACACGACCTTTCTTAGGGAAGTTCACATGTCTAGCGATATATAATTTCTTGGATTTCCTCACCAGGTTCTTTTTTTATACTACGTCGGGAGGCATACAAGCCAACCTGATGTAAAGCGGGTACCGTAGCCTATTAACGCTTGCGATATATTAAGTATCACTCGCACGATACCTCCTCTGCTGCTTACACAGCAACTCCTTGGGAGCTTACTGGTGACCTCACTCACACGCAGGAACACAACAACCTTCTAGGGAGTTGTTATTTGGCTGCGGTTTTCTGTGGGGTGGAGGTACTTCCCCAGACGCCATACCTCTCTTAAATGTCTTCCTTCACTCGACTCTACTCGACAGTTATGTTTCTTTAAAGATTGTTCACAACTGTGTCATATAATACAAAAGTTGGTAGAAATAACGGGACAATAAATGGCATTATTCCCCCCAAAATTTAACATTAGTAGATAAACTGTGAAGAAAGTTCTCAGGGGTTCTACTGGTAGAAATAGCGGGAACAACATCCCACAGCCGGCCGTATACTGTACACACAAAGTTGGTAGACGAGCAAGTTAAGCGCAGGCCACGCCGAGCTAGCTTGTCTAGCTGAGCTTAGCTTACGATTGCAAAGCTAAGCAAGTTAAACTTGTTTTGCGATTGTACACACAGGTGGGTTATTATGTAACTTTATCATCAATCGGCATTGTTTTAGCAGGGCCATATCTGTTTAACTTGTCAACAAAGTTCTATTTATTTTTGTAGAAAAAACAAATGTACTCCATAACGAACAGTTTTGTTAAAAGAAAATGGGAATTCACTAGACTGGTTAAAACAAAGCCGATGCATCTAAAACATTACGTAATAGCCCCACAGTATAGAAGCACAGTTGTGGTATACAACCCAAGTATGAAATGAGGAAGGTACGCGGTTGTCTTTATATTTACTATATGTTGCGACAGAACAATGATTACACGCACAAACTGGAGCTTGCAGCGAGTTTGTTATTAGGCTCTCCACAAACTTTGCAGAGTTCATCATCAATCAGAAAAATTGTATTCGTCAAGAAAAATACTAATCTATATATATATTAACTGCAACCCGCGACTTTGTCCATGTGTATCCCAGTGAGACCCGCTTTATAATACTATCTTTCTTATCCTCGTCTTCTAAGGGTCGTACCGTGATATTGGACAGCCTATAAACTTTCTCAAGAATTTGGCTATCAAATGTAACAAAATATATTATATATTAAATCCACCTGGTACTTCCAGAGATTGGGGAATTTAAACAAACAAACACTTTATATATTAGTATAGACATAAATCAATTGCGTGGCGTTAGTCTTACAAACTTGAAAATAGCTTCATTGATTCGAATAATATCTCTTGGTGTGATCAGTAAATAACCGATAATGTTTAGAAGGAAAAGAAAAACGTGGACGAAGCCGCGGGTCTCGGCTAGTTTAGTTAATACAAGTATCGCGAGAGGGCCAAGCTCAGTGACGCGGGAGTGGACCGAACTAAAGCCTCTTTATATGTATACATTAGAATAGTCATTTCATAGAAAATCTGTATTATTATGGCACTAAAAAATAAATAGTTTAAATTGCCTGGGAAGGAATTCAGATAGGAACATTATTTCACCTATTTAAGTCGTTTCTCAAACAATTTAGTACATTCTGAAATTAATGTAGTAATCTTTGTCGAGATGCTTAAATGCCGCGACAGACACACAATTACTAATAAGGACGTTATCACGACTTGTCGCCGCGACATTGTCGTAACTATGCACTTAGCCTGCGGCTAGTGAGAGTGGAGAGACGGGCGGGCTCACCCTTTCCGTCGTAGACGTCGCTCGGCTCGGGGATGTTGAACCGCTCGATGAGCAGGTCCAGCAGGTCGCTCGGCGAGCAGAACGACCGGTACGTCGTGAGGAACGTCCGCACCAGCTTCAGGTCCGCGTAGATGTGGAATGTGAGCCGCTCCACCAGCTTCAGGAGCGTCGCGCCCTGCAACACAACACGCAACGTATTAGATGCAACACAACACAGAATGTATCATCTGCAACACTACACCCAATATCAGATGCAACGCAAGACATATGTGTCAACTGCAACCCAATACACAGCATATCAGCTGCAACATAACACGCAACGTATCAATTGCAAAACAACACAACGTATCAGTTGCAACACAACATGCAACCTGCCAGCTGCAACACAGTCACAAAGGGCACGGCTATATTTAAAAAGAAAAATCCCGACTGGAGTACTTAGCAGCCGACCGCAGACAAATAATAATATGGAGGGGTCGTGTTCGTACCAGTGAGTCTGTTTCAACTCGTAACGTGACAGTGAGCCTCTCCAGAAATGCTTTAGTGTGTTATAATTATTTTCATTACCTTGATGAGCGGCGGCGCGGACTGGTCGGCGTGGGCGGGCTGCTCCAGCACGATGTTGGCCGGCGAGTCCTCCTCCCCGAACCTGTACAGCTCCTCGGGCGGCAGCTTCAGTGGGTGACGCCGCTCGAGGTCCACGAGGATGCTGCACAAGCCACCGGCACCATCATCATCATGTACATGCATGTATATACTAACAAGTGGATATTTTTTTAACAACGTCGGGACGCATACGAGCTTACGGTCCACCTGTAAAGCAGTTGGAGTAGCCTTTCATAGGCTACGCCAACGCTTGCAATACATTAAGTATCACTCGTGGGATGTCACCTCTGCTGCTAACACAACAACTCTTTAGGAGGTCACTGGTGACCTCGCTCACACGACTACTGTAACTTGGCCGCGGTGTTCTGTGAGGAGAATGTACTTGCGCAGACGGGCTGTTTCGGTTCACCGTACCTCTCATAAATACACCCAGACCAAGACAAACAGACACGTTCACGCACAAAAATGTTTGTCCTGTGTGGGAATCGAATCCATGAGCGTTGATGTTAAAATAGCATTTCTAAGCACGCGCCACTGCGCTCGTTGCATCCTCCAACGTTGGACCGCAATGGTCGCATACCGTGCGATTTTGATAAGGTCTTTCTATGAGGTGGAGGTACTTCCCCAGACGGGCGGCTTTGATGCGACCTACCTCTCAACTCAAAGTGCGATCAGGAAGTAAATCTAGCAAAAGAGAGGTAGATCGCATCAAAGCCGCCCGTCTGGGGAAGTAGCTCCACCTCACAGAAAACCGCGGCCAAATAACAACTCCTTGGAGGATTATGTTCCTGCGAGTGAGTGAGGTCACCATTAAACTCATAAGGAGTATATATGTTAGCAGCAGAGGAGGCGTCATGCGTGTGATACTTAATATGTTGCAAGCGTTCATAAGATGGGCCGGATGCTTGTATGCCTTCCGAGGTTGTATAAAAAAACTACCTGTGCTATATGCCTCACACATGGCACATAGCACTGGCCACATGGCATCACAAACAATCCTACTCCAAGCTACCCAACACTTGGACGGAATATGGATGAGCTCACCTGTCCAGTATCCGGTCGAAGATGGGCTTCGTGTTGAGCATGACCAGGTCGCACATCCAGTTCCTCTTCTCGGCGGAGGAGGCGCACGCCAGCAGCACGGCCGGGCCCACGCGCGGCGCCAGCTCCACCAGGTGGCGGCCCTCTGGGGACGGTAACACACGCCACCGGTAAGCAAAGCTACTCCTAACGTCTTAAATTTTTACACCACTAACGTGCAAACAAGCGTACGGCCTGCCTTATTGTTAGCAGTCACCGTAGCCTATGGACATTTGCAACACCACGGCCGACCCTGCCCACCCGGTCTCTACCCTTGACCATCTAGAATGACCACTGAATCCCCTCACATCATCAAAACATCTCCTCTCCCTTCTCACCTTGGGGGTGTCTCCGTACATTCCCAAACGATCGGTACTCCCTCATATACCAAAAATATCCACATTTTTTTATACCACTATGGTGGCAATCAAGGATACGGCCCGCCTGATGGTAAACAGTCACCGTAGCCTATGGACATTTGCAACACCAGGGGTGTCACTCATGCGTTGCCGATCCTATAAAAACCTTCTCACTTCTTAAAAAACCACATGGTGTAGTCCCTTGTGGAAACCTCGGCTGGGAGCTCATTTGACAATTTTAGAGTTCCCAGTAGATGAACCCCCAGCCGACGGCGAGAGGTGCTTTCGCCGACTAAAGTATACCAGCCCTACCAGCCCCGGATCGACGCGCACCCTCCACACGTCCAGCACGAGTCACCTACAAGTCTGGTCCAAGTAGAAGTACACGCCACTCGGATACCAACCGTCCGTGTCGGCTCTGTCGACGACCTCCAGCTTCCTCACGTGCAGCTTCTCCTTGAGCTTGAGCTGGTGCTGGCCGGCGCCGGCCGCGAGCCCGCCGCTGTTCACCCCCGCCTGCCGCACACAACACCCTCGTTAACAACACACACCTCGCACATCACTAGCCTACAGATAAATAACCAGCCTAGTACCGGGTTTGAATCCCGGCGCGAGCATGTACCATAATGGATTTTTGAAGTGGAAACTTATTTAGTGGCGTTGTGCTTTTTTTTTTGGATGAGTAAAAAATGTTAAACTCGCGTCAGGACACGTGACCCTGATGTAAGATTTTGGTGAGAATTAGAACTTAAGTTCGCTGCAGCGCTAAAACATTGGTTATCTCTAATTAACAATTAAAACATGAAGCGCTAGATCGTTCATAGGGCATTATTTTCTCGCGACCAAAACGTTGTAAGCGCCATGAAATTCTTGGCGCTTACGCGTTTCGTTCAACGTAGTTTATCAACATCGCTGTTTGGTTTAAGCGGCGCAGGGCGCTTGCGCGAGTGTGAGTGTGTGTTTGAGTTTTAAAGATTGGCGATGATGATGCTGGTAATGATGATGGTGAAAGAGTCGTTGAAATTATGGATGAAAGTTGTTTTTTCTGAGAGATAAACTTTTTAATATAAAATAATTGTAATAGTTCTGAAGTGTTAAATTTTTAATGTAATATAAATTGTCATGTTTGAGTACGATAGCGCAATAAATGAATATTGTATTTTACCACATACATGATAGTACTTTTATACTGATAAATAAAGCAATTCGTGCGAAATTATTCCCTAACCATTCCAAAATATTCAAAAATGCACAACGTTGATGTTCAAGTTTCCACATCTGCCGGCACTCCCGGAGTGCATTCCTTTTTTTTGTTACGGTACATTACGTCGAAAGGCATACAAGCATACGGCCCACCTGATGTAAAGCGGGCACCGTAGCCTATTAACGCTTGCGATATATTAAGTACCACTCGCGCGACGCCTCCTCTGCTGCTTATACAGCAACTCTTTGGGAGCTTACTGCTGACCTCACTCCTACGCAGGAACACAACAGCCCTCTAGGGAGTTGTTACTTGGCTGCGGTTTTCAGTGAGGTGGAGGTATTCGGAGTCGAAACGAACGTTGATGTCAAAGTCGCGTCATTCAAGACTGAGCCACCGAGCTCGTCAAATATTTCAAATTGGCCCATTGATGGCCATTATATACTTATTGCCGTAACACGCATGGCGGAATTCAGCCACTCGCGCCTGGACTGATTAAACTGATATATAAATATTGTAAGCAACAACCCTCCTCCGTTCCGGCCAAACGCACTCGCCGCCTATAAATAGCCGAGAAAACCGCCGAACAGTCCATTTGCTGCTCGTCGGTCGTGAAGATAACATCGCTGCGCCGGTGAAACCTTTCTTTACTTTTATTAAATTTATTGTTTTGCAAGTCAGTAATAAATATTTAACATTGTAGAATGATTGTTTAAAGATCTTTAAATGGTTTAATTTGATCTCATTTAAGTAATTGTTGAATACAAATTATTTCTCTTTGTAAGCTTAATTTTTTTAAACTATTTCCATCATTATTTACAAAAATATATATATTCTGGATAGAACACGACCAATATCCAAATTGGTCGTGTTCTATCTAGAAGGTGACAGCCAGGAGCCCCAGGGACCGGCGAACGTCCATGAGAAGGGCTATGGAAGAGCTAAAAGGCGTGTATGGACTGAGTGTCACGACGGTCGGTTCTCTCTGCCCGCCTCACAAGGGGCCCGGCGTGAACACGTACGTTACACAGCGCCCTCTACCGGCAAGCTTGTAGACAACTGATGAACACGTGAATTCATATAGTTTTTTGTAAATACATACTTATGATATATATGTATCCTGTGGGCCGTTACTACGTCACCGGAAGGGAGAGGCGCCACAGCCTGAAAAAGCAAAAAGCGACCTCCTAAGGGCCCCCGAGAGGGGTCGAACACGCGGGTCGTATCTGAAGAGCCTACGAAGAGAGGCGCCAGGTGCCCGGTGTGCCGCGCAGAAGTCCCGACTGTCCGCACTCCGCACGTATCCGCCGGGCGCGGCGTGCGCGGCGTGCGCGTGGGTGTCGGCTCGCGGCCGGGGAGGATCACTCGCTCGCCGTGACGAACCATAACGCCGGTGGTCCGCGCCACGCCAGCCACGCGACAGTCTGATTATTACGTATTTGGTGCCATCGTTTTTACGATGTGTAAACATCCACTATTATTACTATATTTTATTTTGATTCACGGGTATTATCCCGGTCATTTGATAGGCGTACGCGGGGATAAGGATCCAACGCGTAGAGGCCCCTTTGAGAAGCTTGATGTAATGATGTATAACCGCCGTGACCTTGTCCAGGGGATATCAATGTGACAATATGCCCATGAACCAGGTCACGGCAGGTATTGGGACTATTGCAGATGTGTTGGAAATTATTGGGCTATTGAAATGAGGTCTGGAGGGATTATTAGTACTGGGCTAATACAGAGGAGGGACGGACACCTGCCATTACTATCATATTTGATGCTACTCCTGGCAGGCGGTGGCTCGCCACTCACTGGATGGACCCCCGAAATGCCCGAGAAAGTCGGCCGGGGGCAACACCGGTGTGAGTGACTCAGGGGTGTCGAGAGGTGTGCTGCGCTTTCTCCGAAGTTACTCGCGGCGTTATGCCATTTAACACTTCCACCCCTGGAGCACATCACCTGATAAAGTTATTATTACACCCAATAATTGTACTATAATTTTGTCTATCTTTTCCTATTACTTTTAACGAGCAATTTTCTGTATATATTCAGTTGACGAATCCTGAAAACGGCTCCATTTTATACGATTTCAACGTAACTTGTATTCCAATAACATACATACGGGTCGCCCATTTTCTGTACTCAAGTAAATAAATATATTTATTAAGTGCAGCTGATAGCAGATCACATTTGATAGTTTTGCGATTGCAACTCTTATTACTTACAGCATAGGAACTGTGCGCTAGTCGGGGTGCCGGACTTGATGTGCACTCAGCTGTACAATAGTCACTGCCTTTATTGACGCTAAGTTGCGAATATTTCTCAACGAATATGTTTGTTTGATGTGTGGTCTAAGATACTTTGTTCATTCTCATGTCGTCACCGTTTGTCTACCCTAATAAATAGAAGACAAAATGCTTCGCTTACTTTGTCGCTAGATGGCGCTGTGTAGTTTGTCAGAGGATGTTTACTGCGAGCAGTGTGGCGGTGCGACTCACCTGGCTGGCGACGGGCTTGCACAGCAGCAGCAGGCCGTCGAACAGGTACGCGCGGCGCTCCGCCACGCGCCTCCCCGGACCCACCTTCGACAGCGTGTCCTCTGGGGGCGAACACACACACACGCATATTTTAGAGTCGGCAACGCAACAGTGACACCCCCGGTGTTGCAATTGTCTATAGGCTTACGGTAGCTTACCATCAGGCACTCCGTACGCTTGATTGTGATATCATAGGCTACGGTAACTTACCATCAGGCAAGCCGTACGCTCGTTTGTGATATCATAGGCTACGGTAATTTACTATCAGGCAGGCCGTACGCTTGTTTGTGATATCATAGGCTACGGTAGCTTACCATCAGGCAGGCCGTACGCTCGTTTGTGATGTCATAGGCTACGGTAGCTTACCATCAGGCAGGCCGTACGCTTGTTTGCCACTTCAGTGGTATTAAAAAGAACACATCCGGTTCACACATCAAACATCCATGAGCTACAGTTTGCTGCATCAAATACATGTATGTACACACAGACGCGCCCGGCGGTGGAATGGTTAGCGAAGCCACTTTAACTGCAAGGCTCGTAGTAGGTTCGATTCCCGTACTGAACAAACATTTCTGTATGTGCGTGAACATGTCTGTTTCTCTCGGTCTGGCGTTAATTTTTAAAAAACTTCCACACCGAGACAGGAGAGGTACGACGCATCAAAGCAGCCCCGTCTGGGGAAGCACCTCCACCTCACAGAAACCGCAGCCAAATAACAACTCCCCCCTGGAGGGTTGTACTCCTGCGTGTGAGTTAGGTCACCAGTAAACTCCCAAGGAGTTGTTGTGTTAGACGAGGTGGCATCGCGCGAGTGATACTTAATGTATTGCAAGCTTTTATAGTGCTTTGAATCAGGTGGGCCGTATGCTTGTACTGGTTACCATAACACTCGTGGGTTCGATACACTACCCAAAGTTTTTTTTTACACTACGTCGGAAGGCATACAAGCACACAGCCCACCTCGTGTAAAGCGGGTACCGTAGCCTATTAACGCTTGCGATATATCAAATAATACTCGCGCGATGCCTCCTCTGCTGTTTACACAGCAACTCCTTGGGAGCTTACTGGTGACCTCACTCACACGCAGAACACAACAACCCTCTAGGAAGTTGTTATTTGGCCGCGGTTTTCTGTGAGGTGGTGGTACTTCACCAGGCGGACTGCTTTGATGCGCCCTACCTCTCTTTAAACACCGAGACCAACACAAACAGCCGTGTTCACGCACACAAATGTTTGCCTTGTGCGGGATTGGAACCCGCGAGCGTCTCCGCGGGCGGGCGGCTCCCGGCACTCACCCCTGATGAACTCGTTGCAGCACTGGCCGATGTCCCTGTTGTCCCAGTTGTCGACGATGCGCGCCAGCTCGTTGCACTTCTCGACGGCGAGCTGGCGCCGCGCGCGGGACGCCATGGGCAGCGTCGCCTCCCTGCAACGGACACACCGCCTTCCGTACACGCTCACCAACATGCGCACCGCGGTGGCGCCACCTTTACCGACCCACCGACTCAACTTACTTCTGTTCACAGATCTATATGTAGCGACCCTATATCATAGTGTTGAATCACCAATTCGACTGGCCGCCCCGGTCACTTCCCTACAA
The DNA here is from genome assembly GCA_947507595.1 of Pyralis farinalis. Classification (NCBI taxonomy): domain Eukaryota; kingdom Metazoa; phylum Arthropoda; class Insecta; order Lepidoptera; family Pyralidae; genus Pyralis; species Pyralis farinalis. The sequence continues at coordinate 591,743 of OX382263.1, forward strand.
CCTTCTGGTGTGTACCGTCTTCAAATATTAAAGTCAATCTTATGCAGTGAACAATATTTATCATTTAACATCGCCACCAGTACACCCCAATATAAACACTACGTAATATAATTATTGAAGTGATAACTTCTTATGGGAGGGTAAACCGCTTCGTTACGTAACGCGTTACGGCGCCAGTCTGTCCGGCTTCCCTTTCTCTCACGCATACGGCGGCGGATTAGTTTAGGTTATCACTACTGTCGGGCGGGCCGAGATGCACACGTTTTTTGAAGTTATACTTCTTTAGGCGCGTTATGAAAAAATTATGAGTGAAATTTTAAGATGCGCGCGCATCACTGTAACACAAAAGTAACAGGTTGAAGCTGCTAAATGTTTCACGCTATTACCGGTAGATGGCGCTATAACTAAAAATGTATAACATTTGTACTTGACATTCCATAAACATCGCCCGCTACTACTTGATAGGCGTTTTTTAATTTTACTCCAATTAAAATATTATTATTAAATATAATTAATACTAAATATTATTAAATTATAAATGTTAAATATTTATTTAATGATGCCAAAGAATTATAAAACTTCTCACGCGCGTACATAAGTACACGCACACATTTTTATATTTATTTATTCATTACACTACATTATGTCATTCATTACACTATTTCACGTTTATAACGACAAATGAATATGGAATTCTGTTTTTTTATATTACGTCGGGAGGCATACAAGCATACAGCCCACCTGATATAAAGCGGGTACCGTAACCTATTAACGCTTGCGATATATTAATTATCACTCGCGCGATGCCTCCTCTGCTGCTTACACAGCAACTCCTTGGGAGCTTACTGGCGACCTCACTCACACACAGGAACACAACAACCCTGTAGGTAGTTGTTATTTGGCTGCGGTTTTCTGTGAGGTGGAGGTACTTCCCCAGACGGGCTGCTTTGATGCGCCCTCCTCACCACCTCTCTTTAAAATTCGTCGCTAAATTGATTGTATTTTAATTTCTAGTACGGGACCAATGTCGTGGACTTGCGCCATGAGACTTGCTTCGAATATATTAGAATATTCAATTATTGATTCATGTTACTTACATTTTAGGTCCATTCCCAAGAGCCTTGATGAGGAGTTTCTTTATGGGGTGGAGGTTGCACTCCACCTGTTTGAAGCTCTCCCTGTCGTCGGAGGCGGGCGCGATCTGGAGGAGCGCCAGCACGTAGTTGTGGTAGAGGAAGACGTGCGCGATGGGAGCCAGGAGGAGTTTGGGCAGGTAGTACTTGACGGCCAGCCGGAACCCGTGCCCTCCCTTGTCGATTCGCTCGGCCAGCTGCGGGAGGTAACGCTTCAGTTGGACACAGGTTCTCAAAGTGGTGGCGTAATTTTTTTCAATAACATTTAACAGCATTTTTTATTAACAATTATCTATAAGTTCAAGCTGAATCCCTTGCGGGGTTGGCAGAGAGAACTGACCGCCACATGACTCGATCTTTAGACACCTTACTCGTTTTTTTAACATTCATTACATCACCGTCTGTTCAAACACGACCAATTTGGTCATGGTAGGTAATTCTCGGTCTTCCTCGGCTCCTACATCCATCTACTTTTTTTTTTTTAACGAACTTGTTTCATTAAAAAGCTACGCGCCGCCCGCTCCTTTTTAGGAAATCTTGCATAAGAGTGTATGAGTCTCCCTTTCATATGATGTTATTTCTTATCACGCCACACCCGCCGACACTGCGGGCGGGCACTGCTCTCCATTCCACCGAAGGAGTTTAGAGCATACTCCGCCACGCTACTCAACTGCGGATTGACGGAAGCCAGTGTTTTGATGACGCCGGAAAGCCAATGACTTAGCTTGATCATCTAACGACAACAGCCGTTGTCTTAACATACGCTCCAAAGCACAGTGGAGCTCGAAATAAACCCATATTTAGGCGGGATGCGGTCGGCGTTGGTTCCCTCGTATCTGATTAGACAGTAGACAGATGCGCAAAGATGCTGTCAAACAATTTGATACTGACCTCTTCATTGGTAAGTTTTAAATCCTGCCAGACCTGGGGCGAGATAAATGCGGTGTGAAAAAACCCTGCCCAAACTCAAAGGGGATAATGAATACCAGTTTAGTAGAAGTCGGGTGGCAGACATGATGGATTTATATGCAACAGTTACCGTAGCCTATACAGACGCTTGCAATGCAAGTAATGTCGGCTCCCGCGTTGCCACCTCTACTGTAATGATGCCCGTACCGCAGGAAATTGGACCTCATTGGCTATTTCTGCCGCTAAAATTCAACAAGCACCTTGACAGTGACCTCTACAGCATCAGAGCTGGACGTTTACATTGTTCCATAGAAATAGTTTCATGGTTTGGATTTTTCTCAACCAGGCTACTGAGTATTGGAACTATTTACCACCTCCATTGAGTGTACTGAATAATATTCTTTAAAAATTAATTTAAATCGATTTCTATTTGAAATCTTATTATCATTCTTCGCCACAAGAATACCCGTCTTCTAGCTCATTATGATAGCTCCGCCAACCACCACCAAGACTTGGAGAATTTGGAGAAAATACTGATTTGTACATGAAGCAGTCGCCAGACCTCCATAAACCAGAGGGAAAACGAGACCTTTCTTAGGTAAGGTCACACGCCTTTCTAAATATCATTTCTTGGACGTGCGGGTTCTTTACGATGTTTTTTTCTTTCGCCGCAAGAGCAAATAAACAAATATGTACATAAATCTGAAAACACAAATTTAGTGCTATCTGTACACCCGAGGATTTGAACTTGGGATCAGTCTGATGTCATGCTTTTTCTTTACCTACTGGACTCTCGCTGCTCAACTGCGGTTCCAGCGTGGGGATGAATTCCCAGCGTTGGCGAGCGGGTTATAGAACGAGGCTATCGCCTTCATATCGAACAACTCCTCGGAACACAACCCGGATTTATCTCTCCATCACGGAGTGTATGTCTTGTGTGTATGATTGAATATCTATCTTCAGTACGCTTTCGGAGGCATTTTCCACCGCGTACGGTGAATTGTGGAATAAATTACCCTCAGCGGTGTTCCCGAACAAATACGATATGGGTGCCTTCAAGAAAAGGGCCTATGTTTCCCTAAATAGGCTGGCAACGGACCAGTGTCCCTTTGGTGTCGCTGATGTCTAGGGGCGGTGACCACTCACCATCAGGTGACCCACATGCTGCCCTCTAATATAAAAATTAAATCTATGATGGTTTTTGACTAGCCCGGTGTCGCAGTGGTTAATAACGCCACTTCGACATCAACGCTCGTGGGTTCGATTCCCACACAGGGAGCATCAAAGCAGCCTGTCTGAGGAAGTACTTCCACCTTACAGAAAACCGCAACCAAATAACAAATTGTCGTGTCACGGCGTGTGTGTGAGGTCACCGGTAAGCTTCAAAAGAGTCGCAGTGTCAGCAGCCGATGTGGCAACGCGAGAGTGATACTTAATGTATTGCAAGCGTTCATAGGCTACGGTAATCGCTGTACACCAGGTGGACCGCTTGTTTTTTTTTAGGGTTCCGTACCCAAAGGGTAAAACGGAACCCTATTACTGAGGCTCCGCTGTCCGTCCGTCCGTCCGTCCGTCCGTCCGTCCGTCTGTCACCAGGCTGTATCTCATGAACCGTGATAGTTAGAAAGTTGAAATTTTCACAGATGATGTATTTCTGTTGCCGCTATAACAACAAATACTAAAAAATAGAATAAAATCAATATTTAAGGGGGCTCCCATACAACAAACGTGATTTTATCGCCGTTTTTATAGATAATGGTACGGAACCCTTCGTGCGCGAGTCCGACTCGCACTTGGCCGATTTTTTTTTTACACAACGTCGGGAGGCAAGCATACGGCCCATATGATGTAAATTGGTTGCCGTAGCCCATTAACGATTGCAACATATTATCACTCGCACGACGCCTCCTCCGCCGCTAACACAGATAAAGCAGGAACATAACAACCCTCCAAGGAGTTGTTATTTAGCCGCGGTTGTCTGTGAGTACGCCTCCCAACGTCGTACAAAACATATATATTCTATATATCGATGTAACATATTCAGAGCAGTGATACCACACGTTCTGGGTTCGAATCCCGGCGTGTATCACTACATTCGTGTTTTCTGATTTATGTATACATATTTGTAACGATCACTCGCTCGCCGGTGAAGGAAAACAACGAGAGGAAACACGCTCGTCCAACAAATAATACTTCGAAAGTCGCGTGTTCTAACATAAGCAAGGTCTGGTGTTCCCTCCGGGTTGTGTAGGTCTGATGGCACTCGCTCCGTGTCGCAATCTGTGTCCTCACCAGATCCTTAGTCTCGGGACCGTCCAAGACTAATGGACTTGGCACCGCGATGACACTGATCAGAAGATGGAAGTAAACGGAGGCACATGGTACTCCAGCACGTGCAGTGCTTCGGAGGCGGTACTCACGGTGGGGTCGTCGACGATCTGCTGCAGGGCGTCCCGCGACTCCCTCTGCGTCACGATGTTGGCGTACCGGACGTACGCGCGGAACTCCTCCACCTCGGCCAACTCTGCAACAGAGAGAGGAACTTTTTTATAACCGCACCGCTCGCCGACGGCGGGGAGTTCACCCTCACACGCTTGAACCGCAATGGTCGCGTACTGTGCGGTTCCAGAGAAGTTTTCTTCCGAGAACACTCAAGCTGTGGAATGAGCTCCCAACCGAGGTTTTTCCAAGGGACTACAGCATGGAGTTCTTCAAGAAATGCGTGAAGAGGTTTTTAGAGGGTCGGCAACGCATGAGTGACGCCTCTGGTGTTGCAAATGTCCATAGGCTACGGTGACTGTTTAACATCAGGCAGGCCGTATGCTTGATTGCCACCTTAGTGGTATAAAAAAAAAAAAAAAACAGGAACACCCACTGTTTTATACGACCTCTGGAGTTATATACGGGTAACACATCAAGTGTCATTCGCCTGATGCCACCCCTGCTGCTAACACAGCGGCTCCTTAGGAGCTGACCTCACTCACTCGCTGGAACACAACAGCCCTCTAGGGAGTTGGTATTTGGCTGCGGATTCCTTTAAGGTGAAGGTACTTCCTCGTACGGGCTGTTTTGATGCGCCCTACCTCTCTGGAAAACGCCCAGACCGAGACAATCAGATATATTCATGCACACAAATGTCTGTCTTGCGTGGGAATCGAACCCACGAGCGTTGGTGTCAAAGTCGCGTCATTCACGACTGCGCCACCGAGCTCATCTACGTCAGTGATTAGGTAGTTGGCACCAAACACTGCGCGCGAGAGGTCGTGCACGCGGGTCGCGCCGGTCCGGCGGGCGGTGCGTGGTGGGCGACGGCACTCACCCTCGAAGCAGCTGCCGATGTAGGGCGTGGGCGAGTCCTGCGACATCTCCATGGCGTCCTCCAGGTTGCCCAGCAGCGTCGTCGTCAGCTCGTAGATGTCCACGATGTTGCCGAAGATCAGCTGGATCGTCTGCAAACAATTATATTATACATCAATGTATGTATACCTTCACGCCAGGCCCCTTACTGAATAGACAGAGAGAGCCGAGCGCCACGTGACTCGATCCTTACACACCTCACTCGCTTCAATAACACTCATTGCTCTTAATTAATTGAGTCACATATAATATAAGAATAATAAAACTGTTTGGCAACCGAAATGTAAGCCAGAAGGCACAGCTCGCTGTACACAACGCGGTGCTAATCCCAACACTAACTTATGGAAGTGAGAGCTGGGTATGGCAGAGAGAGAGCATGAAAGTAGAATAAATGCGGTCGAGATGCGAGCACTGCGCAAAATTTGTGGCATAACGCTTGCTGACCGCGTTCGTAATAAAGACGTACGTAAGAGAGTTGGACTGAAAGAGAGTGTCGGTGTTAAGATAAGAAAGGGCATGATCCGTTGGTTTGGACATATAGAAAGAATGCAGGATAAAAGAGTGATGAAACAGATATACAATGCGAAAGTGGAAGGATGTAGGAGCCCGAGGAAGACCGAGACTAACCTACCATGACCAAATTGGTCGTGTTTTATCAGAAGGTGATGTCAGGAGCCCTTATAAGTCAGCGGCGTGCATGAGAAGAGCTATGAATGTTATTGAAGCGAGTGAAGTATGTAAGGACCGTGTCTTACGGCGCTCGGTTCTCTCTGCCTACCCCGCAAGGGATCTGGCGTGAAGATATAAATACATATACATACTAAAACTAGAAAATGGTATGCCTTCCATAATATAATATTGGGAAATTGAACAGCAGCCAGTTATAATACACGCATGATCTCTGACCACTGACTTCGAGACGCGGCCGAGTGCGAGAAGCGAGGGCGGCTCGGTGCTCGCTGCACCACCTACATACATAAAACCGAGTAATACTCAGTAAATTGAGTAGTCGGCGCATCTCTACTATCGAGTATCGGCCACTCGACATCACCATTTTACTGTAGATTTAGAACAATAATTATACCTAGATATATATATTTATGTAGGAAACCAGTAGTATTAGTCGAGTGCCGGTGACTAGGGGTTGTCTCTAGGCGGCACATATAAAAAATGAAAAACGGAACCCTTATAGCGGTTCGTCTGTCTGTCAGTGTGTGCGCTCCGCCGGCCGCCCTATACGAGTGGACGCGCGACAAACCACAGCGCGATGCAGGTCACCGCCGGCCGCGGACAGCGACATCTAGCGGTCGTGCGAGGCAACAATTGAGTGCACAATTTTTATGGAGTAAGTATTCATTTGTTGTTCTATATGATATTAATTTGAGGAGACTTTTATTATCATTGGTTTATTTATAATATCTGGGTGAACGAGCTCCGCTAGGCATACTAGTATACGGCCCCGCCTGATGGAAATCAGTTACCGTAACCTATGAACGTAACACATTAAATTTTAATTGTTAAATTCCGCCCGCGATGCCACCACCGCTGCTAGCACATCAACTCCTTAGAAGGTTGCACACTGGCGGGAACACAACCACCCTTCAGACAGTAGGTACGTGTCTGCAGTTTTCTTTGAGGTGGATGTACTTCCCCAGCTGGTCTGATGCGCCCTTCACCGTGTGTTCTCCTTAGCCCGTGACCCCGTTTCCGAAACGACACCGCACGTTGTCATCGCTACACGACGCTCACGACTTGCCGAAGACACTGATCGGCAGACTCCCCAGACCTGTCCAAGGCCAGGCCACTCGTCTATCGAAATATATTTCCCTGGGCGGGCGGGTTTCCTCACGATGTTTTTATTCACCGCTGATCAAGTGACAGGAGTTTAGGTTATGAACATGTCTGTTTGTCTTGGTCTGGGGTTTTTTTTTATACCACTAAGGTGGCAATCAAGCATACGGCCTGCCTGATGGTAAACAGTCACGGTACCGTATGAACATTTGCAACACCAGGGGTGTCACTCATGCGTAGCCCCTCTAAAAACCTCTTCACGTATTTTTTGAAGAACTCCATGCTGTAGTCCCTCGGCTGGGAGCTCATTCCACAGTTTGAGAGTTCTCGGAAGAAAACTTCTCTGGAGCCACACAGTACGCGACCATTGCTGTTCCAGTGTGTGGGTGTGAACTCCTCGCCGTCGGCGAGCGATGCGGTTATAAAAAGTAGCTGTCGGTCTTTGAAAGTCTTTGCCCCGCACTGAAGTACTGCTTTGCTCTGTTGAGCACACCAAGTTTTTTGGACGCCGACTTGATCTACTCCTCCAGGTGACTTCATATTGCACTCACTTGATATACTACTATCTGCAGCCCGGTATCCGAGGGAACCGCTTTTACTTCTTTCTTTTTCCTCGTCTTCTAAAGATCGTATCGTGATGTCGAACAGCCTATAAACCTTACTCAAGAATTGAACCGTCAAATGCAAAAAGATTCTTTCAAATCCGACCGACAGTTCTGGAGATTAACGCATTCAAACATACAAACTCTTTCGTTTTATACAAAAATTAATTGTCAATGTTTTTAGCATACATAATTAATCAATTACCTCTCCTACTGACGAGGTTCTATGCTGTTAGCAGCAGAGGATACTTCCTGTACTTCAAGCATTCCTGGGCTACTGTAACCACTTTACATCAGGTTGGCCGTAAGTTCGTATGCCTATATAAATATATATATATATAACTTATAACATAAAGCGGCACCAAGTTTAAGAGAGGTAGGGCGCATTACAGCAGCCCGTCTGGGAAAATATCTATCAGAATACCGCAGGCCAAATAACAACACCCTAGACCTAGAGGGTTGTTATATTCCTATGTGTGAGAGAGGTTACCAGTAAGCTGCCTAGGAGTTGCTGTGTTAGCAGCAAGCGTTTATAGGCTACGGTAACCGCGTTTACAGATGGGCTGCGTGGTTGTACGCGTCCTCACGTTGAATAAAAAAATACCCTAGATGCAGTCCCCCCCCGCTCATGAACTCACCGACGCCTTGGTGATGAACTTCTCTATCTCCTCCTTGAAGACGCGTATGATGAGGTGCAGCTCCCTGAGGAAGTGCTTCTCCTCGGCGAGCAGGTCCCGCACCAGCTCGCCGTAGCTGAGCGAGCCGCGACGGCCGCCCGCGCGCCGCTCGCCCGCGCCGCCCGCGCCGCCCACCGCCTCCACGGCCGCCGGGCCCGTCTCCCACTCCTGGTAGAACATCTCCATCAGCACCTGCAAGAGACACGCCATTTTACAACAATCGCCCAACTGAACGGTCAAATCAATTTTCATGTATATTTATAAGTTTCCTTTGAGTAATAAATTCCTTGATAATTAAACTGTATTTGCGATGGTTATAGAGTATCAACATCTTTTCAGGAACACCATTCCTATATGAAGTCTATATGTTTGTCTGTGTGTGCGTTTGTCTGTGTGTCTGTCGCTTTTTTTTAGAATATTCGAATTTTGACTTCAGATTCGGTTTCAGCATAAAAAAGTAGAATAGGAATGTCTGAAAATCCAACCTCCAATCTCTATGGTCAAAATGGCCGACAAATTAAAAAAAAATTTGAATTTTTATTTCAGATTCGAAAAGTAAATTAAAAAGTAAAATAGGAATGTCTGAAAAACCAATATCATATTTGTTAAGGAACATGGTCAAAATGGCTGACAAAGTTTTTAAAAATATAATTAAATTGTTATATAATTGACGAGCCAGGTGTTCCTCTGACAATGCAAGCTTGTGCATTCTCAACTGGTTTTTTTTTACAACCACACCGCTCGCCGACGGCGGGGAGTTCACCCTCACACGCTTGAACCGCAATGGTCGCGTACTGTGCGGTTCCAGACAAGTTCTCGACCGAGAACTCTCAAGCTGTGGAATGAACTCCCAACTGAGGGTTTTCCAAGGGACTATAGCATGGAGTTCTTCAAGAAATGCGTGAAGAGGTTTTTAGAGGATCGGCAACGCACCCCTGGTGTTGCAAATGTCCATAGAATACGGTGGCTGTTTACCATCAGGCAGGCCGTATGCTTGATTGCCAACTTAGTGGTATAAAAAAAAACTAATGCTTGCCCATTTCGGATCAACAAGATTACAGACCTTTTTTTTTCTTAAATAAACTCATTCTTTGACACCAACGCTCGTGGGTTCGATTCCCACACAGGACAAAAATTTGCGTGCATGAACATGTCTGTTTGTCTTGTTCTGGGTGTTTTAAGCGAGGTGCGGTGTATAAAAGCAGCCCGTCTGGGGAAGTACCTCCACCTCACAGAAAACCACAGCCAAATACCAACTCCCTAGAGGGTTGTTGTGTTCCTGCTAGTGAGTGAGGTCACCAGGACGCCGCTAAGGAGTTTCTTTAGCAGCAGATGTGGCATAGCGCGAGTGATGATTCAGGTACTGCAATCGCTCATAACTTATGGTATACTCTTTACTGACAATTTGTTCAAAAGGCACATAAAAAATATTCTTTATGTATGTATATCATCACGCCAGGTCCCTTGCAGGTAGGCAGAGAGAACCGAGCGCCATAAGACGCGCTCCTTACACACTTCACTCGCATCTTTAACATTAGGAGTATACTGGAGACCTCACTCACATGCGGGAGTACAAGAGCCCTCCAGGGAGTTGTTATTAGGCTGCGGTTTTTCTATGAGGCGGTGCTTCCCCAGACGGGTTGATTTGACGCGCCCTACCTCCAGACCAAGACAACAGACACAGACATGTTCATACACACAAACATTTGCCCTGTGCGGGAATCGAACCCACGAGCGCTGAGGATGAACTAACATTGTCAATCACTTCGCACTGCAAATCATTTGTCTGTTACAATTTCATCAGGTAGGGTATGAAAAAAAATCACGATGTTGTACGAAAAAAAAATAGATGTAATGTATGGAAACAATGTCAGCTTTCCATACACAAAACAGTGTTTTTTTTTATATTCTACGTCGGGATTCACACAAGCATACGGCCACCTGATGTAAAGAGATTATCGTAGCCTATGAATGCTTGCAATACTGGATCCCTCACTCGCAGGAACACAACGACCCTCCAGGGCGTTGTTATTTGGCTGGAGTTTCCTGTGAACTGGAGATACTTTTCCCGGCGAGCTTTGAAGCGCTCTACCTCTCTTCAAAACACCCCGACCAACAGAGACAGACGCGTGCAGCACCACCGGGCTCGCCAAGCGTTCAGTGGAGCACGGACCTTGTCAGCGCACATGGCCGTCTTGATGTCGCTGCAGGTGATGGTCTCGTAGCCGGACTTCTGCGATATCTTCTTGACGAAGTTGCCCGCCAGCTTGAGGATGTCCGCGCTCACGTACTCCAGGATCGCCGTCATGAACACGGACACCGTCGTGTCCACCTTGTACAGCAGCACCTCCTGGAATGCATCAATGCAATGAAACACGGCACACGGCCTCAACACCAAACCATAGCTGACACACGTAGTTATTTCATGTCTCAAAAAATATGTATTGTATGAAAATAAAATTGCGAAGGGGGAGATATTTCCCCCTAATTTTAACAATTTTTACATTTTTTGCGCAGGAACCCTAAATATTTACGAGATGAATATTTATATATATATTCTACTCTGAACGGTCTTTCTACCTATCAGTGAAAATCCCGTCAAAATCGGTTCAGCCATTTTGAAGATTAGCCCGGACATACAAACAGACAGACAAAAGTTAAAAATGCATATTTAGGCTTTGGTAACGTGAAAATAACAATATGAGCTTAAAATATAGGCTTTATTTTGAAATCACAGACAGACACTTCTATTTTATTTATATGTATAGATTACAAATGTGTATGTTAAAACCGAAAACACGAAGTTAGCGGTACATGCCAGGATTCGAACAGGGGCGCTGTTGTTCAATAAGCCGGCTCCTTATCCACCGGGCTGTCACTGCTCGGTCCTAACTCACTGGCCGGCTGCTGACTCGGTCCCGCCAGACTTTTACATTTATGAAAACATGGCGAGAGCTTTCGCACAGTACGGGCAGCAAGTGTGAACAAATGACATACTCTGTTGTACGTACCTTGTGTAACATGTGATGCAGCCTCTCAGCGGTGGGCGCGAGGCAGCGGCGGCGGCGCTGGCCGACGGCGTCGCGCGCGTCCGCCAGCGCCCAGCGGTCCAGCGGCGAGGGGAAGGTGCGCGCGACGCGCTCCTCCACGTCCTGCACCGTGAGCGGCGACGGCGCCGCGCACAGCATGCCCAGCAGCCGGAGGCACAGTGACTCCACATACTGCAGCGCGCTCTCCTCCGCTGACAGCGACGGGTGCACCTGCTCCAGCACCTGCAAGACAACATCAACATTTATGTTATATGCTCCTAAGAAGTTATTGTGCTACTAGCAGAGGTGACATCTCGCAAGCGATACTTAATGTATTACAAGTGATCATGTGTAACCACTCTCCGGAATTCCTTCCACCTCACAACAAATAGCAGTCAAATAACTCCCTGGACTAGGTAACCAATTTACGTCAGGTGGGCTGTATAATTGTATGCCTATCTAAATAGACTTGGTGACATAATAATACTTACAACAAACAAAATTACACAATTTATGCGAATGATTGACAGACCAATGTTTACTTATGGAAGCGAGAGCTGTGTATGGCGATGAGAGCATATAAACAGAATAAACAGTCAAAATGCAAGAGTTGGTCTAAATTTGTGGTGTAATGCTTGTAGACCATATTTGCAATGATGATGTTAGAAACGGAGACGGTCTGAAATAGAGTGTAGGTGTTAAAAATTGCATGCTCCGTTGGCTCAGTAGGCCAATTCTGCTAAGAACCTGCTGCTGCATGTTTACGCTTGTCATAGGAGTCTGCTCTATCGTCAAATTCTATTAAAATTTCCTGCACTGAAGTGTATGCATTTTGACACACGCCGTGCTGCAGTGCAGTAGCAGTTTTTTAGTAAAATCAGCCTGCAGACACGTGGAAAGAATGTAGGAAGAAACAATTATAAAACAGATATACAATGCAACAGTGGATGGATGTAGGAGCCGAGGAAGGTCAAGACTTACGTGCCACAAACAAATTAATTATGTTTTCAGTTGCCTTAAAAACCAGCGAGAGTGTGAGGGAAGAGCAATGAATACCAAAGAAGCATGTGAGGTGTGTAAGGACAGAGTCGTGTAGTGCTTGATCCTCATTGCCTACCCCGCAAGGGATTTGGCGTGAAGTTATAGAGAGATAGATAGAGATTGACAGACCAAAGTCTCATGTAAGCTGTTGAGAGTTCTCATTTATATCTCCTCTCCTACTGCATATAAAATGTCAGGAAGCATTCAATTATACAGCCCACCAGATGTCCATAGCCCGAGAGTTGTTATTTGACTGCAGTTTTCTGAGAGGTGGAAGTCGTTCCCCAGATGGACTGCATTCTCCACCTCTCTTAATAGTAGATTAATTTTCTCATTAAGCCAACTTTGGCTAGTTAATTTCTTCTCAACATTTGTTTTGATATTTTTTGTGATGATTTTTACATTTGTTTGTTTGTCACACTTGCAGTCTTCTTCAGAACACTGAATGAACTGAAGAACTCCTATTTATGAACACATTTACAAATTTTTACTCTGGATCAAACAAATCATGAGAAAAAAATAAAGAAGTATCAATCTATTCATTACATTTTTAAGTTCCATTGGAGGGCAATTTGTGGTAATGTTGACATTTTATTTTCAATGTGTATAATAGTGAATAAGGGAGTAAGATAGCAAGCAATCTAGGTTTATAATCATTTTGGTTTTTGAGTATATAAGATCAATTTCTCTATAATTCCTACTCACGTCAAAAGATTTCGGAGATAAATTCTTTTGAGAACAGGAGGGGCACCCTCACTGCTCCACTATCCCTTAATTTAATGACAAATAATAGAATACCCCTTTGAACATAATCATTATTCAAAATAACAATTTGATATATGGAAATCTGAATGACATTTATGTTCAATACCACACTACAATAATAATATTCTTTTAAATTAAACAGATACAATTAGCAAATAAATTAACCAAACAGACACAAGGTTAATCTGTATGCAATAGATGTGAGAGGCCTACCAGTATAATCTATCTATAAGCAACCAAAAACCACATTCTGTCAACTATTAAAGTCCATCACAGACGTAGCTATAATTCCAAAACTTCCTACTCCTACAAACCCCCAGGACGGCAGTGAACTTCACTGTTCATTGCCTTTTTTGTGGTCGCCGCTGTTAATTCTGGCTACACAGGAGATTAAGTAACACCTGATATCAGCACCATATGTTTTTATGAATAGCTTTACTAAAGAAGATTAAATCACTAAAATTTTAGGAGATGCATAGTTTTTACGCTGGAATTTTTTGAAATTTACAATATTTTTTTAAAGAATCATAATAAAATCGCCATGTTTAATATAAATTATCAAAACGTTTCATTATAAGCATTAGAAACGTCAAACTCAACGTAACGTAAACTCAATGTAGATGTCAAGTGCATTTGTAACTAAAAATGCAAGAATAAACAGTGAAATGGAACGACATCGTATTTGTCAAGTCAATGTCGCTCATCCGACACAAAACATTTGGGCATTTATCATATGTCAAATCTTTCAAACAAATAAAAATTTTGTAATAAGTATAGCAACAGAAACCTCAGTTGGTTAGGTTAGGTTACAGTATGACAAACAACGCACGAGCTGAGCGAGCGAAGCGAGCGTGCCGCGGTAGCGGCCGGCGAAGTGCCAGAAGCAAATCGTTGCCATTTTGAAAAGTCATTATAAAAAGTAGACCAAACATACAGTTGGCAACAGTGAGGTTGGGAAATAAAACTAAATTATACGAAGTTGGCAAATGATTATTCAAAGTGATTGCTCGAATTTGAAAGATTGTAGGAGACATAACCTCAAAAAATTAGAATGTTAATAACTTTAAAACTATGCATTTCCATCTCATAGTTTCCCCCTCTGGGGGTTCCCTCCCCTCACCCTCACCCCCTCCCCTCCTATCCCATTTGACGGTGTTACTTAATCTAAAGTGCTTCGGACACAGTGGTGGGCCTGTCCCATAAAAGACGTAGCTATAATATATTGTAACATAATAAACTTTCTCACTCTGTATGAATGGAACATGCTGAAACACGAGAAATACAGACTCACCTTGTTTCATTCATTTACATCAAAATAGCTTATTAATTATTATCTTACGATATATTGTAGCTACATCTAGACGGGCTTAACATTTATATATATCTATATGTATCATTGAATTTTTACAGTGTGGTGTACGGGACAGGCTCAGTCTCGCTTTTCTGGGATAACTCAACCGTGTGTGCAGCGTGCTAAGGAAGCGCGGCGCACAGCGGAAATTGTAAAGACACCACTGCACAAAAATGGCACCAGCTCCTTCAGTTCATTCATTCCAACAGTTTCCAAAAAGAGCTACCAGGAATATGTTTAAACTAGGGTCTTTCATATTAAGTATCCCAACATCAAACTGCTTTCCTGAATGCGTTTTTCCCACATGAATTTAAAATGGTCAGATGCCAGAAATAAATGCTCCGTAGTTTTAATGAAAGTAGAATTACTCATCCAGTTCAATCTAGAGCTATCCTGTGCAGAGTTCTTCATTTTTATCAAAGAGAAAAAGGAAACTTTAAAAGAAGTCAAATCTTCAAAGAAATATCACGAATAAGTACATCTTATAAATAAATTATTCTCGTACTGTAAGTTACAATGTGTAACGCTCACTTCTCAGAAACACCACATTTTTATAATAAATAATACTTTTTTATTTGATTTTTGTTTTTTTTTTATTCAGAAGAGGAAGAAGATCAATCCACCCATCACCAGTTGAAGCGAACTGGAACGTGGCTTTCTCAACCTCAACATTAGCAAAATTATTTTAACTTTAAAAAATTGATCAGGAAGTAATGTTCATTATTAATTGTGATTGTTCAAGTTAAATAACAAACTTTTACAGGAGTGGCTCCCGCAGGTTGATTGGCATCAAGCAGGCTGTGTTGTGTCACCGCCTTCTACAACACATAGCACTGAGGCAGAGACGCTCGGTAGTCACAAATAATTCTAAAAACGATGGAATGATATAATAAGCAGAGCATATTGTACAGCTGTACTGCAAACACTATGACATCATTCTTGTGCAATAAACGCCTAATCGTAATTAAATACAAAGGTTATACGGCCCAAGGGCTTTATGGAGCAAAGATTAGACGTCGCTTAGGGCTGGATTCCCCGCAACAATGATACGTTATCAACATACATGGCATAACCACTGCGTACCGCGGCGTAAACATCTGGACGAGCAAACGTTACATAAAAATAATTCTGATAACGTTTCGGTCACTACCAAATTGATGTATACAGCGTAAACTAACAGGAATGAAGACAAAACGGGGAGGTTTAATCAAAACTAGAGTGATATTCGTCGCTAATTTTTGTACACAAACCTTGCGCAGGGAGCTGACAAAGAGTCCCTGCCACTTGGCGGCGTTCACCGGCTCCTGGAAGTCGTAGCCGCGACTCTCCTGCACCGTCGGCAGCATCCTAACGAGACCCGACGGGAATTCATGTAAACACAATACACTTATCATTCGTATACAACACACACCACCATTTCGCCTATTTTGGAAACTTGACAGCTTCCCCTCGCGCAACCAGAGGCGAAAACACTAAAGGACACAACGCTCTATAATATTAAAAAAGTGACACACAAAATTTGCTAATCAAAGAAGAAATTAATTGAAATGTAAATTGTTGCATTTATTTGATCGGCGAAACGACGCCATCTTCAATATATATATAGTCGCGTTCTGTGTCAGTAGGAGAACAATTTGACACTGTATTGATGCGTTCATACACTGCACCTCATGGTCATTCATACCTACAGTTTTAGCCATAAATAAATAACATAGTGCAGTGACTAAGACAAGCTAACCAATCATATGTAACTCCGCACTTCATATTAATTAAAGAAAAAACCTAAAAACCGTTAGGTTTTTTTGACGTAATCTTTAAATTTGCTTCCATAGTGGGAAGGCAATTCGGAAAACTCATGGTGACAAAATCGGGGGATAGAGTTTGGTGTTGTAGCTTCCTACATATCTATCGTTTACATCCAATTTTAATTATATCACGTGAAAGCAAAAGCTAAAGTTTCATCAGGAATCATTACACTGAGTTAGGACTTTGACGCATCGTGCGCGGCGGGGGTATAACTTGCTATAACTTAATTCCGTTTACCCGTGACGAAGACTTATTTAATTCACGTAAATGGCCGTGTATATTACACAGTCACACCTCGTTATCTTTCTGATACGAATTTGAATTGATTTAATCGGTCAATGCGGATGTTTTATTATTACTAAGTGATTCATTTCGTAATTCCGTAATTATACTTGATAATACATAAATTTGGTTGTAATGGTACGACAATAATAATAATTTGACTGAATTGTCTTATAAATGAAATAAGTAATGTGAGCATAAAAATATAGATAGGTAAGTCATCAGCGTACAGGGTATGAGATAGAGATATTATGCATACCTTCATAATCTTTAAGAAATACGCTAAAAGTATTGCCACTAAGCGATTTTTAACCTTGATCATGGGGTAAATTCATCATAGCTAATTTTATTACAACTAAAATTAGTGGCAAATAAATCTAGATCCATCTTATATGCAAATAATACAGCAAAGTAAAGTTTCTACTCATTTAATTTAAAAAATACTACTCTAATATTTAGAACAAACCTTTATAGTGGATATAAGTTAAAATCCTACTTTTAAAGAGAAATATTAAATAAAGGCAAAATTAATAAAATATGTATGTATGTATATCTTCACGCCAAGTCCTTTGCGGGGTAGGCAGAGAGAACCGAGCGCCATAAGACGCGGTCCTGGCATACTTCACTCGCTTCTGTGACATAATTAAATATAAAGTATATTTTTACTTAACATCAATGTTGTGAGCATAGTGTTCTAGTTTCAGATTTCGACGAGCTCGGAGGTGCAGTAGCGAAACGCGCTCTTACCTTATTTTGACACCAACGCTCGTTGTTTCGTTTCCCGTACAGGACAAACATTTGTGTGCTGAAAATGCCTGTTTGTCTTGGTAAGGCGCATCAAAGTAGGCCGACTGGGGAAATACCACTGCAAAATAACAATTTCCTGAAGGATTGTTGTGTTGTGTTCCTGCGTGTGAGTGAGGTCACCAGTAAGCTTCTAAGAAGTTGTTACGCTAGTAACAGGCATGGATTCGCGCGAGTGATACATAAGGCTACGGTAATTGATTTACATCAGATTGTGGTCCGTTTCGAGAGTGGGACCTCTAAAGGCTCTTGTATCCATTACAGTATTTCGAAGACGTCTGTCTGTTACTATCAAATTAATCACAGTATTTTTGTCTTTCCGTTTCCATACATACTTGTGAATATCCTATATAGTATGTAATATATGTGACGAAATAAAGTATTCGACACGAGGAAGTTTCGTTCCATACATAAATCTAAAAATGACTTACCTGTTTCGTTCACGCTCTTATACATATATAGGGACCAAGCTTCGTAGCTGTCGCGTTTGGCCCCAACTCAACACCAATTCGAATATCCACATATAATCATCCATTCATTCCCTTCAAATGAATACAGAACATCCCTCCAAGACTCCCAAAGTTTCTCTAGTTATTAGGCACACGCTGAGCTTACGGGAGAGTATACTGCAACCAGAAATACTCAAGTGATGCCTGCCCTGTTTTATGCGAAACCAGAGAAGTCTACGCCTGCCAAACATAATCTCTCACACGAGAGGCTAAGCTAGAGGAGAACACGACAACTACATCATCACTGGAATGACTGTCCCGGTTTACCCTGACCATCATTCCAACGGGGATATCATAAGTGTCGCACCCACTACGTTTAATCTTTGTCACACACAAGACAGCTAACCATCTCTCGGTCATTACGTCCATTAGCTCGTTCATCTTATCAATCATTCAGTTCACCTCTCACATTCCACGTGCCTATGCAGCACTCGGCTCTCCTTGATTGGCGCTGCGCGGTAGGTGACGGCCCTCACAACCGCATGCAGCTATATTTGTACCAACGGGGGTGAATCGACACACGTCACCTCCGCGGGATGACGTCCTGATCCGTACATCGATGCGCTTTCAGCCCAGAATTGCAATCTGGGTGGGTATTCACATTGCCTCGGAAAGTCGTATTTGAATCGGAATCGAAAAGTTATCTATTAAAGTGTATCCAGTACAATACAGTTTTTTTGTATTGTACTGGATAAATTGGATCCTTTTAATGTTAGTAATTGGTCTACTATGGGCGTTCAAGAAGTAATCAAAATAGGTAGGTTGGAAGACGGTTAGGTTAACTTTATTTCACTTATCTCTATTTCCCACGAAAGTCCCACCAGTCAACACCCGTGACAAGATAAACAAACACCACGGACCAGCATCTTTGAGATGCTCGATGCTGTGGCCATTGATTTCTTACGAACATTCTTGCCTGTAAATATACTAGTCAAGTCGTCGCTTGCTTCTCAACATCGCACATCCCCTCCACGGGCTTAGTAGCAAGTGATCGTCCAAATGTAAAAACTCGGTTAAACATATCTGCAATTTCTTCCACGCCATTTGCTTTACCAACACACATAGGTAGGCCAGGTTTATGCTGACGTTTCTGAGTATTTTTCCAAAATGAATTATAACGAATGAATGAATTATGGAAAAAAACTGGTTGCACTCCGGGAGTGCCGGCAGAAGTGAAAACTTGAACATTAACGTTATGCATTTTTTTGGAATATTTTGGAATGGTTAGGGAATAATTTCGCACGAATTGCTTTATTTATCAGTATAAAGTACTATCGTGTATGTGGTAAAATACAATATTCATTTATTGCGCTATCGTACACAAACATGACAATTTATATTACATTAAAAATTTAACACTTCAGAAATATTACAATTATTTTGCATTAAAAAGTTTATCAACATAACGAATCTTTCACCATCATCATCGCCAATCTCTAAAACTCAAACACAGACGCACACTCGCACAAGCGCCCTGCGCCGCTTAAACCAAACAGCGATGTTGATAAACTACGTTGAACGAAACGCGTAAACGCCAACAATTTCATGGCGCTTACAACATTTTGTTCGCGAGAAAATAATGCCCTATGAACGATCTAGCGCTTCATGTTTTAAGTGTTTAATTAGAGGTAACTAATGTTTTAGTGCTGCAGCGAACTTAAGTTCTAATTCTCAGCAAAATCTTACGGTCAGAGTCAAGTGTACTGACGCGAGTTTCAATTTTTTACTCATCCCAAAAAGTGCACAACGCCGCTAAAGCAGTTTTCACTTCAAAAAAAACATTTAATTACAGGATGTCACGAGCAATGTGTTGTATTGAATGCGCCTTTGTACTACTAAGCAGTCCGTTTCGAATATAATATTATTATTAATATTTTCCGAGGTTTTTATCTTCTTTGTGCGACTAAAATATTCATCGGCACTCAAATCCCAGATTGCACGACGTTTTCTTATTTCCTCGATAAAATCTTCTGTGTTCAATGGACCGTATTCATTGCTTTTGTCGGATTGGTTTCCATCCATTTTTCACTCGTGCGCACGAAAGTCAGACGTGTAATCTCAGCGATATGTTGAGCAATATTAGCGCTGCGGAAGACGGAAAGGGAGGGCGTGGAATCGCTCGACGCGTTGCGATTGCCGCCGATTGGGGAAACCAGCAAATTTAAACAACCGATACAAATTCGACAGTTGCGGCAATTAGAAACCAACTTAGTCATCAATTGCAGCGAATGAAAACTATTGTCAATCACCGGAACTCGCAACTCGAGTTGTTACGTGTGTGCGAGGGACTTGTTACTAAAGGACCAGCCTCGTAGGATCGTTCCCCTTTGTCATTATACAGAATTTTAATGTAATCGAAGTATAGATATATAATGATAGATAGCATTATACAAGTTAGAGGAAAAGAGTGAACCAGGGAATTAAGGGACCGTAGCAGTTTACCACCTTTTAAGTACAATATGTGAAAGGATAATCCTTGATCAATTGTAGCTTTAGCTTAGACAAACGTCTAATGAAAACCATGATGCGCAATACAAAATGTTTAAAAACAACGATTGTTTACCTTTGTTTAATATTTACACTTCAATCATCCCTGGCACTAATTATTTTTTACATGACAATTGTTAAAATTTTTTATGCAATATGTTTAATTTTAAGAAAGAACAATCCGCATTTATTGCGTAAAGAAAATTTTACTAAAAACCGTGTATGTAAATGTGACCATGAATATTCGACGACTGTTTCATTCTCACGATATTTATATAAATACACGATGTAGAAAAATCGATCTAATAACATTGATTTCAAGAATAAAAATGTATGAAAAATTAAACATTAATATGTTTGTAAGGCACAAATATTTTTATTTACAAATTGTCTATAAAGTGTTTTTATCTTTTATCTCATATCTATGCCTATATTTAGTACCATGTCACCGCTTGTATTTTAAAATATATGTCTAAAATAGAAAAATATGTTGTTTAATTTATATAACTCTGCTAGGTTTGACCAATCTCCTATCCTTATTCCAATGATTTCACAGATCTCACTGAAACTAACTCAGGCTTAGTGTTAATTAATAGATTTATACGTTAACTCGATTTGCGTAAAAAAACACTATTCTAATAATGTTAAAGTGCAAATATGTTTGTTGATCTATTCAGATACTGTAGTTTTCATAAGTATGTATATATTAACTTTTACTACTTTGTGTGTAAAAATGGTTGTATCGACTTATTCGATTTTTTTACATTGCTAATATCATATTATGAGTATATTATTATAGTACACAATACACATCCTATGTAAGTTTCTTATGGTAAACAGTTAACTGGGTACATTGTAAATTTCAAATTGCCGATACGCATTAGTGTGGTAAATTTTCCATAGTCTGGTAAACTTGTTATTGAATGTACTTTTGTTGCCGTCCTTTACGGGTGTACGCGTTTGTCAACTCTAGGTATACTTCCCTTTGATTTCACACGCTTTGTTTCTCTTCTTCTACCATTCTCCGGCAATGCAAATAAATGTGGAAAATAAAACTTAGAATGAAGAAAGTCCTACCAGGAAATAATTTCCAATGTTATTTTTTTACGATATTTCATAAATATAGACATATTCTTAGCATTTTTGTGCGTAGATTTAACATTAATTAATTTTTACAGTTGGCACTACTGAAAAAGTCCCTTCCAGAGTCTAAAATACATATCTAAATATCTTATCTCTGCTCTGCATTAGTGTCAGTGTCATTGTTTTGTCATTTCGTTTGTTGCTCAATTTTTCACAATATTTAAATCGTTTATTTGCTGTAGAAGAGTTTAATAAATAATTGAAATTGAAAAAACACTGTAGCTTTAACAGGCAAAGCAATGATTCGATGTATAATAACTTTTATCGTGTTATATGGAACCGCACATAGTGCTAACAACATAGAATCGCTCGGTCACAATTTTACTGAAAAACATTTTATTTACGATGTGTAAGTTTATTTGTACAGTTCACTCTCAATATTAATTAATAATATATCCTAAATATATATAATCCTAATCTATCTAACATAGTAAGAGTAGGTATTGAAAAATAGAAGCATAATATACAAATAGCAGTTCATAAATTATAGATAAAGATGACTCAAACTTGTTTTTGCGTTTGTTTTCCTCATATAATATTTTGTGTAACATTTTTAGTAAATGTTTGCGATCTTCAAGGAGTCTGTTTGTAAAAGCGTTATTTAACTTTCTTTACATTCAGTCATTTTGTTTCGAACAATTTCTTTGGTAAATCTGGGTGACAATATGTTGGTATTTATTGATGTTATTACAGGTATAAATATGAGTCTAGAATTCTGGTGACAGTGAACAATGTAACAGAACACATATTGGATTTTTATGAGGTAAGGCATTGAGCATTTAATACCTTTGCTAGGCTTTGTCAAACAGCGAGCTCGGCGGTAGCGTGGCGCTGGCGCGACGCGAGGCTGGCGGGTCGTGAGCGCGGCGCGATAGTCACACTGCAGGCAACACGCCACGCCGGGCTAGCGCCCCGCCAGCATCCCGTCGCGCCAACCAGGAAAGCGTCACTTTTTATCTATCAATACAGTGCAACCTTAATATAACGACTTCCTGAATTTAACAAATTCTTCCAAATCGCCTTGAATTGTCCATAAGATGTCAATGTAAAATATACCTTTACATTGCGAATATTTTTTGCGAACAACCTCTTTATAACAAATTTTCAACTATCAACAAAAAGTGTAAATACCTTAAATTAACGAATTTGTTAACCCAAAACCTTTATATAACATTCCCACCAATAATCCCATTGCTTTTTAAGTTCGCTGATTGTATATGATTCATGTCGCGACAGGTTTCGACACGCTTTTTATCGTAAAACACTGCGGCTTGCACTATTGTTAAAAAATCCTCTTTATAACAAATTTTAGACCAATCTAACCTTAACATAACAAAACTCAGTGTAACGAATTACTTGATATAACGAATATTTACTTGTTCAACCAATTTTTCAACGTCCATGTTCGTATTTGTACAAAAATCTGTAAAATTTTACAACTAACACGTCACGCCGCGCTGGTCCACTCCGCGCCCAGCTCACGTCAAGCTGCGCGTGTGTCGACTGTCATAGAAACGTTAGAACTACAGCGCAGGCGCCGCGCCCCGTCCCGCCAAGCGATCACGTCGCGCCGCGCTCCCACGCCGCAGTTTGTAATCGCGACAAGGGTTGGCGTGGCATGTCGCGCCCCGCCAAGCTCGTCGCGACGTGACGCTAGCGTGGCGTGTTTTGTGTGACGGCTTCCATATATTTTCATAGTAAGTTAGCACGCCAAGGACACGCCACGCTAGCGTCGAGCCCAGCCACGCTCGCTGTTTGTCAAAGGCTTTAGAGTCTTTTGTCAGTTTTGTCATTTGACTGGGATTGTATCTAGGAACTATCTAGTGCCTTTAGGTTACGTCCAGACTGCATTTCTTAATTTGATAGAGCTAAAACATGAAATATCCTATGGAGAACTGATGAGAATTACGTAGTAACTCAATTCACCGCTATGGGTCAGGGAGCGAAGTCCATTGTGCAGCTCTTATTGATTAATTCGTGAATCCACATCGCTGCACTTATTGTCTTATTGGTTAAAATATTCTTCTATTGCTCACACTAAGCTTGTATCGCTGTGATATTTAAGTGCTAACACACAATGCCTTTATGAGTACCTGGCGCCTTCATGCACAATCAAGTGGTTTATTGGTTGATGAGTTAAAACAATCAGAGCTGTGTGACACTTGTGTAACAATTGAGGATATCACACATTTGGTAGCAGAGTGTGGTCGACATGCTTCTCTAAGGGACAGGATCTCGCCTCAAACAATCTGACCAGTGGGAGTATTCATGTAATATTAAGTGACCCTCTGTCAGGTGAGGCAGAGAAACCATCTCTTCGTGTCATTTGCTATGAAGATCAACAAGTTGCTTACTCCCTAAACAACCAGCCATTTCTAATGAAGTTGACGTTGTCAACTAAGTGATAATAAAGTATTTATTTTAAACTTTCACGATTGTTTACATTATTATTGTAGGTAGGCCTTACAGCGATTTGTTTATGGTCGGATATCTCTCTCCCTCCCAGTCATCCTGTGACCGTGGCGTTTGCAACGATTTTCGGGGACATATAAAAACAAATTGTAGTAACAGTTAATAGATTGAGGAATTATTTTGCGAAAGTCAAATTTACATGCAATTTGATCTAACCTGCTTTGTGTAGTTGATGCAACTATTTTATAGGTTACTTTTATAGGTTAGTTATACTCATCAACTATTTTATAGGTTATATTCCATGGTATGGCTCGTTTTAATTGTTGATGTGCAATGACACATCAGTTATTTCCTCATAAAAAAAACATTAGAATTCATTATTACACTTCTGCTGCTAACACAGCAAGTCCTTAGGGGCTTACTGACAACCTCACTCACAGGAACACAACAACCCTTCAGGAAGTTGTTATTTGGCTGTGGTTTCCTGAGAGGGACCTACACCCCTCAGACAGGCTGCCTGATACAACACGCCCATCTTTAAACATCCAGACCATTACAAACTGACCCACTGAACCCGCAAGCATTGGTGTCTAAGTAGCATTATTAATTACCTTGCCACCGATTTCGTTGACTTCTCAACGTTATGTTTATATGAAGAAAACTTACAGCTATATATATTTAGTGAACATACAGCGCCTTCTACTGTAGACATACAAACATTTGATATTTACTAAATTTGCCATTTTGTGAATCATCTACAATTGTATTTTTTTTATACAACGTCGGGAGGCATGCAAGCGTACGGCCCACCTGATGTAAAGCGGTTACAGTAGCCTATAAACGCTTGCAATACATTGAGTATCACTCGGGCGATGTCACCTCTATTACTCACACAGCAACTCCTCTAAGGAGTTGTTGTTTGGCGGTTTTCTGTGAGGTGCTTCGATGCGCCCTACCTCTCTTAAAATACCCAGACCAAAACAAACGGACATGTTCATGCACACAAATGTTTGACCTGTGTGGGGATCCGAACCCACAAGCGTTGGTGTCAAGGTAGCGTAACAGTGCGTTTCGCCACTACGCAACCAAGCTCGTTAATTGCATCATTTAAAAAGGTTGTGGGGTTTGTATATCCAGTGCGTCGGAGTTCAAGAACCACATAACAGATAATACAATGTGCACAAACACCCACAATATGTCTTTTAAGCATCTACTATAACATTGTACTATATTGTTTACCATTATTTCACATTCTATAATATAGTAATGATATAGTGTATGAGTCACTTGACTGAGCTGGAAGTCACTCACGGAAATGTTTAGAGCATACTCCGCCACGCTGCTCAAATGCCGATTGGCGGAGGCGAGTGTTTTCAAGCCGCCCGATGGCCGCTGACTTACCCTAACGACTGTCATCTATCGACGACAGCCGGGACCGACGGCTTATCGTGCCCCACGAAGTACGGAGAAACTCGAGATGGATAAATCCATCCATGGACAGGCTGCGGTCGACGTTGCTTAACCTGCGTGTTCGGCTAGCAAGAGGCGCGCGACAACGACAATCTCTCTCTCGCTCTCAATGTGTTGTAGTGTCTAAATATCTCAGGGAGGATGTTTTAACAAATAAGTGGTGCGATGTTGATCCGTGAGTCAGCCAATGAGAGGTGCTTGTTGTACTTCACCCCCGACCCGTAGCGGTGAGTTGAGTTACTATATTAAATCGGCTTCATTGGTATTCCATAGGTTTTTTTTTTTTTTAAGAGAGGTAGGGTGCATCAAAGCAGCCCGTCTGGGGAAGTACCTCCACCTAACAGAAAACCGCAGCCAAATAACAACTCCCTAGAGGGTTGTTGTGTTCCTGCGTGTGAGTGAGGTCACCAGTTAGCTCCCAAGGAGTTGCTGTGTAAACAGCAGAGGAGGCATCGCGCGAGTGATACTTAATATATTACAAGCGTTAATAGGCTCTGGTACCCCCTTTACATCAGGTGGACCGTATGCTAGTATGCCTCCCGACGTAGTACTAATAACTGCGAACCCACAAAATTGAAAAACATATTGATAAGAAATCCATATCCAGTGGTATATGTATTTGAGCATTTGGTCCAGTCCAAGGTCCTGCTCGTTCCGCCGGCAACATGCTCGGCTGCACATTGACGCAGTGGAATGCTAAATATTTGTCTGTCCCTCTCATTCAACCAATCAGATCAGACAACATCTCAAAAAGTGATCCAGATTAATTATAATGGTTATAACTTCACGCCAACTCCCTTCCGCGGTAGGCAGAGAGAACCGAGCGCCACGTGACTCCATCCTTACACACCTCACTCGCTTCAACAACATTAATTACTCTTCTCGTGCACGCTCGCCGGTTTCTAGGGCTCCTGACATCACCTTCTGATAGAATACGACTAATTTGGTCACGGTAGGTGAGTTTTGGTCTTCCTCGACTCCTACGTCCTTCCACTTTTGCGTTGTATATCTGTTTCGTAATTCTTTCATCCTGCATTCTTTCCACATGTCCGAACCAACGGAGTATGCCTCTTCACCGAAATACGTGATCACATTTTGTGTCGTGTTCAGGAGACTGACGACCTGGCGGGCTACCCGACCCGCGTGCACGTGTCCGTCAACGACTCCGTCCTCACCGAGTTCCCGGTTTTCGTGACCGCCACGCAGCAGAAGAGTGAGTACTGGACCATTGGACACTCTTATTTTATACTAGCAATAGCCCGCGGCTTCGCACGCATGAGTTTTGGGCTTTTAGTAGCCTTTATTTCTCCGTAGACATGAAATGGTTTCTGTTTTAAAAAAAATACAAAGTTCAGGGTCGTAGATGCAACCATAGAGCGATTCAATTTTCGTACAGCGCCATCTATTGACCTTTACAGGAGGCAACGTGTATGTATTACATAAAAAATGCGTAGTTATTATATGTTACAAAAAATACGTATTCTATGAAAATAATAAAAATAAAATTGCCCCGAAGGGGAAGATATTTCCCCCTAATTTTAACAGTTTTTCATTTTTTACGCAGGAACCCTAAACATTTACGGGATAAAAAGTACCCTATATTCTGCTCTGAATAGTCCTTTACCTACCAGTGAAAATCCCGTTAAAATCGGTTCAGCCATTTCGAAGATTAGCCCGGACAAACAAACAGACAGACGGACAGACAAAAAGTAAAAAATGCGTATTTAGGCTTTGTTAACGTGAAAATAACAATATGAGCTTAAAATAAAGGCTTTATTTTGAAATCACAGACAGACACTTCAATTTTATTTATATGTATAGATAGTGTCGGGAGGCACATAACCATTCGACCCTCGGTTTCAAGAGAGGTAGGGCGCATCAAAGCAGCCCGTCCGGGGAGGTACCTCCACTTCACAGAAAACCGCAGCCAAATAACAACTCCCCACAGGATTGTCGTGTTCCTGCGTGTGAGTGAGGTCTCCGGTAAACTCCCAAGGAGTTGCTGTGTCAGCAGCAGACGAGGCGTCGCGCGAGTAATAATTAATATATCGCAAGCGTTAATAGGCTACGGTACCTGCAATACATCAGGTGGGCCGTGTGCTTGTATGTCACCCGACGTAGTGTAAAAAAAAACACACTTAATTGCAGAGCTGCGTTAGCCAGCGAAGCTTTATAACCGACAAAATTGTCTTTTTTGCAGTTTTCGACTGTTACACGTAGTACTCCTTCAGTTTAGAAGCTAGAGAGCTGATTGTTCGACGTGAATGTACCTTAAGTATTGTATATTCCCCTAAAATAGATTAAATTTCGATTAGCTCAATAAAGGATATCGATAAGTGATGTTATCGCCCCAAAAACCGTTCCAATACAAAGTCAATTGGAGCGCGTATGGCGAGCTCATTTCAAGATTTGCAAATTTATATTCCGGGTCAAATTAATTATCAAAATATTTATTGACACAAGGTTAGGGTTAGCAGCTCTGCTTACGTAGCTTGCTGTTATTTACTTATTGTGCAAAAGCAGCTCTGCCAATGCGCATATATCAGTATGCGCGTATATATCGCAAGCTATAGACTACGGTACCCGCTTTACATCAGATGGGCCGTATGCTTGTATGCCTCCTGACGTAGTATAAAAAAAATCAAGTATTTATAGTCCTTTACTAGTATAAATTACCCATAACCGTAGCCTGTGAGCGCTTGGAATACATTAAGTATCACTCGCGCGATGCCATCTCTGCTGGTGACAGCTACTCCTTAGGAGCTCACTGGTGGCCTCACTCACACGCAGAAACAACAACCGTCTGGAGAGTTGTTGTTTGGCTGCGGTTTTCTGCGAGGTTGAGGTACTTTCCCAGACGCGCTGGTTTGAAGCACCTCACCTCTCTAAAAATTGCCACAAGATTAGCTTTGAGATGAGAATTAAAAAAATGGCAAACCAAAATGGTTGCGTAATTGATAGAATAGCAAGGGCCCCGTGACATACAAACAATTTTCATTAGAGATATATATTTTCTTAGATGTAAATACGTCTTACGCTTCCATACAGGGATACAGTTTGGCGCTGTAGCTACATATCTACCGTTTACATACAAAAATTTATTACACCACTTGATAGCTAAAAAATCAGCCAAGTGCGAGTCGGACTCGCGCACGAAGGGTTCCGTACCATTATCTATAAAAACGGCAAAAAAAACACGTTTGTTGTATGGGAGCCCCCCTTAAATATTTTATTTTAATTTAATTATTTATTTTTAAAGTGGATATATAATTAAATATTCTGTGAATATTTCAAGCGTCTACCTGTTGCCGTTATCGATATCGAGGAAAAACGAGCAAAAAAATCACGTTTATTGTATGGGAGCCCCCTTAAATATTTATGTTATTCTGTTTTTTAGCATTTGTTGTTATAGCGGCAACAGAAATACATCATCTGTGAAAATTTCAACTGTCTAACTATCACGGTTCGTGAGATACCGCCTGGTGACAGACGGACGGACGGACGGACAGCGGAGTCTCAGTAATAGGGTTCCGTTTTACCCTTTGGGTACGGAACCCTAAAAATCAAAGACTTCATTACGTTTAGTGAGGACTGTGATGCATCGCACGCGGCAAAGGGGAAAGCGCCGCTTTTTTGAGATCATTTAACTGTATAGTTAGTATAATTTACTTCCGTTTCCCGTTACGAAGACGTATTCACGTAACACTCAAGGCATCGTCTGCGACACAGACAGACACATCACGCTTTTATTGTATGTTTCTGGAAGGCGTGTCGTCGTGGGAGCTGCCGCTGGTGGTGTCGACGGCGCGCTCGTCGATCCTGTTCGACGAGATGGCCCGCACGCTGTGCCCGCACGACGCGCCGGCCCCGCACGCCGCCGCGCCCGCGCCCCGCCCGCAGCTCCAGCTCTCCACGTACAGCCCCGTCGACGTCACGCTCGACATCAAGCTCAGGAGGGTGCGCGACTTCTACGTGCAAGTGGACCAGGTATGTAACGTCGGGAGGCATACAAGTGTACCTAAGGAAGGTCTGGGCTTCCCCCAGGGTTGTGGAGGTCCATGTCATAATCGGTATCTTCGCCAAATCCTTATACTGAAGTGGCGAACTCCGCCAATCCGAATGGGATACGGCCCACTTGTTGTGAACCGGTTACCGTAGCCGTAGCCATTAAATATCACTCGCACGATGCCACCTCTGCCGCTAGCCCAGCAACGCCTTAGGAGCTTCATCAGTAAGCTCACTCGCTCACATGTACGAAAACAACAAAGGGTTGTGTTCCTGCCTGTCTGTAGGGCCAGAGAGTTTTCTGTGAGGCGGAGGTACTTCCCCGGACGAGCTGCTTTGATGCTGATCACGCACCCAAAGGTATGTCTTGTGTGGGAGTCCACGAGCGACGGTATCAAAGTTGCGTTATTAACCGCTGTGCCACCGAGCTTGTCGACACACTATTTGATACGCTGGGCGGTGATTTGCTCGGAGGATGTTGAACATGAAGGATGTTCAATAAAATTAAAAACGTTCAAACAGCAGCCATGTTTATGGAGTGTGTTACAGTCGAGTTAAATGTCAAGTACAAATATCATACATTTTAAATATAGCGCCATCTACCGGCAACGCCGTGAGACATGTCATGTCAATGTGCAATGGCCGATTGTTTGGTTACGATTTGGTGAGACAGAGCGCGCTGGAAGCTCGATTATATACATAACAAATACACTTGCAGAAGCACTGATAATAGAATGATGGTCGTGTCCAGGAGGTGAAGGTGTCCGCGTCGCCCGGCACCCCCAAGTACTACTACTTCTCCTTCGACAGCGACCCCCCCGCCAACCACACCGACCACTCGCTGCGGGGAGCCCTGCCGAGGTAACTCCACTGTTCTATTGTTTACTGCATATTGAGGTCGAGCTCGGTGGCTCAGTCGTGAATAACGCGAATTTGACACCGACTATTGTGTTCCTGCGTGTGAGTGAGAAATTGCGACTGAGTTTGAAAAATATTTTTCTAACATTCCTCTTATTACTACGAGAAATCTTATGTCTTCTTCTATATCTGCTGAACTGGTTCTCAAACAGAGCGTGGTAGAATGCGACACAATATTTGAATTTTCAGCTGTAAGCCCAAAAGATGTTTTGAACGCTTTTAGTCAAAGTCAAAATCTTTTTATTCCGTAAAAATGGCTACATTTGTTTGGAATCGTCACATTTTTTTTTAAATCAATAAAAATGAAAAACACTAAAGATCCGTGGGGTCTATCTGTCAAAACCATTTCTTCTATTATTATTTCAATCGCTCCACATTTAGCTACAATTTTCAATTGTTGTGTGGCATCTGGTGTATTTCCTGACTTGATGAAACATAGTAAAATCATTCCATTATTTAAATCTGGTGATAGTTCGGACCCTTCGAATTTTCGACCTGTTTCCATACTGCCCATTCTCAGTAAAATTTTTGAAAAACCTTGCTTAACCAGTTGCTCTGACATTTCAATACACATAATTTGCTTCATAGGAAACAGTTCGGATTTACGAGAGGTTGTTCAACTATAGACGCAGGGATTCATTTGCTTAAAAGTATATTCGCGGCATGGGAGGGTTCGCAAGATGCCTTGGGAATTTTCTGTGATCTGTCTAAAGCGTTTGACTGCGTGCACCATGACACTCTTGTCAGAAAATTACACCACTACGGTATCAGGAACAAGGCTCTCGAACTTCTGTCTTCTTATCTGGGCAATAGGATACAGAAGGTCGATGTTAATGGTAAAATATCTTCGGGGTCCCCTGTAGTTATGGGAGTCCCACAGGGGTCAATTCTAGGTCCATTCTTATTTTTAGTATATATAAATGACTTACCTTATTATGTAAGGGATAAACATGAGATTGTATTGTTTGCGTATGATACCTCTTTAACATTCAAAATTAATAGACGGTTAGGTAATTATGACGAAGTTAACGATGCTCTCTCTAAAGTTATTCATTGATTTAGTGTTAATAATCTGGTTTTAAATGATAAAAAGACTAAAGTAATTAAGTTCTCAACACCTAATGTAAGACAGGTGGCTACCAATGTACATGTTAATGGAACTAATTTAGCCCCTGTGGAGACAACTGTGTTCTTGGGTATAACAATGGACTCCAAACTACAATGGGGCCCACAAATTGAAAAATTATCAGGAAAACTAAGTTCTGCAGCCTATGCAGTGAAAACTATTAGACGGCTCACTGATGTTGATACGGCTAGAATAGTTTATTTCAGCTACTTTCATAGTATTATGTCATATGGAATTCTTCTTTGGGGTAACTCCGCGGACATTATCACCATCTTTTTATTGCAAAAGAGAGCCATAAGAGCTTTCTACAAACTTGGTCCCCGGGAGAGCTTTAGAGAAAAATTCAAAGAAATAAATATTTTAACAGTCGCATCGCAATATATCTATGAAAATCTTTTGTATGTCCATAAAAATATAGACTCATTTTGTAAAAAGAGTGATACTCATAGCATAAATACTAGATATAAGCATAATCTTGTATTACATGCAAGCCGTCTCCACAAAATAAGTAATTCTTTTATGGGACAATGTATACGGTTCTATAACAAACTTCCCAGCAATATAAGAGAATTGTCAATAAACAAATTTAAAACTACTGTTTAAGTGTAAGCCAAATTGTGTAGCAGGGCATATTATAAAGTATCTGACTATATTAATGATAAAAATGCCTGGGAGTGAGTCGATCCAATTATAATGTAATTAATAAAATATGTAAATTTGTTTGGATACCAAAAGAGGGATGCCTGAGATTTTTGGCAGTATTTTTATCAGTGCTCACCGAGTCATAAACTGCACGGTAGGGAAAAAAATTGTGACGATTCCAAACAAATGTAGCCATTTTTACGGAATAAAAAGATTTTGACTTTGACTTTGAGTGAGATCACCAGCAAGCTTCTAAGGCTTAGCTGTGTTAGCAGCAGAGGTGGCATCGCGCGAGTAACACTTAATTTATTGCAAGCGTTCATAGGCTACGGTAACCGCTTTCCATGAGGTGTGCCGTATGCTTGTAAGCCTCCCGACGTTGTATATATAAAAAAACGAAAAAGGTGTGACCTGCATTAGCATCATTTTTTTTAATACTACGTCGGGAGGCATACAAGCATACGGCCCACCTGATGTAAAGCAGGTACCGTAGCCTATTAACGCTTTAGATATATTAAGTATCACGCGTACGATGCCTCTGCTGCTAACATAGCAACTCCATGGGAGCCTACTGGTGACCTCACTCACACGCAGGAACACAACAGCCCTCTAGGGGATTGTTATTAGGCTGCGGTTTTCTGTGAGGTGGAGGTACTTCCCCAGACGGGCTGCTTTGATGCGCCCTACCTCTCTTAAGAATCATGTGTGAGACGTGTCGCAGGTTCAACTACACGATACCGAAGAGCGTGGTGCTGATGATCGAGTCTGATGAAGAGGTCTGCGCGGTCGTCTCCATACAGAACAACTCTGTAAGTGGCCATTTTTCTATTTTGCATAGATTGTGTCAGGTAGATAGACAGCTGGGTACAGATACAGACGCGGCATTGATTCAGCACATCTTTATGCCTGGGGAGAGGTCGCAGGATGCTATTGGGGTCTACGATCTCTCCAAAGCTTTTGATTGGGTCGATCATCTGATATTATTACTCAAGTTATGCCTCAAGGACGTAAAATTTGATTGTCACATCTTATTTATACTACTGAATACAGACTGTTGATATAAATGGATTTAAATCTAAAGACGGTAATCTAAGTAAATGTTAATATCGGCATACCTCAGGGTTCTATTATGGGACCCTTTTTAATTTCAGTCACTCCATATTCATAAACTCGCCAGTACGTTCGGCTTCACAATTTCAGACAATTGACGGATGTGGCAATTTCTATTTGAGCTACTATTACATCATTATGTCATATGGTATATGTTAACGGAAATACCATTGATAATTCCTCTAAGCTATAAGGCAATCTCTATAAGGCAATCGTCATCATCGTCGTTTCAGCCCGTTCTCTAGGTCTCCCTATGTGCAGCAGTGGACTAACCACTGCTGCACATAGGGAGACCTAGAGAGCCATTAGCCTTGATCCTGTGACGGATTTGCATCCATCGACTCCCTATAAATCTGTTGAAGTCGACGTTCTATCCAGTGGGGCGCCGTCCCACGATGTGTGTAAGGCACGGGTATGCCATTCAAGAGCCTGTTTCTCCCAGCGGTTATCGTTTCTACGAGCAACGGCCGACCCACTGTCGCTGCAACTTGCACATCCTTTGGGTTATGCCACTTAGTGACCTCTACTATAGATATAGTCAGATGTATAAGGTAAAAATAAAAAAAACAATCCGAAAATGGTTCCATGCAAATCCATTTTCAGTGAGAAACTACATATCATTTTGTCTCGTAAAATATGAGAGATATTTGAAATTGGAATGTTATATTTTTACTGACACCATTAATAATCGGCCAGTTCTGACACGAAAAAGAACTTTGTTCGTAAAACTTTCTGCGCGTCGTCGTGTATGAATGCACGTGACGTGCGTTGTATGAGACGTGTAAATGTCGCGCTCTGCGCAGTGCCCCGTGTTCGACAACGAGAAGGACGTGCTCTACCAGGGGTATCACCTCACCATGACCACCAAGGGCGGAATCACGCTTACTGTAAGTCTAAATTTCTTTATCTCTACCTCTATAACAATATATAAATCGCAAAAGTTTGTTTGTTTGTATATTTGAACGCGCTAATTGTTGGAACTACTAGTGGGATTAAAAAAAAATCTTTTATGCATTTGATAGCTCAATTCTTGAGGTTATAGGATATTCAACATCATGATACGACTCTTTGAAGCTGAGGAAAAAAGAAAGTAGGATAAATCAATCATCTTTTTCCGTTGACTTCTGCCCTTTTTTACTTGTTGGCAAATCTTCGAATAAAAACATCCATTGGGCAGATTGTCGTTTGGTCTCGGATTACTAATAATATGTTCAGCTTTCATCCCATACAGTATTTGAGTCACTTCCGCTATACTTTTTAAGCATTTCGAGGGACCACTTTTATGATTTTCCTTCTAATTGTGAGGTAAATGTAGTTCAAAGCTTTCTGACACGTAAACGTTCGTGTAAGTTTTATTTGCTTCTTGCTTACACCAATCATAAAACTTGTCCTAATCAGTCGTCTGTGATATATCTCTCTTTTATTTATTAGCTTATATCATTAGCCACACATTATTCATGTATCTTTAGTGGCCGCTGTAGAAGTGACGTCCTTCGATCAAATCATCAGTGAGCTTACTCCGTCCACGTTTGAATTCATTAAACTAGTTGTGATCAGATAAATGAAATGGGGCTTTGTTATAAAATGCCAATCGAAGTGTACTATAATATTGTTGTTAAGTTTAAAAAATTTTCTCTCGTCATATTCATTTCGACGAACAATAATAAGTCTTTGTATTGCTTTTTAAATTATTTATTTGAAATTTATATAAATTTATTATCATTGGCCATTTTCCTTACTGCCCATTTTTAAAAACTTTCAGTATGATGTTCGTAAATTTTATTTAGTTATTCTTTTCTGCCGTATTCTATCCTCATCGACTCTTTCTTTTCGATCAACTACTTGACCATTCTATGTTGATGTATGTTTGTGCAGCAATCGATGTTTCCGCGCGGATTTTACGTGGTGTTCATAGTGAAGGAGACGGACGAGGAGTGCGTCCTCGACGAGTCGCCGCCCCTGGCCGCCGCGCCGCTGGCCGGCTCGCCTCTGGACAGGCTCAAGACCTTCAGGTGAATATCGCATACATACCAACACACCTAAACAGATACACAACGTGAAAGTGGAAGAAAGTAGCAGCCCCTCGGCTCAAGGCCAACATTCAGTTCCCACTACCAAATTGGTCTAATTTTATCGGAATGTGATATTAGGAGCCCTACGGCTGGCGAACGTGCATGAAAAGAGCTATGAATGCAAAATTATATGTCGCTCAGTTCTCTCGGACTCCCGTGCAAGGCTCTTGGTGTAAATATATAGATAGATCATGTCCAATTGATGAGCTAGAGCATCAAATATTGTGAGAGAGAATAGAACATTGGATGATCTTCATATCGAAGCTTTAACAAATGTATTAGTAAGGATTTTGTACAATGGTTTGGAGTGAAGGCTGGGTATGGTAGAGGTAGTTTTTTTTTCACGGCCCACCTGATGTAAAGCAGTTACCGTAGTCTATCAACG
The DNA here is from genome assembly GCA_947507595.1 of Pyralis farinalis. NCBI lineage: Eukaryota > Metazoa > Arthropoda > Insecta > Lepidoptera > Pyralidae > Pyralis > Pyralis farinalis. Next base: position 627,569 of record OX382263.1, read on the forward strand.
CTTGTAATATATTAAGTATCACTAGCGCGATGCCTCCTCTGCTGCTTACACAGCAACTCCTTAGGAGCTTTCTTTGGTGACCTTACTCACACGCAGGAACACAACAACCCTCTAGGGAATTGTTTCTTAGCTGCGATTTTCTGTGAGGTGGTACTGCCGCAGACGGGCTGCTTTGATGTGCCCTACCTCTCTTAAATCATCCAGACCGAGACAAACAGACATGTTCGCGCACACAAATGACGACAATCATAATGGGTTAGGAAATGGAATAACGGCAAGATGACTCGTAGTAGTAGATATTTTTGGTCCTTCGAGCCGACTTCCAGTGTATGTGGCGTGGTGTCGACAGGTTCCGGGTGGTGGCGACGATCTCGTACAAGGAGTACCTGGTGGGCGCGGCGGTGACGGTGGCCGTGCTGCTGCTGTGCGCCGCGCTGGTGCCGCTGGTGGCGCTCCCCGCCGCGCGCTGCGGAGAAGGTACCCGCCGGTGACCTCGATGTTAGAGTGCCGTCGGCCGACCTCGTACGACCGAACGTTACCGATTAACATGCGACTACGAATGTGTGTCAAAAATCACTCTTCTGCTACAGACCTAACGTTTATAATTTGTTGTCCGAGACATTCGTCATTGCAAAGCTCAATAATTACACTCGCGTGCAAAATTAATGACTTACATTTTATGTTATTTATTCCGTATTTGATGCTATTGCCGTTTTTGAAACCAAAATATGGAAAATAATGTTTTTGGTTTTTGAAGTATTTTTCTGCCCGCGGCTTCACTCGCGAGGAATTCTGTTTGTTAAAGATAGTGGGTATTTGGATTCGGAAGGGTTCACTTTGGCATTCGACGAGCTCTCTTCGGGACGCTGACCTCCGCCCCGGCTGCAGAGTGCGAGCGGGATGCCTGGCCGCGGTCTAAATGTGAACTAAACTCCGGCCAGGTGTCAGCACTGTCGTTTGTATTTGACCGCTCAGGGTTTTTGATTGTGATTACTTAAAACATTTTCAGGAACACCGTTCCTATATGAAATCTATATGTTAGTCTGTGTGTGCGTTTTTTTCGAATATTCGAATTTTGACTTCAGATTCGGTTTCAGCATAAAAAAGTAGAATACGAATGTTCAGGAACACCGTTTCTATCTCTTAAGGAACATGGTCAAAATGACCGACAAATTAAAAAAATAATTGAATTGTTATATAATTGACGAGCCAGGTGTAGAGGAACACCACAACACAATGCAAGCTTGCGCATTCTCAACTGGTTGAGTGTGATTTCGCAAAACATTTTTTACATCAAGCTTAAACAAATTAATAAAATGCCGGAAGGAAGATCTTAAATGTGAAACAATAACGAGATGAGTAGCGCCACCAGCAGCAACCAGAGAGAGCTTGAACGTAGAATAAACGCGGTCGAGATGCGAGCGTTGCGCTTAATTTGTTACATAACGCTTGCTGACCGCATTCATAATGGTGACGTAAGAACGAGTGCTGATCTGAAGGAGAGTGTCGGTGTGTATGCATTAACTTGTACAATAAAATGAAATATTTTTTGACGAGCTCGGTGGCGCAGTCGTGAACGACGCGACTTTGACACCAACGCTCGTGGGTTCGATTCCCACACGAGACAAACATTTGTGTGCATCAACATGGCTGTTTGTCTTGGTCTGGATGTTTTAAACCGGTGATATACCTCCACCTCACAGAAAACCGCAGCCAAATAACAACTCCCTAGAGGGTTGTTGTGTACCTGCGTGTGAGTGAGGTCACCAGTAAGTTCCTAAGTAGTTGCTGTGTAAGCAGCAGGGGAGGCATCGCGCAAGTGATATGGGTGCGCCGTATGCTTGCATGCCTCCCGACGTTGTAGAAAAGAATTTGGTTATCTGTAAAGTCTGTTTACGGACGATAATGTTACGTGATAACGTCATAAGAAAACATTCAACAGTCGACAAAACAGTTCACGTGTAGGTTGTGTGCCGCCGCTGTCTCTCTTCTACTCGGACGCGTCGGCCGACGGAGTGAAGAGAGATAGGTGCGTCACAAGCAGCGGCGTAGCGTGGGTGCCGGCCGCCCGGGGCGGAAAACAATTTTGCCGCCCTATTATTTAGGTATTTAAATTTAATGTATACTATACATTACATACATTAATTCTAGAGAACTTTTCGGCAAGAACAGTCATCATTATTTTGCATTATTCTGGTTAGATTTTAAATTAAAAAGTTACAGTTCACACCGTTGAATATGGAATGGTACACGTAGCAGAAAAATTCAATTTTTACAAAGCTCATTAATTTCACAACCACTACAGGTACTTATTTGCACAGAAATTACAGTTTTAAAGCGTAACATAAATTACGATACGAGACAATGTGAAATGGATAACAGACGATCTATCAATAAAACTTTCTTTGAATTGTCCAAGCAACAAGTACCTACTTCCTTGAAGGGATTTTACCCGTACCTTTAGTTTTTAAAATAATACCTACGGGGAATCCCTGCAAGTCAGTATAGACACTGTTATCAGCAGTTGCTACAAAATATTTAAAGAAAGGGGAATCCTCGAATTCGTCACAGAATAAGTAATGAAAAATTCCGTGCTCTTTTCAATTGGTCCGAATTTGTAGTTGCGCTGAAAATATGAAATGGTTCAAATATTTTTATTATTTATTGAGAAATTTTGCCGCCCCCTAAAAAGTGCCGCCCGGGGCGGGCCGCCCCTGCCGCCCCCACTACGTTACGCCACTGGTCACAAGCCGAACGCTCAGGCCGGTCGTGCCTCTCTATCGCTCGTTGCTCTCGCTCGCACGCTCGGCTCACGCGGAACGTGACACTTTAGTGCGTGCAGCCGGCGTTCATCGATTTATAAGACGTTATCACGTCAAAAACATTTGAAGGTTTAAACCGTTGTAACAAGACATTGTATTAAAATTCAGTGCAAGAGTTGGTGATCGAGGAGGCGCCTCCCCCCGGGCCGTCGACGTCGCGAGAGCAGCCTCCCGCGCCCGCGCACACGGATCACTCGGATGCCGACGACGGTACGTGGTACATATCCTGTATGGAGATACTTGTGTATGAAATGGAGCGTGTGTGTGTGTGACCAGTGTGTATCATCGGAGACGATCAAAAATGTTTTAGAATCCCCAATTTATTTGATCAAAAATGTTTTAGAAACCCCAATTTATTTGATCAAAAATGTTTTAGAATCACCAATTTATTTGATCAAAAATGTTTTAGAATCCCCAATTTATTTGATCAAAAAGTTTTAGAATCCCCAATTTATTTGATCAAAAATGTTTTAGAATCCCCAATTTTTTTTATGAAAAATGTTTTAGAATCCCCAATTTCAATACGGGTTCAGCATAAAAAAGTAGAATAGGAATGTTCAGGAACACCGTTCTTATCTCTTAATGAACATGGTCAAAATGACCGACAAATTAAAAAAAAATATATATATTTTGAATTGTTATATAATTGACGAGCCAGGTGTTCCTCTGGCAATGCAAGCTTGCGCATTCTCAACTGGTTATCTTTATATTTATTACGACCCTAAGTCATCCCACTGCTGGGATACAAGTCTCCTTTCAACCGAAGGAACCTTAAATAAAATTTGATTTGAATTAAATTGGACAGGAGAGACACGCCAGCATGCGAACCGGCTACTAGGCGGTGAACAGGTCGCTTCTTGAATCACTTTCTGTTTGTCACCACTATAACCTGCCATCTGTTCGGGTATGGATTTATCTATCTCGAGCTTCTCCGAGCTCCGTCGGTCCCGGCCGTTGTCGATACATGACAGTCGTTAATCTGAGCGAGCGGCTTTAAAACACTCGCCTCCGCCAATCAGTAGGAGTGTGCCAAAACGTACATTTTGACGTTTGGTTAAGCGATCTGACAGTAGAGACGTTTAACGAAACGTCAAAATGTCGTACATTCTGACACACGCCGCGCTGCAGTGCAGTTGCAGTTTTTAGTAGAATCGGCCTACTGCATTTGAGCAGCGTGGTGGAGTATGGTATAAACCCCTTCGGTTGAAGGGATACCCGTACCCCTGCAGTGGGATGAGTGAGGGTCGATATGGATGGATGGATATGCGTATTAGTGAAAAACGTTTTAATAATACTGTGATTGATAAAAGTTGACCAGACCAGCTGCTCAACAGGCGGGTTCCCTGTCCGCCGGGCTGTGGCTGTTCATGTATATTTGATTGTCTGTGATATTGGTTTTTTTATACATCGTCGGGAGGCATACAAGCATGCGGCCTACTCGATGTAAAGCAGTTACCGTAGCCTATTAATATTTGTAATATATTAATTATCACTCGCACGATGCCTCCTCTGATGCTTACACAACAACTCCTTAAGAGCTTACTGGTGACCTCACTCACACGCAGGAACACAACAACTCTCTAGGGAGTTGTTAATTGTTTTTCTGTTAGGTAGAGGTACTTCCTCAGTATGTTCTAAACCCCTTTGCTTTGATGCGCCCTACCTCTCTTAAAACATCCAAACCAAGACAAACAGACATGTTCGTGCACACAAATGTTTGCCTTGTGTGGGAATCGAGCCCACGAGCGTCGGTGGTTCAGTCGCGTCATTCGCGACTGAACTACCGAGCTCGTCAGAATGATGTTGTTATTTGTTCCAGAGTCGTTGCTGGACTCATTCCCGACGTGGCCGGAGCCCGCGCCCCGGCTTACCGTGGCCGTCCTCAGCCGGGCGCGGCCCGTGGCTCAAAGCAGGAGATCCAACAGGTAGACGCTCGCTCCATGCTCCTCCATCTTCTCTATTCAATCTGGACAGATTCGGAAGCAACTCGGGTAGCGAGCGTTGTAAATTCCGCTGTTCTGTTTCGCAGTCCAATGTACTATTATTTAATATTTTTTTTATATAGCGTCGGGAGGCATACAAGCATACGGCCCACCTGTATGTAAAGTGGCTATCTATCTATAACTTCACGCCAAATTCCTTGCCGGGTACGCAGAGAGAGCCGAGCGTCACGTGACTCGATCCTTACACACCTCACTCGCTTCAACAACATTCATTGCTCTTCTCGTGCACGCTCGCCGGTCTCTAGGGCTCCTGACATCACCTTCTGATAAAACGCATTCAATTCGGTCATGGTAGGTTAGTCTTGGTCTTCCTCGGCTCCTACATCCTTCCACTATTGCGTTGTATATCTGCTTCGTCATTTTTTCATCCTGCATTCTTTCTACACGTCCGAACCAACGGAGTATACCTTTTCTTATCTTAACACAGACCAACTCTCTCTCTCTCTTACGTCATCATTACGAACGCGGTCAGCAAGTGAGCCACAAATTTAGCGCAATGTTCACATTTCGACCGCGTTTTTTCATCCTACTTTCATGCTCTCTCTGTCATACCCAGCTCTCGCTTCCATAAGTAATCGTTGGGACCAACACTGCACTGTGTGCAGCGAGCTGCGCCTTCTGGCTCAGGTTTTTACTGCCAAGAAGTTTTCCCAACGCTCCGTTCACACTACTCCCAGCACTCACTCGTCTTTCCACATCTGCGGTGTACCTTCCATCCCTGCCGAAAGCGAAGATATACAATCTCATCCACTCGCTCCAACACTACATCAATAAATCAAAAATGTATACTTCGTTGCCGCCACAGGAGTAAGTCGCCATGTTGGATTTACTATAACGTCGCACTGCTATATAACGGACACTTCCAATGATACCTCATTTGTTACTCTAGGACGAATACTGTATAGAATATAGAATGACGAACTAGATATACAATGCGAGAGTGGAAAAATGTAGGAACCGAGGAAAGTTAAGTAACTAACCTACCATGACCAAATTGGTCGTGTTCTATCAGACGGTGTTGTCAGGAGCCTTAGAGACCGGCGAGCGTGCACGAGAAGAGTAACGAATGTTGTTGAAGCGAGTGAGGTGTGTAAGGATCGAGTCACGCGGCGGTCGGCTCTCTCTGTCTACCGCGGAAGGGATCTGACGTGAAGATATAGGTAGATAGAATGCTGTGTACTGTCACGGCATACTTCAAATGTTTAATTAAATTAAATTTTATAAAAATGCAAACTTCTTGTATGTACGTACATGGCAAAGGTAGCATGTTAAACTGTCCAACTATAAACATACGGTCCAAGTGGTTACTGTCGCCTATGCACGCCACATCAACCCTTACTAATCACACTGCAGGGACACGTGTCTCCCTTCAATCAAAGGAGTTTAGATCATACTCCGCCACGCTGCTCAAATGTGGATTGGCGGAGGCCGGTGTTTTCAAGCCGCCCGAGGGCCGCTGACTTAGCTTAACGACTGTCATCTATCGACAACAGCCGGGACCGACGGCTTACCGTGCCCTCCGAAGCACGGGGAAACTCGAGATAGGAAAACCCATCCATATACAGGCTGCGGTGGACGTTGCTCAACCTGCGTGTTCGGTGAGAATGACGCGCGACGTCGACATCGAGCTCTCACGCTCGCTTGCAATACATTAAATGCCACTCGCCCTGATGCCATCTCGTCTGCTAACAGCATCTCGCTCGGATTAGGAGTTCATTAGTAAGCTCACTCGCAGGAAGACAGTTGTCGCAGTAAGCCCGCCCGTGTGTGTGTTCAGGTACTTCTGGAGCGCGCTGACGATGGCCGTGGTGTACGCGCTGCCCGTGGTGCAGCTGCTGCTCACCTACCAGCAGGTGAGCCCGCTTGCACACCTGCACACCTGCAGAGACCACCCTGCACCCGCGTGGAGCCTGCTCGGAGATTACACATTTACTTGATAACATTTTTTTATTTTTATTTATTTATTTACGACGAGCTCGGTGGCGCAGTGGTGAAACGCGCTGTTACGCTACTTTGACACCAACGCTCGTGGGTTCGATTCCCACACAGTACAAACATTTGTGTGCATGAACACGTCTGTTTGTATTGGTCTGGGTATTTTCTATGTATAATAAGTATGTATTTACAAAAAAAAAAAAAGTATTTACGTATGTTTATCAGTTGTCTAGTAGCCATAACACAAGCTTCGCTTACTTTGGGGCTAGGTGGCGCTGTGTAATTTGTCCGACAATATTTATTTATTTATTATTATTATTTATTATTTATTTTTTTTATTTGGAAGACTAACAGCTTTTACAAAATTTTCTAAAAAAACTTATTCTATGCACCTGTAAGCCAATAGTAAGTCTTCACGTGTAGTCACATAATTAGGATAATTGCACGAACAATGATTAAATTACATATTTACTAATATTTCTCGATTTACATACAAATACACAAGGTATGTAACAACATATAAAGGATTTTCAACAATCAACTAGTCTAAACAGTTACAAATTTATACAGTGTACATTTTAAAGAATTCACTGCTCAGCCGCCGCCTCACCGACGGTACGCTCGTATTGAATATATCCAACTCTAGTTTACGGTTTAGTTTATTAAGTTGACTAGCTGCTCGCAGCAAAAACGAATTTTTGCGATAATTTACGTGAACTAGTGGTAAATAGTAAGGCGCATGGTATCTTAGGGGAATTTTTGGTGGAACAATAAATTTTAATTTGGATAATAGTTCAGGACAATCTATGGTATTCGTATTAATTTTGATTAAGTACTGATGATTAAGTATTTTTATACAACTTGTTCCCACCGTTATCCCGTTATCCTGATCCATCAGGACACGACACGGAGCGACCGCCGGCAACCCTCCACGACAGAGAGATGTTATGTCGCACGTCTTTCCAAATATAATTTCTTGGACGTGTGGATTTCCTCACGAATTTTTCAATCACCGCCGAACGATAATTACAAATATGTACATAAATCTGAAAACACGAATTTAGTGGTACATGCCGGGATTCGAACCGCGGACCTGTTGATCAATAAGCTGGTTTCTTATTCACTGTCAACACTCAATTTTTTTTATACAACGTCGGAAGTCATATAAGCATGCAGCCCGCCTGGAGAACGTGTGAACGTTTGAAATAAATTGAGTATCACTCGCGCGGTGCCACCTCTGCTAGCACAGCAACGGCTTACGCGCTTGCTGGTGACCTCACTCACACGCTGGAACACGACGACCGTCCAGATTGTCACTTGACTGCGGCTGTCTGGAGGTGGAGGTGCGGACGGGCCGCTTTGATGACTCCCATCTCTCTTAAAAACATCTACACCTGGACAACAGACAAGTTCATGGACACAAATGTTTGCAATGTGTGGGAGTCGAACCGGCGAGCGTCGGTGTCGAAGTAGACTTAGTAACCGTTGCGCTGCCGAGCACGTCAACACTCACCAGTTGTTTCCAAATCGCCCCCAGATGGTGTTCCAGACGGGTAACCAGGACCTCTGCTACTACAACTTCCTGTGCGCCCACCCGCTCGGCGTGCTCTCGGACTTCAACCACGTGTTCAGCAACCTGGGCTACGTGATCCTCGGGCTGGCTTTCATGGCGCAGGTGTCGGCGCGGAGAGGCTCCGACAGGCAGGCCACAGCCAAGGTGAGGAGTGTGGGGCGCTGGACGCAATGCAGTTGGTGTTCGTTGCGAATTCTTGAACACAACAGTAAACAAAGAACATCTTAGTTAATACATTCATGTTCGCGAATTCGCGATGAGTGCGGTCCGGAACTGCCCTCGGCGGGGCCGGGCCAAAGTCGGAATCAAACGTCGAATGGACCCGGTCTCGATCGCTACGCCTGGCTAAATTACGGGCACTACTTTCGGCCGTGTTACACAGCGCTAGTGTGGGGAGACACAAGCTCGCCAGCGGGGTTCAGGGATCCGCCCTAATAGACTAGGTACTTAACAAATGAAAGGAAGTTAGCTTACCAATATTGAGGTACACTTAAAGTTTGTTGGCGGTTGGTGGGTCAACCGAAGCGGCGTACCGGCCGGCCAGCCGGAAGTACGTAGCACACAAATTTTCTCACCAGCCAACAGCACGATACAACACAAGTGAATAATGTATTCTACCATACAACGTGTACACAAATTCGAAATCAGAAAGTCAACCAGAACTTACAACGGTCGCGAATAAAGCACTACTCGAGCGAGTGACGCCACTCAACCTCCATTTTGTATTTTCGCTGGTTCGCGAGAAATATTAACTTGATCGTTCTTAAGATCTAATGTAACTTAACAAACTCAATCGTTCAATCAACTGAGACAATGGTTCCACTATGATTACTTTGTTTCAATGTAAATAACTCTCACGGACGTTATCCGCGTCACGATCACTAAAGTATATCACGCAGGATTCTTACACTATTACCGCGTTCAATTTATTCACACTAATTACAAGTGGCACGGACTAACAAACATCCAACGTGAATTCTAAAACACAAATTATTCCGACATTCCAATATTAACAATTACGCGTGCATACCGAGCCTCGAGACTGCTCGGAGCGATCCGCGCGCGACACACACGCTGCCGCTACCGCTTTCGTTAGCACACTGGTACACGCCGTGACCGTACGTTCAAAAGACATCGTCCTTTTGAGCCTATGGCAAGGTCACGCGCCGCGCTCGGGAGCATCGAATAAGAATTCAAAACAATTCAGGCGTTATTTTGCGAAAGTCAAATTTACATGCAATTTGATATAACCTGCTTTGTGTGCTTCCGCCACCAAATAGTTCATGCGGCCTAGCGCCGGCCGGCACCCACCCACTACTTTTGACATTTCTTCTCGTACCAAAATGTTCGGCAACTCCTATCTCTGTCGTACCATTAAAAAGTGGAACTTCTTGTCCAAACATGTGTTTCCTCCTTCCAACAACATGGGATCCTTTAAATTAAACGAAGCGTGAAGAAGCACCTTACGGGCCAGCATGGTACCGTGAATTGACAGGACGCTTTAGTCCTTTGTCAGTTGCCGCTGCAATTTGGGCTCCTCTCTTCGTTTACCATCAGGCGAAGTGAAGCCACTATGTTGAGACAATATAAAAAACCAGTTGAATGCGCAAGCTTGCATTGTCAGAGAAACTCCTGGCTCGTCAATTATATAACAATTCAATTTTTTTTTAATTTGTCGGCCATTTTGAGCATGTTCCTTAAGAGATAGGAACGGTGTTCCTGAACATTCCTATTCTACTTTTTTATGCTGAATCCGATTCTGTAAGTCTAAGTCAAAATTCGAATATTCGAAAAAAACGCACACACAGACTTCGCACAAACAAACATATAGATTTCATATAGGAACAGTGTTCCTGAAAAGTATTCACTCGGGGTCGAGACAAATTGTAGACAAACTATGGACAAGGTTATTTTTTGCGTCGCTTGTATCACGAAATGAACTTTCATCAAACGCAATACATTTGGTAAAAATCTAAAAGGAACTTCTGCATCGTCTTACTGTCACCCCGTGTCCTAATCCACTAGGATCGGCGGGGTCCGCTGCCTAAGACTAAGGATTTGGAGAAGATAGTGTTTTTTACTTACCGTCAGCTACTGCCGTCAGACTTCCGCGACCAGAGGGAACACCAGATCACTCTCAGGTGAGGGCACACCTCTTACGAAATATAATTTGTTGGCCGTGCGAGTTACCTCACGTTTTCCTTCACCGCCGAGCATGTTAATTACAATACATAAATCACAAAACACGAATTTAGTGATACATGCCAGGATTAGAACCGAGGACCAGTTGATCACTATGCCGGTTCTTTGTCCGCTGCGCTATCTGCTCTCAAGTAAACAGTTAAAGGTCACCTGCATGTGATTAACATTACAACAGAGACCCTCGGCGTGCATGGCACGTCGTGAGGGAACGTGAAGCCGGCACTTGTCGTGCCCGCCCCGTCCGCCGGGACCCGGCGCAGGTGGCTGCACGTTTGTATCCCACGTGACTTGCCGGTTTTCATAGGGTTCCTTTCACTCGCAGGGTCTGGGCATCCCCAGCCACCCGGGCCTGCTGTACTCCATGGGCCTGGCGCTGGTGATGGAGGGCTTGTTGTCGGCCAGCTACCACCTGTGCCCCAACAAGATGAACTTCCAGTTCGGTGAGTGACGCACGCAATAATTGTATCATACGGACCATTTGTATTTTTATAGAGACATGGTGTGAAGACAGACAGACGGCGGGATGGGTGATGTTATATATATACCTAGTCCGGGCATTAGTTCTGTTACAAATGAATATGCATTTATTGTTTTATGAAGTAATGTAATATTAATATAACTTATATGTATATATTTATGGAAGTCTCAGAAAATAATAAACAAAAAAAATTATGTATTTGAAATTCGTTTTTAATCTGTCTGGCCGCGAACGAACGGCCTTTTTGACTAAATGAAGCTTTGTGATAAGACCCCCCCACACACACATTCCCAATAGCTGATGTGCTGAAAAACAGCCAAATCAAAAACCGAAGACCATGGGAGAAGAGGTTGATGAGTGTGGAAGAAGCGAGAGAGGTAGTTCCTAGTCTCTGCCTACCATAATGGGAGGCAGGCGTGATGATATATGTATTCCCAATAGTCCCAATACCTGCCGAGACCTGCTTGTATTTTTCCTTATTGTCTCGCTTCAGGGATGTCCTTGAAGCGAGACACAGTGTACTATATTACATCATTCTTTTCAAAGGGGCCTCTACGCGTTGGATCCACGTATAAAACGGGGTGTGCTTGTGTTGTATACGGTAACGCGAGTTTATGTGAATACGTCTTCGTAACTGTAAATGAAGTAAGTTATACAAAGGCGGTGTTGTATGTTGGGTTTTTTTTGTTGGGAGGCATACAAGCACACCTACGGCCCACCTGATGTAAAGCGGATACGGTAGCATATTAACGCTTGTAATACATTAAGTATCACTTGCGCGATGCCTCCCCTGCTAGTTATATAGTAACTCCTTGGGTGCTTACCGGTGACCTCACTCACACGCAGGAACATAACAACCCTCGAAGCGAAGTCGTTATTTGGCTGCGGTTTTCTGTGACGTGGAGGTACTTCCCCAGACGGGCTGCTTTGATGCGCCCTACCTCTCTTAATGGAAGCGTTCCGCTCCTGCTGGCAGACTCGTCGTTCATGTACGTGATCGCGGTGCTGTGCGTGGTGAAGCTGTACCAGGGGCGGCACGCGGACGTCAACGCGAGCGCACACACCACCTTCATGCTGCTGGCCGTGCTCATCGCCATCGGTGAGTATCTTTTATCATACGTCGGGAGGCGCAGTGGTCACATACTGTGCGGTGCCAGCGAAGTTTTCTTCCGAGAACTCAAGTCGTGGAATGAGCTCACAGCCGATGGGGCTACAGTATGGGGTTCTTCAAGAAAGGCGTGAAGAGGTTTTTACAGGGTCGGCAACGCGAGAGTGACGCCCCTGGCGGAGCTGGTCGCTACTCATCACTCTACTGGTTACCTTCTTAGCGTCGGGGTAATGCTGTAAAAAAGAAGGTAACATTATATAAATACAATTTAAATTAATCTCTACGCTGAAGGTCAAACAGGCCCGAAGTCAAACACGCATAAAGTCAAAGACGCGTAAAGTCAAACACGCATAAAAACATTCTTAAAACAGAACAAGACGACTAGACGTTCATGAAGAAGAAGAAGACGAATACAATATGTATGTATATATATATATATATATACACACATCAAAAGTGTCTAGGGATCAACATATATTTTTGCAATAACTTTTCTCCTGATTGATATTAATTAAAATTTTCTTTAAGGATTCATCAAATAAAGTGTTTTCGTTTGTACAGTAACGATAAACCAAGTCACCTTTGCATTAATAAAGAAATTTGCCATTTTCATAATAAAGGGATTTTTGACATTTGAACCACTAACATTAAAGTTCGAAAAAAAGACTGAAATAACAGTTTTCTTTAAAATTTTATTGGGTAACTTAAACAATTAATAATCCGTGTTTCTACCGCGAACACTAACGATGATAGAAGCTGGTTCCCGGCAACGTACTGTGGCTTTAGCTCTGAATACAAGTCAGAGTGTTATCAGTCGACTTTGGACACGTTACCGAAGCACTGGTACCGTGGCTGAGCGCCATGGAGGACGGTATCGCTGCACCACACGGAGACAAGACCGATACATTCAAATCACAACTCGAAGAGCTCCAACAATAACCGCCATGATGTTAGCCGTGACGCTTCATCACTCTTCAGGGAACTTAATTAGCGACCAAACAGTCAGAAACCGCTTGCATGAAGTGAACCTTCATTCCCGAAGACCGCTAAGGGTACCACCTATAGCAATGCACAATCGTAGGATTCGATATCAATGGGCTCTTGAACACAGAAATTGGGCAGAAGAACAATGGCGTTTCGTGTGCTTTTCTGATGAGTCTCGTTTTGGTATGAGACCGGATACAAGACGTATACGACACTGGAGAACCCCTGGACGCCAACAGCGATTAAAATCCTGCCAGGAAGTCCATCCTTATAGTGGTGGAACCATCATGGTATGGGCGGGTATTTGGATCGGCGGAAGAACTGAGTTGATTTGGATCAGAGGCAACCTCAACGCTCAAATTTATGCTGAGACGATTGTATCAGACGTCATCATTCCTCTACAAGTGCAAATCGGTCCCTTATTTCAGTTAATGCATTATAATGCACGACCGCACACCGCAAGAGTTGTAAGACAGACTCTCGCCGCAGCTAACATCAATGTCATGCCCTGGCCTGCTCAGTCGCCAGACTTGAACCCGATTGAGCATGCATGGGATATGCTACAGAGAAGAGCTCTGCCGAATATGGAGGGTATCCAGTCGCAAGAAGACCTTTTTTTGTTGTTGCAACGAACATGGGCGGCCATTCCACAGCGTGATTTGGATGAACTCATTTTGAGTATGCCAAACCGATGTTCTTGTGTTGTTAGTGTTCGCGGTAGAAACACGGATTATTAATTGTTTAAGTTACCCAATAAAATTTTAAAGAAAACTGTTATTTCAGTCTTTTTTTCGAACTTTAATGTTAGTGGTTCAAATGTCAAAAATCCCTTTATTATGAAAATGGCAAATTTCTTTATTAATGCAAAGGTGACTTGGTTTATCGTTACTGTAGACAAACGAAAACACTTTATTTGATGAATCCTTAAAGAAAATTTTAATTAATATCAATCAGGAGAAAAGTTATTGCAAAAATATATGTTGATCCCTAGACACTTTTGATGTGTGTATATATATATAGTTTTTATATTTAAATAGGTTAGTTCATGGAAACTATAAATATTTTTTTTTATACAACGTCGGCAGGCTCACAAGCATTCGGCCCACCTGATGTAAAGCGGTTACTGTTGTAGCCTATAAACGCTTGCAATACATTAAGTAACACTCGTGCGAAGGCTCCTCTGCTGCTAACAGGAGGCCTCACTCGCTTACTCGCAGGTACACAACAGCCCTCAGTGTTCGTCTGTTAATGTGTGTACTGTTTATGTTACGTACAACCCCGCGACAGGCTTGTTCGGCATCATGCACCCCAGCGTGTACTTCTGGTCGGCGTTCACGGCGCTGCACCTGGCCGCCTGCCTCGTCCTCACCCTCAACATATACTACGTGGGACAACTGAAGCTCGGTGAGACACACACACACACATCAAATGTAAAACTAAGATGATATGAAATAATAGTAGTAGGCGGGTACCAGCCGACGCTAGTTCGCATGAACAATTTTTGAAGTTATACTTCTAATGCGACTTGCAAAAAGGTTGCGTTAAACGTTTAACGCTACCATGGAGGGGGAATAGAAAGTGACAGAGCGAGAGTGAATGCGTGGCACTCGAACACAAAAGTACAAGTTGAAGCTGCTAAATGTTTCACGATATTACCGGTAGATGGCGCTGTAGTTAAAAATGTGTAACATTAGTATTTTACATTTGACTTGTATGTACTCGTAATACATCCCATAAACATCGCCGCTGCTACTTGATAGACGTTTTTTAATTTAAGTTATTAATGTTAAATATTTATTTAATGATGCCAGAGAAGTATAATTTCTCACGCGCGTACATAAGTACACGCACCCATTTTTTTTTATAAACAGCCCACCAGATGTAAAGCGGTTATCGTAGCCTGTGAACTTTTGTAATGTGTTAAGTATCACTCGCGCAATGCCACATCTGTTGTTAACACAGTAACTACTTAGGAGCTTACTCACACGCAGAAACACAACACGAACTAAGATGAAATGAAATAACGGTAGTGGTTGGGTGTCGGCCGGCGCTAGATTGAATGAACTAATTGGTGACGGAAGCACACAAGGCAGGTTAGATCAAATTGAATGCATCTCATCCTTCAAACCGGAACACAGCTATATAAATATATCTGCTCGACGGTAGAAATAGGTGAGACAAAGGTACCCACGCAGACGACATCTGTACAAAGTCTCCCTCTGGTGTACTTTAAATTCTTTCATTTTTAGCTATCAAGTGGTGTCATTAAATTTTGAATGTAAACAATAGATATGTAGCTACAACGCCAAACTGTGCCCAGGACTTTGTTATCATTCGTTGTCCAAATTGCCTCTCGTACCGAAAGCAAATTTAAAGACCTATTTCAAAATTTCTTTATTTTCTTCACACGAATTACAAATTATTTTACATGCATTTTCTATAACTATGTGTTCTAAATGTGAAGACTGGCGCTTGAAATAGGTTGTAACCTGTGCTACAACCTATTCACGTCAAACATATATATATATATATCAAACGTGGAAACATTGCCCTCCATAAGGGCGCAGTCGTGTAAAATACCAAATTCACCGATTCTTAAAATCCTACCACATATTTACGCTTTCATCAAATAGTTAATATATTCAAGCGTTATTTTGCGAAAATCAAATTTACATGCAATTTGATCTAACCTGTTTTGTGTGCTTCCGCCACCAATTAGTTCATGCGGCCTAGCGCCGGCCGGCACCCACCCACTACTGTTAGTGCGTGCTACATGCCGACGCTGCCATGGCTGCTCCGGTAGTCTCTGCCTCGGCTGCTGCGGTCGTCCGCCAGCTGGAACAGACACCGCCCGCCCACCACCGTCGCACGTGTCTCGCCTCTCCACGAGCCATCCTCGAGCTGTAGACGTTAATCGTACTTGTAGCACGTCATTCTAACAACTACGGAACCCTCGGAGTCGGACAAGCACTTGAAGTTTTTTTGTGTGCACTGAACATGTTACTCAGCCGGTGGGCCCTTACTACGTCATCAGATGGCTCAAACAATACAAACTATTAATTGCTAACAATTATCGTCACAAGCAAAATTAAATTAAAAATTTAATTAAAAAACCCCCGACGCAAAAAAAAACCTATATGATATACACAAAAACACTCTCGATTAAGTCCCCTTTTAAACAAAAAAAAAAACAAAATCCAAATCGGTTCATCCATTTCGAAGCTGCGAAGCCACAGACAGATACACAGATACACACGTTAACCTTATAACACCCCTCTTTTGCGTCGGGGGTTAAAAATAACCTCCACGGCGAGTTTGAACTTGTGTAAACGCCATCTATCGGTGAATTATAGAAAGTATTTTCAAGAAACATTGTCTACGGTGGGCGGTGGTAGTGAGAGTCGTGCGTGTTCGCAGACCGTTCGACGGCGGCGCGCGTTGCGGGCGTGCTGCGCCGCGACCGCTGGCGCGCGCTCAGGCCGCACTACGTGGCGCGCGCGGTGCTGCTCGCGCTGGCCAACCTCGCCAACTGGGCGCTCGCCGTCTTCGGGTACGGCATCGTCATCAGCACTCTACACCAACACTTACTCGACGCGCTGCAGACACGGCTCTCCCTCCAACTGGACGAGAGCGTACTCCACCACGCTGCTCAACTGCGAATTGACGGAGACCAGTGTTGTCAAACCGCCCAAAAGTCACTGATTTAGCTTAACGACTGTCCATCGAGAACGGAGAAGCTCGAAATTGATAGACCCATCCATAAGCAGGCTGCGGTCGACCTTGCTTAACCTGCATTCTTCTTCTTAGCGTTGTCCCGTTTCCTAATCAAATTGGATTTTTTTATACCACTAAGATGGGAAACAAGCGTACGGCCTGCTTGATGGCATGCAGTTACCGTAGCCTGCCTTGCGCCGCCGACCCTATAAGAGCCTCTTTACGTCTTTTTTGAAGACCGCCGTGCTGTAGTCGCCTTGGAAAACCTCGGCAGGGAGCTCATTCCACAACTTAATAGTTCTCGGTAGAAGACTTCTCGGAAACTGCACAGTGCGCGACCATTGCGGTTCCAGTGTACGGGGATGAACTTCCAGACGTTGGATCTGTGGGGTCCCTAACTTAAGCCTAAAGATTTGTCGAAGATACTGATTTTTTGTATGGACCGACTGCCTTCGGATCTCCATAGCCCGGAGGGAAAAACCAGACCTTTCCTTGGTTAGGTTACACGTCTATTGGAATATAATTTGTTGGTCGTGCGGGTTTCCTCGCGATGTTTGCCTTCTCCGGCGAGCGGCGAGCGAGTGATCAATACCAATATGTACGTAAGTCGGAAAACACCAATTTTAGTGGTACACGCCAGGATTGGAACCCGGACCCGCTGACCAACAGGCTACCGGCGCTCTGTGCGTGTGGTCTATATAAGCTGCATGTTCGGTTGCCTGTATCACCATTTCGCGCGTACACGTGGGACGCTCGGAAAGTTTTGTGAATATAAAAAAAGTGTTCTGTAGGTAAACATTTTTATTTAATGAACGATACACGGTTGACTTGGATGCAATGACATGCCTTCATCCGTGAATGTCATTTGAACTCTATCGTACTATTCATCCGGTTTCAGGCGACACTTGAAATCGTAAAAAATAGCGCGATAACGTTCTCGGCGCAGAACCATTTTTTAACGAGACACGATAATTTAAATTAGCTCGCAAAAAATATAGAGAAAATTTTGAAATTGGAACGTACATATTTTTTCTTATAAATAAAACCCAAAAATGTCATTTCCGCGTTTTCAAAAATTCCACCCCTTATAGGGGGTTTTCTTAAATTAAAAGTTGAAGTGTTAAGAATTAGATATTTTTAAAGTGAGCTACTTGAGACTTTGTAAATATACTCTCAATCAAGACGTCAAAAAAGTAATTTAAACTTTTTTCAAAATCCCACTGCAAGGTGGGTTGACACTTTATATGGAGTAGAAATATTTTTTTGGGTTAGTGACTTAAAACTTTGTACATATACTCTCTATTAGATCAAAGACAGTGATTTCAGCATTTTTAAAAATTCCACCCTTAGCGGGTTAAAAGAGGGTTGAATGTGTGTATGGACAAGACGCTAATCCTAAATTTTTTATGGTTTTAAAATAGACAATGTTGCGTATAAAGAGGTGCTTTGATAATGTATCGCAAGCATTAATAGGCTACGGTAACCGCTATACGTCAGGTGGGCCATATACTTGTATGACTCCCGACGTTGTATAAAAAAAAAAGTACTTTCGGTGCCCACGTTAACATCCACGTGGTGAGGAGGGCACTTAAGTTGTCCGGTTGTTGTTCAGGATGTACATGCACAATAAGGACTTCGCCCGCCACCTGCTGGCCATCCTGATGGGCAACACCATCCTGTACCTGGTGTTCTACGTGATCATGAAGCTGATCCACCGCGAGCGGCTGCCGGTGCACACGTGGCTGTACCTGGCGGCCGCGCACGCCGCCTGGTTCTTCGCGCTGCACCTCTTCCTCGGCGGGAACACCAAGTGGTCGGTGAGTGTGACGACGTCGTCTTGTATCTTGTGGAGCGAGTACGGCCGTGAAGCCAGCCAATATCTTATGGAGGATCGGCAACGCACGAGTGACACCCCCAGTGTTGCAAATGTCTTGGGGGGTAGTAGGCAGCAGCTCTTATTGGCTGGTTCGCGGTCAACATCGCGACACGTCATGTGATGTTTCATTAAATTTTAAGAGAGGTAGGGCGCATCCAAGCAGCCCGTCTGGGGAAGTACCTCCACCGCACAGAAAACCGCAGCCAAATAACAATTCCTTAGAGGGTCGTTGTGTTCCCGCGTACGCACCAGTAAGCTCCTAAGGTGAAGCAAACGTACATAGGCTACGCTAACCTCTTTATAGATGGGCTCCCTCTATTGTATATAAAATGCATAATCTGTAGAGAGATTTTTAGGCAAATTGCACAGCGCCGTCTAGCTCAAAAGTAAGCGAAGCTTGTGTTATGTCACTAGACATACGTAAATACATTTTTTTTGTAAATACTCGTACATACTGATAAATACCCAGACCAAGACCAACAGACATGTTCACACACAAATGTTTGTCCTGTATGGGGATCGAACCCACGGCGCGCCACAGAGCTCGTCAATATTTACCAATTTCAATCATTTTAGTCCCGTAGACCCCTTGCCTAATTGATGTTTGAATCTGATATACTTCTTGATATATATTACTTTGGGAAGCCCGGATCAGTAGTAATATGTCAATAAATACATAATATGTACTATACATATGTAGGGCGGATCAACTCCCCCAAACCCCCCAACCCCCGCCTAGAGAAGTACCTCCACATCACAGAAAACCGCAGCCAAATAACAACTCTCTGCAGAATTGTTGTGTTCCTGCGTGTGAGTGAGGTCACCAGTAAAGCTCCCAAGGAGTTGCTGTGTCAGCAGCAGAAGTAACATCGCGCGGGTACGGTAACCGCTTTACATCAGGTGGGCCGTATGCTTGTATGCCTCCTGACATTGTATAAAAAAAAATATAATATCGCTTATTATGAATAAGATGGTGCTCACTTAACCTCGTCTTGAAAGTGGCTACAGAGCTGGTGTCCCGTGTTTGCGGCGGTAATCTGTTCCACAGCCGTGCGGTCTTGTATATATAGTTGTATAAGGATATATTTCTTTGCATAAAACATGAGTAATAACATACGATCGCATGCAAAAATATGTTGTTATAATAGCATTAAAATGATTTCCTTCATGTGCTGCTGTCGGCGAACAACATTTGAGAGGTGGAGCAATATTGGCATGTCAAGATAAATTGAATAGTTGAAATGTCAGTTAATAATAATACAAATTATGTCGATTATCACCATACACAGCAAATTGCAAGCATTCATCAGTAATGAAATCGTTTACGCTATAATAAAAAAAATTTGTTAAGAGATTTTTGAAATGTTTTTTTAACGTACTGTAATTCAGACAGTTCGGAATTTTATTAAATACTAGCATTTTTACACGCGGCTTCGCTCGCATTGATAAAAAATATTGTTATTTTTTTTAATAAAAGGTATCCTATGTTACTTTTTTTTATAAAAAGTATCCTATGTTACTTCCGATACCTCCAAGAATATGTGTACAAAGTTTCATGATGATCGGTTGAGTAGTTTTCGCGTGAAAGCGTAACAAACAAACGGACATTCTCATTTATAATATTAGTAGGATTTTCGGTGCCATACATAGAATATTTTTTTGCACCAGCGCAGTTTTGGCGTGTATGTATAACACATGTGTTCGATCAGGAAACTCCGGCGCAGTCCCGCCGCCACAACGCGCCGTGCACCGCGCTCCAGTTCTACGACTCGCACGACCTCTGGCACGTCGTGTCCGCGCTCGCCCTCTACCTCTCCTTCAACGTCCTGCTCACCGTCGACGACGACCTGCGACACGTGCCCCGGGAACTTATACCCGTCTTTTAGACTTGGGCCAAAGTTACATGAAATAAGAATATGTTTCGGGGCAAAGTTAGATGAAATAAGAATTACATTTTGGGGCAAAGTTAGATGCTTCTCATGCCCGATTTATTCGAAATTCCACAACGGTCAAAGCAAGATAAAACGGGCATAAGTAGTATTTGAGGCAAATTGGAGTGTATTTTGGGCGAAGTGAATTGAAATGGGGACAAAGTACTAACTTAAATAAATTGAGACAACTCCGAATTGAGCAAATCTCAATTATCAACGGGGTTAAATGAGATAATTATATCAAATACGTTAAATTTGCAACAAAGGTATACTTGATTGCAACTGGGTTAAAATGCACTTGGTACAAAGTAAGATGAGTTGGGGTAAAGTTAGAAGATTTGGGGCAATTACAAAGGCACGGGTGCTCTACAATGGAAAAATGTTACTTTAATGCAGCCAGTGTTATATTAGTGTGTTAGTATTTCAATTTGTGATCAAAAAGTATGAAGTGATATGTAATCATAATTTGTTTATAAGATAGGAGTAAGTGACAAAGTTAGTTTTATTTGTTTTTTTATTTCAACTCATTAGGTTGTAAGAATTAAAATGGATATAATTTTTGTTGTATAATAAAATATATTTTAGCCAGTATATTTAAGGGTTGATTATTCCCAATATTACAAACAAGTATTCCTTATGTATCGTTAGTTTTACCTGAATATATAATTTGACTGTAACGTTCCTATACTCATCGTTTAGTGATATAATGTATTTTATTATGTATTCGTAAGTTGTCTTTGGTCACTCATTGTTTTCTTTTGTTTTGATGATTTTAGAGCACGCTGTATGCAGATTTGGAGAAAGAAAATATGTATAAAAAAATTAAGAGAATGAATTGTTTGTATTAAAGAATGTTTGGTTCAATTTTAATGGAATTAAGATATAATACGTTTCTATTTTGGCGGTTTTTTTTAAATGAGCATATACCTGTGTTACAACTTTTTTGTTAATATGGGATGCAAATCACCTACAGTATTTTTGTCTATCTATCTTTTATAACTTCACGCCATATGCCTTGCGGTGTAGGCAGAGAGAACAGAGCGCCACATGAGCACGTGACTCGATCCTTACACACCTCACTCGCTTCTTTAACATACGTTACTCTTTTCATGTACGCTCGCCGGTTTCTAGTGCTCCTGACATCACCTTCTGATAGAACACGACCAATTTGATCATAGTAGGTAAGTCTTGGCCTTCCTCGGCTCCTACATCCTTCCAATTTTGCATTGTATATCTGCTTCGTCAAGTCGCCATGTCCATGTCCGAACCAACGGAGCACGTCTCTTCTTATTTTAACACCGACGCTCTCTTTCAGGCCAGCTCTGTTTCTAACCTCATCATTGCGAATACGGTCTACAAGCGTTACACTACAAATTTTGCGCAATGTTTGCCTTTCTACCGCGTTTATTCTTATACTTATATACTTTCATGCTCTCTCTGCCATACCCAGCTCTCGCTTTCATAATTAAGCGTCGAGACCAGCACTGCACTGTGTATAGCCAGTTGTGCCTTCTGGCTCAAGCTTTTACTGCAAAGAAGTTTTCCCAACGCTCCATTCACACTATTCCCAGCACTCACTCGTCTTTCCACATCTGCGGTGTACCTTCCATCCCTGCTGAAAGCGCATCCAAGATATACAAACTCATCCACTTGTTCCAACACTTCATCATCAATCGTAATCCTTACATTAGTTCTGGATTCTTCTCTTTCAAATACCATTATCTTTGTTTTCTTCGCATTCAGTAGTAAGCCTTTCTCCATACATTCGTCTTTCATCGTTGTGACCAGTGTTTGCAGTTTAGATGGTGTATCTGCTAATAGCACGGCATCGTCAGACAGTTCACCACCAGGTCACCCATGCGCAATCCCACATTCGTTGACCTTATTCTCTGCAGACAACTATCGAGATACAGGATAAACAGCCTAGCAGATAGCATGCAACCGTGTTTGACACCAATTTTGACATCAAACCATGGTGACGTGCTACCATCTATCTGCACACATGCTGAGCAATCCTTGTCAATTGTGAACCGTCAATCCCATATCTCGGCAATATGTCCCACAGTGCCTTTCGCACAACCCTATCAAAGGCTTTCTCAAGATCCACAAAACCGCAGAAAACCTTCTGGTCTATGGCCAGATGCTTCTATACGATATTGCGGAGCGAAAAAAAGAAAAACTTGATCCGTACATCCCCTTCCATTTCGGAAACCTCCCTGTGCCTCCCACAGCATTTCGTCAGATTTCACCCTCATTCTCCTTTCAATTATCTTTCCATATACTTTTGCTGCTAAGCTGATCAAACTGATGGCCCTATAGCTGGCGCAGTCCATGCTTATTTACTTTCATGTTTTCAACTAAGTTCACTCCAAGATTTTTCTATCCTTGTAATTCTGTTAATTTAGTTATCTTGTTTCTTAGTATAGTGTACTGATTTACTAGATCAAATCTTTATGCTAACACTCCCAGGATAGCAATCTAGATCATAAATAACTATACGTTAATTGTTCTAAACTGTTATTTCACTGTGATTGTTATCTGTTGTGTTGCTTGAATAAATTAATAAATAAAAAGAAATGATTTTTATCTTTTATTATGATTGGCGGGGCCCGCTAACCAAGCCTAAGGATATGACGAAGACACTGATTTTTGCAGCGACTGCCGCCAGACCTCGACAACCAGCTCCATCCTCAGGTCAGGTCGCACGTCATTCGAAATATAAATTGTTGGAGGTGCGTGTTTCCTCACGATGTCTTCTCCGGCGAGCGAGTGATAGATATGTACATAAATCAGAAAACGCGAATTTAGTACTCTAGACTCGAACCGGGACCGGTTGGTCGATAGCCCGGCTCCTCACCCGCGGGCCTGTCTACTCATTCATAGTTCATTCTCTCTGGTGATTGAGATAGACAGAGAGAAATATATTTGGTCATGTATATTTCAGGAAAGTTATGCACCAGATTGTTTTCAGGAACACCGTTACTATATGAAATCTATATGTTTGTCTGTGTGAAGTCTTTGTGTGCGTTTTTTTTAATATTCGAATTTTGACTTCAGATTCTGATTCAGCATAAAAAAGTAGAATG
Source organism: Pyralis farinalis (assembly GCA_947507595.1). Taxonomy (NCBI): domain Eukaryota; kingdom Metazoa; phylum Arthropoda; class Insecta; order Lepidoptera; family Pyralidae; genus Pyralis; species Pyralis farinalis. Next base: position 651,281 of record OX382263.1, read on the forward strand.
TTCAGGAACACGACAAATTAAAAAAAAAACATTAAATTTAGTTCTATAATTGACAAGCCAGGTGTTCCTCTGTCAATGCAAGCTTGCGCATTCTCAACTAGTTTTAAGATCCTAAATGTGTCTTATTGATTAGAGATATTGTTTCAAGTAAGTACCTAATTTGACAATCGTAAAACACACCACGCGCTATCAGTCAAAAAAAATATTTAACAAACTGCCCGTGGAATTGAAATCTATTGTTTATCACTTTGAATCTATACAGATAAATAAAATTGGAGTGTCTGTTTGTAATATTAAAATAACCGCTTTATATTAAATGCATATGGATGTATACACGGCACACATACCAAAAATTTTTTTTTTACAATTTTTGTCTGTTTGTTGCGGCTAATCTCTGAAACGGATTTTGACGGGACTTTCACTGGCGGATAGCTGATGTAATTAGGAGTAACTTAGGTTACTTTTATTTTAGAAATTTTATTTACTTATATTAATATAAATAAATAATAAAAAAATAACTATTCCGCGCGGACGAAGTCGCGGGCACAGCTAGTTTGGTAATAAATTGAACCAGTGCTACTACTCCGTTGACTAATGTCTGAGTGACTGACGCGTGCTGACATTAGTTTGAACAGTATTGAACAATTCATATTGTATTCGATCGTGTGTATGTTTGTAATTATATATATTGTAATTGTGACACGTTTAATTTGGATAATTGTATTTTCAACACAATATTTTATTGTTATAAAATAAATGACTTGAATCGATATGAGTAGTGATTTTGACGTTTCCAATTTGATCTTCGACTAATGATCATTTATTAAATAATAAATAATAATAAATATTGTCGGACAAATTACACAGCGCCATCTAGCCCCAAAGTAAGCGAAGCTTGTGTTATGGGTACTAGACAACTGATAAACATACGTAAATACATTTTTTTTTTGTAAATACATACTTATTATACATAGAAAATACCCAGACCAAGACAAACAGACATGTTCATGCACACAAATGTTTGTACTGTGTGGGAATCGAACCCACGAGCGTTGGTGTCAAAGTAGCGTAACAACGCGTTTCACCACTGCGCTACCGAGCTCGTCATTTATTCACACAAACATTTTTCTCTGGTGAAGCTTGTTGATGTAAGCTAGACTGAAAAATATTTTTTCATTTAAGTGTTAGATCAAGGATGTTGTACAGATGTACAAACCTAATTATTATATATACTTCTTATTTTATTGCATTCGACGATCGAACAAATGAGAAAATAAATCATTGTAGTTCTATAATATATCAGAGGGAGACTTTGTACAGATGTCGTCTGCGTGGGTACCTCTGCCTCACCTATTTCTACCGCCGAGCAGATATATTTATATACCTATGTTCCGGTTTGAAGGGTGAGATATGGCAGAGAAATTACTGGGTACTGTGACGAAACAGACTTAGGTCACGAAATTGGCAGCGCGCGAGTAACATTCCGGTGGTGTTGCGAGCGTCAATAAGCTGCAGTCACCGCTTACTAATGCGGACCGCATGCTTGCTTGCCAATGTAATTGTATAAAAATCGAATAAAAAGAAAAATAATCTTAGTAGTTGGACAGTCGAAGTAATAACTCTAACTAGTGGAAAGGAAGGACAATACACACCACGACAGTCTCCAATGAAGCCGGTGGCTACTCAACACGTTGCCCGTGTTGAGGCAGGCAGTTACCTAATTGATGTGTCACAACCACAGACAAGTGGCCGTGAGTCAGCGGAGCCGCGCCCGTGACTCGCTCGCTCTGTGACGGGGACGCCAAATTGGTCTCCGAGGTAGAAGGCGCCTCCACTATGTGTACAATCATCATACATTGAAAACAAATAATTACGAAACACATATACAACGCAGAAGTAGAAGGATGTAGGAGCCGTAAGCGTAAGCAGAGGAGGCATCGAGCGAATGATACTTAATATATCGCAAGCGTTAATAGGCTACGGTACCCGCTTTGCATCAGTTGGGCCGTATGCTTGTATGCCTCCCTACGTAGTATAAAAAAAGCCGAGGAAGGAGCTTACTTACCATGATCAAATTGGTCGTGTTTTATCAGAGGCTGATGTCTGGTCCTTAGAAACTGAGCGTGCACGAGAAGAGCATTGAATGTTATTGAACGATCGAGTCACGTGGCGCTCGGTTCTCTGTCTACCCCGCAAGGAACCTGGCGTGAAGATATACATATATATAAACTGCTATATTCAACATTCAGACGTTCGTTTTACGTATTTTTTCGTTTTTCGTGTTTATTATCACACTACTACATATCATTACACTACACAAAGTGTGCACTGACGGAGCCGTCGTTCATATTCAAGGCACTTCACAAGCTCGGTACCAGCCGTATGTTCAAATATCGTACTAGTGGGGAGTGACCACTTCAGCCAAAGTGTATCAAGAGACTATTGAATCGTATTGCGAAACCTCTCGGCAAAGAAAACTGGAGCAAGCAGTGGCTAAATCTCCCATGGAAACAATGCTTAAATCTATAGATTCGTGGCCAGACAGATTGAAGACCTGTGTCAAAGCCAAAGATGGTCATTTGGAATGGATTTACATATAAGTTTTATTAATATATGTGTATATATACGTATAGACTATGAATGTGAAAGAGTGAAGTGTGTAAGGACCGCGTCTTATAGCGCTCGGTTCTCTCTGCCTACCCCGCAAGGGACCTGGCGTAAATACTATCCCACCAAAAACATTCTGTAAAAAACTAGCCAAGTCTCGATAGAGCTGCTTGTTTATCTCTAAAAAGTAATGAAATGTAGACAAAGTCGTGCCAAGACTTCCTTACAGCGATTTCTTTATTATTATAGTTAATGTTGTATGACTATACCTTAAGATATATGGAGCAACTGCCGTCAGACCTCCACGAGCCAAGCATACGGCCCACCTGATGTAAAGCGGTTACCGTAGTCTATGAACGCTTGCAACCCATTAAATAACACGAGCGCGCTGCGCCATCTGCTGCTAACATAGCAACTCTAGGAGCTTACGAGGAACTCGGTGGCTCAGTCTTGAATGACGCGACTTTGACACCAACACTCGTGGGTTCGATTCCCACACAAGACAAACATTTGTGTGCATGAACACGTCTGTTTGTCTTGGTCTGGATATTTTAAGAGAGGTAGGGCGCATCAAAGCAAGCAAAGCGCCCGTCTGGGGAAGCACCTCCACCTCACAGAAAACAGCAGTCAAATAACAACTCCCTAGAGGGTTGTTGTATTCCTGCGTGTGAGTGAGGTCACCAGTAAACTCTTGGAGTTGCTGTGTAAGCAGCAGAGGAGGCATCACTCGAATTATACTTAATATACCTATATCGCAAGCTTTAATAGGCTACGGTAACCGCTTTATATTAGGTGGGCCGTATGCTTGTATGACTCCCTACGTAGTATAAAAAAAATCGTGACGAGGCGGGTGGCGCAGCTGTTAGTAACGCTGTTTTAATACCAGAGTTCGTGGGTTCGTGGGGGTTGATACTTGATGTGATTTTGTAGTTATTTTTGTATTGTTACGAGGAAGAAGAGCAACTTCCCATGTTAGTACATAACTACACACACACAACATATTATTGTTGGCCGGCAAAAGAAGGACCGCAAAACGGGTGGTGTCTTGTTCATCAAAATTTCATTTACATGTTCACGCCGGGTCCCTTGCGGGATAGGCAGAGACAACCGAGCGCCATAAGAAGCGGTCCTTGCACACCTCACTCTCTTCAATAACATTCATTGCTCTTCTCATGCACGCTCACCGGTTTCTAAGGCTCCTGACATCACCTTCCGATAGAACACGACCAATTTGATCATGGTAATTTCCTTCCTCGGCTCCTACATCCTTTTACTCTAATCATTAATAGTCAACTATACAAGAGTTTTCTCATTTTGGCGCCAATACATTGTACAATATTTTGCGATATTAATATGGAGTGGGGTGATAAAGAGAACCGAATCGCTGTGATTGCATTACACAAAGTAGGTATGGAGCCAAATGTAATTTTTAAAACTCTCCATACGCTTGGTATTAGTAAAATGTTTGTGTACCGGGCTATTAATAGGTACAATGAGACCTCCTCTGTTTGTGACATAAAAAGATCTGGCCGTCCACTTAGTGTTCGTACAAAAAAGGTGGTCAAAGCAGCTTGGTTGGAGTAGTGACTCAACTCACCACTACGGTCGGGGGGTGAAGTAAAACACGGAGCTCTTATTGGTTAGTTCTCGGATCAACATCGCGGTACTTATCGTCTTATTTGTTAAAATATCCTATTGGTAAGTAAGTTCGGTGTTAAAATAAGAAGAGGCATGCTCCGTTGGTTCGTACCTGTAGAAAGAATGCAGGACGAAAGAATGACGAAGCAGATATACAACGCGAAAGTAGAAGGATGTAGGAGCCGAGGAAGGCCGAGACTTACCACCTATACCTACCATGACCAAATTTATCGTGTTCTATCAGAAGGTGACGTTAGGAGCCCTAGAAATCGGCGAGCGTGCACGAGAAGAACAATGAATGTTATTGAAGCGAGTGAGGTGTGTAAGGATCGAGTCACGTGGCGCTCGGCTCTCTCTGACTACCGCGGAAGGGATTTGACGTGAAGTTATAGTTATACTAGCATCCACCCGCAACTTCGTTTGCGTAGAATTCGAATCATATATTAAATTAACATATGTCGCTTAAATAACGTGGTTAATGTAACTGGTTTATTTATATGTATAGAAAGATAGATTAATAATTTAATAATAATAATTTTAATTATTTATATGTATAGAATGATAGATTAGGTAGGCTTAATACAGTCGTGTGTGTGAAACATACAACATTTGAACCCAATCGGTCAAGCCGTTTAGTAGTTGACATACCGACAGCAGCGCCACCCGACGGCTCCAATTGTATTATTAAAATAATTCAGAAAACTATCGAAATACCCATATTAAATTTCAACCCAATCGGTTCAGCCGTTTAGAAGTTATGTGAAAAAGATAAGTACGGAAGGATAATTCATACTACCCGTTGTCCTATTACCCGTTTTCCCGTAGGAATGAAGCATTTTCCCGCGGTAAAAAGTAGCCTATGTTCATCAGGGATAATGTCGGCTTCTAATGGTAAAACAATTTTTCAAATCGGTTTATCGGTAATCAAATCTTTCCTCTTCATGATATTACTTTAGATAGATAGAAGTAAGCTCGGATCGCTGAGACATTTCGAAGTCTGCTGAGTATAATACATCTCACGGAAAACTGACTGGGTCGTTATGAATGTAAATCAAATAAAAAAATTTATATGCTAGAATACAAGGTATAAATGTCACAAAAACAATAGAATTTACAAACCACATTATGTATGTTAAATTATCAATTTTGACTAGCTCCGTGGCTCAGTCGTGAATGACGCGACTTTGACACCAACGCTCGTGGGTTCGATTCCCACACAAGGCAAACATTTGTGTGCATGAACACGTCTCTTTGTCTTGGTTTGAATGTTTTAAGAGAGGTAGGTCGCATAAAAGCAGCCCGTCTGGAGAAATACCTCCACCTCACAGAAAACCACGGCCAAATAACATCTCCCTAGAGGGTTATTGTGTTCCTGCGTGTGAGTGAGGTCACCAGTAAGCTCCCAAAAAGTTGCTGTGTAAGCAGCAGAAGAGGCATCGCGCGGGCGGTAATATATCGCAAGCGTTAATAGGCTACGGTACCCGTGCCTATTAACGCTTGCGATATATATTATGGGCCGTATGCTTGTATGCCTTCTGACGTAGTATAAAAAAAATCAAGTATTTATAGTCCTTTACTTAGTTGTATTGCCCCCGTTATTTAGAAATTGTTTAATACAATATAATCCAACTTAAAACTTCTATTGTGTAACGTATATATGAACATATTGTATACATTTTCTTACACATGTCTAGTTCATGGGGGTTGTTTTAATAGATTTTTTAATTTCCCTATTTTATGCCGTGGATGCACATCCGTATGCTTCTTAAATAAATGACAATAAGCATCAAAATAGATCAAATGAAGCAATATGGGGTTTTATAAAACATCTGGAATTACCTGATTATTGCGAATTGACCACGTGTGCAAAGCGGGCGTTTCTTTCATTAAAATATAGTGGTATACATACATAAATTACATGTACATAAAAGGCATTATAATCGAACCCTGCGACCTAGATACACATTATACCTATTGTACATGTATATATGTGCATCGTGACCTAGCGCTGGGTCGCAGGGCACTCTTTGCTCCACTGGCCTAATTTACAGAGTCCTTTGCGCATGCCCCACTGGGCTGAATGAGCCGCCCTAGAATGCCTACGATACTCCCATTTACCCCTCCGTGCAGGGAACATTGCACGTCGCCACATTCAGTTATGTGTTTATACCGCGAAAATAATAATGTGTATCATGATGAATGACTTTACACAATTGTTAGACAAGTGAAATCATCGAGCGCTTATAAGTGTTTTATGCGTAATCATAAGTTTGTTAAATCAATGTTACATGTGCATAAATACGAGGTTATTTTTCAATTTAATGCTCCTAAGAATAGTGTAGATAATTTTAAATGGTTTTTGTATAATTTGGAAAGTGCACTTTAATTCTATTTTTCAAACATACTTTCTGAATTGATGGAGATTATTATTATTTTACTGGCAACATTATGTCTTTGTTGTCTTGAAGGAAAAATGGCTACCTCATATAACGTCAAAACTTCTAAAGTGACTTGTATTGGGAAAACGCTTGATTAATACTCGAAAACGAATATATATGTGTTTTATTTGTGGTGGTGAGGTGATAAAGGGTTTATATTTGTGTTGTGTTTAGTGATTTGTTGTAAAGCTGTACATGGTGGACACCGTAGCCCTAGGAGTTGCGTCGACGTCTTATAAATGCACAGTAAGTATTTTTATCCAATTTTTTACCACTATCAGCTGCAAAGATCTGTTATAGATGTCGTAATGTGACTCTATAGTTGTGACGCAAGTATAGGCACGCAATTTTACGCATTATCTCTCTAATCTCATGCTTTTAGGTCGGAATATAAATCGAAGGTAAACCTTGTCGCATCGGTAATTCTTTATCGAAAACAGAGGCTAATGGCCTTTGGCAGTCCTCGTTGACACGTTAGTGAGTAATTAAAGCTCAATAACACGTACACACGATTGGGGCATGTCGGCACTAATGTGTAATACCCATAAATAGATCTTATTGTGATCAAGTCCCGTGCTGCTGATGATTTGGTGCAGGCACGTCGGGACTCTACTCACCGTACAACAATAGTCATCTTGCTAAATAATGCGCGAAAATGATCTGTACAGTGTGAATACAGGCTTTTTCTGGCAAATATTTTGGGGAATTTGGTTTCGAAAACAGTAACACAAACAGATTAGACTGATTATAGTACATAATTTAGTTTATTCTGTGTCTGTATCATGGCGCACTCTTTGTAAAATTCAGTATCCCTTCCATTTCATTGGTAATATTGCATTTAACATGTCTAGTACATATTGGTGAACTGGTAGACACAATTTTAGGCTTTTTATACATATAATCAAACAACAACAATTGACAAAATGTACAATATATCATAGAATGGAAAAATAACATGCATTTTTTTTATATAATGTCGTGACATAGTAGCATACGGCCCGCCTGATATAAAGTGGTTACTATAGCCTATACATAAAGTGTCATGCCTCCTCTGTTGTTAACACAGCAATTCCTTAGGAGCTTACTGTAGGCCGATTCTACAAAAAAACTGCCAGTGCACTCCAGCACTTCGTGTGTCAAAATGAATACATTTTGTTTTTTTGTTAATAAACGTTGCTGCCGTCAGATTGTTTAACAAAACGTCAAAATGTACGCATATTGACACACGCCGCGCTGCAGTGCACTTGCAGTTTTTTAGTAGAATCAGCCGACTGGTAAACTCACTCACTCGCTGGAACACAACAACCAACCATTGTTATTTGGCACAGTTTTCTAAGAGGTGGAAGTACTTCCCCAGATGGAATGCTTTGATGCGCCCAACCTCTTAAAAACACCGAGACCAAGACAAATTGATTTATGTGAACATGTCAGTTTGTCAGCAAATAAATATTTGTCTTGTGTGGGAATCGAACCCACGGGTGTTGGTTTTAATGTACCATTGCTAACTACTCCGCCACCAGACTCAACATAAAATGAACATTCTGGCAAGGTTTTTATTGTAACAAATGTTTATTTGCTGTATGTATTAAGTTATTGGTCAGAGCTGTAATAACCTAGTGGTAAGGAAGCAGCTTAACCGACTGTCCCTGGTTTGAATCCTGTTATGTGCATGTGCCACTTAATTTGTGTTTTCGGCTTTTAATAATTACAAACCTACATGTTTGTAATTATTACTTGCTCAGAATAGCCACCTGGCCAGTGAGACAAAGTGTACACACAAAGGAAACATAAGTTTTCAAAGTCAGAAATGTGTACATTGAGGAGAAGACACTTTCTAGATGTCTTAACTTGTCAGACCCCGTTATATACGTTTTCACATACATTTCATGACGCAAAAGCGGTCCGCGGGTAATGAGAGATTAATATGTTAATACATCTCCCTGTTTGTAGGCTGCATTGGAACAGAACACGTGCCAGACACATTCACTTTGGGGAATTAAAGAGTAAAACCTGTTCTGTCCAGGTTCACTCACATTCACCTAGAACAATGTCTTGTTTACAGAAACTCAACAGAATATAAAAATGTATACACTACTGTGGAATCTAACAAAAAGATGTACGAAGTAAGGCCGAGGGAGGGTGAACAGAAACACTTACGACACTTTCTGTGTCAAAAGTAAAAATGACAACAGTTGTTAATTCTTCATATTTCGTAATGTTTTATTTTTCCGTATTAACTGTTTACTTTCATTGGGAACTATAATAATGCATTTACAATTTGAAATTCTTTATATTAGTAGGTCTTTTATAACGCCAACAATTATGAAATCTTTATGGAACAAATTTTAACTTAGAGTATTCAAGTTAAATCTAATCTAATTTCTTCTTTGTGGCGTTCTTGCTGTCCTCGCCAATGACATTGCTTGTAATATCAAAAAGTAGCACTTATAAGTGGAATGCTTAGTAAGTGACTATGCTTAGTAGGTAAAACTTCGACAAAATGGCCTTGTGAGTGTACAAAAGTTTAGCTTTAGAGCAACATATGGGACCACTGATGGTCTGTTGCTGTTGATCTACCTAAAACAAAGAACAAACATATAGTACAGCACAAAGGGTTAGTAGGTAGGGTTAGTGGGCAAACAACTTAAAGTCTGATATTATTAGAGTTAATATAATCACATAAATATGTCGCAGGCAATTTGTATGATTCCGCCATTTACATACTGATAACTCCTTCAATTGTTATGATTTCGACTTGGTTGTAGTTTTAGGGTGACCATAATAAAACACAATTGGGACAAATCAGACTTTATTTCAGCAATCAGGTACTAATGAAGAATTCAAGTAAGACTAAAATATACTACGTGCTTAAATTCTCTTAAAGTAACAAAAACGACATTTAACCCGCCGAGTTCCGCAGTTACCGTTATTCAGTATATATGTCATAAGCGAGTGGTCTGATTGACCACCCGGAACCCATCGGTTACTACTAACGCAGACTCACAACTTAAACAATAATAAAACTTTTAAGGCGTATGGCACTTTCAAATAAAGATAAATAGGTGTGTATATAAATCGTAGGCTCAGCTTTAGATTAAGTAACGCCTGAATATCAGCACCATATTTTTTTATGAATAGCTTTACTAAAGAAGATTAAATCATTAAAATTTTAAAGCACGGAGATGCATAGTTTTTACGGAGATGCATAGTTTTTACGTTGGAATTGGAATTTTTTGAAATTTAAAATGTTTTTTTTTAAAGAATCGCAATAAAATCGCCATATTTGATGTAAATTATCAAAACGTTTCATTATAAGCATTAGAAACGTCAAATTCAACGTAACAATGTAGATGTCAAGTGCATTTGTAACTAAAAATGCAAGAATAAACAGTGAAATGGAACGACATCATATTTGTCAAGTCAATGTCGCTCACCCGCCATTTCGTTTCATTTGGTAGAATTATTGTTAAGCTGATTATAATGACACAAAACGTTTGGGCATTTATCATTTGTCAAATCTTTCAAACAAATAAAAATTTTGTAATAAGTATAGCAACAGAAATCTCAGTTGGTTAGGTTAGGTTAGAGTATGACAAACAACTCACGAGCCGAGCGAGCGAAGCGAGCGTGCCGCGGCAGCGGCCGGCGAAGTGCCAGAAGCGAATCGTTACCATTTTGAAAAGAGTCATTATAAAAAGTAGACCAAACATACAGTTGCCAACAGTGAGGTTGGGAAATAAAACAAAGTTATACGAAAAGTTGGCAAATGATTATTCAAAGTGATTGCTCGAATTTGAAAGATTGTAGGTGACATAACTTCAAAAAATTAGAATGTTAATAACTTTAAAACTATGCGTTTCCGTGTTATAGTTCCCCCCTCTGGGGGTTTCCCTCCCCTCACCCTCCGGCCGGATAACCTCAAAAACCTTGTTATTAGTCCACAGTTTTTTTATTGCTCTATTGCTCCCGTTTGAGAATCCTATAATTTTTTTAATTCACTATAATAAATGTCTTTAAAATCACAATTATTTTGTGTAAAGTCTTTTGCACACGTAATATTTGCACTGTTTTCAATAATTTTTTGTGTCACAAAATCACAACTTGACGCCATTTTTCTTGTTTTGATCAACAGCGACGCGCGTGGCACAAAATAGAACTAAATACTTCAATTTGCCGCGGCATTATGAAGGTAGCGTTTGAATTGTCAATGAAATGTTTTGGCATATTATATAATGACATGGCAATTTACATTTTGCCTTCGGCATATTACATAACTGCCAGCGTTTTTAAACTGACGACGCCATATGTAAACGGCGGAATCATACAAATTGCCTGCGACATATACACAAGGAGTGGAGATGATAATTGACAGAAGGGATGTAAACTTGATAGGATGGGGAATGGAAGTGGGGAGGAGGTCGTACAGGGAGGGTGTGTTCCTTCAACAATTGACAAAGATATGGTCTGGAGTCCCTTCGTCCCGGCCGCACTCACATATAGAAGTGTCCCTCACTTGGATAGTATTCAAGTTAACATCTCGACTCTCAACATCAAACACACATAAGCATGTTTTAGTATAAAAATGACAGAAGTTGTTATCACAATTCTAGTAAAAAATGTACAATATTTACATTCAAGTAACATTAATTTTTTCGCATTGGTCCATTGGTGGTGGACCGAAGCTCCTTAAAAGGCTGCTTAAGTTAAGGGGATACAGAAGCAAGCTACACTAATATAATATTTATCTATACTATATTTGGTTTTGGACTGTGAATTGATGTGTGGTAATATGTATCATAATTTGCAAGTGTGTCTTTTTTATGTTCTTTTCTGTTTCACATATTTATTTATTTATATGTATGTGTTGCACAAGTACAATTTAAAGTAAATGCTGAAACGTGTGCACCGCTGACGGCGTTCTCCGCCTGCTCTCGGCCAACTTCAGAATATCACTGCGGCGTGCGCAAGCATCTTTTACACTAAATATGTACATTTCATTTATTGAGTGTGTGTGTGTTTAAGCTGATACAAATAAAGCTCTTATCTGTGTTTGATGAATGTTTCTTTTGTGATAAAAGCAACATTTGAAAAGTCAGCTTATTTAGTTTGTTTACATTTCATCTCAAACCCAAGTGAATGTTGTATAGATTCCTCGGTGATAATTAAATGTATGTTAATTTATGACCGAAACCTTGAAACACTTTCAAGCAATCTGCTTGATTTTGTTTCCTTAAAAATGTACACTGCGAGGTCAAGATCTCATTACTGCAGTTTAAACAAATATATATCATATAAAAATCCATATTTGAAAGATCAGCATCCTATTATAAGAAAGGTCTGGTTTCCCTCTGGGCTGTGGAGATCTAACAACAGTTGCTCCAATCTGTATTATCAGCAAGTTTTGCGGAATCCTTAGGCTTATCGCTGCCACTCATAATGGATTAGGAAATGAGATAACACTAATAGTTCATTTGTTATACCATAATACCAAGTGTAAACAAAGAAAACATAGGTTTTCAAACTTACAAATTGAGTGCAAAAAGAGTGTAATTGTTCAAAGAGTGCAAAGGAGTATACTCTAAGCTCTTGACATGAGCAATAAGCAAGCACTGCTTGTGAAAATGGTTCACTTGTTTTCATCCAAAACAACATTTTGATAACAGAAACTCAACAATAACAGTATATGAAAAGGAAACACAACTGTGAAACTTTATAAAAACAACAACTTTATCATAAAAATGATTTAACACCAGTAATAATCACAGCCAGAAAACAGTTATTATTCTTCTTGTTTATGGCGATCCCCTTGTTCTCCCCAATGTCAGTGCTTTCATATTTCAGTTCATAATTTAACTGAGTATGTGACTATTCTTAGTATGTGACTCTGCTAAGAAATGGCGTTGTGAGTGTACAGTATGTTAAATAGTTGAGCAAGTGGTGTAGACACTGTGACGCTCCGTCTACACACCTGAAACAAGAGACATACACTGACATCACAACCAAGGGTTAGTATGATTATAAGACATACACATTACAATTTAATGTTATTAGTGTTAATAAACGCACACGAAGTATATTCAACCGAGGGGGAGTTAACAAATGTAAGAAGGGATTTAAAGTTGATAGGACGGGGAATAGAGGAAGGGAGTAAGTCATAAAGAGAGAAAGAATTTTTTGCGCAGGAAAAAAAGATATAGTCGGGAGTCGGGAGACTTTTAATTGGATTCACTAAAATGACATTTGCTGTGTTACCACTTTTGAGTGAAAAAAATGTAGTGAGGGGGACAAATGAATGAATGAGTTCACAATTTAATAATATTTAATTTTCTATATCTTTACACCAGATCTCTTGCGCTCCCTTGTAAGCAGAAAGAGTGGAGCGCCACGTGACTACATCTTGATATACCTCACTCGCATCTTTAAATTCATAACTCTTCTCATGCACTGTCGTCGGTTTCTAAGACTCCTGACATGACATAGCTGACTGACATTTTAACACCGACACTTCAATTTTCAATGGTCAGGTTTATTTGAAATAATTCAATCTATCTAAATAATATTTTTATTCATCTGAATCTTTACAATCCCCGACACTGTCTACTCTTACAATAAAACTGTGTGTAATGTTATCGAACACTTTGTCCAGTTACCAAATATTATCCTCCTATTTAATAATATGGGAGACTGACAGTATACAATGTAAGTATGTATTTAAATAACTAAGCATAGTTTTACAATCCCATGTTGTGTACTGTCGGCCGATTCGACTAAAAACTGCAACTGTACTGCATGCGTGGCGTGTGTCCAAATGCCTACATATTGACGTTTCGGTATTCTGTTATGCGATCTGACAGCAGAATAGCCACCTGTCTATTCGATGGGTCTGATCTATCGCCCTTTTTGGGTACCAGGTGCACATTGGCGGTGTTCCACGAAGACGGGACTTGCCGAGTGGAGTAGGAAATATTGAAAAGGCGCGTCAACACAGAACACAGCTCTGGAGCACACTGCTTTAGTACCACTGCTGGTATGCCATCTGGCCCACTCGACTTATGAATGTCGAGGGAGAGCAACGCTCGCCGGACATCTCGCTGCGTAATTGAGATTTCCGGCATTGAGCTACTGCACCTCGGGATGGTAGGTGGCACAGCTCCCCCGTCATTCAAAGTCGAGTTAAAGGCATTACAGAGATTACCCAGTAAATCGGCTTTCTCTTTAGCACTGTAGGCCAGACTGCTATCCGGTTTTTGCAATGATGGCATGGATGACTGACAAAAGTTTCCCTCGGCAGCTTTAGCTTTAGCCAGCGACCAAAAAGCACGGCTCCCAGACGGAAGGCTTGCAAGCCGCTCGCCAACTCTGCCGACGAAATCAAATTTGCTCTGGCGGTTACCCTCTTACTGGACCTCGAGGCAGCGTTCAGTTTACGTTTCAATACAGATACATCTGGATTTCCATTAGCACACGCCGTGGTCCAAGCCTCGAAAGCAGCCTGTTTGAGAAGTTTGGCTTCTCTATAAGGCCGATTAAACCACGATCGCTTTTTAGCTCCCGCAGCAGCCACAAAGCGATTGGGAATGTAGCATTCCATGCCATCCAATACCGCCGCAGCTACTGCAGTCGCACAGGATTCGACATCATCTGTTTTGGAACAAAGCTGCCTCCACGGGTACGACGCGTAGAATTCACGCAATCCGTCCCAATCTGCCGACTTATAGTGCCATACGCGACACCATCCGGTAGGCCGAGGTGGGTTACGCCTGGCACAGGGCAATTGGGTCCGGATGAGACAGTTGTCCGATGAGCCAAGCGGCGCATCCACTGAGATGTTGTACTCATCCGGACGTGTGGTCAGTAGAAGGTCCAGTAAGGAGCTTGTATAGTTCTCTATATCTGGTACTCTCGTGGGAGAATGTACCAGTTGAGAGAAACCATAGGCCGAAGCAAAGTCATGAGCAGATCTCCCCGCTGAATCAGTGCACCGAGAGCCAAGCCATTCGGTGTGGTGGGCATTAAAATCTCCCAAAATCACTAACTCCGCGGAGGGATACTGCTCGATAACTTTGTTTGTTTGTCTATGTGAGCTACGAAAAGGCCTTTGATTCCGTTGAGACACGGGCGGTGCTAGTCTCTGCAGCGATGTCGAATTGACCATCGGTACATCGAAGTGTTGAAGTGCTTGTACTGTAAGGCTGCAATGTGTATCCGAGTACAGGACGAGAGTACGAAACCGATCCAAGTGTAAAAAGTACCCACCTGATGTAAAGCAGTTACCGTAGCCTACATTAACGCTTGTAATATATAAAGTATTTGATTCATATTTGGACTCCGCAAATGTGGCCATGTCTCCGAATTTCGTACTCGGCTCAAGTGGCTCCCTATTTCACTTCGCCGCAACCTTCATTTGCTATCTCTTCTCTATTCTATTTGTTTAAACTCTGCTTCTCCTAGTTACCTCAAAGATCGTTTTATATTTTATAACGACGCTCAGGGTCGTGAATTACGTCAAAACCTCCTTCGTTTTAAAACACACAAGGCAAACACTCGTGTGAATGAACATATCTGTTTGTCTTGTCTGGATGAAGAGGTAGGGCGCATCAAAGCAGCCCGTCTGGGGAAGTACCTCCACCTCATATAAAACCGCTACCAAATAACAACTCCCTTTCTCTTTCTCGATAATCACTGACATTATTGTAACTACAGTAGCTTTTAATGTATGTGATAAGTTTGTTTTAATTGGTACGGTTTGCTCTGCACCACCTACCTGTATTATTACAAGATAATAGTTATCTCTTATCTTAAGGTTGTCTGGAAGAGTTTGCTTCGCGATAAGACCGCTTATTGTACTATAGTTTATAAGTATCTTTTGTTTACAATTTTAATTTGGTGCAATAAACAATATTTGTATTGTATCACTCGCGCGATGCCTCCTCAGCTGCTAACACAGCAACTTCTTAGGAGCTCACTGGTGACCTCACTCACACGCAGGAACACAACAACCCTCTAGGGAGTTGTTATTTGGCTGCGGTTTTCTGTGAGGTGGAGGTACTTCCCCAGACGAGCTGCTTTGATTCTACCTCTCTTAAAAACACCCACACCAAGACAAACAGACGTGTTCACGAACACACAACTGTTTGTTCTGTGTGGGAATCGAACCCACGAGCGTCGGTGTCAAAGTCGCGATATTAACAGCTGCGCTACCAACCTCTTTATTTGTTTTTGTTTGGTATTTGTATATTTCTGTTTCTATCCATCTATAACTTCACGCCGAATCCCTTGCGGGGTAGGCAGAGAGATCCGAGCGCCACGTGACTCGACCCTTATCGAGCCACGTGGCGCTCGGCGCTCGGCCTAGTGAGGTGAGTAAGGACACACCTCACTCGCTTCTTTAGCATTCGTTACTCTTCTCATGCACGCTCGCGCTCGCCGCTGACTAAGGCTCCTGACATCACCTTCTGATAGAACACGACCAATTTGGTCATGGTAGGCAAGTTTTGGCCTCCTACATCCTTCCACTTTTACGTTGTATATCTGCTTCGACATTCTTTCATCCTGCATTATTTCTACATGTCCGAACCAACGGAGCACGCACCGACGCTCTCTTTCAGACCAACTCTGTTTCTAACTTTATCATTGCGAATACGGTCTACAAGCGTTACGCCAAAATATTTTGCGCAATGCTCACATTTCGACCTCGTTTATCCTACATTCATGCTCTCTCTGCCATATCCAGCTCTCACTTCCATAAGTAATCGTTGAGACCAGCACTGCATTGTGTGCAGCGAGCTGTGCCTTCTGGCTCAGGCTTTCACTGCCAAGATGTTCACCCGACGCTCCATTCACACTGTTGGCTGCATTCACTCGTCTCTCCACATTAACGGTGTATGAATAATTGTATGAATAAATGTTAATATTATAAAGTTGTGTTTTAATTCCTTTCACTGGTAAAAATATCTCGTTTAGAATGTAAGTTTAAACTCCAGACCAGATTAATATCGCACAGTATAATTAAATTAATTAAAGTAATATGTCACTGTGGTTTTTAAGTTTTAGGAATGTAAAAAAAATTGGGGGCGCTGAAAAATAATTGATTTTTAAAGTGGACGGTAGACGAAATAAGTTTGAGAATCTCTGGTCGAAAACCATACTGACGATCATTAATTAAGAAGTGATCTTCTAGGTAGCGGATCACTTGATGATTAAGGATCCGTTCATGACTTTACACAACACAGAAGTTGTGGCCATGGGGCGTTAATGTAATGGGCCTAAACGGTCTCCATTTTTGGGGACCGGCTGCACGTTGGTCTCTCTCCAAGCCGCCGGAACACAACCGGTCGAGTACGAGAGACGAAAGAGGGGCCGATCAACGCCGAACGGACAACTCCGCTGCACATTTTTTCTGAAGAATCGCTAGGATATCAACATGACCGTTGGCTTTTCGGACATCGAGTGACTGTAGTTCAAAATATATATATATCAGGATAACGGGACCAGTGGCGGTTATCATTGGTGATTGCGTGCTACAGTCATCGATCCGGGAGTTAGCCGCAAAGAGGCTGGCCGTAAGATCGGCTTTCTTCTTTGACTGATGCGTCAATGAGCCATCGGAGCGTCTCAGCGGAGTCAGCGTCGGTTGGCAGAAGTTGGCCTGCACGGTTTTGACCAGTCGCCAGAGTTACGCGACCCAGTAGGGTGCGCTACAAGTTCCGTGCCGACGCGTGTAACGCGCTGGGCGTCCGCTCTTATGCATGCCCTCTTGCAGACCTTGTCCATCTAGAACAACATTCTTTAAAAGAAGTTTTATGTGTAAGGAAGAACGTAGGAGCTGAGCAAGACTAATGCTCCAATACCGCGACCAAATTGGTCAGGTTTTGTCATGATATCAGTAACTCCAGGAAATGGCGACCGCGCACGACTGGCAAGGAGCTGTAAATGTTACAGTAGTAGGATAATTATTTTTTTAATAATTTGACTATAGGCTTTGCTCGCCCATATCTTTTTGTTATGTTTATAATTCTTAATAATGTTAGTTTTACGCTTTGTTGATCCTCATAAGTGCTTCGTCTCAAAAATATAGAACCAGCATAGTTATTTTCTTATCATTATGTAGATGGTATTCGAAATGTGCGCGCAGACCAGCCCCCGGGCAGCACCCGATCACGAGGGAACGCGTGAGGCAGCCATTGCCATATTCAACAAATTTGAAGGGAACACGGCAACCCGCCAGCCGACGCCGGCCGCCGCCCGTTTGGACACTTTTGTGAGCATGACTCGCTCGACCTTATTGTGTTACTAGTGTAGGATAAGATGGCTAGGATAAATCTTTATGATCTGTGCCCTTGTACGTATGTGAGTGTGTGTAGTAGTAAGTTGCCGTGCTCGACTGCGTGCGGGTGTGTTGTGACACGCGTGTGTTGTGTCCAGATGTGATCACCGTGGCATGTGTGCCGCCGCGGCGGGGCTGGTGTGCGGCGCGCTGGCGGCGCTCGCCGCCGTGCTGCTGCTGGTGCTGGCCGCGCGCTGCCGCCGCCGCAAGACCACGCACGCACACCCAACACACAAGGTGTCCCGCTCGCCCCTCCACTACCGCCGTCATGCTGTACACTCAACGGTTCACCTGGCACGCGCTATGCGCTCGCTCATTGTCCTGTCTATTTATCTGTCTACCTAGCTCTGTCTCTCGTATGCCGCGTGCGAGAGTGACGGAGACATTTTTGTCACTGTACATAAGTGCGTGAATGCGTTGAGTGCCAGGATACGGTAACCGAACATTTTGACGCGAATACGTCTTTAAAATTGGTTCCATTGAGGAGATAAATCAGATGATGACAATCGGGGACACAGTTGGTGTTGTATATATCTATCGTTTACATCCAAAGTTACACCACTTGATAGCTCAAGAATCAAAGAATTAGTTACGTTGAGTACTGTGACGCATCGCGCGCGGCGGGAAAGCGCCGCCATTTTGAGATCATTCCATCATATAATTTCCTTTCAATATAACTCACTTCTATTTATCCGTTACCAAGACGTATTCACGTAAAACTTTGGCTGTGTCCTCGACACGGACACACCCTGTTCTTTTTTTAATTTATTATCATATGAAGTGTAGGTATACATATTTCGTTTTCTGTACTGTTCGCGTCCATATGCTCAATGTTTGATGGTTTTCATACAATCAATTATGATAAAAACTCCTTACTGTACTTTGCACACGACAGTGTTCAGCGAGAACTCCCCCCGGTGACGACCGTCTCCCGAGAACTGAACAATGAACAGACTCGGACGAAACACAACTAATAAGTACATTTAATTGGATGAAATAATATATGACACAGACATGAATATACCTAGCCCGGCCATTAGTTCTGTTACAAATGAATATACATATTCATATAGTATTGTATTGAAGTAATGTAATCTTAATAAAAATATTTACCCTCATTATCTATACATTGCTGCCATCTAATCGGAAGATTATTTATGCCTTTGCAATAGAACTCTGAGGATCTAGATTCGACAAACGGTTTGCCGAGTACGGAGGGTGAGTTCACGAGTCGGGGCTGTTTCACTGCCAGTTTCGCCATCATCGTTCGAAGTTCGTCACAGTGAACATCTGCTGTTATTGCTTGACCAGACCTGAGAAAGCTATAGTGAATAACGTCATGAAGAGACCACCAAACACTTACCATTACCTTTTTATTGGTAAGCTTTGCTTTAGGGCGCCGTTGCGTATTTGACCTGGGGTCAGCCATTGCATTTTTCGCTAACGGTTATCGTAAAGAATCCACTTTTCGTCACGTGTCACAATTCGATCCAATTTTCCTTCATTTGTGTACCGTTTCAACAACGGAACACAAGTTTCAACACGCGTTTCATTCTGCAGAGCAGTCAAATAATGAGGCACCCATTTTTCATATTTTTTTATCTTATTGATTTGATGAAAATGAGTCAATATTGTAGATGAGGTAACGTTAAACCATGCCGCTAATTCCTGGGTAGTTTGACTCTGATCGACTTCCACCATCTTCAATTCAGCGTGTGTGGGCGGTCTTCCACGTGGTTCGTTCTTCAAGTGTTTAAGCCAAAAACGCACGGTGCGTTCATTAGCAGTCTCCTTTCCAAACGCAGCATTGATATTGCGAGCCGTTTCTGCCGCGTTAGTTCCGCGTCGGAACTCGTATTCAAAAATTACTCGGATTTTCTTAAGCTGAATAAAACAAAACAATTGAAATTCGAAAATCAAATGTTGCACATTTTTTAAAAGAAAACCCTCATATAACAGGTCAGGTAACCTCAGGTAACATGGGAAAAAAGTTTCACTTGACAATCACCGTGAAGGTCAATTCAAGGTATCTAAAAATCTCACGAAAAAAAAAAACTATTCGAAATGGCCACCTTTGGCTTTGATAACGATCTTTAATCTGCCTGTCCACGAATCTATGGATTTACGCACTGTTTCCGGGAGATTTAGATACTGCTCGCTTGAGATATACAATGTCGGCGTGTCGTTTCGAGCCATGTCCTCTATAACTGATCGTAATTTGTAGTCTAATAGGTTCAGATCTGAGCTAAACGAGGGTCAGTCTTCAGCTCGTAAAAAGTCCAGAACGTTGGTTTCGAGCCAGGCTTGGGTAGTTCGAGCCTTGTGACCGGTCTAGTTCTGAAGTTTCTTGAATATGACCGACGGCTCCGTACCCTCTTTGTGCAAGGCAAGCACTGCAATCCTATTTTCTTTAACACCTCATTCCATATCTCGATTCTCTCTGCCTACCCCGCAAGGGACCTAGCGTGAAGATATACATACTTACCCATTCCATATTGTAATTTGATAGTAAACACGAAAAAAATATGTGAAACGGTGGGAAATCGAAAGAAGATTTTTAACATAATGAACGCGTTCCAAGTTCAACATAAAGAGTCGAAAAATATATAAGTTTGTATGTCTCGTAACAGTATTTATGGCCAGACTAGTTATATTATATAATAGTGTCGTCGGATGTCACAGTGCGGACAATATTTTGCAAATAAAGGGATTGACTCGTTGACAAATGCACACGAGGCTGACGGCGACCTTGCGAATAATCATCATGCCGAGGATGTGTCCGCCGCCCGCTGCTCGTATCTGCCCTACACTTCCAAGATGATCGGTTTTATTCCGTTAGCTTATATCTTCATTAGAATTTCGGTCCATATTAAAAATCATATTGATAACATCATAGTACCTCGATACCTTGACTTCGAAGTACAAACAGACTTGGTATTAACTGTTGAAATTGTATATTCCAGGTGCATGTAGTGCGGTTCGCGGGCGCGCCGGTCTCGCGCGCCGCCACCGGCTTCACTCGCACGCTGGCGCCCGCGCCGCCCGCCCCGCATGCCGCGCCCACCGCGCCCCTCGCCCGTGCCACGCTCACCGGCGCGCCGGCCGACCCCGCCGCCGACACGCTCCCCGAGATCCCGCAGATACTCATTGTACAAAACACCACACACAACACCGCCACCACCCCTTCGGAGAACACCTCCGCATCCCATCCTCAGGAGCCAGGACCTTCAGATTTCCGAGGCATCCCGAAGCTCCCTCTGCCCGAACAGTGGATCTCTCGCCGCCCACTAGACTGTAAATACTCCGCCACGATTCCGCGGCCGCTGGTCCAAATCGTCGATTCTGAACTGGGCGCGGACCTTAATCGCGAATCTCGAGCGAAGAAGTTTAGCGCGACGAGGTCCCCTTCGTTGGAGAAAGACGACAAGTCACCGTTCTTGGGCAGCGCTAAATCGGATAAAACCGAAATCTTCGGCTTCGACGCCGACATAGTTAAGAAATTGGAAAGCGAGGGAGCGAATCCCGAAGATATGACGTCGCCGAAAGAGACGGAGCGCGGGCACGAGTCGCCCAGTAACCTGAGGAGGTTCAGATCCGTGAGCACTAGGCTCAACATGTGCAGCGTCACAGAGAGTCCACACTTAGAAGGTCACCAGGAAAGATTAGAAATGCAGAATTCGCCGAGAATCGTGGAGTGCAGTTCTGCTAAAGAGAGGACTTCGGGTTCTAAATTTGATTTCTCACCGAAGGTCCTCGCGGACTGCATGAGCTCCCCGAGATTCTTCACACCACCGGAGATGGTATCGCCCGCTTTCTTCGCAGAACCATCCCCTAAATCAGTTTACTACGATACTGTGAGATCGCCCAAATTCTTTCCCGAAACGCCTCGAGAGTGTGCTGAAGTTCCTCAATCACCGAGAACGTTAGGAAGCCATTTAAACAGAAATGGTTTCTCTGATAAACCGAGTTCGCCGAGAATTTTGAGCGCTAAAGTAAGTCCTAAAGTGCACAGTTATAATAAAGAGAATTACTTCACGTTCGAACCGGTGACGCTCGAGGAAGGCGCCACGAGAGTGTCTCCGCGGCCGAGGAAATACGGCGGGAGGAATTCTATAGAAAAAGAGCGGTTCACACCGCCAGCAGACAGGGAGGCCAAAAAATATAGAAGGCATAATAGCTGCGACACTAATTATAAGAATATAGAGTTAAATATAACAGAGTGCAACGACAACAAGGAGATGGACAAAATAGACGTCACCGAGAAAGACGTGGTCGATTGCTGTGCCAAATTAGATAGTATGCAAGTGGAGAGTAAGGACGAGAAAAAGGAACTGACGCCGAGCCACCCGAACTCTGCCCACGCGCGCCGACAAAGGCTCAAGTCTATATCTCTGGACTCCGACAACGCCAAGATCATCGAACAGAATCTGGGACTCCCTATTGCTAAACAAATGAAAGACCAAATGAACGAAGCGTACAAAAACCAGGATGTGAGCACGTCGTGCGAAAGTATGGAACGACATCCGAAAACTCCAATCGGCGAACGACCGGTGTTTAAATTCGAGGACGAAATTAAGGACAAGAATGAAGAGGAAGAGGAGCCGAAATCTCCGGACCTAATGCTCAAGAAGAGTCTGAGGCAGAGTTCTGATACACAATCATTCTTGGACATGCCGAGGTTTTCTCCAAAGGAGTTCGAAATAACAGTGACGTCCGAAGAAGGGGCGACGACATCTGCCGATGCGCAAAATAAACGAAAAGGAAAGAACTTGAATTTGCGCAATTTAACGATAGATTTATCGAAACGAGACAGCGACTTAGAAAAGGAGTGGAAGGAATTCGACAGATTGTATAAAGAAGAAGAGTTGAAAGTGAAAACACCGACTTTGAAACATAAATCGTCTTCTCTGGACTCGTCTGAAACCGTCAACTTGTCTTTGCCGCAGCAACAAACCTTGGACGTGCCGCAAAACTCAATGTCGGTCCCGAACACTCCTAAAAGACAATTGAAGAGAGTGTTAGGCCTCAAGGGTAAGCACGAAGCAGGCGCAGGAAGAATAGGCTTCAACACAATATTGTCGTCTGCTGAACAACGGAGGTTATATATGAGGGGGCAAGATAGCGGGATTTTCCTGAGAGAGAATCACGCCAATCTCATGCTGTACCAGCCGGGGCCGTCGCGGATGGTGTCCAGGACCATGGGTTCTTTCGACGAAAACATGGCGGATTACACAGAAAAACCAGAAATAAACATATCAGGAGTAGACAATAGATTCGAAAGCGGGCAGACGTTGGGTTCGAATTTATTAAACTATAAACAAAACCTCAGTGTTTCTAGCACTAATTTAAAAACTCTACCCGAGGGCGTGCCGTCCGATGACTTCGAACCGAGCGCGGAAGACGACAAGCTCGTCAAGAAATTACACAGAAGGAATTCCAACCAGAGTCTAATGCTGAGCACGCATAGCCTCCAAAGTTCAAATTGTTCCCTGAACAGCGCTGGCGCCTCGTGTCACAATTTATCTACAGTCAGGACCAGCATATCCAACTTCAGCCTCAACTCTGACAATAGACAGAAGAGACTTTCCTTGGAGAGAAGAGACTCTTTATTGACTGAACATCTGACTCCTACAACCAGGGTCATATGCTCCTCAAATACAAGTCTCTCCGGAGAAGTGTCTAAGAACTGTCTGCTGCAGCGGCGCGGCTCAAACAACAGTTTGACGTTAAACATACACACGACTGCTCTCAGTCGCCATTCGAGTAACAGTTCATTAAACAAAGAGGCGAAACCCCTCAAGAAAGGTTTACTCGAGCGCAGGAGTTCTAACACCTCTCTCACTCTGAACATCAACACATCAAACCCACAATTGTCAGTGAATAGAGGCTTGAGCGTTTCAAACTATAATTTAAACGGTTCAACATGTAACTTAAGCAGGTATAACAGCAACCACAGTATAGACAACCCTCCCGGTGAACAAAAGAAGGGCATTCTAGAAAGACGTAGCTCAAACACATCTCTCACGTTGAACATACAGCCTCAGGAACCTAGAGATCTAGAAATAGACGAGAGTTTAATTAAGACTAACCTAAAAGATCTTCCCCATAGAGATAAGCATAGGAAATCATTGAGCACTGAGAATCTGATACCTAAATCTTATAAAAATAGGACGCGAATGACGGAAAAAGTCGTCGGTTTCGGTTCGCACGATAATCTATGGTCAGCGTCTTATACTGAACAGGAATATCCTCAAAATTTGACTTACGTGTGCGGCGACCAGGAGAATGAGATTATATATGCGTTCGGTCGACAAGAGGACGCTAATTATCAACAGGGTTTTGTCCGAAATATAACGACGAAACCTTTAAGCCCTCAAAGCACGTCCGAGGACTTTAGATTGTATTTAGCAAATATGCAGCATCTGCAGAACGCGTCGAGCGTATTGACTAGACAGCAATTGAGGGATCTAAATGACGTCTTTCAGAATGGGTATTCGAAGGTTAAATGTCACAGTTCCACGGAAGGGCGGCACTGTTGCTCCGGTCGAGTTGAGGACATGTCCAAAGAGAATCCGCAGATGGTCATACCTGATTTAGCACCTGGACAACCGTGTTCAGAATACCAGAAGATGTTGTTGAGGAACTTGCACCAGGAGTTTTGGGATATGCCGACAAACTTCCAGGAGAAACCGATAGTATCTGGATCGCACCCGAAGAACAGATACAAGACGATACTTCCGAACGAACACTCGAGGTTTATATTAAAGGACGGAGCGACTGAGGGATACATTAATGCCAATTTTATTAAGGTAAGCATCTCATTATTGATTTCAGTGTAGGATTTACGCCTGTGGGATGACTCACGTGACCTCAATTCGTTGTGTTAATCAGTCTAAGGTAACAGAAACAAAATATATTTAGATATATGTAATGAAATATAAGAAGGCCAAATAAAACTAGGTTATATAAAATGGTAATGATATATAGGTATTTTAGTGATGCCTGCACTTTAAATTGTATCTACAGACTAATAGCAAATAACATTAGCGAGAAAATTAATGAACTTTCACTATAATCCACTCCGTTATGATCACGAGAAAATGTAGGCATAATTCTATATATAATATTATTATAGTTTTTGTGATTTATAAACTCAGAATTTAGTATTTTATTTTACATTATGACTAGCCATGGACCCCATCTTTTATACAACTCGCCCCCTGTTAGATAAATTTTTGCTCCCTACAGTGGATTAATTTATCTCATGAAATCTTTTACCGTACCTTGTTTGATCTCCTAAGCTATCTATTACAATAACTTCTAATTACATTTTCGTGATCGCCTCAGTGGAGTGACTTTCGACTAATTTTCTTTTCGTCCAAACTTTCGTCCCCTGTTTTAATCTCTGAGTGGGGTGGTTTCTGTCTTATCATAAAAACTTTCGTTCCCTGTTTGATTGTCTCAATGGAAACTTTCGTCTCCTGTTCGATTTTCTCTGTGGAGTGGTTTCTCGACAATTGCAGAAACTTTCGTCCCCTGTTTGATTCTCCCAGTGGAGTGGTTTCTCGACAATTGCAGAAACTTTCGTCCCCTGTTTTAATCTCTGAGTGGGGTGGTTTCTGTCTTATCATAAAAACTTTCGTTCCCTGTTTGATTGTCTCAATGGAAACTTTCGTCTCCTGTTCGATTTTCTCTGTGGAGTAGTTTGTCGACTATTGCAGAAACTTTCGTCTCCTGTTTGATTCTCCCAGTGGAGTGGTTTCTCGACAATTGCAGAAACTTTCGTCCCCTGTTTGATTCTCCCAGTGGAGTGGTTTCTCGACAATTGCAGAAACTTTCGTCCCCTGTTTTAATCTCTGAGTGGGGTGGTTTCTGTCTTATCATAAAAACTTTCGTTCCCTGTTTGATTGTCTCAATGGAAACTTTCGTCTCCTGTTCGATTTTCTCTGTGGAGTAGTTTCTCGACTATTGCAGAAACTTTCGTCTCCTGTTTGATTCTCCCAGTGGAGTGGTTTCTCGACAATTGCAGAAACTTTCGTCCCCTGTTTGATTCTCCCAGTGGAGTGGTTTCTCGACAATTGCAGAAACTTTCGTCTCCTGTTTGATTTTCTCTGTAGAGTAGTTTCTCGACTATTGCAGAAACTTTC
Organism: Pyralis farinalis; assembly: GCA_947507595.1. Lineage (NCBI taxonomy): Eukaryota > Metazoa > Arthropoda > Insecta > Lepidoptera > Pyralidae > Pyralis > Pyralis farinalis. Next base: position 677,437 of record OX382263.1, read on the forward strand.
GTCTCCTGTTTGATTCTCCCAGTGGAGTGGTTTCTCGACAATTGCAGAAACTTTCGTCCCCTGTTTGATTCTCCCAGTGGAGTAGTTTCTCGACAATTGCAGAAACTTTCGTCCCCTGTTTGATTCTCCCAGTGGAGTGGTTTCTCGACAATTGCAGAAACTTTCGTCCCCTGTTTGATTCTCCCAGTGGAGTGGTTTCTCGACAATTGCAGAAACTTTCGTCTCCTGTTCGATTTTCTCTGTGGAGTAGTTTCTCGACTATTGCAGAAACTTTCGTCTCCTGTTTGATTCTCCCAGTGGAGTGGTTTCTCGACAATTGCAGAAACTTTCGTCCCCTGTTTGATTCTCCCAGTGGAGTGGTTTCTCGACTATTGCAGAAACTTTCGTCTCCTGTTTGATTCTCCCAGTGGAGTGGTTTCTCGACAATTGCAGAAACTTTCGTCCCCTGTTTGATTCTCCCAGTGGAGTGGTTTCTCGACTATTGCAGAAACTTTCGTCTCCTGTTTGATTCTCCCAGTGGAGTGGTTTCTCGACAATTGCAGAAACTTTCGTCCCCTGTTTGATTCTCCCAGTGGAGTGGTTTCTCGACTATTGCAGAAACTTTCGTCCTCTGTTTGATTTTCCCAGTGGAGTGGTTTCTCGACTATTGCAGAGACTTTCGTCCCCCGTTTGATTCTTCCTCTGGAGTGGTTTCTCGACTATTGTAGAAACCTTTGTCCTATGTTTGACCGTCTCAGTGGAGTGGTGTCTCGACGATTGTAAAAACTTTCGTGCCCTATTTGATTCTCTCAGTGGAGTGGTTTATGGACTATTTTCAAAACTTTCACCTCCTGTTTGATTCTTCTGTGGAGTGGTTTTTAAACTATTTTCAAAACTTTTCATCCCGTTTAACTCTCTCAATGGAAAATTTCGTCCCCGTTTAATTCTCTCAGTGGAAACTTTCGCCCGCGTTTAATTCTCTCAATGGAAACTTTCATCCCCTGTTCAATTCTATCAGTGGAAACTTTCGCCCCCTTTAATTCTCTCAATGGAAACTTTCGTCCCCTGTTCAATTCTCTTAGTGGAAACTTTCGTCCCCTGTTTGATTCTCCCTGTGGAGTGGTTTCCCGACTATTATAAAAACCTTCGTCCCCTGTTTGATTCTTTCAGTAAAGTAGTTTCTAGACTATTACAAAATTATCGTCTCCTGTTTGATTCTATCAGTGTATAGGTTTCTGGACTATTGCAAAAAGTTTCGTCAGTTCTCTCAGCTTTATTGGTTTTTTAGTGGATGGTTACTCATCTTTCATATACATGTTCATACCGTGTTTTAAACCTAGGAAAAATAATTTATGCCTTGAAAAAATTATGGTTGGTCATGTATTGTATATATTTCCTATTTGATAAGAAGCCATCAGATCTTTCTTGAAACTAGTTTCGTAAACGCCTAGGTTAATTAGATTTTTTTCATATTCCAGGGTCACGAATACACTAAGAATAGCTACATAGCAACCCAAGGCCCGCTGCCCAATACGATCTTCGACTTCTGGCTCATGGTCTACCAGAACGGAACCACGGACTTGGACTTGGATCCAGGACCGTCCACACCGGGCGTCCAAAAAGTCGTCATGCTTACAAATTTCATAGAGAACAGTAGACAGAAGTGTGAGAAGTACTTCCCTTTAGAACTCAACGAAGAAGTGACATTTGTTAATCTAGAAGAAGAAAGCGAGGACACAAAATCTTTTCTAATCAAGAACTGTGGGATGGTGAACAAACCGGGTTACACCATTCGGCAACTAGACGTCAAGTATCAGAAGTTAAAAAGTATAACAGTCTATCATTACTGGTTCCACAACTGGGCGGACCACAAGTGTCCCAAGGATGTCAACGCGTTGCTCAACCTAAGCTTAGACGTGTTGAAAGACTCACGATACAATTTCAACGAATCGAACAATCTTAACGAAGGGATGTGTAAATGTGAAAGTCCCAAAGCAGACTCCAAATTTGTGTTTCCACCGCTGGAGACCCAAAGTGTGCCGTGTGAAGTGTCAGTGAGTGTGTCTCCGTTAGACTTTTCTGTGGAGCTCGGGTCACCACCGACGATAGTTCATTGTTCGGCTGGCATCGGTCGAACGGGCTGTTTGATCGCTATATTGAACGGTATAAAGCAGTTGACGAACGAGTGTAAAGTGGACGTGCTGGGTATAGTGTGCAACATGCGTTTGAACCGCGGCGGGATGGTTCAGAACTCGGAGCAGTACGAGCTGATCCACAAAGTGCTGTGTTTGTTCGAGCAGGCATGCTTGCCCGTATTATAGCTAGTTTAGTGAAATGACACTTGTCGTAGAAGCTCACTATTGGTATGTATGTATAGTTTTAAATTACTTTAAGGTTAAATTTTGACTGCATTAGTATATGCTCACTTAAGAAGTTTAAACCTCATGTTAATTGTTCTAAGTTTTGTGATTATAACAGTACAAGTTATGTTCAAAGTGTGGAAAACTCAATCACATAAAATATATTTGATTGAACGTAGGTCCATTTAGTCTCACTCAGACAGGCAGTTGATTAAAGCAATTGTATTTAGGGTGGAGTTTTTAACTGCAATGATGAAATATTCTGAATTGAATTCGCACGGCTAAGGATGTGTCTCTATCTCTGCGCCACGGAGACAATATGCCTGTTTGTATAAGACTGTTTATCGGTATGTATGCTTTGTACTGACTATAATACACAATCTATATATATAAAAATGGAGTTCCTGACTAATTCACTGACTCATCGAGAGGTTCCTTTTATATAATGTAATGCATATGAGAGATAAGGAAGGATTTTTCGAATTTTAACCCAGACAAATATTTTTTGAAGTTAGAGTGACTTGAAACTTTTATGTTTTTAAAATAGGTCAATGTTGTGTATAAAATGGTGCTTTGAGTGTATACAGTCAGTATCAAATAGTTAATGAAAACCCAACAGATCATGATATATCTTCATGACTACACAAATAAGGACATTTGATACTTTTAGTAACTATTTAATGACTGTATTTAAAAATATAGTAACAAAAATAAGTAAAACTGCCGAAATTTCAAAATCATCATTCATCTTGTTGCAGCAATTTTAATGACATATTCATGTCTTAAATTTTGCTTCCATAGATGGAGGTTATAAAACTAATGATTACAAGATCGGGGACAGTTTGGTGTTGTAGCTACACCATATCTATCGTTTATATCCAAAGTTTAATTAACACCACTACACACACTACTAACTTGATAGCTACATAATTAAAGAATTCTTTACGTCGAACGAGTACTGTGGCGCATCCGGCGCGGTGTAGTGAAAGCGGCGCCATTTTGAGATCATTTTGCTGCTGCATATAATTTCCTATTAGTATAACTTCAGTTTATCTATTATGAAGACGTATTCATGTAAAACACAACCACTTTTCTTGATATTTTGCTATAATTCAATGCAAAGTCAAGTTTTCTGTACACAATATTGTTTTTTTTTTAAATAAATGACTAGAAAGTAACAATGTATCATAAAACACTAAGATACGCGTCGCACTGTATCAGCTGTTTCCTACAGAGAGAGCATACGTTCTCAAGCGGGCAGCGCTCTGAGCCTTATGTCTCATGTTACATACGAGTACTTGTGTTCCTGAGTAATTGTCGTCTCGGATTGGTACGCTGAACATGCAGTATTAGTTTGTGGGGAGCCGTCTCATATACCCAATACGTGCGGTCAGTAGGCCGATTCTACTAAAAAACTGCAACTGCATTTTGACACACGCCGCGCTGCAGTGCAGTTGCAGTTTTTTAATAGAATCGGCCGACTGCCCCGAGCCGATCACTCGTCGGGACGCGCGCCGCCCTCTTCCTCTGTACGCTTGTAATAAAATAACCGATGCCGCAGTAATAATGTAATTGTCTAGTGGATATATAATCCACCTATTGATCAACTGGTCCTAGGTTCGAATCCTAGCACGTACCATTAAGTTCGTGTTTTCAGATTTATGTACATATTTGTAATTATCACTTGCACGAAACCATCGTGAGGAAATCCGCACGTTCAAGAAATTATATTTGGAAAGTCGTGTGACCTCACATAAGAAAGGGTATTTCTTCCCTCTGTGTTGTGGAGGTGCGGTCTCTTCAAGATCAGTATCCTCACTGAATCCTCAGTGTTAGAGAGCGGACCTCACCAATCATAATGGATTAAGAAACGGCATAACACTAGGAAGATTGAGAAGAAGATGCCTGCCACTTGCTGCGGCGAGTTCTTTTTTCTAACGTGAGGAACGGGAGGGGCTCCTTCTTTTAAGAAAGGTTGGGTGCATCAAAGCAGCCCGTCCAAAGAAGTACCTCCACCTCATACAAAACCGCAGCCAAATAGTAACTCCGTAAAGAGTTGTTGTGTTGCTGCGTGTGAGTGAGATCGCCGGTAAGCTCCTAAGGAGTTGCTGTGTTAGCAGTAGCATCGCGCGAGTGATACTCAGCGTTCACACGCTACGGTAACCGCTTTACATCAGGTGGGCCCATAGATAACAAAAACAAGGGAGATGTGACATACCACGCGAGTTTATACCGGGACGGTTGTCGCCTCGTTTCCCCCTACCATAAAACACTCACACACTTAAATAAATAAATAATGTCATTCTACGCACACAAGTACAACGACACACTTTTGTTAAGACGCTGTCATTGGATGTTTATTTAAACAACACCCAAGTAAGCACGCACTACTACATTTATAAAGCGGCAGAAACAAGCGGCCGTATCTCGAAACTGCACACACAGTGAACGAATAATATTACTCGCTTTACATTGCGTGTTGGTAAACGAGCGGCGGCGACTGCGTAATGGTAGAAAAGCAATGTATAATTTAAGAATGAGAAATTTGATATTTATAATTTGTATCGTGGTAAGGCCCTGGTAGAAATGGCGTCAGAGAATTTTTGAAATTAATTCTGTATTTATGCTTATAAAACGTAATATTATTTGTACTTATAAGTGATTCCATTTGATTTAAAGTTAACCACTGCACTTCTATTTTTGCAAAAAGGCAACAGCACAACTTGGCATTTTGCTAAAACAAGGAGCAACGTATCTCAATCGAACTTGATTGCAACTAACTAACTGTTCTTGGCAATGTTCTCGTTTTGAGCATATTGCGGCGACACCAACCACGCCCCCTCGTCACATCTCCCGTTGTTTCTGTTATCTATGGGTGGGCCGTATGCTTGTATGCCGTTGTATATAAAAAAAATCCTTGACTTACAATAAATTGAATTTTCTTTGGAAGAAAATGATGTCAGGTACACTTTCGATTTACATCCGTGTTTGCATTAACCTTCTCCTACCCATGTTGTGGAGCTTGCTGGCGGAGCGTAGTGGTTGGCTTGCCATTGTTCGAAAGTGCTACTTTTAATGTTACAAGTTCATACATAATGCCAAAAGTGAAACAAACTCACGAATGTGTACATTGAGAAGAACACTCTTCAACGATACCAGAGTCCTTGTACGAAGAATGCATCGGACTACTCTTGAAATGGTTTTTCTTCGGCGAATGAAAGCGCAAGAACTACTCGCTCCAGGTTCACTCATTGGCACCAGAACAACGACCTGATAACGGAAACTCTACCTCTACCATAACAGAATATGATCACGGAACACTACTGGAAAACTTAATGAAAATATATAAGAAATAGTGAAAATATATAAGTAACCAGTTCAGAATGCGCAAGCTTGCATTGCACCATTCCTATATGAAATCTATATGTTTGTCTGTCGCTTTTTTTTTCGAATATTCGAATTTTGACTTCAGATTCGGATTCAGCATGAAAAGTAGAATAGGAATGTTCAGGAACACCGTTCCTATCTCTTAAGGAACATGGTCCAAAATGAATTTAAAAAAAAAATTAATTGTTATATAATTGACAAGCCAGGTGTTCCTCTGGCAATGCAAGCTTGCGTATTCTCAACTGGTTTTATATTATGTTCCGGTCACATATTTATTTATTTGTATGTGTTGAACAAGTACAATTTAAAGTGAACGCTGATACTCAATGTAAAGAACAGCGGCCAGACAGTGGAAGCACCTCCGTCACAGAAAACAGCCTTAAACGTTTGCATTACATTAAGTATCACTCGCACGATGCCGCTCTTATTGCTTACACAGTAGGTAACAGCTTAGGAGCGTAACGATAAACTTACTCACTCGCAGAAACACAACAATACTCCCGGGAGCTATTTAAATATTGTCGGATAAAGTAGACAGCGCCATCTAGTCTCAATCTAAGCAAACCCTGTGCTGTGAATAGTAGCTAGCTAGCATAACAGATAAACATACAAAAATACGTTTTTAAAACAAAAAAACACCCACACCAAGACAAACAGACATGTTCACGCACACAAATGTTTGCCTTGTGCTCCCGCACGAACCTCGAACCCGAGCGTCGGTGTTACAGTAGCTATCGCTAGCAACTCCACCGCCGAGCTCGTCATTGTCTCCGGCTGCTGTTCTGTGTGAGGTGGAGGTACTTCCCCAGACAGGCTGCTTTGATGCACCCAGTTGAAAACACCCAGACCAAGGCAAACTTGTTCATGGACATAAATGTATATCCGCGCGGGGATCGAACCACCGAGCTCGTCAAAAATGTATATTATATATGTATATATATATATTTATGTAGGTATGTTTTCAAAGTGGTCACAATGTTCAAGTAAGACGGTAAACACTCGTCTCGTCCGCGGAGAGTGACAAACAGACAAACAGCCGTTTACGTTGAATGGTTACACTCGATTAGCGAACTCATGGTGACGCAATTCACTACTTTGTTATTGTCTATATATGACTCATTTTGAGTTAAGATGGCGAAGCTGAAGTTATGACCAATGTTTTTTTATACCACTAAGGTGGCAAACAAACGTAAGGCCTGCCTGATGGTAAGCAGTTACCGTAACCTGTGAGCATTTGCAACACCATGGGTGTCACTCTTGCGTTGCCGACCCTGTAAGAACTTTTTTTGAAGAACCCCATACACAACATACATTTATAATTAAAAAAAAAACGCTCCATACAAGCACTGTAGCACCATATTTATGTTTTTTTAACATATCTTGTATTTATTAGCCATATATTAGAAAACAGAATTTTAAGTATTGCTTATTGTGGCCACTAATTGTACATAAGTAATAAATACTGAATATGTCTCAAAAAATACCAAACACTTGTTAATAAAAACAAAATGAGGGCGCCAGTCAGCTTTATACGCCCTCTTAGAGGCCAGCCCCGACGGCGGACGGAGTCACCCAGAGGAGGGCTCTGGGTGACTTGTTGTCCGTCACAATAATCTAAAATCGACGAGCTTGACGCCGCACTGGCGAGCAGTGTTAACCACCGTTCCGGTTCGGGGTTCGATTCCCAATTTACTCTGACACAAACGTGGCTTCGATTACCACACAGAATAAGCATTTGTGTGCATGAAAACATTTGTCTTCATTTTAAAGAGTGGCAGTCTGGGAAGGTACCTCCACCTCGTAGAACACTGTGTTCCTGTGACTTTAGTGAAGTCACCAGTAGCACTTAAGGAGTTGAGCTCATAACCGTCATTGCTGAGTGTTTGTCGCTTGTACATTTCGAACCCACGAGCGTTGGTGTCAAAGTAGCGTTACTAACCACTGCGCTGTCAGCATCTCGACTTGTTTTTGTTTTTGTGGTGTCTATTTGCCGCTCTGGGAGGTGCAGCCGGCACACGCCAGCACTCCGCCGCGATGTGTTTACACGAGACTTGAGACGACGTTAATAAACAAGATGAAGGCCTTCCTTTGCACACAGACCATATGTATGTGTATGCGCGTAAAGTATTCGCGTAGTGTTTGGCGAGCTCGGTGGCGCAGTGGTGAAACGGGCCGTTACATTACTCTGACAACCAACGCTCGTGGGTTCGATTCCCACACGGGACAAACAATTGTGCGCATGAACGTGTTTGTCTTGGTCTGGGTGTTTTTTTTTAGAGAGGTAGGGCGTATCAAAGCAACCCGTCTGGGGAAGTACCACCAGAAAATCGCAGTCATAGCAACTCCTGAGGTGTTGCTTTGTTGGCGGCAGAGGTGGCATCTCGCGAGTGATACATAATGTATTGCAAGCGTTCAAAGGCTACGGTAACCGCGTTACATCAGATATGCCTTGGTGTGTATGCGTGTGTCCATTGATAGCCAGCCAGCCAGCCAGCCAGCCCCCCCCCCCCCCCCCCCCCATGTCTATGTACGGTAATATGACACCTAGTCGATGTGAATTAATCACGCAAATGGAGGGAGCCGCGGGATTTGGCATCTTGGTAATATTCTCTAATTATCATCAATTAGCTAGGCTCTATCATCTGACATTGCTTACATTAGACGGTCATTCTGCCGTCCGTCTGGCCCGCGGCCCGCGGCCCCCTGCGGGCTGTGATAGCGGACCTGTTACACACTATAAAACACACTTCTTCAACTCTTTCACAGTCCGTGCAGCGCTACTCTGGAATAACCTGCCGCCGCTAATAATGTACCATCTGTCACAAGTAGTCACAACACATTAAAAAAAATAATTACCAGTTCACAAGCAGTTTTCAGCAATGCATTTTTTTATACCACTAAGGTGGCAAACAAGCGTACGGCCTGCCTCTATGGACATTTAAAACAGCAGGGGTGTCACTCTTGTGATGCCGACCCTTGAGGCCTTAGAGCTTGACAGATAGGGATCCTGGAGGTCTATCGACTGACAGAAGGGAATCAGAGAACAGGTACAATATTCGAAATAAAAAAGATCTGTGGGAAATTTGCATGAAATTCCAAATTATTTGTTTAAATATATGATCTGAGTGAAAATATTTCGATTCCGTTTGACATATTCCAAACGGATTGGAAATGTTTGAAATAATTTTGGAATATTCGAAAATAACGCACACACAGACAAACATATAGATTTCATATGGGAACGGTGTTCCTGATTAAAAATGTAATGCACACCATTTCACTTTTTGTACTTATTAGTTCTTGGAAGGATAATTGATCGCAGTTTTGAATCCCGGCGTGTGCCACTAATTTCGTGTTTTCGCATTCATGTACATATTTATAATGATCACTCGCTCGCCGGTGAAGGAAAACATCGTGAGGAAACCTGCACGTCCAAGAAATTATATTTCCAAAGACGTGTGTCCGTACCTGAGGAAGGTTTTCCCTCTGGTTGTGGAAGTCTGCCGGCAGTCGCTCCGTGTCAAAAGCAGTATATCCGCCGTACCGCTAATCTTGGTAGCGGATACCGCCAATGTTAATGCATTAGGAAGCGATAAAAACGATGAGTTCTCGAACGATCATATTGTTTAATTTGTTTATGTTCGATCCGTGATTAACGAAAACCATCAATCAAACGATGCACAGTTCCATACCAACATGCCAGACTGATGGATCAGATTGACGGCGTAATGATAGTGTAATAGCATTCAAAGTGCAGAATTACCGTCATGGGAATGTGTTAATTGTCTTAGCGAGGTGTGAAGTACGGACTCGCGTCCGGGACACATTGCGTCAAAGATATCAAACAATGTTTACGACAAAAAACAGACTATTGTAAAGTTCAATTATAAAGTATCTACTTGGAGGAGACAAAATGTAGACAATCCACAAAAGAAAAGGTTATTTTTAGTGTCGTTTTTATCACGAAACGAAGTTTCATCAAACAATTCATTTAGTACTAACTTTAAAATTACTTGGATGTAAATACATATTACAAAGTTACCAATAGGATTGACATAATCATGTCCGTCGTAATTACACAAGATAACAATTTGAATAGGTACTACGTATATAAGACAATACTATACTACGTATATGTTTTTTATTCAAGGTTTCATAATTGTTGGCCTTATGAAAGACCTAAAAATGTTGCGAGTCTCGAAATATGAAAGCATTGTTATAGTTTTAGTGAAGATGAACAGTCAACACATACGTTTTATGAAGAATTGACTACTCTTGCAGAATTAACAATTCAGATTATATCCGCCATAGTGTTTTTTATCGCCGATGATTTTTGCTCTTTTTTTTTATATAATTGTGTTTCGTTTTCATTTTCAAAACCATTTCAAGAAGTTGTTATTGTCATGGAATGTAGAAGATATTTGAAATACATATGTTTACACTTCGTCTCACTGCATGTTGAACGAACTATAAGGTGAGCGCACACTTCACCTCGCCGCCAGATACGCAGCCGTTGTAATTATTACGTACATCATGAGTAGGTCGATGTCGCGTTTGCGCGAGTCATGCTCATCGAAAACGCTAGTTCAACATTAAGCCTGTCTATTGATGGCTTTAATGCCTCGATGCATCCGTTCGCGTTAAGACGTCAGTCGCGCGTGTTTTCTATTGACGGTAGTTATAGACTCTGTACCTACTGTCCATCAAAAACAGGCTGTATAATATAAAGAGAGAAAGAAAGGGCACATCAAAGCAGTCTGATTAGGAAAGTAGCTCCCTGTGGGTCACATTTAGTTCAGGTACGGGTCAGATTTAGGTCAGGTATGGTCCGTGTTTTTCAATGTTTTTTGAAGTAAAACTTCTTTACGCACGCTTGATCTGGGGAGTAGGCTGGTGAATGCGTGACAAGAGCGTTACGAAAAGTGTGATCGGGCGAGGCGAACGGAAGTTGAGAGGGAGGTATAAGTTAGTGAAGATAGAAAGAGAGAGAGTTACGTTTCGTATATTACTGTAGGGGCAAGAGAGAGGTGCACACATTTTCTTTCCCTCTTTTTCTCATAGCGAGTTAAGTTTCGTATATGTAAGACAGTGCAGGCCTATTGTCTGTATCACACTATGGAGCTAAAGAAGTTTTACTTCAGTCGTGTGGTCTGAAGCACAATTGTTTCTTTTTACTCATTCATACGGAACATTTTGTGAGCAAAGCCAGCCACTATTGGCCGGTTGTTTTTTGTTTTGTTGTAAATTCGCTGAAGTCGCGTTGGAATTGTTTTAATTTAACATTTTCATAATTGTTCAGAGTTCGTGTTTTTGGATTCATGTACATATTTGTAAATATTACTCGCTCGGCGGTGAAGGAAAACATCGCGAGCAACACCGCACGGCCAACAAATTATATTTCGTAAGACGTGTGCCCTCCCCTGAGAGTGATCTGGTGTTCCCTCTGGTCGCAGAGGTCTGACGGCGGTCGCTTCATGTAAAAAACACTATCTTCGCCAAATCCTTAGTCTTAGGCAGCGGACCCGGCCGATCCTAGTGGATTAGGAAACAGGATGACGGTAAGAAGAAGAAGAATCTTAATTATTCAGAGGTTAATAGTTTATATAGCCAGATAATAAGTTAAGTATAAGAGAAAATTAATTATTTGGCATCAAAATATAGTATATAGGTTAAACAATTTTATATACATATTACAGGTAATATATCAGATACATTTATCCCACTGCTGGGGTTTGAACTTCGTATGTACTAAAATTATACATATATATACGAAAGTGAGCGTTGATCCCACATTGCCTGCAAAGGTTTCGTTACCTTCTGTAATGTAGGCAATCAAAATAGCACATCGGATGATCGGAACGAGATGTATATTCAATTTTATTGTAAAATACCACAGGGCGACGATACTCGGATGTGCTAATTCTATTGCCAGGTTTTCTATTTTCGAGTAATCGTTTTTTGAGATTGCAATTTTTTTGTAAGTGATTTTTCGCACAATTTTTTTCTTTAGCTGATTATGTGTGACTTACTGTATATTTTAGATTAATCCATATCTAGTTAATTAAACTATTTGTGTGTAGATAGATAAAAATATATATTGTATTTTTTTTTGTTATTTATTCTGATTAAATATAGCGAGCATTTAAGCCATTTAAAATAAAATTATTGTAAATATGAGTGTTGATATAATATTATTGTAATTTTTTATTGTCTGTAATTTAAACAAATACAAGTATAGTACAAAATATTTTTTGTTGATTTTGTTTCAAGGGCCGTTCATAGTCTGCGTTAGTTTGTTGTATATAAAAATGATTTTTATTGTAATTGTAAATACCTTTTGAATCGCGTTATGTGAAGTAAAAAATATTATCAGATCTATTCATTTACTTAAATATATTTGTTCCCCGAATTAACGGATAACAGGATTCTTAGTGTTTCGCTTAACAACGCTCTCTCTTTCATTGTATGAACGTCCCTTCACGTTAAGGCATGTATTCACTTGGGAGCGAGAGCTGCCTTTCCCGCAGCTATGTCAAGTGAGCGCATGGCTTTATCTTCGACCTTGTAAGAACCTATATCTATCTCTTTTACACGTTACAAAATTAATGATATTGTCTCTTTCTACACGAGTGAAGGAGCTGTTTGTACATTGTATGGATAATTACTACGGTACTGAAAGTTATTGTAGCTTTAAAATAATATTTAATGGAATACGTTTGAACAAAATTAAGGATAAATATATAATTATTAAATCAATTGAATCGCTTCACGTCAACAATTCGGTGATCCAAACGCCGTCGTTTTGTACAATTCGAATTTCTTTTGCTTTTTTTATAAACGCAAGAATATTGCGCTTTCGATACGCACCAAATATGTTTGGCACTTTAGAAATGCACAAAACTATGTTTCTTATTTTTATGTGACACAAAATTATATCATATTTGAGATGCAAGATTTATATTCTACTCTTTTTTAGTGGCTCTGTGGTGTGCATTTACGGGTGACGTGAAATGTGATCCGCCAACTTTCAAATGCTAATTATAACTTATATCTTAAGATAGTTAAAATATCTCTGCGTCAAAGAAAACCACAGAAAAACAACAGCTCCAGGGACCTGTTGTGTTCCTGCGTGCGAGTGGGATTACTAGTAAACTCCTGAGGAGTAGCGTTGTATGATCGTATGGATACGACGTATAATAAAAAGATGCGAGGTATATTTTGCACTTTTAGGACGCTCAAAATATGTTTTGCGTTTCTAGAGGTCCGACTTTGGACGCCTGCAAAGGCGCCTATAAATTTGTCGGGACGTCTGCAAACTTGTGGAACGGTTGTAAACTTCTCAGCACGCGTGCAATCTTGTCTAGGACGTGAGAAAAATGTGTCGGTACGCTTGCAAACTAATCGGGCAGCATTCACATTAATTAGATAATCCCTTTGACATGGAGTGATTCAATTGAACTTTCCGAAATCGTATTGCTGTCAAAACGTTTAGGTACTTGAAATGCCGTTTGTTTTAAATACAACGGGATTTCCGTACTGCCTGTGATGACACACTTAAGGTTTGGCTACACGTGCGGAGCAGAGCACGAGGCGAGGCGATACCGGCGAACTGTCATCATACGTATATATTTTAGTATTCTATTTATGTTAATGCCTGTAACTTTGCAGGCGTAAAAAAACAGTCGATGATGAGTAGTCTGCTGGCTACATTTTTTTTATACAACGTCGGGAGGCATACAATCATACGTCCCACCTGACGTAAAGTGGTTACCGTAGCCTATGAACGCTTGATATACAGGAGGTTGTGCTCGCACGTTGCCACCCTTGCTAATATAATGGCAAATCAACCTCACTCACTCGCAGGAATATAACAACCCTTCAGGGACTGATTGCGATTTTCTGTGAGTTGGAGGTACTGCTCTAGACGAGCTGCTTCGGTGAGTCTCTCAAAAACATCCAGACAATGACAGACAGACATGTTCACGCATCGCACAAGTGACACTCAGCGGTAACCACTTCAGGTGATCCGTATGCTCGTATGTCTCGAAAAAAACATGAAAATATATTCTTCTCATAATTTTGTGTGAAATTAAGGTTACCATGTCACGCCAATTAGATTTCACATTTCATCATATTTTTATGCCTAAGACTCGTTCTACACGGTGTAATGAATAGGCCTTTATGTAGGTAAATGACAGTGGCTCTGGCGACCGACGTTCTAATACTTCCCTCCCCACTTGTGCTGCTCTGATCATGTAATCGCGCCTTTACTTGACTGTCTACATTATATTAACAAACATACATTACTTATTAATAGTTGTTAAAATTTAGAGAACACGACGAGGTTGCTTCGATATCGAACACGGTTAAACGTGTTAAATTATATTAACTTTCAAAGCCAAAAACATTGCCCGTTTCCGTTATTGATGGGAGCTATTTAATTACCGAATGTATTACTTCTTACAAATATTATAAAGCGCATTCTCGCTGCATGCCGTATAGCTCCATCATCTATTGGCGCGCATTGGCAGTAAAATTGAAACATGCTGTGACCCCAAATGGCATGACGCCCTCGCCTGTGTGCGTGTGCATACTAAACACTCCGTTGCTTCCCTACATTAGCTAATTACTATATCTATCCGATGGTTATAGATTTTTATTTATTAAAATATTGAATATTCACTAAGATGTTTCACAGATGTGATTCAATTTTTTATAACTAAATATATAAAAAAATTCCTGGGCCGAGCCGGGTATCTCGTGACTGCCACCATTTGTTTTGAACCAACATCAGTTTGATCTACATTGCACTTTATGGGTGTGCTTTCAGAACAAACCACCACATAATTATCTTAAATTGCGCCCCTTATCTTTAGTTTGGGTGAGTGACAAAAGTCACCCCATTACTATTCGCGCCGTCGAATCTTTGCGGAATTGCAGCATTATGTAAGTACCATTTTTTTTTTTTATCTAGCGTCCGGGCAACGGTGTTCGCTGACCCCTATTTTCGACCACCATCAGAAACGGATACCAAAGTAACCGAAATTCATACCACCTTGTGAAATATTTACGAGTACTATCATAAACATAGAGTATATTTTGAAAACATTTACTGTAATTCTCCTTAGTATTTTCGAAGCGGCCTCGTCTGATGTGTATACCCAACTTTAGCAGAATACAAGTATCGCTAAGCGTGTTGTAAACTGTACATAAGTCGACCGTTGTCTACGGATCTACCCTTTTTCCCCTGGGCACTACTAGATAGCACTACCAGTACTGTCACTGAGAGATATTTTTCCCGTGACCCTACCATTCTCATTGGTTCGTTGATTAAACTCCTTTATAAAAATTGCAAGCGGATTGGTTAATTACTCATGATACAACCGCCGCGCCGTTTCGCCGCCTGAGTGTGCGTAGTTTCATGGATTTTTATTTTCCATGCATAGGAATACATGTTATAATTAATTTTTATAAATGATAAATAAAATGTTGCTTATCTTCTGTCTAATTAAAAGGCTCATTTGCATGATTCCATACAAGAACAATAATTGAATGCAATAAATGAAGCGCAATGGTTGTCTTTAAAGAATTGCAGGGAACTGTTGACACGCGGTGTACCCGCCAAAGTACGGCAGTGGGCGGCGTGCACGGCAGATAAGAAAGTGAAAACTTCTTAGCTTCACAAACTTGTAAATATACGTTTTGAGTTGTTAAGAAATGATTTTTTTATTAGAAATATGTCAACGTATTAATATAATAATAAAATGTTCATTCATTGCGTTGTTTCACATAAAGGAAATTACTGTTATCTATATAAAATTTATAAATACATATCGATTTTATAAAATTCAATCAACTGAACTTTTAACATTACTATGTAGCTATATACTTATATATTTCCGAAATTGCCCAACGCTCCTAAAGAAGTTTCATTTTAAACAATTGAATACAATGATTGTGTTCACAAGAAATATTTAAAAAATATTCAATCAATTTATTGATGAACAATTTTACAATTGTGTTTGAATGTCGCCAGGATAATAATAGTAATAATATAAACTTAATACATCGCTAACAAATCCGTGAACATACAATAAATAATTAAAAAGGAACAATAATCAAAGCAATAAACAAAAATACAATCAAACAGAAAAGAAAACTAACTAACTATCAAATTATTGTAATTATTATTATTTTTTGTTTACACCAATACAATTATGTTAAGATTTATTGGTATCAGTTTGTGACTTGTGTAAACACAGGATTTTACGTAAGTGAGCAGTTACAGGCCAGCGGACCAACAGGCCCCCGGTTCGAATCCTGTACCACTAAATTCCAGTTTTCGCATTTATATACATATTTGTAATCATCACTTGCTCGACGGAGGAGGTAAACATCATCCAAGATATTATTTTTCCAAAGACGTGTGACCGAACATAAGAAAGGTCCGGTGTTCCCCGTGCCGGGCGTCGCGGAGGTCTGACTGCGCTCGCTCCGTGTACAAATCAGTATCTTCGCTTCTTCGCCAAAATTTTTTGGTTTCGGTTTCGGGATAGCGCTAAGAAGAAGAAGCCATTTACATAAGTACCATTTTGGGACGCATTCTTTCAAATATTGTTCGTAGATGTTTTGGCCAATTTTTCATTCATGTCTAGCAGAGAGAAGTTTAGTAAAACCCTTAACTATCGATTTTTAAGTAATATATAAACAAAATGATTTGATTTTTCTAAAAAAAGTCAATACAAAATAAACGGAATACTTAGTAAAAAGTTCTCGTATTGACATATTAAAATTTGACTTGCTAATGAAGAGAATCCAATTAATTATATATAATAATTGCATGAATAATTGTAATTATTGACACCAAGAAAAGTTTTGAAACGGAACATGGCCAGTAGATCAAGAATATTGTGCAAGATATTTATTGGTACAGTTTATTCGTATGCAACAGGCATTTCAGTACGGCAGTGGGCCAGTGGGGTCACGGGAAACAAATACTCCCGCAGCACCACTGGCAGTTTAGTTTTTAATACAACGCCGGGAGACCTGATGTACAATGGTCGGTGTAGTGTCGTGCACTGGTGTCCAGGGGAGGAGGGGTTTCTACGTTACGGAACCAAGAACACCAAATTTAGCTGTAAGTAGTGTTAGTGGTAAGTAATTAGGACGTCTTCATGGCCGTGTCGTATAGATGTTGTGTAGAAGTGGCGGCGGGCCGGCGCGCTCCGGGCGACTCTGTACTTATCAGAACGTATAAGGGATGTGTACTGTCTAAGCTTTGTAGGAGTTTGTTTTATACATGCTGATCGCTACTTTGATACCAACGCTCGTGGGTTCGATTCTCACACAGGACAAACATTTGTGTGCATTTGTGACATTGACTTGAACATGTCTGTTTGTCTCGGTCGGGCTATTTTTAAGAGAGGTAGGGCAAAGCAGCTCCTCTGGGGAAATACCTCCACCTCACGGAAAAATACCGCCAAATAACATCTCTCTGCAGGGTTCCCCGGGGCGCCGCCCCGCGCGCCCGCGTGCCCGCCGAGCGTTATGTCGACTTGTACTCTGGACATACTTCATGTATCGTGGGTTTTTATTCCTTTATATATATCTATATGTGCTATTTAAATAAAACGACGATGAATCGTTCAGTGTTTCATTTCTTTCGACTCCGACCAGCCTTCGTTGACCCAAAAAGTTGCCAAATAAGTCTCCCTGGAGGGTTGTGTTCCTGCGAGTGAGCTCCCGTCTCGCCGCGTGTGGCGTGCCTCTCGTCTCGTAGAAGGTCGAGACGAGAGCTCACCGTATACACACTCTTATCAATTGGTTATCTTTTTTGGTGTCTTGTATGTATCTTTTGTTTTTGTGTATTGTTTATTACTCGCCAACTCGCTTTTGATTTATTATTACATATTTATGAAATAATTATTTTTGGCCTTTTGCGTCAGTTTTATTATTTTTGACAGATTTTTTGAATATGTTTTGAACGTAATTTTATTATATGTCGTAGGCGAAGATCTATATTTATAAAGCAGTTATTGTTTTTTTCTGCTGCACATGCAGCATGTATGCCTTTTTGCGATTTTTTTTTAATCGGTGTGACTTTCCTACTTATATAAAAGAGACCGAAATTATAACTAATATTTTATTATCTAAATATTACATTGATATTAATGCTAGCCTAATAATAAATATGTACGAGTATATGTGACCGGCCCGGTGTGTGGGAGCAGAGTGCGGTCGCGTCGTCCCGTAGACCCGCTGGCCGCGCGAGGAGTGCGTCACCAGTTTACCTGGACCGCGCCAATCGGCCGTGTTGTTACCAGGCGATAGTGCCGTGTGCAATGAGGTGCTGGATCAGCGATATGCATACGGGCTGGTCGCATGACTATTGTAATGATTTTAAAAGGCCAAACATGAATTGTAAATCAAGCGGAGTTGTTCAAAGTAGTTTTCATATGCTTGATTTGGGTATTGAGTATTGTAAACATCCGCAAAGCTTAAGGACTACTAATGCTTTTTCAAAACATGTTTATATTCTATTGACAGGTCACGTATTTTTCTACGCCAGTATTTTATAATACATGACCGTTTTGCAGGTACTTTCTGTATTTACGCCGTGCGGTCAGATAGGGAAAAATCTGTAAATTATGTGCGGAATTATCGATACAAGTAATACTGCTTAATCTTGTAGGTTGTCATATTTGTAATTGTAAGTTGTAACTCAGTAGAAAGGACTCGAAATCTGTCAGAAGTTGCTCTCTTGAGTCGGGTATGACCGGAGCTGTACGTATAGAATATGCTTATTTTCCCATCACACAATAAACAAATCATTATCAAGAAATGAACCTCGAGTGTGACGAACTGGTGTCTAAAAAAGGTATGCAATAGCCGTACTATCACCAGAGATGATAGGTACAGCGCATAAAAGGGGAAAGGAAGGGAAGTGCCTCCACCTCACAGAAAACCGCGGCCAAATAAACAACTCCCTGGAGGGTATGTGTTCCTGCGAGTGAATGAGGTTATCGTCACCTTTAAGTTGCAGTGTTAGCTTAGGCTAAGTCCTGTTATGTAACTGTTTATGAGCTAAGTTACCGCTTAACATCAGGTGGGCCGTATGATCGCATGCCGACATTGCATTAAAAATAGACAATCCACATGTGAAGGTGTTACCTCTACATCCAAACAAAGAAATATCACCTCTTCAGTCTTCCGCCACAAGGAGCTGGTCTGGCCTGAACACTGTTACACACAGACTTCATTTTTTTCGACTCTTTAATTATTTTGAATTAGGAACGTGTTTATTGTGTTAAAATTTTTTTTAGATTTCCCGTCGTTTTACATATTTCTTTCGTATTTATTAGAATCAAATTACAATATGGAATGTGCTATTAAAGCAAATAGGACTCCAGTGATTGCCTTGCAGAAATTGGGTATGGAGCCGTTCGGTCATATTCAACACACTTCAAAAGCTCGGTCGTCACTTCCTCCATCAACCTCAAGACCATAAAAGATCGGGGCGGTTGCCCGGTGTTGTTAGAACTACAAAGGCTGTTAATGCTGTTAAAACCAGAATAAAACAAGACCTGAAGCTCGGCGCTTATCGTCGACAGTACATGTCCTAAATAAACCCCTACAGTTCAAAAGAGTGGATCGATCAAAACGTCTTCTGTCCTGATACGCAGGTGAAAGGCACAGAAGTATCCTCTTTACTGATGAAGAAAATTTTACGCTTGAAGAGCACTACAACAAGCAAAACGACAATGTGTACGCACACAATTCTAAAGAAATTCCTTCTTCATTCATTAAACTGATTCAGAAAACTGATGATAACAAAACCGGGGGATACCTACAGTCTGGTGTTGTAGTTACATAGGTAGATATCGTTTACATCAGGAAATGTAATTACACCACTTGATAGCTAAATAATTGAACGTTGAGTGAGGACTGCGACGAGTGGCGCGCGGCCTCGGGCGGGGCGGGAAGCGCCGACATTCTCATCATTTCGCTGCATATTATTTCCTTTTAGTATTCAGGAACACCGTTCCTATATGAAATCTATATGTTTGTCTGTGTGTCTTGCGCTTTTTTTCGAATATTCGAATTTTGACTTCAGATTCGGATTCAGCATAAAAAAGTAGGAATGTCTGAAAATCAACCTCCTATCTCTTAAGGAACATGGTCAAAATGTCCGACAAAGTTCAAAAAATAATAATAAGATTGTTATATAATTGACAAGCCAGGTGTTCCTCTGGCAATGCAAGCTTGCGCATTCTCAACTGGTTTTTTTATGAAAGTAGATTGGCAAACAAGCATGCGGCCCGCATTAGACTGTAAGCGGTCACCGCAATCTATTGACGCTCGCAACACCACGGGGATGTTACTCGCACGCTGCCAATCTTGTGATCTAATGCTGTTTCGTCGCAGTACCCAGTAATTTCTCTGCCATATCTCACGCCTCAAGCCGGAACACAGCTACATAAATACAACTGGTTGGCGGTAGAAATAGGTGAGACAGAGGTACCCACGGAGACGACAACTGTACAAAGAGTCCCTCTGGCAGTATGACTGTCTTCCGTTTCCCGTTACGAAGACGTATTTACGTAAAAATTACGGCCGTGCCTACGACCAGACATATTTATACTACGACGGATAGCAAACAAACATACAGTCCGTCTGATGCAAAGCGGTGACTGCAACCTTTAAGGGTCGGCAACGCATGTGACACCACTGGTGTTGCAAATGTCCATAGGCTACGGCGACTGTTTACCATTAGGCAGACCGTATGCTTGATTGCCACCTTAGTGGTATAAGAAAAAAACCTACGAACGCTAGCAACAAAAAGAATGTCGCTAGCGCGTTGCCACCCCCGCCGTCAACACAGCAACTCCTCATCTTCTGGTGACCTCACTTACTCGCAGGAACACAACAACCCTCCAGCGACTTGTTATTTGACTGCAGTCTTCTGTGAGGTGGAGGTACTTCCCCAGTCGGGCTAACGTCGTGCCCTAAATTAGAAGTTATGGATAGGAAAATGAGGAAAGTACCATTTTTTTAAAGATAAAAATAGACTGTCTTTGTTATCCTTTGCGGTGAGGGTTCCGTGTCCCGACTCCTCGCCTGCCGACCTTCACGAAGGAAGAACCCTGTCCGGAGCGGATCGTGTTTCGGAAGTCCGACACGCTTATCTAACACCACACCTCGGCTACTCGTCGCCGACTCCACGTGGAATTAGTTACAACTAACTTTATATCATAATATTGTTTAAGGTATGCTGTTGTCATTTCCATATTAGGGGTTAAAGTATGAAATTACCGATTTTTACTGAAAAATTAAAACTTGTTTTTTTCTAAGATGCAACATATCTATTTATTTAATCAAAATATTGACCCTCATTGTCATTATCTATACATTGCTGCCATCTAATAGGAAGTTTATTTATGCGTTTGTGATTGAACTCTGGGGCTCTAGATTCGACAAACTGTGTGAAAGCATTTTGTACTGCCTCCTGGGGAGAAAATTTTTTTAACCACGCAGAAAATTGTCCAAACCACGAAAAAATAGTAGTCAGTTGGCACAAGGTCTGGCGAGTATGGAGGATGACATCTGGTTTCTAACTGCAGCTCCTGTAGAGTTACAACGGTTTCTCATGTAGTATGAGGTCTTGCGTTACCATGGAGCAATAATGGTGAAGATTGATTATTAACGAGTCGAGGCTGTTTCACTGCCAGTTTCGCCATCATTGTTCGAAGTTCGGCACAGTAAACATCTGCTGTTATTGCTTGACCAGACTTGAGAAAGCTATAGTGAATACTCCTTGAAGAGACCGCCAAAGAGTTACCATTACCGTTTTATGCTTTAGGGTTGTACTGTTGCGGCGTTAGACAGACAGCCATTGCATTTTTCGCTAACGGTTATCGTAAAGAACCCACTTTTCGTCACATGTCACAATTCGATCCAATATTCCTTCATTTCTGTACCGATTCAACAAGGCAACACAAGTTTCAACACGCGTTTTTTTTCCTGCAGATCAGTCAAATAATGAGGCACCCATTTTTCATATTTTTTTATTTTATTGATTTGATGCAAATGAGTCAATATTGTAGGTAAGGGGTAACGTTAAACCATGGCGCTAATTCCTGGGTAGTTTGACTCTGATCGACTTCCACCATCTTCAATTCAGCGTGTGTGGGCGGCCTTCCACGTGGTTCGTTTTTCAAGTCGAAGTTTCCATTACGAAAGCGTTTAAACCAAAAACGCACGGTGCGTTCATTAGCAGTCTCCTCTCCAAATGTGGCATTAATATTGCGAGCCGTTTCTGCCGCGGTAGTTCCGCGTCGGAACTCGTATTCAAAGATTACTCGGATATTCGAAGTACCTATCCATCTTTCCGGTCTAAGCCAAATAAAAAAAAACTATTTAAATTCGAAAATAATATGTTACACATTTTTTTAAAACAAAAACCTCATAGGTATTATGTGAAAAAAGTTTCACTCGAAAATCTCACACCATGAAGGTTTTAATGTCAATTCAAAGTAGGTATCTATTACTATAGAACGGAAATTTCATACTTTAAACCCTATTATTTATGAAAAGTGTCAATTTGTGAAGATTGATATCCATCTTTTCGATAAAAAAAAGTGGGTATGCTTAATAACTACCGAGGGAGATACCGAAATAAATTACTATAGCCTAATTGTCTACAACATTATACGAGCATGGTAGGTATTATCCAATAGCCGTTCAAATATTAACAAACTACCAAAGAACATAGTAGACTTACCCTTGTCAATCTTTAAATCCCGGCTAAGAAAACTACTTGTAAACAAGTGTTACTGTAGTATATCCTAATTTTTAAATGATAAATTATCTATCTACGAGTATCTATAACTTCACGCCCAATCCCTTCCGCGGTAGTCAGAGAGAACCGAGCACCACATGACTCGATCCTTAGATTAGATTAGATTAGATTAGATTAACTTTATTTGCATGAATAAGGTACAATTAAATTGATGTCATTAACAATTATACATAGTCCGTTCTTATTCTGCCACTAACAGCAGCGTGCAAATATTACATTGATTATAAACTAAGGAACTGACATTTATTTTGCACTAAATGAGTAAAATTTATGATATAAAACAAATCAAAAACGAAAACTTACATACCTCACTCGCTTCTTTAACATTCATAGCTCTTCTCATACACGCTCGCCGGTCTCTAGGGCTCCTGACATCACCTTCTGATAGAACACGACCAATTTGATCATGGTAGGTAAGTCTTGGCCTTCTACATCCTTCCACTATTATTATTATTACTTTATATTCTATTGTATATCTGCTACGTCATTCTTTCATCCAGCATTGCATTGCATCATTAATATTAATATAACACTTTTAATTTACCCTAAAAGAGGCGAACCCTCACTAAGCTAGCAACACTGTACGGTTGGGAAGTATGAGGAGTGCGGGGGATTGCGAATTGTTTCTGGTCACAGCGGACCATGATCCAAGTATATTATTATACCATGCAGCGGACGGCATGTATTGTCGGCTGTAGGCTCCTTCTGGTTTTTTCTGTATTCTGAGATTCAGGCAATATTTCAGTGGAACCATTGTTTATTAACAACGTCAATGTACCAATATTTGAAGCAAATATGTTTTCTTTCTATATCTATGGACCTGTTAACTCTCAGCGAATCGAACAAATTCAAAGTTCCTTCACCAGCACCTAGCGTTCTCGGCGCCCAACATTTCGCGTTGTTGTCTTTACGATGAGCGATTGAAACATTTTAATATGGTCTTTTTTTATGATAGAAAAAAGCTTCATGACGTTATATTTGTTTTTATTTAAAACCTGTTGGATTGCGGGGACATATTGTCATTACTAAATATTAAAGTTCCAAGGAGACGGCCGCGTCATCCCACGACTAAACTGTGATCCACCGTCTAGAACCAATCTAGGTAGCCATGCTCCTGTTAACCGTATGTGCAATACATACAATTCTCTAAATCGCGACTCGGAGAATATGGACATGTTTATCGACAGTCTGAGTGTCTTTAAACGAAAGGTGCTGAATCTCAGCAAGGATTGATTATCACAGCCAAAGCCATGCCTTATGTGGTTAAATATGTTAAATAATAATAATAATAAGGTTAAATATGTGGTTCTTTAGTGTAATTGGTATATTGTAAATGTCGTGTATACCTGTTATTGGTGTTTACATCAGAACAAGATATCGTGTGGTCTCATTTAGAATGTTGTATGTAAATACTGTTGGTGTACCTTAATAAATAAATAGACGCGTGTTTGTAAACCCTGTTGTCTGAAAATAAATTATTTCAATTTATTTCACTGCGAGCGCTATAGCTACTGAAGCCTCAAGAGTGGACTATGTAAACATGCCCTTTCCCCCGGCGGCCAGCCGGAGCTGGCGACGCCCGCGGCCCGTGCTGCCAGCTCCCAGTCGACTGTCTGCCGCCACAGCAGTCCGCGAGTGCGTTCATCCGCGCGGAGCTGTCATTGTGACCGGCTTTTAATCCTAAATTCACGTAAGTCATCATTTTAATCTATACAGATAAATAAAATTGGAGTGTCTGTTTGTAATATTAAAATAACCGCTGTTTACTAAATGCATATAGATGTATACACGGTACATATACCAAATGAATATTTTTACAATTTTTGGCTGTCTGTCTGTTTGTTCCGACTAATATCTGAAAGAGCTGGACCAATTTTGACGGGACTTTCAATGGCAGATAGCTGATGTAATAAGGAGTAACTTAGGTTACTTTTATTTTAGAAATTTTATTTATTTTTGTTAATATATATAAATAATAAAAAATAACTATTCTGCGCGGACGAGTACATAATACATATCTATTATTACTTTGCTGTTCGTTATTTTACTCTGCCTGTTTAGGTACTTATAATCAAATCAAGTAAATAAAATTATAACTGAACGATAACTTTTATCCTTGCGGACGAAGTCGCGGGCACAGTTAGTTAAAAATAAAATCAGTCTGACAGTATTACCGCTTTCTCTCTCGTTATATTGCCACAACAATTTTATTGAAAGAAGAAGCAATGATTCTTTGATCATATAAACTGTTTTTTTTTCTGTATTTTAAATATATATATTAACTAGTTTTTATTTCATATATATCTTGAAATAAATTTGGCGACAATGATTTGGATCACATTTTGTGTCTACGTAACATTTTGTTTACTTCGTTTATATACTTAGTTGTCTTTTAAAAAAATGCACAAATAACTTCGGATTGTATTCAAAACTAATACCAATTTCTTCATCATCTTACTGTTACCCCGTGTCCTAATCCACTAGGATCGGCGGGGTCCGCTGCCTAAGACTAAGGATTTGGAGAAGATACTGTTTTTTACTTACCGTCACTTACTGCCGTCAGACCTCCGCGACCAGAGGGAACACCAGATCACTCTTAGATAAGGACTTTAGTTCACGATTGCAATACATTAAGTATAGCTCGGGCGATGCCACCTGTGCTGCTAACACAGTAACTACTTAGAAGCACACGCAGGAACACTACAACCCTCTAGAGAGTTATTTGGCTGCGGTTTTCTGCGAGGTGGAGGTACTTCCCCAAATGGTTTGATGCGCCCTACCTCTCTTAAAAAATGTTTAATGGTGTTCTTCGGGGACGGATCTTTGGAAATTACATCTTCAAATGGACAAATTTAAGAGAGCTAGAGCGCATCAAGCAGCCCTTCTTGGGAAGTACCTCCACCTCGCAGGAAACCGCACCGAAATCTCCTCCCCTGGAACCCTCCAGCAGTAATCTGGCTATGGATGGCGATGTACACGTAATCATCACGTGCTTGCCGCCGAGGAAACCTGCATTTATAGGAAATTTAATTTCGAAAGATCTTACCTGATAAAAGGGCTGAATCTCCTCCAGGTCGTGGAGGTTTGGCGGCAGCCGCTCCATGACAATACCCCCCCCCCCCCCCCCCCCAAGACGAGATAATATACGTACGACTTATCCTGATGTAAACCGGTTACCGTAGCCTATGAATATGGTTGCAATATATTAAGTATCACTCGTACACAACAACCATCTCATTTTGACAAGCTCGGCGGCTCACATTTGTGTGCATGAACATGTCTTTTTGTCTTAGTCTGAATGTTTAAAGAGAGGTAGGGCGCAGCAGCCCGTCTGGGGATATACCTCCACCTCACAGAAAACCGCAGCCAAATAACAACTCCCTAGAGGATTGTTGTGTTCCTGCATGTGAGTGAGGTCACCAGTAAGCTCCTATGGAGTTGCTGTGTTAGCAGTAGAGGAGGCATCGCGCGAGTGATACTTAATATATTACAAGCGTTAATAGGCTACGGTATCCGCTTTACATCAGGTGGGCCGTATGCTTGTATGCCTCCCGACGTAGAATACATAAAAAAAATCTAGGTTGTTGTTATTTGACTGCGGTTTTCTGTGAGGTGGAGGTACTTCCCCTGACGGGTCGCTTTGATCTAGCGGGCTCCAATCGCGCGATCAGGTCAGGCGAGGATCACGCGATCTCCGAATATGTCTGACCATGGCTCCGTGAAGTTCATTACCCACTCATAATGACATAAGGCCATCGTCGAGTACTGTCGACCCTTCTAAGTGGTAACCTCGTTTCCGATATGTAAGGCTCCGTCCACACCGGCGAGCTGTGGCGACGTGCGAGTGATACCAGAGTCAAAGCGGCCGCATGTGGTGTACACTACTATATTTTTTACACAATGTCAGGACGCACACAAATATAACAGATAGGAGAGGTAGAGCACATCATTCACCAGAGGGAGACTTTGTACAGTCATCGTCTCCGTGGGTATCTCTGTCTCACCTATTTCTACCGCCGAGCAGATATATTTATATAGCTGTGTTCCGGTTTGAAGGGGGAGATATGGCAGAGAAATTACTAGGTACTGTGACGAAACAGACTTAGGTCACAAGATTGGCAGCGCGCGAGTAACATCCCCGCGGTGTTGCGAGCGTCAATAGACTGCCGTGACCGCTTACCATCTGATGGCCGCACGCTTGTTTGTCAATCTAGTTGAAAAAAAAAACCAGGTGAGGGGGAGGGGCACATCACGGGGGGTGGTTTATAGGTTTGTAGTTTAATAAGTGGGAACGCAGAGTGAAGGGATCCTTACGTGCGGTCACGACCTTAGCTCGTGCGTAGCCTTATGTCACACACGTTAATCAATTTGTAGGACAAACAATATTTGGCTGACGACCAGCCGTTAGGCGAACTCGATGCCGTAGTGGTCAGAAGCGCCACTTTGACACCGACGCTGATGAGTTCTGTTATAGGTCGCCCTCGGAAAGGTTTTTAAAAAAACCGGCCAAGTGCGAGTCGGACTGGCGCACGAAGGGTTCCGTACCATTCTCTATAAAAACGGCAAAAAGCCCCCCTTAAATATTTGTTTTTTTTTAATTTAAGTATTTATTTTTAAAGTGAATATATAACTAAATATTCTGTGAATATTTCAAGCGTCTACCTGTTGCCGTCATCAATATCGACCAAAACGAGCAAAAAAAAATCACGTTTGTTGTATGGGAGCCCCCTTAAATATTTATTTTATTCTATTTTTTAGTATTTGTTGTTATAGCGGCAACAGAAATACATCATCTGTGAAAATTTCAACTGTCTAACTATCACGGTTCACGAGATACAGCCTGGTGACAGATGGACGGACGGCGGTCAGCGGAGTCTCAGCTCCGTTTTACCCTTTAGGTACGGAACCCTAAAAAGGATTTTGAACGGCTATAAGTTTTATTGGAATAATTGAGGAGCGACCCTCGGCCAAGCTCGCGTTTCTTAAAACCGGAACCGCACGCGAGCGTCGCGCGCTGTGCGACCCGCACTCTGACCGAGTCGCTGACTGAGCAAGTCACGAGGACGGCGGTATAATATACATTGCTTACTTATAACAGTACGATTCCCGCACAGGACAAACATTGGTGTGCATGAACATGTCTGTTTGTCTTGGTCTGGGCGTTTTGAGTGATAGGGCGCGTCACAACAGCCCGCGGGTGAAGTACCGTCTTTGAAAGAGAGCCGCGGTCAAGTAGCAACTCCCTGGCGTGCTGTTGTGTTTCGTGTGAGTGAGGTAACCATTAAGCTCCTAAGGAGTAACTGTGTTAGCAGCAGCGGTGACATCGCGCGAGTGATACTTAACGTATTGCAAGTGTTCATAGGCTACGGTAACCTTTTTACATCAGGTGGGTCCACGGACAAACTGCTGTCCCCTACTGCTAACACAGCAGTTCTTTAGGAGCTTCACTCACTCGCAGGAACACCGCAACCTATCAAGGACGAGCTCGGTGGCGCAGTGGTGAAACGCGCTGTTACGCTACTTGACACCAGCGCTCGTGGATTCGATTCTCGCTCAGTACAAACATTTGTGTGCGTGAACATGTCCGTTTGTCTTGGTCTGGGTGTTTTCTATGTATAATAAGTATGTATTTACAAAAAAATGTATTTACGTATGTTTATCAGTTGTCCAGTACCCGTAACATAAGCTTCGCTTACTTTGGGGCTAGATGGCGCTGTGTAATTTGTACGACAATATTTATTATTTTTACTATATTTCTTATTTCATGTGTTTATTGGGTACGCGGGATGTCATTCATCGATAAATAGTGTGTCGGTCTAATGTTTTGTCGGCCTCACAGAAAGTCGCGACAGCAGCGCTCAGCTCAGTCGAGATAAACTGTGTCGGTTTAGTCTTCTGTCGATCTACTGCACGTCGAAATTATGAAGTGTCGGTTTAGCGTTCATCAGGATTTTGTCTATCGGAATTACGTGATAGAATCGGTTTTCTGTGAGGTGGAGGGTACTTCGCCACTCAGGCTGTGCCCTATCTCTTTGCTTAATGACTGCCATCTATCAAAAACTTTCGGGATGGATATCTCGACGTGCCCTCCGAAGGACGAAGGACCTCGAAACGATTAGCCAGGGACACAGGTATACGCAGGCACTTGCAGTAACTGTCGAGTCAAACATCACTCAGTCAATATTAACCGCAAACTAATAAACCGCTCAGTTTATTTCCCTCGTGACATTAACTAACATCATATTCTCCGAACAATACAAACATTTGCGTTGAATGTTACTTTATTTGAAGAAGTGAGCTATGATGTTGTCTGTTTATGTTTGTGACCTTTGCCTAGTACCGACCGCGGTTATTAACAAATAAATTACTCGACTGAGCAGAAAGGCGCGGACTTCTTCCCGCGCTTTTCATGGGTGATATTGTTATTATTATTGATTTTTTTAAAGAATAAAATTTATTTTGTATTATAATTTTGATAGTATTTTGTTACAAAACTAAATATATACTGTTATGAAAATACGCATAACACGTTTATGCGCTTTTTTGAAGATATGTATAAATTAATGAAGATATCCTTGTAAAGTTACTTGTTTCGTTGCACCTTACCCCCCTTTCCTAGAGCTTCCTTACTTTTCTTTCTCTTCTCCTTTGCTTGAGCCTCGTTTAGTTAGGTAATTAACAGAATGTACCATGTGTTGGTGGGATTTTTGACAAGTTCGGTGACGAGTTAAACGCTACTGTAACACCAAAACTCGTGGGTTCAATTTCTACACAGGACAAATATTCGTGTGCATGAACATGTCGGTTTGTCTTGATCTGAGTGTTTTTAAGAGGGGTATGGCGCATCAGAACATCTCGTCTGGTGAACTATTTCCATCTCACAGAACACCACAACCGGAACTCTCTGGACGGTTGTTGTTTTCTTGCGAGTGAATAAGGTTATCAGTACATCCTAATGAGTTGCTGTGTTCGTTGCAGAGGCGAGAGTGATAATGTGTTGCAAGCGCTCATAGGCTACTAACCACATTACATCAGGTGGGCCGTATGCTTGCATGCCTCCCAAGGTTGGACTAAAAAATGATTCTCGTCTCGTGCGCTCGTCCGCTCTTAAGAGGGGCATAGAGCTAAGTGGCTCCCTCATTTTGTTTTTATTAATAACGCTGAATTCCAAATCCAAAAAAACGCTCTGTACAGAAACTGAAGAACCATATTTACGTTTCTTTTGAGAATTATTCTGTATTTAAGAGAGGTAGGGCGCATCAAAGCGGTCTGCTTTGATGGGTTGGGTTTCTGTGAGGTGGAGGTCAGTACCTCCACCTCACAGAAACCCGTAGCCAAATAACAACTCCCTAGAGGGTTGTTGGGTTCCTGCGTGTGAGTGAGGTCACCAGTAAGCTTCCAAGGAGTTGCTGTGTGAGCAGCAGAGGAGGCATCGCGCGAGTGATACTTAATATATCTCAAGCGTTAATAGGCTACGGTACCCACTTTAGATCAGGTAGGCCGTATGCTTGTATGCCTCCCGACGTAGTATAAAAAAATATATATTATTTATGTACAATTAGTCATCATTTTAATTATTGCTACAAGTGGCCACAGTAGGCAATAATTAAAATTTCGGTTACTTGTACATAGATAACAAATACAAGATATGTTATAAAAAAACATATATATAGTGGTACAGTGCCTGTAGTGAGCGTTTTTTGGGATTGGTCGTAAATTCAGCGTTATTTATAAAAACAAAATGAGGGCGACACGTAGCTTTGTACGCCCTCTGAAATTCCCTAACTTTAAACATAATCTTACGAAGCAGATATACAACGCAAAAGTAGAAGGACGTAGGAGCCGAGGAAGGCCAAGACTTACCTACCATGA
Organism: Pyralis farinalis; assembly: GCA_947507595.1. NCBI lineage: Eukaryota > Metazoa > Arthropoda > Insecta > Lepidoptera > Pyralidae > Pyralis > Pyralis farinalis. Next base: position 707,893 of record OX382263.1, read on the forward strand.
TCAAATTGATCGTGTTCTATCAGAAGGTGATGTCAGGAGCCGTAGAGACCGTCGAGCGTGCACGAGAAGAGCAATGAATGTTATAGAAGCGAGTGAGGTGTGTAAGGATCGAGTCACGTGGCGGTAGTTTCTCTCTGCCTACCGCGCGAGGGATTTGACGTGAAGTTATAGATAAATATAAAAAGTGACTGGCGATATGCTATGGTCAGTGCTATTGGGGACATCAGTGCGTATGATTGTCCCTCCTATTACTACTACACCAACCCTAACTCATCCCACTGCAAGGATACGGGTCTCCCATCAACAGAAGGGATTTAGAGCATACTCCACCACGCTTCTCAACTGCAGATTAGCGGGAGGACAGGTTCCCCGGCCGCCCGAAGGCCACTGGACTTAGCTTCACGACTGTCATCTATAAACAACAGCTGGTACCGACGGCTTACCGTGCCCTCCGCGCTCGGAGAGGTTCGAGATAGATAAACCCATCCATAGACAGGCTACGGTGAACGTTGCTTAACTTGCGTGTACAGTTATAATGACACGCGCACGACATCGACATACATCGTGCTCTTGATTGACCTCCATTTGCGTAGTGTTGTGAATACGTGTAGACATATATAATAATGACGAGCTTGGTGGCGCAGTGGTTATACGAGTACTTGAGTCAAACACTCGCTGCCCGCGGTGCCATACATCATCGGCGCGCTAGGGACAGACGCGTGCGGTGCGTGCGTCACTTATTGACTCCTAAATGAATGAAGAATTGTGCGAGCTGGCGCGCGATAGTTTATTAATAAGTGCGGATAATTTAACAATTATCCTGCAAGGGAAATTTAATAATTACTAAATACATTTAGAGGGTATAAATGTACTTTTTCATAATATAGACATCGACACGACAGCCGTGCGTCACTGTGCCTGCCGTAAGGTCTGTAAGTGCGACAGAGAGCGACAGGCGGCGTTCTGTTTCCACATTTTATTGCCTCGCGGACAGTGAGCGTTCGACTTTAGTATAGCAATGGCACGCCAACCAACGGGTTCAATTCCCACACAGGATAAATATTTGTGTGCATGAACATGTCTGTTAGTCTGGGTGGCTTTAAGAGAGGCAGGGGCATCAAAGCAGCTCCTCCGAAGAAGTACAGCCGCCTCACAGAAAACCGCGGCCGAATAATAAGCTCCCTGGAGGGTTGTTGCGTTCCAGCGAGTGAGTGAAGTCACCGGTAGGTAAGCTCCGAAGGAGTTTTTTTCTATGCAACGTCGGGAGTCAAACAAGCATACAGCCCACCGGAGATAAAGCGATTACCGTAGCCTATGAACGCTTGCTAAACAATAGGTATTACTCGCGCGATGCCACCTCTGCAGCTAACACAGCAACTCGCTAGGGCTTACTGTTTACTTACCAGTAAGTTCGTAAAGAGTTGCTCGCATGCAAATTGTTCACGCGCAGGAACGCAACAACCCTCTAGGGAATTGTTATTTCCCTAGACTGGCTGATTTGATGCGCCCTACCTCTATTGTCTTTGTTGCTGTGTTAATAGCAGAGGGGGCATCGCGCGAGTGATACTTAATGCATTACTAGCGTTCATAGGCTTTACCGAGTCTACCGTGATAGGATGGACCGTATGTTTGTATAAAAAAAAATCCATTCCACCACCAAGCGCGTCAAAAAGGTGCCTTAACATCTCATAGCAACTCTTCCTAATTGGTGATCATCTGTTCGCAGTCAATCACCAAGATGGTGCGATGTGGGGAGCCCTGCCCCGCACCCGTCATCCCTCAGTTCTTCGCGGGCAAGACTGTGCTCATCACCGGCGCCACTGGCTTCATGGGCAAGGTGAGGAGTCTTCATTAGACAGGTCCAGCAGGCGAAACTCCTTTCACCAGTACCAGCACACCTATTTTATCAGATCCAGTTATATATATATATATATATATATAACTTATATATATATATATATATATATATATATATATATATATATATATATATATATTTATATAAGTTATATATATATATAACTTATATATATATATATTTAAATCGCAGACGTGATCTTGCGTCTTTTCATTTTCGATACTTATTGCGTCTCCCACTTCTAATGGTATTTTAATTGTTTTTACTGTGAATATTGGTTGTTTTATTGTAAACTAAGACCGTAGTCATAAAGATATTACATTTACTTTACATACCACAATATTCAATTTTGAATAATTCTCGCTTGTTTATGGAGTCCATACATTATGGAAACCATGGGGCACATGTGTATATTCTGTATATAGTTTATATGCTTTGCTAACATTATGCGTCTGTTCGTATTGAGAAACTTCAGGCATCCTGTATATTTTCGTATATATTTGGTGTATTGTGCTCACTTAATACGTCCGTTCGTGACGAAAATTATATGGCACACTGTATATTCCGTATATGGTATGTGTAAATTGCTCCCTTCTAAAACCCGTTCCTGATGGAAACAATGTGGCACATAAAAGATAAGATAGTAATAAAAAATCTTTATTTGCCCCCTCGCGGGGACTTAGACACGTCTTACATTTTTTGAAATATAGTCTAATTGTATCTTAATCAATTCTCTTATTTTACTTTTTTTTTAATCTGCTAGCATTTTGGAAATGACTAAAGAAGAAATGCCGAAAGACACTTGTCAATATAGGTCTCTTTTTAAATTGTCAATCACAAAAAAAATCACATTAGCATATTGGTACAACAATGATATCAAATGGTAGAATTAAAGATTATTATTATAGACAGGTCGTCTGTGCTGAATTATGACATGTAGAAAGAGTGCATGATGAAAGAATGACGAAGCAGATATACAACGCAAAAGTGGAAGGATGTAGGAGCCGAGGAAGGCGAAGACTTACCTACCATGATTAAATTGGCCGTGTTCTATCAGAAGGTGATGTCAGGAGCTCTAGAAGCCGACGAGCGTACATGAGAAGGGCAATTAATGTTAAAGAAACGAGTACGGTATGTAAGGATCCAGTCACGTGGCGCTCGGTTACCTCTGCCTACCCCGCAAGGGATTTGGTGTGAAGTTATAGGTAGATAGATATGTTTCGTCAATCTATCCTCGTGTGTTCTTCCTACATGTATTTCTGACCAACACACTTTCTTACATCATCTACTTTCATGCTTTCTCTATTATAGCCAGCTTTCGTTTCGATTTTGTGATGTTGGGATTAATACTGCATTATTAAAGAGTTGTGCTGTTTAGCTTAAGTTTCACACTCTGTTCATACTATTTCTGCACTCAGTCATCATTTCACATCATCGGTGTTCCTTACATCCCTGTAAAGTACATCCAAGATATACAATCTGATCCACTTATTCTCACACTACATAACCATTATTTATTATTTACATAAACGTTAATATGCGTTTGTGTTAATGCTCTTTTTTGAACACCATATTTGTTTTCTTTACATTCAGTGTACGTCTATTTCTATATATTTGTCTTTCAACAGCGTTTCTGCTAACAACATGCCATCACCTGCATGAAGCAGATAATTCACGATTTGGTCACTTACACGCAGTCCTTCATTCGTAAAATACGCCAACTAAGCGTACTATGGCTTCTGACTTCAATCTACGTCCTAAAGTTATCGTTTACCTGCACATTGCTGTACAATTCCCACACGCGAGCTGCAATATGGCCTCTAGATACTTTAACATAATTTTGTCAAATGTTTTCTCAAGATCTTTAAAAGACCGCTGTACATCCCACGGTGTTCTACAGTCTTTCATTCTAATCAGTGAACCCGTTATACAAGACATGGTAACTGTGCGTCTATAATCCGTTGTGACTGTCCCGGTTCTCCAACCTAATAAGTACCAGAGAGTGTCATGTACCACGTATAGGTACCACCTAGTATTATCATCTCGGTTAACATCGTATCTGCTGCTACTGCTGATATTTTGGGGTCAGTAATAGATTTACTCTCAGTATTAACATCCGAGGTATAGTCATGCTTTTTCGAAAAATATTTACGTCACCGTTCAGCACATCACATATATTAGTAAGAATGATACCATCTTTAGACTTCGTCTCATCGATTCTGGATTCTGACGAACTACTAGCCTTTACCTCCTTCCAGAATTGTCAGCCTCTCTTCCTCACTCGAAGTGTTTCATTCCAGTACTGACGAAATATTTTTTTCTTCTACTCTCTCATACGTAGGTCCAAAGACGATACATAAACTAGTTATGATTTTCTCTTTCTTATCCAAAAACGCAGCTGGTAGAACGATTTTGCTTTGAAACTCAACTAACTCACCGTTACGGATTTGGGGGATGAAGCAGAACGCCCAGCTCTAATTAGTTAGCTCATTGATAAGATATTTGGGAGCTAAAATTAGCGCCCTATATTAGTTATTATTATTTTTCAATGTCAAATGATTGAGATTAAATTTAGAGAAAGAGGAAAATGACGTGACACCCTATGTTCTACATTGTATGAGCTTAACGACATCACCAAGAAAGCAGTTAAATTAATTTGATTCTTTTTGACGACGGCATAGATATAGTATCCAGCAGTTATCTCCACTTGTACAACAGATTCAAAGGACAACGGACAGAATTATACAGGCAAACCTTTCCCGTAAAATAATGATTCTGTGTGATCTTAGTGCCTACGATATCAAAACTTTCAACTGATCAAAGCGGGGAGATCAGCCTCAGTATATGGAACGCAATTTTTAATATTGAGTTCGAATGCTGTTACTTACGTCACTTATGTAAGTACCAGACGGAAAAGGCTACCATTCTATAACTTTCCTTTTAGGATTTTTACTGAGTGATGGCCCCAAATTATCAGAATATTAGAATGGGTTTTTAGTATTTTTGGATAAGCACTGCGCCTATACCAACACTTTCGCTACTGCCATTCTGCAAGATAGGAAAATTCTCTTCATCTGATTCAGCAGTGGTAAGTTCCTGCCATGGTTTGAGGGTTTTGTTAAGACTCCAAGGTAAGACGCCCCGAGCTATGAAAGGGACTTACCACTTGACGTCTGCAAGTTAGCATGATTTATACTGGCCTGTTCTAATACTAGAGAGACCTGGAGATTTGGATGCCAACACAGGATAGTCTCTGATTAATCCAATGTTATTTCCTATAGTAATTATGTCTTTTTCTAAAGTTGTGGAAAACATAAGTCGTTTCTACTCAGTTGGGATGTTCTAGTGTACTAAACTTATCATTAAACTCAAAGGTGAAGATTTAGCCACTAGCTTAGACTTAGTTAAATGCATTCGATCAAATGTGGCAAATGGCACTATTTGCGAAATTAAAGAAGCTTCAATAGTAGTGTCCGGCATTAATTGCATGTGGAGCATCAAAGTCGCAGTTGGCGGTACTTGCTTGAATATGTTGCTCTTAAATACTGGCATACCACAAGGCTGTTTCTTGTCCCCTATTCTATTCTTTATACATATCATTGACTTGCTACATGTAGCGACTTCATTGTCCCGTGGTTACAAGTATTGGGGAAGCAGGAGATTTTTTATACAATAGCATCAGATGAACAAACCAATAAACCCATGTAGTGTAAAAAGTATCGTTGCCAATCCTTCTGCTAACACAGCAATTGTTCAGAAGCCATTAGATTGGGGTCAGCATGCACCCCGCCTACGTTGAACCCCATCTGTGCAAGACCTCATGAACAATAATTGGGACTTGGTTAAGAATGAAAATTTTAATGCTCTACAGAATCATGACAGCGTGGGCGCAGGCACTGTGATCGTTCAACAAGAAGAAAAATTCCCGTTGAATCCAGAATGAATCTTATCTTAATCTCTTGACTTGAAATGTACTAGAAATATCCACTATCTAAGGATACATCATAAGATAGTCGTCACCAAGTAGAATATATTTGACTCGTCAAAGCTAATCAAAGAAGCTCAAACTCAATGGCTTTACTAGTAACCATTAAAGAGTTCTACTATCCACTCCGAGGATGCGTCTTCAGACCCTTATCACGAGGTCTAAAGTATTACTCGTTAAAATATATTAAATAAGCTCAAACTCGATGGGTTCACTAGAAACCATTAAGGAATTCCTCCTTTATTCACCTTTAGGATGCATTATCAGACCCACATCATGAAGTCTAATGTCATGAAACCAAATAAGCTGCAACTCGATAGGTTTACTAGTAACCATTTATGAGTTCCATTATCCATCTCCAGGATGCATCATCACCACAATCAGGCCCTATAGTAATGTAAAAATTATAGTCGTCACCAAGTGTAACATATTCGACTCGTCAAAGCAAATCAAAGGAGCTCAAGCTCGATGACTTTACTACATAGTAACCATTAAAGAGTTCTACTATCCACCGCCAGGATGCATTCTCAGATACTTATCACGAAGTCTAAAGTATTCAACTAGTTAAAACAAACCAATTAAGGTCAAACTCGAGGGGTTTACTTGTAACAGTTTATGAGTTCCACTATCCACCTCCAAAATGCATCGTCAGAACAGTGTCACCAAGTGTAACGTATGCGACTCGTTAAAACTAACCAAACGAGCCCAAACTCGGGGGGTTTACTAGTAATGAATAAAGAGTTTCACAATCCACCTTCGGGGTGCATCATCACACCAGCTCGGTCGAACCAAATTATACATTTTTATTATTATTTTATTGTCATCGGATTAACATGCATTCGCGAAGTTAGTAATTGATACGATAATTACAAGTTGGTTAAATTCGTCTTTAAATATTTGTTCACATACATAGTCGCAAAAGAATATATTAAATACGTGTAAAAATAGTGGCCCCTCGACCGCGCGATTCTGCTGCCCCTCCCCCCTTTCCTTTTGTCATTTCCCCGCAGACATCTATCTCGAAACAAATTTAACGGAAGCATTTAAATCGCCACTTCGAACTGATAAAAACATGAATATTATTTACAATATATAGCAGCAGGATAATCGGAGAAATGTATAGACAAAAAATGTTAATATACGTCGCTCCGATATACGCCGCGCAGTAACGACCTCAGAAAGTTGCGCGGTAAGTCCCAGAACTAAAAAATACGGCGAATTACACCTCAGAGGTCAAAACACGTCCAGGCCGATATTTTGCCCACGCGTTTTATAGGTGATATGGAGCCTGTTGGGTGAAAATCAGATGGGGTTAATCTTGCGTCCGTATATCGGACGCAGTATACCGGTCGGACGCAGCATCCTTTGCAAATTTTCGACCCTTGGCGCAAGATCATACGTAAAATGTAAATATTTATATATATATATATATATATATATATATATATATATATATATCCATAATAAAATATATACATACATATATATACGCCTGTCTCCTACTGGGGTAGGAAATATATATTGAGCTAGAGTGAATGGAGATATCTGCAAGGTACACATATATACCTAGTCTTGCCATAAATACTGAAACAAAGAAAAAAAAATTTCTATTGCAAATAACATTTATTATTTTTACAGTGTGTTAGTTTAATACAGAAATATAAAACAATTTAAAATAAAAAGCTTATTCGAAGTGGTCTCCATTGGCTGCTATACAGTCCTTATCAATAGAAGCACGCACTCTTTCCATGGGAAAATTCTTCACTGCCAATCGTACGGATTGTTTTAGGGACTCCAAATTATCATGGCGTTTAGAGCAAGCCGTACTCTCTAAAACTGACCATAAATCATAATCCAGCGGATTAAGATCGGGACCATAGTAAAATCAAATAAGTAGGTTATCTTCATAGAGATGTAATTTTGTTATAATAACACAAATTTCAACAAAAAAAAAATATATAATTTTGATAAATGAAAAATTGTTTTATGAATCCTATTACGCTTTAATGTCGTAGGTTTTTGAAATGTTTTATTTAAAGATTTTTTGTCGTGGATTTAAAAAAAATTTCATTTATGTTTTATTTGTGGCTTTTTTAACTTTTAATAGTAAATGCAATTTATACAAACTAAAACTAATATAATATAACTATTATAGTTATATTATATTAGTTTTAGTTTGTATAAATTGCATGCATTTATATATAATATATAGATATAAATAAAATCCATTTTATATATAATGCACGTACAAATTTAAAAAAGACCCCCCGACGTAAAAAAACGACTGAACAGATTTGCTTAAATCGTAGCTAAGAACACTCCCGATCATGTCACCTTTTAAACAAAAAAAAAAAAACAATACGGTTCAGTAGTTTTTGAGAAACAGACCCACAAACAAACAAACAAACAAACACCTCTTACCCCAAACGCATATACCGCCTCCGTGATCGTCGAGGGTAAAAATGACAGATTCCAAATTCAAATGTAATATTTTGTTTATTTTTAATTGTAACAGTATTTATGGCCAGACTAAGTACATCAAATTGGTGATGTGTTGAAAAAGGGCCTAATCAAAAGCACCCAAAACCGGAGAGCATGCGAGAAGAGGTTGATGAGTGTGGAAGAAGCGAGAGAGGTATGTTTGGATCGGTGCACCTGCCTGGCGTTCCATAATCTCCATTACGAAATGTGTGTATGTATATCATCACGCCAGGACCCTTCCGCGGTAGGCCGAGTGAACCGAGCGCCACGTGACTCGATCCTTACACACCTCACTCGCTTCAATAACATTCATTGCTCTTCTCGTGCACGCTCGCCGGTTTCTACAGCTCACAATAAAATGATAACTAATATAATAAAATATAAGCAGATATACAATGCAAAAGTAGAAGGACGTAGGAGCCGATGAAGGCCAAGACTTACCTACCATGACCAAATTGATCGTATTCTCTCAGAAGGTGTCGTCAGGAGCCTTAGAAACCAGTGATCGTGCATGAGAAAAGCAATGAATGTTAAAGAAGCGAGTGAGGTGAGTAAGGATCTGTTAACGAAAAACTAAATTCATGACGAAAACTAGTCGCTATCACAACCATCGCTTCTCAATGGTAGGCTAGGAGACAAAGGAGGCTTACTGCCTTAACAGGATAGTCACGTGGCGCTCGGTTCTCTCTGTCTACCGTGCGTAGGATTTGGCGAGAAGTTATAGTACGAGTAGTAATAATAAATAAAATATACAAATGTACATTTGCATAATAAAAGAAGTACATAAAAATCGGCCAAGTGCGAGTCGGACTCGCGCACGAAGGGTTCCGTACCATTATCTATAAAAACGGCAAAAAAAAAAAAACACGTTTGTTGTATGGGAGCCCCCTTAAATATTTATGTTATTCTATTTTTTAGTATTTGTTGTTATAGCGGCAACAGAAATGCATCATCTGTGAAAATTTCAACTGTCTAACTATCACGGTTCATGAGATACAGCCTGGTGACAGACGGACGGACGGACGGACGGACAGCAATTTATTTATTTTTATTTATTTATTTTCCGTTTTACCCTTTGGGTACGGAACCCTAAAAAGCAATATCAACTGCTGCACAATGAAATGGACACATAAATTATAGAAAAATACACTTGAAGTGTAAACATATAACATAAATAAGTTCATCAAGAAAACCTTGTAAAAATCACTATCGTTTTACGGGTGGTTTTTAACTGGGTTGATTGGGTCTGGGTACCCTTCCCAAGTATGTTTTCAGCACAGTTCGTGAAGCTAGAACATACAATTAAGATTTTCAATAACTTTGACACTGGCATAAAGTAGCAAAGTAGCAACTTTTGCTATATATATATATATATATATATATATATATATATATATATATATATAATATAAAACTAAGCCTTGCCATGTCACTTAAGCTAGACAATTTTGATAGTGTTTTGTAACATAAGTGCTAGTGCAATTATACAATAATGAAAAACTCAAATATAACACGTTTATGTACTTTTTGGAAGACGTGAATAAGTACATCAAGACAACCTTGTAAAAATCAATATCGTTTTACGGGTGGTATTTAAACTGGGTTGATTGGGTCGATGTATCCTTCCCAAGTATTTTTTGAGCACAGTTCCTGAAGCTAGAACATAGAATTAAGATTTTCAAATGGTACTAAACTAATGACGTGGCTGTATGGGCTAGATCCCTTTGCCTTTCCCCTCGGTGATAAAAAGAACCAAAAAAAAAAAAATTAAGCTAGCCTCATGCATTATATTATTATACCATGGCCTCATCTCATGGTATAATAATATAATGGCTAGCCTAGCCCATGGTATAATAATATACTTGGATCATGGCCTAGCCAGCCTGCCAGCCTAGTCTTACTTCGCTGTTTGCCTCAGAGAAGAGCTGTTTGCCGAGTTCCGTCTTAACTTTTTTATTTGGTCTGAGCCTGAGAGCACATTACTGGACCGATGTTATTCCTCGGGTAGTGCGGCCCGATCATTTCGTTCCAACGCAGATTTAGTGTCGGCGGGTATACTCGGTGACAGAGTGTTAGGACCAGTTTTTTTAGAGAGACTGAATGCGGTCATCTATTTTCTTCACCTACTGCAAACACAAGTGGACAGTATGCTGGAAAATGTTCCACTTGAACATCTAAGGGGTTTATATTTCCAGCACGATCGAGCACCAGCCCATTACGCCTTGCGTGTTCGCGAATATATGGACGTTACGTACACCATGAGGTGGATAGGAAGGGGAGTGCCAGTCCAATGGGCTCCCCGTTCCCCTGATATAACGCCGATGGATTTTTTTTTATGGGCTCGTGTGAAAGATTTAGTGTATGGACAAACTGGGCATGTATTGAAAGTGTAGAAGAATTAAAAAGGCGTATTGAACGTGCATTTATTCAAGTGAATCGTGAAAGAGACACGTTAGAGGTTCAGAGACATGTACGCAAACGTGCATACCTTTGTATAGAACGCCAGGGTGCGCTTGTGCAACAATTTTGTATTTAGTGTCGTGATTGTGATGTGTAAATAACTTGTAAATAAACGGATGAACTTTTAAACAAGCCAAGTTAATGTAACAAACGTTATCCGATAGCTTTTTATTTTTCAATATCAAACCACGTCTATCTGGTCTTTAATGTTATCGTAACAAACACTAAATACTCAAATTTAACGTTATTACATTAATTTGACAATCCAAAGCCTGTGTGAAAGTGTGACGGAAAGTTTGTGACCTTTTTTAAGAAAATTGGATCAGCTGTTATATCCGGTAAGTGTTCTAAATTTCCATTTTTATTTAACTAGATAGGTCTATCAGCGCTACTCCACCGGCGTTAACTAAGAGGTACTCACCGAATGAACGCCACACTGTCTTTACAGGGTCGCCATAACACATACACACACATGAGCAACGTGTCTGGTGTTCAAAATGCCCAAATGCTACGTTAACTGCTTACAATAAGCTTGTTTGCCACCTTAGTGGTGTAAGTGCACCTTTTCCTATATCGAACCTCGTACACAATTACGAACAATAGACATATAAATTTTTTTAACTTTCCCATAAACAAACTACACTCAAAGTTAACGATATTACATAACTTAACAACCCAAGTCGTGATATAAAATGTAAGTGAAATAACTACCTAATTCCTTGAAAATGTATCTAAGTGTAAACTAATCAGACTTAGTGATAGATGTTTGTCACCTCGTGTGAAGCAAATCAGCTGTTTCATCCGGTAAGCGTATCTACCTGCGTTGATTTAGCACGTACCTAATGTGGTTGAACGAAAATCAATATTAATTACGAAGCATTTTGTAAAAATATATTCAATGCACACCTAACAATGTCGCCTGACTGCTTTGGATCAGGCACATCGTCTTTTTTTTACTACGTTGGGAGACGTATTACGACACAAATTATTATACACACAGATATAAATACAATGCACATATAGTCTACTTTATAATACACGTACATTTAAAATTGAGATTGATAGACACATCATTATGAATACTACATTGATTTACAATAATATAAAGCCCCTCTCCCATTGCAGCGCCCCTGGGGTCCTTGATAGTTACTTAACTCATAAGCAACTTTGTACACATTAAGGATGCAATAAATGATTGAGTATACACTATTTTCAAATCAGATTTGAAAAGTTATCTGTCAAAATGTATGGAATGTAAGTGAAAACTTTTCGAATCCGTTTTGAATATGGCTTTTGGAGGCAGTGTGAATCCCCACTGGTTCCGCTCTGATTGTGGAGGTCCGACGGCTGTCGTTCTGTAGAAATTTGTATCTTCACGAAATCGCATAGGTTGCGGATCCCGCCAATCCTAACAGTTTGGAAAAGGGACCACACTAAGAAAAATAAGAATAATATTCCCAATGTGCTGAAATTCAAACGTTTCATTTAGGACCAGGTCAGGGTGAAGCCACAAGTCCTATGATTTTCGAATATTAATCCAGAACTTTTAGTTAGTTGTAATAATAAACTGTTAATCTGACAAATAAATAAATATTGTAGGACATATTCCACAGCGCCATCTGGCCCTAAGTAAGCGAAGCTTGTGTTACGGTACTAGACAACTGATAAACAAACGGAAATACATTTTTTTTTGTAAATACATACTTATTATAACATAGAAAATACCCCGACCAAGACAAACAGACATGTTCATGCACACAAATGTTTGTACTGCGTGGGAATCGGACCCACGAGCGTCGGTGTCAAAGTAGTTTATTTAAAACGGACTTCTCGGATGTACATATTTGTAATTATCACTCGGTGGTGAAGGAAAACCTTGTAGAGAAACCTGCACGTCCACGAAATTATATTTCGAAAGACGTGAGACGTAACCTAAGAAAGATCTGGTTTTGCCACTGGGTCGTAGAGATCTGACGACATTCGTTCCATGTTAAAATCGTATCTTCACCAAGTCCTTAGCTTTAGTGGTTCCCGCAATCCTACTGGACAACGCTAAGACGAGGAGTTCTCCATTTATACAACAAACACGAAGAGAGAACAACTAGTCTCATTGCACTGTATGCGATATTATAATATGAACAAGTATACCCATGGGTCACTCCTCATCCAGGTTTTGATCGAGCGGCTCCTGTGGACTTGCCCCGACGTCGACCGCTTGTACCTACTCGTCAGAAACAAGAAGGATGTCACACCAGACAAGAGACTGCAGGAGCTGAAACAGTCGCAGGTGTGTATGATTCTTGACATAAGGATTTTATGAACAGGATCGGGATTTGAATCACCTTTTATTTAGATACGGTTTTAGGTTAATAACGATAAAGTCTACCACAGACATACCTATAATATATTGCAAGATATTATACTGTTTTACTCTAGATGTATGGAACACGCTGAAACAGGAGAAATACAGATTGCTTGCAACACTCCTTCCAAATTACAATGGGGCCTCCACATATGTATACACAGTTAGGAGAATTAGACAATTCACAGATGTGGGTACTGCTCGCTTAGTCTATTTCAGCTACTTTGACAGCACTATATCATATGGTATGCTGTTGTAGGGAAGGCGGCTACCATTGAGACTTTTATCTTGCAAAAAAGAGCCATTCGCTCTATTTATAACATGGGCTCCAGAGTATCAATCAGGGAACTGTTTAAAGAAATATCCTACTGTTGCTTCTCAATATATTTATGAAAACATAATGTATGTTCGTAAAAAAATATAGTCATTTTCAAACTTCAGCGAGAAACTTAGAAATAGAAATAAGTTGTGTATGCCGGTACATCGGCTTGCTAGGACTGGTAGATCTTTTCTTGTAAATTGTATTTGATTTTATAATAAGATGCCTGAAGCGGTTCCGTTCTTTCCTGACAATGTATTCATAAAACACATTAAAAATACTCTCCATAAAAGGGATGGCTTTCTGACAAAGATGAAGAGTGGACAGTCTGAAATGATAACGATGATGATGCAACTGCATGGAATTATATAGATTTTCAGGAACACCCTACCTATATGAAATCTATATGTTTGCCTATGTATGTGTCTGTCGCTTTTTTATTTCGAATTTTGACTTCAGATTCGGATTCAGCATAAAAAAGTAGTATAGGAATGTCCAGGAACACCGAACACCTATCTCTTAAGGAATGTGGTCAAAATGGCCGATAAATTAAAAAATAAATAATGAATTGTTATATAATTGAGGAGCCAGGTATTCCTCTGACAATGCAAGCTTGCGCATTCTCAACTGGTTTTAATTGTAATTTATAGGTATTCGACGTAGTCCGTAAGAAGAATCCGTCCCAGCTGGACAAGCTGCACATCCTGCCCGGAGACATAACCCAGCCTGACCTGGGTGTGACGACCGACTCACTCGCGAAACTCTCAGAAGTAGGTATCATGTAACTTGATGAAATATGTCGGATCCATTAGTTATGTCTTTAAGAAAGGCATAAATGAGTTTGTTTTGTAAATATCAGCTTGGGTTTCATTGGTCAGGTGTCAGTGGTGTTTCACTCCGCGGCGACGCTCAAGTTCGACGAGGCGATGAAGCTGGCCGTGCAGCAGAACGTGTTGTCGGTGACGAGGCTGCTGGACATCTGCGACAGACTGCCACACATGCAGGTATCACGTCGACAAGGTGATGAAAGTAGCCTGCAGCGAACGTATTGTTAGCCATCTGGTTGCTGGTTTGCATATCTCACTACGTTCAGGTGTCCGGTCGACGAGACATGAGATATGCTTCAACACAGGACTTTTTAACCAGAGCGTCCTTACTGATATTTTGTTTTTTCTTACACAACGTCGGGAGGCATACAAACATACGGCCCAACTAATGCAAAGCAGTTACCGTAGCCTATTAACGCTTGTAATTATATTAAGTATCACTTGCGCGACGCTCCTCTGCTGCTCACATAGCAACTCCTTAGGAGCTTACTGGTGACCCCACTCACACGTAGGAACACAACAATCGTCTATGGAGTTGTTACTTGGCTGCTGTTTTCTGTTTTCGCTTTGATGCGCTCTACCTCGCTTAAAACATCCAGATCAAGACAAACAGACATGTTCATGCACACAAATGTTTGCCTTGTGTGAGATATCGAACCCACAAGCGTTTGTGTCAAAGTCTCGTCATTCACAACCGAGCCACCGAGCTCGTCAAGATATGATCTATGGTACAGGGAATTATACCCTGACCTTAGAGCTGGTCCACAGATAAAACCTTCCAAAGAACTAGCAAATTTCGCAGTCACGTTGCCAACCACTACATCTACCGCGACAGTGACAATGAGCAAAGTCCCAGAGTGAAGCCACGTATGAGATGACAAAAGTTTGGATATTTTCCTCTCTGTTTTAGAGAGACCTATGGCCGATTTCTCAGAATAATACAGTGTGATATACATATAATACACAAAGTGAATCCGATGTCTCATCTCATAATGTCATCCCGTTTCCAAGTCCATTAGGATTGGCACGTCCGCTACCTGACACTAAGATACAATATGATCTAATTTAAAGAATGTAAGACGTGTCTAAGTGCCCGTAAAGGCCTAATGGGGAAAAAAATGATTATTATCTTTAATATCTTTATCTTCAGGATTTGACGGATATACTGAATTTGACATGGAGCAACTGCCCTCAGACCTCCATAAACCAGATGGAAAGCTAGACCTTTCTTAGGTTAGGTCAAACGTATGTTGAAATATAATTTCTTGGACGTGGGAGTTCGCTCACAATGTTTCTTTTGATGTATTGTGTTCACATCCGGGGTAGTATACTATTTTGGTGGTAACAAGGGACAATTACCAGGCCTAAACGCCTGGTACATAAATAAGAAAACGCGAATTTGGTCCATGCCCACACCAGCAGTTGAACGAGCCATCAGTCGATTATTAGGTTGGATCAGTATCCACTAGCCTTTCACTGCTCTTCACGAAGGGCATCCAATGTATTCGTATGAAAAAGGCTTTTACGTTTTAGGCTTTCGTCCACGTGTCGACAGCATACAGCAACGCTGAGTTGTCCACAGTAGAAGAGAAGGTATACCCTCCTCCGGCGCCTCTCCAACAGCTTCTGGCGGTCGCTGAAGCGGTGCCCGAGCATCTCATGGCTGAAATCACGGCGAAGTAAGTTGCGTTTTTGTCAGCATTGGAAGATGTTTTTTTTTCATTGATACCTCTTAGCTTAAGTTAGCCGCAGTGGAAGAATACTTACCTTCAGTAATACATATCAACACACCAACCAACTCCTGGTAGTCGGTGTTTTCCGGGGATCTCTGGAATAACATGGATGGATGAAACAGTGTGGATCTTATAGCACAAAGGATAGATTCAGCGTTACGGTACTCGTAGCTCCAAGCTACACCAACCACAGCAGGACGGTCTTCGAATCAAAATCAACACACCTGACACCCACGGATGACAAATGTTTGCATTCATATGTTATTTATCACCCATGGAGGAGGGGAAGAATTTTTAGTCATCTGAGTAGTATATAATGTTTGCCCTCAGGTATATATTCCCGAAGCCCAATACATACACCTTCACGAAGGCGATGGCAGAGAGCGCGGTGCAGCAGCACGGTAACAGAGGATACCCTGTCGCCATCTTCAGACCAACTATAGGTAAAATGTGTTTTTCTTTCAATCTTTCTCACAATGAGCCTACCCTTTTCTAATACAGATCACCTCATGAGGTGCATTCCTTCATCTTTACACAACAAGCCCACCCGCAATAAAGGGGGTGAACTTATCCGTGTTTGTACGTAACGGTCGCAATTGGACTTGAGTCTTTCCTTTGGGAATGGGATTTTACAAATTTTACCAATTATTACTCAGAATGAGGCTGATCTGCTGTGGCATCTCTCTTGTACCCAGGATTAACAATGACAATGGCAAACTTATTATGTACTTCAGTATTATGTTGATATAGTTGATTGCTGGCGCTTGGTGGAATTTTGAAGACATCTCGTTAATGGTAATTTTTGCACTTGTACAGATTCCACTTCACAATTTTATTTATTAATTATTTTTACCGACCGGTTTCACCTTTACGGCATTATCAAGTATTTTTACATAACATCTGGCGATACCGTGCAATCAGTGATAGTGGGGACTTCTTCCCGCGCTTTTGACGAGTGACATTGTTGTTATACTTGAATGTTTTACAATTCATTATAAAATTAGTTTTGTGTGACAATTTCGATAGTATTTTGTAACATAAGTGCTAGTGAAATTATACAGTAATGAAATAACTCAAATATAACACGTTTATGCACTTTTTGGAAGACGTGAATAAGTTCATCAAGAAAACCTTGTTAAAATCACTATCGTTTTACGGGTGGTATTTAAACTGGGTTGATTGAGTCTTACCCTTCCCAAGTATTTTTTCAGCACAGTTCCTGAAGCTGGAACATAGAATTAAGATTTTCGAATGGTTACAAACTGAAGACTTGGCTGTATGGGCTAGATCCCTTTGCCTTTCCCCTCGGGGATAAAAAGAACCAACCTAGTGATAGTGTTCTAGGCAGTGTTGCCAGTTTATAATTTTATATTGAGTTGTGGGATAATTTATCACAGTTTGGTCTAGTCGTTGGTATTTGAAATGTAATAATTAGAAATAATTTTAAGTAACTGAAATAAAATAAGCATATAATAACTAGTAAATAACAGCAAGCTGTGTAGGCAGAGCTGATATTTTTTAAATTTAAAAAATATTTAAATATTTTATTTTTAATTTTTTAAAAATATATGGAACCCTGTACGACATCTAGCGACGAGTGCTGTTACTTTTTCTGTTGATGGGAGTGCAGTGCAGACTCTGCACTGCAGAGTGGCCGACCATACGTTTTCCCATATGTTTTTTTTTCTAATTGGAACGATTTTGGACCGTTCTTCCTCACCAACGAACATTTAAATTTCAAATTAAAGGATACAAAACTACAATATGTTAGCTATTAGTGTGTCGATTTTGGAGTTTCTCACTATTACCGTCTAAACGCTAGCTGGATGACATCAGTCTACCCCAAACGGCAATTTTGAGGGTAATGTGGCTCCGCTGGCTATCGCAGCTCTGCCAAAAATAATAACCGGAGTATCTAGTGTCAACAAGTATGATAATCAATTGAAAATAATGTCACGAACTGGTGACTGGTGATGTCACGAAATGTGGAACTGGTGGTAGGTGATTAAAATAAATAATCAAATCTATGAAATGCTAACATTAATTACAATCCGGAATAATTAAAATAAAATAAAAATTTAATGTCAAAAGGTAAAATAATTTAACAGTGGTGATGTGTTAATGTCTAATTGTATGTTTAAGGCCCTGGATGCGTTTTGATGCAACAACCCATTAATTTCTAAAGCCTCCATGGTATTTAATTTATTTCCTTTATTACATATATGGAGGGCTTTAAAGTTTGTTTGCTGGTCAAAGCTATGATGACCTTCTTTGCAAAGGTGCTCAGCAAAGTTGGAATCTGTTTCGTTTAAGTTTCCAACGTGTACAGTTTTCCTTGAGCCTAATTTGAAAGGATCTGCCAGTCTGGCCTATATTTTTTATCACACTGGGCACAAGACAGTTCATATACTCCACTTTCTAGTTCAGTGGGAGTTCTGTCTTTAGTGTTACAGAGCAGATTCTGTAGGGAATGGGTGCTGTAGAATGCTGGTCGACGGTTATTAAGTATCCGCGAACATTTATAAGATATCTTTCCTAAAAATGGTAATCTAGCCCAGCGTATAGATTCTTTTTCTAGGTTGGCCCTGTTACTACCCTTATATGCCAATTGCTGTGCTATTTTCACTCGTTTTTTCACCACTATACTGTCTATACTTTTCGGGTCATAGCTGTTATTGAAAGCAATGGTTTTAATTGTTTCTAACTCAGTATTATAATTTCCTTTACTAAGAGGTATAGAAAGAAGCCTATGCACCATTGAATGAAAAGCTACATGTTTATGTGTTAAGGGGTGTTTGGACTCTACATTGATAATATTGTCGCTGAAAGTGGCTTTTCTGAATACATTAAATGTGTGTTTATTGTTAGATAACTCAATTGTCAAATCTAGAAAATTAATAGTGTCATGTCCAATTTCTATTGTAAATTCAATATGTCGTCTATGGAATTAATCATTGACAAAAATACATGAAGTCGTGCTAGAGTCCAGAGACATATTATTTCCTCTACATATCTATACCACAATATACTATAAATCTATTATATTCTTCGTTGTTAAGTATTAGGTTTTCTATGCTATCCATGTAGATGTCCGCACACAACGGAGATAGCGGGCTGCCCATAGCAAGTCCTAATGTCTGTTTAAATATTTTGCCAGCAAACCTGAAATATTTTTGCTCAAGACAAATGGACGTAGTATGACGTTAACAATCTATTGAGATTCCACGACTTTTTCCATCAAAATATCACTGATTACGCATTTACAATTATCTAACGGGATGCTAGGGAATAGATTTTTTTCGTCGAAAGATGCCAGAATTGCACCAGAAAAAGCGGTTTCATCCTTGATTTTGTCGATTAGGTCATAGCTATTAGTAATTGCGTATTATGGTTTGAAATTTGTTTCTTCTCTGAAGATTGTGTTGACTTTCGCTGCTAGTCTGAATGCTGGTGCACTCATATAAGCGACAAATGGACGAACGAAAAATGGCGTTTGAGGGTTCATAATTTTGAACTTATATCTGTCGGCGTACGAGAATATGCTATTTGTAGTTTTTATGGTATCCATTACATATTTGTTGTTGCGTTTTGTAGAGTCTTTATCTAGTTCCACAATTGCCGTGTTCGATAGAAAAGTTGCGATTTTTTTCTTTATAACTCCGCCTCTGTCGTGACAACTACCGCGTTACCCGTGTCCGCCTTCGTTATTATGAGTTGATTGTCTTTGACCTTCTCCTTTATACCTTTCATTATTTTTGCTTCGTTTCGATTGTCCTTGGGGAGTTTTAACCTGTTTGTACTTTTTATATTCCTCTCTCACAGTTCCTAACATGTGTTTTTCTGTGGTATCTTGGCAGGCCACCTCAAAATCTGCGACTAGACCATCATATCTTTTTGGGTAGTTGTAATATTTGGGCAATACTTCAGGCCTTTCTCTAGTAAGGAGATGTCTTAAAAATTCCTGAGGTGAGGTGGAATTTTGAAGACTCAAGATCAACAGTATCAACATAATAAAGACAGCAGGTACGGCTGATTTGAAACTAAATATTAATAACTATACTAATATTGTGGTGATTATTTAGTCACATTTTTGTATGTTTCACGTCTATCGCGAGTTAACTGCACACATATATATTTTTTATTTTGTTCCAGTGATATCGTCAGCGAAGCACCCGTTTCCCGGCTGGATCGAGAACCTGAACGGGCCCAGCGGCGTTGTAGTGGGCGCCGGCAAGGGGCTCCTGCACGTGTACTGCAGCCGGGCGGAGGCGCGCGCGGACATGCTGCCAGTGGACATAGCCATCGACTCGCTCATCGCTGCTGCCTGGGAGGTAGCTCACGACAAGTGGGTTCGCCATGCCCTTCATCATGTCTACCCATCGTCACGCTCATTCATTCTCTCATTTATAGCTCTTGCCACGCTCCTGACACCCCTGGTGTTGCTAATGTCCGTAGACTACGGGAACTGCTTACCATCAGACAGGCCGTACGTTTGTTTGTCACCTTAATGATATAAAAAAAACGGGTTGCACTCCGGGAGTGCCGGCAGAAGTGAAAACTTGAACATTAACGTTGTGCATTTTTGAATTTTTTGGAATGGTTAGGGAATAATTTCGCACGAATTGCTTTATTTATCAGTATAAAAGTACTATCATGTATGTGGTAAAATACAATATTCATTTATTGCGCTATCGTACACAAACATGACAATTTATATTACAATAAAAATTTAACACTTCAGAACTATTACAATTATTTTACATTAAAAAGTTTATCTCTCAGAAAAATCAACTTTCATCCATAATTTCAACGACTCTTTCACCATCATCATTACCAGCGTCATCATCGCCAATCTCTAAAACTCAAACACACACGCACACTCGCGCAAGCGCCCTGCGCCGCTTAAACCAAACAGCGATGTTGATAAACTACGTTGAACGAAACGCGTAAGCGCCAACAATTTCATGGCGCTTATAACGTTGTGGTCGCGAGAAAATAATGCTCTATGAACGATCTAGCGCTTCGTGTTTTAATTGTTTAATTAGAGGTAACTAATGTTTTAGCGCTGCAGCGAACTTAAGTTCTAATTCTCACCAAAATGTTACGGTCAGGGTCACGTGTCCTGACGCGAGTTTAACATTTTTTACTCATCCCAAAAAGTACACAACGCCGCTAAAGAAGTTTTCACTTCAAAAATCTTCTAACAATAGTCGACAAATTACATCGTGGTAGGCGCGGCGCGTCTTGGTCATCCTCGACTCGTACGTCTGTTTACCTTCGCGTTGTCACTCTCTCCGACATGTCCGAACCTACGGAGAATGCCTCTTCTTATTTTTTCAATGTAACGTCTTTCAGACCAAAACTTTTTTCTCACACCCTCTGGAAGCCATGAATTTCGTGTAATTATTTTCTGTTAAATTTGTCAACGATGTCCAGAACGGATTTACAATGGTTTTTCTTCTAAATTAAGGTGGAGTGAAAGCTTACTGTTTCTATTTTTAACCCCCGACGCAAAAAGAGGGATGTTATGAGATTGACCGCTATGTGTGTGCGCGTGGCTGTCTGTGGCACCGAAGGTCTTAAACGGGTGAACCAATTCAAATGCTGTTTTATTAAAGCAGACTTTTAGCGGTGGTTCTTGGACATGTTTCATCAAAATGTGTTTTGCCGTTTCAAGGTCATCAGCTTTTTTGTTAGCTGCGATAGGGATCTTAAACGCGTAATGGGTATTTAGTTTACTTTCAAACATACGTGTGAACAAAAATTAGAAACACCCATTAATACTACATACTATGCAAGATTCGAGAGCTCTATGGCGTCGTTGCGTGTAATTCTAAACGAACACGCAGGTTAAGCAACGTCGACCGCAGCCGGTCTATGGATGGGTTTATCTATCTCGAGTTTCGTCAAGCCGTCGGACTCGGCTGTTGTCGATAGATGGCAGTCGTTAAGCTAAATCAGCGGCCCTCGGGCGACTTGACAACACCGGCCTTCGCCAATCCGCATTAGAGCAGCGTGGCGGAGTATGCTCAAAACCCCTTCGGTTGAAGGGAGACCCGTATACCTGCAGTGGGATGAGTAAGGGTTGATGTGGTGTGCAAGATTATGGAATTCTTGGGCTGATTTTTTAAATTTTCAAGTTATTTTATTTTTGTGAACTATAAATCTTTTCATATCTGTTCACAAACAGATGAGACAATGTTTTATCTCTTTCTATATATTTCACTACAAGTAGAAATATTTAGTACAGAGTTCCGCAAAGTGTGGTGGTTCCACTGGTGCCACAAGGGTATTCGGCCCAGCTCTCTGGAGAGTGGAGCTGCCGACTAATCTGGCTCTTTCCCCCAGTCCTCCAGAAGTCCGCGTGTACAACTGCAGCACCTTCGACAACCCCACCACGTGGGGGGAGTTCGAGGCGGCGATCCGGAAGTACCTCGTGTCGCACCCTCTGGACAAAGCGTTTTGGTACCCCAGCGGTACCTCCTTCCGCAACAAGTAAGTTCATCTTTTTATACAACGTCGGAAGGCATACAAGCATACTGCCCATCAGCAGCTTCCTGGTGACGTCACTCACACGCAGGAACACACAACACTAAGGAGATTTTTTTGACAACGTCAGAAAACATTAAGTAATGTTCTGCGAGTGGTCATAGACTACGGTAACCGTTTTACATCAGGTGAGCGGTATGCTTGTGTGCCCCCGCCATTGTGTTACTTGGCTCTGGCTATTTGTTGTTTCTAACCCTTCACCAGATCCTGGTTTGTTAACATGTGGGCAGGGTTGGTTTTGGCTGTATCACTCGAAATGTTAGAATTTGAGATAGAACCTATGCATTTGACGAGCTCGGTGGCGCAGTGGAGAAACGCGCTGTTACGCTACTTTGCCAACGCTCGTGGGTTCGAGTCCCACAGAGGACAAACATTTGTGTGCATGAACATGTCTGTTTGTCTCGGTCTGGATGTTTTCTATCCTACTAATATTATAAATGCGAAAGTTTGTATGTATGGATGGATGTTTGTTGCTCTTTCACGCTTAAACGGCTGAACGGATTTGAATGAAATTTGGCACGTAGATAGATTATGATCTGGATTAACACATAGGCTACGTTATTTGACTCCACGCGGGCGGAGCCGCGGGCACCAGCTAGTGTATAATAAGTATGTATTTACAAAAAAAAAATGTATTTACGTAAGTTTATCAGTTGTCTAGTACCCATAACACAAGCTTCGCTTACTTTGGGGCTAGATGGCGCTGTGTAATTTGTCCGACAATATTTATTTATAGACAAGGTGAGGTCCATGTGGCTTAAACTATGCGCTCGATCAGACGAGCAGACACAGCAACACCGTCGAGGACAACTCTCTTCTTCAGAGGACTTCGGAGGCAGTCAGCAAACAGTTATAAGTAACGCTTGTCATTTTCAGATATGCACTGAAAGCCGTGGAGTGCCTGTTCCAGACCCTGCCCCTCCATGTCACAGAGTACGCATTACGAACGTTCGGCGTCAAAACTAAGTAAATATTTATTTTATCTTTTTCACGAAAGGTATATAAGACATCTCGTTAATGTTAATACTTGCACTTGTACACATTCCTCTTCACAATTTTATTTATTAATTATTTTTACCGACCGGTTTTGCCTTTACGGCATTATCAAGGTATTTTATACATAACATTTGAAGGGCACAGGGGAAAAACATGCGATGTCACATTTTTATGTTTTTGAAACTGGCAATACCATTTTATTATACAAAGGTGGTAGAACGATATGCCAAAACACACTTTGCAATAACATGCAGTGTCACGGAGTAATCTTAGTAGAAAAATATTGATACAGTGCAATAACAAGCAATGTCCAAGTCGTACAGGAAAAAAATAAGCATTGTCCATGGTTGCTGGCTTGACGGTTACAGTATGTTTGAATTTTTGAGGATACCTTCGTTCGTTGTGTTGCAGTGATGCAGCGTGTGTTTAGATATTAAATAAAAATATACTACAATATTTATTATATTAGTTGGTAATTACTCTCATATCGTAGGTGTCTCAGAGTTTTTACTGCCAGATTAGTCGTACAATGAGAGCTTTCCAGTTTCAAAGGCAAAATTTATGGATATCCAGGCCTTGTCAAAGTTTTGCGGACCAAGAGCTAGGCAAAACTTCTCACAGATAAAATATAATGACACATAAACAATAACAATGTCATGGACATTGCATATTTTTTTCCTGTATTGTCTGATTTTGTTCACTTTCTTTTTTGATAACATAATAAATACCAGCAAGAATGTTTTTTTTTGTATTACACACCCAAAACAAATATATTTTCTTTTATTTCATGCTTTGATGCATGTTTTTTTAAAGTTTAAAATGTTAATTTAACAATTTCTCAGTTCATTGTCATAGTGACATCGCATGTTTTTCCCCTGTGCCCTTCATTTGTTAACATTAACGAGATGTCTTCAAAATTCCACCTACAATCAACAGTATCAACATTTGTATTTATTTTCACGTTTTGTTTTTTTTATTTATGAATATATTTTTATTGTATGAATACAAAAGACGTGAGATTTGCTACGATATGGATGGACGCTTGCAATATAGTAAGTATTGCTCGTGTATTACCACCTCTGCTGCTGACACAACAACTCTTTAGAAGCTTTATTAAGTATAAATATTATAAGTTTATATAAATTAGTATAAATATTTATTACTATTATAACCCAACTCACTCACAGGACCATGACAACCCTCAAGGGAGTTTATTTATTGACGGTTTTCTGTGAGGTGAAGTACTTCTCCAGACGGGCAGCTTTGATGCGCCCTACCCCTTTTAAAAATACCTAGATAAACACAAGCGGACATGTTCATGCACGCAAATGTTTGTCCTGTATGGGAATCGAAACTATTAATGACTAACAAACTGTTATTCCAGAATCAACTTTATCACAATTAGCAACCGTCTCCAAGCAATGACCAATGTGCTGAGGTTTTTCGCCTTGCGAGAGTGGGAGTTCAAATCGGACAACGTGAGGAGACTGTGGGCCAGGCTGTCGCCGGCAGACCGCGCGATATACAACCTGGACGTTAACACCATCGAGTGAGACGCTTTTATTAATACAAATGATCCTGTAGGAGGCGGTTTCAAAGAGATTTTTTGTGAAGAATTGGGGATTGGACAATACATAAAAAGTGATTCAAATTAATTATAAAGGATATTTATCACCATAAAAATGGTGACAAACATATATTTCATAATAAATAAATCTTTTCAAGACCCAGAACTATGTCACAGATTATAGATTTAATAATGGCGCATGTCTCGAAATGCGTGACGTCATTTGCAAGTAAACAAACTGCCAGTCGTATAATCTATTCTTGCAATTGTTGAATAATAACAACAAAATAAAAGCAATTTGCTCAAGTGCTACAAACCCTTGTATTATAAAGGAAGCTTATATTCGAGAGCTATAAAATTGTGAAATTCACTGCCTAGGGTTGCTTTTATTACCCTTTTAGAACGTCACTAAAGCACGATTGAGTCCCTTGTGACTATTTACGGCCATATGCATATTTGTCACTTGAATGTCCAATCATAACAGATGCCTTAGCTGTTGACACATCAGCAAATTAGTCATTTTCTCGTTTTGGTAAAAGTACTGCTGCATTGTATTATTTTCCAGCTTTTAGTGTTAAATATTGTTGAACTTGTAAAATATTTTGTGGCAGCTGGGACGAGCAGTACGGGCACTTCGTCAAGGGCACCAGGAAGTACCTGCTCAAGGAGAAGGACCAGGACTTGGCTGAGGCCAGGCAGCATATACGAAGGTATCTCAAACTGTCTGCATGCAGTAAATATATGCTATGGCAACGTGGCCAATTTGGCGCAGCCGGTAGTTTAACACCACTTTAGAAGGAAATTCATTTCTTTCGTTTATTAACTCCATGATATCGTGTTAATAATTAATTAACTAGCGACCCGCCTCGGCTTCGCCCGGGTGATTCGATCGCTACCAAATTCCACATTGCCTGAAGATTGCCTGATAATTTTACACATACACATATCCATTTTTATATGTAAGACTAACAACCCGCCCCGACTCCACATGGGCGATTCGATCGCTACCAAACTATATAAGATCACTAAAATATTTTTATTTGCTTTTAGACCCTCCCGGGCACTTAGACACGTCTTACATTTTCAATATTATATCTTATTATTTTTTAAAGATTTTCTCTTTTTTAATGTACCAGTATTTCAAATGACCATCGGTGAAGAAGAAATGCCAATATAGATCTTTTTAGGGTTCCGTACCCAAAGGGTAAAACGGAACCCTATCACTGAGGCTCCGCTGTCCGTCCGTCCGTCTGTCACCAGGCTGTATCTCATGAACTGTGATAGTTAGACAGTTGAAATTTTCACAGATGATGTATTTCTGTTGCCGCTATAACAACAAATACTAAAAAATAGAATAAAATAAATATTTAAGGGGGCTCCCATACAACAAACGTGTTTTTTTTTGCTCATTTTTGCTCGATATTGATAACGGCAACAGGTAGACGCTTGAAATATTCACAGAATATTTACTTATATATTCACTTTAAGAATAAATAATTAAATTAAAATAAATATTTAAGGGGGGCTCCCATACAACAAACGTGATTTTTTTTGCCGTTTTTATCGATAATGGTACGGAACCCTTCGTGTGCGAGTCCGACTCGCACTTGGCCGATTTTTTTATTTTAAAGATTACTTGAAAAGTTCATCAAAATCGGACGAAACGTTTTGATGTTCACACAGAACATACATACACACATCGATTCTCGTATACAACAAGGTTATTGCATTTGTTTCAGAATGTTCTACGTCCACTACGGCGTGCTTCTGTTGGCGGCGGCCCTGGTCATCAGGCTCGCTTTCCACAGTTCTTATATAAGACATTTCATTTATGGTCTAGTCAAAATATTAGCGACACTCTTCAGTGCTGTCTATTCTAATGTTGTGCCTGCGTAATGTACAAATATATCTTTTGTAAAAACTTCTATTGAAAACTTCTACCAATGTTTGTTGGGTATATTTAAGGGAGTGTATTTTATATGTAACGTACCAAAAAATTATTTACCTAGGTAACGCTCGAGAGCCATATTCGAATTATGTAAAATTAACGGACGGCCATTGTTATTTTATATTGTATAATTATCTATATACACATTTGGGAATTTTTAATGAATATTATATGTATATATGTATAGTTGATTACTACATTTAATTGTAAAATTCACGTGTTTTGCGTTTAAGAGATATTTTAGCTAATCTACCAGGTATTTACACTAACTTTTAAACTTTTTAAGAGAGGTAGGGCGCATCAAAGCAGCCCTTCTGGGGAAGTACCTCCACCTCACAGAAAACTGCAGCCAAATAACAACTTGTGTTCCTGCGTGTGAGTGAGGTCACCAGTAAGCTCCTAAGGAGTTGCTGTGTAAGCAGCAGAGGAGGCATCGCGCGAGTAATACTCAATATATTACACGCGTTAATAGGCTATGGTAACTGCTTTACATCAGGTGGACTGTATGCTTGCATTACTCCCGACGTTGTATACAAAAAAAAAAATACTAAACCAGGCAGGTCTATGGTGGAGATTTTTGACGTGATTACGTCTTTAAAATTGCTTCTACAGCAGGAGGAAGAGTCAAAGTCAAAATCTTTTTATTCCGTAAAAATGGCTACATTTGTTTGGAATCGTCACAATTTTTTTCCCTACCGTGCAGTTTATGACTAGGTGAGCACTAATAAAAATACTGCCAAAAAACTCAGGCATCCCTCTTTTGGTATCCAAACAAATTTACATATTTTATTAATTACATTATAATTGGATCGACTCACTCCCAGGCATTTTTATCATTAATATAGTCAGATACTTTATAATCTGCCCTGCTACACAATTTGGCTTTAATAGTAGTTTTAAATTTGTTGATTGACAATTCTCTTATATTGCTGGGAAGTTTGTTATAGAACCGTATACATTGCCCCATAAAAGAATTACTTATTTTGTGGAGACGGCTTGCATGTAACACAAGATTATGCTTATATCTAGTATTTATACTATGAGTATCACTCTTTTTACAAAATGAGTTTATGAAACAACTGATGATAACGAAATGGGGGGTACGGTTTTGTGTTGTAGCTACGTATATATTGCCTTCATCCAAAAAATAATTACACCATATAACTAAGGAATCAAAGAATACGTTACATTGAGTGAGGACTGTGACGCATCGCGCGCGGCGTGGGAAAAGTGCCGCCATTTTGAGGTAATTTCGCAGCGTCACATAATTCCCTTCCAGTATAACCTACATCCTTTTACCCGTTACGATAACTCACGGTCGTGTCCACGACGCTGCCGCACGCCGTTGCCTCCGTTTGCTGCAAAGCCTCAGCTGGTAAATCTGAGTGGGTGTGAATACCCAAAGCAGCTATACCAAAATGGCAAGTGCTTAAAACAGAGTAAAGTCCTGGAAGTGTGTTCTGTTTAGAGGATGTTTCGAGAGGTGTAAATAATACTTTTGGTAATTATACAGTGAGTATATGATAAATAGATAATGTTATGAAATGTAAATAATTAGATATGTTTTGAAGAGCTTGAAGTCCATGGCCAGCTTGAGCCGCTTTTCTGTCACATGAGTAATGACCGGCCTGCAAACAAAAATGGCATGTTAGTTTGTGCCACATGCAATGTTTAAATAAAAAGTGAAATATTCAATTGTAAATTGCGATTTTTAATTAAAACAAGCAACATTTAATTAAAAAGAGCAATATTTCATTAATAAAGTACAATGTTCAATGAAAAACAGAAACGTTTATTTAAAAAGTGAAATATTCAATTAAAAAACATTTAATTAAAAAGAGCAATACTTCATTAATAAAGTTCAATGTTCAATTAAAAACAAAAATATTTAATTAAAAAGTGAAAACAGCTTTATTAAAGTTTACCTATGTCGATATATGGGGGCAACCGTTTCTCAACGACAAAGTTAAATTTATACATAATCGTAAATAACGAGGAAAAATTTTAACACTCGATTCCCGTTATCGATGGACTATTTATATACCTACAAGTTTGTACGGAACCCTCATTGCGCGAGTCCGACTAGCACTTGGCCGGTTTTTTTTTAACTTATATTGCTGTATTAGCAGCGGAGGAGGCATCGCGCAAGTGATGCTTAATGTAAGCAAGCGTTCATAGGCTACGGTAATCGCTTTACATCTGGTGCGTCGTATGCATGTATACCTCCTACGTACGCTGATAAAAAAATGTTAAACTTTTAATGAAACATTAAGTTTCGTCAGGCTTTATGTACTACGGTCAAATTCGAATCTAATCGAAGAGTTTTAGTTCTCCAGACACATTAAGCCGTTTCCGATATGTTCAGTACACCACATCAACCCTCACTCATCCTACTGTTGGGACACGGGTCTCCCTTCAACCGAAGGGGTTTAGACCATACTCCACCACGCTGCTCAAATGCCTATTGGCGAAGGCCAGTGTTTTCAATGCCGCCCGAGGGCCGCCGACTTAGCTTAACGACTGTCTTCTATCAACAACAGCCGGGACCGACGGCTTAACGTGCCCTCCGACGGAGAAACTCGAGGTAGATAAATCCATCCATGGACAGGCT
Source organism: Pyralis farinalis (assembly GCA_947507595.1). Lineage (NCBI taxonomy): Eukaryota > Metazoa > Arthropoda > Insecta > Lepidoptera > Pyralidae > Pyralis > Pyralis farinalis. Next base: position 737,589 of record OX382263.1, read on the forward strand.
GCGGTCGACGTTGCTTAACCTGCGTATTCGGTTTGAATGACGCGCGCAACGACGCCATCGAGCCCTCATATTCTATATTCAGTTTACATTATATAAAAATGCAATAGTGACGAATATCGATCCTACATTTTAGTGAAGTTTGTTGGATGTGGTATCTTTTAAAATCAATTATTATATGGATAATAATTGATTTTAAAAGATACTACATCCTTGTATGGGTGTATAATATATAATATAATAAAGTAGTAAAGGGGATTTATTGTTACCACGTTTTTTGATACAATATTATTGTAGTCTTAGACAGTGATGTCAAAATAAAGGTTTTTTGTAACTTGTATTTTTATTTGCAATTTACAGGAACCCATGCATAGATTTTTTTGTCTGCTTGTCTATTTGTTTGTGCAGACTGAGTTCGTAGTGGCGGGACCGATTTTGATGAGATATTTATTAGTAAATAGAAGACTATTCTAAGAAACACAAAAAGTTAAGATTAAATGCCTAAAACCTATTGTTATTTAGCTGCTTATATTTTAGTACTACCCTGTACATCGATGGTACCATATGACAAAACATACGGTTTGAAAAGTAAACCCTCATCTAAATACAAAATTCGATTTGTTTCGTTTCCGAGATACGCGAAATATATTTATTTTGTGCTGTTCTAAGAAAAAATCTGTAACTCGTTCGGAGCGCCTCCTAGCTAGCTGTGAATGTAAACAATCCAGGAATTCACTCCAGCACACTCGGAGAAATTCACCAAAATCGGTTCAGCCTTAACTAGTTCAGTAAACTCACGTTTATCCGAATCGCGAAATCGCGCGCGTTATGCGAACAAACTTCCGAATGCACCCCCCAACACCCAGGTCTACAAAAAACACTATGCAGCGATTTAAAACAATATGTCACGTGCTCGTGTGAAAGTTTTATCGCAACATCTTAAAAGGTTGTCAACTACTGTTTCTCCTTTAAAAACTATAATTAATGATTTAAGGAGAAAGACATTTATTGATGATGATTGTGTAAATATGTTGATCAGTAACCCTGAAGTAAGCCCTTCTAAGTATCCTCCAGCTTTAGGGTCAAAAATTTGATCTAGCTTTACCCCCCCTTGGAGTAATATGGTACGATTCGGTCCTGGGTTCTCTGTAGAAAGTTTCCAATGTTTTGCGATGTAAAAGCATGTCGGCAAGTCAAACAGGAGAGAAACTTGTATGTGCCTTGATTATCGATGAAATGAGTTGTACTCGCAGGCCATCCATCACGGCATACCTCGCGGTCACGTTCATTTACGTATTGATTCTGAAGTAGTGATTTACCGGATTGTAAAGACGCATTGATTTTCATAGTTGTACCATTAAAAGGTATAGCTTTCTTTTTTGTTAATAATTTATCTGCCAAGACAAGAGCAGCTCTTATTTTGCTTCGTTTATATGATACATTGGTGGAAATTTGTTCGTTAACTCTAGACGGACCACCCGAACACTTTTCTGTAGTTGCAAAATTAGGCGCTAATTTGCAAATAGGAGTAGGTGGTACACGACCTTTCTTAAACCATCCCGTAAACAAAGTCACAAACTTTATTTTATTTGTAGTATATTTGGAAAACCAATAGCACAAAACTATATTAAAAAGCCAGTTTAACAATGCAATGAGCCAGTTATAGGTTTAAGCAAATAACAACATGTTAGGCAAATAAACTTATAAGCATTAAAGAAATAAATTATTATGTAACAAGTGCACGAATATTAAAAAAAACGGGTTGCACTCCGGGAGTGCCGGCAGAAGTGACAACTTGAACATTAACGTTGTGCATTTTTGAATATTTTGGAATGGTTAGGGAATGATTTCGTACGAATTACTTTATTTATCAGTACAAAAGTACTACCATGTATGTGATAAAATACAATATTCATTTATTGCGTTATCGTACACAAACATGACAATTTATAATACATTAAAAATTTAACACTTCAGAACTATTACAATTATTTTATATTAAAAAGTTTATCTCTCAGAAAAATCAACTTCCATCCATAATTTCAACGACTTTCACCAGCATCATCATCGCCAATCTCTAAAACTCAAACACACACGCACACTCGCGCAAGCGCTCTGCGCCGCAACCAAACAGCAATGTTGATAAACTACGTTGAGAAAACGCGTAAGCACCAAGAATTTCATGGCGCTTACAACGTTTTGGTCGCGAGAAAATAATGCCCTATGAACGATCTAGCGCTTCATGTTTTAATTGTTTAATTAGAGGTAACTAATGTTTTAGCGCTGCAGCGAACTTAAGTTATAATTCTCACCAAAATCTTAACGGTCAGGGTCACGTGTCCTCCTGACGCGAGTTAACATTTTTTACTCATCCCAAAGTTTGAAAAGTCAAAATCTTTTTATTCCGTAAAAATGGCTACATTTGTTTGGAATCGTCCAAAAAGTGCACAACGCCGCTAAAGAAGTTTTCACTTCAATAATATACATTATCATGATCACCAAAGTTCAGTGCTGTCGATATAATGTTGAAGGTAAGACATAAATATGTTTTGACAAAACGTATAAAATAAGGAAATAATAAAAAAACAACCTACATATCACTGCCTAGTGCTCAATAAAGTGCTTAGTCAACGACTGCCTTACCGACGCACAACTTGAATTAAATACGTCTAGATCTTGTTCAGGCCCAACTGCATCGAATAGTCTACCTGCGCGAAACATAAAGGTGTCTTGTCGATAGTTAGTATTAGCGAATGTTAAAGAGATAGGTGCGTAACGTCGATTCGATTTTACTGGCACTCGAAGTGATATTTTCGATAACATGTCCGAGCAATCAATGATGTTTATAATTATTTTGAGGAGAAATTCTATATCCGCAATTTCTCGCCTTTTATCCAACGGTAGAAGGATTAATACAGAAGCGGGGATAGATAGGAAAGTCGGCGCTCCAGTATGGTTAATTGGTAGGTACGATAACATAAAAACTTATATCTCAAGGCAACTTAATATACATTACTGCGGCAAATCAATCGGTGATACGGAATATACTAAATGCCTAGGAGTATATATTGATAATAAAGTAAACTGGAAACTACATGTCCAACAAGTGTGTTCAAAGCTAAACTTTCTTCACACTTTCTTCTTTACTTCAAACTTGAGAAAAAATGTTAACGAGTCAACACTACTGACTGCCTATCACGGCCACGTTCTTTCAGCGTTCCGATACGGTACATTATTTTGGGGAAACTCCACAGATAAAATCAACGCTTTTGGAGCTCAAAAGTGATGTATTAGAGCGATGTACAAATTACAATCGACTGACTCCTGCATGCCTTTCTTTAGGACCTTCCGGTTCACAACGTCCACTTCCCGTATCGTACACTTCCTAATTGATCCACTCTCCGTATCGTCCGCTTCCTAAAACGTCATCATCAATAGCAGCAAATTGCAGTCCACTGTTGGACATAGGCGTCTCCCAAAGCGCGCCATTGAATCCGATCTTTGGCTCTTCGCATCCAGTTTCAGTCAGCCGGCCTGCGCAGATCGTCGCTCAATCTCGTAGGGAGACGACCCACACTACGTTTACCTTGGACGCGGTCTCCACTTTATCGGTTCTGCGACAGATGTGACCAGCCCACTGCCACGTCAGCTTGCTAATTCACTGAGCTATCTCGAACACCTTAGTTCTCTCGAGAATCTCTTCGTTCAATCATTTCATTTGATGTTCGTTTTAATTACTTTTATTTTAAATTTTAAACTTATGATAGATAATAAAAAAGTCTTATTTTGATTTAGTGAACAGCATATGCTGTGCACTTTTATTTTAAAATAAAATTAAAACGACTATTTTAGAATACGAAAACGGAGTCTGACGGACGTGTACCGGATCCTTCGTTTCGCATTCTCTCCAACAGAGACGCCGATTAAACGTGTTGAGATTACAATTTTCCAAATATGAGTTTGACACGTTTCATTTCAATCAATTGTTTTCGTGAAATTCACGGGCTTCAACGTTTTCAGTCTTTGTTTCTATTGAACAAAATGCTTCCTTTTCAATTTTCTAAAAATCAAAACGGTCATCAGTTACTAACACTTAGAATCAAGTATACTCATATTTTGAGCAAGAGGAACAAAAGTGGTGCTATGCGATGGAGATGCACAAAGCGCACATGTTCGGCAACTGTAACTTTGAACAAAGATTTTAAAGGAATCACTACATTTGTGCCAACCAGATACATTCATTTTACAATGAAGTACGTCAAATTATTAATAGTAGGTACAAAACAGGTGTGTAATATGAATATGGGTTAAATATATGAAGATAATGTAGAACGACTAAAAAGTAGTAGCGACTATACGCTTGATATTCCAGAATTTTCTTCAGTAAAAAGTACGCTTGCGAGAAAAATGTTCTTAAATGTAGACGTGTGAGTAAGTGACTTGTCAAGTTTCCTGGTAATTAATATATCAAGGAATGCTAGTGAATTATTTGCCTCTAATTCCATGGTGAATTTGATTTTGTTGAAACTTGACAACTCACTTACTCACACAGTGTATAGGAAACCCACCCATACAGACAAATATCTCAATGGTAACTCACACCACCATCCATGTCAGTTAGCTACCGTAGGCAAATCTTTGTTTCAGAGAGCACAAGGCATCTGCGACGCTGAACATCTAGAGGAGGAACTCCAACATGTCAAACAAGTACTGCGGAGCAACAGTCACAAACTCCCTCGCATGCGTCACAGAAGCCGCCCGAAGCCACCTACAGTTGAACGTCAACCTGCCATCTTACCATACTTAAAGGGAGTCACAGACAAAATTGGCAACATCTTACGGCGAGCTTCAATTAAAACTTATTTCAAGCCCCATAAGAAGATCAGTCAATTTCTAAGACCTATCAAGTCTAATATCCCCTTACAAGATGCAGGAGTATACAAATTAGACTGCGAATGTGGTTTATCATACATAGGGCAAACAAAGAGAAGCGTAGGTACTCGTGTGAAAGAACACATTACTGACATGAAGAATAGGCGCGATAAAAACTCTGCAGTTTGTGAACATACACTGGACCAGCCAAACCATTACATCCGGTTCGATAAACCACGGAGAATCGCTACATGCCAAGAATGTTGCGCGAGGCTATTGAAATAAGAAAACACCCCAATTTCAATAGAGAACATGGTTGGCAAGTACCACCTGCTTGGGATCCAGTCCTAAAAATAATCAAGTCCCAAACCCAAAGATCTAAAAAATGTTCGGACACTGTGAGCGATTTTTGTGTGAATCAGAACATATATAATTAATCCATCCATGTCGGTAGATGTAATAATTGAATAACTAATGTAAGACAAATACCACCTTAGTCTTCCTGCGACCACGGACGCTGCAAAGCGTTCGAAACGTCAGGTTCAACAAAATAAATAAAATACGCGATACTTTCGTTAAGAATTGTTTAATTCAAATACATACTTATTATACATAGAAAATACCCAGACCAAGACAAACAGACATGTTCATGCACACAAATGTTTGTATTGTGTGGGAATCGAACCCACGAGCGTTGATGTCAAAGTAGTGTAACAGCGCGTTTCACCACTGCGCCACCGAGCTCATCTTTAACTAACATTATTCATCTTGATTACTATTCAAACAACAGCGTAAATATATTTCCCGTAATTATTGAGAGTACACAAAGACATACAAATGTGATTATAAAGTTGCACAAATTAATGTCGTGCAATCCATTTTCCCGCACGCAAGGGTAACTGGATGTTTACAACATTACAATAAAGCTGTATGAACAAACATACAACAACGAAAATGTGATTGGACATCAACGCGTGAAGGTAGAAAAATTGCGCGATAGATAGCTCTAAAGCGCATGTCAGAAGCCTGGCATGACATTCTCAGCACCGCACCGAACACTACAGACATGAATCACTTTAAGCGTAACTTCGAAGGGCAGTGGTTCAACAAAAACCACAATGTATTAAGCTGCGTAGAAGACAGACACAGAACCACCAAAGGCCGAAGGCTGTCACCGAAGAATAAATTCTAAAATTCCACGTAAACCGAATTTATTTTAATATCTTGTTTTGATTTATATCAATACAACCTAAGACACTTCCTTGTGGGATCGACCAATTTGTTTTAGTAATGTCAGATCGCACTTGTTGTATCTCACCCGTGATTTCGTCTACATGCTCTATCTTTACGCATTGCTCCCTGTCTCCTAGATATGATTTTAGCCACTCATGGACATCGCCTCTGATGCCCACTCCATTTAGTTTATATAACAGGATTTCGTGCGACACCCTATCATAGGCCTTGGTCATATCAAGCAGCAATCCAACTGCATAGTTTTTGTCTCTAATATATGTTACTATTTCCTGCATATACATATATACAGCTAGGATCGTTGATCGCTTTTCCCGAAAGCCGTATTGGTCCTTATCTAGTATATCATACTTTTCTAAGAAGTTACAGATTCGGTTTGCCATCGTTTTTTCAATAATTTTCGCAAAATTTGGAAATAATGAAATTGGTCTGTATTGACATATGTTTGTTGATTTACCTCCCTTTTTTAGGGCAGGTTTGATAATTCCCACTTTTAGTCTGGCAGGGAATTTCTTCTCCATAGACGACTGATTTGTTATCTTCGTTAATGGAGGTGTTAATTCTTTCGCGCAAGTTTTGATCAAAGTTACAGGCAACTCATCTACACCGCAACTAAGCTTATTAGGGAGAGTTTGTATGATTTTGTATATTTCTTTCTCTGTTACCGGGAACATCGAGTTTATAGAGGGTGAGATTACCGGCTCACCTCTTGATATATGTGTGCTGCAAGTTTGGTTTGAACCACCAACGGATGCAAAATATTTATTGAATTTCATCGCGACTGTACATGGACACATAATAACTTCGTTATTGGTTTTTAGTATGATATTTTTTTTGTTACTACCTTTTTTTGTTTGGCTGTTACACGTTTTATTATCTGCCACATTTTTTTAGTTTTATTTGTAGATTTTTCCATTTCCATTATATATATTAGTTTCTTTGATAGTTTAATTGATTTCTTAAGTGTTTTTCTATATATTTTGTAGTCATTGTATTAAGAGCTTGCTTTTTGATTGATTTATAAGTATTTTCAGTGATCTTTTATTTTTGCAAGAGGTTTTTAAACCTACTGTAAGCCAGGTTTTACTTTTTTGCCCTGTTAATTTAATTCGCTTTAATGGAATAGTTTTTTTTTTTATACCACTAAGGTGGCAATCAAGCATACGGTCTGCCTGATGTTAAACAGTCACCGTAGCCTATGGACATTTGCAACATCAGAGGCGTCACTCATGCGTTGCCGACCCTCTAAAAACCTCTTCACGCATTTCTTGAAGAACTCCCTTGTAGTCCCTTGAAAAAACCTCGGCTGGGAGCTCATTCCACAGCTTGAGTGTTCCCGGAAGAAAACTTCTCTGAAACCGCACCGTACGCGACCATTGCGGTTCAAGCGTGTGAGGGTGAACTCCCCGCCGTCGGCGAGCGGTGCGGTTATAAAAAGTAGCTGTCGGCATCATTTCGAACAACTCTTCAGAACACAACCCGTTGTACAATCGGTAGCTTTGTGTGTTAAAGGGAGGCAAAGTCTCTCCTTAAACTTAAGGGTTCAATACCGTGTGTAAGCGTAGGATTGTCGACAATTCTCACAGCTCGTCTCTGAATCGAATCACACGGTCCAAGCTGGTATCCAGGTGCTCCCGCCCAAAGGTGACTACAGTATTCCAAGTGCGGTCTGACTTCAGACTTATATAATATAAGTCTTTGCCCCGCACTGAAGTACTGCTTAGCCCTGTTGAGCACACCAAGTTTTTTCGACGCCAGCTTGACCTTCTCCTCCAGGGGATTTCGATATTGCACATCACTGGAGATCTCAACGCCAAGCATCCTAATACTTTTGGTGACGGTAAGAGGTGTGTTCTGGAATTTAGGAGCCACAGCAAATGGAGTTTTCTTAGCGGTAAACGCGCAAACTTGTGTATTCTTGGGGTTGAATTCGACCATGTTAAGCCGCCCCCAGTCGGATACTTTAGCCAGAGTACCATCCATTTCAGACACAAGTTTGTCGCAGCTTTCCTCCACAAGGGAACGAGGGATGTTTGCACGGCCTATATAATAAGTGTCCCCGGTGCTGTCGTCCGCATAACAATGAATGCCATCAATTGACAACATATCATTGATATGCAGCAGGAACAGCGTCGGAGACAGTACAGAACCCTGAGGGACACCAGCATTGATATCCATACTATCGGAGCATCCACCGTCAACCACGGCTTTTATGCATCTGTTGGATAAAAAGCTGGCGACCCATTTGCACAAACCCTCGGGCAGCCCGTATGATGGTAACTTCGATAGAAGACTCTGGTGCCAGACCCGATCGAACGCCTTCGCCATATCTAGGCTGACAGCCATTGCCTCACCTTGACTCTCTATCGCCAAAGCCCAGCGGTGTGTAAGATACACTAGAAGATCACCAGTTGAGCGACAATGGCGAAAACCGTATTGACGGTCGCTAATCAAGTCATGATCTTCTAGGTATCCTAGGAGTCGTATGTTTATCACACGCTCCATTACCTTGGAGAGAAGGAAGGTTATGGCGATAGGCCTGTAATTCGATGGGTCCGATCTATCGCCCTTTTTGGGCACCGGGTGCACATTGGCGGTCTTCCATGAAGACGGGACTTGCCCAGTGGAGTAGGAAAGCACGAAAAGGCGCGTTAGTACAGAACACAACTCAGGAGCACACAGCTTCAGCACCACTGCTGGTATACCATCCGGCCCACTAGTTTGATCTAATATTATTTTTATTTTATCAATAAAATTATTATAATTTACATCTACGTCGTTATGTGCTAGTATTACATCGTCCCAGTTAATTTTATTTATTTCCGATTTAAATGCCAATATATTTTTTGAATTGGTTATAAGAGGCATGTGCTTGTAAAGGGGTTTTTCTTTTATATGTGGGCGCCCTTCAAATATGTATATAATTACTGACTTATGGTCTGAGATTACTAGATCCTCCACATTTATTGTGAAGCTATTATTATTTGTAAATAATAAATCTATACAAGTAGAGGACTCGGGAGTCTCTCTTGTAGGCTTTACAACTATTTGATGTAGATTATATATATATTCAGCATTATATGTACCTGTTAGTTTCTTATATTCTTTTGAGTTCTTTAAGGCATTAATATTGAAATCTCCAGCTATGATGACATGTTTTTTTATAAAAATGTGACTTTAGTTTATTTAGTAATTGTTCAAGAAAATTAAAAAAGACTTCAATTTCGCGATTACTCCTATAAATACTAATTAACAATATATTGGGCTTTAGTTCTATTGCACAACATTCAACAACACAATCTATTGTCAAATCGGTTAAATCCTGTCTATCTGTGAACTTAGTACCTTTCTTCAATAGTATGGTGACGCCTCCTCCCCTGTGCTGGCGTCGGCAGTAGAATGAAGCAATTTCGTAGTCATTTATGTGGATATATGGTAGCTGGTCTTGCGTAATCCAGGTTTCAGATATGTAGACTGCTTGATGTTTCTGTTCTTGTAGAATACTCTCTATAAGGTCAATCTTGTTTTTAATACTTTGTGCATTCTATATCATAATACTAAAATTAGTTTCGAAAGGAATGCTTTTTATTTAATGTTTGTTCATCTTCTATTATATCCGCTTCTTCTGTCGTTTTGGTACCGTTACTTGGGCTCTCAATTATCTCGTTTGCAATTAATTCTTTATTCCAAATATCTATGTCATAAATCTTCTCCCTTACTAATTTAAATATAGTCTTCATACTATAATCATTTATCATTCCATTTATTATAGTATTTAGGGTCTTACGACCCTAAATACTATAATAAATGGTATTTAGGGTATAATAAATATAATAAATTGAACTGCAGTTCAAGGTTGGAGTCTACTATATACGCATATTCATATGACATTATGTCGAGATATATTAAGTTATTAAAACTTTCAATTCTCCAGTTAACTAGGTTCGTAGCTTTACCACATTTAAAGGTAGGAAGACATAATATAATATTTGTGAAATTTAATTTCATTAATTCTTTTCGTAAGTACATCACCAGGTCAATGAGTTTTGTAGTAAATTTAAAGTCCTCTTCATCACCTATAATGACAATACAGTAATCGTTCTTTGCGAAGTTTGATACTTTTGTTTCTATTCCTTGTATTAGTTGTTTAATTCCACATCCAGTTTTTATGTAGTGACATATGTGGTAGTTCTTACTGAGTGTTTCCTCTGCAATTGGTGATATTTTATTATGCGTGTTGGTGTTTAAGACACATTCTGTTTTTATTACTACATATTGGTTGGGAATGTGCGCTACTTATGTGTGTTGTGTTACATGTGTCTGTTGCCAAAATTGAGTCTACTGTATTCGTCTTGTCTGTTTCTATCTGCAGGAAACTATTATTAATGCTACATCTTCGCGTACATTTTTCTTTTTTCGTTTTCGTTGTCCTCGGGGTTGGGCTCTTTTTATTAGATCCACAAATGCGTTCAAGAAGCAGTATTTTCTGTTCTTGTGCTGCAATACTTTTTTTAAGGTCGCCGTTCTCGAACATTAAATTTTCTATTTCGTGGTCTGCTGATAGTACTTTTATACTTCAAGATGTTGATGAACGGAGCGAAACATGATGATTATAAAGTAATGAGGAGTAGTTTTTAAAGTTTAGAAAGAATAGAGATATTCTTTTCTATAAGAAATACACGAAGCTGTTGACAACGCTTAATAGCAACATGTCATCCATTAACTTTCCTATATATATATATATATCTAAAGTTGAAACTTATAAAGACTTATAAAGAATGAAAAAGTTATTTTTTTCATTTCTAAACCGTAAGTGCAAAAGTATTTTTTTTTTGTTTAGACAAGTTAAAAGTTACAATTTGATTTTTAGCAGTGGACCTTTTAGATAATAGACGTTATAGGAAGTAGACCAAATAAGGAAGTGGACGTTGTGAACCGGAAGACTTTAGGAAATCTTAAATATTGACATTGCCATACCTGTATATATTTGAATGTGCTATATTCGTTAAGTGTCACCAAGAGCTATTTAATTTCCGGGTGCGTGAACGGCACAAGAGGATAGAATATGTATGGTCTAGTTTTAATCTCTCTTTTTTAATTTACTAGCATTTCGAAAATGACCGTTGGTGAAGAAGAAATGCCAAAAGAAACTTGCCAATATGGGCCTTTTTTCCATCGTTAATATATATTACAATAAATATATGTGAGTGTACATAAAGTGAAATCAAGTAGTATAATTAAAGATATATTATTACATGTGCTCAGTCATTTCCAAATGTAATAACCCTTATTACACAGAGTATTTTTGATGTACCTTTTGAACATATTGTCAGGCAAGGACAGAAATACTTCAGGTAATTTATTATAGAATCGAATACAATTTACAATAAAGATCGACTTACTAGTCTTAGCAAGCTGATGTACCGGCATACGCAATCTATTCCTGCTTCTAAGATTTTCACAAAATTTTGAAAATGCCTATATTTTTACGAGTATACATTATGTTCTCATAAATATACTAAAAAGCAACCATGGGAATAATTATTTCTTTAAATATTTTCTAAGTGAGACCCTGCTCTATTCCATAATTTCTTTTGTGAACAACTGACCGCTAGACCGCGGGCAGTGGGGCCGGCGCCTAAAGGTTTTTGTAACCAGGCCAGAACCTATAAAAAAAAAAAATGTCACACTCTAATCTCGAGTCTCGACACTAGCATACAAAGTACACGAACAGGAACTGAAAACGCAACAACGCAAAGAGATAATTTGAAAACGCAAATTGAAATGTGAATTCCTCAAACATGTTCAACAAAATTTTCCAACGTGCCCTCAAATTTCGTATAAAGAAATCATACCCAACGAATATATATGATCTGAATCGCGGAGCAGCTATTGCCGTTCGCCGGCCGTATTCGGACGAGGTGCGAAGGGCGCAGGCTCAGAGCGTTGCTGCGCCGGGGCCGACGATTTTCGATAAGATCATTTCTAAAGAAATAAAAGCAGATATAATTTACGAAGATGATTTATGCCTCGCGTTCAATGACCACACGCCTCAGGCGCCTGTACATTTCCTCGTGATTCCGAAGAGGAAAATTCCAAGGTTACAGGATGCTGCAGACAGTGATAACGAGGTAGGCAACAACTTCCTTGTGAATAAGTATCCACAATGCGCCTTTTTTCAGAGTTCTGTTCAGGTTCAGGATGCCGCGAGCGATTTGTTTTTTATTTCTCAAAAAAGTTAGAAGGAATTTGCAGTAAACGTTAGGAAACTCGTGCGCTATAAGTACCGTGGCGTAAAATATATTTTTATAATTCCATGCAAGGGTTGTAACTGAGCACAAACTTATTTTACACTCCTCACAGACCTCACTCACACGCAGGAACACCACAACTCTTAAGGGAGTTGTTATTTCTGTGACGCGGAGGTACTTCCCCAGAGGGGCTGCTTGATGCGCTCTGCATCACATAAATTTGGGATCCTGTTCCAAGTCTTATTCTGATAACATTTTCAATGAACAAAAATCAAAGGGGATATTAGAAATAGTTCAGTTCATTGTTAATGAATAGTGTTGTATTACCAATGGAACTCAAATCACAGCATACTTGAATTAATTTTTATCTTTAGAAAGCATTTTGTATGAGACAATTGCATTCTGGTTGTATGTTATTTACATAGACTGCATTGAATCTCTTTTGTAGAAGGTATTGTGCCATAGACCACAAATAGCACACCACAACTCTAGGCAAAACATTCAAAGACAAAGGGAAAATTATTAAATTTGCCAAATTGGTTCTGAAATTTAAATGGTTATGAAAACCTGATATGAAATGATACCAATACTGGGTTATCATAACATTATGCCTTAAACATTTAACTATTAACTTATTGGCCCTTAATATTAGCTAAAAACAATTTTTTTGTTTGTACATACAAACCATCACGAAAGCTGTGTTATATCCATTGCGTAACGGGCATAATGCATATTTTTCCAAACATAACCTATCTTAAACCGTTAAGTAGTAATATTTCCCTTATGTCCGTAACTGGCGATGTTCCTGAAAGTACTGTATTCAGATAAAAATCAGTATTCATATTAATTTGAGACACAAACAAATCAATTTACATATATTATCTTATTAATTTATCTATCTATAACTTCACGACAAATCATTGGTTTCACATCAACTTCTGATAAAATACGATTTATTTCGTCACAGTAGATAAGTTTTGGCCTCCCTCGGCTACATCCTTTTACTTTTGCAATGCATATGTTATGTCCGAACCAACGGAGTGTGCTTCTTCTTGTTTTAACATTGACACTCTTTCAGACCAAGTCTGTATTCTAACGAATGCGGTCTATAAGCGTTACGCCAAAAAGTTCCCTAAATTTGTATCATTTCAATCCTCCTACGAGTAATATTATAAATGCGAAAGTTTGTATGTATGGATGGGTGTATGTTGCTGTTTCCCTTAAACGGCTGAACGGATTTGAATGAAATTTGGCACGTAGATAGATTATGATCTGGATTAACACATAGGCTACGTTATTTGACACCACGCGGGCGGAGCCGCGGGCAGCAGCTAGTGTTAAATAATTGTCTGCCCATTGTTAAATATTATTTGCATAAATAATTTGCTACACGAAACTTTTAATTATCACTTGTTCGATGGCGAGGAAAAATATCGTGAGGAAACCCGCCTCCACATCAACCCTCACTCATCACGCTGCAGGGACACGGGACTCCCAACAACTAAAGGGGTTTACAGCCATACTCCACACTGTTCAAATGCGGATTGGCGGTGGCCAGTGTTTTAAAGCTGCCCGAGGGCCACTGACTTAGCTTAACGACTGTCTTCTATCGACAACAGCCGGGACCGACGGTTTAACGTGCCCTCCGAAGCACGGTGAAACTGGAGACAGAAAAATTCATCCATAGACAGGCTGCGGTCGACGTTGCTTAACCTGCTTGTTTGGTTAGAATGAGACGCGCACCGGCGACATCGAGCTCTCAGAGGAAACCCACGATTATTCGAATACCAGGCAGCCTTCGAAGTCCATTCTTGCCATTAACTTGCCATTAAATTATAGTGTCTGGACTGCGTGGGAGGGAGCGCGCGATGTAGCCTTGTTGTCCGGCGTTGTTGTTTCTGAAAATGAAGAAATCGCTCATAAACTTTTTTGAAGTGATAACTTCTTATGGGAGGGTAAACTGCTTCGTTACGTAACGCGTTACGGCGCCAGTCTGTCTGGCTTCCTTTTCTCTCACGCATACGGCAGCGGATTTGTTTAAGTTATCACTTCTGTCGGCGTCCCGAGACGCACACGTTTTTTTCTTCTTTATGTATTCCTGCTAATCATTCTTTCATCTACTCTGTACATGACTCCCAAAAATTTTGCGAAGCACAGCACTTCTCCAATGTGCACACAAGGCGACCAGTAGATCTGACTGCGCATGATGAGCATATGATGATGATCTCGAGGCTCGTAAACACGGCAATCTGAACGCCCCGTGATGTGACGCATTACTCCGACGCGAGTGCTTTCCATACGGAAGGGCCGGCAAGATGCCGTATTTAAGATGCATTGAAGTTGCGGGTCTTTTTAGGGTTCCGTACCCAAAGGGTAAAACGGAACCCTATTACTGAGGCTCCGCTGTCCGTCCGTCGTCCGTCTGTCACCAGGCTGTATCTCATGAACCGTGAGAGTTAGACAGTTGAATTTTTCACAGATGATGTATTTCTGTTGCCGCTATAACATCAAATACTAAAAAATAGAATAAAATAAATATTTAAGGGGGCTCCCATACAATAAACGTGATTTTTTTGCTCATTTTTGATCGATATTGATAACGGCAACAGGTAGACGCTTGAAATATTCACTGAATATTTAGTTATATATTCACTTTAAGAATAAATAATTAAATTAAAATGAAACAAATATTTAAGAGGGGCTCCCATACAACAAACGTGATTTTTTTTGCCGTTTTTATAGATAATGGTACGGAACCTTTCGTGTGCGAGTCCGACTCGCACTTGGCCGATTTTTTATTCAATATGGGGAGGCACACAAGCATACGTCCCACCTGATGTAACGCGGTTACCGTAGCCTGTGAACGCTTGCAATAAATTTAGTATCACTCGTGCGATGCCACCTCTGTTGCTAACACAGCAACTCCTTAGGAGATTACTGGTGACCTCACTCCCACACAGGAACACAACGAGCGTCTAGAAAGTTGTTATTTGGCTGCCATTTTGGGGTTGAGGTACCTCCAATGCGGCCTAACTTTAAAACATCCAGACTAAGACAAACGGACATGTTGATGCACACAAATGTTTGTCCTGTGTTGGAATCGAACCCAAGGGCGTTGGCGAACCACAGCGCTACCGAAAATATAAAAATTCTTTAATTACCATTGAGCCCCTGCGGGCACTTAGATACGTCTTGCATATTTAAAATAATCAAATCTTTTTGTACTTTTTTAATTGCTCATAATTTCCCTTTTCTTTTTTTGAATTACCAGTATTTCGAAACTGTCCCTTGGCGAAGAAGAAGAAACGCCGTAGGACGTCGGTGTAGTTTCAACTGATATTACAATAAATATCAGTATAACATCTCAATGATAATGATGATATCGAGTGACAAAATAATAATATGTATTGTACATGCGCTGAATCATTTCCAGACATTTCTTTGTCAGTGACATATTCATCGATTCTATAATAAGTCTTTTTCCCAATAGTAATTTTTGCCTTTCGAAGACAACTCGACGAATTCGCCAACAGTTGCCATATTAGCAGCGCTGGCACCGCCCGTGTGACACTCTCCGACGGAACAAGTCACGACTCGTACTTGACCGTTTGTTCTTTACAAAGCTGTGCTTGGTGATTTGCGTGTAATTTAAAATGTGTCTCTTATCTCATAGTCAATGAAATGTACATCTGTTATCTCCCGTTGTCACATTCCTTGTGCTTTAATCATCCTGATAAGGCACCTAATTGCCGCTGTCATACCGTTATCAGGTGACTTCGGCCCGTACTGTACTCCTCTGGATGGTTCTGATCACCGCCACGACACTTTGTGAATGAACAGAAATCGTACATTTCAATAAGTGATTCAAATCAATCGTTATATATATTTAAGTCCAAAAAAAAAATCAATTTGCATAAATAAACCTTTTAACATGTAGAAAGAATGCAAGATGAAATAATGACGAAACAGATATACAATGCGAAAGGGAAGGATGTAGGAGCCGAGGAAGACCGAGACTAACCTACCATGATTAAATTGGTCGTGTTTTATCAGAAGGTGATGTCAGGAGCCCCAGGAACCGGCGAGCGTGCATGAAAAGAGCTATGAATGTTATTGAAGCGAGTGAAGTATGTAAGGACCGCGTCTTATGGCGCTCGGTTCTCCGTGCCTACTCCGCAAGGGACCTGGCGTGAAGATATATATGAACCTTTAAATGACCCATGTGAGCAGCGATAGCCTGTGGTAGTGGATCAAGAACCGGCCTAGTTACTGGTCCGCGGTTCGACTCCTGGCATGTACCACATGTTTATGTGTACATATTCTCTCTATACCTTCACGTCAGATCCCTTCCGCGGTAGTCAGAGAGAACCGACCGTCACGTGACTCGATCCTTACACACCTCACTCGCTTCAGTAACATTTATTACTCTTCTCGTGCACGCTCGCCGGTTTGTAAGGCTCCCGACATCACCTGTAGGCCGATTCTACTAAAAAATGCGTACATTTTGATGTTTCGTTAAATGTTGCGGGTGTCAGGATCGCTTAGCGAAACGTCAAAATGTACGCATTTTGACACACGCCGCGCAGTGCAGTTGCAGTTTTTTAGTAGAATCGCACATCTGATAAAATACGACCAATTTGGTCATGGCAGGTAAGTCTTGGTCTTCCTCGGCTCCTACATCCTTCCACTTTTGCATTCTGTATCTGTTTCGTCACTCTTTCATCCTGCATTCTTTCTACATGTCCGCACCAACGGAGCCTGCCTATTTTATTTTCAAACCGACGCTCTCTTTCAGACCAACTCTGCTTCCAACATCGTCATTGCGAATACGGTCTACAAGCGGATCGTTTGTGTGGGAATCGAACCCACGAGCGTTGGTGTCAAAGTCGCGTCGTTCACGACCGAGCCACCCAGCTCGTCATACTTGTTTTTGTTTGCTATTATCCAATCAGTTGCAGTAATAACTATTGCGGTTTGCAGTTTGTTTACAGACAAATGACGTCACGTATATTTTACGCGGCATTTTGTAAATAGATAATCATTGCACATACTTTTGGGACTTTTAAATGTTTATTTATTTAAAATTGCATTGTTATAATTATAGATATTGGAGAAGAATTCTTACCAGAGGGAGACTTTGTACGGTTGTCGTCTCCGTGGGTACCTCTGTCTCACATATTTCTACCGCCGAGCAGATATATTTATATAGCTGTGTTCCGGTTTGAAGGGTGAGATATGGCAGAAAAATTACTGGGTACTGTGACGAAACAGCCTTAGGTCACAAGATTGGCAGCAGCAAATGGTGTTGCTAGCGTCAATAGGCTGCGGTAATACGTATTTTTTGTAACATAAAATAACTACGCATTTTTTATGTAATGTAAATAAAATACATATACGTGCCTCCTGTAAAGGTCAATAGATGGCGCTGTACGAAAATTGAATCGCTCTATGGTTGCATCTACGACCCTGAACTTTGTTTTTTTTTTAACAGAAACAATTTCATGTCTACAGAGAAATAAAGGCTACTAAAAGTCCAAATCTCATGCGTGCACACAATAAAACTAAAACTAAATTACATGAAAAATAATTATAGTAACCTAAAATAAATCTAAAAGTGCATCATTTATGTGCAAACAAGTGGTTTATTGCGAATTGTAATTTGATAGATCAAATTGCACTCAATGTATTGCAAGCGTTTATAGGCTGCGGTAATCGCTTTACATTAGGCGGCCCGAAAGCTACCCAACGTTGTATAAAAAAAAATTACAACTTGTCCTGTGTGGGAACGGAACCCACGAACGTTAATGTATGGCTAAACACTAATTTAACTTTTGTCAGATGATGTCATGTCAGAGCGGAACACGTCGAGGGTTTCGTTCAAGTCGTGGTAACACAGATGTCGCTGGTGTGCTATTTTCAGATCCTGGGCCACCTGATGCTGGTGGCGCGCTCCCTGGGCGCCCAGCGGGCCCCCTCGGGCTGGCGGCTGGTGGTGAACAACGGGCGGGACGGCGCGCAGTCCGTCTACCACCTGCACCTGCACGTGCTGGGCGGCCGCCAGATGGGCTGGCCGCCTGGGTAACTCAGGTATGCATTCATCAGACTATCTCCTGGACACCAAGTCCAAGTTTTTAGAGATCCGTACCAATAAGCCGAACGAAGACGATCCCATTTGTCGATTGGTTAGCAATAGGTACTTTAACACCAAGCTCAGTGGGTTCGATTCCCGCACGATACAAACACTTGTGGACATATGTCTGGTTGAGGTCTGGGTGTTTTCAAGAATAGGACGCCATCTGAGCAGCAACTGGTGAAGATCTCCAACTCATGTATATGTCTATTAATATTATATAGTATTAATTCTATTAATATATGTTTTAACCATCGATCTTTATATGTAGGCAGTATTGGGTGAATTGAACCCCTGTTTGGTTATTTGTGTTTTTATTTATTAATTTTAATTATTTAGTGATCCAACCATCCAATGTAGCTACATATCTCCGCTATATAGTAGTAACGAGCGCTGGCTTTTTATTTTATTATTACAAATATTGAAGTGACGCATTTTTGTTTTTAGTATACGTAGGAATTTATACATTTGTTGTTTATAAGTTGGTGGACGATTAATTGTCTGCTGTTCGGAGTCCGGCGTCACTAAGGACCTGACGAAAAACAGCGTTGGTACACGGTCACCCGTGTACTCCAACATTATGCTGAGAAGGCTCCTTGTTGGCAGCCATTACAATACACATATTTTTGTATATTTTCACTAATTTTTCTTTGTTTCTTTTTTATTGTATGTGTGTTATCAATGGTTATGCCAATAAATATATCTTTCTTTCTTTCTTTCATCGAAGAACCGAACCCAAATAGTAACCTTCTGGGGGGTGGTTGTGTTCCTGCGTGTGAGTTTTTTTTATACAACGTCAGGAGGCATACAAGCATACGGTCCACCTGATGTAAAGGTGTTACCGTAGCATATAGACGCTTGCAATACATTAAGCATCACTCGCGCGACGCCACCTCTGCTGCTGTCACAACAACTCCTTAGGAGCTCACTGGTGACCTCACTCACACGCGGGAACACAACCCTCTAGAGAGTTGTAGTTTGGCTGCGTTTTTCTGTGAGGTGGAGGTACTTCCCCTGTCGGGCTGCTTTGATGCGCCCTACCTCTCTCTTAAAAACATCAAACAAAGACAAACAGACATGTTTGACACACACAAATGTTTGTCCCGTGTGGGAATCGAACCCACGAGCGTACATTATTTTTTAGAGAGGTAGGGCGCATCAAAGCAGCCTGTTTGGAGAAGTACCTCCACCTCACAGAAAACCGCAACCAAATAACAAATTCCCTAGAGGGTTGTTGTGTTTCTGCGTGTGAGTGAGATCACCAGTAAGTTTTCAAGGAGCTGCTGTGTAAGCAGCAGAGGTTGCGAGTGATACTCAATGTTTTGCATACGTTGATAGGCTACGGTGACTGCTCTGCATCAAGTGGGCCGTATGCTTGTACGGCTCCCGACGTTGTATAAAAACAACTACAATTAGTATTTGTCTGTTGCAGATCTGAGGTATCACAAAGTTGCAGTTTTGATTGTAGTCAAAGCCGATTGCTTGCCACAATGCCTTATCAGCGATGTTCCATACAAGGTACTCAAAATTACAATTGTATCACAGCTTCATACATAGGTGTATGAATTGCAGACAGCCTTTTCTTCGATAATGGCAAACTTGGGTCACTCGGAAGAGAACAGTCATCTCAAGGAGCCTGAACATATCTCGGACATATGATAATAAGAAATAAATAAAATGAAATTGTTTTGTTTGTCAAGGACCTAGCGCCTACCGCCTAGTTGAAGACTATGTCCTTGCACATTAAGTTACAGGATTCTAAGAGCGATACTATAGATAGAATCCTGTAACTTTGAACAAATCTTGTATCAAATTTTGTGTTTAGGTAGGATTTTGCTTTACAATATTTCTTTCAGGAAAAAAATGTGATTTTTGATATATAAATGTAAAAAAATATGTGTACAGTTCACACGTGATAGAAGTGAAAAGTTAAAAATGTGAACACACGTGTACAATACACCACGGTTGTTGTGACGCCTTGCCCCAGCTTCGCAATACTCCGGCGCGCTCGCACACGTACAACGCTCGGACCCTGTTACAAACACTGTATAATGACTTCTATCTCATTCTCTCGCACGTTAAATCATATACATGATGTGGTTGTCTCTTGTTAATGTCGCTTTTTCGTTTCATCGAGTTTCACGTCACAATGATGTTAAAGAAGTTTCTGTTCAAAAATTCGAGAGAAGCTCGTTTGTCAAGGAATCTATACAGTTGGTAGAGCTCTCGGTCTCGATCTAAGCCGATAAGTTAAAGATGATCGCCATTAACTGAAGTTATATTTTCAGCGTCATAATTCCGATCTGAATCGTCTCCACCACAGGCGGCAGGCCCCGTCCACGACTTTATGATCATGATATTGTAAACACCAATACATGTTGTAAATATGTTTTAAAAGGGAATTTTTGTTGTATATATTTTTGTCTCTATCACAAAATGATTTTACCTGAATAACATACACATGTACTAGTTTGAATACCATATGCAGGGCTTAAGATGAGAGATCGGTGATGGTTTCATATGTTGCACCGCTGCTGACTATAAATTTGAACACAAACAAAAAGTATTGTCAAAATCGGTCCTGCCGTTTAGGTTGCAGTAATATAGACACGTACAGAAGAATTATATTAGCGAACTCTACAGACTCTGTCCTATCCGATAACAAAAAGAAAGTTTCCTAGAGTTTGATTGTAGCGCTACAACTAGCGCGTTCAGTTACTATTGGTTTTAGGCAGTATTTCAATAAAACTTGTTAGATTTCTTTATAAACACGATGTAATATATTTGCTCACAAGTGACATTAGTTTACATTCGCAAGAGAACGAAAACGCCACCAGCGGCAGAAAACTTAAACTTTACTTTTTTTTTTGGGTCTATTTATGCCCGAGGGGAAAGGCAAATGGATCTAGCCCATACAGCCAAGTCATCAGTTTAGGACCATTTGAAAATCTTAATTCTATGTTCCAGCTTCAGGAACTGTGCTGAAAAAATACTTGGGAAGGGTACCTCGACCCAATCAACCCAGTTTAAATACCACCCGTAAAACGATAGTGATTTTTACAAGGTTTTCTTGATGAACTTATTCACGTCTACCAAAAAGTGCATAAACGTGTTATATAGTTTTTTCATTACTGTATAATTTCACTGCACTTATATTACAAAATACTATCGAAGTTGTCACATAAAACTAATTTTATACTAAATTGTAAAAAATTCAAGTATACATACTCGTAACAACAATGTCAAAAGCGCGGGAAGAAGTCCCTTTCCTTACACATTTAAAAAGGGAGTCCGCAACAAAACATTTACAAAGACACCTATGAACTACTTTATAAATGTATTTATTCAACAGTTACAATACCCACACAATAAAACACACAAAAATTTCAGTAACATCGGTGAAACCGTTTCCGAGGACGGCCATAACTCACACACACACACACACACATTACGACGAATTATTGAACATATTCTTCTCTCTTCTCCTGAAATCGCTAAAATAAACAAACATTACTGTCACAAATTACTTCTGGTCGATAAAGAATATTTTTAGGAAGTACAGCATTCGCGACTAAATGAAAACTATTGCATATTTTGTAGCGAAATATGTATTGTAGGTTTTTTTTATTGTGTTTGATTTGTTGCAGTAACAATAGGTATACATTGTGATAAAGGTGTGGTATGCATTGGCTTTTGATTGTTTGCACAGTTTTATTTGTCGTTTTCGTAAACTTCGCTTTACAAAAATATGACGCTGTCTATATATATATATATATGTTCACGCCCGACCCCTCGCTGGGTAGGCAGAGAGAGCAAACACAAACTTTTATATATTTTTATTTGAAACACCGAACAGTTATCTTTTCAGATAATTCGTCAATTCGCGTGTCATAATTAACGCCATTTTTAGTTTAGTTTTAGTTATTTAGTGCAATATTTGGCCAAATTAGAGTTAAGATAGGTATTAGAAATATAAAAAAATATCGATTATATAGGTATATAATGCACTGATGATTATTTTTTAATTGATTGTATAGGTTTTACGGTGTTTAATAAGAAAATAGCCCGTGTTAAATTTGAGTTTCTATACTATAGAACGATTTTCGGAATTATATTTGCTACAAATGACGATTTGACGGGATGATGGATTTAACGAGCCCGGTGGCGGGGTAGTTACCAAGGCTTGTGGGTTCGATTCTCACACGGGACAAATGTTAAAAATGTCTTGGTCTCAATGTCAATAGAGGTAGCGGCCATCAAGTCATGCTTGGCGTGTCTTCTCCTCACAGAAAATCGCCGCCTAATAACAACCCTCCAGCGAGTTGTTATTAGGTAAGCTTCTATCTAATGCGCGAGCGATACTTCCTATATTTTAATCGTTCATAAGCTACGGTGTCCACTTTACGTACTTTACGAAATCCGTAAATCCTATCGCCGTTGTATGAAGCAGTACATTATATAAATGTATAGTTGGAGGTCTCAAAGAAAATGCCACAGTTTGAAGCCGCGCCCGGCGCACCGTGCGGGCACATCAATCAACAATACCATCTCAACTATACGTACAGTATGTGCAGGATCGACATCAACTCACAGACAGAAATGGCTCCCACGCTTGTATGTTTATTCAACTTGAAGACAAATGACGTATATATTATTTGTTGTACATAAATAAACAAAATAATAACGTATTTATGTATATCTTCACGCCAGTAGGCCGATTCTACTAAAACACTGCAACTGCACTGCAGCCCGGCGTGTGTCAAAATGCGTACATTTTGACGTTTCGTTAAGCGATTTGACAGCGGCGACGATTAACGAAACGTCAAAATGTACGCATTTTGACACACGCCGCGCTGCAGTGCAGTTGCAGTTTTTTAGTAGAATCGGCTATCTGGTCCCTTGCGGGGTAGGCAGAGTGAACCGAGCGCCATAAGACGCGGTCCTTACATACTTCAATCGCTTCTGTAACATTCATAACTCGTTTCATGCACGCTCGCCGGTTCCTGGGGCTCCTGACATCACCTTTTATCACTTATCACCTAGAAAAATAATAACTAATGTTATAGTAAGGTTTTATGTAAAAAATGTAAGACGTGTTTAAGAGCTCGCAAGGGCGCAATGGCGAAGATTTCCTTTTTATCTTATCTTAATAATTGGGATTTCGTTTCCGAAACATTTGTTTCAGAGTGCTTGACACAGAAACCTAATATCAGATTTCAAGAGGTTAATTCTTGCGAAACTAGAGCCAAATTGTAAAATAATCGTACTAAACAATAGTAGTAATTAGTAAGTAGAAACTTTAAATAAACTCTTACATCACTTATCGAACTGCCTCACACATTAAAAATTTACACCTGTTAATAATTTTCACTTAAATATAAAATTGTGTAAAATTTAAACATAGTTTTAAAAGTGATATTTAATATCACGTTTAATATGTGCGTAAATTTAACATACCTATTTTTAAATGTAATATTCGATTTTAATTTTGAATTAAGAAAAAATCTACTTATGTTTTTATTTTCGTTCACGAAATTAAAAATGAATAACGTTCGTTAACGAGGTAATTGACAATTAATCCGCATTGTTTTAACTGGTACATATTTTTGTTAATTACATTTGTTTTTTTTTACCGTAATTGTTTTCGTCTATAGTTTGTGTATAAAAAAAAATATAACGATTTACTAATAATATAAATATGAATGTGTTAAAACAATGCTTATCGCGAATCATTCAATCAAAATCGTTACTTAATTATCCCACTACTGTAAACATCGCTCGGTTATTTTGAATACCTTTATTGACAATTTGTCGCGACTACATTTAAAATTTACAGAAATATCCGGCAATTTTTTAATTTTCACTTTATTTTCAGTGTGCTCCGTCTAGAATCTCAGATAGTGTCTAGTCTAGTCAGTACGTCGTCCGTAGGCGACAGTCGGCAACAAACTGTGGTATTAGAATACGAGACGTAACAATTTAAGTAGTTTGTATTTAGCTTATAGATGTGTAATTTTGCAACAAGTCAAAATGCGTCTGCATGAGGTTTTCATAAAGAATGTGTATTCGCTTTCGTTAGTGGCGCCAATTTTGTATTAGCGTCAGAAAAGATAACTTATTGAATATCATTGAAATGGTGGTATTTGATTTTGTATTTGCTTTCATGTTATAAAAGTCAATTTACACGTATACATTATTTTTTATTTCTATGTTGCTTTACATTACCGGCACTTTTGACGTGACTACTTCTTCAAATTTGCTTCCATAGAGGGATTCAAAAAAATGGTGATACCTAAATCGGGTTATACAGCTCTGTTGTAGCTTCATATCTATCGTGTACATCCAAAATTTATGAACAACACTTATAGCTAAATAAAAAAAATACGTTGAATGAGGACTGTGACGCATCGGCGACGGAGGTCGACGCCTCTTTGAGATCCATGTTCACCGTTACGGAGACGTATTCACGGTAAACGTCGCGGCCGTCTTCACCACACAGACAGACCACGTTTTTTAATTATTTTTTTATCGACAAGACTTTAATGCATGAGGGAAAGAACCTGTGAAAAACCGATGAAAAATATTTTGCATACTAACTCAACTCACCGCTACGTATCGGGGGGTGAAGTAGAAAGCGCAGCTCCTATTGGCTAGTTCGCGGATCAACATCGTGTCACATTATCGTCTCATTGGTTAAAATATCCTCCCATTGGTCAGTAGGGTCGAACCACTGAGATATTTAGGCGCTAAAGCACTCCAGTTTTCTGAGCGAGGGATGCCTTCATGCGTTGTCAAGTGGTTTATTGATATGTGCTTTAAAATAAGAAATAGTTAATTTTTTTTCTAATGATTTCGGTGTGATAAGGTCTTAACACTCAGTTTTATATATAAAACGTCATAACTACATAGTATTTCTATTTTCTGTCGCTAGTCGTTGTAAAAGTGACGTCACTACATATTCAGTACTATAAATGTGTCATTGTTGATGTTAAATATTTTAAAATAACATTTGTTGTGAAAATCTCACTAAAAATATCACGTAGGTAATGTATTATATTTGGATTGTTTTTACAGTATCTATTCTCCAGAAATGTTATGTTTTTTTAAAATTAAGATAGTTTTATAACGGTTGTGGGTACGCGGCGTCCGTTCGCATGTTTAAATTGCGTTTAAATTGTGCGGAACGGTCGCTCGCGTTCAGCAATGTTTAGAGTTTAAAATGCGTTTAAATTCTGTAACCAAAGGTTTTTATTAAATGATTTTATTATTATGTTGATTTTTATTTACGGTTCATGAAAAGTACAGACGCGTAAGGCGAAAACGATTCAGGTCAGCGGAAGTTCAAAACCTGTTTAAGAGAGGTAGGGCGCATCAAAGCCGTCTGGGGAAGTACTTCCACCACAGCCTCCCGACGTTGTATAAAAAATCGTACTCTGGAAACCTGATCCGATTTATCACTTTTAAAGCCTTAAATTACAACTGAAGCGCCAAATATTCGACAAGTTCGGTGGCGAAGTGGTTAGTAATGGTACTGTGATACTAACACTCGTGGGTTCGATTCCCACACAGTACAAACATTGTGCACGAACATGTTTAATTTCTTGGACTGAGTGTATTTAAGGGAGTTAGGGCGTATCAAAGCAGCTCATCTGAGTACCTCCACCTCACAGAAAACCGTAGCCAGTGACTGAAGTTCTAATGTTCTTCCGCAGTGTTAGGAGCAGAGGTGATAACGCCCAATCGTGACTTCCTGTTTTGTATGACAATCGTACATAGGCTACGGTAATCAATTTACATCAGACGGGCTGTACGCTTGCATATCTCACGGCGTTGTATAAAAAAAAAACTCCACAAAATATTTTAATTAACCTGTTTTATTACGTAATATAACATTTCTTAAATATATATGGGAGCTGGGTAAGCGGGCGGCGGCGTGTAGACAGCAGGGGCCACGATTGGTGCGGGGTATGCGGGCAGTGGAGCTGGAAGGACCGGCGCTGGTACCGGCAAGATTTCTACAGCATGGGGGAAAGGAGGAAATCCAGGTAGCGGGTATACGGGAGGGGGAGGAGGAGGAGGACAGATTGGTAAAGACGGTGCGGGGAGGATTATAGGTGGTTCGACAATAACTGGAGCACCGTAGGCGGGTAATGGAGCAGGGTATGCAGGTAAAGGAGCAGGACTTATTGGTATGGGAACTGGATGTGCCGGTAAAGGAGCAGGGTATGCGGGTAAAGGAGCGGGGGGTACGGGTAAAGGAGCAGGGTATGCGGGTAACGGAGCAGGGTATGCGGGTAACGGAGCAGGATATGCGGGTAACGGAGCAGGATATGCGGGTAAAGGAGCGGGGGGTACGGATAAAGGAGCAGGGTATGCAGGTAAAGGAGCAGGAGTTACGGGTAACGGAGCCGGGAATACAGGTAAAGGAGCAGGGAATACGGGTAAGGGTGCAGGTAAAGGAGCAGGGCTTATTGGTATGGGGGCGGGGTATGCGGGTAACGGAGCAGGGTATGTAGGTAAAGGAGCAGGGGATACGGGTAAGGGTGCGGGTAAAGGAGCAGGGCTTATTGGTATGGGGGCGGGGTATGCGGGTAACGGAGCAGGGTACACAGGGGGTGATGGAACGGTGTAAGGCGCGGGTATTATTATTGGCTCGATTATTGGTTCGATGAGTGTTGGCAGCGGGTATGCAGGTGCAGGAGCAGCATAATGCGGGTACGCCGCAGGGGGAGCGTATACCGCCGCTGGCGCCGGCTCCAAATGCGGCAAGAATGAGTACCCTTGCTAGAAGAATAAGGAATATAAATATTACATCAGTTACGCCATGTTCTTGAATTTAACATATCAATATAGCACAACTCTTTCGCGGAAAACATCAAGGTTCGGGGGTTCGATTCCCACGATTGTAGACACATTTATGTGTCTGGGTGTAAGAGAGCATTAAAGCAGACTAGAGTTTTGTGTTCCTGCGAGTGAGTGGGGTTGCCAGTAAGCTTCCAAATAGTTTCTGTATTAACAGTGCAGCAGATTTCTAACTGTTATAAAATCCCGCACAGTTATCGGCGTGACATGGCCGTATGCTTGTTTGCCTCCAGACGGAAGGTGTGGCGGTCATAGTCTGACGTTAGCATAATAAATAAAGTGGGCATGTTACCTGCAGTAGTGCCGCAATCCAAAACAATAGTGCGTAGCTCTTCATGTCGATGCCGGCGCAGAGAGTGGTGGCCTATCGACCCGCCTCTAGCTATATGCGCCTCCTTATCGATACGATGTGACGATACATCGGTTACAACACTACACTTCCTAGCTATTGGTTAATATTGCAATATATCGACTTTTCGCTATAAATTGTTTGTCGTACATATAATACGTTTATATGTATGTATATTGGTTTGATAGAGAATATCGGTGTTGAAACAAGAAGAGGCATGCTCCGTTGCTTTGGACATGTAGAAGGAGATTTAAGAAGCGATAGATGAGACAAGATAAAAATAAAATTCTTTATTTGCCGTTGTACCCTCGCGGGCACTTATACACGTATTACATTTGTAAGGATCTTGTCACGGCGCTCGCTCCTCCCTGCGTCTCCAGCAAGGGGATTTGGCGCGAAGATAAAGATAGATGTTATTATTTAACTAGTTCCCAAACCCCGACAGGTTCAAACCCCCCAGGAGGCACATATCTTATACGTTATATATATTGAAATATAATTTCTCGGACGTACGGGTTTCCTCGCGATGTTTTCCTTCACCGAGGAAATGATGATGACACATTTCTACGTAAATCTGAAAACACGATTTAGTGGTACATGTTCACGCGGGATTCGAACCCTTTACTCTTTATTCATTGGGCTATCTCTGCTCAGTCGTTTAATACAGGACGTACCGTAGCCTATGGACAGTAGAGCCCTACGAGCTCGATGGCGCAGTGGTTAGTAACGTTACTTTGACATCAACGCTAGTCTTTACTTCGACATCGGGTTCGATTCCCACACAGAACAAACATTTGTGTGTATCAACATGTCTGTTTGTCTAGGTCTGGAGGCAAACAAGAACATGGCTCATCTGACGTAAAATGGTTACCGCAGCCAATAAACGCTTGCAACAAATTAATTATCACTCACGCGATGCCACCTCTCCTGCTAACACAGCAACTCCTTAGGAGCTTACTGGCGACCTAGCTCACACAACAACCCTCTAGGGAGTTGTTATTTGGCTGCGGTTTTCTGTGAGGTGAAGTTTAGATCCCCTGACGGGCTGCTTTTATGCTCCCTATCTCTTTTAAAAACAACCAGACCTAGACAAATAGACATGTTCACGTAAATGTTTGTCCTGTGTGGGAATCAAACCATCGATCGTCGGTGTCAAAGTCGCGTTACCGCTGTGTCGCCTCACTCGCTTCAATAACATTCATAGCTCTTCTCATGCATGTTCGCCGGTTTTTATTTCCTCTCTTTCTTATTGTATCGCTATATACAATAAGCCGCACGAGCAAACCCGCGGGCAGCATCTAACTGTTAAATAAGTACGTATCTACGTGAATTGGCAACCATATCTATGTCATACTGAGAAACGATAAGGCGTGGCGTAAGGTTCTAGACTTGGTTCATAAAACGTGACCATCGCTGGAAGTCTATTGACCTACAATTACTGATAAATATAAATATAATTGTAGTAGAAATTCGATTCTCACACAAGGCAAACATTTGTGTTCATGATCATGTCTGTTCGTCTTGGTCTGGATGTTTTTAAGAGAGGTAGGGCGCATCAAATCATCTCGTCAGGGGAAGTAACTAAACCTCACAGGAAACTGCAGTCAGATAACAACTTTCTAGAGGGTTGTCTTTCTACGTGTGGGAAGTAAGCCCCTAAGGAGTTGTTTGCTTGATATTTAATATACTCGTATTGCAAGCGTTCATATACTACAGTAACCACTTTCTATCAGGTGGGCCGTATGCTTGTATGCCTCCTGATCTTCTATACTTTTCTTTTTTGGCGAAGGACATGTTTGTCCGGTTTATAAAACAAGAAATGCCGTAAACTCACAAATCAATTGAAGAAGTTAGAAGCACCTTGCGGGCCAGCATGGTAGCGTCAATTGACAGGACACTGTAGTCCTTTGTCAGTTGCCGCTGCAATTTGGGCTCCTCTCTTCGCTTACTATCAGGCGAAGCGGAGCCAATATAAAAAATAACCATTTGAGAATGCGCAAGCTTGCATTGCCAGAGGAACTCTTGG
The DNA here is from genome assembly GCA_947507595.1 of Pyralis farinalis. Lineage (NCBI taxonomy): Eukaryota > Metazoa > Arthropoda > Insecta > Lepidoptera > Pyralidae > Pyralis > Pyralis farinalis. Next base: position 767,327 of record OX382263.1, read on the forward strand.
CTCGTCAATTATATAACAATTAAATTGTTTTTTTTTAAACTTTGTCGGCCATATTAACCATGTTCCTAAATATGATATTGGGTTTTAGACATTCCTATTCTACTTTTTAATTTACTTTTCGAATCTGTTGTTCGAATGTGTTATGACTATGTTCTTTAAGAGATAGGAACGGTGTTCCTGAACATTTCTATTCTACTTTTTTATGCTGAATCCGATTCCGAAGTCAAAATACGAATATTCGAAAAAAATCGCACAGACAGACAAACAAATAGATTCCATATAGGAACGGTGTTCCTGAAAATTAAACGGGACTAAACTGATCTTTCTTTAAACACGCGTACGACGGAGACAGGGCTGTTCTAGGCGGAATCATTTTAAATGGAAATTAAATGAAAAAAAAAAACGTAAGTTCAGACGATTCCATTTCATAACTTCTTCCTGTCGTTATCCCATTTCCTAATCCATTATTATTGTCGGGGCCCGCTGCATAAGCCCAAGGATTTGGTGAAAACCCTGAATGTGACGTGAACCGACCGCCGACAGACATACACCACACAGAGGGACAACCAGACCTTTCTTAGGTCAGGTCAAAGTCGATATAAATTTATTAAATAATATCTTGGACGTGCGGGTTTCCTCACGATGTTTTGTATCACCGAGCGAGTAATTACAAATATGTACATAAATCAGAAAACATGAATTTAGTGGTGCACGCCGGGATTCGAACCGGCGACCTGTTGGTCAATAAGGCTGGTGCTTTATCCATTTGGCTATTTTATTTATACAACGTCGGGAAGCATACAAACACACGGTCCACCTGATGTAAAGTGGTTACCGTAACCTATAACCGCTTGTAATAAATTAAATATCACTCTCTCGATGCTTCTGCTGCTAGCACACAATCAACTCTTTTGGAACTTACTGGTGATCTCACTCATAAGCAGGAACACAACAACCCTCTAGGGAGTTGTTATTTGGCTGCGGTTTTCTGTGAGGGGAAGACGGGTTGCTTTGATGCGCCCTACCTCTCTTATAACACCCAGACACATGACAGTTACCTATGCACACAAATATTTGTCGTGTGTGGGAACAAAACTCCGAAAGCACAAGATTAGTGGTACGAGTACGAGCCAGGACTCGAACCGGGGACCAATCGGTCAGTAGACCGCTTCTTTATTAACTGGGCTATTTCTGGTTTAACTGTTTAAAATAACAAACTATATTACCTGCTATTTGGATCCTTAAAAGTTATAAATATTTTATATGGCTATAGTATAACCATTACAATGAGCGACGAAAAATCTGGCAATTTGTTTTAAACTAACTTTCCCCTCGTACCATGTACGGTGTAATTGGTACCATCAAAGGTGCAAATTGTACAACCATGTATCGCTCGCACCATCAGGGGTAGAAGTGTCTAATATTGGTACCATTTGCACCTTACGACGAGCTCGGTGGCATAATTGTGAAACGCACTGTTACATTACATTGACACCGACGCTCGGGGGTTCGATTCCCACACACGACAAATATTTGTTTTTTTTTTATACAACATCAGGGGGCATACAAGCACAAGGCACGCCTGTTGTAAAGCGGGTATCGTGGCCTATTAACACTTGCGCTATATTAAGTATCACCTCTGCTGCTTACACAGCAACTCCTTGGGAGCTTACTGGTGACCTCACTCACACGCAGGAACACAACAACACTCTAGGGAGTTGTTATTTGGCTGCGTATATCAGCGAGGTGGAGGTACTTCCCCAGACGGGCTTTGATGCGCCCTACCTCTATAATACATTATATATATATCTATTTATAACTTTTTTTATATACAACGTAGGCATGCAAACATACGGCCCACCGGATGTAAAGCGGTTACTGTAGGCTATGAACGCTTGTAATACATTATTAGCCCCGCGATGCCAACACGGCTGCTAACACAGCAACCCCTTAGGAGTTTCATTGGTGACCTCACTCACACGCAGGAACACAACAACCCTCTAGGGAGTTGTTATTTGGCTGCGTTTTTCTGTGAGGTGGAAGTACTTCTCTAGACGGGATGTTTCCTACTCTCTTGAAAATATTCAGGCCCAGATGAACAGACATGTTCATGCACACAAATGTTTATCATGTATGGGAATCGAACCCACGAGCGTCGGTGTCAAAGTAGTGTTACACCGTGTTTCATCACTGCGGCCACCGAGCTCGTCCTTAAAATAACTTCACGCCAACTCCCTTCCGCGGTAGGCGGAGAGAGCCGAGCGTCACGTGACTCTATCCTTACACACCTCACTCGCTTCAATAACATACGTTGCTCTTCTCGTGCACGCTCGCCGGTTTCTATGACTTCTGACAGAACACGACCAATTTGGTCAAAAAAATTGTGGTGTAACGCTTGTAGATCGCATTCGCAATGATGATGTTAGAAACAGAGTTAGTCGGAAAGAGTCTCGATGTTAAATAAAACAAGGCATGCTCCGCTGGTTCGGACATGTAGAAAAAATGCAGGAAGAAATAATTACGTAACAGATATACAACGCGAAAGTAGTAGGATGTAGGAGCCGAGGAACACAATGACGAACACACACTCACACACTAATTGACACACACACACACTACCTCATACTCGCACATACACACTAACACATACACATGCAATCATACATACGCACACGTACACGCGCGCGCACATTACACACAGAGAGACACCTTTGTCCAATCGAGGTGCCAAGTGCGGGGAGCCGGAATGCTGTAACACAGGGTATCCTAGTACAGATTCCGCTCCCTCACAAACGCCGCAACTATTTATGTTAAAGACTATATCAAATTGTAAGTTCTAGATTAAGTTAAACTGTTTAATGTTGCGACATTGTGAGTGAGAATAAAGGATTTCATTTCATTTCGAGGAAAACCAAGACTTACCTACCCTGTGTGTGTATGTAACCTAGTCAGGACATAAGTTCTGTTACAAATGAATATGCATTTATTTTTTTATGAAGTAATGTAATTTTAATAAAACTTATATGTACGTATTTATGGAAATCTCAGCAAATAATAAAAAAAGATGATTCCATTCCAAATGGCCACCTTTGGCTTTGATACAAGCTTTTAATCTGTCTGGCCACGAATCTATGGATTCATGCACCATGTTTCCATGCGATTTTTTTGTTTCCTGATGGGGTTTCGGCGTTTCTGGTTTTAACAACCTTTGTAGTTCTAACAGCAGGCGGTCGCCCCGATCTTTTATGGTCTTCAACAGAGGAAGTGCTGGGATATCTGTCGATATATGAACATACGGCTGATACCAAGCTTTTGAAGTGTCTTGAATATGACCGACAGCTCCATACCCACTTTGTGCAAGGCACTGCAATCCTATTTTCTTTAACACCCAATCCATATTGTAATTTGATAATAAACCAAAAAATATGTTCTATTCTATTCTATTTTTAATAATGTGGCTCCATCGTTGATTATTTAACGATGATTTTGCCAATGTCGAGGTTGAGAAAGCCACGTTCCGGTTGGTATGACTATTGATCGGTAGCGAATAGCGAGTGGCCGCTGGGTGATCTAAAACAACACAACACAAACATACAGTTAGTACCCTGCCCAGACAAATGTAGATTAGTACATAGAACAAATGGGGTATAAAAGAGTTGGTATATAATGGACTACGCAACAGAAGGACAAAAATGTTCTAAGGCTTACAAATACAAATTATTAATTTTTATGAACTTGACCAAAACGGATATAAAAGGAGAATACACCAGGGTAAGTAGAAAGGGGACATTAACAGGGCGAGGTATATTGGGAGGGAGCATATCGTACAATGATACCTGTAGTTTCGTGCAATTAAAAAAGAGATGTTCAAGGGTTCCCTCCTCCAAGCCACACTCACACAATGAGCTATCGAGAATTTTGATTTTAGCTAAGAACACCGGAGAACAAACATGACCTAGACGTAGCCTCATAATAACAGATGTTGGATGTTTGTCAAAATGGCGATATTTGAAGAACCACGGTTTACGGGGGATATCTGCTTGGATTTTTGAATAAAATTTTGCATGTGTGGCTCCTCGTCTCTGCCATAACCCATCCCAGTCTCTTTTCAACCGCATATTAGCCATCGCTCTAAGATCTCTGGAGAAGCTGATGTAGTATTTATCAGTGCCTAAATGAGTAGCTTCCCTAGCACACCTATCTGCAGTTTCATTACCGGCAATGCCACAGTGTCCTGGAATCCAGGCCAGTGCCACCTCTGAACCTGAGGCGTGACAATGGAATAAAGCTTGTCTTATTGCCAGTATAAGTGCAAAGTTATCTTTGGAGTGAAAAGGGGACTTGAGCAGATCTTGAAGACAGCTCTTCGAATCTGAAAGAATTAAAGCTTTGGGGATATGGTGAGATTCTATATATGAGACAGCTTCAAGAATAGCTGTAGCTTCGCCTGTAAAGACGGAAGACAGATGGGGACATTTCAGGCTTAGGATTATATGGAATTTAGGAATCCATACTGCAGCTCCTACATCACTGACCTCCGAGGATTTGGATGCATCTGTGTATAATCTGAGCCAATCGGTCCAGTCCTTTTCAAGCAAACTGGAGATCACTTTGTTTGGGTCCATGGTCTGTTTATTGACTCCTAGATCCAGGATAACATGCGGCCGAAAGATGAGAGCTGGGTATTGCATTGCAAACAACGGATTTTGATGAAATTTTTTCACAGGCAGGGAAACTTCTTTATAGCTACTATAACTATTAATGAGAGGCGACGGGACTTTATGGGACCAGTATGAGGAGTTAGGGACTGACTGTAGGAGGCGTTCCAGGATGTTTGGGAGTGGATGTGATGAATTTTGTAGGGACTTGTAAAAAAATCTATCAGCCAAAAACTGTCTCCGTAGGTGAAGAGGAGGATCTAAACACTCAACCTGAAGGGCCAGTGTTGGAGAGGATTTCATAGCGCCTGCGATAATCCGCAGACACCTCGACTGGATTCTGTCCAGTTTACCTAATGCCATTTTACTGCATGGTTCAAGCAAAAAACACCCATAATCAAAGTGGCTACGGACTATCGCATTGTACAAAATCTTTTGGCTGTAAGGATGAGAGCCCCATCGAACTCCTGAAAGGGCACGTAAAACATTTATGCTGTTCTCAGCTTTACTGCAGATGTAATTCAAGTGTTGAATGCCTGACAATTTGGAGTCCAGAATGATGAATGATGCAAAAAATATGTAAAACGGCGGGAAATTGAAAGAAGTTTTAAACACAATTTTTTTTGGGTGTTTTTATCCCCGAGGGGATAGGCAAAGGGATCTAGCCCATACAGCTAAGTCTTCAGTTCAGAACCATTTCAAATCTTAATTCTATGTTCCAGCTTCAGGAACTGTGCGGAAAAAATACTTGGGTAGGGTACCCAGACCCAATCAACTCAGTTTAAATACTACCCGTAAAACGATTTCACGACAGTTACAAGGATTTCTTGATGAACTTATTCACGTCTTCCAAAAAGTGCATAAACGTGTTACATACATATATTTGATTTTTTTCATTACTGTATAATTTCAGTGCACTTATGTTAGAAAATACTATCGAAATTGTCACATAAAACTAATTTTATACTGAAATGTAAAAATTTCAAGTATAACAAAATGTCACTAGTCAAAAGCGGAAGAAGTCGTTTTTAACATAATAAACACGTTCCAAATTCAAAATAATTAAAGAGTTGAAAAAACGAAAAGTTTATATACAACAATATTTATGGCGAGACTAGTTCTTGAAAGGTCTGATTTTCCTTCTGTGTTGTTGTCGAGGTCTGATGGCAGTCGTTGTATATAAAAAGCAGTATCATTGCCAAATACTTAGTCTCATGTAACGCTAAGAAGTAATAATTACAAATAAATTATGATTGAAAAATAAAACAGTGGCGGCGGCGTCCGTACAATCTTTAATAATTAATTACATTACAATATTTATATCAGTATTGCCATATATAAAAATGTACAACAGCTTAGCCGCACGCGGCGGCAACTCGATCATATAGTGTTGCCAGACTAATCGACAGACGACAACGATTGATCGGTTTGGCTCGACGGTACTTTAGGGTTAAGGCACATTAATAGACGGCGTTCGTACGGTATGTTCATACAATAAAAGCATACAGTATCGAACGCCGTACGCATCCGTTCGCGTCGACGTGATGATTCGATGCCAAACGGTGGTAGAACAAGATCGGTTGACGGAGATTAAGAAGCTACAGCAGTATAAGATGTTTCCATGCTATTTGTGACGATTCGGCTGCTGCATACGGAGCTGTAGGCGGCAGATCGACATAATGTGTACTTGTTGACACGTTTAAATCGGCAATGTGCTAAAGAGAATCAATGTGCCTTGACCCTTAAGTATCAATCTCTGTAGACTAATCGCATTCTACAATTCATCGATTGGCGTACATCTGTAAAGCGGCTAATTCAACACGGACAGACTTTATTGATAGACAGACCAATATAGTCTGAGTATTATTGTTAGAAACACAGCGGGGCGATTACGTATTGCATCTATCCATCGATTAACAAATCTATTGAATCTATTAAATTTTGATAGGTAACATCTGCATTGCGTGTGGAAAGGGACAGATAGCTGGCAAGTGTTGTAAATTACATAAATGACATAAGATAGTTTGTCATAATGCACGTACGCAGTGCGCTAAAGCTCCCAGCCGTATTAATTACAATAAAAAAATATTACACTTATAATCAAAGTTGCCGCTGGTATGCAAAACTGGGACAAAATGGCGGATGCAGCAGTTTGGGAAAATATTATAAAAAATAAATATTCACATTGTATTCCAAACAGGTACTCCCACGAAGTAAATATATTGTCATGCATTGTTCACACCATAAAACTAGCATTGTGACCATACTATTTTTTTTTATAACATTAGTCGACAGAATTTACCTTGAGAGAGCTTGTTTGAAAACGTTTGTTAGCAAACATTTTGTGTTTTCTATTCAAGTTTACACGACAATTGTTTCTTTATTAGATTCAACTCCATGATAAAAAAATCCAAGTCCAGAACATTTGTTATTTATATAATCATCGGCCATTCCGTCCATCAGTTACTCGTTTGTTAAACTCAGACTATATAATACTAATAGTGTTAATAACAAATAATATTTTAATAATGATAACTAAATAAGTATATATTATTTCATATTCTATCCAATCAATAACCAATCTATCTAACAACTGGCGGTCATATTAAAACATTTTTTTTTGAGCTTACAAAGTTATTCTGAAATGATTTTGTCTAAGAAATGTTTACACTAGCTACAAATGCCGATAAAACGGCTCGTCTTCGAATAAAAAATATCTATTCGCGTCCAACACATCATTTGTGAATTTTTCGTGAGTTTGACAGACAGACGACACAATTTAATACATGGTTCACTTTACTGCATTTCCACTGCCAACTGCAGGTAGTAAGTAAATTGAAAGGCAATTGCGGACCAATTACATAATCGATGGGTAATTGTGATGCAGTTAGTCATTTGTATCAAACATCCACTTCGTCTATTTCAGATCTATATTTTTCTAAATAGCATGCAGTCCTAATTCCATCTGTGTATTGAGACCGTCAAATAAAAATATTAACATTAAAATTGATGAAAATGGATTGAAAACAGAAAATCCTCCATACAAACAGATAAACCGAATCGATTTATTCGTATAGATTGCTTTTTTTACAACTACCGTAGTATCTATAGCGGCTTATAACATAAGAAATATCACTCGCACGTATTATTAACTAAAAACTCTAACAATAACCAGTTTGCAATGTTGTTGTAAATTATGTTGTAATTAAGTCCCGTGACCTACGGGGCGATTACGTAACCGATCGACAATGATAATTTTTTTTACAATGAGTATCGAGGTTTTATATTGTTTATCAAGAGTATTGATGAGTTTAACTCATTAGGAGCAGAATATTTATATATATTCATTTTTAATTATCAAAAATCTAAAGGATTTCAGAAACTCAAAATAGAAAATTTACAAATGGTTTCATCAAATTAATAAGGAACGTGAGTACATTCGCATTACTTAATATATTTTCAGGTTGTAACGTGGTGATGTTGGTGAACTGAATATGATATTGGGTGTAGTCAACTTTGTAAAGATGCATTCTTTTCAATACAAAGAAATCACTGGAGAAGAATGCATCAGTTAACATTGATGTTTCTCTCATTATCGACAAGCCTTCCCACAGTCTTCTTATGGTATATTTATCATAGCCTACTTATCGACTCTGAGACCTTGACAATGTTCACTGGTCAGACCCAGTATAATACAAGAGAGGGTATTTATGATTTTTGGTAGCCTGTCAATTAATAAATGATGAATCATTAAATTGTCGTAACGTCGATTGATCGATAAGTTACGTAATCGCCCCGAGTTAAGAGTGTTCACAAATTCACATATTCTTTAGTATTCGAATGAGTGATGCGATTTAGATTCAGAATGCATTCCTTAATGACTCGCTGCGTGTTTTCATTCCGCCGATTTAATAATTGCTAATGATTTGTAAAGGCGACGGTAGCACAACGGACCTCCATCTTGAAATTGAATGCCATATTGACAAATGCTCGAATACACTCCCGATGGTCGAGAAACCGATACCGAGAAATTATTACCTAGAAAGCTTATTACATAGAATGTTAAATAATTATATATTTTTAATGTTATTGAAGTGTGTACTTCACTGTCACACGCGGGAGGGATTGGGCGTGAAGTTATAGATAGATACATTTTTAAATTATTTTGCGTATAGCCTGCGGCGTAACGCTTGTACGCAGACTTCGCAATGATGTAAGAAAGAGAATTGGTATGAAAGAGAGAGAGAGTATCCGTGTTGAGAGAGAAATAAAACCATGCTCGGTTGGTTCGGGTATGTAGCAAGAGCGTAACTATCACTAAGTTCATGTTTTCGGATTTGTGTACATATTTATAATTATTCACAGTGAAGGAAAACATCGTAAGGAAACCAGCATGTCCGAGAGATTGTATTTCGAAACACGTGTACCTCAACATCAGAAAGGTCTGTTTTCCCCGTGGGTTGCGGACGTCTAAATCAGTATCTTCTCCAAACAGCGGCACACGACAATCATAATGGATTAAGAAACGGGATAAAGCTAAGAAGAAGAAGTATTTTCGCCAGCCCCGGCACTGACGAGTATACTCTTCACTGATTTCTTTCTTTCTTGACTTTCAAGTGTCAATCACACAAAATTTTGAATGACAATCGTATCTAATATTTCTTACAATATATATATATATATATAATCGTCGCAGGCGCGGCGGGCGGTACGAGTGTACGTCTATTAACATTCGATTTAAAGTACCTCTAGTCAATAATTTTGGAACACACCCAAGGGAGGTCGTCCGGATGGGGAGCTACCTCTTCATCGTCAAGAGCCAACGCGCGGCGGTCATTATGCGAGGTAGGAGTATATGTCTATATAGCAATCGAGTTAGTCTAGTAAAAAAACAAAAAATGTGGTGAATCATTTCGGAAGGCACCCTGGGCAGGTGCATCATCATCGAGAGCCAACGCGCGGCGGGCGGTGGCGGGCGGTCATTACGCGAGGTAGGAGTAGGTGTCGAGCGTGCCCGGCGCGCGCTCCAGGTACTGCTTGTCGATGAGGGCCTCGATGCACTTCTTGATCATGGCGACGCTGGGCGCGAACGAGCCGCGCGCCTGCGACACCACCTCCTGGATCAGGTCCGTGTGCCGGAGGATCTGGGGAACACCAACAATTTTTCAAGTGAAAACTTCTTTAGCGGCGTTGTGCACTTTTTGGGATGAGTAAAAAATGTTAAACTCGCGTCAGGACCCGTGACCCTGACCGTAACATTTTGGTGAGAATTAGAACTTAAGTTCGCTGCAGCGCTAAAACATTAGTTACCTCTAATTAAACAATTAAAACATGAAGCGCTAGATCGTTCATAGAGTATTATTTTCTCGCGACCAAAACGTTGTAAGCGTCATGAAATTGTTGGCGCTTACGCGTTTCGTTCAAGGTAGTTTATCGACATCGCTGTTTGGTTTAAGCGGCGCAGGGCGCTTGCGCGAGTGTGCGTGTGTGTTCGACGTTTGTTAGTACTGCTGATGGCTCGAGATAGTATTTTTATACTGATAAGTAAAGCAATTTGACGAGCTCGGCGGCTCAGTCGTGAATGACGCGACTTTGACACCGACGCTCGTGGGTTCGATTCCCACACAAGGCAAACATTTGTGTGCATGAACATGTCTGTTCGTCTTAATCTGGGTATTTTCTATGTATAATATTTACAAAAAAAAATGTATTTACGTATGTTTATCAGTTGTCTAGTACCATAACACAAGCTTCGCTTACTTTGGGGCTAGGTGGCGCTGTGTAATTTGTCTGACAATATTTATTTATTATTTATTAAAAAAATTCGTGCGAAATTATTCCCTAACCATTCCAAAATATTCAAAAACGCACAACGTGAATGTTCAAGTTTCCATTTCTGCCGGCACTCCCGGAGTGCAGCCCGTTTTTTTTTATACGACATCGGCAGTCGTATCAGCACATCCCATCTGATTTAAATCGCAACCCATGGACGCTTGCAACACATTAAGTATCACTCGCGTGACGCTACCTCGCTCCTAACACTGCAACTCCTTAGGAGCTTACTGGTGACCTCACTCACACGCAGGAACACAATAACTCTCTAGGGAGTTATTATTTGACTGCGGTAAATCTATCAAAATACAACATTTCATCCAAATCGATCGAGCCGTTTCCGAGATACGCGAATATATCAATACAAATAAACAAAGTTGAAGTGTCTGTTTGTCCCAAATAAATACGGTCCGGTCCCAATACGGCTGGACCGATTTTGATGGGACTTTCACTGGCAAAATCTCTCAAAGTTCCACAAGATTCCACGTCAGAGCCCTGACGAGTGTTGAGGACGCACCTTCCTCTGTTTCATGATCCTGACGAGCGCAGCTTGAAGGTACATCTTGCGGTCGTCGTCGCAGTGCGCTGCCTCGCTGCCCTCGCCGCCCGCGCCGCTCCCACCGCCGCCTGCAAGCAAATAACGCTCACTCTCACATACAACATAGGTGCATAGAAAAATACCATCCACCTTTTTTTACACAATGTCGGCAAGCATACGACCCACCTGATGTAAAGCGGTTACCGTAGCCTATTAACGCTTGCAATACATAAAACTCAACCGGTTTCTAACGCTCCTGACATCACCTTCTGTTAGAACCATCTCCTCCAGTTCCCTGCACGTCGGAGGGGACGCGCGACCGGACGGTATGAAGGTCGCCATCCTATACGCCTGGCCCCAAGAGTCCTGGTTTCCGGACTGCAACTTCACGAAAGAATTCAAGCTCCTTCCTCTCCAGAGCCCTTCTACACTTCAATCTTACCTCGTGAAACTTCACTCGCGCTGCTTCCTGTGTTGGCCTCTTTCTTTCTTCGCCGCTGCCACGCATGTCGTAATCTTCCTCATTCCCTTCTGAGGTAGGTCTGTTCAGCCGTCCACCATTCATGGTCGGGGGCTTCTGTCGTTTCGCAACAAGACATTCTTCAGCTGTTTTGCTCATTACGTCCAGAAACTCCTTACATAGCTCCCGGCTGGTTGTTCCACATTCAAATATCTCACTCTTGTCTGGATCAGCGCCTCGAAGTGGAACCAGTTGACCCCACGCCCCCGGCATCGAGACATCTTGTAAACGTTCAGCTCCGCCCACTATGCGGTTCCTGGCTACCGAGTAAGTGATGAGGCGATGGTACAAAGAACTTCTATTACGGAAGAATCGGCGTTTCTAGGCAACGGTAACCGCTTTACATCAGGTGGGCCGTATATGCCTCCAGACGTTGTATAAAAAAAAACGTACCTTGATGCTGGGGCGCGTTACAAGACAGCCTGACTTTGGTCCTCTTGCAGGAGAAGGCCAGGTTCAGGGTGAGCGTGCCGCTGGGCCCGTCCTCGCCGGCCTCCTCCCCGTCGCTGAGCAGCAGCCCGGCGTCGAGCAGCGGGCGCACGTGCCGCGACCACGCGTCGCCCGTCAGCTGGAGCGACTCGCGCAGCTCGCGGGCGGGCGCGCTGTCCACGCACTCGAAGCAGAGGAGCAGGGCGCACTGGAACCCATATTTGGATAAAGAACTGACATAGTGGATAAAGGATTAACCGGTACCTGGTTCGAATCCTTCTGTGAGTATTTTTAACACTAACACCAACGTTTGTGAGTTCGATTCCCACGAGGACAAACATTTGTGTGCCTATTTGTTTTGGTCTGGATGTTTTCAAGAGAAGTAGGACGTATCAAAACAAGCCGATTGGGAAAGTACCTCCACCTTACAGAAAGCCAAATAACAACTCTCTGGGGGGTTGTTGTGTTCTGCGAGTGGGTGAGGTCACCAGTAAATTGTTGGTTGTATTTTTTTTTATATAACGTCGAGAGCCATATAAGCACCTGACAAAATAAAGCGGTAACCGTAGCCTATTTACGCTTGTACATTACCATGCCACCTCTGGTGCTCAGCTACTCCTTAAGAGCTAACCGGTGACCTCTCTCACTCGCAGGAACATAAAAACTCAGTTGTTATTTGGCTGCTGTTTTCTGCGAAGTAGAGGTATGTATTTCCCCCGACGGGCTGCTTTGATGCGTCCTACCTCTCTTAAAAACACCCAGATCAAGGCAAATAGACATGTTCATGCACACAAATGTTTGTCCTGTGTGAGAATCGAACTCACGAGCGTTGGTGTCAAAATAGCGTTACTTACCACTGCGCCACCGAACTCGTATCTTGACGACTGTTTTGTAAATTTGTAGGGTTGCTGCGTACGATTAAAAGACCCAAGCGATTCGCGGGTGGAGAAACGGTTGTTTATTGATGTGTACAAACCTGCGGTGTAGTGGCGCTGATGTGATACACCCTGGCGGTGTACCGGGTTCGAAGCTCTCCCGTGCACAGGTGGTGGAGCCAGGCTAGCCGTCGGCCGCTGAAGGACGCGCGGTAGAACGACTCAAAGAGTCGCGCTGGCTTCTCAAGCTGAGGAGGAGGTGCTAGAGGAGCCATGGCGCCGCCCAGCGGCCACGCACCAGCTTGCAACACCTGGAAATATATAACACGAATGAAATACAATAAACGATTGACAATTGCACTCAATACTTTGGCAGAAAAAGCCTTTACATCCTTACAGAATTTCTAAATAAATAGATAATCTACATGGAGTTTATGGCACTTTTCATAGATTTGAGTAGATTAATTAGATATATAACTGGAGTGGCCCGAAAACACTACCTTGAGGGATTCCAAGTGTACAGGAGATTCGTTTGACGATATGGCGCAGTGGTTAGTAACGCTACTTTGACAGTAACGCTCGTGAGTTCGATTTTTATACGGGACAAACATTTGTGTGCATGAACATGTCTGTTTGTCTTGGCAAACCAAGGGTGTTTTCCTGGTATCCTGCGTATGTATTAACAAAAAAAAAATGTATTTACGTATGTTTACCAATTGTCTAGTACCATAGCACAAGCTTCATTTACTTTGGGGCTAGATGGCGCCGTGTATTTATCCGACAATATTTCTTTATTATTATTATTTATTTTAACATTTTCAAACAGATAATAAAAAATAGATGATTCATGTGGTTTCTGTTGAACTTATAAATTGGAAGTTAGTAGTGTATTTATTTATTTGTTAAGTACACAAAACTAATTACAATTATCATTACTACAGTTTAGACAGATTCACAATGTGATCCAGATTAAAATTCTACACTAAGTGTACATAAATTGATAAGATATACAGCCCACGATACTTGACCGTTGAGTGCCGAGCGGTTTGATCAATACAAGTATATAACGGCATTGACGGGTTAACATGGGTAAATACATACTAAAACTATGTTAAAGTAAGTAAGTGAGTGTATGTGTGACACATTTAAGGTATTAAACGTCTAATACGCATATGGAACTGAGTTAGCCGCAAGTGAAATATGTTGAGATCTTCATGATTGGTAAGAATATCATTATACCAGCCATATTCTGGCAAATGGATTATAATAAGATATGTTGTTGGAATAAACTCGAAGATTAAATGTATTATTATTAGGATTCCGGGCTCTAAATCGCGTGCTGAAGTTCAATAGCGATAATAACTGCGGCGACACAACAGAATGAAGGATTTTGTATATACACTAGTGAACTCTTTAAGACGTGACTCCAGAGAAACCACACGGAACCTATCATGTCTTTTGCTATATGATCGGAGCTCACGACCAAAACCTCTTCGGAAGCTTATAATATTAATTGCTCTCTTTTGTACTCTCTCATGCGATCGCAATGGACATTGTTGAATTGTGACCAAACTACTCCAAAACGGGATAGAGAATGTGATCCTCTCATCTCTCAATAATGTGATCGAAGTGGGCATGAAACGTCAATTTAAAATCAAATATTATGCCCAGACCCTTAACAGCACTTTGGCGGTCAAATATTACTCCTCTCAAAGTATAATCACACAAATACACTTGAATCTTACGGCTGAAGGTTACCACAAAACATTTGTTGATGTTAAGATGCAAATGATTTATGTTGCACCAGAGATAGAATTCTTCCAAATCTCGCTGAAGTTTGAAGGCATCCGCATCTACGGGATAATCAATGGTTGAAAAGATCTCAAGATCGTCAGCATACAGCAGACAGGGGCATGATAGCCATTCTATCAGATCGTTGATAAAGACGACAAATAATATATTGCCCAAATGTGAGCCTTGCAGAATTCCTGACGGTACATCAACCGGTGCAGATAAGTGTCGCTCAATAGCAACGAGTTGACTTCTTTTCGTTAAATATGACTTTAACAAACGAATCAAGCTACCATGAATGCCATAAGCAGCAAGTTTGCGACAGAGAATGGAGTGATTTACTTTGTCAAATGCTTTGGAAAAGTCTGTATAGTTAGTATCTACTTGTTTTTGTTTCGCAAAAGCGCAGCATAAGTAATTTTTGTACTCAAGTAAATTGCTGGTTGTAGATTTGTTTGGTACAAAACCATGTTGCTGAGAAGATACGATTGGCTTCAAGTAGCTATGTATGTCTATAGTTATGGCAATGTGTGCGGTCGCCAGATTTGAAATTGACCTAGTTGAAGCGACTCGAGAAGTCGGAGTTGTCTCGCAAGTGCTGCTGGAACTTGGTGTTCAGGTCTGCGGAATCGGTCACGTCATGAACACGCGGTGCAGCTTGCTGCTGAGCTCTTACCTGTATGAAGAAGCCGGTGTTGGTGGTCAGCTTGTTGTCCCTCAGGTGCTGCTGGAACTTGGTGTTCAGGCCTGCGGAGTCGGTCACGTCATGAACACGCGGTGCAGCTTGCTGCTGAGCTCTTACCTGTATGAAGAAGCCGGTGTTGGTGGTCAGCTTGTTGTCCCTCAGGTGCTGCTGGAACTTGGTGTTCAGGCCTGCGGAGTCGGTCACGTCATGAACACGCGTTGCAGCTTGCTGCTGAGCTCTTACCTGTATGAAGAAGCCGGTGTTGGCGGTCAGCTTGTTGTCCCTCAGGTGCTGCTGGAACTTGGTGTTCAGGCCTGCGGAGTCGGTCACGTCATGAACACGCGGTGCAGCTTGCTGCTGAGCTCTTACCTGTATGAAGAAGCCGGTGTTGGTGGTCAGCTTGTTGTCCCTCAGGTGCTGCTGGAACTTGGTGTTCAGGCCTGCGGAGTCGGTCACGTCATGAACACGCGGTGCAGCTTGCTGCTGAGCTCTTACCTGTATGAAGAAGCCGGTGTTGGTGGTCAGCTTGTTGTCCCTCAGGTGCTGCTGGAACTTGGTGTTCAGGCCTGCGGAGTCGGTCACGTCATGAACACGCGGTGCAGCTTGCTGCTGAGCTCTTACCTGTATGAAGAAGCCGGTGTTGGTGGTCAGCTTGTTGTCCCTCAGGTGCTGCTGGAACTTGGTGTTCAGGCCTGCGGAGTCGGTCACGTCATGAACAAGCGGTGCAGCTTGCTGCTGAGCTCTTACCTGTATGAAGAAGCCGGTGTTGGTGGTCAGCTTGTTGTCCCTCAGGTGCTGCTGGAACTTGGTGTTCAGGTCTGCGGAGTCGGTCACGTCATGAACACGCGGTGCAGCTTGCTGCTGAGCTCTTACCTGTATGAAGAAGCCGGTGTTGGTGGTCAGCTTGTTGTCCCTCAGGTGCTGCTGGAACTTGGTGTTCAGGTCTGCGGAGATGGTCACGTCGTGAACACGCGGTGCAGCTCGCTGCTGAGCTCTTACCTGTATGAAGAAGCCGGTGTTGGCGGTCAGCTTGTTGTCCCTCAGGTGCTGCTGGAACTTGGTGTTCAGGCCTGCGGAGTCGGTCACGTCATGAACACGCGGTGCAGCTTGCTGCTGAGCTCTTACCTGTATGAAGAAGCCGGTGTTGGTGGTCAGCTTGTTGTCCCTCAGGTGCTGCTGGAACTTGGTGTTCAGGTCTGCGGAGTCGGTCACGTCATGAACACGCCGTGCAGCTTGCTGCTGAGCTCTTACCTGTATGAAGAAGCCGGTGTTGGTGGTCAGCTTGTTGTCCCTTAGGTGCTGCTGGAACTTGGTGTTCAGGTCTGCGGAGACAGTCACGTCGTGAACACGCGGTGCAGCTCGCTGCTGATCTCTTACCTGTATGAAGAAGCCGGTGTTGGTGGTCAGCTTGTTGTCCCTCAGGTGCTGCTGGAACTTAGTGTTCAGGTCTGCGGAGACGGTCACGTCGGTGAACATGCGGTGGAGTTTGTTGGTGAATTCGTAACCGCACGCTGCCTTCAGGCGGTTTATCATCGCCTCTTCCTGTAACACCCCACGGGAATTGACGGTTATGGATTAGTTGTTAAAAGGTCTCATAATAGTAAATACATGTGAGGAGTACGAAGCGTTATTTTACTTTTATTAAACTAAGGTGGCGAAGGGTACGGCATGCCCGTTGATACGCAGTTACCGTAGCCTATGGACATTTGCAACAGGAGTGTCACTCGTGCGTTGCCGACTATGCAAATACCTCTTCACGTCTTTCTTGAAGAACCCCCTGCTGTAATCCCTTGGGAAAATCTCGGCTGGGAGTTCATTTCACAACTTGTGAGTTCCCGGAGGAAAACTTCGCTGGAACCGCACAGTACGCGACCATTGTCATACGTCTGATTGAATACACGTTAAACAATATCAATTTCAGCCTATCTGTAGATGGAAGAACAGATACTGTATGCAGCGTTACCTCTGAGGTATGAGAACCAACTAAACCCGCCTAGAAATAGGCTGCGATCGAAGCTGCTTGCGCGATTTTTTGTTTCGACGAGCTCGGTGGCGGTGGTTAATAACGTTACTTTGACACTAAAATCAAACAGACATACATGTTCATTGGAATCAAACCCACGAGCGTTGACTTTCGACTCACTCCCAGGCATTTTTATCATTAATATAGTCAGATACTTTATAATATGCCCTGCTACACAATTTGGCTTAATAGTAGTTTTAAATTTGTTTATTGACAATTCTTTTATATTGCTGGGAAGTTTGTTATAGAACCGTATACATTGCCCCATAAAAGAATTTCTTATTTTGTGAAGACGGCTTGCATGTAACACAAGATTATGCTTATTATCTAGTATTTATGTTATGAGTATCACTCTTTTTACAAAATGAGTCTATGTTTTTATGGACATACAAAAGATTTTCATAGATATATTGCGATGCAACTGTTAAAATATTTATTTCTTTGAATTTTTCTCTAAGGCTCTCCCGGGGACCAAGTTTGTAGATAGCTCTTATGGCTCTCTTTTGCAATAAAATATGGTGTTAATGTCCGCGGAGTTACCCCAAAGAAGAATTCCATATGACATAATACTATGAAAGTAGCTGAAATAAACTATTCTAGCCGTATCAACATCAGTGAGCCGTCTAATAGTTTTCACTGCATAGGCTGTTGGTGTTATGAAACCTGTTTCTTTTTCGGATAAAATAATGTAACAGCACGTTTGTCCACTGCGCCACCGAGCTCGTCGAAATTGTACGCATCCCGACGCGGTATAAGAACATGAAGCATCTCCAAGACTGACCTGTTCCATGGACGCGGAGAGCTGGTGTATGAGCCGGCGGGCCAGGGCGCGCGCGTAGTACTTCTGGAACACGTCCTTGTCGCACACGTACTTGAAGACGACGATGGCGCCGGCCAGCTTCTCGTCGGCCTCGGCCTCGCCGCCGCCGCGCTTGCGCAGCAGGCAGTCGCAGTACCGCGCGAGCAGCTCGGGCGCGCGCGCCGGCGCGTCGGGGGCCGGCCGCGCGTTCACCACCTCGCTGCACGCCTGCACCAACGAACTACTCATCACTACGTAATTCCAATGTTTAAAAAGTATGTACAACTAGATTGGCAAACAAGCAAGCGGCCCGCGTCTGATGGTAAGCGGTCATGGCAGCCGTATTGACGCTCGCAACACCACGGGGATCTTACTCGCGCGCTTTCAATCTTGTGATCTAAGTCTGTTTCGTCGCAGTACCCAGTAATTTCTCTGCCATATCTCACCCTTCAAACCGGAACACAGCTATATAAATATGTCTGCTCGGCGGTAGAGATAGCTGAGCCAGAGGTACCCGCGCAGACCACGACTGTACAAAGTCTCCCTCCGTTAAGTCCCTCTTCGCGTTCGAATTGTTTGCAGCGAAAGAGCGGTGACTTCAAACACAAACACCACTCATCAAGCGGTAAGTCCCGGTGGCATCCACTACGGAGCCCGGGGCTCGCTGTGATCACGATCCAAGATGTGGCGAGCCCAGTTATTACATTGGAGCGACTGCTGTCCGACCTCCGTAACCCTTTAAGGGGAACCAGACAAGACATTGAATTTTGATCATCAGTTTTCTGAATTGGTTCCCGCTGTGGAAACTCCGCGCACAGCCCGCTCAGTCGGCCGCCGACAGTCACCACGCACGCTCGTCCCCGCGCCGTCGGCCTGCAGTCAGCGGCGGGTCGCTCACCTTGTCCAGAGCTCCGATGAATGCCTGCGCGCCCGCGAACACCTCCGAGAACAGCTTGCTGTACTTGCCGTGCAACGAGAGCATCGCGTTCACGAAGTGCGTGTGCGCCTGCAAACAAACACACATAACGCTTATTTGTATGTCTTTTTCTTCCTCGCGTTATTCCCCCTAAGTTAGCGAATATACTGATTGTAATATTGAACTTTTGACGTGATAACGTCTTATAAATCGATGAACGCCGGCTGCATGCATGAAAGTGTCACGTTCCGCGTGAGCCGAGCGTGCAAGCGAGAGCGCGGAACGAGCGATAGAGAGGCACGATCGGCCTAAACGTTCGGCTTGTGACGCATCTATCTCTCTTCCACTCCATCGGCCGACGCGTCCGAGTAGCAGAGAGACAGCGGCAGCACACAACCTACACGTGAACTGTTTTGTCGACTGTTGAATGTTTTCTTATGACGTTATCACGTAACATTATCGTCCGTAAACAGACTTTACAGACAACTAATTTTTTTTTCGGGACGGACCCACCATTCACTCCCACCACTGTGTCTCCTGTGTAGCTAGAATTAACAGCGGCGACCACAAAAAAGGCAATGAACAGTGAAGTCCATTGCCGTCCCGGGGGTTAAACTACAGCTGCCTTGGAACTCACAACGAATTTAATCAGAAGAAATTTGTAAGAGTAGGAATTTTTGGAATTGACTTCCCCAAAGTGAGAGACAGCAATATGACAAATAAGGCATTTAAGAACCTCAAAGAGATGGCTAGTCAAGTGAAGCTCAACTGCCGTGCACCATTGTTTATCAGATATCTAACACTATTGGGACTACTACACTATTGGTGACGTGGAACTGCCGTCAGACCTCTACGACACAGAAGGAAGACCAGACCTTTCTTATGTTCCATCACACGGCTTAGTGGTACTCGCCAGGATGCGAACCGGTGACCAGTTCGTCAACAGGTCGCCTCTTTGTACACTGGGCTACCACCGCTGCACATATGGAAATAATGATTTTTTTTATACAACGTCGGCAGCATACAAACATACGGTCTGCCTGATGTAAAGCGGGTACCGTATCCTATTAACCCTTGCGATATATTAAGTATCACTCACGCGATGCCTCCTGTGCTGCTTACACAGTAACTCCTTGGGAGCTTACTGGTGACCTCACTCACACGCAGGAACACAACAACAACCCTCTAGGGAGTTGTTTTTTTTTTTTTTTTTTTTTTTTTATACCACTAAGGTGGCAAACAAGCGTACGGCCTGCCTGATGGTAAGCAGTTACCGTAGCCTATGTGCATTTGCAACACCAGGGGTGTCACTCTTGCGTTGCCGACCCTGTAAGAACCTCTTCACGCCTTTCTTGAAGAACCCCATACAGTAGTCCCTTGGGAAAACCTCGGCAGGGAGCTCATTCCACAACTTAATAGCTCTCGGTAGAAAACTTCTCGTGAAGCGCACAGTGCGCGACCATTGCGGTTCCAGTGTGTGCGGATGAACTCCCAGCCGCCGGCGAGCTGTGCGATTGTAAAACAAGGCTGTTGGTATAATGTCGAACAACTCCTCAGAACACAACCCATTATACAGCCGGTAGAACACGCAAAGGGAAGCAAAATCTCTTCTCAAACTCAAGGGCTCAATGCCGTGTGTGAGTCCAGGATCATCGATAATCCTCACAGCTCGTCTCTGTATCGAGTCACAAGGTCCTAGCTGGTATCTAGGTGCTCCCGCCCAAAGGTGGCTACAGTACTCCATATGCGGACTGACTTGGGACGTATATAACATAAGCCTTTGCCCCGCGCTGAAGTACTGTTGAGCACACCGAGTTCTTGGACGCCAGCTTGACCTTCTCCTCTAGGTGACCTCGATACTGAACATCGCTGGAGATCTCGATACCGAGAATCCCAATGATCTTAGTAATTGTGAGCGGCATGTTCTCGAATTGGAGAACCACAGCAAATGGGGTTTTCTTAGCGGTGAACGCGCAAACTTGTGTCTTGGCAGGGTTGAATTGGACTAGGTTCAATCGCCCCCAGTCAGATACTTTAGACAATGTACCCTCCATTTCAGACACAAGTTTATCGCGGCTTTCCTCTACAAGGGAACGAGGGATGTTAGCACGGCCTGTATAATAAGTGTCGCCGGTGCTGTCGTCCGCATAACAATGAATGCTGTCGATTGACAACATGTCATTAATGCTGCAGAAACAGCGTCGGGGACAACACAGAGCCCTGTAGGACGCCAGCATTAATATCCATGCTATCGGAGCAACTACCGTCTATCACGGCTTTTATACGTCTGCTGGATAAGAAGCTGGCAATCCATTTGCACAAACCCTCGGGCAGCCCGTACGATGGTAACTTCGATAGAAGACTCCGATGCCAGACCCGATCGAACGCCTTTGCCATATCTAGGCTAACAGCCAATGCTTCACCTTGACTCTCAATCGCCGAAGCCCAGCGGTGTGTAAGATACACTAGAAGATCACCAGTCGAACGACCGTGGCGAAAGCCGTATTGACGGTCGATGATTAGGTCGTGATCTTCTAGGTATGCTAGGAGTCGTGTGTTTATCACACGCTCCATCACCTTGGAGAGAAGGGAGGTTATGGCAATAGGCCTGTAATTCGACGGATCTGATCTATCGCCCTTTTTGGGCACCGGGTGCACATTGGCGGTCTTCCACGAAGACGGGACTTGCCGAGTGGAGTAGGAAAGCACGAAAAGGCGCGTTAGCACAGAACACAACTCAGGAGCACACTGCTTTAGCACCACTGCTGGTATGCCATCTGGCCCACTCGACTTATGAATGTCGAGGGAGAGCAACGCCCGCCGGACATCTCGCTGGGTAATTGAGATTTCCGGCATTGAGCTACTGCACCTCGGGATGGTAGGTGGCACAGCTCCCCCGTCATTCAAAGTCGAGTTAGAGGCAAAGAGATTACCCAGTAAGTCGGCTTTCTCTTTAGCACTGTAGGCCAGACTGCCATCCGGTTTTTGCAGTGGTGGCATAGACGCTTGACAAAAGTTTCCCTCGGCAGCTTTAGCCAGTGACCAGAAAGCACGGCTGCCAGACGGAAGGCTTGCAAGCCGCTCGCCAACTCTACCGACGAAATCAAACTTTGCTCTGGCAATTACCCTCTTACTAGACCTCGAGGCAGCGTTGAGTTTACGTTTCAAAACAGAGACATCAGGATTTCCATTAGCATGCGCCGTGGTCCAAGCCTCGAAAGCAGCCTGTTTGAGAAGTCTGGCTTCTCTACAAGGCCGATTAAACCACGGTCGCTTTTTAGCTCCCGCAGCAGCCACTAAGCGACTGGGAATGTAGCATTCCATGCCATCCAATATCGCCGTAGCTACCGCAGTCGCGCAGGATTCGATATCGTCTGTTTTGAAACAAAGTTGCCTCCACGGGTACGACGCGTATAACTCACGCAGTCCGTCCCAGTCTGCCGACTTATAGTGCCAAACACGCCGCCATCCGGTAGGCCGAGGTGGGTCACGCCTGGCACAAGGCGCTTGGGTTCGGATGAGACAGTGGTCCGATGAGCCAAGCGGCGCATCCACTGAGATGTTGTACTCATCCGGACGTGTTGTCAGCAGAAGGTCCAGTAAGGAGCTTGTATGGTCCTCTACATCTGGTATTCTCGTGGGAGAATGCACCAGTTGGGAGAAACCATAGGCCAGAGCAAAGTCATGAGCAGATCTCCCCGCGGAATCAGTGCACCGAGAGCCAAGCCATTCGGTGTGATGGGCATTAAAGTCTCCCAAAATCACTAATTCCGCGGAGGGATACTGCTCGATAACTCTGTCAGTCGTCATTTGCAGGTGCTCAAATAAACGAGCTGTGTCTGCATCACCGCTATAGGACCTGTAAAGGCAGGCGTAGATTCGGGTGTGGCCGCCATGATCCACGCGCACCCATAGTATTTGTTTGTTTGTTTGTAATTTCTTTATTGTACACTCATAGTAAACAACAATACAGTAAACATAAAAATAGAATTATAAATGTACAAAGGCGGACTTATCTCTATAAGAGATCTCTACCAGCCAACCTTTGAGTGATTAGAGATTTTAGTGCAGAGTGGCGAGGGTAAAACCAATGAGAAATATGAATAATTAATAATAGATTAATATATACATATATATATATATATAAATCCCACATACATAAATACCTAATTACATACATACATATATACACATACATACATAAACAATATACATACTTAACAGTAAAACAAATGCTATACATAGTAATTCTACACATATTACATGAACATTAGCTGCTAAAGAGTATTAGCTCAATCCACTGCATTGACAAATTTGAGAAGACGAGCCTTGAAAGAATCCAATGACGTAGCCAGTTTTACATGGGTGGTGAGCGAATTCCAAAGCGTTGCCGCCTTGACCGTGAAAGAATTAGAGTAGGTTTTAGAGGAATGGAGTGGAATATCCAGCCGAAGACTATCACAAGAACGTAATCGACTATCGATATCCCGTATTTGAAATTTATCACGGAGGTAAGATGGAGAATTAGGTGAAAATAACACTTTATAAAGAAATGTCATCACATGAATATCTCTACGTATCCTGATAGAGTGCCAACCCAATTGTTTTCGGAACTCTGAGATGTGATCGAATTTTCGTAGGCCGAAAACAAATCGAATGCACACATTTTGAAGTCGCTCCATCTTATCTAGTAACTCTTCCGAAAGGTCGAGACTTGCAACATCGCCATAATCCAGTAAGGGGAGTAAGAGACTCCGGGCCAACGTAATCTTTGTCGCCATCGGGAGAAAATTTTGGAGGCGTTTGAGGGAATGCAGCGATGCGTGAATTTTTTTACTAACCTCATTGACTTGAGGGGCCCAAGAAAGAGTTTCATCCATGGTGATGCCTAAATTCCGAACCGAGGTTGAGTAAGTAGTAATGACAGGTCCTTGTCTTCCAGGCTACGAAGACGGCGACAACAAATATCCTCCCGAACGAACATACACACCCCGGCACGACGTACAAATAAGTGTTCAAGTTTGTACCCGGGGTAATGTAAGTAAGAGGTGTCGGCCGGTGAGGATATTTGTGTCTCCGTGAGGAAAAGAAGGGTCGGCCGAGCAGTCTCGAGGTGGTAGTGAACCGCGTTAATGTTGGAGTGTAGTCCCCTGATGTTGCAAAAATCCACATTTATTGTGGAAGGGGTAGCCGCTGTAATTTTCCATTTTCCTTTCTTTCTCTTAGGCATGTTTTATGAGGTTGTTTGAATAATGAGAAGTCGCTGAGCCGACAGAGTGGAAGACAAATGCGCGGTATCTTCCACCACTGGACAGTGCAGGTTATGCGGTTAGCTGGCACGGCGGGCGGAAGGGCCCCCGGTCCCCCCCTGCTGCAGCAGCCGGGTCCACTCCGGTCTCCTTCTCCGGCACGACCACTACAACAGGGATTTTTCGCGGGTTGGCGGTTCAGCCTCCCGGGGCGGAGATTAAGTAATCCCCGGGTTCGGGAACCCTACTGACCCGCGGGCGGCCAGCGGTCAGCCGTTTCACCGGGTCTCCCTGACCGCCGCGCCAGCCTTCCGCGCCCCCGCTGTTCGTGGCGGTTCGATATCCGCCGGTCCTCCCGCTGCCTGCACAACGACTTCCCAAATGACTGGCAACCTTACTCACACACAGGAACACAACAATCCTCCCGGAGTTGTCATTTAGCTGCGGTCTTCTGTAAGGTGGAGGCTTCTTGTTATTTAGCTACGGTTTTCTGTGAGATGGAGGTACTTCTCCAGGCGGGCTGCTTTGATGCGCCCTACCTCTCTTATCCTTTAAGTATGGACGTGGAGTCCCGCAGGCTACTCGATGTCTTCGTTTTCTTAGTTTCACCTACTTCCCCCCACTCCCCGCGATTGAACGGCTCAGTAGCTTTTGTTTTAGTCGTAACTACCAACAAGGCAGAAGGTTGCGTCTTCCGATGAATATCACGCAAGTAATGACCATCAAAATATTGACCGGAGCCTGTCAGGCTACACGTCCGTTGTTGCCCTATGATATATTTTATAAGCGCGATTATGTTTGTTTCAAATTTGTTAGTACAAAATGTCAAAAAACAATAAAGCCGGTAGTTCTAAATCAAAACGACCATCTACGAGTTCTGTTCAGGGACCTGCGAGAAAAACTTTGCGTGTAGGAGATCCATCTTTCGAAAAAGAAGTGAATGAGGTGTTGTTAGCTTCGGATCAGTCTGACAATGAAGAGAAATTTGAAGATTTTTTTATATTGGAGCCCGAACTAATACAAAATCGTGAGAGTGACAATGATGAAGATCAGGACCAGGACCAGCGCCAGAACCTACCTGTGTGGCTCCAATGTTCTAGACCTTTGTGCACTGACTGCCAATAAATTTACGTTATTAGACTGTTGTCAATTTTTTTTATATTTGTTACCTGAAGTAGATGTTTTGTGTTTTTGGTTTCTTATATATTATGTTTTGAGAAAAAAGACTAATTTTGTTATAGGAATAAGTTTGGCTGTTTTCAATACCTAAAAATGTAACCTAAGTAGATTTAAACTGAAAATGCCATAATTTTTGATTTTAAAAATTTCTATAATTTTTGAAATAAAAGTTCAATAAAAGCACGTTATTTTATTGCTAAATCCCATAACTTTAATATTCAATTAGTTTTAAAGCGATCTTACAACAAATTCGGAGCCTGTGAGACTCCACGTCCACAGTAGTGTTAAGAAAAAATGACGTCCATACTTAAAGGTTAAAACATCCAGACCAAGACAAACAGACATGTTCATGCACACAAATGTCTGCCTTGTGTGGGAATCGAACCCACGAGCGTTGGTGTCAAAGTCGCGTCATACACGACTGAGCCACCGAGGTCGTCAAAAATGTTTTGTTTTTATACAACATAGGGAGGTATACAAGCATACGGCCCACCTTATGGAAAGTAATTAATGCAGTCTATGAACGTGCTGCCACTCTAGCTGAGATCAGCTCATGAGCTTGCTGGTGACCTTGCTTTGCCCGGGAATACGACCCCCTAGTTATTATTTTGCAGCGGTTTTCTGTGAGGTGGAGGTACTTCCCCAGACGGGCTGCTTTGATGCGCCCTACCTCTCTTAAAAAGTGACGTGAAATATCATCATGAAAACTCTCATCATGTCAGCCCATATTCGTCTACTGCTGAACATAGGCCTCCTCTCTAGACTGGCATTCGTCTCGATCCTGGTCGACAAACCTCTCGAGGTGTAGGGGTGGGAGTGTAGGTCTAACCTCGTCCTTGTTGTGCGCGGCTCTCAGCGCGGCGTGTCCGTCCATGGCAGCCTGCGCGTGCGCAGCGTCCACCAGCGGCCGCAGCGCTCCCTGCGCAGCGAGCGGCTTCAGCAACGCGTACATGCGGCGCAGGTCACAACGACGCTGGGGAAAAAACATTAAAAACCAGTTGAGAATGCGCAAGCTTGCATTGCCAGAGGAACACCTGGCTCGTCAATTATATAACAATTCAATTTTTTTTTTTAATTATCGGCCATTTTGACCATGTTCCTTAAGAGATAAGAACGGTGTTCTTGAACATTCCTATTCTACTTTTTTATGCTGAATCCGAATCTGAAGTCAAAATTCGAATATTCGAAAAAAAAGCGACAGACAAACGCACACACAGACTAACATATAAAATGAAAATACACTTATTAAAAAACATACACTTAACGTTCTAATGCGTTTAAGGTGCTGCGCAAACGTGTACACACCGATACGGGACACCGTGGTGGGAAAACGGTGGTCACTGTGTCCAGTGAAGGCAGCTCCCGATTTTGTATGAAGGTGTCTCGTGTCGCTAATAAGTGTCTTAGTCTGCGGAGCGCCTAAATGTTTACAATTGGAATGTCTTTAACATGTCACGTATAGTGATTGTTCTCTATACGTGAACAAAGATAAATAATTAAATGCCGGAAGCATTACTACTCTCCTAAAAGAAGTGGGGCGCATCAAGGCAGCCCGTCTGGGGAAGTAGCTCCACCTCACAGAAAACCTCAGGCAAATAACAACTCCCTAGAGTGTTGTTGTGTTCTTGCGTGTGAGTGAGGTCACCAGTAAGCTCCTAAGGAGTTGCTGTGTAAGCAGCAGAGGTGGAATCGCGCTACCAAGCGTTCACGGGCTACGGTAATCGCTTTTATCAGGTGGGCCGTATGCTTGTATGTCTCCCGACGTTGTTTAAATGAGTGTGGAGTGTACCTGTTCGGCCTGAGGTCCCTCCTCGCAGGCCTCCCGGAGGAGTCTCTCGGTGTCGGCGTGCAGAGCCGGCAGGTGAGCCGCCACCGCCGCCCTCTCGTAGCAGCCCCTCACAGCTTCGGTCGACGACGAATGGAGGAAACGAGCCCCCAACGCTATCTCACGTTCAAGACCTGGGACGAGAAAGGATACAATCATTCATTACATTATTGAACAAGGGACGGAAGTGCGTAACGGGAAGCCGGGGAAGGTTAAAACGAGCTCGGTGGCGCAGCGGTTAATAACGCTACTTTGTCACCGATGCTCGTGGGTTCGATTCCCACACAGGACAAACATTCGTGGGCATGAACATGTCTGTTTGTCTTGGTCTGGGTGTTTTTAATAGAGGTAGGGCGTATCAAAGCAACCCGTCTGTGGAATTACCTCCACCTCACAGAAAACCGCAGCAAAATAACAACTCTCTGGCGGGTTGTTGTGTTCCTGCGTGTGAGTCAGATCACCAGTAAGCTCCCGTGGAGTCGCGGTGTTAGCAGCAGAGGTGGTATCGCGCGAGTGATACTTAATGTATTGCAAGTTTTCATAGGCTACGGTAACCGCCGCGCTTTACATCAGGTGGGTCGTATGCTTGTATACCTACCGACGTTGTTTAAAATAAAAACAATCGCTTTGATAATGTACGCGTATTATTGTCCGCAATAAACAGAATCGACATAAAGATGTCTCTATTTGATAGTACATGTATACGTGTCAATGAAAAATATACCTTAACACTTCAAAAATATGACTTACAAAAGACCATTCGATAAATAAAGTATTTGAATAATGAAAAACATCTCCCATTGCGTGTATTGTAAATTGAACCTAACAACTTTGTGTTAAGATTTACAGTCTTGTGTATGTATGTATGAATATCTTCGCGCCAGGTCCCTTGCGGGGTAGGCAGAGAGAACCGAACGCCATAAGACGTGCTCCTTACACATTTCACTCGCTTCTCTAACATTCACAGCTCTTTTCATCGCTCGCTGGGCTCCTGACAGCACCTTCTGATAAAACACGACCAATTTGGTCATGGTAGGTAAGTCTCGATCTTCCTCGGCTACCTCCTTCCTTCCTCTCTTAAAAACATCCAGACAAACAGACATAACCTAACCAGTCCACGAATGGACTCCTGAAACCTGAATTTCCAGTGCTGCGTAGCTCGTCTACGAACTAGTGATACCTTCGAGCACGTGCTTCATGTAATGTGATATGTCTCCGTGGTGCAGCAGGTCGCCCGCGAACCTCGCGTGGTGCGAGGCCGCCGCCGCCAGGTACGGGTCCAGCACCGCCTGCTGGTACAGGGACAAGGGCGACCGCACTCTGAACGACTGCACCTGGAACACATAAATCTTGAAGACGTCGGTAAACGTATTGCTAAAGAGCTTGAAAAATTACTTGACCCCCCCCCCCCCCCCCACGTAATAAATAAATATTGTCGGGCAAATTACACAGCGCCATTTTTTTTTTGTAAATACATACTTACTATACATAGAAAATACCCAGACCAAGACAAACAGACATGTTCATGCATACAAATGTTTGTCCTGTGTGGGAATCGAACCCACGAGCGTTGGTGTCAAAGTAACGTAGCAGCGCGTGTCACCACTGCGCCACCGAGCTCGTCAAAAGCAACTCTCGTTCTGATAAACATGGCGACATTTATCGCCTTAGTGGTTAAAATGTCCTCCCATTGGTCAGTAGGTTCAAATCGTTGAGATATTTAGGCGCTGAGCGCTATTTTAACCAAAAAGACGATTCCTGACCCGTGACATAGCAGAATAGAGTAAAATCGTTTAGGAGCCGTTTAGGAGTTCATGACTTACACACGTGCAGAAGAATTATGTGTATGCTGGCACATGAAGGAAATCCATGGAGATCGATTTTGCGTAGTAACTCAATTCACCGCTACAGGTCAGGGTAGATTAAAACATGCAGCTCTTATTGGTTAGTTCACGGATCATCATCGTCTCATTGATTAAACGCTTGCGATATATTAAGTATCACTCGCGCGATGCCTCCTCTGCTGCTTACACAGCAACTGAGCTTACTGGTGACCTCCCTCACACGCAGGTACACAACAACCTTCTATGGAGTTATTATTTTGCTGCGGTTTTCTCTGAGGTGGAGGTACTTCCCCAGACGGGCTGCTTTGATGCGCCCTACCTCTCTTAAAACATCCAGACCAAGACAAACAGACATGTTCATGCACACAAATGTTTGCCTTGAGTGGGAATCGAACCCGCGAGCGTTGGTGTCAAAGTCGTGTCATTCACGACTGAGCCACCGAGCTTGTCAAATATCCAAATCAAATATCCTCCCATTGGTCAGTAGGCTGGAATCGGTGAGATATTTAGGCGCAAATATACTGCGTTTTGGTGAAGGGTGCCTTTATGTGCAGTCAAGCAGTTTATTGGTTATCACTCTCCAGCAAATAATTTAAACGCGTCTGTCGCCATAAAAAATATATATCAAACGCATACTCACATGCACCGTACTATGTATCGCCTGCCTTAGAATATCCGCTTGCGTCGGATCTGGCGGATGAGATCTGGCTTCTGACAATGCAGACACGATCCTTCCAGTCAGAGCGGATAAAAGCGGAGTCACCAACACGCGCTCCCACATTACTAGACCTAGTTCTCCCACCTACAACATCATCGTCGTCATTGAGATTATCAAAAAATATATTAAAGCCTTCCTCAACAACCTTCTTTTCGAATAGTGCAGCTCAAGGTACACATCTAGGTCCAAAATTTGTTATCTTACTACAACTAAGATTTATCTTTAATATAGAATAGTGGCGTAACATGTTGTTAAGAAAAATAAGCGCAATTTTTTATTTGATCGATTCAGCATATTCTTAACTTCATTATAAAAAAAAACAATCAGTGCACAATGTTCCAACATCACATGTGCTTGTGATTGTTTAATAGGAACTTCATCTCCATAATCTCAGTCCGTATTCATTTACTGCTGGACACAGCTCTCGCCTCAAGAGAGCCACTCGCCTCGATCCTGAGCTACCAGCCTCTATGGATGCACTGGAACTTATCTTCTATGCTAATATACAAAGTTTGTTTGTTTGATTGCGCTAATCTAGGGTGTGCTACGTGGAATTGAAAAATCATTTTTGCATTAGATAGCCCAATTCTCGAGTAAGTTTGGAAGTCGAGGAGAAAGAAAATTCGACATCACGAAATGGCCCTTCGAGGTAGAGGAAAAGAAAGAAAGTAAGAAAAAGTGTCTCTCAGATACCGGGACATGGGCGGACGAAGTCGCGTGCTGCGGCTAGTGAATATACTTAGTCTCGCCATAAATACTGTTACAATTAAAAATAAACAAAATATTACATTTGAATTTGGAATCTGTCATTTTTAAATGATTGTTCATTGAGTTTTCTCATTTTGGCGCCAATACATTGTACAATATTTTGCGATATTAAAATGGAGTGGGGTGATAAAGAGAACCGAATCGCTGTGATTGCATTACACAAAGTAGGTATGGAGCCAAATGCAATTTTTAAAACTCTCCGTACGCTTGGTATTAGTAAAATGTTTGTGTACCGGGCTATTAATAGGTACAATAAGACCTCCTCTGTTTGTGACAGAAAAAGATCTGGCCGTCCACGTAGTGTTCGTACGAAAAAGGTGGTCAAAGCAGTAAAGGAAAGAATTCGAAGAAATTCTGTCCGAAAGCAAAAGATTTTATATCGGGAGATGAAGATAGCACCTAGAACCATGTCGCGTATTTTAAAAGATGACTTAGGGCTTGCAGCCTATAAGAGACGTACTGGTCATTTCTTAACTGATAATTTAAAAAAGAATAGGGTGGTAAAATCGAAACAACTACTGAAGCGGTATGCAAAGGGGGGTTACAGAAAATTTGTTTACAATTGAGCAACATTTTAACAAACAAAATGACCGTATTTATGCTCAAAGCTCTAAGGAAGCTTCCCAATTAGTCGACAGAGTGCAACGTGGGCACTATCCGACTTCAGTGATGGTTTGGTGGGGTATTAGCTATGAAGGAGTGACTGAGCCATACTTTTGTGAAAAAGGTATCAAAACATCGGCACAAGTGTATCAAGATACCATTCTTGAGAAGGTAGTGAAGCCCTTTAACAACACCCTGTTCAATAACCAAGTATGGTCCTTCCAGCAAGACTCGGCGCCGGGTCATAAAGCTCGGTCTATGCAGTCTTGGTTGGAAACGAACGTGTCGGACTTCATCAGAGCTGAAGACTGGCCGTCGTCTAGTCCCGATCTTAATCCGCTGGATTATGATTTATGGTCAGTTTTAGAGAGTACGGCTTGCTCTAAACGCCTTGATAATTTGGAGTCCCTAAAACAATCCGTACGATTGGCAGTGAAGAATTTTCCCATGGAAAGAGTGCGTGCTTCTATTGATAACTGGCCTCAACGTTTAAAGGACTGTATGGCAGCCAATGGAGACCACTTCGAATAAGCTTTTTATCTTTTAAATTGTTTTATAGTTATGTATTAAACTAACACACTGTAAAAGTAATAAATGTTATTTGCAATAGATTTTTTTTCTTTGTTTCAGTATTTATGGCAAGAGGTATATGTATCATTCTTCATTGCTTTTTTTGATAATCATGACGATATTCTACGGGGTTGTAACTTTTGACAATGTAGACATACTGTCAATGAAAACAGAAGATAGGGAACTCGGTAACCCTATGACCTTTAAGATCATTAATCAATATGAAAACCTAACGTTAAACATACAATATTAAACAAAATGGAGAAACGAGTCATGTTCCTTTCCTTTCCCGAAAGATCTATCAGATTTACAAAGATTGCAACTCCAAAGATTATTTTTAGTTCGATATTTACCTCTATCTAGATATGTACCTCTAATTGTCTTGCGTCATGTTCTGGGCAGTTGGCTGTGGCTGCTGTACCGTATATTATCTCAGCATCGGATACCTGAAACAAAGCGGGCATACCTCGGTAATTGGATTGAAGAGACAGGATTTAATGAAAAAATAATAATAATAATAAAATTTATTTATTTATTCTATAATTTAATACGTAAAATAGTCTTCTTATTCGTCCTTTCGTTATCTCGTTTCTTAATCCATTAGGATTGGCAAGATCCGCCCCCTAAGCCTAAGGATTTGGCGAAGACAGTGACTTTTCCACGGAGCGACTGCCGTCCGACCTCCACAACCAGAGGGAAGACCAGACCTTTATTATGTTAAGTCACAAAACTTTCGAAATATATTTTTTAGGACGTGCGGGTTTCTTGATGTTTTCCATCACCGCCGTGCTAGTGATAATTACAAATATGTACATAAATCATAAAACACGAATGGATTCGAACCGGGAACCAGTTGGTCACTAGACCGGTTCTTTATACACTGGGCTAAGACTGCTCATGTATTATATATATATATATTGCCCAGTGACTCGGTCGTGAAAGACGCGACTTTTACACCAACGCTTGTGGGTTCGACTCCCACACAAAACAAACATTTGTGTGCATGAACACGGCTGTTTGTCGTAGTCTGGATGTTTTAAGAGAGGTAGGGCGCATAAAAGCAGCCCGTCTGGGGAAGTACCTCCACCTCACAGAAAACCGCAGCCAAATAACAACTCCCTAGAGGGTTGTTGCTGCGTGTGAGTGAGGTCACCAGTAAGCTCCCAAGGAGTTGCTGTGTAAGCAGCAGAGGTGGCATCGCGCGAGTGATACTTAATATATCGCAAGCGTTAATAGGCTACGGTACCCGCTTTACATCAGATGGGCCGTATGCTTGTATGCCTCCCGACGTTGTATAAAAAAATAAACAAAAAACGAAAGAAGTACAACTTCTTACGTGTGTAACATACATACACACACACAAATGTGTATATATATATATATATATATATACATTTTTATTTTTCTATCGTGCAAGCGTTCGAGACAACAAATACTTTTTTCTCCTTACCTTTTGTCGCTTGATGTGTTGCAGGTTTAAGTACGAGTAGAGGCTGTTGAGGTAGGCGACGCCCTGACTGTACTCGCGCCACGCCGCCACGTACCTTACGAGGGAAAAAAACGGTCGCTCAATAAGTACAGTGAACATTACATTTTTTTATACAATGTATGGAAGAATACAAGCATAAGGTCCACCTGATGTAAAGTTTATATTGTAACCTATAAATGCTTGGAGCACATTAAGCAGAAGTCGCGCGATGTCACCTCTGCTACCCTCCTGGGAGTTGTCATTTTTGGCCGCGGTATTCAGTGACGTAGAGATACTTCCGAAGACTTGATACGTCCTACCTCTTAAAAACATCCAGTCCAAGACAAACAGAGATGTTCATGCACGCAAATGTTTGCCTTGTGTAGGAATCGAACTCACGAGCGTTCATGACAAAGCAGCGTTACCAACCACTACACACACAGCTTTCTTCACCAGAAAGCTCTTAAGGAGTTGCTCACTCACTCACAAACAAGAAGGCAGCAACCCTCCTAGGAGTTGTTATTTGGCTGCGGTTTTCTATAACCTATGTTATAGAAAACCGCAGCCAAGTGGTAGTACCTCCATAGGTACTTCCACTTGATGCGCCCTACCTCTCTTAAAAACATCCAGATCAAGACAAACAGAGATGTTCGTGCGCATAAAATAATGTTTATCTTGTGTAGGAATCGAACTCACAAGCGTTCGTGTCAAAGCAGCGTTAACAACCACTACGCCGGCGAGCTTGTCAAATACAGAAGATTCCTTTGAATAATCTGAGAACTGTTGTAGTTGTAGTGAGTCTAACACTCATTGGGAACTCGGTGTTTTTTTTATTACAAACTTTGGGATAAATGTTTACCACCCCTGATATTTGTTTACAGAATTTCTTTCTATTATTTGCCTCACCAGCATAAAATTGTGTCACGTGCCGCTCGGTTCTCCCCTAGTCTTAGTTCTTTGTCGTTTAGTCTCTGTCACACACAAAGCATCTAAGCGTCTCTCATTCATTACGACTATCAGCTTGTTCATCTTACCATTCAATCCACCACTCACATTTCACGTGCCTATGTAGCAGTCGGCTCCCGTCGACCCTCCCGTATTGGCGCTGCGTGGTGGGTGGCGCCCCCCACCGCCGCATGCAGCTATATTCGTGCCGACGCGGGCAGATCGGTGCGCGCGCCTCCGTGGTCGCTTCCGGGAGACGCCCTAATCCGTGCATCGTTGCGCTTTCGAGCCAGAATTGCATTCTAATAGATTGGCAGGGGTCGCAAACGAGCACGCTTCTGGCACATGACCCCGTGTAAAGAAATAAATAGTTGTTTCACTTACCTAGCGAGCAAGCCATCGTTGTGGTCATTGTTCTCGAGCGGCGCCGTCCCTCGCACGCGCTGCAGCAGACCCGACACATGCTCCTCGAGAAAGTTCCTGAAGCATATAGCCCATATTGCTACATGTCAAAATGCGTACATTTTGACGTTTCGTTAAGCGATCTGACAGCAGTGACGTTTAACGAAACGTCAAAATGTACGTATTTTGACACACGCCGCGCTGCAGTGCAGTTGCAGTTTTCTAGTAGAATCGGCCTACAGAGCCTTGAACTTAGGTATAAAAAAATCTAACCAACAAACCATTGTTAAGCTAGATCACTGGGTTATTTTACATACCATGTCTTAAGGTATACCTGGTCTCGTCGTACAGCTTGTCGGCCATGGGCTCCGGGTGTGCGACGCATAGCGCGTAGACGTCCGAGAAGCGCGTGTTCCAGACGGCGCGCTCCACCGCGCGGAGGCCCACCACGCCGGCCACCTGCCACCATACTTAGTATCATACCACTGCCAATTTTTTTACTCTATACCTCTCATTATTTTACCCAACCAATTCTAATCTTGTGTATAAATATATTGAACTAGTTGTGTCCCACAATGTCTTCCGCGCGTTTGCACGGTATTCCACAGAAATAGCTTTTTTCTCGGCATCTAAGTGTCCCTATCGTGGTGTTGAATAACCTATAAACCTCCTCAAGCATTTGATGATTTTGAGAAGATTTTGACGGGACTTTCACTGGCAGATAGCTGATGTAATAAGCAGTAACTTTGGCTACTTTTCTTTTAGAAATTGTATTTATTTATATTAATATAAATAAATAATAAAAAGTAACTATTCTGCGCGGACGAAGTTGCGGGCACAGCTAGTCTTATATATAAAGTGGAAGAGTTTTTTGTTTGTTTGTTTGAACACACTAATTAATCTTTGTAAGTATCAGTTGGATTTAAAAAATTCTCTTTGCATTTGATACCCAAATTCTTCAACCCTTAGAAGACGAGAAAAAGAAACAAACTAAGAAAAAGCAGTTCCCATATATACACACGTGGACAACGTCACAAGCTGCAGCTAATAGTGTTTATAGCCTGCCAATTACGATGCTTCGTTGGGCAGAGCAGACTTCGTTCCAGCCTGTACTGACCGTTTCCTTCAGGTTGGCCCAGGTCTCCTGGAAGTCCATGTTCCTTGGCTTTAACGACATCATCGGGAAGTCTTTTTGTTTCTGCAATAAGACAAATTAATATATGGAGTGTGTTTCGCAAAATAAACACCATGAGGAGCAAAGACATGGCCTCCTCATGGCCGGCCCATAAAATAATTATAACTTTCAAAGGGACAAATAGTAAGTAATACAGTTTTTTTTAAGAGTTAGCGCATGGATAGCCTCTTGATAAACAATCTGCCAACTGACTGACTGACTAGTCTTTCTTATCTTGGTGTCAGGTACCACTAACTTGTTCATCATAATTGGGAATTGTGAAAACATTGTGAGGAGACACACACATCTCTTAAATTATATTACATCTATTTGACGAGCTTGGTGGCCCAGTCGTGAATGATGTGACTTTGACACCGACGCTCGTGGGTTTGATCGTGAGACAAATATTTATGTGCATGGACATGTCTGTTTGTCTTAGTTTGGATGTTTTAAGAGAGGTAGAGTGCATCAAAGCATTCCGTGTGGGGAAGTACCTCCACCTGACAGAAAACCGCAGCCAAATAACAACTCCCTAAAGGGTTTTTATGTTCCTTATTGTGAGTGAGGTTACCAGTTATCTCCTAAGGAATTGCTGTGCTAGCAGCAGAGAAGGCAGAACGAGTCATACTTAATGCATTACAAGCGTTCATAGGCTACTGTAACCGCTTTACATCAGGTGGTCCACATGCAAAAAAAAAAATTGGCTTGTTTGATAAAACAATTTGTTTTATATAAATGTATCTTTGCCAAATCCTTAGTCATGCCACCTGGGCAGACCCTGCTAATGCATGACAAACAATGGATTAGGCAATGGGCTTAGACACCAGAAACAATGGGCTTCTTCACAATGTTTTCCTTCACCGCTGAACAAATGATAATTACAAATATGCACCAGGAGTGGTCAGTTGATAGTTTGGTTTTTTAACTATTAGGTTATCACTGTTCTAATTGCTAGACTTGTATTATAGCCATCTAACTCACTCTTGCCCATGTTCACTGAATACCAGCTTATTTTGCTTACAGGGTTTTGCGCACAAGTGTTACTCTTGTACACACACGTAGGTGGCAAATATGCCTCACAATAAACAAACAAAAAGAAAACTTTTTCAACACATTCACTATACACAATACAATAAAAAAAATTGCTAAATACCTTCTTTAAAACCTAGCACAAGACCGCTATATAGGTCACGACTGAAATACGCAAGTCATGAGTGCATTAAGTGTGTTATTTTCATTCCAAAACAAGCATAAACAGGAGAGGTCGACGAACGAAAAGCAAAACAGAATTTCGTATAAGAAAGTTTTTTTGGTTATGTCACCAAGGTTCCGAGAAAAAATACTTAAACTGCCAATAGTTTTATACAAATATGCACTTGGCATCTCTGTTGTTGGCATCGTGACAAAATACAGAACAAAGATCGTGGACCTAGCCCCGCAGACACGAAATTACTCAGCATTTTAAAAACAAAAATAATACACACTTATAAACGATGAGGTTGCATTTAATTAACACTGATAAATACACTTACAACGGCTCCAGTATAAATTACAATATTCGGCAGTTAATTGACTAGAAAAATGTGCTGGAGTTTTGTTATTTTTGCATTAATAATAACATAATCAAACTGAATTCGCCTGTGATACGCACGAACGAAATGACTTTGATTTGACTGACGTTTATGTCTGGAGTTGCCATGTGGTTTCTCTGCGTTTTATGTACGCTTTGCGCTATGGCCGGCTCCAGTGCTCGACTGAACTCACTCGATTGAACGAAAATATGTGAACTATATTGTCAGTGATTTTTCCTAGGTATGACCAACTCGCAGTGTATTTATTTGTCAAAATATTCAGAACCGCGTACAGTAGTCTATAGAATAGATAATTTACCGCTCGATACAGCGAAATGTAAAAGTATCACTTTCTCATGCAATCGTTGACTTACACTGACTATTTACATTGACTACCTACTACTGAAATGACGTTCCTTTGGAGACTATCAATAATATTCGTGATCTAGGATTAATATTATATAATAAATTTGTCCTCCATAAGCACGTGCCGGGAGCCTGTAAGGCTATTATGAGCACTGCATCAGGATTTATTGAACGCGGAGTCTTATATAATGTCTATATCCAAAGCAAAGTTGAATAATGGGGCTATAATTTGGAATTCTAATGAGAGGAAATATAGTATTGTAATCGAAAAAATACAACGGCAATTAGCTCGTTAGATGTTCAAAAAAAGAAACGTTATTCTTTTCTGTTCCCATCTATATTTGTAACTGGTATTGTCGACTTTCAGACGTTAGAATTTAGGAGAAAACTACTCCATTTTAATATATTACACTAAGAATAAATAATACACCACAAAATTGACAGTCCCTCGATGCACGCGAAAGTATAAAAGTATATATAAAGATCTGTTGGTGCCCACGCGTATCCCTCATGGTCAGGGGTGATGGTAGCGCCGCGCCGCCAGCCACACCTGCTCCAGCTGCCAATACGCTCACAACACGCGCTTTGTTGCTAATAGGGAACATGTAGGTATTTAGATCTATTTGTCGATAGAATAAAGTAAGTTTGTTGACTGATGCTGCAATGTTTCGTGATAATTTTTCTAATAATGTTATTGTAGGGTAGTTGCTTTTAAGGGTTCCGTACTTAAAGGGTAAAACAGAACCCTATTACTGAGACTCCGCTGTCCGTCCATCCGTCCGTCTGTCACCAGGCTGTATCTCACGAACTGTGATAGTTAGACATTTGAAATTTTCACAGATGATGTATTTCTGTTGCCGCAATAACAACAAATACTAAAAAATAGAATAACATAAATATTTAAGGGTTGTACGTTTGTTGTATGGGAGCCATACAACAAACGTGATTTTATGCTCGTTTTTGCTCGATATTCATAAGGGCAACAGGTAGACGCTTAAAATATTCATAGAATATTTAGTTATATGTCCACTTTAAAAATAAATAATTAAATTAAAATAAAACGAATATTTAAGGGGGGCTCCCATACAACAAACGTGATTTTTTTTGCAGTTTTTATAGATAATGGTACGGAACCCTTCGTGCGCGAGTCCGACTCACACTTGGCCGGTTTTATTTATTTTAATATTCTTTAATTGTTAATATTGCAATAATAAAATATTCCTCCTGACTGTTAATATCGCTGATATTGAAATAGGCTTTACGCATGAACTATATGTAGCATAAGCGAAAACTCCAGATGCGCCCCAAAGAATAATTGAATTGAATTATAATTATGTACGAATATAAAGCTCATTCAAAAGTTTCATATATTATGACTTGTTTGTGTATTGGAATATATTCTGTTAACTTGCATGTGTCATATTAATAAATAAATAAATATATATTGCTTTGGATGATATTAACCAGATGTCTGTTATCGAGATGATTTATGTGAATAGATATTTTTTTCGTAACTACAGACGATTTAAGAAAGTTTACCATTACTCTAAGAGAGATATTACCCATGTAGGATAATTTTGTTGACCGTTTGACAAAAAACCACCAATCATATTAATCAAAATCATGAAATTTGGTCTATCAGCCAATACAATTATATAGGCTGATAGACAAAGTGCTAATTTTCAATTTTTTTCAATGAAATGTCTGAAAATTTTCACTTTTTAGTTATTTATTGCCATTTGTTTTTCACTCATACATTAAACAATACGCTATAAAGAGTTGAATTGTGTGTATATATCAGTTAGTAACCATTCATGTACAACTCTTTTCCGTACTAATTAAGCCGTTATTGTTCAAGTAGTTCACTGCAATATGAAGCCACGTACACTACGTAGCTCTGTTATATTTATGGCAGCGCATTGGAATTCTAGCCGATTTATTTACATAGATACATGGAATGTTACTTTCAATCAAGCTGAATCAAAATTACTGTGCACAGTCGTGGAAGTGGTTGAGGGTAAAATAAAGGAAGAATTGAATTTCTGATGAAGATGCGACCATGCTTTACATTTCCATTGTTAGTTGAATATTATGTAGCATAAAAAAGAAAAAAAACAGTTTTGGAATAGGCATTTGGAATATGGACGCCTTTCATAAATTAAACAAATCAGATTATTAGTCGCGTTTTGAAATTTCCACACTATGATTGCAAAGTAAGCAAACCTTTTCTCATTTGCAATAACGTTCAATAAGCAATATTCCTTTTTTTATATTGGTAAGGAAGCATAAAACATATATTATTAGTACATCTATCTATCTACAACTTCACGCCAAATCCCATCCGCGGTAGACAGAGGAAATCGAGCACCACATGACTCGGTCCTTAGATACCTCACTCGCTTCTTTAACATTCATTGCTCTTCTTATGCACGGTCGCCGGTTTTATAAGGCTCCTGAGATCACCTTCTGATAAAATACGATCAATTTGGTCATATTAGGTAAGTCTTGGCATTCCTCGTTTCTTATATCCTTCTACTTTTGTGTTGTATATTTGTTTCGTAATTCTTTCTTTCTGCATCCTTCCACATGTCCGGACCAATGAAGCATACCTCTTCTTATTTTAACACCGACGCTCTACCAACTCTGTTTCTAACATCATCTTTGCGAATATGGTCTTAGTGAATTATGCAACAAGTTTTGGGCAACCGCGTTTATTCTACTTTCATGCTCTCTCTGCCATACCCAGCTCTTGCTTCGTTAAGTAAGAACCAGCACTGCATTGTGTATTGCGAGCTGTGCCTTGAGGCTTTTAAGTTTTTACTGCACGAAGTTTTCCCGACGCTTCATTCCCACTATTCCCAGTACTCACTCGTCTTTCCACGTAAGCTGCGTATCTTCTATCTCTGCTGAACCAACAATCTAATCCTTTCATTACTTCTGGTTCTCTTTCATATACCATTATCTTTGTCTATTTCAATAGTAAACTATTTCTTCATATAATCGTCTAAACCAAAGAATCGCTTATTAAGTAAGAAAAGCATTTAAAAGAGTAGTATAAAAACGAGTGTGTCATCAGCTAAACAGAATTTTATTTAGATCCAAATATAATCCTCTATGTAAATACATTTTAAATATATGACAGAAATACATTAATTGTTCTGTTGCTCTTGTACAGATGGCGCTAAATAGAGACAACATGTACATGATCAATCGAAGCATGTCTTGTCGATGTTTCTTGTTCACTAGCATTCGGAATAGCACCACTGGTAGAACCATAGATATCGTGCAGTGGAGGAAGTACATCCTGAAAAAAACAAGTGTACATTCATATTGTATGTAAATGTGCGTTTAGGTAGTCAAGATAAAGTAAACAAAGATTCAGGGGCGCTTAATATATTTTTATTACGTATAGTAGTCTTCTTCGTGCTAATGTTACCACCACTAGGCTATAACTACCCTTTTATTTAGTGTAATTGATTATGCATTTACTTTAACAAAATGACAGGTAAAAACTAAAACACGACTAATATGAAATTTGTTTACCTACTGAACAGATATACACAAGACTTCAAAGTACGATTTTTTTTTATTAATAAATAAAAAATAAAAAAAAATATATTGGTTTATTCATATGAGCAGATTGTAACTAAAATAAAGGTCTGTTCTACCAAAAGTCGTATACACTCATAATTACTAAATAAATAATGCCATGTTTCCTATTTAAGATGGCATAAACCGTAGAAGCTGATGTTTTAGTAATAGTTTCGATTAAAATTTAATTAATTGACGATTCCACGACGTAAATATTACTCGACCTGCCAAATGTGACAAATTCATGTTCAGACATGATTCCCGTAACATAATTTAGCGACAGTTACGTCGCCTGCGAGAGAAAAGGACGGGGATACTTATCGCTTGATTTGAAACGAATCTCGGTAAAGGCCGGAGTGTTTACCATTTTTATCTTGTCTCGTTGAACGCCTTTTAGCTTAGTTAGTATTTTAGGTAGTAGTAGCCTGTTAGATAAATTGTAGCAAAATTATTCTATCTCGTTACCCTATATATTTTTCTTATTGAATATGTAATTTAATTCTATAAATAAATAGGTAAGTTAATACGTACGTACTGTCCGCGGCTTCTCTCCCGTTACATATTACATCGTGTACTATTTAGAAATCATTTTTTTTCTTCGTTTAAATATGTGTACAAAGTACATTAAGTTAAAATTAATCGAAACGGGATCGGACATATAAAAAAGTGATTCAAATGAAACATAATGGATATTCATTACCATAAACAAATAGGACCAATATAGTTTACTAGCTGCTGCCCGCGGCTCCGCCCGCGTGGAGTCAAATAACGTAGCCTATGTGTTAATCCAGATCATAATTTATCTACGTGCCAAATTTCATTCAAATTTGTTCAGCCGTTTAAGCGTGAAAGAGAAACAAACATTCATACATACAAACTTTCGCATTTATAATATTAGTAGGATTAATAAATTAACCTTCCAATGACCCAAAATTATGTTTAAAAATTGTTTATTTAACAAAGCCGTGCGAATGGCGCAATAATCTCGGAACGTGTGACGTCATTTGTGTGTAAATTACCAGTCGTAAAAGCAGTTATTTAATTCATGTACTATTAGCAAACAAAATAAGTTACAAACAAGTGCTACACGTTTGACGAGCTTGGTAACTCAATCGTGAATGATGCGACTTTGACACCAACGCTCGTTGGTTCGATTCCCAGACAAGACAAACATTTGTGTGCATGAATATGTCAGTTTGTCTCGGTTGGATGTTTTAAGCGAGGTAGGCACATCAAAGCAGCCCGTCTGGCGAAGTGCCTACACCTCACAGAAAACCGCGGCCAAATAACAACTCCCTATAGAGTTGTTGTGTTTCTGCGTATAAGTGAGGTCACCAGTAAGCTCCTTAGGAGTTGCAGAGGAGGCATCGAGTGAGTGATACTTATATTACAAGTATTAATAGGCGACGAAAACTGCTTTACATCGGGTGGGCTGTATGCTTGTATGCCTTCCGACGTTGTATAAAAAAATATAAACATTCAAATACACACATCAAAAGTGTCTAGGGATCAACATATATTTTTGCAATAACTTTTCTCCTGATTGATATTAATTAAAATTTTCTTTAAGGATTCATCAAATAAAGTGTTTTCGTTTGTCTACAGTAACGATAAACCAAGTCACCTTTGCATTAATAAAGAAATTTGCCATTTTCATAATAAAGGGATTTTTGACATTTGAACCACTAACATTAAAGTTCGAAAAAAAGACTGAAATAACAGTTTTCTTAAAAATTTTATTGGGTAACTTAAACAATTAATAATCCGTGTTTCTACCGCGAACACTAACAACACAAGAACATCGGTTTGGCATACTCAAAATGAGTTCATCCAAATCACGCTGTGGAATGGCCGCCCATGTTCGTTGCAACAACAAAAAAAGGTCTTCTTGTGACTGGATACCCTCCATATTCGGCAGAGCTCTTCTCTGTAGCATATCCCATGCATGCTCAATCGGGTTCAAGTCTGGCGACTGAGCAGGCCAGGGCATGACATTGATGTTAGCTGCGGCGAGAGTCTGTCTTACAACTCTTGCGGTGTGCGGTCGTGCATTATCATGCATTAACTGAAATAAGGGACCGATTTGCACTTGTAGAGGAACGATGACGTCTGATACAATCGTCTCAGCATAAATTTGAGCGTTGAGGTTGCCTCTGATCCAAATCAACTCAGTTCTTCCGCCGATCCAAATACCCGCCCATACCATGATGGTTCCACCACTATAAGGATGGACTTCCTGGCAGGATTTTAATCGCTGTTGGCGTCCAGGGATTCTCCAGTGTCGTATACGTCTTGTATCCGGTCTCATACCAAAACGAGACTCATCAGAAAAGCACACGAAACGCCATTGTTCTTCTGCCCAATTTCTGTGTTCAAGAGCCCATTGATATCGAATCCTACGATAGTGCATTGCTATAGGTGGTACCCTTAGCGGTCTTCGGGAATGAAGGTTCACTTCATGCAAGCGGTTTCTGACTGTTTGGTCGCTAATTAAGTTCCCTGAAGAGTGATGAAGCGTCACGGCTAACATCATGGCGGTTATTGTTGGAGCTCTTCGAGTTGTGATTTGAATGTATCGGTCTTGCCTCCATGTCCATGCATGGGATATGCTACAGAGAAGAGCTCTGCCGAATATGGAGGGTATCCAGTCGCAAGAAGACCTTTTTTTGTTGTTGCAACGAACATGGGCGGCCATTCCACAGCGTGATTTGGATGAACTCATTTTGAGTATGCCAAACCGATGTTCTTGTGTTGTTAGTGTTCGCGGTAGAAACACGG
Source organism: Pyralis farinalis (assembly GCA_947507595.1). NCBI lineage: Eukaryota > Metazoa > Arthropoda > Insecta > Lepidoptera > Pyralidae > Pyralis > Pyralis farinalis. The sequence continues at coordinate 811,444 of OX382263.1, forward strand.
ATTATTAATTGTTTAAGTTACCCAATAAAATTTTAAAGAAAACTGTTATTTCAGTCTTTTTTTCGAACTTTAATGTTAGTGGTTCAAATGTCAAAAATCCCTTTATTATGAAAATGGCAAATTTCTTTATTAATGCAAAGGTGACTTGGTTTATCGTTACTGTAGACAAACGAAAACACTTTATTTGATGAATCCTTAAAAAAAATTTTAATTAATATCAATCAGGAGAAAAGTTATTGCAAAAATATATGTTGATCCCTAGACACTTTTGATGTGTGTAGCTTTAATTTCAGCAATAAAGGACTTGTTCATATGTATCGTAGTTTGATTATTACATACAAATAACGGCACGTTTTTTTACATGGTATTTGAATAAATGAACTTCAGTCATAGTTTTGGGTCATCAAAAGTTTATTTATTCAACATGATAGTTTTTACGGTGACAGTTATCCATTATCAATTTGAATCCCTTTTTTGAATGCACAATTCCCTATTCTTAACGAGCCTGTTAGACGAGCGGTTGTCAACGACTACTTACTAAGACACCGAGGGATGTGGGTTTAGATTCGCTTGAGATTAACAGATGTGTATTTATCAAGTCTAAAGCGTAACAAAACATAAGACGTGTCCATTGCACAAAGTTTGCTTAGACTCGAACTAGATGGCGCTGTGTAATATTTATAGTTATCATTTCTGAGGTAAATTATTGAATGTTCAAACTATATCTTAATGTTTACAAAAGCAAGCTTACTAAGTATGAACCGCAAGCTCAAATATGAAAAACACCATGCGTAAACGTCGCTATCGATCAGGAGTACAATGTGCTTCTATTAGAGATAAAACTCCGTTGAGAACGACACTTGTATGCAGGTCTGTATTGAAGTGTATGATAACCTAGAACTTTTGTCGCGCATAGAACGTTGCTATCTATATTCCTTGAAATTGCGGTAGGAGAGTCTCGGTCTTCCTTGGCTCCTACATCCTTCTACTTTTATAGGATACTAGTGGTAGATATATCAATTAGTTTATGCTGGGCCCAACGAGTGCGATCAAACGCGTAAAGTATAATGTAAACATTACCTGTACAAATGTCTCTTCGCTGTCGGTAAATCCTTTTCTTTTTCTTTCAAAAGATAGATTTTGATTCCTTTAACAAAATTGCCATAATGCTCGTCCCAACTGAAAATAAATATATACAGTGTGAGTGTCACGGCTGCCCTGTAGGCGTATTAACATTGCGTCGAAACAATATATTCGAATGGGATCGCAAAGTATTTTTTCTTTTTATCTTTTTTATATACAACGTCGGGAGTCATACAAGCATACCTGACGTAAAGCAGTTTCCGTAGCCGATTAACGCTTGTAATATATTAAGTATCAATCGCGCGACGCCTCCTCTGCTGCTTATACAGCAACTCCTCAGGAGCTTATTGGTGACCTCACTCACACATAGGAACACAACAACCCTCTAGGGAATTGTTATTTGGCTGTGGTTTTCTGTGAGGTGTAGGTACTTCCCCAGACGGGCTGTTTTGATGCACCCTACTTCTCTTAATACATCCAGATCAAGATAAACACACATGTTCAACACATGTACACAAATGTTTGTCTTGTGGGGTAATCGACCGACGAGCGTTGGTGTCAAAATCGCGTCATTCACGACTGAGCCACGGAGCTCGCCGAAATGTATCCGTTAAAATTTATGGAATCTGAGTGAAAACTTTTCGAATCCGTATCGAATATGGCTTTCCGAGGCAATGCGAACACCACTGGTCCGCTTGCGAGGCGGTTCGTGATGACTACGGTATATAAACGCGGCTCCGAAGCAATATATCTATTGATCTTCAGTAGGTTCTTATTTGAAGAACAGCATGACCAGGATTCTGCACCACGCTTCCGGTATTTCACCGGAGTGTATGACGGAATTGAATAGCTTCTGAAGGTACAATTAGATATTAGTTTTTCGCCCGCTTTCAAAAACTCCGCCGTAATCCCGTCCTCACTAGACATTTTCCCATTTTTAACGTGTTTGAGAGCCATACGAGTCTCGTACATAGGTACTGATGTCCGGGATATCTTCGGTATAGTGTCGGGTTAGTTTAGCTCTTGAGTTATTATTAGCACTGTTGCCAAGGTTGTAACGACGATGTGTACAGCTATCCAAAGAACTTCTCCATCTTACTCAGAATTTCAGTCTTTATAGAAATAATGGTGCCAATTTCGGTCGTCAGCTTCAATTGACAGTTGGGTGTGAGAGATTATTCAGGTGACTCGCCAGCTTTTAAATTATTTTTGTGAGAGTCTTAAGGAATTCGTTTACCGCATGGACAGTTTCCAAAACATTGTCCGATGTTGTACAATCACCAAGCACTGAAAACGATTATAAAGTTCGAACAGAAAGCTCTCGGGGGTTTGAATCAAAATACAAGATGAATGAAGCGAAGAATACACCAAACGAGGTCTTTCCAGCTTCATGTTAAGACATTATTGGACAAATTCCGATAGGTCGTCAAGATGAAGTCTATATCGTTTTTGTCGAACAATCCGGGCTACTCCAGGTCCACTTACGCTGCGGCTGCTTCTTGAAGAAGGAGTTCATCATAAAGAGTCTCTCCTTCTCCATGAAATAGACCAGCAGTAGTGGTTTCGTTGCCTGATTCTAAATTGTTTTCAAACTCTCATTTCATCGTTCTGCTGTGACCAGTATTCTACCCAACACTATATAGTGATGTTTAGAGGTACTTATGGCTTTGGAGATATCCTCATACATAGTTTCTACCTCATCGGGATGTATCAAGTTGGTACATACGTAGACCTGAATGACCTTCAGCGAATACCATTTATTTCGACTGTTAGGCAATTCTGAGTGTAAGGTACACAACCTTCGCCGACACAGCCCGGACATATCCTTGGGATAGATGTAAACTCGACACCTCCTTGGGACAGATGGTCTTCCTCCCAACAGTAAAGCAATTTGCCGGATTGAAGGATCCCCATGTCCTCCCACTGTCTTCGGACAGTCCCAATTCCATTTCCGTAATTCCGCTAAGTGAAGCCACAATGCTAAATTAACACCAAGGCTCATGGGTTCAATTTCCATACATGACAAACATTGTGTGCATGAAAATGTATGTTCGTCTGGGTGTTTTTGAGAGAGTTAGGGCAGGGTAATCCAGCCTGACTAGGATAGTACCTCACAGACAACCGCAGCCAAACAGCAACTCTTTGGAGGCTTCTTGTATTCCTGAGACTGAGTGGGATTACCAGTAGCCTCCTAAGGTTAGCAGCAGTTAAAATAATATAATATTTACGAACTATGGCCAGTACAATGCATAGTTCGTAACTTTGCTTTCGTTGTTTCGTTTCGTTGTCGTTGTAGTATACAAGTAGTATACTACAACGACGTACCAAAAAAAACGAGTGTGCTTTAGACCACACGACTGAAGTAAAAGTTCTTTAGCTCCATAGTGTGATACAGACAATAGGCCTGCACTGTGTCTTAGATATACGAAACTTAACTCGCTACGAGAGAAAGAGAGAAACAAAATGCAAACACCTCTCTCTCTTGTCCCTACAATAATATACGAAACGTAACTCTCTCTCTTTCTATCTTCACTAACTTATATCTTATATCTCCCTCTCAACTTCTGTTCGCCTCGCCCGATCACACTTCTCATAACGCTCTCGTCACGCATTCACCAGCTTACTCCCCAAGTCAAGCGTGCGTAAAGAAGTTTTACTTCAAAAAAATACCTCTGATAAAAATGTTAGAACCCCGTCACCGTTGTTTCTTACCGTATAGTACTAGGATCTAAATTATACAATTTCTTATCATCCGGCGACAACCTCTCTCTGAGTCTTCGTACATTCCCGTTTCGAAATACCCATTCACGTAGAGCGAAGTACTGCAGTGCGTTATTCATTGCTCGTAGACGCTCGCTCGCTATAATCAAGCTTAATCTGAAAACAGAATTGGAAATTACACCGTTTTATTTTGACGTGAATACTAATTTGCTTCCATTGTCGGAGGCAATTCAGAAAACTGATGATAAAAATAATCAGGGGATACAGTTTAGCGTTGTAGCTACATATCTATTGTTTACATTCAAAACTTAATTACACATATTGATAGCTAAAGAATCAAGGAATTCGTTACGTTGAGTGAGGACTGTGATGCATCGCGCGCGGTGGGTCGCAAAGTGCCTCCACTTTGAGATCATTTCGCTCCATCATATAATTTCCCATCAGTATAACTGACTTCCGTTTACCGTTACAAAGACGTATTTACGTAAAACTGATGGCCGTGTCCATCACACAGACACACCTGTTTTTTGAGTCGTAATTAAAACTAATAAACTAAATCCTAACTGCCGAAAGGTAGGCGTAGGTAGTGTTTAATCAATGTGTTTTTTTTCGAGTCGGACTCGCACACGAAGGTTTCCGTACCATTATCTATAAAAACGGCAAAAAAAATCACGTTTGTTGTATGGGAGCACCACCTAAATATTTGTTTTATTTTAATTTAATTATTTATTCTTAAAGTGAATATATAATTTAATATTCTGTGAATATTTCAAACGTCTACCTGTTGCCGTTATCAATATCGAGCAAAAATGAGCAAAAAAATCACGTTTGTTGTAAATACATCATCTGTGAAAATTTCAGCTGTCTAACTATCACGGTTCATGAGATACAGCCTAGTGACAGACGGACGGACGGACGGACAGCGAAGCCTCAGTAATAGGGTTCCGTTTTACCCTTTGGGTACGAAGAGTATTTGTTTTCTTTTGCGTGTTCTATGTTCTTACACGCAAATGTGTGAATGGTTGTGTTTTGAGGAGTTTTTCGACATGATGAATGCATCAAGAAAGGCGTTTAAAAAAAATTGTAAGATTTTCTAATTTTTTTTTTTTTTTTTTTTTTTATTTTTTTTTTTTATACCCCTAAGGTGGCAAACCCTTTGTATACCCTTACCGCTTTTTCAATCCAAGAATACGGCTGGTGTACTCTGCCAAGTACAGCGGTATGGTCTGGAGTATCAGCTCGGAGATACGGTATCCAAACCTGGAACCAAGAGACTATCCTTCACTTACTTGACCAGTATGCCAATTCTACTAAAAACTGCAACTGCACTGCAGCGCGGCGTGTGTCAAAATGCGTACATTTTGACGTTTTGTTAAGCGATCTGACAGCAGCGACGTTTAACGAACACACGCCGCGCTGCAGTGCAGTTGCAGTTTTTTAGTAGAATCGGCATACTGGCGTCATATAAGTTTACTTCCGTCCAGTTTACTGCTCGAGCATCTAAATATCTGAACTATTCGAGTCTACTGACCACACACACACACTTAACGAATTTAATAAGAAGAAAATGAAAGTATTATGAAACTTAAAGATAGACCTTCGTGACGTGATCACCTGTTCTCCACGACGGAGACGAAGGGGTACCATATCAGGTTGGTCTGCGGCGTTTCCCTGGTGTGGACTTGCAGAGCTTGCCTCAGGTCTTCCCATGTCGTGGGGTTCTCGGACACGCTGCAGTTGTATACTCTTGCTGTTGATGGTCTGAAAGATTTATAAATTTATTTGGGTCTAATCGAATCTAAACGATATTTCGTTACGGGCTATATTTATCGACTCCTATTATTTTCAATATCCAAATTTAACTCGATTAACATTTATCTACAACGTTATTGTATGATACCTTTATTAGTATATATTTTTATTACTAGCAACACCGAAAGTAGTGCCGTATCGTAGACAGAGTATATAGAAATCTATATACTCTGTCTACGGCCGATATCCATTTCTGACATTTAAACTTCACCCGTCAGAGTTTTTGTTTTTGATTCTTTTAATAACAGAAGGAAAAGACAAAGGGATCTATCTCATACAGCTCAGTCCTCACAACCACTTGAAAATCTTCCTATTTAAATCTAGATTTCCGAGCCGCAGGAAGTGCGCTAAAATTACTCGGGAAGGGTTCGCAGACCCACTAATGAAGTTTAAATACCATCCATAACACTATAGTGAATTTTACTATCATTACGTATTTTTTTCCAAAAAATGCATAAAAAGTAGTAATATTTGAGATCAATAGTTATATTTGAGAAAGAGAGTAAGTATTCATATATTTTGGAATTCGCTTTTTATATTTATTATTATTTGTTTATTTTATATTTTGTTCATAATATAGAGACATGTGTCATGGAACCGTCCCAATAGAAGGTTGCTGAGTCACCATTCCATTGCACACGGCATTTCTATTCACGTTGTTAAATTGTGCAATGGAGTAAAGTGGTGGCGCAGCTAACGGCCCATTGCGCCGCGTACCTCCGGCCTCTAGGAGGTTCGGCCATTTTGGATTCACACCTCGGCCCACCATCACCACCATCACTTGAAAACCATCACTTAATTCGTAACTAATTCAATTTTTTATTAAACTAGTCTTAAATAAATTGTTTTTTTCGATTCTCTGGCTGGAGCCTCTGTATTTATTGACTGGTTTTTTTGTCATTGTCTTGATCTTGTAATTTATAATGTTACTATTTCGTAGCAGGCAAAGGCAGAATATGATTGCTCATTACTAAATATTAAACAACTGTGTTCCCATGTTCGCAAATAATAAATGATTTGATTTCTTTTTGTTTGTGCGCTTCGTTTTTTAAACCGTTTACAGAAACGAATGTTTTTTTACATCATTTCGATTGATTGATGATTTAACAAATTGATCGTTTGTTATCAAAAGGAAAACTATAAATGTAACCTTCAGATAAAACACGACCAATTTGGTGATGGTAGGTAAGTCTCGGTCTTCCTCGGCTCCAACATCCTTCTACTTTCGCGTTGTATATCTGTTTCGTCATCCTCCTCCTGCATTCTTTCTACGTTACCGAATCAACAGCGCGTGCCTCTTTTATTCTTATCATCGATCTCTTTCTTTAACTTTCGACTTTTACATAAGGTGGGCGGTATGTTTATTTGCCTCTTGACGTGTAAATAAGTCAATACCTACTTGTCTATGGCCGTTTCCCAAGCGACAGCGATGAGGGTGTCTATGGCCATGTCGACCGGCAGCATGTCAGCCTCGGCAGATCCTCGGCACCGGAACACGTGCAGCATCCCTTTGCCGATGGCCGCCACCACGCCGCTGGGGCCGTTTAGGTTCTCGATCCACCCGGGGAAAGGGTGGCGGATGGAGGATATTACTGGAATGAATAGCATTTCGCTAGTATTGGACGAGCTCGGTGGCGGAGGAGTTGGTAACGCTACTTGGACTGTAACGCTCGTGGCCTTCCGCGGGTTCGCCTAGGCATATACAGAAGAGCACTGGCGCGAGAGGAGGAAGAGCGCCACGATCGGGAATAATTTTAGAGTAGCCACGAGCGCCTTCGGACAGCAGTGAAGGCGTCATCGTGTGCGTTGCCGCCCCAGAAGGGGGAGAATGGCTATACAGAGACATTGTGTACAAGAAATAACTAACTTGTAGGGTGCCAAGCGCCCGCGGCACGAAAAGAGCCGAAGAGCAACAAGTGCCGTGCGCAACTCCCGCGATTCGGCTCATATGACCGAGAGGTCGGCGGAGCCATGGGAAGGTGGTGGGACAATGTAATGTTCGTGGATTCCATTCCCACAGCATTAACATGTCTGTTAGTCTTGGTCTGGGTATTTTTAAGAGAGGCATGGCGCATCAAAGCATTATTTCTTGTATAAAGCAAACTTTTTCTATGTATGTATGTATACACTCGTTTCTCTAACATTCATAGCTCTTTTCATGCACACTCGCCGTTTCCAGGGGCTTCTGACATCACAGTAAGTTAGTTTTGGTCTTCCTCGGCTCCTACATCTTTCCACTTTCGCATAGTATATTTGTTTCGTCATTCTTTTTACTTGTCCGAACCAACGGAGCATGCCTTTTCCTATCTTAACACCGATACTCTCTTTCAGACCAACTCTCTCTCTTACATCATCATTACGAACGCCAAAGTCGGGCCTGTGCTCTACACCTCTCTTATGAATCTCATCCTGATTTATACCTATAATTGTTGGTCCTATAATTGTTTGGTCTGAAGATTGCGACAGGGTATCCTCTGTTCCCGTGCTGCTGCACCGCGCTCTCTGCCATCGCCTTCGTGGAGATGTTACTGAGACCTACCTATAGTTAGTCTGAAGATGGCGACAGGGTATCCTCTGTTCCCGTGCTGCTGCACCGCGCTCTCTGTCATCGCCTTCGTGGAGATGTTACTGAGACCTACCTATAGTTGGTCTGAAGATGGCGACAGGGTATCCTCTGTTCCCGTGCTGCTGCACCGCGCTCTCTGCCATCGCCTTCGTGGAGATGTTACTGAGACCTACCTATAGTTGGTCTGAAGATGGCGACAGGGTATCCTCTGTTCCCGTGCTGCTGCACCGCGCTCTCTGCCATCGCCTTCGTGGAGATGTTACTGAGACCTACCTATAGTAGGTCTGAAGATGGCGACAGGGTATCCTCTGTTCCCGTGCTGCTGCACCGCGCTCTCTGCCATCGCCTTCGTGGAGATGTAACTGAGACCTACCTATAGTTGGTCTGAAGATGGCGACAGGGTATCCTCTATTCCCGTGCTGCTGCACCGCGCTCTCTGCCATCGCCTTCGTGGAGATGTAACTGAGACCTACCTATAGTTGGTCTGAAGATGGCGACAGGGTATCCTCTGTTCCCGTGCTGCTGCACCGCGCTCTCTGCCATCGCCTTCGTGGAGATGTTACTGAGACCTACCTATAGTTGGTCTGAAGATGGCGACAGGGTATCCTCTGTTCCCGTGCTGCTGCACCGCGCTCTCTGCCATCGCCTTCGTGGAGATGTTACTGAGACCTACCTATAGTAGGTCTGAAGATGGCGACAGGGTATCCTCTGTTCCCGTGCTGCTGCACCGCGCTCTCTGCCATCGCCTTCGTGGAGATGTTACTGAGACCTACCTATAGTTGGTCTGAAGATGGCGACAGGGTATCCTCTGTTCCCGTGCTGCTGCACCGCGCTCTCTGCCATCGCCTTCGTGAACGTGTATGTGTTGGGCTTCGGAAATATGTACCTAGGATATTAACATTGATCAGTTTATCGAATGCTTTGTTGAAAATGTTATTTTTACGATCTTTAATTATAAGTAGTTATGGCGGTCATTTGACAGTGCGCGAGGATATGGATCCAACGCGAAGAGACCCCTTTGAGAAGATCAATGTAATGTGCTACTCGCCGTGACCCACTCCTGGGGACTTCAATAATAACAATATATCCATGAGCAGATCTCGGCAGGTATTAGGACTATTGGAAATGAGATCTGGGTTATTGGTACTGGGCTATTACAGTAGAGAGACGAACGCCATAACTATCATCTCGGTGGTATTTCTTCTTCTTCTTCCTAGCGATGTCCCGTTTATTAATCGATTGTGATTGGTGGGGTCCGCCATAAGCTGCCGTCAGACCGTCACAACCCAGAGGGAAACCAAGCCTTCCTTATGTTAAGTAACACATCTTTCGAAACATAGTTTTTTTGGTTTTTTCACGATGTTTCACCGCCGAGCAATTGATTATTACTAATACTCGTATATACATAAATCTGAAAACATGAATATAGTGGTACATGCCAGGATTCGAACCGTCGACCAGTTTGTCAATAAGTCAGTAGGACGATTCTACTAAAAAACTGCAACTGCACTGCAGCGCGGCGTGTGTCAGAAATGCGTCATTTTGACGTTTCGTCAAGCGATCTGACAGAAGCGACGTTTGACAAACGTCAAAATGTACGCATTTTGTCACACGCCGCGCTGCAGTGCAGTTGCAGTTTTTTAGTAGAATCGGCCTACAGTTCTTTATCACGGTTCCATCTGCTTGCTATTTTTATATCTATATATCTATAACTTCACGCCAAATCCCTTGCGGGGTAGGCAGAGAGGAACGGTCACCTCTCAGTGTCGTGGAGCTCAGCGCTGTCTTCTTGCACGAGGTTCAGGAGGTGCTGCAAGGTCACCGGCGGCGGGTACACGCGCTCCTCCACCGCCGGCAGCTCGGCGTTACTGTACGCCGTCGAGACGTGCACGAACACCTGGAACAGTTCAAGAGTCTTGAATCAAGAAAAATAATATTTGGATTGTGAGAAAACTCTAAAAAATTCTTAAGTCAAAAATAAAAATGGATGTTCTCATGTCAAGAAAAATAGTCTTTTCAGTTTAAAGAAGAGGATATTCTTACGCGAAGAAGAATGAAATTTATTCATTTATTGATATTTACATTAGATTAGTAACATCAAGTTCAATCACAAAGTGGTTTTGAGGATGAACTGATGTTACAATCAACCTCAGTAACGCGCACGTGGGTTATGTGAGACGGACCTTTATATTAACTTATTATTTATGTATGTGTATCTTCGCGCCAGGTCCCTTGCGAGGTAGGCAGAGAGAATCGAGCGCCATAAGACGCGATCCTTATATACTTCACTCGCTTCTGAAACATTCATAGCTCTTCTCATGCCCGCTCGCCGGTTCCTGGGGCTCCTGACATCACCTTCTGATAAAACACGACCAATTTGGTCATGGTAGGTTAGTCTCGGCCTTCCTCGGCTCCTACATCCTTCCACTTTTGTATTGTATATCTGTTTCGTCATTCTTTCGTCCCGCATTCTTTCTACATGTCCGAATCAACAGAGCATGCCTTTACTTATTTTAATACCGATACTCTCTTTCAGACCAACTCTTTCTCTCACGTAACATCATAAGAAGTAACATCCCGTCGGTGTTGCGAGAGTGTGAGGACCGTTTTTTATGGCGCTCGGTCCTCTCTGCCTACCCCGCAAGGGATCTGGCGTGAAGATATACATACATATATACACAACACAGTTTCGTAACAAAATGCATACTATCTTGAAAACAATTTGTGCGATGTCGGCTTTGACCCAGTTTATAATATCGCTGTCACAACAATGATTTGTATTAATTTTTTTTTATACACCAATATTGGCAAACAAGCATGCGGCCCGCATTAGATGGTAAGCGGTCACCGCAGCTTATTGACGCTCGCGACACCGCGGGGATGTTACTTGCCGCCGCCAATCTCGTGACCTAAGTCTGTTTCGTCACAGTGTCCAGTAATTTCTCTGCCACATCTCACCTTTCAAACCGGGACACAGCTAAATAAATATACGAGTATCTGCTTAGCTTGCTTGGTGGTGAGACTGAGGTACCCACGCAGACTAGTTTTGTACAAAGTTTCCTTCTGATGAATTATTATACAGCCTAGTAGTCTAGTGCCGTGCTCCTGAAAGTGGACTATATTGACCCCATGCAAGAAGTGAGGGGTCCATTCAAATATCAGTTATGCAAGGGGTCTACCACATCAACCCTTACTTGTACCACTGCAGATACGGGTCTCCCTTCAACTGAAGGGGTTTAGAGCATACTCCGCCACGCTGCTCAAATACGAATTGGCGGAGGCCAGTGTTTTCAAGCCGCTGTCATCTATCGACACAGCCGGGACTGACGGCTTAACGTACCCTCCGAAGCACGGAGAAACTCGAGATAGATAAATCTATCCATAGACAGGCTGCTATTGACGTTGCTTAACCTGCGTGTTCTGTTAGAGTGACGCGCGCAACGGCGCCATCGAGCTCTCAAAGGGTCTGCGAAGAGCAGAAAACATGTAGGCAAGGGGCCTTCGAGACAAACATGATTGGAACTCTCTAGTCTAGTGGATAAAGAACCAACCTGATAACCGTTTGGTTCGTGGTTCGAATCTTGACGTGAGGATGTACCGCTGAATTTGTGTTTTTTTAGATTTATATACATCCTAGATACATCTCGCGAATTCCTTCGCACGTATTCCAGTATCCTGTGGAAGCCGCATTTCCTTCTTTCTTTCTTTTTCCTCGTCTTCTGAGGGTCGTATCGTGGCGTTGAATATCCTATAACCTCGAGAATAGGACTATCAAATGGAAAAAGATTTTTTCAAATCCGACCGTTAGTTTCAGATATTTCAAACATACAAACACTTTCGCTTCGCGTATTAGTAGGTTTTTTACCACTAAGGTGGCAATCGAGCATGCGGCCTGTCTGATGGTAAACACCGTATGGTCATTTGCAACACCAGGGGTGTCACTCGTGCGTTTCCGACCCTCTAAAAACCTCTTCGCGCATTTCTTGAAGAATTCCACGCTGTAGTCTGTTGGAAAAACCTAGCTCGGAGCTCATTCCACAGCTTGAGAGTTCTCGGAAGAAAACTTTATATGTACATATTTGTAATGATCACTCGCTCGGCGGTGAAGGAAAACATCGAGAGGAAACCGTGTGAGGTAGTCTCAGAAAGGTCTGGGTTTCTCTGTGCCGTGTATGTCTCTCCACGTCACAACAGTATCTCCGACAAATGCTCACTCTCGGACAGCGGCCGCGGCAATCATAATGAGTGAGGAAATTGGATGACGACAGGAAAAAAACGGATTTGCAAATCGCGAGTCATGATGTAACAAGTATCCATAAGCTACGGTAGCTGCGTGTTCCTTAACATTTTTTTTATTCAACGTCGGAAGGCATACAATCATACGGCTCACCTGATGTAAAGTAATTACCGTAGCCTATGAAAGCTTGTAATAACTGAACCAAATCGTACATAAAGCGGAATAGTTTGTTTGTTTGAAGACGCTAATCTCTGGAACTACCAATCGGATTTGAAATATTCTTTTTGCATTTGATAGACCAAGTCTCAAAGAAGGTTATAACCTATTCAACATCACGATACGATCCTAAGAAGCCGAGTGAAAGAAAGAAGTAAGAAAAAGCGGTTCACACAGAACCATTTGGCATGAATGTTGTTCTGGTTGTTTTTAAGAGAAGCAGCATGTCTAGGGTATGTCTCTATGTCATGTGTCCACCTCACTGAAAATCGCAGCCAAACAACAATTCTCTGGAGGGTTGCAGTGTTCTTGCAAATGAGTGAAGTCACCAGTAAGCGCGAGAGATACTTAACGTATTGTGAGCCTTCACAGGCTAGTGTAACCGTTTTACATCAGGTGGGCCGTATGTGTGTACGTCACCCGACGTTGTATACAAAAAAAACCAGTTGAGAATGCGCAAGCTTGCATTGCCAGAGGAACACCTGGCGCGTCAATTATATAACAATTAAATATTTTTTTTATTTGTCGGCCATTTTGACCGTGTTCCTTAAGAGATAGGAACGGTGTTCCTGAATATTCCTATTCTACTTTTTTATGCTGAATCCGAATCTGAAGTCAAAATTCGAATATTCGAAAAAGAACGCACACACAGACAAACGCACAGACAAACGCTCACGCAGCTCACACAAACACATAGATTTCATATAGGAACGGTGTTCCTGAAAATTGATCAAATTGCCTGTAAACTTAACTTTTGCAAAATGACGCCTGAATCTATTAACTGGCAAAATATGACGAGGTCTTAGAGAAGGTAGAGTCCCTACAAAAACAAATCATGGCGAAAAATACTCGTATTAATAATTTAGAGAGCAAGGTTGAAATGATGGAAAGAAAAACGCTTGCATCAACGTTAGAAATTAGAAATGTGCCAAAAACTCAAACTGAAAACAAACAAACACTCTGCGAACTGGTTAAACAATTCAGCTCCGTTATCAACCATCCAATCCAGAGCAGCGAGATCCGTGATATTTATCGTGTAAAATCATCGTCTAAGGACATCACTCCCATAATTGTGGAGTTTGTCTCTAATACAAGTAAAGAATCTTTCTTTCGTGGAGTGAAAGCATACAACAAACAAAATAAAGACAAAAAACTAAATTCAAGCCAGCTGCACTTGAAAGGACCAGCGCGGCCTATCTTTGTTGGTGAAGCACTTACGGCTAGGGCGAAGCGTATTTTTTACTTGGCAAGGGAATTTGCGAAGAAAAATAACTATCACGGATGCTGGGTCTCATACGGGAAAATCTTTCTGAGAAAGAGCGACGGCATGCCGGCTATAAGGATAGATGCTGAGGAGGATTTTTCTGCACTCAAATGACTAGTTCTCAATAATGGTCATGGGATCTCCTATTGCAGGGGAAATCTAATCTGTAACTTTTCCTTTATACTTCTTTTTTATATTGTTTTTTTACTAACGTTTTTATATTGTTTATTTTTTAATAATTATGTAAGCATGAGAGATTTCATAATATTTTTTGTAACAAGTAATAACATAACCATAAGATGGGTATCACAAAATATTAGAGGCAAGTGCTATACGCAGACGACATCAAAAAATACGCATAACAGAGCAACCTTTCATTCTGGCAAGTTTATAACTCTTACTCACCGTTATTACAATACATATAACGTTAAACAAAAAATCTACATACATAGGAAACATTATCTACAGATATATTCAATATGTTATTTATGTGCATTTATTTTTATTACACATAAACTTAAAAATGATACTATTCTTAACACCTTTAACGACAAATCAAATCTAGTAAAACAAACAAACTATAATTCATTATGTGAGATTATTTTAAACCGAATATGTAGTGGGTATTCTCTACCTAAGGAATATGAAGTAATAACAACCGTTAATACTAGTGAGAGTTAAGTATTTGTGATGTGAATGGAGTTGTAAATAAGTTTTTCTCTCAAGATACTATTGGTGTTTTATCGACTGGCTATCGATTACAGATAATTCGTAACTACATTTGTGCTGAATAGATACTATTGTTATGAAATTCGATAATATAAATACAATAATTGATAACGTAGATAATGTGACAGTGGCCGATGCATTCCGTTGTGATGCTGACAATTGCAATTCACTAAAAATAAATCAAAATAAATGTTTAACTATTATACAGCAAAACATCGATGACTTTCTTATATTAATTGAACAGACTAATTTTCAGTACGATATTTTAATCCTAACTGAATGCTGGTTATCCCGTACTCCAATAATCCCGCAATTAAATGGCTACACATACTATCGATCAACAAAGACACTAAATCAAAATGATGGCATTGTTATTTTTCATAAAAATGATATAGCTATTAACATTACGGAGCCAGTATTTGAGGAGTAACTGTATTTTATTGAAACTTGATAACATTGCGCTAGTGTCAATCTATCGTCCTCCGTGCTATTACAATATAGATCGGTTTATACAATCTTTAAATGACGTTTTGACAGCCCTATCGTCATTCAGGAATGTAACTGTGATGGGAGATGTCAACATTGATATTAGAAATAATACAAATGATAAAAGAGCATCTGAATACCTCAATATTAATGCGTTCCATGGCCTTTTATCAGCACATACCATGCCAACAAGAATGAATGCTTGTCTTGATCATGTCATGCTTCGCTCAGATATGCATGCCACAACAGTAGTTTTAAATTCAACAGTAACGGATCACCAGGCTGTGTTACTACTTTTAGAGACTCGAACCAGAAAAACAACCACAAAATTAAATTCAAGAAAATTGATTATGAAAATATTAAATTGCAATTACAAAATCACAATTTCGATAATATATTTGAATCTAAGAATGCCAATGCTGCTGCGGACAGTTTTGTTACCTTTTTGCAACAGTTAGTGGACTCAAATACATTAGAATACATTGTTTCAAATAGAAAACGAACGATTAAACCTTGGATTACGAAAGGTATCCTAAAATGTATTAAAAATCGGAACAATTTATTCAAAAAATATAAAATATCTCCTGATAACGAAGTTTTAAAACTAACCTATACTAGATACCGTAATTATTGTAATAATTTATTAAAAAAACTTAAAACACAATACTACAAGGATAAAATTAAAAACTCGGGTAAGGACAACAAGAGTATTTGGGACACAATAAAAGACATAACCAATACAAGAAAAACAAAAACTCCTTCAGTTGAATTGCTTAAAACTGAAGAAACACCAGAGATAGCTGTTAATCTAATTAACAACTACTTCGCGAATGTCGGTAAGCAACTGGCTGATGAAGTCACTAAAGACAATGGTAATACCTTGACTACAGAAGCATTAAAGTCATTGCCAGTTTGCGAGTCATCTTTAGCTTTATTAAACACTGATGAAGAGGAGGTAGAAAGGCTTATCACGGACTTAAAAAATAAGTGCGCTAATGGATGGGACAACCTGTCTAATCAATTTATTAAAGAATTCAAACAATTTATTGTCCCGCCGCTGACGTATATTTACAATCTATGTATTCAAGATGGAGTCTTCCCGAGGGTTTTCAAACACTCAATTATACATCCTGTACATAAATCTGGGGACAGGGACTGTGTTAATAATTATAGGCCAATATCAATATTAACAGCATTTTCGAAAATCCTTGAAAAACTTATTAACAAACGACTTATGAGCTACATCGATCATAAAAACTTACTTTCCACTAATCAGTTTGGATTCAGACGCGACAGATCAACGGACGGTGCAGTTCATGAGTTGACAGATTTTATTGTTAAAAATCTAGATAAATCAAATAAGGTGATTGGAATTTTCCTTGATCTTAAAAAGGCATTTGACACAGTCTCTGTACCTATATTGATTAGCAAACTGGAAACGTATGGTATCAGAGGAAAACAACTTTCATTGATGAGAGACTATCTTGAAGACAGAACTCAAAGTTTAAAAATAGGTGAATATGTCAGTGCCAGTACACCTGTTCATTTTGGAATCCCTCAGGGTAGTGTTCTAGGTCCCTCGTTGTTTCTCTTGTACATAAATGATCTCTCTTTACTGCAGTTACCCAATGGTCGTATTATTTCCTACGCCGACGATACTTGTCTTCTATTTTTCCATAGTACCTGGGAAGCTGCACACACTGCTGCTCAAGAGGGCTTCAATACCGTTAATAAATGGCTTTACACAAATTTATTAACATTAAACTCGGAAAAGACAAAATATGTAACGTTCTCTATGCGTAATACGCAACTTCACACAAATGTTACCAATCCCTTAATTGCTCATAATTGCCCTGTGAACTCGAATGGGACCTTGTGCTTATGCAAAAACATTGAACTAGTGAATTCAATAAAATATCTGGGTGTCATTATTGACAACAATCTCTCATTCCAGAAACATATAGATCTCTTATCATCAAGAATACGTAAGTTGATATACATTTTTAAAAATTTGCGACTAGTTTTAGATCAAAATTCTCTAAAACGTATATACTTTGCAGTAGCACAAAGTCTTCTTTCCTATTGTATTACGTCATGGGGAGGAGCACCAAAAACTACCATGAAGCAAGTAGAGGTCGCGTAAAGAGCAATTCTGAAGGTAAGCGGATTTTTTCCACTCAGATACTCGACTGAACTACTATTTCAGCACTGGCAAATACTGACCGTCCGCCAAATATTCATCCTCCTCACGATACTAAAACAGCATGATATGGTTCCGTACGATGGCAAGGGTTCGGTCGAAGCTAGGCGCATAAGTAAAATTTGTGTACCTATGTGTACTAATAAAACATACACACGAAAATATTTTTGTTTTTTGGGAGGTTTTTTGTACAATCAAATTAATAAAATTCTCTCGATTCACAAATACAATAAACACGATTGCAAAAGAGAGGTTCAACAATGGTTAATCTCACTTAATTATGATAACACCGAAAAAATGCTTTCTAGACAAAATTCGTAAGTAATTATATGCACATCAAAACACTCATATCATTATGCACACTACTACACATATTCATCATACAAACATGTTATGGCGAAGATAATGCAACATATATATTTTTATAAATGTACATACAACATACAACAACATATTTATATAAACTACATATTTATACTCAGGATCTGTGTATTCAAAACAGTTTTGTACACTACTACTGTAGGTTATAAAATGAATGTAATAATGTCCGTTACCGGGAGGTGGGAACCTGGTGACCTGTACACAGTACACAGGCTCTCAAAGTCTACTTCAGGCACCAGCTTCTCACACCATAGCTATTTGTAATATTAAGGTACTTAGTATATTAGATTTAGATACTAGGCAAAAGTATATATAGTATTATGTGTGAGAAGAAATAAAATAAATATTATTATTGTTATATATCTTCTCGCTCACGGGTATTAATCCCGGTCATTTGATAGGCGTGCGCGGGGATAAGGATCCAACGCGTAGAGGCCCCTTCGAAAAGACTATGTAATGTTGTACATCCGCCGTGACCCACTTCAGGGGATATAAATGGGACAATATACCAATGAACAGGTCACGGCAGGTATTGGGACTATTGGAAATATGTCGGAAAAAAGTGGGCTATTAAAATGAAATTTGGAGGTATTATTAGAACCGCGCTATTGCAGAAGAGGGACGGACGCCTGCCATAACTATCATATCTAATGTTACTTTCGGCAGGCGGTGGCTCGTCACTCACTAGATGGACCCCCGAAATGCCAGAGAAAGTCGGCCGGGGGCAACACCGGTGTGAGTGACTCAGGGGTGTTGAGAGGTGTGCTGCGCTTTCTCCGAAGTTACTCGCGGCGTTATGCCCTTTAACACTTCCACCCCTGGAGCATATCATCTGCTAGAGCAATATACTCTATCGACTCCTCTCTGGACGGCCAATGAAGGCAAGCCAGAGCTGAGAGTCCTGCGGGCCTTCTTGGATTTCCACTCCGACCGACGAAGACACGCCGGAGACGAAGGCCCTGATCGACTCTCTGGAGCACTCGGGTACCCGTGGTGTCGTTACGCACCAACAGCTCGCCACAAGCTGCCCTGCGGCTTTATTATTATTATTTATTAGTTGTTCCATCGTCACCTGCATGTGAGGTAGCCTGTCGCAGATGTCCAGCAGCCTGGTCACCGAGAGCACGTTCTGCTCCACGGCCTTCGTCAGCTTCTCGTCGAACTTCACCGTCGCCGCCGAGTGGAACACCACTGAAACCTGGCATCATGTCATTTAAATGTAAATTTAATGAAGATATCCAGAAAAAAATCATTGATTTTCGAAACACCGTGGACATTACGGGAGTCTGAAACTCCAAACGATGAAACAGAAGCATGTCATTATTCGTTACGTTTGCTTTAAGTTTTGAGAGAGGTACGCACCAGACCAGAAAACCTACCAGAGAAAACCACAGCCAAATAATCTCTGGCGGGTTGTTCCTGCGAGTGAGGGGCGGCAATGCGCGGGTGGTAATTCCTGTGTTCCAAGCATTCATGATCTACAGTAGCAAAGACCTCAGGAGGGCCTTGTATGCCTCCTGACGTTGTATAAGAGGCTGTAGGAGGAAGACTCAGCTCTCTGTTTACGCTTGTTTGCCGCCGATCCAAACATACCGCTCTCGCTTCTTCCACACTCATCAACCTCTTCATGTATGCTCTTCGGTGCTTTTGATTTGGCCCTTTTTCAACACATCACTAAATTGATCTATATGTGTGCGTCTAGGGCGGCCCTTGCAGATATCTCCATTCACTCTCCACATCAACCCTTACTCATCCCACTACAGGGACACGGGTCTCCCTTCAATCGAAGGGATTAAGAGCATACTCCACCACTACGCTGCTCAAATGCGGATTGACGGAGGCCAGTGTTTTCAAGTTGCCCAAGGGCCGCTGACTCAGCTGAACGAGTGTCATCTATCGACAACAGCCGGAAGCGACGGCTTAACGTACCCTCCGAAGCACGGAGAAACTCGAGATAGAAAAACCCATCCATAGACAGGCTGCGGTCGACATTGCTTAACCTGCGTGTTCAGTTAGAATGACACACGCAACGCCGTCATCGAGCTCTCTCCACTCACTCTCGCTAGATACGTTTCATACATATACAGCTCTCACTTCATCGACTTAAAATACCCAAAATCAGTTCCATAAAGCTGACATACTTCCTGCAGGTCCTGTAAGGACTCCCGCGAGATCCCCAGCCCCGGCTGCGAGATGTCGCCGGGCACGATGCACAGCTTCTCCAGCTGGCGCGGGTCGGACTGCCGGACCACCTCGAACACCTACCGACGTGAGAAAGAAACATTATGTTAGTTATATTGCACCGAATATTTCTCAGTCGTGAATGACGCGTCTTTGACACCAACGCTCGTGCTTTGCAACCAATGCACCATCGTTTCAGAGATTAGCCGGAACAAACAGACAGACAAACAGACAAAAATTGTAACCAGTTGAGAATCCGCTAGCTTGCATTGCCAGAGGAACACCGGGGCGAAAATATTGACAAAATTAAATAGTGTTCTATCTGCTATTCTAAATTGGTTCACATGCAATAATCTTTTATTATATTCAACTTTTTTACGTCGGGAGGCATTCAAACATACGGCCTACCTGATGTAAAGCGGATACCGTTGCCTATTAACGTTTGCGATAGGTATATTAAGTATCACTCGCGCGATGCCTCCTTTGCTGCTTACACTGCAACACCTTGGGAGCTTACTGGTGACCTCACTCACACACAGGAACACAACAACTCTCTAGGGAATTGTTATTTGGCTGTGGTTTTCTGTGAGGTGGAGGTACTTGCCCAGACGGGCTGCTTTGATGCGCCCTACCTCTCTTAAGTAACTACAACTAAATGTATAAAATTTAGTCTTCCAAATGTGGCTTCTTCCAATACAGAAGTTTTCATTGATAATAATATACTAGAATTTATTAATGATACTGTATTTCTTAGAATTACGATAGACTGAAAATTGCAGTGGTGCCCCCACATAAATAAACTGTCCAGTAAGCTCAGCTTTGCCACATATGTCGTTAGGAGAATTAGACAATTGACGGATGTGGCTACTGCGCGCTTAGTCAATTTCAGCTACTTTTACAGCGTTATGACATATACTGTTGTGGGGAAGAGCGGCTGATATTGAAACTATTTCTATATTACAAAAGAGAGCCATCCGCTCTATTTATAACATGGGCTCCAGGGAATCACTTCAAGAAATAAATATCTTCACGGTTACCTCTCAGTACATTTCTGATATATGTATGCTCGTAAAAATATCGAAAAAGTCGTTTTCAAAATGTAGTGAAAATCTTAGAAGCAGGAATAGATTGCGTATGCCAGTACATCGGCTTGCTAAGACTAATAGATCTTTTGTTGTAAATTGTATTCGATTCTATAATAAATTACCTGAAACAGTTCTGTCCTTGCCTGACAATATGTTCAAAAGGTACTTCAAAAATACTCTGTGTAAGAAGGGTTATTACAGAATCGATGAATGAATTAATATAACTTTAATTGTATCACTTGATCTCACTATATGTAGTGTCCATAAGTGATGTTATGTTTATTGTAATATGTATGAGATGATTTGGAAAAAGAAGATCTATATTCAGACAGACACTTCTCTAATACAGACTAGGTGACTTCTTATTGCACTTGTCCTCGGCATCTCGCGGGTGATAGCTGAAAATCAGTGGTTGCTCTTTCTGAGCGACATTACTCACTGAGCTATAGCCCAGTTGCGCTACTGCAGCACACGCGTACTCTAAATAAGACATCCTCAACACAGTATGTATATTCTTATTTGTAACCTCTTATGTGTAAATTATTGTGTGTACGTGTGTGTTTTAGAAGCATTTATCTATCTATCTATCTATATTGGCAAGTTTCTTTTGGCATTTCTTCTTCGCCAATGGTCATTTGAAATGTTGGTAGATTAAAAAAGAGAAAAACTTTAAAAATTAATAAGATATAATATTGAGAATGTAAGACGTGTCTAAGTGCCCATGAGGATCTAAAGGTAAATAAAGATTTTTTATCTTTATCTAATAAAAATTGATTGATTGTCTACATTCAGAAATCTGATGAAGCAATTCAACCACAATACGTACATATCACAATTAATCAATTTTGACGATCTCGGTGGCGCCGTGGTTAATTAAAATAAAGACTTTGACACCAACGCTCGTGGCTTCGACCCACACAGGACAAATATTTGTGTTTATGAACATGTCTGTTTGTCTGGTCTGGATATTTTTAAGGGACGTAGGGGTAAGCAGCCCGTACGGGGAAACCTCGACTTAACAGAAAACCGTAGCCTAATAACAACTGGCTGGGGGGTTGTCGTGCTCCTACGTGTGAGAGAGGTCACCAGAGGAGTTGTTGTGCTAGCAGCAGAGGTGGCATCGCGCGGGTGACACTTAATGTATTGCGAGCGTCTATGGGTTACATATATCAGGTGGGCCGTATGCTTATGTGCCTCCCGACGTTCCATAAAAATACCGAGCTCGTCAAAACTCTAATTTAATTTAGTCAGATTGTTTATTAGCGTTTCATTGTTTGGTAATGTTCCCAAAATAAAGGTGCCGCGGCCCCGGCTGTCAGCGAGGTTATCGATGGCCATTGTGACAACAGAGCTTCGTTGACATGGCCTCAATTTGGTCTGAATGTCTTTAAGTAGGGCGCATCACAGCAGCACCTTCCGGGGAAGTACATCCGCCTCACGGGGAACCGCGGAATAACTGCTCCCCGGAGGGTTGCTGAGTTAGCAGCGGAGGTACATAGTACAAATGCTACTGATATCGCAAACGTGCATACTCTATAGTAACCACTTTATAACTGGTAGGCCGTGTGAGTATAAAAAAAATGCGAATCATAAATTTTTTAGACGAGATCTCTTTGTGTCGAATGCGTTCTTCCATCACAAGGATATTCACACGTACACATGGAGATGGTATAAACGGAAAAGTGAGATTGATCTGATTTTGATCGACGGACCAAAGGATTTTTTTATCTTTATCTTTACTTCTTTACTCGTTTCTCTGATATTCATAGCTCTTTTCCTGTATGCTCACCGGTCCCTGGGGCTCCTGATATCACCTTCTGATAAAACACGATCAATTTGGTCATGGTAGGTTAGTTTCGGTCTTCCTCGGCTCCTACATCCTTCCACTTTTGCATTGTACTATATCTGTATGGACCGCGTCTTATGGCGCTCGGTTCTCTCTGCCTACCCCGCAAGGGAGGCCCCCGCAAAGTACTTTACTACAACCCTATCTCACCCTACTGTGGAGATACGGGTCTCCCTTCAACCGAGGGGTTTACAGCATACTTCACTACGCTGTTCAACTGCGGATTGGACCAGTGTTTTCAAGCCGCCTGAGGGCCGCTGACTTAGCTTAACGACTGTCATCTAATGACAACAGCCGGGACCGAAGACTTAACGTACCCTCCGAGCTCGGAGAAGCTCGAGATAGATAAACGCATCCACGGCTAGGTTGCAATTGACGTTACTTAACCCGCTTGTTTTGTTAGATTGACACGTGTAAAGAAGCTAAGTAGTTTAGATGAATAATAAATAAATATTCGAAATAAGGCTTGAAACTGACCTGTGAATCCTTGAGTTGTTTTAGTCTCTGCTCAGGGTCCAGGTCCCGCTTGGTTCTCATCAGGAGGAACAGTCTGCTGATGTCTGGACACGTCGAGAGGAGACGCTCCACCAGAACCTGTATCGAAGACATCATGTTAGTGCATTCTTATCGAAGCATTTCCCAGTTCTCATCACGTATATATTTCATAAAGATATTTTTGTAAACAATGTTTCCATTCCCTCGCTCTGTACATTATTGTAAATAAAACAAATAGTAATTAATAATTTTTTTTATACTACATCGGGACGCCTACTCTACAGCTTACACAACAACTCCTTAGGAGCTTACTGGTGACCTCACTTACATGCAGGAACACAACTACCCTCTTGGGAGTTGTTATTTGGCTACGGTTTTCTGTGAAGTGTACCTCCGGAATGTGTCCCCATGAAGCCGGTCGCGCCGGTGATGAACACCGCCCGACCGCTGTAGAACTGCGGGATGCTCCCACTCTCACCCGGCGCCGCCATCGCTCTGTACATTATTGTAAACAAAACAGATGATAATTAAACGGCGTACCTTCCCCATGAAGCCGGTCGCTCCGGTGATGAACACCGCCCGACCGCTGTAGAACTGCGGGATGCTCCCACTCTCACCCGGCGCCGCCATCGCTCTGGACATCATTGTAAACAAAACAGATAATAATTAAACGGCGTACCTTCCCCATGAAGCCGGTCGCTCCGGTGATGAACACCGCCCGACCGCTGTAGAACTGCGGGATGCTCCCGGTCTCACCCGGCGCCGCCATCGCTCTGGACATCATTGTAAACAAAACAGATAATAATTAAACGGCGTACCTTCCCCATGAAGCCGGTCGCTCCGGTGATGAACACCGCCCGACCGCTGTAGAACTGCGGGATGCTCCCACTCTCACCCGGCGCCGCCATCGCTCTGGACATCATTGTAAACAAAACAGATAATAATT
This sequence comes from Pyralis farinalis, assembly GCA_947507595.1. Taxonomy (NCBI): domain Eukaryota; kingdom Metazoa; phylum Arthropoda; class Insecta; order Lepidoptera; family Pyralidae; genus Pyralis; species Pyralis farinalis. The sequence goes on from OX382263.1 coordinate 835,692, forward strand.
AAACGGCGTACCTTCCCCATGAAGCCGGTCGCTCCGGTGATGAACACCGCCCGACCGCTGTAGAACTGCGGGATGCTCCCGGTCTCACCCGGCGCCGCCATCGCTCTGGACATCATTGTAAACAAAACAGATAATAATTAAACGGCGTACCTTCCCCATGAAGCCGGTCGCTCCGGTGATGAACACCGCCCGACCGCTGTAGAACTGCGGGATGCTCCCACTCTCACCCGGCGCCGCCATCGCTCTGGACATCATTGTAAACAAAACAGATAATAATTAAACGGCGTACCTTCCCCATGAAGCCGGTCGCTCCGGTGATGAACACCGCCCGACCGCTGTAGAACTGCGGGATGCTCCCACTCTCACCCGGCGCCGCCATCGCTCTGGACATCATTGTAAACAAAACAGATAATAATTAAACGGCGTACCTTCCCCATGAAACCGGTCGCTCCGGTGATGAACACCGCCCGACCGCTGTAGAACTGCGGGATGCTCCCACTCTCACCCGGCGCCGCCATCGCTCTGGACATCATTGTAAACAAAACAGATAATAATTAAACGGCGTACCTTCCCCATGAAGCCGGTCGCTCCGGTGATGAACACCGCCCGACCGCTGTAGAACTGCGGGATGCTCCCACTCTCACCCGGCGCCGCCATCGCTCTGGATATTATTGTAAACAAAAATCGTAAACTTATAATATAATTATTGATATAGTGAGGCAGTGTGAACTACATTACACACGCAGTAACTAAGAAGGAAAATCCAATTAAGGTAAAAGTTGTTTACATGGCCAATTGTTTGTTTTCCTGTATGTTTGTATCCTATTTTTATTTGAAATAGATGTTTTTTTATTAAATTAACATATATGTATTCTTGCTATATGCCGTAATTATACTTTACGCTCCATGTTGTCACTATTGGTCGTCACTGCCAAAGCCAGGGCTGAAAAGATATTTATGAGTTTCCAGCATCCTGAGTGTAAGTCAAGTAAGTCAATTCTGACTTTATTTATGTGTGTGTGTAATTTGGTGTTAATATTAATTTGAAATATACCTATAGTTAAAAAGGAAAATCGTTTGACACACAGCAGCAAATGGTAATGAACTGTTATACATGGGGCACACTAAAAGTTTTGCACTTCTAGCTAATCGGAACTATTTGAATTTCGAATGTTATATTTTTTGAAACGTTACAACCTACTTAGTAGTAAAAAAAAACAATTGACGGGAAATCATTTGACAATTGTTTTTTATCACACATCATAGTTCTACGTACGCAACGAAAATGGAATTGAGTCGGAAAGATTTTAGAGCGATGATTTTTTATGATTTTAAAAGTTCTCTCTCCGCAAGACTGTGCTGCTCGTCTTCAAAATGCTTTTGGGAGAGAAGCACCTTCTTTGAGCACCGTGAGGCGATGGTTTGCTGAATTTGAGAGAGGTCGAGTTTCTTTACATGACGAATTTCGTGAAGGGCGGCCTTTAACTGCCGTCAACGTAAATAATGTGGCTACTGTTAAGCGGCTAATTGAAGAAAACCCGCGGATTACCTATGAGACAATTCGAGAACTATTGAGGATTGGTATGAGCCAAATTCAGAAAATTTTACACGAGGAATTGAAAGTTCGGAAACTTTGTTGTCGTTGGATCCCTCATGAACTGACAGCGGAGCAGAAGCGGGCTCGCGTGGAATGGTGCTCACAGATGCTACTGAAGTACGACCACGGACATTCTAATGCTGTTTATGACATTGTCACAGGAGACGAAACGTGGATTTATTGTTTTGAACCCGAAAAAAAACAGTAATTTTGTGAATGGGTGTTTGAAAATGAGAACAGGCCAACAAAAGTGAGGCAGGCGAGAAACGTTGGTAAAAAAATCATCGCGTTTTTTTCCTCAGCTACGGGTCCCATCTGCACAATTCCACTTGAAGATCAAAAGAGTGTTAATGCCGAGTGGTATTCTACCATTTGTTTACCCAGGGTGTTAGAAAAAGTTCGCGAAAGACGACCAAAAAGCCGCGTTCTACATCATGACAACGCTTCTTCACACACGGCCAACAAAACAAAGTCATTTTTAACTTCCGAAAAAGTACAACTCGTTACCCATCCTGCGCATAGCCCCAACCTAGCACCCTGTGATTTCTGTATTTTCCCCAAAATCAAAGATTTGATGAGAGGTTTCACTTTTACCAACTCCGAAGAGGCAGTGATAGCGTTCAATCAGCACGTAGAAAACATGCCTTTAGATCTGTGGTCCTCCTGTTTTAAAAAATGGTTCGATCGCATGAAAAAATGTTTAAAATGTAAAGGAGAGTATTTTGAAAAGCAATAAACATAATATTTTGGTTATAACATGTTGTTTTTTTAAGTTACGCAAAACTTATAGTGTGACCTACGTATATGTATATATATATATATATATAAACCAGCAACATTATTTATTCAAATATATTATTTTAAATATTTATTCCAGTTTGAGATTCCAGAACAACCTCTGACGGGTCAGACGTTGTTCTGGAATCTCAAGTTTTAAATAAAAAGAAGTTAGGATATAAATAGCGCTATGAAGAAAAGAGAAGTCTTCTTCTTCTGAAGTCATTCTGAGCGTTATTTCATTTCCTAGTAGGTACATTATGATTGTCGGCAGCCTTAGGATTTGGCGAAGATACAGATGTTGGCATGGAGTGACTGCCGTTAGGCCTCCACAATCTCTATCTCTGTTTTATATCACGTGTCTTTCGAAATATAATTACTTGCATTAGTGTTCGTCCACAATGTTTTCCTTCACCGCCGGCCTGAGATAATTACAAATGTGCACATAACACGAAAACACGAAATTAGTACATGTCCACAGCAGGATTTGAACCGCCACCAGTCGATTACACTAATCGCCGCTCTTAAAAATAAGCATAAACACTTCTATAAAATAAAAAGACGCATAAATATAACCCTAAAATAAACAGAAGCATACATATTACTCAAAAATAAATAGAAGCATAAATGTTACTCTAAAATAAATAGAACACACCTGAACTTTTAAATATAGGTCACACACACACCAGAACACTATAAATGTTTAAAAAAATTGCCGGCTCTCCGTCCGCGGCCCGAACATAAACTCTTGATTATCTCGGCACGTAATGCCTGATAAATAGCTTACGTAAGAATCAGTGAGCTGATTAGGTATAAAATAAATACAAACAGAATGTCTAATTTAGTACAATGTGCAGTCTACTGCCTTAGTTTCGGCCTAGAAACATTGGACAAAGCAGTTTTTAATGAGCTTGGTCGAGTTAGAAATGCTAATTTTACACCAACGATCGTGGGTTTGATTTCTACACAGGACAAAAAAAAAAGATAAATACCATTTATTTGCCATTAGACCCTTACGGGCACTTAGACACGTCTTACATTCTTTAAATTAGATTATATTGTACCTTAATAATTTTCGTTTCTTTGTAAGTGTTAATCTCTTTTTTTTAATCTATTACCATTTCGAAAATGACCATTGGCGAAGAAGAAATGCCAAAGAAACTTGCCAATAGGGGTCTTTTTTCATCGTCAATATATATAACAATAAATATATGTGAGCGTACATATAGTGATATCAAGTGGTACAATTAAAGATATATTAATACATGTGCTGAATCATTTCCATACATCTCTGTCAGTTAGATATTCATCGATTCTGTAATATCCCTTCTTGCACAGAGTATTTTTGATGTACCTTTTCAACATATTGCCAGGCAAGGACAGAACTGTTTCAGGTAATTTATTATATGACATTTTATGTGTGTTTGCGAGACAGGGGAAGTACCTCCGCCTCACAGATCTGCAGCCAAATAACCACTCCCTGGGGGCTGTTGCTGTCCTGTGTGTGAAGTCACCAGTAAACTCTTAAGAAGTTGCTGTGTTAGCAGCAGATGTGAATTCGCGCGAGTGATACTTAATTTATTAATAAGCGTTCATATATTACGATTACCGCTTTCCATCGGGGCGGTCGTATGCTTGCATGCCTCTCATAAAAAACAAGCAGTCACTCAAAAGTTATTGGCAACCCGTAGGTTGTGTTTACACAGTAAGCGTCTGACATAACCCGTACGGCCGACCGTAAGGGTATTCATGACAGTTCAACACCTTCCTCCCATTAGGTCCCGGAGGGTATCCCCTCAGGACTACGGGTAAGATCACAGTATTTATTTTTATACTACGTCGGGAGGCATTCAAGCATAGGGCCCACCTGATGCATAGCGGGTACCGTAGCCTATTAACGCTTGCGATATATTAAGTGCAATTTGATCTAACCTGCTTTGTGTGCTTCCGCCACCAATTAGTTCATGCGGCCTAGCGCCGGCCGGCACCCACCCACTACTGTTAGTAAGTGCAACATGCCGACGCTGCCATGGCTGCTCCGGTAGTCCGGTAGTGGCAGCGTCGGCATGTTGCACTAATTGGTGGCGGAAGCACACAAAGCAGGTTAGATCAAATTGCATGTAAATTTGAATTTCGCAAAATAACGCCTGAATCTATTAACTATATATTAAGTATCACTCGCGCGATGCCTCCTGTGCTGCTTACACATCAACTCCTCGGGAGCTTACTGGTGACCTCACTCACACGCAGGAACACAACAACTCTCTAGGAAGTCAATATATATATAGATAGTTAGTGTAATCGCATACGCAAGTTAAACAATCGACCCACAGAATTTGTATTTTTTTAAGTTTAGTCTTGATTTGAGTGTATGACAGCTCAGCGGACAAAGGCCCGGGCTAGCGACCGACAGGTCCGAGGATCGAATGCCGGCACGTGCCGCATTTATATATGAAAACACAAATTTTGCGATACATTTAATTGTAATTATCGATGGCTCAATAGTCAGTAACGCTACATAGACACCAACGCTCGTGGGTTCGATTCCCACACACGACAAACATTTGTGTGCTTAACAATGTCTGTTTGTCTCGGTCTGGGTATTAAGAGAGGCACATCAAAGCAGCACATCTGAGAAAGTGCCTTCGCCTCACAAAAAAACAACTCCTAGTGAATAGTTATGTTGTATAGGGAGTTGCTGTGTTAGCCGCAGAGGTGGCATCGCGCGTGTAATACTAGTGTGCTGCAAGCGTTCATAGGCTACGGTAACCGATTTACATCAGGCGGGCCGTATGCTTGTATGGCTCCCGACGTTGCGTAAAAAGAAAATCCGGGATACCCGTTAACAGAACACACCGCACCGCGAGCGGTTGTTCTTATCAACAAAAAAACCGCGAGCGCCATATCTCACCGAAATATCAGCCGGATTCGAACCTGTATCTTATCGATCGGATGATGTCGCTATCAACCTTTATGGCACAGTTTCGTTCGCAGGATCTCAAACTGTTTTAGTGTCTATATATACCTATCATACTTATACATAAAGCGGAAGAGTTTGTATGTTTGAAGACGCTAATCTCAGGAACTACCGGGCGGATTTGAAACATTCTTTTTGCATTCGATAGCTCCATTCTCGAGGAAGGTTACGTGATAATCAACATCACGCTACGACGCGAACGATGGAAAGTTCTGAAAGAAAGTATGGTGGACAGTGTGAAAGAAGCATGTGGATGCGCAAAGAGACGTAGAACACTGAGAGGAGATGCCTGGTGGGATGCGGAGGTTCAATCCTCCGTGGAAAAAAGAGGAAAGCGTGGCTGGATTACGTATCATCTTTGCACCAGAGTGATGGTAAGTAAGAAATGAAGAAAGAAATATACCGTCGATCCAAGAATGATACCAAAGCTTTAGTGAAAGAGAGGCGTGAAAGACTACATATGAGTGAGGAAGAGAGGCTGACGAAGAACTTCGAGGCAAATACCAAACTCTTCTGGAGAGAGGTAAAGAAGTCTCGGAGTGGTTCGTCGGCATCCGGAATGGACAAGATAAAATGTAAAGCTGGTGGCATTCTTGCTAATACTCAGAAAGTGTTAGAACGGCGGAGTGAATATTGTAGAGAAATGTATGATTATGTCCAGGGCGCTGGCACTGTGAATGAGTCTGTGACTGATTCGGCAGTGCCAGCGTACCATGAAGACATTAGCATGGATGATATTGAATGGTCGATACGAATTTTGAAAAATGGAAAGTCAGCGGGAATCGATATGGTTACAGCTGAGATGATCAAACTGGGTGGCACCTACGTTAGGGACGCCTTCTGGTTTTTGAGCAAATTATGTTGGAGAACCAGAAGAGTTCCGACCAATTGGAAACGCGCAGTCATCGTGCCCTTGTATAAAGGCAAGGGTTCACTTATGGACTGTGCCAACTATAGAGCCATCAGTTTGATCAGCTTAGCAGCTAAAGTGGAAAAATCATTGAAAGGAGAATGAGGGTGAAATCCGATGGACTGCTTGGGGAAGCACAGGGGGATTTCGAAGCTGCAGAGGATGTACGGATCAAGTTTTTTCGCTTTGCAACGTCGTGGAAAAGCATCTGGCTATAGACCAGAAGGTTTTCTGCGGTTTTGTGGACCTTGAGAAAGCATTTGATAGGATCGTGCGAAAGAATCTCTGGAACATCTTACCCAGATATGGGGTTGACGGTGACCTGCTCTGTGCTGTGCAATGTGATTGCACAGCATGTGTGCGAGTGGACGGCAGCTTATCGCCCTGGTTTGATACCGTCTTGGTTTGAACTTTGGTGTCAGACAGAGATGCGTGTTGTCGGCTCGGCTATTCATCCTGTATCTGGACAGTCTGTGCCTGGGGTGACCGGAACAGGCTGGCTTTTTCCTCATCCAAATCGGCAACGATGACGGTGAAAGGGAAGCTTCAGCGTCCCCCAGTGATCAAGCTTGGGTTGGCCTCTGTCAGGAGCGTCACGTTCGCGACCGTACTCGGAGTGGACTTGGACTCCTCGTTGCACTTCGCGCAGCACGCCACCCGTATAGGTGAACGCGCCGCAGCGTGCTTTGGGAGGATGGCGCGAGTGTCCGCTTCATCGTGGGGAATCAGATTCCCAGCTCTGAAGATACTCTATCAGGGAACGTACGTAGCTACATTAACGTATGCTGCGGCGATTTGGTGCCATAGAGTGTGTACGTATGTTTGTCGCAGTGTCGTACTGAGGAGTCAGAGGCAGGCACTTATTCTATTGACTAAAGCGTACAGGTCCAGCAGCACGGCTGCCCTACCGGTGCTGGCTGGGGTCCTCCCGGCTGACCTGGAGGTTACCCGTGCTGGATACATGGAAGAGGCGCGTAGGAACACGAACGGTCGGGAGTTGAGCAGGCGGAGGCGTGAAATTTGGGAAGCCACTGTGAGTGAGTGGCAGGCTCGCTGGGAAGCCGAGACCAAGGGCAGAGAACTCTATCGATTTTTCCCGGACGTGTCGGTGAGACTCAGGTCACACTGGGTTGTTCCGGATCATCCTACCTCGCAACTCCTTGGGGGTCATGGATGTTTTAGAAAGCGACTGAATGACATGAAATGTTGCGACAGCAGCTTGTGCACGTGTGGTGAGAGTGAGGAGGACAGAGACCACGTACTGTGGTCCTGTCCTAAGTATGCGGATCTGCGTGAAAGAATGATGAATGGGATTCAGCGCAGCGAAGTGGTGGCGGGACCAGTGTTTTTCGCGGATTTGGTGTCATCGGCGGGGAACTTTGCGGCCTTCCGCGGATTCGCCCACGCTTGGTACGCCCGCAGAAGCGCGGAGGAAATTGCAGAGAGAGCCCGAGAACAGGAGGAGGGAGAGCGCAACGAGGGAACGGCTATAGAGGATTACCCACGAGCGCCTTCGGACAGCAGCGAAGGCGTCTTTGTGTGCGTTGCCGCCCCAGAAGGGGGAGATTGGCCATGGTGAGACATTGTGGAAAAGAATCAAATAACTTGTAAGGTGCCAAGCGTTGCCCACGGCACGAAAAGAGCCTCAGAGCAGCAAGTACCGTGCGCAACTCCCGCGATTCGGCTCATATGACCGAGAGGTCGGTGGAGCCATGGGAAGGTGGTGGGACAATGTATCTGGACAGTTGCCTTCAGAGAATAAGAAATATGAATGTGTGAATGCGAACTCAGTGGTGGCGACTCAGTGGTTAGCTGCCTGCTTTATGCAGATGACGCGGTATTAATAGCAGAATTACTATCTGAATTTCTTAAAATAACTTCACGCCGGGTCCCTTGCGGTGTAGGCAGAGAGAACCGATCGCAGCATAATTCGATCCCTTACACACTATTTACCAGAGGGAGACTTTTTACGGAAGTCGTCTGCGTAGGTACCTCTGTCTCACTTATTTCTACCGCCAAGCAGCTATATTTATATAGCTGTGTTCCGGTTTGAAGGGTGAGATATGGCAGAGAAATTACTGGGTACTGTGACGACATCCTTAGGTCACAAGATTGGCAGCGCGCGAGTAACATTCCCGCGGTGTTGCGAGCGTCAATAGGCTGCGGTGACCGGTTGCCATTTAATGCGGGCCGCATGCTTGAACACTTTGACAATAACTCAATGTTTAACTGTGATATTGAATTTTAACTTTCTCACGCCAATGTTAATTGTTAATACATACAGCCGTAGCCTATGGATACCTGCAACATACTGCATTGAGTGTCACTATATTCAAGGTATTATTAAAATACTTATTTATGAATCAACAACTCGTGTTTTATATCAGTACTGATAACATATATTTATATATATGTATGTGTGTGTGTGTGTGTGGCGGTGAATGATATTTATTGATAGTAAATATTATTACTATTAGTATCATATTATTATTTACTATTATTATCGTTCTGTTTTACAATAGTTAGTTTTTAAGAGGGGTAGGGCAGATCAAAGCAGCCCGTCAGGGGAAGTACCTCCACCTCACAGAAATTCGTAATTCATTCAATTCGTAATCGTATTAGAAACGTTCGTAACCTGCGGTGACTTTATATTAGGTTATATGTTTAGGGCGCATCAAAGAAGCTAGTTTGGAGAAGTACCTCCATCTCACAGAAAACCGCAGCCAAAATAACAACTCCCTAGAGTGTTGTTGTGTTCCTGCGTGTGATTGAGGTCACCAGTAAGCTCCAAAGGAGTTGCCGTGTAAGCAACATAGGAGGCATCGCGCGAGTGATGCTTAATATTTAACAAGCGTTAATAGGTACGATGACTGCTTCACATCAGGTGGGCCGTATGCTAGTATGCCCCCGACGTTGTATAAAAAAATGCAGTGTTACTAGAAAGAAGAGTAACTTCTTACGTGTGTGTAAGTACACACACAATGTTTTGTTTTGTGTAAGTAATCCACCTGTGTGGTATATTTTTCTTATAATGTTAAATACTTGAATACTTAATAGTCGAAATGCTAACTTAACTCTTGAACTGTAATTTCTACTAATTTACTGAAGATTATATTTTTATTTAAGATAAAAGTTATTAATTTGCCATTAGGCCTTCCTGGGCACTTAGATCTCACATTATTTAAATCAAATTCTATTTTTCATAGTTTTATTTCTTTATAGATATAATTTCTATTTTTTAATTTACAAAATTGCAAAAGTGGAAAGATGTAGGCGCCGAGAAAGGCCACGACTTACCTACCATGATCAAATTGGTCGTGTTCTATCAGAAGGTGATGTCAGGAGCCTTAGAAACCGGCGAGCGTGCATGAGAAGAGCAATGAATGTTATTGAAGTGAGTGAGACGTGTAAGGATAGAGTCACGTGGCGCTCGGTTGTCGCTACCTACCCCGCAAGGGATTTGATGTGAAGTTATAGATAGATAGATTGTCTAATTTACAAACATTGCAAATACAACTGTTTGCGAAGAAGAAACGCCAAAAGAATAATTAAATATTATTAAAAAGATAATTAACTCATATGCTGAATTATTTACAGACATTTCTGTCAGCCAGACATTCATCGATTCTGTAATAAGAATATTGCCACGCGAGAACAGAACTGTTTCAGACAATTTATTATGGAATCAATTTACAACAAAAGATCTACTCGTCTTAGCAAGCCGATGTACCGGCGTACGCAATCTATTCCTGCTTCTAAGATTTTCACAAAATTTTGAAAACGACTATATTTTTACGAGCATACATTATGTTCTCATAAATGTACTGAGAGGGAACCGTGAAGATATTTATTTCTTTCAATAGTTCTGTAAGTGATTCTCTGGAGCCCATGTTTTAAATAGAGCGGATGGCTCTCTTTTGTAATATAAAAATAGTTTCAATATCATCCGCTTTTACCCATAACAGTATACCATACGACATAATGCTGTGAAAGTGTATATGTCCTATCACCTTCATCATGTCTTCACTTCGTTTTTGCTTCTTTCAGGAATTAAAGTTTTAGCTTCGCATATACACTGAATAATATAATATATCCAATATAAAACTTGCTACTAGAAGCGCCTGATGTATTTTAGAGCCAACAGTTTTTACTGTTACAGTGTGTTATTTAGAATGTACAGACGTTTGCGATTATTTAGGAACATGTTATTTGTAAGGCGAAACTTACCTACCCTTCATACTTTTTTTTTTTATACCACTAAGGTGGCAATCAAGCATACGGCCTGCCTGATGTTAAACAGTCACCGTAGCCTATGGACATTTGCAACACCAGGGGCGTCACTCATGCGTTGCCGACCCTCTAAAAATCTCTTCACGCATTTCTTGAAGAACTCCATGCCGTAGTTCCTTGGAAAAACCTCGGCTGGGAGCTCATTTCACAGCTTGAGTGTTCTCGGAAGAAAACTTCTCTGGAACCGCGCCGTACGCGACCGTAGCGGTTCAAGCGTGTGAGGGTGAACTCCCCGCCGTCGGCGAGCGGTGCGGTTATAAAAAGTAGCCGTCGGCATCATTTCGAACAACTCTTCAGAACACAACCCGTTGTACAATCGGTAGAACACACAAAGGGAGGCAAAGTCTCTCCTTAAACTTAAGGGTTCAATACTGTGTGTAAGCTTAGGATTGTCGACAATTCTCACAGCTCGTCTCTGAATCGAATCACACGGTCCAAGCTGGTATCCAGGTGCTCCCGCCCAAAGGTGACTGCAGTACTCCAAGTGCGGTCTGACTTGAGACTTATATAATATAAGTCTTTGCCCCGCACTGAAGTACTGCTTAGCCCTGTTGAGCACACCAAGTTTTTTCGACGCCAGCTTGACCTTCTCCTCCAGGCGATTTCGATATTATATATACTACACCAACTCTAACTTATCCCACTGCAGGGATACAGGTCTCCCTTCAACCGAAGGTCTATCACTCTACCACCTACCAGAGTGAGACTTTGAACAAAAGTCGTCTCCGTGGGTACCTCTGTCTCACCTATTTCTACCGCCAATCAGCTATATTTATATAGCTGTGTTCCAATTTGAAGGGTGAGATATGGCAGTGAAATTACTGGGTACTGTGACCAAACATCCTTAGGTCACAAGATTGGCAGCGCGCGAGTAACATCCCCGTGGTGTTGCGAACGTAATTAGGCTGCGGAAACCGCTTACTATCTGATGCAGGCCGCATGCTTGTTTGTCAGTCTAGTTGTATAAAAAAAAGTAACCGCGGATTGGCGAAGGCCAGTGTTGTCAAGCCGCCCGAAAGTCACTGACTTAGCTTTACGACTGTCATCTATTGACAACAGCCAGTTTCTACAGCTTAACGTGCCCTCTGAAGCACAGAGAAACATGAGATATAAACCCATCCATAGACTGGTTGCAGCCGACGTTGCTTAGCCTTCGTGTTAGGTTAGAATGACACAATTACGCCGTCGAGCTCTCCTACCGTCAATAACACAATACTTATTAGTATGATTGTATATAATTTCTAGATCAGATATTATTTTGGAAATAGGCCAGGTCTCTTGCGGGGCAGGCAGAGAGAACCAGCGCCGTAAGACGCGGTCCTTACATACTTCACTCGCTTCTCTAACATTCATAGCTCTTTTCATGCACGCTCGACGGTTCCTGGGGCTCCTGACATTACCTTCTGATAAAACACGACCAATTTGGTCATGGTAGGTTAGTCTCGGTCTTCCTCGGCTCCTACATCCTTCCACTTTCGCATCGTATATCTGGTTCGTTATTCTTTGCGCCAAATTATGGAGGCTTGTGGAAGGTTGGAGTCCGTTCGATAAAAGCACATTTAAAGAGGATTACAGGGGACTGCCCGCTTACTTTTGAGGAGCTTGCTACCGTTTTAACGGAAATTGAAGCGTGATTAACTTCGCGTCCGCTTTCTTACGTAAGTGATGATCCAAATGATCCGCTGCCGTTAACATCTGGTCATTTTTTGGTAGACTAGCCTCTAATTGGTAGAGGACCTCTCTAGGGTGCATGTTTCGGGTTTGAAGAGATGGAAACTTACTCAGAAACTAGTTCAGGGCTATTGGAACAAGTGGTCTGACGAGTACTCGGTTACTTTGAACCAAAGATTTAAATGGTATACGAAGAGGACTGAACCAGAGATCAATGATGTTGTTATGTTAAGAGACAGCAATGTACCACCCGCGAAGTGGCTTTTAGGCAGAATTGTAGAAAAGCACCCGGGCAAGGACAATATCACTAGAGTCGTAACCCTTCAAACAAAGAATGGTCTCTGCACACGGCCCCGTAATAAATTATGTTTTTTGCATAAAGAAGTTTCTTCTAGGAAAACCTCAGTATCAGAAAGCGCAATTGCACAGGTCTTCTAGAAAGTTTCAAGGGTGCCTCAATGGCTACGATGTTTAGAATCTATCTATCTATCAAACTACTTTATTCATTTTTCAGGAACACCGTTTCTATTTGAATTCTACATGTTTGTCTGTGCGTTTGTCTGTCGCTTTTTTCGAATATTCGAATTTTGACTTCAGATTCGGATGCAGCATAAAAAAGTAGAATAGGAATGTTCAGGAACACCGTTCCTATCTCTTAAGGAACATGGTCAAAATGGCCGACAAATAAAAAAAAAATTAAATTGAATTGTTATATAATTGACAAGCCAAGTGTTCCTCTGGCAATGCAAGCTTACGCATTCTCAACTGGTTTTTGTTGTAATGGTGGGCGTCTGCATTCTTTTGTTTGTAAAGCATAGATTGTAAAGGAACAAGTTCTTTGGTGGGCGGAATGTCTAAAATTGTAGTTTTTTACCTGTCCACTCCATCGAATTATATAACGTGAGCATATTTTTATGTTTAAAATAAATACACATTTTAATATATTACAATAAATTTATTACTTAGCATATTGGTTAGTTTCCAAGTTCTTACTAGATGACACCACCGGAAAATTTAAATCGTGGTATGGTTTGCCTTTTGATATATTGTAGTAGGTTAAAGATGATTTGAATAAATGAACCTCCCTTCCGGTGACGTAGTCACGGCCCACACGGGGTCAAGTACGTACATAGTCAGGTCAACAAAAAAAAAAAACAAAAAAAATAAATAAATGAGTTCCAGCAGCAGTGGGAAGTTTTACTTGTACATACACTGAAGCGACATCTACAAACATGCACAGATATGCATTACATTATTATGTAAGCGTATATATATATACTTTATCTCCTTTAATTAATTTCACACAATTTTAGAGATACGCAGAGTTGAATGAGTCTTGAGGATTTTATGAATTGTCGTTATAAAGATAAAGGTCTTCCACGGTCCATCGACCAATTTTCAGAACGATGTTACCCAAGGTTTCCGTCACACGTACACAGATGGCGTTAAACAAGGATAACGTGAATGTAGCATACTTCTTCTTAAGCAGATTTCTAAATAAAAGCAGAGGAAGAATCACAGCGAACAAGGTGTAATGGAGAACTCGCATTCTGAAAATAGATTGAAAATTATTTATTTAACATTATCGATCACACCCTGTAGATAAATGTATTCTACTCTATGTGGGATATCAAATTACAACGAATTTATAGTTAGGAGATATATATTTTAAGGAGTCTCAGTTTAAATAGCAAATGGTATAAAAACTAAACTTAGTACAATATAGCTTTCCAACGTATTTACCTACTTAAACGCCTCTTCGCGGCTGGCATTTCTTCATCTTTGTTCTTCATTATGAACTTTTTAATACCTTTCACAAAATGTAAGTACTGCTCATCCCAACTGTAAAGAGACATAGAAACTATGGTATTACTCCCGAAACCAATTCCAGTATGCAATTATCTGTGAAAGGAGTTATCTCTTAAAGTACAATAGTAGCACTAGATCGATGTAATCTTGGCGGCCGAATGCCAAATTTGTCATCAAATTTAATTTTAGGTAATAAATTTACGGAATCCACTGGCAAATTAAATTTTTGCCCAATTAAATTTACAGCTTTCATCAACCAAATTATTTTTTGTTCAATAAAATTTACTGAATTCATCAACTAACTTAATTGCTACGAATAAATAAGACTTATTATTTATTCTTAGCTTAATTGGATATCATCGTTGTGAAAATATTGCCAACAGTAATTACTAATTGGTATTGGCTAAATTTAACAACTGATTATTGCATGTGAACTTATTAAAATTGTAGACACAACATCATTGACATTAGTACCTAATATTTTCATTTCGATTGTCCAATTTTTTCTGAATTTAATTAGATAACCGATGTGAAAATATTACCAAGGTAAATTATTCTAATTGAGTTTAATAAATTATATTTTCTGACGGTACTGCCTTTCTTGGAATTACATTAGACCCTAAACTAAAGTGCTCCATATAAATAAATATAAAAATAAACTAGCCAGTGGAGACGAGCTCGAGCGCACACGCACTGCACTTTCACAACATTATGTCACACGGTAGACTGTTGTGGGGAAATATTGCTAACTTGAATCTATGTTTATAATGTTTATTCTACAAAGGGGAGGTATCCAATCTATCTATAATATGAACTTTAGGTGTTTCGCTGTTTACTCTGGTAAATAGATAAGACAAAAGCTTAAAAGCAGGAGTAATTTCCTTGAATGCCTGTCTTTTGTTGTAGGTTGTATTCAATCCTACAATAGATTGCGTGAAAACATTTTGTCCTTTCCCGACATTAGCTTCAAGGGGCATATCGAAAATGCTTCTTTCAAAAAGGTTAATAAAAAAGTTGTTGAATTCTAATGGACGAAGAGAGAAATATATAATTCAGACAGGCGACCGTATGTCTATTTATATTTACGACTTGATGTCATTGTTATCAAAAAGATATGCTGGCATAAATGTATTATAATATTTAATTGAAGAGTTGAAAAAGATATGTATTTGTTCTTTACGCATTTATTCATCACAAACGAAAAAGATATGTATTGGTTCTTTACGCATTTATGCCACAATACTATTAGATTAAAAAAAAAAACTATGAGAAATGAATACGTAAAATTAATTTTAAATGTGAAGCGGGTCTATGTATCCGCGGGGCTGGGCATCATGCCGAATATGTCTTTTATTTACAACGTCTTTCAAGGCAGCAAGTGCTGTAGATTCTGTCCATGGTTTTTGAACTTTGTCATGTCATGGTTTTTTCTTATCTATCTGAAACATATAATAGTTAAGCCTTTGTTTAAAAAAGGAGACAGAAAGTCTGTCTAAATAATACTCGTAACAGACCAATCTCATTAACCCCAGTATTATCAAAAATAATTGAACGAATAATGTATGATAAAACTTAGGCATTTCTATCAATTTTCAATATTTTAAAGGAAGAACAATTTGGCTTTAGAAAAAATATGTCCACAATCTTCGCATGTTACGAACTGATTAAGACTGTAACAAAAAAATTGGATGACACAGTGCCCATAACTGCTATATTTCTTGATATGTCAAAAGCTTTTGACTTTGTATCTCCTGACATTCTATTAAATAAATTATGGCGTTATGGAATTCGCGGAACAGTACATCGTGGTTCGAAAGCTACTTGAGCAATCGACAACAGTGTGTCGAAATTACAAGGTTACATTACCTGAGGCTATAACTAATAAATGTATATTATTTGCCGATGACACTACAATTCTAATTGATAAAAAAGATAATACAGATTATAAAACAGATATTGAAACTACTTGTACAATACAATAAATTGGGTAAAGCAAAACAATTAAAATATAAATATGACTAAAACAAAACTAATTAACTTTAAAACTAAAAATAATGCTAATAATATTCCTATAAATATTGAAACTGTTTTTCGTATCGTAGTCTGAAAATGTTTAACGCCGAATTCTCTGAGTTAGACCCATTGCACATATCTAAAAATCTTATTTAAAAAAGCAATTTGTGAGAAGTTGCACCAATAGCGTCAGTAACACTTGTCATATCTTAAAACAATCGAAAAATGATGTGTAACAGAGATGAATTTCTTAAAACCCTTAAGTAATTCGTTACTTAATTTCTTGTTCGAGAATTATTATGAAGAATAATTGTGTAAACGGTGACAAGTAACCTACCTACTTATCTGCACATAAACGTGTTTTTTAATAAAATATTGAAAAAAAAAATATCGGCACTCAATGTCTAGTATTTAAGTAATTTGTCAACTAACATAATGTTTTATAATGACTGTTTGTGCCAAAATAAAGAGAAAAAAAAATCAATATTACATACAATAACACAAGTATTGACGAAATAGAATCTACTACGTTTCTTGGCATAACAGTTGATAACCTATGCAATTGGAAAGGTCATATAAAATTACTTTGCCGCAAACTGGATAGATCTGTTTACGAGCTGGGAAGAGTTAGATGTCTGGCATCAATTGAAATTGCTATAATGGCTTACCATGGATATATGTCATCGTTGCTTAGATATGGGGTAACTCAGTCGAGGTGTCAAGAAAATTTATCTGTCAAAAAAAGTGTATTCGTGCCATATATAATGTAGATCCAATGAACAGTTGTAAGCCTTTGTTCATAAAATCGGATATTTTACCTCTTTCGTGTCATATATGAAATGTGTATTTTTGTTCAAAAATATCAATATTTGTTCATTAGACATGGTGATTGTATATCTTCCAGAAGTAAACATAAGTACATATTACGTGTACCTAAGCAGAGGCTTGCATTATATTCTACCAATGTACATTGCATGGCTATAATTTTTTTTAACCATTTACCGGACAATTTCAAAAGCTTAAGAACTCCATTATTAAAAAAAAAAATCTTATTATACGGTGAGTGAATATCTGAATGAGAAATTTATCAATGATTTCTTAATTACACTTCCTTAATTTTAGAATCATGTATCTATTTAAATTGATTACCAAAATATTTGCACGCCCTCACGACGGTAGAATAAGTTGGTTTTGTAAATTTGTAACGTCTTTTGTACCTTATTTTTGAAAATAAATTATCTTATCTTATCAGACATAACTCTACCCTGTAACTCTATTATGATATCTAATTTTCTTCTTTTAGACAACATAATGGAAATGATTAGGTTTTACAATATTCAGACCATATTTTCTGCCACCTTCTTCTTGACCCAATAACTTAGACCGATAGATGATTTATGTTGTTGAATTTTTTATTGCCACTGTCTCCGTAAGTTTCGCTGTTATCTTGCTGTGTAGTCATTCGCTGCTGCTAAATCAGTTCTTTCAAATTCGTCAGCAGTCGTATATCATTTACTTGCTACTGTTACAATAATGGTACGGTATATACATACATTATGTACCGTATTATTAAGTAAACAATCAACAATATAAATCATTTGTGCCGTTTTATTTATATCAATACCTTTATCCATTTCGTAATATTGTTATAAACTGAATATAAAATTCATCAGCCGCAGAGAATTTCCCTTACTGACTTCCAACGTTGGTATCACTGAAGCTCTTTAAACTTACCATATATTAATGGAATATAAATTACATAGTTTTCTATCAGCCGAGGAGAGGAGTGTTCTGAGGTTATTGTGACTAGAGGTCCTTAAACTTACCATATACTATTGGGATCTAAATTATATAGTTTTCTATCAGGCGGGGAGAGTCTTGCCCGTAGTCTTCGAACGTTATTGGTACTAAAGGTCCACTCCCGCAGGGCGAAGTATTTGAGGAGCTCATTCATTGCTCGGAGCTTACGACTTGCTGTTATGAGGCTTATTCTGAAATAGAAGTGACTTCTGTTACACAAATACTTAGATCAGTTTCCTTTCTTTAACGCAATAGATAAAGAAACTGTAATCTGTATGTAAACGGAAGATCACACGAAATTCCTTGACATGACGATTTGACCTGTGAATCTGAAATTTGTTAGGTAGATAGTTAAATTATTCGAATGTTGGGAAATTATTACCCACCCGACTATTGTATACATACGTTATTTTTATTTCTAAATGTTAGTCGATACCTCGAATTATTTT
Source organism: Pyralis farinalis (assembly GCA_947507595.1). Lineage (NCBI taxonomy): Eukaryota > Metazoa > Arthropoda > Insecta > Lepidoptera > Pyralidae > Pyralis > Pyralis farinalis. Next base: position 853,985 of record OX382263.1, read on the forward strand.
AACGCTTAAAAATATATTACATTTTCTTAACTAAATGGCAATACTTTTTTGCAGGCGTCATTTGTCTAACCTCACAGTCAATTCATATGTCAAGGTCCGTATTTTTTACCGGTTTTGGGGTATAATTCGTATTCTTGTGAACTGTTTTTCGCCTGATGAGCAGAAAAAAATTATAAGTTGATAATTGTCCTTTTTAGGGTTCCGTACCCAGAGGGTAAAACGGAACCCTATTACTGAGACTTCGCTGTCCGTCCGTCCGTCTGTCACCAGGCTGTATCTCACGAACCGTGATAGTTAGACAGTTGAAATTTTCACAGATGATGTATTGATGATGATTATGTAAACAACAAATACTAAAAAATATAATAAAATAAATATTTAAGGGGGCTCCCATACAACAAACGTGATTTTTAGGGTTCCGTACCCAAAGGGTAAAACGGAACCCTATTACTGAGGCTCCGCTGTCCGTCCGTCCGTCCGTCCGTCCGTCCGTCCGTCTGTCACCAGGCTGTATCTCATGAACCGTGATAGTTAGACAGTTGAAATTTTCACAGATGATGTATTTCTGTTGGCGCTATAACAACAAATACTAAAAAATAGAATAAAATAAATATTTAAGGGGGCTCCCATACAACAAACGTGATTTTTTTGCCTTTTTTATAGATAATGGTACGGAACCCTTCGTGCGCGAGTCCCACTCGCACTTGGCCGATTTTTTATTTTGCTCATTTTTGCTGGATATTGATAACGGCAACAGGTAGACGCTTGAAATATTCACAGAATATTTAGTTATATATTTACTTTAAGAATAAATATATAAATTAAAATAAAACAAATATTTAAGGGGGGCTCCCATACAACAAACGTGTTTTTTTTTTTTTGCCGTTTTTATAGATAATGGTACGGAACCCTTCGTGCGCGAGTCCGACTCGCACTTGGCCGATTTTTTCTATTAGTAGGAATATAGTTATTCCTAGTACGAACACAGTATACACAATAAACAGTCTAAGAAACCAACATTTGTGTTAGTTTTGCACGTTCCAATCAGGAGATGAGAAGTATTTCCTCTGTGACCATTTTGGTAATTACTAGCTGGGATAATAAGTCCCTATATCCTGCTTGCGGTTATTATTTAATCAATGTATATAAAAATTTAATCCCGTTTACTTATATAATTATAAATAATATATAGTTAACTTGTAATAAAATTATTGTTGTTGTTTTAGAAACGTATGAGTATAAAATGTCGTCTATTGTGTCGTATCTACAGATTTTACAAGAATTTTTGTACAGGATATAAAACAGTTTTAGAATTGGATACAAATACAGCTGATCAAATATAAATCGACCACTTCTTCATTTAACTCACGAAGCGGAAGCAATATGACCGATTTGTTTATAATAATTTGATTCCATCGAGCTGATCTCATGATGAAGGGCAGTGATAGCCTAGTGGATAAGCAGCCGGCCTGGCCATCAAGTTCACTAACCACTGCTCGTCAAAATGAAATGTTGAAACACTTTTAAAATCCAACCGATTTGACACCCACAATGATTATCAAAATCTGGAGCTGGCCTTATTCAAGCACTGGTAAAAGATACAATCTGTAGCAATTCTGTAAAACTGATATGGGCAGCAATCAGCTCAGTTACCGCATCTCACCGTTTCTGTACTCCGAAGAGCCGGGAAATGTACTCCATCAGATATAAAGGTGCTGTCTGGAGGCACACTTCTGACGTCTTGTACAAATATCTGAAAACACAAATGGTTGTAAATAAATATTACGAAAACATTGTGAGGAAATCCGCACGCTTAATAAATTATATTGTAAACGTGACCTGACCTAAGAAAGGATTGGTTTCCCTCTGGACTGTGGAGATGTGATGGCAGCTTTCATAATCGGAATCTTGACCAAGTCTTTGGGCTCTGATAGTAGACAAGAAATATTAGAAAAATACAAGATTCACAACAATTAACTACTTGTTCCGATGATGGTGTAATCGCCTCGCCCACCGCTGACACCAGCGTTGCCAGATTTTTTTTTGACAAGTCGCGAATTTGAAACTTTGTGAGTGAAAAAAGCGGGATTTTTCAACGAAAGCGGACTTGGTAAAAAACCGTATATAATTAGATGTTTTTAAATATTTATCTTTTTATTTGAGTTTTAAAATACGTTTACGTAAAAATAGATAGCAAAAATAGCCATAGAAAATGTATTTTAATAAAAATATGATATTTTAAATCAGGTTTAACTTATTTACGTTGGGTAGTTGAGTCTTCTCGTCTTCTGAATAAAATATAAAATAAAAAACAAAATTCAAATAAAAAAGTTTTATTTATTATAAAACTGTGGTGTTTCTGAGAAGTGAGCGTTACAAATTGTAACTTACAGTAAGAGAATAATTTATTTATAAGATGTACTTATTCATGATATTTCTGTGAAAATTTGAATTCTTTGAAAGTTTCCTTTTTCTCTTTAATAAAAATGCAGAACCCTGCACAGGATAGCTCTAGATTGAACTGGATGAGTAATTCTGCTTTTATTAAATTTACGGGGCATTTATTTCTGGCATCTGACCATTTTAAATTCATCTGGGAAATAACGCGTTCAGGAAAGCAGTTTGATGTTGGGATACTTAATATGAAAGACACTAGTTTAAACATATTCCTGGTATCTTTTTTTGGAAATTGTTGAAAGAGCTGGTGCCAGTTCTGTGCAGTGCTGTCTTTATAATTTCCGCTGCGCGTCGCGCTTCCTCAGCACGCTGCACACACGGTTGAGTTATCCCAGAAAAGCGGGACTGAGCCTGTCCCGCGCGGGACATTTAATTTTTGTTTAAAAATCGGGACGTCCCGCCAAAACCGGGACGTCTGGCAACGCTGGCTGACACAGCGACACACACGGAGGACGCGCAAGCGACTCCCTCACCAGTCGCACATACTGTTTATGAATTATGACATATAATTGTAAAGTTTAATATTCTATATAAGTATTTCGTGAACTGAGTCACTTGTTTTTAACTGAACATCCTTCTATGAACTCGAACTACATACCTACGATGGCAAACAATTCCACCAATCTCAATAGAAAGGAGCGGGATCACATTAGAAACAATATAAATAAATAAAAAAACGAGTGTGCTTTAGACCACACGACTGAAGTAAAACTTCTTTAGCTCCATAGTGTGATACAGACAATAGACCTGTACTGTGTATTACATATACGAAACATGACTCGCTATGAGAGAAAGAAAGAAAATGTGTGCTCGCACCTCTTTCTCTTGACCCTACAGTAATATACGAAACGTAACTCTCTCTCTTTCTCTGTTCACTAACTCGTATCTCCCTCTCCACTTCCGTTCGCCTCGCCCGATCACACTTTTCGTGACGCTGCTCTCGTCACGCATTCACCAGCTCACTCCCCAAGTCAAGCGTGCGTAAAGAAGTTTTATTTCAATAAAATACACATTTCACAACAATTTGCTGTTTGTATTCCAACGATATGAAACGATGGTTCGTAGTAAAATAAATGTGGGTAACTTCAATTAAAACCATGACAATCATACGGCAACTGTTCAGTGTAACGTGGTCACACATCTAAATCATTACATGAATACCAACTGCTTCCAATGTTTAGTATATGACAGGGACAGACAATCTCTGGGACGCAATGCCGGGATGCGAGATGGACACACACCCTACTGCTTGCTGTGCGGTGTACTCGCGAGAGTTATATATTTTACAAGAGGTAGGGCGCATAATAGCAGTCCGTCTGAGGAAGTACTTCCACCTCACAGAAAACCGCAGCCAAATAACAACTCCCTTAGAGGGTTATTGGGTTGTGTGTGTGAGTGAGGTCACCAGTAAGCTTCTAAGGAGTTGCTGTGTTTGTAGTAGAAGTGGCATCACACGAGTGATACTTAGTGTAGTTAAAGCTTTCATAGGTTACGGTAGTAGCTTTCCATTAGGTGGGTCGTATGCTTGTATGCCTCCCGACGTGGTATGAAAAAATACTAAATTATAATAAGGGAAAGGCTTAAAGACTGTGAACTGACTTCACACCATCTATCTATACGGGAGTAATCGATGGCTTGGACCTTCTTTATAATATGTAATCAAAGAGTTCCACTATCCACCTTCAGGACGCATCATCAGATTACCATCTTGAAATGTAATTCATCGTTGAAACAACACACAGACGCAGTTAGGCCCAAACATATCAGGTGGGCCGTATGCTTGAATACTTTCCGACGTTGTATATAAAAAATATATATCACATTTTTTTATCAGGATATAAGTAGTAGAAGTAGTAGACCTCTATAGGCCTCTGCCTACCCCGTAAGGGATTTGGCGTGAAGTTATAGATAGATAGATAGATAGAAGTAGTAGAATTGATGAACTACCAATATTCGTATGCAAAGAAACTAAAATAATAACATTTGATAAAGAGAAAACCTGAAGGAATAGAAATAGTGTGAAGGGAGTTATGGTAAACTTCTTGTTGCTACAAAGAAAAAAATACGTTTTACGTTGGGTAAACTGCTTGGCAGCCGAAATCTAAGCCAGAGGGCACATCTCGCTGTACACGCGGTGCTAATACCAACGATAACTTATGGAAGTGAGAGGTAGGTATGACAGAGCGAGCATGAAAGTAGAATAAATGTGTCGAGTAGCGAGCACTGCGCAAAATTTGTGGCATAACTCTTGCTGACCACGTTCGTAATGATGACGTACGAAAGAGAGTTGGTCTGAAAGAGAGTGTCTGTGTTAAGATAAGAAAAGGCATGCTCCGTTGGTTCGGACATGTAGAAAGAATGCAAGATGAAAAAATGACCAAACAGATATACAATGCGAAAGTGGAAGGATGTAGGAGCCGAGGAAGACCAAGACTAACCTAATATCACTATAAATTGGTCGTATTTTATCAGAAGGTGATGTCAGGAGCCTTAGGAACCGGCGAGCGTGAAAAGAGCTAAGAGTGAAGTGTGTAAGGACCGCGTCTTATGGCGCTCGGTTCTCTCTGCAAGGGACCTGGGGTGAATAAATACAAAGAGGTTTACTTAAATGGGAAAGCGCAGATCGATGTACATAACACATTGTCGATTCCGACACATAATAACGAAAGAAAGAAAATACCTGTGCAAGTAAAATAAACGCAACCGCAATCAAAATCTGAGGCCTAACGAATGAAGCCCGTTGGTTAGAGTTCGACGAAATAAGGTATCAGTTTTGAGATAAGAAGAGGAGGTATGTTTAGTTTAGTTGATTTGGAATTAAAGAATGTCAAAATAAAAAAATAAAAAATCGTGTGCATCTCGAGACGCCCGACAGAAGTGATAACTTAATCTAATCTACATATAATTAAAGCTGCCGTATGCGTGAGAGAAAGGGAAGCCAGACAGCATGGCGCCGTAACGCGTTACGTAACGAAGCGGTTTACCCTCCCAGAAGAAGTTATCACTTCATAAAAGACAACGAGAAAGTGGAAGAACGTAGCAACCAAGCAAGGCTAAGACTCGCCTGCCACTATTGGTCATGTTTTATCGGAAGGAATTGACAGAAGTTTTAGGAGTTGGCAAGCTTGCATGGAAAAGCTAGTGAGATGATAAGAGCTTATCACAACGGTATCGCGTCTCTTATAGAGGCTCAGCGCGAAAATTAAGGTAGATAAAGCTAGATTAAAAATAAGTTCTGTTAATTTTGTATTGGTTACAAAACAATCATATGTGTTAACCACCTGTTTTCGATGACATAGAAGTACGGATACCACACCAGACTGTTGAGTGGGTGTCGCCTGGTGTTTACCACCAGGGCACGTGTCAGCTCCTGCCACGTGGTGGGGTTCTCGGATACGCTGCAGTTGTACACTCTCATCGTGGGTAACCTGAAATGTTCAGAAACTATCTTAAGTTCCCGTATATGCTATCCCACTCCTCAGTCAACTATGTTATTAAGATTCTCGCGTTGCCCACAAATATATGATAAACACTTTTTAAAATAAATTATAGTATACCTTTCCAATCGAAGTCAACTATTCGTACATCTAACTTTGAAAAGAAATCGTTTTTTCGGAATGCAGGCACTACATATTGAGCTATTAAAAAAATATTTCGGTTTGTCATATTTCTTTTGAGATAGTATACAGAGAGGGCCGCGTATTTTAGTAACGGAAGCAATTCACGTAACTACTAAGTATTATTTAATATATATATAATTTAGTAAGTATTATTTATTTTGTCTAGTAAGGAATAATTAACATTAATAACAGTGAAAAAGTCATATTAAACTACTTCATTTCAAGTTATAACGTCTCAAAATTACATTGGCACGGATGTTTGCTTTAGGTTGGCGTTCAAGCTACGAGTATGATGCCATACTCATTTGGTGCAACAATGACGCAATTACACTTTTTGTCAAAATATAGTTAAGTATGTCAAAACTCGCGGAAACACCTTTCCGTGAGTTTTGCCATACCCAACCATACCTTGATAAAAAGTGTAATTGCGTCATTGTTGCACCAAATGGTTTAAAATTTAATAATATCATATTATGATATTATTAAATTTTAAACTATTTCTTTATCCAATCAGAAATTGGGTGCATCAAAGCAATGTCAAATCAATCAATCAAAGTCTGAGGAAGTACCTCCACCTCACATCAACATCATCTCAGCCCGTATTCGTCTACTGCTGAACATAGGCCTCCCCTCTAGAGTGCCTCGTCTCGATCCTGTGCCGCCTGCATCCATCGACTCCCTACTTTTGAGGTCGTCGCTCCATCTAGCGCGGGGTCGTTCCACACTGCGTGTGGCGTAGGGGACGACATTCAAGAACTTTTCTCTCCCTGCGGTTATCGGTTCTACGAACTATATGGCCGGCCCACTCCCACTTCAGCTCACTTATCCTTTGGGCTATGTCGGTCACCTTAGTTCTACTGCAGATATCCTCATCTCTGATTCTATCACGCAGAGAAACCCCGAGCACAGATCTTACCATAGCACGCTGAGCGACCTTGAGCTTCCCCATACGGCCCGCAGTGAAAGGCCACGTCTCAAATCCGTATGTCATCACTGGCAACCACACACTGTTCGAAGACCATGCTCTTCAGACGTTGAGGTATTTTGGACGAGAAGATGTGTCGAAGTTTCCCGAACGCTGCCCAGCCGAGTTGGATCCGTCTGTTGACCTCTCGGTCGAAATTGGACTTACCTAACTGAATAACCTACCCTAGGTTAAAATATTCATCAACAACTTCGAGCTTAGTGCTTCCAACCGTGACCGGCATAGGTGTAACATGGACATTCGACATGATCAACTCGATCTCAAGATTAACATGGACTAGAGTCTAGACTCTTGACTAAAAGTCTAGTCCACTAGAGTCTTAGTCTATGTCATGTTAATCTTGAGACCCATTTGGTTAGAAATATTATTGAGGTGATTGAGCATAGCGCTAAGTTCCTCCAGCGATTTCACTATGAGAACTATGTAGGCGGCAAATCGAAGGTGAGTGATGTATCGCCATTGATGTTTATACCGTATCATTTCCACTCCAAGAGCTTGAAGACATTTTCCAATGCTGCGGTGAAGAGTTTCGGGGATATAACATCACCCTGTCTTACAACTTTTTACACTTGGATCGGTTTCGTACTCTCGTCCTGTACTCGAATACACATTGTAGCCTTACTGTATAAGCACTTCAACGCTTCGATGTACCGATAGTCAATTCGGCATCGCTGGAGAGACTGTAGCACCGCCCATGTCTCAACGGAATCAAAGGCCTTTTCGTAGTCCACATACGCCAAACATAAGGGCAGATTATACTCCTCAGTCTTCCGTATAATCTGAGTGAGAGATGTGATCTACGATGCTAAAACATTTTCGGAATCCGGCTTGTTAAGGAGGCTGGATTTCATCAAGTTTGCGTGCGAGAGGGTTTGTGGTGACTCTCGAAAACAGTACATAAACGAGGCTCAGAAGGGGTATCGGTCTATAGTTCTTCAAAAGTGTTTTATCACTCTTTTTGAAGAACATCATGACCAGGCTGCTCCACGCTTCCGGTGTTTCACTTAATAATATTATTGAATAGCCACCGGAATTGAATAGCCTCCGAAGGACTACAAGTATCAGCTTTCCGCCCACTTTCAGACGCTCTGCCGTAATTCCGTCCTCACCCGGTGCTTTCCCATTTTTAAGCTGTTTGAGAGCCATACGAATCTCGTACAGACTGATGTCCGGGATATCTTTGGTATGGTGTTGGGTCAGTTTAGCTCTTAGTTTGTTACTAGCACTGTTGTGCATAGAACTTCTCCATGTCACTCAGAATCTCAGTCTTCTTAGAAATAATGGTGCCAGTGTTGGTCTTCAGCTTTGGCGAAGACTTTGGAGCCTTGGTTCCGCTCTATCGCCTCCTTAATACGAATCGTATTAAATGGGTGTATAGACATACACCAATTTAATACGCCGTATGCATTTAGAGATTTGAATGTTCAGCTGTCTGTAGTCTAGCGTGTGAGGAGAAGACTGCTGAAGACATTCAGCTCATCGTTCTGTTCCGTGCCTAGCTTTGCATTGAATTCTCCCATCAGCATTGTATAGTGAGTTTTAGAGATATGTATCGCTTTGGAGATAGCCTCCACTTTATCATCGGGGTGTAGCGAAGTTGATGTGTAGGCCTATATAACCTTCAGCGAATACCGTTTGGTAATTCTGAGTATAAGGTACGCATCTCTCGCCGACACAGCCTCAATCTTAGTACATTGCTAATGAGGGGCCTACGGACGATAAACCCGACACCACCTTGGGACAGATGGTCGCCCTCCCGGTAGTAAGGCAAGATGCCGGATTTAAGGATCACCGTATCCTCCTCCTGTCTTCGGACTTCGGACAGTCCTACTATTGCTTAGTTTCTCTTCCAGCTCCACTCTCTTCTCGTCGGTCCTCATTATGTGCGTGTTGTATGTTGGCAGCGCCAGTGCGTTGTGTTGGTAGCTGCGGCGTCGGAGCCGGGGATTCTTACTAGTATCCCTAGTAGATATTTTTCACTGTTTATTCTGTAATCTATAGACCATAACACTACAATGAAGTATTATTTTATTCCACCACATCAACCCTTACTCATCCTACTGCAGAGATACGGGTCTCCCTTCAACCGAAGGGGTTTAGAGCATACTCCGCCACGCTGCTCAAATGCGGATTGGCGGAGGCCAGCGTTTTCAAGCCGCCCGAGGGCCACTGTAAGACAGGCTGCGGTCGACGTTGCTTCACCTGTGTGCTCGGTTAGAATGACACGCGCAACGACGACATTAAGCTCTCTTCTTTTATTTGTATAAAAATATCAGCCATATTCAAAAGGGTTTCGAACAGTTTGCACTCAAATTCCATACATTTTGGCAGATATCTTATCGATTCCGATTCGAGAATGATATTCCGAGACTCTGTCTCACGGTGACCGCTTACCATCTAATGCGGGCCGCATGCTTGTTTGCAAATCTGGTTGTAAAAAAAAATACAGATGTAAATAACGGTATGACGACCACATCAGATAATGGCTGATCTAAAAGATCATATTTCAACCACTTTCTTATGGGACTATCATGAAAGTTGACAACTGGAGGTAGTCTTAATGATGAAAGAAGTCACAAGTGGCCGTGACGATTTCTCAATGTTCAACAGTCAGGTCATCTAGTCTCGGCTGCAGTCGGTGAATAATTTCAAAACATGTAAGACATGTCCAAAAAAAACGGGTTGCACTCCGGGAGTGCTGACAGAAGTGAAAACTTGAACATTAACGTTGTGCATTTTTGAATATTTTGGAATGGTTAGGGAATAATTTCGCACGAATTGCTTTATTTATCAGTATAAAAGTACTATCATGTACATGGTAAAATACAATATTCATTCGTATTCAATAGTCATATCGTACACAAACATGACAATTTATATTACATTAAAAATTTAACACTTCAGAACTATTACAATTATTTTACATTAAAAAGTTTATCTCTCAGAAAAATCTACTTTCATCCATAATTTCAACGACTCTTTCACCATCATCATTACCAGCATCATCATCGCCAATCTCTTAAAACTCAAACACACCGCGCCGCTTAAAGAAAACAGCGGTGTTGATAAACTACGTTGAACGAAACGCGTAAGCGCCAAGAATTTCATGGCGCTTACAACGTTTTGGTCGCGAGAAAATAATGCCCTACGAACGATCTAGCGCTTCATGTTTTAATTGTTTACTTAGAGGTAACTAATGGTTTAGCGCTGCAGCGAACTTAAGTTCTAATTCTCACCAAAATCTTACATCAGGGTCACGTGTCCTGACGCGAGTTTAACATTTTTTACTCATTCCAAAAAGTGCACAACGCCGCTAAAGAAGTTTTCACTTCAAAAAGTGCCCGCGAGGGCCCAATGGCAAATGAAGCAATTACCGATGGATTCGTAGTTCGAAACCTGGTGTAGGCATGCCCCACTAAATTCGTGTTTTCAAACTAATGTACATATTTGCAATTATCACTTGCTCCGCTATGAAGGAAAACATCTTGAGCATGTGCAAGAGATTATATTTCGAAAAACGTGTGACCTAATGTAGAAAGGCTTGATTTTTCTTTGGGCCGTGGAGATCAGACGGCAGTCGCTTTATCTCAAAGTCAGTCTTCTTCATAGCGATATCTCGTTTCCTAATCTGATAGGATTAGCAGGGTCTGCTGCCTAAGCCTAAGGATTTGGTGAAGACAACGATTTTTACATGGAGCGACTGCCATCAGACCTACACAACACAGAGGGAGAACCAGATCTTTCTTAGGATAGGTAACACGTCTTTTGGAATATTTCTTGGATGTGCGGGTTTCCTCACGATGTTTTCCTTCACCGCCGACCAAGTAATAATCATAAATATGTACGAGTATGTGTTTGACGAGCTCGGTGGCTCAGTCGTGATTGACGCGACTTTGACACCAACGCTCGTGGGTACGATTCTCACACAAGGCAAACATACATGTTCATGCACACAAAGCATGAACATGTATGCTTGTGTTGGTCTGGATGTTTTAAGAAAGGTAGGGTGCATCAAAGCAGCCTGTCTGGGGAAGTACTTCCACCTCACAGAAAACAGTAGCCAAACAACAACTCCCTAGAGGGTTGTTGTGTTCCTGCGTGGTAGTGAGGTCACCAGTAAACTTCTAAGGAGTAGCTGTGTAAGCAGCAGCGGAGGCATCGCGCGAGTGATACTTAATATATCGCAAGCGTTAATAGGCTACAGTAACCACTTTACATCAGGTGGGACGTATGCTTGTATGCCTTCCGACGTAATATACAAATTTAGTGGTACATTCGGTGGGGATTCACTTCATCTTCATGTCAAAAAGAGTATTTTCGCCAAATCCTTACCCTCAGGTAGTGGGCCGCGCTAATCATAATGGATTAGGCGATGGGAAAACGCTAGAAATAGGAAGAGATAATGTTAGTAATCGATAATTAGCTCACTGGTCAATAGCCGTTTCCCAAGCGACAGCAATCAGCGTATCTATTGCTATGTCGACGGGCACCATGTCAGCCATGGCTGCTCCCCTAGCCCTAAACACATGCAGAATCCCCTGGGACACGGCGAGGAATACGCCGCTGGGCCCGTTCATGTTTTCAATCCAGCCGGGGAACGGGTGCTGGACGGCCGATATTACTGTAAACATCAAGATTATCAATCGCTCGATATCAATCCAGCAGAACTACCTTCAAAGAAACAGGTCGGAGTAGTTACAGTCGATATCACCTGACAGTTCTTCAGATCACCAAACGCTGCTTCTTCATCGTTTCAAGATGGCCTCCTTAGCTTGGTTGAAATAAACCTTTATACAACTTTGTAACAACTGCATGTCACCAGGGAATGTAATCAGTCGTTACGTAAAGGTGAGAAGAGTAAACAAGTAAACACTAAGGAAACACTGACCTGTCTGTCTGGACTAGAAAGTGTAATCATGCAGTTCATCAAACTGTTATTGAAACTGTCCATCATTGTGCTAAAAATGCATACGGAGAAGTGTTAATGTGTAAGTTTGCCCGCAATTAGCAATAAAATGTCCTCTGTTCCTCTACCACTGCACTGCACGCTCATCCATCGCATCCGTGAAGGAGCATGTAATGATCCTCAGGAATATGTACTTGAGATCCGCCTATAGTTAGTCTGAAGATGGTGACAGGGTATGGGCCTGGATAAGGCGGTCTGTGACATATTTTATCATCCTTTTATTACTTTGTGCCATACTAGACGATATTTTTACGTGACTAAATGAATATGTATGAGTATGAATAAATGTGTATGTAATATCCTCTGTTCCCATGCTGCTGCACCGCGCTCTCTGCCATCGCCTTCGTGGAGACGTAACTGAGACCTACCTATAGTTGGTCTGAAGATGGCGACAGGGTATCCTCTGTTCCCGTGCTGCTGCACCGCGCTCTCTGCCATCGCCTTCGTGGAGATGTTACTGAGACCTACCTATAGTTGGTCTGAAGATGGCGACAGGGTATCCTCTGTTCCCGTGCTGCTGCACCGCGCTCTCTGCCATCGCCTTCGTGGAGATGTTACTGAGACCTACCTATAGTTGGTCTGAAGATGGCGACAGGGTATCCTCTGTTCCCGTGCTGCTGCACCGCGCTCTCTGCCATCGCCTTCGTGGAGATGTTACTGAGACCTACCTATAGTTGGTCTGAAGATGGCGACAGGGTATCCTCTGTTCCCGTGCTGCTGCACCGCGCTCTCTGCCATCGCCTTCGTGGAGATGTTACTGAGACATACCTATAGTTGGTCTGAAGATGGCGACAGGGTATCCTCTGTTCCCGTGCTGCTGCACCGCGCTCTCTGCCATCGCCTTCGTGAACGTGTACGTGTTGGGCTTCGGAGAGATGTACCTGAAAATAGTAAACTTATTATAGTTTGCCAACCCTACATCTAGTTTCTGTATGAATAGAAGATTCTAATTTTACTAAATGCATATATATATTGATAAAATTAACGAAGAGAAGTATTTCTATTTAAAATAAAGCAAAATATATTTACAGAAGTACAATCACGCATCGCTTCTCCCGTGAAATCCTAAAGAGGGATTTCACGGGTTTGGAGAAGCGTTGCGCAATCCAAGGTTTGAAGCATACCTTTCAGTGTCTAGTTCTGGGCTATCCTTCTTCATCAGATCACACAGCTGGGAAAGCGGCACCGGCGGCGGGTACACCCGTTCCTCCACCACCGGCAGCTCAGCGTTGCTGTACGCAGTTGATACGTGGACGAAAGCCTGGAATTATTATAATCAGAGATAGAGGAGTTACAGCCCAGTGGTTAAAACGCCGGCCTATTGACCAAATGATCCTCGGTTCGAACCCTGGTGTGGGCATGTATGAATTTATGTACATATCTGTAATTATCACTTGCTGGGCGGTGAAGGAATCGTGAGGCAACCGGCACGTCGAAGAAACTATGTTTCGAAAGACGTCTGGCCTTCACTAAGAAAGGTCTGGCTTTCCCTCTGAGTTGGGGAGGTCTGACGGCAATCCCTCATGAGGAAATCAGTATCTTCGCCAAACCCTTAAGGTTAGGTAGGGAACTCTGCCAATCCTAACTGATTAGGAAACGAGATAAAGTTAAGGAGAAAATAATAAAACGATACAGAACTTCTTCTGACGGTCTGTTTGTTTAAATTCTTTTTACAACTTAGTCCATGAACTGAAGTATGATCATAATGAATTAAAGTTTTGACATGCTCGGTGGCTCCGTCGTGAATGACGCGAGTTTGACACCAACGCTCGTGGGTTCGATTCCCAAAAACGTTTGTGTGCATGAACATGTCTGTTTGTCTTGGTCTGGATGTTTTAAGAGAGGTAGGGCGCACCAAAGCAGCCCGTCTGGGGAAGTACCTCCACCTCACAGAAAACCGCAGCGAAATAACAACTCCCTAGAGGGTTGCTGTGTTCTTCTTTGTGAGTGAGGTCACCGGTAAGCTCCTAAGGAGTTGCTGTGTAAGCAGCAGGGGAGGCATCGCGCCATTGAGTGATACTCAATATATTACACGCGTTAACTCTTCACGCCTTTCTTGAAGAACCCCATGCTGTAGTCCCTTGGGAAAATTTCCGCCGGGAGTGCACACCACAATTTAGTGCCTATATATATGGTATAAACTTCTCTGGAACCGCACAGTACGCGACCATTGGTTCCAGTGTACGAGGATGAACATGTCTGTTTGTCTTGGGTACGTGTTTTTAAGAGAGGTAGAGGAGAATACCTCCACCTCACAGAAAATCGCAGACCAGTGTTCCTGAGTGAGGGTGAGGTCATCAGTAAACTCCTAAGGAGTTCCTGTGTTAGAGGTGGCCTTGCGCGAGTGATACTTAATGAACTGCAAGTGTCCATAGACTACGGTAACTGCTTTATATCTTGTATGGCTCCCGATGATTAAAAAAAAAAGAATATTGTACCTGCATGTTGGGCAGCTGATCGCATATGTCCAGTAGCTGCATCACGGGCAGGAGGTTCTGCTCAACCGTCTTCTTCAGCTCCTCGTTGAACTTGACGGTGGCAGCCGAGTGGAACACGATGGATACCTGGAGACATCAGCACTCACCAAGAAATGTATAATCGAAGATACAAAAGGGAATACCCTACAGAAGGAAAGGGTGACCACCACATCGGCCTATTTACAGCTGGCTTTATTGGTCCACCTCAAGCTGGATTAGGACATACCCCCTTCACTATCGATAAATGGACCACCTGATTAAGTTTAAGTTAAGCGGTTACCGTAGCCTATGAACGTTTGTAATGTATTAAGCGTTCCTCCCGCAATGCCACCTCTGCTGCTAACACACAACTACTGCTAACAATGACGAGCTCGGTGGCTCAGTCGTGAATGACGCGACTATGACACCAACGTGGGTTCGATTTCCACACAAGGCAAACATTTGTGTGCATGAACATGTCTGTTTGTCTTGGTCTGGATGTTTTAAGAGAGGTAGGGCGCATAAAAGCAGCCCGTCTGGGGAAGTACCTCCACCTTTAAGAAAATCGCATCGCACCGGTTCCACTGGTTTTTATTTGGTAGGTTTTATCCATGTATTACTAACATTTACATATTATTGGTGTTGGCAGAGACAATGGGATACCGCCCTAATCGCCCACATATACACCATAGATAAATCGGTGATGTGCTGACAAAGGGCCAAATCAAAAGCACCCAAAGCCGAACAGCATGCGAGAAGGGTTTGATGGGTGTGGAAGAGATGAGAGAGATATGTTTGGATCTGTCCACCTGACGTTCCATGGTTTCTTTCCTGTTATATTTATCATACCCTAAATTATTACTGGAATTATGCGGATAGATGGCAGCATGTCAACCTGGTTTGATGTCAAAATTGGCAAACATGCATGCTATTTGCTAGGCTGCTTATTCTGAAACTCTGAAGTTGTAGAGAATAAGGTACTTAAACAAATGTAGGATTGCGCTTGGGTGACCGAGTGGTGAACTGTCGCCTGTATGCAGACGATGCCGTGCTATTAGCAGATACACCATCTTAACTGCAAACACTGGTCACAACGATGAAAGACGAATGTATCGAGAAAGGCTTACTATTGAATGCGAAGAAGGCAAAGGTAATGGTATTTGGAAGAGAAGAAACCAGAACCAATGTGATTACTGTTGATGATAAAGTGTTGGAACAAGTGTATGAGGTTGTGTATCTTGGATGCGCTTTCAGCTGGGATGGAAGTTACATCGCTGATGTGGAATGACGAGTGAGTGCAGGGAACAGCGTGACTGGGCCGTTGGGAAAACTTCTTGGCAATAAAAGGTTGAGACAGAAGGTATAGATCGCTATACCCAGTGCAGTGCTGGTTCCAAAGCTTACTTATGGAAGCGAGAGCTGGGTATGGTAGAGAGAGCATGAAAATAAGATAAACGCGGTCGAAATGCGAGCGTTGTGCAAAATTTGTGGCGTAACGCTTGTAGTCCGTATTCCCAATGATGATGTTAGTATTAGCATTGGTTTGAAATAGAGGTGATAAAATTAGAAGAGGCATACTCCGTTAGTTCGGACATGTAGAAAGAATTACGATACAGATATACAACGCGAAAGTAAAAAGATGTAGGAGCCGAGGAAGGCCAAGTCTTACCTACCATGACTAAATTGACTGTGTTCTATCAGAAGGTGACGTCAGGAGCCGGACATGTGGAAAGAATGTGGGAAGAAAGAATTACGAAGCAGATATACAATGCAAAAGTGGAATAATATAGGAGCCGAGGAAGACAGGACTCACCTACCATGATCAAATTGGTCGTGTTCTATCAGAAGGTGACGTCAAGAGCCTTAGAAACCGGCGAGCGTGCATGAGAAGAGCAATGAATGTTATTGAAGCGAGTGAGGCGTGTAAGAGATCAAGTCACGTGGCGCTCGGCTCTCTCTGCCTACCGCGGAACGGATTTAGCGTAAAGTTATAGTTAGATATAAATAGATATTCGGAAGTAAGAGTAATAGCCTAATGGACAACGAATCTCGAATGAGAGCTCGATGGCGTCGACGCGCGTGTCATTGTAACCAAACACGCAGATTAAGCAACGTCAACCGCAGCCTGTCTGTGGATGGGTTTTTTCTACATCGAGTTTCTCCGTGCTTCGGAGGGCACGTTAAGCCGTCGGTCCCGGCTGTTGTCGATAGATGACAGTCATTAAACTAAGTGAGTGGCCATCGGGCGGCTTGGAAACACTGGCCTTCGCCAATCCGCATTTGAGCAGCGTGGTGGAGTACGGTCTATGCCCCTTCGGTTGAAGGGCGACACGTATCCCTGCAGTGGGATTAGTAAGGGTTGATGTGGTGGTGGACAACGAATCAACCAAGTAACCGGTTGGTCCCAGGTTCAAAATCTGGTATTATATTACAATAATCAAATCATTATTCTACCTGCTGCATCGCCTTCAAGGAGTCCTGGGAGATCCCCAGCCGTGGCTGTGCGATGTCTCCCGGCACCGCGCACAGCTTGTCCAGCCGGCCAGGAGCTGACTGGCGGATCGCATCGAACACCTGGGAAGTATGTGCAATAATTTTCAACATATTTCTAGACAGAGTCTTAAAAAGAAATGAACATTCAACAAGTGCATATTATTTGCTGATGATACTACACTTCTTATTGAGTAAAAATACAAAATGGCGTATAAATTCGAGATTGAAACAACTATAAGTACTTAATACAATTAATTGGTTAAAACAGAATAATATAACTATAAACATGACGAAAACCAAACTAATACACTTTAAGACTACTAATTATTGCAAAATTCCTATCAATATTCCATTTCAAAACATAAATATTGAAAAAATAGAATCAACTGTGTTTCTTGGAATAACAGATAGATTTGTTTACGTATTGGGAAGAATTAGACTTATAGCATCAATGGAAGCTGCTGTAATGTCTTACCATTGATATGTGTCATCGTTACTGAGGTATGGAGTTATTCCTTGGGGACACTCTGTGGACATTTCAAGAGCTTTCGTTTGACAAAGAAATGCGTTCGAGACATTTAGAATCTTGATGCAATGAATAGCTGTAAGCCGCCGTTCAAAACATCGAAGATCTTACCTCTTACGTGTCTGTATATTTATGAAATATGTATTTTCGTTCAAAAATATCTATTTCTATTTACTAGACATGGCGATTGTATGTGGACCAGAAGCAGACACAGGGACAAGAGGTTGGTACCTAAGCAGAGACTAGAACTACGAGTATGTTCGCGGAATGTGCATTGCATGGCATAAAATCTATCAAGAAATCGTGCAGCAAATTTGTCTTCAAAAAGAAGGTACACCAATATCTTTTTGAAAGCTCGACAAGGCAGTAAGACCGTCATCATTATTTATATATTTCTATTATTTTAATATAAGTTGTAAAAATTATGTATGTCTAATACGTTTGTATGTATCGTATAATTTATATGTATGTATGTATATGTATTGTAAGGATATATGTATGTATATATATATATGTGTATATATATATGTATTATGTGTATATATATATATATATATATATATATATATATATATATATATATGTGTAATGTTAAGCCGCAATCGTGATTCTCTGTACTCCCAAAGGTCGACTGGTAGAGAATGCAACTAGCATTAAGTCCGCCTATTGTACCAAAATGTAAAGTGGTCAATAAAGTTTTAAATAAATAAATAAAAATTTTAATAATTTGCCTGACAATTTTAAAAAGATTATCGATGTTATTACTCTAAAAGAAATTACATGAATGCCTCGTGACAAAATGTCACAGTTAAAGAATATTTCAGTGACCAATTTGTTGAAATATAATTTAATATAAATACAACTTACATTGTTTAGAACTGTGTTAGTATTAACTACCGATACAGAATAAGTTGGATTATTTTTTGTACCTTATTTTCGCAAATAACTTATCATATCTTATCTTAAAGAGTCAGGAAGCCCTTTTTGACGAGCTCCGTGGCGGAGTGGTGAATGGCATGGTGCGGTGAGGTGCATCAAAGCAGCCGACCGAGAAAGTGCTTCCACCTCACAGAAAAACGCAGCCAAATAAAAACTCTCTGGAGGGTTGTTTTTTTTTTATACAACGTCGGGAGGTATTTAAGCATACGGCCCACCTGAAGTAAAGCGGTTACCGTAGCCTATTAACGTTTGTAATAAATTAAGCATCACTAGCGTGATGCCTCCTTTGCTGCTTACACAGCAACTCTTTAGGAGTTTACTGGTGACCTCACTCACACGCAGGAACACAACAACCTTCTAGGGAGTTGTTATTCGGCTGCGGTCAGCATCTGCCTCATACATAAAAACAGGTCTTGAAACTGACCTGCGAATCCTTGAGTTGGTTCAGTCTCTGCTCAGGGTCCAGGTCCCGCTTGGTTCTCATCAGGAGGAACAGTCTGCTGATGTCTGGACACGTCGAGAGGAGACGCTCGACCAGGACCTGCATCGGATACATTTTATTTTAAACAACGTCATGAGGTATACAAGCATACGACCCACTTGCTGTTACCGTAGCCTATGAACGCTTGAAACACATTAAGCATCATTCGTACGACGCCGCCGTTGCTATTAAAACAGCAACTTCTTAGGAGCTTACTCACTCACACGCAGGAACACAATAACTCTCCAAGGAGTTGTTATTTGGCTGCGGTTTTAAGGTGAAGGTACTTCCCCAGACGGGCTGCTTTGATGCGCCCTACCTCTCATAAAACATTCAGACCAAGACAAACAGA
Organism: Pyralis farinalis; assembly: GCA_947507595.1. NCBI lineage: Eukaryota > Metazoa > Arthropoda > Insecta > Lepidoptera > Pyralidae > Pyralis > Pyralis farinalis. Next base: position 873,260 of record OX382263.1, read on the forward strand.
CATGTTCATGCACACAAATGTTTGTCCTGTGTGGAAATCGAACCCGCAACCGTCGGTGACAAAAGCGGGTTATTAACTGCTGCGCCACCGAACTCGTCAATCCTGTTTGTCTGATCGTCGAACCTGTAGTCGAATTGCCATAGTTTTCATATGATACCTATATGTACTTCTCTACACTTCAATATACACATAATCAATGCTGCACCGCTGTCGCTGGAGAGAATGGACCATTTAAAGGTTTTTTTATACCACTAAGGTGGAGAACAACTATACGGCCCGCCTGATGGTAAACAGTCACCGTAGCCTATGGACATTTGCAACAATAGGGGTGTCACTCATGCATTACGCATGTATAAGTAATACGTAATTTACATCAGACGATTATAATTTTGTATCTATCTATACCTTCACGCCAAATCCCTTGCGGTGTAGGCAGAGAGAGCCGAGCGCCACGTGACTCGATCCTTACACACCTCACTTGCTTCTATAACATTCATAGCTCTTCTCATCTCAACTCGTTATACACAGTGCAGTGTTGGTCCCAACGCTAACTTATGGAAGCGAGAGCTGGGTATGGCAGAAAGAGCATGAAAGTAGAATAAACGCGCTCGAAATGCGAGCGCTACGCAAAATTTGTGGCGTAAGGCTTGTAGACCGTATTCGCAATGATGATGTTAAAAACAGAGTTGGTCTGAAAGAGAGCGTCGGTGTTACAATAAGAAGACGCATGCTCCGATGGTTCGGACATGTAGAAAGAATGCAAGATGAAAGAATGACGAAGCAGATATACAATGCAAAAGTGGAAGGATGTAGGAGCCGGGGAAGGCCAAGACTTACCTACCATGACCAAATTGGTCGTGTTCTATCAGAAGGTGATGTCAGGAGCCCTAGAAACCGGCGAGCGTGCATGAGAAGAGCAATGAATGTTAAAGAAGCGAGTGAGATATGTAAGGATCGAGTCACGTGGCGCTCGGTTCTCTCTGCCTACCCCGCAAGGGATTTGGCGTGAAGTTATAGACTCTTCTCATGCACGCTCGCCGGTTTCTAAGGCTCTTGACGTCACCTTCTGATAGAACACGACCAATTTGATCATGGTAGGTAAGTCCTGTCTTCCTCGGCTCCTATATCATTCCACTTTTGCATTGTATATCTGTTTCGTAATTATTTCTTCCCGTATTCTTTCCACATGTCCGAACCAACGGAGCATGTCTCTTTTTGTTTTAACACCGACGCGGACGCTCTCTTTCAATCTAATACTGTTTCTATCATCATCATTGCGAATACGGTGTACAAGTGTTACGCCAAAATTTTTGCGCAACGCTCGCATTGCGACCGCGTTTATCCTTCTTTCATGCTCTCTCTACCATACCCAGATCTCGCTTCCATAAGTAAGCGTTGGGACCAGCACTGCATACAGCGAGTTGTGCCTTCCAGCTCAAGCTTTTACTGCTAAGAAGTTTTCCACGTCAACGGTGTACCTTTCATCCCTGCTGCTGCTGCATTCAAGATATACAATGTCTTTTTTTATACTACGTCGGGAGGCATACTAGCATACGGTCCACCTGATGTAAAGCGGGTACCGCAGCCTATTAACGCTTGCAATACATTAAGTATCACTCGCGCAATGCCTCCTCTGCTGCTTACACAGCAACTCCTTGGGAGCTTACTGGTGACCTCACTCAGACGCAGGAACACAACAAGCCTCTGTTGTTATTTGGCTGTGGTTTTCTGTGAGGTGGAGGTACTTCCCCAGACGGGCTGCTTTGATGCGCCCTACCTCTCTTAGATTCTCTTATCTCGTCTACCTTTTCCAACACTTCATCTTCTTCTTCTAAGCGGTATCCCGTTTCCTAATCTATTAGGATTGGCGAGGTCCGCTACCTAAGGCTAAGGATTTGATGGAGATACTGATTTTTACATGGAGAGGTAGGGCGCATCAAAGCAGCCCGTCTGGGGAAGTACCTTCACCTCAAAGAAAACTGCAGCCAATTCACAACTCTCTAGAGAGTTGTTGTGTTCCTGCGTTTGAGTGAGGTCACCAGTAAGCTCCCAAGGAGTTACTGTGTAAGCAGCAGAGGAGGCATCGCGCAAGTGATACTTAATATATAACAAGCGTTAATAGACTACGTTACCCACTTTACATCAGGTAGGCAGTATGCTTGTATGCCTCCCGACGTAGTATAAAAAATGGAGCGACTGCCGCCAGACCTCTACAACCCGGAGGCTGACCAGACCTTTCTTTCATAAGGTCACGCGTCTTTCGAAATATAATTTCCTGGACCTGCGGTCTTCCTCGCCATGTTTTCTTCACTGAACAAGTGATATTTACAAATCTATACAGGTAAATAAAATTGGAGTGTCTGTTTGTAATATTAAAATAACCGCATTTTACTAAATGCATATGGATGTATACGTAGTACATACACCAAAATGAATATTTTTACAATTTTTGTCTGTCTGTCTGTCCGTCTGTCGTTTGTTCCGGCTAATCTCTGAAACGGCTGGACCGATTTTGACGGGACTTTCACTGGCAGATAGCTGATGTAATAAGGAGTAACTTAGGCTACCTTTATTTTAGAAATTTTATTTATTTTTATTAATATAAATAAATAATAAAAAAAAAACTATTCCGCGCGGACGAAGTCGCGGGCACAGCTAGTATGTACATAAATTCGAAAACACGAATTTAGTGGTACATCCCGGGATTCGAACCGGGGACCTGTTGGTCACAAGGCCGGTTTTAGGGTTCCGTACTCAAAGGGTAAAACGGACCCTATTACTGAGACTGCGCTGTTCGTCCGTCGGTCCGTCACCAGGCTGTATCTCATAAACCGTTATAGTTAGACAGTTGAAATTTTAACAGATGATGTATTTCTATTGCCACTATAACAACAAATACTAAAAAACAGAATAAAATAGATATTTAAGGGGGCTTCCATACAACAAACGTGATTTCTTTGCTCGTTTTTGCTCGATATTGATAACGGCAACAGGTAGACGCTTGAAATATTCACAGAATATTTAGTTATATATTCACTTTAAAAATAAATAATTAAATTAAAATAAAGCAAATATTTAAGTCCGACTCGCGCTTGGCCGGTTTTTTTATTCACTGCTCGACACGTTTCAACACTTCATCATCAACCGCAATATAATTTTCTAATTATGCAAATAATAAAATTGCGCCCGTGCACATAGGAGTTATGTCGTATCCTTAAATAAATGGGGGCAAATGTCAGCCGTGTAATGAAAGGTCGCATTCAATGCATTATTCACTCACCTACAAACTGATAATTGCAATTCTCTTATCATATTATCTGCAATCTTACGTATGTATATCTTCACGCCAGGTCCCTTGCTGTACGCAGAGAGAGCCGAGCGCCGCGTGACTCGATCCTTACACACCTCACTCGCTTCAATAACATTCATTGCTCTTCTCATGCACGTTCGCCGGTTTCTAAGACTCCTGACATCACTTTTTAGAGTTCCGTACCCAAAGGGTAAAACGGAACCCTATTACTGAGACTTCGCTGTCCGTCCGTCCGTTCGTCCGTCTGTCACCAGGCTGTATCTCATGAACCGTGATAGCCAGACAGTTAAAATTTTCACAGATGATGTATTTCTGTTGCCGCTATAACAACAAATACTAAAAAATAGAATAAGATAAATATTTAAGGGGGCTCCCATACAACAAACGTGATTTTTAGGGTTCCGTACCCAAAGGGTAAAACGGAACCCTATTATTGAGGCTCCGCTGTCCGTCCGTCCGTCCGTCCGTCCGTCTGTCACCAGGCTGTATCTCATGAACCGTGATAGTTAGACAGTTGAAATTTTCACAGATGATGTATTTCTGTTGCCGCTATAACAACAAATACTAAAAAATAGAATAAAATAAATATTTAAGGGAGCTCCCATACAACAAACGTGATTTTTTTGCTCATTTTTGGTCGATATTGATAACGGCAACAGGTAGACGCATGAAATATTCACATAATATTTAGTTACATATTCACTTTAAGAATAAATAATTAAATTAAAATAAAACAAATATTTAAGGGGGGCTCCCATACAACAAACGTGATTTTTTTGCCGTTTTTATAGATAATGGTACGGAACCCTTCGTGCGCGAGTCCGACTCGCACTTGGCCGATTTTTAATTTAGTCATGGTAGGTGAGCATATTTTTTTATTTGTGACAAGCCTTTTTTGGCCCGAGTATGGCTGTCCCCCAGATTTGAGTAAATGTTTCTCCTATAAGAAAAAATATATTTGAGACTACTGTCATAAAATGCAATTCACATATGTTTTATTTTGTAATTAAAAAGTTTTTTTACCATTTTAATCAAATAAAACAAAATTAATGACAATTAAAGTGATCGATATAGGACTGATTTCTTATGTCCCCTCAGCAGTGTATGCTTTACTATTATAAAAAAACAAATGTTTTTGTTAGAAACTACGTTATTGTGTTTGGCTCATTCTATGCTTCAATATCGGCAGCAGTTATATATGTTCAAGTTTCTCCAGTTGTTTAGAGATATTTTATTTAAATTAAAAAGTTTGATGACTTTAAAATTCTGTACAATCCGGAACTTTCAGTTTTGTTACCGTATTTGATTTACAAAAACTCCCGGAATAGGAATATTTCTATTTCAAATGGCAATATTTAACACATTTTTACTCAAAGAATCCATTTTGAATTTAGTGCCAAATAAAGTCTAGTTGGAACAACACAAGTTTAAGGTGAGTTTACGGAGGAACGGATTTTTAATTCAGGTTTGTGTCTTCATTTCATTATTTTTAAATTGTTTTTTACATTGCTAGTAATTACGCGTTGTTACAAATTCAATTTAGTATTCGGTAGTTATAAATTTTAAAGGCCAGGCATGATGGATATTTTTTAATTTAATGTTTAATTCATGTGGGCAAAGAAATGTGACTTCCGTTTTGTGACTTCATCACTGGTCACATACGGGCTGAACCAAAGGTCACTACATGACTGACCTCATAAAGGTTCGTTCACAAAGACATTTTTGTTCATGTCAAATGAAGTGGGAACTGCCCACGACTCCATTTGATCGCAAACGACGAATAGTAGCAGTAATGACGGTAAAGATTAGCGCTGGCAAATATAAAATCTCTACAAATTATAAACTAAAGTCGCTTTTCGCGTCTGTCTGTCTGTTTATCTGCTAAATCCTCCTAAACTACGCAGAGGATTATAATGCAGTTGTTTATCATTATTTAGATAATTTTTCACGCAAAATTTATATGTATATAATAAAACATAATAAAGCTTTATGTAAGTAAATTAGTAGTAGGTACTTGTTCACGAAATCGTTTTTGCCGCTGCGCATGTTTACTGTAATTCATTAGTATCGATCACAAATAAAGTTGGCAAGCAGTTTCAGACAGAGTTATGTGTGGGAAACAGTTTGCACAAGAGGTTATCTTATAAAGAATCTTATAAAATAGGTACTGTGCATTATCGTTAAAATCCCTGAGTCATTCGTGAGCTAAGCATCTTTAGTACATAAAATTATTTGCCTTTTTAAGGAATAAAATGGTGCTCACTGGTGCCGAAAAGACGAGAAGGTACAGGGAAAAACTAAAAAGGGAACGTCCACAAGAATACGCCGCACAATGCAAAAAGAATTTAGAAAGAATTAAATCAAAAAAGAAGAAAATATCGGAAATGACGCCTGAGGAAGTAGAAATACAAAGAGAAATATGGAGGAAAGAAAAGAGGAAAAGTAATTCTAAAAAGAAAACACAGAAAAATAACATACCAAACGAGCAGGCTAAATCTTCAACAGATTCGAAAATAGAACAAAATAAAATAACAGCATTACGAAGAAGATGTAGATTTTTAGCAAACAAATACAGAAATAGCGTTGATCAGGTTAAAAAAATAAATACTCAAAAAGAATCTTACAAAAAGAGACTTCAACGTCTTCAGGAAAAAGTTGAGAGAAAGATGCAAGAAAGTGAGAAAAAGATACAAAAAGTGAGAAGAAGATAAAAGAGCTGGAAGGAACTATTTTGAAACTGCAAGCGAGAGAAGAAATTTTGGAATTTACGTTAAAAAAAACTTATAAAAGTAGCAAAACACAGACTGAAAGAACTTGTTTAAAAACTATAGTACATAATTCTTCGAACAAACGATACATTTCAAAACTGCTAGGGTTGAAGTCATCTGTAAGAAACAAAAAGAAAACAAAAATAATGAGAAATATGAAAGAAATCGCGGATTTTTACACAAAAGATGACGTAAGTAGGAACACGGCTGGGATACGACAAACAAAGACCTTGAAAAATGAAAAGAAGCAAATTAGATTTTTGCTCGATACCTTCCAGAATTTATATACAAAATATAGAAAAGAAGGCGGAAGATACGGGTTTCCAACTTTTTATAAATACAAGCCATTTAATGTGGTAGCGCCAAAGTTAAATAATCGTGACACATGTTTATGTATTAAACACGAAAATATCAAAGAGCAAAATATGGGTCTAAAGAAAGCTGGAGTATTGAAAACGGGAGTTAAAGACGGAATAGCAGAGATATCATGTGACACAAAAAACTACGAATGTATGTACAATAAATGCAAAGCATGTAAAACACAGAAACCACAATATGAGACACTCACAGACATCGAAACAGTAGACAGGTTATATGTTACATGGTATCAGTGGGAACGTCTAGACCATACATATATAAAAAAAGAAGGCTGTGAGATTAGAGAAGTTACGACGAAAAAAACGGCAAAAGTAAAGAAAACAGGAACTGTTAAGGAATTACAGACAACATACGAAAATAATTTACAAAAATTCAAAAAACACCATTTTAATATGGAACACCAGCAAGAGCAGTACCAAAAAGTTGTCAAAGAATTAAAAAAAGATGAAGTTGTTATAGTATGCGACTTTTCTCAAAATTATGAGGCCAAATTGGGACAAGAAATACAAGCGATGCATTTTGGAGCCTCTAAAAATCAAATAACATTACACACAGGAATGATCTATTGGCATGATGATTGCCAGTCATTTTGTACAATTGCAGAGGCTAATGATCATAAGCCAGCTGCAATTTGGGCTCATTTAGAACCGATATTGAACTTAGTTAAACAAAAAACACCTGGACTTACTGTCATACACTTTTATTCCGACGGACCTTCTTCGCAATACCGCCAAAAAAATAACTTTTATCTTCTTGCCCATTTCACCAAAAAATATCAATTTAGATATTGTACATGGTCATTTTATGAATCCGGTCACGGCAAAAGCGTAGTGGATGGAATAGGAGGAAGTGTCAAACGTACGCTAGATAAAAAGGTCTGCCAAGGAGTAGATGTCGCCGATGCAATGGACGCTTATAATGTTCTTAAAGTCAGTTTAAAACGGACCAAAGTATTTCTAATTCCAGACAGCAAAATTGCTGAAGTTGATGCGAGCTTGCCGAATAATGTACAGGCTTTAAAAGGAACACTACGAGTGCATCAAATTTTCACCGACGATGATGAATACACGATACATTACAGAGACGTTAGCTGTTTTTGTGGGCCTATCCGCGGAAAATGTGATTGTTTTTCGCCACAGACCCATTGTGTAGTGACTGCTAAACCACGGCGACGGTTGACTTCGACCATCGGTGCTACAATATCCTCTGAAAATCTCATCATTCCTTCGAACAGACTACGCCGATGTCTGAAAAACTCTCTTTGCCACCTAATAAGCCAAATCTGTCCATTGAGAACGCCAAAAATTATGGTTTTACTGATATTGAACCTGATGGGCTCAAACCACCTAAAATTCTTGTTGAATCTGAAAGCAACACACTAAACGCAGCACTCGACTTTTTCCGGAATCGTTTAACGACGCTGACTTGGAATATATTAAAAGAGTGTCCATTGGTACAGATATATGTTCTCCTACTGTTGACGATTTAATGAATATAGACGTATTACCGATAGTCTTACTACAAGACAAAACCAAAACTGTTGAAGTGGACAATATTTGCGCGAGTGAACCACTATGTACAAGAACTGATAACATCGAAAACACTTCCAAAGATTTAAAGAGAGAACCGTTGTCTAAAAAAATGATTAACCAAGCGAAGAACAAAATCTTTAAATCATCAAGGTTTTTGGAATGCAACAAATGTAAATGTTCAATTTTAGGACGGAAATGTAAGTGTATGGCATGTAAGAAATGGTACTGCGAGGAATGCATTGACCAGCCAATCCAAATAGATTACATCTGTGACACCTGTTATGAAGGTACTGTATTCTGTAGGTAACTGTATAGATTTTTATGAAAAATTTGGTATCAAGACTTAATAATAACAATACATGTTTTTATTTCAGGTTAACTATCGCGTTGGCACGAACTTTTAGGCGTTATGGTGATTTATATTGAAATCGACAAAGTTCTGGTTTATGAAGACATGGTGAACTTTTACAACTTTAACATACCATGGCCGTGGACCCAGACACACTTCATTGTTTCTACAAATTGTTTCAGCTGTGGGAATTACACTCACCCATTCAGCAGACCGCAACATTTTACAGCAGTCATGGATCGACAAGATGTAAAAAACTTGCTAGAATGCACCTATTTTTGGTGTTATAATTGCAACTTCTCTGTGTACGATCACTTTCCATTTGATGAGTGTACTTTCTGTTGGAATTGATGTTTTAATATCGTATCTTTAGACTTATTGTGATGATTATAATTTCATAGTTTATACTTACAACTAATTATGCTGTGTATCAATGGCTACTACGATATGCTTATGGTAAGCCACTTCCTTGGAGTAAAATTTATATTGTGATTTCTATTACTCACCGTTCCTCCTTGTGTTCCATTTTTTATTTATCTATATATGACGTTTTTTTTAAAAAGAAACTGTTACTTTATAGAGTTTCTAATCTTGGTGTAGTAATTCGGACTGTTTTTTGACTTAAGTAATGTAACAAAGGCTGTGATTGAAAATATCTCACCGTAGATTAGACACTTAATTTCTAGGATATTATGTCTATATAGTAATATTTGTTTGTGATAGAGAAATACTTCAAATTCTGCAAGATAGCTTAGCGTTTATTTTAGATTCGTAAGATTAAGATGTTTTATGTAGACAACATATTGATTTGCCAAAGACTGATTGTCCAATACTTAATTTAAATTATACTTAGTATTACGATCATACTCGGTACAAATGTCTAAGACTGTGACTGATTTTATTAGGTTATGTCTTTTATTACATATTTAGTATCAAACTTTGTATTTGAATTGGTTTGTTATTCAAACTTTAAATATTTATAATAATCTAATAAAGGTGATTGTGTCTTATAGCTGTAAGAGTTAGACTGATTTACTACGCTAAATTTAATTATTACCATTGTTCATTTGAGTTCTCTTGAGTATTGTATATTAAGAGAAATGCCAATGGCCGATTTATTTTGTATGTCAGTTTGATAGTTCTAAGATATTAAGATGCATCTATAGGCCAATTGATCAAGAAAAAAAATATCTCTGAACATAGTACCATGTAGACAAGCCTTTACCGTTTTCAGGCGTTCAGTTTTGTCACTGTCCCTCAATTTCGATGAGAAAAACTAAAATTATTAAATTTATACTGATTTATGGTTACAGTATTAAGTGTTAATTAGTGCAAATATTAATTTTATTTAAATAAGTGACCTCACAATGGCAAATAACTTGATATTTTTATCAAGTATTAAAAAACTATCCAAAAAAAGTACCATTAATCACAAAACTGATAAACAAAGTACATTTTGATAAGAATTTTTGAAAATAAGAGTCCTGTTTTTGAGTTTTTCTGTTTAATTAGCTCATAGATTTTAATGGAAATAAATCTCTTTGTAATAACAGTTAGTAGTTTTTTTTTTATTTTGCTTCAAAAATAGTCACATAATGGATAGTACAATACGACTTGTTCCATTTTATTTAGGTATATCTTTAAATAAAGCTTATATTTTAGCGTTTCTACTATATTTCCATTATTAAATAGTATTAGCCGTTATGAATATATAAGATAAACTGTACCTTTAATATAAAAAATATCAAAACATGAGTAAAACACGAGTTCGCGCAAAAAAGAAAATATGCTCAGGTAAGTCTCGGTTTTCCTCGGCTCCTACATCTTCCACTTTCGCATTGTTTATCTGATTCGTCATTTTTAGGGTTCCGTACCCAAAGGGTAAAACGGAACCCTATTACTGAGGCTCCGCTGTCCGTCCGTCCGTCTGTCACCAGGCTGTATCTCTTGAACCGTGATAGTTAGACAGTTGAAATTTTCACAGATGATGTATTTCTGTTGCCGCTATAACAACAAATACTAAAAAATAGAATAAAATAAATATTTAAGGGGGCTCCCATACAACAAACGTGATTTTTTTGCCGTTTTTATAGATAATGGTACGGAACCCTTCGTGTGCGAGTCTGACTCGCACTTGGCCGATTTTTTCATTCTGCATTACTTTCTTATGTTAACACCGACACTCTCTTTCGGACCAACTCTCATATTATGTCTTCATTACGAGCGCGGTCAACAAGTGTTATGTTATAAATTTTGCGCAATGCTCTCATCTCGACCGCATTTATTCTACTTTTATGCTCTCCCCTTACCTTAATAAGTAAATTATTTCACAGTTAATTGTTGAGGTAAACTGGAAGGATGTTTGAACAAGTTTAAATAGAGTATCATATAGTTTTATTGAGGTATGTCACACTCATGGAAGTTGACGAGCTCGGTGCCTTAGTGGTTGGTAACACTACTTCGACACCAATGCTAGTGGGTTCGATTCCCACTCAGGACAAACATTTGTGTGCATGACCTTTTTTTATACAACGTCGGAAAGGCATACAAGCATACGGCCCACCTGATGTAAAGCGGTTGCCGTTACCTATTAACGCTTGTAGTATCACTCGCGCGATGCCTCCTCTGCTGTTAACATAGCAACTCCTTATGAGCTTACTGGTGACCTCACTCACACGCAGGAACACAACAACCCTATAGAGGGTTGTTATTTGGCTGTGGTTTTCTGTGACGTGGAGATACTTCCCCAGTCGGGCTGCTTTGATGCGCCCTACCTCTCTTAAAACATCCAGACCAAGACAAACAGACATGTTCATGCACACAAATGTTTGTCTTGTGTGGGAATCGAACCCACGGGCGTTAGTGTCAAGTCGCGTCATTCCCGACTGAGCCACCGAGCTCGTCAATGAACGAACGAACGAACATGTCTTGATCTGGGTGTTTTCTGTGTATCATAAGTTTGTATTTACGAAAAAAAAACACAAAGCTTCGCTTACTTTGGAGCTAGATGGCGCTGTGTCATTTGTCACAATTCTTATTTATTTAGTTATTCTTCTTCTGTATCCCGTTTGTGGACTAAGGATTTGACGAAGATACAGACTTTTACATGAAACAACTGTCGACACATCGCCACAACTAGGTGGAAAGAGGGGGAATCAGACCTGAAGGTACGCGACACGCGATTTTCCCAATTTCTTGGACGTACTGGTTTACAAGCGATGTTTTCCATCACCGCTGAGCAAGTGATAATCATAAATCATACTAATATTATAAATGCGAAAGTTTGTATGTATGGATGGATGTTTGTTGCTCTTTCATGCTTAAACGGCTGAAGGGATTTGAATGAAATTTGACACGTAGATTATGATCTGGATTAACACATAGGCTATGTTATTTGACTCCACACGGGCGGAGCCGCGGGCAGCAGCTAGTATGTATATAAATCCATAAACATATTTAGTAAAGAGAGGAACATATTTTATAAAGAGAGATAGGGCGCATCAAAGCAGTCCGTCTGGGGAAGTACCTCCACCTCACAGAAAACCACAGCCAAATAACAATTCCCTAGAGGGTTGTTCAACAACTCCCCAGAGGAGGCATCGCGCGAGTGATAATTAATATATCGCAAGCGTTTTTATACAACGACAGGAAGCATTCAAGCGTACGGCCCACCTGATGTAAAGCAGTTACCGTAGCCTATTAACAGTTGTGATATAGTAAGTATCACTCGCGCGATGCCTCCTCTGCTGCTTACACAGCAACTCCTTAGGAGGTTACTGGTGACCTCACTCACACGCAGGTACACAACAACCCTCTAGGGAGTTGTTATTTGGCTGCGGTTTTCGGTACTTCCCCAGACGGGCTGCTTTGATGCGCCCTACCTCTCTTTAAACATCCAGACCAAGACAAACAGATATGTTCATGCACACAAATGTTTGTCTTGTGTGGGAATCGAACCCACGTGTCAAAGTCGCGTTTTTCACGAATGAGCCACCGAGCTCGTCAATATTTTGTATTGTAATAAGTATAATGAATATTATACCATTCTCAAAGAAAACTGTTATTTTTTTTTTATTAAAATAGATTAGACGCATTACATGATAAGCGTTACTCGCGCGCTGCCAATCTTGTGATCTAAGTCTGTTTCGTCACAGTACCCAGTAATTTCTCTGCCATATCTCGCCCTTCAAACCGGAACACGGCTATATAAATATATCTGCTTGGCGATAGAAATAGGTGAGAGAGAGGTACCCGCGCAGACGACGACTGTACAAAGTCTCCCTCTGGTTAAATTCTCTGTTAATTATTTATATCTGAAGCTCACATAAGCTCCATATCGCTTAAATTCAAATAAAAGCTCTGTAAAAAGAATATTTGCCCTGTACATTTTTTATTCTCTATCCGTAAGACATATTAAATCTCTTCTTCAATGTCTAAAAGACTATGGTAATAGGAAAGAGACATCTCCTTTAAAGAAGAACCTTTTAGAACCTCAGTATGCTTCTACATCCAGCGCCGCCATCACTCTGGCATTATTATAAACAAAACAGATAATAATTAAACGGTGTACCTTGCCCATGAAGCCAGTCGCTCCGGTGATGAACACCGTCCGACCGCTGTAGAACTGCGGGATGCTCCCACCCTCACCCGGCGCCGCCATCGCTCTGGACATTATTGTAAACAAAACAAAGATTATAAGATAAACATACAATCCATTGAGACACATAAATGGAGACTAGAGCGAGGCGACCAACGATACAGTGGGCCCGTACATAAATGACACGGTATTTATAGTTTTAATTTAAGTTTTTAGGGTTATATTTAAAACAAGCGTATGACCCGCTTGATGAGGGGTTCTCTCCATCAATGAAGAAAATAACAACTCGTACGTACGGAGTCGTTAAAGATAAAAGATAAAGATAAAAATTCTTTATTTGCCTTTAGACCCTCACGGGCACTTAGACACGTCTTACATTTTCAATATTATATCTTATCATTTTTTTTTTAAGTTTTTCTCTTTTTTAATCTACCAGCATTTCAAATGACCATTGGCGAAGAAGAAATGCCAAAAGAAACTTGCCAATATAGGTCTTTTTTTTCCAAATCATCTTATACATATTACAATAAATATAATGAGTGTACATATAGTGATATCAAGTGGTACAATTAAAGTTATATTCATGTGCTGAATCATTTCCATACATCTCTGCCAGTTAGATATTCATCGATTCTATAATAACCCTTCTTACATAGAGTATTTTTGATGTGTCTTTTGAACATATTGTCAGGCAAGGACAGAACTGTTTCAGGTAATTTATTATAGAATCGAATACAATTTACCACAAAAATCTATTAGTCTTAGCAAGCCGATGTACTGGCATACGCAATCTATTCCTGCTTCTAAGATTTTCAGTACATTTTGAAAACGAATTTATATTTTTACGAGCATACATAATGTTCTCATAAATATATTGAGAGGTAACCGTGAGGATATTTATTTCTTTAAATAGTTCTCTAAGTGAGTCGTTATGTATGTAAAACACACACATTTGCGAGTATACAAATTTGGGATAAAAAAAAATACTTATAAACTATATTTACAAAGGTGAGATCCAACTAAACATTACACCCTGAAAAATTACCACGTTTATATGAGACGATAGGTGCTCCCCGACAAAAAAAAACAGTCTACAATTGATTATGGCGTACCATACAGAAAACAAAACATGGAGCCCACTTGGAAACTTCCTCCATTTCGATGCCGGCTATACGAGTATGTGTAACCGACAATAAAAAGGAGGAATTCATTTATTTTCCCTGCTTACAAGTACAGTTTCTTGTCAGGTCGTAGAGCTATTTTGTTATATTCCTCAATTGTTTAGCAGTGGTATTTATCAGTATCAAAAAATGAAGCTAACGTCCAATGCTTTCTACGGCCTGTGTAAAGAGCTCTCGTGTCTTTGACATGCTATTACGGATGCCTATGTTCCATGGCTCATAAAATCTCGACGAACACTTGAATGTTTAAGTACGAGTATTTTATCATATTATTTACATCACCTTAAATTTTGTTTAAAAACTTGTTTAAAATATTTTTTTGAGGGGATTACATTAAATGCGGCACTAAATTTTAATGAATCTGCTTCATTTCCTTTACATTTAATTGCATTGTAAATAAAAAGTATAAAATACGAACATCACCGACTCCATTAAAAATTTGAATAGAGCCAAAATATAGTCCGACCATATTAAGTGTATGCAATGAAAATAATTATGCGTTAAGGGAATTGTATATTGAATTGAATCGTTTAATATTTTCTGCTCACGTTCTAATTAATTTGCGAAGAAAAAAAATACTCATTTAAAGTAGCAATACTATTGCCATATATATAAATATAAAATATTCATTTTAAGCACATTGCGCGCTCGGATAAGTGTAAGATTTGGCATATTTGAAGTTTGTGTGGCGAAGAGGTAGTGCAGAACAATACAATTTATGTATAATAAGCGAAATTAGTAACATTTTTTTTATACAACGTCGGAAGGCATACAAGCATACTGCATACCTAATGTTAAGCTGTTACCGTAGCCTATAACCGATTGTAATACGTTAAGTATCACTCGCGCGATGGCTTCTCTGCTGCTAACACAGCAACTCCTTAGGAGCTTACTGGTGACCTCACTCACACGCAGGAACACAACAACCCTCTAGGGAGTTGATATTAGGCTGCGGTTTTCTGTGAGGTGAAGGCACTTCACCATTGTAGGGAGTCGATGGATGCAGGTGGCTCAGGATCGAGGACAGTGGCTCTTTAGAGAAGAGGTCTATGTCCAGTCGAGGACGAACGTACGATTCGGGCACAGTTGCGGCTGCGATTCTGAACTTCGCTGATTCTGTAGCATTGCCAATTTGAGTGTGTACGAAGATTAGAAACATTTCTACAAAGTTGTTCTACTGCTTGAACTCTATTGTGACAAATGTTGGTAATAATGTAATTACGATTGTAATACATTCCAATTTGTACTTTATGGATTTCCAAATGGATATAGCACCGGAAAGGTAAAATCGTGCAACAAATGTATTGAGAGAAAGACTCATTATTAACTAACCGTACTCAAAGTGCAGTCATAATAAATTGTACATTATGTGTCTTACTCACATGTATTAAGGTTAAAATTTAAACGTTCAGGCGTCAATTACTAATAATGGATATCGAACCTTATCAAAATTGTGTACTTTTGGCATAAATATTTTAATGTAAATATCTTTGAAAGAAGTGGGTAATGGCGAGCGGGTTTTATCAGTCAGTGCAATACCTAATTTATTCAGTAAGTACCTACTGTACGTGCTACACTGCAGTTACGGTAGGTGTAGTAATATGCTCCTAATGTGTTTGTCAGCTCTTGTGATACCGGAATATACACAAGCGGCAATATAGTGAGGATATACACAGTAAGCACTTACCAAGGTCTATAGCAGAGTAGATAAAAATAAGCAGTAGGATAACTCAAAAGAAACCTTCGAAATCATCTCGCTCACAAATAATGCCGCCACAGATTACTTAATAGTTACTTCGTTCGCTCGCTCGCTCGCTGTCAAGTCAGTAGATATATTCTATACTAGCTGTGTCCGCGACTTCGTCCGCGCGGAATAGTTATTCTTTTATTATTTATTTATATTAATAAAAATAAATAAAATTTCAAAAATAAAAGTACCTAGCCTAAGTTACTCCTTATTACATCAGCTATCTGCCAGTGAAAGTCCCGTCAAAATCTGTCCAGCCGTTTCAGAGAGAACAAACAGACAGACAGACAAAAATTGTAAAAAAATATTTTGGTATATATACCGTGTATGCATCCATATGCATTTAATAAAAAGCGGTTATTTTAATATTACAACCAGACACTCCAATTTTATTTATCTGTATAGATAAAAATATAACCAGTACATTCGTGTTGTCGTATTATTGTACATATTTGTATTGATCACTCGCTCCGTGGTGAAGGATAACATAGTGAGGAAACCCCACGCCCAACAAATTATACTTCGAAAGATGTGTGAGCTAAGCTAACTAAGGTCTGGGTCTGCCGGCGCTCACTCCACGTCAGCCAACTCCTTAGGCTTACATAGCAATCCCTTGGAATTAAGATTCCGGCTAATGCTAGGAAGGAAAAAATAAGTTTTTTTATACAACGTCGGGCAGCATATACGCATACGGCCCACCACATGTAAAACGGTTACCGTAGCCTATAAATTCTTGCAATACATTATCTTTCGCGCTATGCCACCTCTGCTGCTAACACAGTAACTTCTTAAGAGCTTACTGGAGACCTCACTCACACGCAGGAACATAACGATCCTCTATATATGATGTTATTTCGCTGCGGTCTTCTGCGAGGTGATGGTACTTCCCCAGACGGGGTGCTTTGATGCGCCCTACCTGTCTTAAAAAATCTCTGCCATTAATAAGCTTATATCACCGCGGAATTCTAAAACATAATGGCAGCTGCACGTTATTATGATAATCTACTGTGATCTTATGACAATAGACTTGTCGCAAATACAAGAAAATGTGTACACGTTATTTCATATTTATTTCCATACGTCAATCAATTTGATTTACTTCCAATTTATTTGTAGAATACTTATGATTAATAATAATAATAATAAATATTTATTTGCACAAAACACGGTGTGAAAGTTGACAAATAATCAGTAGAGCATACATGTTTTGCCAAGTCAATGGCATGCAAACACATTGTTTAAGTGATTTTAAATTAGAGGCAAAATATAGTGTACTAAATTATTAAAATAATTATCCATTAGGTCTATTCGATAGAAATACGCTTCAATGTCAATATTAATATTAGAATAATAGGTTGTAATGTCAAGTAAACAGTATTCATTAACAGCAAATGTCCAATAGCTACAAATAATCATTTCATGTCAAAAAGTCTTGTATATTGTAATATTCTTGATCTAACAACCATTTATATAAATTTTTTTTGAATAAATTTTTATTACTACATTTTATGTCAACCGGAATTTTATTATAGATTTAAATAGACATACCTAAACAGCTTTTGGTATATTGACTCATAGTTGGAGTTATGTTAAATACTAGTCTGTTAGGGTTTCTATGGTTTGTAGCATATAAAGCACTAGCTTTCTTAAAAAGTTTACTATTTTCTTTTATAAATACGCCCATGACATATATATAAAGAGACGGAAGGGTTAATAATCCAAGTTCCTTAAATCGTGACATGACACATCTGGTGGAAGACCGTACATCGATCTAATGCACTTTTTTGCGCAATAAAAGCTCTACCGATGTTGGTACCATTGCCCCAAATTAATAAGCCATAGCGCAAGGTAGACTCAACATACGCGTGATAAGCTGTAAGTGCTGTCTTTTTGTCAGTGACATTACTCACTTGTTTAAGAGCATAAACGAATTTATTTATTTTAGTACATACTTTTTCAATTTGAGATTTCCAGTTCATTTGCTGATCTATCGTTAGTCCTAGAAATTTTGTCTCTTTTACCATGTCAATTGGTATATTGTTGTAATGAATATTCAGATTAAACATTTCATTTTTATAATTATTAAAGTGAATCCAGTTACTTTTAATTACATTTATTTTTAAATTGTTTATGTCAAGCCATTGAATTATGTCACTAATAGTTTTGTTTACGTCATCTTCATGGTCTTTAATGGTCATATTTATTTTATTTGTCGCAACAACAACAGATATGTCATCAGCGAAAAGTGTGCATTTATGAGTTGTAATATAAGGCAAATCATTTATATATAAAAGGAATAGAATAGGGCCTAATACGCTCCCTTGTGGAACTCCATATTTATTATGTCTAAAATTAGATGAGTATGTCGTTATTTCGCTATTTTTATCTAATTTTGTAATCACGACACGTTGACATCTGTTATTTAGGTAAGATGCTATCCAATCAAGTGTAGGTCCTCTAATTCCAATTAATTCTAATTTGTTTAAAAGTATTTTATGTGAGACAACGTCGAAAGCTTTCGATAAGTCAAAAAATACTGCAGTAGTGAAATTTTTATTATTTATATTTATTTTGTTAAAGTAGCTGTCATGAGTGCGTATGTAGCAAGTGTTGTAGATTTATGCTTTTGAAATCCGTACTGGTCTTCCGCAATTATTTCAAATTTATTGCAAAATTCCATTAACCTCTTAAGCATACACTTTTCAAATTTTTTTAAAAAGATTGGTATCAGCTTTATGGGTCGATAATTTTTTATATCATCTTTGCTACCAGTGTTCTAGGATTAGTTGCTCTCATGTCTAAACTTTGGATTAGTGTTAAATATGCTAGCCTTATACTGGAAGTCAGGGTTATAAAAACAAGAATGAATATGTATACCAGCTGCGAAACACGAAGAGACGCTGCTTCGCTTTGTGTACTGTTCACGTTGTATCACGGGGAGTGTTGGGAGAAGCTGTTCAACTTAATACCAGCCGCTGAATATCCCCTTCACCAACTTGATGAGAGGCAATCCACTACAGTACGCTACATAATTTATTGTAAAATTATTATGTGAAGTTGGTATAAATATATTTCTATTTCTACGCTTTTTGAGGCATTTTCTACCGCATACGGTGAAATTGTGGAAATTCCTCCTGCCTTCAAGAAAAGAGCCCATATTTCCCTAAAAAGGCTGGCAACGGATCATTGAACCTTTGATGTTGCTGATGTCTATGGGTGGTGACCACTTACCATCAGGTGCTCGTTTGCCCCCCTGTAATATAAAAAAGTGAGGTACAAACTTAAAATATAATATTTTTTATTGCACCGCATAAAACATTAAAATACACGAAATTATCTTATAATTAATGTTCAATAGGCGGTCTTATCGCATAACAATCTCTTCCACACAACCTTATGGAAGAAAATAAAAGGAAAATTCATGCAGATAGGTGACGCAGTATAAACTAGAAAACATACAAGAGGATTACTTTTTAATAATCAAAAACAATAATGACGATAGATATATATTGATATTAATTATATTAAATGTAAACCAAATACAAAGATTTTGGAGACGCTCAAGCTTATCTAATTGCTGTTCGGTAATATGAATATAATAGGAGTCAGCGTAATCGAGAATGGGAAGGAGCAAGGATTGTACGAGCGTAATTTTCGTATCAATTGGAAGAAAATTTTGCAGTCTTCTGAGGGAACTAACAGAAGCAAACAGCTTCCTGCTAACCACCATTGCCATTTGAGATGGCCCAGATACTTTTATCAAAGATGACCTCAAGATTTATTACATTTTTTCATATTTCGGTACCGTTAAAGTTTAATGAATGCAAATTAGACCAGTCAATTTTAGTAATTTGGCGAGGACTTCCGGTTACGATCGCCTGCGTTTTGCTTGGATTTACAACGAGATCATGAGAATTACTCCATTCCAGTACACGAGAATGATCATCGTTAACTATAGAAATGACGACTGAAATTAATGCTAATAGAACATGCGTATGAATTTGTAAGTCGTCTGCATACAGATGGTAGGAGGAGCGGAGGTTGGAAGTGATGGATTTAATAAATAAAGCGAATAATAGTGGAGATAAAACGCCACCTTGCGGAACGCCAGCCGTTAGTGCACTCCAAGAGGAGTATGAGTCGTCAATACACACACGCTGCCGACGCCCGAACAGGTAGGAATGAAACCACTCAATTACTGTTGGAGATATGTTGAGAGAACGGATCTGCATCAGCAATAAATCAAAATTAATTGCATTAAAAGCATTGCTGAAATCAAGTAGAACCAAAACTGTTAGAAGCAATCCATGGCAAAACGAATGTCACATGAGATTTTCAAAAGGGCAGTATTCATGCTATGACCGGGACGGAAACCAGATTGTAAAGGATTAAGGATATTGTTATTGTGAAGGAAAATACTTCGTTGTTGTTGAATTAAGCGTTCAACGACTTTAGAAAGAAATGGGAGGATGGAAATGGGTCGATAGTCAGAGAATGAACGCGGATGGGATTTTTAGGTAGAGGAATAACAAAGGCATTTTTCCACGCAGATGAAAAAATGCTATGGAATTGTTAAGAGTGTAAGTGACAGTAGGAAGAATGATGTCAAGAATGGGCAAGATCATAGAACGACTAATGCCATCATCCACCACAGCATTCGAAGCCACAGTCGTCTGTTCTTTTCAATATCTATCAGAAATCAGAATCAGAAAATCAGGAGTCGGGAGCGATGAAAGATTATAAAAAGTGTGGTTTTAATGCTGGTATCTTACACAGTTATTGTTCATAATGTAAGTTAAAGCAAATCTTATAAAGTATTCCCATTGAGTGGTATTTACCTTTATTTATTTATATTGCTCTTCTCATGCACGCTCGCCGATTTCTAGGGCTTCTGACATCACCTTCTGATAGAACACGACCAATTTGGTCATGGTAGGTAAGTCTTGGCCTTCCTCGGCTCCGACATCCTTCCACTTTTGCATTGTATATATGCTTCGTCATGAATCTATCCTTTTTCTTTGAATGGCATTAAATCTATCAACTCGTGTCTCTGTAAACATTTCCGAGGCGCTACAAAATCGTCTTAAACCCATCAGTTTCCTAAAAATGTCATTGTATGCGACTCGTATGCCATTATTTGTCTCTTATGTATAGTTAATTAATGAATATAAAAGAAGCGAGTGAGATATGTAAGGATCGAGTCACGTGGCGCTGGGCTTTCTCTGCCTACCCCGCAAGGGATTTGGCGTGAAGTTATAGATAGATTATATTTTATATTGTTTTATATTTGTGTGGACCTGTAATTGGCTGTCTTTTGCTGCATATGTTATATAATATGTTAAAAAAGCTGTTGGTCTGTCAATAAATAATTATATCATAGTAATCATTAATTTTGTAAGAGAGGTAAGGCGTTTTAATAAGCAGCCCGTCTGGGGAAGTGCCTCCAACACACCGGCAACCAAATCACTCCCTGGACGGTTGTTGTGTTCCCGCTGCGAGTGAGGCGTCGTGCGAGTGTGTGTGTAATGTGTTTAAATAGGCTATGGTAACCGCTTTACATCAAGTGGTGGATGGATATGTCTCTCGATTTTGTACGAGTATAAAACAAAAAAGATGCTTCCTATACCTATATTCCTAGTCCGGCCATAAGTTCTGTTTCAAATAAATATGCATTTATTTTTTTATAAAGTAATGTAAACGTAAATGTACATATTTATGGAAGTCTTAGCAAAAAACAAAAAAAATGATTCTATTCGAAATGGCCACCTTAGGCCATGATACAAGCCTTTAATTTGTCAGGCCACGAATCTATGGATTTACGCACTGTTTCTATGGGAAATTTAGCCACTGCTTGAGATTTCTTAAGAGACACAATGTCGGCGTGTCGTTTCGAGCAGGCTATGTCTTCTAAAGCTAACCATAATTTGTAGTCAAGGGTTCAGATCTGGGCTAGACGAGGCCAGTATTCAGTTCTTAGTTCGTGCCTAGTGACCAAGTGCAGAGCGAAAAGTCGCGACCAACACCTTCAGAGATTTTCGCTAGGTCACTGGGTCGAGAGAGTCGGATACAGAAGGTGGCAATTTTGGGAACTGCACGTATTGTGCGGAGGTTCCTTAGTCTGCCGCCCTGACCACCAGCGACTCAGACAAATGTCTTACACTGGCGGAAATACTTTTTATATATTTTTATATTTATCATATTAATTTAATTATTATTTTATATAATTATGTTGTAAATATAAGAATGTATAAAGAAGAAAAATAAATGAATGAGAGAATAATAATAATAATAATCCTTTCTTTCGGACACTGAATATGCATACATTAATTAATTAATTAATACATTAGTTCTAAAGAATAAAATACAATATGTTCACGCCTGCCTGACTTGAAGAAGCAAATCCCCATGAATTACATATTGCGATGATTTCCAATAAGTGAGAGTGCCGCGGGTGGTATGTTTCATAGTTTTTATTGTTCACCTACATTCTTACTTACAAAATTCATATTACGAGGAACGTGTGTGCCCCTCACTAATTTGTAAAATTATGCTGTAAAAGCTGCATTAAACGGAACAAATCGTTTTTGGGAGTTTCATTTTGAGGGCCCCGTCCTCAACACAATACTGTAGGATATCAAGAGCCATAGGAGGGCGGGTAGCTATAAAAAATCGGCCAAGTGCGAGTCGGACTCGCACACGAAGGGTTCCGTACCATTATCTATAAAAACGGCAAAAAAAATCACGTTTGTTGTATGGGAGCCCCCTTAAATATTTATTTTATTCTATTTTTTAGTGTTTGTTGTTACAGCAGCAACAGAAATACATCATCTGTGAAAATTTCAACTGTCTAACTATCACGGTTCATGAGATACAGCCTGGTGACAGACGGACGGACGGACGGACAGCGGAGCCTCAGTAATAGGGTTCCGTTTGACCCTTTGGGTACGGAACCCTAAAAACGAACGCTAACAGGCACGCGTTTGTTGCGTCAACCCGTTCCCCTGGGGTGATCGCTTCAGATGAAGCCTTTATAGCCTTCCCGGCTAAAAGCAGTCCCAGGGGTGTTTTAGTCAGTGGAAATCTGACATAACCAGTCCGTTCGCACGAAATGGTATCTTTGAAAGATTTCACCTCCTCCCTCCCGTTTTCCGGAGGGTGCCCCTCACGGAAGAATGACTAACGCACACCCGGGTGTGGGTTAGTCCTTCTTGTGTGGGTCTTCAATTTTCATGGGCGAAAAACAAAAAAGAAGGCACGCGTTTTGCATTCGGCTGCCACCCATCGACGCGTACGGACCTTGCTCGTGACGTTCGAGCGATCTGTTTGTGAGACTTTGTTGAAATCTTATTTACTTTGAGTATGTGTTAATTTTGTTCCTTAGAGTAGTGATTTTTGTTAAAAGATATAATTACAAACTATGTAAGTAAGTGCCATTGTTACTTTTTAGGGTTCCGTACCCAAAGGGTAAAACGGAACCCTATTACTGAGACTCCGCTGTCCGTCCGTCCGTCCGTCCGTCTGTCACCAGGCTGTATCTCATGAACCGTGATAGTTAGACAGTTGAATTTTTCACAGATGATGTATTTCTGTTGCCGCTATAACAACAAATACTAAAAAGTAGAATAAAATAAATATTTAAGGGGCTCCCATACAACGAACGTGATTTTTTTGCTCGATATTGATAACGGCAACAGGTAGACGCTTGAAATATTCATAGAATATTTAGTTATATATTCACTTTAAGAATAAATAATTAAATTAAAATAAAACAAATATTTAACGGGGGCTCCCATACAACGTGTTTTTTTTTTTTTCGGTTTTTATAGATAATGGTACGGAACCCTTCGTGCGCGAGTCCGACTCGCACTTGGCCGATTTTTTTTAAATTTTTGGCAGAGCTGCGATAGCCTGCGGAGCCACATTACCCTCAAAATTGCCGTTTGGGGTAGTCTGATGTCATCCAGCTAGCGTTTAGACGGTAATAGTGAGAAACTCCAAAATCGACACACTAATAGCTAACATATTGTAGTTTTGTATCCTTTAATTTGAAATTTAAATGTTCGTTGGTGAGGAAGAACGGTCCAAAATCGTTCCAATTAGAAAAAAAAACATATGGGAAAACGTATGGCCGGCCACTCTGCAGTGCAGAGTCTGCACTGCACTCCCATCAACAGAAAAAGTAACAGCACTCGTCGCTAGATGTCGTACAGGGTTCCATATATTTTTAAAAAAATTAAAAATAAAATATTAAATTTTTTTTAAATTTAAAAAATATCAGCTCTGCCTACACAGCTTGCTGTTATTTACTAGTAATACAATATGTCAATGTATATTATTAATCATAAAACAATAATTTTGTCAGTCAATCAGTCGTCATTCGCACCCGATACACACGTCGTCACGAGCCTTGACGATACACTCGTCGTCACGAGCCTTGACGATACACTCGTCGTCACGAGCCTTGACGATACACTCGTCGTCACGAGCCTTGACGATACACTCGTCGTCACGAGCCTTGACGATACACTCGTCGTCACGAGCCTTGACGATACACTCGTCGTCACGAGCCTTGACGATACACTCGTCGTCACGAGCCTTGACGATACACTCGTCGTCACGAACCTTGACGATACACTCGTCGTCACGAGCCTTGACGATACACTCGTCGTCACAAACCTTGACGATACACTCGTCGTCATGAGCCTTGACGATACACTCGTCGTCACGAGCCTTGACGATACACACGTCGTCATGAGCCTTGACGATACACTCGTCGTCACGAGCCTTGACGATACACACGTCGTCACGAGCCTTGACGATACACTCGTCGTCACGAGCCTTGACGATACACACGTCGTCACGAGCCTTGACGATACACTCGTCGTCACGAGCCTTGACGATACACTCGTCGTCACGAGCCTTGACGATACACTCGTCGTCACGAGCCTTGACGATACACACGTCGTCACGAGCCTTGACGATACACTCGTCGTCACGAGCCTTGACGATACACTCGTCGTCACGAGCCTTGACGATACACTCGTCGTCACGAGCCTTGACGATACACACGTCGTCACGAGCCTTGACGATACACACGTCGTCACGTTGATTAAATGTATCCACTCGTGTCTCTGTAAACATTACCGAGGCGCAACAAAATCGCCTTAAACCCATCAATTTCCTGAAGATGTCATTGTATGCGACTCGTATCCATGATGTGTCTTCTGTGTATAGTTAGTCCAGAGTAGACAAGTGTAAAATGTGTTATCCTCACGTCAGGGGCCGACTTTGAATATTTTCTGGCGATCATATTACCTACTACAGATAACGCCCTGCGCTGTAGACTAGACGTTACGATATGACCAAGGCACTTGAACTTCTTCACTATTTTAACAGGTACCTCACATTTTTTTTATACTACGTCGGGAGGCATACAAGCATACGACCCACCTGATGTGAAGCGGTTACTGCACTCTATGAACCATTGTAATACATTAATTATCACTCGCGCGGTGCCACCTCTGCTGCTAACACAACAACTCCTTAGGAGCTTACTGGTGAACTCACTCACACGCAGGAACACAACAACCCTCTAGGAAGTTGTTATTTGGCTGCGGTTTTCCGTGAGGTGGAGATATTTCCGCAGACGGGCTGCTTTGATGCACCCTCTCTTAAAAACAAACGCCCAAGACAAATAGACAAGTTTATGCACACAAATGTTTGGCTTGTGATAGAATCGAACACACAACCTCCGGTGTCAAAGCAGCGTTACTATCCACTGCGTCACCGCACTCGTCGAGTTCGAATTAAACATAAGTATTGAGTATCTCATGTTTTGTTTTTAATTAGGAGGAAAATATTGTCTTTTTCCGTGTACCAGTAAATGGAGGTCATTGGTACGTACGCGTCTGAGCAGGTACCTAACAGGTTTGTTTTAAATCATTTGATGGCTCTTTTGTAAAACGAAATGTAATGTAATACGAGCTTTATCTTGAAAGTCATAGAACATAAAACATATTGATTAAATTCATCTCATAAAGGTGTCGTCTGTTGAAATTCAAAAGGTTGAAAGTGAGACAGAGATACGACCAGTGGCTCTCAACTGGGGGACATCTCACGGAAATAAAAACATTTTATTTTATATAACATCGGGAAGCAAGTATACGGCCCACCTAATGGAAAGCAGTTACCGTAGCCTATGATCACTCGCAATCAGTAAGTATAACTCGCGATGCCGCCTCTGCTGCTAGCACAGCAGCTCCTTAGGAGCTTACTGGTGATCTCACTCATACGCAGGAGCACAACAACCATCCAAGGACTTGTTATTTGGCTGCGGTTTTCTGTGAGGTACTCGTACTTCACAAGACGGGCTTCGATGTACCCCTCTCTTAATAACGCCCAGACCAAGATAAACAGACATGTTCATGCACACAAATGTTTGCCCTGTGTGGGAATCGAACCCACGAGCATTGGTGTCAAAGTAACGTAGCAGAGCATTTCGCCACTGCGCCACCGAGCTTGTCAGCTTGCTATCCAGGTACTCCCGCCCAAAGGTGCTCCAAATGCGGTCTGACTTGCGACTTAACATAAGTCTTTGCCGCACGCTGAAGTACTACTATGCTCTGTTGAGCACACCATGATTTTTGGACGCCAGCCTGACCTTGTCCTCCAGGTGACTTCGATATTGAACTTCACTGGAGATCTCGACGCCATCCACCAAGCATCCTAGTACTTTCGGTGAGGGTAAGAGGTGTGTTCTGGAATTTAGGAACCACAGCAAATGGTCACTGAAAATTCACTCGAGTTGATGCGGCTGTGCAATCATCATAACAAATAAGAATCTAATTCGTTTTTTTTACGCCCGACGTAAACCCACAAAAGAAGGACTAACTCACCCCGAGTCTGCTTTAGTCATTCTTCTGAGAGGGTACCCTCCGGATATGATGGGAGGGAGGTGGTAAATCCTCATGACTATCCTTTCGGAGTCTGACATATGTCCCTTAGAGAGCTTGCCAGAGGGCTGGGGTGCACGAGGGCACCACCATCACCACCACCACAAATTACAGTTTGCTGTGTGACCAATCTGGCCGCACACCACACAGCCGCGAAGGGAGTTAGGGTCGCTAGTGCAATCCCTTATTTGGTGGTCAAGCAGACATTTGATACACCTGGGCTTGGCCAAGCAGTTAGGAGCTGCATGACCGCACAGCTGGCAATGGTGGTACTGTCCAGGAATTCCACGACAACGTGGAGCCTCGGCCTTGATATTTGAGAGGCTACACGCTGTAAGGTCTCTCTTGCCCTAGCTTGGTTATTACCTCAGTAGTGTAAAAAAATAATGCAATAATCTAAGGAACGCATGTAAAATTTTATATATAAATGTTTTTTTTATTTTAATTACGAACAAAATCGACGAGAATTGAAACGTAGTATAATTTTAGACAAATAGTAAAATTTTAATTTCCATAGCTAATAATTTTCTGAAGGTCTGAATTCAACCCTTTTCGCCTCGCCGGCGCCCGCGACCCACCATAGTTGTTTAGTCGGCGACGACAAGAGGACGTCGGCGCGTCCGCTCCATAAAATTCGCCACAGTATTGCCTTATTACTTCGTACGCATTGTATACACGTTTTACGTTGCTCTGGGAGGTAACGGAAGCAGCTACGGACCAACTGCAAAGCTTCAGAACAGTATCTACCGACCAATGGCCCAAGCGTAATATTACCCCGCAACTTGGTCTTGAACCCATGATAAAAATAACTTTTATTGAATCCTTTACATTAGGTGGTATTGAACGGTACCTAAACCTATTATTTAACTATCCTACCGAGATTACGCTATAGTATAAGCATGTTTGTCAGTGTAGAGGTACAATGGTAATGATACAAAGTGGTAAAATTAAAGATACATTGACGCTTGCGCTGCATCATTTCCACACATCTTTGTCAGTTATACAATATTGATAACAAACCTCGATTTTATGTATAGGGAATAATTTAATGCGCCTTTTGAAGATATTACGTAAACCAATTTATTGAATTATTATTGAAATGAATACAATTTATATTTAAAAAACCTACCAGTCTTAGCAAGCCGATGTACCGGCATACGAAACTTATTCCTACTTCTAAAATTACTTCTGCAAGAACAGGATCAACCTTACCTCCTGAAGTTCCATACACGTCGTCGTTAAAAGATTCGGGAGTTGTTTTGTAAAAGTCGAATTTACATGCAATTTGATCTAATCTGCTTTATGTGCATTTAATTAGTTCATGCGGACTAGCGCCGGCTGGCACCCACCCACTACCGTTACTAGCTGGTGGGTAGTAACTAGCGTCGGCTCGAATAATGATATTCTAACTTTTATGATACTGTTATTTAACTTGATGATGTCTCGAAGAGAGGAACACGTGTCGCAGACACGCCGCCAGATCAACGACGGTGGCGGGTGTATGCGATTATTGTTCCAGATGGCGGGCAATCGCGGGGACGGTCGCAGCAGCCGAAACAGAGACAATCGGAGCAGCCATGGCACCTACGGCATCATGCAAAGACTTCTATGTATACTACTAGACCGGCTGAGCGGAACTCGGATTTTGCACATCACGTTACGGTCAATTCTCCGCAACTCCTTTAGTCGGTTGCGAGCAAGCGAGACAAGCACTCCTTTGTTTCGTAATTAACCGAGAACGTTGCGGTCGACATATAAGTTTTTTTTTTGTTTTAAATGCCACAAAATAACAATCAATCATTATTATATTTACGTGAATACTTTGTTCAAGTGATTTAACTGTTATTTTTGCTAAGTAACTACTTTTTTCTGTATTTTACTATGAAACTGTACTTAACATGAATAATAGCCATGACACTATTGCCATCTCGTTTACTCTCTAGTAGTGTAAGTAGCGCTACCGACGATCACATCATAGATCTATGTAATAGGTGCTCAAACAGACATGGAAATAGGTAGAAACTTAATTATTATGTATATGTATGTATATCTTCACGCCAGGTCCCTTGCGGGGTAGGCAGAGAGAACCGAGCGCCATAAGACGCGGTCCTTACACACTTCACTCGCTTCTTTCACATAATAATTATTATAAAACTTAATAATTGGAAAAAGAGAGTAGTGGATAAAATTTGTACAAAATAACAGAAGTGATACTTATGTGTAATCATTTTGTTGAATAAAACAAAGTCATATGAGTCCAATTATTTTTCCTCATAATTACACAATTGTTACTATCGTAGATTTCCCCTGGATTATGTATTATTAGTGTATATAGTATTATGTACAATATACTTTAATTTACCATTATATTAAAATGGTATTAGTAAGAGTCGAAGTCAAATTGGTAATAGGTAAAGTTCAATCGATTGTCGCGTCTGCGTGAGCAGCCTGTTCACTGCATCGGCAACCCTCTCCCGCTACCCCGCACCTCAGCCGGCGCGCTCCCGAGCTACGACACAATTTTTATGCCACTCAGCCTGTCTAGTAGTATACATAGAAGTCTTTGGCATCATGCGTATATTTACGGTAGCGAGTGGGTGCTGGTAAATATAAGACCAAATTGCATGTAAATTCGAATTCCGCATTATGAAGCTCGGATTTTTTCACCACGTCGAACTAATATAAGCGTGGTAACACATAAAGAGCAAAAAAAAGATTGAGCATCCCTGTATTACCAGACCACAGTATGTCGCGGACTGGTCACAGTGCGTACACTATTATCGAAAATGATGTGTTTTAAAATAGTGTTTGTGTGTATTTATGTATTGTGCAGTGTTTCATGTATGGGTCAATGTAAGTCCTGACGAGTACTTTAATCGGGATCAATATAATCTTATTGTATCTTATTCAATTCCCTTATGTCACTTCTCTCTTTTAGTTGTCAATTAGATATTATAATAAATTCATGTCAGCATATTTATAAAACACCCAGACGAGGATGTACAGACATTTTCATGCACGCAAAAGTTTGCCCTGTGCGAGAATCGAACCGACGAGCGCTGGTGTCAAAATAGCGTTACTAACCACTACGTCACCAAGTTCGTCCAAAGCTTCTAACAGGATAACCACGACAATATTATACCTACGTGCCCGCCAGCCCACTGACAATGTTTAATATTCCAGCTTGCGGCGAGGTGACTCCAGGAGGAACTGTGTTGAACAGCAATGGGGAAAATGTGAAGCTGGGCGAGCAGCCGTGGCACGTGGGCATATACGAGAAGACAAGCACACCCTACAAACAGATCTGTGGAGGGACGATTGTAAAGCCTAGCGTGGTGATATCTGGTGAGTTGGACCATGAAGGGAGCTTATCACTGTAAACCGAGCTAGCTTTTTTATATACTACGTCGGAAGGCGTACAAGTATACGGCCCACCACGACGCCTCCTCTGCAGCTTACACAGCAACAAGGGAGCTTACTGGTGACCTCACTCACACGCAGGAACACAACAACCCTCTAGGGAGTTGTCATTTGACTGCGGTTTTCTGTGTGGTACATCCCCGAGTCGAGCTATTTTGATGCGCCCTACCTCTCTTAAAACATCCAGACCAAGACAAACACACATGTTCTTGCACACAGATGTTTGTCTTGTGTGGGAATCGCACCCACGAGCGTTGGTGTCAAAGCCGCGTCATTCACGTCTGAGGCACTGAGCTCGTCAAAAGCTGCATTGAAAGAGGGATATGTACCGGAAGACTAGCACATCGCGACAGATCTGAGGAGTCTTGTGATATCAGCTGACTTTGGTACTAAGAAGGGAGTTTGTCACTTAATATACTCGTAGTAACTCATATTAAGTGACAAGCTCTTCAGTTTTGGGTACTTTTGTTTTGACCCTTGTTCAACACATCACTAATTTGATCTATATGTGTCCGTCTAGGGCGGCCCCTGCCGACATCACCATTCACTCTTGACTGATACACTTCTTTCGTAACTCTTTTGTCATTCACGCTTCTTCTGCCATACCTGTGTTTCACTGCCGTACATCAACGTATATATATACATCCGTATATCAATGTATGTATCATCACAGTATGATGTAATAAATAACACCCCATTTGTGTAATGTCTATCGTAGGCCCCAG
Organism: Pyralis farinalis; assembly: GCA_947507595.1. Taxonomy (NCBI): domain Eukaryota; kingdom Metazoa; phylum Arthropoda; class Insecta; order Lepidoptera; family Pyralidae; genus Pyralis; species Pyralis farinalis. The sequence goes on from OX382263.1 coordinate 904,219, forward strand.
AGTTTCGTATTCTTGTAAGAATTTGTTATAGTTGACTCTAAATTTAATCTTTTTTCCACAATCTGGTATGAAGAGCCACGTAACCACATTTGCCAGCAGGTGGAATTGTTTCTGGTTCTTAAAATAAAGTGTACCCCAGAATATGTTGAAAGAAAGAATTACATATTCATCAAGAAAGGCGTGTAGATATTCTTACAGGGACGGCAACGCAAGAGTGACACCCCTGGTGTTGCAATTGTCCATAGGCTGCGGTGACTGCTTACCATTAGGCAGACCGTATGCTTGGTTTCCACCTTAGTGGTATAAAAAAAATGTTGATGCATCAGAATTTTTTTCCATACAGCTGCACATTGTTTCTGGGACGAGAAACAGCCAGCCGATCAGAAGCTCAGGCCGAATTCTGAGTACGCCGTAGCTGCAGGCAAGGTGTACAGACCCTGGGACGATCCCAATGACAATGAGTACGCACAGAAGGCAAATGTGAGTATATAGCAGTACAACAAGCTTGACAATGAAGCTCGTTAGAGCAACGTCCAACACTGCATGACCGTGTCCAGTAGAATACACCACTACACTGCTCTGTAGGCAGTGCTGTGAAAATTTAAACTTGATGCAACTTTTAAAAGAAGAGAAGGTAGGGCGCTTCAAAGCAGCCCGTCTGGGGAAGTACCTCCATCTCACAGAAAACCGCAGCCAAATAACGACTCCCTAGAGGGTTGTTGTGTTCCTGCGAGTGAGTGAGGTCACCAGTAAGCTCCCAAGAAGTTGCTGAGTAAGCAGCAGAGGTGGCATCGCGCGAGTAATATATGTTACAAGCGTTAATAGGCTACGGTAACTGTTTTACATCAGGTGGACCATATGCATGTATTGTATGCCTCCCAAACGTTGCATAAAAAAAATGTAACTTATTCATGATCTGTGTGACAAGTAACTAGGCTTGTAGACCGTATTCGCAATGATGATGTCAGAAACAGAGTTGGTCTGAAAGAGAGCGTCGGTGTTGAAATAAGAAGAGGCATGCTCCTTTGGTTCGGACACGTAGAAAGAATGCAGGATTAAAGAATGACGAAGCAGATATACAACGCAAAAGTGGAAGGATGTAGGAGCCGAGGAAGGCCAAGACTTACCTACCATGACCAAATTGGTCGTGTTCTGTTAGAAGGTGATGTCAGGAGCCCTAGAGACCGGCGAGCGTGCATGAGAAGAGTAATGAATGTTGTTGAAGCGAGTGAGGTGTGTAAGGATCGAGTCACGTGGCGCTCGGTTCGATCTGACTACCGCGGAAGGGATCTGACGTGAAGATATATATAGATAGATAGTAACTGTGCAATGTCAAAGTCAAAATCTTTTTATTCCGTAAAAATGGCTACATTTGTTTGGAATCGTCACAATTTTTTTCCCTGCCGTGCAGTTTATGACTAGGTGAGCACTGATAAAAATACTGCCAAAAAACTCAGGCAATGTCACTTGGAATCTTGTTATAATTTGTATCGCCACGTGAAAAACATTTTTTTGGTCATAGATTTATTTGTTTCCGTGTACATACAGTTTATTGCCTACACTAGTTGTCTGTTCTCGTCTCCTAATATCATTTTTTTCCCGAATAAATTCGGAATATTGCTTTGCAAATGCTGATATTGGTTTTCATGGCTCCATCGTGTGAAATTGATTTCGCAGCTTGCTTCTTTCTTTCCCCTGTTTATTGTCTTTCAGCCAAGCCAGCTTTTTTTTCTCGAAACAAAGAGAAGAAACCAGAACCAATGTAAGGATTACAGTTGATGATGGAAGGAAGGTTGAAGGAAGAAGTAGACGAAATTGTATATCTTCGATGCGCTTAAAACTTGAGCCAGAAGGCACAGCTCGCTATACACAATGCAGTGCTGGTCCCAACGCTTACATATGGAAGCGAGAGTTGGGTTGACAGAGACAGTATGAAAGTAGAATACACGCGGTCGAAGTGCGAGTGTTGCGCAAAATTTGCTGCGTAACGTTTGTAGACAATGATCATGTTAGAAACGGAGTTGGTCTGAAATAGAGTGTCAAAGAGGTGGGGTGTTTAAATTAGAAGAGGCAAGCTCCGTTGGTTTGGACATGTGGAAATAATGCAGAAAGAAATAATTACGAAACAGACATACTACGCAAAAGTGAAAAAATGTTTGAGGCGAGGAAGGCCAAGACTATACCATGACCAAATTGATCGTGACGTTAGAAGCCTTAAAAACCGGCGAGCATTCACGAAAATAGCAATGAATGTTAAAGAAGCGAGGGAGGTGTGTAAGGATCGAGTCACGTGGCGCTCGGTTCTCTCCGCCTACCGCGAAGAAAGAAAGAAGACAAATAAAAATCTGCAAACCAAATGTTTGCGCCATGCTTTGTTGCCGATCAGCAACAACTCATTGCTGTACTACGTTGAACGAATCGCGTAAGCGCCATGAAAATCACGGCGCTTTTGACCTTTTGTCCGCGAGCAAAAATACCCCTTTGAAGCGATTTAGTGCTGTATGTTCGAATCTTTGGGATACACATCTAAATTATTTCAGCGCTGTAGCGGACACTAGTTTTAATTATTACCAAAATGGACCTTTTACTTGGGATAGCTCCTCTAGTACACAATAACTCAATATTTCCAATGAACTATGTGATTCCAGCTTATAACTATTTGGTTGATAACAATTTTAATAAGTAAAATATATTGTGTTGCAGATAACATCAATTCACGTACCAAGCCGGTTTGGCGGACAGTCGAACAGCTACATGGAAGACGTGGCTGTGGTACTGCTGTCCAAGCCTCTCGAATACAAGCCCCACATCGCACCAGTCTGCTTAAATTTTGCTGAACATTTTGATCGGATACAAGTCGCCAAAGGAATGGCGGGAAAAGTATGTATGAAGGGATTACTGTTGTTGTAGAAGGTGAGCAGAAGCCTTAGAGACCGGCGAGCGTGCATGACAAGAGTAATTAATGTTATTGAAGCGAGTGAGGTGTGTAAGGATGGAGTCACGTTACGCTCGGTTCTCTCTGTCTACCGCGGAAGGGATCTAGCGTGAAGATATTATACATAGAAAGCTTTATTGTACAATAACATTACAATGTAAGAGCAGATAGCTCAGTGGTTCAACCGCTCATATCGCCCAAATTTAAAATTTTCTTATACCAGATTTCCACAGTTTTCCGAAGATTTTTCACAGTTTTTCGAAATTTACGTGTTGACATCAAAAACATCATTATTCATCTTCAGGTGTGAGCCCAATTTGACAACACCGAAGAAAGCAGTAAAAAGTAGGAAAATTATCCAAATTTTCCGATTTTCCGCTGCCCGTGTGAATTTTCCGGAAAACTAATGGCGGCTTCGTGATCAGCGACCCGAAAACCTAATAGAGGACATTTTCAGTCCTTGATTTTCACTTTTACTATATTTTGCATTTTTTTTTTAAATGGGGGGTGAGAAAGGGGTTAATTTTGAGTTTTGGGGGTGTTGGGGGGGGGGGGGCAGTCACTTCGCTTGCTAGTCGCGAATGACCTAGAGGACTCATAGAAGATAATGCAAAAATATTTTTTTTGATCCATCTTAGAAACTTTTTTATTCGGTCGATTTCCCCGCTTTATTGACTCGACTATATGTCATTTTGAAATGTCAATAATACAAAATTACAAAAAATAATTACATTTTATCATTAATCATATATGTCAATAAAATAAGTCTAATATATAAGTCAATGAATAATAAAATGAAACAACACACAGAAATCTTAAATCATCGACTCTATCCAACAAAATAAAATTTTGGTATTTGATTTTTATAAATTCTTCAATACTATATACACATTCCTGTGATAAAATGCTGTATAGCGTCTTTTTAAAAGTATTGAAAGGGAGTGTCTTTATACTGTCTGGTATTAAGTTATACAACTTTATAGACATACTAAAGCTATTTCTTGACGCAGCAGTCTACTGCAGAGAAACTGTTTGATTAGTACTGATGGAATTTATAACGGGATAAGTCAAGGGATTAGAGAAATGCCTTTCAAACGATTTAAGACTGAATTTCAGAAATTATTTATCATGTACTAACTTTATTCATTGAAAGAGTTTGGGTGTTAGACATTTTGAAACTATTAACTGTAATATGCTAGATAATATTGTTTTATATGTAACGTAATTGATGATTTTCTTCTTTCTTTTCTTGACATGTATAAATAAAAATTAGCAGCAGTAATTGTGTTTGTATGATTTCTACACACTGCCGTCAGATCTCCACAACTCAGATGGAAAACCAGACTTTTCTTAGTTTGGGTGACACGTGTTCAAAATAATTAATATTAATTATGTACATCCTGGTTCTACATCCACTGACCCATCACCGCTGCCAATGTACAAATATGCGACGAATTTGTCAACGGCAACATTACTATATTTGACATGGGTACATACTTCTAACTTCTGCTTAATTTCTGTCTCCTGTTGTATTGTATTCATTTTTAGATGCGTTTAGAATATAATAACATTCTGTACCTACCCATTTCTAAACTGCTGTACGTTCTAGCAAATAAACAGATGTTCTAACAATTAGCCTTTCTTCCGTACAGGTGGCAGGCTGGGGCGTGACCTCTCCTGGTGGCGTCTCGTCTTCAGAACTCAAGGTGGTGGACCTCCCAATAGTGCCTTACGCGAAAAACTCCATCTGCGTTCAGGCGATTCATTACAGCAGATAAGATTTGTGCCGGGTACAAGAATAAAGGTACCGATTTAGATCTATACTGCTTTGAGTGCTTCTTCTTTGGCTTCTTACTTGTGGCTGTATAGCCACTGTTGTGGGAACATGTAGAGAATATTTAATAGATTCAGGCGTTATTTTGCGAAAGTCAAACTTACGTGCAATTTGATCTAACTTGCTTTGTGTGCCTCTGCGTCTGCGCGTATGAAGTAATTCCTCCACCAATTACTTCATACGGCCTAGCGCCGGCCGGCACCCAAACACAACCGTTAGTAGATCCAACATGCCGACGATGCCATGGCTCCTCCGGTAGTCTCTGCCTCGGCTGCTGCGGTCGTCCGCCATCTGGAACAGTAACCGCATGCCCCCACCACCACCGTCGCTGCCACGACTGGCCTGGTCGTCGCTGCGACACGTGTTTCGCCTCTCCACGAGGCATCCTCAGGCGCTGTAGACGTTAATCGTTAGAATACCTGCTACAAGTCTTGTAGTCAAGTATACTTCATCATCATAATCATCATTTCAGCCTGTATTCGTCCACTGCTGAATATAGGCCTGCCCTCTAGAGTGCCACTCGTCTCGATCCTGAGGTTTCTTGAGGTCGTCGCTCCATCTAGCGGCGGTCGTCCCACACTGTGTGTACCAGTACGGGGTCGACATTCGAGAACCTTTCTTCCCCAGCGGTTGTCGGTTCTACGAACTATGTGGCCGGCCCACTGCCACTTCAGCGTGCTTATCTTGTGGGCTATGTCGGTTACTTTACCAACCAACTTTAAAAGAGTTGTTATTTGTGAAAGTACTTCCACAAATAACAACTTCTACTTCTTAATTTGGGATACGCAAGCGGGGTTTCAAAAGGGGATGGGATGTGTGGAACAGATCTTTTCCTTAAGGTGTATAACGGAGAAAGCAAAACTCAAAAAGGTTTTCTACGCCTTTATTGAGTTGGGAAAGGCTTATCACAGAGTGGCGAGGTACGAACTTTGGACTACGCTCTCCATGTATGAGGTGGATAGATATTTTGATACGGGCACTCGAGTTCTTGTATAAGGATTCGAGTGCCTGTCTCAGGGTAAATGGGGTCTGTACAGACTGACTCAGCCACGAATGTGGTGTTAGGCAGGGCTGTGTAGTAAATTTCCCTTGGCTGTTCAACTTACTCATGGACAATTGTTTTACAGTCTTGAAAGAGTGTGACTGTGGAGTTAAAATGAATGAGTCAGTATTTAAAATCCTGTCGTACGCCGATGATCAGATTCTTCTTGCATCTTCGGCGGAAGAACTGCAACAAATGGTTAATATAATGAATGAGGCCTTTAAAAGGAAAGGAATTGAAGTAAATGTAAGGAAGACGAAAGCGATGGTGTTTGAAAGGAATGAAAGTGTTACAGATTGCCAGATAATGATCGGAGATGAAAAAGTGGAACAAGTGAATGAAGTTGTTTATCTGGGTTCTATGTTTGCATAGATGGAAAATGTGAGGGCGATATTGAAAGAAGAGTGAAAGCAGGAAACCATATCAATGATACGTTGTACTCCGTGGTAACAAGCGATAACATATCGAGCAAAACTCGCCTTGTTATCAACCAGGGTGTATTAACGACAACATTGATGTACGGCAGTGAAACATGGGTATGGCAGAAGAAGCATGAAAGCAGGGTGAATGCCGTAGAAATGAGAGCGCTGAGGATTATGTGTGGAGTGAGAATTATTGATAGAGTAAAAAATAGCACGATACGAGAACTTTTTGGAATGGAAAGATGATGTAGTGACAAAAATTGAAAAGGGTATGCTGAGATGGTTTGGTCATTTACAAAGAATGAATGACAAAACAATTACGAAATAAGTGTATCAGGCAAGAGTGAATCGGTAGGTGCCGCCCTAGACGCACACATGTAGATCAAATTGGTGATGTGTTGAAAAAGGGCCAAATCAAAAGTATTCAAAACCGGAGAGCATGTTGAAGCTGTTGATGAGTGTGGAAGAAGCGAGAGAGGTATGTTGGGATCGGTGCACCTGGCGTTGCATAGTCTCTGCCTACCCCAATAGGAGACAGGCGTGATGATATGTATGTACTTCCCCAGGCTCCTTTGATACACCCTATCTCCCATGTATTTTGGTGTTAAGACTATTTGTATTGTATTGCTTTGCATTGCATTGTATAGTATTATATTGTATTGTGTCAATTCCCTGTAAATCTTACTTCCGCAAAAAACCTCCTAATTTCCTTCATCCCAGCGTTATTCTGTTTTTAATCCATTAGGATTGCTGGGGTCCGCTACCTAGACCTAAAGATTTGGCAAAGATACTGATTTTGACACAGAGCTACTTCCGTCAGACTTCTATACCATCGAAATATAATTCCTTGGACTTGCGGCTTTTCTCACGATGTTTTCAATCACCGCCAAGTACGTGATAATTAAAAATATGTACATAAATCTGAAAACACGAATTGAGTGGTGCATGCCAGGATTCGAACCAGTTGATCAATGGGCCGGTTAGGCTTATCCATTGAGCTATACTCCACTGAACTTTAACTGTCTCTATGTGTTAATAAATCAAAATTAAATTTATTTTTAGGAATTTAACAAAAGGAATTTACTGGCAATCTCACTCACACGCAGGAACACAACAACCCTCCAGAAAGTTGTTAAATATAACAAATATTTAAAAAGAATTATGGTATTCTGTGAGGTGGAAGTCTTATAAAAACATCTAGACAAAGACAAACAGATCAGACAAGTCGCGGTATTGACTGCGGCGCCACCGAGCTCGTCAAAAAGTGTGAATTAAATTGACCGTTTCTGTGTTTGTGGTCACAAATTAAGGATGTAATGGTATGTTTGTAGGCGTGGGGGTGTGCGCGGGCGATAGCGGCGGAGGGCTGGTGATCGCCGCCGACGACCGCGGAGTCACTCGCTACTACCTCCGAGGAGTTGTCTCCGCTTCGCCAAATGAGGACACTTCGTGCACGGTGAACGACATAGCGCTTTTTACTCATGTGTTACAGCACGACAAGTTTATCAAGTCATACCTAATTTAATTGTTATGTGATAAATAAATAATAATAATCGTTGTAAAAGCTATCATCATCATCTCAGCCCGTATTAGTCCACTGCTCCATAGGCCTCCCCTCTGGAGCCATTCGTCTCGATCCTGTGCTACCTGCATCCATCAACTCCCTATAAAACTCTTGAGGTCGTTGCTCCATCTACCGCGAGGTCGTTCCACACTGCGTGTGGCGTACAGCGACGCCATTCGAAAACCTTTCTCTCCCAGCGCATATCGGTTCTACAAACTATTATAAACTTAATAGGAGTTGTCTTAAAGGAGTTAACTTGATGTGTCAAATGGTCATCGCTCGCTTTTTCCATTATCTCTTTTACGGGGAGAAGCCGTTGTTCTGATTGGTCACTGTCAAAAGCCGTTAACCAATTGCGTTGAGGTAAAATATCCCGCCATTTGAATGCAGTTGCCACTTTAGAAAAGTACAATGTTGTCATATAGAAAAACAAAATATTACCAATACAACTGAATAATTACTAACCCTGGCAATCGACCGTCCTGATATCGTGAGCGTCCCCGCACATGATCCCTGGTGGCACCCTAACAATATGAGTTATGACCAGATGCACAATCCTCATTAACAAATCAGGTAATCAAATTTAACATAACATGGGAACATAACTGACCATTAGTGAATATGAAATGTAACAATATTATTTTTTATGTTGTGTTAACGACAATATAAATTACACTTAATGTATTCTGACATTGCACAAAGGTATAAATAGTAATAAATGTGAAAAAGACTAAGTAAATACGTTAAAATATTTGTAAAATTACTTAAAATTTATACAAACAAAGTATGCTCTGAGAATAATTCTACAAATACGAGTATTATGGGTGAAGTGAAAAATCTAAGATTTATTTGATAAATTCGAGGATCGATTACTCAAATTATAATAAAATTAATTCCACGATCGATTACATGGGTATATCAACAACTTATCTACGCATATCTTAGTCATCATATATTAGTACATCGACATTTTCGCTGTCCGAAAACAAATATTTAAGGGGGGCTCCCATACAACAAACGTGATTTGTTTGCCGTTTTTATAGATAGTGGTACGGAACCCTTCGTGCGCGAGTCCGACTCGCACTTGGCCGATTTTTTTCATACTACGTCGGAAGGCATGCAAGCATAAGACTCACCTGATGTAAAGCGGTTACCGTAGCCTATTAACGCTTGTATCACTCGCGCGATGCCTCCCCTGCTGCTTAAACAGGAGCTTACTGGTGACCTCACTCACACGCAGGAACACAACAACCCTTTAGGGAGTTGTTATTTGGCTGTGGTTTTCCGTGAGGTGGAGGTACTTTCTCAGGGTGCTGCTTTGATGCGCCCTACCTCTCTTAAAACATCCAGACCAAGAGAAACAGACATGTTCATGACAAATGTTTATATTGTGTGGGAATCGAACCCACTAGCGTTGGTGTCATTCACGACTGAGCCACCGAGCTCGACAAAACGTACTCGTAGTTAACTGACTGATGACGTTTTGTGTCTAAATGGCTTGATCCTGCAACTGTTTAGTGTGGATGTATGTAACTACCGCATGGGTACTTAGAAATGAGTTGAGCGTTATTAGAATTTTTGCGCCTAGTTCCTAGGGTAGACTGGGACAGAGAAGCGCTACCTACGTCATTACACAACTCACTTGCTTCTTTAACATTCTGATCAGTTTGGACGTGATAATTTAATCTCGGCCTTACTCCGTATCCCTTTGGTGTTGTATTGGAGGAAAGATTGTGACATATTTCCTTCAATGTTTCTTCGCCTCCGAAATAGCGGAGCATGTCTCTTTTTATTATCGAACACTTTTTAATCAACTTGCTTCTCACATCACCATTGCAAACGCAGTATGTAGACCGCACGCTACTGATGCATCGCTCTCATCTCGATCACCTTTATTCTACTGCAGTACTCTGTCTGTCACACACAACCCTCGTTTATATACGTTAGTGTTGTTTTCAGCGCCACGTTGACTACATATTTAATGTCTACAAATTTTCCTAACGGTCCATTCTCATTGTGTGACATTACTGTAGTAAGTTACTGCAGAAGGTAAATGGTAAAATGAGTCACTAATTAATTATGTCATAAATTGTTTATTTCGCAATAATGTAGGTAATATCTGCTATGTTACATAATAATATATAGATTGTTTCACAGATTTCGTATTCAAATTATAAATTTACATTAATACAATAGAGAGGTGACGCTAATAGGTAACACCTATATAATAATTTCGTATAACGAACTGGTTGTTTAAAAGCTTGAAGCTAAGCTTCACTGTACTTAGTTAGAGAAATGAAAATATTTCTGACGTTTCACGTAAGAAATCTTATTATGGATGATTTAAGTTGCAGCTCCATGTAAGAAGACTGGAGAAACTAAATATCTAGTCAGCAAAATCTTTGAGAATGGTCTGTACAAGATATCAAGATTCTCATCGTGACATCGGCTGATCATGTTCCAGATTTATTGTTAACATAAATTTATTCTCCCATCATATGTTTTTACTCCTTTTGTGATTTGTAGACGAGATGAACACAATCGTGAGATTGTGCGTATTAGTTCAAACTCACAAGTGAAATCACGTACATCAAAGCTTGTCTATGAACTATAGAGGCGACTATCTAAATTCCAACAGTGAGATGACGATAACCATATCTTGTCGATGATGAAGTTGGTATGTTTTAACTAGTAACTCACTTGTAGCTTCAAGGACTTTAAGGCGATCTTTTACGTAATTTTAAGTTCAACCTTCTCACCAATGCAACGAGTAACGTAAACATTATGTGACTACAATAAACATACATTTTTTCTAGTAATCTCTAACAATTAAAAATTATATATAAATATTGAAAAGTTTCGGCGGTAACATTCCTGTAAAAACTAACTAATTTCGAATATCCGAACTGCGACTGTTCTCGTACAGTAAAATAATATGCCTTTAAGTACTTAATTTGTAGTACTTCCCATAATTTCCATTAGTTGACCATATCGAAGGCTTTACCAAAATCGACGAATCTAATCAAGGTAGACACAATTACTCAGCAGCCTTAAAATTTGGACCACATGAACCCATAGCATTGAATAATCAAAATTCAATGGGAGAGGGATGTTATCTTCAATTCGAGTGAAAAAGACTCATTACTACAATAAGTAAGTCTTTACAAATCCATAGTGTTTTATGACATGAGAAAACGCTGTAATTGTGTTGGCTGCACAGGAGACCCTACGTTCATCTGGTGCAGCGGAGACGACGGCTCTGAGGTAGTAGCGAGTCACTCCGTGGTCATTGCCTGCAACGACCAGGCCCGCACCACTGTCACCTTTACAGACCGCCGTGCCTAGAAACATAAAAAATAATTAATTACATGCACACACGCCCGTCTCGCACGATGGTAGTCAGAGACTATGGAGCGCCAGGTGCACCGATCTAAACATACTTCTCTCGCTGCTTCGACACTCGTCAACCTCTTCATGCGTGCTCTTCGGTTGTGCTTTGTGCTTTTGATTTGTCCCTTCTTCAACACATCATCAATTTGTTCTACATGTGTGCGTCTAGGGAGGCCACTACCGATACCTTCATTCACTCAATCCCTTGTCTATTCGTTCTTTTAAATGACCAAACCAACTCGGCATATCCTTTTCAATTTTTGTTACTACATCATTTTACATTCTAATTAATTAACTCAACTAATTCTTTACATTGAAACGATTACAGATGAAATTCGGCTGTTAACACCCAACTTGTCAAAGACCTCATAAACCTCATCTCTGACATTGTGCTGGTATTACTTACGACTATAATATATTCCTTCGATAGATGGTGTAACATTAAGGCTATACACCAGGGAATAGAAATGGAAAAATTAATTATCATCGGGCACCTTCACTGTTAAATGAACACTCGACTGTTATTTCATGAATCGTTGGAGGCTGTTCATTGCAAGTTTGGTTAATTCAACAAATGAATAATAACTAAGTAGATTAAATCGATATTTATCTCGTGGAACACTAAAATCCGTGACTAGACCATACCTTTGTCTTTGTATTCGGCACAAATCTTATCTCCAGTGATAAACCGCCTGAAGGCAAGCGGAGATGTGTTGTAACAATCGAGGTAGGGTACTATTGATAGGTCCACCACTTTGAGTCTCGGAGACGAGTTCCAGTACGGTAAGGTCATGCCCCAGGCTGCCACCTGGAACGAAGTTAAAGTATCTTACACTGAACGTACATTTATGTAATTTTAGAATATTCTATTCATGCTCTCATTCATTTAAAACTAACAAATACGTTGTCCCATAGGGGAGTATCTTAGATACAATTCTATTGTAAATTTACATCAATAATATCACTGGTATTGTAAGTCATAGACGTATTTTATACGTAGAGACCTCAATTATTATTCTTCGCCCTAGCGTTACCCCTTTTTATTTATTTATTTATTGACAAAACATACACGTACTTACAGTTATAAAAACCAAATCACACATGTATATAACAAAGAAACAATTAGATTAATTTAAATTATAAATAAAATATGAAATATAATTACGAGTAACTCGTAATTACATTTTTATCAAATACATAATAATATCTGTAGCGCTTTTAAATAATATTGGCAGATAGCACAGAGCTCAGAAATTCAGAGATTCTATCTACGAATACGTCAGCATCCGGACATGCTGATGGATTTCATTCAAACTGCACACCATGCGAGACGTAGGGGCATGCTGCGCGCGACGCGTGCGGGTTGGTGCAACGGCAAAAAGCTTCGGCCGGTGACGTAGAGCTAAAGCTCCAAAATTTCTGGCGGGTGCGATCAAACCGACGCGTCCTAATGCCTCTGGATTGTCTACTTTATTTCTTAGTAACTGATAAACGTGAACTATCTGCTGAATAGTGCGCCTATGTTCTAAAGTGTTCAATCCGACCATTCCCCCAACAAAGAGAGATGGATAGAGAAAGGGATAATATCCATACTGTCGTTTATATATGAAGCGAGCAAATTTCTTTTGAATTTTTTCTATGAATAGAATGTATTTAGCTTCATACGGATTCCACACGATTGCCGCATACTCCAATCCACTGCGCACATAAGCGTTATAAAGTAAGACGACAGTTTTCACGTTGGAAAACTGTGGAGAGACTCTCACGATGAAACCAAGAGTCTTACTCGCACGATTACATATCGCCCTAACATGTGTATGAAAATCTAGTGCAGAAGTCAACGCTAGCCCTAAGTCCCGTATCTCGTCCACCCGATCCAAAGCCACCCCATGCAGGGTGTATGTATGTTGAATAGGATTTTTAGCCATAGTGAATGTGATTGTTTGGCATTTCTTAATATTTAAAGGTAGTTTATTCAACTTACTCCAACCCGCTACGTGGTTTATGTCACACTGAAGGGACATGACATCCGTTACTGCTTCTATACCCAAATAAAGTTTAACATCATCAGCGAATATCAAACATTTAGCAATTTTTACAACTTCCGGCAAGTCATTGATCATTATCAGGAAAAGGGTAGGCCCGAGCGAACTACCCTGACTTACGCCCGAAGGAGTGTTATAAGTCACCGATTCATAACCTGCCAGCCGGACATACTGTTTCCTTTCCGACAGATAGCTAGCGAAAAATTTAAGGAGGTTATGGCTAAATCCCATACATGCAAGTTTATATAACAGTACGTCATTGTCCACAATATCGAAGGCCTTTTGAAAATCAAGGTATACCGCGTCAACTTGCCGATGAGCATCCATTTCAGCATGAATGTAATCCACGTAGTTTACGAGATTTGTGGTGGTCGACTTTGTCCTTCGAAAACCGTGTTGAGTATCACTTAACCAAGTTCCAATTTGTTGCCTAATAAGTTGATCTAAATTAATTTCAAATAATTTTGCAAAACCTGATAAAACTGCGATAGGCCTATGCGAACTTACATCTGTTTTAGCTCCAGCCTTGGGTACGGGCGTTACTCTTGATAATCTCCACCTAGAAGGATGATGTGACTTTTTCAAGGAGAGATTATAGATGTGTAAGAGAGGCTCCGCTAACACCGATATACAGTCTTTGATTAAGTAAGACGGAACACCATCCGGACCGATAGCTGCACGTTCTTTTAATCGCCTAGCTGCGTGACGTAATTGCTGATATGTAATGTTTTCCACGGATACATAGGCACCTTTTATTGATGATTCGTTAGAACAAGAAATTGCCCGGTCCACGCTTAATTTCGGGATATCGTCGAGAAAAACTGAGCTGAAATAATCAGCGAACGAATCTGCAGCTAACTGTCCACTAACAGTTTTCCCGTTGTATGTATAGTCGCTACACCTGTCCCTGCTCCTCCGCTTATCCTTAACATAATCCCAGAATTTTGCGGGGTCCGTAGATATATTCCTCTCGATATTTTTTTAGGAAGGGTCCACTACCTATGCCTAAGCATCATATTCATCGTATCTAACCTAAAGAATATTTGGCCCACCCAGAGGGCAAATCTTGGGGTTAAAGAGATCTGACACGTGATGACATAAAGCGACTTTAGTCAGATCTCCACAAGCCAGAGGGAAAACAGTTTTAGGTTAGATCAGACGTCTTTAGTAATATGATTAATTTTCGTGCCGGTTCTGTTTTTCTCGGGTGTTTACCTTCACCGCCAAACAAGTAATAATTAAAATCCGAAATACACATTTAGTGGCACAGCCCAGGACCAGTCGGTTAGTAGGTTCTTTACGCGCCAGACTATACCGCTCCAAAATTTGTATCGTTGTTCTTAAGCACAAAACATTGAAACGTACATCTGGATCGGTTCAAGCGTTTAGAAGTTATAGTGATAAAAAGTCACAAATATACATGAACTCCGAAGACATTTTTTGGGGCAATTGTGTAAAAAGGTAAGGTAAGGTAATGTAAGACGTATGTAATAACAATAAATCAATACCTTTCCTATCACTCCTTTGGCGACTTGTACGCGGTCGTAATGGTCGTTGAAGTTCAGGCAGACCGGAGCAATGTGCGGTTGGTACTCGAAAGATTTGGACAGCAGAAGAACAGCGAGGTCATCTACAAAGCTGTTCAATGATCCAAGAAACCGATTGGGTATGTTAATTGTTATCACCTGCAAACAATTTTTTTATGTATGAAAATTTTGATTGCAACAAAGCAGCCCAGCTGGGTCTAATAGTACCTTAACCCTATAGAAAATCGCATACAATAACAGTTATCAGAGTTGTTGCGTTTCTGCGAGTTATCAACATATGACTACCATCTAGAGAGTCATTCGCTTCGATCCTGTCCAAACCTGATTCCATCGACTCGATGGCAGCGGCGGCGCACATCTACAAACGATAGTGGGTGGGTGCCGGCCGGCACTAATTCGCATGAACTAATCGGTAACGGAAGTAGACAAACTAGTTTAGAACAAATTTCCTGTAATAATCTTACACATGTAATATATTAATTAATAAGTTATGTTACAAACTCGTTCAGTTCATAAAAATATTTATCTAAAACCTACTTGTTAATTTCATTTTTAAAAGTTTTGATTTTAACTTCCTTAAATTCTTGGTATTCTGTTAAATATATTTCACATCATGTAGCATCATTTATTACAAAATATTACACTCTATATTTTGGTATTACAAAACGCTCGACGTTTGATCTCTGGATCTGAGTTTCAGATTTGCAAATCGCTGACGAGTATATTCGTCAGCGATTTGCATATAATAAATGATGCTACTGCAGGATCTGCTTTTATAAAAAGGCAACATTCCAAGATGTCAAGTCCAGTTAGCGTTTGAATTTTATATTTCCTTAGTAACGGTCTGCAGGTTAATAATGGACGTGCTAATGCTCTAATACATACACTTATATGAGTGCAGTTGCCCTCCTCCATTACTCTAAAAAATATCCCTCCAGATGTTGTTCTAATTAGCTTAATAAAAAGCAGTCTACTTGCACTATTGTCAGCGACTCACGTCTGCTTTCTGGTCGTACTTGTTGTCCGTGGGGTGGTCCCAGGGCCGGTACACCTTGCCCGCAGCGACGGCGAACTCAGCAGCCGGCCGGAGCTTCTGGTCATCAGGCATTTTATCGTTCCAGAAACAGTGCGCAGCTGTAAAAATAATTGTCAAACTTATGTATCAGGGATCTATAATGATATATATTATGGTTATACAAAGCAGTGATGGATGAAGAACCAGCCTATTGTCCAACTGGTTCCCAATTCGAATCCTTGAATGTACCTTTACATTCGTTTTCTAGGATTTATTGTAATTATCGTTTGCTCGGATGTGAAAGAAAACATCCTGAGGAAGCAAGTCTAACAAATTATATTTCGAAAACCTAAAATATAAGCTTAGAAAGGTCTGGTTAACGCTCTAAGCTGTGAAGGTCAGATGGCTGTCGCTCCATGTAAACAGTCAGTATCTCCGCAAAATCCTTAGGATTAGGTAGCGCACCCAGCCAATCCTAATTAAGTCTATCAAATATATGACGCATGGCAACTCCCCAGGTCACGACTGTCTCAGTATCGAACACCTACAGCAGGCGAGCCCACATATCTATCCAGTATTAGCAATCTTCTACTCGCTGTGTGTGCCTCATTCTTACTTGCCCCCGGATCTTTGGAGAACTGTGGTCGTGCCTATAGTTAAAAACAAAACAGGACATTTTTCTAACAAAAATAACTACAGGCCTATCTCCCTTGCCATAGTTGTAGCAAAGGTGCGGGGTAGGGTGTCACGCGCACGGGGTATGCGTTAACAACTTGAGCTATAACGATGACATGGTTCTATTGAGTGCGTCGGCCTGTGGCTTGAGAAAGTTGATGCTGATCTGCGAAAAGTACGCCTGTGGGCATGGGTTGCGATATAATGTCCTGAAAAGTCAATACATGGTCTTTGACGCTATCGGTGCTAAATGTCCCCAAACGATACCGCCTATCCTTTTAAATGGTGTTCCCCTTGAGAAGGTGGACAATTTCAAATATCTTGGGCACATACTTACCGTGGACCTCAAGGACCACGCTGACATGGAGCCAGAGCGGAGGGCGCTTTCGTGAAGTGTGAATATGTTGGCCCACAGATTTGCGCGCTGTTCAGAGGGGGTCAAAGTGACGCTATTTCGAGCATATTGCATTTCCCTGTATACTTGCGGTCTGTGGGCTAAATATTCGCAGAGGAGCTACAATGCCCTCCGCGTTCAATTGAACAATGCGTTTAGGGTCGTGTTGGGGCTGTCCCGCTTCTGCAGCGCATGTTCGAGCATGTTCACTTTGGTACGCACTGATTGCTTCCATACATGTATGCGTAAGAGGTGTGCGTCCTTAGTTCGCAGGGTGTGAACAAGCTCCAATGGTGGCCATGATAGCTGCTAGGTGGGGCTGTCCCTATATCCGGCACTGCTGTAACAGGCACGTCAGTTGTAGTGCCGGATATGGGTGATGGACTCTTTCAGCAAAATTATAAAAGTTAATGTAATTTCTATTTATGCAACATGTATTTCAATCTTATTTCCATGGGTTCAAACCTGAAATAATACACACCATGTACACCTATCTGATCACAACACTTGCCAAACCTTAGAATTCAATATAGCTAAAAAACTGCCCAGAGTAAATTATTGGTTTATAAGAAAAAAAGACTATAATAATGATAATATGGAAAATTTTAAGCAATGTATATCAAACCTTACATGGAAAGAAAGAAGTATATGAAGAAACAAATTTAAATTCCGTTTTCAATTTATTCCATGATATTTTATGTGAATTTAATAGGCTCTGTTTCCCACTTATTAAAATCAAAGTGAAAACAGACAACACGAGACCTAAATGGATCACACCTGGAATTAAAAAATCCTGCAAATCAAAGCGAAAACTAAGATCTGACTTCTATAAACACAAGACTGAGGTTTCTAAACAATGGTTAAAAAAAATGATAAAATACTAAAAACATGTATCATTAAATCACAAAAAAATGTTAACTATAAACTATTACAACAATCTAATAACAAGTGCAAAACTACATGGTACATTATAAAAAATAAAAACCGAAATATAAATTTAAATGCTACCATAGAATCAATAACGGTCAATGGAAAAACTGATACTGACCCGAAATGTGTGGCTGAAGCGTTTAATAACTTCTTTGTAAATGTAAGTGATAGAACTAAACCAAATAGAATATCGAGCAGAACATGTATTAATCCATTAAATGACACTATCTTTCTAGCACATTATACTGAAAGTGTATAAAATAATTATGAGTCTAAATAATACAAAGTCGGTAGGTTGGGATAATATATCAACCCAGGTCTTGAAATCCTGCGCAGTTCATTTAGTACCAATACTGACATATATTATTAATTTGTCTTTGACAGAAGGCACTTTTCCCACAAGACTAAAAAACTCAATTGTTAAACCGTTATATAAAAAAAATGATAAGAAAGATATAAATAATTATCGGCCAATAACTCCAGTGCCTATACTATCAAAAGTATTTGAAAAGGCTTTTCAAATCAGACTTACGTATTTGCTAAGTAGACATAATGTCATCCGTAAAGAACAAAACGGTTTTCAAAAAAAACAAATCCACCACGCTTGCAGCCTTCTCATTAATCAAACGTATAACTGAAAATATTGATAATAAAAAACCAGTTACAGTGATATTTTTCGATATGGCCAAAGCATTTGACATGGTAAATCACAGTAAATTATTAAATAAATGCGAAAAGTATGGGATCAAGGGTAGCATATAGATGGCTCGAAAGCTATCTAACTCACAGAATGCAATGTGTCGAAATTGCTAAAATAAATGAAGATAAAGAAATACATAATATCAGATCCGCTTATTTGCATAATGTTGCAGGCGTCCTCCAGAGTAGTATATTGGGCCCCTTATTGTTTCTTCTTTACATAAATGATTTGCCGCTAATTACTAATTATGATTGTGTTTTGTTTGCCGATGACTTATCTTTGATTGTACCATGGGACAATTCCGATCCACATGATATTATCAATTCAAATTATGAGAATCTAATAAATAACACGATTAAAGATACATGACTACCTAAAAGATAATGATTTAAAAGTAAATTTGACAAAAACAAATTATATCCAATTTTGCAACTATCAAGTTCAAAGATCTAAATTAAATATTCAATGTGAAAATCAGAATTTAAAAGAAACTGAAGCTACAAGTTTTTTAGGAATAATGGTAGACAGACCTTGTAATTGGAAAACGTACGAGTTTATAAAGAATGTTTTCTACAAAATTAGAAAGATTCGTATATGCATTAAAACGGCTTAAGTGCACAGCAGGTACTAAATCTGCTTTGACTGCATACCACGGCTATGTCGCTTCTGTGCTTAGGTATGGCTTGATACTATGGGGGAATTCCACCGATGTATATAAAACTTTTGTGAGCCAAAAAAAATGCATAAGGTCCATCGCTGGTATCGAGCCCTTAGAATCATGCAGGCCTTTATTTAAGAAATTGAACATTCTAACACTAACTGGATTATATATATATCAATGCTGCTGTTTCGTAAAACTATATCCTGAATTCTTTAATATCAAACCAGTGATTCCAAAACTTAGACCTAGAGATCCAACGTTACTGCTGAGGCCTACATGTAAAGGCACAGTATTTGAGACAAATTGTTATTTTATGACAATAAAAATTTAGAATAAACTGCCTGTCCACTTGAAAATGCTTAGTTTTGAATTATTTAAGTGCAAATTATTTAAATGGCTAATTGATAAGTGTTTTTATGACATTAATGAATTCTTTGAGACAAAAATTAACAGGTAATGTTCAACAATTTTATTGATTTATTACGTTGATTTATTAGTATAATTTTAATTCCACTACAATGAATTAAATTTTTGCATGCCTATTCTAAAGAGGCGGGAAATTAATGTATAACCCTAGCAAATAAACATTTCATTTCAAATAAACACATTTTATTTATTTATATAATGGAGAATAGAAGATCTGCCGGATCCTTCTTTATGTGACGCATCCTTTTATTACTTAACTGTCATTAATTTTAGTTTTTAAAATGTTACCTAAGGTAGATCTATATCTTAGGAAACCGTCCTAGCGCAGCTGTGGGATAAAATGAAAAAAATATCTTCAATCTTTAGTTTTATCTGCAGATAAAACTAAATAAGAATGAGGGGGCGTTGATAAGAAACAAGTTTCGGATGACGCGTGGCCACAATCGTTTCTGTAGAAGCCACTGAACCCTTGAATTGTTTTGCGTTAAGCTCACCTGATATCACCACACTGGGCCTGACGATGGAACCGCCGCAGATCTGTTCGTATGGCGTGCTGGTCTTCTGATATACACCCACGTGCCACGGCAGCTTGCCCAGGTCAGTATATTCCCCGTTGTTGATCTTCACTATTCCGTTAGGAGTCATTTCTCCACACGCTGGAACATTTACATTATTGCTGTAACATACAGGGTTTCATAAATATTAACTAGTAGGAGTAGTTTGGGTAAAGTTATGCAGACAGACTAGTACTTAAGTTCGAATCAAAAACTTCTGCTTCCCAAGGCACAAGTGCGGCCCACATAGATGACTGCTGCCACCACCTTTGGTTAGGAACACTTGGATAGTAGCTTAGGGGCTGTAGCCTGCCTACTCGGTCGGAAACCATCCGAAGCTTACGGTATTGAGTCATTACATATAAGGACTGCACCTCCAATTCCCGCGTGTAGAGACGA
The DNA here is from genome assembly GCA_947507595.1 of Pyralis farinalis. Taxonomy (NCBI): domain Eukaryota; kingdom Metazoa; phylum Arthropoda; class Insecta; order Lepidoptera; family Pyralidae; genus Pyralis; species Pyralis farinalis. The sequence goes on from OX382263.1 coordinate 924,752, forward strand.
AGAGTTGCCAAACTGGGCTTTTTAAAAAGTTTTGAATAATAAAATAATCGCTAAATATATAAAAAAATAAATAACATAAATAAAGAAAAAATAAATAAGAAATAAATAAATAGGTATGCTCCGTTGGTTCGGAGATGTAATGAGAATGCAGGAAGAAAGAACTACCAAACAGATATACAACGCGGAAGTATGTAGGAGTCGTGAAAGTCCAAGACTTACGTACCATGACCAAATTGATCGTGTTTTATTAGAAGTTGATGGGAAGATCCTTAGACGCCGGCGAGCGTGCATGAGACGAGCAATGAATATTAGAGAAGCGAGTAAAGTGTGTAAGGATCGAGTCACGTGGCGCTTGGTTCTCTGCTTTATAACTGCCTAGTGACGAACAGAAGCTGAAGCACACCGGACGCCGGGAGGAGGAAGTTCAACCTGTGAGTATTAATGCAACAAAAAACATTCTGGCAACGGCGGAAGTGATGTCAAGATCATGAAAATCAAATAAATATGGATTTATCTTTAGCTTCTAATCAGTCCAAAAACGTTTTATTTTCTTTTGAGAACATAGAAACAGGTTGCAATAAAGTCCTTTTCTTCCTACAAACATTGATAGGGGTGAATAAACCTGAACAAATCGTTAATTTGTTCATGGACCACTTTAATAAGAGATGGCCTCTGGAGCCTCCACATTCGATATTAAAACTCGTGACAATCAATTTGGTTTCAGACCAAATTATTGACAGAGATCGGTACGGTGTCTAAGTACGATGTATACAAGACGCAAAACCCCCGTGTTACAATGTTTTCTTGATCTATCAATATCCGAATCGCGTAGTCTTTGACCCAGTTTTTTAAGATATTTTGTGGAAGAACTTGGCAAAGTAAACTTACCTATGTAACAGGTAACTTACCTGCGTGATAGGTAACGTAGTGTACTTTTAAAGGCTCCCGTATTAGTACGGAAACCAAGTCAGTGATGTATGTTGTGAAGGTGGCATATCTAGATTATATGTGTTAAAATGAACTGATGGTAGTCAGGTCACTCAGCAGGACTAGAGTGGGTTGTTAAATAGATGGTATCAGTGTTAACGACATCAGCTACACTGAGGATATAGTACTGCCGAGTGCATCTATTTGCGGCCTTAGCATACTAATGGATGTGAACCAACCACGGTTTCACCTATAGTGCTAAACAGAGCCCAGCAGTGGCGAAGAGTACACATTACCATATTACCGATTCCTATCGGCTTCCCTTACGAACAATCTAATCTATGGGCCAACCATATTTTTAGTTTGTTATATTATTCACTCCCTTTGAATAGTTTGAATTGACTAAACGCCTTAAAACAATTAAATAGCAATAGTCAAATCACAAGCCGAAAAATACCGGGTTACCTCTTCATACTACAATATCTCATACAGAGCATCTATTCCTTTCATTTCTATGAACTGACCCTATTACTGTTACTCGTTCCGTCTCGTTTTAGCACGCGAAAAAGTACACGAAATATCTCGATGAATACCGACTTGTGACAAGTAAGGTAATTAGCAACGTACAAGTGTAAGCGAAAAAGATCATTTTTAGGGTTCCGTACCCAAAGGGTAAAACGGAACCCTATTACTGAGACTTCGCTGTCCGTCCGTCCGTCCGTCTGTCACCAGGCTGTATCTCATGAACCGTGATAGTTAGACAGTTGAAATTTTTACAGATGATGTATTTCTGTTGCCGCTATAACAACAAATACTAAAAAATAGAATAAATTAAATATTTAAGGGGGCTCCCATACAACGAACGTGTTTTTTTGCCGTTCTTATAGATAATGGTACGGAACCCTTCGTGCGCGAGTCCGACTCGCACTTGGCCGTTTTTTTTTCATCATTCACCTCTGGAGCCTAGTCATGGTCTTTCAGACTGGACGTATAATAATTAATTATAATATACTTGATTAAATTTAGTATCTATATGTAAATAGGCTATTGTGGCGAACACTAGTTATAAATCATCATCAGTGTCTGTATATTTTGCGGTACCTTCACGGGTGGTCACAGTGAGGAGCGGAAGGAAGATTAAGATCTCTACAACCACGTCGCAAGCAAATATGGAATTGAGTTGATTTTTAATAGTCAGAGCAAAAGGAAAAGGAAAGGAAGAAAAGGAAAAGTAACAAATATTTGCTATTTTTAATTTTATCTTCATTTTCACGTAAAATAAATCTATTGTCGGCCAAACCTGGCATACAGGTGGGGTTAGTAGACCATTCTCCTCTAGGACTGCAGAACATGATCGGTAGTTCATCGTTGCTGATGTACTCTGGCTTCTTGCACTCAACGACGGCCAGCATCCCCGGCGGCTCGTACTCGGAGCAGGCGCGGGTGTACAGCGAGGAGTTGTCGCGAGCCTGGCAGTTGTACGTGACGCTCGGGTGAGGAGTCAGCTTGCAGAATGCTGGAACATTAATCTCGATCTTTATTTTGTAAACGGCGTGGACTGTAAAATTTCTGCCTTTAATATCGAGAGGACCACTCTTCAAGAAGTAGATACTATTAAAGAGTTAGGCGTTCTATTCGACGCAAAGTTGTCATGCTTGTTGTGCCGCATATTAACTTGGTCTCTAAAAAAGCATCAAAAATTATGGGATTCCTGTTAAGGAATGCTAAGGTCTTTCAACAACCAAAAACAAAAATCCTGCTGTACAACTGCTTAGTCCGGAACATCTTGGAATACTGTTGTGTAGTCTGGAGACCACATTATGCCACACATTCCCTAAGGCTAGAGAGAATACAGAAAAGATTCATATGGCATTTGGCTTTTTCGACAGGTATAGCATTTTAAAATGCATTCTTTAGCAACCAGACGAGAGTTATTGGACGTTATGTTTATCGCTAAATTAATAAAAAATAAAATTAAATGCCCGCAACTTTTGTCAAAGATTTATTTTAAAGCGCGAAATCGAATTCCGCGGGGCTCAATTGCACCTTTAGTCCCACCACCAAGACGTACTACACTAGGAGCCAACTCGCCTATACCTCGTATGTGTAAAGTAATAAATAAATGCAGTACCGTAATAGATATACACGCTGACTCAGTGGCTAGCTTCAAGCACAATATTTTGATGTACACATTTTTAACGTAATTGTGTACAAAAAGTATATAACTTTAAAACTAAGTAGCGTAATTAAGAATGCCATCAACAACATAAATGTGAAATGAGAGCCAAGTTCAATATTATGATATTTATGATATATGCCTTGGTTGTCGACTTCAACGACAAAAGAAGTGAGATCTAAATGGGTGCCAAGTTCAATGGTCAGTCCTGAAATTTATTTATAACAACATAAAATATCATTTCTACTTATAACTTAGGATAATATATTGTAGCCTAAGGTGTGACTTGGCTAGTTCTCATATACTAAGGTTTTAACTCTGGAGAGTCCAACGTAAGAATACCCTTTACTAAATATAGAGGAGCCTATGTCGAGAAGAGCACTGTCAAGGCTAAGGCCTTGTGATTTGTGGATAGTAATAGCATATGCTAAGCAAACAGGGAATTGTTCCCTGTGAACATATACATTACTTAATATCTGAAACTTGGTCTTGGTCGTTCTAGTTCGTAAATTAAATTATGTTTAAATTGAATTGTAATATTACGTGCGCTACTGCTGTTGTCGACATCCCAATGTACCTTCTCTATTTTTCCAATGGATCCGTTTACCAGTCCTTTACTGACATCTACGTTTCTTCGCAACATTAAACGTGCACCTATTTTTATCGTGATGACATTTTCTAAGCCAGCAGTTAGCGACGAATCATCCTCGTTCTTTTTGAGTACTTCATTTGCTCGTTTTTTTAAATACCGTGGACAGTCTATTTCGTCTATCGAATTTAATTTAATTTCTGGTTGCTCCATACTTGCCAACATTGCAGTATTAAACTGGATACACATATTTTTAGTGGGAAATAAACATACTGTATCATCGGACAGCAGTCTAAAATAAGATATGATTTCTTTAAGCCGGTCGTTTTGATTTTTAGCGGTTAATTTGAGGAGTCGATTAGATAAAGTGCAACTGTCTTGACTTGTTACTATATCCATTCTTAAAAGATTCAACATTTCGCCGAAAAGTTGGTCGTTTTTAGGGTTCCGTACCCAAAGGGTAAAACGGAACCCTATTACTGAGACTCCGCTGTCCGTCCGTCCGTCCGTCTGTCACCAGTCTCACGAACCGTGATAGTTAGACAGTTGAAATTTTCACAGATGATGTATTTCCGTTGCCGCTATAACAACATATACTAAAAATAGAATAACATAAATATTTAAGGCGGCTCCCATACAACAAACGTGATTTTTTTGCTCGTTTTCGCTCGATATTGATAACGGCAACAGGTAGACGATTGAAATATTCACAGAATATTTAGTTATATATCCACTTTAAAAATAAATAATTAAATTAAAATAAAACAAATATTTATGAGTGGCTCCCATACAACTAACGTGATTTTTTTGCCTTTTTTTATAGATAATGGTACGGAACCCTTCGTGCGCGAGGCGAGTCAAGGTGAAGCGAGCCAACGCGTCTACTGAGACAGCGTGGCAGCCCACGACGAGCAGGAGGCTGATTGCGGAGCAGGCTACATCATCACTCACAACGAAGTTTAGCTTTAAGTCTATTTCAGTCTTGTGTTACTAATAAGTGTAATTTAGAACTGGCGATCCCTATCGGCGAAGCTAGCGGGACCACGTGTACCTAACTCAAATGTGAAATTTGTGTGTCAACGTACGTACAGGAGCCTATGTGTGTGTTTTTTTTTGATATTTTATTTGTCATTACTAATGGAAAGATAAATGAAAATAGCCCAAGTAAAGCAGATTAGACGTTTATTTACGAGCATTAGTTTTACATTAATAGTTTGCCTAAGCCTACATAGCTGTTTCTCTTACAAGACAGCACACAAGAGAGAGTCGATCGGATATACTAAATCATAGACTCACATATCGTGCATAGACAAGGTTTTCCATCTACATTAAAGCAATGACACACGATCAATATCCAATACCCCGGCTCAAGATCAAGTTCCATTTTAAAATTATACAAATCAAAATAAACTTGAACTTGCAACATAAATCTACAAAATGGTACTATTATTAATTTCCTGGCAACACTGTCGATGACATATAAATTTATAAACATAACCTCCAAACATTTAACATAATTATTTTTGCTAACCAAGGAAACATACAATTTACAAAATAAAGTACTTATTTATTACTCAAAACACAAGTGACATTTATATATTCTGTGTCTATAGTACGGTTATGAAACAACGAGTTTACATTGATAACAATTACATACAGGAAACATGAAATTACTGTAATAACTTAGTTACTTACTAATCCAATTAAATTGCACAAATAATTGTGCCTCACTTTCGACAATGATTTGGTAAGTATGTCTGCTCTATTTTCTGAACTTTGTACATATTGTAATGTTAACAATCCTTTATTTATACTATCTTTAATAAAATGTACTTTAATATCTATGTGTTTCGTTCTTTTACTATTTTCATAACTTTCTATCATTTTTAATGTACTCTGATTATCAATTAACAAAAAACATTTTAAGTTATTACTACACTGTAAGTCTTTTAAAACTCCAATGATGAACACTGTTTCACTTACAGTTAAGGCTGCAGCAACATACTCAGCTTCTGCTGTTGAGAGTGCCACTGTAGACTGCTTCTTCGAACTCCAACTTATCAAGTTGCCTTGATAAAAAATAGCGACTCCGCTCACACTTTTCCGGTCTATTTTCTCTGAACCAAAGTCGGAATCTGAAAAAGCTAATAAATTATTATTATCTTCTTTCTTGTATACTAATCCATTTTCTTTTGTATGTTTCAGGTATCTGAGGATTCTTTTCCCTGCCTTCCAAAGAGTGGATGTTGGACGATGCATATATCTGCTAAGGAAACCAGTAGCATATGCAATGTCTGGTCTGCTAACTGTCGCCAAGTACATTAGTGAACCAACGAGTTCTCTGTATGGGACGTTTGTCAAAATGTCTTCATTTTCATCTATGTTTAATCCAACTTCCATTGGTGTATTTATGTCCTTGCAATCTTGCATATTAAATTTTAATAAAATCTTTTCAATTATCTGTGTTTGTTTTATTTCCAGCGTCCTTTTAGAACAAGTTATTTCCATACCAAGAAATTTACTTATATTTCCCAAATCTTTTGCCTGAAATTCTGCTTTTAGCTTCTCTATGATCGACTGTCCTCTGCCTATTACTAAAATATCATCAACAAATATTAGGATATATACATCTTTCCCTGTGTATAAACAGAAATCGCTCTGTGATTGTTTAAATCCATGGTTTACTAAAAAGTGATTTAATGTTTCATTCCAACAGCGTGGTGCTTCCTTTAGTCCATACAAAGCTTTTCGCAATTTAAGCACTTTTCCTTCTTTTCTTTTTAATCCTTCAGGATATTTTATAAAGATATCCGTTTTTAGTTCACCATTTAAAAAAGCAGTAGGAATGTCCAATTGTTTTATAGCTAAATCTTCTTGAAGTGCTTTATTCAGGAATATTCTCACTGTTGACATTCTAGCAACGGGTGCATATACATTCGTGGTGGTTTCTTCTTGAAATCCTTTAGCAACTAGCCTGGCCTTTTTTGTATTATCTGGTTTTGTTCGAAATACCCATTTAGTATCAATAACTTTGTGTCCTTTTGGTAACTCGCATTCTTCCCATGTTTTAAGTTTTCTATGCGCTTCTAATTCGCTTTCTATGGCCTCTAACCATTCCCCTTGTTCAATTGCTTCTGTATAGCAAGTCGGATCTTCTGACATCAAAGCATAAGCTATATGTGACATATCAAACTCTTGAAATCTTTTCGGGGGATTTCGTGACCTTTTAGTTTTCTTTTGACATGTTTCTTCTTCTGACACTTCTTCATCGCCTGTCATATAAGTTTCATATTCCGCTATTCCATCATTGTTTAGCGGGGCCTCTATGTCTTGGTTTTCTTTCGATTTTTCATTTCTTACTTGACTTTCTATCTTTGCTCTATCTTCGTGTTGTATGCTTGGTTTATATTCTTGTTCATAGGATATGTAATAATTATTACATTCTTTGTCATCTTGATATTTGTATTTGGTCTCATCAAATCGAACATCTCTTGATTCTATAATTTCATTCGTTTTTGGATCCCATAATCTGTATCCTGATCCACAATATCCAATCATAATTAAAGGTTTTGCTCTAGCATCCAGTTTACTTTTTTTGGGTAATATGACACACCATGTTTTTGATCCAAAGACTCGCAGTTTGTCCAACTCATTCTTACCATACCATATCATTGATGGCGTTTCACCTTTTAATGCTTTTGTGGGCGACCTATTTATTGTATATGCTGCACATCTGATTGCTTCTCCCCATAAGTATTTAGGTAAGTTTGTCTCTAATAATAATGCTCTTACTTTGTCAATCAGTGTACGATTCATTCTTTCACAAATAGAATTTTGTTGTGGAGTATAGCTACATGTTGTTTCTTGTCTGATACCATTTTCATCATAAAATTTCTTAAGTGTTTGATTTAGAAATTCTGTTCCTCTATCAGTTCTAATTCTCTTTACATTTGTTCCATTATTTTGCATTCTCTTTATATATTTCATGATATATTCTTTTGCTTCATTTTTTGATTGCAATAAATAAACTTCAGTAAAATGTGAGTAATCGTCTATTATTGTTAAATAATATTTTTCTCCATTTCTTGATGTAGGTGATACAGGTCCTCCAATGTCGCAGTATATTAATTCACCAATATGTTTTGTCCTAGGTGTTAGAATTTGTTTGAATGGACAACGCGTTCCTTTTGCTTCCATGCAAATTGTACACCGTTCGTTAGATAGTGGTAGACCTAGTATTTTCATTCCACCATAGTTCAAATGACCCATCCTTCTATGCCATAAGGTTGTATCCTTATTTTCAGTGGCTAAAGCTTTTTCTACAATACTCATTTTTGTTATGTACAGTTTACCATTACTTTGCCCTGTTACATTTGTTTTCTTGTTACTGATAATAACCAAATTTCTACCAAATGTTACTGTCAGACCTTTTTCATTTAATTTCATAACTGAAATAAGATTGTGTGACAATTTATCCATAATAAGACAGTCTTCTATAGTTATTTGCTTATTTTTCCAAAATGCTACTAACTTTCCTTTCTTATTACTTGATATCATATTCTTGTTCGCTACTTGAATTTTGATCTCTTGAATTTCTTCGACATCGGTCATATACTTTTCATATTTTTTATTTATCATATGGTATGATGCTCCCGAGTCGATAACAAATTCTATTTCGTTCTCGTGGCTTATTGATGTATATGCCTGTGCCGCTACAAAGTTTACTTGTTCTTTGTCTTCACTAATATTCGCATTGTGCCTTCGATTATTTTGCACACCTCTAAAATTTCTTTGATTACCTTTTCCACGTTGATTTCCTCTATGACGCTGATTTGATGAACGATTAGGACAGTTTCTGGCAAAATGGTTTGGTTTGCCACATGCAAAACATTTTAAAGTGCTGCTTTGGAATACATACTCGCTATTTGAAGTACTCGGATAGTTGTTACTCTTTTCTTTAAGTTCTGCATCCAACAGCTTACTTTTCACAAAATCTATGGTCAATTCTATGTTTGCCGTCTCAAGTGCAGTTACCACACGCTGATAAGCATCTTCTACGCTTAATAAGAGTTGACATACCTTGTCTTTCTCTTCCATTTTGGCTCCATTTGCTTCAATTTCTTGAATTATTTTGTCAAATCGCATAAAATGTTCCTCTATGTTTTCACGTTTACTACATTTAAGACTCATTAGCTGTCTTTTTAGATACAAATTTGTCATAGTGCTTTTTCTCTCAAATACAGTTCTAAGTTTCTCGACCATTTCGTAGGCATTTTTGGCACTTTTCACATATTCCAGGTGATTATCTGTCAGCGCCTGTACGATTAAGTTTCTTGCTTTTGCATCTTGTGCTTTGATTTCAGCGCTCATTACGGCCGGTGGTCTTTCTTTTATAACCCCTTTACAGCCTTTTTCATCCAGGTTCATCTCAAGTCTAAACAGCCAGTTTCCAAAGTTACCTTTTTCCAATGACGGAATTTTATATATATTTGGTGCTAATGTGTTTATTTCCATTTTGTTTTTATTGTCTATCAAGCTGAAAATAGAAACCTACCCCAAGTGACATCGGCGTGACCTTTTTCAATGGTTGCCGTTTTTTTAGCACTCCTAAGCTATACTGTGTCAATCTGACTTACTATGAGCTCTGGGCCCATAACCTAATGGAAAGATAAATGAAAATAGCCCAAGTAAAGCAGATTAGACGTTTATTTACTAGCATTAGTTTTACATTAATAGTTTGCCTAAGCCTACATAGCTGTTTCTCTTACAAGACAGCACACAAGAGAGAGTCGATCGGATATACTAAATCATAGACTCACATATCGTGCATAGACAAGGTTTTCCATCTACATTAAAGCAATGACACACGATCAATATCCAATAATTACTCAATTATTTTCAGCAATTGATCGCTGAGCCGCGAAACAAATAGATTAAGTATAGAACTAATTTTATGTAAATTTATAAGCACGAGAGGGTTTAGGCGCGCGCGCAGCCGGGATATCGCTGTAGATACTGCACGCCGAAGTCGAGTCGGGACGTCTCGTTGCTGATTTTTAATTTGCTTAAAGTTTGGTCAGGTCTGTTGTAGGTTGAATCTGATCCGTATCGGAGGATACTGAGGCTATGGGTGAGTTGTATTGATAGTGAAAACTGAATTTCAGATCGATCTACTAATACACATAAGTGGAGGAGACCTTACCCTTTATTATAACCATATTGTGCCTAGTTCAATGCTCGAGTGTTCTTGGGACGTTAAGAGTTCGTGCATGTCAAATTGACTAATCAAATAACCTCGGTTTCTCTGATATTCCAAGGGGGAAATCGCGGCCGTCAGCCCGCTTCACATATGACACATAATCGGCTTTAGAGTTACAGAATTATTTACTTTGACCCAAATAAGAATATATGTGGAAACAGCCTTATAATATAACCATTCCACTATACACTGGAAAGTGTAATCAGCGCACGAAAGTGTACACAAATATATGCAAATATACACACGACTCCTTATCTTGTCTCGTGACTGGTATATTAACAGCAGTTATATAAGTACACTAATCGCGTAATTAGCAAAGTACGTACGAAAGGAGAGTTAAATTCATGGGCCCGTGTTATAAATAAATATTGCGCTAACTTGACATATTCGAAGGTTCTAAACTTGAACGAGTTTGGTCAGTAAAAATTCTTATCTATCCCAGTACTATCTTGACTCTGTAACATAGTATGACAATTCGCTCTAACTATAAAAATGCTCTAAACCATTCTTAGTGCTCCTGAATTACGCAATATTATTTCGATTTCATAATAAATATATTAAATTAGACGATCATTCAAAATAACTACTTTTAAGATTTAACCAAGTTTATAAACACGGCTAAGACTAGATTAGCGGAATCATGGAGTTTGTAGTTGAGAGACGGCCGTAGCCGATGGGTCCTAATTACGTAGCTGGGTCGCATCACACGTGCGGCGATCCATGACTGCCGCGTCGATTAAGGGCATGTATTCAAAATGGAGGAGGGCATTTCGAATAATGTAAATAATTTTTTATTGTACTTACATTTAATGACGAGCTCGGTGGCGCAGTGGTGAAACGCGCTGTTACGCTACTTTGACACCAATGCTCGTGGGTTCGATTCCCACACAGTACAAACATTTGTGTGCATGAACATGTCTGTTTGTATTGGTCTGGGTATTTTCTATGTATAATAAGTATGTATTTACAAAAAAAAAATGTATTTACGTATGTTTATCAGTTGTCTAGTACCCATAACACAAGCTTCGCTTACTTTGGGGCTAGGTGGCGCTGTGTAATTTGTCCGACAATATTTATTTATTTATTTAATTACCTTTCATTTCATATATAACTTTTACATAATTATCAAAAAGTGTCATTGATTTCATAAATTACTAATTACATAAAAGTTTTTGACAGAATTTATAAGCCGATTGTAGTATCGTCATCTGAAAATAACAACTCGGATGACCGAGTGATGTTTTCGGACGCGTCCAGCGCTGTCGCTTCGAAGCCCAGCTAAGTGAAGAATGAAAAGGAAAAAAAAAATACTTCAGGCGTTATAAACGGCACTAGTCCCTGATTACGAGGGAGCGCCGGTGGCTGCACCTCTTTATGCTGCTTGTTCAGCAGCTCGTGGAAATATGAGCGCCATCTCTCCTTCGCCGCGAGGTCCTCGCATAACAGATTGCCAAAAGGGTCTCTTACATAGCGGCACTTTTGATTGCAGTATCACGTTAAAAATGTGCATTTGTGAGTGGTTTTGTTTTTTTTTTATACTAGCAAACAAATATATGGTCCGCCTGATGTAAAGCGGTTACCGTAGCCTATGAACGCTAGCATCAAAAAGTATGACGCTAGCACGTTGCCACCATCACTGTAAACACAGCAACTCCTCATCTGGTGACTTCACTCACTCGCAGTGTTCCTACAGCCCTCCAGGGAGTTGTTATTTAGATGCCGTCTTCTGTGAGGTGCACTCCCCCAGTCGGGCTAACGTCTTCCCCTACCTGTCTTTCGGCAAAGCCTCGTCTGTTGATAAGCAGGGTGCACCGCATGCAGGTAAGGTTGCCTTTGGCTCTAAAGGTGACATTAAGTCAATTACACCCCAAAACAAGATACAACAAGATAGCACCATCTTCATCTGGTTTGATAATGAAGTTTGCTATGTGACGTCAGTCCGTCGTACATAACTACCTAATAACAGCGTGTAACAATTAAGATATTTCATCTATCAATTCAACAATACTCACGAATACATTGTGGTAGTTGTTTTGTTGGTAACCACACTCCGGTATCGCAATGGAATCTCTTCTCGTCACCCAAGGTACCATATCCTTGGTTGCATATAATGTCCAAGATCCAGAAGTCAGATATTTGAAATGGAGTCGCGCTGGGCGTGTTGAAGACCTCGTATCGACCGTTAAGAGGGTACGCAGGCAACTGGCACTTGTCACTGGGAACTGAAGATTGATCTATGAATATCTGGTGAGTAAGATGTTGTGGCGTACATATACCTAGTAAGAAATAGAAGTCAGTGTCATCTATTTCTCGAGCTTACGTGTATAACAGCCACATCCGCAACATGTCTATATATAAGGCTTTTTTGTAATTGTGATCATATAAATAAATCAATAATTGTCAACTTGCCCTCAGATCATTGTGGTCAGTTAGTAGTTTATCAAGGTTCATACCTTATAATACAGATTTCAGAAGTAATTTTTTGTAGAGACCTATGATCAAAAACAAACTTATTAGGTATAATTATGTATTGGGTACAGGTTGCACTGTAGATGACCCTGATTTTCTTTATACTAATATTACATAGTATGGAAATGATTCAGCACATGAATTAATATATCTTTAATTGTACCACTTGATATCACTATATGTACATTCATATCGTTATATTTGTAGTAATATGTATAAGATGATTTTGAAAAAAAAAGACCTATATTGGCAAATTGCTTTTGGCATTTCTTCTTCGCCAATGGTCGCTTGAAATGTTGTTAGTGTTAAAATACATGGTATGATATAATATACGCAGTAGTGCATACAATTCACTAATGCTTTTGTCATTAAGTTATTTAAAAAAGTTAAGCTGCATGACATTAAGGCTGTATGGGATATTGTTAGTAAAGAAACAGGTAGCCACGGGATAATGAGTATTCCATATAATATAAAAATCTATGTATCACGTTAAACAAGTAACAAATCTGTTTCAACACTACTCGATCAATATCCCTTACGTTACCACTAACTTTCTAAATTCATCTCCAAATGGTTAAAAGAAAATGTACGACTTAGTAACTTTTTCAGTTTACACACCTCGAACCAACTGCAATAATTAAAACTTTAAAGTAGTTTAACATCTAAAGCTTCAGTAAACTTGTACCCTTTAGTCAAGTCAGGTGAAAACAACGAGCTGGGAAATTACAGACCCATATCTGTACTGCCAGTTTTGTATAAAATATTCAAAAGCATAATACTTGATCAATAGCAATTCTTTTTTAAGTTTTTCATGATGCGCAATACGGTTTTACAGCTGGTAAATCTACTGCAGATGGCCAGACAGGGGTGGCATTGATTAGGTATATCCTTAACGCATAGGAGAGCTCACAGGATGCTATTGGGGTTTTCTGTGATCTCTCTAAAGCTTTTGATTGTGTCGATCATCAGACATTGTTACTCAAGCTGAGCTATAATGGAGTTAGAGATAGCCAAAACTAGAGAAGCCCAAAACTTGATTGCATCTAATTTAAATAACAGTTTGCAGACAGTTGATATAAATAGGGTTAAGTCTAGGCAGTAATTTTAATATGAGAGTGCCCCAGTATTCTATTTTGGGTTCCTTTTTATTTTTAGTATATACGAACGATCTGTCCTAGATGATTCACAAAATGACGGATATAGTATTATTTACTGATAATACCTCTCTAATTTTTAATGTGGTCCTCCCCGGTGTGAAAATATTGACAAGATATGTAATGTCTTTTGCTAAACTCGTTTGAATTAAATTGCAATTGAATTTAGTCTTTAAGACTAAATTTAATTGCAATTTACATACTTACATTCTCAATATTATATATTATTAATTTTTTAATTTTTTCTCTTTTTTCATCTAACTTTTGGCAGGTAAGCAACAGTGACAAATGAAAAATATATTACAGTTTTAGCATAACTAGATATTTCCCGTAAAAAGGTTTTATTTCTTTTTTTCTGACTACCCCGTATGTGACTTATGCCAATACAAAAGTTCTCGGGAATAATAAATAAGAATTGGTTAATAATACTGTGTTTCTTAGAATTACTGTAGACTTCAAATTATAATGGTGCCCCCACATGAATAAACTTGCCGGTGAGCTCAGCACCGCTGCATATCAGTTAGGAGAATTAGACAATTGACGGATGTGACTACTGCGCGCCATATATAAAGTAGCTGAAATAATTCAGCATTATGTCGTATGGTATACTGTTGTGGGGAACGGGGGCTGACATTAAGACAATTTTTATCTTACAAAAAAGAGCCATTCGCTCTATTTATAACATGGGCTCCAGAGAATCACTCAATTCAAAGTTAAAGAAATAAATATTCTCACTGTTACTTCTTAATATATTTAAAGTCGTTTTCGAACTTTAGCGAAAAACTTAGAAGTAGAAATATGTTGTGTATGGTTTGCCAGTACATCGGCTTGCTAGGTCTGGTAGAACTTTTCTTGTAAATTTTATTCAATTCTATAATAAATTGCTTGAAACAGTTCTGTCCTTTTCAAATAATGATATCATAAACCCCATCAAAAATACTATCTGTTAAAGGGCTTATTATAGACGAGCTCGGTTGACACCAACGCTCGTGGGTTCGATTCCCACTCAAGGCAAACATTTGTGTGCATGAACATGTCTGTTTGTCTTGGTCTGGGTATTTTCTATGTATAATAAGTATGTATTTACAAAAAAAAAATGTATTTACGTATGTTTATAAGTTGTCTAGTACCCATAACACAAGCTTCGCTTACTTTGGGCTTGATGGCGCTGTGTAATTTGTCGGACAATATTTATTATTTATTTATTATAGAATTGATGAATATGTAACTGACAAAGATGCCTGGAAATAATTCAGCAATAGACGGCCATTTCTTGGTAAATCTTTAATTCTCCCATTTGATATCATTATTGTACCAATATGCTGACGTGAATTTACTGTAATATCTAATTGACATTTTGAAAAGAGAGAATATTGGCAAGATTCTTTCAGCATTTCTTTTTCACCAGTGGTCATCAGGAATGCTAATTGATTAAAAAAAGAAAAATCGCAACATAAGAATTGAGTAAGATGTGTCTAAGAGCCCGCGAGGGCCCAATGGGAAATATTTTTTTTTTATTTTTTTTTTATTTCGGTTTCATTCTCTCTTTTTATCATTCCCAGTTCACAAAACGATGCGACCAAAACAAATTGCGTGATCTTCAGTTTGATACGCATCCGGAGAAGTATTGGGCCACCCAGACCATCTTCTCTCACTCCGGAGGCTAAGCGAGAAGAAAACATTACACCTACATCGGCACTGGCACGACCGCACGATAAATGTTAAAAAAAGCGAGTCAGGTGTGCAAGGAGCGAGTTACGTGACGCTCGGCCCTCACGCCCAACCCTGGGATGGACATATAGTATTACCTTTGTCCACAATATGTGTCGCGCTCATCTGAAGAGTGATGGCGTTCAGTATCCGTCGAGAGCACTCTCTCCTGCCGTCGCTGTCTCTGCACTCGAAGATCATGCACACCAGTTTGGAGTTGTGCATCTTTTTGGTCAGTTGCAACGGTTTCACGAAGGTCGTGCTTTCGGTGGAGCTGGCTGCCGAGACGAGTGTGTTGTCTTCTGTAAGGAATATAGGACGTTGTGACTCTGTTCTCACAGCTCGTCTCTGACTAGTACTGGGTTCATTCATTCATGATAAAATATGTACGTTCAAACATTGCACAATAAGGAACGTTATACTGTTAAACTAGGACTTTAACATAAACGTACTAGAGCATTCTCATAGTAATAGGTCGAGATTGAAACAGTTTCTCGGTTATATGAGCCTCAATCAAATAGTCACTAGGCCTACGCATTACACGTCGCACTCAAAGTTTCTTATTGACTTGATCTGTACCAGCGCTCCTTTTCGAGATGTAACAGTCGAAAACATTACGCCAGGCCATTATGAATGAGGAAGAGAAGCTGACAAAAAACTTCGAGGTGAATACCAATCTCTTTTGGAGAGAGGCAAAGAAGTCTCGCAATGATTTGTAAGCATCCAGAATGAACAAGCTGAAGTATTGCTCAGCATATGTGCGGATAGAAGGTAGCATTTCACCTTGGTTTGATGTCAAAATTGGTATCAAACAGGGTTGCATGCTATCTGCTAGACCGTTAATTCTGAATCTCGATAGTTGTCTGCAGGGTATAATAAGGTCAACGAATGTAGGATTTCACATGGATGACTTAGCCGTGAACTGTCTGATGTATGCAGACGATGCCGTGATATTAACGGAAACACCATCTGAACTGCAAACACTGGTCACTATAATGAAAAACGATTGTATGGAGAAAGGCTTAATATTGAATGCGAAGAAAACAAAGATAATGGTATTTGAAAGACAAAAAACCAGAACCAATGTATGGATTACGATTGATGATGAAGTGTCGAGCAAGTAGATGAGATTGTATATCTTGGATGCGCTTTCAGCAGGGATGGAAGGTACAGCGCTGATGTGGAAAGACGAGTGAATGCTGGGAATAGTGTGAAAGGAGCGTTGGGAAAACTTCTTGGCAGTAAAAACTTGAGCCTGAAGGCGCCGCTCGCTATACACAATGCACTGCTGGTCCCAACGCTTACGTATAGAAGCGAGAGCTAGGTATGGCAGAGAGAGCATGAAAGTAGTGTGTAGTATATACACGGTCGAAATACGAGTGTTGCGCAAAATTTGTGGCGTAACGCTTGAAGACAATATTCGCAATGATGATGTTAGAACAGAGTTGGTCTGCAAGAGAGAGCATCGGTGTTAAAATAAAAGAAAGGAAGAGGCATGCTCCGTTGGTCGAATATGTAGAAAGAATGCAGGATGAAAGAATGACGAAGCAGATATACAACGCAAAAGTGGAGGGCATATAAGAGTCTAAGAAGGGCAAGACTTGCCTACTATGACCAAATTGGTCGTGTTCTATCAGAAGGTGAAGCCTTAGAATCGGGCGAGCGTGCATGAGAAGAGCAATAAATGTTAATGAAGCTAGTGACTTGTGTAAGGATCGAATCACTAATTAAAGAAAGGATTTAAAAAGCAAAGTTTACACTTTCCATAATAATGCTCCGAATAGTCCAACGATGCCTAAATATTTAATCTCAAGGGGAGTAGTAAGAAAACCATTTGAAATCCGATTAATGTTTTATTACCTTTAGGCGTAGCAAATTACAGTTAAATTAAATGTAACCAGAAACAAGATTATAAAACTAGGTTAGTGACATTAGTTGAGTACAATGGCTTATACTAAAACTTACTGCACCCCTATATTCATCCATAAGCAAATTATTTCTTAGGTAAGGTGATGGATTTAGATAATAATTATTTCCAAAAGAAAATAAAAGCTTAATAAAAACTACATTAAATGTGATAAAAATAAGAAAATTAACAATACTGAAAAAGTTGCCGCGCGTGTACATAACCTCAATTTGGCATGCCATCGCCGAGCGAGTTTTCAAGAAAATCCAACAAAAATGTTCCAAGCAAAGGAAAGAACGACATTTCATTAAAAATTTTGATCAAAGTACACGTCGGGAATAGCCACCATGCTTCGTCCAAGTTACTCACCATTTTTTCCAAAATTATGCAATCGGATGAGACCAATCGCAAACAATGCGCATCATATTACGAACGGAATATGAATCCAGAAATTTCACGTGGCGAGAAAAACACTCGTCACAATAGCTCAAATCTAATGCCTTTGGCAGATATATGACTTTTCTTACTCCCCCTTGTACTTTGGATGTTAACACGGCCATAGTCAATAAGTCAACAATCACCAGCGCTGTACCGTGCAGTCTCACCGATATGAAGGATCTCAGACCTATAAGCATTTTGCCATTTTTTTCCAAATTGTTGAAGAAGGCAGTTTGTGTCCAGTTAACGAAAGCAAGTTAGTCCAATATTACAATCCGGTCCCCCCCCCCCCTCTATATCTCTCTCTACTCCTACATATTTCAATTTCATATACTGTTTGTAACTGTATTGCATCGAGTCAGTGATCTCGCCGTGTCACGGATAAACCTTCATCAGATTTTTGTGATCGGCTAAATTAATAGATTCTATCCAATTATGTTGATAAATAAAGAAAAAAAATTAACAGTGTATATAACGTATCGATGTACATTTTCTTGATGTGTGTGTGTGCATGAAGTGTGTGAAAGAATGTGTGTAAATAAATGATTTATCTATCTACCTTATATTGCAAGAGGTTCATAATTTGGCGAAAACTAAAATTACCAATAGCGGACTTATCCTATTAGGGATCTCAAGAAAGATCGTTTTGCAATGTAGTTTAAGGCTTTGACAAACAGCGAGCGTGACTGGGCTCGACGCTGGCGTGGCGTAACCTTGGCGTGCTAACTTACTATGAAAATATATGGAAGCCGTCACACAAAACACGCCACGCCAGCGTCACGTCGCGACGTGCTTGGCGGGGCGCGACATGCCACGCCAACCCTTGTCGCGATTACAAACTGCGGCGCGACGTGATCGCTTGGCGGGACGGGGCGCGGCGCCTGCGCTGTAGTTCTAACGTTTCTATGACAGTAGACACACGCGCAGCTTGACGTGAGCTGGGCGCGGAGTGGACCAGCGCGGCGTGACGTGTTAGTTGTAAAATTTTACAGATTTTTATACAAATACGAACATGGACGTTGAAAAATTGGGTGAACAAGTAAATATTCGTTATATCAAGTAATTCGTTAAACTGAGTTTTGTTATGTTGAGGTTAGATTGGTCTAAAATTTGTTATAAAGAGGAATCTTTAACAATAGTGCGAGCCGCAGTGTTTTACTATAAAAAGCGTGTCGAAACCTGTCGCGACATGAATCATATACAATGGGATTATTGGTGGGAATGTTATATAAAGGTTTTGGGTTAACAAATTCGTTAATTTGAGGTATTTACATTTTTTGTTGATAGTTGAAAATTCGTTATAAAGAGGTTGTTCGCAAAAAATATTCGCAATGTAAAGGTATATTTTACATTGACTCTTATGGACAATTCAAGGGGATTACGAAGAATTTGTTAAATTCAGGAAGTCGTTATATTAAGGTTGCACTTAGGGCATGTCGGTATTAACCTTTTGAAAATACCGGTATTGATTCGGTATTTTTATTTTAAATACCGGTATACCGGTATTTCGGTATTATTTCGGTATTTTTTAATTTTTTTTTCTAAAATATAAATTACTCTATTTTTCATCGTTATTTTCTTTGACGACTGGTTACGAAACGTTTAAGGACATGTTAAAGTAAAATTAACAGTACTGCATAGGGTAAAGTTAAGGTAAGGAAGGAAACACTCTAAGAACTAAGGATTCCATGCAAAAAAAAGTGTCGTTTTGATTCAAATATATATTAATCATTTATTATTCTGGTCCCGATTGCCCAAATATCACAATCAGTTTAAATCAGCCTTTGTCATAAATCAAATAAAATCAAATTAGTGTAAATATTACACATATTATAATTGAAAATAAAAAACAATTATTGCTAAACCACTAATAAAATTAAACATAATTAACAACTCAACAAATTCAACAACGTTAACGATACGTTTTCATATTATGTTGATAAATCTTACACATATTATAATTGAAAATAAAAAACAATTATTGCTACACCACTAATAAAATTAAACATAATCAACAACTCAACAAATTCAACAACGTTAACGATATGTTTTCATATTATGTTGTTACATAACATAATATGAAAAACAAGACATAAATCAGTCAGAACCAGTAGCAGACACACACTGCTGTTGAAAAATTGAGCATAAAAAACGCAATGTATCTAAACTTTCATCGTTAAGGGAAGATCTTTTTTTGTTACAAATATAGCTTGCATCTGAGAAGGCCCTTTCTGCCTCAACACTTGTAGGAGGAATGCTTAAAAGGTACTTATAAGCTGCATCTAAAAATCTGCCTCTGGTCCCTCAATTTTCATACAAAGTCATATCAACACGAACCAATGTATGAATGCCAGCCAACCAATAAAAAAATTTAGGACTGATTCAAAATACCGAAAATTCGGTATTTGATCCATAAATACCGGTATGCAAATACCGAAAAAATCATCCGGTATACCGGTTTTTCGGTATTACCAAATACCGGTGTCCATGGCCTAGTTGCACTGTACTATTAGATAAAAAGTGACGCTTTCCTGGTTGGCGCGACGGGATGCTGGCGGGGCGCAAGCGCGGCGTAGCGTGTTGCCTGCAGTGTGACTATCGCGCCGCGCTCACGACCCGCCAGCTTCGCGTCGCGCCAGCGCCACGCTACCGCCGAGCTCGCTGTTTGACAAAGCCTTATAATAAAAACAAACTTGGTCTTTTTCATTATTAGTCTGTCAATTGTTCCTTACCAGAAACTTCCAAGTAGTACAAAGTTTTCACAGGGCTTTCATAATTATAATCAGCACATTCAAAGTTGTATGTCTCGTGTTCTAGGTACGTATGCACTTTGTTATATGACGGGGCATTTGAATCTGAAACAGTAATAATACAAAATTTATTGAGATAAAATTGTCGAATGTCATGATGATACTACGAGTACAATCGAAGCGTTTGAAATAGTCGTGATAAATGATTACGAAGATTTTACAGTTATGAAATCTGCCGTCTATGGAGAGGCAACTTCACCAAATAAATTTAGCACTTAATCGGTCTCATACAAATACATTGCTTATCGATGATGAAACCAAATATTGACAATTGCAAGTTGTTTCTAGTAGATCAGGCGTTATTTTGCGAAAGTTAAATTTACATGTCATTTGATCTAACCTGCTTTGTGTGCTTCCGTCACCAATTAGTTAGATCTAACGAGTAACGTCTGCAACGCCTGAGGATGTCTCGTGGAGAGGCGAAACACGTATCGCAGCGACCAGGCCTGTCGTGGCAGAAACGGTGGTGGGGGGCATACGATTTCTGTTCCAGATGGCGGACGACCGCAGCAGTCGAGGCAGAGACTACCGGAGCAGCCATGGCAACGTCGGCATGTTGCATCTACTAACGGTAGTGGGTGGGTGCCGGTAGGCGCTAGACCGCATGAACTAATTGGTGGCGGAAACACCAAAGCAGGTTAGATCAAATTACATCTAGTAGATAATACAGACAATTGCCAGCCAACGCTACAGGTACCTCACCAGGTTAACACGTGCAAAAACTCCATTAATGAAAAACTTCTGATAGATAAAGAAAAGAGATAAATGCTGTGGCTGTGCAACCAGCATTTTCTATTTAGCATTAGGACTAGACTGACATTGTTATATAATTGCATAAAGATGGCAATCAGACACGACCAGGACAGTCATGAAAACGACGCCTCGTGTTTACTAACGGTAGTGGGTAGATGGCAGCAGCGTGCTAGAAGATGTTAGAGATACAGCGTGCTGGAGAAAGCGCGGTCTCTAGAATGTGTAACACGTTGAAGTTTACCTTGCGGTGCCTCTAGCGCCATCTCTTGTTCGCTTGTACAACTATTACTTCTGGATTGGATATTACTTTAAGACACGTCTAGTGAGAAATGGTGGTACTAAATTTCTATTTTTTCATCTGTATAATTACGGGTTGCATCTTTTATTCAAAATCAATTCTGGAAGTTATTGCATTATCTCAGCGTATAATATTCTTTTATTATTATAATCTCTCTTAATTCACGGGTTTTAATCCCGCTCCTGGTGATGTTAATATCGGCAGGCGGTGGCTCGCCGCTCACTAGATGGACGCCTGAAATGCCATAGAAAGTCGGCCGGGTGCAACACCGGTGTGAGTGACTCAGAGGTGCGCGCTTTTTTCGAAGTTATACGCGGCGTTATGCCCATTAAGACTTCCACCCCTGGAACATATCATCTGATAAAGCAATATGCTCTATCGACTCCTCTCTGGACGGCCAAAGAACTTCTTCTTCTTGACTTTCCGCTCCGACCGACGAAGACACGCCGAAGACGAAGGCCCTGATCGACTCTCTGGAGCACTCGGGTGCCCGTGGTGTAGTTATGCACCAACAGCAAATTATTATTTATTTTATTTTTGTTTGTGTAGAGATTTATTTCATATAAAGGAAGTGCGGCCATCTAGCTGCTCTATTTTGAAATTTTCTTCTGGAAGCTTCCCAAATATTATAATTACATCATTGAACAGACGATCGTCGAATTCTAAAAGTTGTTGGGGGCCTTTTTCCAATCCAGTGGTCGAGGAATCAGCACCATTTCAATGTTATTCTTTATAAAAGAGTCACGTTCTGTCGGCCAATTCTGCTAAATAACTGCAGCTGCACTGCTGCGCGGCGTGTGTCAAAATGTGTACATTTTGACGTTTCGTTATTCTGTGCAATCTGATATCAGCGACGTTGCAGCAATGTTGCAGTAAGTGACTCGCTATTCTGTTAAATTATTTTGACATTTGCATACCGGTGACAGAAATTTTTAAGGAGTTTATGTGCAGTTTTGCTAACGTTAGTCTCAAGTAACTTTTGCGAAGAGAAATTAATATTCTGAAGCGGTGATTTATATTGCGAAATATTTGTTACGTTTTGGAAAATATTTGCATGAATATATGATTAAGTAAAGCTTCTTTTCAGTTAGAAATACCTCAACGCCGCCAACCAAGGGCAATTGGGTGTGAAACTATAGGAGACAACATTAAATAAAAATCCAGTTTATTTGATTGAAATATGGTAATATGACAGGAGTTAAATAGTTCATTTGCAGGATACGTGCAGTTGCAGCGTAGTTGCAGTGCAGGAAATTTTAATAGAATACACGTATTGGCACTGCACTATTTCTGCATGACTCAATTGACAGGCGTGTAGTTGCGTGTTCAGCAGAATTGGCCTGACTTGTTATTCGTGAGTTGCTTCAAATATCGATATTCGACTTACTTAATTGGTCGAAAGTCTTGCATAGTTTATTCGTCGTATTCTTTTCAGAATGTTGAAATTCCTTTCCTGCCGATGAGTGAAGGTTGTTCGTGTGACCTGGAGACGGTTCCACAAGTGTGATCGAGTCTGACGAAGCCACTTGTGTTACTTGCCGACTATATGTTCGGTCCCTAGACGTGGTCATAGAAACCATGCTAACAAGTGCTAAGATTGCAACACGTCAGCATCACGAAGCCTTATACAACATATATTATAAAAGAGGTGCATCACTCCATAGGTACAACATACATTTTTTTTTATTAACTCATACAATTATCTAGCGTTTCCTTCTTTCTTTTAATAGTCGTTCTATTTCAATGGCAAGACAGTAACTTTTTCAATAGATTTCCATTTATATTATATTTAAACGTAGTAAACCTTGCAGGGCGAAATCGGTAAAGATATTTATTTTTGTTTGTATTGCTTCATGTTAAAGCCTTCCAAGAGGATTTCGTAACTCAATATTAATACAACATTTTCCTTTCACTCTTTTCTTTGCATAGGCCTGAACAAGCCGAAACCCTCGCTCTGCTAGACCGCTTGAAGTACACCCTCGAAGATTTAGAACTCCATAGTTACATTGTGGGGCTCGACGTGTCGGTCGCGGAAGTCAAATCGAACCTTCTATTTTCTTAACTTTTTTTTTCTCCACTCCAACTCTCAGTGAGAACCCTAAAAAGGTTCCACATTTAAAATCAAAATTTGAGAAAGTTAATGTATCTCTCAAGAAGTCTTACCATAAGAGTAGGATTTATTACAACAAAGATAGAAGAACAATAGAATAAAAGGTTGGACAGATCGTGTGGAAGAGGGAACGTCCCCTGTATGATGCCGCTAAATTCTTCACACATAGTTGCCTGTATGAATTGCAGGACTTCGTTACTAAAAAATACTTAGGTCGATCGCATGTGAAGGGCATTCAGAAATGTGAACCATCGAATGGTTAGGTATCGTGGAATAATCTGTAGCAATTTGTCTGCACAATCTACTCGTCTTCCACTAAATGGAAAATAACATACTATCAGCTAACACGAATGAAAACTATTATTTACTTCAGATGCAGAAGACCCGCCATGCCATACTTATTTATTATTATGCCATACTCACCCTCTCCCGCTGGTTTTACTGTCATTCTTGTTTCAGTCACACTAATTCCAACAGTTTGATCCAGGCATATGAAATACGTGTTATTGTCGAAGTCGTGCAGCCTCATTCGGAAGGTAGACTTCATATTGCTTAGTTCTGGCAGCATTACTATAACAGCTATAAAATACATCATGATTCAAAATGTTAGTAAATATAATAAAAGAAGTTAGTTAAACCGTTAACCATAAGGTTTGGTTTTCCCGGAATGATCTATCGGCAAACGCAATATATTTGGCGGTAGATCGTTCAAAGTGTTCGGTGACATATATTCCCTTGTCCTCGTTCCATACATATTTATATAACAAGGTAGTACATAGGTACGTAGGAAGGCTTGCGATCTGACGCAAATTACTTGCACGTTTTCTTTTTTCTAAGTAAATATATAATTCTATGTGTGTATGTATGTTAACTATGGACTCCAAAATGGTTGGACTGATTTTTTGTTCTGTCCTTGTTAACAACATGGTCAAAAATACATCAAAAATACTCTATGTAAGAAAGCTTATCACAGAATCGATGAATTGACTGATGACTGAGAGATGTCTGGAAATGATTCAGCATATGTATTAAAATGTGTTTAATTTTACCACTTGACATCACTATATATATCCACATCAACCCTAACTCATCCCACTGTTGGGATACGGGCCTCCCTTCAACCGAAGGGGTTTAGAGCGTACTCCGCCACGCTGCACAAATGCGGATTGGCGGTAGCCAGTGTTTTGAAGCCACTGACACACTTAACGACTGTCATCAATCGACAACAGCCGGGACCGACGGCTTAACGTACCCCCCAAAACACGAAGAAACTCGTCCAAAGATATATAAACCCATCCATAGACAGGCTGCGGTTGACGTTGCTTAACCTGCGTGTTCGATTAGAATAACACGCGCAACGACGACATCGAGCTCTCAATATCTCTCATTACATACACTGACGTAAATTTTTAATGTAGCAGAAATTGACGATTTTTTCTATTTTTAACTTTCTTTTGGCATTTATTCTTCGCCAATGGTCATTTTTAAAATAGTATAGAAAGATAGGGTAGGTATATTAAAATACCAGGCTACTTTGAAAGTATTGCGAAAAAAGTTTTTATGTATGAGAGACTGGCCAGTTAAATAATCTATTTTGAAAATATGATTATTTATAAGTAAAAATAGGTACGTTCCAGTTTCCAAATTTCCCTCCACATTTTTAGCAAGCTAATTTAAATTATCGTGTCTCATTGAAAAATGGATCTGCGCCGGGAACATTTTCGCGCTATTTTTTACGATTTCCAGTGTCGCCTGAAACTGGACGAATCGTACGATAGACTTCAAATGGCATTCTGGGATGAAGGCCCTTCCAAGGCAAGTATCGTTGGTGTAACGAATTCAAGCGCGGTCGATTAATTTTGGGGGATGAAGAAAGGGGTGGTCGCCCTTCGACGGCTGTTACGGCAGAAAACGTGATAGCAGTGAAAAATTTAATACAAGACAATAGGTGAGTTACGTATCAAGAGATTCAGCACATACTGCAGATTGGATCGGGAAGCCTTCACGAGATTCTACACTTGCATCTTCGCGTGAGGAGGATATTTTCATGCTGGGTGCCGCACAACCTCACCGTTGTTCAGAAGTAGGCCCGGGTGGAATGCCGTGATATGGTAAACAAATTGGAAGCGGGCTCGTCTCGGCGCGTTTATGACATCATTACAGGTGATGAGTCCTGGATTTATCTATATTTATGTATACTGCCAAGTGCTTGGCAGAAATTTTCTTTGTTATGAGCAACAAGCGACCAAACACAGGGCTCCGCGGGCTACTGCTCCACCACGACAACGCGCCCGCGCACACCGCGCTTTAAACGAGGGACTTCCTGGACAGCACGCCGGTCTAACTCCTGGGTCACCCTCCTTACAGCCCTGACCTAGCACCGTGTGACTTCTTTTTATTCTCGAAAATAAAAATACTCTCAAAAGGATGGAATGTTCGTCGCCGGAAGATGTGCTGTCAGCGTTCGAGCAGACTGTAAATGAGGTGTCTGCAGCGGACTGGATAAAATGTTTCGAAAACTGGTTCAGACGCATGAAACTTTGTACAGAGGAGAGTACTTTGAAAAGATTGTCCCACGTATAATCGAGCTCGGCGGCGCAGTGTTGGAACACGTTGTTACGCTACTTTGACACCAACGGTCGTGGGTTCGATTCCCACACACTACAAACATTTGTGTGCATGAACGTGTCTGTTTGTTATAGTCTGGGTATTCTATCTATCTATATATAATGAGTATGTATTTACAAAAAAAAATGTATTTACGTATGTTTATCAGTTGTGTAGTACCCATAACACAAGCTTCGGTTACTTTGGGGCTACAGGGCGCTGTGTAATTTGTCCGACAATATTTATTTATTTTATTTATATCTAGCTGAAGCCCGCGGCTTCGCACGCATGAGATTTGGCTTTAAGTAGCCTTTATTTCTCTATAGACCTCAAATTCTTTCTGTTTAAAAAAAAAACAAAGTTCAGAGTCTTAGATGCAACCATAGAGCGATTCAATTTTCATATAGCGCCATCTATTAACCTTTACGGGTGGCAACGTATATTTCTTTTATTTTTTCTATATAAAAAATGCGTAGTTATTTTACGTCACAAAAAATACGTGTTCTATGAAAATAATAAAAATAAAATTGCAAATTCCCCCAACGGGGAAGATATTTCTCCCTAATTTTAACAGTTTTTCATTTTTTACGCGCGAATCCTAAATATTTACGGGATAAAAAGTACTCTATATTCTGCTCTGAACAGTCTTTCCTACCTACCAGTGAAAGTCCCGTTAAAATCGGTTCAGCCATTTCGAAGATTAGCCCGGACTCACAAACAGACAGACAGACAAAAAAGTTAAAAATGCATATTTAGGCTTTGGTAACGTGCAAATAACAATATGAGCTTATGATAAAGGCTTTATTTTGAAATCACAGAAAGACACTTCAAAATCGGTCCAGCCGTTACAGAGATTTACCGGAACAAACAGACAAACAGACGGACAGACAAATAGACAAAAATTGTAAAAATATTCATTTTGGTATATGTACCGTGTATATATCCATATGCATTTAGTAAAAAGCGGTTATTTTAATATTACAAGCATACACTCCATTTTTTTTTATCTGTATAGATACCTTCCGTACCTTAAAAGGGAAAGCGGATCTCTTATAGGATCACTTTGTTGTCCGTCTGTTTGGCAAGACCCTTTTTAAAGAAAAAATCAAACTTCTAAGTCAAAAGAGACGGCTGTTTATGCCGCGTTTAGAGGTTCCTATAAACATACCTCCGCGAACGTTGACTATGGTTATCTCGGGAGAGAGGTCTTTGCAGGAGGGTTGTACTTCCAGTCCAACTTCTTCTTCGATCAGTCGAGTCTCTGGTGACGGCTCTGAAATCAACTTACTGTTAGTGTGAGAAGACTGGTGTTCGAACCCGCGGAGGGTTTTGACGAGTCCGGTGGCTCAGTCGTGAATGACGCCACTTTGACACCAACACTCATGGGTTCGATTCCCACACAAGGCAAACATTTGTGTGCATGAACATGTCTGTTTGTCTTGGTCAGGATGTTTTAAGAGAGGTAGGGCGCATCAAAGCAGCCAGTCTGGAGAAGTACATAGAAGTACAAGAAACAATAATATACAACCAGTAATAACATTAAAAAATATAAAATAAAAAAAAGTAAAATAATGATAATATTTTTATTATATATTATATATTAATTTTTTTTATTATTGTTGATTATTTTTATTATATATTAAAAAATATATATTACTAAAATTTAAATTAATTGAAATTGCACAATATATTATACATAAATAACAATGCACATATAGTCTACTTTATAATACACACACATTTAAAATTGAGATTGATAGACACATCATTATGAATACTACTACATTGACTTACAATATTACAAAGCCCCTCTCCCATTGCAGCGCCCCTCGGGGTCCTTGATTGTTACTTAATTCATAAGCGAACACCTTTGTACACATTAAGGATGCAATAAATGATTGAGTATTGAGTATTGAGTACCTCCACCTCACAGAAAACCGCAGTCAAATAACTACTCCCTAGAGCGTTGTTGTGTTCCTGCGTGTGAGTGAGGTCACCAGTAAGCTCCCAAGGAGTTGCTGTGTAAGCAGCAGAGGAGGCATCGCGTGAGTGATACTTAATATATTACAAGGTTAATAAGCTACGGTACCCGCTTTACATCAGGTGGGCCGTAGATGTTCCGACGTAGTATATACAAATAAACCTCACTGAATGTACTCGTAACGAATTCTTTGATATTATTATATTATTATGTAACAAAGTCTCCCTCCGGTGTATTGAATCTTTCAATGAGGTAAATGTGTAAACAAAAAGGTGAAATGAAAAATAAACGTAACCTTACCTTTGTCTCGAATATCACCATGAAATTCAGTAATCGTGTCTACATCTGAAAATAATACAAAATTCCTTGTTCATACACATAGAACTTTCTATATTTTCTCATATATCATAATATGAAATACGCTATAGATACACTTGTTGACGCCAAATTGTTATGTCTCTCGGTGATGGAGAGACATCGGCGTGCCCTGATCCGCGCGAGGCTGTACACGTTATACAGCTGTCGGGTATTTGTGTTTGTACAAGTTACATGTTTAAATCGCGCAGTCGAACATCACGCTGTCTTCGCACTGCTGGGTGCAGGCCTTCCTTCGTGGTAGAAAGTTTTTATCATACAAAGTTATAAAAATGAAACCGACTGTATTGAAATCTACATACAATCCTCCATTCCCATTTTATTTATCGCCGTTGGTGCCTATATATTCAGTTATATTGGCAAGCTTCTTTCGACATTTTCCTGCGATTTCCGTAATTATTGTAAATCGAAAAAGAAAATGAAAGCAATGAAAAAGGGCATAAAGTATAACATTTTTTTTTTAATTTACAGATCTAACAACAGTGCTATGCTAAAGGACAATGTAGTACTTCGATGCTAAATACAAAAGTCCACATATAAACAATCGTGTAACAGAATTTGATGGTATATAGCCCTCATATAAATATTATATAATTTTTAACAAATTCACAGTATCCCAAAATGAATATTAGTCAATTGTTGTCTTAGCGAAGAAATACTGGTGGAAAGGTCGACATAAAATGGTGTGCTGTTAAAACTACTACAAACGCGAGTAAGATATTTATATTCTATCTATAATTAGTAGTAGCAAAGGCTACATTTAGTACAGGACGCGAACTGAGCTTAAGTTGATGAGTACTGAATGTTCATTTGGAAAGTAGCTCAGAACTGTCTACCTTCCCTGAGGCAATTTGCATCAACAAACAAATATCGCTTATGTTCCGTCGTATTTCAAGAGGCAAGAAGTGATAACGTTTACGCCGTTGTTGATAATCAATACTTTGCTGCTGTGCTTTAAAGTCTAAGTAACGCAAAAATCGTTGCTGTATGCATTCGGTTCTTATAAAATGCATACTTCGGATTCCATATTTGGGATGCATATTCTAAATGGCTGTGGACGAATGTACAATACAACATGTTTACTGTCTTTAGAGAACGACAATCTGTAGAAGTTCTAATTATAAATCTAAGCGCTTTTGAAGCTTTCTGTACTTTTTTTCGATATGTTGATCAATAATGAGCTCGCTGTCGTGAATGACACCCAAGTCCCTCACTACGTTAACTTTTTTTAATATTTTCATTCAACAATTTATAACCTATGTCAATAATGGATGCTTTGCGAGTAAATGTTACATAAAAACATTTAGAAACATTTAGGTCTAGCTTATTAGTTACACAATAGGATTGAAAGCTTAACAGATCATCTTGCAAGTCTAGGACGTCAGATGGTGTGCGAATGACTTTGAGCACCTTCATGTCATCAGCAAACAATAAAAACAATAAATTTTTGAATGATAAAACCAATGGGTTATATCCATTATAAACAGAGTAAATAGTAGAGGACCCAATATGGATCCTTGGGGCACCCCAGAGGGTATGGTAATCCAGTTAGAGGAGTATTCCTGGATTACCGCTGCCTGTGATCGCCGGTCAATATAAGAATAGAACCAATGGAATAGGTCTCCGTGGATTCCGGCCGCTAGGAGTTTCGATAGTAGCACTTTGTGATCAATCCTATCAAAACATTTCCGGTAGTCTGTATAGATTACGACAACCTGGGAACCGCCCTCCATGTCCGAAGTTATAAATTCATTTGCAAGGATTCAATTAGAAACTGTAACTGACCTATTCTTTACAAAACTGTACTGTTCTTCATTAAAGCTTCATGGAAGCATATAATTGTTTATGAACAATTTTTTCTAATAATTTCGCAAACAAACACTATTTCGAAATAGGGCGATAGTTTTCTACATTAGATGCATCACCTCCCTTATGCACCGGGGTAACGAAAACGGATTTCCACAAGTCCGGGACAACCCCTTCCGCTAAAGACCGTTTAAAAAGAATACACAAGGGAACTACAAGGCTACTGGCACACTGGACAATAAAGTATGGTGGTGTACGATACAGACCCGCGGCTTTAGATATATCGATGTCAACCAACGATTTAAGGACTGCTTTTTCATCAAATTCAGTAGAGCCTGTACTAGAGTAACTTATATAAGAGTTATAGGACGAGTGTTGCTGACTCGAGCTGGGCTCTGAGAAGTGGATTTAAAATAGGAAGCAAATAAATTACTAATATCGACACCATTGTCAGCAGTTATATTATTGTATCGCATTACATTTGGCAGGCCATTTGTTTTTCGCTTACTCTTAACGTAGGTTCAAAAATATTTAGGATTTTCAGTGATAGAGGATTCTATATTTTGAATATATGAGTCAAAACATTTTTGCTCTAACAGCCCTGGCTCGCACTGTGGAGAAAGGCTGGTAATCACACATACTACCGTAAGTTTTGTATTTTTTGTGACACTTAGATTTTTCTTTCAATATCTTAATAAGGGAAGAGTTATACCAGGTTGGATACTTGTTATGTTTGTTATTTTTAGCCGATTTATTTTTCAAAGTATTCATATAGTTTATCATAGGAAAATGTAACTGCTTGGTTTAGAGGACAGGAGTGAAGGTGTTTATGCCAATCAACGTAATTTAAGAAAGACTTGATTGCTGGGTAATCACCACGTTTGAAATTATAACTGGTTCTTGAGTTGTCATGTAGCCAATGAATTTCCAGAAATGAAGCTGTTATATGTAGCGACGATACCTATTCAGAGTCAACGTAACCCAAATGTCCTACGCACCACTCGCCCTTTCATTCACTTGAAAATCACTTCTCGTCGCTAACAATACACCACCACCATCATCTGGCCTGTTTGAGAGTAGTTACGGTCTCGCCTCCACACCAAATACCTACCATCGAACAATTCACTATCTGATATGCTGTCTACTAGCCAAGTCTCCGTAATGCATATAACATCAAAATCGTTCAAACTATCTCTTCTAAAGAATGTATTCACTTTTGTACGCAAACCCACCCGGGGTTTTGATAATATAAATTAAGTTCAGGCATTTTTACACCGAATAAAATTATCTAAATAGCAAAATAAGTATTAAATAATTACACATAAATACGGAGGAGACCATATAAAATAAGCAATATGAGATACAACGCGAATATAATAATAATTATTGGAATGGTAAAATTTAGAAAATATCGTATCGTAAATATCGTATCTGTGTCTAACACAGTGTCGTGCACAGTGTCGTGCACAGAGCTACATTGACACATTCAATCGAACAGCGATAATGAGTAACAGTAGCAATTCACAAGAACAGTACGCACTATGCACCCTCCACATCCACAGCAAATATGCACCCAGTGCTGAGGGAATTAAGCAGAAATTAGCATAACTATTAAAGTCGACCGTGATAAAGTAAAATGTAATATTTTTACCTGTGTTTAATTAATTCATGTATATAATTCCTCCTAATGATAATAGATGGTGTTAGAGTCTAGTTAGCTCACGCTATGGTTTGATTTTGTAAACATACTTGAGATCTGTTAATTATACGAATAAATTTCAGTTTCTTAATCGAGGTGAATCCGGAGAAAAGTGCCGCAGTGTTCTTTTCTCGGGATCCACGAGGTCTTACGAGACCCGATTCCCAACATAGGACCGTAAGCCCCATCTCATTGTTCGGCCGACCCATCCCATGGGTCGAGAAGGCCAAATACCTAGGTGTCATCCTAGACTCCAGAATGACGTTTGGACCTCACATCACCGCTGTTAGGAACAAAGCCGCGTTCTATCTAGGCCGGCTCGGTCCGATATTCAGGAATCGTAGAATGTCACTTAGAAATAAGTGTACACTCTACAAAGCCTGCATCCGCCCCGTTCTCACATACGCCAGCGTAGTGTTCGCACACGCTGCGCGCTCCCATCTGGCTAAGCTCCAGATTATCCAAAACCGGTTTGCCCGTAATGCAACCGCTGCCCCTCACTATCTCAGGGTCGCAGATCTCCATCTCGACCTTGAACTCCCTTCCATCATTAGTTTCATGAAGAAAGCGTCTAGACGCTACTTCGAAACTGCCTCCCAACACCCCAACCCATTGATAGCCCGCGCTGTCAATTACACCCCGCGGATCGACGCCCGGGGGTTCCGGCGCAGACCGCGGAATTCACTCTTTGATCCCGATGATCGCATTACTGTTGCGAACGCCCCCTACCTCTCCCCCTCCAACCCCAACACTCCAGACACACACCGCGCTCGGCGGCTCCGGGCGCGAAGAGTAAGGACTTCTGCGCGATACACCAGGTACCGGTAGCCCACGGTACCTGGGCGCCTCTCTCTCCGACAGGCCCTTAAGGCACGAACCCGCGTGTTCGATTTGTTTCTCCAGCGACGTCCTGAGCCGAGGTCCGACCCCTCTCGGGGGCCCTTAGGCTGTCACTTAACTTTGTTTTTCTAGGCTGTGGCGCCTCACGCCCGCCTCTCTAGTCCGGTGACGTAGTGACAGCCCACTCGGGGCTAACTACATAGTCAGGTCAAAAAGAAAAAAAAAAAAAAAAAAAAAAAAAAAAAATCAGTTTCTTGAGTCCGGTGATGTAGTAACAGCCCACTCGGGGCTAGCTACATAGTCAGGTCAAAAAAATACGAAAAAATGAGAGGGCCGTATAGATGTTTCCTTTTTTCTCCGCAACGCTGAATGAAATTAATATAGTTTTTGTCGATGGTGTAGACTTTGGCACCAATTTTAGCAACAACATCGTACAGGTTCTCATTCTTGACTTCCGCGATGCCTTTTACCTCTGCATTATTCGTACGGGTCCACTGCTCCTTGTTTTTGATATCATCCTCCAGTTTACAAAGTCTGTTTTCTACGTCTTGCCAAACTCTCCTACTATGGTTCAAATCAAATATCTCTTGCATGGTTTGAGAGCTATCTTCATAAGCGCTCTCAGTCGGTGAAAATGGTGGGAAACAGTGGCACCTTGGTATTCGAGTCAAAACCTATTCAGCGTGGTGTTCCACAAGGTTCGTTGCTTGGTCCTCTCCTCTTTATTATGTATACTGCTGATATGGATCAAGTAATCGAGCATTGTAAATTTCATTGTTATGCCGACGATGTACAGTTATACATAACAGGAAAACCGGATAATATGGTAGTTGCAACGCGTCTATTAAATGAGGATCTGGAAAAAATCTCATATTGGTCTCTAGGTAATTCCTTAATGCTGAACCCCACTAAATCTAACTTTATTACTATAGGCATACAATTACAAATTCGACAACCAGTTGAGATTTGAGAATCACGTGCTAGGTCTCGTAAATAATTGCTTGTATCAGTTAAGCATCTTGTATAAAATCCGCAACTTTCTCTCAGAAAAGTCACTTAGGGTGAGGATCTGTGAATCATTAATGTTATCAAGACTAAACTACGGCGATCCCTTTATGGACCGCGGTTATTAAGCACGACTCAACGGTTGATACAACGTGCTTAAAACGCGTGCTACCGTTTCTGCTTCTACATTCCCCCGCGTACTCATATTTCCCCATATCATAATAAAGCATCCATACTGAACATGGAATCACGTAGAGAGTTGCATCTTGCCAGTCTTATATTCGATCTTCTTAAATTCAAAAAACCAGAGTACTTGCATGGCAAGTTGAAATACTCCAAAAAATCAGATCGATTCGCTTCGTGCTCTCATTTCATGATCATAAGAAGTAAATGCTACGTTTACTGGGAGCTTTAGATATGCGGCAACGAAGTGTTGGAATAATATCCTACCACCCATAAGAAATCTTATTGCCAAAGTCACCTTCAAACTACACCTCAAAGCATTCATGTTGGGAAAACAAAAGCTTGGTATTGGTAGCTTGGTATTGGCTAAACTAAACACTTTGTTTGCCGTGTGTGTGTAAGGAATACAATCATCGGTGGTACACTGCTGAAATTCTCACACATTATTAACATCATTTTGGCTGATTTTATTTACATTTTTATATTACACAGACACCTCTCTAATACAGAAAGACTCGGTGACTTCTTATTGCACTTGTCCTCGGCATCTCGCGGGTTATAGCTGAAAATCAGTGGTTGCTCTTTCTGAGCGACATTACTCACTGAGCTACAGTCCGTTTGCGCTACTGCATCATACGCGTACCCTAAAATAAGACATCCTCAACACAGTATGTATATTTTTGTTTGTAACCTCTTATGTGTAAGTTATTGTGTGTACGTGTGTGTTTTAGAAGCAAAATAAATCATTTATCTATCTACTTCTTTATATTGAGTTTGCACTTTCTCTACACTCAGTCTCTTCTCAAAATGCATTGCATCTCCACAAATTCTGATCGTAGTGCTTTGAGGTCCTCTACTAAGGATTCCAAGGGAACGGGTTTGGCAGACAGAAAATTCAGTGAGTATAGCGGAGTCACTCTGCTGGGTGGTAGTAATAATTCCCGTAGGAGGCGGCGCAGTCACTCCAGCCTGTTTACAGGCGACGCACCGCCAGAAGGATTTTCTGTCACACAGTTTTCTGTAGCCAGCCTCTGTTATAAATGAAATTGATTGATGGAAGCCGGGCATTGTACTCCATCTGATAGGACATCACCACATTTAAAACACTCTGACGTATTCATGGTCACTCAAACGTTGAGAATCAGTGGAATTTTATTAAAAAATATGAAGATGTTTACTCCTGCAACTAGTCCGCCGGTTACGGAGCGGACAAGCATACTATGCGTATTATGTGTCCAAGAATGCCTTCGAAATAATGTCGCGCTTTGAGCGATAGTAGTGTTTGTATGTGCTACTCATGAATTGGACGTGTTTCTACATTAGTTATTTAGAATATTATTATAATTATAGAATAGAATAAATTATTTTTTTATTTAATATTATTAAATGTCATGGATTACTCAAACTTAGATGTCGATCGAAAAATTGCATACAAAAATAAGATAATTGTCTATTCCTAAAAAATGTAAAGGCAACTGAAAGAGTTGAGTAAATTTAGATCAAAAAACATAGCATTTTTGATAAGAAACTATTTAATAAACCTAAAAATAAATCGACAGATATCGTTGGACCTTACCGATACACGGCTCGTCGACCCAGTACAAGTGCAGGAACACACGGTGTCTCCCTTTGAGGGCTTCTGCAGATTCTGCTGTAATGTGCAATACTTGGTTAAGGTAATTCAATTACCATTCATGTCGTATGGAAACAAGTCGAAATTAAAGACGCATTTCCACCGGCAAAGAAAAACGAGATAACTCGAGACGAGGCCATCTCGTCTCGTCTCGTGGTAACAACATGAGAACTGTAAATCCTATAGCAAACTTACAAATCTCGAGCGTCTGATGTGAGAGACGAGAATTGAGGTAATGATTGATGAAAATTGTATCGTATACATATATATATATACATATAAGAAGTATATACTTTATACGACGTCGGGAATGGGTTGCCTATGGACGCTTGCTATACTGAAAGTACTTTCAATACGTATAAGAGAAGTAGGGCACATTAAAGCAGCCCGTCTGGAAAAGTACCTCCACCTCACAGAAAACAGCAGCCAACTCCTTGGAGAGTCGTTGTGTTCTTGTGGTAGCAGGAGAGGTGGCATCGAGTAACGTATTGCAAGCGTTCATAGGCCACGGTAACCGCTTTAAATCAAGTAGACCGTATGCTGGTACGCCACCCGACGTCTTCTTCATTATCATCTTAGCGCCATCCCGTCTGATATCGAGAGAATACAAAAACAAATGACGGTAATTCCCGTATCTACTCCTATAATGTAAAATAATTTATATCCATGCTTACATGCATCTCTGTCACTGTTGTTTAGGATGTCGAATAGTTTTATTTGCTTCTCCCAACCTCTACCCTGGATTTTCAATATGTAAGCACATATGTAGTTCCTTATTTTGTGATAAAACGTAGTTCTGATCTCGGTCCTCTTGTGCTGGCCGACGACCAGCGTCACGTTGGACTGCAGCTCGGAAGTCAGGGTCGACGAGCCGCACTCTTGACCTGGAAATTGATGATTATTATATGCGAGTGTGTCTTTAAAACGCGCATGAAATATACTATTTATAAAAAGGCTTATTATATAGGGCTGATGAATATTAAAACCCAGCGAAACTGGCAATGAGTTGATAACGTTGTCAGAAAACATAGTTCGTGGTGCAAAACGTCAGAAGTCGCTCGCCACGCACATTCAGTCAGTTACTGTCTGTCAGAATAATCACTCACCAATCACGTTCACACTACTTCTGACAGGTGGCTAACCACTCACTGGATGTGAGTGGTAAGTCGCCCCCTGTCGGAAGTAGTCACTCACCACTGGAATCCAGTGAGTGGTGAGCCACCGCGTGTCAGGAGTAATTGCTCACCACTCGTATACAGTAGTAGCGATCAGATACAATAGTTATGTTGTATCATTGATGTTCAACGGAACGATTCACGACGGGCGTACTACATTACATTAATCTACTCAGAGGGACCTCTGCGCGTTGAATCCATATCGCACGCCTATCAAATGGCCGGAATTAATATCCATGAACATATGCTCCCCTCAAACCTCACAATAAAAATATTCGTACAGCGATGACCTGAAAGATTGGTTGCGAATTGGTGTGTGTACAAGAAGGCGCGTAATATCCACAATGCAAATTGAGAGCAGCTACCTTTCTATCCATAATTTCACGCCAAATCCCTTTCAGACCAACTCTGTTTCTAACATCATCATTGCGGATACGGTCTACAAGCGTTACGCCACAAATTTTACGAAACGCTAGCATTTCGCCCGCGTTTATTCTACTTTCATGCTCTCCCTGCCATACCCAACTATCGCTTCCATAAGTAATCGTTGGGATCAGCACTGTATTGTGTTCAGCGAGCTGTGCCTCCTGGCTCAAGTTTTTACTGCCA
Source organism: Pyralis farinalis (assembly GCA_947507595.1). Classification (NCBI taxonomy): domain Eukaryota; kingdom Metazoa; phylum Arthropoda; class Insecta; order Lepidoptera; family Pyralidae; genus Pyralis; species Pyralis farinalis. Next base: position 962,264 of record OX382263.1, read on the forward strand.
AGAAGTTTTCCCAACGCTCCATTCACACTATTCCCAGCACTCATTCGTCTTTCCACATCTGCAGTGTACCTTCCATCCCTGCTGAAAGTGCATCCAAGATATATAATCTCATCCACTTATTCCAAGACTTATCATCAACCGTAATCCTTACATTGGTTCTGGTTTCTTCTCTTTCAAGTACCATTATCTTTGTTTTCTTCGCATTCAATAGTAAGCCTTTCTCTATACATTCGTCTTTCATCATTGTGATCAGTGTTTGCAGTTCAGAAAGTGTTTCTGGTAACAGGACGGCATCGTCTGCATACAGCAGACATTTCTGCACTCTCGCCTTCTCTCTTCTCTTGAATAGTAACCAAATTATATTTGTTACATATGTTGTCATTAAGAGGTGCTTACCTATTAATATATACTTGGTCCAGTGTTGGAGTGACTGGTGATCTGTCATTTGGCGTGTGGCGTGTGTCAAAAATGTTGTGGTCATTATGTTTTCAAATTGAATTGAATCTCAGAGGCACTTACTGTATATTTGATACGCTTTCGTGTCTTCAGGGAAACTCCACTGACGAAGTTCCAAGTCGAGAGAAAACCCAGGAGTGTGATCTAAGTGAAGAGGCTCGTCAGCTGGAAACACAATGAAATTGTTTTTCATTACAACGTCGGGAAGCATACGACCCATCTGACGGGCAGCTTTGATGCACCCTTCCTCGATGTTTGTACCATGTGTAGCGCCGGGATTAACAAGTACAACGGGGATCAACGACGATAAACGTGGAATTATTTATATAAAAGCGTTTATTCCTTTAGCGAAGATACAGATTTTGACATGGAAGAGTAGGATAGCCCAGTAGATGAAGAAGCGGTCCATGGGTAGACCACTCGACGTGTCGGATCCTGTCATGTATTAAATTCGTGTTTTCGGATTAATATAGATAAAGATAAAAGTTATTTATTTGCCATTGGGCCCTCTCGAGCATACCAGTCGTACTATGACCTGGACGGAAACCAGACTGTAAAGGATTGAGTATATTGTTTTTGGAGAGGAAGTAGGTAAGTTGTTTTTCAACAAGGCGCTCTAGAACTTTGGAAAGAAAAGGTAAAATTGAGTTTGGACGATAATCCGAATGAGCAGAAGGATTCAACTTTTTAGGTAAAGGGATAACGTAAGCAATCTTCCAAGCGGAAGGGAAAATACCAGAAGTAATGGAATTGTTAAGGATCAAGGTTATTACAGGAAGGAGTCATATGACGACTGATGCTATCGTCGCCCACCGCATTAGAAAGTACAGATAGTACATTCTTCTTAACATCACATTCATTGAATTGACTAAAGAAAAAAGGAGGATAGTCTGGAGTTGGAAGTGAAGAAATCTCGTCAAGAGTTTTGTCTTTAACTTTGCAATTAAAATTTGCCGAAGAAGAGAAATGCCAGTTAAAAAACCCGTGGGAACTGTCCTGTATAATATTGATATCGATATGTCAATATTATTAGGACAGTCGCCACGGTTTTTTCCAACTCCGAGTGACCTTAGAAATTTCCAGACCTTTGCTGGATCACCGTTTTGAACAGATTTATGGATATGTTGGCGTTGGGCATCCCTGCACATCCTATTGCAGATGTTGCGTGTACCTATAATAATATAATACCTATCGCAATATTTATCAGGATAAGTTTTATATTTAGCCTTAGCTCTATTTTTCTTTTTGATTAGTTCTCTAATATCGTCCGTTAACCACGGAGCAGGAAGATGCTGAACTCTGACCGGGCGAATAGAGTAGAATAATGTTGGTCGTAGAGATGTAAAATTTTGTTATTAAATAGGTCAATTTGTGCATCCACAGTATCAGCTGCGCCAATCGCCAACCAATCAATCTCACGCGCATCAGCACGCAATAAGTTCGTATCAATGGCACCAAAATTACGTTGTAAAAGGATTCTTACCGTTATACAGTTGTCTAATCATTCTGATCGCCGCGGTCCGCTACCTAAGACCATGGATTTAAAAAAAGAAATAGATGAAAATATTTGCCATTGGGCCCTCGCGGGCACTTAGCCACGTCGTACATTTTTTGAGGAGAGAAAGTAAGAAGAAGGCCAAGACTTACCTACCATGACCAAATTGATCGTGTTCTATCAGAAGGTCAGGAGCCCTAGAAACCGGCGAGCGTGCGTGAGAAGAGCAATGAATGTTAAAGAAGCGCGTGAGATATGTAAGGATCGAGTCACGTGGCGCTCGGTTGTCTCTGCCTACCCCGCAAGGGATTTGGCGTGAAGTTATATATAGATAGATAGATAGTACATTTTTTGAAATGTAACATTGTATCTTATTAAATTCTCTTGTTTGGCGAACATACTGATTTTAATACAGTCATTGACGCAGACAGCCGCCACACGACAACCCAGAGGGAAAACCAGACCATTCGTCACACGCCTTTCGAATTATTATTTCTTGGTCGTGCGAGTTTCCTCACGATGTTTTCCTTCACCGAGCAAGTGGTCATATAACATGAATCCGAAAACACGAATTCAATGGCAGGTCCACGCCCGCCAGGACTGGAACCGGAGGCCGGTCGGTTGATTTCAGTTGTTCTTTGTCCACTACTCTTTCTTTGTCCACAGGCTACGGTAACCACTTCAGGTGAGCCGTATGCCTGTATTCCTCCTGACGCAATATTAAAAAAAAAACTGCGTAAACATAAACATCAATGACGTGCGTTAGTCTCGCAAAATCTCGAAAACGACTTGACCGAGTATACTAGCTTTTTTATATATTTAACCATACTACCGAAAATGAAACAAAAAAAATACGAACTAAGTTGCAGCTTTCAGCTAGCGGTTATTAAGGTATGTGTAAGGAGACAATGTCTCCGAGTGGCAGTAATACACTTCATACTCACGTGCCGGACAACACACTACACTTCTCACTACACACAACAATACACACACTGATATCAGATGCATTCTGTGTACTTTGATGGTCCGACGAGCTCGACGCTGGTCTGCGCGCGCGAGGATGTTCACTTCGGTATGTTCACACGTGTGACGTCGGATCGCGTTGAAGACGCACTGCTGCAGAGTTAATACCACACCAGACAGAGGTTCTCAACTCTATGGAGCTCATATCAAACAATAACATCCGTGGTCTTTAGAAACAGAGCCAAAAGTTTTGCACGTATATCGTAAGAAGTAGACAGTTTCTCGCCACAATGTGGAATCTGTTTTTTTCACCAGAAGGCGACTTTGTACACAAGTCGTCTGCGTGGGTACCTCTGTCTCACCTATTTCTACCGCCAAACAGCTATATTTATAAAGCCGTGTTCCAGCTTGAAGGGTGAGATATGGCAGAGAAATTACTGGGTACTGTGACGAAACAGCCTTAGGTCACAACATTGGCAGCCGGCAAGTAACATCCCAATAGTGTTGCGAGCGTCAATAGGCTGCGGTGACCGCTTACTATCTGATGAGGGCCGCTTGCTTGTTTGCCAATATAGTTGTATAAAAAAATCTGTATTATCATTCTCATTACAATTCTGACGAGGTTTCTTCTGTTTATCGACTGGTACGTTAGTGCCAGAGTCGTGAGTTCCATTCCCGCACAAGGCGAACATTTATGTGCACGAACACTTATGTTTGTTTTGGTCTGTATTATTGTGTGTGTTTCTATGTATTATTATAATATAGATATGTAGTGTTCGTATGTATTATGATTAGGTCAGCACGGGGAATCAAAGGTCGGCTCGCCTAATACCTAGTGGTTAAGTTGACGGCAGTCGCCCACGCACCGCCGTTTGTGTCACGCGTATAAACGCCAAACTGTTGCATCATAAATGGAGTCATTACTGAACTTACCCTACCCTAGCTAATATCCCTAATATGGATATTACAAATGTATGTCGTTGCTGCCGTTGCTGCTCCGGTCCTTTCTGCCCCAGCAATCAGCAGTTTAGATCAAATTGCCTTGTAAATTTTACTTTCGCTGAATAACGCCGGAATCTATTAACTATTTAGAGCTATCAATGTTGAAAAATCGGGTGGAGTGTGTTAGGATCGAGTCATGTGGCGCTCGGATACCCCGCAAGGGACTTGGTGTGAAAATATAGATAATTACATATAAAATAATAATCACGAGTTAGATGTCACCCAGTGACATTATTTCTCTCTTTCACACGCAACAGGAACGACAGTGACGCAATATTCAAAATCCATTGCCTTAATTTTTACATAAAATGTTCATTGATAGTTTTGTTTAGTATCTAAATAAGGTTTTCTCTCAGAGTACGAAGCCGTAACTTCGTTGGAAAATAAGCCAAATAGTTATTTAAAATAAGAACAAAGACACTAAGTTTATTAGCATTTTTATTGAATGTCCTTCGAAAATCTGATTTTGATACAAAAAGAATACGTAATCATTTCAAAACCAAATCCATGTATGAGTGCAATGAACGTTATAATAAACTTATTATTTGTTACGCATCCTAAAGTTTGGGAAGCGTTGACTTCGTAATGGCCTTGTTTTATTTTCCTCATATACGATAGTTACCGGACTGCGCGTGTGATTTTAGTACCTATTTGCAATTTATGTCCATTACTATAAATGTCAATAATCTGTGTATTAATTCTGTTTACTGTAAGGCAGCTTCATCTGCCCGTATCATGGTATACCGTGGCAACTTTCAAAAATCCTCTCGTAGAGAATGCCTACTCCTCTTCAGACAACTCCTTGAAATATTTAAAGTTCCCAGCCTCGGCCGTTTGTGCTGTATGTCAATGTCTGTCCATCGGTCGCTTGTTTCGTTTATATATATACGGATCTCATCATGAGACCGATAAAACCTGTTTTCCGTCTTCCCACTCTTAACTGTAAAGTGGTCTTCAGTGCATTGACTCATGATGACTGCTTGGTTGGAAGTTGTCACAACGCGGGCGATGCTCACACGCCATTATCCTTATTTTTTTTTTTATATTGTCGGACAAATTACACAGCGCCATCCAGCCCCAAAGTAAGCGAAGCTTGTGTTATGGGTACTAGACAACTGATAAACATACGTAAATACATTTTTTTTTTTGAAAATACATAGGTACTTATTATACATTGAAAATACCCAGGCCAATACAAACAGACATGTTCATGCACACAAATGTTTGTACTGTGTGGGAATCGAACCCACGAGCGTTGGTGTCAAAGTATCGTAACAGCGCGTTTCACCACTGCGCCACCGAGCTCGTCAATTTGTCTGTCCCGTCAAATTGTTGGGCTGCGCGAGTGATACTGCCAGTGTTGTAAGTTTTACATCAGGCGGGGCGTATGCAAAAAAATATAGTTTAATTTAATAATACGATCAAATACGAAGGATAAGGATTTACGCGACATGAAAATAATAAAATACTTAGATATAAATAAATGTATAAATAAAAATAATAAATTTATTTGCCATTGGATTCCTGGCGGAATCTCTTTTCTTTAATTTAAATTTCTCATGTTTTCTTTTTTTAATTGGCAAGCTTCTGAAAATGCCCATTGGCGAAGAAAAAGTACGATAGTTTGGCGAGTTTCTTAATTATGTATTTTTTCAATAAATTGATATTGCAATGAATTTATGGAACAGAAAAACTACTCCATTACCTGTAACCCGCGTAAAAGCATGGTGATATTAATTTTAGAAACTAATTTAATAATAAAACGGTGGATATAACCCTCGCACATACATACATACATACACGTAAAACACATACATACACACATTCAAACAAACGCGTGCACATACATGCACTTGCACACACACAACACACACACACAACACACACACCACAACACACACAATACTAATTTATTTTTATTTATAGTTTACTTTAAATAATAAAACAAAATGTACCATGGTTTGATGAAATTATTGATCATTGTTTGTGTTGGGTAATATATGTTGATTATCCGCTTCCGCTCTTCACTTAGACTGCACGACAACTGATACGGAGAACTACCGTCGATTTAACGAAGGGTGCCTATGCAGTCTCGTCGTAAAACTATGCACAAAATAATTCTAACTACATAGACAGTGATTAGTGGCACACCGGTGTTGCCCCCGGCCGACTATCTCTGGCATTTCGGGGGTCCATCTAGTGAGTGGCGAGCCATCGCCTGCCAAAAGTAACAGTCAGATATGATAGTTATGGCAGGTGTCCGTCCCTCTTCTACAATAGCCCGGTTCTAATAATACCTCCAAATCTCACTTTAATAGCCCACTTTTTCCCGACATATTTCCAATAGTCCCAATACCTGCCGTGGCCTGTTCATTGGTATATTGCCCCATTGATATCCCCTGGAGCGGATCACGGCAGATGTACAACATTACATACAATCTTTTGTAAGGGGCCTCTACGCGTTGGATCTTTATCCCGCGCAAGCCTATCAAATGACCGGGATTAATACCCGTGAGTAGAAAGATAAATAATAAATGTTCTTTATTTCTCCTCACAATAATATAGACCATACATTTTGTTATTGTACATACCAGTTCAACATGATCCTATACCATACGGTCCAATAATGTGCGAGGAGCTGGTGTCTGAAGTAGGTTTACACCTGTGTCACAGATTAAGATGTCACAGTTTGTGTTCCCTCAAAACATTTGAAGTAGCACAATTTAGTTCACTTGTATGTGTAGGTACATCACTTATCAATTTATCATCAATCAAATAAAATACACTCACTATTTTACACATAAACGTACGTCGCAAAAATGTAAAAATATTGGTAATGTGGTCTAGTACAGTCAAAAATATTTTATCTGTCTCTTTCCTTCTTATGAGGAACTGTATACATCTATCACGTTCTATCTTGGTATTATTATTTGCTTGTCACCTCTAGGTATCCTTTCTCTTTGCATCTGAGCGACAACTGATACACAGCGCCATCTGAGCGACAACTGATACACAGCGCCATCTGAGCGACAACTGATACACAGCGCCATCTGAGCGACAACTGATACACAGCGCCATGTGAGCGACAACTGATACACAGCGCCATCTGAGCGACAACTGATACACAGCGCCATCTGAGCGACAACTGATACACAGCGCCATCTGAGCGACAACTGATACACAGCGCCATCTGTGCGACAACTGATACACAGCGCCATCTGAGCGACAACTGATACACAGCGCCATCTGAGCGACAACTGATACACAGCGCCATGTCAGCGACAACGCCATGTGAGCGACAACTGATAAACATACTTAAATACATTTATTTTGTATCTAAATACATACTTTGATACATAGAAAATACCTAGACCAAGACAAACAGACAAGTTCACGCATACAAATGTTTGTCCTGTGTGGGAATCGAACCTACGAGCGTTGGTGTCAAAGTAGCGTCTCTTACCGCTGCGCTATCGAGCTCCTCAAATTACATAATTATAATGTAATCTTACAAACTTGTTTTAGCAGTTGAATTAGCAAAACTTTTATACGGATTCCCCCCCTCCGTCCCTTACTCATCCCACTGCTGGGATACGGGTCTCTCTTCCGGAGGGGTTTACAGCACTCCACCGCGCTGCTTAACTTCGGATTGACGGAGGCCAGTGTTCTCAAGTCCCACTGTAATCTATTGATAAGTTCGAGGTAGATAAAGAGATCAAGAGAGGTAGGGCGCATCAAAGCATCTGGGGAAGTACCTCCACCTCACGGAAAACCGCAGCCAAATAACAACTCCGTAGAGGGTTGTTGTGTCCCTGTGTGTGAGTGAGGTCACCAGTAAGCTCCCAAGGAGTTGCTGTGTAAGCAGCAGAGGAGGCATCGCGCGAGTGATACTTAATATATTACACGCGTTAATAAGCTACAGTAACTGCTTTACATCAGGTGGACCGTATGCAAGCATGACTCCCGACGTAGTATAAAAAAACCCACTACTACTCAGACGTGTTCCAGTGACGTGCACAACGACGACATCGTTCACATGCTACGGTAACCGCTTTACATCAGGTGGCCCGTATGCTTATATGTCTCCCGACTTTGTATAAGAAAAAGCTTCTGATCCTGCGGTCAAGGTTGCTTAACCTACGTGATCGATTAGATTTACAATCATTTTTGTCTGGTAGACACTTTGCCTAAACATTTTCTGCTCTCTGTACTTCCCTGCCTAATTAATGTTTGAATCAGATAGACCCCTTACTTGATGCAATCGACCTCCTTTGGGAAGCACGGTATTAGAATGGCACGTCCAACGGCTCCGTGTGTGTAGACCGAGGCTCTGGTATGAGCACGGAGGAGCTCGATATAACCCATCTATACATACTGCGGTCGAGGTTACTTAACCTGCGTGTTCGAGATCACGAAAAACTACAGTATTTAATTACAATTATATTTAATTAAACATAATGTACACCAACAAAGCAAGTTCATGTTTTACATAAATAACGACCTTCAAGGAATCGTGGAAATGGAAACCGGAAACATTACAACATATATAATTAAACGGCAGCCATTTTGCTACAATGTTTAATTTTTTTTTGCCGCTCCATCGTATCGGTATGAGTACTCTTAAAACGTAAAAAAATGCATTAAAAAATACCGGTTGGCCGGTACAACGTACTCGAAATGTAAAGTCGACATCGTCTTTATCTGACCCTAAATAGTACATTATCTTTTTTTTGAAGTGACAACTTCTTATGGGAGGGTAAACCGCTTCGTTACGTAACGCGTTACGGCGCCAGTCTGTCTGGCTTCCCTTTCTCTCACGCATACGGCAGCTTTAATTATATGTAGATTAGTTTATCACTTCTGTCGGACGTCTCGAGATTTTAGTTTTATATCTTAGTAACAGCCATTGGAGTACACCCGTCCTGGTGTCCTGTAGGAACGTGTTTTTTCTACTTAATTTTTCCTCGGCCCGAGAAGATCGTATCGAATGAACCTTGAAGAATCGGGCTGTCGAATGCAAAAATAAATTTTCAAATCCGTCCGGTAGTTCCTGAAATTAGCACGTTCAAACATACAAACTATTCCGCTTTATATTAGTATGTTACGTAGAGAAACGCCTATATTATTTTTTTATTTAATTTTGCTTCCATAGCGGGAGGCAATTCACAAAACTAATGATAACAAAATCGGGAGATACAGTTTGGTGTTGTAGCTACATATATATCGTATACATCCAAAACTTAATTACACCAATTGATAGCTAAAGAAACTAAGAATTCGTTACGTTGAGTGAGGACTACGTACGTTAAGAAAGCGCCGCCGTTTCGAGATAATTTGACTGCATCATGTAATTATCTTTTTTTTTCACTTCAATTTATATATACACAAAAAATAAGATAAAGTATTAAGTACTGTCAGATAAAGGCGGCTGTACTCCAAACCGATACAAGAATGTATCATTAAAGTTGTACAGCTACTGCCGTAGATCACTTTACGCAGGCCCGACCTAGCGCAGCGCCGTCTACCGCGACTTTACTAATACATACACTAAAGATACAATAAAGTACTATCCGGGTCAGATAAATGGTGGTTGTACTACAAACCGATACAAAAAATTGACTGTATGTTCTCTATTCTTCGCCAGTTCCTTGTTATCTATGCGAATGTCAAATTTAAAATGTCTATTTCCTCAGTTTCCATTTCTTTTTGAAGAACGGGTTGATGGGGGAGGGCGTGGATGGTTTCAGATTGGTTTTGATCGGTGTCTTGGTGCTGTCGTAGGGGATGCTCGGGCTCTGGCGAACGCTCTTGTAGTAGTCCACTGTTCCTTGCATCGAATTGTTCTTGAGGACGAATTTTACCTAAAAAAAAATACAAATTAATTATTTCGATTCGTGTACATAGACGTATATATATATATGTGAAGGGTCGACAAGGTAACGTTGAAGTATTTCCTCACCTTTTTCGGAGTGCTGTATATTTTTTTCTGTGAACTTTCATATTTCTTTTCACTGGGCGACGTCAACTTTTCAAAGCTCCTGGACTTCATCGTTATTACTTTCCGGTTCGCCGGTAGCTTTCCTTCCGCTGTTTTTTCTATGTTACCACCGTTTACACTTTTTTGTTGTTTATTTATAGTTCTTTCTACTTTACTGTCATTATCTACTATTTTCCCTTGCTTATTGGTAGATTTCTCTACATTACCACCGTTCGCCAGTATCTTCTCCTGTTTGCTGCCCAACTTCGCAGCTTTACTACATTTGTCTACCACTCCATTAGTAACTTCTTTACTTCTATCTTCTTTTTTAGTGGGTTTCTCATTTTTGCTTCTTAAAATGTCTGCTTTATTGACAGACTTATTTTGGATAATATTTTTTACTGTTTCTTCAATACCGCGTTTTATTTTGTCATTTTTATGTTTATTTAGTTTCTTAACTCTATCTGTTAGACTTACTTTGTCAGATTTCTTTCCCTTTTTTCTACTAGTACTCTTATCACTCGCCATCTTTCTGTTACCATCTTTTATATTATTACCGATCGCGTTTTTTTCAACACTTTTTTGCTTTTTCACTCTGTCTGCAGAATTCTGTGTATCCAGCTTACGTTTTTTGTTATTTTTATGCACATTTTCTTTATTAGAAGAATCTTTTTCCGTGTCAGGGTCCGTCGTTTCGACCTTCCAGTCTCCATTCTGAGAAATTCATTTTATCAAATCAAAGTTATATTCATGTCAGGTCCCTTTCGGGAAAGGCAGGAAGAACTGAGCGCCACAAGACACGGCCCTTACACACCTCGCTCGCTTCTTTGACATTCATATCTCCTCACAACACCTTCTGATAACACATGACCAATTTGGGCGTGGTAGATAAAATAACAACTCCCTGGAATATTGTTGTGTTCCTGCAAGTGAGTGAGGTCACCAGTAAGCTCGTAAGGAGTAGCTGTGTTAGCATAAGAGGTGGCATTGCGAGAGTAATACCAAAAGTGTTGCAAGCATCTTTGCATTAAGAGGACCATATGCTTTTATGGCTCGTGACGTTGTATAAAAAAATCAACAAATTCTATACCACTAAATCGCAAAGTAGGGTGAAAAAATTAACGGTTTTCCGGGAGTTCCGTCAGTCGAGTTGTGAATCTGTAGCAATAATAATTATCATCATTTCGGCTCGTATCCATCTCTTGAGGTCGCTCATCTAGTGAGGAGTTATTCCCCACCAGCGGGGAGACATGCGTCTACCAGTACGATTCGGTCATTTTCCCCCCTAACAATAGCAGCAATAGTAACTCTAGGGAATTCCCGTGAATTTACAAATAATCACTATTAGAACAGTAGCAGCCTAGTGGACAAAGGACACTAAGGCCTGTTGACCAACAGGTCCTCAGTTCGAATCCTAGCATCTGCCACTAAATTCGTATTTTCGGATTTATGTACAGAATTGTAATGATCACTCGCTCGGCGGTGAAGGAAAACATCGTAAGGAAACCCGCACGTCCAAGAAATTATATTTCGAAAGACGTGGCACGTAACCTGAGAAAGATCTGGTTCAACCTCTGGGTTGCGGAGGCTTATCGCTCAGCAGCATCAGTACCTTCACCAAATCCTTAGGCTTAGGTAGCGGACCCGCTGATCCTAACGTATTATGAAACAGGCTAACGCTAAGAAGAAGATACAAATAGTGGTTACTGTGCAGGTGCTGGGTGGCCGGCTGCTGATCTGCACGACGTCCTCCACGATGCTCCCGCCAGCTCGACTCTTCGCCAGGAGACGTTTCCGATGCTTGCGGCTCAAGCCTGCGGACAATGTGTTTATTCTACAAGCGAGCTCGGTTTCGTCGAGGTTAATCGCAGCGAAATAACATGGTGGTGGAAACAACATCTTGGATGGTCGTTGTGTTCCTGCGAGTGAGTGAGGTCACCAGTAAGCTCCTAAAGTTGCTGTGTTAGCAGCAGCGCAGGCAACGCGCGAGCAATACTTTCAAAATTGCCATCGTTAATAAGCAACAGTAGTCATTTTACATCAGGCGGGCTTGTATAGCTCCAGCTCCAGACGTTTATAAAAGAAAAGGTCGGGAGTGCCACCTCTAAGCGCCAGTTCATCAGCCTCGGCGACCAGCTGCCTCTCGACGGTCTGCAGCTGCCTGGCCGCGCGGGTCGGCTTCCAGGAGGGCTCGTGGTCTTCTTCAAATACCTCAGGCATCGTCAGGGGGTAATCGTCCTTGGCGAGCCTTTCGAATCTGTCCACATAATAAATATATTATTGATTGATTTCATAGAATTTGTTACTACGATGATGATTGTGGTGATGATCATGATTGTGTTGATGATCATGATTATTGTGATGATGATTATGATGATTTCCAACAAATAATACTATTCTAAAGCCCGTTCCTGTGTAGAGTACCAGAGATTTGGATCGACTCGGATACTGGAACCCTCATGGTCGCGTGCTGTGCGGTATCAGATTACCAATGACGAATCGACATTTATACGAGCTCTGCGGTCTCGTGGTTAGTAACGCTACTTTAACACCAACGCTCGTGGATTTGATTCCCACACACGACAAACGAAGTGTGCATGAACACGTCTGTTTGTTTTGGTCTGGTTGATTCTAAGGGAGATAGGACGCATCATAGCAGCCCGGTATGGTGTCGGTCATATTCAAGACACTACAAAAGCTTGGTATCAGCCGTATGTTTGTATATCGTACTATCGACAGATATATCAACACTTCATCTGTTGAAGACCATAAAAGATTGGAGCGACCGAATGCAGTTAGAACTACAAAGGTTGTTAAAACCAGAAACGCCGAAACCCCATTAGGAAACAAAAATCTTATCACGAGAAATGACGATTCCCGCTAGGACTCTGTCGCGTGTAATAAAACAAGACCTGAAGCTCGGCGCTTATCGTCGATATACAGGACACGCCCTAAATCAATCCCTACAGTTAAAGAGAAAGGATCGATCAAAACGCCGTCTGTCCCGATACGCAGGTGAAAGGCACAGAAATACCAATTTACTGATGAAAAAAATTTCACGATTGAAGAGCACTATATCAAGCAAAATGACAAAGTGTACGCACACTCTTCTAAACAAGCCGCCCAAGTGATCGGAAAGGTACAACATGGTCATCATCTTGCGTCTGTAATGGTTTGGTAGGGGGCGTCTTATCAAGGAGTCACAAAGTTTAGTGTATCAAGAGACTGTCTTGGATCGTGTTGTGAAACCTATCAGCAATACACTTTTTAAAAATGTACTTTCCAACAGGACTCTGCACCTGGTCACTAAGCACGAACTACCCAAGCCTGGCTCGAAACCAACGTTTCGGACTTTATAAGAACTGGCCCCCGTCTAGCCCAGATCTGTGCACTTTAGAATAACGCAAGACTGACTCGCACTGCACGAGAAACCGTTGTAACTCTACAGGAGCTGCAGTTAGAAACCATACGTCATCCTCCGTACTCGGCAGACCTTGCTCCAACTGACTACTATTTTTTTCTTGATTTGGACAATTTTCTACGTGGTAAAAAATTTTCTTCCCAGGAGGCAGTACAAAATGCTTTCATACAGTTTGTCGAATCTAGAGCCCCAGAGTTCTATCGCAAAGGCATAAATAAACTTCCGATTAGATGGCAGCAATGTATAGATAATAATAATAATATAATACATTACATCGTTCCTTTCGAAGGGTCCTCTACGCGTTGGATTCATATCCCCGCGCACGCCTATCAAATGACCGGGATTAAAACCCGTGAAATAAAAGAATAATAATTATTTATTTATTTTTATACAATATTTATAATGAAGGTAAATATTTTGATTAAATAAATATGTTACACCTTAGAAAAAAACGAGTTTTAATTTTTCAAACAAATCGGCAATTTCATACTTTAACTCCTAATATAAACATTACCTCATAAAACAACAAATGCACACTCATTTGTAACAGAGCTTACTACTAGGTAGGCCGGACTAGGTGTTTCAATTCCACACTTACCTTTCCATATATACTTTTGTCCGTCTGTGCCCTTTGGAGGATGCGTTCGGGAGCATTTCCCTGAGCATGTGCGCGATCATGTCCGCCGGGACCGGCAGGCAGGCCAGCTCCACGTCCACGCGGCCGGCTCGAGGGTCCAGCGGCTTCTCACCACTGGGGGGGAGGAAACACACAGTTGTGCATGAGAGCAACGTACTAGATCTACAAATTTCACTTAATCTGTACCTATGCTTCCGCTACCGATTAATTCATGCGAACTAGCGCCGGCCGAGGCCCACCCACTGTCGTTTTTTTATACAGAGGTATACGCCCCACCTGATGTAAAGCGGTTACCGTAGCCTATGAACGCTTGCAATATAATAAGTATCACTCGCGAGCCAAGTGGTGGCCGAGGGTTTGTTATAAAAAAAACAAACTTTGTTTACCACAATACTGACCGACAGAGTTTCGGTGTTGATTTAATACAAAGGAATATTCTATTAATCTAACTTACTAGCTAATTTATACTACAATTATTGTTTACTCATCACTATTGTGCAATGCCGCATTTCCTATATTGAGTAACTGCCCATCAGCATTTAGTGGTGCTTATGACGCGTATTTGGTGTGGGTGGCTACCCTTAACTCGCGCGATGCCACCTCCGCTGCTGACACATCAACTCCTTATGAGCTTACTTGTAGACTCACAAGCAGGAACACAACAATCCTGTAGGAAGTTTTTATTTGGCTGCAGTTTTCTGTGGGTGGTGCTACTTCCCCAAACGGGCTGCTTTGGTCAGCAACTGGTCCACAGTTTGAATCCTGACACTAAATTGATTTTGACAACCTCCACGAAACAAGAGGGAAAACCAGACCTTTCTTATGTTAGGTCACACGTCTGTCGAAATATAATTTCTTGGACGTGTCGGACTCCTCGCGATGTGTTCCTTCACCGCCGAGCGAGTGATAGAAATATGTACATAAATCAGAAAATACGAATTCAGTGGTACACGGCCGCACCAAGATTCAAACCCCGGACTGTTGGATAATATACTGGTTGTTTATCTACTAGGCTACTACTATTCTTGTAACAGGGGTTTACTAAATCTATTGCAATTACACAAGTTACTCATTATAAGGGAACAATTAGAAATTATTAAACATAAATTCTAAAATAACTCTTATGAACAAACAGACTGACCTAAGCAACTCCCCTCTATTAAATATCTTTTCGCTCACACCATCCACCCCCGCCCTCAATTCAATATAAGGGACGGCACGGCGACGGATCTGTCACTTGTAGCATGTTACTCTAACGAGTAACATCTACAACGCCCGAGGATGTCTCGTGGAGAGAAACACGTGACGCAGAGACGACCAGGACAGTTGTGATAGGGATGGGGGCGGGTGCATGTGGTTTTGTTCCAGATGGCGGACGACCACAGAAGCCGAGGCAGAGACTACCGGAGCAGCCCCATGGCAGTGTCGACATGTTGCATCTACTAACGGTAGTGGGTGGGTGCCGGCCGGCGATAGTTCGAGTGAACTAATTGGTGGCGGAAGCACACAAAGCAAAACAAATTGCATGTAACTTACTCATCATCGTCACTGGCGTGTTTCTCATCGTTTTCCGCTTCATCATCATCGTCGTCGTCGTCTGACAGCGGCTCCAGCGCCGCCGGACCGCCGCGAGGACAACCCATCTGAAAAGCAACAATTATTGTTATAAAGTCTAGTGGTTAACATTGGTTACTTAACACTGGGGCTCGTGAGTTCGATTCCTACACAGGACGGTCATTTGAGTGCATTAACATTTATGTTGGTTATTCATTACGTCATTTTATAATTGAGTGGGTCATTTATAACTCAAAGCTTCGCATATGTATTTATAAGAATACTCAATTATTGGTATATTATCGTACCCAGAACTTTCTTATAAGTACATTTTATTTGACGTTTCGTTATTCTGTTATACGTCAGACGGCAGTGCTGCAGTAAAGGACTCGCTATTCTGTCAAAAAAAATCTTGACTGCAGCTGCACGGAATATAATCCTGGAAATTCTGGAATATAATCGAATTCTGATAAATTGTTTGGACATTTGTATAGCGGTGACAGGAGATGTAATAACGTTTATTACCAGTTTTGCTAATGTTAGTGTTAAGGAACTTCTGCAAAGGGATATTAAGGTTTTCAAGTGATAATTTATATTACATGTAGAAAGAATGCAGGATAAAGGATGAAGAAACAGATATACAACGCGAAAGTGGAAGGATGTAGGAGCCGAGGAAGGCTAATACTCTCCTACCATGACCAAATTGGTCTTCCTTGCATCCGCGGACCGATGCGGACGGGCCTCGAGGTTACAGCTCTTCGCCCGGGCAGTTTACGGCGGCGAACCGTTGCCGTGTAATTTAATTCCCGCAATATATTGGGTTGGAAACAAGCAAACGTTAGACGCGTACATGTACAGACGCTTCGCAGAAAAGGACGGTGTATTTGAAAGGCGACAGATATTTAGAAAGGGACAAAAATATACGTGGAAAAGAGAGATAAGTAACAAGCTTCAATTAGCACAACCGAGTTGTGTCAAAAAGGGCACAACAACACAACGTTGATTGTACGCAACACGTAGACGCTGGATCGACTGTTTGCCTTCATTCAGGCGGATGAATCTTCAATTAGAATTTTAATTGACATAAAAATAGTCAACTGACCTTCTTCCAAGCCCTGGTCTTGTCTGCATACTGCAGGCCGGCGTCGCTCTGCCGCATCAGAGCGTCGAGCAGCTTCCGAGCCTCGGTGTATAGGGTTGGGACTTCGCCCCAGCACATGTAGCGGCAGAACGGGCGGATGAGTTCCACCAGACTTTCATCGGGAAGCTCCCCTGATGACACCTGCGTTCAAAGAATGGCGAGTGCCCTAGTGCTAGAATAATATCCGTATAAGCCAATCTCTATGGATCACTGAGCTCAAGCAACATAAAAATAAACTCGCGGGCACTTTAAGAGAGGTATGGCGCAACAAAGCAGCCCGTCTGTGAAAGTACCTCCACCTCACAGAAAACCGCATCCAAATAACAACTCCCTAGAGGGTTGTGTTCCTGAGTGTGAGTGAGGTCACTAGAATGATCCCAAGCAGTTGTTATGTAAACAGCAGAGGAGGCATCGCGCGAGTGATACTTAATATGTTACAAGTGTTAATAGGCTACAGCAACTGCTTTACATCAGGTGGGTCGTATGCTTGAATGCCTCCCGACGTTGTATAAAAAAAAATATTAATTTTCGGTTGAACAGTATCCCAACAGTGGGATGAATAAGTTGGTGTGATAACATATCACACAACAGTTCTGATGCTCACCTTCGACAGTTCTTCGAGGAAGCACTCCACAAAATGCAATACCATAGACGTTGAATTCCTGGCGTAGTGAGGCGTCTTCAACGCTAGTATACCTGCCGAAAGAACAAACACTTACGTTTGAAATATGATCAGGGGTATCACTGGCGTAGCAGTGATTAGCGTGTGAAGCAGTCACCGTAGCCAATGAACGCTGCCGCCCCTGCTAACAACACAGTAACTCTTCAAGGGCTTACTGGTGCTGTACAGGAATCTATTTTACGAAATAAAACAACGATGGCACTGATTGACTTCGATTTAGTGCTTTTAGGGCTCCGTACCCAAAGGGTAAAACGGAACCCTATTACTGAGACTCCGCTGTCCGTCCGTCCGTCCGTCCATCCGTCTGTCACCAGGCTGTATCTCATGAACCGTGATAGTGAAATTTTCACAGATGATGTATGTATGTTCTGTTGCCGCTATAACAAATACTAAAAAATAGAATCAAATAATTATTTAAGGGGGCTCCCATACAACAAACGTGATTTTTTGCTCATTTTTGTTCGATATTGATAACGGCAACAGGTAGACGCTTGAAATATTCACAGAATATTTAGTTATATATTCACTTTAAGAATAAATAATTAAATTAAAATAAAACAAATATTTAAGGGGGGCTCCCATACAACAAACATGTTTTTTTTGCCGTTTTTATAGATAATGGTACGGAACCCTTTGTGTGCGAGTGAGACTCGCACTTGGCCGATTTTTCAAGTAACGTTCTTGTCTACGTCTCGTGGCCAAGTGAAAAGTGCATTCGCTATGCCGCAGTGTTGCCAGACTACTGAATCACTTGAATAAATCAACAGTACGACATATCGCGTACGACAGATACTTGCCATAGATAATTATTACACCAACCATAATGACAGTAAGTGACAGCCCTAAGGAATCTTACACTGGTAACCTAGCTCATTCGCTTGATGAGCTCGGTGGCGGAGTAGTTAATAAATAATAATAAATAAATAAATATTGTCGGACAAATTACACAGCGCAACCTAGCCCCATAGTAAGCGAAGCTTGTGTTATGGGTACTAGACAACTGATAAACATACGTAAATACATTTTTTTTTGTAAATACATACTTAATGTATATAGAAAATACCCAGACCAATACAAACAGACATGTTCATGCACACAAAGGTTTGTACTGTGTGGGAATCGAACCCACGAGCGTTGGTGTCAAAGTAGCGTAACAGCGCCTTCCACCACTGAGCCACCGAGCTCGTCATCGAGTTAAAAGAGGTAGGGCTCATCAGAGTAACCCGTGTGGGCAAGTTCTTCACAGCCGCGGCCGAGTAACAACTTCCTAGGTTGTTGTTCTTTTCCTGCGTGAGGTCTGCAGTAAGCTCCTAAGGGGCTACTCTGTTAGTGTTTAATCACACTATGCCAAAAATACGCGACCGAAGTTCGCCTTGACTATGCCTGCAATGTATTTTAAATGACTGACGACACACCGTGCCGAAATTACGTCGCGTTATAGCGTACAGCCGAACTTCGGTCGGGCGTAAGTTCGGCAGCGATTCGGCGGCAATGTTTTGTATAGCAACACATTATAAGCGACCGAAGTTCGGTTCGAACGTTGTTTTATAGACATGTCTGTAGACACGGCACGACGCCACGACAGCACTCGGACACTGATGCACACACAAAGTTGCGCAACCGAATTTCAGCCGCGTAAGTTCGGCGCTTGTGCTGTGTCATATCAGCCGAATACGCCGGAGCGTAAAATCAGTCGCGGAACTTCGGTCGCGTATTTTCGGCATAGTGTGTTTAGACACTTAGAAGTAGAGGTGGCATAGCACGAGTGATACTACATGTATTGCAAGCGTATATAGACGTTAACCGCTGTACATCGGGTAGGCCGTATGCTTGTATATCTTATATCTGCAATGGGACTACCTGCAAATGCGTCCAAATGCGTATGGAACTATCTGCAAATAGGAACAATAGCATGTAAGTGATCAAATTGCGAATGAGTCATTTTTTTGAATACAATAATACGGCAGGCATATAAACATACGGCCTGATGTAAAGTTGCAACACATTAAGTATCACTCGCGCGATGCCACCTCTGCTGCTAACACAGCAACTCCTTAGGAGCTTATTGGTGACCTCACTCACACACAGGAACAAAACAACCCTCCAGGGAGTTGTTATTTGTCTGCGGTTAAAGGTGTTTAATATTGGTGTACTCACCGTCGCTGGCTGACAACATTTTACTGAACATCTGACAGCTGTCCAGACTCCAGTCGCAGCGGAGGAGGCAGCGCAGAGAGCCGCGGAGGTAGCGACGCACCAACTGTGTGGAGAAATAACACAAATAACTAAAAACGAAAACACATCCTTCTGTTATGACGTGCCCGGCGGTCGAGTGAATAACAATCGTTACATACGACCAAGGCGTGGGTTCGATCAGACATTTGTGCGCCTGAACATAGTGAATGAGAGTGTATATCTTGGATGTGCTGTCAGCAGGGATGGAAGGTACACCGCTGACGTGGAGATACGAGTGAGTGCAGGGAATAGTGTGAATGGAGCGTTGGGGAAACTTCTTGGCAGTAAAAACCTGAGCCAGAAGGAGCAGCTCGCTATACACAATGCAGTGCTGGTCCCAACGCTTACATATGGAAGCGAGAGCTGGGTATGGCAGATTGAATGAAAGTAGGATAAACGCGATCGAAGTGCGCGCGTTGCGCAAAATTAGTGGCGTAACGTTTATAGATCGTATTTGTAATGCTGATTTTAGAAACAGAGTTGGACTAAAAGATAGTGTCGGTGTTAAAATGGCATGCCCTGTTGGTTCGGAAAAGAATTACGAAACAGATATACAACGGGACAGTAGAAGGATGTACGAGCCGAGGAAGACAAAGACTTGCCTACCATGACCAAATTGGTCGTGTTTTATCAGGTGATGTCAGGAGCCTTAGAAAACGGCGAGCGTGCATGAGAAGAGCAATTTTAAATATGTTATAAGAAAAAAGGGAGGAAAACACTGCTTTAAATCAACAGACACTGCCAGCTCCCCTCCCCAACATCGCCCACACAGTCTGTAAGTTAGCCTAATGCTTGTGTACACATACCATAAGAAACTTATCCATTCGATGATGGTCGATTCCGTACCACTCCGTAGCCAAGATCCGGAGACCAGCTTTCACCATGAGGACAGCGTACCGGACCTGCTCCGGCGGAAACTCGTCCAATATAGCCGCTATATTCTCACATAACTCCTCCTGAACACATAAGAAAATATTGCAGTCAGAAAAAGGCCAGTGACAGTCCAGTGAATAGAAATCTGACCTATTGACCAACTGGTCGCCAGTTCGAATCCTAGCATGTACCGTTAATTCTGGTGTTCTTCGGCTATTTGTTGTATCACTTGCTCGGCTGGGAAGGAAAATATTGTGAGGAAACCTGCATGTTCAAGTAATTATATTTCGAAAGACGTGGACTTGAAGAAAGGTCTGAATTTCCCTCTGGGATGTTGTAGACCTAAAGGCAATCACTCCATTTCAAAAACAATTTCACTTATACAACTAGATTGGCAGACAAGCATGCGGCCAGTATTAGATGGTAAGAGGTCATCGCAGCCTATTGACGCTCATTTGTGTGCAATATGGCAGTCAGAAAAAATCGGAAAACATGTGAAAACATTTCTACAACACAAAAGATCCTCATCCATGTTCCATTGGCTTAATTAGCCATGTTTAGTCAAAAGGTCATAACAGGAGCCCTAGGAACCAGTGAGCGTGTATGAAAAGAGTTAGGAATGTAATGTAAAGAAGTAATACAGAGTGCGTTTTGTGAAGCCAGTCCACGCTGCCTACCCCGTAAGGAACATGTTCTAATGTGAAAGTATAGTAGATAGATAAAATATATTGTGTGGTGAACAAGAGTTCTTTATACAACGTCAAGATACATTTACCAAAAAGTATCACACGCACAATGCTACCTCTGTTGCTAACACAGCAACTCCTAAGGTGTTTACTGGTGGCTCACAAGGAACACAACAACCCTCCGTGGAGTTGTTATTAGGCTGCGGTTTTCTGTGGCAACGTTAAGGTAACGGTGATCAGGTTACAGTGTACAATGTGACGGACCTGCACTAGCGGCTTGTCTGACATCCACACCGCATAGAACAGCCCTTTCCACACGCGAATGAAGTCATCTTCTTTGAACTCTGAAAAAAAAGAACTTAATTTATTGGCCATAGATATACCAAAGATTATTTTTTTACATTTTTATACAACATCCAGAGGCATATAAGCTCGCGGCCTACCTTTTTTTTTATACCACTAAGGTGGCAAACAAGCCTAGGGAGTACGAACAGAGTGTCACTCTTCCGTTGCTGACCCTTAAAGAACCTTTTCACACCTTTCTTGAAGAACCCCTACCTACCTACCTGATATAAAGCGGTTATCATAGACTATGAATGCTAGCAACATATTAAGTACTCAGCTACTCCTTAGGTGCTTATTGGTGACCTCACTCACAGAAACGGAACAACCCTCAAGGGAGTTGTTATATACCCTACACAGGCTGCTTTGGTGCTCTCTTAAAAACACCCAACCGAAGATAAACCGTGAAACCCCTGCGCCACCAAGCTCCTCAAATTAATAGTATTAGCCTTTAAAAAAAATTACACTGTATTTCAACTTGATATTATTAGTGCCACCTTTTCAGGAGCAGCGGGAATAGGAAAGCACATTAGAAATCATAACCAAGTAACAATTACCAGGAGTGTAGTTGAATACTGGAGTGAATGAAAGATTATAATTTATACCGCATCCAAAGGCAGACTGTCCACTTAGAGTTTCCAACTATTTAACCCGTTGAGGCCCGGGTGGCTGAATTCCACCATATGCATTATGGCAATATGTATATTACAGGCCTCAACGGGTTAAACAGTATTTAGCATTGAGTTTCGGTTTCATATTTTTTTCGCAAATTTAAAACAACGCTCTATTACTTTCTTCATATCAAGCTCCATACTAATATTTAGGTAAAATTTTAATTTACACACTACACCTATAATTTTTAATGACAGTTGTTTTAGATATGGTGGTGGCACCATCATGATTCGACGAATACGATGCACGCTTTTGTAACAGCAAAGTGCTTCCACTGGTATAGACATAACTTAGGCTTATGTGGTATTCAGGTTTTGTTGAATAATTCTACTAATGATCAGTGGCAGACAACCTCGCGCTGAAGGCGTAAAAGTCAACGAACGATTTTTTTACTAAAATCATTTTTAAATATTAAGGTTATTAAAAGATTTAATTTAAAAAATTACCACGTTAATTATTTAACAAGTTATGTGACGTACCATATCCTCTTTGGAAGCAGTTCAGTAGCCACTTCTTCAATGTCCTCAGGACACGGTCGCGAGTTGTTTTCTCGTTGCCAGACAGAAGGCGTGCGAATTTTATTTCCTGCGCTACAATCAACACTTGCTCTTTTTTCGGTTTCACTATAGGCTTTTTCACAATTCTTTGTTTTTTACTTTTTATTTTCTTTGCTGTTTTCATTTTGAAAGAGTTTTTACTTTTTCATTAATGTAAAATACATGCGTGTCGAGACCACAATTTACGCATTGAATTGTCAACGTCAAACGCACATTATGTACTTAGGCCCAGTGTTGCCAACCTTAGTTTTAGAAAAGTAGTTGATTAACTGCGAAAAGTATGTACAAATTGGTAGATTTGAAAAGGAAAATCTTATAAATTATATACTTTTTGTTATTCTATGGGTTTGCGCTTGGTACCACCTCGCCTGATGGTAAGCGCTGATGAGCCCTACGATGGAGCGCGCTTACTCAGAATGTGGCCATTTACCATTGATTTGAAGTTGTATTTCTCGGGGAACACCGATGTGGGCAGGGCATTCCACGCTACATGCGAATTTGTGGAATCTCGACGGTATAGAGGTGGAACCCGGGTGTTCGTCTTGTATTCCGATAGCGGAAGAGGGAAGATGGAATTTAGTTATGAAGCTCGTGTGCACACTCATCAAAGTGAATTCTGTAAAATACCGATAAGCAAGCCACCCTACGTCGGTTTCAGACATTGAAACTTAGCCTTTTTAAGTGTTTGTTTACCTATCAATCTCACCGCACGCCGCTCAACAGAGTCGAGGGAAGCTAACTGATACTTGGCAGATCCAACCCACAGAGGGCTACAGTACTCCATGCACAGACAGATGAAAGGGCCTTCGTTTCGCACTAAAAAGACATGCCTGGTCTTTGGACTCATTGAACTTGCCCATATTAGCTTCAGCTCACTCCTATACGGCTTCCAAAGGCAAGTTCACGTGTTCAACCAACTTTTCTCTGAGATACTGAGTTTCAACTTTGCCAGTGCGTGGATCAGTTATATATCCTCTCCAACCGTGCATCATTCGCATACCCAAATATACCGGGTCTTAGCAGGTCATTGATATGCAGCAAAAATAAAGTTGCAGTGAGAACAGACTCCTGAGGTACACCGGCATTAATAACCAAAAGATCCGAAGTGCAGGCATCAATGACAACTTGAATGGCTATATCGGTCAGGAAATTTGAAATCACTGCACTGGACAGCACTGGTTGGACATTAGCAAGTTTCCACGACGTGTGAGGACAGGGAACAACTCGGATGGGTTATTAATTTAATAAAAACACTTCTATGGATGTTGGATACGTGGTAACCCCTGTAGATTACCTTGTGGATTAGCCACCAAGCGCCACCAATAAATACACAATTTGATTCAAATAGTTAGACCCGTTCCCGAGATACATACTTGAAATATATTTATCTATGTATGTTTGGCTATAATTACTTGGAATACATACGTATAACCCCTGCTGATAACACAGCAATTTCTTAGGAGATTACTCACACGCAGTAACACAACCCTCACAGTGTTGTTCTGCTGTTTCCTGTGAGGTGACTGAGTTTGAAGCGTCCTACCTCTATTAAAAACATTAAGATCAAAACAAACAGACACGTTTATACATGCACATAGTCCTGTGTGCGAGTAGAACCCACCAATGAAGTGTTATAATAGCATTTCTAAAAGAATTTCTCGTTTAAATTGATATGGATGATATCCAGTCAATGAGATCTGTATTGAGTGTACTATCTATAACTTCACGCCAAATCCCTTGCACAGTAAACAGAGAGAACCGAGCGCCACGTGACTCGATCCGATTACAAACCTCATTCGCTGCTTTAACATTAATTGCTCTTCGCGTTCACGTTCGTCGATTTCTAAGGCTCCTGACATCACCTTCTAATAAAACAGGATCAATTTGATCATGGTAGATGTCTCGGTCTTTGACTTCTACTTTCGCGTTGTATATCTGTTTCGTAACTCTTTTCTCCTGCATTCCTAAATTCCGAACCAACGGAGTATGCCTCTTCTTATTTTACACCGACACTCTCTTTCAGACCAACTCTGTTTCTAACATAATCATTGCGAATTATATTCATATTAATTATATGACCATAGAATGTGATTTTTTTACACATTTTATTTCATAATCATAATCAACATATATCACCAGAGAGCGACTTTGTACAAAAGTCGTCTCCGTAGGTATGTACCTCTGTCTCACCTATTTCTACCACCGAGCAGCTAGCTATATTTAGAAGGGTGAGATATGGCTGAGAAATTACTGAGTACTGTGACGAAACAGTCTTAGGTCCCAAGATTGGCAGCGCGCGAGTAACATCCCCGTGGTGTTGTGTCAATATGCTGTGGTGACCGCTTACCATCTAACGTGGACCGCATGCTTGTTTGCCAATCTAGTTGTATAAAAAATATATAATATATATTTTTAAATGTATTTTATAAATTACATTAGTATATTTAAGAATGAAAAATGAGATGAATAATAAATAAATGACATATAATATAAACATTAGTTCGAATTTAATAAACATTTTGTTACAAATAATAAATTATTTTACCAACTAACACATTATAACATTATTAACAAGTATACTCTAATAAAATACAATCATTTTTTAATAAAGGAAACATGCTTTTATGTAATTTTATTATTTTCACGTATTCTACGAAAGTTATATATTTTATTAAACTAAATAAAGTGACATGTGAAAGAAATAAATACATTTTCATTCGTATGTTGTTTTGCATCTCGCAATACTGACATATCAAATATCTTTATTATACACAGTGGAAAACAAACAATCACACCGGTCGCCTGATGAGAAACGAAAAACGTTCTGTAATTAATAAATACATCATAAATACATTCGGTGTGGGCCTGAGCAGTGACAGTGCGTAAAGAGTCGGCCTAGTGACCAACTGGTCCCGGCTTCGATCCCGGCGTGTACCACTAAATTTGTTTTTTCGTATTTATGACCAAATTTGTAATTATCACTCGCTCCGCGGTGAAGGAAAAACATTGTGCGGAAACTCGCTCGTCCAAATTATATTTCGAAAGACGTTTGACATAACCTAAGTGGCCGTCTGACGGCAGTAGCTCCACGTCAAAATCAATCTCTTCGCCAAACCCTTAAGCTTAGATAGCGGACCCCGCCGATTCTAATGGATTAGGAAACAGGATAATGCTAAGAAGACATTCGGTGTGGGCCCCTTAAGTATTGAACGATGGGAAGCAGTCACATTATGGACCCTTGCAATAGTGGAAGTGTATAATTTCCTGCTAACGACGAAACTCATCGAAAGCTTTCAATGTCTCACTCACTCACATGAACGCAACAAATCTCTATGGTTACTTCCAGTTGAACGGCTCACTACATTTAGCTTTACTTTTTCTTTCATCAGTCTTATTATCCCACCGATCTGCAAAACCATTTTGATTTCTTGCGGGAACTGTTAAAAACTTCATCTCTCTCTCACAGCTGGAAAATCTAATCTTCATCTCCTCCAAATAGAGAGAGAGGATCTTCGAAAGCTGGCTCGGTAGTTCTCGACGTGAGATCTCTTGCAGTTGAGCGAATGGGTTGCGATGGGATATCTAAAAGTATATAAAACTAATTTACTATATACCAAACATTTGTGTCGTCCAGCCATGCAATTCTCTAAGTGACTCGTAATGGCTGTGTGCGTCGCTGTGATCACAGATGTCACAGCTTTGACATCGTCTACTGCGATCACGGCTTTTTATTTGGTATTCTATAAGGCTGTAAGCGTACACGAGGCTGTTTGCCTTGTAGAATTCCAATTCCAAACGCAGCCTTGCGGCGCTAGTGTCGCACAACCATGAAAAGCGACACTAAGGAATTGCAATTTTGTGTTCAAGGCTGTAACAGCCGATGTTTCCGAGGATGTAAGGATGTTTGCTCTTACAGAATTGCATGGCTGTATACCCGTGGGACGATCGCTTCAGATGAAGATTTTAAAGCCTTTCCGGCTAAAGGCAACCCCAAGGTGGTGTTTAGTCAGTATGATTCTAACACAACTCGTTCGATCGTCCGAAAGGGTATCCATGAGAGTTCACCTCCCTCTCTCCCTTCCACGGTTAGTCCGAAGGGTGTCCCCTCAGAAGAATAACCAACGCAGGATTTTAGTGAGTTGGTCCTTTTTTCAATAGTTAATAGATTCAGGCGTTATTTTGCGAAAGTCAAATTTACAGGCAATGTGATCTAAACTACTTTATGCGCTTCCACTCCCGATTAGTTCGTGCGAACTACTGCCGGCCGGCACCCACCCACTACCGTTAGTGTACAGAGTAGCCCTACCTGGCCGCCTCTCCTCATAGGCCCTTCAGATATGAACCCGCGTGTATGATTGTTAAGCTCCGCGACGCCCTAAGCCGAGGTTCGACCCCTCTCGAGGGCCCTGAGGCTTTTTTTTTGCTTTTCAGGCTGCGGCACCTATCGCCCGCCTCTCCCTTCCCGTGACGTAGCAACGACCCACAGGGGCCAAATACATAGCCAGTGTCAAAGATAGTTTTTGCCATTTGTAACATGTCATTCTAACGACTAACATCTACAGCGCCTCAGGATGCCTAGTGAAGAGGTGAAACACATGTCGCAGATAAGACCGGAGCAGCCAGGGCACCACCAGTGGCGGGTGCATGCGGTTCACATTTCAGATGGCGAACACTCGCAGAGACTACCGGAGCAGCCGAGGCAGAGACGACCGGAGCAGCTATGGCAGCGGCGGCATGCTAACTAACGGTAGTTGGGTGGGTGCCGGCCGGCAGTAGTTAGCATGAACTAGTCGGGAGCGGAAGCACATAAAATAGTTTAGATCACAAGGTCCTCCTATTGTGGGTCTCCGTTTACGTTGGGCGTAACAAAAATATCAAACCTTACACCGGGTGATTTCTTATGCTCCGAGGAAAATAATAATTGAAGAAAATATCCAATATTTTTCAAATATACATACATATATACTTTGCTATACTTGAAGTATTATACCGGGTAATTTCTTATACTCCAAGGAAAAAACCACTGAGAAAGAAAAAATATACGTCACGAGTTTGACTCGATAACTTAAGTAAACTTCTATTACTCACCGTTTGATTTCTTAGTTTTAACTCCAAATAAATCATCATCATCATCACCGAACAAAGAAGCTTTAACATCAACTTTCACTTTTACACTTGCTCCTTTGACATCTTTGGACTCTTTCTTAACAGCGGAACCTTTTTTGTTAAATAGATCATCGTCGCTATCAGAGTCGAAGACGCTTTTTTTAACACTCTTAGCGCTTTTATTAAATAGTTCATTTTCCTCGTCGCTTAAATCAAATAGTGGTGATTTCTTTACTTCCTTTGGTTTGTCTATGCTAGCGTTTCTTTTCTCTATGCTTTCTGTATTGTATTTGTGTTCTTCTGTTTGGTGTTCAACAGGCACGTTTACTGGCGATTTTGTTTCATTTAGATTTACGGAATGTGTCACTTTGTCAATGTCTGAATTATCTCTCGTATCTCTATGCTCTGATTTAAACATGGATTCGTTGTCTGTATTTTCGGATTTTGAATCTTTATATACTTTCCCTAAGGTGTTGACGCCCGTGCTACTTATTTTAAACAAATCATCTTCATCGTCTATAATAGTCAAATGTTTACTTTTTGAATCAGTAAATAATGTTTGGGATTCATCGTTAAAATTTTTATTTGTAATTTCAGCTTCTAGATTACTGTCATTAGTTTTAATTAGACCTTCATTTATATCTAGTTTGGATGTATTTGTAATTGCTGGATATTCGTCGTTTACTATGGTTAAAGCTTGTTTAGATTTTGGTTCAATGTCAAATATATCTTCATCGTTTAATATGTATACAGTTTTGGTTTTAACGTCTGAATCTTTAGGTACTATTTCAGATTTAGGACTTTCAAAGGTATCTGAACCTGCGGGCGTTAAGTCAGGCTTTAAATCGTCAATGTCAAGTATAGAATCATAAGTAAGTGAACTATAGCCATGTTCGGAATCCAAAGCGGGTTTTAAAGCATTGTCGCTATTATCTGTTCTTGAGGTATCATCAATAGAACTTGAATGATCTGTGGAATCATCTCCGAAATCTATAGCAGACCTTCTTACCGCTTCTTTCCTGGCTCTCCTAGTAGATGGACGCCTCTTTACTTGTATTTTCACTCTTTCTTTAGATAAAGTATTATCCAACACTTGTGAATCTGGCTTTCCTTCGAAACTAAGGGACTTAACGAGTTTAGGCTCTATTTCTTGTAAGTTAGAGTCCTTTACGCGTACATCCACTTCGCTTTTCGTATGAGTCGGTTCTTTAACGTGTTCTACAGCTTTTAATTTTTTAGGAGAAGCTCCGGGTAGTAAAGCGTTAACGTTAATATTAAAATTCATATTTTTTAATTTACCAACTCGTTTAATGTTATCATTTTCCGTCCCACTAGGTTTATCTGGTATTCTTTTGACAACTGGTAATTCTGCTTTGCATTCTAAGAAAACATTTTCGGATTTCGGACTTTCAGACATCGCAGGTGTTTCTTCTATTCGCTTCAGGTTTGTTTCAGACTTTGTAATATCATTACTGTAATCGACTTGGTCTTTAGGCACGTCACATAGATTTGGTGTTTTATTAATTTTCTGCTCGAAATCAACATCAAGCGCTGGCGGTTCATCATGAAATAAACCAAACAGTCTATTTTCAGCAGCAGGTGATGAATAGTCAGGCTTATCATCAAGAGTTGGATCATTTTTCTTGAAAAATAACGCTTCATCATCGGAATCATCATCGAATAAAGCGTTAACGTTTTTACTCTTTTTTGGTTCTTTAGGTTTTTCAAATTCTGGCGGTTCACTAAATACATCACTAAAAATATCTGACTTATTGAAACAGTCATTTTTAAAGTCATTACTTAAAGGGGGTGGACTTTCAATATCTACATCTGATTTTTCATTAAATATAATATTTTGGCAAGCATTTAAAATATTGGCATCAGTATTGTCAGACGATAAACTTTCTGCTTCTGTAATAAGGTGATCCTCTTTTTGTACTTCAGATATCTTATCTATAACCGTTTTTATATTCATTTCATCAACATTCTTCCGTTCGTTATTTTTGATAATGTTCGTAAATAAATCATCTTCCAATTTTTCATCAAATATAGCATTTTTTTTCATAGAGGTAGGGTTAGTTTCTACTTCTGTGATTTCCTGTGACGTACTTAACTCTTTAACTAGAGCATCCTCGTATTCATCAGTATTACCCTCATTTACAGTAGAATCAGTCTCTTTATTAATTTCAGTCACCGTCTCAATATTTTTAGACTTTATAAACAAACCATCTATATCTTCTTCATTGATAATATTAGTAACATCTTTTTTAATTGGCGATGACATAAAGCTATCTGAATTTGTGATTAGGTTATCATTTCCTTTTTTAAATACTGTATTTTCTGTTTCACTACTTAGCGCACCTTCCGTTACTTTAATTGTGTTTTGTAAACTGGTGTTTGTATTCCCAAATACATTATTCCGTACATCATCAATTGCTTTTGTTTTTGGATGAGTGTGAATAATTCCAGAATTATCTTTTTCTTTAGACTTATTTGAAAATAGTTCCTCTTCTGAATCATTGTCAAACAGTGATTTTGGATCATTGGGTTTATTAACTTGTTTTGAATTATATACAGGAGAATCATTAAACAAATCATCTTGAAACTCGTCATCGAACATTGATTTTGCACTAATTTTGTTTGATACATCAATTTTAT
Organism: Pyralis farinalis; assembly: GCA_947507595.1. Classification (NCBI taxonomy): domain Eukaryota; kingdom Metazoa; phylum Arthropoda; class Insecta; order Lepidoptera; family Pyralidae; genus Pyralis; species Pyralis farinalis. The sequence continues at coordinate 992,721 of OX382263.1, forward strand.
TTTCAGTCAAATTTTCGAAAATATCTTTCTTAGGTGTTTCTTCAGTTGTCAAGAGATTTGTATCAATAGATTTGCAATTTTGTACATTTGTTGAATTTTTTGTCTTAAAAATATCATCATTTTCATCGAATAGGCCAGATTTTTCGATATTTTCTGCTTTTGTAAGATTTTTTTCTTCAGCTCTCCTTAGACTATCCAGATTATTATCACGTTTTTCTTTTGTCACTATCTTAACATTTCCTTTATTTCTAATTAAATCTTTTTCAGGAACTAACTTGGCCACAGGATTATTCTCTATACCAACAGGTTCTTTTACATCAGAAAATATATCGTTATCGCTACTATTATCAAATATATTCCCAGTTGTTTTACTAACTTTAGCGGCTGTGACAGGTTTTGTAGTGGTTTTCTGAATTTCAGATGGCGTTGTAACTGTTTTTTCAGAGAATAATTCATCATCACTATCGAATATGCTTTTTTGAATATTGCTACTTGATTTGACTTGGGGTTCGGTATTTTTTACTACAGCCACGTCAGAAAATAGATCATCTTCATCATCGAAAATCGATTTCTGGTTTTTACTCGCTTCTTTAATAGGTACTTTTGGAATGTTGGATGTAAATATATCATCTATATCATCAAAAATATTATCACTGAATAAATCGATCTTTTTCTCTTTATTTACTTCTTTCACTACTTCCTTCGCTACTTCTGTTTCTACTTTTACTTTCTTTTCTATTTTTCTCTGTTCTTTTTCCGATTTTGCGAATAGATCATCGAATATATCTTTTTCTTTATTAGTTTGTTGTCTATGGGGTGTTTCTTCGGTTGCAGTATCTTCATCTGTGGACGACCGTCTTTGGTTCCGTTTCAAGATAGCCGCTCCTATACTTTCAGTACCTTTGTTACCGAAAAGTGAAATGCCACCGACTGGTTTCTGTAAACAATACAAAAAATAGAAAATAACCAATAATTTATTATTCTTTCAAAGTGAAAAATATGAAGTAACGGTGGAATTTTACAAATGCGTATTCAAATTTACGAATACATTTGCTCAGCGTTAAAGGAAAACATCGTGAGTAAACTATATTTCGAAAGCCGTGTGATCTGACCCAAGACACGTCTGGTTACCCCTATGTTATGGAGGTCTGAGGGCAGTCGCTCCGTGTCACAAACAACATTGGGCACACGACGTCGGGAGGCATACAAGCATACAGCCCACCTGATGTAAAGCAGTTACCGTAGCCTATGAACGCTAGCAATACATTAAGTACCATTCGCGCGATACCACCTCTGCGGCTTACACAGCAACTCCTTAGGAGCTTACTGGTGACCTCACTCACTTCCAGGAACAAACAACACTACAGGGAGTTATTATTTAGCTGCGTTTTCTTTTGAGGTGGAGTTATCAAGTTACTTGTATACTCATCTCTCTTAAAAACAAAGAGTCGTGTTTATGCACACAAATGCTTTTCCTGTGTGGGAATCGAACCCACGAGCGTTGTTGTCAAAGTCGATTCATTCACGGCTGAGCCACCGAGCTCGTCGTGACTGCAAGAGTTGTAAAACCTATTAATATTTATATATTCTGCTTACAGAGCAAGAAGTGGTTTGTGCAACCGCCAAATCCCTTGCGGTGTAGGCAGAGAGAACCGAGCGCCACGTGACTCGATCCTTACACACCTCTCGCTTAGGTTAGTCTCGGTCTTCCTCGGCTCCTACATCCTTCCACTTTTGCGTTGTATATCTGCTTCGTCATTCTTTTCGTGAAGCACATTTTTAACAAAACCAAAGATAATATGTTTTTCTCATAGACAAAGTACAGTTTGTCTTTAATCTCACGGTACGGAGTGTAATTACTTTTAAGCTCAGGCATTTCAATGTTCAACAAATTGTATACACTACCTTCGCACTGCTTGCTTCTTGAGGCACGTTTTGGACGACGGCTTTAGCTGGAGGTTTCTCAGCAAACAATTCTGGCTCAGATTCATCGCTGAATAAGGTCGATTTTTGATTGGCAGGTTTTGAAGGCTGGAATTTAATTAAAAGATGAGTTATAATACAGTTTTCTATACTTGGCTTGGCATTTTTTTTTCATACAACGTCTGGAGGCAAACAGGTATACGGCCCACCTGATGTAAGAGGAGTAAGGCCACGTAACTTTTTGAAGTAGAACTTCTTTACGCACGTTTGACTTGGGGAGTAAGCTGGCGAATGCGTGACGAGAGCGTTACGAAAAGTGTGATCGGGCGAGGCGAACGGAAGTTGAGAGGGAGATATAAGTTAGTGAAGATAGAAAGTGAGAGAGTTACGTTTCGTATATTACTGTACTGTACTTCGATGGGAACTTACTTGTGACCTCACTCACACGCAGAAACACACCAAGCCGACTAGGAAGTTGTTATTTGGCTGCAATTTTTCTGTGAGGCGAAGAATACTTCCCCAGACGGCATTTGAAGCACCGTAACATCTCTTAAAACCGACGTGTTCATGAACACAAATGTTTGTCCCGTGGGAATCGAACTCACGAACGTTGGTGTCAAAGCAGTGTCACTAACCAAACCAACACCACGCCATCCTGCGGATCGTATCGCTCACTTGCCATCTGTGTTGTATAAAAAAACTAACCTCTTTAAAATCACTGAATATATCCCCATTGTCCTCTTTGATATCACTTCTCCCGAGTCCACCGAAGAGATCCTCGGTGACTCTATTCTGAACTCTATTTGTTTGCGCGTACGGTTTATTCTTATTCAACTCGGCGAATATGTCGTCATCCTCCTCTTGGCTATAGTCCTCCCTGTCTGAGTACGAGTGCTCAAGGGGAGGAGGCTCGTCTGAAAATATTGTACCTGAAAATTGTACTTCCGTTACCTGGGTAGTCATATGAACAATAAATTTAGCAGAAACATATCAATATGTGTACAGCCAATACAGAAAGATCGATGGCGTCGTTGCGCGCGTCATTCTAACCGAACACGCAGGTTAAGCAACGTCGACCGCAACCTGTACTTGGATGGGTTCTTCTATCTCGAGTTTCATCGAGGGCACATTAAGCCATCGGTCGATAGATGACAGTCGTTATCGGCTTGAAAACACTGGTCTCCGCCAATCCGCATTTGAGCAGCGTGGCGGAGTCTGCTCTAAACCTTCGGTTGAAGGGAGACCCGTGTCCCTGCAGTGGGATGAGTGAGGGTGTGATGATAATGGTGACTGCCAATATATGCAAGTCAGTTGGAAGAAACTGGTTTCAAAAAAAATATTACAATGATGCTGAAGCTCTCCCCCATTAAAAAATAATAATATGTAATTTTGATACAGGGTCACTATATATTTATTGACCTATCTATCTATATCTTCACGTCAAATCCCTCGCGCGGTAGGCAGAGAGAGCCGACCGCCACGTGACTCGATCCTTACACGCACTCACTCGCTTCAATGACATTCATTGCTCTTCTCATGCACGTTCGCCAGTTTTTAGGGCTCCTGACATCACCTTCTGATAGAACACGACCATGGTTGGTAAGTCTTGGCCTTCCTCGGCTCCTACATCCTTCCACTTTCGCATTGTATATCTGCTTCGTCATTCTTTCATAGTGCATTCTTTCTACATGTTCGCACGATCGGATCATGCCTCTTCTTATTTCAACACCGACGCTCTCTTTCAGACCAACTCTGTTTCTAACATCATCATTGCGAATACGGTATTGATCAATCATTGATCACTTCACAAATGTGTTAAAGAGATATATGCTGGCCCACAGATAATTACACATAAAATTATCGACTATTACAGGACAAACAAATTTACATAAATAATACATATATATATATATAAATTGTTCTATACATCTAGACTTGCAAACAGCCTATTGACGCTCGCAACACCGCAGGGATGTTACTCGCGCACTGCCAATCTTGTGACCTAAGTCTGTTTCGTCACAGTGCCCAGTAATTTCTCAGCCATATCTCACCCTTCAAGCCGGAACACAGCTATATAAATATATCTGCTTGGCGATAGAAATAGGTGAGACAGAGGTACCCACGCAGACGACGACTGTACAAAGTCTCCCTCTGGTGAACTTATTAGAATCATAAAATAATAAATCCCTTCTGTAACTAAACTCTTCAGCACTAAAGAACTTTATATTTATCTAAGCTCAAAATTTTAAGATATTTATAATTTACAAGCAAAATTTAGTTATAAAATCCCCGACGCAAAAATAACCTATATAACATACACAAAATCATTTTCGATTAAGTCCCCTTTTAAACAAAAAAAAATCAAAATCGGTTCATCCATTTCGAAGCCACAGACAGAAACACAGATACACACGTCAAACTTATAACACCCCTCTTTTGCGTCGGGTGTTAAAAATTGCCCTAATCCGTGGGGCGGGGCCTGGTGATCTGCAACACAGGATTATCACACATTTCCCTACGTGTCGTGGAGGTCACACGGCAGTAGCTGCACGTCACAGTCAGTATCATCGCCAAATCTTTGGGCTTAGGCAGCGGACCCCGCCAATACTAGTGGTTTAGGAGATGCGACAACGGTAAGTACAGAAGAGTGGGTAGTGTTCAGTACTCACTGGCGGCGGGTTTCTCTGGTCGATACACCTTCTTACTAGCAGGATTTGGGGGCGCGTACTCCGCGGCCGGTTCTAAACTCTGGAACATAACCGTATTGAGAAGCTCAGTGCTAACACCCTGGTTAAACGCCGTCGAATGTAGCCAGTCCGTGGATAGGTTTGCAATTGTCTTTTTTTTTTACAACGTCGGGAGGCATACAAGCATACGGCCCACCTGATGTAACCGTAGCCATAAACGCTTGTAATACATTAAGTATAACTCGCGCGATGCCACCTCTGCTGCTTAGGAGCATACTGGTGACCTCACTCACACACAGGAACACAACCCTCTAGGGAGTTGTTATCGCTGCGGTGGAGGTACTTCCCCGGACGGGCTACTTTGATACGCCCTACCTCTCTTAAGTCAGGTTTTCCCTCTAGGTTTTGGAGGACTAACGACAGTCGTAGCACGTTATTAGTATCTTCACCAAGAGAGGTAGGGCGCATCAAAGCAGCCCGTCTGGGGAAGTACCTCCACCTCCCAAAAAACCGCAGCCAAATAACAACTCCCTAGAGGGTGGTGTTCCCGCGTGCGAGTGAGGTCACCAGTATGCTCCCAAGGAGTTGCCGTGTAAGCAGCAGAGGAGCCATTGCGCGACTGACACTTAATATATTACCAGCATTAATAGGCTGCGTGACCCGCTTTCCATCAGTTGGGCCGTATACCGTATGCCTCCCGACATAGAATAAAAAAAACCAATCCTTACTCTTAGTTAGAGGACCCCGCCAGTACTAATAGATTAGGATTTAAAAATCGGCCAAGTGCGAGTCGGACTCGCGCACGAAGGGTTCCGTACCATTATTTATAAAACAGCAAAAAAAAACACGTTTGTTGTATGGGAGCCCCTCTTAAATATTTGTTTTATTTTAATTTAATTATTTATTCTTAAAGTTAATATATAACTAAATATTCTGTGAATATTTCAAGCGTCTATCTGTTGCCGTTATCAATATCGAGCAAAAATGAGCAAATAAAATCTCGTTTGTTGTATGGGAACCCCCTTAAATATTTATGTTATTCTATTTTTTAGTATTTGTTGTTATAGCGGCAACAGAAATACATTATCTGTGAAATTTTCAACTGTTTAACTATCGCGGTTCAAGAGATACAGCCTGGCGACAGACGGACGGAGGGACGGACGGACGGCGGAGCCTCAGTAATAGGGTTCCGTTTTACCCTTTGGGTACAGAACCCTAAAAAGTGTACATACCTTGTTAGCGTGTCCACCGAGCCGCCTGGCCAGTTCAGCGGCGACGTCCGAGGGCGATGGTCTGACAGCGGGCGACGACGGCGGCAGCTCCTGCTCCGACATCATGTCTGAACTCGCCGTCGACACCTGGGACGACGAGTTCATGTATACACATTTCGACGAGCTCGGCGGCTCAGTCGTGAACCAGAGAGAAACATTTGTGTGCATGAACATGTCTGTTTGCCCTGGTCTGGGTGTTTTTAAGAGAGGTAGGGCGCATAAAAATCGGTTCCGTCTGGCGATGTACCTACCTCCACCTCATAGAAAACCGCAGCTCAATATCAACTCCCCGAAGGGATGTTGTGTTCCTGCGTGTGAGTGAGGTCACCAGTATGCTCCTAAGGACTTGCTGTGTAAGCAGCAGAGGAGGCATCGCGCGAGTGATACTTAATACATTACAAGTGTTAATAGACTACGGTAACCGCTTTACATCAGGTAAGCCGTGTGCTAGTATGTTATCGGATGTTGTATAAATAAAATCACATTTTGAAGAGCTCGGTGGCGCTGTGAAACGCGCTGTTACGCTACTTTGACACCAACGCTCGTGGGTTCGATTCCCACACAGGACTAACATTTGTGTGCATGAACATGTCTGTTTGTCTTGGTCTGGGTATTTTCTATGTATAATAAGTATGTATTTACAAAAAAAAATGTATTTACGTATGTTTACAAGTTGTCTAGTACCAATAGCACAAGCTTCGCTTACATTGAGATTAGATGGCGCCGTGTGATTTGTCTCACAATATTTATTATTATAATATCTCTTTATCGTCATAAGGTAGCAGTTTTTAATTAAATACTGCCCCAATGAGCAATGGCTTCGACAACAGCGTTGGATCTCTATGACTAGTCTAGGTAACGAACGAACAAAAAAACCAATCCAGATTCATAAATCCCGATAGGTTCAAAAGGCACATCAAGAGTTCGCTCTGGAAAAGGGCTTAGTCAATCGACATATATCTGGACTGACAAAGATGCCTGGAAATAATTCAGCACAGGCAATACTTTCTTAATTATATTTAATTCTACCACATGAAATAGTTATTTGTTTACAGACAGATGACGTCAAGTGTTGTTTACGCGCCATTTTTAAATTAATAATCTTTAGACATAGTGTTAGGTCATTTAAATATTAAAAAAAAAAGAGAGATTGAATTGAATCTCTGAGAGTGTCGGTGTTAAGATAAGAAAAGGCATGCTCCGTTAGTTCGGACATGAAGAAAGAGGCAGTGAAAGAATGCCTAAACAGATATACAACGGGAAAGTGGAAGGATGTAGGAGCCGAGGAAGGCCTGTTTTATAAGGTGCTGTCAAGAGCCCCAGGAACGGGCGAGCGTGCACAAAAAGAGCTATGAATGTTAGAGAAGCGAGTGAAGTATGTAAGGACCGCGTCTTGTGGCGCTCGGTTCTCTCTGCCTACCCCGCAAGGGACCTGCTGTGATAATATACATACATAAAAAATATTTCTTTTTAAATATACTTTCATGGTGATAAATATCTATCTATCTATAACTTGACGCCAAATCCCTTGCGGTGTAAGTAGAGAGAACCGAGCACCTCGCTCGCTTCTTTAACATTCATTGCTCTTCTCGTGCACGCTCGCCGGTTTCTAGGGCTCCTGACATCACCTTCTGATAGAACACGACCGATTTGATCATGGTAGGTAAGTCTTAGCCTTCCTCGGCTCCTACATCCTTCCACTTTTGCATTGTATATCTGCTTCACCATTTCGTGATAAATATCAGTTATGATTAATTTGAAACAATTTTTAAAATGCTGTCCGATCCCCTATTGTGTCATAAACTATATATAATCGGCTCACCGTTCTCTCGGGCGCGTGCAGCTTGTCCGTCTGTATGTTCCCCGCAGACTCGGGCTCCGAGTCGGAGAACTCCTCGCGGCTGTCGTGCTTGGCGTCTCGCACGCTGCTGTCCGAGTCGCTGTCTTCGGGAACCAACCCTGAACCAGTATGTCTTCCACCATTATACATGTCGGAGAACATTTGTGTGCATGAATATGTCTGTTTGTCTTGGTCTGGATATTTTAAGAGAGGTAGGGCGCATCAAAGCCTCCGCATCAAGTACCTCCACCTCACAGAAAACCGCAGCCAAATAACAATTCCCTAGAGAGTTGTTGTGTTCCTGCGTGTGAGTGAGGTCACCAGTAAGCTCCTTAGGAGTTGCTGTGTCAACAGCAGATGTGGAATCGCGCGAGTGATACTTAATGAATAACAAGCGTAGAGTAGACTATGAAGGCTACGTAACCGCTATACATCAGGTGGGCAGTATACTTCCCGACGTTGTATAAAACAAAAAAAATCGCGCTTTAAAAGTGAACAATTTTATATCACTAGAACATAATAAGGGTAGTGGTACATACCGGCGTGCCATTTGTTCTGCCACGCGTACGACCCTATGATGAAGGGGAGGGGCCGGTGAGCGTACGGGTCCTTCAGCTTCAGCACCATCCTGAAAGAAATAGCTTTAATATTAATTACTTATAACTTTATTAATAATTTTGACCATATTATCATGTAAAATTTTTGGTTACGATAATTATATAGGCCGAGAGGGTGGTGTTACTAGGCGAACTGGGGTGAGTTACGACGCCGAAGCGAGGTGGGGCGAATAACTAAGGAGGACTGGGGTAGGTTACTGAGTTGGAGCGAGTAAATAAAGTGGAGCGGGGTGAGTTACTAAGGCGAACTGGAATGAGTTATTAGAGTGAGTTACTAAAGCGGAGTAGGGCGAGCTACTGAGAAGGAGCGGGTGGAGTTACTGAGGTAAGTTACTGAGGCGGAATGAGAGTAGCTGTAGCGGAGCGGGGCGAGTTACTAAAGAGGGGTGGGACGAGTAGCTGGAGCGGAGCGGGGTGAATTACTTAAAAGGGGTGAAACGAGTAGCTGGAGCGGAGCGGGGCGAGTTAGTAAAGAGGTGTGGAACGAGTAGCTGGAGCGGAGCGGGGCGAGTTAGTAAGAGGGGTGGGACGAGTAGCTGGAGCGAAGCGGGGCGAGTTACTAAAGAGGGGTGGAACGAGTAGCTGGAGCGGAGCGGGCGAGTTACTTAAAAGGGGTGAAACGAGTAGCTGGAGCGAAGCGGGGCTAGTTACTAAAGAGGGGTGGGACGCGTAGCTGGAGCGGAGCGGGGCGAGTTACTAAAGAGGGGTGGGACGAGTAGCTGGAGCGGAGCGGGGCGAGTTACTTAAAAGGGGTGAAACGAGTAGCTGGAGCGGAGTGGGGCGAGTTATGAATTTTAGTGGTGCGTATTGAGTTGGAGTGGGGTGAATTACTGACTTACCTGCTAATTTCGTCGTCCTCGGTATCAGACTCACTGTCGGTATCGTGCAGTATGTGGAGCGGCTCGTGCATACTCTCAAATACTTTCAGGCCCAATTTCATTTTTTCTATTTCTGACGCAGCGTCCGCAGGCAGCTTTGGTTCCTGTGAAAATAAATTACATTCTCTCGTAAAAATACAATTTATAATCACGACCAAATTGGTTGTCAGGTGACATCAGCAATATTCCTAATATGCATTGTATACGCTGTTGATTGCAAATGAATAAATGGCCGCACGGGGCTTATCGTGAAGTAATCTGTATGTGAGTACCTTGGCAGTGTCTGGCGCGGCCGCCAGCTCCACGTCGTCCTCGTACACCCTGCTCTCGATGAACTGCGTGTTACTCAGGGCCATGAACCTGACGAACAGACAACTCTCGTGAATATAACATCTATTAGAAAACTGATTGTTATAGCTAAGTGTCAACAAAGTCGCCAAGAAACTCAGTTTTGACAAGTATCACTCGCGCGATGCCACTTCTGCTGCTTACAAGAGCAACGCCTTAGGAGCTTACTGGTGATCTCACTCACACGCAGGAACACGACAACCTTCTAGGGAGTTGTTATTTGACTGCGGTATTCTGTGAGGTGGACGCACTTCATCAGATCGATTGCTTTGATACCTCTCTTTATTAGTTTTTAGAGTTTCGTACCTCAAAAGGAAAAACGGAACCCTTATACGATTACTTTGTTGTCTGTCTGTCTGTCTGTCAAGCTTTTTCTCAGGGGCGGGTGGAGCTACAAGCTGATGTTTTTATTTATTTATTAATCATATTACGCTTGTTACACCATCGTACCATGTGAATATCGCCGACTTGCAATAACCCCAATACACGCCGATTGCATCAGCCACGGACACGAGGAGCTGACGGTGCACAACGTGACGAGCATCGCGCCACCGCCGCGGCCCCGGTACCTTGCGACACTTCGGATCCAACATCGACCGTAGTCGTTATACTTAGCTTATATTTTAAATGTAATTTTATTCATTATAATTAAATTTATTTTAAATTTGGTTTTTTTTGCATCTTCGGTTTTCACCGTAGATAAATCGCTTTAACGTCGTGGGTTTTTGATTTTTGAAGCGAAAACTTCTGTTTGGTTTAAGCGGCGCAGGGCGCTTGGGCGAGTGTGCGTGTGTGTTTCTTAGACATGAGTAACTCAGCAAAAATCTCTGCTTCAATACTGATAAATAAAGCAATTCGTGCGAAATTATTCGCTAACCAATTCCAAAATATTCAAAAACGCACAACGTTAATGTTCAAGTTTTCACTTCTGCCGGCACTCCCGGAGTGCAACTCGTTTTTTTTTTTTTTATTTGTGGTACGTTTAAAAATGCTACAGAGGCTACGGTGGCAGACTCACTTGTTGTTCACGTTGTGCAGGTCCACGGCGGCGTCGTCCAGCGCCGCGGCCATCTCCCCCAGCCGCCTGTTGGTCTCCTGGCATCGAGACACCAGCCTCTGCAAAGCACGAAATTATTATAATCGAGAGTCATGGCTACTGCCCATGGCATCGCCCGTGTGGAACCATCAACGGTCTTTTTTCCTCTCACGCCAAGTCTCTTGTGGGGTAGGCAGAGAGAATCGAGCGCCGTAAGACGCCGTCCTTACATACTTCACTCGCTTCTGTGACATTCATAGCTCTTTTCATGCACGCTCGCCGGTTCATGGGGCTCCTGACATCACCTTCTGATAAACCCGACCAATTTGGTCATGGTAGGTTAGTCTCGGTCTTGCTCGACTCCTACATCCTTCCACTTTTGCACTTTACATCAGTTTCGTCATTCTTTCATCCTGCATTCTTTCTACATGTCCGAACCAAAGGTGCATGCCTTTTCTTATCTTAACACCGATACTCTCTTTCAAGCCAACTCTTTCTCCCACGTCGACATTACGAACGCAGTCAGCAAGCGTTACGCCACAAATTTTGCGCAACGCTCTCATCTCGAGCTCTCTCTTTCTCTGCCATACCCAGCTCTCACTTCCATAAGTTATCGTTGTGATTATCATCGCGTTGTGTACAGCGAGCTGTGTCTTCTGGCTTACATTTCGGCTGCATAGCAGTTTACCCAACACTCCATTCACACTATTCCCAGCACTCGCTCGTTTTTCCACATCTGCGGTGTACCTTCCATCCCAGCTGAAAGCGCATCCAAGATATACAATCTCATCCTCTTGTTCCAACACTTCATCATCAACCGTTATCCTTACATTGGTTCTAGTTTCTTCTCTTTTATGTACCATTTTTTATATATTTATCTTTGTTTTCTTCACATTCAGTACAAGCTCTTCCCATGCCATCGTCCTTCATTGATGTGGCCAATGCAATTCAGCTAATGTTTCTGCTAATAGTACGGCATCGTCTGCATACATCAGACAGTTCACCTCTATAGGTCACCCATGCGCAATCCTACATTCGTTGACCTTATTCTCTGTAGACAACTATCGAGATACAGAATAAACAGGCGAGCAGATAGCTTGCAACCCTGTTTGACACCAACTTTGATGTCAAACAGGGATGACATGCTGCCATCTATCCGCACACATGTTGAGCAATCCTTGTAGGTAGACTACACAGCAGTGAACCGGATTGATTGTATTACCAGCGTTCATAGACTACGGTAACCGCTTTATATCAGAACCGTATGCTTGTATGCTTCCCGATGTGACCCAAATTTGTTTTACCTCGTGTATGTCCTGCAGGAGTCCAAGGAGCTGCTTGTCTCCGGCGAGGCTCCATTGCGCAGCGGAGTTGCGCAGTGGCTCTGTGCCCCCCTCCATACTCGTATGTACCTGAAATATTAAACACGTCAAGTGAGATTCGAACCCATGACCTCGCTTGTTTTGATCATAGTGTGCTCTTCCAACTGAACCATTAGGAAGTTTACTTTTATTCAACGTCGGGAAGCAAACAAGCATACGACCCACCTGATATAAAGTGGTTACAGTAGCAAAACGCTTGAATTCAGGAAGTATCACTCACGCGTTACCACAAGAGCTGACACAACAACTTAAGAGAGGTATGGCGCATCAAAGCAGACTGCAGCACTGTGAAGTAGTACCTTTTCTTCATAAAACTGCAGCCAAATAACAACTCCTTAGATGGTTGTGTTCCTGCGAGTAAGTGGGGTTACCAGTCAACTCCCAAGACGTTGTAATGATAGCAGCATTTTTATTATACAACTAGATTGGCAAACAAGCATGTGGCCTGCATCAGATGGTAAGCGGCCACCGCAGCCTATTAACGATCGCAACACCGCAGGGATGTCACTCGCGCGCTGCCAACCTTGTGGCCTAAGTCTGTTTCGTCGCAGTACCCAGTAATTTCTCTGCCATATCTCACCCTTCAAACCGGAACACAGGTATATAAATACAACTGCTTGGCGGTGGAAATAGGTGAGACAGAGGTACCCACGCAGACATCTGTACAAAGTCTCCCTCTGGTAAAGCGAGCTACCTCCTCTATTACAACCGTTCATAGGCCACAGTAACAACTTCGAACCCACCACGATTTTTCAATGTAGCCATTGCTAACCACTGGACCACAGGCTCTTCAAAACAATAACAAACAAGCCAGGATAGTCAACTATCTGTAGTCGGAAAATCCCAGTTAAAACAGAACTTGTGTATGTTACAGTTTGTTCTGGTTAGATAATTGTTTTCATTGTATGTTATCATACTTGTGGTGTAAATGACAGACAATTAATTCACATTATGTATATTTGTTTATATATATACTTGCTGCAGAGCTCGATGGTGGCGTTGCGTATGTTACTCTAACCGAACACGCAGGTTAAGCGACGTCAAGTTTCTCTGTGCTCGGAGGGCACGTTAAGCCGTCGGTCCCGGCTGTTGTCGATAGATGACAGTCGTTAAGCTGAGTCAGTGGCCATCGGGCGGCTTGAAAACACTGGCCTCCGCCAATCCGCATTTGAGCAGCTCTCTAAACCCCTTCGATTGAAGGGAGCCCTGTATCCCTGCAGTGGGGTGATTGAGGGTCGATGTGGTATACTTGCTGCAGCCCGCGACTTCGTCCGCACGTACCCCGGTATCCCGGAGCAAGCGCTTTTTCAACTTTCATTCTTTTTCCTCGTCTTCTAATCGTCGTATCGTGTTGCTGAATAATCTACAAACCTTCCTCGAGAATTGGACTATCAAATGCAGAAATATTTTTTCAAATCCGCCCGATATTTCCAGATATTAGCGCGTTCAAACAAACAAACAATTCCGCTTATTAGTATATAAGTATAGATTGATAAGCACATAAACTTCGTCATGAGTTGAGCTATCAAATGCAAAAAATATATTTTTTAATCCAACCGGTAGTTCTGGAGATTAGCGTTTCGAACAAACAAAACTATTCCGCTTTATGTATTAGTACAGATTTTCAGATAAATTTATTTCTGTTCTTTTCAGACAATGTTGAAAAGGCACATCAAAAATACTCTATGTAAATGGGCTTATTATAGAATTGACAAATCTGCGAGGTAGTAGTCAGAGAGAGCCGACCGTCACGTGACTCGATCCTTGCACACCTCACTCGCTTCAACAACATTCGTTGCTCTTCTCGTGCACGCTCGACGGTTCCTAAGGCTCCCCTGACATCACCTTCTGATAGAACACGACCAATTTGATCATGGTAGGTAAGTCTTGGCCTTCCTCGGCTCCTACATGTTTACATTTTTTTTTGTAATACCTAATTGACAATTTTAAAAGAGACCTATATTGGCAAGTTTCTTTCGGCATTTCTTCTTCGCCAATGGTCATTTCCGAAATGCTAGTAGATTACAAAAAACGAAAAGTAAAATAAGAGAATTAAATAAGATACAATAAGATTATATTTCAAAAACTGTAAGACGTGTCTAAGTGCCCGCGAGGACCCAATGGCAAATAAACATTTTTTATCTTTTTTTTTATCAAGATTTTATTATTATTATTTTATCACTCGATGTCATACACACATAGATTTATTGGAACGTCAATTGAAAAAAGACCCATATTGGCAAGTTTCTTTCGGCATTTCTTCTTCGCCAACGGTCATTTTCGAAGTGCTGGTAAATAAAATAAAAAAAAAGAAAAGCGGTAATGAGGAATTAATAAAATACGTATGTCTAAGTACCCGCGAAGGCCCTTTAATGGCAAATAAAGAGTTTTTATAAAAATAATAATAATGAAGATTATTATCGTACCGCTATGCTGACATACTGTACAGAAGATCACTACGTACTGTAAAACAAAATCCCACGCCGCGTCTGTCTGTTCGCGATAAACTCAAAAACTAGTGAACGGATTATGTTTTTTGTTTTTTATACAACGTCAGGAGACATACAAGTATTCGGCTCACTTCATGTAAAGCCGTTAACGAAGCCTAAAAACACTTGCAATACATTAAGTATCATTCGCGCGATGCCACCTCTGCTGCTAACACAGCAACTCCCTAGGAGCTTACCGGTGACCTCACTCACACGCAGGAACACAACAACCTCTCATAAAAATGATTGCAAGCGTTGGTGGGCTACGGTAACCAGTTTACACCAGGTTGGTCATACGCTAGTCTACCAGCGCGCACATGATATGCCTTGTTTGTTAGTCGGCAGGGTACACCATGTGCTGCTGAAGCGTCGCAGGAAACTGGAAAGGTGCAAGTGAGTCGATCACATCTGAATATAAAATTAAATGAAAATAGAACTTAATTCACGCCAATTACAACGTGAGAGTTTGTTCACGGTTACGCTTTCATGCCTTAACCTGCATAATCGTAATATTTCTATCTAATTCTGTATTTATTTATAAAAATGCAATTTTAAAAAAGACTAGCTGTGCCCGCGACTTCGTCCGCGCGGAATAATTATTAAAATAAAAGTAGCCTAAGTTATTCCTTATTACATCAGCTATCTGCCAGTTAAAGTCCCGTCAAAATCGGTCCAGCCGTTTCAGAGATTAGCCGGAATAAACCTAGACAGGCAAAAATTGTAAAAAAAAAATATTTTGGTACTAGCTGTGCCCGCGACTTCGTCAGCGTGGAATATTATTTATTTATATTAATAAAAATAAATAAAATTACTAAAAGTAAAAGTAGCCTAAGTTACTCCTTATTACATCAGCTATCTGCCAGTGAAAGTCCCGTTAAAAACGGTCCAGCCGTTTCAGAGAACAAACACAGCCGGAACAAACACACAGACAAAAATTGTAAAAAAATATATTATGGTATATGTACCGTGTATAATCCATATGCATTTAGTTAAAAGCGGTTATTTCAATATTACAAACAGACACTCTAATTTTATTTATCTGTATAGATGGAATTAATCTTTGTATCTTCGCATCAACCCCCGTACGGCAGAGATGAGAGCTCGATGGCGTCGTTGCGTGTAACTAACCGACCACGCAGGTTGAGCAACGTCGACCGCAGCCTGTCTATGGATGGCTTTAACTATCTCGAGTTTCTCCGTACTTCGGAGGGCACGTTAAGCCGTCGGTCCCGGCTGTTGTCCATAGAAGACAGTCGTTAAGCTAAGTCGGCGGCCCTCGGGCGGCTTGAAAACACCTCCGCCAATCCGCATTTGAATCAGTTGAAGGGAGACCCGTGTCCCAGTAGTGGAATGAGTAAGGGTTGATGTGGATGGATGGATATGCAGAGATAGACGAGCACACAAACAAGTAGTGATAGCTCAGTGGATAAGGAACCGGCCTATTGACCACCGTGCTCCGGTTCGAACCCTAGCATGCACCACTAAATTCGTATTTTCGGATTTATGTACATATTGTTATTATCACTCGCTCGTCGGTGATGGAAAACATCATGAGGAAAGTGGAATTTGAATGCAGCTCGTGGAAAAGTTGCGGTTGCGCAGTAGTTAGTAACGCAGCTTTGACACTAGAGCTCGTGGGTTCGATACCCACACTAAACAAACATTTGTGTGCATGAACATGTCTGTTTGTCTTGGTCTGGGTGTTTTTAAAACAGGTAGGGCGCATCAAAGTAACTCGGCTGGGGAAGTACCTCCATCTCACAGAAAACCGCAGCCACAACTTTGTTGCAAAGGATTGTAATGTTTTTGCGTGTTAGCAGCAGAGGTGGCATCATGCTATCGATGATCATGTATTGCAAGCGTCCATAGCCTACGCTACAGTAACCGCTTTACATCAGGTGGGCCGTTTGCTTATTTGACTACAGACTTGTATACTAAAAATGTGCTTTTTTATATACAACGTCGGGGGCATACAAGGGCCAACCATCTGCTGCTAACACAGCAACTCCTTAGGAGCTTACTAGTGACCTCACTCAGGAATACAACAATCCTCCAGAGAGACGTTATTTGGCTGCCGTTTTTTGTGAAATGGAGGTACTTCCCCAGACGGACTGCTTCGATGCACCCTACCTCTCTTACTACACCCAGACGAAGACAAACAGACATGTTCATGCACACAAATGTTTATAGATTGCATGTATTACATGCAGTGAGAGCAAAGCCATGACGGGCAGATCTCCCCGCAGAATCAGTGCACCGAGAGCGTAGCCATTCGATATGGTGGGCATTAAAGTCTCCCAAAATCACTAATTCCGCGGAGGGATACTGCTTGATAGCTTTGTCGGTCGCCATTTGCAGGTGCTCAAATAAACGAGCTGTCTGTATTACCGCCGTAGGTCCTGACACGCGTAGATTCGGGTGTGGCCGCCATGATACGCACATCCATAACAATGACAGGTTCCTTCAAGGATTCATATCCTGACTGCGATAATAAATATCCTTCCGAAAATGCATGAAAATGCATACCCCAGCACGACATACAAATAAGTGTTCAAGTTTGTACCCGGGGTAATGTAAGTAAGAGGTGTCGGCCGGTGAGGATATTTGTGTCTCCGTGAGGAAAAGAAGCGTCGGCCGAGCGGTCTCCAGGTGGTAGTGTACGGCATTAATGTTGAAGTGAAATCCCCTGATGATTGTAAAGTTGTTTTGTATTTTAAATTATTCAAATAGATGAGGTCCTTTTCTAGGCAGCCTCAACAAATGAAAAGGCATAACACTGGTCAAAGAAAGCATTTAAAAAGCAAAGTTTATACCGGGCGCCAGCCATACTCTTTCCATAATATAGCTCCGAATAGTCAAGCGATGCCTGAACATTTAATGTTAAGAGGAGTAGTAAGAAAACCTTTTGAAATCCGATTAATGTTTTAATACTTTTAGGGGTAAGGGGAAGCAAATTACAGTTAAATTAAATTCAGCCAAAAACAAGATTATAAAATTAAGGTTAGTTGAGTACAATGGCTTATACTAAAACTTACTGCACCCCTATATTCATCTATAAACAAATTATTACTTAGGTAAGGTGATGAATTTAGATAATAATCATTTCTAAGAGAAAATCTAAGGTTCAGTCAAGATACTAATGTTTCAAGTTACTATGAGGTCAAGTTACTACAGGTCAAATTACTAAATAAAAGCTTATCCAAAACTACCGTGGACTATGGCATCCAATGTTATAAAATTAAGAAAATGTATGATACTGATAAGGTCGCTGCGTGATGCTTCAACCAAGCACATAACCTCAATTCGCCGTCGGGCCATCGCCGTGCGTGTTTACATCGCAATTACAAAATCCATCGGCTAGATAGCCATTTACAAAATAAATTAGGTTGTTTCAGACCTTTAAAACCACAAATTAAACGAAATAATTTTAATCGCCATTTTGACGCGACAAAGTAAGCAGATAAGTGCCGTGTAAAAAACCAGTTGTCTTTTTGCCAGTGGGGAAAGGCAAAAGGTTTTGACTCATACAGCTAAGTCTTTATTTCAGAACCATTCTTGGAAATTTCATGTGGCAAGAAAAATACTCATCACAGCCACTGTAATTTTCCGTTTACCATTTTTTTCATTAGCCATATTTGATGTCGAGTTTTTTTTTCTCTTTCACTCTCGTGTCCACTCCTGTCTCCTCCTCCGGCACAACCACTACAACAGGGATTTTGCGCGGATTGGCGGTTCAGCCTCCCGGAACAGAGATTATGTAATCCCCAGGTTTGGGAACCCTACTGACCAACAGGCGGGCAGCAATCAGCAGTTTCACTGAGTCTCCCTGACCGCCGCGCCAGCGCTCCGCGCCCACACCGTTCGTGGCGATTCAATATCCTCCGGTACTTCCGCTCCCGCCCGCACAACGACTTCTCAAATAACTGGCGACCTTACTCACACGCAGGAAAACAACAATCCTCCTGTAATTGACATTTAGATGAGGTCTTCTGTAAGGTGGAGGTGCTTCCCAGACGGAGTCATTTGACGCGCTCTACCTCCTAAGGAGTTGCTGCGTTAGAAGCAGAGGTGGGATCCCATGAATGATACTTAATGTATTACAAGCATTCATAGGCTAACGTAACCACTTTTTATCTTTTATCTGTATAAATAAAACCGTAAGTAAAATAGAAATAGCATTTTACATATCAAATCCAAAATATGTATTTGTCGATAATTTAAAACTTTTGTGACTATAGACACAATCGTCATCTGTCAGATGTTTGTAATTAACTGAAAGCTGTCTGGTCCCAGGAACATAACTCAATGATTTTTAGAGGTACGGTCTAGTTTCGAATGACGCTATGTAACACATGTTGTGGCGAAAAGTTGTCTCTTTTAACTCGTTGAATACATTCAGTATATCTTCTGGCACAAAATAGGCCGATGCTACATAGTGTCGCATTTTAAGCGCAAACTCACTGTCTGTACCATATTTTTTATTGCGGCCCTTTTCAAAGCCAAGTTGACTGAATCGTAGCTGGAAAAACAGTTTTCACTGCATTTACAATTGCCAATTCCAAATCTGATATTTTTTATTCTAGATTCAACTTCATTTATTACATTAAATTAAATTCCAAAGCATATCCCCTTAAATTTTAGATAGAAGGCATTATGTAACATTGTTCAGTTTTTTTTTGGAGAAACCCGTATGCTAAGGGGAATATTTATCTGCACCACCAGTGCCAACTATACTATGCATTTAGTTTCAAACCATGTTATTTTATTTTACACCCCAGCACACAGCATGCTGAAACATTTTCAAAACAATGTGTGGCTACAGCGTCATTTGAAACTAGGTACGGGATCCAAATTTCAGTACCAGTCAGCTGAACAGAGAAAACTTTGGCTCTCACTTCATTATTCAACTCCACGAGTTTATTTTTCTCTTTGATAAGAAATTAACTTAAAGAAAGTAGATTTTTTTCAGGATAGTGTAACATCAAATAAGTCAACAACTGTCAACTAAACTGTAGACAGATAAACAGCCATCATCTATATCTTTATGGGTTCATTTATGTTAATGAAATACAATGACAATCTCACAATAAATTGCATACACATCGTAACTCAATTTTAACATCGAATTAACATGTTTTACGGCAATTATATGCTAAATATACAACAAGGTAGCATTTAGCATTTAATAAAGGCAAATAAACATGCGTACGCAAGTTCACAGGCCTCTATTATGATTATTGAATGAGTACTATGATTCAATTTCTTATTGATACGAACTGTTTGCGAAGAAACTCACCTTGATTCGGCCACAATAATCAAATCACATGACAATAGTAAAATTTAAACACGATAATATTCTTGTAAATAGTATAAACACTAAAAAATCATTTATAATTGTGGTATTTTATTTTATGTTGAACGTACAGTAAATGTCTACTTGCCATGAAAACAAACTGGCATTGATTGACATTGACAGCGACATTGTATGTAATTGACATGACACTACGAAAATGTTGCCATACCTGCTATAATAAAAGTTACATTAAATCATACAAAGTCTCTGTACTTAACGTGTACGAGACGTATTTTCGCCTATACCAATTTTTTTTTACGTCCACGTCTGGATCACATTCAGGTCCGTCGATGATGCTTTCACATGCGTTTTGGTTATCATCAGATTATCGCAAAATTTAATGTATTTATTTATTTATTTCTCCCTGCCTACCCCGTAAGGGATTTGGCGTGAACTTAAAGATAGATAGACGTAATGTATTTACTAATATATATGGATGTAAAGAATATTCATATTAATTTATTCACTGTAATTTGCAACAATAGGTACATAATTGTGAGTTGTAGATGTTAGATTATTTGCTATATATTGACCTTTTCAAGGCATTGTCAAAATTTATATAAAACTATTATTTGCATTACAAATTCAAATTCATGCATAAATTAAAATAAGGGAATCGAACATAATACTTGTATTAATCTATTCTTAGGTATATACTATAATAAATTACATTATATACAATTATATTATATTTTTCCTCTCAAAATATTATTTTAAATTAAAAAATGAGTTCTTAATTAGTATATGTTTTAATTTATTTTCAAATTCACTACGTTGGAGGGCCTTTACGGACTCTGGCAAATGATTATACACTTTAATCGCCATGTAGTAATATTTTAATTTATTAATTTTATTTTATTTATTCTTAACAATAATTACATTGTGTTGAATTAAAAAAAAATACATAATAATCAAAAGAATGGTAATTGTACAAAAGAAAAAAGAAAAGTACATAATGTCAAATATACATGTCAAAAAAAATAAAAAGTAACAATAAAACATTGAAATTATTAATTACAACATAATACACCAAAATTAAAATTTGAATTCGTCAATGCTATAGCAACACTTTATCAACGAAAGGGCATGCAGCTGAGTTTTAAAAATCTTCATCAGGTACTTATTGTTTTGTATTCGCTAGGCAATTTATTAAATAAATGAGCTGCCTGAAAACTTGTACCGTGTTTAACTATTGTAAGTCTAGGAAATACCTCATTTATGATATTCTTCCTTCTTGTGCTC
Source organism: Pyralis farinalis (assembly GCA_947507595.1). NCBI lineage: Eukaryota > Metazoa > Arthropoda > Insecta > Lepidoptera > Pyralidae > Pyralis > Pyralis farinalis. The sequence continues at coordinate 1,013,787 of OX382263.1, forward strand.
TCATGTAACTATCTATTTTGAATGGTTTAATTTTTTACAAGCTTCTTTACAAGATCTGTTAGGAGAATAAGAATATACAAGCTGGGCACTGTAAGGATACCATATTGTTCTGAAATCTCTTTACAGGATTGCCATTGATGTATTCGCACAATAACTCTTATGGCTCGTTTTTGTAATTTAAAAGCTCTGTCCAATATGCGAATACCATCCAATATCTGGTTGATATGGTCAGATCTTTAGTATCCGATCTTCGATTCGATAGTTAAAGAAATTGATTGTAAAATAATCATTGCGGTTCTTTGCATTCAACAACCATTAATTTTTTTTAACAAAATGTAAATTATATTCTTATAATTTTACCTATTATCAATACAACTTGTTCAGCAATATAGAGTAAAAACTGCTACTTTACGTAAATTGCACCCCGTTCCATGAAATGTCTTTCACTGCCTGACGCTCGTCGTCGCACTCTACCTTTACCTTCTACCTTACATTTTTTTTTTAATGATAACTTCTTTAGCATCTTTGTGTTTTGAAACTCGATGAAACGAAAAGGTGACAGTAAAAAGAGACAACCACGTATGTATGTTAACATGCGAGATAATGTGATAGAAGGCATTATAAAGTGTTTATTACAGGATCCAAGCGTTGTACGTGTGTTAGTACGTGCGTATTACGGAACTGAAATTGAGATAAGTGTCATAACCGCGGTATGTTATACGCGTGTATTATTTACATAAATATTTCATTATTTTAATTAAAACATTTTTCAAGCATTATCATTATCATAAGTAAACCCTACAATTATCTTACTCCTGAAATTCTACATCTCATTAACTTAAAGTTGACATTTTTTAATGCAATTAGCGCAAAGAATATCGTATGCAGGAATAATCTCGTTCATTGTTTAAATTTCCACTTGAACGTGGCAACCACTTACATACGCTGCGGCAGATTAAACAGAAGCCGAAGAGTATAACAAGCCACTATGCTTAGCGTTTGTGGACTGTGAGAAAGCATTCGATTCGATGAAGTCTCTCTGGTGGTGCCGCATTGATTATAGATATATCGAAATGTTGAGGAGTATATATGAAAACGCGACCTACTACGCGACATCAGGGCCAGAGTACGAGACCTATCCAATTGCAGAGAGGAGTAAGACAGGGAGGCGTTGTTTCCCGAAACAGGTCACGGCTGCATTGGAAGATATTTTCAAGCTACTGGACTGGAAAGGATACGGGATCAATGTCAACGGCGAGTATATCACTCACCTTCGATTAGCCGATGATCTAATAATCACGGCGAAATCGCTGGAGTACTTGAACACAATGCTTGAAGATCTCGACAGAGTATCCCAAAGAGTGGGTCTTAAAATGAACATGGACAAACGAAGATCATGTCGAATGTACATGTTGTACCCACTCCAGTCTCAGTTGGGAGCTCGACTCAGATAGGTAGATCCAAATTCAAAAAGGGATCTCTCGACGAATCCATCTCCGTTGGGCAACGTTTGGGCAATTGCGAAAGATTTTCTCGTATAAAATACCGTAACGTCTCGATACGAAAGTATTCGACCAGTGTGTGTTTCCAGTGATGACTTACGGCATAGAAACGTGTTCGCATACTATGGGCTTACGCTTACGCTGAGGCCTACGTTCAGCAGTGGGTCCTTCGGCTGATATGATGATGACGAGCCAATCAAATATGTATAGACCGCGGCGCGTAACTTGACCCATGCACAATGGCCATTTTTAGGCCCTAAATCGAGGTGCAAGGGGTTCCTACGTGCGTAATCCATAGAAACGACTCGAACTCGACTCTCATGCAGTCTGTCAATGCAGTCAGTCAACCCTAGCTCTCATCCTCGCTGTCCTAGAGTATTGACGCGTAGAAAAGTTTAAGTTGTGGTTTTTGTTTAAGAGTTGTTTGTTGTGTAGTTATTGATTGTTGCTGTTTTTGTTATTTTATTTATCACACATAAACAATACCCGTTGTAAAAATGTCACTTCGTCGGCAAGTGACTTTAAACCGATAGGCAAGTAAGATTGTATACGATGTATTACAATTTTTTTCCAAAGAATATAATACAACCGTTATTCAGAAGAAAAACAGCAGAAGCTACAAACACGTCGGTTTCAACAGTGAAAAGGATTTTACGAGAAAGCAAAGCATCAGGATTTATAGTTATATTTAGAACCCCTGGTAAGAAGAGATGGCAGACAAAGCCAGTCACAGGCATTGACGATTTTGAAAAGTGTAATAAAATATGTATTCACAATTTTCACCTTACCGAAACAGAATTACCGATGCTGGGTAAACTTCTTACAAAATTACGTGCTGATATTAATTTTCAAGATTCTGAAAAAAAATTTCGCCGCATTATATACAGAACTTGGGTTTAAGTGGAAAGCCATTCAAAATAATCGAAAAATTCAGTTATAATTCAGTAGTGAAAAGTCAGATTCCTGATCGGACACAGAAGATATAGCTGTAAATCCCGGCCCCAGTTCTGGCTCCATACCAATCAATAAATATATTGAAGGCGTCATGTCCATAAGTGACAGTGACAAGGTATTTATTTTTCATTTATTATTAATTAAATCTTTACGTATACTCTTTTTTAAGTTTTACATATAATACCATATGTTTAAAATTATGTAGTGATAGCACTTTTCCTAGCAAGTGCACCTGCTCCGACTGCCATTTTAGGTCAACTTACGCGTCGGCAATTGTAATTCATTATTACTCCTATAGTATTTCATTCTACTCTCAAAATGCGAAAGACTTAATGTAATACTAATTCTAATTCTTGATATGCGTTTGAATACTCATTCCAAAACTGTTATCTTTTGCAAATGGATGATTAATTTGAACTCGTGCTGAGTGAGAAATATATCATCATTATTTCTCAACCAGCACGAGTTCGTCAAAAAAGTGTGTGTGTGTCGGCTCAGACGCACGATAAATATGATATATATTGAATAAAAAAACAGGGTAAGTGAACACATCTTCTTAAATAATAAGAATAAAATTTATAATTTTCATAAAAGTGAACCATAAACTTACCAATTAACCGCATCCAAATGCTTTTCAGATTCTTCTTCATTACCACACGAATCAATTTCTTCCATACTTTCCTATGTTTTTTCACTCACTTGATGATTTATTTAACAGTACATTAAAGTATACGTAAAATATACCAAGCTTCATAATACGCAGGCGCACACACGCATGTGCTAACACACGTACAACGCTCGGTTTCTGCAATAAACGCTGTATAATGCCTAACATATCATTCTATCGCACGTTAAATCCTATAGATTCTTCTATCTATAGATGAATGGGCTATCTCATTCTCTCGCACGTTAAATCCTACAGATGTATATGTTTGTTCATTTTTAAGCGGTCGACCATAACGCCCCGTCACTTTTACTTAATACTTCATATTACTCCTTAAAAATATTTATATTATAACTCTAAATCGTTTTTTAAAGAGTAAACTCCAATAATTAACAATCCTAAAACAGACTCAATGCGTAAAACAGTTTTCTGTATTTTATCAGCACTGTTTGGTGTTTAAAATTTGTTACACTTTGTGTATTTTATTCTGACAATTCAGCTCATAGGTAATCGCGAAGAAGGTAAGTAGGTAATTTGAACGCAGTCTATACGATTATGTACTTTCACACAAGGCACATTAAATAAGACTAATTTAATTAATTTTATTACATTATCTACATGTTTTATTTTTCTTTAGCAAACTGAATTTAAGATTAGCGTTGAACCTACAGTTGTCCAAAATAAACTAATGATAATAATATTTGACCTATTTCTTTATATTATTAAATGAATGAAGAATATGATCAATATGAAGTGAATAATGGAGAACCGATGGAACGAAATTGCTTAGCAAATCTTCTCATAGCGACACAGCTCGGGGGGTAAGGTGCGTTTATGCACGGTTAACTGCGTTATTAGTTTATGAATGAGATCTTCAGCAAGGATGGAAGGTATACCGCTGATGTGGAAAGGCGATTGAGTGTTGGGAATAATGTGAATGAAGTGTCGGGAAAACTTCTTGGCAGTAAAAGCGTGAGCCAGAAGGCACAGTTCGCTATACACAATGCAGTGCTGGTCCCAACGCTTACTTATGGAAGCCAGAGCTGGGTATGGCAGAGAGAGCAAAAAAGTAGGATAAAAACGTGATCGAAATACAAGCGTTGCGCAAAATTTGTTGCGCAACGCTTGTAGATCGTATTCCCAATGATAATTGGCAGAGCTGCGATAGCCAGCGGAGCCACATTACCCTCAAAATTGTCGTTTGGGGTAGACTGATGTCATCCAGCTAGCGTTTAGACGGTAATAGTGAGAAACTCCAAAATCGACACACTAATAGCCAACATATTGTAGTTTTGTAAAAACATATGGGAAAACGTATGGCCGGCCACTCTGCAGTGCAGAGTCTGCGCTGCACTTCTATCAACAGAAAAAGTAACAGCACTCGTCGCTAGATGTCGTACAGGGTTCCAAAATTTTTAAGAAATTAAAAAAATAAAAATAAAATATTTAAATATTTTTTAAATTTAAAAAATACCAGCTCTGCCTACACAGCTTGCTGTTATTTACTAGTGTTAGAAACAGAGTTAGTCTGAAAGAAAGCGGCGGTGTTCAAATAAGAAAAGGCATGATCCATTGGTTCGGACATGTAGAAAGAATGCAGGAAGCAATAATTACGAAACAAATACAACGCCAAGGTAGAAGGATGTAGGAGCCGAGGAAGGCCAAGTCTTACCTACCACGACCACATTGATCGTGTTTTATCAGAAGGTGATGTCGGAAGCCTTAGAAACCAGCGAGCGTGCATGAGAAGAGGGATGAATGTTAAAGATGCGAGTGAGGTGTGTAAGATCGAGTCATGTAACGCTCGGTTCACTCTGCCTACCCCGCATAGGATTTGGAGTGAAGATACAGATAGATAGATAAATAAATGAACACTTTTCAAAACAATGCTTATTAAAACTGAAATGTATTTTTTATTCAAATATGAAATAACAGATTTGGCGTAAGTTATAGGTAAATAGATAGAATGGGATTTAACTGCCTCTCAGTCGACGTTAGAATCGAAGCCAATCTCCAGCGATTCGATCAAAGGAGAGATAGCCTTTCGCGAGAACACGCGATTTACACAAAGACGAAGGATTGCTCTTTTAAACTAATTTAATATATACGCGGCCAACTGTATACGTAATAAAAAAGACTATTCCAAGTACAAGAATGTGAAAGTCATCGTCCAAGAAAACAAGACTCATAACAGTCTAATAATAGGATTTAAAATTCAACAGATCGTCATTACATACAAAGTAGCTGATTTAATTAACTAGGTAATTGAATTAGAAAATAGTTTTAAAATTTTCTAATCCTAAGTTTCCGTACCTACCACTGACGTAGCAAACAAGCGTTCGGCCCGCGTGGAAAGGAAGCAATCGCAATTTGTTACGGTTTACTGCAAGTACCTTTTCTTAATATTACTGAGATGATAACAAGCATAAAGCCTGCATGATGGTAAGCAGCGACCGTAGCCTATAATACGTACCATTGACGTGACAAACAGCGCTCGGCTCACGTGACAAGTTTTTCCCAAGGAATGCCCGGGATTCTTCAGAAAAGACGTGAAGTAATTTTTACACGATCGTCAACGCACGAGTGACACCCTGGTGTTGCAAGTGTCCATGGGCTAATGTAACTGCTTACCATCAGGCAGGCCTTATACTTATTTGCCACTTTAGTTATACTAAAGAAGACAATCATAGAATGCCTGAAATACGAGCTGCACAGTTTGAAACCCTGAGTACGCAAGATTACAATTTTTTTCTTCCTTGAGTTATGTCAAAGAGTACGGCACGGTACCCTAAAAACATGAATATTAATAACAAATTAAGGCGCCAGTACGTCAGACTGACATCGAACCAGCTCCCACGGCGGAGTACTGCGAAAGTGATCGCTGAACTACAATGGCCGACGTATGAACGATTTTAGGTTGTGGTCTAAGGTAAAAGCTTATAGATTTATTACATCTCTGTTGAATTCTTGAGTGTAACTGGACAGAAAAGTGCTTGAACTTTACTTCATTAATAAAGAAAACGTTTTGAGCGTGCTTCAATGTGGATATTAGTTGATGTGCGGCGGAAACAGTGCAAGTTTTATCAGAATGTTATGAGGATATACCTTCTGTTGATGAGGAAGTACCAGGATTCGAACAGATTCCCGCTTCGAATCCTGGTATATACCACTAAATTCGAGTTTTCGGATTTATGTACATATTTGTAATTATTAATAATTGTTAATAGATAATAATTGCTCAGCAGTGAAGGATAACATCATGAGGACACCCGCACGTCCAAGAAATTATATATCAAAAGACGTGTGACCTTATCTAATAATGTCTTCCTCTCTGGGTTGCAGAGGTCTGACGGCAGTCCGCCGTGTAAGAAGCAGTGTCTTCGTGAAATCCTCAGGGTAAGGTAGCGAACCCCGTCATTACTAATGGATTAGAAAACGGGATAACGTTAAGAAGGAGACAGTTGATGAAGAAGTGGCTATATTATATATTTGTGAGAAAGTGGACGTGGAGGAGGAAAAGAAATTTCAAATAAACAAATACAAGTGATTCCTTATTTCACCTGACAAGTGAGGTTCAAACCAATCCATCTTTACTAAAATCAGTCTATCTGTTTGTTATCTTAATCTATGGGGACGCGATATCTAAGGACGAATTTTAGTAACTTTCTTTTATAGGCAAGCGGCATGAGGAAGCGGAAACGGAATCCTGATTAACCCTACCTTCTATACACAGATGAGAACTGACTTATAAATGATTGGTCCTTTATAATCTATATATTTCGCTTATATATCCTTGCGACGGGAAGGTAGATCGTGAGCGTTGAGTCCGTAAGTTTCGGCGGACAAATGTCACTCGTCTACTCTAAACAACAGAGCGGTATCGAACAAAAAACGCTATTCACTTGTAACTTAATTATCAAAATATCTCAATCATTTCTCCGAGTAAAAGTAGAATTACAAGTATTGTATATCGGCACTTACTTTTATATGGCAACATAATTACATACATTTGTACATAATTCTACCACGTTATGAATATGCATTTCCTGTATACCTACCATTTTATTAATGTTTTTATAATAGCCTTTCTAAAAAAGGAAGTACTCAATACGTTTGTGGAGCACATGCCAATTGATCACGCAAGTTAAGCAGCGTCGACCGTAACCCGTATTTAGATGGGTTTAGTCGTCTCGAGATCCCCAAAGCTTCGAAGGGTAAGCAAGGTTTTTATTGTTACTTTTAAGCTAAGTAAACAGGTCACAACATGTTTAATATCAATTAGTTGTTTAGAAATATCTCCGTCTATCTATATCTTCACGCCAAATCCCTTGCGGGGTAGGCAGAGAGAACCAACGGAACATGCTTTTTCCTACCAACTCTTTGTGGAAGTTCACCCTCACATGCTGGAACCGCAATGGTCGCATACTATTCGGTTCCAGAGAATTTTTCTTCCGAGAACTCTCAAGTTGCGGAATGAACTTCCAGCCGAGGTTTTCCCAAGGGACTATAGCATGGGGCTCTTCATGAAAGGCGCGAAGAGGTTTTTAGAGAGCCGGCAACACATAAGTGATACCCCTAGTGTTGCAAATGTATCTACATAGGCTACGGTGACTGTTTATCATCAGGCAGGCCGTATGCTTATTTGCCACCTATAAAAAACTCTCTTTCTTACATCTTCATTGCGAACTCGGTCTGCAAGCGTTACGTCTCAGATTTTGCGCAACGCTCGATTGAATTATGTAAATTGTAGAGTATCTACGGTAGTCATATAAATGAGAATCTCTTTCTGGCGTTATTTCTTCGGTCATTATGACGTTTGTTTGTTCTACTCGTGTTTAAAATATTCAGGGAAAGTATAAATATTCTTTAGTACCTTCATAATTTTCGGAAATTTAAATGTATACAAGAAATAAAAATAACTAAATAAACTATGTACATCCGTCAACTTCATTCTATGTCTCTTGCGGGGTAGACAGAGAGAACCTAGCGCCGTATGTCACTTACATACCTCGCTTCATTAACATTCATAGATATTTTCGTGCATGCTCGCCTACGTTTATACGGCGTTAAGGCACATGCGGCCCTCGACCCGCCTGATTCGGCGTTGGGTGGCAGGCGGCGGCGGCCCCGACCGCAGCTTGCATCTATATTCGCACCGTAGGGAGCGGATCCGCGTGCGTCACTTCAGGGGGACGCTCTAACTCGCATATTGGTGCGCTTTTGGTCCCGAATTGCAACATATTGTAATAACAAAGGTGGCAACGCATGTTCGTCGCCATGATCTGTCGCTTCCGGCACATGACTCCCCACATAAATAAACCTACCATGATATTGAAATATATATATATTTTTTTTATATCACTAAGGTGGCAAACAAGCGTACGGCCTGCCTGATAGTAAGCAGTTACCGTAGCCTATGGGCATTTGCAACACCAGGGGTGTCACTCTTGCGTTGCCGACCCTGTAAGAACCTCTTCACGCCTTTCTTGAAGAACCCCATACTGTAGTCCATTGGGAAAACCTCTAATAAAAAAATATACTTATATAACTTCACGCCAGGTCCCTCACGGGGTGGGCTGGGGGAAACGAGTGCCATGAGACGCGGTCCTTGCACGCTTCTTTAACATTCATAGTTCCTTTTATAGTTCTATACATTCTCACTCAGAGTTACTCACTATAACTATGAGGTGGTTATTTGGCTGCGCAAGTTCTGTGAAGTGGAGGTACTTCCCCAGACGGGGTGGTTTGATGCGCTCTACCTCTCTTAAAACATTCATTATGTTAGCGTTGGAGATTCTAAATTAATTACATAATATTGAGGATAGCGAAAAAATTACAAAATAGTAAATAAAACAAACAAAATCTTGTATTAGTAGAACATTGAAATGTATGAATATCAATTCATTAAATATATAGTCATACGTTGTATGCAACAATACGTATAAACATTGAACAGTCTGTTTGTACAGGTGATATCGAGGACACTATAATTATAATACGACAATCCTAATAAACTAATTATATATTATTACTCAAAGGTGTTTTTTTGTCGGTATGAAATATCTCTCTTAATACTGTATCAAACTTAATGTTTGATACGCCATTTTAGAGATTACTTTTTCTTTAATGACGAAAAATAAATTTATCTAAGTTTCAGTTCATTTTCGTTAAAAAAATACATTTCAAATTTTACAAATATTTATTTTAAAAAATATTTAATTTTAAACGTATAAACAACATATAAACAGCGTGTCAATCCCGTAATCAAGTATTTTTATTTTAGTCATTATTAAGTATGACTTTGATCATTTCATTTTTTTTTTCACTTTTATTTCCATTTTAATTTTTATTACTATATTTGTAAAGGCCTAAGGTAGTATCTGCCTCGGCTGCTACGGTCGTCCGCCATCTGGAACCGGAGCAGCCATGGCAGCGTCGGCATGTTGCATCTACTGACAGTAGTGGGTGGGTGCCGGCCGGCGCTAGGCCGCATAGACTAATTGGTAGCGGAAGCACACAAAGCAGGTTAGATCAAATTGCATGTAAATTTGACTTTCGCAAAATAACGCCTTAATTTATTAGTTAATACGCTGTTTCTTTAACCGCTGGACACAGATAATTGCATAACATAAACATAGATATGTATGTTTTCCTAACTTCAAATGTCCGGGAGTGGGAGGGAGTTGTCTATAACAAAGTTGTTATAACAGTGTTCTATTTTTGAAAATAGCTATACACACAATGAACATTTGCCTGTCTGTTTGTTTGATTGCGCATCACGTAGAAACCGCGAGGTCATTTTGCCGGTCGAATGCTCAATTTGCCAACTGCCAACCTTGACATTAGGCACATTGTACACAATGTAACATTTTCTTTTTTTTTTACAACGTCGAGAGGCATACAAGCGTAGGGCCTACCTGATGTAAAGCGTAATTTAACTAAATACATACATTGTGGGTCGTGTTAAATACTAAACCTACTAGTGATCCAGCTATTCCTTATTATCATTCTTACGTATTTGGTTAACCTAACTAACCTAAATTCACATCGACCCTTACTCATTCCACTGCTGAGATACGGGGTCTCCATGCAACCGAAGGGGGTTTTTTTATTATTTAATTCTTGCAACTCTGCCGTGGGCAAGGCTCTTGTTACGCTTCGTTAATATTATACATAACTAAACACATTAAATTCATTCATTCATTCATTCATTCACATCCCTACCCCGTAAGGGATTTGGCGTGAAGTTACAGATAAACACATTCATACAGCAAATTCCCTTTCATTCCACAATTCATTCATTCATTCATCATCTTTCGTTTTTGCCCATTTTAGAACGCCGGTGAACGATTATTACTATTTCCAAGCTTCCCTTCCCATACTGCGTCAGTCCAGCCACGGGCGACGCCGGGCTTCGCAGCTCAACCTAGGCACCGCGATCCCATCGGCTATACGAGCATTGGTTCTAGGTGGAGCTGCACTGCTTGTTACGTTCTATGACAGCCATGGCTAGATGCAGTATTTTAATAATTTTGATCGTGTTTTCCTCACCACTATTTCGGAGACCAACCGAAGGGGTTTGGAGCATACTCCACGACGCTGCTCAAATGCGGATTGGCGGAGGCCAGTGTTTTGCTGACTGTCATCTATCGGTAACAGCCGGGACCGACGGCTTAACGTGCCCTCCGAAACACGAAGAAACTCTAGATAGATAAACACATCCATAGACAGGCTGCGGTTGACGTTGCTTAACCTGCGTGTTCGGTTATAATGACACGCGCAACGACGTCATCGAGCTCTCCTTAAACTTATTTAATATAAAATAAACCCTTTATTGAATTAAACTATTTTTAACGGAAATAGAAAGAGTCTTCCTGCGACCACGGACGCTGCAAAGCATTCGAAACGTCAGGTTCAACAAAATAAATAAAACACGCGATACTTCCGTTAAAAATTGTTTAATTCAATGTGTAACAATCGCGAAAACCAAAGACAATACTATAACCTTTATATAAAATCTTATGTATATATGTACATTTTTGTGCGTTTGTCCAGTCCTTTCAATACGTACCCGTGGATATCTAATATATTTTTTTACGTCAGAAGGTTGTATTGCTGCGATCATGACAGCAGGCTATTGGAAAACTTTCCTCATACTTGTTCCCAAACTTACAACAGTCGACGTCTCATATTGTGCACTATTTATCTTATTCGTCAGTTCGGTACATACCAGACTAGCATATATAGTCTGGATCATTTTGACGAGCTCGGTGGCTCAGTCGTGAATGACGCGACTTTGACACCAACGCGCGTGCGTTCGATTCGACGTCGTCAGCGAGTGATGCGGTTATGAAAAGGAGCTGTCGGGATCATATCGAACAATTGTTCAGGACACAACCCGTTGTACAACCCGCAAAGCACACAAAGGAGGGAGGCAAAATCTCTGCTTAAACTTAGGATTCAATACCGTGTGTAAGCTTAAGATCGCCGACAATTCTCTCAGCTCGTCTCTAAATCGAATCACACGGTCCAAGCTGGTATTCAGGTGCTCCCGCCCAAAGGTGACTGCGGTCTGATTTAAGACTTATATAACACAAGTCTTTGCCCCTAATGTTTATTCGCTGATATACATCGATAATTATTAATGTTTACAAAACTATCTATTTCTATGTACTATTATTTTAAATGAAAAAACTATTTGTGAATGAAAAAAGTCATTTTAATTTAAATATAAATCTATCTATCTATCTATAACTTCACGCCAAATCCCTTACGGGGTAGGCAGAGAGAACCGAGCGCCACGCGACTCGATCCTTACATACCTCACTCGCTTCTTTAACGTTCATTGCTCTTTTCATGCATACTCGCCGGTTTCTAGTTTAATATAAATATGCACTATATTTACTAGGCATCATGTTCATAATGCGTGAGACATAATTATTTTGTTAAAAATATAAAACCCTAGTTTTTACACCCTATCAAGGCTTGACCTAGTGTATAACTACCTATTTACATGCAATTTGATATAACGTGCTTTCTGTGCTTCCGCACAAATTGTAAATTTGTCTTTCGCAAAATAACGCCTGAATATAAACTATAACTATTGAGTTACTTGTATACCTTAGCCAAATCTATCAAGTTATAAAAGTTACCTATCACCTATTGAGTTATAAAAGTTACAAAAACGTCCCACTTTTGTTTTTCTTTTGTGAACCGTTTTTACAAAGCCACGGAGCGTATACAGCGAACGTTGCCGAAAGTATCCGAGGATTGCCGAACGACCGATGAAAGTTGTTTGTCGATGTTGCTAGTGTCGAATCGTAGTACAGTTAATGTAAATTTTATTAAGTAATTTTAAGAAGTGTTCATATCAAATAGTTATTTTTGAGGTTTTATTACAGTTTATAATTATAACCGAATATTAGTTACTTACAGACTAACATGTTTTCGAATTAAAGGGGCTGCTCTTTGAATCGAATGTCTTTTTGAAATACTTTTTAGACAACGTCAGGAATCATCCAAATATACGATCCATGTGATATATAGTGGTTACCGCAGCCTATAAACGATTACAATACGTAAAATATCATTTGCGGGTTGCCACCCCACTTACCTGCACGGCAAATCGCTGAATGTAGATATAAGCAACGTCGACTGCAGCCTAACTATACATAGGATCAATACATTAATTACTATTTGAGCTCATTAGCAAATATGTTAAACCGTAAGTCCCGTCTGAAACGATAGTAGTCAAATCAAGTACATGCGTTCGGCAGCATGAAAATTCGGACTTTTAAAGCGAATCCGTATCTGAGCTCTAGATGCAGTATGGGTTGTTGTGAAAATATATAATACTTAGCCAGATCCGGGTTTACTGCTGTAAGAAATGTTTAGTCCAACTATATATGTAAACAAAAAGTTACTTAAAACAGTTTCCGTAACTGTTTAAAAAAGTGTCATTTAATTTAATTTCATAAAAAGTTTTCATCGTACAAGCATAGCGTAACATATACACGCATAATATGAATCATCAATTATTGTTGGACAACATAACTTTGTATGTAAATCATATACTTGCAATGAAATCAGGGTTTTTTTTATACAATGTTGGGAGGCATACAAGCATACGGCCTACCTGATGTAAAGCAGTTACCGTAGCCTATTAATGCTTGTAATATATTACGTATCACTTGCACGATGCCTTTTCTGCTGCTTACATAGCAACTCCTTAGAAGTTTTGTGTATGCTTTGATGTGCCCTACCTCACTTAAGGTTATCAATAATATATCTGTAGAAGTAAAAATTTTGCCATGTTCATATATCTTGAAATGCCATCCATGGTATTGTCTTGGTCTGAGTATTTTCTATGCATTGTAATTAAGTATACACAATAAGAAATATTTACGTATGTTTATTAGTTCTCGTACACCCATAGTAAGTTTCGCTTAGTTTGAATCTACAAGTTTGTCAGGAAATAGTTACACTTATTTGTTTGTCTACTAAAACAGATTTTAAAATAGTAAAGTAAAATTATATAAAAGTAACATCTTAAATGAATGCAAAAATTTATGGTTCTTTTTACATTGTGTAACTTCCTACAAAAGTTACTCAGTACAAGTTCAATTACAAATCTGGCAACACCGCGGCAGGGTTTTTTTTCCCGGCATCAGTCAGTCTGCCTACGACGTATATACAGAGTATACGCTTTTGCTTCTTTGTATTCCGGACCTACTTTTACGTTGATCCTTCAAAAACCGGTTCGAAAGTGACTGAGGTGTGGCGTGGGCGACCAAAGCGGCGTCCAACCGTAAAACAATTACGTTAGAGTTTAAAAAAACTTCTTATTCGTGTAGAGAATTCTCTTTGAAAGTAGGAAAGTGCTGTGAGTCATTGGGACGCATCGTATCGCAGGTAGGTAATCATAATCTAAGACCTCTTTGTTATCTGATAAATCTTTATTTTTATTTCACTGTTATTATCTGTGTCAATGATTAATATTTTGAAGGTTTCGGCATGTTTAGAGGATTGTTGTATTCCTGCGTGTGAGTGAAGTCACCAGTAAGCTCCTATGGAGTTGCTGTGTTAGCAGCAGAAGTGATACTTAATGTATTACAAGCGTTTATAGGCTACGGTAATTGCTTTAAATCCTGTGGGCCGTATGCTTGGATGCCTCCCGATGTTGTATAAAAAAATGTTCCAAAAAGAAACAAAACACAGTGATCGCTGTATAATGTTGGGTAGAATAAATAAAATTTACATTTTGAATATTTTTGTCACTGCGTGGGCGTCATTACTATGTGAATTCATTAATTTTAAGTATACAAGTTACATCACTACTAATGTCATTACATACCGATACCTTGATCAAGTTTTACGTTTTCTTTTATCGAATTAAGCGGGTACCTACACGTACCTGTCTGTCTTTTGTCTTGTCTATTGGTTATAGACAAATTGAACTCTAAGAAACTTGTACATATTTTAAAAATGAACAAGGAATTACAAGGCATAAATTACTTAGATACGTACACAACTAACGCAGAAATGTCTACGTTTTATTTTAAAAGAAGTTGTGTATTTCCCCGTTGTACAGTTGTGCAATGTAGTTGAAAAATAATATTGCAAAAATTTTGTAGAAATTTATAACCAATCTCATTCGACACAGATGTTAAGTTAGCGGACAGCGAACTCGTGAGGTCAAATCAAAGGCTGCGAAACATTTAAAGCTATTTTATTTTTGTCTTCGAGTACTGTAGCCGCGCGGAGCAGGCACGTTTGTCTGCCACTTCGTGCCTTTCCGAAATTTTATGTTATTTTTTTCGTGTAAAAGCGGCTGCAATTTTTTTTTTATTTCTAAAAAGGTTGCCATATCTCAAAATGTATTTTCTTCCCAGCGTCATCTCGTTTTCGTAATCCATTATGTTTGGCGGGGCCACCACCTAGCACCATTGAATTATTACTACTGCTTACGTTTTTTTTTATACAACGTCTGGAGGCATACAAGCACCACCACCTGATGTAAAGCGGATACCGTAGCCTATGAAAGTTTTAATACATTAAGAATCACTCGCGTCATTTCATCATATCATTGAGTAACACAGCAACTCCGTACGAGTTTACTGTTGACCTCCCTCACACGACAGAACCTCCAGGGAGTTGTTATTTGATTGCGGTTTTCTGTGAGGTACTTCCCCAGATGGGCTGCTTTGATTCGCCCTACGTCACTTAAAAACACCCAGATCGAAACAAATAGACACGTTCATGCACAAATGTTTGTCCTGTGTGGGAATCTAACCCACGAGTAAGAATCTGACATAACCCGTGCGGCCTTCCGAAAGTGAATCTTATGCAGGATTTCTCCACTTCCCTCCCATCATGTCCGGAGGGTCCAAGAATGACTAATGCACACTCGGGGTGAGTTAGTCCTTATTTTTACTTTTTCATTTCGGCGAAAAAAAAAATATATTTATTTCTTTAAGAGAGGTAGGGCGTATCAAAGCAGCCCGTCTGGAGAAGTTCCTCCACCTCACAGAAAACCGCAACCAAATAACAACTCCCTAGAGGGTTGCTGTATTCCTGCGTGTGAGTGAGGCCACCAGGAAGCTCCCAAGGAGTTGCTGTGTAAGCAGCAGAGAAGGCATCGCGCGAGTGATACTTAATATGTCTCAAGGGTTTAATAAGCTACGGTACCCGCTTTATATACATGAGTATGCTTGTATGCCTCCCGACGTAGTATAAAAAAAAACATACCAACACCATACACCTCAGAATTACATATAAAAATGTATATACAGCTGCATTCTCATGTGTACACTAATTATAGGCACGTACAATGTACACCATTGCACAATAGTTTATTAATATGAGTACTTAATTATCAAATTGATTAAAATCACTATAACATAATATAAATTAACAAAATCACATAATTACCAATGTCAACCAACTGCAATGAGCGACAATGTACAGTTTTATGTCCCATCCCGTCTAACTATGTAGTACGTCAGGTAACGGCCCACGGCGGCCGGCGGCCGGCTACGTCAGGGTCTAAAAAAAAATATATGCATCCCTGGGCCCTTCGCTTCCCATGACACCTTTAATTAAATTAGGGATGGCGATTCTTTTCGGATTAGATCGATTTCGAAATCGATTCGCAAACTAATCAAGGTGTAAAAGATCGATTTTATAAAAATCCATTTTTCTAATTTGTACTTAAAATATAAATCCATATTATGGAAAACCGATCTTTTATCGTTAAATCGGGGAATTCAGTACCTAATTTAAATTCTTTATACAATCATACGAAATTATATTAAGTAGTTTGTAAATTGTATAGTTTATGCTAACGTCTAAGCTTTTTAGAAATAACAATTTGTGTAGTCTACATTCAACTAATTGTTAATAACTTAATGGTTTAACGAAACAGAACAATTAGAATTTCGATTTTTAAGCTAAAATATCGATTCAGTGCTACGTATCGATTTAAAATATCATTTTTTTGTCCGAGGAATCGATTCTTCGATTAATGGATCTCAGATCGCCCCACGCCTGAAATAAGCCTTCCCGGCTAAAGGCAGTCCCTGATGTTTAGTCAGTAGGAGTCTCACATAACTCGCGCTGCCTTCCGTAACAGTATCAATAATTTTTTTTTTGTATACCACTAAGGTGGCAATCAGGCATACGGCCTGCCTGATGGTAAACAGTTGCCGTAGCCTATCGACATTGCAACACCAAGGGTGTCACTAATGCATTGCCGACCATCTGAAAACCTCTTCACTTCACGCATTTCTTAGAACTCCATGCTGTAGTCCCATGATGATTCACCACCTCCCTCCCATCATAGTCCGGAGGGTGCCCCCCTCGGAAGAATGACTAACGCGCTGTTTTAGTGGGTTTGTCCTTCTGCGGTGGGTGGCATTACGTCGAACGTAAAAAAAAAATACTAACACAGTTCGGTCAGTTTTGTTTGTTTGATTATTTATCAACCTACCTCGACGAGTACATAAAGCTCAAGTTCGATCAGACACCCACATAGATTAAATTAAAAAGAAAAATCTTGTGTACACAGTCTCAGTGCGAGTTACACAAAATACTCGTATGTAAATATACAATATAAGATTTGCTCATCTATACCACTGTACATTTATAGTGTACTAGCTGTGCCCGCGACTTCGTCCGCGCGGAATAGTTATTTTTTTATTATTTATTTATATTAATAAAAATAAATATTTTTTTCTAAAATAAAAGCACCCTCAGTTACTCCTTATTACATGAGCTATCTGCCAGTGAAAGTCCCGCCAAAATCGGTCCAGCCGTTTCAGAGATTAGCCGGAACAAACAGACGGACAAAGTAAAAAATATATTTTGGTATATGTACCGTGTATACATCCATATGTATTTAGTAAAAAGCGGTTATTTTAATATTACAAACAGACACTCCAATTTTATTTATCTGTATAGATTATTGTGGGATAAATTACCCTCAGCGGTGTTCCCGAACAAATACAATATGGGTGCCTTCAAGAAAAGAGCCCATGTTTCCCTAAAAAGGCTGGCAACGGATCAGTGACCCTTTGGTGTTGCCGATGTCTATGGGCGGTGATGACCGCTTACCGTCAAGTGAGGCACATGCTCGCTTGCCCCTCTCTAAAAAAAAACATTGAGCAGTCAAAACCCGTTATATACGTTTTCCCATACATTTCGACCACCCGGGTTTCGAAGGGATACAAAGTGGAATAGTATATTAATGTTTTTTTCAAACTACTAGTGTCGGATTTGAAAAAAAATCTATTCATATTTGATAGTCCAATTCTCGTGGGCTATTAGAAGCTACTCAATATCAAGATACGACCCTTAGAAGACGAGGAAAAAGCAGGAAAGAAAGGAAAAGCGGTTGGCACGGGATACGCGTGAGTGAGGTCGCGGGATGTTGGTGTACCTACATTATACATTCTTCAAAAACCATCTTTTTAGCGTTACCCCGTTTCTTAATCCATTAGGATTGGCGGGGTCCGCTACCTAAGTCTAAGGATGTGGCAGAGATTCAGATTTTTACTTAGACCTCCACAACCCAGAGGGACAACCAGATCTTTCTAAAGCAAGGTCAGGTTCCTTCACCGCCGAGCGAGTGATATAATGTACATAAATCCGAAACAACGAAATTAGTACATGCCCCCTCTAGGATTCGAAGCGGTGACCAAGTCAATACCGGTTCCTATCACCGCTCTAACATGATTTAAAAACAACCGCATCCATATCGATTCACACGTTTAATAGCTATGGTGCACAGACAGACCCACACGCATGGCGAAGAATTTTACAACACGCCTCTTTTTTGCGTCGGAGGTTAAAAACATATCGGTCAAAATTAACCCAAAACCATGAATAATGTCATTCATTACTCATGGTTATTTGGTTAGTGAAACTTACTTATTTGGTTAGTGAAAATGTAAACTTGATTGAGTATGAGGCATGTTTACGTAACGCCGCGCCGTGTTACAAGCACGTGTTGCGGCGACCACATCTGAGCCGGCCCGCAGTCTTCTAACACGCTTTGAAGTACAGAAAGTGCAAATAAAAATAACATAAACCTCATTGCGTAACCACAAGTGGCTCGCGTAACTGTTTCGTTGAACTAGTACGCGTATTTAACTGACAGTAAGCAATATGGCCGCGCTTACTACAACCGCATCATCGTATATATAAAATTCTCGTGTCACAATGTTAGTTACCATACTCCTACGAAACGGCTTGGCAGATTTTGATGAAATTTTATATGCATATTCAGTAGGTCTGAGAATCGGCTACTATCTATTTTTCATACCCCTAAGTGATAAGGGTGGTCCACTACAATTTTTTTTTTGGTCAAAATTTTTTTTTTTTTATGATGTGTCATTAAAAATACATAAATTTTCACCCTTCTACCATCAACCCCTATTTTTATAATACTAAAATAATCCTAGGAATAATTTATATGGCAAAACGTTTGCCGGGTCAGCTAGTCTATATATATAAAAATGAATGTTTGTCTGTAGGTCCTCTATGGACTCAAAAACGGCTGGGCAGATCTTGACGAAATTTTCAGTGAATCTTCAGGTTAGCCCAGCAGGTGACCCTGTGAAGTTTGGTAGCGATCATATCACCCGTGCGAAGCCGGGGCGGATTGCTAGTCATCTAATATTTTTAACGAAATTGTCAATCAGAAAAATCAGAAAAACGAGATGTACGAGTGTCTCAGAGAGGTTTCATGATTCCTTCATTAGACACGGTTCTTCAGTTTTTCGTAAATGCATTAACTGCTACTTCAATTGCGGTTATAATATATATTTATAACTATATATTCATATATAATGAATTGAAATTATTTTTTTGTATTTTTGACATATTTCGGTTTGTTTTTACGGTTCTTCACCTCCAAAGAAAACGGAACCTTTTTAGGAACACTTTGTTGTCTGTCAATACCCTTTTACTCAGGGACGGGTGAAGCTATCAAGTTGAAATTAATATCGAATACTCAGGTCTGTAATCCCTTCGAGCAGTGAAAAAATCGAACTTCTAAGTCAACGCAATCAAAACATACGGCTGCTTATGCCTCGTTTATGCGCATATTTTGACACTCGCAAGGGAATCAAAACCTATAGGGTACTCCCCGTTGACCTAGAATCATGAAATGTGTCAAGAAGCAACGTTGTGAAACAAGGAATGGAAATAATCCGAAAATCCCCCCTTTTTTGCCCCCGACGCAAAAAAGAGGAGTGTTATAAGTTTGACCGCTGTGTGTCTGTCTGTCTGTGGTACCTACCGTAGCTTTATAGCGTTTATTTGAAAGCAGATTTTCTAGCGGTGGTCCTTTGACATGTTTTATCAAAATAGGCTCAGCCGTTTCAAGCTTTTTTGCACGATTATGGATTTATATCGGGGGTTTTCTAAATTTACTACACAAAATCATTTCATTGGATGTCCATAGGTAACGGCATACCTAAGGTGGGCCGTACGCTTGCCTCCCGACGTAATCCAAAAACTGTAATGTCGATTCGGTTTAAACATTAGAAGATGCTCCCCCGGTATCAAAATAAAACTAACTTGGACATTACATAAATAACCTTCCGGCGCCGCGAGTGAGCCGCGAGCCGCGACGACGCTACACGTTGGAGCGGGACAACCGGTATCCTAGAACAAACCGGTTGGTGACCACTTTCCAGATGGTTTTCTTAGAGCTATCGAATCATCCTCACTAGTTATGCACCCTGGGTTTGATGTAATAATAATTTACTATCCTATCAACCTTTACTTTTTTTTATACCACTAAGGTGGGAAACATGCGTACGGCCTGATTACGGTTGTTGATGTAGTGTTGAAACAAGTGGATGAGATTGTGCATCTTGGATGCGCTTTCGGCAGGGATGGAAGGTACACCGCTGACGTGGAGAGACGAGTGAGTGCAGGGAATAGTGTGAATGGAGGATTGGGTAAACTTCTTGGCAGTAAAAACTTGAGCTAGAAGGCACAGCTCGCTGTACACGATGCAGTGCTGGTTCCAACGCTTACTTACGGAAGTGAGAGCTGGGTATGGCAGAGAGATCATGAAAGTAGGATAAACGCGGTAGAAATGCGAGTTTTGCGCAAAATTTGTGGCGTAACGCCTTACCTACGATGTACAAATTGATCGTGTTTTATCAGAAGGTGATGTCATGAACCTTCGAGACCGGTTCGAGTTTAAGTAAGTGAGGTGTATAAGAGCCGTGTCTTGTGGCGCCCAGCTCTCTCTGCCTACTCCGCAATGGATTTGTCGTGAAGTTATTGATTTATTTTATTTTTAATAGACAACTTACAGCTAACGAAACGACATTGTTTGGAGTTACTATAATAATAAATAGCCAATTACAAGATTTAGCAAATAATTGAAACAGTGTGCATTAACAAAGTCACAAGAATAGAACATGATAGACAGATAAATATCCGTAGAAGCTACCGGTTACATTATGCACGCACGCCCTTGTGACTCACGTATCAACAATTTCTGATGACACCAGCGTCTGTTTGCAGAACATCATGTAATGTTATTAATTCGCGAGGCCTATAGCCCGGTGCTCCGCTGACGGATTTATTAACCTCTTATTAAGGACATGCATCTCATGACATTTTAAGAGAGGTAGGGCGCATGAAAACAGCATCTGGGTAAGTAACCTCACAGAAAACCACGTACAAATAACAGCTCCCTAGAGGATTGTTAGGTTCCAGGTGGGTCGTAAGCTTGTATGCCTCCCGACGTTGCATAAAAAAAAATAATTTCGTATATTTTTTTGTGATGTAACTATATTACCTATTTGTGCTTCATGAAATGTCATGAATATATAAGAAGCAATGGCTTCTTACCAAATTTCATGATTCTAGGACTACGGCAAGTACCATATAGGTTTTGATTCACTTGCGCGTGTCAAAATATGCGCATAAACGATGCATAATCAGCTGTATGTTTTGCGTTGACTTTAGAAGTTTGATTTGTTCACTGCTCGAAGGGATTGCAGACCTGAGCATTTGATATTAATTTCAGCTCGATAGCTCCACTCGTACTTGAGATAAAGAATCTTGACGTATAAAGGTTCCACTTTTACTGGGACCCTAAAACCTACTCCATTTTATGTTAAAGAAGCGAGTGAGGTGTGTAGGGACCGAGTCTCGTACCTCTCTCCCTGCCTACCCCGCGAGGGCCCTGTCGTGAAGATATACATACATACATGGTCTGTTTTATTTTTACACACATCGGGAGGCAAACATTCGGCCCTCCTGATGTAAAGTTGTTTATGAAAGCTTTTCCAATACAAGTCTCGCCGGCGTGTTACACAGCAATTCTTTAGCAGTTCACTGGTAACCTGAAGCACTCGCAGGAACGCAACAACCCTCCAGCGAGTTGTTGAATTGACTATTGAACTGACGAGGACAGTCTTAAGTCTTAGGTGCTTTTTGGAGGCATATAAGCATACAGTTCACCCGATGTGAAGCGGTTACCGTAGCCTATAAGCGCTGGTAATGCCACGCGATGCCACCTCTGTTGCTAACACGGCAACTCTTTGGGACCTTACTGGTGACCTCCCTCACACGCAGGAATACAACAATCCTCTAGGGAGTTGTCATTTGGCTACGGTTTTCTGTGAGGTGGAGGTACTATTACTATACTACGTCTATTTAAACATCCAGATCAAGACAAACAGACATGTTCGTGCGCACAAATGTTAGCCTTGTGTGGGAATCAAACCCACGAGCGTTGGTATCAAAGTCGCGTCATTCACGACTGAGCCACCGAGCTCGTCAAAATATGCTTGTTTGCCACGTGTCGCCTAAGAATGGCTGTGAAGTTGCAACATTTGACTTGCACACTGTTACATCTTCACTGAATTGCTGTAACCGCTGAACATTAGGCGGGCCCCGCGCTGGTTAATCACCTGAGCATAAAACCTCCTTGGAAAGTGCGCGCCAAAAAACAATATTACCATAGACAACGTCTGTTACGAAAAAAAATATAATTAAATATGGCGGGCGCACAATGGCGCGGAACACATTCGCTTTCCAACGGCGTGGGAGCCATTGTGGGGCATATTGAATGTTACGCCAATGTAAACATTTCAAACAACCGTTGTTACTACGTTCTTCTTCTTCCTTTCCAAATCCTAATCTAAAAAGAATTTGGTGAAGATACTCATATTTACATGAATAATACGGTACTGTCGGCCAATTCTACTAAAAAACTGCAACTGCACTGCTGCGCGGCGTGTGTCAAAATGTGTACGTACATTTTGACGTTTCGTTATTCTGTTAAGCTATCTGACAGCAGCGGCTTTGCAGCAACGCAACGGTAAATAACTCGCTATTCTGTTAAAAAACCTAACACGACAGGTGTTAAGTACGAGTAGTTCATTTGCAGGATACGCACAGTTGCAGCGTAGTTGGAGTGCAGTAGGCCAATTCTGCTAAATAACTGCAACTGCACTGCTGCGCGGCGTGTGTCAAATTGTGTACATTTCGACGTTTCGTTATTCTGTTAAGCGATCTGACTGCAGCGGCATTGCAGCAACGCTGCAGTAAATAACTCGCTATTCTGTTAAAAGACCTGCACTGTATCTGCACGTTTCCTGCAATATAATCGTATTCTGTTAAATTGTTTTGACATTTGTATAGCGATAACAGAAGTTTTGAAGGAGTTTATGTGCAGTTTTGCTAACGTTAGTCTCAAGCAACTATTGCTAAATGAAATTAATATTCTAAAGCGGTGATTTATATTACAAAACATTTGTTTTGTTTTGTGAGATGTTTGTGGCAATCTATGATTAAGTAAGCTTCTTTTTAGTCAGAAATACCTTCACCAAGCAACCAAGGGTCATGGGGTTTGAAACTATAGGAGTCAACATTAAGTTAAAATCCAATTATTTGTTTGAGATATGGTAACATGACAGGAGTTAAATAGTTCATTTGCAGGATACGCACAGTTGCAGCGTAGTTGCAGTGCAGGAAATTATAATAGAATACACGTATTGGCACTGCACTATTCCTGCACGACTCAAGTGACAGGCGTAAACGTGCAGCTGCAGATATTTAGCAGAATTGGCCTACAGTTGACGAACACGGTGGCGCAGCGGGAACGCGACTTTGACACCAACGCTCGTGGATTCGATTCCGACACAGGACAAACATTTGATTACTTGACTGCGATGTTGTTATTTGATGCCTTACCTCTCTAAAAACCTCTAGACCAAGACAAACGGACATGTTCATGCACACATGTTCATATTAGTCCTGTTCGGGAATAAAATCCGCGAGCCTTAGTGACAAAGTCGCGTTATTAACCGCTGAGCCAACGAGCTCGTCAACTGTACTGTATCTCCACAAAAATATGAGTATCCTCGTCATATACTCTGTTTGAGGTAGACCACCACAATCATAGTGGATTAGGAACCGAGTTAACGTGAAGAAGTTGGTGAGCATTCTGATAAAACAGCGGCATATTTCAACTATTAGTATAATATTGACGAGCTCGGTGGCGCAGTCGTGAATGACGCGACTTTGATACCAACGCTCGTGAGTTCGATTCCCACACGAGGCAAACATTTGTGTGCATGAGCATGTCTGTTTGTCTTGGTCTGGATGTTTTAAAAAGAGGTAGGGCGCATCAAAGTAGCCCGTCTGGGAGGTACCAAGCCAAATAACAACTCCCTAGAGGGTTGTTGTGTTCCTGCGTGTAAGTCAGGTCACCAGTAAGCTCCTTAAGGAGTTGCTGTGTAAGTAGCAGAGGAGGCATCGCGCGAGTGATACTTAATATATTACACGCGTTAATAAGCTACGGTAACTGCTTTACATCAGCTCGACCGTATGCTTGTATGACTCCCGACATTGTATAAACATATCAGTGGCGTGCACAGAGATTTTTGACAGGGTAGGCAGAATTTTTTTAAAGCTATTAACTTACTAAAAAATACAGAATATTGATTTTGGTTACCCAATCTTGTGGAAATAATGATGTATGTGATCACTTGTTTTTTTTCACCGAAAGATAGTTTTGAAAACATTTATTTTCCCTACACACACCACATGAACAACTTTCGCAGTGAATATCATCATATTTATCAACTTTAAAACTTTAAAATCTTATTTCGTCTGCTACCAGTCAATCGATTCAAAACAAAAACAATGGCGGCCGTTTTAAAATCAAAATAAAATTGAACATCAATTTTATACGAAAAAAAGAAATGGCAATATCTTTCACTATAATTATATGCAGCAAACTACTTTTTAAAATAGTTACGTAGCAATGCTCGCGACACTTCGGTGATTTACGTTATAGTTCAGCTGAATAGACATTGTCTATACTTTGCGATTGTGTGCGTTATTTGTGTTATTTGGGCAATGTAATTATAGGAATGCACACTACAGTATTTGTATAAACAACACGGCACACATACGTAAATTTAGACAGATATAGTTAGTGTCTCTGCCGTAAAAAGCTGCCAATGCGGCGCTAGTGTAGCGTAGCGCCTAGCTGCGATTTGAATATGACTAGCGATGACTTTAATAACTTACCGATACCGATAGATGGAGCTTTTAATTTTTTGTTTTTGATACGAAATATTAGTTAAAAACTATGTTTAAGAATGAAACATCGGATGGTATTTATCAAATTGATAGGGTAGGCAATGTCTTTTTGCCTATATGGAGTGCACGCCACTGAAACATATATATGTCCTGCGATAGTTATTCTCCTCGTACCGTGCGCGGTGTGCACTTTTCAATTTTTACCAAAGATTTGAACTGTCAATGTTGACGTACTCTTAATTGTACATAAGATGAATGTTAGCCAAGTTTAAAGCAAATTAAAGACGGTCCGTTTGACGAACGACCGGGGGGCAGAGAGGGAGGGAGAGTGGGAGCACACTCCCCGGCGTGGAGGGAGGGAAAAAATAAGGAACAGTTCGTGCAGTAATAATTTGTTTTTTTCTACCATACTCACTGTCATGGACAGTCCTCCGAGCAATTGGCGAGGAAAAGTTTCGCAGTCGTTTGCATGATGCGAAGCGGTTACATTAGCCGCCAAACCGATAGGCTACTTGACAGCGCTTGAAGGCACCGCTAACAAAAATGTTGTGTTTTAGCACCGAAATATGTCAACGATACCTACTGACCAATGGGAGGATATTTTAACCAATAAGCCGATAATGTGACGCAATGATCCGCGATCTAGCCAATAAGAGCTGAGCTTGGTGGCTCAGTCGTGAATGACGCGACTTTGACACCAACGCTCGTGGGTTCGATTCGCGGTGACTTGAGTACTACATAATATCTGTCTAATCTGTTCTCCATGGGCTACTTTCTTCATCCTTCATGCCCTAGTCTGTGATCGCTCGCAGTACGAGAGTGTTGTATTGTACTCTAATCACGCTGCTGGAGCACTCATCATCATGACAACCTCCGTAGGGAGCTGGCATTTAGAGCTGGTAAAGTACTCGTAGTTACAGTAGCATTAGAACGTATGCAAGACTTGTTTGCTACCTTAGTGGCATATAAAATATCTATTTCGGAAATTCACAGCTCTATATTTTATTTACACAACGTCGGAACGCATACAAGCATACCACCTGATGTAAAGTGGTCACCGTAGTCCATGAACCCTTGCAATACAGGAAGTATCGGTCCAGCGTTACCACCCCAGCTGCTAACACAGCCGCGACTTAGGATATTGGTAATCAGGCAAGCCGTATCTTTGTTTACCACCTTATAGTTTGTTTTTAGGTTCCATACCAAATATACGAAAATATATGGTATCTATCTACATTTGACGCTCGCAACACCGCGGGGATGTTACTCGCGCGCTGCCAATCTTGTGACCTAAGTCTGTTTCGTCACAGTACCCAGTAATTTCTCTGCCATATCTCACCCTTCAAACCGGAACACAGCTGTATAAATATTGCTCGGCGGTAGAAATAGGTAAGACAGAGGTACCCACGCAGACGACGACTGTACAAAGTCTCCCTCTGGTAATGGTAAAAATCTCGTATGCTTCTTTACCATAAAAAAGTACGTTCTCGCCAACCCTGCTCTTATCATATTACTGTAATCGTTTTCCCGTTAAACCCCCAAAGCCTTATTTTTTAATCTGCCGTGCAGTAAGGCGGCCGTGATAAATGACCCCCGAACCAAACAAACAAAACAAAATGAACTCCTGTCACCCTAATATCTCAGACCATCGACACTCGCCCCACAGCGCAAAGATACGCAGCAGGATAACTTCAAAGAGACATTCTAGACTAGAGGGTCAAAGTTTTGCAGCTTAGCTATGTTCGCAGTCAAACCAGTCGCATCTGGTGCGTCTAAACGATTAGTCACGTCATGATCCTGAAAAGTGACAGTCTTTTTAGTTAAAAAACTACCTCGGGTATCAAATCACCGTACGGCCCGCTTTATGTGAAGCGATTGTTACTATTTCGATACTGACACTATGACGGAAGCTTCTAGTACCCAACCAACTGGTCGGGAACATGTAAGTGATATTTTGGTATACTTCAGCCTGGCTCTGTCTGTCTTTAGCAGCTTTTCTCTTTGAAATAAAACATCCATGGATTTTTATCACCACGTAAAGTCCTTTGCGGGGTAGGCAGATAGAACCGATCGCCACAAGACGCGGTCTTTACACACCCCTCTCGATTATTTAATATTCATAGCTCTTCTGCGCTCGCCGGTTTCGGGGGCTCTCTTTTTTCACCACCTTCCAATGAAACACGTAGAATTTGGTCACAATAGGTGAGTGGCCTTCCTCGGCTTCGTAATACTTTCTTGCATTCTTTCTGCATGTCCGAACTAACGGAGCATGCCTCTCTTATTTTCACTGATGCTCTCATAATAATTCATAACATTCATTAATCAAATATCCTCACCGTCAAATATTCTCATTCATTTTATAATATATTTTTGTAATATTTTTTATATTTCCGTATTATCGACAACCCTTGTTGAGAAAATAAGATTAACGGCCTGCCGCCATTTTGTATTGCTAGTGGACGTGGCATCCGGTGTTTTGGCCGAGTTCCGATTTAATTAAAGGCTTTATTGACTTATATTTTAGTCTATGGTCCATTAACAGACTGGCGTACTGATACACATTTCCTGAAACTTTTGCTATAACAACAATCTCATTACTGTACTGATATATTTATAATTGTAGCGTAGGTAGCCGGCCTACCGGGCTAATGTTAATATTGTTAATTGTATGTACCTACTTGTTCGTACAATAAAGCAGTTCTAAACCAGCTATCGTGTTGTTCACTACGATTACCTTGTGGTCAATGCGCGAGTGATACTTTTTGTATTGCAACCTTTTATAGGCTTTAATGGTAACCATTACATCGGGTGGGCTGTATGCTTTATTGTCTACGGAAGTTAGAAAAAAATTATGTTTCTGAATGTTAAAGATACGTGTGAGGTGTGTATGGACCACGTCTTATGACGCTCGGTTCTTTCTGGCTACCCCGCAAGGAACTGGGCGTGAAGATTTTTCTTTTTTATGCAGCGTCTTACCGGTGACCGCACTCATCCGAAATGGAACACAACAACCCTTCAGGTAGTTGTTATTTGGCTGCGATTTTCTGTGAGGTGGAGGTACTTCCCCAGACGGGTTGCTTGATACGCCCTACCTATACCCTACGCCTACGCCCTACCCTACCTTTAATATAAATAATTATATGTTTTTTTAACCTTCACTTCTAAAGCTATGTTACGTACAAATCTCAATGGACAACATACCAACGGGCACTTCACCTTTATTATCGAGCCAGGAAAAGCAACAGAGAACAAAGCTTTAATTACATTAGCCGACCACCTTTAATTGGCGAAGGCGAACAAAGAATGGTTTGAAATAAAGACACTCTGTACACGGGAGAAAGGGCTTCATTAACGGAATTATGGTTCCGTAATGAATTTTAAATACGGCTCTGTTGTACAAAGATTTGATTTACCTTTTTTTAACTAAATCTTGTATCAGGCATTCCTCAGGGTAGTACTTTGGGATCATTGCTAGAACAACGTTAAATTAAAAAAAACACGTAAGACAGTAATGAGCAGTGATAGCGTATAAAGAACAATTTAAGAGAGGTAGGGCGCATCTAATCAGCCCGTCTGGGGAAGTACCTCCACCTCACAGAAAACCGCAGCCAAATAACAACTCCCTGGAGGGTTATTGTGTTCCTGTGTGTGAGCGAGGTCACCAGTAAGCTCCTAAGGAGTGTAATATTAAAATAACCGCTTTTTACTAAATGCATATGGATATATACACGGTACATATACCAAAATGAATATTTTTACAATTTTTGTCTGTCTGTCCGTCTGTCTGTTTGTTCCGGCTAATCTCTGAAACGGCTAGACCGATTTTGACGGGACTTTCACTGGCAGATAGCTGATATAATAAGGAGTAACTTAGGCTACCTTTATTTTAGAAATTTTATTTATTTTTATTAATATAAATAAATAATAAAAAAAAAACTATTCCGCGCGAACGAAGTCGCGGGCACAGCTAGTATATATATATATATATATATTACAACGTCTGGAGATATACAAGCAACGACCCATCTGATATTAAGCGGTTATTGCAATCTATGAACGCTTGGAGTACGTGGAGCATCACTCGTACGATGCCACCTCTGCTACTAACACAGCAACTCCTTAGATAACTGGTGACCTCACTCACTCGCAGTAACACAGCAAACCTCTAGCGAGTTTCTATTTACCTGCGGTTTTCTGCGTGGTTAATGTACCAGCACAGACGGGCTGCTTTGATGTGCCCCACCTCTCTTAAAACAATCAGTTTCGGAACCCACGAGCGTTGGGTTTTTTTTATACTACGTCGGGAGGCATACAAGCATACGGTCCACCTGATGTAAAGCGGGTACTGTAGCCTATTAACGCTTGTAATACATTAAGTATCACTCGCGTGACGTCACCTCTGCTGCTAACACAGCAACTCCTTAGGTGCTTACTGGTGACCTCACTCACACGCAGGAACACAAAATAATCCTGCAGGGAGTTGTTATTTGGCTGTGGTTTTGTATGAGGTGGAGGTACTTCCCCAGACGGGCTGCTTTGATGCGCCCTACCGCTCCTAATATGTATTCCAAAGAACGATCGTGTGTTTGTCTGTTGGTACTGTCCCCGTTACCTAATTAATATGTTTCATGTAAATATATATTTATCTAATCTCATTGTCAATTGTGAATGTTAGTTCACAGAAATAAATCGCGTATTATATCAGACAAAGGTACTATATCTTATCGCCTCGAATATACTACGAGATAAGGCGGGCTTGATTCGCATTCATTGTAAGGAAGGTATATAATTCGACGATCTCCGTATCGGTTAGTACTTTGACACCAACACTCGTGGATTCGATTCCCACACAAGGCAAACATTTGTGTGCATGAACATGTCTGTTTGTCTCGGTCTGGATGTTCTAAGAGAGGTAGGGCGAGTTGCGTTCCTGCGAGTGCTTCAGGTTACCAGTGAACTGCTAAAGAATTCCCGACTTGTACTTGACTTGTATAATGTTAAGTAACTAAAAAAGGCACATAATTATTATTGTTTCTAAAATATCGAAATGAATAAAAAATATAACATTAGTTTGATTGTATTAAATTTTAATTGATTATTTTTTAATTAAAAATATATTTAAGTTGGTTTAAAAGAGAGCTTAGGTGTTAAGATAAGAAGAGGCATGCTCCGTTGGTTCCGACATGTAGAAAGAATGCAGGATGAAAGAATGACGAAGCAGATATACAATGCAATAGTGGAAGGATGTAGGAGGAAAGCCAAGACTTGCCTACCATGAAAAAATTGGTGGTGTTCTATCAGAAGGTGATGTCAGGAGCCTTAGAAACCGGCGAGCGTGCATGAGAAGAATAATGAATGTTGTTGAAGCGAGTGAGGTGTGTAAGGATCGAGTCACGTGGCGCTCGGTTCTCTCCGCCTACCCCGCTAGGGATTTAGCGTGAAGTTATAGATAGACAAAAATTTATTATTCAGAAGAACGTAAGGATTCCAAAAATGTAGTATAACTATCCGATTACTTTCAAAGAGTAATCTATATTAAGACAGAGCGAGAGTGAAGCTGCTAAATGTTTCACGATATTACCGGTAGATGGCGCTATAGTTAAAAATGTATAACATTTGTATTTTACATTTGACTTGTATGTAATACATTCCATAAACATCGCTACTACTTGATAGACGTTTTTTAATTTTACTCCAATAACCCTTCTTATAAATTAAAATATTATTATTTAATACTAGCTGCTGCCCGTGGAGTCAAATAACGTAGCCTATGTGTTAATCCAGATCATAATCTATCTACGTGCCAAATTTCATTCAAATCCGTTCAGCCGTTTAAGCGTGAAAGAGGAACAAACATCCATACATACAAACTTTCGCATTTATAATATTAGTAGGATAATTAATACTAAATATTATTAAGTTATTAATGTTAAATATTTATTTAATGATGCCGGAGAAGTACAATTTCTCACGCGCGTACATAAGTACACGCACCCATTTTTATTTGTTTGTTTGAACACGTTAATATCTACTTTATATCTGCCAGTAGGATTTTCTTTTTGCAATTGATACTTTTTCCTGGGTATCTAAGACTCGAGTTTACTTCCTTGCGTTCATTATCTGCGTCGGAGAAATGTCTCGTCGCAGTGCCTTCCTTTGTGCAGGACGAGAAGAATTTCAAGTTAAATATTTGGCAATATTTAATTAAAACTCAGTCGGACTTAGCTTTGCGGATATTCTTGGATTTACTTGAACGGTTTACGAAGTTATACACTTCTAAATTAGACCCCACGGGGGTAGACAGAGAGCACCGACCGCTACATGTCTCGGTACATACTCACCTTTTTTTTAAAATTCATAGCGTTTTCAATGAAAGCTCATTGGTTCCAAGGCTGGTGACATCACTTGACACGGCCAATCTGGTTTTGATCTTCCTCGGCTCCTACATCCTTCCACTTTCGCGTTGCATCTGTTTCGTCATTATTTGCATTCACTTTAGGGTTCCGTGCTTAAAAGGAAAAACGGAACCCTTATAGGATCACTTTGTTGTTCGTCTGTCTGACTGAATATCAAATATCTGGTCTGTAACCCCTTCGAGGAGTAAAGGAATCAAACTTCTACGTCGATGCAAAGAAAGCTACGGGTTTATGTCTCGTTTATGCGCATATTTTGAATCAAAACCTATAGGGTACTTCCCGTTGCCTTAGAATCATAGGAACACAACAACCCTCTAGACTCTAGGGACTTGTTATTTGGTTGCGGTTTTGTGGGAGGTGGAATAATTCCCCAGACAAGCTGTTTTGATGCGCCCTGCTTCTCTTTTTACATGTTCGAACCAGTGGAGAATACTCTTTGTCTTAATATCAAAACTCTTCATATCACCTTTGTTTCTTATTAAAATTACTAGTTCAATGGGAAATACACTAGATGGGCAGAATTCAGAGAATTTTATTAAGTAACTGTAATACATTATATTTACGGGAATTCTTCTGCCATTAATTAATTAGTTAATAGATTCAGGCTTTATTTTGCGAAAATTAAATTTACATGCAAATTCTTCTTTCTTCATAGCTCTTCCGATACCACATGATCGATTTGGTCATGGTACGTGAGTCTTGACCTTCCTCGGCTCCTACATCCGTCTACCTTCGCGTTGTATTTTTGTTGTTGATGATGCTGCCTTAGCAGCGTTGGTGACTGCACTCTTGTATTGCTAGCCATCGTATCAGGTATAGGCTTCACATCAGGCAAACGCCCGTGAAAAGTTGTCCAGTTCCCGCCAACCGCCGCTGGGAAAATTGTCTATGACAGTTGATGGACTCAAATGTCATAATTTGTCTGTGGTTGAACGCAATTACTGTTTGTGTCTGACCCTTTTTGCTTGGACCCTTTTTATGAAAGTGGCATTTTCATGAGATAAAATATTTAATTTAAAACCCACTCTAACAGTAAGTTATTTAAATCGAACCCTATTATTTTAAGCTAGCAATTCGTGTATATATATAATATATATACACTCGGTGGCGTAGTGGTTAGTAACGCTACTGTGTCATCAACACTCGTGGGTTCGATTCCCACACAGGACAAACATTTGTGTGCATGAACATGTCTGTTCGTCTTGGTCTGGATGTTTTAAGAGAGGTAGAGCGCATCAAAGCAACCTGTCAGGAGAAGTACATCCACCTCGCAGAAAACCGCAGCCAAATTACAACTGTCTAGAGGGTTGCTGTGTTCCTGCGTGTGAGTGAGGCCATCAGTAAGCTCGTAAGAAGTTGATGTATTACAAGCGTTCATTGGCTACGGTAACCGATTTACATCAGGTGGGCTGTATGCTTGCATGCGCTGCAACGTTGCATAAAAAAAATATGAGTTTACTTTTCGAATCCGTCTCGAATGTGGCTTTCCGAGGCAATGTGAATACATCCAAAGATTTCACTGTTTAAGTTCGCTGGTTTAATTTGATGTATGTAGGTGTCTTTTCTGGGAAAACACTCCAAATCCATTGCGGGGTAGGCAGGGAATACCAGACGCGGTCCTTACACACCTCGCTGGCTTTAACATTCATAGCTCTTCGTTCACGATCGCCCGTTCCGAGGCTAATCTAATCTAAGTAGCCCAGGGACATTTATAATGTGACGTGGGACACAATCCAAGGTTTTATTTGACATGTGACACGTCACGTCTGATCATACGAAACAGATGTCATTTGAGGGATTTTTACGGGAATGACGAGCGGGTCAAGTTAGCGTCTCCGAATATTTCGTTCTATTTTTGAATATTCAGTTTGGTTGGTATTGTTAATGTAATGACGCAAACATTTGAAATTATTGGTATTTATGATGGAAAATGCATCATAATGGACGTTCCCGTGGTGTCTCCATATTTCCTTTCGTTGGAAGGATATTTTATCAATTTTATACATAGATAGATAGAATACACTTTATTTGCATAATGCAGATATTTGGAAACACATTCAAAAAGATTTTTACAATTATAGAAATGTACTATGCAACAAGACGGTTTTATTGCTAAAAGCAATCTTTTCAAGGCAACCTTAAGATAACGAAACATATTACAAAAAAGGTAGAGCTAGTCCGGAAGGAAATGAAGAATTAAATATAAAACTGATACTAATTTAAACTTATTGATATTATAGTTACAGGTTGTAATGTTAAAACCTTATTCAATATAATTTATATAGAATAAGGTATTAACATTACAAGGTATACAAATACAAACATAAGTACACACATACAGACATATATATATATATTACATATATACGCATATACATATCATTACATACACAATATACATACACTGTACTTAAAATACACAAACATATACGTTTCAAATGTCAGTTTTAACTAGTTAAAATCAGAGAGAAAGGTGATATTTTGCTAGTTTTTTGAAAATGACAATAGAACTCGCTGTTCTGATAACCACTGGTAAATTATTCCACTGCCTAATAGCTTCGACGGTGAAGGATTGATCGAAGAATTTAGAGGAATGAGAGGAAAGAACAGAGTAAGGTTTTCACAAGAACGAAGTTGCAAGTTGTGGGAGGAGGAGCAAAACTTGAACCAAACTTTAAGATAAGGTGGCGCTCTAGGGTTGAAGAGTATGAAATAGAGAAAGGAAAAAATATGCAAGTTTCTACGTTGGCGAATAGATAGCCATTTAAGTTGTTCGCGGTATTGAGTTACGTGGTCATATTTACGGAGACCGAATATGAACCTAATACATAGAGAAGTCTTTCCAATTTATTCATTAGATCCACATTAAGGTCAGGATACGAAACATCAGCGTAGTCAAGGATGGAAGGAAAAAGAAGGGATTGTGCAAGAACTACTTTAGTGGCAGTGGGGAAAAAATGTCTAATACGTCGGAGAGACGCCGACGCAGCAAACATCTTCCTGTTAAGATCTGCAACCTGCGGCCTCCAAGATAACGTGGAGTCTAAAATAATATCAAGATTTTTAAACGTTTCACTAAATGGAATGCCGGTACCATCAAACACAACCGCAGGGAGAAACATCAAGCCTGGAAATAAACGCTGGACTGCCTAAAATAATACATTGGATTTACTATCAATCCGAGACGTTTACTCCATGTCGAAATCCGATTTAAATCGACATTCGTTTGATTAATGGCCTGTGAGATGTTAGGAAGCGAGGCTTGAGAATAAATTTGCAAATCATCTGCATAAAGGTGGTAGGATGAAGAATTATGTTTCTAAGAGTCCTTCGTATACTCGAAATCTCAAAATTCACAATGAATTTGACGTGAATGTGTCTTTAAATTTGCTTCCATAGTGGGAAGCGATTCAGACAACTGATGATAACAACATCGGGAGCTACAGTGTTGTAGTTACGTATGCATCCGAAGTTCAATTGCACCACTTGATAGCTGAAGAATCATAACAGTTTTGAGTGACGGGACGCATCGCTCACTTGGAGCCCCGCTATTTCAGATAATTTCGGTGCATTATATGTATAATTTCCTATATCACTTATTTTCCTTTACCGTTACGAAGACATATTCACGTATTCCGAGTCGTGCCCATCCAGTTTCTTTATCTATTGATAGAAAAATCTTTTTTGAAGAATCTCATGCTGTAGTTCAATTGTCATTATCACTTGCTCGGCGGTAAAGTTTGGCGGAAAACATGTTGAGGAAATCCGCACGTTCAAGAAATTATATTTCGGAAGTCGTGCGACCTCACCTAAGAATGGTCTGGTTTTCCCTCTGGGTCGTGGAGGTCTACCGGCAGTCGCTCCGTGTAGAAATCGGTATTTTCGTCAAATCCTTAATCTTAAGTAGTAGACCCCACCAATCACACTACGAAGAAAAATTTGGTATGGAACAAATTATCCAATGTGTGTGTAGTGACAGAAAGTAAATAATTCATTTCGTCAAATAATTTCCGGCTGCTAGCTTCCTCTCTGCGTCTTAACACTGACTGAAGTCGGTATGTTTAATGAAATACCTACATACTCGTATTTATTTTCAGGAACACCGTTCCTATACGAAATCTATATGTTTGCTATTGTGTGCGTTTTTTTCGAATATTCGAACTTTGACTTCGGATTGGGATTCAGCATAAAAACGTAGAATAGGAATGTTCAGGAACATCGATCCTATTTCTTAAGGAGCATGGTCAAATTGGCCGACAAATTGAGAAAAAAAAATTAATTGTTATATAATTGACGAGCCAGGTGTTCCTCTGGCAATGCAAGCTTGCGCATTCTCAACTGGTTTATAATAGCAACAAAATTATCGTCCAGTGAAAATTGCCAAAACTATAATAAGATAGACTAGAATTTTCAATGACAACATTGTACATTATTTACGTTTGATAATGGCAACAAAATTATCTGCACATGACGATTGCCAAAATTAAAATAGAAAGAAAGGAAACCTTAATGACATATTGATACTTTGCACAATCTACGAAAACCATGAATGAATGTTCTAACGAGGGAAAAGTTCTAAGAGACCTGCCGAATAGTGACCCCATTTATAGCTAATTTATTGTGCAATTTCTTCTGAAGTATGACTAAACTAAAATGATGTTCAAAGAATTCAAAAAGAGGTCACTTTCTCGACGACCTTACTATAATCTTAGTCATCAACGTTTTTACGTTTCGTTGCAAATTCTACCGCTTCTTCATCGACGAAAGTGCGATGCATGATTTTGTAGAAAGAAAAGATGTAGCAAGTCACGCTCCTTGTAAACTTTTGTATATATTTGTATTATATACATGCTCCTTGTATTTTTTTTGGTTCTTATCCCCGAGGGGAAATGCAAAGGGATCTAGCTCATACAGCCAAGTATTCAGTTCAGAACCATTTCAAAATCCTAAATCTATATGTTCCAGCTTCAGGAACTGTGCTGAAAAAATACTTGGTAAGGGTACACAAATCCATTCCTGCCGTTTAAATACCGACCGTAAAGCGATAGTGAATTTCAAGGTGTTTTTCATGGACTTGTCACGTCTTCCATACAGTGCATAGAGTTGTTATATTTGAGTTCTTTTTCATTACTTTTCACTAGCACTTATGTTACAAAATACTATCAAAACTGTCACATAAAATTAATTTTATACTAAATCGTAAAAGTTTCAAGTATAACAACAATATCATTCAAAAGCGCAGGAAGAAGTTCCACGCTCCTTGTAAACTTTTGTCATATTTATACCTATCACATACATGTCTGGCAAAAGGTTTGCAATTATAAAGCGTAGTCTTCTTTAATATCTTTTTACTTATAAAAATAGAGCCAAGTACATTGTACTTCTAATTCTTATCCAGTAAAGCTTAAGACGGACTCTTCTTTATTACATAAAAGTATTTTCCTTGTTCAAGTATATTATTTATTGAGTGTTTAGGTGGGTGGTGGTGGTGGTTAGGTGAAGGTACCATACGGTATAGTTAGATGCGCCCTAACTCTCTTAAAAATACGCGGAAAAGAAATAAACAGACATGTTGATGCACACTTGTGTTATCTTGACGAGCACTGTGGTGCGGTGGTTAATAACGCGAGTTTGTCAACGACACGCTCGTGGGTTCGATTCC
Source organism: Pyralis farinalis (assembly GCA_947507595.1). Taxonomy (NCBI): domain Eukaryota; kingdom Metazoa; phylum Arthropoda; class Insecta; order Lepidoptera; family Pyralidae; genus Pyralis; species Pyralis farinalis. Next base: position 1,051,065 of record OX382263.1, read on the forward strand.
CACACAGGACAAACATTTGTGTGAATGAACATGTGTGTTTGTCTTGGTCTGGGTGTTTTAAGAGGGATATGGCGCATCAAAGCAGCCCGTCTGGGTAAGTACCTCCGCCTCATAGAAAACCGCAACCAAATACTACCAGTAAGCTCCTAAGGAGTGGCAGTGCTAGCAGTAGAGGTGACATCGCGCACCTCTTTCATTGACTGGCTTTACATCAGGTGGGCTGTATGCTTGTATGCCTCCCCCGATGTTGTTTATAAAAATATATAATATCCTAAGATGTTTTTATAGTTATAGATACGTCGTACATGCTCTGAAATGGCAATACGAAAGTAAGGTAATTAGCCAACTCGCATTCAGTTCGGCACGCTCTCACGTCGCGTCTATACCTACTTGGCCACAAAGCATTTGTCTTAAGGTATATATTCATCTCTTTTTAACGACAAGTTTGTTAGAGCAAAGTGTCATAATAAATAACTGTACGTAGATATACTAATTGCGCCACTTTAAAATGCAATAATGTTGGTGTTTGACGTGTCTACCTTTTGATACGTCACTGATAATATCTACAACTTTCTAACCCTTTATCAAATTTCGACATGACAGTTGCACTATTGCGAACTTTTTGCCGTCATATCGATTGCGCGGGAATAACGGTGCGTTCCGTTACGTGGGTCTTTAACCTCCGCCATTTTGTACCGCAGCTCTATTCTCTACGGTATAGCGTTTACTTTTGAGGCAAAGGCCTCGAGTGCTATGCGGTCTTATTTGTGTGATTTTAAAAGTGATTTTTGATTGGCGGCGTGTGAACGATTGTATTTTGCATCGGTTGTGATCGAGCATGTCTTCGCGGACATTGTTTGGCAGACAGGATGCCATCGACTGAACTTGAATGTCAATTTCGTTTTTATACTGTCTGCGTTCGCGGCAATGGAATTTTTGCTACAGATCACCAAATTTGAGTAGGCCGTTTTGGAAGACGTTACCATCTTCTTCGGATTTACGAGGAGCTGTTCCTTTCTGTGCCATAGTGGTGGACTTGCCGAGCAGCGAGCAGTTATAGCCTAGTGGAGAAAGAACCGGCCTAGGGACCAACAGGGTCCCGGTTCGAATCTCGGCATGTACCACTAAATTCGTGTTTTCGGATTTATGTATACATATTTGTAATTTGTAATTATCACCCGCACGTCCAAGTCGTGACCTAAATCTCTTTCGTCACAGTACCCAGTAATTTCTCTGCCATATATCACCCTTCAAACCGGAACAAAGCCATATAAATATATCTGCTCGGCGGTAGAAATAGGTGAGACAGAGGTACCCACGGAGACGACTCGTGTACAAAGTCTCCCTCTGGTGAGAGGTCTGGTGGTCAAACATTTAGGCGTGTTCTAGTAATATTAGGAAACAATGAAAAAAAGACCCATACTGGCATTTCTTCTTCACCAAGGTCATTTTCGAAATGCTGGTAGATTAACAAAAGCGAGATTATAACTAAAAAAAACGAAAATTGTTAAGATACAATATTTTCTAATATAAAGAATGTAAGACGTGTCTAAGTGCCCGTAAGGGTCTAATGGCGAATAAATATTTTTTATCTTTATCAATAGTTGTTTGTGTCTAGACCTGTCTACGCTTGTCTAGTAACAAAGCCCATTATTCCGAACACCTCGCGGTCACGAACGAATCACGGAAGCGTGTTCGGTGTTTGCGTGCGGACGAGCAGTTTGCGAGTAACGGAGTGACAGACAAATGAATTGTACCAATTGTTTTGGCGTTAGCGAGCGGGCGCGGCGCCGGCGAGCGGAGCGGGCGGCAGTGACGTCATACACGTTCACTACTGGCGCAGTGGATAAAGAATCGACCTATGATATACGGTCCTTGGTTCTCGTTTTCTTCTGTTTCCTAATGCATTAGGATTGGCGGGGCCCGCTACCTAAGCCTAAGGATTTGGCGAAGATACTGATTTTTACATAAATAATAAATATTGTCGGACAAAATTACACAGCGCCATCTAGCCCCAAAGTAAGCGTAGCTTGTGTTATGGGTACTGGACAACTGATAAACATACGTAAATACATATATTTTATGTAATTACATAGTTATTATACATAGTAAATACCAAGACAAACAGACATGTTCATGCCCACAGATGTTTGTTCTGTGTGGGAATCAAACCTACGAGCGTCGGTGTCAAAGTAGCGTAACGCGTTCCACCACTGCGCCACCGAGCTCGTCAAACATGGAGCGACTGCGGTCAGACCTCCACAACCCTGAGGGAAATTCAGCTCTTTCTTATGTCAGGTGCCACGGCTTTCGAAATGTAAAATAAAAAAGTAGAACAGAAATGTTCAGGAACACCGTTCCTATCTCTTAAGGAACATGGGCAAAATGACCGACAAATGTAAAAAACAAAAATTTTGTTATTGTTATATAATGGACGAGCCAGGTGTTCCTCTGGCAATGCAAGCTTGCGCATTCTCAACTGGTTTTGTTCCAAAACACCTTTGTATGAAACTGGTATGAAAAATCTATATATTTCGAGATCTGCCATGCAATTCTGTAAGAGCAAACATCCTTACATCCTCGGAAACATCGGCTGTTATAGCCTTGTACACAAAATTGCAATTCCTTAGTGTCGCTTTCCATGGTTGTGCGACACTAGCGCCGCAAGGCTGCGTTTGGAATTGGAATTCTACAAGGCAAACAGCCTCGCGTACGCTTACAGCCTTATAGAATACCAAATAAAAAACCCGTGATCGCAGTAGACGATGTCAAAGCTGTGACATCTGTGATCACAGCGACGCACACAGCCATTACGAGTCGCTTAGAGAATTGCATGGCTGTGCTCGATTACAATCGGGTGCGCCGTCGAACTTCCATTTTTACATTTCGCGTGACATTATCTTTTACTAACTTTCTAATGACAGGATTTATGGGTAGTTTAAGGGTAGGTTTACGAAACAAATCCTGAAATGCCGAAAAGTATTTAACCCCCAGAGAATGGAACAAATCTTTAACTCGTTTTAAATCGAGATATCGAGTAACGAAAATCGATTTAAGATTATGCGACGTATCCAATGATAAGACCAGGAGTTTCTCTATTAAAATATCATTGTCTTTTTTCAGGTAACGATTTTCAGCAGAGACGGGAATGTTAGCTTGAAACATAACGGTATGTATTCTATATATATAGAATATATGAATTTGAATATACATAACGTCGGGAGACATACGATTTAAGAGAGGCAGGGCGCATCGAAACAGGCCCCATCTAAGGAAGTACCTCCACCTCACAGAAAACCGCAGCCCAATAACAACTCCCTAGAGGGTTGTTGTGTTCCTGCGTGTGAGTGAGGTCACCAGTAAGCTCCTAAGGAGTTGCTGGTTAGCAGCAGAAGTGGCATCGCGCGAGTGGTACTTGACGTATTACATTTATAGGCTACGATAACTGCTTTACATCAGGTGGGCCGTATGCTTGTATGCCTCCCGACGTTGTATAAAAACAGCATAGGTCCACTTTAAGTGGATTCCGTAGCCTATGAACGCTTGCAAGTACCTAACACAGCACTTGTTCAAAGCTTACTTGTACCTTTAATATTTGTCGACTAGGTCGGTGGCGCAGTGGTGAAACACGCTGTTACGCTACTTTCACACCAACGCTCGTGGGTTCGATTCCCATACAGGACAAACATTTACGTGCATGGACATGTCTGTGTTGGTCTCGGTGTTTTTAAGAAAGCATCAAAGCAGCCTGTCCGTCTAGGGAAGTACCTCCACCTCAAGTAAAACCGTAGCCAACTAACCACTTCCTAGTAAGGTTACCACTAAACTCCTAAGGAGATGTGCTAGAGGCATGGGTGGCATCGCGTAGGCGATACTCAATGGATTGCAAGCGTTCTCAGGTTAGATATCCGCTTTACATCCGGTGGGCCGTATGGTTGCTTACCTCCCGACGTTTAAACAAGCGTTTTCCTCTGTCGAAGGCCTGGCCGGCGGTGCGTGAAAACAAAAGTTAATAGCTGACCTCTGAAGTCAATTGCCAAATGACCAGTTACTTTAATTAATTTGTTAAGTCTATGTAGTATTGTGTAAACAGCTGAAACGTGCCTGAAAGCAACCAATGCAGTCTGGGGAAGCACTTCTACCTCAAAGAATACCGCAGAAAAATAACAACTCCCTAGAGAGTTGTTGTGTTCCTGCGTGTGAGCGAGGTCACCAGTGAGCTCCTTAGGAGTTGCTGGTTAGCAGCAGAAGTGGCTAGTTGTGCTTAATGTAATACATTGCAGCCCCCATCTAAGGAAGTACCTCCACCTCACAGAAAACCGCAGCCCAATAACAACTCCCTAGAGGGTTGTTGTGTTCTTGCGTGTGAGTGAGGTCGGTCACCAGTAAGCTCCTAAGGAGTTGCTGGTTAGCAGCAGAAGTGGCATCGCGCGAGTGGTACTTGACGTATTACGTTTATAGGCTATGATAACTGCTTTACATCATGTGGGCCGTATGCTTGTATGTATGCCGACGTTATATAAAAAAAATCGGCCAAGTGCGAGTCGTACTCGCGCACGTAGGGTTCCGTACCATTATCTATAAAAACGGCAAAAAAATCACGTTTGTTGTATGGGAGCCCCCCTTAAATATTTGTTTTATTTTAATTTAATTATTTATTCTTAAAGTGAATATATAACTAAATATTCTGTGAATATTTCAAGCGTCTACCTGTTGCCGTTATCAATATCGAGCAAAAAAATCACGTTTTTTGTATGGGAGCCCCCTTAAATATTTATGTTATTCTATTTTTTAGTATTTGTTGTTATAGCGGCAACAGAAATACATCACCTGTGAAAATTTCAACTGTCTAACTATCACGGTTCATGAGATACAGCCTGGTGACAGACGGAAGGACGGACAGCGGAGCCTCAGTAATAGGGTTCCGTTCTACCCTTTGGGTACGGAACCCTAAAAAGGAATAATTAAATTCGTGTTATCAATAGCTTGATGAGGAGAAACATGGTGAGGAAACTTGCACGACCAGGAAATTATATCTTTAAAGACGTGTGACCTGATCTGAGGATGATCTGGTTATCCTGGGCGCCTCCGCCTCCGTCAAATCTTTCGGCTCAGGTAGCGGTCCTCAACAATCCTAATGGATTGAAATGGAAACGGGGTAACGGCCTGAAGAAGTTATAGGTTCAGTTAATAAACCAAATTATTTTGGTCCATACGCGCACCGGTGCTTTGTTGGCGCATATCACGGTACCCCTGGGGAACAGCTTTATCTTACTGTTGACGAGCTCGGTGGCTCAGTCGTGAATGATGCGACTCTGACACCGTTGGTCTACATCGGGAGGTATACAAGCAAACGGCCCACCTGATGTAAAGCGGGTACCGAAGCCTATTAACGCTTGCGATATATTAAATATCACTTGCGCGATGCCTCCTCTGCTGCTTACACAGCAACTCCTTGGGAGCTTACTGGTGACCTCAGACACACCCAGGAACACAACAACCCTCTAGGGAGTTGTTATTTGGCTGCGGTTTTCTGTGAGGTGGAGGTACTTCCCCAGACTTTGATGCGCTTTTAATTTAATTCCCCATACTTCTGCTTTGATGCGCCCTTCGTCTCTTAAAACATCCAGACCAAGACAAACAGACTTGTTCATGCACGTAATTGTTTGCCTTGTGTGAAAATCGAACGCACGAGCGTTGGCGTCCAAGTCGCGTCATTCACGACTGAGCCACCGAGCTCGTCAAAACTACCGGTTTATGTATTGGTATATATAAAATGTTGCTTCCTTCAGGGTTACAGTAAGTAAATCCGAGCCCATTAACCGCGGGGTGCCTGGAACCATTAACGGCAGTTCGCGCCCCGGCGGGGACAAACGATTGGTTTATTGATTCCCTTCATCGCGGAAACTTTGTATGCAAATAGAAACTCGATTCACGCTGGAGTTTCCTTTATTGCCTTTGAAAAGTTGAAGTCATGGTTGGTTTTGGGGTTCTGTGCGAAGTAATTAAAAACAAAAGCGGGTGAATGCACACGGGGGTTCCATACCGCCATAAAGTATCTTTTTAGGGTTCCGTACCCAAAGGCTAAAACGGAACCCTATTACTGAGGCTCCGCTGTCCGTCCGTCCGTCTGTCACCAGGCTGTATCTCATGAACCGTGATAGTTAGACAGTTGAAATTTTCACAGATGATGTATTTCTGTTGCCGCTATAACAACAAATACTAAAAAATAGAATAAAATAAATATTTAAGGGGGCTTCCATACAACAAACGTGATTTTTTTTCTCATTTTTGCTCATTATTGATAACGGCAACAGGTAGACGCTTGAAATATTCACAGAATATTTATTTATATATTCACTTTAAGAATAAATAATTAAATTAAAATAAAACAAATATTTCAGGGGGCTCCCATACAACAAACGTGATTTTTTTTCTCGTTTTTGCTCGATATTGATAACGGCAACAGGTAGACGCTTGAAATATTCACAGAATATTTATTTATATATTCACTTTAAGAATAAATAATTAAATTAAAATAAAACAAATATTTGAGGGTGCTCCCATACAACAAACGTGATTTTTTTTGCCGTTTTTATCAATAATGGTACGGAACACTTCGTGTGCGAGTCCGACTCGCACTTGGCCGATTTTTTGTACCATTAAGGTAACAATGAAGCGTACGGTCTGCCTGATAGTAAGCAGTTACCGTTGCTTATGGACATTTGCATGTGTCATTTATGTAATGCAGAACCTGTTAAAACCTCTTGACGCCTTTCTTGAAGAGCCCCAAGCCGTCGGCGAACAGTGTAGTTGTAAAAATTGCTGCTGTCGGCATCATATCGAACAATGTTCCTAACATAACCCGTTGTACAGTCGGTAGTAAAACACAAAGGGAGGCAAAATCTCTCTTTAAAATTATGGGTTCAATACCGTGTGTAAGCTTAGGATTGTCGACAGTTCTTACAGCTCGTCTCTGAATCGAATCACACGGTCCAAGCTGGTATCCAGGTGACCCCGCCCAAAGGTGACTGCAGTACTCCAAGCGCGGTCTGACTTGAGACTTGTATAATACAAATATTTATCACTCAACTAGCTATCCGCCCCGGCTTCGCACGGGTGATATGATCGCTACCAAACTTCACAGGATCACCTGCTGGGCTAACCTGAAGATTCACTGAAAATTTCATCAAAATCTGCCCAGCCGTTTTTGAGTCCATAGAGGACATACAGACAAAAATATATCTATATACCTAGTCTTGCCATAAATACTGAAACAAAGAAAAAAAATTCTATTGCAAATAACATTTATTACTTTTAAAGTGTGTTAGTTTAATACATAAATATAAAACAATTTAAAATATAAAAAGCTTATTCGAAGTGGTCTCCATTGGCTGCCATACAGTCCTTTAAACGTTGAGGCCAGGTATCAATAGAAGCACGCACTCTTTCCATGGGAAAATTCTTCACTGCCAATCGTACGGATTGTTTTAGGGACTCCAAATTATCATGGCGTTTAGAGCAAGCCGTACTCTCTAAAACTGACCATAAATCATAATCCAGCGGATTAAGATCGGGACTAGACGACGGCCAGTCTTCAGCTCTGATGAAGTCCGAAACGTTCGTTTCTAACCAAGACTGCGTAGACCGAGCTTTATGACCCGGCGCCGAGTCTTGCTGGAAGGACCATTCTTGGTTATTAAACATGGTGTTGTTAAGGGGCTTCACTACCTTCTCAAGAATGGTATCTTGATACACTTGTGCCGATGTTTTGATACCTTTTTCACAAAAGTATGGCTCAGTCACTCCTTCATAACTAATACCCCTCCAAACCATCACTGAAGTCGGATAGTGCCCACGTTGCACTCTGTCGACTAATTGGGAAGCTTCCTTAGAGGTTTGAGCATAAATACGGTCATTTTGTTTGTTAAAATGTTGCTCAATTGTAAAAATTTTCTCATGCGTAAACAAAATTTTTCTGTGACCTTCCTTTGCGTACCGCTTCAGTAGTTGTTTCGATTTTATCACCACCCTATTCTTTTTTAAATTATCAGTTAAGAAATGACCAGTACGTCTCTTATAGGTTGCAAGTCCTAAGTCATCTTTTAAAATACGCGACATGGTTCTAGGTGCTATCTTCATCTCCCGAGATAAAATCTTTTGCTTTCGGACACGATTTCTTCGAATTCTTTCCTTCTTGTTTTGACCACCTTTTTCGTACGAACACTACGTGGTCAGATCTTTCTCTGTCACAAACAGAGGAGGTCTCATTGTACCTATTAATAGCCCGGTACACAAACATTTTACTAACACCAAGCGTATGGAGAGTTTTAAAAATTGCATTTGGCTCCATACCTACTTTGTGTAATGCAATCACAGCGATTCGGTTCTCTTTATCACTCCGCTCCATTTTAATATCGCAAAATATTGTACAATGTATTGGCGCCAAAATGAAAAAACAATGAACAATCATATAAAAATGACAGATTCCAAATTCAAATGTAATATTTTGTTTATTTTTAATTGTAACAGTATTTATGGCCAGACTAAGTATATAAAAATGAATGCATTTATATATATACATATATATATATATATATTTGTTAAATTTTATTACTCATTATGTAATCGTTTCAAGTGGCTACCTATTTCTGTTCAAACGATACAGCCCGTGACAAAACGAGTCCGTGACAGGCAGTGTTTTTGATAAGGTTCATGACAATGACATCCTCTGCGCACGGAACCCCAAAACCCAGCGTTGTCTGTACATCAACTCGTTGAAACATCATTAACATTTGTTCCACTTAATAGATTGAAATGTTGCGTGTTGGTCGGAACATTATGTTAACACAATAGTTAAGTAGGCCACAGAGTTATGTTTGAAAAGTAAAAGCAGCCTATACACAAGAATGGTTTTGTGTGTTAATTGTACACATAACTCTTAAAATTAGCAAGCGGAAGTGCTTAAGTGTAAATTTGTCACTGTAGACTATTAATGCTTGATACGCTCGTTGCCGCCCCCTCTGGCGACGCGGCTTCTTCTCAGATCAACGTCGAATCCTGACTGAACGTTTATCTGTCTACCTATAGCTTCACGCCAAATCCATCGCGCGGTAGGCAGAGAGAGCCGAGCGCCACGTGACTCGATCCTTACACACCTCACTCGCTTCAATAACATTTATTACTTACTCTTCTCGTGCACGCTCGCCGGTCTCTAAGGCTCCTGACATCACCTTCTGATAGAACACGACCAATTTGCTCATGGTAGGTAAGTCTTGGCCTTCCTCGGCTACATCCTTCCACTTTCGCATTGTATATCTGCTTCGTCATTCTTCCATCCTGCATTCTTTCTACATGTCCGAACCAACAAAAAGTTAATGAGTAAGTTAAATAAGTTTGTTTGTTTGTTACAGTACAGTAAACATAAAAATAGAATTATAAATGTACAAAGGCGGACTTATCTCTATAAGAGATCTCTACCAGCCAACCTTTGAGTGATTAGATATTTTAGTGCAGAGTGGCGAGGGCAGAACCAATGAGAAATATGAATAATTAATAATAGATTAATATATACATATATATATATATATAAATCCCACATACATAAATACCTAATTACATACATACATATATACACATACATACATAAACAATATACATACTTAACAGTAAAACAAATGCTATACATAGTAATTCTACACATATTACATGAACATTAGCTACTAAAGAGTATTAGCTCAATCCACTGCATTGACAAATTTGAGAAGACGAGCCTTGAAAGAATCCAATGACGTAGCCAGTTTTACATGGGTGCTGAGCGAATTCCAAAGCATTGCCGCCTTGACCGTGAAAGAATTAGAGTAGGTTTTAGAGGAATGGAGTGGAATATCCAGCCGAAGTTATTACAATATATATATTTTGACATGGAAATCTTTAAGTGGTTAAATATTTAAATGAAATAAAAATTAAATGTTACAATAGAAAATAATAACCAATAGAAATAATGCCTAAAAATAAAAGCAAAATCAACATTATACTCCAGTGGCCATTTTAATAGGATTTTAGGGAAGTACCTCCACCTCCCAGATAACGTGTGTTAATAATGGATTTGTCGCTTTTTTATATATCACTAAGGCGGGAAACGTATATGGTCTGCCGATGGTGAGCATTTGGCGTCATTCACGCCTCGCTGGAGGGATGCGTTCCTGCGAGTGAGGTAGGCTATCGAAATACAAATTCTTGGAGGTGCGGGTTTCCTCACGATGTTTTTGGGGAAGAAATCGAAAATGAATACGACAGAAATAAAAGGAGCAGTGATAACCCACTACATAAGGAACCAATTTATCAACTGGTCCCCAGTTCGAACCGTGGAACATTTCACATTTATGTACATATTTATCACTCGCTCGACGGTGAAGGAAACCATCGTGAGGAAACCCGCACCTCCAAGAGATTATATTTGGAAAGACGTGTGATCTAACATAAGATCTGGTTTTCCCTCTGGGTTGTGGTCTGATTGCAGTGGCTCCATGTAAAAAATCAGTATCTTCGCCAAATCCTTAGGCTTAGGCAGCGGACCCCGCCAATCGTAATGGATTAGGACATAGAAAGAAGAAGATACGAAATGAACTGTCACCGTGACACGGACATCATCAGAATCTCTTTTTTTGAATCGCAAAATACACATCCTAGCCATAAAGCGTACACTTAGGTCGATAACCCACAAATAGCGTGTTTTTTGTCCATGTAGTGGACAAGATGGCTGTCTTAGACCAGGAGCCGGTTTTGATTTCGTGTTCAGGAACACCGTTTCTATATGAAATCTATGTTTGTTTGTGCGTTTGTTGTTTTTTCGAATATTCGAATTTTAACTTCAGATTCAGATCCAGCATAAAAAGTAGAATAGGAATGTTCAGGAACACCGTTCCTACCTCTTAAGGAACATGGTCAAAATAGCCGACAAATAAAAAAAAACTGAATTGTTATATAATTGACGAGCCACGTGTTCCTCTGGCAATGCAAGCTTGCGCATTCTCAACTGGTTTTATTTTAAGATCCCGAAATGAGACTTGTCTTCACACATTTTATTCGAGCTCGGTGGCTCAGTCGTGAATGACGCGACTGCGACACCAACGCTCGTGGGTTCGATTTCCACGCCAGGCGAACATTTGTGTGCATGAACATGTCAGTTTGTCTTCGTCTGGATGTTTTTAAGAGAGGTACGCCGCATCAAAGCAGCTCGTCTGGGGAAGTACCTCCACCTCACAGAAAACCGCAGCCAAATAACAACTCCCTAGAGGGTTGTTGTGTTCCTGCGTTCGAAATAAATATCACCAGTAAGCTCCCAAGGAGTTGCTGTGTAAGCAGCAGAGGAGGCATCGCGCGAGTGGTAATTAAGGTATCGCAAGGGTTAATAGGCTACGGTACCCGCTTTACATCAGTGGGCAGTATGCTTGTATGCCACTTTTATGTGATTGAAAATCCACTCCTGCACATACCCTAACTCATCCGACTGCTGGGATACGGGGCTCCCTTCAGCAGGAGTTTATTCCGCCACGCTGCTCTGCTGCGGGTTGGCAGAGGCCTGTACTTTCAAGTCGAACGAAGGCCACTGACTTAGTTTTTCTCTTTTTATCCAACGTCGGGAGGCATAAAAGACACACTCCTCCTGATGTAAAGTGGTTACCGTAGCCTATGAACACTTGCAACACATTACGTATTACTTGCGCGATGCCCCCTCTGTTGCTAGCGCAGCAACTCCTTAAGAGCTTACTGGTGACCTCATTCACTCGCAGGATTTTCTATGAAATCGAGGCATTTCTTCAGATGTGCTCCTTTAATGTTCCCTACCTCTGTTAAAAACACCCAGACCAATACAGGCATTCATGCACACAAATGTTCGTCTTGCGCGGGAATCGAACGCACGAGCGTTGGTGTTGAGCATTACTAACCGCTGCGTCACCTAACTCGTCAAATAACTCTTGTTTTGAAAAAATGTTTCCCCTTATAGCGACATAGACCAGGGAACCGTCGCAATAAAGGTCACCCTGAGAGAGCTGTCGCTAATTGAATTGCCCGTCGCTTTAGCACGTCAAGTAAACATTGATTGTCACATTAAAATGACATTCGAGTAGCTCGTCGTAATTAGCAGCGAGTATAATTAATTAAAATTTAATTGCCGTACCGCGATTGTTCGAGTGGGGTGAGTTAGGGGAAACATTGTAATTATCAGAATGGAAATGTATGACAAAAGGTATGTTTTGTACGTAGATTTAATTCAATGATTTTCATTGTATTGAATTTGATTGTGTTTGGAGTAATCAGCGAGATGGTGTCGTTTCTAGTACCTATGTAGTCGGAACATGCTTGGTGAGCAACGTTAATCGTGATCTGTCTGTGGATGGGTTTATCTATCTCAAGCTTCGTGTTACGGGACGTTAAACTGTCGTTCTCGGCTGTTGTCGGTAGATGACAGTCATTTAAGTGGGGTGATTTCGGGAAACATTGTAGTTATTTTTTTATTTTTTTTTATATTGGCTCAGCATAGTGGCTCCTCTTTGCCTGTTGGTAAGCAAAAAGGGGAGCCCAAATTGCAGCGGCAACTGACAAAGGACTACAGTGTCTTGTCAGTTGACGCTACCATGCTGGCCCGCAAGGTGCTTCTTCACGCTTCGTTTGAAGGATCCCATGTTGTAGGAAGGAGGAAACACATGTTATGAATAGAAATGTATAACGAAAGGTAGGTTTTGTACGTACATTTGATTCAATGTTTCTCATGTATTGAATCCATCACTGTGTATCGTTAAAGGTTGCTCAGCGTGCTATGAAAAGAGGTGTGCTCGAAAGTTCTCTGCTTGATAGAATCGAAAATGAGAATATCCGCAGCAGAACTATGGTAACCGACATAGCACACAGGATAAACAAGCTGAAGTGGCATTGGACCAGCCACATAGTTCGTAGAACCCCTTCCCCGTCGTCCCCCTACTGGTGCACGCAGAGTGACGCCTCCCTACTAGATGGACCGACGACTTCAAGAGGTTTGTATGGTGTCGATGGATGCAGGTGGCGCAGGATCGATATGCATGGCTCTCTAGAGTTGAGGCCTATGTTCAGCAGTGAACGAATGAGATGATGATATTTTGAGTGCTCAGAAAGGAGATAGTGTCGTTTTGATTATAATTCTAATCGAACATGCAGGTTATGCAACGTAGTCGTAGCCTGTCTGTGGATGGGTTTATGTCTCCAGATTGATGTCATCGTATTGAATTCGATTGTATTTGAATCAATGAGTGAGGAGATGGTATCGTTTTGGGTATCTTTCTAATCTAACATGCAGGTTAAGCAACGTCAATCGCAGGCTGTCTATATATCTCGAACTTCTCTGTGGATATTGATACAAAATTGATGTGAAGTTAGAATTAAAGATATATGAATGTATGTGCTGAATCATTTCCAGATATCTTTGTCTCTATACATCTTTGCCTTAATATTCCTTGATTAGAAAATAAGTTCATTTGCAAAGAGTGTTTTTGATGTGCCTTTTGAATACGTTTTCAGGATAGGATAGAACTTTTTAAAGTGTTGTGTTATAGTTTTTTTAAAGGGTTGTGTTAGTGACGTTACTAATGAGCTCCCGAGGAGTTGCTGTGTTAGCAGCGGGAGTGCTATTGATATTCCTTGTACTGTAAGCGTTGATAAGCTATGGTAGTTACTTTACATCAGGTGGACCATATGCTTCTTTGTCCCCCGATGTCTCTACACCATTGTACACACAGCGACAAGTCATGTTAAACATTTTGTTTGTACAACGTGAGGAGGCATACAAGCATACGGTCTACCTGGTGTTAAGCGGTTACCGTAACCTATCAATGCTTGCAATATATTAAATATCATTGAATTAAACAATTTTTAGCGGAAGTATCGCGTGTTTTATTTATTTTGTTGAACCTGACGTTTCGAACGCTTTGCAGCGTCCGTGATCGCAGGAAGACTAAGGTGATATTTGTCTTACATTGGTTACTCAATTATAACATCTACCGACATGGATGGATTAATTATATATGCTCCGATTCACACAAAAATCGCTCACAGTGTCCGAACATTTTTTAGTTGATCTCTGGGTTTGTGACTTGATTATTTTTAGGACTGGATCCGAAGCAGGTGGTACTTGCCAACCATCTTCTCTATTAAAATTGGGGTGTTTTCTTATTTCAATAGCCTCGCGTAACATTCTCGGCATGTAGCAATTCTCCTTGGCGAGGATTTGTGGATTCCAATTTCAATAGAGAAGATCCTAGGGCTCCTGACCATCTTCTGATAAAACACTACCAATTTGGTCCCGGTTGCGGTGAGTCTTGATCCTACTTGCCTCCTACATCCCTCCTCATTCTAATTCTTTCTACATGTCCGAATAATAAATGAAATGTGTATGTATATACTATATATGTATATATGTATGTGTATCTTAACGACAGGTGTCTTGCCGGGTAGGCTACAGATCCGAACGCCATAAGAAGGCAAGTGAGTTATGTCAGCCCTGTTCCTAGGGCTTGAGACATCACCTCTGATAAAACACGTCCAATTTGGTCATGGTAGGCGAGTCTTGATCCTTCTCGGTTCCTACATCTTTCATATCTGTTTTGACATTTTTTAATATAACTATATAATAAACAAAATGTTAAATAAACATTGTGTTTAGTGTAAAATTTCTGTAGAGTATTGTGTGCATTGATACAGATGAGGTACTTTATTTGCTGTCCGCGCTTGCACTATGACATTTCAACGCAAAATGAAAGGATAAATGAACGGTGGCTTCCTTTAAGAAATGGCTTACGGAAATTTAGCACTGTAACGAGGTAAAAAGGCGCGAGGGGAAACAGCTTTTGTGTATTTAATACCATTTCACGAAATAAATATCAACGAAAACAAAATGGCGGTTAAAAAATACGGATGCTTAGTCTATTTTGAGATTTATACGAAAATAATTTTGGTGAGGTATTTATAAGTTAGTATAGGATCCCAACGTTAAATGCGTTTACGGTTTTATAAATCTTTACCGTGGACATTCATGGTATGTATGTATATCACGCTAGGTCCCTTGCGCGGTAGGCAGACAGAACCGAGTATTTACATGCCTCACACTCGTTTCATTAAGAAAACGCGACCAATTTGTTCATGGTAGGTGAGTTTCAGACTTCCCGACTCCTACATCTTCGACTTTCGCATTGTATATCTGTGTTTGCTCATTCTTTTATTCTGCATTCTTTCTACATGTTCGAACCAACGGAGCGTGCCTTTTCAGGGTTCCGTATTTCAAAACTTTGTCCGTCTGTCTATCCGTCTGTCAGTTTTTTCAGGGACGAGTGGTAGCTCGACTCGTCTCTGAGAAAAAGGATCTTGATTGCTGAAAGCAAGCTGAAATTAATATCAAATACTCAAGTCTGCAATCTCTTCAAGCAGTGAAAAAATCGAACTTCTAAGTCAACGCAATCAAAAGATACGGCTGTTTATGCCTCGTTTATGCGCTTATTTTGACACTCAAAACCTATATATAGGTATGTACTTCCTTTTGACATAGAACCATAAAATTTGGTAAGAAGCAATGTCATATAGCATAAGGTTCGTTCGTAAGGACGTTCAGAGCTTCAGCATTGTGCAGAATATGGAAGAGTTTGGACGTCATGACCAATAACTAACTTCGTCTACTTCTCCTGTAATTATGTCGTATTAAAGATTAGATAAAGATAAAAAAATCTTTTTTTTACACTACGTCGGGAGGTATACAAGCATATGGCCCACCTGATATAAAGCCGGTACCGTAGCCTATTAACGCTTGCGATATATTAATTATCACTCGCGCTATGCCTCCTCTGCTGCTTACACAGCAACTCCTTAGGAGCTTAATGGTGACCTCACTCACACGCAGGAACACAACAACCCTCTAGGGAGTTGTTATTTGGCTGCAGTTTTCTGTGAGGTGGAGGTATTTCCCCAGACGGGCTGCTTTGATGCGCCCTACCTCTCTCAAAACATCGAGACCAAGACAAATAGGCATGTTCATGCACACAAATGTTTGCATTGTGTGGGAATCGAACCCACGAGCGTTGGTGTCAAAGTCGTGTCATTCACGACTGAGCCATCGAGCTCGTCAAATTTTTATTTGCCATTGGGCCCTCGCGGGCACTTAGACACGTCTTACACTTTTTTGAAATATAATCTTATTGTAACTTATTCAATTCTCTTATTTTCCTTTTTTTAATCTGCTTGCATTTCGAAATGATCATTGGCGAAGAAGAAAACCGTACAGTTTATGACTAGGTGAGCACTGATAAAAATACTGCCAAAAAACTCAGGCATCTCTCTTTTGGTATCCAAACAAATTTACATATTTTATTAATTACATTATAATTGGATCGACTCACTCCCAGACATTTTTATCATTAATATAGTCAGATACTTTATAATATGCCCTGCTACACAATTTGGCTTTAATAATTTTAAATTTGTTTATTGACAATTCTCTTATATTGCTGGGAAGTTTGTTATAGAACCGTATACATTGCCCCATAAAAGAATTACTTATTTTGTGGAGACGGCTTGCATGTAACACAAGATTATGCTTATATCTAGTATTTATGCTATGAGTATCACTCTTTTTACAATATCCCTGCAGTGGAATGAGTTAGGATTGGTGTAGTATTAAGGTAATGATAATACAGTTCTATTTATATATAACTTCACGCCAAATCCCTCGCGCGGTAGGCAGAGAGAACCGAGCGCCACGTCACTCGATCCTTACACACCTCACTCGCTTCTTTAACATTCATAGCTCTTCTCGTGCACACTCGGTTAAATGGAGTTATTTATAAATACAATTTAATTTTGACACTTGCTCCTGTACTACTGGCAATTTTTCATATTAAATAAGTGGTCCACCATTATCGCTCCAGACCGGTCCGTCCAGCGTGGAGCTGACGGCCGCCTAGATTATAATGCCGAGGTATTTAATTAAAATTAGACTTGGGCAATTTGACTGAGAAATAGATGGTTCGATAGACTGGATTGTGGTATGGATTTATTTTCTTGCTTCTAACGATAGGTTGGATTGAGGCGTTCTTTCGCACATACGCTACTAGTCTTTGCTATTGCATGCCACATCCGGGGTAGTATACTATTCTGATTTGGTGGCCAACAAGGGAGAATTATCAGTCGTTTAGGCGGTTCTGCAATCTATATTATTGGAATCGATGTGTTAGGTAACAACTCGCAGTTTAGGTCCCAATGGTGTTAGATATTTGATAAACCGTGGTGCACGGCCGTTGAGCTTCACTTGACTACCCATCACTTTGTGGTTTTTAAATGCCTTATTTGTCATATTGCTGTCTCTCACTTTGCCAAGAGGGGAAGTCAATTCTAAAACTTCCTACTCCTACAAATTTCTTCTGATTGAATTCGTTGTGAGTTCTAAGGCAGCTGTAGTTTAGTCTCCGGGACAGCAATGGACTTCACTGTTCATTGCCTTTTTGGTGGTCGCCGCTGTTAATTCTGGCTACACAGGGTATGGGGTGGTGGGCCTGTCTCATTAAAAAAAATGTCTATATATTAATTAACCGACCGGCGAGATGCGCTAGTTCTATAGCTAGCTTGTACATATAAGGAGGGCAAACTGTACGTCTGTGTGTGCAATACAATGGAGATTACAAAACTTTTCCCCACATGTTGTAACGTTGAACAAAATGTGATTTTTTATTACGTTACCGAACCTTAGTTCACTTTACAGTTCATAGAAAATTTGATGTACGTATGTATATCATCGAGAGCTCCATGGCGTAGTTGCACTTATCGATCTAACCGAACACGCAGGTTAAGCGACGCCCACCGCAGCCTGTCTATGGATGGGTTTACCTATCTCGAGATTCTCCGTCGGAAGGCATACAATCGGCTCATCTGATGTAAAGGGGTTACCGTAGAGTATGAACGATTGCAATACATTAAGTATCACTCGCGCGATGCCACCTCTGCTGCTAACACAGAAGCTCCTTAGGAATTCACTGGTGATTTCACTCACGCGTAGGAACACAAGAACCCTCTAGGGAGTTATTATTGTCTGCGGTTTTCTGTGAGGTGGAGGTATTTTCCCAGACTGCTTTTGTCCACCTTATTTTTCTCTGCGTACCTTATATACATATCACATCACACCCATCCTTATACTCTTACTCATCCCACTGCAGGGATACGGGTCTCCCTTTAACCGAACGGGGTTTAGAGCATACTCCACCACGCTGCTCAAATGCGGATTGGCGGAGGCCAGTGTTTTCAAGCCGCCGGAGGGCCGCGGACTTAGCTGAACGACTGTCAACCACCGACAACGGCTGGGACCGACGGCTTAACGTGCCCTCCGAGTACGGAGAAACTCGAGATAGATAAACCCATCCATGGACAGACTGCGGTCGACGTTGCTTAACATGCGTGTTCGGTGAGAATGACGCGCGCAAGGACGCCATCGAGCTCTCAACCAAAACAGTAGATATTGAAAAATACTCGCAAGTTTCCGCGTACAAGCTCCTGGTCGACGATGCGCAAGAGTCGCCTTTCACTTCGCGAAGGGCAGATCAAATTGCAGATCTCTCTGAACTACTAATTTTAAACCTTAGTGCCTTACTTTATAAGGTTCAGTTTTAAATGTGACGTAATGTAGGGTACCGGTATAATGTGTTTGCACGTATTTGTGAAGTCCTATTGTGAGGTCGGTAAGGTTCAATATCGTGTTTATTAATAATGTAAGTTCGCATTGTGCGAATCTATACATATGAGTGAAGAAAGGTTGTGGTTTGATGCATACTTAGAAGTACAAGAGTACTGGCCATTTTAACTGAATTACTTTAACACTAATTACGTCATGCGAACTAGCGCCGGCCGATATCCGACCTATTTATTTATACAACGTTGGAAGACATACAAATATACGGCCTGATGTAAAGCGGTTACTATTGCCTATGAACGCTTGCAATTTATTACGTATCACTCATGCGATGCCACCTCTGCTGCTAAAACAATAACTCCTTAGAAGCTTACTGGTGATCTCTTTGACACGTAGGAAGCGTGCGTGAGTTGATATTTGACTGCCGCTTCCTATGAGATGGAAGTACTGCACCACCACTACTCGGTGATCGTGCTCACTGGCAGCGACACAACAAGTAATCACTCAAATATTAAAATAGGCGTGCTCCAGGGATCCATTTTGGGGCCCTATCTCCGCTTTGTATACAAGTATGTTGTACTATATAGTGTTGTTCCCAGTGAGCTCCGAGGGAGTTGCTGTGCTAGCAGCATGGGTGGCATGTGATATTTCCTCTATTATGAGCAATTTTAGGCTACGGTAACCAGTTCATTAGATATAAATATATATATTATGTATATATATCTTCACACCAGGTCCCTTGCTGGGTACGCAGAGAGAACCGAGCGCCATAAGCGGCGGTCCTTACACACTTCACGCGCTTCTTTAACATTCCTAACTATTCATACACGCTCGCCGGTTCCTAAGGCTCCTGACATCACCTTCTCATAAAACACGACCAATTTAGTCATGGCGGGTTAGTCTCGGTCTTCCTCGGCTCCCACATCCTTCCACTTTCGCGTTGTTATATCTCTTTCGTCATTCTTTTAGCCTGCATTCTTTTTACATGTCCGAGCCAACGGAGCATGCGTTTTCTTATCTTAACACGATATAAATATATAGAATTGTTTACAGTCATACAGTTGCAATCAGGAAGTGAACCATGTTACATGCAGCCGGTAATAAAGCGTTTATCTCCACAGCGTAGCCTATTGTGGGTCCTTATCGGAGACCTAGTTCTGTCTGACCGCCCACATGCGCGATAGGAAAATGAAACCGTGAAATTATGTGCTCTGAAAAACCCTTTTTACGGCCCTGTTCAGAATGGCTTTACCGTGGCCACGTTTATTGTATTTTTGAAGTAAAACTTCTTGACGCACGCTTCACTTGGGAAGTAAGCTGGTGAATGCGCGACGAGAGCGTTACGAAAAGTGTGATCGGGCGAGGCGAACGGAAGTTGAGAGGTAGATATAGTTAGATATAAGTGACGATAGAAAGAGAGAGTTACGTTTCACGTAGGGGCAAGAGAGAGGTGCGAGCACACATTTTCTTTCTTTCTTTCTCTCATAGCCAGTTACGTGTCTTGAATATATGAAATATTTAAGACACAGTGCAGGCCTATTGTCTATAAGTTTTACTTCAGTCGTGTGGTCTAAAGCACACTCGTTTTTTTTTATATATTTGCCGGTGCCTTTACCATAGCGAGTGCTCTGAAGAACTGTTTTCCCTTATCCCACTCTCTCCCTTCCGTCATAGTACCACACATGTAGGCTAGCGATGTCATCGTTCCACTGTTAAGAACATTTGTTCTCGTACCAAAAAGTTCGGCAACTCCTATCTCTGTCGAACTATTAAAATGTGGAAAGCCTTGCCTGCACATGTGTTTCCTCCTTCCTACAATAAGAGATCCTTCAAACGAAGCGTGTAGAAGCATCTTGCGGGTCAGCATGGCAGCGTCAACTGACAGGACACTGTGTAGTATTTTGTCAGTAGCAGCTGCGATTTGGGCTCCTCTTCTCGCTTGCCATCAGACGAGGCGGAGCCACTATCCTGAGTTCATATAAAACCAGTTGAGAATGTGCAAGCTTGCATTGCCAGAGGAACACCTGGTTCGTCAATTATATAATAATTCATTTTTTTTTTTTTAAATATCGGACATTTTGACCATGATCCTTAAGAGATAGGAACGGTGTACCTGAACATTCCTGTTCTCCTTTTTTTGCTGAATTCGAATCTGAAGTCAAAATTTTAATATTCGAAAAAAAGCGACAGACAAACGCACAGACAAACATAGAATTCATATAGGAACGGTGTTCCTGAAAATGACTAATCTCTGCGGTCTACGATAACAGGGATGTTAGTCGTCGATTGCAATTTACTATTTTATCTTAACCGCCGAATGGACCTTATCATAGGCTACGGTAATCGCTTTACATCGGCTGGGCCGGCTGGGCCGTACGACGTTGTATAAAAAAACGACGTCAAGTGCGAGTCTGACCGGCGCTCTGAGGGTTCCGTAAAACAATATATTCGCATATTAATGTCGCAAAAGATGATGTTACTACAAATTTACGGTTATCGTAGTTTTTCCTTTACTTGTGCTACATGACCTTGCTTCTTACCAAATTTCATGATTCTAGGTCAACGGGGAGTACCCTATAGGGTTTGATTCCCTTGCGAGTGTCAAAATATGCGCATAAAGGGCGCGTAAACGGCCATATCTTTTGATTGCGTTGACTTCGAAGTTCGATTTTTTCACTGCTCGAAGGGATTGCAGACCTGAATATTTGATATTAATTTCAGTTTGATAGCTTCACCCATTCCTGAGAAAAACTTGATAGACAGACGGACAACAAAGTGATCTATTATTCCGTATTTCCGTTTATGCTTTTAAGGTACGGAACCCTAAAAAACGGTACGGGGCGGGCGAAACCGCGGGTAAGCTGGTGTACATCCAAAACCAATCAGTTTGTTTAATGGAACTCGTTTATCTGATAACCGCAGCAGATAATGAACCTATGTATATGTACTGCTCATCAATATATATATCACTGGGATACAGTGATATATGGGACACCCAAAAATATAACATGCGATTTGATGTTAATCGCTTGTGTGCTTCCGCCATCAATTCGTTCATCGAACTAGCGCCGGCCGGCACCCTCCCACAACCGTTAGTAGATGTCGCTGCCGTGGCTGCTCTGGTCGCCTCTGCGATCGTCCACCATCTGGAACAGGAGCCGCATGCACCCGCCTGCACGAGGCATCCTCAGCCATGGCAGTGACGTTATGATACATCTATCTACTAACAGTAGTGGTTGGGTGTCGGCTGGTGATCGCATGAACTACTTGGTGGTGGAAGTGCTAAAACCAGGTTTGATCAAATTCCATGTACCGTTCAGCGTTGGGTGGCGAATAAGCAGCGAAGTGTAAGATGTGTCTAAGTGCCCGCGACCGCCCGGTGGCAAATAAATAAAAATAAAACATCTTTTATGTGTCTTTATCTAGGAACTTTTGCAATACATTATCACTCGCGCGATGCCACCTCTGCTGCTAACACTGCAACTCCTTAGAAGCTTACTGGTGACCTCACTCGCAGAAACATATCCCTCCAGGGAGTTATTTGACCGTGGTTTTCTATGAGATGGAGGTACGTACCCAGACGGGCTTTGATGTGCCCTACCTCTCTTAGTACATCAAGTGGACCATGTAGTATATTTATTAAGGCTTTATAACAAACTGGCTATCCGCCCCGTCTTCGCACGGGTGATATGATCGCTACCAAACTTCACAGGCTAACCTGAAGATTCACTGAAAATTTCATCAAAATCTCCCCAGCCGTTTTTGAGTCTATAGAGGACATACAGACAAACATTCATTTTTATATATATGCGAGTAGACTAGGTGAGTAGTCATAAATAATGTGTTTGTGTTCAACCCACCAACCAGCAATAAAGTCAGTGTTAAACCAGCAAGCACGCGTTTCACTACGGGCCATGTGCTTGAATGTCTTCCATCATTGTATATGAAAAGTACTGAATTAAACATATAATACGCTTGTTACGATAGTGATAAAAAATGAAATAATAGCAACCCTTATAGCGCCCACCCTCCAACCCCTGCGAGTGATTGTTGTCGCTTGGTTGCTAGGCGTCCATTGATCGGGGTTGATACACCGCCCATTTCTATGTATTTCTTATTATTCTCTTTCATTACGCTGTACGTGCGTAAATAGATAATATTCTGTTACTTCAAAAATGCAAATCTTCTGTCTATTTAATTCACTAGAGGGAGCCTTTGTACAAAAGTTGTCTGCATGGGTACCTCTGTCTCTATTTCTACGACGTCGTTCCCTCTTTGTTCCTCTGTGTTCCCTCTTTAAGATAAGAAAGGACATGCTGCGTTGGTTCGGACATGTAGAAAGAATGACGAAACAGATATACAATACGAAAGTAGCAGGATGTAGCAATGAATAAACCTAACGAGAACCTATGAGACCGATATTAGGTAGTAAGTCAATTCACCGTTACGAGTCGGGGGGTAAAGTAAAACGCGCCGCTCTCCCGCGCCGCGCCGATTGGCTAGTTCTCTGATCAACATGGCGTCTCTTATCGTCTTATTGGTTAAAATATCCTCCCATTGGTCAGTAGGATAGAAACGCTAAGATATTTAGCTGGTAAAACATAGGTTTTTGTAAGCGCCCGCCTTCGCCTTATGCGCAGTCAAGTTGTTTATTCGTTTGCAAATGTAGTTGACGAAGACCTAATTCATGACCAAATTGATCGTATTATCAGAAGGTATAGTCACATGCCTAGGAACCTACACGAAGAGCTATGAATGTTAAAGAGGCAAGTTAGTCATGCGAAAATAGCATTGTATGGTATTGTGACTAACTAAAAATTTCTCAATTTGCGGCCATAATGCGGGTCGAAATATAATTTGCCACTTTTTCTCAGTCGGACGTGCTAAACGACTCAAATATTAAGTATGTGGGTCAGACAGTCAGAAAATGGCGAAAAAAACTAAGGCACTTGTGTCGCAAAATGACAACTTGAATACGTGGTGCTATTTAGTGAAAACACACGGGGGAGCGAATAGCGACGGCGCGCCGCTGTTATTGGATGTTGTCATAAACCGCCTTGATCCAGAACAGTGTTTCGTAAAGCGTGTGATGCGACATACTGGTGTTCCGTTAGCGGCGGCGCCGGCGCCAGGCGACACGTGGATGTTGCCGACATCTTTCGAGGCCTCTCATTTCCAATCAGAAAGGAAATGTTCAATTATATACTCTAAATAATAATTTAATTTTATAAATATTGTTGCTAGTCAAATATTGACAAAAATTATAAAAAAAAACGAGTGTGCTTTAGACCACACGACTGAAGTAAAACTTCTTTAGCTCCATAGTGTGATACAGACAATAGGCCTGCACTGTGTCTTACATATACGAAACTTAACTCGCTATGGGTGAAAGTGAGAATGTGTGCTCGCACCTCTCTCTCTCTTGCTCCTGCTGTAATGTACGAAACGTGACTCTCCCTTTCTCTTTGTATCTTCACTAACTTATATCACCCTCTCAACCTCTTCCGTTTCCATCGGCCGATTTATCCGAGTAGAAGAGAGACAGCGGCAGCACACAACCTACACGTGAACTGTTTTGTCGACTGTGGAATGTTTTCTTATGACGTTATCACGTAAAATTATCGTCCGTAAACCGACTTTACAGACAACCATTTTTTTTTCGGAACATCCTTAAAATAAGATCTTCTCGTTAAACAAAGATAACAATGGGTCTTGTGCTGCTTGCATCACCACCGTGCTCGTTATAAGTTTATTTACAAATTAAAACGCGGCGGTCATACGCGCGCTAACGAACCGTGTGTACACGCTAATTAACTACACGGTCCAGTAACTGTTTCACTGCTACACTTCGCACTGACTTTTACCAAACCATTAGCATCTCTTTAGAATATAGTAGGTCCTGTTGACACAGTTGACTGTTACTTCAACACCCAGAATTGTGATCTGAGCTACCTAACGTCACAGGATCATCCTCTGGGCCAATCTGAATATTGTCTGAAAGTTTCATCAATATCGGTCCAGCCGTTTTGGAGTCCACAGGGAACATAGATACACAGATGTTTTAATGTATGATACTCGTACTAGGCTGCCGAGACCAAAGCGTTCAGCTTTTCACTCACAAGATCACTAAATATTTTCATGGTGAAAGATAGACTATGTGTTAATCTAGAACGTACTCTATTTGTATGTGCGATTTGATCTAACCTGCTTTGTGTGCTTCCGCCACCAATTAGTTCATGCGGACTAGCGCCGGCCGGTACCCACCCACTATCGTTAGTAGATGCAACATGCCCTCGGTAAATTGTATACTCAGAGCATCTCTAGTTATAACTATCTATCATTTCCAAATCCCTTGCGGTGTAGACAGAGAGAACCGAGCGCCACGTGACTCGATCCTTACACACTTCCCTCGCTTCCATAACATTCATTACTTAGTATTGTCTTAGGTTTTCGCGATTATTACACATTAAATTAAACTATTTTTAACGAAAGTACGCGTGTTTTATGTATTTTGTTGAACCTGACGTTTGGAATGCTTTGCAGCATCCGTGGTCGCAGGAAGACGTGCAAATGAATTGAAAAATCGGCCAAGTGCGAGTCGGACTCGCACACGAAGGGTCCCGTACCATTATCGATAAAAACGGCAAAAAAATCACGTTTGTTGTATGGGAGCCCCCCTTAAATATTTGTTTTATTTTAATTCAATTATTTATTCTTAAAGTGAATATATAAATAAATATTGTGTGAATATTTCAAGCGTCTACCTGTTGCCGTTATCAATATCGAGCATGAAAATCACGTTTGTTGTATGGGAGCCCCCTTAAATATTTATTTTATTCTATTTTTTAGTATTTGTTGTTATAGTGGCAACAGAATTACATCGAATGTGAAAATTTCAACTGTCTAACTATCACGGTTCATGAGATACAGCCTGGTGACAGACGGACGGACAGCGGAGCCTCAGTAATAGGGTTCCGTTTTACCCTTTGGGTACGGAACCCTAAAAATGAAGTCTTTCTGCGACCACGGATGCTGCATAGCATTCCAAACGTCAGGTTCAATAAAATAGATAAAACACGCGTACTTTCGTTAAAAATTGTTTAATTCAACATTCATTGCTCTTTTCATGCACGCTCGCCGGTTCCTAAGGCTCCTGACATCACCTTTTGATAGAACACGACCAATTTGGTTATGGTAGGTAAGTCTTGGCCTTCCTCGGCTCCGACATCCTACTTTCTCGTTGTATATTTGTTTCATAATTCTTTTATTTCATCTCTAGTTATGACTAAAATGTTTGTGTTGAATAGTTTGTAAGCACCAACTTCCTCATACCTGTTGCATGTAAACAGACAGCGTATATTTGTATATACAAACGTCGGGCGGGCCCGCTCGTTTATTTTCCCGTCTGCCTCGCTCCCGTTCACACGCCGTGACGTACAGACAGCAGCCCAAGCCGGGATGGATTCACATTTATTTCTTTGGGTGACTCGTTCCAATTGATGAGATTGGCCGTGCGTGATGTACCGCCAGCAAGATTCATTTTCAGTGCGGGCTAATGTGTATAGTTTTTATTGTATGACTAGCTTTTCCCGCGGCTTCGCGCGCATAGATTTTAGAATTTTGACAGTTTCTATTCTTATTTAGTTTTACTATTTTTATTTTACTTCTTATTTTTAAGTACAGTCAGCATTAAATAATTAGTAAAAGTACCATATATCCTTATTTGTGTAGTAATGAAGATATGTCACGAACTGTTCGGTTTTCAATAAATATTTTATACTGACTGCTACTGATATACGCAACATTGCTTATTTTAAAAACATAAAAGTGTCAAAACATTAACTTAAAAAATATCTGCCAATCCCATGGGGTGCAAATTTCAAAAAAATACTTCCTATAATAGGCATTACAAAAGGAACCTCTTGATGAGTCAGTGAATTCGTCAAGATCACCATTTTTATTAATATAGATTAGCGTCTCGTCCATACACACTTTCAACCCTCTTTTCTCCCCCCAATGGTGGAATTTTAAAGACGCTGAAACCATTTTTTTGTGTTCTAATAGAGAGTATCTGTTCAAAGTTTCAAGTCACTAACTTCAAATAATATTCTTACTTCATACAAACTGTCAACCCCCATTTCATCTCCTTAAGTGTTGAATTTCAAAAAATCCTTTCTTATCTCTCATAAGCATTACAAAAGTAACCTCTATGCCAAATTTCAGCTTTCTAGGTTCATGGGTGTGGCCTGGCCGTTGATGAATCAGTGCTCTCGTACGTACGCTCGTAGGCTCAGTACGCTCGTAGGTTCGATTCCCACACAAAACAAACATTTGTGTGCAGTGTTCTTGTGTTCCTGCGTGTGAGTGAAGTCACCAGTAAGTTCCTAAGGAGTTGCTGTGTTAGTGGCAGAGGTCGCATCGCGCGGGTGATACTTAATGCTTTACACCAGGTAGACCGTATGGTTGTATGCCTGCCGACGTTGTGTTAAAAAAAAACCAGTGTGCTTTAGACCACACGACTGAAGTAAAACTTCTTTAGTTCCATAGTGTGATACAGACAATAGACCTGCACTGTATCTTACATATACGAAACTTAACTCGCTATGAGAGAAAGAAAATGTGTGCTCGCATCTCCTCTCTCTCTTGCCCCTACAATAATATACGAAACGTCTCTCTTTCTATCTTCACTAACTTATATCTCCCTCTCAACTTCCATCCGCCTCGCCCGATCACACTTTTCGTAACGCTCTCGTCACGCATTCACCAGCTTACTCCCCAAGTCAAGCGTGCGTAAAGAAGTTTTACTTCAAAAAATCGCAACCCTTTTTTCACTTGCCGTAGTTGAGTAAAAATATGGACTTTTTTGCTGACGGTACCGTGTCTGCGCATCCGCCGTTACAAAAATAACTGGCTTTGTCCCAAACTGCGCACTGGCACATGCACTCCTTGCGAGGGTGCATGGAGAACATCGCCATACACTCCCGTCCACTCTCATACACAACGACAGGAAGTTATACAAAAAGTAATATATTATTATATTCTTTGTCGTTTTTTTCCTCTTTCACTGACGTCAGAACATGCCAATAACTCCGTTCTTGTGTTCCTGCGTGTGAGTGAGGTCCCCAGAGGAGGAGTGATACTTATGTATTACAATTGTTCATAGGCTACGGTGAGCGCTTTACATCAGGTGGGCTGTATGCTTGTATGACTCCGTCTCCTGACGTTGTACAAAAAAACCGGCCAAGTGCGAGTCGGACTCGCGCACGAAGGGTTTCGTACCATTATCTATAAAAACGGCAAAAAAAAAACACGTTTGTTGTATGGGAGCCCCTTTAAATATTAATTTTATTCTATTTTTTAGTATTTGTTGTTATAGCGGCAACAGAAATACATCATGTGTGAAAATTTCAATTGTCTTAACTATGACGGTTCATGATATACAGCCTGGTGACAGACGGACGGACGGACAGCGGAGTCTCAGTAATAGGGTTCCGTTTTACCCTTTGGGTACGGAACCCTAAAATGACACATTTATTATTCAACAATTATAGTCAAATGCAGTATGACGAGCTCGGTGGTCGAAATATGACAAGGTTGCGTACTTTAATACAAACGCTCGTGGGTTCGATTTCCACACAGAACAAATTATTTGTGTGCATGAATATGTATTTGTAAGAGAGGTAGGGCGCATCAAAGCGGCCCGTCTGGGGAAGTACCTCCACCTTACAGGAAACCGCGGCCAAATAACAACTCCCTAGAGTGTTGTTGTGTTCCTGCG
Source organism: Pyralis farinalis (assembly GCA_947507595.1). NCBI lineage: Eukaryota > Metazoa > Arthropoda > Insecta > Lepidoptera > Pyralidae > Pyralis > Pyralis farinalis. The sequence continues at coordinate 1,079,543 of OX382263.1, forward strand.
TGTGAGTGAGGTCACCATTAAGCTCCTAAGGAGTTGCTGTGTAAGCCGCATAGCTACGGTACCCGCTTTACATCAGGTGCGCCGTATGCGCGAATGCCTCCCGACGTATTATAAAACAAAAAGAAAGAAGAAGCGCAAGTCGTGTAAAAAACCCCTTCCCGACTTTTTTGAAGGATTGGTTATACTTTTTCACTGTCTTTTCTTTAGAACAATGTCAGTATTACTCCTGAAAAAGTTGGCTGAAATTCCCTTCTCCAGCGGCCCCTGAAGAATGCCGCATTCCTTCTGAAAATAACTTGGACTTGAGACGAGTTCACAGACGAATGGTTTACTTTATATCGTTTGTTTTAACTCGTCGTTAGCCGACTGAAAAAAATAAATATTTTGTATTTTTTTTTAGTGTATACTTTTTAAGTGTATTTTTTTAAGTGTATTTTTTAAGTGTTGTTTTTTTAGTGTAGTTTTTTTAAGTGTAGTTTTCTTAAGTGTAGTTTTTTAAGTGTAGTTTTTTAAGTGTAGTTTTTTTTGAAGTGTAGTTTTTTTTATATAACTACGGGATGTGTACATGAACGCTTGTAATACAAGTATCGTTCGCGCGATGCCACCTGTGCTGATAACACAGCAACTGCTTAGGAGCTTACTGGTGATTTCATTCACTCGCAGGAACACCACCACCACTGCAGGGATACGGGTCTCCCTTCAACCGAAGGGGTTTAGAGCATACTCCACCACGCTGCTCAAATGCTGATTGGCGGAGGCCAGTGTTTTCAAGCCGCCCGAGGGCCACCGACTTAACGACTGTCATCTATCGACAACAGCCGGGACCGACGACTTAACGTGCGCTCCGAAGTACGGAGAAACTCGATATAGATAAATCCATCTATATAGGCTGCTGTCGACGTTGCTTAACCTGCGTGCTCGATTAGAATGACACGCGCAACGACGACATCGAGCTCTGTATACTAATATACAAATACTAATAAAGCGCAGGAACACAACAACCCTAAAGTTGTTATTTGCCTGCGGTTTTCTGTGAGCTTTGTTGGTGCTGGAGCTGCAGTAGAACTTATTTATTTTCTAAAAGCCAACTAACATGCTTCTTTGTTTTGTTTTCTTGGTTGTAATATCTAAACATGAATACCAGCTTATTTAACTATTTTTTTCTTATTATCAATCGATAATTATCCATCTGGTAATATTACGATAATTATCATTGATAATTATCCTATGGAACCCTGTATTAAAAATAGTTTTTAATAATGTATTTTTAATTTTAAATCGCGAATACACCGGAGATTGTGTTCAGATTTCATTATAGCCTTCTCGAACGGCACCAGAAAGAAGAATGGAACAATAATAAACTCCAGTGCAAAAATAATGGCCACTTATTAACCAAAACCTACTGAGTGGTTGTGGATGAATTCAATTTTAGCTTTTTTTTATACTACGTCGGGAGGGATACAAGCATACGGCCCACCTGATGTACAGCGGGTACCGTAGCCTATTAACGCTTGCGATATATTAATTATCACTACCGCGATGCCTCCTCTGCTGCTTACACGGCAACTCCTTGGGAGCTTACTGGTGACCTCACTCTCACACAGGAACACAACAACCCTCTAGAGAGTTGTTATTTGGCTGCGGTTTTCTGTGAGGTGGAGGTACTTCCCCATAGTAGGTGCTTTGATGCGCCCTACCTCTCTTAAAACATCCAGATGAAGACAAACAGACATGTTCATGCACACAAATGTTTGTCTTGTGTGGGAATCGAACCCACGAGCGTTGGTGTCAAAGTCGCGTCTTTCACGACTGAGCCACCGAGCTCGTCAAAACCTAGCCTATTGACTAACTGGTCCCCGGGTCGAGTGCTGGCATGTGCCTACCACTACATTCTGAATATTTAAATAATTTTCTTTCTTACTTTGTGTACCGATTTCCTGTATATGTACTCTTCCATAAGGTTGTCTGGTAGAGAATATGTGGTAAATAAAGTTTAAATAAATAAATAAATTGACGTATACTAATTTATGCACACATTTGTAATTATCACTTGCTCGGTGTTGGATAACATCGTGAGGAAACGCGACTTATTTCGATAGACGTGACGTGTGACGCAAACTCAGAAAGGTCTGGTTTTCCCTCTGACTGTCTGTTTGACGGCAGTCGCTCCATGTCAAAATCAGTATCTTTGTCGAATCCTTTGGCGGAGGCAGCGGACCCTAATCCATGATTAGAAAATGGCATAAAACTACAGAGAAGTGTAAACTCATATAAAACATACAAATCTAACTTGTCAAAGGCTTGTAAGATAAATAAAGATATATAATGCAAAATTAGTATGAAAATGTATGGAGGAAATTATTACCCGTTTTTTTTGCAAGCGAGTGTATAAATAAAAACATTCTGTATTTAATTTGATGACAAAAATATTCGAGGAGTTTATCCTTCGCTAACATAATGGCAACATTGATTTGTAACATTTTTAACCGACTTGAAAGGAGACGGTTGTGTGTTCGTCGCGTATGTGTTTCTATGTTCGCCGATATCGGAATTTATGTTATAAGTTTAAAGACGAACCCGGCGGTTGCCAGACGAGCACCTTCTGAGACTCGTGGGTTCGATTCCTGTGCAATAACAGTTGTGTGTATGAACACGTCCGATTCAGCCTGAGTTGCGTCTTAGTCTAGGTGTTTTTATGAGATAGGATAGGGTATATCAAAGCAGCTCGTCTGTGGAACCTCACAAATCCCAGCCAAATAACAACATCCTGGAAGGTTGCCTCTGTTCCTGCGTGTGTGTGAGGTCATCATAAGCTATTAAGGAGTTGCAATGTTAGCAGCAGAGCTGGCATCGTGCGAGTGGTACTAATATTTGCAAGCGTTCATAGGCTAGGTAACCGCTTGACATCAGGTGGGCCGTATACATCTTGACGTTGTATAAAAAATCGGCCAAGTGCGAGTGGGACTCGCGCACGAAGGGTTCCGTACCATTATCTATAAAAAAGGCAATAAAATCACGTTTGTTGTATGGGAGCCCCCTTAAATATTTATTTTATTCTATTTTTTAGTATTTGTTGTTATAGCGGCAACAGAGATACATCATCTGTGAAAATTTCAACTGTCTAACTATCACGGTTCATGAGATACAGCCTGGTGACAGACGGACGGACGGACAGCGGAGCCTCAGTAATAGGGTTCCGTTTTACCCTTTGGGTACGGAACCCTAAAAAAGACTTAAGTGCTTTAGTTAAATAATAAATAAATATCGTCGGACTTACCTACCATGATCAAATTGGTCGTTCTATCAGAAGGTGACGTCAGGAGCCCTGGGAACCGGAAGCGTGCATGAGAAGAGCTATGAATGTTATAGAAGCGAGTGAGGCGTGTGAGGACCGAGTCACGTGGCGCTCGGTTCTCTCTGTCTACCGCGCGAGGGATTTGGCGTGAAGTTATAGATAGATAGATAGATCGTCGGACAAATCACACAGCGCCATCTAGCCCCAAAGTAAAAAAAAAAACCCGAAACTTGTGTTATGGTACTAGACAACTGACAAACATACGGAAATATAATTTCTTTTTTTTTTATGTAATACATAGTTATGATACGCAGTAATTAGTTTCCTTACTGTTCACCTCTTCTCTGGCACAGACAAAGCTGCTTAACTTGTAACACCGAACAGACAGAACAGACGCGTGCAGACCTGCCAAACTTTCTAATAACACTGATTAAGATCTGTGCTTCCGGGATGTGGGGGGCTGGGAGTCCATCCTCATACACTGGAACCGCAATGGTCGCGTACTGTGGTAAGGTTCCAGAGAGTTTTCTACCGAGAACTATTAAGTTGTGGAATGAGCTCCCTGCCGAGGTTTTCCAAGGGATTACAGCATTTAGTTCTTCAAGAAAGGTATGAAGAGGTTCCTACAGGGTGGGCAACGCGAGGGTGATACCCCCGGTGTTCCGATTGTCCACGGGTTGCGGTAACTGCTCACCACCTTACGTACGTTTGTTTGTCACCTGCGGAAAAGCACCACGCGCCACAATGACGTGTTTTAGCACCTAAATGTCTCAGCGAGTCTATTGACCAATGGGAGGACTGATTGACGCGACGTTGATCTGTGAAGTTGTTCTACATTGGACACAAAGTAAATTCGTCACTGAAAAAAGTATGTGTAAATTTGCCAGTGTACAACGATTACTACGTTGTAAAAAACTGAGTAACGGTTCCTCCAAAGCTCGAGATAGATGACCTCATCCATAGATAGGCTGCGGTCGACGTTGCTTAACCCACGTGTTCGGTTAGAATGACACACGCGCCTTGTATATATTACCTTAGTTAGAGGACATCCTCATTTCTAATTCTATCACGCAGAGAATTGGGTTCTTCTAAATCAGCATTTCACAAGGTCGAGAACTCGAGAATCATACTTCTTCTATTCGAACATCAATAGGCTACAAAGTATACTCTTGCTTGCGACCTTTGTTGAAACCCCTGCGCGTCGACCACAAAATACGTCAATCTAAAAATATTCCATAAATTATAAACAAATCCCTTATTAACCAAAAATTAAAGACCGCTCAGTGGTAACTTTATAACGCATACGCAGTTCAAATTACAATAGCCACGTCAAATTATATAATCCTTAGCACACCTTGCCCTATAAATAAAAACAAAACTGATACAAACCTTTTTTTGTTACAGAGTGAGCGAGACCGCTGCACGTGGCAGAGGAGGACGGATAGTGTCCAGTGAAACCGGTCGGGTTTTTTCGAAAAAAGTGATCGCTTTCGAACGCATTCTAAAATAGTGATGCTCTATGCTCTAGTGCAGTGTTAGTGTATTAGTGAAATACAAGATGGCCGTTGTTCCCGCCTTTTTTGGATTGCTTATGGCTGCCTCAGTTACAGGTGAGTTCATTTTCGATTACATTTTCAAATTGAAATTCAATCAGTCATTAATAATTATTGCCAAAATGCAGTTTTTCAAACGTTTTTACGTAAATATTTTTCTTTTTTCCTTCCTAAGGTTTCCTAATTCCTTGACCTAAGACTAAGTCTCAACTCTGAGGGAAACCAGTGGGCCAATTCTGCTAAATAACTGCAACTGCACGTTTACGCCTGTCACTTGAGTCGTGCAGGAATAGTGCAGTGCCGATAGGTGTATTCTACTAAAATTTCCTGCACTGCAACTGCGCTGGAACTGCGCGTATGCTGCACTGCAACGGCACTGCAACTACCCTGCAACTGTGCGTATCCTGCAAGTAAACTACTTAAAACCTAAAATGTTGCCATATTTCAATCTAATAAAACTCAATTTTATTTAATGTTGACTCCTATAGTTTCACTATTGACCTTGGTTGCCGGAGTGGAGGTATTTCTTACCGAAAAGAAGCTTTACTTAATTATATTTATCCACAAACATCTCTCAAAACAAAGCAAATATAATTCACCGCTTCAGAATATTAATTTCACTTCGCAAAAGTTGCTCAAGAGTAACGTTAACAAAACTGCAAGTAAACTCCTTCAAAACATCTGTCACCGGTATACAAATGTCAAAACAATTTATCAGAATACGATTATATTGCAGGAAACGTGCAGTTGCAGTGCAGGTTTTTTAACAGAATAGCGATTCATTTACTGCAACATTCCTGCAACGTCGCTGATGTCAGATCGTTTAACAGAATACCGAAACGTCAAAATGTACGCATTTTGACACACGCCGCGCTGCAGTGCAGTTGCAGTTTTTAGTAGAATCGGCCCACAGACCTTGCTTATGTATGTATGTATATCTTCAGGTCCCTGCGGGGTAGGCAGAGAGAACCGAACGCCATAAGACGCGATCCTTACACACTTCACTCGCTTCTTTCACATTCATAGCTCTTTTCATGCACGCTCGCCGGTTCCTAAGGCTCCTGACATCACCTTCTGATAAAACACGACCAATTTGGTCATGGTAGGTAAGTCTTGGTCTTCCTCGGCTCCTACATCCTTCCACTTTCGCATTGTATATCTGTTTCGTCATTCTTTCATCTTGCATTCTTCCTACATGTTCTTTCTACACCTTTCTTATGTATCTCTAGAAATATATTTTGTTTTCTCACGATATTTTCCTTTACCGCCTAGCGAGTGATAATCACAAATATGTACATAGATCCGAAAACACAAATCTAGTGGTACGGCCCACATTGTGTAAAGCGGATACCGTAGCCTTTAAACGCATGCAACACTTTAAGTATCACCCGCGCAAAGCCATCTCCTTAGGAGCTTACTGGTGACCTAACTCAACACGCAGGAACACAATAACCCGCTAGGGACTTTTATTTGGCTGCTTTGATGCTACCTCTCTTAAAACGTCCAGACCGAGACAAACAGACATGTTCATGCACACAAATGTTTGTCCTATGTGGGAATCGGACCCACGAGCGTTGGTGTCAAAGTCGCGTCATTCACGACTGAGCCACCGAGCTCGTCAAAGCTCAGTCTAGGTTCATTTAAGCATAAGTCTATTATACAATGTTATTTCGAAGACAAAGATTTTATAGATCTTTATGATTCGTATTGACTTATCAAATTACAAGTTAAGTTTAACTTGGATTCGTGGCCGGCGGCGGGGGACTTAAGGCACGACTCGACAGGAGCAACGAGTGGGACGAATGGTACGCGAATGGTCTCTATATTCAGGAACACCGTTCCTATATGAAATCTATATGTTTGTCTGTGTGTGCGTTTTTTTCGAATATTCAAATTTTGACTTCAGATTCGGATTCAGCATAAAAAAGTAGAATAGGAATGTTCAGGAACACCGTTCCTGTATCTTAAGGCACATGGTCAAAATGGCCGACAAATTAAAAAAAAAATGTTATATAATTGACGAGCCAGGTGTTCCTCTGGCAATGCAAGCTTGCGTATTCTCAACTGGTTTATTATATAACGTCGTGAGGCATACAAGGATAGGCCCACCTGACGTGAAGCACATTAAGTATCTTTCGCACGATGCCTCCTCTGCTGCTACATAGCAACTTCTTAGGCGCTTACTGGTGACCTCACTCACACGCAGGAACACAACAACCATAGATAACAGAAACAATGGGAGATGTGACATACCACGCGAGTTTACACAGGGACGGTTGTCGCCGAGTTTCACCCCACCATAAAACACTCACACACTTAAATAAATAAAAAATATCATTCTACGCACACAAGTACAACGACACACATTTGTTAAGACGCTGTCATTGGATGTTTATTTAAACAACACCCAAGTAAGCACGCACTACTACATTTATAAAGCGGCAGAAACAAGCGGCCGTATCTCGAAACTGTACACACATTGAACGAATAATATTACTCACTTTACATTGCGTGTTGGTAAACGAGCGGTGGCGACTGCGTAATGGTAGAAAAGCAATGTATGATTAAGAATGAGAAATTTGATATTTATAATTGGTATCGTGGTAAGGTACTCGTAGAAATGGCGTCAGAGAATTTTTGAAATTAATTCTGTATTTATGCTTATAAAACGTAATATTATTTGTACTTATAGGTGATAAGTGATTCCATTTGATTTAAAGTTAACCACTGCACTTCTATTTTTGCAAAAAGGCAACAGCACACCTTGGCATTTTGCTAAAACAAGGAGCAACGTATCTCAATCGAACTTGATTGCAACTAACTAACTGTTCTTGGCAATGTTCTCGTTTTGAGCATATTGCGGCGACACCAACCACGCCCCCTCGTCACATCTCCCGTTGTTTCTGTTATCTATGACAACAACCCTCTAAGGAGTTTTTTTTTATACAACGTCAGAAGGCATACAAGCATACGGCACACCCGATGTAAAGCGGCTACCGTAGCCTATGAACGCTTGTAATATATTAAGTATCACTCGCGCCACCTCTGCTACTAACACAGCAACTTCTTAGGCGCTTACTGGTGACCTCACTCACACGCAGGAACACAACAACCCTCTAAGGAGTTTTTTTTTATACAACGTCAGAAGGCATACAAGCATACGGCACACCCGATGTAAAGCGGCTACCGTAGCCTATGAACGCTTGTAATATATTAAGTATCACTCGCGCCACCTCTGCTACTAACACAGCAACTCCTTACGACCTTACTGGTGACCTCACTCACACGCAGGAACACAACAACCCTCTAAGGAGTTTTTTTTTATACAACGTCAGAAGGCATACAAGCATACGGCACACCCGATGTAAAGCGGCTACCGTAGCCTATGAACGCTTGTAATATATTAAGTATCACTCGCGCCACCTCTGCTACTAACACAGCAACTCCTTACGACCTTACTGGTGACCTCACTCACACGCAGGAACACAACAACACTCCAGATTGTTGTTATTTCGTTGTGTGAGGTGAAGGTACTATTCAAGTCAAAGTCAAAGTACTATTCCCCAGACACGTTGCTTGGATGCATCCTACCTCTCTTAAAAACACTCAGAACAAGGCGAATAGTTCATGCAGACAAGTTCAGCGGTTAAAAACACGACCTTGACACCAACACCCGTAGGTTCATTCCCACACAAAACAAACAATTTGTTTGTTGTTGTCATTTGAACTTCAAAAAACTACACTATTTTCTTCAAACATATCTGGGGACCAATTGTAATCGCTGTGTTTTAATTTTGGAAGGAATGAGGAACATCCTTGTAAAGGAAATCACTTCCTTTACTAAACCGATGTAAATATTAAAGTATTGATGCCGATTTGGTTTCGTCTTCAAAGTGTTCGATGCTCCCACCGGTGGGAGCGGAGTCGTAATGGAACAAGTTTAGTGGGTCGACGTCCGAACAAAGCGCTGCGTCAGTTCGTCCTGACCTTTAACTTTATCTCTCAAAATAGACAGTAAAATTGCGAGGTTCTACGAACGTGTATGTGTGTTCGTGATTCCATTTCTCGCGAACCCGCCATCTTGTAATTACTGGTGTGTTTGTTTTACAGATATTTCTCGGAAATCATGTTGGAATGTTTAAGTTATCATTCGAGTTCATTTGCGCTTAACTTACATACGAACTTTATGGATTTACTAGCTGCTACCCGCGACTCCGCCCGCGTGGAGTCAAATAACGTAGCCTATGTGTTAATCCAGATCATAATCTATCTACGTGCCAAATTTCATTCAAATCCGTTCAGCCGTTTAAGCGTGAAAGAGCAACAAACATTCATCCATACATACAAACTTTCGCATTTATAATATTAGTAGGATAACTTTGCCACATCAACCCCTACTCATCCCACTGCTGGGATACGGGTCTCCCTTCAACCGAAGGGGTTTAGAACGTACTCCACCACGCTGCTCAAATGCGGATTGTCGGAGGCGGATTAGATAAGTTTTATTAGAAGGTGATGTCAGAAGCCCTATGGACCGGGGAACGGATTTAAAAAGCGAGTGAGGTTTGTAAGGATCGAGTCATATGTCGCTCCGTTCCCTCTGCCTACCCTGCAAGGGACCTGGCGTGTACACAATGAAAAAAAATACTTAGTTAATTCAGCCATTATTTTGGAAAAGTCATGACATGCAATTTGATCTAACCTGCTTTGTGTGCTTCACCCACCAAATAGTTCTTTTTTTTTATTACAACTAGATTGGCAAACAAGCATGTGGCCCGCATCAGATGGTAAGCGGTCACCGCAGCCTATAGACGCTCGCAACACCGCGGGGATGTCACCCGCGCGCTGCCAATCTCGTGACCTAAGTCTGTTTCGTCACGGTACCCAGTAATTTCTCTGCCATATCTCACCCTTCAAACCGGAACATGGCTATATAAATATATCGGCTTGTGAGATAGAGGTACCCACGCAGACGACATCTGTACAAAGTCTCCCTCTGGTGAAAACGCCCCGGTGGCTGCCATGGCTGGTCCGATATTTATTTTTGAAGAGTTCCATGACCTGATATTGTATCCAGGTTTCCATCACGTCGGTATTGTGTGGCTCTCGGGTTAAGTCATTGCCGTTGTACATCTTAACAATGAACAGAGGGCGCGTGCATCCTGTCGTGGTGCAGGCTGGTCTGCGTGGTGTGCGTTCTCCCATCGAGAATGTTGCCCTTGTAAACAACCTCCAAAATGAACGGAGGACGTTCATTTTGGAGATCAGTCTAGTGGATAAGGAACCGGCCTTGAGACCAGCAGGTTCCCGGTTTGAATCCTGGCGTGTACTACTAAATTCGAATTTATGTACATATTTGTAACAAGCTGTGCCCGCGACTTCGTCCGCGCGGAATAGTTATTTTTTATTATTTATTTATATTAAAAAATTAATATTTTTTCTAAAATAAAAATAGCCTAATTTACTCCTTATTACATCAGCTATCTGCCAGTGAAGGTGCCGTCAAAATCGGTTCAGCCGTTTCAGAGATTAGCCGGAACAAACTTAAGCTTAGGTAGCGGACCCCGCCAAGAATTGGCCCCCGATTGGCCAAGAAGAAGAAGATGCCACATTAATAAATTAAGTTGACGAAGATGTAACATTAATTAATAAAGGCAAACTGCCATGTTCATGCAAACATAACACTGAACACTGACATGTCCATTATAAGAGGTAGGGCGCATCAAAGCAACCCGTCTGGAGAAGTACCTCCACCTCACAGAAAACCGCAGCCAAATCAAACTCTCTGGCGGGTTGTTGTGTTCCTGCGAGTGAGTGAGGTCACCAGTAAGCTCCTAAGGAGTTGCTGTGTAAGCAGCAGAGGCATCGCGCGAGTGATTATTAATATATCGCAAGCGTTAATAGGCTACGGTACCCGCTTTACATCAGGTGGGCTGTATGCTTGTATGCCTCCCGACGTAGTATAAAAACAATATGTCTTTCCTGTGTGGGAATCAAACTCACTAGCGGCAGTGACAAAGTCGCGTTATTGTCCGCTGCGCCACCGAGCGTATAATAGTAAAACGCTCGCATTGTTTCTACATGTTCGAACCAACAGAGCATGACTCTATAAAAAATGGATGAGTAATAATTTCGTTTTTAAATCACACGCGGAACCCAAAATACTAACAAGTGTACAGTTTAGAGGAACGGTGAGACGTAAATATTTATATATACACGAGGCGGGCCGTCGGTCTGTTTGTTTGTACGGACGGAGTGAGATGTTGTTTGTTGGCGCAGCGGTGAGAGCTTTGACCGCTGATCAGGGTTTGGATGTAGAGATCAATGACTTCAACAGACTTATAATAAGTGGCCAATTGATTGTTTTAAAGGGATAACGTCGGGAGGAATGCAAGCATACGGCCCACCTGATGTATAGCGGTTACCGTAGCGTATTAACGCATGTAATACATTAAGTGTCACATGCCACATCTGCTGCTAGAACTCCTTAGGAGCTTACTGGTGACCTCACTCACACGCAGGAACACGACCCTCTAGGGAGTTGTTATTTGGCCGCGGTTTTCTGTGAGGTGGCGGTACTTCTAGACGGCTTGCTTTGATGAGCTTTCCTCTCATAAAAATACCCAGACCAAGACAAACAGACATGTTCATATATATTTGTCCTGTGTCGGAATCAAACCCACGTACATTGTTTTTAAAGTGGCAATGCTAACTACTACACCACCTTAAGCTACAGAGTGTTTTAAACGCCCTAAATCTTGTATGAAACATTAACTAAAACAGGTAGGTGAACATTAACTGCCCGTTATAACTGCGGTGTTATTTTTAACTGCCGTAAAAAGCGACCTACCTCACTGTCAGGGCCGGCTGTTATCCTGCTTGACGGCGTCTGTTTGTGTTAATGTTTTTATGTGACTTTAACTGAGGTTAAGCAACTCGTTAATTCGTTTTTATATAACATTTCGAAAGTATCCAAACGTACGGTCCACCTGATGTTAAACGGTTGCCATAGTTTATGAATTTGCCGAGGTTGAAGTATGTATGTTTATCTTCACGCCAGGTCCCTTGCGCGGTAGGCAGAGAGAACCGAGGGTAATGAGACGCGTTTCTTACACATCTCAATTGGTTCTTTAACATTCATAGCTCTTTTCATGAAGTGGAGAGATGTGTATGAATATGTCTGTTTGCCCCGGTCTGGCAGCTTTAAATAAGTAGGGTGCATAAAATTGACCAATTGGGGAAGCACTACCCCTTACAAAAAACCGCAGCTAAATATGAACTAATTTCTTTCAATTCTGTAAGAATTGTTATGTCAGTTTTATTAGTTTGAATATCATTCTTATTTATAATATTTGTCTTAATAATTTTAGTAATTTATTATAGAAAAAGACCCTGGATTGTTGTGTTCCTGCGAGTGAGCGACGTTGCCAGTAAGCTACTAAGGATTTGCTGTGTTAACTAAAATGAAAATTTTCAATACTGTATTTATTTTTCGTATGTTACAGTTTTTAGGGTTCCGTACCCAAAGGGTAAAACGGAACCCTATTACTGAGGCTCCGCTGTCCGTCCGTCCGTCCGTCCGTCTGTTACCAGGCTGTATCTCATGAACGGTGATAGTTAGACAGTTGAAATTTTCACAGATGATGTATTTCTGTTGCCGCTATAACAGCAAATACTAAAAAATAGAATAAAATAAATATTTAAGGGGGCTCCCATACAACAAACGTGATTTTTTTGCTCATTTTTGCTCGATTTTGATAACGGCAACAGGTAGACGCTTGAAATATTCACAGAATATTTAGTTATATATTCACTTTAAGAATAAACAATTAAATCAAAATAAAATAAATATTTAAGGGGGGCTCCCATACAATAAACATTTTTTTTTTTTTTGCCGTTTATAGTGTTCCGTACCCAAAGGGTAAAACGGAACCCTATTACTGAGACTTCGCTGTCCGTCCGTCAGTCCGTCTGTCACCAGGCTGTATGTCACGAACCGTGATAGTTAGACAGTTGAAATTTTCACAGATGATGTATTTCTGTTGCCGCTATAACAACAAATACTAAAAAATAGAATAACATAAATATTTAAGGGGGCTCCCATACAACAAACGTAATTTTTTTGCCGTTTTTATAGATAGTGGTACGGAACCCTTCGTGCGCGAGTCCGACTCGCACTTGGCCGATTTCTTTTATAAATGTACCAGCAATTCTAAATGAGAGGCACCTCTTCAGCTCTGGCTGTGTGATCTGGGAATGTTTATAGTATTACGAGGAACTCATTTCGGTTTTCTTCTTCTTACCGTGATCCCGTTTCCTGATCCATTATGGCCGGTACCTAAGACTGAGGACTTGGTGATTGACTACCATCAGACCACGAACCACTAAGGGAAAAACATTTTTTTCTTAGGTTACGGTTTTTGAAATATAATGTCTTGGACGTGAGGGTTTCCTCATGATGCTTTTCTTCACCGCCGAGCGAGTGGTAAATATATGTACGTGCTCCCGCCAGAATTCGAATCGACCATTTTTTTATACAACTAGATTGGCAAACAAGCATGCGGCCTGCATCAGATGGTAAGCTGTCACCGCAGTCTTGACGCTCGCAACACCACGGGGATGTTACTCGCGCGCTGCCAATCTTGTTACCTAAGTCTGTTTCGTCACAGTACCCAGTAATTTCTCTGTCATATCTCACCCTTCAAGCCGGAACACGGCTATATATAGCTGCTTGGCGGTAGAAATTGGTGAGACAGAAGTACCCACGCAGATGACATCTGTACAAAGTCTCCCTCTGGTCCTTATCCTGGACTATCATTGTCCACATTACCTTTCGATGACTGTGCTTTGTCACGACCCACTCGTATATTTGCAGCGGTGCATGATTGCAACTCTGAGTCAGCTGGTCACGTCCGCTCGCCGGCTGAGTCAGACTGACTCACCGGTCAAGGTTGTCATCTGGACCAGTGTGATTACTTTTGTAGCAAACAAACGATTAGAGATGTTATTTGTATGAACTAGGCATTACACGCGGCTTTGTATAGTAGGTTGCTGTCAGACTTCCGCAACACAAAGGAAAATCAGACCTTTCTTATGTTAGGTCACACGTTTTTCGAAATAATAAATAAATAAATATTGTCGGACAAATTACACAGCGCCATCTAGCCCCGAATCAAATCAAATTCTTTATTTGCCAGAATACAAGTTCATTAAGTTCTTAAGCTAATAAAATAACAATCCTGTACATGTACTCTACCTGTTTTAGATACAGGTGTGCAAATATTATATAAAGTAATAGCAATAAACGTTCTAAATGTCACAAATAAAAAAATACAAGCTAAAAGTAAAAATAATGATGTCCGCACGATATGTATATGTATATTAAATTATCAATTATTTATATTTTGAATGACCTTGTCATTTTGAAATTCATTAATACAATAAAAACATTTTTTTTGTAACCAATTTGTCAATTCTACCTTAAAATTTTCATTATTTGAAGTTTTCAAATAGATCGGGAGTTTATTATACACAACTATGCACATATTGTACACATTTTTCTTATATATGTCTAGTTTACAGGGTGGTTGATATAATAGATATTTAAATTTACCTCTTTTCTGCCGTGGATGCATATCCGTATACTTCTTAAATAAGTCACGATGTTCGTTGACAAACAGGCAGTACGAAGTAAGCGAAGCTTGTGTTATGAGTAATAGATAACTGATAAACATACGAAAATACATTTTTTTTTTGTAAAAACATAGTTATTATACATAGAAAATATACAGACCAAGACAAACAGACATGTTCAGGCACACAAATGTTTGTACTGTGTGGGAATCGAACCCACGAGCGTTGGTGTCAAAGCAGCGTAACAGCGCGTTTCACCACTGCGCCACCGAGCTCGTCAAATTACATACAATTTCTTTAACAAGTTTCACGATGCGGGCGTACATAAGGGCTATGAATGTTAAAGAAGCGAGTGAGTTGTGTAAAGACCGAGTCATGTCGCGCTCGGTTCATGCTGTCTACGCCGCCAGGGATTCGGCGTGAAGTTTATACAGGTAGAAGTTTCACGATGTTTTCCTTCACCGAGTAAGTGATGATTACAATTATACTCCTAAACTGTGAGCAAGTGGATAAGATTGTATATCTTGGAAGTGTTTTCAGCAGGGGTGGAAGGTACACCGCTGATGTGGAGAGACGAGTGAGTGCTGGGAACAGCGTGAATGGAGCGTTGGGTAAACTTGTAGGCAGCCGAAATGTAAGCCAGAAGGCACAGCTCGCTGTACACAACGCGGTGTTAATCACAACGATAACTTGTGGAAGAGATAGCTGATGGGGTAAGATAAGAAAAGGCATGCTCCGTTGGTTCGGACATGTAGAACGAAAGAATGACGAAACACATATACAATGCGAAAGTGGAGGAAGACCAAGACTCACCTACCATCACCAAATTGGTCGTGTTCTATCAGAAGGTGATGTCAGGAGCCTTAGAAACCGGTGAGCGTGCACGAGAAGAGCAATGAATGTTATTGAAGCGAGTGAGGTGTGTAAGGACCGCGTCTTATGGCGCTTGATTCTCTCTGCCTACACCGCAACGGACCTGGAGGTATATACATATATATATACTAGCTGCTGCCCGCGGCTCCGCCCGCGTGGAGTCAAATAACGTAGCCTATGTGTTAATCCAGATCATAATCTATCTACGTGCCAAATTTCATTCAAATCCGTTCAGCCGTTTAAGCGTGAAAGAGGAACAAACATCCATACATACAAATTTTCGCATTTATAATATTATTAGGATATATTTACTACGTCGGAGGCATACAAGCATATAACCCACCTGATGTAAAGCGGGTACCGTAGCCTATTAACGCTTGCGATATATTAATTATCACTCGCGCGACGCCTCCTCTGCTGCTTACACAGCAACTCCTTGGGAGCTTACTGGGTGACCTCACTCACACGCAGGAACACAACAACCCTCTACGGAGTTGTTGTTTACCGCGATTTTCTGTGAGGTAGAGGTACTTCCAGACGGGATGCTTTGATGCGCCCTACCTCTCTTTAAATATATGTATAGACAACTTACACGTGCTTATCTCATACCTGTCGAGAATGGTGAATGAGCAATTGGAGCGAGGAATTAATGCACACAATTTTAAATGCAATTTCCCAAGAACGGTCGGGTAACAAAGGCTTCGTTGGGTAACACGCTCGTAACAGTTGACTCATCGCGGTGCACCAGTCATAACATAACACCTGCACTGTTGATAACAAGTCGTAGTACAAGCGCCCACTGCTGATTATCAAACGTCATCAAATGCTAGAATCGGACAAAGGAATCTAACTTCGCAGTGACTGGACCAGTTAGCGTATTCAAACAAACTTCTGCTCTATATATTAGCGTAGATTTCGTGAATCTCGGATCAAAAAAGTTAAAAACAAACAAACATGATCAAACATCTGAGGAAGTATCTCCGCCTCACTGAAAACCGCAGGAAAAGAAATGGGTGCGTGTACTTATGTACGCGCGTGAGAAGTTATACTTCTCTGGCATCATTAAATAAATATTTAACATTAATAATTTGTTAATATTTAGTATTAATTATATTAAATACCGCGCGGTAGAAGTGAACTTCCCACTGTTTACTTCGCTATAATATTGGACGCTACTCGTTGTAACGTATAAGTGTATATACTACGCGCATGCGTTCGAGTGCCACGCATTCACTCTCGCTCTGTCTCTTTCTATTCCCCCTCCATGGTAGCGTTAAACGTTTAACGCAACCTTGTTGGAAGTCGCATTAGAAGTATAACTTCAATAACGACTCCGTAGAAGGTTGTTGTGTTCGTGCGGGTGCGTCACCCGCACGAACACAGACAGTAGAACAGAACAGTAGACAGTTAGGTAATTATGACGAAGTTAACGATGCTCTCTCTAAAGTTATGCATTGGTTTAATGTTAATAATCTGCTTTTAAATGATAAAAAGACTAAAGTAATTAAGTTCTCAACACCTAATGTAAGACAGGTGACTACCAATGTACATGTTAATGGAACTAATTTAGCCCCTGTGGAGACAGCTGTGTTCTTGGGTATAACAATCGACTCCAGACTACAATGGGGCCCACAAATTGAAAAATTATCAGGAAAACTAAGTTCTGCAGCCTATGCAGTGAAAACTATTAGACGGCTCACTGATGTTGATACGGCTAGAATAGTTTATTTCAGCTACTTTCACAGTATTATGTCATACGAAATTCTTCTTTGGGGTAACTCCGCGGACATTAACACCATCTTTTTATTGCAAAAAAGAGCCATAAGAGCTATCTACAAACTTGGTCCCCGGGAGAGCCTTAGAGAAAAATTCAAAGAAATAAATATTCTAACAGTCGCATCGCAATATATCTATGAAAATCTTTTGTATGTCCATAAAAACATAGACTCATTTTGTGAGAAGAGAGATTTCTGAAAAAGAGTGATGCTCATAACATAAATACTAGATATAAGCATAATCTTGTGTTACATCCAAGCCGTCTCCACAAAATAAGTAACTCTTTTATGGGGCAATGTATACGGTTCTATAACAAACTTCCCAGCAATATAAGAGAATTGTCAATAAACAAATTTAAAACTACCATTAAAGCCAAATTGTGTAGCAGGGCATATTATAAAGTATCTGACTATATTAATGATAAAAATGCCTGGGATTGAGTCGATCCAATTATAATGTAATTAACAAATTATGTAAATTTGTTTGGATACCAAAAGAGGGATGCCTGAGTTTTTTGGCAGTATTTTTATCAGTGCTCACCTAGTCATAAACTGCACGGTAGCGAAAAAAATTGTGACGATTCCAAACAAATGTAGCCATTTTTACGGAATAAAAAGATTTTGACTTTGACTACAGTTCACACGCGATACAAGTGAAATCTTCAAAAATGTGAACTTAATAGTCACGACAATGTTCTGCATTCGATTCCGGCACACTTGAAAAGTGGTTTTCATTAAAGTAATGATACATTTATGTAACCACTAGCTGAAGCCCGCGGCTTCGCACGCATGAGATTTGGGCTTTTAGCAGCCTTTATTTCTCCATAGACCTCAAATTCTTTCTGTTTAAAAAAAAACAAAGTTCAGGGTCGTAGATGCAATCATAGAGCGAACGTATAACTATTTTATTTATATTACATACAAAATGCGTAGTTATTTTATGTCACAATAAATATGTATTCTGTGAAAATAATAAAATAAAACTGCAAAGTCCCCCGAAGGGGAAGATATTTCCCCCTAATTTTGTTTTTCATTTTTTTACGCAGGAACCCTAAATATTTACGGGATAAAAAGTACCCTATATTCTTCTCTGAACATTCCTCTACCTACCAGTGAAAGTCCCGTCAAAATCGGTTCAGCCATTTCGAAGATTAGCCCGGACAAACAAACAGACAGACAAAAAAATTCAAAATGCGTATTTAGGCTTTGGTAACGTGAAAATAATAATATGAGCTTAAGATAAAGGCTTTATTTTGAAATCACAGACAGACACTTCAATTTTATTTATACGTATAGATTCTTCTACATACATCTACGTGTTCTGTAGATCAAAATTTCCAAAACGAAAGCGTTGGAATCAAAAACGTACCGTGGTTTCTTTTACAGTAGCTTCCCCATACACATCATTAACCCACCGAGCTGTTTCTGCAGCGTCGGTGCCACGGCGGAACTCGTATTCCTAAATAACGCGATATTTTCATTTTTCATTATTGAGAACAGACAGACAGACATATGTCAAAGGAAATTAAATGGCGTAAAAACAAATGAATCACCAAATTCGAAACACCAAATACACAAGCCTAAATTTGATATAAATTTGAATTTGGAATTCATTACCAAACGCCAGATATTTGAGATCAAAGTTTTTTGATTTCATATGCAAGGCCACAATATTACAGTCGCTTCATCCCCTTTATATTTAAATTTTCTGTGTTCATACAACTTTTTTGTGGCATTTGTCGCTCGCGTATCTGCGCCTTCCGGCGACTTGGAATTTGTTGCAGCGTCATGAGTTATATTTTACCGCGGAACCCTAATTATTGTTCTAAAGAAAAATCTCAAGTTACTCATTAAAACATCAGCTATCAGACAGTAAAAGGCCCGCGCATCGGTCCCCATGTGTCTGAGAGTAACCAATAAATAATTTACCAAATGTTTTTTTTTACTATCCTGTATTATTTACTATAACTTCGCGCGAAATCCCTTCCGCGGTAGGCAGAGAGAACCGAGCGCCACGTGACTCGATTCTTACACACCTCACTCGGTTCTTTAACATTCATTGCTCTTTTCATGGACGCTCGCCGGTTTCTAAGGCTCCTGACATTACCTTCTGATAGAACACGACCAATTTCGTCATGGCAGGTACTTCCACTTTTGCATTGTATATCTGTTTCGTCATTCTTTCATCCTGCATTCTTTCTACATGTATGAACCAACGGAACATGCCTCTTCTTATTTTAAGACCGACGCTCTGTTTCTAAATGTTTGTTTTTTGTTAATATTATTTTTTAAGTTTAAAAATGAAATTATTTTACAAGCTCATTAATTATATAAATTAATTAAAAATTAAATTAAATGATACGAATGTTTCAAGCGTTTATAGTCTGCGATAACTGCTTTACATCAGGTGGGCCGTATGCTTGTATAAAAAACGTATACATTTATATGCAATTAGTGGAAAGGTTATGTTGACATAACAGCACAGACTATCTATCCTTGATAATCTTTAATTTTGCCATTTGATATCATTATTGTACCGATATGCTAATGTATTTTTTTTTTGTTATATCTATTTGACAATTTTAAAAGATACCTATATTGACAAGTTTCTTTCGGCATTTCTTCTTCGCCAATGGTCATTTGAAATGCTGGTAGATTAAAAAAGAGAAAAACTTAAAAAAAAAATGATAAGATATAATATTGAGAATGTAAGACGTGTCTAAGTGCCCGTGAGGGTCTAAAGGCAAATAAAGAACTTTTATCTTTTTAACAAACAGACACATCAACTTTTATTGTATAGACGGAGCGTAGCGCTTTTAACAAGCTTGCCATCAGGCGGGTTGTATTCTCATTAGCGACCGTTCACCATATTGCGTCAGCGGCAGTCTGATGGTATGTCATCGGTCTGAATGGGAGATCAAACGGTCACCACCAGAACAATACAGTCACGGTTGTGGCGCCGGTCGTCGACCTACTTTACGGGCCTTGCCCGACTGTGAAAATGAGAGTTGTGTGCTTGGATGTAACCGTGGAGGGAGGAACTAAATGCAGAAGCGACAAAACGATATGGTTTTGAAGCTCAGCTCACCACTGCGATCAGGGGATGAAGAAATCACCTCAGACCCCATTCGTCCACTGCTACAACATAGGCCTTCTCACCAGAGTGACATTGGTCTCGATCCTGTACCACCTGCATCCATCGACTGTCTACAAACCTCTCAAAGTCGTCGCTCCATCTAGTGGGAGGTCGTCCCACCCTGCGTGTACCACCAGTACGGGGTCGACATTCGAGAACCTTTCTTCCCCAGCGGTTGTCGGTCGCATCGCTGGAAACTCACACTGTTTGAAGACGTTGCTCTTCAGACGTTGAGGTATTTTGGACGAGAAGATGTGTCGAAGTTTCCCGAACGCTACCCAGCCGAGTTGGATCCGCCTGTTGACCTCTCGGTCGAAGTTGGAATTATTTAACTGAACAATCAACTATAGATGTTCAGGAACACCGTTCCTATCTCTTAAGGAACATGATCAAAATGGCCGACAAATAAAAAAAAAAAATTGTTATATAATTGACGAGCCAGGTGTTCCTCTGGCAATGCAAGCTTTCGCATTCTCAGACGGTTTATTTATGAAAACATCCTCGCATTGGACTGTAGGCTTGAATCCGTGACATGTTCAGGCGCTAATTGCTCTTGTCATGCATGCTAAGGCTCCTTACACCACTTTTTTTGGGTTCCTGCGAGTGAGTGAGGTCACCAGTAAGCTCCTGAGGAGTAGCTGTATTAGCAGCAGAGGAGGCATCGCGCGAATGACACTTATGTATTGCAAGCGTTACGTTACTTTAACGCAAACGCTCGTAGGTTCGACTCCCACACACGGCAAACATTTGTGTGCATGAACATGTCTGTTTGTATTGGCCTGGATGTTTTAGGAGAGGTAGAACGCATCAAAGCGGCCCGTCTGGGGAAGTACCTTCGCCTCACAGAAAACCGCAGCTAAATAACAACTCCCTAGAGCAGTGGTCGGCAAACTTATTAGCCAAAGAGCCAAATATGAACATTACAACAATAAAAAAAAAATAGGGAGCCAAATCTGGTTGTTTAGTAAACTTTTATTACACTAAATAAGTAGTACACTAAATAAAACTAAATTTCATACTTAATAAATATTTATTAATGCGAACAATGTGCTTGCATCTCCTTGGAAAGTTTGAGTAAGTCAGGTTTGTATATTGTTTTTAATTTTTAAAATCTTAATTACCTATCTATCTTTTAACTTAAACAAAAAAATTATACATATTCTCGATTAATAGAAGAATTTTAATTTATCAAAATAAGAGGTATTTCTTTTCTTACCAAGTTTTTTTAAATGAAAATATTATTGCGCGTTCCGTGGATATTTGTGCCAGAGCCGCACTTACGGAGCTAAAGAGCCACATGCGGCTCTCGAGCCGCACTTTGCCGACCACTGCCCTAGAGGGTTGTTGTGTTCCTGCGTGTGAGTGAGGTCACCAGTAAGCTCCAAAGGAGTTGCTGTGTAAGCAGCAGAGGAGGCATCGCGCGAGTGATACTTATTATATCGCAAGCATTAATAGGCTATGGTACCCGCTTTACATCAGGTGGGCCGTATGCTTGTATACCTCCCGACGAAGATGTATATAGTATACACGAAAACTATTTAAAAATTAGATATTAAATTGTTAAAACTTACTATTAAAGTATACTTTTATTGTATTTATTATATTATATACCTTTTATAATATTATTATATTATATACCTTTTATAATATACTTTTTTAGTTTCTCTGCATTTTACATTCTTTTTCCTGGATTTCATTTACTTTTTGCTTGTATATTACTAAAAAATCAATGCCATATTTAAAATATGCGTTTTTATCATCGCTGGAGGAATCTTATATTGCATTCATAGGCTACAGTAATCGCTTCACATAGGGGCCGTACATTTGCCTGCCAACGTTCTATAAAAAAAAACCAATTCATCACGTACATACGTCTTTTGTAACAAGGAGTAATGTCATTATTAAACATTCAGGCGGCGTCCGTCCTTGACTCCTGTGTGGAGTTCCCGAGATAAAAGAAATGGCCAAACAAACAATTAAACACGGTAACGAAGTTAGCCCTCAGTTAGAGGGACAAATGAATTACTTTTGTGAGGTCTTTTTGCGACAATAATGAGATGTTTCACAAGGATAGTCTACACGGCCCTCACTCGTGCGAGTGATGCTATGGATGTGACATTATAGGCTTTGGTTATAGCAAATCTCTCCTTAAAATTATGGATTCAATACCGTGTGTAAGCTTAGGATCGTCGACAATTCTCACAGCTCGTCTCTGAATCGAATCACACGGTCCAAGCTGGTATCAAGGTGCCCCCGCCCAAAGGTGACTGCAGTACCTACTCCAAGTGCGGTCTGACTTGAGATTTATGTAATATAAGTCTTTGCCCCGCACTGAAGTACTGCTTAGCCCTGTTGAGCACACCAAATTTTTTGGACGCCAGCCTGACCTTCTCCTCCAGGTGATTTCGATATTGCACATCACTGGAGATCTCGACGCCAAGCATCCTAATACTTTTGGTGACGGTAAGAGGCGTGTTCTGGAATTTACGAACCACAGCAAATGGAGTTTTCTTAGCAGTGACCATAACTCTCTTAAAGACACGCAGTTTGTTCTGTTTTTATTTTCTTATGCGTAGCCCATGAACGCTAACACAGCTACTCCTTATGAGCTTACTGGCATCCTTTTTCACTCGCAATGACACAACAACCCTCCAGGGAGTTGTTATTTGACTGCGGTCTTTTGTTAGATACTTCGCCAAACGGGCTTTTGTGATGCGCTCTACCTATCTTGAATCACCCAGACCGAGACAAGCAGAGATGTTAATGCACACAAATGTCCTGTGTGGGAATCGAACCCACGAGCGTTGAATAACAAATTGAATGAAGAGATATGAGTAAGCTGGTTTTAGTGCACGTGTGTTCTGTTTCTGAGAAAAAAACATTTGTAGACTTTATTTTCTCGAAAGGTTTACAATTCACTTAACGAGATATTATTTAGGTTTTTTTTATACTACGTCGGGAGTCATACAAGCATACGGCCCACCTGATGTAAACCGGGTACCGTAGCCTATTAACGCTTGCGATATAAGAGTATCACTCGCGCGATGCCTCCTCTGCAGCTTATACAGCAACTCCTTGGGAGCTTACTGGTGACCTCACTCGCACGCAGGAACACAACAATTCTCTAGGGAGTTGTTATGTGGCTGCGGTTTTCTGTGAGGTGGTGGTACATCCCCAGACGGGCTGCTTTGATGCGCCCTACCTCTCTTAAAATAGGTAATTTGACGAGATCGATTCCCACACAGGACAAACATTTGTTAAGTATATATTCACGCCAGGTCATCTGCCGGGTAGACAGAGAACCGAGCGCAATAAGACGCTGGCCTTACACACCCCACTCGCTTCTTTAACATTTATAGCTCTTCTCATGCACGCTCGCCAATTTCTAGGACTCCTGGCGTGTATTTTTATTAAAACGCGACAGTTTTGATCATGGTAGGTGAGTCTTTGTCTTCCTCGGCTCCTACATCCTTCAACATTCGCATTTGTGGGCATGAATATGTCTGTTTGTCTTTGTCTGGGTGTTTTAAGAGAGGTAGCACGCATGATAACAGCCTGTCTGGGGAATTACCTCCGCAGCGCAGAAAACCGCAGCCAAAGACCAACTCCCTCGAGGGTTGCAGTGTTTCTGTGTATGAGTGTAGTCACCAGTAACCTCCTCAATAGTTGTGTTGGCACCGGTGGTGGCATCGCACGAAAGATACTTTATTACGAGCGGTTCATAAGCTACCGTTATCGCTTATCACATCGTTGGGAGGCGTACAAGCTTACGTATGCTTTATGAAGTTGTATAAAAAAAATTGTTTATATATTATTTCACTTGTATATTTTGGTGTAGGTTGGCCATTTCGCGAATTAATGTGTCGAATTCGAAGAATGGCTCCTTTATCGAAGTAGACATATCACGAATTAGACATTTATCGACTAAACCGTTTTCGTTTGTTACAAAAAATTCGTGCCAGCTCCAAATATTTCCCCACGGAAACGTATTTAGAAAACAAATAACTCTTCGTGGGAAGGGTTAGCCGTAGGATGGTGCACGGGACTGGATCACGTCTCGCGAATAAAAACAAAAAGATTGCGGCACGCGCCCCAATAATGCTACCTTCACACAGCAAGAGGCCCGGCGTGATTTGTATTCCACGCGCTGTCATGTTTTTAGAGTTCCGTACTCCAAGGACGTGCTAGGTGACGATGTGGTTAGTAACGTTTATATTTATAAATAAAACAAAACGTTTTTAACTCAAAAAAGTTACTACACGTTAGACGAATTTTTAAACGATAAAGACAAAAATGACATTAAATAGTTAATACCGAGACTACCGGAGCAGGCATGGCAGCGTCGGCATGTTGCACTTACTAACAGTAGTGGGTGGGTGCCGGCCGGCGCTAGGCCGCATGAACTAATTGGTGGCGGAAGCACACAAAGCAGGTTGGATCAAATTGCATGTAAAAATGACATTATATAGATAAAATATTACTTATTTTTAAATGAATAAATATATAATAAATAATTGTAATTTTCTTAGACAGTGTCGAGAGGCACACCAGGACACGCTATGTACATGTGACTCACTTGGACGTACAGCCATGCAATTCTGTAAGAGCAAACATACTTACATCCTCGGAAACATCGGCTGTTACAGCCTTGAACACAAAATTGCAATTCTTTGGTGTCGCTTTTCATGGTTGTGCGACACTAGCGCCGCGAGGCTGCGTTTGGAATTGGAATTCTACAAGGCAAACAGCCTCGCGTACGGTTACAGCCTTATAGAATACCAAATAATTTAGCCGTGATCGCAGTAGACGATGTCAAAGCTGTGACATCTGTGATCACAGCGACGCACACAGCCATTACGAGTCGCTTAGAGAATTGCATGGCTGTACTTATCACAGCCAAACCCTATCCAATTTAAAAAAATATTAAAAATCTATTAATTTCAATATTTTATTATTTTTCTTGACGAATTCTTTGATGACGTAATTGACATTTGCGGGCTATAGTTGTAGATAATTGAATTTAAAAATGTTTAATGTAATGCATTTTTATTTTATCGGGAACACCGTTCCTATATGAAATCTAAATGTTTGTCTGTGTGTGCGTTTTTTTCGAATATTCGAATTTTGACTTCAGATTCGGATTCAGCCAAAAAAAGTAGAATAGGAATGTTCAGGAACACCGTTCATATCTCGGAACATGGTCAAAATGGCCGACAAATAAAAAAAAATATCGAATTGTTATATAATTGACGAGCCAGGTGTTCCTCTGGCAATGCAAGCTTGCGCATTCTCCACTGGTTTTTATTGTAATTAACGTTGTAATTTAATTTTATAATTTATTATAGTAAGTTCTGTATGCTGTGCCCTGTACAGGGCTCATGTTTGAAACTATTTTGTATAATCACCATCTTATTACAACATGAAAAAGCAAATATATGAATATGAACGTTAATTTGTCGCAATACTTGCGGGTTCGATTCCCACGCAGGACAGACGTTTGTGTGCATGAACATATCTGTTTGTCTTGCTGTTTTTAAAAGAGGTAGGGTGCATCGAAGCACGGGCTGCTAGGAGAGTACCTTCACAACGCCTGGAGAGTTGTTGTGTTCCTACGTGTGAGTGAGGTCACCAGCTCCTAAGGAGTTGCAGCGTTAGCAGCCGAGGTGGCATCGCGCGAGTGATACTTAATGTATTACAAGCGTTCATAGGTTACGGTAACCGTTTTACATCAGGTGGGCTGTATGCTTGTATGATTCCCGACGTTGTATAGAAAAAAATACACAAACTAATTTTTCACAAAACAAATCAACTGGTGGCTTCAAAGAAAACAACTAACGCTCGTGTTTAGTGAAGTGAAGAAGACAAAGATGGCGCTCCGTAATGAACGGACGCCCGCACGTACGGGCCCGGTTCCACTGCACCACGCCTGCCGCACGGTATTCACGGAACACAAATACAAATTGAGTTGTTAGCAATGACTACTTTAACACCAACGCCCGTGGGTTCGATTCCCACACAGGACAAGCATTTGTGTGCGTGAACATGCTTGTTTCACTGGGTGTTTTTAAGAGAGGTAGGGCGCATCAAAGTAGCGCGATTGGGACCTTCACCCTACGGTACATGTTCTCATGTGGAGTTGCTGTGTTAGCAGCAGCGGTAGTAACGAGGGAGCGACACACCCTGCATTGCAAGTAGCGTTGCCAGGTAAACCGAATAGCCGGACAGACCGACCTGGTTGGCCGGGCATTTGGGCAAAAGGCCGGACACCCTTGACTATGAAGAATTTTTTGTATTAGCATTATACGACAGAACATTTTTTATGTAAAACTAGGTTTTTCGTTTATCATTTTTTAAATCCTAATGAAATAACAATGACATTGAATTAATCAGTCTTCTTTAATCCTTCATTACTTACCGAGGCACGCCGCCAAAGTGCTCGCTAGGTATACTACGGTCAAATGTAAAAAGCCTAACAAAAGCCGGACAAGACCAGACACCGTCTAATTTGGCCGGACAAGCATGCAAAAAGCCTAACTATGTCCGGCTTTATCTGAACGCCTGGCAACCCTAATTGCAAGCAAACAACAACAAGTTTACATCAGCAGGGGTTGTTCATATTGATGCGGAAAAATCTCATTCGAATATAAAAGTTGTTACACTGTGTGGTAGTTGTTTCAGTCTCACTCGTACACTCGCGTCGTCGCGCGCGCCCTCTACCGCAACAAGTCGAAACCATTACAATGCAATTTGATACCGTGCAAATTTTTTTTTTATTTACGATTTCGGTTCGAAATGATTTCTTCTCGATTCCTAAAATTACGCCATTTTGATTAGAAATATTGTCGAAGGCTTGTCGGTTCTCTTTTTTTTCGGGATAGGCCCACCACTCATTCCCACCACTGTGTCTCCAACCAACAAAAAGGCAATGAACAGTGAAGTTCATCGCTGTCCCGGGGGTTAAACTACGGCTGCCTTGGAACTCACAACGAATTTAATCAGAAGAAATTTGTAGGAGTAGGAAGTTTTGGAATTGATTCCCCCTCTTGGGAAAGTTAGATACAGCAATATGACAAATAAGGCATTAAAAAACTCAAAGAGATGGCTAGTCAAGTGAAGCTCAACTGCCGTGCACCACGGTTTATCAAATATCTAACACTATTGGGACCTAAACTGTGAGTTGTTACCTAACACATCGATTCTAATAATATAGATTGCATCGCCTAAACGCCTGGTAATTCTCCCTTGTTGCCACTAGCTTGTCGGTAATATATTTATTGTATAAATTGCAAACATTAAGTTATTTTAACTATTGCGGGTTTTGAAACGCGTGTAATTAATTTAAAATTTAAATAATGAAGAGTTCAATATAGAATTCTAAGATTCACTATCGTTGTACGGGTTGTATTGAAGATCCAGAATTTTGTCTGAACACCCTTCCGATGAAGGTGAAGATCCTGCCTTTAGCAGAATTTCTGAAGCTGGAATCAAGAATCAATCAAAATTTTGAAGCGATTCTAAACTGGAGACTTGTGCTGTATGACCATAGACCCCTTGCCTGTAATCGTCGGGACTAAAACTAAGAAAAGAATTACATATTTTTCTTCACTCGGTGTGACATCTTGTCGATTCGAATCGTAAGTTTCTGGTCAGCTCATGCTTACGAGTCCACGAGCTCGTGCTCCATCGTCATCCGCCCCCGCTGCCCCGTCTCCCGCCCGCCTGGCGGCACGCCTTTGTTTTTTTCTTTTTATTTATTGTATTGAAATATTATTGAAAATGTCATTTATGTATGATCGTGTTACTTTTATCAGATTAGCGAAGATAAGTCCTTGTCTGTGAGATAAGACGATCGAAGACTTTAAATACAAACACCAGACACAAAGTCAGTATTTTTTTTTGAAAAATTGTTAATGTTAAGTTCCGTACAGGAATATTCCCAGTAACTTAGGTAGTTACTGGGAATATTCCTGTACGGCAATTTACTGGTGATTTACTTAGTAGTTCCCGGCCGGCACATCCCTAATTCCAGTGCGTTCTACGTGCAGTATGTTATTGAGTCATGTAGAAAAGACTTGGCCCGTGTATAAATTTGTAAGTTTGGAAACTTATGTTTTCTTTGTTCACACTTTATCTCAACTCCAAGTGGATATGATGATGATTCACGGCGAAGTAGTTCCTTGTGGGTGTGTGTTCTAGCCGTGTCGTGCCGACAATGTCGTGCGACAATGGCCCCGCGCCGAGAACAGCTTATCCCCTCATTATGAGGTATTTGTACAACAACGAAAGGCGTCAGTCCGTCTTACTTTGTCACTAGTGAGGGACTTAAAGAAGACACGTAGACTTTATAGGAGATATATCATCACGCCTGTCTCCCATTGTGGTAGGCAGAGACTAAGCCAGGTGCACGGATCCAAACATACCTCTTACGCCTCTTCACACATCTATTTTGGGTGGTTTTGATTTGACCCTTATCAGCACGAGCGCTATAGCACGCGATCCTTACACACTTCTCTCGCTTATATAACATTCATAGCTCTTTTCATGCACGTTCGCCGGTACCCAGTGCTCCTGAGATCACCTTCTGATAATACCTTCCACTTCCGCATTGTATATCTGTTTCGTAATTCTTTCCACATGTCCGAACCAATGGAGCATGCCCTTCCTTATCTTAACACCACTCTCAGACCAACTCCTTTTTTACATCGTCATTACGAACGCGGTCAGCAAGCGTTATCCCAATTTTGCTCAACGCTCGCATCTCCACCGCATTTACTTCCGTGGTCTCTCTGCCATAACTTTAAGATAATTAATCTGATGTAGGAACTGCTCTACATGTAAATGATTTATTGTACGCGGTTGTTAGTTAGTCCGTCCGTCCGTCGTTTGGTAAAGTCCGTTTTTGTTCCCCAGTTCCACATTTGAACGTCGCGTTCTGCCATTAAAAATTTCCCACCACAATCACCAACAGAACCGTAATACAGTTATGTTTGACAAAAAAGCTGTCATTATGAAATACAAAGCGTAGATCGTTTTAAATGACGTCATCAAACGTGCGACTGTCACACAGTGAACACACGGTACGTTGTCACGGACGGGAGCGACGCGATTGTTTTATATTTTTCGTTGTAAAATACTAGCCTAAATAAATGTCATAGTAGCAACCCGCTACGGCTTCCCTCGATCGCTACCAAACTTCACCGGATCACCCGATGGGCTAATATGAGAATGTATGATAAATCAACAAAATCTTGAAACATTATGTATCTTTCAAAACGGCTGCACATCGGTTTTTATATACATACTAGCTACTCGACCCAGCTTCGCACGGGTGATCCAATCGTTACCAAACTTCACAGGATCACCTGCTGGGCTATCCTGAAGATTCACTGAAAATGTCATCAAAATCTGCCCAGCCGTTTTTGAGTTCATTGAGGACATACAGACAAACATTCATTTTTATATGTATATGAAGATAAGATTAACAAGATTTCTTATTTTATTGCTCTAATGTGAGGGATGTTATTACGAGTATTTCAAGAATGTACAAAATATTGATGTACGGTAGCAAATCATGGGTATAGCGGAAGAAGTATGAAAGTAGAGTGAACTCTAAATCGGAAGCGCTGAAGAGTATATGTGGAGTTAAAATGATCGATAGAGTAAGAAATAGTACGATACGAGAACAATGTGGAATGAAAGATGGTGAAGATACGAAAATTTAAAATGGTACGCTTAGATGGTTCGGACATTTGAAAAGAATGGATCACAAAGGAGTTACGAAAGATTATATTATTAAGCAAAAGTAAGTGTAATACTACTGTAATTTTTATTTTGTTATTTTTTATAGCTGCCATCCACAGTTTTTTTTTATACCACCAAGTGGCAAACAAGCATACGGCCTACCTCATGGTGAATAGTCACCGTAGCCTATGCACATTTGCCACACCAAGTGTGTCACTCATGCGTTGCCGACCCTAAAACCAGTCTGTGAACATCTCTAATAAAGTTTCTATTATATATATATATATATTATTCTAAAAGTGCTTATTACCGTTTCAAAAATACAGCCGTTAGCTGTAAGGGTTCCGTTAGCACCCATTGATTACCAAACCCCAAAAATATGAAGTAATCTGATGTTCTGTGAACCGCTGCGTTTATAAATTATAATTTATGTCAGTATGTTTACAGAAATTCTAAAACAAGTCAGGGACAATTTTTTTACTATTTTTGACGAGCTCCGGTGGCACAGTGGTTAGTAACGCTACTTAGACACCTATGCTCGTGGGTTCGATTCTCACACATGACAAATATTTGTGTGCATGATGTCTGTTTAACTTGGTCTGGGTGCTTATAAGAGAGGTAGAGCGCATAAAAACTGCCCCTCTGGGGAAGTACTTCCACCTAGCAGAAAACCGCAGTCAAATAACAACTCTTGGAGAGTTGTTGTGTTCCTGCGAGTGAGTGAGGTGACCAGATCAGTAAACTCGTAAGGAATCCTGTGTTATCACCCGAGCGGTAGCTCGCGCGAGTGACACTTCATGTGTCGCAAACGCTCGTTGACTACCGTTTTACATCAATTGGGATGTATGCTTGTATGTCTCCCGACGTCGTGAATAATTTATTTCTCGGGCACTAATACACGTCGTACAGTTAAAATAAAATCTTATCGTATTTTATTAATTAGCTATTAATAAAATACGATATATATATTTTTAGTTAACTAGCATTTCTGAAATTGTCACTAAATAATAGGTCAATTTTTTTTTCCATTCCCGTCGG
Organism: Pyralis farinalis; assembly: GCA_947507595.1. Classification (NCBI taxonomy): domain Eukaryota; kingdom Metazoa; phylum Arthropoda; class Insecta; order Lepidoptera; family Pyralidae; genus Pyralis; species Pyralis farinalis. The sequence goes on from OX382263.1 coordinate 1,110,587, forward strand.
GTTTCTATCAGTCGCTATTTGTCTCTTGTACAGAACGGACGCATTCAGTGAACAAATACTGTAAAATAAAACCTACCTCAACGTTTGTAATTTATGGATGTTTTTTTTTCTGTTTCAGGTAATGTCTCGTAGTAACAGGAGGCCAGTGGAACTCAAAATGTTGAATTACATTGAGGGTTCAGTACGTGCGGCGGTAATTTAATAATTCTAGTAATGTCGAATTTTTTAATTCCTCGTCGGGGGGGGCATACAAGCATACGGACAACCTGATGTAAAGCGGGTACTGTAGCCTGTTAACGCTTGCGATATATTAAGTATCACTCGCGCGATGCCTCCTCCTCTGCTTACACAGCAACTCCTTGGGAGCCTACTGGTGGCTTCACTCACACGCAGGAACACAACAATCCTCTAGGGAGTTGTTATTTGGCTGCGGTTTTCTGTGAGGTGGAGGTACTTCCCCAGACGGGCTGTGGGTTTTGATTCACCGTACCTCTCTTAAGTTGTAGCTGTTAAGTTTTAAACTGAAAACTTCTTTACTATCGTTGTGATTTGAAACTTGATGAAACGAAAAAGCGACTTATATCACAAGATTGGCAGCGCGCGAGTGACATCCCCGCGGTGTTGCGAGCGTCAATAGGCTGCGGTGACCGCTTACCATCTGATGCGGATTGCATGGCTTGTTTGCCAATTTATTTGTATAAAAAAATGAGATAAGGTTATTTATTCTTTTTATGTTAACAAGTCCATTATAAGAAACGCAAATTCCTAAAAAAAAAAAGCAAATAAAAAGCAATCTTTGTTTATTATTACTATTGTCAGCAAGTCCTTAGCAGTTTACTAGTGACCTCATTCACCCGCAGGAACACAACAACCCTGTCGGGAGTTGTTATTTGCCTATGGTTTTCTGTGACATGGAGGTACTTCCCCAGTCAGGCTGTTTTGTTGCGCCTTACCTCTCTTAATAACACCGTTACTAAGACGAACAGACATGTTCGTGCACACAAATGTTTGTTCCGTGTGGGAATCGAACCCACGAGTGTTGGTGTCGAAGTAAATTTTTCAATACCTAAATATGATATATAATCTCGAGATTTCCACTTTTTTTACGTCGGTTAAAAATTCCTCTCTTGCAAAGTTTCTTGGGCAATTGGAGTAATAACTTTAGATTCTGGAATAATGATTCCATAATTTTAATATTAGTCTTTTAACTTTAGGATGTTTAATTTCCCTTTTAACCAACTAAAGGAAACTGTACAGTAAAGAAGGATTACTCGTTTGTGTACACATAATCAAATGAAACTTACAAATATATCTTATTTGATAAAATAAAGGAAACCAAAACAAAGTACGTAGAATTTACTTCGCGTCCTAATGGATTCAGTTTTCCAGGGAGTGTGTAAATGTGGAGTCGTTATTACGAACAAAGTTTCCTCCCCGGAGAGGGCGGCGGCTAGTGGAGGGCTGTTTGTCACTATTAATGTAAAAGTTTCCGATGGCTTTAGGTCATCATAGGTACCTATGTACTAGTGATGTGCCAACTACTCGGCTATTACTCGGTACTCGGCCGATTAATTATGACGAGCTCGGTGGCTCAGTCCAGCGTGTGTTCGATTGCCACACAACCCAAAAACTTGTGTGCACGAACATGTCTGCTCATCTTGGTCTGGGTGTTTTAAGAGTGGTATGGTGCATCAAAGCGGCCCGTGTGGAGAAGTACCTCCATCTCAGAGAAAACCGCAGCTAAATAATAACTCCTTAGGGTTGTTGTGTTCCTGCGTGTTCCCTCGCCTCAACCTCAAGGGCTAAATGTAAAGGTAACGTTGGACTTGATATGACCTGGCAGGCCACGTATATTGAAGTAAATGCAGTAACTTAGTTCAATTATTGAAACTACTTGTGGTGAGTCTTCAAGTGCATCAGTGGGAACTTTACCAGAGGGAGACTTTGTACAAAAGTGTCTGCGTGGTTACCTCTGTCACACCTATTTCTACCGCCACGCAGCTATATATATAGCTGTGTTCCGGTTTGAAGGGTGAGATATGGCAAAGAGATTACTGTGTACTGTGACGAAACATCCTTAGGTCACAAGATTGGCGGCGTGCGAGTAACATCCCCGCGATGTTGCGAGCGTAAATACGCTGCGGTGACCGCTTATCATCTGATGCGGGCCGCATGCTTGTTTACCAATCTAGTTGTATAAAAAAAACCTCCGCTGGTGCCATGTCGTCAAGTTGCCAGTCCTATTCTATACATTCCATGAGTCTGATGTTTTTTCAGCCGACATAAATCTCCCAAGTTATTTATAGCCACAATTTTATATGGTTTTCTTTGAAATTACTTCTGTACACCCAGCCTTAAGGTGGACCTTTCCACGTTCATACAGACGGACTTGTTAATTAATTTTATTATCTCAATACGTTCACAAATCCAATTTCACTTACATTACTTATCTAATTACAGTTAAAGCAAGTAAATGAATATCAATGTGTAGTACATTTATACGAGTCCTTTCGTATGGTGGCAATAGGCAGTAAGCTTTTGTTATACCACTAAAAAATATGGCAAAACTCGACGAACTCGGTGGCGCAGTCAGATTTTGGCACTCGTGGGTTGATATCCACACAGTACAAACATATCGTTGTTGCTATGTTGATACCCGAGTTTTCCACTTAGTACAATACCCCTGACTCACACACACAGACACATTATCTTAAATAGTGTGTTTGTGCGCGACCGCCCCTCAGGCAGTAGCTGAAAATCGGTGTTTTTTGCGCATCGTGATAGTCCCACTGAACTATGGCCTACTCGCTTGCTGCAGCACACACTTTTTTTTTATACTACGTCGGGAGGCATACAAGCATACGGCCCACCTGATGTAAAGCGGGTACCGTAGCCTATTAACACTTGCGATATATTAAGTATCACTCACGCGATGCCTCCTCTGCTGCTTACACAGCAACTCCTTGGGAGGTTACTGGTGACCTCACTCACAAACAGGAACACAACAACCCTCTAGGGAGTTGTTATTTGGCTGCGGTGTTCTGTGAAGTGGAGGTACTTCCACAGACGGGCTGCTTTGACGCGCCCTACCTCTCTTAAAACATCCAGACCAAGATAAACAGATATGTTCATGCACACAAATGTTTGTCTTGTGTGGGAATCGAACACAATGCACCTACGACTGGAAATGTTTTGAGTAAAGCCTGTTTACTTCTTCTTGTACCGTTGTATTTACGTTTGTATGTCTGTGACCGTAGCAGCTAATAAATAGTTACGAGTATCTATCTATGATTGCAATATATAATATTTACGAATATACTAAACTTTAAACATATGCTTCTTCTTACCGTCATCTCCATTATATCTTTGAAGGGCTCGATGGTTCAGTCGTGAATGACGCGACTTGACACCAACGCTCGTGGGTTCGATTCCCACACAGGGCAAACATTTGTGTGCATGAACACGTCTGTTTGTCTTTGTCTGGATGTTTTAAGAGAGGTAGGCGCATCAAAGCAATTACGTCTGGGGAAGTACCTCACAGAAAACCGCAGTCAAATAACAATTCCCTAGAGGGTTGTTGTGTTCCCGCGTATGAGTGAGGTCACCAGTAAGCTCCCAAGGAGTTGCTGTGTATGCATCAGAGGAGGCATCGCGCGTAATAATTAATATTAATAGTTCATAGGCTACGGTAGCCGCTCTACATCAGGTGGGTCGTATGCTTGTATGCCTCCCGACGTAGTATATTAAAAAACAAAAAAATATGATTGTCGCGGTGGGTGCGTTCCATAGTCTGTCTACTCCCATGGGAGACAGGCGTGGTGATATGTATGAATGTATGTAGGTATATGCATACATACTAAATGCATTTTTGAGTGTACGCAGATGTATTGAAGTGGCCGGATATGTGATCCGCAGTCACGTCACTGGCCCGGGAGACGGTAGGGGTGTCTCCCACAAATTTATTGCATATTTTGAGTTTAAAAAAAATGTATTACAAAGCTGTGTAATTTTCAGGAACACCGTTCTTATATGAATTCTACGTTTGTCTGTGCATTTGTCTGTCGTTTTTTTTTTCGAATATTCGAATTTTGACTTCAAATTCGGATTCAGCATAAAAAAGTTGAATAGGAATGTTCAGGAACACCGTTCCTATCTCTTAAGGAACATGGTCAAAATGGCCGAGAAATTAAAAAAAAAATGCATTGTTATATAATTGACGAGTGTTCCTCTGACGATGCAAGCATTCTCAACTGGTTATATGTTTATCTTATCGCTGGGCCCCTGGCGGCGTAGGCCGAGAGAAACGAGAGCCACATGACTCGCTTCTTTCACTCCTCGCTCGCTCGTTCGACATTCATAGCTTATTTCATGCACATTCACCGGTTTCTAGAGCTCCTGACATGTTCACACACGACAAACTTGGTACATCCACTTATGAGTTGTATATCGCTCGTCATTGTTTACATGTCTGAACCAACGGAGCATGCCTATTCTTATCCGACAAGGAATCGGCGTATTGACCACCACCACCACTAAATTCCTGTTCTCGGATTTACGTACGTATTTTCTTTTATACCACCAAGGTGGCAATCATGCATACGGCCTACCTGGTGTTAAACAGTCACCGTAGCCTATGGACATTTGCAACACCAGGGTTTGTCACTCATGCGTTGCCGACCCTCTAAAAACCTCTTCACGCATTTGTTGAAGAACTCCATGCTGTAGTTCCTTGGAATAACCTCGGCTGGGAGCTCATTCCACAGCTTGAGAGTTCTTGGAAGAAAACTTCTGTGGAACTGCACAGTACGCGACCATTGCGGTTCAAGCGTGTGAGGGTGAACTCCCCGCCGTCGGCGAGCGGTGCGGTTATAAAAAGTAGCTGTCGGTATCATTTCGAACAACTCTTCAGAACACAACCCGTTGTACAATCGATAAGTATTTGTAATTATTGCTTGTTTGACGGTGAAGAAAAACATCGCGAGGAAACCCGCGCGTTAAAGATATGTCGAAAGACGTGTGACCATAGATAACAGAATTTCTGTTATCTATGCGTGTGACCTAACCTTTAGAAAGGTCTGGTTGTCCCTCTGTGTTGTGGTGGTCTTTTTTTTACACAACTAGATTGGCTAACAATCGGCCCGCATTAAATGGTAAGCGGTCACCGCAGCCTATTGACGCTCGCAACACCACGGAGATGTTATTAGCCGCCAATCTTGTGACCTAAGGCTGTTTCGTCACAGTGCCCAGTAATTTCTCTGCCATATCTCACCCTTCAAACTGGAACACAGCTATATAAATATAGCTGCTTGGCGGTAGGAATAGACGAGACAGAGCGCAGCGCAGCAGACACCACCACGCAGTGGTGGTCTGGTCTGTCGGCAGTCGCTCCGTGTCACAATCATCGTCGTCGTCAAATCTTCAGTCTTTACGCAGCGGACTTCGCCAATCATAATGGATTAAGAAGCGAAGTAGTTCTAGAAAGATCTGTTTCCTTTCCTTCTACGTTCTGGGCCATTTTACTTCTTCTTTCCTTTTAAGTCTGAGCATTACTTTAAAAGTTAACGGCAGTTTCTTGTAAGGTAACTGTAATGGGACGTAAAATTGTATTTACGCACGGGGGTCGATCACGGCTGCAATACGCCCACGGGCGACCTCTGCGCGGACACTTTCCAAATGTCCGTTGTTATTTTTTACGTCAGGAGGCATGCAAGCATACGGCCCACCTGATGCGGTTTCGCTTATAAACGCTTGTAAGACATTATCACTCGCGCGATGCCCACCTCTGCTGTTAACTCTTTAGGAGCTTGCTAGTAACCTCATGAAGAATTTGTTATTTGACTCCGGTTTTCTGTTAGGTGGAGGTACTTCCCTAGACGGGCTTTGATGCGCCCTAAGTCTCTTAAAAACACCCAGGTCAATACAAACAGACGTGTTCATGCACACTAATGTTTGTCCTTTGTGTGGGAATCAAACCCACGAGCGTTGGTATTAAAGTAGCATTACTAACAACAGCGCCACTGAGTTTGTCAACTGTCTTTTTTTTATACTACGTCGGGAGGCATACAAGCGTACGGCCCGCCCGATGTAAAGCGGAAACCGTAGCCTATTAACGCTTGCGATATATTTAGTATCACTCGCGCGATGCCTCATCTGCTGCTTACACAGCAACGCCTCGTCTGCTATGCTTGTATGCCTCCAACGTTGTATAAAAAAGATGATTTTCTTTTATCGGACATGTAGTGAGATATTCTGAATTCAACTGTATTTCTTACCCAACTACGGCGATGCGAAAAATAGGATTATGATTTAAAGGTTTCCTCACGATGTTTTTCTTCACCGAAGAGGAAATTTAGTGATACATGCCAAGATTCGAACAACTCTCTACAGGGTTGTTGTGTTCCTGCATGTGAGTGAGGTCACCAGTAAGCTCCTAAGGAGTTGCAGTGTTAGCAGCAGAGGTGGTGCGAGGGATACTTAATGTATTGCTGGTATGCCCTTCGGCGTCGTATAATGAAAAAAAAAACGAGTGTGTTTCAGACCACACGACTGAAGTAATACTTCTTTAGCTCCATAGTGTGATACAGACAATACTGCACTGTGTCTTACATATACGAAACTTAACTGGCTATGAGAGAAAGAGAGAAAGAAAACGTGTGCTCGCATCTCTCTCTGGCCTCTACAGTAATATACGAAACGTAACTCTCTTTTTCTATCTTCACTAACTTATATCTCGCTCTCAACTTCCGTTCGCCTCGCCCGATCACACTTTTCGTAACGCTCTCGTCACGCATTCACCAGCTTACTCAAGTGAAGCGTGCGTAAAGAAGTTTTACTTCAAAAATATTGTAAAAGAAGTTAATCCCAGAGGGCGCTAGGGTAGGTTAATGCGGTTCGGTAGGGACAACCCTACCGCGGAATGCCTTACACCAAATACCGCGTGCCGACGGTACTGAGACGGCACTCAGCTTCTGGCTGCGAGATCCTGACGTGCGTCTGATATGGGTCAGGTATCTGTGGAGTACTGGCAGGATATTAACAAGAACATTGAACGTTGTTACAATGAGATACTCGTAAGTTGTAATCTGTCTTATGTGTACCATCATTGGTCTTATTAGCTAGCCTATTTTTATACAGCGGGAGGCATACAATCATACGGTCCACCTGATGTAAAGCGGGTACCTCATCACTCACGCGATGCCTCCTCTGTTGCTTACACAGCAACTCCTTGGGAGCTTACTGGTGACCTCAGTCACAAGCAGGAACACAACAACCCTCTAGAGACTTGTTATTTGGCTGCGGTTTTCTGTGAGGTGGAGGTACTTCCCCAGACGGGTTACTTTGATGCGCCCTACCTCTCTTAAAACACCCACACCAAGACAAACAGACATGTTCATGTACACAAATGTGATTCAAGACACACAAGACAAACATCGCATCAAAGTAACCCGTCTGGGGAAGTACCTCCACCTCACAGAAAACCGCAGCCAAATAACAACTACCTAGAGGAACACAAAAGTTCCTGCGTGTGAGTGAGGTCACCAGTACACTCCCAAGGAGTTGCTGTGTAAGCAGCAGAGGTTGCGAGTGATACTTAATATATTACAATTGTTAATAGGCTACGGTACCCTCTTTACATCAGGTGGGCCCTATGCTTGAATGTTTCCCGACGTTGTATATATTTTTTTTTTAATGTGTACCTCCGGAAGTTGTATAAAATAAACATTAGCCCACCTCTGCCGTCGTAATCGGGTAAGCGTGACCTTTGCCGTGACCTCGAGATAACTGGTGTTCGGCCAGGGAGCGGACCCGCGTCTAATCAGTCACCCATTGTCCACCGGTGCCTCCTTCCAACAATGGACACCACCAATGTCACTACACTCCGATAACGGAATCCACTTTGGACCGGAGACGTGTTGTCCATGGATCATATTGGACGATATTCATGAATGATAACTGATGAGCTCGATGGCACAGTGCTTAGAAACGCTACACTAACGCTCGTGGGTTCGATTGCCACAGGACAAACATTTGTGTATGAACATGTCTGTTTGTCTTAGGCTGGGTGTTTTCTGAGAGAGTTGATCGCTTCGTTCTGATGAATCACGCAGCCACGTCGTCAACAACGCCTGTCTACGGATGGGTTTATTTATCTCGAGTTTCCCCGGCTTCGGAGGGCACGCTGAGCCGTCGGTCCCGGCTGTTGTCGTTAAGCTAAGCCAGCGGCCCTCGGGCGGCTTGAAAACACTGGCCTCCACCAATCCGCATTTGAGCAGCGTGGTGGAGTATGCTCTAAATCCCTTCGTTTGAAGGGAGACCCGTATCCCTGCAGTGGGATGATGTGGAGTGTTTTCTATGTATTATAACTATTTAAAAAAATAAATGTATTTACGTATGTTTAACAGTTGTCTAGTACCTTAACACAAGCTTCGCTTACTTTGGGGCTAGATGGCGCTGTTTATATATACATATATAGACAACGTCGGGGGGCATACCAGCATACGGTCCAACTTATCTAAAGTGATTGCCGAGTCTGTGAACGCTGGTAATACATTAAGTATCACTCACGCGATGCCACCTCTGCTGCTAACACAGTAACTCCTTGGAAGCTTACCGGTGACCTTACTCACACGCAGAAACACAACCCTCTACGCAGTTGTTATTTGGCTGCGGTTTTCTGTATCCTTCACTAAGATTCGAACCAGAACTAGTGTTTAATAGGCTGATTTTTAATCCACAATGCACTGCTTTTAAATAACATGGAGCGACTGTCTTCAGACCTCCACAAACAAAAGAGAAAACTAGATCTAACAGGTAAGGTTTTTGATGTGAAAACCAACTAAAACCGTCCCACGTCGGTCAAGGGTCGACTTGAAAGGTAAACCACATACTCCTCAAGTGGCAATGCCTTTAATTCGACTGCAGTCTGAGTGCGAGGTGAACGCACTGCAGTGCACTGCCCTGGACTGCTTGCACTGTTTACACTGGGAGATGAGAGAGAGGAGATCGATTTTCTATTAATATCTCTTTAACAGAAGTAGGGTGCATCAAAGCGTCTCGTCTATGGAAGTACCTCCACCTCATAGAAAACCGCAGCCAAATAACAACTCGCCAGAGGATTGTTGTTTTCCGGCGTGTGAGTCACCTGCAAGCTCCTATGAAGTTGCTGTGTTCAGTGCATTACAAGCGTTCATGGGCTACGGTAACCGCTTTACATCAGGTGGGCCGTATGATTCTAGACTCTCGATACGTAAAGTAAACATTATGATCGCCAAACAATTTCTTACATTATTTAGAAAGCTTTTTATCTATAACTAGCTTTTGCCCGCGACTTCCTCCGCGTGGAATTAGTAATTTGGATAGTTTATTTCCAACCCCCTTTTTACACCATTTAGAAATAATTTCGGAGATAAAACTATTGTATATCCTTCCCCTCAACTCAAACTATTTTCTTACCAAATTTCATCTAAATCGGTTCAGCGGTTGTTGATTGCCCATACAAAATTCCACCCCCCTTTTCACCCTCTTAAAGGATATTTAATGGGATAAACTATCCTGTTACTCAGGGATAACGTAGCATTCTAATGGTGAAAGAATTTTAGAAATCGATTCAGTAGTTTTTGAGTTTTTTCGTTACAAACATACAGAAATACAAATGTTTCCTCTTTATAATATTCAAGTGTGTACTACATACAGTGAGTCGATTGTGTAATCTACATACACTATCGTACCGTGAAGATAATCTGGTAGTCTTTGGACTTACCGAGATGGAGAGGAAATTCATTCTGATTAGTATTTTTGATGTGAACCGTCTGTTGCCGCGTCTTGGCAGTAAAATCCAACCGTATGCCGTGACATGCACCGCATGACGCCCCCTCATGCCGTCATTGGCTTCACTCTCTCTCCCTCGCGTGTGTGTGTGCGCATATCAGACACTCCGTCGCTTCCCTGCATTAGCTGTTTACTATATTATTAAGTCTGGCAAATGACAGCGCCGTCCGGCCCAAAGCAAGTGAAGCTAGCGTTATCTATCATGGACGACTGATAAACATACGCAAATCCATTTTTTTGTAAATACTCGTACATACTTATGATACTCGTACATAGAAAACACTCAGACAAACAGACAGGTTCATGAACACAAATGTTTGTCCTGTGTGGAAATCGAACCAAACGACCGTTGGTGCCAAAGCAGCGTCGCTGACCACTACTTTTTTTATGGCAGAGCTGCGTTAGCCAGCGAAGCTTTATAACCGAGAAAATTGTCTTTTTTGCAGTTTTGCGGTTTTCGACTGTTACACGTAGAACTCCTTCAGTTTAGAAGCTAGAGAGCTGATTGTTCGACGTGAATGTACCTTAAGTATTGTAGATTCCCCTAAAATAGATTAAATTTCGATTAGCTCAATAAAGGATATCGATAAGTGATGTTATCGCCCCATAAACCGTTCCAATACAAAGTCTATTGGAGCGCGTATGGCGAGCTCATTTCAAGTTTTGCAAATTTATATTCCGGGTCAAATTAATTGTCAAAATATTTATTGACACAAGGGTTAGGGTTAGGGTTTGCAGCTCTGCTTACGCAGCTTGCTGTTATTTACTTATTGTGCAAAAGCAGCCCTGCCAATGCGCCGCAGGCCCAGCTCCCCTAGTATATTAAGTGTTACTCGCCCGGTGCCAGCTCTGCTGCTAACACAACAACTCCATAGAAGCTTACTGGTGACCTCAATTGTAATAAATGTGAAATTAGCCAAATGAAGAAAGTTGCTCACAGCGCAGTCTTAGCTTAGTCTGGAAACTAAAGTAAATGAAATCGGTGTGTAAACATTTTTCTATATATCTGTCTCTAACTTCACGCCAAATTCCTTGCGGTTATAGAGAGAACCGATCGCCGCGTGACTCGATCCTTGCACACCTCACTCGCTTAAATAAACATTCATTGCTCTTCTCGTGCACGCTCGCCTGCTTTTAAAACTCCTGACATCACCTTCTGATAGAACACGATCAATGTGGTCATGGTAGGTAAGTCTTGGTCTTCCTCGGTTACATCCTTCCACTTTCGCCTTGTATATCTGTTTCGTAACTCTTCTTGCATTCTTTCTACATGTCCCAACCAACGGAGCACGCCTCTTCTTATTTTAACACCGACGCTCTCTTCCAGACCAACTCTGTTTCTAACATCATCATTGCGAATGCGGTCTACGGGAGTTACGTAAAAATGTTTGAATAAATAATTCATTTATTTAAGCTTAATGTTGGCAGTCACAGATGACGATTACAGCAACTTCTTCAAGCCTGTGTCAGGTTCAAACACGGCGATACAAAGGGCGGGCGTGCCTCAGCGACCGGGGAATCTTTTTATAGACATTACAGCGTGGAGTATTCGGGAGATGTCTGAGAATGGCGAGGTCGCGCGGCTTCCAGCGGAGGTCCGCGAACCCTTTGACTATGATGTCGTTACCCTGTCTGGTTGCTTGAACTTGCGTGGGCGGGAGACACACTCGCCGGCAGATCGGCCAACACGTCCTCCAACAATTTGTTACTAAAGCTTGTGGCTGTGGTAACACGTCGATTGATTGATAATCGTCCATATTAAATATATACCGTTCTAATTATCCCATATCATAAACAAAGAAGGAAGAAAGAAAGTCATTTCTTTGTACACAACCTTCACAACAACATTAACGCAGCCCTTCGCTATAACATCAGACAGAAATCAACATGCTTATGGCAAGAATATAATACAAGCTCGCTGTACACAACGCGGTGCTAACCCCAACGCTAACTTATGAAAGTGAAAGCTGGGTATGGCAGAGAGAGCATGTAAGTGGAATAAATGCGGTCGAGATGCGAGCACTGCGCAAAATTTGTGGCATAACGCTTGCTGACCGCGTTCGTAATGATGACGTACGAAAGAGTGTTGGTCTGAAAGAGAGTGTCGGTGTTAAGATAAGAAAAGTCATGCTCCGTTGGTTCGGATAAGTAGAAAGAATGCAGGATGAAAGAATCACGAAACAGATTTACAAAGCGAAAGTGGAAGGATGTAGGAGCCGAGGAAGACCGAGATTAATCTACTATGACTAAATTGGTCGTGTTTTATCAGAAGGTGATGTTGGATCCTTAAGAACCGGCGAGCGTGCATGAAAAGAGTTATGAATGTTAAAGAAGCGGGTGAAGTGTCTTCTGCTTACCCCACAATGGACCTAGCGTAAAGATACATATGTACATAATACAAAAAAACATAAATACTGCATACAGTATTGTGTGATGTAACATCGGTCTCGACTCAGTATGTCATGGAAGCGTGTGTAGCAGACTCGACACTGATGTTCAGACAAGGCCAGACTGTTGTGACACCGCGGACGCAACAAACAAGCACTCATTCCATATATTTCATGTAGTAATTGGCGGCGGAAGCAACAAAACAGGCTAGATCAAATTGCATGTTAATTTGAGTTTCGCACAACAACGCAGGGATCTCTTAACTGGATTTTTCCATATATTGTCCACTTTTCAGATCCATACCAATATATAAGGTATAAGAGTTTGTTTGTTTGTTCGCGCTAATCTCTGGAATTATCTGACACATTTGAAAATTTCTTTTGATAGCCCAATTCTCGAGGAAAATTATGAGCTATTTAACATATGACCCTTAGAATAAGAGGTAATAAAACAAAGAAAGTAAGAAAAGCGTTTTTACGGGATACAGGCGGACGATATCGCGTTTCTAATGTTAGGTGGCAGATGTTTCCAAATATATTATTATTTAGGACGTGTGGAATCTTCACAATGCTTTCCTTCATCGCCGTGCAAGCAATAATTACAAATAGTTATATAAATCCGAAAACACGAATTTAATGGTACATGCACTTACGAAGATTCGAACCGGAGACCAGTCGTTTAATACGCTGGTTCTTTATCCACTAGGCTATCACCGCTCACTCCACCGACACGGCAATGGTGACACGATTATTATAGCTATGGGGATTGATTTTAAGTTTTCAGTTTTATCGCCAATCTCCATGGCTATTTATATTGGTTTTTATCTGAGAGCCATGTTTGCGAGCATATTGTTGTCGTGCCTCCGCGGCCGTGTGTCTCGCCGTTATTACACCTCCGCGCTGTAATCTCCTTTGCTCCGCGCCGTATTAAATTTAAAACCGAATCCTTACATTTTCGCTGCAGTTTCATTATTATCTTATAAAGTTTCTGCAAATGAAATAGTTACAAAACATATTCGACTGTGGACAGTACAAAGGTAACATTTTTAGGGTTCCGTACCCAAAGGGTAAAACGGACCCTATTACTGAGACTCCGCTGTCCGTCCGTCCGTCCGTCTGTCGCCAGGCTGTATCTCATGGACCGTGATAGTTAAATAGTTGAACACAGATGATGTATTACTGTTGCCGCTATAACAACAAATATTATAAAACGTAATAAATAAAAATTTAAGGGGGCTCCCATACAACAAACGTGATTTTTTTGCTCGATATTGATAACGGCAACAGGTAGACTCTTGAAATATTCACAGAATATTTAGTTATATATTCACTTTAAAAATAAATAATTAAATTAAAATAAAACAAATAAGGGAGGCCCCAATCTAACAAACGTGATTTATTTGCGGGGTAGGCAGCGGCTACATGACACGGTCCTTACATACCTCGCTTGCATCTTTGACATTCATACTCATAAGTTTTTTTTTAACAACGTCGGAAGGCATACAAGCATACGGCCCGCCTGATGTAAAGTACCGTAGCCCATTAATGCTTGTAATATATTATGTATCACTCTGCGATGCCTCCTCTGCTAATCCTTAGAAGCTCACTGGTGACCTCACTCCCACGCAGGAACACAACGACCATGTGGGGAGTTGTTATTTGGCTCTGCTCTATTAGGTGGAGGTACTTCCCCAGACGGGTTGCTTTGATGTGACCTACCTCTCTTAAATCATCCAAACCAAGACAAACAGACATGCTCATGCACACAAATATTTGTCTTGTGTGGGAATCGAACCCACGAGCGTTGGTCCCAAAGTCGCGTCATTCACGACTGAGCCACCGAGTTCGTCATTAAAGTTAAGCTTGCAATATCATATATATTTTTAACCCCCGACGCAAAAAGAAGGGTGTTATAAGTTTGGCCGCTATTGTGTCTGTCTGTAGCACCGAAAATTTATAATTTAAACTGAAAACAAATTATTTGAATTTGATACAATTGCTGTGGTAGCTGCAATGGTGGTGACCACGCGCGTGCGGTCCTTATACTGCAAGCGTACATGCCATCAGGTGGGACTTATGCTTACTTGCATCCCGAAATAGTATAATTGCATTTCGTATCTGGCTTCAAAGAAGAGCCACTTACTCTCCAAATATATGTATACATTTGAAAGTGCATTCCTCGCACAAAACGATGCTCAGTGCATTTGGCTGCGGTCCAAGTACCGTGTAAACAATCGGAATTAAAAACACACAAATGTTTGTATGTATGATAAACACTTTGTATTTGTTTAACCGATCGCTTCAAGAATTACTCGATGAGAGAAACAGGTCACTTTTCAGGATCACCGTTCCTATCTGAAATCTATATGTTTGTCTATGTGTGTGTGTGTCTGTCGCTTTTTCGAATATTCGTATTTTGACTTCTGATTCGGATTCAGCATAAAAAAGTAGAATAGGAATGTTCAGGAACACCGTTCCTGTCTCTTGAGGAACATGGCCAAAATGGCCGACAAAAAAAAAATTGAATTGTTATATAATTGCCGAGCCAGGTGTTCCTCTGGCAAAGCTTGCGCATTCCCAACTGGTTTGTAACTGCACACGCAGTGGGCAGGCCACATAGCTCGGAGAACTGATGGTCGTTGGGGCAGAGAGGTTCTCGAATGGCGACCACGGATCGGAAAACGCAGCCTAGGACGGCCCCCCGCACGATGGAGAGAGACGATCTTGTGAATCGCAGGGAGCCGATGGACGCAAGCGGCACAGGACCGCTCGCTGTGGAAGTCTTAAGGGGGAGGATTCAGCAGTCCTTCGCCCGAAATGATGATGGTGGAAGCACACAAGTTAGATCAAATTGCCTGCAAGGGTTGATAATGTATACGGACGAATAAATGAGATTGTATATCATGCAGTTTCAGCACGGATGGAAGGTACACCGCTGATGTGGAGAGGCGAGTGAGTTTTTTTATGCAACTAGATTGGAAAACAAGCATGCGGTCCGCATTAGATCGTAAGCGGTCACCGCAGCCTACTTGCGTGCTGCTAATCTTGTGACCTAAGTCTGTTTCGTCACAGTACCCAGTAATTTCTCTGCCATATCTCACCCTTCAAACGGGAACACAGCTATGTAAATATATCTGCTCGGCGGTAGAAATAGGAGAGACAGAGGTACCCACGGAGACGATGACTGTACAAAGTCTCCCTCTGGTAATGCTGGGAGTGCAGAGAGTAGGGTGAATGGAGCGTTGGGTAAACTTGTAGGCAGCCAGAAGGCACAGCTCGCTGTACACAACGCGGTGCTAATCACAACGATTACTTATGGAAGAGAGAGCTGGGTGTGGCAGAGAGAGCATGAAAGTAGAATAAATGCGGTCGAGATGAGAGCATTGCGCAAAATTTGCGGCGTAACGCTTGCTGGCCGCGTTCACAATGCGGATGTGAAAAAGAATTTTTTTCTCTGAAAAAGAGTATAGGTAACAGGAGGTGTGTTCCGTTGGTTCGGACATGTAGAAAGAATGCAAAAGGAAATAATGAAGTAACAGATGACGAGCTCGGTATCGCAGTGGGTAGTGACGCTACTTTGACACCAGCGTTAGTGGGTTCGATTTCCTGGTCGGTCACATCTCTGTCTTGGTGTGTAAGAGTGGTAGGGCGTCGGTTTGTGGAGTACTTCCACCTCGCAGAAAACCCCAGCCAAATAAAAACTCCCTATAGGGTTGTTGTGTTCCTGCGAGTGAGTGACGATGCCAGGAAGCTCCTAAAGAGTTGCTGTGTTAGCAGCAAAGGCGGCACTGCGCGAGTGATACTTAAATGTATTGCAAGCGTTCATGAGCTACGGTAACCGCTTTAAATCAGGCGGGCCGTATTCTTGTAGACCTCCCGACGTTAAAAAGAAATGGACATCGCGAAAGTGAAGGATGTAGAAGCCAAGGAAGAAGAACCTACCATGACTCAAGTGATCGTGTTTTATCAGAAGGTGATGTCAGGAGATCTATGAATGTTAAACGAGCGAGTGAGGCGTGATGGACAGAATACAAATTGATTATTCATAATTTAAAATATTGATGTTGGTTGAAGCTCATGACATGACGTGTCAGCTGATCTGCAAGGAATTTTAATTCTAAGCCTGCACCCACGAAGCGCCTGTCCAGCGAGGTCAAGGCACTGGCCCGGCCATACAAGTTGTATGAGTCAGTGAGGTGGTATGTGCTGTGTATGGCAGAGATATTTTAATTATTGCGGTTTGCGGTAGCGTTCTTTGTCTTTGGGTTTAACCGACTTCTGATAATGAGGTTCGATGAGTATTCAAAAGAGATTCGACGAGCTCGGTGGCGGAGAGGTTAATAACGCGACTTTGACACCAACACTCGTGGGTTCGATTCCATCACAGAACATGAACATGTCTGTTTTGGTCTGCGTGTTTTTTAAGAGAGTTAGGGCGCATCAAAGTAATTAAGTCTGGTGAAGTACCTCTACCTCACAGAAAACCGCAGCCAAATAACAATTTCCTAGAGCGTTGTTATGTTCTTGCGTGTGAGCGAGGTCACCTGTAACCTCCTAAGGAGTTCGCGTGGGTGATACTTAATGTATTGCAAACGTTCATATGCTTCGGTAACGGCTTTACATCAGGTGGGCCGAATGCTTGTATGCCTTCCGATAAGTGAAACAAAGAGGTGTTCACCGAAGCCTTTAAATACTTGTATTACAATGAGTAGAACTGACACAGTAACCCCTTTGGAGGCTTTTTATACAACATCGATAACCATACAATCATACGGCCCTCCTGATGTAAAGTGGTTACATACGCTTGACATACATTGAGTATCACTGGCGCAATGTCACCTCTGATATGAGGACTGTGAGGTATTTGGTTTTGATGCCCCCTACCTCTCTTAAAACATCCAGACCAAGGCAAACAGACATGTTCACGCACACAAGTTTTTGCCCTGTGTGGGAATCGAACCCCCGAGCGTTAATCGTCAAGTCAAGCTGTGACTCCTACCACGACGCAGTTGGTGTTATCAGAAACTAACGTCAGGAGCACCAGGAACCGGCGAATGTGCATGAGAAGAGCTACGAAAGTTAAAGAAGCGAGTTAGGCATACACCAATAAACCCCTAGACGGCGGATAAAGGCATTCTTCACTCACCTAAACGCAGTGTCTAATCGTTTAAAGTATTTTACCGATTCCATTCGTGACTTCGATGGTTGGAGAGCTCGATGGCGTCGTTGCGAGTCTCATTCCAACCAAATACGCAGGTTAAGCAATGTCGACCGCAGCCTGTCTACGGATGGGTTTATATATCTCGAGCTTCTCCGTGCTTCGGAACGCACGTTAAGCCGTCGGTCCCGGCTGTTGTCGATAGATGACAGTCGTTAAGCTAAGTCGGGCCACTGACTCGGGCGGCTTGAAAACACTGGCCTCCGCCAATCCGCATTTGAGCAGCGTGGTGGAGTATGTTCTAAACCCCTTCGGTTGAAGGGAGACCCGCATCCCTGCAGTGGAATGAGTAAGGCTAAGAGCTTCGCGTTCTACTCTACCCTCGGACCCAGCGGTTACTTGAGTAACAGAGCAAATTTATTTATTATTAATTTATCCCCCACTAATACATATCAAATTTTATACACCATAGACAAAGGTTTAAAACTAAACAATAGGGAACAATTAAAAATTAATAAACATACAAATTCTAAAATTACTCTCATAAACAAACAGACTGACGTAAACCATTCCCCACTATTAAATATCTTTTCGCTCACACCATCCACCCCCACCCTCAATTCAATATAAGGGACGGCACGGCGATGGATTTGTCACTTGTAGCATGTTATTCTTACGATTACAACGCCTGATGATGCCTCGTGGAGAGGCGAAACACGTGTCGCAGCGACGACCAGGCCAGTCGTGGCAGCGACGGTGGTGGAGGGGGCATGCGGATTCTGTTCCAGATGGCGGACGACCGCAGCAGCCGAGGCAGAGACTACCGGAGCAGCTATGGCAGCGTCGGCATGTAGCACTTAGAAACAGTAGTAGGGTGCCGGCCGGCGCTAGGCCACATGAATTAATTGGTGGCGGAAGCACACAAAGCAGGTTAGATCAAATTGCATAACAGAGCAAAATCGTTGCTCCATATTGTTTCCTCCTTATGGTTCTCTCTGCTTACCGCACAAGGGACCTGATGATATAGATATATAGATTTTATCAATGCTCACCTAGTCATGAACTGCCATGCAATTCTGTAAGAGCAAACATTCTTACATCCTCGGAAACATCGGCTGTTACAGCCTTGAACACAAAATTGCCATTCTTTGGTGTCGCTTTTCACGGTTGTGCGACACTAGCGCCGCAAGGCTGCGTTTGGAATTGGAATTCTACAAGGCAAACAGCCTCGCGTACGCTTACAGCCTTATAGAATACCAAATAATTTAGCCGTGTTCGCAGTAGACGATGTCAAAGCTGTGACATCTGTGATCACAGCGACGCACACAGCCATTACGAGTCGCTTAGAGAATTGCATGGCTGCACGGTAGGGAAAAAAATTGTGACGATTCCAAACAAATGTTTTTTACGGAATAAAAAGATTTTGACTTTGACTTTGATAATTCTTTACATTTGCAAACATCTTTGACGGCATATTCTTCACGAGGATCGATTCATAAATGTATCTACCAATCTCGCTCCTCCGTTCTTATCGCCGTGACGTATGCCTCTGTCAATGTTTTGCATGAGAATGGATATGTTTGAATGGGACCATTGTATTGGTTCTTTCACGTTTGGATGTCAACAAATTCGCTTGTAAATCATACAGGCGCAATGACGTCTTTTTGTATATATAGAACGTGATAACCTCGGGGATAAAGAACATATTAAACTACTCGTCCCTGGTTCGAATCTTGATGTAGATACTTATGTACAGTTCCTTGACCCTTATGTCAAAAAGTTTCCTTTTGTCGTAGTATTATATTGTAGTGATATCCCAGCGGTTGAAGAAACGACCTGTTCACCAAACTGTCCCCGGTTAGAATCCTGTACACTAAATGTACTCTAAATTCATATATATATATGTATATATATATATATGTATATATATATATATGTATATATATATGATGATGTTAGAAACAGAGTTGGTCTGAAAGAGAGCGTCGGTGTTAAAATAAGAAGAGGCACGCTCCGATGGTTCGGACATGTAGAAAGAATGCAAGATGAAAGAATGACGAAGCAGATATACAATGCAAAAGTGGAAGGATGTAGGAGCCGGGGAAGGCCAAAACTTACCTACCATGACCAAATTGGTCGTGTTCTATCAGAAGGTGATGTCAGGAGCCCTAGAAAGCGGCGAGCGTGCACGAGAAGAGCAATGAATGTTAAAGAAGCGAGTGAGATATGTAAGGATCGAGTCACGTGGCGCTCGGTACTCTCTGCCTACCCCGCAAGGGATTTGGCGTGAAGTTATAGATGTATATATATATATTTATACAACTTCGGGAAGCATACAAGCATACGGCCCATCAGATGTAAAGCCGTTACCGTAGCCTATTAAGTATCACTCATGCGATGCCTCCTCTGTTACTTATACAGCAATTCCTTAGGAGCTTGCTGATTATCTCACTCACACGCAGGAACACAACAACCCTCTAGGGAGTTGTTATTTGGCTGCGGTTTTCTGTGAGCTGGAGGTACTTCCCCAGACGGACTGATTTGGTGTGCCCTACCTCTCTTAAAACACCCAGACCGAGACAAACAGACATGTTCACGCACACAAATGTTTGCCTTGTGTGGGAATCGAATCCACGAGCGTTGGTGTCAAAGTCGCGACATTCACGACTGAGCCACAAAGCTCATCAATTGAAATTGTGTACATATTTCTTATCATCACTTTCTCTGCGGTGAAAAACATCGTAATGAAACCCGCGCGTCCAAGAAAATATGGTTCAAAGACTTGTGACCTGACCTGAGAAAGGTCTGGTTTTCCCTCTGGATTGTGAAAGTCTGACGACACTCGTTCCACGTAGAAATCAGTGTCCTCGCCAAATCCTTAGTCTTAGGTAGCGGACCCCGGCAATCCTAAGGGATTAGGAAACGGGGCACGCGAAGACGGTAGTCTAGTAAATAAAGAATCTATAAAACCTTAGTTCGAATCCCTTAACCATGTGCTCGTCATAGCTACCAGAGGGAGACTTTGTACAGGTGTCGTCTGGATTCCTCTGTCTCTATTTCTACCACCAAGCAGCTATATTTATATAGCTGTGTTCCGGTTTGAAGGGTGAGATATGGCAGAGAAATTACTGGGCACCGTGACGAAACAGACTTAGGTCACAAGATTGGCAGCGCGCGAGTAACATCCCCGCGGTGTTGCGAGCGTCAATGGGCTGCGGTGACCGCTTACCATATGATGCGGGTCGCATGCTTGTTTGCCGATCTACTTGTATAAAAAAGCTATCGAGTCAATTAAGCTTTGTCTTCAAACTTTCGCCACATCTAGTAAAATATCAATAAACAATACAGTTATATAATAAGTAATAACACAGTATTCAGAAGAAGTCTGGACTTCTTCCCGCGCTTGTGACGAGACAAATTGTAATTATACTTCAAATTTTTACGGTTCAGTATAAAATTAGTTTCGTGTGACAAATTTGATAGTGTTTGTAACATAAGTGCAGGTTAACTTATACAGTAATGAAATAACTCAAATATAACCACGTGTATGTACATTTTGGATGACGTGGAAGAAGTTCTCACGGTGCGCGGTTCCCTCTGCCTACCCCGCAAGGGATTTGGCGTTATAGGATAGGTGATTAAGTTCATTATCGTTTACGGGTGGGTATTTAAACTGCAGGATTGGGTGTACCCTTCCCAAGTATTTTTTTGAGCACAGTTCCTGAAGCTGGAACATCTAGAATTAATATTTTGAAATAATTCTGAAAGACTTGACTGTATGGGATAGATCCCTTTGCCTGTCCCTTCGGGGATAAAAAGAGCCAAAAAAAGAATCTTTTTAGGGTTCCGTACCCAAAGGGCAAAACGGAACCCTATTACTGAGACTCCGCTGTCCGTCTGTCACCAGGCTGTCTCTCATGAACTGTGATAGATAGACAGTTGAAATTTTCACAGATGGTGTATTTCTATTGCCGCTATAACAACAAATACTAAAAAATAAAATAACATAAATATTTAAGGGGGCTCCCATACAACAAACGTGATTTTTTTGCTCGTTATTCCTCGATTGATAACGAGAACAGGTAGACGCTTGAAATATTCACAGAATATTTAATTAGATATCCACTTTATAAATAAATAATTAAATTAAAATAAAACAAATATTTAAGGGAGGCTCTCATACAACAAACGTGACTCTGCAGTTTGTGAACATACACTGGACCAGCCAAACCATTACATCCGGTTCGATAAACCACAAATCCTCGCCAAGGAGAATCGCTACATGCCGAGAATGTTGCGCGAGGCTATTGAAATAAGAAAACACCCCAATTTCAATAGAGAAGATGGTTGGCAAGTACCACCTGCTAGGGATCCAGTCCTAAAAATAATCAAATCCCAAACCCAAAGATCTAAAAAATGTTCGGACACTGTGAGCGATTTTTGTGTGAATCGGAACATATATAATTAATCCATCCATGTCGGTAGATGTAATAATTGAATAACTAATGTAAGACAAATACCACCTTAGTCTTTCCTGCGACCACGGACGCTGCAAAGCGTTCGAAACGTCAGGTTCAACAAAATAAATAAAATACGCGATACTTCCGTTAAAAATTGTTTAATTCAATGTGTAACAATCGCGAAAACCTAAGACAATACTAAACGTGATTTTTTTGCCATTTATGTAGATAATGGTACGGAACCCTTCGTGCGCGAGGGCGACTCGCACTTGGCCGATTTTTTTTTTACAACGTTGGGTGGCGTTCAAGCATAGGGCCCACCTGAACTCTTGGAATACTGGAAGTTCCCTTCGAGCGTGGCAACCCCCGCTAACACACCAACTCCTCGGCTTACTGGTTCATTCACTTGCAACATGACAATCCTCCAGGGAGTTGTTATTTGACTGCGGTTTTCTGTGGAGGTATTAAAATCGGGCTGCTTAAATGCGCCCTATCTCTCTTATAAGCGTCACAAACAAACATATTCACGCACACAAGTGTTAGTTATGTTATAGTAGTTAGTATATGTTAGTCGTGTGTGGGAATCGAATCCACGAGTTTTAATTTTTAAGTAGCATTGCCAACTATTCCGTCACCGGAGTCGTCAAAACTTGAGTGGAGCCAGGGAAGGCAGGGAGGCGCAGCTATAAGATAAGCGGCACATTAGCCCTTATTACACTTTCAAATATGGGATCAAACGATTTACGGCTGACTGTACACGAGTCTGTATGTCCCTGTCCGACCCTGCTTTATATGTATATTGGAATAAAATCCTAAAATATACATCTTTGTTTGCCTCAAGTAGTTCCCTACGGCTTTGTCTGTACGTGTTGGAGCTCTAGGCATTAGCTGAAATGCGTAAAATATTTGTCTTACATTTTCAGGAACACAGTTCCTATATGAAATCTATATGTTTGTCTGTGCGTTTGTCTGTGTGTGCATTTTTTCGAATATTCGAATTTTGACTTCAGATTCGGATTCAGCATAAAAAAGTAGAATAGGAATGTTCAGGAACACCGTTCCTATCTCTTAAGGAACATGGTCAAAATGGCCGACAAATTAAAAAAAAAAAATGAATTGTTCTGTAATTGTCGAGCCACGTGTTCCTCTGGCAATGCAAGCTTGCGCATTCTCAACTGGTTTTTTATGTAAGTTGAGAATATTGGTTCCGCTTCGCCTGATGGCAAGCGGAAGACGAGTCCAAATCGCAACGCCAACTGATAAAAGACTACACAGTGTCCTGTGTCAGTTGACGCTGCCATGCTGACCTGCAAAATGCTTCTTCACACTTCGTTTGAAGGATCCCATATTGTAGGAAGGAGGGAACACATGTGCAGGCAAGGCGTTCCACTTTTTAAGGCGACACATCGAAAAATTAGACCAACTTTCATCGAATAGTATAGGCTAATGACTAAACTGACGGATCTAAGATTTTAATATAAATAACTTCATTTCTTTATCTTGAATTTGCTTGCTCAAATACGCGATTGTGTAAAATTGATTCGATAATAATTACTTTCGAAAACACCTCCTGAAATTCATTATTTTTGAAATTACAACGAAGTTGTTCTGTTTATACGCTTCAAAATTACTTAAATCTATTAGTAATATCTATGTTTATAATATGCTTGCTGCATATTTTGATAAGTGAAACATGAAATTTTTTAAAAATATTTTAAGTTTCTGACAATTTCTAAGCGATCACATTCGTCTTGGGTGCTACGTGTTTTCGACCTTATTGTGCGGTAATGAGGATTATAAACGCGTTGACTAACTACATCCAGCCAGTCCGGCTGCAGCCCGCTTCGAGGTAAGACCTATGTCGACTGTCTGCTCGAGCTCGCTCCATTTACATCGCGACACCGAAGTTTTTATAATTAATAGTTGTAAATATTCAATATTATAGTATTTAGCGTAAGTGTATTATTATTAGATATAAGTAGTAAATAATATTATAGGTTTATATATATTTATTATACTGTTGTAATAATGGGGAACACTAAAAAGAAAATATATAGAATAAAAATACAAAGAAAATGTTCGTAGAATGGGGGAGGCGAACAAGACAAGGTATTTATTTTTTTTAATTATTATATTCATTAAACATATTATAATAACATTGTGTAGACATATTTCTAGTTTTTAGAACAGTTCCTAGGTATGGTTGGCCCAAGCTATTTAATTCCTCTTCAAACTTTTTTTTAATTTTGATTACTTAATAACTCTATATAAAACTGCATTAATTAAATAAGAGTTATTTTTTGCAGGAATAAACAGTAACATTTGATAATTGGTATACATTATCCACAGGCTGACCGCGTACCTACATAGGACGTCAAACTCCTATTTTGTCCATTATAATCTGACCGAACTCCGACTTAGAAGTTGTACGTCGGTGGAGGTCAGGTTACGTTGGAAATTTATACCAATAAGGTTCGCGTTCTCAGCACATAGCAACCAGTGGAGACTCTTTATTTCTTTGTATTAAAATAAAAACTTATAAAATAGAATATTTTTGCTGTTTTGTTTTTTAGGAGAAACTTACTAAATAAACATATTCCACTAGAAGAATCACTACTCGATTTATATGCTACTTTAACGTAAGTGTCATACGGGACGACAAACTCATAGTAACCATTATAAGCTCACCGAACTCCGACTTAGACATTGTACGTAGGTGAAGGTTAGTTTACGTTGGAAATTTATCCAATCAGAAGATAGAAAACCAGTGGAGGTTTTTTTTTTTTTTTTGTATTAAAATAATTACTGGTAAAATAGTATATTTTGATAGTTTTTAAAAAAACTCGGTATGTTTCATGTTAAAGAAGCGAGCGAGGTGTGTAAGTACCGAGTCATGTGGCGCTCACGAGGGATTTAGCGTGAAGATATAGATAGATAGTATACTTATACCCATGGTACTCGTGAAAACAAATAATATTTACTATGAACCAACACTGAAAACACAAAAAAATCATCTATTCTATACATTGTGGTTAGTATTGAACTATTGTACGGATTAGATTTATTTTGCAACATCAGAGATGGTCCTGGTTCTTTCTTCTTGAGAGTTTAATAAATAACAAGGAAACGTACAACAATACAAAACACAGAGTATACATAAGTAAAATACAATAAATGTCATTATACTGAAGTTAAAGTTATGAAACAGCAAGAAAATCATTTGTCACATGTTTTTTTTAAATATGAATAGATTATAAAATCTATTTGTATATATGTATATTAGGGTGTCCCTTATTTTTCAAAGTTTTTATTTTCTAACGCATATGTCTTAGTTTTGTTCATTTGCTTTTAAAACACTCGGAAATTAATTTTTAACTTATTTGGATTACGATAATCCGTGCCGAATTACATCGAAACATGTTCATACAAGTTGCGCGGCAGTGCCGCACGTACTCGCGGTATTCATTTGTTCAAATTCAAAGTCAAAATCTTTTTATTCCGTAAAAATGGCTACATTTGTTTGGAATCGTCACATTTTTTTCCCTACCGTGCAGTTTATGACTAGGTGAGCACTGATAAAAATACTGCCAAAAAACTCAGGCATCCCTCTTTTGGTATCCAAACAAATTTACATATTTTGTTAATTACATTATAATTGGATCGACTCACTCCCAGGCATTTTTATCATTAATATAGTCAGATACTTTATAATATGCCCTGCTACACAATTTGGCTTTAATAGTAGTTTTAAATTTGTTTATTGACAAATCTCTTATATTGCTGGGAAGTTTGTTATAGAACCGTATAATTGCCCCATAAAATAATTACTTGTTTTGTGGAGACGGCTTGCATATAACACAAGATTATGCTTATATCTAGTATTTATGCTATGAATATCACTCTTTTTACAAAATGAGTCTATGTTTTTATGGACATACAAAAGATTTTCATAGATATATTGCGATGCGACTGTTAAAATATTTATTTCTTTGAATTTTTCTCTAAGGCTCTCACGGGGACCAAGTTTGTAGATAGCTCTTATGGCTCTCTTTTGCAATAAAAAGATGGTGTTAATATCCGCGGAGTTACCCCAAAGAAGAATTCCATATGACATAATACTATGAAAGTAGCTGAAATAAACTATTCTAGCCGTATCAATATCAGTGAGCCGTCTAATAGTTTTCACTGCATAAGCTGCAGAACTTAGTTTTCCTGATAATTTTTCAATCTGTGGGCCCCTTTGTAGTCTGGAGTCAATTGTTATACCCAAGAACACAGTTGTCTCCACAGAGGCTAAATTAGTTCCATTAACATGTACATTAGTAGCCACCTGCCTTACATTAGGTGTTGAGAACTTAATTACTTTAGTCTTTTTATCATTTAAAAGCAGATTATTAACACTAAACCAATGAATAACTTTAGAGAGAGCATCGTTAACTTCGTCATAATTACCTAACCGTCTATTAATTTTGAATGTCAGTTATTCTCGTGATTAATACGTAATGTTTTAACTTTTATAAGATGGCAGTGGAATTGAGAAGCAATAAATCAAGTATTTTCTTAGTTGGAGACGTAAATTATCAAATAATAGGCGCAAAATTACCGTCTAACCGTCAAGTTCTTCCTGTACTTTTTTATAAAATTCGCGAAGTTAAATTGACTGTTAGTGAAAGCGCATACCTAGTCATTCGAGAGTGTATTATATTTAGGGAAAAAGCTAGGATCCCTACCAGAGCTATACCTAACTGTGTAAAATAACTTGTGAATCTTCACCAGGAGGGAGTTGCAAAAAAATTCCAATTTTCTATTTCAATTTCAATCTAATTCAATCTGATAATTTTATTTCTCTTATTTATTCGAAATAAAAAAATCCTGTGGTTACTCGGCGCTATCAGCCATTATGACACTCGAACATCTATAACTTCAAGCCAAATCCCTTGCGGGGTAGGCAGAGAGAGCCGAGCGCCACGTGACTCGATCCTTACATATCTCACTCGCTTCTTTAACATTCATTGCTCTTCTCATGCACGCACGCCGGTTTCTAGGGCTCCTGACATCACCTTCTGATAGAACATGACCAATTTGGTCATGGTAGGTAAGTCTTGGCCTTCCCCGGCTCCTACATCCTTCCACTTTTGCATTGTATATCTGCTTCGTCATTCTTTCATCTTGTATTCTTTCTACATGCCCGAACCATCGGAGCATGCCTCTTCTTATTTTAACACCGACGCTCTCTTTCAGACCAACTCTATTTCTAACATCATCATTATGAATACGGTCTACAAGCCTTACGCCACAAATTTTGCGCAGCGCTCGCATTTCAACCGCGTTTAATCTACTTTCTTGCTCTTTCTGCCATACCCAACTCTCGCTTCCATAAGTTAGCGTTGAGACCAACACTGCATTGTGTATAGCGAGTTGTGCCTTCTGGCTCAGGATTTTACTGCCAAGAAGTTTTCCCAACGCTCCATTCACACTATTCCCAGCACTCACTCGTCTTTCCACATCTGCGGTGTACCTTCCATCCCTGCTGAAAGCGCATCCAAGATATACAAACTCATCCACTTGTTCCAACACTTCATCATCAATCGTAATCCTTACATTAGTTCTGGATTCTTCTCTTTCAAATACCATTATCTTTGTTTTCTTCGCATTCAGTAGTAAGCCTTTCTCCATACAGTCGTCTTTCATCGCTGTGACCAGTGTTTGCAGTTTAGATGGTGTATCTGCTAACTAAACATATGTGTCCGAATCAACAAATGGCCCGCTTTAGCCTCTCGATAAACAATGTTGTATTATGTAGCTGGTGTTTCATTCTTCTTAAGGGGGATACATGCCGTCCAGTGGCGCCTCAAGGAATAAAATATCGTATCTTAGCGTGGAAGATAAACATTATAAAGTCATGTGTTGCGTGTGTTACAAATACAATAACGTACTTTTACGTCATTAAACCAACAATTGAAATGTTTTGCTTTCGTTGTTATAGGCATAATTGCCAAAAAACGGCCTCTTTTAGCACTTTTGCTTATAACAACGATAGTGGAATATTTTGAGTGTTGGTTTAATGACGTAAAAATACTTTACTATCTTCGTAATAAATGCAACATAAGATTTCATAATGTTTATCTTCTATGCTATAATATGTTTTTTTATCCAATGAGGGCGCCACTGGACGAGACCTAAGTAAGAACAACATAGATACCAAGACATGTTAACTTATAGAGATATAAACATAAAACGATGTCATTGATTTCTCTTTCAATAAACTTTTAAAAGTGAATACGTTTCTGTAGTTTTTTATTACTATTATTACTATTGTTTTCCGTCTAGCTTAAATAAATATGTTTGGTTTAGTATGTATAAAGCTAAATAATAATTAAATCAATAATTTTTATTAAATATTGATATTATAAATTTTATTTAAGTGTGACGCGACTCTGTAGCTTTTCTGTTCGTTTGCATTGACTATACGTTGACCCCAGGTTACCTATTAGGCGCTAATTTCAAATTTTACAAATCGAGCGTCGAGTGTCAATTGAGGGGCGCGGGGTGATTGGGCGGAGCCATTTTAAAGCTTCACGATCGAGGTGTCGCCTTAATGGTGCGACAGAGGTAGGAGTTTCCGAACTTTTTGGTACGAGAAGAAATGTCCTCAACGATGAAACAATGACTTCGCAAGCCCGCACGTGTGGTTCTATGACGGAAGGGAGTATACATATTATGCATTATATTGTCGGACAAATTACACAGCGCCATCCAGCCCCAAAGTAAGCGAAGCTTGTGTTATGGGTACTAGACAACTGATAAACATACGTAAATACATTTTTTGTTTTGTAAATACATACTTATTATACATAGAAAATACCCAGACCAAGACAAACAGACATGTTCATGCACACAAATGTTTGCCTTGTGTGGGAATCGAACCCACGAGCGTTGGTGTCAAAGTCGCGTCATTCACGACTGAGCCACCGAGCTCGTCAAGATTTATATTGTAAATGTAGAAGAAAGACGAGTGAGTGCTGGGAATAGTGTGAATGGAGCGTTGGGAAAACTTCTTGGCAGTAAAAACCTGAGCCAGAAGGCACAACTCGCTATACACAATGCAGTGCTGGTCCCAACGATTACTTATGGAAGCGAGAGCTGGGTATGGCAGAGCATGAAAGTAGGATAAACGTGGTGACAGAGTGTCGGTGTTAAAATAAGAAGAGGCATGCTCCGTTGGATCAGACATGTAGAAACAATGCAGGAGAAAAGAATTACGAAACAGATATACAATGCGAAAGTAGAAGAATGTAGGAGCCGAGGAAGGCCAAGACTTGCCTACATGATCAAATTGGTCGTGTTCTATCATGTGCTTAAAGTAGCCAGTGAGGTGTGTAAGGATCGAGTCACGTGGCGCTCGGTTCTCCCTGCCTACCGCGCGAGGGATTTGGCGTGAAGTTATAGTTATAGATAGACAGACAGATACATCATAATGAAAGTAGCGTCTGTCGTCTATCTCCGAAGCGTTTTCTAAAATCGAAAAAGTTTCAAAATGATGTCCAAATTTTGATTTTAATTTCAATTTTTCGGACATTTTTGTTTTTAATTTCGAATTTTCGATCCCCAATACAGCTTTGATTCTAATTCCGAATTTCTTAATCAGCACACTGTTTTCTTTCTGTTTTTTAAATTGTACAATCACCGCCTCTTTTTCAACTTTTTCAAAATTTTCGAGTCACCACAAAAAATTGATTTTTCTTGAACTTTATGACTAACATTTTGAACTTTCCAGATTTTATGAAATGCTTCGGAGATTGACAGACGATATTCTTTGTGTAATATATTTATAGAACAAAAAAAATATATTTTTTTTTGACGAGATCGGTGGCTCAGTCGTGAATGACGCGGCTTTGACACCAACGCTCGTGGGTTCGATTCCCTCACAAGGCAATCATATTTTGTGTGCATGAACATGTTTGTTTGTCTTGGTCTGAATGTTTTAAGAGAGGTAGGGCGCATCAAAGCAGCCCGTCTGGGGAAGTACCTCCGCCTCACAGAAAACCGCAGCCAAACAACAACTCCCTAGAGGGTTATTGTGTTCCTGCGTGTGAGTGAGGTCACCAGTAAGCTCCCAAGGAGTTGCTGTGTAAGCAACAGATGAGGCACCGCATGAGTGATACTTAATATATCGCAAGCGTTAATAGGCTACGGTACCCGTTTTACATCAGGTGGGCCGTATGCTTGTATGCCTCACGACGTAGTATAAAAAAAAAAGCGTAATTTCGGAAGTAAATCACGCTTTTTTCGAAATAGGAAAATTGTACGGTGATCCCAAAATTGAAAATTAATTGCTGTTAATTAAAATATTGGCGTATCTTCAATAAAGTCATTTCCGAGAAAAACTGGCGTTTAAAGTAATTTTATACATTTTCGATGTCGTGAAAAAAAAAAATTTTTCTCGTGTTTTACCAGAACGAGATGTCAGGACACCGGCGAGCGTGCATATACGCACGTATATTACAACACATGTTATTCCTGATTCTTTTTACTTTTTCTACGTATTCTTTCATCCCCCACTCAATTATGCATGCCCGAACCAACGGAGCATATCTGTTTCAGTGTAGTATAATTTTTAATACCTATCATATAATGTGGTAATTCATTATTGTCATATCGTTGTTTCAGGTATGTGCCTAAGAGTTGCAGCAGCAGTTGACGGCTGCAACTTCCAGCTCCTGTCAATAATTTGATGGGTGACGTGTGTTAGGTCACTATTTACTTTAAAGACAATCTCACATGCGCGTGGTGCACCCTGCAGTTGGCGTGGATGGGATTCCTCAAGAGGTGCGTGAAGAGGGTCGTCGGCAACGCACGAGTCTGTTTGTGTTGCGAATGACCATAGGCTACGGTGACTGCTTAGGCATCAGGCAGGCCGTACGCTTGTTTGCCACCTTAGCGGTATATAAAAAAGGCAGTCCGTCTGTGGAATTGACTCTAAAACAAAAAGGGGAAGCGTAGTGCAAAATTTGTGACGTAACCTCTTATAGTAGTAATCTTGTAGAAAGAGTGTTGGTTTGCAAGAGAGTATGCTCCGTTGGTTCGGACATGTAGAAAGAGTGTAGGCAAATGACGAAAAAGATATACAATGCTAAAGTAGAAGGATGTAGTGTAGGAGCCGAAGAAGACCACGACTAACCTACCGTGACCAAATTGGTCGTGTTTTATCAGAAGGTAGTGTCAGGAGCCTCAAGAACCGGCGAGCGTGCATGAAAAGAGCTATGAATGTCACAGAAGCGAGTGAGGTGTGTAAGGATCGCGTGTTATGGCGCTCGGTTCTCTCTGCCTACCCCGCAAGCTTTGTGCCGTGGAAATATAAATAAATATTGTATATAATTTTCAAGTTCGTAGGCTGCATCGGTGACAACCCGCTCCTGTGTATTCCCCGTCACGCGCCCGAGTCACAGCTGACTAGACAAGCAGTAGGATCACTTCAACAATGTTGTTGAATACCTAGTCAGCCATGCGATTCTCTAAGCGACTCGTAATGGCTGTGTGCGTCGCTGTGATCACAGATGTCACAGCTTTGACATCGTCTACTGCGATCACGGCTTTTTTATTTGGTATTCTATAAGGCTGTAAGCGTACGCGAGGCTGTGAATTCCAATTCCAAACGCAGCCTTGCGGCGCTAGTGTCGCACAACCATGAAAAGCGACACTAAGGAATTGCAATTTTGTGTTATAGGCTATAACAGCCGATGTTTCCGAGGATGTAAGGATGTTTGCTCTTACAGAATTGCATGGCTGGTCATAAGTTATGTCAAAAACTTTTGATGTACTTAATGACACACTTTTTGATAATTATGTAAAAGTTAGTAGTTTCAAGAGAGGTAGGGCGCATCAAAGCAGCCCGTCTGGGGAAGTGCCCCCACCTCACAGAAAACCGCAGCCAAATAACAACTCCCTAGAAGGTTATTATGTTCCTGCGTGTGAGTGAGGTCACCAGTAAGCTCCCAAGGAGTTGCTGTGTAAGCAGCAGAGGAGACATCGCGCGAGTGATACTTAATCGCAAGCGTTAATAGGCTACGGTAGCCTCTTTACATCAGGTGGGCCGTATGCTTGTATGCCTCCCGACGTAGTATAAAAAAAAAGTTATATATGAAAAGAAAGATAATTAAATGTACAATAAAATTATATTTACATTATTTGAAATGCCCTTACATTATTTGAAATTTTTAACAGAAGTATCGCGTATTTTATTTATTTTGATGAACCTGACGTTTCGAACGCTTTGCAGCGTCCTACCTGTGACCACGGACGCTGCAAAGCGTTCGAAACGTCAGGTTCATCAAAATAAATAAAACACGCGATACTTCCGTTAAAAATTGTTTAATTCAATGTGTAACAATCGCGAAACCTAAGATAATACTATGCCCTCCTCAATTTTGAATACATGCCCTTAATCAACGCGGCCAGTCATCGATCGCAGCACGCACCACATTGAGAGAGAGTAGAGACACTTCAAATTCTGTTGTTTTCTTACATTCATGACATACAAAAATAAAAATTTGCTTTTTGCCATTTTTTTTTACATTTTTAAAACATAATCTTATTGTATCTTATTCAATTCTATTCGTTTGTTTTCTTTTTTAATCTGCTAGCATTTCGAAAATTACCGTTGACTAAGGAGAAATAAATTTGTCAATATATAGAGTACATTGAGTCAGTTGTGGTACTGCTTGTGCCTGTGCTGTGGCCAAGTCCTGTTAAAAATAGGAATATTCATGAACTGGCTGCTCAGTGGCCGCCGTGATTGGTCTGGGGGGCGGTGGGGGGCCGGGGGCGCCAGGGGAAATACTCCACAGTAAGAAATTTAATTATTTCTAAACGGTACAATTACGCTAATTCACTCGCGCAATTCTATAAATTGACTGCAAAGAAGAATTTCCATTTCATGTAACTTTTTGCACGAGACCATCTATATATCTATCATTTACGATGGTCGAGTAGTTTATTTTTAGGGTTCCGTACCCAAAGGGTAAAATGGACCCTATTACAGAGACTCCGCTGTCTGTCCGTCCGTCACCAGGCTGTATCTCATGAACTGTGATAGTTAGACAGGTGAAATTTTCACAGATGATGTATTTCTGTTGCCGCTATAACAACAAATACTAAAAAAAAGAGAAAAATTAATTTTTAAGGGGGCTCACATACAACAAACGTGATTTTTTTGCCCGTTTTTGCTCGATATTGATAACGGCAACAGGTAGACGCTTGAAATATTCACAGAATATTTAGTTACTCGTATATATTCACTTTAAAAATAAATAATTAAATTAAAATAAAACAAATATTTAAGGAATCTCCCATACAACAAACGTTTCTTTTTTTGCCGTTTTTATAGATAATGGTACGGAACCCTTCGTGTGCGAGTCCGACTCGCACTTGGCCGGTTTCTTTCGTCTCGGTTTTTGTGTTTTTAAGAGAGGTAGGGCGCATTCAAACAGACCGCCTGGAGAAGTACCTCCACAGAAAATTGGCAAATAACATTTCTGTGGAATTGTTGTGTTCCTGTGAGTGAGTGATGTTACTATGCTTCGCGTATTGCAAGCATTCATACGCTATGGTAGCTACTTTACATCAGGTGGGCCGTATTCTTATATGCCTTCCGCCGTTGTATAAAAAAACGTGTGCGTCCCGGCACGCCCGACAGAAGTGATAACTTAAACTAATCCGCTGCCGTATGCGTGAGAGAAAGGGAAGCTGAACTGGCGTGGTAACGCGTTACGTAACGAAGCGATTTACCCTCCCATAAGAAGTTATCACTTCAAAAAATAGCCTTTAACTAAAATGTTCCATCTGTGAGGTGGAGGTACTTCCAGACGGCGTGCTTTGATGCGCTTTACCTACTTTTAAAAACACAGACCCAGTTCATGCACACAAATATTTGTCCTATGTGGGAATCGAACCATGAGGTTTGGTGTTTATGTAATCACTTCACCATCACGCTGTATTATCCTTTGAAAAAGATAAAAATATGAAAAAAGTATTTTAAAAAAAGTGGCTTCGTTTCCCACCTGTCGCACCATCTGGCAGGTTAAACTTGGTAATTTACTCGAAATAAAACCTTAGGCGTATAAGTTTACGACTCATATTAACTTTTAACTAATATTTAGGTTTTCACGGAACAGATTATACGATATTAAGTTTTATGCTCTAGCGATAAGGTTGCTTTTAAATAACTAAAATTAATATTTGACCGTTTGAAAAATGATCGAACACGTTTTGGGTTTCCTCAACTAATGTACCGTTAGATATTAATCTCTCTGTTATAGACTATAAGGTCGCGTTTGCATTACATTTTTTTTTTGACCGTTTGAGAAATGGCGGGCGCTTTTTTAGGTTTAGTTACCTATTATTATCAAAAGTAAAAGGTTTGTATTCAATATTTTAGTACAAAAGAGAGTTAAATCTATCACATCAACTAGGGGGAAGCACCTCTACCGTACAGAAAACCGAAGTCATGTAACAGCTCTTAAGTTGTAAGTGTATTAATGTTCACTTATCACAATATAGAAGCGACAGTGTATTATATATAATAACTTCCCGCCAAATACCTTGTGGGGTAGGCAGAGAGAACCGAGCGCCACGTGACCAGCGACGTATCAAAAGGTAGACACGTTATACACCAACATTATTGTATTTTAAAATGGCGCGAGTAGTACTATATCTACGTACAGTTATTTATTATGACACTTTGCTCTAACGAAGAGACAAATGGTAGGGCATGTCGTTACAAAGAGATGAATATATATCTTAAGATATTTATGCTTTATGGCGAAGTGCGTATAGACGCGATGCGAGAGCGTGGCCGACTGAATGCGAGTTGGGTAATTACCTTACTTTCGTATTGCCATTCTAGAGCGTGTACGACGTATCTGTAACGTGTGAGCGAGGTTACCATTATGCTCCTGAGGAGTTGCCGTATTAGCAGCAGAAGTGACAACGCACGAATGATACTTAATGTGTTGCAATCGTTCATATGCCGGTAACCGATTTCCATTAAGTGGGCGTAAGCTTATATACCTACATCGAGGATGTATTAAAAAAAAGTATTAATTTAGACATAGATCATCTCACAAATGGAAGAAGCTTTTGAGATATATGTGACAGACGGACAGACACGCGAGTAACGTACGATCTATATAATTTAAATATAACGTTTCCGTTATTCCGATGTATGCACGGAATCCTAAAAATTATATCAGTCCTTACTTTAATAATTCAACAATTTACATAAATCCGAAATAAATTCTCGTGTCGCGGGCATAAAATGCTGCATTATACAGATTTAAGGCCGTGCGGAGCTAACGGGCGGTTTGTCGGGGCTAAAATGTAGTTGCAGAAGTGCTGGTTGAAATGCACATCGCGCTACATAAACGAGAATATAACTAAAACCATCAAGCGGGGTAGGGCGCAGCCCGATTTGGAAAGTACTTCCACCTCACAGAAAACCGCACCCAAATAACTCCCTAAAGGTTTGTTGTAATCATGCGCGTGAGTAAAGGCCACCAGTATGCTCCTTAGGAGCTGCTGTGTTAGCCGCGGAGGTAGCATCGCGATACTTGTTATATTGCAAGCGTTCATAGCCTACAGTGATCGCTTTACATCAGGTGGGTCGTTGCTTGAATGCCTCCCGACGTTGTATAAAAATAGGTACCTCCACCGCACAGAAAACCACTGCCAAATAACCCACCAACAAACGTATGCAGTTACAGTTAGTGATAGCATGCCACCTGTAGGGGGATGACACCGGGGCCGGGGGTGGCGCGGAGACAGGGTGCGTCTGACAGCCTGCCGTCATGTCAAATAATATGCTTGTCAGTTTGTGAATAAATAACGTACGATTCAGGGTATCCGCGTTTATATTAGGGGTTAAAGTATGAAATTGCCGATTTGTACGGAAAAATTTAAACTCGTTTTTTTCTAAGATGTAACATATTTATTTAATCAAAATAATTTACCCTCATTATCTATACATTGCTGCCATCTAATCGGAAGTTTATTTATGGCTTTGCGATATAACTCTGGGGATCTAGATTCGATAAACTGTGTGACGGCATTTTGTACTTGTACTGCCTCCTGGGAAGAAAATTTTTTATCACGTAGAAAATTATCCAAAAACGAAAAAAATGGTAGTCAGTTGGAGCAAGGTCTGGCGAGTACGGAGGATGACGTACGGTTTCTAACTGCAGCTCCTGTAGAGTTACAACGGTTTCTCGTGCAGCAATAATGGTGAAGACCTATTCAGGAGTCGGGGCTGTTTCACTGCCAGTTTCGCCATCATTGTTCGACGTTCGTCACAGTAAACATTTCTGCTGTTATTGCTTGGCCAGACCTGAGAATGAGCTATAGTGAATAACGCCATGAAGAGACCACCACATAGCTACCATTACCTTTTTCTTGGTAAGCTTTGCTTTAGAGCACTCTTGCGGCGTTTGACCTGGGGTCAGCCATTGCATTTCTCGCTCACAATTCAATCCACTTTTCTTCACATGCCACAATTCGAAATATTCCTTCATTTCTGTACCGTCTCAACAACGGAACACAAGTTTCAACACGCGTTTCTTTCTGCAGATCAATCAAATCATGAGGCACCCAGTTTTCATATTTTTTTATCTTATTGATTTGATGCAAATGAGTCAATATTGTAGGTAAGGTAACGTTAAACCATGCCGCTAATTCCTGGGTAGTTTGACTCGAATCGGCTTCCACCATCTCCTTCAATTCAGTGTTATTCACCTGTGTGGGCGGTCTTCCACGTGGTTCGTTCTTCAAGTCGAAGTTTTCATTGTTATTGAACCAAAAACGCACGGTGCGTTCATTATCGGTCTCGTCTCCAAACGCAGCATTGATATTGCGAGCCGTTTCTGCCGCGTTAGTTCCGCGTTGTAACTCGTATTCAAAAATTACTTGGATTTTCCAAGTATCAATCTTTCCCGTCTAAGCTGTCTAATAAAAAACAATTGAAATTCGAAAATCAAATGTTGCACATTTTCTTAAATAAAACCTTGTAAAGAAGTTCACTCGAAAATCTCACACCATGAAGGTTTAATATCATTATGGATCAATGTTATCCGAAATAAATGAGTTTTAATGGATTTTCTACGTAAAATCTGTCTCGTCGGTTCTCTATGGGGTTTTCCTTCATGTGTAGACACTATGTTAAGAAAAACTACAGACTTACCATTTCATTCACCCTGTTCTGAGTGCTTCCGCCGCTAACTAGTTCATCCGAACTATCGTCGGCCGATACTAGTTAGGGCTCCATCATCTTCTGATAAAACACGACCAATTTGGTCATGATAGGTTAGTCTTGGTCTTCCTCGGCTCCTGCATCCTTCCACTTTCGCGTTGAATATCCGTTTCGTCATTCTTTCATCCTGTATTCTTTCTACATGTCCGAACCAACGGAGCATTAGCTCTCTTACATCATCATTGTGAACGGCGACCGTTCTCGGCCGATCTTCTGTATAACATAAGAGGTCCTTCCAGGGTTGGTGTGTTCCTGCGCGTGAGTGAGGTCACCACCTAAGGAGTTGCTGTATTGGCAGTAGAGGTGGCATCGCGCGAGTGATACTTAAGAGGGGGCATAGAGCTAAGTGGCGCCCTCCTTTTGTTTTTATTAATAACGCTGAATTTAAGACCAATTACATAAAACGCTCAATACGGGCCACTGAAGAACCATATTAATGTTTTTTTTAAAACATATCTTGTATTTATTATCTATGTACAAATAACCAAAATTTTAATTATTGCTTTTTGTGGCCACTTTTAGCAATAATCAAAATTATGACTAATTGTACATAGATAATAAATACAGAATATGTCTCAAAGCTGGTGGTTTACATCAGATGGGCTGTATGCCTTCGACGTCTTTAAAAAAAAATGAAATATCCAGTATTGCTCTGGTTTGTGGTGTCCTTCCCTGCTAATAACCATAATTTTTCTAATCATCCTCGGTAACCACCGGTCCACTGGTCCACCGGCGCCGCCGGGCCACCGGTCGTCTCTGAACCGTGACCGGAAGTGCCGTCCGTTATAATTACGCTGCATTCTACAACATCCGGTCGGTCGCAATCATTACGTCTGCTCAACTTGGGGTGATAACATGTCGATTTCGGACATTTGCTTGCGAGGGTCACAGCGTGATGGTAACATCTGAATGGCCGGCGTCAGTAATGAAACCCTGAAAACGCTTTTGACGAGCTCGGTGGCTCAGTCGTGAATGACGCGACTTTGACACCAACGCTCGTGGGCGAGATTCCCACACAATACAAACATTTGTGTGCATGAACATGTCTGTGTGTCTGGTCTGGAAGTTTAAAAGAAGAAGTACCTCCACCTCACAGAAAACCGAAGCCAAATAACTCCCTAGAGGGTTGTTGTGTTCCTGCGTGTGAGTAATGTCACCAGTAAGCTCCCAAGGAGTTGTTGTCTTAGCAGCGGAGGAGGCATCGCGCGAGTGATGCTTAATATATTACAAGCGTTAATATGCTACGGTATCCACTTTCCATCAGGAGGGCCGTATGCTTGAATGCCTCCCGACGTTGTATAAAAATTATAATAACGCTAGTAGGTTCGGTTCCCATACAAAACAAACATTTGTGCGCATCATGGCTTTATGTTACTGTTTGGGTGTTTTTGATGAATTTTATACAACGAGGCGTGTACTTCATGTAAAGCTGTTACCGAAGCCTATGTACGCTTTTAACGCATTGAGTATCACTCGCACTGGCTCGAGTAACACAACGAAACTCCAAAGAGTTGTTATTTGGCTGCAGTTTTCTTTGAAGTGGAGGTAATTCCCCAAACGGACTGCTTTGATGCGCCCTTCCTCTCTTAAAAACACCCTTACCAAGACAAATACACATATTTGTGCACACAAGTGTTTGTCCGGTCTGGGAATCGAACCCACCAAATCGTGTAAACAACATAATACATATGAAATGTTGACTGTCAACTAGTTCATTACTCCATAAGCTGCATAATGCAATTGACATTAAATTACCATTGGCGCTATTTTTCTTCGCCTTGGGCCCATTAGTGCTGAATAGGCGATTTCTCCGGCAACTCCACGACGTGGGAACACCTGGGACAATACACCATTATGTAACGTGATGGTAGAAAGGCGGAGGTCAAGCAACGTTCACTCCGCTCTGCGCGTGATGGGTCACCGATTTGTTGTTTGAAGGGCGTAGGGCGCGTCAATGTAGCCAGTCTGGGTTTACTCCGCCTCAGTGAAAACCAGCAGCCAAATAAAAATGAGTGTGAGTGAGGTCACCAGTAAGCTCCTAAGGAGTTGCTGTGTTAGCGGAGGAGGTATCGCGTAAAAGTTGTATATCTGTTTCGTGATTACAATGTAAAAGTGGAAGTAGGAGACGAGGATGACCAAGACTTACCTACCATGACGAAATTGGTCGTGTTCTATCAGAAGGTGATGTCAGGAGCCCTAGAGACCGGCGAACGTGCACGAATAGAGCAATGAATGTTATTGAAGCGAGTGAGATTTATTGGACTTGGCGGTCACACTGCCGTACCCCCAAGTCTAGATTGGGGGAATTCTGTCACTGTCAGAGACAGGAATATGTAAATTGTACATTGTGAACCTGCTGGTAAAGTGGTTACCAATACAGATTTAACACCAACGGTCGCGGGTTCGATTTCTATATATACCTAACAAATAATTGCGTGAAATGACATGTCTGTTTGTCTTGGTAATGGATGTGTTTAAGAGAGGTAGGGCGCATCAAAAGCAGCCCGCCTGGGGAAGTACCTCCACCTCACAGAAAACCGTAGCCAAATAACAAAACAATAATGGATTACTGTATCGTTCATAGTCTATCTATGGTAACCACTTTACATCAGGTGGGACGTATGCTGGTAAACCTCCCGACTTTGTCTAAAAAATATTATAGAAATTTAAGATTTCCTTAGAGACCGGCGAGCGTCCATGAGAAGAGCTATGAATGTTGTTGAAGCGAGTGAGGTGTGTAAGGATCGAGTCACGTGGCGCTCGGCTCTCTCTGTCTACCGCGCGAGGGATTTGGCGTGAAGATATAGATAAATAGATTTCCCTATTGATTTTAAAATTCCAGATCCATAACTACGAGCTATGCCTTCTTTTTACAGTTATCTCGTTTCCATTAGCATTGGCGGGGTCCGCTACTTAAGCCTATGGACTTGGTGAAGTAACTGATTGCGACATGGCGCGACTGCCGTCACAACCTCCACAGCGCGGAGGGAACACCAGACTTTCCTTAGATCAGGTCGCACGTGTTCCGAAATATAATTTCTTGGACGTGCTAGTTCCCTCACCATGTTTTCCATCACCTAGCAATTGATAAATAATTCTCAAAAACATTCGGACACCGTGAGCTATTTTTGTGTAAATCTGATCGTATATAAATTAATCCATCCATGTCGGTAGATGTAATAATCGAATAACTAATGTCAAATGTCACCTTAGTCTTCCTGCGACCACGGACGCTGCAAAGCGTTCGAAACGTCAGCTTCAACAAAATAAATAAAACACGCGATACTTCCGTTAAAAATTGTTTAATTCAATGTGTAACAATCGCGAAATTTTTTATATACATACATAGTAGTCGTATGATCTTTCGGTGTATCCGATATTATGCGGCCGTGTGGTGGGTAGTCGTGCAATGCGAAATACAATGCAATTCGTGTCACACTATAATTTTAAATCAACACTTGTAATCAATGTTCAGGAAAATGCGAAACGAGAGAACAGTCCCAAGACGTCGTCACTTGCCGCCGGTTGCACTAACTCTCCATTTCTCCCAGTGTCGACCCCTTGATGCTGTCAAAGTCAAAGTGCGCCAACGTTCGCACGTTCCATACTCATGACCGGATGCGACGTATACATAAATCCGACAACAAGAATATAGTGCACACACCAGGATTTAGGAGGGTCCGTTTCTACACAGCATTACGGTGTTAGAGCAAGAGGCGTCTTAAATCTGCTCTACGTACATTATCGCAATAAGACTTGGGGAATAGGTACATTGCACATGGCGTCCTACGACGTTCAACATCAGTCTGATAGGCCACACTTGGTCTAACGATTAAACAACTCAGGGACCAATGAGCTCGTAATAATTAAGATAGTAAGCTTGTTCATTAGCCACTACTCTGATACTGTTAAGTACACGATATCTCAAAAATATATTAAAAGTTTCTATAATTGAAATTAATGAAGAAACATTTCTGAAAAAGATAAATCTCACCATAATGTGGGCAACGTGTATTCATTTTGGAATTCAATGCATGAATGGCGGCGAAAAGGCGGAGTGACAGCTGTCAGCGGCACAAAGATGGCGGACAATATGGCGGCCAGCGCGGCGGGTTCATTAGCGCGGGAGATTATGTGTACAGAGAGTACCTAAGCTTGCCGCCAACGCTTTGTGTGGATTAATTAAGACAAATAAAAGAAATGGATATAAGTTTTTTTATATATAGATATTTTTATTTATGTCATAATGATGTTTATATTAAATTTGGAGGCTGGAACCGCATAGTACAGGTTAGCAATGTTAGTTTACCATCGAGAGTCGTGAATTCGATTCCCGCGCAGGACAAATATTTTAGTGTGTGAACAGTCATGTCTGTTATTCGGTTTTTAATATTATTTTTCTCCATATCATAGAAAACCGTATCCATATAATAACTTCCTGACGGGTTTGTTATGTTCCTGCGTGTGAGTGAGCTCTCCTGTAAGCTGTAAGGATACTCAATGTTTCAATGTTATTTTCTATGTATAATAAGTATGTATTTACAAAAAAAAAAAAATGTATTTACGTATGTTTATCAGTTGTCTAGTAGCCATAACACAAGCTTCGCTTACTTTGGGGCTAGATGGCGCTGTGTAATTTGTCCGACAATATTTATATTTATTTATAATGTATCACAAGCGTTAATAGGCTACGATAGCCGATTTACATTAGGTAGGGTGTATGCTTGTATTTGTATGCCTCCCGAGTCCCGACGTTGTATAAAAAAAAAGAAATATCTTGAACGTACGATTATTACGTTTCCTCGCGACATTTTCCTTCACTTAAACGACCGAATATAAACTTGATATTCCGTATACAAATCAACTTTATACCCGTCGAAGTATCTATTTTCCGCTCCGGTAACTTTCCCGATAGTTCTGATATCAAGTGACAGGTGTCGGCGCCATTTTGAAAACTTGACGTTTACAAACTACTTA
Organism: Pyralis farinalis; assembly: GCA_947507595.1. Taxonomy (NCBI): domain Eukaryota; kingdom Metazoa; phylum Arthropoda; class Insecta; order Lepidoptera; family Pyralidae; genus Pyralis; species Pyralis farinalis. Next base: position 1,152,695 of record OX382263.1, read on the forward strand.
TCTTCGAACGCGGGTTATTTGGGAGAGGCCTTCCTTTTAAATAGCTCGTCTTCGCATAGCTACCATTAATGTAACTATTTCCATATAAATTAGGGTTTGGATTTCACAAACTCCCTAGCGATACCACGAAATGACGGCAGATGTCGAATACTCATTTCTTTTACCTACGTCTTTTTACCATAAATGTGTAGTGATATGACTAAATACAAAATATGCAATTTGATCTAACCTGCTTTGTGTGTTTCCGCCAGCAATTAGTTCATGCGGCCTAGCGTCGGCCGGCACCCACTACCGTTAGTAGATGCAACGTGCCGACGCTGCCATGGCTGCTCCGGTAGTCTCTGCCTCGGCTGCTGTGGTCGTCCGCCATCTGGAACAGAAACCGCATGCCCCCACCACCGTCGCAGCGTTAGATCAAATTGCATGCAAATTTGACTTTCGCAAAATAACGCCTTAATCTGTCAACTATTTAAATACAAACATGCTTTCCGTGATACGTCGTTTCACTAAACAGAATACAAAATTAGGGAAATATTGACAGATATAACATAAAAGAAAATTGAAAATGAAGTAATGGAAAAAAATTAGAGAAAATCAAAGATTTTTATAGTTACAGGATACGTCGTACACGCTCTAGAATCGCAATACGAAAGTAAGGTAATTGCCCAACTCGCATTCAGTTGGGCACGCTTTCGCGTCGCATCTATACGTATTTCATCACAAAGCATAAATCTCTTAAGATATATATTCATCTCTTTCTAACGACTGGTTTGCTCTATCATTTGTCTCTTTGTTAGAGCAAAGTGTCATAATTGGCAGAGCTGCCATAGCCAGCGGAGCCACATTACCCTCAAAATTGCCGTTTGGGGTAGACTGATGTCATCCAGCTAGCGTTTAGACGGTAATAGTGAGAAACTCCAAAATGGACACACTAATAGCTAACATATTGTAGTTTTGTATCCTTTAATTTGAAATTTAAATGTTCGTTGGTGAGGAAGAACGGTCCAAAATCGTTCCAATTAGAAAAAAAAACACATGGGAAAACGTATGGCCGGCCACTCTGCAGTGCAGAGTCTGCACTGCACTCCCATCAACAGAAAAAGTAACAGCACTCGTCGCTAGTAAATAACTGTACGTAGATATAGTAGTACTCGCGCCATTTTAAAATACAATAATGTTGGCGTATAACATGTCTACCTTTTGATACGTCGCTGTAGAATATAGTGTTTTGTTTCGACCACCGTGTCCAGTTGATTCATGGCACTCTGCGAGAACGAAATAGTAATCTTTCATTGAAATAATTACAACAGTTGAGTTTGATTCAGGCAGAATCAAAAGTTTCAGTCGCCCATTACTCACTACGTTAGTTTCATAGTAATACAGATATACAACGCGAATGTTGGAGGGCAGGAGAGGGATGTAGGAGCCGGGAAGGCCAAGACTTACCTACCATGACCAAATTGGTCGTGTTCTATCAGAAGGTGATGTCAGGAGTCTTAGAAACCGGAAGCGTGCACGAGAAGAACAATGAATGTTATTGAAGCGAGTGAGGTGTGTAAGGATCGAGTCACGCGGCGCTCGGTTCTCTCCGCCTACCGCGCAATGGGTTTGGCGTAAACTTATAGATGGATAGATCTCTTACGAGATTTATTTAAAATCGGTGCCGATTTATGTTCATCACCGAGCTCAATTACATTATAAATGTTATCTGCAGACCATAACGACTTATCTTTCTCTTTGTGTATGTGTTTTTTTTTTCTTTCAATTTTTTATGATTTGATCAGTCAGCCTGTGTGACTGATCAAATTATCATAAAAAATTTGAAAGGAAAAAAAAACACAGGCTCCAAGCCGGCACTCGTGAAAGCGAGACAGAGGCATGTCATGGCATGTTTTTTAACATGTTACTGGATTCTATTTAGTGAATCGATGTATCACTAATAAATAAATATTGTCGGATAAATTACACAGCGCCGCCCAGGCTCAAAGTAAGCGAAGCTTGTGTTATGTACCTACTAGCGAACTGATAAACGTACGTAAATACATTTTTTTGTAAATACATACTACATAGACATGAGAGCTCGATGGCGTCGTTGCGCGTGTCTATCAAACCAAGACGTAGGTTAAGCAACGTCGACCGCAGCCTGTCTATGGATGGGTTTATCTATCTCGAGTTTCTCTGTGCTTCGTGCGTTAAGCCGTCGGTCCCGGCTGTTGTCGATAGATGACAGTAGTTAAGCTAAGTCAGTGGCCCTCGGGCGGCTTGAAAACACTGACCTCCGCCCCTCTAAACCCGTATCCCAGCAGTGGGTAAGTGAGGGTTGATGTGATGTGATGATACATAGAAAATACCCAGACCAAACCAGACATGTTCATGCACACAAATGTTTGTCCTGTGTGGAAATCGAACCCACGAGCGTTGGTGTCAAAGGAAGTTGGTGTGAAAGCATGTTAGTACTCGTATTTAGTCATATCACTAGACATTTTTAGTAAGAAGGCGTAAAAGAAAAGATTCGACATCTGCCGTGAGTTCGTGAAATCCCCAGTGCAGAGGCGACCCTGCGACATATATAACAGATTATCAGATATTTTTAGTTACTTAGGCTTCTTACACACGTAGCACACAACACCACACCCACGCGGCGGGGATTTGTATGAAAACGAATAGTGGATGGAATTCACACGGATCACATTTTGCAGTCAGTATATTACATTTTATAACCGCAATGGTCGCGTACTGTGCGGTTCCAGAGAAGTTTTCTTCCGAATATTCTCAGGTGTGGGATTAGCTCCCAGTCGAGGTTTTTTTCCAGGGAACTACAGCATGGAATTCTTCCAGAAATGCGTGAAGAGGTTTTTTAGAGGGTCGGCAACGCTTGAGTGACGCCACAGGAGTGGCACGCGTGTCATTGGTTCGCCGTCCCTGCCCTAGAGGGTTGTTGTGTCCCTGCGCGTGAGTGAGGTCAACAGTAAGCTCCTAAGGAGTGCTGTATTTGCAGCAGACGTCAGAGGCATCGCGCGAGTTATACTTTGCAGGTATACCGTAAGTATATAATACGTCCTCCCGACAAAAAAAAATGCCGTCGCATGAGTGAAACCGACCACATCGCAGCCACGTAGCCGCGGCTGGCCGACATTGCGTTTCCCCTACGAAAGCCGGAGTCTGTCTGTCTGCACACCACGTAACCACATCGCAACTACTTGCGACAACTCGACCACATCCACATTTCGTAGTCACGACAATGTAATCGCAAAAAGCTGCAGCGACACTATTCACACGTAACCACTGCTCCACCACTGTTTGTCGCGACCGTGTGGCGCGTTTGTGATACGTGTGTAGCAAGCCTTAGTGATTTCGTTAAGTTCTCTTGCGTCTCACAGATACTGTGCCAAAATAACTATGGAGTGCAAATTGCTAAAATCCATCAATTTCTATACAATCTTTGAATGGGAACACAAATTGAGAGGCACGAGTGAGCGGTTTCTTCAGTCACGATCACGACCCGCGAATAGCCCCCCGCTGTTGTAGTGATGGCACGTGCTCGGTGATCACATCTATCGATAGATTGTCGTACGCGTCTGTTACTAGGGAAATAGTTACTAGGTTCAGGCGTTACTTTGCGGAAGTCAAATTTACAGGAAATTTGATCCAAACTACTTTGTGTGCTTCCGCTCCCGATTAGTTCGTGCGAACTACTGCCGGCCGGCACCCACCCGGCACGCAGAGATGACCGGAGCAGCCGAGGCAGCGGCGGCATGCATCTACTGACGGTAGTGGGTGGGTGCCGGCCGGCAGTAGTTCGCACGAAGTAATCGGGAGCGGAAGCACACAAAGTAGTTTAGATCAAATTACCTGTAAAACAAGGTATCATTAATTTTTCTTGATCATTATAGTTAAAATCATATTTTTAATTGCTTTTCGCAAGTTTTATCAAATTATTATCATTGTTAAATAATTGCACAGCATCACTACAGTATATACTTAGGTGCCGCTGACGACCTAACGATTGGGCACCAATCGACAACGTTCTGTTTTACGCAAAAATTATTACGATAATTTTTTTTTATATCAGAGATATCAAAACGTGCGAAATAAAGTATTATCGCGTACTTCATTTTTCTCATAAAGCATAAAGGATAATTAGGTACCCGAAATAACGTACAATATTTTATTATAAATTACGGGTGGCAACCCTAATTCCCGCATCTCTCCCCACCGTTCGAGGCGGGCCGAGCTAATTTTCCAAAGTAAGTAACTTACGTTCCTTATTGATTGACATAATTCCGCTTTAGTCAATAGCACAGAAATTATCCCCGCGGAACCCTAACCACTTTGTTGTCAAGTCTTTCGAACTAAATTTAGCTATAGACGCGACTTCTTGTAACTTTCGACATGGAACCCGCTGCGCCTAGTGATGGCCGCCGTCGATATGTTATCGATAAAGATTTCCAATTATGAATGAGCTGTGAATTTTATTAGTTTAGACGATCAATTCTTGTATGTGTGTAAATGTATGTGCATATCTAAAACCGTAAATACTAGAGCACTATAACAAGCAAAATGATAAAGTGTACGCCCACAGTTCTAAAGAGGTCGGAAAGTTACAACGTGGTCATCATCCTTTAGTTTGGTGGGGGGTGTCTTGTCAAGGAGTCACAAAGCTTCATTATTGTGAAAAAGGGGCGAAGACTTCAGTCAAAGTGTATTAAGAGACTGGTGTTCTTGGACCGTGTTGTAAAATCTCTCAGCAATACACTTATTAAAAATGTACCGTGGACTTTCCAGCAGGACTCTGCACCTGGTCACAAGGCACGAACTACCCAAGCCTTGCTCGAAACCAACGTTCCGCACTTTATAAGAGCTGAAGACTGGCCCTGGTTTAGCCCAGATCTGAACCCCTTAGACTACAAATTATGGTCAGTTTTAGAGGACATGGCCTGCTCGAAACGACACGCCGACATTGTGTCTGAAATCTCTGGAGCAAGCAGTGGCTAAATTTTCCATGGAAACAGTGCGTGAATCCATAGATTCGTGGTCAGATAGATTAAAGGCCTGTGTCAAAGTCAAAGGTGGCCATTTCGATTAGAATTATTTGTTTATTTTTTGCTGAGAATTCATACATAAATATGTAATTTTATCTTTAGAGACGTTTTTCCTTTCCTTACACACTCACAGGAACACAACAATGAAGGAGTTACTATTTAGTATTTAGCTGCGGTTTTCTCTGAAGTTGTGGTACTCCAGTCGGGCTGCTTTGACGCGTCCTACTTCTCTCGACACCCACACCAAGACAAACAGACATATTCATTAACACACAAGACAGACGTAACATTACCATTTCTACAGTGTGACAATGGAGCGTTGGTGTTAAAATAGCAGTGGACCCGGTGCTCACAATAACGTTGTATTTCAGCGCCTAAATATATCAGCGGTTCGAATCTACTGAAGATGAATTCGCGAATATTCTAACCGATAAGTCAATAAGTCAATTCTAAAACTTCCTGCTCGTACAAATTTCTTCTGATTAAATTCGTTGTGAATTCCAAGGCAGCTGTAGTTTAACTCCCGGGACAGCAATGGACTTCACTGTTCATTGCCTTTTTGGTGGTCGCCGCTGTTAATTCTGGCTACACAGGAGACACAGTGGTGGGAGTGAGTGGTGGGTCTGTCCCATTAAAAAAAACCATGTTGAGAATGCGCAAGCTTGCATTGCCAGAGGAACACCTGGCTCGTCAATTATTATAACAATTCAATTTATTTTTATTTGTCAGCCATTTTGACCATGTTCCTTAAGAGATAGGAACGGTGTTCCTGAACACTCCTATTCTACTTTTTTATGCTGAATCCGAATCTGAAGTCAAAATTCGAATATTCGAAAAAAGCGACAGACAAACATATATATTTCATATAGGAACGGTGTTCCTGAAAAGTCAATGAGTGCCGCCATGTTGATCCGCGAACTAGCCAATAGGAGCTACGCGTTCTACTTCACCCCCCGACGTGTAGCGGTGAATTCAGTTACTATGTAATGTCGGCCATAACGGTCCTCCGTACTTCCTTCATGAGCCAACTACTCCGCCACTGAGTTCATCAAAAATATTTATCGATTTTTCTTTTATACAATGTCGCGAGGCACACAAGCATACGGTCCACCTGATGTAAAGCAGTTACCGTAGCCTATTAACGCTTGTAATATATATCACTCGCGCGATGCCTCCTCCGCTGCTTACACAGCAACTCCTTAGGAACTTACTGGTGACCTCACTCACGCGCAGGAACACAACAACCCTCTAGGGAGTTGTTATTTAGCTGCGATTTTCTGTGAAATGGAGGTACTTCCCTAGACTTTGATGCGCCCTACCTCTCCTAAAACATCCAGACCAAGACAAGCAGACATGTTCATGCACACAAATGTTTGTCCTGTGTGGGAATCGAACCCACGAGCGTCGGTGTCAAAGTCGCGTCTTTCACGACTGAGCCACCGAGCTCTACAAAATTTATCGACCTTTTTCGTCCCTAGCGGCAGTATATTGGTTTTCGCCGTCAAATCTCCATAGTTGGCAAGTATCCGGACCAAGTTAGATCCAGAAGTACATCTCGGATATCCTTGACTATTTCTTCAACTACACTTATATCCCTGTGTGTTTAGACGAGCTCGGCGGTGCAGTGCTCAAACGCACTGCTACGTAACTTTGACACCAACGGGGGTTCGATTCCCACACAGGACAAACATTTGTGTGCATGTACACCTCTGTTTGTCATGGTCTGGGTGTTTTTAAGAGAGGTAGGGCGCATTAAAGCAGGCCGTCTGGATAAGTACCTCCACCGCACAGAAAACCGCGGCCAAATAACAACTCCCTAGAGGGTTGTTGTGTTCCTGCGTGTGAGTGAGGTCACCACGAAGCTCCAGCAGAGGTGGTATAGCTCGAGTGATATTTAATGTATTACAATTGTTCGTTCATAGACTGCGGTAAATGCTTTACATCAGGTGGGCAATATGCTTCTATGCCTCCCAACGTTTTATAAAAAAATATATATATTGAAAATAGTTCCTTATTCTCGAGAACGTGAGAACCTATTAAAAGTTTTTGGTTAAAAAATAACCGTCAATGAACAATATGACAAATGTATAAAAATATTTTACAGTTTTTTATTAAATATATGTGAAACACGGTACTTATTCTAATATAACATTTAAAAAAATATTTGTCTGTCTGTTTGTTCCGGTTAATTTGCGAAACGATTGCACTGGTTTTGATGCAACTTTTACTGGCAGACGATGTTATAAGGGGTGACTTAGCTACTTTTGTTTTAGAAAATAAATTAAAGTCAAAAATATATAAAATAAATTGCCGTAGGTATGAATGTTAAAAAAGCGAGTGAGGTGTGTATCGCGTCTTATGTCGCTCGATTCTCTCTGCCTACCGCGCAAGAGACTTGGCGTGAAGATATACATACATAAGTTAAACCTATGAAATTGTGAACAAATTGCGATTCCACGCTACGAACACGGGGGGGATTCGGACGGATTCAATAATACTGTCCGTCAGTCACGAATTTCTCCAGAACTGATTGACGTACGTTTAAAAAGTCGCTAACAAATATTTCGGTATCACACGGCGCAGGGTCAGCTTGCTTAACCTATCAAAATGTTGATAGTGAAAACACTGCGGGAAAGGCTCTGACACAGCGTACAGAATATAAGTAGTTCAACCTCGTGTGAAATCGTTGGCCGAGGTGGATATACCTACACAACTGTAACTTCATCAGATAGTGGGTATCATCATCATTTCAGTAGAAGGCCGTCCACTGCTGAACACATTCCCTCCCCTTAAGCCTTTTTAGGGTGCCTCAAAAACAAAAACGGAACCCTTATCGGATCACTTCGTTGTCTGTCTGTGCTCAGTCAAGACCCTTTTTCTCAGGGACCGGTGGAGCTATCAAGCTGAAATGAATATCAAATACTCAGGTCTGCAATATCTTCGAGCAGTAAAAAGATCAAACTTCTAAGTCATCGTAATCAAAAGATACGGCTGTTTATGTCTCGTTTATGGTACATATAAGTATCACTGGTGCGATGCTACCTCTGCTGCTAGCAGCTCCTTAGGAGCTTACTGGTGACCTCACTCATTTACAAGAATACTACAGCCCACCAGGGAGCTGTTATTTGGCTACGGTTTTTTATGAAGTGGAAGTACTACCCTAGTCTCGCTGCTTTGTAGCGTATCGTATAAAAAAACGGTTTGCACTCCGGGAGTCTATGCCGCCCGACGTTGTATAAAAAACATTCTCTCTGTCTACCCCGTAACGAATTTGACGTAGATATAGGTAGATATTTGTGGGGAGCGGATCGTGCGTTCGGCGAATTGTGCGTACTGCAAGTTGTTACAGTGTGGCCGTCACTTTCGAATACAACCATCGGTGAATTAATTGGCAGGCTGAGGGAGAGTTGTTTACGAGAAGTCGACCGGTTGAGAAGTGTATCTTGGAACTTGTTATTAGTACTAGTTTCGACGAGCTCTGTGGCGGAGTAAACACCGCTTGAGCACCAAGGCTCGGATGATTCCCACACACGAACATTTGTGTGTATGTACATGTCTGTTTGTTTTGTTCTGGGTGTTGTTGGTGGGTGCCTCGCTACGGAAAACCGCAGACAAATAACAACTCCCTGAAGGGTTATTGTGTTCTTGCGTGTGAGTAAGGTTACTAGTAAGCTCCTGAAGAGCTGCTCTGTTAGCAACTCTGTCTACCCCGCAAAGGGCTCAGCGTGAAGACGTAATGGTGGGTAAGGTAGTAGGTGAAAGATTTTTAAGAGAGGGGGGTCGCATCAACGCCGCCCGTCTGGAGAAGTACGTCCACCTCACAGAAAACTGCAGCCAAATAACAACTCACTGGAGGGTTGTTGTGTTCCTGCGTGTGAGTGAGGTCATCAATAAGATCCCAAGGAGTTGCTGAGTAAGCAGCAGAGGATACATGCCTTTTGCCGGAAAGGCTTTGAATGGTTCAGCCCCAGGGACCCGGACAACGTGAACAATTTGACAGATGGTCTGGTACGCTTTTATAGCACTCGACTGAGCCTCGCTCGGCTTTTCAAATGTTTTTTTTATAAATTTGCGTTTTCTCAGGAACTTTCATAGGCTACGGTAACCGCTTTCCATCAGAAAATCTCTGCAACTACTAGTCAGATTTTGGTGTATGTATGTATATATATTTTCTCGCCAGATCCCTTGCGGTGTAGGCAGAGAGAACCGAGCGCCACGTGACTCGAACCTTACACACCTTACTCGCTTCAATATCATTAATTGCTCTTCTCATGCACGCTCGCCGGTTTCTAAGGCTCCTGACATCACCTTCTGATAGAACACGACCAATTTGGTCATGGTCACTCCAATTCATGAGTCGAGGACAAAAGAAACCAGTTCAGAATGCGCAAGCTTGCATTGCCAGAGGAACACCTGGCTCGTCAATTATATAAAAATTCATTTTTTTTTTTCCACCAACCCGCAATAAAGTCAGTGGTCAACCAACAAGCTTATGTTTCACTACAATAGGAATGGTGTTCCTGAACATTCCTATTCTACTTTTTTAGGCTGAATCCAAATCTGAAAGTTAAAATTCGAATATTCGAAAAATAGCGGCAGACAAACACAAGACAAACACACAGACAAACGCACAGACAAACATATAGATTTCATATAGGAACGGTGTTCCTGAAAAAGTAGGAAAAAGCGGTTGTCACGGGATTCGCGATGATGTCACGGCCTGAATGTAGTTTATACATGTCGCAGGAATCTACATAAACCCCGTAGTCTATGGCCATAGACAATAATTGTTTGTTGCACGCAGCGAGTCACGCGAACACGCGAATTATTCTCTGTTCCTGATTGTTCCATGGTCGGATTAATTTGTGTTTATTTAAGACAATGCTGTTTGACAACGCTTTTTTTTTGTCGTGTTTTTTATTGCAATTTTTGCAACGACTCGAACTATTTCGATCAAATTTTTAACCGACTTCTAAAAAGGAGGAGGTTCTCAAATCGACTGTATTTTTATGGGTTTTTGGACGGAGAGCAAACAAGCATAGGGTCCGCCTGATGTAAAGCGGTTACAATAATAAGAATTTCGCTGGCGCGTTACCATCCCCGCTGTCAACACAGCAACCGGTCTTCCGGTGAGCTCACTCACTTGCAGGAACACAATAGCCCTTCACGGTGTTGTTATTTGGCTGCCGTCTTCTATGAGGTGGAGGTACTTCCCCAGTCGCGCTGCCGTCGTGCCCTACCTCTTACGCCAGAGCCTCGTCTGTTGATAAGTGGGATGCACCAGGTGAGGTTGGCTTTGGCTCTAAAGGCGACATTCAGCCCCTTACACCCCAAATGTATGTTTTTTACGCATTCATTCCGCCAATTATGAATTGATTTTGATGATTGTTTCTTTGTTTGGTAGGTCATACTTCAGAGGTGGTCCCGTATAAATTTTATTGAAATTGATTCAGAGCTTTTTGAGAAAATCAACAAAAAACAAAAATATATACATAGATAATGTTTTGGTTTGTGATTCCCTTCAGCAAAAGTTAGTTATTTTGGGCTCGCGCGGTGTGCACTTCCGATTTTACTAAATGTGCATATCTGTTTGTCTGTTTCAGGTACGTCCAGTTTGAACTGCAAAGTATACGTAAGTTGTCACTTTTTATACCACTAAGGTGGCAAATCTGACGGTGTGCAGTTGCAAATTTAAGTTATTATTTGTATAGATATTTTGAGTTTCTCCGTGCTTCGGAGGGCACGTTAAGCCGTCGGTCCCGGCTGCTGTGTGTTAAGCTAAGTCTGCGGCCTCGGGCGGCTTGAAAACACTGGCCTCCGCCAATCCGCATTCGAGCAGCGTGGTGGAGTATGCTCTAAACCCCTTCGGTTGAAGATAGACACGTATCCCAGCAGTGGGATGAGTGAGGGTTGATGTGGTAACAGGAGTGGTAACGCGCGATAGACTACGGTAACCGCATTACATCTGGCGGGCCGCGTGCTCGCATGCCTTCCGATGTATAACAAAAGTGGAAAGTAAGCAGTACAGGTCGTAATTACAACGCAGGCCACAACGTACGCAGTGCGTCGACGGAATTATTTATTGTTGTTATTTGTATGTTAATTTAATTACGTGTATGATATACAGGACATACACGGAATGGGCCGAACGTGTTGGTCGCGAACAACTGTGAGGTCGGGAGGCAAATAACCACGCTACCTAATGTTGGAATAATGTTTACTGTTACTAACAAAGGCACAAATTGTACCACTTTATGTGTCTCCTTTTAACTTCACGCCAAATCCCTCGCGCGGTGGGCAGAGACAACCGAGCGAGACTTTTTTTTTATACTACGTCGGATCATACAAGCGTACGGCCCACCTGATGTAAAGCGGGGTACCGTAGCCTATTATTGCTTGCGATATATTAATATGTTAAAGAAGCGAGTGAGGTATGTAAGGATTGAGTCGCGTGGCGCTCGGTTCTCTCTGGCTACCCCGCAAGGAATTTGGCGTAAAGTTATAGTAGTAGATATATTAATTATCACTCGCGTGATGCCTCCTCTGCTGCTTACACAGCAACTCCTTGGGAGGTTACTCGTGATCTCACTCACACGCAGGAACACAACAACCCTCTAGGGAGTTGTTATTTGGCTGCGGTTTTCTGTGAAATTTGGGTACTTCCCCAGGCGGGTTGCTTTGATACGCATTACCTCTTTTAAAACATCCAGGCCAAGACAAACAGACATGTTCATGCACACAAATGTTTGTCTTGTGTGGGAATCAAACCTACGAGCGTTGATATCAAAGTCGCGTTATTCACGACTTAGCCACCGAGCTCGTCAACATTCGATCTCTTGATGACTCGATCCTTACACACCTCACTCGCTTCAATAACATTCATTACTCTTCTCATGCACACTCGCCGGTCTCTAAGGCTCCTGACATCACCTTCTGATAGAACACGACCAATTTGATCATGATAAGTAAGTCTTGGTCTTCCTTGTAGGAGTCATCCTTCTACTTTCGCATTGTTATCTGCTTCGTCATTCTTTGCTCCTGCATTCTTTCTAAATGAACGAACCAACGGAGCATGCCTCTTCTTATTTATTTATTGTACCACTCCCTTAACAAAAAAATACAAAAAGCGTGTTTTTATTCATTTAATGAACATGTTTCAAATGATTTAAGTTTTTATGTATTCCATATAAAGAAAATTAATATGCGTATTATATGTATACATACATATTATTACGCCTGTCTGCCATTAGGGTAGACAGAGACTATAGAACGCCAGGTGCACCGATCCAAACATACCTCTCTCTACTTCCACACTCACCAACCTCTTCATACACGTTTTATGGTTTGGGCTACTTTTGATTTGGTCCTTTTTTCAACACATCACCGATTTGATGTACATGTGTGCGTCCAGGGCGGTCCCTGCCGATATCTCCGTTCACTCTTGACCGATACACTTCTTTCGTAACTCTTTTGTCATTCATTCTTTCCAAATGACCGAACCACCTCAGCATACCCTTTTCAAATCTTGTCACTACATCCACTGTATATAATACGCAATATTAGAAGGAAAAGACGTTATTGAATGCAGAAAAAAAACTTAGATATGTTTGCAAAGAATCCAAAAGTTATCACTCGCTCGACGGTGAAGGGAAACATCGCGTGGAAACCATCCAAATTATATTTCTATGGACGTGTGGCCTTACCTAAGAAAGGTCCGGTTTTCCCTCTGGGTTGTGGAGGTCGGACGCCAGTCGCTCCGTGTCAGAATAATATCTTCGCCAAATCTGTTGGCTTAGGTAGCGGACTCCGCCAATACTAATGTATTTTGACGAGCTCGGTGGCGCAGTGGTGAGTCGCGCTGTTAAGCTACTTTGACACCAACGCTCTTGGGTTCGATTTCCACATCAAAAACTATTGCTGATGGGAACCACAAACCAAAACACTATCTGTGTATATATTTTTGTTTTTATTGATTTTTTTCAAAAAGCGGTGAATCAATTTCGATTATATTTATATGAGACCACCTCTGAAGTATGACCTACCAAACAAAAGAAGAATCATCAAAATCAATTCATAATTGGCGGAATGATCGCGTAACAAACATACAAAAAATACAGTCGAATTGAGAACCTCCTTCTTTTTGGAGTCGGTTAAAAATATAACTGTGTGTGTGTTAGGGACCACACTTGATTGACTCACTGCTAGCCAGGGTTGTTGAACATACCTCCATCCTGCTTCTCTTCCGTAGCCTGGCTTCATTTGGTGCACTGCGTTCGTGAGTTGGGCTTTGCCTGATGATGCTGCAGAGCCAGCCAGTGGGAGACTTTGTACAATAGTCGTCTTGGGTGGGACTTGGGTACCTCTGTCTCACCCATTTTTACCGCCAAACAGCTATATTTACATAGCCTGCTGTGTTCCGGTTTGAAGGGTAAGATATGGCAGAAACACACTTAGGTCACGAGATTGGCAGCGCGCGAGTAACATCCCCGTGGTGTTGCGAGCGTCAATAGGCTGCGGTGACCGATTACCAACTAATACGGGCCACATGCTTGTTTGCCAAGCTAGTTGTATAAAAAAAAGCCTGACGCTGGAGAGTAACGCAGAAAGTAACGCAGAAAGTTTACACGAAAAAGGTATTGGGACGAAACTGTCGATACAATATACTAATGCTGTTATATAGTGATGTGCCATATAATAAACATTTATGTCATCGATATTTTTTTTAAGCATACCGCCTACCCCTCTAGGATTATCGACCAATGGAGACCCAATGACACGATTATGTTGTTAAAACTGCTACGAGTCGGGTTAAAGTAGAACGCATCTTATTGGCCAGTTCGCGTATCAATATGGCGTCACTTATTGGTTTAAATAACCTCGCATTGGTCAGTAGGCTCAAATGGCTGTGATATTTAGGCGCTAAACTATGTTTTGGCGAGTAAGGCGGCCTTCACGGGACCTCAACTAGTTTATTGCTTTGTGGGCCCGCCTGTTGTAGTTTTTTAATGCGTTACCTCCTGTGTTACCACTGTGCTAACTTCTTAGGAGCTCACTGATAAGCTCACTCACTCGAAGGGAGACAGTAACGTTCCAGGGACTTATTATTCTGCTGCATTTTTCTGTTGTATCAATCTAGTTTACCACTCGCTGCTTTATACTTCCCAGACGGCCTGCTGCAACCCGACCTATCTCCATCCTAACTAAGATTAAATAGATATGTTTTTTTTATGAGACTGACGACTTTTTTATGAGACGAATGCGCTCGGTTCTCTTGAGAGACCGGCGAGCGGGCATGAGAAGAGCAATGAAAATTATTGAAGCGAGTGAGGTGGTAAGGATCGCGTCTTATGGCGCTCGGTTCTCTCTGCCTACCCCGCAAGGGATTTGGCGTTAAGTTATAGGATAGATAGATATAAGTTTATTAAATTTGTTTTATCGACATCGATGCGAACTGTCGCCCATCACTACCAGAAACAACAAGGCTTTTAGCTGTATTAGTTTCGAATATCGCACACGTGGCCATGCGAGATATATATCTACATTTATTATTAATACCATAGCATATTATTTATATGCTTTCTTTGGTATTACATCGCATAGTGCTTGTTTATATGTAATACTTTTTTGAACAAAGCAGTGGAGCTGTCCCCGGTTCGAATCTCGGCGTGTATCACAAATTTTGTGTTTTGGAATTTACATAAAGTACATATTAGTAATTGTCGGTTGTTCGGTTAAGGAAAACATCGCGAGGAAACCCGCTCGTCTATATTTCGAAAGACGTGTTTTAAGAAAGGTTGTTGTCCCTCTGAGGAGTGGAGATTTTTTTTTCATGCAAGTATACGGTCCACCTGATGTAAAGCAATTACCGCAGCCTACCAAGGCCGGCATAGTAGACGCCACGAGATTACATGAAGTGCATGGTATTTCGTGGCTTCTATTCCTGACCACCAGTGTTCTGCAGCCCATTAAGTAGGCCCTGGCTGTCACATGCCGTGACCCCAATTAAAAAAAAAGCCTATTAACGCGTATAATATATTGAATATCACTCGATGCCTCCTCTGCTGCTTACACAGCAACTCCTTAGAGCTTACTGGTGACCTCACTCACACGCAGGAACACAACAACCCTATAGGGAGTTGTTATTTGGCTGCGGTTTTCTGTGAGGTGGATGTACTTCCCCAGGCGGACTGCTTGGATGCGCCCTACCTCACTGAAGACATCCAGACCAAGACAAACAAACATGTTCCTGCACACAAATGTTTGCCTTGTGTGGGAATCGAACCCGAGTTATTAACCACTGCGCCACCGAGCTCGTCAAAATGTTGTATACCTGCGTGGGTCACCAGTAAGCTCCTAAGGAATTGCTGTGTTAGCAGCAGAGGTGGCAACGTGCACTGTATTACAAGCTCCATCAGAAGGGACGTACACTTCCCGACGTATAGCGTAGCCTATGAGCGCAGATTAAGAGTACCAAATAAAGAAGTAGTCTAACAGAGTGAGTAATAACGCTGGCGGGTATTTTCCACCCTGTTTGTATACAAGACACCCCCAAAACTCGCCCTTGCCGGTGTTATTGCATCACTCTTACGTCACCGCTATGAAAACCGTCGTAAAAGCTGAACACAAACATTCTGTTCAGAGAGTAAACATCGCAGAGGTGCCACAAGACGCGTATCAAACAAAATTACTTCTGTTCTAAATATATACGAGTATCATAGCTAGCTTTCGCCAGCGGCTCGGCGCGCGTGGATTTTTGTATTTCGGCGGCAGTTTTACTTATTTAGACGAGCTCGGTGGCTCAGTCGTGAATGACGGGACTTTGATACCAACGCTCGTGGCATCGATTCCCACACAAGGCAAACATTTCTGTGTATGACCGTGGCTCTTTGTCTCGGTCTGGATGTTTTAAGAGAGGTAGGGCGCGTCAAAGCAGCCCGCCTGGGGAAGAAAAACCGCAGCCAAATAACAACTCCCTAAAGGGTTGTTGTGTTCCTGCGTGTGAGTGAGGTCACCAGTAAGTTTCCAAGGTTGCTGTGCTAGCTTTGAATGTCACAGAAGCGAGTGAAGTGTGTAAGAACCGCGTCTTATGGCGCTCGTTTCTCTCTGCCTACCCCGCAAGGGACCTGCTGTGAATATGTACATACATTCTTATTTTTATTTTACTTTTCATTTTTAAGTACAGTTCGGATTATAGTAAAAGTGCCAAATAACGTCATTGGTGTTGTAATGAAGATATGTCACGATCTGTTTGGTTAAAGTGTTTATTATTAAATTAACTTAATTAGGGGAAGGCCAAGACTTACCTACCATGACCAAATTGGTCATGTTCTATCAGAAGGTGATGTCAGGAGCCCTAGAAACCGGCGTGCGTGCATGAGAAGAGCAATGAATGTTAAAGAAGCGAGTGAGATATGTAAGGATCGAGTCACGTGGCGCTCGGTTCTCTCTGCCTACCCCGCAAGGGATTTGGCGTGAAGTTATAGATAGATAGATTAAATTAACTATTTGATATTATATTTTATTTAATTAACTATTTGATACTGACTGTATACACTCAAAGCACCTCTTTATACACAACATTGCCAATTTTAAAAACAAAAGTTTCAAGTCACTAACTCGAAAATATATCTATCTGGGATGAAATTAAAGAAATCCTTTCTTATCTCTCATATGCATTACAAAAGTAACCTCTTGATGAGGCAGGGCATTAGTCAGGAACTTCATTTCTATTAATATAGATTAGCATTTCGTTCAAACACACTTTCAACTTCATCCCCATACACTGGAGTTCATCCCCGTACACTGGAACCGCAATGGTCGCGTACTGTGCGGTTCCAGAGAAGTTTTCTACTGAGAACTATTAAGTTGTGGAATGAGCTCCCTGCATAGGTTTTCCCAAGGGACTTGTAAATTGATGGGATTATAAGTACATAAAATATAGAGCCTAATAAGTAGGTAGTTGATGGACCTTCTGCAAAGTTCATATTCCAGTTCTATCGGAGGCTTTTTATGACACTTGTTGCTATGCGTATCGATACGGGGGTGCTATGTGGCACTTGGTCTTGGTAGCTACCACACCATGAACCTTGTTAACCATCATCATCATCCGAGGGTTAATTTTTTGAAGTAAAACTTCTTTACTTAGTTAAGATAGAATGAGAGGGAGGTAGGTTTCGTATTTTACTGTAGGGGCAAGAGAGAGAGGTGCGAGCACATGTTTTCTTTCTCTCTTTCTCTCATAGCGAGTTAAGTTTAGTATATGTAAGACACAGTGCAGGCCTATTGTCTGTATCACACTATGGAGGTAAAGAAGTTTTACTTCAGTCGTGTGGTCTAAAGCACACTCGTTTTCAGGAACATCGTTCCTATATGAAATCTATATGTTTGTGCGTTTGTCTGTGCGTTTGTCTGTCGCTTTTTTTTCGAATATTCGATTTTTAACTTCAAATTCGGATTCAGCATAAAAAAGTAGAACAAGAATGTTCAGGAACACCGTTCCTATCTTTTAAGGAACATGGTCAAAATGGCCGACAAATTAAAAAAAATATATTTTTTGAATTGTTATATAATTGACGAGCCGGGTGTTCCTCTGGCAATGCCACATCGTACTTCAACGACTTATATAGTAAAAATAACCATATTGATATATTTTGCAGTAGCAAAACATATACTTAGTCTGGCCATATATACTGTTACAATTAAAAATAAACAAAATGTTACATTTGAATTTGGAATCTGTAATTTTTATATGATTGTTCATTGAGTTTTTTCATTTTGGCGCCAATACATTGTACAATATTTTGCGATATTAAAATGGAGTGGGGTGATAAAGAGAGCCGAATCGCTGTGATTGCATTACACAAAGTAGGTATGGAGCCAAATGCAATTTTTAAAACTCTCCATACGCTTGGTATTAGTAAAATGTTTGTGTACCGGGCTATTGATAGGTACAATGAGACCTCCTCCGTTTGTGACAGAAAAAGATCTGGCCGTCCACGTAGTGTTCGTACGAAAAAGGTGGACAAAGCAGTAAGGGAAAGAATTCGAAGAAATCCTGTCCGAAAGCAAAAGATTTTATCTCGGGAGATGAAGATAGCACCTAGAACCATGTCGCGTATTTAAAAGATGACTTAGGACTTGCAGCCTATAAGAGACGTACTGGTCATTTCTTAACTAGCATGTTGCATTTACTAACGGTAGTGGGTGGGTTCCGGCCGGCGCTAGGCCACATGAACTAATTGGTGGCGGAAAGCACACAAAGCAGGTTAGATCAAATTGCATGAAAGAACAACTTTTGCCGTGTCACCCAGTATTGGTATATATTTCTTACAATTTCCAAGTTTCCACGGTGCGGAACCGTAATGATGGTGATGCTAATTTTAAAATTTATTAAATACAGGGTGGGTTTTAATTGACCATTTCGCGGAAAGGGTTCACAAATATATATAGTGAGCGAGCGGCGCCGCGCCCGTCCGTCTGTCTGTGCCGCCGGTCTCGTAAACCTCATGTTTCGCTGTCACGCGACCATTACATGCGATACCTTCAAGGGTTGATAGGTTTTTATTCGACATCGGGAACGGGGGAGAGTTTCAATTTGAAATATTTTTCGCGAGGCTTATACAAGCATACGCCCCACCTGATGTAAAGCGGTTACCGTATGAACGCTTGTAATACGATAAGTATCACACGCGTGATGTCACTTCTGCTGCTAACACAGTAACTCCTTACTGGTGACCTCACTCACACGCAGGAACACAACAACCCTCCAGGGAGTTGTTATTTGGCCGCGGTCTTCTGTGAGGTGGAGGTGCTTCCTTGGACGGATTGCTTTAATGCGCCCTACCTTTCTTAAAACACCCAGATCAAGACAAACAGACATGTTCATGCACGCAAATGTTTGTCCTGTGTGGGAATCGAACCCACAAGCGTCGGTGACAAAGTAGCGTTATTTAGCAATGCGCCACCGGATACGTCAAAATTAGACTAATCATCAGGGTGAAACCTTACAAAAGAGATCGTCTTCTGTTAAGAAGATACCTAGTGACTTACACTCCTACGAGTACATTTACTGCCGTTTTCATATTACAATAAAAGTTAAATAAAAATAAATATAAAAAAAAACATATTTGAAATAAAACTTCTTTACGAACGCTTGACTTGAGTAAGCTGGTGAATGCGTGACGAGAGCGTTACGAAAAGTGTGATCGGGCGAGGCGAACGGAAGTTGAGAGGGAGAATAAGTTCGTGAAGATAGAAAGTTAAGTTTCGTATATTACTGTAGGGGCAAGAGAGAGAGGTGCGAGCACACATTTTCTGTCTCTCTTTCTCTCATAGCGAGTTAAGTTTCGTATATGTAAGACAGAGTGCAGGCCTGTTGTCTGTATCACACTATGGAGGTAAAGAAGTTTTACTTCAGTCGTGTGGTCTAAAGCACACTCGTTTTTTTTACTGTTCAACATAATAATTTAGTGACAGAACTAAATTGCATGCTCCCGCGAGGGAATCAATGTAATTAAATTATGAACTCGTCCGCACAAATTAAAAGGACACCATTTTGATACGTATCTTTCGTGACACGTCACAAAATGGCGGTCGTTTTAGCGGGAAGTATGTGTAAATTAATTAGCTAAGAAGTAGGTTAGTAGGAAAGGGAGTAGTGTGAATTTTAATGGGGCGGGGCACGTAATATGGCACGATTTGTCACCATGAGTCATAGTCTGGTGGATAAAGTACCGGACTATTGACCAATTGGTCCCCGGTTCTAATACTGGCGTGTACTGAATTCGAGTTTTCGTGTGCATATTTTGTAATTGTCACTTGCTCTGTGAAGGAAAAATTATACTTCCAAAGGCATGTGGACGTACCCAAGAAAAATCTGGTTCTTTTTCTGGGTTGTAAATCAGTATCTTCGCCAAATTCTTAACTCCTAAACTTATAAGTACGCAGAATTGATGAATAACCAGTTGAGAATGCGCTAGCTTGCATTGCCAGAGGAACACCTGGCTCGTCAATTATATAATTATTTTTTTTGTAGGCCATAATGGCCATGTTCCTGAGATAGGAACGGTGTTCCTGAACATTCCTATTCTACTTTTTTATGCTGAATCCGAATCTGAAATCAAAGTTACTCGTAGAAAAAAAGCGACAGACAAACATATAGATTTCATATATGAACGTCTAAGCAGTCCGTCGGGGGAAGTACCTCCACCTCACAGAAAACCGCAGCTAAATAACAACTCCGTAGAGGGTTGTTGTGTTTCTGCGCGTGAGTGAGGTCACCAGTACGCTCTCAAGGAGTTGCTGTGTAAGCAGCAGAGGAGGCATCATGCGAGTGATACTTAATATATCGCTAACGTTAATAGGCTACGGTGACTGCTTTACATCAGGTGGGCCGTTAGCTTGTATGCCTCCCGACGTAGTATAAAAAAACTCCGGGAGTGCCGGCAGAAGTGAAAACTTGAACATGCGGACCAAACAGCGATGTTGATAAACTACGATGAACGAAACGCGTAAGCGCCAAGCATTTTATGGCGCTTACAACGTTTTGGTCGCGAGAAAATAATGCCCTATGAACGATCTAGCGCTTCATGTTTTAATTGTTTAATTAGAGGGAACTAATGTTTTAGCGCTGCAGCGAACTTAAGTTGTAATTCTCACCAAAATTTTACGATCAGGGTCACGTGTCCTGACGCGAGTTAAACATGTTTTACTCATCCCAAAAAGTGCACAACGCCGCTAAAGAATTTTTCACTTCAACTAGGGGAGCTGGGCCTGCGGCGCATTGGCAGAGCTGCTTTTGCACAATAGTAATTAACAATAATAACAGCAAGCTGCGTAAGCAGAGCTGCTAACCCTAACCCTAACCCTTGTGTCAATAAATATTTTGACAATTAATTTGACTCGGTGTTGTTGTTTTCCAGAGCTCGCCATACGCGCTCCAATTGACTTTGTATTGGAACGGTTTTTGGGGCGATAACATCACTTATCGATATCCTTTATTGAGCTAATCGAAATTTAATCTATTTTAAGGGAATCTACAATACTTAAGGTACATTCACGTCGAACAATCAGCTCTCTAGCTTCTAAACTGAAGGAGTTCTACGTGTAACAGTCGAAAACCGCAAAACTGCAAAAAAGACAATTTTCTCGGTTATACATTCTGTGTACTAAGTATCGGGAATTTGTCAATAAAACAAAAAATACAAATTATTCATCTAAATTTATTTTATCGCCTTCAAAGTAGGCCCCATCGCTTGCAATACAACATCTCCACCGCTTCACCCAGTCTTCCATACATTTTTCATAGGCTATTTGCGGTATGGCCTTTAGCTCATTCAGCGAATTTTCTTTTATGGCTTCTATCGACTCAAAACGTTTTCCTCGAAGTGATAATTTTAACTTGGGAAATAAAAAAAAGTCAGACGGAGCCATATCAGGTGAATACGGTGCTTGGTCGAGAACTTTTGTTGAATTTTCCGCTAAAAACTCTTTCACTATAATGGCTGTGTGTGATGGTGCATTATCATGGTGCAGCATCCATGAGTTGTGTTGCCACAAATCTGGACGTTTTCGGCGGATACTCTCACGCAAACGCTTCATGACGCCTAAATAATATTCTTTATTCACTGTTTCTCCCTCTGGAAGGAATTCGGAGTGAACCACACCACGGTAGTCAAAAAAAACTGTCAGCATCACCTTGATTTTGGAGCGACTTTGCCGCGGTTTTTTGGGTTTCGGCTCGTTTTCGAGACGCCATTCTGAAGACTGTTGGCTTGTTTGCATGTCGTACTCATAAACCCATGTCTCGTCGCCAGTTATTATACGTTTCATAAAGGTCGGATCCGTAGAAGCTCGGGAAACCATGTCTTCAGCGACATGCTTTCGCTGCGCTTTTTGAACAAAATTGAGCTCTTTTGGAACTAGTCGAGCGGCGACGCGTTTCATGCCTAAAATGTCAATGAGAATGTTGTGGACGGACTTAAAAGATATGTTCACCTCACTAGCCAACTCTCTCAGACTCATACGTCGATTTTCGAGCACTAGCTTCTTGATTCTGTCGATGTTTTCTCTGGTCGTAGCGGTTGAAGGTCTACCAGAACGAGGCAAGTCTACTACTACTTCTCGGCCTTCTTTAAAAGCCTTATACCATTCATAAGCCCTTGTTTTCGATATACACGATTCGCCGTAGGTATTTCGCAACATTTTTAGTGATTCACCACATGAAATATCATTTGAAACACAAAATTTAAGGCACACTCTTTGTTCAACAATATTTTCCATTGTAAAAATCGCCGAGGACTCAAAACTATGACCAACAAAAAGTGTAGTTTAAAACAAATTAAATGACAGATCCCGCTCAAATTTTGCGCGCTAAATCAGTACAGTGCTACCAACATGCAGTAAAAAAATTAGAACAACCTCTTTTACGCGGGTCTTTTTATTGACATATTCCCGATACTTTTTACACAGAGTAGTATATATAGCTTCGCTGGCTAACGCAGCTCTGCAAAAATACCTACATACCAAAATATCGTTTTCAAATAAAGACGCCTCAATCTTGTTCGCGACAAACTTGCACAGAGAAAATGTCGGCAGCTTCCTCTTCCGCCAGTCAAATTCGACCACGTGAACGCGGCGGATTTCATTTTTATTGAAACTCATTCCCGCATAAGTAATAAAACTTTTAATTCCGCCTTCAGACAAGTGTGAAGTTTGCCGAGTTCTTCATCAGAGAATGGAAGTTTTAGTGAATGGTGTAAAATTGAAGGGGGTGGAGAAGGCGTGGGGGTGGGGGATGGGCGGCACGGCGCTCCCGCTAATAGGGGCGAGTGAGGATGACACATTTAGGTGAAATTTTATTTCTTTTTGATACTACACCGTTAAAACGTTAATGTGGTTGATACCCAACCTTGTTTAATATAAAGTATATAAAATAACCTTTTATTTTTATACTACGTCGGGAGGCATACAAGCATACGGCCTCTCTTCAAAGTTAAGTGCCAAAACACAACGTTTTTGTGAGTGAGGGGTGTCTCTATGCGCAGTCAAGTGGTTTATTTGACTGTGATTGCCGAACATGGCGTCCCCTTACTCAAATACTGTAACTTAAATTGGTTCTAACGATAATATTGTTGTTCAGTTACTTTTATAATGGATTTGAAGTTTCAGCGAAATTAATTGTGAATCTTATTATTTCAAGCGTAAATTCCTGCTATCAGACAGACACAGACGGACGGACGGCCTGATTCTGGGTAACTGTAGAGACGTTACCTCACAGAAGGTCCGTTGTGTTTGGACTTTAGTGCCTACACGACTTGGTGGTAAAACGAACACCATTACTGAGACTCCGCCGTCTGTCCGTCCGTCCGTCTGTCGCCAGACTGTATCTCATGAACCGTGATAGTTAGACAGTTGAAATTTTCACAGATGATGTATTTCTGTTGCCGCTATCAACCGCTATCTAACAATAAATACTAAAAAACAGAATAAAATAAATATTTAAGGGGGCTCCCATACATAAAAGTGATTTTTTTGCTCGTTTTTGCTTGATATTGATAACGGCAACAGGTAGACGCTTGAAATATTCACAGAATATTTAGTTATATATTCACTTTAAGAATAAATAATTAAATTAAAATAAAACAAATATTTAAGGGGGCTCCCATACAACAAACGTGATTTTTTTGCCGTTTTTATAGATAATGGTACGGAACCCTTCGTGCGCGAGTTCGACTCGCAACTGGCCGATTTTTATTAAACAATGTCGGGAGGCATACAAGCATACGGCCCACCTGATGTTAAACGACTACCTACTACTCTAGGGAGTTGTTATTTGGCTGTGGATTACTGTGAGGTGGAGGTACTTCCCTAGACGGGTGGCTTTGATGCCTTTCTTAAAGAACCCGGACCAAGACAAACATGTTCATGCGCACAAATGTTTGTTCTGTGTGGGAATCGAACCCACGAGAGTTGGTGTGAAACAGCGCGTTTTACCGCTGCACCGCCGAGCTTAGCTGCACAATTAGCACGGAGAGAGGTCCTCTCTCCGGGAAAAGCTTTCATGTTTATTACCATAAAGAGCTTTAATTTTGATTAATATCACGACCACTCCGGTCTTTCACATTTATGGCTCTTTTCACGCACGCTCGCTGGTTTTGGGAAACGGTGAGCGTATATAAGCGTATGTATGTATATATATATATGTCGCAGAGGTAGCAACACCATATTGAGAAGCCCGGAAATCAATCCCCGTGATACTAGTTTTAATAATAACGGATCAAAATGTCAAGTCGACGCTTGGGTGGAATCGACATCGTTGGGTTGGCAACACCGGTTGTGTTTGTGATGTTTGCTCGAAATGTCGGTTGTGGTCAGTTGTCAAAAACGTCAAGATGAGATTACCGTCATTGGAAGCGGCATTACGAATCGAGCAATGGAGCTAATCGCACGTGTCGCGTCCACCGCATTTCGAATCCGTTGTAATCTACGATCTGAGCATAACTTTTATTAAAACTACTTTTGTAATTGGCTGATTAAATATTGAGAAGATTAACTACGCTGGTATTTCGCTTTATTTGCCATGAACAACGAGCCACCTGACGACCATTATATCCACGTTCTGACATATATATATATCTTCAAGCCAACATTAATGGCTCTTTTCATGTACGCTCGCCGATTTTTAAGGCTCCTGATAGAACACGACCAATTTGGTCATGGTAGGTAAGTCTTGGTCTTCCTCGGCTCCTACATCCTTCCACGTTCGCATTGTATATCTGTTTCGTCATTCTTTCATCTGGCATTCTTTCTACATGTCCGAACCAACGGAGCATGCCCTTCCGTATCTTAACACCAACGTCCAACTCGCTTTCGTACGTCATCATTTCGAACGCGGTCAGCGAGCGTTATGCCACAATTTCATCTCAGGGCTCGCATCTCGACCACAACGACAATATCCTATTAATAAGCCTGGACGCTAAATTTGAATAAGACTGGTGCAGGGTTTAGTCGTGAAAAGGCATCAATAGTAACAAAACTTTTCTAAAAACTTTTCTTTCCATGCGCCAAAACAAAAATAATTAAAAGATTTTTTCTCCCACACCTACCCCGGTAAGCTCAGGTGCGATCCCGACGTCCAATCTCAATAATAAAGTAGACACCCCGACCAGAGGGATGAAAAAATTACACCCGTTTGTAATAAATTCATATTACTCGAATTTTTTATTTATTTTTATATTTAACCTGCATTCAAAATGAGATTGTGTGATCGATAATTTTAAATCCATGCGGGAAAATGAACGCAAGATATAATGGTTATTTGTTTATTCTTTATACGATAAATGTAAGTTCCGATTATTCTATTACTATTTATTACCCCTGTATTTATATATTTAAATATCCCTGTAATTATTTATTTAAATACCCCTGCATTTATTTAAATAAATAAATACAGGGATATTGGTTCCTTTCGGAGTAGAGACCCTTGGTGCGTGGGGTGCAGGCGCACAGTCGCTTTTTCAAGAACTAGCGAGACGTCTGGTCGACGTCACTGGCGACCAAAGAGCTGGTAGCTTTCTCGCTCAGCGCATTAGTACTGCAATTCAGCGCGGGAATGTTGCCAGCATCGTTGGTAAAATGCCGCGGGGACCACAATTTTTAGATTTATTTTAGGTTATTATTTTAGTGTTTAATTAAATTTAGTTTTAGTTTTATTGCGTATTTATTTAATTTTATTAATAAATGTTGAAGGATTAATAAGATGAAAGAATGACGAGAAAGATGTACAATGCGACAGTGGAAGGATGTAGAAGCCGAGGAAGACCAAGACTAACTAACCGTGGCTAAATTGGTTGTGTTCTATGACAAGGTAATGTCAGGAGCAATAGGAGCCGGCGAGCGTGCATGAGAAGAGCAATGAATGTTGTAGAAGCGAGTGAGGTATGCAAGGACCGCGTCTTAGCTCGGTTCTCTCTGCCTACCCCGCAAGGGACCTGGCGTGAAGATATACATACATACATACATATGATAAATGTTGATTATTCAGCTTATTTTTATATACACTATAAGTGGTTATTCTGATTATTGTAATATGCGATAAATATTAGTGATTCTGTTTACTCTTATATGTTGATTGTTTTTTGAAATGAAAACTTCTTTAGCGGCGTTGTGCACTTTTTGGGATGAGTAAAAAATGTTAAACTCGCGTCAGGACACGTGACCCTGGCCGTAAGATTTTGGTGAGAATTAGAACTTAAGTTCGCTGCAGCGCTAAAACATTAGTTACCTCTAATTAAACAATTAAAACATGAGGCGTTAGATCGTTCATAGGGCATTATTTTCTCGCGACCAAAACGTTGTAAGCGCCATAAAATTCCTGGCGCTTACGCGTTTCGTTCAACGTAGTTTATCAACATCGCTGTTTGGTCCGCAGGTTCAAGTTTTCACTTCTGCAGGCACTCCCGGAGTGCAACCCGTTTTTTTTTTATACAACATCGAGAGGCATACCTACAAGCATACGGCCTGCCTGATGTAAAACAGTTACCGTAGCCAATTAATGCTTGTAATATATTAAGTATCACTTGCACAATGCCTCCTCTGCTGTTTACACAGCAACTCCTTTTGAAGCTTACTGGTGACCTCACTCACACACAGGAACACAACAAACCTCTAGGGAGTTATTATTTGGCTGCGGTTTTCTGTGAGGTGGAGGAACTTCCATAGACGGGCTCTGTGATGCGCCCTACCTCTCTTAAACGTGTTCAGTATTCTTATGTACAATAAATATTCATTATGCAGTTTACTCTCCATCACATGCTCTATTTTGATCAAACCATGATCCTGATCACGATCACGTGTTCACATTCGGCGGGCCAACTGCTTGTTTGTAACCCGACTTTGTTTCTCTTGTTTTAATAATGATATTGTTTGTTGTTGCAGGTAATTTCATATCGAAGTTGTTACAAGAGATGATAATAAACAACTAAATATCATATTTGGTGTGTATATCAAGATTTTCTTCTTATGTCTAGAATTATTCCGTTTCCTAATCCATTATGATTGACGGGGTCCGCTGCCTAAGCCTGAGGATTTGGCGAAGATACTGGTTTTTGCATGGAGCGACTGCGGTCAGACCTCCGCAACACGGAGGGAAAACCAGACCTTTCTCAGGTTAGGTCACGTCTTATCGAAATAATTTCTTGGAGGTGTGAATTTCCTCACCATGTCTTCATTCATACATTTATAACGAGATTTGAACCCGGGACGGTGCATATGCTGGTTATATACACCGAGCTATCTGTCATGACAACCGGTATTGGACTAAATCTAGATCTATATCGATTGTGGCTAGCCTTTCTACTTGGTCTAAAATTATGAGGTACTTGTTATCTATGTGGGCCAGTGAAAGGCGCTTTCTAGGGTCTAGCCGAGCGCCTGGTGCCTAGGTGGTCTAACTAGATATTGTATTAATTTACTTTTACCTATCCAGTTTGTCTAGAACCCCGTTTGTTCAATGGTACGAGGCATGCAAGCATACGGCATTTAAGAGAGGCAGGGCGTATCAAATCAACCCTTCTGGGGAAGTACCGCACAGAAAACCACAGCCAAATAACAACTCCCTAGAGGGTTGTTGTGTTCCTGCGTGTGAGTGAGGTCACCAGTAAGCTCGTAAGGAGTTGCTGTGTAAGCAGCAGAGGAGGCATCGCGCGAGTGATATTGAATATATCGCAAGCGTTAATAGACTACGATACCCGTTTTCCATCAGGTGGGCCGTATGCTTATTTGTCTCCCGACGTAGTATAAAAAAACGGCTTAGAATACAGGAAATAATGTATAAAGAAAGTTGGTCTGAAAGAGAATCTTCTTAACTCTATCCCGTTTCCTAACGTCCGCTACCTAAGCGGAAGGATTTAGCGTAGATACTGATTTAGACGTCGAGCGACTGCGGTCAGACCTCCGCGACCCAAATGGAAACCAGATCATTCTTAGGTAAGGTCACATGTCTATAGAAATATAACCTATTGGACAATGTTTTACTTCACCGCCGAACGATTGATAATTACAAACATGTACATAAATCTGAGAACGCGAATTTGGTGATATGTGCCGGGATGCGAACCGAGGACTAGATGCTCACTCGGCCTGTTTTTGACCCACTGGGCTATCACTCAACAGAAACAATTATCACAACAATATTAATAATGAGCTCATAAAAGGCCGCCTTACGTGAACTCCGTGGCGAGTACAGTAACGTACAAAAGTGCTAACAGCCAGCAGCGCTCGTTAAATTTTACAACGAATGTGTACACGGGAACGCTTTTAAACGCGCTTGTACCCGTAGGGAGGCGTATATTATTTTAAATCGAATTCGATATTTTTTTGTCGATATTAATCTTGTACATTTTAAACAAAAAAATAATTTTAATTTTATATTAAGATAATGTGGGCCGTATGGGGAAGCTCAAGGTAGCTCAGCGTGCTATGTAAAAGGGATATGCTCGGGGTCTCTCTGCGTGATGGAATCAGAAATGAGGATATCCGCAGTAGAACTAAGGTAACCGACATAGCCCACTGGATAAGCAAGCTGAAGTGGCAGTGGGCCGGCCATATAGTTCGTAGAACCGACAACCGCTGGGGAAGAAAGGTTCTCGAATGTCGTCCCCGTACTGGTACACGCAGAGTGGGACGACCGCCGCTAGATGGAGCGACGAGCTCGAGAGGTTTGCAGGGAGTCGATGGATGCAGGTGGCACAGGCTCGAGATGAGTGGCGCTCTAGGGGAGGTCTATATTCGGCAGTGGACGAGTACGGGCTGACATGATGATGATTAAGATAATTGGGGCACATAATGCGAAATCACCAATACCACCACCTTCAACTCATAATCCAGAGAAAGATACAGGGCCGTAGACCTCCCGGCCGCACAACCTGACTTCGAAATCGCAGACATTGGTTCGGGCAGAGTACCAGATCCCTATTTAGGGTAACCGTCTCGGAAGTTAAAGTAGCTCTAATGATCGCTCACCTCTGTTAGGAGATGGCATCCGAAGAAGTATTATGATAAGGTTTTGCTTTTATACAACTAGAGTCAACGTCGTTGTAGACCATCGTCAACCGCAGCCTGTCTACGGATGGGTTTATCTATCTCGAGTCCTCCGAGCTTCGGAGGGCACGTTAAGCCGTCGGTTCCGGCTGTTGTTGATAGATGACAGTCGTTAAGTCCGTGGCCCTCGGGCGGCTTGAAAATACTGACCTCCGCATTTGAGCAGCGTGGTGGAGTATGCTCTAAACCCCTTCGGTTAAAGGGAGACCCGTATCCCTGCAGTGGGATGAGTAAGGGTTATTCTTTATTGCACACACAAATAGTATATAATAATCTGGAATGCGTTACCAGTTTCTATTAAGAAATCGTGCAGCAAATTTATCTTCAAAAAGAAGGTACACCAACATCTTTATGAAAGCTCGTCAAGGCGGTAAGACCGTCATCATATTTATATATTTCTATTATTTTAATATAAGTTGTAACAATTATGTATGTCTAATACGTTTGTATGTATCGTATAATTTATATGTATTGTAAGAATATATGTATTTAATGTATATATATATAATGTTTTGCCGCAATCGTGATTCTCTGCACTCCCAAAGGTCGACTGGTGGAGAATGCAACTAGCATTAAGTCCGCCTATTGAACCAAAATGTAATGTGGTCAATAAAGTTTTAAATAAATAAATAAATAATCAGTGTCAAATACAGTGTACAAAGGCGAGCTTATCTCTTCAAGAGATTTCTTCCAGCCAACCGTAATTAATGAGGAACAAAATTGTACAAGGACTGTAACAAATATATGTGCCAACTAGTAAAATAAAAACAGATACAATAAAAAAAAATACAATGATATTGAATGCCCTGTTAACATCCTCGGGAATTGGGCTGTTATATGCAAAAACAATGTTTCAAATCAGACTGGTAGTGATGACGGGAGGTTAGACGGGCTCGGTGGCGCAGTGGCGAAACGCGCTGTTACCTTACTTTGACAACCAACAACATCGTGGGTTCGATTCCCACACAGGGCAAATATATGCGTGCATGAACATGTACGTTTGTTATGATCTGGGTGCTTTAAGAGGGGGAGGGCGCATCAAAGCAGTCTGGGGAAGTACCTCCACTTCACTGAAGAACCGCAGCCAAATAACAACTCCGTGAAGGGTTGTTGTTGTTGTAATCTCTTTATTGTACAAATATACTTAACATATACAGTTACAAATCTTTAGCATGTACAAAGGCGGACTTATCTCTGTAAGAGATCTCTCTTCTCTTGTAAGGGTTGTTGTGTTCCTGGTGGTAAGTGAGGTCACCAATAAACTCTTAAAGGAGTTGCTGCGTAAGCAGCAGACGTGGCATCGCGCGAGTGATACTTAATGTGTTGCGAACGTTAATAGGCTACGGTAACAGAGGTGAGGCGTATGCTTGTCTCAGTCTCAGAGATTAGCGTTTTCATAAAAAAAAAACCATAGGCTCGGGCTGCTTTGACGAACCCTCCCTGTTTTAAAAACCCTCAGACGAAGACAAACAAACATGTTCATACACACAAATGTTAGTCCCGTGTGAGAATCGAACCAACCTTTGTGTCAAAGTCGCGATATTAACCGCTGCGCCACTGCTCCTATTATAAAGTAACTTAATCTCTAAAATATTCATTAAATTAATCAATCAAAACTAAACAAAGCATATTTAAGTATAATTGAGGGCTCTTCAGAAATTCTCGGTATCAGATAACTTCGACAGTCAAATATCTGTTTAAGTACAGTCACGGAACAAAATTCAATTACAGTTGCCAGAGATTTTCGTTCCCGATTAACGTAATTTGATTCTTACGACACTGGCTGTGTAGGCTTCACAATACAACCATAATTACATAATGAGCCTTAAAGACGACCTCGTCACTGTAACATTAGGGGAGGTAGGGCGCATCAAGTACCCCCACCTCACAGAAAACCGCAGCCAAATAACAACTCCCTAGAGGGTTGTTGTGTTCCTGCGTGTGAGTGAGGTCACCACTGAGCTCCCGAGGAGTTGCTGTGTAAACAGCAGAGTAGGCATCGCGCGAGTGATACTAATATCGCAAGCGTTAATAGTCTACGGTACCCGCTTTACATCAGATGAGCCGTATGCCTCCCGACGTAGTACAAAAAAAACATGAATAATATATAATTTTATTCTTATTATTTCAGAAGATGCATTCATTTACCCTCGTTTTCTATTTGATATATTATATATCATACTCTTAATTACTCCAGTCGTGCGTCGGAGCTGACTCACACTTTTTTATATATATTTTTATATCATATATATAACAAATAACGCTAACTTATGGAAGCGAGAGTTGGGTATGGCAGAAAGAGCATGAAAGTAGAATAAACGCGGTTGAAATGCGAGCGCTGCGCAAAATTTGTGGCGTAAGGCTTGTAGACCGTATTCGCAATGATGATGTTAGAAATAGAGTTGGTCTGAAAGAGAGTGTCGGTGTTAAAATAAGAAGAGGCATGCTCCGATGGTTCGGGCATGTAGAAAGAATGCAAGATGAAAGAATGACGAAGCAGATATACAATGCAAAAGTGGAAGGATGTAGGAGCCGGGGAAGGCCAAGACTTACCGAGTGAGATATGTAAGGATCGAGTCGCGTGGCGCTCGGTTCTCTCTGCCTACCCCGCAAGGGATTTGGCGTGAAGTTATAGATAGATAGATAGATATATATAACAGATAGTTTCCAAAAGGAGTATTCAAGACAACGTACCGGCAGCTACGGAGGGGAAGCACTTCATCTCGCAGGTCGAGTTCCCTTTTTCCAAGTAATATGCAAGTCTGGAAGTTCGCGAATTTGTTCTTGTTTGTTCTCCGCGGCCGATGAATTATTCTGCACACTTAAAAAATTGTTTTACACTTCATAAGCGTTGGAATTTCTGCAGAATATTCGATTAGTCGGCGTTTACTTACGAAACGCCGTCAAGTGTGCGCCGGGTCGGGTTCTGGCAGCGTTCCGTAGTGAGGAAATATTGCTTTTTTAAAGTATTATTATTCATAATTATTTTTGAAGTGATAACTTCTTATGGGAGGGTAAACCGCTTCGTTTAGTAACGCGTTACGGCGTCGGTCTGTCTGACTTCCCTTTCTCTCGCGCATACGGCAGCGGATTAGTTTAAGTTATTACTTCTGTAACTGACGCACACATTTTCTTTCTCTCATAACGAGTTACGTTTCGTATATGTAAGACACAGTGCAGCCATGCAATTCTCTAAGCGAGTCGTAATAGCTGTGTGCGTCGCTGTGATCACAGATGTCACAGCTTTGACATTGTCTACTGCGATCAAAGCTAAATTATTTGATATTCTATAAGGCTGTAAGCGTACGCGAGGCTGTTTGCCTTGTAGAAATCCAATTCCAAACGCAGCCTTGCGGCGCTAATGTCGCACAACCATGAAAAGCGACACCAAAGAATTGCAATTTTGTGTTCAAGGCTGTAACAGCCGATGTTTTCGAGGATGTATGGACGTTTGCTCTTATAGAATTGCATGGCAGGCCTATTGTCTGTATCACACTATAGAGCTATAGAAGCTTTACTTCAGTCGTGTGAACTAAAGCACAATTGTTTTTTTAATCTTTAACATTTTATCGACTTTTTTTAACTCGACGTTTCGCATCACTAGTTTGCAAAATGTCGTACAAAGAAAATCGGTACAATGCAGCATTTGAAAGTGCAACTCTTGTGGATGTCGTTATCGCGGTGCTCTCACCGC
The DNA here is from genome assembly GCA_947507595.1 of Pyralis farinalis. NCBI lineage: Eukaryota > Metazoa > Arthropoda > Insecta > Lepidoptera > Pyralidae > Pyralis > Pyralis farinalis. The sequence continues at coordinate 1,185,530 of OX382263.1, forward strand.
GCGGCGCGGCGCGGGCCTCAGGGTTGTCGCTGCTCGATTAGGGGGATTAATAGCTCAAATCGCAATACCCATAACCACAATACAATACATAAAGCAGTATCTCAGTATAGACGAGCTCGGTGCCGCAGTGGCGAAACACGCTGTTACGTTACTTTGACACCAACACTGGCGGATTCGATTCCCACACAGGGCACACATTTGTGTGCACGAACATGTCTGTTTGCCCTGTTCTGGGTATTTTAAGAGAGGTAGGGCGCATCGAAGCAGCTCGTATGGGGAAGTACCTCCACTTCACAGATAACCGCAGCCAAATAACAACTGCCTAGAGTGTTGTTGTTTTCCTGTGTGTGAGTGAGGTCACCAGTAAGCTCCAATGGAGTTGCTGTGTTAGCAGCAGAGGAGGATCGTACGAGTGATACTCAATGTATTGCAAGCGTTTATAGGCTACGATTTACATCAGGGGGGTCGTACCCTTGCATGCCTCCCGCCGTTGTATAAAAATAAATCTCAACTAGTGCGCTTAGGCCTTTTTGGATACAATTACCAATACTCAAGTTAGGCCCTTCGTCCACGCGGTGACTTTGAGTATGATACGGGTACCATACCAGTCACTCGGAAGTTTCCGCCGTATATTCGGTAACATTCGTACACGCCGCGTCGACGGGACGCGATCTCGACGTCGGATAATCGTCTAATGACATGGCGAACGAACAGTGTTTATATGTATAAAGTAAGGCACCAAAGACAAATAAGTTTTTTTTACATTCTGTGGAATAACAAAATTTTATCATAATTTTATAGTTTCTTCGCAGGCACAAATGACCCAAACTTAATTTTTATTTTTTTGACTGTTCTATAGATAAGTAATATAAAAACATCTTAAACTCGCGTGGTAGACGCGTGTACCAACGGCCTTACAGATAGAGTTGTCAAAGACCGCACCGAATATTTATCTGCTGTGTATTTCTACGAGCGAGTGAGGTCACCAGGAAGGCGCGTGCTGCGTTGGCAGTGGGAACATAATGTTTCTCGTAATAAGTGGCATAGATTTTACTGATAATCATATTATAAATCACTTGACACTTGTTGTAATCGTCTTAAACAATCCTCGAAAATAAATTAATTTTACAGGGAATAAGTAAAAGCCTTTGTAAGGAGGAAGTATCTATATATATAAGAGTAAGGAACTCTCCGTGTGGCTATGTGTTAGCAGGAGTGGTAAAGGGAAAAGGTAAATACTTCTTGTGTTGCAATTGTCCATAGGCTGTTCGTGCCCTCGGATGTCTCTGATTCTATGACACTCCCAGGATAATAATATGCCAATTTATTAAACTTCTACGATAAAACCTTTAAAGCCTCCCGGCTAAAGGCAGTCCCTAGGTGGTGTTTAGTCAGTAGGAGTCTGACATAACTCGTGCGGCCGTCCGAAAGGGTACTCATGAGAGTTCACCACTCTCTCCAACCTATCCCGGAGAGTGACCCCTCAGAAGAAAGATAACGGACCATTTTAGTGAGTTAGTCGTTCTTTTATGGGGCCGACGGTTACGTCAGGCGGACAAACAAAAAGAAAAACTCGCCTGCCTGTAATACTTAAATTACAAATACCTTTTATATTGATTAATTTATTATTTAGTAAAAAAAACAAGTAGAATAGGAAACGGAATAATGTGGGAAGAAGGTGTGAAGGTAAAGGTAAATGATAGTATATAACATAGTTGACAACCCTAGTCATTTGTATACTTAGTGGCACAGTTGTTAGTAGTGAGTTTATTTGTAAGTTTGACTGTTGTCTGTTGTTTGGATGTTGTCTGAACCAGGTTTGAGTTACTTGCTATTATATATATATATATATATATGTTCTGTACGTGTGTACTGTACGTCACAGAACTCTTATCGGCTGGACCGACTTTGGTGAAATTTTGTGTGTTAGAATTTTTTGGTGGGAGCTGCAATCGGGTTTCAGAACTTTGTATTTTTATTTTCGGGCAGGATTTTTGTTGGATCCTAGTTTTTAATAAACATCCAAGCAGTATAGACAACATCGGCAACGCTCGATTGACACCCCTGGTGTCGGTGAGCAGTAACAAAATAGCCTATGGACATTTGAGAGAGGGGAGGCCGTACTCTTGTTTGACAGACAGCTACGAAAAACAAATCTATTTATTTATTTCAAGCATACAGTCCACCTTATGTTGAGCGGTTACCGTAGTTTATGAACGCTTGTAATACATGACTCGCGCTACGTATCACTCGCGCGTTGACAACACACCCACTCCTTAGGAGCTTACTGGTACTCTACTTACTCGCGAGAACACAACAACCCTTAAGGAGTCGTAATTTGGCTACGATTTTCTGTGATATAGAGATACTGTTCCAGTCGCGGTGCATTGATGCGCACTACCTGTCTAACACCAATACAAACAGGCATATTCACGTAAATAAATATTTGTGATGCACGGGAATCTAACCCACGATCCTTGGTGTTAAACTAATTATCCCTAACTCGACTATATGGCTCAGAAATGTATGCGTTTACGTTGCAATTAAGGAATTGGCAGAGATTGAAATAAAAGATAAATTATTTTTTCTTTAAACAAAAATATTTGGGAAAGGGAAGAAAAAGAGTTGTTGTTTGGCTGCGGTTTTCTGTGAGGTGGAGGTGCTTCCCTAGACTTTGACCCACCACCGCCCATGGCTCCACCGACCTCACGGTCATATGAGCCGAATCGCGGGAGATGCGCACGGCACATGCTGCTCTAAGGCTCTCTTCGTGCCGTGGGCATTTGCTTGACTCCCTACAAATTATTTACATCTCTGTCCTGTCTCTATTTTTTTCTTTCTCCCCTTTCTGGGGCAGCAACAAGCACACTTACGCCTTCGTCGCCGTCCGTAAGTGTACTGTATTCGATTACAGTCCTACATCCTCCCCAGCCTTCTCTGCCTGTTCCTCCGCAGATCTGCGCTTGTGCCACCCGTGGGCGAACCTGCGGAAAACCGCGAAGCTTGCCGCCGACGACACGAGATCAGTGTGGAACACCGGACCCATTACCGCGCCACAGCGCCATATCCCATCCATCATCTCACACCGCAGATCATCATACCTAGGACAGGACCATAAAACATGGTCTCTGTCCTCCTCGCTTTCCCCGCACGCACACATACTTGAGTCATACCTTCCCAGTTCAAACAATCTCTTCCGAAAAATGCCATGACCCAGGAGCATCTGGGAGGATTGATAATCAGGCTCAACCCAAGTCGCCCTGAGTCGAGCCCCCACCTCCGGGAAGAACTGATACAGTTCCCGACCCTTGGTATCGTCAGCCCAACGATCCTGCCAGGCAGCCACTGCAGCTACCCAAATTTCGCGTTTCCGTCGGCTTAACTCCCCACCAACCACGGACCTACGTGCACCATCCAACTGACCAGCACGGATTACCTCCAGATCTGCAGGGAGGACTCCAGCCAGAACGGGCAGGGCAGCCGTACTGGCGGATCTGTAAGCCTTAGTCAAGAGAATCAGTGCCTGTCTCTGACTCCTCAGTACGGCACTGCGGCAAGCATACGTTTGTAATCGGTGGCACCAGATCGCTGCAGCATATGTTAATGTTGCAACATACGTTCCCCTATACAGAACCTTGAGAGCCGGGTACCTGCTTCCCTAGACTGTATGAAATGATTATTAAAAACACCCAGACCAAGACAAACAGACATGTTCATGCACACAAATGTTTGTCCTGTGCGGGAATCGCGCCGCGCCACCGAGCTGGTCACCATTGGTCCTTGTACACCGCCTTTTGCGAGCCAATGTGGCGACAACCTGAGGATACTCCATTATTTCATAGAGGCATGACATTGAGGACTTGTTAACCTCTTCACAGCGCGGATTAAACTATGTAGGCCAAGAGACGAGCGCGCCGCCGCAGCTAATTAACAATATCCTCGGTAATTGATAGTTAGGGCGGCCTCAATTGACTGCGTGTCTGTTTGTGTGGGTGTTTCTCACGACGGCATGTGTGCCGTGACGAGGGGACACCAAATACTACCTACATGTATATCTTCACACCAAATGCCTTGAAATCAGAGCACCGTTTATAAAGATAAGATAAAAAAGATAAACAATCTTTATTCGCCATTGGGACCTCGGGGGCACTTAGACACATGTTACATTTTTTGAAATGTAATCTTATTGTATCCATTTTTACTATTTTTCTTTTTTAATCTGCGAGCATTTCTGAAATAACCATTGGCGAAGAAGAAATACCGAAAGAAACTTGCCAATGCAGATCTCTTTCAAAATTAACAATTAGATATAATAATAAATTCACATCAGCCTATTGGTGTAATAATGATATCAAATAGTAGAATTAAAGATTATTAAGGAAAGGTCGTCTGTGCTGGATTATTTCCAGACATTTTGACAGTTAGATATTCATCAATTCTGTAATAAGCCCTTTTATAGAGAGTATTTATGATGTGCTTTTTGAATACATCAGGAAAGGACAGAACTATTTCAGGCAACTTCTAATCTGATACAATTTACAAGAAAATATCTACCAGTCCTAGCAAGCCGATGTACTAAGTTTTTCGCTGAAGTTTAAAAACTACTTTAATATTTTATATACATTATGTTTTCATAAATATATTGAGAAGTGACAGTGAGGATATTTATTTCTTTGAACAGCTCTAGAGAGATTCTCTGGAGCCCATATTATAAATAGAGCGAATGGCTTTTTTTTGTTAGATAAAAATTGTCTCAATGTCAGCCGCTTCCCCACAACAATATACGACATAATGCTGTGAAAGTAGCTGAAATAGACTAAGTGCGCAGTAGACACATCCGTAAATTGCCTGATTCTCCTAACTGCATATGCAGCAGAGCTGAGCTTACCGGCAAGTTTGTTTAAGTGGGAGCCCCATTATAATTTGGAGTCTACTGTAATTCCAAGAAACACGGTGTTATTAACAAATTCTACTTTATTATTCCCAATGAGAACTTCTGTATTGGCAGAACTCACATTTGGAAGACTAAATTTGATACATTTGGTTTTAGCTGACTTTAGAAAAAGATTATTACATGTGAACCAGTTTAAAATTTATAATAAAAGATATATATGTTGATAATATATATTTCCGGTAGGTAGATCATAACAAAGCTTGTGGGAACAATATTTTAAAAATATTCGCCATTGCGAAGTCGTTAATGCAATATGCATGTGAGGAACTCGTGAAGATGGAAACACACGAGCCTATATTGTGACCGTTCACGCTACCTATGAGAAGTTGCTACATTTGTGAGGTCCACCCTAAAGGTTCGATCTCTCGTATGATTGAACAAGGTACATTATTTGCTTGTGCATTGTGTAAATACAAATAGTTATTAGATATATTCTATTACACACCCACTGCCAAGAATGTGACTTGCATTGATCTATAACTTCACCCCAAATCCCTTGCGGGGTAGGCAGAGGAAACCGAGCGCCACGTGACCCGATCCTTACACACCTCGTTCGCTTCTTTCACATTCATTGCTCTACTCATGCAGAGTTTCATGTTTCTAAGGTAGAAAGCCGCACGATCATGAAATTATATTTCGAAAGATATGTGACCTAAACTGAGAAAGACCCGGTTTTCCTCCTGCTTGACCAGGTCTGATTTCCACAACCCAGAGGGAAAACCGGGCCAGGCAGTCTCCATGTCAACACTGTACGAACCTTGTCATGGCCTTTCTATAAAACTTATTATATATGGCATGGCGTATAGATATGGTATGGTTAATTTTTTATATACAACGTCGCGAGGCATATAAGCATACGGCCCACCTGATGTAAAGCGATTGCTCTGCTGCTAACACATCAACTTCGTAAGAGCTGACTGGTGACCTCACTCGCACACAGATACAAAACAATCCTCTAGGAAGGCTGTGGTTTTCTACATGTGGAGGTACTTCCCCAGTGGAGTTGCTTTGATGTGTCCTACTTCTTTTAAAAATCAAAAGTCGGACCAGAAGAAACATTTCAATGTACATTCAAAAACCATATGAACGCGCCGTTCTCGTGCGCATTATAAAACCGTGTGTGTTCACAATAAAAGAAATGACCGCATATGTATGCGGAGTGAGCCCGGGCACCGTCATTAGTACCGGGTTCGACTCCAGATATATTGGTCTCACATTTTGAATTCAAGATCCCCTACTTAGGCTGGAGAGGGAAGCAAATGGATCACTAGAGTTAAAGTCGATTTTACCCTCACGTGGTGCACCATGTGGTCATTCCCGCACAGGACAAACATTTGTGTGTCTTTGTCTGTACGTTTTCTAGGTAGGTCGCATCACCGTAGCTCCTTTGGGGAAATGCCTCCACATCCAGGACACTACAGCCAAATAACTCCCTAGATGGTTGTTTTAATCTTGCTCGTGAGTGAGGGCACCAGGAAGCTAAAGAATGGCTGTGCTAGCAACAGAGGTGGCATCTAGCAATTTCTTACTGAGAATACCTCTTTCAAAGCAATAGGATGTGAAATTAAGAGTGGGGCACATCAAAGCAGCTCGTCTGGGGAAGTACCTCCCTCCACCTCACAGATAACCGCAACAAGAAAAACGCATTACGCATGAGCGTCTCCAGAGCTCCCAAGGAGTTGCTATGTTAGCAGCAGATTGCAAGCGTTTATAGGCTACGGTGACCGCTTTACATCAGGTGGGATATATAATAAAAAGAAGTTTAAATCTTTTGACCTTGACACAGAGAGGAACAGTACACGGCACCCTCCAACCGTCTTCCATCTAACTTCACTCATAAACGACAGCTTTAATTTAAGCCCTTGTATTAAGCCCACCGCGGCACCTCGGGAATGGAGCCCTAACATGACCCTCGAGTTCGAATAGTTGGCAGAGGAGGGTCACGTCTGCCACGGACAAGAATTCTCATAACAGACTATAACCGTTTTGATTATAGGCCTACGGTATTTATGCGTTGACAGCGGGAATTGTGTGGGTAGTGATGTACTCGCGTAAGAAGTTACTCTTCTTTATTTCGTGACATTACAAAGATGTCATTCCGCTTTCCCGATTGTAAAAACAACACCATTTAAAGACGGACACAGACATATACTCGTATATACGTATCTATACTCTATTGTCTATACATCTATACAGATAAATAAAGTTGGAGTGTCTGTTTGTAATATTAAAATAACCGCTTTTTACTAAATGCATATGGATGTATACACGAAATGAATATTTTTACAATTTTTGTCTGCCTATCTGTCTGTTTGTTCCGGCTAATCTCTGAAACGGCTGGACCGATTTTGACGGGACTTTCACTGGCAGATAGGTGATGTAATAAGGGGTAACTTAGGCTACTTTTATTTTAGAAATTTTCTTTATTTTTATTAATATAAATAAATAATATTCCACGCGGACGAAGTCGCGGGCACAGCTACTATACAAATATATGTTATCTATAAGTTACAGAAACTGAAAGAAAGAAAGAAATATTTATTGGCAGAAACAACACCATGACATAATGAATTATCAATAACTGTCGTTCACCACACTATATAACTTAAAGACAGACAATATATATATAAATATATTTTATCCATAAGCTACATAAACTGCTTACCATCAGGCGCACCGTATGCTTGTTTGCCTCTTTTGTGGTATAAAAGATATTTTATAAATGTGTGTGTAACCAATCCCCTGATTCATATAGGTTTTTTTATACAATTATATTGATAAACAAGCATGCGGCCCGCATTAAATGGTAAGCGGTTACCGCAGCATATTGACACTCGCTACACCATGGGGGTGATACAATGCGAAAGTGGAAGGATGTAGGAGCCGAGGGAAACCATGACTAACCTACCATGACCAAATTGGTCCTGTTCTATCAGAAGGTGATGTCAGGAGCCCTAGAAACCGGTGAACGTGCATGAAAAGAGCAATGAATGTTATTGAAGCGTGTGAGGTGTGTAAGAATCGAGTCACGTGGCGCTCGGTTCTCTCTGACCACCGCGGAATAGACTTGGAGTGAGGATCTAGTAGTGACATTATATACCGTATCCGTACGGAACCCTAAAAACATGGTCTTCATTACTTGTTATCGACAATGGAGTGTCCGTCCCCTGCAAGTGAATGGCTGGCTTCAACAAAGTTGTGAAGCGAGTTCTTCGACACAGGAAATTAACTGAGCAACTTGGACCTCCGGTGCCACAGTCGTCTAGATTTCTTGAGAGACACTATTTTTAAATTATCGAGCGGTACGCCAGTGGACATGGCATGTGTACCACTAAATTCGTATTTTCGTATTTATGTACATATTTGTGATTGTCACTTGCTCGGTGGTGATGGTAAACATCGTAAGGAAACCTGCACGTCCAAGAAATTATATTTCGAAAGACGTGTGGCCTAACCTGAGAAAGATATGATTTTTAGGGTTCCGTACCCAAAGGGTAAAACGGAACCCTATTACTGAGGCTCCGCTGTCCGTCCGTCCGTCCGTCTGTCACCAGGCTGTATCTCATGAACCGTGATAGTTAGATAGTTGAAATTTTCACAGATGATGTATTTCTGTTGCCGCTATAACAACAAATACTAAAAAATAGAATATAATAAATATTTAAGGGGGCTCCCATACGACAAACGTGATTTTTTTTGCTCATTTTTGCTCGATATTGATAACGGCAACAGGTAGACTCTTGAAATATTCACAGAATATTTAATTATATATTCACTTTAAGAATAAATAATTAAATTAAAATAAAACAAATATTTAAGGGGGGCTCCCATACAACAAACGTGTATTTTTTAGATAATGGCACGGAGCCCTTCGTGCGAGTCCGACTCGCACTTAGCCGATTTTTTCTCTGTGTTTTTGTTTGTTTTGGTCTGACGGCAGTCGCTCCACGCATTACATCGCCGGGGTGTATACAAGCATACGGCCCACCTGATGAAATGCTACCTTAGTCTATGAACGCTTCACTCGCGTTATGCCGCCCTGTTGCTAACACAGCAACTTCTTAGAAGCTTATTAGTGACCTCAATCACTTGCAGGACCACAACAACCATTCGTGGAGTCATTACATGAGTGCGATTTCCTGTGAGGTTTAGGTACTTCCCCAGACGTTGCGTTGATGCGCCCTACCTCCCTTAAGGCGACACATCGAAAAATTAGACCAACTTTCATCGAATAATATAGGCTAATGACTAAACTGACGGATCTAAGATTTTAATATAAATAACTTCATTTCTTTATCTTGAATTTGCTTGCTCAAATACGCGATTGTGTAAAATTGATTAGATAATAATTACTTTCGAAAACACCTGAAATTCATTATTTTTGAAATTACAACGAAGTTGTTCTGTTTATACGCTTCAAAATTACTTAAATCTATTAGTAATATCTATGTTTATAATATGGTTGCTGCATATTTTGATAAGTGAAACATGAAATTTTTTAAAAATATTTTAATTTCTGACAATTTCTAAGCGATCACATTCGTCTTGGGTGCTACGTGTTTTCGACCTTATTGTGCGGTAATGAGGATTATAAACGCGTTGACTAACTACATGGGCCAGTCCGGCTGCAGCCCGCTTCGAGGTGAGACCTATGTCGACTGTCTGCTCGAGCTCGCACCATTAACATCGCGACACCGAAGTTTTTATAATTAATAGTTGTAAATATTCAATATTATAGTATTTAGCGTAAGTGTATTATTATTAGATATAAGTAGTAAATAATATTATAGGTTTATATATATTTATTATACTGTTGTAATAATGGGGAACACTAAAAAGAAAATATATAGAATAAAAATACAAAGAAAATGTTCGTAGAATGGCGGAGGCGAACAAGACAAGGTATTTTTTTTTTTAATTATTATGTTCATTAAACATATTATAGTAACATTGTGTAGACATATTTCTAGTTTTTAGAACAGTTCCTAGGTATGGTTGGCCCAAGCTATGTAATTCCTCTTCAAACTATTTTTTAATTCTGCTTACTTAATAACTCTATATAAAACAGCATTAAATAAGAGTTATTTTTTGCAGGAATAAACAGTAACATTTGATAATTGGTATACATTATCCACAGGCTGACCGTGTACCTATATAGGACGTCAAACTCCTATTATATCCATTATAATCTGACCGAACTCCGACTTAGAAGTTGTACGTCGGTGGAGGTCAGGTTACGTTGGAAATTTATACCAATACGGTTCGCGCTTTCAGCACATAGCAACCAGTGGAGACTCTTTATTTCTTTGTATTAAAATAAAAACTTATAAAATAGAATATTTTTGCTGTTTTGTATTTTAGGAGAAACTTACTAAATAAACATATTCCACCAGAAGAATCACTACTCGATTTATATGCTACTTTAATGTAAGTGTCATACGGGACGACAAACTCATAGTAACCATTATAAGCTCACCGAACTCCGACTTAGACATTGTACGTAGGTGAAGGTTAGTTTACGTTGGAAATTTATCCAATGCGGTTCGCGCTATCAGAAGATAGAAAACCAGTGGAGGTTTTTTTTTGTATTAAAATAATTACTAGTAAAATAGTGTATTTTGATAGTTTTTAAAGAAAACTCGGTATGTTTCATGTTAAAGAAGCGAGCGAGGTGTGTAAGTACCGAGTCATGTGGCGCTCAGTTCTCTCTGCCTACCCCGCAAGGGATTTAGCGTGAAGATATAGATAGATAGTATAATTATACCCATGGTACTCGTGAAAACAAATAATATTTACTATGAACCAACACTGAAATCACAAAAAACTCATCTATTCTATACATTGTGGTTAGTATTGAACTATTGTACGGATTAGATTTATTTCGCAACATCAGAGATGGTCCTGGTTCTTTCTGCTTGAGAGTTTAATAAATAACAAGGAAACGTACAACAATACAAAACACAGAGTATACATAAGTAAAATACAATAAATGTCAGTATACTAAAGTTAAAGTTATGAAACAGCAAGAAAATCATTTGTCACATGTTTTTTTTAAAATATGAATAGATTATAGAATCTATTTGTATATATGTATATTAGGGTGTCCCTTATTTTTCAAAGTTTTTATTTTCTAACGCATAGGTTTTGTTCATTTGCTTTTAAAACACTCGGAAATTAATTTTTAACTTATTTGGATTACGATAATCCGTGCCGAATTACATCGAAACATGTTCATACAAGTTGCGCGGCAGTGCCGCGCGTACTCGCGGTATTCATTTGTTCAAAGTCAAAATCTTTTTATTCCGTAAAAATGGCTACATTTGTTTGGAATCGTCACAATTTTTTTCCCTACCGTGCAGTTTATGACTAGGTGAGCACTGATAAAAATACTGCCAAAAAACTCAGGCATCCCTCTTTTGGTATCGAAACAAATTTACATATTTTAATAATTACATTATAATTGGATCAACTCACTCCCAGGCATTTTTATCATTAATATAGTCAGATATTTTATAATATGCCCTGCTACACAATTTGGCTTTAATAGTAGTTTTAAATTTGTTTATTGACAATTCTCTTATATTGCTGGGAAGTTTGTTATAGAACCGTATACATTGCCCCATAAAAGAATTACTTGTTTTGTGGAGACGGCTTGCATATAACACAAGATTATGCTTATATCTAGTATTTATGCTATGAGTATCACTCTTTTTACAAAATGAGCATGTTTTTATGGACATACAAAAGATTTTCATAGATATATTGCGATGCGACTGTTAAAATATTTATTTCTTTGAATTTTTCTCTAAGGCTCTCCCAGGGACCAAGTTTGTAGATAGCTCTTATGGCTCTCTTTTGCAATAAAAATATGGTGTTAATATCCGCGGAGTTACCCCAAAGAAGAATTCTATATGACATAATACTATGAAAGTAGCTGAAATAAACTATTCTAGCCATATCAATATCAGTGAGCCGTCTAATAATTTTCACTGCATAGGCTGCAGAACATAGTTTTCCTGATAATTTTTCAATTTGTGGGCCCTATTGTAGTCTGGAGTCAATTGTTATACCCAAGAACACAGTTGTCTCCACAGAGGCTAAATTAGTTCCACTAACATGTACATTAGTAGCCACCTGTCTTACATTAGGTGTTGAGAACTTAATTACTTTAGTCTTTTTATCATTTAAATGCAGATTATTAACACTAAACCAATGAATAACTTTAGAGAGAGCATCGTTAACTTCGCATAATTACCTAACCGTCTATTAATTTTGAATGTCAGTTATTCTCGTGTTGTCAGTTATTCTCGTGATTAATACGTAATGTTTTAACTTTTATAAGATGGCAGTGGAATTGAGAAGCAATAAATCAAATATTTTCTTAGTTGGAGACGTAAATTATCAAATAATAGGCGCAAAATTACCGTCTAACCGTCAAGTTCTTCCTGTGCTTTTTTATAAAATTCGCGAAGTTAAATTGACTGTTAGTGAAAGCGCATACCTAGTCATTCGAGAGTGTATTATATTTAGGGAAAAAGCTAGGATCCCTACCAGAGCTATACATAACTGTGTAAAATAACTTGTGGATCTTCACCAGGAGGGAGTTGCAAAAAATTTCCAAAAAAATACAAGATGTTTACAAGCGCCGTGACGACTTTCAAAATAATTTAGATAGTTTATTCGATATAGCACACGCTGATGCTTTAGAACGGATTAAAATAGAAGAAGACAAAATATTTATATAAATAATCCAGGATGTTTAGCAGGCGTAGACAAAAAAGTTAGCCGAAAAAGAAGAAAGGACCAAACAGAGAAAATTAAAAGAAGAGAAAAAAGACATGAATAAATGTGTTACGAGGAAGTAAGACTTTATCACGCCTATGTTAGTTGCAGATTTAGATAGATCTCAATTAAGCATAAGGGATTCTGTCTATATACTTCAGGCTGTAGTAGAAGGACTAGATTTTAGCTGTGATGATTTACCGATAAACAAATCGTCTATCAACGCATTCGCACTCAGAGTAGAAAAGATAGAGCGGAATCTATAAAATCAGATTTTCAAAATATTATGCCTAAAATGGTGACCGTTTACTGGAATGGGAAATTGTTACCTGGTCTGGACGTGAGAAGCCCTAAAGAAGAACGCCTGCCAATTTTAATTTCATTTAGAGAAAATGAACAACTTCTGGCTGTACCCAAACTAGAGAGCTCTTCCGGCCAGGATCAAGGTAAAGCTTTGTCAAATCGAATCAAAAATCCACCAAGTCACAAGCAGCCCTGATATCCCAATGTTCAAAAAATTTAGAGACGACTGGAAAACTATTAATCCTGCTGCTATTCAATCGTACACCGATATCGTCACACAACATTTTGGTAATACAATAATAAAAGAATTGTTGATATTTTATAATCAAGAATTACAAAAAAACATTGTACGTGACGATTATCGGGAAGTAAAACTATCCATTATATTCCTAGGAGGAGATAATGAGAAAAAAATTCAAATCAGACCTCCTGGATCCTGGCGATGCATCAAGCAAGGTGGATGGCTAGAGCTATTTACTCTTTAAAAATATGTTGCTTGCAATCCCAATCCAAAATTAGCGCCAAGGATAAACGAGTACTTCAAGACGTTTGTTTATTCATAGCGGTTATATATATTACGTGAAATAGCTTGAATGTAGTCTGGTGGTGAAGGCACCAAATCAAGATTTGTGCTTATTAAAGAGGCTCAAGGAATAAAAATTAATTATATAAATTATAATTTTATCAATTTATTTAGCTACATAATGGTTAGGGTCAAAAACAGCAATTTTTAAAATCTTAGTGATAATTGAATGTTAAATCTAAATATTTTCCATAAATTTATAAATTTATGTCATTAGATGAAATTAATCATTATAATTTATTCTTTCGAAGGATACCCTAAAGTATTGGTTGTGTTTTTTTCACATTTCGCTGATTGGATTCCAAGTGCTTGATAAATTTTTGGTAAAGGTTAAATTTACATTTAATGATCAAAATATACAATTTCTTTATTATTTAGGTACGCAATCTTTCAGTAAATACCTGAATGATATATTCGTCGATGTTAGGTATGACGCGTGAAAGTTGTGTAGATGCCGTATACCATTTTATGCACTAAAAGTTGCTAAAAGCTTGTAATAAAATGTTTACTCTTCGTGCTCTAAAAAATGGCATTAAAGGTATAACGTAGAGGGGCTAAAGTGTGTGTTATAAGTTATAACCCTTAACTTCTTTGTAAAGAAAAAAATCCTGGAGGTCACATTATGTTAATGTGTTGCGAAAATTATATAAAAACTAGTAGTAATAGCGGGAATACTTTCTCTAATTCAATCTGATAATTTTATTTCTCTTTTTTATTCGAAATAAAAAATCCTGTGTTTACTCGGCGCTATCAGCCATTATGACACTCGAACATATGTGCCCGAATCAACAAATGGCCCGCTTTAGCCTCTCGATAAACAATGTTGTATTATGTAGCTAGTGTTTCATTCTTCTTAAGGGGATACATGCCGTCCAGTGGCGCCTCAAGGACTAAAATATCGTATCATAGCGTGGAAGATAAACATTATAAAGTCCTGTGTTGCGTGTGTTACAAATACAATAACGTACTTTTACGTCATTAAACCAACAATTGAAATGTTTTGCTTTCGTTGTTATAGGCATAATTGCCAAAAACGGCCTCTTTTAGCACTTTTGCTTATAACAACGATAGTGGAATATTTTGAGTGTTGGTTTAATGACGTAAAAATACTTTACTATCTTCGTAATAAATGCAACATAGGATTTCATAATGTTTATCTTCTATGCTATGATATGATTTTTTATTCAATGAGGGCGCCACTGGACGAGACCTAAGTAAGAACAACATAGATACCGAGACATGTTAACTTGTAGAGATATAAACATAAAACGATGTCATTGATTTCTCTTTCAATAAACTTTTAAGTGAATACGTTTCTGTAGTTTTTTATTACTATTATTACTATTGTTTTCCGTCTAGCTTAAATAAACATGTTTGGTTCAGTATGTATAAAGCTAAATAATAATTAAATCAATATTTTTTATTAAATATTGATATTATAATTTTTTTTTATGTGTGACGCGACTCCGTAGCTTTTCTGTTCGTTTGCATTGACTATACGTTGACCCCAGGTTACCTATTAGGCGCTAATTTCAAATTTTACAAATCGAGCGTAGAGTGTCACTTGAGGGGCGCGGGGTGATTGGGCGGAGCCATTTTAAAGCTTCACGATCGAGGTGTCGCCTTAAAACCACACCAAGACGAACAGGCACATTCATACACACAAATGTTTGTTCTGTGTGAGAATCAAACCCACGAGCGTTGGTGTCAATGTAGTGTAACAGAACAGCGCGTTTCACTGCGCCACCGAGGTCGTCTATATTGTAATCTCAGCTCTCTACTGTTACGAGAATAAAAAAAATTACAGCCGGTTGTCACTGCGCACCAAGTCTGTGACATCGACATTGTAGTGGCGCGTCTCAGGGTAGCGTGCTGTGACCTCTTCTATTTGGATATATCTCAGATAAACATCGCCGTGGTAATGTTGAGGTCGACTCGAGACGTGCTTCGATTTCAAAATGCCCGCCTGTGTTTGAAGAGATATCGCTATAAATATGTTTTATGTATATATATATATATATTAAGAGTTACGAATTTACTTCTCGGTCAAGATTGAACGGAGATATCGGCAGGGACCGCCCTAGACATACACATATAGATCAAATTGGTGATGTGTTGAAAAAGGATCAAATCAAAAGCACAGACGAGCATGCATGAAGAGATTGATGAGTGTGGATGAAGCGAGAGAGGTAACCTGGCGTTCCATAGACTCTGCCTACCGCAATGGGAAGCAGGCGTGATGGTATGAACGCAACGATCACGCGCGTGATGCTGCTAACACAGCAACTCTTCAGCTTACCGGTGACCTCACTCACACGCAGGAACACAACAACCCTCTAGGGAGCCGTTAATTTGCTGCGGTTTTCTCTGAGGTACTTACCCAGACTTGGCAGCTTTGATGCGCTTTACCTCTTTCGGAAAAAATGAAGTGCGTGCGACGATGGGGGCCGGCACCCATCACGTAGCGCCCAACCCGACGGGTACAGTAAAGCTGCGCGCCGTACAGGCACGTGGAATGTGAGAGGCGAATGATAAGAGCCATAAGCAGATAGATATAATGTCGTCGTTACTACTAGTGTGGTAATAAAGCCGTGCCGTGTGGTGCAGTGGAGACGCCGGTAACGGGACCGGTAACCGTGTCATCTGAGTACCCAGCGGTGGCCGGCGACAGCCCGAGTGGAAAGTACGTGGACTGATATACACAAGCATACATTATATATGTTTGTTCAGGAACACCGTTCCTATATGAAATCTATGTTTGTCTGGGCGTTTGTCTCTGTGTGCGGTTTTTTTTCATATATTCGAATTTTGACTTCAGATTCGGATCAGCATAAAAAAATAGAATAGGAATGTTCAGGAACACCGTTCCTATCTCTTAAGGAACATGGTCAAAATGGCTGACAAATTAAAAAAAAAAAATTTGAATTGTTATATAATTGACGAGCCAGGTGGTCCTCTGGCAATGCAAGCCTGCGCATTCTCGACTGGTTTAATATTGAGCTTCAAATTTAACTGACTCGCTGTTAGGAGTAGGAAGTTTTGGAATTTACTACTCCCTTCGAATTAAATTCACACAGTTAGACACCGTTTTTTTTTAATACAATATCGGGAGGCATTTATAAACATACGACCCGCCTGATGAAGAGTGCTTACCGTATCCTGTGAATGCCTGCAGTATATTAGGCGTCACTGAGCACTTCTTAGGAACTTACGCCACCGATGTCGTCTTATGTGTGTTACTTTACTCAGTTCGTGGGTTCGATTCCCAGACAGGACAAACATTTGTGTGAATGAACACGTATGTTTGCCTTGGTATGGGTGTTTTAAGAGAGGTAGGGCGCGTCAAAACCCGTCTGGGGAAGAAACACAGAAGGTCACAGAAACCCGCAACCAAATAACAACTCCCTGGAGGGTTGTCGTGTTGCTGCGAGTGAGTGACGTTACAAAACTTTTTTAAAGAACCTCATGTTATGCGACATGCATAATTTCTTGTAAGTATGTTTTATCTATTGTATATTTATGTATATCATCACGGCAGGTCCCTTCCGCGGTAAGCAGAGAGAACCGAGCGTATTCACTCGTTATATTGCAAAAAACTTGTAAGTAATAAAATTTATATTGAAAAGATGCTGATATTAAAACAATTTTTATCTCGCAAAAGAGAGCCATCCTCTCTATTTATAACATGGGCTCCAGGGAGTCACTGAGGGAACTGTTCAAAGTAATAAATATCCTCACGGTTACCTCTCAGTACATTTATGAAAACTTAATGTATGCTCGTAAATATAACCTTTTTCAAAATTTTGTGAAAAACTCGGAAGCAGGAATAAATTCGTCACATATCGGCTTGCTAAGACTAGTAGATCTTTTGTTGTAAATTGTATTTGATTCTATAATAAATTACGTGAAACAGTTCTGTCCTTGCCTGACGGTAAAAGATACAAAATAATAACAAATAAATAAATAAATTCTTTACATGTCTTTTAAATCATGACATTGATCATCAAAGCAGCCCGTCTGGGGAAGTAACTCCACCTCATAGAAAACCGCAGACAAATAACAACTCCCTAGAGGGTTGTTGTGTTCCTGCGTGTGAGCGAGGTCACCAGTAAGCCCCCAAGGAGTTGCTGTGTAAGCAGCAGAGGCGCCATCGCGCGAGTGATACTTAATATATCGCTAGCGTTAATAGGCTACGGTACCCGCTTTACATCAGGCGGGCCGTATGCTTGTATGCCTCCCGACGCAGTATAAAAAAAAAGTGTGCATCTCCTGCCGTATGCGTGAGAGAAGCCAGACAGACTGGCGCCGTAACTCGTTACGTAACGAAGCGGTTTACCCTCCCATAAGAAGTTATCACTTCAAAAAAAAAACGGGGTTACGGTAAGTATGGTAAGTAAGAAGCACTAAAGCCGTTGTTCAATGGACACAAACTCGCGTCGCGTTACGCATGCACGTAAAAGGTAGTATGTATCGTACAATGGTACATCGCCATCGACACGCGTTATCGTTCCAAGAACAACGAGACAAACATACTGGCATACTTACACAGGTGGCTGCTTCACTGCCTGTCCAAGTAAGACTTAACTCCTCGTAGGACTGGTACCAAAACAGCTTCCCGGTGACCTCACTCACACGCAGGAACACAAAAATTACCTCTAGGAATTTATTTGACTGCGGTTTTCTGTGAGGTGGAAGTACGTCCCCAGACGGGCTACTTTATGCGCCATACCTCTCTTAAAAACACCCAGACTAAGACAAACAAAATTATTTTGAAAGTTCTTTTTTGCCTTGGCGGCTTTTTTATACAACGTCGGGAAGCATATATGTGTAAAATGTAAAGTGGTTACCTTACCTAAAAGATGTTACCGTAAACTATTAACGCTTGCGCTTTGACATCCTATCTGCTAATATAGCAACTCCTTAGTAGCTTTTTGGCAACCGTATTCACTCACACGAACACAGCAAATACCCAGCAACTTGATATTTGACTGCGATTTTCTGTGAAGTGGTGGTACTTCCCCAGACGGGCTGCCTTGATACATCCCAACAACACCACACGATTAAAACCACCAGACCAAGACAAAGAAATGTTCCTGCAAACAAATGTTTGTCCCGTGTGGGAATCGAACCCACGAGCGTCTTTACATGGCAGGCCGTATGCTTAAATGCCCCTCGCCGTTCTGTAAAAGAAATACAAATGTCATGATACGTGTCTGAAGTTATCCTGCTGTAGTGTGTTATGCTTAATGTGCACATAAAGGGGTGTTCCAGCTCGCGCAAGGTGTTCATGCTCACTTCCTCGAGTCAGATAACCGAGTTGAGTTATTTGGAGCCCTTCATAAATAGGAGTTGAGCCACAATATTGATGGGGGCCATTTTTTTACAACTTCGCAGCGGAACCAGAATAATTTATTATAATATCAAGATGCTCTCACACCGCGCTGTAAAGAACATGTCTTGTGGAGAATAATAAGAAATGTTCTTCCTTACAAAGTTTCTTAAGAACATCCCTTGTGTAGATCTGCAATAAATGTTCTTACTTACTGAATTTCTTAAGAACACTTTTTGAGGTTAATCGTAATATTTCTGTATTAGTAGACCGTAGTAGTTACAAGTACAATAATTTTTGTAGCATATCGTATTCCGCATATAGAAACCACGTGCCATTTAACACTTGTAAGAAAATTAACACAATTAACCTGACTGAAAAACACTTAATTAATTATTGAAAAAAAAAGAAGAAAAAAGAAACAAACACAAACAATATCAACAATAAAAACTTATTTAAGTAGAAAAGGAATAAAGATTGGAATAGATTACTGAATTGATAGATTATTTAATTAAAAATTTAGAATAAATTTAAATAATAAACTACCAAAGTATTGTTTCCATGGGAATATTTTCCTTGGATAGATAAAACGGTCTCAGAATTCCTATGTGGGGTAGGGTAACGGAACGTTTGCGATATCCCCAAAAGATCTACACGGTGTGACAGGCGGCCCCTACACAAGTCAATGAATCCTAATTTATATCTTCGGGAAAATGGAAAGGCGGCCTTACAATTTTTTCCATTTCACTCACGAGCGCGCGGTCATTTGTTATCATTTACTGCCTGCCTGACTGACGTTCTCGGTCTTGGTTTAAAAAAAAACTAGCTATTAATCCTACTGAGGGAAGGGGTTTACAAATGTTTTTAAGTATTCAGGATGGTATTTTCAGGAACACCGTTCCTATATGAAATCTAATGTTTGTCTGTGTGTGCGTTTTTTTCGAATATTCGAATTTTGACTTCAGATTCGGATTCAGCATAAAAAAGTAGAATAGGAATGTTCAGGAACACCGTTCCTATCTCTTAATGGAACATGGACAAAATGGCCGACAAATTAAAAAAAAGGGGTTGGGAGGCATACAAGCTTACGGCCCACCTGATGTGAAGCGGTTACCATAGCCTATGAACAATTGTAACACATTGCACTCCTCTGCTGCTAACACAGCAACTCCTTAGGAGCTTACCTCACTCACGCGCAGGAACACAACAATCCTCTAGGAAATTATTATTTAGCTGAGGTTATCTGTGAGGTGTAGGTGGGTGTTTATATATGATAGGTAGGGTGCATCAAAGCAGCCCGTCTGGGGAAGTACCTGCACCTTACAGAAAACCGCAGCCAAATAACAACTCTCTGGAGGGTGTGTTCTTGCATGCGACTGAGGTCTCCAATAAGCTCCTGAAGAATTGCTGTGTTACCAGCAAAAGGAATTTTGATACGCTCTGTATCTCTTAAAACATGCCACACGAGGATTCGAACCATGGATCGTCTGTCAGAAGGCAGGTTCTTCGAACCAGGGATCGTCTGTCAGAAGGCCGGTTCTTCGAACCAGGGATCGTCTGTCAGAAGGCCGGTTCTTCGAACCAGGGATCGTCTGTCAGAAGGCCGGTTCTTCGAACCAGGGATCGTCTGTCAGAAGGCCGGTTCTTCGAACCAGGGATCGTCTGTCAGAAGGCCGGTTCTTCGAACCAGGGATCGTCTGTCAGAAGGCCGGTTCTTCGAACCAGGGATCGTCTGTCAGAAGGCCGGTTCTTCGAACCAGGGATCGTCTGTCAGAAGGCCGGTTCTTCGAACCAGGGATCGTCTATCAGAAGGCCGGTTCTTCGAACCAGGGATCGTGTGTGAGAAGGCCGGTTCTTCGAACCAAGGATCGTCTGTCAGAAGGCCGGTTCTTCGAACCAGGGATCGTTTGTCAGAAGGCTGGTTCTTCGAACCAGGGATCGTTTGTCAGAAGGCCGGTTCTTCGAACCAGGGATCGTTTGTCAGAAGGCCGGTTCTTCGAACCAGGGATCGTCTGTCAGAAGGCTGGTTCTTTATCCACTGGACTATCGCCCATGTATCTACAACTAAACTTTCCAAATTATTTGCCTTTTTTTGCCGACCGTTTGAACCTAGTGAAGTGAAAATCCTTCCGGGCAAAAACCTGCAAAGTGCACTATACGCCATCAAACACACGCCCGCTGCACGGTTGGGATTGAGCCAAGTTCTAGAATAAAAGACTTCGCCAGTAAATGTGAGTTGTTGTAGTTGGGAGCTAGATGTCGTTTTTGCGCGCGTCTTTCTTACCTAGCACTTAAGTTGAGCAACGTCAACCACAGCCTGGCTATAGATGGGGTTTACCTATATCGAGCTTCTTTCGGAAGACATGTTAAGCCCTCGGTCAGGCTTTTGTCGATAGATGATAGTCGTTAATCTAAGTCAGTGGCTTCGGGCGGTTTGAAAACACTGGCCTCCGCCAATCCGCAGCAGCAGAGCAGCGTGGTGGAGTGATGCTCTAAGGTCTGGGGTAGACCGGGACGATCATGCTAGGCTGGTGTAGGTGTCGTACTCTCCTCTCGCTTAGTCACTGGTGTAAGAGATTACTGTTGGTACGACCGAGACTTCTCTGGGTTCGTATTAAACTGGGCATCTCGCGAGTATTTCTGGTTGCAGCATATGCTCCGGTAACCTCTGCGTGTGCTCAAAAACTAGAGAAGTTTTGGGAGTCTGTGAAAATTGTTCTAGATTTAGCTGGAATGAAAGAGAAATTATGTGTGGAGATTTGAATAGATGGGTTGGCATTAAACCAGGCGGCTATGAAGCTGTTCTTGGTCCCTATGGAGATAATAGAGCGAAGCAAGTAAGTCAATTATAGATTTATGTATGGAACGAAACCTCCTCGTGTTGAATACTTTATTTTATCATAAGGATATTCACTCGTATATATGGAAACGGAATAGCCAAAAAAGTGTGATTGATTTGATTTTAATAGATCGAAGTCTCTGAAATACTATAATGAATACAAGAGACTTTAGAGGTCCCACTGTTGAAACGGACCACAACCTGGTGGTAACTCGGTTTGTGGGACTTTTCAAGAAGTGAAGGCATTGGCGAGTGCGTATCCCTTTCGGAGATCATGAAAGGATAAGTAGCGAAAGATTGCAAGATGAAAGTGTAAGGAGAACGTATGTACACGTGGTAAGCGAAAGACTTGCAATTTTTTTAATATTAATAATCTTTATTCACAACCACAGTACATAATTATATTGTTCAGACAATGGTATCCGAAATATCATAAATTCAGTTAACTACACAACTCACAAGAAGATGGGGTTACATTGCAATTAAAGTGTACGTGACATCTGAATGGTATGAATGAACATACTTGTGTCTCAGAGCCACTAACATTCCCAAGATGCAGGACGATATTTGGATTATGTTACGACTTAAAATAATCTCCACTTTATTGTTAATACTAATACACTGCCAACATTAGAACACTGTACCAAAACCAAGAGTATCGAGTGGTAATAAAATCAAAAATCAATCACACAAATTAGAGTAGTGGAGTATGCTCTGAACCCCCCGGTTGAAAGGAACCTCATATCCCTGCAGCGGGATGAGTTGGAATTGTTGTAGTAGTTGTCGTAGATGTGTTATTTACTATTGAAGTGTACAATATATATAAATTCGAAATTGACGAGCGGTGCTTGGCTCGGTGGCTCAGTCGTGAATGACGCGACTTTGACACCAACGCTCGTGGGTTCGATTCCCACACAGGACAAACATTTGTGTGCATGAACATGTCTGTTTGTCTTCGTCTGGGTATTTTCTATGTATAATAAGTATGTATTTACAAAAATAAAAATGTATTTACGTATGTTTATCAGTTGTCTAGTGCCCATAACACAAGCTTCGCTTACTTTGGGCTAGATGGCGCTGTGTAATTTGTCGGACAATATTTATTTATTTATTTATTCTGTGAAAATTGCATGAGGCAACTTTAAATTAAGGAAGTATCAAAACTGTAAGAATTGGGAGAAGGAGCATTCTTTTGCCCTTTCTTTTGAAGTTTCCGACGAGCTCGGTGGTACAGTTGTTGGTACTAATTTTGATACTAATGCTCGTGAGTTCGATCCTCACATAGGACAAACATTTTGAAGAGGTAATCAGGGTGCCGGTCAGTGCTTGTTTGCGTGAACTAATTGGTGGCGAAAGCACACAAAGTGTCAATCTTGAAGTTTCAATCAAATTGTCTGCAAATCTGACTTTCGCAAAATATCGCCTGAATTTACAAACAAAATAATATAATAAACAAGTCCTTATGTTATGCGGTTCTTTCCAACTGTCGCTAACGATATATCATTTCCCAATGACTTGGCGGGTTGCACTTCCGTGCACGGACACCCATAAATTCGCTCTCCCAAGCCGGAAATGAAGACTATATGTAGTAGAAGTGCAAGCAACATAAATAACAAAAGCATAGGCTCCAAATATATTTGACAGTGAGCAAAAGATCTATCATGGCGCTGTCCGCACAGAAGACTACAGTTTGTACAATTCCCTGTTGTTGTGTTCCTGCGAATTAGGTTCACAGATAGCTTGAAACGAGCACTGCTATCTTTAGATTTGAGATCCAAAGCAGCAAAGAAATGTATCGAGCAAGACTGAGTGGAAGATATTGCCAGTGGGCGCTCGAAACCTACACACCATATATGTTCTACTCAAGGGACCTAGTTCTACTCAAGGGAAGATGTACATACATATCATCACGCCTGTCTCTCGTTGCGGTAGACAGAGACTATAGAACGCCAGGTGCACCGATCCAAACATACCTCTCTCTACTTCCACACTCATCAACCTCTTCATACAC
This sequence comes from Pyralis farinalis, assembly GCA_947507595.1. NCBI lineage: Eukaryota > Metazoa > Arthropoda > Insecta > Lepidoptera > Pyralidae > Pyralis > Pyralis farinalis. The sequence continues at coordinate 1,209,331 of OX382263.1, forward strand.
GTTTTGTGGTTTGGGCTACTTTTGATTTGGTCCTTTTTTCAACACATCACCGATTTGATGTACATGTGTGCGTCTAGGGCGGTCCCTGCCGATATCTCCATTCACTCTTGACCGATACACTTCTATCGTAACTCTTTTGTCATTCATTCTTTCTAAATGACCAAACCACCTCAGCATTTTTTCAATTGTTGTCACTATATCATCTTTTTTTCCACATAGTTCTCGTATCCTGCTATTTTCAGGAACACCGTTCTTATATGAATTCTATATGTCTGTCTGTGCGTTTGTCTGTCGCTTTTTTTTCGAATATTCGAATTTTGATCACCTCACAGAAAACCGCAGCCAAATAGCAACTTCCTAGAGGGTTGTTGAGTTTCAACGTGTGAGTGAGGTCACCAGTAACTTGCTGTGTAAGCAGCAGAGAAAGCATCGCGCGAGTAATACTTAATGTATCACAATCGTTAATAGGCTACGGTACCCGCTTTACATCAGGTGGGCTGTATGCTTGTATGCCCCCCGACGTAGTATAAAAAATATGTCTAATTATCGCCATGAGTGCAACGGGATTACGACACGGATAAAAAGGCGATAGATCAGTCAGTTAAATGGTTAGGCTATACTAGCCGAACCTGTATGGCGGTATCCCTTGGGAATCGCTTTCTACTTTCTCCTCGTCTTCTAAATGTTGTATCGTGATGTCGGATAGCCTATAAACCTTCCCTGAGAATTGGGTTGTCAAATGTAAAAATATTTTTTCAATTCCAACGTATAGTTACGGAGATTGGCATGTTTAAACAAACAATTTCTTCCCCTTTATGTATATTAGTATAGATATTCATATTAAACAAAAGTATATACACAATAAAACTAAATTACATCTAAAATTTATTAAATCTAAAATAATCTAAAAAGTGTGTCCTCCGCGGCATTGTACCAACGATGCTGGCAACATTCCCGCGCTGAATCGCAGTACTAATGCGCTGAGCGAGACAAGTACCAGCTCTTTGGTCGCCAGTGACGTCGATCAGACGTCTCGCTGGTTTTTTAAAAGCGACTGCGCGCCTGTACCTCACGGACCGAGGGTCTCTACTCCGAAAGGAACAAAGTTGTACTCGGAGCCAAGACCCCTGTGTTTATTAATTTTTAAATGTTCGGCCGCCTCAGCTGCCCCGCCCGCCTTGATGGTAGTGCGATGAACATGAGAAGAGGCCATCGTGTCAACGCAAGTTGCGTCCCACACTAAAACTCTCCCCATCTTCCATGGAACCAACGACATCCCTTCGGGTCGCTTACCATTGCTAATTCTTGGGTGCAAAAATGGTGTAAGGTGTTTTAACTCCCAGCCAAAATAAAATTACTTCACTCACGTTAGGGTTAGCTGGAAGATATCTCTTACAGAGATAAATTCACCTTTGTATACCATTTTCTGTATAACCTAATATATAAGGGAGAAACCGAGATCGCTTGCTAGTACGGATGTGACGTGCTGCATGTATTATTATGGACGATCTAGTGTCTATGGTCTGAAATCAATGACTTCCGGTCGAAGGAAGATATCAACTAAGTAAGTATAGGGGTACGATGCACCATTTTGTTTTTTTTTCTGAAATGTCAACGAACCCATTTTGAAATGATTTTGGGGTTGGTTGTTTAGGGTCCCGCACTGAAAAGTGCAAAACGAACCCTTATGTCCGTTTGTCACATATACTCTGCCCCTCCATATTGAACAGTTTAGTAGATAGATTTGACAAAGAGTGCAACGCCAATTAGTATTAACTATTTTGTTTGTCTCTCATCATGTCACTCGTCTCTCATGAGTGCACGCTCGTGCGTGTGTGTGTGTGTGTGTGTGTGTGTGTGTGTGTGGGATGAGTTAGGATTGATGTATGTATGTATGTAGTAATATGTCGTGTATCTCGGGAACGGTATTTCACACTAAACACAAAAACACTGCGGATCGTGTTAAACACTATTTTGTTTATTACAACGTCGGGAGGCATACAAGCCTACGGCCCGCCTGATGTAAAGCATTTACGGTAGCCTATGAATACTCGTAATACATTGAGTATCACTCGCGCGATGCCTCCTCTGTTGCTTACACAACAACTCCTTGGGAGCTTACTGGTGACCTCACTCACTAACACAACAACCCTCTAGGGAGTTGTTATTTGGTTGCGGTTTGTTGTTGTTGTCGATAGATGACAGTCCTGAAGCTAATTCAGTGGCCCTCGGGCGGCATGAAAACACTGGCCTCCGCCAATCCGCATTTGAGCAGCGTGGTGGAGTATGCTCCAAACCCCTTCTGTTGAAGGGAGACCGAAGAGCAGTGGGATGAGTTAGAGTTCATGTGATGTGATAAACACAGGCTGTATATTTTCTTTTAATTAGAGATCTTTACGAAAATTGCAATAGACAAAAATTTGTCTGCAAGTTATTTTTTTTGGATTGCGCAGCGGAAACTATTGATGATGCTTAACATCACGAACGCCAAGGGAAGCCATCCCCTTCGTTCTCAAAATGGGTTCGTTCACATTTCCGAAAAAAATAAAACCATTCATCAAAGCCCATCTTCATTGTAGCGGAAGCCATTCAGATCAGTCCATAGACAAGCCGTACAACTCTCTCCCATAGACTACGAAATATGGAACAAAATTAATTAAACAATATACATTTCTTTTAAGCAAACATTTGTGTGCATGAACATGTCTGTTTGTCTTGGTCTAGGTGTATTAGGAGAGTCTGGGGAAGCACCTCCACCTAACAGGAAACCGCAGCCAAATAACAACTCTCTAGAGGGTTGTTGTGTTCCTGCGTGTGAGTGAAGTCACCAGTAAGCTGGTAAGAAGTTGCTGTGTTAGCAGCAGAGGTGGCATCGCGCGAGTGATACTTAATGTATTACAAGTGTACATAGGTTACGCGGCACGTGGCGCTCGGTTCTCTCTGCCTACCCGCAAGAGACTGGCATGGAGATATTATGTAGATAGTGCATTAAAATTTGTGTGATGTTTTATAGTAATATTATAGATGGGGATAAAAGGGGATTAAGGCAAATAAAGGGTTCTGCGGTCAATGCGAATGAGATTACGAACCTTTGTGCACAACCCGGTTACCGCCCGAGGGCGTAATCCGCAGTTTTATTGCGAAAAATCGGAATATTTCAGCTGAAACGTCGTCGGCAAAATGTGGCTTTCATGGAACAGTTTTCATTTCCACATGGAAATAAAATAATTTCGACAGTGGATGAGTTTAGTGTTTTTTGTTTCAAACGACCTAGTTTGAAACAAAAAACACTAAACTCATCGGGAGGCATACGACCACCTAATGTAAAGCGGTTACCGTAGCCTATAAACGCTTGCAATACGTTATCACTCGCGTGATGCCACCTCTATAACACAGCGACTCCTTACTAGCTTACTGCTGACTTCACTCACACGCAGGAACAGAACAGCCCTCCAGGGAGTTGTTATTTGACTGCGGTTTTCTGTGAGGTGGAGGTACTTACGCAGACGGGCTGCTTTGATGTGCCCTCTCTCTCTTAAAACATCCAGACCAAGACAAACAGACATGTTCATGCACATAAATGTTTGTCCTGTGTGGGAATCGAACCCACGAGCGTTGGAGTCAATGTCGCGTCATTCGGGACTGACGATTTTCTATATCTATACTGATATTATAGAAAAATTGAGTTCTGTTTGTCTTGGTGTGGAAGTTTTCTGGAGGTACTTCCCCAGACGGGCCGCTTTGATGCGCCCTACCTGTCTTAAATGATGCAATTGTGACCAGTGTAAAGGACATGCGTCGTTCCAGTCCCTCTGCCTGTCCCCCGGCAGCGAAGCGTGAACGTTCGGGCTCCGTGACCGCCGGGGGTTTGTGCGGAAGTGTCTATTGTATGGGAAAACAAGGCAGTTTGATATTTTTAACACGGTTTTATAATGACACCATTTTATACAACTTAAGGACGCATACAAGATTGTGACCCACCTGATCTTATTCTTATTAATGGTATCATTCCTAATCCAATGTGATGGTAGCGTATCCAGTATGAGGTTAGCAGTATACTACAAAAACAGTGAAATCTGCAGCCAAATAACATTTCCCTGTACTAGTTTTTTTAGTGCGATTGCTTTGATTTTTGATTTGATGCTGTGCTCGGTGGCTCAGTCGTGAATGACTTGACTTTGACACCAATGTCGTGGGTTCGAACACCACACAAGACAAACATTTGTGATGCACGAACATGTCTGTTAGTCTTTGTCTGGATGTTTTAAGAGAGGTAGGGTGCAGCATCTAAGCAGTGGTCTGGGGAAGTACCTCCACCTCACAGAAAATCTCATCCAAATAACAACTCCATAGAGGGTTTTTGTTATACCACTAAGGTGGCAAACAAGCATATGGCCTGCCTGATGGTAAGCAGTTACCGTAGTCCATGGTCATTTGCAACACCAGGGGTATCACTCTTGCGTTGCCGACCCTGCAAGAACCTCTTCACGCCTTTCTTGAAGAACCCCATACTGTAGCACCTTGGAAAAATCTCATTCCACAACTTAATAGTCATAAGTTGTTGTGTTCCTGCGTGTGAGTGAGGTCACCAGTCAGCTTGAGGAGTTGCTGTGTAAGCAGCAGAGGAGGCATCGCGCGAGTGATACTTAATATATTAAATGCGTTAATATGCTACGGTAACTGCTTTACATCAGGTGGACCGTATGCCTGTATGCCTTCCGACGTAGTATAGAGATAGAGATGTTATTTGGTTGCGGTTTCCTGTGAGGTGGACGTACTTTCCCAGACGGGCTGCTTTGATGCACTCTACTCCTCTTAAAAGAGTATCTCCCCCCCCCCCCCATCTTATGACCTCGCAAAAAGACACAATAAAACTTGCACGCAACGTGTAATGCGATATGCACGCGCACATCTGCGCCGTGAGTGCTTATTGTGACAAGTTTCAATGGTCCCACGACGAACCCCAAACCGTGGTCACAGTAGCTTGATCCCGACAGTTGGGTGGTTTTTATTGGTTTTTTTGCGGTTTTATTCGTGATTGGGGTGGGTTTTGATTTGGGGTGTGTTAGCATCATGTTTCTGATTGTACAGTGCTGTTCGGAACTGTCGGTTCGGTGATCAAACAATCTTACTGCCCACCTGATGTGAAGTGGTTATCGCGTTTTTTTTATACGTCAGAAGGCATACAAGCATGTGGTCCACCGGGTGTAAAGCGGTTACCGGAGCCTATGAACGCTGGTGATATATTAAGTGTCACTCGCGGATGCCATTTCTAAGTTATTATTTGTCAAATCTCTAATAAAGTTAATTGACGAGCTCAATGGTTTACTTTGACACCAACGCTCGTGGGTTCGATTCCCATACAGGACAAACATTTGTGTGCATGAACATGTCTGTTTGTCTTGGTCTGGGTATTTTCTATGTATGATATGTATGTATTTACAAAAAAAATATATATTTACGTATGTTTATCAGTTGTCTAGTACCCATAACACAAGCTTCGCTTACTTTGGGGCTAGGTGGCGTTGTGTAATTTGTCTGACAATATTTATTTATTTATTCTTCCTACATGTTCGAACCAACGGAGCGAGCTTTCTTTCTTATATTGCGCATGCGGTCAGCAAGCGTTATGACACATTTGTTTTGCAGTACTCGTATTTCGACTGCCTTTATTCTACTTTCCTGCTTTCCCAGCCGTATCCAGCTTTCACTTCCACAACTTAGCATTGTAGCACCGCGTTGTGTACACCGAGCTGTGCCTTCTGCCTAGAAGTTTACCCAACGCTCCATTCACGCTGTTCCCTGCACTCGTCTCTCCACATCAGCGGTGTACCTTCCATCCCTGCTAAAAGAGTTTCCAACATATACAGTCTCATTCACTTACTCCAACACTACATTATCAATCGTAATCCTTGCGGTCGCGGTTGTTCTGGTTGCCTCTTTATAAGACTTGGTACTTTTTTGTTTTAATAAACACTATTTATTGTTTCAGGTAATAATATACTGGAGCCGATGGATTAGATGACTGAACAATAAACCGAATAAGTAAAAACATAATTTGTATGTATATTAGGGGATAAAACCCCGCTCCAAAGGACTAGATGAATTTTAAGGATGAAAGTATATTTTTGTTGTTTATTTCGTCAAATGAGGAACGTGCACAGGTTCCAAGGGCATACAGCTTGTCATGTCAGTTAGTTCATTAGTTATATTTTACACTAGAACTATCGACACGGCGAAAAATGCATTAGTGCAATACTTTTTATGTAAATCAAAGCAACCAGTTGAGAATACGCAAGCTTGCATTGCCAGAGGAACACATGGCTCGTCAACTATATAACAATTCAAATTTTTTTTTTTTATTTGTCGGCCATTTAGACCATGTTTCTTAAGAGATGGGAACGGTGTTCCTGAACATTCCTATTCTACTTTTTTATGCTGAATCCGAATCTGAAGTCAAAATTCGAATATTCGAAAAAAAATCGCACACACAGACAAACGCACAGACAAACATATAGATTTCATATAGGAACGGTGTTCCTGAAAACGCATGCCTGGACATAACTATTCATCGTTAGAAATCTTAGGCTTTATAGGCATAAAGCCCTAGCCTTTCTTCTTAAGGTAATGCTAAAAGCAAAGTATCCCACCTTAAGTCGAATAACAATTCCCAGAAGGGTTCTCGTATTCCTGTTTGTGGACTCCTCATCCTCAGTGAATGAGGTCCTAAGAAATTGTTGTGTTAGCAGTAGGGGGACAACGCGCGAGCAATACTTCATGTATTGCAAGCATTAATAGGCCTACTAACTACTTTACATCAGGTGGGACGTATGCATAAGATGTTGTATAAAAACATAACCTACTGAGCGTTGACGAGCTCGGTGGCTTAGTCGTGAGTGACGCGACTTTGTCACCGGCGCTCGTGGGTTCGATTCCCACACAAGGCAAACATTTGTGTGCATGACCGTGTCTCTTTGTCTTTCTTGGTCTGGATGTTTTAAGAGAGGTAGGGCGCATTAAATTAGTCCGTCTGGGGAAGTACCTCCAACTTACAGAAAACCGCGGCCCAATAACAACTCCCTAGAGAGTTGTTGTGTTGAGTGAGGTCACCGGTAAGCTCCGAAGGAGTTGCTGTGTTAGCACCAGGGGTGGCATCGCGCGAATATTGTTAATGTATTACAAACGTTCATAGGCTACGGTAAGCGCTTTACATCAGGTCGGCCGTATGCTTGTATACCTTCCAACGTTGTAAAAAAACATCAAAAAAATGTTCTTCCTGCTAATTGAGTTGAAAACTTCTGTATATAAAAACCTATTTGTCTGTATGTCTGTGTTCCCCCGGGAAATACTCAAAGTTACACGCAACGATAATTCGAGCGGGCGACAATCTGAAATGCACAATAATGTATGCGCCATGTTCGGGTGACCACACGTCTGGCTAATTGGGATATTCTATGAATATTAATACGCGGCCGGCTGCATCCATTTGCATTTCTAATGGCCGCCCGATTGACGTGAAGATTGATGGCCAGTAATAATAGTATTCATTGATTTTATTTTTCGATTGCAGCGAGAGCATGAAAGTAGAATAAATGCGGTCATAACCGCAAGGGACGCAGCGGGAAGTGATAGATAGATATACGACCAAATCGAAAAATAAATATATGTATGTGACATACAAACATGCATCTATTTTTCGATTCACTGCCGGTCTCTTGCGGAGATTTTTTTTTTTACAACTAGATTGGGAACCAAGCATGCGGCCGCATCAGATGGTAAGCGGTCACCGCAGCCTATTGACGCTCGCAATGCCACGGGGATGTTACTCGCGCGCTGCCAATCTTGTGACCTAATACTGTTTTGTCACTGTATCCAGTAATTTTTCTATCATATCTCACCCTTCAAACAGGAACACAGCTCTATATATATATATATATAGCTGCTTGTAAGTATAAATAGACAGAGGTACCCATGCAGACGTGTTTTGTACAAAGTCTCCCTGTGGTGGAGTAGACAGAGAGAACCGAGAGCCGTAAAAGGCAGTCCATATGCTCGTCGCTTTTTTTAAATTCATATCACATTTCATGCACGCTTGCCTGTTCCTATTACTCCTGACATCACCTTCTGATAAGACACGCCCAATTTGGTCATGGTTGGTGAGGTCACTTTCGTATTAATCTGTTTCGTCATCGTGCATTATTTCAAAATGTCCGAAGCAACGAAATATGACTTATCTTATTAGGCGTTACGCCACAAATTTTGCAAAGTAGGATGCAAGCGCAACGCTTGCATTTCTAACGCGTTTATCCTACTTTCATTATCTCTGCCATACCCAGCTCTCGCTTCCATAAGTAAGTGTTGGGACCAGCACTGCGTTCTTCTGGCTCAAGCTTTTACTGCCAAGAAGTTTTCCCAACGCTCCATTCACACTATTCCTAGCACTCACTCGTCTTTCCACATCTGCGGTGTAAATGTATCTGTAATATATATCCATTATTCTAATATACTCGTAATTTGCGCTCTTGAACATGTCTCAAATTTTATTGATGAATGTCCTCAAGTGTCACGAAATGAGTGTCACCGTACACGTAATCCCCCATCGAGTCCAATCCGCAGAACAAATAATAATATGCGGTATTTGTGAAGGGATTAGCGGTCCATTGTCCGCGCGGCGCGTGCCGAATGGTCACCCTACGTAAGCTCGTTGACTGTACAGATTTGGACACCCCACTTTAAAATACAGATAGATAGTTGATTCGCTTCGCTGTGTGCTCCACATTTTTAACCGACATAACATGAGGCGGTTCTGTGTTTGTCGCTGATGTTTTTTGTTTTCACGTACCTCGGAAACTGCACAACGGTTTTTGATAATTTTATCTGAATTCTATTCAATTTTTTTTTATGCAATGTCGAGGGAGGGAGAGAGGCACACAAGCGTACGGCCCATCTGATGTAAAGCGATTACCGTAACCTATGAACGCTTGTAATACATTAAGTGTCACTCGCGCGATGCCTCCTCTGCTGCTGACACAGCAACTCCTTAGGAGCTTACTGGTGACCTCACTCACACGCAGGAACACAACGACGCTCTAGGGAGTTGTTATTTGGCTGCGATTTTCTGTGGGGTGGAGGTACTTCACCAGACGGGCTGCTTTGAGGCGCCCTATCTCTCTTAAATTATCACACACGTAGTTTGGAAACGTCTAAGGAATTGTTACTTTGCTGCTTTTAATTGCAAGGTGATCGTATACCTCAGTTTGCAGTAAAGTTGATTTTATCATAAGAAATGATTTATCCATTTATATCTACCTCAGGGAGTAGGTACACTTCACACAAAATGCAACCAAATACTAACTCTCTAGAAGGTTGTTGTGTTCCTGCTAGTGAGTGAGAATATTAGTAAGCTGCTAAGGAGTTGCTGTGTTAGCAGCAGAGGTGGCATCGCGCGAGCGATACTTAATGTATTGCGAGCGTTCATAGGCCGCGGTAACCGCTTTACATCAGGCCATATGCTTATGTAACTCCCGACCAAAATTCCCTTGCGGGATAGGCAGAGGATACCAAGCGCCACATGACTCAGTCCTTGCACACTCGCTTCATTAACATTCATAGCTCTTCATACAATGAGAATACTTTTTTGTTAGGAAATGATTTGAGAAAGTTGAGGGAGTTTGCGGCATATGTACAAACAGACATCGAGAGGTCTGAAACTAACCAAGTCGAGACGATCACTATAACGTTTCTCCCATTTTGAAACGGAACCATAAACAGAAGATATATAATATCAATTTCTTAGACACCAATGAATTTGCAAATATATGTATAGGGTGTCAAAAATAAGGGGCGATGATAATAAACGAGTACCCTCCGGCGACACAGGGTGTCCCGAACCTGATTTTATTAAGTGGCCCTACTGGGTGGGTCGATTAGCAATTAGGACCCCCTTTATTGGCAGCCTACCCTCTTATGCGCAAGGGATGAATATATTAAAGGGATTGTGATCCTTTTCGGAGGGTTGATTTTTTTTTTACATTGTTGAATGACAATTGCGGTGCTTTTGAACTCGTTTTTTAATTGGAGGTCGAATTGTAAAAGAATGGTGTGTGATCTTGTTTCTTTTCAGGAATACCTACCCTATATGATATCTATATGTTTGTCTGTGTGCTTGTCTGTCGCTTACTTTCGAATATTCGAATTTTGACTTCAGATTCGGATTCAGCATAAAAAAGTAGAATAGGAATGTTCAGGAACACCGGTTCCTATCTCTTAAGGAACATGGTCAAAATGGCCGACAAAAAAAATAATTGCATTGTTATATAATTGACGAGCCAGGTGTTCCTCTGGCAATACAAGCTTGCGCATTCTCAACTGGTTTTATTTTGAACTAGAAATCTGTTATCCTCTGCGTTATCCCATTTCCTGTTCCATCCATTAGGATTGTTTTTTATACAACATCGGGAGGCATACAAGCATACGGACCACCTGATGTAAAGCGGTTACCGTAGCCTGTGAACGCTTCTAATACATTAAGTATCAGTTTTCTGCGAGGTGGAGGTACTTCTCCAGACGGGCTGCTTTGATGCGGCTCTGCTTCTGTTAGGATAAGCGGAATCTGCTACCTAAAAACAAATTTTTTTTAGGTAGCAAATTTGGCGATGATACTGATTTTGATATGGAGCGATGGTTGTCAGACATTTACAACCTAGAGGGAAACCCTTAACCGAGAAAGGAAAACCATCTTATCTCGTGTTCAATAAATGCCTCTTATTAATTAAGACTCTTATCGATGTTAAAAAGAGGCATGCTCCGGTGGTTCGGAGACGTAGAACGAATGCAGTATGAAAGAATGACGAAGCAGATATACAATGCAAAAGTGGAAGGATGTAGGAGCCGGGGAAGGCCAAGACTTACCTACCGTGACCAAATTGGTCGTGTTCTATCAGAAGGTGATGTCAGGAGCCTTAGAGACCGGCGAGCGTGCATGAGAAGAGCAATGAATGTTATTGAAGCGAGTGAGGTGTGTAAGGATCGAGTCACGTGACGCTCGGCTCTCTCTGCCTACACCGCAAGGAATTTGGCGTGAAGTTATAGATAGATTAATGAAGTCGGCAATATTCGCGCTCCGCTGCCTAAGTCTAAGGATTTGTTGAACACACTGATTTTGACATGGTGCGACTGCCGTCACACCTACACAACCCGGAGGGAAATTACACCTTTCGAAATACAATTTCTTGGACGTGCCGGTTTCCTCACGATGTTTACCTTCACCGCCGAGCGAGTGACAATTACAAATATGTACATAAATCCTAAAATACGAATTTAGTGATACATGGCAGGTTTCCAACCAGGACCTTAGTGGCTGCTTCTTTGTCCACCGGGCTATCAATGCTGTTTTGACTAGAATACTCTATAGTCAATGAATTATGTGTCTGTAATATTATTTTGCAAGTATTTTAACCTCGCATCAAATATATATTATATGCATACATACATATCATCACGCCTGTCTCCCGTTGGGGTAAGCAGAGACAGAACTCCACGTGCACCGATCCAAACATACCGCTCTCGCTTCTTCCACACTCATCAACCTCTTCATGCATGCTCTTCGGTTTTGGGTACTTGTTGACAACAAATACCAGCTATTCATTAACATCTCTGGATTCGTGGTCTTTCGGCTTGGCTTCCTATCTCAAGTTTTTGTTTTGGATTTATTATAATCAAATATACCAATCGTTTGTTTATTTTTATGGAAAAGTACAAAATATATGAACAAAAATGTTGGGATCGACGTTCGTACGTAAGTACGGAACTCTTAAAAAAAGCGTGAATTTTTCCAGTTTCGAAGTAATCTTACTGAGTCGTTTGATTCTATTATGATATCCCAAAGTTCTATATCATTGACATTTATCATTTTTTTTTTACTATTAAGACCTGGGACTGACTCCCCAATGTAAGTGGCCCTCAGAGACAATTTCCCAAATCCAATAAAAACAGGTACTTAATTTGATAAAGTCCCGGAGTGCCGCAGGGGAGCGCGCTTGGTCCAAGGGCAATTATTACAAATCGGTCTCTGTCCGTACGTTTCTTTGGTTTTAGATAATTCTGTTTTACTAGGGTCACTTCGAAAATACTTACTGCGAGCAGTGAAACAAGATTTGAGGAATTCTCTTTTCTCAATTAATTACTTTTCTAACGAATATTCGAGAGTAGTGTCAATTCATTTTGTATTTTATTGTAATGTACATAAATTACTTTTTCAGAAGTAATCCTTTACTCATTTAAATAGCGCATGTAGTTTTTATTATAATCGCCAGTTCGGGTTTAATAGAAGTCCTGAATCAACTTTTCCGTGTTCTTAAAATCTAACGTTTTTTTATATTCTTCTTCTTCCTAGTGTTATCTCGTTTCCTAAACCAGGATTGGCGGGGTCCGCTACCTAAGGTAAATGATTTCGCGAAACACTGATTTTTACATAAAGCGACTGCCGTTAGACTTCCATAAACAAGCAAAAGGGAGAACCAGACTTTCATAGTTAAGGACACACTTCTTTCAAGATATACTTTCTTGAAGGCGTGGGTTACGTGCCTACCACCAGGATTTGAACCCTGGACCTGTCAAGTAGTATACCGGGTCTTTATCCACTAAGCTTAAACTAATTTTTTATATCCGTACGACAATAAATCATTTTACCCCACACAAAACAACTGCGTAATAAAAAGAAATGACACTTTATTAAATAAACGCGCACCTGCCAGCCCTAGTTTAAAATAGGGTTGTCACGTAATAAAAACAAATCGTCCACAATTTACTATGAAATATTCACCATATAACTTGGTTATTGTGGAGGGTAGACGGTTTGATGGCCGGCTGAGTAATGATAGTACTCCCGGCCGGTCGCGGACACAATGGCGATTATCTATAATAGCACGGAACCCTAAAATTGGGTGAATTGTGTATTCTTATGCTACTGTGACTTAAGGGCAAGTGGAAAACGAAAGTGGATTGAGTGTGGACTATCACGACCAGCTTCATCAGGTGTTACTTTTTATATATGTACCTCGTCTGTTGACATACAAGCATACGGCCCACCTGATGTGATGCCGTTACCGTAGCCTAAGAACGCTTGCAATACATTACGTTTCAGTCGCGCGATCCCATCTCTGTTGCTAACACGGCACCTCCTTAGGAGTTTACTGGTGGCCTCACTCACATGCAGGAACACTATAACCCTCCGTGGATTTCTTATTTGGTAGTAGTTTTGTGTGAGGTGGAGGTACTTCTCAAAACGGACTGCTTTGATGCATCGTACCTTTTTTGGGCTATTTTTTATACCACTTCGGGAGGCACACAAGCATACGTCCTGATGTAAAGCGGTTACTCTAGTACATTAAGTATCACCCGCGCGATGCCACCGCTGCTGTACACAGTAACTCCTTAGGAGCTTACTGGTGACGTCACTCACACGCAGGACCATAGCAACCCTCAATGGAATTATTATTAGATTGTGGTTTTCTGTGAGGTGGAGGTACTTCCCCAAACGGAATGCTTTGATACGCCATACCTCCCTTAAAATCACCGTGACCAAGACACACAGACATATTCATGCACACAAATGTCACGAATCACGCTTGAACGGTTCGCATGATGTAAAATAGTTACCATGGAATATGAACGCTCGCAGTACGGGTAGTAACGACTGTGGCTATTCGAAGACAGCCAACACCCACGGGCGCAACTTTAATTCGAATCAACGAAACCCGTCCATAGTCAGGCTAGATTGGACGTTGCTTAACTTGTGTGTTCGATTCGACGCCGGCGAACTCTTAATCTTATATCTATTACGATTTGCACTGCCATAATGAGGTCGATCTCGGGTCGAGTGCCCCCCCCTCATACCCGAGCGCCCTCTACTCTCGGAATTCGACAAGCTAACGCTTTTAAGCTTAGCTTTAATCTCCTTACTGCCTTCGATGTTGGCGATCAGAACTGTGTCAGGATTTCAGATGCAGTGTTATATATAAAAATTGAGATTTGTATTTTTGTACCTACTTTATACGCTATCATACCTTTGGCCAAACTTTGCGAATTTTTTATCCAATATCAAGTATTGCTTATATTTGATATTGGATAAGACATCATTTTTTAAAGGTTTTTAGTCTGAGACCAGCTTGATAAAGGTTATAGGATAAAAAAAAAACGGGTTGCACTCCGGGAGTGCCGGCAGAAGTGAAAACTTGAACATTAACGTTGTGCGTTTTTGAATATTTTGGAATGGTTAGGGAATAATTTCGCACGAATGCTTTAATGCTTTGTTTATCAGTATAAAAGTACTATCATGTATGTGGTAAAATACAATATTCATTTATTGCGTTATCGGACACAAACATGACAATTTATATTACATAATAAATTTAACACTTCACAACTATTGCAATTATTTTACATTAAAAAGTTTATCTTTCAGAAAAATCAACTTTCATCCATAATTTTAACGACTCTTCTACCATCATCATTACCAGCATCATCGTCGCCAATCTCTAAAACTCAAACACACCGCGCCGCTTAAACCAAACAGCGATGTTGATAAACTACGTTGAATTTCATGGCGCTTACAACGTTTTGGTCGCGAGAAAATAATGCCCTATGAACGATCTAGCGCTTTATGTTTTAATTGTTTAATTAGAGGTAACTAATGTTTTAGCGCTGCAGCGAACTTCAGTTCTAATTCTCACCAAAATCTTACGGCCAGGGTCACGTGTCCTGATGCGAGTTTAACATTTTTTACTCATCCCAAAAAGTGCACAACGCCGCTAAAGAAGTTTACCCTTCAAAAAATGTCCGAGTAACTAAAATATAAAATGACCAGGGTGGTGGTGGTCGTATTGCTCGGAGGGATGCTGAATTTTTGTTGGATTAAGATGAAAAGTTTCGTTCGAGTAGTGGCGGCCATGTTTGTTTATTGGAATATAATTACAGACAAGACAAATGTCAAGTGTTAATATTATACGTTTTTATTTTAACAGTACCGTGATACATTTAATAAGTTTTCTTTATACAACTTCGGTAGACATACAAGCATACGGTCCACCTGATGTAAAGCAGTTACTGTAGCCTATAACGTTTGTAACATATATCACTCGCGCGATGCCTCCTCTGCTGCTTACACAGTCCTTAGGAGCTTACTGGTGACTTCACTCACACGCAGGAACAGCCCTCTAGTTAGGGTAGTCTAGGAGTTGTTATTTGGCTACGGATTTCTGTGAGGTAGAGGTACTTCCGCAGACGGACGGATGCGCCCTCTTAAAAACATCCAGACCAAGACAAACAGACATGTTCATGTACACAAATGTTTGTCTTGTGTGGGAATCGAAGCCACTAGCGTTGGTGTCAAAGTCGCGTATTTCACGACTGCGCCAACCGAGCTCGTCTTTTTAGTTATTACTAATATGTCAAAGGGCAAAATAGGCAGTTGGTTAAAATGTTACAAATTATTATGACAGAGCGCTGAAATGGATTTTGTTCACCCGTAAAATAGGGAAATATATAAAACAATGTGTTTTTAGGGTTCCGTATCCAAAGGGTAAAACGGACCCCTATTACTAAGACTCCGCTATCCGTCCGTCCGTCCGTCTGTCACCAGTCTGTATCTCATGAACCGTGATAGTCATATTGTTGAAATTTTCACAGATGATGTATTTCTGTTGCCACTATAACAATAAATACTAAAAAACGGAATAAATTAATATTTAAGTGGGGCTCCCATACAGATGGCATGATTTTTTCCCGTTTTTATAGATAATGGTACGGAACCCTTCGGGCGCGAGTCCGACTCGCACTTAGCCGGTTTTATTTTTTGTAAACGTAAGTAAAGCGACGGGAGTGTAATGCCCTAATGAATGGATCCATTTGATCTAGTTTTAAAGAGAAGTCCAGGAGACGCCGGAGACGAGCTCAGACGACAATTGACTGGCACCGCCATTACTTAATATCAATCAGCGCTCGTCGTGGACACAGAAACACGTGGAGCCGACTTCGACTTCTTGGTTTGGAACCGGGACCATTTGTGACTGTAAAATATGGACTGTACATACGGGGTACGGGGCGTACCTAAATATCATGATGGTGAATACCTAGTGTTATTTTTAAGAGAGATATGGCGCATCAAAGCAGCCCGTCTGGGGAAGTACCTCCACCTCACAGAAAACTCCCTAGAGGGTTGTTGTGTTCGTGCGTTTGAGTGAGGTCACTGGCGAGCTCTTTTTGTTCTCAGGAGTTGCTGCGTAAGCTACAGAGGTGGCATCGCGCGAGTGATACTTAATATAATTACAAGCGTTAATTGGCTACGGTAACTGCTTAACGTGTGGGCCGTATGCTTATATACCACCCGACGTTGTATAAAAAAATATATGTTTAGCATGTTTCGTTTATGTCTATTTAATTGTGTAAAATCGCATTTTCAATGAAATATGCTTATATAGGTTAACTTTAAATTGCAAAAGCTTATCTTAATACAAAGTTTTATTCAATCGTTAGAGCCGTTACCGAGATATATATATATATATATATATATATATATATATATATATATATATATATATATATTATAAAATTCTTCCTCTTCTTTTCACTTTTATGAAGCCCTGCAAGCCGATTCTACTAAAAAAAAATGCAACTGCACTGCAGCGCGGCGTGTGTCTAAATGCGTACATTTTGACGTTTTGTTAAACGTTGCTGTTTTCAGATCGAATAACGAAACGTCAAAATGTATACATTTTGAGACACGCCGCGCTGCAGTGCAGTTGCAGTTTTTTAATAGAATCGGTCTACTGCTCATTGCATTGGTCCTTGTGAAAACGCGAATGCAAAACCTTATTTTTAGACCTATTAAAATCATTCCTATTAAGAATTACTCTTCGCAATTGACGCCATTTTATTTCGATATTGCATGTAGATATTGTTTTGCCTTACAAGTTTATCCATGCACACGTCTTTATAAAACTAACATGATTTTACACAGACAACAAATTTTATGTATCTTGACGTATTCAATACGAGTGTACCGGCGGTAAGAGGGCTGCTAAGTAGTGTATTCTTTTTATTCGAAACATACTTAAATTAGAAATGTAGTAGTATATTGTAATATGTGTACTTTTCTATCATAATGTAAATCTTATATACTCAGTAGATCGAAAAACGGTGAAAAAAATGAAAGAAACATGTTATTAAGTTGTGTATTATTTATATTCGTGTTGTGTGTATTTAGTCTAGAGACTAAGACTTGTTATTGGCTCTCTGGTATTTATAATTTTTTTTAATGTAATATGAGTTAAAAAGCTGTTGGTCTTCCAAGGAATAAATAAATAAATAACACACCTATCGACCAAGTTCTATGATTATAAAATTAAATATAATTTTGCGTGCAATAAAGTTTTATAACTAGATGAAGTCTCCACGGCCGTCTCTGTTTATTTGTTCATTCTGGTTTTTCGTCGCAGGCAAAATTGCTTTTTATTAGAATCTATGGGAGTCGTCTCGTCCTCATTAAATTTGAACACATCACTTAAATTCTACATCATACCTTTTTACTTTGTAGCTAAAAGTAGAATGGCGGCATTTCATATATTGTACTTAATAAATCGGTACAAACTGGTAGGCCTATTTTTAACTGCGTTCGAAGAGAGAGAGCCCATGTAGGCCAACACGCAACGACCATCGTTGAGGAGCTCGGTGGCGGAGTTGCGGCCGAATTGAACCGACCTGGGGAAGTACTTCCACCTCACAGAAATCCGCAGCCAAAAAGAACTGCCTACAGAGTTGTGTTCCTGGGTATGAGTTAGGTCACTAGTAAGCTCCTAAGGATTTGCTGTGTTAACAGCTTAAAGGAGGCCTCTCGCGAGTGATACTTGATATATTGCAAGCGTTTAGAAGCGACGGTAACCGCTTTACATCCGCACTTACACGCAGGAACACAAACAGACATTTTCATGCACACTAATGTTTGTTCCTTGTGGGAATCGAACCCACGAGCTTTAGTGTCAAAGTAACATTTTAACCACTGCGCCACCGAACTCGTTAAAATATTAGTAGCCCGTTAATCTCCGAATCATTCGCAATAGTTCCAATACCTGCCGAGACCTGGTTATACCACTATACATCAATCTTCTCGAAAGGGCATCTACATGTTGGATCCTTAGCCCCGCAAAAGCTTATATAATACAGCTTATCTACCCGCTATTTTAAACAGATATGAAAATGCAATTAAATATCAAACTCTTAGTTAGCAATAACTCTCAACTTTGTATTCGTTAACTGTAATATTTTACCATCAAAACCTCCATTTAGGATTTTGTATTTCAGAACAGTTGGTATTAGTAAATCTTTAGGCAGAGCGCGGACGTTGCGATTTATTGTTGCTTTTAACATTGCATACAAGCATTTTTTTATTGATTGTGCTTTGTAGATTTCTGTAGTCAATAAGATAGATAGATAGAATACACTTTATTTGTATAATAAAGATATTTGTAAATACATTCAAAAACATTTTTACATTTATAGAAATGTACTATGCAATAAATGATGAATACTATTTAATTTAATTCAACAACCATGTCATTTGGCGCTCGGTATCTCTGCATACCCCGCAAGGGACCTGAATGGGTTGTGAAGGTCTTGCGGCAATCGCTCTGTGTAAAAACCAGTATGTATATCTTCACGCCAGGTCCCTTCCGCGGTATGCAGAGAGAACCGAGCGCCATAAGACGCGGTCCAAACACTTCACTCACTTCTTTAATTAATATTAAATTTGATGAATCTTAGCAGACAAAGGGTGTTCATGCACGCTCACCGGTCTCTAGAACTTCTGGCATTAGTACCTTCGCTAAATCATTACGTAGGCTACTACATCAATCCTAATGGATTAGGAAACGCTAGAAACAAGAGTTGTATAAAAAGCACCTGTTGTTATGTTATTGTGTACTAACTGTACTCCTCGACTTTGTATTGCGAGCCGTTTCTGCCGCGTTAGTTCCGCGTCGGAACTCGTAATAACAATTACTCGGATTTTAGAAGTATCCATTATTCCTGTCTAAGCTGAATAAAAAAAAACAATTGAAATTCGGAAATCAAATGTTGCACATTTTTAAAAGAAATACCTCATGTGATAAAGCTTCAATCGAAAATCTCACACCATGAAGTTTTAATGTCAATTCAAAGTATCTGTTACTATAAAACGGCAATTTCATATTTTAACCCCTATTATATGCATGCATACGGACCACCTGATGTAAAGCGATTACCGTAACCTATTAACGCTTGTAGTATACTAAGTATCACTCGCGCGATCATCTCCTTAGGAGCTTACTTCAGATACTACTGACCTCACTCACACGCTGGAATACAACAATCCGTTTTCCGTGAGGTGGAGGTTCCTCAGATGGGCTGCTTCGATGCCTACCTCTCTTAAAACACCCAGACCAAGACAATCACACATGTTCATGCACACAAATGTTTGTCCTGTGTGGCAATCGAACCCACGAGCGTTGGAGTCAAAGTACACATAGTGTATATACACATGGTGGCTCTTAAAAAATCCTTCTCTATGCCCCATGTCTTTGTAATCTGGGCCAGAGACAAAGCTGTGTAAATCAAATTATTATGTAGTTATAATTCGCTCCAATAATTGTACACGTAACCAAATCATGAAGTTGTCCTACTTTGCCCGCAGCATTTTGGCAAAGTTGATAACTCACAGTAAGTAAATGTTGTAAAAACGATCGATTCCAAACATTTATTACTTCGTTCATATATATGTATGAGATATGACGATGTATATTTCTATGAATAGTCAGACGCAGCTGCACGACTGTTTTGTATGTATTTATATGAAAATGTTGTTCAGTCGCTGCATGTGCCGCCACTCTCATTCATGTCGGCTGCATGCCGCAACTGCAAATGCTGTCGACAGTTGCAGTTGGCAGCTCACTGACACTCAGGAACACGAGGACCCGATAGGGAGATATTATTTGGCTGCGGTGTTCTGTGAGGTGGAGGTACCCAGACGGGTTGTTTTAATGTGACCCACATCTCTTAATAAGATCTTTCTTACTGTCACACGCGTCTTTCGGAACATACTTTCTTAGACACGCTTTCATGGGTTCACGATGTTTTCCTTCATCGCCGAACGAGTGATATTACAAATATATACATAAGTCCGAAAGTTCGAATTTCGTGGTACATGTGTTGTGGGCACACGAGGATTCGAACCAAGGACCAGTTAATTAATAGGTAGGTTCGTTATCCACTAAGTTATCCTACTCTAACTATATTGTGATATTCCATGGTATGTGACCGAGTTATAGTTCCAGCCTAGAATTTGATTGCATCTCTAAAGCAATAGTGTTAATATCGGCGTGCCCCAACGGTCAATTTTATATCACTGTTTAATTAGGTACATTGTATTTTTTAGTTATGCCAGATATGGTACTATTTGCTGATGATGCCTCTTTAATTTTTCATGTTATGATCGCCGGTTTGAATATTGACAAGGTAAATGATTTACCAGTGTAAACAGCACATGAAATAATACTTTATGAAATTCGAACAATAACTAAGTGCAACAAATTTTCCAATTGTAACCTTTGCCAAGACAGCAGTTTTTTTTAGAGTGACACATGTAGCAACTGCACAACCAACACTAGGAGGTATTGTTTGGCGGTCGCTGCACTACTGGTCTCCCGTTGGCAACTGCAGACGCACGGCGCTGCCGAGGCGTTTGGAAGCCATTTCATATAAATACATACAAAACAGTCGTGCAGCTGCGGCCGTCTGCATGCAGCTGCTGCATGTGCTGTCGGCAGTTGCAGTTGGCAGCTCGGTGCGAACTAGCACCTTAAGGAGTTGCTATGTTAGCAGCTGAAGTGGCATCGTACGAGTGTTACTGTATTGCAAGCATTTATAGGTTACGGTAACCGCTTCACAACGGGTGGACCGCATATTTATATGTCTCCCGATGTTGTATAATTTCTCTGTGATGTTGCCTTTCCTTTGATGTGTACTTTACCAAATCCTAAGGCATAGGGTAGCGGGTCACGCCAATCCTAAAGGACTAGTCTGAATCAATGGATCGCCTGTATGTATACAGTTAACCTACTGTTTAATTATGTATATATTAGGGTTTCTCTCTTCACCATAGATAAGTTTATCAAGTTTGAACATGTCATGTCTCTAATGTTGTGGACTTGCGGCCACTTCCCTCGCTTCCACTTTTTTAGACGAGTTTTACAACTGCCATTACCCAGTTCCTTTATTTTTGAACTGCAGAGGTCGAGTTTCTTAGTTTAATTTGTATTTTGTTTTATGTTTCTGAAAGTATATGAGACCGGACAAGCTCGTGGGGGGTTTTCGAACTTAGGATTCCGTATATTAGTGTATTAATCTTTTCATTCAAGGGGAAATTGTTATTACAATTGACCATTTTTAAAGAGAAGTAGACCTAGAAGGCTCGTGGGTTCGATTCCGACACAGGACAAACATCTTGGTCTGGGTGTTTTTAAGAGAGCGTGGGCGCATCAAATCAGCCCGTCTGGGGAAGCACCTCTATCTTAAAGAAAACTGCAATGAGTAACAATTCCCTGGAAGGTTGTTGTGTTCCTGCGAGTGACTGAGGTTACCAGTAAGCTCCTAATGAATTTATGTGTTCACAGCAGAGATAACATCACGCGAGCTATGTTAAATGTATTGTGTTTACAGGCTACTGTAAACGCTTAACATCATTTGGGTCCAATGATTGTATGACTCGCCGACGGTCTTAAAAAAATATCAATTTGTAATACCAAAATGTACTATCATACAAAAATAGCCATACTGGCGGACATACAAACCCTTATTTTTTTAAGTCCCTTACAAAGTAATATACTGTAATTTGAATATCTAGTGCGGGACATCCTGATACTTAATTTCCGCAGTCTCGCTCCATACCAAATGATGTTGATGTACTGGTGACATTGTCAGAGTGAACTAGAGTGTCGAAGCGGACGGCACATGCGACGTTTAGGATCCGAGCGACTAGCGGCGGATAGGGTTGGCTCTTGAAACTTGTTTACTTACTGTGATATTCAATAAATATAGTGCCTCATTCGCACTTGCTGGCTGACAGTCGTGGCGTGCGGACGTTCCCTTTGAGCTGTGTACTTACTTACTAGTACCTATTTGTTGTTTTATTGTAAACCATGACCCAATAAAACTGGACATAATACTTACGATAGGTATTTTCCCTTTATTGAAATACCAATTTTTATCTATTTTAACTAATCACACGCAGAATCAAGAGTAATTAAAACCACATAGATTACAAGCACATTGAGCAGTGATGGTCCAGTGGATAAAGAACCAGCCTATTGGTCACCGGTTCGCATCCTGACATATTTGTAATTATCACTCGTTCGGCGGTGAAAATATCGTGAGGAAACCAAATCTAAACTTAGAGAGGTCTGTCCCTCTGGGTTGTGGTGACGGCAGTAGCTCCATATATAAATCTGTATTTTTTTTTATACACCGTCGGGAGGCATGCAAGCATACGGCCCACCTGATGTAAAGCATTTACCGTAGCCTATTAATGCTTGTAAAATAGTAAGTATCACTGGCGCGATGCCTCCCCTGCTGCTTACACAGCAACTCCTTAGGAGCTTACTGGTGACCTCACTCACACGCAAGAACACAACAACCCTCTAGGGAGTTGTTATTTGGCTGTGGTTTTCTGTGAGGTGGAGGTACTTCCCCATACGGGCTGCTTTGATGCGCCCAACCTCTGTATTTTCGCCAAATCCTTAGTCTTAGGTAAGGTAATCTCGGCCTTCGTGGGCTCCTTCATCCTTCTACTTTGACGGCGTATATCTGTTTTGTGACTCTCTCGTTCCGCAATGTCTCTTCTTCTCTGGGAGGAAGTTATATTGTAACTAAATGTGTATAACAATAATGTTTCATGCATACGTTTAATAAATAAATATACTAACAAATTGAACGTCAATTTACAGTGACGGCGGTCGGACGGCGAACAGGCGACTAGTGAGTAGTCCTCGTAAATAAGAGGATTGCTATAGGAATTATATTCACTCAAAAAATATACTTCCTAAAATGGGTTTATTGAAAATTCAATAAGTAACTGACTAACAAAGATGTCTGGAAATGATTCAGCACATGTATTTTCCATTTTTTCACTTAAGGCATATCCATGATAGTGACTCCCACAAACAGCTATTCTGGAGCTGTTGATATTTAGAATATCGATTAATGCAGTTTGTTTGCTAGCTGGGCGTGAACGCTTCGCTTATGTGAGTGTGTCGAGAGGTTTGTACGATGCTTCCGTACCCCAGCCATCAGGGATGTGGTTCAAAAGCCTATTTATATTTCAATATCGCCAAAAGGGTCCGATATTAGCCCCGCATCGGACAATTGGGGTTATCGCTTTGTTGCCAATATCCTCGAAGTCTCTATGTAAATAAGGATACTTTTTTGTTCCGTTATTTGAAATGAAAGGGAGGGTAAGTGGTTACGCGGTATACCGATTTGATACTGGGAAGGTTTTATATTTAATTTCATTCTTGGGGTGTAAGTCGCTCAATGCCAGCTTTAGAGCCAACCGCGCCTGCACGTGGTACACCCTGCTTATGAATAAGTGAGTTAGCCCGACTGGGGAAGTAGACACCTCACAGGATGCAGCAGCCAAATAACAATTCCCTGCAGGGTTGTTGTGTTCCTGCGAGTGACTGAAGTCACCAGAAGACGAGGAGTTGCTGTGTTGACAGCAACGCGCTAACAACATTCTTTTTTTGCTAGCGTTCATAGGCTACGGTAACCGCTTTACATCAGGCGGGCCGTATGCACGTTTGCTTGTCGTCGTAGTATAAAAAATGTACATCTATTAATACATATCTTTTTTATACCCCTAAAGTCGCAATCAATCATACCGTCTACCTGATGGTGAGCAGTTATCGTGGTCTAGGGTCCGTTGCAACGCTAAGGGGTTACACATACCCCGCAGTAAGGCTACGGTAACCGCTTTACATCAGATGGGCCGTATGCCTTCCGACGTTGTATATACAAAAAAAATGCTTCCGTGTAAATAATACGTCAGGAGCTACATTGGCTTGGTCTCCAAGGCCAATGCCTCTTTTGTTCATAACCTCAATTGAGGGCTGTCTTTGAAGAGTAAGTAACCTGTGTTGTTGGTGTTCCAGGGCAGGCGATCGTCTCCATCGAGCCCCTGGAGGCCATCAGGCGGGTCGGCGACAACTTCACCGTCCTCTGCAAGGTTGCTTACCCAATAGATTCGTGTCGGTAAGTAAACCTAACATCTTATAACTTAATAAGCAGAATATTATAAGCGGAAGTGTTTGTTTGTATGTTTGGAAGTACCTCCACCTCACAGAAAACCGCAACCAAATAACATTTCCCTAGAGGGTTGTCGTGTTCCTGCGTGTGAGTGAGTTCACCATTAAGCTCCTATGGAGTTTATTTTTATACCACTAAGGTGGAAAACAAGCATACTGCCTGCCTGATGGTAAGCAGTTACCGTAGCCTATGGGCATTTGCAACACTAGGGGTGTCACTCTCGCGTTGCCGACCCTGAGTTGCTGTGTTAGCAGCAGAGATGGCATCGCGCGAGTGTTACTTAAAGTATTGCGAGCGTTTATAGGCTACGGTAACCGCTTTACAATCAGGTGGGCCGTATGCTTGCATGCCTTCCGACGTTGTATAAAATAAACGTCGTATTTTGGAATTGATAGTCCAATTTCTTAAGAGAGGCTTATAAGCTACTAGCTTTTACCCGCGGCTTCGCTCGCATTGACAAAAAATATATGTTTTTTAAAATGAAAAGTATCATATTTTACTTCTGATACCTCCAAGAATATGTGTACAAAATTTCACGATCATCTGTTCAGTAGTTTTCGCGTGAAAGCGTAACAAACAAACGGACATTCACATTTATAATATTAGTAGGATTCAATATCACGATACGACTCTTAGAAGCCGGGAAATAAGAAAGAAAGAAGATGTGACACTGTTCCCATAGGACACCGGGATACGAGTGCATAGTATAAATATATTTGGCTGGTTCTTGAACACCCTGTATAGTGAAGTTATTATAATTATGTCATTGTCATCGGTTTGATCAGTTCGATAGCGCAGTTGTTGGTAAGGCTACTTTGACGGCTCGCGGGTCGATTCCATCAAAGCTCACAGAAAAACTGCAGCCAGTGACAACTTCCTGGAAGGGAGGGTTGGCCACCTGATGTAAAGCAGTTACTGTAGTTTATTAACACTTGTAATATATTAAGTATCACTCGCGCGACGCCTCCTCTGCTGCTTACACAGCAACTCCTTGGGAGCTTACTGGCGACCTTACTCACACGCAGGAACACTACAACCCTTTAGGGAGATGTTATTTGGCTGTGGTTTTCTGTGAGGTGGAGGTAGTTCCCCAGACGGGCTGCTTTGATGCGCCCTACCTCTTTTAAAACATCCAGACCAAGACAGACATATTCATGCACACAAATGTTTGCCTTGTGTGGTAATCGAAGCCACGAGCGTTGGTGTCAAAGTCGTGTCATTCACGACTGAGCCACCGAGCTCGTCCTGCGAGTGACATAGGTTTACCAGTAAGCTCCTAAGGAACATCATAATTTCTATCATCCTATATTGTTTCAGAGTGACGGCGGGCAAGAATCCGTACCGACTGATCCCCGACAACCATGACCCCCAAGACAACCTCATCTACGCCGGGAGCGGGTTACAGGTTCGTATACAGCTTTCTTAATCATAATTATATCGAACATCTGTGCAGCCAAGAACAGATCCCGCGTAAGGCTGCCTGTCCACTTGTGCTGGGAAGAGAGCGGCGGAGCTGTCCATTATTATGTAAGCCAGCAAAGAGCGTGCCGCAACACTTTAAAGTGTGGTAGGATGTTAGCCCTGCTGGGGAAGTACCTCCACCTCACAGAAGACGGCAGCCGAATAACAGCTCCCTGGAGGATTGTTGTGTTCCTGCGAGTGAGTATCGACTGTCATCTATCGACAACAGCCGGACCGACGGCTTTACGCGCCCTCCGAGCACGGAGAAACTCGAGATAGATAAACCCATCCATAGACAGGCTGTCGACATTGCTTAACCTGCGTGTTTGGTGAGAATGGCACGCGCAAAGACGCCATCGAGCTCTAAATGTATGTGGTTGTCCCTTTTCACTGTCGCTTTTTCGTTTCATCGAGTTTCAAACCTAAAGAAGTTTTCATTTCATCATCATCGCTCTCGAGGTCCTCAAAACCTCCTCAAGGATCTGGAACTGACTAAAACTGGATTTCAGAATGGAGAGTGCGGCGCTTACATCCAGCGGGTGAGCGAAGACCTGAACGGGAACATCACGTGCACGCTGCCCCCTCAGAAGGGACCCGTCGAGGTCACCGCTACCATGAATCTGGTGGTAGCCAGTGAGTATTTTTCCTTATTACTCTTTTTCCTAGCATTTAACCCATCTCCTAATCCTATTGCTTTGATGCGTCCTACCCTACCTCTCTTAAAAACGTTTTTTAAGTTAAGTCACACGAAATATACTTTTTGGACGTGCAAGTGATAAACATTGGAAAGCAGTTTGATCTAAAATACTTTGTGTGCTTCCGCTCCCGATTAGTTCGTGCGAACTACTGCCGGCCGACACTCACCCACTACCGGAGCAGCCATGGCAGCGGCGGCATGCCTCTACTGCCTATCGCCGTACTTACCGCCTTATTGGTTAAAATATCCTCCCATTGGTCATTAGAATCGCTAAGGTATTTAGGCGGTAAAATACAAACGGTTTTGTGAGCGCTGGGTATCTTCAGCGCGCTCAATTGTTTCATTAATTTGTGACTACATATGCAATATTTTTGTCCAGAACCGCCCGAGCGCGTTGTGCTAGAGGGACCTATCGATCCGATCTCCAACGAGAACTCCCTTTTCATGGCGCAGTGTTCAGTGCTGGCGTCCAGGCCGGCTGCGAGGATCAGGTGGTACATGGGTAAGTGTTACTATTCACTTATGGACTGTGTCGTGACGAGTGTCTCAACCATTCACGGATGGCCACGTCGGTGGCGCGATGGCGAAACGATCTGTTACGTTACTTTAACGCCAACGCTCGTGGGTTCGATTCCTACATTGGATAAACATTTGTATGCATGAACATGTCTGTGTGTCATGATCTGGGTATTTTTAAGAAAGGCTGGGGAAGTACCTCCACCTCACAGAAAACCGTGGCCACATGACAACTCCCTAGAGGGTTGTTGTGTTCCTGCGTGTGAGTGAGGTCACCAGTAAGCTCCTAAGGAGTTGCTGTGTAAGCAGCGGGGGGTGATATTACGCGAGTGATATTTAATGCAAGCGTTCATAGGCTACGGTAACGGCTTTACATCAAGTGAGCCGTATAAGCGTACGCCTGCGGGCGTTGTAGAAAAAAATTGCACATTTTTTTGTATGTTTGAATGCGTTCCTGAATGGATTAGTTTCACAATTGGACACCATGGTATGGGTTCGATTTTTTTTTTGACCAGGACAATGTTCGTTCGTTTGGACATCTGTACATCTGTATATATATATATATATATATAATTCTTAACGTGCTTTAATTTTGAAGAGATGTCTTGTGTTTGTGTGGGTTCGTGAATGGTTGAGATTTAGATTCACTATTAGACCGGATAGATGGTGCTATCGGCGTCTAGATTTTTGATTATTTTCGGGCACTTCAACACGTGTATTCATACTATTTTCTTCGACAGACGATAAGGAGCAGTTCGAAGGTGTCCACCTTCCGGTGGTGAGGTCGAGACCGGACAGCGATCTCAAGGACGTCGTCCAGAACATCAGCATGGTGCTGACTCCCGACGAGAACAACGTAGTGCTGGCCTGCAATGCTGAACACGAGGCTCTCACCGCGCCTATGGACGCCAAGAGACAAATCATTGTTCATTGTGAGTTCCTTAAGTTCTGCTTGCACATATATAGATATATATAATGTTAAATTGGACTGAATGAGAGTGTCGGTGTTAAGATCAGAAAGGGCATGCTCCGTTGGTTTCGACATGTAGAAAGAATGCAAGATGAAAGAATGACGAAACAGATATACAATGCGAAAGTGGAAGGATGTAGGAGCCGAGGAAGACCGAGACTAACCTACCATGACCAAATTGGTCGTGTTTTATCAGAAGTTGATGTCAGGAGCCTTAGGAACCGGCGAGCGAGCATGAAAAGAGCTACGAATGTTAAAGAAGCGAGTGAAGTATGTAAGGAGCGCGTCTTATGGCGTTCGGTTCTCTCTGCCTACCCCGCAAGGGACTTGGCGTGAAGATATACATACATATATAATGTTTAGTAAGAAGTATAAAGAGCAAGAGTGAGTGGAGACAACGGCAGGGTCCGCCCTAAACCCACACATTCAGGTCTGTTTGTCTTGATCTGGATGTTTTAATAGAGGTAGGGCGCATCAAAGCTTCTCGCCTGGGGAAGTCCCTCCACCTCACAGAAAACCGCAGCCAAATAACATCTCCATACAGGGTTGTTGTGTTCCTGCGTGTGGGTGAGGTCACCAGTAAACTCCTAAGGAGTTGCTGTGTAAGCAGCAGAGGAGGTATCCCGCGAGTGATATATTACAAGCGTTAATAGGCTACGGTAACTGCTTTACCTCAAGTGGGCCGTATGCTTGTATGCCTCCCGATGTTGTATAAAAAAAAATAGCTGATCTGCTGAAAATGGGCCAAATCAAAAGTACCCAAAACCGAAGAGCATGCATGAAGAGGTTAATGAGTGTGGAAGAAGGGAGAGCGGTATGTTTGGCTCGGTGCACCTGCCGTTCTATAGTCTCTGCCTACCGCAACGGGAGTCAGGCGTGATGATATGTATGTGGGTGGATCAACTATTCTTTGCAAAAAACATGTCCCTCCATCAATTAAAAATATTTAACTATGTAAAAACAATAGTTCGCTATAATTTTATATCCAAACAGTAATTTAGAATACTTAGAATTGATATTAAAGAGCGTTCAACTATATAATTTTAATTATTTTTTATTGCTTTTATGGTAACTTAGGTGACAAGATTCACTCCCCATACAAATTATTCCTGTCCCCACGTCTACTTCAATAGTTCCCTGACGCAATAACTTTAAAATTTTATATAAAAGTGTATTCATTTCTACTCATGTTATTTTCTACAATGGTTTCTAAACGCCCTTAAATGCTTCCCAGATTTTTAAGTATGATATTGCTACTTAGAAAAAAATAAACAAATTGTGTCCCAAAACAAATACCCAAACAGATGTCCGCTAAGTTACTCTTCTTAAAAGTTATAGAAAAAACATAGATGGCTCTAACAGTCTCAATTGTGGCAATTAATGCCTGAGGATGATGCAATGACATTCCGCCATTTTGTGTGTGTGATAGTGGAACTATTATTTTTACATAGCTAAATATTTTTAATTGATGGAGGGACATGTTTTTTGCAAAGAATAGTTGATCCACCCACGTATGTGTAAATAAATAAATGGGTGTGTGTGTATGATTTCCTTCATCGTCAATCAAGTGATAATGAGAAATATGTACATTTAAAAAAAAGACGAATTTAGTAGTACATGCCCGGATTCAAACAGAGGACCAATCCGCTAATAGGCTTGTTCTATATCTATCACAACTCGATCCTAATAAAACTGCCTTTTTTTCAGACGCTCCAAAACGCCTGGAGGCCGGCACCATCACCATCTTCGGCCTGAAGCTTGGTGCTGAAGGTCTTCTCAACGTGACCGTCAGGGCGAACCCCGCGCCGGTCGCTTCCTGGAGGGTCGGAGACCAGACCCTGGGCCACCACGAGACCAACGACATGAACACCATCACTGTCCTGGCGCCCGTGCACATGGTAAAATATTTTTCTTTAAGATGCTCTTATTTCCTTATCGTCGTCCCGATTTCTAATCCATTAGGATTGACGGGGTCCGCTGCCTAAGACTCAGGATTTGGCGATGATACTGATTTTCACATGGAGCGACTGTCAGACCTCCGCGACACGGAGGGAAAACCAGGCCTTTGTTAGGTCAGGCCACACGTCTTTCTTTTTTTTATATACAACGTCGGGAGGCATACAAGCATACAGTCCACCTGATGTAAAGCGGGTACCGTAGCCTATTAATGCTTGCGAAATATTAAGTATCACTCGCGCGATGCTTCCTTTGCTGCCTACACAGCAACTCCTTGGGATGTTACTGGTGACCTCACTCACACGCAGGAACACAACAACCCTCTAGAAAGTTGTTATTTGGCTGCGGTTTTATGTGAGCTAGAGGTAATTCCCCTCTTTTAAAACATCTAGACCAAGATAAACAGACATGTTCATGCACACAAATGTCTGCCTTGTGTGGGAATCGAACCCACGAGCGTTGGTGTCAAAGTCACATTCACGACTGAGCCACCGAGCTCGTCTAAAGCCACCGACACACCGTTTTTAGAGCTCCCGACATCACCTTCTGATAGAACACGACCGACATGATCGTGGTAAGCCAAAGTAGCGTTACCAATCCCTGCGCCACCGAGCTCGTCGAGCTGATCCTCAACCTTCGTTTCCAGGGCCGCGGCTACTACAACATATCCCTGCGCCTGAACCGCATCGAGAAGGAGGACGTGGACCGGAAGTACTACCTTCACGTCAGCAACGACGTCGGCTCCGAGGACTTCACCGTACTCATCAGCACCCTCGACGAACCTACTGGTGAGTATACTTTTTTTTATACAACTAGTTTAAACAATCATGCGGCCCGCATTAGACGGTAAGCGGTATTGACGCTCGCAACACCGCGGGGATGTTACTCGCGCGCTGCCAATCTTGTCACCTAAGTCTGTTTCGTCACAGTACCCAGTAATTTCTCTGCCATATCTCACCCTTCAAACCGGAACACAGCTGTATAAATATATACTCCACGTGATTTCCTCATACTCATTTCCATACAAGGATAAAAAATTAGTAGACGTTACTGGCAGGAACGATTGCTCGTTTTCATACATTGAGGTTATGTAAAGCTGGCACGTTTCACTCAGCACTCGTGTAGTGCCTGTATGTCACGTGACGATTAGTTCTGTACAACTAAATCACATTGATAATTTTTTTTTTGGTTCTTTTTATCCCCGAGGGGAAAGGCAAAGGGATCTAGCCCATACAGCCAAGTTATCAGTTTAGAACCATTTGAAAATCTTAATCCTATGTTCCAGCTTCAAGAACTGTGCTCAAAAAATACTTGGGAAGGGTACTTCGACCCAATCAACCCAGTTTAAATACCACCCGTAAAACGATAGGAATTTTACAAGGTTTTCTTGATGAACTTATTCACGTCTTCCAAAAAGTGCATAAACGTGTTATACTTGAGTTTTTTCATTATTGTATAAATTCACTAGCACTTATGGTACAAAATACTATCGAAATTATCACACAAAACTAATTTTATACTGCATTGTAAAAATTTCAAATAAAACAACAATGTCACTCGTCAAAAGCGCGGGAAGAAGTCTCACATTGATAATTGCGCTTCTGCTGTTCTTCTTAGTTTATAATTTTTGGCGCCCGGTTCTTCTTTCTCGATGACACCAATGGACTTCAATAGTAGGACCCTTTCATCAAATGTGTAAGGGTTTGTTGCGTATATTGAAATGACTCCCGCTGGAGTCAAATAATTCCGTGGACGTGGATAGTGGAAAAAAAATCTGAACTAACATATTTTGGAGGCAATACGATATGGTTCGTTCTTAGGAGACTCGATCACTGAGTTTAATAACTGTAAACATTTTTTGAAAGAAAAACTTCTTTACGCTTGGGGAGTAAGCTGACGAATGCGTGACGAGAGCGTTACGAAAAGTGTGATCGGGCGAGGCGAACGGAAGTTGAGAGGGAGATGTAAGTTAGTGAAGATAGAAAGAGAGTTACGTTTCGTATATTACTGTAGGGGTAAGAGAGAGAGGTGCGAGCACACATTTTCTTTCTCTCTTTCTCTCATAGCGAGTTAAGTTTCGTATAATGACACAGTGCAGGCCCATTGTCTGTAAGTTTTACTTCAGTTGTGTGGTCTAAAGCACACTCGTTTTTTTCGACAAATCACACAGCGCCCTCTAGTCCCAAAGTAAGCGAAGCTCGTATAATGATACTAGACAACTGATAAACATACGTAAATATATTTTTTGTAAATACACACTTATGATGGCTCCGGTCCTTGCTTACAGTTACCAATACTATTTTGTGAAGAGCTCGGTGGCGCAATAGTTAGTAACGTCACTTGAACACACAAGATTCGATTCCCACACAAGATAAACATTTGTGTGCATGAACATGTCTGTTTGTCTTTGTCTGGATGTTTTTAACAGAGGTGGGGCGCATCAAATAAGCCAGTCTGGGGAAGTACGCCCATCTCACAGAAAGATACAGTCAAATGACAATTCTCTTAAGGGTTGTAGTGTTCCTGCGTGTGAGCGAGGTCATAAGTAAGCTCCTATGGAGTTGCTGTGTTAACAGCAGAGGTGGCATCGCGAGAGTGATACCTAATGTATAACCGATCGGGTGGGTCGTATGCCTCCTAATTGAATGGGGAAATGTTCAGTGTCACTGAACTCGAACACATCTCAATTCCCGCCAGAATCTTCTTCTACAGTTGACCATGTCGCGTTCCCTCCGAAATGTGTTTATTTCGAATATTTCTCCACTGTCGTATTTTAAAGTAATTTGAATCCTTCGGGTGTCGTTTGAATGCTCAGCTGCACTAGAAAAAGTTTTAAAAATGCAGAAAGGGTTTTACAGAGCAAAGGTAGCGCCAATTATAGAAACTAAGAAGAAGAAATATAGAAGCACAATTTGTCACCGTGATGCTCGGACAGCTTTCGACAACTGACCAACAGATGGCGTTATAACGAAGAATATTAAGTCCTCGGAAAATTCTGTCCGAGCTGTGGAGATACGATTACTTTATCGGGTTCTCTAATACTGTAAAAACAAATTTCATTTTGTATACAGTTAATAATTATAGTAATTATGTTATTTATTATTGGAGGTAATAACGCGTCTAGCGCCATCTGTTAATGTTAAATTGAAATATTTGTTGTGTGTAACATTGCTGTTTGATTGTATGTTTATTCTGAATCATTTTTCAGCTCGCAAAGCTAAATCTTCGTTCTTGATAATAGACGTTTATGGTAAGGAAAATATAATACAGGAGCTTGTCTGTTGAATGTAGTATAGGAGCCCGGGTTTTATTATTGAATGTTGTATAGTTTTGGAGTTTGATCATATGAATGTACAGTTTTAGGATCCCGCAGTTTTATATTTGTGATTTTAGCGCCTGGAGTTAATAATTATAGTTTAGGAGATCGTTCTATTTATTTTTAAGGAACAATGGCATGACGTATAAACATTTAAAAGAAAGTGAGAAAAAGAATTTGTCACGCAGCCAGTTCGACATATTTGAAGACGCTCTATATGTGTTCCCTTCTTCCTACAACATGGGATCCTTCAAACGAAGCGTGAAGAAGCATCTTGCGGATCAGCGTGGCAGCGTCAACTGAATGGATACTGTGTAGTCTTTTGTCAGTTGCCGCTGCGATTTGAGCTCCTCTTTCGCTTACCATCAGGCAAACAGGAGCCACTATGCCGAACTAATATATATATAAAAAACAACTTGTGTATCGTTTTGCCATTGTTCTTTGAAGTTTAGCTTGAAGGTTATGATTGTATGTTATAGTTCAGGAGCCCGTAGTTTTATTAAAAGCCTTTATGATTCTGCAGTCTCTGTAATAACGTTATGAAAATGAGATGTGGCCTTTTTTTAAAGGATAGTTATTATTGCCTGTTATAATAATAATGCTTTTTTCTTTGTCTGCCCGAAATTATTATTTTTGCATGTGTGTACAGTTGAGAACAGATCGTGTCCAACACTCGAAATTCGATTGTAATTCGTATTATGTAAACAAAGTGTAAAGCTTGATGTGCGCTTAACTGTACCTGAGGATGTATGTTTCTTTATTCTCTAGTCTTCTTCCATTCTTATATATAAAAAAGGCAAACATCCATTCTTTGCGGCTGGACCGATTTTGATGGAATTCTCTTTAAACTACAGATTTGCTTAGCGAGTAATTCTGTTTGGTAGCGATTGCATCCCTCGTGCGAGGCCGGGGCGATAGTAGCAAATAATTGACTACACCGACTTTAACTCTTTTTAATGTGGGATGGGAAGGAATAGCTCATAAAAATAATAGGTTTTTCCTGAGACTTGATATTCTTTTTCGTAAACATTGCGGGAATTCTTCAGAGGATGGCAACGCACGAACGATATTCTTGCTTCTTATCCTCATGCCTGCTTACCAGGCACGTGGTATAAAAGAACGGGGTGTGCGTCACGGCGGACACGGCCGTGAGTTTTACGTGAATACGTCTAAGTAGCGTGTTATATGATGCAGAGAAATTTGTGGCCCCTCACCGCGCGTTGCGTCGCAGTCGTCACTCAACTTGACGAACACTTTGATTCTTTGACTATCAAGTGGTGTAAATAATTTATGTATGTAAACGATAATATATGTAGCTACATCACCAAACTGTATCCCCCATTTTTTTTTTGCATAACGTCGGGAGGCATAGAAGCATACAGACCACCTGATGCAAAGCGGGTACCGTAGCCTATGAACGCTTGTGATATATTTAGTATCACTCGCGCGATGCCTCCTCTGCTGCTTACACAGCAACTCCTTGGGAGCTTACTGGTAACCTCACTCACACGCAGGAACACAACAACCCTCTAGGGAGTTTGAAAACGTATTCACGTCAAAACTATGTATCCTACATTTAAAGTCGCAGTGGCACAGATTAAAAAACTACAACATTAATTCCCTTTCCGAACGGAACACTACATCATTCGTTCGTGGTTTCTCTTTGCATCCATTTTTATTTTAACAATGGCACGTCCCAATTAATTAATAACGCAGTAACTGAGATTTATGAATGTACAAATAATTTTTTGGCATGCTCCTGAATGCGATACGGTTTGATTTCGTTCGTGCGATTTTGTTTGTTTTACTTATAAATGTTTATTTATTTCAAGAGTATATATTGAATTCAGATTCGGTTTATTTATACTGATTAATTACTTCTCTTTATTGCTGTGGCCCGCATAAATAAAAGTAGATGGAAGATATTTTAATTATGCAAATATACATATTTAAAATGTCTTCTATCTATAACTTCACGCCACATCCCTTGAGCGGTAGGCAGAGAGAACCGAGCGCCATAAGACACGGTCCTTACACATTTCACTCACTTCTTTAACATTCATAGCTCTAGTGGCACGCTCGTCAGTTTCTAGAGCTCCTGCCGTCCCCTTCTGATGAAACACGATCAATTTGGTCCCGGTAGGTAAGTCTTGGTCTTCCTCGGCTCCGCGTTGTACATGTCTCATAATTCTTTCTTCCTGCATTCTTGCTATTTCTTATTTTAACACCGACACTCTCTCAGACCAACTCTGTTTCTAAAATCATTATTACGAATGGCCTGAATGTCACAAGCATCACGTCACAATTTTTTCCTAACGCTCGCATTTCGTCCGCGTTTATCCTACTTTCAAGCTCTCTATGCCGTGCCCAGCTCTCGCTTCCATAAGTTATAAAATATATCACTTGCTTCAATAATAAACATTTATTTGAATAACAAGTAAGATATGTTGTGTATGTATAATAATGAAAATAAACATTATGGGTATGACGCCGCGAGTTTCTTTCTTTCTTAACGCCGCGAGTAACTTCAGAGGAAGGGCAGCGCTTCTCTCGACACCCTTGAGTGTTGCCCCGGCCGACTTTCTTTGGCATTTCGGGGGTCCATCCCGTGAGTGGTGAGCCACCGCCACCGCCTGCCGGAAGTAACGATGATGTTGTAGTTATGGCAGGCGTCAGTCAGTCTTCTGTATCAATATACCTTCCAGTGGAAGTATTCACATTCTCGGAAAGCCATATTCGAACAGAATTCGAAAATTTGTGATTCAGATTCCATACATTCTGACAGATAACTTTTTGATTCCGATTCTAATGCGGCTTCCCGAGGCGATGTGACGATCCCCACGGATCTCATCAGTTGGAAATTATTCCAACACATTCTCGATAGTCACAGTACCTGCCGAGACCTCTCACAATATACTCCATTGATATCCCCTCGGGCAGCTCACAGTGGTTACACCGTACATTATTGTTCTTGAAAGGGCCACACGATCCATACCCCCAAGCATGCCTATCAACGGGCCGAGATTAATATCTGGGGTATTAGACGTATAATCATTGTTGTTACATTACTTTTAACTTGCAATTTAATTTTTAGGCATATGAAATACAGTGATTTTGATCTTACGTCAAAATGTACAACTAATACAATATTTTCAGAAGCCTAAATGTTCGTGTTTTTATTAAAATATTATTTTGTGTACTAGGCTCACACCAATTTTTAAAACTTGCCCCAATCTTACCGCACATCATTCACGTTACCTTCAGTGGTCGCCGTAGAAGGACGTCCTTCGCGCAAATCATCAGTTAGCTTGCTCCGACCTTGTTTGAATTCATTAAACCAGTTATACGGAACGGGGCTTCGTTAAAGAAATGCTAACCGGAGTCTATCATAATATTGATTATTAATAGATAAATCACGGCGCGAAAATTATCTCAAGGCAAATTTGGACGTGCGACAGATTTTTTTTTAATTGTAGCCAATTTGTAAAAATAAATGACATATGAATCCAATGTGAGGTACATGAGGTAGGTACTCTACAGCTTCCCAGAGAGATTTTTATTCTAATCTTATTTTTTTTTTTATCTGTAACTCTTCTTACTGGACAATTCAACTTTCAGCATGGCCTCCGTAGAAATTTAAATATTCCGTGACAGCTCTTTTGATTATGTTTACGTTTTGCAAATAATATTTTTTTATACAACGCCGAGACGTAAACCAGCAAGAGCTTTTACTTATATAGCGTTCCACTGTGTTTGTATTTGTTATATTTTTATACATTATTATATGATTACAGGAGTGGAACTGGAGACCGGCGCCATTGTCGGCATTGTGATAGCCGTTCTTCTACTGCTCATCGCCATTGTCCTCGTCGTTTTCGCTAAAGCCACCGACAGATGGTGCTTTGCAGGTTAGTTCATGCATTCCAATATATTTATATAAAGTAGTGTGGAACCGTCTGGTTTTGGGTTAGGATTTGAAAAATAGCTACTGTTCACCGACCACCCTGTAGAAATTTGTTTAAACACGTTTAAAAAATAAATAATATAAATAATAATTAGTATATATTAATTATTATCACACGATCCTGTATATATGTCAGTAAACTCTTTAGCGTCTGGACTAATTTTGAATATTTTGTGTGTATTTGAGCAAGTCCCTGAATGGCTTAGATTCACTATTAAACCCGGTAGATGGCGCCGCAATCGGTTGCTAGGATATTTTTAAAATTTTTTTGGCATGATAACGTATGTGAGGTACGTTAGTTATAACATAAATTATACGTAGAATTAAAAAATAATGGTCTGGTTTTCTCTCTGCGTCGCGGAGGTCTGACAGTAGTCGCTCCATGAAAACATCTGTATCTTCGTCAAATACTTACCTGTATTAGGAAAACAGGATAACGATAAGAAAAATAAGTCCGATTTTACATGGGGCGACTACCGTCAGACTTCCGCAACGCAGAGAGAAAACCAGACCATAATTTTTTTTCCAGACCTTTCCTAGGTGAGGTCGGTAGGTAACCTCTTTCATCGATTGGATTTCATTAATCATATTTTCCTTAACTGCCGAGCAAGTGATAATTATAAATTTGTATATAAATCTAAAGACATGAATTTAGTGGTACTAGGACTGTTTTTTTATACTACGTCGGGAAGCATATAGGCATACGGCCCACCTTATAAAGCGGCTACCGTAGCCTATTAACGCTTATAATATATTAATTATCACCCGCGCGATGCCTCCTCTGCTGCTTACACAGCAACTCCTTGGGAGCTGACCTCACTCACACGCAGGAACACAGCAACCCTTTAGCGAATTGTTATTTGGCTGCGGTTTTCTGTGAGAGTGAAATCATACCGTGTGCCGGTTAAAGTAATAGTGAGTAGAAGAGTGAGTGTCATTTTACATCTCAAAATTTAATTAACGTATTCACAATTGAGAAAAAGATAAACTTTCTTATTTTTGTAGGAAAATGTATTTTTTTCCAATATCCTTCTGAAAACAAGGCGGTTCCATTTGAATATGGTAATACGATTTGTGTTGATCGACATGAATGATGTAATACTGTTTTCCCTCTAAAATATATTCAGATCGTACGATTTCAAATGATGTGGCGTAACAACTGATTATATTATTATCGACCGTGTTCATTTGTAAAATAAACATAATTGTTTTGCAAAATAAATATATTTGGTTTTGCAAAATGAGTATAATGGTTTTGCAAAATGAATATTATTATTTCAAAAAAAAATTTTTTTTTGCATTATGAATATTGCATGAAATAAAAGATTAATTAAGCGTAAACGGTTTAAAAATCACAATTTGTAGAAATTGTGGTATTTTTTCTGGCGCACATTAATAACGAGGAAGATCCAAAATGACATATGTCTTTCATGCAATTTGTTATTATTAAAATACATTAACGTCACATCATTTCTATTATGCGATATCAGTATGTTATCGACTGAGTCTTGTCAGGATAGTCAATTCAAACAACAAAAATGCTAAATCGTTAGTATTTCTTATATACAGGGTGCTTCAGACTTCATATTGAAAGAGGGTCGGGGGAGATTTCTCAGTACATGTACAACTTACTATGTGAACAATTTGGAAATTTTGGCAATAAATTCTATATCTCCATATTAAATATTCGATCGCCAAGATTATTCTTGATTTCAATGGTGGACCCTCTATAAAATTGTTTGTATACTTAATTTAGACTCTCAATTCTGGTTCAACCTGTATACGAAAATACAATCTTCAGGTGTTAAAGAAACTGCCAGCTATTTTTATGCGGTTATCCAGATTTATGTCTAGAATATTGGGAAAAAATTAGAAACACAGTGTATATTGTGAGACATATAACATTTAAAAATGCAAATTTGCTTATTACTTGAAGACACAGATTTTTAATTTTATTCATTTTGTGGGATTTTGTTTGTTTTGTTCAAACAGTGTGAGATACACTGTTTGAACAGTGTGAGATACACTGTTTGAACAGTGTGAGATACACTGTTTGGACAAAACAAACAAAATCCCACAATATGAATAAAATTAAAAATCTAGCCTAATGGATATTTTTTTTACACTATAATTGAAATTAAAACAATGTTTTAAACATATTTTCTATTATACTTATGTATAATAGAAAATATGATTCTTGACGACCCATACAATATGTCTGGCACTTTTTTAACACATGTATGTACGATGGGAGAATGAGAATGAATTTTTTTGTTTTTGTGACCCATGTTTCTTCGGTAACTATTGATCGTAATGGAGATTACATCTTGTGGGGTTTCTAACTATGAACCGAACATCCTGTTTAATATACCGGTCTAAAACAAGTCGATATAGTACTTATCATTTGCATTATGACTTACATCAGCTTATATTTCCATGCTTTTGAATTCCTTTTTTATAATTAAGGCATGCATAATACTTCCGATATTATGAAATAATTATATATTAAATTAAATTATCATTTCCAACAGGCTCACGAGCCTTGGGTCGATAGGTAAAGTTAAAAATAAAATAAAAGAACAAAAAGTATTTATTCACGAACACTTTCTGAGGCTTACACAGTTTTTTGTCAATCAAAGCCTCTTTTTTTTCAAGTAGATTTGTTTATTTCCGTAGAAGTTTTTGGCTGACGTAGTGATTTTCCAAAAGCAATTTGGCAGTGTATCAAGATATTTTTGCTTGTAACTTTCTTGTGTAGATTTTTACTTTGTTATGTATTTGTGATGTGTACCGCATAGCGATATATTAAGCGATCAAGAACTTTGTTAAAATTACAAAATTAAAAGTAACAAAATGCATGAATTTCTAAGACGATCTTTTTGGCGCATGCGTCGATGTCTTGTGTCTGTCTTCTTACAACTTCTTATACTTACTTCTCTTTTTATCTTCTCTTCTTAATTGATAGCATGAAATATTCAGACATTTTTCTAAATAACATCTGCATGATTTAAGCCATTACTCCTTGTTGCCCTGAAGTTTGGGGTTATGTCCCTTTATATAATTAATGATTTTTATGATAATGTGTTTTATAATAGTTTTTTTTTGTTTTATAATAATTCTTGATGGTGGTGGTTAAATGTTTTTTGTCTAATTTTCACGTATATTTTCTTTAACCGACTTCAGACAATTACTATATTTCAAAATATGGTCCAATGATACTTCCTTTGGCAAGATGTATCAATAACGATTTGAAACTAAATTTCTTTTTGTTTTCTAATGGTGATGGTTCACTAAACATTATATTAAATATGTCTCTACTTTTGAATAATCTCGCGAGTTTCGCTCGCGTTGGTGTCTCCTCATATCTATAGTAAAACCTCAGTGTCATTATTCAAATGCCAGGCTTCATTCATTGCTATTAGTTCTGGCCTTCGTGAAAGAATATTAAACAAACAGTCAGACTATTGTTTGCTCATAATATTAGAAATGACTAGTTTAAAGTAATATCGAGAATAAGTGGCGATAAATGGGCACTTTATTTACAAAATTGATTTTTGTATATTTGTTCAAACATACCGGACTGTTAGTTGCAAATGGTATATTTGTATATCATTTGCAACTTACAGTACGGCATGTTTGTTCTTAGCAAACATAGACACGACAAGCATAGAGTTGGCAGTGTTATAGACAGGGATGATATAAATGCTCTAGAATATTATACTACTATCAGAGCCAATAATTAATCACATAAATAAATGAACATGTACATTGTAATCTAGTGGATTTATCGTTCCGATAATTCAGAAATATTTCATACGTGCTCTGGTTAATAGCGAGAAAAATAATAGTTTTTATTCAATAGTCAGAAAAAATAAATTGAAGAATATATATCCCGCCAAATATTATATATAAGTAGTAGTCACGCAGGTTAAAGAATGTTGACCGCAGCCTGTATGTGGATGAGTTTTTAATTCTCAAGATTCTCCCGCTTTACATGACATGTTAAGCCGTCGGTGCCGGCTGTTGTCGATAGGTGACAGGCGTTAAGTCAGTGACCGTCGACGTCATGAAAACATTGGCTTCCGCCTATCAGCAGTTGTGCAGTGTGGCGGAGTATACTAAATCTATTTGTGGCCTGATTGAAGATTCCGTTGCATATTTAGCTAAAATTAATACATTTCATACAGAACGACAATAAAGTTTTGAAGCGTCTTCTTGAAAGCATTAATTCTGTTTTATACATCCCAAAATGGCTTTAGCTAAAGTAACCTAACGCATTTTATATTCTTTTGTAAATTTTTATCGTACTAAAATTCTACCCGTATAAATATTGTGCATATATGTCAATGTTCCGTACAAAATGGCAAATCTTGTGCGACAAATAAGCTTACATTAGAATTGTCTCCTAACAAACAACTTTGTGTTAGAATTGTCTCTCAATTAACAACTTTGCGATAAGATTGTCTCCCAACAAACAACTTTACATAAATTCTTAAAGATTGAATAAAACATGTTCATGTATAAAAAACAAAGGTATTTAATATACATTTCCTTATCGCGCCTATCATCGTATACATAGGTATAAACAATGTTGTATATGAACGCACGGGAATTAAATATGTAAAGACTGATAAACTCATGATATTGTGTTTATATCTATATTTTGAAATCTTACTACTACCACGACTGTTACAATTTAAAACTAGCTGATATCGCAATAAACACGACCGATTTTATTCATAATTTGGGCACAATATACACAGCGCCATCTAGTTCAAAATTAAGCAAAGCTTATACTGTGTTTTGTTAATAATCAAATTTCACGAGTAACGGGGCACATAACACAAATCTGTGCTTACACAAACACGCAAAGCTTATGCACTAAATAAAATTAGGTAACTTGATCGCTTAACATATTGGTATGTGGCAGGGAGGTCACACCGGACGGATATACCTGACGGCGCCGACTCTGAGGCCCCTCTCCCTCCTCATGACGACGTGAAGGGTTCCGAAAACCCCTCCCATGATCACGGAGACTACATCAGTAATGGGGACACCAAGCATCCGGAGAAAAAACCTGAATCTGCCGTCTAAGTTGTAAGTTAGAAGCTGTCACTCGGAGGTTAAATTCAAAATAAATAATAAAAATTAATAATATAGAAGGGTAACACCTATTAAATACTGGTTATAAAGGGTCCCGTACGTGCTCAATATTATTGCTGAAAATATTGTATAATGTTATTGGTGAAATTAACATATTTGTGTGTGTATGGCAAATTTTGATGCAGCTTGTGTTTTGTACAAAATTTTAATACGCGAGAAAAAAATATGTGTGGTGTTAATAATCAATGATAAACAAAGAAGAAAAGATTATAATAAAGAACTATATCTTTCCTTAAAAATTACATGCTTTATTATAATTGTCGCGACAAAATAGAATAATCTAGTCCACACAACTACGCTGTTCGAAAGACTCAAAACTGTTATATTGCGAAAAGCAATAATAGAAATATATTATTATATATGTCAATGTTTATGTCAAATTTAGGAAAATATACGTTTCATATTATTGCACAATAACATTGAGTACGTGCGGATATACCTGAAGGAACAAATTCTCACATACGTTTACTTCGGGTAAAGCCGGGTGGAGCTAAGATTAAAAATTATTTTTTTTCTTTGAAATACTTATACTTAAAAGTTATTATACTGTATTATTTATTCGAATAAAATTTAATAAATAATTATAAACTGATTGCCGAGACGATAAAAAAAATGACCCGCTATTAATATTTTATTTATCAATTAAGAGGTCAAATTTCTTTTGATTTCTAATTTTACCACCGAAAATCAATATAATGTTAATAAATAGCACGATATTAATTCTCATACATATATACATATATATATTAGAAATTATTTAAAAATACATTTTCTCTAGAGTGACAGTGACATTACAAAGTGAATACTTCATGTTTACATTAATATGTTTAGTAGTAATTTGTCTTCAACGTGAAGTCTGACTATTATTTTGTTTAGTGCCAGAATTTGATATTGTTACTTAAATATGAAATGTTTTAGCAACGAAAATAATGTTTTTGTGAGACTATGGACATAAAGCAGACGATTTTAATAGATAATTTGGATTATAATACAGGAATATGACTATTTGTTATTTATGTGCGCCGTGTTGTTTATGTGGCCACCGAAATTAAGACTACATGTGTCGAACACAAATTTCGGAACGTTCGTTCTTGTGATCCACATTACATATAACGCCCGTATGATCTTTAAGCAAAACATTTTGATAATTTGAAATAAAAACTCATCATTGAAGCCAGGTTCAATATAAGATTAAGATGTATGCGGCTGTTTCATTATGCGGTTTAAGTTTTAATAAAGCAATACAGATATAGAAGTGGAAGTATTTGTAGCACAGGAGTTCAATCTCGATATTCGTACCAAGTGACACCCGATGTTACTAGTGTGAGCCGGCCACCGCGACCGCTCTGGACAAACATATC
This sequence comes from Pyralis farinalis, assembly GCA_947507595.1. NCBI lineage: Eukaryota > Metazoa > Arthropoda > Insecta > Lepidoptera > Pyralidae > Pyralis > Pyralis farinalis. The sequence goes on from OX382263.1 coordinate 1,253,122, forward strand.
GTAGTGGATGTGTACTTAATTGTGGCATCAGGAATCCCATTACCATTTCATAAAGCAGTATTTTTGTTAACTTTGAAGAAAATATTTAAATTACAATTTCCTTTACGTAGCAGCAGTGTGAGGTCGTTAGAGAAATAAAAAGAAATTTATATACGCTAAGAATATAGTAGTTATTTAAGGAAAAAATAAGGGAGTTATTTTATATAATTATTTAAGATCAGTTTAAATAAGAGGGATTTTATTTATTCTGAAAAACAAATGAAAACTGTGACAGCTTCCCTTTAGACAAAGAACAAGAATTATCAAAATCACATAATTATGTGGATTTAATCCTAACCGACAGAGACGTATTTCTTTTCATTATATTTTTTGAATTATTATATTGTATTTTTCATTAAAAGCTGATTTGTTAAAAAAAAACCTACATTACTTTAATCGTTAAGGTTAGTTAGCGCATCAGTAGATAATGTCGATAGTGATGTATAATCAGGTATAAATACCTCCACTTAAACATAAAAGATGGCTGTATGCGCCCAAACATGTGGCCGTGATTTGCGTAGCGTACGGTAAGCCAGTTTCACTTCTATATTTGTATTATTTATTTATTCTTATTACAATAAAAGATTTCGACTTTTTGTTCGACGCATAAATATTATAACGCACTTGCGGAAATTACGCGATCAATAGTTTAGCAAGTTATATTAGATCGATATTACGCAAAGGACGTAATATGCTATAAGGAGCAATGTGCACGCGGAACTTTCAATCGCGTAATTTCCGCAGGTCACTTCACTGCGACAAGACAACACTGCGCGTTATTAGAATTTCAACATTGTCTAGACTTTTCGAATTTTAACTATCAGTCGAGTATAGAAACAGAATCCGCAATAGCTTTTCCTCGGTCGTCTTAGAATTATAGATGTGGTCTATTTACACATGTGGTTATATGCAGCTACGGTATATCGAAGTTAGAAAGAAATATGTAAATAATTCAGATAAAATACAAGCGAGAATAGACTTTTTTATTAGTTATATATAGTTAGAAAAGTAAATAAGAATCTCATGCAGTTAAATGACTATGTAAAAGCGAATTTTATGCATATAATAAATCATATTCCAAATAAAACATTCAAGGATATAAACAGATAATTTTTTGAACCATCTAATTCGATTTATTCTCGATTCTAAAACGATTAAATTGAATCGAATCGATAATTTTTGCTACACATTATTCTGGATTGTTTTATTACTTATGACAAATTTGTGAGTTGAAATCATTGTAATGGAAATACGGATAAATTGTGCATTTAACTTTTCACTGTAATATACAAATTATTAGAATAAAATCCTCAATTTTTTTAAACATTTATATCCTGTCGATAAATAAGAAAATATCCTGATGATGATGATTATTATTAGTTTTATATGACAGTGTCATATTATAAAGAATGATTAGATTTCCGAATTATATTGTAATATTATCAGGATTTAGTTTAAATTTAAACGAGAAATAAATTGTAAAAAGAAGGAAGAGTGTATTGAAATTTACAGGATCGCCACACGAAAGGCGTAATTTTTTTATCTACTATTCGCGTAGTTTTAATAAATGGCGAAGTTTTGTCTTAGCTGAATTAAAACGAATTTCGCTTGACTTTTTTGTAAATCTCACCTATATTATAATCCAGTTATATTAGAATAAGGCTGACAGTGTCTTTCGAAAAGAAAGCCTTAAATTACGAAGGAAAGACAATTGAAGTGTAATTCCAAATAGGCTTAAAAGATTCAGTCCCTCCCGGTGGTCAAAAAGAACATTCCTTGATTGACAAGCCGCATTAAAAGACTGGTTTAAATACATTCCTGAATATTCAAGGGCGATTTTTATTTTCAACGTTTTTATACAAATAGTGTAGCTAGTTAACCACTTCGGGATAACATGATTTAAAATATTAAAATGATTGTTTATCAATAAAGTATAATAATTGATAACCGTACAACCGGTAGAACTGTCAGTTTTCAATCTAATATAACATAAGTATAATAATTTTAGAGAATAATGTGTTCGTACCACCATTCTATATATTTTTATATAATATTCTTTGTATATAAAATGCTTCGACACTTAATATTTAGTTTTTAAGTAATTATAATTATTTTAATGACAATTTTTCAGTTTGTAAAGTTAATTTGTAACAATACATTTACAAAAAAAAACAGTTTTTTTTTGTAATAAAATCATTTATACTTATTAAGCTTAGATACATAAGTCACCGTCATTGTGATTTTTTAAGTATTTTGTACGAAATAGGTACGTGTTAAGGAGTTATTTTTGTACCAATTTAGTTTTTAGTATTATTTTTTTTATTTAAGCAACGCTGTATACAGATTTTGAAAGTCAATTATTGTTAAAAAAATGACTCGATACACTGCCATTTAGCACTTTGCCAAAATATTGCTTACAGTAAGCTTAATTTTTTCAACCATTTTTACTACAGGCATGTCACGACAAGTCTGTTATACTGTCAATAATTATTATTCTCGTACTTATATATCTAATATACGAACGTTACAAAATATATTCCGCAATTAATTTCTGAGGTCATATAAATCTCCAATTTCATATTTATTGAAAGTATAACGGTCATAATGGATCTATATACCGCCATAATCGCCTGTATAATCTTAATATTACAATTATATTCAGGTTATATTACTTAGGTATCTGATTGGACATGTTATATGAAAGTTGTTCGAATTTTACAATGTTCGTCTTGATATTTAAATATACGTCAATGTTTAAATCCCTGCGTTGATTATACGGAATATAATTAAATATAAAGTATTTATTAAATAAGACTAATCTTGTTTTATTTTATTCAAATCAAATCATTTTATTTGCAAAGAATAGGATTACAAGATCTTAGATGTTAGATATGTATCCGTCATACACTATTCAGCTAATATATATCAACATGCAAATGTTGAGTCAAGAAATTGAATTGAATTGAATGGTATAGAAACACGAAGTTATTAACAATTGTCTAAATTTTTGTGACATAAGCCTCGTAGAACCTTCTCGTGAAAGTTTCTGGTATTTTGTTATAGATTCTACGGCACATGTTTGTATTGTTGTTGTATTGGCGAATAAAGAGTAGTAGTGGTAGTTGGAAGTAATGGACATTCCTGAGGAGTTAGTGTGTGCATGGAGTGGGCGATACTTTTCGCATTGCAAGCGTTCATATGCAAAGTCAGGCAGGCCGTATGCTTGTTTAAATTCCGAAGTTCGATAAAAATAATCTGCGTAGTTGTTGCTTAATAGAAGAGGGTACATAGCGCAGGTGCTGTGGATTTGAAAGGTGTCACATAAAACTCAATGTTACTAAAGCTAAGATAAAGGTTGAATTAGATTATTTATGAAAAATCAAAAGATCCTACCAAATAGTGCATAATATTGATGACCGTGGGGTACTAACGAGCGGAGTAATAACGTTACGTAGAAACTTTTCTTTTTTTTCAACTCTTTAATTATTTTGAACTTGGAACGCGTTTATTATGTCAAAACACTTCTTTCGATTTCCCTCCGTTTTACATATTTTTTTCGTGTTTATTATCAAATTACAATATAGAATGGGGTGTTAGAGAAAATAGGGATTTTTAGTTATCATGTTGAAATATATGTAATAACTTTTACAAAATAGGGTAATCCATCCGATTATTGGCACTTTAAGAAGCAATCTTGAAATAATTGAAAACATTTAATGTCAAATGGAATCTAATACGATTAAAATTACTTATAGTATATTGTCTGTACAGGACAACATTTTAAGATGTGTTCAAGAAGCAGTTCTTATTGATAACGGTTTGTTTAAAGAATATACAAAAACCCGTGACAAGATCTGGATCTCTTACAGAGATACGTCTGTACAGACGGCTGTACCTCGAGCTACCTTAACCTTTGTACCGTTCCTATACGCGCACAATAACAGGAAAATTGTCACTGCAAGTGTTTAACGTGACTTGCCGCTGTGTGTACATAGTATTTAGTTTCGTACCATGAAGAGATTAAAACCGCAATAAAACAGATACGATCGGATGGACACGAGTATACTTTGTCAGCGATAATGTTGTTCAAAAAATAAGTAAAAAAATATCAGAGTGACTCATATTGCTGCAAAATAACAGAACAGGATTTATACCTATTAATAACATATTATTTTGATTATTTTATAATTTACAGGAAGCAGGGGCAGAGACAACACTAAGAGCTCCGGAGAGTCGTATGTATTTTTGATTTTCCTAATTTTTCTACGAAGTTTCTATGGCGTAGGATTGAGAGATATGTAAATTCAGTTATTTATAGATCTAAATATATCAGTTTTTTTTTGCATATCCCAGGTTTCAGTAGCGTTTGATGTACCATAGAGTTATAGAGCGAGAATGGTCTTTGATTAAAGTAACTTTAGTACTTAATATGCCATATCATTAATTTATATTTGATTTCTTTTTTAAGGTTTAAAAAATGCTGCAGTTTTTAATATTTGGTACACTCTCGTATATGGCATTAGGTTCAAATTAAAAAGAAAATTAACACAAATAAATTACAAAATAATACATTTTGACTCATGGGTTCAATTTTCACACAGAACAAACGTATAGAGTGAGAATGGTCTTTGATTAAAGTAACTTTTTTTATTTTATATTATTGTCACATGCATTAATACATAACATTGACTTTTTCATGTAAATGTAACTAGTCTGACCATAAATATTGTTACATGGAACGCATTTATTACGGTAAAAACTTCCATTTGATTTCCCGCCGTTATATGTATATATATATATAATAAGATATACCAATACTTCCTTTGGTGAAGACCATAAAAGATCGGGGTGACCGCGTGCTGTTAGAACTACAAAGGCTATTAATGCTGTTAAAGCCAGAATTCGCCGAAATCCCATTAGGAAACAAAAAATCTTATCGCAAGAAATGAAGATAGGACTCTGTCGCGTATAATAAATAAGACCTGAAGCTCGGCGCTTATCGTCGATATACAGGACATACCCTAAATCAATCTCTACAGTTGAAGGGAGTGGATCGATAAAAACGCCTTCTGTCCTGATACGCAGGTGAAAGGCACAGAAATATCCTCTTTACTGATGAAAAAAATTTCACGATTGAAGAGCACTACAACAAGCAAAGTAAAAAGTAAAGGTTACAACGTGGTCATCATCCTGCGACTGTAATGGTTTGGTGGGGGGTGTCTTATCAAGGAGTCACAAAGCTTCATTTTTGTCAAAAGGGGTGAAGACTTCAGTCAAAGTGTATCAAGAGACTGTCTTGGACCGTGTTGTGAAATCTCTCAGCAATACACTTTTTAAAAATGCACCGTGGACTTTCCAGCAGGACTCTGCACCTGGTCAAAAGGCACGAACTACCGAAGCCTGGCTTGAAACCAACGTTTCGGAGTTTATAAGAGCAGAAGACTGCCCCTCGTCTAGTTCAGATCTGAACCCCTTAGACTACAAATTATGGTCAGTTTTAGAGGACATGTCGTGCTCGAAACGACACGCCGACATTGTCACTTAAGAAATCTCTGGAACAAGCGGTGGCTAAATTTCCCATGGAAACAGTGCATAAATCCATAGATTCGTGGTCAGATAGATTAAAGGCCTGTATCAAAGCCAGAGGCGGCTATTTCAAATTGAAGTTTTATTTTTATTTTTTGCTGAGATAAATACGAGTATGTACATATAAGTTTTATTAAGATTCATTACTTCATAAAAAAATAAATGCATATTCATTTGTAACAGAACTTATGGCTGGACTAGGTATATTATTCTATTTTTATGATATTTCATATTCATATACAACCCGATCAGGAAAAATAAGATTCATACACGCAATACTTACAATGGACATAAAGGCGTGTATTCACACTTGTTCAATGTGTCCGTGGTTGAGGCATTCGACGCAGATGCCTCTTGCTACGACATGCCTTACACGCCACGAATAAATTCGCGATGAAGGAAAACATCGTGAGGAAACCCGCACAACCTATAAATTATATTTAGAAAGACGTGTGACCTTTAGAAAGATGTGTGAAAGGGATGGTTTTCCCTCTGGCTAGCGGAGGTCTGACGGCAGTCGATCCATGTTAAAATCAGTATCTTCGCCAAATCTCAGTCTTAAGTAGAGGATCGCGCCAATCCTAATGGAATACGAAACGGGATGATGATAAAATAGGTCTTTTCCACGAGTACTCTCTTCGATATGTCTCTACATAAGGTGATAAGAATATTCTTAACATTATCGGCATCTCAGCCGGTATTCGTCCACTGCTGAGCATAGGCCTCCGGGCCTCCTCTAGAGAGTCATTCGTCTCGATCCTGTGCCACCTGAATCCATCGACTGTCTACAAACCTCTTCATATCGTCTCTCTATCTATTGGGGGGCGTCGCACACTGCGTGTACCAGTACGGTTAGTCTAAGATCCCTGATATGTAACCTTATTTGATATTTAATGATAATAAAGAATATATGCTAGATGATGTATATTATACATCGCTAATACGTTGCATAGCTTAATAAAGATATAAAGATAAAAATCATTTATTTGCCATTAGGCCCTCACGGGCACTTAGACACGTTTTAAATCAGATCATGTATCTTATTAATTTTTTATAGCTTTAATCTTTCTTTTTTAATCTACCAGCATTTCGAAAATGACCATTGGCGAAGAAGAAATGCCAAAAGAAACTTGCCAATGTAGATCTTTTTTCAAATCGTCAATTTATATTACAATAAATATATATGAGTGTACATATAGTGATATCAAGTGGTACTATTAAAGATATATTAATACATGTGCTGAATCATTTCCAAACATCCAAACTTTACAAAAAAAATTTCATGAATAACTTGCGGAATAAGAAAATCTGGGAAGTTGATAAAAAAAAAAATATTATACATTTTATTATTTAACATTATCCATGTGATTTAGCTAGGTAACCTAATTGCGAGGTATAAATTAATACATTATCTAGCATATATTCTTTATTGTCATAAAATAACAAATGAGGGTATATATATTTCTTACACGGGGTATCTTAACAAACGTCTTTATTTTCCTGGTCGGGTTTGATGTCACTTCGTAAAGAATTAAGACTCCAAAAACTCAATCGATCGAGTTTATCATTTGCTGTGCTAACTTTTTGTTATTATGTTGAACCTTACGCTTATGTAAATAACGCCTGTTCAGGACGCCGGCAGGGGATGTGCTTTTAGAATCGGGCATCGCGCTTCCTTCTAGAACGTACGTTAACATTACATGACTCGCTTCGCTTCACTTTGCACGCTTCGCTACGCGCACGCAATGGACAGCAATGCTCCCTCGAGAGATGCAATGAATTTTGACTGACTGTAGAAATACTCTTTGATCGTAGATACCGCATGTCATACTTCAATCAATCGACGAGCTCGGTGGCGCAGTGGTGTAACGCGCTGTTACATTACTTTGATACCAACGCTCGTGGGTTCGATTCCCGCACGTAACAAACGAGCGTTCACAGGCTACGGTGATGTGAGCCGTATTCCTGTATGCCTCCTGACGTATAAAAAAGGCACCACGCGCGCACAAAAACCTTGTGTTTAACGTCTAATAATCTCAGCTATTCGAGCCCACTCACCAATGGGAGGATATTCTAACCAATAAGACGATAAGTGCCGCCATGTTGATACGAAAACTAGCCAACGAGAGCTCCGCATTCTACTTGTATCTCCCGGTGAATTGAGTAACGAAAAATCATTCTCGTCATCATTCCTTCGTGTTCTAGACGTGTTTATAAATGGCGGAATATACCTAACAGTGATTTTTTTTTTTGTACTACGTCGGTAGGCATACGAGCATACGGCCTACCTGATGTAAAGTGGGTACAGTAGCCTATTAACGCTTGCGATATATTAAGCCTTGCTGCTTACACAGCAACTCCTTGGGAGCTTACTTGTGACCTTACTCGCACGCAGGAACACAACAACCCTCTAGGGGAGTTGTTATTTGGCTGCGGTTTTCTATGAGGTGGGGGTACTTCCCCAGACGGGCTGCTTTGATGCGCCCTACTTCTCTTAAAAAATCATACGAATATTCCTTGCATCTCTAGTTGACATTCTTCGCCGCAGATATTTGCTTCAGACCTTCGGCTAGCTTGTGAGCTGGGGTATTTGAAAATTAACTGGAAAAAAATTACCTCCAGCCTTTGGTCTAATACGTTACGCATGATATTCCATAATTTATATTTTGACACAACTTTGACTGGAAGTACTGTCAGTAGTGACACGGAGAGCGCCGTGGGAGGTCGCGAGAGGTCCCGGCTCGCGGGGCTCGGCGCCAGGATGAGGGCGGTGCTCCCCAGGGCTAAGGATAAAGTCCAGGCCACGGAGGTTGCCCTCGACACCGAGGAAAAGGTAAACATTACTTTGGTTTATATTCTTTCTAGCGTTCTTTCTTTCGCTGAGAATTTGACAGTGACAGTCCAGTGGATACAGAACCAGTCCCCGGTTCGAATCCTGGCGTGTACCGCTAAATTCGTGTTTTCAGATTTATGCCCACATAAACCCTTACTCATCCCACTGCAGGGATACGGGTCTCCCTTCAACAGAAGGGATTTAGAGCATACTCCACCACGCCCCTCAAATGCGGATTGGCGGAGGCCAGTTTTCAAGCCGCCCGAGGGCCACTGACTTAACTTAACGACTGTTCTATCGACAACAGCCGAGACCGACGGCCTAACGCGCCCTTCGAACACGGAGAAACTCGAGATAGATAAACCCATCCATAGACAGGTTGCGGTCGACGTTGCTTAACCCGCGTGCTCGGTTAGAATGGCACGCGCAACGACGCCATCGAGCTCTCAGATTTATGTACATATTTGTAATTATCACTTGCTCGGCGGTGAAGGAAAACATCGCGAGGTAACCCGCATCCCTAACCCAACCCTTAAGAATGATCCGGTTTTCCCTCTGGTTGTGGAGGTCTGACGGCGGTCGTTCCACTTAAAAATCTGTATCTTCGTCAAATCCTTAGGCTTAGGTAGCGTACGCCGCCAATCCTAATAGATTAACGCTAAAAAGAAGAAAACTCACTAATGTGTATGTATGTATATCTTCACACTAAGTCCCTTGCGGGGTAGGCAGAGAGGACCGAGCGCCATAAGACACGGTCTTTATGTACTTCACTCGCTTCTCTAATAATGTCGTTCATAGCTCTTATCATGCACGCTCGCTAGATCCTGGGGCTCCCGACATCACACTGATATATCATGAATAAATGTTTGCAGCCGCTATCAGAAGAAAAGAAAGGCGTAGTGTACGCAGAACTGGCATTAGGAGACCAGGCGTCAACGGAGAAGCCTCCGCCGCCGTCGACGGAATACGCAGAGATCGTGTACACAGACCAAGCTAAAGAAACTAAAGAATAAATAAATCATGTCACAAATATAAAGGTGCGTACACACATTCCGAGGCACCGTGCGAGGCAAGGCAAGGTACGAACATACAGCTAACGTTTAAAGGTGTCTCTCGAGAGACGCATGCCCGCGGATGTTAAGATTCTTCGTTGTCAAGTCTCTTTTTGTTTATTTTAGGTTCGTTGTTTTTTCTTTACAAAACCTACAAATGTATTATCACATAATATGACAATGTTCGTTAATATTTTTAGTTGATTTAATAATTTTAAGCAATCAAAGTTAAACAAGCATAAAAGCTACTATTCTACCCTTATTTAAAATTGGAGCACGAAACATACATAATATTCTGAGATTTGTTTATATTCTTTACTATTAAAATAAATATAAGGCATCAATCATATCGCTACATTCAGAGACATTAGATTCGATCGATGTTGCTTGCGATGTGTGTACGCGCCTTTAAAATCTGAATAGGGCTCATTCAAAGAGTCTAAGCTAACCAAGTGTAGGGTAACGCTTTTAAATTATGTTTCACTTTTTTAATTGTATTGTACAGTTCTTGGCTTTCACTGACAGTCGGGAACAGGAGCTTTCTGATATTTTTAAATATACCTAAGAGGAATGATATCATCACAAAATTATTATTCTGATCCACCGAACGAATGAAATATTTATTAAAATTAATTATAAATATATTGTAGGCAAGTTCTTAGTGATTATTATTATTAGATGAATATATACTGGACTGTGCTTTCTAATATTATTTATTAAACAACATTTAATAGCTTAATGTTATTTAAATTTGTTTGGAGATGAAATCAAAATGGTATGTGTATGCTTTTTTACCTTGTGTACCTTATGTAAAAATTAATTACACTCCACAAGAAACTCAATAAACAACCTTCAAAGTGAATACGGTAGTTAACTGTAATAGTATTTCAGTATACTGTAATAATTTCACGGTCAAAGTGAATTTTCTGATTATTTATAAACACAAAGTGATTTATAGTTCAATTATCTGTACGCACAATATATAGTAGCTAATATTGTGTGATTGCACGACGTGTGTATTATCACATTTTATTAGCAGAAAAGTCAACAGCGAAATATCAGTCCAGTGTATTCAGTCGCGGCTGCAGATGGGTGTTAATGTAGATTGTAAGTTTGTGGTTAAATTATTTCGCCTCACTTGCATGAGAAATTTGGAAGATATTTACAATACTATACAATCAATTGTGCTTCATTATTTTTGTCGCATTTTTTGCTCTTTATAAAAATATTAATTAATTTCTAGCAATAGCTTAGATTAAGCAATATCTAGCAATGTCTATATTTTTTTATAATATATAAAGTGTATTTTAATAGATTAAATGTGAATGAAATCTCATTGTGTCTTAAGTAGTTGTGACTTATGTGTGCTTTGATACAAAAATAGGTTTAAGATATAAGCATGGGTATATTTTAGGAGATACATTATCATTACTTCGATGGATTCAGGGTAAAGAAAGCTTCGGAGGCTTTTTTATAACTTAACTCTATATTAAACTTACCCTTAATTTTAAATTCATAATTTTATTTTTTGCGTGAATTCATAGACTAGAATATAAAGTTATTCGGGAAACTATTTATTAGAAACTGATTGTTCGTTTTGATAAAATAGCATTTATTACGTTTGTATTTTTATTATGTATTATATGGAAAATATTACAAATGCTTATATAATTGTTTCCTAATAGTAATTACATATACATAACTTAAAACATAAAAACATTTTTGTAAAAAGGTATAACACAGTGTCTGGAGACTCCATTTAAGCAAAATAGTGCTTGTGTTTGAAGTCACCGCTCTTTCGCTGCAAACAATGAGAAAAAATATAAGCCGACCTGAGTTAAATAGACATGTCATCTCGTTTATATGAAGACCACTATCCACACAACTCAAGGCGTACACAATGTCTGTACGCATCAATAAAATTTTAGCTTACTTTAGTAGCAACAAGTCACAAGAAATCGTCATATTTACCAATAAGATTCGTTTAACGTACAAATTATACATAAAGTTAAATTTAATTTATTTTAACATTTATTTTCGAGGTGCATTACTCTTATATCCGTCCATATTTTATTTTTATTAATAAGTTATATCCCATAGTATTTTAATTAAAACTGTTTAAATATAATGTGTTTTTGAAACATTTTTAAATAAAAATAAATGTTTAAAATAACAAAATGAATATTATTTTTTAAATTATTGTTACCTATGTTATATACGATATAAATTAAGGCGTACGCTGATACACTAGAATAAAATAAAATTAAAGAAGCATTTATTAACAATGTCAATAATTAACTTCCGCTTTATGTGCATTTACAAATCATTCATTTTTGAAAATAAATATAAACACATATCGCCTTAACAATGTGTATTTGAACAATGATGATTAAGGGGAATAAACTATAATAATTATACAAAAACATACATACAAGTTTGTAACCATTGTGTATTCTCAATGATTGAGGTACAGTCTGTAACGTACATGTGCTTTTACGACACTGTGAAATTCTCTATCAGTGTACGGTTGGCTGTTAGAGATATATTTGTGGGATAAATCCGCCGGCGTACCATTGTCCCTTTTAGTGTATTATTATACATTACATAATGCACATTAACGATATTACAAACAAACAAACATATGTACAAAACAGTTTAGATATTGAAAGGTGATATTTTTTATCGATTTGATAATTAAGCAGTACCATCTCTCTTGACTTTAATCAAATTACAGTACTTTATAAATAAAGCAATTTGCCGAACACAGAGTAAGACAAATAAACTATCATTTGACATTTTATAATGTGTCCTTAAGCTTCTCGGTTATTTAGATGTTAGGAAGGCAAAGTATATTTTTCAACAGATTTTTATACACTTAACGTTTACAACTTTAAGTTTAACGTAAAATATAAAGGTGCTTTCTTCACGCACATATTTATTTAAGTAGTTAATTTTTAAATAATATCGTGTACGGAACGGAATTGTAATAGAGTTAAAAAATAACGAGTTACAATTATCTCTATATTTATATTCATACATATGATTGTAACTTAAAACGGTAGTTCAGTTATTGGGAATTTTTAAAATTATAATGTTAATTTGGCAATTTGAATTTATAATGCTCATTACGAATCTAGTTATGATTAATTTATAACTAAAAATAGCAACATTCTTATTAGGAATTTTATATAGATAGTAAGTACCGTAAATTTAACTTTGTGCTAATTTTAAGTTACAATTGTAATGAACTGAACGGTTTATAAATAGGTTTTTTACAATTTTAAGTTATAATTTCATTGAATTGTGCTTGTGCTTCAAAATTGTACATTTTTTACCATATTTGAGTTATAATTTTATTACAATTTTGATACATAAGAGAGAAACTTAAAATTATAATCGAGTATTTGGCAATATAAACTTACAATTGGATCTATTGCCCATCTCATACACGTACGTTTAATTGTAAAACAAATTTGTAAAGTTTCTGACAGGGTTTAGTTCCGATTTAATTGAACGCGTACGTAAAATTGTAATACTAATTTGCTAAAACTGAGTTGTTCTTTTGCAAGTGTAACATAAACTTTTCTCCACTATGTTGTCAGAAGTATTTTCGCCCTATTTGATATTTAATATAAAAGGGATAAGGCGTTGTGTTTTCCCGCTTGATTTATGTCCTTTATATAATAATACTCAAATGAATCTATTAACGACATATTTCAGCACAATTTTTACATGTATGCTAAAATTATTTCTTAAAATTTTTACTTTACTCTTTGGCATTCGGAAAAAAGAGCTTTTATGTTTTTTTTTTCTAATTTTGATAACCAGCATCAAGTGCATTGATGACTATTTCATGTTTTTGAGTGAGTACAACAGCGACTCCCGTGGGAGTCATAAATGGCTGAGACACTTAAAAACAAACAGTATTCTTTCTCGGAGCAAGCACCGTTTGGAGGCAACACGAAGAGGACACGAAATTCAATCGCCGTCTTCTTATTTTACACTGAAATAGAAAAAAAGTAAGTGACGGCTGACGTAACCTGAACAGTGTTCCCGCCAGAATCCCGCTGAAACTCTAATTATAAAAATATATGAAGCGAGTACAATGTCTTACACAATAAATAATAAGAGGTTTTTAGAGGGTCGGCAACGCACGAGTGACGCCCCTGGTGTTGTAAATGTACATAGGCTACGGTGACTGTTTACGATGAGGCAGGACGTATGCTTGATTAGTGGTATATTAAAAAAAAGGCAGTGTTGTCTTACACTAAATATACGATAGTATTGCTATTAGACAGAGACAATAGAGTTAAAAAATTTGGTCCTAGAAGTTTAAATAGTCATTATTATAATAATCACTATTTATTTTGATATAAAGTGTAAACAAGTTTGTTTTCGTATAAATTTTGGTTTTAAATGATATAAGAATTGAAATGCGAATTCGAAGTAGCTACCTGATTACAACACAGTTGTGTTCAATGTATTAAAACTTTTTTTTATACATACGAGCATACGACCCGCCTGATTGAAAGTGGTTTCCGTAGCCTATAAACATTTGCGATACATTAAGTATAACCCGCGCGATGTCACCTCAGCTGCCCTCTGCTGAGACCTCGCTCACACACAGGAACAGATCAAACCTCTAGGGTGTCGGTATTTGGCCGCGGATTTCCGTGAGGTGGAGGTACTTCCCCGGAAGGGCTGCTTTGATTCGCCCTACCTCTCTTAAAAAACTGTGTTGCTTACAACGCATTCAAACTGCTGAGTTTAAGGCATGAAATCACAGCGTGGTCAACACAATACTACGCTTTCTAATTTAAGAGGTGGATTATGTAATTTATAATTATAAGTTTATTCAATGTAATTTTTCAATGAAGTTTAGCTTTGTGGTACTTAAATTTTAAATATTTTGTATTTAATTATGAATATATGTGTCATTTTAAATTTGCCTTTTTATTTATATTTATTGAAATATCCCAAACCGCAGACTTGCGTTCCAGTTTTGGTACGACAAAGATAGGAGTTGCCGAACTTTTTGGTACGCGAAGAGATATTCTCAACCGTGGAACTATGACATCGCAAGCCTGCACGTGTGGTTCTATGATGGACGGGTGAGGGTGGGATAAGGGAAAACAGTTCTTCAGAGCACTCGCCATGGTAAAGGCGGTAAAATACGCTTAGAGAGTTTATGTCCCTACTGAGTTGATGAGGTTCTAGGTTTTGGTGACCTCTTCGTCGTCAATTATGCGGATAGCCCGTCGCCGCAACCTGTCGAGAGCCTCGAGAAGATACTGTGCGGAGCCGAGATGCGAGCAATACTCCACGCAGGCTCGAACTTGTGTCTATAAAGTAGATAAAGCTGGTCCGGCGTGAAGAACCGGCGCACCCTGTTCAGAACTCCGAGTTTTCTTGAAGCTGTTTAGATGAGGCTCTCGATGACTGTACATGGATGGGTTTATTTGTTACTAGCTCTGTCCTTCGGGCACATCTTTACAAGTTGTGCCAATTGTTGCCTCTCTTTGAAACACTGGCCTCCAACAATCTGTGGTTGAATGGAGACCCGTATCCCAGCTGTGGGCTGAGTATGGATTGATGAGAGGAAATGTGATCCAAGTGAATTGAAACTTAAAATACTTTTGACGAGTTCGACGACGCAGTGCTTAATGACACTACTTTGACACCAACGCTCGTGGCTACGATTCCCACATAGGACAAACATTTGTGTGCATGTTTGTTTGTCTTGGTCTAGGTGTTTCAAAGAGAAGTAGGTCGCAACAAAGCAGCAGGAGGGAAGTACCTCCACCTCACGGACAACTGTAGCCAGAATAATAATTACCTAGATGGTTGTTGTATTCCTGCGAGTGAGTGATGTCACCAGTAAGCTTCTAAGGTGTTGATGTAGTGAGCAGCATAATTGGGAGCGATACGTAACATATTGCAATTGTTCATAGGCCGCTGTAACCATTTTACATCAGGTGGGCGGTATGTTTGTATGCCTATTGACTTTATTTAAAAAAAAAGTGTGCGTCTCGGGACGCCTGACAGAAGTGACAACTTAAACTAATCTACATATAATTAAAGCTGCCGTATGCGTGAGAGAAAGGGAACCCAGACAGACTGGCGCCGCAACGTGTTACGTAACGAAGCGGTTTACCCTCCCATAAGAAGTTATCACTTCAAAAATATGTTAGTACTTTTTCTGAGATTATCGTCAATACGTTTAAATTTTTCGCTACTCTTTCCATTTATCAAATTCTCTAATCCGACGGCCAGAGTTGTTGATGCAGTCATATCAAAGACGGCGCAATAATGTAAAATTTGATATGTCAAAGAGATTACATGTACACCAACTTTATATAAGGTGGCGAAAGCAGGATCTTCGGCCGCCATTTTGAAATATCATTAGATTGTCAGTGTCTATACTGCGTCCATTTTATTGCTACTTTTGACAGATAATGATCTATACAGACAGGCAATGATCTATACATATACAACATAAGTTGAACAGTGTATAGATCATTGCGTCGCCCGCTTTCCTTGGAGCGATCGCCTCATATGACGCCTTAATAATTTTGACGAACTCAGTGGCGCAGTGGCGAAACCTTTTGTTACGTTACTTTGACATCAACGCTCGTGGGCTCGATTTTCACACAGGGCAAACATTTGTGCGTATGAACTTGTCTGTTTATCTTAGTCTTGGTGTTTAGAGAGGAAGTGTACACCGAAGCTCGCCTGAGGAAGTACCTCCACCTCACAGAGAACCGCAGCCAAATAACAAGTTCCTGGAGGGTTGTTGCGTGTGAGTGAGGTCACCCGAAAGCTCCTAAGGAATTGCTGTACTAGCAGCGGATGTGGCATCGCGCGAGCGATGTTTAATATATTGCGAGTGATCATAGGCTACGGTAACTGCTTTCCATCGGGTGGGTTAGTTGGAGCAGAATAGCTGAGCCCACGTCAAATGCCACAACTGTGCCCTAAAGCAAAGCTTACCAATAAAAAGGTAATGGTAACTGTTTGGTGGGCTCTACATGGCGTTATTCACTATAGCTTTCTCAGGTCTGGTCAAGCAATAACAGCAGATGTTCACTGTGCCGAACTTCGAACAATGATGGCGAAACTGGCAGTGAAACAGCCCCGACTCGTGAATTGATCTTCACCATTATTGCTCCATGATAACGCAATACCTCACACAGCACGAGAATCCGTTGTAACTCTACAGGAACTGCAGTTCGAAACCATAGGTAATGCTCCGTACTCGACAGACTCCAACTGACTACCATTTTTTTCGTGATTTGGATTTTTGGGATTTGGATTAGATGGCAGAAATGTATAGGTAATGAGGGTCAACATTATGATTAAATAAATATGTTACATCTTAGAAAAAGACGAGTTTTAATCAAAATTAAATGAAATAATTGCCAATTTATTTCCCGTATGTGTTCTTTTAGGCGGATAGTGCATACGTGGGGTGGCTGTGTAGAATTCGCAAATTAGGTATCACAATATTGACATTTTAACCTTATTAAATACATGAATAATGTTGCAATATTTTAATGTACCCTCCTGTTTTTCCCTGTGTGCTTTTTTACCGATGTAGGTATTACTGTTTTTAGTAATCACAACTGCAGCGCATAGATGATATGGAGATTAGTTTTAGATGTTCGACCGTAGCTACTTAAGCAGTAATTTATCACAGAGTTAGCTAAAGACAAGTATGGCATTCTACAGATACTGTAGTGTGGTTGGTATTTTAGTAATGATAATTTAGTTAGCGCAAACTTAGTCAATGTGGGGTCCCCAATTTAGGTGGTTAGCTATAATGAGGCCAAGATATGTATGTTGATTGGCCTGTTCACATATGCATAAATTTGTATTGCCTGTATTTATATAGGCAGCTGTGATTGTGAGCGACGATTTTCGGGTTTGTGTACGGTTTTAGGTGTGATGAATGTATACGCATGACTTTTGTTTTTTGTTATACTTGAAATTTTTATAATTCAGTATAAAAATTGTTTTATGTGAAAAATTTGATAGTATTCTATAACATAAGTGCTACTGAAATTTTATGGTAATGAAAAAACTCAAATATAAAACGTTTATGTACTTTTTGGAAGACGTGAATAAGTACATCAAGAAAACCTTGTAAAAGTCACTATCGTTTTACGGGTAGTATTTAAACGACAGAATTGGGTCTGGGTACACTTTTCAAGAATTTTTTCAGCACAGCACAGTTCCAGAAGCTGGAGCATAGAATTAAGATTTTCAAATGGTTCAAAACTGAAGACTTGGCTGTATGAGGTAGATTCCTTTGCCTTTCCCCTCGGGGATAAAAATAAAAAAAAAAGGATTTCGTTCCGCGCTTTTGACGAGTGATATTGTTGTTATAATTGAAATTTTTATAATTCAGTGTAAAATTAGTTTTATGTCACAATTTCGATAGTATTTTGTAACATGAGTGCTAGTACAATTATACAGTAATGAAAAAACTCAAATATAACATGTTTATGCACTTTTTGGAAGACGTGAATAAGTTTATCAAGAAAATCTTGTAAAATTCCTATTGTTTTACGGGTAGTATTTAAACTGGGTTGATTGGGTCGAGATACCCTTTCCAAGTATTTTTTAGTACATTTCCTGAAGTTGGAACATAGGATTCAGATTTTCAAATGGTTCTAAACTGATGACTTGACTGTATGGGCTAGATCCCTTTGCCTTTCCCCTCGGTGATAAAAAGAACCAAAAAAAAAAAAATACATACTTCTATAGACTTCGATTGAATCAATTTTTAATCAAAAATATTTAATGTTCCTATATTAATATTTAGCGTTTATTTAACTGAATTTCAAGAATGGCTCTCGAGTGCGTTGTGGTCAAAACAGAGATGAAGGTAGAGGTCTGTGAAGATGAGAAAAGTGATACGGAAATTACTGAATTCAAACCCGAATTAGTAACTATAAAAAGTGAATTTAATACCTCTGTGACTGAAAACATGTAAGCTTTTCATTTAATTATTTATTTATTATTATTATTTTGGCTTACATAGGAAGAAGACAATCTTATGATCATGCATTGTTATTCATGCAAATAAATGTTCGTATCTTGTTACTTTTTTTGCTAAATAAAAATTTAAAATTGATTGCCGGCGGAAAGACTATCGAAGATTTAAAATCAACTAGTTCCTACACTACACCGTCAACTGCAAATTATTGTGTTTGTTCTGATATAGTTTGTTTTCTTCACATTCAGTTGTAAGCTTTTTTCCGTACAATCACCGTTCATCATTGTGACTAGAGTTTGCAGTTCAGATGATGTTTCTGTTAATAACTACGATCTGTCTGTGTAAAGCTGAGAGTTCAGTCAGAAGTCAGACTTCTCTTTAAGTAAATAGTTACTGTACTACTTTGTGATTAGATTCAGAGTCATGCTGGAATTTTGACCAGCGAGCGAGTGATAATTATAAATATGTACATAAATCCGAAAGCACTAATGTAGTGGTACACGCCCCGGCCAGGATTTGCACCGGGATATACGTGATGTAATATATGTCATAATTATGGCCGAAAAATAGTTTACACGCCACCCATACTAAAACTATGTCACTTATTGATAATTTTAATAAAGTTGTTTTCCAAAAATGTTACCTGCCTTGTCAACTTTTCCTTCTAAATTGCACTGAACATACGAGGGTCATTTTAAAAGTTCTTAGCCTACCATGGTTAAAGTCATTGGTTTTTTTTATAACTACTCTCATTTTGTAGTTGAAAAAAATCTGTGATTTAATTTTATCTGATCGAAGATTGACTGTCGAGGAGATAGCTAAGACTGTAGGCATTTCATCTGAGCGAACACATCATATAATTACTACTGAACTTGGATTCTCTAAGGTGTCTGCGCGGCGGGTACCGCGACTGCTTTCAGTGGAACAAAAACGCAACCGACTCACAACTTCTCGCGACTGTTTAGAGTTATATGAAGCTGACCCAATAGAATTTGTTGAAAGATTTATAACCATGGATGAAACCTGGGTTCACCACAATACACCCGAGACAAAAGAACAGTCGAAACAATGGAAAAGAGTAGGATCGCTCACCCCAAAGAAGGCAAAGGTGGTTTCATCGGCGGGCAAAGTCGTGGCATCTGTTTTTTGGGATGCAAAGGGTATAATTCTCGCGGATTATTTAAAAAAGGGTGAAACAATAAACTCCGATTACTATTGCAACCTGTTGCGTCGTTTGAGAGAAGAAATCAAAGAAAAACGTCCAGGTTTATTGAGAAGAAAAGTCTTGTTACATCAGGACAATGCGCGCGTTCACACCTCTGTGCAATCCATGGCAGAAATCCATCAATGTGGCTTCGAATTGTTACATCATCCCCCATATTCACTGATTTAGCACCGTCTGTTCCCAAACTGAAAAAATTTTTAGGTGGTAAACATTTTTTTACAAATGAAGGGGTCATAGCGCCGTAGACACTTATTTTGAGGAGTTAGATGAAGATTTTTTTAAAACGGGTATCGAAGCCTTACCGGGTCGATGGAAAAAGTGTTTTGAGCTCGGAGGAGAGTATGTTGAAAAATAAAAATAAACTCAAAATCGTGTGGTTTCATTAAGTATGTTAGGCTAAGAACTTTTCAAATGACCCTCGTACATTTGACTTACGTTCCCATGAAACTAATCAGTTCGCCATCAATTTTACATAATGCTATTACTACTGACTAAATAAATGCTTCGTAAACTTTATTTATATCACACGCCTAATAAACACCCCATAAGCAATTGCGCTGGAGTCAGAAATCACTGTGCCTGGTAGATACTTTAATAGAAGAAAGGCACCATTTCACTAACAACACATGCTTTGTATGATTTCTAAAGGATTTCACACTAAACTTATTTACAGAAACGGAGATTAACCCGTCAAACGCTGTTATATGCTTGTTGCCGTAACGTGCATGGTTTGATCAAACCGCTCGGCACTGGCACTGAGCCAGTTAATGGTTTTTGAGTGGTGGAAATTTCCCACAAATTTATTTAATGTTTATTATATGACATTGTGAATTAATAATTAACACGAAAACATGATAAGAATTTTTCAAATTATAGAAAAGGAATTTGTCAAAAGTTTGGATGAGATTTCCTCGTGAAATTTTAAACTTTTAAATATAAACCCTTGAAATACAATGCACACTTCATTACTATTAATCTATACAGATAAATAAAATTGGTGTCTCTTTGAAATATTAAAATAACCGCTTTTTACTAAATGCATGTGGATGTATACACGGTACATATACCAAAATGAATATTTTTACAATTTTTGTCTGTCTGTTTGTTTTGGCTAATCTCGGAAAGGGCTGGACCGATTTTGACGGGACTTTCACTGGCAGATAGCTGATGTAATAAGGAGTAACTTAGGCTATTTTTATTTTAGATATTTTATTTATTTTTATTAATATAAACTATTCCGTGCAAACGAAGTCGCGGGCACAGCTAGTTTGATATGTAAATACATGGCGAAACACTCATTTTTGGAATAGGTTTTTTTGTTCTGGGCACCACCTGCATAATTGGACTACAATTTAGCCGAGTAGTTCATCAGGTGCACTTTCGATTGGCACTATTTATTAGTATCGAAATTGAATAAGCAGATAGTTCTGGTTGGTCCTTATCTAATTTTCAAAAACAAGCCAATCAAAAAGTATGATTGTAAAAAAAAAAAATTACTTTACTGAGCTGAGACTGAGTCAGTGATTGTAGGCCGCTGTGACCATGATATATTTATTGACACACTTAGTTGATGGAACTAATCATGGGTTAAGAAGAGACTGCCTCCTGTTGTGTTCTTCCGATTGTAGGACATTGGATACCAACATAGTGAATATATCTTCACACAATCGTTGCATACTGTTAAGTTTTATGAAGTTTTATTGTAGAACTGTCATGTGAAGCGAACTGCCTTCCAAGGTTTTCTCAAAGGTGTTAGAAAAGATTGTTAATTGTCTATTGTCACAGCTGGCATGTTTCTGAAAATAGGGCAGTGACATCCCAGTGGATAATGAATCAGCATATTAACCAATGATCTGGGTTTAAATGTACATGATGCCAAATGGTGAAATATTACGTAACCATTGAATAATATGGTGAATATTGTATGTGCTGGTATCCACTGAAGTTTTATCATCTTCATCATAATTATTTCAGCAGAGAGACGTCCACTGCTGAGCATAGGCCTCCCCCTTATACTTCCAGAGCGATCGATCTTGTGCTGCTTGCATCCAAAGGCTCCCTGCGACCTTCACAAGATCGTCTGTCCGTCGTGCGGGGGGCCGTCCTACGCTGCGTTTTTCGTGGTTCCTGGTCGCCATTCAAGAACCTTTCTGCCCCAACGGCCATCGGTTCTCCGAGCTATGTGGCCCGCCTATTGCCACTTCAGTTTGCTGATCCTTAGAGCCACATCGGTAACTCCAGATCTGCTACGGATGTGCTCATTTCTGAGCCTATTTCACAGAGTAACTCTGAGCATGGCTCTCTCCATCGCATGCTGTGCAACCTTGAGCTTTCGTATGAGGCCCATAGTGAGGGAAGTGTTATCGTCACATTCTAATGCTAGTACATGCTGACTGTAAACATGACAAATTTAACGGTCATATCAGATGTGCAAATAAACAATTTCATTTCATTTCAGATCCATATGTCGGAGAACACAAGCTAGAATTAATTATCATTAGAAAAACTCTTTAATTTACAGGGTTAACCGGGAGCCATGTGACACCGAGCAGGAACAAGGCACTGTCCGGCCGTCCTGGCACCGACCAGTCACCCCTCAACCGGAAATCAGTGGACCAGATCTGATCCTGGATATAAAACAGGAGTCTGTAGAACCAGACACAGAAAAAAATGTATGTTCTAATATGCTCTCACAAGTTGATTTATAATGGCTATAAGGTACCATACTACCATTTTTAGATTCAAACCAAATTAAATTTTTTAAGAGGGGAGGGCATAATGCAGCAAGAAAAGCTCTTCCGTTTTATAGTATAGATAGTCTTCCTCCTTATGGATTAGGAAACTTGACAATGGTTAAGATGAAGAGTCTCTTTCCTAGCGTTATTCAGTTTCCAATGTTTTTTTATTCATCGTCGGCAGGCATACGAGCATACGGCCCACCTGATGTAAAGCGGTTGCCGTAGCCTGTAAACGCTTGCTCATTAAGTATCACTCGCACGGTGCCACCTCTGTTGCTGACACAGCAACTCCCTCCCTTACTGGAGACCTCACGCAGGAGCACAACAACCCTCTAGCAAGGGAGTTTATTTGGCTGCGGTTTTCTGTGAGGTGGAGGTACTCCCCCAGACGGGCTGCTTCGATGTGCCCTACCTTTAATTAAAACACCCAGATGAAGACAAACAGACGTGTTCATGTACACAAAAGTTTGTCCTGTGAAGGAATCTAACCAGCAATCGTTGGTGTCAAAGTAATATAACAGCGCGTTTTATCACTGCGCCGCCGAGCTAGTCAAACCTAATCCAGTAGGATTGACGGGGTCCGCTACCTAAGACTAAGGATTTGGCAAAGATACTGATTTTTACATGCCTCCTGACGTCACATGAAAAGTTTTTTGAAGTATATTATTTTGTATACTGTACTTATCTTTATTTAGAGTTGTGATAGGTCAGTGGATAGAGAACCAATATTGTAATACCAATGGTGCCGGGTTCAAATCCTGGCATGTGTATATATTCTTTATTGCATAACATTACACACAGAGTACCACTAAATTCATCTTTTCGAATTTATGTACATTTTTTTTTATACTACGTCGGGAGGCATACAAACATATGGCCCACCTGATGTAAGACGTAGCCTATTAACGCTTGCGATATATTAAGTAACACTCGTGCGATGCCTCCTCTGCTGCTTACACAGCAACTCCTTGGGAGCTTACTGGTGACCTCACTCACACGCAGGAACACAACAACCCTCTAGGGAGTTGTTATTTGTCTGCGGTTTTCTGTGCGATGGAGGTACTTCCCCGGACGGGCTGCTTTGATGCGCCGTACGTCTCTTAGAACATACTTGTAATTATTACTTGCTCTTCAATGAAGAAACCCACACGTCCAAGAAATTATATTCAGCCTCTATAAACCTAATGTCCCTCGCTCCATGTCAAAATCTTCACCAAGTCCTCAGTCTCAGGCGGCGGACCGCGACAATCATAATGGATAAGTAAACGGGATGACGCTAATTAGAAGAAGATAGTAATACACACAGTTTTGAAGGTATACTTGGTGTGCTATTGAACAATAAATATTTAATTTTCAGCGGACAGATGACATGGTGGTGAGCGTGTCTCCCACACTGATATACCAGCCAGAGGCACCGCGCCATCAAAACAATACTGGTAAGATCGGTTGTTAACCTAACTTTTAAAACGTTAAGAAATATTTACGCAGTCACATATTTAGGATGTATTAAAAATAACAATTGTTTATTTCAGATAATTCAAAATCCATATAAAACAATTAGTGTAGTTTAAAATTAAATTATATTTAGGTTTTTGTTGATTATCAAAATAAAAAAAGGACACAGGAACACTAATTCTAATTAAATTATAAAAATTACAAATAGAATAAAGAAATAATGAAAACGAAATTCAACAGTAATACTACAGCGAATAGTTAGTGAACGTCCGTCCGATCCAATGGCCGTCGCAAAAGTGAGCGCTCGTCCCTACAATCGTCCGAGCCTCGCCGCCGCTTCCCGCCACTTTGGCGCCAACCGCCTCGCCGCCGCTTCCCGCCACTTTGGCGCCAACCGCCTCGCCGCCGCTTCCCGCCACTTTGGCGCCAACCGCCTCGCCGCCGCTTCCCGCCACTTTGGCGCCAACCGCCTCGCCGCCGCTTGCCTAGAGCCTAAGCCCCGCCTCCCGGAGGTTCCATATCTGCTAATTTTATATAAATTGAATTGAAAAGAAAACATTATTTTATATTTACTCTCCCGACTAAGCTTTTCCATAGTGGGGAGGTCCAATCATCCGCAATTATTACGTACGGTTCAGCTGCATGGGCTGATAGGGCTACCATAGGTGCTGCGCGTCGTAAGTTGCTGCAAAGTCAGCGTCTCGCTTTAATATTTCTATGTAAATCGTATAGAACTGTGAGCACCGAGGCACTACCAGTGCTGGCAGGTGTGTTACCAGTTGACTTGGAAATTCAACGCCCGGCTTCAATCACCTCTAAAAACATACACCCTGACTTTCTAAAACACCGCGATCATAACAAAATACGTTTTCTTTTATACTACGTCGGGAGGCATACAAGCATACGGCCCACCTGATGTAAAGCGGGTACCGTAGCCTATTAACGCTTGCGATATATTAATTATCACTCGCGCGATGCCTCCTCGGCTGCTTACACAGCAACTCCTTGGGAGCTTACTGGTGACCTCATTCACACGCAACCCTCTTGTGAGTTGTTATTTGGGTTTTCTGTGAGGTGGTGGTACTTCCCCAGACTGCTTTGATGCGCCGTACCTCTCTTAAAACATCCAGACCAAGACAAACAGACATGTTCATGCACACAAATGTTTGCCTTGTGTGAGAATCTAACCCACGAGCGTTGGTGTCAAACTTGCGTCATTCACGACTGAGCCACCGAGCTCGTCAAAATCTGTATCTATCTATGTCTCTTGGCAGCTTTTTACAATCTTGTTTGTCTATTATGGGGAGATACTACTTAAGATCGTCAGCAAATAAAAGCCATCTGGCATCTTTATCACCTTCGGTAGGTGATAACAACCTACTCTGCAAATGATTCATAATCACTCCTCTTTTTTTACTTTGCTAACTTGCTGTTAATTTTATCTTGGAAATTATATCCCTATTATACTATTTAGAATATACATATTGCGAGCTAACTTTCTTATAATGTCTTCTCGGTACACAGACATCCAGAATACCATTATTAATATCATAACCAAATTGGTCGTGTGGTGGTGTCAGGAGCCCCAGGAATCGGCGAGCGTGCATGAAAAGAGCTATGAATGTTACAGAAGCGAGTGAATTATGTAAGGACCGCGTCTTATGGCGCTCGGTTCTCTCCGCCTACCCCGCAGGGGACCTGGCGTGAAGATATACATACATACATAAAAATAATGCTTGCTTCCAAATCCAATGCAAAGTGGAAACAAATTTGTGTGTGGAATATTTTTGACTACAGTAGGAAAAAAATCTGCCTTATTAAATTTCCATTGAGCGTGTATTTTTCCCACATCTGGGCATACTATAATCGAACCAGTACTTTACCTCTGACGAACACGACTTCCTGAGTTCGCCATCTCGGCAGCGCAGATATCGATATCTCTAGAGGGCGGTAAACATTCACAGGCACTAGCGGGTTGTCCGCTGGATGTACACACCCACTTCCAACTTCCCGAAATGTACTCAACACTAAGTCTAATTATCTGTCATTACAAGTATGGTATGAGTAATTATTTGACTGGGGTTTTCTGTGACATGAAGGTACTTCTGCAGACAGGCTGCTTTGATGCACCCTACCTCTATTAAAAACACACCAACCAAGACAAATAGACATGTTCATGCACACAAATGTTTGTCCTGTGTGGGAATCGAACCCACGAGCGTTCGTGTCAAGGTAATGTAACAGCGCATTTCACCACTGTTCCAACGAGCTCGTTAAGAATCGTCCTCGTCTATCTATAACTTCACGCCAAATCCCTTGCGGGGTACGCAGAGAGTACCGAGCGCCACGCGACTCGATCCTTGCACACCTCACTCGCTTCAATAATATACATTGCTCTTCTCGTGCACGCTCGCCGGTTTCTAAGGCTCCTGACATCACCTTCTGATAGAACACGACTAATTTGGTCATGGTAGGTAAGTCTTGGCTTTCCTCTTAGCTCCTACATCCTTCCATTCTTGCATCCGGCATTCTTTCTACATGTCCGCACCAACGGAGCATACCTCTTCTTATTTTAACACCGACACTCTCTTTCAGACCATTGTCGTCAGAATCGTCGTCGTGATGGCAAAAAGATCAGCACTCGACGTACAAAGACCCGTACAGAACTCTACCTTTGTTCTCAGATCTCTTTCATTCTGATAATAGGTTTACTTTGGGTCCTTTGTTTTGTAAGTCAATCTGCGAAACCACACCCATTCACAAAATTAGATATTTACATTTTTTGGGTCTGCTAGTCATTATCTATATCTCCACGTCAGATCCTATGGTAGCTGAACACCACTTGGTTTGATGGCCCCTACCTCTCTTAAAAATACCCAGACCAAGATGCAAATGTTTGTCCTGTATGGGAATCGAACTCACGAACGTTGGTGTCAGAGTAGCGTTACTAACCACTGCGCTACCGAGCTCGAGAAAAGGGTTCCAGAGACTTCCGTTCTTCAAAATTTAATTTTTATATATATAATTCTTATATCTTGAGGACTTTTTTTTTCCAGATTACATCAAATTAGGGGACACGTACGCGTGCCCGCGGTGCCATCAAGAGTTCAAGACCAAAGGCAACACAATCAGACACATGCAGTTCCATTGCAGGCAGTACGAATGCTCAAGCTGCCACCAGGTATTCCCCAAGAAGCCCCTGCTGGAGAGACACATGGCGATACACAAGGAGAAGAAGAAATACGAATGCGACGAATGCACAAAGGTATTCAGGACATCATCGAATCTATTCCAACATAAAAGAGTACATTTAGTCGAGAAACCGTTTTTCTGCGAACGATGCCATCGCAGATTTGCAATAAAAGCCAATCTGCTCAAACACCAAGGAAAAAGTCGATGCAAGAGACCCATAGACGAACCCATCAAATGCCACGTCTGCAATAAGATATTTCAAAAGGAGTTCTTGCTTAAAAGTCATTTGAGAAGACACACAACAGAAAAACCATACCTATGCGAGTGTTGCAACATGCATTTCAAGTATAAAAGTACTTTAATCCGACATATGTTGATACACAACGGACTGAAACCTTACTCGTGTAACGTTTGCGATAAAACCTTCACCCATTCCGGACTTTTGAAGCCACATATGCGGATACACACTGGCGAGAAACCCTACGAGTGTACAGTGTGTAAGAAGAAGTTTGCACATAAACACAATATGCAAAGGCACGCATTGAGGCACGAGAAAGTAAAACATTTAATCTGCGATGTCTGCCACAAAAAGTTTCCGAAAGAGAGTAGGTTGAAATATCATATGCGTACACATTCTAATATAAAACATTTCGCTTGCCACATGTGTCCGAAGAAATTCTCCCATAAACAAAACGTCGTCAGGCATTATAGTAGGAAACATCCGAATGAGACATACGACTGTCCGGATACGGACGCCAGTGTCGCTTTGAAAGTGTGGAACGACGTGCTGAGAAGTAAACAGGAGAAAGTCGACGAAAAAGTGAACGACTGAGCCTTGTAAATGGAAAACAAATTCGAATCAGTGTTGCCCTACGCAATAAACGCTTCTTAAATCATGCCATGTGTAGAGTTTAGGTTTCTTGGTTCCAAAATGATACACATTCGCAGGGCGCGCGACTCGTCGTACATCGCACCGCCGCTTTACAAACAGCCTTACCTACATACATTATTTATTTATGTACCGTATAAAATAAAACATTACACTAAATGAACTCGTCGTTAACACCATAGGTATCGTTTGTCATGTTTTTCTTTTTTTATACAACTAGATTGGCAAACAAGCATGCGGCCAGCATATTGACGCTCGCAATACCGCGGGGATGTTACTCGCGCGCTGTCAATCTTGTGACCTAAGTCTGTTTCGTCACAGTGCCCAGTAATTTCTCTGCCATATCTCACCCTTCAAACCGGAACACAGCTATATAAATATATCTGCTCGGCGGTAGAGATAGGTGAGACAGAGGTACCCACGCAGTGGTAAGCTTTGCGTCAGGTGGGTCGTATGCTTGTAAACCTTTGGACGTTGTGCTGGAAAGTCTCGCCGTAGCTTGTCAGGCAAATCTGTTGTCCCAACACAGTGATGACCAAGACCCTAAGCAAAAGGGAGAATGTCGACTTGGGCTCTCTTTTTTTATATACAACGTCGGGAGGCATAGAAGCATACGGTCCACCTGATGTAAAGCAGCTACCGTAGCCTATTAACGCTTGTAATACATTAAGTTTTACATGCGCGATGCCTTCTCTGCTGCTTACACAGCAACTCCTTAGGAGCTTACTGGTAACCTCACTCACACGCAGGAACACAACAACCCTCTAGGGAGTTGTTATTTGGCTGCGGTTTTCTGTGAGGTGGAGGTACTTCCCCAGACGGCGGCTGCTTTGATGCGCCCTACCTCTCATAAACATTCATGAGTCATTCCACCGTTACGAATACTTTAAGTGTTACCGTTTAAGTATTCACTTGAAGCTCACGGCCGTGTACACGACAGACAGACAGACATTCCGTTTTTTGTCAAGAACAGGCTAATGAGAGCTCGTCGTGGTTGCGCGTATCATTCTAACCGAACACGCAGGTTAAGCAACTTCCGCAGCCTGTCTATGGATGGCTTGATCCATCTCGAGTTTCTCCGTGCACGGTTGTCGATAAGTCGTTTTTTTATTTTAATTCGTGCACCCCTGCCATGGGCAAGGCTCTTTCCTTACATTTTCATTTATTAGCCTTAATTTTTTAAAGTATTCTATTGTAAATAAACACATTCATTCATCATACTCTCTTCCATTCCGCAATTCCGATGATAGTCGTTAAGCTAAGTCAGTGGCCCTCGGGCGAATTGAAAACACTGGCCTACGCCAATCCGCATTTGAGCAGCGTGCTGGAGTATGCTCTAAACCCCTTCGGTTGAAGGGTGACCCGTATCCCAGCAGTGGGATAAGTGAGGGTTGATGCGGTGGCGGTGGGCTACTAAGATGTATGAGATATACACGGTAGCTCTGAAAAAAAAATGTATATTTAATTATAATATAGAGTTGTCAAGAATTTACATATGTATCAATGCAAAGTTTTGTTTGATTCAAAACCCTGCTATTTCACGCAGAATTAGCAGGGTTTTGAATTTTATTTGTACAAATGTTAAGTTTTGTATGTATTATATAGAAGTGGTAAGGTTTTGTATCCATAGAGAAATCAGTGTTTTGCGTTTTATTTGTACAGAATTAGACAACTATTGTTTTTTTGAGTCTATTACAAAAAAAATTGCTAAGTTTTCTATGTATTCAGACAGAATTAGAAGTGTTTGAATTATATTTTGTACAAAAGTTGATTTTAGTATTTTTAATTAGCTTGGTTTCATGTTTACTAATAAAATATTAGCAAGGTTTTGTATATATTGACATGGAATTAGCTGAGGTGTGCGATTTAATTGTACAGAATTAGAAGTGTTTTCCATTTTATTTGTACAAATGTTGAGTTTTGTATATAAATATAGAATTAGCATGGTTTTATGTTTACTGATTTAGTGTCACCAAGGTTTTGTATATATGTACACAGAATTAACAGGGGTTTATTTGTACAGAATTAGTTTTAATAGAGAATTAGCAAGGTTTTGCATTTATTAACACAGATTAGTGGGCTTTTGTATATTATTTATACATATAGAGCTATGTTTTGTATATATTAATAAAGTATCAGCGAAGTATTGAATGCGGGAGTGTTTTAATTGTGCGGACTCCTATCTCGGGATTATTTATGTAAAATATATTAATTCGTCGCTGAAGTTGTAACACCGCGTAACTCAGAATGGTCGACTTTTCATGAGACCATAAAAACTGTTTCTCTTTGTATTATTTAACTAGGCAATACATTTGTTTTAACTCAAAAATGGATAAATAACTCTTGGCCATTCGATAAAATTCTTATTTGTGGTTGGTCAAATGGTGGTTTTGATTCTCTATCGAATGGCATGCTTAACTCAAAACATCCACTTTTTGAGTCAACGGTGTTAGAACTTAAGGGACAAATTGTATTTAATGAAAGAAAGAAAGAAAATCATCAATCATTTATTTGTACACAACACTGCACAACAACATATTGCTATAACATCAGACAGACTTCACCAGATACGGAGACTTTATACAGATGTCGTCTGCGCGGATAACTCTGTCTCACCTATTTCTACCGCCGAGCAGATATATTTATATAGCTGTGTTCCGGCTTGAAGGGTGAGATATGGCAGAGAAATTACTGGGTACTGTGACGGAACAGACTTAGGTCACAAGAGTGGCAGCGCGCGAGTAACATCCCCGTGGTGTTGCGAGCAATAGACTGCGGTGACCGCTTATCATTTGATGCGGGCCGCTAAGAAAACTCTATTTACTGTGGTTCCTTCAGAACATACCCCTTATCGTCACTAAAAGTATTAGGATGTTTGGCGTCGAGATCTCCAGTGAAGTGTAATGTCGAAGTCACTTGGAGAAGGTCAAGCTGGCGTTCAAAAAACTTGGTGTGTTCAACAGAGCAAAGCAGTACTTCAGTGCGGGGCAGAGACTAATGTTAAGTAAAGTCTCAAGTCAGACCGCACTTGGAGTACTGCAGTCACCTTCGGGCGGGAGCACCTGGACCAGCTTGGACCGTGTGATTCCATTCAGAGACGAGCTGGGAGAATTGTCGACAATCCTAAGCTTACACACGGTGTTGAACTCTTAAGTTTAAGGCGAGATTTTAACTATGTGTGTTCTATCGATTGTACAGCGGGTTGTGTGTTCCGAAGAGTTAAGGATATGATACCGACAGCTATATTTTATGCATCGCTCGCCGACGGCGGGGAGTTGACCCTCAACACTGGAACCGCAATGGTCGCGTACTGCTGGCCAATTCTACTAAAATTTGCAGCTGCACATTTACGCTTGCCATGTCAATAGTGCAGTGCCAATACGTGTATTCTATTAAAGTTTCCTGCACTGCAACTACGCTGGCACTGCGCGTATGCTGCAAGTGAACTACTTAACACCTGAAATGTTACCATATCTCAATATAATAAATTGGATTGTTACTTAATGTTGACTCCTATAGTTTCACACCAGATTACCCTTTGTTGCGGGCGTGGAGGTATTTCTAACTGAAAATAAGCTTTACTTAATCTATATATATAAATCTTTATATTCCTACCAACATTTCCCAAAATAAAACATATAGGTAGCAATATCACCGCTTCTGAATATTAATTTCTCTTCGCAAAAGTTACTTGAGACTAACGTTAACAAAACTGCAGATAGAGTCCATCATAACTTCTGTCACCGGTATACAAATGTCAAAGCAATTTATCAGAATACGATTATATTGCAGGAGCAGTGCAGGTTTTTTAACAGAATAGCGAGTCATTTACTGCAGCATTCCTGCAACGTCGCTGCTGTCAGATCGCGCAACAGAATAACGAAACGTCAAAATGTACACATTTTGACACACGCCGCGCAGCAGTGCAGTTGCAGTTTAGCAGTATTGGCCGACTGTGCGGTTCCAGAGTATTTTTCTTCCAAGAACTCTCAAGCTGTGGAATGAGCTCCCAGCCGAGGGACTACAGCATGGAATTCTCCAAGAAACGCGGGAAAAGGTTTTAGAGGGTCGGCAACGCATACGTGACACCCCTAGTGTTGCAAATGTCCATAGGCTACGGTGACTGTTTACCATCAGGCAGGCCATATGCTTGAATGCGACATACTATGTCTATACTGTATCTATGGTCTATAATAATAGACCATAGACAACAATTATGTTTTAGGCTTAGGCTGGAAATAGTGTTACGCTGACATCGGTCGCGGTCGGTCGCGCGTAGCGATAACATGAACGTGCATAGTGTAGCCCTGACGACGAGCGACGCACGATTCAGTACGCGCGCTGACGGGGACCGTCCGCGTCGCGTACGTCGCTCCGCCGCAGGCCGACGCGCTATAGAATCTTATTACTGCGCGCAGTGTTGCGCTGGCCGCCGACAGACCAACACGCATTTATGGTACACTTGTGTACATGATGAATGTCGACACTGAAAGTAACGCAAGCCTCTCTCTCTCTCTCTGCAGGTGAAATAATTTCCCTTAATAAAGAACAGTGTTTTAGCGAATTTTCCACTTTTATAACAGTAAATCCCTGTTGACATTCTGAAGTAATTAAAAAATGTCTCGTCATCTATTCGCAGTTTTTCAAACAATGTAGCGAATTCTCCACAACACGTTGTTTGTGACATAATTGGGTGTGTGGGATATGTTCTTCTTCGTGACCTTCTTCGCCGTAAATGCAATTAAGTTTAATAACGGATTCCTAGCTATTTTCAATATTATGATGGTGACCTCATTCACACGCAGAAACAACAATCCTCCAGGGAGTTGTTATTTGGCTTCGATTTTCTGCGAGGTGGAGGTACTTCTCCAGAGACGTACACATGTGGATCAAATTGTTGATGTGTTGAAAAAGGCCAAATTAAAAGCACCGAAGAGCACGCATGAAGAGGTTGATGAATGTGGAAGAAGCGAGAGCGGTATGTTTGGATCGGTGCACGTGGAGTTCTATAATCTCTGCATACCACAATGGGTGACAGGCGTGATGATATGTATGTCTTTCCAGATAGGTTTTTTGCCCACTAGCCTATCATTGGTATACTACTATATTGTAATATCTATTCATAGTTATGTATACAGTTAAGAGAAGTGATGTCCCAGTGGATAAAGAATCTGCCCAATGACCGACTGATCTCTGGTTCGAGTCCTAACATGTACCACTAAATTCGTTTTATTAGGATTTACGTACATATGTGTGATCGCCGCTCGCTCGGCGGTGAAGGAAAACATCGCGAGGAATCCCGCACGTACAATTAGATTATTAGGCGACGTTACAAAATCAAGTAGAGGAAAGATTCAATGAAAGGGAAGGGAGCAGAGGGAGACTGTACAGATGTCGTCTCCGTGGGTACCTCTGTCTCACCTATTTCTACCGCCGAGCAGATATATTTATATAGCTGTGTTCCGGTTTGAGATATGGCAGAGAAATTACTGGGCGTTGTGACGAAACAGCTTTAGGTCACAAGATTGGCAGCGCGCGAGTAACATCCCCGCGGTGTTGCAAGCGTCAATAGGCTGCGATGACCGCTTACCATGCTTGTTTGCCAATCTAATTCTATAAAAAAAAGGTAGGATTTCAGGACCTGACAAAAATGATAAACATTTATAGAAATAAATTAATCTTTACTTATTTTTTATAAATTGACATATTTTTTTATCTTACATTTTTACAGTAATTTATTTTATATTTTACAGTATATTTATTGTAAATGTAAATTATGAGAGTTGTAATTACGGTACGGTATTACAATAAATTACGGTAAAAATGACAGTTTACAACAAGTTTGATATATAAACCAGACGAGTGTTGCCGTTAGAAAGACACGCACGGCCATGTGGAGCGCGAACATTCTGGAATAAAAAAAAATAATACCTTTAAAATACAAGCTGGTTATTGTCAAAATAAATAATTCTGTAGTGCAGCTGGTTGGCTCTCGGACCCGTGGCAATTTCTTGACTATGTTTGCTTCTCCGTCGAATATCCGCGTTTAAGATTCTAAATGTTTAGGCATAGATCTCAAAACATGTTAGATTAAGTTAGCAATTGTTACTACCAACCCTAACTCATCCCACCGCTAGGATACGGGTCTCTCTTCAACAGAAGAGGTGAAATTGTGTAATAAATTACAACAATTCCCGAACAGATACGATATGGGTGCCTTCAAGAGAAGAGCCTGTTTCCCTAAAAGGTTGGCAACGGATCAGTGACCCTTTGGTGTTGTTGATGTCTATGGGCGGTGGTGACCACCTACCATCAGTTGACCCACATGCTCGTTTGCCCCCCCTCTAATATAATGTTAAAAAAAAGGTTTAGATACTCCACCGCGCTGATTGCGGATTGGCAGAGACCAGTGTTATTAAGCTGCCTGAAGGCCATTGACTTATCATAATGACTATCATTTATCGATACCCAGGAATTAGCGACATGGTTTAACCTACAATATAACCTTACCTACAATAGTCAACATTGCATCAAATCAATAAGATGAAAAATGAGTGCCTCATGATTTGACTGATCTGCAGAAAGAAACGCGTGTTGAAACTTGTGTTGCCTTGTTGAATCGGTACACAAATGAAGGAATATTGTATAGAATTGCGATCGAAAACTACGATAACCGTAATCGAAAAATGTAATGGCTGATCCGACCAGATCAAACACTGCAATAGTGCCCTAAAGCAAAGCTTACCAATAAAATGGTAATGGTGGTGATTGGTGGTATCTACAAGCCGTTATTCACTATAGTTTTCTCAGGTCTGGTTAAGCAATAACAGCAGATATTTAGTGTGCTGAACTTCGTACAATGATGGCGAAACTGGCAGTGACACAGCCCGACTCGTGAATCAATCTTTACCATTATTGCTCCATGATAACGCAAGACCTCACACTGCACGAGAAACAGTTGTAACTCTACAGGAGCTGCAGTTAGAGACCATACGTCATCCTCCGTATAAAAAAATGGTTGTCAGTTGGAGCAAGGTCTGACGAAAACCTTGCTCCAACTGACAACCATTTTTTTCGTGATTTCCAGGAAGCAGTACAAAATACTTTCGCACAGTTTGGCGAATCTAGATCCCCAGACTTCTATAGCAAAGGCATAAATAAATTTCCGATTAGATGGCGGCAATGTATATATAATGAGGGTAAATATTTTTATTAAATAAATATCTTAGAAAAAACGTGTTTTAATTTTTCAGTATAATCGGCAATTTCGTAGTTTGGCCCTAATATATTACGGATATTATGTAGTTTGGCAAATAAATGATTATGAGTATATATTCTCGACGTATGTATTCTTGACGTATGTATTCTCGACGTATGTTACTCATCGCTATCTGGCAAATAACAACTCCCTAGAGGGTTGTTGTGTTCCTGCGTATGAGCGAGGTCACCAGTAAACTCCTATGGAGTTGCTATGTTAGCAGCAGAGGTGGAATCGCGCGAGTGACAATGTATTCCAAGCGTTTATAGGCTACGGTAACCACTTTACATCATCAGGTTGGCCGTATGCTTGTATATGGCTCTTGACGTATAAAAAATCAATGTGCAGCCAGCGTTTCTCCTCGGTCTTACCTGCTGATGTCTCTTCTTGCCTTAATAGGACGGTCCTTTTCTTTCAGTAAATATTTCCTAGCACCCAATACGTAGTTACGTATCTGGTTGTCCCACCTGAAAATGATTACGAGATATTAATTTAAACGAGGTCGGTGGCGCAGTGGTGATCGCCGCCACTTTGACACCAACGCTCGTGGGTTAGACTCCCACGCGTGACAAACATTTATGTGCATGAACATGTCTGTTCTTATTCTGGGTGTTTTTAAGAAAATTCATCACTCATCTGGGGAAGTCACTTCACAAAAAAACTGCAGCTAAATAACACCTTTGTAGAAGGTTGTTGTGTTCCCGCGTGGAATTAAGGTCGCCAGCAAGCTCCTAAGGAGTTGCTGTATAAGCGGCAGAGGAGGCATCGTGCGAGTGATACGTAATATATTACAAACGTCAATAGGCTACATTAACCGCTTTATATCACGTGGGCCGTATACGATTAACGAATTTAGGAGACGTCCAACTAAATTAAATCAATCACACTTTTCTGTTCATTCCGTCTCCGTGTGTAAGTGTGAATACTCTTGGGATGGAAGAAAGTGTTCAACACAACGAGGTCTTGTTTCTTACACGCGTCTAAAAGTAATTTGCCAGCAGCAACCCTTCGTATGGTTCGTTGTCTTCGTATGGATTAAGCACAGCCTCGTAACTGCTTCGCTTGGTGGATGGGTTGAGATCCATTCAGAACTTCACACATAATCACACTCTTTAGCCAAATTCAGAATACCCCTTACGGTCTCCCAGAACTTATCTAGCTCCTGGGGATTAGTTAAGCTCACGGGAACATATTCTCCAATCAAAAAAAATCGGCCTAGTGCGAGTCGGACTCGCGCACGAAGGGTTCCGTACCATTATCTATAAAAACAGCAAAAAAATCACGTTTGTTGTATGGGAGCCCCCCTTAAATATTTCTTTTATTTTAATTTAATTATTTATTCTTAAAGTGAATATATAACTAAATATTCTGTGAATATTTCAAGCGTCTATCTGTTGCCGTTATCAATATCAAGCAAAAATGAGCAAAAAAATCACGTTTGTTGTATGGGAGCCCCCTTAAATATTTATTTTATTCTATTTTTTAGTATTTGTTGTTATAGCGGCAACAGAAATACATCATCTGTGAAAATTTCAACTGTCTAACTATCACGGTTCAAGAGATACAGCCTGGTGACAGACGGACGGACGGACAGCGAAGCCTCAGTAATAGGGTTCCGTTTTACCTTTTGGGTACGGAACCCTAAAAACTCGCGTAATCCCCGGTTTTATTCTAACCCAGAGAAGTCTTGGACCTACTAAACCATAATCTTTCACGCCAGAGGCCAATCTAAATGACAACACGACACCTACGCTGCGGCTCGCACTGATTGTCTGATTGACATAATTCTCAGTAATATACATTCTGTGTACTAAGTATCGGGAATTTGTCAATAAAACAAAAAATACAAATTATTCATCTAAATTTATTTTATCGCCTTCAAAGTAGGCCCCATCGCTTGCAATACAACATCTCCACCGCTTCACCCAGTCTTCCATACATTTTTCATAGGCTATTTGCGGTATGGCCTTTAGCTCATTCAGCGAATTTTCTTTTATGGCTTCTATCGACTCAAAACGTTTTCCTCGAAGTGGTAATTTTAACTTGGGAAATAAAAAAAAGTCAGACGGAACCATATCAGGTGAATACGGTGCTTGGTCGAGAACTTTTGTTGAATTTTTCGCTAAAAACTCTTTCACTATAATGGCTGTGTGTGATGGTGCATTATCATGGTGCAGCATCCATGAGTTGTGTTGCCACAAATCTGGACGTTTTCGGCGGATACTCTCACGCAAACGCTTCATGACGCCTAAATAATATTCTTTATTCACTGTTTCTCCCTCTGGAAGGAATTCGGAGTGAACCACACCACGGTAGTCAAAAAAAACTGTCAGCATCACCTTGATTTTGGAGCGACTTTGCCGCGGTTTTTTGGGTTTCGGCTCGTTTTCGAGACGCCATTCTGAAGACTGTTGGCTTGTTTGCATGTCGTACTCATAAACCCATGTCTCGTCGCCAGTTATTATACGTTTCATAAAGGTCGGATCCGTAGAAGCTCGGGAAACCATGTCTTCAGCGACATGCTTTCGCTGCGCTTTTTGAACAAAATTGAGCTCTTTTGGAACTAGTCGAGCGGCGACGCGTTTCATGCCTAAAATGTCAATGAGAATGTTGTGGACGGACTTAAAAGATATGTTCACCTCGCTAGCCAACTCTCTCAGACTCATACGTCGATTTTCGAGCACTAGCTTCTTGATTCTGTCGATGTTTTCTCTGGTCGTAGCGGTTGAAGGTCTACCAGAACGAGGCAAGTCTACTACTACTTCTCGGCCTTCTTTAAAAGCCTTATACCATTCATAAGCCCTTGTTTTCGATATACACGATTCGCCGTAGGTATTTCGCAACATTTTTAGTGATTCACCACATGAAATATCATTTGAAACACAAAATTTAAGGCACACTCTTTGTTCAACAATATTTTCCATTGTAAAAATCGCCGAGGACTCAAAACTATGACCAACAAAAAGTGTAGTTTAAAACAAATTAAATGACAGATCCCGCTCAAATTTTGCGCGCTAAATCAGTACAGTGCTACCAACATGCAGTAAAAAAATTAGAACGACCTCTTTTACGCGGGTCTTTTTATTGACATATTCCCGATACTTTTTACACAGAGTAGTATAGTTCTATTTACATCTTTTGATGAGGGACGGGTGCCATTACGTATATATATATATATATTACTATTCTTATTATTGGCTTGTGTTCTTGACCATAGAACTAAGACACGTATTACAGTATTACATAATAAGTTTTTTGAAGTAAAACTTCTTTACGCACGCTCGACTTGGGGAGTAAGCTGGTGAATGCGTGACGAGATCGTTCTATCTATCTATCTATAACTTCACGCCAAATCCCTTGCGGGGTAGGCAGAGAGAACCGAGCGCCACGTGACTCGATCCTTACATATCTCACTCGCTTCTTTAACATTCATTGCTCTTCTCATGCACGCTCGCCGATTTCTAGGGCTCCTGACATCACCTTCTGATAGAACACGACCAATTTGGTCATGGTAGGTAAGTCTTGGCCTTCCCCGGCTCCTACATCCGTCCACTTTTGCATTGTATATCTGCTTCGTCATTCTTTCATCTTGCATTCTTTCTACATGCCCGAACCATCGGAGCATGCCTCTTCTTATTTTAACACCGACGCTCTCTTTCAGACCAACTCTATTTCTAACATCATCATTGCGAATACGGTCTACAAGCCTTACGCCACAAATTTTGCGCAGCGCTCGCATTTCAACCGCGTTTATTCTGCTTTCATGCTCTTTCTGCCATACCCAGCTCTCGCTTCCATAAGTTAGCGTTGGGACCAGCACTGCATTGTGTATAGCGAGTTGTGCCTTCTGGCTCAGGTTTTTACTGCCAAGAAGTTTTCCAAAGCACATCCAAGATATACAAACTCATCCACTTGTTCCAACACTTCATCGTCAATCGTAATCCTTACATTAGTTCTGGATTCTTCTCTTTCAAATACCATTATCTTTGTTTTCTTCGCATTCAGTAGTAAGCCTTTCTCCATACATTCGTCTTTCATCGTTGTGACCAGTGTTTGCAGTTTAGATGGTGTATCTGCTAAAAGCACGGCATCGTCTGCATACAACAGACAGTTCACCACTAGGTCACCCATGTGCAATCCCACATTCGTTGACCTTATTCTCTGCAGACAACTATCGAGATACAGGATAAACAGCCTAGCAGATAGCATGCAACCCTGTTTGACACCAATTTTGACAACAAACCAGGGTGACATGCCACCGTCTATCCGCACACATGCTGAGCAATCCTTGTAAGTGGACTGCACAGCACGGAGCAGTGAACCGTCAATCCCATATCTCGGCAATATGTCCCACAGTTCCTTTCGCACAACCCTATCAAAGGCTTTCTCAA
This sequence comes from Pyralis farinalis, assembly GCA_947507595.1. NCBI lineage: Eukaryota > Metazoa > Arthropoda > Insecta > Lepidoptera > Pyralidae > Pyralis > Pyralis farinalis. The sequence continues at coordinate 1,292,778 of OX382263.1, forward strand.
GATCCACAAAACCGCAGAAAACCTTCCGGTCTATGGCCAGATGCTTCTCTACGATATTGCGGAGCGAGAAAACTTGATCCGTACATCCCCTTCCATTTCGGAAACCTCCTTGTGCGTCCCACAGCATTTCATCGGATTTCACCCTCATTCTCCTTTCAATCACCTTTCCATATACTTTTGCTGCTAAGCTGATCAAACTGATGGCCCTATAGTTGGCGCAGTCCATGCGTGATCCCTTGCCTTTATACAAGGGCACGATGACTGCGCGTCTCCAGTCCATTGGGACCCTTCCAGTTCTCCAGCATAGGTTGCATAGGTACCAGAAGGCGTCCCGGACGTAAGTGCCACCTAATTTGATCATCTCAGCTGTGATCAGATCAAACGAGATCGTTACGAAAACTATGATCGGGCCAGGCGAACGCAAGTTGAGAGAGATACATAAGTTAGTGAAGATAGAAAGAGAGAGAGTTACGTTTCGGATATTACTGTAGGGGCAAGAGAGAAAGGTGCGAGCACACATTTTCTTTCTCTCATATCGAGTTAAGTTTCGTATATCAAAGACACAGTGTAGGCCTATTGTCTGTATCACATTATTGAGCTAAAGAAGTTTTACTTCAGTCGTGTGGTCTAAAGCACACTCGTTTTTTTTATAACTACGGTTATCACTAATTCACTCGCGTAAACTGTATAACAACTCACTCTATAGTTTGAGGATCTAGATTATAAATGTCGTTATCAGCGGGGTGCAGGCGCTCCCGCAACCTCTTGACGTTGCCGTTTTCGAAGCGAAAGTCGTGGAAGCCGAAGAATTCGAAGGTGTCTCCAATCACTGACATGCGGTTGTTGGCAGCAATCAAATCAAACCTGTAAAAGAAAATAGCTAATTAGCTCATTTACGTCAGATAACCTGGGCTGGCGGGAGAGCGGTGAAAGGCCAGTGAATAATGAACTCCCGAGTGAACACAGTATGGGTTTCTTCAAGAAAGGCGTCAAGGGGTCTTTTCGGCCCAGGTGTTGCAAATGTTACTAGGCTACGATGATTTGTTTTCCACCTTAGTGATATTAATAGAAGACCAGGCTCTGGTGCCCGCTTCGAATCCTGGTGGAGTTGTACCACTTGATTAATGATCACTCGCTCGGAGGTGAAGGAAAACATCGTGAGAAACCCCGCACGTCCAAGGAATTATACTTCGAAAAACGTGTGACCATACCTGAGCAAGGTCTGGTTTGCTATTTAGGTTGCGGAGGTCTGACGGCAGTCCATGCCAAATTCAGTATCCTCTTGAAATCTATAGACTTAGGCCCAAGCCTGATGGATGAGGAAATGGGATAACGCCAGGACTAAGAACCTAGATAGGTCAGAAGGTAATGTCAGCATCCCTAGGAACCGGCGAGAGTGCTTAACTATGATTATTAGAGAAGCGAGAGAGGTGTGTAAGGACCCCCTAAATACCTCGCAAGAGAAGGGACTACTTATCACTCGCACGACGCGTCTTATATATATAAATGATCTACCAAAATCTATAGATCGCCCTATGGTATTATTCGCGGACGACAGCACTATCGTGAATGCAATAATGTTAATACATTTGAAAATGAAATAAATGAGACATTAAGTAGTGTAATTCAGTGGCTGCAAAGTAACAATTTAATTATAAATCTTGACAAAACAAAATCAATGAATTTTATACAGAGACCACGCAAAAATGCAATCGGAATTGACATCAAATACTTAGGACATTTAATTAACGAAACACACGTTACGAAATTTCTTGGAATACATATTGACAAAAACATGACATGGCAATCATAAATTAATCATATCTGTACAAAGATCAATCAATTCTCGTACGCTTTATATATGCTAGAGAAAGTAGCTAATAGAATTGCAGTTCCTACAGCATATCATGGATACGTTGCATCCACTTTGCGATATGGTCTTATATTTTGGGGTAACGCCACAGGAAAAGAAAAAGTGTTCAAGGCGCAAAAAAAATGCATCAGGGCAATGTGTAGGCTTCAGCATACGGAATCTTGCGAACCATATTTCAAGAGCTTAAATATTCTTACTTTTCCTGCAATGTATATATACGAATTATCTGTTTTTGTAAAGTCAAACTTAAACAAATTCGATTTTATAAGTTCCGTGCGAAATAATCACAAAATTCGACACATGTCGCACAACACAACTATGTTCAGCGGGAGCGTATTTGGAATGGCTCCTAAAATATATAATAAGCTACCAAAAAATATCAAAGAATTGACTATAAGTGAATTTAAGCAAAAATTGTATTTAATTTTATCGCAGAAATGTTATTATTCAATTAATGACTATTTAAATGACATTCTTTGATTTATATTGGACATTACAATGTATTAATATCTGACAACAATTTAGACTAAAAGCAGTATTTAGTTTCTTATAATTTGCATGCCTTTACAAAAGGCAAAATGTACACGGGAAACAGTTCAAATGTCACCTTATTATGTACCTACATTTTTGCGCAAATAAATATTATTGATTGATTGATTGACGCCTCTGCTGCTAACACAGCTGCTCGTTAGGAGCTCCCACAAGGTTTGACTGTTATTTGGTTACGGTTCTCTTTAAGTTGGAGGTACTTCCCCTGTCGGGCTATGATGTGCTCTACCTATAAAACACCCAGACCAAGACAAACAGACACGATCAAGTACACAAAAGTTTGGCCTGTGTGAGAATCGAACCCACATACGTTGGTATCTAAGTAGCGTTACTAACCCATGTGTCACCGAGTTCCTCGATGTATTTTGTAGTTTGTTATCTCACCTCATGCTGACAGAGAACAGCTTTGCGAAATAGGCAGCACAATAGTGAGGGACAGTCATCAGCATAAACACCAGCGCTTTGTAGATGTACCTGATGAAATAAATATTTTTTTTGATGAGCAGATAGATATATTCAGTCAGCAAACGTTCAGGGGTCGGTACCAGAAGTGTGCACGCCGCGACCCTGCCAGTCCAAAACTGTTGATTGCAATTCTGGACTCAAACCGCACAGACGCGTAGATTAGGGCGTCCCCCGGAGACGACATGCACCGATCCGCCCTCGTCGGTACGGGATTAAATGCATGCGGCCTGGCCGCTACCCACCACGCAACTCTCACCCCGCCGGGTCGAGGAGAGCTGAGTGTCCTATAGGCACATGGAATGTGGGAGGTGGACTAAAAGATAAGATGAATGAGTTCATAGATATAATAAACGTGAGATGTCTAGATGCTTTGTGTGTGTCAGAGACCAAGCGAAAGGGAAGCGACACCGAAGATCTGCCCGGTGGCATGATGGCCCTGTGGTCCGGGGTGGACCGGGACGTTCATGCCAGCGCTGGCGTAGGTGTCGTGCTTACATCTCGCTGGCCGCTGGTGTGAAAAATTAAATTGGTCGTGTTTTATCAGAAGGTGATATCAGGAGCACCAGGAACCTGCGAGCGTTAGAAAAGCGAGTGAAGTATGTAAGGACCGCGTCTTATGGCGGTCGGTTCTCTCTGCCTACCGCGCAAGGGACCTGGCGTGAAGATATAAATATATACAGCAAACATTGCCAGATATTATTATTAGCAGGGGTGAAAGATACACCGCTGATGTGGAGAGACGAGTGAGTGCAGGAAACAGCCATCTACGCGAGAGATGCAGCACGGCAGTTGATGTTCCGAGGCTCTGCTTCATTCGTGGGAATTTCTTGAACTCTTCAAATTGTTAAAATCTATATCCTTGTATCTATTTGACACTCTTTCCGTCTCTTGAGGAGTGCAGGGCACAGTGTGAATCGAGCGTTGGGTAAACTTATAGGCACCCGAAACTTAAGTCAGAAGACAGCGAGCTGTACACAACGCAGTGCCAATAAAAAAAAACCAATCCGAACGTGAAAGCGGTGTATGGCATAGGGAGCGTGAAAGTAGAACACATGCGATTGTGATTCGAGCGTTGCGCACAATTTGGTGCGACGGCATGTTGCATCTATTAACGTTAGTCGGTGGGTGCCAGCCGGCGGTAGTTCCCATGAAGTAATTGAAGGCGGAAACACAAAGCAGGTTGGTTCAAATTTACTGGTGACCTCACTCACATGCAGGAACACAACAACCCTCTAGAGAGTTGTTATTTGCCTGTGGTTTTCTGTGAGGTAGAAGTATTTCCACAGACGGGCTGCTGAGATGCGCCATATCTCTCTTAAAACACCAAAACAAATAGATATATTCATGCACACAAATGTTTGTTCTGTGTGAGAATCGAACCCGAGCGTTTGGTGTCAAAGGCGTCATTCACGACTGCGCCACCGAACTCGTCGAGTGATAAACCAAACGACTGAATGAAAGTATTAATGACTAGATCAACGTACCAGTTGTCAGTTATGTAGCCGTATGGATACCATAGCACTTCATTGAACGGGTATCTTCTGGTGTATTCAATCATCTTCTCCTTAAATTGACCCCACTTGATAGCGTTTCCTGACACTGTACAGTTGTACACTCGCGGCTCTTTGCAGCTGAAACAACGCTATAGTTAAAAATCCGGTTTTGTTTGTGCGTTTCGTATTCTTCTCAGCAAGCTCTGTCATTTGATACTTATATCAAGGGAGTGTATTAAAACTAACTGGTCCGCAATGTTGGATTTAGAATGACGTCAATATCTACACCAAGATGGTTGGTTAGCAAATGTCTCTCAAATTTTCTTTGTGACTATATTCAAGGTAGTTATTCAATACTTATTTATAGATCTACAACGTATACATATATAGGTATATGATAAGTCGGACCAGATGACAGTCATTAGGCTAAGACAGTGGCCTTCGAGCCGCTTGATATAACTGGCCTCCGCCAATCTACAGTTGAGCAGCGTGGTAGAGCATGCTATAGACCCCTTCGTTTGAAGGTAACCCGTGTATCCCAGTGAGATGAGTTAGGGTTGATGTAGAAGATGTACGTACTTGTCGAGTGTGGTCTCCCAAGCCACCGCCAGGAGCGTGTCTATCGCTATGTCCACGGGCAGCATGTCAGCTACCACATCTGAGTTGCCGTAGTACACGTGGAGAATACCCTTTCCGGTGCCCACGATCGCACCGTTCGGGCCGTTCATGTTTTCAGTCCAGCCCGGGAAGGGATGGTTTAATGAACAGATCACTGGAAAGTCATAATCGTAAGGTTACTTTATAATTTTCTCCTAAGGTGCCTGGAAATGATTCAGCACATGTGTTTTTTTTATACTATGTCTGGAGGCGTACAAGTATACGGCTCACCTGACGAAAAACGGTTACCGTAGCCTGTGAACCCTCGCCGTACATTAAATATCACTCGCGCCACCGCTGCTGCTAGCACAGCAACTTGTTTTATCTAGAGACATATCCATCTATATAGTATCTACTCGGAGTTCATAGTCTATAGTAACTACTTTATCAGATGGGCCGTATGCTAAGGCAAACCTTTCGACATTGTATAAAAAAACATAACATTCAAAATTGCTTTGAAAAACTTGCTTGTTATATGGATACTATCACCTTTTTTTTTTAGCTCTATAGTGACAAACAAGCGTAGAGCTCAACTGATGGATGCAACTGCATATTGACGGGGACCGGCCTTTATTATATTTAGACGAGCTCGGTGGCTCAGTCGTGAATGACGCGACTTTGACACCAACGCTCGTGGGTTCGATTCCCACACAAGGCAAACATTTATGTGCATGAACATGTCTGTTTGTCTTGGTCTGGATGTTTCAAGAGAGGTAGGGCGCATCAAAGCAGTCCGTCTGGAGAAGTACCTCCACCACACAGAAAACCGCAGCCAAATAACAACTCCCTAGAGGGTTGTTGTATTCCTGTGTGTGAGTGAGGTCACCAGTAACCTTCCAAGGAGTTGTTGTGTAAGCAGCAGAGGAGGCATCGCGCGTGTGAAACTTAATATATCGCAAGTGTTAATAGGCTACGCTAACCGCTTTACATGCGCACATTGACCAAACAACCGCTGTGCTAAAAAGGACTAAATCAAAAACCCGAACCGACAAACATGCATGAAGAATTTGGTGCATGTAAGCCATAAACGAATAACCCACTTGACAGTGCATTCAGGCACTCTTTACTCGCCAAAACTTAGTGCTTTAACGCCTAAATATCTCACTTGATTCGAGCGTACGGATATTTAAACCGAGCCGAAGTGACACGATGTTTATTCGTGAACTATCCAATAACAGTTGCGCGTTATCCTTCACGCCCCGACCCGTAGCGGTGTGTTGAATTTTGAATTCAAATCATTTACCGTCAGGTAAGTGGTGACCATTTTACATGACCTAGTCTTGTCAAGCAACAAAACTCGTTAGTAGCTCCTGTCCACTCCTTCTTCGCAACTCAGTCATACACCACACAACGGATCGTCCCAGAACTGTATGAGATATGACTGATACTCTCCGTAGCCCACCGTGGTCACCACACTTTACTCCAACTGATACTTTTATGCTGAATTATTACTTTCATAGAGGAAATATCAAATCGAAAGAGGCGGCGAAAGCTCCATACAAAAGACATCAACGATCGATTCCTGGGAACAGGCACCGTTGAATTTCTTTTGAAAAGAGCTTTATCATTTACAAGTGTTTAAATATTTATCCCATGATTTAAAATGTATATAATACTAATTACTAATTAAATTGATGAAGCAAAAATGTAATTCTGAAATGAATATAATAAATATATATTTATTATTGTGATTTTATTATTATGTTTGATTTAGTTTGTTGTTGTCAATATTTCGAGAGTGAAATCGATCCAAACGAAAAGCCATGTCGTCAGCAGCGTCGGACTGGCCATATAGTCAAGGTGGCATTTGCCAGCCGGGCCCCGACTTCGCGGGCCCCCCACGGGCCTGGCTTGCGGCAACCGTAGGATAGCGCGCAGGCTAGGTCCCAGCTCTTGCGATCTGAATGTAACTAAAACTAGATCAGATAGTCCGTTCATACAATTAGAGAGAAATGGAATAGAAAAATTCGAAAATAGTTGAAACTTGAACCGGAGCAAGCCACCTCCTGAAAATAGTTTTGATTTTTTTGCTGAACTGCGATAACTTTTGATCGAATCAACTTATTTAGACGTGTATCATTATAGCGTAACGCATTACATTTTACATTGTTTCTTATTCTATTCTATTTCTGTCTACAAAGTCATTATTAATACAGCTTTAGTTAAAATAAATTAAAAATTTGGAAAAATTCATCTGCAACGAAGATTTAATGAAAGATGCCGCTTGTTTGGACCCGAAAAACTTCAAGAAAGTCAACGAAAAGGGGATTCCTAATGAGGCACTAAAAAGTCCGTCGCATCAATTGCAAATGTCGATCGAGAGTTGCTGTCAAAAGAACTGGAATCTTTTGCAAATAATTTTCATGAACTGTCTAAAACTCTTTGGGATCAGCTCATTTCTTCTAGGTAACATAAGCAAGACTCAGATTCACAAAGTGAAGAAGAAGACGACGAAGATGTCTTAGACCAAACAACAAAGGGTGCCATGTGTTTTTTCAGAAGTGGTTTGGACGTCTGTCAAAGTTGCATACCATACCATGCGCATGTAAACTTTTATCACAGTATAACATGCATGGATATCGGCATGTACATCACCTTATAAGTTGCATATTGTGTAATTCTCACAATTTCATTCACGCTTGTGACTTCTGAGAGATGATTTTCAGCTTTGAAGCGCATTAAAACGACTTCGCTCTCTACTGGGGCAAGCACTGCAAGGATTCGTTGATTATATTAAACACAGGATCAGATCTAATCAAGGATGACGAGAACAGCAGCTTTTACGATCGAGTAATTAACAGCATAGTTCTCCTCTTTAAAAAAAAAATATTGGCTGGCTAGCTTTATATACTCGTATTATTTGTTATACTTATTATTTTATTATTGATTGAGATATCCAACAGCTTATATTTAATATATATATAATATATCTATAACTTCACGCCAAATCCCTTACGGGGTAGGCAGAGAGAACCGAGCGCCACGTGTTTCAATCCTTACATATCTCACTCGCTTCTTTAACATTCATTGCTCTTCTCATGCACGCTCGCCGGTTTCTAGGGCTCCTGACATCGCCTTGGCCTTCCCCGGGTCCTACATCCTTCCACTATTGCATTGTATATCTGCTTCGTCATTCTTTCATCTTGCATTCTTTCTACATATCCGAACCATCGGAGCATGCCTCTTCTTATTTTAACACCGACGCTCTCTTTCAGACCAACTCTGTTTCTAACATCATCATTGCGAATATGGTCTACAAGCCTTACGCCACAAATTTTGCGCAGCGCTCACATTTCGACCGCGTTTATTCTACTTTCATGCTCTTTCTGCCATACCCAGCTCTCGCTTCCATAAGTTAGCGTTGGGACCAACACAGCATTGTGTATAGCGTACCTTCTGGCTCAGGATTATACTGCCAAGAAGTTTTCCCACGGCTCCATTCACACTATTCCCATCACTCACTCGTCTTTCAACATCTGTAGTATACCTTCCATCCCTGCTGGAAGCGCATCCAAGATATACAAACTCATCCACTTGTTTCAACACTTCATCATCAATCGTAATCCTTACATTAGTTCTGGATTCTTCTCTTTCAAACACCATTATCTTTGTTTTCTTCGCATTCAGTAGTTAGCCTTTCTCCATACATTCGTCTTTCATCGTTGCGACCAGTGTTTGCAGTTCAGATGGTGTATCTGCTAATAGCACGGCATCGTCTGCATACAGCAGACAGTTCACCACTAGGTCACCCATGCGCAATCCCACGTTCGTTGACCTTATTCTCTGCAGACAACTATCGAAATACAGGATAAACAGCCTAGCAGATAGCCTGCAACCCTGTTTGACACCAATTCTGACATCAAACCAGGGTAACATGCCACCATCTATCCGCACACATGCTGAGCCATCCTTGTAAGTGGACTGCACAGCACGGAGCAGTGAACCGTCAATCCCATATCTCGGCAATATTTCCCACAGTTCCTTTCGCACAACCCTATCAAAGGCTTTCTCAATATCCACAAAACCGCAGAAAACCTTTTGGCTATGGCCAGATGCTTCTCTACGATATTGCGGAGCGAGAAAACTTGATCCGTACATCCCCTTCCATTTCGGAAACCTCCTTGTGCGTCCCATAGCATTTCATCGGATTTCATCCTCATTCTCCTTTCAATCACCTTTCCATATACTTTTGCTGCTAAGCTGATCAAACTGATGGCGCAGTCCATGGGTGACCCCTTGCCTTTATACAAGGGCACGATGACTGCGCATCTCCAGTCCATTGGGACCGTTCCAGTTCTCCAGCATAGGTTGCATAAGTACCAGAAGGCGTCCCGGACGTAAGTGCCACCTAATTTGATCAGATCAATTCCCGTTGATTTTCCACTTTTCAAGCTTCGTATCGACCATTCGATCTCATCCATAGTTATGCCTTCGTCGGACGCCGTTAACGTGGAGTAAGCATCCGACTCACTCTCATTGTCAGCGTCCGAGGCATACTCATACATTTCTTCAAAATATTCACTCCACCGTTCTAACACTTCCTGAGTGTTCGCAAGAATGATACCAGCTTTAGACTTTGTCATATCCATTCTGGATGCCGACGAACCACTCCGAGACTTCTTTACCTCTCTCCAAAAGAGTTTGGTATTTGCCTCGAAGTTTTTCGTCAGCCTCTCTTCCTCATTCATAATTTGTCTTTCACGCTTCTCTTTCACTAAAGCCTTGGTTTCATTCTTGCATAGATGGTACATTTCTTTCTTCTTTTCTCTCATATTTTCATTTAAGGGCAAAGATCATACGTAATCCAGCCACGCTTTCCTCTTTCTTGCTACGGAGGATTCAACCTCCGCATCCCACCAGGCATCTCCTTTCGCTGTTTTACGTCTCTTTGCGCATCCACAAGCTTCTTTTGCACTATTCACCATACTTTCTTTCAAAACTTTCCAACAATCATTCACATCTGAGCCGGAGAGGCTTGCATTTGCAAGTCTCTCACTTACTAGATGCACATACATTCTCCTTACACTTTCATCTTGCAATTTTTCGCTCATTATCCTTTCATGATCTCCGAAAGGGATACGCACTCGCCAGTGCCTCCACTTCCTAAAAAGGCCCACAAACCGGCTTACCACCAGATAGTGGTCCGTCTCAAGAGTGGGGCCTGTAAAGGCTCTTGTATCCATTATAACATTTCGGAGACGTCTATCTATTAAAATCAAATCAATCACACTTTTTTGGTCATTCCTTCTCCATGTATATGTGTGAATATCCGTATGATGAAATAAAGTATTCGACACGAGGAGGTTTCGTTCCATACATTAATCTAGTATTGAATTACCTGCTTCGTTCACTCTCTTATCTCCATATGGACCAAGAGCAGCTTCATAGCTGTATCGCTTGGTCCCAACCCATCTATTCAAATCTCCACACATAATCACTCTTTCATTCCCTTCAGCTAAGTCCAGAACATCCCTCACAGACTCCCTAAGCTTCTCCAGTTGTTGAGCACACGCTGAACTTACGGGAGCGTATGCTGCAACCAGAAATACTCGCGTGATGCCCAGTTTAATACGAACCCAGAGAAGTCTAGGCCCTACCAAACAGTAATCTCTTACACCAGTGGCGAAGCGAGAGGAGAGTACGACACCTACACCAGCACTGGCGTGATCGTCCCGGTCTACCCCAGACCATAGGGCCATCATCCCATATTTAATATACATGTTTGAATTGTGTTATATATAATACAAAGGCCAATAATAGGACATCATTGCAAAAGTAACCAAGCACTCAAAGGTTGCTATTTTATGTAAGTGTAATTTAAAAACAAAAACAATATTTTAAGGTATGTAGTAGGTAATGTTCATATGTATTAAAAATAGGAAATAAATTAACCTACAGCCCATTAATGGTAGAGGAGAGACTATATAATTAATATCAGTCTCTTGTGTCTAACAATTTACAAAGAACGGATTTCTTAAATGTGTGTTTAATATAGGTAATTCATAATTATTGGAATATGTATCAGATTACTATACCTTGACCTTGAACTGAGCTCGGGTTATATGAAACTCGCCTATTAAGGGAAGTCATTTTATACTTAATAATTTATTACATCGTTGATAATTAATTTTTACAAATTGTTTATCTCAATTTGTATATCTTAGTATTTTCCGATAGTATCCCATCTATCATCATCTAGTCTCGGGCCCCGGGCTTGTGGTTAGCCACCCGGGCCCTTCCGGCCCAGTCCGACCCTGGTCGTCAGTGCTGTGTTGGTACGACAGAACTCGTACTCAAATATACTGGGTAATTTAGATTTTTCCATGAATAACAGAAGCTATTTAAGAAGAAATAAACGGAGGAAACGTCAAATATTGTTCACGATGATTTTAAGCAGTAGATTATGTGTTTGTAAAAGTTTTATTATGAAATTAATTTGTTTTTACATTTCTAAGTGGCGTGGATGATATCGGTTTTCACACTAACCAGTTATATAAAATGACAATTTCATAGCTAAGCTCCGGTTAAGATTTGTAAGTCTAGGATAAAAAAATTAAAATTCTTTTGGAGTATCGTAATATACTCCAAAAGATTTTTTTTTTTATTCTATAGTTTGCGGTCCTAAAGATCACTTTAACTTTGATTACAATTACTTACAAATGCAAATTAGTGCGTGAAAATCACTAATTATAGTAAATAAATAAAATAAAATAAATATTGTCGGACAAATTACACAGCTTTATCTAGCCCCAAAGTAAGCGAAGCTTGTGTTATGGGTACTAGACAACTGATAAACATACGTAAGTACATTTTTTTTTTGTAAATACATACTTATTATACATAGAAAATACCCAGACCAAGACAAACAGACATGTTCATGCACACAAATGTTTGTACTGTGTGGGAATCGAACCCACGAGCGTTGGTGTCAAAGTAGCGTAACGACGCGTTTGACCACTGCGCCACCGAGCTCGTCAAGTGATTTTTAATTGCGTTCTTATTAAGGTGTTTGATACCCCAATGAACGCTAATAATGATATATGTTCTTGGTAGACCTCGCGTGATCCCATTTATCACGGCATCATAATCAACGTGATTACTTCCGGGTCGACCTTGCGGTGGCACGACGTTTGTAGGAGTATTTATCCTATGCAATATTTATCCATTGTTCTCCTATCATACCTATTCTTGAAAAACTAACAGCTTTTCAGCGTATAAGAAACGTTAACAAGATATTGATACGCTCTGCGGGTTTAATATAGTAGAGTATTCAGGATGTTGTTAAGGCTGCCTGGATTCTACAATGCCTCGAGAACATTCGCTGATGGTCGAGTAGATTTTATGCACCATTCGCAAGCGTCGCGCATCTCATTTCTGCAGAGTCCGGAGAAGGATAGCTATCAAGCAGGACAGCTCAGAATCACTGCCTTCATCTTCTTCCTAGCGTAATTTCGTTTTCTAATTCATTAGCATTGCCGCGGCCCTCTGTCTAAGACTGAGGGCTTGGCGATGACACTGATTTTAACATGGAGTGACTGCCGTCAGACCTTTACAATCCAGAGGGAAGACTGGTTTACTGGACTAGGGCCCACATTTGTTTGACATATCCTACTTTGCTCTCATGGACGTGATGGTTCCTTATGTTTTCCCACACCATCAAGCAAGTGGTAATTACAAATATATACATAAATTCGAAAACTCGAATTATGGTCGCTGGTTCGAATCCTGGTGGAATATATACCACTAACTTTATTATACACGAAATCTTTGTCGGTGCTTAATGCAGCTCTGGAATGCTCTAAAATTCGAAATGCAGAAACTATATTCAGTTTTAAACATTGAGCTCACTACCTTTCCTTCATCCTGTTTGATTTTGTTCTTTTGTTAATCTGGTTGTCACTGCTGTATAACTTTGTTAAGTGAATTAATATATAAGTATCTATCGTCGTTATTGTTTTTGATTATAAACAAGTAACCCTCTTGTATGTTTTCTAGTTTATACTGCGTCACCTATCTGCATGAATTTTCTTTTTCTTCATCTACCCTAAGGTTGTCTGGAAGAGATTGCTATGCTATAAGACCGCCTTTGTACATTAATTATAAGATAATTTCGTGTATTTTATTGTTTCATGTGGTGCTATACAGAATATTGTATTGTGTTCTAACTTCGTGTTTTCAAATTAATGTACATTTCAGTAAATAATTGAGGCCATATTAATCCTAAAGGATTAGAAAACGGGATGAGACTAAGAAAAAGAATAAAATGCGATTAAATACTTTTGTACAGAATGTTCGTGGATAGCAGAGTTTTTAAATATTTTGTCGTCTCCAAAGCAAACAGTTTTTTTTATACTACGTCGGGAGGCATACAAGCATACGGCCAGCTACAAGATATATTAACTATCCTATCAACTCCTTGAGAGCTTACTGGTGACCTCACTCACACGCAGGAATACAACAACCCTCTAGGGAATTGTAATTTGACAGCGGTTTTCTGTGAGTACTTCCCCAGTGCATTTGCTTTGATGCGCACTACCTCTCTTAAAACATCGAGACCAAGACAAAGCGATGTCTCTTTGTCTTGGTCTCGATCATGCACACAAATGTTTGTCTTGTGTGGAAATCGAAACCACGAGCGTTGGTGTCAAAGTAGCGTCATTCACGACTGAGCCACCGAGCTTGTCAAATAGATAGTTCTTACACCACTACCTAAATATGTGAACTTACACCATCTGCAGCTAAAGTGATCGGGATTGAAATGCTATGGGAGTTTTGTTACATGCCATATATTTACATACCTATGGTTGGTCTGAAGATGGCGATAGGGTATCCTCGGTATCCATGCTGCTGCACAGCATTCTCCGCCATGGACTTGGTGAAGGTATACGTATTGGTTTTCTTAGCTTTGTATCTGACGAAATACAATAAGAATAATTCTAAATAAAATGTGAAACTAGTTTAAATTTAGTTGATAATTATTAATATTTGTTTGTATTGTGCTTACACACATAAATATTGTACATATTTGTTATAGCCACTTGCTCGGCGGTGAAGGAAAACATCGCGACAAAACCCGTACGGCCAAGAAATTATATTTCTAAAGATGTGTGACTTAATAGTTAGATTCTTGGACGGTCGGGGTATTGTCCTATGTTTTTGGGCCCAGTCGATATTGACTCACGACCAACCAGCGGGACGTAGATCATAATTTAGGAAATGCTGACGTAATATGTCTATCTACAACTTCACGCCAAAGAGGATCGAGCGCCACGTGACTTGATCCTTACTCCGCAAGAGATTGGGCGTCAAGTTATAAATGGATAGTACAGAATGTATATTGAAGCTTACAGAATTGCGTCTGGTATTATTATTAAAATTTTGCATGCTATTATAGCGTAGGATTTTTCTTTTGTACGAAGTGTACTTATCATATACATCACTTCATGAGTATGGGTTCATTCGTATCATATACTCCATCAGTATGGGAGTGATGTATATGATACCAAGAAAATAGTTGAAATATAATACCCACACAAGAAAAAAATATCGCTAAAACAGTCGAGAAAATTTTAATCTGTGACTGTACTGTACAGGTTCCTATCATACAAAAGGTATATTTAGGCCAACCGATTGACATATAGTACGTACTTTTTAATCTTCCTGGCAAACTCTTCATCGGAAGTTGATTCCTGGGCAGCAACCAGCAGTTCGTCCAGCGGCGCCGGCGGTGGATACACTCGTTCTTCGATCTCTGGCAGCTCGCAGTTGCTGTATGCTGTTGAAACGTAGATAAACGCCTGAAAGCATGAAATGTGGTTTAAGATGTAAACTTCCTCTCAGGCGATAGTTAGGTTGGGTCAGACGCGACGCAGTCTGCCGATTGTTTTCCAATTATTTGTCGGTTAGTGGACAAAATTCATCAGCGTTCACTACTACACTTTACTATTTGTATCCAAATAAAATGCTAGTTGCACATTGACATTATGTTAAATGTTTCACGGTATTGCCGGTTGATGGCGCTATATTGAAAAACGTATAATATTTGATGCGTTTTATCGACAGTTCGATGCTGTTTTTAATATGTCACGAGTTCACGACTACTGTTATAATTCCATAAACATGGAACATAACCGAGCAATATATTATGGCCCAGTTAGTATTCTTGGAGAGAACGGTAAATGTTTACCAATTCTGTAAGTAGTTTTTATAAAAGTATGTGCATTGCTGATAGTCCTCCCCTTTTAAGGAGGGTTGCCATTTTCACCACGCTTGGTAGGCGGGTTAGTGATACCATAGGGTAATGCACATGGTGACTGCTGACCGTCATTCGGTAACGTGTGGCCCACAGCCGGATGCTACGATACCCATGGAATAGATCGGGTTGCGCATTTTGTGTGCGGCCAATTTAGCATCAAAACACTCTTGGGGACAGTCTATTTTTCCTATATTTATTTTCGCCATATAATTTATTTCCCGTGTATGTATTCCCATATATTTTCTGTCATATTTTTTTCGAATACCTAAATAAATTATTAAAAAAAAAAAAAAAAATTATAGCTATACCATATTAACTAGACTAATTAACCAGAGATTTTGGATTCGATTTCCAGACATGACAAACATTTGTTGTGCTGTGTGCTTCATTAGCGAAGATACTAATTAGTATATTGACGCCAAGTACTGTGTTATTAGTCGATACTCGGTCGTGTACCTCGATTTAAATACATTGTACTCGGTTAGTGTAAATTATGGTCAAAATAGATAGATAGATAGAATACACTTTATTTGCATAACACAGAATTTAAGGAAATACATTCAAAAG
Organism: Pyralis farinalis; assembly: GCA_947507595.1. Classification (NCBI taxonomy): domain Eukaryota; kingdom Metazoa; phylum Arthropoda; class Insecta; order Lepidoptera; family Pyralidae; genus Pyralis; species Pyralis farinalis. The sequence goes on from OX382263.1 coordinate 1,308,637, forward strand.
ATTCTTACAATTGCAGAAATGCAACAAGGCATTGTTATCACTATAAATAAGTATATTTAATTTAAGTAATTAACATTAAATGGTTTGATTTTTAGAACTCGATGGCGCCGTTGCGCGTGTCATTCTAACCGAACACGCAGGTTAAGCAAGGTCGACTGCAGCCTGTTTATGGATGGGTCCTGCTATATATATATATATCTCGAGTTTCTCCGTGCTTCGGAGGGCACTTTAAGCCGTCGGTCCCGGCTGTTCTCGATAGATGACAGTCGTTAAGCTAAGTCAGTGGCCCTCGGTCAGCTTGAAAACACTGGCCTCCGCCAATCCGCATTTGAGCAGCGTGGTGGAGTATGCTCTAAACCCTTTCGATTGAAGGGAGACCCGTATCCCTGCAGTGGGATGAGTGAGGGTTGTGATGTGGTGGTTTGAATTACATAAAAATTTTTGAATAAACGGTATGATATACATAAATGAAAATTGGAAATTTGACTGAGTCAAGTTGATATAGGAACACTAAACAATCTGCTCTTTCTGGCTTCTGGACGCGATCACGTGACAAAAGCAAGGGCGCTGGGGGCACTCCCTAAACGAGCCGACTAACTCGGCCGAACACACAGGTTGGTAAAGATAAAACCGAGCAATACTCTATACTCGGTAAATTCACTCGGCCCATCTCTACTAATTAGTGAGTAAAGTAATAGTAGGAAGTTTTGAAGTTGTTATTTGGCTGCGGTTTTCTGTAAGGTAAGTAGTAGTCAGTACTTCCCCAGACGGGCTGCTTTGAAGCGCCTTACCTCTCTTAAAGTGATGTGATGAATAAAATATAATAATAAAACAATAAAATAATGGACACAATTATATTAAAGAAATAAAGTATATCTTTTAAACGGCTCACATACACTAATATGTAATAAAACACTAATTTTAAATTTACGATGCGCCGTAAAATGGTATTTATGAAAGGCATAACAACCGATCAAATGGTAGGACGTATTGAGATAACGGCCCATCAATTTATCTTATTGCAAATTTATCATAAAGGCGTAGACTAATGGAAAATCATATTTTTATTGGTTATTAGGCATGTCACATATTTGCCACTCACCAGCATTAAAAAGAATTGACTTAATGCAGGATGAAACAATGACGAAACGGATATACAATGCAAAAGTGGAAGGATGTAGGAGCCGGGGAATACCATGATCAAATTGGTCGTGTTCTATCAGAAGGTGATTTCAAGAGTCCTTGAAACAGGCGGGAGTGCATCAAAAGAGTTACAAATGTTCAAGAAGCGAGTGAAGTGTGTAAGGACCGCGTCTTATGACGCTCGGTTCTCTCTGCCTACCGCGCAAGGGACCCGGCGTGAAGATATAGATAGATAGACTATATACGTCACTGGTAGTCCCTTCTCTGTGACCTGACAAATTGGTATCTCCAAGGATCCTTTTTTTATACAATATCAGAAGGCATTCAGTCCTCCAGGGAGTTGTCATTTGTCCGCGATTTTCTATGCGGTGGAGGTATTTCTTGAGTTAGCTGTTCTTTGCAGCAATTAGAAAGCTGCCTACATTTCTTGGAAACACGCTCCAGATGAAGCCAAACAGACATGTTCATGCACACAAATGTTTGTCTGTGTGGGAATCGAACCCACGAGCGTTGGTGTCAAAGTAGCGTTACTGTGCCACCGAGCTCCTCAAGCTTGGCTTGGCATGGCTGATCAAACGTACACGTCGCTGTTGGCTCCTTACCTGTAACTTGGGCAGTTGGTCACATATCTTCAAGAGTGTTACCACTGGCAGTAAGTTTTCCTGGACTGCTCTCAATGCTGGCTCGTTGAACTTGATGGTCGCAGCCGAGTGGAATACTATTGAGACCTGGTGGTGAACGTTGGGTCAATAGGAGGGTTCACTACGAACAGATAGCTGTGGAGAAAGAGGTTATCCAAGGGATGCTATTAAATAGTGGTGGTTCTCCATCGGAGGTGCGCAGTGAAGCGATCTCCTGCCCCATTTACGGGACAATCCGCTACTAAAAACAAAACGCCAGCACTCACTGATGACTCAAGCGTCTTCATAATAGACATACCATGCTGGCTGGACTGCAAATGTCTCACCAGAGCCGCAGGCATTACATTGACAATTTCGTTGGCGGTTAAGTTATGTAAAGTAAAAATAGAAAGCTTTTTTCAAGTATACTCTTTTACACATAAAATTATGGTTCATCATCATCACCTCGGTCTGTATCCGTCCACTGCCGAACACAGGCCCCCCTCTAGAGTGCCATTCGTCTCGATCCTGTGCCACCTGCATCCATCGACTCCCTGCAAACCTCTCGAGGTCGTCGCTCCATCTAGTGGGCGGTCGTCCCGCGCTGCGTGCACCAGTACATCGACGACATTCGAGAATCTTTCTCCCCCAACGGTTGTCGGTTCTACGAACTATGTGGCTGACCCACTAGTTTGTAGTGGCTATAGCGCGGATATCCTCATGTCATCACGCAGAGAAACCCTGGGGGTTTTGATAGCACGCTGAGCGACCTTGAGCTTTCCCATACGACCCGCATTATGGTTAGTTACAATAAAAAATACCAGAACGTACAGCTGGCCATTCACAATGCAGTGCTAGTACTAATGATAACTTATGGAAGCGACAGATATGGCAGAGAGAGCATGAAAGTAGGATAAATGCGGTCGATATGCGTTGCGAAATTTTTTTGGCGCTACGCTTGTAGACCGTGTTCACAATGACGATGTAAGGAGTTGGTCTGAAAGAGAGTGTCGCTGTTAAAATAAGAAAGAATTCATGAACAACGAATCACAAAACAGATATACAACGCCAAAGTATGTAGGAGCCGAGGAAGAACAAGCCTTGCCTACCATGACCAAATAGATCGTGTTTTACCAGAAGGTGATGTCAGGAGCCTAAGAAACCAGCGAGCGTGCATGAGAAGAGCAATGAATGTTACTGAAGCGAGTGAGGTGTGTAAGGATCGAGTCATGTGGCCCTCTCTGCCTACCGCGGAAGGGATGAAGTAACAGATAGATGAAACAAAAAATCAGGTACATAATACTATATCGAAAAAAACGAGGCAGTCATCAAATCAAGTTAATATGTCAAAGCTAACAACATGTTAAATTAAAATATCAATAACTCAAAATTATAATGTTAACGAATACATAATAAGGTACCTACCAATGTCGTCGAATACAAAATACGCATAATTAAAAATGCATAAACGTACCCAGTTGTTACCTATTGCTCAGCGGTGCGAAAATATTGACACGGTAAATAGTGTTCTATGTGCTATTCTAAATTGGTTCACATGTGATAATCTTTTTTAAACTCAACTGTATGAAATTAACCATAAAAACCGATGTATAAAATTTAGTCTTTCAAATGTGACTCAAGGTTTAATTGACAATTATATACTAGAATTTATGAATGATACTACTTGTATATTTCTTGGAACTACAATAGACTCCAAGTTGCAGTGGGGGCCTCACATAAATAAACTGGCCAGTAAGCTCAGCTCCGCCGCATATGCAGTTAGGAGAGTTAGACAATTGACGGAAGTGGCCACTGCGCGCTTAGTCTATTGCAGCTACTTTCGCAGCATTATGTCGTATGGGATACTGTTGTGGGGAAAAGCGGCTGATATTGAAACTATTTTTATATTACAAAAGAGAGCGATCCGCTCTATTTATAACATGGGCTCCAGGGAATCACTTAGAGAATTATTCAAAGAAATAAATATCCCCATGGTTACCTCTCATTATATTTACGAGAACATAATGTATGCTCGTAAAAATATAGTCGTTTTCAAAATTGAGTGAAAATCTTAATACAGGAATAAATTGCGTACATCGGATTTGTTGTTGTAAATTGTATTCAATTCTATAATAAATTACGTGAAACAGTTCATCTTTGCCTGACAATATGTTCAAAAGGCACATCAAAAATACTCTACGTAAGAAGGATTATTACATAATCGATGAATATCTGACTGACAGAGATGTCTGGATATGATTCAGAACATGTATAATATATCCTTAATTGTATCACTGGACATCATTATATACACTATGACATGAATGTATTGTAATAGAAACTGACGATTTGAAAAAAAGACCTACATTGGCAAGTTTCTTTTGGCATTTCACCTTCGCTAATGATCATTGAAATGCCGCTAGATTAAAAAAAGAGACTAAAGCTATGATAAAGTAATAAGATACAATATGAATTGAATTAAAGAATATAACACGTGTCTAAGTGTCCGCGAGGGCAAAATTTGTGGCGTTTGTAGACCGTATTCGCAATGATGTTGTTAGAAACAGAGTGTAGGTGTTAAAATAAGGAGAGGCATGCTCCGTTAGTTCGAACATGCAGAAAGACACATATATACGAGTACAACGCGAAAATAGAAGGATGTAGGAGCCGAGGAAGGCCTTACCTACCATGACCAAACTGGTCGTGTTCTATCAGAAGGAGTTTTAGAGACCGGCGAGCGTGCACGAGAAGAGCAATGAATGTTATTGAAGCGAGTGAGGTGTGTAAGGATCGAGTCACGTGGCGCTCGGCTCTCTGACCACCGCGGAAGGGATTTGGCGTGATGATATAGATAGATGAAAAGTACAACGCTGATGTGGAGAGACGAATGGCTGCCGGGAATACTCGTAGTGTGGTTCGAGCGTTGGGAAAATTTGAGTCCCAAGGCGGGGTGCTGATCCTGACTCCAATGAATGGAAGAGAGATGGGTTTGGCAGAAAGAGCTCTTTGACACCGCTGCACAACTGAGCTCGTCGATGTAATCAAATGAATCAGGCTATCAAGATGAAATACGGACCTCCTTCAGTTGTGATATGGATTCCTCTGATAGTCCAAAAGTAGGTTGCGTGATGTCTCCTGGCAGGATATGCAGCTTCTCCAGCTGGGCCGGGTCGGATTGGCGGACCACGTCGAATACCTGCACACAGAACATCCATCAGATCAGCAGAATAAAGACTATGAATACTCTAGTAATCTTAAGAGAGGTAAAACTCTCAAGTTGTGGAAGGAGCTACCAGCCGAGGTTTTCCCAAGGGACTGCAGCATGGGGTTCTTCGAGAAAGGCGTGAAGAGGTTTTTAGAGGGTCGGCAACGCAAGAGTGACAACCCTCGTATTGCAAATGCCCATAGGCTACGGAGACTGTTTACCATCAGGCGGGCTGTATTCTTGTCACCTCAGTGGTGTATAAAAAGGTCGTGTGGATTAGAGCAGTCCGTCTCGGTGGTACTACCTGCATCTCACAGAAAACTGCAGCCAAATCACAACTCTATGGAGCCGGGCTGCGAGTGAGTGCGTTCACCGCTAAGCTCTTAAGCAGTTTCTGTGTTAGCAGCAGAGGTGGCATCGGGCGAGTGATACTTAATGGGTCGCAAGAGTTCATAGGATATGGTAACTATTTTACATCAGGTGGGCCGTATGCTTGGATGCCTTCCGACGTTATTTATAAAACAGTAAGGAAGTGAAGGGTTTTCGGGAACAATTAGTGCAAGTGTTACGCGACGGTAGTATATTTCATGCAACGTCGGGAGGCATACAAGCATACAGCCCACCTGATGTAAAGCGGTTACCGTAGCCTGAACGCTTGCAATACAGGATGAATACCACTCACGCATTTCCGCACTGGTAACACGGTAACTTCTTAGCCCACTGGCAACTTCACTCACTCGCAGAAACAACAACCTGTGATTTCTTATAAGTTAGAGGTGCTTACCCCCGTGTTTCCAGAAATACATATATCTCTATTGACATACTTAAAAAGTGAAACCTTATCTAATAACAAAATTGCATCGAAACCGTTAGAGCCGTTTCCAAAATACACGAAATATCTTCTACTTCCTACCGTTATACCGTTTCCTAATACATTACGACTGGCGGGATCCGCTACCTAAGACTAAGGATTTAACCAAGATACTGAGTTGTATATGAAGTGACAGCCGTCATACCTCCACAACCCAGAGGGCAAATCGTATCACTCTTATGTCAGGACACATGTTTTCGAAATATATTTTCTTGGCCGCGCGGGTTTACCCACGATCTTTTCCTTCACCGCCGAGCTGGTGACAACTTTGTAGTTATCACTCGCTCGTCATGTACATAAATTCGAAAACTGGAATTTAGTGGTACACGTCAGGATTCATACCGCTGACCTGTTGGTCACTAGACCTAGTTCTTTAGCCACGGGGCTTTTACTGCTCTAAAAGCCTAAATAGATGTATATGCGTTATTTATTATATATAGTATAGTATAATAACTTGAAGATTTGAAAAACCCCGGACACAAAAACGCCTATGCAATTTAATAATATAAAAATAGCTTAAAAATGTTGACGCGATAACGCCTTATAAATCTATGAACGCCGGCTGCACGCATGAAAAAGTTTCACGATCCGCCTTAAGCGTTCGGCTTGTGAGTCATCTATCTCTCTTCCACTCCATCGGCCGATGCGTCCGAGTAGCAGAGAGATAGCGGCAGCGCACAACCTACACGTGAACTGTTTTGTCGACTGTTGAATGTTTTCTTATGACGATATCACGTAAATATATCGTCCGTAAACAGACTTTACAGACAACCAATTTTTTTATTACATTTTTATCCACGAGCGTATTAGTGTGGTGGATATCCTGGCTGCGGTATCAGACCAAGAATTTCATAATCTTGCGTAGTATGTAGCATATATAGGTGTTTCAAATTTTAGGTCACATATATGTTAGACCGGGAACTAGTTGGCCATTAGGGCAGTTCTTTGTCCACTGGCTATCACTGCATATATCACGAAGTATATATACAAGAATTGTTCATTTAAAATATATAATATGAGAAATAAAAATTAAACAGTTGAGAATGCGCAAGCTTGCATTGCCAGAGGAACACCTGGCTCGTCAATTATATAACCATTCAGTTTTTTTTTTAATTTGTCGGCCATTTTGAACATTTTCCTTAAGAGATAGGAACGGTGTTTCTGAACATTCCTATTCTACTTTTTTATGCTGAATCCGAATCTGAAGTAAAAATTCGAATTTTCGTAAAAAAGCGACAGACAAACATAGATTTCATATAGGAACGGTGTTCCTGAAAATGTAGCTACCTGGGATTCCTTAAGTCTCTGGAGCCGCTGTTCAGCCGTGAGCCCCCTCTTGGTCCTCACCAACAGGTAGAGACGACCCACGTCTGGACACGTCGCCAGCAGCCGCTCCACCAGCACCTGGGATCAGGGAATGTGAATGAATGAAGTGATTGGCATATTTAACGGAAAGAAACGAAAGGTATCTGAGGAGAGGAGAGGTTCTGCTGCTTCTCGTAGAAGTGGCTTTTTGACGACCTCGATGGTGAATGATACGATATTGACATCAACGCTCGTGGGTTCGATTCCAACACAGGACAAGCATCTGTGTGCATGAACATATCTGTTTGTCCTGACTGGGTGTTTTAAGAGAGGTAGGGCGTATCAAAGCTTTGATACGCTCTACCTCTCTTAAAAGGAAGTCTGGGGAAGTACCTCCACTTCACAGAAAACCGCAGCCAAATAACAACTCCCTGGAGGGTTGTTGTGTTCCTGCGTGTGAGTGAGGTCACCAGTAAGCTCCTAAGGAGTTGCTGTGCTAGTACCACAGGTGACTTTGCGCGAGTGATATTGAATGTATTGTTAGCGTTTATAGGCTGCGGTGACTGGAGCTTACTCGCGAGGTGGAGGTACTTCCCCAGATGAACTGCCTTGATGCGACCTGTTGGCCTTGGTCTGGGTGTTTTAAGAGTGGTAGGGCGCATGAAAACAGCTCGTTAGGGGAAGTACCTCCACCTCACCGAAAACCACGGTCAAATAACAACTCCCTAGATGGTTATTGTAGTATTGCTAACGAGTAGCTGTTTTGTAGCAGAGGTGGCATCGCGCTAGTGGTGCTTAATTTATTACCAGAGTTCATAGGCTGCGGTGCCCACTTTACATCAGGTGGACCGTATGTTTGCAAGGCTTCCGATGTTGTATAATAAAAAACATATTCTATCTATCTATCTATAACTTCACGCCAAATCCCTCGCGCGGTAGACAGAGAGAACCGAGCGTCACGTGACTCGGTCCTTACATATCTCACTCGCTTCCTTAACATTCATAGCTCTTCTCATGCACGCTCGCCGGCTTCTAGGGCTCCCGATATCACCTTCTGATAGATCACGACCAATTTGATCATGGTAGGTAAGTCTTGGCCTTCCTCGGCTCCTACATCCTTCCACTTTTGCATTGTATATCTGCTTCGTCATTCTTGAAAATATATCCTTGTAAGTGATATATATGTTTATATAGATACCTTCCCCATAAACCCAGTAGCACCGGTGATGAAAACTGATCTCCCAGCGTAGAACTTCGGAATTTGAGCGTCCGTCATCCTGGTGGAAGTCTTGGATCACAGTCACTGTATTCTGTAAAGGAAGGATTTATTGAATTGTCAGTTGTATAATTATTTACACTCATTGCAGTTCTGGGAGACAAATGTCCATTCAATCCCATTTTAAAAGGGTAGGGCGCCTCAAACAGCACAAAAAACCGCTGCCAAATAACAACTCCTCAGAGGGTTGTTGTGTTCCTGCGTGTGAGTGAAGTCACCAGTAAGCTCCTAAGGAGTTGCTGTGTAAGCAGCAGAGGAGACATCGTGCGAGTGATACTTAATGTATTACAAGCGTTCATAGAATACGGTTACATCAGGTGGGCCGTATGCTTGTGTGCCTCCCGACGTAGTATAAAAAAAACAATTGGAGAACCAATCCACCACGCTGCTCAATTGCTGATTGGCGTTGGCGGAGGTCAGTGTTTCCAAGCAGTTGTCGCCGTCGGGAAATCACTTGCTGGATCTCGTATAATGAGATATGGGAGGCGTGTGCCTTGATTTCCAACAACGATTTGATAGCTGTGTATGTATGTACCGAGTCATGTGGCGATTGGTTCTTTCTGCCTACCCCACAGGGAACGTGACGTGTAAACATAGTACTCGTAGCAACAGATTGAGCAATGATTGTGCAATGGATAAAAAACAGGCCAAGTGACCAACAGGTCATCGTTTTTAGGGTTCCGTACCCAAAGGGTAAAACGGAACCCTATTACTGAGGCTCCGCTGTCCGTCCGTCCTTCCGTCCGTCCGTCTGTCACCAGGCTGTATCTCATGAACCGTGATAGTTAGACAGTTGAAATTTTCACAGATGATGTATTTCTGTTGCCGCTATAACAACAAATACTAAAAAATATAATAAAATAAATATTTAAGGGGGCTCCCATACAACAAACGTGATTTTATTGCCTTTTTTATAGATAATGGTACGGAACCCTTCGTGCGCGAGTCCCACTCGCACTTGGCCGTTTTTTTTTGTACTCGTTCTTTTCTTTATACAACGTCAGGAGGTATTCAAACATACAGCCCACATGATGTACAGCAGTAACCGTAGCCTATTAACACTTGTAATAAATTAAGTATTACAAGTTATATTAACACTTGTAATCACTCGCGCGATGCCTCCTCAGCTGCTTACACAGCAACTCCTTAGGAGCTTACTGGTGACCGCACCCACACGCAGGAACACAACCCTCTAGTGAGTTGTTATTGGCTGCGGTTTTCTGTGAGATGGAGGTACTTCCCCAGACCGGCGGCTTTGACGCGCCCTACCTCTCTTAACACATCCAGACTAAGATAAACAGACATGTTCATGCATCCAAATGTTTGTCTTGTGTTGGAATCGAAGCCACGAGCGTTGGTGTCAAAGACGCGTCATTCACGACTGAGACATCGAGCTCATCAAATCGTTCGGTTCGAATTCTGGCATGCACCGCTGTATTTGTGTTTTCCGATTTATGTACGTATCTCTAATTATCACTCGCTCGGCGGCGAAGGTGTGCGCCATTCAACCGATGTGCCCCAAACCGGTTTCATTTATTATAAATAAATAAATATTGTCGGACAAATTACACAGCGCCACCTAGCCCCAAAGTAAGCGAAGCTTGTGTTGTGGGTACTAGACAACTGATAAACATACGTAAATACATTTTTTTTGTAAATACATACTTATTATACATAGAAAATACCCAGATCAATAGAAGTTTGATTTTTTCTTTAAAAAGGGTCTTGCCAAACAGACAGACAGACGGACAACAAAGTGATCCTATAAGAGATCCGCTTTCCCTTTTAAGGTACGGAAGGTATAAAATAAAATAAATAAATATTGACGAACAAATTACACAGCGCCCTGTAGCCCCACAGTACGCGAAGCTTGTGTTATGGGTACTAGACAACTGATAAACATACGTAAATACATTTTTTTTTTGTAAATACATACTTATTATACATAGAAAATACCCAGACCAATAGAAGTTTGATTTTTTCTTTAAAAAGGGTCTTGCCAAACAGACAGACAGACGGACAACAAAGTGATCCTATAAGAGATCCGCTTTCCCTTTTAAGGTACGGAAGGTATAAAATAAAATAAATAAATATTGACGAACAAATTACACAGCGCCCTGTAGCCCCACAGTACGCGAAGCTTGTGTTATGGGTACTAGACAACTGATAAACATACGTAAATACATTTTTTTTTTGTAAATACATACTTATTATACATAGAAAATACCCAGACCAATAGAAGTTTGATTTTTTCTTTAAAAAGGGTCTTGCCAAACAGACAGACAGACGGACAACAAAGTGATCCTATAAGAGATCCGCTTTCCCTTTTAAGGTACGGAAGGTATAAAATAAAATAAATAAATATTGACGAACAAATTACACAGCGCCCTGTAGCCCCACAGTACGCGAAGCTTGTGTTATGGGTACTAGACAACTGATAAACATACGTAAATACATTTTTTTTGTAAATACATACTTATTATACATAGAAAATACACAGACCAATACAAACAGAGATGTTCATGCACACAAATGTTTGTACTGTGTGGGAATCGAACCCACGAGTGTTGGTGTCAAAGTAGCGTAACAGCGCGTTTCACCACTGCGCCACCGAGCTCGTCAATTTTGAAGGAATAATGCGAAGGTAGTTTTAGACCACTAAAACAATACATTGGGCATATTCTGACCGTTCATGAAGTCGATTTTCGTCTTTACCCGTACAACTATTTTCAACCCTCATCAAGGGGTGGTTTTACTCGCAAATTAATTTAAAACATTAGAGTGAAAGTTGCATGCTCCACAGTTGGAACGTTTGAATTGAATGATTTGAATTGTTTGATGCGACATGCCCAAGTTTGTATCCTGGTATGTGACACTAAATTCATGTTTTCTGAGTACATACGTATATATTTGTAATTATCAATTGTTTGCCGGTGAAGGAAAACATCGCGAAGAAACCGGCACGTCCAAGAAATTATATTTCAAAAGATGTGTGACCTAACCTAAGTGAGAATCGAACCTACGAACGTTGCTGTTAAATTGGCGCTACTAACGACTGCGCCATCGAACTTGTGAAGTCCCGTACAGACGTATTGTTTGCATTTATAATATAATACATTATTTTATTATACTATCAATCAGTTACCGTAGCCTATTAACACATCGCCGAATAAAAAACTTTTTCACACCTTTTTGAGAAGCCTTCGTGCTGTAGTCTCTTGAATAAACATCGGTAAAAAATAAAGATAAATAATACTTGCCGTTGGAGCTCCTGCAGCCAATTTAAACCTGATGTAAAGTGGTTACCGTAGCCTATGAACGCTTGTAATACATTGTCAGTCGCGCGATGCCACCTCTGCTAACACAGCAACTCCTTAGAAGCTTACTGGTGACCTCACTCACATGCAGGAATACAACAACCCTCTAGGGAGTTGATGTTTGACTGCGGTTTCCTGTGAGGTGGAGGCACTTCCCCAAATGGGCCTGCTTTGACGCGCCCTACATCTCTTAAAACATTCAGACATGTTCGTGACAAAAGTTTATCTCGTGTGGGAAGCGAACTCACGAGCGTCGGTGTCAAAGTCTTTTAATTTAAATATAGCATTATAATTAAAATTTTGACATGTTAATTTATTTTAATAGTGTTACTCCCTTACAAATGTCTGCCCGCCGACAAGGGGAACCACGATGAACTGTTTTACTTATTCCGAAGACACTTTTAATGCAAATGTATCTAAAACTACTCGTGTTTTGTGCAAATATACAATTCTTTATTCTTTATCCGTGGGGTCGAGGCGCGGACAGGCTCTTCAAGGAGCTCAGTAAACGGCTGAGGGAGGCTGCTGGAGATTCCCGCGCAGGCAGCTTTCTCGCGCAAAGGCTTAAGCAATCCTTTTCAAAATCCAGCGCGGGAACGCTGCCTGCGTTACCTTGCCTAAAGGACCCAATTTTTTTTTAATATTTTTAGTAGTTTAGGTGATTTCAGTTTTTAGTTGTATTTTTAATTAGGATACTATTACGTTATTTAAAGATCTTTATCTTAAGATAATCTATATATATATATATATAAATGAATGTTTGTCTGTATGTCCTCTATGGACTCAAAAACGTCTGGGCAGATTTTGATGAAATTTTCAGTGAATCTTCAGATTAGCCCAGCAGGTGATCCTGTGAAGTTTGGTAGCGATCATATCACCCGTGCGAAGCCGGAGCGGATAGCTAGTATTATATAAAACACAATGTCTGTACGTATATCATTCGTACGATTATGATGAAACTTCTGGGTCACATTACCGAGAAGGTTTAGAGTTAGAAAAAAATGGAAACGCAAAGTGACAGCTAGTTGGTTTATAAATAAAAATAAGAGTTAAGTTTCTTTGTCCCTCTATAGACTCAAAAACGGCTGAACCGATCGCGATGAAATTTTCAGGGACTCTTCAGATTAGTACAGTGGGTTTTGATATTTTGTTTTTTTTTTATTTTTGGATTTGATAGCGATCGAATCACCGGCGTGAAGCCGGTAGCCCGTTCTTTGTATAACGCACAATTATATTGTAGACTCTATCAACGTCTAATTATCGACACCTGCAAGTAAAAGCAGCATAACTCATTTTCGTAACTTTAGCGGAGAGCGTGTCAAAGATTCAAAAAATTCTTATTACGCTCTGTTAAGCCTTATGCCTAACAGAACATGATAAGATTTTTTTGAATCTTCGACGCCTTTTAAGCCTTATGTCTAACAGAACTCAATAAGAATTTATTAAATCTTTGACGCCTTTCAATCCTTATGTCTAACAGAACATAATTAGAATTTTTTGAATCTTTAACGCGCTCTTCTCTAAAGTTACGAAAAATGAGTTACGATGTTTTTACTCGCAGGTGTCGTTGTAATGGATAAGAAGAATAATAAAATATAACAAAAGCTGCAAATTGATACGATAATAATAAATATCGGTTAGAAACAAAAAAAAAAACGTGCCTTTTCGTATCGAAACGCTGCACAAACACAACACCGGACACAAACAAACAAACACACCGAGTTATTTGCGCGGGCGGGGGCGGGCGGCGCACGGTCGCTGATTTCGCGAGCACTGTGCAAATCGCAAATCCACACAAACATCTTATACCATAGTAATGTCGCGTGAACAAACATCCATATTTAGGGTTACTCTCGAATATATTTGCTTCCGAAGAGATCCGTACACTAAATTTTAATATACAAAGTTGGTACAATTCTGTGGAGACCACACTTTCTAGATTTTTGAAATAAAACTTCTTTACGCACGCTTGACTTGGGGAGTAAGCTGGTGAATGCGTGACGAGAGCGTTACGAAAAGTGTGATCGGGCGAGGCGAACGAAAGTTGAGAGGGAGATATAAGTTGGTAAAGATAGAAAGACAGAGAGAGTTACGTTTCGTATTCTACTGTAGGGGCAAGAGAGAGAGGTGCGAGCACACATTTTCTTTCTCTCTTTCTCTCATAGCGAGTTAAGTTTCGTATATGTAAGACACAGTGCAGTCCTATTGTTTGCATCACACTATGGAGGTAAAGAAGTTTTACTTCAGTCGTGTGCTCTAAAGCACAGTCGTTTTTTTTTATTTACACAACCTCGGGAGGCATTCAAGCATATGCTTGAAGTTATGAAGTTAAATTATGAACGCTTGTAAGACGTTGACTATCACTCGTGGGATACCTCTGCTGCTAACACAACAACTCCTTAGGAGCTTACCGGTAACCTCACTCACACGGAGGCGACTCTCAGAGAGTTGTTATTTGTCTGCTGTTTCCTGTGAGGTGGAGGTACTTCCCCAGACGGGATGCTTTGACGCGCCCTACCTCTAGATTTATTTTAGGTATGAACTCATTTATCTTTAGATGTAATTTATTAGTTTTATTACTTACTTCAGTTAAGTTTTGGATTTGGCGAAGACACTGAAAATATCGATCAACTATTCGTCTTTCATAGTTTTCATTTATCTTTATTTTATCTTTTTAATCAATATAATCTTTGTAAGCATAATGAAGCTCACCGCTTCCGGCCTCGCGGTATAACCACACGCACGCCTAACAAGCGTGAGGTGCCGCGTTCGAACCCTGGCAGGTGCCTACTCGAGCAGGTACAACGGGTTTTGGAAACGAGATAACGGTAGGAAGATGTTTTTTTAAACAAATTCGGGGGTATGCCAAGTACGATCCACCTGATGTCAAGCGGTTAACGTAGGCAAAGAACGCTGCTAATACATTAAGTGTCACTCGCGCGTAGCCACCTCTGCTGTGAACATACCAATTCCTTAGGCGTTTACTAGTAACCTCACTCTCACTACAACCTTTCAGAGAATTGTTATTTGGCTGCGGTTTACTGTGAGGTGGAGGTACTTCCACAGACGGGCCGCTTTGATGCGCCCTACCCTGTGTTGGTAACAAAGTCGCGTTATTAAATGCAGCGCCATCGAGTCTCGTCGTGATTATTGTGTATGTTAAAATAACGTAATTTATCTATACCACTAAGGTGGCAATCAATCAATCACTTCACGCATTTCTTGAAGAATCCAATGCTGTAGTCCCTTGGGAAACCCTCGGGTAATTAAAATAATAATTATTAAGCCCGCAGATGGCGAGCTATTGATGTAACGACACCACGGGTACCCGAGTGCTCCAGAGAGTCGATCAGGGCCTTCGTCTCCGACGTGTCTTCGTCGGTCGGAGTGGAACCTCAAGAAGGCCCGCAGGACTCTCAGCTCCGGCTTGCCTACATTGGCCGTCCAGAGAGCAGTCGATAGAGCAATATGCTCGAGGGGTGGAAGTGTTAGAAGGCATAACAACGTGGTGACTCGCCACCTGCCTCACTCACACCGGTGGTGTGCTCGCGGTCGACTTCCTCTGGCATTTCGCTGGTCCATCCAGTAAGTGGCGAGCCACCGCCTGCAGGAACTAATATCAGAGTTTTTTATACCACTAAGGTGGAAATCAAGCGTACGGTCTGCCTGATGGTAAACAGTCACCGTAGCCTATGGACATTTGCAACACCAGGGGCGTCACTCATGCGATGCCGACCCTCAAAAGAGAAGAAGATATGATAGTTATGGCTGGCAATAACACTCCAGACCTCATTACAATAGACTAATAATTTCCAACACATTCGCAATAGTCCCAATACCTGCCGTGACCTGCCATGACCTGCTCATGGATATATTGTTCCATCGATATTCTCAGGGGCGGATCTCAGTGTGCAACAAAGCATCAACCTTCTCAAAGGGGCCTCTACACGTTGGCTCCATATCCCCGCGCACGCCTATCTAGTGACCGGGACTAAAACCCGTGATGTAAGAAATATTGATAACAATAATAGTTTTTTCTCCCATCATCCCTCATCTCAGCAGTTACCGTAGCCTTTTAACGCTTATAATATGATAAGTAACACTCGCGCGATGCCACCTCCTCTGGTTACACAGAAACTCCTCAGGAGCTTACTGGTGACCTCACTCACACGCCGGGACAACAACTTACAAGCGTTAATAGGCTACGGTAGCCGCTTTACATCAGGTGGGCCGTATGCTTGTATGCCTCCTGAACTAGTATAAAAAAAATCAAATCAATCAAAAAGTCATCGATTCAATTGACGTCATTGATTCAAGTGACGTCATTGTTCAACTGACGTCATTGATTCAATTGACGGCTGACGCTCGCTAATTCAGCGTGGCGAAGTATACGCTCTTTAAGGACTTTATCTTGCGAGAGCCCAGTGGAAAATTAGGACTTGCCATTGGGCTCTCGTTATATTTTTTAAAATCTCAATGTATTTTTTCTCATCATAAGACGTCGGGAGGCTTACAAGCATACGGCCTATCTGATGTAAAGCGGTTGCCGTAGCCAATGTACGCGTGTAGTACGTAAAGTAACACTCGCGCGAACTCACCTCTGCTGTTAACATACCAACTCCTCAGGAGTTTCCTACCTTTCAGAAAATTGTTATTTGACTACGGTTTTCTGTGAGGTGGAGGTTCTTCCACAGACGGGCTGCTTTGAGGCGCCCTGCCTCTCTCAAACACCCATATCAAGATAAACAGACATGTTCATGCACATTAATGTTTGTCATGCGTGGAAATCGAACCCACGAGCGTCGGTGACAAAGTCGCGTTATTAACCTCTGCGCCGTTATTAATTTCTCAGAGTTTCCGTTTTTTTTCTTTCAATTCATCAGAAGAAATGCCTAAAGAAATTTGCCAATGTAGGTCTCTTTAGGGTTCCGTACCCAAAGGGTAAAACGGAACCCTATTACTGAGGCTCCGCTGTCCGTCCGTCCGTCCGTCTGTCACCAGGCTGTATCACATGAACCGTGATAGTTAGACAGTTGAAATTTTCACAGATGATGTATTTCTGTTGCCGCTATTTTATTAAATTCTTAATGCAATATTGACATTTTTTAAAACCAATTTATATAGATCTTGGAGACTGCATGCCGCGCTGGATAGAGATGAGACTGAGCCAATGCGACGGAATCGCTAGTGGCCATATTTCTGAAATTCCCATTCTCTGTTGTCTAAGGGGCATACTTGTCTAGTCTTTAGCCAGCGTGAGATACAATGGAAGTGGAATGCATGATTACAAACTCCCCATGCTACTGTGCACTCCTCACTGGTTGCTGATGCTTGGTTCGCCTGGCATTCAATACAGAGATCCATAATGTGATTGCGGCAGATAGCACAGTTGTCTACGACAATATCCCACGCCCAAAGAGCGACAGCATTCCACTTTTTCACTTCAAATCTTTTTTTATCTCCTTTACCGCTGCTAGATGAAGCCATCTCTGAAGCTATAACAACAAATACTAAAAAATAGAATAAAATAAATATTTAAGGGGGCTCCCATACAACAAACGTGATTTTTTTGCCTTTTTTATAGATAATGGTACGGAACCCTTCGTGCGCGAGTCCGACTCGCACTTGGCCGATTTTTTCAATAGATATTTTTTGACAATTTTGACAATAAATCTATATCTGTGAACAATACAATAATGATGATGATGATCATAGTGACAATGACATGGAACGACTGCCTGACGCCTGTTTCAGTTATATATTCTTAGATTATATAATAAGCCCTTTTACAAACGTATTTTTGAGGTAGAACGGAACTATTTCAGGCAATTCATTGTAGAATCGAATACAATTTACAAGAAAACTGTTACCGGCCTGAATTTTGAAAATAATATTATATATTTATTAACATGCATTATGTTCTCATAAATATACTTGGAGGTAACCGTGAGGATATTTATTTCTTTAAATAGTTCAGATGTTATAAATAGAGCGGATGGCTCTCTTTTGTAATATAAAAATAGCTTTAATATCAGACGCTTTTCCCCACAACAGTATACCGTACGACATAATGCTGTTGAAGTAACTGAAACGGACCAAATGCGTAGTAGCCACGTCCATAGTTGTCTAATTCTCCTAACTGCATATGCGGCGGAGCTGAGCTTACTGGCAAGTTCATTTACACGCCACCACTGCAATTTGAAGTCTACTGTAATTCCAACAGGCAAACAAACAGTAATTAGATCAAATTGCCTATATTACATAGAACTGCAATTCTAGACGAGTTAATGAAAAGCGCTTTCAGCAGGGACGGAATGTACAACCGCTGATGTAGAATGACGAGTGACTACTCACTCGTCATTCCACATCAGCAACACTTATTGGCAAGCTTTTAGCTGAGCCAGAAGGAACAGCTCACTATATACAAGGCAGTGCTGGTCCCAACGCTTACTTATGGAAAGTAGGATAAACGCGGTGAAAATGCGAGAGTTGTGTTAGATTTGTGGCGTAACGCTTATAGACCGCATTGACAATGATGATGTAAGAAACAGATTTGGATTGAAAGTTCATATCAGGCGGACCGTATACTTGTATGCCTTTCGCCGATGAATACAAAAAAAAAAGAAAACTGATGGATAACCGAGGGATACAGTTTGGTGATGTACGTATCTTTGAGCTGACCACTGAGCTCGTCAGGTATATTTGTATATCTCCCGACGTTGTGTAAATGTTGTTGTTCTGTTCTGTTCGCTGTTCACTGGCTTGTGAAAGACGCTTTATGCTGCGATAGATACCCTTGGCACACTTACTGCGCGCTCCGTTACTCACAATTTGTTGATTTTGGACATATAGCGGTTTGTTGTTATGTGCATTGCATTAGTTATCGTAGAATTACTAGAATTTCATCTATCCATCTATAACTTCACGACAAATCCCTTGCGGTGTAGGCAGAGAGAACCGAGCGTCACGTGACTCGATCCTTACACACCTCACTCGCTTCAATAACATTCATTGCTCTTCTCATGTACGCCCGCCGGTCTCTAAGGCTCCTGACATCACCTTCTGATAGAACACGATCAATTTGGTCGTGGTAGGCAAGTATTTACCTTCCTCATCAAATAAATAATGAAATAAATAAAAAAACAGCTTTTAGTAACATGATTTAACATTTCCGCGAATTGTGCTTCTTCGAAACCCTAAATGGGCAGCACGCTAAATAATAATATAATATAATAATAATAAATTAAACTAATATTGGCACTAGATCTGTCGTATCTAAGTTACATATAAGGCAGAGAGAACCGAGAGCTACATGATGCAGTCCTTGCGTACCTCGCTCGCTTCAAAAACATTCATAGCCATTCTCATACACGCTCAGTTCCTAAGGCTCTTGATATCGCCTTCTGATAAAACACGATCAGATAGAGCCTCTTTCTTTTATGTTATTGCAGACGCGGTAAGCAAGCGTTATTCTACGCCAATGACCATCCCACACGAAGGAACAGGCAGCAAAAGAGGTCCCCGATGATCCATTGTGACCGCAGCGGAACGTGTGCTAACATGACACGGAAAGCATTATATACAGTCTCCAGAACAAAACATTTCAAGTACTTTTTTTTATACAACGTCGGTAGACATACAAGCATACGGCCCACCTGATGTAAAGCAGTTACCGTAGCCTATTAACGCTTGTAATATATTAAGTATCACTAGCGCGATGCCTCCTCTGCTGCTTACACAGCAACTCCTTAGGAGTTACTGGTGACTTCACTCACACGCAGGAATACGACAACCCTCTAGAGAGTTGTTATTTGCCTGCGGTTTTCTGTGAGGTGGAGGTACTTCCCCAGATGGGTTGTTTTGATGCGCCCTACCTCTCTTAAAAAAATCCAGATCATGACAAGCAGACATGTTCATGCACACAAATGTTTGTCTTGTGTGGGAATCGAACCCACGAGCGTTGGCGTCAAAGTCGCGTCATTGACGACTGAGCCATCGAGCTCGTCATAACTCCACTGCGGCTGCGATCCTAATACAGCCTACAGTTGTTAGTTCCTATCTGCATAATTGCATCCTGGCACTTGAACTGTGGCTTAGTGAGACTTAATATATTAGAAGTGATTATATACTACAGTAACCACTTAAAATCGGGCAGGTTGTATGCTTGTATGCCTCCCTACATTGTACAAAAAAAAAAATACAGAATATGGCGGCGAATAAGTTATTGGTAAAGTCAAAAGTAAAGGTAAGTTGGTAAGTTCCTGTTGGTGAGCATGGTTACCGGGAAACTGGTGATAAGTTATATGCATTAGCAATACTCAGTCAGGTTCCGTGGATCTCATTTCGTTCACATTCGTGACTAATTCCTGGTCGAACACACACCTCTTCGTTCGCGTAAGCCAAATTAGACGCTGCGGTAATTTACAGAAATATATTGTCATTGAATAGATTAACTTAAATGTTGAATCAAGACGTACCTTCGTGGTTCTGGGAACTGAACCTGAGTGTTTTCGTTTACCTTCGCAATTAGAATACCCACCGTGCTATATTGTAATATGCTTGTCATTTTTACCTTCGTTTATCCTCATTTATAGACACTTCTATTCTTAGTTAAAAGATTCAGACGTTTTTTGCGAAAGTCAAATTTACATGTATGTAATTTGATCTAACCTGCTTTGTGTGTGGCCGGCACCCACTACAAGACAGGTAGGGCGCATTAAAGGGAAGTGCCTCCACCTCACAGAAAAGCGCGGCCAAACAATAAACTCTCCTCAGCTTTGTTGTGTTCCTGCGTGTAAGTGAGGTCATCAGTAGATACCAAGGAGTTGCTGTGCTAGCTACAGAGGAGGCATCACGTGAATGATACTTAATGTATTACCAGCGTATAGGGTACGGTAACCGTTTCACATCAGATTGTATAGAAAAAACGCGAGGACGACTCCTCCTGCAGTCGTCCTCGCGATAGCCCGCCATCTGGAACAGAAACCGCATGCTCCTGCAACCGTCGCTGCCCCGGGCCCAAAAAGGGTCTCAAATATTATTTCTTATAACTGCTGTCCACAACGTCGGTGCCATGGGCTACTGTTTTCGGGTATTCCCAGAATTTTAACAGCAAGAATTTCTCATGCATTTAACCACCCTTAATTTTTAAGAAATATGAGGAGGACTGCTTTGATCGCCCTGCCTACCAAGACTAACAGACATGTTCATGCACACAAGTGTTAGTCATGTGTGGGAATCGAACCGGCGAGCGTTAGTATTAAAGTAAGGTAACAGCGCGTTTCACCATAGCGCCACCGAGCTCGTCAAAAAGACGCCATTGTAACTTATGCTGTTCAGGAACACCGCTCCTATATGAATTCTATATGTTTGTCTGTGCGTTTGTCTATCGCTTTTTTCGAATATTCGAACTTTGACTTCAGATTCGGATTCAGCATAAAAAAGTAGAATAGGAATGTTCAGGAACACCGTTCCTGTATCTTAAGGAACATGGTCAAAATGGCCGACATATTAAAAAAAAAACTGTTATATAATTGACGAGCCAGGTGTTCCTCTGGCAATGCAAGCTTGCGCATTCTCAACTGGATTTATTTTAGACAAATAATTGGAGTTCTGCGCGAATGAATAAAACTTGAGAACTTGATGTGCGTGTCATTATAACCTAACACGCGGGTTAAGCAGTGTCGACCCCAGTCTGTCATATGGACTCTTTTTCGACCTTCGGAGAGCATGTTAAGCCGTCAGTTCCGGCTGTTGTCGATAGATGACAGTCGTTAAGCTAAGTCAGCGACCCTCGGGCGACTTGAAAACACTAGCCTCCGCCAATCCGCATTTGAGCGGCGTGGTGGAGTATGCTCTAAACCCCTTCGGTTGAAGGGAGACCCGTACCCTGCAGTGGGATGAGTAGGGGTTGATGTGGTACTTATTGAATTACGAGTACTAAAAAATGAGGCTGTGTAATACTAAATATCAAAAATATAAATATCAGTAATCATCCCACTACAGGGTACGGGTCTCCCTTCAACCGAAGGGGTTTAGAGCATACTCCACCACGCTGCTCAAATGCGGATTGGCGGAGGCCAGTGTTTTCAAGGCGCCCGAGGACCACTGACTTAGCTTAACGACTGTCATCTATCGACAACAGCCTCCGAGGCACGGAGAAACTCGGGATAGATAAACCCAACCACAGACAGGCTGCGGTCGACGTTCGGTGAGTATGACGCGCGCAACGACGCCATCGAGATCATAAAGGTAGTGTTAAAAATAGCGCTTGTCTATGGGTCTAATTGTCAGTTGTTTTTATTACTACTCTATCGCGCCCTTTCCTGTCTATGGATATTAATTACTAAGAGCTTGCTGTGTGAATGACGTGTTAGGCAATGCGTAAAACTGATTATTTTATGGAATTTGCTTGAATAATTTACACTGAGCATCTCAAAGGCATTGTTAATTGGTTAAATACACATTGTTTTCTTGTGACGACAACGTAATACCGTGTAACAAAATAGTTCTGAAGTTAAAAATGTCCGCAACTTATGTACTATAAATAGCTATCGGCTTGTTAGGTGGAAACTGTGTATTATTTATTTGTTTGTCGATAGATGACAGTCGTTAAGCTAAGTCAGCGGCCCTCGGGCGGCTTGGAAACAATGGCCTCCGTCAATCCGGATTTGAGCAGCGTGGCGGAGTATGCTGTAAACCCCTTCGGTTGAAGGGAGACCCGTATCGCATCGATAGCTCGATGTCGTCGTTGCGCGTGTCATTATAACTAAACACGCAGGTTAAGTAACGTCGACCGCAGCCTGTCTATGGATGGGTTTATCTATCTCGAGTTTCTCCGTGTTTCGGAGGGCACGTTAAGCCGTCGGTCCCGGCTGTTGTCGATAGACGACAGTCGTTAAGCCAAGTCAGTGGCCCTCGGTTGCAGGATATTACGAATTGACAAGTTGGGTGGGACACTAAATTTGTGTTTTCGGATTTATGCACATATCTATCACTCGCTCGGCGGTGAAGGAAAACATCGCGAGGAAACACACACGCCTAGGAAAATATATTTTGAAAGACCTGTGACCTAACCTAAGAAAGACCTGGTGTTCACGCCCTGTGTCGTGCAGGTCTGTCGGCAGTCGCTCGGTTCTCGGTAGCTCGTGTTCGGCAAATCCTTAGGCTTAGGTAGCGGACGCCGCCAATCCTATTGGATTAAACTTTAAAATTTGACGAGCTCGGTGGCGCAGAGGTTAGTAACGCTACTTTGATACTAACGCTCGTGGGTTCGATTCCCCACACAAAACAAACACATGTGTGCATGGACACGTCTGTTTGTCTTGGCCTGGACGTTTTAAGAGATGTAGGGCGTGTCACAGCTGAATTTTGACGAGCTCGGTGGTGCAGTGGTGGAACGCGCTGTTACGCTACTTTGACACCAACGCTCGTGGGTTCGATTCCCACACAGTACAAACATTTGTGTGCATGAACATGTCTGTTTGTCTTGGTCTGGGTGTTTTCTATGTATAATAAGTATGTATACAAAAAAAACGTATTTACGTATGTTTATCAGTTGTCTAGTACCCATAACACAAGCTTCGCTTACTTTGGGGCTAGATGGCGCTGTGTAATTTATCGAACAATATTTATTTTTATCCCCGCGGTGTTGCGAGCGTCAATAGGCTCTGGTGACCGCTTACCGTGGGATGCGGGCGGCATGCTTGTTTGCCAATCTAGATGTAAAAAAGAATGTCCTATTGTCCTCGGTTCGTGTTATGGCATGTACCAGTCAATTGTTTATATTTATGCATGTTTCTTATTATCACTCGCTCGACGATGTCACACATCCTGAGAAACCCAACAATTGAGAAATCAAACAAATTACATTTCGAAAGAGGCGCGACCTCACTTTTTATTTTTTTGTACTACGTCGGGAGGCATACGGCCCACCTGTAAAGCGGGTACCGTAGCCTATTAACGCTTGCGATATATTAACTAGTAAATAACAGCAAGCTGTGTAGGCAGAGCTGATATTTTTTAAATTTAAAAAATATTCAAATATTTTATTTTTAATTTTTTAAAAATATATGGAACCCTGTACGACATCTAGCGACGAGTGCTGTTACTTTTTCTGTTGATGGGAGTGCAGTGCAGACTCTGCACTGCAGAGTGGCCGGCCATACGTTTTCCCATATGTTTTTTTTTTCTAATTGGAACGATTTTGGACTGTTCTTCCTCACCAACGAACATTTAAATTTCAAATTAAAGGATACAAAACTACAATATGTTAGCTATTAGTGTGTCGATTTTGGAGTTTCTCACTATTACCGTCTAAACGCTAGCTGGATGACATCAGTCTACCCCAAACGGCAATTTTGAGGGTAATGTGGCTCCGCTGGCTATCGCAGCTCTGCCAATTATCACTCGCGCGATGCCTCCTCTGCTGCTTACACAGCAACTCCTTAGGAGCTCACTGGTGACCTCACTCACACGCAGGAACACAACAACCCTCTATAGGCAGTTGTTATTTGGCAGCGGTTTTCTGTGAGGTGGAGGTGCTATGATGCGCCCTACCTCTCTTAAAAACACCCAGACCAAGACAAACAGACATGTTCATGCACACACATGTTTGTCTTGAACGGCTGAGCCAACGAGCTCGCTCAAAACGAGTGGAGGAGCAAGTGAGGTGGAGATACTTCCCTAGACGGGCTGCTTTGATGTGCCCTACCTCTCTTAATATATATATTTTTTAATTATTATTGTCTAGAGGGTTGTTGTGTTCCTGCGTGTGAGTGAGGTCACCAGTAAGCTCCCAAGGAGTTGTTGTGTAAGCAGTAGAGTAGGCATCGCGCGAGTGATACTTAATTTATTACAAGCGTTAATAGGCTACGGTAACCACTTTACAGCAGGTGGGCCGTATGCTTGTATGCCTCCCAATGTTGTATAAAAAAATATCCGCTAGCAGTTACGTCATTACATTTCATGGAAACATTAACGTATTGTACATTTTTTTCCGTCGATTCTTGTTGAGGGGGGCCTATGACGTCATTGTTTGTATGTTGACGCATGCGCGCTTGTCGAGCGTCACGATAAGCTGACCTGATGTAACCTAAGGAGTTGCCGTGTTACATAATATATCAAGCTTTCATAGGCTACGGTAATCGCTTTACGTCCTGACGTTATACAAAAAATGACCGTAGCTTGAGGACGCTGGCATACTAACTCCTCAGGAGAGTTACGAATAACCTAAATCACTCGCACGACCACATCAATCTTCCAGGTACTTGTTATTTGGCTGCGGTTTCATGTGAGGTGGAGGTGCTTCCTCAGTGGGGCCGTGGTCTATCTTTCTTTTGCTTGACGTCTGTTATCTAACGAAAGTACATGGGACCGGCGGTTTAATGTGCCTTCTGCACACGCAGGAACTTGAGATTACTAAACCCATCAATAGACAGGCTGCGGCCGGCGTTGC
This sequence comes from Pyralis farinalis, assembly GCA_947507595.1. Classification (NCBI taxonomy): domain Eukaryota; kingdom Metazoa; phylum Arthropoda; class Insecta; order Lepidoptera; family Pyralidae; genus Pyralis; species Pyralis farinalis. The sequence goes on from OX382263.1 coordinate 1,333,830, forward strand.
TTAACTTTCGTATTCGACATCGATCGAATTCATTATTCATGTTTATATTCCATGTTTATTTATATTCTGGAATAAAGAACACTGCGCCGTATAGAATGCTAGAAGCGCTAGCCTCTACTTCTTTGCGTTAACCCGTTTCTATTCCCGTTACGATTGGCGAGGTCCTCTACCAAAGCCAAAGGATTTTGCAAAGATTCAGGTAGTATTGTCTTAGGTTTTCGCGATTGTTATTCATTGAAATTAAACAATTTTTAACGGAAGTATCGCGTGTTATATTTATTTTGTTGAACCTGACGTTTCGAACGCCTTGCAGCGTCCGTGGTCGCAGGAAGACTAAGGTGACATTTGTCTTACATTGGTTCAATTATTACATCTACCGACTGGATTAATTATATATGTATATATAATTAATCCATCCATACTTCCGTTAAAAATTGTTTAATTCAAAGATTCAGGTCATAATTACAAATATGTACATAAATTCGAAAACATGAATTCAGTGGTACATGCCAGGACTCGAACCGCCGACCTGTTGGATGGCTCCTTATCCACTTTGATATCATTGTTCAACACATCATTTGTTGTTTGTCTTGTGTGAGAATCGAACGCACGACCTGAAGGAACTTATGACGAGCTCGGCGGCTCAGTCGTGAATGACGCGACTTTGACACCAACGCTCGTGGATTCGATTCCGACACAAGGCAAACATTTGTGTGCAATGAATACGTCTGTTTGTCTTGGTCTGGATGTTTTAAGAGAGGTAGGGTGCATCAAAGCAGCCCGTCTGGGGAAGTACCTCCACCTCACAGAAAACCGTAGCCAAGTAACAAATCCCTGGAGGGTTGTTGTGTTCCTGCGTGTGAGTGAGGTCACCAGTAAGCTCTCAAGGAGGTGCTGTGTAAGCAGCAGAGGAGGCGTCGCGCGAGTGATACTTAATATATCGCAAGCGTTAATAGGCTACGGTACCCGCTTTACAACAGGTGGGTCGTATGATTGTATACCTCCCGACGTAGTATAAATAATAATAATAAATATTGTCGGACAAATTATCTAGCACCAAAGTAAGCGAAGCTTGTTTTATGGGTACTAGACAACTGGTAAACATACGTAAATACATTTTTTTTTGTAAATACATACTTATTATACATAGAAAATACCTAGACCAATACAAACAGACATAATGTTTGTACTATGTGGGAATCGAACCCACGAGCGTTGGTGTCAAAGTAGAGTAACAGCGCGTTTCACCACTGCACCACCGAGCTCGTCAATAAAAAGAAGCGTTTACTATTTTTTTAAAGTAAGAATGCTATTTAATATAGTATATTAGATATCGTAATGTTATTATGATAAATAACGTAACACAGCTGTAATCCAAACATCCGTCTCTTGGACACACAATCAGGAGACACTTGACAACTTCGCAGAATATTACCACGGCCGATATAAAAACAATTCATAAAAAAAAAGTTACATAGTTAAGGTAAACCTAATAAACCTATTGACAACACACATCGCCCTCACTCTCTTAAACAGGCTGGCGTCTAAACATGTCAGTGATGCGAGCTTACTGACCGAGAGGATGTTTTAACCAATAAGGCGATAAATGCCGCGATCAAAACTTCCTACTACTACCTACAAATTTCTTCTGATTAAATTCGTTGTGAGTTCCAATTCTGTAGTTTAACTCCCGGGACGGCAATGGACTTCACTGTTCATTGCCTTTTTGGTCGCCGCTGTTAATTCTGGCTACACAGGAGACACAGCGGTGGGAATGAGTGGTGGGCCTTTCCCGTTAAAAAAAAAATTGCCCGATGGTGATCCGCCAACTAGCCAATGAGAGCTGTTACTCCGATCCTGAGCGGTAGAATGGGTTACTACGCAAAATTCGTCTCAATGGCATTTCGTTTAGAAGTTATGACGGGTATAAATGCTAAAATTTGACGAGTACGGTGGCACCGCGGGTAATAACGCGACTTTGACACCAACGCTCGTGAGTGCGATTCCCACACAGGACACACATTTGTGTGCATGCACACGTCGGTTTGCATTGGTCTGGGCGTTTTTAAGAGAGGTAGGGTGCATCAAAGCACCTCCACCTCACAGAAAACCGCAGCCAAATAACAACTCCCTAGAGGGTTGTTGTGTTCCTGCGTGTGATTGAGGTCACCAGTATGCTCCCAAGTGTAAGCAGCAGAGGAGGCATCGCGCGAGTGATACTTAATAGGCTACGGTACTCGCTTTACATCAGGTGGGCCGTATGCTTGTATATTTCCCGACGTTGTATAAAAAAAAAGTGATATCAAGTGGTACAATTAAAGTTATATTAATTCATGTGCTGAATCATTTCCATACATCTCTGTCAGTTAGATATTCATCGATTCTATAATAACCGTTTGATACATGAAATAATGTACAACAAGTTTATGGTCCTCATCATTACATACAAAAATGTCCGCGAGGCTGTATATTTAACTATAGTAAAGCGACAAGAATCATTTTTTATACGAACAATCAATCAAAACACGGGTTGAATCAAAGCATGATGACATGATGACGAGTTTGGTGGCGTATTCATTCACAAAAACGTACTTGTGTGGGAATCGAATCCACCGAGCTTACGTCAAGAGACTAGGAAGCATACGGCCCACATGATGTAAAGCTGACACAGCAAACCTTTAGGTGCTTAATGGAGACCTCACTCACTTGCATTGCCGTACCTCCACCTCACAGAAGACCGCAGCCAAATAACAACTCCTCTAGAGGGTTGTTGTGTTCTTAAGTATCACCCGCGCGATACTTATACGCCACAAGTATACGGCTCACCTGATGTAAAGCGGTTGCCGTAGCCTATTAACGCTTGAGATATATTAAGTATTACTCGCGCGATGCCTCCTCTGCTGCTTACACAGCAACTCCTTGGCAGCTTACTAGTGACCTCACTCACACGCAAGTACCCCAGTACAGGAACAGAACAACCCTAGTTGTTATTTGTCTGCGGTTTTCTGTGAGGTGGAGGTACTTCCCCAGAGAGGCTGCTTAGATGCGCCCTACCTCTCTTAAAAAATACTCTTTCTTTCGTATTAAAGTAGCCATTCATTCGACCACTGGACTCGCCAATACATCCTGATGCAATCATTGAATTGTTGACAAGAAGGTTCCTCTCCATGGCATTTCTTATATGTACCAATACGACATTAGCAATCATGAACCCTTGTGGAGTTGTCATCCGAATTATTGCAGGAATTTATTAACTTGCTGCATGATATTAAGAATTGACGAGGTCAGTGGTGCGGTGGTTAGTAACGCTACTAAGACACCAATGCTCGTGGGTTCAATTCCCACACAGGACAAACATTTGTAAACATGAACATGTCTGTTTGTTCTAGTCTGGGTGTTTTTAAGAGAGGTAGGGCGTATCAAAGCAGCTCTTCTGGTGAATTACCACAGAAAACCACAGCCAAATAACAATTTAGTGGAGGTTTGAGGTGTTCTTGCGAGTGAGTGAGGTCTCCAGTAAGATCCTAAGGAGTAGCTGTGATAGCAGTAGAGGTAGCATCACTTGAGTGATACTTAATGTGTTGCAAGCGTTCATAGGCTAGTAAGCGCTTAACATCAGCTAGGCCGTATGCTACTAAGGCTATTGACTTCGTATATAAAAAAAATCGGCCAAGTGCGAGTCGGACTCGCGCACGAAGGGTTCCGTACCACTATCTATAAAAACGGCATAAAAATCACGTTTGTTGTATGGGAGCCCCCCTTAAATATTTGTTTTATTTTAATTTAATTATTTATTCTTAAAGTGAATATATAACTAAATATTCTGTGAATATTTCAAGCGTCTACCTGTAGCCGTTATCAATATCGAGCAAAAACGAGCAAAAAAATCACGTTTGTTGTATGGGAGCCCCCTTGAATATTTATGTTATTCTATTTTTTAGTATTTGTTGTTATAGCGGCAATAGAAATACATCATCTGTGAAAATTTCAACTGTTTAACTATCACGGTTCGTGAGATACAGCCTGGTGACAGACGGACGGACGGACGAACGGGCAGCGAAGTCTCAGTAATAGGGTTCCGTTTTACCCTTTGGGTACGGAACCCTAAAAAGAAAAGATTAAGTAAGGGTGTATATATATTGGCTCCGCTAAGTATGTAGAAACAGAGACGAGTACAGGCAATCAGAACGAGAACTAATGTTTTTTAGGGTTCCGTACCCAAAGGGTAAAACGGAACCCTATTACAGAGGCTCCGCTGGCCGTCCGTCCGTCCGTCACCAGGCTGTATTTCATGAACCGTGATAGTTAGACAGTTGAAATTTTCACAGATGATGCATTTCTGTTGCCGCTTTAACGACAAATACTAAAAAATAGAATAAAATAAATATTTAAGGGGGCTCCCATACAACAAACGTGATTTTTTTGCCTTTTTTATAGATAATGGTACGGAACCCTTCGTGCGCGAGTCCGACTCGCACTTGGCCGATTTTTTTATATCATTTATACGTGGTGTTGTTCTAGAAGGGAGGTGATAGCTGTCGCACAGTTGATACCATTGAATAGTGTCTTCGGATTTTACAGATTTGAAGAAATTTGACGAGCTCGGTGGCTCAGGCGTGAATGACGCAACTTTGACAGCAACGCTCGTGGATTCGATTCCCACACAAGGCAAACATTTGTGTACAAACATGTCTGTTTGTCTTGGTCTGGATGTTTTAAGAGAGGTAGGGCGCATCAAAACTGTCCGTCTGGGGAAGGACCTCCGCCTCACAGAAAACCGCAGCCAAATAACAACTCCCTAGAGGGTTGTTGTGTTCCTGCGTGTGAGTGAGGTCACCATTAAGCTCCCAAGGAGTTGCTGTGGAAGCAGCAGAGGAGGTATCGCGCGAGTGATAATTAATATATCGCAAGCGTTAATAGGCTACGGTACCCGCTTTATATCAGGTGGGCCGTATGCTTGTATTTCCTCCCGACGTAGTATATAAAAAAAAAGTTACCATCAACTCGGCGGTGAAGAAAAACATCACGAGGAGACTCTCATATCCAAGAAATTATATTTTGAGAGACTTGTGATCTTACCTAAGAATGGTCTGGTTGTCCCATGTAAAAATCAGTACCTTCGCCAAATCCTTAGGCTTAGGTAGCGGACCCCGCCAATCATAATAGATCAGGAAACGGGACTACGCTAAAGAAGAAGAAAAAACAGTTACTGTGTTTTAAATATAACAAGTTGAGAATGCGCAAGCTTGCATTGCCAGAGGAACACCTGGCTCGTCAATTATATAACAATTAATTTTTTTTTTAATTTGTCGGCCATTTTGTCCGTGTTCCTTAAGAGATAGGAACAGTGTTCCTGAACATTCCTGTTCTACTTTTTTATGCTGAATCCGAATCTGAAGTCAAAATTCGAATATTCGAAAAAAATAGCGTCAGACAAACGCAAAGACAAACATATACAATTCATATAGGAACGGTGTTCCTGAAAATATGTAGCTTGATTTAATGCACGATTTAATAAACGATTATTATTATCACCAATAGCGGATATCAACATAATTTAGTTTAGTACTCCGATTAATATTTAGACAGTCAAGAACACAGCCAATATAGAGTCTGTAGAAACAGTTTTAAACGAACTCGAGAACGTAGTTATAGAATCTTAGGTTACCATCCATGATACCAAATTTCTAGTTTCAGATACTTGCTTGATAACCGTTAATTCAACTTCAACCTGAGGTTTAAAACTGCAAATTCTTTTGACCTGAGCAATTCAAAATCTAATACAAGTAATGTAGTTTTGCTAGTTTGCCACCTACGTTAAGTGAGAGGTTACCATGATCACCGTGCATGAGAAGAACAATGAATGTTAAAGAAGCGAGTGAGATATGTAAGGATCGAGTCACGTGGCGCTCGGTTCTCTCTGCCTTCCTCGCAATGGATTTGGCGTGAAGTTATAGGTAGATAGAAGTAATGTAGATAATAGAGAAACTGACTTAAAACTAAGCAATGTTTATTTAAGTTATCAATACATTCCAGATTTTCATTCGACTTACAAACGTCAACTGTTTTATCAGGTTTAGAAGGTAAATAGAGTAGTAAATGGTCATCTGCATACACATGGTAATGCTGCACTGTACAAGATAATTAGAACCGGACCCAATAAAGATCCCTGCGGTACACCTGTCACAAGCTTAGCAGAGCCGAATATGATGTTTCGCCAGATTCACTACAGACTTCGACCCGTTTCGACCAGAAAATTAGATAGAGAACCATTTCAATGTCCTATTATGAAATCCTTAAAAGAAAAATTTGACTAGAAGATTATGGTTAGTATAAAAAATATTCCAAATTAGTGGCGTACCGCGTGTAGACCGCGTTTGTAATAATGAATGTAAGAAACAAAGTTGGTCTGTAAGAGAGTGTCGGCGTTGAAATAAGAAGAGGCATGCACCGTTAGTTTGGACATGTAGAAAGAATGCAGGTAGAATGAATCACGAAACAGATATACAACGCGAAAGTAAAAGGATGTAGGAGCCGAGGAAGACCAAGACTTACCTTCCATGACCAAATTGATCGCGATTTATCAGAAGGTGATGTCAGGATCCCTAGAAACCGGCGAGCGTGTATGAGAAGAGCTATTATGAATATTATTGAAGCGAGTGAGATGTATAAGGAGAGAGTCACGAATTTTAAGAGAGGTAGGGCGCATCAATCCCCACGTCTGGGGAAGTACCTCCACCTAATAGAAAACCGCAGCCAAATAACAACTCCCTAGAGGGTTGTTGTGTTCCTGTGTGTGAGTGAGGTCACCAGTAAGCTCCTAAGGAGTTGCTGTGTAAGCAGCAGAGGTGGCATCGCGCGAGAGATAATTAATATATACTAGCGTTAATAGGCTACGGTACTGGCTTTACATCAGGTGGGCCGTATGCTTGTATGCCTCCCGACGTAGTATAAAAAAACGAATCGCACGCAATTTTTTATATATAAGTTCAGCACAGTGGCTCCGCTTTGCCTGATGGTAAGCGAAAGAGGAGCCCGATAGTTTCGAATTTTAGCTTCTAATGGAAAAGCAACCTTATACTCGCGTGAACACTTGAAGCAGCGATTAGACATCGTGATATCAAAAGCGTGAACATAGAGCGCACTAAAATGCCTCTTCAGTTTTTGTTGTGTGTGTAAATCACTACAGCAAATATGTGTTTAATCATCATTATCTAAATAGCCTTTATTCTCTTGAGAATTCGGGATATTTCAGTTATAAAAAAATATATTAAAAAACTTCAAGATAATGAGACGAATACAGAATTTCAGATGTAGGATATTATAGGGTTTATTTATGATGATATTGGTCATACTTCAAAAACGTCTTTAAGAAAATAATGATATACTTTTGTAAACAATACACGTGTACAATACACCACGGTTGTTGTGACGCATTATCCCGAGCTTCGTAATACTCCGGCGCGCACACACACGTACAACGTTCGGGCCCTGTAATAAACACTGTATAATGCGTTATATCTCATTCTCTCGCACGTTGAATCCTATAGTATAGATGTATGTGGTTGTCTCTTTTTACTGTCGCCTCTTCGTTTCATCGAGTTCAAATCACAATGAAGTTAAAGAAGTTTTCACTTCAAAAATTGCCGGACCCTGTTGTAGAGTGGTTAGCGAAGCTACTTTAACACAAAGGCTCGTTCGATTCTCACAAAGGACAAACGACAAAGTACTCGTAATAAACCTCTTGATTGCGAATGAAGGCCCTCTGCATTCATCATAACATTGTGTTTTAGCGTCTAAATATCTAAGCGATTCGAGCCTACTGACCAAAGAGTGGATATTTTAACCAATAAGCTGAGAAGTGTCGCGATGTTGCGTTGTCCGGTAAACTAGTCAATAAGATATGCGCATTCTGATTTTAGATTTGATTTCACGCTTTTTCTGCCATGCCCATGTTTCACTGCCGTACGTGATTGTTGGCGTTGATACACCCAGAATGATAGCAAGGTTAGCGTTGCGATATATTATCGCTTGTTACCACTCTCGTAAACATATATATATATATATATATATACATTATAATATAATGAATGAGGAGGCTTAGTACAAATTCTAATACAACAAGTACATTCTATAGTAGTAAGTAGTAACAATTCAGTGGTATAATACTTAAAGTAGACAACAACAGCCAAATTTTATTAAGGTATTGCGTAAATATATTTTTCTGACACAAGCTATTATGCAAATACATACAACAAAATGACAGATGACACCATCGTTAAGCGATGACAAACATACGACTTCTTGACAAGTGATGATTTGTTGAATTTCCAACAAAAACTTTTAAAAGGTTTAATCTTGACGGTTGTTTGTCGAACTATATAAAAATAATATAAAATATTTATTCTTTATACAACGTCGGGAGGCATACAAGCATACGCCTAAACAGATGTAAAGCGGTTACTGTAGCCTATGAACGCTTGCAATACATTAGGTATCACTCGCGCGATGTCACCTCTGCTGCTAACACAGCAACTCCTTAGGAGATTACTGGTGCCCTCACTCACATGCAAGGATACCTACAGAAATCATTTTTGGCTGAGGTTTTTCTGTGAGGTGAAGGTACTTCCCCAGATGGACTGATTTGATGCGAGCGTTGGTATCAAAGTCATGTCATTCACTTTGCCTTATTTCAAAACTCTTAGACTGTCTCTATATCATTGTTGCAGATAGTCAGCTAGCGTTACGTCACACTGGGTTTACGCTCATATCTCGACCGCTGTTTTCCCGTTTTGTTTTCAAATTGATTGTATCGCATTTAGGTTCTGCGCATTTTAATACTATACACATAATGAATAAATAGACATTTTGATACTTAGGAAAAAATTTAACACTTTAGACCAAATTTTTTTTAGATTTTATGAACCAAAAGGGACCAACATGTGTGTGCATGAACATGTCTGTTTGTCTTGGTCTGGGTGTTAGAGGTAGGGCGCATCAATGCAGCCCGTCTGGGGAAGTACCTCCATCTCACAGAAAATCTCTATGACCAAATGGGTGGTGTGTTATCAGAAGGTGGAGTCAGACCTAAAAACCGAGGAGCGTTCATGAAAATAACTATGAATGTTAAAGAAGTATGATTGATAGTGGACCCTGAATATTAATTTAATAAAACACTTATTTTGACTGACGTATTCTGTATATTCGGACACAATAACAGTATAACAGAGTAACATAAATAAGAAGAGCCATGCTCTGTTGGTTTGGGAGCAGGAATGCAGGAAGAATCCGGAAACAGATATACAACGCGAAAGTAGAAGGATGTAGGAGCCCAGTAAGGCCAAGACTTACCATGACCAAACTGATCGTGTTTTATTAGGTGATGTCAGGAGCCGGCGAACGTTGCGTGTTCGTGAAATCGTGTTTGATAATTACGACCAGTTTGACCGATTTAAACGTGCACGTATTCATCGCAGAACATCAGCAGAACTACAGTATCGAACTTATAGACGCTGGAGTTTTATTACTGACTTATGGGATTTGAGAGCAACGTGTATACTTTTTCTAAATATGTGAAATATTTTGTCAGTGATTTTTCTCAGGTATGACAAACTCGTAGCATGTTATTCTAACGATTAACGTCTACAGCGTCTGAGGATGCCTCATGGAGAGACGAAACACGTGTCGCAGCGACGACCAGGCCAGTCGTGGCACCGACGGTGGTGGTGGGGGCATGCGGTCTGTTCTAGATGGCGGACGATCGCAGCAGCCGAGGCAGAGACTACCGGAGCAGCCATGGCAGCGTCGGCATGTTGCATCTACTAACGGTAGTGGTACGAGATCGAGACGTGGTACGCAGGTGCGACTCGGGCGGCGCTTTGTGTTTCTGATCCTCTGTGCTACGTTATTTTGCGGCACCGTCGAAGGAAAAGCCGTCGCGCGCCGCGGATGTACCGGTAGGGTATGACTAAAAAAAATATCGCAATTTCTCAATTATTTTGTAATCAAATTCTAATTTTCACATTAATAGATTCTACTACACTTGCATACCATGTCACGTTAGTTATTCTCAAGACTGCATTGAACGTCAAAGTCAAAATTTTTTTATTCCGTAAAAAATGGCTACATTTGTTTGGAATCGTCACAATTTTTTTCCCTACCATGTGGTTCATGACTAGGTGAGCACTGATAAAAATACTGCCAAAAAACTCAGGCATCCCTCTTTTGGTATCCAAACAAATTTACATAATTTATTAATTACATTATAATTGGATCGACTCAATCCCAGGCATTTTTATCATTAATATAGTCAGATACTTTATAATGTGCCCTGCTACACAATTTGGCTTTAATGGTAGTTTTAAATTTGTTTATTGACAATTCTCTTATATTGCTAGGAAGTTTGTTATAGAACCGTATACATTGCCCCATAAAAGAATTACTTATTTTGTGGTGGTGGTGTCGTCAACCGGTATTTGAATAACAAGTATTATTCAAATTACAATTACATTAAACGTCGTGTCACAGATCGACGCGGAAGATAATAAGTGGTGTTGAATGATGAAAGGGAGCACGTGAGGTCTGCCGCAGACAAGAGCACGTGTCGACGGATATCAATGGACAACCCAATTAATGCCGTATTATTAGGACTAGAGGTCGCCTAGTGGTCAAAGTTCGACCATAATTCTTTGATCTTTAAGTTTGAACGTTATGAAGGTTCCATTGTCAAAGAATTTATCTCTATTATCATTGCATATAATTGACAGAGCTGCGATAGCCAGCGGAGCCACATTACCCTCAAAATTGTCGTTTGGGGTAGACTGATGTCATCCAGCTAGCGTTTAGACGGTAATAGTGAGAAACTCCAAAATCGACACACTAATAGCTAACATATTGTAGTTTTGTATCCTTTAATTTGAAATTTAAATGTTCGTTGGTGAGGAAGAACGGTCCAAAATCGTTCCAATTAGAAAAAAAAACATATGGGAAAACGTATGGCCGGCCACTCTGCAGTGCAGAGTCTGCACTGCACTCCCATCAACAGAAAAAGTAACAGCACTCGTCGCTAGATGTCGTACAGGGTTCCATATATTTAAAAAAAATTAAAAATAAAATATTTAAATATTTTTTAAATTTAAAAAATATCAGCTCTGCCTACAGAGCTTGCTGTTATTTACTAGTATCTATACCTAATATTTAATTTAGTTCTATTAGGTAAGCTGTCAGTCTCTACAAATATACCATAGGAAACATGTGGTATAGCTTCGCTAAGCCCTATTATAAAAACAATAACATTTGGTTTTGAATTTCACTTCCAAAACCAAAGAAAATAATCCCGTAAATATTTAGGGTTCCTGCGAAAAAAATGAAAAACTGTAAATGAGGGGGAAATATCGGCAGCATTGCGATTTTATTTTTATTATTCGCCAACTGAAATGTGAACCGCATGCACTCACCACCGTTGCTATAAATATAGACATATAAATGTTAGTCGTTAGAATAGCATAACAACGTTAAATAACATGCTAACGGTAGTGTTGCTCTACTTGACTGAGGTTTTCTGTGATGTGTCAAAGTCAAAGTCAAAGTCAAAATCTTTTTATTCCGTAAAAATGGCTACATTTGTTTGGAATCGTCACAATTTTTTCCCTACCGTGCAGTTTATGACTAGGTGAGCACTGATAAAAATACTGCCAAAAAACTCAGGCATCCCTCTTTTGGTGTCCAAACAAATTTACATATTTTATTAATTACATTATAATTGGATCGACTCACTCCCAGGCATTTTTATCATTAATATAGTCAGATACTTTATAATATGCCCTGCTACACACTTTAATAGTAGTTTTAAATTTGTTTATTGACAATTCTCTTATATTGCTGGGAAGTTTGTTATAGAACCGTATACATTGCCCCATAAAAGAATTACTTATTTTGTGGAGACGGCTTGCATGTAACACAAGATTATGCTTATATCTAGTATTTATGCTATGAGTATCGCTCTTTTTACAAAATGAGTCTATGTTTTTATGGACATATAAAAGATTTTTATAGATATATTGCGATGCGACTGTTAAAATATTTATTTCTTTGCATTTTTCTCTAAGGCTCTCCCGGGGACCAAGTTTGTAGATAGCTCTTATGGCTCCCTTTTGCAATAAAAAGATGGTGTTAATGTCCGCGGAGTTACCCCAAAGAAGAATTCCATATGACATAATACTATGAAAGTAGCTGAAATAAACTATTCTAGCCGTATCAATATCAGTGAGCCGTCTAATAGTTTTCACTGCATAGGCTGCAGAACTTAGTTTTCCTGATAATTTTTCAATTTGTGGGCCCCATTGTAGTCTGGAGTCAATTGTTATACCCAAGAACACAGTTGTCTCCACAGGGGCTAAATTAGTTCCATTAACATGTACATTGGTAGCCACCTGTCTTACATTAGGTGTTGAGAACTTAATTACTTTAGTCTTTTTATCGTTTAAAAGCAGATTATTAACACTAAACCAATGAATAACTTTAGAGAGAGCATCATTAACTTCGTCATAATTACCTAACTGTCTATTAATTTTGAATGTCAAAGAGGTATCATCTGCAAACAATACAATCTCATGTTTATCCCTTACATAATAAGTTAAGTCATTTATATAAACTAAAAATAAGAATGGACCTAGAATTGACCCCTGTGGGACTCCCATAACTACAGGGGACCCCGAAGATCTTTTACCATTAACATCGACCTTCTGTATCCTATTGCCCAGATAAGAAGACAGAAGTTCGAGAGCCTTGTTCCTGATACCGTAGTGGTGTAATTTTCTGACAAGAGTTTCATGGTGCACGCAGTCAAACGCTTTAGACAGATCACAGAAAATTCCCAAGGCATCTTGCGAACCCTCCCATGCCGCGAATATACTTTTAAGCAAATGAATCCCTGCGTCTATAGTTGAACAACCTCTCGTAAATCCGAACTGTTTCCTATGAAGCAAATTATGTGCATTGAAATGTCTGAGCAACTGGCTAAGCATTAGTTTTTCAAAAATTTTACTGAGAATGGGCAGTATGGAAACAGGTCGAAAATTCGAAGGGTCCGAACTATCACCAGATTTAAATAATGGAATGATTTTACTATGTTTCATCAAGTCAGGAAATACACCAGATGCCACACAACAATTGAAAATTGTAGCTAAATGTGGAGCGATTGAAATAATAATAGAAGAAATGGTTTTGACAGATAGACCCCACAGATCTTTAGTGTTTTTCATATTTATTGATTTAAAAGCGTTCAAAACATCTTTTGGGCTTACAGCTGAAAATTCAAATATTGTGTCGCATTCTACCACGCTCTGTTTGAGAACCAGTTCAGCAGATATAGAAGAAGCATAAGATTTCTCGTAGTAATAAGAGGAATATTAGAAAAATATTTTTCAAACTCAGTCGCCATTTCTAGATCATTTTTGATATCTATATCATTTATCTTTAACCGAAAGTCTCGACTACGTACTTTCGCTCTACCCGTCTCATTATTTATCATATCCCAAACAGATTTAATAATATTTGTTGAACCATTAATTTTATTTTTTAAATATATAGACTTAGCATTGGAACAGGCTCGTTTAAATATTTTGGCATAATTTTTTACAAGTTCTTGAAAAGTCGGATTGTGATTACAGGTCCTTTCTTCATAAAGTTCATACAATTTATTCCGACTTTTGTAAATACCAGGAGTTGCCCAATCACTGAATGTCATACGGTCACTTACAGACAGTCGTTTTGGAGTAAAGATTGTATTAAATTCACTAGTGATTAAGCTAAATAACGAGCTGTACAAGTGGTCCGGAGTACCGTGACAGGGCAACAATACAATTTTTTCTGCTATATTAGACTTAAATCTTTCTAAGCGGCTTTTACTAAATGGTATATAATTTATTTGCTTTCTTTGTATTTTTGAAGAATTTGGAAATGAAACCAACTGACCTGTATGGTCTGACTGAATTTTATTAATTATAGATTGATACAAAGGTTTTACAGTGCTAAATATGTTATCAATACATGTAGCACTTGTAGCAGTTACTCTTGTTGGCTCTGTAAAAATATGATGCAAATTGTATGATTTAAATAAATTTAAAAAGTTGTAGGTGACAGTATTTTTCTCCAAAATATTTATATTAAAGTCTCCACAAATTATAACAGTTTTATGGCTATTAGATAATTTATTTAAGGCATCCTCCATGATATTTGAAAATGTTTCAAAGGGCGTGCTAGGAGGTTTATACAGGTTCATAACAATGAATCGTTCCAATTCAATGCATGAAATCTCTACAACTCGCTCAACAGGGAGGCTCACAATGTCACACCATTCTTTAAATTTAAGCAACTTATTTAATAATATTAAGGAGCCACCATGTATACAGTTATCTCTGATGAATGAGCTTGCAACCTGGTGGTTATTGAAGCTGAAAATGAATTGATGGGGTTTTAGCCAGTGCTCAGTTAGACATAAAATATCAATATTGCTACAATTCATAAACAACTCCAATTCTAACTCCTTTCCTATCATCCCCTGAATGTTTTGGTGCACCAGGTTGATACAATTATTATTCTTTCTATATTCTTGACACTTTACAATTGATGGGGATATAGTATTATTATTACTTTTAGTTCCGTTTTTAATATTGTTATTATTACTATTTACATTGCCAGAGTAAAACTCTATTGTCTTGTATTGTCTTGTGGAGGTACTTGGCCAAACTGACTGCTTTTATGCGCCCTACCTTAAAACTCCCAGGCCAAAACGGACAGACAAAAGTTTATTTGCATCAAAGAAAGCACATGTAAAGCTTTTACTTTGAGTTATTAGTGTAGGTTTCTTGATTAAAAAAAAAATATAAGTACATAAACTATTAACAAATGGACAAAATACAAACAGTGCTATGTACAGTGATGTTCACTCATGTGTGTCGCAGTGATGCGCACAGGCAGCAACTCAGTGGGTTCTCTGCTCGAGGAGTAAACACTGATTTTCAGCTTCAGATTTCAGATACACGCGGGAACGCGCTCATGCATACAAACAGAACCCAACATCTCATATGGCTCCGCGAATTTGAGCCGAATCGCGGGAGATGCCCTCAGTACATGGTGCTCTAAGACTCTCTTCGTGCCGTGGACAATTCTTCACTCCCTACAAATTATTTCTTCTGCTCTGTTGTGTCCGCCTTCTCACCATTCTGGGGTAACGACATGCACGCTTACGCCTTCGTTGCCGTCTATAAGCATACTATGATATATTTTAGCGACCCAAGCCAGCCTTTACAAATTGTTCTTCAGCACTTCATGCATACAAATGTTTGTCCTGTGCGGGAATCGAACCCACGAGTGTTGGTGTTGAAGTACCGTTACTAACCACTGCGCCACCAAGCTGGTCGATGTGCTTGCACAAAGACAGTGCACGTGAAGGTCGACCTTTGTTACCGAATTTGATATTACTGGCAATTCAATCTAGACTCCTTTCTGTGCTTCCACTACCGATAAGATTATTTGACGAGCTCGGTGGCTCAGTCGTGAATGACGCGACATTGACGCCAACGCTCGTGGGTTCGATTATCACACAAGACAAGCATTTGTGTGCATGAACATGTCTGGTTATCCTCGTCTGTATGTTTAAAGAGAGGTAAGGCGCATCGAAGCAGCCCATCTGGGAAAGTACCTCCACCTCACAGAAAACCGCAGCCAAATAACAACTGTATGGAAGATTGTTGTGTTCCTGCGTGCGAGTGAGGTCACCAGTAAGCTCCTAAGGAATTGCTGTGTTAGTAGCAGAGGTGGTATCGCGCAAGTGACAATGTATTACAAGTGTTTATAGGCTACGGTAACCGCTTTAAGTCAGGTGGGCCGTATGTTTGTGAGAGAGAGAGATTCTTACACGTTCAACTGCCGGGGGAACTCGCAGGAAGAGGGTTTCACGCCAATTTATCTATATATTTAGAATAAAACAAATATTTAAAATTAAAACTGAGTATAACAGCATAGCTTTATTTACACAATTAATAAAAACAAAATGATATATCTAAACATACAGACAGATCAAATTACAGAAAAAATACAAATAACACAACTGTACAAAAGAAAATAATATTTACATAAACTGATTTGTTTCAGATCCATATTAGCTTTACTCTCGAAACATACTCGGATCGATGGAAATTGCAATGGAATTGGACAGCAGCACTAGTTTGATTTAATCATAGCGGTGATTGTTTAATTTGATTCTGCTAATGAGATTTCAATCACAAGGTGCTAAAAACGTAGATATATTACGAAATACTTATTCATAGAAGTTGTATTATCATTCTCTTCTTACTATGGACCTCTTATGGAAGCTCTTGGTTGCACAGCGTGTGATGGTGAGCCATGGTCGGAGTTCCTCTGGGAGATAGATAGGATTTAGCTGCGTAGCTGTACTGGAGTTACAGACGTGGCGCTAAGGATCAAGCTGAAGTAGCAGTGGACAGGCCATACGGCTCGAAGAACTGATGGCAGTTTGGGCGGAAATCTTCGCGAATGGCGACCACGAACCGGTCGCTGTGGAAATCAAAGGGGGAGGGCTATGTTCTGCAGTGGACGTCTTTGGGAAATGGCGATTAGCCGATATGGTAACCCTACAGATATTAAATATCGCGAACTATCTTCTTTAGAATCTTAAGTTGTAATTAAAATATAGAAAGTCTCCATTATTAAGTCGCAATCGCCACTGTCACAGGTTGGGAAGACAGCAGTGCCCACGTGTAACAGTGTAACTGGTTAGGAATTTTTAATTCCCAACGAGAGATCTTATCTTTAGAAATAATACAGAAACTTATTTTATCAAGTATTCATTAACAGGTTTACAGGTTGGAATGATATCAGTACCGACATATACCAGTGTAACTGGATGAGAAAATTTAGTTCCCAACGAGATCTTATCGTTGGGATTATATACAGACGCTCATCTGTCACAAGTATTTATTAACAGTGTCACAGGTTGGGAAGACAGCAGTGACCACATGTAACAGTATAACAGGTTGTGAATATTTAATTACCAACGAGAGATCTTGTCTTTGGAATTAAACACAAAAATGAATTTTATTAAGTATTAATTAACAGTGTCAAAGGTTGGGATGACAGCAATGCCAACATGTAACAGTGTAACTGGATGGGAATATTTAGTTCCCAACGAGGTCTCATTTTGGGATTAAAGACAGACACTCGCATTTCACGAGACTTTATTAACAGTGTCACAGGTTGGGAAGACAGCAGTGACCATATGTAACAGTATAACAGGTTGTGAATATTTAATTACCAACGAGAGACCTTATCTTTGGAATTAAACACAGAAATTAATTTTATTAAGTATTATCTAACAGTGTCAAAGGTTGGGATGACAGCAATGCCAACATGTAACTGGATGGGAATATTCAATTCACATCTAGAGATCTCATCTTCGGAATTAAATACATAAACATATTTCATCAAGCAATAATTAACAGTGTCACAGGTTGGGATGACAGCAGTGTCAACACTTAACAGTGTATTTGCATGGGAATGATTAAATACAGACTCCTCTATCGTAAGTCTACATTAACAGTGTAACAGTTTAGTACAACAGCAGTTTTTTTTCTTAACGAGGCACGCTTATGCCTTTGAACTAGTATTAATTATAGCCCCGTCTAAAACAGTGTACCCAGTTGGTTTTTTATATTCTGACAACGAATCGAATTGCGACAGTTAATGGTATAACTCCTGGGAAATTAAAAAAAAGACTCTTACAAATAGAGTATGTTCTGAATTAACACATGCTACTTACTATACAGAGAATATTAAGGATACCCTAGAAAAACATGAAAAGCCGCGTCCAATAGCTAGTTTTAAATAAAAGTGAAATTATATTTTAGGTATTAATTACAGAGGTATCTATCTATATTTGATAGCTTTGCATTACCGGGGAAGTCCCATAACATCCCGGAGACTTGTATTTGAGTGAATCGGTGTGGTCACCAGAAAACTCTTAAAGAGTTGCTGCTTATTTTAAGAGTCAACCAAATCATGCGGATCGTATGTTCGTTTGCCACTGAAGTGATATACTAAAAATTAATTAACAGGAATATGAATTCTGACTATAGATTAATTTAGTCAACTAAGATTTAGATAAATATATAGATATTAGTTTTTAAAATACTTTCTCTAAATTTGTCACTAGCTCTAGGACTATCACTGGCTAGACGTGTAAGGGCCTTTCCCCACATGTGTCGAGACGTTTAATAGCCAGTAGGACCACGAGTCTATAGTACCGTGGCCCTACCAGTGGGTCAAATCGGTGGGACCACGGTCCCGCAAGGGTTGATGCGTTCGGTGACCTAATTTGTGTAAAGCACAGTAGGTGATATACCTGTAATATGAAAGGAGGGGAATGTACTCATTTTTTTTTTTTCCCAGTTTCTTTTCGATAGACAATACTTGTTAACGAGTGGCGCTAATAAGCATCCCAACTTGGTTATACCTTGGCATACCCTATGAAGGAACCTATGGAGAACCAATGAGGGTGGTATTACGTAGTAACTCAATTCATCGCTACGGCTCGGGGGTAAAGCAGAACGCGAAATATCCAATAAGAGCTGCTCTTATTGGATATTTCGCGGATCAACATGGCGTCACTTACCGGATTATTGGTTAGAATATCCTCTCATTGGTCGGTAGGCTCAAATCGCCGAGATATTTAGGCGCTAAAACACAACATTTTTGTGAGAGAGGTGACAATCCGTCCAAACATTAGGTAAACGCCACAACAGTGGGACTGGACCCTAGAACGTAGCAAAATTGAATGAGAAATAAGATTCACTTCTTACCTTCGATGTACATCTATTTTTTTATAATAGCATAATGCCTATGCTTGTTTAACCCCAAAGGTTCTATAAAAAAATTCGAACGCTTGATGTATTTTCAAAAACAGAGATGGTTTTCATTCGTTACTAGGCAACGGTAACCGCTTTACATCAGGTGTGAAGTATGATTGCATATCTCCCGCCGCGTTCGAATTTTTTTTATAGAACATTCGAGGCTAAACAAGCATAGGGCCCACCTTATACTATTAAAAATAGATGCACGTAAATAATACAACACCCACGGAAAAGTCATACACCCCGTTTATCGTATGTCCCAATAATTTTACGGCAAATGTTTGTAAGGCATATGTTTTTTTATACAACTAGATTGACAAACAAGCATGCGGCCCGAATCAGATGGTAAGCGGTCACCGCAGCCTATTGACGCTCGCAACACCACGGGGATGTTACTCGCGCGCTGCCAATCTTGTGACCTAAGGCTGTTTCGTCACAGTACCCAGTAATTTCTCTGCCATATCTCATCCTTCAAACCGGAACACAGCTATATAAATATATCGGCTTGGCGGTAGAAATAGATGAGACAGAGGTACCCACGCAGATGACTTTTGTACAGTCTCAAAATATGTGGTAAAAAGGAGATCACGCCAACATGTGTTCAAATGTTTGTAGCTATGTCTGCCGCCAATATGAATAAAGTGTTCGAAAAATTCTGGCGCCAATATATTTTCAAATGTTCGAAACTATGTCTAGCTAACATGTAATTATATATTGAAGCAATGTTCGTGTGCTCATATATTAAAGCTATGTATTTCGCCAACATGTTTGTAATACACATGTGATAGTTGTTGCCAACATGTGTTCAAATGGTTGAAGTTATGTCTGGTTGCGGCATTACGATAAGTTTTATTATCATTGTTGAGTGTTTTTAAATGAGAGCTTGATGGAGTCGTTGCGCGTGTCATTTCAATCGAACACGCAGGTTGAGCAACGTCGACCGCAGCCTGTCTATGGATGGGTTTATCTATTTCGAGTTTTTCCTGCTTCGGAGGGCACGTTAAGCCGTCGGTCCCGGCTGTTGTCGATAGATGACAGTCGTTAAGCTAAGTCAGTGGCCCTCGGGCGGCTTGAAAACACTGGCCTCCGTCAATCCACATTTGAGCGTGGTGGAGTATGCTCCTAAATCCCTTCGGTTGAAGGGAGATTCGTGTCCCTGCAGTGGGATGAGTAAGGGTTGATGTGGTAGTGGTTTTTAAATTTTTAACAAATTATCATTACTTGTCGCCAGTATTGTGTACAAGATCGATGTTAAATTTGTACATCATAACCAGAGATCGGAATAGGTAGAGCTATTTTTGGTACTTGTGATATGTTGTAATAATGTGGACATGCCCGAAGTCCGGAATTTTAAATACTGATATCGGGATTTCATATGAGCTGGAAATTATTTTATAAACAGCCGGTTAATTGTTAGTAAGTTAAGTCACATACCGCACAAGGTTGATAATTAGATGAAAACACAATCTGTCGCAACTAAAAACTACATTTTTCATTTAAAATCTCTTAGAATTTCAATATATTAAAAACCATCACATACAATATTTATTATACGGTTTAGACCAGCCATGCAATTCTCTAAGCGACACGTAATGGCTGTGTGCGTCGCTGTGGTCACAGATGTCACAGCTTTGACATTGTCTACTGCGATCACGGCTAAATTATTTGATATTCTATAAGGCTGTAAGCGTACGCGAGGCTGTTTGCCTTGTAGAATTCCAATTCCAAACGCAGCCTTGCGGCGCTAGTGTCGCACAACCATGAAAAGCGACACCAAAGAATTGCAATTTTGTGTTCAAGGCTGTAACAGTCGATGTTTCCGAGGATGTAAGGACGTTTGCTCTTACAGAATTGCATGGCAGTACTTCCACATTAATAGTGGTACAACTACTCGAAATCTTTTGGAAGGAGTACACATGTAATAGTAAAAAAGTTAAATCTATTTTACTAATAAAATAATTTAATTAATGAATTCTGTTTCATTTGCACGTTTTATTAAGCTATTTTCTTGTTATCTTAATTACCTAACTATTTTTTTGTTTTTATGTAAATTGCGGGATTGAGTCTAAATCCCAGGGCATGTCCATATTAACATCTACGTTTGCGGTCAATGAACCAAAATAGCTCTACCTATTCCGATCTCTGATCATAACAAAAGCAAATGCATGGCTACAAATGTGACATCAATTTCTTAATCGTGTAAAACTCATTCGTTCCATACATTTTTCTCGAAATGATATTTAACTTTTGTATGGTCGTGTTTAATCAGAATGTATAGCAGGAGCCATAGACACGACAAGCGTGTATGAAAAGAGCGATGAATGTTAAAGACGCGAGTAAGGACCGAAGTCATGTGATGTACGGTACACTCTCCCTACCCCGCAAGGGGCCTGACGTAAAGATAAAGAGCATGAGATGCATACACGGTGCTGAAAATGGCAGCTGTAGTACTATTTGCTGATTATACCTCTTTAATTTATTGGGTTTATTATGCATAATAAACGCAATATATATATATATATTAACGTGACACACTGACGATTATATCTATACGTTCACGTTATGCTCTATGTAGACCTAAAAGGTACCATGTTTTTGTACCTTTTTGGTACCTAAAGGCAAATATATTAATTAATATTCACTATGTGCCATCTCTGAAAAGAGCGAATGAAATATTTTTTTGATAAAAAATCTTCCAGATATTTCGGTCTGGTATTAAACTTTCGCCAATTCACAGTTGGCCCCATAGAAAAAGTACAAAAACAAACACCATTGTATAGTCCTTAGCAAGTAAATTGGCTAATTAAGGTATAAATAGAAATCTGAATTTCGTACATGCATTGGCAGTATTTCATATAAGATCGGTGACAAATTATTTGTACAAGCCATTTATCAAATATTAAATGACTATCTATACAACCCTTGACAGATAAATTGGCATGTCGTAAATTGCATCCAGCTCAAGCCCTCAAAATCCAAACTTAAGATTCCTGTGTTATGCAAACACGAATTGTATTTATTTTTTAAAACATTGACTGCCGGGCCCATTTGTAGGAGTATAGAATGATGTTTCAGTCAAAAAACACCAGCTTGCGATATGCCATTTTATTTGCAAGGTACTATAAAACCCCTAATACAATGTATATATTTGTTACAAGGCGGTACCCTTTACAAAAACTTTCTTACGGTAATTTTTCATTTTCTTTTTTAATTAACCGAAATTACAACAAAGAATTACTATATTTTTATTGAATATTTTATCGACGAATTGATAATATATTACTCAGGATATTACTTGTAATATATAATTATAAAAATGGCGTAGCAAAAGAAGCAGGAAATTAGCAGTAATGATCGGTTTCGTCCAAACCAAACCAATTTTTTGGCGTATATTAATCTGAATAGGGAACAGATTCACAATTTTTAAATAATTTTCTATTCACCTGAAAAAAAATATGGTTTATAAATTATCTTAAATGTCTTAAGGTTATTTAGTCAGGATACCGCCTTAAAGATAAGTCCCGACAGGTCCAGAAAACACCATATACGCAGGGTTGACCAAGGCACAGTTCCAAAATGCATATTGGGAACGACTTGAATCCACTTTTCTACGAACAATATTAAACATTTTTTTTTATACCACTAAGGTGCCAAAAAAGCGTACGGCCTGCCTGATGGTAAGCAGTTACCGTAGCCTATGGGCATTTGCAACACCAAAGGTGTCATTCTTGCGTTGCCGACCCTAAAAGTGAAAGTTGGAATGAAAAATTGTACACAAAAACTACCCAAATATACACAAACACACCCCAGCTTCTATTAAAAATCCAAAATAATGTACATTTTTCAATTAATTGATATTATAATGTGATACATTTTGAAGAGCTCGAAGGCGCAGCGGTTAATAACTTTCTCGCCGACACTTTGTTGACAACGACTTTGTCACCGACGCTCCTGGGTTCGATTCCCACACAGGGCAAACATTTGTGTGCACGAATATGTATGTTTGTCTTGCTCTGGGTGTTTTTATGAGAGATAGGGTATGAACTACCTCCATTCCACAGAAAACCGCAATCAAAAACTCCCCGGAGGGAGGGAGGTCACCAATAATCACTTAAGCAGTTGCTGTCAACAGCAGAGGAGGTATCGCCCGAGTGATGATAGTCAATGTGTTGAAAGTTTTTTTTTATGAATCCAGATTGGCAAACAAGCGTGCGGCTCGCATTAGATGGTCGGTCGGTCACCGTAGCCTATTGACGCTCGCAACACCACGGGGATGCTACTATATACATTTATCTGCTTGGCGGTAAACATAGGTGAGACAGAGGTACCCACGGAGACAACTTCTGTACAAAGTCTCCGTCTGGTAAAGTGTTCATAGGTTACGGTAACCGCTTTACATGAGGCAGGCCGTATGCTTGTATGCCTACCAACGTTGTATAAAAAAAAGTGACAAGGGGTCAGATTTTGAGGACTACCATCTGGATGTGGGCGTCGAAGTGGCAGAAATATGCCAAGACATTGAATGTCGAACTACATTTTTAGTACACAATTGGTACAGCTAAGAGGTTCGCATAACACTCGAAGTGCGATTGTAACTCTTATGACGTACAACATAAGAACGGTATAAAGGTCAAAGTGTAAAGCTTGAGCTGCACTTAGCTGTACTAATTATTACCGAAACTTTGTTCATTATACGCATTAAATTCTGACGTCATCACGGCCGAAACTCATTCAGGTTACTGATTTATCAAATTGCCGCCAAAAGTGGCAGTAATTAAACTATTTTTTTTTACGACGTCGGAAGGCATACAAGCATACGGCCCACCTGATATAAAACGGTTACCGTGGCCTCTGTTATTCTAGAGGTTTTCTTCTTAGAGGCTGCAGTTTTCTGTGAAGTGGAGGTACTTCCCCAGACTGGCTTCGCTAATAGTTACGAAAAAACATATATTTGTCCAGGTTTGAAAGTAACTTTGTCAATATCAGGCGGTTGTCCGAAAGATACTTTTCCACTAATATCTACATATTGTGGTATATTTTTTCAGAGGTATTTGCTGAACATACGGATTATTATCCGTAGAATTCTCTTTTCGAAACTGCCTCGTTTTCCCCTGCCAGCACTTATCTTAAAATAATGAGGAAGACAGACAAAAGCTCGGCACAGATGGCGCCACTCATGCACGTAGCAATATTTGTGATAATTACAGTACACGGCTTCTGACGATTGATTTATGATTCACTTGATAATAAAGGATTATTATATTATATACTTGCCTCATACGATAGTGGCGCCTCTAGCGGTGAAAATTGGCAACCGTCTTCCCCATTGCATATATAAATTTTTTCTATGCTCTTAATTCTGCTAAAAGACTAACATCGCACATATTTCAATATAATTTGTATAATATTATGTATATAATATATTTATACAATAAGACATACGGTTATGGTGTTCAATAGTTGTATAATTTATTTGTCATTTTTTTTCGCCTAAAATTTATATAATTATGTATAAGTATTGCTTTTTGACACATTACAGAAGCAAATTTAGATTTTAGCCGAGAGCAAAGGAAAGGATGTTTTCCGAAAAAAAAAAAGTTTTCAATGACGTCCTAGATGGCGCTCTACTAAATTTGATTTGTCGAAGAATTGTAGAACTGATCTTCTTCTTGGTGCCTTCACTTGACACACGGCAAGATTTCGAAATTCTTTTTCAGAAAATTCAATTTAAAACCTCAATGGTAGATTATTCATTCGATCAAATAGAATATTATATTGGATCAAGGTTACAGATTTAACAGCAGATAGTGAGTGACGAAGAGGTACACGTATGAAATTCTTAATTTAAATTTTTGCTTGTACGCGTGGCAGTTAAAATGGATACTTCAGAAGTTGGACGGCCATTTCGTGTTTATTTGTTTATCTTCGCGTTGTTTGTACATTTCGAACTTAATAAAGCTATTCACTTTCAATATATTGAATAAATCGACGTGAACAGATGTCAAATTACTAACGCCCTCTATTGAGTTATTTTGGAAAACAGTTCATTCAATAGGAAAAGGTTAATATAAACGATAGATTCAGACGTTAGTTTTGCAAAAGTCAAATTCACTACTACTAAACTACGTACTTTGTGTGCTTCCGCCACAGATTAGATCGTGCGAACGACCGCCGGCCGGCAAACCATCGAGTACCGGTCGTGACTGTGAACTACGAATCGTAGCGATTTCGTACTAACGACTAACATCTACAGCGCCTGAGGATGCCTCGCGGAGAGAACCACGTGTCGCAGAGACCGTACCAGCCGAGGCAGACACTACCCGAGCAGCCATGGCAGCGGCGGCATGCATCTACTAACGGTAGTGGGTGGTTGCCGGCCGGCGGTAGTTCGCACGAAGTCATCGGGAGCGGCAGCACACAAAGTAGTTTAGATCAAATTGCCTGTAATCGTAGTTGGTCAGAATAATGTGTAACATCCTTTCACTTCCTTCAAAAAGAATTCCAAAAATGAAAGTCTCCAGTACAAAGATATTTGTCTGATCTCACTCGTGTCCTATATCATTCTTTGGTAGCAGATTTCATCTTCTCAGCATTATCGATTTCCCAATCCACTAGGATTGGCGGAGTACGATACCCAAACCTAAGACTCATTTTAGACTCATTTTGTAAAAAGAGTGATACTCATAACATAAATACTAGATATAAGCATAATCTTGTGTTACATGCAAGCCGTCTCCACAAAATAAGTAATTCTTTTATGGGGCAATGTATACGGTTCTATAACAAACTTCCCAGCAATATAAGAGAATTGTCAATAAACAAGTTTAAAACTACTATTAAAGCCAAATTGTGTAGCAGGGCATATTATAAAGTATCTGACTATATTAATGATAAAAATGCCTGGGATTGAGTCGATCCAATTATAATGTAATTAATAAATTATGTAAATTTGTTTGGATACCAAAAGAGGGATGCCTGAGTTTTTTTGGCAGTATTTTTATCAGTGCTCACCTAGTCATGAACTGCACGGTAGGGAAAAAAATTGTGACGATTCCAAACAAATGTAGCCATTTTTACGGAATAAAAAGATTTTGACTTTGACTTTGACTTAAGGATTTGGCTACGATACTGATTTTTACATGGAGCGACTGCCGGCAGACCTTCGCAACCCAGAGAGGAAACCAGATCATTCTTAGGTAATGTCATACGTCTTTCCTTCACCGCCGAGCGAGTGACAATTACAAACATGTTCATAAATCCAAGATAGCACGAATTTAGTGATGCCCTCAGGATTTGAACCGTGGACTTGTTGGTCACTGGCTTTGGTAGCAGATGTATGTTGGTGAAATGGGGGGTAATTTACTCCATAGGTTCATAGTCCATATCGCCGCAATACTCCGCCAGAAAATCTAGAAACAGTGTGAACTTCCCCGTGGAAGACCTGGACCACCTCGCCGAGACGGACTTCATGCACGTTGACAGGTGCTCCAGGGTGCTCTGAAAAGAGAAATAAACGGTCAAGTGCGTGTCGGGCCTCGAGCAACGCATGTTTCGTACCGTGAAATATATATGAATTTTATATTTATCACATTTTTTTTATATACTACGTCGGGAGGCATATAAGCATACGGCCCACCTGATGTAAAGCGGGAACCGTAGCCTATTAACGCTAGCGATATATTAAGTATAACTCGCGCGATCCCTCCTCCGCTGCTTACACAGCAACTCCTCGGGAGCTTACTGGTGACCTCACTCACACGCAGTAACACAACAACCCTCTAGGGAGTTGTTATTTGGCTGAGGTTTTCTGTGAGGTGGAGGTACTTCCCCAGACGGGCTGCTTTGTTGCGCCCTACTCTCTTATAATTATTAAATAATATATTAAATAAATTAATATTCTCCCTCACCATCCTGATGAGAGGCAATCCACTACAGTACGCTTTTTGAGGCATTTTCTACCACGTACGGTGAAATTAGGATATCAACTACCCTCAGCGTTTTTCCCGAACATATATGACATAGGTGTCTTCGAGAAAAGAGCCCTTGTTTCCCTAAAAAGGCTGGCAACGGATCAGTGACCCTTTGGTGTTGCTGGTGTCTATGGACGGTGGTGACCACTTACCATCAGGCGACCCACATGCTCGTTTGCCCCATTCTAATGTATAAAAAAAGTATTCTTAAACTCCAATTAAAGTTGACCTCCTAAGCAATTGAACTAGTATGAAGAAGCAGTTCAAATTAGGTTGGAATCGAATTTCTCAGATCCTTTTCCCTAGAATGTGGCCTTTAGTTTTTATAAATTATAAATTGTTTGTGATATTTTCGTTCAGTATTTAATAGAAGTACAGGTCAAACTACGAAGGTAGCGACGAGGTCGGTGGCGCAGTGGTGAAACGCGCTGTTGCTTTATCTTGGCACCAACGCTCGTGGGTTCGATTCCCACACCGAAAATTTGTGTGCTATGAACATGTCTGTTTGTCTTGGTCTGGATGTTTTAAGAGAGGTAGGGCGCATCAAAGCGGACCGTATGGGGCAGTACCTCCACCGCACAGAAAACCACAGCCAAATAACAACCTACCTAGAGGGTAAGTTTTTAAGGAGTTGCTGTGTTAGCAGCAGAGGTGGCATCGCGCGAGTGATACATGACGTGTATTGCAAGCGTAAGCTTGTATGCACCTCGACGTTGTAAAAAAAAAGCAAACAAGTCAACAGTACACCTTTTTTATATAACGTTGAGAGGCATACAAATAAACGTCAAAATGGTTACAGTCCCATAAATGCTGGCAAGTCAGCAGCCACCTCTGCTATTAACACGACAACTTCTTAGGAGCTTACTGCAAACTGCACTCGCAACAATACGGCGGCCCGCTAGGGAGTTGTTATTTGGCTACGGTTTTGTGTGAGGTGCGGGCACTGCCCCATTCTGGATGTTCTGACGGGCCCTACCTCTCTTACAACAGCTAGACTAGGACAAACAGACACATTCATGCACAAATGTTTGTCCTGTCGAACCCACGGGAGTTGATGAAGTAGCGTTACTAACCACTCTGCCACCGGGCTCCTAAAAACTTATATTAAAAAGTATGCAAACCTGCGGCCAATCCTGTCTGTAAACAGCCAAGCACTGCTCCGTCAAAGAATCCTCGCTGAGATAGTCATTCTTTAACAAAAACACTAAAACGGTTGCTAACGCATTCCACACATCACTAGCGTTGCATTTCACATCACTTAACAACACTATATTTCTCGGACACAACACTCTGTCGAAAAACTCTAACAGTTCACCGTTGTCTTCGACACTGTTCGCCGTTTCATTAACTTTCGCTTCATTAACCTTTGCTTCATTAACTTTTGCTTCATTAACTTTCGCTTCATTAATTTTGACTTGATTAATTATCACTTGTATGTTGTTTTTGTTCTCGTCATCGGATATAGGAGTCGGTGCACGGTCTTCGTCCTCGAAGTTCCTGAACTCGGGGGACAAGTCGGGACGTCTTTCTGGAAGAGACAGGTCTAGTGGTTGACTCTTTTTCCGTTCTGGACAACATGTGTTCCATATAGCGTGAAGTTTTGTCAGAAACTGTTCGGTCACTTCGTTCGGTTTTCTGCTCACTGCAAAGTAATATTAATGAAGTAATTAATGAAAATTTATTAAAAATTATTTAATGATTTACAATGATAGTAGAATAAATCGCCGTCGATATGTGAGCGTTGCGCAAAATTTGCGGCGTATCGCTTATAGATAGATCTAGTTTGCAATGAAGATGTAAGAAGGAGAGTTGGTATGAAACAGTTGTTGTTAAGATAAGAAAAGGCATGCTTCGCTGGTCCGGACATGTAGAAAGAATGCAAGAGGAAAGAACGATGAAACAGATTAGCGCAAAAGAAGAAGGATGTGTATGAGGTAGGCCAAGAAATTTACCTACCATGACCAAATTGGTAATGATTTATCAGAAGGTAATGTCAGGAGCCTTAGAAACAGGTGACAAGAGCTATGAATGTTAGAGAAGCGAGTGAAGTGTGTAAGGACCGCGTCTTACGGTGCTCGGTTCACTCTGCCTACCACGCAAGGAAGCTGGCGTGAAAATATACATACATGAATACGTACAGATACCTAAGGTTTTAATGTGTAAAGTGATATAATTTAGGTCTTGCCCTTCTATATATTCTATTGCATATATATTTAGTCGTTCTATCTACGTGTCCGAACCAACGGAGCACGCCCCTTGTTATTTGTTGCGACTCACCGTAGACGATGCACAAGTCGACGCTGAGTTGTAGCAGTGCTCGCTGCGTCGGCGGCCGCACGAACAAATTGTTGGACGAGCAGCTCGCCGCGCAGCCCGCCAGCACCGCCTCCAGAGCACACGGTTCCTCATACTCCAATAGGAGGCAGATTTGCTCCTAGAATACATAGCAACAGCTATTTTGATACAAACGCTCGTGGGTTCGATTCCCACACAGGACAAACATTTGTTTGAACATGTTTGTCTCGGTCTGGGTGTTTTAAAGAGAGGTAGGGAGCATCGAAGCAGTGATAGGGAGCATAATGAATCGGCCTACTGACCACACGGTCCCCGGTTCGAATCCTGTGGACATGTACCACTAAATTCGTATTTTCGGATTTATGTACATACTAGCTACTCGAGCCAGCTTCGCACGGGTGATCCAATTGTTACCAAACTTCACAGGATCACCTGCTGGGCTAACCTGAAGATTCACTGAAAATTTCATCAAAATCTGCCCAGCCGTTTTTGAGTCCATAGAGGACATTTGTCTGTATGTCCTCTATGGACTCAAAAACGGCTGGGCAGGTTTTGATGAAACTTTCAGTTTTATATATATATAGAAGATTTATCACTTGCTCGGCGGTGAAGGAAAACATCGTGAGGGGGTTTCCTCAAGAAATTATATTTCGAAAGACGCGCGACCTTACATAAGAGAGGTCAGGTTTTCCCTCTGGGTCGCGGCGGTCTGACGGCAGTCGCTCCATGATCAGTGTGTTCGCCAAATTCTTAGGAAACGGGATAGCGCGAAGAAGATGGCGCATCAAAGCAGCTCGTCAGGGGAAGTAGCAGAAAACCGCAGCCAAGTAACAACTGCCCAGAGGGTTGTGTTCGTGCAGGTCACCAGTAATCTCGTAAGGACCTTAATGTATTGGTAAGCGTTCATAGAGAGAGCTCGATAGGGTGGGTTTATCAATCTCGAGTTTCTCCGTGTTTCGGAGGGCACGTTAAGCCGTCGGTTCCGGCTGTTGTCGATAGATGAAAGTCGTTAAGCTAAGTCAGCGGCCCTCGGGCGGCTTGAAAACACTGGCCTCCGCCAATCCGCATTTGAGCAGCGTGGTGGAGTATTCTCTGAACCCCTTCAATTGAAGGAAGACCCGTATCCCTGCAGTAATGAGTAAGGGTTGATGTGGTGAAAGCCGTATGGCCATATAGCGGTCTTGTTTGCCTCCCGACGTAATAAAAAAAGGCGTTACCTTCAACTGCATGATCATAGCGCTGGGGCTGATGTTGGCTTCGAACTGCGACGGTGGAGCCGTGAGGGCAGCAACATCCGTCGTAGCTCCATGATGGGTGGAGGTACACCAATCTCCAAGAGCTTGGAGAGTCTTCATCTCGGTCTCTATGTCCTTACAAAGGATAGCTGGAAGAAAAACTTGGAGTATTAAAAATCTTCTCATACGTTGAAGCCAGTGGGCCAATTCTGCTAAATATCTGCAGCTGCACGTTTACGCCTGTCACTTGAGTCGTGCAGGAGTAGTGCAATGCCAATAAGTGTAGTCTAATAAAATTTCCTGCACTGCAACTACGCTGGCACTGCGCGTATCCTGCAAATGAACTACTTAAATAACACCTGTCGTATTACCATATCTCAAACTAACAAACTGGATTTTTACTTAATACTAGCTGTGCCCGCGACTTCGTCCGCGCGGAATAGTTTTTTTTTATTATTTATTTATATTAATAAAAATAAATAAAATTTCGAAAATAAAGGTAGCCTAAGTTACACTTTAATACGTCAGCTATCTGCCAGTGTCAAAGTCCCGTCAAAATCGGTCCAGCCGTTTCAGAGATTAGCCGGAAGAAACAGACGACAGACAGACAGACAAAAATTGTAAAAATATTCATTTCGGTATATGTACCGTGTATACATCCATATGCATTTAGTAAAAAGCGGTTATTTTAATATTACAAACAGACACTCCAATTTTATTTATCTGTATAGATTGGCTGCTATAGTTTCACACACGATTGCCCTTGGTTGCCGGCGTGGAGGTATTTCTAACTGAACAGAAGTTTTACTTAATCATATATATCCACAAACATCTCACAAAACAAAAAAAAAATGATTTTCAATATAAATCACCGCTTCTGAATATTAATTTCACTTTGCAAAAGTTGCTCAAGACTAACGTTAGCCGCTATACAAATGTCAAAACAATTTATCAGAATCTAAGATGTTTTTATACTTATAGATACGTCGTACACGCTTTAGAATGGCAATACGAAAGTAAGGTAATTGCCCAACTCGCATTCAGTTGGCAACGCTTTTGCGTCGCGTCTATGTGTATTTCGCCACAAAGCATACATATCTTAAGATATATATTCATCTCTTTCTAACGACAGGTATGCCCTATCATTTGTCTCTTTGTTAGAGCAAAGTATTATAAGAAATAACTATATGTACATATAGCAACACTTGCGCCATTTTAAAATACAATAATGTTGGTGTATAACGTGTCTACCTTTTGATACGTCGCTGATCAGAATACAATTATATTGCAGGAAACGTGCAGGAGCAGTGCAGGTTTTTTAACAGAATAGCGAGTTATTTACTGCAGCGTTCCTGTTGTCAGATCGCTTAACAGAATACCGCAGTTGCAGTTTTTAGCAGAATCGCCCTACAGGACCCTTCCGCGGTAGACAGAGAGAGCCGAGCGTCACGTGACTCGACCCTTACACACCTCACTCGCTTCAACAACATTCACTGCTGTTTTTAGTCACGCCGGCAAGAAGGAAATAACCTTGACGGGCCGGTGGCGCAGTCGCTCTGACACCATCGTGGGTTCGATTCCCACACAGGACAAATTTTCTGTGCATGAACATGTCTGTTCGTATTGGTCTGGGTGTTTTAAGAGAGGTAGGGCGCATCAAAGCAGCTCGTCTGAGGAAGTACCTCCACTTCACAAACAACCGCAGCCAAATAACAACCGATAACTACCTGGAGGGTTATTGTATCCCTGCGAGTGAGGTCATCAGCAAGCTCCTAAGGAGATTCTGTATTGACAGTACGGGTTGCAACGTTGGAGCAATATTGAATATTACAAGCGTTCATAAGTTACGGTGACCATTTTGCATCAGGTGGGTCGCATGGTTGTATGCCTTCCGAGACAGTTTGAAAGATCTACTGAGAACATATTTTCACCTGACAGAAAACCGCAGCCAAATAACAATTCCCTGGAGGATTCTTGTGTTGCTGAGTTGCTGTGTTGGCACTAGAGAAGGCATCGCGCGAGTGATACTTAATGTATTAAGTACAAACGTTCATAGGTCAGAGCTCGATGGCGTCGTTGGGCGTGTCATTCTAACCAATCAAAAAGGTTAAGCAACCTCGATCGCAGCCTGTCTATGGATGGGTTTATCTATCTCGAGTTTCTCCGTGCTTCGGAGAGCGCTTTAAGCCGTCGGTTCCGACTGTTGTCAATAGATGACAGTCGTTAAGCTAACTCGGTGGTCCACAGGCTGCTTGAAAAGACCGACCTCCGCCAATCCGCATTGTGTGAGCAGCGCGGTGGAGTATGCTCTAAACCCGTTCGGTGGAAGGGAGACCCGTGTCCCTGCAGTGAGATGAGTGAGGGTTGATGTGGTGGTATGTGGTATTAACATTAAGACATGTGAAAACAACGGTACACTAAGCCAGCCAGGGGATGCGTGCGGGGGGGGGGGGGGGGCACAGCGTCACTCGTTGCTATGGTTACGTTCTACCACCAAGCAGCTATATTTATATAGCTGTGTTCCGGTTTGAAGGGTGAGATATGGCAGAGAAATTACTGGGTACTGTGACGAAACAGACTTAGGTCACAAGATTGGCAGCGCGCGAGTAACATGCCCGCGGTGTTGCGAGCGTCGATACCGCTTAAAAAACTGAGTTTCTTTTTATACAAAGGTATGCTGCTTACACAGCAACTCCTTGGAAGGTTACTGGCGACCTCACTCACACGCAGGAACACAACAACCCTCTAGGGAGTTGTTATTTGGCTGCGGTTTTCTGTGAAGTGAAGGTACTTCCCCAGACGGGCGGCTTCGGTGCCCTACCTCTCTTAAATACAATAACCTTACCAGTTGAACTCCAGTTGTCGCCGAGCCACTTGTGAAGCCTCCTGGCTGCTAGCCTGGCGGCTAATGCCGTGAGGGGTGCCGGCGCGGCCGGGAGGAGGGCAGAGAGGGCTGATGCACTCCTTGTTTTTATTGTCGAGGTAGCGTTCTCCAGCGCCGAGGTTCGGAGTTGCTGCAGCTGGTCGTTGTACTGTTGCTTGAGGGCGTCCAGAAGGGTCTGGAATGATCATCATCATTGCTTTTATATAACGACAAGGATCCATTTGGTGTAAATTAGTCGAGACGAGCTCGGTGGTACTGTGGTGAAACGCGCTGTTATGTGACTTTGCCACCAACGCTCGTGGCTTCGATTCCCACACAGGACAAACATTTGTGTGCGTGAACATGTCTGTTTATCATGGTCTGGGAGTTTAAGAGATGTACGGCGCATCAAAGCAGCCCGTCTGGGGAAGTACCTCCACCTCACAGAATACCGCAGCAAAATAACAAGTCCCTAGAGGGTTGTTGTGTTCCTGCGTGTGAGTGAGGTCACCAGTAAGCTCCTAAGGAGTTGCTGTGTTAGCAGAAGAGGAGGCATCGCACGAGTGATACGTAAGTTAACTTAATTAATGAATGCTTGCCAATAACGTTTTTTTATACTACGTCGGGAGGCATACAAGCATACGGCCCACCTGATGTAAAAAGGTTACCGTAGCATATAAACGCTGCTGCTAATACAGCAACACCTTAGGTGCTTACTGGTGCCTTCGCTTACTCGCAAAAACACAATAACCCTCGAGGGTGTTATTTGGCTGCGGTTTTCTGTGAGGAGGTACTTCCCCAAACGGGTTGCTTTGATGCGCCCAAGACAAACAGACATGTTCATGCAGACAAATGTTTGTCCTGTGTGGGAATCGAACCCACGAGCATTGGTGTCAAATTAGCGTTACTAACCACTGCGGCACCGAGCTCAACTAAATGCTACTCCCTGGAGCTCCTAAAGAGTTGTTGCGTCAGCAGCAGAGGTTGTATCGCGCGAGTGATATTATACATTGCAAGCGCTCATAAACAACCGTAACCGCTTTACATTAGCTGAGCCGTATGCTTGTATGCCATCGCGACGTATAAAAAATGCTTGCTCCGCCACAGAGCTCTAAAAACAGCGATACACTATCATTATAAATCTATTGACATATACTTACGACATCGTCGCCCCTACTCCGGACGAGCCGGGCAGCCTGTTCGCGAGCGCGCTCGCGAGCGTCGGCGAGCGGCCGCGCCGTTAGTTCGCGAACGCACCCCGACGTCACTCGCTCGATCACCAGCTCCAGCACCCTACGCGTCGAAGACGGCTGGCTCTTTAATAATTCTTCCTCTAAACGGGCCTGAAATTGTGAAGTGAGAGGTAGGGCGCATCAAAGTAGTCTGGGGAAGCACTTCCACCTCACAGAGAAGCACAGTCAAAACCACTCCCCAGATTGTGTTCCTGGGGGTGAATGTGGTCACCAGTGAACTCCTAAGGATTTGCAGGAGAGGCGGCATCGCGCTAGTAATAACTTAATGTGCCGCAAAAGTTCATAGGTTACGGTAACCGCTTTACATCAAGTAGGCCATATGCTTGTATGCCTCGCGCCGTTGTATGAAAAATAGCTTTGGAGCTCCGATCAAAGAATTTTGCATAGTAAATACTTTTGTGTTTTAATGTAGGTATTGCAGAGGTACATCAGGAGGGCCGTGTGCTTGCATGGCTCTCGATGTTGTATAAAAAAAAAGCCGCCAAGTGCGAGTTTGACTCGCGCACCGAGTGTCCCGTACAAACTTGTAGGTAATTTTTTTTAACACTAGCGTCATCCCGTTTCCTAATCTATTAGCATTGGCGGGGTCCGATAACTAAGACTAAGGATTTGACGAAAACACGGATTATTCTTATGTATGAACATGTCTGTTTGTCTTGGTCTGGGTATTTTCTATGTATAATAAGTATGTATTTACAAAAAAAAAATGTACATGCAATTTGATCCAACCTGCTTTGTGTGCTTCCGCCACCAATTAGTTCATGCGGCCTAGCGCCGGCCGGCACCCACCCACTACTGTTAGTACGTGCTACATGCCGACGCTGCCATGGCTGCTCCGGTAGTCTCTGCCTCGGCTGCTGCCACGACTGGCCTGGTCGTCGCTGCCTGTACCAGGCCAGTCGTGGCAGCGACGGTGGTGGTGGGGGCATGCGGATTCTGTTCCAGATGGCGGACGACCGCAGCAGCCGAGGCAGAGACTACCGGAGCAGCCATGGCAGCGTCGGCATGTTGCTCGTACTAACAGTAGTGGGTGGGTGCCGGCCGGCGCTAGGCCGCA
Organism: Pyralis farinalis; assembly: GCA_947507595.1. Taxonomy (NCBI): domain Eukaryota; kingdom Metazoa; phylum Arthropoda; class Insecta; order Lepidoptera; family Pyralidae; genus Pyralis; species Pyralis farinalis. Next base: position 1,369,432 of record OX382263.1, read on the forward strand.
TGAACTAATTGGTGGCGGAAGCACACAAAGCAGGTTGGATCAAATTGTATGTAAATTTGACTTTCGCAAAATAACGCCTGAATCTATTAAAAAAAAAATGTATTTACGTATGTTTATCAGTTGTCTAGTACCCATAACACAAGCTTCTCTTACTTTGGGGCTAGATGGCGCTGTGTAATTTGTCCGGCAATATTTATTTATTATGTTAGGCCACACGTCTTTCGAAATGCCATTTCTTGGACGCGCGGGTTTCCTCGCGATGTTTTCCTTCACCGCCGAGCTTGCTAATAACAAGTATATAATAAATCCGAAAACACAAATTTAATAGTACATGCCGGGATTCGAACCCGGGAACAGTTCGCCAATAGGGTGGTTCTTTACCCACTGAGCTATCACGGCTCATCATACGCTTTCGCTTTATTTATATACTACGTCGGGAGGCATACAAGCACACGGCCCACCTGATGTAAAGCGGGTACCGTAGCCTATTAACGCTTGCGATATATTAAGTACACTCGCGCGATGCCTCCTCTGCTGCTTACACAGCAACTCCTTGGCAGCTTACTAGTGACCTCACTCACACGCAGGAACACAACAACTCTCTAGAGAGTAGTTATTTGGCTGCGGTTTTCTGTGAAGTGGAGGTACTTCCGCTTTGATGCGCCCTACCTCTCTTAGAACACCCAGACCAAGACAAACAGACATGTTCACGCACACAAATGTTTGTCTTGTGTGGGAATCGAAGCCACGAGCGTTGGTGTCAAAGTCACGTCATTCACAACTGAGCCACCGAGCTCGTCAAGAGCCCAGGGTCCGCTTTTTTATTCCTCCACTTCGCGCGGTCTTCGGCATCCCTTATAGAGACTATAGGCACGCATCCCTCACGTCGTCAAGCCAGCACTTCTTTCGCGTTCTCTTTTTGAGCCCAAATCGCAGCGGCAACTGACAAAGGACAAGTGTCCTGTCAGTTGCCGCTACCATGCTGGCCCGCAAGGTGCTTCTTCACGCTTCGTTTGAAGGATCCCATGTTGTAGGAAGGAGGGAACACATGTGCAGGCAAGGCGTTCCTTTTTTTAATTGTACGACAGAGATAGGAGTTGCCGAACTTTTTAGTAGGAGAAGAAATGTGGACAACTCTCAACAGTGTAACAATGACATCGCAAGCCAGCACGTATGGTTCTATGAGGGAAGGGAGAAGGTGGGATAAGGGAAAATAGTTCTTCAGAGCACTCACCAAGGTAAAGGCGGTAAAATATACTTAGCGAGCCAATGTACCTACGAAGTTGCAGAGGTTCTAGGTTTTTTGTGACCTCGATATCGAGACCTGCAACTTCTTTGGTCTATCCCTATATAACTAAAAAAACTATAGATCAAAAAACTCACCTGTAACTCTTTCTCTTTATTCCTCATCCGATCTTCAGGGTTCAAACTCAAACTGACCGGAGTAATATGCCTAAAACTACCCATTTCCTTCTGGTCATGACTGACTCGGCAAGTCGATAACAGCACATTCACATCCCTCAAATACGGGCACAGTTCGAACAAAGTCAACTCATCGATAACATCGTAACAGTCTATATTCACTTCACTGGCAACACCAACACTTACATTCTTCTCGTAGAATAATTCCACCGGAAAATAAGGCAAATCGAACAACCATCCGAGGATGGACTTTAAAAAAATCACTGTATTCTTTTTAAATTTACTATCCGTCATTTTTAAACAGTTTGTATATACTTCAAATAGTGTTTTTATTATGTCCTGATAATATTTTATTCGCAGACTCGAGTAATCGAGCATAGACAAATAGTGGATTATCCACGGCATTGTGATGCAAAGTCGAGAGTTTCTGTAGGCGCTGGATAGAAGGCTTTTGAGGTCGATGCAGGGTTGACTCTGAAAAAATAAACCAAGTTAACATATTCAAAGTTAAGCTTGGTGTTGGAAGCAAGCATTAGAAGGAAAGCGATCACTGCAGCCTATTGATGCTCGCAACACCACGGGGATGTTACTCGCGCGCTGCCAATCTTGTGACTTAAGTCTGTTTCGTCACAGTACCCAGTAATTTCTCAGCCATATCTCGCCCTTTAGACCGGAACATAGCTATGTAAATACAGCTGCTTTGCAGTAGAAATAGGTGAAACAGAGGTACCCGCGCAGGCGACAACTTACAAGGTCTTCCTCTGGTCTCTTTCCCCCCTTTATCCACCGGGCTGTCGTTACTCTCCGTTGCTTGGTCGCTAAGTGTTTACTGTCTTTAAATTTGGTACGAGAATCAAGTCTGTACATGCATTAATCAGATATGGCAGGTCAAGGCAATATTTAAGTATGTGAATCGACAATTCATTGAATGTTAATAGAAACGAATATAAAGCAACAAATTCTATCATCTATGCTTGTTTTAATAAGCTATATATTATTTAGCAAAGACGCGTGACTATGGTTGGACAAAACAGATCTTTGATGTAATTTTTAAGACAGATTTTGAATTCCTCTCCTATACTGTAGGTACACATCTACTATTTCCGAAAAACACATTATTTCACCAATAATTAAAATTTTAAAGCATTTTTTGCAGCTATTTTGAAATAAACGCGTAAACGCTCGTAAGTATAATGGCGTCTGCTTGTGACATCACACCTAAGTAAATATTGCATTTTGTCTATGCTCGCAGAGTGATGCGTAAGGAAGAAAGTGAACAAAATATTATACATTTTCGTTAGTTGTCGATGTCGTCGATGGAGAGGTGCTTCGTAGATAAGTACCGCCTCTACCATGGCATCAGCGATTTGGGCTCTTTCGCTTACCATCAGACGAGCGGAGCCACTACGCTGAACTTATATAAAAAAAAGTAGATATGTAAATTTGCATGTTAATGCTTGTCTTGTGGAGTTATATGAAATATTTTCTTAAAAGGTGTAGATACTTTTAAAAAAAGTATGGTTTTCTTTAACGCGAGTTAGCTAACCTCAAAATACCCTATGACATAAATGTTACAAAGGGCTTCTGTGAATTAAATTATACTGAGCACTAAAAATAATAGCAGTGTATTTACAAGGAAGTTTTCACGTTTCGAAATTCAGATGAACAAATTTTTTTGATACGAGAACCTCTCCCAACATAACAAATCAATTCTGGGCAAATTAGAGCTACGTACTTTAATAAAACCTTGTTCCATCGTTGATGATTCATGGATTATTAACATTTATCACAAAACCACGAATAATCAACAAAATCAATTGATTAATTCATGCAAAAGTCAATTGAAACGCGTAAACACAACAAAAGTTCAAGCAACACGGGGATGTTTCCTTAGGCGTGACGTCATTCGCTCTGATTGGTGTTTCAGTTAACATAGCCGATTGCAGTATTTTATACTTTTATTTTATTGAAAATCGCCTTAATCTCAATGTTTATATTGTAACTAGGTCATATTTTAGAATTCTTTTTTCTAAACCCATTCATTCTGTGATTCTTTAATACTGTCATCATGCCTATTTTCTCATAGTCTAATATTATTTTTTGTATTGTTTATCAATTTATTATAGGTCTTGGTCTTTTGAGGTCTTGTCTATGGCTATTCAGCAGGTAGGCAGTTTTAGTTTTTAATTGAATTTTGCTAAAGTAAATACATAATAAGCTACACTAAATAAAAGAGTACAGATAACCTAGTGATGGTAACGATATGGAAGAAGACAACTCAAAAAAAAAAAATGTGGTGCTTCCCTGAATGATGGTTTACATTCTTTACCTCGGCTAACTGACGGCACTTTAATAGGCTAGTATCCAGGGGCGTTAATTAAAATATATATATAATTAAAATATACTCACATAATTTCTCAGTGCTATATTATTTTCTACTACTTTTTCCTTAGGTGCCACATAATTATCCTTCTGTCCAATCCTCGGAGGAACCTTAGAGCTGGTCTCCCCTGCATGGGTGTACGGGAGCGACGCGAGGAAACCCAGGAACTTAGCTAATAGTGCCAATTTCTTTGACAGGTGAAGGTATTCTTTCGAGATGTCTGTATTATTAGCTGAAAAAAATAATAATTACAATTTGGAGTACCCCGGGGTTCTATTTCGGGGCCCCTTTATGTTTTTATTAATGTAGATCGCCGGTGTGATTGTTTTGAGATGTTGAATAATATTTCGGCTGCCATTTAAAATTGGTTCACATGCAGATGGAACTGTCAAAGTCAAAATCTTTTTATTCCGCAAAAATGGCAACATTTGTTTGGAATCGTCACATTTTTTTTCCCTACCGTGCAGTTTATGACTAGGTGAGCACTGATAAAAATACTGCCAAAAAACTCAGGCATCTGTATCCACCTCATCCACCCCTATTCATCCCACTGCTGGGATACGGGTACCCCATCAACTGGAGTGGTTCGAAACAAACTCCACGATGATGCTCAACTGCCTATTGGCGGAGGCCCGAGTTTTCAAGCCGCCCGAAAGCCATTGACTTAGCTTAACGGTTATCTATCGACAACAGCCGGAATAGACGTCTTAACGTGCCCTCCAAAGTTCGAGATAAACATATTATTAAGGCAATTGTTTTACGTAAATGCTGTTGATATGCAATATAAATATATACATAAATTACAAGTATAGGGTGATAGGAAAAAGTATTGAAATATCTGTTCGATCGCAGGAACTCTAAAATACCACAACGGGTAAGTCGCTATGCTGTACGTCACAAGTAAAGTCAGTATCAAAGTAACTAATTTGTTTGTCGGTCGTGTTCCTTACCTTTCTTCGCATACAACACGCTTAACAAACTTCACATGTAATAATCTGTTGCTAAAATCAGTTAAAACCAAATACATAAAATTTAGTCTTCCCAATGTGAGTTCTGCCAATACAGAAGTTCTCATTAGGAATAATAAATTAGAATTTGTTAATAACACCGTGTTTCTTGGAATTACAGTAGACTCCAAATTACAATGGGGCCCCCACATAAATAAACTTGCCGGTAAGCTCCGCTCGGCTGCATATGCAGTTACGAGATACAGGCAATTGACGGATGTGGCTACTACGCGCTTAGTCTATTTCAGCTACTTTCACAGCTTTATATATATTATATACGAGAATAATACTCGTACTATATGAACTCCCATATTAACTATATCATATAGTTAATTTAAATTGGGGATATATATATGGGGCAGAGTTCATTCAAAGTGGGGATATGTATACCCAATTGGAATAAACTATATCCCCATTTTATTTTGTTATAATTACTTCGGTCCTCCGTAGCTATAGGCGTGGCGTCCAACACAGTGATCTCCGAAGCGAAAGCATCTCTCAAATGAACTCTAAAAGATTCGTTGTCGGTATACATAATGAATTGCCTGAAACAATAACACAGGTTAAACAACCACACGTTTTGTCAATTACAAGATGAGTAACAGAATGGGTATTTAACATCCATTAAGTCAAAGAGGTCCGAAAGAGTGTATCAGTGTTAAGATTAGAAGACGCTCCGTTGGTTCGGACATGTAGAAAGATTGCAAGGGGAAATAATGACGAAGCGGGTATACAAAGCGAAAAGTGGAAGGATTTAGGAGACGAGTGAGACCAAGATTCACCTACCACGATCAAATTGGTCGTTATTTTCTTTTCTATATGCTACGTCGGGATGCATGCGTACGACCCACCTGATGTCAAGTGGTTACCGTAGCCTATAAACGCTTGTAATTGAGTATCACTCGCACGATAACACCGCTGCTTATGTCGCTCGGTTCTGTATACCCCGCAAGGGACAAGGCGCGAAGATATACATATATACATTTTTTCATCCTGGATTCTTTCTACATGTCCAACGGGGCATGACTTTTCCTATTTTAACACCGACTGTCTCTTTCAACTCTGTTCTTAACACCACCATTGGGAACGTGGTATTCAAAAGTACTCACTTGTAGAATAATTCTTTCATGGAGAAATGTGGAAGCCGATGAGATTCTGGAGCGGTGGGGCAAGTCAGTCTTCGTTGTAGTTTGCTCAGCTTCGACTCCTGGAAACAGACGGAATACCTGAGAGTGGGGTGTGTAAGGACCGAGTCATGGGTATTGACGAACTCGGTGGCTTAGTCGTGAATTTTTTTATTTTTATTTTTTATACTACGTCGGGAGGCTTACAAGCATACGGCCCACCTGATGTAAAGCGGCTACCGTAGCCTATTAACGCTTGCGATGTATTGAGTATCACTCGCGCGATGCCTCATCTGCTGCTTACATAGCAACTCTTTGGGAGCTTACTGGTGACCTCACTCACACGCAGGAACACAACAACCTTCTAGCGAATTGTTATTTGGCTGGGGTTTTCTGTGAGGTGGAGGTACTTCCCGGGCTGCTTTGATGCGCCCTACCTCTCTTAAAACAGTCCAAGACATACAGCCATGTTCACGCACACAAATGTTTGCCTTGTGTGGAAATCGAACCCCCAAGAGCGTTGGTGTCAAAGTCGCGTCATTCACGACTGAGCTACCGAGCTTCTCAAAAACGCTCGTTCCTGCGTGTGAGTGAGGTCACCAGTAAGCTCCTAAGGAATTGCTGTGTTAGCAGTAGAGGCATCGCGCGAGTAATACTTTAATGTGTTACAAGCGTTCATAGGCTACGGTATGCTTGTATGACTCCCGACGTTGTATAAAAAAACAATATTTAGAATGAAATTAAGCTCAATCGTTATTTAAAATCTTTCTAACTATGACTTCCAAATCCCTTGCGGAGTAGGCAGAGAGAACCGAGCGCCATAAGACCCGATCCTTACATACTTCACTCGCTTCTCTAACATTCATAACCCTTCTCATGCACGCACGCCGGTTCCTGAGGCTCCTGACGTCACCTTCTGATAAAACACATTATTTAAAAGATACGTAATACCTACGTAAACACGTATAGCAATGGCCTCCGCGAGACAGGCTCAAGACCTAGCGTGAATACCTCGAGTCAATAAATATTTTCTATATTTTAGGCTTTAAGTTTATGAAAGTGTAAAATGTAAAGGAAATTGCACTCCCAATTTGGTGATAAATCATTTTCTATTACCTAAGCAACAAGTAACGTAACATAGTGATTGATCGCACGTAGTTAAGTGTATTTCGTTAATTTAATCAAGTTACTTTGTTAAACTAAGCCATACTAATCCATTAGACACGCTCTCGTAATGTGTTCTAGTTAATGATAGATGAACCTAATGGAGCTTTCGACCAGTAGCTCAGTGGATAAAAAAAGGCGTGAAGGAGTTTACTCCTTACGAATGATAATTATGATAGATAGATACAATACACTTTATTTGCATAATACAGATATTTGGAAATACATTCAAAAATATTTTTAAAATTATAGAAATGTACTATGCAACAAGACGGCCTTATAGCTAAAAGCAATCTTTTAAAGGCAACCTTAAGGCAACGAAACAGATTACAGAAAAAAAAATCGGCCAACTGCGAGTCTGACCCGCGCACGAAGGGTTCCGTACCATTATCTATAAAAATGGCAAAAAATCACGTTTGTTGTATGGGAGCCCCCCTTAAATATTTGTTTTATTTTAATTTAATTATTTATTCTTAAAGTGAATATATAACTAAATATTCTGTAAATATTTAAAGCGTCTACATGTTGCCGTTATCAATATCGAGCAAAAATGAGCAAAAAAATCACGTTTGTTGTATGGAAGCCACCTTAAATATTTATTATATTCTATTTTTTAGTATTTGTTGTTATAGCGGCAACAGAAATACATCATCTGTGAAAATTTCAACTATCTAACTATCACGGTTCATGAGATACAGCCTGGTGACAGACGGACGGACGAACGGACGGACAGCGGAGCCTCAGTAATAGGGTTCCATTTTACCCTTTGGGTACGGAACCCTAAAAAGGTAGGACTAGTCCGGAAGGATATGAATAATTAAATATAACTGATACTAATTTAAACTTATTGATATTATAGTTACAGGTATACAAATACAACCATAATTACACACATACAGACAAATATATATATATATATATATATATACATATCATTACATACACAATATACATACACTGTACATAAAATACACAAACATATATGTTTCAAATGTCAGTTTGAACTAGTTGAAATCAGAGAGAAAGAAGGTGATATTTCGCTAGTTTTTTTAAAATGGCAATATATATCGAATAGAAAGAGATAGTAAATGAACGCATCTTCTGAAATAATAACAATAAACTATATTATTCATGAATGCGTGGGTACGGCAGAGAGAGCATGAAAATAGAATAAATGCGGTCGAGATGCGAGCATTGTGCAAATGTAATGACGACGTGCGAAAGCGAGTGTCGGATGAAAGAATGACGAAACAGATATACAATGTGAGAGTGGAAGGATGTAGGAGCCGAGGAAGATCGAGACTAACCTACCATGACCAAACTGATCGTGTTTTATCAGAAGGTAATGTCAGCCTCAGAAACCGGCGAGTGTGCATGAGAAAAGCAACGAATGTTATTGAAGCGAGTGAGGTGTGTAAGGACCGAGTCACGTGGCCCTCTCTGCCTGCCCTGCAGATTTTAGATAGATAGATAGACACTCACTTGTGTGTTAGCAGGCAGGCATTCTGCCAGCATGTGGGCGGTAAAGAGCGCAGCCAGATGAGCATTGTTTGCCGGACACTGGCCACAAGACAGCAAGGACTTGATCCTAGCGCGGAAAGTGGCCATGGAACCACCGGTGGCTTGCATTTCTTGGTACCACCTGAAATAGAAAGGAACGCTTTAGATTCAACAAAAAAACAGTTCTTCCTTTTCATTTCACTATATGCACACTCACAATATATTTATTGTAATAGGTAGAAATTGACGATTTGAAAAGACAAGGTTTTTTTGGCATTTCCTCTTCGCCAATGGTCATTTTCGAAATGCTGGTAGATTAAAAAGGAGGAATCAAAACTATGAAAAATTAATAAGATACAATAAGTGAGGGTCTAACGGCAAATAAATATTTTTTATCTTTATTAAAAAGCTTACCTTAAAATTTCATAAAACATATCCCGTTGCTTTTTGAAATTCTGAAAACTCATCGCCGATGGGAAATTGTCAACATTGTCGGTTTCAAAGTTGAAACATATCACTCCATTCGACGTTCTCAGCTCTAGGACCTTCTTGTCCTGCGATGATTCAGCTTCGCATTTCAATCCGTATGAATTGAGCAAAAACTTCGCCAAATCCGGATAAAAAGATCTAACTTTCTTATTTTCACCGAGATTCTTCAGCGAATTCTTATCTAAAATCACTTCCAAAACGATTCTCTGCTTCCACAGAGACTTCACAGCAAAATATGTACTGTTATGTATAGACTTCAATAGAGAATTAATATCGTCGTTATTCAAGTTTCTTTCGGCATTTTCATAATCATCTTCGCTTTGCTTCGACAGCAGTATCGAAATTAAGAAATAAATTTCGGTTATAATACTCAATATCAAATTATTCTTCAATAACACATCGTATAATTCAATTAAAATATCAATTTTATCTCTAAAAACGACTTTGGTGCAATCCGATTTTATGTAATTCAAATTTTTCTCAAACGAATCCTTATGTATTACATTGATTTGCGGCGTAACCACCGGCTTTGGGGACGTATTCAATATGTTGAATTTCTCCATCAACTTGTGCCTCTCCTGTTTTAACATACTTCTCTCGGCTTCGAAACTATTCGCCAACTCTTTAGGTTGCAAACTCTGCTGTTTGAACGCCAAATTCTCTTCCAATGCTAACGGCGATGATTGTTGGAAATAATCCGAATTAAAGCTATTTAATGAGAAACTCTTTTGGGATGCACTTCTATCGATGTTCGTTGGTTTAATCCTTCGTCTATCAGATTTGAGAGAACTGGATTTTCTCACACCGATGGCTGGGAAGACTTCGGAATTGCTCAGATCCAGTTCGACTTTGGTTTCCTCTTCGTTGGACGTGCTTTTCGATTTTTTCTTTTTAACCTTTTGGGCGCTAGCTATATAGTCTCCCAGGCAGCTCTTCTCGTGAGTCCTGGAATGTCTGTGCGATAGCCTAGGAGTATCGCACCGCTCGTGTTCCTTGAAGCTACGGTTCGGTGTTACCGGACTGGGTAGCGGTAAATTGGGGTAATCTTTGGTGCCATTTTTTAATGGTGTACTGGATATAATTATTCTATCGACTCCTAAGCTAATGCGAGATTCGTCTGAGGATATAGACTGTTCTCTTTTGTCATCAAAAAGTTTTGTTTTGACTCTCCGTCCGGTCCTTTTTCGGTCTTTGCTGGGTGATTCGTGGCTCCGTTGCCTGTCCGTTTTGACAGTTAAGCTGTCCATGGTAGTGCGGTCATCGCTGGTCGGGTCGCTGATGGACCGGCGGTGCTTGCGGCGTGAATGCAATATCTTATCAGGAGTACTTGGAGGTTGAATAAGTTGTATTCCATTGCTATTCGATTGTAGTATACTAAAAAAAAAATAAGTTCAGTATTTTTTTTTTTGTACAACGTCATACAAGCATACGGCCCACGTGATGTAAAGCGGTAACCGAAGCCTATAATCGCTTGTAATGCATTAAGTATCACTTGCGTGATGTCTACTCTGCTTCAAACACACCATCTCCTTAGGACTTCACTTACACGCAGGAACACAGCAATCATTTAGGGAGTTGTTATTTGAGTGCGGTTTTCCTTGAGGTGAAGGGGATTGTATGGGGATCGAACCCACGAGCGTTGGTGTCAAAGTCGCGACTGCGCTACTAAGCTCGCCAAATGTAATAATAGAACTAGCCCAGTGGATAAAGGAACCAGCATACTGAACAACAGGTCCGCAGTTCGAATCCTGGCATGTACCACTAAATTCGTGTTTTCGGATTCATGTACATGTATGTATGTATATCTTCACGCCAGGTCCAGTGGCGGCTGTACCTTAAGTGCGCTCGTGCGCTGAACTACCAATTCAAAAGATTTAAAAATTACAAAATATTACTTCATCTTTAAATTACCATATTAATAAAAAATTGCAAAATAAAATGAATGCAGAATGAAGACTTACCTACCATGATCAAATTGGTCGTGTTCTATCAGAAGGTGATGTCAGGAGCCCTAGAAACCGGCGAGCGTGCATGAGAAGAGCAATGAATGTTAAAGAAGCTAGTGAGATATGTAAGAATCGAGTCACGTGGCGCTCGGTGCCTCTGCCTATCCCGCAAGGGATTTGGCGTGAAGTTATAGATATATAGAATAGCAAAATAGTATAATAACATTTGTCAACTAATAATCTTTTTAATTGACGCTTAAATATATTGACCAGAAGATCTTTCAAAGACATTAGTAACCTGTTATAAATTTTGGTCACATACAAAATATACTGTCATACATTAGTTTAGTATTACATTTTTTTACATAATCTGCTGTTGTCCCGCCGATTTCGTTTGCTAACTTCAGATTGGCGCGGACAGGTCACTGTTGGATTAAATAAACACGCTTACCTCGCGATATGTATACAGATACAATCCGCATTTGAGCAACGTGGTGGAGTATGCTCTAAACTCCTTCTGTTGAAGGGAGACCCGTATCCCAGCAGTGGGATGAGTGAGGGTTGATGTGGTGGTGTGGTGGATCATCTATACATCTATACTCTATACAGATAAATAAAATTGGAGTGTCTGTTTGTAATATTAAAATAACCGCTTTTTACTAAATGCACATGGATTTATACATGGGACATATACCAAAATGAATATTTTATGTTTTGAACAATTTTTGTCTGTCTGTCTGTTTGTTCCGGCTAATCTCTGAAACGGCTGGACCGATTTTGATGAGACTTTCACTGGCAGATAGCTAATGTAATAAGGAGTAACTTAGGCTACTTTTATTTTAGAATAAATAAATAATAAGAAAATAACTATTTCACTCGGACGAATTACATAATACACATCTTATATTATTTTGCTGTTTGCTATTTTACTCTGTTTATTTAAGTACTTATAATCAAATAAATAAAATTATAACTGAACAGTAACTATTTTGTTAAATTCCGCGCAGACGAAGTCGCGAGCACAGCTAGTATATAATGAGAGGACAGTTAGTATATTGTATTTCGTAAAACAAGGCTACAGCTGTCAGTATTTTTTAAATTAACATAGCAACAAAACCAATTCTTTTTATCGTTCATAACTGGTGAATGGAAGTAAGTTATACTAAAAGGAAATTGTACGATACAGGGGAATGATCTCAAAATGGCGGCGCTTCCCCCCAATTTGTCTTGGTCAGGGTGTTTTTACGAGAGGTAGGGCGCGTCAAAGCATCCCGTCTGGGGAAGTAGTTTCTATAATGGTGGAGTAGTCTCCACCATTATAGAAAACCGCGGTCAAATAACAACTCCCTAGAGGGCTGTTGTGTTCCTGCGTGTGAGCGAGGTCATAATATAGAGTAATATATCTCAAGCATTAACAGGCTACAGTGCCCACTGTACATCAGGTGGGCCATATACTTGTATGCCTCCTGGCGTATACAAAAAAAAGAGGGCAATTGAATTGATTGAAAGCTATTGACTGCAAAATGTTATTATTCACTAAATGAGTTCTTTAATGATAGTCGAAACTAATGAATCTGATATGTACAATAAATATAATAAAATTATAAACATAATAAAACTACTTACTTTAATATTGACATTATAAAGGGTATTGATTTGTATTTAATATAGTAGTATTGACTAAACTTAATGTATGTACAGTATTTTATCCTAAGTTGACAATGTATAATTATATAATAAATCGACATTAAATTAATTATTTGCAATTGTATGACAAGATAAATTGACATTCATTATTATTGATATTGTATAACAGAATTTAATTAAATTTTTTTAAATAGCATTTTATTATTAATATTAGCGTTTGCTGTGTCCAACACAGGGTTTTTTATACTGCATTGAAAGACTTTTGAATTGAAAAATGTTAAGTTGAAATAGTACATAATTATGGTGATAAATTGTTGCGATGCCCTTACAGGGTTCCTGTTATGGCTGCTATCTAGTTTTAAGACCTAATGTACCACGTGAAGGCAATTAAACAAATGAATAAATGACTGATTTAATTTATTGATTGAAATTATATTTGCTTATGTTGTCGCATCAATGTGAATACTTGGGATTCATACGTTATAATAATTTTATATTTAATCTGTATTACTAATTACAACCGGACGTCGTTACGTCTAATTTAATTTCGTATAATTTAAGTCTGTTTTCTGCATAAAATTTATTTAATTAATGTAATTCACAACCTAATCATATATTATATTATTGTATATTAAAATAAGTACTAAAACAGTTGCCTGTATCGACCCGCTAAAGCGCGCGAACGGAAGTTGTCATAGTGCCGCGCAATGGCGGGGCGAGACCGAGGTAGGGGAGTTCTTTTTATACGACGCCGTCGGTACGGGGCAGTCGATATCGGAAAATAGGCTAAGGAGTGTAAGATTACTTGAACGTCGTGAGAGTGTATCGTTTAAAAACTAAATTAAGATATTGCCATAGTTGTGTAAATTAGCGATTCAAATGTATAAGATTATAATCAATAATTAAAACTGTGTATTGATATAAATACTTGCCTTTCATTACAGTAGAAGTTTACACTTAAAATCATTCTTGCTGGGTTAGATTACGTTGGAATTGTGATCACTGTCTTTTATGAGACACATACTTCTTCCTAGTGTTAATCCATTAGGACTGGTGGGGTCCACTACTAAAGAGTTGGTGAAGACACTGATTTCGACATGAAATTACTGCCATCAAACCTCCCCAACCCAGAGGGAAAACTAGACCTTTCTGAGGTTAGGTTACACGTCTACCACATCAACCCTTACTCATCCCACTGCAGGGATATGGGTGTCCCTTCAACCGAAGGAGTTTAGAGCATACTCCACCACGCTGAAATGCGGATTGGCGGAGGCCAGACATAGATAAACTTTTTTTTTCTTTTGAGATAGATAAACTTATCCATCCAAGATGTTTTTTAACCTGCATTTCGTTACAATGATACGCGCAATGATGCCGCCGAGCTCTCTCACGTCACGTCATTCGAAATACAATTTCTTAGACGTGCCGGTTTCCTCACAATGTTTTCTTTCTCTGCCGAGCAAGTAATAATTACAAATATGTACATACATCCCAGAACACAAAATTTAATGATACATGTCAGGATTCGAATCGGGGCCCTGCTGGCCAATAGGTTAGTTCCTTATCCACTGGGCTATCACAAGAAATTCAGCCAACTCTCAGTGGTCACAACCACCGCAAATTTTTCACATTTTCTAGGGTTCCGGACTTCAAATGGAAAAACGGAACCCTTATAGAATTACTTTATTGTCAGTCTGTCTGTCTGTGAAGACCCTTTTTCGCAGGGACGGGTGGAGCTATCAAGCTGAAATTAATATCAAATACTCAGGTTTACAATCCTTGTTCTTCAAAAATTGTAACTTTTTTTTTTGTTAATCTGCGATCAGTCTCTTGATTAGTAACAGATTATGACAACTAATGTAAATTTGTAACAAAAATTAACTGATTTTCATAAGAATAATTGGGTGATGCTCAAAAAAAATTATTGATCACTTTCTTTTTCTTTTTATCGAAAAATACACTTCCTAAATTGTAACCAAAGTGCTTCTTCTTTTTTCCTAGTATTATCTTGTTTTGTAGTCCATTAGAATAGATGAGGTTTGCTATATAAAACTTAGGTTTGGGCGAAGACACTGATTACTATATGGAGACAACCACATCACGGAGGGAAAACTGGGCCTTTTTGTTAGGTCACACATATTTCAAAATACAAGTTTTAGGATTTGCAGGTTTCCTCATTATGTTTTATATTCACCATCGAACAAGTGATAATTACAATAAGAATCTGAGAATATTGATTTTGTGGTACACACCCGCCCTAAGATTCTAACCAGAGTCCTGTCTGTTCATATGCTAGATTTTTATCCACTGGGTTGTCACAGCTCTAATAATCAAAGCGCATTTAATCTAATTTTAAAGGCTATACTCCAACAGTAATTTATCAAAAGCATGCATTCCTAATTATGTTTTTAATTGTTCTCCTTGGCAAATGGTTAAATGATAAAGCAGCAGAATTAGCAGAAGTTTTTTTGATTACATTAAGCGGTGAACAGATAAAAAATAAAATATACCACCAAATGTTGAGTCAATGTTTACTATTATAAAAACTGCTTACCTATCCGTTTGACTTCGTAAGAATGACAAAAAATGAGCAACGAATTCAGTCCTGCTACAACACAACAAAACACAGTCTTCAGGCGTGTCCTGAAAACCAAAAATACACAAAAAATACACACTAATTAATATTTTCAATAAAATGTTATTGTCATCTTTAAAAGTTTAGGTTATGTACCTCGAGATCGCTTGAATTTAGCCATTTGATTAACACAGCTATATCCACCTTGTCCGTAAGGACACTTTCAATAATTGTCTCAGGCATTTTGATTTCGCTAAACTAAAATAAAAATAGAAATTTTATGTTAATCGATTGACAATGACATTTGCGCAGTCAAACAAAAGACCATAGAATAAAAAATATTAAACGCACAGATGACGAACATCCATCAAATCTGTCAATATTGCGAACAGATACATATTAAAGAGATGCCGAATTGTTGTCGATAACTCGATAAAAAGTTTTTTTGGATTGCAAATCGATATAAATGTTCTTACATTTACGCGCCGCCTCTCAATGAATATTTTTATTGAATAATATAAATATATCGATTTTAAAAACTTTGAGATGATGATATTATACACGCTTGCAAAGTCACTTGTAAATAACTACTTTTCTTTTTTTTGCATTATTATTTTTTTAGATAAACACAATATCAAAAGAATTATTTCTGACTACCAATATTTTCGTGAGTAACCGATTGAAATGATTGTTTAGGAAATTATTTATTTATTATACGAAAAATATTGATTATTAAAATTAGTTAGGTACTAGTTTCAAAAATAGTTTTTTCAATCCTATTTATTGGGCTCCGATTTGAAGTTCGTTTTATATTTAATGTTAAATAATTAACGAACCGTTCGCATTAAGCGAGCCCGGGCCCGAGCGGCCCGCCTGCTCCACAGGGACATTTTAACTGACTGAACTCGGTGCGAGGATATGTTGTTGTGATTGATTAGGGTAGAAACAAAGTAATTGTTCTGAATTTGTGATCTGAGTAACTCATTATTTGGAGTGGTGCCTACGTATGTTCCTCAAGGCGTGCGAACAAATTTGGATTTCTGGAAAGTTTTGAAAACGAATATGATGGATAGCGCAACATTTTTTTTTAAAAGAGACATGTCATTATCAGGAATGGCCAGACGGGACGCGATAATTAAATTTTGTCGTAACATGCGACGGTCAGTGGTTCGAATCCCGGTGTGGACATGTACCTACCACTAAATACATGCTTTCGGATTTATGTATTCGGATATTTGTTATTATCACTTGCTCGGCGGTGAGGGAAAACATCATGAGGAAACCCGCATATTCAAGAAATTATATTTCGAAAGACGTGTGACCTAACCTAAGAAAGGTCTAGTTTTGCCTCTAGGTTGTGGAAGTCTGACGGCGAACAGAACGAAACAGTTTTTTCTCCAAATCTTTAGTCTAGGTAATGGAGCCCGTTCGTTCTAACGGATTAGGAAACGGAATAACGCTAAGAAGAAGCAGAAACATGATTATATCCAGAATAGTGATTCTATATATAGTCTGTGACTGGCAGTCAACACCTGACGAATACATTACTATGGGTGAGATTGGACGGTAGATACGATGCTGGAAAAATGTAAAGTCAATGGAAATTGATATAGCATCAACGCCTTACCTTTGATCAATCCGATCAAACTAGGAGGCATTTACATATCGGACGCTCGCATTTGGCTGCGGTTGTCTGAGAGGTGGAGGTACTTTCTGAGATGGTTGTTGTGAGATTAGTATTACTTAGGAATTACGTCACGAAATGTGATTTCTGTCAAAAACACAAGTACACAAAAAATTACCAAGAACCATTAACTGTAATGACTGCAGTCGTTTTTCGGTTCTTTTCGTCGTGGGTCCTCTGGACCGCGATGACCAGCGATTTTGTTACGTTCTTACAGTACAATGTGAACTCAGTAAATACGTAGCAGTGTATCGGGAATGAAATGGGGAAGAAAACGTTACCATAGATCTGATAGAAGCAATAGGATTGTACAGCTCGGCAGTAGATCGGCTTTCTCCTTAGCACTATAGGCCAGGCTGCTACGGCTACGACCGGTTTTTGCAATGCAAAAATCCATACCACGGACGACTGACAAAAGTTTCCCTCAGCAGCATTAGCGAGTGAGCAAAAAGCACAGCTCGCAGTGCGAAGGCATAAAAGCCGGCTCGCCTAATCTACTGACAAAATCAAATTTTGCCCTGGAAATCACCCTTTTACTGAATCTTGAGGCAGCATTGTATTTACGTTTCAAAACAGAGACATCCGGATTCCCATTAGCATGCCCCGTGGTCCAAGCCTAGTCGGCAGCCCGTTTCAGATGATTAGCTTCTGTCCAAGGCCGATTAAACCACGGTCGCTTTTTAACTCACGCAGCAACCACTAAGCGGTTGTATCATTCCATGTCGTGCATGCATGCATTGCCATAGCTACTGCAGTCGTGCAGGATTCAATGTCCTCTGATTTGAAACAAAGCTGCCTCCACGGGAACGATGCGTAGAATTCACTCAATCTATACCGGTCTGCCGACTTATAGTGCCATACGCGACGCCATCCGGTAGGCCGAGGTGGGTCACGTCTGGTGCAGGGCGCTTGAGTTCGGATGAGACAGTGGTCCGATGAGCCAAGTGGCGTATACACTGAGATTTTATAACCAGTTGAGAGAAACGATAGGCCAGAGCAAATTCATGAGCAGAGAGCTAAGCCACTCGGTGTGATGGGCATTAAAGTCTCCCAAAATCACTAATTTCGCGGAGGGATACTGCTCGATGACTTTATCAGTCGCCATTTGCAGTTGCCCGAATAACCGAGCTGCGTATGTATCACCGCTATGAGACCTGCAAAGGTACGCGTAGATTCGGGCGTGGCCGCCATGATCCACAAGCACCTATAATAACGCCAGGTCTTCAAGGCTATAAAGACGGCGACAACAAATATCCTCTCAAACGACCATGCATACCCCGGTACGACGCACAAATGAGTGCTAGAGTTATACCCGGGATAATGTTAGTAAGGATGTGTCAGCCGGTGAGGATATTTATGTCTCTGTGAGGAAAAGAATGGTCGGCTGTGCGGTCTCCAGGTGTTGGTGTACATGTTGGAATGAAGTCCCCTGACGTTGCAAAAATCTACATTTATCGTGGAAGTTTTGCCATGTTTATTGGTGTGGAGGTCCCCTCCCCCCGCAACAGGGACTTTGCGCATGTTGGCGGTTCAGCCTCGCAGGGAGAATACGTGATCCCCGGGTGGGCCCGGGACCCCTACTGACCTGCGGGCGGCCAGCGGTCAGCCATTTCATCTGGTCTCCATGACCGCCGCGCCAACCTGCCGTGCCCACAATGTTCGTGGCGGTTCGACATCCACTGGTCGTATCGCTGCCCGCATAGCGACCTCTCAAATAACTGGCGACCTTACGCACGCACAGAAACACAACAATCCTCCTGGAATCGTTATTTGGCTGCGGTCTTCTGTAAGATGAAGGTACTTCTCCAGTCGGATAATTAGAGCAAAAGGTATATATATGAGTGGGTCGGAGCACGGCACGAACCTTCGCTGGGTTCCTACCTCCCCTTTAACTTGACTGTTTGTCTTGGTCTGGGTATTTTTAAGAGAGATAGGATGTGTCAAAGCAGTCTAGGGAAGTACCTCCACCTTACAAAAAATCGGAGCCAAATAACAAATCCCTGAAGGGTTGTTGTATTCCTGCGTGTGAGTGAAGTCACCAGTAAGCTCCTGAGGAATCGTTGTGTTAGCAGCAGAGGTGGCTTCACCGCAAGAGATACTTAATGTATTGCAAGTGTTCATAGGCTGCGGTAGCCGCTTTACATCAGGTGGGCCGTATGCTTGTATGCTTCTCGACGTTGTATAAAAAATTTCAACTAACTACTACTCAACCTGACGTAATATATCTCGAGTAAATAACATTTTTTTTTGTAATTTTTGTCTTAAATAAATAAATAAATATTGTCGGACAAATTACACAGCGCCATCTAGCCCCAAAGTAAGCGAAGCGTGTGTTATGGGTACTAGACAACTGATAAACATACGTAAATACATTTTTTTTTGTAAATACATACTTATTAAACATAGAAAATACCCAGACCAATACAAACAGACACGTTCATGCACACAAATGTTTGTACTGTGTGGGAATCGAACCCACGAGCGTTGGTGTCAAAGTAGCGTAACAGCTCGTTTTACCACTGCGCCACCGAGCTCGTCAAAAATCATCAATCAATCAAACAAAATATAGTCATGTATATTTTAATTTAAGATATGTCCAATGGACCCGTGTTGAAAAACCTGTTGTCTGAAATAAATTATCATTTATTATTATAAGACGTGGCTGGAGTTTGCCAGACACAAGTAGCTTATACTTACCTGGTAACTCCAAACACTGTAATAATTGAATCATGTTAACTGAAATAAATATTTTGTATTTGTATTGTACGAGCGTTGGCGATACTCTGGCAATTTGTCTGCTGTGTCACGGACACCAAGGCTACCACGAATGCGAGAGTTCAGCCATTCTGCGCAGCACATTCATCTCCGTGACATGCAGCACATGTTCGTGCCGCTCAAGTACCGGCCAGGCTTCACTACCATATAAAAGGTCAGAAGATTATATACCGGTCCTTCAGCTTAACCGGCATTATAGGATCTCAAATGACACCAGCCATCTCGGGCCACTTGAGTCAAGCCGCTGATATAGGCCTTGATGTCATAATTGATGTCTCCG
Source organism: Pyralis farinalis (assembly GCA_947507595.1). Lineage (NCBI taxonomy): Eukaryota > Metazoa > Arthropoda > Insecta > Lepidoptera > Pyralidae > Pyralis > Pyralis farinalis. The sequence goes on from OX382263.1 coordinate 1,389,428, forward strand.
GACGCGTGGAGGACAGACCCCAAATACTTACCGCCCATGCGCCATGTCTTCACCAATGCGAACGGGCGTAGGATCTGAGACATTGCAGGTCAAGTACCGTGTTTTCCCCACGTTTAGTTCGAAATCTCAAGGAACTCTCTCCAAGCTTTCACCCGTTGCACCAGGCCCCCTTTGTCCACGTCCGCCAGCGCAATCAGCTTTGACGAGCTCGGTGGCTCAGTCGTGAAAGACGCGACTTTGAAACCAACGCTCGTCGATTCGATTCCCACACAAGACAAACATTTGTGTGCATGAACATGTCTGTTTGGTCTGGATGTTTTAAGAGAGGTAGGGCGCATCAAAGCAGCCCGCCAGGGGAAGTACCTCCACCTCACAGAAAACCGTAGCTAAATAACAACTCCCTAGACGGTTGTTGTGTTCCTGCGTGTGAATGAGGTCCTAAGGAGTTGCTGTGTAAGCAACAGAGGGGGCATAGAGCGAGTGATATATATTACAAGCGTTAATAGTCTACGGTTATTGCTTTTCACCAGGTGGACCGTATGCTTGTATGCCTGCCGACATTGTGTAAAAAAAAGCATACACGAGCAACCACGGGGGATCGTGTGCATCTCTGATGCTGTCGCGACACTACGTTTAATATTACGCTGAACAAAAACGGACTAAGGATGGATCCCTGGTGGACCTCGACGGAGATCGGAAAGGCGTGTGTCCCAGCAAATATCAATACATGCTTCTGGCACCCGTTTGAACTTCAGTGCCCACGAGATCGCACGAGGAACACAGTCGACGGCCATCTCCATGTGTAAAAACAGAAGATGAGCCAAGGCGTGATCTTCGTCCTGTATTTCTCCATGACGATCCTTAGAGTAGAAACGGGGTCCATGGAGACCTCCTTCAATGATGGTTAGCGATGGCAATTTAACACGGTATCGAGTTCTAGTTCCGTACAAGCAAACAATGTACGAGTATGCATGAACGTGATTGTTTAGACAGATCATTTACCTTCCAATACAAACATGTAATATTGCAGTTTACTGTGCATATAGGTATATGTGATAAATATTGACATATACATGCACTAAGATACATATTGAATGACATAATGCCAATTTCTACGATGTGTTTTTTGAGCTAACACCGCATATACGTATTGGTATACAAATTACTAATTAGTGTGTGTTATACATTCTATACCACTCTTGTTGCAGAGCTGCGTTAGCCAGCGAAGCTTTATAACCGAGAAAATTGTCTTTTTTGCAGTTTTGCGGTTCTCGACTGTTACACGTAGTACTCCTTCAGTTTAGAAGCTAGAGAGCTAATTGTTCGACGTGAATGTACCTTAAGTATTGTAGATTCCCCTAAAATAGATTAAATTTCGATTAGCTCAATAAAGGATATTGATAAGTGATGTTATCGCCCCAAAAACCGTCCCAATACAAAGTCAATTGGAGCGCGTATGGCGAGCTCATTTCAAGTTTTGCAAATTTATATTCCGGGTCAAATTAATTGTCAAAATATTTATTGACACAAGGGTTAGGTTTAGGGTTAGGGTTAGCAGCTCTGCTTACGCAGCTTGCTGTTATTTACTTATTGTGCAAAAGCAGCTCTGCCAATGCGCCGCAGGCCCAGCTCCCCTAGTTTATAACTTACTTATAATACTTATAACTTACTAATAATTTAGTAATACAAATTAGTAATTAGTGTGTGTTATACATTCTATACCACTCTTGTATATACAAGTGTTTTTATCTATGTACATACTTTGTCGATCTTAGTATATACTCACATTGTTTCTTAAACCCTCGCCAAGCTTATATCTCCTTTCAGGTTCTCTATGGTTGACTGGCAGAGATCCCAAATGTGCGTCCCTGGTGCGCAGGGTGCGGGGGATCACCAACAGCATCTTAAACATGACCGTCAGCAGACTTGACTGCTCATACGTGCATTATACGTCCGCAATTGTACGGTACTATTTTTAACCAAACCATGTACTTACATATTGTAATGTTAGTTATTATATACAATAAAATTTCAAACAACAACTATTTCATTGTATTTACTTGAATTCTCAATTTATAGTTGAATATGTAATTAGTCACAATACTGCCGTAAACGAACTATATATATTTTACTGAACGTAATTTCCATTTAAAAGCGTTATTTTCGTTCGAAAAAGATCTGCAGGCATATTCACCTTGCCTGTGAACATCATATTCGAATCGGATTCTAACAGCTGTCAAAATGTATGAAAACATTTCGATTTTTTTTTATACTACGTCGGGAGGCATACAAGCAACTACTGTAACACTACTTGTTAGACTTGCTCGTTTTATGGTTTTGTAATAATTAACAAGATGAGATGTCAGATGTTATACATCATATGAGACTACTGTAAGGCTCCCGCGTTTTTTTAAATATAAATACAATATCATAAAAAGTAAAAAGCTACTAGAATTAAATTGTAATTATAAATAATTAAGAAATTATTAATATCAATGAATATATCTGTGTAATTAATTAATTTGTTTCTGAAGTTAAAATTCTTTAGATGAGATTTTTATTTTATTATTTATTTATTATTTATATTATGTTTACAAATGTTTATTGTAAACATTTCAAATATGTAAACATTCAGTGGGGTATTGACATTGCATCGGAAAGTCATATTCGGAACGGATACTTAAGAGAGGTAGGGCGTATCAAAGCAGTCCGTCTGGGGAAGTACCTCCACCTTACAGAACACCGCAGCCAAATAACAACTCCCTAGAGTGTTGTTGTGTTCCTGCGTGTGAGTGAGGTCACCAGCAAGCTTCCAAGGAGTTGCTGTGCAAGCAGCAGATGAGGCATCGCGCAAGTGATAATTAATAGGCTACGGTACCCGCCTTACATCAGGTGGGCCATATGCTTGTATGCCTCCCGACGTTGTATAAAAAAAAAGCTTATGAACTTCATTTTACTTACCTAATTTTAATAAGGAAAATAAAAAAAATATAACTCACACTAATAAGGAAAGTTAAACACTATTTTGTACAAAAATATGGCTCCATGCCTTCCCTGTTCAAAAAATTTATGACTGATGACGTCACACCGGCCATAGCATTCGTGTTCTCTGTTTATCTTACCTTTCGAAATACATTCGTCTTTGTCATGTCACTGTAGTGGCGAATGACGCGACTATGACACCGACGCTCGGGTACGATTCCTGCACAAGACAAACATTTGTGGTGATACTTAGTGTATTACAAGCTGTCACAGGCTACGGTGGCCGCTTTACATCAGGTGGGCCGTATGCTTGTATTGTATGCCTCCCGACGTGAAAGTGACATAAAAATGATACAAGTCTGTAATTTACCGGCAGGTGGATGCCGGCCGGCGCTAGGCCGCATGAACTAATTGGTGGCGGAAGCACACAAAGCAGATTAGATCAATTCGACTTTCGCAAAATAACGGCTGAATCTATTAACATGTCTGTAAATCTGAACACAAAATCGCAAGGTTCAATTTACAATGCATGCGATAAGAGATACCGTTTTCAATTGCTTTTATTGGTGGAATCGGCTTTTTTAAGTCATATAATTAAGTATTAAGGTATATTTTACATTGACACAATATTAATGAGAAATATATTACAAAATATAAACACAGACAATAATTTGCTTTCATTTTCATAGCGATTGTCTATCTACATGGATGTAATAAGGATACGCCCTTCCAATACAAAATACTCTTTAGAAACGTACCCAGAGGCCCACCTTGGTTTAGTTTGCCACGTTTCTATTCCAGAAACCGCGGTCAATAAGGCCCGGAATGCATCAATCAGGAGTGAGACGTGTAATTTGTTGATTTGGAACAATGAAGGAACGGAGTCGGTTTCAAAGGAATAAATAAATAATAAAAATTTAACAATTCTTTAAAAAAAATTTATCAAAATCTATATTTGTTATTTTGTCGTGTATTATTTATATACAATATTAGCTGGTCTTGAATTTATTATACACTAATGCAACGATTTCAATTACATATACAGAATTAAGTAATCTAAGTGACAATATGACCTTAGGTCCTGCGAGGCTTAAAATAATTTGTGTTACTATGGATGCCTGTACTTATAGGTAATTATTTACTTTACATATTTACCATCAATTTTGTAAGCTACATGGGCTGTTCGGTTAGAAATATTTGACCATATGTAGGTACTTTTATATGTTTTGAATTATAGTATAATTCAAGACATATAAAACCTCCACCACCTCGTAGAACAATGCAGTTGGCATTATTTTACGAGGAGATCAGTCGTCGCTCGTACCTATTACAAAACTCCTGACATTGCAGTTCTTAAGTTGTGTGTTCGATGCCAGTGGTCACCATATTGTAGCAACTGAGACAGGTCAATGCATACATACATGTAAAAGGGATAAGGCTCTCCACACACCCCTATTGTTGGAACATGTACATATTATGTATTAATTCGTTTTAAATTTAAACAGTTTTGTTCGAAGAGACCACAGCTTGTGCGTGTAAGGTAATATGTGTGCACGTCATCAAAGTACTATCTTTCTGCAGAAATCTACAATGCATTCTAAAGTCCTTCAAGAAGCACTAATTTATTAAATGTTTGCCTTTTAGTGATTTTTAAAGATAAGGTTTGGCTATGTAATTCAGTGTCAAATTTATATACTTATCAATTATTGCTCGAATAATATGGACACGATGGTTATAGGTTAATAGCTGTTCTAACGAATGCATAATTAATGAATCAAAAATATAATATATACACACATTCATAAACGTACAATACAATATTTTAAATATACATAATTATTTTTAAATATCTAAAGTACGACTCCATTCATTTTTTGTTCCAAATTTTATGTTATGGAGGGAGTTGATGAGTACAGATTTTATTGTACGTAATTGCAATAAAATAATTGTTAAATGATACACAAATAATTATATAATAATATGAAATAATTCTGCATTCTTTTTTATATTTCTTAGAACAATTTTTACACGATTTTACAACGCATGAAGGCATTTTTAGCCAGTAAAGCCACGGCGAAAACGCATACGAATCAGACGAGTAGTCCCAAACGACTGTGAGCAAAAGCAATCTGATTTTTAAAATCAGATTGCTTTTGTGGGAGCGTTTTTTTATCGATAGAACCTATCCATATACATCGACGTCTATCTAGTTTTTTATTAGTGAACGAAGCTACATGCACGTAAATAATTCATTACGTAAATACATATTCACTTATGTATATTCGTAAATCCTTTTAATACATTGCGCTTTTCAGATTACACATTTGAATCTATATGTATATATAAGTACATCCTTAGTTAACAACTTCTAATTGTAATTCAACACATGTCACCTGTATAAAAAAAGTAGCGGCCATATTTGGAATAGACTATAGACTATTATCTATTCCAAACTTATACGGTTCGATAGACCATTAAGATGGGGAAAACAAACAGCTTGCCAGATGAATGTCGTACAATTTCCCTTTTTTTAAACAACGCTGGAGGTAAACAAGTGGAGGACGAGTTCCGTCGTCGTTGGTCGTGGGTTCGAGTATCGTCGCTGCTAACACACTCATCAAGAACTTTCTGGCAACCTCACTCATTCATGACGATCCTTTAAGGAGTGTTTATTTGGCTGTCATGCCATGATGTAAAGTGGTTACCGTAAACAATGCTTGCATAAATACTTAGTCTGGCCATAAATACTGTTACAATTAAAAAAAAAACAAAATATTACATTTGAATTTGGAATCTGTAATTTTTATATGATTGTTTATTGCGATTTTTCATTTTGGCGCCAATACATTGAACAATATTTTGCGATATTAAAATGGAGTGGGGTGATAAAGAGAACCGAATCGCTGTGATTGCATTACACAAAGTAGGTATGGAGCCAAATGCAATTTTTAAAACTCTCCATACGCTTGGTATTAGTAAAATGTTTGTGTACCGGGCTATTAATAGGTACAATGAGACCTCCTCTGTTTGTGACAGAAAAATATCTGGCCGTCCACGTAGTGTTCGTACGAAAAAGGTGGTCAAAGCAGTAAGGGAAATAATTCGAAGAAATCCTGGCCGAAAGCAAAAGATTTTATCTCGGGAGATGAAGATAGCACCTAGAACCATGTCGCGTATTTAAAAAGATGACTTAGGACTTGCAGCCTATAAGAGACATACGGGTAATTTCTTAACTGATAATTTAAAAATGAATAGGGTGGTAAAATCGAAACAACTACTGAAGCGGTACGCAAAGGGAGGTCACAGAAAAATTTTGTTTACTGATGAGAAAAATTTTACAGTTGATCAACATTTTAACAAACAAAATGACCGTATTTATGCTCAAAGCTCTAAGGAAGCTTCCCAATTAGTCGACAGAGTGCAACGTGGGCACTATCCGACTTCAGTGATGGTTTGGTGGGGTATTAGTTATGAAGGAGTGACTGAGCCATACTTTTGTGAAAAAGGTATCAAAACATCGGCACAAGTGTATCAAGATACCATTCTTGAGAAGGTAGTGAAGCCCCTTAACATCACCATGTTCAATAACCAAGAATGGTCCTTCCAGCAAGACACGGCGCCGGGTCATAAAGCTCGGTCTACGCAGTCTTGGTTAGAAGCGAACGTTTCGGACTTCATCAGAGCTGAAGACTGGCCGTCGTCTAGTCCCGATCTTAATCCGCTGGATTATGATTTATGGTCAGTTTTAGAGAGTACGGCTTGCTCTAAACACCATGATAATTTGGAGTCCCTAAAATAATCCGTACGATTGGCAGTGAAGAATTTTCCCATGGAAAGAGTGCTTGCCAATGGAGACCACTTCGAATAAGCTTTTATATTTTAAATTGTTTTATATTTATGTATTAAACTAACACACTGTAAAAGTAATAAATGTTATTTACAATAGAATTTTTTTTTCTTTGTTTCAGTATTTATGGCAAGACTAGGTACATTAAGCCACCTCCGCTCCTAACGATAGCGATTTTTTGTTTATACAACGTCGGAAGGCATGCAAGCATACGGCCCACTTTGTGTAAAGCGGTTACCGTAGCCTATTAACGCTTGTGATATACAACAACTCCTTAGGAGCTTACAGGCATAGTAAAATCAAATAAGTAGGCCGACTCGACCCCTGAGCGAAGGATAATAGCCTAAACACGTAGGGATGTCGCTTATAGTTTATACAATCGTCAAAAATGCATAGTCTATCTATATACAAAACAATTTTCCCCTGTAGGTGAATCATCAGGGATCTCTTATACAAAGTTTTCTTAATTATTTTTTGTACATAGACCAGGAGCTGACTATTGTATTGAAGTTATATACTCCTTTAGGCGCGTTATGAAAAAATGATGAGTGAAATTTTAAGATACTGTAACACAAAAGTAACAGGTTGAAGCTGCCCGCTAAACCGCTCATTAAGTCACGAAAAATATGCTCAAAGCTGCAGCCAAATAACAATTCCCTGGAGGATTGTTGTGTTCATGCAAGTGAGTGACGTTATTACCTCACGGAAAACTGCAGCAATATAACGCCATGTAACGGCACTCACTCGCCTGAACACAACAACCGTCCAGGGAATTGTTATTTGGCTGCAGATTTCTGTGCGGTGGTAACGTCACTCACTCGCATGAACAAACATGCATACGGTCCACCTAATTTAAAACGGTCACTGTAGCTGTTTACGCTTGCAATACATTAACTATGCCTTGCGTATTGCCACCTCTGCCTAGCGGCACACTCTACACTACACGGCAACTCCTTAGGAGCTTACTCGTGACGTCACTCAGATGAAAACAACATCCCTCCAAACTATTTTTTACTTTTTTATTTACTACACTTATCAAAATTATAGTCTTTATATTCGGAAAATTAATATTTTTACAGTAGCCTAATATGATAGGCATTAAAAGTACTTTTTTCTGTAGGAAATTTGTGATTTTATAACAAAATTACACATTTGATGCAAAAAAAATCTTTTTACTTTTTAGCCATCTTTACGAATTTGTAGTTAAAATAGGTAGGTACACGTATATAAATTATTACGAGCGGGAGCGCAGCGGCGGTGCGTGCGTGGGCGAGTGCGGTATTAAGCACGGCGTAGCCACGACTAGCGTACCTTTAGTGGCGATAAATTCTGTCAGTGTGTGCGTGCGACGACGCATACGTACGGGATGGTACGGGCGCGCACGCATACATACCGAACGCGGTGCGTATCTATGAAGATAACCTACTTATTTGATTTTACTATGTTACTGGTGACCTCAGGTACACAAGAACCATCCGCGGTGTTGTTATTTGGCTGCAACTTTCTGTATAATGGAGGTACTTCCCCAGACTTGATGCGCCCTACCTCTCTTAATAAAATAATATTCGGCAGAATACGTATGGTTTTCACTGTTTTTATACATATATGAACATCTTATATGTACCCTTATTCAGTAAATAAAGATTTTCATTCATTTCATTCATTCATACCACCCAGTGTAAAAATAAGCTGTGTTCCAGCGGGGCCCTAAACTGTCCTTTGAATATTAATGAGTCAAATTGTGGTATTTGTTGCGGCTAATATAAGATCACTCGCGTGTCAGCCGCGGCCATTTCGTGAGTGAACGACGCCCGCGACGCATTCATTCATCTAAATCGTGTATCTAGTGAGAGTGTTTCAAAATTTTGTGGTGAGTTTCCATTACACATTCACACCTTGCGCGACATCGTTCGCCCGTATCGCGTTATCTCACTTTTTATTTATTTCTTTCTTTTCTTCTATTTCCGAGGGTCGCATCATAATGTTCAATAACCTTTGAGAATGCAAAATAAATTTTTAAAATCCGACAGCTAGTTACGAAGATTGGCGCATCCAAACATATACTTCTGCTTTATGTATTAACTGAAATTGTAGATGTAGTTTACTAAATCTACAATTGCGGTCCGTATAAGCCTTTTTTTTATACTACGCTGGGAGGCATACAAACATACCGCCCACCTGTTGTAAAGCGGGTACCGTAGCCTATTAACGCTGGCGATATATTAAGTATCACTCGCGCGATGCCTCCTCTGCCCTCTGCTGCTTACAGAGCAACTCCTTGGGAGCTTACTAGTGACTTCACTCACACGCAGGAACACAACAACCCTCTAGGGAGTTTTTATTTGGCTTCGGTTTTTTGTGAGGTGGACGTACTCGTATTTCCCCAGACGGGCTGCTTTGATGCACCCTACCTATCTTAAAACATCCAGACCAAGACAAACAGACATGTTCATGCACACAAATGTTTGCCTTGTGTGGGAATCGAATCCACGAGCGTTATAAATAAATAAACAAATATTGTCGGACAAATTACACAGCGGCCATCTAGCCCCAAAGTAAGCGAAGCTTGTGTTATTGGTACTAGACAACTGATAAACATACGTAAATACATTTTTTTTTGTAAATACATACTTATTATACATAGAAAATACCCAGACCAAGACAAACAGACATAATGTTTGTACTGTACTGGAATCGAACCCACGAGCGTTGGTGTCATAGTAGCGTAACAGCGCGTTTCACCACTGCGCCACCAAGCTCGTCAAACCTATATATACCTAATATACTCTGGATATAGACCTTGGTAAGGCACTCTCGACTGCCTAAAGATTTCACGAGGTCGTGGTTCCATCTAGTGTGGGGTCGTCGCACACGCATGACGAGCTCGGTGGCTCAGTCGTGAATGACGCGGCTTTGACACCAACGCTAGTGGGTTCGATTCCCACACAAGACAAACATTTGTGTGCATGAACATGTCTGTTTGTCTTGGTCTGGATGTTTTAAGAGAGGGAGGGCGCATCAAAGCCCGTCTGGGGAAGTACCTCCACCTCACAGAAAACCGCAGCCGAATAACAACTCCCTAGAGGGTTGTTGTGTTCCTGCGTGTGAGTGAGGTCACCAGTAAGCTCCCAAGGAGATGCTGTGTAAGCAGCAGAGGTGGCATCGCGCGAGTGATACTTATATATCGCAAGCGTTAATAGGCTACGGTACCCGCTTTACATCAGGTGGGCCGTATGCTTGTATGCCTCCCGACGTACTATAAAAAAAAGAGACGAGTGAGTGCTGGGAATAGTGTGAATGGAGCGTTGAGAAATTTTCTTGGCCGTATAAATATGAGCCAGAAGGCACACCTCGCTACACACAATGCTGTGCTGGTTCCAACGCCTACTTATGGAAGCAAAAGCTGGGTATGGCAGAGAGAGAGTATAAAAGTAGGACAAACGCGCTCGAAATGCGAGCGTTGCGCAAAATATGTGGCGTAACCCTTGTAGACCGTGTTCGCAATGATGATGTTAGAAACAGAGATGGTCTGAAAGAGAGCGTCGGTATTAAAATAAGAAGAGGCATGTCCCGTTGGTCATGTAGAAAGAATGAAGAAAGAAATAATGACGAAGCAGATATACAACGCGAAAGTAGAAGGATGTAGGAGCCGAGGAAGACCAAGACTTACCTACCATGACCAAATTGGTCGTGTTCTATCTGAAGGTGATGTCAGGAGCCTTAGAAACCGGCGAGCGTGCATGAGAAGAGCAATGAATGATAAAGAAGCGAGTGAGGTATGTAAAGATCGAGTCATGTGACGGGAGGTTCTCTCTGCCTACCGCGCAAGGGATTTGACGCAGTTATAGATAGATACATACGCCAGGATTCCAACCTGGGATCAAACGGTTAATGTGTTGGTTGTTTGTCACAGTTGTAATTTCATATATTTAATGCAAATTAGATTGGTATTATATTGTTTGGATTTGCATATTGTCAAACTGTAAGCCTTGTATTCATGCAAATAATCTCGATCGATTGATTGATTGATTGAAATCGGTTGAAAAACAGGAAACGTACTGAAATATTTATATAACTTCGTAGACGCCTAAAACGGGCACCCCGCCTATAACGGGTACCCTGCCTAAAACGGGTACCCCGCCTAAAACTAAAACGGCTTGCCTTACTTACTAGTATGTGCATTACGAGAAATAATGAGAATGTGTAAGTGCAGAGCAATAACCCGGCTGTGGACGAATATCAGGCAGTCGTGTTGCCACTGTGACGCAAGCGCTTTCAACTAAAAATAAAACCAGTTGAGAATGCGCAAGCTTGCATTGCCAGAGGAACACCTGGCTCATCAATTATATAACAATTCAATTTTTTTTTATTAAATTTGTCGGCCATTTTGATTTTGCTCGTTAAGAGATAGGAACGGTGTTCCTGAACATTCCTATTCTACTTTTTTAGGCTGAATCCGAATCTAAAGTCAAAATTCGAATATTCGAAAAAAACGCACACACAGACAAACGCACAGACAAACATATAGATTTCATATAGGAACGGTGTTCCTGAAAATATATTTTTCCCCGTTCTACTAAAAATAATTGAAATATTCTACTTGTGACTATTCAAATATTATGTGGAATATGGTTACGCAAGTTTTGTGTAATCATTTCGCAGATAATGTGCTTCTTATTTTCAAGGATTCGTGGGTTTCTTACATTTTGATTTGAGGTCGTGATGGTTGAAAATTTAAGCATGATTTTACGGGTAGGTGTCCATCAACTACCCACCATACCGTATAATATCGGATAGACCGCAGGCCAGACCAGCGTTTTCAAGCCGCCCGATGGCCACTGACTTAGCTTAACGACTGTCATCTATCGACAACAGCCGGGACCGACGGCTTAACGTGCCCTCCGAAGTACGGAGAACTCGAGATAGATAAACCCATCCACAGACAGACTGGGGTAGACGTTGATTAAAATACTTGTTTGGTTAAAATGACACGCGCAACGAAGCCATCGAACTCTGGAAAGAGCTGGAATAAGATAGATACTCGTAGATAAATCATTTATTTACGTACTTCATGCACACACATCAATACAATGTACATCTATATAACTACACCGTTAACTTAAAATACAGTTTCGCAATACTGTAGAGAACGTTTTTAATTCAGGTGCAAATGGGCTATAGGTCAGTGTATAGCGTTGCTCTGAAACAATGAAAAAATGAAACAACTCTGAAAAAATGAAACAACCACTGATTTTCAGCTATCACCCATAAGAACGACGAGGACGAGTGCAGTCAGACAATATACACAATCAGCTCCACACAATTACCGCGTATTGCACGAAACCATGTAAACATTACAAATTTACCTTATACTGCCGACACTTTGGTCATAAAAAAGGAAAACTAAGCACGGGAAAATATATATTGAGATTAATTAACTAATAATAACACCTATAGCTGTTCATTTACAGCAAAAGCCGTAAGGCTCTGGAATCCTCTTCCCCATGAAATCAAAACGGCACCTTCAATCCTCTCTTTTAAATTCCGTCTTGTGAAGTTTTACAATGGCGACAATTGAGCTCTATTTTTATATTTCAATATGTAGTCGATCAATTAATTTATTGTTATTAAAATTTGTTCGTAATTTGGATACCATTTTCCTATATTCTTGTGTAATATTGTTTAATTATTCGTGTTATCACTATTTTCTTTATTGCATATTTTATGTATAGATGTAGTTATGTTGTTAATTATGTATTCTCCTCAATTATTGAGGTAGGTACAGTCTGTAATGTACCTACATGTGCTTTTACGACACTGTAAAAAGTTCTCTATCAATGACTCTAAGGTTGGCTGGTAGACATCCCTTATGGGATAAGTCCGCCTATGTACCATTGTCTCTTTATGTGCTTATTGTTATTGTGTATTTCTTAATGTACATTAAAGATATTACAAAAAAACAAAATAAATAATATATGAAATAAAATAGAAAAATTTAATTGAATTGGATCTCACGTTGTCTCCATCAGAGAGATAATGAGACAGATACAGATATGCGACAAGCGAAGTAATAAATATAATAATCAAGCAGACAACTATAATTATAAACTAAGGTTATTATAATTAAAAACAATTTTAACTTACATACTATACAATATGCCGACCAACAAAATTGTTTACTTTACACGAATAAGCACTAGTTTACACTTGCCCTAAACAATTTACAAATATTTCAATAAACAAACAAACTTGTCTCCCGCCTAAAATTAATTCTATATTATTATTATTTTTACATTTCTCTTGATTTTCCATTTTGCACGTAATTAGGTTATACAGCGTACGGTTCACAAATGTTACTCGGTTGAGGCACACCTTTATATGTTTCTCTTGGATTCCAGTGAAGAATCATGGTAGGACTATCCGACTCAATGAAGACAGCCGACGCTCGCATCCCGAGGTTCTACGCCGGTAGAACTATTTTCATCACCGGGGCCACCGGCTTCATGGGGAAGGTAAGGCACTTTTAAATTAAAATTAAATATATGTTCCACTGATTTCTACAATAATTCATTCTCGCCTCGACAGTGTTATGGAATGGTTTGCCATTCGATATCCGGAATGCTCAATTAATTCGATCCTTCAAACATCATGTCAAACTTCTCAATCTTCTTCTGCTTCTCAAAGGCAAGAGAATTAAGCTGATTACGCAAAGAGAAAGTCTTTGCGTAAACAGCTTAATTCTCTTGCCTTTTCCCCTAGTCTCATTAGTTTCAATAACTGTGTGTATATTTATTCCATGTATATACTCGTATTATTATGTATATTTTTCTTCTTTATATGCTAACTAGACTAGATTGACGAGCTCGGTGGCTCAGTATGCAGGTGGCATGACGCGACTTTGACACCAACGCTCGTGGGTTCGATTCCCACACAAGGCAAACATTTGTGTACATGAACATGTCTATTTGTCTTGGTCTGGATGAATTAAGAGAGGTAGGGCGCATCAAAGCAGCCCGTTTGGGGAAGTACCTCCACCTCACAGAAAACCGCAGCCAAATAACATCTCCCTAGAGGGTGTGGGTGAGGTGTTGTGTTCCTGCGTGTGAGTGAGGTCACCAGTAAGCTCCCAAGGAGTTGCTGTGTAAGCAGCAGAGGAGACATCGCGCGAGGGTTAATTAATATATCGCAAGCGTTAATAGGCTACGGTACCCGCTTTACATTAGGTGGGCCGTATGCTTGTATGCCTCCCGACGTAGTATAAAAAAAATATATTACGGGCCTAACCCATTTTTCATCCATTTACTATGCCACTTGCGTGTCTGTTACAAAAGGCCAAGTATCGAAGTTAAGCATGCTCTTCCGATGCGTCTCTCTGACATACCGTGCACGTTTCATAGACAACTGTTTAAGTGACAAAATCATTGATTGTGCAGTAACAGTAGTTGTAGATATTGAAGTTGCGGCTAATAATACCGATGGAGTAATTTTTGAGGTGAAAAATCAGAGCTATACTGAACTACCCACTGCCAAAAACCCCGAAGGAAATAACTCATTTTTTAGGACTAGTAGGTTACTACCGAACATTTATTCCCGACTTTTCACGCATAACAAAGCCAATGACTGTTTGTCTTAGAGAAGAGAAGGGTAGAAACATCGCCTTCGACGCTGAATATTTGCACTGTTTCAACAAATGCAAGACCTTACTGACGAACTACCCCATACTTCAGTATTCTGACTTTGAGTAGAAAATTCTCATTGAAGACAGGCGCATCTAAAGTAGCAATCGAAGCAATTCTATCCTAAGGACCGATTGTGTCTGACAAACCTTAGTTAATAGATTCAGGCATTATTTTGCGAAAGTCAAATTTACATGCAATTTGATCTAACCTGCTTTGTGTGCCGCCAATTAGTTCTACCATTAGTAGATGCAACATGCCGACGCTGCCATGGCTGCTCCGGTAGTCTCTGCCTCGGCTGCTTCGGTCGTCCGCCATCTGGAACAGAAACCGCATGCACCCACCACCGTCGCTGCCACGACTGGCATCAGGGACAGGAAACATATATCAGGAACACCGTTCCTCTATGAAATCGATATGTTTGTCTGTGTGTGCGTTTTTTTCGAATATTCGAATTTTGACCTCAGATTCGGATTCAGCATAAAAAAGTAGAATAGGAATGTTCAGGAACACCGTTCCTATCTTTTAAGGTCAAAATGGCCAACAAATTAAAAAGTAATAATTGAATTGTTGTATAATTGACGAGCCAGGTATTCCTCTGGCAATGCAAGCTTGCGCATTCTCAACTGGTTTTAATTTTGGAATACTGGCCAGAAATACTTTGACTAATTTTAAAAATAGAACACTCCCGCTTGCCGAAAATAAAAAATAAATAAATTTTCATTCATTTTCAAATATGGAGTGGTCGAAGAAGGGAAGATAGAATCGCGGTTATCGCGTTGCACCGCTGTGGTTACGCGCCAAAAGAGGTTTTCAACATTATACAAAAATTGAAAATAACACTACGGTTTATTTATCGCACTATCAAACGATATACTGAAGATTCAAGCTTCGAAGATCGTAAGAGGAGCGGCAGACCTCGCACAGTTAGGACACCAGCGGTCATCAAAGCAGTAAAGGCGCGAATCCAAAGAAATCCCGTGCGTAAACAAAAAATCTTAGGTCTTTAGATGGGATTAAGTAGAACCACTATCAAAAGAGTGTTAAATGAAGACCTGGGACTACGAGCTTATCGTAAAAAATCGGTCATTTTGTGAACGATTGAAAAAAATTATGATGGAAAGATCCCGCGCTTTTTACGGCAGTACGCGGGAAAAAAATACCGCGAAATTTTGATTTCGGATGAAAAAGTTTTTACTATCGAAGAAAGTTACAACAAACAAAATGATAAGGTGTATGTATGCCCCCAGTTGTGAAGAAGCGAGCGCGCGTATTGCGAGGGTCCAGCGAGGGCATTATCCTTTATCAATCATGGTTTGGCTTGGAGTCTAATATTGAGGCTTAACTGAGGTGTTTTTCTGTGAAAAGGTGTAAAAACCGGTGCCGTGGTTTACCAAAATACCGTCCTAACAAACATAGTAGAACTTCTTTCTGAAACAATCAAAAACAGACACTGGATATTCCAACAGGACTCTGCACCAGCTCATAAGGCACGAAGCACTGAAAACTGGTTGACCGCCCTTGGAATTGACTTCATCGGGCATGAAGACTGGTCCTCTTCTAGTCCAGATTTAAGCCAACTGGACTACAATATATGGCAACATTTGGAGGAGAAAGTCTGCGCTAATCCTCATCAGAATTTGGAGTCTCTCCGAGCATCTCTGGTTAAAGCAGCGGCAGAAATAGATATAAATGTGGTGCGTGCTGCGATCGATGACTGGCCGCGTCGATTAAGGGCATATATTCAAAATGGAGGAGGGAATTTCGAATAATGTAAATAAAATTTTATTACCTTTCATTTCATATATAACTTTTACATAATTATCAAAAAGTGTATCATTAATTACATCAAAAGTTTTTGACAGAACTTATGACCTGACTAGGTATATTGAATTGAGGGTGGAGGTGGATGGCCGACCAACCAACCAACCATCCATCAATCAATCAATCAGTCGTTGTGATTTGAAAATCGATATAACAAAAAAGCGACAGTAAAAAGACACAACCACGTACATTTATAGGATTGAACGTGCGAGGGAATGAGATAGAAGTATTTATAGGATTTAACGTGCTGGAGAACGAGATAAGCATTATACAGTATTTATTACAGGGCTCGAGCGCTGCATGTGTGTTATATGTGTGTGTACGTCTGCGTATTACGAAGCTTGGCATAAACATGCTACAAGTCTTGTACTTGTACGGTGGTGGGGGCATGCGGTTTCTGTTCCAGATGGCGGCCAACCGCAGCAGCCGAGGCAGCGTCGGCATGTTGCATCAACTAACAGTAGTGGGTGGGTGCCGGCCGGCGCTAGGCCGCATGAACTAATTGGTGGCGGAAGCACACAAAGCAGGTTAGATCAAATTGCATTCATTATATTAATTAAAACATTTTCCAAATATGAGAATATTTCGTCGTGACTATTAATTTATGATGAAGGTTTCAGTTCTATAGCGTGTGAACTGCGCTCACATGTTTTTTTTCTCAGAGAAGTAAAAAAGCTAGCTGAACTTAACAGATGCTGTATAAGTAGTTGTGGTGCCAGGTGCTGTTGGAGCGGTTGTTGGCGACGTGTCCAGACATAACTCGACTTTATCTGCTGGTGAGGACCAAGAAGGGGCTCACTCCCGAACAACGTCTGCAGAGACTTAAAGAATCGCAAGTATGAGTTTCCTGTAGCTATATAATTTATTTATTTATTTATTAGCATACAAAACATTTTTGTAGCATGCAATTGGTGTAGATCTAGATCATAACCTAAAATTATGTATGCCTAGTAGCTTAATAGCAAATTTTACATTATTACCTAGAGACCGCTGCTCACGATGTAACAACTCTAATTATATGTTAAGTAAAAAGAACAATATTAAATTACAAAAAAGAGTAGCTTAGCAGTTAAATATTAAGGACTTACAAATATATATGTGTACAAATATATATATGTCTCCGGAATTGAGGTAGTGTTAAGTGGAAGATGTCGTGAAAGTTATAACGGAGCATTTATCAATGTTAAGCGACATACAGTTCCTGTCGCACCAATCAGATAGTAAGTTTAGGCTGACTGTAACCTGGAAGTGTCTGTATTATTGTTTACTGTGGTAAATATTTTAAGGTCATCCGCATAAAGGAGACAAGGACAAGACAAGATATTAACCAGGTCATTAATGAAAATGACGAACAATAACGGTCCTAAATAACTGCCCTGAGGCATCCCCGAGGTGACTAAGACTGGTTCAGAAACATGACCCTTAACCACAACGAGCTGACTTCTGCGACTCAAATAAGACTGGACTGACCTTATCGAATGCTTTAGCGAAATCAGTATAGATGAAGTCCACCTGCAGTCTTTTGGCAAAAGCGCTACACAAGTAGTTTTTATATTCGATTAGGTTGAAGGTAGTAGTTTTACTAGTTACGTGCTGTTGTCAGTGCAAAAAGGACTTATAAACTACACTTTCAAATAGTTTAGCAAGACAAGACAATATGACTGATAGGTCTATAGTTTCTACAATCAGTCCTATCACCCGATTTGTATACCGTGAGCTATTTTTCAGAGCATGGGAAAAGTTCCAAACTCAATCGACTTATTACATAATATTTTGAGTGGTAAAATCATTTCACTCGCATATTTTTTAACAAATAATTATGGCAGATATCTCATCTGAGCCAGAAACCTTATTCGCGTCTAAGTTATTTATCTTTTTTAATCGTTTCTTGTGTAATATTAATGCTGCTTAGAAAATTTATACTATGCTGAGAATTTTCAGAAGAACCGGTAACTGGGACGGTAGTAATATTTTCAAAAAAAGAACCGAAATACTATGAAAGGAGCTCACATTTTCCGAGAATTTGGTTGCGGAAACACCTTCATACTCTATGGTTAAATGAATTGAGTTCACGCCCTTTTTACTATTAACAAACCTCCAAAATCCCTTCATATCGCCTTTCAGAGAGCTCTCTATTGATGTCACGAAATCTGTATAACGTGTATCAATTAAGTGCATACTTTTGGTCACGAGGATTCCCAAACATTTTAAAACGCTTATGATATTTGAGCTTCATTTCGATACTACGTTGAAGTGCAGGGCTAAACCAAACAGGGTATTTATCATTATTATTTTTCGATAGGGGCGTATTTCTACTGATTATATCATTTAATATAATATAGAAAAGATTTATATCAATGTCAATGTCAGAAGAAGTCAGCTCGGCGTACCAGTCCACCTTAGATAGTTCGGATTTGACGTTATCGAGTTTGAATTTGTTAAAATTAAATCGCTTACGAGAACCATCTTTTAGACATTTACCGTATAATTTAGATTTGCAATCAATATCAATAGCAATGACAGGATGATGGACATCCAAGCGACTAAGTGGATCCACACCATATACTTGGACGTTGACCGTGGCCTGTACAAGATCAAGAAGGCGGCCATTTGTATTTAATATACTATTATATTGTTTAAGTTGACATAGTGACATTGTCTGACATAGAAGACGAGATTTATGATCATAAGGTGGGTTAGCGTGTAAAACCAAACAGTCAAATTCCCTATGCCAACTCAATCCTGGAATGTTGTAGTCGCCAATACAAGCAAACTTCGCATTGTCGTGATAAGTCAAAGCTATTTTATAGCAATTTTCATAAAAAAATCTAGTAAATAAGTAGGTAGGTCTAGAGGCAAATATCATAGACAGATATTTATTTTTTTACCATTTCCGTTGCGAGACAAAACAGTAATCCATAAATCTACGACATCACTATCACACGAAGTTTGCTTAATAACCTGTCTCCACTATATCTTTTTTAACAGCCATAACAATTTCGCCGCTAGTTGAACGATCGCGTCTGTAAATATTCTATCGAGAATCAAGTAGTTCGGCATCAAATACACTGCTTTTTTTTATACCACTAAGGTGGAAATCAAGCATACGGCCGGCATGCCGGATGGTAAACAGTCACCATAGCCTATGGACATTTGCAACACCAGGGGTGTCACTCATGCGTTGCCGACGCTCTAAAAACCTCTTCACGCATTTCTTGAAGAACTCCATGCTGTAGTCCCTTGGAAAAACCACGGCTGTGGAGCTCATTCCACAGCTTGAGAGTTCTCGGAAGAAAACTTTTCTGTAACCGCACAGTACGCGACCATTGCGGTTCCAGTGTGTGAGGGTGAACTCCCCGCCGTCGGCGAGCGATGCGGTTATAAAAAGTAGCTGTCGGCATCATTTCGAACAACTCTTCAGAACACACACCGTTGTACAATCGGTAGAACACAAAAAGGGAGGTGTTGTAAATTATTTAATAATAGAGCGAGATTGTGACTATAAGCTTGTATATTTTGAAGTGACAACGTAAGTATACTTTAGTTTTCAGTACAAAGACAAAGAGCAGGTATAAACAAAAAGTTTCTACAACATCCTCCCCTTAATGAAAAATAAAGTTAACTTACAAAACATAAAAGACACATAAATAACAAATACCAACATAAAATATACCATTTCTAATAGTAGCCTACATTTTATGTAATGCCCATGCCTATGACACATCTATTGTGTGCTATGCGTCGCAAGGGCTTAGTGAGGACATCTGCTGTCATACAGTCTGAACGCATATATTTAACCTCTACTATGCCTTCAGATATCTTTTCCCTAATGAAATGGAACTTTGTGTCTATATGTTTCGTTCTGTTGTGGTGGATCGGATTGAGCGCAATTTTCTGCGCACTTTGGCTATCATTATAAACTATAACCTTATCAGCGTTATCAGTGATGTCAAAAACTAACCTCCTAAGAAACACGGCTTCCTTAGCTGCACTAGTTAGTGACATATATTCCGCCTCAGTCGAAGACAACGCGACCGTTGGTTGCTTTTTGCATTCCCAACTGATAGGTCCGCCTGCCAGCGTAAAATAGTAACCGGTGTAAGACCTTCTGTCACTAATGCAATTCGCCCAATCTGCATCTGAGTATCCACACAAATATTCACCTGTTTTCCTGTAAGTAATACAGTAGTCAATTGTACCTTTTAAATATTGTAAAACCCTTTTTGCGGCCAGCCAATGTCTTTTGTCAAAACAATTATTAAATTGACTTAAATAGCTTGTGGCGTATGCTATGTCTGGCCTTGTATTTACTGCTAGGTACATAAGACAACCAATTAAATTCTGGAACGGATATTCACACGATTGCTTACCCTTTTCCAGTTTATTATTTTCTAAAGGTGTTGTCATACCTTTGCAACTTTCCATGTTATAACGTTTCAAAAGTGATTGTATATACGTCTTCTGATTTACGCAAATTTTCTCCTCCGAACGTTTAACATTAAGTCCTAAGCAAAATTCGATATTTCCCAAATCTTTTATTGAGAAAAACTGACACAATAGTTTCTTGATAGTGTCAAAAGTATTTTTCTTTTTATAGAAAATCAAAATGTCATCGACATAGACACTGATAATAACAATTTCATCGTCATACCTTTTTGTATAGACGCATGGTTCCGAAGAGGTTCGTATAAAACCAATAGCAGACAAAGTTTGATTTAATTTCAAATTCCATGCCCGAGCTGCCTGTTTTAAACCATAGAGAGATTTTTTTAATAAACAAACTTTGTCATCTGCACCTGGCTCAATAAATCCTGGTGGCTGTTGCATGTAAACTTCCTCCTCCAGTTCACCGTTTAGAAACGCAGTATCCACGTCTAAGTGCTGCACATTGAAGTCCATTTCTGCCGCCAATGCAATCAGCGTACGCAAAGATGAATTACGCACTACCGGCGAGAAGGTTTCATAATAGTCGAGGCCTGCTGTCTGGTTGAAACCTTTAGCAACAAGCCTTGCCTTATATTTTAAAACTTGACCTTGAGCATCCTTTTTCAACTTGTACACCCACTTGCATTGAATAATCTTCTTGTCTCGTTTATCTACTAATATCCAACTCTTATTTTTTATTAACGATCTGTACTCATCTTCCATCGCTAACTGCCAGTTTGTACTCTGTTCAGACTTCTTAGCTTCTGTGAAGCTTTGAGGTACATCAGAGTCACAAGTAACTGCATTACAAATAAAATTAGTATCAAAACGTTTTGCTATTCTATTCCTAAGCGGATATCTTTCCTCAGGAATAGCGACAGGCTGAGGAAGTGTATCTTTTGCATGAATGCTATCATTGTCGGCGGTATGAAAATCTGAAGTACTCTGAACTTGCTGCAACTCTGACAACTCTGACTCGAGTTCATTGGTGCTAGTTTCAATTGTTTCTTCAGCATTTTCATTTGGCCCCTTCGAACTATACTTTTGATTGTAAACCAAATCCAAAACAGTATCAAAAGAAGTAGAAGGAATGGGTTCCTTATCACGAACCTTCAAATCAGAAAATGAATTTTCGAAGAAAACCACATCTCTTCCTTTTACTAACCTTCTTGGACAACTTGGTTCACGAAAATAGTAACTTCGTGGATCTTTTGAATATCCAACAAATATATGTTCCGTCGCTTTAGGATCCAATTTTCTTCTATGCTTATCTGGAAACTTGACTATTGCGCGACAGCCAAAAACCTTCAAATGAGTTAAGCTCGGTTTCTCGCCATGCCATACTTCATAAGGCGTTCTTGTATTGAGAGCTCGATGAGGACATCGATTCTTCAGATACACGGCAGTTTCCATAGCGTCCTGCCAATAACCCTTTGAGAAAGAACAATCTGAGAGCATACAGCGCGCCTTTTCTACAACCGATCTATTAGTCCTCTCTGACACTCCGTTCTGTTGAGGGCTATAAGGAACGGTCGTCTGGTGCTGGATGCCTTCTTTCTCTAGGTATTCAGAAAACTCCTTGTTGACGTACTCCGTACCGTTATCTGATCGTAACGCTTTTATCTTTAAACCTGTTTCTCTCTCGACCATAGCTTTAAAAAGACAAAACTTATTCTTAACCTCATTTTTAGAAGACATAAAATATATAAAAATAAAACGGCTAAAATCATCAATAAAAGTCAAGACATATTTGTTCCCCTGAAAAGAATTTTCCGACATCGGACCGCAGAGATCAGAATGTATAAGTTCTAATTTGGAAGTTGCTTTTTTATGAGATAATTTCTTGAAAGGTTTTCTAACCTGCTTACCTTCTACACACGCGATGCATGGATCTTTATCAACTCCTGTATACTGTATGCCTAGGTTATCTCTTTTAAGTTTTTCTAAACCTATACGACACAAGTGACCAAGCCGCTTATGCCATAAACGATAGCTTGTTACATCACTACACACTTCTAACGCTGATAAGGTTTTGGGTAGACTAACCGTACAGTCTAAAGTGTACAATCCACCACAACACGAACCATGCAGCACTTCGTTACCTGTGCAAGAAAAAGATAAAGCATTATAAAAAGTACAACCTTTCTTATCAAAAACTACGCAAAAACCATTATCTACAGCCTTTTTTACAGAAATCAAATTAGTACTTAAATTGGGTATAAAAACTACATTAGATATGTTTTTAATACTATTCGCAAAATTTGATTTAAAATCATTAACAATAGGCACATTTCCAACGCCTGCGCTTTGTAAAATGTCACCGTTAGCAATTGTAACTTGGCCTGTAGAGAAATCTCTAATGTTCTCCATCCAGTCTGACCTACCGGACATATGAGTACTAGCTCCAGAGTCTACGAACCATTTATCCTTAAACGCCTCGGTACCCGCCTTCAACGCGAACAAGCTGGAGAGTTTGTTTTCTTTCTCAGAGCCGACATTTTTGGACTTTCTGTTAAGTGGACAATCCGGTTTTTTATGTCCAGGCCTATTACAGCTGTAACAAATTACATCTCGTTTCTTTTTAGGTTTCTTCTGCAGAACGCGTAAAGCAGTATCCGAATCAGGCACACTTTCAGTAGATCGTGAAAATTCTGTTAGCAGTTTACTTTTCACGAGCTCACTAGAAATTTGAACAGTAGAATTCTCAAGTGCCATTATTAAAGGATCAAAGCGAGATGACAGTCCTCCTAGTAATATTGCTGCTACAGAGGCATCTTCAATCACCTTTCCTATATCAGCTAAATCCTGAACTGTGGACATCACTGCATCTATGTACAACTCCATGCTTATAAATTCACTGAGATTGTACCTGTACAACTTACGTTCCAGCGCTAAACGACGACCCATGGACTTATCCTCGTAAGCAGCAGCTAAAGTACTCCAAGCTTCCTTTGCGCTATTACAGTTTCTAACGTGCGTTATGGCTGGTCCATCCAAAGTCAGGCAAATTTTGGCTAGGGTAATCTCGTCCTGCCTTTCTTTATCTTTAAGGGGAGTGGCATCCCCATTATGATAACCTATTATACAATTCCACAAACCTTCATGGACTAAATACATCCTCATTTTGAATTTCCAAATTGTATAATCTTGTCTACCTTTTAGTAATATCCCCGCAAGAGATCGTAAACTTGAGCTGGTTCCAGGTTTGCTATTCGTATTGTTGTGATCGTCGGTTGACATCTTTTGTTTTTGTATGTCAGAAAAATTTTCACTTTTATGTTGAAAATGTTAACAAAAAACACAACAATCCAGCAAAACCGACTTTCAAAATAACTTATACGTCACTAAAAACTCAATTTTCGTGCTGATAACGTGTTGTAAATTATTTAATAATAGAGCGAGATTGTGACTATAAGCTTGTATATTTTGAAGTGACAACGTAAGTATACTTTAGTTTTCAGTACAAAGACAAAGAGCAGGTATAAACAAAAAGTTTCTACAACAGGAGGTGTTGCGGCCTACTATGAAATCTGCACTAATGTCCCATATATGCAAATATCTGTTATACTAATAAGTTCAGGCGTTTCTACTTTTGTTTAAAATTACCCCACATAAATTGCATTATATTCTTGACCTCACTTGCTTCAAAATCTTCGACGCATCGACATCAAAAGTAACTCTGTGTACGTAGTTTGGATATTACATGAAGTTTCAAGAATTTCAAGAGTTTTAATTGACTCCATTGTGTCCGCTGAGACATAAATTTTTTTTGGCGACCGTGACAGGACTTCGGCCAAGAGAAGTTCTCATCATACTATAAGCCAGCCACGTGCGTGCCAAGGTATCAAGAAGATATCGACGTTCGAGGCCTATATGCACTACTACCATTCTGGAGACGAGGATTGACACGAACATATACATCAAACCAGATACGAGCAGCGAAACAGTTCAATAAGAATTCGCCTCGCATCACCATCATCAGTACATCATAACGCAGCTAAGTGCCCATCCTTTCGTTATACTCCCTATATTTATCTATCCATTATCCTCTCCAAACTACCTCTAAACTACACGAGCTACATATTACTTCCAATTGTGCAAACCAGAGTGAATTTTATTTGCTACGAGTACCTACCTCTTTCTAGTAGATAATAACTGATAGTTACTTTCTTAAGATTTTATTTCAAAAACATTATTGAAAAACATTTTGTACCCTACGTTTATTATCACTGTCTTAAAAGGCATAAATTTTATTCGTTCAACACAAAGACTTCTATGTAGTATACATAGAAGTCTTGGTTCAACAAACAAAACTTACTACCAACATAAATTCATTATTTTCCATTAGCTATATATCGCCTTGCATAAATCAAGACAAATACCCTATTATATGTATACAGCTAGGGTGACAAACTAGCGTACGATCCTGCCTGATAGTAGACGGTTACCGCAACCTATGTATGCTTGCAATAACAGTGGCATGACGCACTGGTTGCTGATCCAATTTTAATACGATATTAGCATTAATTAGGTGTACTTAATACATATACACACTTATTAAAATATACTTTTAGTGTGAAACGAATATAATAAGTCCGTATTAAGTTTTGTATGTACACGATAAGTCACGTAAATTCACAAACACTTGCAACCCTCGTACTTTAATAGGCTCATATTTTGATAGTATTTGCCGAATATTTTCAGGATTTCTGTGCGTGGCCGGGAAGGCAGCCCATCACCATAACGCTAAGCAGCACCTTACATTTACCTATCGGCTGATCAAGCCGTTTCTGGCCTCTCTCGTGCCGCCGACAGTGGGGATTGGATTGACGTGAGATAAACATTCTTTTTTTTTACAATTTAAGCGTGAGTGTCGCTAGTTACTTACTTTGTTTTCTATAAATTATTATTATTTTACTATGGCTGAAGATAAGTCTAATGCTAAATTCCTTAAAGAATTAAATATAAAGCGAAGTTCAATCAAGGGTCAAATTACTAAGTTTAAAAACTACTTACATAATATAAGTCAACAAAGCATTTTAACAGATATCGAAGTAGCCGAGCTAACCCTTAAGCTCGGTAAACTCGAAGCTATGTCTACTAAATTTGATGAAATCCAGAGTGAAATCGAGGTTCGCAATTCCTCGAATATTGATACGGAACTTGATGAACGAGAGAGTATTGAGCAGGATATTGTTGGTGGCATTGTAACTGCTAAGGAACTCATTAGTCGCCATTACAACATTCACAATGAAGGCAAACGAGAATCACTCACCCTAAATACTCAGTACTGTAACGATCATCAGGAAGGTAACTTCAAATTACCGTTCCTTCAGATAAACAAGTATGACGGAGATATGTTCCGCTGGCTGGGGTTTCGTGATTCGTTCTTATCTCTCATACACAATAACCAACGCATCTCACCAATTCATAAATTTCACTATTTATTATCCTACTTAGAAGGTGATGCTGCTCGTACATTAAGCAACTTAGAAGTTTCTTCTAACAATTATACTGCAGCTTGGAACATTTTGTGTGAGCGATACGACAACAAAAGACTTCTCATTAACCATCATCTGAATTCACTATTTAATATTCAATCGATCACTCGCGAGTCTGAGAAGTCTTTAAGACATCTTGTCGATCATGTGACAAAGAACTTGAGAGCACTGTGTACCTTGGGGCAACCAACAGACAAATGGGACATTTTAATTATTTTTATGTTAACGTCTAAATTAGATAGAACTACTTTAACCAAGTGGGAAGAATTACGTAACACTATTAACGACGTCCCAACACTTGAGCAATTTTATAAATTTTTAATTGATCGTGCTGATGTTCTTGAATCTCTCAATCGTAACAGATTCGACAATTCGATAAAGTCACGTCCCATATCAATAGATTTACCCTCAAAATCGAACCGCTATTGTAAACATAACAATCAGTATACAAAATCATTTGCCAGCCAAACTGTTAACAAAACCAATAATAAAAATAATAATTATATATGCGTTATTTGCGATAAAGATCATCGGATATACGATTGTCCTATATTTAAATCTAAGAGTGTTGCTGAAAAATTAAACGATGTTTCAAAACATAAGTTATGTGCCAATTGTTTGCGACGTGGCCATAGTATATCTAATTGTCGGATGGGTCCATGTCGTGAATGCAAAGGACGACACAACACACTATTGCATAATCCGATACATGTTGAAAATATTAGTTCTGTTGAAAGTCAAACTAACTCAATAGTAAATTTCGTGAAACACAATACTAATCAGGTACTCTTATCTACTGCTATAATTGAAGTGTCTAACCCCAACACCTACAAAACTGAGCGCGTACGTGCGCTTTTAGACTGTGGAAGTCAATCCACCTTCATTACAAAATCTTTAATGGAAAAGCTATCACTAAAGGGCAATTCCATTGATGCGATTAAAGTTATTGGTATTGGAAACACAACATCAAACAAAATAATTGAAAGCTGCGTCGCTAAAATACAATCTACTAATAAACCTTATAATATTTTATTATCATGCTATGTTCTAGATGAATTGACAGGCGTTTTGCCTAAGATTCCTATTAATATACAAAGTTTAAATATTCCTGCAAATATAACACTAGCCGATCCTAACTTTCATCAACCGGCACCTATTGATGTTCTAATTGGAGCTGACATTTTTTGGGACATCCTAGAGAATGAACAACGCTCATTTGGGTCCATTATTCCCAAACTAATTAATACAAAATTCGGTTGGCTAGTTGCCGGTCCTACAAACTATTTATCAACACAAGTGCTGTGCAATTTTGCTAAAACTACTGATCATACGCAGGATCCTATTGAAGCTGCTATGACTAAATTCTGGACACTAGAAGAAATTCCTCAAGTTACAAAAATGAGTGCCAATGAACAATTCTGTGAAAAACATTTCATAACTAATACTACACGACTACCTTCAGGTAGGTTCAGCGTACGAATTCCATTCACCGACTCTCCAGATTGCCTTGGAGACTCTTATAATTTAGCCAAAAAACGATTTTACAATTTAGAAAAAGGGTTCAAAAAGAATCCAATACTAAAATCACAATACACACAATTTATGCGTGAATATGCTAGTTTAGGACATTTATCTGAATCTGCAGTTGGTGTACCCAACCTGTCCTATTTTTTGTGTCATCATGCTGTCATAAAGAACTCCAGCGAGTCTTCAAAAATTCGTGTCGTTTTTGATGGTTCAGCCCCAACCAGTTCTGGATTTTCACTAAATGACATCCAAGCAGTTGGGCCTAATTTGCAGAATTCCCTTTTCTCCATATTAATTCGCGCTAGACAATACAAATATATTTTATCCGGAGACATTGAGAAAATGTACCGTCAAATCCAAGTTCAAAATGAAGATCGTAATTTTCAATTAATCTTATGGAGAGAAGAAGAGTCTCAGCCCCTCAAAACATTAAAGCTCGGTACAATCACTTACGGAACAGCAAGTGCTAGCTACCTGAGTACAAGATGTCTTAAACAGGTCGGGGATGAGTGTGATGACGAGCTTATTAAAACAGTCATACACGAAGACTTCTATGTCGATGACCTCATCACTGGCTCGAATGATGAAAATGAACTACGCTATATTCAGCGTGCAGTCTCCAATGCTCTAAAGTCTGCTTGCTTTCATTTGCGAAAGTATAAAAGCAACTTGCCAAGTATTTTTAACAATTCTGACTTGAACACGCAAGACAACTTAATTCTAAGTGAGTCTACCAGCACACTAGGTTTGGGCTGGAGATCAATCAATGACAATTTATTCTTTCCTATCGATATTCAGATACAGAATAGAGATGTAACAAAGCGTTCTATCTTGTCTGATTCCTTTAAAATTTTTGATCCATTAGGAGTGCTAAGTCCTTGCATAATTATTCCAAAAATGCTGCTACAAAAACTGTGGTTACTCAAGCTAGACTGGGATCAACCCGTTCCTGAAGATATTAAGAAAGCTTGGCATGGTTTCGCTGATAATTTAAAATATCTTTCTAGTTTGCAAATACCTCGAAATGTTCTTTGTGATGCTCCAGTTATTATCGAGATTCACTCCTTCTCTGATGCGTCACAGGATGCCTATGGCGCATGTATTTACATAAGATCTATAGACCGCAATAATATTATCACTACTAGGCTTTTATGTTCCAA
The DNA here is from genome assembly GCA_947507595.1 of Pyralis farinalis. Lineage (NCBI taxonomy): Eukaryota > Metazoa > Arthropoda > Insecta > Lepidoptera > Pyralidae > Pyralis > Pyralis farinalis. Next base: position 1,418,370 of record OX382263.1, read on the forward strand.
GTCTAAAGTATGTCCACTGAAACCTACTACGATACCTCGGTTGGAGCTCTGCGCTGCTTTAATGGCTGCTAAGTTAACTAAGGTTGTACTGGAGTCTATTAGATATAAGCCAACTTTATTGGTTCACTGGTGTGACTCTAGTGTGGTGTTGGCGTGGCTTAACACTGAACCAAGAAAATTAAAAACATTTGTGTCTAACCGTGTCGGTGAGATTCTGGAATCAACTCAAGCTGAATCTTGGCGCCATGTTCCTACCGCGGATAACCCAGCAGATCTCATATCTAGGGGAATTGATCCCAGTCAGTTGGATAATTTACAACTATGGTGGTCCGGTCCAACTTTTTTAGGTAAAGATAAATCTCATTGGCCCTCTTTAGAGACAGAATGTAAAGTCATGCCGGAGGTTAAAGCACATTCAGGGACTATATCCCAACCTATAATTCATTTTGAAGACTATTCTAATTTTATCAGGTTACAAAGGGTATTTGCATATGTTAAGCGTTTTATACACAATACAAATAAAAACAATAATAAAAATAAACATTCCGGTATTTTATCGGTGAAAGAACTAAATCAATCATTTCTTTTTCTATGTACAATGGCTCAACGACAATCATTTTCTCAAGAATTCAATTTGTTAAGCAAAAGTAAACCACTGCCTTCTAAATCTAAATTATTGCCACTTTCCCCGTTTATTGATGACCAACAGGGTGTCATTAGAGTAGGTGGTCGTATTGATGCTTCTGAATTTCCTTATGAAAAGAAGCATCCCATATTGCTTGACTCATCACATCACCTAACTAAACTTCTATTTCAATATGAACATATTCATAATTTGCATGCAGGACCGCAATTGCTATTAGCCATTATAAGAGAAACCGTATGGCCAATCAATGGACGACAATTAGCGCGCCGTACTGTTTATAATTGCGTTCTATGTAGACGTTTTCAAGGCAAAACCCTACAACCTAAAATGGGTAATTTGCCACCACAACGTCTGATTCCAGCTTATCCCTTTCAATCAGTAGGCATAGATATGGCTGGCCCTTTCATGATTCTTAACCGTAAAGGTCGCGGCGCTAAATTGCTCAAGGGTTACCTTTGTCTGTTTGTCTGCCTAAGATACAAATGTGTGCATTTGGAGGCTGTAAGCGGCCTGTCTAAAGACGACTTCATTCTAACCTTGCGCAGATTTGTTTCCAGACGTGGAAAGCCAGCGGAAATATTCTCTGATAACGGCCGAAATTTTGTTGCTGCTTCTAAGGAAATTGGGACATTTTTAAAACAAAACAATGAACCTTTGTCTGATCTTGCTTCACAAGAAGGAATCGATTTTAAGTTTATCCCGTCATATTCACCTCACTTTGGTGGCATCTGGGAGGCAGGCATTAAATCAGCAAAACATCATATTAAGCGCGTAATGGGCAATACATATCTCACGTTTGAGGAAATTTCTACTCTGTTTGCGCAAGTGGAGGCTATACTCAATAGTCGTCCTATATGTCCACTTTCCTCATCTCCAAACGATTTCCTTTCCCTCTCACCAGGGCATTTCTTGATTGGAAGAACATTGACTGCAATACCAACGCCTGTTCTCGATGACTGTTCTTCAAATCATCTCTCCCGTTACCTGCGTCTTGAACAAATACGCCAACACTTCTGGCAGCGGTGGCAGCGAGAATATGTATCCGAGTTACAACAACGCACTAAGTGGAAGGTGAACACGGCCAGTCTCAACGTAGGGGATTTGGTTCTCGTGCAGGAAGATGGCACCGCTCCGCTTCATTGGCGCTTAGGGCGAGTGCTGCGCTTATTTCCCGGAACCGATGGAATAACAAGAGTTGCCGATATCAATACTGTCAAGGGCTGCATTCGCCGACCTATGATTCGCCTCTGCCCTCTACCGAAGTTAGAAACTTGAAGAATTGATGAAAATAAGTCAATGTATGTTGTGTTGAAAGCCAAGTCTTTCAACGGGGCGGTGTATGTTGCGGCCTACTATGAAATCTGCACTAATGTCCCATATATGCAAATATCTGTTATACTAATAAGTTCAGGCGTTTCTACTTTTGTTTAAAATTACCCCACATAAATTGCATTATATTCTTGACCTCACTTGCTTCAAAATCTTCGACGCATCGACATCAAAAGTAACTCTGTGTACGTAGTTTGGATATTACATGAAGTTTCAAGAATTTCAAGAGTTTTAATTGACTCCATTGTGTCCGCTGAGACAGGAGGCAAAGTCTCGCCTTAAACTTAAGGGTTCAATACTACTGTTAAGTAATACTACCGCTGTTAAGATTGCTTTCCATGAGACAGATTATGTCGTAATTACAAGTCAATGCATTATGATATACATCGGTAATTTTGGAACGAATTCTGTTAACATTTTGATAAAATACTAATATGGAATCAAAACTTTTACATCAAACCCATTTATTGAAGATATTGATTTTTACTTGGAGGGACAGCTGTCAGACCTCCACTACAGGGGGACAAGGACTTCTTAGGTTAGGTCACACGTCTTGGAAAATATACTATTTCTTGGACGTGTGGGTTTCCGTACGAGGTGTTCCTTCACCGTCAAGTAAGTGATGAATATGTACATAAATTCGGAGACACGAATTTAGTGGTGCATGGCCCCGCCAGGACTCGACCCGGGGCTCAGCTAGTCAACGAGCCGGTTCCTTGGCCACTGGGCTATCACTGTTCGATATTGTAACTAAAATCTGTAAATCCTCTTTAAAATATCAGCCTCTTCGCCAAATCCGTAGGCTTAGGATTTGGCGAAGAGGCTGATATTTTGAAAATGCAGATTTTTACATAGAGCAATTGCGTCAGACCTTTTTTTTTTTTTTGTGACGCGGGGAAAAATGCTTTACGCACACCACCGGTGCCTGGGTGGCCTCCGGTGGTAGTGTGGGACTCCCCGTCGGCTGCCCGACGGTATACCCATTAAACAACCCCGCGAATTGCCATCGGCCGCGTTGGTGTGGTGCCCCGGATCTGTCAGCAACAGGGCACCACTGCGACTGGCCAGCCCCTCGGAAGGGGCCGGACTTCTTCACTCTAGGGGCCATCCCGGCAAATTGGGACAGCCCCTCCGTCGGCGGGACCACTATGGGGCCAGGTTCCCATCCTGACCCCTAGTCCCACATATTAGGGAGGCGGCAAAAGGTGCGCGTAGCGCCTACGCCGCACTCCCGTCCGCCGTCTCCGGAGCGGGACAGCATCAGGATCATCCTCCCTGTCCTCCTCCTCCCGCTCCATGGCCTCCTTCCGGGACATAACTATTTCGCAGAAGGAGGCCATTGCCTTCCAGGACCTGTCACTCCCGAGCATGGAGCGGACCACGCTCGGGAGCGAGAGGTCTGCGTCTCCCAGCACGGACACCAGATCGCGGCGCTGCCGAGACCACATGGGACACTGCTCCAGAGTGTGCTGAGCAGTCCGGCTGCTCCTCCCGCCTCGCGACCCGGTGCAGATACTCCCCGAAGCACCCATGCCCGGTTAGTACCTGCACCATGCGGAAGGTGAGGGGTTTGCGTTTCCTACGCATCCACGTCTCTAGGACCGGGCGCAGCGCCTCCGCAACGCGGGTTCCGTGCCGCGGCTGCGCCAGGTCCTCCCCCCACCTCCGCATCATCTCTGCATGCCCTCGCTGGCGATACCGTCCTATTTCCTCCAACGTGGGGCGCTCGCCGAGTGCCCTCCTACTAGCAACGAAGCCGTACACCTCGGCGAGCACCTCCGCCACCAGCTCCCAGGGCGGGTCGCCAGCGAGGGCGGTCGCGGCCGTCCAGGCCACAGTCCGGTACCCCCTTATCGCCCTCTGCGCTATGACCCGCTGCGCTCTGCGCAGCTGGGCCTTGTTAATTGCGTCAGACCTCCACAACCAGAGGGAAAACTTTACTTTTCTTAGGTTATGTCTTCCGCAATACAAATTCGAAAACAGGAATTAAGTGGTAAATGCAGTATACGAACCGGTGACCAGTTCGTCAATAGTGTGGTTGCTTATCCACTGGGCTATCACTGTGATTATGAGGGTCAAAGTTTGACTCCCTTAGTTTCAGTCATAACAAGGTATACAACATCCCCCATACGAACAACTGTTAAATAAATTTAATCTCATTTCACTAGAGAGCAGAAGATTACTTCTTGATGCGATTTGTCTATATAACATATGTCACTACGGATTTGATTGCACAAGTCTCACTAGTTCAATATGTTACCGCATACCTAGCAGCTCTCAGCGTATAAGGAACGCGTACCCTAATCGGCTGTTTATGCCCCGAAATTGTAAAACCAATGCGGGTAAGCGTGCGCCTCTGCATCGTTTAATGTCTTCATATAATGAATACTTTCATAACATCGACATTTTCGTTTTATCCCGGTATAGTTATAAGAAACAAGTGACTGATTTTTTAAAAGGTTTGTGAGTCTATAATTATCTAGTATTTAATAGATTCGATCTTGTTTTCATCATCGGTTGTTGAAATTACTTTGTAACTAAATTAATATTAACCCTCATTAGAATTGGTCTACATTGTCTTTGAAATTTTCATCATTATTTTTTCTTTTTTGTAACTTGTATCACCATACTAAATAATATAAGTAATTATTAATATGTGGATAACGATGTTGGTTGTACAATAGCTCAAACTTACTTGTTCTATACTAATGTTAACATATACTATATTGTATCAGCTGTTTGTTTGTCCCAAATAAAACAAATAAAAAATAAAACATGCGGCTTGACCCGACCCTTGTATGTAGTGATCTGATGATATCGTAATTATGTTCATGTCCAGGTGTTCGACGTAGTCCGCCAGTCAAGCCCGGCACAGCTGGAGAAGCTGGTCATCTTGCCAGGGGATATCACTCAGCCCGCACTTGCACTTTCACGTGAATCGATCGCACTACTGAAGGAGGTAAAGATGTAGATAAAAATTATTTGCCATTAGGCCCTCGTGCGACATGTCTTAAATTTTTAAAAACCAAATCTCACTGTATTTTATAAAAATCTCATCGTTTTCGTTTTTGATTTATCGGCAAATTATGAATGATTCCTCATTCATAATTTGCCTCTGAAGCTGACGAAAAACTTCGAGGCAAATACCAAACTCTTTTGGAGAGAGGTAAAGAAGTCTTGGAGTGGTTCGTCGGCATCCAGAATGGATAAGATAAAGTCTAAAGCTGGTGTCATTCTTGCGAACACTCAGGAAGTGTTAGAACGGTGGAGTGAATATTTTGAAGAAATGTATGAGTATGCCTCGGACGCTGACAATGAGAGTGAGTCGGATGCTTACTCCACGTTGACGGCGTCCGACGAAGGCATAACTATGGATGAGATCGAATGGTCGATACGAAGCTTGAAAAATGGAAAATCAGCGGGAATTGATCTGATCACAGCTGAGATGATCAAATTAGGTGGCACTTACGTCCGAGACGCCTTCTGGTACTTATGCAACCTATGCTGGAGAACTGGAAGGGTCCCAATGGACTGGAGACGCGCAGTCATCGTGCCCTTGTATAAAGGCAAGGGGTCACGCATGGACTGCGCCAGCTATAGGGCCATCAGTTTGATCAGCTTAGCAGCAAAAGTATATGGAAAGGTGATTGAAAGGAGAATGAGGGTGAAATCCGATGAAATGCTGTGGGACGCACAAGGAGGTTTCCGAAATGGAAGGGGATGTACGGATCAAGTTTTCTCGCTCCGAAATATCGTAGAGAATCATCTGGCCATAGACCAGAAGGTTTGTGGATCTTGAGAAAGCCTTTGATGCGGTTGTGCGAAAGGAACTGTGGGACATATTGCCGAGATATGGGATTGACGGTTCACTGCTCCGTGCTGTGCAGTCCACTTACAAGGATTGCTCATGGTGGCATGTCACCCTGGTTTGGTGTCAGAATTGGTGTCAAACAGGGTTGCATGCTATCTGCTAGGCTGTTTATCCTGTATCTCGATAGTTGTCTGCAGAGAATAAGGTCAACGAATGTGGGATTGCGCATGGGTGACTTAGTGGTGAACTGTCTGCTGTATGCAGACGATGCCGTGCTATTAGCAGATACACCATCTGAACTGCAAACACTGGTCACAACGATGAAGGACGAATGTATGGAGAAAGGCTTATTACTGAATGCGAAGAAATCAAAGATAATTGTATTTGAAAGAGAAGAATCCAGAACTAATGTAAGGATTACGATTGATGATGAAGTGTTGGAACAAGTGGATGAGTTTGTATATCTTGGATGCGCTTTCAGCAGGGATGGAAGGTACACCGCAGATGTGGAAAGACGAGTGAGTGCTGGGAATAGTGTGAATGGAGCGTTGGGAAAACTTCTTGGCAGTAAAATCCTGAGCCACAAGGCACAACTCGCTATACACAATGCAGTGTTGGTCCCAACGCTAACTTATGGAAGCGAGAGCTGGGTATGGCAGAAAGAGCATGAAAGTAGAATAAACGCGGTCGAAATGCGAGCGCTGCGCAAAACTTGTGGCGTAAGGCTTGTAGACCGTATTCGCAATGATGATGTTAGAAACAGAGTTGGTCTGAAAGAGAGCGTCGGTGTTAAAAAAAGAAGAGGCATGCTCCGATGGTTCGGACATGTAGAAAGAATGCAAGATGAAAGAATGACGAAGTAGATATACAATGCAAAAGTGGAAGGATGTAGGAGCCGGGGAAGGCCAAGACTTACCTACCATGACCAAATTGGTCGTGTTCTATCAGAAGGTGATGTCAGGAGCCCTAGAAACCGGCGAGCGTGCATGAGAAGAGCAATGAATGTTAAAGAAGCGAGTGAGATATGTAAGGATCGAGTCACGTGGCGCTCGGTTCTCTCTGCCTACCCCGCAAGGGATTTGGCGTGAAGTTATAGATAGATAGAGACATTTCGAGACGAGCTCGGTGGCGCAGTGGTGAAACGCGCTGTTACACTACTTTGTCACCACGCTCGTGGGTTAGATTCCTACACAGGACAAACATTTGTGTACATGAACATGTCTGTTTGTCCTGGTCTGGGTATTTCTATGTATATTAAGTACTAGCTGCTGCCCGCGGCACCGCCCGCGTGGAGTCAAATAACGTAGCCTATGTGTTAATCCAGATCATAATCTATCTACGTGCCAAATATCATTCAAATCCGTTCAGCCGTTTAAGCGTGAAAGAGCAACAAACACCCATCCATACATACAAACTTTCGCATTTATAATACTCGTATTAGTAGGATGTATTTACAAAAAAACAAATGTATTTACGTATGTTTATAAGTTGTCTGGTACCATAACACAAGGTTCGTTTACTTTGGGGCTAGATGGCGCTGAATTTGTTCGACAATATTTATTATTATTATTTTATTTCGAAAATGACCATTTAGATTTTGAAATAAATCTATCAGCATAACAATACAATAAGAGTGATGGTGTCAAGTAACTAATAATGAAAGAAACTATACAAGTGCTGAACTTGATCACCAGGTTTCCATCGTGTTCCACTCAGCAGCGACCCTCAAGTTCGACCAGCCAGCATTGAGAGCAGTGCAGGAGAATCTGCTGCCAGTCATGGAACTCTTAAAGATATGTGACCAACTGCCTCAGTTACAGGTGAGGTGCATCCAACCACATTGAGAAGGGCCCGGAGAATCCGCTAGTCTTGAAGATTTATGACTGACTCCCCACATTACTGGTAAAGCTACATTAGGAACTTGCTACTGATAGTATCTGATATATAATATAATTTGGGGAGTTGGTAATACATCATCAAGTGTACAAAGACATGGAGGAAAATCTCAAGTATCGCTTTAATATTTAATGTTACGTATCTTGCAGGTAAGATGTACATAAAACTACTGTTACAGGATATTATCCTTGGATGTACGTGATCAACTCAGTCGAAATACGAATGACCTAACATAAGAAAGGTCTGATTTTCCATCTTGTAGAGATATAATCGCCGTCTTCTGTGTCAAAATCATTACCAAACCCTTAGGGTTAGGTAGCGGACCCCGCCAATCCTAAGTGATTCGAAAAAGGGTTAACGTTATAAAGAAGATATGTGATCAACTCAGCCAGAATGCAGGAGAATCCGCTGCCGATCATAGATTGTTTGAAGACATGTATAACAAACATCCCAAGTTACAGGTAACATCTCATCAGTGATATGAATCTCAAGTTTTGCCAGACCGCGTTGAGCGCTTACATATCATTGAGCACATCACTCTTAAAGATACTACCAATTACCCAAGCTACAGGTGACAGTCTCGTACTGCACCAGTTCATCCTGATTACCAAGCTAGAAGTCTTACTTGATACGGTGTAACCAAATGTCAATATTTTCAGGCATTTATCCATGTCTCAACAGCGTACAGTAACTCCGAGCTGTCGATGATCGAAGAGCGAGTGTATTCACCACCAGCACCGCTGGACAAACTGTTAATTGCTGCAAAGGAATCGACTTCAGATGAAGACTTTGTTAAGAAAATTCACGAGTAAGATTTTTTACGGTAATACGACGGCAATAATTCCGGATTTATTTTAATCATGGTTTTTTGAAGCCCTGTATTACTTACTATTCTTCTTCCTCCCAGCGTTCTCCCGTTTCATAATCCATGCATCCGTTGGTGCAATAAAGTTATTTTTAGGTGCTATTAAGTGACAGTAATTACTCACCGCAAGAATCTTCCAGTAATTATTTGGTTGGTGTTTACTGTAATTATTTAGGCTGGCTGCTTATTAATTATAGCTTAATTTGGGGTTTGTGTTCAAAATTTCTCGAACCGAGAATTCTGGAGAGATCTGGCCATAGTCGAGAATTAATTTAATGGAAAACGAATGACGAGATCGATAACGCAGTGGTTAGTAACGCTACTTTGACACCAACGCTCGTGGGTTCAAATATTTGTGTGCATGAACATGTCTGTTTGTCTTGGTCTGGGTGTTTTCTATTTACGTATGTTTATCAGTTATTTAGTACCCATAAAACAAGCTTCGCTAACTTTGGGGCTACATGGGGCTGTGTTTCCGGTTTCTAAGACTCCTTCACCATCTGATAAAACATCATCAATTTGGTCATGTTAGGTAAGTCTTGGTCCTCCCCGGCTAAAGTGAGTGTTGTTGTTAAGATAAGAAAGAGCATGCTCCGTTAGTTCGGACATGTAAAAAGAATGCAGGTTGAAAGAATTAATTTTATTTTATCTTCTATTTATATGCCACATTGGCTACAGTTGTCATCAAAATAATATGACCAATTCTAAGATCCATCCAAAGGGGACTGGCGACTTGTAACACAGGTTTTTATTAAACCTGCTTCAGGCACCAGTCTCTCCCTAGAAAGGAACTAGCATATAAACATGTACATGTACTATAGAGAGAAAAATAAAATGATTTATCATTATTATGACGAAGTAGATATACAATGCGAAAGTGCCGATATAGAAGCCGCAGAAGACCAAAGATAAATTAGTATTTTACAAAAAAATCATAAAACAATGGAAACTATTTAATTGGATAAGGATTAATATAATCATATCTATCAATGTTTTGATTGACTAATTTAAACAAAAAACGGTTATTGTTAAGTGACCTTAGCAGCGACAACAATAGGCATGGAGTCTTGCAGAGTTTTTTGTATGAAATGTATGACACTCACCATAAACATATAGTATATGATTTTATGTAAAATTTTTGATACATTGATTTACATTATTGGCATACAAACACACGACCGACGTGATCTTAAGCTGTTACAGTACCACTGAGTGTCACTCGCGTGATGCCTCCTCTTCTGCTTACACAGCAACTTCTTAGGAGCTTACCGGTGACATGATTCACACGCAGGAACACAACAACACCCCGGAGAGTTGTTGTTGCGGTTTTCTGTTAAGTGGAGGTACTTCCACAAATGGGCTGCGTTGGTGCACCCTACCTCTCTTAAGATGTGTGCAAGAACAAATTTAAGTGTCCTTTGAATTTATCCATTACAAACAAACATACAAAAAATCAAATATTTCTCTAAAATCAAAAATCAAATCAAATCATTTTATTTGCAAAGAATAGGATTACAAGATTTTAGATGTCAGATATGGATGGATACACTATTCTGCTAACATATATTAACATTGAATATGCCTACTATATTTGAACCGGTGACCAGTTGGTCTATAGATCGGTTTTTTATACACTAGGCTATGTCGGCTCCCAGGGATTATCTATTATCACTGGTCTATTAACAGGCATATATGAGCATATCATACGGGAACGCATGAGTGACACCCCTGGTCTTGCACAGTGTCCACAGGCTTCGGTGACTTTACCATCAGGCAGGTCGTATGCTTGTATTCCACATTAGTGGTATAAAAAAAATACAGGCATACCAGAATCTTGGGCAGTTAAAGAAAAGATGTTCAAGGGTGCCCACTTCCAAAACGTACTCCCGCAAGGAGCTATTAGGGATTTATATTTTCGCTAAGAACATTGTAGAATGAACATGACCAAGACGTAACATAGCAATAGCTGATGTTGGATGTTTGTCAAAATGGCTAAAACTCTGGTTTATAGGGGTGTCAGTTCGACTTCTTGAGTAAAGTTTTGCACGTGTGGTTCATCTCTGCTTTAACCCGTTTCGATCTCTCTTTACCTGCGTATTAAGATCCAGAAGCCAGCAATCTAAGATCTCTATAGAAGCGGATGTGGTACTTGTCAATGCCTAAATAAATGACTTGTCGGGCCGGTTTCTTTATCATTTTTTACTATTACAATTACTATACAAATCTCATTTTTCACTATTATATTGAGGAAGTAAGAAATTTGGCCATCTTCTTTTTACTATTTTAGTAACGGTTCGTTTTTTAGGGTTCCGTACCCAAAGGGTAAAACGGAACCCTATTGCTGAGACTTCGTTGTCCGTCCGTCTGTCACCAGGCTGTATCTCACGAGCCGTGATAGTTAGACAGTTGAAATTTTCACAGATGATGTATTTCTGTTGCCGCTATAACAACAAATACTAAAAAATAGAATAGCATAAATATTTAACGGGGCTCCCATACAACAAACGTGATATTTTTGCTCGTTTTTGCTCGATATTGATAACGGCAACAGGTATACACTTAAAATATTTACAGAATATTTAGTTAGATATTCACTTTAAGAATAAATAATCAAATTAAAATAAAACAAATATTTAAGGGGGGCTCCCATACAACAAACGTGATTTTTTTGCCGTTTTTATAGGTAGTGGTACGGAACCCTTCGTGCGCGAGTCCGACTCGCACTTGGCCGATTTTTTTACCTTTTTTTTCCATGTCTACAGATACAAGGCCAAGAAAACCAACATGTACACCTTCACGAAAGCCATGGCCGAGACTTCAGTCTACCAGCATGCTCGTAGGGGATACCCTCTCGCCATTTTCAGACCTACCATTGGTAACCTTCACTCGCTTTTATTTGATCGCTTTGCTCGCTTTTATTTCCCCGTCGAGGGGGAATTCATCCTCGCTCATTGCAACTGCTATGGTCGTGTACTCTGGGGTTTAAGAGAAATTCTCTTCCGAGAATTCTTAAGTAGTGGAATGAACTCTCTGCACAGGTTTTCTGTACGAACTACGGCATGAGATTCTCTGAAAAACTCTTCAAGCCTTTCTGACTTCTATCTATCTATAACTTCACGCAAAATCTTAAGTAGTGGAATGAACTCTCTGCACAGGTTTTCTGTACGAACTACGGCATGAGATTCTCTGAAAAACTCTTCAAGCCTTTCTGACTTCTATCTATCTATAACTTCACGCCAAATCCCTTGCGAGTTAGGCAGAGAAAACCAAGCGCCACGTGACACTATCCTTACATACCTCACTCGTATCTTTACAAATTGCAACATCCACTGTTACGCTGATGACAGCACGGCACATATGGGATATGAGGGTCATGCCGGGATCAGGGGTAATGACGTCCGGGAACTGCGGGAGACGGTGATCTTTAGGCTGAATGACGTCCTGAATGAAGTGACTCATTGGGGTGACCAAAATATTATAAATTTTAACGCAAATAAAACCCAGGCCTGTGCGTTTTCCACTAAGAAAGACCCGTTTTCTCCAGCCCCAACTTTCCTTGACGTCTCGCTTCCCATCGGCGACCATTTATCGATCCTCGGCTTAAACTTGCGTTCAGATCTGAATCACAGGGATTACATCCAAAATGTCATATTGAACGCCTCTCGTAAACTTGGAGTGCTGAACAGGGTTCGGCAGTATTTCACACCCGCACAACGGCTGTTGCTTTACAAAGCTCAAATCCGACCGTGTGTTGAATTCTGTTCGCATCTCTGGGAAGGTCCGCAAAGTACCTGATGGATGCCCTTGATTCAATGCAAATACGAGCGGTCCGGATTATTGACGACCCTAAGCTGGGAGCATCTCTTGAGCCTTTGGAGCTCCGCAGAGAGGTCGCCGCGCTGAGTCACTTTTACCGACTGTATCATGGTGAATGTTCGGAGGAACTCTACAGCCTTATTCCTCCTTCCCCGTTCAAGTACCGGAACTACCGTCCATCACAGCGTGCACATTCTCACACAGTCGAGAATATTATCCCATTGCCTCGCACAAAAAGGTTTAGTCAATCCTTTTTGTGCCGAACTGCTGACCGGTGGAATAGACTTCCCGGCGATGTATTTCCGGCTCCACACGTGTTCGACATTGGGTTCTTTAAGAGGAATATAAAGAGGCACCTTCAAGGCCGCCATAGTATCATAGTATATCATAGTAGACGCCACGAGACGACATGAAATGCATGGTATTTCGTGGCTTCTATTCCTGGACACCAGTGTCCTGCAGCCCATCAAGTAGGCCCTGGATGTCACATGCCGTGTCCCCAATAAAAAAAAAAAATAACATTCATTGCTCTTCTCATGCACGCTCGCCGTTTTTTACGACTCCTGTAATCACCTTTTGATAGAACACGATCAATTTGGTCATGGTAGGTAAGTCTTAGCCTTCCTCGGCTCCTACATCCTTCCACTTTTGCATTATATATCTGCTTCGTCATTCTTTCATCCTGCATTCTTTCTGCATGGCCGAACCAACGGAGCATGCCTCTTCTTATTTTAACACCGAGACTCTCTTTCAGACCAACTCTGTTTCTAACATGATCATTGCGAATGGTCCACAAGCGTTACGCCACAAAATTTCCTCTCACGCTCACATTTCAACACAATCAATTTTATCCTACTTCCATGCTCCCTGGGCCTGTTGTGTATAGCGAGCTGTGCCTTCTGGTTCAATTTCTTACGGACAAGAAGTTTTCCCAATACTCCATTCACACTATTCCCAGCACTCACTCGTCTTTCCACATCTGCGGTGTACCTTCCATACATGCTGAAAGCGCATTCAATATACAATCTCATTAACTTAAATGGTAAGTGCCAGAAGGCGTCCCGGCCGTAATCGCCACCTAGTTTTTTTTTATACTACGTCGGGAGGAATACAAGCATACGGCCCATCTGATGTAAAGCGGGTACCGTAGCCTATTAACGGTTGCGATATATTAATTATTGACCCCCTATTTCTGACTTGAAGAGGCTTTTGTAGGGTCGGCGATACACAAGTGACACCCTTGATATTGCAAGCGTCCATAGGCTCTAGTAACTGCTTACCATCAGTCCTTATGCATGTTTTCCATCTTAGTGGTATATAAAAAAAAAACAAATTGCTGTGCTAACACAGCAGCTATTATTTTTTATATGCAGGAATCGCGTATATTGCGTTAACGAGTAAGCATTCATAGGTAGCTGTAACCGCTTTACATCAGGTGGTATATGTCTATGCCTCCCGGCGTTATATAAAAAAGCCATCAAGTGCGTGTCTGACTTGCGCACCGAGGGTTCCATAAAAATATATATTCTCAAATTATTTTCGCAATAAAAATATTTTTTTTTGCGATGTAACTACAAATTTACGGTTTTGGGATTTTTCCTTTACTTATGCTACATGACATTGCTTTTTACCAAATTTCATGGTTCTAGGTCAACAGGAAGTACCCTATAGGTTTGATTCCCCTGCGAGTGTCAAAATATGCGCATTTCTTTTGATTGCGTTGACTTAGAAGTTCGATTTTTTCACTACTGGAAGAGACTGCAGATCTGAGTATTTGATATTAACTTCACCTTGATAACTCCACCCGTCCCTGAGAAAAAGGGTCTTGACAGACGTGCAGACAGACAGGCAGACGGTCAACAAATTGATCCTGTTAGGGTTCCGTCTTTCCTTTTTAGGTACGGAACTCTAAAACTACTGAACACTGATTCCAGTGATATCGTCGATGGAACACCCCTTCCCAGGCTGGATCGAGAACCTGAACGGCCCCAGCGGCGTGGTGGTGGGGACAGGCAAGGGTCTGCTTCACGCATTTCATGGTGACCCCGCCGCTGCAGCTGACTTGCTACCCGTGGACATAGCGATAGACACTCTCATGGCGGTGGCTTGGGAGACTACACTTGACAAGTATGTACGTGTGTTACTTGTTAGAATGACATGCTTGATATGATACTGTTAGTCGTTAGTATGACATGATAATGTTAGTTATTAGAATGACATGATAATGTTTATGGTTACAATGTCATGATAATGTTGGTCGTTAGAATAACACGCTACTGTTAGTCGTTAGAATGACATAATAATGTTAGTTATTAGAATGACATGATAATGTATATGGTTACAATACTACTGTTAGTCGTTAGCATGACATGATAGGATTAGTCATAAGAATGACACGATAATGTTAGTTATTAGAATGACATGATAATGCTTATGGTTACAATGTCATGATAATGTTAGTCGTTAGAATAACACGCTACTGTTAGTCGTTAGAATGACATGATAATGTTAGTTATTAGAATAGTTAATAGCTTCAGGCGTTATTTTGCGAAAGTCAAATTTACATGCACTTTGATCTAACCTGCTTTGTGTGCTTCCGCCACCAATTAGTTAAAAACACGTGTCGCAGCGACGACCAGGCCAGTCGTGGCAGCGACGGTGGTGGTGGGGGCATGCGGATTCTGTTCCAGATGGCGGACGACCTCAGCAGCCGAGGCAGAGACTACCGGAGCAGCCATGGCAGCGTCGGCTTGTTGCACTTACTAACAGTAGTGGGTGGGTGCCGGCCGGCGCTAGGCCGCATGACCTAATTGGTGGCGGAAGCACACAAAGCAGGTTAGATCAATTATAGATAGTGAATGTGGCAGTACCTACATACTGCCACATTCACTATGTATATCTGTTTCGTCATTCATTCCTCCAGCATTCTATCTATATGTCCAAACCAGTGGAGCATGCCTTTTACGTTAATGCCGATACTCTCTTTCAGGCCAACTTTCGGTCTCACATCCACATTACGAACTCGAATCTACAGGCGTTACGCCGCACATATTACGCAACGCTCGCATCTCGAAGGCATTTATTACTACTTTTTCTTAGTTAACCAATTATTTGTTTCCTCTAGTTCCGAAGTAACCCGAGTGTACAACTGCTCAATGTCAGAGAACCCCATCACCTGGGGCCAGTTCCGGGAGAAGATGCTCAGTAACAACCGGAGATACCCATTCGACAACGTGATCTGGTTTCCATTTGGCTACGTCATTCACAACTGGTTTGTTGAATTTTCATTTCTAAGATACTGCACTGCTCCGTGCCGTGCAGTCCAGTTACAAAGATTGCTCAACCTGTGTGCGGATAGGTGGCAGCATGCCATCCTGGTTTGATGTCAAAATTGGTCTCAAACAGGATTGCTTTCTGTCTGCTGGCTGTTCATTATGTAGGTATCTTGTTGTCCGCAGAGAATAAGGTCAACGAATGCAGAATTGCGGATGGGTGACCAAGTGGTGAACTATGCTTATATGTCTGCTGTATGCAGACGATGTCGTAAACATGAACCACCATTTGAACTGCAAACACTGGTCACAGTGATGAAAGACGATTATATGGAGAAAGGCTTAATTTAATGCGAAGAAGACAAAGATAATGGTATTTGAAAGAGAAGAAACCAGAACCAAACCAGAAAAGTGTTGAAACAAGTAGATGAGACTGTATATCTGGAATGTGCTTTCAGCAGGGATGGAAGGTACACCGCTGATGTGGAAAGACGAGTGAGTGCTGGGAATAGAGTGAATGGAGCGTTGGGAAAACTTCTTGGCAGTAAAAACTTGAGCCAGAAGGCACAGCTCGCTATACACAATGCAGTGCTGGTCCCAACGTTTACTTATGGAAAGGAGAGTTGGGTATGGCAGCGAGAGCATGAAAGTAGGATAAACGCGATGGTAATGCGAGCGTTGCGCATAATTTGTTGCGTAACGCTTGTAGACCCTATTCGCAATGATGAAGTTAAGAACAGAGTTGGTCTGAAAAGCGTCGGTGTTAAAATAAGAAGAGTAGCCAAATAACAACTCCCTAGAGGGCTGTTGTGTCCCTTCGTGTGAGTGAGGTCACCAGTAAGCTCCCAAGGAGTTGCTGTGTAAGCAGCAGAGGAGGTATCGCTCGAGTGATACTTAATATATTACAAGCGTTAATAGGCTACGGTACCCGCTTTACATCAGGTGGGCCGTATGCTTGTATGCCTCCCGACGTCGTACAAAAAAAAAGATTTTGATGCCTCCTACCTTTTGTAACAGACAAACAGACACGTTCAAGCACACAAATATTTGTCTTGTGTGGGAATCGAACCCACGAGTGTTGGTGTTAAAGTAGCATTGTTGACCACTCTGCTCACTCTTGCTCGATGCACTTCATCCATAACTCTTGTGCCATATATTCTTTTTAGATGTCCAATATATATCAGCATACCTTTTTTAATTTTTAGTACTGCATCATCTTTCATGCCACGTATATAGGTGTCACGAGCTCGGTGGTGCAGTGGTTAGTGACGCTACTTTGACACCGGTGCTCGTCGGTCCGATTCCCACACAGTACAAACATTTGTATTATAATAATAATATAAATACCTGCTAGCATTTGGTTGATAGCCAGCTTCTGAATACCGATGCCATCAATTTTAGCAAAGTATTTGGTCGATGCCGGTCAACCACATCGAGTAAAACATAGATTGAAGTTGTTAACCGAGCATGCGAGTCGATAAGTAACATAGAGGCTGTATCTATTAGATCCCAAGATGTTGGCTGTGCAATCCGACCAGCACATAAATAGAAAACCCCAGGACCGGACGGATTGCACAACTTCTGGCTTAAGTGGTACCGTCACTCGCATCCTGTCTTAGCAACTCAATACCAAGAAACCCTTGAAGCTGGATCTCTACCAAGTTTCATGACAAATGGTGTTACTTTCCTGCTCTATAAGAATGGTAGTACCACGGATGCTAAGAACTATAGATCTATTTACGTGCTTGCCAATGATGTACATCTTTTCTGACCTCTAAAATTACTAAGCGTATTGTTGCTAGTAACATTTTGAACAACGCTCAGAATGGATGTAGGGCCGGGTCCCGTGGTACTAAAGAGCTTCACCTCATTGATATAGCCGTTTGCCAAAATGTTCGCCGAAACAGGAAAAATCTCTCTGCCGCCTGCATTGACTAAAAGGCCTATGATTTGGTGCCTCATTCATGGCTGAGACAGGTGCTAGAGTTGTTTAAAGTAGATTCAACTCTATGCTCCTTTCTCGGTTCATGTATGGAGCAGTGGGCCGCACTTCTTCATCAACGAGGGTGGGGAGCTCTTCCTGAATTGGCGGACCCAATAAGGATTCGGTGCGGTATCTTCCAGGGTGACAGTCTGAGTCTTCTGTGGTTCTGTCTAGCTTTGAATCCACTTAGCACTTTCATAAGAGGTTCAGGGCTAGGCTTCCGACTTTGCAAAGGGGGTAAGATTATTTCTTACCTGCTGTACATGGATGATATGAAGTTTATTGCACCAAAGAAAAATTAACTGGTGGAGTTGCTGAAAGTTACTTAAACTACCGGGCTCTTAATGGGTCTGATGCAGACCCGCTTGCGTCGGTGGCCTGGCTACGTTTCGGTGACCTGTTTGGGGAAATCGAAGGTTTTGTCTGTGCAATTATGGATGAAGTTATGAAGACGAACAACTACCGTAAGTATATCCTGAAGGACGGCACGGTCGACGTTCGTCGAGCAAGCCGCCGTCCAGGCGAGTCATTCAGACATATAGTTTCTGGTTGTTGTCATCTTGCTTACAGCGAATTCTTACACAAACACAATCAAGTAGCTAAGATTGTACACCAGCAATTTGCACTAAAATATGGCCTTGTAAGTTCTGAGTTACCATAATAAAAGTATGTGCGAGCGCCAGTTCTCGAAGGCGACAATGTCACGCTCTCCTGGGACCGGTTTACCATCACAGACAGGACCAAATAGGACTATTGTCGCCAATAGGCCTGATATCGTGCCATTCTCGTTGACGTCACTATACCCCATGATGAGAACCTCTTGAAAGCCGAGAAAGAGAAACTAAGTACTTGGACTTGGCTCACGAGGTTACCGCCATGTGGCGTGTGGACTCAACGTTTATTGTTCCGATTTTAGTATCAGTGAAAGGAGTTATAGCGAAGAGTCTCGACCGCTACCTTGAGAGGCTCTCGCTCGACAGTGGGGTCAAGAACCAGGTTCAGGAGGCAGTTCTTTTGGACACGGGCCGCAATGGGAGGAAGTTCCTCACTCTAGCGGCCTCACCACCGGTGTGGTAGCTTGGGTCTTTGCATCGCTACCGGCGGGTGCCCATTTTTTTTATATTTTTAAATATATTTTTATAGTCTGTATTTTTATAGTACGAGAATGTTTAAAAAATGAGATGTAATAATATTTTTACATCCCATTTTCTTTATTATAATAATAATGTATTTATCCAAAATCAGTTTTCATATTTAGAAACATGTCAATGATGCCCTCTATTAAGTGCTACAACACCTGTGCCAGAGGGCATCCCTCTCCCATAACACATTTTACATTAATAACCAGTTGAGAATGCGCAAGCTTGCATTGCCAGAGGAACACCTGGCTCGTCAATTATATATCACATCAATTTATTTTACATTTGTCGGCCATATTGACCATGTTCCTTAAGAGATAGGAACGGTGTTCCTGAACATTCCTATTCTACTTTTTTATACTGAATCCGAATCTGAAGTCAAAATTCGAATATTCGAAAAAAACGCACACACAGACAAACGCACAGTGAAACATATAGATTTCATATAGGAACGGTGTTCCTGAAAATTGTAAGTGGTTCCTGAATATTATTTGAATAAATATTTATTATGATATGCATAAAGTAAAAGGAAGTTAAAATTAAAATCTATATTAGACTAGAATATATCTGTTTGACTGGACATGCGTATGTTTGTGTGTGTGTGTATGTGAATGATAGATAGATAAATCATTTATTTACGTACTTCATGAATGCATGCATATATGTCATAAAAGGTATAGTGGCATAGCGCCCGGCAAGCAACTCGAACATTTGTGTGTATGAACATGTCTGTTTGTCTGGTCTGGGTGTTTTTCAGGGAGATAGGGCGTATCAAAGTAGCTGACTACTTCTGGGGAAGTACCTCCACCTCATAGAAAGTTCCAGTCAAATAACATCTCCCTAGAGGGTTGTGTTCCTGTGAATGAGCGAGGTACCACCAGTAAGTTCCTAAGTAGTTGCTGTGGTAGTAGCAGAGGTGGCGTCGCGCGAGTGATACGTAATGTATTGCTAGCGTTCATAGGCTACGGTAGCCACTTCTCATCAGGTGAGCCGTATGTTTCTATGCCTCCCCATGATGTATAAAAAAGAATCACAAAAGATAGGCGTAATGTTATGTATGCACAACGATGGATAGTCTATGGTAGACGCTGCTTAACTTCCGTGCATTAAACTAATGAGAAAATATGCTGCCCGGGTCTTCAAAGTAAGGATACATATCATTTTATGTCTCCAGGTACGTCTTCAAGACCCTGGAGTTCCTGCTGATGACCCTGCCTAATTACACTGCAGTTTACTTCGCGAAGGCGTTCGCCATCAAAATGAGGTTAGAATTACTTCTTCATTGCACGGTTCCATTTCCTAGACCTGCAGGAACCACGAGGTCCGTTACTTAAAATTAGGGATTTGAAGATACTACGTCGGGAGGCATACAAGCATACGGCCCACTTGATGTAAAGCGGTTGCCATAGCCTATTAACGTTTGCTATATATTAATTATCACTCGCGCGATGCCTCCTCTGCTGCTTACACAGCAACTCCTTGGGAGCTTACTGGTGACCTCACTCAAACGCAGGAATACAACAACCCTCTAAGGAGTTGTTATTTGGCTGCGGTTTTCTGTGAGGTGGAGGTACTTCCCCAGACGGGCTGCTTTGATGCGCCCTACCTCTATTAAAACATCCAGACCAAGACAAACAGACATGTTCATGCACACAAATGTTTGTCTTGTGTGGGAATCGACGGTTTGATTTGGTCTCGGTGTTCTTAAAAGAGGTCCGTCTGTCTGGGGAAGTAACTCCACCTCACAGAAAACCGCAGCTAAATAACAACTTCCTAGAGCATTGTTGAGTTCCTGCGAGTGACTGAGGTCAACAGCAAGCTCCTAAGTATAAAAAAATGTTCACACATGCAAATATTCGCCTTGTATGGAAATCGAACCCACGAGCCTCAGTGCTAATGTTGCCATCTCTATCCATTCCACCACTGAGCGCGTTAAAGGCATGGCATGGCATAACCATGAAGGAAATATAAATAACCTATTTGGAACCAATGAGATCGGTATTACGTAGTAACTCAATTCACCGCTACAGGTCGCCCGCCACCACCAACGTCCACTTGACATGACATTTTAGGGTCTGCAACGCAAGAGTGACACCCCTGGTGTTGCAAATATCCATAGGCTACGGTAACTGCTTACCATCGCAGGCCGTAAGCTTGTTCGCCACCTTAGTGGTATAAAAAAAAACGGGTTGCACTCCGGGAGTGCCGGCATAAGTGAAAACTTGAACATGCGGACCAAACAGCGATGTTGATAAACTATACAAAAAAAATACAATACAAAATACTTTATTTCTTCTCTCACATAGAAAAGTAACATCGAGAACCATTTTAACAAGATGTACAATACTATTTGTTTAATCTATAACTACGTTGAACGAAACGCGTAAGCGCCAAGAATTTCATGGCGCTTACAACGTTTTGGTCGCGAGAAAATAATGCCCTATGAACGATCTAGCGCTTCATGTTTTAATTGTTTAATTAGAGGTAACTAATGTTTTAGCGCTGCAGCGAACTTCAGTTCTAATTCTCACCAAAATCTTACGGCCAGGGTCACGTGTCCTGACGCGAGTTTAACATTTTTTACTTATCCCAAGTGGACAACGCCGCTAAAGAAGTTTTCACTTCAAAAATAAAAGTTCGGGGGGTAAAGTGGAACGCGCAGTTCTTATTGGTTAGTTCTCGGATCAACATGGCGTCACTTATCGGCTTATTGGTTAAATTATCCTCCCATTGGTCAGTAGGTTCGAATCGCTGAATTAGGCAGTAAAACAGAACGTTTTTGTAAATTCGGTGTACCTCATGTGCAGTCAGGCAGTATATTGGATTGTCCGCGTAGGCCAATCCCAAACTTTTCCACTCTTCTCTCTCACATGTCATTTGCATCCATTTGGATACAAATTTTTGATTGAAAATCTCACCATCTTTTACTTCCTTCCATCCAGTTTTTGGAGCAGAGGTGTAAAAAAGTGACAGTTGTGAACATCGCCTTTTTCAGAAGAAAGAGAGTGTCAGTTAAGATAAGAAAAGGCATGCTCCGTTGGTTCGGTCATGTAAATAGAATGACGTAACAGATATACAATAAGCCGAGCAAGACCGACACTAACCTAGCATCTAACATCGCCTTCTGATAAAACACACCAAATTGGTCGGATATATGAATGTTAGAGAAGCTAGTGAAGTGTGTAAGGACCGTGTCTTATGTCGCTCGGCCCTATCTGCCTACCCCGCAAGGGACCTGGAGTGAAGATATACATACATACCTTTTTCAGATTGGATTTGACGACAGCCTGCTATCGCATATCAGCGATGGTGGAAGTACTCCAGTTCTTTGGGCTCCGGGAGTGGCGCTTCGGAAGCGAGAACGTCAAGAAGCTGCGGGGGCGACTTCACCCTGCCGATGCTAAGATTTATAATCTCAACCCTCAGTCTATAAAGTACGTATAGATTTTTTTTATACTGCTGTGACAGCCCAGTGGATAAATTACCGGCCTAGTGACCAACAGGCACCCGGTTCAACTCCTGACGTGTACCACTAAACTCTTGTTGTCGGATTCATGTACATTCGCTCGGCGGTGAAGGAGAACAGCACGTCCAAGAAATTATGTTTCGATAGACGTGACCTTACCTGGTTTTTTTTTACCACTAAGGTGGCAATCAAGCATACGGACTGCCTGATGGCAAACAGTCACCGTAGCCTATGGCCATTTGCAACACCAGGGGTGTCACTCATGCGTTGCCGACCCTCTAAAAACCTCTTCACGCATTTCTTGAAGAACTCCATGCTGTAGTCCCTTGGAATAACCTCGGCTGGGAGCTCATTCCACAGCTTGAGAGTTCTTGGAAGAAAACTTCTCTGGAACCGCACAGTACGCGACCACTGCGGTTCCAGCGTGTGAGGGTGAACTCCCCGCCGTCGAAACTACTTAACCCGCCGAACTTACCTAATAACGATCTGGTTTTCCCTCTGAGTTGTGAAGGTCTGACGGCAGTCGAGAGACGGCTCGTACAAGGTCGAGTGGCAAAACGGCAGCCCACCTGACCTGTAGCTGTTACCGTGAATTTGGACACTGGCCATAAAAGTTAGCGTCACTACAACTTCCGCTGACGAAGTGGTTTTTAATCCAACTCCACATCCACATCAACCCTCACTCATCCCACTGCCGGGACACGGGTCTCCCTTCAACCGAAGGGGTTTAGAGCATATTCCGCCACGCTGCTCAAATGCGGTTTGGCGGTGGCCAGTGTTTTCAAGCCGCCTGAGGGCCACCGACTTAGCTTAAAGACTGTTATCTATCGACAACAGCCGAGACAGACGTGCCCTCCAAACACGGAGAAACTCAAGTTAGATAAACCCATCCGTAGACAGTTGCTTAACCTGCGTATTCGGTTAGATTGACACGCGCAACGATGCCATCGAGCTCTCACGCAATCGAACTGCTAAAGCTAAACTTCCTGTACATATTTATTATTTTGTGCCACCTTAGTGGCAGCCTACCATCAGGCAATCCATACGTTGCCTCATGGAGGTACTGTATTTCTTCTTCGCAAATGGTCATTTCCGAAATGCTCTTTAGGTTAAAATAGAAAAATAGTAACATAAGAGAAATGAATTAAATAGAATAAGATTATATCAAAGACTTCTATGTATACTACTAGACAGGCTGAGCGGAACTCGGATTTTGCACATCAAGTTATGGTCAATTCTCCGCAACTCCTTTAGTCGGTTGCGAGCAAGCGAGACAAGCACTCCTTTGTTTCGTAATTAACCGAGAACGTTGCGGTCGACATGTAAGTATTTTTTTTGTTTTAAATGCCACGAAATAACAATCAATCATTATTATATTTACGTGAATACTTTGTTCAAGTGATTCAACTGTTATTTTTGCTAAGTAACTACTTTTTTCTGTATTTTACTATGAAACTGTACTTAACATAAATAATAGCCATGACACTATTGCCATCTCGTTTAGTCTCTAGTAGTGTAAGTAGCGCTACCGACGATCATATCATAGATCTATGTAACAGGTGCTCAAACAGACATGGAAATAGGTAGAAACTTAATTATTATAAAACTTAATAATTGGAAAAAGAGAGTAGTGGATAAAAATTGTACAAAATAACAGAAGTGATACTTATGTATAATCATTTTGTTGAATAAAACAAAGTCATATGAGTCCAATTATTTTTCCTCATAATTACACAATTGTTACTATGGTAGATTTCCCCTGGATTATGTATCATTAGTGTATATAGTATTATGTTCAATATACTTTAATTTACCATTATATTAAAATAGTATTAGTAACAGTCGAAGTCAAATTGGTAATAGGTAAAGTTCAATCGATTGTCGCGTCTGCGTGAGCAGCCTGTTCACTGCATCGGCAATCCTCTCCCGCTACCCCGCACCTCAGCCGGCGCGCTCCGAGCTACAACACAATATTTATGCCACTCAGCCTGTCTAGTAGTATACATAGTCTTTGGATTATATCCATTCTTTTTATTTGAGAGGTAGGGCGCATCAAAGCAGGTCCGTCTGGGGAAGTAACTCCACCTCACAGAACACCGCAGCCAAATGACAACCCTCTTGAGGGTTGTTGTGTTCCCGCGTGTGAGTGAGATCGCCTGTAAGCCCCTAGAAGAAGTTGCTGTGCCGACGGCTGGGGTGGCATCGCGCGAGTGATACTTAACGTATTGAAAGCGTTCATAAGGCTACGGTTATCGCTTTCCATGCTTGTAGGGCCCCCGGCGTTGTGTAAAAAACTCACTCGTCTCCAAATCATTAATTTTCAGATGGGATAAACACATCCGCGACTTCGTGATAGGAGTCCGGAAGTATCTGCTGAAGGAAAAAGATGAGGATATTGAAAAAGCCAGGAGACATCTCACCAGGTGAGGGAGATAAGGCATAAAACTGCCCCATGTTATTTTTGGCAGAGCTGCGATAGCCAGCGGAGCCACATTACCCTCAAAATTGCCGTTTGGGGTAGACTGATGTCATCCAGCTAGCGTTTAGACGGTAATAGTGAGAAACTCCAAAATCGACACACTAATAGCTAACATATTGTAGTTTTGTATCCTTTAATTTGAAATTTAAATGTTCGTTGGTGAGGAAGAACGGTCCAAAATCGTTCCAATTAGAAAAAAAAACATATGGGAAAACGTATGGCCGGCCACTCTGCAGTGCAGAGTCTGCACTGCACTCCCATCAACAGAAAAAGTAACAGCACTCGTCGCTAGATGTCGTACAGGGTTCCATATATTTTTAAGAAATTAAAAATAAAATATTTAAATATTTTTTAAATTTAAAAAATATCAGCTCTGCCTACACAGCTTGCTCTTATTTACTAGTTGAAGTTATACTCCTTTAAGCGCGTTATGAAAAAATGATGAGAGTGAAATTTTAAGATACTGTAACACAAAAGTAACAGGTTGAAGAGTTTTTTTTATACCACGTCGGGAGGCATACAAGCATTCGGCCCACCTGATGTAAATCGGGTACCGCAGCCTATCAACACATGCGATATATCATGTATCACTCGCGCGATGCCTCCTCTGCTGCTTACACAGCAACTCCTTGGGAGCTTACTGGTGACCTCACTCATACGCAGGTACACAACAACCCTCTAGGGAGTTGTTATTTGGCTGTGGTTTTCTGTGAAGTGGAGAAGGCAAACATCTGTGTGCATGAATATGTCTGTTTGTCTTGGTCTGAATGTTTTAAGAGAGGTAGGGCGCATCAAAGCAGCCCGTCTGGGGAAGTACCTCCTCACAGAAGAAGGCAGCTAAATAACAGCTCACTGGATGGTTGTTGTGTTCCTTGCGAGTGAGTGAGGTCACCGGAAGATTACAAGTTGCTGTGTTGGCAGCGGGGGTAGCAACGCGCTAGCGATATTCTTTTTGTTGATAGCGTTCATAGGCTACGGTGACCGCTTTACATCAGGTGTTCAGGCGGTTTGAACTGGCCTTGGTTGAAGGGAGACCCGTAGCCCTGCAGGGGGATGAGTAAGGGATGATGTGGTATTGCCAATATTTCCTTATGCATATCACGTTCGATTATTAAGGCTGTTATGGAACATTAATGGTTTTTTGTACAACGTCAGGAAGCATACACGCATACGGCCCACCTGATGTAGAGCGGTTAACTTGGCCTACAAATGCTTGCAACATTATTATGTATCAATCGCGTGATGCCACCTCTACTACTGTCACAGCTGCTCCATTGGAGCTTACTGGTGACCTCATGCAGTCACGGGAACACCACAACCCTTCAGGATGCTCCTACGGTTGTCTGTGAGGTGGAGGCACTCGCCTAACAGGCCGCATTGATGCGTCCTACCAGTCTTAAAACCCAGGCCAAGACAAACAGAAATGTTTGTCCTGTGTGGGACGAACACACGAGAGTTGGTGACAAAGTCGCGTTATTAACCACCGAGCTCGCGCGGGTGAATCGTTCATGGTTCAACGGTAATCGTTTTAAATATTGTATGTCTGCTGACCATATATTTGCCTTGCATGGGAATCGAACCCACGACTTAGTGCTAAAGTAGTCACCGCTAACCATTCCACCACTGAGCTCGTCAAATTATCACTTCCTCGCCAACGGTCACTTCCGAAATGATATTACAATTTATGTCCAATCATAGAGATCATGAGAGTAGAATAAATGCGGTCGAGATGCGAACGTTGCGCAAAATTTATAGCATTACACTTGCTGACCGCGTTCATAATGGTGTCGTCAGAAAGAGAGTTGACCTGAAAGAGAGTGTCGGTGTTAAGATAAGAAAGGCATGCCTTCTGTAGTCTTTCTACGAAGAATGACGCAACAGATATACAAAGTGGAAGGATGTAGGAGCCTAGGAAAGCATGACTTATATACAATGGCCAAATTGATTGTGTTTTGTCAGAAAGTAAAGTCAGGAGCCCTAGAGACCGGCGAGCGTGCACGAGAAGAGCAATGAATGTTATTGAAGCGAGTGAGGTATGTAAGGATCGAGTCACGTGGCGCTCGGCTCTCTCTGACTACCGCGCAGGGGATTTAGCGTGAAGATATATATATACATTCTCCATTCATAAACTGATAACTGTTTTTTATATTTCAGAATGTACATTCTCCACATCCTCGTCCAAGTTTCTCTCATCACAGTACCGGGATGGCTGCTGTACAGAATTCTTTCATCGTTTATTTCTTGATTAGAATGTTCTAATATTCTTTATTTAATAAATTATTTATCTATTTTTATTTGTTTTTATTTTCAAACATACCACAATATAAAGTGTCCTATACAACCCCCTGGATGGTTGTTGTGTTCCTGCGAGTGAGTAGGGTTACCAGCTAATCGGGGACAACGCGCGAATAATACTTTTTTATGTACGACGTCGGGAGGCACGCAAACATACAGTCCGCCTGATGTAAAGCTGTTAACGTAGTCTAGATGCTTGCAACACCTCTGCTGCTAACACAGCAATTCCTTAGGAGCTTTCTGGTGATCTCACTCACACGCAGGAACACAAAAATCCTTCAGGGAATTGTTATTCGATTGCGATTTTTCTGACAGACGGGGCTTAGATGCGCCCTACCTCTCTTAATTTTTTTTTGGGTTGCAAGCACTCATAGGCTACGGTAACCTTTGTGGGACGTATGCTTGTATGTCTTCCGAGTATAATTATTTTGTAGTACTTTGCAGCTGTGATAATCGGCCATGATGGATTTCCCATGACGCCAGCTCGTTAAAGTGCATGTTACCCAATCAGCGCTTTCTATCTATCTGTCTATTACTTCACGCCAAATCCCTTACTGGGTAGGCAGAGAGAGCCGAGCGCCGCGTGACTCGATCCTTACATATCTCACTCGCTTCAGTAACATTCATTGCTCTTCTCATGCACGCTCGACGGTTTCTACGGCTCCTGACATCATCTTCTGATAGAACACGTCCGATTTGGTCATTGTAAGCGAGGCTTGATCTTCCTCGGCTCCTACATCCTTCCACTTTCGTATTGTATATGTATTTTACATCTTACATCTTCCTCAATCATTCTGATCTGACTCGGTGAGGCGCTGCAGTTTACCTTTTACCTTTTGCGCGTATTTTGTAGTGTCCGAGTACTCAATGTTATATATATATAATACAATTCTTTAAATTGTGCTTTGTTTTTAATAGATACTAACGATCCGGCCCGGTTATGCACGTATGCCATAGCCACGCCATATGGCCTGTGATGCACGTTGATCATGCGGCTTTCTGAAGGCTAAATATTTTTAATTTTAAGTCGGTTCAGTATCTTTTGGGTTTATCCATTACAAACAAAAATACGAATCATTTCATTTCTGTTTGTGATTTTGAAATGCATAGTCTATCTATCTATCTATAACTTCACGCCAAATCCCTTGCGGGGTAGGCAGAGAGATTCGAGCGTCACGTGACTCGCGTTATTAACGGCGGCGTCACCGAACTCGTTGAATACATCTTGTGTCCTAGGCTACATGAGGCGGCCCGTTGCTTGTTTGCCTCCTGTATAAAAAAATCAACATAACTGATGCATTGCATGAATTAAAATTAAACGATTGAGCATACGTGCGTATAAGGAAAATAAAATGACTCAAATAAAGGTCAGTGGTTCTCAACCTTGGGGCCAAATATATATACGTGAATTATATGAATGAGAGATATATATATATATATATATATATACGTGAATTATATGAATGAGATATATATATATATATATGTGTGTGTGTGAAAACGAAAGAGTATGGAGTGTTGGCTTATTATCTTTAGAGTCAGTTATCGTTACGGGCATGTGGTACATCCTGCTATATAATAAGCGAGGCTTTAGCGAAAGAGTGCATCGAAGCTGTTTATTTTTATACAACATCGAGAGCATACTATACGTGTAAGGTAAGTAGTTATCGTAGCCTATGATTAGCAATACACCCTCGCGTGCAAGTGAGGTCACCAGTAAGCTTCTAAGGAGTTGCTGTATTAGAACCTGCTTCTGCGTTGAAGACGAAACTACCCGCAGGATTGTTGTGTTCCTACAAGTGAGTGAAGTTACCAATAACTTATAATACTGCTGTATGTATGTAAGGGAAGCGTTCATGGGCTGCGGTAGTCACTTTTTTCACGTGCACCGTATGCTTGTTTATTCTCGACTTTATATAAAGTTGTTTAAAGTGTACATTCTGCGAGCTACACTATGATGTGTTAACTGTATATAGATATATCTATAACTTCACGCCATATCCCTTCCGCGGTAGGCAGAGACGACCGAGCGCCACTTGACTCGATCCTTCCATACCTCACTCGCTTCAATAACATACATTGCTCTTCCTATGCACGCTCGCCGGCTTCTAAGGCTCTTCATGTATGTTTCCGTGCGGTGCGGTAACTGCTTAACATCAGGCACTTTCAAACTTGTCCGCAAACTTGACTTTCGTGAAATAACGCCCGAATGTAATAATTACAAAAATGTTGAGTACCGCTGTCTGACTAAGGAAGCCTGACGTGGTGGGAGGAGTTCATCGCCAAAGCTATTCGAGGAAACACGTCACAAAGGTGCGAATATTATCACATGTGGAGACCAGCGCCGACCTCGTCGGACCATCAAATTACACAGAATGCATCTGATATCAGTGTGTGTGTTGTTGTGTGTAGTGACTAGTGTAGTGTGTTGTCCGGCACGTGAGTATGATATGATACAATATTCTTTGTTACACCACACAAAACAAGAAAATACTCGAACTTAATTAGATTAGATAAATTTATAATTAAAGTACAAAAGTGGTCTTATATAAAGTAATTAATGTATACAAGCCAACAATCTCTTTCACACAGCCTTAGTGTAGAGGAAAATAAACAATTTCAAGCTGTTAGTGGCGCAGTTTATATTAGTTAACATACAAGAGGTAACTTAGAAATAATCAAAAACAGAACTCGATGTTGTTGCGCGTGCCATTCTAACCGAACTCGCACGTTAAGCAACGTCGACCGCGGCCTGTATATGGATGGGTTTGTCTCGAGTTTCTCCGTGCCTCATACGCTCGCCTTCATATACAGGCATACATATATACGAGTACATTCATACACATATATATTAATTTACTTAAACTTAGTTATATATATGTTATGGCTTCGCACGGGTCGCATCGGCTTGTTGCGAGGAATATGGGAATAGATCAAAGGCTAACCAACGGCAACGTTCAGGCACGACGACGTCTGTCGGTCCCTTCAGTTACATTATATGGTGAAAAGGATTATCATAATGTGCATGAAATGCTTAAGGTAACTAACGTATTTAACTGGATAAAGGATTAACGCCATAATATCCGATGAAAGCTCCCTGGCGGTTTGACTTTTTCCGACATTTTCAATAATTATCGTCATATTTCAACAGATTTACAATAAACCCTAACAAATTATACATTTGTCTACTGGTGAAAACCGCATGAAAATACGTTCAGTAGTTTTTGAGTTTATTGACAGACAGACAGACAGATGCGGCGTGGGACTTTATTTTATAATATGTAGTGATATTTTTTTTTTATACTACGTCAGGAAACATACAAGCATACGGCCCACCTGATGTAAAGCGGGTACCGTAGCCTATTAACGCTTGAGATATATTAAGTTTCACGCGTGCGATGCCTCGTCTGCGGCTTACACAGCAACTCCTTGGGAGCTTACTGGTGACCTCACTCACACTCAGGAACACAACAACCCTCTAGGGAATTGTTATTTGGCTACGGTTTTCTGTGAGGTGGAGGTACTTCCCCAGATGGGCTGCTTTGATGCGCTCCACCTCTCTTAAAATGTGTGACTCATTGTGAATTTAGGAAACTAAATTAGTTTACTTTATTACATACAACAAACGTGATTTTTTTGCCGTTTTTATCGATAATGGTACGGAACCCTTCGTGTGCGAGTCCGACTTGCACTTGGCCGATTTTTTTCCTTTACGATGGAATTTACTAAGGATAAACAATTTTTTATCCGAAATCCGAATATAAGAACTTTTCTAAAATAAACTTTTTTATACAACGTCGGGAGACATACAAGCACACTGCCCGCCTGATGTAGAGCGGTTACCGTAACATATGAACACTTGTAATACTCAGGAACACAACAACCCTCAAGGGTTGTCATTCTTCTGTGGTTTTCGGTGTAAGTACTTCCCCAGATGGACTACATTGATGCGTCCTACCTCTCGTAAAAACACCCAGACCAAGATAAACACAAATGTTCACGCACGCAAATATTTGACGTGTGCGGGAATTGAACACACGACAGTTGGTGATAAAGTCGCGTTATTAACCACTGCGCCGCCGAGCTCGCACGCGTGAACCGCTCATGGGCTGCGGTAATCGCTTTAAATCAGATGAACCGTATGCTTGTATGTCTCCAGAGCAAATAATTGCCTTGTCGCGTGACCGAACTCGTCAAAAAATTGTATTTGTGGGTCATACACAAAACGATGTTGTTTTTTTTCGAAAATATAATATCGAAGAATATTTAAAAATCTGACTTTTTTATTAGAATACTAATCAACATATCACAACAACAATGAGAAACTAGATCGTTTCTTGAAATTAACGAATTTATGACACTTTTATAATTTTTGGTGACCACAGAAAAGGCACTGTTCCACAGAAGAGGTCAAAATCAGTCTTATAAAAAAAAAAACTCTTATCAAGATTAAAACTAATTAACGTACAATATAAACTTCAAAAGTTTTATCATAATACTATGTTCCAAATTTAAAATATGCAAAATTATCAAAAATATAGGCTATAGAAAATATATTAGGTTGTCCTTACAAATTAATTAGACTTAAAATATATTTTCGTCACTATCGTCTTCGTCTGAGATTACTGGTTGTCTTTTAAATATCTTACGTGGTGGGAATTCATCACTACTATCACCGAATATCGCAGATCGTTTTTTATAGTCAGTAAATTGAGTGTTTTTAGTACTCGTATCACTATCATCGAAATACACTGGTCGTTTTTTAGAAATATTTGGTGATGTATTTTCATCATTATCAACTTTGTATTCAATACCCTGTAGTCGTTTTTTGAATGTCTTAGGTGGTGTCAAGGAAATTGAGTCATCTGAGTAAATAGTTTCAAATCTAAGCCTTTTTTTAGGAGTTGACGGTTGATATAATATGTTGAAACAAGGTTCTGGTGATGTTGTATCCATAATAGGTTCCGGGGATGGCGGTGTTCTCGGCCCAGTGACAGTCGAAAGTGATGCGGTTCCAGGAGAAGGAGCAATTGGACTTAGTAGAGCAGCTCGTGATGCATAACTCGATGGAGTTCCAGGTAAACTTTGCGTATCTATAACACCCGTAACAAACTGCACCGGAATTTGTCCAATCTCAAAATGAGGACATGTAGTATGAGCGGCACATATGATACAGCTCAACCTTCTTGCGTGAAGTATATTAGGTTCAATAGCGCTCCACGAAATTTGATGTAATTGAAAAGTCCCTTTAAAAGGGCGTACGGTATTTGCATCTGCTATATTTTGAATTTCAGGGACATGCTCGTCATCAATCGGAATAACTATAATGCCTTTGCAATTCATTTTCAAGCATTCAACGCAACTGTTAATATCCGTTATGTCTCTTCCATTTGCGACTGCTTTATCACAGATCCGTTTTATGCAGCCTCCAACACCGTCAGGCGCACCCTTCCCATGCCCTGCTTCGCTATAGTGCCATATGATTCTTTCGGCATTGCTGATTTTTCTCACATAATTAACTATTAAATGAAACATTGTCTTGTTTCGGTATTGTGTACTGGGTCCATCACTTAATATGTGTAGTTCCTTCAGATCCGGAGAAAGCAATTTGATTTGTTCCAATACAGGTTTCAAGTGAACACAAATGAGTACGGGATCATGGCGTAAATTTTTGGAGATAGTACACATGGATGTAGCCTTCAAAATATTCAGGGGCGCAAGAGATTCGGTAGAATAGTAGACGCATGTGTGTAAGGAAAGTTGTCCCTTAGAGCCACCGAAATGTGCTGACTGAATTTCGCTTCCATATTTACATCCATAATTTTCCGAAAAGTCTATATGGAGTAAACCATCTGAGGGTGAAATATTTTGTTTTATGAATTGAATTGCTCTGAACTGGTTAGATATGTTTGCAAGATGCTGCATAAATGTGGGCAAGTTTGAATTAAAAATTTTGACAAGCAATTTATGGGAAGTTCTAACTGTTTCTTTAATAGTTTTTTTGAATTGTTTGTCCTGGCCTTTAACAACTTCTGTAACGTTTTTGGTAATCCATCTTTGGTAAATAATTGTATCATTACTGTTTATGATATTATATGTTAACTTCTGTTCAGAACATTGCTCACATTTGCGTTCTAAACATGAAATATTAAGCACATTATTGCAACAAAGTGATTTAGCAACATCGGTAGCAGAAGAATTGGGTAAAATTTTCGCTTTGTGTAGAGCTTGAACAATAAAATCGTTGTTAGTATGTACGGTACATAAACAGGTGTTTCTTGAAGTTGCATTGGGGAATATTACCCAAAAAGGCCGATGTCTCCGAAAAGTTTCATATGAGATATTTAAACCAGTCTTATTTACGAACACCTTGTGAAGATTCAGAAGCGTGTCATTCAATAGACGTATTTGTTTTTTCACTTTTCGACGCGTGATCGTTTCTTTCTTCCCAGCAGTCAACCTACTATTCTCATCATCAAGTAAAAAGTCGTGAATTTTATGTCTTATGCTAACTTTTTCAATATTTTGTTCCTTCTTCTTCTTCAGTCTCAGAAGCCGCATCCTGTATTTAGCTAACTTTTTCTCTAGACAATGTATTCTGTTTGATAAATACTCATTCTTAATCTTTAACAGGCGTCTATTTCGTGCACTCACTGCTCTGCCTGAGACAATTCGTGAAAAACTGGAAGATGGAGATGGGCTAGCGGGTGGAGTGTTTTCATTTAAAATTTCTTCGGTTCTCTTCCTCAATTTTTCTTTATCTCGTCTAAGCTTTGACTTTTCACGCCACATCTTTCGAATTTGCCGCTGTTCTCTAGGTGTAAAATCTTTAATTGTTTTAATTAAACCTTCCTGCTTCTTACGGTGATATCTTTCCCTATCTTTTCTGCGGTTTTCTTCTTTAGAAGCTGTGTCAAACTTTGCTCGAGCTCGACGCATGCTCAATTTCTTTTGCTCACGCCGACGTTTCATCTTTTCTTCTTCGTTTAAATTTAATCGAGATCTACTTGAACGAGGCATTGCAGCTGAAACAAAATAAGCCCGGCATTGCTTTTTTATCCATACAATCAAACAAACGAACATACAAATCATAAAGTTATTTTTCTATATAATATTAGTTTAGACAAAACCAATAGTAATCTTCTCTGTGGACATAAGTATCTCCAGTGGACATTGCAATCCACAGAGAAGATGTCCACCGAAGGGTCTATCAAGCGTGTAGCAAACGACAATCTTTCTATTTTTGAGGTTAGAAAAGAAGTCAGGGATATTTTGAAAATCACTCCTCAGAAGGCATTCAGGCTATATATTTTGTTAATTTATTAAAGTATACTTACCAAGATATGCCAGGAACAGAAAAGTTAGGTTGATCTCTGACAAATTTAACAAAAACAGAATTAAAACGATAGGTAACGCGTTAATAATTATTGTTTCACAAATTCGCACCGGCAAATGACAGCTCTGCTCAGTGTTGTCATTAATATTTTTTTGCGACCCATAGTAGCTTTAGCAGATGGTAATGTAGACGAAAAATTTACGTCCACAGAATAGACGCACATGTATATAACCCAAAGTTTATTTTGAATTTGGAAGTGTGTACTGCAGATAATAATGCCACGTAAATGAATATGGAACTTTACAATATTTTACGATGAAAAAACGAAAATCTTCATAAGATTTCCTTTACTAAATAAACCAAAGTATTTTTAAATGTTCTGGCAACATATTTGAACAGTCCACAGAAGGGGACAAAAATATAAATTATATTTTTTTAAATATTTATAACGTACGTTATTTCATAACTGCGATATACTTTATTAATAATAGATTAGTTTCACTTAAATTTTCTTAAGAACCTCCTTTATGTTGTCACTACATTAAAACTTATCATAACAGAACTTGTCTATATGTATGACCCTTGTGCGTTTTGTAACTTTATAGTGTTATATTACTTGATGAAGAAAAAGGGTTTGGTCATGTTCTATCAGAAGGTGATGTCAGGAGCCCTAGAAACCGGCGTGCGTGCATGAGAAGAGCAATGAATGTTAAAGAAGCGAGTGAGATATGTAAGGATCGAGTCACGTGGCGCTCGGTTCTCTCTGCCTACCCCGCAAGGGATTTGGCGTGAAGTTATAGATAGAAGAAAAAGGGGTACTAAAAAGATATATAAATTTATTAGGGCTATTTTATAATATAATAAATATAAAAAAAGGGTAACAATAAGTTCGGCTAAAATGGTCTTTAAGATCTCTTCCGCACTGTCTCACCGGAATCACTGAATCACTGAATGTAAAACTGGTGGAGTGGAGAAAGCGGCCGTCGGCTATAGTGGCCAACGACTGCGGTTGGGCACGTCGGCACCCCAGAGAGCTTGCAGGGCCGCGAGGAACTCACGGACGTCGTAGACCACGTTGCTGAAGAAAGTATCGGCGAGGACGGCCTCGCGGTCCAACACCGCAGCGGCAAGAGTCACCAGACGTCCACAGCAACGGCTGGAGTATATGGAAAATATATGTTATTATAATGTCCGGAGATGCACAGTGGATAAGAGACAGAGATTTTCGATGTTTCACCACGTAGCCACACAGCAGGGGCTGGTGGTTTCAGACGTGATGTCCAGTATCTTTTTTATCGCCAGCTCTTGCTCCAGACTTCCTTCAGACTCACTGTTTTTCGGTTTTTCCTAAAATATCAAATATTCAAAATTTTAAATTACAAAATTAATATTTTTGACACATTGTCATAGACTAAATAGAGCATGCAAAGAAAAGATTCTATACCTATAACAAATAAGGTTAACATTAGATATTTTTAACATTACAATAGTTAAATTAATAGTACGTAAAACTTGTAACTACCCGTGTAAACTTCTAAAAGACAATTTTGTTTGCTTTCAGCTGAAGAACCTTATAAATTACATTACACTCCTGGCATGTATATGGAGCTCGATATTGAACAGTTAAATCTCCCTGCCGACACGAAAACATATCAAATTTATGGCAAGTATTCCGTTCATATCAAAAATCTTTCAAATTTCTATATCTACATATAACTTCACGCCGAATCCCTTGCGGGTTAGGTCAGGTAAGGTAAGTCTTAGAGGAAAGGGAAAGTAGAAAAAGGGGAAACCGGCATGCGCGCGAATGGAGTAGTAGAAACACGTTTAAATTTGTGTTGGAACAAGTGTACGGGATTGTATATCTTGGATGCGCTTTCAGCACGAATGGAAGGTACACCGCAGAAGTGAAGAGACGAGTGAGTGCTCGGAACAGTGTGAATGGAGCGTTGGGAAAACTTTTTGGCAGAAAAAGCTTGAGCCAAAAAGAATAGATCGCAGTATACAACGCAGTGCAGGTGGCAAAGGGAAAGCGTGAAAGTAGGACATGGAAGTAGGAAACGCGGTTGAAATGCGAGCGTTTAAAATTTGTGGCGTAACGCTTGTAGACCGTATTCGCAATAATAATGTTAGTAACAGTGGTCTGAAAGAGATTGTCGGTGTTAAAATAACAAGATGCATGCTCCGTTGGTTCAGACATGTAGAAATACTGCAGGATGATAATATTACGAAACAGACATACAACGCGAAAGTAGAATGATCTAGAAGCTGAGGAAAGCTAAGGCTCTCCTACCATGACCAAATTGGTTATGTGTTATCAGAAGGTAATTTCAGGAAAGCAGCGAGCATGCGTTAGAAGAACTTTGAACGATATAGGAGCAAGTGAGGTGAGTAAAGGACCGAGTCATGTGGTGCCCGATCCTCACTGCCTTCATCTTCTATGTTCATCATCTAAGTATAATCGGATCGAAGGAATTCTACATAGGAATAAGGATTTGAAAGGAAAGAAAAATATTTATTCGGTGACATCATTAGTTACAGATTGAAAAAAAGAAGGGAATCAGACTAACTCTTAAAACTATGACAGCAAATCGGAAGACCAGCATCGTACCGTCTCACGAGGACGCAACATACGCTAATTGGATTCTCACTGTTTCTAATTCTTCCAGCTGAATTGTTTATATGCGGTTGAAAGTTTAACCTATGATCTATGGTGACTTCCTTACAGGTATTGGAGGAAAAAAGAGTGGGTGTTAGATATCTTTCGGATTGATTATTTGGATAATCTTTCGGATAATATTAGGATGATTGTGTGCTATAATTAACTAGAAAGATGTCTATCACCCACTCTTTTTTCCTCTACCTTCAATGAAAATCGCTTTTTACTGCAACGGTATACCATATGATATAATGCTGTGAAAGTAGCTGAAATAGACTCGGAGCACAGTAACCTGTCATTGTCTAATTCTCCTACTAGCCTATGCGACATAACTGATCTCCATTATAGCTCACGATCAACTTAATATCATGACTATCATCATGAACATGATGTTTATAGGATGATTGTGTGCTATATACTGGAGTGATATCTTCATTTATTCTCGTCCGAACCTCACCTGAGGACCGAACATTATGTAACAATAATTATTAATTTTCAGGCCAGGACTGCGACACATCTTCCCTCGACCTTCAGCTGCAGTCCACTGTGGCCCTGGTAATTGGTAAATACCGAAGATCAGAGGCAAGAACAACGTATTATGACAAAGTAAATGATAATGTTTGTTCTTACATTATGAAAATACAAGGAACGGGCTGGGAGAAACAAGTGGTACTCTTTAATATACTGGATAATAATCGTGTACAAACGAGTGAGTATATATACTATATAGTAGTAAACCACTGGACTGCGCATAAAGTCCCTAAATATGTAGATTTGAGCCTACTGATCAATGGGAGGAAATTTTAACTAATAAGACGATAAGTGACGCCATGTTGATCCGAGAACTAGCCAATGAGAGCTGTCCGTTCTACTTTACCCCCATAGCGATGAGTTGAGTTACTACGTTTTCATTGGTTCTCATTGGTTCTGCTATAAGCTTTTATGCACCATTCGCAAGCGTTGGGCTTAGGCATTCCCGCTCTTCAGAATCCGAAGTAGCCCTCAAGATCCTTGCGATGATAGCTGGCCGGCTGAATTATTTCTACTTGAGTAAGAATATGAGATAAAATTGACATCAGTTCTATGTCGTCCATTATGTTCAATAATTCTGTTATTCCTCTCAGTAAGAGTGTTAAAATTCTTGGCTTGTATCTTGACTCTACTTTGACCGGGAGCACACAAGTGACTGAAGTTAGTCGCAAAGTAATATCGACATTGCGCTTTCTAAATCGATACAGAAACTTTCTGCCAATTTTTTTTTTCCTCTAATTGATTATTGTGATGTGTGTTATCCTGATCTTCACGAAGATCTTCTTAATAAGCTGGACCGGCTCACCAACAGCACTATCCGATTAATCTTCTGTCTTCGGATATATATGATCATATTTCGTTCTACCGGTCAAAGCTTGGATGGCTTCCCATTCGTCAGCGTCGACATTTAAGATTACTTTGCACACTTTTTACAATTATTTTTAATCCCCATTCTCCTGAATACTTGAAATGTAAGTTTCAGTACCTTTGTGATTCTTATAACCGTCAACTTCGATCAAATGACTCCCATTTACTCTTAATACCACTTTTCCGTTCAGGCTTCATGTCTAATACCTTTACTTTACAAGCTTCACGACTCTGGAATGCGTTGCCTGAACCCATTAGAAACTCCCCAAACAAGTTTACTTTTAAAAAGAAGTTACGCCTATCTTGTAGCGAGTCTGTCCAGGCAGTAATCATGTGTTGTATCATTAGTATATATTATAATATTTATAGAGAAAATATGTATGTATTACTAGGATCTTGTATGTATTATTGTAGTTGTGTATGTATTATCGTAGTTATTTTCTTATGTATTCTTATATTTATGTTAGGTTACAATATATAGAACAACTTCTTTATAGGGTCGATTATTATTTTATTTTAATTAAAACCGCAATCGCGTTTTTCTCCACTCCCGATAGTTGACTGGTAGAGAGTGCAATTAGCATTAAGTCCGCCTTTTGAACCAACTGTATTGTAGTCAATAAAGTTTTAAATAAATAAATAAATATGTCGGGAGGCATATAGGCGTATGGCCGACATGATGTAAAGCGGCTACCGTAGCCTATTAACGCTTGTAATATATTAAGGCATTATATTAATCGCATCATCGCGCGAGTGACAATCGCGCGATGCCTCAACTTCTTACACAGCAACTCCTTGGGAGCTTACTGGTGACCTCACTCACACACAGGAACACAACAACCCTCTAGGGAGTTGTTATTTGGCTGCAGTTTTCTGTGCGGTGGGGGTACTTCCCCAGATAGGCTGCTTTGATGCGCCCTACCTATCTTAAAAATGAATCTAAGAACTAATATATAATCAAAATAATATATTATATTACAGAATCAGTTAACGAAACCTCAAGTGAGAGATATGGATTTAACATGGAAATATACTGGAACGATGAGCCTTGCATCAGTGAGTATGTCTGTCTGTCTTCACGCCAAGCCCCCTGCGGGGTAGGCAGAGAGAAACGAGCGCCATGGGTTTCTTTGATGCGCCCTACCTCTCCTTAAACTTTTGCACAGCTTTATTTTTATTTTTTTATCTGCTAACATTTCGAAAATGACCACTGGCGAAGAAGAAATGCCGAAAGAAACTTATTAATTGTAGGTCTTTATTCAAATTATCGTTACATTGTATTGACGATTAGAAAAATCGGTCAAGTGCGAGTCGGACTCGCGCACGAAGGGTTCCGTACCATTATCTATAAAAACGGCAAAAAAATCACGTTTGTTGTATGGGAGCCCCCTTAAATATTTATTTTATTCTATTTTTTAGTATTTGTTGTTATAGCGGCAACAGAAATACATCATCTGTGAAAATTTCAACTGTTTAACTATCACGGTTCATGAGATACAGCCTGGTGACAGACGGACGGACGGACAGACAGCGGAGCCTCAGTAATAGGGTTCCGTTTTACCCTTTAGGTACAGAACCCTAAAAAGACCGCCATTTCATTTCGGCATATCAAGTAAAATTAAAGATATACACGCGCCACGCGCTGAATAATTTCCAGACATCTCAGATATTCATCAATTCTGTAATAAGCCTTCTTACCAACAGTTATTCATGCGGCTTTTGAACCCTCGCCTCATTCACAAAAACACATACAGAAGAAGAAGCGAGAAGAAGCACCTTTTTTATATAACGTCGGAAGGCATACAAGCATCCGGTCCATCTGATGTAAAGCAGTACCCGTAGCCTATTAACGCTTGTAACATATATCACTCGCGCGATGCCTCCTCCGCTGCTTACACAGTAACTCCTCAGGAGCTTACTGGTGACTTCACTCACACGCAAGAACACAACAACCCTCCAGGGAGTTGTTATTTGGCTGCAGTTTTCTTTGAGGTACTTCATCAGAGCTGCTTTGGTGCATCGTACCTCTCTTGAAACATCCAGACCAAAACAAATAGACATGTTCATGCACACAAATGTTTGCCTTGTGTGGGAATCGAACGCACGAGCGTTAGCGTCAAAGTCGCGTCGTTCACGACTGAGCCACCGTGTTCGTCAAAATGCTGGATCATACTCGTACTTATTTTCTTAATTATTTGCTTATAATAACTTGATTGTTTTATGATTATTTTCAGATTTTCACCAGCAATACAAGTACGAAGCAGACTTTAGTAAAAACAGTGCGTATCAAGTTATACATATTATGTTTTATGTCAATACTAATGTATATATAATATATGTATATAATATTAATGTATATACAGTCGAAATACGCGCATAAGGCCGTATTCGCAACGATGATGTTAAAAACATAGTTGGTTTGAAAGAGAGCGTGGGTGTTAAAATAAGAAGAGGCATGCTCCGTTGGTTCGGACATGTAGAAAGAATGCAGGATGAAAGAATGACGAAGCAGATATACAATGCAAAAGTGGAAGGATGTAGGAGCCGAGGAAGACCAAGACTTACTTATCATGATCAAATTGGTCGTGTTCTATCAGAAGGTGATGTCAGGTGCCTTAGGAACCGGCGAGAGTGCACGAAAAGAGCCATAAATGTTAACGAAGCGAGTGAGGTATGCAAGGATAGAGTGAGTGGTGTTCGGTTCTCTCTGCCTACCCCGAAAGCGATTTGGCTTGAAGTTATATATAGATAGATAGAATAACGAAACATTTAAGTTATCATCAGAATGGACTTCAATATCCTATCCTGACAATATGTCATATCTATTTAACATAGGTAGGGCGCATCATAGCAGCCCGTCTGGAGAAATACCTCCACCTCACAGGAAACCGCGGCCAAATAACAGCTCCCTAGAGGGTTGCTGTGTTTCTGCGAGTGAGTGAAGTCACAGGTCATAGCTCTTCTCATGCGCGCTCGCCGTTGTCTTAGGTTCTTCAAATCACCTTCTGATAGAACACAATAATTTTCCATGGCAGGTAAGTCTTGGCCTTCCTCGGTTCCTACATCCTTCCACTGTTGTATTGTATATCTGTTTTGTAATTATTTCTTGCTGCATTATTTCCACATGTCCGAACCAACGGAGCATGCCTCTTCTTATTTTAACACCGACGCTCTCTTTCAGACCAACTCTGTTTCTAACATCATCATTACGAATACGGTCTACAAGCGTTACGCCACAAATTTTGCGCACCGCTCGCATTTCGACCGCGTTAATTCTCTCTCTGGTATACCCAGCTCTCGCTCCCATAAGCTAGCGTTGGGACCAGCACTGCATTGTGTATAGCGGAGCTGTGCCTTATTTCGTTATTACTTGCAGATTTATTCCAAGAACAGAAGAATGAGGCAGATTTCAGGGAAGACGGTGCGTACAGCCATTACCCATTTATATATATATATATTTTATACAAGTTCTGCATAGTGGCTCCTCTTTGCCTGATGGTAAGCGAAAGAGGAGCCCAAATCGCAACTGCACCTGACAAAAGACTACACAGTGTCCTGTCAGTTGACGCTGCCATGCTGACCCGCAACATGCGTCTTCACGCTTCGTTTGAAGGATCCCATGTTGTAGGAAGGAGGGAACACATGTGCAGGCAAGGTGTTCTCCACTTTTTAATAGTTCGACAGAGATAGGAGTTGCCGAACTTTTTGGTACGCGAGGAAATGTTCTCAACAGTAAATCTAAAGTAAAGAAGAAGAAATATATCGAAAGAGAAGAAGCGGGTGACGTGGTTTGACGAGCTCGGTGGCTCAGTGATCAATAACGCTGCTTTGAGATTCGATTCCCACACAGGACAAACAGTTGTGTGCATAAACATGTCTGTTTGCCTTGGTCTCGGTGTTCTTAAGAGAGGTGGGGCGCTTCAGAACAAAACGTCGTTCAAGCTGCAGTCATGTTTATGGAATGTATTACAGACAAGTCAAACGTCAAGTACAAATATTATACGTTTTTAAATATAGCGCCATCTACCGACAATACCGTGAGACATTTAATGTCATGTCGATGTGCAAAGCAGGCAGTCGGTTAAAACGTTACACATTATTAAGACAGGGGACGCTGAAGTCCTTGAAGCTGAAGAATTTTGTCCACGTATCCTCGTAGGCACCAGTATGGATTGTGTTTCTTTCTTTGAATTTTGAGATCGTTCCCATGATAAAAAAAAATCGGCCAAGTGCGAGTCGGACTCGCGCACGAAGGGTTCCGTACCATTATCTATAAAAACGGCAAAAAAATCACGTTTGTTGTA
Source organism: Pyralis farinalis (assembly GCA_947507595.1). Lineage (NCBI taxonomy): Eukaryota > Metazoa > Arthropoda > Insecta > Lepidoptera > Pyralidae > Pyralis > Pyralis farinalis. The sequence goes on from OX382263.1 coordinate 1,461,065, forward strand.
TGGGAGCCCCCCTTAAATATTTGTTTTATTTTAATTTAATTATTTATTCTTAAAGTAAATATAGAACTAAATATTCTGTGAATATTTCAAGCGTCTACCTGTTGCCGTTATCAATATCGAGCAAAAACGAGCAAAAAAATCACGTTTGTTGTATGGGAGCCCCCTTAAATATTTATTTTATTTCATTTTTTAGTATTTGTTGTTATAGCGGCAACAGAAATACATCATCTGTGAAAATTTCAACTCCCATACAACAAACGTGATTTTTTTGCCGTTTTTATAGATAATGGTACGGAACCCTTCGTGCGCGAGTCCGACTCGCACTTGGCCGATTTTTTATTTTTAATTATTTTCAAATTCTAGGCATTTAAGCATTGTAGAAAAGTGGGAAGTCCTTCATTTGAGTGAGTAGCAGTGTTATACCTACAACGGCCGATATCCGGATACCCCCCTATTGTTACATACTTAATTTGACGTTACAGCTTCGACACTGGAAATTCTGTTGACCGGCGAAGTTGGTGACGAGGTGCAGCCTTCTTGCAGCGAGCTCGCAGCCCGCGTGACCCTTGTCAACCACCAGATCGGTACACTTCGATTTACGTGTTTTTTTTATTTTATGTATTAAATTTAAATAATCTAAAATCAGCGGATAAAGAACAACACTATTGACTAAATGGTCCCCGGTTCAAATCCTGGCATGCGACCATTAAATTCGTGTTTTCAGATTTGTGTACATATTTGTGATTGTCACTCGCTCGGCGCTGAAGGAAAACATCGAGAGGAAACTCGCACGTTCAAGGAATTATATTTCGAAAGACGTGTGACCTAACGGGTCGGCAACGCAAGAGTGACACCCCTGGTGTTGCAAATGTCAATAGGCCGCGGTAATTGCTTACCATCAGACAGCCCGTATGCTTAACGTACGGTTCACCTGCATGGGCTGATAGGGCTACCATAGGTGCTGCGCGTCGTAAGTTACTGCAAAGTCAGCGTCTCGCTTTAACATTTCTATATAAATCGTATAGAACTGTGAGCACCGAGGCACTACCAGTGCTGGCAGGCGTGTTACCAGTTGACTTGGAAATTCAACGCCGGACTTCAATTTTCTAAAACATCGCGATTATTATTAAAATACTTAGACTGTTCAAACCAATTGACGAGGTACTTGAAACTTTGCTGTCTGAATGGCAAGAAAGATGGGAAACTACTAAGATAAATAGACATGTTCATGCACACAAATGTGTGCATGAACATGTCTGTTTATCTTAGTCAGGGTGTTTTAAGAGAGGTAGGGCGCATCAAAGCAGCCCGTCTGGGGAAGTACCTCCACCTCATAGAAAACCGCAGTCAAATGTTGAGGAGAGGGTTGTTGTGTTCCTGTGTGTGAGTGAGGTCACCTGTAAACTCCTAAGGAGTTGCTGTGTAAGGAGCAGAGGAGGCATCGTGCGAGTGATACTTAATATATTATAAGCTTTAATAGGCTACGGTAACTGCTTTACATCAGGTAGGCCGCATGCTTGTATGTCTTCCGACGTTGTATAAAAAAAAATGCTATTTTACTAACCTGCTTTGTGTGCTTCTGCCACCAATCAGTTCTTGCGGACTGGCCGCAGCTTTAATCACCCACTACCGTTAGTAGATGCAATATGCTAACGCTGCCATGGCTGCTCCGGTAGTCCCTGTCTCGGCTGCAGCGGTCGTTCGCCATCTGGAACAGAAACCGCATGCTTCGTGGAGAGAAACACGTGTCGTAGAGACAATCAGGACAGTCGAGGTAGCGACGGTGGTGGGGGCATGCGGTTTCTGTTCCAGATGGCGGATGACCGCTGCAGCCGAGGCAGAGACTACCGAAGCGGCCATGTTGCATCTACTGACTGTAGTGGGTGGATGTCGGCCGGCGCTAGTTCGTAAGAGCTATCAATTAGTTCTTATTGCAATGAAATTGCGTGTAAATTTGAGTTTCGCAAAATAACGCCTGAAATTATTATTAATTATAATAATGCATGTTTCAGTGAATTTGGCATTGCTGCCTGCTCTAACAGGCAAGAAGTCATCGTACAGAATGAGGCTGCACGATTTTGACAACGACACATATTTGGTATGCGCGCCGGACAACTTTGGACAAACTCTGAGTGAAACAAGGTTGGCAGTGAAGGCCTCGCCAGCTTCTGACAGTGAGTATGAAGTAAAAAAAATCGGCCAAGTGCGAGTCGGACTCGCACACGAAGGGTTCCGTACCATTATCTACAAAAATCGGCCAAGTGCGAGTCGGACTCGCGCACGAAGGGTTCCGTACCACTATCTATAACTTCACGCCAAATCCCTTACGGGGTAGGCAGAGAGAACCGAGCGCCACGCGACTCGATCCTTACATACCTCACTCGCTTCTTTCACATTCATTGCTCTTTTCATGCACGCTCGCCGGTTTCTAGGGCTCCTGACATCACCTTCTGATAGAACACGACCAATCTGATCATGATAGGTAAGTCTTGGCCTTCCTCGGCTCCTACATCCTTCCACTTTTGCATTGTATATCTGCTTCGTCATTCTTTCATCCTGCATTCTTTCTACATGTCCGAACCAACGGAGCATGCCTCTTCTTATTTTAACACCGACGCTCTCTTTCAGACCAACTCTGCTTCTAACCTCATCATTGCGGATACGGTCTGCAAGCGTTACACCACAGATTTTGCGCAACGCTCGCATTTCAACCGCGTTTATCCTACTTTCATGCTCTCTCTGCCATACCCAGCTCTCGCTTCCATAAGTAAGCGTTGGGACCAGCACTGCATTGTGTATAGCCAGCTGCGCCTTCTGGCTCAGGTTTTTACTGCCAAGAAGTTTTCCCAACGCTCCATTCACACTATTCCCAGCACTCACTCGCCTTTCCACATCTGCGGTGTACCTTCCATCCCTGCTGAAAGCGCATCCAAGATATACAAACTCATTCACTTGTTCCAACACTTCATCATCTACCGTAATTCTTACATTGGTTCTGGTTTCTTCTCTTTCAAATACCATAATCTTTGTTTTCTTCGCATTCAATAGTAAGCCTTCCTTCATACATTCGTCTTTCATCATTGTGACTAGTGTTTGCAGCTCAGATGGTGTTTCTGCTAACAGGACAGCATCATCTGCATACAGCAGACAGTTCACCACTAGGTCACCCATGCGTAATCCTACATTCGTCGATCTTATTCTCTGTAGACAACTATCGAGATACAGAATAAACAGCCTAGCAGACAACATGCAACCCTGTTTGACACCAATTTTGACATCAAACCAGGGTGACATGTTGCCATCTATTCGCACACATGCTGAGCAATCCTTGTAGGTGGACTGCACAGCACGCAGCAGTGAGCCGTCAATCCCATATCTCGGCGTTCCGTACCACTACCTATAAAAACGGCAAAAAAAATCACGTTTGTTGTATGGAAGCCCCCTTAAATATTTATTTTATTCTATTTTTTAGTATTTGTTGTTATAGCGGCAACAGAAGTACATCATCTGTGAAAATTTCAACTGTCTAACTATCACGGTTCATGAGATACAGCCTGGTGACAGACGGACGGACGGACGGACGGACGGACAGCAGAGCCTCAGTAATAGGGTTCCGTTTTACCCTTTGGGTACGGAACCCTAAAAACGGCAAAAAAAAATCACGTTTGTTGTATGGGAGCCCCCCTTAAATATTTGTTTTATTTTAATTTAATTATTTATTCTTAAAGTGAATATATAACTAAATATTCTGTGAATATTTCAAGCGTCTACCTGTTGCCGTTATCAATATCGAGCTAAAATGAGCAAAAAATTCACGTTTGTTGTATGGGAGCCCCCTTAAATATTTATTTTATTCTATTTTTTAGTATTTGTTGTTATAGCGGCAACAGAAATACATCATCTGTGAAAATTTCAACTGTCTGACTATCACGGTTCATGAGATACAGCCTGGTGACAGACGGACGGACGGACGGACGGACGGACGGACGGACGGACAGCGGAGCCTCAGTAATAGGGTTCCGTTTGTGCGAAAAACGAGCGTGCTTTAGACCACACGACTGAAGTAAAATTTCTTTAGCTCCATAGTGTGATACAGACAATAGGTCTGCACTGTGTCTTACATATACGAAACTTAACTCGCTATGAGAGGAAGAAAATGTGTGCTCGCACCTCTCTCTTGCCCCTACAGTAATATACGAAACGTAACTCTCACCCTTTCTATCTTCACTGACTTATATCTCCCTCTCAACTTCCGTACACCTCGCCCGATCACACTTTTCGTAACGCTCTCGTCACGTATTCACCAGCTTACTCCCCAAGTCAAGCGTGTGTAAAGAAGTTTTACTTCAAAAACATTTTTGAAGAGCTCATTGGCGCAGTTTCAACGCTGCTTTGACATCGACGCTCGTAGTTTCGATTCCTACACAGGCCAAATATTTGTGCGCATGAATATGTCTTGTCTTGGTCTGGATGTTTTTAAGAGAGGTGATGGCGTAAGAAAAAAACAGTCCTTCAGCGGAAGTATATATTATACCCTATATAAAACTGCAACCAAATCCTTAGAGGGTTTTTGTGTTCCTGCGTTAGTGAAGTCACCAGAAAGCTCCTAAGGATTTGCTGTGTTAGCAGCAGGGGTGGCATCGAGCGAGTGATACTTAATGTATTACAAGCATTCATAGGCTACGATAAGCGCTTTACACGCTTACGCTTTACATGCGCCCTACATCTCTTAAAATATTTATACCAAGACAAACAGACATGTTCATACACACAAATGTCTATCCTGTGTGGGAATCGAACCCCACGAGCGTTGGTGTCAAAGTCGCGTCATTCCCGACCGAGCCACCGAGCTTGTCAAAATATATTAGTATAGATATGCTTTGCAGTAGTAGAAAAGCAATAGTAGACGCAATATCCCCCACTTGATGGATTTTGTAGACAGTCGATGGATGCAGGTGACAGGATCGAGATGAGTGGCAGTCTTGAGGAGAGGCCTATGTTCAGCAGTGGACGAATACGGGCTGAGAGGATGATGAGGCGCAATATGTATCGTAAATGAAAAGGCCTAATATCACGTCTAAGGTTTATATATACCTAGTCGGGTCATAAGTTCTGTACAAACCTTATTATTTTAATTTTGGAATACTAGCCAGAAATACGTTGACTAATTTTAAAAATAGAATGTTCCCATTTGCCAAAAATAAAAAATAAACTCATTTTCAAATATGGAGTGGTCGAAGAAGGAAGATAGAGTCACGGCCATCGCGTTGCACCGCTGTGGTTACGCGCCAAAAGAGATTTTCAACGTTCTACAAAAATTGAAAATAACACTACGGTTTATTTATCGCACTATCAAACGATATAAAGATTCAAGCTTCGAAAATCGTAAGAGGAGCGGCCGACCTCGCACAGTTAGGACATTTATGTCGCACAGTTATGTCTTTATTATGTCTGTTTCAGGTCCCTTCCCATCATATTACAAGGTGCATGAATTCATAGAACATGAAACGTTCGATTTTGAATGTGCCGACTATGGTTACGAAACACCGCTGAAAACTTTGTTCTTCATGGAATACAACGGTGAGAACTGAACTTTAAGAGGAGGCATAGAGCTAAGTGACGCCCTCATTTTGTTTTTATTAATAACGCTGAATTTAAGAACAATCCTAAAAACGCTCAATACAGGCACTGAATAAACATATCAATGTTTTTTTGAAACATATCTTGTATTTATTATCTATGTACGAGTACAAGTAACCAAAATTATTGCTTATTGTGGCCACTTATAGCAATAATCAAAATTATACTAATTGTACATCTATACAGATAAATAAAATTGGAGTGTCTGTTTGTAATATTAATATAACCGCTTTTTACTAAATGCATATGGATATATACACAGTACATATACCAAAATGAATATTTTTACAATTTTTGTCTGATGTCTGTCTGTCTGTCCGTCTGTCTGTTTGTTCCGGCTAATCTCTGAAACGGCTGGACCGATTTTGACGGGACTTTCACTGGCAGATAACTGATGTAATAAGGAGTAACTTAGGCTACCTTTATTTTAGAAATTTTATTTATTCTTATTAATATAAATAAATAATAAAAAAAAACTATTCCGCGCGCACGAAGTCGCGGGCACAGCTAGTAAATAATTAAAACAGAATATGTCTCAAAAAACATAAATATTGTTCTTCAGTGCCTGTATTGAGCGTTTTATCTAAATTATTTTGTGTCTGTGTGCTTTCCCTACCGATTAGTTCATGACAACTAGCGCCGGCACTCACCTACTACCGTTAGTAAATGCACGTTGTTGCTGTCCTGGCTGTTCGCGGTTGTCTCTGCGACACGTGTTTCTTTCCACGAGACATCCTCAGGCGCCATAGATGGGTACATGAATGTTGTATCATGTAATCCTAACATCTACAGCGTCCGGAGACGATCGGAGATAACCGCAGCAACCGAGGCAGTGGCGGTACGCACGTACTATCAACGGTAGCGTGTGGGTGCCGACCAGCGTTAGTTCTTATGAACTAATTGGTGGCGGAAGCACACAAATCAGGTCAGATCAAATTGTATGCATATTTTTCCGCTATCTTAACTATCGTATAAGTTATTTACAGGAAACAACAAACTCGTCTCTGTAGCGAGTTCCATAGAGAGCACCGCTTTTGTGAAACCATTAAAATTAACCAAAAGGAAACACAACTCAAAACTAGTATGCATGAACTTCGAGTGCAGAGACAGCGACGAAATGAGGGAGTGCACTCGACGGATACTGAACGCAGTCACTCTTCAGATGAGCGCGACACATATTGTGGACAAAGGTAATATTCACATTTGTAATGTTGGCTATTACCCAAGGGTTTTATATTCTACGCTCTAAAGTACCCTAATTTACATGTTGTCAATTATCCGAAGTTACATGTATTTATATTTCACATTCAAAAGTACTCTGTTTTTTTATGTTGGCAACAACCCAAAGTTGATGTCTTTATTTTCCACATTCAAAGGTACTCAGTTACCCAAAGTTATATGTATTTATTTTCCACATTCAAAGGTATATACTCAATTCTATATGTTGTCAATTACCCAAAGTTATATGTATTTTTTCCCTCATTCAAAAAGTTGTATGTATTTGTTTCCCCACCCAAAGGCACTCAATTCCATATGTTGTCAATTACCGAAAGTTAGATGTATTTATTTTGAATGTTCAAAGGTAGCTTTATCCATTGGTTTGTGACTGCTTCAAAATGGACTTAATGTTATCTTCAAATAATTGGAAAACACGAACGAAATCGCAGCAAGTCACACTTACAAATGCATTCTAATTCAGAGTTCTTATGTTTCCCAGTTCCCAGTGACAAATGCCAGCTGCCTGCATACCCTCGTAACGGTCGATACGAGGTCTTCAATACTCCCAGCGCGACTCCATTTCAAGTATCTGACTTCTGGATCCTGGATGTCGTATGTAACCTTGGCTTCGGTATTCTGGACGGCGAGAGCAGATTTCATTGTGATGCTGGAGTATGGTCACCAAGCAGTGAATTGCCTCAATGTATCCGTGAGTATTAGAAGCTAGAAACTCAAACATTCATTTTTCTTCGTAGGGTTATTCTTCTGTAAGATTATAGCTATGTTAATATTCCAGCATTCTGCAAGCTGACTCCTCACCCGAGCGTGACGTACAACTGCCAGGCTCGCGACAACTCCTCGCTGTACTCCCGCGCCTGCTCCGAGTACGAGCCGCCGGGGATGCTCGCCATCGCCGAGTGCAGGAAGCCGGAGTACATCACCAACGACGAGCTGCCGATCATGTCCTGCAGCCCCGAAGCAGCATGGTCTAGCAGCCCAATATGTATGAGAGGTTGGTAAAAAATTAAGTAATAGTATCATAAAATATCATTGCTTTGGACATGTAGAAAGAATGCAGGATGAAAGAATGACGAATCAGATATACAATGCGAAAGTGGAAAGATGTAGGAGCCGAGGAAGGCTAAGACTTACCTACCATGATCAAATTGGTCGTGTTCTATCAGAAGGTGATGTCGGGAGCCCTAGAAATCGGCGAGCGTGCATGAAAAGAGCTATGAATATTAAAGAAGCCAGTGAGGTGTAAGGATCGAGTCACGTGGCGCTCGGTTCTCTCTGCCTACACCGCAAGGGATTTGGCGTGAAGTTTATTTATACACATTTGCAATACTCGTAGTCTTAATACTTGGCGAGAACTGGTTCGAATCAGGACGTAAAGAACTCGAGTCCTGCCCTAACACTAGGCACGACGTTAGCCCGACTGGGGACGCACCTCCACTTCACAGAAGACGACATCCAAATAGCCTGCCTGGAAGGGTTGTTGTGTTCTTGCGAGTGAGTGAGGTCACCAGAATCTGGTGAGTTGCTGTGTTGACAGCGGGGATGGCAACGCGCTAGCGGCATTCATTTTGTTGCAAGCGTTCATACGTGCGCACATCAGGCGGACCGGATGCTTGTTTGCTATCCGCCGTAGTAGAGACCTCCACATGTTGATGCATATTTCCGAGCACGGCTATCAAATGCCCATGATTTGAGACTATATTACATATGTTTCAGCCTGTGGCGAAATGACTCCTAACGGAATAGTGAAGATCAAGGACAGGGAATTTAGTAACCTGGGCAAGCTGCCGTGGCACGTGGGTATATATCAGAAGACCAGCACGCCGTATGAACAGATCTGCGGCGGTTCCATCGTCAGGCCCAGTGTGGTGATATCAGGTGAGTTTCGCAAGGAAATATGTAAGGGGACTGATACGTCCTGCTGACTGTGTTAAAGTGAAACGCCCATTTTTCCGTAGACGAATGTCACTTTTTTTATACTACGTCGGGAGGCATACAAGCATACGGCCCACCTGATGTAAAGTGGTGCCATAGCCTATTAACGCTTGCGATATATTAAGTATCACTCGCGCAATGCCTCCTCTGTTGCTTACACAGCAACTCCTTGGGAGCTTACTGGTGACCTCACTCATACGCTGGAACAAAACAACCCTCTAGGGAGTTGTTATTTGGCTGCGGTTTTCTGTGAGGTGGAGATACTTCCCCAGACGGACTGCTATGATGCGCCCCACCTCTCTTTTAAACAGCCAGACCAAGACAAACAGACATGTTCATGTACACAAATGTTTGTCTTGTGTGGGAATCGAACCCACGAGCGTTGGTGTCAAAGTCGCGTTATTCACGACTGAGCCACCGAACTCGTCAAAAAGTGGCTCCGGCTCTTCGGACAATTCGAGGGAAGGAAACGGTGTGGAAGTGGAAATAACTCCACATGGGTACACCAAGTAATTAAATTTCCAAAGTTGTGTGATCTAACTTAAGAAAAGTCAGGTATTCCGCTGGGTTATGGAGGTTTGACGGCCGTAGCTCCATTGCCAACTCAGCATCTTCGCTCCTTAGGCTTAGGTAGAGGACTCCGACAATCCTAATGGATTAGGCAATGGGATAACGCTAAGAAGCTTTTAAGGTTCCGTAGGAGACGATCGCACCCAGGAGTAAGCGGGGCGACGCATAACTCCCACCAACTTATATAGTTTACATGGAGTTTCTAAATACCGCATACTACACACTGTCTCATTCAGAGAGCGGCCGATTTCGAGGAAACAAAGCGTGTTTTCCTGTGGTAGTAAGATATTTTGCCGCGGTAAAAAATAGCCTATGTCACTGCCAGGTCCTCCATGCAAAATAAATATCCATACAAATAAAACATAGAAATAAACACAGCAATCTATCGCTCGGTTTTGATTTGAAAAAAGGACAAACCGATAAATAAATACACTTTTAAATTCATAACAGTACGAACCCCTCTAAGACATTTGGACTCTATGACCATATGATTCCCTCCGCTCTACTCGTTGATCTATTCCACAGGGGCCATGCACTCGCCCGGATAAAAGTGACACATTTTTTATCAATTTATGTGTCACATAAACAATCTCTGTACAAAAATGAAAGTAGATGAAAGCCGCTGACGTGACGTCGACGTGAAAGCGAAATAAAACATCCATAATTAGTAAAATTCCAACATATAAACATCCAAACTATCCTACGGGAACATATCTCCGAGATAAATAGTCACCTATGTACTCGTATTAATCCAGTAGCTCATCTATCTACCTACCAAATTTCATCCAAATCTATTCAACAGTTGAGGAGTGAAAACGGAATAAACATCCAAACATACATACTTTCTCATTTATAATATTAGCAGATACACCAATTTAACAGTATTCCTTTTACGCTGCTTTTTACAGCTGCACACTGTTTCTGGGATGATAAGATGCCTGATGACCAGAAGCTCCGTCCGGCGTCTGAGTTTGCAGTCGCTGCGGGTAAGATTTACCAGCCCTGGGACCACCCCACGGACAACATGTACGACCAGAAAGCAGACGTGAGTCCTTGATAACAGTGAATGTAGACTAGTTTATATTCAAGTAATTGCGATGATAGTAGTGGGCCGAGGACGCTACCTTGTGGGATGCCATTGGTCACTTTAGTTAATTTCGATTGTACATTTTTCATTGTGGTAGTTTTCTTTTATTATTACCCACTAATAAGTGTTAATTGATCCCTATTGCTTAAATATGATCTAATTACTCGTATATCCAATGCTGGGATGCGTATGCGCAATACGTCGTGATTTATACTATTGAACACTTTGGATATATTTAAAAATAAGCCAAAATATGGAATTTTCTAGTTAATAACACCCCATATTCGTTTTAATATTCTAATGATGTGTGAGTTGAAGATAGTTTCACAGATGGGCCAACCACATGACCAATTATGACAATGACATTGTAACCAATAAGATGAATAGTGATGCGATGTCGATCCATCAACTAGCCAATAAGAACTGCGTATTCTACTGTATTACCCAAACCGTAGCGGTGAATTGAGTTACTACATAAAATCGTATGATCCGTCCTCCGCCCTTTCGGAAAAATAAAGTTAAAACATATAAAAAACTGAGTGAACTACAATTAGAGTCACCAAATTATATAATTGCTTTTATTGTTCACAGGTGATAACAATAAATGTGCCAAATCGATTTCTCGGATCACTAAACAGCTTCATGGATGACCTGGCTGTCCTTCTGCTGTCCAAGTCTTTCGAATTCCAGCCTCACATTGCACCGGTTTGTTTGAACTTCAACGACCATTACGACCGAGTACAAGTCGCCAAAGGAGCGATAGGAAAGGTAAAATTTTAAGACTTAGGAGAAGTCTCGTGCCACGCTAACACAAACCTTGCTTATTTCCTTCATCATATTAACAACAATTTAGAAGCAAATTAAACAAGGAAAAAATAACAGTGGAAATATAGTTAAACATAAATATAATTATCTATCTAACGGGGTAGGCAGTGAGAAATGATCGCACATGACTCGGTCCTCATTGCTTCTTGAACGTACATAACTCTTCTCATGCACGCTTGATATCTAGGGCTCCTGAAGTCACCTTCTGTTAACACACGATCATCTTAGTCACGAAAGGCAAATTTTGGCCGTCCTCAGTTCCTGCATCCTACTACTTTCGCGTTGTACTTCTGTTTCGTAATTTCTTCTCCATTTATTCTTTCTACATGTACGAACCAAGGATGCCTCTTTTTAATTTAACACCGATAATCTCTTTCAAACCAACTCAAAACTACAGTTTTATGTAGTAGAATCATATTTCCAGCTTCGCTTAAAAATCTTATTCATTTTTCATTGTCTGCATTTTTCAATTTTTTTTTAATACATGCATACATATCGTCACGCCTGTCGCCCATTGGGATAGCCAGAAACTATCGAACGTTAAGTGCATCGATCCAAACATAGCTTTTTAACTTCTGCGAAACTTATCAACCTCTTCACGCATACACATGGGTTTTGGAAGCTTTTCATTTCACCCTTTTCCAGTACATCAACAATTTGATCTATATGTGTATGTCTAGAGTGGCCCCTGCCGATATCTCCAATCACTCACTTTTTTTGACATTTCTTACTTTTATATTTGTTAATCATTATAATGATCTGTTTCGTTTATCTTATACTACCGCGCCACTCACCTACCAAGCTCCAATTAGACACTCAAAGGCTGACTGGAAGAGATTCCTTATAGGAATAAGTCCGCCTTTGTACTTTAATTAATGTGTTGCATTTTAATTTACATTTTTCATTGTTATTTTATGTACAATAAAGATATAACAAACAAACACTCTTGTCCGATACACTTCTATCGTACATCGAAATTTGGAAAGAATGGCTAGCAAAAGATATCAGCTATTCTTTCCAAATGTCCAAACCATCTTAGTATACCCTTTTCTATTTTCGTTACTACATCATCTTACCTTCCACATCTCTATCTATACTCTATCAATCATTGTAACTCCACACACTCTCATTTCTACAGCATTTATTAACAAATATATATTTGTCGAGCTCGGCGGCACAGTGGTTAGCAACACTACTATGAAACTAACGCTCGTGGGTTCAATTCCACGCAAGCAAAATTTTTGTATGCATGAACATGTCTGTTTGTCTTGGTCTGGGTGTTTTCTATGTATTACAAATATGTATTTACAATAAAAAAAATGTATTTACGTAAGTTTATCAGTTGTCTAATACTTATAACACAAGCTAGATGACGCTGTGTAATTTGTCCGACAATGTTTATATATATATATTCTGTATAGGTGCCAGGCTGGGGCGTGTCTTCCACTCGCGATGACTCTTCAACACTCCAGGTGGTCGAGCTATCAGTAGTGCCCTACCTTGAATGCTACAACACGTCCCCTCTGGACTTCAGACGGTACATCACTGGAGACAAGATCTGCGCCAGATACAAGAAAATAGGTATGTTATATAAAAAGTGTAAGAGTTTGTTTGAACGCACTGATCTCTGGAACTAGCAGTGGGATTTGAAAAAGTATTTTTGCACTTGATAGCCCGATTATTGAGGAAGCAATTCATCATCACGCTACGACCATTAGAAGATAAGAAAAAGATAAAAAGTAAGAAAAAAATGAGTGTGCTTTAGAGCACACGACTGAAGTAAAACTTCTTTAGCTCCATAGTATGATACAGACAATAGGAGGCCTGCACTGTGTCTTACATATACGAAACTTAACTCGCTATGAGAGACAGAGAGAAAGAAAATGTGTGCTCGCACCTCTCTCTCTTGCCGTTACAGTAATATACGAAACGTAACTCTCTCTTTAGATTAAATAGATTAAATATTGTTTATTGCTTAAAACTGTGTACAAATGATGTTATAACTATAAGAACAGAACAACAGTTGCCCATTTCGGACGTATAATAATTGATTGTAAGTAGTAATACTCATCATATAACAAAAATTAAGCATTACGAATACGAATATGATAATTAAGTCCTTTCCAAGAAATATTCGTTTAAATTATAAAGCAATTGCACAATAATCATTATTAAATCTATATATGTTTTCTTAGCATCATGCATTAATTTCATTAAAGTATTCATTTAAATTATAAAAACATTTACATAGTAACCACTGTTTCAATACTTTTTTGAATGAGACACCATCTGCACATTTAATATGTCCTGGTAAATTGTTATACACCTTGATACCATAATAATACGCACTTTTGTCAAACATTTGACTTGATGACTGTACTGTGCACATATCATATTTGTATTGTGCTCTCAAGTTTTTTTTAGATGTACTTTTTTTGGAAAAATGTTCAGTGTGTTCTTTAACAAATACACATATTTCTAATATATAAATACACGTCAAAGTCAAAAAATTAAAATCTTTAAATATAGGTCTTAATGAGTCAAATTTATCAATTTTATATATAATTCGAAGACATTTTTTTTTTGTAATAGGAATGTGGACTGAACATTTACGGAGTTACCCCACAGTATTACACCATAAGTTAGCAGAGGATAAATATGTCCATAATAAGCAGTTTTAGCTACATCCATTGAGGCTATATTAGATAAGATTGAGATAGCGTAACAGCTGCTGGAAATTTTTTTGTTGATGGATTCGATATGTGATTTCCAATTTAGGTGTGTATCGATGTTGACACCCAAAAATTTTGTGTTATCCACTACCTCAACTTTGATTTCGTCTGTTATAACGTTTACTGTAGATGGTTTCTTTTTATAATTTCTAAATTCTACAATTTTCGTCTTATTAAGATTAACTTTTAAATTAATTGACGACAACCATTTTATTACAATATTTAGTGTTTCATTAATTTCGTTTGCTTTACTTTTGCCGCTATGTCGGTCTTCAGGTATAAATATTGTAGCATCATCCGCGAACATAACACATAGGTGATTAATGACAAGGGGAAGTTCATTGATATATATCAAAAATAGAAGAGGTCCTAAAACACTTCCTTGTGGTACACCTAGCAAGACTTTGTTAAAATTCGATTATATCCTTTCAATAGTTTTAGTATTTTTGTTATAAGCATCCAATACCGTCGCTTGTACTCTGTTCGTCAAATAAGATTCTATCAATTTCAAGGCATTTCCACGGATTCCTATGCACTCTAGTTGCGTTAATAATATTTTATGGATAACACAATCGAAAGTCAAAGTCAACGTCAAAATCTTTTTATTCCGTAAAAATGGCTACATTTGTTTGGAATCGTCACAATTTTTTTCCCTACCGTGCAGTTCATGACTAGGTGAGCACTGATAAAAATACTGCCAAAAAACTCAGGCATCCCTCTTTTGGTATCCAAACAAATTTACATAATTTATTAATTACATTACAATTGGATCGACTCAATCCCAGGCATTTTTATCATTAATATAGTCAGATACTTTATAATATGCCCTGCTACACAATTTGGCTTTAATAGTAGTTTTAAATTTGTTTATTGACAATTCTCTTATATTGCTGGGAAGTTTGTTATAGAACCGTATACATTGCCCCATAAAAGAATTACTTATTTTGTGGAGACGGCTTGCATGTAACACAAGATTATGCTTATATCTAGTATTTATATTATGAGTATCACTCTTTTTACAAAATGAGTCTATGTTTTTGTGGACATACAAAAGATTTTCATAGATATATTGCGATGCGACTGTTAAAATATTTATTTCTTTGAATTTTTCTTTAAGGCTCTCCCGGGGACCAAGTTTGTAGATAGCTCTTATGGCTCTCTTTTGCAATAAAAAGATGGTGTTAATGTCCGCGG
Source organism: Pyralis farinalis (assembly GCA_947507595.1). Taxonomy (NCBI): domain Eukaryota; kingdom Metazoa; phylum Arthropoda; class Insecta; order Lepidoptera; family Pyralidae; genus Pyralis; species Pyralis farinalis. The sequence continues at coordinate 1,476,284 of OX382263.1, forward strand.
AGTTACCCCAAAGAAGAATTCCATATGACATAATACTATGAAAGTAGCTGAAATAAACTATTCTAGCCGTATCAACATCAGTGAGCCGTCTAATAGTTTTCACTGCATAGGCTGCAGAACTTAGTTTTCCTGATAATTTTTCAATTTGTGGGCCCCATTGTAGTTTGGAGTCAATTGTTATACCCAAGAACACAGTTGTCTCCACAGGGGCTAAATTAGTTCCATTAACATTGACATTGGTAGTCACCTGTCTTACATTAGGTGTTGAGAACTTAATTACTTTAGTCTTTTTATCATTCAAAAGCAGATTATTAACATTAAACCAATGCATAACTTTAGAGAGAGCATCGTTAACTTCGTCATAATTATCTAACTGTCTATTAATTTTGAATGTCAAAGAGGTATCATCCGCAAACAATACAATCTCATGTTTATCCTTTACATAATAAGGTAAGTCATTTATATATACTAAAAATAAGAATGGACCTAGAATTGACCCCTGTGGGACTCCCATAACTACAGGGGACCCCGAAGATCTTTTACCATTAACATCGACCTTCTGTATCCTATTGCCCAGATAAGAAGACAGAAGTTCGAGAGCCTTGTTCCTGATACCGTAGTGGTGTAATTTTCTGACAAGAGTGTCATGGTGCACGCAGTCAAACGCTTTAGACAGATCACAGAAAATTCCCAAGGCATCTTGCGAACCTTCCCATGCCGCGAATATACTTTTAAGCAAATGAATCCCTGCGTCTATAGTTGAACAACCTCTCGTAAATCCGAACTGTCTCCTATGAAGCAAATTATGTGTATTGAAATGTCTGAGCAACTGGCTAAGCATTAGTTTTTCAAAAATTTTACTGAGAATGGGCAGTATGGAAACAGGTCGAAAATTCGAAGGGTCCGAACTATCACCAGATTTAAATAATGGAATGATTTTACTATGTTTCATCAAGTCAGGAAATACACCAGATGCCACACAACAATTGAAAATTGTAGCTAAATGTGGAGCGATTGAAATAATAATAGAAGATATGGTTTTGACAGATAGACCCCACAGATCTTTAGTGTTTTTCATATTTATTGATTTAAAAGCGTTCAAAACATCTTTTGGGCTTACAGCTGAAAATTCAAATATTGTGTCGCATTCTACCACGCTCTGTTTGAGAACCAGTTCAGCAGCTATAGAAGAAGACCTAAGATTTCTCGTAGTAATAAGAGGAATGTTAGAAAAATATTTTTCAAACTCAGTCGCAATTTCTACATCATTTTTGATATCTATATCATTTATCGTTAACTGAAAGTCTCGACTACGTACTTTCGCTCTACCCGTCTCATTATTTATCATATTCCAAACAGATTTAATAATATATGTTGAACCAGTGATTTTATTTCTTAAATATATAGACTTTAAATATTTTAGCATAATTTTTTACAAGTTCTTGAAAAGTCGGATTGTGATTAACCTTTGAAAGCCTTCGATAGATCTAAAAATAGCCCAAAACATGTTCTTTTACTATTTACGTCTGCCCATATTTGTTTCAAAATTTTAAAAATGGCTAATGTTGTATTTTTTCCTTTTTGAAATCCGTATTGGTTTGAGCTCAATATGTCATTTTTGTACAAAAAAAGATGATATTCTAACTTCTATACTCTTTTCAACAATTTTTGAGAAGTTTGAGAGTAGTGCTATGGGTCTGTAGTTATTAATTTCATTTTTTGACCCATTTTTATGAGTAGGTATTGTTAGTCCCTTTTTCAAATCGCTTGGAAAAATTCCAGTTACAAACATTAAATTGGTAATGTGAGCTAAAGGTCCAGCAATAATATTCACGCTTGATTTTATTAGCTTTATAGGTATGTTATCATAACCAGTGCTCTTTTTATTTTTTAATCTTTTGATTACATTTTTTATTTCTTGTGTACTCACTGGGGTCAAAAAGATACTGTTTAGCTGTGTTTGTGTTATTGGTTTGTATAAAATATCATCATTTGTCAACTTAGGTTTATTTAAATTAATGAAATAGTCATTTATTTTTTTAGCTATGTCAGAAGGTTGTCTATAATTGTATCATCCATTTTTATATATTCTATTGTTTCTTTAATATAATTTGTTTTCGTTGTATTTTGTTTTATAATTTGCCAGGTAGCTCTACTTTTATCCGAGCTGTTATTTATAAAGTTTATGTTCGCTTTTCTTTTTGATTGTTTCGTAACTGATTACATGACTTGACAATATCTTTTATATCTTATTTTTAAAATCGAGCTATTTGATTGTCTTGTTTGCAGATACAATTTTCTTTTGTTTTTACTGGCTATTACTATGCCCTTGGTTTTCCATTTTGGGTTTGTTTTGTAAGATATTTTTATTTTCTCGTTTGGTACGCAAAGATTAAAAATAGTACTGAATATGTCGATGAATATTTTATACGCTTCTTCGGGATTTGTTTGTGCATAAACTTCTGCAAAACTAACCTGTGATATATATTTCAAATACACCTCTGTGTACTTGTCTGGGTTCCTTTTAAAGATGTACCAGGACCTTTCACTAAAACTGCGATTAGAGGAAATCGATATTAATTGGCATGTGTGATCCGACAAACCCATGTCCAACACTCTCGCATCATAATACCTCACGTTTGTGAAGATATTGTCTATGCATGTTTGAGAATATGCTGTAACTCTTGTGGGTTTGTTAATGGTAGGGTGTAATTTATATGATTGGAACATATTCAAAAACAGCTCACTTCTATAATTTTTTTCGAGGATGTTTATATTGAAATCACCCGCAATCAATACTTTTTTGTAGTTGTTTCTTGTCCGAATTGTTATTTTACGAAGTAAAGTTTCCATGTTACTTAGAAAAACGTCTAAGTTACTGTTTGGTGTTCTATATACGCAAACTACCAAACAACTCAGTCCGCATACTATAGTGCCACAACATTTAAAATGATTTTCTATGGACATTTCTGATATCCATTGTATTTCTCAGCATTCGATTGAGTTTTTCGAGTATATAGCAACACCGCCACGTTTTTTACGTTTCCGACAAAAATGTGAAACTTTTTTGTATCCGTCTAATTGAATAATGTTTATTTCGTCATCTCTTAAGAAAGTCTCAGTTAAACAGCATAAGTCAATCTTTCTTTCATTTATCAGTATTTCAAGTTGATCAGCCTTAGATTTTAAGCTTTGTACGTTCAGATGCATTATACATAAGCTATATTTGTCGTTACTTACGAAAAAATGATTTTTCATTATTCTCAACGTTAGTATTATCATGTTTCATTGCATTAGGTAGATTAGTAGTAGTCAATTGAGATTCGCTTTTTTTCATCATGTCATTATCTGCATTATTTTTAACGCTTTTTGTAATTTTTGAAGTAATTAGTGATTAATTTTTGTACTGGTTTCTGTTTCATGTTCGCGTTGTATTTCTTTTGATTATTAAAATTTAGCTTATAACCAATGCTAAGTATTTCACGCAATATTAATCTGCTTGTGTATAGGTTGCGTTTTCTTACGTGGTTATCGCGTTGCAATGGTATAAATGTCGTATGATTAAACTGAGAGCAAACTAAGCGCAGAAAATCATTTTGTTTGTGTACATTCAAAGTTCTATTATCGTAGATTTCACCAATGAGTACGTTAGTGTTCGTAAGCAAAGTCAAGTAATAGTAAAAATATGATCGGAAACCTAGTGGGTTCCGATCGTTTGATCCAATTAGGATTATAACATAGTCCTTATCAGTGAAATCCTTACAAAAGGTATCGCATGTTGATAGGATTTGGTCAGTACCAGCATTTGGTTTTATAATACTCGTTACTTGAAATCCGTTACCAAGCAAATTTTGTAAAATCTGACGAACGCCTTTGCAATTTTGATCACCTAACAATAAAACCTTCAATTTTTTTGCACACGTGATGGTTTCTATTTCAATTGATTGTCTTACTTCACTGGCAGCATGTTCCTTCGTGTGTAATGCTTCCTTCAACCTCATCTTTTCATATTCACTTTGCACAGTATTACTTAATTGACAATTGTTCTCATTTTCTGTATTAGCTATGTTATTGGCAGTTTGCTTCCTTGTATCAGCAGTTTGCTTTAACGTTTTCTTTCCATTTTCCATTCGCTCTGTATTTTCATCAAATACAGAGTTGTTCTCATTTCCTATGTTATGTAAATTGTCAAAATCTAGTTCCGTTTGATTTAGGCTTTTCTTTCTAGGTTTTTTTACAGTTTTCTTTGGTGTCAATCTGCATATGTTCGTTAATTTTTCAGTTTTCTTTTCATAGTTTATTATTTCTTTTTTGAGCAAACTATTTTCTTGTACTAAATTCTCTATTTCGTTTTCAGCAATTCGTAACTTCATTTTTAAGTCGGTAACTTCTATTTTTAATTCTTCCAACTCTTCCATTCCATTTCTCATTTCAGGACAACTTCTATTTAATTTGGGCGTTTCTATTACACACTCTTCATTATCAGTGTCTTCCGAGTGCAGCGATTCAAAAGAATTATGCGTGGGAATGTTTAGCACACATTTCTTATTCGTAGTTTCAGAATTTAACGTTGTGTGTGTCTTTTTTACATTGTCAGTACTTGATGTAGATGGTGTACGCTCTGGTGTACCAAGTGTATTGTCGTAACTTTGCCTTTTGTTTCTGCAAGTTTCACATTTCCATTTGTCACTGTTCTTATCTTTCATTAAATAATACATTTTTTCTGATATATTTGTACAGTTTAAATGGTATGGTTTACAACATTGATTACACCTGAGAATCTGTCGATTGGTAATAAATTTATTACATTTTTTGCATTTTATTGCCATCTTGAGGCTTGTCGTACATAGAAGAATTCCACTAGATATTAGATTGAGTTTGCTTTCAATATGCAGAGTAAAACTTTTTTTTTTTCGATGTAAAAAGTGTGCTGTATATAAGGATCGAACCACGGTGTTTTGTAGTAATTTTAGCCGCGTCTTCGTCGAACTATCCACGGAGTGAACTAAGTCAGTTGGCGAAAATGATTATCGGTTGCTTCATCATTTTTAATAATCTTCGGAGACGGTGGACTGTTTTTAATACCACTATATAATTCACTTGATTACAATAGTTTATTATTCGCCCCAGAGATGTTGCTGTATGATCTCGCCGTATAATCTCAAGCATATATTCGTTACTGGTGATGCTATTATTAGTCCATGAGTCACAAACGTATTGTATAATTAACACTTATTTATACTATTTACTATTTTTAACTAATTATAGGAATCGCAGCTAATGTTTATGTTTCTATCTTCACTAACTTATATCTCTCTCAACTTCCGTTCGCACCGCCCGATCACACTTTTCGTAACGCTCTCGTCACGCATTCACCAGCTTACTTCCCAAGTCGAACGTGCGTATAGAAGTTTTACTTCAAAAAGAGTTCCGGAAGAAGTGTATCGAGCTAGAGCGAGCGGAGATTTCGGCTGGGGCCGCCCTGGATCAAATTGGTGATGTACTGATAAAGGACCAAATCAAAAGCACCCGAAATCGAAGAGATTGCATAAAGAGGTTGATGAGTGTGGAAGAGGCGAGAAAGGTACGTTCGGAGCGGTGCACATGGCATTTCATAGTTTCCGTCTACTACAATAGGAGAAAGGTATTATGATATGTATGTATGTATTGAAAAAATAAAATAGTTAATAGATTCAGGCGTTACTTTGCGAAAGTCAAATTTACGTGCAATTTGATCTAACCTGCTGTGTGTGCTTCTGCCATCAATTGGCGGACGACCGCAGCAGCCGAGGCAGAGACTATCGGAGCAGCCATGGCAGCGTCGGCATGTTGCACTTACTAACAGTAGTGGGTGGATGCCGGCCGGCGCTAGGCCGCATGAACTAATTGGTGGCGGAAGCACACAAAGCAGGTTAGATCAAATTGCATGTGAAAAGAAAAATTAAAGCAAATTTTAAAAAATGCTGCCGCTTAATTGTTACAATTACTGCACTAAACCTAACTCATCCCACTGCAGGGCTACGCGGCCCCTTTCAATTGAAGGGGTTTAGAACATACCCCACCACTTTGCTCAACTGCGGATTGGCGGAGGATAGTGTATTCAAGACGTCGGAAGGCTACTGACTGAGCTTAACGGCTATTATCTATCGATTATAGCCGGGATCGATAAACCCGTCCATAGGCTGCGGTCAACGGTGGTTAACCTGTGTGTTCGATTAGAATGACACGCGCAATAAGGCTATCGATCTCATGCTCATTTTTAAAATTAGTATTAAATCAATTATTAATTTATTTGGTATGTTCTCAGGCATGGCGATATGTAAGGGCGACAGTGGTGCGGGGCTGGTCGTTGCAGGCAATGACCACGGAGTGACTCGCTACTACCTCAGAGCTGTCGTCTCCGCAGCTCCAGATGAACGGATGGTCTCCTGCGCAGCCAACAAGATAACTGCCTTTACCCACGTCATAAAACACTACATATTTATAAAAACTTATCTATTGCTGTAATATTTTTACAAAAATGTAAGATCATCATTTTGTGTTCACCTGAAATATATTTATTTTACTGCCAAGGACGTAAAGAATTGCGAAGTTGTAATTCACATGTGATTTATGCCGAAAAATAACCGAATTTAAGTAATCGGTATGATTATTATGTGAAGTTGTTTTAATAATGTCCTCCATCACTTAATGTCCTCCTAATGTCCTCTATCACTACTTTTGGCTGTATGTAACCTGAAACATAGTAAATAATGTTTCAAGTATATCCGTCTTTTATTTAAAACCTGTGTATTGTTACCAGTAATAATCTTTGGTGATGTGACTGCAAGTAGTAAGACCATGATAAATGTCAATATATATATAAATATTGCTTAATAATGAACCATGAATATTAACGATCTCTAAACTAGCATACAGAATAGGTTTTAGACAAATTGAGAGATAATCATTAAATAATTATAAATTGCATAATATAGTTAAACGTTATATTTCAATGTATTATACAACCACATCCTTTCCATGTAAGGGAGTGTCATTTTATCTTTCATATATCCAGTCTGCGAGCACTGCTGGTATTTCAGCATCCTTCACCGGCCCTGTTAGTGAGCACCGCTTGTACTCCGCCATTTCTCACCACTTTGGCAAGCTTCGTTTGTACTTCGGCATCCTTCACCATACTAGGGCCACTTGGTCACCGCTTGTACTTCGGCATCCTTCACCAGCCCTGTTAGTGAGCACCGCTTGTACTCCGCCATTTCTCACCACTTTGGCAAGTTTCGTTTGTACTTCGGCATCCTTCACTATACTAGGGCCATTTGGTGAGCACCGCTTGTACTTCGGTATCCTTCGCTACGTTGCAATTATCCATTAGCTTTCATCGAGATAACATCTGTGTTACATCATATCTGAAACATTTTGTGAAAAGAGGAGAGACAGGAGTAAAGGTAAAGAAGTGAGTAACTGCGGAATGGGGTTTGAAAATACAATATTGACCTAATGTTAGAATATGTACATTTAATATCGCTAATACCTTAATAAAACTAATAACTTAATCGATTATCATGTCTTCCTAAAACATCGTCATGTAGGTACTATTGTACTTCATTATCGCCATCATCGCTAGACGTAGATTCATCATCTGTATTGCCCTATGAGCTAAAATGTAATCCATTTCTTTAACTGATCGGATGGATAGATACTCTTATATTTCCGTTTAGAATGACCATCGATTCTCGAGATTACGTATCCATCGTTCGCTAGGACGGCAGTTACTTCATAAGGCCCTCTGAACTTCGGGAGTATTTTTTTCTTTTGCCATTAGAGTTATGATGATTTGGTATCAAAACCAAATGCCTTCATTCTAGAATGTGGTTATTATCGAAATAGTTTTTCATATAGTTCTGATTTTTTGCAATGTTTTCCTGAGCTCATGTCCTAATTTCCTCACGAGAAGATTGTCCTGTATTATTTATACCGATCTGAGTAGCGTTATTATATATAGCATTAACTGTTCTATAGCCGAAAACGACTTCCGCTGGAGATTTTTATTACGCGTGTTGTTTAAGCTCTACTATACCCGGCCCACGCTTTCGTCTCATTCGCGCTCGTCCATCCCATGATTAGTTGTGGTCAACGACTCAAGGTTACGTACGGGTTTTACAAAAATGAATTTACTGTACCTACCCATCTATAACTCTTAAAATGTATGAATTTCACTTTTTACTCCTAACGAATGGACCTAAATGGTCCAGGTGTAGAATGTGGAAAGGTGTTTGTACTTAGTGCATCGGCGTGCTTCATATCGATACTCTATGCTGTAGTCGTATTCTTGGAGTAGTAGCCACCATCTAGCAACTCGTGGTATCAGATCACGCTTAGTCAACGTACGAGTACTTCTCAGTGCATTACAATCCGTATATACCGTAAAGGGGCTCCCCATAAGTTATGCGCGGAACCGCTTCAACGAACAGATAACAGCAAGAGTTTCTTACTCGTAAGAGTGGAAAAACTCCTCTTTGGTTGTCTGCTTACTAAAGTAGGCCACTGGTCTAAGTGGTGGTTTTTCGTTTGGTCGTTGCAATAGTATCCCGCCAAAGCCTAGCTTGCTCGCATCGCAATGAACTTCAGTTAAATGTTTCGGGTCGTATAAAGCCAAAGCGGTCGCTGCGTGAGTTGACTTTTTATAATCTGGAATGCATTTTCCTGATCGTCGCTCCATGCCCATGTTACGTTGGATTTAGTTAAAGCTGTTAAAGGCTTAGCAATACATGCAAAGTTTGGTATATATCTCCGAAAGAAGCTTGATAGGCCGACAGATTGTCTAATATTATGTACGCTAGTGGAGGTACTAAATGGGGCCACTGCGTCAATTTTCCTCAGGCCAAATCTTATCCCATACTTAGACACCTCAAACCCAAGGTATTCCAAATAATTTTCGAAGAAATTGCATTTTTGTAAGTTCAGAGTTAGCCGAGCACAACACAAAACCTCTGAAATGACCGTCAGTTTATAAAAGCCCTCTTTAATTGTTGACGAGAGGGACAAACTGTCATCCATGTATAGCATGGCCAATTCATACCTGTTCTTCCCGAGAGCTTTATTAGTTATATGCTGAAAGATAGCCGGGTCATTCACGAGACCCAGTCAGGTGTCACGAATGCCGTGGAGTGTCGCGAAGCATCGGCCATCGATATCTGATAGTAGCCTTATATGAGATCTAAGCTAGTGAAATATTATTCCCGCTTAAACGATGAAGTTGATTATCGATTACCGGCACTGGATAAGAATCCTTAACAGTTTTCCTATTCAATGATCAGTAATCCACGCATATACGATATTAGCCATTTTTCTTCTTAGCGAGCACAACCGGGCTCGCATAGTAAAAGTCAGATTCTTGAACAATTTTGTTCTCCAATAGTTCGTTAACCAATCCTCTAACTATTTCGCGATCTTTATATGCTAGGTGATATGGTTTGTAATTAACTGGACGTTCGTCGTTTAGTTTTATATGCATTTCAGATATATGTTGTGCCTATTTCGGTTATATCTAGAGCAAAACAGTCTCTGTAAGTATTAAGGAGGCTCGTCAAAGGTTGATCATATCGGAACTTATTTAGGTCGGTCTCGAATCGAGCCTGCGAGCAATTGTTCAGGTCTCCCGCTACTGATATAAGGTATGCGTGAGCTAGTGGTTTTCCGCTTACTATCGAGATCCTGCCCCAGAAATATTTATAGCCATATTTGACCCTGACCCTCGTAAACACCTTGCAGTATTATATGCTCATCATTTCTTTTAAAAGACGTGTAGCCTGGTGAGTAAATATACCCTGTCTCAAGTGTTTCGGAACGTATATATATACTCTTTGAATGCCTGTTAACTCGGTAAAAGTATTTGAATAAATTTTTATTTTGGCAAGCTCCGTCTTATCTGAATATAAAACTAAGTTTGTGTTTGTCTTATGCACAATAACCTCGGGTAACTCCGTTAAATTCTAACCTAGTAATACGTCTAGTAGAACTATAAACGCTCAAATAGCTGCTTTGACAAAATCAACCCTATCTATCGTTGTTGAACCTATAGGTTTCGTCGTACCAGAAGCAAATCCTTTAATAATAGGAAGGATCTTTTTATACACTTTTTATTATCATTGTACATTGACTTCCAAAGTCAATAAACGCACTTTGTTTGTACCATTTATTCTAACCAATTTAAGATAAATATCCGAGGAATTACCTGGGGTATTGATTTGCCGGACTTCTTTAGTTGTACTATTTGGGCCAGGTGTGCTTTTATTGAGCAGCTGGTTCCTTTTACATTGATCTGCGAAATGTCCTAAGCGTTGACATTTCGTACGTTTTTGTATAGGTTTGGGACATTTCTGTGCAGTATTCCCGATTTGCGAACAGTTGTAACACCTAATTCGCGTTGCATTTGTTGATTTTACGACTTTGTCGTCTATTTTATTAGTATTGGGCTTTGTAAGAGACTGTACAACCCTTTGCCTATCCGATATTGGCCTGAGATTGCTTTTGATGGAAATGTTTCTCCGGTAACGCAATAATTGACTTGGGCGTTTAAAATTGCAGCTCTGTGCATTCAGTTGTATGTTATGATCGTAAATGTCGTGAATTATACAGTCAACGGCATCTTTTCCCTTTATATTACAACGACTAACTAATTAAGCTTTTTCGTAGAAGTATTCTTCCAACGTACCTCTCTCCTACTGCGCCTATTCAGCATTTCCGTCAGACGATCGGCGTAATTCCTGTCGTCTGGGAAATACTTCAAAAGTTTTCTCTGCCAATCACCTCAACCCAAATTTATAGACGTCAGACCATCGTACCATTTTCGCGCAAGCCCATATAGCTTGGGCAGAGCATAGTAGGATATTTGTCTCTCAGTCCATCCATAAATACTATTCCGCTTCATTATCTTTCCTCAACCAAGCCCGAGTGCTCTGTATTTTCTTGGCAGGATCAAATTGAGTTATAACGTACGAATTAGTCTCGATCATTTATTGCATTAATACAATCTTTAATGGAATCTCTAGGAGAATTGCCGCGACTGGGCGCCCTACTCTGTTCTCTTGAACTACGTCTATTCTTTAAACGAGAGCGGCGCGAGCCGGTTGATGACTGATTCGATAATGAGCTATCGTTGTTGATGAATCTGAGGAGGTAAGTGTTGAACGACTCCTACGGTACTTGCGACGGTGGCTTCTTTGTCGACGATCGTGGCGCGGTCCCCTCGAATCATCTCGATGACTAGTCTTTCGCGTTTGTCTCCTCGAGGGTGACCGGCTGCTTCTGCTTGAACCATCGCTCGAAGACCGCTGGGTCTTCCTAAGTTTTGGACGAGTGTCATCCATATGGGAAGTTTCGCTTTTACATTTTTTTTGTTCTAAAATTATTAGTAGCCGGCCCAGGTGTGTATCTACTTCTATCAGTGTCTGACATGTTTAACTACCTATAGTATACGTAGGCATGTCGGTAATAAGGTGAGAGGAAAATAAGGATGAAGAGAAACGTTTCAAATTAAATAACCATAGAAAACAGAATTACAACTAAAACAATATGTAAAGATATTTAAATCATAATATAATAATCATAATCGGATATCTTATTTGATTTAAAAAATATCGTAACATTCAATTTCATTTTATTCGCATTCACGACTCGTTTTCCAAGCCAACTCAAAATCTTAATAACTTGATGGTACATTGACAAGCATTCCTCGTTTCTTTTTAATTATTATTATTTTAATCAAGGGAGTGGCAAATTACTACGAATGCGTATATATTTATACGTGCTATGAAATTAAGCCAACGTACGTCACAGTACAAAACTTGGTATGACTTGGTTGCTGTTAGATGATCGTTGGAGAACTATTCCAGGCGTGTAATTTATTCTATTCCTATTTACAGACTGTTCACAAATACTAGAACCATTTAGTTAATTTTAAATGTATGTTGTGAGCCATATGGTAACAATTATTATTTGTATTAATGACTGCTACATATTTTTAAATTCAATGTTTTTATTTGGTATAAGTTTCTCTAGTTCTTAAATCTCAAATTATTGTAGCAATCTAAAGGCACTAGATAATAACTATAAACTATGATCCTCAAGCTTGCTTCATTAATTGCTAAATTAATATCCAATGCCCCTGACAACCCCAATCACAAGTTATTTTTAAAGCAGTAATAAACATTTACTGCAGATTTAATCTCAATTTTGCAAGCCGTATACATTAATACAACTCACTGTTAAATAGCCATAGAACTTAAGTAACGTTGGGTAAATACGGTTAATACCTTGTAATGATTAACTACATTCGAAAAATAACTACTTAATAAATAGAAACTTTGTGTCACGTAAAATTATTATCTTATCTACACAGAGAATCGCACGAATTTTTCGGATTGTTAATCGTCGACTCAGTTAGAAACGGGTAACATAAAGGGTAATACGCAAGGTGACATGCAATTATAAGAATGTTACTGCTTGAAAATTAATAAGTATTATACTTTTATGTCCGCTTTGTAAATCGTAAAAATATTTCTGTACTTACCCACATGCGGGCGTGGAAAATATAACTTGCTTACCACTTCTGACTTATTAGAATCATAAGTCAGGGAAGTCTAATTAACTAAAACTCACTTGATTATAGTCAGATTGTATTTTCGAGATTTTACAATTCCGCAAACACGTCCAGACGCTCTGACAGCCGGTGATCGAATGGCGCGCATCGCCATTTTGTTTTTACTTTCCTTTAACTTTTTGTTGACGAATGAAAAATTACTTTTAATGTTTGAATTATAATCAAGAAAAATCTAATATTGTCATCAAACGTGGTAAATCATTTTTAGATTTATTGAACGCTAACACAACTGACTATTTTATAATTACTAATACTAAATAACATTTCACCCTTTTTTTAACCAATGCTCAGTCAAACTTAAAACATGAATATTGTATTTTTTTAAAAACAATTTAATTTTTTCATTTTCACAGTTAGGAAAGCTTTAAACATTTTGGTGTACCAAAATTAAGTTTTGATTTCCTTTTGTCCCATTGAGCAGTTTAAATCTGCAGTCAGATCGATAAAATTAGTTTTAGTTTGTCGTTTACAATGTAAATATTATTGACCACTACAGTGGATATGTTAATTCTAGATTTAATTGAAAGACATAATAAATCTTTCGTCAAATAAAACTCACTAATAAAATTATTAGTGTCAAAAAATACACAATAGTCATTATGACAACATGTCAAGTGGTATAGGTTGTTAATATTTATTGCAAAAGAGAGCCATAAGAGTTATCTACAAACTTGGTCCCCGGGAGAGCCTTAGAGAAAAAATCAAAGAAATAAATATTCTAACAGTCGCATCGCAATATATCTATGAAAATCTTTTGTATGTCCATAAAAACATAGACTCATTTTGTAAAAAGAGTGATACTCATAACATAAATACTAGATATAAGCATAATCTTGTGTTACATGCAACCCGTCTCCACAAAATAAGTAATTCTTTTATGGGGCAATGTATACGGTTCTATAACAAACTTCCCAGCAATATAAGAGAATTGTCAATAAACAAATTTAAAACTACTATTAAAGCCAAATTGTGTAGCTGGGCATATTATAAAGTATCTGACTATATTAATGATAAAAATGCCTGGGATTGAGTCGATCCAATTATAATGTAATTAATAAATTATGTAAATTTGTTTGGATACCAAAAGAGGGATGCCTGAGTTTTTTGGCAGTATTTTTATCAGTGCTCACCTAGTCATGAACTGCACGGTAGGGAAAAAAATTGTGACGATTCCAAACAAATGTAGCCATTTTTATGGAATAAAAAGATTTTGACTTTGACTTTAATATTGTATATGTCAGTATTCAATTTTAGTGTCTGGCAACATGTACAAGGTAGTGCGCATTACAATATCCTATTTACTTTTAAATGGTGCAATTTATCCAATCCACTGGTTACGGCAGTTGCCGCTGCAATTTGGGCTCCTGTTTTCGCTTACCATCAGGCGAAGCGGAGCCTCTATGCTGAGCCAATATAGAAAAAAAAGAACCGAGCGCCACGTGACTCTATCCTGACCCACCTCACTCGCTTCTTCAATATTCATAGCCCTTCTCATGCGCGCTTGCCAGTTTCTAAGGCTCTTGAAATCGCCTTCTGATAGAACTCAATCATTTTTACATGGCAGGTAAGGTCTTGGCCTTTCTCATTTCCTACATCCGTCCACTATTGCTTTGTATATCTGTTTCGTAATTATTTCTTACTGCATTTTTTTCACATGTCCGAACCAACGGAGCATGCCTTTTCTTATTTTAACACCGATGCTCTCTTTCAGACCAACTCTGTTTCTAACATCATCATTGCGAACAAGGTCTACAAGCGTTACGCCACGAATTTTGCTCAACGCTCGCATTTCGATCGCGTTTATTCTACTTTCACGCTCTCTCTGCCATACAGCTCTCGCTTCCATAAGTAAACGTTTGGATCAACTATGTAACTAGCCAATAGAAGTACGCACTTTACCATCGGACCCATATCGGTGAATACATAGGTTAGGTAGGAAAACCGCAGCCAAATAACAACTCTCTTCAGGGTTGTTGTGTTCCTCCGAGTGAGTGAGGTCACCAGTAAGCTCCCAAGGAATTGCTGTGTAAGCAGCAGTGGAGGCATCGCGCGAGTGATACTTAATATATCGCAAGCGTTAATAGGCTACGGCACCCGCTTTACATCAGGTGGGCCGTATACTTGTATGCCTCCAGACGTAGTAAAAAAAATTCATAAAATAAAATCTTTTCCATTGTATTCCACACCATTCCGTTCCATTGTACCTATTCAATTCTATTTTAAAAAAGCTACCGTTTTTCCTTGTATGTACAGAACTCTAAATTTGAAAACGGCAGCATCTCAAATACCTACCATTAACGTGATTCACCACAAAATAACGCATCGCCATTTTGTTTTCATAATTATATGAACCAGCTGGATAAACCCCTCTAAACCAGGCAGCCCGCTGAATGAGTAATTTCCGGTTTGTACAGCGCGCAATAAAGGCCGGCGGGTATATCATTGGACCTGTTTGAGGAAAGTATATTTATGTGTTTTATTTATTATTAATAGGTCATTAGGTCTGTTTACATTCATTTGAGAGCTCGATGGTGTCGTTGCGCGGGCCATTCTAACCGAACACGCAGGTTAAGCAACGTCGACCGCGGCCTGTCTATGGATGGGTTTATCTATCTTCAGTTTCTCCGGGAGGGTACGTTAAGTCGTCGGTCGCGGCTGTTGTCGATAGATGACAGTCGTAAAGCTAAGTCAGTGACCCTCGGGCGGCTTGACAACACTGGCCTCCGCCAATCCGCATTTGAGCAGCGTGGTGGAGTATGGTCTAAAACCCTTCGGTTGAAGAGAGGCCCATATCCCTGCAGTGGGATGAGTGAGGGTTGATGTGATGATGATGATGACGTTCATTTAACTACTCTCTTTCTACCCGCTTCTTTAACATTCACTGCTCTTATCATGCACGCTCGCCTGTTGCTAAGGCTCCTGACATCTTCTGGTAAAACACGACCAACTTGGTCATGATAGATGAGTCTAGGTCTTCCTCGGCTCCTACATCCTTCCACTTTTGCGTTGTATATCTATTACGTCATACTTTCATCCTGCATTCTTTCCACATGTCCTAATCAACGGAGCGTGCCTTTTATTTTAATACGGACACACACTTTCAGACCAACTAAACAAATATAGTACTTTCCAATGGAACATAACAGCAATTCAATTATTAAAAAGATAAAAGTTATTTTGTTGAACCTGCTTTGCAGCGTCCGTGGTCGCAGGAAGACTTCTTGCGACCACGGACGCTGCAAAGCGTTCGAAACGTCAGGTTCAACAAAATAAATAAAATACGCGATACTTCCGTTAAAAATTGTTTAATGCAATGTGTAATAATCGCGAAAACCTAAGACAATACTATAAAAAATATTTATTGCCTTTAGATACTCACGGGCACTTAGACACGTTTTATATTCTCAATATTACATCCTATTTTATTTTTAAGTTTTTCTCTTTTTTAATCTTTCATTTCGAATGAAATTGCTTTTCAAATGACCATTGGCGAAGAAGAAATGCTAAAAGAAACTTGCCAATATATACATATTACAATAAATATAATTATATGAGTGTGCATATAGTGATATCAAGTGGCACAATTTAACAAAGTTATATTAATACATGTGCTGAATCATTACATTATTGTGCCTCATGTGCTGAATTATTATTAAAAGCATATATTTTTGTTTAATTAAATTATATACTATTAATCAAGGACATTGTATTTAATATAATTTTTATATTCTATTTGCCATTGTATAATTTGAGTAGGTACATAAGTAACTCAATTTGTAGCAGTATTATAATTACGACTATGTATCTAGCTATAAGTCTAGCTGAGCTACAAGCATTGGGTATCTGAATAATAAATAAATAAATTCCTTATGTAAACATTTCTAAGACTATCAATCTGCCATTTTGTAGTCACGGCCATATTGGATCTACCATAATGTAGAATATATTGTAATGTATTATCTTTAGAACCAAAGGTGTGTGAAAAATTTCAGTCTGATCTGATGTCGGCAAGTGGTCGAAAAGTCGATCGCAATATTTGTCCCGGACAGACAGAGAGACTTTGTACAGAAGTCGCCTGCGCGGGTACTTCTGTCTCACATATATATATATAGCTGTGTTCCGGTTTGAAGGGTGAGATATGGCAGAGAAATTACTGGGTACTGTGACGAAACAGCCTTAGGTCACGAGATTGTTGGTTGTGTTGTTGGTGAGCGTCGATAGGCTGCGGTGATCGCTTACCAATATAGTTGTATAAAAAAAAACAAGTTAAATTAAAGCTTGTAAAAAAAACATGTCCAATTTGACAGTGGTAGCTGAGTATCGACCTTGAGTTGATGTTGTATAAACAAAAACTTGTTATAATAGCTTAATTCCTTAATATCCACTATCAATTTGATATTAGTTACGACCTTGTGAACTTCGAGGTCACTCCGCGCATCAGCGTCAGTTCCTGAGAAGTATAATTACTTGGACCGCTGGAACCGGTATATACATCGTCAAGACAAATACAAACATACAGATACAAAATTATTGACCTATTGAAGCACCCCTCACCCACCGCAACGTGTTCTAGTGCCTAAATACACACCCGCTACACTTTCATCTCGTATTTTATCCTTTCACTAGCTGTGCCCGCGACTTCGTCCGCGCGGAATAGTTATTTTTTGATTATTTATTTATATTAATAAAAATAAATAATTATTCTAAAATAAAAGTATTCTAAGTTACTACTTATTACATCGGCTATCTGCCAGTGAAAGTCCCGTCAAAATCGGTCCAGCCGTTTCAGAGATTAGCCGGTACAAACAGACAGACAGACAGACATAAATTGTAAAAAAAATATTTTGCTATATGTATCGTGTAAACATCCATATGCATTTAATAAAAAGCGGTTATTTTAATATTACAAACAGACACTGCAATTATATTTATTTGTATAGATGATCTCCGAAGGAGATACGCACTCGCCAATGTCTCCACTTCTTGAAAAGTCCCACAAACCGGCTTACCACCCAGTAGTGGGCCCTCTAAAGGCTCTTGTATCCATTGTAGTATTTCGCAGACGTCTATCAATTATAATCAAATCAATCACACTTTTTGGTCATTCCGTCTCCATGTATACGTGTGAATTTTTTTTTTTTTTTTATACCACTAAGGTGGCAAACAAGCGTACGGCCTGCCTGATGGTAAGCAGTTACCGTAGCCTATGGACATTTGCAACACCAGGGGTGTCACTCTTGCGTTGCCGACCCTGTAAGAACCTCTTCACGCCTTTCTTGAAGAACCCCATACTGTAGTCCCTTGGGAAAATCTCGGCAGGGAGCTCATTCCACAACATAATAGTTCTCGGTAGAAAACTTCTAGTGAAGCGCACAGTGCGCGACCATTGCGGTTCCAGTGTGTGCGGATGAACTCCCAGTCGCCGGCGAGCTGTGCGATTGTAAAATGAGGCTGTTGGTATAATGTCGAACAACTCCTCAGAACACAACCCATTATACAGCCGGTAGAACACGCAAAGGGAAGCAAAATCTCTTCTCAAACTCAAGGGCTCAATGCCGTGTGTGAGTCCAGGATCATCGATAATCCTCACAGCTCGTCTCTGTATCGAGTCACAAGGTCCTAGCTGGTATCCAGGTGCTCCCGCCCAAAGGTGGCTACAGTACTCCATATGCGGTCTGACTTGGGACTTATATAACATAAGCCTTTGCCCCGCGCTGAAGTACTGTTTAGCTCTGTTGAGCACACCGAGTTTCTTGGACGCCAGCTTAACCTTCTCCTCCAGGTGACCTCGATACTGAACATCGCTGGAGATCTCGATACCGAGAATCCCAATGCTCTTAGAAATTGTGAGCGGCGTGTTCTGGAATTGGGGAACCACAGCAAATGGGGTTTTCTTAGCGGTGAACGCGCAAACTTGTGTCTTGGTAGGGTTGAATTGGACTAGGTTCAATCGCCCCCAGTCAGATACTTTAGACAATGTACCCTCCATTTCAGACACAAGTTTATCGCGGCTTTCCTCCACAAGGGAACGAGGGATGTTAGCACGGCCTGTATAATAAGTGTCCCCGGTGCTGTCGTCCGCATAACAATGAATGCTGTCGATTGACAACATGTCATTAATGTGCAGCAGAAACAGTGTCGGGGACAATACAGAGCCCTGTGGGACGCCAGCATTAATATCCATGCTATCGGAGCAACTACCTTAATATCCTTGTGATGAAATAAAGTATTCGACACGAGGAGGTTTCGTTTTTCACAAGTCCGCCGATGTATTGTCTCTTTTAGATAGATAGATAAAATGTTTATTTTGCAACTTCCAACACATACATGCTATTGCAGTCCACAGTGTACATACAGAAATCAAACAAATTTGAGACATTACTTTATTACACATTGTATATACTCGTAGTACACACTTCAACAGCATGCGTGCGCTGCAGCAATACAACAATCAATGGTCATGGCTCAGTGTGGGGTTTTGCTTATGCATGCCTGAGCAAAACACTGATTTTCTGCCACAGCCATTGGACTGATTCAATATATTTTATATTATCAGTATTATAGGGTGATGATGATGATGTTAGAAGCAGAGTTGGTATGAAAGAGAGCGTCAGTGTTAAAATAAGAAGAGGCATGCTCCGTTGGTTAGGACATGTAGAAAGAATGCAGGATGAAAGAATGACGAAGCAGATAGACAATGCAAAAGTGGAAAGATGTAGGAGCCGAGGAAGGCCAAGGCTTACCTACCACGATCAAATTGGTCGTGTTCTATCAGAAGGTGATGTCAGGAGTCCTAGAAACCGGCGAGCGTGCATGAAAAGAACAATGAATGTTAAAGAAGCGAGTGAGATATGTAAGGATCGAGTCACGTGGCGCTCGGTTCTCTCTGCCTACCCCGGGATTTGGCGTGAAGTTATAGATAGACAGTATTATAGGGAATGGATTGGTAAAAGTGCAGTGTGCGGCAAACCAGAATTGTAAGTTTATATAAAATACTAGTGTAGGCGTAGTAGACATATTGACAAGTGTAACGGTTACTGCAAAAATACGTGTGTAAAATTATGTATAGTATATGTATATATAATTAACACAAAAACACTTTCTATATTGCAAAATCCGCTACCGAGCACCCTTGTGGAATACCCAGAGTTTGTTTGTTTAGAGGGAAGGCCTTAAATTGTTTCTTGAATGAAACTTTTGATTTTAACTGTCTCAAAGGGGGTGGGATATTATTCCATCATTTGGTTGCTTTTTGTACTTTATACTATTGTATATTTTATAAAGTACATTAAGGATATCCACAAACACATAATAATAGTTCGTTTAAATGTATATAATATGGCCACTTCTTCTTACCGCTAACCTAACACTAAAGATTTGACTAAGATACTAACTTTCACAAAGACCGGCTATTGTCAGACCTCCACAACGCATGGGGAAAACCAGACCTTTCTAGGTCAGGTCACGGGTTTCTTCGAGAGCTCGATGTCGTCGTTGAGCGTGTCATTCTAATCAAACACACAGGTTAAGCAACACCGACCGCAGCCTGTCCATGGATGGGTTTATCTCGAGTTTCTCCGTGCTTCGGAGGGCGCATTAAGCTGGCGGTCCCGGCTGTTGTCGATAGATGACAGTCGTTAAGCTAAGTAAGTGGCCCTCGGGCGGTGTAAACACTGGCCTCCGTCAATCCGCATTTGAGCAGCGTGGTGGAGTATGCTCTAAACCCCTTCGGTTGAAGGGAGACCCATATCCCTGCAGTGGGATGAGTGTTGATGTGGTGATGGTGGTGGTGCTGGTTTCCTCACGATGTTCTCCTTCACCGCCGAGCAAGTGATAATTACAAATATGTCATAAATCTGAAAACCAACTGGACCAAGTACAGCTACGTGCACGTCAAACTTTGACCTTTGTACATGTTTTAATTCGAACCTAATAAGAGCTACAATCGTACTTCCACTGTTACGTCTGATGTGCTCCTAACTGTACATGCCCACATAAGGATTCGAACTCAATTACACGTTATTTATATGTACTTAACACTAAATTTAAAGTGCGGACCGTATGGGGAAGCTCAACCAGCTATGGAAAGAGCTCAACAAGCTAACCTCGGGGTTTCTCTGCGTGATAGAATGGGAAATGAGGTTATCCGTAGTAGAACTAAGATAACTGATATAGCCCAAAGGATAAGCAAGCTGAAGTGACAGTGGGCCGGCCATATAGTTCGTAGAACCGACAACCGCTGGGGAAGAAAGGTTCTCGAATGTCGACCCCGTACTGGTGCACGCAGTGTGGGATGACCTCCACTAGATGGAGCGACGAGCTCGAGAGGTTTGTAGACAGTCGATGGATGCAGGTGGCACAGGATCGAGACCAATGGCGCTCTAGAGAGAGGCCTATGTTCAGCAGTGGACGAATACGGCCTGAGATGATGATGATGAAATTTAAAGTGGTAATAAATCAATATTACGAAAGTAAACTAATATTACACACCAAAGCTCATGGGTTCGATCCCCACACAGTACAAACATTTGTGTGAATGAATATGTCTGTTTGTCTTGATGTTTTAAGAGAGATAGGGCGTGTCAAAGCAGCCCGTCTGTGGAAGCACCTCCACGTTACAGAAAATCGCAGCCAAATAACAACTTCCAGGTTTGTTGTGTTCCCGCCACTGAGTGATGTCACTAGTAAGCTTCTAAGGAGTAGTTCCTAAGAGGTGGTATCACTCTCACACTCGAGTGTTACGTAATGTGTTGCAAGTGTTGATACTACGGTAATTGATTTAAGAGAGGTAGGGCGTATCAAAGCAGCCCGTCTGGGGAAGTACTTCCACCACACAGAAAACCGCAGCCAAATAACAACTCCGTAGAGGGTTGTTGTGTTCCTGCGTGTGAGTGAGTTCATCGGTAAGCTCCCAAGGAGTTGCTATGTAAGCAGCAAAGGAGGCATCGCGCGATTGATACTTAATATTTTACAGGCGTTAATAGGCTATGGTACCCGTTTTACATCAGGTGGGCCGTATGTTTGTTGCCATTAAAAAAAAAATGCTTTGCATCAGGTGGGTCATATGCATACATGTCCCCTGACGTAGAATAATCAGTTGTGATACTTCCTACATTTGTAGGAAAATACGCGCATTGGATCAACTGAGGTCATCAATACTATAAGAAGCAAAACTGGTTATTCATGTATGTGATAAGAAGATAGAATTCCATCTGTACGTAAGAAAACATGCAGGGAAATATGACCTTTATTACAAAGTGGCATTATAAGGAAAACGGAACGAGAAATATTTGCTCATGATGGCTTTAATGAAAAAAAAAAAAATATATAGTCAGTTCTCAACGTGAGGGCAGGTTATTTTATACTACTATATCGTCTGTCTGATGATAAACAGTTTTTTATACTACTAAAGTGGCAAACAAGCGTACAGCATGCCTGATGATAAGATATCGTAGCCTATGCTCATTTGCAAAACCAGGGGTGCCACTAGTGCATAGCAGACCCTGTAAAAAGACCTTCATGCTTTTTTGGAGAAATCCATGCTGTAGTACCTTGGAGAAACCTCGGCAGGGAAGCTCATTCCACAACTAGACAATTCTCGGTAGAAAACTTCTCTGGAACCGTATAGCACAACAGACCATTGCAGCTGCAGTATGTGAGGATAAACTCTCAGCCATCGGCGAGCGATGCGATTGTTAAACGAGGCTGTTAGCATGTCGAACAACTCCTCGGAACACAACTTGTTGGTAGAATACACAAAGGGAGGCAAAATCTCGCCTTAAACTCAAGGTCTTAATACCGGGGGTGAGTTTTGGATCACCTTCGATCCTCACAGCTCGTCTTTGCACCGAGCCACATAATCCTAGCTGATATCCAGGCATGTCCGCTCGAAGATGACTATAGTTACTCCATATTCGATCAGACTTGAGACTTGCATAACATGCGCCATTGAATTAAAAAATAGTCTTCCTGCGACCACGGACGCTGCAAAGCATTCGAAACGTCAGGTTCAACAAAATAAATAAAACACGCGATATTTCCGTTAAAAATTGTTTAATTCAATGTGTAACAATCGCGAAAACCTAAGACAATACTATAACATGCGTCCTTGCCCTGAACTTAAGTACTGTTCGGCTGTTGAGCACACCAAGTGTATTGGACGTCAAAACCTTCTCCTCCAGGTGACTTCGGTACTGAACATCGCTGGCGATCTCGACGCCGAGAATCCTGAAGTTCTTGGCAATGTTAAGTGGTGTGGTATGGAATGGAGTAATCACACTAATTGTAGTTTGGTAATGGAGTTACCGTAGCCAATGAACACTTGCGTTGCAATCACTGCTGCTACCACAGTAACTCCCAAGAGTTTACCGATAACTTCGTTCTCTCGCATGAACGCAATAACCACATGTTTTACACCTATATAAGTAATTATATTAATAGGAATAAATTTTCCCTCCTTGCTGAACCTACCTTCAATGTACGCCGATTCGTTACCTTAAGGTTGCCTTGAAAAGATTGCTTTTAGCAATAAGGCTGCCTTGTTGCATAATAAGTGTTTACGTTTTACACTTTTTAAGAAATCTTCTGTAATCATTATTATGTAACTAAAGCGTATTCCATCTATCTAACCCTCCAGGGAGTTGTTATTTGGCTCTGGTTTTTTACGAGGTGGAGGTACTTCCGCAGATGGGCTGCTTGCTGCTGCTGCTTGCCCAGACCGAGATAAACAGATATATTTAATGAGAGAGTGATACATAGGCCGCATTTGGCAGTATTTTTATCAGTGCTCACCTAGTCATAAACTGCGCGGTAGGGAAAAAATATGTGACGATTCCAAACAAATGCAGCCATTTTTACGGAATAAAAAGATTTTGACTTTGACATCAAGCTCGGTGGCGCAGTGGTGAAGCGCGTTGTTACGCTACTTTGACACCAACGCTCGTGGGTTCGATTCCCACACAGTACAGGCATTTGTGTGCATGAACATGTCTGTTTGTCTTAGTCTGGGTGTTTTCTATGTATGGTAAGTATGTATTTACAAAAAAAAAAATGTATTTACGTAAGTTTATCAGTTGTTTAGTACCCATAACACAGGCTTCGCTTGCTTTGGGGCTGGATGGCGCTGTGTAATTTGTCCGACAATATTTATTTATTTATTTATCAAAGTAGCCCATCTGAGGAAGTACCTCCACCTTGTAAAAAACACAGCCAAATAACAACTTCCTGTAGGGTTGTTGTGTTCTTGCGAGTGAAGTTACCAGTAAGCTCCTAAGGAGTTGCTGTGTTAGCAGTAGAGGTGGCAACGCGCGAGTGTAACATAATATGTACTGCAAACGTTTAAGGCCTCCCGACGTTCTAAAAAAAAAACAAAGTACCTTATCTGAGTACGTAACTTTGAGAACCTTTGCTATAAAGAGATCAGTGAGTGAGTGAATGGTATGAATTCACTCACTCATTTACAGTTGTTTGCAAATAAAATTGGTGTAATTGAGCAGTTGTGTTTTACGCGAGAACATAAGCGCTTGAGCACCGCTGGCGCTCGCGTGTCTTTATTGTGTTGCAGAGTTGTCGATGAGACGTGGTGTGTTTCAAATATGTGTTTCAAAATTGTATTTACGATAATTTGTGTTATTAAATGTGCTTCATGCTGTGAAGAACGTAAGTACGCACGAATATGTGATTGCTGGAGACCGGATTATAAGCAAAAAAAAATTGTAAATATGGATGCAATTTGAATGAAAAGATAAATAGCAAAATGCAGTTGTAGCCACCGTGGATGAAGAACCGGTCTCTTTGACCAACTGATCGTCGGTTCGAATCCAGGCGTGTAACTAAATTCGTGTTTTTAGATTTTATGTACATACTAGCTGTGCCCGCGACTTCGTCCGCGCGGAATAGTTATTTTTATTATTTATTTATATTAATAAAAATAAATAAAATTTCTAAAATAAGAGTAGCCTAAGTTACTCCTTATTACATCAGCTATCTGCCAGTGAAAGTCCCGTCAAATTCGGTCCAGCCATTTCAGAGATTACCCGGAACAAACAGACAGACAAAAACTGTAAAAAAAATATTTTGGTATATGTATCGTGTATACATCCGTATGCATTTAATAACAAGCGGTTGTTTTAATATTACAAACGGACACTCCAATTTTATTTATCTATATAGATTTTTGGTACACTTGTTGGGTGGTGAAGGAAAACTTTGCGTGGGAATCTGCATCTCCAATAAATCATATTTGGAAAACGTATGCCCTAAACTAAGGCAGGTCCGGTTTTCCCTACGAGTTGTAGAGGTCAGACAGTAGTCGCTCCATGCCAAAATCGGTCTTCAGCGTTATTCCGTTACATAATCCGCTTCCTCGGCCTAAGGACTTGGCGAAGATACAGATTTTTACATGGAGCGACTGCCGTCAGACCTCCACAACCCAGAGGGAAGACCAGATCTTCCTTATGTCAGGCCACACGTCTAATGAAATATAGTTTCTTGGAGGTGCGGGTTTCCTCACGATGTTTTTCCTTCACCACCGAGCGAGTGATAAATATGTACATAGATCCGAAAACACGAATTTTGTTGCACGTGTCCCGCCGGGATTCAAACCGGGGACCATTTGCTCAGTAGGCCGGTTCCGTGTCCACTGCTGCTTAATGTCAAAATCAGTATGTTCACCAAATCCTTAGTCTTAGGTAGCGGACCCCGCCAATTCTATTAAGCTAGCTAAGCTAAGCTCGATTTTTTTGTATTGTAATTTAAATTTAGAACAATAATTTTGGCTATTTATGTAGCATTACACAAATTAAAAAAAACACGTAATTTTAATATTTTTATTTAATTTAACAATTAAGTACAAATTTTATTTTATATAACGTCGGAAGGCATACAAGCATGCGGCCCATCTGATGATAAGTATCACGCGATGCCACCTCTGCCTCTAACACAGCAATTCCTTAGGAGACTTCGCAATTTCAGTCACACGCAGGAACACAACAATCCTCAAGGGAGTTGTTATTTGGCTGCGGTTTTCTGTGACGTGGAGGTACTAGTTTAGCCGGGCTGCAAATAGACATGTTCATGAATTGTTTATCTTGTGTGTGAATCGAACCCACGAGCGTTGGTGTCAGTGTAACAGCGCGTTTCGCCACTGCGCCACCGAGCTCGTCAAATGAAATTATATAATTTCTTCATTCTATTCTATAACTTCACGTCAAATCCCTTGCGGGGTAGGCAGAGATTAATTTCTCCATTGTGTTAAATATTTTTTTATATGATAGTCAGGGAGCATAGAATCATACGGCCCACCTGATATAAAGCAGTTACCGAGGTCTTTAACCGTTTGCTGTATATTAAATGAGCTTAGTAGTAACTTCAGCAAGGAACACAACTGGAGGGTTCCAGGGAGTTATTCGAGTGCGGTATTCTGTGAGGTGGAGGTACCTCCCCAGACGGGCTACTTTGATTCGCCCTACAGTAAATAAGTATTGGGGCATCCAGATATGCTTTGAATAAATACGCGCTGAATGGAAGCGTATCTGATTGCGCCAAGACTTATTCACTTCCTACCGCTTTTAAAAACACCTCATCCAAGGCAAACAGACATGTTCATGTACGCAAATGTTTGTACCGTGTGGGAATCGAACCCTTTAGTGTCGATATTAAAGTAGCGTTGCTAACCACCGAGCACAGTGAAGAGCTCGAATCAAGGCAAACATAATGTTTTTTTGGTCTGTGTGTTTTTAAGAGAGGTAGGGCGAATCGGGAGAAGTACCTCCACCTCACAGAAAACCGCAGCCAAATAACAACTCCCTGGAGGGCTGTTATGTTCCTGCGTGTGAGTGAGGTTAGCAGTATGCTCCTAAGGATTTGCTGTATTAGCAGCAGAGGTGACACGGTATTACAAGCGTTCATAGGCTACGGTAACCATAATTCAGGTCAACCGTACGGTTGAATGCCTCCCGAAGTTATACTAAAAAAAATGTTCACGGACACAAATGCTTGTCCTGTGTAGCAATCGAACCCACGACCGTTGGTGTCAAAGTAACGTCACTAACCACTGCGTCACTGACCTCGTCATTAATAAACCATGAACAAGTTCCCCCAAATATTACGTATAAACCGGTGACTCATCCAAATTTACATAACTCAGGAAGTATGTATGAATGTATGTCTTCACAGCTGTGCGGCAATTCTACTAAAAGAACACACCTGTGGCCCAATTCTACTAAAATAAACACATCTGTGAGTCAATTCTACTATAAACACATTTGTGGGCCAATTCTACTAAAAAAAACCACCACTGTAACTGTGAGTGAGGTCACCAGTAAGCTCCCAAGGAGTTGCTGTGTTAACAGCAGAGGAGGCATCGCGCGAGTGATATTTAATTGAATAAATATTGATATCGCAAGCGTTAATAGGCTACAGTACCCGCTTTACATCAGGTGGGCCGTATGCGTAAAAAAAACTAATAGATGGCGCAGTATTAAAATCAAATTAAAAATGTTAGAAATAAAAAAACCAAATCGTCACTTCGTGAACCCAAAAAAAAATGGAAGGTCGTATTTGGTTTTCATTTAATTGCCTATACAGGAAAATAATATGTAATTTACCAGTGGGAGACTTTGTACAGTTGTCGACTGCGTGGGTACCTCTGTCTCACCTATTTCTACCGCCAAGCAGCTATATTTACATAGCTGTGCTCCGGTTTGAAGGGTGAGATATGGCAGAGAAATTACTGGGCACTGTGACGAAACAGACTCAGGTCACAAGGTTGGCGGCGCGCGAGTAACATCCCCGCGGTGTTGCGAGCGTCAATAGACTGCGGTGACCGCTTACCATTTAATGCGGGTCGCATGATTGTTTGCCAATGTAATTGTATAAAAAAAACTAGTTTAGCTTACAAAAAATTCACGTTATTGAGAGGGTTTTCCCCATTGTTTTTGTGATCTCCGTAAACCTGGTTCTACAGAAGCGCTTTTTTTTATATACAAAGCCCAGAGGTACACATGTGAAGGCTTACAATAGAGGAAGTCAGTTCGAATCCTGGCAGGTGGATAAAGGCATAGTGATCAACTGGTCCCCGCTTCAAGTCCAGTAGGCTGCAGTCAGATCGCTTAAAGAAACGTCAAAATGTACACATCTTGGCGCACGCCGCGCTGCAGTGCTGTTGCAGTTTTTTAGTGGAATCAGTTTACTGGCATGTACCACTAAATTGATGGTTTCGAATTTATGTTAATATTTGTAATTATCTCTGCTCGGCGGTGATGGAAAACATCGCGATGAAATCACGCCCAAGTGGCCTAACCTAAGAAAAGATCTGATTTTCCCTCCCTGAGTTGTGACGATCAGGCAGTCGCTCCATGTAAAAATCAGTATCGTCGTCAAATCCTTGGGCTCCAGGAAGCGGATCCCGCCAATTGTAATGGATTAGGAAATAGGATAAAGCTAAGAAGATGAAGAATGCCAGTAATGGAGTTACACTTATAGCCTCGTAGACATTTTTGCGGATAATGATGAGTTTTTATTAGCGATAGTTTAAAAAAAAATGATTTTTGCAGCCAAATGTTTGATACCTTGTGTTAAATTATTTCAGTTTTCGAAGGGATCTTTATCTATGTATAAGTGGTTACCGTAGCCTGTAAACGCTTGCAATACATTAAGTGTCACTCGCGCGATACCTCCTCTGCTGCAAACACAGCAACTCCTTAGGAGCTTACTGGTGACCTCACTCACACGCAGGAACACAACAACCCACCAAGTAGTTGTTATTTGGCTGCGGTTTTCTGCGAGGTGGAGGTATTTCAACAGACAGGCTACTGCATGCACCCTGCCTCTCTTAAATATACTCAATTCAAGACACACAGACATGTTTTGACGAGTTCGGTGGCTCAGTCGTGAAAGACGCGACTTTGAAACCAACCCTCGTGGCTTCGATTCCCACACAAGACACAGATTTGTGTGCATGAACATGTCTGTTTGTCTTGGTCTGGATGTTTTAAGAGAGGTAGGGCACATCAAAGCAGCCCGCCTGGGGAAGTACCGCCACCTCGCAGAAAACCGCAGCCAAATAACAACTCCCTAGCCTAGAGGGTTGTTGTGTTCCTGCGTGTGAGTGAGGTCACCAGTAAGCTCCCAAGGAGTTGCTGTGTAAGCAGCAGAGGAGACATCGCGCGAGTGATAATTAATATATCGCCAGCGTTAATAGGCTACGGTAACCGCTTCATATCAGGTGGGCCGTATGCTTGTATGCCTCCAGACGTAGTATAAATATATATATATTTAAATATATATATATATATATATACATACGAAAAACATTTGTGTGTGGGAATCGAACCCACGAGCGTTGTTATCAAAGTGACGCTGTCAACCGCTGCGCCACCGAGTTCGTCAAAAGTAGTGTCTAGTGGTAGTTGATGTTATTTTTTTTTCAGTCGGCGATCCAATCACGCTGCTGTATCGTCATGGAGACATCCTGGACTTGGAGATTACGTACATGACGAGAGATCCCTACTTCCCGGTCACCAACTCGAAGTCCTTCGAATTCAATGGTAAGTTTTCACTTTTTTTTTTAAGAATTCGTTTTTTTTATACAACGATGGGAGGCATTCAAGCATACGGCCCACCTGATGTAAAGTAATACCGTAGCCTATGAACGCTGCGGACACAGCAACTCCTAGGGAGCTTACTGGTGACCTCACACACACGCAGGAACACAACAACCCTCTAGGGAGTTGTTATTTGGCTGCGGTTTTCTGTGAGGTGAAGGTACTTCCTCCTATGGGATGCTTTGATGCGATCTACCTCTCTTAAAAACGGACATGTTTATGCACACAAATGTTTGTCTTATGCGGGAATCGAGCCCAGCGTACGTGTTAAACAACACCGCGTTTCGCCACTGCGCCAACCAGGTCATCAGTAGTTTTCAACGTTCGCAACTAACATTGGTCTGAAAGAGAGTGTCGTTGTTAAGATAAGAAGAGGCATGCTCCGTTGGTTCGGACATGTAGAAAGAATGCGGGATGAAAGAATGACGAAACAGATATACAATGCAAAAGTGGAAGGATGTTGGAGCCGAGGAAGACCGAGACTAATCTACCATGACCAAATTGGTCGTGTTTTATCAGAAGGTGATGTCAGGAGCCCCAGGAACCGGTGAACGTGCATGAAAAGAGCTATGAATGTCACAGAAGCGAGTGAAGTAGGTAAGAACACCGTCTTATGGCGCTCAGTTCTCTCTGCCAACCGCGCAAGGGACCTGGCGTGAAGATATACATACCAACTAATATAACTTCAAATATATTTCGTTTCCCAGGTCAAGTTTGCAACACTTCGTCCTTCTTCCGCCTGGCTGTGACCCACATGAACGTGGACAACAGGTTCTGGAAATTTATGACGATCAATGAAAGAATCGACAAGGACCTGAACGTATGCTCGTATTACACGTCGGTGCTGGAGCCTAACATCCAGAGGCAGATGCAGCTCATCGAGCTGGTGTACGACGAGGACAGATCCGAAGGTGAGGAACGACACTGGAGAATACCAAACTTTCTTTTAAAGAAGAAGCGATAAAGATAAAAATTCTTTATTTGCCTTTAGACCCTCTCGGGCACTTAGACACGTCTTAGGTACATTCTCAATATTATATACCATTAATTTTTCAGTTTTTCTCTTTTTTAATCTACCAGCATTTCAAATGATCTTTGGCGAAGAAGAAATGCCAAAAGAAACTTGCTAATATAGGTCATTTTTTTTCTAAATCATCTTTTACATATTACAATAAATATAATGATATGAGTGTACATATAGTGATATCAAGTGGTACAATTAAAGTTATATTAATTCATGTGCTGAATCATTTCCATACATCTCTGTCAGTTAGATATTCATCAATTCTATAATAATCCTTCTTACATAGAGTATTTTTGATGTGCCTTTTGAACATACTGTCACGCCAGGACAGAACTGTATCAGGTAATTTATATAAATAATAAATATTGTCGGATAAATTACACAGCGCCATCTAGCCCCAAAGTAAGCGAAGCTTGTGTTATGGACTATCCACGTAAATACTTTTTTTTTGTAAATACATACTTATTATACATAGAAAACACCCAGACCAAGACAAACAGACATGTTCATGTACACAAATGTTTGCCTTGTGTGGGAATCGAACGCCCGAGCGTTGGTGTCAAAGTCGCGTCATTCACGATTGAGCCACCGAGCTCGTCAAAACTAACTGATTCTGTTAGTAGTTTTTCTAATTACGATTAAATTGTACTCCTGGGAGGATTTAATATCGGTATGATTGATAGCTCTGGTGTCCATTATCCGAAGATTTACCAGTTTTTAGTATAATTGAATGTCAAAAACAATCATAAATATGATAATATATCATAGTCAAAATTTGTCTAATAGATATTCCTGCTTTATATGAAATTAAATTACATATTTATTAAAAAAAATATATAAATAACATAATAGTATCCTAATTAAAAATACAACTACAAACTAAAATTACCTAAAATTGGGTCCTTTAGGTAAGGTCCATAACGCAGGCAGCGTTCCCGCGCTGGATTGCTAAGGAAAGTCATTGCGCGAGAAAGCTGCCTGCGCGAGGATCACCAGTTGCCTCCCTCAGCTAAAGCTAAAGCTTTATATGTATATTCGTTATTCAAACGTTCAAACTTAAAAATTAAATAAACTTTGGTCGAATTTCCTCCTGTAGGCGACCACTGGTACAATTACTAACAACATGTGTGTTTCTGTTTGCAGCGGAGAGTCTCACGCCCAAGACATTTCACTACAAGATCATAGTAAACTGCGTCCTGTTTTGTTTCGGTAAGCATCATCGCCACATTGTGTAAAACAAAGTTCCACGCCCCACGTCTGTCTGTTCGCGATACACTCAAAAACTACTGACCGAAATTTCATGCGATTTTCACCAATGTACAGAGTTTTTTTTGAAGTAAAACTTCTTTACGCCCGCTTGACTTGGGGAGTAAGCTGGTGAATGCGTGACGAGAGCGTTACGAAAAGTGTGATCGGGCGAGGCGGAAGGAAGTTGAGAGGGAGATATAAGTTAGTGAAGATAGAAAGAGAGTTACGTTTCGTATATTACTGTAGGGGCAAGAGAGAGAGGTGCGAGCACACATTTTCTTTCTCTCTTTCTCTCGTAGCGAGTTAAGTTTCGTATATGTAAGACACAGTGCAGGTCTATTGTCTGTATCACACTATGGAGCTAAAGAAGTTTTACTTCAGTCGTGTGCTCTAAAGCACACTCATTTTTTTTTATACCACTAAGGTGGCAATCAAGCATACGGCCTGCCTGCTGGTAAATAGTCACCGTAGCCTATGGACATTTGCAACACCAGGGGTGTCACTCATGCGTTGCCGGCCATCTAGAAAACTCTTCACGCATTTCTTGAAGAATTCCACGCTGTAGTCCCTTGGAAAAAACCTCGGCTGGAAGCTCATTCCACAGCTTGAGAGTTCTCGGAAGAAAACTTCTGTGGAACTGCACAGTACGCGACCATTGCGGTTCCAGTGTGTGAGGGTGAACTCCCCGCCGTCGGCGAGCGGTGCGGTTGTAAAAAGTAGCTGTCGGTATCATTTCAAACAACTCTTCAGAACACAACCCGTTGTACAAACGGAGTGAGTGAGAGAGTGATTCTTGAGGGAGATTTACGTGTATAATGCAATGTAAATATTCTTGAGTGCACCACATTAAAATTGTAAACAAACGTTACTTATAAACTGTTGTACAATAAGCGGTCTTATCGCTAAGCTATCTCTTCCACACAACCTTAAGCTAAGAGAAATCTGTTATATTGCAATGATACAGGTAGGTGGTGCAGAGTAAACCATAAGAATTAAAACCAAGTTTATGTATTTTGTTAAGGTTTTGTGTAAATAGATTAGGATTATAATTTTCTTTATTTATTTATTAAGGTTTGCCAACAGGTATATATAACATATAAGTTGATATAACATACAAAAAGTAATTAATGTATAATAAAACTTATAGGATATAGACCCAATTACAGGCAAACACAGCATGCATAATGAACAGATAGGTATTAATAATTGGCAGAGCTGCGATAGCCAGCGGAGCCACATTACCCTCAAAATTGCCGTTTGGGGTAGACTGATGTCATCCAGCTAGCGTTTAGACGGTAATAGTGAGAAACTCCAAAATCGACACACTAATAGCTAACATATTGTAGTTTTGTATCCTTTAATTTGAAATTTAAATGTTCGTTGGTGAGGAAGAACGGTCCAAAATCGTTCCAATTAGAAAAAAAAACATATGGGAAAACGTATGGCCGACCATTCTGCAGTGCAGAGTCTGCACTGCACTCCCATCAACAGAAAAAGTAACAGCACTCGTCGCTAGATGTCGTACAGGGTTCCAAATATTAAAAAAAAATAAAAAAAAAAATATTTAAATATTTTTTAAATTTAAAAAATATCAGCTCTGCCTACACAGCTTGCTGTTATTTACTAGTTTATTTGGTAGCAAAAATGACTGCTCACCCGCTGCACCACTTTGATTAGGCTAAGAACGTTAAGTTTAAATTGAAATCAATTGTGCTCAATTATAGCCCTTTTTAAGTTACTTAAAGAGGTCGTGAAAATATCTATTTGACATTTGGAAAACAACGCGTTATGCTCGCGACAAATTCTTGCAAGCATGCTGTACATGTTTATACATATTTATATATATATCGTATCGGTAGAACAAGGATGCAATTGCTGAAAACGGATAAAAAAGCAAAACATTTTTAATTAATTTGGAGAACTTGTCGCAAGTATTTTTTTATAATACTAAGGTGGCAATCAAGCATACGGCCTGCTTGATGGTAATCGGTCACCATAGCTAATGGATATATGACACCTCTGGTATCTGAGAACCTCTTCACGCCTTTCTTACGCCCATGCTGTAGTCCCTTGGGAAAACCTCGGCAGGGAGTTCATTCCACATCATCATCTCAGCCCGTATTCGTCCACTGCTGAACATATACCCCCCCTCTAGAGTGCCATTCATCTCGACCCTGTGCCGCCTGCATCCATCGACTCCCTGCAAACCTCTCGAGGTCGTTGCTCCATCTAGCGGCGGTCGTTCCACACTCCGTGCACCAGTATAGGAACGACATTCGAGGACCTTTCTTCCCCAGCGGTTGTCGGTTCTACGAACTATATGGCCGGTCCACAGCGAATTCAGCGTGCTTATTCTGTATGCTATATCGGTTATCTTAGTTCTACTGTGGATATCCTCATTTCTGATTCTATTACGAAGAGAAACCTCGAGCATAGCTCTTTCCACAGCACGTTGAGCGACCTTGAGCTTCCCCAACGGCCATATCTTGATGTTAACCGGCCATAGCCGGATCTGGATGTTATAAGAGAGGTAGGCGGCTTCAAAGCAGCCCGTCTGGGGAAGTACGTTCACCTCACAGAAAACCGCAGCCAAATAACAACTCACTAGAGGCTAGTTGTGTTCCTGCGTGTGACTGAGGTCACCAGGAAGCTCCTAAGGATTCACTGTGTTAGCTGCAGCGGAGACATCGCGCGAGTGATACTTAATGTATTACAAGCGTTCATAGACTACGGTAACCGCTTTACATCAGGTGGGCCGTATGATTGTATGCCTCCCGACGTTGTATAAAAAAAATTGTATTGACTATCGACTGAAAATTAATTCTTAAATAGTTTATAAGCAAACTAGCTATCCGCCCCGGCTTCGTACGAGTGATCCAATCGTTACCAAACTTCATAGGATCACCTGCTGGGCTAACCTGAAGATTCACTGAAAATTTCATCAAAATCTGCCCAGCCGTTTTTGAGTCCATAGAGGACATACAGACAAACATAAATTTTTATATATATAGATAAAAATATTACATCAGTCATGTCTATTGTTTGCAGATACCGTGGAAACCATTGAAATTGCAGAAAGAGGTAATTTGATAATTAAAATTTTATTCTAAGCTCTCATATAATCTCTATTTATATTTATTTATTTAATCACTATATATACACTTATAATATTTATTTATTTAATCACTATCACTGGTCAGTAAAGATTAAATTAAAAATTGTTAGCGCAGCTGTGTGTCTACGGGATCATCTGTCTGTGTGCCTATAACTCACGCCAAATCGCGGAGTAGGCAAAGCTCACTCGCTTCTTTTACATTCATAGCTCTTCTCCTGACATCACGTTCTGATAAAATACAAATAAAAACAAAAACCCCGCGAATCTAAATGCAAATACGTTTTGCTATTCACTATATTATTGACTATTAATTTCAACCTTTATGTCTCACCAGTAAAGTTCAATTTATTGGAAATACATGTAAGAGACGGTATAACACAAGTTGATACTTGCATGGGTTCCTAAACATAAATTGAATTACTAAATAGGATCGAGACTTTTGTTCGTTACATGCGTCTTGCGTTTATTTATTGATTACGTAAAAAATAGTTAATAAGAAACAAAAACGGTTATCAACTATTCATTCATACATAAATAATAAAATAAATAAAAATAAATAAAATGTTTATTTGCAGTATCAGAAGTTATGTCACGTAGAAATGGCTGTTTGGAGTTTCCTTTTAGGCAAACAAATTGCCTGTATTAGGAATCTCCGCTCTTCGTTTACAAACATAATCTTCTTATGTACTAGCATTTATTATCTTAGGTGCTATTTACAACATTTTTATGTTTACCATATATATTTACACAAATATAGTTAAATACATACACATACACATACCTATCTATCCATACATTATGTTTGCTTATGGTTACGGTATTTACTTATTACTTATCTATTTAATTAATTTATTATCACATGAACTTATATATTATTATATTTTATATATATATATATATATATATATATATATATATGACACGCTTTCATATTTACACATTCTACGAGTATATATCATATATCAATATTATCAGGGACACAGGGCTGGCACTACAACGTTGTTCCTACGTCTATTCCTTGCTGCTGGATAGTAATGTACTATTTTATGTTTTGCAAGTAATGTTTGTACAATGTATCATTGGCGAATAGATAACAGATCACATAGTTGGTAACGAGTTCTGGTGCTGAAGCGCTGTTTCTTAAAATACATTACTTTTAGGAGAGCCCGCTGGGCTCTCTCTAGTGTCAAAAACCGTGTTTTCAAGGCTCCTTCCCACACTGGTATACAGTACACTATCAGAGATTGTACTAGGGCTATATAAATATTATTTAATAATTTATTGGGGGATGTAAAATTACCAGACGTTGTTCTAGGGACGATGTGTCTCAAAGATTTGAAAATTCAGATGAACTTTCTAATCCTCGCTGCTAATTGCTCAATTTGAAGGTACCAACATAATTTTTGAACCACAACTACTATACATAAACATAGACTCACCACTCACACACATACGCGCATGCACATAAAACTCAGTCTCAAGTAGACTTGCGACTGACTCTCAAGTCTACTTGAGACTGACTCTCAAGTCTACTTGAGACTGAGTTCATTTCCTAACTTAGTTACGGAAGAGCGGGGCCTCCTGCTACAAGTATTTTGTATACTTAATAATTTGATCCCAAATTCTTTGTAATATTGTGGAAGATATTTATTCTCACCCTAATTTATGTAAAAAAAAATATTTAAAATTTTGAATACATTCACGGTACGATCTACAACCGCAATAGGCAAAGACAATTTGCTATAAATTACTTTATTATTATTTCTTTTTCAGTTTCAGAACCAGAAGTTGTGACCATCGAAGGAGAAGTTGGTACTGACATAGAACACATCTGCACACCGGAGAGAGTTGACAGACCTTCAATGATACAATTTCTCAACAATCAATCAGGTAACATGAAATAAACGCTAATATCCCTTTGGCAGCAAAATATGAAAGTTCTTACCTGAATTTTGGAGATCTACCCTTGTGCCGCGGCCGCCATCTTGTAAAAAGGGCTGCGGATGGTTTTTACGCTATATCGGGCCAACGTCGTATAGTCGCATAGAAAATTAGTGAAACATTTTTTATTGCAAATTATATTCTCTACAACTTTCATTCTCATAAGTTTTAGTCGCAGAACAAAAACATAAAACAAAGTTATTAACGAAAAGAGATAAAAATTTTGGAAAACACTTCTTTTTTTTGTTGTTATAACTTTTTTCTGGCTACTTCACAAAAAAAATATATCAAAGCATTTTGATAGAAGGATTTTGATGGAGGAATGAAATTCCTCACAACGCTCAAGAAACGTTCTGAGTTAGCTTGTGGAACAGTATTATTCCTCAATGAGAATGTTGACCCCACTATATGCCGTTCATTTTTTTATATGGTGGCAATAAATATGATGATTCTCTTGGCATTAGAGCGATATATTGCATAACTTATTAAAGTCCTATTTTATAACTAAAAGAACTTTAAGAACAAAGTAGAATTTTGTTCTCAGCGGAGTCCCTCAGGGAAGTATTCTCAGCCTATTACTATTATTACATTACTTATTATTACGTAAAGGATATATCAAATTTAATTAATAACGTAATTCATTGATATGTTGTTACCATTGATATGTTGTGACCATACAGGCACAGTTTTATATAATTTTTTTAATCTGTTAAACGAAAGGTGCATGAGTGCAATGAATGCGAAATATCTAGTTAAATATATTATTTACTAAATTAATCCAGTTCAAACAAATATTTATAAAAGTTGCATTCTCTAATTTTAAAAACAAGCTTATACACCGAAGTGGTACATTCAGTAAACGTGCTTGACAAAAACCGGCAACATGGTGATGCACCAGGAGCAAGAATCTAGCGGTTATATATCTTTTCCTAGGGTTATCATTTCAAAATTTTAAATGTTCCAATATTAGGACAGAAAAAAAAATGCATGTAAAAAGATGTCAGGACATTATATTATCAAGACAAGAGTCCAGGCGCGTCTGTAATGAAAATTGTTGACTTATTCGCTACTTGATATTTTAAAGTTAATTAATTAATCTATTTCGCATTGCTAAGACTAGTAGATCTTTCATTGCAAATTGTATTCGATTCTATAATAAATTACCTGAAACAGTTCTGTCCTTGCCTGACAATATGTTCAAAAATACTCTGTGCAAGAAGGGTTATTATAGTATCGATGAATATCTAACTGATAGAGATGTTTGGAAATGATTCAGCACATGTATTAATATATCATTAATTGTATCACTTGATTTCATTATATGAACACTCACATATATTTATTGTAATATATTTTAACGATGGAAAAAAAGAGCTATATTGTTTCTTTTCGCATTTCTTCTTCGCCAATGGTCATTTCCGAAATGCTGGTAGATTAAAAAAGAGAGATTAAAAGTAAAAAAAAAAAACGAAAATTATTAAGTTTATATTAACAATATGATTTAATTTAAAGAATGTAAGACGTGTCGAAGTGCCCGTAAGGGTCTAATGGCAAATAAATGATTTTTATCTTTTATCTTTACTCTTCCAACCAAAAAAGTCCAGAGAAATTTAAAAACCAGACAGAAAGCCGAAAGTCCTTAGTATGAACCTTATACTGGCTAATGTGGTACTCATTTAGTAACGTGCAACGTCACGTATAAAGTAGACAGGTCTTTCGGGAGCTTTAAATGTCTACAGAATCTTTTAAAAACGTTAAGATTTTCCTTTCAGCAATCATAGCAGCATTCGCAGACAGGACGGGCACACCAAAACATTTAAAAATGAAGCTCCAAGAATACGACAACAACACGTATATATCTTGCGCGTTACGACCAGCCGTCAACGAGTATCCTAAAGCAAAATGGGCACATATAAAAGTGAAACCTCGTACTATGGGTAAGAATCAAAGTAATAATTATTGTCCAATAGAAATGTATATCTTCATACCAGATACTATCGGTCCTTACACGCCTCGATTGCTTCTATAACACTCAAAATTCTTTTCACGTACACTCGCTAGTTCTTAGGGCTCTTGAATTTATTTTTTACGCACTACCTCGATGCGCGAGGAAGTAATCGTGTAAGGTACAACTAGATATGAATTAAGAAACATATGGCATCCATATGCAGTTGTTAGAATTCATGAGTTTTCTCGGGAATTTCTGCAGTTTGAGAACGTCTGAGGAATCCTACTCCACTACGTAAGAGGTGCACTCTAAGATTAAACAACTGAGCACCCAGTCGCAGTTGCAGGAATTCTAGAGTAGCCTTGGGAATTTCTGGTGGTTAGCGACGCCAGGGGAATCTGCGTGAACTGAAGTGGATAGATGTACAGTGTTGTGTCAAGAGGCCAGGTATGATGATGATGGCTTCAGGCTATGATGCACTCTAAGACTAAACAACTGAAATGAAACTGAATAAATCCTTATATTATTCAATTTATTAACAACAAAATTCAAACATATACAAAAACGAAATAAAATTTAAATCAAAAATGGTGGCTATGTACAAGACCGCGTTGTAAACGTTAGCAGAATATATCTTTTTGTATGGCAATGCCAAATCTATGGACCAAATAAGCGGCAACTCTTACCGGCGCCAACTCAGTCACCGGAAATGAAAAGCGTCTTTGAAATTTTAATGAGAGTGAAAGTATGGGGGCCCAAAGAATCAATAGTTTTGACTCCAAAGGGTGAATACATGGGATTCGACGCCTTGAATTTTAATGTTTTGGGCTCTTTTGATATCTTGGCTGCCACGTATGTTTACCAGTGACCAATGTGCCAGAGCTAGGATATCGCAGGTACCATCTCAGACACCGTCCAGACCTCCGCAGGCCTCTTTTCACCTGAATTGGTGTACTTTACCGATCTGTCGCCGTTGCCGGCGAACTGCCATCGCTACAATCGCCATCTGGAACATCTGCATGCATTTGGCATCGTTGCTGCCCTGGCTGCCTTGCGTCTCTGTGACACAATTTCTCTCCAAGAGGCATCCTCAGGGGCTGTAGATATTATTACCGTTCCTCATATTGAGTTAGAGGAAGGGCGAATGAAAATATACTTAATACAGCGGAATTGCTTAGGTCTGTCAGTTTGTTTATAAGAGAAACTGTTTAATTATGAAGTTTTGAAATTTGTAATTGGTCCTTATTTTATTAATTATATTTTATTTTAGATGCGGAAGTCACGGGGGATGTAATAATACATAAATACCGCGAAAATCAAACGTACGATTTTGAATGCAGCAGTTTCGATTATGTCGTATACATCCTGCATCTTAATGGTAAGGACACCATTTAATGACTAATTTAAATTTGGCGAGGTCTGTCGCGCGGTGGTTAGCAACGCTAATTTGACACCAACGCTCACAAACGCTCGTGGGTTTGATTCCTGCACAGGCCAAACATTCCCAGAACAAACAGTACAAACATGTTCATGCACACGCATGAACATGTTTGTTAGTCTTGGTCTACATGTTGAAACTATTTTCGTATTACAAAAGAGAGCCATCTGCTATATTTATAACATGGGCTCCAGGGAATCACTTAGAGAACTATTCAAAGAAATAAATATTATTATTTGTAAATAGAAATTAGCGCATGTGAATAAACAGACTCTTACAATTCATATATTTATGCCATATTTGTCTGTATTTATAGAAAATAACGAGATACTTTCGTCTGTCAGCTCCAATGAATATAGTAAGAACCTGATAAAACGATTGAAACTGTCCAAGAAGGATCACAACTTGACGTTGCGGTGCATAACATTTCACTGCGAGAGTAATCGCACGGAGAAATTTTACGACTGCACGCGTCGCCAGATCAGCGCGACCAAGTTTGTGTTGGAATCGGAATCCGACGAGGAAAATGGTGAGTAATTAACAGATTCAGATGATGGAGAGCTCGATGGCGTCATTCTAACCGAACACCCAGGTTAACCGACGTCGATCGCAGCCTGTCTATGGATTTCTGCTTCGGAGGGCACGTTAAGCCGTCGGTCCCGGCCGTTGTCGATAGATGACAGTCGTTAAGCTAACTCAGTGGCCATCGGGCGGCTTGAAAACACTGGCCTCCGCCAATCCGCATTTGAGAAGTGTGGTGGAGTATGCTCTAAACCCCTTCGGATGAAAGAACACCCGTGTCCCTGCAGTGGGATGAGTGAGGATTGATGTGGATGTGAGTAACAGATTAAGGTTGGTTACTTTGGCGCAGTGCTGAAATGCGCTGTTACGATACTTTGACACCAATGCTCATAGGTTCAATTCCCGCACAGGACAAACACGTATGCGTGAACATGTCTGATTGTCTTGGTCTGGCAGTTTTTAAGAGAGTTAGGGCGCACCAAACCAGCCCGCCTGGTGAAGTACCTCCACCTCACAGACAACCGCAACCAAGTAAGAACTCCCTAGAGGGTTGTTCTGTTCCTGTGTGTGTGAGGTCACCAGTAAGCCCCCAAGGAATTGCTGAGTAAGCAGCAACTCCTTGGGGGCTTACTGTTGTTCGAGTCATCGCGCGAGTGATACATAATATATTACAAGTGTTAATAGGCTACGGTAACCGCTTTACATCAGGTGGGCCGTATGCTTGTATGCCTACCGACGTAGTATAAAAAAAATGTCGATAAGAAACAGCATTCTATCCCTAACCAATTTTAGATCGTGGCCCGGACAACTTGTAACTTTAGTAACGAAATATTGGATTGCTGTAATTTCCATTTCAGGTATAGTTCCAAGTGACAAATGCCAGTTGCCTGCCTACCCCGCCAACGGTCGCTACCAGGTCATCAACACTGCCAACGCGAATCCATTTCAGATATCAGACTTCTGGATCCTGGACATCATATGTGATGACGGATTCGGCATTCTGGGCGGAGAGAACAGAGTGCACTGCAGCTCAGGAGTTTGGTCGCGCAAATTGCCTGAATGTTCTCGTGAGTATATTTAATTTCTTTAATTTTCTTTGATACCTTCTTCAATTCTTTGATGTGCTGCAAGGAAGGTGGTAAGTACATGGGTATATCTTCACGCCAGGCCCGACCGACCGAGCGTCATAAGACGCAGTCCTTACACACATCACTCGCTTTTTTAACATTCATATGTGTAGTTTTAGACGAGCTAGTGCAGCGGTTAATAATGCTACTTTGTTACCAACGCTCGTGGGCTCGATTACCACGTAGGACAAATATTTATGTGCATGGACATGTCTGTTTGTTTTGGTCTGGATGTTTTAAGAGAGGTAGGGTGCATCAGAGTAGCCCGTCTGGGGAAGTGCCTCCACCTGACAGAAAACCGCAGCAAAAAACAACTCTCTGGAAAGTTGTCGTATTCCTGTGTGTGAATGAAGTCACCAGTAAGCTCCTAAGGAGTTGCTGTGTTTTGCAGCAGAGGTGACATGATACTTAATATATTATAAGCGTTAATAGGCTACGGTAACCGCTTGACATCTGGTGGGCTGTATGCTTGAATGCCTCTTGACGTAGTATATAAAAAGAAAACGAAAACTTATGACTTCTAGAAAT
Organism: Pyralis farinalis; assembly: GCA_947507595.1. Classification (NCBI taxonomy): domain Eukaryota; kingdom Metazoa; phylum Arthropoda; class Insecta; order Lepidoptera; family Pyralidae; genus Pyralis; species Pyralis farinalis. Next base: position 1,518,440 of record OX382263.1, read on the forward strand.
GTTACCAAAAATTTCTCAACGTGCCTAAAGAAGTTTTCACATAAAAATTATGAGGCATTTTGATTAAACTAGTTTGAGCTCCAAGTAGCTCATGGGAATAACTGCCGTCTCATGCAGCCGCCAATGTCGCTGTCCTAGCTGCTCAAGTCGTCTCTGTTACGCGTGTTTCGCCTCTCCACGAGGCATCCTTGTGTTCTGTAGATAAACGGATTAGGATGGGTTTCTGACGATTCAAAGAATCATTTAGAGTTTTTGTAGGTATTGTTGGATAGAAAGAAGCGCTAAATCTCGGTTTAACTCCGCATTGCGGACGTACCAAGGCGCGTTGGGAGCTCTTCGGCAGGAGAGGTTTTGGACGGTTTGGAGTTTTTTGATGGTATTTGGACTAGAGTGAGCAAAAACTGGTGATGCGTACGTCGCCGGCCTTATGCAAACCTTACACAGGGTTCGCTTATTTCTCAACGACATTTTACTGTGCCTTCCCAACATATTGCTGAGTCGGCCTAAGTAATATCTAGCGGTACTGACCACCTTTTTGACGTGTGGGTTAAAAGTGAGCTGAGAGTCGAGAACAACTCCAAGGTATTTTGCTTGTCTTGCCAGGGCACTGACGACCCTAGTATAGGCATATGGTAAGGGAAATTGCGTTTCACATCGCAGTAGTAGACCGGTGAAATTTTGTCCGGGTTAACATCTATATGCCACCTACGAAACCAACTTCCTAACTCAGTGACTGAGGTTTGAAGTTTGTTGAAGGCTGACTTGTTCTGAACACTCTTAGTGTAGAGTGCCGTATCGTCGGCGAAGAGGGAAAGCTCTACAACATTTTTAGGCATAGGAATATCGTTTCTATATGATATCTAAATCAAGGGAGCAAGCTCGGAGTCCTGTGGGCCTTGAGTTGGCGTGGAGAAAGGGTTCCTTCGTGTCTAAACCGAAAGAAACGGTCTTTGAGGTATGATGCCACTATTCGGACTAATCTGTCGGGCTGGCTTAGCTTATAACGCTTGTTCAGTAGTCCCATACAGTATATTCCACACTACGTGTACCAGTGGCCGGCCAACTGCCACCGCAGCTTGGTAGCTACTGCGGATATCCTCACTTCTAATTCTATCACGAAGAGAAACCCACAGCAGAGCTCTTTCCATAGCACGCTGAGCGACCTAGATACGGCCTAGATACGACCTTCCCCATACGGCCCGCAGTGAAGGATCACGTCTCAGTTCCGTATGCCAAAATTGGCAAAACACTTTCCCAAATAATTCAGGTGTTGAGGAGTTTTGGACGAGAAGGTGTGTCAAAGTTTCCCGAAAACTGCCCAGCCGAGTTGGATTCGTCTGTTGACCTTCAGGCCGACAATGGACTTACCTGAATAACTTTACAAGCTATTTGTTACCTATTTAAATTATTTTTATACTTGTACGGGCCCCTTCGATACGACCCGTACACTTTCGTAAATGAATATAGAAATAATAGAAAGTAGGTACTGGCGGGCTTCGTTCTTCGACCTCCGGTTGTAAGTCGCAGGTCTGTGGGTTGGTGCAGAATGAAACGCCTGTTGCTGTCCAGAAGTATGGAGCCGTAGGTACTTGCTGCTAGGTCTGGACTGGCTTGGCTTCGGAGTGACTTGGCTGGCTATTTCACTGTAGTGTGAGCGCTGAGTGTAGCGGACGACTGGTGCCGATCACCGTTGTATGGCCCATATTTATACCCCCGCTGTGCGAGCGAGAGGTACATATGTGGGAAAGAGATAGCAATAGCCAAAATCGCCCAGACCTAGAGGCAATACCTGATCGTGCTCGCTTTATTTGTGTCAAAAATGTTTGTAAGTTGTACTATTATTTCATACATTTGACCCCTTTTCATATAAAACCATAAAAACTTTTGTTAAAGTTATTGTCAAACCTATGGGTCAGTGAAGTTTTACATAAAATGTTTTCATTATAAACTTAAAATTACGTTAATAGGTACATCTATGCACTATTGAGCTGTTGCAGCCAGTAATTCGCCGTTATAACTTTATTATATACCTGGCTTGCAACAGCTCGTACCTATATACTAAAACATGTAAAACTTATCTCTAACAAAGTATGTATGTAAACTGTGTAAACCTATTCTAATCCTTACATAAACAACTAATACAAACAACTATAACTATTGACTATATAAAAATGTGCATCACTTATAACTACGCGCGACGGTTATCTATCTATTTACAATTAGTTGTCGCGAACATATACTCCCGCCGCAGCTATTCTCAGCTGGAGATATTTTCCGTGTTCGCGCCGTCGACCGTCGCTGTAGGCAGGATCACCAGCTTCTTGGTGGGCCTTCGCAGCACGCCCTTGTTGGTCCGCACGTCCACCGCTCGTGTCATCGGGCCGAAGTAGTCGAGGCCGGTGTAGGTGAAAGGGCGCTGATGATGCGCCAGTCTGCTCCGTGGATGGTCACCCGTAGACGGTTGAGCGGGCACGGCCCGCCTGATGCGACACTGTTGACATCTTTTCAACACACTTCTAACTGTATTGCGCAGTCGTAGTACCCATAAGTGTTGTCGAACTTCGTTGGTCGTGGTCTCGAAGCCCCCGTGATGGAGTCTTCGATGTACCCATGAGATGTACAGTTGCACATATGTATGTTTGCCATCCATAATCGGCGGAGCTTTTTGTTCGTCCGTGATGTCGACAGCGGCTGCTATTCGTGACCGTAGCCGCATGACGTCATCGCTGTCTATAATGACGGACAGCTGACTTAGTCGGCTATTAGCAGGCAACTGTTTTTTGCACTTTAAAGCTGCGACATCTTCACTGAACGCATCATCTTGCACTGAGCGTATCCACAGCTGTTGGGCACGATGTAAGTGATGTGTTTCAAGTTGAATGAAACAGCTGTTTTCACTTTCACACGTAGCACTGATTTTCTTGTTTTTTCCCTTCGCTGCTTTCTTTATTTTCGTCCAAGTAGCGTCGTCAACTTCGTTTTTCTTATTGCGTTTGTAGGCCGCGTTGCACAGTTGTTTCTTGATGCGCAGAAGTTCGATGAATTGTAGTACACGCGCCGTAGTACGCACTAACTTTAACCAACTTGAAAAACGAGTTGCGTCGGGCAGTGCTTCCTTTAGTGATGTAGTGTTTCGAACAAAGTTGACTCTTTCCTCGCCGGTCAGACCCATATGGTCGGGTTCATTGACCTCTCGCGGCCAGTTTGCTTCCGACTCGCGTAGAAACGCGGGCCCGTGGAACCACCGGTGTTGTGAGTTGAAGTCGTGTGGAGTGTCGCGCGTTGCGTCGTCTGCAACATTTTCCTTGGTAGGTACCCATCTCCACTCGCTGGTCTTCGTTTCCTCGGCGATCTCCGCGATCCGGTGGGCCACAAACGGTTTGTACGCTCGCGGGCCAGTGCGTAGCCACGAGAGTACCGTGCGTGAATCCGACCAATACACTCGGCGGGTCGGCTTTATGTCGTGTTCGTCTATGGCTGTGCGCGCAAGACGACACCCAAGTACAGCTGACTGGAGTTCGAGTCTCGGTATTGACGTCACTTTGTTCAACGGTGCAACTTTGCCTTTTGCAGCTATCAATGACACATGTATATTCCCGCATGCATCCTGTGCCCTCCAATACACAGCGCAGGCGTATTGCGACGAACTTGCATCGACGAAAGTATGTATCTCGTTCGTATGTGCGGTCGATACGCCGGGATAGCACCTTGGTATAGCTAGGCTCGGTAGTCTTCTCACGTGAGAGAGCCAGTATGACCAACTTTCGGCTTCACTGTCTTGCAACTTGACATCCCAGTCGATTCCAGTACGCCAAGTATCTTGTAAAATCTTCTTCGCTTGTATTGTAACAGGTGTAACTAAGCCCAGCGGGTCGAACAAAGACATCACTGTACGTAGGGCTTCTCGCTTCGTCGGTGTTTTCGTGCCTTCCAATATTGAAGGCGGAAGCTTGTGTTGATTGATGTTGAAGCCCAGATTGTCTTCATTCGGGTCCCACACCATGCCCAATATCTTCTCTGCATCGAGTTGCACTAAATTCCCCTTAGGTGTAGTGGAGAATTCGGCGCGCACCTTGTTTGAGTTCGATGCCCAGCGTTGAAGATGATAATTCGCTCGTTTGTGTATATTAGCGACTTGTGTTGATACTTGTATGGCGACATCCTCCGTGTCAAAGCTGGCAAGATAGTCGTCGACGTAGTGGTTTGCTATCGCTGCCTGCGCTGCCTCGGGAAACTGTTCTTTAAATTCCTCGGCGTTTTTGTTTTTGATGTATATCGCCGTGCATGGTGACGACGTGGCGCCGAAGATCACGCTTCTCATGCGGTACTCTGTGGGTGGACCTATTCTTCTGTCTTCTCTCCACAGGAACCTCTGCATGTCTCGGTCTTCCTCCCGTATGTTGATGCGCAGGAACATGTCCTTGATATCGGCCGCGACCGCTACTGGGCGTTGACGGAACCTCATCAGCACTCCGGGTAGAGATTGTATGAGGTCGGGCCCAGACAGCAGCATGTCGTTGAGGCTGATACCACGGGTCCTGGCTGCCGCGTCGTGCACGATGCGTAGTTTCTCGGGTTTTTGCGGGTTGATAACTGCAAAATGTGGCAGATACCAAGTTCTGTCGCTTTTCACTGCTGGAGCCCTCTCTGCATAGCCGCTCTGTATCAGAGTGTTCATTTGTGTCTCGTAGCGCCGCTTCAATTCAACATTTTTGTCGAGTTTCTTCTCGACTAACTCGAGGCGACGCATCGCTGTGTTGTAGTTATCCGGCGGTACAAAATCGCTTTGTTTGAATAGCAATCCTGTTTCAAACCCTCCCGCCGGTAATCGACGCGTCTTCTCCTCGAGTGTGCGCAGCGCGTTGAGCTCGTCGTTGGTGTGTGAATGTTTAGGCTGAACACCCAGAGACTCGAGGGCGAAGTGCTCCTTCATGAGGTCATCCATTGTCTGTTCCTCCGTTAGTGTTACTGTAGTCAGATGGCTAACTCGATGGACTTGCTGCTTCTTCTTATTTCCCGTCGCGCCGTGCAATACCCATCCCAAGTCGGTTAATGACGCGACTGGTTGGGCTGTGGTCCCTCTTCGCACGTCGTGTGTGAGCAGCAACGACCAATTATCTTGACCCAGCAACACGGTTGGATGGCCTTCCTCATAAATCAGCTGATCTTCTATGTCTTCCAAATGACGACAGTGTTTCACGACACTACGTGGCACACCTTGAGTCGTCAACATCAGCTTGTCCATTGTACGCGCCGACACATCGTGCTTCACTGAGTTTCTTCCTTGTATGGTGAAGTGTACACGTTCCGATGTATCGGCCGTAATACGTGCGCCGGCCACACCCTCTATGTAAAAAGGCGCGGGCGGCCCGTGTACGCCGATTTTGTTCGCCACTGCCGACTCGATGAGTGTGCACGTAGAGCCGTCGTCCAAAAGGGCGTAAGTGTCGTATGTACCCTTCGGACCGGTCACTTGTACAGGCAGAATCTTGAGATAGGCAGCAGTGAAGTTTTCCCTTGTCGACGTAACTATGGCTGTTGAATTTTCAACTTCATTTTCTTTCCTTTTCGTGTCGTGTAGAAGAGGGTGATGCGTGTACTTGCATCCGTCGACTTCACACTGCTTTGGCTTGCAGTTATGCCGAAATTTGCGGACTCGCAAACAACGGAAGCATAGCCTGTGAGTTCTGGCTAGCTCCCATCTCGCAAATTGGTCGGCTTTCTTGAACACGTTGCAGTCGTACGGATGGTGACCCTCTTTCTTGCAAACTTGACACTTTAGTTGCACCGCAGTAGACTTCTGATCTTGAGTGTGGTAAGCACGTAGTCCTTTTCGTACGGCAGGCTCCCGCCGGTCTTCAACCGCAGTGAGCTCGGCCGGTGCGTAGCTTCCACATCGATCGGCGGTGACTTCCAGAAACTTGGACAGCGTGAGAAGGTCTGGATGATCTTCCGGCTGTTCGGCGGCGAAGTCGTAATACCTGTAGCGCAGCGCTGGCGGCAATTTTTCAATGACGCTGCGTACCACTTCGGCGTTGTGTAGGTAGTGGTGCTTCTTCAGTGCTTTAACTGTGGCTGTGACGTTAAGCACCTTGGAAGCGAAGATGCAGATGTCTCTTGGGTTCTCGGCCAGTCGTGGTAGCGCACGGAGCTTGTTCAGTTCGGTCATCGCCAGTGCATCTGGACGACCGAACCTCGCGGCTAACATCTTCATAACTTCTTCTGAAGTCGTTGACCCGACGAAGAGACATAGTGTTGCATCTCTGGCGGCTCCCTTCAGGCTGTGACGTAACTTGGACAGCCTTTCTTGTTCGGAGAGGTGACTTGCAGCTTCATCATAGGCGGCCTTGAATGGCAGCCACTCGTTCGATGACCCGTGAAAAGACGGTAACTCGACGGTCCTCGGTGTAATGGCGGGTTGAACGGCTCTCGCTGCAAGTGTGATGGCAGTTGCTAGTTGATTGTAGTCAAACTCCCGTTGCGGTCGTCTCTCTTCACAATAGCGTGCTGGCTCTATATCCTCTCTCACTGGAACCGGTACTTGTTGCTCGGCGTGCCGCGTGACCTCGCTGTGGCCCCGATGAAGTGCGTCGCTGCACGTCTGCGGCGGCGGCGCTGCTATAACCTCCTCTTCATCGGTCCTGCGATGGTCCGGGCCTGGGACGTCGGGCTTCGGTACGTAGGGCTCCATGGTGAGTGCCAGCGTGCTTCTGTTGACCCAGTCGGTTGTTCGCTCGTTCCTAGTTGCCAAGTCCTCGTCTGCTTCGATCTCGTCTTCGGAGTCCGCCTCCAACGCGGCGACACGTGCAGCTGCCAGCTCCACTTCCTTCTGTAGAAGGAATTCTCGCGCCTTGGCCAGCGCTCTCCGCTTGATTGTCGACGTAGTGCGGGGCGCGCTGGGCGGGCGGCGAGAGGCCTCCTTCTGTGGGCTGGCTGTCCGGTGTGTGGCTGCAGTCTTGCCGGTTGTTGTCTCGCCAGTTGCCGTCGTCTCACCGGTCGTTGTAGTGGCCGTAGTGTTCGTCGTCGTCGATGTTTCGGCTGTAGACGTCTCTGGCGTCGCTACGGCGGGTGCGGCGGCGGTGGCGGCGGCGGCGGGCGTCACTGTGGCGGCGGCGGCGGGCGTCACTGTGGCGGCGGCGGCGGGCGTCACTGTGGCGGCGGCGGCGGCTCCGTCGACTTGAGCAGGCGTTGTCCTCCTTTCCGACTCCATACTTCTTGTAACAGGCATTTTTCTTCGTCGTCTGAAGAACTATTCCCAGTATCCGGCTGCTGAAGGACCAAAATGTACGGGCCCCTTCGATACGACCCGTACACTTTCGTAAATGAATATAGAAATAATAGAAAGTAGGTACTGGCGGGCTTCGTTCTTCGACCTCCGGTTGTAAGTCGCAGGTCTGTGGGTTGGTGCAGAATGAAACGCCTGTTGCTGTCCAGAAGTATGGAGCCGTAGGTACTTGCTGCTAGGTCTGGACTGGCTTGGCTTCGGAGTGACTTGGCTGGCTATTTCACTGTAGTGTGAGCGCTGAGTGTAGCGGACGACTGGTGCCGATCACCGTTGTATGGCCCATATTTATACCCCCGCTGTGCGAGCGAGAGGTACATATGTGGGAAAGAGATAGCAATAGCCAAAATCGCCCAGACCTAGAGGCAATACCTGATCGTGCTCGCTTTATTTGTGTCAAAAATGTTTGTAAGTTGTACTATTATTTCATACATTTGACCCCTTTTCATATAAAACCATAAAAACTTTTGTTAAAGTTATTGTCAAACCTATGGGTCAGTGAAGTTTTACATAAAATGTTTTCATTATAAACTTAAAATTACGTTAATAGGTACATCTATGCACTATTGAGCTGTTGCAGCCAGTAATTCGCCGTTATAACTTTATTATATACCTGGCTTGCAACAGCTCGTACCTATATACTAAAACATGTAAAACTTATCTCTAACAAAGTATGTATGTAAACTGTGTAAACCTATTCTAATCCTTACATAAACAACTAATACAAACAACTATAACTATTGACTATATAAAAATGTGCATCACTTATAACTACGCGCGACGGTTATCTATCTATTTACAATTAGTTGTCGCGAACAATACTTATAATCTACATGTCTTATGTTACAGCATTCTGCAAGCTGAATCGACATCCAAGCGTCAAATATAGCTGCCGGGTGAGCGACAATGGAACTGTTTCCACCCGCTCCTGCAACGAGTACGAACCTCCAGGGATGGTGGTTATTCCCGAGTGCAAGACGCCGGAGTACATCAGCAGTGAGGACCTGCCCGCGATGCACTGCAGCCCCGAGGGCATGTGGTCCGACAGCCCCACTTGCACGCCAGGTTTTGTATCTACATTTTAATTACGAAGCCCCAAAATGACTCTTTACACGAATGGACTCTGCACGTTTGCGTATATAATTAAAAGAACAGCGCATACTTACGAGTATATAAATATATATTTATATATAAGTATGTGCTGTTCTTTATTATATATAGTACTAGCTGACCCGGCGAACTTCGTACCGCCTCAGAATCAATAAATGGTGTGTTAGCTTATTAGATGTTATAAATTCTGTTTTTTTTTAAGACAAAATGAGTAGTCTAAATTAATTAAGTATAATTAATTCTTGAGATATCATAAAAAAGAGTTTCACATAAAATGAATGAGAAATGGAATTTACTTTATATTTTTTTTTCTTTGTTATTTTTTTCCATGTTTTATCCTATTCCGAACGAAGACAAAACCAAAAACACAAAAATCATAAAAATCGGTCCAGCCGTTCTTGAGTTATAAATGGTGTAACTAACAGGACTTTGTTTTATATAATATAGATTTGAATTTTTTTTCTTTTCATATTCATATCAACAAGCCTTCAGGGAGTTGTTATTTAGCTGCGGTTTTCTGTGAGGTGGGAGGCACTTTCCCTGTGGGGCTGCTTTTGATACGCCCTACCTCTCCTAAAAACTCAAACTAAGAATTAATTGCTTTTTTTATACCACTAAGGTGGCAAATAAGCGTACTGCTTGCCTGATGGTAAGCAGTTACCGTAGCCTATGTACATTTGCAACACCAGGGGTGTCACTCTTGCAATGCCGACCCTAAAATTGTAGTATCCTAAAATTGTAGTAAAATATCAATCCAACTGTATATTCAAATCAAGTCGAGAGTTCCGAGTGACACATGACTCCCTTTTTAGGGTTCCGTACCCAAAGGGTAAAACGGAACCCTATTACTGAGGCTCCGCTGTCCGTCCGTGCGTCCGTCCGTCCGTCTGTCACCAGGCTGTATCTCATGAACCGTGATAGTTAGATAGTTGAAATTTTCACAGATGATGTATTTCTGTTGCCGCTATAACAACAAATACTAAAAAATAGAATAAAATAAATATTTAAGGGGGCTCCCATACAACAAACGTGATTTTTTTGCTCATTTTTGCTCGATATTGATAACGGCAACAGGTAGACGCTTGAAATATTCACAGAATATTTAGTTATATATTCACTTTAAGAATAAATAATTAAATTAAAATAAAACAAATATTTAAGTTGGGCTCCCATACAACAAACATGTTTTTTTTTTTTGCTGTTTTTATAGATAATGGTAAGGAACCCTTCGTGCGCGAGTCCGACTCGCACTTGGCCGATTTTTTATACAGCTCACTAGTTTCTTTAACATTCATAGCTCTTTTGACATCACCTTTTTTACACAACGCCGAAAGTCATACAAACATACTTCTTCTTGATGTAAAGCGATTACCGTAGATCATGTACAACATTTAGTATCACTCGCGCGATGCCACCTCTGCTGTCAACACAGGTACTCCTTAGGAGATTACTAGAGATCTCAATCGCTAGCAGGAGTACAACAACCCTCCAGTGAGTTGTTATTTGGCTGCGGTTTTCTTTGAGAAACTTTCTCAGACGGACTGCTTTTAATGCGCCCTACCTCTCTTAAAAACTGAAAGAGACATGTTCACGCACGCAAATGTTCTTGTGTGGGAATCGAACCCATAAACGTTAAGTGTTAAAGTAGCCACTCTTAATCACTCCACCACCGCGCTGCTCAATATAAAGAAATCCTGTAATTTTGGATGTAAATGGTATCAAAATTATTAATACAACTATTGCATATTCTATTTAATATATATCAGCTTGAGAGCTCGATGGCGTCGTTGCGCGTGTCATTGTAACCGAACACGCATGTCAAGCAACGTCGGCCGCAGCCTGTCTATGGATGGCTTTATCTATCTCGAGTTTCTCCGTGCTCCGTGCACGTTAAGCCGTCGGTCCCGGCTGTTGTCGATAGATGACAGTCGTTAAGCTAAGTCAGTGGCCCTCGGGCGGCTTGAAAACACTGGCATTTGATTTCATTTGATGGCCAATCCGCATTTGAGCAACGTGGTGGAGTATGCTGTAAACCTCTTCGGTTTAAGGGAGATCCGTATCCCTGTAGTAATGAGTAAGGGTTGATGTAACGATGTGATTTCAGCTTGCGGGGAGTATACTCCTCAGGGAGTGGTGCTGATCAATAATGGTGAATACAGCAACCTGGGCGAGCTGCCCTGGCACGTGGGCATATATAGAAAGACCAGCAGACCTTACGAGCAGATTTGCGGCGGCTCCATCATCAGGCCCAACATCGTGATATCAGGTGAGTGCAACATCAGAATAACTTGGGCCTTAAGGAGACATTTGACGGTGACTGTAAGCAATATAATATAAATTATTAAAAATGTTTATAGCCATGCAATGTACATTGGTAAAATATAAATACAAGCCTCTGCTTAGGTACAAGTAATCTATCCTTATGTCTACTTCTGGAAGATATACAATCACCATGTATAATGAACAAATATTGATATTCTTGAACAAAAACACACACTTCATAGATATAAAGACACGAAAGAGGTAAAATATTAGATTTTTTTAACAATGACTTACAACTGTTCATTGGATCAACATTATATATGGCACGAATACACTTTTATTGACAGATAAATATTCTTGACACCTCGACGGAGTAGCCCCATAAAACTAGTAAATAACAGCAAGCTGTGTAGGCAGAGCTGATATTTTTTAAATTTAAAAAATATTTAAATATTTTATTTTTAATTTTTTAAAAATATATGGAACCCTGTACGACATCTAGCGACGAGTGCTGTTACTTTTTCTGTTGATGGGAGTGCAGTGCAGACTCTGCACTGCAGAGTGGCCGGCCATACGTTTTCCCATATGTTTTTTTTTTCTAATTGGAACGATTTTGGACCGTTCTTCCTCACCAACGAACATTTAAATTTCAAATTAAAGGATACAAAACTACAATATGTTAGCTATTAGTGTGTCGATTTTGGAGTTTCTCACTATTACCGTCTAAACGCTAGCTGGATGACATCAGTCTACCCCAAACGGCAATTTTGAGGGTAATGTGGCTCCGCTGGCTATCGCAGCTCTGCCAATAACCCCATATCTGAGCAACGATGACATATATCCATGGTAAGCCATTATAGCAATTTCAATTGATGCCAGACATCTAACTCTTCCCAACACGTCAACAAATGTATCCAGTTTGCAGCAAAGTAAATTTATATGACTTTTCCAATTGCACAGGTTAGGTTAGGTTAGGATTACCTACTCTACTCGTTATTGTATATAATATTCATAGCAATATTATTAGTTTTATAGTGAATTAGTTTTGTTTTAGTCATTTTTGTTTTATGCAACATCGGGAGGCATATAAGCATACGGTGCACCTGATGTAAAGCAGTTACCGTAGCCTATTAACACTTGTAACATATATTACTCGCGCGATGCCTCCTCTGCTGCTTACACAGCAACTCATTAGGGGCTTACTGGTGATCTCACTCACTCGCAGGAACACAACAACCCTCTAGGGAGTTGTTATTTGGCTGCGGTTTTCGGTGAGGTGGAGGTACTTCCTCAGGCGAGCTGCTTTGATGCGCCCTACCTCTCTTAATACTCGTATTTTTATATTTCATATTTATATTTAAGTTGTTTTGCTTTACCCACTTTATTGTATTGTATTTTAAAGTAAAACTTCTTTACGCACGCTTGACTTGGGGAGTAAGCTGGTGAATGCGTGACGAGAGCGTTACGAAAAGTGTGATCGGGCGAGGCGGAAGGAAGTTGAGAGGGAGATATAAGTTAGTGAAGATAGAAAGAGAGTTACGTTTCGTATATTACTGTAGGGGCAAGAGAGAGAGGTGCGAGCACACATTTTCTTTCTCTCTTTCTCTCATAGCGAGTTAAGTTTCGTATATGTAAGACACAGTGCAGGCCTATTGTCTGTCTCACACTATGGAGCTGAAGAAGTTTTACTTCAGTCGTGTGGTCTAAAGCACACTCGTTTTTTTTTATACTACGTCGGGAGGCATACACGCATACGGCCCACCTTATGTAAAGCGGTGGTAACCGCTTTACATAAGGTGGGCCGTATGCCGTATGATGTATTGCAATCGTTTATAGGCTACGGTAGTAGCCTATAAACGATTGCAATACATCAAGTATGACTCGCGCGATGCCACCTCTAATGCTAACACAGCAACTCCATAGAAGCTTACTGGTGACCTCACTCACACGCAAGAACACAACAATCGTCTAGGGAGTTGTTATTTGGCTGCGGTTTTCCGTACGGTTCCACAGACGGGCTGCTTTGATACGCCCTACCTCTCTTAAAAACACCCAGAACAAGACAAACAGACGTGTTCATGCACACAAATGATTGTCCTTTGTGGGAATCGAACCCACGAGCGTTGGTGTCGAAGTAACGCAACAACGCGTTCTGGCACTGTGTCACCGAGTTCGTCAAATTATACAAAGTAGATTCAATATCTGTCTTACATTATAATCTATATTTTCTATATTATTTTTTTTATCAATTACAATGAATGTGAAAGAAGCGAGTGAAGTATGTAAGGACCGCGTCTTATGGCGCTCAGTTCTCTCTGCCTACCCCGCAAGGGACCTGGCGTGAAGATATACATATACATACATACACACATCAATTACAATTGTAGTGTCATCGGCAAATAATATACATTTATTAGTTATAGCCTCCGGTTAAATTATTATCTATACAGATAATTAAAACTGGAGTGTCTGTTTGTAATATTAAAATAACCGCTTTTTAGTAAATGCATATGGATGTATACACGGTACATATACCAAAATGAATATTTTTACAATTTTTGTCTGTTTGTTCCAGGTAATCTTTGAAACGGCTAGACCGATTTTGAACACAACAACCCTCCAGGGAGTTGTTATTTGCCTGCGGTTTTCTGTGAGGTGGAGGTACTTCCCCAGGCAGAATGCATTGATGAGCCCTACCTCTCTTAAAAAATGTAGACAGATTTTATCTGATTTTATATGACGCACCCTAATCCCTTCTTTCAGCTGCTCATTGCTTCTGGAAGGAGAGTATGCCAGCTGGCCAGAAGCTCAGGCCACCGTGTGAATTCGCCGTCGCAGCCGGCAAGCTGTACCGGCCCTGGGATGACCCCGTGGACAACCAATACGCACAGAAAGCCAATGTGAGTTGATGATAAAAATACTATCTTTTCCTCATGGAGGAAGTTGTTGGAGCATCGTCACGGCATGCTCGCTTGTATTTGATAGTACTAGAATGTACTACCACTACTATAGGCATACAAGCATACGGCCCACCTGATTTAAAGCGGCTACCGTTGCCTATATATTGCTTGCGATATATTAATTATTACTCGCGCGATGCCTCCTCTGCTGCTTACACAGCAACTCCTTGGGAGCTTACTGGTGACCTCACTCACACGCAGGAACACAACAACCCTCTAGGGAGTTGTTATTTGGCTGCAGTTTTCCTTGAGGTGGAGGTACTTGCCCAGACGGGCTGCTTTTGATGCACCCTACCTCTCTTTTAACATCCAGACCAAGACAAACAGACATGTTCATGCATACAAATGTCTGCCTTGTGTGGGAATCGAACACACGAGCGTTGATATCAAAATCGCATCATTCACAACTGAGCCACCGAGCTCGTCATATTTAAGATAGTCAATTTTATTTTTACATTTAGTCATTTATATGTTAAAAACTCGCTAACTGAGTAAAATCATTCGGCTTATAGGAATTTGTATGGCTGGTCTTTTATGGTACTATATACCACAAGTATTTCTTAAATATAGTGTCGTCCTAGGAATGTGTCGTAAACAAAGCCTCTTCTTACATTCCGTGTGTATATTACATTCTTTTCTATAAAATATGAGAATAAAACTAGCGGTGGTAGAATAAATTATTAACTAACCGATTTAAAAATGTTTGCAGGTGAAATCTATAAAAGTGCCCAGCAGATTCCATGGAGCGTCGAACAGCTTCATGGATGATCTGGCCGTGGTGGTGTTGTGCAAGTCACTCGTGTACAAACCGCACATTGCGCCGGTCTGCCTGAGTTTCGATGAGCATTTCGACCGCGTACAAGTCAACAAGGGAGTAACAGGAAAGGTAATTAATAAATTCATTAAGATAATTTTTAAATCATGCCACCATCTGGCTATATTAAAACGGTGTAGTGAATATTTTCAGGAAATGTGTGACAATGCCTTGGATCTTGGTAATGAGAGTGAGTCTGATGGTCATTACACGTTGTTTTCGTCTGATGAAGACATAACTATGAATGAAATCGAACAGTCGATACGAAGTTTTAAAAATAAAAAGTTAGCAGGAATCGATATGGTCACAGCTGAGATGAGGTGGCACTTATGTCCGCGTCGCCTTCTGGTACTTAGGCAGTGCTGGAGAACTGAAAGGGTTCCAATGGACAGGAGACGCGCAGTCATCGTACCCTTGTGTAAAGGCAAGGGATCACGCATAGACAGCGCCATGGGGCCATCAGTTTGATCAGCTTAGCAGCAAAAGTATATGGAAAGATAATTGAAAGGAGAATGAGGGTGAAATCTGATGGAATGCTGTGGAATGCACAGGGAGGGAATTGAAAGGGATTTACGGATTAAGTTTTCTCACTCTATCTCTATTTATAACATGGGCTCCAGAGAATCCACCGGGGAACTCCTCAAAGAAATAAATATCCTCACTGTTACTTCTCAATATATTTATGAAAACATAATGTATGTCCGTAAAAATTTAGAGTCGTTTTCAAACTTCAGCGAAATACTTAGAAGTAGAAGTAAGTTGTGTATATGTGTGTACATCGGCTTGCTAGGTCTGGTAGATTTTTTCTTGTAAATTGTATTCGATTTTATAATAAGTTGTCTGAAACAGTTCTGTCCTTTCCTGACAATGTATTCATAAAGCACATTAAAAATACTCTCTGTAAAAGGGCTTATTATAGAATTGATGAATATGTAACTGACAAAGATATCTGGAAATAATTCAGCACAGATGACCTATCCTTAATATTCTTTAATTTACCATTTGATATCATTATTGTACCAATATGTTTATGTGAATTTTTTGTAATATCTAAATGTCAATTTTAAAAGAGATCTATATTGGCAAGTTTCTTTCGGCATTTCTTCTTCGCCAATGGTCATTTCCGAAATGCTAGTAGATTAAAAAGAAAAAAAGAAATATAAGAGAATTGAATAAGATACAATAAGATTATAATAAAAAAAATGTAAGACGTGTTTAAGTGTCCGCGAGGGCCCAATGGCAAATAAAGAATTTTTATCTTTTTTAACTTTTATCACTCTTCAATATCGCAGGAGAAGTATCTGGCCATAGACCAGAAGGTTTTCTCCGGTTTTATGGTTCTTGAGAAAGCATTTGATATGGTTGCGCGAAATTAACTGTGGGGCATATTGCCAAGACATCGGATTGACGGTGCTCTGCGGACCACGTACAAGAATTGCTCAGCATGTGTGCGGGTAGATGGCACCATGTCATCCTGGTTAGATGTCGAAACTGGTGTCAAGCAGTGTTGCATGCAGTCTGCTCAACTGGTCATCATTTTCTTCATCATTATCTTGTATCTCGTAGACGTAGTATTAAAAAAAAAAGAAAGTGGGGGTACCAATTAAGCCGCTAAGGAGTAGCTGTGTTAGTAGCGAGGCGGTGGGACGCTTGTACTACAATTTAAAGATAAAGATAAAAATCATTTATTTGCCAATAGGCCCTTACGGGCACTTAAGTCAAAATCTTTTTATTCCGTAAAAATGGCTACATTTGTCTGGAATCGTCACAATTTTTTTCCCTACCGTGCAGTTCATGACTAGGTGAGCACTGATAAAAATACTGCCAAAAAACTCAGGCATCCCTCTTTTGGTATCCAAACAAATTTACATAATTTATTAATTACATTACAATTGGATCGACTCACTCCCAGGCATTTTTATCATTAATATAGTCAGATACTTAAAATATACCCTGCTACACAATTTGGCTTTAACAGTAGTTTTAAATTTGTGTATTGACAATTCTCTTATATTGCAGGGAAGTTTGTTACAGAACCGTATACATTGCCCCATAAAAGAATTACTTATTTTGTGGAGACGGCTTGCATGTAACACAAGATTATGCTTATATCTAGTATTTATGCTATGAGTATCACTCTTTTTACAAAATGAGTCTAGTACTTAGATACGTCTTTCATTATTTAAATTAGATCATATTGTATCTTAATGATTTTCCATAATTTTCCTTTTTTTTTAGTTTTAATATCTCTTTATTATCTACCAGCATTTCGAAAATGACCATTGGCGAAGAAGAAATGTTAAAAGAAACTTGCCAATATGGGTCTTTTTTTTCATCGTCAATATATATATATTATAATAAATATATGTGAGTATATATAGTGATATCAAGTGGTACAATAAAAGTTATATTAATACATGTGCTGAATCATTTCCAGACATCCTGTCAGTTAGATATTCGTCGATTCTGTAATAACCCGTCTTGCTCAGAGTATTTTTGATGTACCTTTTGAACATATCAGGCAAGGACAGAACTGTTTCAGGTGACTTATTATAGAGTCGAATACAATTTACAATAAAATTGCAAGCGTGATACTGTGTGACCGCTTAACATCAGGTAGGCCGTATGCGTGTCTGCCTCCGGACGTTTTATAAAGAAATATTCTTTTTGTACAGGTGCCTGGCTGGGGAATTGATTCTCCTGGCGGAACGTTGTCTCCGGAACTCAAAGTGGTGGACCTGCCCATCGTGCCGTACCTCGAATGTTACAATACCTCCCCACTTAACTTCAAGCGGTTCATTACTAAAGACAAGATATGTGCCGGGTACAAGGACAAAGGTATCTTTTATATTTACATCTACCTATCTTTAACGGGACAGGCCCACCACTCATACCCACCACTGTGTCTCCTGTGTAGCCAGAATTAACAGCGGCGACCAAAAAGGCAATGAACAGTGAAGTTCATTGCCGTCCCGGGGGTTAAACTACAGCTGCATTGAAACTCACAATAAATTTAATCAGAAGAAATTTGTAGGAGTAGGAAGTTTTCGAATAGACTTTCCCTCTTGGCAATATGACAAATAAGGCATTAAAAAAACCTCAAAGAGATGACTAGTCAAGTGAAGCTCAACTGCCGTGCACCACGGTTTATCAAATATCTAACACTATTGGGACCTAAATTGTGAGTTGTTACCTAACATATCGATTCTAATAATATAGATTGCAGAACCGCCTAAACGCCTGGTAATTCTCCCCTGTTGCATAATTTATTACACTACTACACAGGAGACATAGTGGCGAGACTGAGTGGTGGGTCTGTCCAAAAAAATAATGTATGTATATATGTATGTATATCATCACACCAGGCCCCTTGGGGGTAGACAGAGAGACCGAGCGCCATAAGACGCGACCCTTACACACTTCACTCGCTTCTTCAACATTCATATCACTTTACATGTACGCTCGGCATTATATATCTTAATAAATTAATTACTATATTTAAAGGTACGGGGGTGTGCACGGGCGACAGCGGCGGTGGACTGGTCGTAGCTGGCAAAGAACAAGGAGTCACTCGCTACTACCTCAGGGGCATCGTCTCCGCGGCACCCGAGGAGGTGATCTCTTGCGCCGCCAACGAAGTGACTGCCTTTACTCACGTGACGAAACATTACGGATTCATAAAGCCTTACCTATTGCTGTAACATCCATCAGGAGGATAAGCAGTTGCCTCTCCGACGCTCTTCTGACCTAAAGCTGGCTTATTCAAATGACACAGTGGACAATATTGCGATCGACGAAGACAATGGAGAAGTAAATGAATCTGTAGATAATTATTTTCCCGTTCTCTCTCTATATGTATGTATATCTTCACGCCAGGTCCCTTGCGGGGTAGGCAGGGAGAACCGAGCGCCATAAAACGTGATCCTTTTACATTATCTTTAACATTCATATCTCTTCTCATGCACGCTCGCCGGTTGCTGGGGCTTCTGACATCACCTTCTACCAAGTTAGTTATCTCCGTGGGAAAATCAGTATCTTCGCAAAATCCTTAGGCTTAAGGCGACACCTCGATCGTGAAGCTTTAAAATGGCTCCGCCCAATCACCCCGCGCCCCTCAAGTGACACTCTACGCTCGATTTGTAAAATTTGAAATTAGCGCCTAATAGGTAACCTGGGGTCAACGTATAGTCAATGCAAACGAACAGAAAAGCTACGGAGTCGCGTCACACTTAAAAAAATTTATAATATCAATATTTAAAAATTATTGATTTAATTATTATTTAGCTTTATGCATACTGAACCAAACATATTTATTTAAGCTAGACGGAAAACAATAGTAATAATAGTAATAAAAAACTACAGAAACGTATTCACTTTTAAAAATTTATTGAAAGAAAAATCAATGACATCGTTTTATGTTTATATCTCGACAAGTTAACATGTCTCGGTATCTATGTTGTTCTTACATAGGTCTCGTCCAGTGGCGCCCTCATTGAATAAAAAATCATATCATAGCATAGAAGATAAACATTATGAAATCCTATGTTGCATTTATTACGAAGATAGTAAAGTATTTTTACGTCATTAAACCAACACTCAAAATATTCCACTATCGTTGTTATAAGCAAAAGTGCTAAAAGAGGCCGTTTTTGGCAATTATGCCTATAACAACGAAAGCAAAACATTTCAATTGTTGGTTTAATGACGTAAAAGTACGTTATTGTATTTGTAACACACGCAACACAGGACTTTATGTTTATCTTCCCCGCTATGATACGATATTTTATTCCTTGAGGCGCCACTGGACGGCATGTATCCCCCTTAAGAAGAATGAAACACCAGCTACATAATACAACATTGTTTATCGAGAGGCTAAAGCGAGCCATTTGTTGATTCGGGCACATATGTTCGAGTGTCATAATGGCTGATAGCGCCGAGTAAACACAGGATTTTTTATTTCGAATAAATAAGAGAAATAAAATTATCAGATTGAATTAGAGAAAGTATTCCCGCTATTACTACTAGTTTTTATATAATTTTCGCAACACATTAACATAATGTGACCTCCAGGATTTTTTTCTTTACAAAGAAGTTAAAGGTTATAACTTATAACACACACTTTAGTCCCTCTGCGTTATAACTTTAATGCCATTTTTTAGAGCACGAAGAGTAAACATTTTATTACAAGCTTTTAGCAACTTTTAGTGCATAAAATGGTATACGGCATCTACACAACTTTCACGCGTCATACCTAACATCGACGAGTATATCATTCACTGAAAGATTGCGTACCTAAATGATAAAGAAATTGTATATTTCGATCATTAAATGTTAACCTTTACCAAAAATTTATCAAGCACTTGGAATCCAATCAGCGAAATGTGAAAAAAACACAACCAATATTTTAGGGTATCCTTCCAAAGAATAAATTATAATGATTAATTTCATCTAATGATATAGATTTATAAATTTATGGAAAATATTTAGATTTAACATTCAATTATCACTAAGATTTTAAAAATTGCTGTTTTTGACCCTAACCGTTATGTAGCTAAATAAATTGATAAAATTATAATTTATAAAATTAATTTTTATTCCTTGAGCCTCTTTAATAAGCACAAATTTTGATTTGGTGCCTTCACCACCAGACTACATTCAAGCTATTTCACGTAATATATATAACCGCTATGAATAAACAAACGTCTTGAAGTACTCGTTTATCCTTGGCGCTAATTTTAGATTGGGATTGCAACAAACATATTTTTAAAGAGTAAATAGCTCTAGCCATCCACCTTGCTTGATGCATCGCCAGGATCCAGGAGGTCTGATTTTAATTTTTTCTCATTATCTCCTCCTAAGAAAATAATGGATAGTTCAATTACTTCCCGATAATCGTCACGTACAATGTTTTTTTGTAATTCTTGATTATAAAATATCAACAATTCTTTTATTATTGTATTACCAAAATGTTGTGTGACGATATCGGTGTACGATTGAATAGCAGCAGGATTAATAGTTTTCTAGTCGTCTCTAAATTTTTTGAACATTGGGATATCAGGGCTGCTTGTGACTTGGTGGATTTTTGATTCGATTTGACACAGCTTTACCTTGATCCTGGCCGGAAGAGCTCTCTAGTTTGGGTACAGCCAGAAGTTGTTCATTTTCTCTAAATGAAATTAAAATTGGCAGGCGTTCTTCTTTAGGGCTTCTCACGTCCAGACCAGGTAACAATTTCCCATTCCAGTAAACGGTCACCATTTTAGGCATATTATTTTGAAAATCTGATTTTATAGATTCCGCTCTATCTTTTCTACTCTGAGTGCGAATGCGTTGATAGACGATTTGTTTATCGGTAAATCATCACAGCTAAAATCTAGTGCTTCTACTACAGCCTGAAGTATATAGACAGAATCCCTTATGCTTAATTGAGATCTATCTAAATCTGCAACTAACATAGGCGTGATAAAGTCTTCCTTCCTCGTAACACATTTGTTTATGTCTTTTTTTTCTCTTTTTTTAATTTTCTCTGTTTGGTCCTTTCTTCTTTTTCGGCTAACTTTTTTGTCTACGCCTGCTAAACATCCTGGACGCCCTGGTTCTATTTATATAAATATTTTGTCTTCTTCTATTTTAATCCGTTCTTAAGCATCAGCGTGTGCTATATCGAATAAACTATCTAAATTATTTTGAAAGTCCTCACGGCGCTTGTAAACATCTTGTATTTTTTTGGAAATTTTAACTCCCAAACTAAAACTCCCTCCTGGTGAAGATTCACAAGTTATTTTACACAGTTAGGTATAGCTCTGGTAGGGATCCTAGCTTTTTCCCTAAATATAATACACTCTCGAATGACTAGGTATGCGCTTCACTAACAGTCAATTTAACTTCGCGAATTTTATAAAAAAGTACAGGAAGAACTTGACGGTTAGTCGGTAATTCTGCGCCTATTATTTGATAATTTACGTCTCCAACTAAGAAAATACTTGATTTATTGCTTCTCAATTCCACTGCCATCTTATAAAAACATAAAAGTTAAAACATTACGTATTAATCACGAGAATAACTCACAACACGAGAATAACTGACATTCAAAATTAATAGACGGTTAGGTAATTATGACGAAGTTAACGATGCTCTCTCTAAAGTTATTCATTGGTTTAGTGTTAATAATCTGCTTTTAAATGATAAAAAGACTAAAGTAATTAAGTTCCCAACACCTAATGTAAGACAGGTGGCTACCAATGTACATGTTAATGGAACTAATTTAGCCTCTGTGGAGACAACTGTGTTCTTGGGTATAACAATTGACTCCAGACTACAATGGGGCCCACAAATGGAAAAATTATCAGGAAAACTAAGTTCTGCAGCCTATGCAGTGAAAACTATTAGACGGCTTACTGATATTGATACGGCTAGAATAGTTTATTTCAGCTACTTTCATAGTATTATGTCATATGGAATTCTTCTTTGGGGTAACTCCGCGGATATTAACACCATCTTTTTATTGCAAAAGAGAGCCATAAGAGCTATCTACAAACTTGGTCCCCGGGAGAGCCTTAGAGAAAAATTCAAAGAAATAAATATTTTAACAGTCGCATCGCAATATATCTATGAAAATCTTTTGTATGCCCATAAAAACATAGACTCATTTTGTAAAAAGAGTGATACTCATAGCATAAATGCTAGATATAAGCATAATCTTGTGTTATATGCAAGCCGTCTCCACAAAACAAGTAATTCTTTTATGGGGCAATGTATACGGTTCTATAACAAACTTCCCAGCAATATAAGAGAATTGTCAATAAACAAATTTAAAACTACTATTAAAGCCAAATTGTGTAGCAGGGCATATTATAAAGTATCTGACTATATTAATGATAAAAATGCCTGGGAGTGAGTCGATCCAATTATAATGTAATTAACAAAATATGTAAATTTGTTTGGATACCAAAAGAGGGGTGCCTGAGTTTTTTGGCAGTATTTTTATCAGTGCTCACCTAGTCATAAACTGCACGGTAGGGAAAAAAATTGTGACGATTCCAAACAAATGTAGCCATTTTTACGGAATAAAAAGATTTTGATTTTGACTTTGACAAATGAATACCGCGAGTACGCGCGGCACTGCCGCGCAACTTGTATGAACATGTTTCGATGTAATTCGGCACGGATTATCGTAATCCAAATTCCAATAAAAATTAATTTCCGAGTGTTTTAAAAGCAAATGAACAAAACTAAGACCTATGCGTTAGAAAATAAAAACTTTGAAAAATAAGGGACACCCTAATATACATTTAAACAAATAGATTCTATAATCTATTCATATTTTAAAAAAACATGTGACAAATGATTTTCTTGCTGTTTCATAACTTTAACTTTTGTATACTGACATTTATTGTATTTTACTTATGTATACTCTGTGTTTTGTATTGTTGTACGTTTCCTTGTTATTTATTAAACTCTCAAGAACAAAGAACAAGGACCATCTCTGATGTTGCGAAATAAATCTGCTAATCCGTACAATAGTTCAATACCAACCAAAATGTATAGAACAGATGTTTTTTTTTGTGATTTCAGTGTTGGTTCATAGTAAATATTATTTGTTTGCTAAATGCCTCGCGGGGTAGGCGGAGAGAACTGAGCGCCACATGACTCGGTACTTACACACCTCGCTCGCTTCTTTAACATGAAACATACTGAGTTTTCTTTAAAAACTATCAAAATACACTATTTTACTAGTAATTATTTTAATACAAAAAAAAATAATAATAAAAAACCTCCACTGGTTTTCTATCTTCTGATAGCGCGAACCGCATTGGATAAATTTCCAACGTAAACTAACCTTCACCTACGTACACTGTCTAAGTCGGAGTTCGGTGAGCTTATAATGGTTACTATGAGTTTGTCGTCCCGTATGACACTTACGTTAAAGTAGCATATAAATCGAGTAGTGATTCTTCTGGTGGAATATGTTTATTTAGTAAGTTTCTCCTAAAAAACAAAACAGCAAAAATATTCTAATAATATAAATAATAATAATATAAATAGGCCGCAGGACTCTCAGCTCTGGCTTGCCTTCATTGGCCGTCCAGAGAGGAGTCGATAGAGCATATTGCTTTATCAGGTGATATGCTCCAGGGGTGGAAGTGTTAAAGGGTATAACGCCGCGAGTAACTTCGGAGAAAGCGCAGCACACCTCTCGACACCCCTGAGTCACTCACACCGGTGTTGCCCCCGGCCGAATTTCTCTGGCATTTCGGGGGTCCATCCAGTGAGTGGCAAGCCACCGCCTGCCGGAAGTAACATCAGATATGATAGTTGTGGCAGGCGTCCGTCCCTCTTCTGTAATAGCCCAGTACTAATAATCCCTCCAGATATCATTTTAATAGCCCAATATTTTCCAACACATTTGCAATAGTCCCAATATCTGCCGTGACCTGGTTCATGGGTATATTGTCACATTGATATCCCCTGGAGAAGGTCACGGCAGCTATACAACATTACATCAAACTTCTCAAAGGGGCCTCTACGCGTTGGTTCCAATCCCCGCGCACGCCTATAAAATGACCGGGATATACCCGTGATATAGGATATATAAATATATAAGTTTTTATTTTAATACAAAGAAATAAAGAGTCTCCACTGGTTGCTATGTGCTGAGAGCGCGAACCGTATTGGTATAAATTTCCAACGTAACCTGACCTCCACCGACGTACAACTTCTAAGTCGGAGTTCGGTCAGATTATAATGGATTTAATAGGAGTTTGACGTCCTATATAGGTACACGGTCAGCCTGTGGATAATGTATACCAATTATCAAATGTTACTGTTTATTCCTGTAAAAAATAACTCTTATTTAATGCAGTTTTATATAGAGTTATTAAGTAAGCAAAATTAAAAAAAAGTTTTAATAGGAATTACATAGCTTGGGCCAACCATACCTAGGAACTGTTCTAAAAACTAGAAATATGTCTACACAATGTTACTATAATATGTTTAATGAATATAATAATGATAAAAAAAATACCTTGTCTTGTTTGCCTCCGCCATTCTATGAACATTTTCTTTGTATTTTTATTTTATATATTTTCTTTTTAGTGTTCCCCATTATTACAACAGTATAATAAATATATATAAACCTATAATATTATTTACTACATATATCTAATAATAATACACTTACGCTAAATACTATAATATTGAATTTTTACAACTATTAATTATAAAAACTTCGGTGTCGCGATGTTAATGGAGCGAGCTCGAGCAGACAGTCGACATAGGTCTCACCTCGAAGCAGGCTGCAGCCGGACTGGCCCATGTAGTTAGTCAACGCGTTTATAATCCTCATTACCGCACAATAAGGTCGAAAACACGTAGCACCCAAGACGAATGTGATCGCTTAGAAATTGTCAGAAACTTAAAATATTTTTTAAAAATTTCATGTTTCAGTTATCAAAATATGCAGCAACCATATTGTAAACATAGATATTACTAATAGATTTAAGTAATTTTGAAGCGTATAAACAGAACAACTTCGTTGTAATTTCAAAAATAATGAATTTCAGGAGGTGTTTTCGAAAGTAATTATTATCGAATCAATTTTACACAATCGCGTATTTGAGCAAGCAAATTCAAGATAAAGAAATGAAGTTATTTATATTAAAATCTTAGATCCGTCAGTTTAGTCATTAGCCTATATTATTCGATGAAAGTTGGTCTAATTTTTCGATGTGTCGCCTTAAGTAGCGGACCCCGCCAATTCTAATGGATTAGGGGATAGCGCTAAGAAGAAGAAGTAACTAGAGAAAAGTGAAAGATAGTAAAGTTAATAAATTAATGAATGTATGTATAATGTATGTCTGTATAAAAAACCGTGAACGAACCGTGTGTGATGTATGCCGATGATATTTCGCTTTTGATGTCGTGTCCAAATGTCCAAAAATTACACAATCTAATAAACTGTATTACAATCTGGATGAATGATCACAATTTACAAGTTAATTATTCAAAAACTAAAATAATGCAGTTTAGACCGCGTCAAAAAAATGAATTTTATATATCTTTTTCCTTCAAGAATATTGAAATGGAATGTGTTCCTGCATATAGATTGCTCGGTGTTGTTATCGACTCCAATTTAACGTGGAAACCTCATATAGAAACGGTGGCTACTAAAATGTCTCAGTTTACGTACGCCTTGAGGGAATTGAAGAAATCGACGGACTAGACCGCCGTCACGGTACACTATGCCTACGCTCATGGTTGGCTTAGCCATGGTGTGATGCTGTGGGGCAATAGTGCGCACGAACAGGACTTACTCATTCTTCAAAAAAAAAATGTACACGCATAATAACAAACATCGAGCAAACAGACAGTTGCAAGCCACATTTCAAAACATTAAAAATTAGACGATTGTAAATTTATTAGAAAATATGCAAACGTTTATACGACACCAGGAGACATGCCCCGTCGTTACGAATCGCGTTAAAAATAAAAAATAAATTGTAATCTAAATTAGCACTACATAATAAATAATAATAAATATTGTCGGACAAATTACACAGCGCCATCTAGCCCCAAAGTAAGCGAAGCTTGTGTTATGGGTACTAGACAACTGATAAACATACGTAAATACTTTTTTTTTTTTTTGTAAATACATACTTATTATACATAGAAAATACCCAGACCAAGACAAACATACATGTTCATGCACACAAATGTTTGTACTGTGTGGGAATCGAACTCACGAGCGCTCGTGTCAAAGTAGCGTAACAACGCGTTTCACCACTGCGCCACCGAGCTCGTCATAGCTCAGGTCCCTATTCAATGTCAGTAAAGGTTTATAATAAGCTGCCTGATAACATCAAATTAGAAAAGTCATTCTGTAAACTTGTTAAATTGATAAAAGAATTACTCCTTACAAAAGCGTATTATTCTATAAAGGAATACTTAGAAGATAGAATACTTTAAAAAGTCTGCCTCTCTCTTCCACCTTGCTGTGCCTGAAAAGGTTCATGTGTATCTTTGTGCTGTGTATAATATTATATAGTTACAGTGTCACAATGTATACATTAGTATTCCAATGAATAAATAAATAAATAAAATAGGTCTTCACGCCAGTTCCCTTGGGGGTAGACGGAAAGACCGAGCGCCATAAGTCGCGGTCCTTACACACTTCACTCGCTTCTTTAACATTCATTGCTCTTTTCATGCACGCTCGCCGGTTTCTAGGGCACCTGACATCACCTTCTGATAAAACACAACTAATTTGGTCATGGTAGGTTAGTCTTGGTCTTCCGCGGCTTCTACATCCAACAACTTTCTCATTATATACCTGCTTCGTTGTCATTTCATTCTTTCTACACATTCGAATAAACGGAGAATGCTTTTTCTTATCTTAACACCGACTTTATCATTTATATACTGGGAACTTTAAGAAGTAATTTTTGATAAGGGTATCGGGACATTTAAAATTTCTCTTTAAGATACTTTACAAAGTTTACAAACAAATGATATGGTTGGTGCAACAAAAACATTTGGTTGGTGCCACCGAGCTTAACAAAATACCTAAGTAAATATACCTAAGAATAGATTTGACTGAGAACAGATGGTACACCGTATACGTTCCGGCACTATCGGTTTACTACAAATTCATCCATCCACATCAACCCTTACTCATCCCACTGCAGGGACACGGGTCTCCCTTCAACCGAAGGGGTATAGAGCATATTCCACCACGCTGCTCAAATGCGGATTGGCGGAGGCCAGTGTTTTCAAGCCGCCCGAGGACCACTGACTTAGCTTAACGACTTTCATCTGACGACTGTCATGTCCGACAATATTTATTTATTTATCTATCGACGACAGCCGGGACCGACGTCTAAACGTGCCCTCCGAAGCACGGATAAACTCGAGATATATAAATTCATCCATAGACAAGCTGCGGTCGACGTTGCTTAACCTGCGTGTTCGGTTAGAATGACACGCACAACGACGTCATCAAGCTCTCAACCAAGCAGAATATTATTATTGTATCGTAACGGAACAGCGTTACAAAAATCGTAACGCCAATCCGTTTTTCCCTCCAAAGAGATTCCCTTCAAAAAAATAACTTCATTATTTTAATGTTTTAAAGTAATTTAGAATAAAACTTGTATATAATATAATATAATAATATAACTTCTACTTGTACTCATTAGTTAAGATTAAATTATTATTACGAATTTTTTCGTTTCTTTGTGTTTATTATAAGTTACAAACCGTACTACAAAATAAAGATCGTGCAAGAGACACGCAATGTCATTTGTCGGCTGTGTTAACCAATTAGCTAACTACAGGGACAGTGAAGTAATTACGTAGGTAGCGCTGTAGATCGATCGATTGATGAGTTCTAAGTGGTCCATGCCTTTGTTGTCAATGAATGAATTTTTAATATTTTTAGGGATAATAAAATAGTGAGGTATTTATGGGAGCTTTATTGCACAATAATACACATGACATTGTTAAAGAGTAGCGATTGTCCAGTGTACAAAGAACCGCCCTATTGACCAACAGGACCCCGGTTCGAATCTGTACTAGCTCAGCGGTGAACATCGTGAGGATACCCGCACGTCCAAGAAATTATGTTTTGAAAGACGTATGACCTAACCTAAGAAAGGTCTAGTTTACCCTCTGGATTGTGGAGTTTTTAAACCACTAAGACGGAAAACAAGCATACTGCCTGCCTGATGATTTGCAACACCAGGGGTGTCACTCATGCGTTGCCGAATTTCTAAAAACCTCTTCACGCATTTCTTGCAAAACCCCATGCTATTTCTTATTCCTTGGAAAAACCTCGGCTGGGAGCTCATTTCACAGCTTGAGAGTTCTTGTAAGAAAGCTTTTCTGGAACCGCACAGTACGCGCCAATGCGGTTCCAGCGTATGAGGATGAACTCCCCGCAGTTGGCGTGCGGGGCGGTTATAAAAAGTAGCTGTCTGCACCATATCGACTAATTCTTCAGAACACAACCCGATGCACAATCGGTAGAACAAGCAAAGCGAGGCAAAATCTCTCCTTAAACATGAGGGTTCAATATCGTGTGTCAGAATTGAATCACATGGTACAAGCTGGTATTCAGGTGCTCCCGCCCAAAGGTGACTGCAGTACTCTAAATGCGGTCTGACTTGAGACTTATATAACACAAGACTTTGCCCCGCGCTGAAGAACTGCTTGGCTCTGTTAAGCACACCAAGTTTTTTGGACGCCAGCTTCAACTTCTACTCCAGGTGATTTCGATATTGCACTTCACTGGAGATCTGTTCGCCAAGCATCCTAATACTAATTTTGGTGACGGTAAGTGGTGTGTTCTGGAATTTAGGAACCACAGCAAATGGAGTTTTCTTACAGGTGAACGTGCAAATTTGCAAGCCGCTCGCCATCTCTGCCGACGAAATCGAATTTTGTTCTAGCAACCACCCTTTTATTGGATCTCGACGCAGCATTATGTTTGCGCTTCAAAACAGAAACATTAGGATCTCCATTAGTACGCGCCGTGGTCCTAGCCTTGTTATTAGCCTGCTTAAGAATATTGACTTCCCTACAATGAACCATGGCCGCTTTTTAGCTCCTGCAGTAGCTACTAGTCGATTGGGAATGTAGCATTCCATGCTATCCAATATCGCCGCAGCCACTGCGGTTGCACAGGAATCCATGTCGTCTGATTCGAAGCACAGCTGAACACAGATGCCACTAGATTACCTTTATTTCCAAGCGGTTGTCAGTTCTATGGATTATGTGGCCGGCCCACTGCCACTTCAGCTTGTCTATTCTGTGGGCTAAGTCGGTTACCTTAGTTCTATTACAAATGTCCTCAGTTCAGATTCTATCATGCAGAGAAACCCCGAGCATAGCCCTTTCCATAGCACGCTAAGTAACCTTGAGCTTCCCCATACGGCCCGCAGTGAATGGCCACGTCTCTGTTCCGTATGTCAGCACTAGCAATACACACTATTCGAAGACCTTGCTCTTCAGGCGTTAAGGTATTTTGGACGAGAAAATGTGTCGAAGTTTCCCGAACGTTGCCCGGCTGAGTTGGATTCGTCTGTTGACCTCTCGGTCGAAGTTGGACTTACCTAAGCATTTATAAAATTCAGGGGACAAGAAAATGACCTTTTTTAAAGTATAGTTATTTATTTCATACCTACTACAAAGGAAACATTTGAGTCTTACCGTCCCCATATCTGACATGGATGCCAGTATTCATGCCCAGGACTTCTGTGAGGAACTTTGACTAGTGACAAAAACCGATTACAACAATAGGTAAGTCTTAATAAATCCGTAATGTTTCATGACATGAGTGAAGGTGGTGAGTTCGTTCGCCGTGCAAGAGACCAGCTCGTCAGGTCCGGCAGACACAACTCCTCGGAGGTAGTAGCGCGTCACTCCACGGTCATCGCCAGCAACGACCAGGCCTCCACCACTGTCCCCCGTACAAACCGCCGTGCCTAGAAATACAGAAAATTATATTGATTGATCTCCACTGAGGGGTATGTACGGCAATGCATACTTTCTAGCTATGCAATTGTTAATATCTTTGTTGGGTATTCTTCTTAGCCTAGCGGTATCTTATTTCATAATTCATTAGTAATAGCGTGGTCCGCTACCTAAATAAGTATTTGGCGAAAGTACTGATTTTTAAATCGTACGATCGATTCGTTCCGTGTTCTCATTTCATGATCATAAGACCGTAGCATTTACTGGGAGCTTTAGATATGCGGCAACGAAGTGTTGGAACAATATCCCGCCACCCATAACAAATCTTAGTCCCAAAGTCACCTTCAAACTACACCTCAAAACGTTATTGTTGGGAAAACAAAAGCTTGGTATTCGTAGCTTGGTATTGGCCTAAACACTTTGTTTGCCGTGTGTGTGTAAGGAATACAATCATCGGTGGTACACTGCTGAAATTCTCACACATTATTAACATCATTTTTACTGGTTTTATTTACATTTTTATATTACACAGACACTTCTCTAATACAGACAGACTAGGTGACTTCTTATTGCACTTGTCCTCGGCATCTCGCGGGTGATAGCTGAAAATCAGTGGTTGCTCTTTCTGAGCGACATTACTCACTGAGCTACAGCCCGTTTGCGCTACTGCAGCACACGCGTACCCTAAAATAAGTCAGTATGTATATTCTTGTTTGTAACCTCTTATGTGTAAATTATTGTGTGTACGTGTGAGTTTTAGAAGCAAAATAAATCATATATCTATCATCTATCTAAATGGAGCGACTACCGTCAGACCTCCGTGACCAGATATTTCTAAGAAATATGTTTTCTTGGACGTGCGTGTCGCCATATTCTTCCTTCGCCGCCTATTAGGTGATAATGCCAAGTCTTCTATCATAATTAATATGGTTTATCAGATGGTGATGTCAGGAGGTCTAGGACCCAATATGAAAGGAAATTTAGAATGTTAAAGAAGTTTTTTTTTTACGGGACAGGCCCACCACTCATACCCACCACTGTGTCTCCTGTGTAGCCAGAATTAATAGCGGCGATCAAGAAAAAGGCAATGACCAGTGAAGTTCACTGCTGTCCCGGGGGTTAAACTACAGCTGCCTTGGAACTCACAACGAATTTAATCAGAAGAAATTTGTAAGTGTAGGAAGTTTTGGAATTGACTTCCGTTAAAGAAGTTATTGAGATGTGTTAGGACAGAGTCATGTGGCTTTCGGTTCTCCTTGCCCACCCTCGTAAGTGTGAAGATATATATTATGACGAGCTCGGTGGCGCAGAGGCGAAACGTGCTGTTACGTTACTTTACACCAACGCTCGTGAGTTCGATTCCCGTGGAGGACAAACATTTGTATGCATGAACATGTCTGTTTGTCTTGGTCTGGGTGTTGTAAGAGAGGTAGAGCGCATCGAAGCAGTCCGTCTGGAGAAGTACCTTTAGCTCACAGAAAACCTCAGCCAAATAATAACTCCCTAGAGGGTTGATGTGTTCCTGCGTGTGAGTGAGGTCACCAGTAAGCTCCTATGGAGTTGCTGTGTTAGCAGCAGAGGTGGCATCGCGCGAGTGATACTTATTGTATTGCAAGGCATGCCTCACGACGTTGTATAAAAAAAAACGGGTTGCACTCCGGGAGTGCCGGCAGAAGTGAAAACTTAAACATTAACGTTGTGCATTTTTGAATATTTTGGAATGGGTAGGGAATAATTTCGCAAGAATTGCTTTATTTATCAGTATAAAAGTACTATTATGTATGTGGTAAAATACAATATTCATTTATTGCGCTATCGTACACAAACATGACAATTTATATTACATTAAAATTTTAACACTTCAGAACTATTACAATTATTTTACATTAAAAAGTTTATCACTCAGAAAAATCAACTTTGATCCATAATTTCAACGACTCTTTCACCATCATCATTACCAGCATCATCATCGCCAATCTCTTAAACTCAAACACACACGCACACTCGCGCAAGCGCCCTGCGCCGCTTAAAGCAAACAGCGATGTTGATAAACTACGTTGAACGAAAGGCGTAAACGCCAATAATTTTATGGCGCTTACAACGTTTTGGTCGCGAGAAAATAATGCCCTATGAACGATCTAGCGCTTCATGTTTTAATTGTTTCATTAGAGGTAACTAATGTTTTAGCGCTGCAGCGAACTTAAGTTCTAATTCTCACCAAAATCTTACGGTCAGGGTCACGTGTCCTGACGCGAGTTTAACATTTTTTACTCATCCCAAAAAGTGCACAACGCCGCTAAAGAAGTTTTCGCTTCAAAAAAAGAGTGTGCTTTAGAGCACACGACTGAAGTAAATCTTCTTTAGCTCCATAGTGTGATACAGACAATAGGCCTGCACTGTGTCTTACATATACGAAATTTAACTCGCTATGAGAGAAAGGAAATGTGTGCTCGCACCTCTCTCTCTTGCCCTTACAGTAATATACGAAACGTAACTCTCTCTCTCTTTCTATTTTCGGTATCTTATATCTCCCTCTCAATTTCCTCGCTCGCTCTCGTCATGCATTCACCAGCTTACTCCCCAAGGCAAACGTGCGTAAAGAAGTTTTACTTTAAAAAACCTCAAATTAAGAATTCTAAAATACACACAACAATCGCGACTTAACCCTACCGTTGTCCTTGTAGCCGGCACAGATCTTGTCTTCTGTAATGTACCGCCGGAAACTGACCGGGGATGTGTTGTAACATTCGAGGTAGGGCACTATCGGCAGGTCCACCACTTTGAGCCTCGGAGACGACTGCCCGCCCGGGGAGTCTACTCCCCAGCCTGTTACCTGCGCGAAACAAAAAAAAAACAATAAAGTTCCAGCTTCTTCTTAGCGTTAGCCTGTTTTCTAATCCATTCGCTTTAGCGGGGTCCGCTACCTATTGACGAGCTCGGTGGCTCAGTCGTGAATCACGCAACTTTGACACCAACGCTCGTGGGTTCGATTACCACACAAGGCAAACATTTGTGTGCATGAACATGTCTGTTTGTCTTGGTCTGGATATTTTAAGAGAGGTAGGGCACATCAAAGCAGTCCGTCTGGGGAAGTACTTCCACCGCATAGAAAACCGCAGCCAAATAACAATTCCCTAGAGGGTTGTTGTGTTCCTGCGTGTGAGTGAGGTCACCAGTAAGCTCCCAAGGATTTGCTGTGTAAGCAGCAGAGGAGGCATCGCGCGAGTGATACTTAATATATCGCAAGCGTTAATAGGCTACGGTACCCGCTTTACATCAGGTGTGCCGTATACTTGTATGCCTCCCGCCGTTGTTTGAAAAAAAAGCCTAAGTATTTATCATATTTTTGTTGAACAATTTGCTTATTCAGGCATATCTTCTTCTCTCTAGCTAATCTATTTCTAATCCATTAGAATTGGCGGGATCCACTCTATAAGACTAAGGAATTAGCGAAAATATTGATTTTGACATGGAGCGGCTACCGTGAGACGTATATTCACTCCATTATTGGTTTGGTCATGTAGAAAGAATATAGAAAGAAATTATCACAAAACAAATATACAACGCGAAAGTAGAAGGATGTAGGAGCCGAGGAATGCTAAAACTTACCTACCATGACCAAATTTATCGTTCAGAAGGTGATGTCAGAACCCTTAGAAACAGGCGAGCGTGCATAAGAAAAGCAATAAATGTTAAAGAAGCGAGCGACGTTTGTGAGGATCGAGTCACGTGGCGCTCGGTTCTGTCTGCCTTCCCCGCAAGGGATTTGGCGTGAAGTTAGACAGATATGTAGATAAATAGTTTGAATCTCTTTTTAAAATGTTGTCAGATTTCAGATTATATAATAATAATAATAAAGCTTTATTAATTCCATACAAACATTGTTAATAAATACAAAATTATATGAATAACATCACTAAAAGTTATATAATAAAAGAACATTAATATTAAATATACGTGCATGTTATTATCAAATTATTTCAAAGAAATATAATTAATTGGATTGTATGGACCCCCTACGGGTAAAAGCCTCCTCCAAGGAATTCCACTTTTCTCTGTCTGTAGCTGTTACCAACCACTTTTGACCCGAGATTCCAGATTACCTTCCCTATAATTCCTTTGGCGATCTGTGTGCTGTCGAAATGTTCGTTGAAATTCAGACAGATGGGAGCGATGTGCGGCTTGTACTCCAAGGACTTGGAGAGCACCACCACGGCCAGGTCGTCCACGAAGCTGTTCGTCCTGCCGTGGTACCGATTGGGTACGTTAATTAATATCACCTGCCAACAAAATACATAAATAAATGTAATAATGTAATGTGTAATAATGTAATGTGTAATAATGTAATAATCGTTTATTTTTCTCTTAAAGTTTACAAATTTGTTCCTTATATCTAAATCACTTAATTTTTCTATATTTATACACAGTGACTATATGCCTAATTAGTAAATTTAGATAAGGACAGCGGCGACAGCCGTACTAGTATCAACTGTATGACAGCTGTCAGTCGCCTCCCTTCCAGAATAACAAGATACAACTTAATTTACGTGTAATTTATATTACAACTTCAGCATACCAGCAATCAAACCATCGCTACATATTACACGAAAAGATATTCATATCCCTTCGTGCTACATGCATTCGTGTTATTTACAAAAAGTCATTATATAATGCTCTGGTAAATGGATCATCTACCAGAGCATCACACAACCCTTAGTACTATAATAATAAATATTACTGCCATTTAACAAACTATATATTTACCAAATATAAATAAATAAACGAAATAGATATTGTCGGACAAATTACACAGCGCCATCTAGCTTCAAAGTAAGCGAAGCGTATGTTACGGTGCGAGACAACTGATAAACTTAGAAAAAATACATTTTTTGACCAAGACAAACAACATGTTCATGCACGCAAATGTTTGTCCTGTGTGGGAATCGAACCCACGAGCACCGATCTCGTCATAGCTTCAAATGTTGGATTTGGCGAAGATACTGATTTTGTCAGGGAGCGGTTGCGGTCAGACCTCCAAACACAGAGGAGAAATCAGACCTTATGTTATGTTAGGTCACTCATCTTTCGAAATATAATTTCTTGGGTCGTAATTCAGTTTAGATTCGATTTTCAGTTTGTTTGAATTAGTAGTTCATTAGTAGATTGTATAAATATGACTTTTTTACATCACCTTGGTTAGAAACCTTTGCACTGCCAATAAATGACCACGACGAGCTCCGGTGTGGAGTTGTTAGCAATACAATGGCTACTATAATGATGCTCGTGGGTTCCACTACCACAAGGAACAAACAATTAATGAACATGTGAGAGGTTAGGCGGAATTGCTGTGTACTGCACCGACCCTAACTGATCCCACTACAGGAATACGGGGCTTCCTTAGATTAGGTTTAGAGTATACTCCACCACCCTGTTCAACTGGGGATTGGTGAAGGCCAGTGTTTTCAAGCCGCTTGAAGGCCACAGACTGACTGACTGTCATCTATCGAAAACTGTCGGAGCCGACGGCTTAACGTGACCCCTCCGAAGCACGGAAATGCTCGAGATAGGTAATCCCATCCATAGACAGGCTGCGGCCGACTTTGCTTAATCTGCGTATCCGGTTAGAATGACACGCGCAACGACAACACCTAGTTCTCTTTCTCAATCTAAATTTAAATAAAATTGGTATACTACATTGGTAATGCAGCAAAAAGACGGAAAAAGAGCAAGTATTGTGCCATCAACTCACCTCTGCTTTCTGCGCATATTTGTTGTCAGTGGGGTGGTCCCAGGCCCGGTATACCTTGCCCGCAGCGATAGCGTACTCAGAAGCAGGTCGGAGCTTCTGGTCGTCTGGCAAATTATCCTTCCAGAAGCAATGCGCGGCTGCAGCAAAAAGGATTTTTGTTAAACTTTCCATTGTGTACACACTCAAAGAAGATGCTCGCTAAAGACGAGATAGGTGAAGCAGCGATGAACGCGCGGTTACATTACTTTGACACCAACGCTCGTGGGTTCTATTCCCACGCAGGACAAACATTTGTGTGCAATTTGTGACAAACACATGTCTGTTTGTCTTGATCCGGGTGTTTTTAAGAGAGGTAGGGCGCATCAAAGTTGCCCGACTGGGGAAGTATCTCCACCTCACAGAAAAACGCAGCCAAATAACAATTCATCAACAACTAAGGAGTTGCTATGTTAGCAGCAGAGGTGGCATCGCGCGACTGATACTTAATGTATCACAAGCGTTCATAGACTACGGAAATCGCTTTACACCAGGTGGGTCGTATGTTTGTATGCCTCCCAACGTAAAAAAAAACTTTTTCCAAATGCTGTACGTATAGTGTAGTTTATAAGTATAATATACACTAATCTTTAAAGACACACACAATCGATCTCATTGATCATCATTCGGCTGTTTACCTATATTTCTGGGTGCTCCTGATATCACTTTCTAATAAAATACGACTAATTTAGTCGTGATAGGTCGTGTGGTCTCGGAGAATCTCGGAAAATTCTCAAAACGGAAAGCGACCCCATCTCAACCCGTGGGTGTCGTCAAAGGCGACTAAGGGAATTCAGGGTGTCACTTGCGTACTTTAAATACTTAAGAGGAGGCATAAAGCTAAGTGGCGCCCTGATTTTGTTTTTGATAACGCTGAATTTAAGACCAATTCCAAAAAACGATAAATACAGGCACTGAAGAAACATATTAATGTTTCTTCAGTGCCTATATTAATGTTTTTTGGAGACATATTCTGTATTTATTATTTATGTACAATTAGTCATAATTTTGATTCACCTATTCGCATTCCCACATTCATATTTCTTATTCTCTGAATACAACTGTCCAGATATAGGATGAATAGCTGAGGCGACAGCACGCATCCCTGTCCGACACCAATGTTGGTCTCAAACCAGGGCGACAAGCTTTTTTTTTTTTTTTTTTATTGGCTCAGCATAGTGGCTCCTCTTCGCCTGTTGGTAAGCAAAAAGGGGAGCCCAAATTGCAGCGGCAACTGACAAAGGACTACGGTGTCCTGTCAGTTGACGCTACCATGCTGGCCCGCAAGGTGCTTCTTCACGCTTCGTTTGAAGGATCCCATGTTGTAGGAAGGAGGAAACACATGAGCAGGCAAGGCGTTCCACTTTTTAATAGTTCGACAGAGATAGGAGTTGCCGAACTTTTTAGTAAGTAGTTTAGGAATGATGACATCGCAAGCCTGCACGTGTGGTTCTATGACGGAAGGGAGAGGGTGGGATAAGGGAAAATAGTCCTTCAGAGCACTCGCCATGGTACAGGCGGTAGAATGTACTTAGGGAGCCTATGTCCCTACGAAGTTGCAGAGGTTCTAGGTATTTTGTGACCTCTTCGTCGTCGATTATGCGGATAGCCCGTCGCTGCAACCTATCGAGAGCCTCGAGAAGATACTGTGCGGAGCCGTCCCAGAGATGTCAAAGTCAAAGTCAAAATCTTTTTATTCCGTAAAAATGGCTACATTTGTTTGGAATCGTCACAATTTTTTTCCCTACCGTGCAGTTCATGACTAGGTGAGCACTGATAAAAATACTGCCAAAAAACTCAGGCATCCCTCTTTTGGTATCCAAACAAATTTACATAATTTATTAATTACATTATAATTGGATCGACTCAATCCCAGGCATTTTTATCATTAATATAGTCAGATACTTTATAATATGCCCTGCTACACAATTTGGCTTTAATAGTAGTTTTAAACTTGTTTATTGACAATTCTCTTATATTGCTGGGAAGTTTGTTATAGAACCGTATACATTGCCCCATAAAAGAATTACTTATTTTGTGGAGACGGCTTGCATGTAACACAAGATTATGCTTATATCTAGTATTTATGTTATGAGTATCGCTCTTTTTACAAAATGAGTCTATGTTTTTATGGACATACAAAAGATTTTCATAGATATATTGCGATGCGACTGTTAGAATATTTATTTCTTTGAATTTTTCTCTAAGGCTCTCACGGGGACCAAGTTTGTAGATAGCTCTTATGGCTCTCTTTTGCAATAAAAAGATGGTGTTAATGTCCGCGGAGTTACCCCAAAGAAGAATTCCGTATGACATAATACTATGATAGTAGCTGAAATAAACTATTCTAGCCGTATCAACATCAGTGAGCCGTCTAATAGTTTTCACTGCATAGGCTGCAGAACTTAGTTTTCCTGATAATTTTTCAATTTGTGGGCCCCATTGTAGTTTGGAGTCAATTGTTATACCCAAGAACACAGTTGTCTCCACAGGGGCTAAATTAGTTCCATTAACATGTACATTGGTAGTCACCTGTCTTACATTAGGTGTTGAGAACTTAATTACTTTAGTCTTTTTATCATTTAAAAGCAGATTATTAACATTAAACCAATGCATAACTTTAGGGAGAGCATCGTTAACTTCGTCATAATTACCTAACTGTCTATTAATTTTGAATGTCAAAGAGGTATCATCCGCAAACAATACAATCTCATGTTTATCCTTTACATAATAAGGTAAGTCATTTATATATACTAAAAATAAGAATGGACCTAGAATTGACCCCTGTGGGACTCCCATGACTACAGGGGACCCCGAAGATATTTTACCATTAACATCGACCTTCTGTATCCTATTGCCCAGATAAGAAGACAGAAGTTCGAGAGCCTTGTTCCTGATACCGTAGTGGTGTAATTTTCTGACAAGAGTGTCATGGTGCACGCAGTCAAACGCTTTAGACAGATCACAGAAAATTCCCAAGGCATCTTGCGAACCTTCCCATGCCGCGAATATACTTTTAAGCAAATGAATCCCTGCGTCTATAGTTGAACAACCTCTCGTAAATCCGAACTGTCTCCTATGAAGCAAATTATGTGTATTAAAATGTCTGAGCAACTGGCTAAGCATTAGTTTTTCAAAAATTTTACTGAGAATGGGCAGTATGGAAACAGGTCGAAAATTCGAAGGGTCCGAACTATCACCAGATTTAAATAATGGAATGATTTTACTATGTTTCATCAAGTCAGGAAATACACCAGATGCCACACAACAATTGAAAATTGTAGCTAAATGTGGAGCGATTGAAATAATAATAGAAGATATGGTTTTGACAGATAGACCCCACAGATCTTTAGTGTTTTTTATATTTATTGATTTAAAAGCGAGCAATACTCCACGCAGGCCCGAACTTGAGTCTTATAAAGAAGACAAAGTTGGTCCGGCGTGAAGAACCGGCGCACCCTGTTCAGGACTCCGAGTTTCTAGCTGCCGTCCACCCGCACATATGCTGTACAATTTTCATACACATTTCACAGAACGGAGCAAGTCACCGTTAACGCCATATTAGGGCAAAAATAGGCAGGCCGTACGCTAGTTTGCCACCTTAGTAGTATAAAAATAATTATTAAATAGGCTTAGGATTAATATAACATTAGTAGTGACAATTACACTGTATTATTATTTTGTATTTAAATATTATTTATTAATATAATATTAGTTGCTAATAAAATAAATTTGAATGACCCTAAACTCACCTGATATCACGACGCTGGGTCTGACGATCGTTCCGCCACAGACCTGAGCATACGGCGTGCTGGTCTTTTCGTATACACCCACGTGCCACGGCAGCTCGCCGAGCTTACTGTATTCACCGCCATTGATCAGCACCTTTCCTCCAGGAGTAAATTCGCCGCAAGCTGAAATACAACAAACATGATATTTAACAATCGTTGTCAAAATTTGATAAATCCGGGAAAGAGTGCTTCTCAAATTTATAATTCTTATGTGATAACATTTGACAGATGCTGTATCTCAGAGATAAATTTATAGTTTAAAATGAGGATAATTAACTATACCTAATTACACAACATGTAAAATAAAATATATAATCATAATCAGATTGATGAATAACGTATTTCTTATTTCCATTTCATCTCCGTACACTCTGTTCTTTTTCACGATACTAGAATCGCGGTGCTCTTATTCCTACATCCATCCTCTATATTTCCCTTACACATTTTCCTTTATCATTTCTTCTGCGTTACTGTATTCTTTTCACCAATTGAGCAGAATGAACATGGGTTCGATGGTAATTATAAGGACCGTTTCATGGAACTCCTTCAATTGCTGATACCGTCTCCACTCTTTCTTCCTACCATCCCGAGTGGTAGGGGACAAATGGAAATGGAGGCACAATCCTAGAAATTTTAATATATCCTCTTGTTTCTTCCATGACTCTTTCTTTGCTTTCCGTTCATTATTCCTTTATTGTCATATCTCCATTTAGCCAAATTAGCTGATTCCTTTAATATTGCCTTCTTAAGTCATGACTGCCTTAAGTGTTTAATATGTTCGTGGTACAAGTGTATTGCTGGATGCTTGCAAAAGCGGGTTTTATGTAAATTTCATGAATAAAAAAAAATTCGTAAACATTAAGCGTGAAGTAAATTTATCTATCTGTCTATAACTACACGCCAAATCCCTTGTACGGTAGACAGACAGAACCGAGTGCCTCCTTACACACCTCACTCGCTTCTTTTACATTCAATGCTCTTCTCGTGCACGTTCGCCGGTTTCTAAGGCT
Organism: Pyralis farinalis; assembly: GCA_947507595.1. Classification (NCBI taxonomy): domain Eukaryota; kingdom Metazoa; phylum Arthropoda; class Insecta; order Lepidoptera; family Pyralidae; genus Pyralis; species Pyralis farinalis. Next base: position 1,558,922 of record OX382263.1, read on the forward strand.
CCTGACATCACCTTCTGATAGAGCACGATCATTTTGGTCATGGTAGGTAAGTCTTGACGTTTCTCGGCTTCTATATCCTTCCATTTTTGCGTTGTATATATGTTTCCTAATTCTTTCTTCCTGTATTCTTTCTACATGTCCCAACCAACAGACCATGCCTTTTCCTTTTTTAACACCGACGCTCTCTTTCAGTCCAACTCTGTTTCTAAATCATCATTGCGAATACAAGCGTTACGAAATAAGTTTTATTAAAATTATTAAATTTAATAATTTATTGTTCAAACCTGGCATACACGTAGGGCTGATAGACCACTTTCCTTCAGCATTGCAGTACATGATTGGTAGTTCGTCGTTACTGGTGTATTCTGGCGTCTTACACTCGGCAATGGCCAGCATTCCTGGTGGTTCATAATCGTCACATGAGCGGGTGTAAAGTGCTTCAGTGTCACGAGTTCGGCAGTTGTATGTAACACTTGGATGACGGTTCAGCTTGCAGAATGCTGTAAGATATAAAACCAAATTAAAAAAATATCTTACTTCGGACATCTTTGTTTACGATGAGAATAAATTGTTAACTTTCTTTTATTTCTTCTCAGGATAGGGTATAAAACAAATAATGTCATCGTAACTTAAGCAAACTTCTTTGACTTTTTAAACGAGTTAGATGCTTGATCAACGTAGTATGGTTATTAACGTGTGTGCTGAGTAGTAGCACTCTCTCTGGCACATTACCAGCATTAAACAAGAAACTATAGCATAGAAAATATGATATACGATCAAATCAAAATCTATATTTTCAGTTTCAGGGAATCAATGATACTCACGAACACATTCGGGCAACTTGTTCGTTGGCGACCATACACCTGAAGTGCAGTGAAGCATGTCCTGTCCATTCCGGATACCAAATCCATGATCACATGTAATTTTTATCACCCAAAAGTCTGATATTTGAAAGGGAACCGCGTTGGGTGTATACAAGACTTCATAGCTACCATTACTAAGCTGTGCAGGTAACTGGCATTTGTCACTGGGAACTGATCAAAAGCAAAACGTTAATTCTAAAAGGTAAATTGAGTCATATAATATATTTAAGCTGTGACAAATTATATGAGATATTTATTAAATAGAAAAGTGTTAAATCTAGAATATCAATTGAATCTTAAATATCTTTATAGTGTCACAAGTTACATGAGATATTTATTGGTGTTCTGTTATTATTTAATAATTATGTATTAGATGTGAATACATTTTAGAACACATGTATTTCGGGGTAATTCAAACGAAGGAATTATGACAACTATAGTATAGAAACATCGTATCTTCTTAGCAATATTCCGTTTCCTAATCGTTTAGGATAGGCGGGATCAGCTACCTAAGCCTACGTATTTGGCGCACATACTGATTTCTGCATGGAGCTACTGCCGTCAGACCTCCATAATCCTGAGGGAAAACCAGAGCTTTCTTAGGTTAGGTCGTATGTCTCCCGAAATATAGTTTCTAAGACTTGCGGGTTTCCTCAGAATATATAAAAATCATAGTACATTATTTTATTATACCATGGTTAGAAAAATATGTAAAGACAGAAAAATGTGTCATCAAAACTTAAACGATCTTAACTTAAATGTATGTATATAAATATGTTTTAAATTGTTATATGCAGCAATTTTATTTAAACTACTTTCGCCACTAATTGGTTCATGGCAGCAGCCGGTACAGAGATGACTAGAACAGCGTTATACTCGTAATACGAACAATAATAAAATAATACAGTGTACGTACGTAATACTAATAAGCTAAAACAAAACATAATATAATACAATGACCTGATAGATAAATTCTGAGAAGGACATAGTGTGCATATGCATATCTCGTAACCTTAGCGTTTGCTACTTTAGTGAAAAGTTTGCAAACACGCAAGCCCCAGACTTAAAAAGTGCCTGGAATCATATCAGATTACGTGCAGCTACCATATAACTCGAGACTTACCTATATCCACAGCGGAATCATTTTTCCTCACAAATTTTACTGAATTTAACTCTCGCCTGGAACACTGGTGATATTTTTGGGTGGCGTTATGTTCACAATCAAAAGTCATACATACTAATTTTGAATTGTGGTAGTCTTTCTTCAATGTAACTTGTCTTGCCAATTTCCAAGTAAATTCATTAGAACTGGTTGCAGAAACAATTTCGTTGTTTCCTGTAAATGACGTTGCAGCTATATTAATGATTCTAGTAAACATTATTATTGGGAGGTCTCTGACAGAGAGAGGATAGATTGAGGTTACTGTCATCACAATATCGTGGAAAAGCATATAGTTCTAAACTAAAAATTTGTCTGCGGTTTTCGTGGATCTTCATAAAGCATTTGACATGATTGCTCAAAGGGATCTATGTACTAAATAGCTAAAATACGTGATGATGGTGATCAACTTCGTACTATACGAACGTGGACTATACGTCCAGTCCAAGAAAGATACAGAATAAGAAATTTAGAGAATGTTGGTGGTACACATTATTGGAATGGACTATACACATAATTATTACACTACAACCCTTATTTGGTTTTAAGTCAATATTGTTGTAAAGCTTAGTTACCTGTTGTCAGCTCACCTGTCCCTAATTGTTAAATATTTATTGTAGACGATGTCGCATTATTGGGATATTTTCTATCAAACACCAAAATATTGGCGAACGTTCATGAACAGAGGTAACATATCAAATAAAGCGAATCCCATACTGAATGCGCCAGTACGGGTAAATATTGGGGAGCCCTTTATCTCCAGCTGTTGTCGGGTCTACGAGAAATTGGCCACTGCCACTTCAGCTTGCTTATCGTTTGAGCTGCGTCATTCCTTATGCAGTCCACGGGAACGGGCTATATCTCAGTTCCGTATGTCATCACACAGTTCGAAGACTTTGCTTCAGGCGTTGAGGTATTTCGGATGACAAGATTTCCGAAGTTTCCCGAACGCTGCCCAATTGAGTTGGATGCGTCTGTTGACCTCTCGGTTTGAGACGTGACAACAAATAATTATGAATGCTTACCATTGAGTCTCATAATGTACAACGTTTTTGCGGGCGAATGCGTGCATTCGAAGTTATATATTTCATTTTCATGATATTTATACTCTTTTGAATAAGTCGGGATGTTTTCACCTGAAGCATAAACAATAAGATAAGAGTAAACTTAACGGGCATTTACGGACATTTAGGCACGCGCGCTTTATATTGTTAATATGGCCTTATAACTCTTTTATTATTTTAACAACAACAATTCTTTATTGCATATTATTACACATACCACTGTTACTGTATATTAAATGTGTGTGTGTGTATCTCTTCCAGCCAACCCCGCAGGCAGTAAAAGAAATCATTGTTGGCCGGGTAACAAAAAAAAAATATTGGTAGGTAAAAATAGCACTATGAATAAAAAAGAAACTATACTTATTATACGTAATATTTACAAATTTTATTCATAGCCTACAAATACAATATATAGATATTGCAATATTATATATTAGATATTTTACATGTGCCGGTACATCGGCTTGCTAGGGTTTTTGTTTTAAATAATTGCTATTTAAAACAAAAACCCTAGCAAGCCGATGTATCGGCACATGTAAAATATCTAACCTTTCCCGACAATATCTTTAATAAAATATAGTTTAAAAAAACAAAAAAAAATACGCTGTAATAGTAAATTGAACTAAAAATCAGAAAATTTTTTTTAATTATAAGTGATATAAAGAAAATTAATTTCGTTGTAAAAAAAGCGTGGGGTATATCAGTAGCATATCTATACAATATCTTGATATTGATTATTGTTAATATATCAGTAGCATCTATTTATGAAAGAAGAGTTATTATAAAAATATAAGAAGCACTCCACGCTTTTTTTTCATTTTTAGTTAAATTCTTGTATTGTCATAGGTCTTGAATATGTGTGCAAATTTTCAAATCAATTTGACGTCTTGAAGTAGGTGAAATTTGCGTTGAAAGATTCCGTTACATAGATAGATACATACAGGTGAAGCTAATAAAAGCGTATTAAAAAGCACATCAAAAGTAACAAGGTTCTTTAATCGGGCTATTTCGATGCACCCAATCTTTCTTAAAACATCTAGACAAATACAAACATACATGTTCATACACACATGTTTGTCTAGTGTGGGAATCGAACCCACAAGCCTTGTTTTTAAAGAAATGATACTAACTAATCCACCAGCGGGCTCGTTAAATCTCTGTACCTACGTCAGTACAGATATTTTGAAGCAGTATTAATAAAATAGATTAAACATCATTTCATTTCATGCTGACACATAGCCACAGCTAAATTGGCATTAGTTTAATCTAACAGTTCAATGACAGCTAGGAGAATTGTCATTGAGTTCATACTAAATCACTAAGCTGACATCAATTTGATGATAAATAATGTATACCTATTATCTAACAGTTCAATGACAGCTAGGAAAATTGTCATTGAGTTCATACTAAATCACTAAGCTGACATCAATTTAATGATAAATAATGTATATTATCTAACAGTTCAATGACAGCTAGGAGAATTGTCATTGAGTTCATACTAAATCACTAAGCTGACATCAATTTAATGACAAATAATGTATATTATCTAACAGTTCAATGACAGCTAGGAGAATTGTCATTGAGTTCATACTAAATCACTAAGTTGACCTCAATTTAATGATAAATAATGTATATTTTCTAACAGTTCAACAATGGATTGAAGAATTATTATTAAATGACATTTCAGTTCATATTCACTCAAAATCACTACTAAAGTGACATCAGTTTAGTGACAGATTATGTATAATAATATTATCTAATAGCTCAATGAGAGACAGAAGAACTGTTATCGACCCGAGCAATGGCTATGAGTGATATCAAATGAAATGATGTTTAAACATCATTTCATTTGATAATCACTGAGCCATTGCTATGAATGTGAAAGAAGCGAATGAAGTGAGGACCGCGTCTTATGGCGCTCGGTTCTCTCTGCCTACCCGCAAGGGACCTGGCGTGAAGATATATATATAAATTAAATTTCAGTTCATGCTCACTCGTAACCACTACTAAGGTGATATCAGTTTAGTGACAGATTATAAATAATAATATTATCTAATAGCTCAATGAGAGACAGAAGAACTGTAATTGACTCGAGCAATGACTATGAGTGATATCAAATGAAATGATTTTTGAACATCATTTCAATTGTCACTCCCAGTCTCTGCTAAACTGGCATCAGTTTAATTCTAGATAGTGTATAGTTCAATGATAATGTATATTATCTGACAGTATAATGATATATAGTAACATTGTCTCTAAACATCATTTCAGTGAATACTCACCAGTACCCGCTGTCCGAGGTTTCACTCTTATAACAGTCCACTTTGTGTTCTCGAATTCGTCCGCCGACGGTCTTGATGAGCACGAAATATATGTGTTATTGTCGAATTCTTGTAGATTAAGTGTTAAATGTTTAGGTTCGCCCGTTCTTTCTGGTAATGCTGCTACAATCACTGATAAATGTCAACATTATTAGCATATTTTGTAAGTGTTAGTTTTCTTTATTATGTGACAAAATGACTCACGTAAAATCTCTACAACCTAGCGGTAAGGTGTATCGCGGCTTTATGTGACCCCGAGATACATAACACCGCAGGGCAATAAAATTGACAAAATAACAGTTAAAATAGTTTTTGCTTCATTGACATCTTTAGGCAATTTATTATATAGTTGTGCACTTCGTGGGTTATGTTTCTTTTTCCATAGTTCGTCCTTCGTGGATGTAGTATTAGGTTATTATCACTCCTTAACGGTTTTGTTTGTATAGGTACTTTTGAGTAAAAGGTATGTTAATATGTATATCTTTGTTTAGAATTTTATGTATGAGTATTTGTAAGATTGTTCTATGTTAAGTATTTTAGCATCTTCATATGTTATACCGTATTCGCAATGGTGATGTTAGACAGAGTTGGTCTGAAAAAGAGCGTCTGCGTTAAAATAAGATGAGGCATGCTCCGTTGGTTCAGACATGTAGAACGAACGCAGGATGTAAGAATGACGAAGTAAATATAACAATGCAAAAGAGGAAGGATGTAGGAGCCGAGGAAGGCTAAGACTTACCAAATCCTAGGGCATATGTATGGGCATTACCTATTAGCGTATATAATAGAATATTGTGCAAGACTGTATCGAACGCTTTCTTTAAATCGATAAATATACCAATGGCGACTTTTTTGTCATCAATGTTATTTCTCAATTTAGTAACGAGATCTGTAGTCGCTGAGAGCATGTTAGATTTAGGTCAAAAACCATATTGCTTGTGACAAAGAAAGTTAAACGAATTAATATATGTTTCAAGACGATTGTAAATTACTTTTTTGGAAGTAGTGATATAGACCGGTATAATAGGTGTAATTTTTGCCATTTTGAGATTAGCGGGAAATATACCTTATTCAAGGCAGTTATTTATGCATCGAGTAAGTTCTGGGGACAAATGTTTTACGCATTTTATTGACTTTGTATTGACATTATCAATGACTGAACTACTATTTGGATCTAAGATGTCGATTATTTTAATTATTTCGTCTATCATAGCCGGTGCCATGGCTTGTATTTTTTGTTATTGTCTATCTATCCATCTACAGTTAATTTTTGAATTCGTTATCATGGTATTGAGGAGGAATGTTTTGTGCTAGCTCTTCTCCAATTGACGAAAATATAAATGATTCACAGATTTCCTTTGTGTCAGTTGTCAAAGTTCTTCCTAATAGTAAGATAGTGACGTATTTTTTCTATGTGTGTTGTTACTGAGGTCATTAATTAATTTCCACTTCTTAGCTGGCTTATTGTTATAATCTGAATATGCTTACAGTAATAGCTTATTTTTTCATTTGTTGGATTTCTTTCATTTGTTGGGTTTCTTTGTTTTATAATTTTTTTTAGCGAGTTCGTTCCTAGTATGGCGTTTGTGTCGTTGCCAAAGTTTGTTTTTATAATTGATTTTATTGATTAGAATAATAATCAAATATAAAAATAGAATAATCATTATTGATTCATTTCTACTTTGGTGGATTTATAACTTTAATCTTCTTAACTCTGCAGTTTTCAGTAATTTTTGTTAGTTTGTTTACAAGTATTGTGTACTCTTTGTTTTTGGTATATTATAAATTTCAAGCGTTTCATATAATTTATTGTGATCTAGTGCATCCTGTTATTTTCTTTTTTGATTTTACATGGTCTTTTGTTTTATTTCGAAGTAGATCTGCTTTGGTCTAACATTGATAACTTAGCAATCGTCAAATGAAATTTGTTTTCTTTCAAGTTTTTAGATATATCAAGAAGAGTTTTACGCTTTGTTGACGCGACCTTGTCACCAATGCTCGTGGGTTAGATTCTCACACAAGGCAAACATTTGTGTGCATGAACATGTCTGTTTGTCTTGTTCAGGATGTTTTAAGAGAGGCATCAAAGCAGCCCATCTGGGGAAGTATGTACCTCCACCTCACAGAAAACCGCAGCCATATAACAACTTCCTAGAGGGTTGTTGTGTTCCTGCGTATGAGTGAGGTCACCAGTAAGCTCCCAAGGAGTTGCTGTGTAAGCAGCAGAGGAGGCATCGCGCGAGTGATACTTAATATATCGCAAGCGTTAATATGCTACGGTAACCGCTTTATATCAGGTGGGCCGTATGCTTGCATGCCTCCCGACGTAGTATAAAAAAACTACTCCCTTAAAATTGGTTATTTGAAACCAGAAAACAACAGCCAAATAACAACTTCCTAGGGGGTTGTTGTGTTCCTGCGTGTGAGTGAGGTCACCAGTAAGCTCCCAAGGAGTTGCTGTGTAAGCAGCAGAGGAGGCATCGCGCGAGTGATACTTAATATATCGCAAGCGATAATGGGCTACGGTACCCGCTTTACATCAGGTAGGCCGTATGCTTGTATGCCTCCCGACGTAGTATAACGTAGTTCGTTATCCACTAGTCTTTGACTGCTCTAGCCTTGTCTCTTGTCTTGTTTTGTGTGAAATTACATGGATGTTTGGAGACCAAATGAATGCTCGAAGAATGGTTGACGTTCTCCGGAGTGCAGATATACTCCACATCACTCCCGACTTCCCCCTCGATAATTGCAGCGTCTGGCTTAGGAACTGGAACATATAAAGATAAAAAATCTTTATTAGCTATTGGGCCCTCGCGGGCACATAAACACGTCTTGCATGTTTTGAAATGTAATCTTATTGTATCTTATTTAATCCTCTTATTTTACTTTTTTCCTTTTTTTAATCTACCAGCATTTCGGAAATGACCATTGGCAAAGAAGAAATGCCGAAAGAAACTTGCCAAAATGGGTCTCTTTTAAAATTGTTAATTAGATATTACAAAAAAAAATTTTACATGCTTGTGTAAAAAAATATTGGTACAATAATGATAAATGGTAAAATTAAATGAATGAATGAATGAAATTTTATTGCAAGTAACTGAGACTCATAAAAGATGTTAGTAAAAACTTAAGCACTATGTTAGTAAACCATTCTCACTCCACACAACTCCTCAGCGCTCTCATTTCTACGTCGTTCTCCCTGCTTCCATGCTTCTTCTGCCATACCCACGTTCCACTGCCGTACATCAATGTTGTCGTTAATACACCCTGAATTATAGCAAGCCGAGCTTTGCTCGATATGTCATCGCTTGTTATCATGAAACACAACGCACCATTGATTCGGTTTCCTGCTTTCACTCTTCTTCCAATATCGCCCTCACGTTTACCAACTCTCGTAAACAAAGAACCTAGATAAACAAATCCATTCACTTGTGCCACTTTTTCATCTTCGATCATTATATGGCAATCTGTAACACTTTCATTCCTTTCAAACACCATCGCTTCCGCCTTCATTGCGTTTATTTTCATACCTTTCCTTTTAAAGAGCTCATTCATTCAACTTCACGTAGTACTCGTAGCAGCTTTACCCAGAATCAATTTCGAAGCTTGTCAACTCACCTTTATAACCGTGTCAACAAGATTATTGAGATCTACCCATTAATACAGCGGGAATGCAAAAGTAAATTATTTAACTGGCTAAAACCTTTAGAATATGGGGAAGTTGAAAATTTGCTCAAGTATGATACTTGAATGGGTACCGCTTAATTCTCACTTCCATAGCTATTCAAATGTTCACTCAGTGGGAGTCACTAACTATTTTAGGTAGTTGGTGGTTCCCGATCCCAAGATTTTTTCGTAGGGCTGAGGTCACACTAGACTTGCTACACACACACACATACACACTAACATACACATACACACTAACATACACTCACACGACATTATATATGGTGTTCTTAAAGTATATGCCCAAATTGAAATGGGAAATAGTATTATGTATGCCGATTATGATAGTAAATATATTTTATGCCCCACGTGTTACAAATTCTTTCATAGAAAAAATAAATCCGTCTTAAAAAGTAGCTTTCTGTTGTATGACACCAACCAGCTAGGAAAGTATTACAAAGCATGCCATAGGTACGATACCTACTAGTGTATTTAGCGGCTCTTTGTTCGCTGCCGCCAAACGCCGCCGTCGTCGCCGTCAGCGCCGCGCATGCGCAATCAACGCATTCAAGTTAATTGCGCGGTAGAGCACCGCAGTCTTTTAACAAGTGTCGCGCATTACATTACTACGCGTGACCGTAATCATTCCTGGACATCGTTACTCTAATCAGGAGTATCTCCAAATGGTACTTTGTTATCGCGAGTGTGTGAGTAAAATTCGGAATACGAGTCATCACACCATCCTCGGCGCAGTATACAGTTTTCGTGAATATGGCCACGGAGCTGCCGTTTTCAATGTGAGCAATAGTTACGTGTAGTAGTTACTCAGCGATGAAGGGCTACATCCATACCACTTCATAATCCTCGGGTAGTGCGGCCCGATCTGGGCAGGTATACCTACTCGGTGAAAGTGTTAGGACCCAGTTCTTTTAGAGAGGTGTCGTGTCCTGTGAGTGAGTGTCGTGATTGTGATGTGTAAATAACTAGTAAATAAACTGATGACCTTTTAAACACGCTAGTTAATGTAACAAACGTTATCCGATAGCTTTTTATTTTTTAAGAAAAGTGGATCAGCTGTTAAATCCCGTAAGTGTTTTAAATTTACATTTTTATTTATCTAGATAGGTAGCTATCAGCGCTACTGTACCGGCGTTAACTAAGTAGGTACTCACCGAATATCACATAAGCGAGACCCCTGGTGTTAAAAATGTCCAAATGCTACGATAACTGTTTGCAATCAGGAAGGACCTAAGCTTGTTTGCCACCTTAGTGGTGTAAGTGTACCTTTTCCTATATCGAACCTCGTATACAATTACCAACAATATCATTTTTTTTATCGTTCCCATAAACAAACTTAGAATAATATTCTAAGTAAACAAACCACTCAAAGTGAAATACGAGTAACTACCTAATTCGTTGAAAATGTATCTAAGTGTAAACTAATCAGACTTAGTGATGAATGTTTGTTACCTCGTATGAAGCAAATCAGCTGTTTCATACTTTGGATCAGGCGCATCTTTTTTTTTACTACGTCGGGAGACAAATAAACATACGGACCACTTGATGTAAAGTGGTTACCGTAGCCTATGAACGCTCGCACTAAGTTTATCGCACGCGGGTTGCCACCCCCGTTGCTCACACAACAACTCCTCTCACTGCTTTCTGGTAACATCACTCACTCACATCACATCAACAACCCTCCACCCAGTAAGTTGTTATTTTGCTGCTGTTTTCTGTGAGATAGAGGTACTTTCCCTATCGGACTGCTTTGATGCGCCCTACCTACCTATGTAAAAAACATTGTTAGGTGATGTATCAGCTGGTATAGTCACAGCCGTCATAGGTATTTCTTTTTTGTATACAACGTTGGGAGGCGTACGGTCGACCTGATGTAAAGTGGTTACCGTAGCCTATAAACGCTTGCAACACAGAAAGTATCGCTTGCGCGTTGCCACCCCCGCTACTGATACAGAAACTCTTCAGGAGCTCACTCGTAACCTTACTCACTCGCAGAAATAGTTGTTCTTTGGCTGCAGTTTTCTGTGAGGTGAAGGTACTTCTCCAGACGGGCTGCTTTGACGCGTCCTACCTCTCTTAACTGAGCTTTACGACTGGCAACTGTCAGGCTGGCAACTCGACACAGGCTGTGGTCGTCGCTGTGTAAATGGCGAATTCGATTAGACCCGCGACTCGTGCATCGACCCCGTCAAACTGAATTATTAACAACTGATGATTCATCATCATCATCGGGGCAATCATTATGCACCATGAACCAAGTAGGCACTTTATTTATTTGATTTCTCAAACTTTTTTAACGATGCCGGGACACGAAGTTTCTTGTCTATCGTAACAAATAAACGATACTCTTTCTCCCATTGAAGTTCGGGCATATATAAAAAAAACACCTTATATATGCATTATATACGCCCTAGACTAAAAACATTCTAAATACTAGTTCAGATGTCACACACCCATGTGCTACTACATGATCTTTTTTTTTCTCTCTTCCATATTGTATAAGAAAATTTGTGTACATACTTAAGATTGTGATTGCTTGAATAAATTATTATTATTATTCTTTTCTTTCCACTCACGGGTATTAATCCCGGTCATTTGATAGGCGTGCGCGGGGATAAGGATCCAACGCGTAGAGGCCCCTTTGTAAAGGCTATGTAATGTTGTACACTCGCCGTGACCCGCTCCAGGGGATATCAATGGGACAATATACCAATGAACAGGTCACGGCAGATATTGGGACTATTGGAAATATGTCGGAAAAAAGTGGCCTATTAAAATGAGATTTGGTGGTATTATTAGAACCGGGCTATTGCATAAGAGGGACTTATTATTATTATTGTTATTATTATTATAATTTTTTTTTCACGGGTTATTATCCCGGTCATTTGATAGGCATGCGCGGGGATATGGATCCAACGCGTAGAGGCCCTTTTGAGAAGATTCATGTTATGTTGTACACCCACCGAGACCCGCTCCTAAAAATATCGTTAGATCCATATATCTATGAGCAGGACACGGCAGGTATTGGGACTATTGCGAATGTGTAGAAAATTATTAGCCTATTGTAATGATGTCTGGAGGGATTATTGGTACTGGGTTATTGCAGAAGAGGGACGGACACCTGCCATAACTATCATATCTGACTGTTACTTTTGGCAGGCGGTGGCTCGCCACTCACTAGATGGGCCCCCGAAATGCCAGAGATAGTCGGCCGGGGGCAACACCGGTGTGAGTGACTCAGGGGTGTTGAGAGGTGTGCTGCGCTTTCTCCGAAGTTACTCGCGGCGTTATGCCCTTTAACACTTCCACCCCTGGAGCATATCACCTGCTAGAGCAATATACTCTATCGACTCCTCTCTGGACGGCCAATGAAGGCAAGCCAGAGCTGAGAGTCCTGCGGGCCTTCTTGACTTTTCACTCCGACCGACGAAGACACGTCGGAGACGAAGGCCCTGATCGACTCTCTGGAGCACTCGGGTACCCGTGGTGTCGTTACGCACCAACAGCTCGCCACAAGCTGCCCTGCGGGGAATTATATTAAGATCCTATTATTATTATTATTGTTATTATTACTACTTTATTATTATTATTATTGGATTCCTTATATTTTCATTACAATATAATGTAGATATCTAAATAAATAAATTTGTATTCTGCAGGTTATAGATATTAATTTATATAAAACAATTTGTTATGGAAGAGTGACTCCTTCTGACACAGGTGCTTCACACTTCAAAGAAGGAGCCCACCCTCCACACTCTAATGTAAATTGTGAAAGAAATAAAACATTTTTCATTTTAATTTTTTCATTTCAGTAACCATTTGCTGTAGTTCTTCTGCCAAAGATGCAACGAGGACCTGATCATCGGCGCACAAAAGGGTTTGAAATACTGAATTAGAAGGAATGCATATAATACAATTATAGTGTCAGGTATTGTTCCGGAGAGTAAGTAAAATCGCAATGGACAGCACTATTTATTGTGTTATTTCACTTAATGTTACATATAACTTGATTTAAACAGCACTATTAGTATTTATGCAGTAATGAAGTAGATATGTATATAGTATGCATCTAGATATCTGCTAGGACCTTGTGACTTGGTACAGAGACGAGCTGTGAGGATTATCGATGATTCTGAACTCACACACGGCATTGAGCCCTTGAGTTTGAGAAGAGATTTTACCTCCCGTTGCGTGTTCTACCGGCTGTATAATAGGTTGTGTTCTGAGGAGTTGTTCGAAATTATACCAACAGCCTCGTTTTACATTCGCACAGCTCGCCGGCGGCTGAAAGTTCATCCGCACACACTGGAACCGCAATGGTCGCGCACTGTGCGCTTCACGAGAAGTTTTCTACCGAGAACTATTAAGTTGTGGAATGAGATCCCTGCCGAGGTTTTCCCAAGGGACTACAGTATGGGGTTCTTCAAGAAAGGCGTGAAGAGGTTCTTACAGGGTCGGCAACGCAAGAGTGACAACCTGGTGTTGCAAATGCCTATAGGCTACGGTAACTGCTTACCATCAGGCAGGCCGTACGCTTGTTTACCACCTCAGTGGTATAAAAAAAATTTTTTTTCATACACATCCTCGACAGTCATACAAGCATATGGCCCGACTGTGCCTTATCCTGTGAACGCTTACAATATGAGGAACTAACACGTTTCCAGCTCAGCTGCCAACTCATCTACTCACTCGCAGGAACGCAAACACTCTAGGGAGTTGTTATTTGGTCGCCGTCTTCTGTGAGGTCGAATATGAGATTTGCATAGGCTTTACAACAGGCGAGCTGTAGATATAGTTCTTTGCCACCCGTGGTATAGATATAAAAACTATTTTAGATCATACAGAAACCGAAAAAAAGAAAACTCACCCTTTCCAGTAATGTCATCCGAAGCCACGATATCTGAAGATAGAAAGAAATTAGAATGTATAATATGTATGTATATCTTCACGGTAGGTCCCTTGCGGGGTAGGCAGAGAGAACCGAGCGCCACATGTCTCGGTCCTTACACGCTTATGACGAGCTTGGTGGCATAGTCGTGAATGATGCAACTTTCACACCAACGCTCGTAGATTCGATTACCATACGGGACAAACAGTGTGCATGAACATGTCTGATTGTATTGGTCTGGATGTTTTTAAGAGTGGTAGGACGCATCAAAGCAGCCCGTCAGGGGAGGTACTTCCACCTCACAGAAAACCGCAGCAAGTAACAAGTTACTAGAAGGTAGTTGTGTTTCTGCGTGTAAGTGAGATCACCAGTAAGCTCCTAAGGAGTTGCTGTGTCAGCAGCAGATCGCGCGTGAGTGATACTTAATGTATTACCGCTTACCATCAGGCAGGCCGTATGCTTGTATGCCTCCCGACGTTGTATAAAAAATGGAGCAGTCGTGTAAATACTCACTATAAGAATATTTCTTCAGATTAACTGTAATCTTGTAGTGTAAAATCCTAGGATTCGGATGGTCGGCGGCTGAAACAAAAAATTGTTCAAGTTATTCTCTGAAATCACTGGTATTAATTCCGGTCATTTGATACTCGTGCTCGGGGATATGTATCCAACGCGTAGAGGTTCGTGAACATTGATGTAATGTGTTACATCCGCTGAGAACCCTCTCCATGGGATATTAATGGGACAATATACCCGTGAACAGGACTTCTTCTTAGCTTTAAGTCCGTTTCTAAAGACTACCTTAGACTAAGGATTTGGCGAAGGTACTGATTGGCGAAGACACGGAGCGACTGCCGTCCGACCTCCACAATGCATATGGAAGACCAGTTCATTCTTAGGTAAGTAAGCCGATTCTATTAAAAAACTGCAACTGCACTGCTGCGCGGGCATGTGTCAATATGTGTATATTTTGACCTTTCGTTTACTGCAGCGCTGCAGGAGCAGTGCTGCAGTAAACGACTAGCCATTCTGTGAAAATACCTACACTGCACCTACACGTTTCCTGCAATATAACCGTATTCTGATAAATTGTTGTGACACAAGTTTTGAGTTTATTTGCTGTTTTGTTAACGTTAGTCTTAAGCAACTTTTGCGAAGTGAAATTAATATTCAGAAGCGGAGATTTATATTACAAAACGTTTTGTAATATAAATCTCCGCTTTTTGGGAGATGTTCGTGGGAATATATGATAAGGTAAAGCTTCTTTTCAGTCAGAAATACCTCCACGCCGGCGAACAAGGGTAATGAGGTTTGAAACTACAGGAGTCAATATTAAATAAAAATCCAATTTATTAGATTGAAATACGGTAACATGAGAGGTGTTAAGTAGTTTATTCGTAGGATACGCACAGTTGCAGTGCAGGAAACTTTAATAGAATACACGTATTGGCACTGCACTATTCCTGCACGACTCAAGTGACAAGCTCAAACGTGCAGCTGCAGGATTTTAGTAGAATTGGCTTAAAGGTCACACGCCTTTCGAAATATTATTTCTTGGACGTGCGGGTTGCCTCGCGATGTTTTCCTTCACCGCCGAGCAACTGATAATTACAAATGCCAGGCATATGCCAGGATTCGAACTGGGGACCTGTTGCTCACTTGGCCGGTTCTTCATCCACTGTGCTTATCACCTTTTTATCTATACAATACGTGTACGTGAGTGCAAGGGCTGCTATACATTCGTGCACTGTGTAATAATGTCATTGGTCGCAGACAATGGGTTTGTACGGATGAATAAAATCTCTTTCATTATTATTTTAGATTATGTTAAAACTATAGAATATATAAGTCAAAACTTTTCGAATCCGTTTTGAGACCTGCTCAACAGGTCTTGTTACATATGCGAATGTCTCTGAAATTAATGATCCATTGAAATGAGATCAGCAGGGGTATTGATATTGATATTGTTTAGAAAAGTTTTGACTTATATAATCTATAGTTTTAACATAATAATAATAAAGTGTTAAAGGGCATAACGCCGCGAGTAACTTCGGAGAAAACGCAGCACACCTCTCGACACCCCTGTGTCACTCACACCGGTGTTGCCCCCGGCCGACTATCTGTGGCATTTCGGGGGTCCATCTAGTGAGTGGCGAGTCACCGCCTGCCGAAAGTAACATCAGATTATGATAGTTATGGCAGGCGTCCGCCCCTCTTATGCAATAGCCCAGTTCCAATAAAACCACCAGAACTCATTTCACTAGCCAGCTTTGTTCTGACAGTTCATGGGTATATTATCAGGCCAGGTATAATACATTACATTATTCTTTTCGAAGGGCCCTCTACGCGATCTCTCTTGGATTCATATCCCCGCGCACGCCTATCAAATGACCGGGATTAAAATCCGTGAAATAAGAAATAATAAAATACTAATGAAAGAAACTTTATTCATCCGTACAGACACATTGTCTGCGACCAAAGATATTATTACACAGTGCACGAATGTATAGCAGCCCTTACACTCACGTACACGTATTGTATAGATAAAAAGGTAAGAGCCTCAGCGGAACCGTTGTTTTTCAGTCTCTTCTTTTGATTGATGATACGTCGCCAGAATAGAAGCTGCACATGCGGGTAATAATAATACTCACATATTTTTAACAGGTAACTAATAGATAATAGATCTGGCCACAGACGAGAAGGTTTTTTGCGGTTTTGTGGATGTTGAGAAGGCATTTGATAGGGTTATGCGAAAGGAACTGTGATGCATATTGCCGAGATGTGGGATTGACGGTTAACTACTCCGTGCTGTGCAGTCCACCTACAAGAATTGCTCAGCATGTGTGCGAATAGATGGCAACATGTCACCCTAGTTTGATGTTAAAATGGGTGTCAAATAGGGTTGCATGTTGTCTGCTAGGCTGTTTATTCTGTATCTCGATAGTTGTCTACAGAGGATAAGATCGATGCCGTCCTATTAGCAGAAAAACCATCTGAATTTTCAAACACTAGTCACAATGATGAAATACGAATATATGAAGGAAGGCTTACTTTTGAATAGATAGACTAATTAGATAATAATAGGTACATTAAATAATATAGAGAAACATAACATGTAGAAAGAATGCGGGACGAAATAATGACGAAGCAGATATACAATGCAAAAGTGGAAGGATGTAGGAGCCGGGGAAGGCCAAGACTTACCTACCATGACCAAATTGGTCGTGTTCTATCAGAAGGTGATGTCAGGAGCCTTAGAAACCGGCGAGCGTGCACGAGAAGAGCAATGAATGTTATTGAAGCGAGTGAGGTGTGTAAGGATCGAGTCACGTGGCGCTCGGGTCTCTGCCTACTATTTGGCGTGAAGTTATAGATAGATAGATAGGCTAATAGATAATAATAGGTAAACTAAATAATAGGTAAAAGAAATAAATAATTGGTAAACAGGTAACTATTCTATTCGAATTAGTTCGTATATAGTGTTTCGTAGCAATGTGTATACCCCTACAGCAGCTGTGGTATTCACACCGGCACGGAACCTTCTCATTCTAATTCGATGAGCTCGGTGGCGCAGTGATGAATGTCGCGACTTCGATACCAACGCTCTTGGATTAGATTTTCACACTGGACAAACATTTGTGTCTCTCTGTCATGTCATCATGCGACGCCTCCTCCGCTGCTTACACAGCAACTCCTCAGGAGCCTACTGGCTGTAGTTGTTATTTGGCTGCGGTTTTCTGTGAGGCGGCGGCACTTCCCCAGACGGGCTGTTTTAATGCGCCATATCTCTCTTAAAATCAATAGTGAATTTTACAATTTCACCGTCATGTTCTTAATCATTTCAATTTTAAACTAATTACTTTTATTTTTTTTATACAACTAGATTGGCAAACAAGCATGCGGCCCGCATTAGATGGTAAGCGGTCACCGCAGCCTATTGACGCTCGCAACACCACGGGGATGTTACTCGCACGCTGCCAATCTTGTGACCTAAGTCTGTTTCGTCACAGTACCCAGTAATTTCTCTGCCATATCTCACCCTTCAGACCGGAACACAGCTATATAAATACATCTGCTTGTCGGTAGAAATAGGTGAGACAGAGGTACCCACGCAGATGACTTTTGTACAAAGTCTCCCTCTGGTTACCGCACACGCACTTCACTAAACCATATCATTAAAATCGAGATAGGAGCTACGAATGTTAAAGAAGCGAGCGAGGTGTGTAAGAACTGAGTAATATGGCTTAAACATCTCTGCTAACCCCGCGAGGGACAGCGTGAAAATATAGACATATCGATAGATACTCACTAGAATTAATAACATGCGTCTTGGAGAGAATCGGTGCATAGTAAGAAGCCGATAAGAAGTCGTTATCTTAACCTTGACCACGGCGAGTTTGAAGCAGTGGTTCCCAACCCGATGTCCGTTTCTTCTTCCTCTTAGAGTTAATATGTTTCCTAATAGGACTGGCGGGCTCCGTTACCTAAGCCTAAGGTATTTTTACATGGAGCGACTGCTGTTAGACCTTCACAACGCAGAGGGTAAACTAGGCCTTTCTTAGGCTAGGTCACAAGTCTTCCGAAATATAATTTCATGGACGTGCGCGTTTCCCCACGATGTTTTCCTTCACCGCCGAGCAAGTGATGAACACAAATATGTACATAAATCAGAACAGACGAATTTAGTGGTACATGCCAGAACTAGAACCGGGGGTTCCTGTTTATAACCTGTTGTTTACTAAGCCATTTCTTTATCCACTGAGCTATGACAGCTCTTACATCGTCGTCCGTATACCAACCAGTAGTCTGCGAGAGCAAAAAGTGTGGCACGCAAAAGATTGAATAGACTATTCGTGAAACATTGAATGGATTTATTTCATTTTTAAAATTCTGTTTCAAAATTATACATTTTATAATTTTTTTTTTGGTACTCTGAATTTACTTTCCTTCTAACAATGTTATATTTGCGATTATAACAGTGAAGTTATATAAGCACGTGAAAAAGGAAAGAATAGCGAAACAGATATACAACGCAAAAATAGAAGGTAAATGTAGGAGTTTAAACAGGCCAAGGCTTACTTACCATGAACAAATTGGCCTTGTTTTATGGCGTTAGGAGCCCTAGGAACCGGTGCACGAAAAGAACTGTGAATGTCAAAGAAGGGGATGTGCCAGAGCCGAGTCACGCGGTGCACGGTACTCTTTTTTTAGGGTTCCGTACCCAAAGGGTAAAACGGACCCTATTACTTAGACTCCGCTGTCCGTCCGTCCGTCTGTCACCAAGCAGTATCTCATGAACCGTGATAGTTAGACAGGTGAACTTTTCACAGATCATGTATTTCTGTTACCGCTATAACAACGAATACTAAAAAACAGAATAAAATAAATATTTAAGGGGGCACACAACAAACGTGATTTTTTTCTCGTTTTTTCTCGATATTGATAACGGCAACAGATAGACGCTTGAAATATTCACAGAATATTTAGTTATGTATTCACTTTAAAAATTAATAATTAAATTAAAATAAAACAAATATTTAAGGGGGGCTCCCATACACAAACGTTTTTGCCGTTTTTGTAGATAATGGATGGAACCCTTCATCCAACTCGCACTTAGCCGGTGTTTTCAAAATTTGTGGTTCCTGCCAAAGATTATGTAACGGGGAAGCTGCCGGACCAATAATCACATTGTGGTTGAGAACCGCTGGGTTCAAGGGTCATGCAGTTGCTGTGATCGTTGTGCTCAACAAGCGATTACCGGGTCGAGTCGAGTCGAGATTACTGAGAGGTCGATCTTTAATACAAGTATTATTTTTACTTATTTATAGCATGTGACGGCGGCGCATTGGAATTAAGAAAATTTTAAAACGACTCTGTAATTAAGACTTATGCTGTATGGCCATAAATCCTTTGCCACCCCTTTGGACTAAAAATAAGAAAATAAATACGTACTTTGCCATTTCACCTGGCATGACGACTTTTCGATTCAAATGATGCCAACAATGTGATTACGCCTACGGGAGCGGCTGAATATGTATTGCGTATTAATATATTTTGTATCCCTTGTGTTTGTGTTAAGGTGCTTTACTGATTAAACTAGCAACAACGATCAATGTCTTTCAATTACCAAGTACCATAGACAAAGCTGGTTTTTTTAACCAGCGACGTATCAAAAGGTAGACACGTATACACGTACACTAACATTATTGTATTTTAAAATGGCGCAACTAGTACTATATCTACGTACAGTTATTTATTATGACACTTTGCTCTAACAAAGAGACCAATGGTAGGACATACCTGTCATTACAAATAGATGAATATATATGTTAAGAGATTTATACTTTGTGGCGAAGTACGTACAGCTGCGACGCGAGAGCGTGGCCAACTGAGTGCGAGTTGGGCAATTACCTTAGTTTCGTGTTGCCATTGTAAAGCGTGTACGACGTATCTATAACTATAAAAATATCTGGGTTTTTAACATATTTACAGAAAAAAATAGACTTACCTACAGGTCTGTACTGTGAATTTTTGATGTATCCATCATACCGATGGAAGAGTTGAATTTGTCTCTGTCTGTTCGTCGCTAGTACAGTCGTATAGTACGAACATATCTGCTGGTTCTTGTGTATTTCATCGTTGAACGTGATCACCTTCCAGAACTGGTCGTCTGCAGTCAAGTGTGTTGCCATCAGGGGCAGCAGGGTTGAGGAGTTGCAGACTTGACCTGCAACAAATTTATATTAATATTAATGCAGTACTTAAGTAATTGATGTGAAACATCTGGCGTGCTTTGGCAGTAAAAGCGAACCGAATGCCGTGACGGAAAGTGGCATGACGCTCTCTCATGCCGTCATGCCTCCTCTACGCCGCCACGGTCGACTGCCTTGCGTCCGTTGCCATATCTATCTGATCAACTAGATTGGCACACAAGCATGCGGCCCGCATTAGACGGTAATGTCACCGCAGCTTTTTGATGCTCGCAATACCGCGGGGATGTTACTCGCGCGCTGCCAATCTTGTGATCTAAGTCTGTTTCGTCACAGTACCCAGTAATTTCTCTGCCATATCTCGCCCTCCAAACAGGAACACAGCTATATAATAATATTGTTACACATGTTATTAAGAGTGCTAGGGCGCATAAAAGCGATCCATCTGAGAAGTACCTCCACCTCACATAAAACCACAGCAAATAACAATTCCCTAGAGGGTCATTGTGTTCCTGTGCGTGAGTGATGTCTCCAGTGAGCTCCTAAGGATTTATCGTATTACAGGAGAAGTGGCAGCGTGCGAGTAATAATGTATTATTACAAGGCTACGATAACCGCTTTATATCAGGCGGGCCGTATGCTTGGATGCCTCCCGACGTAGTGTAAAAAAAAACTCCACTCTAGTACTAATATTCCACTCGCTGACAGCTAGACACAAGTACGTATTATGCGAATAACTTTCAAGATTTTTAGGTTTTTTTATACCGCTAAAGGTGGCAATCAAGCATACAGCCTGCCCGGCTGATATAAAGCAGGTACCGTTGCCTATTAACACTTGTAATATATTAAGTATTTATTTATTTATTTAAAACTTTATTGACCACTTTACATTTTGGTGCAATAGGCGGACTTAATGCTAGTTGCATTCTCTACCAGTCGACCTTTGGGAGTGCAGAGAATCACGATTGCGGCTTAACATTATATATATAATAATAATACATATATATATACACATATATAAATATACATATAAGGTGCTTTGGGGTAATTCCGACATATTTATGTACTAGTTGGTACAATTCTTTAAACATTAATTATTTCTAAAATTCTGCTCAATTTTTTCTAGCATCACAAGTTAAATTTGTTTATTGAAATGTATATTATAACGTTTTTTAACGACTCCTTTTTAAAATGTTATTGGATTGCGTAAATAAGGCATTTCAAAATTTGTTTTCGAAATTACCCATAGCCAGGTGTAATTTCGAAATACTGTGGGGTAATTCCAAACTCAACTGTAAAGTCGCCTTTTTGAGTTCAGACTTTATGGTTTAATTTTGCTTTATGTTCGAATTTACTCCTCTATTAACAAAAATCTGGTAGGACGTAAGACAAATGTTTTACGTCCGATTCAGATTCATTTAGCACTTTGATTTTCGGAATTACCCCACTTAGAATACAGTGGTTCTAAACATTTAAATTTTGCTATTATTGAGCTGTGATTAGGTTAGTACCTATATTAGGAAAAGGCAATTGTTTCGACATAATATAGGTTAGGATGCAGAAAGAAATAAGTAAATAAGCAAATATTATAAATAGCTACATAATATCTTTTATTAAAAACTGTACTTCTTAAACTGAAATATTTTTTGTACTCCCTTGTTTACTAAATAACATTATTTGGCATTAATAGGAACAGAAAACTATTTAGATATTTCTATTATGCTAGTAGATATACTGTAAAACACTCGAAAATAAAAACAAAACTCAAAATTCAGAAACTTAAAAATGGAAATCAAGTATTCTCCACTACAATAGCCTTAAGAGCGTGAGTGCATTGGTAATTAAAAATAAACCTCATCTTTCTCGTCATTCAGAACGTATTCATCGGGATTTTCCCTGATTTGTATCAATTCAATTTCTTTGACAATTTGATCAATGTCTACAAAATCTTCGTCAGCTCTTTTAGGTTTCACAAATTTCAGAATATTGTTTCTCCGTACGCATTTGTAAAACGATATTCCGTATTTCCTCTCGATATCTTTATTATTTATTTTTGTTATTAAACCCACGTAATATTTCCATTTTTTCTTTTCATAGTATCTAACCAGTACAGTTTCTTTGCAGTTGTATCTAACAGTCGTAGCCTCTTTTACTTCACTTTTCGTTATTGTAGATTTATCTTTTTCCTGGTAGATTGTATGTTTAATTTTCTCATTATATATTATATTTCTTTTATTATACCTTAATTTTTTTTTTGTTAACGTCAATAAGTTTTCTTCACTGTTGTGATCTTCATCCTTAACATTAATTTTGCTTTCTAGTCTTTTAGGTTCAGTCTTAATTTGTGGTTGTTTTTCAGTCTCATCGATTTCATCTAGTCGTCCAATATCTGCGAATATGGCAGCTTCTTTTTCATCTACAGCGTTTCTTATTGCATCGCCGTTTTCACTGTCGTCGTCAAGAATCCATGTATCTTCTACACAATCTATATCGCTGTCACTATGGACGCTAATAATATCTTCTTCTGAAGTAGTTAAACTATTTTCACGATTCCTTTTTTTTGCCAGTTTTGTATTTTTTTGTTTCTTTGTTCTCTTTTTGGTGTCAGTCAGCTTTTGTACCTTATTTTGACAATCTCCGCTGTTAGCAAAAATTTCCATTTTCTTTTTTAAAACACGTTTACACCCTTCTTTTGGTGGATCTGGTGTCTCTATCATGGCTGTGGTAATTAAGACTTGTCGTATACACCCTGTTTTTTCATCTAATATTTCCATCATCATGTCTTTGCTATCTTTTTCATGTTCCGTGTCCAGTCTTCGTTCTTTTTCCATTTCCTGTTTTTGTTGGTATTTTTCTATTTGCGATTCAGATTCTATTATATCAAATTGTAAATTTTCTTTATTTAAATCTCTTAATTCGTTTTGATCAGACTTTTTAATATATCATTCATATCAGCATTAACCCATTCGATAATATCAAAATCAAAAAAGTGATCGTTTACATCTTTTATATCACTTTGGTTCTTAGAGGCTTTTCGACCGCTGATAGAGGAAATAATCGATCTATTTTTAATTTTTTTTTCAGGTTCCATCTCAGGTTTGAGTTTTCCTTTGGCAATACTCTTCGTAGAATTTTTTGATATTGTTTTGGATTTTCTTTTCGGCTTTTGCGCTTCTTTTTTCTTATTACCTAGCTGCTCATTTTCTTGTTTATTTTTCAAAAAGGTCTGAGTGATAACTTCAGCACCTTTAGCCACAAGTTTCCTTTTTAATGTAGGATTTTGTTTATCTTGTCGAATTCTTTCTAATACGAGTTCTTCGAAACTAATTATATTATTGGATATTAAAGAAGAATTTTGATAGTCTTCGCGTAAGCAATGTGGTAATGTTGTAGTGTGGTTTGCCATAAATGCTAGCGATTGTTCATCCTTTTTCGAAATTTGACTCAATAGTATCACATCTGTAGAGTTAAAATCAGTTTCTGGTGCCATTGAAGCATTGTGTAAATGAATTTCTTTAGGAGCTCGGTATGTGATACTAAAGTTTTCATTAAAAACGTCAGTGCACAATTGAATTAGGGACTTTGGAACTTTTGGAACAAAGTTTATTAGACAAATTTCCCTTTCTTTAAATCTTTTCAAGGCAGATGGGTCATATAAATCCTCTGAGATCACATTAGTGTTCAATGGGTAAATCCCAGATTTTTTGAAGCCATTTTGAATAATTTCAATATCCGTATCTTGCCATGTCTCAGCAAAAGTTTCCGCAAATATGTGTTTCGGCATTTTTTTACCAACGTTATGGCGCTGCCACTCAACCAACTTTTGGTCCCATTTACTTTTGAATGACTTAAAAACAGCTACATCAAGTGGCTGAAGTAAGTGAGAAGTATGAGGTGGTAGCTTCAAAATTGTAATATCATTTTTGATGGCCAGTTCCACGACATTCGCATCTACGTGGGTACTATGACCATCGTAAATCAAGAGCACCGGGCGTTCTTTACCAAGAGCTGGAATGAGTATTTTATCCATATAGTTATAAAATATGGTTGTCTCCATCCAGCCCCTGGAACTGGCCGCATACGATATTTCAAAATCGTAGTTCGCTTTTGCCATCCATTGATCCCACATTTGTTTACCTTTAAAGACGATCAGTGGGGAAATTTTGTTCCCGATGGCATTTACGGCTGTTAAGACAGTAATGTTTTCCTTTCCTGTTCCACATGTGGTTCTTGAACAAGGTTTGTTAATTTTGCCTACCACTTTGGTCCTTGTTGGGTCTAAGGACAAGGAGGTTTCATCCAAATTCCATATAGACTCGGGTTTCGTAAGAAGATGCAAATCAGCCAGAGTGTTTTGAAGCAGTGTGAAAAATTCAGAAATGATAAAGGGATCTGTCATTTTCTTTCTTACGTATTCGATTGGTTGTGGTTTTTTTATAGAAAGCCGATGTCGTTTTCTAAAATTTATGAACCAGTCGGGTCCTGGTTTATAATTGTTAAAAGGGGTATCTAAATTATTTTTTTTTACATATTCGCCAACAATTACTAATATTTCTTGTCTCGTCAGACCGAAACCCCACTTCTCCATTATTGTGATCGCATCTGCAAGCCGTTGTTCCTCTGATAATGGTATAGCCAATGGCCTGCCGACGTTTGATGTGCGTTTTGTTTTATTCTGTCAAATAACGTTGTAGTTGGTACAGTAAATTTTTTGGCGGCAGCATATATGTTCATCTTATTTTTTGTTACAGCTTCAATTGCTTTAGCGATATCATTTTGTGTGTAAGATGGAACCTTTTTTTTTATATAGGTACGAGGCATTTTCTCCTGAAACAATTTATAGAGATTAATATTTATATCTGGTTGAAGACACTGGATACGAGCCGCACGAAATCGCCGTTGAAGGTCTATATCCAGCTGTGGGTCATTACTTACGCTGTGATGGCAATAGTGTAGAATATTTATAATTATCTAGAGGTCTACCCATACATTATATCTATCAGTCAGTCATAGTACTGTTTTATATGTATTGACTACCAATTATCTGAGAATTCGTTCACATGGTCCATGCCTGGTCATTAAGTATTATTAAGCATAAGTAAAATATTTGTGCGAAAAGTTTACAAAGTATGGAGTTCGTAGGGGATGTATGGAATAAAAAGTAAACAGCAATGTTATCCCAACAGTCTTTCACATACAATTGAAGGTTCCGTTGGAATGCTTGAAATGTATGGAATTTATACAGAATCATAGTAGCACATAAACATGTTCTGAATACCCCATTCTATCACTGAAATTTCCGTCAAAATCGGTTCAGCGGTTTCAGAAATTATCCTAGACTAACAAACCGACAAACAAAAATATTAAGAAAGCACGTTTGCGCTTTTGTTACGTGTACAATCTATCTATTAACAATATTTTCACGCCTGTTCCCTTGCGAGGTAGGCAAAAAGAAGCGGTTTATTTTTATAACACAGGTGGAAAACAAGCATATGGCCTGCCTGATAGTAAGCAGTCACCGTAACCTATGGACATTTGCAACACCAGGGGTGTTACTCGTGTGTTGCCGACCGTGTAAAAAACTCTTTTGGAACCGCACAGTACGCAACCAGTGCGGTCTCAGCGTGTGACGATGAATTCCCCGCCGTTGGCGAGCGGTGCGGTGTTAGAAAGAGGTTGTCATTTCTGTTTTATTAATATTTATTATTTTACTTTTGTTATTCCTTTTTTATTTCAAACAGCAATATAACAACACTATTTGTTTGAAAATCACTGCCCACCTCAATTATTGTAGGTAGGTATATGATACGTATGATGTGTGATTCAAGACGATAAGCTTTATTTTAATTTACGAAAAAGTAATGTTGACAACCACTGGGAAAAAACTATGAAATTGCGATACGGGGCAATTCCGATTATATTTTCATTCGGAATTATCCCTCTGGGGTATATCCGAAAAGAAGGTAAAAACAGTAGCTAGCGTGTCTTCACCTACACAAAAAAGCAAATAAAATGATTATCTATCGTTAAATCAAACAATCAATAAGATCACTTACCGAGTTACTGAAATATAGAACACGGGGTAACTACGACAATTCAAAAATCTGTGAATAAAGCAGGTTGACGACGAAATCCGATTTTCTGCACAAGCTATGACACCTAGCTTCATGACGTAACTGAGGTGAGGAAGAAAAATAAGATGGCGTCTACATTAATGTTGCCAAAGTAAGAAATATTGCCTAGATTAGCGATAATTCGTAATTTTCGGATTTCCCCCTTTTACGAGATTACCCCAAAGCACCTTATACTTACAATACATATACATACATACATATAAATTATACGATACATACAAACGTATTAGACATACATAATTGTTACAACTTATATTAAAATAATAGAAATATATAAATAATGATGACGGTCTTACTGCCTTGTCGAGCTTTCAAAAAGATACTGGTGTACCTTCTTTTTGAAGACAAATTTGCTGCACGATTTCTTGATAGAAACTGGTAACGCATTCCAGAGTTGAATTGATTGCCGAGTGAAGGAGTTGGACATGAAGCCTGAGCGGAAAAGAGGGATAGAGAGTAAGAGAGAATTGTAGAAACGTAGTGGGAGATTATGAGAGTCACAGAGATACTGAAACTTGCATTTCAAGTATTCTGGAGAATGAGGGTTGGAAAGAATAGAATAGAGAGTACAAAGTAACCTCAGATTTCGACGCTGACGAATAGGTAGCCATCCAAGCTTAGACCGGTAGGAAGAAATGTGGTCAAATTTACGAAGACAAAAGATAAATCTGATGGCATTATTAATTAACCGGTCCAGCTTATCAAGCAGATCTGCATTGAGATCAGGATAACACACATCACCATAATCGATTACGGGGAGGATGAGGGATTGCACAAGGGTAACTTTAGTAGCAATAGGGAGAAAATTTCTGTATCGGTTTAAAAATCGTAATGCCGATATGACTTTACGACTAATTTCAACTAGTTGATTAGTCCAGCTAAATGTACAGTCGATATGGAGACCAAGATTTTTAACGCTGGTGCTGAAGGGGATAATCGAGTCGTTAAGCATGACAGCAGATAACGAATTAGCGTCCAGTCTTGCAATTTGACGTGAGCTGCCTATAATAATTGCTTGACACTTAGTAGGATTCACAGGAATTCCATACCTTTTGGACCAGGTATTAATTCTGCTGAGATCTTTATTTATTTGTCTTATAGCGGTATTCAATGTATCGACAGAGGTCTGAGCATAAATTTGCAAATCGTCAGCGTAAAAGTGGTAAGAGCAGTTAAGCGAGAATGATAGCAAATTTATGAAAGAAGAGAACATCAGAGGAGACAAAATACCACCCTGGGGGACGCCAGCCAATAGATCATTCCAATCTGAAAAGTCTCGGTCTACACGGACCGCTTGCTGTCGTCCCCGAAGATACGAAGAGAACCAATCCAACGTCGAGGATGAGAATTGCAGGTGTTTTAGTATAGCAAGTAAGATATCGTGGTCTACCATATTAAAAGCATTAGAGAAATCTATGAGAACGACAATAGTGACCAACTTATCCTCCATGCCCTTGCGTATATCCTCAGTGACTTTAAGAAGCGCAGTAGTAGTACTGTGTCCGGGGCGAAAGCCAGATTGAAATTTAGAAAGTAGGCAATTTGAGTAAATAAATGCGGACACTTGTTTGTGTGCGACGGCCTCAAGAATTTTTGAAAGGAAGGGTAGTATAGATATGGGTCTATAGTTGCATAACTGCAAAGGAGTGGGGATTTTTGGAATGGGTAATACTAGTGCTTTGCCCCAGAGGTGTGGAAACGTACCTGTCGAAAAGGAGAAGTTAATAAGATGTACCAAGATGGGAAGGACAATTTCCAGGATTGTAACAATCATATCTCTGCTCACATTATCGCAGCCGACTGCTTTGGATTTAATGGATAGGATTATTTGGCGTATCTCATCCTCAGTAGTTGGAGAAAAAGAGAAAGACTCACTGCTGAGTTGGGCCATGGAAGTTATATCAGAAATTGTACTAGATTTTACCGTATGGTCAAGAGGAGTTATTGATGTAAAGTGATTGTTTAAATCATTAAGAGAGAAAGTGGGACAGTGAGATTGAGCGAAACATTTTCCTAGACCTAGAGAGTTTAAAAACTTCCATATAGCGGCCGAAGATGAGTTAGTGACATTGTGATGAAAATATTGTCGTTTAGCCGCTCTTACCACAGCATTGCAGATATTACGTGCCTTCTTGTAAGAACACCAATTCGCATCCGATCTGTCACGCCTAAAAACTCGAAAAGCTCGATCACGTCGGGTCATCGCCATGCGAATATCTTTGTTTATCCACGGAGCGGGTGGCCGCTTCACTTTAACGGGTTTGAGAGGAGCATGAGCGTCGAACAGATTCAAAATACAGTTATTAAAGTTGGAGAGTTTATCATCTATTGTCGACGCTTCAAGAACCGTACTAAAGTCTAGTTCGGCAGCATCCAGCTTTAATTGCATAAAATCCACCCTGGCAAAGTTACGCATCCATATCACCGTAGGTTTAGCTCTGGGTGGTTTTAATTTGTATTGAAGAAAAATTAAATCATGCTTCGAAAATCCTGGGGCACATAGTTGACCATGTTTCAGGATGTGATTAACTGAAGAAGTTATGATTAAGTCAAGCCATGTGTCACTAGAAGTTGGGTTATGATGTGTCGGCTCAGTAGGCAAAATTGATAGATTGACTGACTTAATTAAATTTTGAAGTTTGTGAGATTGAGTGGTGTTACACATTAGATCAGTGTTGAAGTCTCCCATAATCATGTGATGTGTATAATCCGAACAGAGGGATTCAAGGACTGTCTCAAGGTGAGAGAAATAATCAACAGCAGGAGGACAATAAACAACACCTAAAACGGCCTTGGAACCTTTAACACAAATTTCTAAGAAGAGGTATTCGGCAGAGCCAGAATACGGAGAAGGGGATGAAGTCAAAATTACGTAAGGAATATCAGCGCGAAGATAAATTGCAACGCCTCCGCCACCCTTACCAATACGATCATTGCGGATCAGCACATACCCAGGAAGAGTATAAGACAATGATGAGAGACATGGCTTAAACCAGCTTTCAGAAATAAGGATGGCATGGAAGGGAGTACAAGAAAAGGTGTCCAGGAAGTCAGAGTAGTGAGAAGGGATACTTTGAGCATTTATGTGGCAGATATTAAAGCAATGAGGCGTTGCAACAACAGTAGTGTCTATCAAGTTTCGTAGTGTTTCTGGTTCATCAAATTCGTCTGAACCTGAAGTAAGACTTATGTCAAAAGCAGAGTGAAAAGAATCATCATCATCAGACATATATAAAAACCCTATAAATTATAATAAATACCGATAATATAAATATATTAAAAATAAATATGTCTATATGTACACAAATAAAAATATATAACATGCAAACTAAATAGAAACAAGAATGAACACCTACACGTCCTGCCGGTTAACTATAAAAATAAAAAAAAACCAAAAAGAAAATGTAACACTAACACATGGTACACAAAACGTCTAAACAGGCAAAATGCTGGAGCGAATGATAGAATAAAAAAAGAAAATAAAACATGTCGATTGGAAATATGGTTTGTGAGTACAGGCTGATTGCCATTACGGAAAGAAGAAGAAGACATTTATGACAGTGGCATTAAGTGATAGAAACAACAGACTGAGCCGAGTGTGACAAAAGATGTTATACATATCCAATATTACATTAAAGTAAGGTAGTTTTATAATTTACATTAATACGTATTTCAAACAAGAAAATTGATATCTTCGAATGATAATAAAAGCACATTCATTAAGTATGAAATCTATGAACACTGTCATAATATGCCTTGGGTTAAAATGTCATCAACGAAACAAATTAGATATACTTAAAGCTATTGTTTTTTCGCTCTAAGTATCACTCGCGCGATGCCTCCTATGCTGCTTGTACAGCAACTCTTTAGGAGCTTACGGGTAACCTCACTCACACGCAGGAACACAACAACACTCTAGGGAGTTGGCATTTGGCTGCGGTTTTCTGTGAGGTGGAGGTACTTCCGCAGACGGGCTGCATTGATGCGCCCTACCTCTCTTTAATTTAGTTGTATTAAAATAGTACTTACCATTGAACTCCAATGACCTTATTTGTTTTGAAGGGTTCAGATACGTTATTTCCACATCCAACGTATCTCCGTTTCGGTAAAACAAACTATCGGCACAGACTGAAAAATAAATGACAGTGAGTCGCAGGAGTGGACTTCAGAAGTGAAAACTTCTTGCATTCACTTACTTTTTATACTAGGTCGGGAGGCATACAAGCTTACGGCCCACCTGATGCAAAGCGGGTACCATAGCCTATTAACGCTTGCGATATATTAATTATCACTCGCGAGATGCCTCCTCTGCTTTCACAGCAACTCCTTGGGAGTTTTCTGGTGACCTCACTCACACGCAGGAACACAACAACCCTCTAGGGAGTTGTTATTTGGCTGCGGTTTTCGGTACACGGCACACATTTTCTTTCTCTCTTTCTCGCATAGCGAGTTAAGTTTCGTATATGTAAGACACAGTGCAGGCCTATTGTCTGTATCACACTATGGAGCTAAAGAAGTTTTACTTCAGTCATGTGGTCTAAAGCACACTCGTTTTTTGGGTTCCGTACCCAAAGAGTAAAACGGAACCCTATTACTGAGACTCCGCTGTCCGTCCGTCCGTCCGTCCGTCTGTCACCAGACTGTATCTCATGAACCGTGATAGTTAAACAGTTGAAATTTTCACAGATGATGTATTTCTGTTGCCACTATAACAACAAATACTAAAAAATAGAATAAAATAAATATTTAAGGGGGCTCCCATACAACAAACGTGATTTTTAGGGTTCCGTACCCAAAGGGTAAAACGGGACCCTATTACTGAGGCTCCGCTGTCCGTCCGTCCGTCTGTCACCAGGCTGTATCTCATGAACCGTGATAGTTATACAGTTGAATTTTTCACAGATGATGTATTTCTGTTGCCGCTATAACAACAAATACTAAAAAACAGAATAAAATAAATATTTAAGGGGGCTCCCATACAACAATCGTGATTATTTCGCCGTTTTTTAGGGTTCCGTACCCAAAGGGTAAAACGGAACCCTATTACTGAGGCTCCGCTGTCCGTCCGTCCGTCCGTCTGTCACCAGGCTGTATCTCATGAACCGTGATAATTAGACAGTTGAAATTTTCACAGATGATGTATTTCTATTGCCGCTATAACAACAAATACTAAAAAATAGAATAAAATAAATATTTAAGGGGGCTCCCATACAACAAACGTGATTTTTTTTGCTATTTTTATAGATAATGTTACGGAACCCTTCGTGCGCGAGTCCGACTCGCATTTGGCCGATTTTATAGATAATGGTACGGAACCCTTCGTGCGCGAGTCCGACTCGCACTTGGCCGATATTTTTGCTCATTTTTGCTCGATATTGATAACGGCAACAGGTAGACACTTGAAATATTTACAGAATATTTAGTTATATATTCACTTTAAGAATAAATATTTAAATTAAAATAAAACAAATATTTAAGGGGGGCTCCCATGAAGAAATCACGTTTGTTGTAAACGTGATTTCTTTTGCCGTTTTTATAGATAATGGTACGGACCCCTTCGTGCGCGAGTCCGACTCGCACTTGGCCGATTTTTTATTATTATTTTTGGAGTTGTTAAAAAGAACATGAATGTAATATCAGGAACACCGTTCCTATATGAAATCTATATGTTTGTCTGTGTGTGCGTTTGTCTCTCTGTGTGTCAGTCGCTTTTTTTTAGAATATTCGAATTTTGTCTTCAGATTCGGATTCACCATAAAAAAGTAGAATAGGATTGTCTGAAAACCCAATCTTTTAAGGAACATGGTCAAAATGGCCGACAAATAAAAATAAAAAATTGAATTTTTATTTCAGATTCGAAAAGTAAATAAAAAGTAGAATAGGAATGTCTTAAAAACCAATATCATATTTCTTAAGGAACATGGTCAAAATGGCCGACAAAGTTGAAAAAAAAAGAATTAAATTGTTATATAATTGACGAGCCAGGTGTTCCTCTCGCAATGCAAACTTGCGCATTCTCAACTTGTTTTATATTTAATCTATTATAATTTTAATCGGTTCTCTCTGCCTACCCTACAAGGGATTTGGCGTGAAGGTATAAATAGATAGATAGCTCTATTACACGATGTTATTTATTTTTGAAGTTGTCAAAAAGATCGTAAATCTTGTATTATTTATCTTTAAGCTGTTGCACAATTGTTAGTATGTCTGTACGCCTATACACATTCCCTCGAAATACTACATTTGATTCGATCTCGAAAAGTTATCTGTCAAAATGTACGGAATATAAGTCAAAACTTTTAGAATCCGTTTCAAAAATGGCTCTCCGAGGCAATGTAAATAGCCCCGCTGAAGTCTTTAATTGCATTTATTTATTACTAGCTGTGCCCGCGACTTCCTTCGCGTGGAATATTATTTATTTATATTAATATAAATAAATAAAATTTCAAAATAAAAGTAGCCTTAGTTACTCCTTATTACATGAGCTATCTGCCAGTGAAAGTCCCGTCAAAATCGGCCCAGCCGTTTCAGAGATTAGCCGGAACAAACAGACAGACAGACAAAAATTGTAAAAATTTTCATTTTGGTATATGTACCGTGTATACATTCATATGCATTTAGTAAATAGCGGTTATTTTAATATTACAAACAGACACTCCAATTTTTTTTATCTGTATAGAATATTCATTTTGGTATATGTACCGCGTATACAAGTAAATAAACAATATATTATTATTATACATCCGTATGCATTTAGTAAAAAGTGGTTATTTTAATATTACAAACAGACACTCCAGTTTTATTTATCTGTATAGAATATTCGTTTTGGTATATGTACCGCGTATACAAGTAAATAAACAATATATTATTATATTATTATTATACATCCGTATGCATTTAGTAAAAAGTAATTATTTTAATATTACAAACAGACACTCCAGTTATATTTATCTGTATAGAATATTCATTTTGGTATATGTACCGCGTATACAAGTAAATAAACAATATATTATTATTATACATCCGTATGCATTTAGTAAAAAGTGGTTATTTTAATTTTACAAACAGACACTCCAGTTTTATTTATCTGTATAGAATATTCATTTTGGTATATGTACCGCGTATACAAGAAAATAAACAATATATTATTATATTATTATTATACATCCGTATGCATTTAGTAAAAAGTGGTTATTTTAATTTTACAAACAGACACTCCAGTTTTATTTATCTGTATAAAATATTCATTTTGGTATATGTACTGCGTATACAAGTAAATAAACAATATATTATTATATTATTATTATACATCCGTATGCATTTAGTAAAAAGTGGTTATTTTAATTTTACAAACAGACACTTCAGTTTTATTTATCTGTATAGAATATTCATTTTGGTATATGTACCGCGTATACAAGTAAATAAACAATATATTATTATATTATTATTATACATCCGTATGCATTTAGTAAAAAGTGGTTATTTTAATTTTACAAACAGACACTCCAGTTTTATTTATCTGTATAGAATATTCATTTTGGTATATGTACCGCGTATACAAGCAAATAAACAATATATTATTATATTATTATTATACATCCGTATGCATTTAGTAAAAAGTGGTTATTTTAATTTTACAAACAGACACTCCAGTTTTATTTATCTGTATAGAATATTCATTTTGGTATATGTACCGCGTATACAAGCAAATAAACAATATATTATTATATTATTATTATACATACGTATGCATTTAGTAAAAAGTGGTTATTTTAATTTTACAAACAGACACTCCAGTTTTATTTATCTGTATAGAATATTCATTTTGGTATATGTACCGCGTATACAAGTAAATAAACAATATATTATTATATTATTATTATTCATCCGTATGCATTTAGTAAAAAGTGGTTATTTTAATTTTACAAACAGACACTCCAGTTTTATTTATCTGTATAGATCAATTAGGATGAAGCACAAACTGGTACAGTCGCATTATGATCTCGAACAACTGTAAATTGAAGAGGTTATCCTGGGAATACCTAGTTTGTTCACGTGGTCGGTTATAGAAATTTTAATACATCAACTTACGTACGTCACAGCACAGTCCAATGAGGAAAAATATTGTAAAAACCACTTTATAACACATATTCACTAGTATGGCATTACGACTCTTATATCCAACGCTGAGAGGTCTTGAAATCTTTGACATAATCCGTTAGGGTCACTCAACCGTTTCTACGTACAATGGTATCTTAGATTTTTACGCCAGTATGTCAACGTATGCACGTATGCCTTTTTAATTCGCGTCGGAGCGATGCGTTCGTGACATTTCGTGATCGCTAATGGCAATGAACTAATAGCACAACGTGAAACATGACCACTCATTTGGACGCATCGGTCATAACTGGTTTAACTCATAACATAATATCGCCTAAAGCGCGTGTGATGAATTGTGGGCTATTAATTACTCCCGCTGATAATATTACTTCTTTTTTAAGTCAATTCCAAAACTTCCTACTCCTACAAATTTCTTCAGTTTAAATTCGTTGTGAGTTCCAAGGCAGCTGTAGTTTAATCCCCGGGACGGCAGTGAACTTCACTGTTCATTGCCTTTTTGGTGGTCGCCGCTGTTAACCCTTCGAAACCCGGGTGGTCGTATACAACCGCGAAATGTATGGGAAAACGTATATAACGGGTTCTGACTGCTATTCTGGCTACACAGGAGACACAGTGGTGAGTATGAGTGGTGGGCTTGTCTCAAAAAAAAATATTACTTCTTTCCTCGCATATGCCACTCTTTTTATTCCACGCTTCACATATTCGACTCCATAGGCTTTCATTGTCACAGGATTAATTAGGACTCTGGTAGCTTGAGAATTTAAGGATACATCTAAATTTCTTCTTGTGCGTATTGGTCGCAAGAAGACTTTTTGCAGTACTACATCTTGAATCTCTTCTTATTGTTCCTGGTGCTATCATGAAGCCAGTCTACTAAATAGTCTACTAGTGTGTGTAAAGTGAAGATAATATTCTAATATTAGGTTATACTTAAAGAGCACTAGATAAAAACCAGCGTATCGACTGATCGGTCCCTGCTTCAAGTCCGGTTTTTTTTTATACAACGTAGCGAGGCCTACAAGCGCACGGTCCACCTGATGTAAATCAGTTACCGTAGCCTATTAACGCTTGTAACATATAACACTCGCGCGATGCCTCCTCTGCTGCTTACACAGCAACTCGTTAGGAGCTTACTGGTGACCTCACTCACACGCAGGAACATAACAGCCCTCCATGGCATCGTTATTTAGCTGCTGTTTCCTGCGAGGTGGAGGTACTTCCGCAGACGGGCTGTTTTGATGCGCCCTACTACGATAAAGATATTTATTTCGTTCCGTGCAGGTAGCAGGCTGTGGCGTAACTCTCCCCTTCCCTCTCCAGAGTTGAAAGTGGTGGATCTACCAATAGTGCCATACCGCGAATGCTACGACACAGTTCCGCTTAGCTTCCAGCGATACATTACTGTGGACAAGATATGCGCCGGGCACAAG
The DNA here is from genome assembly GCA_947507595.1 of Pyralis farinalis. Lineage (NCBI taxonomy): Eukaryota > Metazoa > Arthropoda > Insecta > Lepidoptera > Pyralidae > Pyralis > Pyralis farinalis. The sequence continues at coordinate 1,595,299 of OX382263.1, forward strand.
GACAAAGGTATGGTCAAATTTAATCTTTAGCCTGTTTATCTATGGGGTGTGCTGTTTCCAATTCTGTTCTCATTATTTATTAATAATATTGTACACTAGCAGAAGCCCGCGGCTTCGCACGCATGAGATTTGGGCTTTTAGTAACCTTTATTTCTCTGTAGACATGAAATTGTTTCTGTTTAAAAAAAAAAATTAAGTTCTGGGTCGTGGATGCAACCATAGAGCGATTCAATTTTCGTACAGCGCCGTCTATTGACCTTTACAGGAGGCAACGTGTATGTATTTTATTTATATTACATAAAAAATGCGTAGTTATTTTATTCAATTCAATTTATTTCTTGCTAAATATGGGTAACAAAGATCTTATATAAAGTTTGTATATATGAACAAGCCAAATTTTACCTGTAGTATAGGCATGCAAGCTTTTTAACATAAAATATATATATCGTTACATTTAACAAAATATTTAAATAAAATATGTCCAATCGTAATTATAAACTTACATTAGTTAATTAACACATAACAAATTTTGCATAAAATATTGTCACTTAATTAATATTGACAACAAATTTATCATTTACAAATTCGTCAACAAAATAATAAGCCCTTTCTATTAGTAAGTCTTTTAGCTTTTTCTTAAAACCTTGTATATTTTCTTCAGCCTTGACATATTGGGGTAATTTATTATATATTTTTGGGGCCATACAATATACACTTTTATGGAACATAGTTGTATTGGACGTTATGGTACATAGTTGGTCATTATGTCGTTTACTTGATAGCATATTATAAGAATGAATGTTTTGTTTTACAAAATTTGATACCTCATAGATATATAACGAGGGCAGTGTAAGCAACCGCAACTTTTGAAAGTACGGTTTACATGAATCTGTCTGCCGTAATCTACACATAGATCTTATACATTTTTTCTGTGCCTTGAAAGCTTTGTTATTATCTGTTGAGTTTCCCCAGAAAAGTATTGCATATTTCAATGTAGATCCTACGTATGCATGATATGCAGTTAGTAACGCCGATTTGTTTACTACTTTGGCAAGCATGTACAATGCATAAGAAAAACGATTAAGTTTTAAGCATATTTGTTCTATATGTGATTTCCATGACATATTAGAGTCAATATGAACACCTAAAAATTGTGTTTTATTTATTTCGTCAATTTTCTTTCCATTATATTTAATATTTAATTCGTGTTGTCTACTATTTTTATTTTTAAATGAAACCATGACTTCGGTCTTGTCTAGGTTAATTTTTAGGTTATTTGAATGCAACCAGTCTATAATTAATGTTAATGCTTTATTAATGTCATCTTCATATTTATCATTAGGTTTATCAACAAATATCGCTGTACTGTCATCTGCAAATAGGACCATGGGTTGAACGATAGATTTTGGAAGGTCATTAATATATATGAGAAATAATAGGGGGCCAAGTATACTTCCTTGTGGTACACCATATTTATTTAGTTTTTCATCAGATAAATATTTTCTTTTTATGTTTGTTTTTTGTGAGATTCTAGATATAGCTGTAATTTGAGTCCTGTTGCTTAATTATGACCTTATTAAATCATGTACGTTTCCTCTAACGCCATAATTATGTAACTTGTGCAACAATATATTATGGTCTACACAATCGAAGGCGTTTGTCATATCCATGAATAAAGCTGTTACACGTTTTTTAGTATCTAGCCCAGTTAGAATTTTTTCAAGGAAGTGAGATAGTGCCAAATCTATTGATTTTCTCTTTCTAAATCCCATTTGTTCGTCAACAAGTATTTTGTTTTTCTCGAAATAGATGTACAGATTGTTATAAATTACTCTCTCAAAAATTTTGGAAAATATTGGAAGAAGTGCTATAGGTCTATAGCTAGACATATAAATCTTTTGTTGTTTTTTTAGCAATGGTATTATAATAGATTTTTTTTAATTTATGAGGAAAAGTACCCTCGCCTATGCAAATATTAATAATATGAGATAGAACTGGTGCAATTAATTTAGAAACTATTTTCAATATTTTAGTGCTTATCTCGTCATAGCCAGTATTTTTGGTGTCATTAACAGATTTTATTATACTTTCTATCTCCGCAGGATCCGTCGGGTTCATAAAACATGAATTGGACTTATTATGTTTAAGCGTTTTAGTGTAATTTTTAGAGTTAGTAGGTTTTTGGGGTTGTATTTGTTCAATGAAGAAGTTATTAAATAATTGTGCTATTTCGGTTGGATTACTAGTAATTTTATTATTATATGATATTTCAAAAACACTCTCTTTAAATTCATCATTTTATTATTTTCCATGTCGCCTTTGATTTATTTTTAGCCGTTTTTATTGTATAGTCATTCTGTGATTTTTTAGTTAGTTTAATTATACGCTTTAGTCGTTTGTTGTATGTTGTAAGTGTCATTTTGACTTTAGTGTCTAATGTTTTTCTATATAACCACAACAAATCCCTTTTTCGTTTAGTGCAGAGCTTGATACCTTTACTGATCCACCGTGATTTCTTAGTTATAGAGTTTTTAAAACGTATAATGGGAAAACATAGGTCGTAGAAAAGTTTAAATAAGTCATAAAAATTGTTAAAAGCTTCATTACCGTGAACTGCGTTATATGATTCCCTAAAAGATACGTTCTGCAAGCAATTTACGAATTTTTTTACATTTTCTGAACTGTAGTCACGTCTTTCTGCATACCAATATTTAATACGGTAGCTGTTTTTCACCGGGCATTGCAAAATCTGTGCAGTGTGATCCGATAATCCCAAATCTATTACGAAACTTTTTGTACCCCTAATATTATGAGCGAAATTGTCTAAACAAGTATTACTTGTCAGGCGTGTTGGTTGATTTATACTTAAAGTTAAATTATAACTAGCAAGCAAATGTTCAAATTCTTCTGTAGTTTTATTCCTGTTTAATCTGTTTATATTAAAGTCACCACTTATTATTATTTTTTTATTTCTGTAGCATGTTTTACTTAATAAGGTGTTCAAGTTTGAATAGAAGGAACTTAAAATATCTCGTTTAGTGTTAGGTGGTCTATAAATGCAGATTATAATAATTCTATGATCTATTAATTCATTTATGTTACAAAAAATACGTATTCTATGAAAATAATAAAATTAAAATTGCAAAGTCCCCCAAAGGGGAAGATATTTCCCCCTAATTTTAACAGTTTTTCATTTTTTACGCAGGAACCCTAAATATTTACGGGATAAAAAGTACCCTATATTCTGCTCTGAACAGTCGTCTACCTACCAGTGGAAGTCCCGTTAAAATCGGTTCAGCCATTTCGAAGATTAGCCCGGACAAACAAACAAACAGACAGACAAAAAAGTTAAAAATGCGTATTTAGGCTTCGGTAACGTGAAAATAATAATATGAGCTTAAGATAACGGCTTTATTTTGAAATCACAGACAGACACTTCAATTTTATTTATATGTATAGATTCTCTTTCCTCATCATATCCACCTATATGCAGACGACTTACAGATTTATACAGCTGCTCCACTTTCCGATATTTGTCACGCTGTCGGTGTCATCAATAAAGACCTTGCGGCTATCGCAGAATGGTCTCATAATTTCGAGCTAAAAAATACTGCAGTTAAATCTCAGAATATTGTTGGAAGACCACATTTTATTTCTAAACTTCAGATCTATGTACAACCCAATATCGTTTTTGATGGTACTATCATTCCGTTCTCTTCTGCTGTTAAGGGTTTGGGCATCATCATCGATCAGACACTTTCGTGGCCACAAGTTAATGCAGTTAGTCGAAAGATTTTCGCTTCACTCCATTCTCTGAAGCATCTGTAATATTTCCTTCCTTTATCAACTGAGATAATGCGGGCACGCTCTTTGGTGCTCCCATTATTGGATTATGCAGATGTTGCATACCTAGATCTCACTGAGGAGTTACTCGATAAGATGGAACGTCTGCAGAACCAATGTGTCAGATTTGTCTACGGGCTCCGTAAGTTTGTTCATATTTCAGAGTATCGCCGGCGTCTTGAGTGGCCACCGATTAGAGTTCGCAGGAACGTTCACTTACTCTCACAACTATATAATATCTTCTACAGTAAATATGCTCCTAATTACCTTTGCGAACGAATGCAATTTCGACATGGTGACGTCCGTCTGCGTTCGAGTAGTGTTCCAATTCTTAACATACAAACTTATATTTCGGAAACTTACTCCAACTCCCTTACTGTCACATCGGCAAAGCTGTGAAATTCACTCCCATTGAATGTGAGATTGGTGCCCTCTTTTGAGTTATTCAAATCTCGTTGCCTTGGATTCTTCAGTATAGACACGGAAGCCAAAGAAAAGGGTTTATCTTGAGCAGTACTCGGTTCCACTACATTCGCCCCTAGTTTGAATGTGATTTTGCTTAAATACTTATGTACGTATGATTTTTCTTTTACGTTTATTTCTTTTGTGTTATATTTATGTATCTGTTTTTACTATTGAAATGACTCATTGCAAACTTTGTATAAGTTCATGATATTTTAGTTAAAGAAGGTACAGATAGTTTCTCTGCCTATATATGCATTACATATTCCTATCAAGCCTATAAAGGTTGGCTGGAAGAGATCTCTTACAGAGATAAGTCCGCCTTTGTACACTAAACATTTGTAATTGTATATGTTATGTATATTTGTGCAATAAAGAGATTATTACCACAAAAACAGAGGTCTGGTGTTCCCTCTGGTTTGCTGACGGCAGTCGCTCCATCTAAAAATCTGTGTCTTCGCCAAAACCTTAAGTTAGCGGACACCGCCAATCCTAATGGATTAGCAAACGGGATAACGCGAAGAAAAAGAAGTGATCATACAGATGTCCTGAGGAAGCGCTGCGTGGGTAGAGATACGGCAACACTCATATGACAACTATGGTTGCAAGAGCCCACTGTCTGCGGCATTAGGCAAGCTTGACGTACTTATATCTATTGTTGTTCAGTAATGTAAAATGAAAACACGCATAAAAGCTAAATAATTAAAAATAAAAAAAAAGTCAAGAGCGAGTCAGACTCGCGCACCGAGGGCTGCGTAAAAGAATATTTTCTCAAATTATTTTTGCAATAAAAGTGATGTGACTAAAAATTTACAGTTTTCAGATTTTTTCCTTTACTTGTGCTTCATGACATTGCTTGTTACCAAATTTCATGATTCTAGGACGACGGGAAGTACCCTACAGGTTTTGATTCCCTCGCGAGTGTCAAAATATGTGGGATAAACTGCTGTATCTTTTGATTGACTTAGAAGTTTCATTTTTTCACTGTTAGAAGAAATTGCAGACCTAAGTATATGATATCATTTTCAGCTTGATAGCTCCACCCGTCCCTGAGAAAAATGTCTTGACACACAGACAGACGGACAACAAAGTGATCCTATAAGGGTTTCATTTTCCTTTTTTGGTATGGAACCCCAAAAACCCTTGCAAATGCAGTTTAAACAATAAAGTCACTATGTTTCCAGGCACGGCGGTGTGCACAGGTGACAGCGGCGGAGGGTTTGTCGTGGCTGGCGTCCCCAGGCACTTGCACACATCGCTCGCATCTTTAATATTCATAGCTTACTACGTTTTCTAATTTTATCACTAATACTCTCTTTTAGACCAAATCTCTTTTTTTACATTTGTTGTTTACTTGTGAACGCCGTCGTCGTCGAACGTCGTCGCCAAGCGTTATGCTGCAGATTTTACTCACCGCTCGCATGTCGACCGTGTTTATTCTACTCATGCTCTACTTTACCAATCAGCACCGCGTCGTGTATAGCGAGCTGTGTCTTCTGGCTCAAGGTTTTACTGCCAAGAAGTTTTACCAACGCTTCACGCTCCATTCACACTATTCCCAGCACTCACTCGTATGCCGACATCAGCGGTGTACTTCTTCTCTTTATATCTATAGCTTCACGCCGAATCCCTTCCGCGGTAGGCAGAGAGAGCCGAGCGCCGCATGACTCGATCCTTACACACCTCACTCGCTTCAATAACATTCATTGCACGCTCGCCGGTTTCTAAGGCTCCTGACATGTTTCGGAATTATCTTTTCCTGCATTATTTTCACATGTCCGAACCAACGGGGCATGCCACCTTTTATTTTAACACCGAAGGTCTCTTTCAGGCCAACTCTGTTTCTAACATCATCATTGCGAATACGGTCTACAAGCGTTACGCCACGAATTACGCGCAACGCCCGCATTTCGACCGAGTTTATTCTACTTTCATGCTGTCTATACCAAATCTATCTCTCGTTTCCATACATTACCGCCGGAATCAGTATAGCGAGCCGTGCCTTCCGGCCTACGGTTTTACTGCCAAGAAGTTTTACCAACGCTCCATTCACACTATTCCCCTTATTCACTCGTATCTCGACGTCAGCGGTGGTACACACCGCTGACGTCGATCGATTCCATCCCAGCTAATAGTGCATATACAATCTCATTCCCCTAATCCAAACTACTCGTACATCGTCAACAGTAATTCTTGCGTTCGTTCTGGCTTCCTTCCTTCTATTATGAATCAGAATAATGCAAAGAAGAAGAAACTATGTTTACAAGGAGAAGAAGTGTATGAAAAAAGACTAATACAATTGAATGTTCATTTTATTTAAGTCTGTATTTCTTCGTAATTTTCACCGCAGGTCCTTGCGTAGCAGCTATATCAGTGTACAGCGCATCATCTCTTGGAGGCAAAGCCGGCTTCGTCAGGCCCATGTCAAGGTCTGCGTAGTCAACTTGCTGGTGCTAAGGACACAGTAAAATGTTACAATATTATACAATACGATACAAATACAAAATATTTTATTTCTTCTCTCACACAGAAAAAGTAATATCGAAAACCATTTTAACAAGATGTAGATAGTTATGCTTAAAAGTATATTTTAACAATTCAGTGTGTTTTGACCAAATTTGTAGAGGCATTTCCCTTGAAAAGTAAGGACGCTGAGATTGTTGCTAGAGAGTTTGTATAGAATTTCATACCTAGGTACGGAGCACCGAATTAAATAATAGCCGACAGGGGAAGTGAGTTTATGAATGAAACATGTAAACTTCTGAACATTGATCAACTAAATTCCACAGAATGAAACATGTAAACTTCTGAACATTGATCAAATAAATTCCACAGAATGAAACATGTAAACTTCTGAACATTGATCAACTAAATTCCGCAGAATGAAACATGTAAACTTCTGAACATTGATCAACTAAATTCCACAAAATGAAACATGAAACTTCTGAACATTGATCAACTAAATTCCGCAGAATGAAACATGTAAACTACTGAACATTGATATACTAAATTCCACAGCCTATCTGAGACATCAGGGTCCTTAGAAAATTCGCATCAACATTTAGGAGCGTATCGTAGGATTCAAGCGTCTAATGACAGTCAGAACTGGAGTAATTGGTTAGCGTATTAGACTTTTTCATACAACACCACTGTGCACTTTGAAACTACTTTCTTTTTTGTAATACAAGTTCTGCATAGTGGCTCCTCTTTGCCTAATGGTAAGCGAAACAGGAGCAACTGCAACTGACAAAAGACTACACAGTGTCCTGTCAGTTGACGCTGCCATGCTGACCCGCAAGTTTGAAGGATCTCATATTGTAGGAAGGAGGGAACACATGTGCAGGCAAGGCATTCCGCTTTTTAATGTTACGACGAAGATAGGAGTTGCCGGACTTTTTGGTACGGGAAGAAATGTTCTCAACAGTGGAACAATGACATCGCAAGCCTGCACGTGTGGTTCCATGACGAAAGGGAGAGGGTGGGATAAGGGAAAACAGTTCTTCAGAGCACTTGCCATGGTAAAGGCGATAAAATACGCTTAGCGAGCCTATGTCCCTATGGAGTTGAAATCAAATAGGTAATAAGTTAGATGTAGTGTATAAAGGACCTTATCAAGTAAGTGAAGAAGTGTCACCTTATGTTATATTAGAAAAAGATAATAAACATTATTTAATTCATAAGAATAATACTAAATTGTTTAATCAATAACTAACTTGTTTTTATTCTTAACTTACTTTTACGTTTTGTTTTCATTCGTGTCACTTTCATCTCAAATGATTTTTGTTCATGAATATAACTGAAATAGCTTATCTTGTGTTAGATAAAACAAGTTTGAAGAACTTTTTTTTCTCCTTGTCCGGGAGGATGATGATAGTTTTTCTCGGGGAGATGAAATGTGTCGATTTAGTATAATAGTAAATACACACATCAAAAGTGTCTAGGGATCAACATATATTTTTGCAATAACTTTTCTCCTGATTGATATTAATTAAAATTTTCTTTAAGGATTCATCAAATAAAGTGTTTTCGTTTGTCTACAGTAACGATAAACCAAGTCACCTTTGCATTAATAAAGAAATTTGCCATTTTCATAATAAAGGGATTTTTGACATTTGAACCACTAACATTAAAGTTCGAAAAAAAGACTGAAATAACAGTTTTCTTTAAAATTTTATTGGGTAACTTAAACAATTAATAATCCGTGTTTCTACCGCGAACACTAACAACACAAGAACATCGGTTTGGCATACTCAAAATGAGTTCATCCAAATCACGCCGTGGAATGGCCGCCCATGTTCGTTGCAACAACAAAAAAAGGTCTTCTTGCGACTGGATACCCTCCATATTCGGCAGAGCTCTTCTCTGTAGCATATCCCATGCATGCTCAATCGGGTTCAAGTCTGGCGACTGAGCAGGCCAGGGCATGACATTGATGTTAGCTGCGGCGAGAGTCTGTCTTACAACTCTTGCGGTGTGCGGTCGTGCATTATCATGCATTAACTGAAATAAGGGACCGACTTGCACTTGTAGAGGAACGATGACGTCTGATACAATCGTCTCAGCATAAATTTGAGCGTTGAGGTTGCCTCTGATCCAAATCAACTCAGTTCTTCCGCCGATCCAAATACCCGCCCATACCATGATGGTTCCACCACTATAAGGATGGACTTCCTGGCAGGATTTTAATCGCTGTTGGCGTCCAGGGGTTCTCCAGTGTCGCTAATTAAGTTCCCTGAAGAGCGATGAAGCGTCACGGCTAACATCATGGCGGTTATTGTTGGAGCTCTTCGAGTTGTGATTTGAATGTATCGGTCTTGTCTCCGTGTGGTGCAGCGATACCGTCCTCTATGGCGCTCAGCCACGGTACCAGTGCTTCGGTAACGTGTCGAAAGTCGACTGCTAACACTCTGACTTGTATTCAGAGCTAAAGCCACAGTACGTTGCCGGGAACCAGCTTCTATCATTCCCACGTGTTGTTAGTGTTCGCGGTAGAAACACGGATTATTAATTGTTTAAGTTACCCAATAAAATTTTAACGAAAACTGTTATTTCAGTCTTTTTTTCGAACTTTAATGTTAGTGGTTCAAATGTCAAAAATCCCTTTATTATGAAAATGGCAAATTTCTTTATTAATGCAAAGGTGACTTGGTTTATCGTTACTGTAGACAAACGAAAACACTTTATTTGATGAATCCTTAAAGAAAATTTTAAATAATATCAATCAGGAGAAAAGTTATTGCAAAAATATATGTTGATCCCTAGACACTTTTGATGTGTGTATATTGCAATTATGTTAAGCGTGTCGTATTACATCGTGTGGACGTAGCGAAGAATCAATGTTATAGTTTAACTTTATTATTAGATTCATTCGGTAAACGATCGGCATCCGATAAGGATGTATTACTGAATCGCTCCCCATCACCATGATTATTATATTACACCATAACAGCACATTACCGAGTTATTGCTTGTGGACGTCGATATATTATGTATTTTATGCTGTGTAGTATGTACCTTCTGATGTTCGATCCTTCTAAAATTTTGCACTCTGTTAATCAATTTTCAGTAGCAGTACAGATGTTTTCATTTCTTGTGCATGTGTAAATATAAACAAGTTTTTTGATAATATATACGCAAACTACAAAATGATGTAAATGTGCCTATTTTATGTTTAACTAGTAACAAAGTTAGATAATACCGTTTTGTTTTCCAAATAAAATAATGGCAAGAAAGGAAAAAATAGCGTATAATTAACAACTCGTAGTAACTTTCAACACAAAAAACACTCAATTCCCCAGAATACGGTACCCTAATCAAAAATCGCGTGTTTAGGTTGACACTACTCCGAGTTCGCACGATGTTCGTAAAGAGGCTACCTCTCTTCTCTCACCCTTATGTTTACAATAAGATAAACCGGCTATGTTCCATCAAAAACCTATCATCACACAGTGCTAAGAAAGTTATCAGGAACTGGCTATGATGGCTGGCTGGACCTTAACTATGATGAAACTGAAAGACTTCTCCCACTGACTGATTAACAGAGATCGGAATAGGTAGAGCTATTTTTGGTACTTGTGATATGTTGTAATAATGTGGACATGCCCGAAGTCCGGAATTTTAAATACTGATATCGGGATTTCATATGAGCTGGAAATTATTTTATAAACAGCCGGTTAATTGTTAGGAAGTTAAGCCACATACCGCACAAGGTTGATTTAGATGAAAACACAATCTGTCGCAACTAAAAACTACATTTTTCATTTAAAATCTCTTAGAATTTCAATATATTAAAAACCATCACATACAATATTTATTATACGGTTTAGAGTGTACAACTACTCGTAATCTTTTGGAGTGAGTACACATGTAATAGTAAAAAATTTAAATCTATTTTACTGATAAAATAATTTAATTAATTAATTCTGTTTCATTTGCACGTTTTATTAAGCTATTTTCTTGTTATCTTAATTACCTAACAATTTTTTTGTTTTTATGTAAATTGCGGGATTGAGTCAAAATCCCAGGGCATGTCCATATTAACATCTACGTTTGCGGTCAATGAACCAAAATAGCTCTACCTATTCCGATCTCTGCTGATTAACTTGTCGTATCGTAATACATGCTGACATGCAATCACTGAACCCATATCTACACTTGCCGCTCGACTCACACATACACATTCACCCATACACGCACACTCACCCACACATTCCAAAATCGCACTCATACACTCTGTACACATCTATACACGTCCATCACATTCACTCATAATCTCTTGTTCTTATCGATATTTTGTTTTATTGTTTATTTATGTATCAATTTTTTTTTGTTTTAGCTATAAAGCAATATATAATTCAGAAGTGACCGGATCTTCTGTAGGTAGAAACAAAATGTTAATCACTCCTTGGTTACTGCGATACAGGCCTGCGTGCTTAGTGCAGTAACTATTGCAAATGTTGTAATAATTAAGTTTTATGTGCTAATAAATTTTTACTTTACTTTGGTAGTGAGTAGTTAACTTCCGTTAGTAGCAAAGGCAAAGAAGCCCCTTACCATAGAACCCCAGTTCCATGGGGAAGATCATCAGTGTCGCTTCCTTGACGCTAAGTCTCTGTTACACGCATGTCATTTAGGCATCTGTTCATGAGGAGCCTAAGAGGCAGTCAGTTATCTCGACCCATCGAAATTGGCGTTCTCCTCCGCTATAACCGTGTCTAGTCAGCACGTCGGGGCAATTTGGGCCCAGAATTACAATATTTCGGATTCGCAGGGGTAGCGATGAGCGCGCTTCTGACACAAGCTTTTTAGTTTGTAACTATTGGTAAAGATTACAGTGCATGATTAAATGAGTAATAGCCCAGTGGATATAGAACCAGCATATAAACCGATGGTTCATGGTTAGAATTCTGGCGTGGGCGTGTGCCACTAAATTCGTGTTTTCAGATTGATGTACATATTTGTAATTATCACTCGCTCGGCGGTGAAGGAAAACATCGAGAGGAAACCCGCACGTCCAAGAAATTATGTTTTAAAAACGTGGGATCTAACCTAAGAAAGGTTTGCATTCTGCATTCTGAAAGTCTAATGGCGGTCGCTCCATTTCAAAATAAGTATCTTCATATTTTTGAACTTAATTAGCGAATCTCGCCAATGTATCGTGAAACGAAGTAACGCCAGAAAGAAGAAGAAGGCAAAACCAGATGCTGTACTCACATGTTGTCCAAAGGCTTGGTTCATATAGATAACTTCCTCTCGCGGAGCGATAATCTCCGGTGGTGATATGTCCTGCTGAAGCTGAAGAGCTGCTTTTCTTATCAATTTAGAAATTATTACTAACAATACAATTATCACCACTAATAATATTATAATAGCAGTTACCCAGTAGAACTTGGTATATTCTGAAAGAATTAATAAAAAATATGTTAAAAATCAAAAACACGTCTAAGTAAAAGTGAAATTTAAATATGGAAAAAAGATAAAACAACAAACTTCTCTTTTCGTTCCCACAGTCAATAATTTCACAATTTACTATAAAATTTCGTACTGTTAATAATATCATGTAGTCGCAGGCACACACACTCTGCGGTGAAAGATAAATTCATAATGTTCTTCAATTTTATTTATAATGTATTGAAAAATCTATTATAATATTAGAATCTGAGGCCGGTGTGAATTGACGTGTTAAAAGAATAAACGCAAGACCTGTTTTGTAGACTATCATTGGTTATATCACTCAGTTGTACAGAAAATTATATAATATTAATATAATCTTATTCTATCTTATTCAATTCTCTTATTGATTATTTTTAATCTACTAGCATTTCGGGAATGATCATTAGCGAAGAAGAAATGCCGAAAGAGACTCGCAATGTAGCTCTCTATTCAAATCGTTAATTTGATGTAAAAAATATGTTAATACAATAATAATTCTGTAAATAAGTAAAATTTAAAGATATATGAGTGCTTGTGCTGAATCATTTTCAGCTATCTTTGTTAATTACATAATAAGCCATTTTACAGAGAGTATTTTTGATGTGTCCTTTGAAGACATTATAAGCAAAGGACAGGACTATTTCAGGCAATTTATTGTAAAATTGAATACAATTTACAAGAAAAGACCTACCAGTCGTAGCAAGCCGATGTACCGGCATACACACCATACGATAGCAATAGCAAGATATGAACGCTTGCAATACAGGAAGTGACACGCTTTGCTATCCCTGCTGCTAACTCTACTATCCCTTGCGAGTTTACTGGAAACCTCACTTACTCGCAGGAACACAACCACCCGTGGTTTGTTACGGAGAGATACGGCATCTCAGTTAGAGATGTACATGCTAGGTTCTCGCGGGGTAGACAGAAAGAACCATGCACCACAAAAAGACCTTGCTTGCTTCTTTAACATTCATAAGTCGTTTCATAACCTCTCGCCGGTTTGTCGGGTTCCTGACATCATCTTCTGATAAAACTCTACCAGTGCGATCGTGATTGGAGAGTCTTGGCCTTCCTCGGTTCATCAGCGATCAAACCAACGGAGCCTCCCATTTCTTAATACTGACATCCTTCAGAGCAACTTTATTTTAAATCACAGTTACGAATACGGTCACAAATCGTTACGCCGTAGAGAGACATCTCGACGGCGTTTATTCTACTTCATGCTCTCTCTACACAACCTTCACTGCAATAAGTTAGCGTTCCGTTAGAACCGCGCATCAACATACAGCATTTTTTTTTTAAATTAAGTTACCAGATTTCAGTGACTCCTCTTTCAACATTAGCACAACTGATTTCATTAAAATCCGGGTGCATTTTCTATTCATCCACATTGTAACACAATTGAAACGAAAACAATACAGTCTTGTGTTATTATCAGCTCTTGTCAAGTTGAAGGGCTCTATCAAGCGGCTTGTGTTAGCATAGTTTGCGGCTTCAATTGTGTTATTACCTGAAAATATAAAATATTAAAGTAACATGCGCTGAATACTTTAACAGAAACTTGGTGGCATCGTTGCTAACACGCACTTCTATCTATAAGTACGTTAATTTATCTCGAGGTTCTCCGACACGTTAAGCCGTCAATCCCGGCTGTTTTTGACAGATGGTCATTCAGATCTTCCAATACTCCAACGAAGTCGAGGGTCATATCTTCAACCTGAAGCGGGTGCTTGGGACGCTCGGGGAAAAAATTGTAATAACGGGAGCAGACACCAACACTCACTCTCCAATGTGGCAAAGTGACAGGCGCCATTACACCGGCAAGGATCGGAACCCGAAGCTAGATGGCAAAATTGGAAGAAATTATTAACGCTAGAGGACTCTGCATTCATAATATTGAGGGTCAACCATATACCTTTAGTGGTCTCAATGGGGTCAGTAATATTGACGTTACCCTCTCAACAGGGGATCGGGTCTGTGATTGGACAGCGCACCCAACTATCAGTTGCTCAGATCATCGACTCATGACATATTCCGTACACAGAAGACGTGCTCTGGGTGGACCTCAGCGCATGCAAGCATTTGAAGATTTGATACAATATAGGGATCGTCTATCTGAATTATCTGGCCCGACTTCGAGATCGACGTAAGAACGAGGTACTTGAATATGGACCAACCGGCGAAGAAACTATGTGAAGAGTTTTCGCAGGTCATGAAAAAAACGGCGCAAGAATGTCTGGGATTGAAACTACAGAGGCCTCCATCTGGCTTCGAATGGTGGATTAATGAACTGGCTCTACAAAGAAAGCAGCGCAGCCGAATTAGAAATACAAGGTAGCAAAGAAAGGCGGCAGATCAGAGGAGATTGCGCGAACCGATTTCGTTGGGGCTGTGGAAGGAGTTTACCATGGGATATCCACAGGGCTCCATGCTTGGGCCGACCCTGTGCAACCGCCTCATGGACGATTTACTTCGTCTGCCCTTACCCCTGGGGCTCAAAATAAAAGCGTGCAGATCCACTAGTGCGGCTGCCTTCTCTGCTCATGCTGACTGGGGCACTTTCTCCCTGATCTGTAGGTGACTTTTGCTGGACGTTTTCGATTTTGAACTGCTGAAATTAAGGGGATCGGATGCCCTTTTAACTAACCTTTAGGCCACGTTAAATAATATGGACATAGTTTTTAATAAAAATATTATCTACGAAATTTCATAGAAAGCATTGTGGCAATGATAATTTCGTTGAATACTGCGTACATAGTATGTGTCCACTATAGATATATTAGTAATTATCACTTGCTGGCTGGTAGTAGTATTGGTATACATTTTATATATATCCTTTATTGCATAACAAAACATATAAAATACGTTATACAGAAAACGGTATGCAAAAGCGAGCTTATCTCTTTAATAGATATCTTCCAGCTATCCCTAACGTGTGTGTAGTAATTTTATTTTGGCTGCGAGTTAAAAGATATGCCGAATGAAATATTTATATGTTCCATATTTATATAATATATATATATTACATACATAAATACATAGCATTCAATACATACATACAATTTTACAACAACGCTAACAAGACGTACTTCCCACAAAGTTTGCACGCAAAACATTTTGTTTAGGACTTCATTTGCTCAAAAATTCTTTCCTTCCTGGGCCCATACCTATATAATAAGGCCAATAAAAAAACACTGATTTAGTCACACAACAGATTGCAGTGCAAGAGTAAATTTTAAATGGTTATCTTCTTTAGATTGAAGAAACAGAAATGATATTGTCTGTTATCAAATAGACATATCTATTTAGTAGAGAATATGATTACACATTTATGTGTATTTAAACGTATGTATATGTATTCAAATGCGTCGATGTTCGGGTTAGGGCGTCCGCGGAGGCGACGCTTACCAATCCGCCCCTGTCGGTGCGAAAATAGGTGCATGCGGCGGTGGGGGCCACCACCCACCACGCAGCACTAATTCCGGCGGGTCGAGGAGAACCGAGTGCTGCATAGGCACGTGGAATGTGAGAGGTGGATTGAATGATAAGATGAATGAGCTGATGATGATGGACGTAATGAATGAGAGACGCTTATATGCTTTGTGTGTGACAGAGACTAAGCGCAAGGGGAGCGACACCGATGATCTGTCCGGTGGGATGATGGCCCTATGGTCGGGGTAGACCGGCACGATCATGCCACTGCTGGTGTAGGTGTTATACTCTCCTCTCGCTTAGCCTCTGGTGTGAAAGATTACTGTTTGGTAGAGCCTAGACTTCTCTGGGTTCGTATAAAACTGGGTATTACGCGAGTATTTCTGATTGCAGCATACGTTCCCGTAAGCTCAGCGTGTGCCCAAGAACTAGATAAGTTTTGGAAGTCTGTGAAGGATGTTCTGGATTTAGCTGAAGGGAATGAAAGAGTGATTATGTGTGGAGATTTGAATGGATGGGTTGGGACCAAACGAGACGTCTATGAAGCTGCTCTTGGTCCCTATAGAGATAAGAGAGTGAACGAAGCAGGTAAGTCGATTCTAGATTTATGTGTGGAACGAAACCTCCTCGTGTCGAATACTTTATTTCATCACAAGCATATTCACACGTATATATGAAGACGGAATGACCAAAACAGTGCGATTGATTTGATTATAATTGATAAACGTCTCCGAAATACTTTAATGGATACAAGAGCCTTTAGAGGTGCCACTCTTGAAACCGACCACTACCTGGTGGTAAGCCGGTTTGTGGGTCTTTTCAAGAAGTGGGGGCATTGGCGAGTGCGTATCCCTTTCGAAAGGAAGATCATGAAAGGATAAGGAAAGCGTGGCTGGATTATGTATCGTCTTTGCCCTTAAATGAAAGTATGAGAGAGCAGAAGAAAGAAATGTACCGTCTATGCAAGAATGGAACCAAGGTTTTAGTGAATGAGAAGTGTGAAAGACAAATTATGAATGAGGAAGAGAGGCTGACGAAAAACTTCGGGGCAAATACCAAACTCTTTTGGAGAGAGGTAAAGAAGTCTCGGGGTAGTTCGTCGGCATCCAGTATGACCAAGATAAAGTCTCAAGCTTGTATCATACTTGCAAATATTCAGGAAGTGTTTGAACGGTGGAGTGAATATTTTGAAGAAATGTATGAGTAGGCCTTGGACGCTGGCAATGAGAGTGAGTCTGATGCTTACTCCACGTTGACGGCGTTCGATGAAGGTATAACTATGGATGAGATTGAATGGTCGATACGAAGTTTGTAAAATGGGAAAATGGGAAGTCTGTGGGAATTGATATGATCACAGCTGAGATGTTCAAACTAGGCGGCACTTACGTCCGGAATACCTTCTGGTACTTATACAATCTATGCTGGAGAACTGGAAGGGTCCGAATGGACTGGGGACGCGCGGTCATCGTACCCTTGTATAAAGTCAAGGGATCACGCCTGGACTGCGCCAGCTATAGGGCTATCAGTTTGATCAGCTTAGCAGCAAAAGCATATGGAAAGGTAATTAAAAGGAGAATGAGGGTGAAATCTGATCAAATGCTGTGGGAGGCAACAGGTAGGATTCCGTAATGGAAGAGGATGTATGGATCAAGTTTTCTCGCTCCGAAATATCGTGGAGAAGTTGAAGTAAATTGTTTCCTGCGGTTTTGTGGATCTTGAGAAGGCATTTGATAGGGTTGTGCGAAAGGAACTGTGGTGCATATTGCCGAGATATGGGATAGACGGTTCACTGCTCCGTGCTGTGCAGTCCACCTACAAGGTCTGCTCAGCATGTGTGCGAATAGATGGCAATAAGTCATCCTGGTTTGATGTTAAATTGTTGTCAAACAGGGTTGCATGTTGTCTGCTAGGCTGTTTATTGTGTATCTCGATAGTTGTCTACAGAGAATAAGATCGACGAATGTAGAATTACGCATGGGTGACCTAGTGGTGAACTGTCTGCTGTATGCAGACGATCCCGTTCTATTAGAAGAAACACCATCTGAACTACAAACACTAGTCACAATGATGAAAGATGATTGTACTCGTATGAAGGATGGCTTACTATTGAATGCGAAGAAAACAAAGAAATGGTATTTGAAAGAGAAGAAACCAGAATCAATGTAAGAATTACGGTAGATGATGAAGTGTTGGAACAAGTGGATCAGATTGTATATCTTTGATGCGTTTTCAGCAGGGATGGAAGGTACACCGCAGATGTAGAAAGGCGAGTGAGTGCTGGGAATACTGTGAATGGAGCGTTGGGAAAACTTCTTGGCAGTAAAAACCTGAGCCAGAAGGCAGAGCTGGCTATACACAATGCAGTGCTGGTCCCAACGCTTACTTATGGAAGCGAGAGCTGGGTATGGTAGAGAGAGCATGAAAGTAGGACAAACGCGGTTGAAATAAGAGCGTTGCGCAAAATTTTTGGCGTAACGCTTGTAGACCGTATTCGCAATGATGACGTTAGAAGCAGAGTTGGTCTGAAAGAGAGCGTCGGTGTTAAAAGAAAGAGAGGCATGCTCCATTGGTTCGGACGTGTAGAAAGTATGCGAGATGAAAGAATTACGAAGCAGATATACAATACAAAAGTGGAAGGATGTAGGAGCCGATGAAAGCCAAGACTTACCTACCAAATTCGTTTTCTATCAGAAGGTGATGTCAGGAGCCCTAGAAACCGGCGAGCGTGCATGAAAAGAGCAATGAATATAAAAGAAGCGAGTGAGGTATGTAAGAATCGAGTCACGTGGCGCTCGGTACTCTCGCCTACCCCGTAAGGGATTTGGCGTGAAGTTATTGATAGATAGATAGATAGGTATGTGTATTTATCTAGTCAGGTCATTACTTCTACTACGTCTACGTCAAAAACTTTTAATGTAATTAATGATACACTTTTTGATAATTATGTAAAAGGTATATATGAAATGAAAGGTAATTGATTGTGCAATAAAATTTTATTTACATTATTCGAAATGCCCTCCTCCATTTTGAATACATGCCCTTAATCGACACGGCCAGTCATCGATCGCAGCACGCATCACTTTTATATCTATTTCTGCCGCTGCTTTAACCAGATATACTCGGAGAGACTCCAAATTCTGATGAGGTTTAGCGCAGACTTTCTCCTCCAAGTGTTGCCATATCTTGTAGTGCAGTGGGTTTAAATCTGGACTGGAAGAGGGCCAGTCTTCGTGCCCGATGAAATCAATTCTACGGGCGGTCATCTGTTTTGAGTGCTTCCTGCCTTATGAGCTGGTGCAGAGTCCTGTTAGAATATCCAGTGTCTGTTTTTGAACATTGTTTGAGAAAGAGATTCTACTATGTTTGTTACGACGGTATTTTGTTAAACCACGGCACTGGTTTTCACACCTTTTTCACAGAAAAACACCTCAGTTAAGCCTCAATATGAGACTCCAAGCCAAACCATGATTGATAAAGGATAATGCCCTCGCTGGACCCTCGGAATATGCGCGCTCGCTTCTTCACAACTGTGGGCATACACGTTATCATTTTGTTTGTTGTAACTTTCTTCGATGGTAAAAACTTTTTCATCCGAAAACAAAATTTCGCGGTATTTTTTTCTCGCGTACCGCCGTAACAAAGCGCGGGTTCTTTCCATCCTAACTACCTATTTTCAAATGCTCGTTCAAAAAATGACCGGTTTTATTACGATAAGCTCGTAGTCCCAGGTGTTCATTTAACACTCTTTTGACAGTGGTTCTGCTTAATCCCACCTGAAAAGCTAAGATTTTTTGTTTCCGCACGGGATTTTTTTGGATTTCGCCTTCACTGCTTCGATGACCGCTGATGTTCTAACTGTGCGAGGTCGGCCGCTCCTCTTATGATCTTCGAAGCTTGAATCTTTAGTATATCATTTGATAGTGCGATAAATAAACCGTAGTGTTATTTTCAATTTTTGTAGAATGTTGAAAATCTCTTTTGGCGCGTAGCCACAACGCGATAACCGCGACTTACCTTCCTTCTTCGACCACTCCATATTTGAAAATGAATGAAAATTAATTTATTTTTTGTTTTCGGCAAGCAATTTTTATTTTAAAAATAGAACGTTCCCGTTCTATTTTTAAAATTAGTCAAACTATTTCTGGCCAGTGTTCCAAAATTAAAATAATAAGGTTTTGACAGAACTTATGACCCGACTAGGTACGAGTATATATTTGTGTATTTATAAGTATATATCTGTATTTATATAAGTATGTGTGTATAGATATATATCTGTATACGAGTCTATGTTAGTATGCATGCATATACAAATAAAATAAATGAAACGATTTCACATAAGGAGTAATCTGTGTCTCGCTGTTACTGTAGTGATTTTATACAAAATATTTACAATATGTACCTCCTTGAATAATAATTGTAAAATAAGATTTAACAGAGAGAGCCAGGAGTTCTGCAGCACAGGCGTCGGCCTAGTTCGCACTCCTGACTCTCACAAGGATTTATTTGTCACAATTGTAAAATCTATGTAAACTTATTGTAAACCTTGTGAGCAGTAACTAAAGATTATTATATGCACTATATAATATTACTTATCATGAGTAAGATAGTGCTCACTTAACCTCTTCTTGAAAGTAGATATAGGACCGCTGTTTCGTATTTGCAGCGATAATTTGTTCCACAGTCGTGCGGCATTAACAGTGAATGATCAAAAGAAAAAGATTGTGTTGGATGAGGGATAGTTCCGATTTTGGGTAAGACAAGGCCGTGGGGGAAAACATAATGAGGAAACCCGCAAGAAATTATATTTAGGAAGACGTATGATGTAACTAAAGGTCTCGTTTCCCTCCGGGTTGTGGAGGTCTGACGGCAGTCGCTTCATATCAAAGTATCTTCGCCAAATCCTCAGGTTTAGACAGCGGACAAGCTAATCGTAATGGATTAAGAAATAAGATAACCTAACAAGAATGTTATGATGAAGCTTACCAGAAACTTTCACCCAATTCAAGATATCAATTACTGTATGTACGCACTCGAAATAAAATCTATCACCCTCCAGGTAATAATGAATGTCAGGTAACTCAGTTACCGCCGATGACTCATCTGTAAACACAGATTAAAACGTTAATAATAGTGACTTTAAAAATAATTGGTAAATAGATTCAGGTTTTGTCTTAGGTTTTCGCGATTGTTACACATTGAATTAAACAATTTTTAACGGAAGTATCGCGTGTTTTATTTATTTTGTTGAACCTAACGTTTCGAATGCTTTGTAGCATCCGTGGTCGCAGGAAGACTGCGAAGAAACATCAGGTTCAACAAAATATACAAAACATGCGATACTTCCGTTAAAAATTGTTTAATTCAAATAGATTCAGGATTTCGCGAAAGTCTAATTTACAAGAAATATGGTCTATCCTGCTTTGTATGGTGCAATTAGTTCACATGAAGTACCACCGGCCGATACCTCCACACTAGTGCTAGAAGATGTATGCCGTTATATGACAGCGATTGTTTCGTCTCTGCCGTCGTATCATATTTTCAGGGCAGTAACAGTGGCGGATGCATGCGGTTCCTTTACCAGATGAAGAGCAATCACGGAGAAGACCACAGCAGCCTAGGCAGAGATAACAAGAGCAGCGACGAAATGCATCTACTAACGGCAGTACGAGTGCCGGCCGGCGGTAGTTCACATAAGCTAATTAGCGCGGAACGCACACAAAACAGGCTAGATCAAATTGCACTATAAATTAACAACGGATAATAAATTGGTATTGAATTAAACAATTTTTAACGGGAGTATCGCGTGTTTTATTTATTTTGTTGAACCTGACGTGGTCGCAGGAAGACTAAGGTGGTATTTGTCTTACATTAGTTATTCAATTATTACATCTACCGACATGGATGGATTAATTATATATGTTCCGATTCACACAAAAATCGCTCATAGTGTCCGAACGTTTGTTAGTATATCTCTGGGTTTGTGACTTGATTATTTTTAGAACTGGATCCCAAGCAGGTGGTACTTGCCAACCATCTTCTCTATTGAAGTTGGGGCGTTTTCTTATTTCAATAGCCTCGCGTAACATTCTCGGCATGTAGCGATTCTCCTTGGCGAGGATTTGTGGTTTATCGAACCGTATATAATGGTTTGGCTGGTCCAGTGTATGTATATATATATACTGCAGCGTTTTTATCGCGCCTATTATTCATGTCAACAATGTGTTCTTTTACACGAGTACCTATGCTTCACTTTGTTTGCCCTATGTATGATAAACCACATTCGCAGTCTAATTTGTATACTCCTGCATCTTGTAAGGGGATATTACACTTGATAGGTCTTAGAAATTGACTGATCTTCTTATGGGGCTTGAAATAAGTTTTAATTGAAGCTCGCCGTAATATGTTGCCAATTTTGTCTGTGACTCCCTTTAAGTATGGTAAGATGGCAGGTTGACGTTCAACTGTAGGTGGCTTCGGGCGGCTTCTGTGACGCATGCGAGGGAGTTTGTGACTATTGCTCCGCAGTACTTGTTTGACATGTTGGAGTTCCTCCTCTAGATGATCAGCGTCGCAGATGCCGTGTGCTCTCTGAAAAAAAACGGACGCTGCAAAGCGTTTGTCAAGTCAAGTCAAGTCAAAACCTTTTTATTCCGTAAAAATGGCTACATTTGTTTGGAATCGTCACAATTTTTTTCACTACCGTGCAGTTTATGACTAGGTGAGCACTGATAAAAATACTGCCAAAAAACTCAGGCATCCCTCTTTTGGTATCCAAACAAATTTACATATTTTATTAATTACATTATAATTGGATCGACTCACTCCCAAGCATTTTTATCATTAATATAGTCAGATACTTTATAATATGCCCTGCTACACAATTTGGCTTTAAAAGTAGTTTTAAATTTGTTTATTGACAATTCTCTTATATTGCTGGGAAGTTTGTTATAGAACCGTATACATTGCCCCATAAAAGAATTACTTACTTTGAAACGTCAGGTTCAACAAAATAAATAAAACACGCGATACTCCCGTTAAAATTGTTTCAATTCAATGTGTAACAATCGCGAAAACCTAAGACAATAAATTGGTAGCTCTAATCTGAGAGATAAATTATCATCTATATATAACTTAAAATAAAAGAGTTAAATTAGTTACTTAATATCCTAGCTCGTGTTGTGTAGTACGTATAATAACTCGTCCAAATTAAAACTTTACAATTAAACAGTAGGTCGCCATCAAAATTATTTGCTGTTATTATTAGTTCCGTACTACCGGCAGCTTGCCACAATTCCACAACATCTGAAACAATAGAATTTCTTCAATGTTATGGTCATACAAGTTTTAAGCTCATTTTAGGGTTCCGTACCCAAAGGGTAAACGGAACCCTATTACTGAGGCTCCGCTGTCCGTCCGTCCGTCCGTCTGTCACCAGGCTGTATCTCTTGAACCGTCATAGTTAGACAGTTGAAATTTTCACAGATGATGTATTTCTGCTATAATCGTGGGGGTCATGTGGCAGAAGCGTGCTCGTTCGCGACCCCTGCCAATCAGTCGATTGCAATTCTGGACCAAAAGCGCACCGATGTGCGGATTAGGGCGTCCCCCGTAGGCGACGCGCACCAATCCGCCCCCGTCGGTGCGAATATAGCTGCATGCGGCGGTGGGGGGCGCCACCCACCACGCAGCGCCAATTCCGGCGGGACGAGGGGAGCCGAGTGCCGTATAGGCACGTGGAATGTGAGAGGTGGATTGAATGATAAGACGAATGAATTGATAGACGTAATGAATGATAGACGTGTGGATGCTTTATGTGTGACAGAGACTAAGCGCAAGGGGAGCATCGACACCGATCGATGATCTGCCCGGTGGGATGATGGCCCTATGGTGTACGAGATTACTGTTTGGTAGGGCCTAGACTTCTCTGGGTTGGTATTAAACTGGGCATCACGCGAGTATTTCTGGTTGCAGCATACGCTCCCGTAAGCTCAGCGTGTGCTCAAGAACTGGAGAAGTTTTGGGAATCTGTGAGGGATGTTCTGGACTTAGCTGAAGGGAATGAAAGAGTGATTATGTGTGGAGATTTGAATGGATGGGTTGGGACCAAGAGATACAGCTATGAAGCTGTTCTTGGTCCGTATGGAGAGAAGAGAGTGAACGAAGCAGGTAAGTCAATACTAGATTTATGTATGGAACGAAACCTCCTCGTGTCGAATACTTTATTTCATCATAAGGATATTCACACGTATACATGGAGAAGGAATGACCAAAAAAGTATGATTGATTTGATTTTAATAGATAGACGTCTCCGAAATGTTATAATGGATACAAGAGCCTTTAGAGGCCCCACTCTTGAGACGGACCACTACCTGGTGGTAAGCCGGTTTGTGGGCCTTTTTAGGAAGTGGAGGCACTGGCGAGTGCGTATCCCTTTCGGAGATCATGAAAGGATAATGAGCGAAAAATTGCAAGATGAAAGTGTAAGGAGAACGTATGTGCATCTAGTAAGTGAGAGACTTGCAAATGCAGGCCTCTCCGACTCAGATGTGGATGATTGTTGGAAAGTTTTGAAAGAAAGTATGGTGGATAGTGCAAAAGAAGCTTCTGGATGCGTAAAGAGACGTAAAACAGCGAAAGGAGATGCCTGGTGGGATGCGGAGGTTGAATCCTCCGTAGCAAGAAAGAGGAAAGCTTGGCTGGATTACGTATCATCTTTGCCCTTAAATGAAAATATGAGAGAAAAGAAGAAAGAAATGTACCGTCTATGCAAGAATGAAACCAAGGCTTTAGTAAAAGAGAAGCGTGAAAGACAAATTATGAATGAGGAAGAGAAGCTGACGAAAAACTTCGAGGCAAATACCAAACTCTTTTGGAGAGAGGTAAAGAAGTCTCGGAGTGGTTCGTCGGCATCCAGAATGGATAAGATAAAGTCTAAAGCTGGTGTCATTCTTGCGAACACTCAGGAAGTGTTAGAACGGTGGAGTGAATACTTTGAAGAAATGTATGAGTATGCCTCGGACGCTGACAATGAGAGTGAGTCAGATGCTTACTCCACGTTGACGGCGTCCGACGAAGGCATAACTATGGATGAGATTGAATGGTCGATACCAAGCTTGAAAAATGGAAAATCAGCGGGAATTGATCTGATCACAGCTGAGATGATCAAATTAGGTGGCACTTACGTCCGGGACGCTTTCTGGTACTTATGCAATCTATGCTGGAGAACTAATAATAATAATAATCGTTTATTATCTTCTCACAACAATATCAATATTTAACGTAAATATAAGTACAGTGTATATATTTAAAAAGCCAAAAAATTGCGTGAGAAGCTGGTGCCCGAAGTAGGCTTATTTAAAAGCCTGTATTACAGGTCACCAGGTTCCCACCCCTCCATTCGACACGTACACTTGTTACACCTATTCTTAATAGTAATACAGGAAGAATAGATTCTTGCATAAATATGCATATGCTATAAATGAAGATATATTTGTTACAATTACAAATACTAACAGATTAGAAAATAACTAGATAATACATATAACACTAATATTTACATACTAAAGATAATATAGCCAGGTCACGATTTTCTCGCAAAGAGCAGTTCAGTCTGCTGATAATTAAGCGACAACAGCCATTTTTGCACCCTACTCTTAACCTCGTTATTATTACTGCTGTAAATATCCAAAAGTTCGTTAATTTTATTGTATAATAGACTACCAACATAGCAGAAAAACCTTCTGGTAAAAAAGTGTTTCACATCCCTTTGCACACAAACCCTGACCGCACGGCGCCGAGCCACTACCGGATTTGCACAATCAAACGAAGTTTCCATATGCTGTCTTAGAATCGTTTGCAGTATGAATAACTGTCGTGCTGTTAGAACTTGCCAATACTGATATAGTAGCTCAGTAGGATATCTGTAAGGGAAAAATCCGCCAACTTTCAGAATGATTTTAAGTGAAACCTCAATTTTAAATAACGTGGTTTTGGGGGCACCGCCCCAAGAGGTGATACAGTATGAAACCAGAGGCTGCACAAGAGCAAAGTAAATTCGTTTTAGTGATTCCTTACCCATAGCATAGCGCAAGGTTTTGAAAATAAAAATCAGTTTTCGCAGTCTTGTCGACAGCTGCTCAATATGAATTTTAAAGGAGAGGTTGTTGTCTATATTAACTCCGAGATATTTAACGAAAGAAACTAGTTGTATGCCTTCACATGCGCATAATATGGCATTTTTTGTATTGCAATTGTGTGAGATGATTGGTTTGGCTAGAATTTGTGGCAAAGGGTAATTACGCATAGAAAAGGCAACGTATTTCGTTTTTTCTGCATTAAGGGCCAGGATATTAGTTTTAAGCCATTTGTTAACTAAATCAAAACCCATTTGGGCAGATTCCATCGCACATTCCCAGGTATTTGCTGAAAAGAGGAGCAAGTATCGTCGGCATAGGAAATAATGCACCCATTTCTAAGCTGCAGCGAAGAGAGGTCGTTAATATATAGTAGAAAAAGAGTGGGACCAAGAATACTCCCTTGTGGTATTCCGTAGCAAATGGGCTCCTTTTCACTGACATGACTTCTCATTCTGACACTTTGGGTTCTGCCGGAGAGATATTCTCTGAAAAGTTCGAGTTGCGTCCCTCTAATGCTATATGCTTCCAGTTTGTTGATTAAGATCGGGACAGAAACGGTATCAAATGCCTTTTTTAGATCTAAAAATATGCCAATAACTTTTTCTGATTTGTCCAGGTTCTTTGCTACATATTCTGTAAGGTCGTGAACTGCTCCATCAGTCGATTTGCCCTGTCTAAATCCATATTGCTTTGGGGAAAGAAGATTTTTACTTTCCAGGTAGCTTACAAGTTGTTTATTAATAATTTTCTCAATAATTTTTGAAAAGGCTGGAAGGATTGAGATTGGACGGTAGTTAGTGGCACTGCCCCTGTCACCTGATTTATGGACAGGATGAATGATAGAATGTTTAAATACAAGAGGAAAAATACAGTTGTCAAGGCACAGATTACATATGTGTGTTAAGGGTGGGACAATATAGCTCCTAAAGTCTTTGATGAATTTATTTGATATGCCATCCCAACCAACAGCGCATTTATCCTTCAAACTGGAAGGGTCCCAATGGACTGGAGACGCGCAGTCATCGTGCCCTTGTATAAAGGCAAGGGGTAACACATGGACTGCGCCAGCTATAGGGCCATCAGTTTGATCAGCTTAGCAGCAAAAGTATATGGAAAGGTGATTGAAAGGAGAATGAGGGTGAAATCCGATGAAATGCTGTGGGACGCACAAGGAGGTTTCCGAAATGGAAGGGGATGTACGGATCAAGTTTTCTCGCTCCGCAATATCGTAGAGAAGCATCTGGCCATAGACCAGAAGGTTTTCTGCGGTTTTGTGGATCTTGAGAAAGCTTTTGATAGGGTTGTGCGAAAGGAACTGTGGGACATATTGCCGAGATATGGGATTGACGGTTCACTGCTCCGTGCTGTGCAGTCCACTTACAAGGATTGCTCAGCATGTGTGCGGATAGATCGTGGCATGTCACCCTGGTTTGATGTCAGAATTGGTGTCAAACAGGGTTGCATGCTATCTGCTAGGCTGTTTATCCTGTATCTCGATAGTTGTCTGCAGAGAATAAGGTCAACGAATGTGGGATTGCGCATGGGTGACCTAGTGGTGAACTGTCTGCTGTATGCAGATGATGCCGTGCTTTTAGCAGATACACCATCTAAACTGCAAACACTGGTCACAACTATGAAAGACGAATGTATGGAGAAAGGCTTACTACTGAATGCGAAGAAAACAAAGATAATGGTATTTGAAAGAGAAGAATCCAGAACTAATGTAAGGATTACGATTGATGATGAAGTGTTGGAACAAGTGGACGAGTTTGTATATCTTGGATGCGCTTTCAGCAGGGATGGAAGGTACACCGCAGATGTGGAAAGACGAGTGAGTGCTGGGAATAGTGTGAATGGAGCGTTGGGAAAACTTCTTGGCAGTAAAATCCTGAGCCAGAAGGCACAACTCGCTATACACAATGCAGTGTTGGTCCCAACGCTAACTTATGGAAGCGAGAGCTGGGTATGGCAGAAAGAGCATGAAAGTAGAATAAACGCGGTCGAAATGCGAGCGCTACGCAAAATTTGTGGCGTAAGGCTTGTAGACCGTATTCGCAATGAAGATGTTAGAAACAGAGTTGGTCTGAAAGAGAGCGTCGGTGTTAAAATAAGAAGAGGCATGCTCCGATGGTTCGGACATGTAGAAAGAATGCAAGATGAAAGAATGACGAAGCAGATATACAATGCAAAAGTGGAAGGATGTTGGAGCCGGGGAAGGCCAAGACTTACCTACCATGACCAAATTGGTCGTTTTCTATCAGAAGGTGATGTCAGGAGCCCTAGAAACCGGCGAGCGTGCATGAGAAGAGCAATGAATGTTAAAGAAGCGAGTGAGATATGTAAGGATCGAATCACGTGGCGCTCGGTTCTCTCTGCCTACCCCGCAAGGGATTTGGCGTGAAGTTATAGATAGATGTATTTCTGTTGCCGCTATAACAACAAATACTAAAAAATATAATAAAATAAATATTTAAGGGGGCTCCCATACAACAAACGTGATTTTTTTGCTGTTTTTATAGATAATGGTACGGAACTCTTCGTGCGCGAGTCCGACTCGCACTTGGCCGATTTTTATAAAACCTTCTAAAAGCTACTCGTATATATTTTTTTATACTACATCAGGAGGAATACAAGCATACGACCTGATGTAAAGCGGGTACCGTAGCCTATCAACGCTTGCGATATATTAATTATCACTCGCGCGATGCCTCCTCTGCTGCTTACACAGCAACTCCTTGGGAGCTTACTGGTGACCTCACTCACACGCAGGAACACAACAACCCTCTAGAGAGTTGTTATTTGGCTACGGTTTTCTGTGAGGTGGAGGTACTTCCCCAGACGGGCTCTTCTTATAAAAACAACTTTCAATATAAAATAAAAAAGATCAAGTGTGCTTAAAGCGTGGGAAAAGTTATGAATATATGTGTGCAAGAACCGAGCCATAAGGCGCTTGGATACGCTGCCTACGAAGGCATTCTACAAAGCCTGCATCCGCCCAGTTCTTAACTACGATACCGTCGTGTTCGCAAATGTTGCACGTTCTCATCTATCTAAGCTGTAGATCATCCAAACCCGCAATACAACCGGTGCTCCCCATTATTTTAAGGTCAGATCTCCATATTGATCTACCACAGCTACTCTCCATCATCAGTATCATAAAGGAAGCGTAGATGCTACTTGGAAGCTACATCCCAGCAGTCTAACTATTAGTAGTCTGGACTGCCAATTACAACCCGCGGTTTGACGTCGGGGGTTGGGAGTATCGGCGCAAACCGCCACAACACTCCACAGCAACATCGCACTCGGCGGTTCCCAGTAGGACTTGTACTTCTGTGACACATGTTATACCAGAAACTGAGTCTAACTCCATAGGCCATTCGGGCTTGAACCCGAGTATTCAATTGTTTAGCCCTCTCTCGTCATCATCTCCTCGACTCCTCACACCCTCCTCTTCAATCAGATGACGCAGTAACGGCCCCGAGTCCAACTGCATAGTCATTCTTACTCAAGCTCTCATGAGATGTAATCATGGTAGGTAAGTTTTAAGTTTCCTTAGCTCCTTCTACTTTTGCGTTTTATATCTATTTCGTAATTCTTTCATCCTGCATTCTTCCTACGTGTCTGACTCAACGGAGCATGCCTCATCTTATTTTAACACCAACGCTCTCTTTCAGACCAACTCTGTTTCTAACATCGCCTTTGCAAACATGGTCTACGAATGTTACGCTAATAATTTTGCGCAACGCTAGCATTTCAACCGTGTTCATCTAAATTTTGAGCTCTTTCTGCTATACCCAGCTCTCTAATAAGTGAACGTTGGGACCAGCACTGCATTGTGAATGGCGTGCTGTACCTTTCGGCACATGCTTATACCGTGGAGAAGTTTTTCCAATGTTTCTTCACACTATTTCCAATATTCACTCGTCTTTCCACATCAGTGGTATACCTCCCATCCCTGCTAAAAGTGCATCCAAAATGTACAATCTCATCCACTTGTTCCAATCTTCGTCATCACACATTGGTTCCGTAATCCTTACATTGATTCTGGTTTGTTCTCTTTCAAATACAATTATTTTGTCTTTTTCCAATTCAATAGTAAGTCAGACCCCATTAAATCCTCTCTCATTATTGTGAGCAGTATTTGCACTTTAGATAATATTTCTACTGTTTACACGACATCGTCTGCATAAAGCAGACAGTTCATCACTACGTCATCCATGTGCAATACTGTATTCGTTGACCTTATTCTCTGCAGACAACCATTGAGATCCAGGAAAAACAGCCGAGCAGGCAGCATGCAACTGCTTGTCTGTTTATCCTGTATCACGATAGTCATCCGCACACACACTGAGCAAATCTTGTAAATGGTCTGCACAGCACGGAACAGTGCACCGTCAATCCCATATCTCGGCAATAATGCCCACATTTTCTTTTGCACAGTCCTGTCAAATGCGTTCTCAAGATCCACAAAAGCTTCTGCTCTATGACTAAGTGCTTTTCCACGATATGTAGAGTGAGAAAACTTGATATTTACTCCCCTTCGATTACGAAATCCTTACTAAATCAGTGTGAAATGTAACATTATACTCAAATAAATATACACCTAGTCCGGCCATAATTTCTGTTATGAATATGCATTTATTTTTTTAAGATGTAATGTAATCTTAATAAAACTTGGCCACCTTTGGCTTTGATACAGGTCTTTAATAGGTCCACGAATATACGTATTTACGCGAAATTTAGCCACTGCTAGCTCCAGAGATTTCTTAAGAGACACAATGTCGGCGCGTAGTTTCGAGCAGGCCATGTCGTCTAAAACTGACCATAATTTGTAGTCTTAGGGGTCAAGATCTGAGCTGGACGAGGGCCAGTCTCGTGCCAGGCTTGGGTAGTTCGTGCCTTGTGGCCAGGTGCAAAGTCCTGCTGGAAAGTCCACTATACAGAACTGTTACAGAGCGCATATTGGATTGGGACCATTTGCTCATTAGGTTCCCTATCCACTAGGCTATCACTGCTAACAAATTATACAGCGCCAAGTAGCCCCAAAGTAAGCGTAGCTTGTGTTATGGTACTAGACAACTGATAACCATACGTAAATACTTTTTTTTTTAAATGCATAATTATATGTATATGTATATAATGCATATTATAGACAGCGAGCTTCGCAGCTCCACCTAGCCACCGCGATCCCGTCGGCTATACTGAGTATAGTCGAGGTATACCACATTAGTCCTAGGAGGAGCTGCTCTGCTTATTACGGTCTATGACAGCCATGGCTAGACTGACGCAGTATTTTATAAATTTAGATCTATTCCTCCCCAAAACTATTTCTGAGACCATTGCTTCGGTGACCCGCATTCCCAACTCCTGCTCCAAATCATACGAACACGACCAATTTGGTCATGGTAGTAGTCTCGGTCTTCCTCGGCTCCTACATTCTTCCACTTTCGTATTGTATATATTCACTATCGTTTCGTCGTTCTTTCATCCTGAATTCTTTCTACATGTCCGAGCCAACAGAGCATTCCTATTCTTATCTTAACATCGACACTCTCTTTCAGATCAACTCTCTCTCTCTCTTACGTCGCTATTACATACACGGTCAGCAAGCGTTATTCAACATTTTGCGCAATGCTCTCATCTCGACCGCATTTATTCTACTATCATGCTCTCTCTGCCATACGCAGCCCTTAACTTCCATAATTAGCGTTGGGATTAGCACCGATTACCCAACGCTCCATTCACACTGTTCCCTGCACTCACTCGTCTCTCCACATCAGTGGTGTACCTTCCATTGCTGCTAAAGCACTTCCAAGATATACAATCTCATTCACTCGCTCCAACACTACATCATCAACCGTAATCCTAGTGTAATGGTTGTAATAATAATATATAAAAAAATCCTGTCGATTTCACGTTTTGATTTTGTTACAATTTATGTTATTTTTTTATACAAAGTCTGGATGCATACAAGCCCACGGCCCAACACCCAGCCACCCACGGTAAAGCAGTTACCGCAGCCTATGAATGCTTGTAATATTATTAAGTATCACCCGCACGATGCCTTCCCTGCTGCTTACACTGCTAAATATATATGTAATAAATAAAATATATATATATGTTATATTTTACACTATTTGAACACATTTTTAGAGCAATATTTATAAATTGTGATTATAAAAGTGACTCAGATAACAGAATTTACAAAAAAAAAAATCGGCCAAGTGCGAGTCGGACTCGCAAACGAAGGGTTCCGTACCATTATCGATAAAAACGGCTAAAAAATCACGTTTGTTGTATGGGAGCCCCCCTTAAATAATTGTTTTATTTTAATTTAATTATTTATTCTTAAAGTGAATATATAAATAAATATTCTGTGAATATTTCAAGCGTCTACCTGTTGCCGTTATCAATATCGAGCAAAAATGAGCAAAAAAATCACGTTTGTTGTATGGGAGCCCCCTTAAATATTTATTTTATTCTATTTTTTAGTATTTGTTGTTATAGCGGGTACAGAAATACATCATCTGTGAAAATTTCAACTGTCTAACTATCACGGTTCATGAGATACAGCCTGGTGACAGGCGGACGGACGGACGGACGGATGGACGGACGGACGGACGGACGGACGGACAGCGGAGCCTCAGTAATAGGGTTCCGTTTTACCCTTTGGGTACGGAACCCTAAAAAACAGCCAATTATATTGAAGTACGTAAGAAGTGAGCATTTGCCTACCGATGACACGATTGACAAGAATAAAAACCGGCCAAGTGCGAGTCGGACTCGCGGATTAAGGGTTCCGTACCATTATCTATAAAAACGGCAAAAAAAATCACGTTTGTTGTATGGGTTAAATATTTGTTTTATCTTAATTTAATTATTTATTTTTAAAGTGAATATATAACTAAATATTCTGTGAATATTTCAAGCGTCTACCTGTTGCCGTTATCAATATCGAGCAAAAAATCACGTTTGTTGTATGGGAGCCCCCTTAAATATTTATTTTATTCTGTTTTTTAGAATTTGTTATTATAGCGGCAACAGAAATACATCATCTGTGAAAATTTAAATGTCTAACTATCACGGTTCATGAGATACAGCCAGGTGACAGACGGACGGACGGACGGACAGCGGAGTCTCAGTAATAGGGCCCGTTTTACCTTTGGGTACGGAACTCTAAAAATGACAGCAATAAATTTACTACAGAATTGGGAATCGGATTTAGAAAGAAAGTAAACCATTTTGGACAACGGGATGAATGTAACATGTATTATTGGACGATTACAAGTCAAGATGTATGTAACAATTAGCGTAAATGTCTACGCTCGTCGAGCTCCACGGCTTCGGAGGGGCAATATCCAATACCTCCGATCTCCAACGTGTCGAGTGATGGAGATGGCGGCCCCCACTACCGGCCAGCTTGAGGCCTTCGGGGCACCCTGCCCCAAGAGAGGCCTCTGCTACCGGTGGTGTAGTGCTATGCATGAGGTGAATGGGGGAACAAATCCAAGTGCGTACCGTGCTCGGATGCCTCCTCTGTTTAAGGTGTTTGAACAAGCGAAATAGTCTATCGAATCCAGTGAGTGCGCGTCTCCAATCGGTCGTGTCGTGACCCTTCCGGTTCTCCAGCATAATTTGCTTAAAAACCAGAAGGTGTCTCTAACGTAGGTGCCACCTAGTTTGATCATCTCAGCTGTAACCATATCGATTCCCGCTAACTTTCCATTTTTCAAACTTCGTATCGATCATTCAATATCACCCGTGGTAATGTCTTCATCACAAGCTCGGTGGCGCAGTGGCGAAACGCGCTGTTACGTTACTTTGACACCAAGCTAGTGGGTTCGATTCCTACACAGGGCAAATATTTGTGTGCATGAACATGTCTGTTTGTCTTGGTCTGGATATTTTAAGAGAGGTAGGGAGCATCGACGCAGCCCGTCTGGGGAAGTACCTCCACCTCACAGAAAACCGCAGGCAAATATCTACTCTTTAGAGGGTTGTTGTGTTCCTGCGTGTGAGTGATGTATGTTACAAGCGTTAATAGGCTACGGTAACTGTTTTACATCAGGTGGACCGTATGCTTGAATGCCTCCCGGCGTTGTATAAAAGAAAAAGAAAAAATTGGAATACTAAATTTTATTATAGATTTGGTTTTAGTTGAATTTAATAAAAGATTATTGCATGTGAACCAATTTAGAATGGCAGATAGAACACTATTTACTTTGTCAATATTTTCGCACCGGCGAGCAACATTAAAACTTAAAGAAGTGTCATCGGCAAACAGTAGTACCTATATCCGCCGTTTTCTGCACCATGTAGGGCAGATCATTTACTTATACAAAAAATAAAAAGGGTCCCCCCAAGAGTTTTGGAGAGATCACAGAATACCCCAATAGCATCCTGGTATCTGGTATCCTGGTATCCATTAAAGGTAAATATCCACTTACCTAAATTATTTTTTGAATTCAAGTTCATTTTGGAATCGTAACTGACTGCTGTGTTAGTTCCTTTAGGGGGGCATGAAATATAGTAGTAATTTCCAACAATCATCGAAACTGTTGAATCTGCAACTAAAAGTAAAATATTGTAGGTGATGCTGCAAAATATTTTATTAAAAAAATAACTTTTAGTTCATGCGGACTAGCGCCGGCCGGCTATCCACCACTGTTAGATGCAATATGCCTCCTCTGTTGCGGTTGTTCTCGCTATTACTCGCCATCAGAAACAGAAACCGCGTGCACCCGCCACCTTTGCTATCATGACTGCCCTGCCAACAGCCGAGTAGAGGGTGGGTGCCGGCCTGCGCTAGTCCGCATCAAGTAATTGGTGGCGGAAGACCACAAAGCAGATTAGATTAAATTGTATGCAGAAAGAACTTTGCTTATTGGCAATAGTGAAAGAACTAATGTATATTTTATTGTATGTATGTATTTTTGCACACCAGGTTTCTTGCGGGGTAGGCAGAGAGAAACGAGCGCCTAGCAAAAATAACATACTCGTAGTTTTGTTGTCATAGCATTATACATATATTAGAAAACCCCTCTCGTGATTCCTGACATACAACAATGTGAAAAAATATACGAATTATAATTAAAATCCCATTAAAATAAAAGAGAAAATACAGAATCATTAATCATTAAAAAGTTCGTTCAAATTATAGAATACATTACTTATTAACCAAATTTTTATATGTCTTTTAAATGTATTTCCATCCATCATTTTTAATTCTGTGGGCAAGTTATTGTAGACACGTATAGCTGTGACATAAGTACTTTTATAGTATAACATTATTATTAACTAGCTGCTGCCCGGGGCTCCGCCCGCGTGGAGTCAAATAACGTAGCCTATGTGTTAATCCAGATCATAATCTATGTACGTGCCAAATTTCATTCAAATCCGTTCAGCCGTTTAAGCGTGAAAGAGCAACAAACATCCATACATACAAACTTTCGCATTTATAATATTAGTAGCATTTTGTTTGGTATGCACAGGTTGTATTTGTATTTAAACCCTAAATTATCACATGTCGTGGCCTTCAACTTGAAGTATTGCATGTTGTTTTTAACAAATAGACATAGATTAAGAATGTCTGATAAGGGAAAATAGTTCTTCAGAGCACTCACAGTACAGGCGGTAAAATGTACTTAGGGATCCTATGTCCCTACGAAGCTGCAGAGGTTCTAGGTATTTTGTGACCTGTGACAGCCCGTCGCTGCAACCTGTCGAGAGCCTCGGGAAGATACTGTGCGGAGCCGTCCCAGAGATGCGAGCAATATTCCACGCAGGCCGGAACTTGAGTCTTATAAAGAAGACAAAGCTGGTCCGGCGTGAAGAACCGGCGCACCCTGTTCAGGACTCCGAGTTTATTTGAAGCTGTTAAAATGAGGCTCTCG
Organism: Pyralis farinalis; assembly: GCA_947507595.1. Classification (NCBI taxonomy): domain Eukaryota; kingdom Metazoa; phylum Arthropoda; class Insecta; order Lepidoptera; family Pyralidae; genus Pyralis; species Pyralis farinalis. The sequence goes on from OX382263.1 coordinate 1,631,000, forward strand.
ATGTAATTTCGTTGGTTTAGGTCGCAACGAATATCCATGCGTAGCATATTCAGGCTATCGCGCATATTGAGGGTAGCGCCCTGAAGACTGGGAGTGGGGTGAAATGGGGACATTTTTGTTGTGAACGCGCACACCTGAGTTTTCCCGGCATTAAACTCAACCAGGTTATTGGAACCCCATTTACTAATGAGGTCCAAAACCCGATTAAGCTCAATGACAAGACTCTCACGCTTCGCACCAATTATATATATTATAGAACAGATAATGCATAACATTGGCTGGATATTCTTCCATTTACGTTATTAATATGTGCCTTCCAGTTGAGGTGCTGATCAATTGTTTTGCCCAAGAAGTTTAAGTGATCAACGCCTTCGATTTTTATGATTAGTTCCCGATTCGGTAATGTCTAGTTTTCTTGGTATCGTTTTATAGTTCCTAAATTGAACAATGTTTGTTTTCGTTAAGTTAAGTTTTAAATTTATGATTTTAATTACTAATTTGTTCTGGTTATAATCAGATAAGAATGTTGTGGCGTCATCAGCAAACATGACACATGAGAGAGTTACCACTCTAGGCAGATCGTTGACGTATATTAGAAAAAGAAGAGGACGCAATATACTCCCCTGTGGCACTCCTAATTTAACTTTTAGAAAACTTGATCGCACTTGTTCCACAATCTTAGTAGCCGGATTATAATAGGCTATTACTGTTGTTTGTGTTCTATTTATTAGGTAACTTTCGAACAGTTGTAAGCGTTACCCTGACTCCTACATGTTCTAATTTGTTAAGCATTATGCTTTGTACAATACAGTCGAAGGTTTTTGACTAGGAATAGGGCGACGCATGGTATTCCATCATTCATTTTCTCCCAAATATCTCTGGAAATTTACCTTTACCTTTTTGAAATCCATTTTGATTACTACTTAAAATATGATTTGATTTAAAGTCCAAAAACCTACTATACTTATATATTACCTTTTCAAAAACTTTTGAGAAAACTGTCATTAACGTTATAGGTCTGTTATTATTCATATCATGTTTACATCGTATTTTATGTAATGGTTTATATATACCTGTTTTTAAGTACTCTGAAAAAATCCAGATTCTAGCATTAGGTTAATAATGTATATATAGACGTCTAAAATGTAGTGTATACTTGACTTAACAACCTGCACAGTATACCTGTGTATCGTGTCCACAGATTCTTTTAACTTTTAAGTTGTCCACAATTCTTAAAATTTCATTTTTATCAACTGGCCGAAGAAAAATGTTATTACAGTTTTTATGTGATAAGTAATGATTATCGGTCAGTTTGTTTTTTGTTAAATTATTGTTTAAATTAATAAAACAGTCGTTAAATGTCTCTCCTATAGATGATGGATCATGAATAATTCCGTTATTATATTTAATGCTATCTATAGATGATTTTATATAATTAGTGGAGCTCGTTAGATGGTTTATATGATACTAGCTGCTGCCCGCGGCTCCGCCCGCGTGGAGTCAAATAACATAGCCTATGTGTTAATCCAGATCATAATCTATGTACGTGCCAAATTTCATTCAAATCCGTTCAGCCGTTTAAGCGTGAAAGAGCAACAAACATCCATACATACAAACTTTCACATTTATAATATTATATATAGTAGGATGTGTTTGACATTGATGGATTTGAATTATCAACATTTTGTATTTCCCTCTGAAGTGTTTTGTTTAATTTTGTATATTTTTAACACATAATATATATTTTTGTGCTTCTTCTTCATATGTACTTTAATTATGTCAAATATAAGGACATAGATAACAGAAACAACGGGAGATGTGACGAGGGGGCGTGGTTGGTGTCGCCGCAATATGCTCAAAACGAGAACATTGCCAAGAACAGTTAGTTGCAATCAAGTTCGATTGAGATACGTTGCTCCTTGTTTTAGCAAAATGCCAAGTTGTGCTGTTGCCTTTTTGCAAAAATAGAAGTGCAGTGGTTAACTTTAAATCAAATGGAATCACTTATCACCTATAAGTACAAATAATATTACGTTTTATAAGCATAAATACAGAATTAATTTCAAAAATTCTCTGACGCCATTTCTACCAGGGCCTTAACACGATACAAATTATAAATATCAAATTTCTCATTCTTAATCATACATTGCTTTTCTACCATTACGCAGTCGCCACCGCTCGTTTACCAACACGCAATGTAAAGTGAGTAATATTATTCGTTCACTGTGTGTACAGTTTCGAGATACGGCCGCTTGTTTCTGCCGCTTTATAAATGTAGTAGTGCGTGCTTACTTGGGTGTTGTTTAAATAAACATCCAATGACAGCGTCTTAACAAATGTGTGTCGTTGTACTTGTGTGCGTAGAATGATATTTTTTATTTATTTAAGTGTGTGAGTGTTTTATGGTGGGGTGAAACTCGGCGACAACCGTCCCTGTGTAAACTCGCGTGGTATGTCACATCTCCCATTGTTTCTGTTATCTATGTATAAGGAGTATTCCTCCGTGCACGCAATGTGCTTAAAAAGGGGCACAAAGCTTTTTCTTCCCGTATTAATATCCAGATGTAAAACACAAATATCTATCAGGCAATCTATGATTATGTTGACAATCAGTAAGACTATAGACAAATAACACTAAAGACCAATACCTAATATTAATCTCTTCTCAGTTTGAGCACAGACTTTAATCATAAACAGAAAAGTAAGTGTATATTTATGTATACATGTGTTTGTGTATCAAACGCGTGACAGTGTGTATAATGTTATATTTTTTTCCAAGCATTTTATAAAAAAAAAATCGCGTATTTTTTGTAAAATGGAGTACAAAGTTTATGGTTCTCGTATTAAATAATGCATAAATATATAAATGACACAACAGCGTATTGACCAACTGGCTACCGGTTCGAGTCCTGGATACCTACCACTAAAATCGTGTTTACGGATTTATAGCGTAAGATACATATTCGTAATGATCACTTACTTGGTATTTGATATGTATATTTACATATATTATTTTATATATATGTGTATATTTATCTGACATATTATACATAGTATTTGATAGGGTCGTAGGACATTACGCGCGGCTATTGGGTTGACTGTGACCTGCTCCGTACTATGCAATCCACTTATGAGGATTGTACAGCATGTTTGTAGATAGATGTCAGTTTATCTCCTTAATCTGAATGAATATTGGTGTTAGGGCTGCGTGGTGTCGGCTCGGCTGTATCTGGACAGTCGTCTCCGGAAAATAGGAAATATGAATGTGAGAATGCGAATGAGCGAGTCAATAGTAAAACGTCTATTTCATGCAGGTGATGCGGTATTAACCCTTCGAAACCCGGGTGGTTGAATACGACCGCGAAATGTATGGGAAAACGTATATAATGGATTCTGACTGCTCAATAGCAGAATCGCCATCCGTAATGTAAACACTAATTATAACAATGAAAGATGAATTATATGAAGAAAGATTTACCATTGAATATGAAGAAAACCAAGTTATATGATATGGCGGATGGCTTACAATTTTGTGCCGACAGATGAAAAAATCTTCCAAACATATACAACGGGGTATCAAAATAAAGGGAAAGGTGATCTCTAAAATATGTATATATGTACGTATATCTTCACGCCAGGTCCCTTGTGGTTTAGGTAATGAGAACCGAGCGCCATAAGACGCGGTCCCTAAATACCTCGGCCGCTTCTTTAATATTTCTAGCTCTTTTCATGTATGCTCGCTGGTTCCTACACCGATACTTTTTAATAAGTGACTATCAATGACCATCATAGACCAAATGAGTCTTGCCCTTCCTAGGCTTCTACATCCTTTTGCTGTCGCATTATATATGTGTTTCGTAATTTTTTCTATATGTCCGAACCAACGGATCAAGCCTTTTCTTATCTTAACACCGTCAGTCTGTTCCGAGTTACTCTTTTGCTTACATCATTGTTCTGAACGCGGTCAGCAAGCATTACGCCACAAATTTTGTGCTGCACATCATCAAATATACAACATGTATTTTCAGGAACACCGTTCCTATATGAAATCTATATGTTTGTCTGTCGCTTTTTTTCATATATTCGAATTTTGACTTCAGATTCGGATTCAGCATAAAAAAGTAGAATAGGAATGTTCAGGAACACCGTTCCTATCTCTTAAGGAACATGGTCAAAATGGCCGACAAATTAGATAAAAAAAAATTGAATTGTTATATAATTGACAAGCCAGGTGTTCCTCTGGCAATGCAAGCTTGCGCAATCTGGTTAAAGCTACTTTTTAATTAATAATATTTAATTTAAATTTAAATTTAATTAACTTTATTTAATAATTTATTTTTTAATCCTAAACATATATTAATTTAAACGTGTTTCCTATTTATCTATAACTTCACGCCAAGTCCCTTATGGTGTAGACAGAGAGAACCGAGGGCCACGTGACTCGATCCTTGCACACCTCACTCGCTTCAATAACATTCATTGCTCTTCTCATGCACGCTCGCTGGTTTCTAAGGCTCCCGACATCACCCTCTGATAAAACACGCTCAATTTGATCATGGTAGGTAAGTCTTGGTCTTCCTCGGCTCCTACATCCTTCTACTTTCGCGTTGTATATCTGTTTCGTAATTCTTTCTTCCTGTATTCTTTCCACGTGTCTAAACCAATGGAGCATGCCTCTTTTCCAGACCAGCTCTGTCTCTAACATCATAATTCCGAAAACGGTCTACAAGCGTAACTCTCTCTGCCATAGCCAGCTCTCGCTTCCATAAGTAAGCGTTGGGACCAGCACTGCATTGTACAAGTACATAGCGAGCTGTGCCTTTTGGCTCAAGCTTTTGCTACCAAGAAGTTTCCCCAACGCTCCATTCGCTCGTCTTTCCACATCAGTGCTGATAAACGTGCTTTGTTGGGTATAATGACAGGAATTTACAAGCAGACATCGAACATGTTCAGACACGACTTGTATGTATATTCTGGCAGAGATTTTGCTACTTTTACACCAATCTTTGCAGGCTCAATTACCACACAGGACAAACATTTGTGTGCATGAATTCATCTATTTGTCTGGGTCATAGTTTTCTTATATAACAACGTCGGTAGGTGTACGGTCCAACTGATGTAAAGTAGTTACCGTAGCCTACACACACACACACACACATCAACCCTTACTCATCCCACTGCAGGGATACACCGACATTGTACAAAAAAATGCTAGCTAAGCGATAGGGGAAGCGTACAAAGCAATATGAACAAATTTCTAATAAAATTAACTTAAATAACAAAGGAATAAGAATTACATGCAGAATAGTCACTTACTCGCATAAACAAATACTCCACTTAAAATTAAATAAATATGTTTAAAATTTATGCACATATTTGTTAGCTGTTTGTTATACATCTGCAATTATGAGGAGAATAATGGAGGAAATTAAATTATTTTTAATGCAATGACTCATACAATAATTGCAAATGCCCAATTGAAGTTATCCAAGGTTGTATAGAATATTTACAGAAAGGCAACTGGTATGCTGATTACGCAATGCATAAGCGTAGAAGTGAATATTTTGTGTTTAGCATAAATTGTTAAGGTGAAAATAATAGAAAATCCAGGTCTGTGTACACAACGCGGTGCTAATCCTAATGACAATGCATGGAAGTGAAATCTGGGTATGGCAGTGTAGCAACCCTCGGGAATCGAAAGTGCAACATAAGCGAATTCGTAGAATAATACAGTCCGTGCGAGGACAAAGTCAGTCGCTTACCGAGAGCCGTACCGTCGGTCCCCAGCTATTCTGTACTAGTTATAATATCAACTTATGTGCTGTGAAACTAAGTATACATGTGCCCGTTGGTTTAGAGCGGACTTTGGAGTTTTATTTGTGTTCACACATCAACACCTTAAATGACCCTCTCAAGATAGTGCAAACACTAAAGCAGAATGAGCATGAAAGTAGATGCGAGCGTTGTTCAAAATCTTGTGCATGCTGACTACGTTCACAATGATAATGTAAGGAACACAGTGGATCTGAATGAGTTTCGACGTTAAGAAAAGGCATACTACAATTTAGATCTCAATGCTTATATAATCATTTTTTTCTTCCCCATTTGTATTCACCCTATATGAAAGCGCTTCTTCTTTTTAGCGTTATTCCATTTTCTAATCCACTGTGATTGGCGAGGTCCCCTACCTAAGCCAATGGATTTGGCGAAGATATTGATTATTCCATTAAGACACTGCCGTCATATCTCCACAACCCAGAGGGAAAACTAGATAATTTTTAGGTAATGTCTTTCGAAATATAATTTCTTGGACGTGCGGGTTTTCTCACGATGTTTTCTTTCACCGCTAAGGTTGAGCGAACGTTATGGTTCCTCTTGTCCGTGGTCAAATACGGCTCGTCCTTTAATCGAAGAGGTTAAAACATACCGTTAAGCTGCTCAGCTACGGGTAGGTGCAGTGTAAATCTTTATTTACAATACGCAATGCTACAATGTACAGAGATGATTAAGTTATCGATTGTATAAATGTCGGTCAGCCTGCTCGAAATGTGATTACCCTAATCAATGACAGTTTGTTACCTAAAATATACACACACAGACAATATAATATTAATTAACGTTATACAATTTCTATTTGTTCATGTCTTACCTACCTAATAAATTACTCGTACAATGCCGTGAATAATATGAAAGAGCAGAAATGGTAGCGGACCATGCCACTCTTAGAGAGTTTAGGAAACGGGATTGAGCTGGGAAGAAGGAACGGAATACAGAATAGACCTTCTGTATAATTATTTATTATTTGTAACGCATTAGCAGGTTTATCATTTTCCTGTTAAGTTACTGTACATGCATTGTTTGTGAATTGCCTTATATATAACAATCTCATTTTTCATATTCTCTCTGCTGGGGTAGGTAGAGAGAACATGAAAAATGGGATTATTAAGCAAGGGACAATTTTTTGTGTTTTTTTTTTCAATAAAACATTTGTGTGGATGAACATGTCTGTTTGTCTTCGTCTGGGTGCTTTTAAAAGAGGTAGAGCGCATCAAAACAGCCCGTTAAGATTTTGTTAAATACATCTTCACGCCAGATACCATTCGGTGTAATCAGGGGGAACCGAGCGCCACAACAATAAGAAAACGAAGAAAATTCTTATACGTCTTAGGTGGCAATCAAGCGTACTGCATGCCTGATACAACAATTACAGTAGCCTATGGACATTTGCGATACCAGGCGTGTCGCTCATACGTTGCCGACCATGTAAAAACCGTGAACATATTTACAATTTCCAATTTAAAAAATTTCGGGGGCGCCCAATTGTTTGTTAACCAGATCGATCAAATTTTCACGATCTTAAACACTAAAGCACGTGGGTAGATTCCCATAAAGGACACTTGTGTGCATAAACACATCAATGTCTTCGTCTGGAAGTTCTAAAAGAGGTAGGAAGTTCATCTTACCGAAATTATTATCCATATCACAACTACTGTGAAGTGAACTGTGCACTGTGAACAATTTTTAATGGAAATATCGCGTGCTTTAATAGCAAGCACGCGATACTTCCGTTAAAAATAGTTTAATTCAATGTGTAACAATCGCGAAAACCTAAAACAGTACTACTGTGAAGGTTGTTGAGTTCCTGCGAGTGAGTGACTGGGGTTGCCAGTAACCTGCTAAGAAATTGTTGTGTGAGCAGCTGCAGGTGTGGCAACGCGGTAGCGATACCTCCTGTATTGTATTCATAGGTATCGGTCACAACTTTACAACAGGTGGGCTGTATGCTTACCTCCCGACGTTTCTTAAAAAAACTATGCTTTGTAAGCTCATCTATCTATATATATAAAAGGAGAAGCTGCCTGACTGACATATCAACGCAGGGCCTAAACTATAAGGGTTAGAAACTTGAAATTTTGCACAGAAAGGATTTTTGGAAATTCATCCCCTAAGGGGGGTAAAACGGGAGTGCAAATTTAGTATGAAACTTTGCCGTTTTTGAAGTTATTCGAATGAAATTCAGCATGAAGGTTCTTTACTGAAAGGCATGAAACATGAGTAAAATATTTTTTTCAAAATTCATCCCTTAGGGGGTTAAACAGGGGCGCAAAGTTAGTATGAAACTTTGCCGTTTTTGAAGTTATTCAAATGAAATTCAGCATGAAGGTTCTTTATTGAAAGGCATGAAACACGAGTAAAATATTTTTCTCAAAAATCATCCCTTAAGGGCGGTAAAACGGGGATGCAAAGTTAGTATGAAACTTTCCGTTTTTGAAGTTATTCGATTGAAATTCAATATTAAGGAGTTTCATTGAAAGTCATGAACCAAATGTAAAATATTTTTTTCTAAACTAATAAGTATAAAAGATTTTCGTTTTTACCTACATTATCGGATTCGAACCTGTCGAAACTCTTCTATCTTCCGTGCGCGCACGGATGTGCCGCGGTCGACAAGTGGGCAACCCGAATGCAGAAAATATCTAACTGTTTAAAATTTAAAACCTCCCCGACAGTCCAGAAAGTCAGTTCGTCATTCGCCCTTTCATTTCAGTGCTGGAACAATTTTCACCAAACATAGCTAAGAACACTCCCGACTAATACACCTTTCAAACAAAAAAAAAAAAATCTAAATCGGTTCATCCGTGCGGGAGCAACGATGACACAGAAAGACTCAGAATCACATAGACACACACACACCCTCACACACACACACACACACGTTTAACTTATAACACCCCGTCGTGTTTTCGTCAGGGGTTAAAAACAGAGGCATAAAATATATATTTATGTATTAGTTTCGATTCGTTCCAATTATTACTAAGAGATGGCGCCATGCCAAATTGAAACGCGCTATGGTTTCTTTTGTAGCTCATAAAGTATAGACCTCAGTGATTCGGTGACGTAGTAACAGCCCACTCGAGGCTAACTACATAGTCAGGTCAAAAAAAAAAAGACTGATTTGAATGTTCTAATTCGTATTTCGTACTTCGACGTAGCGTAGGTGATGATCACTTTGATTATTATAACAAAAAAAAATTGTATTCGGATTAATTATTATTATTTATTCCATTTTTAGTACAGAGTTGGCAACGCACGAGTAACAACCCTGATGTTGCAAATGTCCATAGACTAGGCTGACGGCTTACCATCAGGCAGACCGTATGCTGGTTTATAAAAATATTTATGGAAACAAGATCTCCTCTTTCCATAATACTAAATTAAAAGATTGGTAATATTAAGAAATTGCCTACAATAGGACGTATATCTTATATTCACAATCTAAGGCGGATATCTATATATATAAAACTGGAGTTCCTGACTTCTTCCTTCACTAACTCATCAACTCCGTAGCCAAACTCTTGAACCTAGAAAGCTGAAATTTTGCAAATAGGTTACTTTTATAAACCTCACGAGAGTGAAGAGGGGCTTGACAGTTTGTATGGAGTTGAAAAATTATTTCAAGTTAGTGACTTGAAACTTTATACAGATACTCTTTATTAAAATCCAAAAAAGTAGTTTCAAAAATTCGACCCTGGGTGTAATGGAGGTCAAAAGTATTTCTTGAACTAAAAGTTGAATTATTAAGAAATTGTTATTTTTTAAAGTGAGCTGCTTTAGACTGTAAATATACTCTCAATCAAGACGTCAAATAAGTAATTTCAGCGTTTTTCAAAATTTCACCTTTAGGGGCTGAAAGGGGGGTTGACAGTTTGTATGGAGCAGAAAACTTTTTGACGTTAGTGACTTGAAACTTTGTATAGTATACTCTCTATTAGAATCCAAAAAAAATTGGTTTCAACGTTTTCAAAAATTCCACACTTAGCGAGGTGAGGTGAAAAGGGGGTTGAAATTGTGTTTGAACGAGACGCTAATCTATATTAATAGAAATGGAGTTCCTGTCTAATTCACTGACTCACCAATAGGTTCCTTTTGTAATGCATATGAGAGATAAGGAAGATTTTTTTGAATTTTAACCCAGGCAGATATTTTTTTAAGTGGCTTGAAACTTTTATGTTTTTAAAATAGGCAATGTAGAGAATAAAGAAGTGTTTTGAGTGTATACAGCCAGTATCAAATAGTTAATGAAAACCGAACAGGCCGTGACATATCTTCATTACTACACAAATAAGGATATTTGATACTTTTACTAACTATTTAATGCCGACTGTACTAAAAAATAAGAAGTAAAATAAAAGTAAGTAAAACTGCTGAAATTCCAAAATCTACGCGTGCGAAGCCGCGGGCATAAGCTAGTATCATATAAAGTGGTAACTGATTGCCTGCCCCCTGATGTGAAGCAATTACCGTAGCCTACATTCGCAATACATTAGGTATCACTCGCACGATGCCACCTCTGCTGTTAACACAGCAACTCCATAGGAGTTTACTGGTGACCTCTGTCACACGCAGGAACACAACATCCCTCAAGGGCGGCCTCTGTCCTGTAGAAGTACCTCCAATTCACAAAAAAACCGCAGTCAAATAATAACTCCCTATAAAAACTTGCTGTGTTCGCAGCAGAGCATCACTCACACAATGCCTGCGACGCCGACTACCATCTACAGCGCCTGAGGATCATCGTGGAGAGGCGAAACATGTGTCGCATAGACAACCAGTCGTGGCAGTAACGGTGGCGGGTGCATGCGGTTTCTGTTCCAGATGGCGGACGACCGCAGCAGACGAGGTAGAGACTACCGGAGCAGCCATGGCAGCGACGGCATGTTGCATCTACTAACAGTAGTGGGTGGGTGTCGGCCGGCGCTATTTCGCTGAACTAATTGGTGGCGGAAGCACACAAAGCAGGTTATATCAAATTGCATTATTATCGTTCGTCAATGTTGGCGTTAATATACATTAATTGTACAGCGCCTGTCTGTTTGTCTCGTGGAAAGAAACACGTGTCGCAGAGACGACCGGAGCAGCCAGGGCAGCGATGGTGGCGGATGCAGGTGGTTCATGTTTCAGATGGCGGACACTCGCAGAGACGACCGCAGCAGCCATATGAGCGGCAGCATGCATCTACTAACGGTAGTGAGAGGGTGCCGGCCGACACTAGTTCCCATGAACTAATCGGTAGCGGAAGCACAGATAGTAGTTTAGATCAATTGATTGTCGATGCGATGCCTCCTCTGCTGCTCACACAGCAATTCCTTAGGAGCTTACTGATGACCTCACTCACACGCAGGAACTCAATGACCCTCTAGGGAGTTGTTATTAGGCTGCGGTTTCTTTGAGGTAGAGGTACTTCCCCAGCTGCTTTGATGCGCCGTACCTCTCTTAAAACAAACAGACATATTCATACACACAAATGTTTGTCTTGTGTGGGAATCGAACCCACGAGCGTTGGTGTCAAAGTCGCATCATTCACAAGTGCGCCAGCCAGCTCGTCAGAAGTGTATTAGAAGGTGATGTAAGGCGCCCTAGGAGTCTGCGAGGTTTGAGAAGCTCAGTTCCCTCTGTTTATCCTGCAAGAAACTTAGCCTAGGCAAGTAATAGAACCGTACATATTGTTATACAATAATGTTGGATTAACCTATATTTGCGCTTGTTGCGCAAAATTTGTGGCATAACGCTTGCTGACCGCGTTCGTAATGAAGACGTGAGCGAAAGGGTTGGTCTAAAAGAGAGTGTCGGTGTTAAGATAAGAAAGGGCATGCAAGGGAATGCGGGACGAAAGAATGACGAAACAGATATACAATGCAAAAGTGGAAGGATGTAGGAGCCGAGGAAGGCCGAGACTAACCTACCATGATCAAATTGGTCGTGTTTCATCAGAAGGCGATGTCAGGAGCCCCAGGAACCGGCGAGCGTGCATGAAAAGAGCTATGAATGTCACAGAAGCGAGTGAAGTGTGTAAGGACCGCGTCTTATGGCGCTCGGTTCTCTCTGCCTACCCCGCAAGGGACTTAGCGTGAAGATATACATACATACATACATACAACCTATATTTGTTGTGAAGTCCACATAATGACTGTACCATATTTTCAAAGGTATCGTACGGTGACTCCTGAGCAGCGGTAGCCCAGCAGAACCGGCTTATTGACCGAATACTTGACAGAATATGGTCTGCCAAATGTGCCTACTGCCAATACAGAACTTCCCATTTACAAAAATGTACTAGAATTTATTAACCTTTCTCTTACCGCGGGCCGCTTTACGACCTAGAAATGTATGGGAAATCGTATATAACGGGTGATAGTGTATTTGTTGTAATTAGAATAGACTCCAAATTACAGTGGGGCCACCACATAAATAATCTAGCCAGTAAGCTCGGCTCCGCCGCATATGCGGTTAGGAGAATTAGATAATTGACGGATGTGGATACTGCGCACTTTATTTATTTCAACTACTTTTTCAGCATTGTGCGCATGGTACGAGTATACTGTTGTAGGGAAAAGTGGCTGATATTGAAACTGTTTTGTATTACAAAAGAGCCATCTGCTCTATTCATAACATGGACTCCAGAGAATCACTTAGATAACTATTCAAAGAAATAAATATCCTCACGGTTACCTCTCAGTATATTTATGAGAACATAATGTATGCTCTTAAAAATATAGAGTCATTTAATTAAATCAAAATTTAGTGCAAATCTTAGAAGCAGGAATAGATTGCGTATGCCATCGGCTTGCTAAGACTAATAGATCTTTTCTTATAATTATATTCGATTCTTATAAATATAATATAATAATAAATATAATAATGTTAAAGAAGCGAGTGAGGTATGTAAGGATCGAGTCACGTGGCGCTCGGTTCTCTCTGCCTACCCTGTAAGGGATTTGGCGTGAAGTTATAGATAGATAGATAGATATTCGATTCTATAATAAATTACCTGATACAGTTCTGTCCTTGCCTGACAATATGTTCAAAAGGCAAATAAAAAATCTCTATGTAATAAGGGTTATTACAGAATCGATGTATATTTGACTGACAGAGATGTTCGGAAATGATTCAGCACATGTATTAATATATCTTTAATTACAATTAAAGATATATTAATACACTTGATATCACTGTATGTACACTCACATATTTTGTAATGTAAATTGATGATTGAGAAAAGACCTATATTGACAAGTTTCTTTTGGCATTTCGTCTTCGCCAATGGTCATTTTCGAAATGCTGGTAGATTAAAAAAGAGAGATTAAAGCTATGAAAAACTCATAATGTAATCTGATTTACAGATTGTTAGACGTATACAAATTGAGACGGTTCTTCACGCCTGAGCAGCGCTGCCTTCTATACAAAGCGCAAGTTCGCCCATGCGTGGAGTACTGTTCTCACCTCTGGGACGGGTCTGCCAAATATCTACTTGACGCTCTCGATAGAATGCAGTGCCGCGCATACGCATCATAGATAGCGCTGAGGTCACTAACTCCCTTGAACCTCTTCAGCTGCGTAGGAATATAGGTAGCTTCAGTGTTCTCTACCGTATCTATCATGGGGAATGTTCTGAGGAGCTTTTTGACCTCGTCCCTCCTTCTCCTTTTCTCCTCCGGAATACTCGCGCTGGACTGAAATCACATCCACATAGTGTTGGGTTGCTTACCTCCCGTACTAAGAAGTTCGGCGACTCATTTCTTTGTCGCACTATCAAAATATAAAATTCGCTTCCGGCGTATGTGTTCCCCACTTCCTATAACCCCGGGTCGTTAGACGTGGCGTGAAGAGGCACCTTAGTGGGCCATCAAGGGGGGGACAACCAGCACAGCGCTAATCACTGTGATGGCCGTTCTCGCATCTGGTTTTTATTGACGCTTTACATCAGGTGCGATAGGAACATTTTGACAGGCTACATAAAAAAAAAAATCTAAGTGCCCGTGAGGGCCTAATGGCAAATAAATGTTTTTTATCTTTTTTTTATCCTAATGGTACTTTATGGTAATTGTTAAACGCGTTCGTAATGAAGACGTGAGAGAAAGAGTTGGTCTAAAAGAGAGTGTCGGTGTTAAGATAAGAAAGGGCATGCTCCGTTGGTTCGGACATGTAGAAAGAATGCGGGACGAAAGAATGACGAAACAGATATACAATGCAAAAGTGGAAGGATGTAGGAGCCGAGGAAGGCCGAGACTAACCTACCATGACCAAATTGGTCGTGTTTTATCAGAAGGTGATGTCAGAAGCCCCAGGAACCGGCGAGTGTGCATGAAAAGAGCTATGAATATCACAGAAGCGAGTGAAGTATGCAAGGACCGCGTCTTATGGCGCTCGGTCCTCTCTGCCTACCCCGCAAGGGACTTGGCGTGAAGATATATACATACATATACATGGTAATTGTACGAATCCCTGCGCGGGCATGTACCACAAATTTCGTGTTTTCGAATTTATGTACTTATTTATCACTTACTCGCCGGTGAAGGAAAACATCGCGAGGAAACCAACACGTCCAAGAAATTATATTTCGAAAGACGTGTGACCTAACGTGAGAAAGATCTGGTTTTCTCTCTGGGTTCGACGATTACCCAGAAGAAACGATTCTTCTGGGCAATCGTTAGGCAGCATGAGTCATCATATTAAGGGCGACAATTTGCTAAAGATTAACACTGACGATTCCGGTGGTAAAATGGTAAGCAATGCTACATTGACGCTGTGGCACTTGTGTACGATTCCCACACAAGGCAGTCATTTGTGTACATAGACATATCTGTTTGTATTGGTCTGGATGTTTTTACATGTAGGGCGCATCAAAGCAGGCTGACTAGGGATGTACCTCCATCTCACATAAAACTGCATCCAAATTATCAACTTCGTGGAGGGTTGTCGCGTTCCTGCGATGGAGTTACCACTGGACTTCTGAGGAGTTGCTGTCTTAGCAACAGAGGACGCGTCACTCGAGAGATACTATTGTATTTCAATCGTTCATATCGTACCCACTTTATCAGGTCGGCCGTATCCTTATATGGTTCCCGACGCTGTGTATAAAAATATTACCAACATAACAAACAATGTCTATCACAATATCAGATTGGTCTTTATAAATTGGAAATATTTTATAATATGGGTAGTAATTTTTTTCACCCATGCAGGAGTTCAGTTCCTTTGCGGCAGTAGAGATGACGCTCCTGAGGTAGTAGCGAGTAACCCCCTAGTCATTTCCAGCAACGGCCAAGCCTCCGCCGCTGTCGCCCGTACAAACTGCAACACCTTAAGTGAAACTCATTGTATCACTGAAATAGTAATCTATTTTTATGCATCAAGAATGATTTTTGGGTGTATCTAACCTAATATAAGTCATACGTATCCACACATACGTTTTCACAAGGTAATTTAAAACATTATGGTAACTTTAAATTGCAAAATTTTTACTAACGCATTTTCACTTTTGGACAAGGCGTACAAGACGTGGCCCTCCGTTGTGAAAATATTGACAAGATAAAAGGTGTTGTGTCTGCTTTTTTAAACTACCTCACATGTCATAATCTGTTGCTAAACTCAGCGAAAACTAAATGCATCAAATTTAGTCTTCCAAATGTGAGTTCTGCCAATACAGAAGTTCTCATTGGGAATAATAAATTAGAATTTGTTAATAACACTGTGTTTCTTGGAATTACAGTAGACTCCAAATTACAATGGGGCCCCCACATAAATAAATTTGCCGGTAAGCTCAGCTCTGCTGCATATGCAGTTAGGAGAATCAGGCAATGAACGGATGTGGCTACTGCGCGCTTAGTCTATTTCAGCTACTTTCACAGCATTATGTCGTATGGTATACTGTTGTGGGGAACGGCGGCTGAAATTGAGACAATTTTTATCTTACAAAAAAGAGTCATTTGCTCTATGTATAACATGGGCTCCACAGAATCCCTCAGGGAACTGTTCAAAGAAATAAATATCCTCACTGTTACTTCTCAATATATTTATGAAAACATAATGTATGCCCGTAAAAATTTAAAGTCGTTTTCAAACTTCAACAACACCACGGGGATGTCACTCGCGCGCTGCCAGTCTTGTGACCTGAGTCTGTTTCGTCACAGTACCCAGTAATTTCTCAGCCATATCTCACCCTTCAAACCGGAACACAGGTATATAAATATATCTGCTTGACGGTACAAATAGGTGAGACGGAGGACGACTTTTGTACAAAGTCTCCCTCTGGTAGACTTGACATTTGTGCAACAAAATACTTTGTCCCGAACTAAAGTACTATCTCATTCATGGACAACATATCACACTGATAACCTCACCGCAGATCACGACGTTAGGGTCTGACAATTGTTCCGCCGCGGAGCTGTTCGTACGGTGTGCTAGTCTTCTGGTATATGCCTATATGCCATGGCAGTTCGCCCAGCAGATGTGCCACGACTGATCAATCCACCAGGAGTTATTTCACCACAACCTGGCATAATTTGTGAATTACTGACTAAATCATAATCATTTATTTGCTAATACAGTTACATAAAGATCTATATATACAGTGCTGTGTATTAAACCTCACAGCAGGCATGCACATCATAAAAAAGTTAATATTTTTTTTTATACTACGTCGAGAGGCATACAAGCATACCGCCCACCTGATGTAAAGCGGGTACCGTAGCCTATTAACGCTTGCGATATATTAAGTATCGCTCGCGCGATGCCTCCTCTGCTGCTACATAGTAACTCCTTGGGAGCTTACTGGTGACCTCACTCACACGCAGGAACACAACCACCTTCTAGGGAGTTGTTATTTGGCTGCGGTTTTCTGTGAGGTGGAGGTACTTCCCCAGACGGGCTGCTTTGATGCGCCCTACCTCTCTTAAAACGTCCAGACCAAGACAAACAAACATGTTCATGCACACAAATGTTTGCCTTGAGTGGAAATCGAACCTACGAGCGACGAATCGTTCGTTCAAACCGACGATGAAATGTCCATTTCTTCGTCTGATTTATCTAATGTTATATCTTTAAAACAAGATTTTTTTTCATTGCATTTTTAGCTTTAGCTTTCTTGCCACATTGTATATTTTACTAAATACCGCCTACGGAAGGTACTTATAGTGAAAGGGCCTCATAATGAGTCGTGAGTAAGGTTGTGATTTTCGCTACGGTTGTCTAGTATAAACTTAGCTTCTCCCTGGAGATGCAGGATGCACGCCGTAAATGGGGATAGGCGAGGCTCAACGGAAGACCAAGTGCGACGGGCGTAATGCGACGCGCGAAAATCGGTGGGATAAGCAGCTCCGGCGGCGTCAGATGTGGACAAGTCCGGCAGCGCTGGGTGAACCCTGGAACGCACACGTTCAGTGTGTTAATATCTCCCGATTGCCATCTAGGTTTCGACGATAGCCGCGGAGAGGGAAAGCAAAGCGTCCAAGAGGCTAGCTAACAGTCGAACGGCAACTGAGAGAAGTTACAAGACGAAAGGTAGGTAGATAGCAGTGGCGAAGGGTGGATATTTTCAGAAGGGAAGCCGGAGAATGAAATGTCCACTCAGCAAATCTGCCCGCTCCATGATGCAAAAATATAGGCCCATCTCCATCATACATGGAAGCTGTTTATATACGAGTAACAGTGGCTTTCAAGTATGATAATGGTGGCTTTGAAAAAAGCCTTTTGAGATAAAGTAGTATGTGTGCATGCGTTCTTTAGTCTTAGTTACTTCGAAAAATATTTCGAACCCTGTTAGTAAAAAATGAAATTGAAAAGATAACTATAGAAACGAGGACTATCAAAATAAAACCGGCCAAGTGCGAGTCGGACTCGCGTACAAAAGGTTCCGTACCATTATCTATAAAAACGTCAAATCACGTTTGTTGTATGGGAGCCCCTCTTGAATATTTGTTTTATTTTAATTTAATTATTTATTTTAAAGTGAATATATAACTAAATATTCGGTGAATATTTCAAGCATCTACCTGTTGCCGTTATCAATATCGAGCAAAAAAATCACGTTTGTTGTATGGGAGCCCTCTTAAATATTTATTTTATTCTGTTTTTTAGTATTTGTTGTTATAGCGGCAACAGAAATACATCATCTATGAAAATTTTAACTGTCTATCACGGTTCATGAGATACAGCCTAGTGACAGACGGATGGACGGAAGGACGGACAGACAGCGGAGTCTCAGTAATAGGGTCCGTTTTACCCTTTGGCTACGGAACCCTCAAAACAACCGTCTACTACCACTACGACGACCTAGGACTTATTTATATTCTAAAGTAATTCGTCAGTTCTTTTTAGCATAATAAGATAAAACACTGTTGTATAAAATAGTTTTGAAACCGAAGTTTCCTTCGACAGCAAAGAATCTGTTAGACAACAGTTTCATGAATTAATGCCATAACGAACCAACTGTCGGTACAACACACAATACAAATTAAAACAACTCACTCACCACACTTCAGCACAAACAAATAAAATTCGACAAGTAATTGACAAAAAGCCAATTCAACAAAACTAAAGTGTCCCGCTACACACGCATGCGCAGTACGCACTACCGGCCATGTATAAAATCCAGGCAAATAAAATTTATTCCGCGCCTGTCACGATTTTATGTCGCTAAAATCATTCTTAATTTAGAATCATTACAATAAATCCTGCCAAATAAAATATATTACTCGCCAGTACCAGTTTTAAGGCGCTACATTCATTCATAATTTATAATCTTTATAGGTACTATTACTTCTTAAATGATCTTTCTCGCTTACACTTGTACGTTGCTAATTACCTTACTCTGTCACAAGCCGCTATTCTCCGAGTTATTTCGCGTATTGTTTTTGCGTGCTAAAACGAGACGGAACGAGTAGCAGTAATAGGAGTCAGTTCATAGAAACGAAAGGAATAGATGCTCTGTATGAGATATTGTAGTATGAAAAAGTTACCCGCAATTTTTCGGCTTGCAATTTGACAATTGCTATTTAAATTTTTTAAGGCGTTTATTCAATTCAAACTATTCAAAGTGAGTGGATAATATAACAAACTAAAAATCTCGTTAACCCATAGATTAGATTTTTCGTAAGGGAAGCCGATGGGAATCGGGTTATATGGACTCTTCGCCACTGGTAGATAGACAAAAACTATTTAATAGTTGTCGCTTGAAAAGCTTGTGACATAATTCTGCTTTAAAATAGAAAGAAAACGATTGAAAGACATAATACTCCTTGGTGAGGCCAAGTCGGTTAAATGGTAAGGATGCGATTTTTTTTATACAACTAGATTGGTAAACAATCACGCGGCGCGCATTAGATGGTAAGCGGACATCGCAGCCTGTTGAAGCTGGCAACACCACGGGGATGTTACTCGCGCGCTGCCAATCTTGTGACCTAAGGCTATTTCGTCACAGTACCCAGTAATTTCTTTGCCATATCTCACCCTTCAAACCGGAACACAGCTATATAAATATAACTGCTTGGCGATAGTCTCCCTCTGGTAAACATTACTACTTATAACATAATAAGAATAGAACACCAGTTCGATAGTCCACGTCGGTTAAACTAAAAAATAGGTTTGTTTCTAACAGTGTTTGTAATAAAAATCGGTTTGAAGAACCGTTATTCGCTTAGTAGCTTATTATGTAACGCTTGCGATATATTCATTCTAAAATATTCAGTTTTCTATTATTTTTGACGAGCTGGGTGGCTCAGTCGTAAATGATGCGACTTTGACACCAACGCTCGTGGGTTCGATTCTCACACAAAGCAAACATTTGTGTGCATGACATGTCTGTTTTACTGCACATAATTTTAGTTCTTCAATTTTCCTTCAATATTACCGGTCAATGTTCAACGTTAAATGAATTTAATACTTAGTGAATTTTTAATTAAACTTTAATTTTCAATGTTATTTATGTCACCTGAATAACATATAATCACTTCATCATTTATATAAATTAACCGAATTTCCTTCTAATAAACAACTCCGACTCTGTTAGCCGACTCCGAAAGGATATTTTAAGGATATTCTATAATTTATTCTAAGTGCCCCGAAGGTACATTTAATTAACAGCGTAAAAAGGAATTTCCTTTACAACGTCGGAAGGCATACAAACATACGGCTCGCCTGATGTGCTATGAATGCTTCCAATATAGAAAGTATTTATTATATTTACTTGTTCTCCCAGATTTTAAGTGCAAATCTCAGTTTGGACACACAATATTGAGCCATGTGATTGTAACACCTTAGGTTTCTTGTAGGTTTTTTTGTAGTATATTAATTTCTTCTTGCTTATTGATTCATTTTTGTGACGACCTGAGTATACACCGCTACAAGAATGAATCAATCGAAATATTTTTATCGATTCATCTTTTTTATTACGTTCGTGCATTTGTGTAAATTTCAGCGACTAATTAATCTAGAAATTTACTGTTTTGTAAGAAATGAAATATGCATGGTTATATTGCGCAACATATATTTATTAAATTTCAATAAAAGAATTTAAGAGATAATTACACGAAAATGTAAACAGAATGCAGTTTGTTCTGCATTGTATAAACTTATGAACCAATTGTTTATACCCATTTCTCTCACAGGAATATAAGAAACGGACGATTCTAGTTTGTTAAAATCTAATTTATCTATATGATAATTTCCCTTTTTAATTGAACAATCATTTGGTACATACCTAATTTTTGAATACACGAAAATCATTTTGATTATGATGCTTTTACATGACAAATTTTTGTGATCAAACCTAACGTTCGAAACTGTTCCTTGGGGCGATTCAGTGTGAGATTTGAATCTCCAGACGTATCCATTTAAATCTTCAGAAATTGTGATGTTGCTTCGTAGAAATGTTTTATCACTTATGTTGAACGCTTCAATTTCAAGTTTAAATTTATCAATTTTCGGATATGGTGGAACGGGATTCTTACACTTGGTCATACTGTCCAAAAGTAATTTGTAAGGAAACACTTCGACTGTATGATGTATTAGGATAACAAAAATAGTAATCAACACTCTCATGGTTTATGATGTGTACTATACGCGATTGAAAGAATGATTGGCTAAAATGACCGGAAGGATTATATATATTGAACAATTTAAATGTGCATTAGTGTCGTTATATTTATTGTGCTCAACTAAATCACAGGTATTTAAATTAAAATTGACATTGAATAAAATTGAAACCAATTACAGGAGTAATAAATGTATTAATGATGATGTTGTTGGAAACGGTTGGTCTGAAGCGGAGCAAGAAGTGGCATGCTCAGTTGGTTCAAAAATGTAGAGAGAATGCATGAGGAAAGAATGACAAAAGGAATATAAAATGCAATTTGATCTTTTACCAATTAGTTCACGCGGCCGGCATCCACCCACTACCGTTAGTAGATGCGATGTGCCGTGCGTCGATGCCATGGCTGCTTCTGTAGTCTCTGCGGCTGCTGCGGTCATCCTCGCGATTGCCGAATAGATCCAGGTGTTATTTTACGAAAGTCAAATATACATGATTTGAGTTTTGCAAAATAACGTCGGAATTTATTAACAAATATAAAACGCCTATCTATCTCATCATCGTTAACTTCTACATTCTACACGTTCGGACCTCTGCCTTTTCTTATGAACTCTTTTAGATCATCTCTACTTCTAACATCATCTTCACATCTGTTATTCCGGAAAACCCAAATTGTTCGTGTTTAATTAGGGAGCACGCACGAAAAGTGGTATGAGTGTAAAAGAATGGAGCAGAATGGAATAGAATAGAGCAGAGCAGAACACAATAAAATATATTTATTTGCGATAAAACTGGTTACTATGTTTGTGTTACGATTAAAGAGGGTTCTCACTTTGGTTTTCACAGTCGTGCAAATGCAGTGTTTTTAATTTGATTATAATGATACACTTGCATTAATACAATAAAAATTGTATAAAATGGACAATAACTCCCAGTTCTATTAATATTGTTAATAACATAATTTAAATCTGTATGGTACTTGTTCAAACTTAAATATTCTGATAGTTACTTTCATAAAATAAAGTCGTCGGTAATTATTATGATCTCAAGTTCATCATGATATCTTCCACGCAAATTACTTATTAAGTACATCGCTCTTTCTTTCAAATAGTAATTTTGTAGTGTGTAATTTTGTGGAAGCACAATATACAAAGACAATTTTATCTTTTTAAAGTACCGCTTGCAACTGGTTTCGGGTGTTAATTTAGACAGGGGTTACTTCTTCTGGATAATAAAAATTTGATCTATGCCAACCAAATTTCCCCACACACGTTGATTTTATATCTCAGATTGGAAGCCTCATTATCATGATAAGTTAGTTAGCTAGTGAAAACGGTTTTCTCGTGGGTTATATTAATGAGTCGCCGTAGTGCACAACCAAATCTGCTGATTTTCGTACATACGTTTTGTAAATGTGGCTTCCAAGTACCTAGTCCGGCCATAAGTTCTGTTACGAATGAATATGCTTTTATATTTTAATGAATTAATGTAATATTGTCTTAGGTTTTCGCGATTGTTACACATTGAAATAAACAATTTTTAACGTAAGTATCGCGTGTTTTCAAAAAATTCAATGTGTAACAATCGCGAAAACCTAGGGCAATACTATGTGACGGTGTACGGGTCAGAAACTGAAAACAAGCGATTCTTCCGTTAAAAATTGTTTAATTCAAGTAATGTAATATTAATAAAACGTATGTATGTACATATTTATGGAAATCTCAGCAAACATAAAAAACAATGATTCTATTCGAAATGACCACCTTTGATACAGACCTTTAACATATCTCCCCACGAATTTATGGATTTACGCACAGTTTTCATGGGAAATTGAGGCTACTCCTCTCTCCACATATTTCACGAGACACAATGTCGGTGTGTCGTTTCGAGCTGGCCATGTCCTCTAAAACCGACCATAATTTGTTAGTCTAAGGAGTTCAGTTCTGGGCTAGACGAGGGCTAGTCTTCAGCTCTAATAAAGTTCGGAACTTTGGTCTCGAGCCAAGCTTGGGTAGTTCGTGCCTTGTGACCAGGTGCAGAGTTCTGCTAGAAAATTCACGATACATTTTTAATAAGTGTATTGCTGAGAGGTTTCTCAACACGATCCAAAACAGTCTCTTTATACACTTTGGCTGAAGTCTTCACTACTTTATCACAAAAATGAAGCTTTGTGACTCCTTGATAAGACACCCACCGACAAACTATTACAGACGCAGGATGATAACCACGTTGTAACTTTCCGACCGCTTCGACGACTTCTTTGAACTTAGCCATTGACATCTTTGCGTAGACATCGTCATTTTGCTTGTGGTAGTGCTCTTCAACCGTAAGCAAGCGTTATGCCACAAATTTTGCGCAACACTCTCATCTCGATCGCATTTATTCTACTTTCATACTCTCTCTTCCATAATATGTAACGTCATAATGCATAATTCAACTCTCTATAGATCGTCACTCCATGTAGTGGAGGGTCATCCCACACCGCCTACACCAGGGCGGGGCTGCCAATCAAGAACCTTTTTTCCTCAGCGCTTTTCGATTCTACGTGCAATATAGCCAGTCCACTGCTACTTCTGCTTTTTTATTCTATGGTTGGATCTGGATTTAAAGATGTCCAATATGGATCACCGTTACTGAGGCAACCAAAAGCAAGCTGCTGAGGAGTCACTGTGTCACAGCGGGTAGCAAAGCGAGAGCAAGCAATCACACGCCATGGTAAATACTTCACATCACAAGGGCCGTAAACTATTCCTTCCGACGTTGAATATAAAGCATAGATTCGAGTATTACCAATATTCGTTCGATGCCCATTATTTATCAACAAATGATATCAACCTTATCCACACGATAAGGATTTCCTAAAGGCGTTGAAGGTTTGGTACAGATACGCAACACACTCGCGTTCTGTTTGTGAGTCCGTAATCTATACGCGAAGCCCTGCGTTATAGAATTTCATACAGCTGTGTCTGCACATCCCGCCACCGCCACTGCGGAATTCACAAGTGAGTCGCCTGTCGTTTGTTTACCATCTCATTCACATAGTTACTATCTGCGGTACTTACTCAGGGCGTAACTTAGGGCATACTCCGTTATTAATTTACCTTACTCCTACTGAAGGCTTATAAATATTCCTGTTAAAGGCAACTCGTAGGCGGTGTTTAGTCAGAATGAGTCTGACATAACCCGTACGGCCGACTGCAAGGGTACTCATGACAGTTCACCACCTACCTCTCACCAGGTCTCGGAGCCTGCTCTGAACGTCTGATGTACATGTTTCTACTAGTTAGGTCTTCTTTTATAGGTTAACTTACATCTAGCGTAAGAAACAAATAAAATACGGTATTATTTTTACTAAATACGCCCGTGGGTATGCCCTAATCCACGCATCTGTGCCGTTTTAGCGCAGAATTGTACTCCACAGTTTTGCTGACTAAGCAGCGCAATGACGGGCAAGCTTACGGAACCGACCGCAAAGTTACATTTCTGTAAATGTTTTATTTAATTTATAACACACAAAACAATTATTATTAAATAGTGTATACATTTGTGGTATCATTCTAAATTATAATCCAACAAATGTGTGCCTAATAGCATCTATATATAAATATTAATATGTAGCTACCGAGCGCCGTTATACATAAATTGTATATCTTTATATACATTTGTATACTTTGTAAATTAGGTACCTATTGTGTAATAAATAGTATATTATACTAGCTGTGCCCGCGACTTCGTCCGCGCGGAATTTAACATAAATTATATATATATTATTGTTCAATTATAATTACATTTATTTGTTTTGATTTTAAGTACCTAAATAAGCAAAAGCAAAGAATAAAATAGCGAACAGCAAAATAATAATAGATATGTAATAATACGTACTTCGTCCGCGCGGGATACTTATTTTTTTATTATTTATTTATAATAAAAACATTCTAAAATAAAAGTAGCCTAAGTTACTCCTTATTACATCAGCTATCTGCCAGTGAAAGTCCCGTCAAAATCGGTCCAGCCGTTTCAGAGATTACGTGCAACAAACAACACAGACAGACAAACAAAAATTGTACAAATATTCATTTTGGTATATGTACCGTGTATACATCCATATGCATTTGGTAAAAAGCGGTCATTTTAATATTACAAACAGACACTCCAGTTTTATTTATCTGTATAGATGTATAGATAATTGCTTCTTCTTCCTAACGTAATCCCATTTCCTAATAAGTGTTGCTTCTAGGCAAAGATATTGATTTTTACATACAGTGACTGCTTCAGACCTCAACACTGAAAACGAGACCTTGCTTAGAGTAGATTACACGTTTTTCGAAATATAATTCTACGTGCATTTCCTTCCTATGATTTTCTTCATAGCCGAGCAAGTGATAATATGAACAAAAATAAAAAAAACGACGAAGAGGTCACCAAAAACCTAGAACCTCTTCCACTCCATAGGGACATAGGCTCTCTAAGCGTATTTTACCGCCTTTACCATGGCGAGTGCTCTGAAGTCCTGTTTTCCCTTATCCCACCCTCTCTCTTCCATCATAGAACACGTGCGGGCTTATGAGAATATCTCTTCGCGTACCAAAAAGTTCGGCAACTCCTATCTTTGTCGTAACATTAAAAAGTGGAACGCCTCGCCTGCACATGTGTTCCCTCCTTCCTACAATATGGGAACCTTCAAACGAAGCGTGAAAAAGCATCTTGCGGGTCAGCATGACAGCGTCAACTGACAGAATACGGTGTTGTATTTTGTCAGTTGCAGTTGCGATTTGGGCTCCCCTTTGCTTACCAACAGGCAAAGAGGAGCCACTATGCTGAACTAGCTTAGTACTAGTCACTATGCTTTTTTTTATATAAAAAAAAACATGTTAAGTACATGCCCACAACAGGTTTCGACCAGGAACCATGGCACAATAGGTCCGTTTGTTTTTTACTGATATATTACTGCTTAACATCGCGTTAATGTTAACACATGCACTTGTACAGATTCCACTTCACAATTTTATTTAATAATTATTTTTACCGACCGGTTTAGCCTTTACGGCATTATCAAGGTATTTTTGATAATAATGAACGAATGAATGAACTTTTGGTGATTAATAATGCCGCAAAGGCGAAACCGGTCGGTAAAAATAATTATTAAATAAAATTGTGAAGTGGAATCTGTACAAGTGCAAGAATTAACATTAACGAGATGTCTTCAAAATTCCACCAAGTGCCTACAATCAACTGTATCAATATAATTACTGCTTAACATTATAAAATTTATAATAATTAATATTATCGTTGGATTTTTTGATATTTTTAATCTATCACATTAATTATTAACCTTATTATCGAATACGATAACTATTGATGATACACTTACTTTGATTAGATAATTGATTATATATTTGCTGTTTCTGTCACCGATGTCAAAGAAAAAAGTGTATTGTTTATTATCGCATCGAACAATAACAAATCGACTACTGAAGTACCTCCACCTAAAAGAAAATCGTACCCTGAGAGGTTGCTGTGTTGCAGTGAGCGAGGTTATCCGTGTCATGAGGAGGTTTAGACGAGCTCGGTGGCTCAGTCGTGAATGACGCGACTTTGACACCAACGCTCGTGGGTTCGATTCCCACACAAGATCAACATTTGTGTGCATGAACATGTCTGTTTGTCTTGGTCTGGATATTTTAAGAGAGAGGGCGCATCAAAGCAGCCCGTCTGGGGAAGTACCTCCACCTCACAGAAAACTGCAGTCAAATAACAACTCCCTAGAGGGTTGTTGTGTTCCTGGTGTGAGTGAGGTCACTACGTAAGCAGCAGCGGAAATATCGCGCGAGTGATACCTAATTTATTACAAGCGTTAATAGGCTGCGGTAACTGCTTTACATCAGGTGGGCCGTATGCTTGTATGCCTTCTGACGTAGTATAAAAAAAAAGATGCAGCCTGAATTGCGGAGTGTCAACTCCGAAACCAAGTCTTCCGATTTTGTGAAAAAAACAGATTACGTTGCTTAACCTACGTATTTGATTAGAATGACACACGGAACGTCGCCATTGAGCTCTCATATATATATAATTATATGACTTAATAAATTAGTTTTAAACAAAAGAAAACCGCCCTCCAAAAACACCCAGGAACTAAAAATTTTTGGAGTCGGTGCCTAATATAGGTAATATCAATTGATATCAGTATAAACAGTAACAGTAACAGTAAAAACAGTATAGTAAGTATAGTGTGCTTTTTAGTGGTGTAAATAAAAAAACGTTTGAGAATGCGCAAGCTTGCATTGCCAGAGGAACACCTGGCTTGTCAATTATATAACAATTCAATTTTTTTTTAATTTGTCGCCATTGTGACATGTTCCTTAAGAGATGGGAACGGTGTTCCTGATCATTCCTATTCTACTTTTTTATGCTGAATCCGAAACTGAAGTCAAAATTCGAATATTCGAAAAAAAGCAATTGACAAACACGCAGACAAACGCTGGATAAACGCACAGACAAACATATAGATTTCATATAGGAACGGTGTTCCTGAAAACAAATATTGAAAGCCCTCATCAAAAATTGAATTCAACAATTTTTAACGGAAGTATCGCGTGTTTTATTTATTTTGTTGAACCTGACGTTTCGAATGCGTTCCGTTAAAAATTGTCAATGTATATGAATCGCGAAAACCTAAGACAATACCCTCATCAAAAACTTTTGGTGAAGGGAACCACAAACCAATACATTATCTGTGTATATATTTTTGTTTTTGTTGTTTTATTTTTCAAAAAGCGCTGAATCAATTTCGATAAAATTTATACGGGATCACCTCTGAAATGTGGCCTACCAAACAAAAAATGAATCATCAAAATCAATTCATAATTGGCGGAACTTTTCCTACATATTGTATGATGTTTTTATCACCCCGTTTGTCATTATATAGTTCATGGTCATGCCATATTTTCTGCTCTCTGTGTCTAAAATGTGTTAATGTTACTATTAACAGATTCTAATTAAACGTTCCAGCATGAACGTGGCGCAGGCTTCTCCTCCCGCCGAGGTTCCGACACCACAGGAGTATGCCAGCGAACTGCTTGCCGAGCTAGCTCAGCTTCGGCGACAATACTCTCTGTGCGACGTGGAACTGCAGGTATGAGAGATGATGTCACCGACCAGCAGCTCTCTCCTAGCTCCATCGCCAGGTTTCGCATCTTAATTTTACTACATGATATATCATCATGTCATTGTTATACACCAATATAAATTTATTGTAATCTTTAATAGATTCAGGCGTTATTTTGTGAAAGCCAAATTTTTATGTCATTTGATCTAACCTGTATTGTGTGCTTCCGCCACCACTTAGTTCACTCACTACCTTTAGTAGATGGTACATGACGTCGCTGTCATGGCTCCGGAAGTCTCTGCCTCGGTTGCTGCGGTCGTCCTCGCGATTGCCCGCCATCTGGAACAGAAACTGTATGCTGTATGTTGACAAGCTCGGTGACTCAGTCGTGAATGACGCGACTTTGACACCAACGCTCGTGGGTTCGATTCCCACACAAGGCAAACATTTGTGTGCATGAACATGTCTGTCTTCGTCTGGGTGTTTTAATAGAGGTAGGGCGCGTCAAAGCAGCCCCTCTGGGGAAGTACCTACACCTCACAGAAAACCGCATCCAAATAAACCTAGAGCGTTGTTATGTCCCTGCGTGTGAGTGAGATCACTAGTAAGCTCCCAAGGAGTTGCTGTGTAAGCAGCAGAGCAGGCATCGCGCGATTGATATATGTTACAAGCGTTAATAGGCTACGGTACCCGCTTTACATCAGGTGGGCCGTATGCTTGTATGTCTCCCGACGTAGTATAAAAAAAAACTGTATGCACCCATTGCTGCCATGACTGCGCCAACGACCAGGGCATGTCGCTTGAACTAATTGTGAAGGTTGAATCAAATTGCTTGTAAATTATCGTAGTCTCTAATTAATTGATGATTTGAGAAAAGGCCTTTATTCTTCTTCTTCATTCTTTGGTCATTTGCCGAAATACTGGTAGCATAATAAAAATGAAAACTGCGGGAACTGAAAAAGATGAAATAAGATATTATTAAAAAAAAAATAAGAATTGTCTAATTACTCGCGATAAATATTTTATATTTTCGAAGCGAAGATATTTTTTATATTTTCGAAACCGGACTGGGTCGGGCAGTATTTACCAAACTTTGCCATGTATTTGCAAATATCTAAATGGTTTAATACCATAGTAGGCTCTTATCGTTTTGCCACGCAAGAAGCGATCAAAAACGTTGGTGATATGATCATCAAAGTCTTCTGAAGTGGCAGCGAGGACGTTTTATCAGTCGAGTCAGCGATGACGGATGGAAGTTGATTGGAGCCGCCATTTGGCAGATAAGGAGGTAAGTTCTAACGTGTAGATGCGAGGGAGGACAAAGCGTTGAGGAGGAACCCTTACTGATGGAGTTACGACCGGCCGGACGGGTGATAAGAGAAGGGTCGCTTAACATGGAAAACATTGAAAGGTCTAGTATTGTCTTAGGTTTTCGCGATTGTTACACATTGAAATTAAACTATTTTTAACGGAAGTATCGCGTGTTTTATTTATTTTGTTGAAACCTGACGTTTCGAACGCTTTGCAGCGTCCGTGGTCGCGGGAAAGACTAAGGTGGTATTTGTCTTACATTAGTTATTCAATTATTACATCTACCGACATGGATGGATTAATTATATATGTTCCGATTCACACAAAAATCGCTCACAGTGTCCGAACATTTTTTAGTAGATCTTTGGATTTGTGACTTGATTATTTTTAGGACTGGATCCCAAGCAGGTGGTACTTGCCAACCACATACTGCAGAGCAAAAAAAAACTCTGCAGTATGTGAACATACACTGGACCAGCCAAACCATTACATCCGGTTTGATAAACCACAAATCCTCGCCAAGGAGAATCGCTACATGCCGAGAATATTGCGCGAGGCTATTGAAATAAGAAAACACCCCAATTTCAATAGAGAAGATGGTTAGCAAGTACCACCTGCTTGGGATCCAGTCCTAAAAGTTATCAAGTCACAAATCCAAAGATCTACTAAAAAATGTTCGGACACTGTGAGCGATTTTTGTGTGAATCGGAACATATATAATTAATCCATCCATGTCGGTAGATGTAATAATTGAATAACTAATGTAAGACAAATACCACCTTAGTCTTTCCTGCGACCACGGACGCTGCAAAGCGTTCGAAACGTCAGGTTTCAACAAAATAAATAAAACACGCGATACTTCCGTTAAAAATAGTTTAATTTCAATTGAAAGGTCTCTCAAACTATAATAAGCCGCGGTGAACGGGCTGTTCGTGATGATGACCACTTCAACAGAGATTTGTTTGTCCTGATGCAGGCGGAGAGCGAGCCTCGCGAAGGGGCAGGCGTGACGCGCGGCGTGTGGGCGCACCGCGCGGTGCTGGCGGCTGCCTCACCATACTTCCACACTATGTTCACCGGTCAAGCTTCAGAGCGGAGCACACAATCGGTTGTCATAAAGGTTGGTAGTGGGAGACTTACTTTTGAAATTTATTTTTGACGTCCGGTTTTATCTGGTCATAAACCAATCCAGCTTTATTACAAAGGCGCTCGCTGGGGATATTTGACGGAGGAAGAGATTGGTATTGTCTGTAGTAAGAGTACCACCTGTACGTTGCGTACGCACGAAAATAGAAATTATGTCAACTATGACCTGGTAGGTAGCCTGGCAAGGAAGAACGCAGGTGGCGTGTGGGGGCGAGTTACTATAGTTAAATGACTATCCGCATGCGCGATGAAATCTCTTCTTATTTTCCTCTTAATCTATGGGGAAGCAATAGAAGGAGAGGAATTTTTCTTTCGTTTATAGGTAAGCGGCAACAGATGAGCAACTCCAAAAAATGCGCAATTTTCGTATTATGAGGAAGCGGAAACCTCATCAAAGTACACACATTTATGTTTCCCGGTTGTCTATTTGTCAAATCAAAAGAAATGAAAACTGATGCAACATATCCGTAGCAAAACAATTCGAACCATTGACAAAAGCGACAATGCTGTATCATTCTCGGTTGTGGTTGGTTAGCACCTTAGCAGTTATATCAGAAACATATTTTGAAATAATGGTATTTGAAAGAGAGACAACCAGAACGAACACTAGGATTACGGGTGATGATGTAGTGTTGGAGCAAGTGGATGAGTTTGTATATCTTGGAAGCGCTTTTAGCAGCGATGGACGAGTGACTACAGGGAACAGCGTGAATAGAGCGTTTAGTAAACCACTGAGCAACCCAAATTTAAGCCTGAAGGCACAGTTCACTATACACAACGTGTTGTTAATCCCAACGGTAACTTATGCAAGTGAAAGCTAGGTGTGGCAGAGCATGAATGTAGAATATATGTGGTCGAAATGCGAGTATTGCGCAAAATTTGTGGCATGACGCTTGTTGACCGCGCTCGTAATGATGATGTAAGAAAAAAAGTTGGTCTGTTAATAGAAGATGTTAATATAAGAAAAGTGAATGCTCCGTTGGTGTGGACATTTAGAATGACCTCAGGATAAAAGAATGAAGAAACAGATATACAATACGAAAGCGGAAGGATGTAGGAGCCGAGGGAGATCAAGACTAGCCTACCATGATCAAATTGGTCGTATATTCTCAGAAGGTGATCTCAGGAGCTCTAGGAACCGGCGAACGTGCATGACAAGAGCTAATGTTAAAGAAGCGAGTGAGGTGTGTAAGCTCTGCCTGCCTCGCAAGAGACTTGGCTTGAAGATATACACACTACCGCTTCTGAGATACGCAGTCTTGCAAGACGCCAATAATAATATAAATGCCATCTCTTTCCTCCATCGTAGGTTATTTAATAGGTTTTTTAATGTTTAGTGTAAAGGTCTCTGTCTGTCCATCTGTCATTATGTCACATGTTCATAACTTGAAATGAAACATGAAATTAGTTACAGACCTGAAATTTGGATAACATGTCCAAGTGTAGAATGTTGACCAGAAACCGAATATTTCCTAAAATTAATTACTTTGTAGGAGAAGATACTTTTAACGGAGACCATATTTTTTCCCGCCTTTGAATGTTATTATTAGTTATTGAGTAGACCACAAATAAGTATTCATTTTGTCTTCAAAAATAATAAATAGGAAGGCGCGGCGAAGTCTTTTAGACTATTTTTTTTACCGTGTCTATGTCAAAGACTAGTTATCTATTACTTCACGCCAAATCCCTTGCGGGGTACGCAGAGAGACCGCCACGTGACTCGATCCTTACATTTTTTTTTATACTACGTCGGAAGCCATACAAGCATACGGCCCACCTGATGTAAAGCCTATTAACGCTTGCGATAAGTATCACTCGCGCGATGCCTCCTCTGCTGCTTACACAGCAACTCCTTAGGAGCTTACTGGTAACCTCACTCACACGCAGGAACACAAGAACCCTCTAAGGAGTTGTTATTTGGCTGCGGTTTTCTGTGAGATGGAGGTACTTCCCCAGACGTGCTGCTTTGGTGCGCCCTACCTCACTTAAAACATCCAGACCAAGACAGACATGTTCATGCTCACAAATGTTTGTCTTGTGTGGGAATCGAACCCACGAGTGTTGGTGTCAAAGTCGCATCATTCACGACTGAGCCACCGAGCTTTTCAAAAACATACATACCTCACTAGTTATACATTTTTGGAAGTGATTTGCAACTAACGTTCATTGAGGTTATGAGAATAATTTCCGGAACCACTTTACAATATATTTATAAATATATTGTAAAATTAATAATTTTTTTTTTATATTAAGCCAGAGCCTCGTCTGGTCATTAAAATTGGTGTATTTGTTTGGGCATTTTTTATTTCAAACAAGTATGCATCTGTTTGTCCTACATAATAAAAGGAATATGTAATGTTATATTTCATGTGTTTAATTTATTTTCATCAATACCTATTTTAAACAACACAAGTTACAAATCAACAGTCCATAAAATTCGAGTTCCGAAGACAGTAACGAATCATATAATTTTTTATTTCTTTTTAGTTAAAGAAATGGGAACTTTTCTTCCATCTGGCAACCCACTTGACACTCACACATATTTACACGCCGCCATTGTGGTGCTTCAGTTGTTTCTCAGCGAGATTCCGTCTGACTTTTTTATTACGTCTATGCTATATACTGGACGTATGTTTTTTTTTATATACCACTAAGGTGGCAATCAAGCATACGGCCTGCCTGATGGTAAACAGCCACCGTAGCCTATGGGCATTTGCAACACCAGGGGTGTCACTCATGCGTTGCCGACCCTCTGAAAACCTCTTCACGCATTTCTTGAAGAACTCCATGCTGCAGTCCCTTGGAAAAACCTCGGCTCATTCCACAGCTTGAGAGTTCTCGGAAGAAAACTTCTCTGGAACCGCACAGTACGCGACCATTGAAGTTTCAGCGTGTGAGGATGAACTCCCCGCCGTCGGCGAGCGGTGCGGTTATAAAAAGTAGCTGTCGGCATCATTTCGGACAACTCTTCAGAACCCACCCCGTTGTTTGTACGAAAATATTATCGCCTTTTCCAACATACTAAAAATGTCAATAATAATATTGTTACTCGCTCACGACATAGGAACCGTCTTATCAGACCACTAACTAGATTGACTGTCACATCTAACAATTGCTACATAGTATCAATAAAATATTGATAAACTGGTTTTGCGACAGGTGTTCTTACAGTGTTCCTGAATAGTTAGAATATAAAGGAATATTATTTTGTTTAGATACGAGTACCTTACAGCTTATTATTATTATTATTGACACACAAGAATATTGTTGAGATAATAATTATTATTTAACTGCAGTGATTCCATATTGACATCACTGACATTTGACGAGCTCGGTGGCGCAGTGGTGGAACACGCTGTTACGCTACTTTGACACCAACGCTCGTGGGTTGGATTCCCACACAGTACAAACATTTGTGTGCATGAACATGTCTGTTTCTCTTGGTCTGGGTATTTTCTATGTATAATAAGTATGTATTTACAAAAAAAATGTATCTACGTATGTTTATCAGTTGTCTAGTACCCATAACACAAGCTTCCGCTTACTTTGGGGCTAGATGGCGCTGTGTAATTTGTCCGACAATATTTATTTATTTATTTATTTATTTATCACGTAATTTCATATTTTAATTATTTCTTATTTGATGATATTTTGTAAATTTTTTATTTTGCTATTATTCATTAACATTGCGAAATTAATTGATATTAACAATTATTATTTTATTTTCGGAAATTGTGATTTATTGATTATTACTTATATTGAACTGAAGGCAATATTTTGACATGGTTATAGTTACTATGATTGTTATTACCTTTTTATACATGTAATTTATTGTACAACTGGAAAGGTATGATTTGGTGAAACAAATCACTTTCTTTAAGAACTCATTGTACTCAAATTAATACAATAAAGAATTCTTATTATCTTATCTTTAGCTTTAGCTGAGTTTAGCAACAGATTATTACATGTGAACCTGTTTAAAATAGCAGACACAACACCATTTACTTTGTCAATATTTTCACAACAGCGGCCCACATTAAAAATTAGAGAGGTATCATCAGCAAATGGTACTATATCCGCCATTTTCTACACCATGTATGACAGATCATTTGCATATACTAATTATTACTTTATAAACTTCAATATCATCAGCTGGATATAGAAATATTGTGTGGGTTGTTTTTCAATATATTTTTTAAATAGCTGAGCCCGTTGGTGGAACTGCTGGCGATGGCAACTTTAGAACCAAGACTCGTTGGATCGATTCCCGAACGAGGCGAACATTTGTGTGCATGAATATGTATGTTTGTCTGGCCTGGGTGTCTTCTATGTATTATAAAAAGGTATTTACAAAAATAAGATATTTATCAGTTGTAAATAAGTCTTGTTTGCAAATTTGTCAGATAATATTTACTTTAAAAACAAAGACCGAGCAGAATGTGATAGCATCATATTGTAGTTAACTTCTAGTTAGCAGCGTGATACACGAATCCAAAAACATATAGATGTCTATAATTTCACGCCTAATCCTTTGCGGGGTAGGCAGGGAGAACGGAGCGCCACCCGGCTCAATCCTTGCACACCTCACTCGCTTTAATACCATTAATTGCGATCATGTACGCCGGTTTCTAAGGCTCAGCAACCTTCTGATAAAACATAATCAATTTGGTCATGGTAGGTAAGTCTTGGCCTTCCTCTGCTCTAACATCATTCTGCTTCCGCATTGTATATCTGTTTCGTAATTCTCTCTTCCTGTATTCTTTCCACGTGTCCGAATCAACGGATCATGTCTCTTCTTATTTTAACACCGTCTTCATAGATCTCCTATGTTATTTCATGGCAGGGTGTGGAGCCGGAGGCGCTGCGAGCGCTGGTCGAGTACGTGTACTCGCCGGCGAGCCTGCAGGTGACTGTAGCGAATGCAGAGTCGCTGTTGGTGGCGGCGACTTCACTGAAAGTGGGCAGAATGCGTGACGCTGTCAGCGCGGCCGTGATACGCGCGCTATCTCCTCAGTACGCACTCCGGATCCGTGCCACTGCCAATCTGCACGGTTGCACCGAGCTGGCTGCCGCCGCTTCGCAGTACATCGATAGCCATTTGGAGCTTGTGCTTCAGGCTGATGAAATCTTGACTCTGACGCCTGATGCGTTGGCCACGCTGCTGGAATGCGAGCGCGGCGCGGCCAGTGAGGAGTGCGTGCTGAACGCCGTGCTGCGCTGGACGCGGCACCTCCCGCAGGTACATTCCCCCCCCTCTGTATACAAAGCTATATCTATACTAACATATAAAACGAAAGTGTTTGTTTGTTTGAACGCACTAATCTCTGGAACTACCAATTTTTTTTTATACAACGTCGGGAGGTATACAATCATACGGCCCACCTGATGTAAAGGGGGTACCGTAGCCTATTAACGCTAGCGATATATTAAGTATCACTCGCGCGATGCCACCTCTGCTGCTAACACAGCAAATACTTAGGAGTAAGCGCCTGAGGAATTGCCGTGTTAGAAGCAGAGGTGGTCTCACTGACACGCAGGCACATAAAAAGCCCTTTAGGAAGGTGTTGTTTGGCTACGGTTTTCTGTGAGGTGGAGGTACTTCCCCAGACCGGATGCTTTGATGCGCTCTGCCTCTCTTAAAAATACCAAGAGCAATAGAAATAGCTCATGCACACAAATGTGGGAATCGAACCACGAGCGTTGGTGTCAATGTAACGTAACAGCGCGTTTCACCACTGCGCCACCCAGCTCGTCATTTGGTTTGACAATAAGATAAGTACCTAGGCGACCAGGTTTCGCTCTGTATCGTTTATGTATTTTTGTGTAAAATATATTTTTTCAGTAATAATATATAGATAAAGCAGTCCGTCAGGAGAAGTATATCCAATGCAGACTTACAGAATAATGCAGGGATACGGGTCTCCCTTCAACCGAAGGGGTTTAGAGCATACTCCACCACGCTGCTTAAAAGCGGATTGGGGGAGTCCAGTGTTTTCAAGCCGCCCGAGGACCACTGACTTAGCTTAACGACTGTCATCTATCAACAACAGCCGAGACCGACGGCTTAACGTGCCTTCCGAAGCACGGAAAAACTGAGTATTCAGTTCTAAATTATTTGCAGTTATGAGACACCGTTAAATCGAGCAAGGCTTGTAATTTTGTCTGCGTTCCTTCTTCAGTTACCATTATATGTTCTTTTGAGGGATAACAATCCTTGTCTGACTTTGAAATATGTTGGAAACATTCCAGAATACAATTAATTGGCTCATGTATTGTCACTTTGAAAGTTTAAGTGGCACTAACAAAACCTTTTCAGTTTCAGCACTAACCAGTGCCTTTTCAGTTGAATATACCTTTTTAGGGTTCCGTACCCAAAGGGTAAAACGGAACCCTATTACTGAGACTCCGCTGTCCGTCCGTCCGTCCGTCCGTCCGTCTGTCACCAGGCTGTATCTCATGAACCGTCATAGTTAGATAGTTGAAATTTTTACAGATGATGTATTTCTGTTGCTGCTATTACAACAAATACTAAAAAACAGAATAAATAAATATTTAAGGGGGCTCCCATACAACAAACGTGATTTTTTTTTTGCTCGATATTGATAACGGCAACAGGTAGTCGCTTGAAATATTCACAGAATATTTAGTTATATATTCACTTTAAAAATAAATAATTAAATTAAAATAAAACAAATATTTAAGGGGGCTCCCATACAACAAACATGATTTTTTTGCCGTTTTTATAGATAATGGTACGGAACCCTTGGTGCGCGAGTCCGACTCGCACTTGGCCGGTTTTTTCGCTTAAACTAGACTGAACCTTATGGATATCTTCGGGATGTTTAAAAAGGTGGTCCAAAATTCTGCTTGCGTCTTCATTACCATTGTACTAGTTTTTAAAAACTTATGTTTCTCTTTTAAAAGCATAAATAATAGTCGATATTACTAACAAAATATTTTGTATCGATCGCAAATATTTCAGAATTGTAAAGAAAGATAGTTAGCACTGTTAGTATACAATCAAAATTACTTATATAAGCCATAACTGGATCCTTCTAGGCTTAAACTTGATTCAATAATGTACTGAACAAGATCAACTATTTAAGGTAAATACCACAAAGTATGTTATAAGCTTGCAGGTTGGTTACAATCTGTATAAATCAGATTGAATACATATCATTATATAGTCAGACAATAGTAATGTCTAATCTCTTCAAGGGAATGTACGGATAGAATTTGCCGGGCTCTGCTATTGATTGAGGAGAATAGCGCATGTACATCTAGATAACGCGTTATCTATTTCACACAAACAGTATGAACGAAATTACTGATAATATTTGAATTTGATAAAAATTATCATAAAATTGAAATGTATTTAAAATTTAGCAAACGCATTATTACTGAGTTTGCTTCATTTATTATTAATTATACGTAAATTGAACTCTAATGTTGTAGCAGGATATATTGTCAAAAGTACCCAAGTTCAGCTTCTTTTATCTGGAGAACGGGGCAGTCCGGGACAATGCTATGTATGTGGTGTTATACATAAATACCCGTAGATTAAACCTACAAAATATCAAGTTGAGATCTGCCAAGACTTGGTACTTATAGAGCAAGTTACATATCGTCCCATACTTTTTTTTTTAGTTCAATTCGGAATGACTTCTTCTCCAACATGTATGATTGCCATCTTGACATCCCTTAAGGTTTTCGAGAAATTAACAAAAATGTAATTTGTTCCATACAAAAAAAAATATGAAATTTTTTTACTAAGAAATAGTTGTAGTATGATAATATCTTTTTTTTTGTCTCATTGGTCATCATAGTGTTAAACAATAAATATCTTGGGACTGTAAAATTGATGTCCACTTTTTGAAGTTATACTTCTAATGCGACTTCCAACAAGGTTGCGTTAAACGTTTAACGCTACCATGGAGGGGGAATAGAAAGAGACAGAGCGAGAGTGAATGCGTGGCACTCGAACGCATGCGCGTAGTATATACACTTATACGTTACAACGAGTAGCGTCCAATATTATAGCGAAGTAAACAGTGGGAAGTTCACTTCTACCGCGCGGTATTTAATATAATTAATACTAAATATTAACAAATTATTAATGTTAAATATTTATTTAATGATGCCAAAGAAGTATAACTTCTCACGCGCGTACATAAGTACACGCACCCATTTTTTAGGGTTCCGTAACGGTACTCTATTATTGATGCTCCGCTGTCCGTCCGTCCGTCCGTCCGTCGGTTACCAGGCTGTATCTCACGAACCGTGATAGTAGTGACAGTTGAAATTTTCACAGATGATGTATTTCTGTTGCCGCTATAACAACAAATACTAAAAAAATAGAATAAAATAAATATTTAAGGGGGCTCCCATACAACAAATGTGTTTTTTTTTGCTCATTTTAGCTCGATATTGATAACGGCAACAGGTAGACGCTTGAAATATTCACAGAAAATTTAGTTATATATTCACTTAAGTAATTAAATTAAAATAAAATAAATATTTAAGGGGGGCTCCTAAACAACAAACGTGTTTTTTTTGCCGTTTTTACAAATAATGGTACGGAACCCTTCGTGCGCGAGTCCAACTCGCACTTGGCCGTTTTTTTATTAATAGGGACCTCTGTGCGGCGGGACCGCCGCAACACACTTGTGTTAACTTTACTATACCATGATATTGTTACACTTATTTCAGTCTTTTGACCATACCCTCTTTTCACATATATATACGGTTTTATTTGGTAAATGACATCCAGAGTTATTTCATATGAAATTAAATCAAAGTCAAAGTTCACATTTTTTTTTATACCACTGAGGTGGCAATCAAGCATACGGCCTGCCTGATGTTAAACAGTCACCGTAGCCTATGGGCATTTGCAACACCTCACTGTCACTGGTGTCACTCATGCGTTGCCGACCCTCTAAAAACCTCTTTACGCATTTCTTGAAGAACTCCATGCTGTAGTCCCTTGGAAAAACCTCGGCTAGGAGCTTATTCCACAGCTTGAAAATTCTTGGAAGAAAACTTCTCTGGAACCGCACAGTACGCGACCATTGCGGTTTCAGCGTGTGAGGGTGAACTCCCCGCTATCGGCGAACGGTGCGGTTATAAAAAGTAGCTATAGGCATCATTTCGAACAACTCTTCAGAACTCAACTCCTTGTACAGTCAGTAGAACACACACAAAGGTAGGCAAAATCTCTCCTTAAACTTAAGGGATCAATACCGTTTTTGAATCGAATCACACGGTCCAAGCTGGTATAGAGAGATAGATAGAACTACCTGATTCTCTAAAATGTTTGACATTATATACCACATCAAACCTTTCTCATCTCACTGAAGGGATACAGGTCTCCCTTCAACCGAAGGGGTTTAGAGCATACTGCACCACGCTGCTCAAATGCGGATTGGCGGAGGTCAGTTTTTTCAAGCCGCTCGAGGGCCACCGACTTAGCTTAACGGCTGCCATCTATCGACAACAGGCGGGACCGACGGCTTAACGTGCCCTCCGAAGCACGGAGAAACTCTAGATAGATAAACCCATCCATAGACCGGCTGCGGTCGACGTTGCTTAACCTGCGTGTTTGGTTATGATGATTCTCAACTTTATATACATTTAAAAATAATTTATCGAATTGTCTTATCTCTAATTGCTTTTATACTGCCAATGAATGTCTGAATTATAAAGTTTAATTTAAAATAATAAGTTACATAATTATCTTAATCTCTATTGTAAATTTAATTTTCTATGATCTTTTGTGATGTATAATATTAATATATTTTATATTTTAATGTCATAATATAAGTTTGTGTTTTAATGTTAACTGTTCAATGTATAAATCTTATAATTAAAATTAAAATACTCACATGTCAGAACTTAGTGGAATATGCTGGTAAGAAAAGCTGGTAGTGGTTGACGAGCTCGGCGGCGCAGTGGCTAAACGCGCTGTTACTTTACTTTGACAGCAACACTCGCGGGTTCGATTCCCACAGACGGTAAACATTTGTGTGCATGAACATGTCCGTTTGTCTTGGTCAGGGTGTTTTATTAGGAGGTAGGGCGCATCAAAGCAGCCCGTCTGTGGAAGTACTTCCACGTCCCAGAAAGCCAAATTAATGGTTACGGTGTTCTTGCGAGTGAATGAGATCACCAGTAAGCTCCTAAGGAGTTGCTGTGCTAGCAGCAGATATAGCATCGCGCGAGTGATACTTAATGTATTTCGAGCTTCAATAGGCTGCCATAACCGCTTTCCATCAGGTGGACCACATGCTTGTATGCTTCCCAACGTAGTATATACAACCATATTCTGTGAATAAATATAATTCATTCATGCAGGAGCGGCACCAGTACTTGGCATCGCTGCTACGTGCGGTGCGACTGTCGCTGTTGCCCCAGGAGGTGCTGGCGCAGCGCGCCCGAGTCGAGCCGCTGGCCAGCGCCGATCCGCTTGTACTTCGACAGATCATTGAGGCGCTGATCGCTACCCGCGGCGACAACGTCGAGTCTTTCGTGCTGCACCAGATCATCGAAGCGTTGACATCAGACCAAGATCTGCTGCCCTCAACTGCCACCAACGCACAACAACAAACCACAACCAATCCACAGAGCCGCCCACCACCAAGCACCATCGACTCACAACAGCAACACTCCGAACAACAGTATGGCCGGTACTCCGCGTATGCACACAGGCGTCAATTGCAAACTTCCACTGTCACACGACCGGCAATCACCACCAAAGCACAACTACAAACTGCCACAAAGGCCACGTTGCTCCTGATGGGAGGCTTCGAATTAAGCACCGATCTGCTGGTCTACCCGCTATCAGGCCACCGCTGGCATTTCTCGCTGTCACCGAAGCAGTCTCAAGTGGGCGCTGCGGCTCTTAATGACCGCGTGTACGTCGTCGGCGGTGAGTACTCGACTTTGACACCGACGCTCGTGGGTTCGATTCCCACACAATACAAACATTTGTGCGCATGCACATGTCTGTTTGTCTTGGTCTGGGTGTTTTCAAGAGACGTAGGGCGCATCAAAGCAGCCCGCTCGTGAAAGTAACTCCACCTCACAGAAAACCGCAGTCAAACAACAAACTCTCCGGAGGGTTGTTGTGTTCCTGCGTGTGAGTGAGATCATCAGTAAGCTCCTGAGGAGTTGCTGTGTTAGTAGCAGTGGTGGTACCATCCCAGTGACACTTCCTGTGTTATAGTAATCGTTTTACATAAGGTAGGCTGTATGCTTGTGTCTCCCGCCGTTGAATAAAAAAAATATTAACACACTCATTATTTATTTGTTACATCAACAAACAGGACACTAACACAACCATAATTACACATATTACAATGTTTAAAAGATGAATGTCACCACAGGTACAGATGTAAATGTCATGTCAGATTTACAATAGCCAAAAAATATATGTACATATAATGTTAATATATGTACATATATTTTTATTATTTAAAATGTAATTCAATTTAATCTTATACATAATAATCTCAATTTGTTCACTGTCAATTGTACGTATTTGTATGTATGTATATCTTCACGCCAAGTCCCTTGCGGGGTAGGCAGCGAGAAACGAGCGCCATAAGACGCGGTCCTTACATACTTCACTCGCTTCTGTGACATTCATAGCTCTTTTCATGCACGCTCGCCGGTTCCTGGGGCTCCTGTCATCACCTTCTGATAAAACACGACCAATTTGGTCATGGTAGGTTAGTCTCGGTCTTCCTCAGATCCTACATCCTTCCACTTTTGCATTGTATATCTGTTTCGTCATTCTTTCGTCCCGCATTCTTTCTACATGTCCGAAGCAACGGAGCATGGTCTTTCTTATCACCAACACTCTCTTTTTGGCCATCTCTTTCTCTCACGTCTTCATTACGAACGCGTTCAGCAAGCGTTACGCCACAAATTTTGCGCAATGATGTCATCTCGATCGCATTTATTCTACTTCCATGCTCTCTCTGCCATACCCAGCTCTCACTTCCATAAGTTAGCTTTGGGATTAGCACCGCGTTGTGTACAGCGAGCTGTGCCTTCTGTCTTAGATTACGGCTGCCTAGAAGTTTACCCAAAACTCCATTCACTCTATTCACTTCACTCACTCGCATTTGTAATAAACAAATAATGCAAATATGAGCAAATGTTGGTCAAAATTTTTTAATTAACATATTAAACACTGTAATTTTACGTAATTATATGTTTTCAATTAATTTAATTACGTAA
Organism: Pyralis farinalis; assembly: GCA_947507595.1. Classification (NCBI taxonomy): domain Eukaryota; kingdom Metazoa; phylum Arthropoda; class Insecta; order Lepidoptera; family Pyralidae; genus Pyralis; species Pyralis farinalis. The sequence continues at coordinate 1,673,668 of OX382263.1, forward strand.
AATTACAATATTTCAATCTTATAAATAAAATTAACTCGATCAAGGCAAGTATCGAAGTGCTGATCTCGATGGCGGGCTCGCGGCGTCCAGCCGGTGCACGCGCAGTGGTCACTTTGTGCAGCGTTGGCGTTCACGCCGCCGATAGCAACAGTTTGAAATGCGTTGGCCTACTTAGGGTTCCGTTGTATCAGCTTTCTCCATACTGGGGTTCTATGTAATTAGTGAATAAATTTTATTTAGATTATTATATATAAGATTAAATTGAATTACATTTTGGCTGAGTAGATCACTGGGAATATTCACATTGACTCGGAAAGCCATTCTCGAAACAGACTCGAAAATGTATGCAGATTCCATACGTTGACTGCTAACTTTTCAAATCCGATTCGAATACAGTGTTTCGAGGCAATGTGAATATCCCCACAGTTCGTCACCAATAAGAGTTTGGCAAGACTCAGTCCCGGTTTTATTTTGAAATTACTAGCGCGGACAAACATCAATATCTTGTTGTCTTATCAAAACTCAACATTGTGCGTATTATCAGAACTCAACTTAAGGGCTAAGGAGGGTACCTATGTGCAAATGGCACAGCCAGTTTCTTACCTGGCCGATGCATAAAAGCCGTTATTAATGGTTTCTATTCTGATAGTATGGGTATGAATATCGGCATTCCCACAAGTCTGCTGCATATAATAGATATGTTATCAATTGATGGCATTCATTGCTACGAGTATACGGACGATGAAATCGCACCTACTTATTATATAGGCCGGGCTAAACACAGAAAATCCGCTGTTAAATTATATTTGAAATTGAGGGTATCTTGACAAAAGTATCAAACTAGATGTGATTAAAATTGGTACAATTGCCTTTAAAATTTTTATGCTTACTTCTCGCAGTGTCTGTTATTACTAAATAAAAGCAAAATCAATATATGAAGATGGGCTAGCCAATAGCAATGTTCATGAACTTCGATTTCATGATATGAATACATTATAATCTAAGTACGAAGACAATTAATGGTTTACAGGATTTATCGACCGTCGCGCAGTCTCAGTGTATGATCCAGCGATGGACATGTGGTTACGAGGACCGAAACTGGTCACCGGCCGCAGGCTACCGAACGTGGTGGCGTTGGGCGGCCGGGTGTACGTAGTAGGAGGGACGGCGAAACGCGAGACCAGCTCTGTGGAGGCACTGGATCCCCGCGAGGGCGTTTGGCTAACTGTCACCGATATGAGCACGCGCCGCAAGGAATTTGGCGTCGCAGCGCTGAAAGGAAGCCTGTACGCTGTCGGCGGTATCGACTTCGATGATTGCCCGCTGAACATTGTTGAAAGGTAAAATATGTAATTTGATCTAACCTGCTTTGTGTGGTTTTTTTCGCCACTTAATTCATGAAAACTAAGCAGTGATGCCACGGTCGTTAGTAGATTTTTTGTTAGTAAATTTACTGTGACGACTACTTTCTTCGTCTCTGCCTGTTCGTCATGTGGAACAGAAACGCATGCACCTGCCACCATCGCTGCCTTGGCTACCCTGGTCGTCTCTGCGACACATATTTCGTCTCTCAACGGGACATCCTCAGATGTAAGTTATTACAATAACATGCTACGATATCAATGATCGTAATCGTAAACATTTCATAGCATGTTGTGGTAACAATCTTCAGCGCCTGAGCATGCCTCGTGAAGAGGCGAAAAAATTGACACATATCTACTACCAGTAGTGTATGGGTGCCGACAGGCAGGAAGCACAGAGAGCAGGTTAGATAAAATTATACGTAAATTAGACTTTTGCAAATTGATAATGGTCTTTGAAAGAGAAGAAACCGGAACCAATGTAAGGATTACGGTTGATGATGAAGTGTTGGGACAAGTGATGAGAATGTAATATATTGTACGTGCTTTCAGCATGGATAGAAGGTATACTGCTGATGTAGAAAAACGAGTGAGTGCTGGGAATAGTGTGAATCGAGCGTTGGGAAAACTTCTTGGCAGTAAATGCTTGTACTAGAAGGCACAGCTCGCTGTACAGATTGCAGTGCTCTTCCCAACGTTTACTTATGCAAGCGAGAGCTGGATGTAGCAAAGTGAGTATGAAAGTGTGATAAACGTGGTCGAAATGCGAATAGGGCAAATATATTAAACTATTACAATAATACAGCAAATTGACACCCTAATTATTAGACGAAAATATTTCAATGTGTAATTTAAATAGACTAAGCCCAGCTCATGGTGGTGTACGCTGGCAAACCAACAAACGAGGCAATGGCGTGAGACGATACTGAAAGTCTATCTATCTATAACTTTTCGCCAAATCCCTTGCGGGGTAGTCAGAGAGTACTAAGCGCCCGATGGCTTGATCCTTACACACCTCACTCGCTTCAATAACATTTATTGCTAATCTCATGCACGCTCGCCGGTTCCTAGGGCTCCTGACATCACCTTCTGATAGAACACGACCAATTTGGTCATGGTAGGTAAGTCTTGGCCTTCCCCGGCTCCTACATCCTTCCACTTTTGCATTGTATATCTGCTTCGTCATTCTTTCTACATGTCCGAACCATCGGAGCATGCCTCTTCTTATTTTAACACCGACGCTCTCTTTCAGACCAACTCTGTTTCTAACATCATCATTGCGAATACGGTCAACAAAAAACTAAGTAGTTAATAGATTCAGGCGTTAAGAAACTAAGTTCCTGATTCATGTTGTTTGTTTATCTTAGCAACCAAATAAAACAAACTATATTATAGGTTCAGGCGTTATTTTGTGAAAGTCAAGTTTACAGGCAATTTTGATCTAAATTACTTTGTGTGCTTCCACTACCTATTAGTTCATGCGAACTAGTGCCAGCCGGCAGCCACCCACTACCGTTAGTAGATGCATGCCACCGCTGCCATGACTGCTCCGGTTGTCTCTACCTCGGCTGCTGCGGTCGTCTTTGCGAGTATTCGTCATCTGAAATATGAACTGCATGCACCTGACACCGTCGATGCCCTGTCTGCTTCTAATTTAAACACGAATTTCACGTAATCATTACTATGTTGCGACGTAAGAACTAAAACAGAAAAAGCTTCTAGAACCAGAATAGCGCGATTGCCAACTCGTTCTAAACCAGTCTCTGCAAAGTCGCCTTATAATGAGAAATAAATATTTAGTGCAATCAGTAAATGTGATCCTGCAGGTATGACCCGAGGGCTGGCAGATGGGAGGCGGTGGAGGCCATGGCGGAGCGCCGTAGTGCCGTGGCTGTGGGCGTGGTGGACGGCGCGATGTACGCTATGGGCGGGTGGGCTGTACGTTCCAGTGTACACCGGTCGATGGAGCGCTACCTCCCGGGCTCGGGCTGGGAGACCGCGCCGGCCATGAGCGTGCCTCGGTCCTATTCGGCCGTGGCTGAGCACGGAGGCCGACTGTACATCGCGGGCGGTCACGACGGCCTACAGGTCCTCACCGGCGCGGCGGTGTACGATGGAGCGACGAGCACGTGGAACGACCTACCCCCTCTGCCTGCAGCCCGCATGAGTGCGGCCGCGGTTGTCGTCGACTGGCCGGAATACCGCCTGCGAAACCTTTCGAATTACAATAATTTATGAAAAACTTCTGATGATTTACTTTACTTTGTGCTACTGACTAATTCTTATATCAGTTAAGCAACGATGACGGCAACTTCTACTACGGATGGGTTTATATGTTTCGACCACTCCGCGCCGTCGACTTTCGATAAATGGCAGTCGATGGTTACAAAACAGACAATGGTTACATACAATTGTACCTAATATTACAAATCACAACTGTAATGAAACTGTTAATTTACTCGTACACTGCTCGTTTCTTAATGTAGCAGTTTATCGTGGAAGAATCCTGAATGAAAATAAAATAGAGAGAAAACTTATCTCCCGATGGAAGAAATAGAGGATGCATTAACTGTTATAATAGAAAACGTCAACTCAGAAAGATTTTGCGGAAAATATAAATCAAATAAGGGTTTGGCATTGTTGCGGCCTACTATGTAATCTGCACTAATGTCCCATATATGCAAATATCTGAATAAGTCAAGTAAACCTATCTCATATTACAATCCATATTAGGATGAGTTTAGAATAATGTGAGTTAGTGCCCGAACATTGTTGAGTTATATGAGCGTAGATAATTGTCAATTTTGATACCTCACGACAGCTCTGTGCTTATACATATTAGGTGATGCTCAAAAGAAATACTGCACTACTAATAATGTATAACTACAGTCGATCAACGAATAAACCGATTTTAGAAGCCCCTTTTCTTTCCAATTAGTAATATTACAGTTTGGCGCCCGGCTAGCCCAGTCGTTAGAGCATGAGACTCTCTAATCTCAGGGTCGTTGGTTCGGGCCCCACGTTGGGCGCCAAACTGTAATATTACTAATTGGAAAGAAAAGAGGCTTCTAAAAAGAAATAACAAATTTATTAAGATCAATATTTACAGTATAAAATATATATAAAAAAAGGATTCTTAGAGTTCGGCTAGTTTAAGTCTTTGAGAACTCGCGTTGGATCGATCTCAAAGTTAACTGTCAGCAGCACCCGGCAAATGTAGAAAGCGGCCGCCGGCTGTAGTAGGCCGCCGACTGTAGATGAGTAAGCCAGCGCGCAGATCCGGGAGGGGCTCACGGACGTCGAAGACCAAGACGCAGAAGATCGCAGGAATCGGTGGGGACCGCCGTGCAGTCCAACACCGCAGCGGTAAAAGATGCCGGTCGCCGTAGTCCACCGCTTAGCCAATACCGCAGGGGCTGGTGGTCTCAGACGCGGTAGTCGGTACACCGTGCGTTCTTGATCAGATCTTCGCGTAGACTGTCCTGTTTCTCCGTCGGTCGTCTATCGAACATTTTCATTTTAAATTTAAATTTCCAAATTAATTTTTATTATCGATTTTGGCAAATGACATGTAGAAGGACGAAAAAAAAAGATTGTATATATATTAATATTACAATATAATGTGAAATGAGGGTATCCGAAGTAGAACTAAGGTAACCGACATAGCCCACAGGATAAGCAAGCTGAAGTGGCAGTAGGCCGGCCACATAGTTCGTAGTACACGCAATGTTGGACGACCCCCACTAGATGGAACGATGTCCTCAAGAGATTTGTAGGGAGTCGATGGATGCAGCTGGCACAGGATCGAAACGAATGGCTTTCTCGAGGGGAGCAGCTCTATGTTCAGCAGTGGACGAATACCGCCTGAGATGATGATGATGATGGTATACACATACGCAAAATATAACTGACGGGTATGTAACCCTATCTTCTTCTTCGCTTTATCCCGTTTCCTAATCCATCTGCTGCTGGATCAAACTGGCTCTCCATTAAGTATCGTACACAGAATAGAAATAGAATAAAACGGCAGTAATAGCCCAGTGGATAATAAACTGACCAACTGGAACCCCAACATGTAGTCAAATTCAAATGCATTCAAATCCTGGCATATACTTACCACTAAATTCGTGGTTTCGGAATTATGTGCATATTTGTAATTATTACTTGCTCGGTGGTGATGGAAAACATCGCGAGAAAACCCGCATGTCTAAGAAATATTTCGAAATTTCGAAAGAAGTATGGACGTTACCTAAGAAAGGTTCTCAGTGATGTGGATCTGACGGTAGCCTCATCTGATCGCTCCATGTCAAAAATCGGTATCTTCGTCGAATTCTTGAACTTAGGTAGCGGACCCCGACAATTCTAATGGATAGGAAACGGGATAACGCGAAAAAAAAAGAAAGAAGATTTGATTTTATAAATGTAAGACGTGTGTAATCTAAGATGTCACTAAGGGCCCAAAGGCAAATAAATATTTTTTATCGGTATTAGTGTACTATTACTATTGGCGTACTATTACTATTAACGTTCTGTACGATACAGGTGTACATATTGCTTCACCAGCGAATTGCCGCGCTATCAATATTTACTTTATTCGTTTATTTTATAATTTCATAGCTCAGTTCACGATTTGTATTCCATCACGGCAGACGTGTAATACCATATTATCATTAACAATCATTTATATCGATATTTAAATAAACATCTTGAAACTCTTTGCAGAACTTTAATAATCTTAACATCGAAAGCTGTACGATGAGCACCGTACACGTAATATTACCATTGACGTTCTAGTACTATTGGTGTACTATTACTATTAGCGTACTCTTACGTACTATTACTATTGGTTATTAGCTTCCACCTTAGCGTAGTCATTATCTAATGATATAAACTAACGATCATTTAATTCAATTTGATTTAGGTTTCTTGCAAACGGCTCAAAGATTAGGCTTTGAATTTGAAGTTTTGAATTCAGATAAGGTTTTGCTTTTCAAATATATACATATATGTGTTTCATCAGAACCGATGAGATATTAAAAAAAAGTATATAAATCTGATCTAAGACACTTAAATATGAAAGCATAAGAGTTAGGTAGACAGAGTTTTAAAAGTGGTAGGGCGCATCAAAGCAGCCCGTCTGGGGCAGTACCTCCATTTCACAGACAACCGCAGACAAATGACAACTCTCGGGAGGGTTGTTGTGTTCCTGCGTGTGAGCGAGGTCACCAGTAAGTTTCTAAGGAGTTGCTGTGTTAGCGGCAGAGGTGGTATATTTTAAGTATTACAAGCGTTCATGGGCTACGGTAACCGCTTTACATCAGATGGGCCGTACATTTTTATGCCTCTCGACGTTGTATAAAAAACAGTCAGTAGTCATTAATAGAATTAACAGGTCGCTGTACACAACGCGGTGCTAATCCCAACGCTAACTTATGGAAGTGAGAGCTGGGTATGGCAGAGAGAGAGCATGAAAGTAGAATAAATGCGGTCGAGATGAGATCATTGCGCTAACTTTGTGGCGTAACGCCTGCTGACCGCGTTCGTCATGAAGACGTAAGAGAAAGAGTTGGTCTGAAAGAGAGTGTCGGTGTTAAGATAAGAAAGGGCATGCTCCGTTGGTTCGGACATGTAGAAAGAATTCGGGACGAAAGAATGATGAAACAGATATACAATGCAAAAGTGTAACCTACCATGACCAAATTGGTCATGTTTTATCAGAAGGTGATGTCAGGAGTCCCAGGAACCGGTGAGCGTGCATGAAAAGAGGTATGAATGTCACAGAAGCGAGTGAAGTATGTAAGGACCGCGTCTTATGGCGCTCGGTTCTCTCTGCCTACCCCGCAAGGGACTTGGCATGAAGATGTACATAGAATTAATTGTAACGTCAGTGAAACAACGCGGTGTGTTGCTGACTGGTTAACTCATCAACTCACAATTGTATGTACCGACATCGATCACTTGTGGGGATACCCTGCAGCTCTCCATGCTAAATCTAAACATATACCTACAAACATATCATAATTAAATATAATACACGGCCCTAGTCATACTCACTCACTCACTAATCCATTATTTAGTGAAGACACGTATCCCTTACAAATCAGGAATGTTATTACAACTTAAAATGATTACGATACATTTGTTCACGCAGCCCTTATACATGTTATGCATATACACTTTATCGCCCCACCATTAAAAATAAATAAATTAAAATTAAACTTTGCAGTTTGTTACTGCCTCATCCCCTGTATTAGGCACTTTAGGTGTAATATTTTGTATTGATACGTATTAGCTTTTTTTAAATTTATTCTATATTTTTGGTTACTAAGTTCGTTGTTTTTATAAAATGCCGAGCAATCCCGATTATCCTGGTGGTTCGAGAGATGAAACGTCGGTTTTTTGGTCGTAGCAACTTGACCCCACGCTCGCCGCCCGCAACTACAAGTAATGTCAAAAGGAAATACACAAGCACCTTATTTTAATAAAAGATAAAAAAATGATCGACTTTTCCACATGTAGATTCGTGGATGACATTGAAGTAGTACGTTGTTTAAAATGTCAACAATATGGACATGTTAGTAAATATTGCATAGAGATCAAACCAATTTGTGCTCACTGTGCTGAATCTCATGACTCGCGGGAATGTACTAAGGAGTCAGAAAAATACTTCAAACCGACATGCGCACTATGTAAGTGGCTAAAGAAGGCGTCTTACCACAAGACCGGTCAGAATGTTGTCCAACTTACGCGGCTAGGTTGGAGTACAATATATTAAATACCAGATATGGATAACGTCGTGATTGCTTAATTAAATCTTCACAACGATAAAATTGCAACATTAGAGTTAGATAAGCTCGTTGCGGAATACCAACGAGCCCAAACTAACCAGTAAATTCCTACAGCTCAGTAACAGGTCACGCGCGGGTATTTATGTTCCAAAAAGCGGTAACTATAACGGCGATAAATAACTTAATGCCCACACACTGTGCGGTAGATGAAGTAACATCCCCTATCTAAGAGTGTTCGTAGTGAGTTGTTATTTCCAATATTCAGACCCAGTAGGTCCTCATTTACACCATCTGCGTAGAGTTTTACATGCGCTTTCTGGTCATAAAGTAGTTATAGGAGCACAAGTAAATGCATCATCGCCATTATGCAAAGACTTCTATGTATACTACTCTTACTAGACCGGCTGAGCGGAACTCGGATTTTGCACATCAAGTTACGGTCAATTCTCCGCAACTCCTTTAGTAGGTTGCGAGCAAGCGAGACAAGCACTCCTATGTTTCGTAATTAACCGAGAAGCGGTCGACAAATAAGTTTTTTTATTTGTTTTAAATGCCACAAAATAACAATTAATCATTATTATATTTACGTGAATACTTTGTTCAAGTGATTCAACTGTTATTTTTGGTAAGTAACTACTTTTTTCTGTATTTTACTATGAAATTGTACTTAACATGAATAATAGCCATGACACTATTGCCATCTCGTTTACTCTCTAGTAGTGTAAGTAGCGCTACCGACGATCACATCATAGATCTATGTAATAGGTGCTCAAACAGACATGGAAATTGGTAGAAACTTAATTTTAATATGCAAATAGATAATTCTGTGATTTTGTATTTTAGGTACCCATTGAATCGCAATATATTCACAATAATGCCGAATTGCATACTTAGATACTGCAAAAATTATTCTCAAAGAACAAAAAAATTTTCTGAAGGAATAAATAACTTTTCATAAGTAAGTTTTAATATTTTACTGTATGTACCATATGTAATTAACATGATTATTTTAAATAATATTTATATATTTAAAATAATCATTTTAATTTATTTTTTATTACTTTCTGTGACGCAAGTGTGTATAATCTCTTGAAAATAATTTATGTTATTTTTTTTTAGATTTCCTCGCCTTGGGATTGGAAAAAGAGAGGAGTGGATAAAGTTTGTACAATATAGCAGAAGTGATACTTATGTATAATAATTTTGTTGAATAAAACAAAGTCATTATGAGTCCAATTATTTCCTCATAATTACACAATTGTTACTGTCGTAGATTTCCCCTGGATTATGTATTATTAGTGTATATAGTATTATGTACTTTAATTTACCATTATATTAAAATGGTATTAGTAAAAGTCAAATTGGTAATAGGTAAAGTTCAATCGATTGTCGCGTCTGCGTGAGCAGCCTGTTCACTGCATCGGCAACCCTCTCCCGCTACCCCGCACCTCAGCCGGCGCGCTCCCGAGCTACGTCACAATATTTATGTTACTCAGCCTGTCTAGTAGTATACATAGAAGTCTTTGCCATTATGGTACGGTAAGCAGAGAACAACCGATGCTTACAGACGCTCTGCTGTTAAAGAGTTCATTGCTGAAATGAATCTTTTTATTCACAATACCCCAGAAGCACCACCTACATTTAGCAGCCGGGCGAGTCTTCTATTGACGTCACACTTTCTAGTGTAGACGTCCAAATACAAAACTGGCGCGTTTTACCTGAGGCTTCTTGCAGTGATCACCGTCTGATCGTTTGTAACTTCTTTTTTTTACACAACATCGGGAGGCATATGGTCCACCTGATGTAAAGCAGTTACCATAGCCTATTAACGCTTGTAACATATATCACTCGTGCGATGCCTCCTCTGCCAACTCGTTAGGAGCTTACTGGTGACTTCACTCCGAAGTCTTATCGCCTACCCTGCCTGTCATCGTTGGGTAACCTACTTGAACATTTAATTGTACCACGTTTGTTGCCCGGTGGTCCTCAATTTCATAAAAATCAATACGGCTATTACCAATGTCAAGTCTACTGTTAATGCGGCACTCGTAGTGCGTAAAATTGTGGAACTATCGGATGTAGGTATTTTCTTAGACATTTCAGGTGCCTTCGATAATGCTTGGTGGCCAATGTTGTTGCTGAAACAAAAGGCGAGATGTTGCCATAGCAACATATACTCCCTTGCAATTTGATCTAACCTGCTTTGTGTGCTTTCGCCACCAATTAGTAGGTACACAAAGCAGGTTAGATCAAATTGCATGTAAATTTGACTTTCGCAAAATAACGCCTGAATCTATTAACTATATACTCCCTTATTCGAACGTACTTTTTCAATGGTACAACTAATGTAAAACTTGGCCATTATGCTGCTTCGAAGGTGCTTACTCAGGACTGTCCTCAGGGTTCGGTTTTGGGGCTTTGGGATATCGGTTTTGATGACTTTCTTAGTCTACCCTCATCGTCTCGCTTTATAATTTCTTTGTAAATCGTATAGAACTGTGAGCACCGAGGCACTACCAGTGCTGGCAGGTGTGTTACCATTTGACTTGGAAATACGATGCGCTTCAATGTACTACACCTCTAAAAACATGCACAGATTTTCTAAAACATCGTGATTAAACAAAATCTGACTGTTCAGACCAATTGACGACGTACTTGAAACTTTGCTGTCTGAGTGGCAAGAATAATGGGAAACTTCTACATACTAAAGGACACCACGTTTATCTGTTTTTAATCAGTGCGAGACAGATTAAGTAAAGAGTGGTTAGAAGTCGATCATCCTGTTGCGCAATTTTTAACTGGACATGGAAACTTTAGAGCTAAGCTCTTTTCGTTTAGACTTGTGTCATCGCCTTTATATGTGTTCTATGACCAAATCATGAATACGAGCAAACAACACATCATGTTCTCTGGGAGTGCGATCTCTGGCGTCGGGAGCGGGATGATATGTTAAATTCCTTGCATGTCACATCCGGGGTAGTATACTATTCTAATTTGGTCGCAACAAGGGAGAATTACCAGGCGTTTAGGCGGTTCTGTAATTTATATTTTTGGAATCGTTGTGTTAGGTAACAATACACAATTTTGGTCCCAATAGTGTTAGATATATATAAACTGTGGTGCACTGCAGTTGAGCTTCACTTGACTAGACATCTCTTTGAAGTTTTTAATGTCTTATTTATCATATTGCTGTCTCTCACTTGGTCAAGAGGGGAAGTCAATTCCAAATTTCTTCTGATTAAATTCGTTGAGTTCTAAGGCAGCCGTAGTTTAACCTTCGGGACTGTTCACTGTCCATTGCCTTTTTGGTGATCGCCGCTGTTAATTCTGGCTACTCAGGAGACACAGTCGTGGGAATGAATGGTGGGCCTGTCCCGATATTAAAAAAAAAAACCTTGTTATAGCAAGTAAGAATTAACTACTGAGGTTAGTTCGCCTTTGAGAAACGAGGTAAGTGTTTGTAAGCTTCTTTCAGGAGTTAGGTTTAGGAACGGTATGAACAATTTGGTCGCGGATATCCTGACAGTCGATTATATCATGTGTCAACTTATACAAAAATACGAAATCCATAATATGACGGCGATTCTCGGGAGATGTTAATTTAAATTTAGATAATTATATTCGCTTCTATAGCTAAAGCTTTTTATAGCAGGGTTCCACACAACACTTGCAAATTCAAGGTGACTACGTCCCAACGCATTATAGAGGACAATCAAATGTTCTTAAAGTCTGTACTGTCTGTAGTAATTACGTTTAATAAATCCAAACATCTGAAAAGATTTAGACACAATGGCGTAGTGAGGGACAAAACTGAGCTTGTAATCCAGAGTTACTCGCAGGTCACGAATCTGCTCCACTTAATCCAATACCACATTGTTACATGTATATGAAGAATTAAATTTATTTTTATTTCCGGCGAATTTGATACGAAAGCATTTTATTACATTAATGTAACAATCATGCAGTTTTTAGTACACCAGTCACAGACACGATCCAAATCATCCTGCAACATTTGTATGTAGGTATATCTTTTTAAGTAATTATTGTTCTATATATTTACATGTCGTCTGCAAATAGAGAGTATTCAGTATATTTAATATAATCCATAATGTTGTTTATAAATACCAGAAACAGAATCGTACCTACTTTGGATTTTGGCAGTAAATGATTTTGAAATTTGAACCACACTTGCTACATTTCATACGGGGAGTGTGCGCGTAGGCGAGGTGTCGACCGATGCTCGCTGCTAATGATGTTATGTGTCGTAGGTCACTTCCAAACGAGTTAATTTGAACCACACTTGCTACATTTCATACGGGGAGTGTGCGCGTAGGCGAGGTGTCGACCGATGCTCGCTGCTAATGATGTTATGTGTCGTAGGTCACTTCCAAACGAGTTAATTTGAACCACACTTGCTACATTTCATACGGGGAGTGTGCGCGTAGGCGAGGTGTCGACCGATGCTCGCTGCTAATGATGTTATGTGTCGTAGGTCACTTCCAAACGAGTTAATTTGAACCACACTTGCTACATTTCATACGGGGAGTGTGCGCGTAGGCGAGGTGTCGACCGATGCTCGCTGCTAATGATGTTATGTGTCGTAGGTCACTTCCAAACGAGTTAATTTGAACCACACTTGCTACATTTCATACGGGGAGTGTGCGCGTAGGCGAGGTGTCGACCGATGCTCGCTGCTAATGATGTTATGTGTCGTAGGTCACTTCCAAACGAGTTAATTTGAACCACACTTGCTACATTTCATACGGGGAGTGTGCGCGTAGGCGAGGTGTCGACCGATGCTCGCTGCTAATGATGTTATGTGTCGTAGGTCACTTCCAAACGAGTTAATTTGAACCACACTTGCTACATTTCATACGGGGAGTGTGCGCGTAGGCGAGGTGTCGACCGATGCTCGCTGCTAATGATGTTATGTGTCGTAGGTCACTTCCAAACGAGTTAATTTGAACCACACTTGCTACATTTCATACGGGGAGTGTGCGCGTAGGCGAGGTGTCGACCGATGCTCGCTGCTAATGATGTTATGTGTCGTAGGTCACTTCCAAACGAGTTAATTTGAACCACACTTGCTACATTTCATACGGGGAGTGTGCGCGTAGGCGAGGTGTCGACCGATGCTCGCTGCTAATGATGTTATGTGTCGTAGGTCACTTCCAAACGAGTTAATTTGAACCACACTTGCTACATTTCATACGGGGAGTGTGCGCGTAGGCGAGGTGTCGACCGATGCTCGCTGCTAATGATGTTATGTGTCGTAGGTCACTTCCAAACGAGTTAATTTGAACCACACTTGCTACATTTCATAAGGGGAGTGTGCGCGTAGGCGAGGTGTCGACCGATGCTCGCTGCTAATGATGTTATGTGTCGTAGGTCACTTCCAAACGAGTTAATTTTAAACACTTGCTAAGTCATTTTGCTGTAGCCATTGTTCGCGAATTTCGGTGAAAAAACGAACTACTGTACGTTGTAGATGAATAATGGAGCTTTACACAGATATACGTTTTGAGTTATAATACACAAAAAAATACTGACACTTTTGATCAAAATCACGGGATGCAAACGAAATAGAGCGTTACGCGCTGACGGTAACTTAATATGCGAAGGGCTAATCATAAATGAAAAGAAAACGACAGCATTCAGTAATAAAATAGTTTCTTCATAAATTTATTTTATACACATTCATTATATATAAAAGATCGCAGGTATAATTAATTACATTACAGGGTATTTATTCTCTATAAACTAAACTCACAAAAGGTAAGGCACCTCAAGGCAGTTTCATTTCCAAGTCATATTCTGGCAATGGTCGTGATCGTGTTGTGTTTACAGTAACAGATGGACGTCCATTTATTTTTCTTTATTTGTTTTATTTCATTCAAGAAAAATATTTCGTATTCAAATATGATATTTTTATATTCATTCATATCTGTTTTTGTTTTTGTATGGTTTCGTATATAGTATGTACCTATGTGGTGTGTTGGTTCTTTATTGTTATTTTGTTTATTACCACTAAGGTGGCAAACAAACATAGGGCAAGTTGTACGCTCGTTTGATTTATTATCACAGGAAATTATTCTGCTGCCTTTTTTTTAACATACTTATCAAACTATCTAAACATCATTATTTGCCTGCATGTAAATACTAAAAAATATGTGTTTCTTACATTTTATGGTACTCCAGAATCTTTAAGCAAATAAAATGTTCTATTCTAAAGACCAGAACTGGTTCAGGCAGTTTATTATACAATCGAACACCTACAATTTGAAAGAAAAAGTCCTACCAGTCTTGCAAACCGATTTATATACACAACTTTTTCTCGTTCTAAGATTTTCACCTACCCTATTACTATTTTAAATGTTTACGAGCGTAATAGAGCGAAATTCTCTTTTTGTAAGATAAAAAAAAATACTTCAACCCGAACCACGTTCCCTACGACAGTATATCATACAATATAATGCTGTAAAAGTAGCTGAAATAGACTAAGCGCGTAGTATAAACATTTGTCTGATTGCACTAACATATACGGCGGAGCTGAGCTCACTGGCCAGTTAATTTATCTGGGGCCCACGAAATACAGATTAACAAATTCCAGTACATTATTATCTTGTGTATTGACAGAAGTCACATTTGGAATACCAAATTTTATTTGAGCTTTCAGTTAAGTAACAAAAGATTTTTGCATGTATATATGTTATGAAAATTCAGTACGTATTCTTGATACAATGGACAGCGGCGAGTGTTCGTTTTAAAGATCTAAGCTGTTACCACTCGCTCGTGTGTGTACTTACGAGACATGTGTATATTTGTTCAGAGCCACCCGAGCTTGTTTGTTAGACATAGAGATACAACAGGCTCTCAGTGTCGTCATCAAAATATATTCTACGTTCCTCCACAGAAGAACAATACGATCTGTATCCGGACACATTGAAAAAGCTGGCCATACATTTATTCAGTAAACGTTTATTCTCATGTTATTTTGTAAACATTATGTTAATGATAAATTAGAAATGAATTGTGGACTTTTACCACTATCACCATCGTTGGTAATATTTTCTTTCTTTGTTTGCGACATATAAACAACATATATTTTTGATTTTAGATTATTTCATTGATCCCGTTGTCACCTTAATAGGGGCACATAACATATTTTTATTGAGTGCAGTAGTCGTCTTCCTCCTAGCATTACCACTACTAGGCTATTTTCTACTCATTTGTTTAGTGTAACTTATTGCGTATTTACTTTAACAAAGTTAAAACCCGACTAATACAAACATTGCCTACTTACCCAAAAGATTAGACAAGACTTCAAAGTAAACATATTATAAATTGATAAACTATAAACAATACAAATGGTTTATTATGAGTTTGTTTAAACATTTAATTAATTGATGAGTCAACCACGTAAATATTGCTTGTCCCGCCAAATGTGATGAATTTATGCACAAATATGATTCCCGTACGTAACACTAGAACCTAACACTTAGCGACAGTTACGCCGCCGGTCCTGCTTGCGAGAGGAAAGGACGGGGAAACTTATCGCTTGGTTTGTAACGAAACTCAGTAAAAACCGTGTTCACCATTTTTATCTCGTCTCGACGAATATCTTTTAGTTTTATATTATCGTTATGTTGTTGAAGTTTGTTCACGGAGATTTGACTGCTGAATATGTCAGGGATGGATCATTTAGTCCGCTCTATTTATAACATGGGCTCCAGGGAATCACGTGAGAACTATTCAAAGAAATAAATATCCTCACGTATACCTCCTCTCAGTATATTTATGAGAACATAATGTATGTTCCAAAACATATAAAGTCGTTTTCAAAATGTAGTCAAAATCTTAGAAGCAGGAATAGATTGCGTATGCCAGTACATCGGCTTGCTAAGACTAATAAATAGATCTTTTGTTGTAAATTAATTCTCTAATAAATTACCCGAAACAGGTCTATCCTTGTATGACAATATGTTCAAAAGGCACATCAAAAATACTCCATGAAAGGATGTTTATTATAGAATCGATGAATATCTAACTGACAGAGATGTTTGGAAATGATTGCTCATGCACATGTATTAATATAACTTAAATTGTACCAATTGATATCACTATATACACACTAATATAATTATATTTATTGTAATATGTATAGATTATTTGAAATAAAAAAGACCTATATTGGCAAGTGTTCTTTTAGCAGTTCGTCTTCGCCAATGGTCATTTGAAATGCTGGTAGATTAAAAAAGAGATAAACTTAAAAAATAATAATAAGATATAATATTGAGAATGTAAGACGTGTCTAAGTGCCCGTGAGGGTTTAAAGGTTAATAAAGAATTTTTATCTTTTATTTTTTTATACTCAAATTATGAGCAAATAAACGATTTAATTTGATTTGCGAGTTTGTACGAACAGGTGATGATCGTCCTCGCGACTTCAGTTTCATTGTCTGTATTTGTACCGAGGGGTCTGTCCGTCTGTCTACATTACACACACGAGTTTCAACTCCTTTCAAATGTCACATATTGATGACAAAGTCTGTTTATATTTTGTAACGAACAGACACACTCCTTGTGTGATTTTATAGTAGTACTCGGCACGTTATCGTGGTCTTCGATGTCTACGAGTTGAGGTTTCTACAGGGTCGGCAACGTGCGAGTGACACCCGGTGTCGCAGTCCTACAGAGACTTCATTCTCTACAACGTCGGGGGTGTGCAAGCATACAGCACACCTGATGTAACGCGGTTACTACAGCCACTTGCAATACATTAACCATAAAATTCCCAACACATGGTGCATCCAACCAACTAGCACACGGGACTACAATACAAACGAGTGTTAGATCAAAGAGTCGCTCGAGAAGCAACGCGACGGCTGAGGAGCATCCTCCATCAGGCGGCAGCTGGAGAGCAGCTTACTCTACAACTCGTGTTCCTACGAGGAAGTGTGGTCACTAGCAAATGGCAACGCTTTTCTACATAAGCAGCGGGGGTGGCAACGGGCGAGGGTACCTATCCGTTTATAAGCAACAGTAGTCGTGTTATATCAGGTGGATTGTATTGCGTGATGTTCATCCGAGCCGTTGAAAAATGGTATATTGGCAGCGGTCATAGAGCTGCTGACGACCAATCAACGACGACGGCGGCCGAGGCACTCCGGCCGGCGGGCATGGCGGGCAGCTCGCTCCACGCGGACGTCGCCAACTCGAACATCGCCACCGATCTGAGAGAGTCACCGCTGTTATCTGCGCCGCCCGCCACGTACAGGCGGCCGGCGTGTGCTGCCACGGCCGGATACCACCGCGCCGTGGACATGTTCGGCGCGGGCAGCCAGCCAGCGTCGGCGCGGTATTGTTCCACCGAGCGGAGTGAAGTCAACTCGTCGCATCCGCCGGCGACGTACAGCTCGTCGTCCACCACCCCCGCGCCCGCGCCGACCCGCCGCCTCCCCATGCTCTCCGCCGGCTGCCAGCGGGCCGCCGCCGGGTCGTACCTGCACACCGAGCACACCTCCTGGACTTACTTAACTCGCGTGTTTGGTTACAGGACTGGCGCTACGATGACATCGAGTAATGGGAAGCAACATACGACCCACCTGATGTAAAATGATTAGTAGTCTATGAACGCTTTCAATACAAGAAGTATTCCCTACTCATTGCGACCCCCGCTGCTAACACATCATCTCCTCAGTAGTTTACAGGTAGCTCCAAGGAGTTATTTGGCTGCAGTTTTGTGCTAGGTAGAAGTACTTCCGTTGTTATGCTACTCATATGCACCTTATCTCTCTTAAGCAGTGGGAAAGATATTTTAAAGACAAAGTCAGCAAATGAGTGTGATTGTGGCGCGAGTGATTTCTATTGTGTTGCACGCGCCCACCTGAGGTGATTTCTTGCCATCAGGCAGGTCGTACATTTATTTTCCACCTCAGTAGTTTATAAACATCTATATTGTACCTATATTGAATCCTATATTGAACCCTACAAATCTTCAGTAAATCGTCTGTGTCCGAAGTACGTAACGTACGTACGTAACGTACGTACGTAAGTAAGTAAGTAGGTCAGCTTCTAGTCAGTCAGAGAGAAGGGAATGGATACTACATGTGTGACAATTACTTATAGGCTACGGTATCACTTTGAAATAGATGGTATACTTGTTTGCCACGCGAGTGGTATAAAGTTACGATCGGTAACGAGTGATCCTCCATGCATTGTGACTGTGGCTGGTCTGTAGTTGCAGTTATGCTCTCCACAGGGACAGCAACGGTCAAGTGATGCGGAGAACTTTAAATAGTGGTGATCACCTCTCGACAGTGTCCAGATATCGACGGCCGTCCCACCCGCCAGCGGCGTACAGCAGCCCACCCAGCGCCGCGACGGCGACACCCTCTCGGCCCGAAGACATGTCCGCGATAGACCGCCAGACACCCTCGCGCGGGTCCAGCAGTTTCGCCGACCTGAGGTTTCCTTCACCACCGCCCCGGCCGCCGGCAATGTACAGCACGCCGCCAAGCGCTGCCACTCCATGACGGTAGCGCGTCGTCCGCAGCGCCGCCACGCCCTTACCGTAGCGTGTCGTTCGCAGCGCCGGCCCCGCCGTCCACGAGCCCGTGGCTACGTCGAGCACCAACACGGTGCTCTGAGGACCGCGGCCTGCGAACAGATGAAGGCGGTCTCTGAACTAGTGGTGAGTCCTGAATTGTTTATGAACTCGACACTCGACGTGAGTTGTTTGTGAAATTATGGAACTCTTGCAATACAGTATCACTCGCGCGTTGCCACCAAAAATTTGCCGTAAGCTAGTTTGTCTCCCGAATATATGATACCAACAAAACAACTCTACCGTTCGTCATTTGACGGTGGCCGTACTCACTCGCGGAAACACTAGAAGAGTCCAGGAGATGTTTAATCTGCTGTTTTTTTTCAACATCTGCTAAATAAATAAATAAAATAAATAAACATCTGAACGCATATATAAAACCATACAGCCCTCAAGGGAGTTGTGATTTGACTACGGTTTTCTGTGAAGTGAAAACCGTGGCCAAATCACAACTCCAGGGATATTTCCCCACACGGGCTGCTTTGATACCTACTTCTCTTAAAAACACCCAGATCAAAACAAACAGATATGTTCATGCGCACAAATGTTTGCCTTGTATGGGAATCGAACCCACGAGCATTGGTGTCGAAGTCACGTCATTCATGCCTGTACCACCGAACTCGGCAAAAGGCCTGCTGCAAGCGGGAGTCCTCTGCAAGGGGAGGTACTCTGCGAGTCGGTCTGTTTCCCGTTGCACAGAGCTGAGCTCGAGTCCTATGCAGAGCCTCGGTCGACAACCGGCGGGGTCCACCACGTGGCCACACGAGTTCCTCCTCGGCACTGATGTCGGCCGTGATTCAATAATATATACATTGAAACTCTGTCCTCGGATGTAAGACGACGGATTGTGATGAGCTCGGAAGCGCAGTGGTCAGTAACGCTACTTTGACATCAAGGTTCGTGGGTTCGACTTCAACATAGGACAAACATTTGTATACATGAACGGTCGGTTTGTCTTGGTCTGAGTGTTTTTAAGGGAGGTAGGGCGCATTAAAGCAGTCCGACGGGGGAGTACCTCTATCTCACTTAAACAGCAGCCAGATAACAACTCCATGGAGGATTGTCGTATTCCTGCATGTGAGTGAGGGCACCAGTAAGCTCCTAAGGAGTGTTAGCAGCCGAGGAGGTATCGCGTAAGTGATATTTAATGTATTGCAAGCGATTATAGGCTACGGTAATGCTTTAACACCACTAGGTCGCGTGCCTCCCGACGTTGTATAAAAAAAACAATTTTCCCATTCAGGTATCGGATATGTCTTATATTTTATTACTAAGGAAACAAATAAAAACGCCGTCGCGGTCCACCTCATGAAAAGCGGCGTCTGTATTCCACATCCATGTGTAGCGTTTGTAAGGCAAGGAGAGCTATTACATTGACTTACATTAATGTTTTTGTTTATTCTTTTCAATCCACATCCTTAACACAAACTTTATACACAATAATATAACTTTAGAATTCAGCCAGCGACGGGTTAACGTTATTAGACAGAGCGGATACATTTTGATTGTTGCTTGAAAATCAATATTAAAGACGCGTATCAAACGGAACTTTGAAACTACTTTTGGTTTAATGGTATGTTACCATGTGTGTCTGTGTTAACATGTTAAAAAACAACACGCTGTATCTTTCAGTCCAGATACCTGTTGTTTTCACGTACAATAATGTCCGTGGACGAGAGTCTGAGGAAGAGGCTCTCCGTCAGTCTATTTCTGATACAATGATTGATACAGTTTATGTCAGAATAAAAGTTTGTCGTTCTTTCAGCCAGTTCGATCTCGGGCTGTGTCCAGTTTCACCGTAAGTTACATCACATTAACTAGGACCGCGTCCTCACCGTCATGTCCGCCGACGACGTACACGCAGCCGTCGAGTTCCGCGACACCATGACTATAGCGGGGGGCAGGCAGGGCGGGAGCGGACTGCCAGCGGCCGGTCGACAGCTCGAGATGGAATACGTCACAGCTGGCCCCGGTGTCCGTGAAGCCGCCCACCACGAGCAGTGCGGAGGCGCACGTCTGCCGCGGGCGATACCACGCGCTGGCGGCGGCGTCCTCTGCGCGGCTGGCGGCCCGCTGGCAGTGGAATGTTAATGCACCGATTACTACATCTTTGACTGGCGGGTCGGCGCTCGCCAGCGTGTTGGCGCTCGCCAGCGGCTCGGCCCGTGCGCGCTCCGTCAGCACCTCCTGCGCCACCGCCGGCAGCCTCACGCGCTGTAGCAGCTCGGCCAGGTGCCGCCGCCGCTTCTGCAATGTCATGTGGTCCTCAAAACTCACAAGCAAAATTATGTTGTGTTCCTGCGAATGAGTGAAGTTTCCAATGAGCTCACGAGGAGGTGCTGTGTCAGCAGCATGATTAGCAGCAATACTTCCTGTATTGCAGGCGTCCATAGGCTACGGTATCCCCTTCACATCTGGTGGACTGAGTGTTTGTATGCCTCTCGACGTCGTATAAAACATATATAAATTGCAAATTAAGAAAAGGTATAACTAGTCTTGCCATAAATACTGAAACAAAGAAAAAAAAATTCTATTGCAAATAACATTTATTACTTTTACAGTGTGTAATATGTTATGTTATATCAAGGTATTTTATACAACATATGGCGGTACCGTGCAATCAGTCACAATCAGACTGATTACACGGTACCGCTATCGCCTTTACGGCATTATCAAGGTATTTTATGCAACATATGGCGGTACCTTCTTAATCCGCTGGATTATAACTTATGGTCAGTTTTAGAGAGTACGGCTTGCTCTAAACGCCATGATAATTTGTAGTCCCTAAAACAATCCGTACGATTGACAGTGAAGAATTTTCCCATGGAAAGAGTGCATGCTTCTATTGATAACTGGCCTCAACATTTAACCGTTCGAAACCCGGGTGGTCGTATACGACCGCGAAATGTATGGGAAAACTATATAACGGGTTCTGACTGCTAGGACTGTATGGCAGCCAATGGAGACCACTTCGAATAAGCTTTTTATATTTTAAATTGTTTTATATTTATGTATTAAACGAACACACTGTAAAAGTAATAAATGTTATTTGCAATAGAAAAAAAAATTTTTCTTTGTTTCATTATTTATGGCAAGACTAGATATATATGTATTTATTTTAAATGTATTTATGTAGCCGCTCACCACGAACGGTGTGGAGGCGCGCTTCTGCCGCGGGCGATACCGCGCGCTGGCGGTGGTGTCCTCAGCGCGGCTGTCGGCCCCCTGGCAGAGAAATGTTAATGCTCTGATAACCATATCTTTCACTGGCAGGTCGGCGCTCGCCAGCGGCTCGGCCCGTGCACGTGCCGCCAGCACCTTCAGCGGCACCGTGCGCAGCCGCACGCGCTGCAGCAGCTCGGCCAGGTGCCGCCGCCGCTCCTGCAATGTCGTGTGGTCCTCAAAACTCCTTACGTTCTGTACTATATTCATGACTATCATTCACAAGGAAAATTATGATAGTTACAAAAGTACTTTTCACTTTTCTCAAAATCATTAAAACTTTCGCAAGCAAGTGTTTGCGAATGTGTTGTTTAAAAGTGGAGGCACTTTACAGGTAGATATATCAAAATCTATCTAAGGGTGCCTCCACCTCACAGAAAACCGTAACCAAACGACACCTCCCTGGAGGGTTGTTGTGTTCCTGCGAATGAATGAAATTACCAGTAAGCTCACGAGGAGATGCTGTGTCAGCAGCATGCTTAACAGCAATACTTCCTGTATTGCAGGCGTCCATAGGCTAAGGTATCCTCTTCACATCTGGTTGACTGTGTGTTTGTATGCCTCTCGACGTCGTATAAAATTCATGTAAATTGCAAATTAAGAGATATATGCAAGGTGTTCTTGAATGTAAGCGTCGAATGGAGGAAAGACCTAAAAGTCGCTGATAACCAACGGTATAAAGATTAATTTAGAAGTCAGAAACTAAGTATGGTGGTAAGTAAGGTGTATGTGTATATTTATATATGACCTGATCCGTGTCATTATCGTTTCCTCTACCTCAAGGTTGTCTGGAAGAAATCGCTTTGTGATAAGACCGCCTATTGTGTTTTAATGTTTACTTCATGTATATTTTTCTTATTTGGTGCAATGAAGTGTTATTGTATTGTATGGTAAATGTATATGGCAATGGTAGCTGGTAATCGGTAGGTATGATATAATCGCACGCGCGATGTCTTCAGTGATTGATCGTGAACTGGTATAAAGAAATGAAGTGCAGAATAAAAATGCAGTAATGAAGTGTCGCGCACACGTCGGCAAAATGCTGTCAACGCGAGTGCGGAGGTATTGCCAATGTCGGTCATACACCATACACTGACTATGGTAATAAAAACATACATTATACATTTATATATATACACAGGACGCGACCGAAATCACCACTCGGATAATGATGAATGATACACATAACAAATACAATAAAACACCACGTCATAGAAATGTTAACAACTCGCATGAAGAGGCAGCAGGCCGTCGCTTCGACCGCTGCCTGTCGTCTACAGCGGAGGTGAATGCTGGTTCACCGCGAGTATAGCGATGTCCTTGTGAAGCTGACAAGTAAGTATGGTTCACGTATATTCGTGAGCCGTGTTATATTTACTGTAGTTGTAACAAATATTTGTTGATGTTGTCAGCTAACTGATATAAAGAGATTTCGGCCTCATCAGGATGGCTTTCCAAGCGGCGTAGGTTATCGGGCGAGGAGACTGAATTTTAATAAAATCACGATCGTAACGTAATTACACTTCTCTATACTCATAGATAGAATAGAATAGAATACTCTTTATTGCACCAATAACAAATGCATACAAAACACACGTAGAAGAGAAAAAATTGTAATTCTTGGCGATGAATATCTTTCGGGGTTGGCTGCAGCATTACTTAATACCAGAAAAGGAAAATGGAATGACGAATACCAACCTATTGCTTTCATTAACACTGGAGCCTCCAACTCACAAATACTAAGCTACTGTAATGACACATTTTTAAATTCTTTATTAAGTAACGACATAATTACTCTTGGTATGGGAAGACATGATGAGAATCTTATTAGACTGGAATCAGAATTACATATAGTTTTAAATAAAACTAGACAAAAATCATGCATTGATCATATGATCAGCAATGTAGAAGATGCAAATGGCTCGGTAGTTTCTCTTGATCTTTCTGATCATAATACTGCTCAAATATTATCTTTTCCAGTCATAGAAAAATATGTACTTATGTCCTAAATTTTACTATGTATATGAACGAGAATATTCTAAAGAGAATATTAAAAGATTTCGGGAATATCTACAAAATATAA
The DNA here is from genome assembly GCA_947507595.1 of Pyralis farinalis. Taxonomy (NCBI): domain Eukaryota; kingdom Metazoa; phylum Arthropoda; class Insecta; order Lepidoptera; family Pyralidae; genus Pyralis; species Pyralis farinalis. Next base: position 1,697,728 of record OX382263.1, read on the forward strand.
GTTGGACTGAAGCTCTTAGTGAAACTGATCTAAATATCGCATTTGATAAATTTTATGATCTGTTCTGTTTGTTTTATAAACTCTGCTTTCCTGAACGGAAAATAAAAATTTGTACAAAAAATGTACCGAAATGGATATCAAAGGTCTACGAATTAGTTGTGTTATAAAAAGACATTTAAGATATAAATATTACTCAAATAAGACCTCATTAAATAAACTTCAGTACAAAAAATATTCTAAATTACTAAAAAAATGTACCTATAATATTTGCACAAAGAAATAATAATAATAAAATAATTAAACACTCTAAAAATATTTGTAAAGATTCATGGAAAATTATAAATAATGAAACCAAAAATAATTATGGATATCAATTTGTTGAAAAAATCTATATATATAAAAATCAATGCCACTTTTCGTTGTAATTTTATAACTCAAGAATGGGCTCACCTATCCAAACCAAATGTTTAGGCTTTGTTTGGACTATTTAGTAGATGGTTTATGTGAAGTTTGCACAAAATCGGTCGAGCGGTTCTTCATTTATCACATTTTTGTAACAAATGAATTCAATAAATGGCGGATCATTTTGTTAATGGAGATTTTGCTGTCCAATTGAAACTTTTTTCAAATGGGGATTGTGCTGTCAAATTGAAACTTTTTTCAGTGTAGACAGTACAAGCATGTTGTAATGTCATTCATGCGGTCATTTCATTTTGGACGTGCTTCGATTAAAGCAAATTATCAGCGATAATTATTGCTTTGTGTTTAATAAAAATGTGCATTCATAAAAAGTTGGGTGGTTCCGTATTGTCCATTATTATAGAAAATATTCAATGCTCATATAAATGTGGAGTATTGTAATTCAGTCAAATCCATTAAATATATTTGCAAGTATGTAAATAAAGAGAGCGATATGGCTGTTTTCGGTGTTGCTGGTGATAATAGAAATGATGAAATTACTCAGTATCAAATGGGGCGCTATATTAGTAGTAATGAAGCTGTCTGGAGGATTATGTCGTTTCAAACGCACGAAAGATATCCTGTGGTTGTTCACTTGGCTGTGCATCTTGAGAATGGCCAACGTGTTTATTTTAATAAAGCAAATGTATTGGAAAGAGCAGCACAACCACAAGCGACTACGTTGACCGCTTTTTCAAATTATGCGAAACTGATACATTTGCGATAAATTTGTTATATTCTGAAGTGCCTCAGTATTACACATGGAATGTGTCTTCAATTTTCAGACATTCAAAGACGTAAACAAGGAACAGCAGTCGATGGGCATCCTGGCATTTTCCAAACAGATGCAATTGGGAGAATATATACAGGACATCCAAACAATACTGAGTGTTTTTATTTGCGATTTTCATAGTTAATGTCAATGGCCCAAAATCATTTCAAGAATTGAGAACAGTCAACTGTCATTTGTGTCAAACATATCGTGAAGCATGTCAACTCTTGCATTTGCTGGAGGATGATGCACATTGGGATTCAACACTTCATGATGTAAATTGAATGATGATTCAACTTTCATACTTCAGCTCATCCACAACAAATACAAAATATGCTATTTGCAATTATATTATCAACATGTATGCCATCAAATCAACTAGAATTATGGAACAAATATAAACATTATATGGCAGAAGATATTTATCTTCTAATGATTTGCGTTTATTTGTACAATCGAATATAACCAAATTGAATATTCAGCAAAAACATGTATATGACACAATCATGCAAGCCGTTTCCAATAATGCAGGTGGATTATATTTCTTGGATGCACCTGGTGGTACAGGCAAAACGTTCGTTATATCATTGATTTTAGCGACTATTCGATCGGAACAGAAAATTGCATTGGCACTTGCATCTTCGGGAATTGCTGCTACATTATTAGAAGGTGGTCGGACCGCACACTCTGTATTAAAATTGCTATTGAATGTACAGGTGATTGAAACTCCAACTTGTAATATTTCGAGAAATTCTGCTATGGCAAAAGTTCTGCGATTAACGTCAATTATTTTATGGGATGAGTGTACAATGGCGAATAAAAAATCACTAGAAGCATTTAATCGAACAATGCAAGATTTACGTAGTAATCAACAGCTTTTTGGTGGTGCTTTGATATTACTGTCAGGGGATTTTCATGAAACATTGCCGGTCGTTCCTCGATCAACTCCTGCTGATGAAATAAATGCCTGTTTGAAGTCATCAGTTCTTTGGAGATATGTACAAAAATTGACACTGAACATTAATATGCGTATTCACCTAAAAAATTATCCAGCTGCCCATGAGTTTTCAAAACAATTGTTAGAAATTGGTGATGGCAAAATACAAATCGACAGTACCAACGGATTGATCGCTGTACCGAACTATTTTTGTATAATTGCGCAATCGATAGATGAATTGATTGAATCTGTTTTTCCGATTATTCTTCAGAATTACAGAAATCATGATTGGTTGAGAGAACGCGCCATTTTAGCACCGAAGAACATTCATATCAATGCCATTAATTTTCAAATTCAAGCAAAACTGCCAGGTGTAGACACGACATATAAATCAATTGACAGTGTTATGAATCAAGATGAGGCAATGAATTATCCAATTGAATTTTTAAATTCATTTGAACCGGCTGGTATCCCACCGCATTGCTTGAATCTGAAAGTTGGTTCTTTGATTATATTATTGCGAAATATTAATCCACTAAAACTGTGTAATGGCACCAGATTGGCAGTGAAAAAGTTATTGCCAAATTTGATTGAAGCTACGATCTTAACTGCTAAATCAAAAGGAGAAGTTTGTTTGATACCGCGTATCCCTATGATTCCAACTTACTGATATGCCATTTGAATTCAAACGATTACAATATCCTGTACGTTTGTCATTTGCGATGTCCATCAACAAGACCCAAGGGCAAACACTTAACGTTTGTGGTGTGAATTTGGAGGAGTCATGTTTTTCACATGGCCAACTTTATGTTGCCTGTTCCAGAGTCGGTACCCCCGCCGTTTGTTTATTCATGCTCAAAATGGAAAAACAAAAAATATTGTTTATCCAAATGTTTTGGATTAAATTTTAAAATAGCTAGCATTAATAAAATATTTTTTAGTTTGATTATATGAATTTGATGTTCCAATTTTTTTTTTATTATTTCACTTTATACGTAGCGAAGCACGTACCGGGCGGTTGATATAGCCAATAAATTCAACGACTTCTATGCGAAATCGTTCGACAAATTAAACACATCCACGAAGAAAAAACGTACTACAAGCTCGCTTCATAACACAATTTTTCTTAGACCATTCAGTGTGGACGACATGCATTCAATAATTATGTCGTTAAAAAATACAAAAGCTAGTTATGCGATCAGTTCACATGCATATCGCTGATCCAGCCAGTTCACATGCATATCACTGATCCAGCCAGTTCACATGCATATCGCTGATCCAGCACCTCATTGCACACGGCACCATTGCACACGGCACTATTGCTTAGTAACAATATGGCCGATTTGCGCAACCCAAGTAAACTGCTGATGCAGCTCCTCGCGCGGCCAGCGGGTCTACGTGATGACGACGCGACCTGACTTTGCATCTACACATCGGGCGGGTCACATCTATATATTAAGCTAGCATTAAAATCAATGTAATATAAAGTTTAGTTAATAAAGTATTAATTATAATTTTGGTTTTTTTTCGGTTTCTTTATTGCCGAAAATATAAGTAGCTGAAGGTTATGATTATTTATCAACAATTGTAATCAAACAATGCAGCAAAGAACTGAGTCCTATTTTGACACATTTGGTGAATCTTTCTTTTGAAACAGGAAATTTTCCTGAAAAATTGACGGTATTTATAGTAAAACCTATATTTAAAAAGGGTGAACGAATGGATTTGGGTAATTACAGGCCTATCACTCTTGTATCAGTTCTGTCAAAGATTTTTGAGAAATGTATGCATAAACGCTTGGCTCAGTTTTTTGATTATCATAATTTATTGAGATCGGAATAAAATGGATTTCGAAGTGGTAAGTCTACAACGCTTGCAGCATTTAACCTGATTAAAGATGTTACGCACAGTATCGATAAGAAAAACATGACTACAGTCTTATATGTCCCATGAAATATTAATAACTAAACTAGAAAGTTATGGTATACTACGGGCACACTAAAAGTTTTGCACTTCTAGCTAATCGGAACTATTTGAATTTCGAATGTTATATTTCTTGAAACGTTGCAACGTACTTAGTAATAAAAAAAAACAATTGGCGGGAAATCATTTGTCAATTGTTTTTTATCACACATCAAAGTTCTACGTACGCAACGAAAATGGAATTGAGTCGAAAAGATTTTAGAGCGATGATTTTTTTATGATTTTAAAAGTTCTCTCTCTCCGCAAGACTGTGCTGCTCGTCTTCAAAATGCTTTTGGGAGAGAAGCACCTTCTTTGAGCATCGTGAGGCGATGGTTTGCTGAATTTGAGAGAGGTCGAGTTTCTTTACATGACGAATTTCGTGAAGGGCGGCCTTCAACTGCCGTCAACGTAAATAATGTGGCTACTGTTAAGCGGCTAATTGAAGAAAACCCGCGGATTACCTATGAGACAATTCGAGAACTATTGGGGATTGGTATGAGCCAAATTCAGAAAATTTTACACGAAGAATTGAAAGTTCGGAAACTTTGTTGTCGTTGGATCCCTCATGAACTGACAGCGGAGCAGAAGCGGGCTCGCGTGGAATGGCGCTCACAGATGCTACTGAAGTACGACCACGGACATTCTAATGCTGTTTATGACATTGTCACAGGAGACGAAACGTGGATTTATTGTTTTGAACCCGAAAAAAAACAGCAATCTTGTGAATGGGTGTTTGAAAATGAGAACAGGCCAACAAAAGTGAGGCAGGCGAGAAACGTTGGTAAAAAAATGATCGCGTTTTTTTTCTCAGCTACGGGTCCCATCTGCACAATTCCACTTGAAGATCAAAATAGTGTTAATGTCGAGTGGTATTCTACCATTTGTTTACCCAGGGTGTTAGAAAAAGTTCGCGAAAGACGACCAAAAAGCCGCGTTCTCCTACATCATGACAACGCTTCTTCACACACGGCCAACAAAACAAAGTCATTTTTAACTTCCGAAAAAGTACAACTCGTTACCCATCCTGCGCATAGCCCCGACCTAGCACCCTGTGATTTCTGTATTTTCCCCAAAATCAAAGATTTGATGAGAGGTTTCACTTTTACCAACTCCGAAGAGGCAGTGATAGCGTTCAATCAGCACGTATAAAACATGCCTTCAGTCCTCCTGTTTTAAAAAATGGTTCGATCGCATGAAAAAATGTTTAAAATGTAAAGGAGAGTATTTTGAAAAGCAATAAACATAATATTTTGGTTATAACATGTTGATTTTTTAAGTTACGCAAAACTTATAGTGTGACCTACGTAAGAGGCAATGCACTCGATTGTATCAAATCTTATTTACAAAACCGGTTACAGTGTGTTGAAATTAGTAGGATAAATATACAAAATGAGTTGCAAATCTATTGATCAGAATATAAAGTGAATAAATTAGGAGTTCCACAGGGAAGTATCCTGGGGCCATTCTTTTTCATAGTTTATATAAACGATTTTCCTACAATTACTCACCACTAAAGCATATTATTCGCAGACGATATGTCTGTAATTGTTACCAGTCTAAAAGAAGCAGCTGCTAAAGAACATGCGAGGGATATAAATAAAATAAAATAAAAATAGAGTAATACGGTGGCTTAGAGATAATAGCTTAATGATTAATATGGAAAAAACAAATTACTAAACTTATAATAAATCAAATAATACAATGAACATTAATTATAACGGACAAACTCTGCGGAAGGCTGATAAAGTGACATTTTTGGGATTAATTATTGATTAGCAATTAAAATGGAAAAATCACGTCGACAAAATTTGTACCACAGTAAATAGATACGTCTACGTAATTAAACGACTGCGCAAAATTGCTACACAAAAAACGGCACTTACAGCATATTATGGTTATGTAGACTCCGTGTTAAGATATGGCCTGGTAGTATGGGGAAATAGTGTTGATCGTGGTCGTATATTTATTGCCCAAAAGAAATGTGTTAGGGCTATTTGCGGCGTTTCACAACGCGAATCTTGCAAGTCACTGTTTTTACAATTAAATATACTACCACTCCCGTGCATGTACATTCATGAAATCGCTAAGTTTGTAAAAAAACATATGTATCTTTTTAAAACTGCAGCAGATGTTGTATACATACACTAAACACGAAAAACAGCAATCGAATTGTATATACCATGTATCAGAAAAATTGCTATGGAATACTATTAAAAATCTGCCCTACAATAAATTCAAAAACATTTTATTTAATATGCAATTGGAGAAAAGATATTATGATATTAATGACTTTTTAAATAATAGATAAATAACTCAATTGTCGTGTAGAATATATATATCTATAAAAGAAAGTCGTGTTAGTTACACCATTTATAACTCAAGAACTGCTGGACCGATTTTTATGATTTTTGTGTCTTTAGATTTGTCTTCGTCCGGAATAGGATAAAAAGTATTAAAACATGGAAAAAATAACAAAAAAAAAAATATAAAGTAAATTCCATTTCTCATACATTTTATATGAAACTTTTTTTTATGATATCTCAAGAACGAATTAGTATATATCTATATTATATATATATATAATTCTACTGTACGTGTGTATGTGACTGAACTCCTCCTAAACGACTGGACCGATTTTGATGAAATTTTTTGTGTGTGTTCAAGGGGATTCGAGAATGGTTTAGATTCACAATTGGACCCAATAGGTGGCACTGCAGTCGGGTTCTGGGAAACTTTATATTATGGGACAGGACAACGTCTGTCGGGTCCGCTAGTTTTAAATAAATTAGAGACAAACAATTTTATTGAATTGACGCTATGATAATTACTATATGGTGACATTTTAATGTATATTGTGTATTTCTTGCATATCTATAATGATTATGTTATTTCAACACATTTGCATGCTATCCATGTAGCTAAATAAGATGTTCCATTATGTTTATGTTTAAGACCTTGTTAATACCTTATTTATTGGCAAATAAATTTCATTCATTCATTCATTCACGTAAATAGAAAATAAATGTACAATAGGCGGTTTATCGCTAAAGCGATCTCTTCCAGACAACCATAGGACATGAAAAAACAATCATATGTAAAAAGTACGAGTAGGTAGGTGGCCCATTTATGACAGTACAATTTTTATTTTTATATATTAAATAAATAATAATAATAAATATTGTCGGAAAAATTACACAGCGCCACCTAGCCCCAAAGTAAGCGAAGCTTGTGTTATGGGTACTAGACAACTGATATACATACGTAAATACATTTATTTTTTGTAAATACATACTTATTATATTATAGAAAATACCGAGACCAAGACAATCAGACATGTTCATGCACACAAATGTTTATACTGTATGGGAATCGAACCCACGAGCGTTAGTATCAAAGTAGTGTAACAGCGCGTTCCACCACTGCGCCACCGAGCTCGTCGTGTAAATGCATATATATAATAAATTACACATTTTAACGAATAAAAAGAAAGAGAGAGAAAAAAAAGTAGTAAAAGCATGACAGAACATACAATAATAAATTTAGATATAAGTAATGACAAATATATATAATTATGTAATATCATCAATTATGAACTATAGTTACATATAGATAGTAAGATTTTACCATATTTTTAAAGGAAGCTAAGGATTGTGCACTACGTATAGAAACTGGCAAGGCATTCCAGAGTTGCACAGCTCGTACCGAGAACGACTTAGAGTAGTATTGTGAAGAGTGAGATGGTGTTATTACACGAAGGAAAAGAATACTGTGTGTATTGCAATCACGATAATCCCGTACCTCACTGAGATAAATAAAACGTTCCTTCAAGTAGCTGGGAGAAGTAGGATTGAAAAGAATAGAATAAAGAAGAGAGACAGTGTGCCAGTTACGACGTAACCTGATAGGCAGCCACTTGAGCTGAGTGCGAAGTTCGGAAACATGATCATATTTGCGAAGCCCAAATATAAATCGAATACATAGATTTTGAAGACGCTCAAGTTTATTTAATTGGTCTTCCGTGAGGCTAAAGTAACAAGAATTAGCATAGTCCAGAATTGGAAGGAGCAGGGACTGTGCAGGTGAAATTTTGATATCGATAGGGAGAAAATTACGCAACCGTCGAAGGGAGCCAGTAGCTACAAACAGCTTCCTGCTAACGTGGGCTATTTGCAGTGACCAAGAAAAGGTTCTGTCAAAATAGATACCAAGATTTTTGACACTCTCACTATAAGGAACATGAACATTATTAAATATTATTCGAGGGACAGTCACCCAATCGATTTTGGAAATGAAACGGGTGCTACCTATAATAATGGACTTACCAGGGTTGACCACAAGGCCATTAGACTCACTCCATTGGATTATACGCGCAAGGTTTTCATTTACTTCAGTAATCGCATTAGGCAGATTATCCGTTAAAGTATATGTATATAAATCTGCAAATCATCTGCATAAAGATGGCAAAAGGAGCGAAGATTTGACGTAATGGAATTTATAAAGAGTGAAAATAATAGAGGTGATAAAACGCCGCCCTGAGGTATGCCAGCAGTTGTAAGACACCAAGAGTAAAGCTGATCGTCGAGGCGAATACGCTGCTGACGCCCATACAGGTAAGATTGAAACCAGTCACTTGCTGTAGGAGATATGTTAAGAGAACGTAGTCGCTTTAAGAGTATATCGAAATCGACCGTGTTGAACGCGTTACTAAAGTCTAGCAAACATAAATAGTAAGTTGCGATGAATCCATTGCGAAACGGATATCATCCGTGATTTTTACCAGAGCACCAGTCGTACTATGACCAGGGCGAAAACCAGACTGGAATGGATTGAGGATATTCTTTTTGGAAATAAAGTAGTTAAGCTGTTCTTGGATAAGACGTTCGAGGACTTTGGAAAGAAATGGGAGAATAGAAATCGGTCGATAATCTGAAAAAGAAGAAGGATTCAGCTTTTTAGGCAACGGGATTATGTTGGCATTTTTCCATGCTGAAGGAAACACGCCAGAAGTAATAGAACTGTTGAGGATGAAGGTAATAATAGGAAGCATAATGTCAAGGATAGGTAAGATCATATGACGACTGATGCTATCGCATGCTATGGATGTGATTGTATGGGAAAGGTTTACAACCGAACGCGAAGAAGGCAATGATTGCCTAAAGCCTCAAAAATACTAATGTTGTCATTGTGTATTCGTCATGTATCTGCAGATCCCCTGTTTTCAACACTAAATTGGAAATATTTAATACTCAGAGAGGACACGGCAACTCATCACTATGCCTTCTTCTTTGACTCTAACAGAATTCTTACTATCGATTATGTTCTCTCATTATTAAAGGAAATTCACAAGAAATGGAATACGTAAACATTTTTATCAATCTGAGGTACCTACCTTTTTTTTATATACTTATATACTACGTCAGGGGGCTTACAAGCATACGGCCTACCTGATGTAAAGCGGGTACCATAGCCTATTAACGCTTGTGATATATTAAGTATCACTCGCGCGATGCCTCCTCTGCTGTTTACACAGCAACTCCTTGGGAGCTTACTGGTGACCTCAGTCACACGCAGGCAAGAAAACGTTTATTTGGCTGTAACACAAACACTATACATACATATAGGTAACTTGTATGAACACAACAACCCTCTAGGGAGTTGTTATTTGGCTGCGGTTTTCTGTGTAACCTTGTAAAGAATTTTAAATTTAGAAGTCAGTTGGAAAAAAAGTGAAAATATAATGAAACCAAATTTCACAGACAAATATTATGAACGAAAAGAAGCGTAGGAAATACGCGAATATCATTTATTTCGTACAAAAGGAAGAAATTCAGAAAACACACAGAAATTGCCCGGATTATCGGAATCGGAAAGAATTTGACGAGCTCGGTGGCTCAGTCGTGAATGACGCGACTTTGACACCAACGCTCGTGGGTTCGATTCCCACACAAGGCAAACATTTGTGTGCATGAACATGTCTGTTTCTCTTGGTCTGGGTACTTTCTATGTATAATAAGTATGTATTTACAAAAAAAAAATGTATTTACGTATGTTTATCAGTTGTGTAGTACCCATAACACAAGCTTCGCTTACTTTGGGGCTAGATGGCGCTGTGTAATTTGTCCGACAATTGCATCAAATTTTTTTTTGTCACTGATGTTCGGAACGTTATTTTAGTATAGCAAATTGATAGGTCAGTAAAAAAATGTTTTCGTATTTTATAACAAGGTGCAATAAATTTTAATTGGTTGTATTTTTTGTATCTGGCTGGGTGGTTTTGGTGTCATTAAATAGATGACATTCTGAAAACAGAAAAATAAAAAGTGAAAATGATTTCTAACCTTATCTATTGTTTTTATGTCCGCCAAAATGAGTGAATCTAACGAAGAAATTTGATAGATTTGGAAGTTTTATTACATTAATTTAATTAAATAAATATATAACAAAAACCGGAAAAATGCGACTCAATCCTCGAATTTACTTAACGCAGTATTATTAAGAGCAGTATAGGAACGTGTTGAGTCCGGGGATTTTGATCTCAAAAATAAAGCTCGCTCTCGTCAACCTTTTACGGACAACGATTTTGAAAAAGTGTAACAAGATCGGCATATTAGTAGTTACAATATATCTGAAGAGCTAGGGGTTAACGATAAAATGGGTTTGAGCCATTTGAATTAGTCTGTCTATAATAAAAGCTAAAAGTGAGAGACAATTATTTTGGTCCATATGTGCACGCAGTAACTACTACACATCATGCGGACTGTGTCTACATTGCTCACACTTCATCGTATTATAGTAATGCGGGGAGGTTTTTCATAAAAATGACGTCGGCACTAACCTGCGGGCGGTGCTGAGTCCACCGCAGCACGGCGTCAAGCACGTGCTCCTCGACGGACACTGTGAGTCTGTCCAGCAGCACGGCTAGCGCGTCTGCAGACAGCTCCAGGAGTTCGTCCGCCTGGAGCACTTCCTGGTAGTGATCGTGAACGAAGCGCATGGCGGCGGCGGCCAGTTCGGCGCAGGCGTGCTGCTCGGCGAAGGCGTAGATGCGTAGCGCGTTGTCGACGGTCAGCGCGCGCTCCAGGGACACGCAAACCTCGTCGCGTACGTCCTCCATGGCCAGCAGTGAGGCCGCCGGCGACTGCGCCTGCGTATCGGCCGCCGTCAGCGACAACGACTCCGACCGGAAGATATACTTCACGACCGCCCGTAGCGCCGCCGACTTGCCCTGGAACATCGAGCTGCGCGATGGAGTGCGGGGTCGACGTCGTTTAATGCAGATTATTATATATAAATCAATGAAAAGTAAACACAATGCTGCAGAATTTCCTCAGCTGTTACATCTATATTGTGTCTTATTCGACTCGTATCGCGACTTCATGTTCCGCCAGACAGGACCTTTACATCGCAACAAATGCTTCAGAATGTAATTTATTTATAATAGAAGTTCTCATTGGGAATAATAAATTAAAATTTGTTTGTTAATAATACGATGTTTCTTGGAATTACAGTAAATTTCAAATTACAATGGCCCTCACATAAATAAACTTGCCAGTAAGCTCAGCTCCGCTACACATTCAGTTAGGAATCAGACAATTGACTGATGTAGCTACTGCGCGCTTAGTGTTTTTCAGCTACTTTCACAGCATCATGTCTTATGGTATACTATTGTAGGGAACGGTGGCTGACATTAAAATATTTTTTATCTTAAAAAAAGACCCATTCCCCCTATTTATAACATGAGCTCCAAAAATCACTCAGGGAATTGTTCAAAGATATTTCTTTGAACAGTTCCCTGAGTAATATATCCTCCCTGTTAAGAACTAATACATCACTCAAGAAGAAGAACATAAGACTGAATAAGATTATATTTCAAAAATGGTAAGAAGACGGGGTTAAGTACCTGCGGCGGCCTAATGGCAAACATAGAATTTTTATGTTTAGTCGTTCGCGAAAACTTCATTATGGAGTTTATTTAAAAGTTAAGTGTTCTCGGAAGAAAACTTCTCTGAAACCGCAGAGTACGCGACCTTTGTGATGTGTGAGGAAATTCCAGCCAGTGCGGTCACAAAAGGCGACTATTGTCATTGTAGTGAAAAACTCCTCGGATGACGGCCCATTGTACAATTAGTAGAACATATAAACAGAAGCACAACCTCTCCTTAAACTACAGTAACCGTGTCATATTAGACGAGTATTAAAGTACGAAGATACTGGATTGTAATCCGAGTGGTTTTAACAAATAGAGCCCGTTCCTAAAGAGGCTCACCCCAGCTGTCGTCGTGTGATACTGACCTTCGGAACGTGTTGCGTCCACTGCAGGACGGCGTCGAGCACGTGTTTCTCCACGGACACTGTCAGGCTGTCAAGCAGTACTGTTGGCTTGTCAGCCAATGGCTCCAGAAGCTCGAGCCATGGAGCGAAGTGGTTGCGGACGAAGCGCGCGGTATCGGCGGCTAACATGGAGCAGGCACGAGGTTCAAACGCATCGCAAGCTGTCAGCGCACGCTCCAGATATGCGTAGACCTCGTCGCGTACGCCGTCCACAGCCAGCAGCGAGGCCGCCGACAACAGCGCCTGCGCGTTGTCCGCCGTCACCACCAGCGACTCCGGCAGGTAGATGTAGTCAACCACCGACCGCAGTGACGCCGGCTCCACACCCTGGAACATCGGACAGCGCGATGGAGTGCGAGGTCGACGTGACGGGTAGAGAGCGGGGTCGCTACATCGCTTCAGCATGAACCATTATGTTGTGGAATGAGCTCCCTGCCAAGATTTGCCCAAAAGACTGCGGCATGAGGTTCTTCAAGATGAAGAGATTTTACAGGGTCCGGAACACTAAGGAACTAAACTACGGAACTAAAGCGATACCCTTTTTATTGCAATTGATTAATGCTTACCACCAGCAGGTCATACGCTTGTTTGTCACCTTAGTGGTATAAAATCTGTCTGAGTAAAGTCACATCGGTGTTATTATGTTACGAACTGGCGTCTTGTCGAAGAAAAGAGTGTGCGAGTTCAGTTTCGAACTCTCTTAACAATTATTGTCATGCTCCTGTGTTTGAAAAATCGTGTTGTAGTCACTTGTCGGCGAGACAATCTTTCAATGTCTCGTCGCCGCTATATACTTAAGAATTAGAAGCGTCAGTCTGTTGACCTTCACTGTGTACCAGGAGTCCATGTAGTCCGGGTCCTTGTCGAATAAGTTGAAGAAATAGGGCGAGACAGCCGCCAGCAGGACGCGGTGTGCCCACACGCCGTCTCCGTCTGCTGGCTCGAGCGCCGCGCCTTCCACCTGGGCCTGAGGATGTGACTCGTTTAAAAAAATATGCCCCAATCAAATGGGATCGCTCCGTAGGCCTGCCGTGACCGCCTCTCTACGTTGCCAATACAAACCTGCAAAAATACATCACAGAACTGTCTGCCGCTTTGCTGCTGGCCGAGCGAGCTGAATATCTGAATGGCGTTCATCTGGAAGAAATTAATTTTTACTTTATTTTTGTCTGAGAACGACTGATAACAAACTGCACTCCTGAACGAGAATATCGACACGTGCGAGGATCGCCCTGTTTGCGACCGCGTGTGTGGTTTGGGAGTCTATTCAGTGACTTCAATGAATTGGGGCAATGATTGAACTTTATTTCTTGCGATTATACTTTTATTAGAAGTTTACATTGGTGTCAACATTGGTGTCAGACAGGGATGTGTGTTGTCGGCTCGGTTATTCATTCTGTATCCGGACAGTTGTCTTCAGAGAATAATAAATATGAATGTGGGAATGCGAATGGGTAACTCAGTGGTCAACTGCCTGCTTTATGCAGACGACGCGGTATTAATAGCAGAATCACCATCCGAACTGCAAACACTAGTTACAACAATGAAAGATGATTGTATGAAGAAAGGCTTACAATTGAATGCGAAGAAAACCAAGATAATGATATTTGAAAGAGAGACAACCAGAACGAACACTAGAATTACGGTTGATGATGTAGTGTTGGTGCAAGTGAATGAGATTGTATATTTTGAAAGTGCTTTTAACAGCAATGGCAGGTACACCGCTAATGTGGAGAGACGAGTGAGTGCAGGGAATAGAGTGAATGGAGCGTTGGGTAAACTTCTAGGCAACCGTAATCTAAGCCAGAAGGCACAGCTCGCTGTACACAACGCGGTGCTAATCCCAACGCTAACTTATGGAAGTGAGAGCTGGGTATGGCAGAGTGAGCATGAAAGTAGAATAAATGCGGTCGAGATGAGAGCATTGTGCAAAATTTGTGACATAACGCTTGCTGACCGCGTTCGTAATGAAGACGTGAGAGAAAGAGTTGGTCTGAAAGAGAGTGTCGGTGTTAAGACAAGAAAGGGCATGCTCCGTTGGTTTGGTCATGTAGAAAGAATGCGGGTTGAAAGAATGGCGAAACAGATATACAATGCAAAAGTGGAAGGATGTAGGAGCCGAGGAAGACCGATACGAACCTATCATGACCATATTGGTCGTGTTTTATCAGAAGCTGATGTCAGAAGCCCCAGGAACGGGCGAGTGTGCATGAAAAGAGCCACGAATGTCACAGAAGCGAGTGAAGTATGTAAGTCTTATGGCGCTCGGTTCTCTCTGCCTACCCCGCAAGGGACTTGGCGTGAAGATATACATATACATACAAGTTGAATATATTGAAAAAGATAATATTAAATAAGGTACAGGTTGTTGCGCGTATTAGGTAACAGAGAGCAATGGCGATCGGTCTCGACATGCAGGTGGTGCACGATGACTCAGTCCCCCCGTCCCCCGTCCGTGAGACTTATGTAGCTATCACTTGCAATGCGCTTGAACATACATTTCTATATATTATTGGAGCGCCAGCGTTTCCCACACGCACACGGTCGATACACACCTGCCCAGGCCGTGCAAACTCTTATCTGAGAAGTAGCCCTGAGCCGAACCTCCACTTCCGGGAACAATCGATATATTTCCCTCCGTTTGGAGTCTTCAGCCCAGAGATCTTGCCACTCGTGCACCATACCAACGTTTCACGCTTCCGTCAGAGTCCGAGGTTTGAAGAAGTGTGTCTCCTGAAAAGGTCCTAGTGCACATTTATTGACCGACTTCGCAATGATGATGTTAAAAAGAGAGTTGATAAAAACAGGAAGAGCCATGCGCCTTTGGTACGCACATGTAGAAAGAATGTTGAAGGAAAAAAATACGAAACGGATATACAGTGCGAAAGTAGAAGGAAGTAAGACTAACCTACCATGTCCTAATTGATCACGTTACATCAGAAAGTGATGACAGGAGCCTTAGAAACCGGCGAGCGTGCATAAGAAGAGCTATGAATGACAAAGAAGCGAGTGAGGCGTGTGAGTGTCAAGTCTTCTCTCTTCCTATCCCGTAAGGAATTTGACGTGAAGTTATAGTATAGTTATAGACAGATGTTATGTAAAGTCGTGTTATCGGTGCTCAATGTGCTGATAACATGAATTTCGTACTTAGAGTTATGTCCGATAACGTGTATCGATTGCAGCGATAATTTTAATCGACCGAACAAACATCACCGTTGATGTTTGATGTCGTGTGTGATGTATATACTTATATAATTGAAAAATTATCAGGAAAACTAAGTTCTGCAGCCTATGCTGTGAAAACTATTAGACGGCTCACTGATATTGATACGGCTAGAATAGTTTATTTCAGCTACTTTCATAGTATTATGTCATATGGAATTCTTCTTTGGGGTAACTCCGCGGACATTAACACCATCTTTTTATTGCAAAAGAGAGCCATAAGAGCTATCTACAAACTTGGTCCCCGGGAGAGCCTTAGAGAAAAATTCAAAGAAATAAATATTTTAACAGACGCATCGCTTTTGTATGTCCATAAAAACATAGACTCATTTTGTAAAAAGAGTGATACTCATAGCATAAATACTAGATATAAGCATAATCTTGTGTTACATGCAACCCGTCTCCACAAAATAAGTAATTCTTTTATGGGGCAATGTATACGGTTCTATAACAAACTTCCCAGCAATATAAGAGAATTGTCAATAAACAAATTTAAAACCACTATTAAAGCCAAATTGTGTAGCAGGGCATATTATAAAGTATCTGGCTATATTAATGATAGAAATGCCTGGGAGTGAGTCGATCCAATTATAATGTAATTAATAAAATATGTAAATTTGTTTGGATACCAAAAGAAGGATGCCTGAGTTTTTTGGCAGTATTTTTATCAGTGCTCACCTAGTCATAAACTGCACGGTAGGGAAAAAAATTGTGATGATTCCAAACAAATGTAGCCATTTTTACGGAATAAAAAGATTTTGACTTTGACTTTGACTATATATGTATATGTCCACGGCAGGTCGTCGAACACGTACAGAACGTTGATTCGCTTCGACGGTAAATACGTCAAGATATCTGACCAAGGACATGAATAAAATGTTCGGCGAATTTATATCTAATGAGGCCTAAACTTGTCTGGCTACACTGGGTGCTGTCCGTGGCTCCGCCCGTGTGCACTTCGACTTCTCAAAGTTGAACAGTCGTCAGTATTTCACATACCTAAAAGTGTCCTGCATTAATACAAAACATACTCTATTTGTGTGATAGACCTCATACAAGTCTCCTTACACCAGAGGGAGACTTTGTACGAGAGTCATCTGCGCGGGTACCTCTGTCTCACCTATTTCTACCGCCAAGCAGTGTGCCAAGCAACACAGCTGTGTTCCGGTTTGAAGGGTAAGATATGACAGTGAAATTACAGGGTACTGTGACGAAACAGCCATAGATCTCAAGATTGGCAGCGCGCGAATAACATCCCAGTGGTGTTGCAAGCGTCAATAGGCTGCGGTGACCGCTTACCATATGATGCGGGCCGCATGCTTGTTTGCCAATCTAGTTGTATTAAAGAAAAAAATTATGCTTTCTTTGAAAATTTATGGTTAGTTGAAATAAATGCATCAAAACTGTATTGTCCGTTTTGAATGTTTTTGTTAAAAATTATCAGTGTGACGGCTTTCAAAGTATTTTCTTGTAATTTAATTAAAAAAATTGTGTGAAATATTGTTTATGTGATATGATAGCACAAGAAACGAGTGATTGTACATTACGTAATGCTTGTTTGCTAATCTAGTATAAAAAAATCGGCCAAGTGCGAGTCGGACTCGCGCACGAAGGGTTCCGTAGCATTATCTATAAAAACAGCAAAAAAATCACGTTTGTTATATGGGAGCCCCCCTTAAATATTTGTTTTATTTTAATTTAATTATTTATTCTTAAAGTGAATATATAACAAATATTCTGTGAATATTTCAAGCGTCTACCTGTTGCCGTTATCAATATCAAGCAAAAATGAGCAAAAAAAATCGGCCAAGTGCGAGTCGGACTCGCGCACGAAGGGTTCCGTACCATAGATAGATAGATAACTATCAAAACGGCAAAAAAAAACACGTTTGTTGTATGGGAGCCCCCCTTAAATATTTGTTTTATTTTAATTTAATTATGTATTCTTAAAGTAAATATATAACTAAATATTCTGTGAATATTTCAAGCGTCTACCTGTTGCCGTTATCAATATCCAGCAAAAGTGAGCAAAAAAATCACGTTTGTTGTATGGGAGCCCCCTTAAATATTTATTTTATTCTATTTTTTAGTATTTGTTGTTATAGCGGCAACAGAAATACATCATATGTGAAAATTTCAACTGTCTAACTATCACGGTTTATGAGATACAGCCTGGTGATAGACGGACGGACGGACGGACGGACGGACGGACAGCGGAGCCTCAGTAATAGGGTTCCGTTTTACCCTTTGGGTACGGAACCCTAAAAATCACGTTTGTTGTATGGGAGCCCCCTTAAATATTTATTTTATTCTATTTTTTAGTATTTGTTGTTATAGCGGCAACAGAAATACACCATGCGACCACGAGCCACCTGACGACCATTACATCCACGTTCTGACATATATATAACTTCACGCCAAATCCCTCGCGAGATAGGCAGAGAGAACCGACGTGGTCCTTTACACACTTCACTCGCTGCTTTAACATTCATAACCGGTTTCATGCACGCTCACCGGTTACTAGGACTCTTGATATCACCTTCTGATAAAACACGACCAATGTGGTCATGGTAGGTTAGTTTTCGCCTTCCTCGGCTCCTACATCCTTCCACTTTTGCATTGCATATCTGTTTCGTCACCCTGCATTCTGTCAACATTATTTTTCCCTTCACTTAATATATTTGTTTTAACAATGTACGATAAAGAAGTGAGAGAAAGATTGTGTCGAAACATTTTAAAATATAATTCACAGGACATGCCGAATATTCTGAAGAATGACGAATTGGATACACAATGCGAAAGTAGAAGGACGTAGAAGCCAAGGAAGAGCTACGCGTACCTACCATAACCGAATTTTATCAGTAGCCCTGGGAACCGGCGAGCGTTCGTGAAAAGAGCTGTGAATGTTCAAAGCGAGTGAGGCGTGCAAGGACCGCGTCTAAAGGCGCTCGGTTCTCCCTGCCTACCCCGCAAGGAACCCGGCGTGAATACACACAGATATTCTAATACGGGTTTAGTTGTACTATATTCTGTGGTTCTTTTAAATACAATTCTAACTAAAACAATGTTTCACAAGAACACTTACGGTTTAAAGAGATGTCTTCTGCGAACTGTTCACTTAAATTAATAACAACGCAACGAAGCTTGCGTTCGGCAGTGTGTCGATCGTCCGTCTAATATACTTGAGTAAGATATTATCGAACAGGAAACAATAACACGATGTCATGTCTCGTGATATCAGGGAGTAGCCGTGATAAGCCGAGTGTTTGATATGAAGCGATACGAAAACGTACGCGCCGCGCCCGCGAGGATGTCCCGCACGACGGCCACTGCCGGCACACAGCTTGCCACCTACAAGTGGCTACAAGGCTTTATTACTATTTTCAAATAAATAAACTGGCTGCGTATCAACGCGTCGTTCAGCCTGTTACCAATATCCTGTTACTGCATATTCTTCATAATTTTTTTATGCAACGTCGGGAGACATACGAGCAATCGGCCCACCTGATTATGAAAATAGTTACAGTAGCCTATTAACGGTTGTAATATATTAAAGATCAATCGCGCGATGCCTCCTCTGCTGCTTACACAGCAACTCCTTAGTAGCTTAATGGTGACCTCACTCACACGCAGCAACACAACAATGCTCTAAGGGGTTGTTATTTGGCTGCGGTTTTCTCTGAAGTTGAGGTACTACCCCAGACGGGCTGCTTTGATACGCCCTACCTCTCTTAAAACATCCAGACCAAGATTAACAGACACGTTCATGCACACAAATGGTTGTCTTGTCAAAATCGCGTTATTTACGACTGAATCACCGTTGGAAGATCGCAGGGAGACGTTGGATGCAAGCGGCACAAGACCGACCTGTGGAAGTCAAAGAGGGAGGCCTATGTTCAGCAGTGGACGTCCTTGGATATAATTTTTTCATCACCGCCGTACAAGTGATAATAACAAATATGTACATAAATCCGAAAACACGAATTTAGTGTTAAGTACATGCCAAGGTTCGAACCAGGGACCTGTTGCCCAATAAGTCAGTTCTTTATCCACTGGGCTATCGCCGCTCTATACCACTATACCCTTCAGTATATTTATAAAAAAATGTATGCTCGTAAAAATGTAAAATCGTTTTCAAAATTTAATTTCAAACATAGAAGCCGGAATAGATTCCACAAGCATGCTTTCTAAGACTTGTAGATCTTTTGTAGTAAATTGTATTCGATTCTATAATAAACGAAGATGTTCTTCCCGAGTGCGGCGGCGGCGTACGGCATCGTGGGTAAAATGGTGCCGTCGAGCATCACTACGCAGGTACTCTCGGGACATGGTGGGTTCTCCGCGTACTTGCACAGATTCAAGTGCGTGGATGACCCATCGTGCTTCTGCGAGCCCGGCGTGGACCAGACAGTGCAGCACATATTGTTTCGGTGTCCCGCATTCTCCAAACAGAGGTACGATTTGGAGCAGGAGTTGGGAATGCGGGTCACCGAAAACACAGTCTCCGAATTAGTGGTGGGCAAAACTCTGACAAAATTTTTAAAATACTGCGTCGGTCTAGCCATTGTTGTCATTGACCGTAACAAGCAGAACGGCTCCACCTTGGACTAATGCTGTATACCTCGGGTATACTCTGTATAGCCGATGGGATCGCGGTGGCTAGGTGGAGCTGTGAAGCTCTCTGTCGCCCGTGGATGGACCGACGCAGTATGGGGAGGGAAGTTTGGAAAAAGTTATAATCGTTTTACCGGCGTTCTAAAATGGGCAAAATCAAATTTTTTTGAAAATAAAACTGCAAGATGATGAATGGAAGAATGAATTGCGGAATGAAAGAGAGTATGATGTATGAATGTGTTATTTATTTATATTTTAATGATTTAAAAAAAAAATGTGTGTATGTATACATATTGTTATATAAATCGCCTTGCCCACGGCAGGGGTGTACGTAAAAATAAAAAAAAAATAAAAAAATATAAGGGACGGCACTGGGGTGGATTTGTCACTTGCAGCATATTATTCATACGATTAACGTCTACAACGCCTGATGATGCCTCGTGGAGAGGCGAAACACGTGTCGCAGTGACGACCAGGCCAGTCGCGGCAGCGACGGTGGTGGTGGGGGCATGCGGATTCGGTTCCAGATGGCGGACGACCGCAGCAGCCGAGGCAGAGACTACCGGAGTAGCCATGGCAGCGTCGGCATGTTGCATTTACTAACAGTAGTGGGTGGGTACCAGCCGGCGCTAGGCCGCATGAACTAATTGGTGGCGGAAGCACACAACGCAGGTTAGATCAAATTGCATCATTATATATACATTGACTAATATTAATTTATTTTAATATGAATTGATAATTTGAAGAACCTGCATTGGCAAGTTTTTTATGGCATTTCTTCTTCGCCAGCGGTCATCTTCGAAATGCTGGTAGATTAAATACAAGTAATTGAAACTACGAAGGACTAAAACTAGGAATAAATAATAAGATACGATACTCTGATTTAAAGAATGTATATATGTCTCAGTGTCGTGATAGCACAATGCCAAATAAAAATTTGTTTATCTTTTATCTTTAGTTTTCAAACAAACAACAAATCATTTTGATATTGAGAGAAGGAGAATTCTAACAAAACCCAAATCTTACAGAATTTGTCATACTACGTCTTTTTTAGTTTGTTCATTGTAACCTAAAAATAATCAAGTTTCAATGATAGTAAATGTTTGTTTGTACAAATTAGAAAATATCTGTATTTTTGTAGTAAGTTAAGTAAGTATTACATATCTGTGAAAAGAATATAAACAAAACCAGTTGAGAATGCGCAAGCTTGCATTGCCAGAGGAACACCTGGCTCGTCAATTATACAACTTCAATTTATTTTTTTATTTGTCGGCCATTTAACCATGCTCCTTAAGAGATAGGAACGGTGTTCCTAAACATGCGTATTCTACTTTTTTATGCTAAATCCGATTCTGAAGTCAAAATTCGAATATTCGAAAAAAAACGCACACACAGACAAACATATAGATTTCATATAGGAACGGTGTTCCTGAACAATGAAATTTAACGACGTTACTACGGATCTACGGATCTGCTTTCTATAAAGCCAAACTGGTTATCAGCAATGGTTTAACTGAAAATATTTGATCTCATCTTATAGAGAATTTAATATTCTCTCCAATAACTTGGACATTGCAGGAAGTACAGAGATAGGAATGTAGTTATTAACCGTGTCTCCATCCCCACCATTATGAATTGGATGTAATATTAATAATAAAACAAACATATTAAATTAAAATAATATATAATATTACTGGGTTATAATCTGGGCTGATAGGAAAATATAGTACAGATTTCCTCGCTTGGACATTTATTTCGTTTCAAAAAAATCAAATACATTTGAAAATCCAAAAGCAAACAAAGTATTATTAAATTGAATTAACTTCTCTTTCGAACTCCTAGCTAAGATATCTTGATTCTGAATGGTCTCTCCTATTACTTCGCGTTCTAGGACTCAATATAATGGTAAATATGTTCGTCAACGGGTTCCATCCCGGCTTGTGCTGATACATTTGCTGGAACAGGATCTCTTGGAAAAGAAAATAAAATACTTATTTGTACTATTTAAACTCATATACATATAGGTATGCAGGAGGGTTACAGCCTATCTCACAAGCCTGTAGTGAGGCTTAGTATAGAACAGAGATTTTACGTTAGGGTCACTGTTATTGTATATTTATCATAATAACTATAATAGCTAATTTTCTATTTTAGACACTAATTTGTCCGACAAGCAGTGATATGCTCGTTGATGATATTTATTCTATATCTTTCAAAAACAAAGTTGCCATTTTTATGACAGTGACTGTGCATCATCAGTAATGTGGCTTGTAATTTAAACAACTTATATATAACAACTAATATTTAAACAACTAATGCATAACTCAATGGTAAATAATAGGTAATCCGAACAATTTGCCGATCTTTAAGTATTAAAATTATAATTACATGTCCAAAATTATTTCCAATATGACAATAAATATTATTTTCAAAAATAAGGGATAGCAATGGGGTTTCCTCTTAATCTATTGTTGGCTGACGTATTTATGGATAATTACAAACGCGAACACATAATCGGTAAACCACATTATATTCTGTGACTATAGATATGTCGACGATATTCTCATATTATGTTGGTACCATTTCACAATTCAATCTTTTTGTATATCTTCACGCCAAGTCCCTTGCGGGGTAGGCAGAGAGAACCGAGCGCCATAAGACACGGTCCTTGCATACTTCACTCGCTTCTGTGACATTCATAGCTCTTTTCATGCACGCTCGCCGGTTCCTGGGGCTTCTGACATCACCTTCTGATAAAACACGACCAATTTGGTCATGGTAGGTTAGTCTCGGCCTTCCTCGGCTCCTACATCCTTCCACTTTTGCATTGTATATCTGTTTCGTCATTCTTTCGTCCCGCATTCTTTCTACATGTCCGAACCAACGGAGCATGCCCTTTCTTATCTTCACACCGACACTCTCTTTTAGACCAACTCTTTCTCTCACGTCTTCATTACGAACGCGGTCAGCAAGCGTTATGCCACAAATTTTGCGCAATGCTCGCATCTCGACCGCATTTATTCTACTTTCATGCTCTCTCTGCCATACCCAGCTCTCACTTCCATAAGTTAGCGTTGGAATTAGCACCGCGTTGTGTACAGCGAGCTGTGCCTTCTGGCTTAGATTTCGGCTGCCTAGAAGTTTACCCAACGCTCCATTCACCCTATTCCCGGCACTCACTCGTCTCTCCACATCAGCGGTGTACCTTCCATTGCTGCTAAAAGCACTTCCAAGATATACAATCTCATTCACTTGCTCCAACACTACATCATCAACCATAATCCTAGCGTTCGTTCTGGTTGTCTCTCTTTCAAATACCATTATCTTGGTTTTCTTCGCATTCAATTGTAAGCCTTTCTTCATACAATCATCTTTCATTGTTGTAACTAGTGTTTGCAGTTCGGATGCAGTTGCAATCTTTTTGTTTCAAAATTAAATAAAATCCATCCTAAAATTAAATTCACTTTTTAGAGTCAAATCAAATTTCAATCGTAAACCCACTCATACCGATAGCTGTTCCCGGTCCAGGTCATCCAACCATCATTGGCAACACTGGCAAGCTCGCAACGTATAAACCTTTGAGAGACCATTTAATGAGCATTCCATTAAGTATGATCGTGAAGTTAAACAGTTATCTCAAATCAACCATAGACAAATTGTTTACGCAAAGATAGTAAGTATTATCGTTGATGGACGCGGCATGATGATGAAAGAGAAAAAAAAATCCATCTACCTTGTAACGGTAGTGGGTTAGTGAGCCAATTGGTGCTGGAAGCACACAAAACAGGTTAGCTCAAATTGCATAATATATTTGTCATTAGCTTGATCTGGGTGCTATTTGTATTATAAATATAGGGGCGAAGTATTTATAAAAATAAATACTTCGTTATTTTTGGTAAAAAATTGTAATTATAATTACGTTCTTGTATAAAACGTTATATAATACAAAATGGCTGTTTAGGTACTGTATGGCTTTAATGTAATTTTGAGAATGAACTCCCTGTCTAGTTTGGTCAAAGTGACCATTAGGACACGGATTTATGTAATGGGCGTGGCATGCCTAGAGCATAACTTGAGCTTTGTTGTTCAATCCAAACGATTAGACACCCATATGCTGCTTTTTGATCTTAATGGTAAAAATAAACAGATAACGTACCGAGTCTGAATCGAAGATAGGAAGTGGCGGCGACCGAAGAGTGTCATTCTTTCCAGTGGGATCGAGTAGTAGAGCTCCTTGGATGGGCGACGCTCATCGGTGGGCGGCGGCGTCGCCAGCCGCGGAGGAGGTGTGTGCTGCCGACGGTAACACATCCACCATAGTACCGCCCCCGCGCACATCACAAGCAAGCAAGTGCCACAGGCGATATAAATTGGCCCGTTAGTGCTCGTATCTCCAGGTAATTCCACCGCTGCTGTAATTTCAATTACTGACAGGTTGCTTCCATTGTCTTATATTAATAAACTCCACAGAAAGGTAATGGATGGGTTTCCAAATAGAAATCCAGATAGAAGATGGATAAATAGATGGTTTAATGATTCTGATTCCAAATTCAATGATCAAATGTCCAATCGCAATCGAATTCTCACAGAAGCGTTAAAATATTACTTTATGTTTATTTCATTTTGTTATGAAGACCATCAACTTCATATTGTACTATTAGGTCACAGTAAAAGTTACTAATGTAGGTGTAGGTTCCAGAATTGCAAGTTATACAATACAAAGAAATAAAAATGAAAAGCTCACAGATAACGTCAGTGCCTTGAATATTAATGAATTCATCAATACGTTATATAATCGCCATTATTTTATGCACTTACAACATATAGAGGCACCTAGATCAATACAAATATACATGTTCATGGACACACATTTTTGTCCTATATGGGAATCGAACCCACGAGCTTTAGTGCTACAGTAATCATTACTAGCCATTCCACAAACGAGCTCGTCAAAAATATAGATCGATGAATAGTGACAAGTGGACAAGGGCTTCCGTGCAGTGGAAGGGCTTCCGAGCACGACTGAAATCGCGAGCCACATGGAAAATTCGCTTCGCAACTTAGGACATTGGGATGCTGACTGGACAGAGCTGACCAATTTACTCTCCAGGCGAAAGGTGACGTTCCAACGGGAGATTTGATGGAAAAGCAGCAGATCTCAGCTCATTGGGAATGGCTATAAGCTGATCTATATGGAACACCAGGTGTAAAGAACGAGGTAGTCATAGTACTCTCCGAGGAGCTTCAGGGCGATCTCTTGGAGATAACTGCTTCAGTGACCGGCTTATAACCGTAAGAGTGCTTGTCGATAGAGTTGTTTGCCCTTGCTAAGCGCCTATGCGCCACAGGTCAGTGAATGCAAAAATGACTGGATAACGTTCAGGAATCAACTCTATACAGTGTTGTGTGGTATCCCGTTGTCATAGGAGATCGTCTTGGGTGGTGATCTAAATCCTCACGTGGATGAGGCGTAGGAGGAGGAAGAGGATTATGATTGCTTTGGGTATTGTAGTCGTGACGCAGAGTGGGGAGATATCATCCGCAAAATAATCAACCGCAGGTTATACCCAGCGACAGTCTCACAGCACGACATTGTCTCCTTGTTATGGACATCTAAGTGAAGCCCAAGAAGAAGCGCTCTGAGCATTACAGACGCCAAATTACGTGGCAGCTGTTTGATGAACCCGAATCCCTTAGATGCTGACAAAAAGTGTGACAGTAATTGACGACGAACCAGTTCAGCGCTACTTTCGAATTTAGGCGACCATCACCGTGGTGGCCCAGGTAGTGTTTGAAAAAACTGGAAACTTTGAACTTGGAGGTCGCAAATATGTCATGGAGACTTGATGGTGGAACGACACAGTCCAAAGAGAGATTAGAGTGAAGAAAACCTTCTTTAAAAAGTGACAAGCGTCCAGATTTCCTGAAGACACGCACGAAAGAAGACGTACAAGGCGGGGAAATATGTCTTTAAGAGAGCTATAGCCTGTACTAGATGAGACCATTTATAACCTATCTACTAAATTTTAGAAAACGTCAGGAGGCAAACGAGCTCAAGCCTGGTATATTTACCGTAGCACTTGAATGCTGCAAAACAAGAAGAATCTCTGAAACAAGAAGAAAACAAGAAGAAGAATCGCGTTCGCTGCTAACACTGGAATTCGCAGGAACACGACAACCCTCTAGTGAGTTGTTATTTAGCTGCAGTGCTCCGACGTGTTCTGCCTCTCTACCGTCAGAGCCTTGTTTGTTTGATTAAATCAAGCGAGGATGGTTTTGAGATGATATTAAGCCACTTTGTCTTTACAGTTATACACACACTAACAACACTATTCTAAAAGTTGTATTGAACGACTCATGTGGTAAGGAAGGTAAACTTGTTTACAAAATTTGAATTCATACGTACGTATTTACGATAACGTATGACTCCTGTTTACCTAAAATAAATAGTTCCATACATGATACATGGCCCATCCAAATTCTGCAACCCTTTGTCTGTTCTTGTTTGTCCTTCCTTTATGTTTATACCTACTTGTTGTTCTGAGACAAAGTTCTCTAAAAACCTACTTCTAAAATTAACCAATAAATGCGAAGTCTGTACTGTGGCGGCACGGCACGAATACACCACCTAAAGGCACATTGGCGCCTTTCATTCGTCACGTACAACCAAATATCGCGTACAGCGAAAAAGTAAAAAAAAAAAAAAAAATCCGCAGGGAAGGGCACTTCCCTGGAGCCTCACTCGAGCAAGGAGCAGTAACTCGAAGCTCGCACTCGCAGTCTAAAACTGCAAGACCCGTGATGATGATGACATGATACATTTGCATGTGTACATATCGAAGATAGAATTATTTTCTAAACATTGTTCATATTTCCTACCTAATTAAAATATTTAATGGCTCAAGAGCAATGAAAATTTCTTACATGTCCCTCAAGTCCACATCAAATCAAATCAATCATATATTTATATAATGCACCATACAAAAAAATGTTGTTTACAATTTTTTATGTGCTGTACATTCAGCCTATACAGAGGCGTGCTAAATATTTCTTAAAAATTTGCGACAACTTATTTAAACAAATAGTCACAAACATAAATTGAATGAGAACAATCAAGTTATATACAATATGAAATTCAATTTATGTAATAAAAATAAAAGTAATATAAACTGTCAATGTCCTGCAATGAAAATAAAATGTTGCAAATGAAAAATTAATTAAAAATAATCGATATTCAACAAAATTGTGTATTATCGGGATATTTTGTATTCCATATACTCCTTGACACTGTTATATACTCCTTGACACTGTAGAAGCAGTGAGTCAACCACCAATTGTTGAGTCGAAATTTAAATGACTTTCTGTCCAATTTTTTTATATCCTCCGGCAAATGGTAATAAAGGGATATGCGCATGTTATATGATTTTTTTTCATATATGTATTTATGGCGGGAAGGTTGATGCAATCTATTCATTACTCTTGCTCTGTCCTTGGAAAACGTTACCTAATTGTATTTACCTCGTCTACCGGAACGTTATTGTAATTAGCACGAATTGGTACAGGGCTCGAATTATAAGAAACAAACTGCATAAACTTGGTTTTTTTTATGTTCACGCGCAGATCATTGTAATCTATCCTGTTCACAACATCACTGAGAGCCATATTCACGACTGATTAAAAAATATCCCGAATTTCACATTTTATAACTAAGGTAGTATTGTCAACAAATAGGAGATTTTTGTGTGCAGAATATCGGGCAGGTCGTTGATGTAAACGGGAAAAAGAAGGGGACCAAGTATGCTCCTAATATGTGGGGCAGGTCCGTGGGAATCGTGTCGACCACTTTTCAAAAAATTAAAATTACTGACGCTACCCGCTATGTACATTTTTGATATCTGCATTTTTGTCAAAAACAACCTACGAGTACATTTATACACCAAAAGACATGAAGTAGTAAACTTTTCTGCAAGATATCCTAATCGTCTGGCTGGACCCTCTCATAGTACCACCTGCTTCGCCAAAAATAGTTATAATATGTCTATAGTATTATATAATTTATTACCTGACGATATTAAAGACTTGCCAATGAAAACTTTTAGGTCTCGCTTGTTCAGTGTACTTTGTGACAGCTGTGTATATAACATTGAGGAATTTAAAACAATAAGATATAGTATTAAGTAAAGCTCGAGGCTGCATTGGTGGCTCTTTATACTTTGATTATTATTATTATTTAATTTATGACATTTCCTATTTATTATTATATCTTAGACATAAATCGATGTTATCAATAATTATTAAATATTCATTTGATAGATATGACATTGCTTTGACATATTATGTAAACTAAAATTAAATTACAACTTATTCCTTCACTTTGCATGCCAATTATTGGTGCGACACGCTTGTACCTACCATTATATTGTATACCTATTTACCGTGTTTGCTTGCAAATAAATTATTTGATTTGATTTGATTCCCTTGAGGAGCACCGCTGTTGTTCGCTTTTTTTTATCTGTCAGCTTTTCTATCATTCATTTCGGTCATTTTAGTAATTTCTGTACACTACATCCTGTTTTACAAGAAACTTTTAATCAATTAATACCTACGCTTTTCCTCAGATGTAAAGTTTTTGTAACAGCTTTCTGTGATTGACAACTCACTCACTCAACAAACTTACTAATTACTGTAAAATGCTTATTTGAACAGGGCTTATGAGTTGTTTAATGACGCTAAAAGGTATAACTTGGATCATTATATCACTGCTTCTTTTTATCAGATGACTATAATATGTGATTTAACAGTATGAATTGTAATTTAGTGTGCGTAATGTTTTTTAAATTTTAAATAAAAAATAATCAATGAAATTTATTTTTTTTCTTCGTCACCGAGCAACGAAAATTACAAATTATATACCCGGGATTAGAACCAGGGACCGGCTATGACTGCTCTTTGTAATCCGCCGTAATACTCGTAGCATAAGTATCTCTAAGAAAATGAAATAGACATTCATACCTGTTATGTTTGGTGTTTTGACCACTGTCCACTGCAGTGTTATTGCTTCAAATATATGACTAGTGCAGAGGAACATACTTCTGCTAATACAATCGAAATAATAACATATTGGTTTTAAATCATTATAATCTTCAGTAAGATTATATCGATATTCGAACATTAAACCACTTGACCGTTTATTAGAAGCTTATAATAATGAGATAGGCACTTCACGCACAGGCGTGGGGATCTGTTGCGAGGTTTTGAGAAGCCAACAGAGCCCTTGTTCGTCATTGGCGTGAAATTTTCCGTTGTGATAACATCTACAAAGTATCGTTACTTTGATAAGTGGTTAAAAGCGTTAAAAACCACGTAAGTTGCACATAAGATATATCTTTCTGGTCTTATAACATTTAACGGCTTAACTGTTCGTTCTTGTTTTTTATTTTTATTAATATGAATATATCATTTCTTACATCGAATTAAGAAAGTACCTACATTCAGCCATTAATTCGTTAACTAGATATATTTTGATGCATTTTGCTTGCATTTTGGAGACAGTTTATCATTAATGATTTGTTAACAATTGTTTTATTATCTACCCTCCAGTTGCAGCATTATTTTTAATTTTTCATATTCCAGTGTTAAAATAAATTAAAGAATTCGTAATGGATAACGAAAGTGAACCTGTCGCGATTACCGCAAGAACCTCTAAGGCAACTCAAGTCCGTAAATCACGTGCACGTGAGAGGCGGGCGAGAAATGCATCCTCCAGTAGTAGTAGTAATAGTAACAGTAGCTCGACATCTTCGTCAAGCTCCTCCGAATCCCCGCAGGATTCGAAGAAAAATAAAAAAATGAAAACGTCGAGCTCATTACAAAAAACAAAAACGTGAACGTCGCCTTTTAGAGAAGTTATCGAAAGAAGTGGGCGAATTAAGAAATATGGTTAGATATGATTATTGCCCCGAAAATGATAATCAGTCGTTAATCTCGGATGTTAGTGGCGAACTTTATAATAGCTGCTGTGCTCCCGGTTCAGTGGAGGTTGTTTCAGCACAGTGTGAGCCAGGGCCGAGCTCGGAGATTAAGAATATAACTTTTAATATAGAAACTAAAACTAAGGATCCAGCTGTGCCACCAACGCCTCAGGAATATCTAAATGCTTTAAATAATATACAACGGTTTGGTAGTAATGCGTGGTACGATGTGCGATATTCTGATACTCAGAAATTATATAATCATTCGCCGGGTTTCATCGAGCTTGAAACGAATGAAGAACTGAAGGCATATGATGTTAATACCCGCCATTTAATTTATTCAGATAAATCTTACGCCGCTATAACTTTTTGTATTCTAAAACAAAAAGAAGTATTCCTTGATAGCTTCCGTAACCTAATTGCATGGTCTAGATCATCCGACGCCTCGTTATCTCATTTGAATGAAAAGATTGATGAACTATTTCTTAGAGGTGATTTTCATAAAGTCTCCGCGGATCTTTTACAAATAGCTTGCGGACACAGAGCGGAGGTTATAGAAATGCGGAGGGACAGTATACTAAAGTGGGTTCGCGACCCACTAGTAAAGAGTGCTATTAATAAAATTCCTCCAACGAACACTCATATTTTTAATCATGAGGCTCTTATGTCGGTTCTGGAACGAGCTGGTGGAGTGAGGAAGGCTCTCTGGGCAGTAAAAGAGTCTAATGGGAATACTTCGCGAGTAAAATCCATTAATACAGCTCGGGGCCCCTCGCAGGGGCGTCCATATCGCAATGTGCCATCGCGTGGTACTACAGGGAGTAGTGGCCAATGTTGCGAATACGGTCTAAGCGCACATCATTGCCACCACAATACATCCTCGCAGGTTGGTTATAGGTCCTATGTTAATACCAATAAAGAACAACGTAATTACAATCCCAATAACAGAACCTATTCCTTTCGGTCTCGCGGATCAAGGACAAAAGCAGTATCACAAAGGGGGCAGAAGCGTTCGGGCTCACCCTATGGCAACAGAAATTACAAAAAACAGAAATATTGACTACCAACATTTTCAGGCAGGACGGTTAGCACATTATGCCAGCCGTTGGAAGAGGACAGGAGCTCCAGATTTTATTTTGAAAATAATAACAGGGTATCGCATACCATTTCAAAACAAGCCACCTTTGAAAAAACCCGACCTGAAGAGTCATCGGCATCGCACGCCGGAATCCAACGTAATGACATTTGTCATAGAGCAAATGAAACGTCAGGGTGTCTTGGAAGCGGTTGCTCCCTCTCCAAGTTTCATTTCCCCTGTGTTCCTCGTACCAAAAAGCGATGGTTCGAAACGGCCAATTTTCAATCTGCGGTTACTCAATCAGTATGTGCAGACAGATCACTTTCGACTCATAAATATGCATCGCATACCAGATTTCATCCAATCTCAGGACTGGATGTGCAAGGTAGATCTCTCCCAAGCGTATTACAATCTACCGATAGCTCTGTCGCACAGACCATTTCTGCGGCTCATATACAAAAACGAATTGCTACAGATGACGTGTCTACCATTCGGACTGAGTACGGCACCAAAAGTGTTCGCATGCCTTTCGAATTGGATTGCTCAAAAATTACGAGATCAAGGCGTGAGGGTAATCGTATACCTCGACGATTATTTACTTGCAAACCAAAATCCGGAGGTTGTAACAAATCATGCGAGTCTACTAGTAGAGACCTTGAAATATCTAGGTTTCCAGATAAATTACGAGAAGTCTGTTTTAACTTTCCAAAAACGTATAACTTTTCTGGGAATAATTTGGGATCCTTGGATAAACTGCAAGCTCTTACCTGCAGACAAAGCGGCTGCTATAACTCAAAAAGCGTCGCACGCTTTACAAATCCGCAAGATATCGTTGAAAGACCTGCAAAGTCTGATAGGCTTACTAAATTTTGCAAGTTTTGTAGTACCTCGAGGAAGATTGAACCATCGAGTAGCTCTCCGCTTCTTAAACGGGTTACCCGCGCATTCACCAACGGCAAAATACTCTCTCCCGGTACAAGTACAAGAAGAGTTGAAATGGTGGCTACAAAATTGCAACCGTTCAACGTTGATTCATGTGCCTCCACCAACTCATTTTCTTACCACCGATGCTTCGGACATAGCGTGGGAAGTGCAACTCAACAATCTCCCAATGTCTGGCACTTGGAACCTCGAAGAACAGCAATTACACTGCAACATAAAAGAAATGCTAGCCATCTTGAAGGCCCTTCAATTACATGTACAAAATATGGAGCAGGCATCGATTCTGATACAATCCGACAACCTATCTGCAGTAGCCTATCTCCGCAACGAGGGGGGAACGAAATCTCAATCGCTCATGAACATTACCCATCAAATTTTTCAGCTAATCGACAAACACCAGATAAATTTCAGAATTTACCATCTTCCCGGCAAGTTAAACAACTACGCGGACAGCCTATCCAGGCACCGCAGAATTCCAGAATGGCACTTAATCCCACATTGCACGAAGAAGGTTTTTGCGAAAATGGGAACGCCAGTAATCGACCTGTTTGCATCGAGAACAGCCCATGTGTTACCAGTTTATGCAACTCTAGATCTCAGCGACTCCAGAGCAATGATTCACGATGCTTTCAGCGTAACCTGGAACTTCCCACTAGCATGGATCTTTCCTCTTCCGCCTCTAATCCCTCGTGTTTTAATGCATCTGAATCAAGCCACAGGAATTTACCTAATAGTGGTTCCACTTTGGAAAAAGGTTTACTGGAGAGCGGATCTCAAATCGCGAGCAATAGCACCGCCGTTCACGTTGACGAACCTGAAACGCTTTCTAATAGACACGGCAACAGGTCTGCCACCGCCCAAAGTTCAAGACATAATTTTAGAGACCTGGAAATGTGGGGGTGGTCAGAAAAAATAGAAACTTGGAATTCTGAACAGAAATCCTTACTCAAATCCAAAAAGTGGCTTGGGATCGTTGGTTAGCGTAGGCAGACCAGCATGGTGTAGATCCAATGCATCCTACTGGGCCTTAGTTAGCTCGATTTCTAGCAGATCTGTATTTAATCAATAATTTATCATATAATACAATTCTTCTTCATAAATCTGTAGTTGCAACACTTAGCAACGCAGAGTCTTCTAGCAAATTGAGTAGCGACGTAATAGTCAAGCACGTATTAAAGTCGATTTCCTTGAAGCTACCTAAAATAACAAAACCACCTATATGGGATATCGAAGTTCTTACCACTTACTTAAGGACTCACAATGTAAAGGGTGATAACATTTTCCAAACAGTTCGCCATACAGCAGCGTTATTAGCGCTGTGCTCTGGTCGCAGAATTCATGATCTAAGCTTACTAAGAGTAGACAGCAATCACTGTATAGTTAATAATGATTTTATAATATTATGGCCAGAGTTTGGATCAAAAACAGATTGTAGTGAATATAGACAATCAGGATGGAAAATATTAGTAAACTCAGAATGTCAAAATCTGAACCCAGTATTCTGGGTGAATCAAACTATATCATTACTAAATGAAAGGCGTGTTAGTTCTGGGTCAAATAATTTATTCATAAACTTACGAGGAAAGCCTTCTCCAGCTTCTAGTACATTGATAGCGGGCTGGATAAAATCTCTTATGAAGGAAGCAGGCATTTCTGCAACTCCAGGAAGCGTACGTTCCGCTGTAGCTTCTAGAAATTGGATTAATAATTTTCCTCTAGATGATATTCTAGCTAGAGGAAACTGGAAATCTGCAAAGACTTTTCAAAATTTCTATCGTCGTGAAGTAATGGTTTCCACTTCCATTAACTCCGGCATTACCCAGCTTTTTAATCCAATTAATTAATTTGAAACCGTAATAAGTGAAATAATGTTTGTAATTAAACTTAATGTATCTTTCTTATTCTTTAATGAGCTTTGAAAACTTAATAATAGTTACCAACTATATTAAGCCAATTATATGTTTTCAGAGGATTGAAAACGTGATTTGTTTTTCTAGTATAAGAAATTGCTGATGGCAAACATTTTAATTTAGACATTAGTAATTGTTGCTTGTGTTCAGAACGAACATACAACCGACCTGCCTTGCGTATAGAGGCCGGGCGAAAACGTCGCGTCAGCGCAACAAAAAATGAACTTCGACCACGAGCAATGAGTTGACTGCAAAATCACTGTGTCGACAAATCACACGCACGGCACACTAGTTAATAGTTACATTAGTGTATAGTAATTAACATTAGTATTTAAGAACATGTTTTTTGTAAATAAATTCAGTCATTATCCAGAAGCCGTGTTTGACTCAAGCAACACCAGAAGTACCCAACAAGCCGTCGGAAGAACCGGACCACCAGAAGTACCCAACAAGCCGTTGGAAGAGCCGGAGGAGGCTATACCTGTCCAGTACCACTCTGGACGGAAGACTCTCATGAGTTTCAACATCCTCTCACTGTGGCCAAGACACCCTTAGCCGTCAGTACGATCGGTCTTGTGAGTCTGCTCGACCGGCAGTGAGAAAACCATTTCCTGTGTACATTGCACGACGTACACACACCCGATCCCTACCCAAGTTCCGTCTG
This sequence comes from Pyralis farinalis, assembly GCA_947507595.1. Taxonomy (NCBI): domain Eukaryota; kingdom Metazoa; phylum Arthropoda; class Insecta; order Lepidoptera; family Pyralidae; genus Pyralis; species Pyralis farinalis. Next base: position 1,732,593 of record OX382263.1, read on the forward strand.
TTACTGTAGGTCTCTAGTAACAGATATCCTGTACATATTTATATACGTACTGATATACAACGTTACACTCTAACGTTGTACACTACCGGGTTAGCCGTTACATGTATGGTTAGGATAGGAAGGTAGAGACAATAGGGTGAAGTAGGGAAGAATTAGGAGTACAGTAGGCTACATTTGTCTTAGGATAGGGAGGTAGAGACAATAGGGTGAAGTAGGGAAGAGTTAGGAGTACAGTAGGCTACATTTGTCTGTGTACGTGTACACACAGCGAAACACCTTAACGTTGGTACGAGTAACTACCTGTTCTTACCATCACATGTATGGTTAGGACAGGGTGGTAGGGACGTTAGGGCCTAGTAGAAGAGAGATAGAGGTGTGGACAGAGAGGTAGGGAGTGCAGCTAGGCAGGCTAGCTATTCTATTCTGTACAGTTGATGGTTGCATCCACGTATGTTGGCCGCCGACTGTACAGCTAGTTAGGTTTTGGGAACGTTTAAAGAACTTTTTAAAAACTAAAATAAAAAAATTAAAAGAAAATGATTAACGTCTGACAGAATTGGATGCCAATCGTATAATGAATTAAAAAGAGAGTTACATTGTGCACCTAATAACTAAACTGCTTACTAGCTATTCCTTATCTACATCCGTTAGAGTCCAGTCCCGCTGACTCTATCAAAAGCTCGGGTCTGGGCGACCTAACTTCCCCCCCCTCAAGAGCGAAATTATCGGGTTCACGTGGTTTTACTTGAATCCGGTGATTTCGCTTCATACATATTTCCCAACATCTATTTTTAAAATTATAATAGACAATCAAAATTACAATACACATAATGAGTGCGATATATAACACTAGAGTAGCTAAGCTGATACTACGGGTTTGTATAACGCGAACTTCACTAATATTGTTTCTCACTTCACTTACACTTTCACTATTTCTTCTTAACGCGTAATTTAGGAACTTGACGTCATCGAGGTGAATTTCCTTTAGATTCATTTTTGTAGAGGATATGTTATTCCTCTTATGCAGGTTTGGCAGCTGAATGACCGGCGTCCGTTCACTCTCCATACTGTAATATACATATTTTCTCTCTAATGTTATATTACTGATGACGACAGTGCAATTTTCCTCTATAGTAATTATATATGTGCCACGTACCAGTTGTTTAGTAATGTCACTGCCACATTGCGAAGATAATAAAGTATGATATCTGCTATATAATATCCAACTATGTGAGGATATTCGCTGTATCCTAATATTTTCTATATCAACTAGATGTTGGCTACATTGTGTAGGATTTGGGTAGAACTCCATCAGCTGTTATATACATGTTATTCTGTGAAACTCCATCACATCATCTTCCGTGCAAAGAAACTGATCTCTCGCGATGTCTCTACATGGTCGCAGGACTGGTTGGTATTTCATCCCATTCGCTATGAGGTAAGGATATTTTGGGATGACTATAAAGGTTTTATTTGTGGAATCATCTAGGACAGGGAGGGAGTACAATTTAAAATAATTATATGTATAATTGTCGGTGAGAGGAACCTCAATTAGAAACGTTATCTGGTTAGATTTTACATATGTTTTTACAGTAAGTATTTCTTCTATCATAATCAAATTCTGTTCTGATACGGTGTACATAAGATTACTTTGTTTCTCTATCATTTTTAATGTACATAATAATTCAGTGGAATTGATAATTGATTTATGTAATACAGATGTTTTGCTTAAAGCTAGAGCGGTTTCTAGTTCACTTAGTTTAATGTATATAGTGCGAAAGTTCATACTAAATTGATTAAATAAGCTTAACACATAAACTAAATACATAGTGTCTTCCTTTACGTTATCTAATTCTAAAACAATTCTTTCAAGGCGATCTAATCTCATATCTACAATGGCGGTGTTTTCTTTCATAATTTCAGATGAGTTCATAAAGTGATCCAGCATTTCAGAGATGAGAGTTATCTTTTTACCAATTGCCTGCTCATTGGTTTTAATTTCAGAAATTATTTTATCATATTTGACTGCATCGGTATGGTCAAGATTACCAGTTATTAGTTTTATAATTGAACCAGCAGGATCTAGAAGCCCTCGTTTAAATCTATTCGTTGGTACTAGTTCCTGTATTTTTCCTAAGGTGATATCCTGAAGATAGTCTACGTGAGCTTTCATTTCTTTAACTTCATGTTTATACTCAAATTCGCCTTCTAATATTTTACTAAAATCGGAATATTTTTGCATGTTAAAATTTAAATCTTTACTAATACCGTCTAAACTAATAATTTTAACAATAAGCCATTTGTCCATTTGGATATACGCGCGACCTTCTTTTACAGGTAAGATTCCCGGATTTTCATTAATTCGGTCTACTTGAAGAGCCTGGTTCTTGTGGGTCAGCAGGAGTAGACACCACCTGTGAAGGGCGTTTAACATCTTTAATATGAGCAGTAGTTGTCCTATTTCCTATTTGAATAGGGATAATATTACGTTGTTGTTTGTTTGTTACTGTCGCCTTTCTATATCGTGGTTTGTCCTTACTTTTTCTTACATTTATATCTTTTACGTAAATTGTATCGGAAATATCAAATTCTTTTACCTCTTCTCCTCCTTTAATGTTCCTAGCTTTCTCTTTGTTTGCTATTAACTTATCTGCTATATTTTTATATAAAACTTTTGTTCTTTTACAGTGATCTGTAAGTAATTGCTGTGTATATGATCTTTCAAAATCTACATTAAAAGCATCATTTGATTCAGTGTGTCCAAAGAGCACTTCAAACGGAGTGAGTCCTGTTGATGAGTGTATAGTACTATTGTAAGCCATAATAGAATACACCATTACAGATGCCGCATCTGTACATTTCTGTTCGTACCTAGCTAACCTATATATTTCAATGATAGTGGAATGAAAACGTTCCACTATACCAGTAGCGTTAGAATTATGTGGAGTGCTTATGTGCAATTGAATTTTATAGAGAGCCATGAGTTGTCTCATAAGGTCATTGTTGAATTCGGATCCAGGGTCACTGGTAATTTTCTTAGGGACTCCATAAAGAGAGAAGTATTTTATTAAGGCTCTTGTAACTTCTGGGGTTGATCTATTGCTTATCTCTATAGCTTGACCGTGTTTGCTAAAGGCATCTACTAAGGTAAGATAGGTTTTCCCTTCTATAGTAAACAGATCTATGAATATTTCCTGCATGGGGGCTGATTGAGTTTGTGTAATTTGTAATATAGGTTTAATGGGGTTACGGTCATATTTCATAGTTTTACAGGCTTCACATATATTTAGTTGGGCTGCTATGGTTTCCTGCATGTTGGGCCAAAAATAATTCCTACGTATTCTGGACATAGTTTCTTTAATACCACGATGGCATGTCTTACCTTCGTGAAGTTTAAGAATGATAGCCTTCTGTTCATTCGCGTCCTCTATGAATACAACACGCTTGGTGCATTCATAGAAGGAGACTTGGCCTTCCTTAAATAATCTGATAACGACGTTAGAGAAGTCTCGACGATGCTGTTCATCTTCAAAGTAGATGAAGTATTTAGTTTTGTCTTTAATATACTCTTTTAAAAACTGTGTTACTAACTGTTCATTATTTATTGGTAAGAATACCTCTATGATTTTCTGTGTCTTATTGGAAATATCTTTTGCTTGCATGCTATCCTTTAACCATGTAAATACTAATATCTGTCCAGGCTTTGTATCTATAGCCTCGTCTAATATAGGTATGCCCTTACCTTCCATGTCAGGGGCAGAATGAGCAGTTACGCTATGCGTTGGGCTATTGCTACTAACTGATCTAATGGGATATTTGGGTTCTGCGATATAGTCATCTGAAATCGTAATAGTTTTGGATTCGTCAGAGATCGTTATAGTCTCGTCAGTAACGCGTCTTTGAGCTATTCTAGTCAGTTCCTCAGTAACGTCATTGAGGTACTCCTGTAATCGCTGTTCTTTTTCGTCTATGTTAACTTGTAGAGATGAAGTGTCGTCCTGATTACCTAATGCATTGATTTGAATACGAGATAGTGCATCTGCATTCAAATTTTGCTTTCCATTTTTATGGATAACATCGAAATCATACTCCTGCAGACGCAAGCGCCAGCGGGTTAGTTTACTATCAGGTTCTTTTCATTTATATAGCCAGATAAGAGGTTTATGGTCCGTGTATATGATAAATTTGTGACCATAAAGGAAGGGTCTGAAATGTTTCACTGCCCATATAATGGCCAATAATTCTCGTTCTATCGCACTGTATCTACGCTCGGTATCAGTGAGGGTTTTGCTAGCATAGGCAACGGGTCTATCGCTGCCGACTATTCCCTGGGAGAGTACAGCGCCAACTGCTACTTCCGAGGCATCGGTTGTGACTATAAATGGCTTAGACATGTCAGGGTATTGAAGGATTGGTGCATTAACTAACAATTCTTTACACTTATGAAATGCATCAATATAATTTTGGTCAAGAACTACCTTCTTGTTTTTCTTTAAACACGCTGTCATAGGTTGTGTAATTTTTGAAAAGTCTTTGATGAAACGGCGGTAGTAGCCTATAAAGCCTAGGAATCTTTTAATTTCAGTTTGAGTCTTGGGTATGGGATAATCAATGACTGCTTGTATTTTGTCACTATTGGGTTTAAGACCCTCATTTGTAATGGTATGTCCGAGATAAAGTATTTCCTTGCGGAGGAATTCCGACTTATCTAGCTGTACTTTTAAGTTAGTTTGTCTTAAGCGATCAAAAACGGTTCGTAATTTCTGTAGGTGTTCTTGTAAGCTAGTGGAGTATATTAGTATGTCGTCGAGGTATACAAGGCAATGAATACCCTGTAATCCACGAAGGACATTGTCCATTGCACGCTGGAATGTTGCGGGTGCTGTTTTCAAACCAAACGGCATACGCGAGAATTCGTAGTGGCCGTTCTCAGTACTAAATGCAGTTTTTTGCCTGTCCTTTTCCTCGATTTGTAGCTGATGGTAGCCACTTGCAAGGTCAAGTGTGGTGAAGTAGGTACTTCTACCTAACTTATCAAAAAGATCGGTTATGTTAGGTAGCGGGTACTTATCGTCGACTGTGATCTCGTTTAGTCGTCTGTAATCTACCACCATACGGTATTTAGTTTCGCCTGATGCGTCACTTTTTTTTAATACGAGGTGCACTGGAGCATTCCACGGGGAATGAGATTCTTGTATTACATTGTCATGCAAAAGCTTTTCAACCTGATTTTTAATTTCGTTAGCCTGAGCTTGGCCTTGTCGATAAGGTTTGACATAAATAGGGTCTTCGTTGACAGTGCGAATTTGGTGTTTAACTTGATTTGAAAAGGTAAGAGGTATTGCATCACAATAAAATATATCTTTGTATTCGCTGCAGAGGTCATAGATGGAGTCACGCTCCTCGTTGTTCATGTGATCCAGTCGTAATTTTGAAAGGTTATTATGCAATAATGAATTAACGTCAATGTCATTATTTATTTTATTATTATAAACCTGATCTACTTCCAGCCTTGAAATTTCCAATGGGGTACTAATAGTGAGTGCTACTTCTTCCTCGAGAGCGTTTTGAATTATAGTGGTAGCGAATCCATTTTTACAAGTAACTATTGCAGAAGGCATTCGTACTCCATCGCAAAACTGTATGCTATGTAGTACGCCCTGTCCATCAAATAATTTAGCGGGAAGTTTGACACGCTGTTCAGACCGCGGGGCTAAACGAACTATATGTTGGGGACACTCGATCGGTATGCGAGTATTTTGTGTGACTAGGAATTTTTCCTTTAGTCGAATGTCGGCTTCTAACTGCAACATCAGATCTAATCCAATTAAACCGTCATAGTTATTATCTACGTTAAAAACATAAAATTTGTGGAACTCGTTGCTTTTAAATGTCGGAAATAGGGGAATTGATAAAACTTCGTCATGACAACTAGTAGCATGGGTACTAATCACTTGAAAGGGCTCATGGGATTTTTCATGCGCGAAGTATTCATCAGCCTTCCAAGGGCTTATGAAAGATCTCGTACTGCCGGTATCTAACATAAATTTACCATTTATTTCGGGAATATAAATATAAGGTAATTTTAGATTTGAATCGAAATTAATTTTTATCACTTCTGGGGGAATTCGGAGGCTTTTACTTGAAAATTTTCACTATTATCACGATTTTGTGCAGGTGCTCCAATGTCAAGGTCAATGTTATTAACAGAATCTACTAGTAAGTTATCAATTTGGGAAACGGGATATTGTTCAAAGTATGGTTCTTCATAATCAGTCTCGGGTGTCATGTCGTCTTGTTCGTAATAATACGGCAATTTATTTGGGTATATGCAATTATTATAGTCTTCAACATAAGGCTCATTTAAATAAAACTGAGGCTTAGCGGGGGCTGTCCTCATGGACACATCATTACTTGGGATTGGTTTTTTATCGAAAGGACGTGTGTTATTTAATTGTTGTTGTGGTAAGGAGTTGCCGAATTGTGGTGGTCGGTAACCGAATTGTTGCGGTGGATGATAACCGAACTGTTGTTGCGGCCGATAACCACCTGGTTGGGCCATGAAACCAGACGATTGCATGGGACGGCCCATGCCTGGCGGAATGCCAAATCTGAACTGATTATTATTTTGAGGTATTCCGAATTTGAACTGGGGATTTTGTGGGAACCCAGAAGCTTGGAACGGTATATTTTTCGCCATAGGGGGTTGTGCCGTAAAAGGAAAATTAAATTTTTGTTGCATAGTTGGCTGTGCCGGTATTTTTGGTTTATTATCGAAGAAACGATTTCGCCGGTTGTATTGTTCCTGAAAATTAATTTCCTCCAAAACGTATTTGTGGGCTTCTTCTAAGGTGGTGGGATTTTTAATTCGTACCATTCTAATCATGTTTTCCGGTAAATTATAAAGAAAGACATTTAAACAAGTATTATTGTATATAATATGTTTCGCCTCGCGTAAACTCAAATTCGTTAACCTATTCACCTTAGCCAATAATATTGATCGAACGCTCTGTATTCTATGACAAAAATCTGAAAAAGATTCATTATTTTTTAGCTTTAAACTCTCTAATTCTATGGCCACACATTCCTCACTACGCGGATCGCCAAAATGCTGATCTAACAAGTTCTTCAATTCATTCCATGTAGTTATATCGTTACGTTCACTGATAAGCGCGGCTGCATTCCCGGTCAATTTGCTAGTGAAGCATTGCATTAAATATTCATTACGGTTTTGGTCTCCTTGGTATTTTAAAATCGCGTATTCACATTTTCGTATGTATAAATTTAAAAGTCGCGAATCTCCCGAAAATTGTGGAATTAATGATAATGCGTCACTGGCTTTAATTATTAATTCATTATCACATACATTTATGTTCGAGTTCTCGGATTTAGACATTTTGGAATGGATTGATCACACACAATAAAGTAAATAACAGTATGAAAACTTATGTGAAAAGACACAATAAAATGTAAAGCACAATAAAATATAAAACACACAATATAAAACAATGTAAATAAGTAAAAATTAAAATGAAATGAATTTCGATTAAATAGTTTTAATTACAATATTCTTACGTAACATGGAACGAAAATAAGGTATTTTCTTTTATTCGCTTATTAATATTTATTTCTTTTTATTCTTATATACTATATGTATTTAAATTTCACAACTTAACCAGATAACGTTATTACAAAAGAGTTTTATTTCGCAATAACAAGGGAGTGGAAATGAAAGGAAAGCGAAGAGTTTTACTCACCAACCAATCAGACCAATCGCCATAGTCTTGTCTTCGTAGCCCGTAACGTCACTTATTTATTTGTTCGAAAGATCACTCGTAGCCCACGCCGCGTACTCGTCTTCTGACCAAAATTTGATAGTCAGGTGTAAACACAGGAAAGGAGCGAAAAACGGCGTTGCCTTTAGCGAGCGATCCTACACGGCTGCGCCAGTTAGGTTTTGGGAACGTTTAAAGAACTTTTTAAAAACTAAAATAAAAAAATTAAAAGAAAATGATTAACGTCTGATGGATTGATTGATTGATTGATGGATGATTGGATGCCAATCGTATAATGAATTAAAAAGAGAGTTACATTGTGCACCTAATAACTAAACTGCTTACTAGCTATTCCTTATCTACATCCGTTAGAGTCCAGTCCCGCTGACTCTATCAAAAGCTCGGGTCTGGGCGACCTAACTAGCTTGGTTGCTGTAATCAATAACAACTGTGTTTTGTCTTTATTTATTATTTTTTCTTTCGCACCTGTCTTTATAAATAATTAACTAAATTACAATAGTAATATAATATTTTTACGCATGGCTGCTAAATAGTTCACTCGGCCTTAATTTAGTTATCAACTTATGCATACTTCTAATGGTAACCTAGTCACATTGGCGTCTATTTTTCACCAGGCGATAACAAACAAGTCTCATTATTATAAGCTTCTAATAAACGGTCAAGTGGTTTAATAGACGCGTTTTACCTGAAATAAAACGCATATTAAACTACTTACCTTTATTAGAAGCTTAATTTCTATTTCTGCCTGGTGCATAATAATTTCGACACAATGACGAACAAGGGCTCTGTTGGCTTCTCAAAACCTCGCAACAGATCCCCACGCCTAGTGAAAAGGCGGGAAGGTGCGAAAGAGACAGTAAAATCCACGCAATAGGGTAGAAAGAAAGAGAAATACAACGGAAAACGGAAGTGCCTATCTCATTATTATAAGCTTCTAATAAAGGTAAGTAGTTTAATATGCGTTTTATTTCAGGTAAAACGCGTCTATTTTGTTACTAGTTTTGGCAGCTTCGTCAATCAAATTGTCAGCTGTAAGTAAGTTTACACAATAGATTACAAGGAATGTTTTTTTTATATATAACGTCGGGAGGCATTCAAGCATACGGCCCACCTAAAGTAAAACAGTTACCGTAGCCTATTAACGCTTGTAATAAATTAAGTATCACTCGCGCGATGCCTCCGCTGGTGCTTACACAGTAACTCGTTAGGAGCGTACTGGTGACCTCACTCACACGCAGGAACACAACAACTCTCTAGGAAGTTGTTATTTGGCTGCGGTTTTATGTGAGGTGGAGGTACTTCCCCAGATGGACTGCTTTGATGCGCCCTACCTCTCTTAAAACACCCAGACCAAGACAAACAGACGTGTTCACGCACACAAATGTTTGTCTTGTGTGGGAATCGAACCCACGAGCGTTGGTGTCAAAGTCGCGTCATTCACGACTGAGCCACCGAGCTCGTCAAAAACATGTATGTACAGAGGCGATTACAAAGGTAATCATTAAAATAAAAAGCGCCGTTTTTTTAACGTACTAAGAAGATGATTCATAATAATTATTATCACTCTTTTCGTTATATATCTCAAAATATCTATAACATCAATGTGTTATTGAAAAGATTAAGTAGTTCTCAAAGTCTAAGTAACTATATCTGTACCCATATTTAATTTAATTTTGAGTTGTAGTAGTTTTGTAGTAGCGGTCCGCATAGTTATATATTCTTTGACAGCGGTGCGATATAATTTGTTTTTGTTGTATTCCTTGTGTTAATGCGTTAAAATATAACATAAACATATATATAAATGTATTCCACCATTCTTGTGGTTTATGACGAGCTCGGTGGCGCAGTGGTTAGTAACGCTTCTTTGATGCCTATGCTCGCGGGTTCGATTTCCACACAAGACAAACATTTGTGTGCATGAACATGTCTGTTTGTCTCGATCTGTATGATTTGAGAGACGTAGGGCGCATCAAAGCAACCCGTCTGGGGAAGTAGAAAAAGAAAAAAAAAAAACTAAATCAAACCGGTGATACTGAGTAATGAGAGACTTGGCCTGGTATTCCAAATAACTTACGGTCACGTGTTTGAGTTAGTCGTTGTAGGTATAACTTGCAATGATACAGTGATTTGATAGTGTTCCAGTGTATTATATATTTCTACCTTGTGTTAATGCGTTAACAGTTTATTAATTTTAAATTGGAAATATTGGATTGTGTTTTGTTTTTAAATAGTCTTTTTGAGAACTGCAGTCGACACGAAAGGTCAATGTACGAATTTCCTTGTGTTGTTCGCGCGTGATTTAGAACACCAAACATCACTCGAGTGGTACGACAGTGGAACTCAGCAACTGGTGTTAAACAGCTCTTCTGAACACTCCTCAGCATACTGTTTGTGGCGCAGAGACAGAGAGTCAACTTCTCTTTGTGTAGCAGTGCTCCGCAAATAATTTATATTCAATGTCAAGAAACGTCAAGTTCGGTGGCGTAGTGGTTAGTAATGCTAGTTTGACATCAAGGGTCGTGAGTTCGATTCCCACAAATATTTGTGTGCATGAACATGTCTATTTGTTTTCGTATGGGTGTTTGAATGACAGGCAGGGCACATCGAAGCAGCTAGCCTAGGGTATTACCTCCACCGCACTGAAAACCGCATCCAAATAACAATAAAAAAGGAAATTTTGCATGTACACCATTTAAAAAGTTTTCTTAATATCAATTGCAAAATGATTTTTTCACATTCCACGAGTAGATCCAGAGATTAGTGCGTTAGAACAAACGTACAAACTCTTTCGCTTTACATATTAGTACAGATTTTGTATAACACATTATAAAGTCTTTAATGATTTTTTAAGAGAGGCAGGGCGCATCAAAGCAGCCCGTCTGGAGAAGTACCTCCTCCTCACAGAAAACCGCTGCCAAATAACAACTCCCTAGAGGGTTGTTGTGTTCCTGCGTGTGAGTGAGGTCACCAGCAAGCTCCCAAGGATTTGCTGTGTAAGTAGCAGAAGAGGCATCGCGCGAGTGATACTTAATATATCGCTAGCGCTAATAGGCTACGGTACCCGCATCTTTGCATCAGGTGGGCCGTATGCTTGTATGCCTCCCGACGCAGTATAAAAAAATATAGGAATGTCAACTGAGCATAGACGACCATTACATACATATCATCACGCCTGTCTCCCATTGCGGTAGGCAGAGACTATAGAACGCCAGGTGCACCGATCCAAACATACCTCTCTCGCCTCTTCCACACTCATCAACCTCTTCTCGTGTTCTCTTCGGTTTCGGGTCCTTTCGATGTACACCATTTATTTATTTACGACGATTATTTGCAGCAATGTGTTAAGACTGCTCTAATCTCTTTAAGGGTCGTCTTCACTTAATTCACCCATAATAATAATAATAAGGGCCTCTACGCGTTGGATCCATATCCCCGCGCATGCCTATCAAATGACCGGGATAATAACCCGTGAAAAAAAAAATATAGTAATAATAACCCCGCAGGGCAGCTTGTGGCGAGCTGTTGGTGCGTAACGACACCACGGGTACCCGAGTGCTCCAGAGAGTCGATCAGGGCCTTCGTCTCCGGCGTGTCTTCGTCGGTCGGAGTGGAAATCCAAGAAGGCCCAAAGCAATCTCAGCTCAGGCTTGCCTTCATTGGCCGTCCAGAGAGGAGTCGATAGAGTATATTGCTCTAGCAGCTGATATGCTCCAGGGGTGAAAGTGTTAAAGGACATAACGCCGCAAGTAACTTCGGAGAAAGCGCAGCACACCTCCCGACACCCCTGAGTCACTCACATCCGTGTAGCCCCCGGCCGACTTTCCCTTGCATTTCGGGGGTCCATCTAGTGAGTGGCGAGCCACCGCCTGCCGAAGTAACATCAGATAGGATAGTTATGGTAGGTGTCCGTCTCTCTTCTGTAATAGCCCAGTACTAATAATCCCTCCAGATCTCATTTCAATAGTCCAATTATTTCCGACACATTTGCAATAGTACCAATACCTGCTGTGACCTGTATTGGTATATCCTCCCATTGATATCCCTCGGAGCAGGTCACAGCTGGTATAATACATTACATCATCCTTTTAGAAGGGGCCTCTACGCGTTGGATTCATATCCCCGTGCACGCCTATCAAATGACCGGGATTAAACCCGTGAAAAAAAGAAATATAATAATAATAAAAAAAAAAATTAAAAAAAAAACTTGTCAATGACGCTACACGTCTTTTTGTAAATATTTTTATTTACTTGTTGTTTTTCAGTTTATCTTTCTGCATATTTATATTTTAACATACCATTTGTGTGAAAAACTGTGCACATAAATAATAAACCACAATAGTTGCAAGAAAATCAATTTGGATATGAAAATATGGACGCCACACAAAGACAATCATGTCATCATTTAGTTGTCAAAATCAATATGGAAAATATATAGGAAACACACTGAAAATAAATCACCGAAATTTAATCAAATGTAAAGGTAAAATGGAGAAGACCAAGTGAGGCCGTCGGCCGTCTCCAGCGCGACGCCGACCACCTGCGCGTCGCCGAGGGAGACCACCGCTGCCGCGCTTGGGGCCAGTGGGGCGACCCGCCTCGCAACCGGCCCCCGCCGTCGGTGGTGCAGTGCGCCGCATGAGATGGACACAAGAAATCAATGAGAATGTCATGCGAGCGTACTATAGGGCGACAGAAAGGGGAACTAACATCACTGTGTATCGTTCCCGCATGTTCCTTTTGTTTCAGGCTCTTGAACCAGACTTGACTATTACCGCACAGCGATTATCTGATCAAGTGCGGGTCATCCAGCGTAATCGTATGCTGGATGAACCTGTGCTTGAACGTCTTCGTTCCGAGGTAGCTGTCCCCGCGCCTACCGCCGTATGGGAGTCTTCACGTACTCTGCCACCAACAACTAGTTTGGTGTCAGAAACAGTAACCTACGTGCCCGATGCGATAGACGCTGAGGATACACCTGTAAGTACCCAGGATAATGAGCATTTGAGGAGGATTTTGGAAGATATAATTCTGGAATTTAGGAATACACCACCCTGGGATAGACCGCAACTTCCTCGTTTTCCCACGCACAAACGAAACATGTCTCTAGTGGTGACTCTAGATCGCATGCTAAATTCTTATTTGCAGTCTAGTAAAGACCTTGCTGATACCCATTCGATCCTGTACTGTGCTGCCATTGCAGCGTGTCGTGTGTCCGGTGTTCGATTCCCAGAAACGACCCCGGTCACACGGCCCGCTGGGGAGCCGCCACAGTGGCAAAAAAGGATCGAAAGGCGTATCAGCGCGGCTAGAGTCACCATTGGAAAACTAATCTGCTTTAGATCAGGAAATAATCGTCCTAGAGTCATGCGTTACGTGACACAGGCTTTTGCCGGAACCGGGATTAGGTCACATGACTACATGGCATGTGTCACGGAACGTATAGATTATCTAAAGCAGAAAGTTTGTGCGTGGGCAAATAGGATACGTCGATACAGAGAGCGAGTCGATAGGTATCACCAGAATCGTATCTTCCAAAATGACCAAAGGAAGACATATAGAAATTGGGAGAGCACTACAAATAGAGGAACTGATGGAGATCGACCGAATATGACTGAAATGTACGGTTTCTGGAAAAATATTTGGTCGACTCACTCATTCAGATGGCGACTGGATTGGCCCAGTTGAACGCTCGTGTGAAAATTTGCACTCAATGGGGGCTGTAGAAATAAGCCCCCAAGACGTAGCAAATGCAGTCCATCCTCTCCACAATTGGAAGAGACCCGGACTGGATGGACTGCATAACTTCTGGTTAAAGTGGTTGCGAAGTTCACATGGACGTTTGGCTGTACAGTTTCAGGAAGCTGTCGAATGTGGTTCTCTCCCAACTTTTATGACTATGGGTGTCACTTTCCTGCTCCACAAATCAGACAGTACCATGGATCCTAAAAATTACAGACCTATCACGTGCTTACCTACCATTTATAAGCTCCTTACTTCCATTCTGAGATCAAAAGTAACCGAACATCTAGAAGCCAACAATATTTTAGACCCTGCTCAGAATGGATGTAGGGTTGGGTCCCGTGGGACTAAGGAGCTCCTCCTCATTGACATGACTGTTAGCCAACAGGTCCATCGAGATCGCAAGAATCTTTCCGCAGCCTGGATTGACTATAAGAAAGCTTATGATTCGGTGCCTCATTCGTGGCTGAGACGGGTATTAGAGTTATATAAAATTAATCCAACTCTGTGCACCTTTCTCAGCTCATGTATGGGGCAGTGGACTACGGCTCTTTGTCTTCCAGGATGTGGAGCGAATCTCGCTGTCTCTGAGCCTATAAGGATTGAGCGAGGCATATTCCAGGGCGACAGTTTGAGTCCCCTTTGGTTTTGTCTAGCTTTGAATCCCTTGAGTACTTTGCTAAGGAATTCCAAGCTAGGCTACCGGTTTCGAAGAGGAGGTGAGGTCATTTCTCACCTCTTGTACATGGATGACCTCAAATTATATGCATCAACTAAACCAAATTTGGTGACACTTCTAAATATAACTCAAAAATTTAGTCGTGACATTAAAATGGAGTTTGGTGTAGATAAATGCGCGGTCCTACATGTACAACGTGGTAGAGTTGTAAATAGAGAAAACTTACATCTTTCAGAGACTGTGACACTCAAAACCCTTTCTGAAACCGAAACCTATAGATACCTTGGTATAGCAGAATGTTTAGGTAGGGAAGTGAAACAATCAGTGAAGGAACGCTTCTTTAGCCGACTTTCAAAAGTACTGAAAAGTCTTTTGTCAGGTGGCAACAAGGTGCGTGCCTTCAATGGTTGGGTCATGCCGCTGCTTGTATACGACGTCGGCATACTAAGGTGGACTCAAACCGAACTTGACGCCCTGGATTGTAAAGTCCGCAAAATGCTAACTGCGTATCGAATGCATCATCCACGCTCATCTGTGATGAGATTGTACATCCCGCGGAAGTGTGGGGGTCGCGGCTTCCTTAACGCCAAGAATCTACACAACCGTAAGGTGTGCAATCTGAGGGAATATTTCCTAAACGTTGAGAGTGGAATGCATCCAGACGTCGTGGCAGTTGATAAAGGACTGACACCGCTCTCCTTGGCGAAAGAGAACTGGCGCAGGCCTGTTGTACTCTGCACTGAAGATCGCCTGAACGTATGGAAGAGCAAGGAGCTACATGGACGTTTCCATCGGGCACTTTATGGACCCGATGTTGACTTTCTGGCATCCGTTACTTGGCTACGATTCGGTGACCTTTTCGGGGAAACCGAAGGTTCTGTGTGTGCAATTGCTGACGAGGTTGTTAAGACTAATAACTATCGGAAATACATCATAAAGGACGGTTCGGCGGACATTTGTCGGGCATGCCACCGTCCTGGAGAATCTATCAGACATGTTATTTCCGGTTGTTCTTACCTTGCCAACGGTGAGTATTTGTACAGACACAACCAGGTAGCCAAGGTTATCCATCAGCAGCTTGCTCTTCGATATGATCTCGTGACCTCTGAAGTGCCTTATTACAAGTACGTACCTGAGCCAGTACTCGAGAACAGCCGTGGCAAGCTCTACTGGGACCGGTCTATCATCACGGACAGGACTATTATTGCTAATAAACCTGATATCGTGCTGGTAGACCGTTTAGAACGAAAGGCATTTCTTGTTGATATCACCGTCCCTTGTGATGAGAACCTCGTGAAGGCTGAGAAAGACAAGTTGTCAAAATACTTGGACTTAACCCACGAGGTTACCGACATGTGGGATGTTGATTCAACAACAATTGTCCCGATAGTCGTGTCGGTCAATGGTCTAGTAGCAAAAAGTCTCGACCAATACCTACGAAGACTTTTGCTAGGTCACTGGGTCAAGAGCCGGATACAGAAGGTTGCAATTTTGGGAACTGCACGTATTGTGCGGAAGTTCCTCAGTCTGTCGCCCTGACCACCGACGACTTAGACACTACGTCTCGCGTCGGTGGCGATTCTTTTTATATGAATTTATATTTAAAATATTGTATTTTTATATATGTATTGTAAATATAAAGTTGTATAAAAAAGACAAATGAATAAATAAGTGAATAATAATAAAATAAAAAACTGGCGACACTACATGTCAGCAGACGTGGTTTATTTTTACAATTCCAAATTAAATTATTTTTAACGTCTTTATAGCAAAATATATACTAATTTATTATTTTTTGGCTTTGGATCAGGATTTTATAAGTTTAAATAAAGTTATATGGTGATTTCTTCAACAAAACATAAAAAATTAAAACACACATCAAAGAAATGACAACAACAAAATGTCATCAATGCCAAATTATATTTTATATTACCGGCTACACGAATTACCGGTACACATTTGGAACTGAATAATACACAAGACTGGAAATGACTATTAAAAAGGAACCGAGATGCTGACGAGAGCCAGAAGACGATTCGCACACCTACCACCTCGTCGTCGGAGTCGGAGTCGTCGCTCGACTCCGCCTCGCAGCCGCCGCCCTCCGTGTACAACACAACTGCGTCGGCTGCAGTAGCGTTGAGCTCGAGTGACGAATTCTCCACTCCCCCGGCGACGCCAAGACCTGTGCGCCGGAGAGGACGACCGCCGGTCGGCTTAGGACCACGTGGGCAACGCTCCGCGAACAGGGTCCCCGCTATCGGTGGTGCAGTGCGTCGCATGAGATGGACTCACGGGGTAAATGAGAATGTCATGCGAGCGTACTTTGAGGTCACAGAGGGGGGAACTAACCTCACTGCGTACCGTGTACGAATGCTTTCTGTGTTTCAGGCTCTTGAACCAGCTCTCAACGTCTCGGCTCAACGACTTTCGGACCAAGTGCGGGCCATTCAACGCTGCCATCTGTTGGATGATACCACACTTGAGCGGCTGCGTTTCCAAGCACAGGAAAGCCGTGTCACTTTTGAACCGCTGCCGCTGGTCGGACCGATTCGCCGCCAATGGCTGCGGTCGTGCCTGATCCTGTTTGTGTAGACGGATATGAAGAAGATACGACTTTTACTACAGGAAACAGGTATGATGAATTGAAGAGCACTTTGGAGCATGCGATTGCTGAATACCGATACGTACCCGCACATCTTCGACCGGATGTACCGCGTTTGCCGATGAATAGACAAAATAGGCTACTAATGGGAACTTTGAATTCACTGTTGTCAAATTATTTTGATAGCAGTGAAAATTTAGTAGATACGCACTCAATTTTATATTGCGCAGCGATTGCAGCATGTCGTGTAGCTCATGTTAGATTTCCTGACTGTAACAGAGTTACACGACCGGCCCACCAAACACCTGCGTGGCAATATAGAATTGAGAAGCGAATAGCTGATACTAGAGTTCTTATTGGTAAACTTATTTGTTTCAGGGCGGGTAATACTCGCCCTAGAGTCATGCGTTTTGTGAGTCGAGCATTTACTGGTACTAATATTGAACCACGTGAATATCTGTCTCGGGTCACAGAACGCATAGATTCACTGAAACAGAAACTCTATGCATGGGCAAATCGCATACGTCGATATAAGAAACGTGTGGATAGATGGAAGCAAAATCACACGTTTCAAAGTAATCAAAGGAGAGTGTATAGAATTTGGGAGAAGTCTGAACAAAATGTGGCTGATGTGTGTTTACCAAATGTAGAAACTACGAATTTATTCTGGCGAAACATCTGGTCGACACCTATCAGTCACTCTGACGATATGTTGGTTGAAACAGTCGAACAGGCATGTGAATCAATAACGCCGATGCCCAAAATAACCGTCACACAAGACGACGTAGCCAGCGCTGTCCGGTCCATGACCAATTGGAAGTCACCAGGACCGGACAAACTTCAAAACTATTGGCTGAAGTGGCTGCCTAGTTCACATGCTTGTTTGGCATCTCAATTTCAGCATGCGTTAGATGTTGGATCTCTCCCAAATTTTATGACCACGGGTGTAATTCATCTCCTTTATAAATCTGGAAGTACCACAGACCCTAAAAACTATAGACCAATCACATGCCTACCTACTACCTATAAGCTACTTACATCCATTTTGAGAAGCAAAATCTCGCAGCATATTAATAATAATAATATTATGTGTACTACTCAGAATGGATGTAAGAATGGATCTCGTGGTACCAAGGACTTGCTCCTCATTGACATGGTCATTAGTCAACAAGTTCGTCGAAACCGTAAAGATCTATCGGTATGTTGGATAGATTACAAGAAGGCCTATGATTCCGTACCTCATACATGGCTTATGAAGGTCTTAGAGTTGTACAAAATTGATACAACTCTATGTACCTTCTTGAGGTCATGTATGGAGCAATGGAGAACAGTCCTCCTCTATCCTGGATGCCGATCAATCACTGGTGACGACGAACTAATTGAGATTAAACGGGGTATTTTCCAGGGTGACAGTTTGAGTCCCTTGTGGTTTTGTTTAGCCTTGAACCCTTTAAGCACATTATTACAGGATTCAAGACTAGGCTACAGATTACGAAGGGGGTGTCAGGCTATATCTCATCTTCTGTACATGGATGATTTGAAACTTTTTGCTACTAACAAAGTCCAATTAACGATGAAAAAAAAAAGACCCATATTGGCAAGTTTCTTTTGGCATTTCTTCTTCGCCAATGGTCATTTCAGAAATGCTGGTAGATTAAAAAAGAGAGATCAAAAGTAAAAAATAACTGGACAATCATTAAGATACAATATGATTTAATTTAAAAAATGTAGGACGTGTCTAAGTACCCGTAAGGGCCTAATGGCAAATAAATGATTTTTATTTTTATCTTTTAGACAAGACAAATATCAAGTACAAATACTATAGACGTTCGTGACAGATGTCAAGTACAAATATTATACATTTTCATTTGGCAATACCACGAGACATTTGATATCATGTCAAAGTGTAGTAGGCAGTTGGTTGAAACGTTACAAATATTAAGACAGAGGGCGCTGAAATGGATTTTGTCCTGGGTGAAAAATAATCTTTGTGTTTCTAGTGTTTACCCAGGTTTACAAGGTATTCAATTCATATAAGGCTCATGTGCTTGCATGCCTCTCGATGTTGTAAAATAAATGGCGTTCATCTTACCTATGAATAATATTCTGGTTGTTATTTTATACATTAGATCTTTGTTTGTGTAGACACAGTCTAACATAGTATTGTTGACACTCTCTGATAAAACACCATCAAACTTTGTCATTATGTAATTTCTATTGTATACAGCCACACTTTTGCAATCTGAAAAAGATATGAGAAGAATTAATATTTCGAATGAAAAACCTTACACACTGTACTTTAAAAGAAGTGGTGGCCGTCACGGAACGTCCGGCGGCCCGGCTCTGGAAGTAACTCAGTCTCATAACAACTCCATGGAGGGCCGTGGTGTGCGTGTGAGTGAGCACATCAGTAACACTTGCGAGTAATTGCTGTGCTAGCAGCGGGGGTGGCATTGCGCGACGGATACTTAATGTAACAAGCAATAACAAGCGTTCATAGTCTATGATAACCGCTTTCCATCAGGTGGATCGTATACTTGTATCCCTGCCTACGTCATATATATAAAAAAATAATCAGTTATTATTTAAATTGGGTATGCCAAAAGGCAAATAAGCAGCCATTGATCAGTGCTTACAGCCATTTCCGACCTCTATCATCAGGGCAACTTGATATTATATAAATATACCAAATAACAACTCGCTAGAGGGTTGTGTTCCTGCGTGAGGTCACCAGTAAGCTCCTAAAGAGTTGTGTTGTGTTAGCAGCAGAGGAGGCATGGCGCGAGTGATATTACAAGCGTTCATAGGTTACGGTAACCGCTTTACATTAGGTGGGCCGTATGCTTGCATACCTTCCGACGTTGTATAAAAAAAAGAATGAATTCTCCGCCTACGACGAGGAGAATCATAACTAACATCTTCTCGGAACACAACCCAATGTACATCCGTTGAACACGCAAGTGATGGCAAAATCTCTCCTTGAAATTAAGGTTTCAATGCCTTGTCTCTGACTCAAATCACAAGGTCCTAGCTGGTATCAAGGTGGTCGCGTCCAAAGGTGACGTTAGGATTTTTTTTTTATATAATTAGATTGGCACACAACAAGCATGCGGCCCACATTTGATGGTAACACACCATCACAGCCTATTGACGCTCGCAACATCACGGGAATGTTATTCGCGCGCCAATCTTGTGACCTAAGGCTGTTTCGTCACAGTACCCAGCAATTTCTCTGCCATATCTCACCCTTCAAATCGGAACACAGTTATATAGATATAGCTGCTTGGCGGTAGAAATAGTTGAGACAGAGGTACCCGAGGTACGCAGACGACTTTTGTAGAAAGTCTCCCTCTGGTATTGGCGAAGATACTGATTTTTACATGGAGCGACTACCGTCAGACATCCACAACCCAGAGGGAAAACCAGACCTTTCTTAGGTAAGGTCACACGTGTTCCGAAATATAATTTCTTGAACGTGCGGGCTTCCTCACGATGTTTTCCCCCACACCGCCGAACAAGTGATAATCACAAATACATAAATATAAATCCTAAAATACGAAATTAGTGGTACATACGGTACGGATATTAGGCCGGTTCTTTATCACTGAGCTATCACTGTTTACAGCAAAGTATTTCATTCATTCTCTTTCTGGTCGATAAATACAGATAGTTCTGCTTGTGTACAGAGTTCTACTATAGAGTACGATTGAATATCGGAACGTCCTGTCTGTTAATATTGTTACGAGAATATGGAATACTCCGTTGCGTATTTAATTTTATATTTAAATCTGATTCCTTCTGTTGTATAATTATTAGAAAATTGCGCAACGTTGTAGATTTCCAAACACTGCGGTCTATCTACTTCGCTCTTTGCCAGTCTCTATTAACATACTGTATTCTTGGATGGGGCGGCGCAAATAAAACAGTAATGTTACTTCTTGAAAGGGCCCAAAGGTCTGTTTTAAAAACCATGTTAAAAAAGCCATTCCGGTATCCTACGGTCGATGTGTATAAAGACAGCGGTGTTTTGACTGTGCGTCAACTTTTTATTCTAAAAGCATCCTTAATGGTTCATAAATCAGTAATTAACTCCAGTGACTACCAGCATATGCTATCCCGACGAATATTTAAAGTAACGAACATAAGTGTAAAAACTACATTTGCGAAAAGACTCCCACCGTTCCTAACAACCTATGTCTATAACAAAGTTGTCAGGCATTGTGATATAAAAAAATGCTCAATACGCCAAGCTCAAGTAGTGGTAAATAAATGGCTTACATCACTAACGTATGATTGCACAGAAACACTGCTTCATCCAATGTCGTAATGGTCACCTTATGCTATTCGTGTAATTTAATATTTAAGTTTAAGTATTTACATCTACCTATTTAGTATATTTATATATGTATATACAGACACATAAGTATGTATATTTAGTTTACTTACATGAATACATACAATTATGGTTCCCTCTGCCTAACCCGCAGAGGATCTGGCGTGAAAATACACATATGTACATTCCTAATATTCCATTCTGTATACTGAGGTTAATATCTCTTTTAGAACTTTCGTATCGGCACCCACAACACAGATCACTCTAGTGTGGGTACCACTGGACAATGATATACCGATAATTCTCACAACACAACAGCAGGGAATACGCATTTGTTATCTACCTTCATGATTTACATTACCTACCTACTAGAAACAAACTACAAGCGGAAACTGAATGTCTCATTTATTACGTAAGTAGGTATAGTATAATAAGTTATATTGTATGTCAAACGTGGTTAATATTGTAACCTGTTTTTGTTGTTGTAAATAAATATTTTTGTATTTTGTATTTTTGTATAATATTACACAGTAGTTAATTTAAGTGTTTTTTGAAGCCCGGACAGAATTTGCGAGACACCTTCACCACACTGTAGTAGAAGAGTGCGGCGTGTACCGCATTCTTCAAAGTGGTTTCCCACGGTGAAGATGATTTGTTGTGGTTAATGCTAATTAAGGAGAGTTAACTCTTCTCCTGACTGATTGTGTCTACGTGTACCTCAATGGTGTTCGTGGCACCAAGTGTTGCAGTCTTTGTTTAGATTCGTAGTTAATTTAGTCGTTTCTGGTTTCAACAACAAACATAAAAGTTCTAAAATTTCTCTTATGCACAAACAGACGGATCTAAGCAACTCCTTTTCATTAAATATCTTTTAACACACAATTACACAGCCGTCCTCATCTCAATGTGAGGGTAGTACGATGGATTTGGAGTTCGTAGCATGTTGTTCTAACATCTACAGCGCCTGTGAAAGTCTCGTGGAGAGAAACATGTGTCGCAGAAACAACTACCTATGGCGGCAGCGGTGGCAGGCGCCTGTTACAGGTGGACAATCGCAGAGTAACCTCAGCAGCCGAGGCAGAGACGACTGAAGCAGCAATGACTGCGACGGCATACGCACTACCACTACTACTGGCGAAGTGGCAATAGTGGGTGGGTGCCACCCGGCGCTAGTTTTCATGAACTAATTAGAAGCACACAAAGCAAGTTAGACCAAATTGCATGTAAATTCAACTTTTGCAAAATAACGCCTGCATCTATAAACTAAAGTATATACCAAATTGTCCCATATTTGTAATTCTGTAGTATTTTACCTTTATGCCTCGTCGAAATAGATTTACATTCTCTCCATTGCAATGTGCCTGCAGGTTTCAACCTTCTACAGGTTATTGTGGGAGCCTCGTCACCATCCGTATAGTTATAAACATGAATGACGTTGTACTCCTCCTGATATGTCTCGTATTCAAATTCAATTTTTTCTCCATTTATAGTAATTTCGATTATTTCTGAAAATAAATAAATTTTGGTTATTCGTCTGTACGTTATGTACTACTCTGTGTAAAAAGTATCGGGAATATGTCAATAAAAAGACCCGCGTAAAAGAGGTCGTTCTAATTTTTTTACTGCATGTTGGTAGCACTGTACTGATTTAGCGCGCAAAATTTGAGCGGGATCTGTTATTTAATTTGTTTTAAACTACACTTTTTGTTGGTCATAGTTTTGAGTCCTCGGCGATTTTTACAATGGAAAATATTGTTGAACAAAGAGTGTGCCTTAAATTTTGTGTTTCAAATGATATTTCATGTGGTGAATCACTAAAAATGTTGCGAAATACCTACGGCGAATCGTGTATATCGAAAACAAGGGCTTATGAATGGTATAAGGCTTTTAAAGAAGGCCGAGAAGTAGTAGTAGACTTGCCTCGTTCTGGTAGACCTTCAACCGCTACGACCAGAGAAAACATCGACAGAATCAAGAAGCTAGTGCTCGAAAATCGACGTATGAGTCTGAGAGAGTTGGCTAGTGAGGTGAACATATCTTTTAAGTCCGTCCACAACATTCTCATTGACATTTTAGGCATGAAACGCGTCGCCGCTCGACTAGTTCCAAAAGAGCTCAATTTTGTTCAAAAAGCGCAGCGAAAGCATGTCGCTGAAGACATGGTTTCCCGAGCTTCTACGGATCCGACCTTTATGAAACGTATAATAACTGGCGACGAGACATGGGTTTATGAGTACGACATGCAAACAAGCCAACAGTCTTCAGAATGGCGTCTCGAAAACGAGCCGAAACCCAAAAAACCGCGGCAAAGTCGCTCCAAAATCAAGGTAATGCTGACAGTTTTTTTTGACTACCGTGGTGTGGTTCACTCCGAATTCCTTCCAGAGGGAGAAACAGTGAATAAAGAATATTATTTAGGCGTCATGAAGCGTTTGCGTGAGAGTATCCGCCGAAAACGTCCAGATTTGTGGCAACACAACTCATGGATGCTGCACCATGATAATGCACCATCACACACAGCCATTATAGTGAAAGAGTTTTTAGCGAAAAATTCAACAAAAGTTCTCGACCAAGCACCGTATTCACCTGATATGGCTCCGTCTGACTTTTTTTTATTTCCCAAGTTAAAATTACCACTTCGAGGAAAACGTTTTGAGTCGATAGAAGCCATAAAAGAAAATTCGCTGAATGAGCTAAAGGCCATACCGCAAATAGCCTATGAAAAATGTATGGAAGACTGGGTGAAGCGGTGGAGATGTTGTATTGCAAGCGATGGGGCCTACTTTGAAGGCGATAAAATAAATTTAGATGAATAATTTGTATTTTTTGTTTTATTGACAAATTCCCGATACTTAGTACACAGAATGTATGTTGCTCGCACCACGTTTCAATTGCTTCGGTTTACTTCGTTTGCCTATTTAAAAGTTATTCATTTTTATTAATACTATATTTTCAGATTTTATAGAGTAGATAGCAGCTCAATCGATTCACTTTCACTGATCTTATGTTATAGAAATAGTGATGTTATTTATAGTGCAAATGATTAAAAGCCAAAACCCACAGGAGCGCGAAAAACGGGAAAGCGGCAGTTACCCGCGAAGGAATTTTTGTAACATTCGTGTTGGTATGCAACCTGTCACACAAAAAACGATTGCACAGCATCGGGTCGTGCCCGCTTTTTCACCTGGATAAAGGTACCATTCCGCAGCCGACGACAGACCGCAGATGGCAGCGACAGTGCTGCTGATGATAACCGCAGCCGACAGTGCCGCTGCCGCATTGATTCCGCACGCGGCGGAAGAGCGGCATTGCATTAATTTCTCTAAACTCAAAAAGGGCACCAATCTTACATTCAATGGGAGTGAATTCCACAGTTTTGCCGATTTGACAGTAAAGGAGTTGGAGTATGTTTTCGAAATATGAGTTTGTATGTTAAGGATTGGAACACTACTCGAACACAGACGGACGTCACCATGTCGAAATTGTATTTGTTCACAAAGGTATATATATATCCATTTTTCCCTGGAAAATATGTCCCAGCCCTGCATCTGGAAATTCTTACATTCACTGGGTGTGGGTAAACCTCCTGAGAATGTTCGTTCTTGTCAATATTTTTACACCGGCAGGCCACATTAAAAATTAGAGAGATATCATCAGCAAACTTCAGCATTTTTCTGCACCATATAGGGCAGATCATTCGCATATACTAAAAATAGAACCCTGAGGCGTCTCGACATTAGCATTACTGCCTTTAGCCCAATTTATGTCAACTGTCTGCAATCTGTTATTTTAAATAAGATGCAATCAACTTCTGCGCTTTACCTCTAACTCTATAATAGTTCAGTTTGAGTAACAATGTATGATGAACGACACAATTAAAGGCTTTAGAGAGATCACAGAAAACCCCAGTAGCATCCTGTGATCTCTCGCATGCGTTAAGGACATGCTTAACGCATGGGAAAGCTTTGTATATGGAAACTTGTGAGGCGATGCTACTTTAGTGGCTTGGTCGGCATCGTGCATGCATTAACATTGTAGTGCAAGCGTCTATAGGTTACGGTAATCGTTTCACTTCAGGCGTGTCTTATTTTCTACCCGACATAGAAGTATAAAGTAAAGATATAGACATGAACGCGGGTCACATGGCGCTCGGTGCACTCTGAGTACCCACAGGAAACTTTAAGAGAGGTACGCCGCAACTAAGCAGCCCGTCTAGAGAAGTACCTCTGCCTCACAGAAACCCGCAGCCATAATAACAACTTTCTGGAGGGTTGTTGTGTTACCAGTAAGCTCTTAAGGAGTAGCTGTGTTAGCAGCAGAGGTGGCATCGCGCGAGTGTTACTTAATGTATTATAGCGCGCTCATAGGCTACGGTAACCGCTTTACATCAGGTGGGCCGTATACTTGTATATCTCCCAAAATTGTATAAAAAAAATAGCAGACTAAGATTGGCACCTAGATTGTTGTTGTGTTCCTGCGAGTGTGTGAGGGCACCAGTAGGTTCCTAATTAGTCGCCATGTTATCAGGAGGGGTGATATTTGCAAGTGATTCTTCACTTCAATCGCTTTACATCAGGTGGGTTGTGTGTTTGCATGCCTCTCGGCATTAGATAAAAAGGCTCTGAAGATATAGATAGAGAGAACTTACCAGATACGGACTCGAGGATGAACGAGAGGTGTGCGTGGAGTTTTATACCATTGCCGTCGAAAATACCAGTTAAATTAGTGTTGTTATCATCTGGATATAGTTTTAGATTCATTATATAACTGCGCTCTTTTTTTAACGGCTGCGCTGTAACATAATTGCATTATTATGTTAATCAAACAATTATTGTATATATAAAAGATAGAAAGTAACACTTGTAGACCGTATTCGCAATGATGACATTAGAAGCTGAGTTGGTCTGAAAGAGAGCGTTGGTGTTAAAATAAGAAGAGGCATGCTCCGTTGATTCAACATGTAGATAGAATGTAGGATGAAAGAATGACGAAGCAGATATACAACGCAAAAGTGGAGGTATGTAGGAGCCGAGGAAAGCCAAGACTTACCTACCGTGATCAAATTGGTCGTGTTCTATTAGAAGGTGATGTCAGGAGCTTTAGAAATCGGCGAGCGTGCTTAAGAAAAGCAATGAATGTTAAAGAAGTGAGTCACACGGCGCTTGGTTCCCTCTGCCTACCCCGCAAGGGACTTGGCGTGAAGTTATAGATAGATAAAAACATATTTCAGTATCTCGGAAACAGTTCTAATGATTTGGATCAAATTTTGTATTCAAAAAAGGTTTTGCTTTCAAGTTTATCTACCTAAGTGTCTTTCTTGAATCGAATTTTGCAATAAACACCTTAAAAATTGTGTAAAACTCTAATACAGCTATTGGACAAATCATTACGATTATTACGCATTTCATCCCACCGTGTGTACGGTTGAGCGGTGATATCCCGGTGGACAAGTAATCGGCCTATTATAGTCCTCGGTTCGAATGTACCACTAAATTCCTGTTTTCGGATTTCTGTACATATTTGTAATTATGACTAAGGAGAACATCGCGAGGAAACCCGCACGTCCAAGGAATTAAATATCAAAAGATAAAAGATGAGAAAAGATAAAAATCTTTATTTGCCTATAGACCACGGGCACTTAGCACGTCTTATAGTCTCAATATTGTGTCTTATTACGAGTAATTTTCATAGTTGTGATTGTGTTAAAAAATTGTTTTTTTTTAAAGTGAGCTACTTTAGTCTTTGTAAATGTACTCTCAATGAAATCGTCAAAAAAGTAAATTCAGCGTTTTTCAAAATTCCGCCCTTAGAGGGTTGAAAAGGGGGTTGACAGTTTGTATGGATTAGAAATATTTTTACAAGTTAGTGACTTGAATCTTTGTACAAATACTCTCTATTAGAATTCAAAAAAAGTGATTTCAGCGTTTTCAAAAATTTCACCCTTTAAAGGGTGAAATGGGTGCAAAAGTACTTTAGACTTTGGAAATATACTCTGAATCAAGACATCAAAAAATAATTTCAGGGTTTTTCAAAATTCCACCCTTAGGGGGCTGAAAAGGGGGTTGAAACTTTGTAAGTTAGTGACTTGAAACTTTGTACAGATACTCTCTATTAGAATTTAAAAAAAGTGATTTCAGCGTTTTAAAAATTCCATCCTTTAAAGGGTGTAATGCGGGTCAAAAGTATGTCTATGTCTGAATTAAAAGTTGAACTGTTAAGAAATAGATTTTTTTAAAGTAAGCTACTTTAGACTTTGTAAATATACTCTCAATCAAGATGTCAAAAAAGTCTTAAGCATTTTTCAAAATGCCACCCTTAGGGGACTGAAAAGGAGGTTGACACTTTGTATGAAGTGGAAATATTTTTTGAAGTTAGTGACTTAAAACTTTGTACATATACTTTCTATTAGAATACAAAAAAGTGGTTTCAGCGTTTTCAAAAATTCCACCCTTAGCGAGGTGAGGCGAGATAAAAAGGGGGTTGAAATTGTGTTTGGACGACACGCTAATATGATTAATTGAAATGGAGTTCCTGACTAATTCACTGACTCATCAAGAGGTTCCTTTTGTAATGCATATGAGAGATAAGAAAGGATTTTTTGAATTTCAACCCAGACAAATATTTTTTCAAGTTAGTGACTTGAAACTTTTATGTTTTTTAAATCGGCAATGTTGTGTATAAAGAGGTGCTTTGAGCGTATACAATCAATATGAAAAAGTTAATGAAAACCGAACAGATATATCTTCATTACTACACAAATAAGGGTATTTGGTACTTTTACTAACTATTTAATGATGACTGCATTTAAAAATAAGAAGTAAAATAAAAATAAGTTAAACTGCCGAAATTCCAAAATCCACGCGGGCGAAGCCGCGGGCAAAATCTAGTATTACAATAACTTTATGACAGTGTACAATGGTGACATTATACACTTATTATACATACAGTTAAAGATATATTAACACATGTGTTGAATCGTATCCAGACATCTTTGTCAGCCAGATTTTCATCGATCCTGTAATAACCCTTTACATAGAGTATTTTTGATGTGCCTTTTGAACATATTCATGACTAATGTTAAACTTCATTCGGACCTTAAGTTATGTCAAAAACAAATGGTGGAAAGACAACACATGTACGATACTGACATAAAATATCTGCAATGTAAAATTGAAAACTTGAATAAGTCGCTTCACGATTTAACTGCTAAATACAGTTCATCACAAGGCCAAATAAAGGAACATATTTTGGCATTAGATGAACTACTTGAAATCAGTAGATACAATGCAGATAGGTTTGATTCACTAAGTAATCGCTGTACCTGTAGTAACACAAGTGACACCCAACATATTTCAGCAGGTGTTCCAGCTAAAAAATATAATAATCTAAATTCAGCTACTAGTGACAGTAGTTTAGTTTCTCAGTGTAAAACCATAGTATTTTCAGATAAAATAGGCTGTAACCTAGGCCCACTAATGAGTAACTATGTAAAAGGCAATATTATTAATTATTGTATGCCAAATTCAACCTATACCCAAATTGTTGAAAAAATTATGAATACACAGGTGGATGACAATACTACCATTGTTCTATTAATAGGGAATAGTACAGAAATCCAAAAAATAGATATTATTAATGCATTAGATAAATTGTACCAGTTAAAGGTTAATAAGATATTATTATGCGCACTTCCATATGTTAGTTGCCAGTTACCAAAAATAAATACTAACATATACAATATTAACAATTTATATCATTTGACATGTTGTCACAATGACAAATTTATATTTTTTGACACTAATAATTTTATTAGTAACTTTTATTTGACAAAAGATGTAACATATCTTTCAAAGAAATGTAGAAATAAGATAGCCACTTTAGTGGCCTATAATATTAATAACATAAACAGTTTACAATGTAAACAACAAAATAATTGTATAGATTTGACTGCAGATTTAAACTGCATAGAAAGACAAAAGGGAAGCAAAACCTAAATTTAGTACACCAAAATATCCAAGGCTTTCCTGGCTGTGAACAAATAGTTCAATTATTTTTAGAAAAATGTAATATTGATATTTTATGTTTAACTGAACATTGGTTAAACAAAAGTGAAATGTTATTTGCGATTAACAACTATAAAATAGTAAGTTGCTTTAATAGAGAGTCTTCGATTAGAGGCGGTTCAATGATTATAACAAAAAATTGCCATAGAGCTAAAGAACGTAAGGATATTGTTAGGCTCTCTATTGAATGCGCTATTGAGATGTCATGTGCTGAATTAGATAATTACATAATTATTTGTGTATACAGACCTCCTAGCGGTGACTTTACACAATTTGAGCAGGTAATGGAGGATGCTTTGAGAAAAGTTTTCATAGGTAAAAAAGACATTATAGTCTGTGGTGATTTTAATGTAGACATTCTAGTAAATACACAGATAACCCTTAGATTTTTAAATTTATTTAAATCATTTAATTTACAAAATGTTTTCCTGGAGCCTACACGTATAACAGCCACATCTGCAACTTGTCTAGATAATATCTTTTGTAATTGTGAGCATAGAAATAAATCAATAATTGGCGACTTGCCTTCGGACCATTGTGGTCAGTTAGTGGTATATCAATGTTCGAAGAAGACAGATTTAAAAAGTCATGTATTGTATAGACCACTGACTACCAACAAGCTTATTAAGTACAACAATGTATTGGGGGACAGGTTGCCTTCATTGGATTACTCTGTAGACAATCCTGACTTGTTATACACAAAATTGTTTCATATTATATCCAGTGAATACCAGAAAATATTCAAAAGTAAACAGATTAATGCCACAAATAAATTAAAGTTTAATGACTGGGCAACTACAGGTATATTAATAAGTAGAAACAAAATGTTTGAATTATATGGAGAAAAACCTTATAGATTTGACCCAGACTTTGTTAAATATGTTAAAAATTATTCCAAAATATTTAAAAACGTTTGCAAAGTTGCAAAATCTATGTATATTAAAAATAAAATTAAACAGTCTACAAATAAAATAAAGGCAGTATGGGATATTGTTAAAAAAGAAACAGGTAAAGATAAACCACGGGATAATGAGTATTCTATTAAACATAATAATCAAACTGTAACAGTTGCGAAACAAGTAGCAAATCTATTTGATGACTACTTCCTTAATATCCCTTACAGTACCACTGACTCCCTTAACTCATCTCCACATGCTGCGGATGAGTTATTAAAGGAGAATGTACAACAAAGTGTGGAGCTGTTTAAATTTACACATATTCAGTCAAGCGACATTATTAAAACTTTTAAACAATTAAACACTAAAAACTCAGAGGATCATTGGGGAATGTCTATAAAAGTATTTTATTATATTATTGAGTCAATAGCTCCACACTTGGCACTTATTTTTAATCAATGTATAGATATGGGTGTATTCCCAGACTTGATGAAATTTAGTAAATTGATTCCATTATTCAAGTCTGGTGAAAAAAGTGAACTGGGGAATTATAGACCCATATCTATTTTGCCAGTATTGAGTAAAGTATTTGAAAAGATAATGCTTGACCAATTGCAACTCTATTTTAAGACCAATGAAATTTTTCATAATTCACAATACGGATTTACAGCAGGTAAATCCACTACAGATGCAGGAGTAGCATTGGTCAAGCATGTTCTTAGCGCATGGGAGAGATCCCAGGACGCTATTGGGGTATTCTGTGATCTCTCCAAAGCTTTTGATTGTGTCGACCATCGGACATTATTGCTCAAGCTGTGCCATTATGGAGTTAGAGGTAAAGCCTATAATTTGATTGCAACTTATTTAAGTAACAGAATACAGACTGTTGATATAAATGGGGTCAAATCTAAAGGCAGCAATGTTAATATTGGGGTGCCCCAGGGCTCTATATTGGGCCCCTTTTTATTTTTAGTATATGTAAATGATCTGCCCTACATGGTGCAGAAAATGGCGGATATACTACTATTTGCTGATGATACTTCTTTGATTTTTAATGTTACTCGCCGGTGCGAAAATATTGACAATGTAAATAGTGTTCTATCTGCCATTCTAAATTGGTTCACGTGTAATAATCTTTTATTAAATTCAACCAAAACCAAATGTATAAAATTTAGTCTACCAAATGTGCCTTCTGCCAATACAGAAGTTTTAATTAACAATAATATACTAGAATTTATTAATGATACTATATTTCTTGGAATTACAATAGACTCCAAATTGCAGTGGGGCCCCCACATAAAAAAACTGACCAGTAAGCTCAGCTCCGCCGCATATGCGGTTAGGAGAATTAGACAATTGACGGATGTGGCTACTGCGCGCTTAGTCTATTTCAGCTACTTTCATAGCATTATGTCGTATGGTATACTGTTGTGGGGAAAAGCGGCTGACATTGAAACTGTTTTTATATTACAAAAGAGAGCCATCCGCTCTATTTATAACATGGGCGCCAGGGAATCTCTTAGAGAACTATTTAAAGAAATAAATATCCTCACGGTTACCTCTCAGTATATTTATGAGAATATAATGTATGCTCGTAAAAATATAGAGTCATTTTCTAAATTTAGTGAAAATCTTAGAAGTAAGAATAGATTGCGCATGCCTGTACATCGACTTGCTAAGACTAGTAGATCTTTCATTGTAAATTGTATTCGATTCTATAATAAATTACCTGAAACAGTTCTGTCCTTGCCTGAGAATATGTTCAAAAGGTACATCAAAAATACTCTGTGCAGGAAGGGTTATTATAGAATCGATGAATATCTAACTGATAGAGATGTTTGGAAATGATTCAGCACATGTATTAATATATCTTTAAATGTATCACTTGATTTCATTATATGTACACTGACATATATTTATTGTAATATATTTTTAACGATGGAAAAAAAGACCCATATTGGCAAGTTTCTTTTGGCATTTCTTCTTCGCCAATGGTCATTTCCGAAATGCTGGTAGATTAAAAAAGAGATTAAAAGTAACAAAAAAAAAAACCAAAATTATTAAGTTACAATATGATTTAATTTAAACAATGTAAGACGTGTCTAAGTGCCCGTAAGGGTCTAATGGCAAATAAATGATTTTTATCTTTATCTTTATTTATTGTCAGGCAAGGACAGAACTGTTTCAGGTAAAATATTATAGAATCAAAATGTCTTAGCAAGCCGATGTACTGGCATACGCAATCTATTCCTGCTTCTTAGAATTTCACCAAAATATGTAAAACTACTTTATATTTGACGAGCTCGGTGGCCCAGTCGTGAATGACGCGACTTTGACACCAACGCTTGTGGGTTCGATTCCCATACAAGGGAAACATTTGTGTCCATGAACATGTCTGTTTGTCTTGGTCTGGATGTTTTAAGAGAGGTAGAGAGCATCAAAGCAGCCCGTCTGGGAAAGTACTTACCTCCACCTCACAGAAAACCGCAGCCAAATAACAACTCCCTAGAGGGTTGTTGCGTTCCTGCGTGTGAGTGAGGTCACCAGTAAACTCCCAAAGAGTTGCTGTGTAAGCAGCAGAGGAGGCATCGCGCACTTAATTTATCGCAAGCGTTAATTGGCTACGATACCCGCTTTACATCAGGTGGGCCGTATGCTTGTATGGCTGTGGCGTAGTATAAAAGTATATTTTTACGAGCATATATTATATTCTCATAAATGTACTGAGAGGTAACCGTGAGGATATTTATTTCTTTGAATAGTCCTCTAAGTGATTCCCTAGAGCCTTATAAATAGAGCGGATGGCGCTCTTTTGTAATATAAAAATAGTTTCAATATCAGCCGCTCTTCCCCATAACAGTATAGCATATGACATGCTGTGAAAGTAGCTGAAATGGACTAAGCGTGGAGTAGCCAAAGTCCATCAATTGTCTAATTCTCCTATCGGCATATGCGGCAGAGCTGAGCTTACCGGCCAGTTTATTTTTGTGGGAACCCCACTGCAGTTTTGAGTCTATCCTAATTCCAAGAAATACAGTATCATTAATAAATACTAGTATATTATTGTCAATAACTACAACAACTCCCCAAAGGGTTCCTGCGTTCCTGTCCCTGCGTGGGAGTGAGGTCACCAGTAAGCTCCCGATGCGTTGCTGTGTAAGCAGCAGAGGAGGCATCACGCGAGTGATACTAAATATATCGCAAGCGTTAATAGGCTACGGTACCTACTTTACATCAGGTGGGTCGTATGCTTCTATGTATGTGTATGTGTATCCCGACGTAGTATAAAAAAAAACAAGACAAACATTCGTGTGCATGAACATGTCTGTTTGTCTTGGTCTTGGTGTTTTTAAGAGAGGTAGGGCGCATCAAAGTAGCACATCTGTGGAAGTACCTCCACTTCACAGAAAACTGCAGCCAAATAATAACTCCCTAGAGGGTTGTTTTCTTCCAGCGTATGAATGAGGACTCCAGTAAGCTCCGAAGGAGTTGCTGCGCTAGCAGCGGAGGTGGCATCGCGCGAGTAATAGTTAATGTTTTGCAAGCGTTTATATGCTGCGGTAACCGCTTTACATTACGTGAGCCGTACACTTGTATGCCTCCCTACGTTATATAATAAAACAATGAAGATAAATATAAGTAAGACATAATTATTTTCACTACTTGAACGAATACGTACGTCTTTCTCACAGAAGACTGCAGCCAACTTAGCCCTGATGGGTTTTGTGTTCCTGCGTTGTGATTGTGAGGTTACCAACTCAACGACTGTAGTAAGCTCCTGCAGTTGCTGTGTTAGTAGCGGGGATGACAATGTGATACTCTTTGTATTGAAAGCGTTTATAGTCTACCAGGTAGTGGCGTGTTGTGCTTACTTTCATTCTGTGATGGACGCTTCAAGATCCACTGACTGATTGGCTCGTCTTGTCTTATATTATTGTATCTAAATGCAGTGCAATACGTCGCCGGTCTGAACTTGCATGTATAATACAGATGCAAGTTCTCTTCCTTTCCCACTTCTATCCGCTGGCTATGTACTGGATCTAGTATCGCATTATTTACCGTCACCGTAGGAGGATCTGTAATTAACAAACAATTTCATGATTTTCTCTCCCTGTAAGCACGATTCCGCACATATTTTGAAGTGAAAACTTTTTTAAGCACGTTGGGTTTTCGGATGGGGAGAAACCATTGAAATCGCGTGACCGACGCTCAGATACTAATTAATATACAAAGAGTCCGTGACATAAGTGACAGACCACTTCCACGCAAACATGAAAAATTAACGAGAATAAATTTATAAAAGTGGGGAATATTTCTGTAAAATAAAAAGATACGGCTTTCTGATATTTTTTTTAATTTCGTTATTTATTATACTCCTTGTGAGATATCATTGCAATTACTTATATATTTGATATATTGATTATTTTTTTAATTTGTTGCCATTTAATTACGTCATATTTAAATTGAAATACAACAATATATATTAGTTACAAAAAACGTAAACAAAACTAACAATGTCAAGCATTAATAAAAATCATGTCTGTAATCATATAAAGCAATAATAATATTACAATAACAATTAAGTAATAATAGAATATAAAAATTATACAATCAAATGTAATACAAGTTGTCGACATACTAATTTAATGTCACTTGTCTGTGTTGGTCAACATCAGTGTATTGTAATACAATAAATACGGTAATGCGGGTATTAGAAAATATTTACAATGATACATCGGTCTAGTCATGTTCTAGTATCGTTCTGCTGGTGCTGCTGTGGCTCGACATCGGTTAAATATCTCAAAATATCTATAACATCAATGTGTTATTGAAAAGATTAAGTAGTTCTCAAAGTCTAAGTAAATATATCTGTACCCATATTTTATTTAATTTTGTGCAGTAGTTTTGTAGTAGCGGTCCGCATAGTTATATATTCTTTGACAGCGGTGCGATATAATTTGTTTTTGTTGTATTCCTTGTGTTAATGCGTTAAAATAATAACATAAACATATATATAAATTTATTCCACCATTCTTGTGGTTTATGACGAGCTCGGTGGCGCAGTGGTTAGTAACGCTTCTTTGATGCCTATGCTCGCGGGTTCGATTCCCACACAAGACAAACATTTGTGTGCATGAACATGTCTGTTTGTCTCGATCTGTATGATTTGAGAGACGTAGGGCGCATCAAAGCAACCCGTCTGGGGAAGTAGAAAAAGAAAAAAAAAACTAAATCAAACCGGTGATACTGAGTAATGAGAGACTTGGCCTGGTATTCCAAATAACTTACGGTCACGTGTTTGAGTTAGTCGTTGTAGGTATAACTTGCAATGATACAGTGATTTGATAGTGTTCCAGTGTATTATATATTTCTACCTTGTGTTAATGCGTTAACAGTTTATTAATTTTAAATTGGAAATATTGGATTGTGTTTTGTTTTTAAATAGTCTTTTTGAGAACTGCAGTCGACACGAAAGGTCAATGTACGAATTTCCTTCTGTTGTTCGCGCGTGATTTAGAACACCAAACATCACTCGAGTGGTACGACAGTGGAACTCAGCAACTGGTGTTAAGGCGACACATCGAAAAATTAGACCAACTTTCATCGAATAGTATAGGCTAATGACTAAACTGACGGATCTAAGATTTTAATATAAATAACTTCATTTCTTTATCTTGAATTTGCTTGCTCAAATACGCGATTGTGTAAAATTGATTCGATAATAATTACTTTCAAAAACACCTCCTGAAATTCATTATTCTTGAAATTACAACGAAGTTGTTCTGTTTATACGCTTCAAAATTACTTAAATCTATTAGTAATATCTATGTTTATAATATGCTTGCTGCATATTTTGATAAGTGAAACATGAAATTTTTTAAAGATATTTTAAGTTTCTGACAATTTCTAAGCGATCACATTCGTCTTGGGTGCTACGTGTTTTCGACCTTATTGTGCGGTAATGAGGATTATAAACGCGTTGACTAACTACATCCAGCCAGTCCGGCTGCAGCCCGCTTCGAGGTAAGACCTATGTCGACTGTCTGCTCGAGCTCGCTCCATTTACATCGCGACACCGAAGTTTTTATAATTAATAGTTGTAAATATTCAATATTATAGTATTTAGCGTAAGTGTATTATTATTAGATATAAGTAGTAAATAATATTATAGGTTTATATATATTTATTATACTGTTGTAATAATGGGGAACACTAAAAAGAAAATATATAGAATAAAAATACAAAGAAAATGTTCGTAGAATGGGGGAGGCGAACAAGACAAGGTATTTATTTTTTTTAATTATTATATTCATTAAACATATTATAATAACATTGTGTAGACATATTTCTAGTTTTTAGAACAGTTCCTAGGTATGGTTGGCCCAAGCTATTTAATTCCTCTTCAAACTTTTTTTTAATTTTGATTACTTAATAACTCTATATAAAACTGCATTAATTAAATAAGAGTTATTTTTTGCAGGAATAAACAGTAACATTTGATAATTGGTATACATTATCCACAGGCTGACCGCGTACCTATATAGGACGTCAAACTCCTATTATGTCCATTATAATCTGACCGAACTCCGACTTAGAAGTTGTACGTCGGTGGAGGTCAGGTTACGTTGGAAATTTATACCAATAAGGTTCGCGTTCTCAGCACATAGCAACCAGTGGAGACTCTTTATTTCTTTGTATTAAAATAAAAACTTATAAAATAGAATATTTTTGCTGTTTTGTTTTTTAGGAGAAACTTACTAAATAAACATATTCCACTAGAAGAATCACTACTCGATTTATATGCTACTTTAACGTAAGTGTCATACGGGACGACAAACTCATAGTAACCATTATAAGCTCACCGAACTCCGACTTAGACATTGTACGTAGGTGAAGGTTAGTTTACGTTGGAAATTTATCCAATCAGAAGATAGAAAACCAGTGGAGGTTTTTTTTTTTTTTTGTATTAAAATAATTACTAGTAAAATAGTATATTTTGATAGTTTTTAAAAAAACTCGGTATGTTTCATGTTAAAGAAGCGAGCGAGGTGTGTAAGTACCGAGTCATGTGGCGCTCACGAGGGATTTAGCGTGAAGATATAGATAGATAGTATACTTATACCCATGGTACTCGTGAAAACAAATAATATTTACTATGAACCAACACTGAAAACACAAAAAAATCATCTATTCTATACATTGTGGTTAGTATTGAACTATTGTACGGATTAGATTTATTTTGCAACATCAGAGATGGTCCTGGTTCTTTCTTCTTGAGAGTTTAATAAATAACAAGGAAACGTACAACAATACAAAACACAGAGTATACATAAGTAAAATACAATAAATGTCATTATACTGAAGTTAAAGTTATGAAACAGCAAGAAAATCATTTGTCACATGTTTTTTTTAAATATGAATAGATTATAAAATCTATTTGTATATATGTATATTAGGGTGTCCCTTATTTTACAAAGTTTTTATTTTCTAACGCATATGTCTTAGTTTTGTTCATTTGCTTTTAAAACACTCGGAAATTAATTTTTAACTTATTTGGATTACGATAATCCGTGCCGAATTACATCGAAACATGTTCATACAAGTTGCGCGGCAGTGCCGCACGTACTCGCGGTATTCATTTGTTCAAATTCAAAGTCAAAATCTTTTTATTCCGTAAAAATGGCTACATTTGTTTGGAATCGTCACATTTTTTTTCCCTACCGTGCAGTTTATGACTAGGTGAGCACTGATAAAAATACTGCCAAAAAACTCAGGCATCCCTCTTTTGGTATCCAAACAAATTTACATATTTTGTTAATTACATTATAATTGGATCGACTCACTCCCAGGCATTTTTATCATTAATATAGTCAGATACTTTATAATATGCCCTGCTACACAATTTGGCTTTAATAGTAGTTTTAAATTTGTTTATTGACAAATCTCTTATATTGCTGGGAAGTTTGTTATAGAACCGTATACATTGCCCCATAAAATAATTACTTGTTTTGTGGAGACGGCTTGCATATAACACAAGATTATGCTTATATCTAGTATTTATGCTATGAATATCACTCTTTTTACAAAATGAGTCTATGTTTTTATGGACATACAAAAGATTTTCATAGATATATTGCGATGCGACTGTTAAAATATTTATTTCTTTGAATTTTTCTCTAAGGCTCTCACGGGGACCAAGTTTGTAGATAGCTCTTATGGCTCTCTTTTGCAATAAAAAGATGGTGTTAATATCCGCGGAGTTACCCCAAAGAAGAATTCCATATGACATAATACTATGAAAGTAGCTGAAATAAACTATTCTAGCCGTATCAATATCAGTGAGCCGTCTAATAGTTTTCACTGCATAAGCTGCAGAACTTAGTTTTCCTGATAATTTTTCAATTTGTGGGCCCCTTTGTAGTCTGGAGTCAATTGTTATACCCAAGAACACAGTTGTCTCCACAGAGGCTAAATTAGTTCCATTAACATGTACGTTGGTAGCCACCTGCCTTACATTAGGTGTTGAGAACTTAATTACTTTAGTCTTTTTATCATTTAAAAGCAGATTATTAACACTAAACCAATGAATAACTTTAGAGAGAGCATCGTTAACTTCGTCATAATTACCTAACCGTCTATTAATTTTGAATGTCAGTTATTCTCGTGATTAATACGTAATGTTTTAACTTTTATAAGATGGCAGTGGAATTGAGAAGCAATAAATCAAGTATTTTCTTAGTTGGAGACGTAAATGATCAAATAATAGGCGCAAAATTACCG
Organism: Pyralis farinalis; assembly: GCA_947507595.1. Classification (NCBI taxonomy): domain Eukaryota; kingdom Metazoa; phylum Arthropoda; class Insecta; order Lepidoptera; family Pyralidae; genus Pyralis; species Pyralis farinalis. The sequence goes on from OX382263.1 coordinate 1,771,485, forward strand.
TCTAACCGTCAAGTTCTTCCTGTACTTTTTTATAAAATTCGCGAAGTTAAATTGACTGTTAGTGAAAGCGCATACCTAGTCATTCGAGAGTGTATTATATTTAGGGAAAAAGCTAGGATCCCTACCAGAGCTATACCTAACTGTGTAAAATAACTTGTGAATCTTCACCAGGAGGGAGTTGCAAAAAAATTCCAATTTTCTATTTCAATTTCAATCTAATTCAATCTGATAATTTTATTTCTCTTATTTATTCGAAATAAAAAAATCCTGTGTTTACTCGGCGCTATCAGCCATTATGACACTCGAACATCTATAACTTCAAGCCAAATCCCTTGCGGGGTAGGCAGAGAGAGCCGAGCGCCACGTGACTCGATCCTTACATATCTCACTCGCTTCTTTAACATTCATTGCTCTTCTCATGCACGCACGCCGGTTTCTAGGGCTCCTGACATCACCTTCTGATAGAACATGACCAATTTGGTCATGGTAGGTAAGTCTTGGCCTTCCCCGGCTCCTACATCCTTCCACTTTTGCATTGTATATCTGCTTCGTCATTCTTTCATCTTGCATTCTTTCTACATGCCCGAACCATCGGAGCATGCCTCTTCTTATTTTAACACCGACGCTCTCTTTCAGACCAACTCTATTTCTAACATCATCATTACGAATACGGTCTACAAGCCTTACGCCACAAATTTTGCGCAGCGCTCGCATTTCAACCGCGTTTATTCTACTTTCATGCTCTTTCTGCCATACCCAACTCTCGCTTCCATAAGTTAGCGTTGGGACCAACACTGCATTGTGTATAGCGAGTTGTGCCTTCTGGCTCAGGATTTTACTGCCAAGAAGTTTTCCCAACGCTCCATTCACACTATTCCCAGCACTCACTCGTCTTTCCACATCTGCGGTGTACCTTCCATCCCTGCTGAAAGCGCATCCAAGATATACAAACTCATCCACTTGTTCCAACACTTCATCATCAATCGTAATCCTTACATTAGTTCTGGATTCTTCTCTTTCAAATACCATTATCTTTGTTTTCTTCGCATTCAGTAGTAAGCCTTTCTCCATACAGTCGTCTTTCATCGCTGTGACCAGTGTTTGCAGTTTAGATGGTGTATCTGCTAACTAAACATATGTGTCCGAATCAACAAATGGCCCGCTTTAGCCTCTCGATAAACAATGTTGTATTATGTAGCTAGTGTTTCATTCTTCTTAAGGGGGATACATGCCGTCCAGTGGCGCCTCAAGGAATAAAATATCGTATCTTAGCGTGGAAGATAAACATTATAAAGTCATGTGTTGCGTGTGTTACAAATACAATAACGTACTTTTACGTCATTAAACCAACAATTGAAATGTTTTGCTTTCGTTGTTATAGGCATAATTGCCAAAAAACGGCCTCTTTTAGCACTTTTGCTTATAACAACGATAGTGGAATATTTTGAGTGTTGGTTTAATGACGTAAAAATACTTTACTATCTTCGTAATAAATGCAACATAAGATTTCATAATGTTTATCTTCTATGCTATAATATGTTTTTTTATTCAATGAGGGCGCCACTGGACGAGACCTAAGTAAGAACAACATAGATACCAAGACATGTTAACTTATAGAGATATAAACATAAAACGATGTCATTGATTTCTCTTTCAATAAACTTTTAAAAGTGAATACGTTTCTGTAGTTTTTTATTACTATTATTACTATTGTTTTCCGTCTAGCTTAAATAAATATGTTTGGTTCAGTATGTATAAAGCTAAATAATAATTAAATCAATAATTTTTATTAAATATTGATATTATAAATTTTATTTAAGTGTGACGCGACTCTGTAGCTTTTCTGTTCGTTTGCATTGACTATACGTTGACCCCAGGTTACCTATTAGGCGCTAATTTCAAATTTTACAAATCGAGCGTCGAGTGTCAATTGAGGGGCGCGGGGTGATTGGGCGGAGCCATTTTAAAGCTTCACGATCGAGGTGTCGCCTTAAACAGCTCTTCTGAACACTCCTCAGCATACTGTTTGTGGCGCAGAGACAGAGAGTCAACTTCTCTTTGTGTAGCAGTGCTCCGTAAATAATTTATATTCAATGTCAAGAAACGTCAAGTTCGGTGGCGTAGTGGTTAGTAATGCTAGTTTGACATCAAGGGTCGTGAGTTCGATTCCCACAAATATTTGTGTGCATGAACATGTCTATTTGTTTTCGTATGGGTGTTTGAATGACAGGCAGGGCACATCGAAGCAGCTAGCCTAGGGTATTACCTCCACCGCACTGAAAACCGCATCCAAATAACAATAAAAAAGGAAATTTTGCATGTACACCATTTAAAAAGTTTTCTTAATATCAATGATTTTTTCACATTCCACGAGTAGATCCAGAGATTAGTGCGTTAGAACAAACGTACAAACTCTTTCGCTTTACATATTAGTACAGATTTTGTATAACACATTATAAAGTCTTTAATGATTTTTTAAGAGAGGCAGGGCGCATCAAAGCAGCCCGTCTGGAGAAGTACCTCCTCCTCACAGAAAACCGCTGCCAAATAACAACTCCCTAGAGGGTTGTTGTGTTCCTGCGTGTGAGTGCGGTCACCAGCAAGCTCCCAAGGATTTGCTGTGTAAGTAGCAGAAGAGGCATCGCGCGAGTGATACTTAATATATCGCTAGCGCTAATAGGCTACGGTACCCGCATCTTTGCATCAGGTGGGCCGTATGCTTGTATGCCTCCCGACGCAGTATAAAAAAATATAGGAATGTCAACTGAGCATAGACGACCATTACATACATATCATCACGCCTGTCTCCCATTGCGGTAGGCAGAGACTATAGAACGCCAGGTGCACCGATCCAAACATACCTCTCTCGCCTCTTCCACACTCATCAACCTCTTCTCGTGTTCTCTTCGGTTTCGGGTCCTTTAGATGTACACCATTTATTTATTTACGACGATTATTTGGAGCAATGTGTTAAGACTGCTCTAATCTCTTTAAGGATCGTCTTCACTTAATTCACCCATAATAATAATAATAATAACCCCGCAGGGCAGCTTGTGGCGAGCTGTTGGTGCGTAACGACACCACGGGTACCCGAGTGCTCCAGAGAGTCGATCAGGGCCTTCGTCTCCGGCGTGTCTTCGTCGGTCGGAGTGGAAATCCAAGAAGGCCCGCAGGACTCTCAGCTCTGGCTTGCCTTCATTGGCCGTCCAGAGAGGAGTCGATAGAGTATATTACTCTAGCAGGTGATATACTCCAGGGGTGGAAGTGTTAAAGGGCATAACGCCGCGAGTAACTTCGGAGAAAGCGCAGCACACCTCTCGACACCCCTGAGTCACTCACACCGGTGTTGCCCCCGGCCGACTTTCTCTGGCATTTCGGGGGTCCATCTAGTGAGTGGCGAGCCACCGCCTGCCGAAGTAACATCAGATAGGATAGTTATGGCAGGTGTCCGTCTCTCTTCTGTAATAGCCCAGTACTAATAATCCCTCCAGATCTCATTTCAATAGTCCAATTATTTCCGACACATTTGCAATAGTACCAATACCTGCTGTGACCTGTATTGGTATATCCTCCCATTGATATCCCTCGGAGCAGGTCACAGCTGGTATAATACATTACATCATCCTTTTAGAAGGGGCCTCTACGCGTTGGATTCATATTCCCGTGCACGCCTATCAAATGACCGGGATTAAACCCGTGAAAAAAAGAAATATAATAATAATAAAAAAAAAAACAAAAAAACTTGTCAATGACGCTACACGTCTTTTTGTAAATATTTTTATTTACTTGTTATTTTTCAGTTTATCTTTCTGCATATTTATATTTTAACATACCATTTGTGTGAAAAACTGTGCACATAAATAATAAACCACAATAGTTGCAAGAAAATCAATTTGGATATGAAAATATGGACGCCACACAAAGACAATCATGTCATCATTTAGTTGTCAAAATCAATATGGAAAATATATAGGAAACACACTGAAAATAAATCACCGAAATTTAATCAAATGTAAAGGTAAAAAGGAGAAGACCAAGTCAGTAATAATGATTACAAGATCTACCAGGAGCCGACAAGTGACGCCAAACGCACGCCCACCACCGCCGCCCGTTTCACCGATTAGCTCCACGTTGTCCCGAGGAGAATATGCAACCCCACCAGAACGCGACGTGTCGAGCAGTGACAATGGACGGCCGTCTCCAGCGCGACGCCGACCACCTGCGCGTCGCCGAGGGAGACCACCGCTGCCGCGCTTGGGGCCAGTGGGGCGACCCGCCTCGCAACCGGCCCCCGCCGTCGGTGGTGCAGTGCGCCGCATGAGATGGACACAAGAAATCAATGAGAATGTCATGCGAGCGTACTACAGGGCGACAGAAAGGGGAACGAACATCACTGCGTATCGTTCCCGCATGTTCCTTTTGTTTCAGGCTCTTGAACCAGACTTGACTATTACCGCACAGCGATTATCTGATCAAGTGCGGGTCATCCAGCGTAATCGTATGCTGGATGAACCTGTGCTTGAACGTCTTCGTTCCGAGGTAGCTGTCCCCGCGCCTACCGCCGTATGGGAGTCTTCACGTACTCTGCCACCAACAACTAGTTTGGTGTCAGAAACAGTAACCTACGTGCCCGATGCGATAGACGCTGACGACTTCCTCGTTTTCCCTCGCACAAACGAAATATGTCTCTAGTGGTGACTCTAGATCGCATGCTAAATTCTTATTTGCAGTCTAGTAAAGACCTTGCTGATACCCATTCGATCCTGTACTGTGCTGCCATTGCAGCGTGTCGTGTGTCCGGTGTTCGATTCCCAGAAACGACCCCGGTCACACGGCCCGCTGGGGAGCCGCCACAGTGGCAAAAAAGGATCGAAAGGCGTATCAGCGCGGCTAGAGTCACCATTGGGAAACTAATCTGCTTTAGATCAGGAAATAATCGTCCTAGAGTCATGCGTTACGTGACACAGGCTTTTGCCGGAACCGGGATTAGGTCACATGACTACATGGCATGTGTCACGGAACGTATAGATTATCTAAAGCAGAAAGTTTGTGCGTGGGCAAATAGGATACGTCGATACAGAGAGCGAGTCGATAGGTATCACCAGAATCGTATCTTCCAAAATGACCAAAGGAAGACATATAGAAATTGGGAGAGCACTACAAATAGAGGAACTGATGGAGATCGACCGAATATGACTGAAATGTACGGTTTCTGGAAAAATATTTGGTCGATTCCCACCACTCATTCAGATGGCGACTGGATTGGCCCAGTTGAACGCTCGTGTGAAAATTTGCACTCAATGGGGGCTGTAGAAATAAGCCCCCAAGACGTAGCAAATGCAGTCCATCCTCTCCACAATTGGAAGAGACCCGGAATGGATGGACTGCATAACTTCTGGTTAAAGTGGTTGCGAAGTTCACATGGACGTTTGGCTGTACAGTTTCAGGAAGCTGTCGAATGTGGTTCTCTCCCAACTTTTATGACTATGGGTGTCACTTTCCTGCTCCACAAATCAGACAGTACCATGGATCCTAAAAATTACAGACCTATCACGTGCTTACCTACCATTTATAAGCTCCTTACTTCCATTCTGAGATCAAAAGTAACCGAACATCTAGAAGCCAACAATATTTTAGACCCTGCTCAGAATGGATGTAGGGTTGGGTCCCGTGGTACTAAGGAGCTCCTCCTCATTGACATGACTGTTAGCCAACAGGTCCATCGAGATCGCAAGAATCTTTCCGCAGCCTGGATTGACTATAAGAAAGCTTATGATTCGGTGCCTCATTTGTGGCTGAGACGGGTATTAGAGTTATATAAAATTAATCCAACTCTGTGCACCTTTCTCAGCTCATGTATGGGGCAGTGGACTACGGCTCTTTGTCTTCCAGGATGTGGAGCGAATCTCGCTGTCTCTGAGCCTATAAGGATTGAGCGAGGCATATTCCAGGGCGACAGTTTGAGTCCCCTTTGGTTTTGTCTAGCTTTGAATCCCTTGAATACTTTGCTAAGGAATTCCAAGCTAGGCTACCGGTTTCGAAGAGGAGGTGAGGTCATTTCTCACCTCTTGTACATGGATGACCTAAAATTATATGCATCAACTAAACCAAATTTGGTGACACTTCTAAATATAACTCAAAAATTTAGTCGTGACATTAAAATGGAGTTTGGTGTAGATAAATGCGCGGTCCTACATGTACAACGTGGTAGAGTTGTAAATAGAGAAAACTTACATCTTTCAGAGACTGTGACACTCAAAACCCTTTCTGAAACCGAAACCTATAGATACCTTGGTATAGCAGAATGTTTAGGTATACAAGGTAGGGAAGTGAAACAATCAGTGAAGGAACGCTTCTTTAGCCGACTTTCAAAAGTACTGAAAAGTCTTTTGTCAGGTGGCAACAAGGTGCGTGCCTTCAATGGTTGGGTCATGCCGCTGCTTGTATACGCCTTCGGCATACTAAGGTGGACTCAAACCGAATTTGACGCCCTGGATTGTAAAGTCCGCAAAATGCTAACTGCGTATCGAATGCATCATCCACGCTCATCTGTGATGAGATTGTACATCCCGCGGAAGTGTGGGGGTCGCGGCTTCCTTAACGCCAAGAATCTACACAACCGCGAGGTGTGCAATCTGAGGGAATATTTCCTAAACGTTGAGAGTGGAATGCATCGAGACGTCGTGGCAGTTGATAAAGGACTGACACCGCTCTCCTTGGCGAAAGAGAACTGGCGCAGGCCTGTTGTACTCTGCACTGAAGATCGCCTGAACGTATGGAAGAGCAAGGAGCTACATGGACGTTTCCATCGGGCACTTTATGGACCCGATGTTGACTTTCTGGCATCCGTTACTTGGCTACGATTCGGTGACCTTTTCGGGGAAACCGAAGGTTCTGTGTGTGCAATTGCTGACGAGGTTGTTAAGACTAATAACTATCGGAAATACATCATAAAGGACGGTACGGCGGACATTTGTCGGGCATGCCACCGTCCTGGAGAATCTATCAGACATGTTATTTCCGGTTGTTCTTACCTTGCCAACGGTGAGTATTTGTACAGACACAACCAGGTAGCCAAGGTTATCCATCAGCAGCTTGCTCTTCGATATGATCTCGTGACCTCTGAAGTGCCTTATTACAAGTACGTACCTGAGCCAGTACTCGAGAACAGCCGTGGCAAGCTCTACTGGGACCGGTCTATCATCACGGACAGGACTATTATTGCTAATAAACCTGATATCGTGCTGGTAGACCGTTTAGAACGAAAGGCATTTCTTGTTGATATCACCGTCCCTTGTGATGAGAACCTCGTGAAGGCTGAGAAAGACAAGTTGTCAAAATCTTGGACTTAGCCCACGAGGTTACCGACATGTGGGATGTTGATTCAACAACAATTGTCCCGATAGTCGTGTCGGTCAATGGTCTAGTAGCAAAAAGTCTCGACCAACACCTACGAAGACTTTTGTTAGGTCACTGGGTCAAGAGCCGGATACAGAAGGTTGCAATTTTGGGAACTGCACGTATTGTGCGGAGGTTCCTCAGTCTGTCGCACTGACCACCGACGACTTAGACACTACGTCTCTCGTCGGTGGCGATTCTTTTTATATGAATTTATATTTAAAATATTGTATTTTTATATATGTATTGTAAATATAAAGTTGTATAAAAAAGACAAATGAATAAATAAGTGAATAATAATAAAATAAAAAACTGGCAACACTACATGTCAGCAGACGTGGTTTATTTTTACAATTCCAAATTAAATTATTTTTAACGTCTTTATAGCAAAATATATACTAATTTATTATTTTTTGGCTTTGGATCAGGATTTTATAAGTTTAAATAAAGTTATATGGTGATTTCTTCAACAAAACATAAAAAATTAAAACACACATCAAAGAAATGACAACAACAAAATGTCATCAATGTCAAATTATATTTTATATTAGCGGCTACACGAATTACCGGTACACATTTGGAACTGAATAATACACAAGACTGGAAATGACTATTAAAAAGGAACCGAGATTCTGACGAGAGCCAGAAGACGATTCGCACACCTACCACCTCAAGAGTCGTCGCTCGACTCCGCCTCGCAGCCGCCGCCCTCCGTGTACAACACAACTGCGTCGGCTGCAGTAGCGTTGAGCTCGAGTGACGAATTCTCCACTCCCCCGGCGACGCCAAGACCTGTGCGCCGGAGAGGACGACCGCCGGTCGGCTTAGGACCACGTGGGCAACGCTCCGCGAACAGGGTCCCCGCTATCGGTGGTGCAGTGCGTCGCATGAGATGGACTCACGGGGTAAATGAGAATGTCATGCGAGCGTACTTTGAGGTCACAGAGGGGGGAACTAACCTCACTGCGTACCGTGTACGAATGCTTTCTGTGTTTCAGGCTCTTGAACCAGCTCTCAACGTCTCGGCTCAACGACTTTCGGACCAAGTGCGGGCCATTCAACGCTGCCATCTGTTGGATGATACCACACTTGAGCGGCTGCGTTTCCAAGCACAGGAAAGCCGTGTCACTTTTGAACCGCTGCCGCTGGTCGGACCGATTCGCCGCCAATGGCTGCGGTCGTGCCTGATCCTGTTTGTGTAGACGGATATGAAGAAGATACGACTTTTACTACAGGAAACAGGTATGATGAATTGAAGAGCACTTTGGAGCATGCGATTGCTGAATACCGATACGTACCCGCACATCTTCGACCGGATGTACCGCGTTTGCCGATGAATAGACAAAATAGGCTACTAATGGGAACTTTGAATTCACTGTTGTCAAATTATTTTGATAGCAGTGAAAATTTAGTAGATACGCACTCAATTTTATATTGCGCAGCGATTGCAGCATGTCGTGTAGCTCATGTTAGATTTCCTGACTGTAACAGAGTTACAGGACCGGCCCACCAAACACCTGCGTGGCAATATAGAATTGAGAAGCGAATAGCTGATACTAGAGTTCTCATTGGTAAACTTATTTGTTTCAGGGCGGGTAATACTCGCCCTAGAGTCATGCGTTTTGTGAGTCGAGCATTTACTGGTACTAATATTGAACCACGTGAATATCTGTCTCGGGTCACAGAACGCATAGACTCACTGAAACAGAAACTCTATGCATGGGCAAATCGCATACGTCGATATAAGAAACGTGTGGATAGATGGAAGCAAAATCACATGTTTCAAAGTAATCAAAGGAGAGTGTATAGAATTTGGGAGAAGTCTGAACAAAATGTAGCTGATGTGTGTTTACCAAATGTAGAAACTACGAATTTATTCTGGCGAAACATCTGGTCGACACCTATCAGTCACTCTGACGATATGTTGGTTGAAACAGTCGAACAGGCATGTGAATCAATAACGCCGATGCCCAAAATAACCGTCACACAAGACGACGTAGCCAGCGCTGTCCGGTCCATGACCAATTGGAAGTCACCAGGACCGGACAAACTTCAAAACTATTGGCTGAAGTGGCTGCCTAGTTCACATGCTTGTTTGGCATCTCAATTTCAGCATGCGTTAGATGTTGGATCTCTCCCAAATTTTATGACCACGGGTGTAACTCATCTCCTTTATAAATCTGGAAGTACCACAGACCCTAAAAACTATAGACCAATCACAAGCTTACCTACTACCTATAAGCTACTTACATCCATTTTGAGAAGCAAAATCTCGCAGCATATTAATAATAATAATATTATGTGTACTACTCAGAATGGATGTAAGAATGGATCTCGTGGTACCAAGGACTTGCTCCTCATTGACATGGTCATTAGTCAACAAGTTCGTCGAAACCGTAAAGATCTATCGGTATGTTGGATAGATTACAAGAAGGCCTACGATTCCGTACCTCATACATGGCTTATGAAGGTCTTAGAGTTGTACAAAATTGATACAACTCTATGTACCTTCTTGAGGTCATGTATGGAGCAATGGAGAACAGTCCTCCTCTATCCTGGATGCCGATCAATCACTGGTGACGACGAACTAATTGAGATTAAACGGGGTATTTTCCAGGGTGACAGTTTGAGTCCCTTGTGGTTTTGTTTAGCCTTGAACCCTTTAAGCACATTATTACAGGATTCAAGACTAGGCTACAGATTACGAAGGGGGTGTCAGGCTATATCTCATCTTCTGTACATGGATGATTTGAAACTTTTTGCTACTAACAAAGTCCAATTAACGATGAAAAAAAAAGACCCATATTGGCAAGTTTCTTTTGGCATTTCTTCTTCGCCAATGGTCATTTCAGAAATGCTGGTAGATTAAAAAAGAGAGATCAAAAATAAAAAATAACTGGACAATCATTAAGATACAATATGATTTAATTTAAAAAATGTAGGACGTGTCTAAGTACCCGTAAGGGCCTAATGGCAAATAAATGATTTTTATTTTTATCTTTTAGACAAGACAAATATCAAGTACAAATACTATAGACGTTCGTGATAGATGTCAAGTACAAATATTATACATTTTCATTTGGCAATACCACGAGACATTTGATATCATGTCAAAGTGTAGTAGGCAGTTGGTTGAAACGTTACAAATATTAAGACAGAGGGCGCTGAAATGGATTTTGTCCTGGGTGAAAAATAATCTTTGTGTTTCTAGTGTTTACCCAGGTTTACAAGGTATTCAATTCATATAAGGCTCATGTGCTTGCATGCCTCTCGATGTTGTAAAATAAATGGCGTTCATCTTACCTATGAATAATATTCTGGTTGTTATTTTATACATTAGATCTTTGTTTGTGTAGACACAGTCTAACATAGTATTGTTGACACTCTCTGATAAAACACCATCAAACTTTGTCATTATATAATTTTTATGATATACCACACTTTTGCAATCTGAAAAAAGATATGAGAAGAATAATATTTCGAATGAAAAACCTTACACACTGTACTTTAAAAGAAGTGGTGGCCGTCACGGAACGTCCGGCGGCCCGGCTCTGGAAGTAACTCAGTCTCATAACAACTCCATGGAGGGCCGTGGTGTGCGTGTGAGTGAGCACATCAGTAACACTTGCGAGTAATTGCTGTGCTAGCAGCGGGGGTGGCATTGCGCGACGGATACTTAATGTAACAAGCAATAACAAGCGTTCATAGTCTATGATAACCGCTTTCCATCAGGTGGATCGTATACTTGTATCCCTGCCTACGTCATATATATAAAAAAATAATCAGTTATTATTTAAATTGGGTATGCCAAAAGGCAAATAAGCAGCCATTGATCAGTGCTTACAGCCATTTCCGACCTCTATCATCAGGGCAACTTGATATTATATAAATATACCAAATAACAACTCGCTAGAGGGTTGTGTTCCTGCGTGAGGTCACCAGTAAGCTCCTAAAGAGTTGTGTTGTGTTAGCAGCAGAGGAGGTATGGCGCGAGTGATATTACAAGCGTTCATAGGTTACGGTAACCGCTTTACATTAGGTGGGCCGTATGCTTGCATACCTTCCGACGTTGTATAAAAAAAAGAATGAATTCTCCGCCTACGACGAGGAGAATCATAACTAACATCTTCTCGGAACACAACCCAATGTACATCCGTTGAACACGCAAGTGATGGCAAAATCTCTCCTTGAAATTAAGGTTTCAATGCCTTGTCTCTGACTCAAATCACAAGGTCCTAGCTGGTATCAAGGTGGTCGCGTCCAAAGGTGACGTTAGGTTTTTTTTTTTATATAATTAGATTGGCACACAACAAGCATGCGGCCCACATTTGACGGTAACACACCATCACAGCCTATTGACGCTCGCAACATCACGGGAATGTTATTCGCGCGCCAATCTTGTGACCTAAGGCTGTTTCGTCACAGTACCCAGCAATTTCTCTGCCATATCTCACCCTTCAAATCGGAACACAGTTATATAGATATAGCTGCTTGGCGGTAGAAATAGTTGAGACAGAGGTACCCGAGGTACGCAGACGACTTTTGTAGAAAGTCTCCCTCTGGTATTGGCGAAGATACTGATTTTTACATGGAGCGACTACCGTCAGACATCCACAACCCAGAGGGAAAACCAGACCTTTCTTAGGTAAGGTCACACGTGTTCCGAAATATAATTTCTTGAACGTGCGGGCTTCCTCACGATGTTTCCCCCCACCAAGTGAACCGAACCAAGTTGCCGAACAAGTGATAATTACAAATACATAAATATAAATCCTAAAATACGAAATTAGTGGTACATACGGTACGGATATTAGGCCGGTTCTTGAGTTCTGATCACTGAGCTATCACTGTTTACAGCAAAGTATTTCATTGTTTCTCTTTCTGGTCGATAAATACAGATAGTTCTGCTTGTGTACAAAGTTCTACTATAGAGTACGATTGAATATCGGAACGTCCTGTCTGTTAATATTGTTACGAGAATATGGAATACTCCGTTGCGTATTTAATTTTATATTTAAATCTGATTCCTTCTGTTGTATAATATTACACAGTAGTTAATTTAAGTGTTTTTTGAAGCCCGGACAGAATTTGCGAGACACCTTCACCACACTGTAGTAGAAGAGTGCGGCGTGTACCGCATTCTTCAAAGTGGGTTCCCACGGTTGAAGATGATTTGTTGTGGTTAATGCTAATTAAGGAGAGTTAACTCTTCTCCTGACTGATTGTGTCTACGTGTACCTCAATGGTGTTTGTGGCACCAAGTGTTGCAGTCTTTGTTTAGATTCGTAGTTAATTTGGTCGTTTCTGGTTTCAACAACAAACATAAAAGTTCTAAAATTTCTCTTATGCACAAACAGACGGATCTAAGCAACTCCTTTTCATTAAATATCTTTTAACACACAATTACACAGCCGTCCTCATCTCAATGTGAGGGTAGTACGATGGATTTGGAGTTCGTAGCATGTTGTTCTAACATCTACAGCGCCTGTGAAAGTCTCGTGGAGAGAAACATGTGTCGCAGAAACAACTACCTATGGCAGCAGCGGTGGCAGGCGCCTGTTACAGCTGGACAATCGCAGAGTAACCTCAGCAGCCGAGGCAGAGACGACTGAAGCAGCAATGACTGCGACGGCATACGCACTACCACTACTACTGGCGAAGTGGCAATAGTGGGTGGATGCCACCCGGCGCTAGTTTTCATGAACTAATTAGAAGCACACAAAGCAAGTTAGACCAAATTGCATGTAAATTCAACTTTTGCAAAATAACGCCTGCATCTATAAACTAAAGTATATACCAAATTGTCCCATATTTGTAATTCTGTAGTATTTTACCTTTATGCCTCGTCGAAATAGATTTACATTCTCTCCATTGCAATGTGCCTGCAGGTTTCAACCTTCTACAGGTTATTGTGGGAGCCTCGTCACCATCCGTATAGTTATAAACATGAATGACGTTGTACTCCTCCTGATATGTCTCGTATTCAAATTCAATTTTTTCTCCATTTATAGTAATTTCGATTATTTCTGAAAATAAATAAATTTTGGTTATTCGTCTGTACGTTATGTATGTTGCTCGCACCACGTTTCAATTGCTTCGGTTTACTTCGTTTGCCTATTTAAAAGTAATTCATTTTTATTAATACTATATTTTCAGGTTTTATAGAGTAGATAGCAGCTCAATCGATTCACTTTCACTGATCTTATGTTATAGAAATAGTGATGTTATTTATAGTGCAAATGATTAAAAGCCAAAACCCACAGGAGCGCGAAAAACGGGAAAGCGGCAGTTACCCGCGAAGGAATTTTTGTAACATTCGTGTTGGTATGCAACCTGTCACACAAAAAACGATTGCACAGCATCGGATCGTGCCCGCTTTTTCACCTGGATAAAGGTACCATTCCGCAGCCGACGACAGACCGCAGATGGCAGCGACAGTGCTGCTGATGATAACCGCAGCCGACAGTGCCGCTGCCGCATTGATTCCGCACGCGGCGGAAGAGCGGCATTGCATTAATTTCTCTAAACTCAAAAAGGGCACCAATCTTACATTCAATGGGAGTGAATTCCACAGTTTTGCCGATTTGACAGTAAAGGAGTTGGAGTATGTTTTCGAAATATGAGTTTGTATGTTAAGGATTGGAACACTACTCGAACACAGACGGACGTCACCATGTCGAAATTGTATTTGTTCACAAAGGTATATATATATCCATTTTTCCCTGGAAAATATGTCCCAGCCCTGCATCTGGAAATTCTTACATTCACTGGGTGTGGGTAAACCTCCTGAGAATGTTCGTTCTTGTCAATATTTTTACACCGGCAGGCCACATTAAAAATTAGAGAGATATCATCAGCAAACTTCAGCATTTTTCTGCACCATATAGGGCAGATCATTCGCATATACTAAAAATAGAACCCTGAGGCGAGACATTAGCATTACTGCCTTTAGCCCAATTTATGTCAACTGTCTGCAATCTGTTATTTTAAATAAGATGCAATCAACTTCTGCGCTTTACCTCTAACTCCATAATAGTTCAGTTTGAGTAACAATGTATGATGAACGACACAATTAAAGGCTTTAGAGAGATCACAGAAAACCCCAGTAGCATCCTGTGATCTCTCGCATGCGTTAAGGACATGCTTAACGCATGGGAAAGCTTTGTATATGGAAACTTGTGAGGCGATGCTACTTTAGTGGCTTGGTCGGCATCGTGCATGCATTAACATTGTAGTGCAAGCGTCTATAGGTTACGGTAATCGTTTCACTTCAGGCGTGTCTTATTTTCTACCCGACATAGAAGTATAAAGTAAAGATATAGACATGAACGCGGGTCACATGGCGCTCGGTGCACTCTGAGTACCCACAGGAAACTTTAAGAGAGGTACGCCGCAACTAAGCAGCCCGTCTAGAGAAGTACCTCTGCCTCACAGAAACCCGCAGCCATAATAACAACTTTCTGGAGAGTTGTTGTGTCACCAGTAAGCTCTTAAGGAGTAGCTGTGTTAGCAGCAGAGGTGGCATCGCGCGAGTGTTACTTAATGTATTATAGACACACCTCACAATGTCGTTGCAGTCTGCAGTCCCGAGCTTCGTGCCCCGGACGTCGACACATGTAGCAAATTTTGGGTAGCACCTGTTGTGTTACCGGAGTTGATGAACTGTTGCCACCTCTTCTCCACGTTGTCTTTCTGGCGGTATAAACAGCTTCGACACGTTTGAAATTTTCCAGTGACGATAAATATCCGTAATACAGTTGTTCTGGGTTATGACAGCTGTATGCTTTGGCATTGGCACGCAATTCAACTGGCAACCCCCGAATTATGCAAGAAATGGCGTTTTCCCCCTCAATATTACATTTTTTGAGGAGAGATAGCTTTTCATGATAATATCTAATCATCGTCTCAGAGTCTCGTTTTGTTCTGGCAAGCATCATTTCCAATCTGTCTGCGTAATCAGTCGATCGTGGAAAAGCAATGTGAAGGGCCCGCTTCCATTCTTCCCAAGTAAGATTGTAATTATCAAGGTCATCATACCATTCTCGAGCAGCACCTCGTAGTCGTAGTTGCATTATAAACTGACGATCCGTATTGTTCCGTCCATAAATATCACCGAGTTGGTCGATTTTGTGAAGCCATCCCATGACATTACTACTGCTGTCTTCTGGTCGAAATTTTGGAATAACTTCAGCATCAGTAGGTGAAATATGTCGCCTCTTACTGGAACTAGTGCGCTGATTATCCTATCTATCTATCTATAACTTCACGCCAAATCCCTTGCGGGGTAGGTAGAGAGAACCGAGCGCCACGTGACTCGATCCTTACATATCTCACTCGCTTCTTTAACATTCATTGCTCTTCTCATGCACGCACGCCGGTTTCTAGGGCTCCTGACATCACCTTCTGATAGAACATGACCAATTTGGTCATGGTAGGTAAGTCTTGGCCTTCCCCGGCTCCTACATCCTTCCACTTTTGCATTGTATATCTGCTTCGTCATTCTTTCATCTTGCATTCTTTCTACATGCCCGAACCATCGGAGCATGCCTCTTCTTATTTTAACACCGACGCTCACTTTCAGACCAACTCTATTTCTAACATCATCATTGCGAATACGGTCTACGAGCCTTACGCCACAAATTTTGCGCAGCGCTCGCATTTCAACCGCGTTTATTCTACTTTCATGCTCTTTCTGCCATACCCAACTCTCGCTTCCATAAGTTAGCGTTGGGACCAACACTGCATTGTGTATAGCGAGTTGTGCCTTCTGGCTCAGGATTTTACTGCCAAGAAGTTTTCCCAACGCTCCATTCACACTATTCCCAGCACTCACTCGTCTTTCCACATCTGCGGTGTACCTTCCATCCCTGCTGAAAGCGCATCCAAGATATACAAACTCATCCACTTGTTCCAACACTTCATCATCAATCGTAATCCTTACATTAGTTCTGGATTCTTCTCTTTCAAATACCATTATCTTTGTTTTCTTCGCATTCAGTAGTAAGCCTTTCTCCATACAGTCGTCTTTCATCGCTGTGACCAGTGTTTGCAGTTTAGATGGTGTATCTGCTAATAGCACGGCATCGTCTGCATACAGCAGACAGTTCACCACTTGGTCACCCATGCGCAATCCCACATTCGTTGACCTTATTCTCTGCAGACAACTATCGAGATACAGGATAAACAGCCTAGCAGATAGCATGCAACCCTGTTTGACACCAATTTTGACATCAAACCAGGGTGACATGCCACCGTCTATCCGCACACATGCTGAGCAATCCTTGTAAGTGGACTGCACAGCACGGAGCAGTGAACCGTCAATCCCATATCTCGGCAATATGTCCCACAGTTCCTTTCGCACAACCCTATCAAAGGCTTTCTCAAGATCCACAAAACCGCAGAAAACCTTCCGGTCTATGGCCAGATGCTTCTCTACGATATTGCGGAGCGAGAAAACTTGATCCGTACATCCCCTTCCATTTCGGAAACCTCCTTGTGCGTCCCACAGCATTTCATCGGATTTCACCCTCATTCTCCTTTCAATCACCTTTCCATATACTTTTGCTGATTATCCGAAGAAAAAAAATCACTGTTTTTTTCTTCTGAACTTGAAGAATCGTATTCATTGGCATTACGTTTACCTAAGCCATTAGTATATGGCCCCGACATCTTTTTTTTTCTGTCCTAATCCCACTTCTGAAGTATTACTGATAGTGGTCAGGACCGCCGGATATTAATTTAATAAAACGCTTACTTTTGTACGTCGTCTTTACTCAGCCAGAATAACAGCGTGAATGACTCGGCTAGAACAATTCCCGCCATTGCAACTCTGTTCCCTCCCTTTTACACCATTTCACAACTATTAAAAAAAGCGCGAACATTCTAAGCCTGCAGTCATGATACTAATTTACATAAATAGGTTATACCATAAATTATTTGTACACCAAAAATACTGATGTAATTAATACAATATTAAATCATTCTTATTGACTACATTCACTGTGTGATTATCTTAATTAATTATATTTTATGTGTGCTATATCCGGTTGAGAGCGAGCTGGTGTTGCCAGTAGTTTGTAACATTATGTTTATTTCATTTTGTTATGAAGACCATCAACTTCATATTGTACTATTAGGTCACAGTAAAAGTTACTAATGTAGGTGTAGGTTCCAGAATTGCAAGTTATACAATACAAAGAAATAAAAATGAAAAGCTCACAGATAATATCAGTGCCTTGAATATTAATGAATTCATCAATACGTTAAATAATCGCCATTATTTTATGCACTTACAACATATAGAGGCACCTAGATCAATACAAATATACATGTTCATGGACACACATTTTTGTCCTATATGGGAATCGAACCCACGAGCTTTAGTGCTACAGTAATCATTACTAGCCATTCCACAACCGAGCTCGTCAAAAATATAGATCGATGAATAGTGACAAGTGGACAAGGGCTTCCGTGCAGTGGGCGAGCACGACTGAAATCGCGAGCCACATGGAAAATTCGCTTCGCAACTTAGGACATTGGGATGCTGACTGGACAGAGCTGACCAATTTACTCTCCAGGCGAAAGGTGACGTTCCAACGGGAGATTTGATGGAAAAGCAGCAGATCTCAGCTCATTGGGAATGGCTATAAGCTGATCTATACGGAACACCAGGTGTAAAGAACGAGGTAGTCATAGTACTCTCCGAGGAGCTTCAGGGCGATCTCTTGGAGATAACTGCTTCAGTGACCGGCTTATAACCGTAAGAGTGCTTGTCGATAGAGTTGTTTGCCCTTGCTAAGCGCCTATGCGCCACAGGTCAGTGAATGCAAAAATGACTGGATAACGTTCAGGAATCAACTCTATACAGTGTTGTGTGGTATCCCGTTGTCATAGGAGATCGTCTTGGGTGGTGATCTAAATCCTCACGTGGATGAGGCGTAGGAGGAGGAAGAGGATTATGATTGCTTTGGGTATTGTAGTTGTGACGCAGAGTGGGGAGATATCATCCGCAAAATAATCAACCGCAGGTTATACCCAGCGACAGTCTCACAGCACGACATTGTCTCCTTGTTATGGACATCTAAGTGAAGCCCAAGAAGAAGCGCTCTGAGCATTACAGACGCCAAATTACGTGGCAGCTGTTTGATGAACCCGAATCCCTTAGATGCTGACAAAAAGTGTGACAGTAATTGACGACGAACCAGTTCAGCGCTACTTTCGAA
Source organism: Pyralis farinalis (assembly GCA_947507595.1). Classification (NCBI taxonomy): domain Eukaryota; kingdom Metazoa; phylum Arthropoda; class Insecta; order Lepidoptera; family Pyralidae; genus Pyralis; species Pyralis farinalis. The sequence continues at coordinate 1,790,105 of OX382263.1, forward strand.
TTTAGGCGACCATCACCGTGGTGGCCCAGGTAGTGTTTGAAAAAACTGGAAACTTTGAACTTGGAGGTCGCAAATATGTCATGGAGACTTGATGGTGGAACGACACAGTCCAAAGAGAGATTAGAGTGAAGAAAACCTTCTTTAAAAAGTGACAAGCGTCCAGATTTCCTGAAGACACGCACGTAAGAAGACGTACAAGGCGGGGAAATATGTCTTTAAGAGAGCTATAGCCTGTACTAGATGAGACCATTTATAACCTATCTACTAAATTTTAGAAAACGTCAGGAGGCAAACGAGCACAAGCCTGGTATATTTACCGTAGCACTTGAATGCTGCAAAACAAGAAGAATCTCTGACGCGTTCGCTGCTAACACTGGAATTCGCAGGAACACGACAACCCTCTAGTGAGTTCTTATTTAGCTGCAGTGCTCCGACGTGTTCTGCCTCTCTACCGTCAGAGCCTTGTTTGTTTGATTAAATCAAGCGAGGGTGGTTTTGAGATGATATTAAGCCACTTTGTCTTTACAGTTATACACACACTAACAACACTATTCTAAAAGTTGTATTGAACGACTCATGTGGTAAGGAAGGTAAACTTGTTCACAAAATTTGAATTCATACGTACGTATTTACGATAACGTATGACTCCTGTTTACCTAAAATAAATAGTTCCATACATGATACATTTGCATGTGTACATATCGAAGATAGAATTATTTTCTAAACATTGTTCATATTTCCTACCTAATTAAAATATTTAATGGCTCAAGAGCAATGAAAATTTCTTACATGTCCCTCAAGTCCACATCAAATCAAATCAATCATATATTTATATAATGCACCATACAAAAAAATGTTGTTTACAATTTTTTATGTGCTGTACATTCAGCCTATACAGAGGCGTGCTAAATATTTCTTAAAAATTTGCGACAACTTATTTAAACAAATAGTCACAAACATAAATTGAATGAGAACAATCAAGTTATATACAATATGAAATTCAATTTATGTAATAAAAATAAAAGTAATATAAACTGTCAATGTCCTGCAATGAAAATAAAATGTTGCAAATGAAAGATTAATTAAAAATAATCGATATTCAACAAAATTGTGTATTATCGGGATATGTTGTATTCCATATACTCCTTGACACTGTCATATACTCCTTGACACTGTAGAAGCAGTGAGTCAACCACCAATTGTTGAGTCGAAATTTAAATGACTTTCTGTCCAATTTTTTTATATCCTCCGGCAAATGGTAATAAAGGGATATGCGCATGTTATATGATTTTTTTTCATATATGTATTTATGGCAGGAAGGTTGATGCAATCTATTCATTACTCTTGCTCTGTCCTTGGAAAACGTTACCTAATTGTATTTACCTCGTCTACCGGAACGTTATTGTAATTAGCACGAATTGGTACAGGGCTCGAATTATAAGAAACAAACTGCATAAACTTGGTTTTTTTTATGTTCACGCGCAGATCATTGTAATCTATCCTGTTCACAACATCACTGAGAGCCATATTCACGACTGATTAAAAAATATCCCGAATTTCACATTTTATAACTAAGGTAGTATTGTCAACAAATAGGAGATTTTTGTGTGCAGAATATCGGGCAGGTCGTTGATGTAAACGGGAAAAAGAAGGGGACCAAGTATGCTCCTAATATGTGGGGCAGGTCCGTGGGAATCGTGTCGACCACTTTTCAAAAAATTAAAATTACTGACGCTACCCGCTATGTACATTTTTGATATCTGCATTTTTGTCAAAAACAACCTACGAGTACATTTATACACCAAAAGACATGAAGTAGTAAACTTTTCTGCAAGATATCCTAATCGTCTGGCTGGACCCTCTCATAGTACCACCTGCTTCGCCAAAAATAGTTATAATATGTCTATAGTATTATATAATTTATTACCTGACGATATTAAAGACTTGCCAATGAAAACTTTTAGGTCTCGCTTGTTCAGTGTACTTTGTGACAGCTGTGTATATAACATTGAGGAATTTAAAACAATAAGATATAGTATTAAGTAAAGCTCGAGGCTGCATTGGTGGCTCTTTATACTTTGATTATTATTATTATTTAATTTATGACATTTCCTATTTATTATTATATCTTAGACATAAATCGATGTTATCAATAATTATTAAATATTCATTTGATAGATATGACATTGCTTTGACATATTATGTAAACTAAAATTAAATTACAACTTATTCCTTCACTTTGCATGCCAATTATTGGTGCGACACGCTTGTACCTACCATTATATTGTATACCTATTTACCGTGTTTGCTTGCAAATAAATTATTTGATTTGATTTGATTCCCTCGAGGAGCACCGCTGTTGTTCGCTTTTTTTATCTGTAAGCTTTTCTATCATTCATTTCGGTCATTTTAGTAATTTCTGTACACTACATCCTGTTTTACAAGAAACTTTTAATCAATCAATACGCTTTTCCTCAGATGTAAAGTTTTTGTAACGGCTTTCTGTGATTGACAAACTCACTCACTCAACAAACTTACTAATTACTGTAAATAAAATGCTTATTTGAACAGGGCTTATGAGTTGTTTAATGACGCTAAAATGTATAACTTGGATCATTATATCACTGCTTCTTTTTATTCAGATGACTATAATATGTGATTTAACAGTATGATTTGTAATTTAGTGTGCGTAATGTTTTTTAAATTTTAAATAAAAATTAATCAATGAAATTTAATTTTTTTCTTCATCACCGAGCAACGAAAATTACAAATTATATACCCGGGATTAGAACCAGGGACCGGCTATGACTGCTCTTTGTAATCCGCCGTAATACTCGTAGCATAAGTATCTCTAAGAAAATGAAATAGACATTCATACCTGTTATGTTTGGTGTTTTGTCCACTGTCCACTGCAGTGTTATTGCTTCAAATATACGACTAGTGCAGGGGTACATACTTCTGTTAATACAATCGAAATAATAACATATTGGTTTTAAATCATTATAATCTTCATTAAGATTATATCGATATTCAAACATTTTGTTACTAGGCTTTGGCAGCTTCGTCAATCAAATTGTCAGCTGTAAGTAAGTTTACACAATAGATTATAAGGAATGTTTTTTTTATATATATCGTCGGGAGGTATTCAAGCATACGGCCCACCTGATGTAAAACAGTTACCGTAGCTTATTAACGCTTGTAATAAATTAAGTATCACTCGCGCGATGCCTCCGCTGCTGCTTACACAGTAACTCGTTAGGAGCGTACTGGTGACCTCACTCACACGCAGGAACACAACAACTCTCTAGGGAGTTGTTATTTGGCTGCGGTTTTATGTTAGGTGGAGGTGCTTTGATGCGCCCTACCTCTCTTAAAACATTCAGACCAAGACAAACTGACGTGTTCACGCACACAAATGTTTGTCTTCTGTGGGAATCGAACCCACGAGCATTGGTGTCAAAGTCGCGTCATTCACGACTGAGCCACCGAGCTCGTCAATAACATGTATGTACAGAGGCGATTACAAAGGTAATCATTAAAATAAAAAGCGCCGTTTTTTTAACGTACTAAGAAGATGATTCATAATAATTATTATCACTCTTTTCGTTATGAGCATTATTTCTGAGCCATAGATGTACAAGTAGTTGACTAGCTCGGCGGCGCAGTGGTGAAAGGCACTGTTACGCTACTTTAACACCAACGCTCGTGGGTTCGATTCCCACACAAGACAATCATTTGTATGCATGAACACGCCTGTTTGTCTTGGTCTGGGTGTTTTTAAGAGAGGTAGGGCGCATCAAAGCATCCCCACCACACAGAAAAACGCACCCAATTAACAACTCCCTAGAGGGTTGTTGTGTTCCTGCGTGTGAGGTCTCCAGTAAGCTCCTATGGGATTGGTGCGTTAGCAGCGGAGGTGGCATCGCGCGTGTAGTACTTAAAATACTGCGATTATAAGCTACGGTATTTTTTACTACGGTTTATAATAACTGCTTTACATCAGATGGGCCGTATGCTTGCCAACCTCCGTACTTTGTGTACAAAAAAAATAGATAAACGTGGACCCCGCGCTTCAGGCTACCGGGATTAACGCTCGGAGGATGATGATTGTACATATAAAATGTGGTTACATACTTACGTTTTACTTGGATCCAGTAGACTGATGAAAGGTTATTTACACATTTGAATTTAGAGTAATCGCGCTGGTGATGATAATAAAATGTCTTGAGTGTTTCCAAGTCAGGGACTGCAACAAGCACAGAACATAGCGCTGTGTACGTCGAATTGAATATCAATAATTTGATATATTATTTTTTATTTCGAGGTTTTTATAACAAGTGAGTTGAATACATGTGAAATAATCTTACTTGTTTTGAAATTAAATTAAACCATCTACGAATATAGTTTTAACCCATATAATTAACGTAGAGATTTAATACGTCATTTACACATATTGTAGAAGTTTTACATATTTAACATACATGCTTTATGTGTACAAACTCGTCTTTGTATCCATAAAGGTGTTTACAAGCCATAAGCGCAGATACCATCGGCGGGGAGTTCACCCTCACACGTTGGTACCGCAAAGGTCGCGTACTGTTACAGAGAAGTTTTCTTCCGAGAACTTTCAAGCTGTGGAGTGAGTTTCTAGCCGAAGTTTTCCAAGAGACTACAGGATGGAGTTCTTGAAGAAATGCGTGAAGAGATTTTTAGAGGGTCGGGCCGAATAAGTGACACCCCTGGTGTTGCAAATGTCCATAGGCTACGGTGACTGTTTACTCTCAGGCAGGACGTATGCTTGATTTCCACCTTAGTGATATAAAAAAAACCAACGTGTGTGTGGGAATCGGACCTACCAGGTCCGATTCCCACACAGGACTAACATTTGTGCGCATGAACATGTCTGTTTGTTTTGGTCTGGATGTTTTTAAGAGAGGTAGGGCGCATCAAAGCATCCCGTCTGGGGAAATACCTCCACCTCACAGAAAAACTCAGCCAAATAACAACTCCCTTGAGGGTTATAGTGTTCCTGCTTGTGAGTGACGGCTCCAGTAAGCTCCTAAGGAGTTGCTGTGTAAGCAGCAGATGAAGCATAGAGCGAGTGATACTAATATATTATAAGCGTTAATATACTACGGTAAACACTTTACATCAGGTGGGCCGTATGCTTATATGCCTTCAGATGCTTTATGAAAAAAAAGAATTTATTAGGACATAATACATAGTGCATGTCACGTCATGTACGTGTATATAACAAGTACAGAATATGTCTCATAAAATCATAAATATGGTTCTACGGTGTCGGTATTTAATACCTACTTTAGAATAAAGAAGAAGAAAACGTTCTATTAGAATAACACCCCCAAGAACGTCATCGATTCATTGTACACGATTGGCAATAAATATATTCCGTTATATTCTATTGTAAGATTCCTTTGGGCCATCACTTATCATACTGTTGGTGTATAAATTATCTATGACATGTATCTATAGTACGTGATATTTCGGAACAGGTGTCGTACTAGTGATTTACTCAAGTGATACAGTAGTCTGGCAACACTGAGGTATAGCGAATGCATTTTTCACTCGCTCACTTGGCCACGAGACGTAGACAAGAACGTTACTTTATAAATACTAAATCCAAGTCAATCAGTGCCATCGTTGTTATTTCGTAAAATAGATTCCTGTACAACACTATTAAAGATACAAAACTCGTTAATTCCCTAAGAAGTGTAGAAAAGGCGAGAGAGGTATGTTTATATCGGTGTACTTGGCGACTCTGCCTACCCCACTGAGAGAGAATGTTAGTTTGTTTTTTTTATGAAACTAGGTTGGCAAACAAGCATGCGGGCCGCATTAGATGGTAAGCAACAACACGGGGATGTTACTCGCGCACTGCCAATCTTGTGACCTAAGGATGTTTCGTCACAGTACTCAGTAATTTCTCTGCCATATCTCACCCTTCATACCGGAACACACCCATATAAATATAGCTACTTGGCGGTAGAAATAGGTGAGACAGAGGTGCCCACGCAGACGACTTTTGTACAAAGTCTCCCTGTAATAAAATGGTTGATGCATACATGCATACATACCTACAGATTCCACTTCACAATTTTATTTATTACTTACTTTTAACGACTTTTAACGTAAAGCATACCTTGATACCGGTTTCGGTTCTTCTTTTACCGACCGGTTTCGCCTTTACATGCAGTAAAGGCGAAACCGGTCGGTAAAAGAAGAACCGAAACCGGTATCAAGGTATGCTTTACAATCATAAAATCGTCCCGTGCAATGAGTGATATTAAAATTACTTACATAATTCGTCGCCGGGAAGACTCGACCTTGGTCTATGTATCTTATATTGAGTGCGAGTGGAGTTTCCCTTCCGAGTCAGCACACAGCGGGCAACGACCTTGTTGCGAGACATGTAGTATTTCATCACTAATGTTAAATTAATCTTGTATATGTGTGGTAGTGAACTAATATCTGAAAAATATTTGAAAAACCTGACGTAGTTCTTGTTTGAAACAACATTAACAGTTCAGTCAAACAAGTCATCAAAATCTAAAAATAATAAAGAGAGGTAGGACTCATCGAGTACCTCCACCTCACAGAAAACCGAATCCAAATAACAACTCACCGGCTAATTATTGTTTGCCTGTAAGTATTTCGATGGGTCGTTGCGCGTGTCATTCTAACCGAACACGCATGTTGAGCAACGTTGACCGCAGTCTGTCTATGGGTGGGTTTATCTACCTCGAGTTTCTCCGGGCTCGGAGGGCACGTTAAGCCGTCGGTCCCGGCTGTTGTCGATAGATGACAGTCGTTAAGCTAAGTCAGTGGCCCTCGGGCGGCTTGAAAACAGTCCTCCGCCAATCCGCATTTGAGCAGCGTGGTGGAGTATGCTCTAAACCCCTTCGGTTGAAGGGAGATCCGTGTCCCTGCAGTGGGATGAGTAAGTGTTGACGTTGTATGATATGGTGGTATTTCGGTGCGAGGGAACGAGATTGCAATTAAGCCCTTAAGGAGTTGCGGTGTCAGCAGCAAGTGATGACACTAGACAATGTTGCAAGCGTTCATAGGCTACGGTAACTGTTTTACAACAGGTGGGCCGTATGCTTGTATGCCTCTCGACGTTGTCATAAAATGGCCGTCTGTCATACTGCCGGTTAGAAATGAAAACTTATTAGTTTCACATACTTGTACATTTATATATAACCAAACTCGCCTGATCATTCAGCGAGTTTGGTGCTTTTCCTCATCCCTGAAGAGTATGTATGAGAAGACTCGGTCATTACACAACGTCACTCGCTTCTTTCTCTTTCATGCACGCTCGCCGGTTCCTAGGGCTCCTGACATTACCTTCTGGTATAGCACGAACTATTTGGTCATGGTAGGTTAGTATTGGTCTTCCTAGACTCTTACATCCTTCCACTTTCGCACTGTATATCTGTTTAGTTGTTTTTTGCACCCTGCGTTGTTTCAACATGTCCGAATCAACGGAGCATGCCTTTTCTTTCTTTAACACCGACTCTCTCTTTCACACCAACTCTCCTTCTAACGTTATCATTACGAACGCAGTCAGCAAGCGTTACGCCATAAATTTTGCACAATGCTCGTATCTCGCCCGCATTTATTCTACTTTCATGCTCTTTTCATTCTCTTTTTTCCCTTTGTCATACCCAGTTTTCACTTCCATAAGTTAGCGCGGAATAAGCACCGCGTTGTGTACAGCGAGCTGTGCCTTTTCTAGGCGACCTCGGCATATGGAAAGGCGTGATGCTTAATCTAAGAAAGGGGTCAAAGAGCAAAGTTTACTTCGGTCGCCAGCCACGCTCTTTCCCTAACATTGCTCCGAATAGTCCAGCGATGCCCAAACATTTAATCTCAAGAGGAGTGGATAAAAACCCATTGGAAATCTAATTAATGTTTTAATAAATTAACAATCAATGCAAATAAAACTAGGATGAATATAGTATATAATCTTTTACACAATGCTGGTGTCTCATTTCGTACTGAATTAGCTAATAGACTAAATGAGCACGATTAGAAAGAATTTGAGTATTCCCCGAATCAGCAATTTTTTATAAAGAACCCCTTAGCCTCTCGACAGAAATTAACACCACGTTATACTCACGATAAAGTTATGGCTAACCTTCCAATCCATATTTATACACGGAAAAAATCCGGCCTCATAACTAAATCTAGAATCTCCTAATACTCCAATTCCTCCTGCATACGGCCCTCATGCAGGAGATAAACCTTGAGAATCTCGGAGATGGCCCTGGTATACTGCCCTTTCAATTAGGCCCTACTAAGTTAATATCCCATCATCACTCCTTCGTTTCAAGAGTTCCAGAGTATTAATTTTCAAGAATTGCAAGATAAAAGTTTATTCTCTTAACAATCAACTAGCTAGCAAAAGCAGGAAAATATACAATTAGACTTGTTCACTATTTTAACCCCATATTAACCATCAAAGAAGTAAGCTTCAAAGTGTGTCTGGTCAGTTAGAGTCATTTGAAATGAATCGCATTAAAAGAGGACTCATTGATGGACTAGGATCCGTAGCGAATCAAACAATCGGCAGTTCCCAGGGCTGCTGCCTTTGTTCTTAGTCCTACAATTAGAACACAAGTATTCTTCCGGCGGTATATTCGCTGTAGATCATTAACGCAATAATAAGTACTTACCCTAAATCGCCAAAGTTACCTCGTAAATCTCATTACGATTCTGTGCCTTCAACATTTAAGGGGTCATGTACATGTATAATATACATTTAGTTGTTCATCAATAGGGTATATCATGTTTAATCTATACATAGACTAATGTCTAGTTGCAGAATAAAAATTTTTGGTTACCTTATTACTAACGATTCATGGACTAAGGTATCTGTAGCCAACTTACCCGTATACATATTTATGGTTAGCATAACTTGTGTATTGAATATAGTCTGATTATTGGGAGTGTATGGGCAGAATAGTATGAAATTGCCATTTTTGGAGTCTGTTGTAGCGTGCTCTGAAAACAAAAGCAACATTTTTTTTAATACCACTAAGGATTTTTTTTTAATTATTACCGATGTTCATTGATGATTCCATCCACTACTGTACACTGTTGGATATTTTAAAGTACCTATTTGTTTACAAATAATTTAAGTTCAGTGTTCTCAAATCAATCCACAGCAGTTAGGATTTACCTCACATTGCCAGTTACAGTAGCATATCATACAGCGAAAGATCAATTTTCTAAACTAAAAATATTAAAAACCTATTTGTAATTGTATTGAATATTGATTATTAAAGAGATCAACATTGTCGCAAAGCGGATTGACAAAATCGTTATTAAGTAATCAAAATTGATGTCAGTGACAATCAGTGTCATAATTAAAGCTCAGAAAGTAGGTAGGTAACTTTTTTGTAATAATATTGAAGTCATCTGAATAACAATATTTCAGTCATCCAATATATTTGTGCCTGTAATAAAGTTTTTAAATTAAACATTTTTGAAATAACCATAACTTGTTTTGTAATTTTTTTTACCCCTTCCTTCCCAAAAATAGTTTTTACCAGCGTAGGTACCTACATTAGCCTAGCATCAAGCTTCCCGAATCTGTCAAATCTACATAAGTATCCCAATTAAGATTGAACTCTGTAAATTTTATTTAAGGTCGCAGTTAGAATGAATTTTGACAGATGTGGAAAGCTTGATACGAGACGAGACCCAGTATACATAGGTAATCTACCTTTATATTTGTGTTCATTGTTTGTAATGTAAGTTTAAGGTGTAAACACAAACACTTTAACATGCCTAAGGAAGGAGGAAACGTTGCTATGGTAGCATTTTTTTAGCTATAGGCTACGGTGGTTGTTTACCATCAGGCAGGCCGTATGCTTGTTTGCCACCTTGGTGGTATATAAAAACTGTCCAGCTGGCGGGCAGAAACCAGGTCCGTAGCTGGGCGGCAGTTTGGCTAGTCAGAATAACGACTGCCTTGTATTGGAGATTGTATCGGTTATATAGGCATAATATTGCTGATCTGTTATTTCTAATACTATAGTCATATTGAAGTGATCAGGTCTAATAGTTTCCATGTGTACAATGTTTATATTATTACTTAAATTGACAGTTCACAATTCTTTATAGGTAATAAACATTGATAACAACAACTGTACTTACTGCAATGTGAATCGAACATGATGTGTGCATGTGTTTTTGAAGGGTTAGCTTGCACGAAACTAAACTAAAATAAAATATTTGTAAAATAACACTCTGTTATACTACAATGCACCTATTAAATAAATAAATGAAGATAGCAACCTAAGCTAAATATATTGCTTATACAGTGCGTACTGCCATTTATTGTTTACTATGCGAGTTCGTCGCTTAATAACCAATAAATGGCTGTACGTTCTGGAACATTCGCTCCCGTTTTAAATGAAGACGATTTACAGTCTTTATGAAAGAAATCCAAGTCACTTACGCGCATTGATTTCAGCCGCTATCAAATAGATACAAAAGTACACTAGTTTGAAATACATAACTTATATCAAGCGACACTGTGAGACGGGCGCTCGAGTTCAATTTGATGTTATTCTTATACTCGTAGTATTTGTTACTACAGGAAAATCGATATTTTTACCTTTGTTACAGAGTACATCTAATGATATTTGTCCTTAATGATTCACGACTTTAGTTATGAGTATAATGTTAACTGTTATTAGGTAGTTAGTTTTGACGAGCTCGGTGGCTCAGTCGTGAAAGACGCGACTTTGACACCAACATTCGTGGGTTCGATTCCCACACAAGACAAACATATGTATGCATGAAAATGTCTGTTTGTCTTGGTCTGGGTGTTTTAAGAGAGGTAGGGCGCATGAAAGCAGACCGTCTGGGGAAGTACCTCCACCTCACAGAAAACCGCAGCCAAGTAACAACTTACAACACCCTAGAGAGTTGTTGTGGGTGGACGAGGAACAATGCAGGGCACACTCCAACTTTGCCCTGCGAATGTTTACGTCACTCACACTCAGGGACACAACAACCCTCTACGAGTTGTCATATGGCTGCCGTTTTCTGTGAGGTGGAGGTACTTCCCCAAACGGGCTACTTTGATGCGCTCTACCTCTCTTAAGTGCACCCAGATCAAGACAAACAGACATGCTCATGCACACAAATATTTACCCGGTGTGGGAACCGAACTCACGAGTGTTGGTGTCAAAATAAAGTAACAGCGCGTTTCACCACTGCACCATCGAGCTCATCAATACACCGATACCAACATTGGTGTCAGACAGGGATGCGGGCTGTCGGCTCGGCTATTCATTTTAAATCTAGACAATTGTTCCTTGCTCCTTCCTATCCTCGACTACGCTGATTCCTGTTACCTTGATATCACCGAAGAGCAATTAAATAAGCTTGAGCGCCTTCAAAACTTTTGCATACGGTTCATATTTAGACTTCGTAAATATGACCATGTTTCTGAGTTTCGTTTTCAGCTCAAGTGGCTCCCTATAAGACTTCGTCGCAACTGGCACAGCCTTTCGCTTCGTTACTCTATCCTCTTTGATCCTACTGCCCCAACCTATTTAAAGGAACGTTTTATCTTTCATAGCGATTCGCATGATCGTACCCTGCGTGACGCACTGTTACTCCGTCTCAAAACACCACACCACTCCACTGATTTCTACACCAATACTTTCTCGGTTGAAGCAGTGCGCCTGTGGAATGCTCTGCCTTTCGATATCCGGAATGCTCATTCACTTCAATCCTTCAAACATCTTGTCAAACTTCATTATCTTTCCCTTAACATTACGTAATTAGCATTATTTTCTTGTATTTCTCCTCAGTCTCATTTAGTGTGTGTATAATTAATTCAATGTATTGATCAATTTGCTAAATTGTGTGTACATGTGTACTTGTTATATATAACATATGTAATTATATACGTTTGTGTATTTATTTATATAATTACTTTATTTCCTTTAAGTTATGCTCTGCGCCACCCTACCTTATTTCTTTACTTCTCCTCTACCCTAAGGTTGTCTGGAAGAGATCGCATCGCGATAAGACCGCCGTTGTACTGATACTTTGTTATTGTTCTTTTCTTATGTATTTTTCTTTTGGTGCATTAAAGATTATTGTATTGTATTGTCCACGACGAATAATGAATATGGGAATGCCAATGGGTGTCTCGGTGGTCAACTACCTGCTTCATGCATACGACTCGGTATTAATAGCAGAATTACCATCTAAACTGCAAACACTGTCTACAACAATGAAACATGATAAATAAATAAATAAGTATGAAGCGAGGCTTACAATTGAATGCGATGAAAATAAAGATAGTGGTGTTTGAGCGATAGACAAGCAGAGCGAACATGAGGATTTCGGTTGGCGACGTAATGTTGGAGCAAGCGGATGTGATTGTATAACCTGGAAGTGCTTTTGGTAGTGATAAAAGGAACACCGCTGATGTAGAGAGACGAGTGGGGTATTGAGTAAACTTCTAGGTTGTCGAATTGTATAGTCTACGCAACGATGTGTTAATCCCCACGCTAACTTATGGAAGTGAATCCTGCTAGTGGCAGAGAGTGCATGAGCATGGTGCAAAATTTATTGCTGACTGAACCAACAATGCGCAGCTTGCGCATTATGCCACAAATTTTGTGTTCATTGTTTGTAATGTAAGTTTAAGGTGTAAACACTAACACCTTAACTTGCCTAAGGAAGGAGGAAACGTTGCTATGGTAGTGGTAATTAATTTGCTATGGTTGCTATGGTAGTGGTAATTAGAAGCTTGAACCAACAATGCGCAAAATTTGCGCATTGTTGATTCAAGCTTCTAATTGACCGTTCCCAAATTCCATTAGCACTAGGCCAAGAAGGGCAATTCCAGTGCCACTCAATGCCCATATTATATTCTTTATAAAATGATTTCTTGAAAATTTATTCCAATTGTTGGTATTCCTCTTGAAAAATTCTTCCTTTGTTTGCGCCCACAAAATTATACGAAATAGATGTATTTCGGGCTGCCTTGTCTTGTTGCTATGCGATGTAAGGCATAGTGACGTAAGGTATAAGTGAAGCGCTGCTCAAATCTGATACTAGCATATGATGTCGAATGCCGTGGGGAATGACAGAGTTAATCGTCTTATGATTTTACCTAGACATCATCCTTCCTACCATAACATTAATCCTCAACAATTCGATTAGCTCTGGAGTTTTCCCAAACACCTGGAAAGTTGCCCAAGTTATCCCATTTTCTAAGAAATCCAATCCGTCATCTTTTTCCGACTACTGCTCCATTTCTATTCTTCCTTTCCTATCTAAAGTCCTTGAACGCCTAGTTCAGCAACAACTGATTCTATTCCTGAACAGTAATAACATTCTCAATCCCTTCCAATCTGGTTTCCGTCCCGGTCAACTATTAATGAATTTTTACGAGAGCGGTAGTCTAGTACGACTACCGCTCTCGTAAAAATTACTGACGACATCCGTTTTCATATGGACAAATCACAGCTTAAGGGTTTGACGCTGTTGGACTGACGATGTTCTACTGCAACAGCTACATTCTCTCAACATATCTACAGCGGCAATTGATTGGTTTCATTCCTACCTGTACGGTCGTCACCAGCGTGTACGTATTGAGAACACATTTTCTTCATGGTGCTCGATACTTGCTGGCGTGCCTCAGGGTGGCACATTGTCTTCTCTTCTATTTTCCTCATTTATTAATTCTATCTCTTCTAAACTTCGCTCCTCCTACCATCTTTATGCAGATGATCTCCAAATTTATTAGAACACCTTTCTGGCGCTATATCCGTTATTAACGATGACCTAACGCACATAGCTCGCTGGAGTAAATCTCACGGCCTTAAATTAAATCCATCCCTAACTCAAACTATTATAATAATCTCTCCCCCCGGACCACTGTGACCTCTCCCCCCGGACCACTGTGAAGAGTGCACGTATTAACTTAACGCTGTCGCGTTATATTTAAATTAATATAAATATTTAAAAAAAATTACATTTGAAAAAATTGTGACGCTGGTGGGATTCGTTCTGGGTGCCCGCGCTGTGTTGGTTGGTTCGCTGACCGCTGTTCCATCGATATTGCTACACCGAAAATACAAATTACCTGCGGCGCCGCTACTACGTCATCGCGGCTACGAATCGATGTGCGCCGGCGGCGGCTACGGTGCTACGAACGACGACGGCGGGCATACGATACGCGCGTACAAGGTGACGAACGAATAGTGCAATGCTGTGAATTGGGCTATGCTATTAATTTGTTAATATGTGAAGGGCTTAAATGCTGCAGTGACTTATTATTATACCGGCAACATTGATCAATATTAATTCTACTTACCCAACTATTATTGTTATTACAGCTATTATTGTTTAACATAAAGTATGCCATTAAAGCGCACTCCTCCCGCTACGCCTGTATCAACTAATTCTGCTGCTGACGTACAGTTGTCGCACTGCGACTCAGCGCCAGAAAATGATGCGCCCAATGTCAGTATGCGTACTAAGAGAAAATTCAGTGGTAAAGATACAGCCCAATGGCAAACTATGATGGGAACCATAAGGGGTATGTTCGCGTCATTGTCAATGGAGCAGGATGGACGGTTTGCCGTATTGCAGAGATCAGTTGATGAAAATTAAGACTCAAAACCAGGAAATAACGAAGAGCGTAGAGTTTCTTTCTACGAAGTATGACGATTTCTTGAATAAAATATCACTACTAGAAGAGAAACGGTCAGAGGACTCAAAGTATATAGCAGTGCTCGAGGATAGAATTGCTGTGCTGGAGCGGGGTTTGTTGGCCTCTAGTATTGTAATACGTAATGTGCCACGTACAAACAAAGTTGAGGATGTGTATGAAACAAAGGAGGAATTGTCAAATATGGTTCTTAACTTGGCTAAGTCAATTAACATCGAAATAAGTCATTCGAATATAAAAGACGTAAACAGGACACGTATTACTAAATCTAAGGGCACTGGGCCGATTGTGGTTGAGTTTAATAATCCCATTATAAAGGATACGCTCATATTCATCTGTAAAAAAATTTAACAGCGGCAGGTCTAAGGTAGATAAATTAAACACAGAACACTTAAATATGAGATGCACAAGAAAATCGATATTTATGTCAGAAGCACCTACAGTGCGCAGCGCCTGTTCTTCATGACAAGACAGTTTGCTAAGGCAAACAGTTATCAATTCTGCTGGACTTCCAAAGGTGTAATTTTTATATGAGGAAAGCGGCGGGACTTCCGCCTATACGAATAAACAGAGAGATTGATCTGGAGGACCTCAAAGTCATTAAGTGACTATTTCTGCATAATTCAGCGATTCATGGTTGGTCATGTACTTTTTACTGTCATTGCTATTATTTATATCTTGTCAAGTTGGCTTTTTCACTGTCTGTTCATTTCATATCAAATCCAATGGTTGCTCATGGTGTTTTATGTATGCCGTACTCATCACAACACACATCTAAATCAAACCTTACATATACATATAGCTGCAATATAACACATATGAGTACATGCATCGTACAGACACTAAATAAAAACCAATTGTATTTCCGTAAATATAAGATAGACTTACAAATACTCACAATAAATACTCTATCTGATACTCACCCTACTCAGACCCCTTTGGAGTATACTTTGATATAGGTCATAATCGTCTCTATTCACAAAAAGTTATACATACAAATTTGCCTCCTAATATACACGTTGACAACAGAGTATCAATATTGTTGGTCACACAATATTTATATAAAATTTAATATTCAATATAGCATAGATGCAATAGATGAAATATCGGTATCTCAAAGTGGCGTATGTAAAATTGAAGATTGTCATAAATTTACAAATAATTCCACCATCAAGCTAATATCACAAAATATTAGGAGCATCTCAAAAAAATTTCCGGAGTTCTTGACAATGTTAGCTCGTTTTGATACCAAGTGGGATATCATGGTGCTAACAGAATGCTGGCTAATGGGGGGGTGTAGTATTCCAAATATTGATGGATATAGCGTCGTTCATACTATGAACAATCATACACAAAATGAAGGAGTAGTTGTATATGTCAATAAAAATCTTTCTTATACTGCTGAAGAACCACCATTTTGTGATGTTAATTGCCTTCTTTTGAAGATAAATAAGTCCACAACATTAATTTCTATTTATCGGCCACCAGCAAAACGTGATTATCACAAATTTTCTTAATTCATTAGATTCCCTGTTATCGCGTGTTAAATGTTTTCAAAATATCATACTAACCGGAGATTTAAATATTAATATTGCCAATGATGCGGAATGTTTGACTAAAGAAAATTATTTAAACTTAACGGCATCCCTTGGGCTCTTTCCAGCACATATATTACCTACTCGGCAGACAAGTTGTCTAGATCACTTACTTTTGAAAACTAGGCTCTCAGCTGCAACGTTGGTCGCACACACTTCACTCACTGATCATGATACAATACTGTTTTTCTTCAACACGAGTGTTCCGAAAGCCAAGGCTGTTCAGTATGTCACAAAAATAAACTATGATGAGATAGAGAAAGACTTAATCTTCTCTCAAATCAAACTGTGCTACGGGCTGGGATGGAATACCTAGTATATTTTTGCAAAAGTTTAAACAAATTCTTATCCCACCGATAAAGTTTATAGTTAGTTAACTTGGCACTTGCAACAGGTACATTTCCCAAGGTCTTTAAAAAAGCTGTTATAACTCTAGTTTATAAGTCTGGGGACAGAGACTGTGTCAACAACTACCGCCCAATATATATTTTTCCGGCGCTATCTAAACTGCTTGAACGCATAATTAACAACAGATTAGTCAAATACTCGTATTTAGAGACCAATAATATACTCTCAATTGGCCAGTTTGGTTTCCGTCAAAGTAAGTCTACTGTTGATGCGGTACATAACTTAACTAATTATGTGGTGGAAGCTCTGGACGGTCGAAAAAACGTAATTGGTATCTTTCTAGATTTAGCAAAAGCTTTTGACACAGTCTCTGTACCAATACTTCTAAAGAAATTGGAATTCATAGGAATTCGAGGCACACAGTTGAAACTTTTTAAAGACTATTTAACTGAGCGAACGCAATGTGTTAAAATAGGCAACAATATTAGTCAGGATATACCGGTCTATTACGGTGTGCCGCAAGGAAGTATCCTTGGACCCACCCTCTTCCTTGTATACATGAATGACTTGTTCAATGTCAATGTCGGGTGAAACATGGCAAGAAGTTTATTTGACGGCACAAACGGGTTTTAATGCTGTGAATGATTGGCTTTGTAAAAATTTGCTTACTCTCAATAAAGAAAAGACAAAGTATATTACATTCTCTTTGAGGCAAAAGATACAAACCACATTGTCACCCTTTGTAATTAGAGCACATTCTTGCTCGACAATGGACAGGAATAATTGTTGTTGTACGCAAATGGAGAGAACGGATTCAATAAGGTATCTAGGAGTAATTATTGACGGCAGAATGAATTTTCAGCCACATATAAATCAACTCACTGCAAGGATGAGAAAATTAATATATGTTTTCAAAAGCTTGCGTCATGTAGCCAATTATAAAATCTTAACATCTGTATACTTTGCACTTTGCCAATCCCTGTTACTATATTGTGTTACCTCATGGGGCGGAGCCGCGAAAAGCACAATGATTAGGCTAGAAAGGGCACAACGTTCAATACTAAAAGTCATGTTTTGCTTGCCATACAGGTATCCTACAGTTGATTTGTACAGAAAGGCCAAAGTGATGTCTGTTCGTCAGCTTTTTGTTCACAGCACCGTCTTAAAGCAACATTCGTCCTATACATATGATCCAAAAATTGTACGAGTAGCACATAGGAGACGTAAGGATATGGTTTGCTTTAATAAAAACATATTCATCGTCGATAACAAATCATTTTTTCTGTTTCCTTGGCTGTGCTTTATATAATAGAGTCAATAAACAAATTTGTATTTACTCCAGTACTAAAAGGATATGTAAGGTTAAAGTTAGGGAGTGGCTACTTGGCCTTAATTACGCGGATACTGAAAATCTTTTGAGGTTTTAACAATGATATAAATACACTGATATTACGGGACAAATACGATATAATTACCTAAACACAAAACAAGTTCAAATATTATCACGTGAAGGAGTGTCAGTGGGAGCCATCAAATATGCAATGTGCGCTAAGTGGCTCCCGATCCCAAGATATAGATCGTAGGGCTGAATAAGAAGTAAGTTATAAATATACATCGCAAACATTATAAACATACAATCTCACAGGCACACACACATACACACAAAGGCACAATACTTCAATGATGAGTGCAAAATAAAATATTACTCTTTTTGTGTTATCTTCTTATGTTGGATTTCAAACATTTTATTGTCATTTTTTATGTTATCTAGCTTCAATTATACTACTTATACTGTGGGGTGGAGACCTGGTGACCTGAAATACAGGCTTCTAGCCTAGTTTAGGCACCAGTCTTCCACAACACATAGGCGCAAAAACTGTGTAATTAACCATCTTTGCGTATTTTAGTTGTGGAAGAAATAAAATAAATTATTATTATTATAATAGGCAGTCCTTATATCTAGAATTAACTGGAGAGGCTTGAATCCTGTAGTTTTTGATGGAACGGAAATCAAATATAGCGATAAAATAAAAAATCTCGGTGTATATTTGGATAGAACCTTGTCCTGGTCTGTACATATTGCCGATCTTGGTAAAAGGTTGTTTGCCGCCAATTCTTCTTTGAGAAGATTGCGTAATTTTCTCCCAATAGATACCAAAATTGCGCTTGCACAATCTCTACTCCCTCCTACTCGTATTCTTGATTATGCTGATTCCTGTTACCTTGACCTCACTGTAGAGCAACTAAGTGAGAGTGTGAGAGAGTGGCCTGTTCTAAAATGTAATAATTCAAATGAGTTACCTGAAACTAAGAAAAGGGTTGCTATCGTAATTATTAATAAACCTTTTATTGAATTCGAACGTTTTCAAATTTAAATAGACTACGAAGAACAATAACTTATGTCAAAAGATTTATACATAATTTAAAAAAATAGACAGAATAGATGAAAGAATTAAAGAATGCAGGATAAAAGAGTGACGAAGCATATATACATGGATGTAGGAGCCGAGGAAGCCAAGACTTACCTACCATGACTTGGATGGAGATGGTTAAAAACTTTGGACTATGACGCAACGGAAAATCTTCTAACCACGATTGTCTGATTTTTATCTTACACATCGAACCATGGATTATATCCACTGTTACATTATATGAATTCACACATACATACATCACTTTACACTTTACGAGTATATCTGCTATTTTCCTCAAACGTTGGTCAAATTGAAATATACTGAATTTACTTTCGTCTTTTATCTGATTGAATCTATTATTCATACGGAAACTGTACAGATGAGCTACTTATTAAATGCACGTAATTCGTATTTCATTTTTACCAATCTGAGCAAAGAGTGTTAGCTGCCACATTAATGTTCTTGTTTGCTTTTTATATATGTATATTTTTCACATCCAATTGTCAGTGAAAGTTAATTGTAACATAGACATTAAATATTGTATTATCGTAGCGGTTCGTTAATTCATCATAGTTTTGGTAAATCATAAAAAGCGAGGGGAGCCTGGTGACTCGTAACACAGGTTGGTTTTTACCTCCCTAGCTCGAGCACCAGTTCTCTCCACATGTAGGTACTATCATACTGTGTACTTATACAAATTTTCAATGTACAAAATTGTGGTGAGAAAAATAAATATCGTTATTATTATTATCGTTTTATTATTATGACCAAATTGATCATACACATGCCCTAGAAACCGGCGAGCGTGCATGAGAAGAGCAATTAATGTTAAAGAAGGATCGAGTCACGTGGCGCTCGGTTCTCTCTGCCTACCCCTCAAGGGATTTGGCGTGAAGTTATAAACAGAATAGATTGTCTGGTGATTTAACTGTTGACAAATTAAATTCATCTTTTAAATTATTATGCGTTATGGCTCAAAAACAATATCTTCCCAATGAATACTAAACATTATCTGACAAAAAACAGTTGAACGTGAAATCCAAAAGTTAATCACTCACCTTTCATCGATGAAGCATTTTGATTCGTGTGGGTGGAGGAATTGATGGGTCTAGCTATCTCTATGACCAGAAACACCCAATTCGGTTGACTTCGTCGCATCATTTATGTAAGTTAATATTCAAAATGTAACGTAATCGTAGTATGCACGCGCTTTTAGCGAAAGTCAGACAAAGAATCTGGCCTATAAAGGACAGAGTGGTTGCCAGAACTACAGTTCAAAACTGCATACGATGTCGACGCGTGCGAGGGAAGATCAAATACCCAAAAATGGGAGACTTACATTCGCAACGCATATGTATGACTTTCCTTTCAGTTCAGTTGGAATTGACATTGCTGGCTCTTTTATACTTTAAATCGTAAGGGCCACGCCTCGAAAATCAGCCGGAAGGTCGTCTAAATCGCTATACTCGACTCGAACAAAATCGACAGGACTTTTGGCGCAGATGGTATAGGGAATATATATCCGAACTTCAAGTACGATCCAAATGGAAGCTCAATACGACTAGATTAAAAGTTGGTGATCTACTCCTTCTGCGTGAGGATTCTCTTCCGCCGCTTTTTTGGCGCACTGGACGAGTAGTGAAACTATATCCGGGACCAGACGGAGTTTCCCGCGTCGCTGACAACAATACAACTACAGTAGGGTAAGCACGAACATATTAGAAACTCGTATCGTAATCGTAACGAGTGCTCGATAGTATTACGCAGCATCACGCTAGTACGTAGCACGAAGCACCTTCGTCGTCCTATCGTATCCTCGATAGCATTTTGATACTACGTAAACCGGTACGAACAAATTGAGTGAACGATTCGTTCTGACATTAGATGAAGTTGTTCTTGTAATTTTTATCTTAAGTATTCTATGAAATATTCGAGTGAATTATATACAAAAACTTTGAAATATGAATGTCCTTTTTGTATTAACATTTTAAATTGTGTTAATATTTGAAAAAATATAAAATATGACGTTTTAATTTGAAAAACATAAACAGCTGGATTACTTTTATTTCTGAACGGCTTCTTGATATTCTGATTCGGAGACTCAACAAAGGAGAACTGTCGCAAGCTTTGTTTATTTATATATCGTATAAATAATCAAAGGTCGCAAGGTATGCATTTAATAGTCTCAAGAATTTCAAGTGCTCGGCCTAAGTATAATATATAAAAAGTCATCA
This sequence comes from Pyralis farinalis, assembly GCA_947507595.1. Classification (NCBI taxonomy): domain Eukaryota; kingdom Metazoa; phylum Arthropoda; class Insecta; order Lepidoptera; family Pyralidae; genus Pyralis; species Pyralis farinalis. Next base: position 1,811,427 of record OX382263.1, read on the forward strand.
ATCGATTTCGTTCATGTCGCACATACCTTATCAGTATTTTTTGATTGTTATTGTGACGGAGTGTGAATTCAGTTTTTGTTTTAATTTATTTCGTTTTATTGGGTCAAGGTAGGAGCTCCTTTAAAAACAACATGTTATGCATTAGGCAAATATCTATAGGGCTGTTAGTGGCACTGGTGGAGGGCTGGTTGTTATCTTTGAAGGCAAAACTATTTTTAAATTCAGTTTCTATCAGATCTAGCAGTTTTGTTGATTTTCTTTGTTAGCCCTGCGACTTACTTCTGTGGAACATAATCAATAAATAAAAAAAAACGGTAGGTACTTTAGTACAAATACATATTTTTTTTCAATTATGTATTAGTAGAATGAAATATAAACTATATAGGTATTTAATATATAATTTTTTTATTTACAAATTTTTATTTCATCCTACTAATAATTGAAAAAATAGGTTTATTTTTGTATATTATTAGTATAGGTTTTCTATATTATTGTTCATTTACTGGGTGTTCAATAAGTATTGTAGTAAGATAATAAAATAACACAATAAACTACATTAAACGCTAGGGAGTTATGGTCGCGCCTTTGTTTCTGTGCACATAATTTTGGCTAATAAATCGTTCTAAACTGGAAACTACAGTAATTTGGAGTTGTTATTGAATTCCATATTCTCTCTACTCTACGAGACAGACGGTAAGAGAGCGTACATAAGAGCGGACGCCCAGCGCGTTACACGAGTCGGCACGGAACTAGTGGCGCACCCTACTGGATCGCGTAACTACTGGTGACGGGCCAAAGCCGTGCAAGCCAACTTCTGTCAGCCCTCGCTCCACCGCTACGATGGCCCGATGGCTCACTGGCGCATCAGCCGCAGCAGAAAGCCGATCTTATGGCCAGCCCCTTTGCAGTTAACTCCCGGATCGATGACTATAGCATGGAACCACTAACAATAGGTAGACTGGGTACAGTTGTGACAATTTTCAATTGATCGCCCATGATTTTGTCAGTATGTCAGTTAGCTTCACGGAAAGTGTTTTTATAGTGAACATGTACATTTGTTTACGTATAATTACTACAATTTTGTCTCCAAGTGCAATGGATAATGCGTAGGAGCAAATTAAAAAAAAAAGAAATTTTGTCACAATGGACCACAGGCCAGGGGCGGTTGTGACAGTGTGTGGGGTCGGTAGTGACCTAGTGACAGGTTCAAAATAAAACATCAAAAGGGTCTAAATTCACCTTTATTGCAAATAATACCAAATTAATACAATATGACATTCTTCTGAAAGAAATAATAATGACGTAACAATAGAAATAGAATTTGGGAACATTTTAATCGCTTATACTCGTAACAATAAAGCACTACAGCATATATAGTTATTATAACATTCTTCATGTTCATCAGTCAAGAAAGTTAACTAAATTTTCAATTACGCATTACGGTAAATATCAAAATATAAAATAAATTTTAATAAATGTTACAACAAAATTCCCTTGATCTATCCCTATTAAGATACCCTACTGGTAGGGATAAGTGGAAAAACTAGAACTAAAAATTAAATGGCATTTAGTGCTGCAAGAAGCTAATAATATCTTCTTAAGGAATATAAATATTTATGTAAGTATTATCATACAACGTCAAAAACCAATAAATATCGAAGTTTGATTCTAGTTGTCTGTAAACTGAAAAAAAAACTACCAAGATCTAGTCAGAGTCATGACAAATATAATGGCGGGTACCACCTGGGCACTCTGTGTGGGACCAGAGCTCACATTTTCCATGGCATTTGATCTATTTCTCGCCAGGCCTACTTTCAGAATATGCGCCTACACAAACCAGACAGAAATACTCTTCTTCATCCGATGATGGTGGCGATATCTTCATTTTCTTAATTTTGTTTTTCCTTTAACTGTGTCTTTTTGCTTAACGTTCTATTGCTTTTCTTTTTCTTCAAATTGCAGCGAGACTGCTTCTTTTTCAGGCATATCTGTATAAATGGTCGACTTAATTGTTCTGGAACATCTTATTTTTCTTTGGCGAACCTTCGGAAAAGTCGAACAACTTCAGGCGAAAAAGATGTTGATGCGGATGACGCACTTGGCTAAATATTGCTTTATTTTCGAACTAAAGATTCGCCCAATTAGTTATAAGTTAGTTAGGAAACTGGCGGCATTTCATCGTTAGATCCAGTATTATTTTCTCCAGTGTCAAGGTTTGGTATGTCTACAATAAGTGATGGTTCTGTAGGACTAGTCTCAGTGTCTTTGGTCTATCCATTACAAATGATGACCCTGCAGGATCTGTCCGTTACAAAAGACGGTGCAAAGTCAATTTCTTGGAATAGGTTACGATTATACGGATAAATTCCAGTCTTCCTCGTGCGTGTTCTGGGCATCTAAAAGCAAAAAAAAATTTTACCTGTGTCACAATTGTACCCAGAAAATGTGGCACAACTGTACCCAATGCACTAATTCGTAAAAAAACAATTGTCATGACAATACCCAATAATCTACGTACAAAGTAATCACTGCTATTTGACACCAAATATTTAACTTATAACGAGGGAAAACACTCATTACTCTATCTGTAGACATATAACAACAATTATTAAAAGAAATCGAATAAAAATACTTACTTTTGACTGTTACAAAGTAATATAGGCCCCTCCAAGCGTTAACGTCGCGCGATGGCTGACGCAATACTGTGAAACACGTTCAGGTGGGCACACTGCTCCTCTTTCCCTTTGCAGCCTACCCGGTATTCCTTACACTTTCGCTGATATGACGACTGTCACAACCGTACCCAGTCTACCTACTCTCCAGTGGATCCGTTATGCCTGATATCCACAACAGGCAGCGCTATGTGCGTTTTGAGCTACAGTCACTCGATGTCCGAAAAGCCAGTGGTCCTAAGGGTATCCCAGCGATTATTCTAAAAAATATTTTATTTTATTTTATTATTTTAATTGTAAGGGAAAATTGTAAAGGAAGCTTACAGCTACATTTACAACACGAACGTTTAAATTGAAAATATAAGCCAATTACAAGCTACTCGTACCACAGATAGTTTATCATATCATGTTTATATACTTAACAACAGTAATTCATTATCACTGCACATGCTTTACAAACTACAGGCGAAGAATAAACAGGAAATATGTACTTATTGTCTAATAATGCATTACTATGGAGCACAATCATCACGTTTCAGTCAGTACCTATTTCCTTATATATGTTTTGCTACTGCAAAATATATAAATATGCTTATTCTTTCTACATAATTCGTTGAAGTACGATGTGGCTCGATAAAAAAAGCTATTTTTCCTGTATTGGGCACGAGTCCATGGAACACTAAAAGTTTTAGACCGTCTATGTGAAATGTGTCGCAAGAGCGAAAATGTGCAGCGGAGTTGGTCTCCCGTGTTGACGCACCTCGATCGCCTCTCGTACTCGACTCGGTTGTATTCCGGATGCTTGGAGAGAAGCCAATGTGCAACTGGTCCCCAAAAAAGGAGACCGTTCTGGCCTCATCAAATTACCGTCCCATTGCCGTAACTTCAGTGATGTGCAAAGTCATAGAACGGATCCTCAACGATTCGATCGAACGATCAAACGGTCCGTTACCTAGAAGATCACTAGATAATTAATGATCGTCAGTATGGTTTTAGACCGCAACGATCAACGGGTGAACTTCTAGCGTATGTGATGCACCTCTGTGGGGAGGCAATCTGCTAGGCTGAATATGCGAGACCACGCCGGACCAACTTTGTCTTATTTATAAGACTTGAGTTCGGGCCTGCGTGGAGTATTGCTCGCATCTCTGGGGCGGCTCCATACAATATCTTCTCGAGGCTCTCGATTGGTTGCAGCGATGGGTTATCCGCATAATCGACGACGAAGAGGTCACCAAAAACCTAGAACCTCTTCAACTCCGTAGGGACATTGGCTCGCTAAGCGTATTTTACCACCTTTACCATGGCGAGTGCTCTGAAGAACTGTTTTCCCTTATCCCACCCTACCTTCCGTCATAGAACCACACGTGCTGGCTTGCGATGTCATTGTTCCACAGTTGAGAACATTTCTTCGCGTACCAAAAAGTTCGGCAACTCTATCTTTGTCGTACCATTAAAAAGTGGAACGCCTTACGTGCACATGTGTTCCCTCCTTGCTACTATATGGGATCCTTCAAACGAGGCGTGAAGAAGCATCTTGCGGGTCAGCATGGCAACATCAACTGACAGGACACTGTGTAGTCTTTTGTCAGTTGTAGTTGCGATTTGGACTCCTCTTTCGCTTACCATCAGGCAAAGAGCTGCCACTATGCTGAACTTGTAAAAAAACGACCAATTTGACCGATATAAACGGTGGGTGGGTGCCAGCCGGTGCTAGGCTGCATGAACTAATTGGTGGCGGAAGCACACAAAGCAGGTTAGATCAAATTGCATCTAAACTTGACTTTCGTTATATAACGCCTGAATCTATTAACTAGTAATCTTTTACATCAGAGACTAAGCGAGAGAGAGCGAGAGTACGACACCTACACCAGCACTGGCATGATCGCCCCGGTCTACCCCAGAACATAAGGCCATCATCCCACCGGGCAGTACATCGGTGTTGCTCCCTTTACGCTTAGTCTCTGTTACACACAAAGCATCTAAGCGTCTCTCATGCATTACGGCTATCTGTACTCAATCCACCTCTCACATTCCACTTGCTTATGCAGCACTCGGCTCTCCTCGACCCGCCGGAATTAGCGTTGCATGGTGGGTAGCGGCCCCCACCACCGCAAGCACACAATATAAATGAAATCTACAATCGATTTGAACACCAATAACATACTTTCTCAACTTTGACCTATGAAGAGATGGTAACTGTCTTGGCACAAATAGAGGCATGCATGAACTCCAGGCCTTTGTTTCGATTAGATACCGAGTCAGACAGTGATGTCGTACTTACCCCTGGGCATTTCCTCATTGGAGAGGCACTCATAGCCGCACCTGATCGCAACTATGAGTCCGCAAACGTTACTTCCCTTAGGCGATGGCAGTACACGCAGCGTATGCTGCAGGAATTCTGGCGTAAGTGGTCTCAGGAGTATCTGAACCAATTTTTTCGGCGCTATCGTTGGGCGAAGCAAATGCCGCAACCCAAGAAAGGCAATGTTGTGCTTATCAAGGAGGACGGCCTTCCTCCATGTCGTTGGCTTTACGGTTTAGTTATTGAGGAGCATGCAGGAAAGGACGGTATTACGAGGGTGGTCACAGTAAAAACTAAAAATTCAGTTATTAAAAGACCAGCCTCCAAACTCTGTATCCTTCCAATCACTGAGTAAAATATGAGTTCTCTATTTATAAATTTAAGTTATTTATGTAGTGGGTTTATCATTTAGGTGTGTGTATACTAGTTATATAAGATGCTCATATACTTATACTGTTTTACACGTAACTTGATGAAATTTCGTTAAATTTACCTTTTCTTATTTTCATTTAGCTTTATCGTACTATTGATTTTATGTCGTACATTTTTTTGCATGTAAGTACAAAAAAAGTTATACAAAAATTGTTTACTAAGTATGTTCCAAATATAAGGACAAGGCTCAACTTGTCCTAAGTGGGAGGTTTATGTATAACGTAAATATCACTGTTTGTTTATGTACAACACCACTAGATGGCGTTGTACACTGTTTGTCATAAGTGTACCTTCTCGCGTTGTTAAAGTTATTTAGTTGTGCCTTATAGACCTTCAGTTGTTCAATTTTATTTGGGGTTCCTTGAATCGTTCCTATAAACCGCTGTGGAAAAGATCGAAGAGTTTTATTTCTGATATCCCAGTACACTATCGAAGGCATCCAGACACCAGAGGTCGTACAGTCTCACTGTATAATCTGCGTATTTAACGTATACTGTTTGTACTTACCGTACGGTAATACCACTTCTCACTGAACTATTATGTTGTATAAACATTTTGTAACCAAGTCTCAATATATTTGGGTCACTGTGGATGATTATACTACACTGCCGCAGCACAGTTTTTACTAGTGCGGAGGGTAGCCGTCATTACTGCTATTAACAAATACATTACATTACCTACTTTAAAAATAAATAGTGTGTCTAGATTTAGAATGAGTGTGTATCGAGATGTAGTCTCTGTATAATGTCGAATCCACAAATCATTGTGAACGAAACAGTGTTAATGTCAGATAAGTAATAATGTGTTCTTTTGCTAGCCAAATTATAAACAACATTATCAAACCAACACTTACCTTACGGTAACGTAACAAATTGTGTTAGTGAAACGTTAACTTAAATATAATTGTTTCCTAAAAAACACTATACCCATACGCTGTATTTCACCTGTAACCGGAACTATAAACATTATGTACACACTGTTCTGGAATTTAGTAGGTAAGAAAGGACAATGCCCATCTGTACCCCAGAAATGCCCGGATAAAGTATATTACAAGATTGCTCTAATAAATAAAAACTAGAATTATGTTGTTAATTTTAAATCATATGAAGCACTGTATAAAAAATTAAAAAAATAAGACGTTCTTGTTGACATTGCAGTACGTATCATCGTTTCAATCATTAATTCATGCTTTATTTATTACGGTCTGGAATCACGTCCTTTGGCCCATGTAAAACTCAACATGATTGATATTAGTCATAAAAGTGATTACTAAATAATCGAATAATAATATACTGCTTTTCAACAAAACCAAATAAAAATATGATTTTATAATAAACGTCATCAGATGAAAACAACATGACCCAGTTAAGCATTCATTTTTGTTATCAAAAGCCAGAGACAGGCTAGTTTTTTACCAACGCCATTTATGGGACTATTTGTTTGTTCACCTATCCCTCATTGACAGTCTCTTAAATTATAAAATCTTAGGCTTTGTTTAGCTCGGGGCTAAATAATTGGCATGATAAATAAAATCTTCGAAAAAGGAATCATTTTTTTGTTGATCAATTGATCTAAGTAATCGATTCCAATATCGATTATTATTTTACATTTGAATCATCAACGAGTTCAATAAAGAACTAAATGAAGTCTATGTGATGATCATGAAGTTCCTAGTGAAAAACTAATAGATGTATAAAAAACCAGTAGGAAGTTATCATGTTTAATGTCCAATATCCTGATCCTGAACCGGTGCTTTATATGACATTAAATCTAGATATCATATAAATACTGTTAAAAAGTTATCATATGACAAAGAGCTGCAATTTGGGCATTGCATGGCATTGCTGACTTTCAGCTCCATACTAATATGGGCATGGTCCTTTTTGTGTCTATGTATTCATGTGTTTATTGTTACTTAATTGGAAAAAATAAACTGAATGTCAGGATTCGAACCGGAGACGAGTTGGTCACAAGGACGGTTCCATTACTGCTCCTGCGATAAAAAAAATTGTGTATAAACCGGGGAAACATCTGTTTGTAGCGGACGCATTACACCGCGCGTACGGACAGTGTCGAACAGTCTTCCGATCATGCTGTGCACACTACGCCAGTTGAAGTGCGCTCATCAACGCCTTAATAGGCACTCCGACACAGTATACCGACACACAATTTATTAGGCTACAAAAGTACACAGAAACTGATGATGAATTAAAAGAGTTAGCAAAATATATCATAAATGGTTGGCCTGAAAATAAAAGTGATATGTCAAATATTATTAAACCATATTGAGGGTTTAAAGAATATTTAATAGATTCAGGCGTTATTTTGCGAAAGTCAAACTTACATGCAATTTGATCCAACCTGCTTTGTGTGCTTCCGCCACCAATTAGTTCATGCGGCCTAGCGCCGGCCGGCACCCACCCACTACTGTTAGTGCGTGCATCATGCCGACGCTGCCATGGCTGCTCCGGTAGTCTCTGCCTCGGCTGCTGCGGTCGTCCGCCATCTGGAACAGAACCCGCATGCCCCCGCCACCACCGTCGCTGCCACGACTGGCCTGGTCGTCGCTGCGACACGTGTTTCGCCTCTCCACGAGGCATCATCAGGCGTTGTAGACGTTAATCGTAAGAATAACATGCTACAAGTGACAAATCCATCGCAGTGCCGTCCCTTATATTGAATTGAAGGTGGCGGTGGATGGTGTGAGCGAAAAGATATTTAATAGTGGGGAATGGTTTACGTCAGTCTGTTTGTTCATGAGAGTAATTTTAGAATTTTTATGTTTATTAATTTCTAATTGTTCCCTAATATTTAGTTTTAAACCTTTGTCTATGGTGTGTAAAATTTGATATGTATTAGTGGGGGATAAGTTATGTCCTTTGTCTATGAGATGCTCAGCGAAGTGTGACCTTTCTGGGCGATTGTTTTTATACGCCGACACGTGTTCGTGAAATCGTGTTATAAAGTTACGTCCCGTTTGACCGATATAAACGTGTTCACATTCATCGCAGAACAACTTATAGACGCCGGATTTTTTATTGGGCGGGATTTTATCTTTAGTGTTACAAAGTGACTTGAGTGTATTATGGGATTTGAGAGCAACATGTATGTTATTTTTTCTAAATATGTGAACTATTTTGTCAGTGATTTTTCCCAGGTATGACAAACTCGCAGTGTATTTATTTATCGAAATATATGGAACCGCGTACAATAGTCTGTTAACGATACTACTCGTCTTTTTACGCAATAATTTATCGATGGTAGATTTGGAATAACCGTTTGACTTCGCGATCTGATATATTACATCAAGTTCTTTGTTGTAATTATCCTTACTTAATGGAACGCTCATCAAACGGTGTATCATAGTTTTATACGCTGCGAGCTTGTGTTGCCAAGGATGGCTGGATGACGCGGGAATCGTGGTATCGGTATGAGTGGGTTTACGATATATCGAAAATTGATGGAGGGATTGATTTTTAGTTATGGTTAAATCTAAAAAGTGAAGTGAACTATTTTGTTCTATTTCTAAAGTGAATTTAATTTTAGGGTGGATTTTATTTAATTTGGAAACAAAGAGATCCAATTGACGATTGGTACCTGTCCAGCATATGAGAATATCGTCGACATATCTATAGTAATAGAATATGTGTGGTTTACCGATTATTATTTTATGGATAATTACGAACGCGAACACATTGTACGCGGTTCCATATATTTCGATAAATAAATACACTGCGAGTTTGTCATACCTGGGAAAAATCACTGACAAAATAGTTCACATATTTAGAAAAAATAACATACATGTTGCTCTCAAATCCCATAATACACTCAAGTCACTTTGTAACACTAAAGATAAAATCCCGCCCAATAAAAAATCCGGCGTCTATAAGTTGTTCTGCGATGAATGTGAACACGTTTATATCGGTCAAACGGGACGTAACTTTATAACACGATTTCACGAACACGTGTCGGCGTATAAAAACAATCGCCCAGAAAGGTCACACTTCGCTGAGCATCTCATAGACAAAGGACATAACTTATCCCCCACTAATACATATCAAATTTTACACACCATAGACAAAGGTTTAAAACTAAATATTAGGGAACAATTAGAAATTAATAAACATAAAAATTCTAAAATTACTCTCATGAACAAACAGACTGACGTAAACCATTCCCCACTATTAAATATCTTTTCGCTCACACCATCCACCGCCACCTTCAATTCAATATAAGGGACGGCACTGCGATGGATTTGTCACTTGTAGCATGTTATTCTTACGATTAACGTCTACAACGCCTGATGATGCCTCGTGGAGAGGCGAAACACGTGTCGCAGCGACGACCAGGCCAGTCGTGGCAGCGACGGTGGTGGCGGGGGCATGCGGGTTCTGTTCCAGATGGCGGACGACCGCAGCAGCCGAGGCAGAGACTACCGGAGCAGCCATGGCAGCGTCGGCATGATGCACGCACTAACAGTAGTGGGTGGGTGCCGGCCGGCGCTAGGCCGCATGAACTAATTGGTGGCGGAAGCACACAAAGCAGGTTGGATCAAATTGCATAAAGAATATTTGTCTTGTTCATTTGGTGTGATTTAGAAAAATTATAAAATTATTATACCTAAACTGTTAACAAAAGAAATGCTAAATAAAATTCATATCGGTCATATGGAATTAGAAAAATGAAGTTGAGATCCAGGGAAATTATATTTAGGCCAGGCATACACAATGATTTAAAAAAAAAAATATGAACTGCAATATATGCTTAACGTATAGGAAAAATATCCAAAAGAAAGAATTAAAACCTCACGATATCCCTGATAGACCCTGGACTAAAATAGGGGTCGATTTATTTCAAATTATATTTGTGTATATATACCTCCTAGTGGCGATTATTTGCTATTTGAGCAAGTAATGGAGGATATTTTAAGAAAAGTTTTCAAAAGCAAAATAGACATAATTCAACATTGATATATTAGTAGAAACACAAACAATATTTTAAATATACATAATTAATTATTATTTAATATCTATAGTACGATTCCATTCATTTTTTGTTCCAAATTCTATGTTATGGCGGGAATTGTTGAGTACAGATTTTATTGTAATTGCATTAAAATAACTGCTAAATGATACACTAATAATTATATAATAATATGAAATTTAATTCTGCATAGTTTTTTGATATATTAGTAGAAACACAAACAATATTTTAAATATACATAATTAATTATTATTTAATATCTATAGTACGATTCCATTCATTTTTTGTTCCAAATTCTATGTTATGGCGGGAATTGTTGAGTACAGATTTTATTGTAATTGCATTAAAATAACTGCTAAATGATACACTAATAATTATATAATAATATGAAATTTAATTCTGCATAGTTTGCATAGTTTGCTGAACAATTTTTACATGATTTTACAACGCATGAAGGCATTTTTAGCCAGTAAAGCGAAGCAGAAGACGCGTACTAACGACGAGGACTAGTAGTCCCAAACGACTGTGAGCAAAAGCAATCTGGTTTTTAAAATCAAATTGCTTTTGTGGGAGCGTTTTTATTGTTAAAACCTATGCATATACATCAATGCCAATGAATTTACTAAAACCCAAAATTCATAAGAATGTACGTAGACAATTAGTCATAGACAAAGTAAACAAAAAATGTTCTACGATAGGCACGCACGGACACTGGATAAATTATATGTAGGACAAAAGGTAAAGGTATTATTAGATGTAAATATAAAACGCTGGGTCTCTGGAACAATATCAAAAATTTGAGTCAAAAACGACAGTATTTGAGTCATATACAACTGTTTTATAAATAGAGATAATTTATAGTACTTTATTATATAACAGTTATATACCGCGCAGACTATTAAATCAATTAATGTTAAGTACATTAATTGATTTAATAGTCTTTAATAGTTAAATTCTATCGCGAAATCATAGTCAATTATTGTTCTACACAATCATTGTATACCTTTATGCACAAGTTTTTCTCGATTGATTAATTTGTTATTACATATTGCGTGTGGAAGCCACCAGATAAAATTAATTTACATTGGAAAGTCTGTAAATGTAAAATGTTTAGATATAAGAAAAGCATGTAAATTACTATGAAATGAAATAAAAATAAATTATTCGCGATCGATCATATAAGATTATACTTTTATCTAGTACAAAAATAATTAGAAATAGGAGACATACATATTATTAAAGCTACTACATTATTACTATGACTACATATTAACACGACTCGCTACGTGATTTTAATGTGGATTACGATGATTTGTGCACTGATCGCTCATGAAACATGCCACAGACAAATAGTAATGTAAATTTAGATAACAATTATTATATAACTCGCCATGGCAGAATTGTCAGGAATTATTTATTTTAACAATTATACATTATTTTGTAAAACAAACAGAATTATTTAGGGGCTCAATTATCTTTAGATCCAAAGCCACAGTCGTGAGAAATGAGACTGTATCTTCACATTTTCCCTGACTAAACAACTAACCCCGCCTCACAAAAGAATGCTGTCATATAAAAACTACCTGTCGGTTTGTTGTGTTCCTATAATTGAGTGAAGTTATCAGCAAACTCCAAAGAAGGCAAGACGCTAATGGTAATTATCCTGCTAGTGTTCATAGGCAAAAGTAACCGCTTATTCAGTTGGGCCGTAAATATAATAGTAGCTCTATCATTGTGGAAATGTGAAAGTAAATTAATAGAACAAAACTGCCAAAAGAGGGATAAGACACAGGTATAACAATCTAACTGGTGAAGTTTGCGTTCACATTTACCTTACAGTGGGACTACAGCCATGCCCCAATTCCTGATTTCACTATAATATATAACCACTTTTCATATTATTGTATATATAATAAATATTTCTGTATATACAAAAATAAACTCTTGAAGTAAAAATATTATTAAATAAAAATATTATTAAATAAATATTATTATTAATTTACTCATCAGTAAAGTCCAGACTATTGTTTGGACTATATAACTCTTTCATCTGTCACACTATTTAATAATATTTAGCAATCATATCTTAAATAACTAAAACTACGTACATCACAACAGAAATAAAGTTTATTTCTGTTATGATAAACTTCTACTTGTACTATATTCACAAAAGAGAGTAGTTCTTCAATAAATGCGTTGGAAGAGGTTTTTACAGGGTTGGCAACATAATGCCTTTTGGCAATGACATTTCAATGTTCACGTATAAACTTAGCATCGGGCAGATCTTATCCTTGTTTGCCACTATATGTGCTGGCATATAAGCTGCAAATTGTGCACTGAGGAAATGACACTAAAAATCGAGCACAGACATTAATTAGTAGCACCCTGACTAGGAAAATCATTACAGGAAACCACAGCAAACTTATAAATTCATAGAGGGAGCAAGTACCATGCAAGTGATATTTCTAATATTGCTAACATATATAGGCTACGGTAACTGCTCGACATGAGTCCCACAGCCCTCTATAGCCTGGCTCATAGCATATACAGCATCAGCCAGTCCATTTAAAGCGGCAGTTATTGCTGCGGTATTTTTAGCTAGAGACTGGCACATCACATCAGCTTGCCTATTTATGTCAGAGGCGTTTACCGCCATATTATTAACTGTCGTAGCCTCCATTTCAATCCGGTGGTCCTTTTGTAATTGCAGTTGTGAGCGGCTTGTTGAGGGGAATGGTCCTTGACTCTCACGCCTTTGTATTGTAGATTTGGAATTAGTGTGCTGTTGCAATACTTGTGATCTTTCCCTTAGATTGGGACGTGATCTTTGCCTCGGTAGACTATTTGATGGCAATGGAGGTGGACTGGTGTCTTGGGCTGTTAACAAAACAAAAACTGTAAATTGTTATTCTTTTCCACCACTCGGTAATCAATCTTTCAACATTAAATAATCGCAACTACACACAAAATTATGTACGGTACATAACTATCCATTTAACACACTATCACTTACTATCTTCAATGATATGTATCTCATTTTCCTGCCCAGTCGCAGAAGCCGCAGGAGACCGTTGACGGTCCATATTTTCATTGTGCTGTAACAAATAGGTACTAAACTTAATATTCAAATATTCCGTATGCATGCAATAAAAATAACAGCTAAAGGCAGATGTACCTACAATGAGATGGATAGTTAATTGTCCATGACTAGTGGGGAAGAGCATCCCACATGCTGCCAACAAGCGCTTCTCTATGGGACTTATTTTATTGAGGTAGTAGGTAGGTCCACCTCCTCCGGTTTTGCTGCGACTTAGCAACTTTTTGAGGCTACCTTTTTTGTAAGCCAAAAACTGCAAAAAAGAAATTAATAATAATTAATAGAATCAATGTGAAGAAAAATCAAGGAGTGCCAATAAAATGTGTTAATGAGTAGGTGTTGATGAAAGTGCTTACTTTAGACCAGCTTGGCCCGTCTTTTTGTGCGCCACCCAAGGAATTAATATAGTTAGAGAATTCCTGCCATTTATTTTTAGCCGCGCTAATGTTCGTAGAGCTGCGTAAGTTGCCTTTTGCAATTTCTGGGTTCTTTTCCAGGAATTCTACGAGCGCTTCCATTTGCCTTTGTGTTGGTAGCATTTCTACAAAAAAAACATGGAAATATGAAATCTCAATTAAAAGATGGATTATTGTGATGAAATTAACATTACAACAAATATGTTTACCTTCTTTTTACACATGCTCAACAAAGAGACAAATAAATATATTACTCGTACTTAAATAATTATTAGGTTCAATATCTTAGTAAGTTTTCGTAGAAATTACAAATTCGCGCTGAAGAAAATTCAAATTTTGACATTTTGCTTGATCGAATTTGTTTTCTTTGTATACATTCTCCTTCAGTAAAATATCAATATAATATACTCGTAGAGATAAAGGATTTATTTTGCTTAAATGTTATGACATCAAACGTATTTTGTTAGAGTCAAAGTAAATATGATATAATTATCAATTAGTAAAATGAATAGATATGTTTCATTACCAGTGAATTGTAAACGAAAACGATCTAACATTTTATTCGAAGGTAGGCAGTTACGTCATTTTTTAACGACAATTCGATCTCAAATTCATTTCGATTTCGTTAAAAGGTACTGAATTTGAAGCGAATTGGAATCTAATAGAAGTCATAACAAAATCGAAATCAGTAGATTTTTTTTCAAAAGTCATATTGTAGAATTACAATCTGATTGATTGACTGTGATCGCGAGCGAGCATTCCTATGGCATATGACACCTAAAAAAATAATTATACTTCGATGGAGAACATTTTGGGAATCTGTAGATGTACGTAGAATTGTTATGACGAGATCAGGGGCGGATGACTAGCAATGCTACTTTAACACCAACGTTTAGGGGTTCCCTCGGAGGAAAACATTTGTGTTCATGAACATGTTCGTTTGTCTTGATCTGGGATCTTTTGACAGAGATAGACCGCAATAGGCAATTAGTCAACCCGACTTTAGAAGTACCTCCACTTCACAGGAATCTGTAGGCAAATAACACTCCCTGCAAGTTTGCCGTGTTCCTGCAAGTGAGTGAGGTTACCAATAAGATCTGAAGGACTTGCTGAGCAGCAGTAAATGTAGCATCTTACGAGCGATAATATATATAAAAGATAAAAAATCATTTATTTGCCATTAGACCCTTACGGGCACTTAGACACGTCTTGTGCCCGTAAGGGTCTAATCTAATGCTTTGGGAAGCACAGGGGGGATTTCGAAGCGGCAGAGGATGTACGGATCAAGTATTTTCGCTCCGCAATATCGTGGAAAAGCATCTGGCTATGGACCAGAAGGTTTTCTGCGGTTTTGTGGACCTTGAAAAAGCATTTGATAGGGTCGTGCGAAAGAATCTCTGGAACATCTTGCCTAGATATGGGATTGACGGAGACCTTCTACGTGCTGTGCAATCCACCTATGAGGATTGCACAGCATGTGTGAGAGTGGACGGCAGCTTATCACCCTGGTTTGATACCAATATTGGTGTCAGACAGGGATGCGTGCTGTCGGTTCGGCTATTCATCCTGTATCTGGACAGTTGTCTTCAGAGAATGAGAAATATGAATGTGGGAATGCGAATGGGTGGCTCAGTGGTTAACTGCCTGCTTTATGCAGATGATGCAGTATTAATAGCAGAATCATCATCCGAACTGCAAACACTAGTCACAACAATGAAAGACGATTGTATGAAGAAAGGCTTACAATTGAATGCGAAGAAAACCAAAATAATGGTATTTGAAAGAGAGACAACCAGAACGAACACTAGGATTACGGTTGATGATATAGTGTTGGAGCAAGTGGATGAGTTTGTATATCTTGGAAGCGCTTTTAGAAGCGATGGAAGGTACACCGCTGATGTGGAGAGACGAGTGAGTGCAGGGAATAGCGTGAATGGTGCGTTGGGTAAACTGTTTGGCAGCCGAAATCTAAGCCAGAAGGCACAGCTCGCTGTACACAGCGCGGTGTTAATCCCAACGCTAACTTATGGAAGTGAGAGCTGGGTATGGCAGAAAGAGCATGAAAGTAGAATAAATGCGGTCGAGATGCGAGCACTGCGAAAAATTTGTGGCATAACGCTTGCTGACCGCGTTCGAAATGATGACGTACGAAAGAGAGTTGGACTGAAAGAGAGTGTCGGTGTTAAGATAAGAAAGGGCATGCTCCGTTGGTTCGGACATGTAGAAAGAATGCAAGATGAAAGAATGACGAAACAGATATACAATGCGAAAGTGGAAGGATGTAGGAGCCGAGGAAGACCAAGACTAACCTACCATGACCAAATTGGTCGTGTTTTATCATAAGGTGATGTCAGGAGCCTTAGGAACCGGCGAGCGTGCATGAAAAGAGCTATGAATGTGAAAGAAGCGAGTGAAGTGTGTAAGGACCGCATCTTATGGCGCTCGGTTCTCTCTGCCTACCCCGCAAGGGACCTGGCGTAAAGATACATACATACATAGACACGTCTTACATTCTTTAAATTAAATCATATTGTATCTTAATAATTTTCCAGTTTCGTTTTACTTTTAATCTCTCTTTTTTAATCTACCAGCATTTCGCAAATGACCATTGGCGATGAAGAAATGGCAAAAGAAACTTGCCAATATGGGTATTTTTTTCCATCGTTAAAATATATTGCAATAAATATATGTCAGTGTACATATAGTGAAATCAAGTGGTACAATTAAAGATATATTAATACATGTGCTGAATCATTTCCAAACATCTCTATCAGTTAGATATTCATCGATTCTATAATAACCCTTCTTGCACAGAGTATTTTTGATGTACCTTTTGAACATATTCTCAGGCAAGGACAGAACTGTTTCAGGTAATTTATTATAGAATCGAATACAATTTACAATAAAAGATCTACTAGTCTTAGCAAGTCGATGTACTGGCATACGCAATCTATTCTTACTTCTAAGATTTTCACTAAATTTAGAAAATGACTCTATATTTTTACGAGCATACATTATATTCTCATAAATATACTGAGAAGTAACCGTGAGGATATTTATTTCTTTAAATAGTTATCTAAGAGATTCCCTGGCGCCCATGTTATAAATAGAGCGGATGGCTCTCTTTTGTAATATAAAAACAGTTTCAATGTCAGCCGCCTTTCCCCACAACAGTATACCATACGACATAATGCTATGAAAGTAGCTGAAATAGACTAAGCGCGCAGTAGCCACATCCGTCAATTGTCTAATTCTCCTAACCGCATATGCGACGGAGCTGAGCTTACTGGTCAGTTTTTTTTATGTGGGGGCCCCACTGCAATTTGGAGTCTATTGTAATTCCAAGAAATACAGACAGAACTACAGAAATATAGTATATTGTAATGCATGTTACTTAGTTTCTTCAAAACATTTATCGCTTAAATACCGCGAACTAAAACAATGTTCAATATCAATACTTGCGGTGACAAGATGGTCTCGGCGACTGCTCAGTTAGGTTCACAAAACACACCGAAGCTCGCGTGCGACAGGACCGAGGTGTATTGGCGAATGTCCGTCTGCTGCCCACACCTGTATTTATGACCAGAACATGTTAACTGTTATCATTTATATATCGTATCATAATATTATCAGGATTATCACGAAAACACCGAGTTCGAGACATGAAGTGCTACGAAAATACTCGCGGCCTCGAGACCTGTAGGGCGATTCTACTAAAAAACTGTAACTGCACTGCAGCGCGGCGTGTGTCAAAATATGTACATTTTGACGTTTCTTCAAGCGATCTGACAGCAGCGACGTTTAACAAAACGTCAAAATGTACGCCGCGCTGCAGCGCAGTTGCAGTTTTTTAGTAGAATCGGCTTACTGCGCGTTGGCACGTCGATGGACAGGCTGCACTGTTAAGTAATCGAACTCCTCAGAAATAGAGAGAGAGATGGATAGCTTCATCTTTGCGTTATCTCTTTTCCTAATCCCTCACTAATGAGGGAGTCCACTACCTAAACCTAAGGGCTTGACGATGATATTGATTTTAACACGGAGTCACTGCCGTCAGACCTCCACGACAAAGTGGGAAAATTAGGAGTTTCATATACGAGATCACACGTCTTTAGTAATATAATTTCTTGGACATGCAGGTTTCTTCACGATGTTTTTTTTAATTATTATTCGGTAACTTAATATACATAAGCTTTATAAAATGTGTAGCCTTATTGCTAATTACAAAACTCCACTAATGTGTAGTCAAGTAGTGATAAAGAAAAATAAAAGTCATAAAGCTATTTACTTTCTGATAACTTGAAACAGGAATAGTTGTTAACTTTTAACAGGAGAAGAAACTTTCTGCCGTGTAAGACATTACTGAAGCAGTGCTCTGTGTAGAAATGCGTTACGTCTGTAATTGATGAATGCAGCTGGCACGTCTACTCGGACGAGCTGTCGCAGTTGAGGGTTGTTGCATTGTATACCAATTATCGCGAGCAGTTCCGGGTAGTTCGCTGAGCCGTTGACAATTTTTAATACGTACGAGTAGCATATGTCGTTAACTTGGTGTCGCTTACTTAGCGGTAAGAAATGATAACGTTTGTACCGATATTCATAATTATCAGATAATTGGCGAGTTTTAAAATCGAGATACCTAAGCTAGATGCCCTTCCTTCAAAGAGTGATAATTACAAATATCCAAAAACACGAATATAGTAGCACATACCCACACCAGCAAATGGATATAAAATTAATGCAAAATACTCTTGGTACAGTACATCCATCCATGAGATCCTGTATCCCGGCTGGTCAGTAGGAAAGTAGGGTATCTACAAAACCGTCATAAGACCCATATTAATCGATTGATAGTGCAGTCGTGAAGCTTGAATACCTACAAGGAGGTAAAAATGTAATTGGTCCAATGGCAATGAGAGGAGTGAGGGTATCGGGTCATCCCGAGACCAGATGTGCAGTGAAAGAGCGGTCGGACTTCCAGTCGACAATATATACAATGCCACTTGAACTGCTCGTCCAAGGTCACATCCGTGAGTAACATCTCAAGTACAAATAAATTAGAGGCAGACACGCACAATTTAAATTGAACTTTATATAAAGGCTAGCTAGTTTAATTTGGAGCTGTCTACCAGACAACCTTTGTGTTGGAGTGCACCCATCATAACGGAAAGTATGGAGGAACAACATGACGACTGCTGATGAAGTTATAAGGTTTCGGTTTTAGTTTAATATCAATTTGCGGAGTCGTAAAAACTAACTCGCCTTCAAAATAAGCAAGCATGCGGTCTAACTTCTCATGTCGAGTGGCTTAAATATCACTGAGCCGTGACTCTGTTACTCCACGCCCTCGTTTAAATCCTCTCTACATACGGGAGGCAAACAAGCATACGGCCCGCTTGGTAATGTGGCGATCATAGCCTATGAACGGTTACAGTACCTGAAGTATTGCTCGCGCGATGCCACCTCTGTCGTTAACAAAGCAACTTTTTAGAAAACGACTGGTGTCCTCACTCACTCGCAGGAATAAAACATCCCTTCAGGAACTTGTTGTTTGGTCGTGGTTTTCTTTGAAGTCTAGATCCCCCAGACGGACTGTTTTGATGCGCATTACCTCTAGAGAAACACACTTTTTCATATACTCGTTTGTCCTGTGTTGGGAATTGAATCGCAAACCGGATTTTACACGACATTTCAATAAGGAAATATTATGTTTTCAAAGTTCATGTACATCATGTAACATTTATCTTATACAAGCTGTAGAAAATCCCAGTACCCTAAATTAAAAATTTTCTAATCAAAATAATTCATAAATAAACGTAAAGTAAATTCATTCAAATTTTATCTTGAATTGTTACAACTAACGCCATCTATTCAGTAAAATGCCCACTAAAAATCTGTTCTATCTGACCACAGAGGTCATTTTACAACTAGTTAAATCTATAACTTTTTAATCATTAAAATTCACCTAATTATGTACTTTAAAAAATATAAATCAATGCAATAAATGCAAATCAAGACGACTTCGTTTCAATGATTCGTTTAAAGTACAATACACATTTGTTTCTCGAATACAGCTAATATACTACAGCTAAATTTCATTAATGCTACGAGTGCAGTCTCAGTGCAGGGATTTAAATATGAAACCTCAATATCCACATATTGGGTATGTATCTACTTCTGAGCTTACCACCATAAATCTAATCTTTATTTCTTTAAATTTTTTTGCTATTTAACAAGTTACCGTCTAAAATAGGAATTCATTACGAAGATTGCTTTGTAATATTGTGTAGATTGAATCATTCTTTGCACTTGTTGCTTACCTACATACTTTTTATCAATATTACATTGATAGTGGACCTTCAATCTGATGTTAATTACAAATACTGATAGAAACAAACCAAAATTATTAGGTTTACCGATTTCGACTAGCAATGTGGTGTTATGTTTTATATTTATTTTGATATAAGTAGTAGTTGTCACCTTGCAAAAACAATCTTTGTCACTTAACCGACTTGGCCTCAAGTAATGTTTTTACACTGTTTTTTTCTTATCATGAATCGTAATACTCTTTTAAGCTCTTCAAGCGTTCTATATAATTCTGTGTTATATTTATCTGTTTGTCTGTCTGCCTTTTCTTTCTTTCGATTGCCGCGCTTTGATTGCTAGCTGGCTTCTTAGATAATAAGCTTTTAATCTCCGCGACTAGCACCGAAGATTAGAAGGCAATCGGGAGGTATGACTGTATCTGTGACTGATGCACTGCACGCGTGCGTCACAGGGTTCACTTGTACGGGTATTTGACGTTTACCCTGCGCTGTCTGAACACCGGCCTTTACCGGAGCTATCTGTTCCGCTGCGTCACGCCCTACCATCTCGAGCCATGGCTCTTTGCCCAGGCAGTCTTCGGTAGCGTTCCGCTGCCGAGTAATTATTTTCCCGCGAAAACTGGGAGTGGACAAGAAGAGAGATTGATGTGCCGTGCCGGACACTTTACAATAAAATAGGGACATTAAAGAGGTAGATACTACTATTAAAGCCAAATTGTGTAGCAGGGCATATTATAAAGTATCTGACTATATTAATGATAAAAATGCCTGGGATTGAGTCGATCCAATTGTAATGTAATTAATACATTATGTAAATTTGTTTGGATACCAAAAGAGGGATGCCTGAGTTTTTTGGCAGTATTTTTATCAGTGCTCACCTAGTCATGAACTGCACGGTAGGGAAAAAAATTGTGACGATTCCAAACAAATGTAGCCATTTTTATGGAATAAAAAGATTTTGACTTTGACTTTGACTTTGAGGACAGTTTCATCACTAAGTCATGTGAAAAGGACAATATATGAGTGGACAACATAACACGCAGGACAACGCTGACACGCAGAACAAACACGTAGCCGTAGTTGCTGGACAGACTGTAGACTGCATTCAGGCGGATGAATCCGAAGATCAATCACATCTGAATGCAGCCTCCTACAAAAATTAGCCCTGTTGACCAATGGGACGCGTGTGGACACATAGAGCCAGATACTCGTACATACCCACGTGACGTCCAAACTGGTTTTGCTAGGTCGGCTGCCTTGTTGTACAAGACAGCCGACCTAGCAAAACCAGTTTTGGATGCATTCAGGCGGATGAATCCGAAGATTAATCTTGTCTGAATGCACCCAGAAAGAGACCTCCGCGGCTGCCGGGGAATGCCAGCTGACTTCACGACACCAAATACGTACAGTGCCGGAACCCAGCTTGACACCCCCGCAGCGAACGCAGAGTGTTACGATACGAAAACAAAGACAGAAGTTCTACGGCCTCTTGTAGGCGGATGATGGGTGCGTAAGTGTACACCCGCAGATATACACACTTACGCACCATTCTATAAGTAAGGTATAATGGTATGATAGTATATATAAATACGATACATAGGACAGGTCATATTAGTAATAGGACATGTAATACGACGCAGGACAAGTAAAAGAAGCAGTCAGTTATTATGTTGGACAAAAACCCTATCACTCGCCTAACCTGTAAAAATTTTAACGCGTCTGTGGGACACCTCACCCGTGTGGGTCCCCACAGACGTCGGTTTTGGGAGCGAATACATGTTTGCGCGGTTTTTTGTCCTAACAATTTGTCGCGTCTGTAGGATACCTCACCAGTGTGGGTTCCTACAGACGTCGGTTTTAAGACTAATTTTGTGCCTGCGGGACAGCACCCGCGTTGGGCTCCCCGCAGGCAGCTTTTGGCTCGGATCTATTTGGATTGTTTGCATGTTGGTCGGTTGGTAGGTATCACATAAACTTTGTGTTTTTGTGATATCAGCCGAGCCCAGTAGGTTTGGATTTCTATGGAGGGGTTATTACAGGCGTAGCAGAGCGTCGCTCTGCTCGCCTAGAAGGTCACGTGGGGCGTCGGGCGGCCTACAGTGGAGAGGTGCGATGTTACGTAGGTGCGCGTACGAAGATTGGTCGGCACGACTAAACATCTTCTTTGCTGTTTCTACTACATAGTCGTGCACCGACTGTACGCGCACACTACGGTTAATGAGCTCGTTTGTTACATATCGCCCGGCACCCGTGCATACACGGAGTGCGACGTTCTGCTGCGCCTGCAGCCGCTTGCGCTGCCTCGGAGAGCAGAGCGCGTACCACGCTGGGGCCGCATATGTAAGTCTACTGCGAACGTAAATCTTAAATATGCCGATCTTCGTTCGCAGTGGCAGTTTAGATGATAGTACCGGTCGCAGAGCACTCCGCGCTGCTGCCGTTTGCGTGGTTAACATGCGCGACCATGCTCAGCGACCGGTCTATATGGATCCCTAGATAGCGCGCTCTGGTCTCCCAGGCGATAGGCTGCCCTCGCAGTGTGAGCGGCGGTGGGACGCGCTTGCGGCTGACCTGTAGCGCGACTGTCTTGTCCACGTTGACAGCCATCCGCCACAGGTCGAACCACTCAGGCAGTGCGTCCAGGACTCTCTGCAACCTATTCGCCGCGATCTGCGGCTTCTTCGATCCAGTGAAGTAGGCGCTGTCGTCTGCAAACAGCGCCAATAAAATTCCTCTTTCCCCCTCGCGCTGTTGCGCCTCGGGCAGTTGAGGGATGTCGTTGGTGTACACCGCTATAGTGCTGGTGATATGCAACTACCCTGCGGTACACCTGCTTGGATTTGGCGGGCCTTTGACTCTGCATCCGCCACCGAGACAGTGAAGGAGCGGTCTCTGAGGAACGCCACAACAGGCACGAGCTGCGGTGGCATAGTCGTGTGCTCCAGTAACTTGTAGATAAGTCCCTCGTGCCACACTCGGTCGAAGGCCTTCTCGATATCTTATTTAAATCCCGTTTGACACACGGACAACGAGTCCGCGACCACAGCTTCCTTAGTGAGCGTTTCTCGCTGATCATTGCTTTGATGTCCCTCGGGCGGTCTCCTCGCCTTCTTGGCGTTACTGTGGTTGTAGAGGTGGCTGCCTCCTTTGCTTTCTGTATACATTCTATGGGGTGGAGTACAGCCGCCTCCACCTCGCCGGGGGTCGTCAGTGTCCCCTCGAGGGAAAAGTCGGCTAGTGTTTCACGATACTTGATCCAGTTAATGCGTTTACGCTGTGGTCGTTGAATTGTATGTGATGCACACAAGTCGATCGTGGCCAAAATAGGCAGATGGTTTGTGTCGGTCGAGGTATTATACTCCAAAGTGTGCCACTGACTTAGTGAGCACCACATCCAGCACATCTGCTGAGCGCCTGATATTAGTAGGTATGTGCGTTTGTGCAGACGGGCCCATCACAACATACCCACTATTATCAGCGTGATGTTTCAGTGAGCGGCTCGCTGGATTTGTGACTCGCGATCCCCATTCTGGGTTCTTGGCGTTAAGGTCGCCCATCACGAGTGTCGGGCCGCTTTCAGCAAAGATATGCTGTAGGTCGTCCGTGTGTAAGGTCGCTCTCGGAGGGCGATATGCAGCGAAGATCCGCATCTCTTCATAACCCACCCTTAAACGCACCCCTATACTAGCTAGGGTGCGGAAAGGTAGGTGCGCTAACTCCTCATGCACGCAGTCCGTACTAACACCGCGGTGCCTCTGTAGGCAATGCCCCGCGGTGACGACTGGTCCCTGCGATACATGAAGTAGTTAGGAATGCGGATCGACTTACTTTGCCTGAGCTTAGTCTCGCCCAGTAATATAACATGAGGGCTATATTCCTGGGCGAGCATTCTAAGTGCAGCAATTTTACCATCAAGCCCTCCGGGGTTCCAATAAATTGCTCGTAGCTCCCAATCCATGGTGGGTTAGCAATTGAGTGAGCGCCTGTGTCGCCGCCGTCCATATATCTACCCCGGCGGCGATCGACTTGATCATACTCGTATCTACTAGGACCATCACAATCTGCGCTATTGGGTCGCTAGTAGATTTTTCTATTGCACTGGTTGTTCTTGTATGCGGTAAATTACCCGCCGGGGCTATGTTCGGTCTTGAGAATCCTCTGAACGCACTATAAATAACATTAGTGCGCTCTGGGCGGGCGGCCTGTGCGTGTTGCACGCTCTGTACACGCGGTTGGGCGGCGGCGGCGCCCACGTGACGTTTGTTTACGTCCGTGGCGCTAGTGCGGTGACCGAGGTGGGAACTAATCCTAACTTGGCGGCGCGCCGGCGACGGCGCTTTCGACGCTTATTGAGACGCGGGCTGCGATGTTATTTGCGTCACCGGCTGTTGTTGTTGATTTTGGCTCTTCTTCTTTTTCTTGTTTCTCCTCCTCTTGGCTCTCCGCTGCCTTTGCCTCTCTCCGGCTGGGTTGGCAGGCGGGGCCAGTGTAGTGGGCATCAGTCCCAGTAGTGGGCCCATTAGCGCGTTTTGCGCGGCCAAATGGGTGCGCCTGGGCTGCGGTATGGGTTGCGTGATACTCTCGGGCCGGCCTCTGTGATTAACTTGCCGCCATCCTTCCGCTATTTCTTCTTGAGACAGTGGTTGGTACTGTGACTGTGTATAGCGCTGCGCCGATAACTGCCTAACCGGTGGGGCACCCGGCAGTTGGATGCCCCGGCATCGTGCCTCTCGTCGTAGTACGGCGTAGGGCTTGTCATTCGACTTATGGTCCTTTCAGCAGTTGGCGCACTTCCTTGGCGCATCATCCGCGATCGGGCATGAGCCCACTAGGTGTTCTTCTGCACATTTGAGACATTTCAGGGGTCGGTGGCAGTTAGATGATGAGTGGCCGAACCCCTGACATCGGTGGCATTGTGCGAGTCGTCTCGTTGATCTCCATGCCTCTATTGTGACCCCCGGCATGTACAGCAACTCGCTGACTGTGTATAGGCGTCTAAGCTCGTGTTGGGACAGATGCTCCAGTTGGACGTGATATACTCCGCCTGCTGAGCCTCTCTTGGAAGGGATGGGTCGCACTATCTTCACGGAGTAGCCGAGTGATTCCAAGGCTGCGGCCACATCTTCAACGGGCGTGTCCATCGGTTGTCCTCGTACTGCTACCTTGGTGGGGAGTTCTTCCGCTACCGAGTAGCAGTACCGGGAGAGGGTTGGGTCGTTCTCTCCTAGCAGGCGGAGGTAGGCCTGTACAACCCTGAATTCTTCAGGGCTCTTGGCGTAGAACCTGACTCCTTTCCCGTACGGTCTAGCATTCGGTGTATGGCCCAACTTTACGCGTAGCATCGCGAAGTGGTGCGGCCAGTTGGGCAAGTTCTCCACTGTTATTGGTGGGTATATCTTCTGCACTTGAAACACAACCGGTCGAGTACGAGAGGCGAAGAGGTACGTCTGCACAGGAGACAACTCCGCTGCACATTTTTTACCGTTAGATTCTTCCCACTGAAACAGCGCTGCCCCCATGGGACGGAAGCAAAGTACAAGCATAAGCATACCGTCCCAATCTGCTGACGAGTAGTGCCAGACACGACGCCTAACCTCTGTGGGTTGTGGTGGAATCGCGCTTGGCACTGTGCTGGATACTAGGCAGTGGTCAGGGCAACCCCGACCCAGTGGCGTAGCGTGCCTTGTCGGGGCCCCGTATAAAAATTTTTTTGGAGGCCCTTATATGGAGGTAAAGATTTTTCACAAAAGAAAAAAAATATTGTGAGAAGAAATATTTATTTATCACATAATTTACCCATTTTACAAATAAAAATCGAATTTTAAATATTCACTCTCCTTGCCTTTTTTTCGGCAAACTGATTTATTAAATCATTTATGGCTGATGATGATTTTAGTTTTTCTAAAGTTTCTGCCTCTATGGACAATAGTGAGATGTCTGACAGCCGTTCTTGTCCCATCGAAGTTCTTAAGTAATTTTTTATTAGTTTTAATTTTGAAAAACTTCTTTCTGCCGTTGCGGTTGTAACTGGAAGGGTCAAGAATAAAAAGCATGCTGTGATTACCTCGGGAAAACTGGATGCAAGACTATTGAATTTTACTAGCAATAATTCAATGAGTTCTTTAATGGAATAATTTTTTTTAATTTCAGAATTTAAGCATGTTTTTAGAGCCTTTAATTGGTCACAAAGATTAAGTGAGATGTCTTTACTGTATTTAGCAGACAGTTTTCCGGAAGCGTTTAATATCTCTTCGCTTGAAGAAGATAGGAGTTTCTCCGGTTGTAATATTTCGAATATACTACTCAGGTTGCAAAGGCTCTGAAATCTTTCTTTAGTTTGAGAAATTAATATATCTAAACAGCAATAGTATACATTGACTTTGAAATAGGATTCCGGGTCGGAAATTCTCTCATCTTGTGATAACTCATCAAAAAAACGCTTCGTTATCTTTCGCCTACTGTTTTTAAAAACAGTTGTTACCCCCCACTCTTTTGCTAAATCTTTGGATTCATTTAGCAAACTATTAAATGAATTCTGATTTCTTAATTGGCACAGTCTATTTAAAAGATTACTTAATAAAATACTAGGTTTCTGTAAGTCATTATTTTCATGCTGTAGAGCTTTAGAAACAGGATTAATAATTTCAAATAGTGAAGAAAAAAATGTAACGAGCACTAAGAAATCAAAACTCTCTAAAATGTTAATTATACTTTTACATTCTTCACGTTCATCTTTTTTATTTGAAATTAAATTTAGTTGGTACAAAGTTTTCATGATTAGTAAAAAATTTTTCTTTACTGCTAATAAAGCGTCGTTCCTAGAAGACCATCTGGTAGGACATACCTTTTTAAGGGTAATCAAATATTTTTCAGATGAATCGTCACTTAGCATAGCCCAGCGTTTTATACTATTGCCAAAAAAAGTATATATTTTTTCTAAATTATCGAAAAAAGTCGATACTTCACGAACATGTCTCGCAGCATCGTTCAAAACCAAGTTTAAAGCGTGCGCAGCACAATGAACATAATCGGCATTTGGAGCATGCTCTTTTATTAGGGTTTGTAATCCTCCATACACACCCGACATAACATTTGCTCCATCGTATCCCTGTCCTCTACATTTAGTCAAATCAATTCCATATTCTTTAGTCAAATTTAAAATGACAGTTTTCAGACCTGCAGCACTGCAATCGGTTACTGCTATGAATCCTAAAAAGGACTCACAGATTTTTATTTCTTTAGGCACATTATCATCATTTTCTGTAACCGAGATATATCGAAAAACTACAGATAGTTGGTCAATTTTTGATAAGTCTTGTGTTGTATCCAGAATTATTGTCAGAAATGGAGCTTTTTTAATTTCTGAGATAATACTGTTCCTAACGTTAGTACCAAGCAAACTAATAATTTCGTTTTGAATCGTAGGGCTTAAATAATTTATTTCACCTTTCGGTTTTAGAAGAAGTTCTTTTAAAGTTGCATCATAGTTATATAGCAGACGTGAAATTGCCATAAAATTGCCAGAATCAGAATCATGCCCCCTCAAAGGTAGATTACAAGATACTAAAGTAATTATAACATTAATTATACGATGCAGTACATCTCTCCAGAATGTAATTTTACTATCGATTTCACTTTTCAATAGAGTATCGATGGTATTTCCTTGCAACCAATTATTATAAGAGAGTGAGGCACTAATATGCTGCTGTGACTTTTCATGGTCAAGAATAGTTTGTGTGAAATTGCTTCTAACCGAAACACCGTTAACCCAAGCAGAGGAGTACGATTTGTTTTGACGATCTGCTAATAACCAACAGAAGTGACAGTACGGTTTGTTTAAAACGTTAGAATAACATAACCATGGTCTTATAATTTTTATGCCTGCCTGATTGAAATATGAATAATAATAAGCCGAAAAAGGTCGGTTATTTTCTGAAACTTTTGGAAATGGTCCTTGTGGTTTAAATGGACCCAATTTAAAAATTATTTTTCGTTCGCATTCAGTTAAATTGTCACCAAAATTTCCTCTATCTGATGAAATTATATTACAATCTGCATTATCTGCAGATATATCAGAATCGTTGACTTGGGGTTCCTCGATTTCTGGATGGACATCCGATAAAGTATGTGCTTGGCTTTCTTCTATTTCCGGATGGATATGTGACGAAGAACATGCTTCAGAAGAATCTAAAAATAAACGAGTAATTGTTAAAAAATAAATAGGAATGCTTTGATACTAAACTAAAAAGAGTTATATATAAATAAATAACGTTACTAAGAGTCACAGTTAGAGAGTGTTCAGTTCAGACGCACACAGACTCTACGCGGATTGTGCTCGTACCTATTAGTAGATACAAAATCACCTGCAGCCCGTCCGTTCATTACTATACACCTGCGTGCTATTTAAACGCAGCGCGTAGTGTAGTGGCCATACAAAACGAGAACCCGAAAGCGAGTCTGCACATCTGAAGTTCTCAACACGCAATTAACGATACGATACGGACTGATAGACAAACAACATAACAAATCGATCCTATAGATAAGTTAGAATTTTGTTTTTTTTTTTATCAAGGCACGGAACCCTAAAAACAGTATAATTGTGAAAATCGAGGGGGGAGACAACTTTTTGTGACGGACAGATGGACAGACCGAAATTAAAAGATTTCCTTGTTTATCACTACGGGCCCCTAATAAATGGGTTGGGTAGTAGTGTAGTACTTACCTTTCCAATCTAAATCACTCACAGTATCTTGTCTCTGAAAAAATTAAGAAATTTTGGGCACTTTTTTTATAACCTCGTCCCTTTTCTGTTTAATTTTTCTTTTCTCAGCGCCGCTGGGATAATCTCTTTTCCTTTCACTCATTTCTTTTACAAATCGCTACTAATACTGCTAAACCAGAAGAACAATATTGTTTGTTTGTATTACAATGTAATGCACATTTATATAAAGCGCGTAAATAAACAGTGCACTGCACTCCGTGGTTTAACATCCAATGCAAAGTACAACAACGTACACGTACATCGCGATATCGATGAAGGATTCCCGGGGATTCCCCGCTGAGTTGAAGATGAAGTAAGTAAAACGGGGAAGTCCCGCAGCCCGCCATAACGATGTAGTGTTGCCAACTTTTGAACGCACGCTTAAGGCGGGAAAAAAAGGAATTGCTTTATAGAATTTTGTCATTTGTAAAATAAAATAAATTAGAAAGTTTTTATTCTTTTTCCTTACACACTTTGGGGGCCCCCGTGGCCCGGGGGCCCCGTATAATTGATACGGCAAATACGGCGGTAGCTACGCCCCTGCCCCGACCTCAACGCGGTAGCAGAGAGGACTCCTGACTAGCAACATCTTGTATTCTGGTGGATTGGTGTACCAGTTGCATAAGGCTGGGCGAAAGAATGAACCCGCCCACGTGTTCGTTCTTTCGCACAGCAGGTAGGGTATTTACCCTAACACCTATATATAGATAATAAACTGATTAACATTGAATATAATAAATTTTAATTTAGGTAATTACTAGTTTTATAATAAGCACCTACTCATACTTAATAGAACATCTGCTGTACCTACTAATCTACACCATACTACGACAAAAGATGTATGGCTCAAAAGTAGTAACTGGTTACATTACTAGGGCTCGCAGATTAGATCTGATTTTCATATGCCGTAAATCCTATGTCTAATGGAATTTCAAATTAACTGACCTCTCAATAGATTTATAAGATACGCTAACTTATCAACAGATCGAGATGTATAGCTGTGTTGTTTAGATGTCTACTCTCTTTCAGATGAAACAGTTGTTCCTCTATCTACTTGCACAGTATTTCTATCAAACCCAGATGATAAATCTATCGAAGGTCAATATGAAAGTTAGTACATTATCCGTATATCTCTCTGATTATCGATTCGTGACTAGACAAAAAAAACCGAAGGTCAAGACTTCAAAGTATCCCAGTGCGTGTGGCTGCAAGTGAGACAACAGCAGCCTGGGATATTGTTTTATAAAAATAATTTTTCAGAGTTCTTCTTCATACGGAATGCGTCAAAAGGATTTTTATTCCTTACCTGAATTAAATAAAAGAGAAAAACCCATTTCTTCGTTAAAATATAAAAATTTGATGGCCCTTTTACAGTGGATACCCAGAGAGTCTCACCCATATTATAAAAATTTAAAGCAATCCAATACTACGCCCGATTTTGAAGCGGCTGAATTTATAATAACTAATATTTTTTAAATTTATTGTATAATGTCTAGTTACAATTTTTTTAATAACCTAGTCTTAAATGAACTAGTACTTTAGGACTTTTTTATTAAGTTACACTTTATCTAATCATAATCACAATAATGCTTGATCGTGGAAAGTGTAACTTAATTTTTTTTTATAAAATTTACAGACATTATTATACGATTTTTCATATTAAAATTAAAGTTAATCACAATATAGGACTTGTTAGAACTTACAAAGATTTATAATTATGAGGCATAACATTATTTTTCATTTTAGAGTTCAAGACTGAAAGACATATCCGTAAATAGACATCATCTCATATCATTAGCTTCTCCTGATTATAGTTAGGCATAAAGAACTACTTGATTTACGAGCGTAATATTCTGCTTTAAATTTAAGGGATAATGTCGTATCTCAATTTTCGCCTAAGATTTTTATTAGTGTTGCTTAAATTAAGAAGCATAAATACGAATGTTCATTTTTTTTTGTAATATTAATCAACAATAGTTTGAAATGTTTGACGTTCAAATCTTAAAAATAAAGGTCCTGTGCTAATATAAAAAGTAAAAGACTTTTGTAATGGTTATAAATAAAAGATTATGAGCCGATTTGTCTGAGTATTTTATTTCGGATCGCCTGAAAACCTGGCAATATTACATTAGACCCTTCTGCGTCTAAGGTAGAGACATACTTGTACAGAACACTTACAAATATTCAGCATAGCCAGGTAGGCGAGCGGCTAGAACAGAGTGTTTGAAAACATTTCAGTAAGTCGCAGAAGGTACCATTCTTACACGAAGTAAACTCGCAGCTTTACCATTCCTGTGTCGACAATGGAGCATGTAGCGGCTGGAGTAGGTACGTCCGCTAGCATATCACCGCAGGACGCGCGCTTCCACATTTATAAACTGACAGGAGACAAACACGAGTACTTGCACTTAAGAGGATTACTTTTGGCGCACTCCATAAGGCAGCACGACGTTCAATGTTCAATGCAGTGGCGTAGCGTAGTGGGGGCGGCAGGGGCGGCCCGCCCCGGGCGGCACTTTTTAGGGGGCGGTAAAATTTCTCAATAAAATAATAAAAATATTTGAACCCTTTCGGACCAATTGAAAAGAGCACGGAATTTTTCATTACTTATTCTGTGACGAATTCGGGGAATCCCCGTTCTTTAAATATTTTGTGGCAACTGCTGACAACAGCGTCTATACTGACTTGCGGGGATTTAGTAGGTAGGTAGTATTTTATTTTAAAAACTAAAGGTACGGGTAAGTCCCTTCAAGGAAGTAGGTACTTGTTGCTTGGACAATTCAAAGAAAGTTTTATTGATGGATCGTCTGTTGTCCATTTCACATTGTCTCGAATGTCTTGTATCGTAATTTATGTTACGCTTTAAAACTGTAATTTCTGTGCTAATAAGTACGTGTAGTGGTTGTGAAATTAATGAGCTTTGTGAAAAAAAATATTTTTCCGCTACGTGTACATTCAACAGTGTGAACTGTAACTTTTTAATTTAAAATCTAGCCCGAATAATGCAAAATAATGATGACTGTTCTTGCCGAAAAGTTTTCTAGAATTAATGTAGGTATGTAATGTATAGTATACATTAAATTGAAATAGGTATCTAAATAAGAGGGCGGCAAAATTGTCTTCCGCCCCGGGCGGCCGACACCCACGGTACGCCGCTGGTTCAATGATATATAGGTACTATTTAGTATCCCACTAAAAATACATACACTACAGTATCATATATCTCTCCGTCATAACTTCACAGCAAGTCCCTTAAGGGGTTGGCAAAAAGAACCGAGCACTATGTCACTCAACCCTTACGCATCTCTGCCGCTTCTTTAACATTCTCATTTAAAAGGTTATTACAGAATCGATGAATATCTAACTGACAGAGATGTCTGGAAATGATTCAGCACATGTATTAATATATCTTTAATTGTACCACTTTATATCCCTATATGTACACTCCCATATTAGCAAGTTTCTTTTGGCATTTCTTCTTAGCCAATGGTAATTTCGAAATGCTCGTAGATTAAAAAAGAGATATTAAAACTGTGGAAAATTATTAAGATATAATATGATCTAATTTAAAGAATGAATGATTTTTATCTTTATCTTAGCTCTTTTCATGCGTGCTCGTCTGTTTCTATGAGTTTTAATACCATCTTCTGATAGATAACACATATGGTATTTGGTCATGGTATACGAGTCCAGCAATTCCTCGGCTCTACATCCTTACACTTTCGCGTTGTATATCCGTTTCGTCATTCGTTTATATTGCATTCGTTGTACGTGTATCGAGAAAACAGATCATGCCTATTCCTATCTCAACGTTGCTACTCTCTTTCAGACCAACTCTCTATCTCACATCTATAATGCCAATTCGGTCGACAAGAGTTATGCAGCAGATTTAGGGTAACTCTTAAGTCTCAACGCCGTTTTTTCTACATACATGCTTTTTCTACCAAACCAGCTCTCGTTTCCAAATTTTTAGGGCCATTGCTTCCATGTGCATTGAGATCGCGAAAGTTGGAACAAAAACTTCATCGTGTTACTGTCATTTCCATTGCATAACACTATGTATGTATGTATGTATATCTTCACGCCAGGTCCCTTGCGGGGTAGGCAGAGAGAACCGAGCGCCACGCGACTCGATCCTTACATACCTCACTCGCTTCTTTCACATTCATTGCTCTTTTCATGCACGCTCGCCGGTTTCTAGGGCTCCTGACATCACCTTCTGATAGAACACGACCAATCTGATCATGATAGGTAAGTCTTGGCCTTCCTCGGCTCCTACATCCTTCCACTTTTGCATGAGTTATGCAGCAGATTTAGGGTAACTCTTAAGTCTCAACGCCGTGTTTCCCCTTACGTGCTTTTTCTACCAAATCAGCTCTCGTTTCCAAATTTTTAGGGCCATTGCTTCCATGTGCATTGAGATCGCGAAAGTTGGAACAAAAGCTTCATCGTGTTACTGTCATTTCCATTGCATAACACTAATTGATTAGAAAGTACCTCCACCAGGCAGCAGACAGCAGCTAATAACAACTCCACTTCGTAACGGAGTTGTTGTGTTCCTGCGAGATAGCGAGATTACCAGTTAGCTTATATAGGTTGCTGTGTTAGCAGCGCACGTGTCAAACAACGAACGATCTTCCTTGTAGTGCAAACATTCATAGACTACGGTGACTACTTTACATAGGTTAAGGTTCAAGCTCGCCCGTCATAAAAATGTAGTGTGGATTAAAAATTGTTTCCAATATCGTGGCACAAAATAACACCTCAATCTTATAATAGAAATATATAATAGATTCAGGCGTTATTTTGCGAAAGTCAAATTTACATGCAATTTGATCCAACCTGCTTTGTCTGCTTCCGCCAACAATTAGTTCATGCTGCCTAGCGCCGGCCGGCACCCACCCACTACTGTTAGTAGATGCAAAATGCCGACGCTGCCATGGCTGCTCCGGTAGTCTCTGCCACGGCGGCTGTGGTCGTCCGTCATCTGGAACAGAAACCGCATGCCCCCACCACCGTCGTTGACACGACTGGCCTAGTCGTCGCTGCGACACGTGTTGCGCCTCTCCACGAGGCATCATCAGGCATTGTAGACGTAAATCGTAAGAATAACATGCTATAAGTGGCAAATCCATCGCAGCGACCTCCCTTATATTAAATTGAGAGTGGGGGTGGATGGTGTGAGTGAAAAGATATATAATAGAGGCGAATTGTTTACGTCAGTCTGTTAGTTCATGAGAGTAATTTTTGAATTTAGCAACAATTCCCCTCTATTAAATATCTTTCCACTCACACCATCCACCCCACCCTCAATTTAATATAAGGAATGGCACCACCAGTGAAACTTCAAGGTGTTGTGATAACGGAGAGCGTACCTACAACACCTTAATATGATTACTACGAAATGATACCGCAATCATTGATGACACATATTGATTAATGTACGACGAAACAAACAAACACCTTATTATTAAATGAGCATTACTCGCAATTCAGTAATGCAATTGATTACGGTATTAGTTCCCACGGAAGAACACATAAATCTTTCCAACAAAAAATATATATAACTTGCAAATCAGATCACTGAAAACAATAGTACAACGTACAATCAAATATATATATATATATTTGATTGTACTTGTATGAGTGTGTGTGTGTGAGCTCATGTGCTTATATATATATATTGTGAGCTATATATTAAAAAAAAATGTGTAAAAACTTTATTTGTCTGTGCATAACACAATACATGTTTTGTTATTTAAGAGTGGGTCTTCCTGACACAGGTTTATATAACTTAAAAGGAAGGTCCAACCAAGTCCTAAAATTGTAATTTTTATGGCAATAAAGAATTATTATTAAACAATATATATATATATATATATATATGTATATATATTTTATTCTAATCTTATTCAATACTGCCAAGTTCTGCCATTGCAAGGTAAGATACAAATAGCAATCTTAAAAGAATGACATAATAATACTCAAAAACTAGAGACATACACGCGTGGCACAAATTTGAGAGCACTGTCGGACCCATATATGTTATACCATACACAAAAGTAAAAAATGTTGGCAGAGACTATAGAACGCTAAGTGCACCGATCCAAGCATAGCCCTCTCGCTTCTTTCATACTCATCAACCTCTTCATGCATGCTCTTCGGTTTTGGGTACTTTTTGACCCTTTTTCAACACATCACCAATTTGATCTATATGTGTGCGTCTAGGGCGGCCCCTCCCGACATCACCATTCACACTGGTCTGAAACGCTTCTTTCGTAACCTTTTTAGGGTTCCGTACCCAAAGGGTAAAACGGAACCCTATTACTGAGGCTCCGCTGTCTGTCCGTCCGTCTGTCACCAGGCTGTATCTCATGAACGGTGATAGTTAGACAGAGGTCACCAGTAAGCTCCCAAGGAGTTGCTGTATAAGCAGCAGAGGGGGATCGCGCGAGTGGTACTTAATATATCGCAAGCGTTAATAGGCTACGGTACCCGCTTTACATCAGGTGGGCCGTATGCTTGCATGCCTCCCGACGTAGTATAAAAAACAGTTCCCGTTTTTCATCTTCGATCAACAAGAAGTAACACTTTCATTCCTTTCAAACACCATAGCTTCGTCTTCATTATATTTATTTTCATACGTTTTTAAAGGCCTCATTCATTACAGTAACCATTTGTTGTAGTTCTTCCGCCGAAGATGCAAGGAGATCCTGGTCATCAGCGTACAACAGGATTTGAAATACTGACTCATTCATTCTTATTGTACAGTCATACTCTTTGAAGTCAGTCCATGAATAAGTTGAACATCCAAGGGGATGCTACACAGCATAAAAATGTAAATGGAAAAAGACACTTTATGTATCTGTGGCCCAAAATACTAAATAGTTTGCCTAAAAGTCTAACAATAATCGTAAATTGTTAAGAAAATATTATTTACAATCTTATAATATAGACTATATATTGTAGGTCTGTTCATTGGTTCATACAGTGTCTAATAGTGAACGATTGGACAGAACTGAACTTCAAACAAAATTGTTTCTACAATCTTACAACAGGCTACAAAAGATATAATTACTTTGTCAGAGGATGTTATTTAGTTTTAAAGTTGTATTAGTGAACTCCCCATCAAAGTCAAAGTCAAAGTCAAAATCTTTTTATTCCGTAAAAATGGCTACATTTGTTTGGAATCGTCACAATTTTTTTCCCTACCGTGCAGTTCATGACTAGGTGAGCACTGATAAAAATACTGCCAAAAAACTCAGGCATCCCTCTTTTGGTATCCAAACAAATTTACATAATTTATTAATTACATTATAATTGGATCGACTCAATCCCAGGCATTTTTATCATTAATATAGTCTGATACTTTATAATATGCCCTGCTACACAATTTGGCTTTAATAGTAGTTTTAAACTTGTTTATTGACAATTCTCTTATATTGCTGGGAAGTTTGTTATAGAACCGTATACATTGCCCCATAAAAGAATTACTTATTTTGTGGAGACGGCTTGCATGTAACACAAGATTATGCTTATATCTAGTATTTATGTTATGAGTATCACTCTTTTTACAAAATTAGTCTATGTTTTTATGGACATACAAAAGATTTTCATAGATATATTGCGATGCGACTGTTAGAATATTTATTTCTTTGAATTTTTCTCTAAGGCTCTCACGGGGACCAAGTTTGTAGATAGCTCTTATGGCTCTCTTTTGCAATAAAAAGATGGTGTTAATGTCCGCGGAGTTACCCCAAAGAAGAATTCCGTATGACATAATACTATGAAAGTAGCTGAAATAAACTATTCTAGCCGTATCAACATCTGCACATAAACCCTGAGGATTAATCAGATGGGTAAAGCTTAAAAAAATGTGCTTTGAACTTTGTTTTGTAATTAATAATAAATAAAAAAAAATAGTCCTAATACCAGCTCGTGGGAATATTCTCCTATTGATATCCCCTAGAGCAGGTCACAGCCAGTACAGTATACGGGCTTTTCCCCCGACGGGATAAAAACTTATTTCGGTTTCAGCCAAAAGCTTTAACCCAAAGAACATCGGCGCCATCTAGCGTACTAAGTGTGAACTATACGTGGTATCTGTCAATGTCACTCGTTTAGAGTAGTGGAAGATTGGCGCGATAGAGGCGTCGGTAGCCTTTAGGCTGTAGCCCCATTTCTTTCCAATTAGTTTTATTAGAACGTCGTACACGCTCTAGAATGGCAATACGAAAGTAAGGTAATTACCCTACTAGCATTCAGTTGGCCACGCTCTAGCATTGCGGCTGAACGTACCAAGCAAAAAGCACTAGTTAATAACAGCAAGCTGTGTAGGCAGAGCTGATATTTTTTAAATTTAAAAAATATTTAAATATTTTATTATTAATTTTTTTTAAATATATGGAACCCTGTACGACATCTAGCGACGAGTGCTGTTACTTTTTCTGTTGATGGGAGTGCAGTGCAGACTCTGCACTGCAGAGTGGCCGGCCATACGTTTTCCCATATGTTTTTTTTTCTAATTGGAACGATTTTGGACCGTTCTTCCTCACCAACGAACATTTAAATTTCAAATTAAAGGATACAAAACTACAATATGTTAGCTATTAGTGTGTCGATTTTGGAGTTTCTCATTATTACCGTCTAAACGCTAGCTGGATGACATCAGTCTACCCCAAACGGCAATTTTGAGGGTAATGTGGCTCCGCTGGCTATCGCAGCTCTGCCAATAAATGTCTTAAGATATAGGCATATTCATCTCTTTCTAACGACAGGTATGCCCTATCATTTGTCTCTTTATTAGAGCAAAGTGTCATAATAAATAACTGTATGTAGATATAGTACATAATACTTGCGCCATTTTAAAACCTTTTGGTACGTCGCTAGGCACAGCTACAAAGTTCCCGAGCGAGGGCGAAGCAGGGCGGGGCGCGCGGATCGGGCGGGGAGTGTGCGCGTAGGCGAGGTGTCGATGTAATATGTCGTAGGTCAGTTCCAAACGAGTTCATTTTAAACCAAGAGCATTGGGATACTCGGCATCGAGATCTCCAGCGTAGTTCAGTACCGAAGCCACTTGGAAGAAAAGGTCAAGCTGGCGTCAAAGAATTGGTGTGCTCAACAGAGCCAAACAGTACTTCAGCGCGGGGCAAAGACTTATATTATGTAAGTCCCAAGTCAGGCCGCATATAGAGTACTGTAGTCATCTTTGGAGGGTGCACCTGGTTATCCTAAACTCACACACGGTATTGAGCCATTGTGTTTATGGAGAGATTTCGCTTCCCTTTACGTGTCCTACCGATTGTACAATGGATTGTGTTCGGAGGAGTTGTTCGATAACATGCCAACAGCCTCCTTTTATAATTGCACTGCTTGCCGACGGCTGGGAGTTATCCTCATACGCTGGAACCGCAATGGTCGCATACTGTGCGGTTTCTGAGAAGTTTTCTACCGAGAACTATTAAGTTGTGGAATGAGCTCCCCGCCGAGGTTTTCCCAAGGGACTACAGTATGGGGTTCTTCAAGAAGGGCGTGAAGAGGTTCTTACAGGGTCGGCAACGCAAGAGCGACACCCCTGGTGTTGCAAATGTCCATAGGCTACGGTAACTACTCACCATCAGGCCACCTTAGTGGTTTAAAAAAAAAACACTTGCTAAGTCATTTTGCTGTAGCTATTGTTCGCGAATTGCGGTGAAAAAACGAACACCTACTGTACGTGTACTGTACGTACACAAAAAAAATACTGACACTTTTGATCAAAATCACGGGATGCAAACGAAATAGTTGTTTCATTTAAGCAACGCTATACACTGAGCTATAGCCCATTTGCGCTACTGCGGCACACACACACACACACACACACACGCACAAACACCTGAATTAAAAACGTTCCCTGTAGTATAGCGAAACTATGTTTTTTAAGTTAACAGTGTAGTTATATCGATGTACATTTTATTGATGTGTGTGCATGAAGTACGTAAATAAATGA
Source organism: Pyralis farinalis (assembly GCA_947507595.1). Lineage (NCBI taxonomy): Eukaryota > Metazoa > Arthropoda > Insecta > Lepidoptera > Pyralidae > Pyralis > Pyralis farinalis. Next base: position 1,850,407 of record OX382263.1, read on the forward strand.
TTTATCTATCTATCTAAATAGAGCGTTACGCGCTGACAGTAACTACCTACCGGTAACGGCGAGGGGCTGATCATAAATGAAAAGAAAACGACAGCGTTCAGTAATAAAATAGTTTCTTCATAAATATATTTTATACACATTCATTATATATAAAAGATCGCAGGTATAATTAATTACATTACAGGGTATTTATTCTCTATAATCTAAACTCACAAAAGGTAAGGCACCGCAAGGCAGCTTCATTTCCAAGTCATATTCTGGCGACGGTCGTGATCGTGTTGTGTTTACAGTGACAGATGGACGTTCATTTATTTTACTTTATTTGTTTTATTTCATTCAAGAAAAATATTTCGTATTCAAATATGATATTTTTATATTCATTCATATCTGTTTTTGTTTTTGTATGGTTTCGTATATAGTATGTATGTAGTGTGTTGGTTCTTTATTTTTTTGTTATTTTGTTATTTTGGTATACCACTAAGGTGGCAAACAAACACAGGGCAAGTTGTGCGCTCGTTTGATTTATTATCACAGGAAATTATTCTGCTGCCGTTTGATTTATTATCACAGGAAATTATTCTGCTGCCTTTTTTTAACATACTTATCAAACTATCTAAACATCATTATTTGCCTGCATGTAAATACTAAAAAATATGTGTTTCTTACATTTTATGGTACTCCAGAATCTTTAAGCAAATAAAATGTTCTATTCTAAAGACCAGAACTGGTTCAGGCAGTTTATTATAGAATCGAACACCTACAATTTGAAAGAAAAAGTCCTACCAGTCTTGCAAACCGATTTACATACACAACTTTTTCTCGTTCTAAGATTTTCACCTACTTTATTACTATTTTTAATGTTTACGAGCGTAATAGAGCGAAATTCTCTTTTTGTAAGATAAAAAAATAATTCAACCCGAACCACGTCCCCTACGACAGTATATCATACTATATAACGCTGCAAAAGTAGCTGAAATAGACTAAGCGCGTAGTATACACATTTGTCTGATTGCACTAACATATACGGCGGAGCTGAGCTCACTGGCCAGTTAATTTATCTGGGGCCCACGAAATACAGATTAACAAATTCCAGTACATTATTATCTTGTGTATTGACAGAAGTCACAATTAGAATACCAAAATTTATTTGAGCTTTCAGTTAAGAAACAAAAGATTATTGCATGTATTATAGGTTATGGAAATTCAGTACGTAGTCTTGGTACAACGGACAGCGGCGAGTGGTCGTTTAAAAGATCCAAGCTGTTGTTGTAGCTCGTATGTGTACTTACGAGACATGTGTGTATTTGTTCAGAGCCACCCGAGCTTGTTTGTTAGACATAGAGATACAACAGGCACTCAATGTCCTCAACATATATTGTACGTTCCTCCACAGAGGAACAATACGATCTGTCTTTGGACACATTCAAAAAGCTGGGCATACATTTATTCAGTAAACGTTTATTCTCATGTTATTTTGTAAACATTATGTTAATGATAAAATAGAAATGAATTGTGAACATTTTACCACTATCACCATCGTTGGTAATATTTTCTTTCTTTGTTTGCGACATATAAACAACATATATTTTTGATTTTAGATTATTTCATTGATCCCGTTGTCACCTTAATTTCAGGGGCAAATAGCATATTTTTATTAAGTGCAGTAGTCGTCTTCCTCCTAGCATTACCACCACTGGGCTATTTTCGGCTCTTTTGTTTAGTGTAACTTATTGTGTATTTACTTTAACAAAGTCTAAAACCCGACTAATACAAACATTGCCTACTTACCGAAAAGATTAGACAAGACTTTAAAATAAGCATATTTTTTATTATAAATTGATAAACTACAAACAATACAAATGGTTAATTATGATTACATTTAAACATTTAATTAATTGATGACTCAACCACGTAAATATTAAATGTCCCGCCAAATGTGATGAATTTATGTGCCAATATGATTCCCGTACCAAATTTAAACAAAATAACACTTAGCGACAGTTAAGCCGCCGTTTCTGCCTGCGAGAGAAAAGGACGGGGAAACTTATCGCTTGGTTTGTAACGAAACTCAGTAATACCAAGAGTGTTCACGATTTTTATACCGTCTCGAAGAATACCCTTTAGTTTTATATTATCGTTATGTAGTTAAAGTTTATTCACGGAGATTTTACTGCTAAGGTCAGGGCTGGATTGGATTGGCATTTAGTCCGCTCTATTCATAACATGGACTCCAGAGAATCACTTCGAGAACTATTCAAAGAAATAAATATCCTCACGGTTACCTCTCAGTACATTTATGAAAACATAATGTATACTCGAAAAAATATAAAGTAGTTTTCAAAATGTAGTGAAAATCTTAGTGCAGGAATAGATAGGTTATGTCAGTACATCGGCTTGCTAAGACTAGTCAATAGATGTTTCGTTGCAAATTGTATTCGATTCTATAATAAATTATCTGAAACAGATCTGTCCTGGCCTGACAATATGTTTAAAAGGAAGGGTTATTATAGAATCGATGAATATCTAACTGACAGAGATGTTTAGAAATGATTCAGCACATGAATTAATATAACTTTAATTGTACCACTTGATATCACTATATGCACACTCATATAATTATAATTATTGTAATATGTATGATTTAAAAAAAAAATACCTGTATTGGCAAGTTTCTTTTGGCATTTCGTCTTCGCCAATGTTCATTTGAAATGATGGTAGATTAAAAAAGAGAAAAACATAAAAAAATAATAATAAGATATAATATTGAAAATATAAGACGTGTGTAAGCGCCCGTGAGGGTCTAAATGCAAATATTTTTTTTTATCTTTTTGTACCCAAGTTATGAGCAAATAAAATTTGATTTGATTTGCGAGTTTGTACGAACAGGTGATGATCGTCCTCGCGACTTCAGTTTCATTTCCTGTATTTGTACCGACGGAGTCTGTCTTCATTAGAGACACGAGGTTCAACTCCTTTCAAATGTCACATATTGATGACAAAGTCTGTTTATATTTTGTAACGAACTGACACTTTTTTTTTTTTGTTTTTCGCCCAAGAAAATTGTAGACCCACAAAAGGACCAACCCACACACGCGGGTGTGCATTAGTCATTCTTCCGTGAGGGGCACCCTCCGGAAAACGGGAGGGAGGAGGTGAGATCTTGCATAAGATACTGTTTCGTGCGAACGAACTAGTGATGTCAGATTCCTACTGACTAAAACACCCCCTGGGACTGCCTTTAGCTGGGAAAGCGTCAAGGCTTCATCTGAAGCGATCGCCCCAGGGAACGGGGTGACGCAAGCGTCACTTAGAGAAGCTTAGAACGCTTAGAGAAGAGTCGACTGTCCTCCTGAGGATGTCGACTCTGGACCCTAAAAGCGACTAAACGAGCGACTGGAAGGGTGCTCACATGGTGGAGGACTTTTGCCCTAAGGAGGCTTCGGCCGCTGCATAGCGGTCCAGAGCACTCGAGAGTTTGTTTGGTTTGTCTAAAAGGACACTACGTGGCCTACGGTTTTGGTAACGGGACAGAGGAGGCTGTGGCGGGTTATAGGACACAGCCTGCTGGATAAGTGAGTTTGGATGGCTTTCAGCGGTTTCGAAAAACCGCTTGGAAAGGAGTTGGAAGTGTTGTTGGATAGTAGGAAGTTGGAGGCCGCGGTGTGGTTCAGCGTTACGCTGAGCCCACTGAGCATTGGTAGCTCGGCGACAAAAGAGGTTTTGGACTGTTTGCAGCCTTTTAATTGCTGCGGGACTGGCGTGTGCGAACACCGGAGACACGTGCGACATCACCGGCCTTATACAAACCTTGTACAGGGTTCGCTTATTTCTGAGGGACATTTTACTGTGCCTTGCCAGCATAGGGCTGAGTCGGCCCAGATAAAATCTGGTGGTACTAACTACTCGTACTATCAGACAGATTGTTAATAGATTCAGGCGTTATTTTGCGAAAGTCAAACTTACATGCAATTTGATCCAACCCGCTTTGTGTGCTTCCGCCACCAATTAGTTCATGCGGCCTAGCGCCGGCGACGGCGCTTGATTTTTAATTTAGTAGTATAAAATTCCCAACAAATGGTGCATCCAACCAACTAGCATGGTAGTTGGTTGGATGCACAGGATGGTTGGGGCTACAATACAAGTGAGTGTTAGATCAAAGAGTCGCTCAACAAGCAACGCGACGGTGGAGGCGGTAGCTGGACAACAGCTTACTACAACTCGCGTTTCTACGAGGAAATGTGGTCACCAGCAAACGACAACGCTTTTTCTACATAACCAGCGGGAGTGGCAACGGGCGAGCGTAACTATCCGTTTATAAGCTACAGTAGTCTTTTATACTCGTATCAGGTAGACTGTATTGCGTGATGTTCACCCGAGCAGTTGAAAAATGGTACATTAGTGGCGGTCATAGAGCCTCCGGCGACCAATCAACGACGACGGCGGCCGATGCACTCCGGCCCGCGGGCATGGCGGGCAGCTCGCTCCACGCGGACGTCGCCGGCTCGTACAGCGCCACCGAGCTGAGACGGTAACCGCTCTTATCTGTACCGCCCGCCACGTACAGGCGGCCGGCGTGCGACGCCACGGCCGGCGAGCTCGGCGCCATGGACATGTCCGGCGCGGGCTGCCAGCCAGCGCCGGCGCGGTACAGCTCCACCGAGCGGAGTTTATTCGGCCCGTCGTATCCGCCGACGACGTAAAGCTCGTCGTCCACCACCCCCGCGCCCGCGCCCGCTCGCGGCCCCGCCATGCTCTCCGCCGGCTGCCAGCGGGCCGCCGCCGGGTCGTACCTGCACACCGAGCACACCTCCTGGACTTACTTAACTCGCGTGATTGGTTACAAGACTGGCGCTACGACGACATCGAGTGATGGGAAGCAAACAAAATACGACCCACCTGATGTAAAGTAGTCTATGAACGCTTACAATACAAGAAGTATTCCTAACTGATTGCCACCCCCGCTGCTAACATATCATCTCCTCAGTAGTTTGCCGGTAGCTCCAAGGAGTTGTTATTTGGCTGCATTTTTGTGTGAGGTACTTCCACTGCCATGCTACTCATATGCGCCTTACCCCTTTTAAGCAGTGAGAAAGACATTTTAAAGACAAAGTCAGCAAATGAGCGAGTGATTTCTATTGTGTTGCACGCACCCACCTGACGTGACTTCTTGCCATCAGGCAGGTCGTACATTTATTTTCCACCTCAGTAGTTTATAAACATATAGGTACTATAAACTATATTGTACCAGTGTGCTCCTGAGGAGTTATTGCGTGTGGAAACGAGCTAGTGATACTGCTGGTATTGCAAGCGCTCGCTTCGCATCAGGTGGGTCGTATGCTTGAATGCCTCGCGATTGTAATTATATAAACAAAATGACACCAAAATAAATGGCTCAGCTGTTAGTCAACTGACCGTGTGTGGAGTCTAACTCACTCGCACGAACCCTAGAAATCAACAGTAAATCGTTATATGGGTATAGTTGTGTCCGAAGTACCTAACGTACGTAGGTAGGTAGGTCAGCTTCAAGTCAGTCAGAGAGGGGAATGAATACTCCATGTGTGACAATCACTTATAGGCTACGGTATCACTTTCCAATAGTTGTTATACATGTTTGCCACGCGAGTGGTATAAAGTTTCATACGAGATCGGTAACTTGCGAATGATCCTCCACGCATGGTGGCTGTGGCTAGTCTGTAGTTGCAGTTATGCTTCCCACAGGGACAGCAACGTTCGAGTGATGCGGAGAACTATAAATAATGGTGATCACCTCTCGACAGTGTCCAGAATGCGAAGGCCGTCCCACCCGCCAGCGGCGTACAGCAGCCCGCCCAGCGCTGCGACGGCGACACACTGTCGGCCCGAAGACATGTCCGCGATGGACCGCCAGACACCCTCGCGCGGGTCCAGCGCCTCCGCCGACCTGAGGTTTCCTCCACCACCGCCCCAGCCGCCGGTAGCGAACAGCACGCCGCCAAGCGCCGCCACGCCCAGACGGTAGCGCGCCGTCCGCAGCGCCGGCCCCGTCGTCCACGAGCCCGTGGCCACGTCGAGCACCAGCACGGTGCTCGGAGGACTGCGGCCTGCGAACAGATGAAGGCGGTCTCTGAACAAGCGTTGAGTCCCGAGTTGTTTATGAGCTCGATGGGAGTTGTTTATGAAATTATGGAATTGATTGTAGCTGAAAATGTATCAAATGGAAATATGAAACTATTTTAGGTTTAATAGTATATTACCGTGTGCATTGATGATGCGTTAAAAAACAACACGCTGTATCTTTCAGTCCAGAGACCTGTTGTTTCCAAGTACAATGCTGTCCGTGGACGAGAGTCCGAGGAAGAAGTCCGCTCTCCGTCAGTCTATTTCTGATACAATGATTGATACAGTTTATCTCAGAATAAAAGTTTGTAATTGTTTCAGTCAGTTCGATCTCGGACTGTGTACAGTTTCACCGTAAGTTACATCACATTAACTAGGACCGCGTCCTCACCATCATGTCCGCCGACGACGTACACGCAGCCGTCGAGTTCCGCGACACCATGGCTATGGCGGGGGGCGGGCAGAGCGGGAGCGGACTGCCAGCGACCCGTCGACAGCTCGAGATGTAATATGTCAGAGCTGGCCCCGGTGCCCGTGGAGCCGCCCACCACGAGCAGTGTGAAAGCGCGCATCTGCCGCGGGCGATACCACGCGCTGGCGGCGGCGTCCTGCGCGCGGCGGTCGGCCCCCTGGCAGTGGAATGTGAATGCCCTAATAACTATATCTTTGACTGGCGGGTCGGCGCTCGCCAGCGGCTCGGCCCGCGCGCGCTCCGCCAGCACCTGCTGCGGCACCGCCGGCAGCCGCACGCGCTGCAGCAACTCGGCCAGGTGCCGCCGCCGCTCCTGCAATGTCGTGTAGTCCTCAAAACTCCTTACGTTCTTTACTTTATACATGACTATCATTCATCACATACATCACAAGGAAAATTATGATGATTAAAAAAGTACTTTTTACTTTTCTCTAGATCATTATAATCGCAAGCAAGTGTTTGCGAATGTGTTGTTTAAAGATTGAGGCACCTTACAGGTAGATATATCAAATCTATCTACCTCTACGTGTGTCTCCACCTCACAGAAAACCGTAGCCAAATGACAACTCCCTGGAGGGTTGTTGTGTTCCCGCGAATGAGTGAAATTACCAGTAAGCTCACGAGGAGGTGCTGTGCAAGCAGCATGCTTAGCAGCGATACTTCCTGCATTGCAGGCGTCCATAGGCTACGGTATCCTCTTCACATCTGGTGGACTGTGTGTTTGTATGCCTCTCGACGTTGTAGAAATATATGAAAATTGCAAATTGAGCAGTCAGAACCCGTTATATACGTTTTCCCATACATTTCGCGGTCGTATGCGACCACCCGGGTTTCGAAGGGTTAAGAGACTTCTTGAATGTAAGCGTTGAATGGAGAAAAGAACTTTGAATGCTGATTATACGGGTTGGTATGCGAACTAAGATGGCAGATAGAAAAGTCGCTGATAACTAATGGTATAGAGATTTGTTTAGAAGTCAGAAACTAAGTACTAAACAAAGCATGAAATGGTATTGTTGTATGCCCACTATCTCTCTCTTGACTCTGTTTAACTTTACCTGTCTGTAATCTTTCTGTATTAATTTCTGTTATGACGCCTGATTACGTAATAACTTTTATTAGATTATACTTACGAATATACTTATATATATTTCTACGTGTTTATATATCTCGTCCTTAGACGCATACGGTCTGATGTCAACATCTGACCTTTTTTTTCTGCACAGGAAGGATAGTATGTTTTTTTATTTTTCTAACAAACTGACAACAGTATTTTTTACTTTCTTAGTTCCAAAGACACACAGCTGCATAATGTCGCATGTAAGGAGTTTTCGAATCCATAACGACCCAGAAAGTCGTATGTTTTGTTACAAACTACTGGCAACACCAGCTCGCTCTCAACCGGATATAGCACACATAAAATATAATTAATTAAGATAATCACACAGTGAATGTAGGCAATAAGAGTGATTTAATATTGTATTAATTACATCAGTATTTTTGGTGTACAAATAATTTATGGTATAACCTATTTATGTAAATTAGTATCATGACTGCAGGCTTAGAATGTTCGCGCCTTTTTAATAGTTGTGAAATGGTGTAAAAGGGAGGGAACAGAGTTGCAATGGCGGGAATTGTTCTAGCCGAGTCATTCACGCTGTTATTCTGGCTGAGTAAAGACGACGTACAAAAGTAAGCGTTTTAGCCTTCAGAACCCGTTATATACCTTTTCCCATACATTTCGCGGTCATATATGACCACACGGGTTTCGAAGGGTTAAATTAATATCCGGTTGTCCTGACCACTATCGGTAATAGTTTACTTACATTTTTATGCATAAAAATATTGGCACTGGACCCAATGAATGTGAACATGTGTTATTAATATTATGCTTCATAAATTATTCTACTTCCATTCAATGGTCCATTTATATTTAAGTTGTTATATCTTAAAATATTTTTCCCATGTCATTCGCAACTTTAGATTGATCTTTCTGCCTTTAACATTTTATTTTAATATTGCGTCTAACTTAATGTTCTAACTTAATATGTAGCGTTATGCTTGTAATGTTTTATGCTAGAAATATTAAATCATAAAGTCGAATAAAAACGTGAGATGATGCCTGTAATAATTACTCTATTGTCTTAATCATTTACACAGCCACATATTTAAGACTAGCTGTGCCCGCGACTTCGTCCGCGTGGAATTTAACAAAAAAGTTATTGTTCAGTTCGCAGAGTTATAACTTATTAATTCTATATTTCGCGTATAGAAATACCTATGCTAATTTTAATGAAATTCTTCTACTTTGTGAATCGCACCCCCGAAGGGGAAGATATTTCCCCCTAATTTTAACGAAGATATTTCCCCCTAATTTTAACAGTTTTTCATATTTTACGCAGGAACCCTAAATATTTACGGGATAAAAAGTACCCTATATTGTGCTCTGAACAGTCGTCTACCTACCAGTGAAAGTCCCGTCAAAATCGGTCCAGCCGTTTCAGAGATTAGCCGGAACAAACAGACAGACAGACAAAAATTGTAAAAATATTCATTTTGGTATATGTACCGTGTATATATCCATATGCATTTAGTAATAAGCGGTTATTTTAATATTACAAACAGACACTCCAATTTTATTTATCTGTATAGATATATTACGTACGGTTCACCTGCATGGACTGATAGGGCTACCATATATATTATTATGTAAAACGTATAGAACTGTTAACACCGAGGCACTACCAGCGCTGGCAGACGTGTTGACTTAGAAATTCAACGCCGCGCTTCAATTTACTACACGTCTAAAAACATACACCTGATTGCCTCCTCTGCTGCTTAACTACAACTCCTTGGGAGCTTCTGGCTCAATCTTGAAGCTCTTTACTCTGGCTACACAGGAGACACAGCGGTAGGAATGAGTGGTGGGTGTGTGCCGTTGAGTTATCAGCTTGTATGTAGAGATAGAACGATATACATGTGATGTGTTCAGGTGACAGCGCCATGAATCGTGCAATATCGTGCATTTTCGCCGTTCGTTCGTCGGCTGCGGCGGTCACCATAAACAGGCTTTACTAAGTAAAGCCAAAAATGACACGTTATGACAAGTCTTGTCATAAACGTGTCATTCGGCGCGAGGGCCGGTACGGAGCTAATTAATAGCTAATGATTCATAAGGTTTTAAAGGGTTCTAAGTGTAATTTGCTACAAAAAATTGTAACAAACTAAATAGTGGCAGATCAAAGAGTTGTAATAAGTGATGAAAAACAATGTCTTAGAAAACTATTTAAAGAAATAAATATCCTCACGGTTACCTCTCAGTATATTTATGAGAACATAATGTATGCTCGGAAAAATATACTCATTTTCAAAATTTAGTGAAATCTTAGAAGCAAGAATAGATTGCGTATGCCTGTACATCGGATTGCTAAGACTAGAATATCTTTTATTGTAAATTGCATTCGATTCTACAATAAATTACCTGAAACAGTTCTGTCCTTGCCTGACAATATGTTCAAAAGGCACATCAAAAATACTCTGTGCAAGGGTTATTACAGAATCGATGAATATCTAACTGATAGAGATGTTTGGAAATGATTCAGCACTTGTATTCATATATCTTTAATTATACCACTTGATTTCACTATATGTACACTCGCATATATTTATTGTAATATATATTAACGATAAAAAAGACCCATATTGACAAGTTTCTTTTGGCATTTCTTCTTCGCCAATGGTCATTTCCGAAATGTTGGTAGATTAAAATGGATAGATTAAAAGTAAACCTAAAACTGGAAAATTATTAAGATACAATATTAAATTTAAATAATGAAAGACGTATCTAAGTTCCTAATGGCAAATAAATGATTTTTATCTTTTATCTTATTTTTTAATGGAGGACGAAATTCAAGTAAGTACACCTTAAAAATATACCTACCTATCAGGATTACCTTAGCATTTCGTGTTCGTAAGTCATTTGAGATACTGAATTACTACTAATAAAGCGTTAATTAGCTGCAGAACTCGAAGATCTGATGTCAAAAAGGGCTATACTTCTGGATCTTCGAGAAAAGGGTGTTCAATCTCGACATCAGCGCAGTAAACTCGAGAAGTAGTCCTTACTACGTATAATCTGTTATGTATGATATTCTCCCTTCCAATATAAGCTGATTAGTATTGAAGTGCATAATAAATTTTAATTTAGGTAATTACTAGAACATCTGCTGTACAGTAGTTATATATGTATATCGTATAGCTCAAAAGTTGTAACTGGTGACATTACTAGGGCGCGCAAACTAGATCTGATTTTCTTATGCCATAAATCCTATGTCTAATGGAATTTCAAATTTACTGACCTCTCAATACATTTATAAGCTCGTTAACTTATCAACTGATCGAGATGTATAGCTGTTTTGTTTATAACAATTGTCTACTCTCATTCAGATGAAACAATTGTACCTCAGTCTAGCTGCACAGTATTTCTTTCAAACCCAGATGATAAAGTTATCGAAGGTCAATATGAAAGTACATTATCCGTATATCTCTCTGATTATCGATCTGTCTGTCTGTTTGCTTCCACTTAAAGGACTTTCACGTCCATGGAAATTTTACACAGAATATTGTTATAATGGTGTACTTTGCAAAACAATACTAAAAACAACAAAAAGTTGAAAATTAAAGGGGTTTCCTAATTATACTAACTATAAAATTAAAAAAACGTGTTTTTTTTTAGGTTTTTGCTTTTACTCTATCGTGAAAACTGTAATACATTAAAAGCATTTAGCTGCACCACTTCAAAGACGTCTCTGCTTTGTCCTTTCCTGACAATGTATTCAGAAATCACATTAAAATTACCCTCTGTAAAAGGGCTTATTATGGAATTGATGAATATGTAACTGACAAAGATGTTTGGAAATAATTCAGCACATATGACCTATCCTTAATAATCTTTAATTTTACCATTTGATATCATTATTGTATCAATATGCTTATGTGATTTTTTTTTGTAATATCTAATTGTCAATTTTAAAAGAGACCTACTCGTATATTAGCAAGTTTCTTTCGACATTTCTTCTTCGCCAATGGTTATTTCCGAAATGCTAGTAGATTAAAAAAAAAAATAAAAAGAAGTAAAGTAAAAGAATTGTATAAGATATAATAAGAATATAGTTTAAAAAATGTAAGACGTGTCTAAATGCCCGCGAGGCCCAATGGCAAATAAAGAATATTTATCTTTTTTTATCTAGAAAAAAAAAACACAGAAGGTCAATACTTCAAAATGTCGCAGTGCGTGTGGCTGCCAGAGAAACAACAGCAGCCTGGGATACTGTTTTATAAAAACAATTTTCCGATGAGTTTTCAGAGGTCTCCTTCATAGGGAATGAGTCAAAAGGAATTTATTCCCGACTCCTTACCTGAATTAAATAAAAGTGAAAACCCATTTCTTCGTTAAAATATAAAGATTTGATGGCCCTTTTACAGTGGATACCCAGAGTCTCACCCATATTATAAAAAATTAAAGCAATCCAATACGGCGCTTTTAAGGGGGGCTCCCATACAACGTGATTTTTTTTTGCCGTTTTTATAGATAATGGTACGGAACCCTTCGTGCGCGAGTCCGACTCTCACTTGGCCGATTTTCTAGTAATCTGTTTCGTTACCTGAAGGTTGTCTTGAAAAGATTGCTTTTAGCAATAAGGCCGCCTTGTTGCATAGTACATTTCTATAATTGTACGAGTAAGAATCTTTTGAATGTATTTCCTTAAAATTCCACTTTACCTAATCATAATAATGCTTGATTGTGTAAAGTGTAATTTAACAATCTTTTTATAAAATTTACAGATATTTTTATAAGATTTTTCATCTTAAAATTAAAGTTAATTACAATATACGACTTGTTAGAACTTACAAACATTTATAATTATGAGGCATAACATTATTTTTCATTTTAGAGTTCAAGACTGATTAAAATAATGATGACTGATTTGAAGTACAAAGAAGTAAGAAAGAAAGAAAGAAGAAAGAAAGAAAGAAAATGTTTATTTGGACGTAACACAACACTATACACACATTAAACAATATACAATAAGTATTGAAGCAATAATAGTGCTGTGTGACGTCACAAATAGGTCCTATCTCAGCATATTGCCGTGTCAACTCATGACCCGGCGCCGATTTTCAGACAAGACCTGTCTGTGACCCCACGGACAGAACAAGCAAGCACTAAGCAAACAATAAATCCACAAACACAATTAATTACTTTTTGCTAAACCTCGTATCCAGAAACTCAAAAATAAAATAAAACTATAAAATACATTCACTCTTCTAGTCTGTCGTTCATTAAATTCATACACTCATTTTAATAAGTAATGACATCTAGATAACACCAACGAAACTTATTAATGTAAATATATTATACAATATAAAGTAACTAGTAATCCTATTGAAACAGTCCTAACAACGACTTTTCAGTGTTATAGTGATACATATAGTGAACTGATACAGTACTATACATAATTAAGTGTACAGGATTATAAAATCATCAGCATCGCTAACGTACCCGTAAATAGATCTCTCTAGCTTCTCTTGATTATAGTTAGGCATAAAGGACTACTTGATTTAAGAGCGTAATGTTCCGTTTTAAAATTGCAGGGATAATGTCTATCTCATTTTAGTTCAAGATTTTCATCAGTATTGTTTAAATTAAGAAGCATAAAGACGAATGTACATTTTTTTTTTTGCTTTTTTTATTTTTACAATCTTTACCGATTCGGTTGTTTTTTCTATGGGAAAATGCTCATGCATACCACATCGCCAAGGAGATGGCGACGTGGTTATGTCGGACTCCTTCGACAGTCAAAAGGGTCTTCTACTGTACCTCTGGACAAACCGACTAAAAACCCACCGGTATTCCTTCTCGGCGCCCGTTGGTGGAGTTTCGGTTACAATTTTGATATCACCTACGAAACCCTATCGGAGATAGCTCTACCCATGGAACATGTAACTCCAACTACTTCTCTCTGGATAGCTAATAAAGGCATGGTGGTATGTCCTGATAGATTTTCCTGTTCTAGTAATCTAATTCCATGTATACCTTCAACGGCTTCGACACGCGATCAGTGATTACGATAACGAAGTCCAAATTAACTAAACCAGGGATTATATGTATCGAGATCTACAGCGAAGTTTAGTTCCAAAGAGTCACTTGAAGAAGATCTAACTGCCGTCCAAAACGCTTGGTGTGCTCAATGGAGCAGAACAATACTGAAATGTGGTACAAAGATTTGTTTAAATCTCGAGTTAGACCGCAAACTCCAGTGCTGTTGTCTCCTCGATACCAACTAGAACCTTGTGAATCGGTTCACAGTTTACACACGGTATTGAGCCCGTAAGTCTAGGGCGGACTATATCTGTATGGCTCCCACGTCATTGCTTTAAAGCAATACTCGATTGTTCAAATAAAAAAAATACCGCTCGACGGTGTTTTAACAAAAATGATCCGCAGGTGGCGTTGTGACACTGACCTGCGGGCGGTGCTCCGTCCACTGCAGCACGGCGTCCAACACGTGCTCCTCGGCGGACACCGTGAGGCTGTCTACCAGAGTAGCCAGCGCGTCTACCGACAGCTCCAAGAGTTCGTCCCCATTGAGCACGTCGACGTAGTGGCGGTCCACGAAGCGTGTGACGACGGCGGTCAGCGCGTCGCAGGCGTACTGCTCGGCTAAGACGCGGATGCCGAGTGCGTTGTCGACGTCCAGCGCGCGCTTCAGGAACACACAGGCCTCGTCGCGCACGCCGTCCACGGCCAGCAGCGAGGCCGCCGACAACAGGGCCTCCGCGTTGGCCGCCGTCACCACGAGCGACTCCGGCCGGTAGATGTACCCGGCGATCGCCTGCAGCGCCGCCGGCTCCACGCCCTGAAACATAGAACAGCGCGATGGAGTACGAGGTCGACATCGCTTCGTGTAAATTAATGATAATATATCAATAAAAAGTAAACATAAAGCTGCAGATTTATACAACCAACGTTGAATAATTCTACAGCCTTGGAACATTTATTACATCAGGCAGGAGCCGGACGATTAGATGCGAATAACACTTGCTTTGGGTGTAACTTTTTATACCACTAAGGTGGCAAACAGCTTACCGATGATTATGGTCACAGTAGCCTATGACTCTTGCATTAGCAAGAGTACTACTTGTTCATTATAAACTCTGTAAACTCCTCTCCAAACCTTTTTGAAGAATTTCATGCTGTAGTCTTTAGAGAAAACTTCAGCATGGAGTTGATTCTACAAGTTAAGTGTTCTCGGGAGAAAACTTCTTTGAAACAGCACAGTACGCGACCATCGCCATTTCAGCACGTGAAAATGAAATCCCAGGCAATCGGTTCGCATACAAAACGATACATCATTATGACGAACAACTGCTCAAGACAAGATGACAAATCATTGTTCAATGTGTAGAACACACGAAGGAAGGTAAAATCTCTCCTTAAACTCTAAAGGCTTAAGACAATTCTAGCAGCTCATCTTTGCACTGAATCTCAAGGCTGCTGGTGTTCAGGTGCTTCCATACATAGATCTCTACAGTACTCGGTCTGCATTGAGATTTGTATAAAAAAGTCTCGCGGTAGTACGTTCGCTCTATTCATTAAACTAAATTTCTTAGGCGCCAGGACCTTCACCTCCAGGTGTCTTCAGACCTGAACTTCACTAAAGGTCACGACACAAAAGTTGCTATGCTCTTTGCGATGGTAAGAAACGTGTTCCTAAAGTATACAATTATAATTCGCAAAATAATTAATATAAACGAAAAAATATAAAATGGATTTTAAGAGTACTTCATACCTAAACGTCCGAAGGATACTAAATAACATACGCTCGTATATACAAAAAAAAGTGTTGCACTCCGGGAGTGCCGGCAGAAGTGAAAACTTGAACATTAACGTTGTGCATTTTTGAATATTTTGGAATGGTTAGGGAATAATTTCCCACGAATTGCTGTATTCATCAGTATAAGAGTACTATCATGTATGTGGTAAAATACAATATTCATTTAATGCGCTATCGTACATAAACATGACAATTTATATTATATTTCATACATCATTAAAATTTAACACTTCAGAACTATTACAATTATTTTACATTAAAAAGTTTATCTCTCAGAAAAATCAAGTTTCATCCATAATTTCAACGACTCTTTCACCATCATCATTACCAGCATCATCATCGCCAATCTCTAAAACTCAAACACACACACACACGCACACTCGCGCAAGCGCCCTGCGCCGCTTAAACCAAACAGCGATGTTGATAAACTACGTTGAACGAAACGTAAGCGCCAAGAATTTCATGGCGCTTGCAACGTTTTGGTCGCGAGAAAATAATGCCCTATGAGCGATCTAGCGCTTCATGTTTTAATTGTTTAATTAGAGGTAACTAATGTTTTAGCGCTGCAGCGAACTTAAGTTCTAATTCTCACCAAAATCTTACGGTCAGGGTCACGTGTCCTGACGAGAGTTTAACATTTTTTACTCATCGCAAAAAGTGCACAACGCCGCTAAAGAAGTTTTCACTTCAAAAATATAGTTAATTACATAAAATAAAATAATTTACATATACATTTTAAATAAGTATGTAACTAAATAAAATCTCTAATATTGATACTACGAGGGTCATTTGAAAAGTTCTTAGCTTAACATGGTTAAAGTCATTGGTTTTTTTTATAACTACCCTCATTTTGTAGTTACATTATTTAGCAACAAGTATGCACAGTTTAGTTTATTCACAGTAACTCATTGTTCGTTTACACGTGATACCGTAAGTCAAGTCTGAGCTATTTTTGAAAATGGATAAAATTGAACATCGTGCAGTGATAAAATACCTGAATTTGAAAGGTTTAACTCCAAAAGCTATATACATGAAGACATGTCTGCTACTTTGGGTGAGTCCGCTTCTTCGTATGCGACTATTAAAAACTGGGTGGCAGAGTTTAAACGTGGTCGTGAGACCATTCAAGATGAGCCCCGTAGTGGCCGGCCTTCGACTGCTTCCACTGATCAAAACAAAGAAAAAATCTGTGATTTAATTTTATCTGATCGAAGATTGACTGTCGAGGAGATAGCTAAGACTGTAGGCATCTTATCTGAGCGAACACATCATATAATTACAACTGAACTTGGATTCTCTAAGGTGTCTGCGCGGTGGGTACCGCGACTGCTTTCAGTGGAACAAAAACGCAACCGACTCACAACTTCTCGCGACTGTTTAGAGTTATATGAAGCTGACCCAATAGAATTTGTTGAAAGATTTATAACCATGGATGAAACCTGGGTTCACCACAATACGCCCGAGACAAAAGAACAGTCGAAACAATGGAAAAGAGCAGGATCGCCCACCCCAAAGAAGGCAAAGGTGGTTTTATCGGCGGGCAAAGTCATGGCATCCGTTTTTTGGGATGCAAAGGGTATAATTCTCGTGGATTATTTAAAAAAGGGTGAAACAATAAACTCCGATTACTATTGCAACCTGTTGCGTCGTTTGAGAGAAGAAATCAAAGAAAAACGTCCAGGTTTATATAGAAGAAAAGTCTTGTTTCATCAGGACAATGCGCGCATTCACACCTCTGTGCAATCATGGCAGAAATCCATCAATGTGGCTTCGAATTGTTACCTCATCCCCCATATTCACCGGATTTAGCACCGTCCGACTTTTATCTGTTCCCAAAGCTGAAAAAATTTTTAGGTGGTAAACATTTTTTTACAAATGAAGAGGTCATAGCCGCCGTGGACGCTTATTTTGAGGAGTTAGACGAAGATTTTTTTAAAACGGGTATCGAAGCCTTACCGGGTCGATAGAAAAAGTGTTTTGAGCTCGGAGGAGAGTATGTTGAAAAATAAAAATAAACTCAAAATCGTGTGCTTTCATTAAGTATGTTAGGCTAAGAATTTTTCTAATGACCCTCGTAGTAGCTAAACAATTCAATAAATCACATACATAAAACTAACCTACATATATTATACTCAATACACACCAATACAACATATAAAATAATAAAAATCATTTTAATTATGCAACTAAAAAGAATACGCGGCGTTCAACCTGTCCAGCAACATCCGACACCGGCAAGTCGCCCGCCGCCAGCACGCGGCACGCTCGGCCACAGTCACACGCACGGCCAGCTGTGGCTCGGTGCCCCGTCAGCCGTGCACCGCCGCCGCACTCATGCTCATATTCAGCCGTATACAGACATCGCTAAGCCGTTTTTGTTATCGGGAGAAGTGCCGTTTACACTAATAAATATTGTGTTATCTTTTTAATATTTGATTCTGATGAAACTCGGTACTTCTGTAGATAATGTAAACAAAACTCACCGTTATACTATAACTTTTAGTATTTTAACCCTAATTCCAAGAGCTCTTGTCGTGCGTAACGCATATATCACACAATATATTAGACGGCCCAGTATGCGCATAAAGCAAGTTAGCTTTAGTATATCGTTCTAAATAGAATCTAAGTCTTATTGTTGTGATTTGAAATAAATAAAAAAAAATGTTAACATGCAAAAAAATTGAATACGACTAGCGTGGCTGTAATTATAAAAGCAGCGCGATGTGCTCACCGTCGAACGGTACTAGGCTTCCTTATGGACAGGTAGAAGTTCATTTGTTGAAGTTTCCCGCTATCCTTGAATCTGATCCCTCATCAGTACTCTTTGTCACAAAATGCGAACATAAAATAATAATAATAATAAATATTGTCGGACAAATTACACAGCGCTATCTAGCCCTAAAGTATGATATATCTAGCCATAAGTTATGGGTACTAGACAACTGATAAACATACGTAAATACTTTTTTTTTTTGTAAATACATACTTATTATACATAGATAATACCCAGACCAAGACAAACAGACATGTTCGTGCACACAAATGTTTGTACTGTGTGGGAATCGAACCCACGAGCGTTGGTGTCAAAGTAGCGTAACAACGCGTTTCACCACTGCGCCACCGAGCTCGTCATATTTAAGTGTTGTCCAATTTACCCATCATTTAGAAGTTTACTGCTACTCTATGTACCTTACGTTTAGCTTTGAACGAGTATCATTACATAGAACATAATGAACTTCGGCCAGACGACCTGACAAATGGTCTAAGAAACGTACGGCCGTAGCACAGCCTTACTATATGGCCGGTGAGCCCCCATCACTGCACACCTCGCCACACACGTGAACAAGTCACGGTTGAATATATATTTTACATAACTCGATAGTAGTTGTCTATGTTCAGTGGGCCGATTCTACTAAAAACTGCAACTGCACTGCAGCGCGGCGTATGTCAAAATGCGTACATTTTGACGTTTCGGTATTCTGTTAAACGATCTGACAGCAGCGACGTTGCAGGAATGTTGCAGTAAATGAATCGCTATTCTGTTAAAAAACCTGCACTGCAACTGCACGTTTCCTGCAATATAATCGTATTCTGATAAATTGTTTTGACATTTGTATACCGGTGACAGATGTTTTGAAGGAGTTTACTTGCAGTTTTGTTAACGTTACTCTTGAGCAACTTTTGCGAAGTGAAATTAATATTCTGAGGCGGTGAATTATATTTGCCTTGTTTTGAGAGATGTTTGTGGATAAATATAATCAAGTAAAGCTTATTTTCTGTTAGAAATACCTCCACTCCGGCAACCAAGGTCAATAGTGAAACTATAGGAGTCAACATTAAATAAAAATTCAGTTTTATTAGATTGAAATATGGCAACATTTCAGGTTTTAAGTAGTTTACTTGCAGGATACGCACAGTTGCAGCGTAGTTGCAGTGCCGTTGCAGTGCAGCATACGCGCAGTTCTAGCGCAGTTGTAGTGCAGGAAATTTTAGTAGAATACACCTATCGGCACTGCACTATTTCTGCACGACTCAAGTGACAGGCGTAAACGTGCAGTTGCAGTTATTTAGCAGAATTGGCCCACAGGACTCACTGAAAACAGACATTTATTCGTAGACGAGTATTTGTACGGTCCACTGTAACAAATGTACAAAAGCTGGCTCTTCGATACACCAAAGATACGATCCTCTCTCTACATATATCCACAACAAAGAGACGCGGCATTAGTGCTAAGTCACGGCCGAAACGTAGCCTTAAACCCTCGCGCGATCCTCTCTGTCTACCCCGTGATACGTATACATAGATATTATACAGGGCGTTAACGTGTTGTGATACAACTGGTGTTACGTCAAACTGTGTCGCGGTGACTGTGAGGCATTCCCTCCGTGACTGACCTTTATTGTAACGACGGACTCTGTGCGCTCGGAGAACCTAGTGAACATCGCCATGAAGTACGGCGAGGCGGCCGCCAGCACCGCGCGGTGCGCCCGCACACCCCGCGCCTCACTCCCTGCCGCCGCGCCTTCCACCTGCGCCTGAAAATAACACTCACTTGTACATCTCTCGTCTTAATCAAACGGACGGCTCTGTATGCGTGTAACGTGTCCGACGTCCGCTGCCCCTTGTCGTACATACTTGTAACAGTACATCGCACAGCGTTCCGTCTTCTTGCTGCAGAGCGAGCGACTTCAGCAACTGGATGGCGTGCATCTGAGAAAAAATAGAAACCATCTTATTTCATTTTACTTCATTTATTAGAACAACGTTCATTTATTTTTATGTCATTTAGAAATTCATTCAAATGTAATAAATAGGCTTTGTCTATTAAAAATATTTTTAAATACATAGTTAATAACATACAAGTTGCTCTCAAATCCCATAATTCACTGAAATCACTTTGTAACACTAAAGATAAAATCCCGCCCAATAAAAAATCCGGCGTCTATAAGCTGTTCTGCGATGAATGTGAACACGTTTATATCGGTCAAACGGGTCGTAACTTTATAACACGATTTCACGAACACGTATCGGCGTATAAAAACAATCGCCCAGAAAGGTCACACTTCGCCGAGCATCTCATAGACAAAGGACATAACTTATCCCCCAATAATACATATCAAATTTTACACACCATAGACAAAGGTTTAAAACTAAATACGAGTATTAGGGAACAATTAGAAATTAATAAACATAAAAATTCTAAAATTACTGTCATGAAAAAACAGACTGACGTAAACCATTCCCCACTATTAAATATCTTTTCGCTCACACCATTCACCCCCACCCTCAATTCAATATAAGGGACGGCACTGCGATGGATTTGTCACTTGTAGCATGTTATTCTTACGATTAACGTCTACAACGCCTCATGATGCCTCGTGGAGAGGCGAAACACGTGTCGCAGCGACGACCAGGCCAGTCGTGGCAGCGACGGTGGTGGTGGGGGCATGCGGATTCTGTTCCAGATGGCGGACGACCGCAGCAGCCGAGGCAGAGACTACCGGAGCAGCCATGGCAGCGTCGGCATGTAGCACGTACTAACAGGTGGGTGCCGGCCGGCGCTAGGCCGCATGAACTAATTGGTGGCGGAAGCACACAAAGCAGGTTGGATCAAATTGCATATTTTTAAATGTTTTATAAATTGCATTTAAGCTTTTAACTATTTAAGTTTTTAATAATTTTATAAAATTATTAAAAACTTAAAATTTAATACCAGAAAGCCGTGTCGCGTCGTCCCACACTACGACGCCGCGCCGGTGCTAACAACAAAATACCGGATGCCCTGAAGGTTGCTGCGCGAGGCTCCATAAATTGCCACACACAACCCACAGCCAACACCGACGCACTCAATTCGCCGATCGATTCCGTAGTGCAAAGTCGAATTATTCACTTTTAAGAAAAGAAGAAGGCGAGAGCATAACGCGAACTATTCACTTTTTGTGCGTGAGCCAGCTAAAACAATAAGAGTTCCTTAGTAATCTGAACAACCATGCGGTGGCAAGTATGCGTGCGCTCGGTTCCATGATTACTCACAGCCTTCTCGAAGAGTATGCAAAGTTGAACCCTCCTTATTAGGAACAGAAGGGGGAGCTATTTTGTCCATGAATTGCTCACACCAGTAGGCCAATTCTCCTAAATAACTGCAACTGCACGTTTACACCTGTCACTTGAGACGTGCAGAAATAGTGCAGTGCCAATAGGTGTATTCTATTAAAATTTCCTGCACTGCAACTACCCTGGAATTGTGCGTATGCTGCACTGCAACTATGCTGCAACTGTGCATATCCTGCAAATGAACTACTTAACTCCTGTAATGTTACCATATTTTAAACTAATAAATTGGATTTTTACTTAATGTTGACTCCTATAGTTTCACACCTTGAAAAGAAGCTTTACTTAATCATATATCCCTACAAACATTTCCCAAAAGAAAATAAATATTTTGCAATATAAATCACTGCTTCAGAATATTAATTACTCTTCGCAAAAGTTGCTTGAGACTGACGTTAGCAAAACTGCACATAAACTCCTTCAAAACTTCTCTCATCGCTATACAAATGTAAAAACAATTTAACAGAATACGATTATATCGCAAGAAACGTGCAGCTGCAGTGCAGGTTTTTTATCAGAATAGTGAGTCATTTACTGCGGCGTTCCTGCAACGTCGCTGCTGTCAGATCGCATAACAGAATACCGAAACGTCAAAATGTACGTTTATTTTGCGGCGCGCTGCAGTGCAGTTGCAGTTTTTAGTAGAATCGGCCTACAGCTTGAATTTCAGGGACGTAAAAAATTTTGTTCTGTAAATGAAGCCCTAAATCTTTTAATTTGTTTCGAAATGAGAGCGGCAGAGTTACAAGAAGATAAGAATTCACAGAATCTCAGTCAGCCATCATATTTCTTCTTCCCTAAAGCAGAACTAACCGCAGAAATTGTAGATGTGACATATTCAAAGTTCTCACTAGACATATTTGCTTTCTAGATTCTTTCAGCTTCTTTTCTTTGTGTAACTAAATGTGAACATTCTTTGTCCCACCACGGGGGAAAAGTTGGCTTCTTACTTAGCGCAGATTTTAAAGGAAATGACTGTTCAGCAGTAGCATTTAAAAGCTCTACAAGATTGTGATAGCATGGAAGGTTCAACATTCTTTTCCCAAATCGGACCAGATTTTGGAAGGACCGGCTGCGCAGTAATAGTATGATGGGCAACGTGGTTATATCCAATATGAGAGTTTGCAGGAACCTTTAGGTTTCAAGAAAACGGTCTTCTTGTATGAGTTTTTAGCAAAAGAAATTGGCGGCATGGTAATATTCCCAGAAGAGCTTTGGCGTACTACATAACCAGTTGTAGCAATTTCGCTGTAACTTTTTTTGATGGGAGGTTGCAATTTGGAAGCTTCCATATATGAAATGGATCTATCTGCCATAGAAATTTTGATAGCATGGTGCCTATCATACTCTGGACATTTCTTACTAGTAGCGTAATGAGTACCTGAACAAGTAAGCATGAAGCACAGTCTTCCTCAACCCCACATGCACCACCAGCATGCTCACCTTTACACTTATAACACGTGGGCTTGAAATGGCACTGCAATTTAGTATGCCCAAACCGACAGCAATAATAATGTTTGCCCATCGAAAGTTATCACACAGGACTGAGAAGAGAGAGACATGAGAACCTTTCTACTGAGCAGTCCCATCACCATAAACTTTATAACTTATATGTTGTATCTTTAAAACTTTACCACAACCAGATGGCAGAGAAATATTTTCTACTAGCTGCTGCCCGCGGCTCCGCCCGCGTGTGGTCAAATAACATAGCCTATGTGTTAATCCAGATCATAATCTATCTACGTGCCAAATTTCATTCAAATCCGTTTAGTCGTTTAAGCGTGAAAGAGCAACAAACATCCATACATACAAACTTTCGCATTTATAATATTATATAATAATAGGATTGCATCTTCATCGCTCCACTCAGCTGGCACACCACAAACAAGCCCCATGCGAGTGCTATTAAAAGTCGGAATAAATACCCTGTAATTGTGCTCTATTAACACATCTTTTATGATAAATGAGTTAGCCAGCACTGTTAAAATTCTTTGTAACCCTATTTCTACCAATTCTCTATAGGCTACCATCAACGATCCCCTGAATACTAGCTAGTCTTTCAGAAGATGCCCAAAGTTAATAGTATTTAAACTGGCCCCAGCTGAAGCAGAGTCCTCAAACCTCTGGGCATGGACCACAAAGGGGCCATTATCAGTAGAGCTATAAAATTGACGGCTAGTTGGTATCACTTCCTTATAACCTATCCGAGGCATTGTGGGAGAGGGAGCAATGGAATCAATCCCTGAATCAACAAGAGGCGTGTTTTGTAACCCACAAGTAAGCATGTTAACCCTCTTTCCAACACCTCCAGTTCTAAGGAAACGAACTAAATTTGCTTTAGACTTTTTAAACCTTTGCGCTTATCACCTACAATTGAAAAGCCCAAGGAGTTCATTTCCACTACAGAATCATCGCTGTCCTGTTACTGATCCAGAATCATTAACATCAATTATTACCTCCATTGCTGCCGCCGGGTTAGGAAGGTCAGGTCACCGTCATCCCCGCGGACGATTCCGCCATCCTAACAATAACAAATGACGATCGCGCTTTTTTTTGGTTCTTTTTATCCCCGAGGGGAAAGACAAAGGGATCTAACCCATACAGCCAAGTCTTCAGTTTAGAACCATTTGAAAATCTTAATTCTATTTTCCAGCTTCAGGAACTGTGCTGAAAAAATCCTTGGGAAGGGTACCCAGACCCAATCAACCCAGTTTAAATAACACCCGTAAAACAATAGTGGCTTTTACAAGGTTTTCTTGGTGAACTTATTCACGTCTTCCAAAAAGTGCATACACGTGATGTATTTGAGTTTTTTCATTACTGCATAATTTCACTAGCACTTATGTTACAAAATACTATCGTAAATGTCACATAAAACTAATTTTATACTGAATTGTAAAAATTTCAAGTATAACAACAATGTCACTGATCAAAAGCGCGGGAAGAAGTCCGACGATCGCCCTTATACTATTCGTTTGATTGATTGATTGAAAAAAAAAAAACATCTTTTGGTTATTCGGTTACAAATTGTATGTAACCGAATAACCAAAAGATGTAATGTACTTGACAGTTGACGTGACGTTACCAATATTTTTTTTTGGTTCATTTTATCCCCGAGGGGAAAGGCAAAGGGATCTAGCCAATACAGCCAAGTCATCAGTTTAGAACCATTTGAAATCTTAATTCTATGTTCCAGCTTCAGGAACTGTGCTGAAAAAATACTTGGGAAGGGTACCTCGACCCAATCAACCCAGTTTAAATACCACCCGTAAAACGATAGTCATTTTTACAAGGTTTTCTTGATGAACTTATTCACTTCTTCCAAAAAGTGCATAAACGTGTTATATTTGAGTTTTTTCATTACTGTATAATTTCATTAGCACTTATGTTACAAAATACTATCAAAATTGTCACATAAAACTAATTTTATACTGAATTGTAAAAATTTCAACTATAAGAACAATGTCAATCGTCAAAAGCGCGGGGTGACGTTACCAAACCAAACAAAAACATTTTTATACACTTATGGGATGCCAATAATGTACAGCCAAATAAAGCACGGCCTGTTAATGTACGGTCAGTAATGCACGGCCCGATTATAGGAAGCCATGGTCTTGAAATATTGCATACAACCATACATACAATCACGTAGGGGTAGGCAGAGACCACTTCTTTCCACTTGCTACGATCCTTACATACTTGTTTCGCTTCGTTCACTTTCATTATTCCCTTCATACATGCTCTTCGGTTTAGGGTACTCTTGACCTGGCCTTTTTTCAAGGCGTCCCTGATTTAGTCTCGAAACGTCCGCCTAGGTCTACCCCTTCTAACACTTTCATTCACACTCGCCTTATACACTTTTTTCGTCTATCGTTCCTCATTTATTCTCTCGACATGGCCAAACCATCTCAGCATACCTTTCTTAATTTTTGTCACTATATCTTTCAGACCACAACGTGAATTATTTGGCCGTGCATTACTGGCTGTACATTTATTGGCCGTCCAATATCATCACGGGCTGAAATTGTACGACTAGTATTGCACGGCCAATAATGCACACCCAATAATTCAAGGTATGGCATCCAAAAATCGGACTGTACAATATGAGGCCGTACTGATAATGTACATCCAATATTGCACAGCCCAATAATGTACGGCCAAATAATTGGCGACCACCATCTGTCAATGTCAAGACGTTTCGTGCCTCGTTTAGACAGAACTGGAGACTCTGCTTTTAGGTTGAGTGCGTAACCCACGTGTTACGGTTTTCTTTACGGTCTTCTGTTAATATAAAATATTTCGGCTGTTTATCCTTTTTGTGTTGATGGTGGTATTGTATCTGTCGGGTAAGTGTTGCGTGTTTAATTATCTGACGTGAGTATTTACGAGGAGCCCGACGGCGGCCCGGACGGACAGCGTTGTCAGTCTCCGCCATTTTTTTCTGTGTCTGCATCGCAAATCCCCGCCCCGGAACAAGATTTCATCAATCGCAAAAGACATCCAGACAAGTGTAGTGAAACTACGCATCCTCCTAAAAAAAATTCTTGGACACCCTTCTTTAGCATCAGCCAAATTTGAAGCAACAATCCCATCGTTCCATGTGACAAGGATGGGCATTGTTAGAGCAGTACCGGTCGAATGGTCTCTTGAGGAGTTTGTTCCTGCAATTGAGGTCCCTTTGGGTTTTGGCACTGTGATCAGAGCACGACGGCTAAATAGACAGTCGGTCAGCGAGGGCGGTAACACGCTATGGATTCCCACCCAGACTTTTGTATTGACCTTCCGGGGTCAAAAACTACCCCAGAATATATATTGTTTTTTTACTTCCATGCCTGTGGAGACATATGTCCTCACTGTTATACAATGCTACAAATATTGCAGATTTGGACATGTGACTTCACAGTGCAGATCAAACCCTCGATGTTTTGTCTGTGCCCAGAGCCATGAGGGGATCTCTTGCAGTAAGCAATCACCTACATGCCTTTTCTGCTCTGGCAGCCATTCTGCCAAGGATCCTTCTTGTCCTGAATATGCCCTACAGAAGTCTATCAAGCTCGCAATGTCCCAAGATAATATTTCTTATCTGGAGGCATCTACAAGGTTCCTTCAGTCGAGGCGGTCCTTTGCGAATACTGCCAGACATGTACCTTCCCCACTGTCAGCCCAATCTCCACATCCTACATTTCAGCCCTCACACACTAATGACTTGGCCCAGATGCGCACTCATCAAACTTCATATCGCAAAACCGTTATGATCCCACGTCGTATCACTTCCTCAGCTTCAAGTCCTGGTTATGACAAGCGTACCCATGAGGTTATCACAGAAACACCAGTTTCTGTTCTCCCTAATGGGTGTGCATTGAACGATTCTCCCAATGACAATTTATTCGAGCTGCTCCTTTCCACATTGATGAACTTACCGACCCGCTTTACTGACATTGACTAACCTTATAGTATCCGCCAAAAACTTACTCAGCTGATTTCTGTCTCCTGTAATGTTACAAAAAATTCTACAATGGAATTGTCGGAAAATCAAGCATAAAAAGGCTGATCTAATCTATTTAATAAATAAATTCACCCCCGTCATTGTTGCCGTCCAGGAGATGTGGCTTAAACCTGGAGCCCTCTTCAGGATCCCAGGCTATTCATGTCTCCGGGATGACAGGGATAACGGTCATGCTAGTTAATCAATCCTTGTCTCTAAATCCATAGTCTTCTCCATATCCCTCTTCCTGAACACTCAGATGGAATGAATGTTGTGGCTGTACATGCCGTAACCATATCATTCTTATCAGTGTATATTCCTAGTCCTAATCCCTCTATCCTCAATGAACTACGATCTATTTTATTTATTTATTTAGATCATCTCCTCTCTGCACCCTCCTTTTTTTTTTTTTTTTTTTTTGTGACGCGGGGAAAAATGCATTACGCACACCACCGGTGAAACCTGGGTGGCCTCCGGTGGTAGTGTGGGACTCCCCGTCGGCTGCCCGACGGTATACCCACTAAACAACCCCGCGAATTGCCATCGGCCGCGTTGGTGTGGTGCCCCGGATCTGTCAGCAACAGGGCACCACTGCGACTGGCCAGCCCCTCAAAAGGGGCCGGACTTCTTCTCTCTAGGGGCCATCCCGGCAAATTGGGACGGCCCCTCCGGCGGCGGGACCACTATGGGGCCAGGTTCCCATCCTGACCCCTAGTCCCACATATTAGGGAGGCGGCAATAGGTGCGCATAGCGCCTACGCCGCACTCCCGTCCGCCGTCTCCGGAGCGGGACAGCCTCGGGATCGTCCTCCCTGTCCCGCTCCGAGGCCTCCTTCTGGGACATGACCGTCTCACAGAAGGAGGCCATCGCCTGCCAGGCACTGTCGCTCCCGAGCATGGAGCGGACCACGCTCGGGAGCGAGAGGTCCGCGCTTCCAAGCGCGGACACCAGATCGTGGCGCTGCCGAGACCACCTGGGACACTGCTCCAGCGTGTGTTGGGCAGTGTCCTCGGCCGCGCCACAATCGTGGCAGCCTGGCTGCTCCTCCCGCCTCGCGACCCGGTGCAGGTACTCACCGAAGCACCCGTGCCCGGTGAGCACCTGCACCATGCGGAAGGTGAGGGGTTTGCGCCTGCGGCGCATCCACGCCTCCAGGACCGGGCGCAGCGCATCTGCAACGCGGACTCCATACCGCGGCTGCGCCAGGTCCTCCCCCCACCTCCGCATCATCTCTGAATGCCCTCGCTGGCGACACCGCCCCACCTCCTCCAACGTGGGGCGCTCGCCGAGGCTCCTCCTTTCCGCAACAAACACGTACACCTCGGCGAGCGCCACCGCCACTATCTCCCAGGGCGGGTCGCCAGCAAGGGCGGTCGCGGCCGTCCAAGCAACCGTCCGGTACCCCCTTATCGCTCTCTGCGCTATGACCCGCTGCGCTCTGCGCAGCTGAGCCTTGTTCCGAGCGCAGAGGGCGTCCGCCCATATGGGGGCACCGTACGTGGCCATACTCCGGCAGGTACCGGAGTACAGCCGCCTGCACGCGGCGCTGGGCCCGCTCAAATTGGGCAGGAGGCGACCCAGCGCCGCCGCAGCTCTGATGACCTTCGGTCCCAACCGCTCGAAGTGGGGGCCGAAGGTCCATCTCCCGTCAAGGGTGAGGCCCAGGTACATCATCTGGGCACTCACCCTGATCCTCTGTCCTCCTATTTGGAGGTGTGCTCCGGGGGGAGGGCCCCGTCTGCCGGTCCCGCGGAAGAGGAGGGCTTCGGTTTTCTCCAATCGGACCCGAAGCCCAAGCCTCTCTATACGGCTGATCACCAGTCCCACCCCGACTTCGGCCAGCCGCGCCGCCTCCACGAAGGTCTTACCCCGGGATGTGACAAGGGTGTCATCTGCGTAACAGATGACACTCATCCCGGGGAGGAGACGGCCCCGCAGGACCCAGTCGTACGCGAGGTCCCACAGGATGGGGCCCAGAACGGACCCCTGTGGGACACCGCACCGGACGGGCCTCCTCACCATCTGGCCACTCGCGTCCTCGTAGCACACCTCCCTGTCCTCTAGGTATGCCTTCAAGAGTCTCCCCAAGTACGGAGGCACCCCAAAGTATTTGAGGGCCTCCAGGATGGTACTGTGGGGGAGGCTGTTGAAGGCATTGGCGATATCCAGCGACACCGCCACCACCACGTCTCCCTCGCGCTCCGCATTCTCCGTCTCCGACCTTAGGCGCCTTATGGCGTCGACGGTCGACCGTCTGGCCCGGAACCCGAACTGGGCATCCGAGAGGCCCGGTCCCGGGCCATCCTCCAAATGCTGAGCGAGGCGGGAGGCAACAACCCTTTCCAGGGCTTTGCCCGCCTCGTTCAGCAGAACGACTGGTCGAACCGCCGACCCCGAGTCCGGGGGCCGATCTCCCTTCAACAGAAGGCAGAGCCGGCCCACCCTGAAGGGTCCCGGGCAGCACCCCGACCGCAAGCAGCAGTCAAGGAGCTCCCGGAACCTGTCTCCGAGGTACACGAGGGCTAGGGCTAGCACCCTTCCGTGCACCCCGTCCGGACCCGGCGCCCTCTTCTTGTTTCGGAGGCGGTCAATGACCGCCTCCATCTCCTGGTCGGTGACGGCCGGCGGAGCGCCCTCTACCTCTCCTCTGGAGTCCGGTGATCGGGCCATCCTAGGGGGAGCGAAACCTCGTGGGGTGTCGGGGAAGAGTTCCCCGACAACCCTCTCCAGCAGGGCCGGCTGGAGGGTCTCCGTCAGCGGGGCCGACTCAGCGCGGAGCTTGTTCCGCGCTCCTCTGTACGGTCGGCCCCATGGGTCCCTGTCTAGGCCCTCCAGCAGCTCCTGCCACGCTCCCTCCTTGGCCCTACTTATAGCCGTCTGCAGAGCTCTCCTGCTCTCCACGTAGACGCCGTGCAGACGGCTATCCCTTCCTTCGTCCCGGGGTCGTCGACGCCTGCTCCGGGTGTACGCTCTGCGCGCCCCGTTGCAGGCGTCCCGGAGGTCGGCTATCTCCGCCGACCACCAATAGACCGCCCGCCTTGGGGGCGGACGCCCAACGTTGGGCATGGCCGCCCTGCACACCGCCGTGAAGGCGTCACAGAGACGACCAGCCCCCTGCTCCGCCCCCAAGTCTCTGCACCCTCCTGTTATCTTACTTGGAGATTTTAATATTCACCATTCTTCATGGGGATCACACATTTGCGATTCCTTTTCCACCTTGTTCTTAAATAATAGATGATCTAAACCTTTGTTTATTGAATGACGGCACGCCCACTCGCCGTGCCCTTCCATCTCAAAATGTCAACAGTGCTGTGGACCTTTCACTCTGTTGCCCTATCCTATCATCCCAACTATCATGGAAAGTACTTGCCAGTACATATGGTAGTGACCACTACCCTATATCCCTTTCTCTTCTTTCTCACAGCAAAACTCCCCTAATTACACCTAAACCACGTTTGAAATTTAGTGTTGGCAGAGCAGACTGGACTCGGTTCGCTAGTAGTACTGATGTGCTGGTTTCACATCTGCCAACGGTAGATCCTAGCATTGCCCATTCAGTATACATCGATTTCAAAAATGCCCTACTTGCAGCTGCCAACAAGGGCATCCCTTTAAAAAAACCTTCCAGAAAGAAGCCAATACCTCCTCCATGGTGGGACCAAGACTGTTACTCGGCAGTTAAAAAAAGAAAATTAGCGGAACGCCTATATTCAACAGATATGTCCCTGGACAATTACATTAATTATCAACAAGCGGCTGCTGAAACTACAAAACTGTTGGCGGAAAGAAAGAGAACAGGCTGGCACAAATTCTGCGAAAAGCTATCACCCTCATTCCATCCATCTGTAGTTTGGAGAAATGTTAGAAGATTTCGGAGTGCCACTGCCAATGATTTTAACATTTCTTCAAATGATGGGGAATGGATTGAAAGGTTTGCTCAAGCTTTGGCTCCTCCTTCAGCTCCCACTTTTGGGGAAGTTCTGAAGTTTAGCAATGATATACCACCTACTCATCCACTAGAAGCGCCTTTCACTTATGAGGAATTTGATGAAGTCCTCAGTGGCTTGCAGGACTCTGCTCCGGATATAGATGGAATCCCATACTCATTTATTATTAATAGTGGTCCGGGTACTAAAAAATATTTCCTCAAACTACTGAATCAATTTTTCACTACTGGTCAGTCTCCTGAAGAATGGAGTAAACAAGTCATTATACCAGTATTAAAACCAGGAAAACCCAGTTCCATCTGTTGTAGTTATCGCCCCATTGCTCTCTCGTGTACCATGGCGAAGATCCTTGAACACCTAGTCAAAAACAGGCTCGAATGGTTCAAGGAAAGCAAGGGATTGCTATCGAAAAGCCAATTTGGTTTTTGGAAGGGTTGCAGTACGATGGACAGCCTTAGCATTCTGGTTACAGATATTAGGATAGCATTTAGCAAGCATAACTACCTGATGGGTATGTTTCTAGATGTGTCGTCGGCGTACGACAACGTACTTAAAATTAATTAAAATTCCCAGTTGCCAATAAACACAAAATTCAAAAGGCGATATTTACATATAAAAGATGTTACTCCGCCGAAAATATTCTGAAATTTAAAAGCTATCTTGGCAGCCTATCGTTCTCAAACGTATATGAATGTTCGGATTTAAATACGGCGTTCAACGAATTTTACGACATCTTCTGTCTATTGTACAATCTATGCTTTCCAAAGGTGAGAGTCAAATCAAGGTTATCAACACAGCTCCCCTGGATAACGAAAGGCTTAAAGAAAAGTTGTGTAATTAAAAGAAATCTGCGCTATAAATATTATTCAAGTCGAACAGATAAAGATAGAACAAACTATTTGAACTATAATAAACTTCTTAAAAAATGCACAAACTGTTCAAAGAGAATCACAAATAGGAAATATATTTTAAACAGCAAAAATACATGCAAAGCAACATGGACAGTAATAAAAAATGAAACAGGTGGTACATATAACACCAATTACATAAATAAAATAATAAAGGAAGGAGAAGAAATAGCAGATGCTACAGAAATTGCTTCTGCAATGAACGATTTCTTCACTGACACCAAAAATAAAATAAGACACAAAGTTGTAGACACAAACACTAGAAACAAGCAACAGAATACTATTTTTCTAATTTACGTAGATGAAAACTGTATTAGGAGGATAATAATGTCACTAAACCCTACGCAGTCTGAAGGATATGACTCTGTGTGTACAAAAGTGATTAAATCTTGTAAGGAAGAAATAAGTTCCGTGCTAGCATTTTTAGTAAATCTTTCTTTGCAAACGGGATCATTCCCAGAAAAGCTAAAAATTTCTATAGTGAAACCAATGTACAAAAGGGGTGAGAAAACCGACATGAGTAACTATCGACCTATTACCCTAATTCCAATTTTTTCAAAAATATTTGAGAAAGCTATGTTTAGCCAACTTATGTCTTTTCTGACAAAGTACAGGGTTATAAAGGACAATCAATACGGTTTCCAAAAAGATAAATCTACAACCCATGCAGCATTTGAGCTCGTCAAGACAGTTTTAGAAAATGTTAATAACAGAAAATTCACAACTGTACTGTTTCTAGACATGTCCAAAGCCTTTGATTATGTCTCACATAGTCAACTGCTATCAAAACTTGATGGCTACGGTATTAGAGGGCCAGCTTTAAAATGGATCGAATCCTATTTAAGAAATCGGTTGCAATTTGTAGAAGTTATGACATTGAATTCAAAAAATTACTCCCAAATACACAAATCTAATCTAAAACACAATGAATTCGGAGTACCGCAGGGAAGCGTGCTTGGACCGTTGTTATTCTTATTATATATTAATGACCTACCTGAAGTTATAAATTATAAAACCATACTATTTGCAGATGACATTTCCGTAATTGTGACCTCAAATAATAAGGATACGACAGAACAACACAAATTAGATATTAAGAACACAATGACAATTATACTAGACTGGTTAAATAAGAATAATCTTCAAATAAATCTAACTAAAACCAATGTTATGAATTTTAATAATTTTAAAAATGAGTCAATTAATGTAAATTATGATGGACATGTTCTAATGACAACAAATAAAGCCACTTTTCTAGGTTTAATAATAGATCCAAAATTAAATTGGACATCTCAAATAGACAAGGTTTGCAGTAAAATAAACAGTTTCGCGTTTGCATTATATAAGCTATCTAGAATAGCAAATAAAAGTACGGCACTAACGACCTACTTTGCCTATGTAGAATCGGTGTTACGATACGGTATTGTAATTTGGGGAAATGGTACAGATATTCTAAGACTTTTCAGAGCTCAAAAGAGATGTATACGGGCAATATGCAATATAGCACCGGATATATCATGCAAACCTTACTTTAAATCATTTAATATATTACCCCTACCCTGCCTGTACATACTGGAGGTTGCAATGTTTGTCAAAAGAAATATACACATGTTTACTCTAGCCCGAAGTAGCAGAAACCCAGACAAACTAATATTTGATACCATTCCCAGAACAGAACGTTATAAAAAAAATTGCTTTATTATGTGTAACAAAATATATAACAAAGTACCAGAACATATTAAAATATTGCCATTTAATAGGTTCAAAAGTAAATTGCGTAGATGGCTTCTTCACAATCTTTTTTATTCTACAAGTGACTATTTAAATCATAAACTCTAATATTATGTAATGATGCACGGATTATGTTAAGATTCCAATTGACATACTTACTTTATATTTGACAGTGTATAATTATTTTGTTAATCACTGACCACAGACTAATGCGTTGTGACATTTTCCATAAATAGTTAAGAGTCTTGTAAGCAATTTAATTAATATATGTAACTAACTAGTTTATTATTTTCCGTATTGAAATGTTATGTTAGTATTAATAGACACAAATCAAATAATATTTGCGTGCCATCTAATATGGTTAAATAGGTTAAGCCACCTAAAAATTTCAACACCAACATCACATGTATCTACCCTATTTATGTGCAAATAAAGAGCTTTACTTTACTTTACTTTACTTTACTACTTCCTGTGCTCAGGCAGAAAATGCTGTAATCTGTGTATTCCAGTGAGGTTAGTTAATTATGTCTCTAATTATCTGTCTACTAGGAGTGTTGAAATTAACTTCCAAAATGCTACCATCCCCTCAAGACAAGTATGGAAAGGCCTGCCGCAGGGGTCTGTACTTAGCCCATTATTATTCAGCATCTATACATATGATTTAGAACAATCTGTAAACTCTTTCTGCAATATTCTACAATATGCAGATGATATAGCTCTATATATTTCTACAAGCAATATAGCTAAAGCCACTTCAAGGTTGAATTCAGCCATTACTTATTTGCAAGAGTGGCTTGTGGAGCATGGTCTGTCTGTGTCTATCCCGAAAAGTAGCGTAGTTGTTTTTGATCGTCAAAGGACCCTTCCAAATTAATGTTAATATAGCTTATAATGACCAAACTTTTCCAGTTAAAAATAGAGTCAAGTTCCTAGGTGTATATCTTGACACCAAACTATCAGGCACCCACCACCTAAAATACGTTGTCCAGAAATCAGAAAGGAACCTTAATATTCTCTGGTCACTTTCAGGAGTTTGGTGGGGTTCTCACCCATATACTCAAAAGTTAATGTACAATGCACTGGTGCGGAGTCACCTGGATTATGGCTCCTTTCTACTTGAACCATGTAACAAATTAGCTCTCTGGACAGGATTCAGTCCAGGTGCCTCCGAATCATCACTGGTGCCATGAAGTCTTCCCCGATTAACGCATTTCAAGTAGAATGTGTCGAACCTCCCCTTCATCTACGCAGGCAGTATCTATCAATCTACAAGTGCTACATGTATTGATAACATATTTAGCACTGTAAAACCTTTGAATCAATTTATAATTAATAAAGTTCAGTCAGACCATTCAGGTCAGTTGGTTTCATTTCCAAATTCTTCAAGAATACAAAGAAAGCAAATAAATTATATACCATTTACTAAAAGCCGCTTAGAAAGATTTAAGTCTAATATAGCAGAAAAAATTGTATTGTTGCCCTGTCACGGTACTCCG
This sequence comes from Pyralis farinalis, assembly GCA_947507595.1. Classification (NCBI taxonomy): domain Eukaryota; kingdom Metazoa; phylum Arthropoda; class Insecta; order Lepidoptera; family Pyralidae; genus Pyralis; species Pyralis farinalis. The sequence continues at coordinate 1,885,549 of OX382263.1, forward strand.
GACCACTTGTACAGTTCGTTATTTAACTTAATCACTAGTGAATTTAATACAATCTTTACTCCAAAACAACTGTCTGTAAGTGACCGTATGACATTCAGTGATTGGGCAACTCCTGGTATTTACAAAAGTCGGAATAAATTGTATGAACTTTATGAAGAAAGGACCTGTAATCACAATCCGACTTTTCAAGAACTTGTAAAAAATTATGCCAAAATATTTAAACGAGCCTGTTCCAATGCTAAGTCTATATATTTAAGAAATAAAATTAATGGTTCAACAAATATTATTAAATCTGTTTGGGATATGATAAATAATGAGACGGGTAGAGCGAAAGTACGTAGTCGAGACTTTCAGTTAAAGATAAATGATATAGATATCAAAAATGATGTAGAAATTGCGACTGAGTTTGAAAAATATTTTTCTAACATTCCTCTTATTACTACGAGAAATCTTATGTCTTCTTCTATATCTGCTGAACAGATTCTCAAACAGAGCGTGGTAGAATGCGACACAATATTTGAATTTTCAGCTGTAAGCCCAAAAGATGTTTTGAACGCTTTTAAATCAATAAATATGAAAAACGCTAAAGATCTGTGGGGTCTATCTGTCAAAACCATTTCTTCTATTATTATTTCAATCGCTCCACATTTAGCTACAATATTCAATTGTTGTGTGGCATCTGGTGTATTTCCTGACTTGATGAAACATAGTAAAATCATTCCATTATTTAAATCTGGTGATAGTTCGGATCCTTCGAATTTTCGACCTGTTTCCATACTGCCCATTCTCAGTAAAATTTTTGAAAAACTAATGCTTAGCCAGTTGCTCAGACATTTCAATACACATAATTTGCTTCATAGGAAACAGTTCGGATTTACGAGAGGTTGTTCAACTATAGACGCAGGGATTCATTTGCTTAAAAGTATATTCGCGGCATGGGAGGATTCGCAAGATGCCTTGGGAATTTTTTGTGATCTGTCTAAAGCGTTTGACTGCGTGCACCATGACACTCTTGTCAGAAAATTACACCACTACGGTATCAGGAACAAGGCTCTCGAACTTCTGTCTTCTTATCTGGGCAATAGGATACAGAAGGTCGATGTTAATGGTAAAAGATCTTCGGGGTCCCCTGTAGTTATGGGAGTCCCACAGGGGTCAATTCTGGGTCCATTCTTGTTTTTGGTGTATATAAATGACTTACCTTATTATGTAAGGGATAAACATGAGATTGTGTTGTTTGCGGATGATACCTCTTTGACATTCAAAATTAATAGACGGTTAGGTAATTATGACGAAGTTAACGATGCTCTCTCTAAAGTTATTCATTGGTTTAGTGTTAATAATCTGCTTTTAAATGATAAAAAGACTAAAGTAATTAAGTTCTCAACACCTAATGTAAGACAGGTGGCTACCAATGTACATGTTAATGGAGCTAATTTGGCCCCTGTGGAGACAACTGTGTTCTTGGGTATAACAATTGACTCCAGACTACAATGGGGCCCACAAATTGAAAAATTATCAGGAAAACTAAGTTCTGCAGCCTATGCAGTGAAAACTATTAGACGGCTCACTGATATTGATACGGCTAGAATAGTTTATTTCAGCTACTTTCATAGTATTATGTCATATGGAATTCTTCTCTGGGGTAACTCCGCGGACATTAACACCATCTTTTTATTGCAAAAGAGAGCCATAAGAGCTATCTACAAACTTGGTCCCCGTGAGAGCCTTAGAGAAAAATTCAAAGAAATAAATATTTTAACAGTCGCATCGCAATATATCTATGAAAATCTTTTGTATGTCCACAAAAACATAGACTCATTTTGTAAAAAGAGTGATACTCATAGCATAAATACTAGATATAAGCATAATCTTGTCTTACATGCAAGCCGTCTCCACAAAATAAGTAATTCTTTTATGGGGCAATGTATACGGTTCTATAACAAACTTCCCAGCAATATAAGAGAATTGTCAATTAACAAATTTAAAACTACTATTAAAGCCAAATTGTGTAGCAGGGCATATTATAAAGTATCTGACTATATTAATGATAAAAATGCCTGGGAGTGAGTCGATCCAATTATAATGTAATTAATAAAATATGTAAATTTGTTTGGATACCAAAAGAGGGATGCCTGAGTTTTTTGGCAGTATTTTTATCAGTGCTCACCTAGTCATAAACTGCACGGTAGGGAAAAAAATTGTGACGATTCCAAACAAATGTAGCCATTTTTACGGAATAAAAAGATTTTGACTTTGACTTTGACTATCAGACAGATTTTTATTCAAGGCTATCCAACCAACTGACCATCATCTGATTACAAAACTACATGAATTGTCCGAATATATCTCCTCAGGCAATTACTGGACTCATAAGGACCCTCCATGTTTATTTAATAGTTTTATTATCTACCTACGTCTCCCATGTCCTGTTTACCAATGCAGAGTCAACCCATTATTTGATATGCCATATGAGGCAATTGTACAAGAATTATTAGTAGTGAGTGTAAGGTATTTGTGAATGAGCTTGTGTGTGCTGCATATAATTATGTAATGCTTTATGTTGCAGCAGAAATAAACTATTTCTTTCTTTACGGAATCGTCCCATACGAAGATCGCCGATGCAGCACATCATTGCACACGTCACCGATGCATGAATATTGCGCAAATGCAGTAAAGCGCTGATACAGCAGCACGTTTTCGCATCGGCGGCCGGGCTCGCCGCATCATGGACTCGGCCACTTGGGATTCATACTTCGACCCATTGACATTAGTTTAAGTTAGTCGTAGTTTTTTAATTGTTTCGAACTTTAAAAATTAAAGTAGTTAATGAACGTTAAAGGAACGAATGAAGTGTATAATGGAGCATGGAGCTCGACCTGACCTATGCCTGCTCCGTAAGGGACCTAGCGTGATGATATACATACATACACATACATGTATGTAATATATATAGGTAATCTGACTGTGCTCGGTGATTCAGTCGTAAATTACGCGATTTTGGCAAGACAAGCATTTGTGTGTATGAACATGTCTGTTTAGTATTGGTCTGGATGTTTTAAGAGAGGTAGGGCGTATCAAAGCAGCCTGTCTGGGAAAGTACCTCAAACTCAGAGAAAACCGTAGCCAAATAACAACCCCCTAGAGTATTGTTGTATTGCTGCGTGTGAGGTCACCATTAAGCTCCTAAGGAGTTGCTGTGTAAGCAGCAGAGGAGGCGTCGCGCGAGTGATATTTAATATATTACAATCGTTAATGGGCTACTGTAACTGCTTTCACAATCAGGTGGCCGTATGCTTGTATGTCTCCCGACGTTGCGTAAAAAAATTATGAATGTTCACGCCTGCCTGAGTTGAAGAAGCAAATCCCTAGGAATTACGTATTGCGGTGATTTCCAATAAGTGACTGTGCCGCGGGTGGATATTTTTCATAGTTTTTATTGTTACTACTACATTTACTCTTCTTACATTTTTTTTCTATTACGACGAGCGTGTGTGCTCCTCATCTTTCTGCACAATTATGCTGTAAAACCTGCATTAAACCGAAAAATCGTTGTTTGGAATTTTCATTGTTGAGGCCCTGGCCTCAACAATGAAGAATATGCAGTAATAGGATATTGGTAATAGGCCGACGACGCGTTGGTACGCAGCGAGTTTATTTATTTGTAAATAAATAAAGCCTTGAAGTCGCAAGCTGTGTGCGGCAGCGTCCGCCGAGCGGGACATCCTCGTGGGCGCGGCGCGTTTGTTTTCGTATCGCTTCATATCAAACACTCGGCTTATCACGGCTACTCCTGATATCACGAGACACGACATCGGTTGTTGTTTGCGGTTCGATAATATCCTACTCAGCTATATCAGACGGACGATTGAAAAACTGCCGAACGCAAGCTTCGTTGCCTTGTTATTAATTTAAGTGAACAGTTCGCCGAAGACATCTCTCGAAACCGTAAGTGTTCTTATGAAACATTGTTTTAGTTAGAATTGTATTAAAAGGAACCACAGAATATAGTACAACTAAACCCGTATTAGAATATCTGTGTATATTCACGCCGGGTTCCTTGCGGGGTAGGCAGGGAGAACCGAGCGCCTTTAGACGCGGTCCTTACACGCCTCACTCGCTTTTAACATTCACAGCTCTTTTCACGAACGCTCGCCGGTTCCCAGGGCTACTGATAAAATTCGGTTATGGTAGGTAAGCGTAGCTCTTCCTTGGCTTCTACGTCCTTCTACTTTCGCATTGTGTATCTAATTCGTCATTCTTCAGAATATTCGGCATGTCCTGTGAATTATATTTTAAAATGTTTCGACACAATCTTTCTCTCACTTCTTTATCGTACATTGTTAAAACAAATATAATAAGTGAAGGGAAAAATAATGTTGACAGAATGCAGGGTGACGAAACAGATATGCAATGCAAAAGTGGAAGGATGTACGAGCCGAGGAAGGCGAAAACTAACCTACCATGACCACATTGGTCGTGTTTTATCAGAAGGTGATATCAAGAGTCCTAGTAACCGGTGAGCGTGCATGAAACCGGTTATGAATGTTAAAGAAGCGAGTGAAGTGGGTAAAGGACCACGTCGGTTCTCTCTGCCTATCTCGCGAGGGATTTGGCGTGAAGTTATATATATATGTATATATTATATAGGAGAAAATAATATATAGATAGTCGCGGGATCGTTCGTCTCGTCTCGTATTCGAGGAGGTACGAAGCTAGCAGCTCGCCGCCACGCTGCCGTCTGTCTGTCGATACAAACAACCTTAAAAGAGACTGAACTATCAGTGTGAGTTGTTATCATGGCCGTCATATCGTGTACCTGTACACCAGTAAAGTGAAAAGTAAAAGTGAAAAAAAAAAAAGTAAGAACGGGGAAATATGTCAATACGGGGGCACAACGGTACTCTTACCTTTTTGTCAACCGCTTTCTTATTTTGTTCAATAACCGTGGGTGAGTTACAGTGTTATCATGTAAATTCATGTTTTCCTCAACTTTTCAATAATGTTCACGATTAGTGCGAACATTCGTCGTAACAAAAGCCGGCGCGCGGTGCTACACGGGCTGTGCTCTGCACGATGTAATATTATTGTCGCCGGCCGAATCCGCACGCAAAGCATACTAAAGAAATATAATATTGGTGTACTTTATAACAGTCATGGAGGCTTTCGTTTCGCACATGTCAGATATAAAGATGAGGAGGGAAGGTGTACAGATAGACGGACGGCACCACGGAGTTCCTTTTTAGAGTTCCGTACCCAAAGGGTAAAACGGAACCCTATTACTGAGACTTCGATGTCCGTCCGTCCGTCCGTCCGTCTGTCACCAGGCTGTATCTCTCGAACCGTGATAGTTAGACAGTTGAAATTTTCACAGATGATGTATTTCTGTTGCCGCTATAACAACAAATACTAAAAAATAGAATAAAATAAATATTTAAGGGGGCTCCCATACAACAAACGTGATTTTTTTGCTCATTTTTACTGGATATTGATAACGGCAATAGGTAGATGCTTGAAATATTCACAGAATATTTAGTTATATATTTACTTCAAGAATAAATAATTAAATTAAAATAAAACAAATATTTAAGGGGGGCTCCCATACAACAAACGTGTTTTTTTTTTGCCGTTTTTATAGATAATGGTACGGAAACCTTCGTGCGCGAGTCTGACTCGCACATGGCCGATTTTTACGTTTCTTTTGCGAAAACCTTTCATTGTTATAAACATGATGGTTCATAATGCATGGACGTTTATTACTTTTTTTATATACAACTAGATTGCTAACCAAGCATGCGGTCCGCATTAGAAGGTAAGCGGTCATCGCAGCCTATTGACGCTCGCAACACCACGGGGATGTTATTCGCGCGCTGCCAATCTTGTGACCTAAGGCTGTTTCGTCACAGTACCCAGTAATTTCACCCTTCAAATTGGAACACAGCTATATATATATAGCTGCTTGGCAGTAGAAATAAGTGAGACAGAGGTATCCACGCAGACAACTTTTGCTCAAAGTCTCCCTCTGGTGTAAAGAGATTTGTATGAGGTCTATCACACAAATAGAGCATGTTCTGTATTAACGCCGGACACATTTATCAGTATGTAAAATATGTATAGACGACTGTTAAACTTTGAGAAGTCGAAGTGCACGCGGGCGAAGCCACGGACAGCACCCAGTGTAGCCAGACAAATTTAGGCCTTACTTAGTTATAAATTCGCCGAACTAATTCTAACAACTTAACAACATGTTCTAGTTCAGACATCTTGACGTGTTTGCCGTCGAACCGAATACTTTACAACGTTCTGTACGTGTTCAAGGACCTGCCGTGGACATATATACATCATACACGACATCAAACATCAACGGTGATGTTTGTTCGGTCGATTAAAATTATCGATGCACGATATCGGATATAACTCTAAGTATGAAATACATGTTATCAGCACATTGAGCGCCGATAACATGACTGATACAACATGATATACCATCTGTCTATAACTATACTATAACTTCACGCCAAATTCCTTACGGGATAGGCGGAGAGAACGCCACTTGACACGATGCTTACACACCTCACTCGCTTCTTTAGCATTAATTGCAACTTATTATGTACGATCACCAGTTTCTAAGGCTCCTGACATCACTTTCTGATATAACACGATCAATTAGGTCACGGTAGGTTAGTCTTACATCCTCCTACTTTCGCACTGTATATCTATTTCTTATTTTTTCCTCCAATATTCTTTCTACATGCCTGAAGCAAAGGCCCATGCCTCTTGTTGGTGAGGATGGAGTTTTCAGCAAAGAATTTCTTCATCAATAAAAACCTTGTTTTCCATATTAACATTTTTTTTTTCTTCCTAATATCACAAAACTAACCATTTATCGAGAGACTATCTTCACCAAGAGAGTTGCCACTGTTGCCAGCAGTAATACATATTTTAATTGTTATGCCACAGATAGTAAAATATCATTACATAATGTAGAGTCAAGGATGGGTGTACATTGTCACTCCACACCTCTTCCTGTTTTAATAACTTTCTTTCAAAATAACTCTATTTTTAACATCATAATTGCCAATACGGTCGATAAAGGTGCACTAGGACCTTTTCAGGAGACACACTTCTGCAAATCGTAACTCTGCACCGAACAGACCTCAGAGATCTCGTAGAACAGTGTTATACATGAGTTCGGAGCACCTTCCTTTAACATGTTGGCCATAACATAGATTTGGTCGCTGTTCAGACGCAGTTAAAATTACGTTGTTTAAAACTTACTGCACGTCCTTCTACTTCAGTAGTTTATGGGTCAACCACACCAAAACGTCCTATGGGCGCTGATGCGGCTGATGCGCTGCTGCAGCGCGTCTGCGATGTTTGCGTTGGCGGACGTGGATAGATTTGAGGCTATCCTTCGCAAAAAAAACCGGCTCCCTGGTACACAGAGTGCGCGACAGCGGCAACAGCGTGCTGAAGGCGATAGCCGAGAGTGGGGATTGTCCACTGCAAGATGTTGGCCCAGACAAAATCTCTTCTAGAAATAAACTACTAACATAGTTTTCAAGTGTTCTATCTATCTATAACTTCACGCCAAATCCCTTGCGGGGTAGGCAGAGAGAAACGAGCGCCACGTGACTCGATCCTTACATATCTCACTCGCTTCTTTAACATTCATTGCTCTTCTCATGCACGCTCGCCGGTTTCTAGGGCTCCTGACGTCACCTTCTGATAGAACACGACCAATTTGGTCATGGTAGGTAAGTCTTGGCCTTCTCCGGCACCTACATCCTTCCACTTTTGCATTGTATATCTGCTTCGTCATTCTTTCATCTTGCATTCTTTCTACATTCTTTCTGTCCGAACCATCGGAGCATGCCTCTTTTTATTTTTTAAGTGTTCACTAACAAAAATTGATTTCTGTTGTCCGAAATAAATAGTCTTTTTAGGGTTCCGTACCCAAAGGGTAAAAACGGAACCCTATTACTGAGGCTCCGCTGTCCGTCCGTCCGTCCGTCCGTCCGTCCGTCCGTCCGTCTGTCACCAGGCTGTATCTCATGAACCGTGATAGTTAGACAGTTGAAGTTTTCACAGATGATGTATTTCTATTGCCGCTATAACAACAAATACTAAAAAATAGAATAAAATAAATATTTAAGGGGGCTCCCATACAACAAACGTGATTTTTTCGCCGTTTTTATCGATAATGGTACGGAACCCTTCATGTGCGAGTCCGACTCGCACTTGGCCGATTTTTTTTTTAATATTCGCACAATATACAGCGATAACAATTGGTTTGCGATTTCGAGAAAATTATCATTACACTTTTATAAGCAATCTCTGCAGATAAATAACATTATATTTTACATGTCCAGAAACAGAACCTCATCATTCATCATGTGAGCGGGAGTCCTGGTCGCGTCCTACGCTGTCGCTTCGGAGCCCGGGCTCCGCACAGAAACAGGAACTAACTGCACAAATAAGAAAAACGAGTGTGCTTCAGACCACACGACTGAAGTAAAACTTCTTTAGCTCCATAGTGTGATACGGACAATTGGGCTGCACTGTGTCTTAGATTTACGAAATTTAACTCGCTATGAGAGAAAATAGAGAAAGAAAATGTGTGCACCTCTCTCTCTTGGCCCTACAGTAATGTACGTGACGTAACTCTCTCTCTTTCTATCTGCACTAACTTATATCTCCCTCACAACTTCCGTTTACCCGATCACACTTTTCGTAACGCTCTCGTCACGCATTCATTAGCTTACTCCCCAAGTTAAGCGTGCGTAAAGAAGTTTAACTTCAAAGATACACAAATTTTGAAATCTGTGCCCGACGAATTCGTTTAACTTTGACGAGCTCATTGGCGAAGCGGTTAACCCCAACGCTGGTGGGTCGACTCCCGCACAGGTCAAAGGTGAACGTATCTGTTTGTCTTAGTTCGTTAGTGACGGACGCGCGAAACTTTGGTTTGTACGGTACGCTAGTGGCAAGATTTCTGGGCTGAAGACTCCAAACGGAGGGAACTATATCGTTTGTTTCCGGAAGTAGAGGTTCGGCTCAGCGCAGTTTGGGTCGAACCTGACTATCAAAACCTGACTCTTCACAGTCAAGAGTTTGCACGGCCTGGGGAGGTGTGTACCAACAGTCTGGGGAACCTAGCGTTCCACTAACATATATAGAAACAAGTGTGTGTTCACGCGCATTGCAAGTGATAGCTACATAGACCTCACGGACGAGGGACGTGGGGCGGGGGGACTGCGTCAATGTGCACCACCTGCATGTCGAGGACGATTGCCATTGCTCTCTGTTACCTAACACGCGTAACAACCTGAGCATTATTTAATTTCATCTTTTTCAACATATTCCACTTGTAAAATTCTAATAAAAGTATAAACGCAAGAAATAAAGTTCAATCATTGAAGACTTAGCCCCATTTCATTGAAACCGCTGGATAGACTCCCAAACCACACACGCGGTCGCAAACAATGTGTTCCTCGCGCGTGTCGATATTCTCGTTCAGGAGTGCAGTATGTATCTGTCGTTCTCAGACAAAAATAAAGTGAAAATTAATTGGTTCCAGATGAACGCCATTCAGATATTCGGCTCGCTCGGCCAGCAGCAAAGCGGCAGACAGTTCTGTGATATATTTTTGCAGGTATGTATTGGCAACGTAGAGAGGCGGTCACGGGAGGCCTACGGAGCGATCCCATTTGATTGGGACATATTTTTTAAACGAGTTACATCCTCAGGCCCAGGCGGAAGGCGCGGCGCCCGAGGCGGCACACGGAGATGGCGTGTGGGCGCATCGCGTGCTGCTGGCGGCTGTCTCGCCTTATTTCTTCAACTTATTCAACAAGGACCAGGACTACAAGGACTCCCGGTACACAGTGAAGGTCAGACTGACGCTTCTAATTCATACATTCTAATTCAAACACAGTACCATGACAATAATTGTTAAGAGTTCATAACTGAACTTATACACTCTTTTCTTCGACAAGTCGCCAGTTCGATAACATAATAACATCGATGTGAATTTAATCAGACACTACGCGCTTTTATATCACTAAGGTGACAAACAAGCGTACGATCTGCTGGTGGGAAGCAGTATCCAATGGACATTTGCAATAATAAGCGTATCGCTCTTGTGTTGCGGACCCTGTAAAAATCTCTTCTTCTTGAAGAACTTTATGCTGCAGTCTCTTGGGCAAATCTCGGCAGGAAGCTCATTGGTTCATGCATGAAGCGAATTAGCGACGCCGCTCTCTGCCCGTCACGTCGACCTCGCACTCCATCGCATTGTCCGATGTTTCAGGGTGTGGAGCCGACGGCGCTGCGGGCTGTGGTTGACTACTTATACCAGCCGGAGTCGCTGGTGGTGACAGCGGACAACGCGCAGACGCTGTTGTCGGCGGCCTCGCTACTGGCCGTGGACGGAGTGCGCGACGAGGTCTACGCATACCTGGGGCGTGCACTGACGGCTCGCGCTGCATTTGAACCTCGCGCCTGCTCTGTGTTAGCCGCCGATACCGCGCGCTTCGTCCGCAACCACTTCGCTCCATTGCTCGAGCTTCTAGAGCCGTTGGATGACAAAACAACAGCACTGCTTGACAGCCTGACTGTGTCCGTGGAGCAGCACGTGCTCGACGCCGTCCTGCAGTGGACGCAACACGTCCCGAAGGTCAGTGTCACACGACGACAGCTGGGGTGAGACTCACTCAGAACGGGCCCTATTTGTTAAAACCACTCCGATTACAATCCAGTATCTTCGTACTTTAATACTCGTCTGATATAAGACAGTTACTGTAGACTTTGAACGTTAAAAGTATGTCTTATTCAAAACAACTTTAGTATGTAAGGTTCGGAACTATTTATTCAAGATTTTTTCTTCTTCTTGGATAAATAGTTGTGACTAAAATTTAAAATGAAACGTAAATTTGACGTCTCTTGAATATATACGTATTTTGTATAAAGACTAGTGTTGTTGGATCAGAACACTATTCAAAGACAACGGTATTCTTCCATCGAAGAAATTCTACCGACCTAAACTACAAGAAAACCTGGTACCGCCACTTTTAACGGTGATATCTATCTTTCTTACGCATTCAATCTTTCGTATTTTCTGTTCTATCTGGTTTATTATTATTACATCATTTTCTTTCAACTGTTCTTCAGATATTTTTGAACAATTAGTTTTTGTACTGTTAAGTTTTTGTTTACCACCACTAATACCACCTTAGTCTTCCTGCGACCACGGACGCTGCAAAGCGTTCGAAACGTCAGGTTCAACAAAATAAATAAAATACGCGATACTTCCGTTAAAAATTGTTTAATTCAATGTGTAACAATCGCGAAAACCTAAGACAATAGTATTTTTGATGTTCTTTTTGAATATATTGTCAGAAAAGGACAGAACTGTTTCAGGCAATTTATTATAGAATTGAATACAATTTACAAGAAAAGATCTACCAGTCCTAATAAGCCTATGTACGCCGCATATACAACTTATTTCTACTTCTAAGTTTTCGCTGAAGTTTGAAAAGGTCTTAAAATTTTTACGGACATACATTATGTTTTCATAAATATATTGAGAAGTAACAGTGAGGATATCAGGGATCTGTTCAAAGAAATATCTTAATGATTTTCTGGAGCTCATGTTATAAATAGAGGGAGAGGGCTCTTTTTGTAAGATTTAACTCCTATGGAGTTGCTGTGTAAGCAGCAGAGGCAGCATCTTGAGAGTGATACTTAATATATTACAAGTTACGGTAACTGCTTTAAATCAGTAGGCCGTATGCTTGTATGCTTCCCGATGTTGCATAAAAAATAATAATTGTAATTTGGAATACACTGTAATTCCAAGAAACATCGCATTATTAACTCTTATTCTAATTTATTATTCCGAATGAGAACTTCTATATTAAATAAGTTACAATCTGAAGCAGTTGCTGTGATGTAAATGTCCTACTCCTGTCTGACGGAACATGATGTCGCGAAACGAGTCGAAAGAGACACGATTAAATACTGATGTAACAGCTGAGGAAATTCTGCTGCATTGTGTTTACTTTTCATTTATTTATATATAATAATCTGCATTACGCGACGTCGACCCGCACTCCATCGCACAGCTCGATGTTCCAGGGCAAGTCGGCGGTGCTACGGGCGGTCCTGAAGTATATCTTCCGGCCGGAGTCGTTGTCGCTGATGGCGGTCAATACGCAGGCGCAGTCGCCGGCGGCCTCACTGCTGGCCGTGGAGGGCGTACGCGATGAGGTTTGCGTGTCCCTGGAGCACGCGCTGACCGTCGACAATGCACTCCGCATCCACGCCTTCGCCGAGCAGCACGCCTGCACCGCGCTGGCCGCCGCCGCCATGCGCTTCGTCCACGATCACTACCAGGAAGTGCTCCAGACCGACGAACTCCTGGAGCTGTCAGCAGATGCGCTAGCCGTGCTGCTGGACAGACTCACAGTGCCGATCGAGAAGCACCTGCTCGATGCCGTGCTGCGGTGGACACGGCACCGCCCGCAGGTCAGTACCGACGCCGACTGAGTTACTGCATGCACATTTGGACCAAAACAACTATCTCTTACTTTTATCGTTTATTATAGACAGACTTATTCAAATATGCCAAAACCATTTTATCGTTAACCCCTAGCTCTTCAGATATGTTGTACCTACTAATATGCCGATCTTGTTACACTTTTTCAAAATGGATTTTATCCGTATAAGGTTGACAAGAGCGAGCTTTATTTTTGACGTCAAAATTCCCGGACTCTACACGTTCCTATACTGCTCCTACTTCAATAAATTCGGGGATTATGTCGTATTTTACCCGTTTTTAGGGTTCCGTACCCAAAGGGTAAAACGGAACCCTATTACTGAGGCTCTGCTGTCCGTCCGTCCGTCCGTCTGTCACCAGGCTGTATCTCATGAACCGTGAGAGTTAGACAGTTGAAATTTTCACAGATGATGTATTTCTGTTGCCGCTATAACAACAAATACTAAAAAATAGAATAAAATAAATATTTAAGGGGGCTCCCATACAACAAACGTGACTTTTTTTGCCGTTTTTATATATAATGGTACGGAACCCTTAGTGCGCGAGTCCGACTCGCACTTGGCCGATTTTTGTAATATATTTATATTTATTTGTTTGTAATAAAACTACAAAATATATCAACTTTCTTCGTTAGATTTACTAATTTTGGCGGACAGAAAAACAATAGATAAATGGCAAGAATCATTTTTACTTTTTATTTTTCTGTTTTCCGAATGTCATGAATTCAATGACATCAAAACCAGCCAGATAAACCCTGTTTATAAAATACAATACATATTGAGAGAACATATCGAAAGTAAGAATTCTGTTAGAGACAAAGAAGTAGGCATAATGATTAGTTTCTGTGTCCTCCCTGAGTATTAAATATTTCCAATTTAGTGTTGAAAATAGGGGATCTGCAGATATGTGACGCAACAACAACATGCAATAACAACATTAGTATTTTGGAGCGTTTTGGAAATCATTGCCAACTTCGCATTCAGTTGTAAACCTTCTCCATATAATAATCTTCCATTGTTGTGACTACTGTTAGCAGTTCAGATGGTGTTTCATGGCATCTGTCTAAATACTGCTGGACCTCCGGCGGCCGGGTGCTGCCGAGGAAAGCTGACAATACTAAGCTTATTGTCGCGAATTCCGAAAACCAGTTTTAGGCTGCCAGTCAAAAACTTCCAATAAATATCACCCCGGTACAGCTTGATCCTGATGCTGCATGGAACGAAACCTTCTCGTGTCGAATACTTTATTTCATCATAAGGATATTCACACGTATACATGGAGAAGGAATGACCAAAAAAGTGTGATTGATTTGATTTCTCCAAAAAAGTGTGATTTATTCAGTTCCTCTTTGTATGGCTGAATGCAATGACTTATGATGAGACAGAAAACTTATTTAATGTTATCACATAATTATTTATAAATAATACACACTACATTCACAAAAGTGCTATGAAAATATATGTATAAATGGATTTAATTAATTTAATGATATTCCGATTATAATTAATTTACGAGTATGTTTGATAAAATATAAATAACGTCAATTTAATTTAGTGTATATATGTTGGCATTGTAGGTTGATTTCAGTTTTTTTCGTATTTAATACTAAACTTGTTTGATTTCATTTCATTTTCCTGAAATATCTTTCTCAAATATATATGTATATATTTTTTTCTTTTTGCTTAACGTCATTTATAATTATTAAATGTCACAGTTAACGTCAATTGGATTACTTATAGTGATTTAATTCATTTTCTCTTGTTTCAAAATTGTTAAGTAATGTATGTTTAAGTAAGACTATAGCTAATAGTCTATTCGGAAGGAGCCTGACATCCATAACACAGGGAAACCTACCGTGGGTGTCAGCGCAACAAAATTTTTTGTAACATTTACTTACAAATAAATAAATTTCATTTCATAAATAAATAAATTTCAAATTTCATTTTAATAGATAGACGTCTCCGAAATGTTATAATGGATACAAGAGCCTTTAGAGGCCCCACTCTTGAGACGGACCACTACCTGGTGGTAAGCCGGTTTGTGGGCCTTTTTAGGAAGTGGAGGCACTGGCGAGTGCGTATCCCTTTCGGAGATCATGAAAGGATAATGAGCGAAAAATTGCAAGATGAAAGTGTAAGGAGAATGTATGTGCATCTAGTAAGTGAAAGACTTGCAAATGCAAGCCTCTCCGACTCAGATGTGGATGATTGTTGGAAAGTTTTGAAAGAAAGTATGGTGGATAGTGCAAAAGAAGCTTGTGGATGCGCAAAGAGACGTAAAACAGCAAAAGGAGATGCCTGGTGGGATGCGGAGGTTGAATCATCTTTGACCTTAAATGAAAATATGAGAGAAAAGAAGAAAGAAATGTACCGTCTATGCAAGAAAGAAACCAAGGCTTTAGTGAAAGAGAAGCGTGAAAGACAAATTATGAATGAGGAAGAGAGGCTGACGAAAAACTTCGAGGCAAATACCAAACTCTTTTGGAGAGAGGTAAAGAAGTCTCGGAGTGGTTCGTCGGCATCCAGAATGGATAAGATAAAGTCTAAAGCTGGTGTCATTCTTGCGAACACTCAGGAAGTGTTAGAACGGTGGAGTGAATATTTTGAAGAAATGTATGAGTATGCCTCGGACGCTGACAATGAGAGTGAGTCGGATGCTTATTCCACGTTGACGGCGTCCGACGAAGGCATAACTATGGATGAGATCGAATGGTCGATACGAAGCTTGAAAAATGGAAAATCAGCGGGAATTGATCTGATCACAGCTGAGATGATCAAATTAGGTAACACTTACGTCCGGGACGCCTTCTGGTACTTATGCAACCTATGCTGGAGAACTGAAAGGGTCCCAATGGACTGGAGACGCAGTCATCGTGCCCTTGTATAAAGGCAAGGGGTTACGCATGGACTGCGCCAGCTATAGGGCCATCAGTTTGATCAGCTTAGCAGCAAAAGTATATGAAAAGGTGATTGAAAGGAGAATGAGGGTGAAATCTGATGAAATGTTGTGGGACGCACAAGGAGGTTTCCGAAATGGAAGGGGATGTACGGACCAAGTTTTCTCGCTCCGCAATGCCGTAGAGAAGCATCTGGCCATAGATCAGAAGGTTTTCAGCGGTTTTGTGGATCTTGAGAAAGCCTTTGATAGGGTTGTGCGAAAGGAACTGTGGGACATATTGCCGAGATATGGGATTGACGGTTCACTGCTCCGTGCTGTGCAGTCCACTTACAAGGATTGCTCAGCATGTGTGCGGATAGATGGTGGCATATCACCCTGGTTTGATGTCAAAATTGGTGTCGAACAGGGTTGCATGCTATCTGCTAGGCTGTTTATCTTGTATCTCGATAGTTTTCTGCAGAGAATAAGGTCAACGAATGTGGGATTGCGCATGGGTGACCTAGTGGTGAACTGTCTGCTGTATGCAGACGATGCCGTGCTATTAGCAGATACACCATCTATACTGCAAACACTGGTCACAACGATGAAAGACAAATGTATGGAGAAAGGCTTACTACTGAATGCGAAGAAAACAAAGATAATTGTATTTGAAAGAGAAGAATCCAGAACTAATGTAAGGATTACGATTGATGATGAAGTGTTGGAACAAGTGGATGAGTTTGTATATCTTGGATGCGCTTTCAGCAGGGATAGAAGGTACACCGCAGATGTGGAAAGAGGAGTGAGTGCTGGGAATAGTGTGAATGGAGCGTTGGGAAAACTTCTTGGCAGTAAAATCCTGAGCCAGACGGCACAACTCGCTATACACAATGCAGTGTTGGTCCCAACGCTAATGTGTGGAAGTGAGAGCTGGGTATGGCAGAAAGAGCATGAAAGTAGAATAAACGCGATCGAAATGCGAGCGCTGCGCAAAATTTGTGGCGTAAGGCTTGTAGACCGTATTCGCAATGATCTGCATGCAAGTCTATTTGGTAAACAGTTAGGTACTGTTTGGTACACATTTATTTTTTTCTTCAAAATGTTTTCATTCTCAGTACGTTAGTACTCAGCCAACGCCAGTAAAGTAGACGCCTGGTTACTTAAGTAAAATGTAAAACTGATTTTAAATACACATTCGGTAAAACACCTGATTCTCTCTCCTCAAACAAGGTCACACACGGTCCGTCGCACTCGCAGGCTTTGCACCGCTCAGTAGTATACTAAAGTTTGAGACTCAATATCAGTTCATGAAAACAATAAAAATATAAATTTATTTAGACAACTATACCCGCGGCTTCGCACGCGGAGATTTTGGAATTTCGGCAGCTTTACTTACTTTTATTTACTTTTTATTTTTTAGTACAGTCGGCATTAAATAGTTAGTAAAAGTTTCAAATATTCTTATTTGTGTAGTAATGAAAATATATCACGACCTGTTCGGTTTTCATTAACTATTTGATACTGGCTGTATACCTACACTCAAAGCACCTCTTTATACTCAACATTGCCTATTTTAATTATCCATTTTTGACATTCACATTCACATTGACATGATATTTATTATTATTGTTTGATTATTATTGTTATCTAAATTGTATACAACATGACATGAAAAGTAGTGTGCATGTTTATATTCTATTTTTGTTTTATATTTTAAACTGTAATTGTTATGGATATTAAAGTCAAAGTCAAAGTCAAAATCTTTTTATTCCGTAAAAATGGCTACATTTGTTTGGAATCGTCACAATTTTTTCCCCTACCGTGCAGTTCATGACTAGGTGAGCACTGATAAAAATACTGCCATAAAACTCAGGCGTCCCTCTTTTGGTGTCCAAACAAATTTACATATTTTATTAATTACATTATAATTGGATCGACTCACTCCCAGGCATTTTTATCATTAATATAGTCAGATACTTTATAATATGCCCTGCTACACAATTTGGCTTTAATAGTAGTTTTAAATTTGTTTATTGACAATTCTCTTATATTGCTGGGAAGTTTGTTATAGAACCGTATACATTGCCCCATAAAAGAATTACTTATTTTGTGGAGACGGCTTGCATGTAACACAAGATTATGCTTATATCTAGTATTTATGCTATGAGTATCACTCTTTTTACTAAATGAGTCTATGTTTTTATGGACATACAAAAGATTTTCATAGATATATTGCGATGCGACTGTTAAAATATTTATTTTTTTGAATTTCTCTCTAAGGCTCTCCCGGGGACCAAGTTTGTAGATAGCTCTTATGGCTCTCTTTTGCAATAAAAAGATGGTGTTAATGTCCGCGGAGTTACCCCAAATGTAAATATTATGTATTTAATTTCTATTGTAGTGTGTTTTTTAAATTGTGGATCAATGTTATCCGAAATAAATGAATTTTAATTTAATTTTTTTTTAAAACATAAAAGTTTCAAGCCACTAACTTAGAAAAATATATGCCTGGGTTGAAATTCAAAAAATCCTTTCTCAGCTCTCACATGCATTACAAAAGGAACCTCTTGATGAGTCAGTGAATTAGGAAGTAACTCCATTTCTATTAATTTAGATTATCGTCTCGCTCAAATACAATTTCAACCTCCTTTTCACCTCGCCTCATCTCGCTAAGGGTGGAATTTTTGAAAACGCTGAAATCACTTTTTTTGGATTCTAATAGACAGTATCTGTACAAAGTTTCAAGTTACTAACTTCAAAAATTATTTCTGCTCCATAGAAACTGTCAACCCGCTTTTCAGCCCCTAAAGGTTGATTTTGAAAAACGCTAAAATTATTTTTTTGACGTCTTGATTGAAAGTATATGTACAAAGTCTAAAGCAGCTCGCTTTAAAAAAGTAACAATTTATTAACAATTCAACTTTTAGTTCAAGAAATACTTTTGACCCCCATTACACCCTTTGAGCAGTCAGAACCCGTTATATACGTTTTCCCATACATTTCGCGGGTTTCGAACACCCGGGTTTCGAAGGGTTAAGGGGTGGATTTTTTGAAAACGCAGAAATTACTTTTTTTGTATTCTAATAGAGTTTATCTGTACAAAGTTTCAAGTCCCTAACTTGAAAAAATATTTCTGCTCCATACAAACTGTCAATCGCCTTTTCACCCGCTTAGGGATTGAATTTCAAAAAATCCTTTCTTGTCTCTCCTGAGAATCATAATAGTAACGTATTTGCAAAATTTCAGCTTTCTAAGTTCGAGGGTTTGGCCTCGGCGTTGATGAGTCAGTGAATTAGTCAGGAACTCCATTTTTATATATGTATATATAGATTAAATGGTTATATATAAAAATACTATCACGTGACATGTATTAATGTTAGATAAGATAAGATAAGAATTCTTTATTGTATTAATTTGGGTACAATGAGTTCTTAAATAAAGTGATTTGTTTCACCAAATCATACCTTTCCAGGCGTACAATAAATTACATGCATAAAAAAGCTAATAACAATCATAGTAATGTCAAAATGTTACTTTTCGTTTAATATAAGTAATAATTAGTAAATAACAATTTCCGGAAATAATGTAATAATAGTTAATATCAATTAATTATGTAATGTTAATGAATAATAGCAAACTAGAAAATTTACACAATATCATCTAATAAGCAACAATTAAAATATGAAATTACGTGATGTCAATATGGAATTACCACAGTTAAATAATAATTATTATGTCAACAATATTTTTGTGTGTCAATTAAATAATAAACTATAAGGTATCTAAATAAAATAATATTCATTTATATTCTAAATATTCAGGAACACTGTAAAAACACCTGTCGCAAAGCCAGTTTGTCAATAGTTTGCGAAACTTAGGCAGTGGCAACTCTTTAAATACATCAGGCAATTTGTTAAATATTTTTATTGACATTATGTAGCTATTGTTAGATGTGATAGTCAATCTAGTTAGTGGTCTAATAAGACGGTTCCTATATCGTGAGCGAGTAACAATATGAGTATCCACATCTTTAGTATGTTGAAAAAGCTGACAATTTTTTCGTACAAATATACAGACGTCCAGTATATAGATGCAAGATAGTGTCAATATTTTATATTTTCTAAAATACGGTCGACAAGAGTCAGTTTGTTCAATGTTAAATATGGCACGTATACATTTTTTTTGCATTATAAATACCTTGTCGAAGTCAGTAGATCGACCCCATATAATAATACCATATCTTAAGACGCTGCAGACATATCCGTAATATGTTGTAATGGCAGCTTCAAGGGAGACTAGTGTTCTGATGCGTCTTAATGCAAAAATAAATGAGCTTATTTTATTACAAGTTATTTGAATATGTTCCTTCCATTTGCAGTAGTTATCTAATGTTATTCCCAAGAATTTAGTGCACGAAACTTCATCTATTCGATCGCCTTGATATGAAATATTTAATTTGTGAGTTTTACTTTGGGGTGTACAAAATTGTATAAGTTTAGTCTTAGAAATATTTACTTTTAAATTATTACTATTTAACCAATTAATAGCATCGTCAAGGGCACATTTTATATCTTGCGCATATTTAGATTTATCACTTCCTTTTACAACTATGGTTGTGTCATCTGCAAATAAAATGCACTTTTGGGAAAGTGCGTTAGGTAAATCATTGATATATATTAAAAATAACAACGGCCCAAGGATACTACCTTGTGGTACGCCATATTTATTTTCGATAAAAATGGATCTATATTTTTCCATGCTATTACTTTTTTTGCAGTAGTTTAAAAGTTCCGTGCATTGCATTCTGTTACAAAGGTATGATCTGATCCAATCATGAGCAGGCCCACGAATACCGTAACGATATAATTTATTCAACAGCCGCTCATGGCATGCAAAGTCAAATGCTTTGCTCATGTCCATGAATAATACAGTGACAGGTATTTTTGAATCAATACAGTCTGTAATTTGCTTAATAAGTTGAAAAGCTGCCAAAGAGGTACTTCTCGACCGTCGAAATCCGTTCTGTTCGTCTGTAATTATGTTGTTAGCCTTAATAAAAGAATTAAGTCTAATAAACATTAGTTTTTCGAAAATCTTAGAAAAAACAGGTATTAATGTTAATGGTCTATAATTATCCATTACTTGTCTGCTACCTTTTTTAAACAGTGGGATAACAATAGATAATAACAGTTGTCTAGGGAATTCACCTGTAAGAAACGACAGGTTGATGACATATAGAAGAGGGTCGGTGATAATTTCACTGCTTAATTTAATTATAGCAGTACACAAATCATCATAGCCTACTGCATTAGAGTTTTTTAATGACATAATAACTTTATGTAATTCATCTTTTCCGACAGGATTCAGGAAGATACTTGGTTCAACAGATTCAATTAAATTATTAATGTTATCATGACTGGCAGCTTTGCTATCTTTAGTAATGTCAATGAAATATTTATTAAAATTGTCAACAATAGATTGAGGGTCGTCATGTACTTCATTATCAATAGTCAAATTAGTAATTATGTTAGTTTGTATGTCATTATTATTACAATATTGTTTTATAATAGACCAAGCAGCTTTACATTTGTTGCTAGATTTGTCAATATATCTACCATTGGTAATTTTTTGAGATAGGTTTATGCACTTTTTTAAAATTCTTGAATAATCCAAATAATTTTGTTTTTTTCTCACATTATTCACATTTGCATCACGATAGCTTAAATAAAGTACCCTTTTTCGCTTACAACAATTCTTTAAGCCTCTGGTCAACCATGATGCATTACTAGATTTGTTCGATACTCTAATTCTCACTATAGGAAAGCACAGATTATAAAACAGAATAAACAAGTCATAAAAAGCACCAAATGCTTCAGATGCAGTACTTTTCAGATAAACGTCACTGAAAGATAAACTATTCAGATAACCTAAGAATTTACGTTTATTGTCCTTAGAAAAGTCTCTTTTGTAACGAAAGACGAAATGTTTTCTTACTTGCCTACGTTGTACCGGAAAGACGTACGATTGTGCAGTGTGATCTGATAGACCCAAATCGTGAACATGTGCTACACCACCCATAGCATTAGTTGAAATGTGGTCAATACATGTTTTGGATGTAATTGTTATTCGTGTTGGTGTATTTATTAAAGTCTTCAGATTATACTTATCTAATGTGCTCTTATACTCTGTAACTATCATTTTATTCGAATCGCTCAATAGATCAATATTAAAATCTCCGCAGATGATAATTCTTTTCTTCTGATTGTGGCTAATAGTATATAAGCAGTTGTCAAGTTTTGAAATAAATTCAAATACATTAGATGATGGAGTCCTATAAATACATACAATAATTATATTGTGATGCGGGATTTCAATTCCACAACATTCAAACACGCAATTTTCTCCCATTTTCAACACATCTGTCAAAACTCTATATTCTAGCTCGCCCTTTACCATAATGGCTACACCACCTCTCTTTGACTTTTCTCTACTGAATGAGGTTGCAAGAGTATAGTCTTTAATTTTTAAATTATTTTCTGTACCTTTAAGAATAAATGTTTCAGAAAGGCAGACTACGTCAATTGGAATGCCTTTTTCTTTTAAATTAATTATAGACAGATGTAGGTATTCTTGTTTATTAAGAGCTCCAGCAATATTTTGATGAAATATTCCAAATTTATCATTGCTCACGAAAAAACTCTTTTTCATCTATTTCTGTTCCTTTGTCACAAAATTGTACATTATTAAATACCATGTCAGTTTGAATAGCAATAGTTTTGTGTGTTAGTTTAAATTTATTTTCAAATGCACTTATGATATAATTTTTGTAATTAGTATGATAGTTAATTCTTAGTATTTCCCTTAATAAAAACTTTGCAATATGCGTTTTATGAAAAAAGCGATTTGGAATATATCTGCTAAACTCCATATCTATAAAATTGCAATTTTTGTACTTATTTAATATATACTTTAATTCGTAGTTTAATTTCCATTCATGTAAATATCTGCAGTATGGGATTTCACTGATCAGTACGTTCGTATTTTTGGTAGTTTCTAAAAATTTTATTAAGCAGGATTGAACTTCAAATGGGTTTTTATCATTTAACCCTCCAATTACAATAATGTAGTCATTAGTAGTCAGTAAGGATATTTCATCGTCACATATATTCAACACGTCGGCTAGTGTTGCTCCTGGTTTCACATAACTAATAACATGATATTCTTCACTTAGCAGTTTCTGTAATACATCTCGAACACCTTTTCCTTGTTGGTCTGCTAGTATAATAACTTTATTCTTTTTCTTTTTTGGGAGTGTAATATTTTGTGAATTGGATTCGTTGGCTACTACTTGCATAGGTCTCGAAGGATTTAGCTTTTTATTACTGTCATCAAGTAATTGGTTATTCGAAGGAGCTGTTATTACCAGTTGTGAAGAGTTTTCAAAATTGATGCTATTATGGTTTTGCAAATTCTCTTCCGTGTCCGATCTATTTCGATCCTTTAAATCTGGTGAAATGGTATATGTGTGGTGAGATACTGTAGGACTTTTGATAGGAGACGAATTTTTTAAGTGTTTTTGCTTTCTACGTCCTCTTGGAGTTACGATGTCATCAGTATATCCAAGTTTTTTAAATGTGTTAACTGTTTTTAAATTTTTATCTAATTCGTCTCTTAATCGCTTATTTTCAAGTCCTAAATTGTCAATTTCTTGATTAGCAGATAACAGTTCTATAGAAAGCTTTTCAATTTGTAATCTAAGTTCTTCTTGTGAATTTTCTAGGTCAATGGATATGTTGTTAGGTAGACTACTAATAGACTCCATGGATACATTTTTTTTAAATAAGTCACCAGTAGAAATTGAGCGCCTCAATTTACGTCTAGTAACATTATCAGAAGACATTGTCACGTTCATTATTTAAGTAAAAATATTAATCGACATAAGCAGGAATTAACTCCAAAATAGTAAAATAAAGCACAAAAAAAAAAGTTGCAAACAGTTCGAAGTAGATGAGGTTTGAACTCGTTATAAACGAAACCAATGCTATGGTTGCACCGTTTAGACCACGGGCTCTATGTAACAAGTTGCGAAAATAAGCATCTTCTTTAGTCGATAATGTGATAAATAAATTGTGAGGTAGCAATAAATTGTTACTTTTATCATGACACCTTCACAATATCTTATTACTCTTACAATAAAGTAATAATACGATAACACGGGATTAACGAGCTTAATTTGCACAAATTTTTCACAATTAGGTCTTTTATCACAGATTTGCAGCGTCATAAATTAATATAACTTGCCACTTTTATTGTATATACCAGTTCACACATACTACATTTTAAACACATTTTACTTGATAGTTGTTAAATAAAATGTATAGAAAACAGTTCCACTTCTATATTACTAGGTTATGTTTACGATTTTGTCCATTATTGACGTAACAAAAGATTACTTTATTTTTATTTACAAAAAATACACGAAGCCAATGTTTACTATGACATGACAGCTGTCCATTTACTATGTTCATCACTGTTTAGGTAAGTTATTTGCAGTAGGTACCTACAGTCACTTACAAACTAACCACAGTAAATATAACACGGCTCACGAATATACTTGAACCATACTAACTTGTCTCCTTGACAAGGACATCGCTACACTCGCGGTGAACCAGCATTCACCTCTGCAGTAGACGATAGCCAGCGGTCGAAGGATGGCCTGCTGGCTCTTCATGCGAGTTAATATTGTATTTGTTGTTGGTCGCGTCTAATACCTATATACGCGGGACGCGACCGAAATACAGAAAGATTATAGCCAGGTAAAGTTAAACAGAGTCAAGAGAGAGATAGTGGGCATACAACAATACCATTTTCTACTTTATTTACGACTTAGTTTCTGACTTCTAAATATCTATATACCATTAGTTATCAGCGACTTTTCTATCTACTATCTTAGTTTGCATACCAACCCGTATAGTCAGCATTCATAGTTCTTTTCTCCATTCAACGCTTACATTCAAGAAGTCTCTTAATTTGCAATTTTCATATATTTCTACAACGTCGAGAGGCATACAAACACACAGTCCACCTGATGTGAAGAGGATACCGTAGCCTATGGACGCCTGGAATACAGAAAGTATTGCTGCTAAGCATGCTGCTGACACAGCACCTCCTCGTGAGCTTACTGGTAACTTCACGCATTCGCAGGAACACAGCAACCCTCCAGGGAGTTGTCATTTGGCTGCGGTTTTCTGTGAGGCGCCTTAGAGGAAGATAGATTTTGATATATCTACCTCTAAGGTGCCTCAACCTTTAAACAACACATTCGCAAACACACGTGTTAGCGATTGTGTTTTAATGATCTCGAGGAAAGTAAAAAATCGGCCAAGTGCGAGTGGGACTCGCGCACGAAGGGTTCCGTACCATTATCTATAAAAAAGGCAAAAAAAATACGTTTGTTGTATGGGAGCGCCCTTAAATATTTATTTTTATCTATTTTTTAGTATTTGTTGTTATAGCGGCCACAGAAATACATCATCTGTGAAAATTTCAACTATCTAACTATCATGGTTCATGAGATACAGCCTGGTGACAGACGGACGGACGGACGGACGGACGGACGGACAGCGGAGCCACAGTAATAGGGTTCCGTTTTACCCTTTGGGTACGGAACCCTAAAAACTACTTTCTTAACCATCATAATTTTCCTTGTGAATGATAATCATATATAAAGTACAGAAGGAGATATGAGAATCACACGACATTGCAGGAGCGGCGGCGGCACCTGGCCGAGTTGCTGCAGCGCGTGCGGCTGCCGGCGGTGCCGCAGGAGGTGCTGGCGGAGCGCGCGCGGGCCGAGCCGCTTGCGAGCGCCGACCTGCCAGTCAAAGATATAGTTATCAGGGCATTAACATTCCACTGCCAGCCGGCCGACAGCCGCGCGGAGGACGCCGCCGCCAGCGCGTGGTATCGCCCGCGGCAGTCGCGCGCCTCCGCACTGCTCGTGGTGGGCGGCAACACGTACACCGGGGCCAGCTCTGACGTATTATATCACGAGCTGTCGACCGGCCGCTGGCAGTCCGCTCCCGATCTGCCCGCCCCCCGGCATAGCCATGGTGTCGCGGAACTCGACGGCTGCGTGTACGTCGTCGGCGGACATGACGGTGAGGACGCGGTCCTAGTTAATGTGATGTAACTTACGGTGAAACTGGACACAGTCCGAGATCGAACTGACTGAAAGAACGACAAACTTTTATTCTGAGATAAACTGTATCAATCATTGTATCAGAAATAGAGTGAGGGAGAGCGGACCTCTTCCTCGGACTCTCGCCCGCGGACATCATTGTACGTGAGAACAATAGGTCCCTGGACTGAAACATACAGCGTGTTGTTTTTTAACGCATCAATGCACATGGTGACATACCATTAAACCTAAAATAGTTTCAAAGTTCCATTGATACGTGTCTTTAATATTGATTTTCAGCTACAACCAAAATGTGTCCGTTACAATGTATCCGCTCTGTCTAATAACGTAAACCCGTCGCTGGCTGAATGTTATAGTTACATTGCTGTGTATAAAGGTTGTGTTGAGGATGTGGATTTAGAAGAATAAACAAAAACACTAATGTAAGCCAATATAACAGCTCTCCTTGTCTTACAAACGCTACACATGGATGTAGAATACAGACGCCGCTTTTCATCAGGCGGACCGCGACGGCGTTTCTATTTGTTTCCTGAGTAATAAAGTATAAGACATATCCGATACCTGACTGGCAAAATAGTTCTTTTTAGGGTTCCGTACCCAAAGGGTAAAACGGAACCCTATTACTGAGGCTCCGCTGTCCGTCCGTCCGTCTGTCACCAGGCTGTATCTCATGAGCCGTGATAGTTAGACAGTTGAAATTTTCACAGATGATGTATTTCTGTTGCCGCTATAACTACAAATACTAAAAAATAGAATAAAATAAATATTTAAGGGGGCTCCCATACATTAAACATGATTTTTTTGCCGTTTTTATAGATAATGGTACGGAACCCTTATTGCGCGAGTCCGACTCGCACTTGGGCGATTTTTTTTTTTATACCTACTCGTGTAAAGCATTACCATAGCCTATAATCGCTTGCAATACGGTCGGGCTGCTTTGATACGCCCTATCTCTCTTAAAAACACTCAGACCAAGACAAACCGACCGTTCATGTACACAAATGTTTGTCCTATGTTGAAATCGAACCCACGAACCTTGGTGTCAAAGTAGCGTTACCGACCACTGCTCTTCCGAGCTCGTCTCAATCCGTCGTCATACATCTGAGGACAGAGTTTCAATGTATATATTATTGGATCACGGCCGACATCAGCGCCGAGGAGGACCTCATCTGGCCACGTGGTGCACCCCGCCGGTCGTCGACCGAGGCTCTGCTCAGGACTCGGACTCAGCTCTGTGCAACGGGAAACAGACCGACTCACAGAGTACATCCCCTTGCAGAGCACTCCCCGTTGCAGCAGGCCTTTTGACGAGCTCGGTGGCGCAGTCGTGAGTGACGTGACTTCGACACCGATGCTCGTGGATTCGATTCTCGCACAGGACAAACATTTGTGCACAAGAACATAATCCTTTTGTCTTGATCTGGGTGTTTAAGAGAGGCAGGGCGCATCAAAGCAGCCTATCTGTTTATTTATTTATCAGGAACAATTTACATTGTAATCTGTGGAAGTACCTCCACCTCACAGAAAACCGCAGCCAAATAACAACTCACTAGGGGGACGTATGCTTGTATGTATGCCTTCAGACGTTGAAAAATAAAACAGCCGTTTAATGATCTCTTGGATTATTCTAGCGTCGAGTGTCGAGTTCATAGACAACTTAGGACTCACCGCTTGTCCATCTGTTCACAGGCAGCAGTCCTCAGAGCACCGTGTTGGTGCTCGACGTGGCCACGGGCTCGTGGACGACGGGGCCGACGCTGCGAACGACGCGCTGCGTTCTGGGCGTGGCGGCGCTCGGCGGCGTGCTGTACGCTGCCGGCGGCTGCGGCAGTGGCGGAGGAAACTTCAGGTCGGCGGAGGCGTTGGACCCGCGCGTGGGTGTCTGGTGGTCCATTGCGGACATGTCGACGGACCGACAGGGTGTCGCTGTCTCGGCGCTGGGTGGGCTGCTGTACGCCGCTGGCGGGTGGGACGGCCGTCGACGTCTGGACACTGTCGAGAGGTGATCACCATTATTTATAGTTCTCCGTATCACTCGAACGTTGCTGACCCTGTGGGGAGAATAACTGCAACCACAGACCAGCCACAGTCACCATGCGTGGAGGATCACTCGCAAGTTACCGATCTCGTATGAAACTTTATACCACTCGCATGGCAAACAAGTATACCGTCTATTGTAAAGTGATACCGTAGCCTATAAGTGATTGTCACACACGGAGTATCCATTCCTTCTCTGACTGACTAGAAGCTGACCTACTTACGCACGTACTGCCACGCTAACGAAGAGTACAATAACTCGATTTTGCCACTTTCGAGAAAAACGCGCTCAAAATTTTGAACTTTGTTTTTCTTGTATCTCATGAACTAGTGAATGTATCGACACGATACAAGTACCAGTTGATAGAAGAACAAATAAAGAGCAAATTTACATATGCGTGACGTGAAAAATATGAAGCTTATGGCCTGAAATCACGTAAATAACGCTCATAATTAGCAATGTTTTAAATGATCAACCTATCATCACTAGTCATAAATACAATAACTATATTACTTATTGTATTTATGTTTAGCAAATCTACATATTGCAATTCTAAGTAAACATTTACATAAATAATTTCAATATTTTCTAATGATAAATACAATAAGTGCTATAGTTAATGCATTTATCGTTAGAAACACCTATGTAACCTAGTCGGTAATCCCAATGCAATAAAAAATATATAATTCATAATTCATAATTCATTTATTCATTGCAGAAACATGGTGTAAGATAGTTGTTACAATACTCGTATAAAATGTGATCAAACATGCTTCGTCAAACATGACATGCAATGTATCTTTACTCTAACACAATGAACTTATTTACATACAAAATTGATATTAATTGAATATATCATCTGTAATTTAGAAACTCGGTAACATTATAAAATACTTTATTATTTAGCCATTGGAATAATTTTAACTTAAAAGATTTCACATTTAATATTTTTATGTCATATGGGATTTTATTAAATATTTTAACATGCATAGCTAAACAATTACTTTGAAACTGGGTCGTCCGCGGTACACAATCCAACACCAATCTATCTGGATTCCTAGTATTTCGAGGGTATGTCTGAGAAGCTTTAAGGTATAGTTCAGGATGCTCTTTGACAAAGACGCATACCTCAAATATATACAGACATGGAACTGTCAACAAGCCAAGTTTCTGAAAGAGTGTTTTACATGAAGTCCACGGTATATGTAACATTGTTCATTAAATATTTATTTAAAATAATCATAAATGTTAATAACAAAAAGTCAGTTTAAAACAAAAATTTTCGTATCGTAAGTTAGATCTCTAGCGCTGTCATCATATCTTCATATATCAACATTAGCGTACTGGTTATTTTCTTCGTCTTCTGATGGCATAGTTTCTCAACAAACTAGAGAATCACGGGTGTGGAAAGGTGGTGTCAGGTTGACTGAATAATGTAGTATGGAAGTCATGTACTATATCCAAAGAATTGCGATATTCGTTTTTGTAATCAGAAATACTCTTGTCATAGTATGGACGAAACCAAATTGCTTTAAATGTCAGTAACAATTGGAGACGACTGAATGGTTGAACTAACGGCGTGATATCCATGTAAGCATGCAGTGTCTGGCAAAGAAGGCATGCTTGCAGTCTCTGGCGAAAAAGGTTTACGTGTCTCTCGTGGAGAAGGTTTGTGTGCAGTCTCTGGTGGAGAAGATATTGTCCTTATTATATTTAGGCAACGCCAAAGCCAAAATCCGATCTCTCTGAGACATTGTTGACTGAAATAAAAAATTAAAAAATGTAGAAATTTAACGTTGATAGTAAAAATGCACACATACGGAAATCGAGAAGTGAAAAAAGGAACATACCTACCCTCGTAATTCATAAAAAAATAAAACGTTGACTATACTATTTGATGTAAGTACATCAATTTATGCCATTTGTCACGTAATATTATACAAATAAAAACTAGTTTTTCAGTCCTCTACTAGCGACTCTTGAAAAGTTTGTTATCTTTATGAATACGAGGGTTAGTATTGCGAAATGCGATCCATTTTCTGTCAAGAAATTTGCAGTGCGACATTGCTGTTTATATAATGTCAAAGGAAAGCTTACTTACCGCGTAACACAAGTCCGCTGAAAACACAAAAACGTCGCGGGTTGGCCCGGTGGTAGCGACGCTACTTGGAACACAAACTTGTTTTACTTCCTCATAATGTTATTTTAGATTTGATTATAGACATAGGTTTATTTTAAATGACTTTGCTAATCATAAATACAATAATAGTATTTATTTGTGAACTCTTGAGTATTATCTCAATAAATGATTGGGATACACTAATCATAAGTACAATAACTCGAAACATGTTGTATTTACGACTAGTGAACAATATTGGAAATCCGAGTCCTACATAACATAAGTGGAACAACTAATAGTTATTGTACTTATGACTAGTAATGTATGCATAGTTTAAAACTGATGACACCACAAGTATGATTATTGTATTTTTGATTAGGAAATTTGTAATGATGTTTTAGTTATTGCAATCTTGCTTACTGAAAAATCAGGTTCCTGAAGGATTTATGAAAATTTACTTAGATAAAGTTATAGATCGCGATTGCCTGATTCCGAATAAATATATATCTCAAAATCGAGTTATTGTACTCTTCGTAAACGCGGCAGCGTACGTTACGTGCTTCGGACACAGCTATACTAAGAAGTACCTATAGTAAGTCCACGAGGTGTGATCGGTGTGCAGGTACGACCCGGCGGCGACCCGCTGGCAGCCGGCGGAGAGCATGGGGGAGCGGCGGGCGGCCGCGGGCGCGGGGGTGGTAGATGACGAGCTGTATGTCGTTGGCGGATACGACGGGTCGACTTTACTCCGCTCAGTGGAGCGGTACCGCGACGGCGCTGGCTGGCTGCCCGCGCCGGACATGTCCATGACGCGGAGCTGGCCGGCCGTGGCGACGCACGCCGGCCGCCTGTATGTGGCCGGCGGCAGTTCTCTCAGCTCGGTGGCGGTGTACGAGCCGGCGTCGTCGGCGTGGAGCGAGCTGCCCGCCATGCCCGCGGGCCGGAGTGCCTCGGCCGCCGTCGTCGTTGACTGGTCGCCGGCGGCTCTATGACCGCCACCAATATACCATTTTTCAACTGCTCGTATGAACATCACGCGATACAATCCACCTGATATAAGACGACTACTGTAGCTTATAAACGGATAGGTACGCTCGCCCGTTGCTTATGTAGAAAAGCATTATCGTTTGTTGGTGACCACACTTCCTCGCACGAGCACGAGTTGTAGTAAGCTGCAGTCCAGCAGCCGCCTGATGGAGGCTCCTACGCGCTTGCGCTGCTTGTTAAGCGACTCTTTAATATAATAACACTCGCTTGTATTGTAGCCCCGTATGCTAGTTGGTTGGATGCACCATGTGTTGGGAATTTTATACTACTAAATTAAAAATCAAGACAATAATCTGTCTGATAGTAAGCAGTTACAATAGTGTTTAGTAACCCTACTTTGACCCCAAGGGTCGTGGGTTTGAATCCTGCATAAGACATATATTTTTGTACGTGAACATGTTTGTTCATCTTAATCTGGGTGTTGTTAAAAAAGCTAGGGTGCACCAAAAGCGGTGGAAGTAACTCTCCCTCGTGAAGAGCGTAGCTAAATGAAGAGTCGGCGGTGAGGGTGGAGTGAGGGTACCAGTAGGAATGTAAGGAGTTTCAGTGCCGGTAGTCGTGGTGTCGCGCGAGCGATGTTTAATGTATTGCAAGTGGCTGTAGTAACCGCGTTACATCAGGTGTGCTGTATGCTTGCACACCCCCGACGTTGTAGAGAATAAAGTCTCTGTAGGACTGCGACACCGGGTGTCACTCGCACGTTGCCGACCCTGTAGAAACCTCAACTCGTGGACATCGAGGACCACGGTAACGTGCCGAGTACTACTATAAAATCACACAAGGAGTGTGTCTGTTCGTTACAAAATATAAACAGACTTTCACCTGATCAGCTATACTATAAACAGACTTTGTCAATTAGTGACATTTGAAAAGAGTTGAAACTCGTGTGTGTAATGTAGACAGACGGACAGACTCCGTCGGTACAAACACAGACAATGAAACTGAAGTCGCGAGCAAGATCATCACCTGTTCCTACAAACTCGCACATCAAACCAAATCGTTTATTTGATCAGAATATATATAAAGATGATATATATATATATATATATATATGATATATAAAGATGTTAAATGAGAGACAAGGGACCGGCCTGTTGACCAACTCGTCGCCGGTTCGAATACTGGCGCCCGGGCGCTTTTATGTAGATATTTATCACTCGCTCGGCGGTGAAGGAAAACATCGTGAGGAAACCCGCACCTCCAAGAAATTATATTTCGAAAGACGTGTGACCTAACCAAAGAAACACCTGGTGTTCCCTCTGTCTTGTGGATGTCTCACGGCAGTCGCTCCATGTCAAAATCAGTGTCTACGCCAAATCCTTTGGCTTAGGTAGTGGACCCCGCCAGTCCTAATAGATTAGGAAACAGGATATCACGAAGAAGAAGAATATATAAAGATGTCAAACAGTCTAGGCCCGACATATTCTACAGTAATATTTTCGTGCACAAATTTAAATAAATTGAAATTTTATTGCCTAATCACAATATCATGTATACTTAAAAGAAACATAGAGAGAAAATTTATAAAAACATTCCAAAAAAAAAAATATATACACTGTGTGGCAATAAGGTACCAACTCAGCTGATGCTGACCAGGGCCTAGCAAGCTGCGACACTGAACAGCGCTGGTTTTCAGTCAGACCTTTAACGAGTACAAACTTACACTATTGCGGGTTAACAGGTTTTTAAAAGGGCATTTTAATTATATAGCGATAATATGAAAGTAAAGGGCGTTCGTCGAGACGATATAAAAATGGTAAACACTTCATCTTGGCGAGCGAGACGCGAGATCAGAGAGTGAAAATTTGCATTTAGTTAGTGCGATACGAGACCCATTGGTTCTCGCAACAATTTCGTACGAAGCCTGTTAATAATATAATTAGTGTTGTGTAATGTTTGTAAAAACATTGATTTGTTTAACATTATTTTAATTTAGTATGTGTACCGGTAATAAATGATTCATTCTCGACAATGCATTTTTGGTTCAATCCCATCACTATTGTTTCCTTTTTTCATATTTAGACACATGTGCGTTGCGCGATTTAAAATGTCTCTTAATTTTCTTACTTTCAGGGCACTACGTGATACTCTTGACTTTCACTGAAAATCAGGGCTGGGAATTCTTTGAGAGTTCCTAGCACAGAACCCTGAGTGAGAGTCAATTCTGACTTCACTTGTGTGTATTTGTACATACTTTAGTGTAAAATTATTATGTGAAGTTGGAATAAATATATTTCTATTTCTAGTCGCTTGAAGAGCTTCTACATTTTGTTTTTTCTTAATACTATTTAAATGAAACACAAAACTTCCTTGGTGAGGCCAAGGCGGTTAACCTAAAAATTACCTACTAGTATTGACAATAAGAATCAGTTTGAAGAACCGTTGACCTAGTAACAATAATAGCATATGTAAGTAGGTACTCAACAGGTACGAGTAATGTAATAATGGTTAAATCTACATAGTATTATAAAGCAGCTTCGTTATAGGTACCTACTGTAAGCGGTAACTAATTTAATTAAGATAGAATGTAGCAACGAAACTGTAAGAAATAAGAATTAGTTTTATGCTGGTAAACGCAGAAGTAGATAAAACCCAAAATGTAGATATTGGGGTTATAATACAATCACTGTACTGGGATAGTTTGTTAGAACTTAGTGATAACTATTTCTATTTATTATGTTCAATTAAGTATTTAATAAAATATGGACACTAGTCTTGTCCAGCGTTAGCCGTATCCGTGCAAGAAATTCACGATATATCGCCAGTTTGAGCGAACCGTTCGAACGTATTGAATAGCGGTGAGAGCACGACAGAACGTACCAGAAATAAGTTTCAAAAAGATGTCGCTAACCGTAAATCTAGAAAGTTCCAAGATGTAAACTCTATTTAAAGAATCATTTTAGAATTGAATGTTAGAATTGTATATTTTTAGATTGCCAAAAATTAACAGGTTTTACTAGTCGCAGCGACACCTAGCGGTAAGTAGTAGTATGGTAGTATGCCATTTGCATACGAGGTGTGCTTTACACTAGATTGCGCTAGGTGTAGCATTTGGAGACGAGTTACGATTTAGTTTTGTTTACATTGGCAATATTGTGAAAATAGTTAAGTTGTAACGGGTAACTTCGCATGCGAATTCCCGAAGACCCTTGCCGCTGCGCTAATCCTGAGCCTCCTTTGCGTTCTTCGTGCTAGAGCCTCCGTAGCGCACCTCATGCCAAGGAAGTATCCTACTGCGGAGCAAAGTTAGACGGTCCGTAACTGACACGACCCTCTAGTACCTACATAAATAAAGTTTGTTAAGCGTTCCTGGAATTTTATTTCCTACTACGGAACGTAACAGTGGCGCCTAACGTGGTAATTCTTATTAGTCTGGCTTTGCTTCGTAGAAAGTAGATAGTGTGGTGGTTGTGTTTGTTCGTGAAACGTTTTATTTTAAATTTTTGGTTGCAATGGCAACTGAAGTGTACTGGATCTAATTTTATAACACTTTATGGTTCCGCATAAATTATAAATACATTGTGAACATTCTCATGCATTTATTTATGTTTTATTGGTCATTTTCAACTCTTAATTGAAATACCACTATTTTGTATTATTTTTTATCAAGGTGCACCTTAGTTACCTATATAATTAATATACATTTATGTCAATACTGTTTTTTTCACATTGTGCATTTTAGTAGGCAACCGAAACGTTCAGCTCTTTTTATGAAATTGTAAAAAACGGAGTATTTGCTCATTTCTAGCTTTACTGTTCCTTTTTTCGTTCACAACTTGGCCGATTAGGTCTTTAACCACGTAATGTCTTATCCAGTAAAATTTTTGTCCTTACAAAAATCTGAATTAGAATATGAAATAGCAATTAGAGGTGAAACACCTGCATCTACAGTAGAGGAATTGCGTAGGCAAATATCAAAATTGGCCCCTATCTTTCCCTCAGAGGATATACTAGAAAGCAGCTTTGCTTTAACTAGAGATTTAGAAGGTATAGATATTGCACTTGGGAAAATTAAACATAACCTCAGTTCTACCCTAGATAAAAATATATTGTTGCGAACAGAAAATCTGTTACATCACTTGTACCATCGTTTTAATCGATTAACTCCTATAGAGGATACTAAAAAGCAAATCGACAGTTTTACAGAACAATTTAGATTCCATTTTGATCAGTATAACTCAGTAAAAGATGTAGGCGTGGATCGTCTAATTTCTCCTATAGTATCAGAGGCAACAACTAATGCTCCTTTCAATGTTACCGTCTCTTGTAGCAATAGTAAATTCATTGATTTGGGCAAAATTAAATATGATGGCAAAACATGTGTACGTGCATTCATTCAACGCTTTAGCGAATTTTGCGAAGCTAGGGATATATCTAATTCTAAAATATTATCTTATGCCACGGAAATTTTCACGGGTGATGCAATTCATTGGTACAGAAGTGTCAAAGATCAGGTATCGAACTGGGATGATCTTGTGCATTTATTAAAACAAGACTTCGATAAACCCGACTATGACTATAAGCTGCGTCTAGAAATAAATTCCAGAACACAAGGTGAAGAGAGTATTGTGGTGTACTTGGCTATAATGTCGGGATTATTTTCAAGACTTTCCAATCCACTTTCAGAAAATGAAAAGCTCGATATTTTACTGCATAACGTACGTCCATGCTATTCAACTGCTTTGGCTTCTGCCCCGGAGATAAAAGATATTGCAAGTTTAAGACAATTATGTCGTAATTACGAAAGTAGCACGCGTTTCTCTATTTAGGGAACCTACTGGTCCAACTCCTGACTCTTTAGCTTCAGAATTTGCATATAAAAGTAATTCTGATAATAAGTACAGTAAATATTCACAAAACCCAAAATTTAATCAATCTTATACAAACAATTATAATAAATCTAAACTTAGTTACGACATGACTAACTCAAGTACGAACACGAACAATAAAAAAATAGTAAGTCAAAACTACGTGCATGCGATTCAATCAATTGAAAAGAGACAAATGTTTTGCCCAAGGTGTCGTGTAGACACTCATAATTTACGGCAATGTACTGCAAGTAGAGACAAAATATTTTGTTTCGTTTGTGGTCGTGAAGGCGTAAAAACACCGCAATGTCCAACTTGTTCTATCGATAAGCCTGGTATTCCAAAAAACTAAGTAAGCAGAATTGTGCCAATGACCAATCACAAAAATTCGATGTGGAAGATTGGAATAATTGGTTAAAATTTATTTCCATGTACTTTGGTACTTATAAAGTTGACACAATTCTGCAAACTAAACCTATTGATGATTATAGACCCTATGCCGATATTAATATTAATAATGTAACTATATCTGGACTACTTGATTCTGGGTCAGCAGTATCTATAATTGGTAAAAATGTTCACGTCTTTTTGGAACAAAAAGGTTTCCGAATAATAAAGGACGAATTTATAACTGTCTATGCTACCGGCGGCCAAATCTTAAAAAGTATTGGGTATCTTTATTTACCTATAACCTTTGAAGGTAATACACATAAAATAAAAGCACATTGTATTCCCGAAATTACGACGAACCTCATTTTAGGTATCGATTTCTGGCGCATCTTTAAAATTTGCCAAAAATATTTAAATACTATTTCTATAAAAATACACATCATAATTCCATTGATACTCCTATTACTTTCGTTAATGGGTATGATACATTAGACGACATGAAAAAGAGTATAGTTGATAAAATGATCGCTCAGTTCTCTGCAATTTCTGCAGAGTCTAAGGGCTTAGGTAGAACTACCTTAATTGAACATCGCATTGACACGGGCAATGCATTACCTATACGTCAGCGCTATTATCGTATGTCTCCCGAAAAACAGCGTATTTTAGTCGAGCAAGTAGATAAAATGCTTGATCTCGATATCGTTGAGCCATGTGAAAGTGCCTGGTCTTCTCCCGTTTCACTAGTAACAAAAAAAAACGGTGAACCTAATGATGTGTAGCTATGGCCATTGCCATGGCGATAGATTATTTATATTAGCTGTCAAGTATTTATCTCTAAAACATGTTACGGTTTTACGTTGAATAAAGCCAATATTCCTTGTGGTGTGTGAATTATGTATCAATTTATAATTTATAATTTATTTATGGCTTCGCTAAGCCATATTTCCTTTGTTCAAGGCATATGTTATGCCAATATTAAACTTGAAAATTATCACTACAAACACCAATCACTTCTAATTGTCAAAAACCTATGTGCTGACGTTATCATAGGCCACGATATTCTTAAAAATCATTCCTCATTAGAACTGAGTTTTGGAGGAACACAAACTCCATTAAAAATATGTAGTGTTATGGAAGCGACTCTACCACCCTCATCCTTATTTACAAATTTGACGCCAAATACGAAACCTATAGCAGTTCGATCAAGACGTTATAGCAGTGAAGATGAATTGTTCATAAATACAGAGATTAAGAAACTGCTTGAAGATGGTGTTATAGAACCCAGTATCTCACCTTGGCGAGCACAAGTTTTAATCACAGGTGGAGGACAACACAGGAAAAGGTTGGTGATAGATTACTCACAAACTATAAATAAATTTACGGAACTTGACGCATTTCCTCTACCAAATATCGGTGTAATCGTAGCAAAAGTCGCTAAATACAACTATTTCAGTCAAATTGACTTAAAAAGTGCTTACCATCAAGTTCCCATTCTTCAGAAAGAGAAAATATATACTGCCTTTGAAGCAAATGGTAAGCTTTACCAATTCACTAGAATTCCTTTTGGAGTTACTAATAGTGTCGCTGCATTCCAACGCGCCTTGAATTTTATCATTGAGAAAGAAATTTTAAAAGATATTTTTGTGTATCTCGATGACGTCACCGTATGTGGCAAAACAAAACAAGAACACGATGTGAATTTGACAAAATTTCTGGAAGCAGCAGTTAAATATAACCTAACGCTTAATAAAGACAAATGTACATTCAACAAGGAAACAATTAATTTGCTTGGTTACACAATTGAAAATAATGAGATTAAACCAGATAAAAGCCGATTAAAGCCGTTGCTTGACCTGCCAATCCCTGATAATGCACCAGCCTTGAAACGAACGCTAGGATTCTTTTCTCATTATTCAAAATGGATTCAAAACTTTTCAGGAAAAATAAAACCGCTGCTTTCCATTACTACGTTTCCGTTAAATAACGACCATATTTCTGTATTCAATGGTCTAAAAACAGATATTGCTAATGCTTCTTTATTTGCAATTGATGAAAAAGTTTTATTTACTGTAGAAACTGATGCTTCTGAAAGTGCTCTTGCAGCAACTCTTACTCAAAACGGCCAACCCATAGCATTTTTTTCTCGTTCTTTGACTGATTCTGAGAAACGGCAATCTTCAATAGAAAAAGAAGCAGCCGCCATAGTTGAAGCATTACGTAAGTGGCGCCACTACCTACTTGGAAGACATTTCTTGTTAATTACTGACCAGCAATCAGTCGCTTTTATGTTCAATCAGATACATTCCAGTAAAATAAAAAATGAAAAAATTGAGAGATGGCGCCTAGAACTGTCCTGTTTCAGATATGACATTATTTATCGTCCGGGCAAAGACAACAAAGCAGCCGATGCTCTAACAAGAGTATGTGCACATATGAATGTTAGCAATCTTAAAACTGTACACGAAAATCTCTGCCATCCAGGAACCGTTCGAATGAACCACTGGGTTAGATCTAAAAATCTACCATATTCCTTAAATGACATACGCCAAATGACCGCAAATTGTCGAGTATGTTCTGAAATTAAGCCCAAATATGCTCAACTACATGGACGACTTATCAAAGCTACGGCCTGCTTAGAGCGACTTAATATAGATTTTAAAGGGCCCTTACCATCAAATTCACAAAACAAATATATTTTAACTGTAATTGATGAATATAGTCGTTTCCCATTCGCATTTGCATGTAAAGACATGACGTCAAGCACAGTGATCAACTGTTTAAATAAAATATTCCACATTTTTGGTACACCAATGTACATTCACTCAGACCGAGGAACCTCCTTTATGTCGCAAGAACTAAATCAGCATCTCGTATCACTTGGAATCGCCTGTAGTAGGACTACACCATATAACCCACAAGGCAACGGTCAAGTCGAACGTTTAAATGGTACTTTGTGGAGGGCAATACAACTAAGCCTTAAATCAAAAAATTTGGAGATAACGGAATGGGAAAAAGTGTTACCTCTTGCGTTACACTCTATCAGATCGCTACTATGCACATCTACTAATGCTACTCCTCATGAAAGAATGTTTAATCATCCTCGTAGAAGTACAAATGGCGTATCCTTACCAGCATGGCTTATGAGTCCAGGACCTATTCTAATAAGGAAAAATGTAAAACATTCCAAATTTGATTCGGAAGTCGAAGAAGGAGAACTTCTACAAAGCAACCCAAGTTATTCGTATGTAAGATACTCTGATGGAAGAGAAGGCACAATATCAAATAGGCACTTAGCTCCACTTCCTCCTGCTGATGACATGTGCTTAGAAGAAAGTGATGATGATGAATCCAGAGTAGTCACAAGTGACCAGGATACGTCTTCATCTAATAATAACATAGAGCCTCTGACTGAACTAATTCAACCGGATGTCAGA
This sequence comes from Pyralis farinalis, assembly GCA_947507595.1. Lineage (NCBI taxonomy): Eukaryota > Metazoa > Arthropoda > Insecta > Lepidoptera > Pyralidae > Pyralis > Pyralis farinalis. The sequence goes on from OX382263.1 coordinate 1,925,022, forward strand.
CGATCTACTCGCACCAGACAACCCCCCGCTCATCTGGAAGATTATCAAAGATTCTGAAGAAAAGGGAAGGGGTGAATGATGTGTAGCTATGGCCATTGCCATGGCGATAGATTATTTATATTAGCTGTCAAGTATTTATCTCTAAAACATGTTACGGTTTTACGTTGAATAAAGCCAATATTCCTTGTGGTGTGTGAATTATGTATCACCTAGATTCTGCCTTGACAGCAGGAAACTCAACGCGGTCACTAAACGCGATGCTTACAACTTACCATACGTATCTGAAATCTTAGATAATCTTCGCGATGCTCGCTATTTGTCCAGCATAGACTTGTCTAAAGCATTTTGGCAAATTCCCATCGCCTGTCAAGATAGAGATAAAACTGCTTTTTACATACCCGGCAGAGGTACCTTACGTTTTAAGCGCACCGCTTTCGGATTAACCAATGCACCAGCAACCCAACAACGGTTGGGTGATCTTCTCTTTTCGGAGTTTGAGTTAAAAGCATTTGCCTATTTAGATGACATCATCATAATTACTAATAATTTCGACAGTCACGTATTACTTTTGGAAAAAGTGTTGGAGAAGTTGAAGTATGCAAACTTAACCATCAACTTGGAGAAATGCAAGTTCTTCCGCAAGGAAATTAAATACCTTGGTTACGTAGTTGACTGTAATGGGTTACGAACTGATCCCGAAAAAGTGGAAGCGATCCTGAAATATCCGACTCCTACTAGTCGAAAAGATCTCAAACGCTTCCTTGGGACAGCTACATGGTACCGTCGTTTCGTCCCAAACTTTAGTACTATAGCTGGCCCTTTAAATTTACTCACTTCGACCAAAAAGGGTGCACTGCCGTTTAGTTGGACTGCAGAGGCAGATACTGCATTTCACAAATTAAAAGACTGTTTGGTTTCTGCACCAGTGCTTTCTTGTCCCAACTTTAGCAAGCCGTTTGAGGTCCACGCTGATGCGAGTAAATATGGGGTAGGAGCAATGCTTACTCAAATTATAGATGGCAAGGAACACCCAGTAGCGTATATGAGTAAATCCTTGACAGCAGTTGAAAGGAATTATGGTATTACTGAACGCGAAACCTTAGCTGTCATTGTTGCCTTGGAACACTGGAGGTGTTACTTAGAGAACGGGAAACGATTCACATTGTACACCGATCATAGTGCGTTAAAGTGGCTTCTGTCGCTTAGTAACCCAAGTGGTAGATTAGCCCGCTGGGGTGTCCGTCTGTCCGCTTTCGATTTTGAACTCAAGCATTGACGTGTATGTGATAATGTTATTCCTGATGCACTGTCTAGAGCAGTACCCGTCAGTGTATTATCTTCTTAAGTTCCTCCTACAAATGACAGCTGGTACAAAAACATTTTTAAAGGGTGTTTGAATAAACCAGAAGATTTTCGCAATTTTGTAATTAAAAATAATACTCTGTTTAGATTGACAAAGAATAATCATGAGGTAACCTCCGAATTTTCCTGGAAAGAAGTAGTGCCTCTCGAAATGCGCGGAAATATTATACATAATAATCATTCAGCTGGTCATTTGGGAATATTTAAAACATACCGGCGCCTTGCACTTCGTTATTACTGGCCAGGAATGCATCGGGATTTTATAAAGTTCATAAGTTCATGCGACAAATGTCTCTCGTATAAGACACAGAATCACATGACTTTAGGTGAAATGGGGCGTCCGAAACATTGTTCACGACCATTTCAAATGTTATCTGTCGACTTAATGAGACCTCTTCCCGTAACCCGTAAACAAAACAGCTAGATTCTTGTAGTAACCTGCTGTTTTTCAAAATTCTGTTTAATTTTCCCTATACGAAATGCAACTGCCAGTATTACCAAAATCTTAGAAGAGTCCGTATTTCTTGTCCATGGCATACCTCAAACAATATTGATGGATAATGGTACCCAATTTAGTAGTAACATCGCTAAGTCCTTATTTAAAAAGTATAATATACCTAATGTGTTTTTCACACCAAAATATACTCCGCAGGTTAACACTGTAGAAAGATATAATAGAACAATTATCACGTGTCTTTCTACATATGTCGATACCGATCACAGATCTTGGGATACTTTTGTGCCAAGGGTGCAATTTGCCATTAACAACTCAGTAGACCAATCTATTGGTTTTACACCTTCATTCCTTGTTTTTGGTAGGGAAATTGTTCCTTGTGGAACGCATTATGTAGACAATGAATTAGGCGACGAAATTTTGTTTTTGCCTCGTGATATATATGCCGAAAATTTAGGCATTCTTTCGTCAATTTTTACGACGTTCAGAAGATACTTTAGCATGCTCATTTACGTAACACGTCTCACTATAATCTGCGTCGTAAACCCATCGAATTTAACGTGGGCGACTTGGTAATGAAACGTGCTTATGTGTTAAGTGATAAAGATAAATATTTCTCAAAAAAGTTGGCCACCAAATACCTGCGTACTGTGCTCGACGGCACCATTTTGCCCACGATGCCGTACGCTGCCGCCGCACTCGGGAAGAACAGTAGTCGAAGTTGTTGTTCCCGATTTGTATCTCCTGTCCCATTCGTCAATGGTCCCGTTGCGGATCATACTCTTGACGAATGAGACAGGGCAGCGGTCGTAATCTGGTCGTAATCGTAAATCTCCGCAACCCCAGTGCGGCGCTCCTGGCGAGTTCATCGGCACGTTCGTTCCCCTCCAACCCCGCGTGTGCCTTAATCCAAAACAACGAGACGCTCTTACCCTGGCTTTTGCACAATTTAAGAACGCCCCGTGTTTGCACCGCCAGGGGATGGGGGGACTCGACGTTCGCCACCGCCTGGAGCGCTGCCATGGAGTCGCTGAAGATGCCAATGCTGGGTCCATCGCAGCTCAAAGCGCACTTGGCCGCCGTGCAGATAGCCAGGAGTTCCGCCTAGTAGGCGGTATAGTAGGACGACAAAGCAAGCTTGACGGCCTTGGTTTCCGCGTCGCCGTTCCATATGGACACAGCGGCGCCAACCCGGCCCTCAAATACAAATACAAATTCTTTATTTGCAGAATACAGTACAGATTGATGTTACAAGTGAACATAAGTGCAATGTATATAAAATATTTATAATAGTTATTTGAAACTAGTCTACTCGTATTTATAACATAAAATTTAATTTGGATATTCTATTTAACATAATCATTAAATAATATAATATTGTCAAGAAAATAAATACAAATGTCGGAAGATACGAAAATTATTACAAAAAGAAATGAATCTTGCTGCCGTCCGTAAACATTCGCAGGGCAAAGTTGGAGTGTCCCCTGCATTGTTCCTCGTCGACTAGGCTGCCGAACTCCAAGCTATCTAGCTCCGCGGGATGTGGGACCTCGATCTTCGAGGCCATCCGCTCGATCTCCATGTCCCCGAGCAGCGGATGGGGTAGCCCCCTCTTGACCTCGTATAGAGAGGCGACCTCGCGCACTCTGAGGTCAAGAGGCAGCACCCCAGCCAGCAGCAGTGCGGAGTTCAGGGAGACCATGCGGTAGGCCCTGCTGATCTTCTGCGCGAGGCCCCGCTGTACGCTGTTGAGCTGTTTCTGGATGCCCAGCTTATTGATCGCTGGAGCCCATGCGGCGGCAGCGTACAATATCGTAGGTTCCACTACGGCTGAATATATGATCTCCACTACTTCAGGGTTAAGACTCCAACTGACGCGGGCCGTACGCGCAAGGCGCCTGTATATCCTATTGCCCACCATTTGGACCAAAAACCGCATGCACCCGCGACCGTTGCTGCCATGACTACCCTGGTCGTCGCTGCCACACGTATTTCGCCTCTCTACGAGGCATCCTCTGGCGCTGCAGATGTTAGTTGTTAGAATAACATGCTACAATTGTAGTCAATATCTCTTGTCAATTTTTTTATACATCTAGATTGGCAAACAAGCATGCAACCCGCAGTAAATGGTAAGCGGTCACTGCAGCCTATTGACGCTCGCAACACCACGGGGACGTTACTCGCGCATTGCCAATTTTGTGACCTAAGGCTGTTTCGTCACAGTACCCAGTAATTTCTCTACCCTATCTCACTTTTAAAACCGGAACAGAGATAAATAAATGTACTCGTAGCTGCTTGGCGGTAGAAATAGGTGAGACAGAGGCGCATACGCAGACGACTTTTGTACAGTCTCCCTCCGGTAAAATGTCTTGTAGCAAAGGTTAAAGGTTAGTAGGTCAAAGAAGCACAATATTGTTGGCATAACTAAAGTTGTTTACGAACAATGGCTCTATATAACAAGTAAAATATATTGTACAAATAAATGAACTCAAAAACTTATCTAAGTTTATTTACTTCTATTCAGTCGATTAATGTCTGACGGCATCCGTTGAGACAGACTATTTTTACGATATAGGCCTTGAAGGAAATATGTATGTTCTGATTCTGTATTTGTAAAATGTATATCACTATAGAATGGCCATACAACGATCCATAATTAAAGTTTGGCTTTACAAGAGCATTAAAAAGATCTATGAAACTATAGAGGATTTTAAACTCATTCGTAACTCGTGAAAACTCATCTCACTTTGCCAAGAGGAGAAGTCAATTCCAAAATTTCCTACTCCTATTAATTTCTTCTGAGTGGTGGGCCTCTCACGTTAAAAAAAAGTCGTGAAAAGATCTAACCAACTGAAAACCATTTTGCGTTATGTGGTCAATGTTTTCCATTGAAACATTTATTATTAAAAAAATACAATTTATTGTTTGTTTGTTTGTTTTTATAACTTTATTGCATTATTTACAATTATAAATACAAGTATAAAAATTACATGATTTGCAAAGGCGGGCTTATTCCTTCGAGGAATCTCTTCCAGCCAACCATTTATTTTTTTATGTAAAAAGGCAGACCATATATCTAATTAAGTTCTGTTGTTTCATTAATAAAAATTGTAAAAATGGTGGCCCCCAGGTGCGAACCCTGGGGAATTTCATTTATCATACGAACTATTGCACAGAGAAAATTCTTTACCGTAACAAATTGACTGCTCTTTGAAAGACATGATATCTATAGCTACAAGCTGCAATGTATATCATGTGCATAAGTAATTTAGTCACTACACAGTATTTTGTGATTGACATCACTGCCGTTTGATGAAAACCATATAATATATTTTTAGGCAACAGGTGTTTATTATATTATTAAAATCTTATACTGCAGTCACCTTTCGGCGGGGGCACCCGGATACCAGCTTGGACCATGTGATTCGATTCAGAGACAAGCTGTGAGAATTGTCGACAATCCTAAGCTTACACACAGTATTGAACCCTTAAGTTTAAGGAGAGATTTAGCCTCCCTTTGTCTGTTCTATCGATTGTACATCGGGTTGTGCTCTGAATAATTGTTCGAAATGATACCGACAGCTACTTTTTATAACCGCACTGCTCGCCGACGGCGGGGAGTTCACCCTCACACGCTGGAACTGCAATGGTCGCGTACTGTGCGGTTCCAAAGAAGTTCTCTTCCGAAAACTCTCAATCTGTGGAATGAGTTCCCAGCCGAGGTTTTTCCAAGGGACTACAGCACATAATTCTTCAAGAAATGCGTGCAGAGGTTGCGTGCGTGCACCCCTGGTGTTGCAAATGTCCATAGGCTACGATGACTGTTTACCATCAGGCAGGCCGTATGCCTAATTGCAACCTTAGTGGTATAAAAAAAATCGGTCAAGTGCGAGTCGGACTCGCGCACGAAGGGTTCCGTACCATTCCATCCATCTATAAAAACAGCAAGAAAATCACGTTTGTTGTATGGGAGCCCCCTTAAATATTTATTTATTCTATTTTTTAGTATTTGTTGTTATAGCGTCAACAAAAATACATCATCTGTGAAAATTTCAACTGTCTAACCTGGTGACAGACGGACGGATGGACGGACGGACGGACGGACGGACGGACGGACGGACAGCGAAGTCTCAGTAATAGGATTCCGTTTTACCCTTTGGGTACGGAACCCTAAAAAATCATCTACAACGTACATTAATTCCTTCAAATTTATTGTCAAACACACATCGATGATCTCGCCTCTGGTATTGACATCATAAATTGTGACCTACAAAAAATTTCTACTTGGAGTAAATTGCACGGGCTTACAGTTAATCCAGCAAAAAGTCAAGCTATTATTATTGGTAGTCCTCGATTTATCTCCAACATAAATTGGTCTAATCTTGGTGCCATTATCTTCGATGGAGTCCAAATTGTGCTAACTGAACAAGTCAAAAACCTTGGTGTATTTTTTGACCGAACCTTATCTTGGAGTCCTCAGGTGGTCGAGGTCAGCAGGAAGATATTTGCAGCCGCTGGTTCTCTTCGACGACTTCGAAATTTTCTTCCCATAAATACAAAAATTGCATTAGCACAGTCCTTACTCCTTCCTATCCTGGATTATGCAGACTCCTGCTATCTAGATCTCACTGTACAGCAGCTTAATAAACTTGAGCGTCTTCAAAACTTGTGTGTTCGTTTTATTTATGGCCTTCGTAAGTATGACCACGTTTCTGAATTTCGTACGCAACTCAAGTGGCTTCCCATCCGTTATCGCAGAAACCTGCATATACTTTCCCTCTTATAGGTACTCCATATTATTCAATCCTTCTACGCCCTCTTATCTGAAGGAATGTTCTTCCTTCCATAGCGACATCCATAGTGAGGGTCCCTCACGACGTGACCTTTTCTATTTTCGTCTGAAAACACCCTCTCACTTCACAAACTTTTTTCTAATTCCTTTTCTGTTCAAGCCGTCCGTCTGTAGAACGATTTACCTCTTACAATCAGGAAGTCTCAAACACAGACGAACTTTAAACAGCTCGTCAAAAGCTACTACCTTTCAATTTAACCTTCTGAACTTATATATATATATAATATGTTTCAATCTTGTGCAGTCTTTATTTCTTTTGGTATCGGACATAACTGCATACTTTTGTATTGCATCTATATTCTTAACATAAATTGTGTAATTGTACATTATAAGGTTCTTTTACTTATTATGCGCCACCTACCTTTAGCTATGTTAATTCTCCTTTAAGTTAAGGTTGCCTAGAAGAAATTGCATTAGCGATAAGGCCGCCTATTGTACTTTCCTATATAGACTATGTATATTTGTATATTTTATTGGTGCAATAAAGAGTTTTGTATCGTATTGTGTAGTTCGTTGTTTCACTGGAACTGGTGGACAATAGCTACAGCAAAATTATTTAACAAGTGTTTGAAATGTGTATTTAAAACACTTGCTAAGTCACCTTAGTGGTATTAAAAAAAAAACGTTAATTTGGATGATAAACGATATTTTTGTTTATTATTTATTCATTACACAGAATTGTAGAGTTACAAAATAACATGTAATATGATTAATATGAACATAATATGGGTATAACTATTAGCTATTGCTAGTTACTATAACGATTAGATAGTAGATTATAATCGGTTATTTGTCAAATTGCTCAGACAAATTTGCATGCTATCCAATTAGTTTTATGAGAAGAATTACAGTATTAAACATGTAACAAATTCATCATAAGTTTATTTAATTGCCAAGCAAATGTTCATTCATTCAGATTATGCTACTTACGCTAAGCCAGTACAAATGTAGATAGAGGAAAACCACGTTTTGATTGCATCTCATTCACATGAGGTATTGCAGACTGTAGACATAAACTATGTGAAATCAACATGTACATCTAGATCAATATCTACATGTATGTGTTAAGGTAGCTCGAGGATCAGTTTTAGGTCCTACTCTTGTTTCATTATTATATCAGCGATTGTTTGTAATGTAGAAAATTTCTATATACTTAAACATATTGATTGCTATTTCTTCGATATTTAACGTCACAGTTTTCTCTCTCTTTCTCCTTATTTGCTATTAAAATCAGATTTACATGCTTAATTCGATTTGATTCATCATCATATTAAACCTTCCAAAATCGGAAATCGAGAGGTTGTGAGTTCGAACCCCACAACGAACGCAGCAAGGTGATTTTATTTTCGTAGTAAAATTCATTGCGTAAATTCTGACAATTTGTTCAGTGTCATTGAAAACTAGATCACTGACTCTTCCTAACGATAGTAATACCATAGCATAAACTCTAATCCTCTCAGGTCGAATGGAATCAGTGCCCCGGCAGTGGGACAAAGGGTCGTGTATATACATGTATATGCTACATAAGTATGTGCTCTTATGCCCATATAGAGGAAGCGGTACTTTGATACGTGTTAGTATACAGAATGGTCCAAAGAGTGACGTCAATAATTTTTTTTTAGATTCCTCACGCATGGGTGCATCCGAAAATACCCCATGTATGTTAAGCGATTTTTCGTAGTTTAGAAGTTATGATTTTTTTTTATAGTAATTACGAAATTTTCTACTAGAGCTACTTAAAAAAATCATAACTTGTTTAATAGTGATAATTTTTTCTTTTTTTTTTCTGCAACATGAGTGCCTTGTATCACTCTTTCTTACGTTATAATCAACTACAAGACTTTCTTTAGTAACAGTTATTGAAAAAAGGGTCGAAAGTGAAAATTTTAGGTTTGAGTTAGACGAAGTAAAATTTTCATGATTCTCTTAAAAATACAAAATGGATGTTTCGTAGGTTCAAAGTACCTTTAAAAAATTTACCAATTCATCAGCTTACCTAATAATAAAAAAAAAGTTATTCTTAATAGGCGATTTTACGATGAAATCGGCTTCCAAACCTAGTCAGGTAAAAAAACGTCAAAAAAATAATTGTCCATATTATTAATTGTTTTAGCTTTTTTTTTCACGCGATGGTAGTGAACGACTGGTTTGACAAGGTGATGTGATAAAGATGCGAGCGCGGGGGTTGCGGGTAACGGGGGGAGTTTCCTCCCCCCGTTACCCGCAACCTACGCTAGCACGTAAAAAATTTGGTCCCTTCGAGTGAGTCATCTCATTTGTTGCTTTGTAAGTGATTTGACTGGCCTTGAAGTACATTTCGGTTTGATTCTAGCTTTCTAAATTACATGTTTTAAAAAAAAATGAAAAAATTATCACTATTAAACAAGTTATGATTTTTTTAAGTAGCTCTAGTAGAAAATTTCGTAATTACTATAAAAAAAATCATAACTTCTAAACTACGAAAAATCGCTTAACATACATGGGGTATTTTCGGATGCACCCATGCGTGAGGAATCTAAAAAAATTTTATTGACGTCACTCTTTGGACCATCCTGTATACATAGGTCCATCGGCACAATAATTTCACCGTACAGAATATTTATTTAACATAATTAATTCTTAGATTAAAATCACGTACCCTGCAAACGAGAGTTCGATGGCTTGGTTGCGCGTGTCATTCGAACCGAACACACAGATTAAGCAACGTCAACCGCAGCCTGTCCATGGATGGATTTATTTATCTCAAGTTTGTATGTCATTAATTTAAGTCAGTGGCCCTCGGACGGTTTGAAATCACTGAACTCGTACAATCCGCATTTGAGCAGCGTGGTTGAGTATGCTCCAAGCCCCTTCGATTGAGACACGTATCCCTGCAGTGGAATAAGTAAGGGTTGATGTGATGTGATGATTTTGATGATTGTATGTAAATACTGTTGGTGTACCTTAATAAATAAAATAAAATAAAAAAAATAAAAATAAAAATTACACTGCAAACGTATACACGTACATAAAGGTGACTCCACATGTACCACATTTGTCAAAATACATTCAGGCATTTAGAAGTTATGGTGGAAATAGAAGAACTTACAGGCGAATGTACGTGAACTCTGGAAACCTTTGGAATAGGTGTGTAAAAGGATACGATCCACCTAATACCTGCTAATATAGTAATTCTTCAGAAGCTTATTGATGACCTCACTCACTTGCATGAACACAACGACTTTTCAAAATGTTGTTATGGCTACTGTCTTGTGTGGGGTGGAGGCACTTTTCCAGATAAGCTGCTTAGTTGTACCTTAACTTTTTTCACCAGTACCTCTTGTTGATGAGCGGCTTTCACTTTAAAGATATCACTTGAGTGAATAAGTCACCTAAGTGATATATTTAAAGTGAAAGCCGCCCCACGTAACACTTAACTAATGTAAGGTCACGTCACATCAGTTTTTAAATTCTTCCTTTGCTTCCGTAGTCAGAAGGTTGATGATAACGAGGGCGTCAGCACTTTCTTAAACGCTGGGGGGACCCCTGCATACTTGACATATATTAAAAGCAGCATTGCATATTTTGTATAGTTACAGTTTTTGGTATGTCAGTCACCTCAGTGTAGACATTGTTATCTTTCTGAGGTCGACGTCCGGTCGATGGCAGGAGGTCAAATTCCGTGTAAACTGACATGTGCTGAAAACAATGCCGAAGATATTGTTAACATATTCACATAAAAACATGTAGGTCGCTTTGTGAAACACAGCCTTTGTAGAGTCTGTAATGTTAATGAATGGAGAATTTCCATCTCAATTTGCGACAATTTAACTAAATTATTTATCCAGTCTAATATAAAATTGGTTACTCATATTGATATGACTTACAGAAAGTATATTACTCAATTGCAAGATCACTCGTAAGTTTATAAAGCCCGTATTGCGTTTGTATTCGTTTATTCGCTATAATTAGTAAAATTTAGTGCACACGAGTGGTATGACATTAAAATGCTAGTGAGCCTTCGAGGTCCACTCTTGAAACGGTCTACCTGATGGTCAGCCAGTTTGTGGGACTTTTCAAGAAGTGGAGGCATTGGCGAGTGCGTATCCCTTTCGGAGATCATGAAAGGATAAACGAGAAATTGTAAGATGAAAGTGTAAGGAGAACGTATGTACTCGTACATCTGGTGAGCGAAAGATTTGTGAATGCAAGCCTTTCCGACTCAGATGTGCATGTTGGAAAGTTCTGAAAAAGAGCGCCTTCTGGTAATTAAGCAATCTATGCTGGAGAACTGGAAGGATCCCGGCGGCGGACTGGAGACACACAATCATCGTGCACTTGTATAAAGGCAATTGGTCACGCATGGACTGCGCCAGCTTTAGGGCCATCAGTTTGATCAGCTTAGCAGCAAAAGTATATGGAAAAGTAATTGAAAGGAGAATGAGGGAGAAGTCTGATGAAATGCTGTGGAATGCACAGGGAAAATTTGGAAATCGAAGGAGTTGTACGGATCGAGTTTTCTCGCTCCGCCATATCGTGGAGAAGCATCTGGCCATAGACCAGAAGGTTTTCTGCAGTTTTATGAATCTTGAGAAAGCAAGAAAGAAAAGAAAGAAAGAAAATTTGATAAGCTTGTGCGAAAGAAACTGTCGTGCATATTGGCGAGATATGGGATTGACGGTGCACTGCTCCGTGCTATGCAGTCAGATACAATAATTGTTCAGCATGTGTGCGGATAGATAGCATGTCGCCCAGGTTTGATGTCATAATTGATATCAAACAGGGTTGCATGTTGTCTACTAGGCCAGGTTGTCTACAGATAATAAGATCGACGAATGTCGGATTACGCATGGATACTATTAGCAGAAACACCATCAGACCTGTAAACACTGGTCACAATTATGAACGACGATGGACGATGGAGAAATACTTACTATTGAATGCGAAGAAGACAAAGATAATGGTATTTGAAAGAGCAGAAACCAGAACCAAGTAAAGATTACGGTTGAAGACGAAGTGTTGAAATAAGTGAATGAGATTATATATCTTAGATGCGCTTTCAGCAGAGATGGAATACCTTCCATCGCTGATGTGGAAAAACAAGTGAGTGCTAGGAATAGTGTGAATGGAGCCTTCGGAATACTTCTTGGAAGTAAAACTTGTACCAGAATGCACAGCTACATACACAGTGCAGTGCTGGTCCCAACGCTTATTTATAATGCTTACTTATGAAGCGAGAGCTGGGTGTGGCAGAGAGAGCATGAAAGTAGAATAAACGCGGACGAAATGCAAGCTTTGCGCAAAACTTGTGGCGTAGCGCTTGCAGACCGTATTCGTAATGATGATGTTAGAAACAAAGCTGATCGGAAAGAAAATGTTGGTGTTAAAATTAGAAAAGGCATGCTCCGTTGGTTCAGATATGTAGTCCAGAATGCAGGAAGATAGAATTACGAAACACAATGCTAAAGTAAAAGGATGTAGTAGCCGAGGAAGGCCAAGACTTACATATCATGATCAAATTCATCGTGTTTTATCAGAAGGTGATGTCCGGAGCCCTATAAACCGACGAACGTGCATAAGAAGAGCATTGAATGTTAAAGAAGCCAGTGAGGTTTGTAAGGATTGAGTCATGTGGTGCCCAGTTCTCTCTGCCTACCCCGCAAGGGATATGGCCTGAAGTTATACAATTTCACACATTTTAAATAATTTTACATAATTCATATTTTGACACATGAATTATGTAAAATTATTTAAAATATGCAAAATGAAATTCATATTCCATATTGTAATTTGATAATGAGCACGAATAAAATCTCACTCGACCTCAAAAAGCGACCAAAGTCTAGATACGCGATAGCATTGGAAAGCTTATATCCCGCAGTTGGTAGATACGGGCTGATGATTATGACATTAAAAATGGTAGTACTCACAAAGTGATCAAGATCCTGATGGTCATGTAACACCGCATCTTGCGGAACAGTAGTCGGGTGTAATGTCGTTCCACGGGAATTTTTATTTGTTCTTTTTAACAATTTGAATATAATTGTCAATAATATAGCAATTGTCAATAATGATGTTAAGAAAGCGATCAATAGACAAATTTCGGAAGTTTCTGAAAAAAGATATAAAAGATTAACGGAATAAACGCACGACTGTATCTCCCATGTAGCCAAGATTAAAAGAAAATGACAATTAATAATCAAATTAATATAAGGCTGCCGTTTTTCTCATAACGAATTCAACCAGAAGACTTTTAGTAGAAGTAAGAATTTATAGCATTGATATCCCTCATTGACAATGTGATATTAGATATCAAGAGAATCAACAGCATAAAATGAGCGCTAGTAAGTGAATTAATACAGGTAACTCAAACACGGTAAATGAGTACTCAAATACGTTAATTCTGGAACATTGTAGAACAGTATGAATTTATCGGGATGTTTTCGGGAAGTCCCTTGCGGGGTAGACACTAACTTCCGATAGTACATGACTAATTGGAAATCATTGTAGACAAGTTTTGGCCTTCCCTCAGCACCTACATCCTTTTAGTTTCGCCCCTAGTTAAGAAAAGTCCATTTTCTTCAGTCACATTTTCTTTCCTGTTTCAGTACATCAGGACATTACATAAGTGTTCTTGTATTTGAAGACCCATGGATAGTGACTGGAGACTGGTAGGTCTACACTTTGTTCAGAATCATCCTTCATCACGCTAACATGTCAACGAAGCGTATTTGAAGGCTCCAAATATATAATTGATGATGCCATACAGCCCAGATATTGCAGCTTTCAATTTCATTTCTTTCTTAATATTACAGACAAACTTTCAGGGCATACGTTTTAGAGGCCCTGAATTATTAGCGAATGCGTTTCATGAAGTTATTGAACAAGTCTTTTAATGAAGACTGATCCTACTGCTTCTTTATCAGTATCCAGAAACTTTTAGTATAACCTAAACATGTCATAAATATGAAATGACATTGTTTTAGGAAGTTCGCTTCATTATGAAATATGTTTTTAATTTCTCAATTGAATTTATTAGTAGGTTAGATTAGTTAGGATTTCTATATATTCTATTAACCCCCATTATACCATTGTATACATCTATACAATGTTATAATCTTATAAATCAGACGTTGCATTTAGCGGTCTATATTGAGGTAAAGTTGTACATTATAATACCGATGATGATAATGATATCATCATCGGTATTATTTCAACAGAAGGATATCGGCTGGTGAACATAGGCCTCTGTCTGTCCTGTGCTGATTGCATCCATGAGCTTACGCGATCTTTACCAGATCGTCAATCCATCTTATCTTTAGCAGTGATGGCAATCTTAGCTACACAGAAAACTGTATGCTATATGTTGACAATATGCGATCACAATAGTGTAAAAAATATACTCACTGTAATTATGCGTAATTTTCAATTGAAGTGTTATTGATTTCAGTACAACTCTTGAGCACTTTACCTCAAAATCAGTCAGTTTGAAGCATTCGATTCGAAAACAATATAATTTAGTGTCATTGTCAGCTCTCGTCAAATTGAATGATTCTATTAGACGCGATGTTCTTCTGTGATTTACAGCGCTGATCGTATTATTACCTGTCAGAATTCGGATTTTATTAATAACTTTGTGACGATGTAATGTAATGTAAATGACTCATCGTCTTCTATAATCTCACCTACTTGAAAGTAAGTAAACGTGCTGCGGACAAGTAAGAGGTAGAGCAGAGGGAGATACATCGCTCATACAATTTATGCATAATTTTAAACCTTGCCTCAAGTAAAGAGAACAGGTTTTCTTATTATCAAGTGCCACATTTAATATTAGTTAATTAGTTTGATAATAGTGTTGCGTTTTTATTACTTAAATGTATTTAATAATAGTAATACGCATTCAAAAGAGTGTAGTAGTACGTATTAAAAAATACAAAAGAGTTACGAAAGAAGTATATCAAGAAAGAGTGAATGGTGATGTCGGGAGGGCCGCCCTAGACGCACACATATAGATCAAATTGGTGATGTGCTGAAAAAGGGCCAAATCAAAAGTACCCAAAACCAAAGAGTATGCACGAAGAGGTTGATGAGTGTGGAAGAAGCAGAGGGGTGTGTTTGAATCGGTGCGCTAATGGGAGACAGGCGTGATGATATGTATGTAATACGTATTACTGATACTGAGTCGTTGCACGGCTCGAGGGCGCGATGAAACGAAAAAGCGACAGTAAAAAGAGAAAACCACATACTTCTATAGGATTTAACGTGCGAGAGAGTGAGATAGAAGTATATATATTATACAGTGCTTATACCAGGGTACGAGCATTGTACGTTTGTTAAAATGTGTGTGCCTGCGTATCACGAAACTTGAGATAAGGCGTCATAGTAACCGTGGTGTACTGTACACTTTATTGTTAAAATAAATATTTCATTATTTTAATAAAAACATTTCAAGTATGCTGAAAACGAATGCAGAATATTGTCGTAATTATTAAGTTTACATTTTTGAACGTTTCACTTGTATCGCGTGTGAACTGCACACATATTTTTTTTTTGTATTCAGTCACATAATTTTTATACTAGGATACATTTTGTGAAAAAAAAAATACAATATTGTAAAATTGAAACTGAAATTTTCTTTGAATCCTTTTTGAATTTTTCCGAATTGAAATTTCTATCAATTGGGTAAAATAAAATTTTCTTATACGACTTTAACTAACTTTACGTATAGTCCAAGATCCCAGGGCCGCCAGACGTACGTTAGTACGTACTATGATCGTTTCACTGCCTGCTTACCTTACTATTTTCATAAAATAAAGACTATTGATGACGATGACGAGCTCGGTGGCGCAGTGGTGAAACACGTTGTTACGCTACTTTGACACCAACGCTCGTGGGTTCGATTCCCACACAGTACAAACATTTGTGTGCATGAACATGTCTGTTTGTCTTGGTCTGGGTATTTTCTATGTATAATAAGTATGTATTTACAAAAAAAAAATGTATTTACGTATGTTTATCAGTTGTCTAGTACCCATAACACAAGCTTCGCTTACTTTGGGGCTAGATGGCGCTGTGTAATTTGTCCGACAATATTTATTTATTTATTACAAGCTGAATTGGATGATAGTGCACAAAAATAAAATTTCTCGTATAGCGTCGCTCGTACCTTTTTCGACTACAGGTGCGGGGAGCGCTTACAACGCCTGCGCCAATACTTAAAAATGTAGGCATGTATAGACAATGACATTGAGACCTATTATGTATACATAGATTGTTTGGCATACATGTCAGATTACAGCGTCAGCGGTGTCACTACAGACTGATCTGGACTGACAATCAGTATCTGCTGAAAATCAGGTGAAAATCAGTGTCACTGAAAATCGGGTCTGCTACCCAGGCTTCGACAAAATACTGAGTCAAGACCAATTTGTTATCGTACAATACTGTTTGCTGTGTACATGTTGTTTTCTGTCTGTTTCAATAGCGAAGAGCTGTTGTAAATATGGTTGTGCAGTCTAGTGCTGTGTACAAATAAATTATTTTCTTTAATTCTTTCTTAACAGGGGCACTAGATCACCACATGCCTAAGTCTTAAATGCCGCTGAATGCTCGAACGCTGTAAAGATTCGACTGTTAAAGAATGACGAATCTTAAAAATTCACGCTTCACTACACTGAAGGCTCACGCTTACTCCAATGATCAATGTCAATTTACTTACCATCCAATTTTATCCAATATAAATTATCGATCACGTTGTGTGAACATTCAAAATCATATCTTTCGTTGTCATCATAATAATATACCTGCGGTGTTTTTAGGAATGTATCTGTAACATCACAAGTTATTTATTTAATGATAAGAAGCTACCTTTACCTTTACAGTAATAATAATAATTCATTGCAGAAACATGGTGTAAGAGAGTTGTTACAATATAAAAATGTGAAAATACTCTTACAAAAATGTGATCAAACATGCTCTGACAAACATGATATGCAATGTATGCTTATCCTAATTCTAACACATTGAACTTATTATATATACAATCTATCTATCTATAACTTCACGCCAAATCCCTTGCGGGGTAGGCAGAGAGAACCGAGCGCCATGTGACTCGATCCTTTCATATCTCACTCGCTTCTTTAACATTCATTGCTCTTCTCATGCACGCTCGCCGGTTTCTAGGGCTCCTGACATCACCTTCTGATAGAACACGACCAATTTGGTCATGGTAGGTAAGTCTTGGCCTTCCCCGGCTCCTACATCCTTCCACTTTTGCATTGTATATCTGCTTCGTCATTCTTTCATCTTGCATTCTTTCTACATGTCCGAACCATCGGAGCATGCCTCTTCTTATTTTAATACCGACGCTCTCTTTCAGACCAACTCTGTTTCTAACATCATCGTTGCGAATACGGTCTACAAGCCTTACGCCACAAATTTTGAGCAGCGCTCGCATTTCGACCGCGTTTATTCTACTTTTATGCTCTTTCTGCCATACCCAGCTCTCGTTTCCATAAGTTAGCGTTGGGACCAACACTGCATTGTGTATAGCGAGTTGTGCCTTCTGGCTCAGGATTTTACTGCCAAGAAGTTTTCCCAACGCTCCATTCACACTATTCCCAGCACTCACTCGTCTTTCCACATCTGCGGTGTACCTTCCATCCCTGCTGAAAGCGCATCCAAGATATACAAACTCATCCGCTTGTTCCAACACTTCATCATCAATCGTAATCCTTATTATATACATATACAAATTGATAATATTAATTGAATATGTCATCTGTAATTTTGAAATTCAACAACATTATAAATTATTTTCTTATTTAGCCATTGGCAAAATATTAATTTGAAAGGTTTCGTATTTAACATTTTTATATCATAGGGAATTTTATTGAATATTTTAACAGCTATGCAATTACTTTGAAACTGGGTCCGCGGTACATAGTCCAACACCGATCTATCTGGATTCTTGGTGTTTCGAGGGTATATCTGAGAAGCTTTAAGATATAGTTCCGAATACTCGTTGTCAAAGATGCATACCTAATAATATGTATAAACATGGAACTGTCAACAAGCCAAGCTTCTGAAAAAGTGTTTTACATGAAGTCCACGGCGAAACTATACATAATGTCCATATACATTTTTCGTGATGTAAATACTCTGTTCATACAAACGCCGTAACTTCACAAGTTACTTATGGAGTTTAAATTGCGTATATAATAACGATGATTAAGTATAATAGATATAGTAATAACTATATCTATTATACTTAATCATCGTTATATCATTACAATAATAATATTGTTCTTACACTACACTTTTAGTTTAATTATGTTAAGTTCCTAGATAAGTCATTGGTGCAAAAATGTTGGTAGACCTTATGAATAAAATAAAATAAATACGTAATCAATATATTACTTTTAGTTAGTATAGTATCAGAATATATCAATATACTTTGCTATTTAACAAAATTGGGTCTGGCAACATTCACCTACTTACATATCCAGCATAAGTAATTATGGATATAAAATCTCAAATGGAATGACATGGGTCCCACTGTACTTACTCGTAGTAGCACTGCGAAACCGGGCCGTAAGGCTAACAAAGTTACAGTAAGGGAGGGGATCCTAACAGTCCTCAGTAAATCAGTCCAAACCTAACTTTTTAAAAATTAGGTTCGGAGTTTGATCAGCTTAGCAGCAAAAGTATGTGGAAAGGTAATGGAATGGAGAATGAGGGTGAAATCCGATGGAATACTTTGGGAGGAACAGTGAGGTTTCCGAAATTAAAGGGGATGTACTGATCAAGTTTTCTCGCTCTGCAATATCGTGGAGAAGCACCTGGCCATAGAAGGTTTTCTGCTGTTTTGTGGATCTTGAGAAAGCATTTGATAGGCTTGTGCGAAAGGAACTGTAGGGCATATTGCCGAGATATGGGATTGACGGTTTACTGTTACGTGCTGTGCAGTCCACTTACAAGGATTGCTCAGCATGTGTGCGGATAGAGGGTCGCATGTCACCCTCGTTTGATGGCAAACAGGGTTGCATGCTATCTGCTAGACTGTTTACTCTGTATCTCGATAGTTGTCTACAAAAAATAAGGTCAACCAATGTAGGATTGCGAATGGGTGACCTAGTGGTAAATTGTATTGTTGTGTATGCAGACGATACCGTGATATTAGCAGAAACACCATCTGAACTACAAACACTAGTCACAATGTTGAAGGACGATTATATGGAGAAAGGCTTACTGTTGAATACTAAGGAAACAAAGATAATGGTATTTGAAAAAAGAAATCCAGAACCAATCTAAAGATTACGGTTGATGATGAATTGTTGGAACAAGTGGCTCATCCACTGTATATCTTGAATGCACTTTCAGCAGGGATGATGTGGAAAGACCAGTGAGTGCTGGGAATAGTGTGAAGAGTGTTGGCAAAACTTCTTGGCAGTAAAAACCTGAGCCAGAAGGCGCAGCTTGTTATACAATGCTGGTCCCAAGGCTTACTTATGGAAGCGAGAGCTGGGTATGGCAGATAGAGCATGAAAGTGGAATAAAAGCGGTCGAAAGCGAGCATTGCACAAAAGTTGTGGCATAACGTTTGTAGACCGTATTCGCAATGATGATGTTAGAAACAGAGTTAGTCTGAAAGAGAGCGTCGGTGTTAAAATAAGAAGAGGTATGCTCCGTTGGTTCGGACATGTAGAAAAAATGTAGGATGAAAAAATGACGAAGCAGATATTTTCATTCTTCTTCATTGGTTCATGGCATAACAACGCCTTTCGACTAATGAAAATACGATATACGGTCTGTAATAAATTGTATTTAATAAAGATTTTTTCTCGTTATGGATGAAACGGGATTGACAAGTAACGGAAAGAAATACTTGGTGTTACTTTTTCACAGCATACCGGTACTAAATATAATCCCCATTAGTGTATTGCACAGCACGCAGTAGGACACCATCAGTTCTATATCCCGGAAATTAGCCTTACACTCTAATGTAACCTTTATCGGTAATTATACATGCATTATTCGTATTCGCAACGATGATGTTAGAAACAGAGTTGGTCTGAAAGAGAGCATCGGTGTTAAAATAAGAAGAGGCACGCACGTTGATTCAGACACGAAGAAAGGTTGCAGCATGAAAAAATGACGAAGCAGATGTACAAGGCCAAAGCGGAAGGATATAGGAGCCAAGGAAGGCCAAAACTTACTTACCATGACCTAATTGGTTGTGTTCTATCAGAATGTGATGTCAGGGTCTTAGAAACCGGCGAGCGAGTATGAGAAAAGCAATTTTTTTTTATACCACTAAGGTGGCAAACAAGCGTACGGTCTGCCTGATGGTAAGCAGTTACCGTAGCCTATGGGCATTTGCAACACCAGGGGTGTCACTCTTGCAATTAATGTGAGATGGATAAGGATCGAGTCACGTGACTCTCGATCGTCTCTGCCTATTCCCGCAGGGGATTTGGCGTGAAGTTATTGATATAGATAGATAAGTTCTGTGACTGCTAAAAATTCTACAATAAATAAACCTCGGTTTTGCGTCATTTAACGGCTCTATGTAATATATCAAACGATACATTCACTCATGTATTTTTTATTCAATACTAGCTCATGCCCGCGGTTTCGCACGCGTAGATTTTGGGATTTCGGCAGTTTTACTTATTTTTATTTTACTTCTTATTTTCAAGTACAGATAGTAAAAGTACCAAATATCCTTATTTGTGTAGTAATGAAGATACGAGTAGGTATATCACGATCTGTTCGGTTTTAATTGACTATTTGATACTGACTGTATACACTCAAAGCACCTCTTTATACACAATATTGCTTATTTTAATAACATAAAGTTTCAAGTCACTAACTTGAAAAATATCTGTCAGTGTTGAAATTGTCAATACAAATTGTCAACCCCCTTTTCGGCCCTCTAAGGGTGAAATTTTAAAAAACGCTGACATTACTCATTTGACGTCTTGATTGATATATCTCTCTATACAAAGTCTAAAGTATCTCACTTAAAAAAAAAACAATTTGTTAATAGTTCAACTTCTAATTCAATAAATATTTTGACTCCCATTACACCCTTTAATGGGTGGAATTTTAGAAAACGCTAAAATAACTTTTTTTAATTATAATACTAATAGAGAGCATCTGTACAAAGTTTCAAGTCACTAACTTCTAAAAATATTTCTACTCCATACAAAATGTCAAGCCCCTTTTCTAGCCCTTTTCAGCCCTCTAAGGGCGGAATTTTGAAAAATGCTGAAATTACTTTTTTAACGTCTAGATTGAGACTACATCTACAAAATCTAAAGTAGCTCACTTTGAGAAAATAAATTTCTTAACACTTCAACATTTAATTCAAGAAATATTTTGACCCCGTTACACCCTTTAAGGGGTGGATTCTAATAGAGACTATCTGTACAAACTTTGAAGTCACTAACTTCTAAAAATATTTCTATTCCATACAAACTGTCAACCCCCGTTTCAGCCCTCTAAGGGTGGGTCAGCCCCTTTGGGGGTGGAATTTTTGAAAATGCTGAAATCACTTTTTTGAATTCTAATAAAAAGTATCTGTACAAAGTAACTGACTTGAAATAATATTTCTGATCCATACAAATTGTCAATCCCGTTTTCACCCCCTTAGGGGTTGAATTAAAAAAAAATCCTTTATTATCTCTTGTGAGAATTACAAAAGTAACCTCTGTATAAAATTTCAGCTTTCTAGGTTCAAGGGTTTGGCCTGGGCGTTGATGAGTCAGTGAATTAGTCAGGAACTCCATTTTTATTACTATAGATTTAAAATATTTTCAATAATGTAAACCCATCATCATATTTATAAATAAATCAACCTGTACGTGATGTACTCTAGCACTTAGCAAGCGAGCCTCTGGCGAAAGAGAGCATAGCCATAATCAATCGAATCAAATAAAAAAAAACAGCCCAACTGGGGAAGTACGTCCACTTTACACAGACTGCAGCCAAATCCCCGGCTGTACTCTTTAATCAAAATGAGCCGAGTTACCGTATAAAGCAACGTGCGAGAAATTTTCTTCTTGTTGTTATTGTATGCTTTCACAGAAGTTAGTGACCCCGGAAGAATGGCCGGACAAGTAGAAAAGAAAAAAGGACCGATAAAAGTATTTATTACATTTAATTTCCTCCGAATTTATTTTGGCCGAGGTATGCGACGAGATGATGAAGAAAATTGGCTAAGGGATACTGCACTGCTCAGAGTAGACTCCAGGAAATTATCACTTCAATGAAAGTACTAATAATGCTCATACCGATGGTGTGTGCACGGATCTCAGCTATGTACGGGTATTTAATTGGCCGGATCCGAATAATATCCGAAGCAACAGAAATTCATTACAGTGAAGCTAATGTTTCAAAGATTGTTCACTCTATGGACACAACTTTTTGTATGACACCGGTTGTAACAAACGAACGGTATTCTAGAATTTTCCTAGATCGCAAAAGAATTCAGTAAAAAGACAAAACTCTTTTTACTGAATTCTTTTGCGATTTGGGAAAATTCTAGAATACCGTTCGTTTGTTAAATGTTGACATAAAATTTTATAAAAGACAAAACTCTTTTTACTGAATTCTTTTGCGATCTGGGAAAATTCTAGAATACCGTTCGTTTGTTAAATGTTGACATAAAATTTTATATTTTTAGTGTATTTATGAAAATGATAATGAAATACTCATATTTTATAATATACGAACGAACAATAGGGGTCTCCAGTAGCCTGCGTTTTAAATAATCGTTTTGCCTAATTCGAACTAGGTGGCGCTAGATATAACAAACGTGAATATTTGTTCGATAACTAAGAATTTGATAGTTGATGTAGCGGAACGGTGAAACTGTTCCACACCAGACGAGCGGTAATCTTGTTTGGCTACTAACGTAGTACAAATATACTTACTAGTAGTAAGTTTCTTGTTATTATAATTGATCACTGTCGGTAGTTTTCTCAAACTTGCCATTATTGTACATTTTACTATCAATTGGCTGTCAAATTGATTAAAGTATAATGAAAGACTCCCGTGTCTTTGAGCTTGCGGCAACCGCGCAACTTCTGTAAATAAAAAAAAATCACGTCGTTCTGTCAATCATTATTGTTATAGTAAATATAGATTGGAACTAATCCTTGACGATTATCAAAAGAAATAATAAATGTATACCCCAAAACGTCTAAAAATACAACAAATAGTGAAACTTGCTTTGTTATATTATGTACTACACAAAGTATGAAAAACACAGATAAAAGTAGGGCATTTATCGCCCAAACAATATGTTCGTGCTTTATTTATTCTTCCACCCCGTGAATCTTGCGAATCTGTATATAAAATACTTGTTTCATTACCACCTCCTTCACTATACGTTTATGATATACGGTATTACATGTACTTTCCAAATTTATATCCTGATCATGTATATGGACCCCAAGGAATTTTGTGTGGATATCTTACTTTCTTAATTATTGTGCGACAAGCAGTTGTTTTACAAGCAGCGATTGCGTAATCGATAAAGAACCAGCTTATTACAACTATCTAAATTCGAATCTTGGTAGCTTCTATCACTAAATTTACGTTTTCGGATTTACGTTCATATTTGTAATCATCACTTGCTCGGGAGTGAAGGTAAATATTGTGGCACTCTAGTCCAAAACAATACATTTTGAAAGACCTATCATAACAAGGGTTAACTTTTCCCTCTCAGTTGTGGAGGTTTGACCGCAGTCGCTCTATGGAAAAATCAGTAACACCGCCAAATTATTAGACTTAGGCAGTGGATCCCGCCAATTCAAATTGATTAAGAAAGGGGATTATGTTACGAAATGATGACTCTCTTGATTTTAAACGGTTTTATTTGAAATTTCCCCTTCCTGTTTGCCGATTATTCTGAAATTTGTTGCACACATTTCGTCCTGAAGGCAATGCAATTATATGTATTCACTTCTTCTTCTTAGCATTATACGGTGTTCCTTTTCCGTTAGAATTGGCGGGGTTTGCTACCTAAGGATTGGAGAAAGATACTGATTTTTACATGAAGCTACTGCCGTCAGACCCCCATAATCCAACAGGGACATACCTGAAAAGCAAAGACAACTTACCTAAATTATTCTTTGTGACCAACGATATTTGGTAGTAATGGTAATACTCCCAAGGTCCAGGAGGACAATTAAATGTAATGTTTTGTCCAATATATACTTGATCAGCTCTCAGATCTAAAACAATAAAAATAGAGTGTTAATAACGTCTGTTCTTTTAGTCTATATTGAACTCCTGGCGAAAGATTAAGCCTATTTTCTCACCCTTAGATACTGGCATTTGGCACAAATCATTTATGTATACCAGAAACAACGTGGGGCCGAGGGTACTTACCTGAGGCACTCCACATGTTATGGGAAGTTCGTCACTCCCTGTTTCACCAATTGTGACTATATGACTACGGTTCGCAAGATAGTCTGTAAAAAGTTTTAGTGGTAAATCCCTAACAGGCACTGCTTCCAAATTTTTTAACATCAGTGGAATTCAAACCGTGTCAAAAGCATTTGCAAGGTTTGGAAATATTATGAAATACTTATGTTTATTTTCAAGCCCACCAACAAGATTATTGACCAGCTTGAACACATCACCCTCAGTAGATCAGATCGAAAACCATATTTAGCAGGTGATATAATTTTATTGGATTCAAGAAAATTGACCGTTCTCTATGACTTAATGTATCGCAAGTATTCGGTAATAGCTAACATCAGGCGGATCGAGTGGCAACAAGGTTGAGACCTACCTAATGGAAAATTGACACCGTAGTATAAGAAACCGACGTGGTGGTAGGTGTTGTCACTACGGTCCACCGTAGTATAATTCCCGGGTTAACATTTAGACTGCTTTTTAACTCTGAAATATTTCGACGTAAGGCGTAAAAATATGACAACAATTTACCAATTCTGAAACAAAACCGTACCGATAAGAGGCTTAAGACATCCCCCATTGTGATCCAGGCCCGTTGGTATGAATTATAGTGCATACGGCCGGTGAGGACCGTCACCCACCACGCAGCGCCAAGTCCGGCAGGACGTGGAAATCTGAGTGGCGTATTGACACAAGGACACATTCCTTCAGATGGATTGAAAGGTAGAATGAAGAATCAGACAGATTATAAGCGATAAATGCCTAGATGCTTTGTATAACAGAGACTAAGGAGAGCGACAATGATTTTCTTACTAGCAGTCCTAGTTTAGTGTGAACCTGGTCTGGGGTATTTTGACGAGCTCGGTGGCGCAGTGGAGAAACGCGCTGTTACGTTACTGTGACAGCAACGATCGCGGGTTCGATCCCCACACAGGACAAACATTTGTGTGCATGAACATGTATGTTTGTCTTGTGTGTTCATAAGAGAGGTAGGGCGCATCAAAGCTGTGAAAATCTGTGAAAGAACCTCAACCTCACAGAAAACCGCAGTCAAGTAAGACTCCCTAGAGGGTTGTTGTGTTCCTGCGTGTGAGTGAAGTCACCAGTAAGCTCCTAAGGAGTTCCTGTGATAGCAGCCATAATGGTGGGCCGTATGCAACGTTTGATAGCAGAGATTACAGTTTTAGTAGGTCCAAGACGTGTACATTTATTATCTACACTAAAGAAGAAATATTTGTATTTATATATGTTTGTAACGAATAAACTGAAAAACTACCGGATTGATTGAAAAAAATCTTTCACCATTAGAAGACTACATTATTCCTGAGTAACATAGAAAAATGTTAAAAAAAATAAATGTCCACCCGTGAAAAGCCGGGACGGGCCGCTAGTTTACGATAAAGGCAAATAATACTCACTTGTAGCTGCAACTGTCATACCCAACAATAAATAAATATTATTAATAATCATTGTGTATGACTTAATTGCTCGTTCGTCACAATAGAAGTGACCAGGATAATGAAGATCCAAAAAGGGAATTTTAAACTAATTGAAGCGATAATAAAATTTTTATCCTCCTATTAAAATATATGACACATACAGAAATCAATTAAACAAAACCGCAATGTAGTGAGTCAAGTCCTTACACGTACTTGAAAGGGCATGTATAGGTATAGTATGTACTTTTTACAGACTTCAAAAGGACGAAGATTTTAGCAGGCTATCCATGCGTACTCATACATCTGATCGGCGGTGTTCACCACGCGCAGGTAAGAATAACATTGGCTCTGAGATAATGTTGAATCACTTACGTTGCAAATATATCTTTTATTTGACAATAATTAAAAAATATATTTTCATAATGTATTATGATATTATATTAATTATATAATTAACGTTTTTTATCCGAATTGCGGTAAAACATATTAATTAATAAGCCATGTATTATGCTGTAATGATAGTTCTTCTACATCTAATAAGACATAGGATACAATATCCTTTTTATCGATAATGCTACGTCAAGATGGTTATGGCACCGCACTGCTTCCACGAGGCGAAAAAAAAGAGAGAGAATTATTTACAATTGCACGTAAACGAATGAAATAAGATACTGAGAATCATTAAATCACATCAATAATTGCCTGTATTTTCATCACTTTACAATCAAACTAGGCTTAATTTTATAGTATCTTATTTTCTATAGATTTTAACAGTTATTCGAGGAGAACATTCGCAGCGCAATATCATGCTTTCACTGAAACGTAGGCTCGAAGCGGTGAACTTATTTAGCGCTAAAAGTCTAGGTTTCGGCGAGCGAGGGGTGCTTTAATGCGCAATTAAGAGATTAATTAGTTTCTGGCTCCCAGCGTCCTTGCATTCCTGCCCGTATTCTACAGCAACGTGCGACGATGGCCGCCGCGTCCGTCGCGGTGTCGTCTGCTGCGTCGCCCATCGCATACGACGCTATATTTCAAACAAACGCAGGAATAAACGCGTCGCCGTTGAACGTTCTATATAGCTATATGTATGACTTTCTTGTAGACCAATGATAGCCCCATAGATAACAGAAACAACGGGAGATGTGACAAGGGGGCGTGGTTGGTGTCGCCGCAAAATGCTCAAAACGAGAACATTGCCAAGAACAGTTAGTTAGTTGCAATCAAGTTCGATTGAGATACGTTGCTCCTTGTTTTAGCAAAATGCCAAGTTGTGCTGTTGAATTTGCAAAAATAGAAGTGCAGTGGTTAACTTTAAATCAAATGGAATCACTTATCACCTGTAAGTACAAATAATATTACGTTTTATAAGCATAAATACAAAATTTATTTCAAAAATTCTCCGACGCCATTTCTACCCGAACCTTACCACGATGCAAATTTTAAATAATCAACATCTAATTCTTAAATCATACATTGCTTTTCTACCATTACGCAGTCGCCACCGCTCGTTTCCCAACACGCAATGTAAAGCGAGTGATATTATTCGTTCACTGTGTGTGCAGTTTCGAGATACGGCCGCTTGTTTCTGCCGCCGGTTAGGGGTGCGCTTTGACTTCACTATCGATACGAAGTGTCAATAGACTGCTAGTATTAGATAAAAATTATAAGTCTTTACTGTAGTTATTATTTCATCTATATTTTCATCGTCACCCTCGCTGCCAATCCAGCAACTCAACTTCTTGTGACCTCACTAACTCGCATGAAATCAATCATCCTCCAGGGAATTGTTATATAGTATAGTGGGGTTGGCTTTGGTTCTAAGTTGACATTGATCCACTTACACCCCATAAATATTTTATTACAAACATTACACTTCTTGATAGATCATAGATCGATATAACGTTGTCAATATCGACAAAGTCATATCGACCCGCGTGTCCCAGCAAAGTCGCTTTATCAGTGTTTGTAGTAGTGCGTGCTTACTTGGGTGTTGTTTAAATAAACGTCCAATGACAGCGTCTTAACAAAAGTGTGTCGTTGTACTTGTGTGCGTAGAATGACATCTTTTATTTATTTAAGTGTGTGAGTGTTTTATGATAGTGTGAAACTTGGCGACAACCGTCCCGGTGCAAACTCACGTAGTATGTCACATCTCCCGTTGTTTCTGTTATCTATGGATAGCCCAGTGGATAAGGAAGAACCGGCCTATTGATCAACTGAGACTCGGTTCGAATCCTGATGAGGACATCTACCACTAAATTCGTGTTTTCGGATTTATGTACATATTTATCACTATCTTGGCGGTGAGGGAAAACGTCGTGAGGAAACTCACACGTCCAAGAAATTATATTTCGAAAGACGTTTGACCTTACCAAACTAAGAAAGATCAGATTTTCCCGCTGGGTCGTAAAGGTCTGACAGCATTCGCTCCATGTAAAAATCAGTATCTTCGCCAAATCCTTGTACTTAGGTAGCGTACCCCGCCAATCCTAATGGATTAGGAAATGGGATAATGCTAACTAGAAATTGTATATTTAATGTACTAATACATATTTTCTTTAGCATCATTGTTATTTGAAACTCGATGAAACGAAAAGCGACAGTAAAAAGAGACAACCACGTACATCTATAGGATTCAACGTGCGAGAGAGTGAGATAGAAGGCATTATACAGTGCTTATTATAGGGTCCGAGCGTTATACGTGTGTTAGTACGTGTGTGTGCGCGCCTGCGTATCACGAAGCTTAGGCGTTATAACAACCGTGGTGTGTACACGTGTATTGTTTACATAAATATTTCATTATTTTAATAAAATCATTTTTCAAGAATGCAGAATATTGTCGTGACTATTAAGTTCAAATTTTTGAAGGTTTCCTTTCTGTCACGTGAAACTGCACGCATTTTTTTTTTTAATTTCATGTATTGTTTTCCTTTAAGGTTTATATGTCATACGTTCTAGGTTTAATCGATGAATATTACTTTAACGAAATTTGTCAAAATATAAAATTGTTGTAGAGAAATGGTTGTAGAGAAAAGAATGAAAAGAAATTTTGTTAATTTGGTTACATTTCACATGCTTGTTAAATTACAACCAATAATACATAAATACACCAAAACGGTCTCCGCTCAGCCGTGGACCGTGGTGTGGACCACAACGCTGGTCTTCCGCGGATACCAGTTGAGAGTCGAGCCAATCTTGATGGATTAGGGAAACGCAATAACACGAAGACGATGTTGGTGTTCGGCGCAGCCCACCCTGCAGATGCAACGCCTGACGCCTGCGCCTCTCTGCACGAGTCCTTAGTCTATGCGTATTAGGTATGAAACATATATATTCACAATTGAAGTTATCTAAGTGATTCATGGAGGAAAAACGGCGTCATTGTTGCCCACAGAGTTAGAATAATAAAGATATAGCTTTGCAAATATTGCAGCATGAATTATTATTGAGACCGAAAATAAATCTACAAACACTGAGAGTGTAGTATAGAGACGTGTTTATTGTATCATAAGATGTATGTGGGGCTCGTGTGTTTGTTTGTCTGTCCGACGGTGGCTGCAGTTGTTCAAGGTAAGCGTTTGGAATGTGTTTGAAGACAATGTAAATAGCTTTCTTCCCTACAGACTTCGCGAGAACATTCGAGCGTTAATCCCGGTGGCGTCCTACGCTTTCGCTTCAGAGCCCAAGGTCCGCAGCACTACAAACTTTTCCATAATGTATTGTCAAATGTGCATGACGAATGCTACATCAATGTGTATTAACATTATCTGATTTTCTTCCCAGCGTTATTTCGTTTCGTAATCCATTAGGATTGGTGGTTCCGCTACCTAAGTCTATGGATTTAGCGAAGTTACTAGGTATGTCAAGTCACATGTCTTTCGAAATAAAATTTCTGTTTCTTCGCCGCTTTTTTTTTATAACACAAATCAACAGGGCCTGATTCCATCCCTGCAATTTTCCTAATGAGATGTGGTAAAGAATTGTCAATTCCACTTACAATATTGTTCCAAAGATCATTGAAAGAGGGTGTTATGCCGCTTATGTGGCAAGCATAAGGCCTGCCTGATAACAGTCACCGTAGCCTATGGACATTTGCAACACCAGGGTTGTCACTCATGCGGTGCGGACCCTCTAAAAAACTCTTCACGCATTTCTTGAAGAACTCCATGCTGTAGTCCCTTGGAAAAACCTCGGCTGGGAGCTCATTCCACAGCTTGAGAGTTTTTGGAAGAAAACTTCTCTGGAACAGCACAGTACGCGACCATTGCGGTACCAGCGTGTGAGCGTGAACTCCCCGCCGTCGGCGAGCGGGTTGTAAAAAGTAGCTGTCGGCATCATTTCGAACAACTAACTCTTCAGAACACAACTCGTACAATCGGTAGAACACACAAAGCTTAATTTGGGTGTTTGTATTTCTTTCACCGCCGAGTAAGAGATAATTGCATACATAAATACGAAGCCACAACTTTAGTGCAACATGCCTTAAACCAGGATTCGAACAGGGAACTATTCTGTTAATGAGCCGGTTCCTTACCCAATGGCCTATCTCTGCTCGAAACTTTTATGTATCGGATTGTATTGTTTTATTTGATCATAATATTATTAGTAGTAAAAAAAAACCGGCCAAGTGCGAGTCGGACTCGCGCACGAAGGGTTCCGTACCATTATCTATAAAAATCAGCCAAGTGCGAGTCGGACTCGCGCACTAAGGGTTCCGTACCATTATCTATAAAAACGGCAAAAAAAATCACGTTTTGTTATATGGGAGCCCCCGTTAAATATTTGTTTTATTATAATTTAATTATTTATTTTTAAAGTGAATATATAACTAAGTATTCTGTGAATATTTCAAGCGTCTACCTATTGCCGTTATCAATATCGAGCAAAAACGAGCAAAAAAAATCACGTTTGTTGTATGGGAGCCCCCTTAAATATTTATTTTATTCTGTTTTTTAGTATTTGTTGTTATAGCGGCAACAGAAATACATCATCTGTGAAAATTTCAACTGTCTAATTATCACGGTTCTTCATGAATAAATAATAAAATGATACAACCTGGTGACAGACGGACGGACGGACGGACAGACAGCGGAGTCTCAGTAATAGGGTCCGTTTTACCCTTTGGGTACGGAACCCTAAAAAGGCTTAAGGATGCTATCCCATTCTTAAACATGTTTCTTTTTATACAACGCAACGTTGGGATGCATTCAAGCATACGGCCTACCTGATACAGTAGCGAGCGCTTGTTATACCTTGAGTATCGCGCGATGCCATCTTTTCTGCTAATACGGCGATTTATTTGGAGCTTACTGGTGACCTCGCTCACAGGCAGGAATACAAAATCCTCTAGGGAGTTTTTATTTCCCTGCCGTTTTCTATGAGGTGGTAAGTTCCCAAGGAGTTGCCGTGTTAGCAGAATAGATACCATCACGCGATACTCAAGGTATAACAAGCGCTCGCTACTGTAACCTACTGTAGGCTACGGTACCCGCTTTACATCAGGTGGATCGTATGCTTGTATGCCTCCCGATGTAGTATAAAAAAAGTTTAGATAAAGTTTCCTGTAAATTTATGTTTTGCAAAATAACGCCTGATTCTGTTTAAACTTATGAAACGTGATTGTTTCCTTTATTTTCAGATCTAGCTTGGGTCCAAATGCGGAATGGTGAAGTTGAAATATTCTGTGCACATCGATATCGAAATTCACGTTACGGACAAATCACACTCACCTCAAATAACAGTTTGGGTACATATTCCTAATTCGGCCATAACTTCTGTTACAAATGAAAATGCATTTATTTTTTATGAAGTAATGTATGCATAATAAAACGTATATTTATGGAGTTAAAAAATAAAAAAAATGATTCTATTCGAAATGGCCACCATTGGCTTTGATACAGGCCTTTAATCTGTCTGTCCACGAATCTATAGATTTACCCCAGAGATTTCCTTTGACACAATGTTGGGGGTGTCCGATGCATTGACGTGCCCTCCAAAAGACGGAGAAGCTCGAGGGAGATCAACGTTGCATAACAGTTATGAAACTACTAAGACATGTATGTTCATTAAGAGAAAAATAAGTGTATTCAGAGACCAAGCAACAATTTATAACTTAGCTTAACTAGAAAGCTTTTTTGAATACATTTATAATTTTATTACTTTTTCAGATGTTGGTCAATTACCACATATTCGTGGTCGTACAATATTATTAATGAAAACACGAGAATTTGATAACGAAATTGTCGCCCACTGCGCATTATTGTGGAACCTTGGAAACAAAAGCGAGAAATCTTTTAAAATAATGACAAATCCATTGGCTCATCTCTACGCGAATAGTAAGTAATTTAAAAAAATATCTAATCATATCTGCACAGTATTGGAGGATACGCAATTTGGTTTTCGTGGTGGTCTGTCCGCTGAAGATGCAATCTTGTCATTAAAATATACTGTCAAATACTATACTAAGAGGAATACTCCGATATACGCATGCTTTTTTGGACCTCTCGAGAGCCTTTGACTTGGTATCATATGATATATTGTGGGATAAGCTGGGTGAAGTCGGCATTTGCCCAGAAGTTGTTAAATTGTTTTCATATTGGTACCAATGTCAGAGGAATGTTGTGAAGTGATCGAGTCGCTTATCTGATGAGTATATCATGAACTGTGGTGTAACGCAGGGAGGGTTGACCTCGCTGAGGCTGTTTAATTTGTATGTTAATGGGCTGATCGTTGAGCTTAGCAACAGGCATGTGGGATACCGAATAAATAATGTCAGTATGAATAATATTAGCTACGCTGATGATATGATGTTGCTGAGCCCATCGATTAGTGGGCTGAGGCGACTTCTAAAAACATGTGAATCCTATGTGGTACGTCATGGTTTGAAATATAATGATAAAAAGACGGAATTCATGGTTTGTAGAAGTTGCAATAAGAAACCTGGGCGTGTAACCTCCTTGCTGCTAAATGGAGTGCCTCTGAACCGTGTCACACAATTTAAATATTTGGGGCACATACTAACGGAGAAACTAAAAGATGACTCAGATATCGAACGGGAACGTAGGACATTGTCGGTGCGTGGTAACATGGTGGCGCATAGATTCACTCGTTGTACCGCTGATGTTAAAATAAAAGATTTTTCCTTCTGCCTGGAAATATGGCATCTTATTACTCTTCCGAAAAAACCTAGACTCATTGACGTATTATCGTCCGTATCAATGTCTTACATAGTATTGTCTTGGGTTTTCGCGATTGTTATACATTGAATTAAACAATTTTTAACGGTACTAATTTGTATACTCCTGCATCTTGTAAGGGGATATTACACTTGATAGGTCTTATAAATCGACTGATCTTCTTATGGGGCTTTAAATAACCTAATTTCAATAGAGAAGTTGGTGGCAAGTACCTCCTGCTTGGGGTCCAATTCTGAAAATAATCAAGTCACAAAGCCAGAGATCTACTCAAAAACATTCGGACACCGTGAATTTCTGTTGCCGCTATAACAACAAATACTAAAAAATAGAATATAATAAATATTTAAGGGGGCTCCCATACAACAAACATGATTTTTTTGCTCGTTTTTGCTCGATATTGATAACGACAACAGGTAGACGCTTGAAATATTCACAGAATATTAAGTTATATATTTACTTTACGAATAAATAATTAAATTAAAATAAAACAAATATTTAAGGGGGGCTCCCATACAACAAACGTGATTTTTTTGCCGTTTTTATAGATAATGGTACGGAACCCTTCGTGCGCGAGTCCGACTCGCACTTGGCCGATTTTTTTGCTCATTTTTGCTCGATATTGATAAAGGCAACAGGTAGACGCTTGAAATATTCACAGAATATTTAGTTATATATTCATTTTAAGAATAAATAATTAAATTAAAATAAAACAAATATTTAAGGGGGCTCCCATACAACAAACGTGATTTTTTTTGCCGTTTTTGTAGATATTGGTACGGAACCCTTCGTGCGCGAGTCCGACTCGCACTTGGCCGATTTTTTAAATTATCAGTTAAGAAATGACCAGTACGTCTCTTATAGGTTAGGTCTTATAGGTAGGCAAGTCCTAAGTCATCTTTTAAAATACGCGACATGGTTCTAGGTGCTATCTTCATCTCCCGAGAAAAAATCTTTTGCTTTCGGACAGGATTTCTTCAAATTCTTTCCCTTACTGCTTTGACCACCTTTTTCGTACGAACACTACGTCGACGGCCAGATCTTTTTCTGTCACAAACAGAGGAGGTCTCATTGTACCTATTAATAGCCCGGTACACAAACATTTTACTAATACCAAGCGTATGGAGAGTTTTAAAAATTGCATTTAGCTCCATACCTACTTTGTGTAATGCAATCACGATTCGGTTCTTTTATCACCCCACTCCATTTTAATATCGCAAAATATTGTACAATGTATTGGCGCCAAAATGAGAAAACTCAATGAACAATCATATAAAAATGACAGATTCCAAATTCAAATGTAATATTTTGTTTATTTTTAATTGTAACGGTATTTATGGCCAGACTATGTATATGTTGTACTCGTATACTCGTAAACTAGTGATAGAACAATCAATGAAGAATCGGTCCGTTCATCAACTCATTCAACCGAGGAGTTCGAATAATGCCATACTAAATTCGTGTTTTCAGATTTATGTACTTGTTTGTGATGAGCACTTGCTCGGCGGTGAAGGAAATCATCGTGAGGAAATCCGCACGTCCGAGATGTTATATTTCGAAAGAAGTTTGACCTTACCTAACTAAGATTGGTCTGACTTTCTCTCCGGATTGTGAAGGACTGACGGCAGTCGCTCTATGTTAAAACCAAATTACTGCGGCTTATCCTTATGAGATAAACATATACCATCCTGAACATTTTTTGTAGTTCTTTTTAAGATATTCAATTCCGTAGTGTATTATCTATATATATAAAAATGAATGTTTGTCTGTATGTCCTCTATGGACTCAAAAACGGCTGGGCAGATTTTGATGAAATTTTCAGTGAATCTTCAGGTTAGCCCAGCAGGTGATCCTGTGAAGTTTGGTAACGATTGGATCACCCGTGCGAAGCTGGGTCGAGTAGCTAGTTATGTATATAATCTATCTTGTAAGGATTAACCAGCGTTTGCAAAGTAAGCGCACAAAAAAATATGTTTTTATGACATTACATTACAAATCTTTTAAATTCTCATCTTTTCTCTACTATAATATGCATTCATTATACATATAAACCTTCCTCTTGAATCACTCTGTCTATTAACGAAAGCCGCATTAAAATTGACGCTGTGCGAGTTTAAAGCGTACAGACGGCGGGAAGCAACTTCGTTGTATACTATGTAAAGATTATTTATATATAAAGTCCAAAAACGAAAAAATACTATTCATGTAAAGTAATAAATGTATTTATTCTCATATATATGTTTCTAGTATACTAAAAAGTATAAATATAATTTAATACAGTTGACCACTTGAGTTACCCATTTGCATTCCTGTCTGACGCCAATGTACCAACATTGGTGTCAAACCAGGGTGACGAGCCATCCACCCGCACGCGTGCAGTACTATCCTCATAAGTGGACTACACAGCACGGATAAGATCACCGTCAACTCCATATCTGGGCATAATATACAATTTATAATTGATGCATGATTGCGTTGATGGCTCCCATTTTGTGTTTTTAATTTATATTTATAATTTTAATTTATTTATGATTGTTAACAGGATTTTATATTAAAATTGATTAGTGAAGTGTACACTTGTAACTTTACAGATATTGGTTTGGAGACGTTTAATGTAAATTATAGCGATGGCGACAAATACCACTTTGAGTGTGAACACAATGGTGAATCCAATTTATATTGGATAAAAGTGAATAGTAAGTTTACTTATACATCACTTACGTACACAAACGTACAAAATGATTAACTTACAAAATTTTACACAAATACTTTGTTATAATTCCGTAGCAAAATTTTACTATTTTTTTCAAGAGAGTAGGGCGCACAAAGCAGCTCGTCTGCGGAAGTCAAAGTCAAAATCTTTTTATTCCGTAAAAATGGCTACATTTGTTTGGAATCGTCACACAAATGTAGCCATTTTTACGGAATAAAAAGATTTTGACTTTGACTTTGACTTCCGCAGACGGGCTGCTTTGTGCGCCCTACTCTCTTGAATACATTAGGAAGTACCTCCACCTCACAGAGAAACGCGGCCAAATAACAACTCCCCAAAAGAAGGGTTATTGTGTTCCTGCGCGTGAATGAGGTCACCAGTAAGCTCTTAAGGAGTAGCTGTGATATGATATTAGCAACAGAGATGGCGAGTGATAGATACTTAATCTATTACCAGCGTTAATAGGCTGCAATAGCCACTTTACATCAAGTGGATCGTATGCTTGCATGCTTCCCAACGCATAAAAAAAGTCCTTATTACAAAGACTCTGCTATCTGTCTGTCCGCCTGTGTATCCGTCCGCCTGTCAAGTTTCTTTTGTGCCGCAATATGTAGTCACCGGGTTTTAGTGTTTATTACAATGTGTTATAGCAACAACAAATAATATTGTTTACAAACATTCATAAATAACTCCATGATGATTAAAACGAGACATTAAATATTAAGTAAACTCAACAAATTGGTTAACTAAATTTAGGAACGATGAAGAATTTAAAACAATTTGAAAAACTAACCCATCTGTATGTGTATTTCGTTATTTCCTTACAGAAGAAAACACAATCGAAGATGCCGGTCATACCACAGAAAAATCGTTTAATTATACATTCAATGTCACGAAAGGAGACGATAATACAAAACTAATTTGCTATTATTTCACTTGTAGTTGTACAAATTCTAACGATACATTATGTACCAGGATTATATTGAAAGAGGTTACGCTTCAGCTGCAAGCAAATACCACAAGCAACACAGGTATGTATGTTAGCCTATATTATATACTAGCTGCTGCCCGCGGCTCCGCCCGCGTGGAGTCAAATAACGTAGCCTATGTGTTAACCCAGATCATAATCTATCTACGTGCCAAATTTCATTCAAATCCGTTCAGCCGTTTAAGCGTGAAAGAGCAACAAACATCCATCTATACATACAAACTTTCGCATTTATAATATTAGTAGGATCTTTCCGTCAGGTCCTTCGCAGTCTAAGCAGAGAGAACCGAGCTCCGCAACACGCGGTGCTTACACACCTCACTAGCGTCTTTAACATTCATAGTTCTTTTTCTGACCGTGTGCCAGCTCCTGACATTACCTTCTGATGAAACTCCAGTTTAATCGTGGTACGTGAGTCTGGGTTTTACTTCTACATCGTCATTCTTTCATCCCGCATTCTTTCTACTCGCCGCATTTATTCAACGAATAAACAAGTAAAAAACATAATGTAGAAATGACAGCTCTGAGAAGTATGTTTAGATAGATAGATAGATAACACTTTATTCATTTCCCAAAAACACACACAATGAAAAAAATACAGTACAACATGATTACAATAAGGAACATCACAATATGAAGTGAAGAGCTGTGTCGGCACCACGCTCCGCACATTATCACTGCATTACATTAATAAGTTTTGGAACTACAAAGGAATACATAATTGACATATAGACAGATAAAACATACACAGGAAACATATACGTACCGACACAAATACACAATTAACATGGACATTATGAATATACGAGTATAAGGTAATTGGTGTAATATCGTGTGTGTCGCAGAGAAACGAAAGGGCTACAGCTCAGTGAGTTACTTGCGTTAACGCAAGTCACTGGTTTTCAGCTATCACCCAGGAAGAATCGCGAGAAGCAAGCAAGAAGTTTCAAACAGGAAATGTATTGCAATTTAAACAGATAAGATTAATGACGTTCAAGTAAACTTCATAGGCGTATCATGCGAAAAAATATGGTGATCACGGTAAATATACAACAAAATGAAGCAGGATTGAAAAGAATGAAGAAAAGTTAGTGAAGAGGACAAGATGATTAGGACTAACACACTGCATCCAACGCCCAGCTACAAGCGCCGATCGAACCTCAAACCCTCCAGCAGCGTCAATTTTAATTGTTTTTTAAACATGTATTTGGTTGAGATTGTTCTTATTGGAGGAGGAATGTTGTTCCAGCACTTAGTAGCTTGGTGCCGGAAGCAGCCCGTGAAAGCAACGGTCCTATGATGATGGTAGGCTAATGGTAGTCGTGTTAATCTTGGGACACCCGATCCGTAATGATGATGGAATGTAGAAAACTTAAGTTTATTAAAGAGGTATTCCGGGTTTTTATACTTAATAAGATCAAACATTAGTAACGCGAGATGAAAGTGTCTTCGAGATTCCATATTTAGAATGGCAGCGTTGCTCAGAAATGGCGAAACATGAGTTCGCGGTGGAATATTCAAACAAAATCTACAACAAGCATTTTGTACCCGCTGAATCATTCGTCTGTCTTTATACAGAAGACGCGGGCCGTAAACGATGTCACCATAGTTGAGCCTCGAAAGTATGAGAGATTCACAGATAGAGAATCTAGCTTTTTCAGAAAGGAAGTTACGAATTCTGTATATGACTTTGAGGCGGTAGAAACAGTTCCTAACCAGACCCAGAACATGAGACGCAAAACGTAGCATACTGTCAAAAATAATGCCTAGATTTTTTGTTTCGGTGACGTATTCCAAACCTGTTCCTGAAATTTTCACTACAGGCTTTGCATCTAATATTCCTTTCGTTTGGTTCTTTGTGCCCAAAATCATATATTTCGATTTGGTAGGGTTAAGGACAAGAGCGTTAGAATTAGACCAAACTGCAACATTTTCCAGATCTTGGTTCAACATCATCAGAGCATCCGTCAGTTTAGCAGGCTCACTGGAAATATACAATTGAAGATCATCAGCGTAGCAGTGGTATTTGGCATTTTTTATTACCTTAGGTAGATCTGCACTGTAGATGATGAAAAGGAGAGGCCCAAGGATAGAACCCTGAGGAATACCACGTAGAACTGGTTTAGGTATAGAAACGACACAAGAACCATCCTCCTTCAAAAGCCTGACATATTGCTGACGATCACTGAGATAGCTATTGAACCAGTTTACGGAGCGATAGTCAAATCCATAGAACGTTAATTTAGCCAGTAAGAGCGGAATATTTAGACTTTCAAAGGCGCGAGAGAAGTCCAAAAGACATAGTATTGTACCTAGTCCTGCATCCTGGTCCAC
This sequence comes from Pyralis farinalis, assembly GCA_947507595.1. Classification (NCBI taxonomy): domain Eukaryota; kingdom Metazoa; phylum Arthropoda; class Insecta; order Lepidoptera; family Pyralidae; genus Pyralis; species Pyralis farinalis. Next base: position 1,963,766 of record OX382263.1, read on the forward strand.
GAGGATATTATCCGTCACGTCAAGCAGAGAAGTTGTAGTACCACGGCCTCTACGGAAGCCTGATTGGTGAGTAGGAAGAATCCCATTTGCTTCAATGTAATTTATTAGCTGATGATAAATTGCTTTTTCTAAAACTTTGGATAAAAATGGTAAAATACTTATTGGCCTTAGGTCTTTAAATTCAGTGGGATCGTCAACTTTAGGTAGAGGAAAAATTGTTGGGAACTTCCATTGTTGGGGCATAATACCTGTAACGATTGACCTGTTAACTATATCAGTGATAGTAGTTAGAGTTTGAGGAAGTGTCAATAAGACCATGTCTCTGCTGATACCGTCACTACCAATAGCATTCGACTTAATTGATAGAAGAAATTTAGCTACTTGTGTCTCCGAAACAGGTTTTAGTAAGAATTTTGGATTTTTGTCATTAAAGCGGTGAAATTCATAGTATGATAGCTGAGATAAGGGGACAGTTGCAGGGCCAGGGACATCTAAAAAATGATTGTTAATTTGATCCGGATCAGCTAGGTGATCAGGAAGACTCCCACTCCTGGTAGGATCACAAAGCACATTTTTTTTCAAATTTTTCCAAAAATCTTTACTGTTATGAACGTTAGAATTGACATAATGGTTAAAGTAAGCTTCCTTCTCACTTCTGATACTCTTTTGCACTAAATGTTTCAGATCCTTGTAGTATTTTTTGTCCGAATCTAATTTAGTCCGGCGATATTTGTCATGAGCCTTGTTTCGCAAACCCATCATGTGTCTTATTGTGTCAGTTATCCATGGAGGTGACTGTCGTTTTGTTCGTACAGAAATGAGTGGTGCATGCTTATCAAAAAGAGAAAGGAGAAGAGAGTTAAACCTATCAACCATATCATCTACGCTCATTAGAGCGGATACTGAATCCCAGTCTATTGCCATTAGATCAGCGTTAAAGGAGTTCAAATTAATTCTTTTCAAAGGCCTATACTTAAAAATCTTTGGTGATGACTTCTCTCTCTTCAAGCTAACAGTAACGTTTACCATTGCATGACCAAGTGAACCAGTAATATTGGATACTGAGACATTACGAATTTTGCAGTTGGTACAAACAAGATCTATTAGAGTCTCTCCACCAACAGAGAAATGGGTGGGGTCATTAACTATTTGTTGCAGGTCAAAATAATTAAGGAACTGTTGAACCTTTGCAGCACCCACAGAGCAATTCTCAAGCATGTTTATGTTAAAATCACCTAAGAGTAGTATGTGATTGTAAGTTGAGAAATGGACTATGGAGTCAGTTAGTGCATCAAAAAATATATCGGTGTTCATCCATGGGGGCCTATATGCAGTGCCAACGAGAACGCTCAAACCATTAATACGGGTTGCCAGCCACAACTGTTCCACATCTGCATCAGGGTGCTTCAAGTACCGGACACGTAAGTCACGTTTCGTGTAAAAAGCAACACCCCCGCCCCTCCCACCTCTCACTCGTTGAGGACGTGGATTATTGCGCAGACGGTAGCCGGAGAGAGTAGGTGCCCGAGACTCTTGGCCAGCCTGTATCCATGTTTCATTTATTGCCACGATGTCTGGATTCAAGCGATCTATTGCGACAATGAAATCGTCGTGGCCCGTGTTAAGCGAACCAGCATTATATAGTGCCAACTTGAAAAACTTTGATTTACGATGCATGTCGAATATAAGAATAATAAATAACAGGCGAATAAAATAAAATTATTATGAAGACAGTTAGATATAAATGTGGAGATATGTAGTGGAAAAATATACTTGAAGATATAGAGAGAAAATAAAGTAGGTATAAGCCCAAAAAAATGTGTGACACGAAATGTATAGGGTGTAGAAATCTATTAAAATCGAGCGAGCGTAATACATCAAGACAGTTCCCCCCGAATCGCCACGACTCACACGTTAATACACCATAGGACAAGTATGTTAGCCCGATTAGTAAGAATACACAGTGGTGCCATCGGGAAGCGACGGCCAATAAAAATATTAAGCAAGTTAAAATTGTCAATGTGTTCATAGCCCATTCAGTTTAGGTGATTGATAGCGTAAGAAATACCACGATACGAAACCAATATGGAATGAAAGATGATGTAGTGATAAAAATTGAAAAGGGTTGCGAAAAATATAGGGTACAAGAGTTACGAAAACCGTGGCAAATGAATCAAAAGCAAGAATGAATGGAAACATTCAAACTGGTGATCTGCTGAAAATGAGCCAAATAAATCAAACGAAAACGAAACATGAAGAGGTGGGTATACCTTGCATTCTTCTCTCAGCCTATCCCAAAAGTAGACAGGCATAATGATATAGTATACTAGCAAGGATACACAGCAACCCGCTAAAAAAGATGATGAACGAAGATTTTTTTATACACCAATCAAAATTTTGTAGCCATCTAAGGATTGATTTTTATAAAGGCTGATGTGAAGATAAAGCTGGCAAAATGAGTTTTCAGGAGTAAATTATAAGCAATTGATTGGCGTCACAATGTTTTATGAGTGCAATATGCAATAATTAGTTTAAACTTCTCGCTTTATGAATCAATCATTTAAGAAGATGACGTTTGATGATGAAGTCTGATCACCAACAGCTGTAACGTAATTATAAGTAGTGGCGTCGCAAAATGTCAAAGTATACATACATAACATATGTAACCAGTTCATTGCATCCAGTTACTGTACTAGAATTATAAAATATAGATACCGGGGTATAATTTTTGGGATGCGCGATGCCCGAAAAAAAGACACGAAAATGTAATAATAGTGAGGCGTGTAATATTCATTCGTATCCAATTACTTGACGCGAGGATATGGATAAATTGTAACTATCTTGTTATCTCAAGGGTTAATATTCGGTTATAGGCTTGGCTCCTTTGACAAAATGTTTATAATATAAGATGTAATATACACCCAGATTTGCATTGCCAATATACCTATGAGCAGATTTCGGCAGATATTACGACTACTGAGAAATGTGTCGAAATTTAAACGGATAAGTATCGGACAATTGAGTGTATTCCAAGATCTAAATTGATTGAATTTCGTTAAAGTCAAGAGAAGAAGATCGGAAGCGCGTCATAACTCTCCTTTCTGATCGTTAATTATTATTATTCGGCATAATATAAATAATGTGTAGTACAAAAAAAGGTTATGCTTCATTCGTTTGGACATGTGTAAAGAATCTGTAGTAAAAGATTGACAAAACAGAAAAATTGCAATGTGACAGTGATAGGATACGATGAAGACCTAGACCGACCTATTGGTTGTTTTACAAGAAGGTGCTGTCAGGAGCCCAAGTAACCGGCGAGCATGCATTTAAAGAGCTATCAATGTTGAATAAGCAAACGAGATGCGTAGGGCTCCCGCAAGAATCAGGCATGAAGATTTAAATAGATAGAGAGATGTAAAGCAATACTAGATTTTATATTTGTTGTAGTGAAAACTTGAATTTCCCCTTTTTACATATTATTCATAATGGAATCGACTACTGGTGGGTCAGTTTACGTCGCCTGTGGCGTGAGCGTGCCCGTCGTGTGTGCGGGGGCAGTGATATGCTGGTGTTGTTGTCGACGGAGCACCCCTCGTCCGCGGCAGGCAACGCCACCCCCAAATGAGCGTCGCCCGTCCAAAGAGCTCTACTACTCCATCCCGGTGGAAACGATGACGGCGTTCGGTCGCCGCTTCCTGCTGTCCTCGATCCTGTCTCGGTAAGCTCTCTTTGAGTTATTTGACACAGTTAATGATAGTCGAGTGAAGAAAGAGCCTATTAACCAACAGGTTCTTAGTTCCGATCCTGGTATGAGCATATACTTCTAAATTAGGGTTTACGGATATATGCATACACTTGCTCGATGGTGACGAAAAACAACGTGAGCAAACTCGCAGATTCAAATTATATTTCAAATGAAATGTGACCTAACCTAAGAAAGAGTTGATTTTGCCCTTGGGTTATGGACGGCAGTTGCTATATGTCAAAATGTCAGAATATTCTCCAAATCCATAGCCAAGCCTAAATAGCTTGGAACTAGACAATCCTAGTGGATTATAAAGTGGGACAACAAGAAAAAAATAGCAAGAAGAAAAATAGTGCACCTTTTCCACCTACATGGACCTCATTAGTCTGATCTGATGCAAGTCCATACGGTGTCGGCGCAATAACGCCGTATATCCATTCATCTCAATCAGTTTTCATAGAACTCTCCGATTCTGCTTAGATCAAGTGGCGTAACACTTGTAGACCGTATTCGCAATGATGATGTTGGAAACAGAGTTGGTCTGAAAGAGAGTGTCGGTTTAAAATAAGAAGAGGCATGCTCCGTTGGTTCGGACATGTAGAAAAAAGCGATATAACGCGAAAATAGAAGGATGTAGTGTATGAATAGAAGATGTACCACAGCCAGATTGATCGTGTTTTATCAGAAGGTGATGTCGGGAGCCTTGGGAACCGGCGAGCGTGTATAATAAGACAAATGTACGTTAATGAAGCGAGTGAGGTTTGCACTAACCACAGCAACTCCTTAGTAGCTTACTGGTAACCTCACTCACACGCAGGAACACAACAACCCTCTAGAGAGTTGTTATTTGGCTGCGGTTTTCTGTGAGGTGGAGGTACTTCCCGCGACGGGCTGCTTTGATGCGCTCTACCTCTCTTAAAACATCCAGACCAAGACAAACAAACGTGTTCATGCACACATATGTTTGTCTTGTGTGGGAATCGAACCCACGAGCGTTGGTGTCAAAGTTGCGTCATTCACGGCTGAGCCACCGTGCTCGTCACATGGTTCATTATCGACTACGCTATCGCTGTTAAATTTTTGTTCATTCATCATCATTTTCGTCTATACATAGGTACAATAGTTCAAGATGTCGAGAATTATAAGTATCAAGGTGCAACAGAATCATTTTAATAAATAATATGAAATCTCGACATATAAAAATAATTATCAAAATGGGTTAAAACTGTGTCATGTAGCGTATTAAATTAGCCTTACCTCGTTAAATCTCTTCTATTTCACTCTGGTCCAATATTAAATAATTTTGTTTCTGTTACAACATCTTGGTACCTTTACTTAAGTATTATAGGTATACCCAATCTGTATAGGTAAAGTTTATACTATCGCAGTTAGTGCGTGTTCTATATAATAGATTGAGTACCTATTTAATTAACTAACTATCCATGTGCTAGTGTGAGGGTCCTGACTACTGGGAGTACTGCCACTGGTCGTCAATTATAAAACATTAATTATAAAAATGAACTTGATTTTATTTAACAATTTCTTAGTACGACTACCTAAGTCAACCAGTGCGCAGTAACTGGCGACCACGCGTCACACATTCAATTCTCACATATAAAACGCTGACGCGCAACCTTATGAAGTACATGTGTCCCCACATTATGAAGGAGAGTTATTATGGAATTGATAAATATCTAATTGACAGAGATCTTTGGAAATAATAATAATTATAAATATTTATTTCTCCCATAAATTGTACAACGCTAACTTATGGAAGCGAGAGCTGGGTATGGCAGAAAGAGCATGAAAGTAGAATAAACGCGGTCGAAATGCGAGCGCTGCGCAAAATTTGTGGCGTAAGTTAGAAACAGAGTTGGTCTGAAAGAGAGCGTCGGTGTTAAAATAAGAAGAGGCATGCTCCGTTGGTTCGGACATGTAGAAAGAATGAAGATGAAAGACGAAGCAGATATACAATGCAAAAGTGGAAGGATGTAGGAGCCAGGGAAGGCCGAGACTTACCTACCTACCGTAGCCCACTAACGCCTGCGATACATCAAGTATCACTCGCGCGACGCCAAATTCAATGATCTTTCTAGAATTTAATTGTCTTTCAGAGATCCTGACGCTGCAGCTAATTCGACGGAAATGGAGATAGATCCATCGTCGAAACATGTTTACCACACGATTGCACCCTAGAAGATAGAGTGGAGAAGCAGCTCGTCTGGGGAAGTAAGATAAACGCAGCAAAATAACGACTCTGTAGAGGGTTGTCGTGTTCCTGCGTGTAAAGATAAAGATAAAAAATCTTCATTTGACATTGGGCCCTCGCGGTCACTTAGACACATCTAGCATTTTTTGAAATATAATCTTATTCAATTCTCTTATTTTACTTTTTCCTTTTTTTAATCTACTATTATTTCGGAAGTGACCATTGGCGAAGAAGAAATGCCGAAAGAAACTTGCCAATATAGGTCTCTTTTAAAATTGACAATTAGATATTACAAAAAAGTTCACATAAACCTATTGGTACAATAATGATATCAAATGGTAAAATTAAATATTATTAAGGACAGGTAGTCTAGTGTCTAGTGCTGAATTATTTCCAGACATCTTTGTCAGTTACATATTCATCAATTCTATAATAAGCCCTTCTACAGAGAGTACTCGTATTTGTGTGTGTGAGTTCACCACTAAGCTTCTAAGGCGTTATTTGTTAGCAGCAGAGGCATCGCGATACTTAATGTATTACAAGCGTTCATAGGCTACGGTTACCGCTTTACATCAGGTGAGCCGTATGCTTGTGTGCCTTCAGACGTTGAAGAAAAATGAAAAAAATAAAAATGCAAACTTCATATAATGTACAAACAGGGTCTGACCTCCGCGTCACAGAAAACCACAGGCAACCAAATAACAACTCCATGGGTGGTCGTTGTGCGTGTGTGTGATTGACGTCACTAGTAAGCTCCTAAGGAGTTGCTGTGTCAGCAGCAGAGGTGGCATCGAGAGGGTGATACTTAAGGTATTACAAGCGTTAATATGCTACAGTAACCGCTTTACATCAGGTGAGCTGTATGCTTGTATTCCTCCCGACGTAGTATAAATAAACAAACACTTAACAGTTGCATAAACATATGTCGATGTGGTTGGGCGGTGATAATATTGGTCGGAGAGATGGCTGAATTATTGATGGTTTAAATTTTAAAGCGTCATTCACGTTGTAAGTGCCATGTTTATTGTTATTTCTTCTTTAAGGCGTTCTTGATGTGTGTCATATTTATTGGAATATAATTGCAGCTAAGAACAAACGTCAAACACAAATACAATAGACTTCGTGACAGATGACATCTGTCAATACAAGTATTATACATTTTATTTTGGCAATATCATGAGATATTTCATCTCAATATGCAACTAACATCAAAGTGCAAAGTAGGCAGTTGGTTAAAATGTCACAAATTACACACAACAGGAATCGAAGCATGTGGATTTTCTCCAGTGGTCATTCTAGAATTTAATGGTCTTTCCTCGGAGATCCTGACGCAGCGGCTAATTCGGCGGAAATGGAGATAGATCCATCGTCAAAACATGTTTACCACACGATTACACCCTAGAAGATAGAGTGGCGAAGAACTTCAGAGAACATCTTCAGAAAACATGAACACAGAACAAATTTACAGGCAATTTGATCTAAACTACTTTTTGTGCTTTCGCTACTGCCGGCTCGCACCCACACACTACAGATAGTAAATGCATGCCACCGCTGCCATGATTGCTCCGCATCTCTGTCTCTGTCGCAGAGACCGGACCGCCAGCCGGAGCAGCAACGGTGGCGAGTGCATGCGGTTCAAATTTCTGATGGCAGACACTCGCAGAGAAGACCGGAGCAGCCGAGGCAGAGACTACCGCAGCAGCCATGACAGCGGCGGCATGCATCTACTAACGATAGTGCGTTGGTGCCTGCCAGCACTAGTTCGCGTTAACTAATCGGAAGCAAGAACACACGAAATCATCATATTATCATCATCATATCAGCCAAAAGACGTGCACTGCAGAACATAGGAATCCCCCTTTGACTTCCACAGCAATCGGTCTTGTGCTGCTTGCATCGAACGGCTCCCGGCGATCTTTACAATATCGTCTGTCCATGGTGTGGGAGGTCGTCCTTCGCTGCGTTTTCCGGTTCTGGCTTAGCATCATGTCGAAGAACTCCTCGGAACACAACCCATTGTACAATCGGTAAAATACGCAAAGGGAGGCAAAATCTCTCCTTAAACTCAGGGCTCAATACCGTACGTGAGTTTAGGATCATCAACTTTCCTCACAGCTCGTCTTTGCACCGAGTCACAAGTTCCCAGCTGGTATCTAATACAGGTGCCTCCGCCCAAATGTGACTACAGTACTTCATATGCTGTTTGACTTGAGACTTACATAACACGAGTCTTTGGCCTGGGCTGAAGTAAGTGAAGTGCTGTTTGGATCTGTCGAACACACCAAGTTTCTTGGACGCCAGCTTGACCTTCTCTTCCAGGTGACTGCGGTACTGAAGATCGCTGGAGATCTTGATACCAAGAATCCCAAAGCTATTGGCGATCGTAAGTGGCGTGTTCTGGAAATAGGGAACTACAGTAAATGGGGTTATCTTAGCGGTAAATGCACAAACTTGTGTCTTTATAGGGTTGAATTGTATCAAATTCAACCGTCCCCAGTCAGAAATTTTACGTAAAGTAACTTCTATTTCAGACACAAATTTAACGCGACTTTCCTCTACAAGGGAACGATCCACGGCCTGTGTTAATAAATAAATGTCCCCAGTGCTGTCGTCCGCATATCAATGAATGCTATTAATTGGCAACATATCATTGAGATCTGATAAGAAGCTGGCAATCCATATCAACATACCCTCGTGCAGCCCGTACGATGGTAACTTCGATAGAAGACCCCGATGCCAGACCCGATCAAACGCCTTTGCCATATCAAGGCTGACAGCCAATACCTCACCTTGACTCTCAATCGCCAAATCCCAGCAATGTATAAGATACCAGATAAGATATCACTAGTCGAACGACAGTGATGAAAGCCGTATTGACGGTCGCTGATCAAGTTGTGATCTTCTAGGTTGCCAAGAGTCGTGTGTTTATCACACGCTCTATCACCTTGGAGAAGGGAGGTTATGGCAATAGGTCTGTAATTCGATGAATCTCATTTATCGCCCTTTTAGGGCATCAGATCCACATTCGTTGAGATCCATTAAGAAGTGACTTGCCCAGTGGAGTACGAAAGCCTGAAAAGGCACGTTAGTACAGAACACAACTCAGGAGTACACTGTTGGTATGCCATCTGGGCTACTCGATTTATGAATGTCAAGAGAGAGTAACGCCAGACGGACATCTCGCTGTGTAATTGAGAATTTCGGCATTGAGCTTGCGGTATAGTACGGATAGTAGGCGGCATAGCTCCCTCGTCGTTCAAATTCCAGCTACAGGCTAAGAGATTACCCAATAGATCGTTCTCTTTAGCACTGTACACCAGACTATCCGGTTTTTGCAGTAGTAGAATGGACGGCTGATAGAAATTTCCCTCAGCAGCTTTTGCGAGCGACCAGAAAGCACGGCTCTGAGAGGGAAGGTTTACAAGCCGCTCATCAACTCTACTGAGGAAATCAAATTTCGCACTAGCAATCACTCACTTACTGGATCTGGAGGCAGCATTCAATTTACGTTTCAGAGTAAAGACATCTGGTTCTCCATTAGCACACGCCGTGGTCCAAGCCTCGCAAGCTTGCTTGAGAAGATTGGTTTCTCTAATGGGCCGATTAAACCACGATCGTTTTATAGCTCCCGCAGCAGCATGGCAATACGAAAGTAAGCTAATTGCCAAACTCGCATTCAGTTGGGCACGCTCACGCGTCGCGGCTATACGTACTTTGCCACAAACCATAAATGTCTTCATCTCTTTCTAACGATAGGTATGCCCTATAATTAGTCTCTTTGTTAGAGAAAAGTGTCATAATAAATAACCGTACGTAGATATAGTACTACTTGCGCCATTTTAAAATACAATAATGTTGGTGTATAACGTTAGCGGTTACCATAGCCTATGAACGCTAGCAACAAAAATAAAATCGCTAGCTGGCTGCCACCCCGCTGTCAACACAGCAACTCCTCATCTTCTGGTGACCGTACGCACTTGCCGGAACACAACAACCCTCCAGGGGGTTGTTATTTGGCTGCGGTCTTCTGAGAGATGGAGGTACACCAGTATCAGAGCCTTGTTTGTTGATAAGCAGGGTGCACCACGTGCGGGTGAGGCTGGCTTTGCCTCTAAAGGTGACATTGAGCTACTTATATACCAAATGCATTGGTAGCACTTGTGATAAATCTAATTAACAAAATAATAAAATATTTTATGGTTTAATTAAATTATTTTCCGTAACAAATTAAGTACGACAAATAAACACAGCATCAAATTGGAAATCATTTTAATTTACCAGAAGGCACAGATCGCTAAACACAATGCAGCGCTGGTCCCGACGCTCACTTATGGAAGCGAGAGCTGAAAGTAGGATAAACGCTGTCGAAATGCGAGCGTTGTGCAAAATTTGTGGCTTGCAAACACTTGCAGACCGTATTCACAATAATGATGTCAGAACAGAGTGGAAGGTAATGTCAGAAGCCTCAGAAACCTGCGAGCGTGCACGACAAGAGCAATAAATGTTATTGAAACGAGTGAAGTATGTAAGGATCGGGTCACGTGGCGCTCGGTCCTCTCTGCCTGCCCCGCAAGGCATTAGGCGTGAAGTTATAGATAGATAGATTAATTTGACAAGACATTATCCCGTCTTCGTAGTGATCTTTCTATTTAGCATCCACAATTCCGTAGTCTGGTTAAATGGAGCCCAAAACATTGCTCGACTCAACGCTGCATCTGGCGTGACAGGAACTGCTACCAGGTCTCTTTGACAGCGTCCCTGGTAGCTCAGGTGCCATTCTGAAATATACACATAAATTCTTAGAGTCTAGAATGCTCACAGGAGTTTTTATACAGCATCTGGAGGCAAGCAAGCGTACAGCCAACCCGGTGTACCCCGTTTTGCTAATGTAGAAGTGTGGCATCGCGTTGATGATGCATTGTAAGCATCGATGCACGCAAAAAACGAGCCATTTGCACTTTTTATAACATGGACTCCTGAGAATCACTCAGGGAACTGTTCGAAGAAATAAAATGTCCTTACTGTTACTTCTCATGCATAGAGAAGTAACTTCGGATTATTTACTTAAGGATTATTTGCTATGAAATATATACTATGAAAATAAAATGTAAAAGTTGTAATCGTTTTCAAACTTCACCAAAAATTTAAGAGGTAGCTAGGCTATCAGCTTGCGAGGAATGGTAGATATTTTCTTATAAATTGTATTCGAGTCTACAGCCTGAAAAGGTACTGTCCTTTTCTGACAATGTGTTCAAGAAGTACATTAAAAATACTCTCAGTAAAAAGGTTTATTACAGAATAGATGAATATACAACTGACAAAGATGTCTGCAAATACTTCAATACAGACAACCTTTCCTTAATAACCTTTAATTCTACCATTTGATATCATAATTATACCAATATAGTGATGTGAATTTATTGAAATATCTAATTGACAATTTGAAAAGAGGATTTCTTCGCCAATGGTGATTTCCGAAATACTAGCAGAATAAAAAGAAAAATGGTAACATGAAAGAATTTAATAAGATAAAATAAGATTATATTTCAAAAAAGATAAGATGCGTCAAGGTGATGGAAGCAATTAAAGCGGTATACTTACACGTAGACTAACGACTGCGTAGATATTTCTATAACTAACATGAGCAATGAAATTACTACAAGTAGTAATACTTACTTGCCCCTGTAAATGCAATTAAACATACATTAACGCAATTCTAATCTAACTGCAATTCAATATAAAGGACGGTACTACTATGGATTTGTCACTTGTAGCATGTAATTCTAATGAATAACATCTACAGCGCCTGGATGCCTCGTGGAGAGGCGAAACACGTGTCGCAGCGACGACCAGAACAGTCATGGCAAACGGTGGTGTGTGCACGTAGTTTCTGTTTCAGATGGCAGGCAATCGCGAGGACGACCGCAGCAGTCGGGGCAAAGACTACCTGAGGAGCCACGCAGCGACGGCATGTTGCATCTACTAGCGATAGGGGACGAGTGCCGACCGATACTGATTCGCGTGAACTAATTGGTGGCGGAAGCACACAAAGCCGGGTAGATCAAATTGCATGTAAACCAGCATGAGTTTCTTAAAAAGCCGTGCATGTTATTAGAGAGTCGCCAACGCCCAAAGGACGCTCCAGGGAGTTGCATCTGTCCATAGACTATATCATACCTACAGGTCGTACGCTTGTTTGAATGAATTAATGGATTAGCATAAAATACGGTTATGGAAATTGGTATAATAATTACAACAATAAGTCTCCCGTACTTTATCAACTTTAGCATGCAAATGTCATGAGACACAAATACGTAATAAATAATAGGTACGAGTACCTTCATGTAAATAAATACATTTTGAGATATCAAATTTTATCATTACATTGCGTCATGCTAATAAATTTATAAATTTTACATTTACAATTAAAGAACTCTTTCAGTGAATAGAATGTGTTTTCCTTCAGCCATACTATAGTTAAAGTTTACGTTTAAATAATACAATATCACTAAATTTAACTGTCAAGATAGTGAGAGCCTTGTGAGAAGTTTTCCGTCTTTTCAAAACAATATAGAATAGAATAAAATACTCTTTATTGCACCAATAACAAATACATACAGAACACACGCAGAACAAGAAAACAAATGTACAATAGGCGGTCTTATCGCTAGAGCGATCTCTTCCAGACAAGCATGACATGAAAAAACATACATATATAAAAAGTAGGTAGGTGGCGCATTTAAGCATATACAATTTTCACTTAATGTATTATATGCTGATATACATATATACATACAAATAAAAGGAGGAAAAAAAAGTAGCAAAAACATGACAGAAGACTAGAACATACAATAATATTTACATAAAGGTAATGACAAATATACCATAAATATAAAAAACCTAATAGTCGTAATACCATAGTTACTATTACGTTTCTTCCAATCACAAAGTTTATCTGATACAACGTCTAAAATTTAGTTTGAATTATTTCTTTAATATGTTGATCCATATATTTAATATTAAGATTTTATTTGACATTTATATGTTTGTACCAAATTGTATAAAATCAGTTTTATTTAGATTTACTGTGAAAATATTGCTTTTCAGTCAGTTTGTTATTGAATTAATTTAAATTTAAATCATAATTTCAGATATTAGCGCAGGATATAATAACAGACGCATCGTCTGTAAATAGAAAGCATTTGTGGTTTGATACGTCAAGGAGATCGTATACGTAAAGAAAAAGAACAGTGGGCCCAATACGCAACCCTGTGGCACACCAAATGCGTTTCTCCTTTATTTGTATTTATTTAATATTACACTTGATGTAATGTCCATTTTTGTTTTACTTCCACGACGTGCTCTCTATTTCTTAGATAAGAATCCAATCAATTTTAAATTCAACTTTCTAATGCCTAGCTTGTCGACTTTTTTTCATTTACATAATATGTCGATTATTTTATGTTCATTTCTACTTCGTAAAATTTACATTTCTAATCAGGACATCTATGGACTGAAAGAGATCCTTTTGCTAAATAACACCTCCCTAGAGGGTTGTAGTATTCCTGCGTGTGAGTGAGGTCACTAGTAAGCTCCCAAGGAGTTGCTGTGTAAGCAGCAGAGGAGGCATCGCGCGAGTGATACTTAATATATCGCTAACGTTAATAGGCTACGGTTCCTGCTTTACATCAAGTGGCCCATATGCTTGTATGCCTCCCGACGTAGTATAAAAAAAAAAGATATCGAATCGAATAAGTCCTCTATTTGTTTTAAGCGCAATAAAGATTTTACAATCAAACAAACGGCCTAAGTAATACGCACCTTTGGTTGGATATCTGCAATTCTCGCGTTCCAAATCACATATATCGTCAAAGTCTTTAGTGTGCATTGTCATATTTTGATATCGTTTACGGGTCACTGTGTTCTGTGTGTTAGAGCTCCATATACCGCACACTGGGCCATACCTTAAATGAAACTAAATATACTTAAAGGTAATTAAGGCTTGTTTCACACGTGCCACGAGGACATCGTCGCGACAAACAGTGGACAAGCAGAGGTTACGTATGAATTGTGTCGCGGCAGCTCTTTGCAGTTGCCTTGTGGTTCCTACAATTTCTTTATATTACTGAGGTGGCAACCAATCATACGTACTGCCTGATGGTAAACAGTTACCGTAGCCTATGGATATTTGCGACACCGTGGATGTCACTCAAGAGTTGCCGACCCTAAACAATGCGGATGTGGTTGAGTTGTCGCAAGCAGTTGTGATGTGGCTACGTAGTGTGCAGACAGACAGTTCACTCCGGCTATCGTGTTGTTGCGTCGACGCAACGTTGCGTCTGCGATGTGGCCGCCCCCTAGTTTGCGGTGTCGCTGGTGGTTGCGACGTGGCTGCGATGTGGTCAGTTTCACCCACGCGGTCGATAATGACGGCAAAATGTGGTCCGTGTGAATTCTACTATTCATTTTCATTCAAATTAGCGCCAGCGTACGTGTTTTGGTTGTGGTACGTGTGAACAAGCCTAAATTGGTTTATTTGCTGTGGCACATGATAGATACATAATGTATTTCATTATGTCATATTGTTCATCCATGTCCCACCAGGAGTCGATTTCATTCTGGGCGATGGCGCATTGTTCGGAGGATAGTGAATTGTTGGAGATGAATGAACACGTCCTTCAACTAGGAGCTGTCATATTTTTTATTAGAATGTATTACATACAGTTAAATGTCAAGTACAAACATTATGCACTTTTAATTATAGCGCCATCTACCGGCAATACCGTGAAAATTTAATATCATGTCAATGTGCGAAGTAGACAAACTAATGTGGAATATATTGACGGAATATTTAGGTTCAAAAAAGTTGACAAAGTTTACCAAATCAGCCCTTACTCATCCTACTGCAGGTACTCGGGTCTCCCTTCAACCGAATGGGTTTAGAGGATACTCCACCACGCTGAGGCCAGTGTTTTCAAGCCACCCGTGGGCCACTGACTTAGTTTAACGACTGTCATCTTTCGACAACAGCCGGGACCGACGGCTTAACGTGCCCTCCGAACCTCGGAGAAACTCGAGATAGGTAAACCCATCTATAGACAGGCTGAAGTGTGCGTTGCTTAACCTGCGTGTTCAGTTAGAATGACACGCGCAACGCGTCGAGCTCTCAGACAACGTTTATCCTTACAAAATTGTGCTCTATCAAGGTCATAGGGCCCTATTTTCATAATGAGCCCAGGGCCTCTTATAGACGGCCCTGACTGCACTACTCGGCTCGCTTGAGTTGCATCTAGAAGTCGTCGTAAGCGCATGCATTTCTCCCCGTTTTTTCTTAATTTTCGTCATGTGATAAACACGCACGCAGTTATAATACGCGAGTGTGCACATTGCAACAGCAGCTGCCTCTTGAATGACATTCATGTTGTATAACGTCTTCCCACACCCCGCGAGGTTGTAGGCGAGGTCGGCTACTTAGGGCAATTTCGACCAGAGCTTCGTAGTAGTGGAGGCTTTAAGCTTGCCACCGCTATTGAGCTATAATTTAAGATACATACTAGCGCTTATTTATTCTTTACCTTCATTCACCAGTCTTCCTAATCTACCTACGATATTTTACGAGGTCTATGGCGTAGTCGCGAAACGCGCTGTTACGTTACTTTGACACCAACGCTCGCCCGTCCACACATTTTTGTGGCAACCATTTTGTGTGCAAGAACATGTCTGTTTAGCTTGGATTTGGAATTATAATGTAATTTATTAATTACATTATAATCGGATCGACTCAATCCCAGGCATTTTTATCATGAATATAGTCAGATACTTTATAATATGCCCTGCTACACAATTTGGCTTAATAGTAGTTTTAAATTTGTTTATTGACAATTCTCTTATATTGCTGGGAAGTTTGTTATAGAACCGTATACATTGCCCCATAAAAGAATTACTTATTTTGTGGAGAAACTTGGATGTAACACAAGATTATGCTTATATCTAGTATTTATGTTATGAGTATCAGTCTTTTTACAAAATGAGTCTATATTTTTATGGACATACAAAAGATTTTCATAGATATATTGCGATGCGACTGTTAGAATATTTATTTCTTTGAATTTTTCTCTAAGGCTCTCCCGGGGACCAAGTTTGTAGATAGCTCTTATGGCTCTCTTTTGCAATAAAAAGATGTTGTTAATGTCCGCGGAGTTACCCCAATGAAGAATTCCGTATGACATAATACTATAAAAGTAGCTGAAATAAACTATTCTAGCCATATCAACATCAGTGAGCCGTCTAATAGTTTTCACTGCATAGGCTGCAGAACTTAGTTTTCCTGATAATTTTTCAATTTGTGGGCCCCATTGTAGTCTGGAGTCAATTGTTATACCCAAGAACACAGTTGTCTCCACAGGGGCTAAATTAGTTCCATTAACATGTACATTGGTAGTCACCTGTCTTACATTAGGTGTTGAAAACTTAATTACTTTAGCCTTTTTATCATTTATTAGCAGCAGATTATTAACATTAAACCAATGCATAACTTTAGAGAGAGCATCGTTAACTTCGTCATAATTACCTAACTGTCTATTAATTTTGAATGTCAAAGAGGTATCATCCGCAAACAATGCAATCTCATGTTTATCCTTTACATAATAAGGTAAGTCATTTATATATACTAAAAATAAGAATGGACCTAGAATTGACCCCTGTGGGACTCCCATATTTACAGGGGATCCCGAAGATCTTTTACCATTAACATTAACCTTCTGTATCCTATTGCCCAGATAAGAAGACAGAAGTTCGAGAGCCTTGTTCCAGATACCGTAGTGGTGTAATTTTCTGACAAGAGTATCATGGTGCACGCAGTCAAATGCTTTAGACAGATCACAGAAAATTCCCAAGGCATCTTGCGAACCTTCCCATGCCGCGAATATACTTTTAAGCAAATGAATCCATGCGTCTATAGTTGAACAGCCTCTCGTAAATCCGAACCACACCACTAGTTGTTACTACCCAGAGCCGCAAGGACATATGGAAGAGCAAGGAGCTACACGGGCGATTCTACCGGGCTCTTAATGGGTCTGATGTAGACCCGCTCGCGTCGGTGGCCTGGGTACGTTTCGGTGACCTGTTTGGGGAAACCGAAGGTATTTTCTTTGCAATTATGGATGAAGTTATCAAGATGGATAACTACCTGAGACATATAATATTGAAGGACAGTACGGTCGACATTTGTCGAGCATGCCACCGTCATGGCGAATCACTCAGACATATAGTCTCCGGTTGTTCTCATCTTGCTAATGGCGAGTACTTGCACAGATACAATCAAGTAGTGGGGCTTGTACACCAGCAACTTGAACTTGAATAGGTGTGCACCAGCGGCAGTTCTCGAAAATGGCAATGTCACGCTCTACTGGGACCGGTCTATCATCACAGAAAGGACTATTGTGGTCAATAGACTAGGTGTATTTAAGTGGGGTCAAAGCAGCCCTTTTGCTGAAATGCTTTTTTTATGATGTAAGTACAAATTTACCGTTTTCGGATTTATTGCTTTACTTGTACTACATGACATTGCTTCTTACCAAATTTCATGATTCTAGCTCAACGAGAGGTGCCCTATAGGTTTTGATACCCTTGCGAGTGTCAAAATATGTGCATAAACGGCACGTAAACAGCCGTAGCTTTTGATTGCGTTGACGTAGAAGTTTGATTTTTTCACTGCTCGAAGGGATTGCAGACCTGAGTATTTGTACCTATTACTAATATCGACTAGATAGTAGTTAATAGATTCAGGCGTTACTTTGCGAAAGTCAAATTTATTACTATAAGAAAGATTCATTCGAAGCATGTTATTCTAACGACTAACATCTACAGCGCATGAAGACGCCTCGTGGAGAGGCGAAACACGTGTCGCGGAGACGACCATAGCAACCAGGTCAGCAACGGTGGCGGGTGCATGCGGTTCACATTTCAGATGGCGAACATTCACAGAGACGACCGGAGCAGCCAGGGCAGGAACGGTGGCGGGTGCATGCGGTTCACATTTCAGATGGCGAACACTCGCAGAGACAACCGAAGCAGCCATGGAGCGGCGGCATGCATCTACTAACGGCAGTGGGTGGGTGCCGGCCGGCAGTAGTTCGCACGAACTAATCGGGAGCGGAAGCACACAAAGTAGTTTAGATCAAATTGCCGGTCAACTAGCTAGCTCCACCCGTCCCTGAGGAAAAACGTCTTGACAGAGGGATAACAAAGTGATCCGATGAGGGAAGCACACAAAGTAATTTAATCAAATTGTCAGCAATTGACTCATTTCACGAACAGTGAATACGTACCGCTCGTAGAGTTTGGGACATAACTGGTTGCAGGAGTGTATCGGCACCTCTTGCGTGGTGGTATCTGTGAAACCATAAAGTTTGACTGTATAGTATTGTCTTAGGTTTTCGCGATTGTTACACATTGAATTAAACAATTTTTAACGGAAGTATCGCGTATTTTATTTATTTTGTTGAACCTGACGTTTCGAACGCTTTGCAGCGTCCGTGGTCGCAGGAAGACTAAGGTGGTATTTGTCTTACATTAGTTATTCAATTATTACATCTACCGACATGGATGGATTAATTATATATGTTCCGATTCACACAAAAATCGCTCACAGTGTCCGAACATTTTTTAGATCTTTGGGTTTGGGACTTGATTATTTTTAGGACTGGATCCCAAGCAGGTGGTAGAGAAGATGGTTGGCAAGTACCACCTGCTTGGGATCCAGTGAAAGTCATTTTGGTCTTTAAGTTTTAAGAATGTAAAAAAAATGGGTGCGCAGAAAAATAATGGATTTTCAAAGTGGGCGGGAGACGAAATAAGTTTAAGAATCTCTGATCTAAATTCTTAGTCTTAAGTTGCAGAGCCTGCCAATCCTAGCCAAACACTAGGAGAAAATCTGGCACAGTAAGCTCGGTTTACCTCACGAAGTTGTAAATAAAAAGTACTGACTTAAGGTGATAATTCCAGTTATTGTTCTATTGTATGTAGTCGTCTTCGGAGGCCATGGTGCTGCCGTTCTGTAACATTATAACAAAGTTAATTGAAACCAGTTAAGTGCGAACCAAACTCGAGTACTTGGCCTGCAACGCCGCAGAACCTATACCGGTCCGCATTGGCGGAAGATACGGTAGAGCGCACGGATCGGTGTAGATACTTGGGATCTGTCCTCCACGCGTCCAGAGGCAATATCGATTGTGACGACAAGGCACATATTACTGCGGCCTGGGCCAAGTGGCGTGAGTTGTTGCTTGTTAATTTTCTTTTTAAATTTATCTGTAGGGCTTTCTTGATTCCAGAATAGTGAAACGATGCCGATTACTCCAGCTATAGTCGCCCAAGCTGTAATGTTTAGGAATCAAAGTCGAACACTTTTTTTTAGCATAGTAGCTCCTCTTTGCCTGATGGTAAGCGAAAGAGGAGTCCAAATCGCAACTGCCATGCAGACCTGCAAGATGCTTCTTCACGCGGTGGAACTCGGTGGGAAATCGCTGAAACTTTAAATGTACCGCGTACAAATTTAACGTATGCTTTGACAAGGTACGACCAGAACGGGCTTTAAACAAAAAGGCCAGGAAATGGTGGAATAATACGTACGTCAGCGTGAGATTGCCGATTTATTGCCCTCGCAGTTTTGTGAAATCGTATTCTTAACGCGGTCGAGATACGACAGCGCATGCAAAGCGCGTGAGTGAGCGCATAATTAGACGAAGAATGGAGGAACGGGATCTGTATGCTCGGAGACCAGCTCGAGGCCCAGAACTCCTCGGCCATGGTGGCCGAGGAGTTCTCGCGTAGCCCGACTTCAATTTGCGAGAGAACACGCTAATTGGGCGCATGAGGATTGAAGCAAAATTCTTTGGACTTTACTTACAAAAAAAGAATACTGCCGACAGGAAATTACAATCTTAAAATTCACCAATGTAATATGGGTAGAATAAACTGCAGCTGTCCTAACATAAAGGAAGTTCCATCAACTAGATATCTTGGGGTTATTCTAGACCAACGTTTGTCGTGGTATCCTCAAATTTAATTTATAAATACTTGCCTATTAAATACCCAGTCACCGTCCGCCCAGTATGGTTCGTTATTGTCTGCGCTCTTTTTCTTCTTCTTTGCAATGAATTGATCAATGATGCTTTGAGTTTTGTTGATGGCCAATATCTTATCAAATTGCCTTCTGATCAATCTGGGTTCTGATAAAGGGCTGGTTTTTCCTGTGCTTTAAGAGAGTTTTTAAATCAAAAGAGATTTAGAGCAAACTGAACTGCTACAAATGTAAACGCTTCTCATTCAGAATCACAACTTAAGTGTTCTCGGAAGGACGCTTCTCTGAAATAATGTCATTTATGTTTGGATATGTTAGGCTAGTTTAGTATTCGCAATGATGATGTTAGAAACAAAGTTGGTCTGAGAGGGAGCGTCGGGGATCAGGTAAGGGAGGTGTTAAAATAAGAAGAGGCATGCTCCCTTGGTTCGGACATGTAGAAAGAATGCAGAATGAAAGAATGACGAAGCAGATATACAACGCAAAAGTGGAAGGATGTTGGAGCCGAGGAAGGCCGACGAGCTCGGTGGCTTTGTCGTGACTTTCACACCGACAGTTGACAGTCGACTTTGACACCGACGTTCGTGGGTTCAATTCCCACACAGGACAACATTTGTGTGCATGAACATGTATGTTTCTCTTGGTCAAATAACAACTCCCTAGAGGGTTGTTGTGTTCCTGCGTGTGAGTAAGGTCACCAGTAACCTTCCAAGGAGTTAGTGGGTAAGCAGCAGAGGAGGCATCGCGCTAGTGATACTTAATATATCGCAAACGTAGTCTACGGTACCCGCTTTACATCAGGTGGGCCGTATGCTTGTATCTCCTCAGTAGAATGAATAGGATGAGGTTGATATATGAAGAGACTGATGAGTGTGGAAGAGGGGGAAGAGGTATGTTTGGATCGCTGCACCTGGTGTCCATAGTCTCTGCCTACCGCAATGGAAGACAGACGTGATGATATGTATGTGGGAATGAAGTACGCATGGAACGGAACGTTAGTAGACTGAGTGAAAGAGACATGTGTTAGTAGATGTGAGGATGAGTGAGAGAGATGAATGGCACGCTAGATTAAGATTAAGACACTTAAGATGCCGATTCTCTGTAAAACAGTGCGCGGTGTAGTTTTTAGTTTTGGATTATAACAAAAGCAGTAAAGCATTTTCTACGTTTTATTGGCTCTACTCTCACATATTCCAATAAAAATACAAGCCTTACCAGTAAAAATATTGACGACTAGCTTTGCCCGCGACTTCGTCCGCGCGGAATAGTTATTTTTTTATATTTACTTATATTAATAAAAATAAATAAAATTACAAAAATAAAAGTAGCCTAAGTTACTCCTTATTACATCAGCTATCTGCCAGTGAAAGTCCCGTCAAAATCTGTTTAGCCGTTTCAGAGATTACCCGAAACAAACAGACAGACAAAAATTGTAAAAAAAATATTTTGCTATATGTACCGTGTATACCATATCCATATGCATTTAATAAAAAGTGGTTATTTTAATATTACAAACAGACACTCTAATTTTATTTATCTGTGTAAATGTATATCTGTTGTCGAGCTCGGTGGCGCAGTGGTGAAACGCGCTGTTACGCTACTTTAGCACCAACGCTCGTGGGTTCGATTCTCACACAATACAAACATTTGTGTGCATGAACATGTCTGTTTGTCTTGGTCTGGGTATTTTCTATGTATAATAAGTATGTTTTTACAAAAAAAAAATGTATATACGTATGTTTATCAGTTGTCTAGTACCCATAACACAAGCTTCGCTTACTTTGGGGCTAGGTGGCGCTGTGTAATTAGTCCGACAATATTTATTTATTTATAGATAAAAACTTACGTCACAATGTGAAGCTCTTTAATGTTTGTATATTCGCCGTTTGCTGACACGTGAACGGTCGTATTGCATTCGACATAGTTTTTGTATGAAACAGCTAAAAATATAATGAACACAGAGATGGACGTGAAGTTGCGATTAAAAAATAGTCACTCAGTCTACATAAGGGAGAGAGAGAGCACGAAAGTATAATAAATGCGATCGAAATGCGAGCGTAGCGCAAAATTTATGGCGTAACGCTTGTAGACCGTTTTATATTGATGTTATAAACAGAGCTGGTCTGAAGGTGATCGTCGGTGTTAAAATAAGATGAGGCACGTTTTTTTTTATACAACTAGATTGGCAAACAAGCATGCGGGCCGCATTAGACGGTAAGCGGTCACCGCAGCCTATTGACGCTCGCAACACCACGGGGGTGTTACTCGTGCGCTGCCAATCTTGTGACCTAAGGCTGTTTCGTCACAGTACCCAGTAATTTCTCTACCATATCTCACCCTTCAAACCGGAACACAGCTATATAAATACGGCTGCTTGGCGGTAGAAATAGATGAGCCAGAGGTACCCACGCAGACGACTTGTACAAAGTCTCCCTCTGCTCCGTTAGTTCGGGCATACAGAAAGAATGCAGAAATTAAGAATTACGAAACAGATGTAGGTACAACGCGAAAATAGAAGGATGTAGGAGCCAAGGAAGGCCAAGACTAGCATGACCGAATCGATCGTGTTTTATAGTCTTAGAAACCGGCGATCGTGCATGCGAAGAGCTAAGAATGTTAAAGACGCGATTGATGTTTGTAAGGTTCGAGTCACGTGGCGCTCGGCTCCCTCTGCCTACCCCGCAAGGGATTTGGCGTGAAGTTATAAATATAAATTTTAAATTTTTAAATATTGTCGGACAAATTACACAGCGCCACCTAGCCCCAAAGTAAGCGAAGCTTGTGTTATGGGTACTAGACAACTGATAAACATACGTAAATACATTTTTTTTTTTGTAAATAAGTACTTATTATACATAGAAAACACCCAGACCAATATAAACAGTCATGTTCATGCACACAAATGTTTGTACTGTGTGGGAATCGAACCCACGAGCGTTGGGGTCAAAGTAGCGTAACAGCGCGTTTCACCACTGCGCCACCGAGCTCGTCTAGTTATAGATAGTCTTCATTGAAATAATGTGCGTTGTATGATCATCAGGATTTACAGCTTCCGAGGCACTTAAAGAAGATGAAATCTTAAGATGGGGCATAAAGCTAAGTGACGCCCTCATTTTGTTTTTATTAACAACGATGAGTTTAAGGTCAATTCCAAAAAAAAAAAATCGGCCAAGTGCGAGTCGGACTCGCGCACGTAGGGTTCCGTACCATTATCTATAAAAACGGCAAAAAAACACGTTTGTTGTATGGGAGCCCCCCTTAAATATTTGTTTTATTTTAATTTAATTATTTATTCTTATAGCGTCTACCTGTTGCCGTTATCAATATCGAGCAAAAATGAGCAAAAAAATCGGCCAAGTGCGAGTGGGACTCGCGCACGAATGGTTCCGTACCGTTATCTATAAAAAATTCAAAAAAATCGGCCAAGTGCGAGTCGGACTCGCGCACGAAGGGTTCCGTACCACTACCTATAAAAACGACAAAAAAATCACGTTTGTTGTATGGAAGCCCCCTTAAATATTTATTTTATTCTATTTTTTAGTATTTGTTGTTATAGCGGCAACAGAAATACATCATCTGTGAAAATTTCAACTGTCTAACTATCACGGTTCATGAGATACAGCCTGGTGACAGACGGACGGACGGACGGACGGACGGACGGACGGACGGACGGACGGACAGCGGAGCCTCAGTAATAGGGTTCCGTTTTACCCTTTGGGTACGGAACCCTAAAAATCACGTTTGTTGTATGGGAGCCCCCTTAAATATTTATTTTATTATATTTTTTAGTATTTGTTGTTATAGCGGCAATAGAAATACATCATCCGTGAAAATTTCAACTGTCTAACTATCACGGTTCATGAGATACAGCCTGGTGACAGACGGACGGACGGACGGACAGCGGAGCCTCAGTAATAGGGTTCCGTTTTACCCTTTGAGTATGGAACTCTAAAAATCACGTTTGTTGTATGGGAGCCCCCTTAAATATTTATTTTATTCTATTTTTAGGGTTCCGTACCCAAAGGGTAAAACGGAACCCTATTACTGAGGCTCCGCTGTCCGTCCGTCCGTCCGTCCGTCCGTCTGTCACCAGGCTGTATCTCATGAACCGTGATAGTTAGACAGTTGAAATTTTCGCAGATGATGTATTTCTGTTGCCGCTATAACAACAAATACTAAAAAATAGAATAAAATAAATATTTAAAGGGGCTCCCATACAACAAACGTGATTTTTTGCCGTTTTTATAGATACGGTATGGGACGGAACCCTTCATGTGCGAGTCCGACTCGCACTTGGCCGATTTTTTAGTATTTGTTGTTATAGCGGCAATAGAAATACATCATCCGTGAAAATTTCAACTGTCTAACTATCACGGTTCATGAGATACAGCCTGGTGACAGACGGACGGACGGACGGACGGACAGCGGAGCCTCAGTAATAGGGTTCCGTTTTGCCCTTTGGGTACGGAACCCTAAAAACGATCAATAAATAAATGAATATTGTCAGACAAATTACACAGCGCCATCCAGCCCCAATGTAAACGAAGCTTGTGTTATGGGTACTAGACAACTGATAAACATCCGTAAATACATTTTGTTTTTTGTAAATACATACTTATTATACATAGAAAATACCCAGACCAAGACAAACAGACATGTTCATGCACACAAATGTTTGTCTTGTGTGAGAATCGAACCCACGAGCGTCGGTGTCAAAGTCGCGTCATTCACGACTGAGCCGCCGAGCTCGTCAAAACAGGCACTGTACATTTATTATCTATGTACAAGTAACCGCAATTTAAATTACCTATTGCTTATAATCAAAATTATTGACTTATTGTAAATAAATAATAAATACAGAATATGTTTCAAAAAAACATAAATATGGTTCTACTTTGCCAGTATTGAAAGTTTTTTTTTTTGGAATTTATCTTAAATTCATCGTTATTATAAAAAACAAAATGAGGGCGCCACTTAGCTTTATGCCAATTAATTAATAGAACTTATTCAATAAGAAAATGTGTTGAATACGTCTTTTCTAGAAAAAAAATACACAATAAAAGGATACACAAAATATTAGCGAATACATGATACGCGATCATGACAGATCTTCTGTAGATATTCATTAGGTACTGCATAAAGCGTTTCCCGCTGTAATGTTCGAAACTGCTTAACAATCTTATTCCTGATAAGCGACTGTGTAATAAAAATTACAAATTTAATTACGCGAATCATGTAATATTAAATATGACTTTATTTAAGAGCCCTACAGCGAAAACCACTGTCGTATCACTCGCCACAACAAATTCGCCACAAATTTTACCTTCTTGATGAGTAGCAATACTACGTTACGATTTTTGAGGCACTTACCACGTTTTCTTTTTGTACAACGTCGGGAGACATACAAGCATACGGCCCACCTGATGTAAAGCAGTTATCGTAACGCTTGTAATATATTAAGTATCACATACACAGCAACTCCTTGAGTGCTTACTGGTGGCCTCACTCACACTCGGGAACAAAACAACCCTCTAGGGAGTCGTTATTTGGCTGCGGTTTTCTGTCAGATGGAGGATGTAGCCTATGAACGCTTGTCATACATTAAGTATCACTCGCGCGATGCCTCCTCAGCTGCTAACACAAATCCTTAGGAGCTTACTGGTGACCTCACTCACATGTAGAAACACAACAACCCTCTAGGGAGTTGTTATTTGGCTGCGGTTTTTCTGTGAGGTGCAGGTACTGCCCCAGACGGGCTGCCTTGATGCACGCTATCTCACTTAAAACATCCAGACCAAGACAAACAGACATGTTCATGCACTGCACACAAATGTTTGTCTTGTGTGGGAATCGCCCTACCTCTCTTATCATTGCCTTTTGACGTTGTATATAAATAAAGAACAAACGCAAGAATTGCGGTTGATGATGTACTTTTACTCGACGCACCCTACCTCTTAATAAAGAAAAATAATTGAAAATCTTAGTCAATTTTCAGTATGATGAATAAAGTTAATAAACCAATGTTATTGGAGGACAAATAACTGTGTTAAAATATCATCTAACATACTCGTATACAGCCAATGGGAGCTTAATACAGGTTCACACAACCAAGGGAGACTTTGTACAAAAGTCGTCTGCGCGGTAGAAATAGGTGCGACAGAGGGGTACCTCTGTCTCACCTATTTCTACCACCAAGCAGCTATATTTATATAGCTGTGTTCCAGTTTGAAGGGTGAGATATGGCAGAGAAATTACTGGGTACTGTGACTAAACAGCCTTAGATCACAAGATTGGCAGCGTGCAAATAAGATCCCCGTGGTGTTGCGAGCGTCAATAGGCTGCGGTGACCGCTCACCATCTAATGCTGCCCGCATGCTTGCCTGCCAATCTAGTTGTTTAAAAAAAAAACATGTACTCCAAGCTGAGGTTTTTCCCAAGGGACTACAGCATGGTGTTCTTCAAGAAAGGCGTGAAGAGGTTTTTAGAGGGTCGGCGACGCATAAGTGACACCCCGGTGTTACAAATGCCAATAAGCTAGGGTAACTGCTTACTATCGGCAGGACGTACGTTTGTTTGCCATTTTAGTGGTACAAAAAAATGTGAGTTTCTTGCTCTGTCATGGAAAAACAGCTGAAAGGATTTGAATAAAGTATAGCACAAACATACAAGCAAACTGCCCAACTGACGGAGCGATTACCGTAGACTATAAACAATTGCAATGCATTAAGTATAGCGCGATGCCACGTCTGCTGCTAAATCCGCAACATCTTACAGGTGACCTCATTAACTCGCAGGAACACAACAACCTCCACGAAGTTATTTGGCCGCAGTTTTCTATAACATGGCGTTACTTCGGGAGGCATTGATGCGCCCTAACTTTTTCAAGGATAAATCGTTTGGTCCTGATAACACAACACGTGTTGAACTCAAGGCCGAACTGCGAGCGAAGCTGCGAATTCAACTAGTCTATTAAACAATATAATAAACAGGAAAACACAGTGCGTCATAAAGATAATTCCGTCACAAAGCTTACAATGAGGCGATATCTTTCAATACATAAGTTATTTAGAAGCGAATATGGCGTCCCGAACAACATTTATAATAATTGAATTGTTTGTGTGCGTGTCTTCTTGTTTAAGCAGTGAGTGCTTCTTTAAATTTATCTTTCACTAGCTGACCCGTCAGACGTTGTTCTGGTACCTCAAATTGGAATAAATATATAAAATAATATATTTAAATAAATAATGTTGCTGGTTTTCCGACACGGGAACATGCGACATACGATTGGCTGTTAAACGTGCGAAATTAAAATAGTCGTTAAGTTTTCTGATATACTTCAATTTTCTGCGCAATTTTCTTAATGTTTCATTCCGTAAGAACCTTCTATAAAGTATTAGAAAACAAACAAAAAAAAAATGAATGAAATCGGTTAAGTCGTTCTCAAGTTATGGAGTGACCAAGGGAAATAGGGATTCATTTTTATATATAGATTAAAATCTTTCATAAGCTTTTCCCGATTCCCAATATTGATACATTTATTACATTTTGATAGCCTGAACAAACTCCGAACTACTCTTCAGAATTGATTATAACGTACGTTAGTTGTTAAGTTTTTTTTTAATACCACTAAGGTGGCAAAAAAAAAGGTGCAAAAGCATACGGCCTGGCTGATGGTAAACAGTCACCTTAGTCTATGGACATTTGCAACATCAGGGCTGTCACTCATACGTTGCCGACCCTCTAAAGACCTCTTCACGCATTTCTTGAAGAATTCCATGCTGCAGTCAGCATGTGTGTGATGTGGGAGCTCATTCCACAGCTTGAGAGTTCTCGGAAGAAAACTTCTCTGGAACCGCACAGTACGCGACCATTGCGGTTCCAGAGTGTGAGGGTGAACTCCTCTGTTAAGTACTTCTAAAATCTTCATTGACAAATCTTTTATTTTATTAAACGGTTTTATTTTGCTTGCCCTGTTTGGGTCAAATTTAGTAATTGAAATTTGACCCCCTTCCTGTTGACAGATTGATTTAAAATTTAGTACACACCTTTAGTTCTGGTGACAATACAATTAAATAAATTCTGTTTCATTATAAATCTAAGATGGCCACCGCTACAAAATGGCGATTTACAAATTTTGCCACGACTACCTCAATATGGATATCAAATGAAAGGGACTAGGAGAACACAGTTCACTATGAAAAAGAATTAAAATCCAAGATGGCCGCCGTTACAAAATGGTGGTTTACACATTTTGTCACGCTCACGACTACTATATGGGTATCAAATGAAAGGGCTTAACTAGTAGAACACAGTTCACTATAAAAATCTAAAATTGCCGTCAACAAAATGGCCGGTTACATATTTTCTCACAATAAAGTCTTTGGAAGGATTATGTATTGAGGAATTAGATTGCAGCAAATTGTCAGGAAAGAAACCGTGAAATATGTCAGGATAAAAACTAAATGAACTTCATAGAATGAGAAGTACTATGTAATGCAATTAAAAACTACAAACTTGAAAATAAAAATTATGTAAAAAAATTGTTAATTTAAACGGTTAAAAAAG
The DNA here is from genome assembly GCA_947507595.1 of Pyralis farinalis. Taxonomy (NCBI): domain Eukaryota; kingdom Metazoa; phylum Arthropoda; class Insecta; order Lepidoptera; family Pyralidae; genus Pyralis; species Pyralis farinalis. The sequence goes on from OX382263.1 coordinate 1,992,368, forward strand.
CTAAAAAATAATTCGGTAGGTCCCAGGTTCGAGTCATCACACCCCTCTCTCTCATCAATCTAAGGCTCACAAATCTATGATCAGAGAAAAATATAATGGGTTTTTATTTTAGATTTATTTTTATCATATTTATATAACAAAACATGCTGAGATTATCTTTAATTGTAAGAGCAAACACTAACTTTAAACAAATCTACAAAGAAATAATCAGTATCTTACTTACTGTTGGCAATACTTTTACATTTTTAGGACAATGACATAAAGAAAACGATTTTAAAACATAAGGACTGGCGGGGTCCGCTACCTAAGCCTTAAGATTTGACGAAGATACTGATTTTGACATAGAGCGAGTGCCGTCCTCCACGATCCGGAGGGAAAGCCAGATCTTTCTTAGGTAAGGTCACACGTGTATCGAAATATAATTTCTTGGACGTCCGGGTTTTCTCACCATGTTTTCCTTCACCGCCGAGCAAGTGACAAACTTTACAAACGTTTTGGTGGCACATGCCAGGATTCGAACTAAGGACCTGTTGCTCAATGAGACGGATATTACGTAGTAACTCAATCCACCGCTACCGGTCGGGGGGTAAAGTAGAACGCGAAGCTCTTATCGGGCAGTTCAACAGCGCGGCACGTATCAGTTTTCTGCTATTGGTAGACCCCGATAGCTGAAATATTTAGGCGCTATAACTCAACTTTATTTCCTCGCGATTGTCCGCCATTTGGAACAGAAACCGCATGCACCACGGTCGTCGCTGCAACACGTGTTTCTCTCCATGAGGCATCCTCAGACGATGAAGATGTTAGTCGTTAGAATAACATAACTACTGTTGATGAATTAGAACATTAGAATGTTATTCTAGCGACGCCATGTTGCATCCACTAACGGTAGTGGGCGGGTATCGAACGGCGCTAGTTCGCGTGTACTAATTGGTGGCAGAGATAGCCGAGCGCCCACTTCCCTAACATTCATAGCTCTTTTGCACGCTCGCCGGTTCCTGTGTCTCCTGACATCACCTTCTGATAAAACACGACCAATTTGATCATAGTAGGTTAGTCTCTGTCTTCCTCGGCTCCTACATCCTTCCACTTTTGCTTTGTATATCTGTTTCGTCATTCTTTCATCCTGCATTTTTTCTACATGTCCGTACCAACGAAGCATGCCTTTTCTTATCTTAATTATTCTTATATTAGATCAAATTACATGTAAAAAATATAATAAATGACAACTTATTTGAGTCGATTGTAATTAAAATGGCGGTCTATTATGTTTACCGCAATAACATGTCTTTAATGAATGTGTCATTTTATTACTTTAAATGAAAAATACCTACTTGTATGCCTATAAATACATTTCATAGCGCTATTTTTATTATTATATATGTATACCTAGTCCGGCTATAAGTTCTGTTACAAATGAATATGCATTTATTTTTTTATGAAGTAATGTAAGAAAACTTATATGTTCATATTTATGGAAGTCTGAGCAAAAAATAAAAAATATGATTCTATTCAAAATGGCCACCTTTGGATTTGATACAGGCCTTTAATCTGTCTGGCCACGAATCTATGGATTACGATTACGCACTGTTTCCATGGGAGATTTAGCCACCGCTTGTTCCAGAGATTTTTAAAGGAATATAATATCAGCGTGTCGTTTCAAGCAGGCCATGTCCTCTAAAACTGACAGATTCAGTTCATATCTGGGCTGGATAGATGAGAGCCAGTTCTCAGCTCTTATAAAGCCCGGAACGTTGGTTTCGAGCCACGCTTGGGTAGTTCGTGCCTTGTGACCAGCTGCAGAGTCATGATGGAAAGACCACGGTACATTTTTAAAAAGTGTATTCCTATTCTAATTTTTTATGCTGAATCCGAATCTGAAGTCAAAATTGGAATATTCGAAAAAAAGCGACAGCAAACACACAAACAAACGCACACAGAGACAAACATATAGATTTCATATAGGAACGGAGTTCCTGAAAATAGGCTTAGGTAGTGGATCCCGCCAATCTTAATGGATTAGGAAGCCGCATAACATCCTAAAACACGAATTTAATGGTACGTGCTGGAATCGAACCGGGAACCTGTTGGTCACTGGGCCGGCTGTTCACTGGGCTATCACTTCTCTAACTTCCTGCATGCTTGTGTCATATAAATAATAATAATAATTTCCAACACATTCGCTGTAGTCCCAATACCTGCCGTAACCTGGTTCATGGGTATATTGTCACGTTGATGTCCCCTGGAGAAGGTCACGCCGGCTATACAACATTACTTCAAGCTTTTAAAAGGGGCCTCTACGCATTGGATCCAAATCCCCGTCCACGCCTATCAAATGACCGGCATAAACCCGTGATATAAGAAATAACATAATAATAATAAATTTTAAGAGAGGTAGGGCGCGTCAAATCAGCCCGTCTGCGGAAGTACCTCCACCTCACAGAAAACCGCAGCCAAATAACAACTCGCTAGAGGGTTGTTGTGTTCCTGCGTGTGAGTGAGGTCACCGGTAAGCTCTCAAGGAGTTGCTGTGTAAGCAGCAGAGGAGGCATCGCGCGAGTGATAATTAATATATCGCAAGCGTTAATAGGCTACGGTATCCGCTTTACATCAGGTGGGTCGTATGCTTGTATGCCTCCCGACGTAGTATAAAAAAAATAGAAACGAACATCACTTGACTATCTATCCAGCTATCTAATTTGACACCAAGTTCCTAGAGCGGTAGGCAGGTAGAACTGAGCGTTCCTAATTTGAGAAAGATGCTATAATAAACAGTCAAGAATAGTGATGGCCCAGTGGATAAAGAACGGGGCTATTGATCAACTGTACCCAGGTTCGAATCCTGAACATTTAGCACTAATACCGTGTTTTCGAATTAAGGTACATATTTTCAGGAACACCGTTCCTATACGAAATCTATATGTTTTTCTGTGTGTGTGTGTCTGTCGCTTTTTTCGAATATTCGAATTTTGACTTCGGATTTGGATTCAGCATAAAAAAGTAGGATAGGAATGTTCAGGAACACCGTTCCTATCTCGAACATGGTCAAAATGGCCGACAAATTAAAAAAAAAATTGAATTGTTATATAATTGACGAGCCAGGTGTTCCACTGGCAATGCAAGCTTGCGCATTCTCAACTGGTTAATTATCACTTGGTTGACGGTCAAGGCCTTCAATCGAAGGGGTTTAGAGCATACGCCACCACGCTGCTCAAATGCGGATTGGCGGAGGCCAGTGTTTTCGAGCCGCCCGAGAGCCGCTGACTTAGCTTAACGACTGTCATCTATCGACAACAGCTGTGACCGACGGCTTAACGTGCCCTCCGAAGCACGGAGAAACTCGAGATAGATCAACCCATCCATAAACAGGCTGCGGTCGACGTTGCTTAACCTGCGTGTTTGGTTAGAATGACACCCGCAACGACACCATCGGGCTCTCAATTTCTGAAGGAAACCCACACATCCAAGAAATTATGCTTGAAAAGACGGGTGACAATTACCTAAGAAAGGTCTGGTGTTCGCTCTATATTGTGGATGTCTGACGACAGTCGCTTCATGACAAATCAGTATCTTCGCCAAATCCGTTGGCTTAAGTAGAGGACCCCGCCAATACTAATACTGACAAGTTCGGTGGCTCAGTCGTGAATGACGCGACTTTGACACCAACGCTCGTGGGTTCGATTCACACACAAGGCAAACATTTGTGTGCATGAACATGGCTGTTTGTCTAAGCCTGGATTTTTTTAAGAGAGGTAGGGCGCATCAAAGCATGGGGATCTACCTCCACCTCACAGAGAACCGCAGCCAAATAACAACTCCCTAGAGGGTCGTTGTCGCCTTGCGCGTACGGCCCGCGTCAGTTGGGGACTCAACCCTGAAGCAGTGAAGATCATATATTCAGCCGTAGTGGAACCTACGATATTGTACGCTGCCGCCGCATGGGCTCCAGCGGTCAATAAGCTGGGTATCCAGAAACAGCTCAACAGCGTACAGCGGGGCTTCGCGCAGAAGATCTGTAGAGCATACCGCACGGTCTCCCTGAACTCCGCACTGCTGCTGGCCGGGGTGCTGCCTCTTGACCTCAGAGTGCTCGAAGTCGCCTCTTTATACGAGGCCAAGAGGGGGCTACCCCATCCGCTGCTCGGGGACAGGGAGATCGAGCGGATGGCCTCGAAGATCGAGGCCCCGCATCCCGCGGAGCTAGATAGCTTGGAGTTCGGCAGCCTGGTGGACGAGGAACAATGCAGGGCACACTCCAACTTTGCGCTGCGAATGTTTACGGACGGCAGCAAGATTGAGGGCCGGGTTGGCGCCGCTGTATCCATATGGAACGGCGACGCGGAAACGAAGGCCGTCAAGCTTGCTTTGTCGTCCTACTGTACCGTCTACCAGGCGGAACTCCTGGCTATCTGCACGGCGGCCGAGTACGCTTTGAGCTGCGATGGACCCAGTATTGGCATCTTCAGCGACTTCATGGCGGCGCTCCAGGCGGTGGCGAACGTCGAGTCCCCCCATCCCCTGGCGGTGTGGACACGGGGCGCTCTTAAACTGTGCAAAAGCCAGGGTAAGAGCGTCTCGTTGTTCTGGATCAAGGCACACGCGGGGTTGGAGGGGAACGAACGTGCCGATGAACTCGCCAGGAGCGCCGCACTGGGGTTGCGGAGGCGGCCAGACTACGACCGCTGCCCTGTTTCATTCGTCAAAGGTATGATCCGCTAGGGGACTATTGACGAATGGGACAGGCGATACAAATCGGGAACAACAGCTTCGACAACGAAACTGTTCTTCCCGAGTGCGGCGGAGGCGTACGGCATCGTAGGCAAAATGGTGCCATCAAGCATCACCACGCAGGTCCTCTCGGGGCATGGTGGGTTCTCCGCGTACTTGCACAGATTCAAGTGCGCGGACGACCCATCGTGCTTCTGCGAGCCCGGCGTGGACCAGACAGTGCAGCACATGTTTCGAAGTCCCGCATTCTCCAAACAGAGGCACGATTTGGAGCAGGAGTTGGGAATGCGGGTCACCGAAAAATCGGTCTCCGAAATAGTGATGGGGCAAAGTAGATCAAAATTTTTAAAATACTGCGTCAGTCTAGCCACGGCTGTCATAAATCGGAACAAGCAGAGCAGCTCCACCTAGAACTAATGTTGTATACTTCGGCTATACTCTGTATAGCCGATGGGATCGCGGTGGCTAGGTGGAGCTGTGAAGCCCGCTGTCGCCCGTGGATGGACTGACGCAGTATGGGAAGGGAAGTTCGATAATAACTGCAGTTATTTCACTGGCGTTCTAAAATGGGCAAAAACGAGAGATGATGAATGAAAGTTAGATTTACGGAATGAACGAGAATATGATGTATGAATGTGTTTCGGCTGGAAGAATATTATGCTGATGATAGCCTTGCCCATGGCAGGTGTGCAAGAATAAAAATAAAAATAAGAGGTTCGTTGTGTTCCTGCGTGTGAGTTGCTGTGTAAGCAGCAGATGAGGCATCGCGCGAATGATACTTAATCGCAAGCGTTAATAGGCTACGGTACCCGCTTTACATAAAAAAAAACTAATGGAAACAGGATGAGGTTATGAGGGAGAAGAATATAATAAACAAATAATTTAATTCCTTTCAGCATTTGACGTCGCCAATATAGAAGTGGGGAAGAAATTTGAAGTTGTGTGTCACAATGTCATGAGAAGTACTACTTATGCCATCCAACACTGGACTGTTAACACTTCAGGTAAGCCCAACGAACTAGTAAGGTCTTAGAAAAGTGCGGTAAGGTTTTTTTTAAATATATGGCAATAGTGTTGCTACTTTATGCCAGGGTCAAAGTACCCAGACCCAATCAAGTTTAAATACCACCCGAAACCCTCGCGCCTCGGTGTGTCAAAGTCAAAGTCAAAGTCAAAATCTTTTTATTCCGTAAAAATGGCTACATTTGTTTGGAATCGTCACAATTTTTTTCCCTACCGTGCAGTTTATGACTAGGTGAGCACTGATAAAAATACTGCCAAAAAACTCAGGCATCCCTCTTTTGGTATCCAAATAAATATTTTATTAATTACATTATAATTGGATCGACTCACTCCCAGGCATTTTTATCATTAATATAGTCAGATACTTTATAATACGCCCTGCTACACAATTTGGCTTTAATAGTTGTGCAAGTCGGACTCGCATTTATCGGCTTTATTTGTCATTTATTTGTTAGAAGGAACAATGTTACATAATATATAAACCTTTAATAAAGTTTTCTTTCGTAGTTTTGGTGGCGTACATACCGCACACGTATCCAATGTATACTGCCAAGTTGTTGGGGACGGTCGAGCAGTTTGATCACTACACGGCATTTACATGTTCCACTCGAAGTTGGCAACTCATCAACGGCAGCTATGTGGTTTCGGACATTAGAGATACAAGACAATTTAATCTCCCAAGTAAGTTGTTCGGAATTGTTACTTTTTTCAACGTCGGCACACGTATATACGCTTGTCGTTGTCATTAAGTATCGTCATAGTAAAAGTAAATTTTAAGATAAATTGAAACTCTATAGGAACTTACTGGTGACCTACGCAACGCATGAGTGATTCGGCAACGTATGAGTGACACCCCTGGTGTTGCAAATGTCCATAGGCTACGGTGACTGTTTACCATCAGGCAGGCCGTATGCTTGATTGCCACCTTAGTGGTATATAAAAAACCTAACCACACACGTAGGAACACAACTACAAAGAGGTTTTTTTATGTTTTTACGCCCAACGTAAAACGATGACCCACACAAAAGAAGGACTAACCAACCCCAAGCGTATGTTAGTCATTTTCCTGATGGGGACCCTCCGGGACCGAGGTGGTAAACTCTGATGAGTACCCTTTCGGGCCGAACGGGTTATGTCAGATTCTTACTGACTAAACACGACCTATGGACTTGCCTTTAGTCGGGAAGGCTTTAAAAGCTGCATCGGAGGCGATCGTCGCACCAACGCAGAGGAAGCGGGGCGGGGCGAATGCCACATAGGCATATGGGCTTTAAGCAAAAAGTGCGTGGGCAAAAGGTAAGAAAATAAACTGATCCATGTAACAAATGGTAGATATTCAGATATTTTGTACGCAGCAAACACTAAGCGGACAGAGAATGACACCAATGACTTCCACGGTGGCACGATGGCACTCTGGTCAGAGATGAATTAGGACAATCATGGCAGTGCGGGTGTAGGTGTCATGCTCCCCTCTAGTTTAGCCTACAGAATGAGACAATATGATCTAGTAGGCCCATGACTTCTCTGGATTTGTGTACAACTGAAGATAATCATGAAAATTTTTCTAGTCACAGCCGCAAGGCGATGAACTTGAGAAGTTTTGGGTGTCTGTAAGCGATACGCTGAATTTAGATGAAGGGAATAAGAGACTGATTATGTGTGGAGATTTGAATGGTTTTAAATTAGGACCATGATAGATCATACAATGCTATGCATGAGAAGGACACTGGGTGAACGAAGCAGGTAACCCAATTTGAATCCTCATTGCCGCTAACAATTTTTCCTTAATAAGGATGTTCATGTGTATACGTGGAGACGGAACGAAGAAAAACGTGTGAATGATTTTGACCGACTCCGAAGCAACATTAATGATTCAAGAGCCTATAAAGGTCTCACTCTGGAAACAGACCACTACCTTACCACTACAGACCTTGTAGACCATGAAAAGACGAAGAGTTCAAAGAAGATGATAATTAAGAATATTTAATTTGATGAGCTCGGTGGAGCAGTGTTGAAACACGCTGTTGCGGTACTTTGACACCGACGCTCGTGGGTTCGATTCCTACACAGATCTGGGTATTTTCTATGTATAATAAGTATGTCCTTACAAAAAAAAATGTATTTACGTATGTTTATCAGTTGTCTAGTACTCATAACATAATTTGAAGATGAGACAGCGCTGTGTAATTTGTCAAAACGAAAAATCTGCCACCGATCTACCGAGCATCATCCGCCCTATGACCATTTACCTTTGGTAACACGTATTTTTATTAAATTTGTATGTATTTCGTAATGAAAAGAACAAACATATTACCACTGTAAAGCTTGCTGAGTTATTTTTGTATATCTGTGGTTAAGTTTCGTTTAATATAAAAATTCAATCTCCAAAGCCGAAGACAGCAAAGAGTTTAACACTTATAATTGATATACCACCATCAACTAGGTCACTATAAAATAAACATGTTCTTGAAGGCAACCGAAATATTGATTCAATATGCTTATGTTACAGGTAAACCAAGAAAAATTATTACAAATGTTGTATACTACAAAGAGAATGAAATATTTTATTTAACGTGCCGAAGCAGAAGCGAAAGCTCCAAAAACATGTACTGGATTAAAACTGATGGTATGTAACTATAGGATGTAATTATTTTGAAAAGGTCGTGGTCAGACGCATTTTAACAGTACAGGGATAAAATCCAAGAGTTGAGACCGTACATGACTGCGAAGTATCTTTTCCTCTCCTCTTGATGGACATATGGCCTCAAAAGAAGGTGATGACAGGATAAGCTGAACTGTATTTGATGGAATCCATCGAGAAATGCCAATATGTAGCTGTGAGTAACTATAGCTTTATTGATTAGAAACCGATGAGTAAGTATCATATTCCACAAATGAAAACCGAAACCCTCAATTTTGTTGGTCTTTTTTCTTTAATACGGCTAAAAATGTCAAGTTAAAGTTTAAATTAATATCTAGAATCCAGAGACTCAAGGTCGTTCGTGACAATCGAAAATGTGAGCAACCTCGAGTTACGTGATTTGGAGCTTAGAAATAGGTGTGTTATTTTCAACTGTAATCATTTCTTTTTCAGATAAAGATCAAATACAAGAAAGTCACTACAACGTGGGTTTAAAAACGCAGTTAGTCGTGCCTTTCGTTTTAACTAAAAATGACCACAATACACGTGTGTATTGCATACAATACTTTAATGAGTCGAGTAGCAGTCGAAGAATGATGATAACATATAGAAGACACGTTATTAAAGGGGTTAAATTTATAATGGCCGATCAAGGTCAAGGTAATACTTGTACATGAGTTTTGTTTCATTGAAAGTACTAACTATGATATTCTGTTTTCTAAAAAAAGTATGACTTCCATGCTAGATAGTATGGTTTAAAAGGTATGTAGGTAAACTGTACAGTATCACAATTAGTGTGAGAAGATATATTACTAAATCGGCTGTTGTGATATTATGTTTAAGTCCATTGACTACAATATTTTGGCACAGAACAAATATATTTTGTTAGTGTCAAAGGAAATTAGGTGAACTTCCTATTATCCTTTTCGCCGCCTATACAATAGCATAGCACCTGTAGTTAAAATATCATACGCCTGTAATGAACAGCTTTCTTCTTTTTCGCGTTCTTTGCAGTTTTTACTTCCTCTAAACACTTTGAGCATTTATCCTCATCGAGGAAAAAGTTATTATCTTTCTTGCTTGTTACCACCTCGGTCCAAAATTTCATAAAATTTACATTTTACACTGATAGCGATTTGTAAGTTATTTCCAGGCAGTAAAATGTGATCAAATATCGAATTATAATCACTTTCGAACTATAAATTACTTTAAAATATCAAAATCACAAATAGTAAACGATTTGACTGCGTGTTCAAACGTGTCATAAAGTTTGTATGTACATCTATAGAGCATTTACTGTGTTTAGTATGTAGTTCAATATTAAACACGGTAAATACCCCGATCAACTTAAACTAGGCATGAAATCACTTCATATAAATAGCGATAACGAAAATATATCACGTAGACCTATAAGCACTGAGTTCGATATTCTCCAAAATTAATAGAAAGGTTTATTTATGACGCAATTTACGTTTAACTAAATTTAACATTTAGTGTAGCCAAAAAAAGGGATTTACGGCTATGGCTTTGAATTAACAATATAACGACGAATGTGGATAAAAATAATTATATAAGTACTGATATGATGAAAGTTTTATATTATATGAATGATTCGCATAATATAAAACTTTCGTCATTTTAGTAAATGGCTGCTAAATAAACTTTATGTATTATGTACGAGAGGAGATATACGTATTAAATCTTTTGGAATAGTATCTCAGTAGACACACACAATATGTTTAAATATCTAGAGTATGTTCAAAACCTAGAACAAACAATTCGGTAGACGAAAAATGCGGGTTGCACTTTTTGATAGAAGTTAATAATATAAGTTTTTTATAAAAATAATATTTTTTATAAAATATTAAAGAAGTAATATTTCGCTCGGCTCTCTCTGCCTACCCCGCAGGGGACTTGACGTGAAGATATACATATTAAAGAAGTACTTGTACCTACCTATTCAATATTTTGTACTATCGATCAGCAATCCAAGAAATTGGGTCACAAGTGACTTGTATTGCTGATCGATACTCAGCTCACTGAAATTTCAATCAGAGTAGGTACATCTGCAAATGTCTAAATTCAGGTGCTTATGATTTGTATGTGTATTGTAAAGTAAAATCTGAAACATCAGTAATTGCTTATAATGGCGTTATAGCACCAGTGTTGAGGTACTTATAGAATATTTTTTTGGGATAACTCAAATGAAACGAAATTATTTTCAAAGCTTAGAAAAGATGCATGAGATCGATGTGTGGATTAAAAACCACCGATAGTTGTGAGCCTCTATTTAAGTCCCTGGAAATATCAACCGTGCCATCCCTGTACCTGCTCAAAATGTGTATTTCCTTTATTTTTGACATTTCTTTTAAAACAATATAATTTTTCAGGGGACATGACCATTCTAATTGGATCGATAGTAGGAGCAGTTATATTGTTGTCTTCATTATTTATTTGCTGTTGGAGATGTTGTAAACGGAACTCAATTAAAAATCCAGCTCCACCGGAACCGGATGTACCAGTGTACGAAGAAATACCCTATGATACATGTACTTCAAATAAAGTATATCTAAGCACTGAGTAATACTTTGATAAGAAGGCGAGTTACTAACCGATAAACTATAAAATTTATTTGAAAAGGCGATTGCGGACATGATGTATTTGACATATTTTTTTAAACGTTTATTACAATGTTTTTATTTACAGATTTAATATATTTCTGAGTTATGTAAATAATTATTTGAATGATACAATTAGCCTACAATTAGCCTACCCGTTTGTCGTATGGTATTAGGTTTCAATATTACTTTTATTGTGCAGAAATGAAACTATGTATCCGACTGTAATATGTATCCAAATAAAAGTATCATTATTAGTAAAGAGCTCCGGGCTTACAAGAAAAACGCTAATACAATTCTTCGTTTAAGGTTATTTTTTGATAGGTAATACACCTGCATTTTTCGGTTGTATCACAGGTAACTGCTAGATATAACGTATTTGCTGTATAAATCAGTAAATCACTATTTCTTCGGCTTCGTGGGGGTTGGCAGAGCATATGTAGCTCCCAATCGTCACTATTTTTTTTTCCATGTCTTCAAACATAATCATCATAATAAACACGTTATATATATACCGGGAGAAAGCTCACTAGTGACATTCCTGAAAATATAGTCGCCTGTTAGTTTCTTAATCGATTTGTAATAGTTAGAAACATATATTTCGTTACAAATTTTTATCTTCTAAATAAATAAATAAATCATTTTCTTTTCTAATGCATACTATTATATCCTAAACCAGACCCGCGCGCGCCTACTCTACGCGAGCCGTATATACCTACGTACCTACGAATACTTATGTTGATATGGAACTAACTGAAAGATGAAGGTAAATAACTATACCCTTTGATAACCCTTTCTCTACAAGGCAATACATGAAATCTACCACGAAATACTAATACACATTACACAATTGAAAATAAAACAATGTAGCAGGTCACGCTTAAAAATCAACATTTTATTGTACTCGTAGGTATCTCTTACGAGTATTATACGACTTACCAACGGTACAAAGGTCAAAGAGTTACGCTTAACGTGCTCTTAATTGTATCTACCTATCTCATGAATATAAAATTTAAACCAAATAAAAGTTAGGTACCTAATTTCAAATCTGATATTCAAGCAATCCTCCGTTTTGGTGTGAAAATGAGCATCGGACTCGGAGTGTGGAGCGTCCAAAATTACATGAACTTTCACTGTACAAATTACGGTTAGCTACAGTTATTACAGAATTTATATAAAAATATGTGCGGGAAGTTTCAAGCCTCTCGGTTTGTCGGTCGATCAGAGCGAATCACCTGAGTTGCGCACACTCGCATCGAGGTGCCACTGTCGCGGTCTTAATTCCTTCTCACCTCAGTTAATAATATGCCTAAGCTCTGTAGTAAAGTAACCAATAACGACGTTATACCTGTACGCAGTGGCGTAGCGTGGGTGTCGGCCGCCCGGGGCGGAAGACAATTTTGCCGCCCTCTTATTTAGGTATTTCAATTTAATGTATACTATACATTACATACATTAATTCTAGAGAACTTTTCAGCAAGAACAATCATCATTATTTTGAATTATTCGGGTTAGATTTTAAATTAAAAAGTTACAGTTCACACTGTCGAATGTAGGTACACGTAGCGGAAAAAATTCAATTTTTCCCAAAGCTCAATAATTTCACAACCACTACACGTACTTATTTGCACAATACACAGAAATTACAGCTTTAAAGCGTAATATAAATTACGATACGAGACAATGTGAAATGGACAACAGACAAGAAAGTAACAAGTACTTCCTTGAAGAGACTTACCCGTACCTATAGTTTTTAAAATAAAATACCTACGGAGAATCCCCACAAGTCAGTATAGACGCTGTTGTCAGCAGTTGCTACAAAATATTTAAAGAAAGGAGATTCCCCGAATTCGTCACAGAATAAGTAATGAAAAATTCTTCAAAAATTTTCAATTGGTCCGAATTTGTAGTTGCGATAAAAATATGAAATGGTTGAAATATTTTTATTATTTATTGAGAAATTTTGCCGCCCCCAAAAAGTGCCGCCCGGGGCGGGCCGCCCCTGCCGCCCCCACTACGCTACACCACTGCCTGTACGCTTCTCCACGACTCTCCTCAAGCTCAAGTCCTTAGCGTTCGTAGACTATACCTGCTTGCTGTTGCTCTTTTTACTCATAAAGATGTGTTATTGTCTGCAAACTACACCAATTTACTCAAAAAACGTACTTTCAGGCTTCCGCTCCACAAAGTAAATTCAACGTTTACCGAAAGGTTCCTCTCTTTCAGAAAGCCTTTTATTTACAACAAAATCAATAGGAAATATAATCTCCATCTGTTTGATTCTCGCGAATTTAAGAATACGTTGGAAACTAAATTATTGTGCTGGACGAACAGTGATTCAGAAGAGCTATTGAACTGTTTGGAATAGCACTAGAGATTGCTTATTACACTCCTAACATTAGAATACGGATATAATAGTGATAATTATCAATTTTTTTCTTATGTAGTTTTAGCGCCTTAAGTTTAGTACCTTATTTTACGACAAATCTAGCTGTAAAGTTGCCCACATGACAGGCTTAGCCTACTATGGGAACTACTCGTAAATCAATTTCAGATTTTATGTAAAAAAAATCTGTCAATAAATATTATTATTATTATTTTTATTCACGGGTATTATCCCGGTCATTTGATAGGCGTGCGCGGGGATATGAATCCATCGCGTAAAGGCCCTTTTAAGAAGATTCATGTTATGTTGTACATCTACCGAGATCCGCTCCTAAAAATATCGATGGAACCATATATCTATGAGCAGGTCACGGCAGGTATTGGAACTATTGCGCATGTGTAGGAAATTCTTAGTCTATTGGGATGAGGTCTGGAGGGATTATTGGTACTAGGTTATTGTAGAAGAGGGACGGACACCTGCCATAACTATCATATCTGACTGTTATTTTTGGCAGGCGGTGGCTCGCCACTCACTGGGTGGACCGCCGAAATATCAGAGAAAGTCGGCCGGGGGCAACACCGATGTGAGTGACTCAGGGGTGTTGAGAGGTGTGCTGCGCTTTCTCCGAAGTTACGTAGTTATTATTATTTCCTATATCACGGGTTTATCCCGGTCATTTGATAGGCGTGCGCAGGGATTTGGATCCAACGCGTTGAGGCCCCTTTGAGAAGCTTGATGTAATGTTGTATAGCCGCCGTGGTGACCTTGTCCAGGGGATATCAATGTGACAATATACCTATGAACCAGGTCTCGGCAGGTATTGGGACTATTGCAAATGTGTTGGAAATTATTGGGCTATTAAAATGAGGTCTGGAGGGATTATTGGTACTGGGCTATTACAGAAGAGGGACGGACATCTGCCATAACTATCATATCTGATGTTACTTCTTATTATTATATTTTTCTTATTTCACGGTCTTTAATCCCGGTTATTTGATAGGCGTGCGCGGGGATATGAATCCAACGCGTAGAGGCCCCTTCGAAAAGAATGATGTAATGTATTATACCTGCTGTGACCTGCTCCAAGGGATCAATGGGAGGATATACCCACGAACAGGTCACGGCAAGTATTGGAACTATTGCAAATGTGTCGGAAATAATTGAGCTATTGACATGAGATCTGGAGGGATAATTAGTACTGGGATATTACAGAAGAGAGATGGACACCTGCCATAACTATCATATCTGATGTTACTTCGGCAGGCGGTGGCTCGCCACTCACTAGATGGACCCCCGAAATGCCAGAGAAAGTCGGCCGGGGGCAACACCGGTGTGAGTGACTCAGGGATGTCGAGAGGTGTGCTGCGCTTTCTCCGAAGTTACTCGCGGCGTTATGCCCTTTAACACTTCCACCCCTGGAGCATATCACCTGATAAAGCAATATGCTCTATCGACTCCTCTCTGGACAGCCAGTGAAGACAAGCCAGAGCTGAGAGTCCTGCGGGCCTTCTTGAGTTTTCACTCCGACCGACGAAGACACGCGGGAGACGAAGGTCTTGATCGACTCTCTGGAGCACACGGGTACCCGTGGTGTCGTTACGCACCAACAGCTCGCCACAAGCTACCCTGATTATTATTATAATAGAATACTAGCTGACCCGGCAAACGTTATTTTGTCATATAAATTATTCCTAGTATTATAAAAATAGGGATTGATGGTAGAAGGCTGAAAATTTAGGGTTGTATGTAGTTTTTAATGCCACATCAAAAAAATAAAAAATAAAATGACATAAAAATAAAAATAATAAATTTGGGGTGGACCACCCTTATCACTTAGGGGTATGAAAAATAGATAGTAGCCGATTCTCAGACCTACTGAATATGCATATAAAATTTCATCAAAATCGGTCAAGCCGTTTCGGAGGAGTATGGTAATTAACATTGTGACACGAGAATTTTATATAAGTATATAAGATTATTCAATTCGGAGTTATTAGTGAGGTTTTGATACTACGAAAAGAATTATCTGATTTAAGTGACGAGCTCGGTGGCGCAGTGGTGGAGCGCGCTGTTTACGCTACTTTGACACCAACGCTCGTGGGTTCGATTCTCACACAGTACAAACATTTGTGTGCATGATCAAGTCTGTTTGTCTTGGTCTGGGTATTTTCTATGTATAATAAGTATGTATTTACAAAAAACAATATGTGCGTATTTTTATCAGTTGTCTAGTACCCATAACACAAGCTTCGCTTACTTTGGGGCTAGATGTCGCTGTGTAATTTATCCGACAATATTTATTTATTTATTTAAGTGTAGGTATTACGTTATTTAAGTACCGGAAATCGAGCGAGTTCTTTTTTTTTAATGTAGCCTATCAAAATGTCCCTATCGCGCCTGATGGAAAGCGTCAATAAGAACCAGATGCGAGAACAGCCATCTCAGTGATTAGCGCTGTGCTGGCTGTCCCCCCCTTGACGGCCCGCTAAGGTGCCTCTTCACGCCACGTCTAAACGACCCGGGGTTATAGGAAGTGGGGAACACATGAGCCGGAAGCGAATTCCACATTTTGATAGTCCGACAAAGAAACGAGTCGCCGAACTTCTTAGTACGGGAGGTAAGCAACCCAACTCTATGTGGATGTGACAATGTGTTCAAGGAACCATTGAAAGAAGTGCCCGCTCATTGAAACATTTCGGACGTTTAATTGATGCTCGACAACAGTTGACTTTAGGGTTGCTTATAAGACTTTTCTACGAAAACTTTTAATAAGCTATATCTCGAAAACTGCTAATAATAGAAGTATAGTTTCTTTGGGAAAAATGTTGTATTACATATGCACAATCTGTCTTTTTTCGCTGTGTCGCTCGTGATATTCCATGGTACGAGTATAAATAATCATATTATTTGATATTACTATCATATTTCGCGAAACACAACTGAAAGTATTACGGCAAGCAATATAAAATGGAAATTAATTGTAACACCAACGAAACAAACTGCGAAAACTCAAATACCTAGTCTTGCCATAAATACTGAAACAAAGAAAAAATATTTTCTATTGCAAATAACATTTATTACTTTTACAGTGTGTTAGATTAATACATAAATATAAAACAATTTAAAATATAAAAAGCTTATTCGAAGTGGTCTTCATTGGCTGCCATACAAACCTTAGCAGTCAGAACCCGTTATATACGTTTTCCCACGACCCGGGTTTCGAAGGGTTAAACGTTGAGGCAAGTTATCAATAAAAGCACGCACTCTTTCCATGGGAAAATTCTTCACTGCCAATCGTACGGATTGTTTTAGGGACTCTAAATTATCATGGCGTTTAGAGCAAGCCGTACTCTCTAAAACTGACCATAAATCATAATCCAGCGGATTAAGCTCGGGACTAGACGACGGCCAGTCTCCAGCTCTGATGAAGTGCAAAACGTTCGTTTCCAACCAAGACTGCGTAGACCGAGCTTTATGACCCGGCGCCGAGTCTTGCTGGAAGGACCATTCTTGGTTATTGAACATGGTGTTGTTAAGGGGCTTCACTACCTCCTCAAGAATGGTATCTTGATACACTTGTTTGTTTTGATGTTTTGATACCTTTTTCACAATAGTATGACTCAGTCACTCCTTCATAGTTAATACCCCACCAAACCATTTTTTGAGCATAAATACGGTCATTATGTTTGTTAAAATATTGCTCAATTGTAAAAATTTTCTCATCCGTAAACAAAATTTTTCTGTGACCTCCATTTGCGTACCGCTTCAGTAGTTGTTTCGATTTTACCACCCTATTCTTTTTTAAATTATCAGTTAAGAAATGACCAGTACGTCTCTTATAGGCTGCAAGTCCTAAGTCATCTTTTAAAATACGCGACATGGTTCTAGATGCTATCTTCATCTCCCGAGATAAAATCTTTTGCTTTCGGACAGGATTTCTTCGAATTCTTTCCCTTACTGCTTTGACCACCTTTTTCGTACGAACACTACATGGACGGCCAGATCTTTTTCTGTCACAAACAAAGGAGGTCTCATTGTACCTATTAATAGCCCGGTAACAAACATTTTACTAATACCAAGCGTATGGAGAGTTTTAAAAATTGCATTTGGCTCCATACCTACTTTGTGTAATGCAATCACAGCGATTCGGTTCTCTTTATCACCCCACTCCATTTTAATATCCCAAAATATTGTACAATGTATTCGCGCCAAAATGAGAAATCTCAATGAACAATCATATAAAAATGACAGATTCCAAATTTAAATGTAATATTTTGTTTATTTTTAATTGTAACTGTATTTATGGCCAGACTAAGTATATGTTACAATCTGTCAGACTTAACGGACCTTAAAGTCTAGGATAGTTTCGAAAGGGGATGTGATGTGTGTATCAAGTCTTTTCCTTAAGGTGTATTCCGAAAAAAGCCTTATCAAAACATAAAAAGGTTTTCTGCACCTTCATAGACTTGGAAAAGGTTTATTATATTTCGAGGGACGAACTTTCGTCTATGCTATCCTTCTAATGGACTTCTAATTGACGAGCTCCATGGCTCAGTCGTGAATGACGCGACTTTGACACCAACGCTCGTGGGTTCGATTCCCACACAAGACAAACATTTGTGTGCATGAACATATCTATTTGTCTTGATCTGGATGTAGAGAGGTAGGGCGCATCAAAGCAGCCCGTCTGGAAAGTACCTCCACCTCACAGAAAACCGCAGCCAAATAGCAACTCCCTAGAGGGTTATTGTGTTCCTGTGAGTGAGTGAGGTCACCAGTAAACTCCCAAGGAGTTGCTGTGTTAGCAGCAGAGCGGATACTTATTATATTACAAGCATTAATAGGCTACGGTAACTGCTTTACATCAGGTGGACCGTATGCTTATATGCCTCCCGACGTTGTATAAAAAAAATATCGTCAATCCTATTGGATTAGGAAATGGGATAACCCTGGAGAAAGAATTACATTATGGAAGACCAGTAATTTCAAGAAGTTCGCTAGATCTAGAGGGAAGTCCGAGAGGGAGTGTCAGAGAAAGTAATTCGGCATAGTCATTGGACAGATGCTGTTTTTAACATAAGCGATTGATGGCTGATTTCCCCGCATTTTATGCAGTGGACCAGACCATGGTGCTTGTGATCGGTAACTGGGTAACTGGCCAAATGAATGAATCTTTCTCTCAGGAATGCGAGAAGTACTACCAATCTACATATATAGAGATAGAGAAAAATGAAAACTTAGAGAAATGTAGCAGTATAAAGAAAATATTTAAAAAAAATGCGAGCCGTGTCTATGTAACCGCGAGGGCCCAATGGTAAATAAAGATTTTAGAAATAAAACTTCTTTACGAACGCTTGAGGGGAGTAAGCTGGTGAATGCGTAACGAGAGCGTTGCGAAAAGTGTGATCGGGCGAGGCGAACGGAAGTTCTCAACTTCCGTTCGCCTCGCCTGGGAGATATAAGTTAGTGAAGATAGAAAAAGAGAGAGTTACGTTTCGTACATTACTGTACGGGCAAGAACGAGAGGTGCGAACACACATTTTCTTTCTCTCTTTCTCTCATAGCGTCTCTCTCTCTCATTCTCATCTAGAACATGAAGCGACAGAACTGAGCTCGATGGCCGAGCGGTTAGTAACGCTACTTCGACGCAAACGCTCGTGGGTTCGATTCCCACACAGGGCAAACATTTGTGTGCATGAACATGTCTATTTGTCATAGCTTGAGTGTTTTTAAGAGTGGTAGGGAGCCTCAAAGCAACCCGTCTGGGGAATCACCTCACAGAAAACCGCAGTCAAATAATTACTCCCTGGTTGTATTAGTGCGAGTAAGAGGTTACTGGATGTGTACGGGACTAGTTGAGTGAAGGACGGTTGACATCACACTCGTTTATTGGCCATAGCGGTGGTGTGACCAAGACCAAGTGAGGCCAAGACAAACAGACATGTTCTATCTCTATCTATAACTTCACGCCAAATCCCTTGCGGGGTAGGCAGAGAGAACCGAGCGCCACGTGACTAGATCCTTACATATCTCACTCGCTTCTTTAATATTCATTGCTCTTCTCATGCACGCTCGCCGGTTTCTAGGGCTCCTGACATCACCTTCTGATAGAACACGACCAATTTGGTCATGGTAGGTAAGTCTTGGCCATCCCCGGCTCCTACATCCTTCCACTTTTGCATTGTATATCTGCTTCGTTATTCTTTCATCTTGCATCCTTTCTACATGTCCGAACCATCGGAGCATGCCTCTTCTTATTTTAACACCGATGTTCATGCACACAAATGTTTGTCACGTGTGGGAATCGAACCCACGGGCGTTGGTGTCAAAGAAATGTAACAATGCGTTTCCCCCCCTGCGCAAGGATTACAAGGGAATTTTATAATTAATTTTACCGTCATATAATGTACCTTTTATGCAAATAAATGATTTTTATTCTGATTCTGAACGTACATTGTAACTGACCCCAGGTTACAGCTGAAAACCAGTGTTTTGCTATAGAGCAATACTAAATGCGAGGTGCAGCCATTTTGTCTTACCTTGGCACTTACATGATGTGCTTGCTTGTCACCACAGATTTTTGATACAAGCAATTTATACATGTGATTGAATAAGTGATTGAAATAATATGTATCTATCTATCTTTTATCTCGAATTTATTTAGGCCATAGGAACAATAAAGCGAAGAGCAATAAATGTTAAAGACACTTCTTCAGTGAGATATGTAAGGATCGAGTCATGCCGCGCTCGGTTCCCTCTGCCTGTACCACAAGGTATTTGGCGTGAAGTTATAGTATAGATAGATAGAATATGTCTAGGACTACTGTGTAAAATTTTAAAGCGGAATTACAAGCGTAGCCGCGCGCTGCAACTCGTCTGCAAAAGCAATGTGTAACAAATGACAAACAGGAAAACACGATGTGCCAGAAAGATAATTCCGTCACAAAGCTTACTGAGGCGATATCGTACAAAGCACAAATAGGTTATACAAGTAACTATGGCATCCAGAGTTATATTTACAATATTTCAAATGTTTGTTTGTGTTTCTTGTTGTCAAAGTCGTGAGTATTTCTTTTAATCTATTTTTTTAATAAGCTTTTTAATTATCTTCGCCTAATTCCCCTCTTCTTCCCTTTCGTTTCCATTACGATTGACGGGCTAAGTCTAAGAATTTGGGGAAGATACTGGTGCAGACATGGAGGACTGCCGCCAGGCCTGCACGACGCAAAGAAAACCAGACCTTAATTAAGTAAGCTCACACGTCTTCGGAAGATAATTTCTTGGACTTGCGTGTTTCTTCACGATGGTTTCCTTCACCGGAAAGCCAGTGATAATTGCAAATATGTTCACAAATCCGACGACAAGATTTGATCCAAGGCCAGTTGGTCTAAAGTCTGGTTCTTTATCCACAGTGTTATCATTGCTCATGCAACTGTAAGTAATCAAATCTTGAAGTCTAATTTAATTGCCTTTAAATTGTCATATCGATTTGAAATTTCGCAAGTGTATAACGAATGTATAACATATTTTTTGACGAGCTCGGTGGCTCAGTCGTGAATGACTCGACTTGGACACCAATAATTTCGTTCCATCGACCTGATCGGATGATGAAACCAGGAGATGAATAAACTATTCAATCGCTTATTGTAACCCATCAAAACTTTGGGGCTCGTTTAGCTGGTATGCCTTTACCACGATGAGTTCACTGAACAACTGTTTTCCGTTAACCCACCCTTTCTCTTCCGTCATAGAACCACACGTGCAGGCTTGCGATGTCATTATTGTACTGTTGAGAACATTTCTTAGAGCACTAAGAAGTTCGGCAACTCATGTCTCTGTCGTACTATTAAAATCGAAGTCTGAAGAAGCACCTTGCAGGCCAGCATGACAGCGTCAACTAACAGAACACTACAGTCTTTTGTCAGTTGCCGCTGCGATTCGGGCTCCTCTTGTCGCTTACCATCAGGCGAAGCGGAGCCATTATGCTAAGCTATTATATAAAAATACTAGCTTTTACCCGCGGCTTCGCTCGCATTGATATTTTTTTTTTATAAGAATGATGAATAAATAGTATCCTATGTTGTTACTTCTGATCCCTCCAAGAATTTGTGTACAAAGCTTCATGATGATAGGTTCAGTAGTTTTCGCGTGAAAGCGTGACAAACAAACGGACATTCACATTTATAATATAAAAATATATAATAGCTAGAGTCGAGTACATCACAGTTCATGTAATGCTATGGACTGTCAAATCCCACCCAAACCAAGATGAGAAATGTGTTAATAATATTATTAGTACGAAATGAAACCACTTTGTAGACCGTACTCGCAATGATCATGTTAGAAACAGAACTGGT
Organism: Pyralis farinalis; assembly: GCA_947507595.1. Lineage (NCBI taxonomy): Eukaryota > Metazoa > Arthropoda > Insecta > Lepidoptera > Pyralidae > Pyralis > Pyralis farinalis. The sequence goes on from OX382263.1 coordinate 2,014,121, forward strand.
TTATTAGAGAGTGTCGGTGTTTAAATAAAAAGGGGCATGTTCATTGGCTCAGATATATAGAAAGAATGCAGGAAGAAAGAATTACGAATCAGATGTACAGCGCGAAAATAGAAGAATATATGAGCCGAGGAAGGTCAAGACTAACCTGCCATTTCGTGTTTTATCAGAAGGTGATATCAGAAGATTTAGAAATTTGCGAGCGTGCATAAGAACAGCAATTAATATTAAAGAAGTGAATGAGGTGTGTAAGGATCGAGTTATATGGCGCTCGGTTATCTCTGCCTACCTCGCAAGGGATTTGGCGTGAAGTTATAGAGTGAAACCACCAACTAACGAACAGCGGGGATTTGTGGCATAACGCTTGCTGTCGCGTTCGTAATGATGACGTAAGAGAGTTGATCTGAAAAAGGGTAATGGTGTTAAGATAAGAAAAGGTATGTTCCGTTGGTTTGGACATTAGAAAGAACGTAGGATGAAACAATACCGAACAGACATACATTTCGAAAGTGGAAAGATGTAGAAGCCGAGGAAGGCCAAGGCTAACCCACCATGACCAAATTGGTCGTGTTTTATCAGAAGGTGATATCAGAAGCCCTAGGAACTAGCGAGCGTCCATGAAAATAGCTAGGAATGTTATAGAATCGAGTGAGGTGTCTATGGACAGCGTCTTATGGTGCTCGGTTCTCTCTGCCTACCCCGCAAGAGACCTGGCGTGAAGCCATACATACTTTATTACTGTTATGAATAGATTGTATTTAAAATAATCGGCTTTCTAGCTATTCTCCCACGTCATTCATCGTCATCATATCAGTCGATGGACGTCTACTGCTGACCATAGGCCTCCCCATTAGATTTTCACAGTGGTACTGTGCTGCTTGCATCCGTCGGCTACCTGCGATCTTTATATTTCTGAATCGATCTCGCAGAGAAACTCCGAACATGGCTCTGTTACGGAGCAGGTCGCAAGATGGTTTTAAAAAAAAAAAACATTTTTAAACACTAAAAGAGAATGTATTAAACTCTCGTGAAAATACTGTGTGTCCGACGGAAGCCCAATCCAAACTAAAAACGAGTATGATCGCGGATAGCAAGCGGCATCGGTTTCTTGTTGCATTGACGTCAATGCAATGAGAAACTCAGCATATTCATTTTATATTCTAAGTAATGCATATGCCGATATAACAGCTCTCTCCATCGCGCGCTGTGCAACCTTGAGCTTACGTATGAGTCCCATAGTAAGGGAGTGATGGTTTCTGTGCCGTAAGTCATCACTGGCAACCCTAACGGAAGACTTTCGTCTTGAGACATTGAGGTATTTTAGACAATCTTTCGCAAATTTTCCAAACGCTGTCCTTCCGAGTGTCGGATTCGACGAGAGACCTCTTTCTCAAAGTTAGATCTACCAGCTGAGCTGTTTTTTTTTCTCTCTCTCTTAAACTAAACATTATTACATAATATAGTTAAGGTTCACATGCACATGTTTGTCCTGGGTATGTCTCAACAACTTCGAAAACTGAGCTCCCAACTAAAACTGGAGTGGGTACAACATTCGACATAATCTTCGTTTTGTTCATGTTCATTGCAAGTTGTTGGGATACTCTGTCAAGATCTTCAAACATTGTGTTCAAGTTCTCTAGTGATTTCGCCTTGATATTGATGCCGCATATCTTTCCATTCCGGTAGCTTGAAAACATCTTCCAATGTAGCAGTGAACAGTTTCGAAGAAACGACGTCTCCCTGTCTCACTCCTCTCTGCATTAGGATAGGTTTTCTACTCTGATCTTGTAATCGGACGGATATGGTCGCGTTTCCATATATACTCATCGACGCTTCGATATTCCTTTGATCAATGTGGCTGGACAGACTGGAGCACAGCCCCAGCCTCGATCGAATCGAAGGCCTTCTCATAGGCCACAAACGCCAAGCATAATGGCTGGTTATAATATTCGGTCTTCAGTATAACTTGCCGCAGCGTACGGTCTATGGTTGAGAGGCCTTTCCGAAAACCTACTTGTTCGGAAGGCTGGAAGTCATCTAACCTGCGTGCAAGACGATTCGTGATAATCTATAAAAACACATGGCTCTGAAGAGAGATTTCAATAAGGCTTTATACCCTTCTTGAAAAACAATACCACCACGCTAGTGCATGTTCATGTACAAGTAAATGAAAAAAATCGAATACCGTAAATTTGTAGTTATATCACAAAAATATTTCTTTTTGGGAAAACAGTTTTTTACGCCATCCTCCTCGGTGCGCGAGTCGGACTTGGCGCCTTTTTTTAAATATACCCACATAGTTATTAAAATAACGCCTGACTACGGCTAAATAATAACTACCTATCAACTACTCTCATTTATCAAATAACCGTGTTTTCTCTACCTATCTCTATGTTCACACCAAGTCGCTCGACTCGGTCCGTATTTAAAGGAGCTAGAATATAATAAGCAAATAGTTTAAAATCTTACAGGATATCGCGTTGAAAATACAGAAGTGGGCAAGAAATTTGAAGTCATATGTCCGGAAATCTACTACTCTATTTATGCCATCGCACACTGGACGAACACTTCAGGTAAGGCCGACGAACTGGTAAGGCCGAAGAAAATTGTGGTAAGGCCTTTTAGCACTTTATTATACCGGATTACTTACATAGACATGTTATGATTGGTATCATCTGTAACTATGGACTGCTATGCCCACTAAATTCCCACCAAAGAGAAACTAAAGTGCGTTCAAATAGTCAATGAAACAAACTATTAGGAGCGTACAACATATTTTTATTTAGTCTAGTACTAAGATGTTTTTGTAGATATGTGGTACAAGCTCTAGAATAGCAATACGAAAGTAAGGTAATTGCCCAACTCACATTTAGTTGGGCGCGGTCTCGCTTCGCGGCTATACGTACTTCGCCATAAAATATAAATCTTTTAAGATGTATATTCATCTCTTTCTATCGACAGGTATGCCCTATCATTTGTCTCTTTGTTAGAGCAAAGTGTCATAATAAATAACTGTACGTACGTGTGTGTGTATAAAATAATAATAGACTAATATTAGATTACTTATATGAGGAGATTGAAATTAAAGTGAAAGTTTGTTTATAAATAAATAATAAATAAACATGTCGGACAAATTACACAGCGCCACCTAGCCCCAATGTAAGCGAAGCTTGTGTTATGGGTACTAGACAACTGATAAACATACGTAAATACATTTTTTTTTTGTAAATACATACCCATTATACATAGAAAATACCCAGACCAAGACAAACAGACATGTTCATGCACACAAATGTTTGTCTTGTGTGGGAATCGAACCCACGAGCGTTGGTGTCAAAGTCGCGTCTTTTACGACTGAGCCACCGAGCTCGTTTGTTTGTTTGTTTGTTTTGTCCAGCCGTAGCGCACGCATCACTACTAAATATGAAATAATGTCATGTATTTTGTTTAAACAGACATAAATAATGGAATGTGTTGCTTTATTATTAGTTTCTATTAGAGTTCAATTAACGACTCAACCATGTAGATATTACTTGATCTGTAACGAACCTTGAGTGGTTAGCGCCAGTTACGCGGTTATTCCTGCCTGCGAGTAAAAAGGAAGGGTATACTTATCACTTGATTTGTAACGAAACTTCGTAAAGATCGGAGCGTCCACCATTTTTATCTCGTCTCATTGAACGCCCTTTATTTACAAATTTAAATGTTCTTTAAGTTAAATGGTGAGAAAGTTATTTGGTATTAGATCATATTAAGTTGAAGCCAATTTATTATTCATTGGTCGTAATAATTTGTTTACTATTTGTTGAATTAAATGTATTAGTTAATTAGTCAGAAATTGGTTATATAGTATTATGTTATGTTACTAAAAGTTATTTATAATTCACTGCGCCTGTGGTGATTAGTGACGAATTTGTGTATTATATTGTTGTAGAAGCCAGTTTATTATTGATTGGTAGTCATAATTTACCTAAACATTAACCGAAGTATTTATTTAAGGATAATGTAATAAAATTTTTCTTTAGTTGCTATTTTATTACTTAAATCTGTAGTGACGCATTGGTCGAGGCAGCTAAAACAACCATGACTATCTCTGTTGAACGTTAGATACCTGAATAGAATACTAGGTGTTCTATGTCACCGCATTACGCCACTACTCTCTGTGCTAAAAATCCATTAGCTCGCGGCAGAAAAGGCCACCCGGATGAACGCTGACTTCACCGACTACAAATACCTAATCAATATTAAAATAAATTTGATTTCCGTGCTATCTATTATTATATATATAATCGTATAAGCACTGCTTAATTATTTAATTTACTCACTATTTATCATTACCCAACATGCTATTAAACTATCGTTATTACAATTCAAACTACTTCCGGATGAAACCACGTTTCATCGCCATAGAATGGCGGCACCACCGTGCGGTCTCCCAATAAAGTAATATCATGAAGCAGTTGCCATGTTTCCTAAAAAGCTACAACTTCTATCTTGCCACATAAAAACCTTTTACATTCTACTGAAATTCAAAATTCGTTTATTCGCATAAAACAGAAAAAATAAGAATAGGCATGCTCCGTTGATTCGGACACGTAGAAAGAAAAAATGATAAAACAGATATTCAGCGCGAAAGTGGAAGGATGTAGGGAGCCGAGGAATACTAAGACTTACCTACCATGACCAAATTGATCGCGTTTAATCTGAAGGTAATTATCAAGAGCCCTAGAAATCGGCGAGCTTTCAATGTTAAAGAAGCGAGTGAGGTGTGTAAGGATCGAGTTATGTGGCGCTCGGTTCTCTCTGCCTAGCGTGGCACAAGGCGTGAAGTTATATATGGATAGATAAATACATATAAAACCAGTTCCGACCAGTTTTACTGCAACTTTAGAGCCCACAGAATCGTCATTGTTTCACCATCAACCGCAAGGTCGTTGCCCTAAGTACCCAGTAATGCACCTTGCAAGGAACTCTAATCGCAACATAATTATTACGCAAAATAGATGGCGCCAAAAGCAGGTTCATACTTTAAATCTATTTGTAACAGAAAATATACTTCTATACACTTAAATCTTTAGTAATGTTTCATTTTGCTGTAGTTTCAGTGGCGTACATACCACACGAACATCCAATGTATACTGCCAAGTTGCTGGGGACTATTGAGCCATTTGATCATAATACGACAATTACATGCTTCACTCAAATATCGCTACAAGTTAACGATAGCTACGATGAGGCTTTGGACATTCGAGATATATTACACTTTTATCTACCAAGTAAGTTACAGAATTATTACAAAATACGATAATGATGCAATTAGATTATCACATGGATATCACTGATACAAACTTTCTTCTGCCAAGTAAGTTTTCCTCAACTTATTACTTTCTTATTACCAATTAAGTTAAAGGGTCGTGCGCCAGAAGTGTGCTCGCCGCGATCCCTGTCATCAGATTGCAATTCTGGTCCAAAAGCGCACCAAAGTGCTGACTAGGGCATTCCCAGAGGCGACGCGCACCAACCCGTCACGATCGATGTGAAAATGTAGTGGGGACCGCAACGCCGACGGAGGCTAGAGGAGGAGAGTAGAATGACTTATAGGCACATGGAATGTAAGGGGTGGACTAAAAGGTAAGAGAATGAACTGATCTATATAATAAATGATAATGTTTAATACGTAACATATACTAAGCTGAATGGGAGTGGATTATGTGTGGAGATTTAAATGCATGGGTTGGGATCAATATAGACAGCTACGAAGCTGTGCTTGATCCGTGTGGAGATTAGAGAGTAAACAAAGCAGGTACCTAATTATAACTAACAATTTATTCCGTCATAAGGATATTCATGCTTTTGCGTGGAGACGGAATGAACAAAAAAAGTGCGATTGGTTTAATTTTGATAGATGACTGACTTCGAAACAACATTAAAGATAAAAGACCCTATAGAAACCCCACTCTTGAAACAGAGAACCATCTAATGATAAGGCGGTTTACTGACCTTTTCAAGAAGTGAAGGCGCTAGCGGTTGCATACCACTTTAGTTGACTGGGAAAGAAATGAGAGAAAAATTGGAAGATAGAAGCATAAGGAGCATAGGCACGTCTATTTAGTAAGAAACTTTCCGACTCAGGCGTGGATAACTGCTGGTGAGTTCTGAAAGAAAGTATGACGGATAGCACAAAAGAAGCATGTGCATAGAGGCTAACTCAAAAATTTATTGCATATTCTAGCAATGTGGATCATTGCCAGAACATGGAATTGATAGTATTCTACTACGTACAGTCTACTTATGAGGATTGTGTAGCATGTGTACGGGTGGGCGTCTTAGTTTCACGTCGACATTGGCACCAAACAGGGTTGCGCGCTGTCGCCTCGGCTGATTTTTCTGTATCTTGATTATTGCCTAGGTAGAATAAGATGTACGAATGTAGGATTGCGCATAGGTGACTTAGTGGTGAATTGTCTGCTTAATCCAGATAATGTTGTGCTAATAGCAGGATAGTCACGATGATGAAAGTTAACTGTATGAAGAAAAATTTACATCTGAATGCAAAGAAAATAAAGATAATTTAAAAGTAAAAGTATTTGAAAGAGAAGATACCAGAATGTAAGAATTACGGTTAATGATATAGTGTTGGAACAATTGAATGAGTTTGTATACCTTGGATGAACTCTTAGCAGGGATGGAAGGTACACCGCTGATTTTGTATGCTTTTCATAACTATTGTTGAGTTGCTTTTCATTTTCAAACTCAAATTCCGTGCAAGTGAAGCCGCTGACAGCTATTAGTTTATCACTTATAATAAATATACCACCTCCTAGTAGTTCACTATGAAATAAATTTACCCTCGTAGGTAACTTAAATATTGATTTAATATACTTATGTTGCAGATAAACCCAAAAGAAATATTACAAATGTTGTATACTACAAAGAAAATGAAATATTTTATTTAATGTGCCGAAGCAGAAGTGAAAGTTCTAAAAACCTGTATTGGATTAAAACCGATGGTATGTGACGATAGGATGTAATGATTGCAAAAAAAAAATATGGTCGGAGGCTTTTTTTTTTCATAGTACAGAGATATAAAAGTAGGATAACTTTAAAGAAACGATTGAAATCGCTTTTTTTTTTTTTTTTTTTTTTTTTGACCTGACTGTGTAGTTAGCCCCGGTTGGGCTGTCACTACGTCACCGGACTAGAGGGCGGGCGTGAGGCGCCACAGCCTGAAAAACAAAGTTAAGCGACAGCCTAAGGGCCCCCGAGAGGGGTCGGACCTCGGCTCAGGACGTCGCTGGAGAAACAAATCGAACACGCGGGTTCGTGCCTTAAGGGCCTGTCGGAGAGAGAGGCGCCCAGGTACCGTGGGCTACCGGTACCTGGTGTATCGCGCGATTGAAATCGCTACCTCACACAGGTATCAGGTAATTAATTAATAACTAAACGACTCGCAAATGCAATTATCACAATATAGAAAATAAACAAACGAATATTTTTAATAAAACATATCACACAGTAGAAAGATTTAAGCAGTAGGATAACTTGAAAATAACGTTTGAAATTATCAAACATACACAGATGTTACAGTAGTGAGGTATAAGTAGTGAAGTAACTTCAATAGAATGTTTGAAATCATCGTATAAGTAGTGAAGTAACTTCAATAGAATGTTTGAAATCATCGTATAAGTAGTGAAGTAACTTCAATAGAATGTTTGAAATCATCGTATAAGTAGTGAAGTAACTTCAATAGAATGTTTGAAATCATCGCACTTTAAAACAAAGAACAAGCAAGAATAGTATGTGCAGTGGTTTTCTTCCGAGAATCTTTAGTTTGTCAAGTGAGGGTCATACGGCCTTTACAGGATCGAATGTCATAGACGAGTCATATGGTCTTGCAATGGACGAAATCATCCACAAGCTACTGTCATAACAAATCCTCGAATATACCTACACGGCAATATTAGCACTGAGGCAAGGTTTACTTGCTCGTGGAGGTGCCACCTTAGTGGTATAAAAAGAAATCAGGCGAGCCGATACGACTCGTTACGTATTGTGTGTAGGAGACTGCACTATTCGCTATCTTGGAATGTTACAATCCTAGCATTCTGACACGCACGTAAACGTAATAATCATATCAAAGAAAGCTCTAAGTTAACATACTGCTATATATCTCTATTAAATATTGAATTAATAATAAGAACATTAAGAACCATCAACATAGCTCTCCATATCACCAAACTGATGTGGTAGTGATCAGTTCACAATTGCTAAGTGGACGATTGCTGGCGGGAAATAAAAGTTCAAAAGTTGAGACCATACATGAAGACGACGGTCTCAAAAGAACGGCCGAAAGTGATAGGATACACAGAACTGCGTTTGGTAGAAACCGTTGAAGAATGCCTATATCTAGCAATGAGTAGTTTAACCGCAGCCAAATAACAACTCCCTAGATGGTTGTTGTGTTTCTGTGTATAAGTGAGATCATCAATAAGTTCCAAAGGAGTTGCTGTGTTAGCAGCAGTGGTAGCATTGCGAATAATACTAATTAATGTATTGTAACCGCTTTACCAGGTGCTTTATCAGGTGGGTCATATGCTTGTATGCCTCCCGACGTAGTATAAAAAAATAAGTGGGTAGGTATAGCTTCATCGGTTTGAAACCGATGACAGTATTTATCATATTCCTCAAGAAAACTCGATCTCTTAGAAAATCACTTTATTGATATTTGCTCTTGACTACAGATCTCAAATTAAAATTTAAAACCATATTCAGAATCCAGAGCCGTTAAATCGCTGGTGAATGGATATATACTTAGAAGTGTATGTTTTTCAACTATTATCATTTATTTTTCAGATAAAGATGAAATACAAGATAGTCACTATTATGTGGGTTTAAAACGGCAGTTAATCGTGCCTTTAATTTTAACTAAAAAAGATAATGATACATGTGTGTATTGCATAGAATATTTAAATGAGTTGAATATCCAAGAAAAAATGATAATATATAGAAGAGACGTTATTAAAGAGGTCAATTTTATAATGGTTGATCATAGATCAGATGAAAAAGGTAATCCATAAATTTTGTTTCATAGAAAATATTTTGACATGATGGATGTTTTTTCATGAACAATATTTTTATGTCAACGAATGTGGGATTGCGCATGGGTGACCTAGTGGTGAAGAATCCAGATCTGATGTTAGAATTACGGTTGATGATGAAGTGTTAGAACAAGTGGATCAGATTGTATATCTTGGATGCGCTTTCAGCGGGGATGGAAGGTACACCGCACATGTGGAAAGACGAGTGAGTGCTGGGAATAGTGTGAACGGAGCGTTGGGTAAACTTTTTAGCAGTAAAAACCTGAGCCAGAAGGCACAGCTCGCTATACACAATGCAGTGCTGATCCCAACGCTAACTTATGGAAGCGAGAGCTGAGTATGGCAGAGAGAGCATGAAAGTAGGATAAATGCGGTCGAAATACGAGCACTGCGCAAAATTTGTGGCGTAAGGCTTGTAGACCGTATTCGCAATGATGATGTTAGAAACAAAGTTGGTCTGAAAGACAGTGTCGGTGTTAAAATAAGAATAGGCATGCGCCATTGGTTCGGACATGTAGAAAGAATGCAGGATGAAAAAATGACGAAGCAGATATACAATGTAAAAGTGGAAGGAGCCGAGGAAGGCCAAAACTAACCTACCATGACCAAATTGGTCGTGTTCAAGAAAGTGAAGTCAGGAGCCCTAGAAACCGGCGACCGTGTATTAGAAGAGCAATGAATGTTAAAGAAGCGAGTGAGATATGTAAAGATCGAGTAACGTGGCGCTCGGTTCTCTCTGCCTACCCCGCAAGGGCTTTGTGGTGAAGTTATGGATAGATAGATAGATATTTTAATGTACTGTTTTCTAATCAAAAATAAAAGTTTTAAGGTATCTATCCTGTACAGTGCAATTAACATAATCATTGGAGGAAGATGTGCCACTAAATCGGCTGTTGTTAAATTATGTTTGAGTTCATTTGAATATTATATTTTGGCACAGAACAAAAATATCAAGGGAGTGTCAACGGAAATTATCTAAACGTCCCAGAACTCCATTGTTCTCCTAATACCTAGGCGTCCCGTTCTCAAAATTAGTTACCCCGAGGCTCGCAAACGATGCATCAAAATGCAAGATGTTGCGTCTCTTTACTTGATAATTGTGCCGCGACAAAAACTTACGTCCGCGATTTCAATTTGCATGTGATTATATTGATTTTGTATGTTTCGTTGTTACTGTTTTGGGAACTATCCCTCATTATGTCTGGTATTTTGTTTAATATGTCAGTACTTTCGTCTCCTGTGATTGCCAGAACCGTGATAATCGGACCAGGTAGTTATTTTAGACATAAGCCGCTGATGTTTGCGTGCAATGTAGGCGCACGTTTGGATTATTTAGATGTTCGTGTCGATCTACAATCGAAGTACAATGTGTGATATAAATTATATTACCATTTTTCCGGCTGATCCATAGTCTGGTTGGTGATGTAGGCGGGCCGTCCTGTTGCTCGGTTAATTCGGTGTTACTGGAGTTGCACTGCAACGTTTATTATTTTCGGTGATTGATAGTAACGAAACGTCAATCTTCTGTTTGATAAATAATCTGACGAGTATGTCTAACTATATTTTTCAAAACTAATAAACCACATGTTACGAGGTCCTTTTAGTTTAGAGGAATACGAGGTAAAAAAGTGACGTGTCATAAAGCGAAATACTAGACCCTATGGGTAAATCACGGAAATAATAGAAGAAAGTAAAGCATATAATAAGGAGCTGTAGGTTTAAAAAGTAAAAAATAAGGAATGAATGAGGACATCCCTAAGCGAAATCATTTAAGCTTTTGGCGACAGTGGGACCCCATAAATCAAATGTAGATTGTAGAGACGTTATAATTTATTTAAGTACATCTTTCAGTTTTAGACTCGACGTTTCTCGTATCTCACTGGTAGTATTTGAAGGCCTACGTTAACTTCAGACGAACAGTCGAAAATCTTGGGGTAATTTTTGATTTCATTTTTTTCTAAAACGAGGTAAAGGAGGGTACAATTGGCTGCGTCTGCCTCCCGTAGATCTTGCAAATTTTCTGCTTTCTGCCATTGTATTTTCACTTGCATAGTCTCTTCTAGTACTTGAATCAGAATGCTGATCTAATAAACATTTGATAATTTAGTTGATTTACTTTCAGTACTAAACATTTACTCCAGGATAACATCATAACTGCCGAGTTCTTTCCACAGAACGTTAGCATGTGATTTTTTTAAAGAAGCATTTCCCTTGGGTTTTTGTATTTCTGTATTAAAACAAATATATTTTTCAGGGGACATGGCCGTTCTAATTGGATCAACAGTAGGAGCAGTTGTATTGTTGTCTTCATTATTTATTTGCTGTTGGAGATGTTGTAAACGGAACTCAAGTAAAAATCCAGCTCCACCGGAACCGGATGTACCAGTGTACGAAGAAATACAATATGATACATGTACTTCAAATAGAGTAGTTTTAAGAAATATGAATACTAGTAAATAATACTTTGACACGAAAGTAAGTTTAAATTTTGAAATGAATTTGAAAAAGGTAAAAAGACAAGTCACAAGATGTAATTGGCGTTATTTTGCACATATTTACTGAAATATTTTTATTTATAGATTTTATTCATTCCTGAGTTCTAAACGCATAAGAGTAAATTACGCAAATAATAATATTTATTTGCACTATATATTCAAACACATATGTAAATGCCACATCCACATCAAACCTTACTCATCCCACTGCAGTGTATACGGCTCTCCCTTCAACATCGACGTCACTTAACCTGCGTGTTCTCCATCGACCTCTCACGATCATATGTAAATACATACGATTATTCAACCATAAACGAACACTATAATGAACTATGTTTAAAAAAGAAATTTTCTTCAAAAAGAAGTAACCTCTTATAATCGCTCTTCGTAATACTCGTCAAGTATTTTTAGGTACGTTCGCTGTTATATATATATTTTATACAACGTCGGAAGGCATACAAGCACACGGCCTACCTGATGTAAAGCAGTTACCGTAGCCTATTAATGCTTGTTACATATTAAGCATCAATCGCACGATGCCTCCTCTGCTGCTTACACAGCAACTCCTTAGGAGCTTACTGGTGAGCTCACTCACACGCAGAAACACAACAACCCTCTTGGAAATTGTAATTTAACTGCGTTTTTCTGTTAGGTGGAGATACTTCCCCCGACGGGATGCTTTGATGCGCCCTACCTCTCTTGAAATATCCAGACCAAGACAAACAGACATGTTCATGCACACAAAAGTTTCTCTTTTGTGGGAATCGAACCCACGAGCGTTGGTGTCAAAGTCGCGTCATTCACGAGTGCGCCACCGAGCTCGTCGAACTGTTTGAGATATTCGATACTAGTTCCTCTATATTTGGTATTGGATTAGCATCCACCTGAGTACATTCTAACTGATTGCCTAACGCTCCATTAACATTTACATAGACTTTAAGAAAAGTTTTTATAGGTATAAAAGACATTATAGTCTGCGGTGATTTTAATGTAGACATTCTTGTAAATGCACAGACAAACCTTAGATTTTTTAATTTATTTAAATTATTTCATTTACAAAATGTTTTCCTGGAGCCTACACATTACAGCCACATCCGCAACTTGTCTAGATAAAATCTTTTGTAATTGTGAGCATATCAATAAATCAATACCTAAGACAAACACGCACAAAGAGTCTGACGAGGAGGACAATGAGGAAGCGAGACAACGCCGCGAACAGACCACGGCGTTGAAGTAAGCTGCCTACGAACTGCTGGGTAACGCGTGTCCTCAGTACCCTCATACACAGGGTAATGATAACAAATGAATATACTAAAAATCTCTTCGCACTGACCCAAAGTTGAATCACCTTGATGTTAAAGTGGCATCAGCGAGTAATTGAGATAACCAGCAAACGCCTGAGGAGTTGCTGTGTTACTAACGGGGGTGGCAACGCGCGGACGATACTTATTGTATTGCAAGCATTCATAGGCTACGGTGACTACTTTTCATCAGGTGGGCCGTATAAAAACCCCCGAAGTTGTATAAAAAACGTGTGTGTACCTACAAGTGTGTATGTTAGTGATTGAGAAGCGAGCGAGGCGGGGGACGCCTGACGCCTGGGTGTCGTGTGTACATCGCAGGCAACTCAGCTGAGAGTGAATGAACTTTGTCGCGACGTGTCTGGCGGCTGGCAGTCATCAGCGGTCAATGTTGATGCCTATTTTTACTGATTTTTGTAGTAAATTACAAATGCTACAAACTTTAATATTTTCTAAATCTGTTTATAAACAATGTTGCAAATTCAATTACCCCGTATTTTCTGTAATTCCCCTTATACGATAAAAAAAAACTAACCTGTAATATCGTACTAATCACAACGTATTATCATGTTACAAAGTACTTAATCAATACAATAAGCAGAAAGTGCTAGCACAAGAAATAAGTATGTAGTCAGAATTATCTGTAAAACTAAACAATACGTAGATTTTATTTTATTCGTGCTAAAAGAAGAAATTACATAACATAATGACGGATGCCATTTTTGGACAGTGCCTGTTTACTTTAAAATGTGTTCATAAAATGAAGACTAGGCTGAATGAATACAGAATTTTAGCCTGCCATTTATTTAGTGAAAATGACTATGGCTTTCTACCGTTTGTCATTCATGATTTCATGACTCTGTCATAATATGTCATTACAACACTACGATTTGTTGATTTGTCTTGTTTTGTTGTTTTTCAATTATTTATCATGCGTTGGTACAAATTCTGCAAATAAATCTATTTTGCGCAATTACTTTTTGTTCGACATTACAACCTACCTGTTATAGCCCGAATTGCGTTGAAAATGACTTAAAAATATTGCAACATTGTAGACTGCATTCACAGCAAGTAGTTTAGGGATGCACTAAAAGTTCGCGTCTTTAATTTAATTTCTGTTAATACGATGGGATAACTCTTTGATTATTGTACTGGCTCCTGTCCTGACTTTGCTGGCTCCTGGAGCCGCCATAGCAGTGTTAAGTTGTAGTGAACGTGAACATAAGTTGTTTGGAGAAAATGACAGAAACATGGATTGCGAACAGCTTGTGCCGCTGCTGCCACGCCGAAGGCAATTTCAAGAGTCTAGCGACGCCCTGCAAGTATGAGGGAGGAGATGAAGTTTATTCTGCCATTTTACAGGATACTTTTGATATGATCGTAAGTATTAAGAACATTTTGGAAGGAGTAGGGTTTTTTATTTTATGTAAAATGGTTACAGTAGTCTATGAACGCTTGCAATACATTAAGTATCTCGCGTAATGCCACTTTGCTGGTAGCACAGAAACTCCTTAGTAGCTTACTGGTGACCTTACTCACACATACTAACACAACAACCCTCTAGGTAGTTGTTATTTGGCTGCAGTTTTTTGTGAGGTGGACCACCCTACCTCTCTTAAAAACACCAAGACAAAGGAACAACACAAATGTTTGTACTGTGTGGAAATTGAAGCCACAAGTGTTGGTGTCAAAGATAGATAGATAAAATACACTTTATTTGCATAACACAGAATTTAAGGAAATACATTCAAAAGATTCTTACAATTATAGAAATGTACTATGCAACAAGGCGGCCTAATTGCTATAAGCAATCTTTTCAAGGCAACCTTAACCCATCGAGTACCGCGAGCCACACGTGTGCTTTTCATATTACGACATATATATGGAATGACGGTAACTGCGGGATCCGACGAGTTAAGATAACGAAACAGATTACAAGAAAAAGGTAGGGCTAGTCGGGAAGAAAATGAATAATTAAATATAACTGATACTAATTTAAACTTATTGATATTAGTTACAGGTATACAAATATAAACATAACACGTATAGACAAATATATATATTACACATATACGCGTAAACATATAATTACATACACAATATACATACACTGTACATAAATACACAAACATGTATATGTTTCAAATGTCAGTTCTAATTAGTTGAAATCAGAGAGAAAGAATATGATTTTTACTAGTTTTTTGAAAATGCCAATAGAATTTGCTGTTCTGATAACCACTGGTAAATTATTCCACTGCCTAATAGCTTCGACGGTGAAGGATTGATCGAAGAATTTAGAGGAATGAGAGGGAAAGGACGGGTTAAGGTTTTTACAAGAACAAAGTTGCAAGTTGTGGGAGGAGGAGCAAAACTTGAACCAAACTTTAAGATAAGGTGGCGAAGAGTATGAAATAGAGAAAGGAAAAAATATGCAAATTTCTACGTTGGCGAATAGATAGCCATTTAAGTTGTTTGCGGTATTGAGTTACGTGGTCATATTTACAGAGACCGAATATGAACCTAATACATAGATTCTGAAGTCTTTCCAATTTATTCAGTAGATCCACATTAAGGTCAGGATAAGAAACATCAGCGTAGTCAAGGATAGGAAAAAGAAGGGATTGTGCAAGAACTACTTTAGTGGCAGTGGGCAAAAAATTTCTAATAGGTCGGAGACACGCCGACAGCGTTGGTGTCAAAGTAACATAAAATCGTCAAAAGGGTGTATCAATGCAGCTAGACTGGGAAAGAACCTGCACCTCACAGAAAACCCCACCCCAGCCAAATAACAATAGGGAACTATTACACTGATAATAAGTTTATAGGGAGCCATGTACACCTAGCGGTGTTGAGAGTCCATAGTCGGGAGGTATGGATAACTTCACGCCCTTGCAGGGTAGGCAGAGAGAACCGAGCGCCACATGACATGACAACATTCATTGCTCTTCTCATGCACGCTCGCTGGTTTCTAAGGCTCCTGTTGATGTCAACTTCTGATAAAACATAATAGTCAGGAGGTCTAATCTCCTAAAATAAATCTGCAACAACAAGAAATAAATATGTAAATATATCAAGTTTTTTCACTCTGCAACATCGTGGAGAAACCTCTGGCTATGGACCAGGTTTTCTGCAGTTTTGTGGATCTTTAAAAAGCATTCGATAGGGTCGTCGAAAGAATCTCTGGAACATTTTGCCCAGATATGTGGTTGACGGTGATCTGCTCCGTGCTGTGCAATCCGCTTATGAAGATTGTACAGATGAGATTGTAAATCTTCGAAGTGCTTTTGGCCAGTGATCTTAGGTACTCCGCTGATGTGGAGAGACAAATGAGTGCAGGAAACAGGGTGAATGGAGTTTTGGGTAAACTTCTAGGCAGCCAAAAACTAAGCCAGAAGGCACAGTTCGCTGTACACAGTGCTAACCCCAATGCTAATTTATGGAAATGAAAGCTGTGTGTGGCAGAGAGAGCTTTAAATTAGAATAAATGCGTTCAAGATGAGAGCATTGTGCAAAATATGTTGTTTAACTCCACCATGTTTGTAATGATGATGTAAAAAAAGAGAGTTGGTCTGAATGAGAGTGCCGGTGTTAATATAAGAAAAGGCATTCTCCGTTGGTTCGAACATGTAGAAAGATTGCAGGACGAAAGAATGACGAAGCAGATATAAAATGCAAAAGTGGAAGGATGTAGGAGCCGAGGAAGGCCAAGACTTACCTACCATGATCAAATTGGTCGTGTTCTATCAGAAGGTGATGTCAGGAGCCCTGGAAACCAGCGAACCTTTTTATCAGGTGAACCGTATGCTACATCTGTATGAATCTATATGCTTCGGCCGTAATTATTGTTGAAATAACAAATGCTGGAGGTTTGTGCAAGTGAGTGAGGTTACCAACAAACTCCTGAGAATTGGCTGCGTTCGCAGAGGGAATGGCAGTACATGACCGATACTCAATAGTATAGCAAGCATTCATAGACAATGGTACCTACTTTACATCCGCTGGGCTGTATGGCTTGTTTTGCATGCTGACAAAATATGAAAAAAAAAAAAAAAAAATTCTTAGATTTAGCAGTACAACTTATGAATTTCCTTTTCAGATATCCCCCGTACCTGGTGAAGCTGGGGCCATGAGCTTCAGCATCTGTGACAGCTGCGAGCCACGACTCCGTGATGCAAAACTCTTCAAAGATCAAGTTAAAGAGTGTGAGCTGAAATTTGCTCAGTACTATGGCACTGCTGGTTTTAAAGGTATTTTTATAGCACTAATGTGGCTAAGCTATGGTAAGCCATTACTGTAGCCCATAGTTACAACGTCTGAGTCTTCCTCTTCCTATAGTTATTCCGATTCCTAATCGATTTGATGAAGATTTTTTTTTATACTACGTCGGGAGACATATAAGCATACGGCCCACCTGATGTAAAGCGGGTACCGTAGCCTATTAACGCTTGCGATATATTAAGTATCACTCGCGCGATGCGTCCTCTGCTGCTTACACAGCAACTCCTTGGAAGCTTACTGGTGACCCCACTCACACGCAGGAACACAACAACCCTCTAGGGAGTTATTATTTGACTGCGTTTTTCTGTGAGGTGGAGGTACTTCCCCAGACGGGCTGCTTTGATGCGCCCTACTTCTCTTCAAACATCCAGACCAAGACAAACAGACATGTTCGTGCACACAAAAGTTTATCTTGTGTGGGAATCGCACCCACGAGTGTTGGTGTCAAAGTTGCGTCTTTCACGACTGACCAACCGAGCTCGTCAAACTTCTTTCTTCATCTTCATTCTTAGGTAAGGACACACGTCATTCGAAATTTTATTCCTTGAATGTGCTGGTTCCCTCGCTATGTTTTCCTTCACAGCAAGTGATATTTACAAATGTAAACAAATCCGAAAACACAAATTTCGTGGTACACGCCAGGCTTCAAAGTGGGGGCCTGCACACTACGTCGGTTCTTTATCCACCGGACAATCCACTACTTAGAATTGTTGCTGATCTCATCAATCATAAAGTGGGGGAAATGCTTCTACATAGTTGCATACAGCTATCCCTCTTTTGCTTGAGCTTTATTGTTTGCATGCAATTTGATCTAACCTGCTTTGTGTGCTTCCGCCACCAATTAGTTCATGCTGCCTAGCGCCGACCGGCACCCACCCACTGCCGTTAGTAAATGCAACATGCTAACGCTGCCATGGCTGCTCCAGTAGCCTCTGCCTCGGTTGCTGCGGTCGTCCGCCATCTGGAACAGAAACCGCATGCCCCCACCACCACCGTCGCTGCCACGACTGCCCTGGTCGTCGTCGTGCTTCGCCTCTCCACGAGGCATCCTCAATGACAGTAGACGTTACTCGTTAGAATAACATGCTGCGAGTGACAAATCCATCGCAGTGCCGTCCCTTATAATCGAGGGTGAATGTTTATTGTTTGCTAATCATCGGGTTTCTACTTACGTAGGTGGAATTGTTAGTTTCAGATTTATAATACCATATTTATAACTAGCTGTGCCCGCGACTTCGTCAGCGTGGAATTTAACAAAAAAGTTATTGTTCAGTTCGCAGAGTTTACGATAACTTATTAATAAGTTATCGTTAAAATAGCGAACAGCAAAATAATAATAGTTATTTTTTTATTATTTATTTATATTAATAAAAATAAATAAAATTTCTAAAATAAAAGTGGCCTAAGTTACTCCTTATTACATCAGCTATCTGCCAGTGAAAGTCCCGTCAAAATCGGTCCAGCCGTTTCAGAGATTAGCCGGAACAAAGAACAAACAGACAGGCAAAAATTGTAAAAATATTCATTTTGGTGTATGTACCGTGTATATGCATTTAGTAAAAAGCGGTTGTTTTAATATTACAAACAGACACTCCAATTTTATTTATCTGTATAGATTATCGCTTGTTAGGCGGTGAAGGAAAATATCGTGAGGCGTTTCCTCACGTCTATGAAATTATATATCCAGAAAAGAAACCAGTCGGTCAACAGAAGGGACCAAGGAAAAAAGTCCGAATTTGCGTCTGGGTTGTGAAGGTCAGACTACAATTGCTCCATGCAACAATCACTGTCTTCACCAAATCCTTTTAGGTTTATATTTCAGACGCCGCCAATCCTGATAAAATAAGAAATAGGAAAACAAACGAACAAAAAAAAACAGAAATTCTAATATATAGTGTTTACAAAGAAACAAACAATACATGTATGAGAATAGACAATACATTTTTTTTTCAGGTGGAGTTTTACTAAACAAGAGTATAAAAGTTGAAATGGACAATTATACGGATGGTGAGAATTTTTACATATATGTATGGTTGTTGTTAATAATTTATTTTCTCCAGGGAATTGTTATCTGGCTGCAGTTGCCTGTGAAGTGGAGGTACTTCCTCAGTCGGACTGCTTTGTTGCCCTCTAACTCTTAAAAACACCCGGGCCAAGACAAATGGGCTTGTTCGTGTATACAAATATGTCCTGTGTGGGAATTGAACCCACGTAACCAAGCAGCCACGAATAGGCCGATTCTACTAAAAAACTGCAACTGCACTGCAGCGCGGCGTGTGTCAAAACGTACATTTTGACGTTTCGTTAAACGTCGCTGCTGTCAAATCGCTTGACGTAACGTCAAAATGTACGTTTTGACACACGCCGCGCTGCAGTGCAGTTGCAGTTTTTTAGTAGGATTTTGCTCGTCGCTGTGTTGTTTAACACACGTGGTTGAGATAAAGTTCTTGTTTTATCGCGGTTTCCCGCTGAGTTTTCTCAGTTTTGTGTTTATTTTGTGTTGGTGGTGGTTTTAGGTTGGATATAAGGTAAGAATACTAACCTTTTAGTAAGTTCTTGACTCCGGTATGGACGAGGACCCCCCTGACGGGGGAGGCCTTGTTCCTCCGGATGTTGAGATATCGGTGTCTGATCCAAATAAGGAGAAAAGAAACAAACGACATGCCGATGACATACTGGAAAGTGATGCTAAAAAAAATTTTTCTCCATCTAATTCCTATCAGTCCGTATACACGAGACCCGGATTCGAAGATGACTCTTCGTTCAAGTACTCGGAGACTGACCCTGGTCCATACACTGTCCACGTAACCCGCGAAGATCCCGATACCACCTCCAGCCCAACGATACGATCACTGAAATTCGCTCAGTTCATTCATCGAAACAATTTCAGAGGAATCGTTGATGGCGGAATCAAAACGCTAAGTCGTAGTAAAATGGCAGTTTCTTTTAAAAGTGCTTCAGATGCCAACAATTTTACCGAAAATCCTTTGCTGGCAGAAAAAAAATTTACATCTACTATACCCAAATTCCAGGTGTCACGCATGGGCATTGTACGTTCCATCCCCACAGATTGGACATTAGAGGAGTTAGTTAAAAGCATCTCAACTCCCCGTGACTGTGGCATGGTTATTAAAGCGAGGAGGTTGAATATTAAAAAACGATCAGATTCAGGAGTCTCATGGGTTCCTTCTACAACCGTAGTCTTAACATTCCAGGGACAAATACTGCCACACAAAATATTTTGCTATCACATGGCAATGGATGTGCATATTTACATGTTACCAACCATCCAGTGCAGAAACTGTTGTAGATTTGGACATATTCGCACCCAATGCAGATCTAAACCTCGCTGTTACAAATGTGCACAACCTCATACAGGCGACACATGTGATGTGAATGAGGACAGTGTTTCTTGTTTTTTATGTCAAAATGGCAATCACTCTGCCATCGACCCCAGGTGTCCTGAACATGGCAGACAGAAATCTATTAAAATTGTTATGTCCGAGGAGAACATTAGTTACACCGAAGCTTCTAAAAGGTTCCCAATCAGTAAGCGATCATACGCCGATATTACTTCCAGCCCAAAGCCTCAATCGCAACCCCTCTTTACTCCCACCCAATCACAAAATGCTTTTCCAACCTTCCCTGTGGCCTCCTCTAACCTACACCATTCTTATAAGAAAACCGTTTTCTATTCTCCCACCCCTAAGTCATCCCCCAGTAAGTCTTATGACCATGCTGCTCATAATTCTATTACTAGATCCCCCGAGTCTGTGCAGCCCAATGGGTGCGCTTTAATAGATAGTCCTACACCAGTCATAACTCCAAATGATAATCTTATAGAACTGCTAGTATGCTCCTTACTAAATATGATTTCAAAATTCAGCGACTCCTTACCGTCCAACGTCATCAGCTTGATACAAGAATTGCTATCAGCACTAATTAATCAAAATGGAGCGAAAACTTCTGCAGTGGAACTGTAGGAGTATAAGGCTCAAAAAACAAGATATTATTTACCTTTTTAATCAGTGGAAACCTGTTGCTGCTGCCGTCTCGGAGACGTGGCTGAGACCAGATTCTCGTTTTCGGGTTTCGGGTTATTCGTGTCTTCGGGACGATAGGGGCGACGGTCGTGCTGGTTGTTCCCTTTTCATATCCAACTCCTTTCCTTTTACCCAAATCCCCATTCCTCCCCACAGTCCTGACCTACATGTAGTTGGCGCTAAATGCATTGGCATTTCCCTGATATCTGTATATATTCCTCACCCATCCCCACAAGTTATTTCAGAATTAAATTCCCTTATTTCCAACTTCACCAATCCAATGATTGTGCTAGGAGATTTTAATTGCCGACACACCCTTTGGGGCTCTAGCTCCATTGATCCCGTTTCATCCTTATTTCTAGACCTCCTAGATACTCATAATTTGTGCGTGCTGAATGATGGCTCTGCCACTCGTAGAGTATCCCCAGCCCTGAATCCAAGTGTCCCGGACCTCTCTCTAGCTTCCCCTGCCCTAGTCCCCATCATCTCTTGGTCTGTCCTCCCTAACTCCCATGGTAGTGATCATTTTCCTATTTTGGTCTCTATCCAAAGCTCCTTCACTCCCGCCCCTAGTCCTAAGCCTCTTCTTAAATATAACACGCACAAAGCCGAATGGTCTAAATATTCAAGCTGTCTAGAGGTCAAATTATCTTCCCTCTCTCCTGTCGATGAGAACAACTTCCTTGCCTGCTATGAAGAATTCATTTCATGCATCTTGTATGCAGCAGATGAGACCATCTCTCTCAAAAATTCTGCCCGTAACCGAATCTCATCACCCCCATGGTGGGACTCTGCATGCTCCGATAGTGTAAAGGAGAGAAAGGAGGCTGAAAACATATACGAATCCAATCCCAATATGGGTAACTACATAGCATATAAAAAAACCTGCGCACGCACAACCAGGCTCTTAGCAAAGAAAAAAAAAATTGGTTGGCGAAAGTTCTGCGAATCCCTATCTCCTAGAACCCCTCCTGCCCTCGTTTGGAAGAAGATCAAAAATTTCCGCTGCTCCTATTCTATCCAAAATAACCAATCTAAAGACCCCTCTCCATGGTTAGAAGACTTCATTAATAAATTAGCCCCTCCATATGTCCCTAATCATGACTGCTTCCTATCTCCTTCACCCCCAACCACAAAGGATAGCATGAATGACCCCTTTACACTAGCGGAGCTGCACTGTGCCTTAGACCACTTGAGGGATTCCTGCCCAGGCATTGACGGTATCCCATACTCCTTCATTTGTAAAGCACCTACCTCTTCAAAAATCATTCTCCTTGAAATCCTAAACCATATCTTCCTATCGGGGAATATCCCACATTCCTGGTCTTCCGAAATTGTCATTCCTATTGCAAAGCCGGGTAAGGATCCCTCAGTTTCCTCCTCCTATAGACCCATAGCTCTTCGATCTGTCCTAGCTAAGATCTTAGAGCACTTGATTAAAATCAGACTGGAGTGGATTGTTGAAAACAGAACACTGCTAAGTGGAAGCCAGTATGGATTCAGACGCGGTATGGGAACCAGTGACAGCTTGAGTATTTTTACATCTGAGGTTAGACTTGCTTTCTCAGAAAACCAACATGTGATTGGGGTCTTTTTAGATATAGCCTCTGCATATGACAATGTCCAGCTTCCAGTGCTCAGGCAGAAAATGCTACAGCTGAGTATCCCTGAGAGACTGGTCAACATAATATGCAAGTTGTTCATGTCCCGCTCTATTTGTATCCGTGTTAACGGAGAGCTCTTACCACCCCGTCACACTTGGAAAGGCCTACCTCAAGGTTCGGTTCTTAGTCCTCTCCTTTATAACATTTATACATCAGACCTAGACCTGTCCGTTACTAGTTTTTGCAAAATCCTGCAATATGCAGATGATATTCTTATTTACTCTCGTTCTTCCTCCTTCCCTGATTCCTGTTCCAACCTTAACTCAGCCCTGTTCCATTTAAATGAATGGCTTGTCGCACATGGTCTAACTATAGCCGTTAACAAATGCAGCGCTGTGGCATTTACGAGGAAAAGAGTAATCCCCCCCCTTGTTCTAAAAATTAAAAACGAAAATGTAAAAGTTCAGGAAAAAGTAAAATTCTTAGGCATCATTTTGGACTCCAAATTATCAGGGTTACACCATCTAAACTACATCTGCAGTAAAACGGAAAACAGTATTAATGTTTTACGAGCTCTGTCAGGAGTAAGATGGGGATCCCATCCTTACAATCAAAAAATGTTATACAATGCGATAGTCCGCAGCCACTTTGATTATGGTTGTTTTTTATGGGAACCATGCAGTAAAATGGCACTAAATAAACTAGACAAAATCCAGTCCAGGTGTCTGCGGATTATCGCAGGTGCTATGAAATCCTCCCCAACGTTAGCCCTGCAGATGGAATGCTTAGACCCTCCTCTTCACCTACGTAGACAATATTTAGCGGACAGATTCCTTTATAAATCCATCCAAAACTCCTCGCACCCTTTGCCAGAGATCCTAGAGCGTCTCCTTCAGTCCGTCCCGATTTCCCCATACTGGACCCATAAAACTCCAACCCCTCTTATCAATAGCTATAGGAGCTATAAGGAAGTTACCCTGCCTGTAAAGCAATTTTATCAAAATCCAGTGTATCTTATCCAATACGCAGCTCTTGTCTTTCAGCCGCATATTATCCTGGATCTAGGTGTTAATAAACAGACCGCTGACTCAAATAAAGTGATCTCCAGGTTACTCGAAAAGGACTGGACCGATTGGCTTAGATTGTATACTGATGCATCCAAACCTTCAGAGAACAGTGATGTTGGAGCTGCAGTATGGATTCCCAAATACCATATAATCTTAAGCTTAAAATGCTCACGTCTGTCTTCCGTCTTCACAGGCGAAGCCACAGCTATCCTTGAAGCTGTCTCCTATATAGAATCCCATCACATCCCCAAAGCCTTAATATTGTCAGATTCGAAGAGTTGCCTTCAAGATCTAATCAAGTCCCCTTTTCATGCCAAAGATAACTTTGCTCTTATTTTAGGCATAAGACAAACTTTATACCAATGTCACTCCTCAGGCTTAGAGGTGGTCTTGGCTTGGATCCCAGGACACCAGGGCATTGCCGGCAATGAAACGGCAGATAGATGTGCTAAAGAAGCAATTCAGTTAGGTATTGATAAGTACTACATCAACTTCTCCAGAGACCTTAGAATGCAGGCTAATGTGCGGTTGAAGAGAGATTGGGATGGGCTATGGCAGAGACGAGGAGCCACACATGCAAAATCTTACTTCAAAATCCAGACTGACATTCCTATCAAACCGTGGTTCTTCAAATATCGCCATTTTGACAAGCATCCAACATCGGCTATTATTAGGTTACGTCTTGGCCATGTTTGCTCCCCAGTGTTTTTAGCGAAAAAAAAAATTCTTGATAGCTCTTTATGCGAGTGCGGCTTGGAAGAGGGAACCCTTGAGCATCTTTTCTTTAGTTGTCCAAAACTCCAGGTATCTTTGTATGACATGCTCCCTCATAATATCCCTCGCCCTGTTAATGTCTCCTATCTACTCACCCTGGTGTATTCTCCTTTTATCTCAGTTCTGGTCAAATTTATAAAAACTAACAATATTTATCTGTGAGTCTCATTCATTATCCTTTTGTTAAGTAGATCATGTTATGTCTCCCCTTTTTAAATCTCCCCTCTATACTAACTACTAATATATGTGTCTAGAAATGGTACTAACTATATGTTGTGTTGTTTTAGATCACTCAGCGGCCACTTGCTATTCGCTACCGATCAATAGTCGCACCAACCGGAACGTGGCTTTCTCAACCTCGACATTGGCAAAATCATCGTTAATAATTAATGATGGAGCCACATAACTAAAAATAGAATAGAATAGTTTTTTAGTAGAATCGGCCTATTGGTGGCGGCGTATTGCTATTCTATATATCTGACAATGCAAGGCTACAGACATGGTCCCCCGCACTAAGTGCCGCATTATCTGTAAATGCGGTTTATCCGCCACAGTATATATATATATATTATATTACCTACTCCCGTATTGTTTGGCGTTCAGCACCGCAGGCCAAATCAAAAGCACCTAAAACCGGAGAGCATGAAGAGGTTGATGAGTGTGTAAGAAGCGAAAGAGAGAGAGATGTTTAGATCGATGCACCTGGCGTTCCATAGTCTTCGCCTCCCTCAATGCGAGACAGTCGTGATTACTTGCATGTTAAAAAAATTGAATACACAAGTGCGCACTTTATTGTTGTGTACATGCTTTTTTCAGGTCCAAAAGACGAGCTTAACGATGTGGGTGACGCAGATATAAAAGATGATGGTAAATACTGACTTCTTGTTTACTTAAGACCCTTATAACAGCTTGTTGCGGCCATATACAGACCGTAAATTAAATTTATAGAGGGATTTTCAGGAACACCTTTCCTATATGAATTCTATGTTGGTCTGTGCGTTTGTCCGTGCGTTTGTCTGTTGCTTTTTTCGAATATTCGAATTTTGACTTCAGATTCGGATTAAGTATAAAAAAGTACAATAGGAATGTTCAGGAACACCGTTCCTATCTCTTAAGGAACATGCTCAAAATGGCCGACAAAAAAAAAAATTAATCGTTATATAATTGACGAGCCAGGTGTTCCTCTAGCAATACAAGCTTGCGCATTCTCAACTGGTCTTTTATACAAACTCGGGAAGCATACTATGTTAGTTACGTAGCCTATGGAACGCTTGCAATACGTTAAGTATCACTTGCGCGATACTACCTGTGCTGCTAACACAGCAGCTCCTTAAGAGTTTACTGGTGACATCACTTAACACGCAGGAACACAACAACCCTCTAGGGTTATGTTATTTGGATGTGGCTTTCTGCGAGGTGGAGGTACTTCCAATGACGGGTTGCTTTGATGCGCCCTACATCTCTTAGTCGATTGTTTAGTTAGACACTATTACAGTTGACGCATACGGTCACCAGATTACTTCAACATGATGATGAGAAGGCACCTTGTTGTATGTATTCCAATCGTTGCTATTGGAATACATACACATGTTTCTATATATATTTTCACCCATTTTTAGGGTTCCGTACCCAAAGGGTAAAACGGAACCCTATTACTGAGACTTCGCTGTCCGTCCGTCCGTCCGTCTGTCACCAGGCTGTATCTCACGAACCGTGATAGTTAGACAGTTGAAATTTTCACAGATGATGTATTTCTGTTGCCGCTATAACAACAAATACTAAAAAATAGAATAACATAAATATTTAAGGGGGCTCCCATACAACAAACGTGATTTTTTTTGCTCGTTTTTGCTCGATATTGATAACGGCAACAGGTAGACGCTTAAAATATTCACAGAATATTTAGGTATATATTCACTTTCAGAATAGATAATTAAATTAAAATAAAACAAATATTTAAGGGGGGCTCCCATACAACAAACGTGATTTTTTTGCCGTTTTTATTATCTAAAGGAACGGAACCCTTCGTACGCGAGTCTGACTCGCACTTGGACGGTTTTTTTGTGTATTTTTTATTGTGTATTGTTCAGTAGTTTCTGCCAATAATTGTTTCTCTCTTTCCATCTAGAACAAATAATGATGCATAACTTGTACAAAAGTTGAAATTTTAATTCCCAGATGACGCGTCGCAAGATGTATTCAACCAATCGGCGATGGATATTGAAGACCAGCCTCTATCAATATTCAAGAGCCGACTTAGTCCGGAGTCGAGCGTGGACGACGACTGGATAGCTGACCCGGGAGCTGGTCCTAGTGAGTTAAATAAACGAGAACGCAGAGGAGTATGTAGTATATATTTAATTCTTTTATGGAGGAGTATATATTTAATTCTTTTATGGAGGAGTATATATTTAATTCTTTTATGGAGGAGTATATATTTAATTCTTTTATGGAGGAGTATATATTTAATTCTTTTATGGAGGAGTATATATTTAATTCTTTTATGGAGGAGTATATATTTAATTCTTTTATGGAGGAGTATATATTTAATTCTTTTATGGAGGAGTATATATTTAATTCTTTTATGGAGGAGTATATATTTAATTCTTTTATGGGGCAATGTATACGATTCTATAACAAACTTCCCAGCAATATAAGAGAATTGTCAATAAACAACTTTAAAACTACTATTAAAGTGTAGCAGGGCATATTATAAAGTATCTGACTATATTAATGATAAAAATGCCTGGGAGTGAGTCGATCCAATTATAATGTAATTAATAAATTCTGTAAATTTGTTTGGATACCAAAAGAGGGATGCCTGAGTTTTTTGGCAGTATTTTTATCAGTGCTCACCTAGTCATGAACTGCACGGTAGGGAAAAAAATTGTGACGATTCCAAACAAATGTAGCCATTTTTACGGAATAAAAAGATTTTGACTTTGACTTTATGTGTGAGTGAAGGAAGAAATAGCACGATACGATAACTATGTTGTTATGTATGTGTTGACAGCTCGATGGCGTCGTTGCGCGTCTCATTCTAATATCTAACCGAACACTCAGGTTAAGCAACAACCGCAGCCTGTCTATGGACGGGTTTATCTATCTCGAATTTCTCCGTGCGTTAAGCCGTCGGTCCTGACTGTTACAATGACAGTCTTTAAGCTAAGTCAGTGGCCCTCGGCTTGGAAACACAGTCCTCCGCCAATCCGCATTTGAGCGGCGTGGTGGAGTATGCTCTAAACCCCTTCGGTTGAAGGGAGACCCGTATCCCAGCAGTGGGATGAGTGAGGGTTGTTGTGATGGATAACTATGTGTAATGAAAGATGATACAATTGAATTGAAAAGGATATGCTTTAATTACGTAAGAAGTGTATTAGACAAGAGTGAATGTGTGACATGAAGAGTGAAAGAGAGACATGGGCAGGGGCCGCCCCAGACATATATCAAATTGGTGATGTGTTGAAAAAGGGGCTAAACCAAAAGCACCTAAAACCGAAGGGCGTGCATGAAGAGGTCGATGAGTGTTGAAGAAGCTAGAGGGGTTATGTTTGGATACCACCTGGCGTTCCATAGTCTCTGCCTACCACAACGGGAGACAGGCGTGCTGATATGTATGTATGTCTAGTGATAAGTGAACAACGTAAACGTAACGGTGACGGTGCTAATCCCAACGCTAACTTATGGAAGTGAAAGCTAGGTATGGCAGAGAGAGCATGAAAGTAGAATAAATGCGGTCGAAATGCGAGCATTGCACAACATGACCCCATGCATGGCATGCTCCGTTTGTTCGGGCATGTAGAAAGAATGCTGGATGAAAGAACGACGAAACAGATATACAATGCAAAAGTGGAAGGATGTTGGAGCCGAGAAAGACCAAGACTAACCTACCATGATCTAGTTGGTCGTGTTTTATCAGAAGGTGATATCAGGAGTCCTAGTAACCGGCGAGCGTGCATGGAAAGAGTTGATAATGTTAAAGAAGCGAGTGAAGTGTGTAAGGACCGCGTCTTATGGCGGTCGGTTTTCCCCGCCTACCCCGCAAGGGATTTGGTGTGAAGTTGTATATACATTCACATAGAAAACTCTCAGGTTAAGACAAATAGGCATGTCCATGTACACAAATGTTTGTCTTGTATGGGAATCGAACCCACGAGCGTCAAAGTAGTCTTACTAACCACATGACTGTGGCTATCAGTGTATTGGTAAAGCTATTCGCAACCCTACTCCTATGGTAATGATGGTCCCTCTGAAATAGTTCCTCTTTTAGGGTTCCCGAGGCCACATCGAAGAGAAAAAGCCAAAATGCACAGGACCGCAGGTATTTGAACATTTGAACACAATGTAGGATACGGCTGCGATACACTCAGCTAAATAGATAGATAGCTTTCTTCTGGCATTAGGGCCCGTAACCTGGTGGTCTGACGAGCTCGGTGGCTCAGGCGTGAATAACGCGACATTGACACCAACGCTCGTGGGTTCGATTCCCACACATGGCAAACATTTGTGTGCATGAACGTATCTGTTTGTCTTGGTCTGGATGTTTTAAGAGAGGTAGGACGCATCAAGGCGGCCCGTCTGGGGAAGTACCTCCACCACACAGGAAAACCGCAGTCAAACAACAACTCCCTAGAGGGTTGTTGTGTTCCTGCGCGTGAGTGAGATCATCAGCAAGCTCCCAAGGACTTGCTGTGTAAGCAGCAGAGGGGGCATCGCGCGAGTGATAATTAATATATCACAAGCGTTAATAGGCTACGGTACCTGCTTTACATCAGGTGGGCCGTATGCTTGTATACCTCCCGACGTAGTATAAAAAAGAAACCTAAGACTAAGGATTTGGCAAGGATACAGATGTTTGCATGGAGTAACTGCCGTTAGTCCACAGTCCAGGATACCAGACCATTCTTCGCACGTCACTCGAAATATAATTTGGACGTACGGATTTCCTAAAGATGTGTTCCATCACCGCCGTGCGAGTGATCATTACAAATATGTACATAAATTCGATAACACATTTTTTTTTCTTATACAACGTCGGGAGTCATACAAGCATACGGTCCACCTGATGTAAAGCAGTTACCGTAGCCTATTAACACGTGTAATATATTGAGAATCAATCGCGCGATGCCTCCTCTGTTGCTTACACAGCAACTCCTTAGGAGCTTACTGGCGACCTCACTCACATACAGGAACACAACAACCCTCTAGGGAGTTGTTATTTGGCTGCGGTTTTCTGTGAGGTTGAGGTACTTCTCCAGACGGGCAGCTTCGATGCGCCCTACCTATCTTAAAATACCCAGACCAAGGCAAACAGACATGTTCATGTACACAAATGTTTGCCCAGTGTGGGAATCGAACCCACGAGCGTTGGTGTCAAAGTAACGTAACAACGCGTTGCGCCACTGCGCCACCGAGCTCGTCATCATGCTCCAATGTAAACGACACCTTTAATTTTAGTCCAACGAAAATTCACCGTCCCTCCGAGCGATACATCGTCCATTTGGTCCTTCGAGC
This sequence comes from Pyralis farinalis, assembly GCA_947507595.1. Lineage (NCBI taxonomy): Eukaryota > Metazoa > Arthropoda > Insecta > Lepidoptera > Pyralidae > Pyralis > Pyralis farinalis. The sequence continues at coordinate 2,044,292 of OX382263.1, forward strand.
CGGATGTATTGATTTTTTGCTATTTTAGTATTATATTCTTAGTTTATTATATTCCACTCGTGTAAAATTAAATTGTCATCTCTTTCAGATCACAACAAAACTCACAAGAAGACGAAAAAGTTTTCTTGCGATGTGTGCGAAAAGAAATTCTCATACCACGGTTCGCTAGAAGTCCACAAAAAAATTCACACTGGCGAGAAAACTTACAAATGTCATCTTTGCAACAGTAAATATACACAAAACAAGATACTTACCAGACATATAATCGAAACTCATAGTGTTAACGATAAATATAACTGCACAATTTGTAATTTAACCTTTGAACAAACTAGAATTTTCAAAAAACATATATCAACACACTTTGAAGAGAAATTCAAATGCGGCACTTGTAGCAAAGAATTTCAAAGAAAAAAAGGCCTAAAGGAACATATAAAAACGCATACTGGTGAAAAGAAATATTCTTGTGAAATGTGTAATAAATCCTTTGTTCACAGCCAAACATTAAAGTCACATTTATTGACACACACGGGAGAGAGACCGTATGTTTGTGATGTATGCGGTCGAAGATTCCCTCAACGGACACATTTAATTAGACACATATTTATAATACATACAGGAGCTAAACCATATTCTTGTGGAGTGTGTCAAAAACAGTTTTCAAGTAAAAGCTATTTAGCTATACATGAAAGACAGCATACTGGTGAAAAACCGTTTTCTTGTGAAGTTTGTAAAAAGAATTTCACAGCGTACACAACATTAAAAGTCCATATGAGAGTTCACACGGGATTGAAACCCTATACTTGTAACTTTTGCGACAGACAGTTCGCCCAGATGGCTAGTTTTAAATTACACGAACGCACTCATACAGGTGAAAAACCGTTTTCTTGCAAAGTATGTAAGAAACCGTTTTCAGATAATGGTTATTTGAAAATTCATATGCGGGTACATACTGGTGAAAAACCTTACACTTGTGAAGTGTGTAAACGTTGTTTTAGGGAAACGGGGCAGCTGAAACGTCATATGCGTGTTCACACAGGAATAAAACCGTACACTTGCAAAATATGTAATAAGCAAATAGGTAATTTATCAAAACATATGCGTGTACACTCGGACGAACGTCCTTACAACTGTGATATTTGTAATAAACAATTTTCTATAAACGGCAATTTAAAATTACATATGAGAATACATACTGGAGAAAAACCATTTTCTTGTGAAATGTGCAATAGTCAATTTACACAATCAAGTGGATTGAAAAGACACAGGTGTACACATATGAGCAAAAGTGATATATAGACTAGAAATGTTTTTAATACGAATGTGATTTATTTATTGGCCTCTTGCAATACTATTAATACTATGAACCGAACAAAGAACATTCATAAATGAAAAACAATTCAGGTATTTAAACTGAATAAGACATATAAAAATTGGACATCTGTCAAGTGTCACATTGTGTAAATAAAATTTTTTATTGAGATTTTTTAACCGACTACCATAATTTTTTACTTTAATATATTGCTGAATAAATATTTAATATAATTTTGATTTATACGTTGTTTTTTCTTGAATACCCGAGCTGTATTAACTACTATTCTACTTGTATCTACTGTGCAGTACATATGCATACAACCAGCCTACAACTTCTTACAATAGGGAACATGCATGTATTTTTTATATATTTTTATCCAATACTTTACATTGCTTAGATAACAATGATAAAATATTCTAGACTAAAAAGTATTTTTTATTATCTATATATCCAGCCCAGTTAAACATTTTAAAAGCTCCTGCCAGTTTGGCGCGCTTGATGTGACGTCATTGTCCATGACAACAAACAAGCAAACGAACTCGGTGGCTCAGTCGGGAATGACGCGACTTTGACACTAACGCTCGTGGGTTCGATTCCCACACAAGACAAACATTTGTGTGCATGAACATGTCTGTTTGTCTTGGTCTGGATGTTTTAAGAGAGGTAGAGCGCATCAACGCTGCCCGTCTGAGGAAGTACCTCCACCTCACAGAAAACCGCAGCCAAATTACAACTCCCTAGAGGGTTGTGTTCCTGCGTGTGAGTGAGGTCACCAGTAAGCTCCCAAGGAGTTGCTGTGTAAGCAGCAGAGGAGGCATCGCGCGAGTGATACTTAATATATCGCAAGCGTTAATAGGCTACGGTACCCGCTGGGCCGCATGCTTGTATACCTCCCGACGTAGTAGTATAAAAAAAAAGCTAGCGGAGAAATGATGTCGAAGAAGTATTGTGTTCTACTGCAATTTTACAGTGCCGTTATGTAGGAACAAAAAATATAATACAATAAGAAACTTTATTGTAACAAAATATATATCACATTAAAACTATACAAAAAAGCATAACAGACGGCCTTATCGCTAATGAAATATCTTCACGCAATCTTAACACAAAGGAGAATAGATGAAAACATAGAGTAGGTGGTGCGTGCATGATGAACTTGCACAAATAACATTAATAATATAAGTAATATACAAACACACAGTCTACTAACAAAAGAAAAGCCATGCAGGAATGAAGTATATCTTAAAATAAGGTTAACTGTTAAGGTAGCTTTTGTCGAGGTGTTTAAAGTTGGACAGTGGTGAGACTCGAGAGATATTCTAATTTTCAAGAAGTAAGGTATTCCACAGACTACAGCTTGGACAGAAACATAATTATCAAATTTTTTCATAGATATCGAGACTACCACTAAACACTAAAATCTATCGTTAGCACTCCTGTCATGCCAGGAAGATCACGACTTGATCGTCAATCTACAATATAGCTTCCGTTCTCTGTGCTAAATTTCGAATTAAAATAAAAATTCGGGCCACATGACTCTCACGGGCACTAAACACATCTTACATTTTTAATATATAATCTTGTAGTGTTTTATTCTTTTCTCTTTTTTTTTTGTTTTTTAATCGACCAGCATTTCTGCAGGAAATGTACACACATTGGCGAAGAAGAAATTAATTTATGTCAGTATAGCGGTACAGTAACAAAGAAGTAAGGTGATAAAATTAAAAAGATGTTAATGCATGTTCTGAATAATTTCCACACCTCTTTGTCAGTCATTTATTAAGTAAAACTATGATAAGCGTTTATACAAAGTATTTTTGATATGCCTTGTGAAGATATTATTGGAGTCGGACATTTTGCATAATTTATCGTAAGGTCGAATACAATTTACAACAAAAAACATTCACAGAAAGACACAGTATTAGCAAACCGCAGCCAAACTGGCATACACAATTTATTCTTGCTTCACAGACTTTAATAAAAAAATTTTGTTTTTTTTTTCTTAAGTATACTGAGAGTTATTGGTTATAATATAAGCCAAGCGAATGATATTGTTTCAATATCAGCCGCTTTTCCATAGAACAGTACACCCGTTCGCCCGTTTCTAAGGCTCCTGACATCACCTTCTGATAGAACACGACCAATTCGGTCATGGTAGGTAAGTCTTGGCCTTCCTCGGCTCCTACATCCTGCTACTTTCGCGTTGTATATCTGTTCCGTAAATCTTTCTCCATGCATTCTTTCGAGCGAATGAAATTGTTTCAATATCAGCCGCTTTTCCACGCAACAGTACACCATACCATATAATGCTGTGAATGTAGCTGATATAGATTAGGGTCTCAGCAGCCAAGACATTTAACGTACTCGTATTATTACGATTAAGCCGTATTTTTTTCATGTATGCTGTAGTAGAATAAATGCGGTCTAAATGCGAGTATTGCGAGCGAGCGAGGTGTATTACTTTTAAACCGCGTTCACAATGAAGTAAGCTTTCACGTTCGTAAGAAACAGAGTTCTTCTGAAAGATGGTATCGATGTTAAGATGAGAGGAAATAAACAGATATACAACGCTAGGTACTCTACGAGGTCATGTGGCGCTTGGTGCTCTCCTAGACCTCTAGAGCGACTTGCTGTAATATGGGTCACAGCAGTGATAGCCCGGTGAATAAAGAATCTGCCTATTGACAAACTGGTCCCCGGTTCGAATCATGCCATTTACCACTATAATTTGTGTTTTCGGATTTATGTTCATATTTATAATTATCACTTCCACCGGTGAAGAAAAACATCGTGTGACATAATCTAAGTCTATGAGTTGTTTCTTTTTTGTACAACGACGCGAGGCATACAAACATACGCCACTAATGCACAATCAACGCTTACATTGCATTAAGTATCACTCGCGCGATGCATCGTCTGCTGTTAACACAGCAACTCCTTAGGAGCTTGCCGGTGACCTCACTGACGCGCTTCCTACAACAATCTTCTAGGGAGTTGGTATTTGCCTACGGTTTTCCGTGAAGGTACTTCCCCAAACGGGCTGCTTTGATACGCCCTGCCTCTCAACACACCAAAAACACCCAGACCGACACAAACAGACATGTTCATGCACACAAATGTTTATCCAACCCACGAGCGTTGGTGTCAAATTAATTTAACAGCGCGTTTCACCACTGCGCCTCTGAAGCTGGTCGTAGTCAGGAAGTTTGACGGTAGTCGCTCCACGTAAAAATCACACCTCGCCAATTTTAATTGATTAGACAACGAGATAACGCTAAGAAAAAGAATATATTTTGTGATATAGGTAAACATTCATTTGTCAAATGATAAAATAAAAAAATAGTTTAGTCTTTGTTCGTCTGAGCACATGAAATAATATCTCAGACTTCAACACTATCTTGCCAGCAGTTCCTGGCGCCAGTTCCATAAGGACGCATATTTTTACACTTAAACACTAAACTCCGTCCATTTTATATTACACTTGACGGCTCATTCAATCTCTATGGTTCATGGGAAGCACAACACTCGATAGTTAACTGTCCCTCTCTAAGTCATTGGAAGCATGTAAAAAGTTGAATAACAATATGAGAAAAATGTATCTGACGTCATCCACGTGATCAAATTCCACCGGAAAAGAGCTTGCCGCAATATAAAATGGGGCGGCTGGCTAGGCGGTTGGTTACATGGTTACGAGATAACGCTAAGAAGAAGATATGTTGTGATAAAGATAAACATTTATTTGTCAGATGATATAAAAATAAATTAAAACTTATTTTGTCTTTGATTGTCTGAGCACTTGAAACAATATCTCAGATTTCAACACTATCTTGCCAGCAGTGCCTGCAGCCAGTTACATAAGGACACATCTTTTTACACTTAAACACTATACTCTGTCCATGTTATATTACACTTGACCGCTCATTCAATCTCTATGGTTCATGGGAAGCGCAACACATGATAGTTAACTGTCCCTCTCTAACTCATTGTAAATTGGAAGCGTTACCTGTGAAAAGAGGAATAATAAAATGAGCGAAATATATCTGGCGTTATCCATGTAATCAAATTTCACCGGTAAAGAATACCTGACGCAATATAAAATGCCGCGATGGTTCTTACACGGGTGGTCATATTTGGCCCCTTTCTGGTTACTGTTTAGAATGAGAGCATTTCCCGCTAGAGTGCTGTGAAGCATTGGACTCCGCTGGTGATTGCCTGGAATCAAATATCGCAATTCATATAAAACTACAAACTAAGGTGCAATTACTGGTTTGTACGCGAATTTTGCGAATGAGCTTGATTATGAAAGAGCCTACGAAAGAGGTTCCTTCCAGAGGTATGTCTGTCTCTTTCGTTAGAGCCCGGTTGGTTAATAAGTAGGGTCCAATATGTGCAAGTTAGGTTGGCTTTGACAAAATGATATGGTGACTCTTCAACATCAACCCTTACTCATCCCACTGCATGGATATGGGTTTCCCTTCAACTGAAGGGGTTTAGAGCATACTCCACCACGCTGCTCAAATGCGGATTGGCGGAAGCCAGTGGTTTCAAGCCGCCCGAGGGCCACTGACTTAGCTTAACGACTGTCAACTATCGACAACAGCCGGCACCGACGTCTTAACGTGCCCTCCGAAGCACGGAGACTCGAGTTAGATAAACTCATCCATAGACAGGCTGCCGTCGAAGTTGCTTAACCTGCGTATTCGGTTAGAATGACACGCGCAACGACGCCATCGAGCTCTCAATTCTCCTCCAAAAATTCATCTACCAATGTTAAAATCGCATTCAAAAAATGAATCCTTGATAGCTTTAATATCTCACGTCTATCTTCCAAGCTAACGTCATGTTAGCCAGATGCACTGTGATGCGATGCTCAAGATCCTGAGGTCTATCGAATGACACATTGCTTAAAGAAACCGTTCTATGACACGGCACAGTTTGTAACATTTCGTGGGAGAAGTCCCCTAACAAGATCACATCTAAATAAGGGAAATATGATCGGTTGACGATCTGTAAACTGAAGCGCGGGGTTCCGTAGTAAGCGCGAATAACAAAAACTACTCTGCGTTTTCCCTTCTTCTAATGTTTCAGATCATATAACAAAATAATAATCGATCGATTCAGACCAAAGTAGCAGCAAGCATAATTACACTTTTCGGACCTTAATAATGCAGTATGCAAGAAGAAAAGTGTAATTTGTAAATCTAGACAATTCTAGAAAGAATGTACGAGTACGAAGCAGATATACGATGCAAAAGTCGAAGGATGTAGGAGCCGGGGAAGGCCAAGACTTACCTACCATGATCAAATTGGTCGTGTTCTATCAGAAGGTGATGTCAGGAGCCCTAGAAACCGGGGAGCGTGCATGAAAAGAGCAATGAATGTTAAAGATGCGAGTGAGGTATGTAAGGATCGAGTCACGTGGCACTCGGTTCTCTCTGCCTACCCCGTAAGGGATTTGGCGTGAAGTTATAGATAGATAGACAATTTAAAAGTAACGTGTAATTTGCCATCAAGGTAGATCATTAAGAATATACAATCTAAAACTTCAAAAAGCTACATTTGTTATTGAGGACACATTGCATACATACAAGATACGCGTGAAAAACAACCCTTCTTTGCAGTCGGGTAAAAATAATCCTAATTGGGTGTGTCAAATCTTTTGAAAGTTTACAAATTAGAAAGTCAATATCAAAGAAAAGAATAAAATGGTTTCTATATTAATTAAGGAACGGTGTACATTCCTACATCTATGATAAGTTTCATAGGAGTTCCTTAGAACTCCTATGAAACTTATAAATTTCAATTCTTTCACACGATAAATTTCAATTCTTTTGTTGTCACTGATTAACGCAAGGGTCGTATCTACCGAATATGGCCGTTTCACATTCATGTTTTAGTTGAGATTACCGGTTCTCTGTGGCAGCGCGTATGAGGTTCCATCGACCGAATTGCGTCAGTCCCTCCCTCGCGACTGAGTAGTAGGGCTCCATAGTTGGTCGTCGCTCGGGGGGCGGAGTCGCAAGCCGCGGGCGACGCGCCAGTTGCTGCCTGCGACGGCGCCACCACACAGCACCAGCGAGCGCAATCGTAACCAGGCAACCAATGATGACCAAAGTTATCTCTGAAGGAAATGTATTTATATTAGTGGTGAGGCCGGAATTTGGCAATAGATGTTAGACCGTACGACTCTAGCAACAAGTGAGTAAAGAATAGATCAAATGAGACTTGTCATTTCTGGTGTTTATTATCTAAACACCGTGTACGGACACCATATTCCAAACTTCTAACTAATTTAAGTTTTGATATAATTTATTTTGCACTGAAAACCTGATCTGTGTTAACGGGGTGGTCTTAGCAGCATTGTCTGATATGTTAGTTAATATGTTGATGACTGACTTAGCTTGAGTTCTTTTCTTATTGTTAATAACTTATCTCTATAAGCTTTGCTCGCCCATAACTTTTGTTAAGTTTATATTTCTTAATTGTTAGCTTTGTTGATTCGCACGAGTGCTCCGTCTGAAAACTATAGAACCAGCATGTTTGGTTGACGTGAGCATGACTCGCTCGCCTCTCTCGACCCCATCCTGTTTACATCACTAGTGTGATACGCGCAAAACCATCCTCTCTCATAGTAAAAGACTTATTAGAAATGTAATAGCAGATAGCATGTCGGTCGGACAGTCACGCGAGCGCACGCGCGGCTCCATCACACAACTACGCCCAAGCGAATTAATTTGGAAAATTTACGATAAATTGTATCGTATTGTACGGAATCCTTGAGGTAAACTGGCAATCTGAACTCTAACGTAGATTTTCGGATGGCGCGCATGGTCGGTAGTACCAACAGCGAAGTTTTTCTGGGAGCGTTCAATGGTGCCAACCATGGTACTATAACTTCCCTAGGCAAATCCATGGTGGCTTCATTTATTTATTCTACATCATTCGTCATAAATTAGAGGTCATCATTGCTTTGACCTGGCAAGTGTAGTAAAACTAATGAAATAATATATACTAATAATATAATAAGCACTTGCAGCGTGTTATTCTGACGACTGACATCTACAGCGCCTGAGGATGCCTCTTAAAAAGGCGAAACACATGTCGCAGAGACGACCAGGGCAGCCACGGTGGCGGGTGCGTGCGGTTTCTGTTCCAGATGGATGACAATCGCGAGGACGACCGCAGCAGCCGAGGCAAAAACGACAGGAGCAGCCATGCCAGCGACGGCATGATGTTTCTACTAACCCTAATGCATCGCATGAATTAATTGATAGTGGTAGCACACCTGGCAGGTTATATCAAATTGCATGAAATAATGAATTACATACTACTAATACTCACTAACAAATTTATTACTACCAGGTCCTTTCTCCTCATATTCATTGTCTTCGCTCACAAAATGTAAGTGTATTTCTTTCGTTATTTCTTCAGTACAGTCACCTTTGTATTCTAACTGGAAATTACACTTGAATAAGACACAGTAGAATATCGCGCTGTCTAAATAATCATCAATGTGCTCGTCAACGACGTTAGCAACGTTTTCTTCAATTATTACTATTTCTTTATTTTCTGAAATAATAAATTGTATTATTTAAAACATTTGAAAAACTGCTTTTGGGGGTTAGGAGGAAAATGTTCTTGTAAGTATTAAGTGTCGGGATATTCTTGTGGATATTAAAGATTGCGTCGAGCAGTGATGTACTCATATGTGTTTAAGAATTATCTTCCTATCAATACTAAGGCTGGTGTTGGCACATCACTCATATACCTAATAAATTGATTGCACAGGTATCTGATGCCAGACTCTAAATGATACCAATTTGTAAAAAAGACAGTCACAGCGTTGTAAATTAGTCGAAACACGAATGAATAAATAATGCAAAATACTGAATATTTCTACAATCACCGTAAAAAGAAAAAAATAATATGTTTAGATTACAGAACAATTGATTATGTACATCGATACTAAAACAGAGAAAAAATATAACAGTTCATTTTAATAAACTGAAAACTGACGTTAGTTGTATTTCTTTATGTGCGACTGTCACCCAACAATATCGATTAAGTACAATGTCGATTTAACTAACATTACACGTAGTATTATCCTCACAGATTCTTGCGATGTACGCACAATTGTGTGTGAAGTGAAGCTGACGTTGTATAAAGCACTCAGAATATCGACCCATGTACTCTATGGTTGAAATTTGCAATTAAAACATATAAGCCTTGAGTGTCCAATACAAAAAAGTCCTCAAGGCTTTATCGTTGTCGCGGCTTCCATACGTCTGTAGCGTGACAGGAATGCTTGTGGATGCAGTTGTGGTGTTTGGATCATTTCTATGCCATTACGCGTAAAAATCTACATTGCTAATGCGCAGGGTAATGGGATCAACAACAGGGTTCTGATGATGACAGCCGAAAATCTCCACTCTCTGGAGATTTTTATAATTGCATTTTCTGCTGTGACATGTGTCGGTACATCTCCGGAAAAGACTTAATTGTCCGCACCTAAGAATAAGTATTTGATCAAGATACTATTTTTTAAATAAAGCGACTGCCAGACCTCCATAACCCAGACGGGAAACCAGACCTTTCTTAGGTTCGGTCATACGTCTTTCGTAATATAATTTCATGGACGTGCTGTTTTCCGCACAATGTTTTTCTTTGCTACCGAGCGAGTGGTAATTACAAATATATACATAAAACCGAAGACACGATTTAGTGGGGCATGTTAGATTTCAAACCGGGGATCAGTTGGTCATTAGCCCGGTTCTTCATACACTGGGCTATCGCTGCACTTTTCTATATGTCTGGCTAATTGACAGGATGATGATGTGACTTATGAAGGGCCAACATACTAAAACATCATGTTATTAATTCCTTGTTCTTTTTATATGCATATATATCCTTTTTCAGCATGTTTTTTAAATGATATTCTTTACGATATTTGAGAATACGTCGGAATTTATTTGATTCTTTTGATAACAAAGTACTTTATTTTTGCAGCATCACCTCACTTCATACTACTATTATTAACCCTTTGAAACCCGGGTGGTCGAATACGTCCGCGAAATGTATGAGAAAACGTATATAACGGGTTCTGACTGCTCAAAATACGAGGGTGGATTGAAAAGCCATGTGCGTCGGTGACCTATGTGATGAAATGTCTACTTTTTGCAGACGATACCGTATCATGCTACAGAAACACCAGCTGAAATACAAACACTGGTCACAATAATGGAAGACGATTTTTTAGGAATGGATTTAGAACTGAATGCACAGAAAACAAAGATAAATAGTATTTGAAAGAGAAGAAACCAGATCTATCGTAAACGGCTGATGATGAAGTGTTGGAAGTGGATGATATTCTATATGTTATATGTGCTATCAGCAGGGCTGGGAAGTACGATCCTGAAAGACGAATGAGTGCTGGGGATAATGTGAATGGAGTGTTAGGAAATCGCCTTGGCAATAAAAGGTTTAGCCAGAATGCCCAGCTAGCTATTCACAATGCAGTGTTGGTCCCAATACTTATTTGTGGAAGCGAGAGCTGATTATGGCAGAGAAAAAAATTATAAATAAATATTGTCGGACAAATTACACAGCGCCATCTAGCCCCAAAGTAAACGAAGTTTGTGAGAAAGCGCATGAAATTAGGATAAACGCAGTCGAAATCGCAATCGTAATAACGAGGTAAGAAACAGAGTTGGCCTGAAAGAGAGCGTCAGTGTTAACATAAGTGGCATGTTCCGTTGGTTCCGACACGTAGAAAACATGCAGGAAGAATGAATCTCGAAACAGATATATAACATAAGCGAGAACGATATAAGTCTTGTCGACCATAACCAAATGAATCGTGTTTTGTTAGAAGGTGATGTCAGGAGTTCTTGAAAAACCGGCGAACATGCAATAGAAGAGCTATGAATGTCAAAAAAGTGATTGAGGTGTGTAAGTATCGAGTCATATAGCGCTCAGTTCTCTCTACCTGTCCCGCGAGCGTTTAGGCGTTAAGTTATAGATAGACAGCACCTCACAGTTAAATACACATACATTGTATTTCGCTACTCCCATTTGACAGAATACTTTGCTTTCACGGTGTAAAAGAATGTACGAGTAACACGGTTTTCTATTTTGATCGAATTCAGTGAAATAAAGTCCAGCATTTTGAGAAAATGGAGAAAATAATAAGTTATACGGTCATCAAGTACTTGTTTAAAAAAGATTAACATCGAGCTACGATGCCATGAAAACAACATTAGGGGAATCAACTCTGTCAAATACCACTGCAAAATAAAATAGGTTTTAAAATTTTCAAACATGGACGAGATAACTCTTGCTCTGGCTGGGTCACACTCCTGCGACTAATGAAATACCGGCAAAATCTGATGTAAAATTGACTGTCAGGAATATTTCAGACATTATTGAAATGTTTGAATGGCCAAAACATTAATGAATCAATGAACTTGAATTTCATAATATTTCCGCTAGGAAACTTTTAGTTTACCAAAAATAAATTCGACTCAGTTTTCTCAGGTTTATTTACGGTTGTTATAGGCTTATTCTCATTTTTTTTTAATTTCAAATTAGTAACAATGGACGAATCTTAGATTCACCATTCCCAAGTCTAAGTGACAACCTATGCACTGAAAAATCCTGGCGAGAAAAGGCCATATCGGCTGGCAAGTTGATCAGTTTCATGGAATAGAAAGAAAGAAAGAAAAATTTGTTTATTTGGTTACATTTCACATGCTTGTTAAATTACAACTTATTATACATAAATGCACTAAAACGGCCTCCGCTCAACATCTGTCGTGGCCCGTGGTGTGGACCACATCGCTGGTCTTCCGCGGATACAAGTAAATTATTTAGAAAATAATTTCAAAAATATCTATATAATACAAAAGAATAACCTCGCCCCGGCTTCGCACGGGTGGACATTTATTTTTTAAACATTTTGGGATAAACGAAGAGTAAATGTATCTTTAGAGAGTTTTTTAAATAGTTTTTCTTAAGTAGCTTTTTTTTCAGACAAATTACTTTAAGTGGTACGTACTTAGTGGCATTAAATTTTTTATTAGTTTTTATCCATAACCCTAATTACAATCGGAAAGTTTATTTTTTATATATTTCTATTGTTTTTAGTTTTATTTTTACATTTCTTTTTTACATTTATTTTAATATATATAACTTATATTTCGAGACTTTATATTAATTTAATTTAATAGGTTTTACTTTTTTTAGTTAACATGAAAAAGTAATTATTGTGACGTAACTGTAATAGTTAGACATATGGTATTGCGAACTTTTTTGTAGATATTGATGTCCTCTATAAAACTGTAGTACATTACTTTGCTCTATTGTCAATAGTTTCAGCAGCGTACGTGGTATAAGGATTTTTTGGTATCTTTTCCACACATTATCGAAGTTTTCATATGGATCCCTAACTATTTTCAAAATATTGTATAGCCTATGTTAAGCATTTATATTGTAGCATTCTAATGGTGAAAGAATTTTTGAAATCGGCCCAGTAGTTTTTGAGTTTATTCCTAACATACATACAAATCTTTCCCTTTTATAATAATAGTATAGATTGGATAAATTAGATGACTTACATTTTACAATATATTATATTATTATTGTTATATTCAACTAACACGTACATAACATAAAATTGACTGGAATACTCGTATTATTGTAATTAACATTAGATTGTGTAATACAAAAAGAAAAAGTAAGCACACTTATTCATACAATATATGCTTATAATGCTGCAATCACTGTGTTTTTTGAATACTCAAAATACGCTCCTTGAGTTTATACTTAAAAGATTTAATGGAGCTCGAATTTCTAATGGGCGGAGGAATGTTGTTCCAACATCTAGATGCAGCATATCTGAAACTGCCACGGAAAGCAGCAGACTTATGTCTAGGGCACATAAGACGATCCGGTACCTCGAGTACCAGATCGTCTTATGTGCCCTAGACATAAGTCTGCTGCTTTCCGTGGACGTCCGGACGGTGCACGAGTGGTAAAGTTTAATTTATTGTACAAATAACATGGGTCTTTGCTTTTAATTATGCCAAACAGAAGTGCCGCAAAGTGAAGTGCACGCCGAGAATCCATGTTCAAGAGATCGCTCCTGTTTAAATAAGGAGTTTGTAACTACCCACCCCTCCTACTGTTGTTTATTTATGCGATAGAGAGGGGAGACTCTAATTACTAATTATATATAAATAGCTTAAATATATACCTGACTATGTACCTATGTACAACTAACCCCGCCTTCTGGTTTTATCTACTTAACTCATTTCCCCATTATCACCCCGTCTACATTATTTCTCAACTTATGTTATGTACAGACCTACTCTAAATAATATTATATTTTACCTTCATGTATCTCGCCCTTCTGTTTCCTTTTACCTGGTTATTAACTTATATATAATGATCCTACCTATGTGAACCCCACTCTTATAGAAATATATCTACTGAGAACTTTTCATGTATTGAACCTAGTTATTTGTTTATCTACCTCCTTGCTACGCAAATAACTACTCCTGTATCTAATCTTTTACCTAACTACCATTCGTGTATTGATAATATATGTAATAGAATCCCTGATTTTAATTGTATCTACTTCTTGACCTAAGAATCACCCTATTTAACTAATCTTACTAATTAAGTGTCCCAGATGTGTCACGTCGACCCTCTTAGATTAATTTTGGCTGTGATTGTCTTAGTGGCACCTACATTGTGAGCAGCAAACCCAGAGTCCTTTTCGTGTTTAAGATGGCTAAGCAATTCGAGAACCCTAACAGTTAAGCTTCCTAAGTAACGTAGTACCGCAGTATATTAAGGAGTAACGATTCCCGAGAGCTAGCTTCCTATCACTACTCAATATGTTTATATGTGGAGATCCATTCGTTAGCTTTACGTTGTGGTTACTTGATTTGTGGAAATTATAGAATATCAAAGATTTAATATGTACTTTTTTAACTACTCACTCTCAATCGAAATGTTAGAATTTTACCGTACCCTATCGAATTCTGATAGTTTCTTTATTGATTAGGAACCGCTTTTTGATAGATGGACGCAATTACAGAAGAAGGTTCTGCGGAATCAGATGAACCTCGTATTTTAGATGTTGATTGGATTATACCTAATGTCTATTCATATTCATATAACACTGTATTTGATTTAATGAGATCCGATTACTAGTCAAGGACTCTACGAAATTATATATCTAGTATCTTAAGTGAACCCTCTGGATTAGAATGTAAATCTTCTAGATCTTAGTTATAGTTTCGCTATTGATGTAGTAGGACATTCATACTCCTAACCGAAATTCGATTCAGACTTAAGTATAAGAGTAGAGTGGTTAAATCACAGCTCCTATCAGACTCACAAGGCAGCGGCGAAATAACCTATGGAGTCACTTGGTAGTGTGAATTAATATTGTTACTATCTCGATATACGGTTCAACGTCGACGGTTCCGCAAGGCGGTGACAAGATAATCTATAGTTATTTTCTGTAGTAAGAGAATTCTAGTACCCACCACCAGGATTCCATTTAAAACTCAAATATAAAACAGAGAACATTCCAGACCGGGTAGAGTCTGAAGCGATGGCGATATCAACTATAGTAATTTTATTGTACTCGGAGAATACTAGTATTCACACTATACTTAATTTGCAACTCGAATACATGATTGAGAACGCTCTAGCTCGCACAAGCCCCTAGGGCAGTGTCCGTATAACCTATGCTAATTTTATGTAACTGGAGAATGCTAGTATTCGCCCTATGTACTATTCTGAATGCAATCATAAAATAGAGAATACTCTAACTATATGTGAAAAAGGAAAAGGAGGAAAGAGAGAGGCCGCCAACACTCCCCTCCATCTGACAATTCCTAATTCATCTCGTTGATCTTACGAGTATGTAACATATGTGAGTATGAGAAAAATTTTCGTACAATTTATTTAACGGGTTCTCCGTCTTCTATTAAATTTGTTTTGTATTTTTAAATTTATCTGAGGCAATTTAGGAACCATCACATGGGCCTCTCCCCAGAACCACCTAAAGAGAATTGCAATCGGTCAAATCGCCACTATGCTACCGCTATCAATTACTACAAATAAGGCAATTCCCTCAGTTGTCCCTGCAGATAACGTATTTGTTTGTAATAAAATATACTGTGAGCGTCATCTATACATTCGTCAGTCTTGTAAGGTAACAGCCAGGGTGCTTTTCTCAGTCACCACTGTCACACAGGGTCTAGTGCGCAGACTTCTAAACGATATAGACAACAATTATTCAAGTAAAGGTTTCTGCTCATCCGGCAGTAGAGAAGTCTCCTCACTTGAGAGACGTTGTTAAGTTTTGTAACGGTATTTGCAGTGTGTTACTTCGGGATATTGCCCTAAACATTTAGGCTAAATCCGACCGAACGCAAAACCCGCCAGACTAGTGTAATCTATTAGGAGTATTAAGGTTAAGTCTCGAAAGCAGCTCAATTGTCCTGTCCGACATTCGGTTGTCTTAAACGACCGCGAAGTTGGCTCTACAAGGCTTATAACGCTTCAGGTGAGGAACCCTTGTCGTACTGAGGAACCCGGCACGACAGCATAACCTGTTTAGCTCAGCATCACCAGACGCTCGAACGCCCCCTTGGACGCGGGTATTGTATTGTTCCCCAGAAACTACAAGTCCTCGCCGTACAGTAGACTCCCGACACGACAGCCCTTCCTGTTTCGCTAGGCGTACTATAGACACCCGGGGTCACCGACGGACGCAGACGTCGCATTTCCTCAAGGAACTACATAGTTTCACGGTAAAGCGTTAATAAAAGCCGCTGGTTGGGTTAGCTAGTCCTAGAGACTCGGGCGTGTTAACTCATCGCCGCTCGACAACGACACATAAGGGAGAGTGTTGCATTCTGGCGAATATACTACGTTAAAAATAGCAACCGCGAGTAAAACTTATCGGCAGACCAGAATAAAGCACTCTTTGAGCTCTGAACATGTAACACACAAAACGATTAGACTAATTTTCTCTAAACCGAATGTCTTCCAGTTCGCATGAACCGCCAATGAGCAGATTATTATTTATAAATCTACAATGTGTTCACTTAGGTTGGGCTATATAAAATATGAAATTCACTTAAATGTTTATACTACTTTACTATTGATTGGTAAGCATTAAGCTGATTCTGTATATTAATAAATAGGTACTCTGACTGTGACCGAACCGTCCAACATTTGATTGTCTTAAACTACCGCAAGGTTGTCTCTACAAGGATTATAACGCTTTAGGTGACGAACCCTTGTCGTACTGAGGAACCCGGCACGACAGCATAATCTGTTTCGCTCAGCATCACCAGACGCTCGAACTCCCCCTTCGACGCGGGTATTGTATTGTTCCCCAGAAACTACAAGTCCTCGCCGTACAGTAGACTCCCGACACGACAGCCTTTCCTGTTTCGCTAGGCGTACTTTAGACACCCGGGGTCACCGACGGACGCAGACGTCGCATTTCCTCAAGGAACTAAATAGTTTCACTGTAAAGCGTTAATAAAAGCCGCTGGTTGGGTTAGCTAGTCCTGGAGACTCGGGCGTGTTAACTCATCGCCGCTCGTCAACAACACATGAGTGAGGGTATTAAATTCTGGCGAATATACTACTTTAATTTAGCAGTCGCGTATAAACTATCGGCGGACCAGAATAAAGCACCCTTTGAGCTCTGAACATGTAACCCGCAAAAAGATTAGACTATTTATCTCTAAGTCAAATGTCTTTCGACTCGTAACCAGTCAAGAGGTAAATTAATAATTTTAAGTATGCAATGAGCATAGAATCAGGCTACCTGCATATCTATGTTATAATTAAGTTGCAGGCCCCAAGGCCATGCTCTATCTAGACACATGCAGCCTATTATTTATTGCCCACCACCGTGACTCTACAACCGATAAAATACTAGCCTATTCACGCGACGCGCCTGCTCTTGTACTAATTTTATTCTCACCGCACGGTACTAACATCACGCCGTAGGGTAATATGATAACCCGAAGGTTTTACCGAACGAAACCCTCGATTCGACCGCTTATCGTAACCGCCAGCTACCCATCAGGTACGTCGCGGTTAGATTAGGAAACTAATTAGTAATAGTACCTACTATCCCTATAAATTTAGTTTGACGCGCCTACAACGCTGTATGTTAGTTAACGCGTATATTCATTGCAACTACCTACCTAACTCCTAACTAGATTTTAATAAAATGTGTACCTACCAAATCTAATCTAAGATACTCGCGTAAAATAACTTCTTGAGTTTGTATTAAGTTAAACGTGTGATGTGTAAGGTGGCTAAGCCCAAATCAACGATGTGCAATGTTGATTTGCTAATTGAAACTAGGGTATGCAAGGTAGTTAGCCTCGACTTTGTCTATTCCTATAACTGTGTGTACGCCATGGTTCTAACCTAATTGGGACGCGAACCATGACTCCTAACAGAGGAAATAAGTGTGTGTGTATATATACATATATAAATAAATGAGACCAGTATGGTTGGGTTCCGATCAATCTCCATGGCCCGCATACGCTGGACGGAATTCACTTCGACGAGCTCCTACCACTTTGAAAGCTCACGAACCCAAGCACCTGGGAGACGTAACTGATCCCTTAAGGGCTAAATCAGTTGCTGGCCCGTCCCAAAGCATAAACCAGCTCCCTACGCCTAAGCTATACGAGACTTCGTAGGCTCCGTGAGGTATCCGTCTCATATTTATACGAAGTTACGCCCTAAACTAGCTAAATTTCTTCAGTGTGAAATAAACACAATCCCCACTCAACCAATTTGTCGATGATAAACCTCGCCTGCCAATGTTGGGTAGATAACCAAGTACCGCGGCCATACTCAGGCGTCTGTGACACCTGGAATTCTGGCCACTCCGTACACAATTAAATAACCAACACAAAATCCAATACAATATTAAATTCCCGATTTATTAACTAACTGTTTAACCGCGACCACATTGAATCAATATCCCAGCGCAACGTTACAAAAGATCGGCAGGTGTACCGCCAATTCCATGCACAATGCTCAAAGATGAAGAATCAACGCTATACTTAAAACAAAATTAACACGAGAAGTTAAACTCAATAAAAGAAACCCCACCGCGAACAAATAACGCTACGTTTCAATTCCTCGAAATTCGTATATCACAAAACCGCGCCATTTTGTTTACCCAACTATGCGCCACGCTACCGACCATCGAGCGCCTGAGCACCCAAGGTTCGAACTACGATGCACACAATTTGAACAATCAACATGAATTTTAGCGAAATATTAAACACCGGTTTATTAAATATTAAGTTAAACAAAATTACATTGACTCCATACCCAAGAGTAACGTTACAATCAATTAGACAATTTAATTGTCCCATATCTCGCCACGCCGCTCAAAGGTAAGGAATCAACGCCGTTCTTAACACAATATTAACACAAACAAATTAATATTAATAACAAGGAAATATTTCGCGATATATCAGAGATACGTCCTATCACCCCAGAGATTCACACCGCCAAAAAGGCCCTTCGCGAACAATTAGAGATACGTCTTCTTACCCCGAGATTTCACACTAAAAAAACGCCCTTCGCGACCTATTATTGATACGTCCTAATACCCCGAGATTTCACACTGAAAAAAGCCCTTCGCGACCTATTTTTGATACGTCCTAATACCCCGAGATTTCACACTGAAAAAAGCCATGAACTAACGAAGCACCCGTTTTTATAACATACATCTACCAACAAGAACCTCAATAACTTTCTTCAATAACATATTATCACGACCGCTCGACCGCGAGGCAGGCAGCGAGAATCGAACACTATGTGATGCGTCCTTCAAACCACGTATGAACGAAAATGACCTATTAAATAGAGTAGTGAACGATGCACCTACATTCCTACTTGTTAATTTATACATAATTCGCCTACATATATCCATATGAATGCAAGATTATTTTTATTTGTGACGGCAACAATGTTATTTCATTGTGGTCCGTTACAAGTTATATGTGCTCTACGGGGAATGGGGAAACAAAATCTAGCACATGAATTCTGTATTCGTTGTATCAGTTTTTTAGTGTGAGCTAATAGACAGTTTCCTATCACTACATCGGCATAATTAAGTTTCGACAATACAAGTGTTTCACATAAGTAAATTTGTGATTCCACATTTAAGTAATCTCGTATTTGGTACAGGATTTTTAACCTATAATAGCAATTTTTGACAACTCCAAAAACATGTTTTTCAAACTGAAGGTTACTGTCCATAATGACGCCTAAATTTTTTATTTCCTTTACCTGTTCAATATGAGTGTCTTTTAATTTTAAAATTGGGGTATGGGTATTGGCTTCAGATTTTTGAGCCCTTGTGCCCAGAACGAGAAACTTTGTTTCCGTTCTGGGCACAAGGACCGGACCATTTGCATCCGACCATTCTGCCACCCGTTTCAAATCTTCATTGATTCTTTTAACTGCAGAGCATGTGTCACCAGCCCTAAAACTCTGATAAATCTGCAAGTCGTCCGTATACAAATGGTATTTATTATTGTTTATAAAATCTAGCAAGTCTGCTGTATACAATATAAAAAGTATTGACCCCAATATCGACCCCTGTGGTACGCCTCTATCTACCGGAAGATTTTCAGAATATCGTTTAGTGCCATTACTGTAGGTAACTTCCACTGTTTGAGATCTATCGGCAAGATAACTACTATACCATTTCACAGTAGGACCATCAAAACCATAAAACACGAGTTTTGCCAGAAGCAACGTAGGGTTAATATTGTCAAAAGCACGTGAGTAATTAAGCAAGATAAGAATAGAAGCCTCACCTACGTCCCTCCCAGCCAATATATCATCTACCACATTTAGAAGTGCCGTGGCCGTGCTTCTGCCAGTTCAAAAATCATTCTGTTTAGAGGGCAGTATGTTATTTGCATTTAGATATATCACCAATTGTATGCAGATAACCTTTTCTAAAATTTTAGACAAATAAGGCAAAATACTGAGGTCTGAGATCTTTAAATTCTTTCGGGTTGCTTACTTTTGGTAAAGGTCGAACTATAGAATTCTTCCATAAGTCCGGCAAGTCACCGCTTTAATACACATATTCACTAAAGCTGTAATAATAGGGAGTGTACGTGGTAGCGGTGTAAAATCATATTCGCCGAAATTCCATCAACACCCTGTGCATTAGTAGTAATTTGTTTCATAATATTAAATACTGTTTCTTCATCTACCGGTTGGAGACTAAAGATAGCAGAACCACATCTATTAAAACATAAGTTAGTGAAATGTGACATATCCATGGATAAACTTCCCGGTACATCGAGGAAATGCTTGTTGATAGTATCAGGGTCATTAATATTATCAGGTAAGTCAGCCTGTTGTTCTTTAAAATTAACATTTTGTTTTATATTTTTCCAGAGCACTCGCGAATCATTTAGGTTTTGATCAATTTTGTGACGAAATTAGGCAGCTTTTTCATTGTGTATTGCCACTTCAACAATTTTTTTAAGTTCTTTATACGCCTCTTAATATTATTAGAATTAGTACTACGACTTCTATAATGTGCTTCATTTCGTAGTTGAATCATGTCTTTTATGGTTTGAGTAATCCAAGGATAACTCTGTTTTTTAACGTACGATGTATGTATTTGTTCATTAAAAGCAGCAACCGAAACGTTAAGATTGTCACAAAGGAATTCTTCCCACATTATTGAATTAACATCCCGATTAAATTCATCAATGTCTGCTTGGACTGCCTTATATTCAGCTCGAATGAAATAAATGCGTGATGACCCAATTCCGATATATAATCCACAACAAGATTTATAACCTTTGTATTACTACAAACTACATCTATTAAGGTGGCTGAATGGTCAGTGAAATGCGTGGCATCTTTAACGTATTGACCCATACACACAATGAAGTTTAAGAGTTGAATGGATTCATTAGGCTTTAGAAGATCCATGTTAAAATCACCAACCAGCACCACATGATCAAATGACGAAACATAAGCAACAGACTCTGTTCTGTGATTACTATTGATATCATCACTTGAGACTTTTTTACGTCAATTAATTAATTTTTAAGACGAGAGATATGGAATTATAGGGATTACTTTGAAAATACTAACTTACCAAGATAATTCTCGTGTTCATTTGTTCAACAGACATTCATATAATTCGCGCGACTTATCAATGTCTGTTGAACCCATGGCTCAAATTCGAATTATTGCATCGCTGGGTTTTTGGCACTTTCATACTATCACCTGTGTGTAAACCTAAGAAAAGCTCCTATGGGTGAGTGGACACAATTTTTTTAAGAAGAGATCGTAGTAAATCTATATTTTGAATACCTTCAATCTTCTTTTTTATCGGTTTAGAAACTTTAAAAAATAGATGGAAGAAGCGCATGCGTTGGCTAGAATGCGCAGTTTTCAATTCGCTTACGTACTCACAAAGTTTGGTCAAATTTCCTCTTGAAATACTGCCATCCCTTGTTCCTCCAGGGAGCTTTCACGCATCGTTCCATCACCTAACATTATTAATTCATCTTCTCAATTCATCGTAGAGATCAACTTAAAAATATCTTAAGTACCTACCATTTTCAACTATCCAGTTTAATTGAGGGTCTTCTCCACATGTCAAATTATATCTGTTATTTCTCGTATAATAAATTTCTTCAATCACTATCCGTTCGCTTCCTGCAAATTGATCATTTTACATGATTATTGATTTTATTTAAAATTGCATTGTATAACTAGATCGTTCATTTTTTTCTTCGTAGATGTGAATGTAACTTCTAAGTCCGGTCTATAACCAATGCAATATATGGCATTAAAAGTTTACAATAAAATTCGAAAAACATCCGGAAGTTAACATATAATTCATTTAAAATCAGATTATCAAATTATGATAACAAATGTTTTTACTCAATTAATGACTTTTTATCCTATAAGCAAAACACTATAAAATTGTCATGTACATAATTGAAATATTTAACATTTTATTATGATACTTAAAAATGTTATTAAAATTAAGTAAATTCCTTAATTATTAATATCGAATATTTTTTCTGCACAAATTCTATTACTAACTGCAACTTATAGACGAAGTACTCCGTTCAGTAGTATATGTAGAATAAATTACTTAATTATTAATATCGAATATTTTTCTGCACAAATTCTAAGACTAACTGCAACTTATAAAAGAAGTGCTCTTTCAGTAGTATATGTAGATAGATTCCAGTTCCTAACTTGTTGTGTTGCCGTAATGTATAAATACAGCTGCAGGTACAGCAAATTTGTAGCAAATGATTAGATGATCTGTGTGAGATTCTTTCTTGATAGACAGATAATTTGTTTGCCTAAAACATGGCTTCATATGGTCTTGATAGTTATTACAGTTCTCATATTTTGCTATAGTTTATTGACCTATTAAATAAAATTTTCCGAAAAGTGTTACAATAATAGTATTAATGTTAAATATCATTTCATAGCCTATATGATAAGGAACCATTGAGTAAAAACAATTGTCCATCATCCATTTTGATAATCTGGTTTTAAATAAATTACATGGTAACTCCCGGATGTTTTTGTAATTTTATTGTAAATCTCTATTGTCATGTAATAGCAATTTTGACACAGCGTTAAGTTTGAATTGGGACTCTAATTGGGAATAATAGTAACTTAGTCAGATCCCCGGTCGAACTCGCTATTTTAAACATCTTTGGGGGCTTGTTAACAAATAGTCCATCCAGCCTCTATTGTACATAAAGATGTCAACGTTAATAAATTATACTTTTTGAGCGGTCTGCATGAATTCAGTAAGTGAGCATTGCAAATAGTTCGAACACTTCCTTTTGTATGATAAAAGCTTTATTGAATAGAGTCGAGGCTCCCCAAAGTAATATTCCACAGTCAGGAATCTTACCTCAAAAAGCCATATTAGAATCGGAATCGCAAGGTATCTGTCAAAATGTACGGAACATCCGTGCGTGTGATAAGATATGAAAGCTGTCTTTTCACACGTAGTTCTTCGTAGTGGTTTAAGGGCATAGACGAATTTGTTTAATCTGTGCTTTCCGGTTGTAGTTTCTATATATTGTGATTCCTAATAAAAATATATCGATAATGTCTTGAACTATGACTTTTGTTTGAGACAATATTAGTGGTATAGCTTTTCGTTTTATAACTACTGAATTGCATTTAGACAATACTTGAAGAATTAGTTCATTGACAGAATGAACACTTTTCAAATTCATGTATTTCTCCGATTCGAGTGGTAATTGTAAAACTTACTCTTTGTGATCACGTTCAAACTCAGTTTTGGTGTACTGGTATTATCTGTATTTTGGCATGTCATCGTCATATCCTCGAGTCTGTCCATATACATCTCCATCTTGACGAAATATCCATAAATTATGTCTTTGTGGATAAGAACTGAAAGATAAAATGAAAATAATAGACAATTTTTTTTTATTATTAATGTTTTTTGGAGTTTGTGCATTGAGCTATTTTTTGAAACAGTCAAGCAGCTTATTTAACCATGTAGATGAAATATTGGTTTATTCGTCTATTGTTCCTTTTATTGTTATTTATATGTAGGTTATATTAAAAAGTAATTATTTATACTATTAACATCAGGCCATAGTAAAACCAATGCATAAATTATAACACCATACTCGTATTTATATTTTACCTATGTTCCATAAATAAATTATTATTATTCATAATTACATACTTCACCAACCCAGTGGCGTAGCGTAGTGGGGGCGGCAGGGGCGGCCCGCCCTGAGCGGCACTTTTTAGGGGGCGGCAAAATTTGTCAATAAATAATAAAAACATTTGAACCATTTCATATTTTTAGCGCAACTACAAATTTGGACTAATTGAAAAGAGCACAGAATTTATCATTACTTATTCTGTGGCGAATTCGGGGAATCGCCTTTTTTTTAATATTTTGTAGCGACTGCTGGCAACACCGTCTATACTGACTTGCGGGAACTCCCCGTAGGTATTTTATTTTAAAAAGTATAGGTACGGGCAAACGGGTAAGTCCCTTCAAGGAATTACTTGTTGCTTTGACAATTCAAAGAAAGTTTTATTGATGGATCGTCTGTATCGTCTGTATCGTGTACATTTCACATTGTCTCGTATCGTAATTTATGTTACGCTTTAAAACTGTAATTTCTGTGCAAATAAGTACGTGTAGTGGTTGTGAAATTATTGAGCTTTGTGAAAAAATGAATTTTTCCGCTACGTGTTCCTACATTCAACAGTGTGAACTGTAACTTTTTAATTTAAAATCTAACCCGAATACTGCAAAATAATGATGACTGTTATTGCCGAAAAGTTCTCTAGAATTAATGTATGTAATGTATAGTATACATTAAATTGAAATACCTAAATAAAAGGGCGGCAAAATTGTCTTCCGCCCCGGGCGGCCGACACCCACGCTACGCCGCTGCACCAACCCTCACTCTTCCCACATCAGGGGGCTTAGAGCCTACTCCACCACGCTGCTCAAAGGCAGATTGGCGGAGGCCAGAGTTTTCAAACCGCCTGGAGGCCACAGACTTGACTCAACGAGTGTCATCTGTCGACAATAGGTGGGATCGACGGCTTTACGTGCCCTCCATGACACGGAGCGCACGAGGTAGTTAAATCCATCCATAGACAGGCTTCGGCGTTGCTTAACCTGCATGTTCATTTAAATGACACGCGCAACGATACTATCGAGCTATTCTTCATGCATCATGAAAAATTTGATTGGTCTTAAAATGTCGGACAAAGACTGTCGTTGCACCGGTTGCAATGTGGGATGTGGCGGGAGCACCTGGATACCAGCTAGAACCTTGTGATTAGGTGTAGAGACGACCTGAGAGAATTATCGACGATCGTGAGTTCACACACGCCATTGAATTTTAACGAGACGTTTTGACTTTGTGATCTACCGATTGTATAGGTACAATAGGTTGAGTTTCGAGGAGTTTTACACGTAGGACAGATCCAGTCAGATGATAATTTATGAGTTTAATACGGACGCATTCACGACGCTACACAGTTTTGTAGAGGGAACAGGATACTGTCTCGGATGGCGTCAAAAACATTCCACAAGCGGTACACTCATTGTTTGCCATTTGTAATACTGCAGGCCGTAGCAAATACTCTATCTATCTATAACTTCACGCCAAATCCCTTGTAGGGAAAGCAGAGAGAACCGAGCGCCACGTGACTCGATCCTTACCCACCTCACTCGCTTCTTTTTTTTTTTACTTTATTTAGGTAAACAAACAACGACACAATATATTTTACTTAAAGATAGCATTGTGATAACAATAATTGTGCCATCAGCACCGTTCACCACAGATTACTTTACAAATTAAAGGGAAAAATAAGCAAGGTTTACATTACGTATACTTCAGTAAATACTGAGAATTATGCCATAAACGATAGTTATAAAAACGTACATATTTTTTGTTAAAAATTAAAATCAATAGGATACAATTGACAAGTAGGCAAGTCGATATTTTTATTTTTTTAGCATTTTAGACTGTATTCAAAATTTCGAACGTTTTCTTTTTGAAGGTACTAACACGTGTAACCATGATATCTATATTATTAAAATTCAGGTTGTAAGATTGAGTAATTCGGAAAAGAGGAGAACGTTTGCCAGCGTTGGTACGACAAGGGACAAGAGCAAACAATTGACATTGTCTACGGGCATGTGTCCTGGTAGGAACCCTATAACATAATCTATTAATTATAGAAGGGCAATCGTATCTATTATGGCATAGATCATAGAGCATTCTTGCCTCCAGTTGGGTGCGTCTAAGATTAAGGTTTAGAATATTGTATTTATCTAACAGCTGCTCATAGGACAAACGACTATGGAATCATTTGTAGTGCATACAGCGCAAGAATTTCCGCTGCACAGCTTCCAGAGCGTCAATATACTCGTATTTATTATAGTAAGGATTCCAAATGGGCACAGCATATTCAAGTTGAGAACGAATTAAAGCTTTATATAAATGAACATATGTTGAAGGTCTTATAAACTTTACACAGGAACGTATTACGAGTCCGTACATTTTAAATGATTTACTAATTATATTGTCAATGTGTACATCTAAATGTAATTTACTATCTAAATTGACTCCTAGGTCCTTTATTAATTCAGTCACATCCAAATTTACACCACATAGATTATATGGAAACTTACTTATATTTATTTTCTTAGTAAAAGTGATAATTTTGCATTTACCTACATTTAAACTTAACTTATTATTATGACAATATGCAGAGAATCGATGGAGATCTTGCTGAAATCTATGGTGGTCATCAAGACTTTCTATAAAACGATAAATTTTTAAATCGTCTGCATAAAGGAGAAAGTTACAATATTTAAAACAATGCTTTATATCATTAAAAAATAGTACGAATAATAAAGGACCTAGAATGGAGCCTTGTGGGACTCCTGAAGTAACATTAATGAAGTTTGATTCATAGCCATTGACAAAGACTTTCTGTGTACGGTTGGTAATATATGGTTTGAACCAGCGCCACAAGTTACCCCGTATCCCGTTATATGCAAGTTTATCAAGTAGTAGTCTTGAACATTAATTGCTATTTTCTTGCGCGCTCGGCGGTTTCTAGGGCTCCTGACATCACCTTCTGATAGAACTCGAATTTGAACGATTTGATCATGGTAGGTAAGTCTTGGCCTTCCTCGGCTCCTACATCCTTCCACTTTTACATTGTATATCTGCTTCGTTATTCTTTCATCCTGCATTCTTTCCACGTAGCGAATAAATTAATGGGTATTTAAAGCTCAGTTATAAAGGCCCTCATAAAAATGTTAATGCGCGTCCAGCTGCTTAGCAACTTGAATTTGCACGCGAATAAACGCCCCGCCACTAACCGGTCGCCGCGATGGCTCGATGTCGCGAGAAAAAGATCATAACTGCGGCCAAATCCACGTCGCTTACGCGTTCAGTTCAAGTAATTACCCTTGGGTAGATATGAACTTATTCTAGTCTAGATATTTTTTACCCGCGACGGTCACGGAGGCGGTGCGTTTGGGGTAAGAGGTGTTTGTTTGTATGTCTGTTGCCATTTTTCTCGAAAACTACTGAACCAATTTTGATTTTTTATGCACTATTCCCTCTTCACATCGATCGCCAGGTATTGATTCAATAACACAAACCCTTGATTATATTTTGACTATTATTTTTTAGTCATTTCAATCACTAGTGTTTATTATTTCTATAGAATTATATTATACTAGCTTTTACCCGCGGCTTCGCTCGCATTGATAAAAAAATATATATTTTTTTAATAAAAAGTATCCTATATTACTTCTGTTATCTCAAGAATATGTGTACAAAGTTTCATGATGATCGGTTGAGTAATTTTCGCGTGAAAGCGTAACAAACAAACGGACATTCACATTTATAATATTAGTAGGATAATTATGTAAACATTGAAGGAGCACAGTTATATGGAAGTTACTTGGACGATAGTCGTAGTATGTATTCAGTTACCGTAGCCTATGATCGCTCGCAGTACATTAAGTATCGCTCGCGCATGCCACCTCTGCTGCTAGCACAGCGACTCCGTAGAAGCTTACCGGTGACCTCACTTTTTATCCGACGTCGGGAGGCTAACACGCATACGGTCCACCTGATGTAAAGTGGTTACCGTAGCCCATAAACTGCTGCTAATACAGCAACTCCTCAGGTGCTTACTGGTGCCCTCACTCGTACGCAGAAACTCAACGAGTTTTTCTGTGAGGTGAAGGTACTTCCGCAAACGGGATGCTTTTATGCGTCCTACGTCTCTTAAAACATCCAGACCAAGACAAACAGACATGTTTGTGCACACAAATGTTTGCCTTGTGTGGGAATCGAACCCACGAGCGTTGATGTCAAAGTCTTATTATATTATCTTATTAAAAAGATTCTTTTTTTTACCACCGTGGTGACAAACGGCCTGCCTGGTGGTAAACAGTCGCCGTAGCCTATGGACATTTGTAACACCGGGGGTGTCACTCATGCGTTCCCGAACCTCTCAAAACCTCTTTTCGCGCCTTTCTTGAAGCCCCATGCTGTAGTCCCTTGGGAAAACCTCGGCTGGAAGTTCATTCCACAACTCAGATAAAGCAGGTTTATGCAATTAGTTAACTAACCATTATTATACTCGATCCCTTTATCCGGAATACATTTATATTCAACCAACTTTGAAGATTGTGTAGTCGTGGGTGCAGGTGGTGCGATTGTTGAGGTAGTTGAAGTTACAGCTGGTGCGATTGTTGAGGTAGTAGATGTTAAAGCTGGTGCTGATTGTGTCGCCGCTGAAATTATAATTTGTAACGATCATAATGTAAAACAGAGACTCGTCAAATTAACAGACAACAGGTTCAGGTATTATTTTGCAAGAGTCAAAGTAGTTCCTGCGTACAAGCACACAAAGTAGCTAAATCAAGTTGCTTATAATTTATAATCATCGATATATCGATGTTTATAATACTGGTCAACATAATGTAAAACGAAAACTCGTCAAATAAAGTTTACTTAAAAGAAAAATTCTTACCTTTTTGCTGATATCGCTCAGTAATGTTTGCTGAAATTTTTAAATGATAATTATAATTTATACTTTAAAAAAGTTGTCTTCTAATGACGCTGTCATAGTGGGCATGTAAAAGATATCGATATATCAAAATATCGATATTTTTTGAAAGAATAATGGATATATATCGTCGATATTCAATGACGAACTGTCGATATTCGATATTTATTTCAGTGTATCAAATTTCTATAAAAGTCGATATTTTTTTAAGACTACATACGATACGACGCTTTTATACAATCGCGAAGAATACTTTTAAGTATTACCAACAATGCCCTCCTACATATGTCGAAATATCGATATTTTTTAAATTTCGTTTAGCTAAGAGAGGTAGGGCGCATCAAAGCAACCCGTCTGGAGAAATACCTACGCCTCACAGAGAACCGCAGCCAAATAACAACTCCCTAGAGGATTGTTGTATTCCTGCGTGTAAACCATTCTTGCGTGTGAGGCATCGCGTGAATGATACTTAATATACTACAAGCGTTAGTAGGCTACGGTACGTATGCTTGCATGCCTCCCGACGTTGTATAAAAAAACGACATATACCGATATATATTCCTGATTAGCCCATCCCTATGTCATAATTTATATTATGACAGCGTGATTAGAAAACAAGAGATGCACGACATGCTTTGATATCTTCGCCGTATACTAGCAACATGAATGATATACTAGAGCCCTGAGGTTGGGATTTAATTTTTACAATACAAAAGTCATATACAATGAATTCACCATCCCCTGTTATCATCGAAAATACGGGAATCAGATCCCTTGCGGGTTAGGTAGAGAGACCCGAGCACCATAAGACGCGGTCCATACACACTGCACTTGCTTCAACAGCATTCATAACTCTTTTCATGCACGCTCGCCGGTTTCTAGGACCAGGAGTACCTACCTACATCACCTTCTGATAAAACATGACCAATTTGATCATGGTAGGTTAGTCTTGGACTTCCTCGGCTATATCCTTCCACTTTCTTTCTACATGTCCGAAACAACGGAGCGTGCCTGTTCTTAACTAAACTCTTCTTTTCTCACGTCATCATTACGAACGCGGTCAACAAGCATTACGTCACAAATTTTGCGCAATGCTCTCATTTCGACCGTATTTATTCTACTTTCATGCTCCCTCTGCCATACCCAGCTTTCACTTCCATAAATTAGTGTTGGGATTAGCACCGCGTAGTGTACAGCGAGCTGTGCCTTCTGGCTGCCTACAAGTTTACCCAACGCTCCATTCACGCTATTCCCTGCGCTCACTTGTCTCTCCACATCAGCGGTTTACCTTCCATCGCTGCTAAAAGCGCTTCCAGGATATACAATCTCATCCACTTGCTACTACACTACATCATGAACCGTAAATCCTAGTGCTATGAAAGAAATTCCTTGAACCAATAAACCCTATTCCTGTAACAGTTACATACGGTAACAATTAATTAGATTCTGCAATAGAGTTTTGGCGAGCTCGGTGGCGCAGTGGTGAATGACGCGACTTTGACGCCACCGCTCTTGGGTTCGATTCCCACACAGGACAAACATTTGTGTGCACGAACATGTCTGTTTGCCTTAGTCCGGGTGTTTTCAATCAAATCAGCCTATCTGGGCAAGTACCTCCATCTCACAGAAAACCGCAGTAAAATAACAACTTGCAAGACGGTTGTTGTGTTCCTACGTGTGAGTGAAGTCCCCAGTAAGCTATTAAGGAGCAGCTGTTTTAACTGCAGAGGTGGCATAGCGCGAGTGATACTTAATAGGGGGCATAAAGCTAAGTGGCGCCCTCATTTTATTTTTATTAAAGTCAAAGTCAAAATCTTTTTATTCCGTAAAAATGGCTACATTTGTTTGGAATCGTCACAAATCGGCAACAAAGCATGGCGCAAACATTTGGTACGCGCTGTCGGTTCTAATACACTAGTAGTAGTAATAAATTATACACTAGTATAAAATATTAATAATAATGCACAAAGCAAGTTAGATCAAATTGATTTGCCCTTTGACTTCACTCATTTGCCAAGTTGCACGAATGTACCACAATTCTAAGTTTTCGCAACAGGGTGATTATGTCTTAGTTAGAGGATAGTTACAGTTATACCTAAGAAAATAATGTTAAAAATGTATACTTGCCAATGTAATTAATTTTTGTAGTCCAATCAATCACAATTTCATACTCGCAGACGTTAGTCCCTGCTCACAAAAAACTAAATTAAACATCACTCGCTTGCTGTGTACATGGAAATAATCATAACGCATTATATCCAAAGTTATTGCGTACTGTATACTTGCATCGTCCCGTCCCCTGGGGCGATCGCTTCCGATAGAGTTTTGAAAGCCTTCCCGGCTAAAGGCGGACCCAGGGGGTGTTTTAGTCAGTAGGAATCTAACATAATCAGTTCGGCCTTCCGAAATGTTACCTTATGGAAGATCTCACCTCCTTCCTCCTATTTTCCGGAAGGTGCCTCTCACGGAAGAATGACTAATGCACTCCCGCGTGTGTGGGTTAGTCCTTCTTTTGCTGGTCGTCAATTTTCATGAATCCGCCGAGTGCGGTGTATATATAGAGTGTGGGTCGGCGTCGGAGAGGTAGGGGGCATTCGCAACCGCAATGCGATCATCGGGATCGAGATCACTTCGCGGCAAGCATCTTGAGCAAATGACCTTGATTTGAATGCGCAGTAGCGAATATTTCATCTCCTTGAAAGTGAGTGCGGGGCGCGACGGCGGAGAAAATCGTATCGAACGCATGATTGGTAGATCAGTTGGCCCTTGCTTGCCTCCCGCACCCCATCTACGTCCCGCTTAGTTCCGTACACACTTGCGGCCAGTGAAAAGTATATAACAATCAACATATAAACATAATAACACGCGTTACTTTGACGCCAACGCTCGTGGGATCAATTCCTAAAAAGGGCAAACATTTGTCTGCAAAAATATCTCTGTTTGCCTTAGTCTGGGTGTATTAAGAGGTAAAGCGCATCAAAGCAGCCCGTCTGAGGTAGTACCTCCACCACACAGAAAACCGCAGCCAAATAACAACTTCCTTTGATGTTATGTTCCTGCGTGTGAGTGAGGTCACCAGCAAGCTCTTAAGGAGTTGCTGTGCTAACAGCAGAAGTGGCATCGCGCGAGTGTTACTTTCCATCGGTTTCCATCAGGTGGGCCGTATGCTTATATGCCCCCGACGTTGTATAAATATATATTTCACATCCGTTTCGTTTCGTTTTAAACATCATGAGTATGGATGTTTAAAACGAAACGAAAGCGCGCGTGCGGCGGCGGCGCGCTTTGGCAAAATCAAGAGGTCGACACTGGAAGAAAGGGAGAGTTAGTGCAAACGGCGGCAAGTGACGACGTCTTGGGACTGTCCTCTCGTTTCGTAGTCTCCCGATCATTGATTACAAGTGTTGATTTAAAGTTATAGTGTGATACGAATTGCATTGTATTCCTCATTGCACAACTACCCACCATACGCCCGCACAAGATAACAGAAACAACGGGAGATGTGACATACTAAGCGAATTTAGACCGGGACGGTTGTCGCCTAGTTTCACCCATACCATAAAACACTCACACACTTAAATAAATAAAAGATATCATTCTACGCACACAAGTACAACGACACACATTTGTTAAGACGCTGTCATTGGACGTTTATTTAAACAACACCCAAGTAAGCACGCACTGCTACATTTATAAAGCGGCAGAAACAAGCGGCCGTATCTCGAAACTGCACACACAGTGAACGAATAATATTACTCGCTTTACATTGCGTGTTGGTAAAAGAGTGGTGGCGACTGCGTAATGGTAGAAAAGCAATGTATGATTTAAGAATAAGATATTTGATATTTATAATTTGTATCGTGGTAAGGTCCTGGTAGAAAGGGCGTCAGAGAATTTTTGAAATTAATTCTGTATTTATGCTTATAAAACGTAATATTATTTGTACTTATAGTTATATATATATATATATATATATATATATATATATATAATGTTCTCGTATTGAGCATATTGCGGCGACACCAACCACGCCCCCTCGTCACATCTCCCGTTGTTTCTGTTATCTATGCGCCCGCATTATATCGGATAGGCCGAAAAATCATATGAATACGACATATATATATATACATATATATAATATCTCGGACGTGTGGGTTTCCTCACGATGTTTTCCTTCATCTCTGAGTATGGCTAATTATAAACAAACTTACGACAGCATTCCATATTTGTATTTCTCGTGAATGTCATTATAGCCATTTGGTAATGAACTTGTGGGTTCATTAAAACGGCGTGGTAACCGCAGTTTTCGTATGTTCTGTCAAAAGGCGTGGTAATTACTTTTATGTACTCGTTGACGTATCTCCGTGTCTCTTGATTAAAATACAGGTCAGGTTGAATCCCAAAATTACCACATGTCTTTGGAACTGAAACAACGAAGCAATTTACAGTGAAAGTACATCTTCACGCTACACTGAAAAAAAGATTAGTTAAATTTACCAAAGAAGCATAGGTAGGCTATTTTACTAGTAAACTTTGTTAATTAATGCAAAAATTTGTAGTTAAATTTACAAATATATTACGGTTGGTCTTCATACAAAAGTATTTTGTAGCTATCACTATTTTAAATGTATAATTTACCGCTAATAAATGGATTGTACATATAATATGGTACAGTTTATCATACTAAATAATAAATTTTATTATTTTTACTGTTATTTCATTAACCTTTTTTGATTGGTAAAATCAACTTAAATCAAAGGTAGGACCCAGTTCAACCGTCGACTTTGGTGAATTCTATTAGGAATCTGGGAAATCCAACTAAACATTTTTTTCAGTGTAGGCCCTTTGTGGGGTAGGCAGAGAGAACCGAGCGCTATGAGACGCGGTCCTTACATACTTCGCTTCCCTAATATTTATAGATCTTCTCACGCACACTCGCCAGGTCCTAGGGCTCCTGACATCGCCTTCTGATAAAACACGACCAATAGAGCGAAAGTAACTCACTAGTATTACCTTTGGTTGGGTCCTCGTTACATGAACAATAAGCGGTTGTTCACCACATTCAGTGAGCGGCGTATATGCGGCGCAATTACGCTCGCAATTTGATCCAGACGGCAACATAGTACCCTTACTACGCTGGCACACTATGGTTTCTAAAGACCAATCTAGTTGGACAATATTATTTGACACTATTAATTAGCTATTAGTTCTCACTGCCTACCCCACAAGGGATTTGGCGTAGACAGATTTTTTTTTATTATTACAATGTTTACATACAAATCTTTACAACTAATATTTTACAGTATAAAATAAACTTAAATAAAGTTTTTCCTTATACTGGAGTTCATCGTCGATCATCCACATATTTACACGTAGCCATAATATTGTAAGTAACTGATTTATAAAAATAAATAATGTCAAGTCGGTAGGCAAATAAAAATATTGGACCAGTATACCACCCGTGTGTGCTAGTGTGGGGCGTCAACTAGTACGCAAGTAAGGGACAAGATGTGTGTACAGCGTGTTACTTTATTAAGTTAGTGATGTAAACGAACAATGAGTTACTGTGAATAAACTAAACTGTGCATACTTGTTGCTAAATAATGTAACTACAAAATGAGGGTAGTTATAAAAAAAACCAATGACTTTAATCATGTTAGGCTAAGAACTTTTCAAATGACCCTCGTATTATAGTAAAAACTATTTTATTAGTTAGTTATTTTTTTTTTATTACATTTTAATTAGTGAACTTAGATAATACCTTTTTAAGTTTAGATTTAATATTTTCTTCATTAATTATAATTTTTAGATCATTGGGTATTCGGTTTATCAGATATGGTACTTTATATGACAACATATTTTTGCCATATAAATTAGTATATCGCGGTGAACACAACTAGGGATTCATTGCGTTCCTAGTCGTTACATTAGATGTAATACGTTTTTCTCTCTAGATGGATAGATTAATTAGCTCTAAGGTTTGCATGATGATGATTTGTCAAAATATAGCAAAAACAATAATAATTCAATTTATTTTTGGTACATTTAACTTTAAAATACAAAAACCAGTATAAGTTGACACTTGCTCAAGAAGATTTACTATGTGATAAGAAGCCAACTTAAAATACTTATTTTCTAAGAAGAAAAACAGAGCCGAATCCCATATGGAAATTTCAATAAATAAAGGATAGCTGAAATAAAAATGCATAATGATAGTTTTAATAATTTTATTATGAATGTAACCTATAGAAATAACTTATATTTACTCATGTTCTTTGTCGGAATATTCAAAACTTGGCAGACTGATATTACCCAAACTATCCTCATGGCGTATTTTTCTAACAAAGTCTATCGTTGAATACGTCATCGTGCGTTTTTGTTGTGAGACCCGATCGAGCTCAAAAGCTAATAATTTTGCAAACTCTTTGTTTCTTTGATCATTTGGTTGCTGCTCTGACCACAGATGGATATCTTCTATTAGATTCAATTGCGCTCGCACATCGGAAGAGTCCCACGGATTCCTTTTATATGTCACAATCCTTTTTCGTCACAACTACTCCTTTGTTCTATTGTTTTTTGGTGATTATTCTGGGTTTAAATTTTCTTCACGTGAAGATAACTTCCTCTTCTTCTCACGAGATAAACCAGGTAAAATGCTCGGAGAAGACGGAGGAGATCCATCATCACTAGACATTTTTATTAAAATAATGTTCACTGAAAAGGATTAACTTTACTAGCCAACAAATCACCAGCTAGCTAATGACGTACAGACTACAAAATAAGCAAATTATTTGCCTACCCACGATTTTTGCATATTTTATTTCTGGTGTAACTTTTAGAACATTATTAATAACTACCCCCATTTATGTCGATTTTCATCTACATTTATTTATTTAAATTTATATATATACCTAGTCGGTTCATAAGTTCTGTCAAAACCATATTATTTTAATTTAGGAATACTGGCCAGAAATACTTTTACTCATTTTAAAAATAGAACGTTCTCGCTTCCCGAAAATAAAAAATAACTTCAGTTTCATTCATTTTCAAATATGGAGTGGTCGAAGAAGCAAGACAGAGTCGCGGTTATCGCGTTGCACCGCTGTGGTTACGGGCCAAAAGAGATTTTCAACATTCTACAAAAATTGAAAATAACACTGCGGTTTATTTATCGCACTATCAAACGATATACTGAAGATTCAAGTTTCGAAGATCGTAATAGGAGCGGCCGGCCTCGCACAGTCAGGACAACAGCGGTCATCAAAACAGTGAAGGCGCAAATCCAAAGAAATCCCATGTGTAAACGAAAAATCTTAGATCTTCAGATGGAATTAAGCAGAACCACTGTCAAAAGAGTGTTAGAATGAAGACCTGGGACTACGAGCTTATCGTATAACACTTTAAGGTTAATTATTAATTTATTGGAGGGTACTTGCACAAAGTTATCACCAGAATAGGCCTCCACCAATCCGCATTTGAGCAGCGTGGTGAAGTATGCTCTACACCCCCTCGGTTGAACGGAGACTCGTATCCCTGCAGTGGGATGAGTGAGGGTGATATGGCAGTGAACTCGGGAGTATCTGCTATCGCTTTTGCTAGTATTATTATAGAATTGCAGTAACCCTTTTCGTCTTGCTAAATTGGTCTTTTGAATCTTAGTACGGCATTATGTAAAAAAGAGCCGACCGTGCCTTATCTTTAAAATAGTAAAAAAATCACTTACTTGTCATTGTCTTGGTACCCAGAGCGTCAGCCGGGATATTTTTCTCCACAAGTTTAAGTGTAAATCTGTCATTGTCACAGTACACGAGGTTTAGGACGTGAGTAATATTAGACATATCTGCAACAAATACAGCTGATTGAGAAACAAACAAGGTGGATAATAAGAACCAGGTTCCTATATGTTGTACCGATTGTACAATAAACGAGTACAATTTGACGAGCTCGGTGGCGCAGTGGCGAAGTGCGCTGTTACACCTTACTTTGACACCAACGCTCATACGTTCGATTCGAACAGAGGACGAATATTTTTGGGTGCATGAACATGTATGTTTGTCTTGGTCTGGGTATTTTTAGGAGAGGTAGGGCGCATCAAAGCAGCCCGTCTGGGGAAGTACCTGCGCTTCACAGAAAAACGCAGCCAAATAACAACTCCCTGTAGAATTCTTGTGTTCCTACGTTTGAGTGAGGTCACCTGTAAGCTCCTAAGGAGTCGCCATGTTGGTAGCAGAGGTGGCATCGCGCGAGTGATACTTATGTATAATATATTGCTGTATTCATAGGTGTAACCGCTACATATCAGGTGGGCCGTATGCTTGTACGCCTCCCCGATGTTGTACAGAACAAAAAGGAGTTAAATGTGATAAACACTGATTCCTTCTCCAATATTCGAGTTCTTGTCGAGTTTTGCCCAAAATATTACGGTGTACTTAAAAAAGGCCCTGCAGAGGTTTACACACGGTAGACAATATAATACAGGGAGTCATGTGCCAGGAGAGCGTTCCCTTCCCGGTGGAATGAAGACCCTATGGTCTGGAGTAGACCTGGACAATGATACCAGTGCCGGTGTAGGTGTCGTACTCTCCTGCCGCTTTCCGTCCGGTGTAAGAGATCATAGTTTGGTAGAACCTCGACTTCTCTGGGCTCAAATAAAACTAAGCATCACGCTAGTATGGTATAGCATGCTGCAGCATACTATACCACGACGAGCTCTGTGGCTCAGTCGTGTATGTCGCGACTTTGACACCAACGCTTGTGGCTTAGATTCCCACACAAGACAAAAATTTGTGTGTATGAACATGTCTGTTTATCTTGGTCAGGATGTATAAAGAGATGAGAAATCACTATTTCACAGAAAACAGCAGCTAATAACAACTCCCTAGAGGGTTGTTGTGTTCCTGTGTATGAGTGAGGTCACCAGTAAGTTCCTAAGGAGTTGCTGTGTAAGCAGCAGAGGAGGCATCACATCGAGTAATACTTAATATATTACAAGTGTTAATAGGCTATGGTAACTGCTTTACACTCCCGACGTTGTATAAAAAAAACCAGTAAGCTCAGCGTGATACCTTTCAGAGATCTTGAAAGAATAAGGAACGAGAAATTGCATCGAGATAAAAACGTGAGATAACGTATGGACATTTAGTAAGCCAAAAACTTGCGAATGTAAGCCTTAACAACTCGGATGTGAATTATTGCTAAGGTTTTGAAAGAAAGTATGGTGGATAGTGCAAGAAAAGTATATATGTGCAAATAGGCATAAAACGTTGAAAGAAAATGCCTGGTGGGATGCGGAAGTTGAATATCCCGTAGCAAAAAAAGCATGGAAACACACAAAGCAGGTTAGATCAAATTACGGCTTTCGCGAAATAACGCCCGTGTTGAGAACGTGTTCCGTTAAAATAATTCCGTCTGATAATATTATTTATTCAGACAAAATCTGGTAAACATAAATCACAGTCTGAATCTATTAACAGCAGGTAAGTTACTTTTAGACTTATGTATGGAGCGAAATCTCCTTGCGTCAAACATGTCATTCCTTCACAAAGATATTCACATGAACATGGAATAAACAGAAAACTGTAATTGATTTGATTTTGATAGACGGACGTTTCTGAAATACGCTAGTGGATATAAAAGCTATCAGAAGTCTCACTTTTGTAACGGACAAGGATCTGGTGGTAAGCCGATTTGTGGGCCTTTTCAAGAAGTGGAGGCACTGGCGAGTGCGTTTCCTTACGGAGATCATGAATTAATAAGATTCTACTCAAAAACGTTCGGACACCGTGAGCGATTTTTGTGTGAATCGGAACATATATAATTAATCCATCCATGTCGGTAGATGTAATAATTGAATAACCAATGTAAGACAAATGTCACCCTAGTCTTCCTGCGACCACGGATGCTGTAAAGCATTCGAAATGTCTGGTTCAACATAATAAATAAAACACGCAATACTTCCGTTAAAAATTGTTTAATTCAATGTATAATAATCGCGAAAATCTAAGACAATACAATGAATAAGAAGTCAAAAATTAGAAAATAAAAGGTTCTCATTACACTTTTATTTAGTCAGTGAAAGACTAGAAGTAGAACATTAAGAGATTATGACTGGTGGGATACGGAGGTTGAATTATCAGTGAATAAAAATGTATGAATGAAAAGAAGAAAGAAATATACCGTCGATGCAAGAAAGAAACCAAAGCTTCAGTAAAAGTCAAGCGTGAAAGAATTAGTTTGATTGAGGAAGAGAGGCTGACGAGAAACTACGGCGCTAATACCAAACTCTTCTGAAGAGTGGTGAAGAAGTCTCGGAGCGGTTCGTCGGCATCCAGAATGAACAAGATAAAGTGTAAAGCTGGTGGAATTCTTGCTAACACTCAGAAAGAATTATTACGGTGGAGTGAATATTTTAAACAAATGTATGGTTATGTCCAGAACGCTGACGCTGGTAATGAATTTGTGACTGACACGGCAGTATCAGCGTCATGGAAAGTCAGTTCTGGAAACTAGAAAGTATGCTCCGTCGGTTCGGACATGAGAAAAACTTGCAAAATGGAAATATGACGACGCACATATAAAATGCGATTTAGATGCCGAGGAAGAACTAGACTCTCCTACTATGATCAAAATTTGTCGTGTTTTACCAGCAGGTGATGTCAGGAGCCCTGGGATGCCATCAAGTGTGCATGAAAAGAGCAATGAATGTTAAAAAAGCTAGTGAAATATGTAAGAACGGCGTGTTATGGCGCTCGGTTCTCTCTGTGTACCTGGCGTGAAGGTATACATACAACAGAAATTGTGTGTGTACATTAAATACTAAATTAAATAGATATACTCACAAAGTTTACAGCACAGAACATGTTCAGTAGCTATTAACAATCCAAATATAATAGTCTTTATTATTAAATATAATGACATATTGAATGTGTATTTACGTAAATTACACCATACTCTGCAACTTACTTCCACATCATTATTTCTTTGTCATTTTATTGTTTTGTGTACTATTATTACTTGATTGAAGCACCATTGTGTAGCTTATCAATTATAGACTCATGTTAAATGTGCCTACGTGCTCTTATTAATATATAAGTATATATAAAGTCGTCTGTGCATTGAAATTTAAATAAATGCCATAAGTGCCACACTTGTGATAATGTGCTATCATCCCCTATTTTAACGACCCCGTTGCGGAGTGATTAG
This sequence comes from Pyralis farinalis, assembly GCA_947507595.1. Taxonomy (NCBI): domain Eukaryota; kingdom Metazoa; phylum Arthropoda; class Insecta; order Lepidoptera; family Pyralidae; genus Pyralis; species Pyralis farinalis. The sequence goes on from OX382263.1 coordinate 2,084,499, forward strand.
CAATACAAGCAGTATACACACTACACTTAACAAAATACTTACATATACTAAAACTTAACAAAATACTTCATTTTGTTAAGTTTTAGTGTTACACTAAAAATTTTAATAATGAACTACGCTGTAATGTAACCAAATAAACTACACTGAACTAAATTAACAAAACAAACTATACTAAAAGTTAACAAAATGAACTACACTAAAAATTAACAAAATATATAAATAAACTACCAACAATTAACAAAGTAAGCAGCACTAAAAATAAACTAATGGCAAAATTAAATTAATTAATGATCTTTCTCGGCTCCAACATATTCCAATTTAACATTGTATATCTGTTTCGTCATTTATTCATCCTGCATTATTTCTGCATATTCGAACCAAGCACACCTATTCTTAACACCGACTCTCTATTTTACACGAACTTTCTTTCTTACATCAACATTACGAACACGGCCAGTAAGCGCTATGCAACAAATGCTCTTATTTTTGGCCCCATTTACGTTAGTCAAACAGACTAACGTAAACAACTCCCCTCTTCTCTCCCGTTCATAGGAGATATTTTAGAATTTGGAAGTTTAATAATGTCTAATTGTTAATTAAAAAAAAACATAAATGTGAGAACCAATCCAATCTTCACCGGATTAGTTGGCTCTTCATTATTTTTTTTTCGCAACTACGGCCAACAACTAAAACAGAGTGCAGATTAATTTAGTGTAAAATTCTATAATATCGGTCACTACCGGTGTAGGTCACGCACACAGTAAGACGAAATCACCGTTGAAGAGATTGCTTTGCGACGGTAAATGCTTACTACATAGGCCGTACGTATTTTGCTACATTAGACATGTAAAAAATGTTGATAAAAAATACTTTTTTTAAAAACATACTTTAATTCATAAATTCCACCGTACTAAAACCATATTAAAAATTTGTTGTACTAAAACGAAAATAATAATTTTATTAGGCACAAATAATTGGTCTGAAAGAGAGTGTCGGTACATGTAAAAAGAGTTACGAAATTTATATACAACGCGAAAGTAGAAGGATGTTGAAGCCAAAGAACTTCACCTACCATGACCAAATTAGACGTGTTTTATCAGAAGGTGATGTGCCTTAGAAACTGGCGAGCGTGCTAGAGAAGAAATGTAAATGTTAAAAAAGCGAGAGAGACACCTCACTCGCTTCTTTAACATTGAGTGAGGACCGAGTCACGTGGAGCTCGGTTCTCTCTGCCTACCCCGCAAGAGATTTGGCGTGAAGTTAGAGATAGATAGACAATGTTGGGAATACTTTTGAAATTAACTTCTTTTTTATAGGAGAATATCTTAGAAAGGCCAAGAGTTGACGTGATGTTATAGATAGATAGAAATAAATTTGAATGCTTGTAGCGTGCAAGAAAATATTTACTTTGAATACTTATTTTTTTCTATTTGCTTGTAGTAAGCTTTCAAAAGCTTGTAGTAAGCTTTTGAATAATTTTCACCTAATAAAATTCTTATTTTCGTTTTAGTACAACTGAATTTTAGTTTAGTTTAAATATAATTGAAATTTTATTTATAAGTTTATATTTTTTTTAATAAATTATTTTTATATTATAGTTTTATTTTTAACGCTTTAGTTTTATCGTAATTTGCATTTCTAATAATGCATCATTATTACAAGGTATTTTTTCTGTTCAAACTATCTGATTCTCCGATGAGTAGTCCTTTGTTCTGATGTTCCAATGTTTACCTTCCGTTTCCATCTTCAGAACCTAGATATCATACAGGGCCAAAGCGCTTGCCAACACGAAATAACGGGTCGGCAGCTCGTGAGTGACACCCCTGGTGTTGCAAATATCCATAGGCTACGGTGACTGTTTACCATCAGGCAGGCCGTATGCTTGATTGCCACCATTAATGGTATAAAAAAAGACACCGAACTCAATATGGATACTTGATTTTATTACAATTTATAGGAGTTTTACCTTTGGCCACCTTCCGGCTCCATCATAATGTCTCCATATTAAGACCCTGGACATCATGTAACACCAGAGTGTTTACCGAGACAAAACAAATGAGTCTAAACTGGACGGGTTTATCATGTTTTGAGGAATTTATGTTGCCACCTGCCGACTTCACCATCAGACCAGCTCGATATTAGCATATTAATTCATTATCACCCAAGATTACCAAATCTGAGTCCAATCGAACGTCAGGAAGTGGTTCTAATTTAACTTCCAACATTTAGCCCACACATTTAACGAGCACAGTGGCGCAGAGGTTAATAACGCGACTTTAACAATAACGCTCGTGTCTGTTTGTCTTGGTCCGGGTGTTTTTAAGAGAGGTAGGGCGCATCGAAGCTGCCCGTCTGGGGAAGTACCTCCATCTCACAGAAAACCGCAGCCAAATAACATCAACTTAGACGGTTATTGTGTTTCTGCGTGTGAGTGAGGTCACCAGCAAACTCGTGAAGACTTGCTATGTAAAGAGAGCTGAGGTGGCTGGTGGTGTAGTTGGCTACGCTTTACATCAGGTGGGCTGTACGCTTGAATGCCTCCCGACGTCGTATAAAACATTAGAAGACGGCAGGTTAAATTAAAGCGTGTTGAAAATGATTACCAATACGCTTAGACAGAGAAAGACGACCGAGAAGCCGCATTTTATTCTTAGTGGTACAAAAAGTACAGAGTCGTGATGTTGCGAATTTTTTCTTAAATTCGTAAACAAAACCACATGAAAAGCTAGTATTTTTTTTATAAGTAGGTTTGTTACTCACGAATCGATTTGTATTATCTTGTTCGGGCTTAAAATAGATTTTCCTGTTTGGAGAACTAAATCATGGGGCCATGTTATTTGTCCATTACATTTATGTTACTTTTATGTGACATCACCAACATTGTTTATCAAATGTGATACATTGTGATGTTGGTGATGTCAGGAGCCCAAGAAACCGGCGAGCGTGCACGAAGAGGGCAATGAATGTGAAAGAAGGCTCACGTGGCGCTCGGGTCTCTCTGCCTACCCCGCAAGGGATTTGGCGTGAAGTTATAGATAAATAGACAATGTTGGTAATACTTTTGAAATGAAACCTTCTTTTCTATAGGAGAATATCATAGGAAGGCCAAGAGTTACCTACCATGACCAAATTGATCGTGTTTTATCAGAAGGTGACGTCAGGAGCCTTAGAAACCGGCGAGCGTGCATAAGAAGAGCAGTGAATGTTAAAGAAGCGAGTGAACTTTGTCAGGATCGAGTCATGTGGCGCTCGGTTCTCTCTGCCTAACCTCCAAGGCATTGGGCGTGAAGTTATATATATATAAAGTTTTTTTTATATACAACGTCGGGAGTCATACAAGCACACGGCCCACCTGATAACCATGTAAAACCTCTTCACGCCTTTCTTGAAGGACCCCATGCTGTAGTCCTTTGGGTAAACCTCGGCAGGGAGTTTATTCCACAACTGGAGAGGTCTCGGAAGAAAAGTTCGCTGGAACAACACAGTACGCGACCGTTGCGCAGTGTGTGAGGGTGAACTCCCAGCCGTCGGCGAGTGATGCGGTTGTAAAAGGAAGCTGTCGGCATCATATCGAACAATTCTTCAGAACACAGCCCGTTGTACAATCGGTAGAACACACAAAGGGAGACATAATCTCGCCTTAAACGGCGCAATACCGTCTGTAAGCTTGGGATCGCCGACTTTATTGGAATTAACCGAATTAATTAAATTCATTGAATTAAAGCCACGGGGTGTTGCAAGTGATTTATAAATCCTAAAATTTGTTTTTAGGATTTATAGGTATTGTATTTTTAGGATTTATAGTAGGTATTGTAATATCCCCGAATGACACATCCAAACTCAGTGCCTCTGTGGACTTTATATGTTATTGATAAATAGGTATAATAACGGCGCAACTTGAGAAATCCATTTTTACGCGCCAACTGCAAAAAAATGTTTTCAGGGCACATATTTGTAAGTCTCTTTATTCCGCCATAACTACTATGCTTCTATCACAAACAAGAAATCATTTGACGACGCATCAAGGCACCAATTACCCACCAAACGAAGTGCTATGCGCTCTAAATATCATTTTTTTATACAAACGTCGGGAGGCATACGGCCCACCTGATGTAAAACGGTTACCGTAGCCTATGAAAGCTCGCAATACATTAAGTATTACTCGCGCGATGCCACAGCAACTCCTTAGGAGCTTACTGGTGACCGCACTCACGCGCAGGAATACAATGTACCTCTGGAAAGTTGTTATTTTACTGCGGTTTTCTGTGAAACGGGATAGCTTGGTGATATTTTTGACGAGCTCGGTGGCACAGTGATGAAACGCAATGTTACTTTGACGCCAATACTCGCCGGTTCGATTCCCACACAGGACAAACATTTGTGTGCATAAACATGTCTGTTTGTTTTGGTCTGAGTTTATTTGAGAGAGGTAGAGCGCATCGAAATAGCCCGCCTGGGGAATATCTCCACCTCAAAGAAAACCGCAGCCAAATAACAATTCCCTAGAAGGTTGTTCTGTTCCTGCGTGTGAGGTAGGGACCAGAGGGAGACTTTGTACAAAAGTCGTATGCATGGGTACGTCTATCTCACCTATTTCTACCGCCAAGCAGTTATATTTATATAGCTGTGTTCCGGTTTGAAGGGTGACATATAGCAGAGAAACAGCCTTCACAGGTCACAAGATTGGCAGCGCGCGAGTAACACTGTGGTGTTCCAAACGTCAATAGGCTACGATGACCGCTTACTTGCTGCTTGTTTGCCAGTCTAGTTGTATAATAAAAGCTCTTAAGAAATTGCTGTGTTAGGAACAGAGGTGGCTCTGGTTGGTTATGGTAACAGCTTTACATTAGTTTATTTATTTATTTATTTATTTAATAGGTGCATATAACAGAGAATTAACTATATTAATTTTACAAATAAACATGTGTTAATATTTCGTGCAAGCTAACCCTCCAAAAACACATGCACACATCATGATTGATTCACATTGTAGTAAGTACAGTTATTATTATCAATGTTTATTATCTACAAAGAATTGTGAACTATCAATTTAAGTAATAATATAAAAAATTGTACACAAGGAAAGTATTAGACCTGATCATTTGACCATTTGACAGTCTATTTATGTAAATATTATGTAGACTAATAATCATGTCACTTTATACTCATGTATGGATTTTTTCTGTAATTAAATTAATATAAAATACATTCTATAATAATTATTAAATAATTCGATAAAATAATCTCATCACTATTATTATCATCAATTAATTACAAACAATTTATGCTGACATAAGTGTATATATTTTGTTACGAAATTGCGTGAACCTGTGATCGAATACGTCAATACCATCAGAGCAATCCAGATGAGCACTACCACGACAAACATCATTATAAGAGCGACACATTCTAAGAATTGGACTATTGAAGGAGACGTTATTTCTGGCTAACGACAAAGCAAAAACCTGAGGCCGGCGAATACGGTAATTCGTGTTTAGATTTATTAATGTTAATAAGGGGGCGCAATCTATTATACAATGTACAATTTTATATAGATAAATTAGTTCGGAAGACTGTCTTCTGGAAGACAAGGTGGAAATTTTGAAATATTTTATACGCGATGTATAAGATGAAAGAGTCCTAGTTAGTCCAAATCGTCTGCAAAGTGTTGATAAACAGCGCCTCTGTATCCTCTCAACACTTCGAATATGAGTAACGTAATATGGCGACCACACTATTGAACCATACTCGCAGATAGGCCTTATAAGTGTCTTGTATAAATGAAGTTGACTATATGGTTTCTTGAAGTATTTAGTTATTCTATATATAAATCCAAGTAGTTGGTTGCATCTGCCTACTATATAATCACAGTGCTGGCGAAAGGATAACTTCGTGTCGAACATTATTCCAAGGTCTTTGATGACATTCTTTCGTTCAAGGTTATGGCCATTCGAACTGTAATCATATAAATATTTTGGATTTTTTGTAGAAAACGATATCACATAACACTTTTTCACATTTAAAGACATTGAATTTGCCCTACACCAACTATTAATAGTATTTAAATCATGTTGAAGTTTTAAACAATCACTAACACTGCCCACCTCGCGGAAGATCTTTAAATCGTCGGCAAAAAATTAGGAGGAACATACGCGTGTATGCATCCCGACGTTGTATTAAAATAAAAAGTAATTATTAATTAAACTAAGTAATTTTTTTTTTTACCATCGGTATTGTTTGAAATCGAGTTATAACGCTATTCGATGCGGAGACCGTCGTGAATCACAGAAGCAAATAATATTTGTCATATTAATGTAACGCAATGCGAATATTGGACATGAGCTGCGACAAAACATAGACAATTATGTATTTTATATTGAAGTTGTTTATTTATTTTATTTTTTTATTTTGTGTTACGAAGTGTGCAGTGTGCTGCAGAGGAGGTAAGTAATATCGTACTAACTATCTATCAATCTATATTTTAACGCTAGGTCCCTGGCGGGGTTTTTTTTTTTATTTTTTATACCACTAAGGTAATATAAATATATCAAGCATACGGCCTGCCTGATGTTAAAAACAGTCACCGTAGCCTATGGACATTTGCAACACCAGGGGCGTCACTCATGCGTTGCCGACCCTCTAAAAACCTCTTCACGCATTTCTTGAAGAACTCCATGCTGTAGTTCCTTGGAAAAACCTCGGCTGGGAGCTCATTCCACAGCTTGAGTGTTCTCGGAAGAAAACTTCTCTGGAACCGCACCGTACGCGACCATAGCGGTTCAAGCGTGCGAGGGTGAACTCCCCGCCGTCGGCGAGCGGTGCGGTTATAAAAAGTAGCCGTCGGCATCATTTCGAACAACTCTTCAGAACACAACCCGTTGTACAATCGGTAGAACACACAAAGGGAGGCAAAGTCTCTCCTTAAACTTAAGGGTTCAATAGTATTGTCTTAGGTTTTCGCGATTGTTACACATTGAATTAAACAATTTTTAACGGAAGTATCGCGTATTTTATTTATTTTGTTGAACCTGACGTTTCGAACGCTTTGCAGCGTCCGTGGTCGCAGGAAGACTAAGGTGGTATTTGTCTTACATTAGTTATTCAATTATTACATCTACCGACATGGATGGATTAATTATATATGTTCCGATTCACACAAAAATCGCTCACAGTGTCCGAACATTTTTTAGATCTTTGGGTTTGGGACTTGATTATTTTTAGGACTGGATCCCAAGCAGGTGGTACTTGCCAACCATCTTCTCTATTGAAATTGGGGTGTTTTCTTATTTCAATAGCCTCGCGCAACATTCTCGGCATGTAGCGATTCTCCTTGGCGAGGATTTGTGGTTTATCGAACCGGATGTAATGGTTTGGCTGGTCCAGTGTATGTTCACATACTGCAGAGTTTTTATCGCGCCTATTCTTCATGTCAGCAATGTGTTCTTTCACACGAGTACCTACGCTTCTCTTTGTTTGCCCTATGTATGATAAACCACATTCGCAGTCTAATTTGTATACTCCTGCATCTTGTAAGGGGATATTAGACTTGATAGGTCTTAGAATTTGACTGATCTTCTTATGGGGCTTGAAATAAGTTTTAATTGAAGCTCGCCGTAAGATGTTGCCAATTTTGTCTGTGACTCCCTTTAAGTATGGTAAGATGGCAGGTTGACGTTCAACTGTAGGTGGCTTCGGGCGGCTTCTGTGACGCATGCGAGGGAGTTTGTGACTGTTGCTCCGCAGTACTTGTTTGACATGTTGGAGTTCCTCCTCTAGATGCTCAGCGTCGCAGATGCCTTGTGCTCTCTGAAACAAAGATTTGCCTACGGTAGCTAACTGACATGGATGGTCATGGGTGTGAGTTACCATTGAGATATTTGTCTGTATGGGTGGGTTTCCTATACACTGTGTGAGTAAGTGAGTTGTCAAGTTTCCTGGTAATTAATATATCAAGGAATGCTAGTGAATTATTTGCCTCTAATTCCATGGTGAATTTGATTTTGTTGTTGATGGAATTAAGGTGGTGTAGGAATATAGACACTTTATCTTTGGGTATGACAACAAAAGTATCATCTACGTACCGTTTGTACATCTTCGGCACAGCCGGTGCCATCGACAGCGCTCTCTCCTCAAGGTCTTCCATGAAAATGTCAGCTACAACAGGAGAAATGGGAGAGCCCATAGCTACGCCATCGATTTGGGTGTAAAATTCGTCATTCCAAAGAAAATAGCCAGATGTTAAGCAAAGTTCTAGAAGTTCTCCATATTCCTCAGGCATGTCATTTTCACAAAGCTTCCTTTTCACAATTTCTATGCAGTCTTGTACAGGTAGGCAGGTGAATAGTGACTGTATATCAAAACTGACCATAGTTTCATCACTAGTCAATTTTAGGTCTTTTATTTGGCTAATGAAATGGTAGGAATCCTTAACATATGCACTTGTATGTCCACGAAGTTGTGAGAATACCTTCGATAGATGTCGAGCCAGTTTGTAGGTTGGTGTGTCAATCTGGCTAACTATGGGTCGTAAAGGAATGCTGTTTTTATGTATTTTAGGTAATCCATACAGTTTTGGTGGTTTAACGCAAGAAGGTACAAGCATGTTTACGTCTAGATCCAGTTTTTCGGAGTGCTTCTTTATTAATTCTTTAGTTTTAGTTAGAATTTTTGCGGTGGGGTCTTTGTTTACCTTTTTATAAGTGGTATCATCCGACAAAAGTTGTTGAATTTTACTGATATATTCCGACGTGTCCATGATAACTGTTGCGTTTCCTTTATCTGCACGGAGAATTGTAAGGTCTGGGTTCTTGCGTAGGTTGTTGAGAGCAAGTAATTCGTCCTTAGGAACATTCGGTTTAGGCGGACGGCTTTGACGTAAGACCGCAGAGACGTCTTGACGTATCGCTTCCAAATTTTCCTTTTTCATATTATTTTTCCACAGACAATACTCGACTTCGCAGATAATTTGCTCAAACGGTACTTTCCTAGGTGCGAGTGCGAAATTCAGACCTTTATCAAGTGCCTGAAGGGCCGCGGATTCTATCGTGTGTATTGACAGGTTGACAACTGATGATGATGATGATGTTTGTGAGTTTGACGTTTCATTTTTATTTCGTTTCATTGATACCACTTATAAAAAGGTAAACAAAGACCCCACCGCAAAAATTCTAACTAAAACTAAAGAATTAATAAAGAAGCACTCCGAAAAACTGGATCTAGACGTAAACATGCTTATACCTTCTTGCGTTAAACCACCAAAACTGTATGGATTACCTAAAATACATAAAAACAGCATTCCTTTACGACCCATAGTTAGCCAGATTGACACACCAACCTACAAACTGGCTCGACATCTATCGAAGGTATTCTCACAACTTCGTGGACATACAAGTGCATATGTTAAGGATTCCTACCATTTCATTAGCCAAATAAAAGACCTAAAATTGACTAGTGATGAAACTATGGTCAGTTTTGATATACAGTCACTATTCACCTGCCTACCTGTACAAGACTGCATAGAAATTGTGAAAAGGAAGCTTTGTGAAAATGACATGCCTGAGGAATATGGAGAACTTCTAGAACTTTGCTTAACATCTGGCTATTTTCTTTGGAATGACGAATTTTACACCCAAATCGATGGCGTAGCTATGGGCTCTCCCATTTCTCCTGTTGTAGCTGACATTTTCATGGAAGACCTTGAGGAGAGAGCGCTGTCGATGGCACCGGCTGTGCCGAAGATGTACAAACGGTACGTAGATGATACTTTTGTTGTCATACCCAAAGATAAAGTGTCTATATTCCTACACCACCTTAATTCCATCAACAACAAAATCAAATTCACCATGGAATTAGAGGCAAATAATTCACTAGCATTCCTTGATATATTAATTACCAGGAAACTTGACAACTCACTTACTCACACAGTGTATAGGAAACCCACCCATACAGACAAATATCTCAATGGTAACTCACACCACCATCCATGTCAGTTAGCTACCGTAGGCAAATCTTTGTTTCAGAGAGCACAAGGCATCTGCGACGCTGAGCATCTAGAGGAGGAACTCCAACATGTCAAACAAGTACTGCGGAGCAACAGTCACAAACTCCCTCGCATGCGTCACAGAAGCCGCCCGAAGCCACCTACAGTTGAACGTCAACCTGCCATCTTACCATACTTAAAGGGAGTCACAGACAAAATTGGCAACATCTTACGGCGAGCTTCAATTAAAACTTATTTCAAGCCCCATAAGAAGATCAGTCAAATTCTATGACCTATCAAGTCTAATATCCCCTTACAAGATGCAGGAGTATACAAATTAGACTGCGAATGTGGTTTATCATACATAGGGCAAACAAAGAGAAGCGTAGGTACTCGTGTGAAAGAACACATTGCTGACATGAAGAATAGGCGCGATAAAAACTCTGCAGTATGTGAACATACACTGGACCAGCCAAACCATTACATCCGGTTTGATAAACCACAAATCCTCGCCAAGGAGAATCGCTACATGCCGAGAATGTTGCGCGAGGCTATTGAAATAAGAAAACACCCCAATTTCAATAGAGAAGATGGTTGGCAAGTACCACCTGCTTGGGATCCAGTCCTAAAAATAATCAAGTCCCAAACCCAAAGATCTAAAAAATGTTCGGACACTGTGAGCGATTTTTGTGTGAATCGGAACATATATAATTAATCCATCCATGTCGGTAGATGTAATAATTGAATAACTAATGTAAGACAAATACCACCTTAGTCTTCCTGCGACCACGGACGCTGCAAAGCGTTCGAAACGTCAGGTTCAACAAAATAAATAAAATACGCGATACTTCCGTTAAGGGTTCAATACCGTGTGTAAGCTTAGGCAAGGGGTAGGCAGGGAGGACAGGGCGCGATAAGACGCTGACAAGCCTCGCTCACTTAATAAGATAGGTATCTTCGTGCAGGCTCGTCGGTTCCTAGGGCTGCTGACATCGCCGTCTGATTATCTTTTTATGTTTTTTTTTTCAACGTCGGGGGGCATACAAGCATACGATCTCCCTGATGTAAAGCGGTTACCGTAGCATATAAACGCTTGCAATACATTATCAATCGCGTGATGCCACCTCTACTGCTAACACAGCAACTTAGAAGAAACCAAAAATATTTCAAACCATTCATAATATGAATAATATGAAAAATTTCGCACCCGTTACATCTCGCCCCTCACAGTATGTACTTACCGATTCGCCCCATGAAAGTTAAAGGAATCCCATTCACCCCTTATTAAAAGATAGAATCAAGTACAGTTCGGTACAGCTAAGTGCAGCTCAAGCTTAACACTTTAACCTTTGTACCGTTCTTATGTCGTTCGTAATAAGGGTTATAATCGCTCTTCGAGTGATAAGCGTGATCTGCTCTTAGCTGTACATAAAAAAAATGTGGCACTGGCACGTTAAATCCTATGGATGTACGAGTATGTAGTTGTCTCTTTTTCGTTTCATCGCGTTTCAAATCGCAACAATGCTAAAGAAGGTTGCACTTCAAAAATCATTACGATACGATTATTGAAACAACATAAATAAAATTATAAATTAGTGATAGACAGACAGATGTATAACATGATTGAATTAATTTTTGAAAACATCGCAATTATATCGAAACCTAAATGTCAAATAAATCGCGGTACAGCCAAGTGACACCTTAACCTTTGTACCGTTCTTATATAGGTAATAATAATAAAGAAATAAGAAAAATAAGCAATGAAGAGCCACAGCCGCACTTCGAGGTCCGCCGTCTGCAGAACATATGTAGTTATATGTCTGCCATTTTCATATAAACTACTTTGTGTGCTTCCGCCATTTTGTTATTATGTAGGTACTAGAGGAGCTATCCTAAGTAATAGTCTTGCTCCATTTTGGTGATAATTAAAACTAGTGTCCGCTGCAGCGCTGAAATAATTCAGATGTCTACACAAAGATTCGAAGATACAGCACTAAATCTCCTCTAAGGGATATTTTTCTCGCGACCAAAAGGTCAAAAGCGCCGTGATTTTCATGGCGCTTACGCGTTTCGTTAACGTTGTGCAGCAATGAGTTGTTGCCTATCGGCAACAAAGCATGGCGCAAACATTTGGTTCGCGGTGTCAGTTCTAGTTTAGTTCAAGCTAACGATTAGTTCAAGCGAATTAGGGCGGTAAATTTAAAGGGAGATAGGGTGTGTATTTCGCCTGACTGGGCATGTACCTCCACTTCACAGAAAAGTGAAGTTACCAGTAAAACGCGCAAGCGACACTCTTTGTGTTGCAGCGGCTACGGTGATCATTTTACATCAGTTACGCCATATGCCTGCATGCATTCCGGCGTTATATGAAAATGGCAGAACCTCTAATGTGTATAGTATATAGAGGTGTGTTAGGTAACAACTCACAGTTTAAGTACCTACAGTGTTAGATATTTGATAAACCGCGGTGCACGGCAGTTGAGCTTCACTTGACTAGCCATCTATTTGAGGTTTTTAAATGCCTTATTTGTCATATTGCTGTCTCTCACTTTGCCAAGAGGGGAAGTCAATTCCAAAACTTCCTACTCCGACAAATTTCTTCTGATTAAATTCGTTGTGAGTTCCAAGGCAGCTGTAGTTTAACCCCCGGGACAGCAATGAACTTCACTGTTCAATGCCTTTTTGGTGGTAGCCGCTGTTAATTCTGGCTACACAGGGGACACAGTGGTGGGTACGAGTGGTGTACCTGACCCGCTAAAACAAAAAAAAATAGTGTATCTAGTCTCTCTCTCTTTGGCAGGAACTAATATCTAAAACAGGCAAGGAAACTTAAAAAAAATAATAAAATCCGATTTCACAGAAACACTAAGAGGCACCTACATTAACAGAAACAACTAATGTCTAACTGGCCTCCTACATCTTGTATTTTCTCTTCCAATTAAGAATTTACTTAATTACTGTGCATTAGCTTATAATGGTTATAATTTGTTAATTCAACCATTTGTTAACCGTATTTATTACAGTTATTATGAAATGCGTAAAAAAACAACGGTTAATTTATACCTTCTATCTGTTTTCGGAATAAAATAGAGATTGAAATATTAAAACGGCCTACCAAGATTTTATGAAGTGAAAGGCATTGTATATTGTTATTGGTGTTGTTGTCATACTCGTCCTGATCCTCTCGTGGCGAAGGTTCCGAAGAAGCAAGCAGCAGCAACACTCGCAGCCTGTTGATTCTCATGTGGAATCAGTAGGCTACTGTACCGGTGGGACAGCGAACGCGGACATCGCAGGGAACGCCCCCGCTGGTCCCCGAGCGAACCCAGGCGTTACAACAGCAGCAGTTGTAGCAGCACAACAGAAGTGCAATGTGATTGTGAGTATAGTGAAATACGAGTACCTAAAAGAGATAATGAAGTGCTTAAAGTGGACAAGTGTACCCCAATTGTAAAAAGAACAGTATTCGTTTAGAGACACTAAAGGAGTAGTTAGTAAAACATTGTCAGTTCACCTTGTAATCATCATCATTCGCCCTCATCTCTCGCGGTCGGCAGCATGTACGGTGTATTGCATTTGCATGGCAACCGTACAGATTCGCCGCGTAAGCATTTTACGCTATGTGCGCCGTTCGCCCGTTATTAAACTCAGTTCGTATGTTAGCAATCAAGACATCGTACGTGCTCCAAAACATATCAAATCATATTTAAATATAATATCATCATCAGCATCAAAACATTCATGTTCACTTAATAATAAGGCTGAACAATATAGACACTTTCCAGAATCAGTTTATCATTTCTATCATCAAGACATTAAATATCAAGTAAGTGTGTGTGCGGTTATCAGTAGACCGTACATACGGGGATGCTGTTTTTTTAAATCTAGCTGCAACACCTACGTTACAGTCGATATTCACAACGATGACAGGATGATGTATATCCAAGCGTAGACAAGACAAGATCCAGAAATCGATTATTTGCATTAGGTATGGTAGTAAATTGCTTGAGTTGACATATAGCCATAGCGTCAAGTATCAATACCGGCTTCCAATTGAGGGAATTATTGCTTATCGTGTGACAAGAGTCAGCTGCCGTCGTCCAGGACTAATCAGGGTGTGTTGCAATCGCCAATACAAAGAAACTCCCCACAATTATTAAGACTTTGCACAAATTATCGTAGAATGTTTTTAGCAGATGCCGCGGTAAGTCAGGAGGCAAATAGCACTGGCAAATGTTTATTTTTTTATCATTTTGATTACTAGGTAAAATAGATAATCACAAGTTTTCAACATTAATTTCCCATAACGATTGTCGAACAACCTCAATGTTTTCTTTATTGCAATGGCGATACCACCACCCTCACTTTTACTCAAAGAGGTGCTGCAACGATCGCGTCGGTAAACATTGTATCAGGCAAAGACAAAGACAAAGACAAAGATATTTATTTGCCAGAATACGTTTTACATGATGTTGAGTAGATAATTGTTAAGTAACAGTATTCAATCTGCATGCAGATGTGCAAATATTACCAGATATAATATGGAGTAGGTACATATTATTAGAATAATCCATCCATGTCGGTAGATGTAATAATTGAATAACTAATGTAAGACCACCTTAGTCTTTCCTGCGACCACGGACGCTGCAAAGCGTTCGAAACGTCAGGTTTCAACAAAATAAATAAAACACGCGATACTTCCGTTAAAAATAGTTTAATTTCAAGAATAAGCTAATTGACACAATTTTTCTTCGTATGGTTCATATAATCCTTTACACTATAAAAACAGTTTTGTAGTAACCATGAATTCAATTTATGTTTAAATAAATTCACATTTAGTGCTTTTATCTCATTTGGCAATACATTATAAAGGCGTCAAATAATTCAGAATCAAGTAGGTACACTACTGTTAAAATTAATTTCTGCTAGACAGATAATATCATAGTTGGAGGACAATACATTAAGAACCAGTTGAGAATGCGCAAGCTGGCATTGCCAGAGGAACACCTGGCTCGTCAATTATATAACAATTTAATTTTTTTTTTAAAACTTCGTCGGCCATTTTGACCATGTTCCTTTCCTTAAGAGAAAGGAGGTTGGTTTTTCAGATATCCCTATTCTACTTTTTTAAGCTGAATCCGAATCTGAAGTCAAAATTTGAATATTCGAAAAAAGCGACAGCCACACACACAGACAAACATAAGATTTCATATAGGAACAGTGTTCCTGAAACTGACTTTAATTTTAGAGCGAACTCTATTGCCATTTTGACAAAAAAATATCATTAGGAAATAAAATAATTATAAAAATGAATCTTGTAGTTTTACTACAAGATTATATACTCGTATATAACATACTAGCTGACCCGGCGAACTTCGTACCGCCTCAGAATCAATAAATGGTGTGTTAACTTATTAGGTGGTATACATTCTGTTTTTTATTAAGATAAAATGAGTAGTCAAAATTAATTAAGTATAATAAACGTTCAAAAATATAAATGAGAAATATTTAAAATATATTTTAACTAATGTAATTTACATGGCGGCAAAGCATTAGCTTTAAATAAGCGAACGAAATTATTCGTGTACCATTGTTGGACTACTTTATATTAAGCTGTCGATTTCCTTCGTTGAATTGACTGCCGAGCTAACCTTCAGTTGTAAATTGTGCGGGGGCAAGTCTGGCTGATTGGTTGCTTCGTTTCATAGTTTTGAATTAAGAATTAAGAATGCAGTAAACCAGCGATTTAATTTTTAATTCTGAAGTTTAAATAATCTACATTTTTACACAAATACACAAAAATAGAATATATATATAATGGGAGATCCTCAATACTTGTTTGTGTTAGATGGCGCCATCTAGCGTATGACAAGTTAATAAAATATCGAAAAGTAATCATCATTTAAAGAGAGGTAGGGCACATCAAAGCACCCCGCCTGGGGAAATACCTCCACCTTACAGAAGACCGTAGCTAAATAATAATTCCGGGAGGGTTGTTGGTAAGTAATATGTGAGTAAGGTCGCCAGTTACTTGAGAAGTCATCGTGCGGGCAGCAGGAGGACTGGCGGATATCGAACCGCCACGAACGGTGTGGGCGCAGAAGACTGGCGCGGCGGTCAGGGAGATCTGGTGAGACGGCTAACCACTGGCCGCCCGTGGGTCAGTGCCCTGGCTGCTGCAGTAGCCGGGTTCACTCGGGTCTCCTTCTCCGGCATGACTACTACAATAGATTTTTTTTGCAGATTGGCGGTTCAGCTTCCCGGGACGGAGATTATGCAATTTCTCTCAACTGGTATATTCCCACGAGAATACCATATGTAAAGGACCATGCAATCTCCTTACTGGACCTTCTGCTGACCAGACGTCCGGATGAGTATAATATACCAGTGGACGCGCCGCTTGGCTCATCGGACCACTGTCTCATCCGGACCCAAGCGCCCTGCACCAGACATGACCCACCGGATGGCGTCGCGTATGGCACTAAAAGTCGGCAGACTAGGACCGATTGCGTGAATTTTACGCATCATACCCGTGGAAGCAGCTCTGTGTCAAAACGGATGATGTCGAATACTGCTGTAGCTGCGGCGATATTAGGTGGCATGGAATGCTACATTCCCAAAGGCTGCTTAGAGGCTTGGACCATGGCGTGTACTGGGAGTCCGGACATATCAGTTTTGAAACGCAAACTGAATACTGTCTCGAGATCCAGTAAGAGGGTATTGGCGAGAGCAAAGTTTAATTTCATCAGTAGAGTTGGCGAGCGGCTTGCAAGCCTTCCATCTGGAAGCCGTGCTTTCTGGTCGCTTGCTAAAGCTGCCGAGGAAAACTTTTGTCAGTCGTCCATAAATAGATAACCAATTCACTAATCTCTTTGCCTCTAATTCGACTTTAAATGACGGGGGAGCTGTCCCACTTTCGATTCCGAGGTGCAGTAGCTCAATGCCGGAAATCTCAATTACCCAACGAGACGTCCGGCGGGCATTACTCTCCCTCGATATTTATAAGTTGAGTGGACCAGATGGCATACCGGCAGTGGTGTTAAAGCTGTGTGCTCCTGAGTTGTGTTCTATGCTGACGCGCCTTTTCGTGCTTTCGTGCTCTACTGGGCAAGTCCCGTCTTCATGGAAGACCGCCAATGTGTATCCGATGCCCAAAAAGGGCGATCCATTGAATTGCATATTAGTATAATAACCTCCCTTCTCTCCAAAGTGATGTAGCACGTGACTCCTGGCATACCTATACGATCACGACTTGATCAGCGAGTGTTAATTCGGCTTTCGCCACGGTCTTTCGACTGGTGATCTTCTAGTGTATCTTACACACCGCTGGGCTTCGGCGATTGAGAATCAAAGTGCGTTCTGAGTAGTTGTTGGACATTATGCCGACAGTTTCATTTTACAATCACACAACTCGCCGAAGGCTGGGAGTTCATCCCCATATACTGGAACCGCATACTGTCCTGTTCCATAGAATTTTTCTACCAAGGACTATTAAGTTGTGGAATGAGCTCCTTGCCGAGGTTTTCCCAAGGGTCTACGGCATGGGAGTCTTCAAGAAAGGCGTGAAGAGGTTCTTACAGGATCGGCAACGCAAGAGTGACACCCCTGGTGTTGCAAATGTCTGTAGACTACGGTGACTGTTTACTATCAGGCATGCCGTATACTTGTTCGTCACCTTAGCGGTATAAAAAAAACATATTTTGGTATGGCAAAGTAGTAAAATGCAAGGGCCTTGTCATAAACAGTAGTACATTTTATCATACCACTAAGATATAAAAGAAAACAAACCTCTCGTGGTCGTCGCTGCATCTAGTGGGGAGTCGTCTCACACTGCGTGCACCAGTACGGGGACAATATTTTATTATACAATATTTTTTTGTTTGAAAGGGAACAAAAACTGTTTTTTGTTAAACTTTTGACAAAACAGACTATTTGATGCCTCTTAACAAAATGTGCTTTAACAGCATACACATCAAAGTTTATCGCTGGTTACACTCATATATTACAAACAGAACTCAAAAAGTTGTTGTTAATTTGATTTTACATCTGCGGTTTTAGTAGACTGTATCTTCTGGGGTGTCCCAGGGCTCAGTCCTTGGCCCTCTGTTAATTGTGTACCCTCTTATTCTAGTTTTGGCTGTGATCGTCTTAGCTTCTCACCTACGTGGCTAGCAGTAACCGGAAACTCTTTTCGTGTCTGTACAATGACCAAGCTAATGAGAAACCTATCAGTTAAGCTTCCTAATTAAACGTGGTATCGGAGCATATTAAGGTGTAACGATTCTCAAGAACTTCCTTCCTATACCTACTTAGAATTAAGTTATGGATATGAAGATCAATTCGTTAATTTCTCGATGTGGTTAAATAATTTGTGGAAATTATAGGCTACTAAAGATTGACGTATACCTTTTATTAACTGCTCTCTCGCAATCAGAATGTTAGAAGTTGATCGTACCCTGTCGAATTCTGGTTATTTATATTATTGATTAGGAACTGCTCTTTGATAGAAGGTTCAGCGGAGTCAGACGAACCTCATATTTTAGTTTTGGTTAGCTTACACCTAAGGTCTATTCATAGTCATATGACACTGTATTTAATTTAAGGTCGATATTATAGTAGTAGGCTCTACAAAATTATAACCCTAGCATCTTAATTGAACCCTATGAAATAGAATGTAAGTCTTCGAGACCTGAGTTATGGATTCGTTATTGATGTAGTAGAATATTCGTACCCCCAACCGAGGTTCAATTCAGAACTCGAATATAAGATAGAGGCTATTCTAAACACAAACTCTATGGTAAAATAAACTATAGTTATCTATGTAGTAGAAGAATATTGGTATTCACTACTAAGATTCAATACTAACTCAAGTATAAGATTTAGATCGTTTAAACACAAGCTGTATCGGTCTCACAAGGCAATGTCAAAATAACCTATGTAGTCATCTTATGGCGTAGGAGAATATTAGTATTCTCACTATATTCAATTCAGAATTCAAATATAAGATAGAGGTCTTCCAACCCGTGCAATTCCCTCAATGCGATAGTAAAGCAACTACAGCTATTTTATGTAGTAAGGGAATATTAGTACTCACTACCAATATTCAATTCAGAACCCAAATATGAGATAAAGAACCTTCCGACCCGTGCAAGTCCTACAAGGCGATGGCAAAATAACCTATGGAGTCACATTGTAACGTAAGAGAATATTTTTATTCAGTGGATATTCGATTCAAAACTTGATTATAATCTAGAAGCTATTCCAAATCGCGCAAGTCCCTCAAGGCGATGGTAAAATAACCTTTGGAGTCACATCATGAACTGCACGGTAGGAAAAAATTGTGACGATTCCAAACAAATGTAGCCATTTTAACGGAATAAAAAGATTTTGACTTTGACATTGTAGCGTAGGAGAATATTGTTATTCTCTCGATATTCGATTCAAAACTCGATTATAAGCTAGAAGCTATTCCAAACCGTGCAAGTCCCCCAAGGCGATGGTAGCCGCCCCATCCACGCGGTCACGGTAGCAACCAACCACCCCACGTTGCTTCTCCCTCGCGAGACTAGCTATTTAAAACGTGTCCTGCGAGGCAGAGTGGCCAATTGAAGATTTAACCACCGTCCTTCTTTTCGAAATAAAAATGGTTTGCGTGCTATCGGCTCTCTCGGCCATTTACACACGCTTTACATATTCCAACCAGTAACTGTACTTTACTCATATTTCTAAGTATAAAAAGTTTATAGAGTATGAAATTTTAAGTTTACCTTTTATTTACAATCTACCAGTATTTTACAATCGATCACTGGCGGAGAGGGAGTACGGAAAGAACTCCCCATTCTATTATCAAATAATCGACATATATATATCGGCAATTTTACTATTTACTTTAGATAATAATCCCTATTTAAAGTTCTGGAATTTAACCCATCTCTAATTCGAGTTCTCAATATTGGAGTAAATACGAGTATTACACTTCTCTGCCACTAACTGAACACATGTTTGTACTAGTTTGTAGTTTGTAGTTTGTTTGTAGTTTTTCAAAACTTGATTATAATCTAGAAGCTATTCCAAATCGCGCAAGTCCCTCAAGGCGATGGTAAAATAACCTTTGGAGTCACATCATGAACTGCACGGTAGGAAAAAATTGTGACGATTCCAAACAAATGTAGCCATTTTAACGGAATAAAAAGATTTTGACTTTGACATTGTAGCGTAGGAGAATATTGTTATTCTCTCGATATTCGATTCAAAACTCGATTATAAGCTAGAAGCTATTCCAAACCGTGCAAGTCCCCCAAGGCGATGGTAGCCGCCCCATCCACGCGGTCACGGTAGCAACCAACCACCCCACGTTGCTTCTCCCTCGCGAGACTAGCTATTTAAAACGTGTCCTGCGAGGCAGAGTGGCCAATTGAAGATTTAACCACCGTCCTTCTTTTCGAAATAAAAATGGTTTGCGTGCTATCGGCTCTCTCGGCCATTTACACACGCTTTACATATTCCAACCAGTAACTGTACTTTACTCATATTTCTAAGTATAAAAAGTTTATAGAGTATGAAATTTTAAGTTTACCTTTTATTTACAATCTACCAGTATTTTACAATCGATCACTGGCGGAGAGGGAGTACGGAAAGAACTCCCCATTCTATTATCAAATAATCGACATATATATATCGGCAATTTTACTATTTACTTTAGATAATAATCCCTATTTAAAGTTCTGGAATTTAACCCATCTCTAATTCGAGTTCTCAATATTGGAGTAAATACGAGTATTACACTTCTCTGCCACTAACTGAACACATGTTTGTACTAGTTTCTCTGAACACAATCAAGTGGACCTGCAATTGGTCAAATCACCACTATGCTGCCGCTATTAACTACTACATTTAGGGTAAATTCCTCAGTTGTATCTGCAGGTAATATATTCGTATATAATAGATTATACTGTGAGCGTCATCTATACATTCGTCAGTCTTGTAAAGGTAACAGCCAGGGTGCTTTTCTCAGACACCACTGTCACACAGGATCTAATGCCTAGACTTCTAAACGACATAGATAACAAATTAATCAAATAAGGTTTTCTGCTCATACGGCAGTAGAGAAGTTTCCGTCACTTGAGAGACGTTGTAGGGTTTATATCGGCATTTGCAGCGTGTTACTTCGAGAAATCGCCCCAAATATTTAGGCTCAATCCGACCGAATGCAAACCCGCCAGACTAGTGTAATCAATAATGAGTATTAAAGTTAAGTCTTGAAAACAGCTCAATTGTTCTGTCCAACATTTGGTTGTCTTAAACGACTACAAGGTTGTCCCTACGAGGCTTATAAGGCTTCTGGTGAGAAAACCTTTGTCGTACCGACGGTGCCCGACACAACAGTCTTTTCTGTTTCGCTCAGCATCACCAGACGCTCAGACACCCCTTTCGGACGCAGGTATTGCAAATTTCTCGAGGAACTACATATTTTCACGGTGAAGCGTTAATGAAAGCTAACTAGTCCTGGAGACTCGGGGTGTGTTAACTCATTGCCGCTCGACAACGACACATGAGTGAGAGTGTTAAATTCTGGAGAATATACTACTACTTCAAATTAGCAAACACAAATAAAACTTATCGGCTGACCAGAATAAAGCACCCTTTGAGCTCTGATCATGTAACACATAAAACGATTCGACTATTTTTCTCTAAGCCAAATGTCTTCCAGTTCGTATGAGCTCCCAAGGAGCAAATTAATATTTATAAAACCACAATGTGTTCACTTAGGTTGGGGCGTTAATGAAGTATGAATTTCACTTAAATACGAGTATTTACACTACTTTATCATTAATTGGTATGGATCAAGCTGGTTTTGTACATTAACAAATAGGTACTCTAACTGTGACCGAACCGTCCAACATTTGGTTGTCTTAAACGACCACAAGGTTGTCCCTGCAAGGCTTATAAGGCTTATGGTGTGGAAACCTTTGTCGTACCGCGGCTGCCCGACACGACAGCCTCTCCTGTTTCGCTCGGCGCCCTATAGACACCCAGATACCTCCTTCGGAAGCAGGTATTGCAAATTTCTCGAGGAACTACAAACCTTCATCATATCGCGGGTGCCCGATACGACAGCCTCTCCTGTTTCGCTCGGCGCCCTATAGACACCCAGATACCCCTTTCGGACGCAGGCATTGCAAATCCTCGAGGAACCACATATTTTCACAGTGAAGCGTTAATGAAAGCCGCTGGGCGTGTTAACTAGTCCTGGAGACTCGGGGTGTGTTAACTCATTGTCGCTCGACAACGTCACATGAGTGAGAGTGTTAAATTCTGGCGAATATATTACTTCAAATCAGCAACCGCGAATAAAACTTATCGACTGACCAGAATAAAACACCCTTTGAGCTCTGGACATGTAACCAAATATGTAACAAAATGATTCGACTATTTATCTCTAAGCCAAATGTCTTTCGACTCGTAACCACAGCCAGGAGGTAATTTAATATTTATAAATCTACAATGCGCATAGAATCCGTCTACATGCACAACTACGTTATAATTAAGTCGCAGGTGCCAAGGCTCTACCTAAACACATGCAAAACTATTCTTTATTGCTCAACACCGTGCCCCTACAATCATTCAAATCCTAGCCTATTCACGCTACGTGCCTACCCTCGTACTACTTTTATTCTCACCGCACGGTACTAATATCACGCCGTAAGATAACAAGATCACCCGAACGGATAACGAACAATACTATCAATCGTACCGCATCACATACGTCGCGCTAAGATTCAGAAATCATAAATAACAATTAGTTATTAGAACGTCCCTACATATACTATACATTCCACTATACATTCCGTTTGCTGCACCTACATCGCCGAGTGTCAGTTACCCGCATATTCTAGAGATCTTATTAAAATGTGTACCTACCCTAACCTAATCTAAGGTACTTGTGTAGATTCAATTTTTGATTTTGTATTAAGTTAAACGTGTGGTGTGTAAGGTGGGCTGAGTCCAAATCAACGAAGTGCAATGTTGATTTGCTAACTGAAACTAGGGTATGCGAGTTAGTTAGGCTCGACTTTGTCTATTCCTATAACTGTGTATGCGCCTTGGTTCTAACCTAATTGGGACACGAACCAAGACTCCTAACAGAGGAAATAAGTGTGTGTGTATATACATATATAAATAAATGAGACCAGTATGGTTGGGTTGCGATCAATCTCCGTAGCCCGCATACGCTGGACGGAATTCACTTCGACGAGCTCCTACCACTTCGAAAGCTCACGAACCCAATCACCTGGGAGACGTATCTGATCCCGTGGGAAAAATCAGACACCGGCCCGTCTCAGAGCGTATCGGCTCCTTACTTCCTGCAAGATACGAAGCTAGTCGACTCCGTTAGGTTATACCACCACGTATTAACGAATTGAAGCCCTAAATTAGCTACTTTTCTTAAGTGAAATATATACTCGAATAAACACCACCCCCAATCTAAACAATTCCTCGATAATTAAACTCGCCCGTTAATGTTGGTTAGGTAATCACGCACCGCGGCCATCCCTCAGGCGTCCGAGACAACTGGTATTTTGGCCACACCGTGCACAGTTAAATAACCAACACGAATCCAACGAAATATTAAAACCCCGACTTATTAATTATCAATTACTCGACTACGTTGATTCAACACCCATACACAACGCTACAATCAATCAGGCGAATGTATCGCTCAATTTCATGCTACATCGCACAAAGGTAAAGAATCAAAGCTATTCTTAACACTATATTAACACAAGAAATTAATCTTAATAAAACAAAAGCCCCGCCGCGTACAAACGTCTTATTACCTCGAAATTCATACTTAAAGAAGCCATGATCTAACGTCCCACCCGCTTTTATACAAAAACATCAGCCAACGAGAAATTCCTTCTACTCCCATCGTATTTCCGTCTCCGGTACCCAAAACATCGAGAATGTTCTACAGTGACTCGTCATTTAATATTCGATTCTATTTCGTTCCATTTAAGCAACTTCTACGGTTTACGAATCGCGACACACTTTTATCTCCGGCTAGCAACCGCGCGCTGATTGGTAGTCCAAGAAATCACGCCACTCCGTCTGAGATTTGCCTACCACCACATAAGTTAACATTTTTTCAGTGCACACGGCTTTGAAATCTTCAATTCAAATTCAATTCGGAAAGAGGAAGAGCAAAACAAAAATACAGTATATCATGTTGCTTATGGTTAGCAGCACCAAGAATTTCAACTCGCAGTTTGAGCAATTCACTCGCACTACACAAGATAAATCACAATTCATACAATCATTTTCCAATCCGGTGACGCAGTATCATAAGTTAGATTTTTTGTTCAAAAACTCTGATGGGACGGATGGGAGAAGCATTCTTTTCAATATTTCGAAATGACTAACTGTTCTTATATTTCTTAGTTAACGAGCCATATCCAGTATACTATCATAATGGAGACAATTTTGAAATAGAAATATTGCAGCACAACGTTAATCACAAATCATTTCAAATCGAAGGTAAGTGACATTTTTTTTTTCAAATTTTGTTGCTTAAAAGCTAAAGTATTCCAAAAGATTAATTAACGCCTTTAGGATTTTAAAGGTAATTACTGACCGGTGTTAGTAAATAGGCTGGCTAATGTCCCGTTTCAAGATTGCAAACGAAGAGCGGTCCGCTACGCAAATTTGACAGCGAACATGTGTAAGATTAGGGTAGCGCGTATATCGATTGTTTCTTTGAAGTTATCGTCATCTGTGTGTGACCATTTCGAACGTTTCTTTGAAGATATCCTACTGGTTATATCTCTCTAATGTGACATATGTGTGAGTGTGAACATTTCGAACGTTTCTTTGAAGATATCCTACTGGTTATATCTCTCTAATGTGACATCTGGGTGAGTGTGACCATTTCGAACGTTTCTTTGAAGATATCCTACTGGTTATATCTGTCTAATGTGACATCTGTGTGAGTGTGACCATTTCAAACGTTTCTTTGAAGATATCCTACTGGTTATATCTGTATAATGTGACATCTGTGTGAGTGTGACCATTTCAAACGTTTCTTTGAAGATATCCTACTGGTTATATCTCTCTAATGTGACATCTGGGTGAGTGTGACCATTTCGAACGTTTCTTTGAAGATATCCTACTGGTTATATCTCTCTAATGTGACATACGTGTGAGTGTGGACCATTTCGAACGTTTCTTTGAAGATATCCTACTGGTTATATCTCTCTAATGTGACATCTGTGTGAGTGTGACCATTTCGAACGTTTCTTTGAAGATATCCTACTGGTCTCGGTCCATCATTTAAATTATACGGTGAAAAGGATTCATATAATGTGCATGTAATGCTTAAGATAACTAACGTATTTAAGTTGATAAGGATTGTGATGGTGAAAACCGCACGTAAATCCGTACAGTAGTTTTTAAGTTAATAACGAACAGACAGACGCGCCGTGGGACTTTGTTTTATAATATGTAGTGATAGGTACATACTACTCATACACAATTACTTATTCATCTATAAACACACAGTTTTAACGAGCTCGGTGGCTCGTGTGTTCGATTCCCACACAAGACAAACATTTGTGTGCAAGAACATGTCAGTTTGTGTTGGTCTGGATGTTTTAAGAGAGGTAGGGCGTATCAAAGCAGCCCGTCTGGGGAAGTGCCTCCACCTGACAGAAAACTGCAGCCAAATAAAAACTCTCTAGAGGGTCGTTGGGTTCCTGCGTGTGAGTGAGGTCACCAGTAACTCCTACCGAGTTGATAGAGAGTGATACTTAATATATTACAAACGTTAATAGGCTACGATAACTGATTTACATCAGGTGGGACGTATGCTTGTATGCCTCTCGACGTTGTTTAAAAAACTTATTAACAATTAGCTATAACAGAAGGTACAGACGCTGAAAAAATGTAGATATCTGCCGATCGGATTCATGTAATATGAATGTATGTCAATACGCAAAAATCACAGAGAAGAATCATACTGGTGGCCTGACACACACGCAGGAACATAAATCGTTTGTTCATCTTCTAACAATAAGATAAAAAGCGAATATGCGAAACGGTACGTGCTTCATGAACAGGCTACGAATTACACCATTCCGAGCACGCCTCGTGAAGGCCGGGTATAAAATAAAAAGACGCCAAGTGTCATCGGAGCCGATAAAACACGGGTTCAGTACATCAAAACTGCTACTACTACATCTACACCCTCGAGACGGTTAAAAAATATAAAATAAAAAAATAAATTAAATACAAAAATAATAATATAACGTTAAAAACACCCAGTTCAAAACAAACGACATGTTCATGCTCACAAATGTTTGTCCTGTTTGAGAATACAACCTACGAGCGTTGATGTCAAAATCGCCTCATTCCCCACTAGGCCACCGAGCTTGTCAAAAATAATACATGTTTTATAATGTATTTTCTGGAATATGTGTTTTGCAAAAAAAAAGTGTAGTCTGTCTATGAGCCCTTTGGCAATAGGAAGACATGCAATTTGATCTAACCTGCTTTGTGTGCTTCCGCCACCAATTAGTTCATGCGGCCTAGCACCGGCCGGCACCCACCCACTATCGTTAGTAGATGCAACATGCCGACGCTGCCATGGCTGCTCCGGTAGTCTCTGCCTCGGCTGCTGGTCCGCCATCTGGAACAGAAACCGCATGACTCCACCACCGTCGCTGCCACGACTGGCCTGGTCGTCGCTGTGACATGTGTTTCACCTCTCCACGCAGCATCCTCAGCGGCATGCGGTTTTTGTTCCAGATGGCTGACGACCGCAGCAGCCGAGGCAGAGACTACCGGAGCAGCCATGGCAGCGTCCGCATGTTGCATCTACTAACGGTAGTGAGTGCCGGCCGGCGCTAGGCCGCATGAACTAATTGGTGGCGGAAGC
This sequence comes from Pyralis farinalis, assembly GCA_947507595.1. Lineage (NCBI taxonomy): Eukaryota > Metazoa > Arthropoda > Insecta > Lepidoptera > Pyralidae > Pyralis > Pyralis farinalis. The sequence goes on from OX382263.1 coordinate 2,111,408, forward strand.
ACACAACGCAGGTTAGATCAAATTGCATGTAAATTTGACTTTCGCAAAATTACGTCTGAATCTAACAATACGAAGACACTTATTTAGATCTAATTTCATTTTATTTGCAGGTTTCTCCTGTGACAATTCCACCTTGGTTATACAACAGAAATTCGTTTACACTAAAAACGATACACAAACATGGTTTCGTGATAAATTTACAAAGGACATATGTAATTATTTCATAAAAACGGAGGGTCAGAGTTCCATGAAACGTTTATCAATTATTAAGGCAGTCAATGAGTCCACATCGTACAACACCAGATCATCGTGTAAGTTGGTTTTTATTTGCGTTCAAAACTATATCCCCTACCTTAGACCAGTGGTCGGCAAACTTATTAGCTAAAGAGCCAAATATGAACATTACAACAATTTAAAAAAAAATTGGGAGGGTTTAGTAATCTTTTATTACAGTAAATAAGTAGTACATTAAATAAAACTATCTCCTTGGAAAGTTTGAGTAAGTCAGGTTTGTATATTGTTTTTAATTTTTAAAATCTTAATTACCTATCTATCTTTTAAATTAAACAAAAAAATTATACATATTCTCGATTTATAGAAGAATTTTAATTTATCAAAATAAGATGTATATTTTTTCTTACCAAGTTTTTTTTTAATGAAAATATCATTGCGCCTTCCGTGGATATTTGTTCCAGAGCCGCACTTAAGGAGCCAAAGAACCACCTGCGGCTCTGGATCCGCACTTTGCCGCCCACTGCCTTAGACCAAGGATTTGATAAAGATACTAATTTTCCGTCGGATAACAAAACACCCGAGACTACAAAATAATGTATCTTATCCGTACCCAAAGGGTAAAACGGAACCCTATTACTGAGGCTCCGCTGTCCGTCCGTCCATCCGTCCGTCCGTCCGTCCGTCTGTCACCAGGCTGTATCTCATGAATCGTGATAGTTAGACAATTGAAATTTTCACAGATGATGTATTTCTGTTGCCGCTATAACAACAAATACTAAAAAATAGAATAACATAAATATTTAAGGGGCTCCCATACAACAAACGTGATTTTATTCCCGTTTTTATCGATAATGGTACGGAACCCTTCATGTGCGAGTCCGACTCGCACTTGGCCGATTTTTTTGCTCGTTATTGATAACGGCAACAGGTAGATGCTTGAAATATTCACAGAATATTTACTTTAAGAATAAATAATTAAATTAAAATAAAACAAATATTTAAGGGGGGCTATCATACAACAAACTTGATTTTTTTTTTTGTGATTTTTTATAGATAACGGTACGGAAACCTAAGTGCTCGAGTCCGACTCGCACTTGGCCGATTTTTTTTTATACAACGTCGGGAGGCATACAAGCATACGGTCCACCTGATGTAAAGCAGTTACCGTAGCCTATTAACGCTTGTAACATATATCACGCGCGCGATGCCTCCTCTGTTGCTTACACAGCAACTCCTTAGGAGCTTGCTGGTGTCCTAACTCACACGCAGGAACACAACAACCCTCTAGGTAGTTGTTATATGGCTCCGGTTTTCAGTGAGGTGGAGGTACTTCCCCAGACGGGCTGCTTTGATGCGCCCTACCTCTCTTAAAACATTCAGACCAAGACAGGCATGTTCATGCACACAAATGTTTGCCTTGTGTGGGAATCGAACCCACGAGTCAAAGTCGCGTCTTTCACGACTGAGCCACCGAGCTCGTCATCAGTCGTCGTCAGGTTTCAGACGGGTGATCTAACATGATACGAGTGAGTTTTTACACGATCTCCAAAACGCGAATGCTGGTTCAAACGCCCCTGTAACAGCTAACCATCAGGGAAATAAATGTTTCCGAATTCTTTTACGTCCTCCGTATTCGAGCACAAGGTCCAACATATATAATGTTTCGCTCGCGTGTTACCTCTGCTGCTAACACAGCAACTGCTTTGGAACTTACTGGTGACCTCACTTACTTGCAGGATAAAAAAGATAAAAAATATTTATTTGCCATTGGGCCCTCGCGGGCACTTAGACACGTCTTACATTTTTTGAAATATAATCTTATTGTATCTTATTTAATTCTCTTATTTTTCTATTTACCTTTTTTTTCAATCTACTAGCATTTCGGAAATGACCATCGGCGAAGAAGAAATGCCGAAAGAAACTTGCCTGTATTAAACTTGTCTCTTTTAAAAATTGTCAATTAGATATTACAAAAAAAAATACATAAACATATTGGTACAGTAATGATATCAAATGGTAAAATTAAAGATTATTAAGGACAGATAGTCCGTGCTGAAATTATTTCCAGACATCTTTGACAGTTACATATTCATCAATTCTATAATATGCCCTTCTACGGAGAGTATTTTTAATGTGCTTTTTGAATACATTGTCAGGAAATGACAGGAACACAACAACCCTTCAAAGAGTTATTTGTTATTAATTGTTTATTAATGTGTACTATTATTATCCTGCAGGGAAGAATATTCCAAAGACGCACAGATATACAATAACAATAGATTGGTCACGGGCTTGTTTTGGTGAGTGTTTACTTTTCAATTTTTTCGATGATACGTCATATATCCATTATGCAGGTATATAAGGTCTCTTTGAGAGCTCGATGGCGTCCGCAACCTGTATCTACCCATAGACATTTATCTATCTCGAGTTTCTCCGTGCTCGGAGGGCACGTTAAGCCGTCGGTCCGGGCTGTTGTCGATAGATGACAGTCGTTAAGCTAAGTCAGTGGCACTCGGGCGGATTGAAAAGACTGACCTTCGCCAATCCGCATTTCAGCAGCGTGAGGGAGTCCAGTGGAGATAGATCTCGGCCCCGGTTCAATCGCGAATGCGCGGATGCTGTCGAACGGAAACAAGCGGCGTATCGCGCTTGAATTAGGGCTCGCAGTTGTCACGACCCTCACGTGGAGTCCCTCAAGGCGACCTATAACAAGGCCACCAAGGAATTGGTTGCGCGGATTGGTCGAGAATTGGTATCCCATCCTACGGGTAGTCGTGGCTACTGGCGCTTGGCCAAATCTGTGCAATCCAATTTCTGTCATTCTGCGTTGCCGCCATTGCGATATCCGAAAGGCGCAGCAGAAAGCCAATCTTCTCGCTGATCTCTTCGCGGTCAATTCGCGTATCGATGATTGTGGTGCACAACCACCCGAAATTGCTGATTGTGCGACAACGATACCGGACATACACATTAGGCAGCGTGATATCCGCGCAGTGCCTCAATCACTCGATGTGCGAAAGGCTAGTGGCCCCGCCGGTATTCCGGCCGTGGTGCTCAGGAACTGAGCCCCTGAATTTGCTCCTGTGCTAACTCGCCTCTATAGAATGTCGTACGCCTCGGAAATCGTGCCGGAGGCCTGGAGAGAGGCGAACATACAACCGGTCCCCAAAAAAGGTAATCGGTCTGACCCTGCCAACTACCATAGCTGTCACCTCCGTTCTCTGCAAGGTATTTGAGCGGATTATAAATACTCAACTAGTCCACTACCTGGAAGATCACTCGTTAATTAACGATCGCCAATACGGCTTCAGACCAAATCGGTCTACGGGTGATCTTCTAGCGTATGTAACTTATGGCGACCTTAGGAATACATACGTGACGCGCCTGTAGGAAGTGTATTAACATTGCTAATTTTGCAATATTCAATCACGCACGTATACCAGAACACGTATTCCTAACTCAGCGACCTTTCCCCATTATTGCACATGTATATAATTATTTTTAGTATATAAGTTAGTATAATCTAAAATAAAAACATTCATTCCATATATTACACCGGTAACAGTGGTTTAAATGAATCGCCATAATACACCACACAACATATATGAAGATCGCCATATAACTCACCTCACTCAAGCTATGGACAAACATGGCAAATCTTTGGCAATCATCCTACATATTGCCAACGCTTTTGATCGGGTTTGGCATCGCGCGCTTCTCTCCAAGCTTCCGGCATACAGTCTACCACCTCGATTATGCGCTTGGATTGCTACTTTTCTCCAGGGGCGCAGCATACGAGTCCTTTGCGATGGCTAGTCATCGCAGTTTCTGCGTGTGAACGCCGGAGTTCCGCAGGGGTCTGTCATGTCGCCCACCCTGTTTTTGCTGCATATAAATGATATGTTATCACTTGGTAACGTACATTGCTATGTAGATGATAGTACAGTTCATGCGCGATATGTTGGATGACCTGCGGCAAACCACGCCCAAGTAGAGGAAAAACGACGTGCACTTGTCGTTGAGCTCGACCAGGTGATGGATCGCGTTTCTTGATGGGGCTCCAACAACTTGGTTGAGTTCAATGCCAATAAAACCCAGGCGTGTGCAAATAGTGCCAAGGTCTCTCCATTCCATGATGATGGTTGTGATGTGATGTGATGATGGTGATGGCTGTTCTTACACCTGGTTCTCATTGACGCTTTCCATTAGGCGCCATGGGGACATTTTGACAGGCCACATTAAAAAAACCTGCAATGTTTATCGAGTTGAATGCTGGACCTATCACGATTATAATATACAAAAGTAAACATTTAATATTACATATAAGAAAACACTGGTTAAATCACGTAAAAGGTTTATTATATTCATGGTTACAAATACAACGTTCGACATATTGTATTATAGCAACTAGATATTAAGGAGACAGTATAACTACTAATGAACGATTACTTAGATAGCTAATATAATTTAATACAAATAACTCCTTTAATTTGAATTAGTTAACGATTATATTTTATAGTAGTGTCGTAGTCGACAATACACACTTTTACAAAAATCATAAATTAGTTTAGTTTAATTTAGAAATTAAAATTTGCGAGTTGTACCATTATCAGAGGGTGACTTTGTACAAAAGTCGTCTGCGTGGGTACCTCTGTATCACCTATTACTACCGCCAACCAGCTATATTTATATAGCTATGTTCCGGTTTCAAAGGTGAGATGTGACAGTGAAATTACTGGGTACTGTGACGAAATACCCTTAGGTCAAAAGATTGGCAGCGCGCGATTAACATCCCGATGGTGTTGCGAGCGTCAATAGGCTGCGGTGACCGCTTACCATCTGATTCGGGCGGGCATGCTTGTTTACCAATCCAATTGCATAAAAAAATGCACATCCTTTTATTAGGAACAGACTTGTTATTAATACGACATGGCCACCGCGGGTGGAGAGCCAATCAGCTGACGGAAAACAAAGGTTTAAGAAACTCTATCTCTCTCTGTCATATTAGGAAATAGTCACCGTGTGAAAAAATAGCATTATGCTGGAATGACTAAGAATAATCTCTTTTACCTATATGCAACACCGCAAACTCATGCCTCGGTATCTTTGAACATTCCGAAAGCTTGCCGAAAGCGCCGTGCTCATATGTTTATCATTGTTTATCTTGTATACCCACAGTACAAGCTTCGCTTAATTTTATGATCTTTGATATAATTATAGCTGGATAAGACAAAACTGAATAGAACAACAGTCCATTATGAGAAATCTAGTGGGAAAACACAAAACCTTTACCTCAGGAATTGCTGAATAGACTTAGATATAAACTTCTTTACTGAATAGGTAATGCCTCAAAGAATCTAGTCTCTCTAAATCCCCTTCTCTTTCCCCGTGGGATAAAATGTCAAAAAAATATTTTTATTCGCCAAAAAATATATATTTCTTTCGGAGTCTCACAGTGTCTGGATCGCTTATTTTTATTCAATAAAACGATTGAAAAGAAGACTTTAGGTACACTAGGAAAGTGGTAGGAGTTGTGGGCAACCTACATATGTAGACGATGATCCGATATGAGGGGACAAACAACTTTCTTACGTAAGCAGATATCATAACCATGACGCTATATGCACCATCATTCCACACCGCCGTTATGAGTATGCGACCGCGGCCACGCGTTGTCGCCACCCCAGACTTCACCGCGCGCCCTGCTTGCCCTCGCCACCCTCATGATGTACTTCGCATGAATTAAAGCAACGTTGTCATTGATTAAACAAGGCACAAGAGAGAGAAAATGATTAGGTTAGGTTAGTTTACATTATTCACCTTTGTATTTTATATATGGGTATATATGTACATATATATTTTTTTTTAACTTTTGTGTCAAACTGTGTGAGAAGACAATAAAGAAGTTTTTATTATATTATTATTATATATTATATTTATTTAGTTAGTTGAAGTATTGCTCGTTTAAATATATAAGATTACTATCCCACGAGTACGAACCACTACTGGTTCACTGTCACATTTTGGTACCTACGAGAACATTTTTACATTACGTGCATGATTAATAAACTTTTTATATAGTATAATGTTACTTTTATGTATCACGTTTTTATCAAGTATTACTTATTTGATTTACTTAATTAATTGAATATACAAAAAAAATTGGTCTTCACATATTCCATTTCCAATGTGCGGTGTTAGTGGAAAAATAAATATTATTAAAAATAATAATAATAAATGAAACTTCCAAAATTCTATAGCTCTGTGATAACATACATGAGCGTATCAAATCCGAATGAAACCTCCAAATTTTTATAGATCTGATAAAGACAAAGAGAAAAAGATAAAAAAATCTATATTTGCCATTGAGCCCTTGCGGTCACTTAGATACGTCTTACATTTTTTGAAATATAATCTTATTGTATCTTATTCAATTCTTATTTCACTTTTTTCCTTTTTTTTAATCTACTATCATTTCGAAAATGACCATTGGCCAAGAAGAAATGCCGAAAGAAACTTGCCAATATAGGTCTCTTTTAAAATTGTCAATATGATATTACAAAAAAATCACATAAGCATATTGGCACAATAATGATATCAAATGGCAAAATTAAAGATTATTAAGGACAGGTATTCTGTGCTGTGTGTGAATTATTGCCAGACATCTTTGTCAGTTAGATATTCATCAATTCTATAGATAAACATAAAGATAATCCATTGTCAGGAAAGAACAGAACTATTTCAGGCAACTTATTATAAAACCGAATACAATTTACAAGAAAGGATCTACCAGTACCTAGCAAGCCGATGTATCGGAATGCACAACTTATTTCTACTTCTAAGTTTTTCGCTAAAGTTTGAAAACGACTTTAAATTTTTGCGGACATACATTATGTTTTCTTAAATATATTGACGATATTTATTTCTTTGAACAGTTCCCTGAGGGATTTTCTGGAGCTAATGTTATAAATAGAGCCGTTTCGAGTGCTTTTGATTTGGCCCTTTTTCAGCGCATTTGACCTAAATTTGCGCATCTAGGGCGGCCCCTGCATCTCCACTCACTCTTGGTCGATATACTTCTTTCGTATCTTCGTTTTATCATTCGGATATTTGGAAGTAATTTTCCAAATGTCCGAATGACAAATAACGCTCTCATTTCAACAGCGTTGATCCTACTTTCATGCTTCTTCTACCATACACATGATTCACTACTATTATATCAATGTTGGCATTAATAGCAAGGCGAGCTTTGTTCGATATAATTTCGCTCGTCAAAACCGAGTATAATGCACCATTGATACGGCTTCCTGTTTCCAATCTTCTTTCAATATCCTCTCACATTTCTCATCTATAGTAAGCATTGAACCTAAATACACAAATTCATTCTCTTCTTACACTTTTTGACAGAGAGAATCGAGAACGTCATGACTTGGCCCTTATCGCTTCTTTAACATTCATAGCAATTCAACTCATGCATGTTCGTCGGTTTCTAGAGCCATGATATCGCATTCTGATAACATACGGTCAATTTAGTCAAAATAGGTGAGTTTTGTCCTTCCTCAGCTCCTGCATCGTTCCAGTTTCGCCATCTGTTTCGCGATACTTTCGTCACTATTTAATATTAGTCTGTTAAGTAGTATTTCCATGACTTCCGCTTCCGTGACTAGAACACACTACTCTATCAATATTCGTTCTGGAGAATTTCATCTCTGGCCGGTCAGAGCTGACTGACATCCCGGTAACAGATGCCCTGGCTCTCTGAAGCAACCTGTAGTGTCCTTATTCATCATCACGCCCCAAGCTGCTGTGCAGATTTATAATTTATTACGCTCTTTCTGCAGTGTCGTCTGGAAAAGCAAAATCCTATATCGTTTGCTTCATGGCGCAGGGAGGGAATCTACAGTGTCAATGTGAAGGTGGCAAAAACTCGTGTTTATTTCTGCATTTATATTAAACAATTATGTACTTACTTCCGATAAGTATTCTCGTTTTTTTTATGAATGACTGAATTGTAATAACTGTCGAAGGTAATTTTCCTAAACTGCTACGGTAAATACGAAAGTGTAGCGATGTATCTACTTCATACTTCTTCTTCTTACTTCATATCTAGGTCATAAATACTGTTACAATTGAAAATAAACAAAATATTACATTTGAATTTGAAATCTGTCATTTTTATATGATTGTTCATTGAGTTTTTTTATTTTGGCTCCAATACATTGTACAATATTTTGCGATATTAAAATGGAGTGGGGTGATAAAGAGAACCGAATCGCTGTGATTGCATTACACAAAGTAGGTACAGAGCCAAATGTAATTTTTAAAACTCTCTATACGCTTGGTATTAGTAAAATGTTTGTGTACCGGGCTATTAATAGGTACTAATGAGACCTCCTCTGTTTATGACAGAAAAAGATCTGGCCGTCCACGTAGTGTTCGTACGAAAAAGGTGGTCAAAGCAGTAAGGGAAAGAATTCGAAGAAATCCTGTCCGAAAGCATATGATTTATCTAGGGAGATGAAGATAGCGCCTAGAACCATGTCGTGTATTTTAAAAGATGATTTGGGACCTATGAGAGACGTACTGGTCATTTCTTAACTGATAATTTAAAAAAGAATAGGGTGGTAAAATCGAAACAACTACTGAAGCGGTACGCAAAAGAAGGTCACAGAAAAATTTTGTTACGGATGAGAAAATTTTTACAATTGAGCAACATTTTAACAAACAATATGACCGTATTTATACTCAAAGCTCTAAGGAAGCTTCCCAATTAGTCGACAGAGTGCAACGTAGGCACTATCCGACGTGGATGGTTTGGTGGGGTATTAGATATGAAGGAGTGACTGAGCCATACTTTTGTGAAAAAGGTATCAACACATCGGCACAAGTGTATCAAGATACCATTCTTGAGAAGGTAGTGAAGCCCCTTAACAACACCATGTTCAATAACCAAGAATGGTCCTTCCAGCAAGACTCGGCGCCGGGTCATAAAGCTCGGTCTACGCAGTCTTGGTTGGAAACGAACGTTTCGGACTTCATCAGAGCTGAAGACTGGCCGTCGTCTAGACCCGATCTTAATCCGCTTGATTATGATTTATGGTCAGTTTTAGAGAGTACGGCTTGCTCTAAACGCCATGATAATTTGGAGTCTCTAAAACAATCCGTACGATTGGCAGTAAAGAATTTTCCCATGGAAAGAGTGCGTGCTTCTATCGATAACTGGCGTCAACGTTTAAAGGGCTGTATGGCAGCCAGTGGAGACCATTTCGAATAAGCTTTTTATATTTTAAATTGTTTTTAAATATTTATGTATTAAACTAACACACTGTAAAAGTATATGTTATTTGCAATAGATTTTTTTTTTCTTTGTTTCAGTATTTATGGAAAGACTAGGTATATACATCACGATATGTAAACTTAGGTAGTGGACTCCACTAATCCTAACGGATTCGAAATCGGGTTATCGCTTAGGAGAAGAATATACCCCACGCCTTAGCGATTAATGTGTCGAAAATTGAACGTGATTTTGAATTTAGATCTAGGCCGGCTAATAATGTATAGAAGTGATTCAAAGGTGTCAACAGACAGGTGTCGACTTATTTCAAAATAATGTCATTTAACACTTCGTTAAGCCCTTTAATACTTTCGTCACTAGAGCAAACAGTTCTGACAATTTTCTTTCTGATGGATTTCAACATTGCAAAATTGCTTTCAATGGAATCCGTGGAAACTTAATTCGTTGGTGCTTATCGTACATAAAAAATCGAATACAAGGCGTATCAATCAATAGTTTTAGCTCATCAGAGATAAACGTAACTTCTGGTGTCCCACAAGGATCCATACTGGGGCCGCTTTTCTTCTTATTATACATCAACGACATCAATAGTTGTTTCAAAAATACAAGATTTTTCTTGTATGCCGATGATTTGAAAATTTTCCGCACCATTCAAACCATTGAAGACTGCGAGAAAATTCAAGGTGATCTCAATCGCCTATCTAATTGCTGTACTATAAATAAATTACACCTAAGTTTAAATAAGTGCAAATCTATTACTTTCATCAAAAAGGTAAAATGTCTTAAACTACACCTACAGTTTGAATAATATAACTCTGGAAAAAGTTAATAAAATAAAAGACCTTACCATAGATAGGTATTATTTTCTCGAGCCTGTTCGTGCTCTTTGGGCAAGTTAAGCCATCGGTCTCGGCTACTACATGACAATCGTTAAGTGAGTGGCCTTCTAACGGCTTGAACACATGTCTCCCTCAATCCTTTAGTTGAACAGCGAGGCGTGGTTGAAGAGAGATCCGCATCGCTTCAATGGGATAAGCAAGGATTGGTGTCATGGATTTCGACGATGAGTCTTGCGAGCGTTCTTGTATCTGTTTCGTCATTCTTTCCTCTTACATTCTTTTTACATGTCTGAACCATCTCTCTTATTTTAGACTTACAAGCAGAGTATTCTTGTCATTTTTCATTATCTTTTCAGCCCATATTCGTCCACTACTGGACATAGCTCGAGAGCTACTCCTTACCACCTGCATCCAACTCTCTTACTCCCTATAAACTTCTTCAAGTGTCGCGGTTACCGCCCTGTCCCTGTTAAAGTCCCTTTGGGGTTTGGGAAGACAAATGAGAGACAGGGACCGTGCAGCAAATATATATATTAAAAAAATTAAATAAAATTAATTATGACCCCAAAATAAATATAGCGGGTTGGGATCGAGCAATCACACAGTTCCTATTATGTCCGTTCGGTCAGGTACTCTCCTGGTTCGTGCGTAGGTGGAGTACGCGGTGGTCGCGACCGGTCGTCTTGTCGGGCAGCGACAGCAGGAACCGCGTCCTGACCCAGTGGAGAAAGTAGCCTCGGTGTGTTGTTGGAGTCGTGGGTATGGTTTTATAACCCGTATCATGGAACCCTGGAACGCGCCATTAAAAATACGTTAAGGCGGCGGTTCGGTAAAGTATTTTGCGATCATCCACGCATACAAATAACGAAAGAAAGAAAGTACCTAATTGTAGCAGCGATGCAGTGGATGATCAATCAGAAGCGGAGATTACAATTCGCAATAAATGAGTAATTAACTGTTAAGAATTATATTAACTAAGTATTAAGAACTATTATATTTTTTTATCATGAAGGTGGGTATCTCGAATCAACAATATGAAATTTAAATTTAATTGTATACAACGGATAGAAAAGCGTCATTAATGTGATAAAAGCACTGTACACAGTTCTACATTGCAATCTACATAATACATATGCAAAATAATATTTAAAAATACCACTCACCCGATCGGGTTGAAATGCACTGCAACACTTTAGATACTAGTTAAAAATTATAACTATTGAATTATGAGAACATAAAATTGTTTATCGGTGACGTTAATTGTATTAAATCAATTTCACGTAGTAAGAGACCGATAACAGAAAATAAATAATGTGACGTGCATTCTCTCAAACGTTCTGTATTGGCAATGGCCGTGTCGCATCGGGTGCGCTGTTTACTTCAACATAGAACAAAAGAACGTTCCGTGAGCGCTAAGACGATGCATTTCATGTGTGCGCTAAAATGTGCTAGCTACCGTTTGATGAATTCGTATTGTATTTTATTACCGCAAATAGTTTTAATGTAGATTTGTATAAATTTATGTAGATTTTAGTTTTGTAAATAGTTATTTTAAGTTCTTTTTTTATTTTATTGAATGTATTGTAAGATATATAAGTGAACAATGTACGTACAACGTTACACAAGTCCTCGCCCTATATAGGGCAGGTCCTTCTACACCACATGCACCAATACGGGGACGCCGTTTAAGAACCTTTCTTTCCCTTTTTGCTTTGCCGCGTAGCCTTGAATAATCCATCCCATCGCAACCCGGAACTGACGACTCCCTATAAACGTGTTTAAGTCCTCGATCCATATGGGGCTCCTCCTACACTGCGTGCATTAATTCGGAGACGCCATTTGGAAACCTGTCTGTCTCTTTTTACTTTTGTAGCCACGACGTTAGAATTGACTGTCGCATCGCATCCCGGAGCTGTCGTATAAGTCGACTAAGGGAAAGATCCAAAACACGGTCACCTGAGTATGCAGTTAAATCACTGCGATTGCCAACCCGTCTGCCAAGCGTGGCAACTACGGCAAAGTACCCCTCTATGAGTACAAAAAAGGTTATCATTGTTAAGACGTTGACTTATTAATAATATCAAAGAATGTTGATTAAAGTGAAACATTTATTACAATAACGTTTATAAGTAACAAGCTGCAGAGCCACCACTTCATCTACGCGTATCCCGATGCCCCACGGGAACTGCATTTTCTCACACTCTTTCCTCTCCTCCTTTTCCTCTGCTTCTAAGGGTATCTTGGAGTTGAATAACCTTTAATATTCCTCAAGAATATGATTTCTTTTTTTGTAAAAAGATTTTTTCTAATCAGCCTAGTAGTTCACACAGTTTAGCACGTTTAAACAAACAAACACATCCGCTTTACATATTAGTGTAGATTCTCAAATATTGGTAGCTTTAGTCGTTTGCGTAGTTTTTTTTTTGGTACGTTAGGTTTTCTCGTAACGCGCAATTTGTATGTATGTATATCTTCACGCCAAGTCCCTTGCGGGGTAGGCAGAGAGAACTAACTAACTAAACTAAACTAACTCGCAATTTGAGCATAAATTATGATTTATTTAACACTAGAGTTAATTTTCAGAGAAATATTACTTATAGAATATAGAAAACTTTTAAAATAATAACAACTGCAGTATATCGTTCTCTTATACTTTTGCATGGAATTATTTCGCAACCAAGCTAAATACCCGTGCGACACTAGGGCCGACAACCAGTCGCTGCCCGTTTGTCCCTTAGCCTTAGTCTAAATACTAGTTAAATCACTGATTGTAGAATGTGAATAAAAGTGAAAATTTGTGAATTGAAATTATTTACTTCACCTGGATACAAATTTGGAACCGTCCTTGTACCCTATTATATTAACCAATAAATATGATTAATCAGATTATAAATATCTACTTATTTATTATATGTACACACATTATGTACGTATATATATATATATATATTATATATGTCGAAGCATAATATCGGCAAACGCTCATTCGAAACATTTTAGTAATAAGATTATTTAGCGATTAGTAACTTCTTTGTTAGCATGGAAACATCAGGCGGAATAGCTTGGGTGAGGTTGACACAGGGTTGGCAACATTGATGTTTGACAAGTAATATGAGAGCACGGCGGGAAAATAGACGGAGTGGAGGAAAAAGGCGCCCATTACATTTTAGAGAGAGGACTCGAACGTGCGTGAAATAAGCCACCTCCGTGTCAAACTCATCGCGTTTCCTGTTTATTTTGTAATCCATCTACATCCGAGTGATTATCGAATATTTTGTTGTCAACGAGATTGTAAACGAAGATTATAGATTATACCTTGTGAACATCGTTTCGGACTGTTTTTTTAAATTGGTGCCATGTCTGAACCTACCGATCAATACCCAATAACCGTCCTGATAACCCGTCATTATATATATATATATATATATATATATATATATAAGTGTGCGGGGCGAGAGGGGAATTGAACGAAAACAATATGTGTGTACAACAGGAGTGATTTAATAATACTGTCCACTATTACAAACAATAAGACATTATATACTACCTTGACTTACTATAATAGGTTCACACTACACCACAGGGATGCAAGAGAAAAAAAAATACAAGTACTATTTTTTTTTCTATACGAGAAAACTTATATTCTATTACAAATTTAATGCTATACGCTATTATCTTTTAAACATTTTTGTTCTATTCTTATTTTAACATTAGGTTCTTGGTCTTCAATTACAGTATATGGGCCAACATACAAATCATCTAGTTTCCCACATGCTTCATTTTTTAACAGTATTAAATCATCTTTCTTATAAAATACATTATTAACATTTTTATCATAGTCTATTTTTCTAGCAAATTTACTTTTTAGCAAATTATTTCGTGCGTCTTTATGCGCCATTTGCAAACGGTATTTTAATTCCAAACTATAATTATCTGGGTTATACAAAGGTTCTACACAACTACTTACTCTACTAGGGATATTACATGGTCTTCAATTACAGTATATGGGCCGTATGTTGGCCTAGTTTTAGAAATCATCTAGTTTCCCATATGCTTCATTTTTTAACAGTATTAAATCATCTTTCTTATAAAATACATTATTAACGTTTTTATCATAGTCTATTTTTCTAGCAAATTTACTTTTTAGCAAATTATTTCGTGCGTCTTTATGCGCCATTTGCAAACGGTATTTTAATTCCAAACTATAATTATCTGGGTTATACAAAGGTTCTACACAACTACTTACTCTACTAGGGATATTACATGGTTTACCAAAAACTAACTCATAAGGAGCATATTTTGTGGCAGTATGTATAGTATTATTATAAGTAAAACACTAAAAGGGTAACCAGTGACTCCAAGTTTCAGGAAAATGATCACATTGTATTCTTAAAAATGCACCTAAGTGTTTATGAACATTCTCGAGAGAGCCTATTGACTCATGGTGATAAGCAGTTGAACTTAATTTTTCGATACCTAGAATACTACATACCTCTGTCATAGTTGATGATATAAACTCTGTTCCCTTATCTGTAGCGATTGTTTTTGGAATTCCAAACCTTAAAATAAAATTATTAACTAAAGCCTTAGCTACTGTTACTGTTTCCTTATTACTAAGAGGATAAGCCTCGACAAATTTACTTAACTCACACTGCAGTGTTAGTATATAATTATTACCATCTATATCCTTATCTAAAGGGCCTACTAAATCTAAGAATATTTTTTCAAATGCACATGTTGCCGTGGTTGTTATAACCATAGGCTCCTTTGTTTTTCGTGAATATTTTGATTTCTGACACTTCTCACATTTATTTATAAAGTCTGTCACGTCTTTTTCCATTCCTGGCCAGTAATATTTTCTCCTAATATTATTAACCATTCTGCGTATACCAGCGTGCCCACTGGTAGGCAGTAAGTGGTAGTCATTAATTATAAATCTCTTTTCTTGTTCCGTATATATTCTTGTAACTCCCCTTAATATACAAATACGAGGACCGGTCCATATTTTGTTTCCTTTAATTTCATCAACTAAATCTTTTATGAATAACGCGTTATTATCTTTTTTTATTACACATATTTCGGAAACATTTATTTTTTTACAAAATTCACTTAACTTCGACACAAATACGGCTCGCGTGAATTGTGTTTTGAAATCAAGGTTTACGTATATAACCCTCTTATTTTGGGAGAAAGCGAAACATTCAGATTCTACATTTATTTCCCGTTGATTTATATCTTTTCCTTCCGTTAAAATCATTTCTACCGCATCACTCGGTATCCGCAATATTTCCACGACTCTCGGTTGATCAGGCCGAGTGTCAGTGTCATCATTAAGGATACGAGTACTGTTCATATCTTTCATATCTTCCACTCTTTTCTGCGCTCTCGTCATTACAGTCATAATTTTTTCATTCACATCTTTCAATTCACTAGAAGTTATTACGATCCTAGATAACGCGTCAGCTACGACATTATCCTTACCCTGAATGTAAACTATTTTAAAATCGTACTCTTCCAATATTAATCTGAATTTAAGTAAACGACTAGAAGGATCTTTCATTCCGAATAAATATAATAATGGTTTGTGATCGGTCATAATTGTAAATTTTTTGCCAAATAAATACGGTCTAAAATATTTTATACCCCAGACTATTGCAAGTAATTCTTTCTGTATAGTAGGATAGTTTCTCTCTGCCTTATTTAAAGGACTGCTTGCATAAGAAACAGGTCTCATATCTTTATTACAAAGTACTATTCCTACTGCTAAGCCAGAAGCATCGGTCTGTAGAATAAACTCATTGTCATCCGAAAAATCTGGATATTGTAAAATGGGTGGAGATGACAGAGCACTTTTTAAGAATTTAAATGAATTTTCGCATTGATCAGACCACACAAAAGGAATATTTTTTCGACATAAATTATTTAATGGTAGTGTTATTTCGGCAAAATTTTTAATAAATTTTCTGTAATAATTGCAGAATGCAATAAACCGTTTGACTTCGTCTGTACTTTTTGGTGTGGGGTAATTCTCAACTACTTTTATTTTTTCTTTATCAGGCATGATTCCTTCTGCCGACACTGTATGACCAAGGTATAATAATTCTTTTTTCAAAAAATTACACTTGTTCGGATTTAGTTTTAGATTAACTTTTCTAAGTCTTTCAAAAACGTCTATTAAATTTTTGTTATGGCCTTCAAAATTACGCCCAAAAACAACAAGATCGTCTAAATATATGAAGCACTTATCATGCGTTAGACCCGACATAGCAATTGTCATAACTCGTGAAAAGGAACTGGGACTAGTCTTAAGACCCATCGGCATTCGCTTCATCTGATATTGGCCGGTTTGTCCCGTGTTAGTATTCGTTGTGAAGGTAGTAAATTTTCTTGATTCAGGATCTAAGGTGACTTGATAATATGACTGACTTAGGTCCAAATGAGAAAAATAGACGGCACCAGAAAGTGATTCTAAAATATCGGTAATGTTTGGCAATGGGAATTTGTCATCTTGAATAACGTTATTCAATTTTCTATAATCCACAACTAGCCTCCATTTTTTATCACCGTTATCCGATTTTTTTGGTACAAGTAAAATAGGACTAGACCATTCACTACGAGCTTCTTCTATCACATCGTTTTGTATCAATTGTTTAATCTGTTTATTTATTTCATAACTTTGGCTTTTTGGTAATCTGTAAGGTTTTGTATAAACAGGAGTAACATTTGGTTTGAGATAAATTTTATGTTCGTGTACATTAGTGGTTGTAAGTTTGTCGCCTGGTAAGTTAAAAATGTCATTATATTTTGAACAAATAGCTTTAATTGTATCCCGTTCAGTAGAATGTAAATGGTCTAATTTTAATAATGATAATAGGGTTTTTTCTCGGTCTGCGCTTGATTTTGATTTACTAAAGTTACATATTTGATATCTGCTTAGTAAATGTAATTCTGGTTGAAAAGTAGGAATATTTACTGACTCTTCACTGACGTTTAAAATTTTTATTGGAACTACATTATTAATAGGTTTTACTATCAATGCTGCTAAAAACAAATTTTCTTGAAGTTGTTTTGGTAATACTACATAGTCATTATATAAACTATCATTCTGTAATTGAATATAATGAATTGACTCACATCTTGCAGGGATAGTCAAAACTTGACTAATAACTCTAGGCGAGTTATAAATTGGAATACATTCCGCACCATGTCGTAAACTCAAAATACTATTTTCCAAATCAATATTTGATTTAAAATTTAATAAGAAGTCTAAGCCGAGAATTCCATCTGATTTGCATGGCAAGGTATCGAACAAATAAAATTTATGTTTATAAGTACTACCCTCATGAGATTGTAGTACAAGGTAAACATAACCTTCTGAATAAATTTTGCCACCAATCCCATTGATTACAATGTTGTCTTTATATACTGGAATGTGTTTTGATAACGATCTCTTAGTGATAGCCGAAAGAGATGCGCCAGTGTCTAATAACCATGAGCGCCTATTATTGTTTACATTAAAATGAACGTACCTAACATTTTTATCGCAAGTCAATATGTTATAAGTCTTAGGTCCGAAAAAACTGCTTCTCCTCTAAATTTGAGTTGTCATGATCTACCTTGCCATTATCTTCTGCTTGTGCTGAAAACACATTATTGCGCTGAAAACCTCTACCACGAGTATTTCCTTCTTTGCGATATTGGTTGGAAAATCTATTATAGTTTTCACGCGAATAACCACGTCCATTTCCACGAATAAAGCCTCTAGATGGGTTGTTATAACCCCGTTGTTGGTGATTGTTATAAAAATTTCCACGATTTTGAGGAAAGTAGTTAGCACCACCACGTCGACTGTAATAATTATTCCGACCTCTGTTTGGACGACTACAAAATCTATTATTTGTATTTGACTTACCCCTCGCGTTGAAAATCATGTTAGATGTTGAGGGCTGGGCCAGCTCATCTTCTGCCGTACGCACCGCATCTTTTAGTTCCGTATAATCTCGAGCTGAAATTATAGTGCTTAACCTCCTATTCCTAAGGCCATCAGAGAATCTCTTTATAGCGAGTTTTTCATTAATAGGTGTTAGTATTTCACGGGCCTTCGGATTACCGTCGGCTTGTGCAATAGTCAGATTTATAAATAATTCTGTCAATTTATTATCCATACTCACTTACAGACATATTATTCTGACATAAGTTATTTAACCGTGAGAGTATAGAATTTGCAGATTTTTTTGTAAGTAAATAGGTTTTTATGTCACTGATAAGACTTGTTACGTCATTATATTCAGATTTTAATTTTAATCTGGCAATATTCGTAAACCTTGTTTTCAAAACAAAGGAAATTAACAATTTCTTTGAATTAACATCTTTAAGACAATCGTTATACAATTCTAGACCTGCAATAATTTTTTCCGTAGTCTCCTCTGAATTGTCCATATTTGGAATCAGAGACGCCGCAGTTTTTATATCAAATGTATCCATTTTTGAAAATGTTTTCCCTAACTCATTAGAAATACTATAGGTAAGTATTGTTCTATAACTCGATTCTATCTTATCTTGTAAAATTTCATGAATATATTCGGCTAATTGTAAAGAGCATCCCTGCTGCGAAAAAACACTAATAATATTTGTATACGTTGCATATAAATTTTTAGCCTTTTGTATTTTCTCATTTACCTTATCTTTATAACGTAATCTTTTATCTTTACCCAATTTTCTTAAACTAATTCGAATATCGTCTAAATCCCTTAAAATTAATTCTAAATTCTTTTCCATAAATGACAAAAATAATTTTCATATTTTAAGACCAAGAACCAATGTCGTGATAAAATGTTAAACTTAATAATGGTATTCGATATACTTCATGTTAGAATTGTAAAATAATCCCGAAAAATGTTTCACACTTACGATGTTTCCGCACTGACACTTACTGAGCACTAGAGGTGAAAGTTTACTTAGGTGAAAAGTTTCATCTCGTTATTGGAGGCACTGACTCACGCACTGACTTACGACACAGGAATACAGGACAAGTCCCATCTCACACACCAACTGATTCTTCTTCACGTTCTCGCCTCCCAGACAGCCGATAACGAAGTCTTCTAACAAATTATTATCTATTTTCTTCTGAATCCACCGTTTCTGCCGGTCTTTAATCTTCATGTACAGTATGACAATCATAATAATTAGTAAAATCACCAAGGCCGCGGTTAGCAATATGTTGTTCGTTGAAATATGTGATTCGATCTCAGAATCCGTTGCTCTATTGTTGCCTCCCGATGCAGTCTGCGCGATTATGACCTCCTTGTCTTCGGTCTTCGAGTAGGATTTGCCCATCTTGAAGCACGTAGATACATTTCGTTCCCACGGCGTAGCGCACAAGAGGCCGCCGAAGTTGCCACAAAGTTCGATCGTGACGGAATCAATTCATATTTCATTACAATGTTCGTCTTTGTTCAATAGTTAGGTACACCGAGGCACACAGGAATCCGCCGACTTGCACTATTCGCCCGCTACTCGACACCGGAACGACGACGCGGCGCCTGCGCAAGGCAGGGTCGCCATGAAGTGTGCGGGGCGAGAGGGGAATTGAACGAAAACAATATGTGTGTACAACAGGAGTGATTTAATAATACTGTCCACTATTACAAACAATAAGACATTATATACTACCATGACTTACTATAGTAGGTTCACACTACAGTATATATCACGACGACGATATATATATATATAAGAATTATATAAGAATTATTTTTGCTTCCTTGCTAACCCTACCTTCACTGTACGGTGATTACCTTAAGGTTGTGTTGAAAATATTGCTTTTAGCAATAAGGCCGCCTTGTTGCATAATACGCATTCACGTTTTACAATCTGTAAGAAATTTCCTGTAACCATTTATTAAGAAAATAAAGCTTATTCTATATATCTACCTACTTTAATGCTTTACTTTAATGCTATACTTTAACCAATGTTACAGTTAATATCATAACAATGTTAGTTTTTTTTTTTTTATTTAAATTATATCAATTATGCGCAGCGTGTCTGTCGTTTGCACATTTCGGAATGCCTTATTAAAGTGAAGTCTCATTATCATGCATTTTTTCTTGTTTTCAGTTGTCATGGAGAGAACAAGTATTTCAGAAAAAGGTATTTCATATTTTATGCTATCCTTTTACTCGAATTATATGCTTAAATTACAAATTGCTTTCTAGTCCCCAGTGGTTATTAAGGGTACCTATACACACATACATGAATATATTCCATGTCGAGTGGCAAACAATCATACTTGGTAACCATACTACCGATGGATATGCTAGCGGAAATAGCGCTAATTTAGCAGATCACTAATATTCTCGCTTTTCACAGTTATGAGACTCAAAAACAGGTTTAAATTCACTAACTACTCCGTAGATATTTGAAGTTGTTGTAGCAAGTAAAAATGCCTAAACCTGAACCAAATACTACTATTGCGTTTATAACAATTGAGCCTAGGCCACTTAAACTTTATAGTATGTATGTATATCTTCACGCCAAGCCCCTTGCGGGGTAGGCAGAGAGAGAAACTTTATAGTAAACACATAAAATGCATTATGTTGCTTAAAGTTGCGTAAAAGTTTCTATTGTAGCCTAGCGTACTTGTACTCTGTTTAACGCTCCTGTATTGCTACAATATAGACCATTGTCTGTTACAAGTTTTATAACAGACTAGCTGCTGCCCGCGGCTCCGCCCGCGTGGATTCAAATAACGTAGCCTATGTGTTAATACAGATCATAATCTATCTACGTGTCAAATTTCATTCAAAAATTGTAGAATGTGAATAAAAGTGAAAATTTGTGAATTGAAATTATTTACTTCACCTGGATACAAATTTGGAACCGTCCTTGTACCCTATTATATTAACCAATAAACATGATTAATCAGATTATAAATATCTACTTATTTATTATATGTACACACATTATGTACGTATATATATATATATATATTATATGTCGAAGCATAATATCGGCAAACGCTCATTCGAAACATTTTAGTAATAAGATTATTTAGCGATTAGTAACTTCTTTGTTAGCATGGAAACATCAGGCGGAATAGCTTGGGTGAGGTTGACACAGGGTTGGCAACATTGATGTTTGACAAGTAATATGAGAGCACGGCGGGAAAATAGACGGAGTGGAGGAAAAAGGCGCCCATTACATTTTAGAGAGAGGACTCGAACGTGCGTGAAATAAGCCACCTCCGTGTCAAACTCATCGCGTTTCCTGTTTATTTTGTAATTCATCTACATCCGAGTGATTATCGAATATTTTGTTGTCAACGAGATTGTAAACGAAGATTATAGATTATACCTTGTGAACATCGTTTCGGACTGTTATTTTTAATTTGGTGCCATGTCTGAACCTACCGATCAATACCCAATAACCGTCCTGATAACCCGTCATTATATATATATATATATATAACGACGGGCTATATGTATATATCACGACGACGATATATATATATATATATATATATATATATATAAGAATTATATAAGAATTATTTTTGCTTCCTTGCTAACCCTACCTTCACTGTACGGTGATTACCTTAAGGTTGTGTTGAAAATATTGCTTTTAGCAATAAGGCCGCCTTGTTGCATAATACGCATTCACGTTTTACAATCTGTAAGAAATTTCCTGTAACCATTTATTAAGAAAATAAAGCTTATTCTATATATCTACCTACTTTAATGCTTTACTTTAATGCTATACTTTAACCAATGTTACAGTTAATATCATAACAATGTTAGTTTTTTTTTTTTATTTAAATTATATCAATTATGCGCAGCGTGTCTGTCGTTTGCACATTTCGGAATGCCTTATTAAAGTGAAGTCTCATTATCATGCATTTTTTCTTGTTTTCAGTTGTCACGGAGAGAACAAGTACTTCAGAAAAAGGTATTTCATATTTTATGCTATCCTTTTACTCGAATTATATGCTTAAATTACAAATTGCTTTCTAGTCCCCAGTGGTTATTAAGGGTACCTATACACACATACATGAATATATTCCATGTCGAGTGGCAAACAATCATACTTGGTAACCATACTACCGATGGATATGCTAGCGGAAATAGCGCTAATTTAGCAGATCACTAATATTCTCGCTTTTCACAGTTATGAGACTCAAAAACTGGTTCAAATTCACTAACTACTCCGTAGATATTTGAAGTTGTTGTAGCAAGTAAAAATGCCTAAACCTGAACCAAATACTACTATTGCGTTTATAACAATTGAGCCTCGGCCACTTAAACTTTATAGTATGTATGTATATCTTCACGCCAAGCCCCTTGCGGGGTAGGCAGAGAGAGAAACTTTATAGTAAACATATAAAATGCATTATGTTGCTTAAAGTTGCGTAAAAGTTTCTATTGTAGCCTAGCGTACTTGTACTCTGTTTAACGCTCCTGTATTGCTACAATATAGACCATTGTCTGTTACAAGTTTTATAACAGACTAGCTGCTGCCCGCGGCTCCGCCCGCGTGGATTCAAATAACGTAGCCTATGTGTTAATACAGATCATAATCTATCTACGTGTCAAATTTCATTCAAATCCGTTCAGCCGTTTAAGCGTGAAAGAGCAACAAACATCCATCCATACATACAAACTTTCGCATTTATAATATTAGTAGGATCTGTTTTTTTTTTATAGTTTTATAATAAACTTTGAAGCTATAAACAAACAACATAAAGCACACTATTGCGATAATTCTTATAATAAAAGTTGCATTTATTATAAAATTGCGTTGCATATCGACTTCCATGTGTAACTGTATGTTAATAATGCAATGTTAATCCTGAGGAGTTGAGGAGTGCTGTTTTAGCAACATGAGCTGCTTGTGTTGTAAACACCGTTGTTCATAGATCCTAATTTTTTAAAAGTCGTCGGGACGGAAATAACTCCATGTGTTGTACACGGTTTGCTACATTTCACCTTAAGTAACCAGTAATTAGGCATAAGTATCACCGGATACGTTGTTCTACAATGACTCTCTTGTGCTCTCGTTATTGTTACTGCCCGCCAACCTAGGCTTGTGTAAAAAATATCGATATTTTTTGAAAAAATAATCGATATATATCGTCGATATATTTAATCTCGAACTATCGATATTCTATATTTATTTCAGAGTATCGAATTTGTATGAAATTCGAAATTTTATAAGACTTCTGTACATACGACGCATGCATGCAACAGCGGACAATACTTAAAAAGTATTACCATGTCTTCCTGGAAAAAATATCGATATATCGATTTTTTATTGTACGTATATAGATAAATTAAAAAATATCGGTTACGATATATATAGATATATATTTTTGATTTGCACATCCCTACACCAACCGAATGGCAAATGCCCCATTCCCGCCCACGTGCCACTTCCAGGTGCGATTGTCTAACGAAGTCAACTGACGAACCGAATATAAACCGGAAGTAGCACGTGTGCCTGCATGTTATATTTTCCAAAAAGGTATTAACGCTTACTAATGATTGAAAATCATAACAGAATTGTAAAATTAATTTAACATTGTGTACATACATAATAAATCTCGCACATCCTGATTACGTGAATAATATATGACGCGACTTTGACACCAACGCTCGTGGGCGAGATTCCCACACAAGGCAAACATTTGTGTGCATGAACATGTCTGTTTGTCTTGGTCTGGATATTTTAACAGAGGTAGGGCGCCCGTCTGGGGAAGTACCTCCACCTCACAGAAAACCGCAGCCAAAGTTAGCACATTTCGTAATGCCTTACTAAAGTGAAGTTACATGCATTTTTCTCTTTTTTTTCAGATGTCACGGAGAAACCAAGTATTTCAGAAAAAGGTAAATTCATATTATATACTATCCTTTTACTCGAATTATATGCTTCAATTTCAAAATGCTTTCTAGTCCCCAGTGATTATTAAGGGTATATACACATACATTAATATATTCGACGTCGAGTGGCAAACAATCATACTTGATAACCATGCTACCAATGGATATGCCAGCGGAAATAGCACTAATTTAGCAAATTACTAATATATGAGACTCAAAAATGGGGGTCATGTGCCAGAAGCGTGCTCGTTCGCGACCCCTGCCAATCGAGTAGATTGCAATTCTGGACCGAAAACGCACCGATGTGCGGATTAGGGCGTCCCCCGGAGGCGACGCGCACCGATCCGCCCCCGTCGGTGCGAACATAGGTGCATGCGGCGGTGGGGGCCGCCACCCACCACGCAGCGCCAATTCCGCCGGGTCGAAGAGAGCCGAGTGCTGCATAGGCACGTGGAATGTGAGAGGTGGACTGAGTGATAAGATGAATGAGCTGATGGACGTAATGAATGAGAGACGCTTAGATGCTTTGTGTGTGACGGAGACTAAGCGCAAGGGGAGCGACACCGATGATCTGCCCGATGGGATGATGGCCCTATGGTCTGGTGTAGACCGGGACGATCATGCCAGTGCTGGTGTAGGTGTCATACTCTCCTCTCGCTTAGCCCCTGGTGTGAAAGATTACTGTTTGGTAGGGCCTAGACTTCTCTGGGTTCGTATAAAACTGGGCATCACGCGAGTATTTCTGGTTGCAGCATACGCTCCCGTAAGCTCAGCGTGTGCCCAAGAACTAGAGAAGTTTTGGGAGTCTGTGAGGGATGTTCTGGATTTAGCTGAAGGGAATGAAAGAGTGATTATGTGTGGAGATTTGAATGGATGGGTTGGGACCAAACGAGACGGCTATGAAGCTGCTCTTGGTCCCTATGGAGATAAGAGAGTGAACGAAGCAGGTAAGTCGATTCTAGATTTATGTATGGAACGAAACCTCCTCGTGTCGAATACTTTATTTCGTCACAAGGATATTCACACGTATACATGGAGACGGAATGACCAAAAAAGTGTGATTGATTTGATTATAATTGATAGACGTCTCCGAAATACTATAATGGATACAAGAGCCTTTTGAGGTCCCACTCTTGAAACGGACCACTACCTGGTGGTAAGCCGGTTTGTGGGACTTTTCAAGAAGTGGAGGCATTGGCGAGTGCGTATCCCTTTCGGAGATCATGAAAGGATAAGGAGTGAAAAATTGCAAGATGAAAGTGTAAGGAGAATGTATGTACATCTGGTAAGCGAAAGACTTGCAAATGCAAGTCTTTCCGGCACAGATGTGGATGATTGCTGGAAAGTTCTGAAAGAAAGTATGGTGGATAGTGCAAAAGAAGCATGTGGATGCACAAAGAGGCATAAAACATTGAAAGGGGATGCCTGGTGGGATGCGGAGGTTGAATCCTCCGTAGCAAGAAAGAGGAAAGCGTGGCTGGATTATGTATCATCTTTGCCCTTAAATGAAAGTATGAGAGAGAAGAAGAAAGAAATGTACCGTCAATGCAAGAATGAAACCAAGGCTTTAGTGAAAGAGAAGCGTGAAAGACAAATTATGAATGAGGAAGAGAGGCTGACGAGAAACTTCGAGGCAAATACCAAACTCTTTTGGAGAGAGGTAAAGAAGTCTCGGGGTGGTTCGTCGGCATCCAGTATGAACAAGATTAAGTCTAAAGCTGGTATCATTCTTGCAAACACTCAGGAAGTGTTAGAACGGTGGAGTGAATATTTTGAAGAAATGTACGAATATGCCTCGGACGCTGACAATGAGAGTGAGTCTGATGCTCACTCCGCGTTGACGGCGTCCGATGAAGGTATAACTATGGATGAGATAGAATGGTCGATACGAAGTTTGAAAAATGGAAAGTCTGCGGGAATTGATATGATTACAGCTGAGATGATCAAACTAGGTGGCACTTACGTCCGGGACGCCTTCTGGTACTTATGCAACCTTTGCTGGAGAACTGGAAGGGTCCCAATGGACTGGGGACGCGCGGTCATCGTACCCTTGTATAAAGGCAAGGGATCACGCATGGACTGCGCCAACTATAGGGCCATCAGTTTGATCAGCTTAGCAGCAAAAGTATATGGAAAGATAATTGAAAGGAGAATGAAGGTGAAATCTGACGAAATGCTGTGGGAGGCACAAGGAGGATTCCGAAATGGAAGGGGATGTACGGATCAAGTTTTCTCGCTCCGCAATATCGTAGAGAAGCATCTGGCCACAGACCAGAAGGTTTTCTGCGGTTTTGTGGATCTTGAGAAGGCATTTGATAGGGTTGTGCGAAAGGAACTGTGGTGCATATTGCCGAGATATGGGATTGACGGCTCACTGCTGCGTGCTGTGCAGTCCACCTACAAGGATTGCTCAGCATGTGTGCGAATAGATGGCAACATGTCACCCTGGTTTGATGTCAAAATTGGTGTCAAACAGGGTTGCATGTTGTCTGCTAGGCTGTTTATTCTGTATCTCGATAGTTGTCTACAGAGAATAAGATCGACGAATGTAGGCTTACGCATGGGTGACCTAGTGGTGAACTGTCTGCTGTATGCAGATGATGCTGTCCTGTTAGCAGAAACACCATCTGAGCTGCAAACGCTAGTCACAATGATGAAAGACGAATGTATGAAGGAAGGCTTACTATTGAATGCGAAGAAAACAAAGATTATGGTATTTGAAAGAGAAGAAACCAGAACCAATGTAAGAATTACGGTAGATGATGAAGTGTTGGAACAAGTGAATGAGTTTGTATATCTTGGATGCGCTTTCAGCAGGGATGGAAGGTACACCGCAGATGTGGAAAGGCGAGTGAGTGCTGGGAATAGTGTGAATGGAGCGTTGGGAAAACTTCTTGGCAGTAAAAACCTGAGCCAGAAGGCGCAGCTGGCTATACACAATGCAGTGCTGGTCCCAACGCTTACTTATGGAAGCGAGAGCTGGGTATGGCAGAGAGAGCATGAAAGTAGGATAAACGCGGTTGAAATGCGAGCGTTGCGCAAAATCTGTGGTGTAACGCTTGCAGACCGTATCCGCAATGATGAGGTTAGAAGCAGAGTTGGTCTGAAAGAGAGCGTCGGTGTTAAAATAAGAAGAGGCATGCTCCGTTGGTTCGGACATGTAGAAAGAATGCAGGATGAAAGAATGACGAAGCAGATATACAATGCAAAAGTGGAAGGATGTAGGAGCCGAGGAAGGCCAAGACTTACCTATCATGATCAGATTGGTCGTGTTCTATCAGAAGGTGATGTCAGGAGCCCTAGAAACCGGCGAGCGTGCATGAAAAGAGCAATGAATGTGAAAGTAGCGAGTGAGGTATGTAAGGATCGAGTCGCGTGGCGCTCGGTTCTCTCTGCCTACCCCGTAAGGGATTTGGCGTGAAGTTATAGATAGATAGATAGAGATAGAGACTCAAAAACTGGTTCAAATTCACTAACTACTCCGTAGATATTTGAAGTTGTTGTAGCAAGTAAAAATGCATAAACCTGAACCAAATACTACTATTGCGTTTATAACAATTGAGCCTAGGCCACTTAAACTTTATAGTATGTATGTATATCTTCACGCCAAGCCCCTTGCGGGGTAGGCAGAGAGAGAAACTTTATAGTAAACACATAAAATGCATTATGTTGCTTAAAGTTGCGTAAAAGTTTCTATTGTAGCCTAGCGTACTTGTACTCTGTTTAACGCTCCTGTATTGCTACAATATAGACCATTGTCTGTTACAAGTTTTATAACAGACTAGCTGCTGCCCGCGGCTCCGCCCGCGTGGATTCAAATAACGTAGCCTATGTGTTAATACAGATCATAATCTATCTACGTGTCAAATTTCATTCAAATCCGTTCAGCCGTTTAAGCGTGAAAGAGCAACAAACATCCATCCATACATACAAACTTTCGCATTTATAATATTAGTAGGATCTGTTTTTTTTTTATAGTTTTATAATAAACTTTGAAGCTATAAACAAACAACATAAAGCACACTATTGCGATAATTCTTATAATAAAAGTTGCATTTATTATAAAATTGCGTTGCATATCGACTTCCATGTGTAACTGTATGTTAATAATGCAATGTTAATCCTGAGGAGTTGAGGAGTGCTGTTTTAGCAACATGAGCTGCTTGTGTTGTAAACACCGTTGTTCATAGATCCTAATTTTTTAAAAGTCGTCGGGACGGAAATAACTCCATGTGTTGTACACGGTTTGCTACATTTCACCTTAAGTAACCAGTAATTAGGCATAAGTATCACCGGATACGTTGTTCTACAATGACTCTCTTGTGCTCTCGTTATTGTTACTGCCCGCCAACCTAGGCTTGTGTAAAAAATATCGATATTTTTTGAAAAAATAATCGATATATATCGTCGATATATTTAATCTCGAACTATCGATATTCTATATTTATTTCAGAGTATCGAATTTGTATGTAATTGGAAATTTTATAAGACTTCTGTACATACGACGCATGCATGCAACAGCGGACAATACTTAAAAAGTATTACCATGTCTTCCTGGAAAAAATATCGATATATCGATTTTTTATTGTACGTATATAGATAAATTAAAAAATATCGGTTACGATATATATAGATATATATTTTTGATTTGCACATCCCTACACCAACCGAATGGCAAATGCCCCATTCCCGCCCACGTGCCACTTCCAGGTGCGATTGTCTAACGAAGTCAACTGACGAACCGAATATAAACCGGAAGTAGCACGTGTGCCTGCATGTTATATTTTCCAAAAAGGTATTAACGCTTACTAATGATTGAAAATCATAACAGAATTGTAAAATTAATTTAACATTGTGTACATACATAATAAATCTCGCACATCCTGATTACGTGAATAATATATGACGCGACTTTGACACCAACGCTCGTGGGCGAGATTCCCACACAAGGCAAACATTTGTGTGCATGAACATGTCTGTTTGTCTTGGTCTGGATATTTTAACAGAGGTAGGGCGCCCGTCTGGGGAAGTACCTCCACCTCACAGAAAACCGCAGCCAAAGTTAGCACATTTCGTAATGCCTTACTAAAGTGAAGTTACATGCATTTTTCTCTTTTTTTTCAGATGTCACGGAGAAACCAAGTATTTCAGAAAAAGGTAAATTCATATTATATACTATCCTTTTACTCGAATTATATGCTTCAATTTCAAATTGCTTTCTAGTCCCCAGTGATTATTAAGGGTATATACACATACATTAATATATTCGACGTCGAGTGGCAAACAATCATACTTGATAACCATGCTACCAATGGATATGCCAGCGGAAATAGCACTAATTTAGCAAATTACTAATATATGAGACTCAAAAATGGGGGTCATGTGCCAGAAGCGTGCTCGTTCGCGACCCCTGCCAATCGAGTAGATTGCAATTCTGGACCGAAAACGCACCGATGTGCGGATTAGGGCGTCCCCCGGAGGCGACGCGCACCGATCCGCCCCCGTCGGTGCGAACATAGGTGCATGCGGCGGTGGGGGCCGCCACCCACCACGCAGCGCCAATTCCGCCGGGTCGAAGAGAGCCGAGTGCTGCATAGGCACGTGGAATGTGAGAGGTGGACTGAGTGATAAGATGAATGAGCTGATGGACGTAATGAATGAGAGACGCTTAGATGCTTTGTGTGTGACGGAGACTAAGCGCAAGGGGAGCGACACCGATGATCTGCCCGATGGGATGATGGCCCTATGGTCTGGTGTAGACCGGGACGATCATGCCAGTGCTGGTGTAGGTGTCATACTCTCCTCTCGCTTAGCCCCTGGTGTGAAAGATTACTGTTTGGTAGGGCCTAGACTTCTCTGGGTTCGTATAAAACTGGGCATCACGCGAGTATTTCTGGTTGCAGCATACGCTCCCGTAAGCTCAGCGTGTGCCCAAGAACTAGAGAAGTTTTGGGAGTCTGTGAGGGATGTTCTGGATTTAGCTGAAGGGAATGAAAGAGTGATTATGTGTGGAGATTTGAATGGATGGGTTGGGACCAAACGAGACGGCTATGAAGCTGCTCTTGGTCCCTATGGAGATAAGAGAGTGAACGAAGCAGGTAAGTCGATTCTAGATTTATGTATGGAACGAAACCTCCTCGTGTCGAATACTTTATTTCGTCACAAGGATATTCACACGTATACATGGAGACGGAATGACCAAAAAAGTGTGATTGATTTGATTATAATTGATAGACGTCTCCGAAATACTATAATGGATACAAGAGCCTTTTGAGGTCCCACTCTTGAAACGGACCACTACCTGGTGGTAAGCCGGTTTGTGGGACTTTTCAAGAAGTGGAGGCATTGGCGAGTGCGTATCCCTTTCGGAGATCATGAAAGGATAAGGAGTGAAAAATTGCAAGATGAAAGTGTAAGGAGAATGTATGTACATCTGGTAAGCGAAAGACTTGCAAATGCAAGTCTTTCCGGCACAGATGTGGATGATTGCTGGAAAGTTCTGAAAGAAAGTATGGTGGATAGTGCAAAAGAAGCATGTGGATGCGCAAAGAGGCATAAAACATTGAAAGGGGATGCCTGGTGGGATGCGGAGGTTGAATCCTCCGTAGCAAGAAAGAGGAAAGCGTGGCTGGATTATGTATCATCTTTGCCCTTAAATGAAAGTATGAGAGAGAAGAAGAAAGAAATGTACCGTCAATGCAAGAATGAAACCAAGGCTTTAGTGAAAGAGAAGCGTGAAAGACAAATTATGAATGAGGAAGAGAGGCTGACGAGAAACTTCGAGGCAAATACCAAACTCTTTTGGAGAGAGGTAAAGAAGTCTCGGGGTGGTTCGTCGGCATCCAGTATGAACAAGATTAAGTCTAAAGCTGGTATCATTCTTGCAAACACTCAGGAAGTGTTAGAACGGTGGAGTGAATATTTTGAAGAAATGTACGAATATGCCTCGGACGCTGACAATGAGAGTGAGTCTGATGCTCACTCCGCGTTGACGGCGTCCGATGAAGGTATAACTATGGATGAGATAGAATGGTCGATACGAAGTTTGAAAAATGGAAAGTCTGCGGGAATTGATATGATTACAGCTGAGATGATCAAACTAGGTGGCACTTACGTCCGGGACGCCTTCTGGTACTTATGCAACCTTTGCTGGAGAACTGGAAGGGTCCCAATGGACTGGGGACGCGCGGTCATCGTACCCTTGTATAAAGGCAAGGGATCACGCATGGACTGCGCCAACTATAGGGCCATCAGTTTGATCAGCTTAGCAGCAAAAGTATATGGAAAGATAATTGAAAGGAGAATGAAGGTGAAATCTGACGAAATGCTGTGGGAGGCACAAGGAGGATTCCGAAATGGAAGGGGATGTACGGATCAAGTTTTCTCGCTCCGCAATATCGTAGAGAAGCATCTGGCCACAGACCAGAAGGTTTTCTGCGGTTTTGTGGATCTTGAGAAGGCATTTGATAGGGTTGTGCGAAAGGAACTGTGGTGCATATTGCCGAGATATGGGATTGACGGCTCACTGCTGCGTGCTGTGCAGTCCACCTACAAGGATTGCTCAGCATGTGTGCGAATAGATGGCAACATGTCACCCTGGTTTGATGTCAAAATTGGTGTCAAACAGGGTTGCATGTTGTCTGCTAGGCTGTTTATTCTGTATCTCGATAGTTGTCTACAGAGAATAAGATCGACGAATGTAGGCTTACGCATGGGTGACCTAGTGGTGAACTGTCTGCTGTATGCAGATGATGCTGTCCTGTTAGCAGAAACACCATCTGAGCTGCAAACGCTAGTCACAATGATGAAAGACGAATGTATGAAGGAAGGCTTACTATTGAATGCGAAGAAAACAAAGATTATGGTATTTGAAAGAGAAGAAACCAGAACCAATGTAAGAATTACGGTAGATGATGAAGTGTTGGAACAAGTGAATGAGTTTGTATATCTTGGATGCGCTTTCAGCAGGGATGGAAGGTACACCGCAGATGTGGAAAGGCGAGTGAGTGCTGGGAATAGTGTGAATGGAGCGTTGGGAAAACTTCTTGGCAGTAAAAACCTGAGCCAGAAGGCGCAGCTGGCTATACACAATGCAGTGCTGGTCCCAACGCTTACTTATGGAAGCGAGAGCTGGGTATGGCAGAGAGAGCATGAAAGTAGGATAAACGCGGTTGAAATGCGAGCGTTGCGCAAAATCTGTGGTGTAACGCTTGCAGACCGTATCCGCAATGATGAGGTTAGAAGCAGAGTTGGTCTGAAAGAGAGCGTCGGTGTTAAAATAAGAAGAGGCATGCTCCGTTGGTTCGGACATGTAGAAAGAATGCAGGATGAAAGAATGACGAAGCAGATATACAATGCAAAAGTGGAAGGATGTAGGAGCCGAGGAAGGCCAAGACTTACCTATCATGATCAGATTGGTCGTGTTCTATCAGAAGGTGATGTCAGGAGCCCTAGAAACCGGCGAGCGTGCATGAAAAGAGCAATGAATGTGAAAGTAGCGAGTGAGGTATGTAAGGATCGAGTCGCGTGGCGCTCGGTTCTCTCTGCCTACCCCGTAAGGGATTTGGCGTGAAGTTATAGATAGATAGATAGAGATAGAGACTCAAAAACTGGTTCAAATTCACTAACTACTCCGTAGATATTTGAAGTTGTTGTAGCAAGTAAAAATGCCTAAACCTGAACCAAATACTACTATTGCGTTTATAACAATTGAGCCTCGGCCACTTAAACTTTATAGTATGTATGTATATCTTCACGCCAAGCCCCTTGCGGGGTAGGCAGAGAGAGAAACTTTATAGTAAACATATAAAATGCATTATGTTGCTTAAAGTTGCGTAAAAGTTTCTATTGTAGCCTAGCGTACTTGTACTCTGTTTAACGCTCCTGTATTGCTACAATATAGACCATTGTCTGTTACAAGTTTTATAACAGACTAGCTGCTGCCCGCGGCTCCGCCCGCGTGGATTCAAATAACGTAGCCTATGTGTTAATACAGATCATAATCTATCTACGTGTCAAATTTCATTCAAATCCGTTCAGCCGTTTAAGCGTGAAAGAGCAACAAACATCCATCCATACATACAAACTTTCGCATTTATAATATTAGTAGGATCTGTTTTTTTTTTTATAGTTTTATAATAAACTTTGAAGCTATAAACAAACAACATAAAGCACACTATTGCGATAATTCTTATAATAAAAGTTGCATTTATTATAAAATTGCGTTGCATATCGACTTCCATGTGTAACTGTATGTTAATAATGCAATGTTAATCCTGAGGAGTTGAGGAGTGCTGTTTTAGCAACATGAGCTGCTTGTGTTGTAAACACCGTTGTTCATAGATCCTAATTTTTTTAAAGTCGTCGGGACGGAAATAACTCCATGTGTTGTACACGGTTTGCTACATTTCACCTTAAGTAACCAGTAATTAGGCATAAGTATCACCGGATACGTTGTTCTACAATGACTCTCTTGTGCTCTCGTTATTGTTACTGCCCGCCAACCTAGGCTTGTGTAAAAAATATCGATATTTTTTGAAAAAATAATCGATATATATCGTCGATATATTTAATCTCGAACTATCGATATTCTATATTTATTTCAGAGTATCGAATTTGTATGAAATTCGAAATTTTATAAGACTTCTGTACATACGACGCATGCATGCAACAGCGGACAATACTTAAAAAGTATTACCATGTCTTCCTGGAAAAAATATCGATATATCGATTTTTTATTGTACGTATATAGATAAATTAAAAAATATCGGTTACGATATATATAGATATATATTTTTGATTTGCACATCCCTACACCAACCGAATGGCAAATGCCCCATTCCCGCCCACGTGCCACTTCCAGGTGCGATTGTCTAACGAAGTCAACTGACGAACCGAATATAAACCGGAAGTAGCACGTGTGCCTGCATGTTATATTTTCCAAAAAGGTATTAACGCTTACTAATGATTGAAAATCATAACAGAATTGTAAAATTAATTTAACATTGTGTACATACATAATAAATCTCGCACATCCTGATTACGTGAATAATATATGACGCGACTTTGACACCAACGCTCGTGGGCGAGATTCCCACACAAGGCAAACATTTGTGTGCATGAACATGTCTGTTTGTCTTGGTCTGGATATTTTAACAGAGGTAGGGCGCCCGTCTGGGGAAGTACCTCCACCTCACAGAAAACCGCAGCCAAAGTTAGCACATTTCGTAATGCCTTACTAAAGTGAAGTTACATGCATTTTTCTCTTTTTTTTCAGATGTCACGGAGAAACCAAGTATTTCAGAAAAAGGTAAATTCATATTATATACTATCCTTTTACTCGAATTATATGCTTCAATTTCAAATTGCTTTCTAGTCCCCAGTGATTATTAAGGGTATATACACATACATTAATATATTCGACGTCGAGTGGCAAACAATCATACTTGATAACCATGCTACCAATGGATATGCCAGCGGAAATAGCACTAATTTAGCAAATTACTAATATATGAGACTCAAAAATGGGGGTCATGTGCCAGAAGCGTGCTCGTTCGCGACCCCTGCCAATCGAGTAGATTGCAATTCTGGACCGAAAACGCACCGATGTGCGGATTAGGGCGTCCCCCGGAGGCGACGCGCACCGATCCGCCCCCGTCGGTGCGAACATAGGTGCATGCGGCGGTGGGGGCCGCCACCCACCACGCAGCGCCAATTCCGCCGGGTCGAAGAGAGCCGAGTGCTGCATAGGCACGTGGAATGTGAGAGGTGGACTGAGTGATAAGATGAATGAGCTGATGGACGTAATGAATGAGAGACGCTTAGATGCTTTGTGTGTGACGGAGACTAAGCGCAAGGGGAGCGACACCGATGATCTGCCCGATGGGATGATGGCCCTATGGTCTGGTGTAGACCGTACCCTATGGAGATAAGAGAGTGAACGAAGCAGGTAAGTCGATTCTAGATTTATGTATGGAACGAAACCTCCTCGTGTCGAATACTTTATTTCGTCACAAGGATATTCACACGTATACATGGAGACGGAATGACCAAAAAAGTGTGATTGATTTGATTATAATTGATAGACGTCTCCGAAATACTATAATGGATACAAGAGCCTTTTGAGGTCCCACTCTTGAAACGGACCACTACCTGGTGGTAAGCCGGTTTGTGGGACTTTTCAAGAAGTGGAGGCATTGGCGAGTGCGTATCCCTTTCGGAGATCATGAAAGGATAAGGAGTGAAAAATTGCAAGATGAAAGTGTAAGGAGAATGTATGTACATCTGGTAAGCGAAAGACTTGCAAATGCAAGTCTTTCCGGCACAGATGTGGATGATTGCTGGAAAGTTCTGAAAGAAAGTATGGTGGATAGTGCAAAAGAAGCATGTGGATGCGCAAAGAGGCATAAAACATTGAAAGGGGATGCCTGGTGGGATGCGGAGGTTGAATCCTCCGTAGCAAGAAAGAGGAAAGCGTGGCTGGATTATGTATCATCTTTGCCCTTAAATGAAAGTATGAGAGAGAAGAAGAAAGAAATGTACCGTCAATGCAAGAATGAAACCAAGGCTTTAGTGAAAGAGAAGCGTGAAAGACAAATTATGAATGAGGAAGAGAGGCTGACGAGAAACTTCGAGGCAAATACCAAACTCTTTTGGAGAGAGGTAAAGAAGTCTCGGGGTGGTTCGGTCGGCATCCAGTATGAACAAGATTAAGTCTAAAGCTGGTATCATTCTTGCAAACACTCAGGAAGTGTTAGAACGGTGGAGTGAATATTTTGAAGAAATGTACGAATATGCCTCGGACGCTGACAATGAGAGTGAGTCTGATGCTCACTCCGCGTTGACGGCGTCCGATGAAGGTATAACTATGGATGAGATAGAATGGTCGATACGAAGTTTGAAAAATGGAAAGTCTGCGGGAATTGATATGATTACAGCTGAGATGATCAAACTAGGTGGCACTTACGTCCGGGACGCCTTCTGGTACTTATGCAACCTTTGCTGGAGAACTGGAAGGGTCCCAATGGACTGGGGACGCGCGGTCATCGTACCCTTGTATAAAGGCAAGGGATCACGCATGGACTGCGCCAACTATAGGGCCATCAGTTTGATCAGCTTAGCAGCAAAAGTATATGGAAAGATAATTGAAAGGAGAATGAAGGTGAAATCTGACGAAATGCTGTGGGAGGCACAAGGAGGATTCCGAAATGGAAGGGGATGTACGGATCAAGTTTTCTCGCTCCGCAATATCGTAGAGAAGCATCTGGCCACAGACCAGAAGGTTTTCTGCGGTTTTGTGGATCTTGAGAAGGCATTTGATAGGGTTGTGCGAAAGGAACTGTGGTGCATATTGCCGAGATATGGGATTGACGGCTCACTGCTGCGTGCTGTGCAGTCCACCTACAAGGATTGCTCAGCATGTGTGCGAATAGATGGCAACATGTCACCCTGGTTTGATGTCAAAATTGGTGTCAAACAGGGTTGCATGTTGTCTGCTAGGCTGTTTATTCTGTATCTCGATAGTTGTCTACAGAGAATAAGATCGACGAATGTAGGATTACGCATGGGTGACCTAGTGGTGAACTGTCTGCTGTATGCAGATGATGCTGTCCTGTTAGCAGAAACACCATCTGAGCTGCAAACACTAGTCACAATGATGAAAGACGAATGTATGAAGGAAGGCTTACTATTGAATGCGAAAAAAACAAAGATTATGGTATTTGAAAGAGAAGAAACCAGAACCAATGTAAGAATTACGGTAGATGATGAAGTGTTGGAACAAGTGAATGAGTTTGTATATCTTGGATGCGCTTTCAGCAGGGATGGAAGGTACACCGCAGATGTGGAAAGGCGAGTGAGTGCTGGGAATAGTGTGAATGGAGCGTTGGGAAAACTTCTTGGCAGTAAAAACCTGAGCCAGAAGGCGCAGCTGGCTATACACAATGCAGTGCTGGTCCCAACGCTTACTTATGGAAGCGAGAGCTGGGTATGGCAGAGAGAGCATGAAAGTAGGATAAACGCGGTTGAAATGCGAGCGTTGCGCAAAATCTGTGGTGTAACGCTTGCAGACCGTATCCGCAATGATGAGGTTAGAAGCAGAGTTGGTCGGAAAGAGAGCGTCGGTGTTAAAATAAGAAGAGGCATGCTCCGTTGGTTCGGACATGTAGAAAGAATGCAGGATGAAAGAATGACGAAGCAGATATACAATGCAAAAGTGGAAGGATGTAGGAGCCGAGGAAGGCCAAGACTTACCTATCATGATCAGATTGGTCGTGTTCTATCAGAAGGTGATGTCAGGAGCCCTAGAAACCGGCGAGCGTGCATGAAAAGAGCAATGAATGTGAAAGAAGCGAGTGAGGTATGTAAGGATCGAGTCGCGTGGCGCTCGGTTCTCTCTGCCTACCCCGTAAGGGATTTGGCGTGAAGTTATAGATAGATAGATAGAGATAGAGACTCAAAAACTGGTTCAAATTCACTAACTACTCCGTAGATATTTGAAGTTGTTGTAGCAAGTAAAAATGCCTAAACCTGAACCTGAAATACTACTATTGCGTTTATAACAATTGAGCCTAGGCCACTTAAACTTTATAGTATGTATGTATATCTTCACGCCAGGTCCCTTGCGGGGTAAGCAGAGAGAGAAACTTTATAGTAAACACCTAAATTGCATTTTGTTGCCTAAAGTTGAGTAAAAGTTTCTACTGTAGCCTTTACATGACACTCATTTTCATAATGTAGTTACTTGTACTCTGTTTAACGCTCCTGTATTGCTACAATAAAGACCATTGTCTGTTACAAGATTTATAACAGATTTTTTTTAATAGTATTATAATAATCGAAACTTTGAAGCTCTAAACAAAGTCAAAGTCAAAGTCAAAGTCAAAATCTTTTTATTCCGTAAAAATGGCTACATTTGTTTGGAATCGTCACAATTTTTTTCCCTACCGTGCAGTTTATGACTAGGTGAGCACTGATAAAAATACTGCCAAAAAACTCAGGCATCCCTCTTTTGGTATCCAAACAAATTTACATATTTTATTAATTACATTATAATTGGATCGACTCACTCCCAGGCATTTTTATCATTAATATAGTCAGATACTTTATAATATGCCCTGCTACACAATTTGGCTTTAATAGTAGTTTTAAATTTGTTACTTGACAATTCTCTTATATTGCTGGGAAGTTTGTTATAGAACCGTATACATTGCCCCATAAAAGAATTACTTATTTTGTGGAGACGGCTTGCATATAACACAAGATTATGCTTATATCTAGTATTTATGCTATGAGTATCACTCTTTTTACAAAATGAGTCTATGTTTTTATGGACATATAAAAGATTTTCATAGATATATTGCGATGCGACTGTTAAAATATTTATTTCTTTGAATTTTTCTCTAAGGCTCTCCCGGGGACCAAGTTTGTAGATAGCTCTTATGGCTCTCTTTTGCAATAAAAAGATGGTGTTAATGTCCGCGGAGTTACCCCAGAGAAGAATTCCATATGACATAATACTATGAAAGTAGCTGAAATAAACTATTCTAGCCGTATCAATATCAGTGAGCCGTCTAATAGTTTTCACTGCATAGGCTGCAGAACTTAGTTTTCCTGATAATTTTTCAATTTGTGGGCCCCATTGTAGTCTGGAGTCAATTGTTATACCCAAGAACACAGTTGTCTCCACAGGGGCCAAATTAGTTCCATTAACATGTACATTGGTAGCCACCTGTCTTACATTAGGTGTTGAGAACTTAATTACTTTAGTCTTTTTATCATTTAAAAGCAGATTATTAACACTAAACCAATGAATAACTTTAGAGAGAGCATCGTTAACTTCGTCATAATTACCTAACCGTCTATTAATTTTGAATGTCAAATAGGTATCATCCGCAAACAACACAATCTCATGTTTATCCCTTACATAATAAGGTAAGTCATTTATATACACCAAAAACAAGAATGGACCCAGAATTGACCCCTGTGGGACTCCCATAACTACAGGGGACCCCGAAGATCTTTTACCATTAACATCGACCTTCTGTATCCTATTGCCCAGATAAGAAGACAGAAGTTCGAGAGCCTTGTTCCTGATACCGTAGTGGTGTAATTTTCTGACAGGAGTGTCATGGTGCACGCAGTCAAACGCTTTAGACAGATCACAAAAAACTCCCAAGGCATCTTGCGAACCCTCCCATGCCGCGAATATACTTTTAAGCAAATGAATCCCTGCGTCTATAGTTGAACAACCTCTCGTAAATCCGAACTGTTTCCTATGAAGCAAATTATGTGTATCGAAATGTCTGAGCAACTGGCTAAGCATTAGTTTTTCAAAAATTTTACTGAGAATGGGCAGTATGGAAACAGGTCGAAAATTCGAAGGGTCCGAACTATCACCAGATTTAAATAATGGAATGATTTTACTATGTTTCATCAAGTCAGGAAATACACCAGATGCCACACAACAATTGAAAATTGTAGCTAAATGTGGAGCAATTGAAATAATAATAGAAGAAATGGTTTTGACAGATAGACCCCACAGATCTTTAGTGTTTTTCATATTTATTGATTTAAAAGCGTTCAAAACATCTTTTGGGCTTACAGCTGAAAATTCAAATATTGTGTCGCATTCTACCACGCTCTGTTTGAGAACCTGTTCAGCAGATATAGAAGAAGACATAAGATTTCTCGTAGTAATAAGAGGAATGTTAGAAAAATATGTTTCAAACTCAGTCGCAATTTCTACATCATTTTTGATATCTATATCATTTATCTTTAACTGAAAGTCTCGACTACGTACTTTCGCTCTACCCGTCTCATTATTTATCATATCCCAAACAGATTTAATAATATTTGTTGAACCATTAATTTTATTTCTTAAATATATAGACTTAGCATTGGAACAGGCTCGTTTAAATATTTTGGCATAATTTTTTACAAGTTCTTGAAAAGTCGGATTGTGATTACAGGTCCTTTCTTCATAAAGTTCATACAATTTATTCCGACTTTTGTAAATACCAGGAGTTGCCCAATCACTGAATGTCATACGGTCACTTACAGACAGTTGTTTTGGAGTAAAGATTGTATTAAATTCACTAGTGATTAAGTTAAATAACGAACTGTACAAGTGGTCCGGAGTACGGTGACAGGGCAACAATACAATTTTTTCTGCTATATTAGACTTAAATCTTTCTAAGCGGCTTTTACTCAAAGGTATATAATTTATTTGCTTTCTTTGTATTTTTAAAGAATTTGGAAATGAAACCAACTGACCTGAATGGTCTGACTGAACTTTATTAATTATAGATTGATTCAAAGGTTTTACAGTGCTAAATATGTTATCAATACATGTAGCACTTGTAGCAGTTACTCTTGTTGGCTCTGTAAAAATATGATGCAAATTGTATGATTTAAATAAATTTAAAAAGTTGTAGGTAACAGTATTTTTCTCCAAGATATTTATATTAAAGTCTCCACAAATTATAACAGTTTTATGGCTATTAGATAATTTATTTAAGGCATCCTCCATGATATTTGAAAATGTTTCAAAGGGTGTGCTAGGAGGTTTATACAGGTTCATAACAATGAATCGTTCCAATTCAATGCATGAAATCTCTACAACTCGCTCAACAGAGAGGCTCACAATGTCACACCTTTCTTTAAATTTAAGCAACTTATTTAATAATATTAAGGAGCCACCATGTATACAGTTATCTCTGATGAATGAGCTTGCAACCTGGTGGTTATTGAAGCTGAAAATGAATTGATGGGGTTTTAGCCAGTGCTCAGTTAGACATAAAATATCAATATTGCTACAAAATATAAACAATATACGGCACACTATTGCGACAATTCTTATAATAAAAATTGCATTTATTATAAAATTGCATGTTCCTAGTCAACGCAGCAAAACTGGCGAGAAATATAACGATATTTTTTACTTTAAATACATTTTTTTTTTTTTAATGTTGAGCATTAATAATACCCTATTCACCAAATAAAATATAAATTTTGAGACAGATATAATTTTTTAGGAAAAAATTAGGTAGGTACGTGAAAAAAATTGGCAACTTCTTGATTAAATTAATTCTAATTTAAAATACAGCAGCTTTATACATTGAATACGGCAATCATTGCGCCAAGAACAATGCCTTAGGCGCACTACCGAGTACTAAGTCCAACTCTTATCCTGGTGAGAGCGGCCTGCCGCAAATTTTCACCGCGTATATATTTGCCTGTAATTTTTAATGCTTTAAACGTAGCGCAGACCGTAAGTAATTTCGCGTGATGCACAAAAATGACCAAA
Source organism: Pyralis farinalis (assembly GCA_947507595.1). Taxonomy (NCBI): domain Eukaryota; kingdom Metazoa; phylum Arthropoda; class Insecta; order Lepidoptera; family Pyralidae; genus Pyralis; species Pyralis farinalis. The sequence continues at coordinate 2,152,952 of OX382263.1, forward strand.
CAACTAGTTTATTGGATGACTTTTCCGCTCGTTGCGTATCGGCTTACGTGTATGTATGTTAATATTGCAATTTTAATCCTGAGGAGTTGAGGAGTGCTGTTTTAGCAACATGAGCTGCTTGTGTTGTAAACACTGTTGTTCATAGATCCTAATTTTTTTAAAGTCGTCGGGACGGAAATAATAACTCCATGTGTTATACACGGCTTGCTACATTTCACCTTAAGTTACAACCAGCAATTAGGCAACATAAGTATCACCGGATACGATGTTCTACAATGACTCTCTTGTGCTCTCGTTCTTGTTACTGTCCGCCAACCTAGGCTTGTGTAAAACAGAGGCATCGCGCGAGTTATACTAAATATATCGCAAGCGTTAATAGGCTACGGTACCTGCCTTACATCAGGTGGGCCGTATGCTTGTATGCCTTCCGACGTAGTATAAATATACCTAGTCTTGCCATAAATACTGAAACAAAGAAAAAAAAAATTCTATTGCAAATAACATTTGTTACTTTTACACAGTGGCGGCTGTACCTTAAGTGCGCTCGTGCGCTGAACCACCAATTCAAAAGATTTAAAAATTACAAAATATTACTTCATCTTTAAATTACCATATTAATATTTATTTTTGAAACATACAAAAACATAATAAAACAAATAAAATTTAAAATTATAACAAATAAAAGACAAAACAATTTAAGCGCTTTGCTAAACTATTAAGACTTATTTTCCCTGTAAAGAAAATTTCTCGTGCGCTTCGGCGAGCGCACGAGGACTGCTAATATAACTTGTATGAGTTACGAGCTAATATGCCTGACGCGTGAAACAAAAGATAGTTCATAGAAATGTACCGAGAAATGAGTCGGTTCTCGTGCGCCGCACGTGCGAATCGAAGATTACCGAGAGCACCCGATGTTTGACGAAATTTGAAATTTGAGTTCGACGGCGGCCATGATGGACCTCTCATTATCAGTATAGTTTCGCTGCATCTGTGACGCGTTAATTATTGTTTGTTTAAATGAAGTAATTGTTATTTTTTTTTAATTTACATATTTTATGTAAATTGTTGATTTGTTGCAATTTCTAATATTAATACTTGGTGAGCAAATAAAGTGCACCACCAGTTCGATAACCCACCAGCCGCCACTGCTTTTACAGTGTATTAGTTTAATACATAAATATAAAACAATTTAAGATATAAAAAGCTTATTCGAAGTGGTCTCCATTGGCTGCCATACAGTCCTGTAAACGTTGAGGCCAGTTATCAATAGACGAATTGTTTTAGGGATTCCAAATTATCATGGCGTTTAGAGCAAGCCGTACTCTCTAAAACTGACCATAAATCATAATCCAGCGGATTAAGATCGGGACTAGACGACGGCCAGTCTTCAGCTCTGATGAAGTCCGAAACGTTCGTTTCCAACCAGGACTGCGTAGACCGAGCTTTATGACCCGGCGCCGAAACTTGCTGGAAGGACCATTTTTGGTTATTGTACATGGTGTTGTTAAGCGGCTTCACTACCTTCTCAAGAATGGTATCTTGATACCCTTGTGCCGATGTTTTGATACCTTTACGAATGATAGCTCCTGTGATATTATTAATAATGGGTGACCGTGATTTAATACTAACTTTAAACAATGTAGACAAATTTGAAGTGGCAGAATCGGTTACATGTGACTCCGGGGATCTTAACATACATTATAAAAGGAACACATCTGACTTCACCCTTATTGCTCAAAAGATCAAGAGTATATATCGCAACTTTGACGATTTTTTAATAAATACATCTTCAGTTGGTTTTAACACAGATGTCATAGTCCTCACTGAAAGACGACTAGTACCTAGTAAACATGTACCAAAATTGAAAAATTACAATGTACTTCTACCACCCACCATCTAAACTAAAATGATGGAGTTGTTGTATATATAAAAGACAAATTAAAGCCTAAGGTGAAAGAAATAAAGTTGATGCAAGCCTCCTATTTGCAAGTGGAAATATTAAACTATACCGTACTGTGTATCTACCGGTCACCATCAAATGCAAATGCAGAATTATTTATAAACTCCCTTCATAATTGCTTAGATAACCTAAAATCGCCAAACAGTATAATAATAGCACGTGTATGTATGTATGTATGTATATCTTCACGCCAAGTCCCTTGCGGGGTAGGCAGAGAGATCCGAGCGCCATAAGACGCGGTCCTCCTTTAATAGCAAGTGACATAAATATAAACGTAATACCTAAAACAAAAGAGCAAACATCTGATTACAATAATTGAATCAACTATCTCAACATGCTATCAGCCCATGGTATGCTCCTAGGTCACTGTCTACCCACTAGAGGAAACAGCTGTCTTGACCACTTCATGATTAAAACGAATAAAAAAAAGAACAACGCATTTATAGTTATATTACAAACGACCATTTCACAACGTTTTTCAATATCTAAAGTAAAAGAAAAGCTAACGGCAATTAAATCCTCTTGCAAAATTGATTTTGAAAAGGCTCAAAAAACACTTCAGAGTAGTAATCTTGAGGAACTACTCTCTTTCAAGGAACCTAATTTATGTTAAACTCAAGGGTTTCACTCACAGAGACTACTGGAGAAGAAGATTTCAAGAAAACGAATAATTATTTCGACTTAGTACTAAATTTAAGAGAGACATTACAATTAATATCTCATGCATCTCATGCATCATCAATTAATATTGCATGCTTCCCAACGCATAAAAAAGTCCTTATTACAAAGACTCTGCTATCTGTCTGTCCGCCTGTGTATCCGTCCGCCTGTCAAGTTTCTTTTGTGCCGCAATATGTAGTCACCGGGTTTTAGTGTTTATTACAATGTGTTATAGCAACAACAAATAATATTGTTTACAAACATTCATAAATAACTCCATGATGATTAAAACGAGACATTAAATATTAAGTAAACTCAACAAATTGGTTAACTAAATTTAGGAACGTATATAACGAATTAATAATAGTGAGGCGTGTAATATTCATTCGTATCCAATTACTTGACGCGAGGATATGGATAAATTGTAACTATCTTGTTATGTCAAGGGTTAATATTCGGTTATAGGCTTGGCTCCTTTGACAAAATGTTTATAATATAAGATATAATATACACCCAGATTTGCATTGCCAATATACCTATGAGCAGATTTCGGCAGATATTACGACTACTGAGAAATGTGTCGAAATTTAAACGGATAAGTATCGGACAATTGAGTGTATCCCAAGATCTAAATTGATTGAATTTCATTAAAGTCAAGAGAAGAAGATCGGAAGCGCGTCATAACTCTCCTTTCTGATCGTTAATTATTATTATTCGGCATAATATAAATAATGTGTAGTATAAGAAAAGGTATGCTTCATTCGTTTGGACATGTGTAAAGAATCTGTAGTAAAAGATTGACAAAACAGAAAAACGGCAATGTGACAGTGATAGGATGTAGAATACGATGAAGACCTAGACCGACCTATTGGTTGTTTTACAAGAAGGTGCTGGCAGGAGCCCAAGTAACCGGCGAGCATGCATTTAAAGAGCTATGAATGTTAAATAAGCAAACGAGATGCGTAGGGCTCCCGCAAGAATCAGGCATGAAGATTTAAATAGATAGAGAAATGTATAGCAATACTAGATTTTATATTTGTTGTAGTGAAAACTTGAATTTCCCCTTTTTACATATTATTCTTAATGGAATCGACTACTGGTGGGTCAGTTTACGTCGCCTGTGGCGTGAGCGTGCCCGTCGTGTGTGCGGGGGCAGTGATATGCTGGTGTTGTTGTCGACGGAGCACCCCTCGTCCGCGGCAGGCAACGCCACCCCCAAATGAGCGTCGCCCGTCCAAGGAGCTCTACTACTCCATCCCGGTGGAAACGATGACGGCGTTCGGTCGCCGCTTCCTGCTGTCCTCGATCCTGTCTCGGTAAGCTCTCTTTGAGTTATTTGACACAGTTAATGATAGTCGAGTGAAGAAAGAGCCTATTAACCAACAGGTTCTTAGTTCCGATCCTGGTATGAGCATATACTTCTAAATTAGGGTTTACGGATATATGCATACACTTGCTCGATGGTGACGAAAAACAACGTGAGCAAACTCGCAGATTCAAATTATATTTCAAATGAAATGTGACCTAACCTAAGAAAGAGTTGATTTTGCCCTTGGGTTACGGACGGCAGTTGCTATATGTCAAAATGTCAGAATATTCTCCAAATCCATAGCCAAGCCTAAATAGCTTGGAACTAGACAATCCTAGTGGATTATAAAGTGGGACAACAAGAAAAAAATAGCAAGAAGAAAAATAGTGCATAATACTGTAATGTACTTGTTACTATTGTGCAATGCTGTTACGATATCATGTTTTCAATTACTTAACATTATAATCTATATTTAACTTTTAATTAAGTCTCCATTTTCTTGCAACTTACGATATTTACATCTTTCTTTCTGCTGGCGGGTGGATATTTACACTGTATTTCTATTTATTTTTATATATATTTATTACATTTATTTATATATATACATATTTCTGTTTATAAGTTGTAATGAGTGACGAATCAGGTGAGCATTATCTTTCTTTTTCCTCTTCATCTTCCAGTTCCGATAGTTTCCAAAGTGCCCAAATATCACTTAATGAAACTCTACAACATAAATTTTCTGATGTTCCAAAGAATTTTAATGTAGTCCATATTAATGCACAAAGCATTCCAGCCCATTTCGTTGACATGCTTCACTCGTTCGATGTAAGGGACATTCATGCAATTCTTGTATCCGAATCTTGGCTTAAACCGTGTCTACCTTCTACTTCTTACTCGCTACCAGGATTTCAGTTGATTCGCAATGACCGCGTTGGGAGAGGCGGTGGTGGTGTTGCCATTTACTTACGGGCTCACATTCCATTCAATATTATTTCTTCTTCTCAGATGTCTGATCCTCCTAATGATTGCGCTGAGCATCTTTTTCTTGAAATTACCCTTTCCCATACTCGCATTCTTCTTGGGGTGTTGTATAGCCCTTCACCCACATTTAATTATTTCTCCGCTTTGGAAAAACTCCTTGAAGACTCAATGCCCCCTTTCAATCACACCATAATTATGGGCGACTTCAATACCTGCCTCCTTAAAAACGACCATCGCTCAATTGCACTAAAAACCCTTACTCATGCTTGCAATTTAACCATTTTACCTCTCGATGCCACACACTTTTTCCCCAGTTGTCAGCCTTCACTTCTTGATCTAATCTTAGTTTCTTCTCCTGATCATGTTGCCAAGCACGGGCAATGCCCTGCCGAAGCATTTTCATTCCACGACCTCATATTCTTGTCCTATAAGGTGCGCCCTCCTAAACCTAACCCCAAAATCCTGTTGCAGCGTAATTTTAGTAACATGGATATTAATCGTTTGCGCGAGGATGCTCTCAATGCCGACTGGTCAGCCATTGATTTGGCTGCTACAGTTGATGACCAAGTGGAAATGTTCAATACATTATTGTTAAATCTTTTCGATCATCATGCTCCTGTTCGTCCTGTCAGAGTGAAACATCTCCCTGCGCCTTGGTTGACTGATGAAATTAAAAGTTTTATTGCCAAGAAAAATAGGGCCAAAGCTAAATACAAATCTGATCCGGACAGATATAGAGAATTTTATATTCGAGCGCGAAACGTCTGCAACAGAATGTGTAGAGATGCTCAAAGACGCCATATTCATAAATCCGTCGATAATGAAAATCCTGCAAAAGTATGGAAATTTCTAAAATCGCTCGGAGTTGGGAAGCAGCCGAATCGTAACCCCATTAATATTGACTTAGATAACCTTAATAGGCACTTCTCTACTTCTGCTGTATTGGATAGCAGCATTAAAACCAATACCCTTAATAATCTTTCATCGCTCCCAACTCCTGATTTTCCGCCATTTATCTTTAATCAATTCACTGATTGTGATGTTGAGAAGAACATACGCTCTGTGGCTTCGAGTGCTGTGGGGCATGACGGCATTAGTCGTTCTATGATCTTACCCATCCTTGACATTATTCTTCCTACTGTCACTTCCATTCTTAACAATTCCATAGCCTCCGGCATTTTTCCATCTGCGTGGAAAAATGCCTTTGTTATTCCTCTACCTAAAAATTCCCATCCGCGTTCATTCTCTGACTATCGACCCATTTCCATCCTCCCATTTCTTTCTAAAGTCCTTGAACGCTTAATTCAACAACAACTAAGTACTTTCCTTCACAATAACAATATCCTTAATCCTTTACAATCTGGTTTCCGTCCCGGTCATAGCACGACTACTGCCCTTTTGAAAGTCTCAGATGACATTCGTTTTGCCATGGATCATTCGCATCTAACGGTTTTGGTTCTTCTTGATTTCAGCAATGCTTTTAACACTGTTGATTTTGACATACTGCTGATGCAGCTGCGTTCTCTCAACATATCTCCAACAGTAATTGAGTGGTTTCGATCTTACCTGTTCGGGCGTCGGCAGCGTGTGCGTATTGACGATTCATACTCCTCTTGGAGTGCGCTAACGGCTGGCGTTCCGCAAGGTGGCGTTTTATCTCCATTATTATTCGCGTTATTTATTAACTCCATCACTTCCAACCTTCGCTCCTCCTACCATCTGTATGCAGACGACTTACAAATTTATACGCATGGTCCATTTACATCAATTTCAGACGTCATTTCTACAGTCAACGATGATCTTTCTCGTATACTGGAATGGAGCAATTCTCATGGTCTCGTTGTAAATCCAACCAAGTCGCAGGCGATCGTAATTGGTAGTCCTCGCCAAATTACTAAACTTGACTGGTCTAATTTGCAGTCAGTAAACTTTAATGGTACCGATATACCTTTTACGGATACTGTAAAAAATCTTGGGGTCATATTTGATAAAACTTTATCTTGGTCACCACAAATGGCAAGTGTTAGTAGGAAGCTGTTTGCTTCTGTTAGTTCCCTCAGAAGATTGCAAAATTTTCTTCCAATTGATACTAAAATTACGCTCGCACAATCCTTGCTCCTTCCCATTCTCGATTACGCTGACTCCTGTTATATTAATATTACCGAACAGCAATTGGATAAGCTTGAGCGTCTTCAAAATCTTTGTATTCGGTTCATATTTGGACTCCGCAAATATGACCATGTCTCTGAATTTCGCTCTCGCCTCAAGTGGCTTCCCATTCGACTTCGCCGTAATCTACATATCCTGTCTCTCCTTTACTCTATTCTTTTTAGTCCCTCTTCTCCTGCATATTTGAAGGAACGTTTCTCATTCCACAGTGGAACTCAGGGACGTACTATTCGCAATGCTCTTGCCTTCCGTCTTAAAACGCCATCACACTCAACCCAGTATTACACGAAATCTTTTTCGGTGCGAGCTATGCAGCTCTGGAATGCTCTGCCATTAACAATTCGAAATGCAGAAAGTATATTCAGTTTTAAAGATCGAGTTAGTGCACACTATCTTTCCTTCATCCTATTTTAATTTCGTTCTTTTGTTAATCTGGTTGTCACTGCTGTATAACTTTGTTAAGTGAATTAATATATAAGTATCTATCGTCATTATTGTTTTGATTATTAACAATTAATCCTCTTTTATGTTTTCTACTTTATACTGCGCCACCTATCTGCCTGTATTTTTCTTTTGTTTTCCTCTACCCTAAGGTTGTCTGGAAGAGATTGCTATGCGATAAGGCCGCCTTTTGTACATTAATTATAAGTTAATTTCATGTATTTTACTGTTTCGTGTGGTGCAATAAAGAATATTGTATTGTATTGTATTGTAGTGCACCTTTTCCACCTACATGGACCTCATTAGTCTGATCTGATGCAAGTCCATACGGTGTCGGCGCAATAACGCCGTATATCCATTCATCTCAATCAGTTTTCATAGAACTCTCCGATTCTGCTTAGATCAAGTGGCGTAACGCTTGTAGACCGTATTCGCAATGATGATGTTGGAAACAGAGTTGGTCTGAAAGAGAGTGTCGGTGTTAAAATAAGAAGAGGCATGCTCCGTTGGTTCGGACATGTAGAAAAAAGCGATATAACGCGAAAATAGAAGGATGTAGTGTATGAATAGAAGATGTACCACAGCCAGATTGATCGTGTTTTATCAGAAGGTGATGTCGGGAGCCTTAGGAACCGGCGAGCGTGTATAATAAGACAAATGTACGTTAATGAAGCGAGTGAGGTTTGCACTAACCACAGCAACTCCTTAGTAGCTTACTGGTAACCTCACTCACACGCAGGAACACAACAACCCTCTAGAGAGTTGTTATTTGGCTGCGATTTTCTGTGAGGTGGAGGTACTTCCCCCGACGGGCTGCTTGGATGCGCTCTACCTCTCTTAAAACATCCAGACCAAGGCAAACAGACATGCTCATGCACCCAAATGTTTGTCTTGTGTGGGAATCGAACCCACGAGCGTTGGTGTCAAAGTTGCGTCATTCACGGTTGAGCCACCGTGCTCGTTATATGGTTCATTATCGACTACGCTATCGCTGTTAAATTTTTGTTCACTCATCATCATTTATCTTGGTCCTTTTACTAAACTCCCTACGCGGTCGAAATGCGAGCGCTGCGCAAAATTTGTGACGTAAGGCTTGTAGACCAATGATGATGTTAGAAACAGAGTTGGTCTGAAAGAGAGCATCGGTGTTAAAATAAGAAGATGCAATTTGATCTAACCTGCTTTGGGTGCTTCCGCCACCAATTAGTTCATGCGGCCTAGCGCCGGCCGGCACCCACCCACTACTGTTGTTAGTAGATGCAACATGTCGACGCTGCCATGGCTGCTCCGGTAGTCTCTGCCTCGGCTGCTGCGGCCGTCCGACATCTGGAACAGAAACCGCATGCCCCCATCACCACCGTCGCTGCCACGACTGGCCTGGTCGTCGCTGCGACACGTGTTTCGCCTCTCCACGAGGCATCATCAGGCGTTGTAGACGTTAATCGTAAGAATAACATGCTACAAGCATGTTAGATCAAATTGCATGTAAATTTGACTTTCGCAAAATAACGCCTGAATCTATTAACAAGATAAGAAGAGGCATGCTCCGTTGGTTCGGACATGTAGAAAGAATGCAGGATGAAAGAATGACGAAGCAGATATACAATGCAAAAGTGGAAGGATGTAGGAGCCGAGGAAGGCCAAGACTTACCTACCATGACCTAATTGGTCGTGTTCTATCAGAAGGTGATGTCAGAAGCCCTAGAAACCGGCGAATTATGGTGTATGTTAAAGAAGCGAATATGTAAGGATTGAGTCATGTGGCGCTCGGTTCTCTCTGCCTACTCCGCAAGGGATTTGACGTGAAGTTAAGTGAAATAGATAGATAGATAGAGAATCACTCAAAATGAGTGACGTCCTCCAACAGTAGATGGCGACAGCGTCTTCAATCCTGTGCTAGTTGCGCCAGTTTGCATCTCATGCAGTTCCGTCTCCACAACATCACTCCAGTTTTATTCGGAACTCCCCGCAGGCTTGTGGCCATCACCCGCCCTTGATAAGCCATTTTTGTCCTCCGATCCTCTTCCGTTTTCTCGATGTCTCCGAGCCAACGAAGACTATGTGCTTTGGTTTCATGGATTATATTGGACTTGCCCACTAATTGTACTTCGGCGTTACCGCGGATTCTCCAAGCACTCTCTTTCTTGGTTCTTCCTGTTTCAATATCATCTATTTCATTGATTACCTTATTTAAGAGAAGTATAGGATACTGTTTTACTATATTATTGGCACTAGCATACAAAATTCCCAAAGGCTGAAAGATTGACTGGTACTCACTCATGCATTTGTACAGTTTAATGTATATAAGTATTATTGTATGTACATTAAGGATATAACATACAAGTAAAACAAATATAGTAACAGATAGAATGGAATGTCATTTTGAAAAGGCAATTTTTCGCCCAATCATGTAATTAGGATCGAGTCATGTGTCGTTCAGTTCTCTCTGCCTACTCCGCAATAGATTTGGCGTGAAGTTATAGATAGATAGATCAAAATCGACTGCGTTTCCCCACGTCACTATGCAGTCTCTTAAAACAGATGACACATCCATATCCATGATAAGCCGTCAGAGCTGCTTTCAAGCCTACGGTACTTTTTATTATTTTTTAAAGCGCAGACAAATCTGTCGAGTTTTATAATATAGTCAATATGGGTGTCCCATTCTAAGTATTTGTTAAGGTGCACGTCTAAGAATAATGATTCGTCTACTTAATTTATCGCGAAATTTTGTATGATATATTTAATGTTGGTGTATTTTTTTCTTTTTATACTACGTCGGGAGGCACACAAGCATACGGCCCACCTGATGTAAAACGGGTACCGTAGCCCACCAACGCCTGCGATACATCAAGTATCACTCGCGCGACGCCAAATTCAATTGTCATTCTAGAATTTAATGGTCTTTCAGAGATCCTGACGCAGCGGCTAATTCGGCGGAAATGGAGATAGATCCATCGTCGAAACATGTTTACCACACCATTGCACCCTAGAAGATAGAGTGGAGAAGCAGCTCGTCTGGGGAAGTAAGATAAACGCAGCAAAATAACGACTCTGTAGAGGGTTGTTGTGTTCCTGCGTGTAAAGATAAAGATAAAAAATCTTCATTTGACATTGGGCCCTCGCGGTCACTTAGACACATCTAGCATTTTTTGAAATATAATCTTATTCAATTCTCTTATTTTACTTTTTCCTTTTTTTAATCTACTATTATTTCGGAAATGACCATTGGCGAAGAAGAAATGCCGAAAGAAACTTGCCAATATAGGTCTCTTTTAAAATTGACAATTAGATATTACAAAAAAGTTCACATAAACCTATTGGTACAATAATGATATCAAATGGTAAAATTAAATATTATTAAGGACAGGTAGTCTAGTGTCTAGTGCTGAATTATTTCCAGACATCTTTGTCAGTTACATATTCATCAATTCTATAATAAGCCCTTCTACAGAGAGTACTCGTATTTGTGTGTGTGAGTTCACCACTAAGCTTCTAAGGCGTTATTTGTTAGCAGCAGAGGCATCGTGATACTTAATGTATTACAAGCGTTCATAGGCTACGGTTACCGCTTTACATCAGGTGAGCCGTATGCTTGTGTGCCTTCAGACGTTGAAGAAAAATGAAAAAAATAAAAATGCAAACTTCATATATGTACAAACAGGGTCTGACCTCCGCGTCACAGAAAACCAAAGGCAACCAAATAACAACTCCATGGATGGTCGTTTTGCGTGTGTGTGATTGAGGTCACTAGTAAGCTCCTAAGGAGTTGCTGTGTCAGCAGCAGGGGTGGCATCGAGAGGGTGATACTTAAGGTATTACAAGCGTTAATATGCTACAGTAACCGCTTTACATCAGGTGAGCTGTATGCTTGTATTCCTCCCGACGTAGTATAAATAAACAAACACTTAACAGTTGCATAAACATATGTCGATGTGGTTGGGCGGTGATAATATTGGTCGGAGAGATGGCTGAATTATTGATGGTTTAAATTTTAAAGCCTCATTCGCGTTGTAAGTGCCATGTTTATTGTTATTTCTTCTTTAAGGCGTTCTTGATGTGTGTCATATTTATTGGAATATAATTGCAGCTAAGAACAAACGTCAAACACAAATACAATAGACTTCGTGACAGATGACATCTGTCAATACAAGTATTATACATTTTATTTTGGCAATATCATGAGATATTTCATCTCAATATGCAACTAACATCAAAGTGCAAAGTAGGCAGTTGGTTAAAACGTCACAAATTACACACAACAGGAATCGAAGCATGTGGATTTTCTCCAGTGGTCATTCTAGAATTTAATGGTCTTTCCTCGGAGATCCTGACGCAGCGGCTAATTCGGCGGAAATGGAGATAGATCCATCGTCAAAACATGTTTACCACACGATTACACCCTAGAAGATAGAGTGGCGAAGAACTTCAGAGAACATGTTTGTCGGCTCAGAGAACTTCTTCAGAAAACATGAACACAGAACAAATTTACAAGCAATTTGATCTAAACTACTTTTTGTGCTTTCGCTACCGATTAGTTCATTTGAATTACTGCCGGCTCGCACCCACACACTACAGATAGTAAATGCATGCCACCGCTGCCATGGTTGCTCCGCATCTCTGTCTCTGTCGCAGAGACGACCGGAGCAGCCAGAGCAGCAATCGTGGCGGGTGCCTGCGGTTTAAATTTCTGATGGCAGACACTCGCAGAGAAGACCGGAGCAGCCGAGGCAAAGACTGCCGCGGCAGCCATGACAGCGGCGGCATGCATCTACTAACGATAGTGCGTTGGTGCCTGCCAGCACTAGTTCGCGTTAACTAATCGGAAGCAAGAACACACGAAATCATCATATTATCATCATCATATCAGCCAAAAGACGTGCACTGCAGAACATAGGAATCCCCCTTAGACTTCCACAGCAATCGGTCTTGTGCTGCTTGCATCGAACGGCTCCCGGCGATCTTTACAATATCGTCTGTCCATGGTGTGGGAGGTCGTCCTTCGCTGCGTTTTCCGGTTCTGGCTTAGCATCATGTCGAAGAACTCCTCGGAACACAACCCATTGTACAATCGGTAAAATACGCAAAGGGAGGCAAAATCTCTCCTTAAACTCAGGGCTCAATATCGTACGTGAGTTTAGGATCATCAACTTTCCTCACAGCTCGTCTTTGCACCGAGTCACAAGTTCCCAGCTGGTATCCAACACAGGTGTCCCCGCCCAAATGTGACTACAGTACTTCATATGCTGTTTGACTTGAGACTTACATAACACGAGTCTTTGGCCTGGGCTGAAGTAAGTGAAGTACTGTTTGGATCTGTCGAACACACCAAGTTTCTTGGACGCCAGCTTGACCTTCTCTTCCAGGTGACTGCGGTACTGAAGATCGCTGGAGATCTTGATACCAAGAATCCCAAAGCTATTGGCGATCGTAAGTGGCGTGTTCTGGAAATAGGGAACTACAGTAAATGGGGTTATCTTAGCGGTAAATGCACAAACTTGTGTCTTTGTAGGGTTGAATTGTATCAAATTCAACCGTCCCCAGTCAGAAATTTTACGTAAAGTAACTTCTATTTCAGACACCAATTTTACGCGACTTTCTTCTACAAGGGAACGACGGATCTTAGCATGGCCTGTGTTAATAAATAAACGTCCCCAGTGCTGTCGTCCGCATATCAATTAATGCTATCAACTGACAACATATCATTGAGATATGATAAGAAGCTGGCAATCCATATCCACATTCCCTCGTGCAGCCCGTACGATGGTAACTTCGATAGAAGACCCCGATGCCAGACTCGATCAAACGCCTTTGCCATATCAAAGCTGACAGCCAATACCTCACCTTGACTCTCAATCGCCAAAGCCCAGCGATGTATAAGATACCAGATAAAATATCACCAGTCGAACGACTGTGATGAAAGCCGTATTGACGGTCGCTGATCAAGTTGTGATCTTCTAGGTATGCCAAGAGTCGTGTGTTTATCACACGCTTTATCACCTTGGAGAAGGGAGGTTATGGCAATAGGTCTATAATTCGATGAATCTCATTTATCGCCCTTTTAGGGCATCAGATGCACATTCGTTGAGATCCATTAAGAAGGGACTTGCCCAGTGGAGTACGAAAGCCTGAAAAGGCACGTTAGTACAGAACACAACTCAGGAGTACACTGTCGGTATGCCATCTGGCCTACTCGATTTATGAATGTCAAGTTAGAGTAACGCCCAACGGACATCTCGCTGTGTAATTGAGAATTTCGGCATTGAGCTTACGGTATAGTACAGATAGTACGCGGCATAGCTCCCTCGTCGTTCAAATTAAGCTAAGAGATATAGGCTAAGAGATTACCCAATAGATCGTTGTCTTTAGCACTGTACACCAGACTATCCGGTTTTTGCCATCCGGTTTTTGCAGTAGTAGAATGGACGGCTGATAGAAATTTCCCTCAGCAGCTTTTGCGAGCGACCAGAAAGCACGGCTCTGAGAGGGAAGGTTCACAAGCCGCTCATCAACTCTACTGACGAAATCTAATTTCGCACTAGCAATCACTCTCTTACTGGATCTGGAGGCAGCATTCAATTTACGTTTCAGAATAAAGACATCTGGTTCTCCATTAGCACATGCCGTGGTCCAAGCTTCGCAAGCTTGCTTGAGAAGATTGGTTTCTCTACTGGGCCGATTAAACCACGGTTTATACGAGTAGCTCCCGCAGCAGCAGCGAATGGAATACGAAAGTAAGCTAATTGCCAAACTCGCATTCAGTTGGGCACGCTCTCGCGTCGCGGCTATACGTACTTTGCCACAAACCATAAATGTCTTCATCTCTTTCTAACGATAGGTATGCCCTATAATTTGTCTCTTTGTTAGAGAAAAATGTCATAATAAATAACCGTACGTATATACGCTTGCGCCATTTTAAAATACAATAATGTTGGTGTATAACGTGTCTACCTTTTGATACGTCGCTGATGCTGTCCATGTAGCTTGCTTGAGGAAGCTATTATAATTTAAGAACAAGACCAGTTTGTACCTTTTTATGAGCAAATAAATTCTGATGTCGTCGCCAGTCTTCCCGAAGGAACAGAGATGGAAGGTTGTTAGTCGTCTCGCACCCACATTGTCGTAAGGTTGTTAACCACTGCCCCTGCAGGTTAATCTCCAATGATCTGTTACATACGGAACCCTAATTGGTTCGGTAGTGAAATACACATTTTCCACTAAGTAACCATGTTTTTTTTTATACCACTAAGGTGGCAAACAAGCATACGGCCTGCCTGACAGTAAGCAGTTACCGTAGCCTATGGACTTTTGAAACACCACCACAACCCCATACTACACCTAATGTAAGACAGGTGACTACCAATGTACATGTTAATGGAACTAATTTAGCCCCTGTGGAGACAACTGTGTTCTTGGGTATAACAATTGACTCCAAACTACAATGGGGCCCACAAATTGAAAAATTATCAGGAAAACTAAGTTCTGCAGCCTATGCAGTGAAAACTATTAGACGGCTCACTGATGTTGATACGGCTAGAATAGTTTATTTCAGCTACTTTCATAGTATTATGTCATACGGAATTCTTCTTTGGGGTAACTCCGCGGACATTAACACCATCTTTTTATTGCAAAAGAGAGCCATAAGAGCTATCTACAAACTTGGTCCCCGTGAGAGCCTTAGAGAAAAATTCAAAGAAATAAATATTCTAACAGTCGCATCGCAATATATCTATGAAAATCTTTTGTATGTCCATAAAAACATAGACTCATTTTGTAAAAAGAGTGATACTCATAACATAAATACTAGATATAAGCATAATCTTGTGTTACATGCAAGCCGTCTCCACAAAATAAGTAATTCTTTTATGGGGCAATGTATACGGTTCTATAACAAACTTCCCAGCAATATAAGAAAATTGTCAATAAACAAGTTTAAAAGTACTATTAAAGCCAAATTGTGTAATAATAATAATAAACCCCGCAGGGCAGCTTGTGGCGAGCTGTTGGTGCGTAACGACACCACGGGTACCCGAGTGCT
Organism: Pyralis farinalis; assembly: GCA_947507595.1. NCBI lineage: Eukaryota > Metazoa > Arthropoda > Insecta > Lepidoptera > Pyralidae > Pyralis > Pyralis farinalis. The sequence continues at coordinate 2,168,510 of OX382263.1, forward strand.
CCAGAGAGTCGATCAGGGCCTTCGTCTCCGACGTGTCTTCGTCGGTCGGAGTGAAAAGTCAAGAAGGCCCGCAGGACTCTCAGCTCTGGCTTGCCTTCATTGGCCGTCCAGAGAGGAGTCGATAGAGTATATTGCTTTAGCAGGTGATATGCTCCAGGGGTGGAAGTGTTAAAGGGCATAACGCCGCGAGTAACTTCGGAGAAAGCGCAGCACACCTCTCAACACCCCTGAGTCACTCACACCGGTGTTGCCCCCGGCCGACTATCTCTGGCATTTCGGGGGTCCATCTAGTGAGTGGCGAGCCACCGCCTGCCAAAAGTAACAGTCAGATATGATAGTTATGGCAGGTGTCCGTCCCTCTTCTGTAATAGCCCGGTTCTAATAATACCTCCAAATCTCACTTTAATAGCCCACTTTTTCCCGACATATTTCCAATAGTCCCAATACCTGCCGTGGCCTGTTCATTGGTATATTGACCGATTGATATCCCCTGGAGCGGATCACGGCAGGTGTACAACATGACATACAATCTTTTCTAAGGGGCCTCTACGCGTTGGATCTTTATCCCCGCGCAAGCCTATCAAATGACCGGGATTAATACCCGTGAGAAGAAAGAATAATAATAATAAAGATGTTTATTTCCCTAGTTCGCATGTTACATTCTATCCAACAGGGCGGTGGTATGTTCGGCCTGTGGGTGTGTCAGCTACTTACTATCTACTTATATTTGTCTGTAAGATCTGTATAAGTGTCAAGTAGTGTATGCTGTATGTTCTTTAGTGTATTTGTACAGAGTAAATTTATATAAACTTAAAGTGTTGTTTGATGTTACCTTATCCTACTATAACTAATTACAATCTATGGGGACGTGGAGCAGTCGTTCGCTTGCTGAGCAGCCGGCTCCTGTCTCTTTTTGGTACGTAGCTTATTTCGCCTAATCTAGTGTTGATTAAGAGAGGATTGTACTGTCCGTGTCTGGTGTAAACGTCACCAGGGGTATCTATATCCTCGATGTTCATTTCACGGAGTCGACGGAGCATGTCCTCATTTAGATCTTGCGCACGAAGGTGCCATGGATCCCAGTCGAGCATGTCCCAGAGTACTGAAGTTTCTAGGCGTCTTGGGAATTGTCCGGCGGTTTTGAGAGCCATTCGATATTGGCGTTCAATTTTTAATAGGTTACTTTTACTGTAACGTGAAAGAAGTTGCACCACGCCGTAATCCAATATAGGGAGTATGCAGGCCTGAATGACGGCGAGTTTCACTGTCAGTTCCGTCTTGGCGTGCCAGCCTATGATGGGTCCTAACGCATTTCGTGCTCGTCTCGCCTTTTGTACTACGTAGTCCGTCTGTTTGCCCATGGTCATGGTCTTGTCTAAATGTACGCCCAGATATTTAATACTTTTTTTATATTTGATTGACTCGTTTTTTATGCGGATGGTGTTACGGTAGTTTCTTTTGTGAGTGAACATGGCACACTCCGTTTTGTCTACGTTGCATTTAAGCCCCCATCTATGGTAATAGTCTATGATAGTTTCAGCGGCCCAGCCCGCGCGGTGTGTTGCGCAATTTGGGTCAGGGGATCTGTTGAGGATGCACAGATCATCGGCGTATTGGGAAAGCTTTAGTCCGCGGATGTGATCCCGTTGGTCCCAGACGTCGTGTACGTACAGGTTAAAAATAACCGGACCTAGGATAGAACCTTGGGGCACTCCATGTGGCACGGATTTCTCATCTCCAATGGTAGTTCTGAAGCGTCCGTATATTTTGCGGCCGGTCAGATAATTCTCCATTAGTTTTATGATATTGTTCGGGACGTCGGCCGTTTGAAGTTTCTTCATTAAACCTTCGTGATTTATGGAGTCGAAGGCCTTCGATAGATCCGTCGACACCATGGCTACGCTCTCTTTAGCCTCCAACGCGTCTGTAATGAACTTGCCGGTGCGAAGGATTTGTGTGCCTGTTCCTCTGTTCTTGGTGAAGCCATGTTGGAACAGTGGTTGGAGCTTGTCTGCCGTCTGTCTCAGACGTGACAGGAGCAGGCGTTCATATAGTTTACCCATGATATTCAGCAAGGTGATGGGTCGGTACGATTTGGCGTCCCGGTGATTCTTACCTGCTTTATGCAGGAAGATGCACTCCCCAATTTTCCATTTGTTAGGGTAATAACCTGTCAGTAGTAGGTAATCGGCTATCACTTTGTATCTGATGAGAAATGGGTCGCCTCCTAGTTTGAGGGCATCCGCTTTGATTTTGTCCGGGCCAGGTGCCTTCTTATTTTTGAAATGTCTGAGTGCTGATTTGATTTCTTCTATGGAGGTAGGGTCAAGGGGCTGGAACGGTGTGGTCTTTTCTGTGCTCTTGTCTTCGTTACTTATCTCAGCTTCTGTAATGATTGCTGCATCGACCAGGGCGTCAATAGTTTCTTTCTCGCTGTTGCAACTCTCGATGTGGGGTAGTCTCTGAACCGGAGCCTTTAGGTTGCGTTGGATTCGCCACATCTGGGCTTTGTTGTTCTGTGGGTTGTTTATCAACCGTGTCCATTTGTCGTTGTTATATTCTACAAGTGCTTCATGAACCAGGCGTTTCAGATGATTGTGCATTCGTCTTTGTTCAGTTATTCTGTGTTGATTGAAGCGTAGGCGCCATGCTTTTTTTCTTGCTTTATTTCTTTCATCGATTAGTTTATTAATCTCCTCTGGGAGTTGATCTCTCCTGTTGTTTTCATGTAATGGCGCATATTCATCTAGAGTTTCGATAATGGCTTTTTCTAGCTGTAATATATATTCCTCGCATTCTACGTCGGATGTTATTTTGTTTGACAGAAGTGAAGTTTTACTCCATAGGGTTTGTTGAAATTGTTGTCTGTTCTCGTCGTTGTTGGCGATACCGCGGGTGTTTCTTACCAGTGTTTTCTCTCTATCCACTACTATATTTAGGTCCAGTAGCCAAGGCATATGATCTGAGCCAACCGATGTTATTTGTTTGCATATTATGGTGTTAACAGTTTGCGTATCGTACGAGGAAATGGCTGCATCAAGAATGCCATAGCCCGCACTGTTGGGTCTTGAGGGTAGGCCCGTGTGGTGTATGGTGCAGACGTCGGAATTGCAGAGGTCGCGAATGAGCACTCCTGCTCCTTCATCTCTCGTTTGGTTGAGTATGGTCATTTTGAGGTTTAGGTCCCCGATGGTGATATTTGGGGTTTCGGTTATGATATCTTCAAGTTCATCATTAAGCGTTGCGGCATCGATGTGAGCTGATCTATGTGGTATGTATATTCCCTTTATTTTTAGAGAGTCTCCGGTCAGATGATCGTAAGTGAGATTAATAGCTACACCTTCGATAATACGGTCGCTTTCTTCAGTACCTGGTGTTACATCGGCTTGACTCCAGCGTATTCCTCGCATCACGTACATAGCTGTAGTTAGATGTGGCGCGATTGAGTGAGTGATCTTGTCATAGTGCAGGAGGTTCATGCGGGTTTTGGAGAAGTCCACGCGGCACTCGTTGACTATGATTATGTGGGGTTTGTGACGGTCAGCTAAGGACTTTAGTTCGAGGAATTTACCTTTAAGTCCTTGCGCATTGAGGTGTAGTATGCGTAGGTTATGATATTGGGTTCTTAGAGTGTTTGTTGAGAATTTGAATGAGGATTTGATGTTGTAGCTGTAGCTGGATTAGAATTTGTTTCAAGGTTATTTGTAACTCTCGTTCTAGGGGCTCCATGCTGTTTCCTTTGTTTGTAATGAGCTCATTTGCCTGCGTTGTTGGCTGCTGCTTCGTTTGCATTTGGGGTGCCTGTTTGTGAAGCGTTGGGAATTCTGAAGTAGAGGCAATATTCACGTACGAGTTGTTTTCCTGGCGGTAATTATGTGCTACATATCGACGTTTAGATGCTTCTCTTTGTTTACTTTCTTTTTCTCTATGTTGCACAATTTGGCGTTCTACTGCCTTCTGAAACTTTTCACATTTAACTTGATTGGCTCCATGGCCCGGTTTCTTGCATGCTGAGCATATTTCTATCTTTACGCCTTCTTCATTTTGAATAATGGAGGTAGGATGTTTCTCTTCACCGTGACACGCCGATGTTGCATGCGTGAAGAGGAAACATCTCTTACATTGTGTTATTCTCCGAGGATCATTTTTGTACTGCTGAGGCTTCATGCTGAAAGCCCCAAAGTACGCATGTTTTGTTGTTTTCATAAGCGTAGCGATTTCATCGTATGAGTGGGCACCGTCAAAGATAAATAAGTGTAGGTTACCTTTGATTGTTCTCATTTTGGTTGGCCTCACGCCGATGCACCTTTCCATTTCTTCAAGGCATGTATCATTTGTCTCATCGTAAATATTTGTGTTTAGCACAACCTTCGTATGGTGGTACTGTTGAGCTTTAGGTACGCGTGCCACGAAGCGGAGTGTATCGTCTAAATTCTTCAGTTCTTCTATAATTATTTTCCTTATATCCGCGGTGTATACGCGGATAGTGATGGTTCTTTTGTTTGGAGCCATGGCGTGCCTAGCTCCATGCTTTGTGGATATTTGTCTAATCTTGTTTAGGTATTCTGGGTCGTTAATTTTCTTTACGTCCGTTATAATTATATCAGGTATGTGAGCAGGTGGTGTTAACACTCTAGGTTGTCGCTGGATCGTTATCTTGTCAGGAGAGGCGACATTTCTTTTCCTCTTTTTAGATTTGGGTGTGGTAAAAGTCGTAGGCTCGGTGTCATCTTCTCTCTCCAATTCATCTTTGTGCTCTTCCGCTGGTAGGAGCAAGGAGAAGCGGTTACATGTTGTTATCCCGAGCTGCTGTTGGGAGGCCGGTCTGGCGGCGCGTATATGTACTGTCTCATGACTGAGCTTGGTAGCGGAGTTGTTGCGCAGATTCGTCGAGTCGATCATTTTTTCGTTCGCTTGCGCGGGTAGATCATCATAGCATTTTTGCGCAGCGATAGCGGACTCATTGCTGGGTGTAGGCGTATTTGCAGTCGCGTGGCAAGGTATCCGGCGTGTGGTACGGCGGGACCCACTCAGCAATGGCCTGGCACTTTTTTGTTGGGTTTTGGGTGTATCATTGTATACCGATACTACTTTGTTTACTATGCCACATTCACATGTCACCATTTCTTCACTTTGGAGTCCCATGACAGGCATGTATTTCACATTTATTTGTCTGTTGCACTTGCGGCAATCTATTTTATTTATTTTACAGAAGTTGATGTTACACGAGTATATATTAATTTCATTTGCACTGTCGACTAGGTGTCCGTTTGAGATATTTGCTGTGATTTTTAGGAAACATTTCACGGCACTTCTCTTGTTACAAGATCTGCACTGTAGCTGTTTAATCTTCGTTTGGAGTACATGCCACTCGTAAAACTTTTTTATTTTGTTAATTTTTGCGCAGTGCCAGCAGGCGACAGCGTATTGTTCGTCGTTATCCGGGATAAGTTCACATACACTAGAAAATTTATAGTCACTTTTTTGTAATAGGTTCACTTGTCTTGCACTGTCCGTGTCCATTTCACTAGTTTTACTGGTTTGGGGAGGCCCCGAAGGGCCTCCGTTAGTTTCTTCACTCATATGAGCGAAGGCGGGTATAATTCACTTGTTGTTAAAATCCTCAACCAGTCGTGCGAGACACTGGCCGCCCATGCTTGCGGCCATAAGCGGTGGGTCTCGACGACTGGCCGTGCGGGCAGAAGCGTCCAGCTGATCTAGACACTGTGAAACTGCACAAACGCCGTAAGGTAGGGGTCTTGGTAGACTGGTTATGCGCGTAGCACTGCGTGGATACGTCTAGTCGCTGCGGAGTGCGCTCCGTCCAAATTGTGTAGCAGGGCATATTATAAAGTATCTGACTATATTAATAATAAAAATGCCTGGGATTGAGTCGATCCAATTATAATGTAATTAATAAATTATGTAAATTTGTTTGGATACCAAAAGAGGGATGCCTGAGTTTTTTGGCAGTATTTTTATCAGTGCTCACCTAGTCATGAACTGCACGGCAGGGAAAAAAATTGTGACGATTCCAAACAAATGTAGCCATTTTTACGGAATAAAAAGATTTTGACTTTTGACTTTTTTTTACTGTAGTTCCTTGGGAAAACATCGGCAGGGAGCTCATTCCACAACTTAATAGTTCTCGAAAGAAAGCTTCTCAGGAACCGCACAGTACGTGACCATTGCGGTTCCATTGTATGAGGGTGAACTTGCAGACGTCGGCGAGCAGTGCGATTGTAAAACGAGGCTGTTGGCATGATATCGAACAACTCCTCAGAACACAACCCATTGTACAATCGGTAGATCGATAGATCATGTAGTACAGTACCAATAAACCGACTGTATTCGAAACCCAGAACTATCATATGATATACTGCGACGGATAGCAAACAAGCATAAGCTGTCAACACAGCAACTCCTCATCTTCTGGTGACCGTACGCACTTGCCGGAACACAACAACCCTCCAGGGGGTTGTTATTTGGCTGCCGTCTTCTGAGCGATGGAGGTACTCCAGTATCAGAGCCTTGTTTGTTGATAAGCAGGGTGCACCACGTGCGGGTGAGGCTGGCTTTGCCTCTAAAGGTGGCATTGAGCTACTTATATACCAAATGCATTGTTAGCACTTGTGATAAATCTAATTAACAAAATAATAAAACATTTTATGGTTTAATTAAATTATTTTCCGTAACAAATTATGTACGACAAATAAACACAGCATCAAATTGGAAATCATTTTAATTTACCAGAAGGCACAGATCGCTAAACACAATGCAGCGCTGGTCCCGACGCTCACTTATGGAAGCGAGAGCTGAAAGTAGGATAAACGCTGTCGAAATGCGAGCGTTGTGCAAAATTTGTGGCTTGCAAACACTTGCAGACCGTATTCACAATAATGATGTCAGAACAGAGTGGAAGGTAATGTCAGAAGCCTCAGAAACCGGCGAGCGTGCACGACAAGAGCAATAAATGTTATTGAAACGAGTGAAGTATGTAAGGATCGGGTCACGTGGCGCTCGGTCCTCTCTGCCTACCCCGCAAGGGATTAGGCGTGAAGTTATAGATAGATAGATTAATTTGACAAGACATTATCCCGTCTTAGTAGTGATCTTTCTATTTAGCATCCACAATTCCGTAGTCTGGTTAAATGGAGCCCAAAACATTGCTCGACTCAACGCTGCATCTGGCGTGACAGGAACTGCTACCAGGTCTCTTTGACAGCGTCCCTGGTAGCTCAGGTGCCATTCTGAAATATACACATAAATTCTTAGAGTCTAGAATGCTCGCAGGAGTTTTTATACAGCATCTGGAGGCAAGCAAGCGTACAGCCAACCCGGTGTACCCGGTTTTGCATAATGCAGAAGTGTGGCATCGCGTTGATGATGCATTGTAAGCATCGATGCAAGCAAAAAACGAGCCATTTGCTCTTTTTATATCATGGACTCCTGAGAATCACTCAGGGAACTGTTCGAAGAAATAAAATGTCCTTACTGTTACTTCTCATGCATAGAGAAGTAACTTCGGATTATTTACTTAAGGATTATTTGCTATGAAATATATACTATGAAAATAAAATGTAAAAGTTGAAAACGTTTTCAAACTTCACCAAAAATCTAAGAGCTTCAGCTTGCGAGGAATGGTAGATATTTTCTTATAAATTGTATTCGAATCTACAGCCTGAAAAGGTACTGTCCTTTTCTGACAATGTGTTCAAGAAGTACATTAAAAATACTCTCAGTAAAAAGGTTTATTACAGAATAGATGAATATGCAACTGACAAAGATGTCTGCAAATACTTCAGTACAGACGACCTTTCCTTAATAACCTTTAATTCTACCATTTGATATCATAATTATACCAATATAGTGATGTGAATTTATTGAAATATCTAATTGACAATTTGAAAAGAGGATTTCTTCGCCAATGGTGATTTCCGAAATACTAGCAGAATAAAAAGAAAAATGGTAACATGAAAGAATTTAATAAGATAAAATAAGATTAATTTAATAAAAGATAAGATGCGTCAAGGTGATGGAAGCAATTAAAGCGGTATACTTACACGTAGACTAACGACTGTGTAGATATTTCTATAACTAACATGAGCAATGAAATTACTACAAGTAGTAATACTTACTTGCCCCTGTAAATACAATTAAACATACATTAACGCAATTCTAATCCAGGTTTCGCTCTCTGGCAACACTGGGAGACGGATCATCTTCCATAGAACCTTGGGCCTGGGATGTAACACAATGAAAGTAGTATTATTTGAAAGGTAGTAGAAAACTATACGGTTTCTGAAAATTTGGCCATAATTGGCAATCTGAGATCTGAGAAATAGAATATTATTAAAAAGTGGGGTTATGAAAATCCTATGGTAAAACAGTGTAGTTTTTTAGGGAAAAAACATCATAAAGCTATATATTTTTAATGATTTTTAACATACAAAAGCATATTAATGTACCTAATTAAATATTAGTGACTTTATGTTAGGTAGGTACTGAAAGTTTTGGTGTGTCTAGTTACCAATTTAGGTACCTAGGTAAGTATAATAGAAAACTATTCCACGCATAATACCTACTCACCTTTTAGAGTACCTAATAGGTACTTAAATATGATTTTAATAAAACTGAAATCCGTATTAAATCGCAAAGGTAGAAGAAAAATTCAAAACATCAAGAGCACATTCAAAACGTAACGAATTAGACGAAGCAAACGAGTCGAGTGACGTGACATGCAACTGACATTTACTTTTTTTTTAGTGTCAATGTCAGTTTTTTTTCCACAGCGCTGGCATCTGAGTATTTAAGACAACTTATGTGAATAATCGATTAAAGATAGTTGGCCATTTTATAAAACACTGTCTTGTTGATTGCATGACATAAATATCATTATTTGCTGTGTAATGTGCGTATGAGTTTGGTAAAAATATTATTTTTAGGTCGCCTGCAGTAAAACTATTATCAAGGCCACATCAAGGCAAACAATGTAATCGATTATAGCATACTATTCGATTCATTCGTTAACTTTAACTTTAAACCTTATTTTCTCTTTTCTCAGATAGCGGTTAAGGCTCAGTTTTCTAACATATCACTACTATGATTTAAGAGTTTTTATAACGTATAATTCATCTTGTTACATTTTGGCCCACAATGAACCGTCTCCTTTACGACTCCCTATAAATTAATTAAATTTTAATATTTATTTGCCCATTTTATCTATTTCATTTATTTAATTGACTTCGTAAATAGTGATAAAATAGTGTACAAATGTTTTTGTAAAGAATAATCAAGTATTTGAACATAATTTATCGAAATTGTGCGATCCAACTGTCAAAAACTCGAAGTTCATATCGTAACGTTTACTTTCGATTTTAGTTTTCTTGTGAAAGATTGTTTTTTTACTGTTAATTAGTGCGCATTGGTAAGTTGTATTGTTCTATTATTTCCTTCTTCCATATAGACAACAAAATAAACTACCGCGATTGCTTATATTATAGAAACCTGTTACGTACTTAAGTCGTTCATAGCTCGTTATACCCTATAAAACAGAATATTATTATTGTTTTAATGTTAAGTATTAGTATAGAGGAAATACCTTAGAATAGTTCATACACTATAACTTAGAGCTTAAATTTTCATACAATAACAGCTGATCGGTGTGATAAGAGGTCAATGCTCACGAACAATATAAACAACATCAAACCTGAGGGTTGTTACTATAGCTTTGGGAACATATTTACACAGCCCAACATTACACTAGCTCACTGAATTAGCTCACTGTGAGTGACGTCCATACACACACAGGCCCTGCTTTTGTGTCTTTTCACTTAACAATTAGTTGAAGTGGAATTGTATGACAGGCATACACATTGGCCACAGACAATAAACTCAACAATTTACACATTTAACTGTTTAATTGAATTAGTTCCTGAGCAACTTCTTACCGGGGTATAGTATAAATAGTATATTAAATAGTTAAGTACTTGTTGTAAATAATTACTCATTACTGCATAAAGTACATAGGTTTATATAGTTGCCATTAGTGAATTAACCATAAAATATAGTATATAATAACTTAATCTGTATCATTCTAATTAGATACACCAACCTTATTTATTTATTTTTTAACTAAACGGTTTGAGGTGAAAATGATGCTGACTAGAAAGGCAATGGCTGAGGCACGCTATGAAGAGTTAAATGACAGGTATTTAAATGCATTAAAAGATGTTAAAAATTCAGAGCTACGATACAAAGAATTAAATAATAAATTTTTGTTAACTTTAAAAGATTTAAAGAAATATAAGGAATTGTCAGAAAAATTGCAAAATGAGCGAGATGACAATGAGTTGGAAGCACTGTCAATTATTAAAAGTAATACTATACTTAAGGAAAGGATAGTGAAAATTAATTTAGAGTTAGATAATGCTTTGGAAGAAAATAATACATTGCAGTCTTTGGTAGGTAGTTTTGATCAATGTAGGGTTGAGTTTGAGACCACTCTAGAACGCAATATTCAGCTAGAAACCAAATTAAAACAGGCACTAAGCGCAATTGATCAGTTGGAATGTTCCCATCAGGAGTCAACAGTTGTTCATTCCCAGTCATTATTCGATGAATTGCTAGATAGCGCTCCAAACCTAGTTACTGATTCTGCCATCTCAAATATGAATGATCCACCGTCACTGACAATTGACTTAACCTGTGATGAGCCTGTAGTATCGAACACACAGGATAAACATGCTAGTGTATGTAGTGTATGTACAATAAAATTTAATAGTAATAATAGGGAATACAAAAACATCATTCAAGATCTACAATCTGAGATCCAAACACTTAATAATTCTTTAGATTTAATGACTAAAAAATATGAGGATGCTCAAAGAGATATTGATGAATACAGTGTAGGCATGGATAGATTAGTAGCTGACTTGAGAGAAAATGAACAAAAATTATCGTCTCTTAGTAACTTGTACAATAGGAATGAATTAACCCGAACTCCGATGAAATGTTCACAGGTAACTCAATCCTCGAAACTATCTCAAGTACATAGCCACAATGTGAATGAGGCCATTAATAGTAGTGCTTTTAAACAGATGTCATCATCATTAAATAATAATAGCGAAAATAATAACTCCAAAATAATAATGTATAGTGATGAAATAGGTAAAAACATGGGCCAATTATTATTACAAAAATCAGGAAAACTGGTTACCAATTATTGTTTGCCTGGAGCCAGTTTCACTCAAATAGTTGATAAAATAGTTAAGAGGGATTACCACCCCAACACAACTTTAATTGTTTTTATTGGGAGGAGAGGAAATTTAAACAAATATATAATGATTAAATATTTTAATATGTTACAACAGTTAAATGTGGGAAAAGTGTTTTTATTTACTTTCCCATACAATCATTTGTTGCCCGAGGCGGAAAATGCATCTAGGTATAGATTAAATGATAAAATGCATACATTGACATTATATGATGACAAATTTCATATACTTGACATAAATATATTTAATAATAAACATTATAATTTGACTGAAGATAAATTTTATCTTAGCAATTTTTATAAAAGACAAATAGCAGATTCGCTATCATATTGTTTTAACAGCAGGTAAGTTACTTTTAGACTTATGTATGGAACGAAATCTCCTTGCGTCAAACATGTCATTCCTTCACAAAGATATTCACATGAACATGGAATAAACAGAAAACTGTAATTGATTTGATTTTGATAGACGGACGTTTCTGAAATACGCTAGTGGATATAAAAGCTATCAGAAGTCTCACTTTTGTAACGGACAAGGATCTGGTGGTAAGCCGATTTGTGGGCCTTTTCAAGAAGTGGAGGCACTGGCGAGTGCGTTTCCTTACGGAGATCATGAATTAATAAGATTCTACTCAAAAACGTTCGGACACCGTGAGTGATTTTTGTGTGAATCGGAACATATATAATTAATCCATCCATGTCGGTAGATGTAATAATTGAATAACCAATGTAAGACAAATGTCACCCTAGTCTTCCTGCGACCACGGATGCTGCAAAGCATTCGAAATGTCAGGTTCAACATAATAAATAAAACACGCAATACTTCCGTTAAAAATTGTTTAATTCAATGTATAATAATCGCGAAAATCTAAGACAATACAATGAATAAGAAGTCAAAAATTAGAAAATAAAAGGTTCTCATTACACTTTTATTTAGTCAGTGAAAGACTAGAAGTAGAACATTAAGAGATTATGACTGGTGGGATACGGAGGTTGAATTATCAGTGAAAAAATATGTATGAATGAAAAGAAGAAAGAAATATACCGTCGATGCAAGAAAGAAACCAAAGCTTCAGTAAAAGTCAAGCGTGAAAGAATTAGTTTGATTGAGGAAGAGAGGCTGACGAGAAACTACGGCGCTAATACCAAACTCTTCTGAAGAGTGGTGAAGAAGTCTCGGAGCGGTTCGTCGGCATCCAGAATGAACAAGATAAAGTGTAAAGCTGGTGGAATTCTTGCTAACACTCAGAAAGAATTATTACGGTGGAGTGAATATTTTAAACAAATGTATGGTTATGTCCAGAACGCTGACGCTGGTAATGAATTTGTGACTGACACGGCAGTATCAGCGTCATGGAAAGTCAGTTCTGGAAACTAGAAAGTATGCTCCGTCGGTTCGGACATGAGAAAAACTTGCAAAATGGAAATATGACGACGCACATATAAAATGCGATTTAGATGCCGAGGAAGAACTAGACTCTCCTACTATGATCAAAATTTGTCGTGTTTTACCAGCAGGTGATGTCAGGAGCCCTTGGATGCCATCAAGTGTGCATGAAAAGAGCAATGAATGTTAAAAAAGCTAGTGAAATATGTAAGAACGGCGTGTTATGGCTCTCGGTTCTCTCTGTGTACCTGGCGTGAAGGTATACATACAACAGAAATACATTAAATACTAAATTAAATAGATATACTCACAAAGTTTACAGCACAGAACATGTTCAGTAGCTATTAACAATCCAAATATAATAGTCTTTATTATTAAATATAATGACATATTGAATGTGTATTTACGTAAATTACACCATACTCTGCAACTTACTTCCACATTATTATTTCTTTGTCATTTTATTGTTTTGTGTACTATTATTACTTGATTGAAGCACCATTGTGTAGCTTATCAATTATAGACTCATGTTAAATGTGCCTACGTGCTCTTATTAATATATAAGTATATATAAAGTCGTCTGTGCATTGAAATTTAAATAAATGCCATAAGTGCCACACTTGTGATAATGTGCTATCATCCCCTATTTTAACGACCCCGTTGCGGAGTGATTAGCAATACAAGCAGTATACACACTACACTTAACAAAATACTTACATACACTAAAACTTAACAAAATACTTCATTTTGTTAAGTTTTAGTGTTACACTAAAAATTTTAATAATGAACTACGCTGTAATGTAACCAAATAAACTACACTGAACTAAATTAACAAAACAAACTATACTAAAAGTTAACAAAATGAACTACACTAAAAATTAACAAAATATATAAATAAACTACCAACAATTAACAAAGTAAGCAGCACTAAAAATAAACTAATGGCAAAATTAAATTAATTAATGATCTTTCTCGGCTCCAACATATTCCAATTTAACATTGTATATCTGTTTCGTCATTTTTTCATCCTGCATTATTTCTGCATATTCGAACCAAGCACACCTATTCTTAACACCGACTCTCTATTTTACACGAACTTTCTTTCTTACATCAACATTACGAACACGGCCAGTAAGCGCTATGCAACAAATGCTCTTATTTTTGGCCCCATTTACGTTAGTCAAACAGACTAACGTAAACAACTCCCCTCTTCTCTCCCGTTCATAAAGTCAAAGTCAAAGTCAAAATCTTTTTATTCCGTAAAAATGGCTACATTTGTTTGGAATCGTCACAATTTTTTTCCCTACCGTGCAGTTTATGACTAGGTGAGCACTGATAAAAATACTGCCAAAAAACTCAGGCATCCCTCTTTTGGTGTCCAAACAAATTTACATATTTTATTAATTACATTATAATTGGATCGACTCACTCCCAGGCATTTTTATCATTAATATAGTCAGATACTTTATAATATGCCCTGCTACACAATTTGGCTTTAATAGTAGTTTTAAATTTGTTTATTGACAATTCTCTTATATCGCTGGGAAGTTTGTTATAGAACCGTATACATTGCCCCATAAAAGAATTACTTATTTTGTGGAGACGGCTTGCATGTAACACAAGATTATGCTTATATCTAGTATTTATGCTATGAGTATCACTCTTTTTACAAAATGAGTCTATGTTTTTATGGACATATAAAATATTTTCATAGATATATTGCGATGCGACTGTTAAAATATTTATTTCTTTGAATTTTTCTCTAAGGCTCTCCCGGGGACCAAGTTTGTAGATAGCTCTTATGGCTCTCTTTTGCAATAAAAAGATGGTGTTAATGTCCGCGGAGTTACCCCAAAGAAGAATTCCATATGACATAATACTAGGAAAGTAGCTGAAATAAACTATTCTAGCCGTATCAATATCAGTGAGCCGTCTAATAGTTTTCACTGCATAGGCTGCAGAACTTAGTTTTCCTGATAATTTTTCAATTTGTGGGCCCCATTGTAGTCTGGAGTCAATTGTTATACCCAAGAACACAGTTGTCTCCACAGGGGCTAAATTAGTTCCATTAACATGTACATTGGTAGCCACCTGTCTTACATTAGGTGTTGAGAACTTAATTACTTTAGTCTTTTTATCGTTTAAAAGCAGATTATTAACACTAAACCAATGAATAACTTTAGAGAGAGCATCGTTAACTTCGTCATAATTACCTAACTGTCTATTAATTTTGAATGTCAAAGAGGTATCATCCGCAAACAATACAATCTCATGTTTATCCCTTACATAATAAGGTAAGTCATTTATATAAACTAAAAATAAGAATGGACCTAGAATTGACCCCTGTGGGACTCCCATAACTACAGGGGACCCCGAAGATCTTTTACCATTAACATCGACGTTCTGTATCCTATTGCCCAGATAAGAAGACAGAAGTTCGAGAGCCTTGTTCCTGATACCGTAGTGGTGTAATTTTCTGACATAGGAGATATTTTAGAATTTGGAAGTTTAATAATGTCTAATTGTTAATTAAAAAAAAACATAAATGTGAGAACCAATCCAATCTTCACCGGATTAGTTGGCTCTTCATTATTTTTTTTTCGCAACTACGGCCAACAACTAAAACAGAGTGCAGATTAATTTAGTGTAAAATTCTATAATATCGGTCACTACCGGTGTAGGTCACGCACACAGTAAGACGAAATCACCGTTGAAGAGATTGCTTTGCGACGGTAAATGCTTACTACATAGGCCGTACGTATTTTGCTACATTAGACATGTAAAAAATGTTGATAAAAAATACTTTTTTAAAAACATACTTTAATTCATAAATTCCACCGTACTAAAACCATATTAAAAATTTGTTGTACTAAAACGAAAATAATAATTTTATTAGGCACAAATAATTGGTCTGAAAGAGAGTGTCGGTACATGTAAAAAGAGTTACGAAATTTATATACAACGCGAAAGTAGAAGGATGTTGAAGCCAAAGAACTTCACCTACCATGACCAAATTAGACGTGTTTTATCAGAAGGTGATGTGCCTTAGAAACTGGCGAGCGTGCTAGAGAAGAAATGTAAATGTTAAAAAAGCGAGAGAGACACCTCACTCGCTTCTTTAACATTGAGTGAGGACCGAGTCACGTGGAGCTCGGTTCTCTCTGCCTACCCCGCAAGAGATTTGGCGTGAAGTTAGAGATAGATAGACAATGTTGGGAATACTTTTGAAATTAACTTCTTTTTTATAGGAGAATATCTTAGGAAGGCCAAGAGTTGACGTGATGTTATAGATAGATAGAAATAAATTTGAATGCTTGTAGCGTGCAAGAAAATATTTACTTTGAATACTTATTTTTTTCTATTTGCTTGTAGTAAGCTTTCAAAAGCTTGTAGTAAGCTTTTGAATAATTTTCACCTAATAAAATTCTTATTTTCGTTTTAGTACAACTGAATTTTAGTTTAGTTTAAATATAATTGAAATTTTATTTATAAGTTTATATTTTTTTTAATAAATTATTTTTATATTATAGTTTTATTTTTAACGCTTTAGTTTTATCGTAATTTGCATTTCTAATAATGCATCATTATTACAAGGTATTTTTTCTGTTCAAACTATCTGATTCTCCGATGAGTAGTCCTTTGTTCTGATGTTCCAATGTTTACCTTCCGTTTCCATCTTCAGAACCTAGATATCATACAGGGCCAAAGCGCTTGCCAACACGAAATAACGGGTCGGCAGCTCGTGAGTGACACCCCTGGTGTTGCAAATATCCATAGGCTACGGTGACTGTTTACCATCAGGCAGGCCGTATGCTTGATTGCCACCATTAATGGTATAAAAAAAGACACCGAACTCAATATGGATACTTGATTTTATTACAATTCATAGGAGTTTTACCTTTGGCCACCTTCCGGCTCCATCATAATGTCTCCATATTAAGACCCTGGACATCATGTAACACCAGGGTGTTTACCGAGACAAAACAAATGAGTCTAAACTGGACGGGTTTATCATGTTTTGAGGAATTTATGTTGCCACCTGCCGACTTCACCATCAGACCAGCTCGATATTAGCATATTAATTCATTATCACCCAAGATTACCAAATTTGAGTCCAATCGAACGTCAGGAAGTGGTTCTAATTTAACTTCCAACATTTAGCCCACACATTTAACGAGCACAGTGGCGCAGAGGTTAATAACGCGACTTTAACAATAACGCTCGTGTCTGTTTGTCTTGGTCCGGGTGTTTTTAAGAGAGGTAGGGCGCATCGAAGCTGCCCGTCTGGGGAAGTACCTCCATCTCACAGAAAACCGCAGCCAAATAACATCAACTTAGACGGTTATTGTGTTTCTGCGTGTGAGTGAGGTCACCAGCAAACTCGTGAAGACTTGCTATGTAAAGAGAGCTGAGGTGGCTGGTGGTGTAGTTGGCTACGCTTTACATCAGGTGGGCTGTACGCTTGAATGCCTCCCGACGTCGTATAAAACATTAGAAGACGGCAGGTTAAATTAAAGCGTGTTGAAAATGATTACCAATACGCTTAGACAGAGAAAGACGACCGAGAAGCCGCATTTTATTCTTAGTGGTACAAAAAGTACAGAGTCGTGATGTTGCGAATTTTTTCGTAAATTCGTAAACAAAACCACATGAAAAGCTAGTATTTTTTTATAAGTAGGTTTGTTACTCACGAATCGATTTGTATTATCTTGTTCGGGCTTAAAATAGATTTTCCTGTTTGGAGAACTAAATCATGGGGCCATGTTATTTGTCCATTACATTTATGTTACTTTTATGTGACATCACCAACATTGTTTATCAAATGTGATACATTTGATAAACAATGTTGGTGATGTCAGGAACCCTAGAAACCGGCGAGCGTGCACGAGGAGGGCAATGAATGTGAAAGAAGGCTCACGTGGCGCTCGGGTCTCTCTGCCTACCCCGCAAGGCAAATCCCTTGCGGGGTAGGCAGAGAGACGCGTGAAGTTATAGATAGATAGACAATGTTGGTAATACTTTTGAAATGAAACCTTTTTTATAGGAGAATATCATAGGAAGGCCAAGAGTTACCTACCATGACCAAATTGATCGTGTTTTATCAGAAGGTGATGTCAGGAGCCTTAGAAACCGGCGAGCGTGCATAAGAAGAGCAGTGAATGTTAAAGAAGCGAGTGAACTTTGTCAGGATCAAGTCATGTGGCGCTCGGTTCTCTCTGCCTAACCTCCAAGGCATTGGGCGTGAAGTTATATATATAGTTTTTTTTTTATTTCCAACGTCGGGAGTCATACAAGCACACGGCCCACCTGATAACCATGTAAAACCTCTTCACGCCTTTCTTGAAGGACCCCATGCTGTAGTCCTTTGGGTAAACCTCGGCAGGGAGTTTATTCCACAACTGGAGAGGTCTCGGAAGAAAAGTTCGCTGGAACAACACAGTACGCGACCGTTGCGCAGTGTGTGAGGGTGAACTCCCAGCCGTCGGCGAGCGATGCGGTTGTAAGAGGAAGCTGTCGGCATCATATCGAACACAGCCCGTTGTACAATCGGTAGAACACACAAAGGGAGACATAATCTCGCCAACGGCGCAATACCGTCTGTAAGCTTGGGATCGCCGACTTTATTGGAATTAACCTAATTAATTGAAATTCATTGAATTAAAGCCACGGGGTGTTGCAAGTGATTTGTAAATCCTAAAATTTGTTTTTAGGATTTGTAGGTATTGTATTTTTAGGATTTATAGTAGGTATTGTAATATCCCCGAATGACACATCCAAACTCAGTGCCTCTGTGGACTTTATATGGTATTGATAAATAGGTATTATAACGGCGCAACTTGAGAAATACATTTTTACGCGCCAACTGCAAAAAAATGTTTTCAGGGCACATATTTGTAAGTTTCTTTATTCCACCATAACTACGAGTACTATGCGCCTTAATCACAAACAAGAAATCACTTGACGACGCATTAATTACCCGCGGACCGCTTTTCCGCCAAGAAATGTATGGGAGAACGTATATAACGGGGTCTCACAGGTTAAGGCACCAATTACCCACCAAACGAAGTGCTATGCGCTCTAAATATCTTTTTTTTATACAAGGGGAGGGAGGGAGGGAGGCATACGGCCCACCTGATGTAAAACGGTTACCGTAGCCTATGAACGTTCGCAATACATTAAGTATTACTCGCGCGATGCCACAGCAACTCCTTAGGAGCTTACTGGTGACCGCACTCACGCGCAGGAATACAATGTACCTCTGGAAAGTTGTTATTTTACTGCGGTTTTCTGTGAAACGGGATAGCTTGGTGATATTTTTGACGAGCTCGGTGGCACAGTGATGAAACGCAATGTTACTTTGACGCCAACACTCGCCGGTTCGATTCACACACAGGACAAACATTTGTGTGCATAAACATGTCTGTTTGTTTTGGCCTGAGTGTATTTGAGAGAGGTAGAGCGCATCGAAATAGCCCGCCTGGGGAACATCTCCACCTCAAAGAAAACCGCAGCCAAATAACAATTCCCTAGAAGGTTGTTCTGTTCCTGCGTGTGAGGTAGGTCACCAGCAGATACCTACCAGAGGGAGACTTTGTACAAAAGTCGTATGCATGGGTACGTCTATCTCACCTATTTCTACCGCCAAGCAGTTATATTTATATAGCTGTGTTCCGGTTTGAAGGGTGACATATAGCAGAGAAACAGCCTTCACAGGTCACAAGATTGGCAGCGCGCGAGTAACAATGTGGTGTTCCAAACGTCAATAGGCTACGATGTCCGCTTACTTGCTGCTTGTTTGCCAATCTAGTTGTATAATAAAAGCTCTTAAGAAATTGCTGTGTTAGCAACAGAGGTGGCTCTGGTTGGTTATGGTAACAGCTTTACATTAGGTGGAACATACGCGTGTATGCATCCTGACGTTGTATTAAAATAAAAAGTAATTATTAATTAAACTAAGTAATTTTTAGGGTTCCGTACCCAAAGGGTAAAACGGAACCCAATACTGAGGCTCCGCTGTCCGTCCGTCCGTCCGTCCGTCCGTCCGTCCGTCCGTCTGTCACCAGGCTGTATCTCTTGAACCGTGATAGTTAGACAGTTGAAATTTTCACAGATGATGTATTTCTATTGCCGCTATAACAACAAATACTAAAAAATAGAATAAAATAAATATTTAAGGGGGCTCCCAAACAACAAACGTAATTTTTTTTGCTGGTTTTATAGATAATGGTACGGAACCCTTCGTGCGCGAGTCCGACTCGCACTTGGCCTATTTTTTTTTTTACCATCGGTATTGTTTGAAATCGAGTTACAACACTATTCGATGCGGAGACCGTCGTGAATCACAGAAGCAAATAATATTTGTCATATTAATGTAACGCAATGCGAATATTGGACATGAGCTGCGACAAAACATAAACAATTATGTATTTTATATTGAAGTTGTTTGTGTTATTTTGTGTTATGAAATGTGCAGTGTGCTGCAGAGGAGGTAAGTAATATCATACTAACTATCTATCAATCTATATTTTAACGCTAGGTCCCTGGCGGGGTTTTTATTTTTTATTTTTTATACCACTAAGGTGGCAATCAAGCATACGGCCTGCCTGATGTTAAACAGTCACCGTAGCCTATGGACATTTGCAACACCAGGGGCGTCACTCATGCGTTGCCGACCCTCTAAAAACCTCTTCACGCATTTCTTGAAGAGCTCCATGCTGTAGTCCCTTGGAAAAACCTCGGCTGGGAGCTCATTCCACAGCTTGAGTGTTCTCGGAAGAAAACTTCTCTGGAACCGCACCGTACGCGACCATAGCGGTTCAAGCGTGTGAGGGTGAACTCCCCGCCGTCGGCGAGCGGTGCGGTTATAAAAAGTAGCCGTCGGCATCATTTCGAACAACTCTTCAGAACACAACCCGTTGTACAATCGGTAGAACACACAAAGGGAGGCAAAGTCTCTCCTTAAACTTAAGGGTTCAATACCGTGTGTAAGCTTAGGCAAGGGGTAGGCAGGGAGGACAGGGCGCGATAAGACGCTGACAAGCCTCGCTCACTTAATAAGATAGGTATCTTCGTGCAGGCTCGTCGGTTCCTAGGGCTCCTGACATCGCCGTCTGATTATCTTTTTATGTTTTTTTTTTCATACAACGTCGGGACGCATACAAGCATACGATCTCCCTGATGTAAAGCGGTTACCGTAGCATATAAACGCTTGCAATACATTATCAATCGCCACCTCTACTGCTAACACAGCAACTTAGAAGAAACCAAAAATATTTCAAACCATTCATAATATGAACAATAGGGTTCCGCACCCGTTACATCTCGCCCCTCATAGTATGTACTTACCGATTCGCCCCATGAAGGTTAAAGGAATCCTATTCACCCCCTATTAAAAGATAGAACGAAGTACAGTTCGGTTCAGCTAAGTGCAGCCCAAGCTTTACACTTTAACCTTTGTACCGTTCTTATGTCGTTCGTAATAAGGGTTATAATCGCTCTTCGAGTGATAAGCGTGATCTGTTCTTAGCTGTACATAAAAAAAATGTGGCACTGGCACGTTAAATCCTATGGATGTACGAGTATGTAGTTGTCTCTTTTTCGTTTCATCGCGTTTCAAATCGCAACAATGCTAAAGAAGGTTGCACTTCAAAAATCATTACGATACGATTATTGAAACAACATAAATAAAATTATAAATTTGTGATAGACAGACAGATGTATAACATGATTGAATTAATTTTTGAAAACATCGCAATTATATCGAAACCTAAATGTCAAATAAATCGCGGTACAGCCAAGTGACACCTTAACCTTTGTACCGTTCTTATATAGGTAATAATAATAAAGAAATAAGAAAAATAAGCAATGAAGAGCCACAGCCGCACTTCGAGGTCCGCCGTCTGCAGAACATATGTATTTATATGTCTGCCATTTTCATATAAACTACTTTGTGTGCTTCCGCCATTTTGTTATTATGTAGGTACTAGAGGAGCTATCCTAAGTAATAGTCTTGCTCCATTTTGGTAATAATTAAAACTAGTGTCCGCTGCAGCGCTGAAATAATTCAGATGTCTACACAAAGATTCGAAGATACAGCACTAAATCTCCTCTAAGGGATATTTTTCTCGCGACCAAAAGGTCAAAAGCGCCGTGATTTTCATGGCGCTTACGCGTTTCGTTAACGTTGTGCAGCAATGAGTTGTTGCCTATCGGCAACAAAGCATGGCGCAAACATTTGGTTCGCGGTGTCAGTTCTAGTTTAGTTCAAGCTAACGATTAGTTCAAGCGAATTAGGGCGGTAAATTTAAAGGGAGATAGGGTGTGTATTTCGCCTGACTGGGCATGTACCTCCACTTCACAGAAAAGTGAAGTTACCAGTAAAACGCGCAAGCGACACTCTTTGTGTTGCAGCGGCTACGGTGATCATTTTACATCAGTTACGCCATATGCCTGCATGCATTCCGGCGTTATATGAAAATGGCAGAACCTCTAATGTGTATAGTATATAGAGGTGTGTTAGGTAACAACTCACAGTTTAAGTACCTACAGTGTTAGATATTTGATAAACCGCGGTGCACGGCAGTTGAGCTTCACTTGACTAGCCATCTATTTGAGGTTTTTAAATGCCTTATTTGTCATATTGCTGTCTCTCACTTTGCCAAGAGGGGAAGTCAATTCCAAAACTTCCTACTCCGACAAATTTCTTCTGATTAAATTCGTTGTGAGTTCCAAGGCAGCTGTAGTTTAACCCCCGGGACAGCAATGAACTTCACTGTTCAATGCCTTTTTGGTGGTAGCCGCTGTTAATTCTGGCTACACAGGGGACACAGTGGTGAGTATGAGTGGTGTACCTGACCCACTAAAACAAAAAAAAAATAGTGTATCTAGGCTCTCTCTCTTTGGCAGGAACTAATATCTAAAACAGGCAAGGAAACTTAAAAAAAATAATAAAATCCGATTTGACAGAAACACTAAGAGGCACCTACATTAACAGAAACAACTAATGTCTAACTGGCCTCCTACATCTTGTATTTTCTCTTCCAATTAAGAATTTATCATTTACTGTGCATTAGCTTATAATGGTTATAATTTGTTAATTCAACCATTTGTTAACCGTATTTATTACAGTTATTATGAAATGCGTAAAGAAACAACGGTTAATTTATACCTTCTATCTGTTTTCGGAATAAAATAGAGATTGAAATATTAAAACGGCCTACCAAGATTTTATGAAGTGAAAGGCATTGTATATTGTTATTGGTGTTGTTGTCATACTCGTCCTGATCCTCTCGTGGCGAAGGTTCCGAAGAAGCAAGCAGCAGCAACACTCGCAGCCTGTTGATTCTCATGTGGAATCAGTAGGCTACTGTACCGGTGGGACAGCGAACGCGGACATCGCAGGGAACGCCCCCGCTGGTCCCCGAGCGAACCCAGGCGTTACAACAGCAGCAGTTGTAGCAGCACAACAGAAGTGCAATGTGATAGTGAGTATAGTGAAATACGAGTACCTAAAAGAGATAATGAAGTGCTTAAAGTGGACAAGTGTACACCCCAATTGTAAAAAGAACAGTATTCGTTTAGAGACACTAAAGGAGTAGTTAGTAAAACATTGTCAGTTCACCTTGTAATCATCATCATTCGCCCTCATCTCTCGCGGTCGGCAGCATGTACGGTGTATTGCATTTGCATGGCAACCGTACAGATTCGCCGCGTAAGCATTTTACGCTATGTGCGCCGTTCGCCCGTTATTAAACTCAGTTCGTATGTTAGCAATCAAGACATCGTACGTGCTCCAAAACATATCAAATCATATTTAAATATAATATCATCATCAGCATCAAAACATTCATGTTCACTTAATAATAAGGCTGAACAATATAGACACTTTCCAGAATCAGTTTATCATTTCTATCATCAAGACATTAAATATCAAGTAAGTGTGTGTGCGGTTATCAGTAGACCGTACATACGGGGATGCTGTTTTTTTAAATCTAGCTGCAACACCTACGTTACAGTCGATATTCACAACGATGGCAGGATGATGTATATCCAAGCGTAGACAAGACAAGATCCAGAAATCGATTATTTGCATTAGGTATGGTAGTAAATTGCTTGAGTTGACATATAGCCATAGCGTCAAGTATCAATACCGGCTTCCAATTGAGGGAATTATTGTTTATCATGTGACAAGAGTCAGCTACCGTCGTCCAGGACTAATCAGGGTGTGTTGTAATCGCCAATACAAAGAAACTCCCCACAATTATTAAGACTTTGCACAAATTATCGTAGAATGTTTTTAGCAGAAGCCGCGGTAAGTCAGGAGGCAAATAGCACTGGCAAATGTTTATTTTTTTATCATTTTGATTACTAGGTAAAATAGATAATCACAAGTCTTCAACATTACTTTCCTATAATGATTGTCGAACAACCTCAATGTTTTTCTTTATTGCAATGGCGATACCCCCACCCTCACTTTTACTCAAAGAGGTGCTGCAACGATCGCGTCGGTAAACATTGTATCAGGTGTCAAATAATTCAGAATCAAGTACACTACTGTTAAAATTAATTTCTGCTAGACAGATAATATCATAGTTGGAGGACAATACATTAAGAACCAGTTGAGAATGCGCAGGCTTGCATTGCCAGAGGAACACCTGGCTCGTCAATTATATAACAATTTAATTATTTTTTTAAAAACTTCGTCGGCCATTTTGACCATGTTCCTTTCCTTAAGAGAAAGGAGGTTGGTTTTTCAGACATTCCTATTCTACTTTTTTAAGCTGAATCCGAATCTGAAGTCAAAATTTGAATATTCGAAAAAAAGCGACAGACACACACACAGACAAACATATAGATTTCATATAGGAACAGTGTTCCTGAAACTGACTTTAATTTTAGAGCGAACTCTATTGACATTTTGACAAAAAATTAACATTAGGAAATAATTTAATTATAAAAATGAATCTTGTAGTTTTACTACAAGATTTTTACTACAAGTCTGGCTGATTGGTTGCTTCGTTTCATAGTTTTGTAGGAATGCAGTAAACCAGCGATTTAATTTTTAATTCTGAAGTTTAAATAATCTACATTTTTACACAAATACACAAAAATAGAATATATATATAATGGGAGATCCTCAATACTTGTTTGTGTTAGATGGCGCCATCTAGCGTATGACAAGTTAATAAAATATCGAAAAGTAATCATCATTTAAAGAGAGGTAGGGCACATCAAAGCAGCCCGCCTGGGGAAATACCTCCACCTTACAGAAGACCGCAGCTAAATAATAATTCCGGGAGGGTTGTTGGTAAGTAATATGTGAGTAAGGTCGCTAGTTACTTGAGAAGTCATCGTGCGGGCAGCAGGAGGACTGGCGGATATCGAACCGCCACGAACGGTGTGGGCGCAGAAGACTGGCGCGGCGGTCAGGGAGATCTGGTGAGACGGCTAACCACTGGCCGCCCGTGGGTCAGTGCCCTGGCTGCTGCAGTAGCCGGGTTCACTCGGGTCTCCTTCTCCGGCATGACTACTACAATAGATTTTTTTTGCAGATTGGCGGTTCAGCTTCCCGGGACGGAGATTATGCAATTTCTCTCAACTGGTATATTCCCACGAGAATACCATATGTAAAGGACCATGCAATCTCCTTACTGGACCTTCTGCTGACCAGACGTCCGGATGAGTATAATATACCAGTGGACGCGCCGCTTGGCTCATCGGACCACTGTCTCATCCGGACCCAAGCGCCCTGCACCAGACATGACCCACCGGATGAATTTTACGCATCATACCCGTGGAAGCAGCTCTGTGTCAAAACGGATGATGTCGAATACTGCTGTAGCTGCGGGGATATTAGGTGGCATGGAATACTACATTCCCAAAGGCTGCTTAGAGGCTTGGACCATGGCGTGTACTGGGAGTCCGGACATATCAGTTTTGAAACGCAAACTGAATACTGTCTCGAGATCCAGTAGTGAAATTAAACTTTGCTCTCGCCAATACCCTCTGTATTGGCGAGAGCAAAGTTTAATTTCATCAGTAGAGTTGGCGAGCGGCTTGCAAGCCTTCCATCTGGAAGCCGTGCTTTCTGGTCGCTTGCTAAAGCTGCCGAGGAAAACTTTTGTCAGTCGTCCATAAATAGATAACCAATTCACTAATCTCTTTGCCTCTAATTCGACTTTAAATGACGGGGGAGCTGTCCCACTTTCGATTCCGAGGTGCAGTAGCTCAATGCCGGAAATCTCAATTACCCAACGAGACGTCCGGCGGGCATTACTCTCCCTCGATATTTATAAGTTGAGTGGACCAGATGGCATACCGGCAGTGGTGTTAAAGCTGTGTGCTCCTGAGTTGTGTTCTATGCTGACGCGCCTTTTCGTGCTTTCGTGCTCTACTGGGCAAGTCCCGTCTTCATGGAAGACCGCCAATGTGTATCCGATGCACAAAAAGGGCGATCCATTGAATTTCATATTAGTATAATAACCTCCCTTCTCTCCAAAGTGATGTAGCACGTGACTCCTGGCATACCTATAGGATCACGACTTGATCAGCGAGTGTTAATACGGCTTTCGCCACGGTCTTTCGACTGGTGATCTTCTAGTGTATCTTACACACCGCTGGGCTTCGGCGATTGAGAATCAAAGTGCGTTCTGAGTAGTTGTTGGACATTATGCCGACAGTTTCATTTTACAATCACATAACTCGCCGAAGGCTGGGAGTTCATCCCCATATACTGGAACCGCATACTGTCCTGTTCCATAGAATTTTTCTACCAAGGACTATTAAGTTGTGGAATGAGCTCCTTGCCGAGGTTTTCCCAAGGGTCTACGGCATGGGAGTCTTCAAGAAAGGCGTGAAGAGGTTCTTACAGGATCGGAAACGCAAGAGTGACACCCCTGGTGTTGCAAATGTCCGTAGACTACGGTGACTGTTTACTATCAGGCATGCCGTATACTTGTTCGTCACCTTAGCGGTATAAAAAAAAACATATTTTGGTATGGCAAAGTAGTAAAATGCAAGGGCCTTGTCATAAACAGTAGTACATTTTATCATACCACTAAGATATAAAAGAAAACAAACCTCTCGTGGTCGTCGCTGCATCTAGTGGGGAGTCGTCTCACACTGCGTGCACCAGTACGGGGACAATATTTTATTATACAATATTTTTTTGTTTGAAAGGGAACAAAAACTGTTTTTTGTTAAACTTTTGACAAAACAGACTATTTGATGCCTCTTAACAAAATGTGCTTTAACAGCATACACATCAAAGTTTATCGCTGGTTACACTCATATATTACAAACAGAACTCAAAAAGTTGTTGTTAATTTGATTTTACATCTGCGGTTTTAGTAGACTGTATCTTCTGGGGTGTCCCAGGGCTCAGTCCTTGGCCCTCTGTTAATTGTGTACCCTCTTATTCTAGTTTTGGCTGTGATCGTCTTAGCTTCTCACCTACGTGGCTAGCAGTAACCCGAAACTCTTTTCGTGTCTGTACAATGACCAAGCTAATGAGAAACCTATCAGTTAAGCTTCCTAATTAAACGTGGTATCGGAGCATATTAAGGTGTAACGATTCTCAAGAAATTCCTTCCTATACCTACTTAGAATTAAGTTATGGATATGAAGATCAATTCGTTAATTTCTCGATGTGGTTAAATAATTTGTGGAAATTATAGGCTACTTTCGTACGTAAAGATTGACGTAGACTCGAATAAACACCACCCCCAATCTAAACAATTCCTCGATAATTAAACTCGCCCGTTAATGTTGGTTAGGTAATCACGCACCGCGGCCATCCCTCAGGCGTCCGAGACAACTGGTATTTTGGCCACACCGTGCACAGTTAAATAACCAACACGAATCCAACGAAATATTAAAACCCCGACTTATTAATTATCAATTACTCGACTACGTTGATTCAACACCCATACACAACGCTACAATCAATCAGGCGAATGTATCGCTCAATTTCATGCTACATCGCACAAAGGTAAAGAATCAAAGCTATTCTTAACACTATATTAACACAAGAAATTAATCTTAATAAAACAAAAGCCCTGCCGCGAACAAACGTCTTATTACCTCGAAATTCATACTTAAAGAAGCCATGATCTAACGTCCCACCCGCTTTTATACAAAAACATCAGCCAACGAGAAATTCCTTCTACTCCCATCGTATTTCCGTCTCCGGTACCCAAAACATCGAGAATGTTCTACAGTGACTCGTCATTTAATATTCGATTCTATTTCTTTCCATTTAAGCAACTTCTACGGTTTACGAATCGCGACACACTTTTATCTCCGGCTAGCAACCGCGCGCTGATTGGTAGTCCAAGAAATCACGCCACTCCGTCTGAGATTTGCCTACCCCCACATAAGTTAACATTTTTTCAGTGCACACGGCTTTGAAATCTTCAATTCAAATTCAATTCGGAAAGAGGAAGAGCAAAACAAAAATACAGTATATCATGTTGCTTATGGTTAGCAGCACCAAGAATTTCAACTCGCAGTTTGTGCAATTCACTCGCACTACACAAGATAAATCACAATTCATACAATAATTTTCCAATCCGGTGACGCAGTATCATACGTTAGATTTTTTGTTCAAAAACCCTGATGGGACGGATGGGAGAAGCATTCTTTTCAATATTTCGAAATGACTAACTGTTCTTATATTTCTTAGCTAACGAGCCATATCCAGTATACTATCATAATGGAGACAATTTTGAAATAAAAATATTGCAGCAGAACGTTAATCACAAATCATTTGAAATCGAAGGTAAGTGACATTTTTTTTTCAAATTTTGTTGCTTAAAAGCTAAAGTATTCCAAAAGATTAATTAACGCCTTTAGGATTTTAAAGGTAATTACTGACCGGTGTTAGTAAATAGGCTGGCTAATGTCCCGTTTCAAGATTGCAAACGAAGAGCGGCCCGCTACGCAAATTTGACAGCGAACATGTGTAAGATTAGGGTAGAGCGTATATGTAAGTGCGACGATATCGATTGTTTCTTTGAAGTTATCGTCATCTGTGTGTGACCATTTCGAACGTTTCTTTGAAGATATCCTACTGGTTATATCTGTCTAATGTGACATATGTGTGAGTGTGACCATTTCGAACGTTTCTTTGAAGATATCCTACTGGTTATATCTGTCTAATGTGACATATGTGTGAGTGTGACCATTTCGAACGTTTCTTTGAAGATATCCTACTGGTTATATCTCTCTAATGTGACATATGTGTGAGTGTGAACATTTCGAACGTTTCTTTGAAGATATCCTACTGGTTATATCTCTCTAATGTGACATCTGGGTGAGTGTGACCATTTCGAACGTTTCTTTGAAGATATCCTACTGGTTATATCTGTCTAATGTGACATCTGTGTGAGTGTGACCATTTCAAACGTTTCTTTGAAGATATCCTACTGGTTATATCTGTATAATGTGACATCTGTGTGAGTGTGACCATTTCAAACGTTTCTTTGAAGATATCCTACTGGTTATATCTCTCTAATGTGACATCTGGGTGAGTGTGACCATTTCGAACGTTTCTTTGAAGATATCCTACTGGTTATATCTCTCTAATGTGACATCTGGGTGAGTGTGACCATTTCGAACGTTTCTTTGAAGATATCCTACTGTTTATATCTCTCTAATGTGACATCTGTGTGAGTGTGACCATTTCGAACGTTTCTTTGAAGATATCCTACTGGTTATATCTCTCTAATGTGACATCTGTGTGAGTGTGACCATTTCGAACGTTTCTTTGAAGATATCCTACTGGTTATATCTCTCTAATGTGACATCTGGGTGAGTGTGACCATTTCGAACGTTACTTTGAAGATATCCTACTGGTTATATCTCTCTAATGTGGCATATGTGTGAGTGTGAACATTTCGAACGTTTCTTTGAAGATATCCTACTGGTTATATCTCTCTAATGTGACATCTGGGTGAGTGTGAACATTTCGAACGTTTCTTTGAAGATATCCTACTGGTTATATCTGTCTAATGTGACATATGTGAGATTGTGACCATTTCGAACGTTTCTTTGAAGATATCCTACTGGTTATAATCTCTCTAATGTGACATATGTGTGATTGTGACCATTTCGAACGTTTCTTTGAAGATATCCTACTGGTTATATCTCTCTAATGTGACATATGTGTGATTGTGACCATTTCGAACGTTTCTTTGAAGATATTTTACTGGTTATATCTGTCTAATGTGACATATGTGTGAGTGTGACCATTTCGAACGTTTCTTTGAAGATATCCTACTGGTTATATCTCTCTAATGTGACATATGTGTGATTGTGACCATTTCGAACGTTTCTTTGAAGATATCCTACTGGTTATATCTGTCTAATGTGACATATGTGTGAGATTGACCATTTCGAACGCTTCTTTGAAGATATCCTACTGGTTATATCTCTATAATGTGACATCTGTGTGAGTGTGACCATTTCGAACGTTTCTTTGAAGATATCCTACTGGTTATATCTCTCTAATGTGACATCTGGGTGAGTGTGAACATTTCGAACGTTTCTTTGAAGATATCCTACTGGTTATATCTGTCTAATGTGACATATGTGAGATTGTGACCATTTCGAACGTTTCTTTGAAGATATCCTACTGGTTATAATCTCTCTAATGTGACATATGTGTGATTGTGACCATTTCGAACGTTTCTTTGAAGATATCCTACTGGTTATATCTCTCTAATGTGACATATGTGTGATTGTGACCATTTCGAACGTTTCTTTGAAGATATTTTACTGGTTATATCTGTCTAATGTGACATATGTGTGAGTGTGACCATTTCGAACGTTTCTTTGAAGATATCCTACTGGTTATATCTCTCTAATGTGACATATGTGTGATTGTGACCATTTCGAACGTTTCTTTGAAGATATCCTACTGGTTATATCTGTCTAATGTGACATATGTGTGAGATTGACCATTTCGAACGCTTCTTTGAAGATATCCTACTGGTTATATCTCTATAATGTGACATCTGTGTGAGTGTGACCATTTCGAACGTTTCTTTGAAGATATCCTACTGGTTATATCTCTCTAATGTGACATCTGGGTGAGTGTGAACATTTCGAACGTTTCTTTGAAGATATCCTACTGGTTATATCTCTCTAATGTGGCATCTGTGTGAGTGTGACCATTTCGAACGTTTCTTTGAAGATATCCTACTGGTTATATCTCTCTAATATGACATCTGTGTGAGTGTGACCATTTCGAACGTTTCTTTGAAGATATCCTACTGGTTATATCTCTCTAATGTGACATACGTGTGAGTGTGACCATTTCGAACGTTTCTTTGAAGATATCCTACTGGTTATATCTCTCTAATGTGACATCTGGGTGAGTGTGAACATTTCGAACGTTTCTTTGAAGATATCCTACTGGTTATATCTCTCTAATGTGGCATCTGTGTGAGTGTGACCATTTCGAACGTTTCTTTGAAGATATCCTACTGGTTATATCTCTCTAATGTGACATCTGTGTGAGTGTGACCATTTCGAACGTTTCTTTGAAGATATCCTACTGGTTATATCTCTCTAATGTGACATCTGGGTGAGTGTGACCATTTCGAACGTTTCTTTGAAGATATCCTACTGGTTATATCTTTCTAATGTGACATATGTGTGATTGTGACCATTTCGAACGTTTCTTTGAAGATATCCTACTGGTCTCGGTCCATCATTTAAATTATACGGTGAAAAGGATTCATATAATGTGCATGTAATGCTTAAGATAACTAACGTATTTAAGTTGATAAGGATTGTGATGGTGAAAACCGCACGTAAATCCGTACAGTAGTTTTTAAGTTAATAACGAACAGACAGACGCGGCCGTGGGACTTTGTTTTATAATATGTAGTGATAGGTACATACTACTCATACACAATTACTTATTCATCTATAAACACACAGTTTTAACGAGCTCGGTGGCTCGTGTGTTCGATTCCCACACAAGACAAACATTTGTGTGCAAGAACATGTCAGTTTGTGTTGGTCTGGATGTTTTAAGAGAGGTAGGGCGTATCAAAGCAGCCCGTCTGGGGAAGTGCCTCCACCTGACAGAAAACTGCAGCCAAATAAAAACTCTCTAGAGGGTCGTTGGGTTCCTGCGTGTGAGTGAGGTCACCAGTAACTCCTACCGAGTTGATAGAGAGTGATACTTAATATATTACAAACGTTAATAGGCTACGATAACTGATTTACATCAGGTGGGCCGTATGCTTGTATGCCTCCCGACGTTGTTTAAAAAATCTTATTAACAATTAGCTATAACAGAAGGTACAGACGCTGAAAAAGTGTAGATATCTGCCGATCGGATTCATGTAATATGAATGTATGTCAATACGCAAAAATCACAGAGAAGAATCATACTGGTGGCCTGACACACACGCAGGAACATAAATCGTTTGTTCATCTCCTAACAATAAGATAAAAAGCGAAACGGTACGAGCTTCATGAACAGGCTACGAATAACACCATTCCGAGCACGCCTCGTGTAGGCCGGGAATAAAATAAAAAGACGCCAAGTGTCATCGGAGCCGATAAAACACGGGTTCAGTACATCAAAACTGCTACTACTACATCTACACCCT
Organism: Pyralis farinalis; assembly: GCA_947507595.1. Lineage (NCBI taxonomy): Eukaryota > Metazoa > Arthropoda > Insecta > Lepidoptera > Pyralidae > Pyralis > Pyralis farinalis. The sequence continues at coordinate 2,200,797 of OX382263.1, forward strand.
CGAGACAGTTAAAAAATATAAAATAAAAAAATAAATTAAATACAAAAATAATAATATAACGTTAAAAACACCCAGTTCAAAACAAACGACATGTTCATGCTCACAAATGTTTGTCCTGTTTGAGAATACAACCTACGAGCGTTGATGTCAAAATCGCCTCATTCCCCACTAGGCCACCGAGCTTGTCAAAAATAATACATGTTTTATAATGTATTTTCTGGAATATGTGTTTTGCAAAAAAAAAGTGTAGTCTGTCTATGAGCCCTTTGGCAATAGGAAGACATGCAATTTGATCTAACCTGCTTTGTGTGCTTCCGCCACCAATTAGTTCATGCGGCCTAGCACCGGCCGGCACCCACCCACTATCGTTAGTAGATGCAACATGCCGACGCTGCCATGGCTGCTCCGGTAGTCTCTGCCTCGGCTGCTGGTCCGCCATCTGGAACAGAAACCGCATGACTCCACCACCGTCGCTGCCACGACTGGCCTGGTCGTCGCTGTGACATGTGTTTCACCTCTCCACGCAGCATCCTCAGCGGCATGCGGTTTTTGTTCCAGATGGCTGACGACCGCAGCAGCCGCGGCAGAGACTACCGGAGCAGCCATGGCAGCGTCCGCATGTTGCATCTACTGACGGTAGTGAGTGCCGGCCGGCGCTAGGCCGCATGAACTAATTGGTGGCGGAAGCACACAAAGCAGGTTAGATCAAATTGCATGTAAATTTGACTTTCGCAAAATTACGTCTGAATCTAACAATACGAAGACACTTATTTAGATCTAATTTCATTTTATTTGCAGGTTCCTCCTGTGACAATTCCACCTTGGTTATACAACAGAAATTCGTTTACACTAAAAACGATACACAAACATGGTTTCGTGATAAATTTACAAAGGACATATGTAATTATTTCATAAAAACGGCGGGTCAGAGTTCCATGAAACGTTTATCAATTATTAAGGCAGTCAATGAGTCCACATCGTACAACACCAGATCATCGTGTAAGTTGGTTTTATTTGCGTTCAAAACTATATCCCCTACCTTAGACCAGTGGTCGGCAAACTTATTAGCCAAAGAGCCAAATATGAACATTACAACAATTTAAAAAAAAATTGGGAGGGTTTAGTAATCTTTTATTACAGTAAATAAGTAGTACATTAAATAAAACTAAATTTCATACTTAATAAATATTTATTAATGCGAACAATGTGCTTGCATCTCCTTGGAAAGTTTGAGTAAGTCAGGCTTGTATATTGTTTTTAATTTTTAAAATCTTAATTACCTATCTATCTTTTAACTTAAACAAAAAAATTATACATATTCTCGATTTATAGAAGAATTTTAATTTATCAAAATAAGATGTATTTATTTTCTTACCAAGTTTTTTTTTAATGAAAATATCATTGCGCCTTCCGTGGATATTTGTTCCAGAGCCGCACTTAAGGAGCCAAAGAGCCACGTGCGGCTCTGGATCCGCACTTTGCCGCCCACTGCCTTAGACCAAGGATTTGATAAAGATACTAATTTTCCGTCGGATAACAAAACACCCGAGACTACAAAATAATGTATCTTTTTAGGGTTCCGTACCCAAAGGGTAAAACGGAACCCTATTACTGAGGCTCCGCTGTCCGTCCGTCCATCCGTCCGTCCGTCCTTCCGTCTGTCACCAGGCTGTATCTCATGAATCGTGATAGTTAGACAGTTGAAATTTTCACAGATGATGTATTTCTATTGCCGCTATAACAACAAATACTAAAAAATAGAATAAAATAAATATTTAAGGGGCTCCCATACAACAAACGTGATTTTATTCCCGTTTTTATCGATAATGGTACGGAACCCTTCATGTGGGAGTCCGACTCGCACTTGGCCGATTTTTTTGCTCGTTATTGATAACGGCAACAGGTAGATGCTTGAAATATTCACAGAATATTTACTTTAAGAAAAAATAATTAAATTAAAATAAAACAAATATTTAAGGGGGGCTATCATACAACAAACTTGATTTTTTTTTTGTGATTTTTTATAGATAACGGTACGGAAACCTAAGTGCGCGAGTCCGACTCGCACTTGGCCGATTTTTTTTTATACAACGTCGGGAGGCATACAAGCATACGGTCCACCTGATGTAAAGCAGTTACTGTAGCCTATTAACGCTTGTAACATATATCACGCGCGCGATGCCTCCTCTGTTGCTTACACAGCAACTCCTTAGGAGCTTGCTGGTGACCTAACTCACACGCAGGAACACAACAACCCTCTAGGTAGTTGTTATATGGCTCCGGTTTTCAGTGAGGTGGAGGTACTTCCCCAGACGGGCTGCTTTGATGCGCCCTACCTCTCTTAAAACATCGAGACCAAGACAGACATGTTCATGCACACAAATGTTTGCCTTGCGTGGGAATCGAACCCCCGAGCGTTGGTGTCAAAGTCGCGTCTTTCACGACTGAGCCACCGAGCTCGTCATCAGTCGTCGTCAGGTTTCAGACGGGTGATCTAACATGATACGAGTGAGTTTTTACACGATCTCCAAAACGCGAATGGTGGTTCAAACGCCCCTGTAACAGCTAACTATCAGGGAGATAAATGTTTCCGAATTCTTTTACGTCCTCCGTATTCGAGCACAAGGTCCAACAGATATAATGTTTCGCTCGCGTGTTGCCCCTGCTGCTAACACAGCAACTGCTTTGGAACTTACTGGTGACCTCACTTACTTGCAGGATAAAAAAGATAAAAAATATTTATTTGCCATTGGGCCCTCGCGGGCACTTAGACACGTCTTAAATTTTTTGAAATATAATCTTATTGTATCTTATTTAATTCTCTTATTTTTCTATTTACCTTTTTTTTCAATCTACTAGCATTTCGGAAATGACCATCGGCGAAGAAGAAATGCCGAAACAAACTTGCCTATATTAAACTTGTCTCTTTTAAAATTGTCAATTAGATATTACAAAAAAAAAATACATAAACATATTGGTACAATAATGATATCAAATGGTAAAATTAAAGATTATTAAGGACAGTGTGCTGAATTATTTCCAGACATCTTTGACAGTTACATATTCATCAATTCTATAATATGCCCTTCTACGGAGAGTATTTTTAATGTGCTTTTTGAATACATTGTCAGGAAATGACAGGAACACAACAACCCTTCAAAGAGTTATTTGTTATTAATTGTTTATTAATGTGTACTATTATTATCCTGCAGCGAAGAATATTTCAAAGACGCACAAATATACAATAACAATAGATTGGTCACGGGCTTGTTTTGGTGAGTGTTTACTTTTCATTTTTTTCGATGATACGTCATATATCCATTATGCAGGTATATAAGGTCTCTTTGAGAGCTCGATGGCGTCCGCAACCTGTATCTACCCATAGACATTTATCTATCTCGAGTTTCTCCGTGCTCGGAGGGCACGTTAAGCCGTCGGTCCGGGCTGTTGTCGATAGATGACAGTCGTTAAGCTAAGTCAGTGGCACTCGGGCGGATTGAAAAGACTGACCTTCGCCAATCCGCATTTCAGCAGCGTGAGGGAGTCCAGTGGAGATAGATCTCGGCCCCGGTTCAATCGCGAATGCGCGGATGCTGTCGAACGGAAACAAGCGGCGTATCGCGCTTGAATTAGGGCTCGCAGTTGTCACGACCCTCACGTGGAGTCCCTCAAGGCGACCTATAACACGGCCACCAAGGAATTGGTTGCGCGGATTGGTCGAGAATTGGTATCCCATCCTACGGGTAGTCGTGGCTACTGGCGCTTGGCCAAATCTGTGCAATCCAATGTCTGTCATTCTGCGTTGCCGCCATTGCGATATCCGAAAGGCGCAGCAGAAAGCCAATCTTCTCGCTGATCTCTTCGCGGTCAATTCGCGTATCGATGATTGTGGTGCACAACCACCCGAAATTGCTGATTGTGCGACAACGATACCGGACATACACATTAGGCAGCGTGATATCCGCGCAGTGCCTCAATCACTCGATGTGCGAAAGGCTAGTGGCCCCGCCGGTATTCCGGCCGTGGTGCTCAGGAACTGAGCCCCTGAACTTACTCCTGTGCTAACTCGCCTCTATAGAATGTCGTACGCCTCGGGAATCGTGCCGGAGGCCTGGAGAGAGGCGAACATACAACCGGTCCCCAAAAAAGGTAATCGGTCTGACCCTGCCAACTACCATAGCTGTCACCTCCGTTCTCTGCAAGGTATTTGAGCGGATTATAAATACTCAACTAGTCCACTACCTGGAAGATCACTCGTTAATTAACGATCGCCAATACGGCTTCAGACCAAATCGGTCTACGGGTGATCTTCTAGCGTATGTAACTTATGGCGACCTTAGGAATACATACGTGACGCGCCTGTAGGAAGTGTATTAACATTGCTAATTTTGCAATATTCAATCACGCACGTATACCAGAACACGTATTCCTAACTCAGCGACCTTTCCCCATTATTGCACATGTATATAATTATTTTTAGTATATAAGTTAGTATAATCTAAAATAAAAACATTCATTCCATATATTACACCGGTAACAGTGGTTTAAATGAATCGCCATAATACACCACACAACATATATGAAGATCGCCATATAACTCACCTCACTCAAGCTATGGACAAACATGGCGAATCTTTGGCAATCATCCTACATATTGCCAACGCTTTTGATCGGGTTTGGCATCGCGCGCTTCTCTCCAAGCTTCCGGCATACAGTCTACCACCTCGATTATGCGCTTGGATTGCTACTTTTCTCCAGGGGCGCAGCATACGAGTCCTTTGCGATGGCTAGTCATCGCAGTTTCTGCGTGTGAACGCCGGAGTTCCGCAGGGGTCTGTCATGTCGCCCACCCTGTTTTTGCTGCATATAAATGATATGTTATCACTTGGTAACGTACATTGCTATGTAGATGATAGTACAGTTCATGCGCGATATGTTGGATGACCTGCGGCAAGCCACGCCCAAGTAGAGGAAAAACGACGTGCACTTGTCGTTGAGCTCGACCAGGTGATGGATCGCGTTTCTTGATGGGGCTCCAACAACTTGGTTGAGTTCAATGCCAATAAAACCCAGGCGTGTGCAAATAGTGCCAAGGTCTCTCCATTCCATGATGATGGTTGTGATGTGATGTGATGATGGTGATGGCTGTTCTTACACCTGGTTCTCATTGACGCTTTCCATTAGGCGCCATGGGGACATTTTGACAGGCCACATTAAAAAAACCTGCAATGTTTATCGGGTTGAATGCTGGACCTATCACGATTATAATATACAAAAGTAAACATTTAATATTACATATAAGAAAACACTGGTTAAATCACGTAAAAGGTTTATTATATTCATGGTTACAAATACAACGTTCGACATATTGTATTATAGCAACTAGATATTAAGGAGACAGTATAACTACTAATGAACGATTACTTAGATAGCTAATATAATTTAATACAAATAACTCCCTTAATTTGAATTAGTTAACGATTATATTTTATAGTAGTGTCGTAGTCGACAATACACACTTTTACAAAAATCATAAATTAGTTTAGTTTAATTTAGAAATTAAAATTTGCGAGTTGTACCATTATCAGAGGGAGACTTTGTACAAAAGTCGTCTGCGTGGGTACCTCTGTATCACCTATTACTACCGCCAACCAGCTATATTTATATAGCTATGTTCCGGTTTCAAAGGTGAGATGTGACAGTGAAATTACTAGGTACTGTGACGAAATACCCTTAGGCCAAAAGATTGGCAGCGCGCGATTAACATCCCGATGGTGTTGCGAGCGTCAATAGGCTGCGGTGACCGCTTACCATCTGATTCGGGCGGGCATGCTTGTTTACCAATCCAATTGCATAAAAAAATGCACATCCTTTTATTAGGAACAGACTTGTTATTAATACGACATGGCCACCGCGGGTGGAGAGCCAATCAGCTGACGGAAAACAAAGGTTTAAGAAACTCTATCTCTCTCTGTCATATTAGGAAATAGTCACCGTGTGAAAAAATAGCATTATGCTGGAATGACTAAGAATAATCTCTTTTACCTATATGCAACACCGCAAACTCATGCCTCGATATCTTTGAACATGCCGAAAGCGCCGTGCGCATATGTTTATCATTGTTTATCTTGTATACCCACAGTACAAGCTTCGCTTAATTTTATGATCTTTGATATAATTATAGCTGGATAAGACAAAACTGAATAGAACAACAGTCCATTATGAGAAATCTAGTGGGAAAACACAAAACCTTTACCTCAGGAATTGCTGAATAGACTTAGATATCAACTTCTTTACTGAATAGGTAATGCCTCAAAGAATCTAGTCTCTCTAAATCCCCTTCTCTTTCCCCGTGGGATAAAATGTCAAAAAAATATTTTTATTCGACAAAAAAAATATATTTCTTTCGGAGTCTCACAGTGTCTGGATCGCTTATTTTTATTCAATAAAACGATTGAAAATAAGACTTTAGGTACACTAGGAAAGTGGTAGGAGTTGTGGGCAACCTACATATGTAGACGATGATCCGATATGAGGTGACAAACAACTTTCTTACGTAAGCAGATATCATAACCATGACGCTATATGCACCATCATTCCACACCGCCGTTATGAGTATGCGACCGAGGCCACGCGTTGTCGCCACCCCAGACTTCACCGCGCGCCCTGCTTGCCCTCGCCACCCTCATGATGTACTTCGCATGAATTAAAGCAACGTTGTCATTGATTAAACAAGGCACAAGAGAGAGAAAATGATTAGGTTAGGTTAGTTTACATTGTTCACCTCTGTATTTTATATATGGGTATATATGTACATATATATATTTTTTTTACTTTTGTGTCAAACTGTGTGAGAAGACAATAAAGAAGTTTTTATTATATTATTATTATATATTATATTTATTTAGTTAGTTGAAGTATTGCTCGTTTAAATATATAAGATTACTATCCTACGAGTACGAACCACTACTGGTTCACTGTCACTTTTTGGTACCTACGAGAACATTTTTACATTACGTGCATGATTAATAAACTTTTTATATAGTATAATATTACTTTTATGTATTACGTTTTTATCAAGTATTACTTATTTGATTTACTTAATTAATTGAATATACAAAAAAAATTGGTCTTCACATATTCCATTTCCAATGTGCGGTGTTAGTGGAAAAATAAATATTATTAAAAATAATAATAATAAATGAAACTTCCAAAATTCTATAGCTCTGTGATAACATACATGAGCGTATCAAATCCGAATGAAACCTCCAAATTTTTATAGATCTGATAAAGACAAAGAGAAAAAGATAAAAAAATCTATATTTGCCATTGAGCCCTTGCGGTCACTTAGATACGTCTTACATTTTTTGAAATATAATCTTATTGTATCTTATTCAATTCTTATTTCACTTTTTTCCTTTTTTTTAATCTACTATCATTTCGAAAATGACCATTGGCCAAGAAGAAATGCCGAAAGAAACTTGCCAATATAGGTCTCTTTTAAAATTGTCAATATGATATTACAAAAAAATCACATAAGCATATTGGCACAATAATGATATCAAATGGCAAAATTAAAGATTATTAAGGACAGGTATTCTGTGCTGTGTGTGAATTATTTCCAGACATCTTTGTCAGTTAGATATTCATCAATTCTATAGATAAACATAAAGATAATCCATTGTCAGGAAAGAACAGAACTATTTCAGGCAACTTATTATAAAACCGAATACAATTTACAAGAAAGGATCTACCAGTACCTAGCAAGCCGATGTATCGGAATGCACAACTTATTTCTACTTCTAAGTTTTTCGCTAAAGTTTGAAAACGACTTTAAATTTTTGCGGACATACATTATGTTTTCTTAAATATATTGAAGATATTTATTTCTTTGAACAGTTCCCTGAGGGATTTTCTGGAGCTAATGTTATAAATAGAGCCGTTTCGAGTGCTTTTGATTTGGCCCTTTTTCAGCGCATTTGACCTAAATTTGCGCATCTAGGGCGGCCCCTGCATCTCCACTCACTCTTGGTCGATATACTTCTTTCGTATCTTCGTTTTATCATTCGGATATTTGGAAGTAATTTTCCAAATGTCCGAATGACAAATAACGCTCTCATTTCAACAGCGTTGATCCTACTTTCATGCTTCTTCTACCATACACATGATTCACTACTATTATATCAATGTTGGCATTAATAGCAAGGCGAGCTTTGTTCGATATAATTTCGCTCGTCAAAACAGAGTATAATGCACCATTGATACGGCTTCCTGTTTCCAATCTTCTTTCAATATCCTCTCACATTTCTCATCTATAGTAAGCATTGAACCTAAATACACAAATTCATTCTCTTCTTACACTTTTTGACAGAGAGAATCGAGAACGTCATGACTTGGCCCTTATCGCTTCTTTAACATTCATAGCAATTCAACTCATGCATGTTCGTCGGTTTCTAGAGCCATGATATCGCATTCTGATAACATACGGCCAATTTAGTCAAAATAGGTGAGTTTTGTCCTTCCTCAGCTCCTGCATCGTTCCAGTTTCGCCATCTGTTTCGCGATACTTTCGTCACTATTTAATATTAGTCTGTTAAGTAGTATTTCCATGACTTCCGCTTCCGTGACTAGAACACACTACTCTATCAATATTCGTTCTGGAGAATTTCATCTCTGGCCGGTCAGAGCTGACTGACATCCCGGTAACAGATGCCCTGGCTCTCTGAAGCAACCTGTAGTGTCCTTATTCATCATCACGCCCCAAGCTGCTGTGCAGATTTATAATTTATTACGCTCTTTCTGCAGTGTCGTCTGGAAAAGCAAAATCCTATATCGTTTGCTTCATGGCGCAGGGAGGGAATCTACAGTGTCAATGTGAAGGTGGCAAAAACTCGTGTTTATTTCTGCATTTATATTAAACAATTATGTACTTACTTCCGATAAGTATTCTCGTTTTTTTTATGAATGACTGAATTGTAATAACTGTCGAAGGTAATTTTCCTAAACTGCTACGGTAAATACGAAAGTGTAGCGATGTATCTACTTCATACTTCTTCTTCTTACTTAATATCTAGGTCATAAATACTGTTACAATTGAAAATAAACAAAATATTACATTTGAATTTGAAATCTGTCATTTTTATATGATTGTTCATTGAGTTTTCTTATTTTGGCTCCAATACATTGTACAATATTTTGCGATATTAAAATGGAGTGGGGTGATAAAGAGAACCGAATCGCTGTGATTGCATTACACAAAGTAGGTACAGAGCCAAATGTAATTTTTAAAACTCTCTATACGCTTGGTATTAGTAAAATGTTTGTGTACCGGGCTATTAATAGGTACTAATGAGACCTCCTCTGTTTATGACAGAAAAAGATCTGGCCGTCCACGTAGTGTTCGTACGAAAAAGGTGGTCAAAGCAGTAAGGGAAAGAATTCGAAGAAATCCTGTCCGAAAGCATATGATTTATCTAGGGAGATGAAGATAGCGCCTAGAACCATGTCGTGTATTTTAAAAGATGATTTGGGACCTATGAGAGACGTACTGGTCATTTCTTAACTGATAATTTAAAAAAGAATAGGGTGGTAAAATCGAAACAACTACTGAAGCGGTACGCAAAAGAAGGTCACAGAAAAATTTTGTTACGGATGAGAAAATTTTTACAATTGAGCAACATTTTAACAAACAATATGACCGTATTTATACTCAAAGCTCTAAGGAAGCTTCCCAATTAGTCGACAGAGTGCAACGTAGGCACTATCCGACTTGGATGGTTTGGTGGGGTATTAGATATGAAGGAGTGACTGAGCCATACTTTTGTGAAAAAGGTATCAACACATCGGCACAAGTGTATCAAGATACCATTCTTGAGAAGGTAGTGAAGCCCCTTAATAACACCATGTTCAATAACCAAGAATGGTCCTTCCAGCAAGACTCGGCGCCGGGTCATAAAGCTCGGTCTACGCAGTCTTGGTTGGAAACGAACGTTTCGGACTTCATCAGAGCTGAAGACTGGCCGTCGTCTAGACCCGATCTTAATCCGCTTGATTATGATTTATGGTCAGTTTTAGAGAGTACGGCTTGCTCTAAACGCCATGATAATTTGGAGTCTCTAAAACAATCCGTACGATTGGCAGTAAAGAATTTTCCCATGGAAAGAGTGCGTGCTTCTATCGATAACTGGCGTCAACGTTTAAAGGACTGTATGGCAGCCAGTGGAGACCACTTCGAATAAGCTTTTTATATTTTAAATTGTTTTTAAATATTTATGTATTAAACTAACACACTGTAAAAGTATATGTTATTTGCAATAGATTTTTTTTTTTCTTTGTTTCAGTATTTATGGAAAGACTAGGTATATACATCACGATATGTAAACTTAGGTAGTGGACTCCACTAATCCTAACGGATTCGAAATCGGGTTATCCCTTAGGAGAAGAATATACCCCACGCCTTAGCGATTAATGTGTCGAAAATTGAACGTGATTTTGAATTTAGATCTAGGCCGGCTAATAATGTATAGAAGTGATTCAAAGGTGTCAACAGACAGGTGTCGACTTATTTCAAAATAATGTCATTTAACACTTCGTTAAGCCCTTTAATACTTTCGTCACTAGAGCAAACAGTTCTGACAATTTTCTTTCTGATGGATTTCAACATTGCATAATACGCATTCACGTTTTACAATCTGTAAGAAATTTCCTGTAACTATTTATTAAGAAAATAAAGCTTATTCTATATATCTACCTACTTTAATGCTTTACTTTAATACTTTAACCAATGTTACAGTTAATATCATAACAATGTTAGTTTTTTTTTTTTATTTAAATTATATCAATTATGCGCAGCGTGTCTGTCGTTTGCACATTTCGGAATGCCTTATTAAAGTGAAGTCTCATTATCATGCATTTTTTCTTGTTTTCAGATGTCACGGAGAAACCAAGTATTTCAGAAAAAGGTAAATTCATATTATATACTATCCTTTTACTCGAATTATATGCTTCAATTACAAATTGCTTTCTAGTCCCCAGTGATTATTAAGGGTATATACACATACATTAATATATTCGACGTCGAGTGGCAAACAATCATACTTGATAACCATGCTACCAATGGATATGCCAGCGGAAATAGCACTAATTTAGCAAATTACTAATATATGAGACTCAAAAACTGGTTCAAATTCACTAACTACTCCGTAGATACTCGTATTTGAAGTTGTTGTAGCAAGTAAAAATGCCTAAACGTGAACCAAATACTACTATTGCGTTTATAACAATTGAGCCTTGGCCACTTAAACTTTATAGTATGTATGTATATCTTCACGCCAAGCCCCTTGCGGGGTAGGCAGAGAGAGAAACTTTATAGTAAACACATAAATTGCATTTTGTTGCCTAAAGTTGAGTAAAAGTTTCTACTGTAGCCTTTACATGACACTCATTTTCATAATGTAGTTACTTGTACTCTGTTTAACGCTCCTGTATTGCTACAATAAAGACCATTGTCTGTTACAAGATTTATAACAGATTTTTTTTAATAGTATTATAATAATCGAAACTTTGAAGCTCTAAACAAACAATATAAAGCACACTATTGCGACAATTCTTATAATAAAAATTGCATTTATTATAAAATTGCATGTTCCTAGTCAACGCAGCAAAACTGGCGAGAAATATAACGATATTTTTTACTTTAAATACATTTTTTTTTTTTTTTTAATGTTGAGCATTAATAATACCCTATTCACCAAATAAAATATAAATTTTGAGACAGATATAATTTTTTAGGAAAAAATTAGGTAGGTACGTGAAAAAAATTGGCAACTTCTTGATTAAATTAATTCTAATTTAAAATACAGCAGCTTTATACATTGAATACGGCAATCATTGCGCCAAGAACAATGCCTTAGGCGCACTACCGAGTACTAAGTCCAACTCTTACCCTGGTGAGAGCGGCCTGCCGCAAATTTTCACCGCGTATATATTTGCCTGTCATTTTTAACGCTTTGAACGTAGCGCAAACCGTAAGTAATTCCGCGTGATGCACAAAAATGACCAAACAACTAGTTTATTGGATGACTTTTCCGCTCGTTGCGTATCGGCTTACGTGTATGTACAACAACATACAACCAGCAATTAGGCAACATAAGTATCACCGGATACGATGTTCTACAATGACTCTCTTGTGCTCTCGTTCTTGTTACTGTCCGCCAACCTAGGCTTGTGTAAAACAGAGGCATCGCGCGAGTTATACTAAATATATCGCAAGCGTTAATAGGCTACGGTACCTGCCTTACATCAGGTGGGCCGTATGCTTGTATGCCTTCCGACGTAGTATAAATATACCTAGTCTTGCCATAAATACTGAAACAAAGAAAAAAAAAATTCTATTGCAAATAACATTTGTTACTTTTACACAGTGGCGGCTGTACCTTAAGTGCGCTCGTGCGCTGAACCACCAATTCAAAAGATTTAAAAATTACAAAATATTACTTCATCTTTAAATTACCATATTAATATTTATTTTTGAAACATACAAAAACATAATAAAACAAATAAAATTTAAAATTATAACAAATAAAAGACAAAACAATTTAAGCGCTTTGCTAAACTATTAAGACTTATTTTCCCTGTAAAGAAAATTTCTCGTGCGCTTCGGCGAGCGCACGAGGACTGCTAGTATAACTTGTATGAGTTACGAGCTAATATGCCTGACGCGTGAAACATAAGATAGTTCATAGAAATGTACCGAGAAATGAGTCGGTTCTCGTGCGCCGCACGCGCGAATAGAAGATTACCGAGAGCACCCGATGTTTGACGAAATTTGAAATTTGAGTTCGACGGCGGCCGTGATGGACCTCTCCTTATCAGTATAGTTTCGCTGCATCTGTGACGCGTTAATTATTGTTTGTTTAAATTAAGTAATTGTTATTTTTTTTTAATTTACATATTTTATGTAAATTGTTGATTTGTTGCAATTTCTAATATTAATACTTGGTGAGCAAATAAAGTGCACCACCAGTTCGATAACCCACCAGCCGCCACTGCTTTTACAGTGTATTAGTTTAATACATAAATATAAAACAATTTAAAATATAAAAAGCTTATTCGAAGTGGTCTCCATTGGCTGCCATACAGTCCTGTAAACGTTGAGGCCAGTTATCAATAGACGAATTGTTTTAGGGACTCCAAATTATCATGGCGTTTAGAGCAAGCCGTACTCTCTAAAACTGACCATAAATCATAATCCAGCGGATTAAGATCGGGACTAGACGACGGCCAGTCTTCAGCTCTGATGAAGTCCGAAACGTTCGTTTCCAACCAGGACTGCGTAGACCGAGCTTTATGACCCGGCGCCGAAACTTGCTGGAAGGACCATTTTTGGTTATTGAACATGGTGTTGTTAAGCGGCTTCACTACCTTCTCAAGAATGGTATCTTGATACCCTTGTGCCGATGTTTTGATACCTTTTTCACAAAAGTATGGCTCAGTCACTGCTTCATAGCTAATATCCCACCAAACCATCACTGAAATCGGATAGTGCCCACGTTGCACTCTGTCGACTAATTGGGAAGCTTCCTTAGAGCTTTGAGCATAAATACGGCCATATTGTTTGTTAAAATGTTGCTCAATTGTAAAAATTTTCTCATCCGTAACAATTTTTTTCTGTGACCTTCCTTTGCGTACCGCTTCAGTAGTTGTTTTGATTTTACCACCCTATTCTTTTTTAAATTATTAGTTAAGAAATGACCAGTACGTCTCTTATAGGCTGCAAGTCCTAAGTCATCTTTTAAAATACGCGACATGGTTCTAGGTGCTATCTTCATCTCCCGAAATAAAATCTTTTGCTTTCGGACAGGATTTCTTCGAATTCTTTCCCTTACTGCTTTGACCACCTTTTTCGTACGAACACTACGTGGACGGCCAGATCTTTTTCTGTCACAAACAGAGGAGGTCTCATTGTACCTATTAATACCCTGGTACACAAACATTTTACTAATACCAAGCGTATGGAGAGTTTTAAAAATTGCATTTGGCTCCAAACCTACTTTGTGTAATGCAATCACAGCGATTCGGTTCTCTTTATCACCCCACTCCATTTTAATATCGCAAAATATTGTACAATGTATTGGCGCCAAAATAAGAAAACTCAATGAACAATCATATAAAAATGACAGATTCCAAATTCAAATATAATATTTTATTTATTTTTAATTGTAACAGTATTTATGGCCAGACTAAGTATATACGAGTATATATGCCGAACAATGTGAATAATTACTAATATTAAAGTTGCTAATACAAGTTTACAGCAGGTGGGCCGTATGCTTGTATGGCTCCGGACGTTAAAAAATACTAACGTGTTACTAATGTACATTTCGATTTAATTCCACTACCCTGAACCCTAAAGAGAAAACGTGATGAAGATGATCTGTTCTCAGAATTCACGAAATTTAAGGAAGAGATACAGGATATGTTTTCAAAAGTACTCACTGCTCAGAAACAAGATTTTTCTAACAATACCGTTACCCTGAAGGAAATTAAGCAGACGAGCAGCAACATTGATAGCTCGATTGCATTCTGCGCAGAATGAAGAATTTCGTACTAAAATCGTTTTTCTGGAAAACAAAATTAAGGAGGACCGTCAGTACATTATCACACTAGAAGAGAGACTTGAAAATATGCAGAGTGATAATAAAAAGGTCAGTCTTGTGATCAAGAATGTCCCCAAGAAAGCAGGCGAAACAAGAGATGAACTGACGAACATGATTGAGTCCCTATCTGATACCGTGGGGTAGTAAATTAAGGAAACCCACCGTAAGCGATATATATAGAATTCGAGGCAAAAGAAACTCAACCTCTAACACCCCGATTGTAGTAGAAACTACCTCGACATTAATAAAAAATGATGTCCTAAAATCCTGCAAGCTATTTAATTTGAAACAGAAGGCCAAATTGTGTGCCAAACACCTTGGCATTAACTCCTCAGCAGACACCCCGGTCTTCGTGGGTGAACACCTCACAGCCAAAGCAGCGCGCCCCTACTTTCTTGGGCGTGACGCTGCAAAAGTAAACAAATGTAAACATTGCTGGACTTCCTATGGCCGCGTCTACGTAAGAAAAGAGGATGATTCCGAAATAATCACGATAAAAAATGAATCGCAAATTCAAGCGTTAATGAACAGTATATGACTATGTCTTTTATATGTATATTGTTTACGTGTTCTATGCAGCTCCATTTACTTTTACTTTTATAATATAAAGCTATGTTACGTGCGAACCATATTATGTCTTGCTATAAATAACAGAGCACTGTGTCTTATATTTAGTCTTATAACCTGTAGTATAATAAATATTGTGAATGCATTGGCATCTCGCGCATTTCAACTGTTTACACGCATAAATTATGTTACCAATTTTCAACAATTCATACATAAACACTTGTGCTGATAGCTCCTGTGATATTATTAATAATGGGTGACCGTGATTTAATACTAACTTTAAATAAGGTAGACAAATTTGAAGTGGCAGAATCGGTTACATGTGACTGCGGGGATCTTAACATACATTATAAAAGGAATACATCTGCAATTTGATCTAACCTGCTTTGTGTGCTTCCGCCACCAATTTAGCAGGTTAGATCAAATTGCATGTAAATTTGACTTTCGCAAAATAACGCCTGAATCTATTAACTAGGAATACATCTGACTTCACCCTTATTGCTCAAAACATCAGGAGTATATATCGCAACTTTGACATTATTTTAATAAATACATCTTCAGTTGGTTTTAATACAAATGTCATAGTCCTCACCGAAAGCCGACTAGCCAAAATTTAAAAATTATAATGTACTTCTACCGCCCACGATCTAAACCAAAATGATGGAGTTGTTGTATATATAAAAGACGAATTAAAGCCTAAGGTGAAAGAAATAAAGTTGATGCAAGCCTCCTCTTTGCAAGTGGAAATATTAAACTATACCATACTGTGTATCTACCGGTCGCCATCAAATGCAAATGTAGAATTATTTATAAACTTCCTTCATAATCACTTAGATAACCTAGTGTAGTAATAGCAGGTGACATAAATATACGTAATACCTAAAACAAAAGAGCAAACATCTGATTACAATAATAGAATCAACTATCTCAACATGCTATCAGCCCATGGTATTCTCCCAGGTCACTGTCTACCCACTAGAGGAACAGCTGTCTTGACCACCTCATGATTAAAATGAATAAAAAAAAGAACAACGCATTTATAGCTATATTACAAACAACCATAACAGACCATTTCACAACGTTTTTGTCAATATCTAAAGTAAAAGAAAGGCTAACGGCAATGAAATCCTCTTGCAAAATTGATTTTGAAAAGACACAAAAAACACTTCAGAGTGGTAATCTTGAGGAACTACTTTCTTTCAAGGACCGTAATTTATTGACTGATTGTTTGATTCATAAAATAGCTGACTCTATAAAACAAATTACAATTACAACTCCAATCCCTAACAGCAAAAGAATATTAAATCCATGAATCACTGAGGGCATGTTGAAATATATAAAAAACCGCAATAAACTGCAAAAAGAATCGCGTGATGATCCCTATAGCGATATTAAAAGGGCCACTTACACGCGTTATAGGAATCACTACAATAACCTAATAAAAAAACTAAAACGGGCACATGAAAGAAAGTTACTCTCGGACTCAAAACATCAAAAATCTAACCTATACTAATAAAACAAATAAAACAAATTCTTAATTAACTTCACTAAAATCCTCTACCCTTGAATCAGCTAACTACATCAACAGATTTTTGCTAACATAGGCCAAAAATTAGCTGACGAAATAAAATCGACCCACCAGGAAGAATCTATAAAAGACTATCTAAATGAGTTACCTAGCCCTACCCAAATTGTTTGTCTTATAAGATATCGACCCTGCATAAATAGATAGCATAATAATGAGTCTCAAGTCAGATAGTGCCCCTGGTGTGGACAATATCCCCACCAATTATATTAAATACATTAGTAAAGATATATACCCTATTTTGACATATCTGGCTAACTTATCCTTCAAAACAGGTACTTTTCCTTCTGCACTCAATAATTCAATCATAACCCCGGTTTACAAAGGAAGTGTGAGAGATGATATTGGTAACTATAGGCCTATTTCGGTTTTATTGGTCTTGGCTAAAATTATCGAGAAATTACTAAGTAATAGGCTATTAAAATATGTAACTGCTTTTGACATACTATCCCCCAACCAATTCGGGTTCAGGCGAAATATCTCAACTGTTGATGCCGTAACATCATTAACCACTTTACTAACTGACCAAATAGATAAGGAGAATAAATACCTGACAGTTTTTATAAACTTAAAAAAAGGCCTTTGCTACGGTTTATGTGCCTATCCTTGTCCAAAAACTAAATAAAATAGGCATATGCGACATTCAACTTTCTATTTTTAACGATTATTTATCAGGCAGAAGGCAGAGAGTTAATCTGGAGTATTGCAACAGTGTGGACGCTGATGTATTGTGTGGTGTCCCGCAGGGTAGTGTCCTTGGTCCAACATTATTCTTGATTTATATCAATGACCTGTGTAAGATGAACCTCACAAACGCCAAGATATGTGATCTGTGGTCTGATAATAAGAATTACCTATGCCGATAATACTTCTATCGTCTTTGCTGGTGCATCCTGGCATGATGTTAAAACGAAAGCTGAACAAGGCATGGCTCAGGTTGCTTCTTGGCTTAAAAACAACCTTCTCACCATAAATACTTTAAAAACTCATTTTATGTGACGGAATGAATAATAGATCACAACCTCAACACGACTTAACTATCAAAATACACAACTGCTATGACGTAACTGACACCAAATGTGTTGTCCAAGCATAACTAAGGCCACTCAGATCAGATAGCTGGGAATAGTTGTGGATCAAAAATTATGTTGGTACCCTCAAACTGAGCAATTAGCAGCGAGGATTAGAAAGTTCATCTGGATTTTCAAATCCTTGAGACACATTATCCCTTTTTTCTTTTTTTTTTTTTTTGTGACGCGGGGAGAAATGCGCTACGCACACCACCGGTGCCTGGGTGGCCTCCGGTGGTAGTGTGGGACTCCCCGTCGGCTGTCCGACGGTATACCCACTAAACAACCCCGCGAAATGCCATTGGCCGCGTTGGTGTGGTGCCCCGGATCTGTCAGCAACAGGGCACCACTGCGACTAGCCAGCCCCTCAGAAGGGGCCGGACTTCTTCTATCTAGGGGCCGTCCCGGCAAATTGGGACAGCCCCTCCGGCGGCGGGACCATTATGGGGCCAGGTTCCCATCCTGACCCCTAGTCCCACAGGTTAGGGAGGCGGCAGTAGGTGCGCGTAGCGCCTACGCCGCACTCCCGTCCGCCGTCTCCGGAGCGGGACAGCCTGAGGATCGTCTTCCCTGTCCCGCTCCGCGGCCTCCTTCTGGGACATGACGGTCTCACAGAAGGAGGCCATCGCCTCCCGAGCATGTAGCGGACCACGCTCGGGAGCGAGAGGTCCGCGCTTCCTAGCGCGGACACCAGATCGCGGCGCTGCCGAGACCACCTGGGACACTGCTCCAGAGTGTGCTGGGCAGTGTCCTCGGCCGCGCCACAATCGTGGCAGCCTGGCCGCTCCTCCCGCCTCGCGACCCGGTGCAAGTACTCACCGAAGCACCCATGCCCGGTGAGCACCTGCACCATGCGGAAGGTGAGGGGTTTACGTCTACGACGCATCCACGCCTCCAGGACCGGGCGCAGCGCATCCGCAACGCGGACTCCGTACCGCGGCTGCGCCAGGTCCTCCCCCCACCTCCGCATCATCTCCACATGCCCTCGCTGGCGATACTGCCCCACCTCCACCGATGTGGGGCGCTCGCCGAGGCTCCTCCTTTCCGAGACAAACCCGTTGTACGGTGTATTGCATTTGCATGGCAACCATACAGATTCGCCGCGTAAGCATTTTACGCTATGTGCGCCGTTTGCCCGTAATTAGACTCAGTTCGTTCGTATGTTAGCAATCAAGACATCGTACGTGCTCCAAAACATATCAAATCATAATTTAAATATAATATCATCATCAGCATCAAACCATTCATGTTCACTTAATAATAAGGCTGAACAATATAGACACTTTCTAGAATCAGTTTATCATTTCTATCATCAAGACATTAAATATCAAGTAAGTGTGTGTGCGGTTATCAGTAGACCGTACATATTCTTTTGGTCCTTCGAGTAAAAGCAACCAGTGACTCTACCAGTGCTATCGAACAACTTGTGACAATATCAGTGTTATCAAACAATCAGTGACTTTATCAATTCATCAAGTAACAATTAAGTGTCATCCTGAATTGGATTCAGCAGTAAGCAGTCATCAATCAAGTAAGATCGTTCCATTATTTTCTTACTGACTCACGTAATATTTCTTTCATACTTCAACAATGGAAGAAATTTATCAACAGCAGATTGAGATCTTTGGTGCCATTAAGAAGATTCTGATCAATATAGGGAAAGATTCAGCAAACAGAAAGGACTTAGATTATTTCAAAAGACGGTCTGCGACATTGGAAGGTTATTGGGCAGACTTTCAATTTAATCATGACCGCCTTTCGACTGAGCTAGAGCGGTCACACCCATACTTTTCTGAGCATTATTATGAGAATGCATTAGAATCATATACGAAGACAAGATCCTTTATTCGTAAACAACAACAGGAGATAGTTATCGGGTCATCAACGGCACCTCCTGCCACTGCCTCTCAGGAGGCGATACGCCAAGCCGAGGGGCCAGGCGAAAGGGAACAGGGCTCAGAAACTTGTGGTAAACCTTCACAAGTCCTAATGCTGTCAACAGGTACAACAAGTAAGTTAGATGAGATGCTAAAAAGACAAGCGAGCAATTTTAGGGCATTTCAGCGAACTATTTCAGGTATCAATTTAGATGTAATTCTAGAAAAATGGGAATTAGAAGACGCACTTCGTACTTTGCAGTCGAGATGGGCAATAATCGATTCTTTGCACTTAGAGATCGACAGCGAGCTGGAAGGCGCAGACGAATCATATGACAGGTCGTTTACAAAATACGAAAGCATTTTTAACGATTTTAGAAAACAGCTCAATAGCAAATTGTGGTCTGAATCACACAGAGAACAAGCAACACCAAGATTGGATGTCCCGTCCTATTCAGGTGGATACCAGTCTTGGGTCTGTTTTAAGGACCTCTATACTGAGGCTATACATACTAATAGGTCATTGTCGAATGCACAAAAAATGCAGTACCTAAAAGGCAAATTGAGAGGAGAGGCCGAGCGCTTAGTTCAACATCTTACGATTAGCTCCGAAAATTACAGTGTTTGTTGGGAGATATTAAATCATCGGTATAATAACATAAGATTGATTTTCACTTCTCATGTCAATACTATAATGAATTTGCCAACGCTCCATCAGGCGTCGGCTAATCACATCAAGAGAGTTCATGATACAACTCTCGAATGTCTGAACGCCATTAAAAATCTAGGAGTTGATATCAGTAGCTGGGATCCGCTTATGGTGCATATTTTGTTACAAAAACTAGACTCTGAGACCCATAATCATTATTTGGAGTCACTAAAGAACCCACGGGATCTACCAAAATTACAGGATTTCTTGGATTTTTTGGAGAGCAAATTTACGACTTTAGAATGTTCGAGAAAAAGAACATCAGATCAAACAAAACATCCAAGTACATCATATAATATACCTACGTATCGACAACATAAATCAAATAATTATAACTTTAATAATTCTCAATTTTCAAATAATAAGGTCGCGTTGCCGCAATCGCTCAATAGCAATTCAGCAAAATCCACATGTCCATTGTGCAATGAGTTACATGGCTTATTTTATTGTAATAAATTCCTCAATATGTCACCTCATCAAAAACGCAATACAGTGACGAAACTTCATTTATGCCAAAATTGTTTGTATGATCATAAAAATAAAGCATGTTTTTCTGAAAAACGATGTCGTCACTGCTACGGTGACCATAATACAATTCTACATGAAGCATTTATGAAACAATCAAATAATAATGCAACCAATGGAGAAACATCCCGCACGGTTAGAACAGGAGCTGAACCTCGAAATCAACAAGCGAGTTATAACTACACTTTGCAGCAGAATAACGTCGAGTCGGAAGTCTTACTATCTACAGCTATCATTCACGTCCAAGCAAGTAATGGGTCTTATCATAAGATGCGAGCGCTTATCGATCAAGGCGCGCAATCATCTTTAATTACCGAACGTGCTGCTCAGTTGTTAGGGTTGTCAAGAAGTTGGTGTAAGGGTGTTATATCAGGTGTGGGGGAGAAAGAGAGTAGCTGTAAGGGGATAAGCACTCTATCATGTGTATCATCAGATGGTCAATACACATTTAATGCTGAAGTTGTAATACTGAACACAATCACTAAGAATTTACCTAGTTTTACGTTTTCTAAGCCTGCCTGGCAACACATAGAAGGTTTAAAACTCGCCGACCCTGAATTTTATATCAGTCGCCCTATTGATATTTTGTTGGGAGCAAGAATTTACTCACAAATACTTATGAGTGGCTTGCGTAGAGCCAATATCAAATTACCAGTAGCCCAGGAATCAAGGCTGGGTTACCTTTTAATTGGGGATGCTGAAGGCATAAAAACAATGCATTGCCATGTTGTAATTAATCAAGTCGATGAAATTAAGAAATTCTGGGAATTGGAAGAAATTGCAGAGTCATCATCATCATTATCAGACGAAGATCAGCAGTGTCTACAATACTATAACGAAACGACTAAACGACGGGACGATGGGTCATATGAGGTTAGAATTCCGTTCAAGAAAAACTTTGAAAATCAATTAGGAAAATCAAAACATATGGCTATTGCTCAATTTTACCAAACGGAAAGGAAATTTCGCAATAATAACGAAATTGCGCAAAAGTATAAATTATTCATACACGAGTACATGTCAATGGGTCATATGATACCGTCGTCGCCCGGTACTACGAAACAAAATTGCTATTTGCCACACCACCACGTACTAAGGAATGACTCATCTACTAGCGGTCTTCGAGTCGTCTATGATGGCTCAAGAAAAACAGACACAGGAAAAAGTTTGAATGACTTGATGTTTAAAGGTCCAAACCTACAGCAAGATATTCAAATATTAATATTAAAATTCAGGCAGCACAAATACGCGTTTACGGCAGATATTGAAAAAATGTTCCGTTTCATATGGGTTAACGTGAAAGATCAAGCATATCAGAAAATCATTTGGCGAGACCACCCTTCACAACAATTACAAGAATATCAGTTATGCACTGTCACCTACGGTACCAAGGCAGCACCTTTCTTGGCCATGATGACATTGAAACGATTAGCACAAGATGAACGTCTGAATTTTCAAAGGAATCGAGTTATTGAAGCATTAGAGCAAAACTTTTACATGGACGACGTATTACATGGTTCACATTCTGTAGAGACAGCGATAGAATTAAAGCAGGACTTAATCAAATTACTTAAATCAGGGGGATTCAATCTAAGGAAGTGGGCTTCAAATTCCAAGGAATTATTAGAAGACGAAATCAAACAAGATAAATTTGATTTTAAACACGTCGAATCATCAAAAGCTTTAGGATTGAGGTGGAATCCAGCATCAGATACCTTCGCATTCCAGTCCAAGATAGACACAACATCAAAAAAGTCATGCACAAAGAGAATAATACTATCCGAAATAACAAAACTATTCGACCCCTTAGGATGGATTTGCCCGCTATCAACAAAGTTAAAACTACTGTTCCAACACGTGTGGACATTAGATCTAAATTGGGATGAACAATTACCCACCGATCTCATCCAGGAGTGGACTTATATTGAGCAAGATTTATCCCGATTAGATCAATTTCAATTGAAAAGGTGGCTTAATACGCTAGAGTGTGACGACCTGGAGTTGCATGGGTTCTCAGACAGTTCTAATAGAGCATACGCGTGTGTAGTTTATTGCAAGATTAAGAGAAACGAAGACGTATCAATAGCGTTAGTAGCTGGAAAGGCGAAGTTGGTTCCAGTCAAAAACAACGCATCAGTACCACGTTTAGAGCTATGTGGTGCTCTTCTATTATCAAAACTTATGAAAAAGGTTAAAGAAAGTCTTGTACATCATAACATCACGACTTACGGGTGGATAGACTCCATGGCAGTCCTTGGGTGGTTGCATGGTGAGCCAACGCGTTGGCAACCCTTCGTTGCCAACCGAGTACGTCAAATCACGGAAATCATGCCCGCAAAAAATTGGTGTTATGTAAAATCAGCAGAAAACCCTGCAGATTGTGCTAGTCGTGGTATGTCCGCTAAGCAGTTAAAGGAACATTCATTATGGTGGGAAGGTCCAACATGGCTTCGCACTGAAAGTTCTTACAGCAAAAATAATGACAAAGTTTATTTCACGAACGTAGATGAAAGGAAAACAAAGTATCAAATAAACCTCGTAGCAAAGCAGGAAGATAGCATTTTAAATAAGTTATTATCAAAATATAGCTCTTTCACTAAAGTCGTACGTGTACTAGCATGGGTCCGAAGATTCATCAAGCAAACAAGAGAAAAACACATTCAGAAAAATCTAAATTACATCACACTTCAAGAAATAAAACAAGCAAAGCGTGTGATAATCAAACATGTACAGCACTTTGAATTTGACGAAGAAATAAATAATTTAATACAAGGTAAACCGATAAGTACAAAGAGTAAAACTTTGGAGCTTAAACCATTTTTGGATGAATTTGGCCTTCTTAGAGTTGGCGGTAGACTGCGGAATGCGAATATAGATCCAGAGATGATACACCCTGTTATCATCCCCCACAGTGGTCTTTTAACCGACCTCATAATCGATCATGCTCACAAGGTTACCTTTCACGGAGGAGCTCGAGTAACCGCAGCATCCATTCGCCAGAAATTCTGGATAATCGGCGGAAATCGAGCAGTTAAAAAGCGAATACGTAAATGCGTGACATGTCGTAAACAGAGCACCACAAAACAAGCCCAATTAATGGGTGATTTACCGTCTGCAAGATGCAACCCCTCAAAATCATTCTATAACACAGGGGTTGATTTTACGGGTCATGTGACTATTAAGCTCAACAAGGGTCGTGGGGTAAAAACGACAAAAGGATACATTGCAGTATTTGTCTGCATGGCGACTAAACTTGTCCATCTAGAGCTTGTCTCAGACTTAACGTCGTCTGCATTCATCGCAGCATTAAGAAGAATGTCAGCAAGAAGAGGGTGTCCGCGTCACATCTACAGCGACAATGGCACGAACTTCGTCGGTGCTAACAAGATTTTACAGCAAGAGTTTGAACAAATACAGCAAACATTCGGTAACGAGTTTTTAACAGAAATAACAGACATGAACATCGAGTGGCATTTTAACGCACCATCTTGGCCCTCCGCCGGAGGTCTGTGGGAGCGTGCGGTCAGAAGCCTAAAATATCACATGAAAAGGGTTATAGGCGACCAACGTCTCACCTACGAAGAGTTTGCTACAATATTAGCGCAACTCGAAGCTGTTTTAAACTCCAGGCCTCTATGTCCTCTTACGGAAGATCCGGATGACCTAGAATTTCTAACACCATCTAGTTTTATTAACGTAAGCAGCAACTTAAACATATTAGAAACCGAATCAGATATGCGAACACGATGGTACTTGACGCAGAAAATAGTACAAGACGTCTGGCAGCGATGGCGCAGCGAATACCTCACCGAACTCACAGCAAGGAGCAAGTGGAAAACCGAAAAAAGCAATATCAAGATCAATGACATAGTAACAATAAATGATGTAAACCTACCTGCCGGAAAATGGGCAATGGGACGCGTCGTCGAATTACACCCTGGCAATGACGGATTGGTTAGGGTTGTTACATTAAAAACAAGAAATGGTTATATCAAACGACCAATTATCAAAATCTCACCGCTCCCTGTGAATATAGAAGTTGAAGAAGATTCTCAAGAAGCAAAATCATCTGCTACAAAAAAAGGCATCAGAAAAACACCCGCAAGGAGTTTCGTATCTTTGGTCACCTCATTGTTATTTTTCATGAGCATATTAACAACATCATATTGTTCATTTAACGTTACACCAATAAATAACAATCAAGTATTTTATTTTGATAGAAAAACAAGTATAGAACTAATCAGAGACGAGTGGAAAATTGTTAGTTACTATAACATGGATCCATACTGGCAAGGAACGACAGCTTATAAACAATACATGTCATATTTAGAAGCATTGTGTAACACGATAAAAGACAACGCTCATTGCAAAATTATAATAACACAATTACAACAAGAGTTATCAGAATTAAACTACTATAATATCATGTTACTAAGTCAACATACAAGCTCGCGGCACGCTAGACAGCGCCGGCGCCGAGGCGTCATTGACGGGATCGGGTATCTAGCTAATACTCTCTTCGGAGTGCTTGATTCACGTTTCGCAGAAAAATATCAGACAGACATACAGCTCGTGCGGGACAATGAGAGTCATTTGGCCTCGCTCATCAAAAATCAAACATCAATTATTGAAGCAGAGTACAACATTCTAAAAAGGAATGAGGAATCAATCGACACGCAGCATAAGTATCTGAATCAATTATCACTAAAATTAGAACAATTTACCCAAGAAACAAATGCTGAAATGAAAAGAAGTTACGTAACTAGTGACTTCAGTATAGGAGCACTAGCCGCGACCAACATAATTCGACACTTGGAAACTATTCAAACCACCTTGTTGGACACGATTACGGATGTGTACCATGGACGCTTCAATTTTCACTTGTTATCTCCAGAACAGCTTAAAGAAGAGCTAAATATAATATCAAGTCATCTCTCCAAAGATCTATCTTTGCCAATTAATAACCTACACAGAGACTTGAGTAAAATTTATCCCTTAATTAAAGTAAAAACAAGAATGTCGGAAGATTACTTAATCTTTGAACTAAGAGTGCCATTAGTAAGTCGAGACGCCTACGAACTTACAAAAATCATCCCGATTCCACAAGTATCCAACAACAGCATGGTCAGCGTTTCTCCCATCTAAGAGTACGTTGCAATCAACTTGAAAAAGGATGCGTATTTTAGTATGTCTAGAGACGACGTACAGTCATGTTTACGTGGTGATGCATATATGTATCTGTGTTATATGCAGAAACCAATTTATCATATGACCAATAATGAAAAATTTTGTACAGTTGTGCCGAAAACAGGTAAATGTCATGTAAAAGTAAATGTGTGTACCGACCAACGGACGGAAATCAATACAGTTAATAAATACTTATTTTTCTGCTGTGACCGATGCCCAATACGAATACTTTGTGAAAATCAAGCGCTGTCGTATCACTTATCACAAACCGGAATAGTAAGCATTGATCACGGTTGCTTATTAAAAACCGAAAACTTTACCGTACATTCCCACTACGAAGGCAGAAGCGAGTTAAATATCAAACCTGAAATAGTTTCGTCTGACATTGAGCCCATTAATCACCTGTTAAACTTGACCATTCCCGTTATTGAACTACACGATTCGTCGCTATATAACAACTCTAACGATTTGCAAGAACTTCAAAAACAGATAAAGCATCTCCAAGAAAATACAGACCTATCAGATCGCATTACGTATCATGACATCCATCACTATACAGCATTGTATATTGTTATTGGTGTTGTTGTCATACTCGGCCTGGTCCTCTCGTGGCGAAGGTTCCGAAGGAGCAAGCAGCAGCAACACTCACAGCCTGTTGATTCTCATGTGGAATCAGTAGGCTACTGTACCGGTGGGTCAGCGAACGCGGACATCGCAGGGAACGCCCCCGCTCGTCCCCGAGCGAACCCAGGCGTTAGCAGCACACCGCGGAAAAACGTAATCAGTGAAGTGCTATGTGATAGTGAGTATAGTGAAATACCTAAAAGAGTTAATGAAGTGCTTAAAGTGGACAAGTGTACTACCCCAATTGTAAAAAGAACAGTATTCGTTTAGAGACACTAAAGAAGTAGTTAGTAAAACATTGTCAGTTCACCTTGTAATCATCATCATTCGCCCTCATCTCTCGCGGTCGGCAGCATGTACGGTGTATTGCATTTGCATGGCAACCATACAGATTCGCCGCGTAAGCATTTTACGCTATGTGCGCCGTTTGCCCGTAATTAGACTCAGTTCGTTCGTATGTTAGCAATCAAGACATCGTACGTGCTCCAAAACATATCAAATCATAATTTAAATATAATATCATCATCAGCATCAAACCATTCATGTTCACTTAATAATAAGGCTGAACAATATAGACACTTTCTAGAATCAGTTTATCATTTCTATCATCAAGACATTAAATATCAAGTAAGTGTGTGTGCGGTTATCAGTAGACCGTACACCCGTATACCTCGGCGAGCACCTCCGCCTCCAACTCCCAGGGCGGGTCGCCAGCGAGGGCGGTCGCGGCCGTCCAAGCTACCGTACGGTACCCCCTTATCGCCCTCTGCGCTATGACCCGCTGCGCTCTGCGAAGCTGGGCCCTGTTGCGGCTGCAGAGGGCGTCCGCCCATATTGGGGCACCGTACGTGGCCATACTCCGGCAGACGCCGGAGTACAGCCGCCTGCACGCGGCGCTGGGCCCGCCAACATTGGGCAGGAGGCGACCCAGCGCCGCCGCAGCTCTGATGACCTTCGGCCCCAACCGCTCGAAGTGGGGGCCGAAGGTCCATCTTCCGTCAAGGGTGAGGCCCAGGTAGCTCATCTGGGCACTCACCCTTATTCTTACTCCTCCAATTTGGAGGTGCGCTCCCGAGGGGGGGCCCCGCCTACCGGTCCCGCGGAAGAGGAGGGCCTCGGTTTTATCCAAACGGACCCGAAGCCCAAGCCTCTCTATGCGGCTGACCACCAGTCCTACTCCGACTTCGGCCAGCCGCGCCGCCTCCACAAAGGTCTTACCCCGGGATGTGACGAGGGTGTCATCTGCATAGCAGATGACACTCATCCCGGGGAGGAGACGGCCCCGCAGGACCCAGTC
The DNA here is from genome assembly GCA_947507595.1 of Pyralis farinalis. Lineage (NCBI taxonomy): Eukaryota > Metazoa > Arthropoda > Insecta > Lepidoptera > Pyralidae > Pyralis > Pyralis farinalis. The sequence continues at coordinate 2,228,895 of OX382263.1, forward strand.
GTATGCGAGGTCCCACAGAATGGGGCCCAGAACGGACCCCTGTGGGACACCGCACACGACGCGCCTTCTGACCATCTGGCCCCTCGCGTCCTCGTAGCGCACCTCCCTGTCCTCCAAATACGCCTTCAACAGCCTCCCCAAGTACGGAGGCACCCCAAAGTACTTGAGGGCCTCCAGTATGGTACTGTGGGGGAGGCTGTTGAAGGCGTTGGTGATGTCTAACGACACCGCCACCACCACATCTCCCTCGCGCTCCGCATCCTCCGTCACCGACCTTAGGCACCTAATGGCGTCGACGGTCGACCGTCTGGCCCGGAACCCGAACTGGGCATCCGATAGGCCCGGTCCCGGGCCATCCTCCAAGTGCTGAGCGAGGCGGGAAGCGACAACCCTTTCGAGGGCCTTCCCCGCCTCGTTCAGCAGAACGACCGGTCGAACCGCCGACCCCGAGTCCGGGGGCCGGTCTCCCTTCAACAGAAGGCAGAGCCGGCCCACCCTGAAGGGTCCCGGGCAGCACCCCGACCGCAAGCAGCAGTCGAGGAGCTCCCGGAACCTGTCTCCGAGGTGCACGAGAGCCAACGCTAGCACCTTCCCGTGCACCCCGTCCGGACCCGGCGCCCTCTTCTTGCCTCGGAGGCGGTCAACGACCGCCTCCATCTCCTGGTCGGTGACGGGCGGCGGAGCGCCCTCCTCCTCTCCTCTGGAGTCCGACTGTAGGGCCATCCACGGGGGAGCGTAGCCCCGTGGGTTGTCGGGGAAGAGTTCCCCGACAACCCTCTCCAACACGGCCGGCTGGAGGGTCTCTGTCAGTGGGGCCGACTGAGCGCGGATTTTGTTCCGCGCTCCCCTATACGGTCGGCCCCACGGGTCCCTGTCTAGGCCCTCCAGCAGCTCCTGCCACGCTCCCTCCTTGGCCCTACTTATGGCCATCTGCAAGGCTCTCTTCTTCTCCACGTATATGCCGTGCAGATGGCCATCTCTCCCTTCGTCCCGGGGGCGGCGACGCCTGCTCCGAGTATACGCCCTACGCGCCCCGTTGCAGGCGTCCCGGAGGTCGGCTATCTCAGCCGACCACCAGTAGACCGCCCGCCTCGGAGGCGGACGCCCAACGCTGGGCATGGCCGCCCTGCACACCGCCGTGAAGGCGTCGCAGAGACGACCAGCCCCCCCCCTCGGCGTCCAGATCCTCCATTGGCGGGAGGCCCCAGCGGCCGACAATCGCCGCCTCCTCTGCCAGTTCCCGGTCGAGCCTGGTGAACGCCCAACGCGGGAACCGGCTCCGCCACCGGGACGAAGTCGTCGGACTCCCGGGGGTTGGAGACACCTCGAACCTGATGTAACGATGGTCCGAGAGTGTCTCCACCCCCGTCTCCACTCTCCAACCCTCCACTCGGCGTGCGGTGGACGCGGTGGCGAAGGACAGATCCACCACCGACCCTCCGTTCCACCGCACGCACGTGTGGACTGTCCCCCTATTCAAGAGGGACAGTCCCGCGGCCAGCGCCCACTCCTCCACTTTCCGCCCTTTGGCTTCCGTGGCCGGGTTGCCCCACGCCGTGGATTTGGCGTTGAAGTCCCCGGCCACGATAACCTGGGCGGGCGCTAGCCGCCTCACTGCCGACCCCAGAGCATCGAGCAGCTGCTCCAGGGCCGGCAGGTCGCGGTTCGGGGAGAAGTACACACCGATGATTGCGTACTCTCCCCGAACCGCCGCCACGTAACCACCACCCCTCCCCCACACCACGAGTGGGGGGCTGGCGCCAGGCCTCGTGACGATGGCCACGGAACCGTCCAGATCCCCGGCCCAGTTAGGCCGGGAGGGCACGTAGTATGGTTCCGCAACCACCGCCACGTCCACGTCCCACTCCGCCATGGTCTGCAGGAAAAGGTCCTGAGCCCCGGCGGAGTGGTTGACGTTGGCCTGCAGGAAGCGAGGATGTCCGGCCATTACTCGGACATCCTAGCCTCCGGCGCCTTCTGCCGCCCACTCCCGCGGGAGATGGGGGACGTTCTCCCGCGGATGGATGGGGGGTTGCACAGACGGCCCCCCATCACATGGGTCGCCCTACGCCCGGCGTCGGCGCAACCGGCACAGCGGGCCTGGGCCGAACAGCCAGAGGCGATGTGCCCCGGCTGCCCGCACCGGTAACACAGCCGGCTGCGGTCCTCCTTCGAGGGGCACAACTCGGCTGTGTGCCCCTTCCCCATGCACTTGAAACAGTGCATGGGGCGCGCCTCCAGCAAGTGGAGCTGAACCCGGCTCCAGCCCACCCCGATACTGCCCAGCTCGAGCAGCTTTTTCGCTGCCGTGAGCGGGCAGCGCATCAGGGCGGAACTGGAATTCCGCCAGTCCGAGCGGATTTCGCCCACCCGGACCTGCTCCGGGGTGCAGCCCCCTTCGCGCGCGACCGCAACCTGAACCCGCTGTACCGTAGCGGCGTCGTCCAGACCCGTATGGCGGAACTCCGCGCACTTCATGGGCCTGGACACCTCAACAACGTCGGACAGGGCGGCCGTTAACTTGGCCGCCAAGGCGTCAGCCTTCTCGTGACTGGTGGAGCCTGGGACTTCGATCAGCCTCGCTCCGGTAGCCGACTTCCGAATCCGGAGCGAGCCGATTCCCAGCTCCCCCAGATTCACCTCCCGCTCGGCCTTAAGTAGGGCCGAGGCATACGATGCGCCCCCTTGGGCTGCCTCCGGCCGTAACTTCAGGATTACGGCCGTGGAGCCGGGGAGCACCACTTTGGGCTTTGGGCCTTCGGCCCTCCTCCTTGCCCGCGGGAGTGGCTGACGCCTTGGAAGGCGCTGGCGCCGCAGGAGTCGCGGCGGCCGCGGTCTTTCGCGGCTTGCGGCGGACCACGTCGGTCCACGCCTCCTTAGGGACCTCGGTGGCCCCCGCTGCCGGCGACGGCTTCACCGCGGCCGGCTTCGCCCTTGATGTGGACGGGCCGAAGCTCGTCCACGTCTCCTGCGGGGCCCCACTCCGGGCGGGACCCGCTCCGGTGGCCGATCGCGTCTGAGATCGCGTCTGAGGGCGCACCTCGAGCTCTGCCGGCGCACTCGCCTTCTGCGGCTTAGTCGCCGGCCGACCTGCGCTCTCAATGGCAGCCCTCGCGGCCCTCGCCACCGCAGAGCCGTCGCCCGCCAATGGCGGACGGGCGACAACCGGAGGAGGCAGGCGCGACTCAATCGCGGCAAGCCGGCCGTCCACCAGGTTGCCGACGAGCCGGGCGATGTTGGACTCCAGAGTCTGGAGATCCACCGGGCCCGTCGGCCCCTGCGCCTTCCTCTCGGCCCGGAGCTCCTGGAACTCCCGGCGGTGCGCCTTGACCTCCTCCCGCAAGGAGGCCACCTCCCGTTGGAGACGGGCGTTGTCAGCTCGGAGGCGGTGGGTCTCCTCCACCTCCGTGCGCACCACCAGGGCCCCCAGGATCTCCCTGATCCCGCTCGCAGCCCTTGCAATTTTTGCGGCGTAGCCCCCCTTGAGGCTCGCCGATTTCCCCGTGAGGTCGAGGATGACTCCCAACATCCCCTCGCCCCTCACCATGAGGTCCTCGGCGCCCCTCTCGAGTGGGCTCGCCGCATCCCCCTCAGGGCTTCTCCCTTCGGGGCTTTCCTTCTCCGCCTCGGGGCTCACCCCCTCGGCGCTTCCTGCCGCCACATATGGGCTCATTTTCGCCTTAAGGGCCCGCTTCTCAAGGAGCGCATTAAATGCCGCTTCCTTGGCCTCCTCCTTACGCTCCCTCAGTTGTTGGCGGGCCCTGGCCAGACTGGGGGCGTTGCCGCCCCTCTTGCCGCGCCTGGCGGTGGGCATCTTCGCCCGCTCGTCGGGGGTCTCCGTCTCCGACCCCGAGAACAGGCGCTTCCGGCTCAGCTCAGACTCGGAGAGGGTGGTGACCATGGAGTCGGTCTCCACCCACCCCTCGCCCTCGCTATCCAACTCCTGCCTTCGTGGGCCCTCCGGGACATCACCCCCCCCCCCCCCCGAACCTTTAGGCCCCAACGTACCCCCCCCACCCGGCATCACCGGGACTCGGCTGTCCAGGCTCGTGACCGAGAACTAGACAGCCCACACAACACGAAAACGAACGACAAACACAAAAACCCAACAAGTGACAAAACCAAACACCGTCACCGAACCCAACTACAAACACAAAAAACAAAAACCAACGCAACAAAAACACACGACACCACCAACCACACGGACACGCTCCACACCACCAAGACAATCAACAAAAACCACCAAAACAAACGAAAAAGCCTCCAATAACAAAAATCCTCCTAGCCAAAAACTCACCCTCGCCCACAAGTATTGTATATCCGAATTTAGTCACCACCCACCGGCCACTGCGTTACCGCGCACCAGGTGGGATGGGTCCAGGGCAGACGACGTGGACGTATCGGTATACACTTGGGGGCCTGCCCCGAGACACATTATCCCTAGAACAACGTCTGGTTATCTTACATCCCCCAATAAATTATGGAATAATATTTATATAGCCCTAGTACAATCTGTGATAGTGTAATGTATACCAGTGTGAGGAAGAGCGTTGAAAACACGGTTTCTGACATTAGAGAGAGCCCAGCGGGCTCTCCTAAAAGTAATGTATTTTAAGAAACAGCGCTTCAGCACCAGAACTCTTTACCAACTATGTGATTTGTTATCTATTCGCCAATTATACATTGTACAAACATTACTTGCAAAACATAAAATAGTACATTACTATCCAGCAGCAAGGAATAGACGTAGGAACAACGTTGTAGTGTCAGCCCTGTGCCCCTGCAGCCAAAACTAGTTTTGCTCGCTCACAATATAGTCTCGCTTCTGCATATGTCTATAATAAAGTAAACAGTAAAGTAGAAATTTACTCAAAAACATATCATGAATGTAAGATCATCTTAACAATATGGATAAAAACCCTTGATTATGACGCAACGGACAACCTTTTGAAATGTGAGAGTTAGCTAATGTCGATTTCGATAAATTTATATAATCTATATATATAAAAGGAGAAGCTGACTGACTGACATATCAACGCAGGGCCTAAACTATAAGGGTTAGAAACTTGAAATTTTGCACAGGGGTTCCTTTTATAACGTTAGGGGAGCACTAAGAAAGGATTTTTTGAAAATTCATCCCCTAAGAGGGTTAAACGGGGGTGTAAAGTTAGTATGAAACTTTGCCGTTTTTCAAGTTATTCGAATGAAATTCAGCATGAAGATTCTTTATTGAAAGGCATGAAACACGAGTAAAATATTTTTCTCAAAAATCATAAACATTAACGGTAAAACGGGGATGCAAAATTAGTATGAAACTTTACGTTTTTGATGTTATTCGATTGAAATTCAATATTAAGGTGTTTCATTGAAAGTCATGAACCAAATGTAAAAGTAATTTCAGCGTTTTCAAAAATTCCACCCCTTAAAGTGTGTAATGGGGGGTCAAAAGTATTTTTTGAACTAAAAGTTGAATTGTTAAGAAATTGTTTTTATTTAAAGTGAGTTGCTTTAGACTTTGTAAGTATACTCTCAATCAAGAAATCAATAAAGTAATTTCAGTGTTTTTCAAAATTCCACCTTTAGGGGGCTGAAAATGGGGTTTACAGTTTGTATGGAGCAGAATAATTTTTTTCATTATTATATATATAATTAAGTTAATGACTTGAAACTTTGTACACATACTCTCTATTAGAATTCATAAAAAGTGATTTCAGCGTTTTCAAAAATTCCACCTCTTAAAGGGTGTAATGGGGGTCAAAATATTTCTTGAACTAAAACTTGAATTGTTAGGAAATTGTTTTTTTTTAAAGTGACCTGCTTTAGACTTTGTAAATAAACTCTCAATCAAGACGTCAAAAAATTAATTTCAGCGTTTTTCAAAATTCCACCTTTAGGGGGCTGAAAAGGGGGTTAACAGTTTGTATGGAGCGGAAATTTTTTTTGAAGTTAGTGACTTGAAACTTTGCACAGATACTCTGTATTAGAGTCCAAAAAAAGTAATTACAGGGTGTACTTACAGGGTGTAATGGTGGTCAAAATATTTCTTGAACTAAAAGTTGAATTGTTAAGAAATTGTCTTAGGTTTTCGCGATTGTTACACATTGAAATTAAGTCTTCAAAGTGAAAATAAGTGCAAAGCATTCGAAACGTCAGGTTCAACAAAATAAATAAAACACGCGATACTTCCGTTAAAAATTGTTTAATTTCAAAATTGTTAAGAAATCGTTTTTTTTTTTAAAGTGAGCTGCTTAAGACTTTGTAAGTATACTCTCAATCAAGGAATTAAAAAGTAATTTCAGCGTTTTACAAATTCCACCTTTAGGGGGCTGAAAAGGGGTTGACAGTTTGTATGGAGCAGAAATATTTTTTGAACTTAGTGACTCGAAACTTTGTACAGATATTCTTTATTAGAATCAAAAACATAATAATTGCCGCGTTTTCAAAAATTCTACCCCTTAAATGATGTAATAGGGGTCAAAAGTATATCTTCAATTAAAAGTTGTACTGTTAATTTTTTTTTTTTAAAGTGAGCTATAGACTTTGTAACTATACTTTCAATCAAGTCGTCAAAAAAGTAATGTCAGCGTTTTTCAAAATTCCATCCTTAGGTAACTGAAAATGAGGTTAACGCTTTGTATGGAATAAAAGTATTTTTTGAAGTTAGTAACTTGAAAGTTTGTACAGATATAGGGAGTCTATTAGATTAAAATAAATGGTTTCTGCGTTTTCAAAAATTTCACTCTTTAAAGTGAGTAATGGGAATCAAAATTATTTCTTGATCTAAAGTTGAACTGTTTAAGAAATTGATTTTTTTAAAGTGAGCTTCTTTAGACTTTGTAAATATACTTTCAATCAAGACGTCAAAAAAGTGATTACAGCGTTTTTCAAAATTCCACCCTTAGAGGGCTGAAAAGGGGGTTGACAGTTTGTATGGAGTAGAAATATGTTTTGAAGTTCGTAATATGAAACTTTGTACAGATACTCTCTATTAGAATAAAAAAGTGGTTTCAGCGTTTTCAAAAATTCCACGTCTTAAAGTGTATAATGGGGGTCAAAAGTATTTCTTGAATTAAAAGTTGAACTGTTAAGGGATTGATTTTTTTTAAAGTGAGCTACTTTAGGCTTAGTAAATAAGTAATATATTCTCAACCAAAACACCAAAAAAGTAATTTCAACATTTTTCAAACCCTTAGGTGGCTGAAAAGGGGGTTGACACTTTGTATGAAGTAGAAATATCTTTTGAAGTTAGTGACTTTGTACAGTTATGTGTTTAAAATAGGCAATGTTGTGTATTTAATAGAGAGGTGCTTTGAGTGTATTCAGTCAATATCAAATAGTTAATGAAAACCGAACAGATCGTGACATATCTTCATTACTACACAAATACGAATATTTGGTACTTTTACTAACTATGTAATGCGGACTGTACCAAAAAATAAGAAGTAAAATGAAAATAAGTAAAACTGTCGAAATTCCAAAAACTACGCGTGCGAAGCCGCGGGTATAAGCTAGTATTGATATATAATATATAGAATGTGTAAATATGAAAGCGTGTCATGGTAAATATATATGAATATATAATATATATATAAAAAATAGTAATATATAAGTTGATGTGATAATAAATTAATTAAATAGATAAGTAAATACCGTAACCATAAGCAAACATATGTATGGATAGATGGGTATGTGTATGTATTTAAGTATATTTATGTAAATATATATAATAAACATAAAAATGTTGTAAAGAGCACCTAAAATAATATACTACTCTGTGTAAAAAGTATCGGGAATATGTCAATAAAAAGACCCGCGTAAAAGAGGTCGTTCTAATTTTTTTACTGCATGTTGGTAGCACTGTACTGATTTAGCGCGCAAAATTTGAGCGGGATCTGTCATTTAATTTGTTTTAAACTACACTTTTTGTTGGTCATAGTTTTGAGTCCTCGGCGATTTTTACAATGGAAAATATTGTTGAACAAAGAGTGTGCCTTAAATTTTGTGTTTCAAATGATATTTCATGTGGTGAATCACTAAAAATGTTGCGAAATACCTACGGCGAATCGTGTATATCGAAAACAAGGGCTTATGAATGGTATAAGGCTTTTAAAGAAGGCCGAGAAGTAGTAGTAGACTTGCCTCGTTCTGGTAGACCTTCAACCGCTACGACCAGAGAAAACATCGACAGAATCAAGAAGCTAGTGCTCGAAAATCGACGTATGAGTCTGAGAGAGTTGGCTAGTGAGGTGAACATATCTTTTAAGTCCGTCCACAACATTCTCATTGACATTTTAGGCATGAAACGCGTCGCCGCTCGACTAGTTCCAAAAGAGCTCAATTTTGTTCAAAAAGCGCAGCGAAAGCATGTCGCTGAAGACATGGTTTCCCGAGCTTCTACGGATCCGACCTTTATGAAACGTATAATAACTGGCGACGAGACATGGGTTTATGAGTACGACATGCAAACAAGCCAACAGTCTTCAGAATGGCGTCTCGAAAACGAGCCGAAACCCAAAAAACCGCGGCAAAGTCGCTCCAAAATCAAGGTGATGCTGACAGTTTTTTTTGACTACCGTGGTGTGGTTCACTCCGAATTCCTTCCAGAGGGAGAAACAGTGAATAAAGAATATTATTTAGGCGTCATGAAGCGTTTGCGTGAGAGTATCCGCCGAAAACGTCCAGATTTGTGGCAACACAACTCATGGATGCTGCACCATGATAATGCACCATCACACACAGCCATTATAGTGAAAGAGTTTTTAGCGAAAAATTCAACAAAAGTTCTCGACCAAGCACCGTATTCACCTGATATGGCTCCGTCTGACTTTTTTTTATTTCCCAAGTTAAAATTACCACTTCGAGGAAAACGTTTTGAGTCGATAGAAGCCATAAAAGAAAATTCGCTGAATGAGCTAAAGGCCATACCGCAAATAGCCTATGAAAAATGTATGGAAGACTGGGTGAAGCGGTGGAGATGTTGTATTGCAAGCGATGGGGCCTACTTTGAAGGCGATAAAATAAATTTAGATGAATAATTTGTATTTTTTGTTTTATTGACAAATTCCCGATACTTAGTACACAGAATGTATGTCTAGTTTGTAAGAATATTATGTTTGTAAACGAAGAGCGGAGATTCCTAATACAGGCTATTTGTTTGCCTAAAAGGAAACTCCAAACAGCCATTTCTACATTACAAAACTTCTGATACTGCAAATAAACATTTTTTTAATGTAAATAATAAATAAATATTGTCGGACAAATTACACAGCGCCACCCAGGCCCAAAGTAAGCGAAGCTTGTGTTATGGGTACTAGACAACTGATAAACATACGTAAATACATTTTTTTTTGTAAATACATACTTATTATACTCGTACATAGAAAATACCCAGACCAAGACATGTTCATGCACACAAATGTTTATACTGTGTGGGAATCGAACCCACGAGCGTTAGTGTCAAAGTAGCGTAACAGCGCGTTCCACCACTGCGCCACCGAGCTCGTCATGTGGATGATAACATTGATAATTACTGTTTCAGCCAAACCGAAACTACCACATTCTGACACTATAGACAGAGAAGTTGGATTTGAAATGCGCCACACTTGCAGTGAGAACGTTTCATCGCCCTTCAATCCTTCAGAACTTCGAATTATCACCAACGGCATCAGTAATTTCGTATATCTAACTATATCTTCAAGCCAAGTCCCTTACCGGCAGACAGTGACGGCCGAGCGCCAATTCAATAGTTCCTTATACAGCTCACTCGCTTCTGTAACATTCATAGCTCTTTTCATTCACTTTCTCCAGTTTCTGAAACTTCTGATACCTGACCTTTTGATAAAACACATTCAATTGGGTCGTAATAGGCGTCTTGACCTTGATTGGCGGGGTTGGCTACCCAAAACCAAGGATTTGGCGCAGATACAGATTTTTACATGGAGTGACTGTTGTCAAACCTTCTCAGGTCTCAGAACCCATAGGGATAAACCGACCTTTTTTAAGTTGCATCTTAGACATGCTGGTTTCCTCACGATGTTTGCCTTCACGGCCGAGCAACTGATAATTTTAAATCTATACACATAAATAAAATTGGAGTGTCTGTTTGTAATATTAAAATAACCGCTTTTTACTAAATGCATATGGATGTATACACGGTACATATACCAAAAAGAATATTTTTACAATTTTTGTCTGTCTGTCTGTTTGTTCCGGCTAATCTCTGAAACGGCTGCACCGATTTTGACGAGACTTTCACTGGCAATTAGCTGATGTAATAAGGAGCAACTTAGGCTACTTTTATTTTAGATTTATTTATTCATTTAAATAAATAATAAAAAATAACTATACCGCGCGGACGAAGTACATAATACAAATCTATTATTATTTTGCTGATCGCTATTTTACTCTGCTTATTTAGGTACTTAAAATCAAATAAATAAAATTATAATTGAACAATAACTTTTTTGTTAAATTCCGCGCGGACGAAGTCGCGGACACAGCCAGTGTGTATATAAATCCGAAAATTTGACCAATAACATTATTCGCTTAAAATGGGAAGAAATTGATGACATTTTTAGGATAGAGAACAATGAAAAGAATACTTATCTAGTATATACATATTCTAGAATTCTCTAAAAAAACTTGATTAAATTATATTGATATTAAGAATGGCTGGAATAGATAGATAGATTGGAACTGGTCTTAAATTATATTGATATTAAGGATGGCTGGAATAGATAGATAGATTGGAACTGGTCTTAAATTATATTGATATTAAGGATGGCTGGAATAGATAGATAGATTGGAACTGGTCTTAAATTATATTGATATTAAGGATGGCTGGAATAGATAGATAGATTGGAACTGGTCTTAAATTATATTGATATTAAGGATGGCTGGAATAGATAGATAGATTGGAACTGGTCTTAAATTATATTGATATTAAGGATGGTTGGAATAGATAGATAGATAGATTGGAACTGGTCTTAAATTCAGCGTTATTAGAATTTAAGACCAATTCCAAAAAACGCTCAATACAGGCACTGACGAACCATATTTTTGCTTTTTGAAACATATCTTGAATTTATTATCTATGTACAAGTAACTAAAATTTTAATTATTGCTTATTGTGGCCACTTATAGCAATAATCAAAATTATGACTAATTGTACATAAATAATAAAAACAGAATATGTCTCAAAAAAACATAAATATGCTTCTTCAGTGTCTGTATTGAGCGTTTTTTGAAATTGGTCTTAAATTCAGCGTTATAAGGCTTAATAAAAATAAAATGAGGGCGCCACTTAGCTTTATGCGCCACCATAATATAATTCATGATATTTAATTAGGTATAAAGGTGCCAATGAAAATCGCAGCGCCTGTAACTTTAACGATGACTCTCTGGGAATTTGACAATAATAGTGTCATAGAATGCCTAAACACGAAATCTGGCCGAGCAACAGTCGAGACAAAAGTGAACATAAAGGTGAAACAACCTACGAATCATACACTTGGTAAGTAAACCTAATCTCCTATGTATATCTTCTGACATAGAGAACTGAGCCAGACTTTTCTATCTCGTTCAAGATCGCACATTAAATGCCTAACTGACACTGCCTTCTGTCCTTTCCTGACAATACGTTTTTCTTTTTATACTACGTCCGGAGGCATACGGCCCACCTGATGTAAAGCGGGTACCGTAGCCTATTCACGCTTGCGATATATATAAAGAACACGACTAGGAAGCGATAGCGAAAGTTTATTGCCAATCGATTAAATCAAATTTTTAAAAGTAAACTAAATAGTTTAAATTTTAAATTCAATTTTAAACGGACATACTCAATGCGCGAAAAGGGTACCACAAAAGTGGGCCTTCATCGTTTACCAGCGCGCAATATCCCTCCAATGCCGCTGCATTGGGAATATTGAGAACGGACCGCGACATTAAACTTACTGATTAACTACGAGTAAATAGAATTACTTTTGTTGAGGCCAGGGCCTCAAAATGAAAACTCCAAACAACGATTTTACAGTTTAATGCAGGTTTTACAGCATGATTGTGCAATAAGATGAGGAGCACACACTTTCGTCGTAATAGAAAAAAAATGTAAGGAAGTAAATGTAGGTGAACAATAAAAACTATGAAAAATATCCACCCGCGGCACTGTCACTTATTGGAAATCACCGCAATACGTAATTCCTAGGGATTTGCTTCTTCAACTCAGGCAGGCGTAAACATCCTCCCCCTGTTGGAAACCTTCGGTTTTCAAACTTGAAGCTGGCAGTCGAGCTCTTCCGCAGTAGGCAAAGGACAGAGACGAACCAAAGGGCGGCGAATACATCCTCTGGCTGTGTGTATGTCGGCAACGCGAGAGATTCCATCAGGACCGGGAAATAGACGCGTAACGCGGCCCAGTCTCCATTGAAGAGGTGGAATGTCATCTTCATGAATAAGCACCAAGTCTCCTATAGCTAGACTGGCCTTGTTAATTTTCCACTTTCGACGTTGTTGCAATTCAGACAGATATTCCCGTTGCCAGCGTCTCCAGAAGTGTTGGTGGATTTGCATTAGTCTTGCGTAGCGTTGCAAGGTGTGAGGAGTAGCATCTTCAAGACCAGCTGGCGATGGCAGCGCAGTAAGCGGCCGGCCAATGAGAAAGTGTCCAGGAGTGAGGCATAATAGGTCGTTTGGAGAGGAAGACATGGGACATAGTGGACGGCTGTTTAAAATAGACTCTACTTGTGCGAATAGTGTAGTTATCTCTTCAAAAGTAAGATGAGAATTGCCAATGACGCGTTTTATGTGATGTTTCGCGGATTTCACCCTAGCCTCCCAGATTCCACCAAAGTGCGGAGCGTAAGCCGGAGAAAAATTGAATTATATGCCTTCTTTACTTGCAAAGTCAGATAGAGAAGTTGAGTTAGCTTTAAAAAAATATTGATTTCCTTGGCGCCAGCAACGAAATTGCGACCATTGTCACAGTAAACTTCCGTGGGCCTACCGCGACGCGACACAAATCTACGGAAAGTCATAATGAACGCATCTTTGGACATATCACTAACCGCTTCAAGATGCAAGCATTTGTGTCGCATACAGATGAATAAGCACAAGTAGCATTTAAGTAAATTTGAGCCACGCCCCTTTCTATTGACAATAAAGAAGGGACCGGCAAAATCTATACCTACGGTTTTAAATGGGAAGCTTGGCATAATACGTTCCGAAGGTAGTGGGGCCATTATAGGCGTGATAGGTTTAGCCAGCATCCTTCTACATTTAAAACAATTCTGAACGGTTCGTCGAGCTAGATGTCTACCGTTTATTGGCCATACATATTCACGAACTGTGGCTAGTAATAATAGTGGACCAGCATGACAGTTTGCATTATGCTCGTGTTCAAAAATAACTTTTGTGAAGTAATGAGAACCATGTAAAAGTACTGGATGTTTCTTGTCGAAGTTATAGTCGGATGCTTCAAGGCGGCCACCGACTCTGATAACCCGCTCATCGCTTAAAAACGGGGACAACAATAAAAGATGAGACTTAGGACTCAAGGATTTTTTACGAATTAGTAAATCGTACTCTAATGGAAACGATTCCAATTGCGCAAGTCGACACAAATGTAAAAATGAATTATTTAGTTCGTCTGGCGACAATGGACCAATAAGGTGATTATTTCGATTTTTTAAATTGTGTGCAAAACGTAGAACATAAGCGAAGGATCGTTTTAGTAGATGAAGAGATGAATGATTTTGAAATTGAATAAGTACATTGGTTGCATCAATGGATATATTGGTTACAGTAGAAACTGCTTTGAGTTCAGGTAAGTCTGGCATGTCTTCCTTTAATACTGGCCATTTAGTTTCAGGCTCCGACAAGTATGATGGACCAGACCACCACATCTTGATACCGATAAGCTGATCAGCAGCGACGCCTCTGGATATGAGATCTGCAGGATTTGATGAGGTTGGCACGTAGCGCCAAGAATCAGGATTTGTTAGATCGCAAATTTCAGACACCCTATTGGCAACATACGTCTTCAGATTTTTGAAGCTGCTGCGGATCCACCCCAATACCACCGTAGAGTCACACCAATGAACGTACTGAATGATTTCACACCGTAACGATTCTCTAACAGCTGCGCACAATTTCGCTGCTAGTAAGGCGGCGCACAATTCGAGCCGAGGAATTGTTGTGGGTTTCACTGGAGCGACCCTCGATTTAGAGCAGAGTAGCGAGATCGTGACTTGACCCAGAGCATTCGTTGAACGTAGATATATGCTAGCGCCGAAGGCTCGCTGTGACGCATCGCTGAAGGAGTGCAGTTCTATGCTCACGGGCTCGTCACAGATGGCGTGTCTAGGAATGCGAATGTCTAAAAGAGAAGGCAAGGCATCACAAAATACATTCCAGCTTTTTTGCACATCATCCAGGACTATATCGTCCCATGAGAGTTTACGGAACCATAATTGTTGTAGAATAATTTTAGCCAAAATTACACATGGACTCAATAAACCCAATGGATCGAAAATTTTAAATAGAGTAGATAGTAGTTTTCGTTTTGTTAAGTTATTAGTCTTAGATAGGACGGGAATCGTAACTGGAAAATGTAACTTATTAGTAAAAGTCTCCCAACCCATACCTAATGTGCTGGAAGATTCGCTGACAATCAAATTGTCATTTGAGCCTGAAGAGGCTGAATCTAAAATAGAAGAAGAGTTTGATTTAAACTTTCTTAAGTTGAAACAACCCTGTTGAAGCGCTGCTGTTACAGACTTCTGTATATGGAGTAGTTCACCCTCATTATCTGCACCAGTTATAAGATCATCTATATAAAAATCGTGATGTACTATCGTTTTAATAAGGGCATCAGGCCACTCTTCACCAAGTTGCCACAGACATCGAGTACTCAAATAACTGGAACTTGCCATGCCGTAAGTAACAGTATTTAGGCGAAGAGTCTGGAGGGGTTTCGACTCATCTTCTCTCCACAATATGAGCTGCAAGTCGCGGTCCTCCTTATTAACTTCGACCTGTCGATACATCTTCTCGATGTCACCGGTCAGGAGGTATTTATGCTGTCGCGCTCGTACCAGTATGGAAAAAAGTGAATCCTGCAAATTGGCACCTACTAACAGTATATCATTAATAGATTGCCCAGAGGAAGTAGACGCAGAGCCATCGAAGACGACCCGAAGCTTTGTGGATTCGCTGCTATTCTTGAACACAGGATGATGACAGAGGAAATAAGAGATGTGTGGATTTTGAACTGCGGACTCTGAAAGGTGGCCGAGAGTGGCATATTCGTTAATGAAGTCTGCATATTGTAATTTTACTTGCGGTTGCTTTCTGAACCGTTTCTCAAGAAGTAGAAATCGTCTTTTTGCTAACGAATAAGATTCACCTAGACACTCAGGTGAGTTCTTTAGGGGTAGTCCTACTGAGAACCTACCCGACTCTAGGCGGAAAGTGTGAGATAAAAAATGGGCTTCACATGCTTTCTCGCTGGGGCTAAGTTTAGATTGTAGGGGAACTTCTTCGAGTTCCCAGAACTTGATAAGTTCTTGATTAATATCGATAGATGACGCTGAATCACCAAAAAAAGAATGATTGCAATGAACCTTGTTAATATCATTGTTGGACTTGTTGTAATGGATGGGACCGGAGATAATCCAACCTAGTTTGGAAATTCTTAACTGAGGAGTTTTGGGGCCAAGAGAACGTTGCTCGTGGCCAAGAATGTCCCAGAATATATCGGCGCCAATCAGTACATCGATTGGTGCAGGTTGGTGAAAGGTAGGGTCCGCAAGCTGAATATCGTTAGGTATATTGATCAAATGTTGCTGAAGGTCGATTGAAGATATAGGTAAGTAACCTGTCAAAGCTGGTAGAACCAAGAATGCCGACGTAACGTTGAAGTGCTTGTGTAAAGACCTCAATTGCGCAACGCAAGACTCTTTGACGATTTCTGTGGGATTATTGCCTATACCAATAACGTTGATTGCGAGGTTAGAATTAGACTGCAAACCTAGCCTTGCTTTGAGAGATGCAGTTATGAAGGATGATTGACTACCGCAATCCAGCAAGGCGCGAACCTTTTCTGACTGGTTTGTGATGGGATTTGTCACTTCAATAATGGCGGTAGATAGTAAAACTTGTTTTGAAGTTTTATTAGAAAAATTGACAAGTGTGGTGTCGGTATTGACCGATGAAGTTACAACTGTATCTGGCACCTTTGGCTTATGCAAGAGCGTGTTATGTCTAGCCTTGCATATACGGCATGGGCCTACACGACAATCTCGTATAGTGTGAGTATTCCTTAAGCAATTGAGACATAAATTTAATTTATGAACTTTCGCTAAGCGATCTTCTACATTTAAAGCCTTAAAAGAAGGACAGTCGTAGATACGATGCTCTCCATGACATATCACACAAGAGCAATAAGTAGCAGTATTGACATCACTAGTACCTGTGGTAAAAGATTTTGTATTTGGTCTGTCATGTTTGGTAACAGCTGCGTTGGGGGGGTACCATGACGAAGACTTATTTGCTGTTGAGTTGCGACTAATAGACTCTATGACATCAGCCCGACTTGTTAAAAATTTATAAAAATCTTGTAAATTGGGAACATCGTCCGAAGTATTACGCCATTCCTCCCACCTAATTCGTGTATTGTTATCTAATTTAGAACCCATGAGGTGTATTATAAGCACGTCCCAATGACTGGTAGGCTGACCTAGACTAGACAAAGCCCTTAAATTCTTTGCCACGTGATCCACCAAAAATCTTAGTGACTTGTCAGACTCACGCGATATTGGCTGTACATTTAACAAGGAATTTAAGTGGTGATTAATTAATTGACGCTTATTGTCATAGCGGTCACATAACAACTTCCATGCATTACAATAATTGGCATTGGACACTTCTAAATTAGATATGACGCGCGCTGCATCACCTGTCAAGTATGAAATGAGGTAATGAAACTTATGAACGGGAGCGATGCGATCATTATTGTGAATTATAGATAGATACATATCACGGAATTCAAGCCAACGGAAACTAGAACCGTCGAATCTGCACACCTGCAATTGTGGTAATTTATAGCTTATATCGTAGTTTTCAGCCTGAGCGAATGACACCTGACTGCCGTTTAGATCCTTGTAATGACTCTCGTCATGGCGAGGGCATGGTTGAAATTTCTGTACTAAATTCTTAGCAGTAGCTAAGTTTGTAATAAACAGCTGGTCGACGCCATCCCTCTCATCAATTTCCGCAGATAAATTAGTAGAATTTAGAACTTCTATTTGGCTTTGCAAGTCATCAAATTTATTAGGAAGTAACTCAAATCTATTTAGTCTAAGCGTTAATTCGGATAACTCAATTGCATTTAACGTTTCTTTTGTACTTAGCTGTGTCAAAAAATTCTTAAATTTTGTTATCTGGCCTTTTATTGAACTACGTTTTACTATTAAATCGTTCAAATCTTGTGCAGCCTTCAAACTGCTTTCACTTCCACTATCCATGTCCTTTCCCATTTTAAAATAACTAAATTTGACAAATGTTTAACCTTCTGAAACTTAAGTAACGTAATAATCGTGGATAGTGAAAATGAAATCAAATAGGCGCGGTACCGACGCAAACAAATATGAAATGAATAAAACGAATCGGCTCACGCTCCTCCTGTGACGTCACCCGGTTGGCCCCGTGCTCATCCGGACCCACACCGGCGCAACACCATCCACGGATATCCACGAATAAACATAAAATCCGAAGAGGCGAGCGCGTAGCGATCGTTCCTGGAATTTTATATGAAATGGAAATGTAAATCACTAGCACTAAATATATAACAAATGTAGGAAGCTTCTGATGAATTAGTGCGTTGGCAGCGGCGGTGTGAAGCGCGATGCGCTTCTTGTGTTGCTTGCTTTCGTACAGCAACAACTTTACATCAGGCGACCCGTATAGGTACTTGTTTGCCACCCGATGTACTACATAAAAGAAAAAAAACTAAAGTGCTGTAATGAATCACTATGTACCTTTTATGCAAATATGTTTTACGTTATAATTTAACTCTTTAAAATATATTTTTAAACGTGCCTAGCAGGGCGGTAACATAATAAAGTAGGTTAATATGAAATAAGATTACAATTAAATACTTTACGTTACCGTTGGTAGAAAAAAATGTGATATACTTACAATGAAATGATAACCACACTGCACTGTCTATAAACCAATAAACCGTTAAGGAATTTGTTTGATTGTTGTATTGTTGGTAGGTACAGGATAGTTATTTAGATAGATTGGAATGTAAGGAAGGACACTTAGCTGCATTGGCCTGGCTGCGGTTGAGGCTGAATATGCTGCTCATAGACCGGCGATGGCTGCAATGGCTTGTTCTTCCTTGGTGAAAACTAATTGCAATCTAGTTCGGTGGCGTAGTATGCCGAACAGCTTGGCCGTGTTATCTTCGTTTTTTCTTGTCCAAAAAATGAGGTTCTTGAGACGGTCGCCAATATGTTGAGGCCAGGGCCTCAAAATGAAAACTCCAAACAACGATTTTTCGGTTTAATGCAGGTTTTACAGGATAATTGTGCAATAAGATGAGGAGCACACACTTTCGTCGTAATAGAAAAAAAATGTAAGGAAGTAAATGTAGGTGAACAATAAAAACTATGAAAAATATCCACCCGCGGCACTGTCACTTATTGGAAATCACCGCAATACGTAATTCCTAGGGATTTGCTTCTTCAACTCAGGCAGGCGTAAACAACTTTTAATCCTTATCTGTTACCAGAGGGAAACTTTGTATGAAAGTCGTCGGCGTGGGTGCCTCTGTCTCACCTATTTCTACCGCCAAGCAGCTACATTTATATAGCAGTGTTTCGGTTTGAAGGGTGAGATATGGCAGAGAAATTACTGGGTACTGTGACGAAATACCATTAGGTCACAAGATTGGCAGCACGCGAGTAACATCCCCGTGGTGTTGCGAGCGTCAATAGGCTGCGGAGACCGCTTACCATCTAATGCCGCATGCTTGTTTACCAATGTAGTTGTATATAGAAAAAAATACACCAAGTTCATTCAATGTTACAATATTTTCAGATAGTCAAGCATTTACAATGCCATACCATTGTAAAGATAAACTTAGGTACTTGTTCAAAACGTCAACGTCAAAAATACTTTTTCTGTTTCAGATACAGCTTCACTCCCATCATATAAAAAAATACACAAATATATGGAGAATGACACATACGAGTTTGATTGTCTACCTGCAAACGATAACAACACTGTATACTGGATGAAAGTCAATGGTAATCATTTAATTATTACAGCTGGAGTATCGCAGTCGATGCACTGGCATAAAGGAACTCTGAACAATAAAACCGGCAGTGCCGCTGTGGTCGACTACTCTCAGTCACTGCCCTGGCAACTCTTCACCTCTACAGCCGAAGCTAGTCTCAACTGCACTTGAAGCTCCCAACAATAATAACTACTCTTTAAGAAAAATGATATACAAAGATACACCTGTATTTAATAAGCACTTCCACAGGGACATGTAGAAAGAATGCAGGATGAAAGAATGACGAAACAGATATACAATGCGAAAGTCGAAGGATGTAGGAGCCGAGGAAGGCCAAGACTAACCTACAATGACCAAATTGGTCGTGTTTTATCGGAAGGTGATGTCAGGACTCAGGAGCCCTTCAAACCGAGTGATGTATGCAAGGACCGCGCCTTATGGCTCTCGGTTCTCTCTGCCTACCCCGCAGGGAACTGGCGTGAAGATAGACATACTTCCACAGAGAAAGGTACACTTCACTCTCCTACAGGAATGGATGAAATGAGGAATGGAATGGACGAGGACTTCAATTCCATTCCTCATTCAAAAATCTAATCAAGGCTACAACAAGATGCACATACAAAATGGACAGTTATTCAAGCAGCTCGAGAGAAAATTGAATCCAAAAATATGTTTACGTGACCTCAAATAACGTATCGCTTGTAGACGGTATTCGCAATAATGGTGTTAGAAACAGAGTTGGTCTGAAAGAAAGCGACGGTGTTACAATAAGAAGAGGCTTGCTCCCGTTGGTTCGGACATGTAGAAAGAATGCAGGATAAAAAAATGACGAAGCAGATATACAACGCAAAAGTGGAAGGATGTAGGAGCCGAGGAAGGCCAAGATTTACCTACCATGATCAAACTGATCGTGTTTTATCAGTAGAATAGATTATATATATAGATTTTAGTAGTAGATTATTTATTTATTTATTTAAAAAAAAAAGATGATGTCAAGAGCCTTAGAAACCGGCGAGCGTGCATGAGAAGAGCAATGAATGTTAAAGAAGCGAGTTAGGTGGGTATGGATCGAGTCACGTGACGCTCGGTTCCCTCTGCCTACCCCGCAAGGGATTTGACGTGAAGTTATAGGTAGATAGATCAAATAACGTACACACCCGCTCACAGAGAGAAAAACGTAATTAGACATCGCGAAAACATGAAATTTAAGCATTATTTATTTTTTCACAGAAAGAAACACAGTTCTGAATGTGGGTACTAATGAAACCACCGCAAAACGATTTGATTTGAAGAAATGGGATCACAACTCAAAATTAATATGTATGACATTTGATTCTATATCTACGGACAGACGAGTTAAAAGCACCCGGCGAATAATAAAAGAATTGACACTTGAAATGCAAAATTACAACGTGGACGGCATAGGCAAAGGTAAATAACCAACCAAGTAGAACTATCACTTCGAGGGTTCGGAATGTTCCAACCTTGACCTGATTACTTAATTTATATGATTGTCTGGATTTTTGGGCTTCCGTACCTAAACAGGAAAAACGGTACCCTTATAGCATCACTTTGTTGTCCGTCTGTTTGTCAAGAACCTGCAATCCCTTCGCGCAGTGAAAAATTCAAACTTCTAAGTCAAAGCAATCAAATGATGCGGCTGTTTATGCCCTGTTTATACCGCATATTTTGACATAAGGGAATCCAAACCTACTGCGGTAGTCCCGTTCACCTCTAATCAAGAAATTTGGTGAGAAGCAACGTCCTAAAGCACAAGTGAAGGAAAAAGTCCGAAAACCGTAAATTTGTAGTTACATCCCGAAAAAAATCGTAAAGCTGGTGACCTCACTCAGAGGTAGGACGCATCAGAGCAGCCCGTCTGGGGAAGTACTTCTACCTCACAGGAAACTGTAGCCAAATAACAATTCGCTAGATCGTTGTTGTGTCCCTGCGTGTGGGGGTGATGAGGTCACCATTAAGCTCCTATGGAGTTGCTGTGTTAGCAGCAGAGAAGGCATCGTGCGAGTGATAATTAATGTATTACAAGCGTTAGGGTATGGTAGCCGTATCACGTCAGGTGGACCGTATGCTTGTATGCCTTCCGACGTTGTATATAAAAAAAGGGATGTGACTATTTTTACCTAACAGAAGACCGTAGCCAAGTAACAACTCTCTGAAGGATTGTTGTCTTTCCATGAGTGAGGTTAAGCAAGCTCGTAAGGACTCGCCGTATCGGCAGCGGGGGTGACAACGCAATAGCGAACTCACAATTAGTAGTTGACGAGATCGGTGGCGCCGTGGTGAAACGCGCTGTCACGCTACTTTGACACCAACGCTCGTGGGTTCGATTCCCACACAGTACAAACGTTTGTGTGCATGAACATGTCTGTTTATATTGGTCTGGGTATTTTCTATATATAATATGTATATATTATTAAAAAAAATGTATTTACGTATGTTTATCAGTTGTCTAGTACCCATAACACAAGCTTCGCTTACTTTGGGGCTAGGTGGCGCTGTGTAATTTGTCCGACAATATTTATTTATTATTTATTTATATAGCTGTGTTCCAGATAAATTACTGGGTACTGTGACGAAACATCCTCAGGTCACAAGATTGGCAGCGCGCGAGTAACATCCCCGTGGTTGCGAGCGTCAATAGGCTGCGGTGACCGCTTACCATCTAATGCAGGGCGCATACTTGTTTACCAATCTAGTTGTACAAAAAAAAGTACTCGGTACTTTTGCTCGAGTCTCCAGACGTTATATAAATAATAAATAAATAAATATTGTCGGACAAATTACACAGCGCCATCTAGCCCTAAAGTAAGCGAAGCTTGTGTTATGGGTACTAGACAACTGATAAACATACGTAAATACATTTTTTTTTTGTAAATACATCCTTATTATACATAGAAAATACCCAGACCAATACAAACAGACATGTTCATGCACACAAATGTTTGTACTGTGTGGGAATCGAACCCACGGGCGTTGGTGTCAAAGTAGTGTAACAACGCGTTTCACCACTGAGCCACCGAGCTCGTCTATATAAATACGTTTTTTATTGCAGAGAACTTCGGGAGTATCATAACAATTGGTGCAGTCATCTGTATTTTAATTATACTGATTATATCGTTAATAATAATATTATGGAAATTCATAAAAAAACGGATAATCGCAAATACATCAGGTCCAGAGGATAACCTTTATGTAAGTACACTGTGCGACAAGGCTGTTTTGGCGAGTGGCCGAAGTCGGAACTAATGCGTTCATCTCGTGAAGTTGAAGGATGAGCGGCAGTAATTCCTAACTTTTCATTAACCTGGGGATAACTTTGATTTCTGATTTGTGATACTCCCCTCGCTGTCCTTCCATTCACTGAATTAAACAATTATAAACGGAAGTATCGCGTGTTTTATTTATGTTGTTGAATCTGACGTTTCGAATGCTTTGCAGCGTCCGTGGTCACAGGAAGACTAAGGTGACATTTGTCTTACATTGGTTATTCAATTATTACATCTACCGACATGGATGGATTAATTATATACGTTCCGATTCCCACAAAAATCGCTCACAGTGTCCGAATGTTTTTGAGTAGATCTATAGGTTTGTGACTAGATTTACTCAAAAACATTCGGACAGCGTGAGCGATTTTTGTATGAATCCAATCCATCCATGTCGGTAGATGTAGTAAGTGAATAACCAATGTAAGACAAATGTCACCTTAGTCTTCCTGTGACCACAGACGCTGCAAAGCATTCAAAACGTCAACAAAATAAATAAAACACGCGATACTTCCGTTAAAAATTGTTTAATTCAATATATAACAATCGCGAAAACCTAAGACAATACTATTTTCACAGAATCTTTAAATTTTCAATTACATTTGAAGTATGTAAGGACCGCGTCTTATGAGCTCGGTGCTCTCTGCCTACCCCGCAAGGGACCTGGCGTGAACATATACATACATACAATTCAGCAATATGGCAGTCGTATAACGAATTCCTGTTATTTGTCTAAATCAAATCAAAATAAATAAATAAATGTGTGCATGAATATGTCTGTTGTCTTGGTCTGGGTGTCAGCCCGTCTGGAGAAGTGCCTCCACCTCACAGAAAACAGCAGCCAAATAACAACTCGGTCCCTACAGGATTGTGTTTTGCGTGTGAGTGAGGTCTCTAGTAAGCTCCTTAGGAGTTGCTGTGTTAGCAGCAGAATATTTAATGTGGCAGTAATACTTAATGCAATTTATATTTATAAAACAATTATAGCAAGCGTTTATAGGCTTAACCGCTTTACATCAGGTGGGCCGTATGCTTGTATGCTTAAAAATTAATCCTCATATATCGCTTCATATTTAAATTACGTTGCTGGCAGGATTTTAATTTGATTATATTAATTTCAGGACACAGCCGGAGTGCAATACGCCGAATTGGAGCTGCATGAAATGAACAAACGGAAACCTGAAAAAGAAGAAGTGTTCTATTCTGAAATTGCTGGTATTTTGACTCCGAAGCGGCTCAAATAAATAAAAAAATCTCAGAAAAAAAAGCACAGTAATTAAGAAATAGCATGTGAACATGTAAAGTGTTATGAAATTGTAAATTAAAAATATTCAGTTCTAAAACTATGCTTTTCAGGCGTTCAGGTATTTTGGACGAGAAAATGTGTCCAAATTTCCCGACCGCGACCCCGCAAAGTTGGACCCGTCTGTTGACCTCTCGGTCGAAGTTGGACTTACCTAACAATAACCTGCCCTAGGTAAACATATTCGTCAACAACTTCGAGCTTAGTGCTTCCGACCGTGACCGGCATAGGTGTAACAAGGACATTCGACATGATCTTAGTCTTGGCCATGTTCATCTTGAGACCTACCTGGTTGAAAACACCATTGAGGTCATTGAGCATGGCGCTAAATTCCTCCAGCGATTTCGCCATGAGAACTATACCGTTGGCAAATCAAGTAAAAAAAAGTAAGTGATATATCATCAAGAGCTTGAAGAGATCTTCCAATGCTGCGGTGAAGAGTTTTAGGGATATAACATCGCCCTATCTTATATCTTTTTGCAGTTG
The DNA here is from genome assembly GCA_947507595.1 of Pyralis farinalis. NCBI lineage: Eukaryota > Metazoa > Arthropoda > Insecta > Lepidoptera > Pyralidae > Pyralis > Pyralis farinalis. The sequence continues at coordinate 2,253,268 of OX382263.1, forward strand.
GATCGGTTTCGTACTCAAGTCATGTACGGATACACATCGTTGCGTTACTGTATAATCACTTCAACGCTTCGATGTACCGACAATAATGTTATAAAAAAGGTAATATCATTGTGTACCGATAGTCAATTCGGCATCGCTGGAGAGACTGTACATCGCCCATGTCGCAACTGAATCAAAGGCCTTTTCCGTAGTCCACATACGCCAGACATAAGGGCAGATTATACTCCTCAGTCTTCTGTATAATCTGGCGGAGAGTATGTACGTGATATAGGGTGCTAAAGCCTTTTATGTGTATTTCGCATGCAGCACACGGATTCGTTACTCTGAGTGAATTATTTAACTGTAGGAACTGTGCCTAAAATAATTTAATTCGATTAAATAGTTCATAGATTCAGGCGTTATTTTGCGAAAGTCAAATTTACGTGAAATTTACACCTGCTTTGTGTGCTTCCGCCACCAATTAGTTCATGCGGCCTAGCGCCCACCCACGCACGCACCCACGGACCGTTAGTAGATGCAACATGCCGACGCTACCATGGCTGCTCCAGTAGTCTGTCTCGGCTCATTAATCGTTAGAATAACATGCTACAAGTCTGTTGTATGTTAAGTATGTAGCATGTTATTCTAACGATTAACGTCTTTTTATAGCTCTAAAGCTGAAAGTCTCTCGGCGCGTGTCCCCAAGCAGGAACGATGAGTGACTATGAAGTTTGAATCATCGTGGCTTTGGCGGATATGTACACAAATTCAAATGTCGATGGAAAGTGTCTGGCAATGAATGGAAGAAAATATAAAAAAAGCACACTTTATCCTTTGACGATTTTGAGTAACAATTTCTTTCACCTCTGCTATAAAACTGTATGTAAAGGTATATATTGGAAAACGTCGCGTAAACGGCACGTTACTCAATTAATCTGTGACGTCACATGTATATAATCAAACTACAAGTCGTATGTATGTATGTATGTACAAAATCGCTCAACTGGTGATCTTCTAGTTGACAGGTGAGGCATTGGCTGTCAGCCTAGATATGGCGAAGGCGTCCGATCGGATCTGGCACCGGGGTCTTCTATCGAAGTTACCATCATACGGGCTGCCCGAGGGTTTATGCAAATGGGTTGCCAGCTTTTTATCCAACAGATGCATAATAGCCGTGGTTGAAGGTGGATGCTCCTATAGTATCTATAATGCTGCCGTCCCTCAGGGTTCTGTACTGTCTCCGACGCTGTTTCTGCTGCATATCAATGATATGTTGCCAATTGATGGCATTCATTGTTATGCGGACGACAGCACCGGGGACACTTATTATACAGGCCGTGCAAACATCGCTCGTTCCCTTGTGGAGGAAAACCGCGATAAACTTGTATCTGAAATGGATGGTACTTTGGCTAAAGTATCTGACTGGGGGCGGCTTAACTTGGTCGATTTCAACCCCAAGAAGACACAAGTTTGCGCGTTCACCGCTAAGAAAACTCCATTTGCTGTGGTTCCTAAATTCCAGAACACACCTCTTACCATCACCAAAAGTATTAGCATGCTTGGCGTCGAGATCTCCAGTGATATGCAATATCGAAATCACCTAGAGGAGAAGGTCAAGCTGGCGTCCAAAAAACTTGGTGTGCTCAACAGAGCAAAGTAGTACTTCAGTGCGGGTCAAAGTCACCTTTGGGCGGGAACACCTGGATACCAACTTGGACCGTGTGAGTGAGAGACGAGCTGTGAGAATTGTCGACAATCCTAAGCTTACACACGATATTGAACCCTTAAGTTTAAGGAGAGATTTTGCCTCCCTTTGTGTGTTCTACCGATTGTACAACGAGTTGTGTTCTGAAGATTTGTACGAAATGATGCCGAAAGCTACTTTTTATAACCGCACCGCTCACCGACGACGGGGAGTTCACCCTCACAACTGGAACCGCAATGGTCGCGTACTGTGCGGTTCCAGAGAAGTTTTCTTCCGAGAACTCTCAAGCTGTGGAATGAACTCCCAGCCGAGCTTTTTCCAAGGGACTAAATCATGGAGTTCTTCAAGAAATGCGTGAAGAGGTTTTTAGAGGATCGGCAACGCATGAGTAACGCCTCTGGTGTTGCAAATGTCCATAGGCTACGGTGATTGTTTACCATCAGGCAGGCCGTATGCTTGATTGCAACCTTAGTGGTATAAAAAATATATATATATATATATATATATATATATATATATATATATATATATATATATAACAGGGAAATACGTAGGCTGCGGCCGGAGATGCAAAAAAAAAAATTTTTTAAATATATTTAATTAATAAAAATTATAATCTAATATACAAGTTACAATTGCTCGATGTAAGAACCTAAAGTGAACTTAGAATTAACTCGATGCGATCTCGAAGACGCGGTATCTCGGGTGGTCTCGCTGCACCTGCATCGTTGCCGACATCGCGCGGTTTCCACGAAGCACGGCATTTACGTAAACGCTGACCGGCGATACTCGTGGAGCTCCGATACGTAACACCTCCCCCCGTAGCTCAGCAACTATTTGACAAGCTTGTTTGAAATAGCTGCTGCGATGTTTCGATGGTCTACTCTTATCTCACTGGGATCGACAGGTCTTGGCTCAGGTCCAGCATACATGAGATGAGGTTCACGTTTCTTATCTTTAATAATGTCATTCGCATTTCGTGTGCACTGCATGCGAAGCCGACGATTAGCTATGAAGGCTATAAGTACTACAGTTGCAACCAACAGTATCACATAAATCGTAGTATGATATAAAGACGATTCAATAGCATTACTCAATTGCACTGGAGCCTGAAGTGATATTTTGGTATTCGCAGCGTGCAGATTCTCTAGATTAATAGAGCCTAGAATGATGGATGGATGTTCCTGGATGGATGGAGCCACGATTCGTCATACTGAGGCATCTCCATGATTTTTATAACGTGAACTTTTATATGTTCATTTGCATTAACTATGGTGAATTCTGGCGTTTTGATATAACAGTTGAATGGTACTATAGCAAGGAAACTTCCTTGTAGAGTTGTATATTGTTCTTGACCGCAAGATGTCTTGATTTTAGTAGGTGTGGGAAAGCACATAGTGTAGTGCTTGTCATCAAGTTGATCGAGAGCTTCCCTTTTCATAATGACTGAAGTCAATTTGCAGGATTGATGCAGTTCTTGTTTAATTATTAGATGTTGAATACAATCTGGCTCATCTTGGATTCTGTAGTTAGAGGTGGCATGGCAGAGGAACAATAAGTTGACCTTCGGACATTCTATCTCTATGTACGCATAATCTTTTCCAGAAATTGCTATATAAGGTAAGGTAGGTATAAGGATTTTATGATTTTTATTAGGTATAATAGATAATTTATACAAGTTGTTAGGGGAAGGATAGGCAATCGGTACCTTAATTACTACTATAATACGTTGATTCGTATGGACGTAACCTAATTTAATTATGTCGTAGAAGTCTCTATACTCTACGTCTATGATTTCGTCTTTTGAATATAAGTTTCTTATTTTGCATATTACTAACTTTATCTATACTAATTACCGAATGAGGAGTGCTCGATGCACGAGTAAAAGCTAAAGTAGATTCTAACTTAACTAACTCCGTAGATAGATCCTCTACGTTATCTCCTAATATTAGCAAGAATTGCGCCAGATGGGCATACTTAGCTAAGTCCGTTTCTCTTTCTGTGTCGCTTTCTATAATTGTGTTTAAAATCGCATTGATCTTATTTTGATTTTTTACAATATTATCGAAGGTTTTTGAGTTATAAGAGCTTCACTCTTTATTAAGAGTTGTGTTTATTCAGTTCCGATTCTTAAGCTCATTATTCTGTAGGGTTTTAATAGCGTTATCGTATTTAATTGCATCAGTGTAATCTAAGTTTCCGGAAATACTGTTAATAATAGAACCGAGTCCGTCAACGAGGCCTCTCTTTTTACGTTTTTGTTCGGAAGTACGGAGTTGATCTAATATCTTATTTAACTTACTATTAAGGTGCTCGATATGAGGTTCATATAGAGACAACGTTTTATTATTTAGTTGGGGCCTTGAGTATACTAACTGTGACTTAACGGCTTCGATTTGGGTGCGAATATTATCAAGGTTTATATAACTAAGGAAGGAATGGTAGTGGGCTATAAGTTTACCGGGTCCTAGTTTGAATGGTATAAAGTGGTATAAAGTATCAAATTAAATATAAGAGAACAAATAGAAATCAGTAAACATAAAAATTCTAATATCTCTCTTGTGAACGAACAGACTGACGTAAGCAACTCCTCTCTATAAAATATGTTTTCGCTTACCCCTTCCACCCCCTCCACCTTCTCTATATAAAGGACGGCACTACGATGGATGCACTACGTTGTTGAGAACGCTCCCTACCTCTCCCCCACCGACTCCAACCCCAACACTCCACACACACACACCGCGCTCGGCGGATCCGGGCGCGAAGAGTTAGGTATTCTGCGCGATACACCAGGTACCGAGTAGCCCAGGTACCTGGGCGCCTCTCTCCATAAGGACCTTCAGGCACGAACCCGCGTGTTCGATTAGTTTCCCCAACGACGTCCTAAGCCGAGGTTCGACCCCTCTCGGGGGCCCTTAGGCTATCGTTATACTTAGTTTGCTAGGCTGTGGCGCCTCACGCCCGCCTCTTTAGTCCGGTGACGTAGTAACAGCCCACTCGGGGCTAACTACGAGTACATAGTCAGGTCAAAAAATAAAAAAAAACAAGATGAATGCGTCATTCGTAGCATGTTATTCTAACGACTAACATCTACAACGCCTGAAGATGCCTCGTGAAGAGGCGAAACACGTGTTTTCACGTGACGGCCAGGGCAGCAACGGTGGCGGTTCACATTTCAGATAGCGAACACTCGCAGAGACGATCGGAGCAGCCATGGCAGTGGCGTGCATCTACTAATGGTAGTGTGTGGGTGCCGGTCGGCAGTAGTTCGCACGAACTAATCGGGAGCAGAAGCATACAAAGTAGTTTAGATCAAGTTGCCTGTAAATTTGACTTTCGCAAAGTAACGGCTGAATCTATTAACAATTTAAAAGCAACGGTAATAAAATTGATAAAAATCCAACTAGTTATTTTTTCCTTAATTCCATGCTTTCTTAGCGAAATAATCGTGCTACACGTCAGATTCTGGAACACAAATGCACGTCACGGTAATTGAAAGCAAGTATAAACAAAATAATAGCGCGTACCCATGTGTGTGACTCAATGAAGGATGTTACTGGGTCTGCTAAACCACTCGGAACTTTCTGACTGTGTAGAGTAAATATTTAGAAATACACCTGTTTTTGTTTCATTTAAATCAAGCGAGTAGTTTCAAAGTTACAACAATTTTAGTTTCCGACCTATCCAAATATTACGTGCGAGCGCGCCATGCTGACGTGACGTCATTTGACAACGCACCGTTGTCATCGTACACTCATTCATTTCTTTGCTATCGGATGTTCCCTATGTTCGACCACAATAACGTTTTATGTGAATCAGTGTTGCAATAGTGTTATAAATATAATATTAGACATATGACTGTTTTGAAAAAGGACAATCTGATAACTTGCCAGAAATAGACGGGTTAAAGGTTGCCCACTATTTTTCAATAGATATGTAGTCACATCGAAATGATGTTCCTAAAAATAGATACAACTTTCGGCTCCGGGTAGATCGGCCCTCTTCATGATTTGCATCCATTTCTTTCCACTTTTGGTTTCGAAAGGAACAATAAACCAGTTGAGAATGCGTAAGCTTGCATTGCCAGAGGAACACCTGGCTCGTCAATTATATAACAATTCAATTTTTTTTTTTAATTTGTCGGCCATTTTGACCATGTTCCTTAAGAGATTGGAATGGTACTCCTGAACATTCTTATTCTACTTTTTTATGCTGAATTCGAATCTGAAGTCAAAATTCGAATATTCGAAAAAAAAACGCACACACAGACAAACATGTAGATTTCATATAAGAACGGTGTTCCTGAAAATAACTTTTCGGGTGCACTAATGGTTAACTTTGGCAGAATATATTTTAATTTTCGATGCAAACTTCATAGACACCGATGGGAAGCAGAGCACGCACTGAGCGACCGTTGTAAAGTGACGTCACAGCGAGCGATGACGCACGCCTAGATAAAAGATTGAATATCTCGGAAACTATAAGACGTATCAAAAAAAAAATATGATATTTTTCATTTTTAATAGAGTGTAATAAAAACTGTAAGGTAAAAATCAAAATTTGGTGATATTTTTCATTACAAGGTGTAATTAGAACACGATTGCCGTTGTTGTATTTGATTCCTATTAAATAAAATATTTTATTTTATTAAATATTACATAGTAAATTGAATATTGATCTACCATAGTGACTTTCAAGCGAGGAGTACTGCCAAAACTAACGACCAAGAAAACACGGATATTTTGGCAGGCAAAGATTCGGTGACCATACAGCCAGCTTAAATTGAGGAAATTTTGTAATTAAAGGGATTATGAACCATAATTTTAATCTCGGCATAAAGTCACAACCGTAATACTAGCGCGGAATGTGTCCCATTCTTAAATTCTTTTGACGTGACTCAACAGCAACAATGCATTGCTGTTTGCTGCTGCTTTATCGATACTTCTTGTGCTACTTTTGGCACTTTTAATCACAAATATCTAGTAATGTAATACTTTTTATTAATTACTTACATCTTAATACACTATCACTACTATAAAGCAATGCAAGAAAAAACAGTCAATTTTCATACTGAAAAGTTCCATTCCGAAATTGCCGCCAAAGAGTATGTAAGACAAAAAGTGAACCGCTACTCGAGCTGCACCGTAGACAGAGTATATAGATAGACGCGCAATCAGCGTATAGGGGTATGAGATAGAGATAATAAACATAACTTTGTAATCTACATGCCATACACAATAAGTATTGCCACTACGCAACTTTTAACCTCATTGATGGGGTAAACTTGGAACATAATCGGTTACAATCAGAACAGGGGACCGGACATTTCGAAAAGTAATTCAATCATAAAAGATTAATTTGAATTACTTTTAGAAATGTCCGGTCCCTTGTTGTGATTGTAACCGATTATGTTCCAAGTTTACCTTATTTATTTGCCATTGGACCCTCGTAGATATTTAGACACGTCTTACATTTTTTTAAATATAATCTTATTGGATCTTATTCAATTCTCAATATTAGTATTGTTCTTTTTTAATCTGCGAATATTTCGGAAATGATCATTAGAGAAGAAGAAATGTCGAAACAAACTTGCCAATATAGGTCTCTTTTAAAATTGCCAATTTGATATTACAATAAATTCACATCAGCGTATTGGTACAATAATGATATCAAATGGTAGAATAAAAGTTTATGTTTGTTAAGGAATGATAGTCTGTGCTGAATTATTTCCAGACATCTTTGTCAATCACATATTCGCCAGTTCTATAATAAGGTCTTTTTACAAAGAAAATTTTTAATGTGATTTTAAAAAAATTTCTTTGTAAAATTATTATACATTTTACTTATGCAGCGGAGCTGAGCTTACCGGCAAATTTATTAATGTGGGGCCCCATTGTAATTTGGAGTCTACTGTAATTCTAAGAAACGCAGTATTATTAACGAATTCTAATTTATTATTCCCAATGAGCACTTCTGTATTGGGAGAAATCACATTCGGAAGACTAAATTTGATGCATTTGCTTTTAGTCGAGTTTAGCAAAAGATTACTACATGTGAACCAGTTTAAAATAGAAGACATAACACCATTTACCTTGTCAATGTTTTCACACCGGCGAGTGACATTAAAAATTAGAGAGGTATCATCAGTACATAATTTTATATATCAGTATCAGTAAATATACGCCTTTTTTTGCACCACGTAAGGCAGATCATTCGCATATACTAAAAATAAAAAGGGTCCCAAAATAGAAACCTGTGGCACCACGATATTAGGATTATTGCCTTTAGGTTTAACCCTGTTTATATCAACTGTCTGACCTGTTATTTAAATAAAATGCAATTAAGTTCTGGGCTTTAACCCTATCTACATAATAGTTCAGCTTGAGTAACAATGTCTGATGATCGACACAATGAAAAGCTTTAGAGAGATTACAGAAAACTAAAAAAGCATCCTATGATCTCTCCCAGGAGTTAAGGATATGCTTAACCAATGCCAACTCTTCATCCGTAGTAGATTTACCACCTGTAAAACTGTATTGCGCATCATGACAAATTCATTGGTCTTAAAAAAGAGTTGCAATTGATCAAGCATTATCGTTTTGTATGGGCCCCTTAAATACGACCCATACACGAGAATATAAAATATAGGTAGGTACTGGCGGATTAGTTCTTCCCACGTGTTGGCTGGAGAAATGAAAGGCTTGTATTGTAGTATGAGGCCAGAGGTAATGCTTCCAGAGAGCGATGGCTATCAAAGGAGATGACTTGTTTGCAGAGTAGCGGGAGATGATTATCCAATGACTGCAGGTTACAACTGTGTCGGTCGTCGCGCCCCGGCCTATATTTATACACGCCGGGTGCGAGCGAGGCAGTCTGATTATGCAACCGAGAAAGCATGATAAAAATTAGCCAGCCCTGGAAACATTACCATATTGGGACCACTTTATTGGATCAAAATCGCAACAAGATGTACTATTTTTTCTTACATTCAACCCTTTATCATACAAAAACTAAAAACTATATACTGTAAGGGGCAATAATCAACACACATGAAAAACTACTTAATTCACCCACATACTGTTAACTTACGGCTATTTAACTGTTACATAGGTACCTACTTAATCTATATGCACGTATATCTCCAAACTAAGACTGCCGCGGCCACCAAATCTAATAATTACTTAATGCAAATTTTCTTAATTCTGGGGTACACTTGCGCGCAGTTATATTTTTACATAAAAAGTCTAGATTTGTTGACTCTATCGAACATAGTAAGTCTGCAGTTTCTTGATTGATTTTCGTTTTCGTGGAGTGATCTCAACTTGCGTGGCTGACAGTACAGATCCTTTTTCTATTTTCTGAAATAGATATACTACTCTGTGTAAAAAGTATCGGGAATATGTCAATAAAAAGACCCGCGTAAAAGAGGTCGTTCTAATTTTTTTACTGCATGTTGGTAGCACTGTACTGATTTAGCGCGCAAAATTTGAGCGGGATCTGTCATTTAATTTGTTTTAAACTACACTTTTTGTTGGTCATAGTTTTGAGTCCTCGGCGATTTTTACAATGGAAAATATTGTTGAACAAAGAGTGTGCCTTAAATTTTGTGTTTCAAATGATATTTCATGTGGTGAGTCACTAAAAATGTTGCGAAATACCTACGGCGAATCGTGTATATCGAAAACAAGGGCTTATGAATGGTATAAGGCTTTTAAAGAAGGCCGAGAAGTAGTAGTAGACTTGCCTCGTTCTGGTAGACCTTCAACCGCTACGACCAGAGAAAACATCGACAGAATCAAGAAGCTAGTGCTCGAAAATCGACGTATGAGTCTGAGAGAGTTGGCTAGTGAGGTGAACATATCTTTTAAGTCCGTCCACAACATTCTCATTGACATTTTAGGCATGAAACGCGTCGCCGCTCGACTAGTTCCAAAAGAGCTCAATTTTGTTCAAAAAGCGCAGCGAAAGCATGTCGCTGAAGACATGGTTTCCCGAGCTTCTACGGATCCGACCTTTATGAAACGTATAATAACTGGCGACGAGACATGGGTTTATGAGTACGACATGCAAACAAGCCAACAGTCTTCAGAATGGCGTCTCGAAAACGAGCCGAAACCCAAAAAACCGCGGCAAAGTCGCTCCAAAATCAAGGTGATGCTGACAGTTTTTTTTGACTACCGTGGTGTGGTTCACTCCGAATTCCTTCCAGAGGGAGAAACAGTGAATAAAGAATATTATTTAGGCGTCATGAAGCGTTTGCGTGAGAGTATCCGCCGAAAACGTCCAGATTTGTGGCAACACAACTCATGGATGCTGCACCATGATAATGCACCATCACACACAGCCATTATAGTGAAAGAGTTTTTAGCGAAAAATTCAACAAAAGTTCTCGACCAAGCACCGTATTCACCTGATATGGCTCCGTCTGACTTTTTTTTATTTCCCAAGTTAAAATTACCACTTCGAGGAAAACGTTTTGAGTCGATAGAAGCCATAAAAGAAAATTCGCTGAATGAGCTAAAGGCCATACCGCAAATAGCCTATGAAAAATGTATGGAAGACTGGGTGAAGCGGTGGAGATGTTGTATTGCAAGCGATGGGGCCTACTTTGAAGGCGATAAAATAAATTTAGATGAATAATTTGTATTTTTTGTTTTATTGACAAATTCCCGATACTTAGTACACAGAATGTATATAGGTACTTAAATATAAAAATAAACATTCCTATGACAAGTATTTTTAGCTGGATTGATGTAACAGGTACATTGTAAAGTGCTGAGCTCTCACGCTTTACTTTTTAGAAAATATTGACCACTTATGCACCCATTCTAGGTACAGTACAACCCTAGAGGGTTGTTGTGTTTCTGCGTGTGAGTGAGGTCACCAGAGTTACTGTGTAAGCAGCAGAGGAGGGATCGCGCGCGTGACAATTAATATATCGCAAGCGTTAATAGGCTACGGTGTCCGCTTTACATCAGGTGGGCCGTATGCTTGTATGCCTCCCGACATAGTATAAAAAAAACAATATAGTTTAACGCAGACTGCGCTTTAAACAATAGATTCTCTGTTGAGCGTAGAATTCAAGCATCTGATATAACTACGCCTTTCTATTCTACTCTATAACTTCACGCCAAATCCCTTACGGGATAGGCAGAGAGAACCGAGCGCCACGCGACTCGATCCTTACATATCTCACTCGCTTCTTTCACATTCATTGCTCTTTTCATGCAGGCTCGCCGGTTTCTAGGGCTCCTGACATCACCTTCTGATTGAACACGACCAATTTGATCATGATAGGTAAGTCTTGGCCTTCCTCGGCTCCTACATCCTTCCACTTTTGCATTGTATATCTGCTTCGTCATTCTTTCATCCTGCATTCTTTCTACATGTCCGAACCAACGGAGCATGCCTCTTCTTATTTTAATACCGACGCTCTCTTTCAGACCAACTCTGCTTCTAACCTCATCATTACGAATACGGTCTGCAAGCGTTACACCACAGATTTTGCGCAACGCTCGCATTTCAACCGCGTTTATCCTACTTTCATGCTCTCTCTAACTACGCCACGAGTATATAAGAGATTAAACTTACCGAACTACTTTCTATTTCTATTTCCATAGCTACTTCTTCTGACGACGGTTGGTCATATTTCACGTCCGAGTCGTCAATCTGAAAGTTACACTTAATTAGTAACATTCATCATACAAGCATTTAAGAGAGGTAGGACGCATCAAAGGAGCCTGTCTAGTGAAGTACCTCCACCTCACAGAAAATCCGCAGCCAAATAACAACTCCCTAGAGGGTTGTTGTGTTCCTGTGTGTGAGCGAGGTCACCAGTAAGCTCCTAAGGAGTTGCTGGGTTAGCAGCAGAGGAGGCATCGCGTGAGTGATACTTAATGTATTGCAAGCGTTCATAGGCTACGCTAACTGCTTTACATCAGGTGGGGCGTATGCTTGAATACCTTCCGACGGTGTATAAAAAAAAACTAAATTATTAAAATATTAGGATACCATAGCATCATTTGTTGCTGCAACTGTGCCTATTTGGAAGAACTTGGTCGATCAAGGGTCTGTGAGCTCTAAAACAACTAAATAAATATATTCCCTTTTAAATGCATGTATATTATGTCCCCCCCCCCCCCCCCCCCATCGCACACATATCCTTTTTCTTCTCTCCACATCTGTCTCTGCAAATTCTTCTCTTCAAATCTTATATCTAAATTACATGTTTACGACTTCAGTAGAATTAATTTTCATCGAAAGGACCTCCACAGAAATCCGCAGCCAAATAAAAATATCATTCGATCCTCGAGAGTTATTGGGTTCCTGCACGTCACTGAGGTTACCAGGAAGAAGTCATTGCGTTGGCAGCAGGGGTGACGGCATGTGAACGATACTTTATATCGCAAGTGAGTTTAGGCCCCGGTAATGGCTTCACATTACGCAGGCCTTTTGTTTGTTTTCTAACTGACGTAGCATAAACATTGAGTAATAATTATATTTCAAATATTTTAGCTTATTAATTTGTAACAGGAAAAATCTTTTATTATATTTAATTTCGAAAAGTCATTGAAATATTTTAGTTACATATTAAATTACCTATGCCATTACTTTTAATTCAACTTACGTGAATGAAACGCGTAGGAACTGCATCTTTATTTAAGCATATTTTGCTTTTCTTTGATTGAAGGCCAGTTGATTCAAAATGGTTGGAGCAGATCCGGGAGTTGTCATTTGCATGCCAATTTAAACGACCCGTACACTCAATCCATTTATACTTCAAAAATAAATCCTTAGGAAAACTGAAACAATAGATACGCAATATGTTAAATGTGGTAAATTAAGTCAAGTGTTGGTAACCCCAAATAGTGTAATCCTGCTGATTACAGACGACATATAGTGATATCGCTAAAAATGTAATGTTTATAACCTTTTTATTTGATCGGTTAATATCAACAAAAAAATGTTTATTTGTACTTTAATTTAATAAAAATTGCTTACTATTGAGTATGAATCCACATTAAATTAATAATCCTTGAATATGCATCATTATATTGTGACAAATAAGCGACTTACCGATGAAAGGTTATGTTGGGTTCTTGTCGTTCACTTCGGCTTTTACAGCCAATTATAGAGCAATTCACCATTACTGCACGATCAATGCATCTTTTAAAATAATCACTACATCACAAGGGAATAAAATACATAGGGTTTACACTTAAATCAACGAAATTGCGTCAGTACGAACAATTTGTTTGACACCAGAACAATCCCGGTGGCAGACATAAAAATCGCATACGCAGATAGAGACAAAACACTCATGGTCTATCTTGCTCACGCACATGTATTTTCGAATTTTCTATCTCTCTTCATGTAGGTATTATTCTTTTAGTAGCCCGTCTATATCTATATACTCTGTCTACGAGCTGCACTAACAAATTAACTGTCAAACGCAGATTGTATTGTCTATGTCTTTTCCGTTTTAGCGCACGCGGAAGTGAATAATCTGATTTCCTTTTCCTATAATTTTCAAATAAATTGCGAGAAAACTTTATTTAATGTCTAACATTGAGAAATTCCTTGTATTCAAAGTGTTTTAACAAAGATTTCGTGTATGCAGAAGTGTTTTTATTGATCAAAGCGCAATGGAAGTTACCGATTTTAACGATATATTGAACGTACGTTCGATAAAGATGGAAAGTGGCGAAAATGGATTTGACGAATGTACAATCGTTGAAACCGCTGATCCTTTAACGATGATACCTCAATATGTAACAGAAAGTGACTTGGGTAAGTCGATTTTCACTTTACATAATTGTCATAACATGTATCCCCTGACAATAGCTGTTTTCCTTCTGATATTCCACAGTGATTGTTTTTCAGCTGACTTTGAAAGTCCTTTGCGTAGTTATTGCGTTAATAATCGCAAATTTCACTTAAAAATACCAACCAGGCCACTAATTATATAGCCAGAGTTCGTTTTTACGAATGCTTCTATTGCCGATTTCGCGGTCAACGTTCAAATGTGGAATCTGCCTTTGAGGAGACTGGGGCCAAATTTTGCATTAACATACAATTTTGCATTATTACTATGATACTTGTGTAATCCTACATTCACACTGCACATCAACAGTACAGATTTCATACTCATTGGTATCAGGTTCCAGAGATGTCCTTTTAAGGTAGGGTGCATCATTGTAGCCCTCTGGGGAAGTACCTACACCTCACAGAAAACCATAGCCAAGTAACTCTCTGTAGGGTTGTCCTGGCAGTGAATATTACCTTTATGTATACTATTTACCCTACCAGTAAGCTCCAAAGGAGTTGCTGTGGAAGCTGCAGAGGTGGCATCGCACAAGTGACACCTACTTAATGTGTTACAAGCGTTCATAGGGTAAGGTAACCGCTTTACATCAGGTTGTCCGTATGCTTGTATGCCTCCCTATGTTGTATAAATAAAAACTGAGATTTTGTCTATGATATGAGTTGCTTAATAACAACTAGTAATTTGTCAGTACCATATTAATATTCTTTTTTATGCCGATCTTGATTTTTCGCCAATGACCACGGCTTATAACATCTAAACTTAGCACATTTAGTCATATATGTGACTGTGCTTAGTAAGTGACTATGCCCAGTTGGTGACTCTGTGACAGAATGGATGTTTTAAGAGAGGCAGGGCGCATCAAAGCGGCCCATCTGGGGAAGTACCTCCACCTCACAGAAAACCGCAGCCTAATAACAACTAGAGGGTTGTTGTGTTCCTGTGAGTGAGTGAGGTCACCAGTGAGCTCCTAAGGAGTTGCTGTGTAAGCAGCAGAGGAGGCATCGCCCGAGTGATACTTAATTTATTACAAGCGTATTAACTAATGTAGCCTATTAAGGCAATGGTACCCGCTTTACATCAGGTGGGTCATATGCTTGTATGCCTCCCGATGTAGGATAAAAAAAAAAGAATGACCTTGTGAGAGAACAACAGTTAAATGACATAGTTAATTATGAGAGAGCATGAAAGTAGGATAAACATGGTCCAACTGTGTCCAAATCTCTCACACTACTTCATATCTCCCGTTGTATACTATTGTACCATGATATTTCACATGCATGACTCGACACATACCATAATAAGTGGATTTAACTTTAACCTACACGTGCATTGGGTTTTCCTTTATATACATATTAATTCAGCTGTCACCTCGATGTGGAGTTTGCAATGAGTAATTTGCAAGAAAGATGTGTAATTTAATTGTGTATTGTAAACTTGTTTGTGGTGGTAATAATAAATAAATAAAAAAATAAAAAAACTGAGTGTTGCGCAAAATTTGTGGCGTAACACTTGTAGATCATATTCGCAATGATGATGTTAGAACCCGAGCTGGTGTGTAAGAGAGTGTCGGTGTTAAAACAAGATGAGGCATGCTCCATTGGTTTAGACATATAGAACGAAAGCAGGATGTAAAAATGACGTAGCAGATATACAATGCAAAAGTGAAAGGATGTAGGAGCCCAGTAGGCCGATTCTACTAAAAAACTGCAACTGCACTGCAGCGCGGCGTGTGTCAAAATGCATACATTTTGACGTTTCGTAAACGTCACTGCTGTCAGATCGCTGAATCGGCCTACAGGAAAGCCAAGACTTACCTACCATGACCAAATTGGTTGTGTTCTATTAGAAGGCGATGTCAGGAGCCCTAGAAACCGGCGAGCGTGCACGAGAAGAGCAATGAGTGTTAAAGAAGTGAGTGAGATATGTAAGGATCGAGTCACGTGGCGCTCAGTTCTTTCTGCCTACCCCGCAAGGGATCTGGCGTGAACATATAGATAGATAGACAATTATGATCTGCTGCTGTTGATAAGGCCACGAGTGGGTACAAACAACACTCTTGGTGCTACAAGCATTGTAGTTGTTTATTGCTCACTGTCTAACGTAGTATGGCTGAAGTTCTAGTTTGAACTTTCATCACTAGATTTTATTTCAGCCTGTGCAGTGCTATGATAAGTCAGTGTCAGGTGGTAACAATGTGTATGGCTCGCCTGATGTGAAATGTTTATAACGAACTAGTTAGCGTAGTGATGGAACGCGCTGCATTGACACCAATGCTTGTGGGTTCGAGTCCCGCACAGGACAAACATTTGTGTGCATGACAAAGTTCCACAAATCAGGGGGAAAACAAGACGCTTCATTAAGTCACACGTCTTTAAAGATATAACAATACAAGTATAACTTAACAAGAAATAGAAACAGTACAAGAAACTCTGATTGTTTTAGGCCCATCAATATTAGCTATTTGTTTAGCGTAATATGTCCTGAACGCAGCCTTGTACAGCTGCCACTAGAATCTCCCTAGACTACAGTCGAACCATTTAGGTATGTGAGAAACAGCTACGAACATATTAAGCTTGTGAAAGATGTTCAAAATTCACTCACATTCAGTTCATTATGTGAGGCGTTCATGCCATGTTACATGTTGCCAGTGATACTCAAGCTTATTCTAAACTCATGGGTAGGCTTGTGTTAATGCTGTCCAAGAATTGCAGCGTTCCTTTATGGAGTTAAGACATCAGTTATGACCACAGATCTCAATGCATATATGTATCTCTAATCCTTCCAGGTCTTATACAATCTGGTGGAGAAATCCTGCAGACTCCTCTTGCTGTGTTCTCTGACACGCCCGATGAAGATGACACAATGCAAAGCAACGATTCTGGTGGTAAGCACTCATACCTGCAGATAGAGAACACAAACTACTGGTCTTTTAATTTGATTTTGTGCGATTCTTTCACTGCTTTTTTAATTCTACACCCACACCAACGCAATTTCAACTAAGGTTGTTTGTGCGCATGAACATGTCTGTTTGATAAAAACGTATTTAAACAAAAAACTGCAGCGAATTTAGCTCCTAAGGAGTTGCTATGTAGTTAGCAGCGTGAGTGACAATGCACTAGTGATACTTCCTGTATTGTAAACATTCATCAGATAAGCAAAAGGTAATAAAGGTAACCATTTACATCAGATAAGCTGTATGTTTGTGTGCTTACCGACGTATATAGCTAAGAACTGAGGTAAGGCGCATCAAAGCTGACCAACAAGGGAAGTCAAGCACAGAAGATCTAGCTTAATAAAATTTCCCTGTAGGATTGTTATGTTCCTGTGAGTTTGCAGCTCCTAAGTATTTGCTGTGTTGGCAGCGGTGATGGCTACGCGCGAGCGATAATAACTACTTCACGACAGGTAGGCTGAGTGATTGTTTGACGACGTTATCCCGACGTTATATAAAACCTAAACATATTTGAAGGTGTCGATTATAATATTTTCTTTGGTTACAGATGAGGTGATAGTACAACTAATGGACATACGAACGCGGTTGTCGAAGCTGCGCTCGATGCTGGAAAGAAGACTGGGATCAGATCTCACTGACTATACATTTTGGCTGCAGGATGCTAAAATGGTGAGGGCTTTTTGTAGACGACCAGTAAGGTACTTCACCACACTAGGGTTTTAAGGGTTGACGAAGAGAAAATGTTTTTATGAGATTAAATAATTAATTTGAATGAGATTGAAAAATCTATTTGCATTAAATTGTACTATTAAATTGGATGAGATTGAAATATGATTTGCATGAGATTAAATAAATTTGAATGAAATTGAAAAATCATTTGAATGATACGAAATTATCTGAATGAATTTCATTCAATTGGATCAAAACATAAAATTGAATGAGATTAAAAAATAAATAACAGTAGGGGCTCAGGATTGCAACATATGAGCCCGTGCTTCCCAGAGTGGTCTATATAGACCCCATGGGGTCGATTGCAACAAGTAAGGGGTCCATTATAAACAGAAAAATACAATGTTGTATACAACTAGCCACCAGCAACAGTATGTGTTAGACTGTTCAACAAATTACCAAGTGATGTAAAATAACTGCCCTTCAAAGAATTCAAGACAAAATTGCACAAATGACAAAAACTACTATAATATTAAAGAATTTGTAGAATAAGCAATTTAATGTTTGCTGATTACCAATAATATAATAAGTGAATTTCATTTTATTATATAAATTACTATATTATCTACCAATATTTTACGTGCCTATTTTAATAAGTGAAACATGATGTACATATTTAATGTTTTCATTTCTCATTCAAACTACTATGTTTCATGCAAATAAATACTTCTATATCTATAAAACTGATTGTTTGTCTGTATGTCCTCTATGGACTCAAAAACGGCTGGGCAGATTTTGATGAAATTTTCAGTGAATCTTCAGGTTAGCCCAGCAGCATCCTGTGAAGTTTGGTAACGATTGGATCACCCGTGCGAAGCTGGGTCGAGTAGCTAGTATGATTATAAATGATTAGAAATCTCTTACATAACTTATATTCATAGTATTGTAGCAAATGATTTGTATGCTTGTTTGCCACCCAATGTTGTATACTACTAGCCAACATGACGAGCTTGGTGGCGCAGCGGTTTATGATGACCAGCTCGATGACGCAGCTATTTATAACGCCACTTTGTCACCGACACTCGTAGGTTCGATTCCCACACAAGACAAAAATTTGCATGCCTGAACATGCCTATTTGTCTTGGTTTGGGTGCTTTAAGAGAGGTAAGGCGATCAAAGCTGGGGAAGTACCACTACCTCACAGAAAAACAGCAGCCAAATAACAACTCTAGAAGGTTGTTGTGTTCCTGCGTGTGATTGAGGTCACCAGTAAGCTCCTGAGGAGTTGTTAGCAGCAGATGTGGCTGTTACATCAGGTGGGCTTGTATGCCTCCCGACGTTGTATAAAAAAAATGTCACCCACCCTAATTAACTTTCATAATATGTTTTTAATTAACACGTATATTTTTAGCTGGAAAACCACAAGACGTTAGTCGAACAATGCATCAGGGGTGAGGGTGTAGTCCAGGTCAATGTGCAGATTCGCTCGGCGGAGAGAAAGATCAACATCCTCGATGTTCTGAAGCCTGACGAGGAGTTGGTGCCGCTGTCATCACACCAGATGGAGGACCGTAAGCATCATCTTGAATACAAAGTAACATCTGAACCTCAGTTTGACGCAACTCATCATACTCGATAGGGCTTATGTTACAGAAATTAGCTGTTAATTTATACAGAGAGTATGTATGTGCCTTTTGAACCAACTGTATTGTGGTCAATAAAGTATTAAATAAATATGTAGCCTCCCACCCGAGGTTTTTCATAGAAACTACAGCATGGAGTTCTTAAAGAAATGCGTGAAGAGGTTTTGAGAGGGTCGGCAACGCATGAGTGACACCCCTGGTGTTGCAAATGTTCATAGGCTACGGTGACTGTTTAACATCAGGCAGGCCGTATGCTTAATTGCCACCTTAGTGATATAAAAAAAATGTAACATTAGTCATCACTGAGCTACTGTTATAACATTAGCCCAGTGACGACTAATATTACATAATTTCTGTATAACATTAGCCCAGTGATTAATGTTACATATGTAATCGGTACAACATTAGCCCAATACTAACTAATGTTACATACTCAGTACAACATTAGTCCACTGATGATTAATGTACGCACTCAATATAACATTAATCTTGTGGTGGCTAATGTAACATAATTCAGTATAATATTAGCCCATTACTGGCTAATGTTACATAATCAGTGTGAGTCGTCTTCGTTAAACGTCAATAGCCGTACAAGCATAGTGGAGCTCAATGGCGTCGTTGCCCGTGACATTCTTATCGAAGGTTAAGCAATGTCGACCACTACCTGTCTGTAGATGAATTTATGTACCTCGAGCTTCTCCGTTTGGAGAGCACGTTAAGCGGTCGGTTGTTGTCCATAGATGACAGTGGTTAAGCTAAGTCAGTAGCCTTCTGGTGGCTTGAAAACACTGGTCTCGTGGTGGATGCTCTAAACCCCTTCAATTGAAGGGAGATCTGTATTCCTGCAGGCAAATGAGCAAGGGTTAGTGAAGGCGTACAAGCAAACGGCCCACCTGATGTTAAATAGTTAGCCTATGAGCTCTAGCAATACAAGAATTGTCGTTCGCATTGCCCCCGCCGCTGCTAACATAGCGACTCCCCCGGAGCTTACTCACAGGGCTGTTATTACCTCTCTCAAAATGTTAAATTCTGTATATTTTTCTTTAGTTTCGGAAATGGAAGAGAATATGTCGCAGCCGGAACAGTTCACAGGATCTGAGATCGAGACTGGACCTCATGCTGCCACCGTAAAATGGGTGGTGGACGCGCAATTCAAGAGTGACCATAGGGTCAAGGTGCCTGATGACCCTGCGCAGTGGTATGACTCTCTATTATTACCACTACCAATATTATACTTGGAAATAACAAATTAGAATTTATTAATAATACTGTGTAATACTTGCCGGTAAGCTCAGCTCCGCCGCATACGCAATTAGAAGAATCAGACAATTGACGGATGTGGCTACTGCACGCTTAGTCTATTTCAGCTACTTTCACAGCATTATATCGTATGGTATACTGTTGTGGGGCACGGCGGCTGACATTGAGACAATTTTTATCTTACAATAAGAGCCATTATAACATGGGCTCCAGAGAGTCCCTCAGGGAACTGTTTAAAGAAATAAATATCCTCACTGTTACTTCTCAATATATTTATGAAAACATAATATATGTCCGTAAAAGTTTAAAGCCGTTTCTTCTTAGTACAAACATTTGTCTGCATGAACATGTCTGTTTGTCTTGGTCTGGATGTTTCTATGTATCATGTATCATATCAAAATAGATGGCGCTGTGTAATTTGTAAAAAAAAAAATTAAGTAGCTTACTGGTGACCTCACTCACTTGCAGAAACACAACAACCCTCCATAGAGTTGTTATTTGGCTGCGGTTTTCTGTGAGGTGGAGGCACTTTCCCAGACGGGCTGCTTTTAAAAACACCCAGACCAAGACAAACAGACATGTTCAAGCACACAAATGTTTGTCCTGTGTGGGAATCGAATCCACGACCGTTGGAGTTAAAGTCGCGTTATTAACATTTTTTAATTATTGTTCTTTTTAGGGTATTTCCTTTTGAGGTACGAAACTCAGTAGGAAACACGGAACCCTTATAGAAACACTTCGTTGTCTGTCTGTGAAGACTCTTTTTCTCAGGAACTGGTGGACCTATCAAGCTGAAACTAATATCATATCTGCTTCGAGCAGTGAAAAAACTGCTAAGTCAATGCATTCAAAAGATACGGCTGTTTATGCCTCGTTTATGCGCATGTTTTGACACTCGTAAAGGAATCAAAACCTATAGGGTACTTCCCGTTGACCTGGAATCATAAAATTTGGTAAGCAGCAATGTCATACAACACTAGTAAAGGAAAAAATCTGAAACGCGTAAATTTGTAGTCGCATCACAAAAAACCAGTTGAGAATGCGCAAGCTTGCATTGCCAGAGGAACACCTGGCTCGTCAATTATATAACAATTCAAAATATGCAATTTGATCTAACCTGCTTTGTGTGCTTCCGCACAATCTAAAGATTTTTTAAGTTAGATCAAATTGCATGTAAATTTGACTTTCGCAAAATAGCGCCTGAATCTATTAACAATTCAAAATAATTTTTTTTTTTTAATTTGTCGGCCATTTTGACCATATTCCTTAAGAGATAGGAAGGGTGTTCTTGAACATTCCTATTCTACTTTTTTATGCTGAATCCGAATCTAAAGTCAAAATTCGAATATTCGA
This sequence comes from Pyralis farinalis, assembly GCA_947507595.1. Classification (NCBI taxonomy): domain Eukaryota; kingdom Metazoa; phylum Arthropoda; class Insecta; order Lepidoptera; family Pyralidae; genus Pyralis; species Pyralis farinalis. The sequence goes on from OX382263.1 coordinate 2,274,657, forward strand.
AAAAAAGCGACAGACAAACAGAATTCATATAGGAACGGTGTTCCTGAAAATTGCGAAAATATGGCTATTTTTAATGTGATCTTCGTCCAGGTCTGTCCAACACGTTAAGCTGTGGATCCAGTGGGCGGTCAGGCAGTTCAACCTCACCGGCATCAAGTTATCAGATTGGAACGTCAGCGGCGCCGAGCTGTGCGCTATGAACAATGTTGAGTTCAAGTGAGTGACCATTCAAATGATCCCACTTGTATTATCTTCATACCGGATCCCTAGCTGGGTAGACAGAGAACCGAGCGCCACAATACTCGGTCCTTATAGGGCAATAACCTATGGACAACCAATGAGACAGACTCTTCTTCTTTGGTGTTATCCCGTCTCCTACTCTCTACCTACTCCATCCTTAAGGTTCACTACCTTAGACTGAGGTGGACAAAAACCAATTTCAACACTTGCTGCCTTTTTTAGGGTTCCGTACCCAAAGGGTAAAACGGAACCCTATTACTGAGGCTCCGCTGTCCGTCCGTCCGTCCGTCCGTCTGTCACCAGGCTGTATCTCATGAACCGTGATAGTTAGATAGTTGAAATTTTCACAGATGATTTATTTCTGTTGCCGCTATAACAACAAATACTAAAAAATAGAATATAGTAAATATTTAAGGGGGCTTCCATACAACAAACGTGATTTTTTTGCTAGTTTTTGCTCGATATTGATAACGGCAACAGGTAGACGCTTGAAATATTCACAGAATATTTAGTTATATATTCACTTTAAGAATAAATAATTAAATTAAAATAAAACAAATATTTAAGGGGGGCTCCCATACAACAAACGTGATTTTTTTTGCCGTTTTTATAGATAATGGTACGGAACCCTTCATGCGCGAGTCCGACTCGCACTTGGCTGATTTTTTTTTATACTACGTCGGGAGACATACGAGCATACGGCCCACGGTTGTTATGTTCCTGCGTGTGAGTGAGGTCACCAGTAAGTTCCCAAGGACTTGCTGTGTAAGCAGCAGAGGAGGTATCGCGCGAGTGATACTTAATATATTGCAAGCGTTAGTAGGCTACGGTACCCGTTTTACGTCAGGTGGGCCGTATGCTTGTATGCCTCCCGACGTAGTATAAAAAGAACTGGTTGCACTCCGGGAGTGCCGGCAAAAGTGAAAACTTGATTAACGTTGTGCATTTTTGAATATTTTGGAATGGTTAGGGAATCATTTCGCACGAATTGCTTTATTTATCAGTATAAAAGTACTATCATGTATGTGGTAAAATACAATATTCATTTATTGCGCTATCGTACACAAACATGACAATTTATATTACTTTAAAAATTTAACTCTTCAGAACTATTACAATTATTTTACATTGAAAAGTTTATCTCTCAAAAAAATCAACTTTCATCCATAATTTCAACGACTCTTTCACCAGCATCATCATCTCTAAAACTCAAACACACCGCGCCGCTTAAACCAAACAGCGATGTTGATAAACTACGTTGAACGAAACGCGTAAACGCCAACAATTTCATGGCGCTTACAACGTTTTGGTCGCGAGAAAATAATGCCCTATGAACGATCTAGCGCTTCATGTTTTAATTGTTTAATTAGAGGTAACTAATGTTTTAGCGCTGCAGCGAACTTAAGTTCTAATTCTCACCAAAATCTTTCGGTCAGGGTCACGTGTCCTGACGCGAGTTTAGCATTTTTTTACTCATCCTAAAAAGTGCACAACGCCGCTAAAGAAGTTTTCACTTCAAAAATGTATTTTCGTATGTTTATCAGCCCATAACACAAGTTTCGCTTATAGAATTAAGTTTTTTTTAACGGAAGGCTCTTCCTGCGACCACGGACGCTACAAAGCATTCGAAACGTCAGGTTCAACAAAATAAATAAAACACGCGATACTTCCGTTAAAAAATTCTTTAATTCAATGTGTAACAATCGCGAAAACTTTACGCACGCTTGACTTGTGGAGCTGGTGAATGCGTGACGAGAGCGTTACGAAAAGTGTGATCGGGCGAGGCGAACGGAAGTTGAGAGGGAGATATATGTTAGTGCAGATAGTAAGAGAGAGAGTTACGTTTTGTATACTGTAGGGGCAAGAGAGAGGTGCGAGCACACATTTTCTTTCTCTCTTTCTCTCATAGCGAGTTAAGTTTCGTATATGTAAGACACAGTGCAGGCCTATTGTCTGTATCACACTATGGAGCTAAAGAAGGTTTACTTCAGTCGTGTGCTCTGAAGCACACTCGTTTTTTTGTTAACTCGTTCACTTGATTTTACTCCTCATAAAATTTTCGTACCGAGCCTTATAACTCAAAATTGTTACTTAATGAGTAAACTCCAAAAATTAGTAATCGTTTAACACTAGAATGTGGCTGTTTTTTTTTTGTATTCCAGAGAGAAAGTGACGTCAGATCCTGGAGATTTGTTCTGGACGCATTTTGAATTGTTAAGAAAATGCAAATTTATCGGTAAGTTTGTATGTGACAATTGGCAATTTGGTAAGATAGTACATAACAATTGTAAATTCGGTAAGATAGTACATAACAATTGTAAATTCGGTAAGATAGTACATAACAATTGTAAATTCGGTAAGATAGTACATAACAATTGTAAATTCGGTAAGATAGTACATAACAATTGTAAATTCGGTAAGATAGTACATAACAATTGTAAATTCGGTAAGATAGTACATAACAATTGTCAATTCGGTAAGATAGTACGAGTACATAACAATTGTAAATTCGGTAAGATAGTACATAACAATTGTCAATTCGGTAAGATAGTACTATTACCGATGCGGTAAAATGTACTATGACAATGGTCAATTCGGTAATATATCATATATCAATTGCGAATATGGTAAGACATTATACAACAATCGCTTGTAATTTAGTAAGATAGCGTGTGACAATTGGCAAATCGATATGTTAGTGCTTAACTGTTGTCAATTCGGTATGATATATGTAACAAATGCCAATTCAGTAACGTAGTCAATAATAATTGTTTATCGGAATACCAGCAGTTGCAAAGATTGCTTGACATGACTCCAGTCGCCAAATAACACTGGCCATCCAGACGCGACGAGGGCAGCCATAGCAGAGACAGGGTGTCGGGCGGGTGCCGACCGGCGGTCGTTCGCATGAACTAATTGTTAGCGGAAGTAACTTTTTTTTTTTATTCAACATCGGGAGTCATGCAAGCATACGGTCCACCTGATGTAAAGCAGTTACCGTAGCCTATTAACGCGTGTAATATATTGAGTATCACTCGCGCGATGCCCCCTCTGCTGCTTACACAGCAACTCCTTATGAGCTTACTGGTGACCTCACTCACACACAGGAACACAGCAACCCTCTGGGGAGTGGTTATTTGGTTGCGGTTTTCTGTGAGGTGGAGGTACTTCCCCAGACGGGCTGCTTTGATGCACCCTACCTCTCTTAAAATATCCAGACCAAGGCAAACAGACATGTTCACGCACACAAATGTTTGTCTTGTATGGGAATCGAACCCACGAGCGTTGGTGTCAAAGTCGCGTCTTTCACGACTGAGCCACCGAGCTCTTCAAAACTAATTTGAGCAAAAAAACGCCTGAATCGGTTAACATTGAGTAAAGGTGTTCTTTATTTTTGTACAAACGCGGGTGTTATTTTTCCCGTGAAGACTCATATAGATTAACTTTAAAAGCCATACATTATCTAAATACGAAATTTGATCCGAATCGTTTCAGAAATAAATATAACTAATATGCCACGCGCAGTAAGTTTATTTTTAGGGTTCTGTACCTCAAAAGGAAAAACGGAATGGAGGATCACTTTGTTGTCCGTATGTCTGTCCGTCCGTCCGTCTGTCAAGACCTTTTTCTCAGGAACGGAACATATTTTGACACTCGCAAGGGAATCATAACCTATAGGGTACTTCCCGTTGACCTAGGATCATGAAATTTGGTAAGAAGCAATGTCACGTAGCATAAGTAAAGGAAAAAATAAGAAAACTGTAAATTTGTAGTTTCATAACAAAAAAATACCTTTTGCGACAATAATTTAACATAACTCCTTAGAAGCTTACCGGTAACTCACTCGTAGGAACGAAACAATCTTCCAGTGAGTCGTCATTTGGCTACGGTTTTCTGTGAAGTGAAAGTAGTTGTACAAACGGGTTGCTTTGATGCGCATTATTTCTTAAAAACACCCAGACCAAAACAAACAGACATGTTCATGCTCGCAGGTGTTTGTCCTGTGTGGGAATCGAATCCACGAGTGTTGGTGTCAAAGACGCGTTACTAACCACTGTGCCACCGAGTTCATCGTATATATCTATATCTCGTATATATATATCTGAGGATTGTGGGGTCGTAAAGGATGTCTATCATTCTGATCTCATCAGTGAATCTCTCTTGTACTTCCGACCGCGTCCAAAATGATAGACATCCTTTACGACCCCACAATCCTCAGATATATATACGATGAACTCGGTGGCACAGTGGTTAGTAACGCGTCTTTGACACCAACGCTCGTGGGTTCGGTTCCCGCACAAGACAAACATTTGTGTGCAAAAACTGTGGTGTTTGTCTTGATCCGACTGTTTTTAAGAGAGGTAGAGTGAGCCTCCACCTCATAGATAACCGCAGCCAAATAACAACTCCCTGGAGGGTTGTTGTGTTCCTGCGAGTGATTGAGGTCACCAGTAAATTCCCAAGGAGTTGCTGTGTAAGCAGCAGAGGTGGCATCGCGCGAATGATACGCTACGGTAACAGCTTTACACCAGGTGGGTTGTATGCTTGTAAGCCTCTCAATTTTTTTTTTTGTATACAACTAGATTGGCAAACAAGCATGCGGTCCGCATCAGATGGTAAGCGGTCACCGCAGCCTATTGAGTCTCCCAACAGCACGGGGATGTTACTCGCGCGCTTCCAATCTTGTGATCTAAATCTGTTTCGTCACAATACCCAGTAATTTCTCTGCCATATCTCACCCTTCAAACCGGAACACAGCTACATAAATATATCTGCTTGGCGGTAGAAATATAGACAGTGGTACCCGCGCAGACGACTTCTGTACAGTCTCCCTCTGGTGAACTTAACCTCTCTTTTTTTTCAGCTATTGTACAAACAGATGAATCGCCAACGAAAGATTCTCTCGACACTCCGCAGTCGGCCATCAAAAAGAAACCGAAACAGGTATGTTTACATCGACCCTCACTCATCCCACTGCTGGGATACGGATCTCCCTTCAACCGAAGAGGTTTAGAGCATACTCCACCACGCTGAGAGAGGATGGTGAATATTTTGAGGAAATGTATGAGTATGCCTCGGACGCTGGCAATGAGAGTGAGTCGGATGCTTACTCCACGTTGACGGCGTCCGACGAAGGCATAACTATGGATGAGATCGAATGGTCGATACGAAGCTTGAAAAATGGAAAATCTGCGGGAATTGATCTGATCACAGCTGAGATGATCAAATTAGGTGGCACTTACGTCCGGGACGCCTTCTGGTACCTATGCAACCTATGCTGGAGAACTGGAAGGGTCCCAATGGACTGGAGACGCGCAGTCATCGTGTCCTTGTATAAAGGCAAGGGGTCACGCATGGACTGCGCCAGCTATAGGGCCATCAGTTTGATCAGCTTAGCAGCAAAAGTATATGGAAAGGTGATTGAAAGGAGAATGAGGGTGAAATCCGATGAAATGCTGTGGGACGCACAAGGAGGTTTCCGAAGTGGAAGGGGATGTACGGATCAAGTTTTCTCGCTCCGCAATATCGTAGAGAAGCATCTGGCCATAGACCGGAAGGTTTTCTGTGGTTTTGTGGATCTTGAGAAAGCCTTTGATAGGGTTGTGTGAAAGGAACTGTGGGACATATTGCCGAGATATGGGATTGACGGTTCACTGCTCCGTGCTGTGCAGTCCACTTACAAGGATTGCTCAGCATGTGTGCGGATAGATGGTGGCATGTCACCCTGGTTTGATGTCAGAATTGGTGTCAAACAGGGTTGCATGCTATCTGCTAGGCTGTTTATCCTGTATCTCGATAGTTGCCTGCAGAGAATAAGGTCAACGAATGTGGGATTGCGCATGGGTGACCTAGTGGTGAACTGTCTGCTGTATGCAGACGATGCCGTGCTATTAGCAGATACACCATCTGAACTGCAAACACTGGTCACAGCGATGAAAGACGAATGTATGGAGAAAGGCTTACTACTGAATGCGAAGAAAACAAAGATAATGGTATTTGAAAGAGAAGAATCCAGAACTAATGTAAGGATTACGATTGATGATGAAGTGTTGGAACAAGTGGATGAGTTTGTATATCTTGGATGCGCTTTCAGCAGGGATGGAAGGTACACCGCAGATGTGGAAAGACGAGTGAGTGCTGGGAATAGTGTGAATGGAGCGTTGGGAAAACTTCTTGGCAGTAAAATCCTGAGCCAGAAGGCACAACTCGCTATACACAATGCAGTGCTGGTCCCAACGCTAACTTATGGAAGCGAGAGCTGGGTATGGCAGAAAGAGCATGAAAGTAGAATAAACGCGGTCGAAATGCGAGCGCTGCGCAAAATTTGTGGCGTGAGGCTTGTAGACCGTATTCGCAATGATGATGTTAGAAACAGAGTTGGTCTGAAAGAGAGCGTCAGTGTTAAAATAAGAAGAGGCATGCTCCGATGGTTCGGACATGTAGAAAGAATGCAAGATGAAAGAATGACGAAGCAGATATACAATGCAAAAGTGGAAAGATGTAGGAGCCGGGGTTGGCCAAGACTTACCTACCATGACCAAATTGGTCGTGTTCTATCAGAAGGTGATGTCAGGACCCCTAGAAACCTGCGAGCGTGCATGAGAAGAGCAATGAATGTTAAAGAAGCGAGTGAGATATGTAAAGATCGTGTCGCGTGGCGCTCGGGTCTCTCTGCCTACCGCGCAAGGGATTTGGCGTGAAGTTATAGATAGATAGATAGAAGCGATTTAGTGCTGTATCTTCGAATCTTTGAGATAAACATCTTAATTATTTCAGCGCTGCAGCGAACATTACTTTTAATTATTACCAAAATAAAGCAAGACTTTTTACTTAGGATAGCTCCTCTAGTACACAATAACTCAATACTTCCAACATCTCTCATCTTTTAAGAGAGGTAGGGCGCATCAAAGCAGCCCGTCTGGAGAAGTACCTCCACCGCACAGAAAACCGCAGCCAAATAACAATTCCCTAGATGGAGCATGCCTCTTGTTATTTTAACACCGACGCTGTCTTTCAGACCAATTCTGTTTATGCCATCATCATTGCGAATACGGTCTACAAGCATTACGCCACAAATTTTAAACAGAAATTACTTATATTAATTTACTTATTTTTAAGCCAATAACAGTTACCCGCGGAATATGATATATATATTAGTTTTGATTATTACCAAAATGGAGCATGCCTTTTTACTTAGCATAGTTCCTCTAATAATTAAATAAATAAATAAATAATAAATATAGTCGGACAAATTACACAGCGCCACCTAGCCCCAAAGTAAGCGAAGCTTGTGTTATAGGTACTAGACAACTGATAAACATACGTAAATACATTTTTTTTTTTGTAAATACATACATATCATACATAGAAAATACTCAGACCAAGACAAACAGACATGTTCATGCACACAAATGTTTGTACTGTGTGGGAATCGAACCCACGAGCGTTGGTGTCAAAGTAGTGTAACAACGCGTTTCACCACTGCGCCACCGAGCTCGTCAGACTCGATGCTTCCGACGTCTTTTGTCTGATTACCAGCTGGTGATTAGACCCCACGACGAGGAGGTTGCCGCTCCGTACGTGACCAGGAACGGGAACAACGGCCAGATCCAGCTGTGGCAGTTCCTCCTTGAGCTGCTGACCAGCGCCGAGTACTTCGATGTTATACGATGGCATGGTAATATTGCATTTTTTTTTTACAACGTTCACTTCACAGTTAACCGTGGCCAAATACCAAATTGCTGGTGGGTTGTGTTGCTGCGTGTGAGTGAGATCTACAGTAAACTCCTAAGGAGTTGCTGTGTTAGCAACAGAGGTGGCATCGCACAAATAATAGTCAAAGTCAAAATCTTTTTATTCCGTAAAAATGGCTACATTTGTTTGGAATCGTCACAATTTTTTTCCCTACCGTGCAGTTCTTGACTAGGTGAGCACTGATAAAAATACTGCCAAAAAACTCAGGCATCCCTCTTTTGGTATCCAAACAAATTTACATATTTTATTAATTACATTATAATTGGATCGACTCAATCCCAGGCATTTTTATCATTAATATAGTCAGATACTTTATAATATGCCCTGCTACACAATTTGGCTTAATAATTTATGTATTATAAGCGTAAGGTAAAAAAGCAGTCCAACTGGGGAAGTACCTCCCCCTCACATAAAACGGCGAGCTCGGTGGCTCATACGCGAACGACACGACTTTGACAACAACAGTCGTGGGTTCGATTCCCACACAAGGCAAACATTTGTGTGCATTAACATGTCTGTTTGTCTTGGTCTGGATGTTTTAAGAGAGGTAGGGCGCAAAGCAGGCCGTCTGGGGAAGTACCTCTACCTCACAGAAAACCGCAGCCAAATAACAACTCTCTAGAGGGTTGTTGTGTTCCTGCGTGTGAGTGAGGTCACCAGTAAGCTCCTAAAGAGTTGCCGTGTTAGCAGCAGAGGAGGCATCGCGTAAGTGATAATGTATTACAAGCGTTCATATGCTATGGTAACCGCTTTACAAAAGAGCGCCGTATGTTGAGTCGTTGTGTTAATTTTAATAACATTAGCTATGCGAACGATATGGTGTTGTTGGGGCCAATTGCTAGGGCTAACGGAGAGTTATAAAAGTATGCAAGACTATGCTGTAGCTCATGGTTTACAATATAATGTAAAGAAAGGTGAATGTATGGTGTTGTAAGGGCTCCCATAATTGTCCTAAACATGTTCCTTCTATCGCCTTAAACGGGTCAAATCTCCAACATCTATAACTATAAGTACCTGAGACTTATCGTTACCGATGACCTTAAAGACAGAGGCTCGTCAAGCATGAAGATGATGTTTGGATCGGTGCACCTGGCGTCTCTCTCAGTCTCTCCCTACCCCAATGGGAGACAGGTGTGATGATATGTATGTATGGTACAGTGCCAATTCTTCCAGGTACTGATGGTGAATTCAAGCTGTTGGAGCCGGAGAGGGTGGCCAGGCTGTGGGGCGCCAGGAAGCACAAGCCGGCCATGAACTACGAGAAGCTGTCCAGGGCGCTGAGATACTACTACGATGGAGACATGATCGCCAAGGTCGCTGGGAAAAGGTGATTATGAAATTGTATTTTTTTTTAACAACATACAAGCGTACAACCCGATATGTAAACATTTGTGTGCATGAACATAAAAATGAGTTGTGTATACCGGTACACCGGCTTGCTAGGACTGGTAGACCTTTTAAGTTGCCTGAAACAGTTCTGCCCTGGCCTGACAATGTAGATATTCAAAAAGCACATTAAAAATACTCTCCGTATAAGGGCTTATTATATACTTGATGAATATGTAACTGACAGGTGTCTAGAAATAATTCAGCACGGACTACCTGTCCTTAATAATGTTTAATTCTACCATTTGATATCATTATTGTACCGATATGCTTACGTATTTTTTTTTGTATTATCTAAAAAAATTGTGTTTCCTCCTTCCTACAACATGGGATCCTTCAAACGAAGCGTGAAGAAGCACCTTGCGGGCCAGCATGGTACGTCAACTGACAGGACACCGTAGTCCTTTGTCAGTTGCCGCTGCAATTTGGGCTCCCCTTTTCGCTTACCAACAGACGAAGAGGAGCCACTATGCTGAGCCAATATATAAGAAAAAAAAAACTAATTAACAATTTTAAAAGAGATCTATATTGGCCAGTTTCTTTCGGCATTTCTTCTTCGCCAATGGTCATTTCCGAAATAATAGTAGATTATTATTTACCGTATACTTAGTTGCTTTTGTATGTGTATGTATTGTTTATGCTACTCACTTATATAAATAAATAAAATATTGTCGGACAAATTACACAGCGCCACCTAGCCCCAAAGTAAGCGAAGCTTGTGTTATGGGTACTAGACAACTGATAAACATACGGATATACATTTTTTTTTTTGTAAATACATACTTATTATACATAGAAAATACCCAGACCAAGACAAACAGACATGTTTGTACTGTGTGGGAATCGAACCCACGAGCGTTGGTGTCGAAGTAGCGTAACAGCGCGTTTCACCACTGCGCCACCGAGCTCGTCTAATATATGTCTTCGAACGTACTCGCCCGGTCACCGATGAATCTCATTGTTGTAGTTAAGTACGCACTATTCTATTCTTATTTTACATTGTAGGTAATTATTACACGACTGTGTCTCGATGTAGTGATATCATTGCATTTGCGTCAAACCTCAGTGGTTTATAAAATGCATTAACCCTTCGAAACCCGGGTTGGTCGTATACGACCGCGAAATGTATGGGAAAACGTAAATAACGGGTTCTGACTGGTCAATATTGTTTTTATAAAATGTTTATGTAAACTGGTGTAATAAATAAATAATTAAGAAGAGGAAAAGAGTAAAATAAGAAGAATTAAATAACATACAATATGGTTTATATTTCAAAAAATGTAAGACGTGTCTAAGTGCCCGCGATGACCCAATGGCAAATAAAGAATTTATTATATCTTTTACAAACCCTAGTAATACATACATATTATCTGTATGCCTACCGACGTTTATACATAAATAGGTTGTTTACTTGTGATTTGTTCGCCAGATTCGTGTACAAATTCGTGTGCGACCTTCAGCAGCTGCTCGGGTACGGCGCGGGCGAGCTGGCCGACCTGGTGAAGGAAGTCCACGACTCCCAACTCCACGCCAATTGATGGCGAGGTGCTGAACGTGACGGCGATACACACAGACAGACAGACGGCCATTGTCGTGGGCAGGCATATTCGCATTGACAAGGAAAATTAATGTTATTGAAGCGAGTGAGTGTGTAAGGATCTCGTGGCGCTCGGTTGCGACTTTGACACCAACGCTCGTGGGTTCAATTCCCACACGAAAGAAACATTTGTGTGCACGAACATGTCTGTTTGTATTGGTCTGGATGGTTTAAGAGAGGTAGGGCGTATCAAAACAGTCCGTCTGGGGAAGTATCTCCACCTCACAGAAAACCGCAGCCAAATAACAACTCCCTAGAGGGATGTTGTGTTCCTGCGTGTGAGCAGAGGAGGCATCGCGCTAGTGATAATTAATATATCGCAAGTGTTAATAGGCTACGATACCCGCTTTACATCAGGTGGGCCGTATGCTTGTGTGTCTCCCGACGTAGTATAAAAAAAAACTTTCTGATTTATGTACATATTTGTAATTATCAGTTGCTCGGCGGTGAAGGTAAACATCGTAAGAAAACCCGCACGTCTATAAAACTATATATTCGAGTGTGCTACCTTACCTAAGGGCGCTTTCAATTTAGACGTTTCGTGTCGGACCGCTGCCGCACGTTTACCGTGCCGTTGGTTATAACCCACTGCCGTGCCGCTACAGTACGGTAGCAGTCCGGTACCAAACGCCTAAATTGAAAGCGAATTTGACTGCCGTGCGTTTGTATGCTAGTGATGTTTTAAATTTATTTGGCAGCAGTTAGGCCAAAGAGAATATAATTTCCTACGGAAGAAGTTAAGCCATGGACTCTGACGAAGAAACATTACTGTTAGTGCTCTTGTTGAAAACATCAAACTGAAACAGAAACAAAAACGACGGCCCCGTAAAAGAGCATCACCGATGTTTTCGTTAACATGTAATTTAGGTGATATATATAATGTTCCATATTCTTTACCCTAAGTTAAAACAAGATCTAAGCATTCACCTCTCTCATTCATCTCAGCACCTGAGGATCTAGCGATCCTCAGGTGATAGCTGCCCAGCGTAAATAGTATCAAATCATTGTACGTCAATTGTGGAAAATCGAACGCTGCATCACTGGCATCAATTGCAGGAAATCGAACGCTGCATCACTGGCATCAATTGCAGGAAATCGAACGCTGCATCACTGGCATCAATTGCAGGAAATCGAACGCTGCATCACTGGCATCAATTGCAGGAAATCGAACGCTGCATCACTGGCATCAATTGCAGGAAATCGAACGCTGCATCACTGGCATCAATTGCAGGAAATCGAACGCTGCATCACTGGCATCAATTGCAGGAAATCGAACGCTGCATCACTGGCATCAATTGCAGGAAATCGAACGCTGCATCACTGGCATCAATTGCAGTGAAGGCTACCCTTTGCCTATTTAAATTTTGCTCACTCACATATTCCACTAGCTCATTCATTCTACTAATATTTTCATTAATTATATTAGTGAGTTGCTCGGCGTAAATGCTATCCTCGTACGGTCGCCGAGTAGCGTTGATGAGCGCTGCAGTAATTCGGAAATCCGCCATCATGTTGGGCAAAGAAACATTGAAATAGGTGTGTCGGAATATCTTAAAATCTTTTTTGAAACGACCGTTCCCCCGGGTCATTGTTATGAGTCTAGACTTGTTTGCCTCTTCGGTTGTAAGTTGCTCTCCTCTGGATCTGGATGGTGGCATCTGAGGATTGTAGCCCAATTCTTGTACCGAGGAGATTGAGTCCCGAAAGCCGCGGTCTAGCATAAAGACATCGTTAGTTCGTAGAAACCAATGACAATTAATTCAAGACAGGCAGATAGATCAGGTGGTTCAAAATGAACAGAATTTGACAGCAACACCAGTTTTGCAGAATACTTTGTTAATGAAGGACCATTATCATGGCAAAATAACGAAATTTGATTTAAATAAATATTTACCCGCTGAGTTTTTTTCACCACTAGTTTTATTTTTAAAATCCTCTATAATTTTTTCACAGATATCTTCCCAAGCATTTTTTGTTTCCGTGCGATTACTGTGTTTGTCGCATTTAGAGTTCCATATAGCAGGACGTATTTCAATTTCATTTATAAATTTTTCCATGTTCATATCATCCATTTTAAGCAAATAATAAACATGAAAATTCGATGAAATTAGCTCTCATTTTTAGTCACCGCACTATTCAACAGCGAAATGAACACGTGGAATTTGCGACGTTCCCGTCCTGTAGTCGAGCGTTCGCGGTACCGACGCCGCACTGTTGCCGCACCGTGCGCTTTGTATGAACAAAATCGTCCGTCCGTGCGCCATACGACAAACGCACCGCTTCGGCACTGTAGCGGTCCGACACGAAACGTCTAAATTGAAAGCGCCCTAAGAAAGGTCTGGTTTTCCCTCTGGGTTGTAGAGGCCTAACGGTAGTCGCTCCATATAAATACCAGTTGAGGATGCGCAAGCTTGCATTGCCAGAGGAACACTTGGCTCGTCAATTATATAACAATTCATTTTTTTTATTTTTTATTTGGCAGCCATTTTGACCATGTTCTTTAAGAGATAGGAACGGTGTTCCTGAACATTCCTATTCTACTTTTTTATGCTGAATCCGAATCTGAAGTCAAAATTCGAATATTCGAAAAAAAACGCAAGCGCACACACAGACAAACATATAGATTTCATATAGGAACGGTATTACTGATCAGTATCTTCGCCAAATCCTTAGTCTTAGGTAAAGGACACCGCCAATTCTAATGAACTAGGAAACGGGATTACGCTATAAATAATATCATTTTGTGGGCAGTTAATCCCAGGCACTGTGATAAAATGCGAAGTACTGCTCCATTGGCTTTGGGTACCAATATTATAACTAGAAATAAATATATTAAGTTTGTTAATATAACGTAAGGTGTAAATATTAAATGTAATCATATTTTGTACAAATAAAGTCTAAAATTGTTTATATTTGTTTCTTTTTCCTAAATCTTCATCGCATACGATCAAATGTCTGTGTATTATTTATTTATCTATTCACCATATTCGTGGTTCTACAGAAACAGGTGGGTAACTGATAGAACCGTGCAAATCGTATAAATGGGTAAAGAGTTACAACAATAATTTGGGATTTTACACACAAATTACTTGTTAAACATATAATACTGCCTAACGCGTTGCGAGATTTATCAGAATGGTCCTTTTGACTAGCTTGGTGACACGACTTTGACATTGACGCTCGTGGGTTCGATTCCCACACAATACAAACATTTGTGTGCATGATCACTGTTTGTCTTGGTCTAGATGTTTTAATAGAGCTACTGGGGCAGTACCACTACCTCACAAAAAACCGCAGCCAAATAACAGCTGTCTTGAAGGTTGTTGTGTTCTTACGTGTGAGTGAGGTCACTAGTAACCTCCTGAGGAGTTGCTGTTAGCAGCAGAGGCGGCATCGCGTAAGTGATAATGTATTACAAGCGTTCATATGCTACGGTAACCGCTTTACAAAAGAGCGCCGTTGAGTCGTTGTGTTAATTTTAATAACATTAGCTATGCGAACGATATGGTGTTGTTAGGGCCAATTGCTAGGGCTAACGGAGAGTTATAAAAGTATGCAAGACTATGCTGTAGCTCATGGTTTACAATATAATGTAAAGAAATGTGAATGTATGGTGTTGTAAGGGCTCCCATAATTGTCCTAAACATGTTCCTTCTATCACCTTAAACGGGTCAAATCTCCAACATCTATAACTACAAGTACCTGAGACATATCCTTACCGATGACATGCCGATGTTAAAGACGATGCTGATATAGAGAGGGCGCGCAGAGTTTTGGCGATTCGAGGTAATATGCTGGCTGGTTCGCTCGTTATACGGATCTGGTTAAAATTACAATTTTCAAGGTCAGAGTCTGTACACGGATAGTCTGTGGTTTAGATATTCTAAAAGATCGCTAAATACACTGCGCATTCAGTATAATAACATTTTCAGGATGATGTGGAAACTTCGTTGCTTTTACAATGTCTCTGAAATGCTCAGGCTCGAACAGATGTATTTAGTACTATCATTCGAAAAAAGTAGCTTCTCAATAAGGAGAGTACGGGGGAGCGACAACAGCATCCTGAAAACGGTTGCTAAAGATATTCGTTGCACTACTTTCGGACGATGACAGAAATAGAAGGCAGACGATTTGAAGTTCATTGTCACTCGCACGGAGTGTCTCGTTGGTAGGGGAAAGATGTAGCTACATAATGATTCCTCTAAGGCAGGGTTTCCCAACCTTCCTTATGTCGAACCTCCCTCGACTAAAAATAATATTTTCACGCCCCCTTTTCAATTTTTACGTCACATAAAATTCTTCTCGAACTTCTGGTAATTGTGAGACATTTACAAAAAATGTGTCTCTGGTCATGTGCCAGGTGACTCTGAATTAATGTCTTAATAGTATCGGCGAAATTTGTCTTGCAGCGATTGCAAATGAGTTCCTTTGACAGTTTTCTAATATTCGTTCAGTTTGTTATTTTTAATTGCTTAAAAAGATATTTCATCCCCCTTGATATCTCCCTACGCCTCCCTAGGGGGGCGTGCCCCCCTGATTGGGAACTCCTGCTTGTATTTATTACACAAAACATTATAAGTATTAAAATGGTGCAAATCGTTCTTGTTTATTTATTTTATACCCTTAGTGTGCTTGTTTCCGCAGAAATGTAAATGCGGAATTAAATAATAACTTTCGAGACATTACTGAAAGATTGTTTTGTACATATAGGTGTATAAAACGATCACAAGGGTGGGGTTAAAATGATCCCGGGGATCGTTTTACCGTGGATCGTACCCTAGGTATTTGTAATGTTTATTTAATTAATAAAAATTAAAACGCAAACAATTTAAAATTTTATATAAGATATCACAGATGTCTTAAACTAAACAACAATATAACAGTATTCATCATTATCCTCTTTCTATTAAAGATTCCGTTTCTGAAATCCTTTGAGCCATTCAGAGCCAGCTTTTAGTACTAAGCTTAGGGAGTTTATGCACGCAATCGAAGTTTCTGAGTCTGAACTCTGTATTGTTTATCTACTTAGCGGTGAATCCTTGTTTTGGTTTCGCTTGTTTGGTGTTATATTGATGGTTCCCCCTTTAGAACCAAACTTTATACTGATCATTAGTTTAGTGGTTGATTTGAAGTCACCTACGGGTCGTTGAGCCAGATGGGCGCTAAGGTTGTCCCAATTCAGTTTTGACATAGGATATAGTAAAAGGTTCTGAGAATAAGGTTGCCGATGCTCTCTCTAGAGCCCGTTGCAATTGACGCTTTAGGCATTCACTCAATTCCTAATCCTGTGAATGACTCTTGGTATTCTGACTTATTTAGTAGAGTTTAAAGGTAGTCCTCACAGGTCTCCTGATTTTTGGAATGTTGGTAAAAACCTATATAACTGTAGCATATTATGTAGGAAAAGATCATCGCACTTGGTCAGAGCGGAGTAAAATAGAATTTGTATTAACACTGCTGTCCATGAGGTTGCTGGATTCAGTCCCTATTGTTTTAGATTGAGATGGGCGTGAAGCCATCCTTTCTGGGGATCGGTATCCCTCTCAAGCTTTAGATGATTCTGATTTAACAATTCACTGATAGAGAATTGTATTCCTCCATGCTAGAATATTTAAAACCAATATTTGAAAAGGTAACTAACTCTTATCAAGTCTTACCGGTAAAGTGGCGTTTCTTATAATAGGAACAGGAGAGTTGTGGAATATGAGGTTGGACAGGTAGTGTGGAGTAGGTATCCCCTATCGGACGCCTCGAGATTTTCGCGGAAAAGCTAGCTCATAGGTTTGGAAAGTGTAGAATTATTCGAAAAATTTCTCCAGTGACATGAATTACAGGATTTTAACACTAAGAGATCTTTGGGTCGGTGGCACATGAGGGACATCCCAGGGTGTGAACCACCGGATGGTTGAGTTGCATTCTACCGTTATGGGCTTACTAAAGCTTGGTGCAAGTGCTCTATGTGATACGTCATAATTTTTTATTGTCAGATATTGGCTCTATCTGGAATATTTTGCCAGTGACAGTCAGTTGAGTTGTAAAAATTTGTTTCAAGGTTATCACTCAGCTCATTGTTGGGTGGTCTTAGTATGGAATATTTTTTTTATTTGTTTTGAACTTCTAGGGTTGACACTTCAAAAAAAAATTCTCTCGCAAGTATGTATTGTTACGGTGTAAATCTACACGTCCATGTTATTTGCAAATGTAGGTACTACCAGCGTCATCTGTTAAGGAGAAGATTAATTCATCATAATGGCAACACGTAGCCGTCGACTAATAGAAAAATAGAGCCCATATGTGAAGTTAATTTCTTGGAGTCGTAGTGGACACGGTCATCCAATATGACTTTTAAACTAATAAGTTAACACGGGGTTGTAAAGCTTAAGATTAAATACAGCAAATGAAAATTTTCAATCAGGAAATATGGCGTCATCGCGTCACCTACAAAATTAGCATTGACCTTTCAACTCTGTATACCGAGTAAGTGTGTTTGAATAATTTGATTTGTAAAGCAGAGGATGTTTTCGTACCCGGTGATTTGATGTCAGGGATCTAATGGTTACTTCTTTTTTATTGCAAACGAAGGTTCGGTCGCAACTCGCAGTCCGCAGCCGCATGCTAATTCGTAGGCTCCAATCCTGTATCCGCAGACCGCAATACGTAGGTCCTGGTCGTGTAATTGCTCACTGCAGGCCCATAGCTTGTGTCTCCGTGCACAATTTTGGATAAGTGGAGCAAAGCTGGTTTCTCCTGTCATGCCCGTGGCTCCACTTACAATTAGGTGATCGTTGTAATGTTTCGTAATTTCTAGTGTTAAGTTTTGTAAAAGATAAACGTCTTGACCCGATAATGCATTCAAAAAGTGATTAGATCTGTACAAATGCACACCTGTTTTGTAAAGTATGCGACTTTATGCATGGGCCTATTGCAGTAAATTTAAGTGTACCTATGTGTAGTGTAGCTTAAAGTATGATAATCTAAAGTAGAGAATATATAAAAATATGTTGTCCATACGAAGGGAAATTTATTTTCTTCTTTAATTACATTTAAACATGCCACGTACGATATAGACATATGAAAATGAATTTAGGTTTTCTATTAATTGTGTCTGAAAGTGACTGTAGAGAATAAATACATTATTTTCATACAAGTTTGTACATCACTTTGCCTTACCTCCCTGATAGGTTTAGGTTAAATCAAGTGGTTCTATTATCTTTGAAACAGACTAATTATTGACTTCCTTGGTTTTGGCCTGCAAAACTACTCGGAGTCACCTTGCACGCAGACTAGCCGCTGATCACCTTGCCTAGTCACCTCACGCCCTCTGCTCTGCCGCCATACACGCGTAAATGTTCCCACGATATTACGGAGTGAGAAAACTTGATCCGTACATACCTTTCCATTTCGGAATGCTCCCCATATTCACATCGGATTTCACACTCATTCTACTTTCAATTATATGTCCATATACTTTTGCTGCTAAGCTATTACTGGCGCAGTCCATGCGTGACCCCTTCTTTGCCTTTATACAAAGGTACGATGACTGCGCGTCTCAAGTCCATTGGGCCCCTTCTTATTCTCCAGCATGGATTGCTCAAGTATCAGAAGGCGTATCGGACATTAAGTTTGATCCCAGCTGTGTCAATCCCATTTTTCAAGATTCGTATCGACCATTCGATCTCATCCACTATGGAGTCCAATGAAGGCATCATTGGACGCCAACAACGGGGAGTGAGCATCAGAGTCACTCTTAGTGTGAAAGTCCGAGGTATAGTCCTACGTTTCCTCAAAATATTCGCTCCAACTTTCTAACACTACCTGAATATTAGCAAGGATAACACCAGCTTTACATTTCATCCTGACCATTCTAGATGCTGACGAAACACCCGGACTCCTCATTCATAATTTGTCTTTCAGCTTCTCTTTCACTAAAGCTTTGGTTTCATTCTTGCATCGACGATACATAACTTTATTTTTCTCTTTCTTACTTTCCGTTGGGGGCAAAGATACTACTACGGAACATTCAACCTCTGCTTCATTCCAGTCGCCCCCGTTCAACGTTTTATGCCTCTTTTCACATCCCCGTTTCTTTTGCACAATCCGCCATACCTTTAAGAACTTTCTAGCAGTCATCCACATCGGAGTCGGAAAGGTATGCATTAGCAAGTCTTTCAATGACTAAAAGTATACCTTACAATTGCATCTTGCAATTAATCGCTTCTTATTCATAATTTTCGAAAGGAATACGCACTCGCCAGTACCTCCAACAAACCGGCTTACCACCTGGTAGTGGTCCGTTTCGAGAATTGGACGTCTAAACGCTCTCGTATCTATTATAGTATTTTGAAATATTAGAAGACTACCAATGAAAATCAAATTAATCGTATTTTTGGTCATTCCGTCTCCATGTATAAGGACGTGTGTATATCTTCACGCCAGGTCCCTTGCGGAGAAGGTAGAGAGAACCGAGCGCCATAAGGCGCGGCCCTTACACATTTCACTCGCTTAAATAACATTCATATCTCTTCTCATGCACGCTCGCCGGTTCCTAAGGCTCCTGACATCACCTTCTGATAAAACACTACCAATTTGGTCATGTTAAGTTAGTCTTGGTCTTCCTCGGCTCCTACATCCCTCCACTTTCGCATTGTACATCTGATTCGTCATTCTTTCATCCTGCATTCTTTCTACGTGTCCGAACCAACGGAGCATGCCTTTTCTTATCTTAACACCGACACTACGAAATAAAGTATTGACACGAGGTTTCATTCCATACATGAATCTATAGAGTAGATTTACCTGTTTCGTTCACTATTATCTTCATAAGGACCAAGAACGGCTTCGTAGCTATCTCGTTTGGACCCAACCTCTCCATTCAACAGTCCACACATAAACACCCTTTCATTCCCTTCAGCTAAATTCAGAACATGCCTCGCAGACTCCCAAAACTTCTGTAGTTCTTGAGCACAGGCTGAGCTGCAACCAGAAATACTCACGTGATACGCTGACAGTTTTCTGCAAACCTGGAAAAGTCTAGACCCTAATAAAGTAATCTAAATGGCCCTAATTTCTCACACCAAAGGTTAAGCGTGAGGAGAGTATGACACACCGGCACTGACATGATCGTCCCTCTCTACCCCAGACCAAAGGCCATCATTTCACTGGAAAGATCATCAGTGTCGGTCCCTTTGCTTCTCAAAGAGTAAGCGTCTCTCATTGATTACATCCAGCAGCTCGTTCATCTTATCATCCGATCCACCCCTCACAAACCAGGTGCCTATGCAGCACTGCACGACCCGCCGAAATTGGCCGCGTGGTGGGTGGTGGCCCCCACTATATTCGCACCGACGGGGGCGTCTGTGGGCGTCGTCTCCGGGGAACGCCCTAATCCGCACAACTTTTAGACCAGAATTCCAATCCGATTGATTGGGAGGGGCGCAACCCCTCCCAATCACTTGATTAATTAGTTAAAACAATGTGAATAAAAACCATGAAATCTGTAAAAGCATATTTTATTTTTTCTCTTATATCAACGATCTTTACATCAAATATTCACAGCTTTGGTCTATTTAGAGCGCACAATTAAAATATATTTTTTTGAAATATTCTTTTTTTTGCAAAAACAAAAGATTCGTCATATACAATGCGGGACGACTGTCAAACATAAGGGTGCGAACACATCTCGGCGAACCGATGGTTTGAGCATATCTCATTGAAGTGCCTTCGTATTCAGAACTCGACGTTCTTGTGTGTGCTTTAAGTACATCAAGAGTACAATTATTTATTTACAAAATTTATATATTTTCCATAATGACTACAAATTATACATTATCCCTGTATATATAGTTATTTTTGTTATATCCTTTATAGACAGATGACAAATATTTTGGACTAAATTTATTTTTTTAGCAATATCACACTGGTTGTAATTGGTCATAATTTAGTATAGATGTGTTAATGGTTGATATACACTCGATGTTGCCAGTTAATTAAAGTAATTACTCTCCTACCGTTGAAATGTAGCTTGGGATGTGGTTTTGTATGCTCAAAATTGCCCTTATGTTCGACTATGCGCCCTCCCTTCGAACAACAATGGCTTTAGAATCGTTTTTTGCAAACATGCACGCTCTAGCGATATTCGTAACTATCCCGCATGCCTTATAATTACACCTTAACCTATAATAAACAAATATTTCTTTAAAAAAAAAAACAAATTAAAAATAAAACAACTAGCGTTCGATCTACGCGTGTGCGTTATTACATTTGAAATGTTGTACTCGAAACAGCGATTATTAGGCGACGAAAAAATTGTACGAAAATATTAATTACAGTTGGCCGATTCTACTAAAAAACTGCAACTGTACTGCGGCGCAGCGTGTGTCAAAATGCGTACATTTTGACGTTTCGTTAAGCGATCTGACAGCAGCGACGTTTAACGAAACGTCAAAATGTACGTGTTTCGACACACGCCGCGCTGCAGTTGCAGTATTTTAGTAGAATCGTCGTACTGGTCTCGATCTTCAAAGTCTCCGAACAGTGTGTGTTGCCAGTGATGATATGCGTAACGGAAATGTGGTCTTCACTGCAGGCCGTATGGAGTTTAAGGTCGCTCCACGTGTTAAAAAAGGGATATGCTGGAGTTTCTCCAGTGGTAAAATCAGATGTGAGGATATCAGCACAACTGTGGTAACTGACATAGACCAAAGGATAAGCTGAAGTGACAGGGAGCGGTCACATTGCTCAGAGAACCAATAATCGATAGGGAAAAGGTGTTCTCGAACAGCGTCCCTGTGCTGGTTACATGCAGTGGGACGACCCTCCACTAGATGGAGCGACGATCTGATGCAGGTGGCTCAGCAAGAGGCTCTCTAAATGGAGAGGCCTATGTCCAGCAGTAGACGAATACGGGAAATGATGATGACAACTAATGAAAATGCAGGGGAAACATCCGTAAGGTGTGGACGATAGACATCGCAGCTTTTACTGGCATCCACGTGGTACACGCTGCTGTTTACCAAACGAGGCTGCTAAAAGAACGAAAGAAAACGTTACGTTTGTTTTCACGCAACGTTTGTAGACAAACAAGCGTACGGCCCGCAAGATGTGTCGTGATTACTGCAGCTTAGGAACAATTGCAATAGAATATCGTTCGAAATACCCTAAATGCAGTAACTCTTCTGGAGCTCACCGGCGGCCTCACTCACAGAAACACGAGCCTGTAGTTATTCAGCTCCGATCCTCTGTATTTCCTCAGTTGAACTGCTTATATGCGTCTATCTTTCTTTCTATAATTAGTAGGGTACAAATACGAGTGAGCTTGGTTTAACTCTAAAGATGATAGAGTGAGCCGCTCACACAGTACCACCTCGCAGAAGCCCACAGCCAAATAACAAGGAAAAGTGTCCAAGCTGGCTGTTGCGTTCCTCCGAGTGAGCCAAGAAATCCCTAAGAAGGTTAGGGACGTCCGATCGATGTTACGTGCATCGTATATATATATATATATATATATAAGCGTCACTGGCTTCAATCAATCAGTCCGATTGTTCGTTTATCACACGGTATAAAAAAACTGTACTGTATTTTAAAAGAGGTAGGCTAATGAAAGCAAGACGACTGGGGAAGTGCCTCCACCTCACAGAAGACCGCAAACAAACAAACAACTTCCTGGTCAGGTCGTCGTGTTTCTGCCAGTGAGTGAAATTACCAGAAAGCTCCTAAGAAGTTGCCGAGCAGTAGGAACCCGAGTGCCAGTTCCCGTAATGCAAGCGTACGGTAACATACATCCGGCCACAGTGAATACCTATCTTGTATTTTGTTTGTATCCTATATCATTTGATACAATTTTTGCGCCACCTTTTCGCATCATCGTGCTAAATACTGATTTATAATGTTTCTTGGTAAATTATTGAATTTAAGTTTGTGCAACATTCAGTGATACGAAAGTACAAACACTTGGACTGTACAGTGAGAGAATGAAATAAGTATACACCCATGACCAGTTCGGTAGTAACACTTATACTAACATG
This sequence comes from Pyralis farinalis, assembly GCA_947507595.1. Classification (NCBI taxonomy): domain Eukaryota; kingdom Metazoa; phylum Arthropoda; class Insecta; order Lepidoptera; family Pyralidae; genus Pyralis; species Pyralis farinalis. The sequence goes on from OX382263.1 coordinate 2,297,658, forward strand.
CATATTTCAGTTCGAGCACAGGACAAGCATCTGTGCATGTATGCTTGTCTGTGCTTCTATGTTTTCTGAAAAGTTGGATGGCACTGTTAAGCATGTCAATTGAAAGCAACAATCTGGGCATGGATGATTTCAGAGGGCACGTAAAGACGGCTGTGCCGATATAATAGTCCTTAAGCTGTTTATTTCAATTTTGATAGCTTAAAAACACTATCCTCTGCCTATACGTCAATGAACGAGGTAAAGTACGCTTTCGTTGAAGTAAAACCCGGCGGTGTAGATAAGTATGAATGTACATAATACGGGCCCGCGGAACAAGCTTAGCTTGGTTTGGAACTTAGTGCAGTGTAATTTGGGAATATTTTTATTTACAAAAGGATAGCTATAGTGTATCATCTCATCAGGTGAGCTTGTTGCACTTTTTTTTATTTATACGAAATAAAGTTATCGGTGTGTGCGAACTTTTATAGGTGTATACTTATCTTGATGCTTCACTGCACGTTACGATCTTAGCTTGGGCTATATCGACGTGGCCATAGTACAAACATTAGCTGATGTGTTTTTAAATTTTTTTTAGGCAGGTAACTCCTCGATTAGACGGAAAAGGCACGATTATTAAAGAAGTTGTTGAAACAATAGGATACTTTCTACTACCGCTGCAACTTGTCAATTAATTTGAAATCGATGTTAAGAGAAGTAGTTGGTGGAGAACTTTCACCGTGCCACAGCCAAATAACAACCGAAGATTTGTTGTGTTGCTGCGAGCTAGTCAAGTTTCAAGTAACTACTTTACAACAGGCGGGCCTTGTGTTTGCATGTCTCCTGATTAAAATACGGTCAAAAAAAAAATAAGTTTTTTTTTAAATGCCATCAATAAACAAGCACACGAGTTGATTAAACAGGTAGTCTTAGCTCAACAGCTGTTGTACAGCTTATGCGGGTCACACACTGTGCCCAGGTGGGTCCCCAGGACACCTGTTTTCATGTTGCTTTTATTTGTATGTATAACACGTGCGGTACAACACGATGACAGCGCCACCCTGGAGGTTTGGTTCTGTTTTCGTGCTCAGTGCATTTCGTTCAGTGTGTGAACCGTTTAAGCTGTACAACAGCTGTTGATACGGCTCGCTTATGCACAAGGTAGACCATAAATTGCAGAATATTTGACAGATTAGAAAGAATTACTGCCTACACTGGCTACTGCCGGGAGTCTAAGGTGGGGGACAATTTCACTTTTCGTCTAGCCAAGGAATTTTACTGCCGCGGCTTAGGATATTTCCCTACGAAAATAAATTAATCAATTTTACCATGTTCACTTAATCTCGTGCCCTAATTTTTCCTGATCCACTGTTAAAAACACACTAGAATCGATATAAATCAGTATTCGCACAGGCATATAATTTATATACGCAAATTTATAAGAAAATGCAGAGAATTAAAAAAAATACACGAGCACCAAAAGTAAATGTAAATACGAAACGTCAAAATCATGAGATTTTCGCAGCCGAAAAAATATCTAGCAACCATTCCCGCCGTTTTTTGAGTTTTTCTCATTTATTTGCGTTTCAATGTTTTTTTTTTTTTTAAATAAATCGATACAAACTTGAACGTAATCTAGAGACAGTTTCTGAACAATAACTGAGGATTAAACCTTGTAAGATCCTTCGAATGTTCCCGCCAAATAGTAAAAAAAAAAACAAACTGTAGATTTCGAATTGCTTTTTTTAATCGCCGTCAAAACGTTTGACCATAAGAATGCAAAACGAAAATTTATACTTTGGCAAGACTTTTCTTCGTAACAATAAAAAAAGAAAATTGTGACGATTCGAAAAGAAATTTTAAAAAATACGACTTAATCACTATAATTTTCACATATGCGATTGCCACGTAAATTCGATAATATATCACCATTCTAATAATTTTATGTTTTAATGTCACAATAATGGGGATTCACACACACGATATATTTTTTTATAAACAAGATTTTTTTTTTCATACATTATATATTGAAAATGTTAATTCTAAACATAAATAGAATTTCGAAACAGAAATCTTTATTTGAACACTGCAAAAGGTTTTTTTGGGACAAAACATAAAAAAATATATGTTCGTATGTGCATATATCGCCCTTTTGTAACATTATTTTTATATTATTGAAATATCAATACTTCAACAAATTTATCATGAATATTACTAGCTCTTGGCAAGTTTTATAAAACTGAGCAATAACACAGATATTACTGTCCAGCTATTTGAAAATTATGTTGACACAAAATTGTTAAAAAAAATTAAAACAGCAATATTTTTACAAATATGTTAAAAATATTGATATATCAATATACATTTTAAAAATGGCAAACCGAAATTACTCATGGTAACTAAGTTAATACAACTAGAATGACGTATTTATAAATATATATTTTTTGTTAAAAAAAAACAACAAATATATTTTCAAACAACATAAAATATCAGATTTTGGAAAAAAAAATATCTATAGGGTAGATGGTAGATTAATTGATTTAGAAAAAGAAACTATATTACAATATGCAAATAATCCCTATAGATACATAAACATCTTTATAGAACTAAAAAAATGGCAACAAGGCTATGGTAAAAAGATTCAATATAATATATGAATGTATATTTCGATCTTGATTTATGTTGTAAAATAAATCCAAATTATATACAACAATTATTCTTAAATGTAATTCTGAAAACATTGGGCGGATGGAACGAGGGACGACATTTTGAGCTTTGAGAGTGTAAAGAATGCATAGAATGGCTCCAACGAAAAAAAAAATTGCTACGCTTTGAACACCTATTTTCTTAAGTCGGATATAAAAGTTAGTAGATTGCCTTAATTTTAGGGGTAAAAGGCGTTATTTCTGTCAGTAGCTACTTACGGCGTTTTGGTTAGTCAACTACTATGTAGATACGCAGACCTCCGCGCAGATTCAGTCGTTTTCAGATATTTCAGTAATGTCCCGCATCCCAAATGCGTTAGCAATCGACAAACGAAAATGGGTCTCCAAATAAATGCAAACCACTGCATGCGTTATAGAATTCAAATGTGTTCTCAGAATAACTTCCCGAATTCCTCATTACACAAGTATTAGAAATCACCCGCATTCCGAATGCGTAGGTAAACGACCAATGAAAATGGTAAACAAATGCGAGCCATGCCATGCTATATATAAATCTCTCGCACCTCAAAAACCTTCTCTATCGACCAACGAACATGACTTCTGCAATGTGATACCAATGGCATGCGTTTAAGAAATACCCCGCATCCCGAATTCGTTGGTAATCGACAAATGACAATGTTTACTACGCATTTTACAAATCTCCCGTACTCCTAATACGTTGACTATTAATCAGTGAAAATGCACACTTTTGTGCATGACAAATTTAGAATTTATTTCCACTGTACCGCAAAGCAATGTCACGTATAACTGCCGTTTTATGGGTCAACTATATATAAAGTAAGACTGTCTGTAAACTAAATATTAAGGCTGTCGTGAACCCATCGTTCTATCAGTAAACGTCATTGGCACGTCCTTGGATGCAGACTATATTTTTTCAATTCGTATTTGGTGTTGATATTATGAAAATATTGTACCATGGCGCAACATCGAGCTACGCTCAAGATGCTTCTTTGAGTACTGCTCTTTGCGCTTGTCATCATTTAAAATACCACTGTTAATACAATTTCATAAAATATTTTTTCTATACATATATACAAAAACGCATTTACGTGAGGAATTGAAATAAAAAAAAAACGCTAAATTAATTATTATTAATTTGAAACATGATTGCCAATTATTAGAATTCGAAATGTTAAAATGAAAATATGCATTTTTATTTTAAAACGAAAAATTTACCGCTTTATTATATATTTGGCGTAATTATGAAATGTCACGTTTCAATTTTATGGTTGCCTAGTTTACACCCCAGCCGTACAAGGAGGCATCGGTAAAAAAGTCGATAGAGTTACCCGCCGACTATTACCTCTATTTTTTTTCTTTTTTTGCTAATAACCCTTGTAAAGTTAATTTCTGATAGAAATACCGGTAAAATTTATAATTTCGGTCGATTTTATTAATGAGAATAGGATATGGCCATAACTGATTTTGTAAGCTGGAAAAGCTGTGACAAATAACGGAAATACGACGGATAACACCGACGAGCACGAACAACCATTTCTAATAAGGCCACGCCCACTGCGAGGACGTCAAGAGGGTAGTAATGATGTCGTATCCTCTTCTATGCTTAAGGTGATGTTTAATTCGCAAAACCGGTAAAGATCGAGTCCTTTAACGTAAGATCGACAAAACCGGTAAAAGCACCAGGAAAATAATAAATGTAGGCACTTTAACATTCATTACTTCAAATAAAAAAAATCAAGTGTACTAAAAAAGTTAACAAAACATTCGTACCTTCCGGTATTAATGTTTAGAGTTAGATGAAAATATATTGGAATGCGTAATGGGCGCAAATGTTTAACGTCTATTTCCTGGTAAAATTGGCAATGCAAATATTGTTAAAGTCAATGTAGCTACTTATTTACAAACTTTATACTTGCGACGATCTGTTGAAAACATTGTGCGCTTGTGGAGGTTGGTACAAAAACTAGGCTGCTGAATGCTTGCGTTGTAAGAAATATACTGCCCGTATTCCCATTAATATCACAAATTTCGTATTTTTCACTATAAACTAGATTTCAAAATACAAAATAATACGAAGTCACCTTTGTGACCACTTACCGAAGTAATTCACTTTTAATAATATGAACTTATGTAGATAAAATCAACTGGATCTATTTTTGTTACCCTTCGTGAGTATATGTTAGACTACATTTTTTAACAAATTTCTGATAATTTTACCGGTTTTACATATGTCAACATTACCGGTTTTGGCTTACTGATGAACTGATTACGTTTAGTGCAAGCTGGATGGTCAATTTAAAATCGTATTGGTCTCGGCCGGAGTGGTCAATTAATATCTTAAAAGCATGTTTTTTTTAAAAAAAATAACGGTTTTAAACCCTCGATACCGGTCCTACCAAGTGACAGTAGTCGTTTACAAATATGAGCAACTTGGATCTATGTAACATTTTAATTCGTAAAATAAACTTAAAAAATCTTTTAAACATTCATATATCATATAGGCTAAAAAAATCTGTACATATAAAATGAAGCATATTTTTTCATATAGTAATTTGTACAATTTTTATAATATGTTGCATAATTCCCGAGTATTTTGAAACAACGCAACACTTACGTCGCTTCGCAACGCAATTGTCATGAAATCGCAACCCAACTCTATTGTGTTCACTCGAAACAGTTGTGTACCTAAAAAGATCGTTTAAAGTGTATCATAAATTGACTGAAACTGATGGTTAAAATCAAAATATTGTACTGATTAAGGTGAACGTTTACTATTGAACTGACATAAAAAAAAAAGTTATATTTCCCTAGGCACCATTGTGGTCGATAATGAAATAATGCTCTTAATTTAATACTATAGGCATACCTCACAAGGGATTTGGCGTGAAGATAGATTGGACTCTAATATACCTTTTGATACCTTTTGATAGCGAGCCTTTAAAAGTTACATACTCAAGTAAAACACACAGCAGCCGAATGTTCTATTCGCCATATCAAATCAAATATGTAAAATCTCAATGGACAATGCAACTCTTTTATTAAATCTATACTTATTATGGCTATTGGTCTACTTTTGTCTCTGTCAAAAAAGGCTAATTTGGCTCATTTGTATATTTTTATTTGCTTGAATACTCCGACCTTTTTAATAAACAACTTTTGACAGATTTCATCCACCTCCCTTGGTGTCGTAAGAAACGCAATAGAGGGTTATATTTCTTTATTACTCCTAAGGTTTTACCTGACAAAAGTTGCTAAATAAATTTGACGCAGTGTAGTAAATTCGTAAACTTTTCAATAAATACTCTCTTACTAGATCAGCAGAAAATATAATGAAACTGTACTTGCGCTGGTTTAAGAAAGTATTGGTGACATGGTATTTTAGAGTTCATGAATTTACTTAGTAGAATATAAAAAAGGTCCAATTTAGCCTTTTTGGCAGATCAAAAAGACAACCAAAAAATACCAAAAATACATTTTGAATAGGTGCGTCGTGCACTGGGAAGTAAAACCTCCTTTTTATATAGATTCCATAGTGAAAGTTCATCTTAATGAGTAGAATAACCCTTTGATTTTAACCGTCACTTTTGGCCACTTCACAATAGCCCTGCCCCGCCCTCTTCGAAGTTTCATAGGTTCACAATTATTTTTTTAATACATTGCAATTTTATAATAAATTGCCTTGCGATACGCTTTTATGTGTATAGCCCCTTATAGTGTATGTTCGGCTGTTCTAAAAATAACGGTAACTATATATGGTAATTGAAACCATAATATTTTATTCTATTCCTTGTAACGCCCCTGGTCAATCCTAAAAAAATACAGTAGAATCACAAGGACAATATCTATGTAGGGTTCTTGGTTCTTAATTACAAACCTCGCAAGCTCGGCACACGAAACTGTACAAAATGGCGAAAGAGATATGGATTATACGTAAAAAACCATTTAAATTACAAACGGCTAGTCAGAACCGCTCAAATTGTATAAATAACTTTTTATTTTTCAATATTTCGATCCAAATTTCAGTGGTTAAGTTTCACAGGATGGGTTACCCTCCTGTAAGGTAGGAAATAACCGAAAACCCTATATAGGGTTCTTGGTTCACCTAATCCTGTAGGTTGTATTGTCTCGAAAACTGAATACTGTCAATGCCAGAAAAAATACCAAAAATGCAAATATTTGACTATGTTCAATACTCGTGTGATTACATATTTTATTTTTTATTTTTTTGTAATTATGTTGCATTTTTCGACCTACATTTCCTTGGCGAAGTGGTTTAGTTTTTATGGGTTACCCTCCTGTAAGGTTTGTAGTAAGAACCAAAATCCCTATATAGGGTTCTTGGTTCACATAAACCTCGTAGGCTGTGTTACCTAGTGAAACTGACTGCCAAAAAGATTTAAAAATTAAAAGATACGACACGGAAGTTCTGAGAGATTTCTTTTTTTTTTTAAATACTGCCGCTTTCATTTGAGGATTGTAATAATTGAACCAGTAACTCCATATAACTATGCAAGTATGTAATAATAAAAAAGATATACATTTCAGAGATTTTTAATCTCGTGTCAAATAAAAAAAGTAAAAAAAAAACAATAGAATTCAAAATATTTTCAGTTAACACTTTTTAGAGCTAAATAAAAACATAACATAATGCTATATCGTCGAAAAGTAGAATATTTCGCAAAACAAAAAAAAAAAAATATATTTTTATAAACTTGTCACAAATTAAAATATAGATATATTATATAATTTTTGGAATAAAAAGAGGCATTTTTATTGTATCTATAAAGGGCTGTACGCAAAATTATTTATTTATACAATAAAAATATATTATTACAAAATAAACCGAGAGATTATCGTCGCTTAGAGAATTTTTTTTATTTACTTTTTTTTTTTTTTATTTAATCACCTTTGGAATGTCCCTCATCACTGGAGGATTCTCGGAATATCCTGCAAATAATACAATAAAATATTTATTTTGTAGCATTATGGCGGGAAACTGTGGAAAGGTTTTCTTTTTTTTTACACAATTTCGAGAGGCATACAAGCATACGGCCACGGCCAGATATAAAGCGGTTACCGTAGCCTATGAACGCTTGAAATACATTGACTGACGCGTTGCCACCTCTGATGGTAACACATCAACTCCGTAAGAGCTCACTGTTGACCTCACTCACATGCTGTAACACAACAACCCCCCAGGGAGTTGTAATTTGGGTGAGGTTTTTCTGTGAAGTGGAGGAACTTCCCCAGACGGGCTGCTTTGATGCGCTCTCATATAAAAACGCCCAGACCAAGACAAAGAGACATGTTCATGCAGACAAATGTTTGTCCTGTGTAGGAATCGAACCCACGCGTAATTAAGTTATTATTATTTAATTTTATTCGTTATTACCGCTGCACCACCAAGCTCGTCAAACTTAATGCACTATTTATATTGCTGATTTTTTTTTTCAATGTCGGGATCCCGGGTCATGTGCCAGTTTGTCTCCAAACTCCGATATTGAAATATGGTTGGGAAATTTAAGAAATAGCCATACTTATGGAATAAACTACTCTCAGCGGTCTCAGCCTTCAAGAAAAGAGCCCATGTTTCCCTAAAAAGGCTGGCAACGGATCAACCCTTTGGTGTCACTGATGTCTATGCGTTGTGGTGACCACTTACCATTAGGTGAGCCACATGCTCGTTTGCCCCTCTAATATAAAAAAACATATATATATCTAACTCATCCTTAAATTTTAGTGCCTAGCCTATTCTGTCATATATCTATATTACTCACCTCATATCTATGCAGTATTGGCGCCGCGTTATAATGTGTACTTTCGCTGTAGAAGAATGGTCTCTTCATGGTGTTTTGCCCTGAAAATGGGTAAATGTTTTATCAATAGAACTAGCTGTCCCGGCGGACTTCATACCACTTCGGAATCAATAAATGTTGTGTTAACTTATTAGGTGAAATAAACTCAGTTTTTATTAAGACAAAATGAATACTCAAAATTAAATAAAAAAATTGGTTGTCTGTAAAGTCTGTTTACAGACGATAATTTTACGTGATAACGTCATAAGAAAACATTCAACAGTTAACAAAACAGTTCACGTGTAGGTTGTGCGCTGCCGCTGTCTCTCTTCTACTCGGGACGCATCGGCCGATGGAGTGGAAGAGAGATAGATGCGTCACAAGCCGAACGCTCAGGCCGATCGTGCCTCTCTATCGCTTGTTCCGCGCTCTCGCTTGCACGCTCGGCTCCGACGGAACGTGACAATGAGTCATGCTTTTTCGTGCGTGCACCCGGCGTTCATCGATTTATAAGACGTTATCACGTCAATAAATGTTCAAAAATATAAATGAGAAGCATTTTAATTATATTAAAACTAAAAGTAATTCACATGGCAGCAAAGCATTAGCCTTATAGAAGCGAACGAAATGATTCGCGTACCATTGTTGTACTACTTCATGTTAAGCTATTTGCTGGATGGGTTCCATTCGAGTCGATTCCCTTCGTTGAATCGACTGCCAAGCTAACCTTCAGTTGTAAATTGTGCGGGGCCAAATCTAGCTGATCCAATGAGTTTACACATTCAGTTGTATGGGTGGTTGGTTCGTCTTGGTTTGTTATATACTCGTAGTCGGTAGATATAAAGGATTGCAGTAGACTAACGATTTAATTATGAATTGTGACGTTTAAATCTTGTATATTGTTGTTCTTTGCCACAAGATTCAACCAATTGTGATTTTCGTGGTCATCAAAGATGCTCGGGAACACTTCCGGCCCGGTCGAAGACAGACTCTCGTGATACGCCCCCGTCGCAATAATAAATAGAGCTGAGTGTGCACCGCTAGTGCGTTTTGTTTCGCAATCAGCAGCTCCGGCCCGGCCTGAGGCAGACTCTCGTAATACGCCACACAGTAATATAAATACTTACAGAGCTAAGTGTGCACCGCTAGTGCGTTTTGTTTCGCAATCAGCAGCTCCGGCCCGGCCTGAGGCAGACTCTCGTAATACGCCACACAGTAATATAAATACTTACAGAGCTAAGTGTGCACCGCTAGTGCGTTTTGTTTCGCAATCAGCAGCTCCGGCCCGGCCTGAGGCAGACTCTCGTAATACGCCTCAGTCACAGTAACAAATAAATAAATACTTACAGAGCTGAGTATGCGCCGCTAGTGCGTTTTGTTTCGCAATCAGCAGCTCCGGCCCGGGCCGAGACAGTCCCTCGTAATACGTCCCTGTCACAAAAATATCACTAATTAAGATCCCCATAAAAAAGAAAAAGATAAAAATCATTTATTTTCCATTACGACCTTACGTGCACTTAGACACGTCTTACATTCTTTAAATTAGATCATTTCGTTTTAATTTCTCTTTTTTAATCTACCACAATTTCGAAAATGACCATTGGCGAAGAAGAAATGACAAAAGAAACTTGCCAATATGGGTCATTTTTTTTCATCGTCAATATATACTACAATAAACAAATATGAGTGTACATATAGTGATACCAAGTGGTACAATAAAAGATATATTATAATACATGTGCTGAATCATTTCCAAACATCTCTGTCAGTTAGATATTCATCGATTCTGTAATAACCCTTCTAACACAGAGTATTTTTGACGTACCTTTTGAACATATTGTCAGGCAAGTACAGAACTGTTTCAGTTAATTTATTATAGAATTGAATACAATTTACAATAAAAGATCTACTAGTATTAGCAAGCCGATGTACCGGCATACGCTATTCATAGTTAGGCATACTATTCGTAGTTCTGAGATTTGTACTAAATTTTGAAAATTAATCTATATTTTTACGAGCATATAATATACATTATGGTCTCATAAATATACATAATCCCCATGATCTAATTACGTATTGTTAGCCTCTCTATTGGATCCACTATCGAGGCGTCATGTAAGAAATTAGATAATCACATAGTTATTTGTAACCTTAGTGACAATTATAAGTATTTTGAGCAAGTAATGGAGGATATTTTAAGAAAAGTTTGTAAAAACTAAAAACATAGTTAGTAGCTCGGTGGCGCAGTGGTGAAACGCGTTGTTTCACTACTTTGACACCAACGCACGTGGGTTCGATTCCCACACAGTACAAACATTTGTGTGCATGAACATGTCTGTTTGTATTGGTCTGGGTATTTTCTATGTATAATAAGTATGTATTTACAAAAAAAAAAAAATGTATTTACGTATGTTTATCAGTTGTCTAGTACCCATAACACAAGCTTCGCTTACTTTGGGGCTAGATGGCGCTGTGTAATTTGTCCGACAATATTTATTTATAGTGTGAAGTGGAAACACAAACAATTATTAATTTATTAAAATTATTTCACTTACAAAATGTATTTCTGGGGCCGATGCGTATAACAACTAAGACAGCCACTTGTTCACATAATATGTTTTGAAATTATACAGAAATAAAAAATCTATAATTGGTAACTTGCAGGTTGTAATGTTGTCAATTATGGGTCCATTTTTGGTTTCAATATATGTGAATGATCTGCCTTACACGGTGCAGAAAATGGCAGAAATAGTATTTGCTGATGATACTTGTTTAATTTTCAACGTGGCCTGCCCGTGTTTTTCACACATTTAATGAGATTCTGTCTGCTATATTCTAAACTGTCTGTAAAATTTGGCACATCTTTTATAAAAATAATAATAATTCTTTATTTACCACAATAATTACACGGTTTATAGAGTGGCTAAGACACCCACACTAGGCTAGGCCTGTCCTGTAGAAATCTTTACATTCTCCAATCAATTGTATTGCGGTACTATAAACAGAATAATAAGACTATAATTGTTGATTACAAAATACAAAATGTTTAAGAATCCTGTATAATATCATATAATTGACATTTGGACATTTAGAGTAATTATTAGTTTAACGACATTACAAAATAAATTGGGATAGTTGAGTTGACATTGTAATGGTTATTTGAAATAATTTGATTGACATTGTATATAATTTAAAATAATTCAATTTTAACCGATCAAGACATTAAATAATTTTGTTAAACCGAGTTAAAAGTGAATGTAAGGAAATTTTCCAAATTCAACTTCTGCCAATACAAAAGTTCCGTTTGGGAATAACAAGTTAGAATTTGTTAATGCTACTGTGTTTCTTGGAATTATAGTAGACACTAAAATGGTAGACGGGTCCCAAATAAATAAACTTGCCAGCAAGCTCAGCTCGGCCGTAGTTAGAACGAGACGATTGGCGGGCGTGGCTAATCTGCTGTCTGGTACTCACCGAATGTGAGTACCTACTTAGTTAGGAGACAAATAAACGTACGGCTCACTTGATGTAAAGTGGTTACCGTAGCCTATGAACGCTCGCGCTAAGGTTTATCGCACGCGGGTTGCCACCCCCGTTGCTCACACAACAACTCTTACTGCTTTCTAGTAACATCACTCACTCACATTAACTCAACAACCCTTCAGTAAGTTGTTATTTTGCTGGGGTTTTCTGTGAGATGGAGGTACTTCCCCTGTCGGACTGCTTTGATGCGCCCTACCTACCTACGTAAAAAACATTCTTAGGCGATGTAGCAGCTATACAACGTTGGGAGGCGCACGGTCGACCTGACGTAAAGTGGTTACCGTAGCCTATAAACGCGTGCAACACAGGAAGTATCGCTTGCGCGTTGCCACCCCCGCTACTGATACAGAAACTCTTCAGGAGCTCACTCGTAACCTAACTCACTGGCAGGAATAGTTGTTCTTTAGCTGCAGTTTTCTGTGAGGTGAAGGTACTTCTCCAGTCGGGGTGCTTTGACGCGTCCTACCTCTCTTAACTGAGCTTTAAAGCAGCCGGAACCGACGACTTAAGGCGACACCTCGATCGTGAAGCTTTAAAATGGCTCCGCCCAATCACCCCGCGCCCCTCAATTGACACTCGACGCTCGATTTGTAAAATTTGAAATTAGCGCCTAATAGGTAACCTGGGGTCAACGTATAGTCAATGCAAACGAACAGAAAAGCTACAGAGTCGCGTCACACTTAAATAAAATTTATAATATCAATATTTAATAAAAATTATTGATTTAATTATTATTTAGCTTTATACATACTAAACCAAACATATTTATTTAAGCTAGACGGAAAACAATAGTAATAATAGTAATAAAAAACTACAGAAACGTATTCACTTTTAAAAGTTTATTGAAAGAGAAATCAATGACATCGTTTTATGTTTATATCTCTATAAGTTAACATGTCTTGGTATCTATGTTGTTCTTACTTAGGTCTCGTCCAGTGGCGCCCTCATTGAATAAAAAAACATATTATAGCATAGAAGATAAACATTATGAAATCTTATGTTGCATTTATTACGAAGATAGTAAAGTATTTTTACGTCATTAAACCAACACTCAAAATATTCCACTATCGTTGTTATAAGCAAAAGTGCTAAAAGAGGCCGTTTTTTGGCAATTATGCCTATAACAACGAAAGCAAAACATTTCAATTGTTGGTTTAATGACGTAAAAGTACGTTATTGTATTTGTAACACACGCAACACATGACTTTATAATGTTTATCTTCCACGCTAAGATACGATATTTTATTCCTTGAGGCGCCACTGGACGGCATGTATCCCCCTTAAGAAGAATGAAACACCAGCTACATAATACAACATTGTTTATCGAGAGGCTAAAGCGGGCCATTTGTTGATTCGGACACATATGTTTAGTTAGCAGATACACCATCTAAACTGCAAACACTAGTCACAGCGATGAAAGACGACTGTATGGAGAAAGGCTTACTACTGAATGCGAAGAAAACAAAGATAATGGTATTTGAAAGAGAAGAATCCAGAACTAATGTAAGGATTACGATTGATGATGAAGTGTTGGAACAAGTGGATGAGTTTGTATATCTTGGATGCGCTTTCAGCAGGGATGGAAGGTACACCGCAGATGTGGAAAGACGAGTGAGTGCTGGGAATAGTGTGAATGGAGCGTTGGGAAAACTTCTTGGCAGTAAAATCCTGAGCCAGAAGGCACAACTCGCTATACACAATGCAGTGTTGGTCCCAACGCTAACTTATGGAAGCGAGAGTTGGGTATGGCAGAAAGAGCATGAAAGTAGAATAAACGCGGTTGAAATGCGAGCGCTGCGCAAAATTTGTGGCGTAAGGCTTGTAGACCGTATTCGTAATGATGATGTTAGAAATAGAGTTGGTCTGAAAGAGAGCGTCGGTGTTAAAATAAGAAGAGGCATGCTCCGATGGTTCGGGCATGTAGAAAGAATGCAAGATGAAAGAATGACGAAGCAGATATACAATGCAAAAGTGGAAGGATGTAGGAGCCGGGGAAGGCCAAGACTTACCTACCATGACCAAATTGGTCATGTTCTATCAGAAGGTGATGTCAGGAGCCCTAGAAACCGGCGTGCGTGCATGAGAAGAGCAATGAATGTTAAAGAAGCGAGTGAGATATGTAAGGATCGAGTCACGTGGCGCTCGGCTCTCTCTGCCTACCCCGCAAGGGATTTGGCTTGAAGTTATAGATGTTCGAGTGTCATAATGGCTGATAGCGCCGAGTAAACACAGGATTTTTTTATTTCGAATAAATAAGAAATAAAATTATCAGATTGAATTAGATTGAAATTGAAATAGAAAATTGGAATTTTTTTGCAACTCCCTCCTGGTGAAGATTCACAAGTTATTTTACACAGTTAGGTATAGCTCTGGTAGGGATCCTAGCTTTTTCCCTAAATATAATACACTCTCGAATGACTAGGTATGCGCTTTCACTAACAGTCAATTTAACTTCGCGAATTTTATAAAAAAGTACAGGAAGAACTTGACGGTTAGACGGTAATTTTGCGCCTATTATTTGATAATTTACGTCTCCAACTAAGAAAATACTTGATTTATTGCTTCTCAATTCCACTGCCATCTTATAAAAGTTAAAACATTACGTATTAATCACGAGAATAACTGACATTCAAAATTAATAGACGGTTAGGTAATTATGACGAAGTTAACGATGCTCTCTCTAAAGTTATTCATTGGTTTAGTGTTAATAATCTGCTTTTAAATGATAAAAAGACTAAAGTAATTAAGTTCTCAACACCTAATGTAAGGCAGGTGGCTACCAATGTACATGTTAATGGAACTAATTTAGCCTCTGTGGAGACAACTGTGTTCTTGGGTATAACAATTGACTCCAGACTACAAAGGGGCCCACAAATTGAAAAATTATCAGGAAAACTAAGTTCTGCAGCTTATGCAGTGAAAACTATTAGACGGCTCACTGATATTGATACGGCTAGAATAGTTTATTTCAGCTACTTTCATAGTATTATGTCATATGGAATTCTTCTTTGGGGTAACTCCGCGGATATTAACACCATCTTTTTATTGCAAAAGAGAGCCATAAGAGCTATCTACAAACTTGGTCCCCGTGAGAGCCTTAGAGAAAAATTCAAAGAAATAAATATTTTAACAGTCGCATCGCAATATATCTATGAAAATCTTTTGTATGTCCATAAAAACATAGACTCATTTTGTAAAAAGAGTGATATTCATAGCATAAATACTAGATATAAGCATAATCTTGTGTTATATGCAAGCCGTCTCCACAAAACAAGTAATTATTTTATGGGGCAATTATACGGTTCTATAACAAACTTCCCAGCAATATAAGAGATTTGTCAATAAACAAATTTAAAACTACTATTAAAGCCAAATTGTGTAGCAGGGCATATTATAAAGTATCTGACTATATTAATGATAAAAATGCCTGGGAGTGAGTCGATCCAATTATAATGTAATTAACAAAATATGTAAATTTGTTTGGATACCAAAAGAGGGATGCCTGAGTTTTTTGGCAGTATTTTTATCAGTGCTCACCTAGTCATAAACTGCACGGTAGGGAAAAAAAATGTGACGATTCCAAACAAATGTAGCCATTTTTACGGAATAAAAAGATTTTGACTTTGAATTTGAACAAATGAATACCGCGAGTACGTGCGGCACTGCCGCGCAACTTGTATGAACATGTTTCGATGTAATTCGGCACGGATTATCGTAATCCAAATAAGTTAAAAATTAATTTCCGAGTGTTTTAAAAGCAAATGAACAAAACTAAGACATATGCGTTAGAAAATAAAAACTTTGAAAAATAAGGGACACCCTAATATACATATATACAAATAGATTTTATAATCTATTCATATTTAAAAAAAACATGTGACAAATGATTTTCTTGCTGTTTCATAACTTTAACTTCAGTATAATGACATTTATTGTATTTTACTTATGTATACTCTGTGTTTTGTATTGTTGTACGTTTCCTTGTTATTTATTAAACTCTCAAGAAGAAAGAACCAGGACCATCTCTGATGTTGCAAAATACTACTAACCACAATGTATAGAATAGATGATTTTTTTGTGTTTTCAGTGTTGGTTCATAGTAAATATTATTTGTTTTCACGAGTACCATGGGTATAAGTATACTATCTATCTATATCTTCACGCTAAATCCCTCGTGAGCGCCACATGACTCGGTACTTACACACCTCGCTCGCTTCTTTAACATGAAACATACCGAGTTTTTTTAAAAACTATCAAAATATACTATTTTACCAGTAATTATTTTAATACAAAAAAAAAAAAACCTCCACTGGTTTTCTATCTTCTGATTGGATAAATTTCCAACGTAAACTAACCTTCACCTACGTACAATGTCTAAGTCGGAGTTCGGTGAGCTTATAATGGTTACTATGAGTTTGTCGTTCCGTATGACACTTACGTTAAAGTAGCATATAAATCGAGTAGTGATTCTTCTAGTGGAATATGTTTATTTAGTAAGTTTCTCCTAAAAAACAAAACAGCAAAAATATTCTATTTTATAAGTTTTTATTTTAATACAAAGAAATAAAGAGTCTCCACTGGTTGCTATGTGCTGAGAACGCGAACCTTATTGGTATAAATTTCCAACGTAACCTGACCTCCACCGACGTACAACTTCTAAGTCGGAGTTCGGTCAGATTATAATGGACAGAATAGGAGTTTGACGTCCTATATAGGTACGCGGTCAGCCTGTGGATAATGTATACCAATTATCAAATGTTACTGTTTATTCCTGCAAAAAATAACTCTTATTTAATTAATGCAGTTTTATATAGAGTTATTAAGTAATCAAAATTAAAAAAAAGTTTGAAGAGGAATTAAATAGCTTGGGCCAACCATACCTAGGAACTGTTCTAAAAACTAGAAATATGTCTACACAATGTTATTATAATATGTTTAATGAATATAATAATTAAAAAAATAAATACCTTGTCTTGTTCGCCTCCCCCATTCTACGAACATTTTCTTTGTATTTTTATTCTATATATTTTCTTTTTAGTGTTCCCCATTATTACAACAGTATAATAAATATATATAAACCTATAATATTATTTACTACTTATATCTAATAATAATACACTTACGCTAAATACTATAATATTGAATATTTACAACTATTAATTATAAAAACTTCGGTGTCGCGATGTAAATGGAGCGAGCTCGAGCAGACAGTCGACATAGGTCTCACCTCGAAGCGGGCTGCAGCCGGACTGGCTGGATGTAGTTAGTCAACGCGTTTATAATCCTCATTACCGCACAATAAGGTCGAAAACACGTAGCACCCAAGACGAATGTGATCGCTTAGAAATTGTCAGAAACTTAAAATATTTTTAAAAAATTTCATGTTTCACTTATCAAAATATGCAGCAAGCATATTATAAACATAGATATTACTAATAGATTTAAGTAATTTTGAAGCGTATAAACAGAACAACTTCGTTGTAATTTCAAAAATAATGAATTTCAGGAGGTGTTTTCGAAAGTAATTATTATCGAATCAATTTTACACAATCGCGTATTTGAGCAAGCAAATTCAAGATAAAGAAATGAAGTTATTTATATTAAAATCTTAGATCCGTCAGTTTAGTCATTAGCCTATACTATTCGATGAAAGTTGGTCTAATTTTTCGATGTGTCGCCTTAACGTGCCCGCTGAGTCAGGAAGACGAGACAGGCTTTGGCCGCGCATCGACCCCGTCAAACTGAATTATTAACAACTAGCTGTGCCCGCGACTTCGTCCGCGCGGAATAGTTTTTTTTATTATTTATTTATATTAATAAAAATAAATAAAACTTCTAAAATAAAGGTAGCCTAAGTTACTCCTTATTACATCAGCTATCTGCCAGTGAAAGTCCCGTCAAAATCGGTCCAGCCGTTTCAGAGATTAGCCGGAACAAACAGACAGACGGACGACAGACAGACAGACAAAAATTGTAAAAATATTCATTTTGCTATATGTACCGTGTATATATCCATATGCATTTAGTAAAAAGCGGTTATTTTAATATTACAAACAGACACTCCAATTTTATTTATCTGTATAGATGATGGCGGGGCAATCATTATGCACCATGAACCAAGTAGGCACTTTATTTATTTGATTTCTCGAAACTTTTTTAACGATGCCGGGACACGAAGTTTCTTATCTATCGTAACAAACAAACGATTTTCTTTCTCCCATTGAAGTTCGGGCATATAAAAAAAAAACACCTTATATATGAAAACATATTGTACGCTCGCAAAAATTTAAAGTAGTTTCTTAAGTGAAAATCTTAGAAGCGGGTATAAACTGCAAAGGGAAGGACAATAGGTCTTTTATTGAAAATTGTATTCGATTCTGTAATAAATTATAAAAAGATTTATTATATAAATTGATGAATTTCTAACTGACAATTGTATATTTTGAAAATTTTCAACACAATCTAATATTGTTACAAAATGAATGAGTAATTGACACATATGTCTGGAAATGATTCAGCACTTTTGATTCGCACATTTTTTTTATTAATTTTACCGCTTACTACGGATTTGATGGATTTTTATAAGTAGTTTTTTATATGTATGAAAGTTATATAGGCAATTTGATCTATACAACTTCGTGTGCTTCCGCCAATTAGTTCATGAGAACTAGCGCCGGCCGGCATCCACGCACTACCGTTAGTAAATGTAGTTGCTGCCAGGGCTGCTCTAGCCGTTTCTACATAGACTTTTTTTTTTTTTTTTTTAAATACGTGCACCCCTGCCATGGGCAAGGCTATTTATATACATTTTTTTTTAAATTCTTAATCTTAATTTTTTAAATATTCTATTGTAAATAAACACATTCATTCATCATACTCTCTTCCATTCCGCACTTCATTCTTCCATTCATCATCTTTCAATTATATATTCTAAAGTTTTTATTTCGCCCATTTTAGAACGCCGGTGAACTATCCTTATATATGTTGCCAGACTTCCCTCCCCATACTGCGTCAGTCCAGCCACGGGCGACAGCGAGCTTCACAGCTCCACCTAGCCACCGCGATCCCATCGGCTATACTGAGTATAGCCGAAGTATACAACATTAGTACATCTACATAGACTGTTCGTCTCTTCGATTGCATGCCTTCTAGAACAGGAACCGCCTGGACCCGGTATTGTCGAAACACGAACGATGCCTCTCCGCGAGCCATCCCTCAGGCACCGTAGATGTACTAACGGTAGTGGGTTTTGCCGATACTAGTTCGCATGAACTAATCGGTCGCGGATGCGCACAATGTAATTTAGATCTATATGCAAGTCAATTTAAACCTAAAGTAGCTTCGCAAAATAATATTTGAATGTATTACCTATTTAATATCTACACAATTACCTGATACGTTTGTGTGTCCGTTTGTTTGATAATAGGGACTGCCTTGCGGCTGCATTACGTTGTCTGCGCCTGGAACATAATATATAACTGTCCAAAGGTACACTGAAACAGGAAATAAAACATAGCCTACCTCCGGATCAGACAGTGTTTTTATGCATCGGTTATTTTTGACACTTTTTTTTGACACTGACTGTAGTTGCCCCCTGTGGGCCGTCACTATGTCATCGGGAGGGAGAGGCGGGCGCCACTAGGGTTGTCACCTTTTTTCTTTGCAATTAAAGTACACTAGTTATTAAAAGTAAGAAAAACCAGTTGAGAACGCGCAAGCTTGCATTGCCAGAGGAACACCTGGCTCGTCAATTATATAACAATTTAATTATTTTTTAAAAACTTTGTCGGCCATTTTGACCATGTTCCTTAAGAAATATGATATTGGTTTTTAAGACATTCCTATTCTACTTTTTTATTTACTTTTCGAATCAGAAATATAAATTCAAGATTTTTTTTATATCTGTCGGCCATTTTGACCATGTTCCTTAAGAGATAGGAGGTTGGTTTTTCAGACATTCCTATTCTACTTTTTTATGCTGAATCCGACTCGGAAGTGAAAAATCGAATATTCGAAAAAAAAACAGACACAGACAAACGCACACACAGACAAGCGCACAAACAGACAAACATATAGGAACGGTGTTCCTGAAAAGTATGTAGTGTCAAAATAAAGTATCATTAATTTTTCTTCATTATTATATTTCAAAACATATTTTTATTGCTTTTCAGAAGTTTTATCATATTATTATTATTGCTAAACAATTGCACAGCCTCACTATCATATATAAGTGCCGCTGGCGAAGACACTAATCGATAACAGTTTTACGCAAAAATTCTTACGATCAAACTGGTTTATACCGGAGATATCAAATCATGCCGAATAAAGTATTTCGCGTACTTTATTTTTTTGTAAATTAGAAAGTACAATTACCCAAAATAACATACAATACTTTATTATAAAGTATGGGTGGTAACCCTAGGCGCCACAGCCTGACAATTTATTTGTTGATAACAATCAACCAATACTATAAAATTGCGACAAACCATTATAGCGTGTACAAACATACAAAACAAATACAAACTAAAATATTGTGTAAATGTGGTAAACAAAAATTTAATAATTATTTACAAGATTGGATATAACTTAAAAAAAACCTTTTTTAATTATGTGGTGGGCGTGTCCGTGCCAATGCCCCCCCACTATTTGATTTAAAATTCTAATAAAAAGCCGCTACCTACCAATCTCAAGACTCAGACAAGAATTGCTACCAAACATTCACAGACTACAGTAATGATGAAGCAGCCCGTATAGCAAAGTACCTTCAGCTCGTAGATGACCGCAGTCAAATAACCATTCCTCGAAGGATTGTTATGTTCCCGCGAGTGAGTGAGGTTATCAGTAAGCTTCTGGGGAGTCACTGTGATTGATAGGATACGCTAATGACTTTACATCAGGAGGGCTGTACCGACCGCCGTCATATAAAAAAATACAGTCAGAGCCCAAGTCTTACGTGTACTTACCAGTGGCAGCTTCCGGCTCCTGCTTCACCTGCCTCAGCTGCTCCATCAGACGCTGCTGGTGCAGTAGACGGTTCTCATATACAGGGTTCGATTCTGGAACAGATAACGTTTCAGATGTAGACATGTTAAGGAGCCTGATTTGATAAACTCGATCCATGGGTTCGATTCCCACACAAGGCTAATATTTGTGCGCATGAACATATCTGTTTGTTTTGGTCTCTGGATGGATTTTTAAGAGAATGATGATGAGATGAACACAAACATGTTCATGCATACAAATGTTTGTCTTGTGTGGAAATCGAACCCGCGAGCGTTGGTATCAAAGTCGCGTCATTCACGACTGAGCCACCGAGCTCGTCAAAACTTTGTGATAGGTTATGCAAATTATAGGTAGCTGAAGGTTTGCAGATGTGGTCTGCTTGAAATTTCCAAGTGAGCCGAGTGTCAATCAGCAATCCAAGAGGTACTTCTTCAATGCTTTGCCCATTGTGATGTACTTTTATATATGTGACATTTTTATCGGCGCTTTCGTATGTCTATAATATATATTTCATGCAAATTAATCTTTAAGTTGTTAATGTCAAACCAGTATAAAACATCAGCGAGTGTATGACTTATGTCAGTTTCATAATCAATCAAAATTATTATTTTTTACTATGGCGGTGCTGTCATCAGCAAATAGAACCATTTGGTGTTAAATGTATTTTGGTAAACCATTCAAATATATGAGGAACAACAATGGGCTCACGAACACTGCCCTGAAGAACTCCATATTTTACTTCTTTAGAATTGGACAAGTATGTTAGTTCATATTTAGTTTTTGAACATACTCTAGATATTTCAACATATACATCCACTGAGATACGATTCTGAAAGATTTAATACATTTCCTCTCACATCATATACGTCAAGGTTATTCAGAAGCCTTTTATGATTCACAGAATCGAACGCTTTGCTCATATCAGTAAAGATTGCACATATAGGAATCTTTTTATCCACATTTATCATTATATTGTACAGTAAGACAAAGATGGTCATGTCCATTGTTTTATTTTTTTCTAAATCCCTTTTGTTGGTTACACGAAATATTAAATTTAGTTAAGTAGCCGTAAATTGCATCATAAATAAACCTTTCAAATATTTTAGAGAATACTCAGTGCTACAGGTCTATAATTTGTCATATTCTCTTTATCGCCCTTTTTGGACTTTGAACTGGTTTTATGATTAGAGGTTAAGTTGTTCAGTGTATTTTTTTACCTTTACATATAAACTTTGTCACTTTCGTAGAGAAGAAACCATCGTATGAAACTACGCTGTTTTTATTATTTAACTTTTTTATTATGTTCATAATATCCTGAGGTAATAAAACAGGTAAAAAAAAAACAGGTGGCATGAACGTTGACTGGATTTCCTTGGGTAAATTGACATTTGTTGTTGATTGATTCAACGTTTTTTCTATTTGATCTAAGAATGCTTGTGCGATTTTTTTAGGATCGGATATTATTTGTTCGGCAGTCCTAACCTGTATAATAAATTCCTTGTTTATTTATTACTTGCTCGCTAAGTCGCCTTCGACTTGTTTTATGATTTATTTATAAAGTTTGTATATTGCGCTCTTTAAGATTATAAGATTTATATTTTTTTAAAGAGTAATCTTTTACAGTAGATTTGAAAAATGGTTTTATTTCGCTACGTCGGAGTTGATTTAAATTTCCAAGTATCTCTTTCTTTTTGTACATATTTTAATGCCTTTTGAGATCCATTGTAAGGTTTTATTTATCTGCAGTTCTTTATTGCACTCTTTGTTCGCCAAAGCCTCGTTAGTTAATTAGCAGGGCCATGAGCAGGTGCTCAAACTGACTGAAAACTTAAGAGCTGACTCAAAACGCTCACCTATTTGGTCCTTGGCACGTTCGTACATGAACTTGTCGTCCTCGTTGGTGATGTCCACCTCTTGTTTTATATGGCTCTCGTTGAAGAAATTCTGATTCTCCGTGATCCGGTGCTGCTCTTGCAGCATTTGAAGGTTGTGCTGTTGGTTCCGCAGCATTTCAACGCTGTCTTGGTATTCGTTTGGATACCTGCAAAATATACATTATTTCCTTATTTTTTATATTATACAATTTTTGGTGCATATTGC
This sequence comes from Pyralis farinalis, assembly GCA_947507595.1. Classification (NCBI taxonomy): domain Eukaryota; kingdom Metazoa; phylum Arthropoda; class Insecta; order Lepidoptera; family Pyralidae; genus Pyralis; species Pyralis farinalis. The sequence goes on from OX382263.1 coordinate 2,320,762, forward strand.
ACACAGCTTTTTGAGCGGAGTCGTTAGAATGCCACTTCAACACTAACGCTCGGGAGTTCAATTCCCACACATGTCAAACATTTGTGTGTGCAAGTCTTAGTCTGGATATTTTAAGAGAGGTAAGGCGCACCAAAGCAACCTGTCAGGGGAAGTACCCCCACCCTACAGAAAACCGCAACTAAATAAAAACTCCCTAACGGGTTAGTGTATTACTGCGTATGAGTGAGGTCGCCAGTAGACTCCTAAGGAGTTGCTATATTAGCAGCAGAGGTGGCATCTCGCATCGACACGACATCTCATAAATCCGTTTTGAATCAAATTACTATTGATCACTAGGCCTACAGTACAGCTTTATAAGTTGTGATACGAGCTTCGAGCTATTACTCACTGCTCGGGTAAGGCTGCAGGGGAGCATCCTCCCCTGCGTGTTTTATATCTCGCTGTTTGCGGTGTGGGGGTTGGTTGAATGTTGCACGTTGCATAACAGTATCGAGTCGTTATGTGCCAGACTGGTTACAACTGCCCTTCGTAAGAGTTGGGAGAAGTTAAAATTTTTGTATATAAGAACAGAAGACAAATTGTGCTTTCCAGGTTTCTTCATCTAAGGCTCCAGCAACGCAGAACAAAAGCTAATCAAATTAAAAACTCACCCAACATATTCACTCCTCGAATATCCCTTATCGAACCCATACACATCTTGTATCTTCGGGTAGCTTGGATGTTCAATTCCTTTTTGATAACCATCAATTCCTTTCTGATAACCATCGATTCCCTTTTGGTAACCATCGACACTTTTATCGTAACCGTTATGAGATTTCCTTTCTAAAGCGTACTTCTCCGCTTCTTTATTGTATTCTTCGTTGGTCTGCGGTAAATAATCTTCTTCGTTCTTTGTATAGTCTTTGGGCATGTCCATTTCGGTTGCAGATTGTGCTGTATCCTGGTACTGTACGGGGTATTCCAGCTGTTCTGACGTGTAAGACTTCTCAGATGCCTCGCTGTAACTGTTGTTGGGTTGAGTATCGTCCTCTTCAGACTGCACGGGGTCCGTTTGCATGAATGCGTCTTGCTTCTTCGGTTTCAACGTGTGATTTTGTGGGGATATCGTGTTTGCTATAGTGTTCAGAGTCTGCAAGCGGTATGCTAACTGAAAAATTGAAGAAAGGTAGAATTCAATAATAGCTTGTTTGACATACAAGGTCGATAGAGTCTTTGACTTTAAAGTTATATATTAAAGAACCGCCCTATTGACCCACTGGTCCCAGGTTCTAATCTGATTCTTCTCTATCACGGACCCAACTGACGTTGATCTGCTCTATGTATGTATGAATATATGTATGTATGTATATCTTCACGCCAAGTCCCCTGCGGGGTAGGCAGAGAGAACCGAGCGCCATAAGACGCGGTCCTTGCATACTTCACTCGCTTCTGTGACATTCATAGCTCTTTTCATGCACGCTCGCCGGTTCCTGGGGCTTCTGACGTCACCTTCTGATAAAACACGACCAATTTGGTCATGGTAGGTTAGTCTCGGCCTTCCTCGGCTCCTACATCCTTCCACTTTTGCATTGTATATCTGTTTCGTCATTCTTTCGTCCCGCATTCTTTCTACATGCCCGAACCAACGGAGCATGCCCTTTCTTATCTTAACACCGACACTCTCTTTTAGACCAACTCTTTCTCTCACGTCTTCATTACGAACGCGGTCAGCAAGTGTTATGCCACAAATTTTTCGCAATGCTCGCATCTCGACCGCATTTATTCTACTTTCATGCTCTCTCTGCCATACCCAGCTCTCACTTCCATAAGTTAGCGTTGGTATTAGCACCGCGTTGTGTACAGCGAGCTGTGCCTTCTGGCTTAGATTTCGGCAGCCTAGAAGTTTACCCAACGCTCCATTCACCCTATTCCCGGCACTCACTCGTCTCTCCACATCAGCGGTGTACCTTCCATTGCTGCTAAAAGCACTTCCAAGATATACAATCTCATTCACTTGCTCCAACACTACATCATCAACCATAATCCTAGTGTTCGTTCTGGTTGTCTCTCTTTCAAATACCATTATCTTGGTTTTCTTCGCATTCAATTGTAAGCCTTTCTTCATACAATCATCTTTCATTGTTGTAACTAGTGTTTGCAGTTCGGATGGTGATTCTGCTATTAATGCCGCATCGTCTGCATAAAGCAGGCAGTTGACCACTGAGTCACCCATTCGCATTCCCACATTCATATTTCTTATTCTCTGAAGACAACTGTCCAGATACAGGATGAACAGCCGAGCCGACAGCACGCATCCCTGTCTGACACCAATGTTGACATCAAACCAGGGCGACAAGCTGCCGTCCACCCGCACACATGCTGTACAATCCTCATAAGTGGATTGCACAGCACGGAGTAGGTCACCGTCAACCCCATATCCGGGCAAAATGTTCCAGAGATTCTTTCGCACGACTCTATCAAATGCTTTCTCAAAGTCCACAAAACCGCAGAAAACCTTCTGGTCCAAAGCCAGATGCTTCTCTACGATGTTGCGGAGTGAAAAAACTTGATCCGTACATCCTCTGCCGCTTCGAAATCCACCCTGTGCTTCCCAAAGCATTCCATCGGATTTCACCCTCATTCTCCTTTCAATGATTTTTCCATACACTTTAGCTGCTAAGCTGATCAAACTGATGGCCCTATAGTTGGCGCAGTCCATACGTGAGCCCTTGCCTTTATACAAGGGCACGATGACTGCGCGTCTCCAATCGCTCGGAACCCTTCCGGTTCTCCAGCATAATTTGCTCAAAAACCAGAAGGCGTCCCTAACGCAGGTACCACCTAGCTTGATCATCTCAGCTGTTACCATATCGATTCCCGCTGACTTTCCATCTTTCAAACTTCGTATCGACCATTCAATCTCATCCATAGTAATGTCTTCATGGTACGCTGGCACTGCCGAGTCAATCACAGACTCATTCACAATGCCAGCGTCATGGACATAATCATACATTTCTCTAAAATATTCACTCCACCGTTCTAACACTTCCTGAGTGTTAGCAAGAATGCCACCAGCTTTACATCTTATCTTGTCCATTCTGGATGCTGACGAACCACTTCGAGACTTCTTTACCTCTCTCCAGAAGAGTTTGGTATTTGCCTCGAAGTTCTTCGTCAGCTTCTCTTCCTCAATCATATGTAGTCTTTCACGCTTCTCTTTCACTAAAGCTTTGGAGTCAATCTTGCATCGACGGTATATTTCTTTCTTCATTTCTTTCATACCATCACTCTGGTGCAAAGATGATACGTAATCCAGCCACGCTTTCCTCTTTTTTTCCACGGAGGATTGAACCTCCGCATCCCACCAGGCATCTCCTCTTAGTGTTCTACGTCTCTTTGCGCATCCACATGCTTCTTTCGCACTGTCCACCATACTTTCTTTCAGAACTTTCCAACATTCGTCTACATCTGAGTCGGAAAGACTCGCGTTCGCAAGTCTTTCACTGACTAGACGTACATACGTACTCCTCACACTTTCATCTTCCAATTTTTCACTTCTTATTCTTTCATGGTCTCCGAAAGGAATACGCACTCGCCAGTGCTTCCACTTCTTGAAAAGGCCCACAAATCGGCTTACCACCAGATAGTGGTCCGTTTCAAGAGTGGGACCTCTGAAGGCTCTTGTATCCATTAACGACTTTCGGAGACGTTCATCTGTCAAAATCAAATCAATCACACTTTTCTGTTCATTCCGTCTCCATGTGTAAGTGTGAATATCCTTGTGATGGAAGAGCGTGTTCGACACAAGGAGGTTTCGTTCCATACATACGTCTAAAAGTAATTTACCAGCATCGTTCACTCTCTTATCTCCGTATGAACCAAGCACAGCCTCATAACTGCTTCGCTTGGTCCCAACCCATCCATTCAGATCACCACACATAATTATCCGTTCATTCGCTTCGGCCAAATCCAGAATACCCCTTACAGTCTCCCAAAACTTCTCGAGCTCCTGGGGATCAGCAGAGCTCACAGGAGCATATGCTGCAACTAAAAACACTCGCGTAATCCCCAGTTTTATCTTAACCCAGAGAAGTCTTGGACCTACTAAATCGTAATCTTTCACACCAGCGGCCAAGCGAGATGAAAGCACGACACCTACGCCAGCGCTGGCATGAACGTCCTGGTCCACCCCGGACCACAGGGCCATCATGCCACCGGGCAGATCTTCGGTGTCGCTTCCCTTTCGCTTGGTCTCTGACACACACAAAGCATCTAGGCATCTCACGTTCATTATATCTATCAACTCATTCATCTTATCTTTTAGACCACCTCTCACATTCCATGTGCCTATATGACACTCAGCTCTCCTCGACCCGCCGGGATGGGCGTTGCGTGGTGGGTGGCGGCCCCCACCGCCGCATGCCTTAGATTTCGCACCGACGGGGGCGGATCGGTGCGCGTCGCCTCCGGGGGACGCCCTAATCCGCGCGTCTGTGCGGTTTGGGTGCAGAATTGCAGTCCAAGTGTTGGACTGGCAGGGTCGCGGCGTGCACGCTTCTGGTACTGACCCCTTTGTTGATCTGCTCTAAAGCTAAGAAAAAACCATGAACCAAATGCTGTGCTAACTACGGGGTCCAAATGTGAAACTAAATCATCTAGGGACCCACTCGAACACACAAAATTTAATCAAAATCGGTCCAGTTGTTTAAGATCCCGTTTCCTAATTCGTTTGATTTGGCGGGGTTCCCTACGTAAAACTAAATACATGGCGATACTGATTTTGACAAGGAGCGACTGCCGTCAGATCTCCACAGCCGAGATGGAAAACCAGACTTTTCTTGGGTTAGGTCACACGTCTTTCGAAATATAATTTCTTGGACGTGCTGGTTTCCTCACGATGTTTTTCTTCACCGCCGACAAAGTGACAATTACAAATATTTAATTACAAATCGGTTAATATGAAGTTTGCAGTAATTAGCCCAGCGGATAAAGCACTGTAGGCAGATTGTCTAAAAAACTGCACTGCAGCGCAACGTGTGTACATTTTGACGTTTCGTCAAGCGATCTGACAGCAGCGGCGTTTAACGAAACGTCAAAATGTACGCATTTAGTAGAATCGGCCTACTGCGCTATGACTGCTCACAACGCTACTTTCACCACCATCTTTACATCGTATTAAAAGGCTGGATCGATTACGATGAAATTTCGTGTGCGTGTAGATCCCTAGATTGTCTAGATTCACAATTGGGCCCGGTAGATGGCGCTGCAGTCGAGTTCAATATTTTTTCAGCTTTAAGGAATGGCAAGGAGTATGCGGGCCGTATGGAGCAGCAAGGTCGTTCAGCGTGCTATAGAAAAAGGAATTCTAGAGGTTCATCACAGTCTACGATAACCACATTACATCAGGTGGGCCGTATGCTTGTATGCCTCCCGACGTTGAATAAAAAAAATTAAGGCCAAGCCACCGATTATTACCAAATTAGATGTGTTTTATCTAAACGCGATATCGGAAAGCCTAGAGACCGTGAATAAAAAGCGCTTTTTTTTTCACTCAGCGTGCTATGGAAAGAGCTATACTCGGGGTTTCTCTGCGTGATAGAATCAGAAATGAGGACATCCGCAGTAGAACTAAGGTAACCGATATAGCCCACAGGATAGGCAAGCTGAAGTGGCAGTGGGCCGGCCATATAGTTCGTAGAACCGACAACCGCTGAGGAAGAAAGGTTCTCGAATGGCGTCCCCGTACTGATACATGCAGTGTGGAACGACCTCCCACTAGATGGAGCGACGACCTTAAGAGGTTTGCAGGGAGTCGATGGATGCAGGTGGCACAGGATCGAGACCAGTGGCACTCTAGAGGAGAGGCCTGTGTCCAGCAGTGGACGATATTCTATAGCAATAATGAAGGTAAAGCGTCTTACATTTGATTCCTGGTCGTTGATGGGGAGTGGGGTCTCGGAGACAGCGTTGACGGCGTGGTGCAGGGGAACAGACCATTTGTCACTCTTCTCGCTGGAATTATAATCTTACATATAAAAATATAATCTTATATTGACGAGCTCGGTGGCGCAGTGGTGAAACGCGTTGTTACACTACTTTGACACCAACGCTCGTGGGTTCGATTCCCACACAGTACAAACATTTGTGTGCATGAACATGTCTGTTTGTCTTGGTCTGGGCATTTTCTATGTATGATAAGTATGTATTTACAAAAAAAAATGTATTTACGTATGTTTATCAGTTGTCTGGTACCCATAACACAAGCTTCGCTTACTTTGGGGCTAGATGGCGCTGTGTAATTTGTCCGACAATATTTCAAAATATATAAAAATGGATTGTTACACGTGTTGTTAAGAGAGGTAGGGCGCATCAAAGCAGCTTCGTCTGGGGAAGTACCTCCACCTCACAGAATACCACAGCCAAAGCAACAAATCCGTAGAGGGTTATTTGTGTACCTGGGTGTGAGCGAGGTAACTAATAAACTCCTAAGGAGTAGCTGTGTTAGCAGCAGTGGTTCATAGGCTACGGTAACCACTTAGCATCAGGTGGGACGTATGCTGATATTCCTCCCGAAAAAAATGCATGGACTCGAAACCGGCTGGATCGATTGTGATAAAATTTTCCAAGAATCTTCGAATTAGCCAGCGGATGATCCTGTGGTAGCAAACGGATCACCCGTACGAAGCCGATCAAGTCGCAGCATTTTAATCGAACGCGCAGGTTAAACAACGTCCACCTCGGCCTGTCTACGGATGGGTTTATCTATACCGAGCTTCTCCGTTCTCGTGCCTCGGCCTCCGTCAATTCGCAGTTGAGCGACGTGATGGAGCATGCTCCATCATGTCTCTGCAGTGGGACAATTTAGGGTTGGTGTAGTATTTTCCATTTTTTCTAGAAATGTATCTGGCAAAAGCAACCCGTCTAGGGAAGTACCTCCACCTCACAGAAAACAGCATCCAAATAACAATTCCGTGGAAGGTTAGTGTTCCTGCAAGTGAATGAGGTCACCAGTAAGCTCCTAAGGAGTAACTGTGCTAATAAAAGCGAACGTTTGATACTTAATGTGTTACAAGCGTTCACAGGCTACGGTAACCGCTATACATCAGGTGGATGCCAGACGTTGTATAAAATAGGCAATGTTTCTGATGCGCGTTGCCACCGCTGCAGCTAACGCAGTAAATTCCTCAGCAGCTTACCAGCTTGATGTTGAGGACTCACCTGAGGTCGTCTTTCTTGGCTTCCCTGTACTTGACCGTGCGGCTTTTCCTGATGACCATGACAGTGCCGTCAGCATTCAGCTTGGGCAGATTCTGGGAGGGCACAGCGTCCTTACTGAGGGTCTTCCATTGACCTGGAACACAAAATAATCATCATCAACAATATATACTAACGAAACTCTAATTTAAAGCGGTTACCGTAGCCTATGTACGCTTGTAATGCATTAAGTATATTGCGCGCGATGTTACCTTTGCTGCTAACACAGTTACTCCTTAGGAGTTTACTGGTGACCTCACTCACACGCAGGAACACAGCAACCCTCTAGGCAGTTGTTATTTGGCTGCGGTTTTTATAGGCTACGGTAACCGCTTTACATTAGGCGGGCCCTATGCTTGTATGCTTCCCGACATTGTATAAAAATGAAATAAAATTAAAAAAAAATCGTGGTATGGAACCCTTAATGTGCAGTCCGACACGTACTTGACCGGTATTTTCAATTGTTATTACGATAAATTTATGACGTATAGCGTTTAATATAATAATAAAGATGTCAGACGGTAAAATTGAATATAATGCATATCGATAGTGGAAATATCAATTAATGTCAGAGACATTTTAGCCAAAATGAGTTTATTACACCATTAGATTCAGAATGTTCTGTTCTATCGACTGGTATACTTGAAATTTGATTATTGCAACAAAAATGTCCCTTACCTTACACATTTTTTGGTTATTTTTGTATGATTCTTGGAAAAAGAATGATGTATGGGATGTGAAGTTAAAATAAGTTGTTTTAATAAACCAATCTGTCCCATACTTTAAATAGTAATCACCGACAGACACTGATGCGGATGATACGGATCATAGAGATTAAATGAAAATACAGTATTACTTTTATGACAAGGATGCTTTTCTTAAGTGAGGTCATAGTGTTCTTTCTTAATTATTATCGATTTGGAAGTCAATATACGAGTATGTTTAATGCAAACATTTAATATTATTTTTGTAGACAATTGTTGATTGTTTGTAGGAGTGTTTAAAACTATCCGTAGTTGAATTATTATAGTTAGTGAAAGACTTAATCTATACTAGGGGCACACTAAGTTTTGCACTTCTAGCTAATCGGAACTATTTGAATTTCGAATGTTATATTTTTTGAAACGTTGCAACCTACTTAGTAATAAAAAAAAAAATTGGCGGGAAATCATTTGTCAATTGTTTTTTATTACACATCAAAGTTCTACGTACGCAACGAAAATGGAATCGAGTCGAAAAGATTTTAGAGCGATGATTTTTTATGATTTTAAAAGTTCTCTCTCTCCGCAAGACTGTGCTGCTCGTCTTCAAAATGCTTTTGGGAGAGAAGCACCTTCTTTGAGCACCGTGAGGCGATGGTTTGCTGAAAAGAGAGAGGTCGAGTTTCTTTACATGACGAATTTCGTGAAGGGCGGCCTTCAACTGCCGTCAACGTAAATAATGTGGCTACTGTTAAGCGGCTAATTGAAGAAAACCCGCGGATTACCTATGAGACAATTCGAGAACTATTGGGGATTGGTATGAGACAAATTCAGAAAATTTAACACGAAGAATTGAAAGTTCGGAAACTTTGTTGTCGTTGGATCCCTCATGAACTGACAGCGGAGCAGAAGCGGGCTCGCGTGGAATGGTGCTCACAGATGCTACTGAAGTACGATCACGGACATTCTAATGCTATTTATGACATTGTCACAGGAGACGAAACGTGGATTTATTCTTTTAAACCCAAAATAAACAGCAATCTTGTGAATGGGTGTTTGAAAATGAGAACAGGCCAACAAAAGTAAGGCAGGCGAGAAACGTTGGTAAAAAAATGATCGCGTTTTTTTTCTCAGCTACGGGTCCCATCTGCACAATTCCACTTGAAGATCAAAAGAGTGTTAATGCCGAGTGGTATTCTACCATTTGTTTACCCAGGGTGTTAGAAAAAGTTCGCGAAAGACGACCAAAAAGCCGCGTTCTCCTACATCATGACAACGCTTCTTCACACACGGCCGTTACCCATCCTGCGCATAGCCCCGACCTAGCACCCTGTGATTTCTGTATTTTCCCCAAAATCAAAGATTTGATGAGAGGTTTTACTTTTACCAACTCCGAAGAGGCAGTGATAGCGTTCAATCAGCACGTAGAAAACATGCCTTCAGATCTGTGGTCCTCCTGTTTTAAAAAATGGTTCGATCGCATGAAAAAATGTTTAAAATGTAAAGGAGAGTATTTTGAAAAGCAATAAACATAATATTTTGGTTATAACATGTTGTTTTTTTAAGTTACGCAAAACTTATAGTGTGACTTACGTAACCTACTTAGTATCGTAAGTATTTCAGACGCAGTTAAAAAACAGTAAATAATGACTTCATTATTAACTGCTTTTTAACTGCGTCTGAAATATGTACTTTTTGAGTTAGTTCGGTAACAGACGTTGGTCGTTTGTGAGAATAATTATGAATATAATATAAAAAATAAGTTGATTTTTCTAGTTACTGTTTAAAGATTTAAATCTCTTTTGATATTAAAATGTGATATTTGTATAAACGAGTACTTATCTATCTCTGTACTTTTTGCATTTTTGAAGTTAACAGACTGTTAATCGTTAGTGAGAATGTTTGTTGTTATAATATATAATATTTTATAATTTGACCAAGTAAATGTTGATTTGTTCTAGTTACTGTGAAAGACTGTTAATCTATCTAGCCAATAAGTATGCTATACTTTAATAATAAACAAGTAATTATCACTGTTAATTTTCTGTTCATCGTCAAATTTCTAGATAACTTATTAAAAGGCTAATCAGATTCTAAAAGATCATTGATATAATAAACATAATACATACTTTTATGTCAATGATCTTTTAGAATCTAATTAGCCTTTTAATAAATTATCTAGAAATTTGACGATGCTTCTTCCGGCAGGCGGTGGCTCGCCACTCACTGGATGAACGCTCAGAAATCGTATGTTGACGCACACGACACACCAGCCCTTGCTCATCCCACTGCAGGGACACAGGTCTCCCTTGAACCGAATTGGTTTAGAACCGTGCTTCCCAAAATGGCCTATATTGTTCCCATGGGGTCGATTGCAACAAGTAAGGGGTCTATCTGATCCAAACATTAGTTAGGCAGGGGTCTACGGAGAGCAGAAAATATATGGGTGAGGGGTCTACACGGGACAAAAATTATTGGAAATCTCTGATTTAGAATATACTCTAACACGCTGCATATCTGCGGATTAGCAGAAGCCAGGGTACTTAAGTCGCTCGGAGCTCATGACTCAGCCGACTGTCTGTCATAAGTCTTTAATGTTAGTTAGTTAGTTAAGTCTTATATAATGCAGCGCAATGATCTGAAAATGGCGGCGCTTTCCTTCCCGTTGCGCGATGCGTCACAGTCCTCACGCGACGCAACTAATTCTTCAATTCTGTCATCTATCGACAACATCCGTAACCGACTCACCGTACCCTCCGAAGCACCAGATAGACAGGCAACGGTCAACGTTGCTTAACCAACGGAACCGTAACGACCATGACTCGTTCTTCACCAGTTTCTATCGCGCAAGATAACATTGTATCCCATGGTATACGCCCGCGGCGTATCAACTATTCAACATTGCGGTTACAGAAAACAAAAGGGGGCGATAAACGAACGCGCGTTCATACAAGGTAAACAAACATTAACAAACAAGATTCAACGCACAGACTGACTCACGTATTCCATTCACAATGGTTAAGTCATACTACGCATCTAACATTGTCACTTGACCAAAAATGTGATATTTTCAGGAACACCGCTCCTATATTAGGCGAGCTCGGCGGCGCAGTGGTGGAACGCGCTGTTACGCTACTTGGACACCAACGCTCGTGGGCTCGATTCCCACACAGCACAAACATTTGTGTGCATGAACATGTCTGTTTGTATTGGTCTGGGTATTTTCTATGTATAATAAGTAAGTATTTACAAAAAAAAATGTATTTACGTATGTTTATCAGTTGTCTAGTACCCATAACACAAGCTTTGCTTACTTTGGGGCTACATGGAGCTGTGTAATTTGTCCGACAATATTTATTTATTATTTATTTATATGAAATCTATACATGTGTCTGTGAGTGCGTTTTTTTTCGAATTTTTGAATTTTGACTTCTGATTCGGATTCAGCATAAAAAAGTAGAATAGGAATGTTCAGGAAAACCGTTCCTATCTCTTAAGGAACATGGTCAAAATGGCCGACAAATTAAAAAAAAATCTGAATTGTTATATAATTGACGAGCCAGGTGTGCCTCTGGCACAGCAAGCTTACGCATTCTCAACTGGTTGATATATGACAATATTTTTCGAATAGATTAGCAGATTACGACCGGAATATTTCGGACGGCGCTAATTCTTTTGCAGATATTTTGCGTTGTCGCCCAACAAAGGGATTCCGGTCCGTCACCAGACGGAAAAAAAACGTACACCACCGGAATCGCCCGCGCCGGCTGTCCGCCATCTTGCCGTCCGACACCGAACATTATGAAAGTATATGCGCGGCGACACATAGCAATCGAAATTCTAAAGTAATTGAAAAATTGATTATGGTCTTGTAGTAATATGGTCTTATACGTAGTATAATACAGATAAATAAAATTGGAGTGTCTGTTTGTAATATTGAAATAACCACTTTTTACTAAATGCATATGGATGTATACACTCTGAAACGTTTGGACCGATTTTGACTGGACTTTCACTGGCAGATAGCTGATGTAATAAGGATTAACTCAGATATTTTATTTATTTTTATTAATATAAATAAATAATAAAAAAAATAACTATTCCGCGCGGACGAAGTCGCCAGCACAGCTAGTTTTTCATATAAATTGTAAAAAAATGCAACCTCTACGTAACGTACAGATACTATAGCATCCAGCCAAATAGTATTAGATTTTTAAAATTGTGTATTCTTTCTTCTTCTTAACAATAATAAATACAGAATAAGTACAGTCGATCAGGGTAACTTAAGCCTTCATATAAAATTGGTCCAAAATTTCAAATGCATATTATAGATTTTTTTTTGCTATGATTTTATGTATTTCAAACTAGATTTGTAAACATCGATTCTAATATATCTTCGTAAATGCTTAGATTCTACCAAATAATTGACATCTACCATTGTTGAGACGTCAGTTGCTTTTTTCTGTGGTGTGGATAGAGCGGTTTGTTACGAAAGCGCCAAAAAGTTGTCTGCTGTGTTGTCATTTGAATACAAGGAGGCAAGTGTTATTTTAAAGTGTCTCATATGTGTCTATCTATCATTTCTTTCAAAAATTACGAGAGATAATTAGCAAATTCCCATGATATTGCCATAAATATTGAACAGGTAAATTATTACCGGTGAATAAGGGTAACTTCAGCCCGGGCCAAAGTTCAAAATTCTCAAAATATTGGGAGGAGATATATTCGATAAGTGTGAAGAAAGGGCAGAGGAAGGAGATGAAGACACATGAAGAAGAATGTGGTTTGGATATAGCACAGGAAGATTTTTTTTCTATAGAGACATACGAAGTACATGACGGTAGACTGGACCTTCAGATGATTGGCTATAATGTGGTAAAGGCCGTGGCTCAGTTTTGTAAAATGAATGATACAAATATCATACGAATGCTGAATGACACTAATATTCAAAGAAAGAAAGGTATTTTATGATATAAGACGACTTTCTGGCCATGGAATGGAATGGAAATTTTTCAAAGTTTAACCCTATGATATGTAGGATTAAATAAAATTTTTATTATTTTGATACTTTTTTCATTATCTTAGCTATATGGTAAGTCAGTAAATAAGTTAAAAACGCATTGTTGACCAAAAAAATAAGATTGAATAAAAACTGTGTTGATTTTCCTATGGCAACTATTTATTTACCCATTTTATTACTAATAAATGAAAACGAATGTATACATTATTATTGTCTATGGCTCTCAGCTGTAGTTTTTATGGTAAATATGCAGGCCAATGTTAGCAAAATGCTTTAAATAAAATAAAATAAGCAAAAACAACCTACAATTGGGACCTGGGCCAATCCAAGCCCAACTCACCATCTAACATTGGCCCAGTGGTTAAATGGAATTTTGAAACTATTTTCCTAGAGATTATTGGTAAATGAGTAAATTTTTTGGAAGTAGGCTACATAAAGCCACCATAATAAGTGTATCTTTTTGAGTAACGTATTATTTTAAACATTGGTCTAACTTTTTATGTGCAAACTGGGCCAAAGATAAAGATAAAGATAAAAATTCTTTATTTGCCATTGGGCCCTCGCGGGCACTTAGACACGTCTTACAGTTTTTGAAATATAATCTTATTGTATCTTATTTAATTCTCTTTTTACTTTTTCCTTTTTTTATCTACTAGCATTTCGGAAATGACCATTGGCTAAGAAGAAATGCCGAAAGAAACTTGCCAATATAGGTCTCTTTTAAAATTGTCAATTAGATATTACAAAAACAAAAAAAAATCATAAGCATATTGGTACAATAATGTTATCAAATGGTAAAATTAAAGATTATTAAGAACAGGTAGTCTGTGCTGAATTATTTCCAGATATCTTTGTCAGTTATATATTCATCAATTCTATAATAAGCCCTTCTACAGAGAGTATTTTTAATGTACTTTTTGAATACATTGTCAGGAAAGGACAGAACTGTTTCAGGCAACTTATTATAAAATCGAATACAATTTACAAGAAAAGATCTACCAGTCTTAGCAAGCCGATGTACCGGCATACACAACTTATTTCTACTTCTAAGTTTTTCACTGAAGTTTGAAAACGACTTTAAATTTTTACGGGCATACATTATGTTTTCATAAATATATTGAGAAGTAACAGTAAGGATATTTATTTCTTTGAACAGTTCCCAAAGATAGCCTGATTGACTGTAACCGGTCCATGGCTACAAGTAGGTAGAAGAAAGAAAGAAATATTTATTGGCAGAAACCACTAAAACAACAGACATAATAAAAAAATGATACACAAAGAAAATGTGAAAAAAGAAATGAGAGCTCGATGTCGTCGTTGCGCGTGTCTTTCTAATCGAACACGCAGGTTAAGCGACGTCGACCGCAGCCGGTCTACGGATGGGTTTATCTATCTCGAGTTTCTCCGTACTTCGGAGGGCACGTTAAGCCGTCGGTCCCGGCTGTTGTTGATAGACGACAGTCGTTAAGCTAAGACAGCGGCTTGAAAACACTGGCCTCCGCCAATCCGCATTTGAGCAGCGTGGTGGAGTATGCTCTAAACCCCTTCGGTTGATGGGAGGCCCGTATCCCTGCCGTAGGATGAGTAAGGGTTGATGTGATGACACGAAGAAATATGGGTGAAAATACATTATAAAACCAGTTGAGAATGCGCAAACTAGCATTGCCAGAGGAGCACCTGGCTCGTCAATTATATAACAATTTAATTTTTTTTTTTTAAAACTTTGTCGGCCATTTTGACCATGTTCCTTAAGAAATATGATATTGGTTTTTAAGACATTCCTATTCTACTTTTTTATGCTGAATCCGAATCTGAAGTCAAAATTCGAATATTCGAAGAAAAGCGACAGACACGCGCACACAGGCAAACATATAGATTTCATATAGGAACGGTGTTCCTGAACATGTGTAATCCAATGGCTGCCAACAAGGTGCCTTCTCAGCATCACGTCGGAGTACTCGGGTGACCGTGTACCCCGATGCTGTTTTTCGTCCGGATCTCAGTGACGTCTGATTCCGGACACCAGACAATTGCAAGTGAACCGTCTGGCGTGTGCAATACGACTGAAAGTGAAACTTCCGGAGCGCCTGAAATCGGTGCGTGTGTCTAATCATCTGATTTCCGTCCGACAAACGTCCAGAATTACCGGCGCGTGTGCCATCACGCTGAGATAGGCCTGGGTAAAAAATAACGATATATCAAAATATCGATATTTAAAAAAAATATCGAAATATCGATATATTTATTCTCGAACTATCGATATTCGATATTTATTTAAGCGATACTCTGAAATAAATATCGAATATCGATAGTTTGATACAAATTCGATATTTTTTTAAGATTTCTGTACATACGACACATGTATGCAACATCGGACAATATTTAGTAAGTATTACCATGTCCTCCTGGAAAAAATGTCGTTAAATCGAAATATCGATATCTTTTATTGTACGGGTCGGGTATATTTTTAAAATATCGATTTCGATTTTTTTTAAAAATCAATATCGATACTTATTTGTGCCCATCCCTACGCTGAGAAGAGCAATAAATGTTATTAAAGTGAGCGAGGTGCGTAAGGATCGAGTCACGTGGCGCTCGGTTCCCTCTGTCTGCCCCGATTTGGCAGCCAAAAGATTGGGCGCGCTGCACGTTGTCAGTCTTAAGAGGGCGTGTCAAGCTAAGGGGCGCCCTCATTTTATTTATATTAACAACGCTGAATCTTAAATTCATCAATTAAAAAAAAACGGGTTGCACTCAGGGAGTGCCACCAGAAGTGAAAATTGCTTTATTTATCTGTATAAAAGTACTCTCATGTATGTAGTAAAACACAATATACATTTTATTGCGCTATCGTACACAAACATTATGATTTATATTACATTAAAAAGTTTATCTCTCAGAAAAATCAACTTTCATACATAATTTCAACGACTCTTACACCATCATCATTACCAGCATCATCATCGCCAATCTCTAAAACTCAAACACACACGCACACTCGCGCAAGCGCCCTGCGCCGCTTAAACCAAACAGCGATGTTAAACTACGTTGAACGAAACGCGTAAGCGCCAAGAATTTCATGGCGCTTGCAACGTTTTGGTCGCGGGAAAATAATGCCCTATGAACGATCTAGCGCTTCATGTTTTAATTGTTCAATTAGAGGTAACTAATGTTTTAGCGCTGCAGCGAACCTAAGTTCTAATTCTCACCAAAATCTTACGGTCAGGGTCACGTGTCCTGACGCGAGTTTAACATTTTTTACTCATCCCAAAAAGTGCACAACGCCGCTAAAGAAGTTTTCACTTCAAAAAAACAGGATGTAGGATATCTTCTGTCTCACCTATTCCTACCGCCAAGCAGCTATATTTATACAGCTGTATTCCGGTTTGAAGGGTGAGATATGACAGAGAAATTACTGGGTACTGTGAAGAAACAGCCTCAGGTCACAAGATTGGCGGCGCGCGAGTAACATCCCGTGTGGTGTTGCGAACGTCAATAGGCTGAGGTGACCGCTTACCATCTAATGCGGGCCGCATGCTCGTTTGCCAATCTAGTTGTTGTTGTTGTTACATAAGACAAATTCATAACATGGCTATGTCATTCGTTCGCCGCCATATTGTAACATTTATGTGTCATACATTATATATAAGTAGTTTTATTGGAAATCCCCGTGTAGATAAATGACATGTTATTTGTTACGTTCCCTTATCAGAGCATTTCTAGAACCAGCTACTAGGAAAAACCGGGAACGCATGTGGCGGTCAGTATTTGGCTGCCGGCCGTGGAAACTACTAACAAATGACCTTAGGAAAACGAGACCGTACTACACTCCGTTCTAATTGCGCAGTCCCGTTAAAATTTTAAATATCTGCGATAAACTAAAATTTAAAATTCACAAAAATACACAGTAAACAAAGCTTGTTTTTCTCTGTACAACGTTGGGAGGCATTTAAGCAGCCCGCCTGATGTAAACTGATAAAGCATATGAACGCTTGCAAAACAGAATGTATGCTCACGTGAATCCTCTGCTACTCACAGAGTAACTCCTTATCTTACTGGTAACCTAACTCGCAGAAACACAACAACCCTATAAGAAGTAGTTATTTGGGTACTGCGTTTCGTGAGGTGGAGATACGGACGAACGGACGGACGAAGGTACGGACCCGACGGGAGGCTTTGATGCGCCCTACCTCTCTTATAAGAATATTGGAAGTGTTTTGAGAAGCTCGCTGGCTCAGTCGTGAATGACGCCAATTTGACACCACAACGTCGGCAGTCATACAAGCATACGGCCTACCTGATGTAAAGCAGTTACCGTAGCCTATTGAGCAGTCAAAACCCGTTATATACGTTTTCCCATACATTTCGCGGTCGTATACGACCACCCGGGTTTCGAACGGTTAATGCTTGTAATTTATTAAGTATCAGTATAGAGTTTACTAGTGACCTCAGTCACACGGAGGAACGCAACAACCGTATAGGGAGTTGTTATTTGGCCGCGGTTTTCTGTGAGGTGGATGTACTTCCCCAGACGGACTGCTTTGATGCGCCCTACCTCACTGAAAACATCTAGACCAAGACAAACAGACATGTTCATGCACACAAATGTTTGCCTTGTGTGGGAATCGAACCCACGAGCGTCGGTGTCATAGCCGCGTCATTCACGACTGAGCCAGCGAGCTCGTCGCTGCACACCGACACTCTCTTACAGGGCAACTCTGTTCCTTCCATATAATTACGAACGCGTTTGCAATTCTCTCATCTCCATCGCATTCATTTTCTCTCCATTCCTTCCATGCTCTCTCTGCCATACCCAGCTCTCACTTCCATAAGTAATCGTTGTGATTAGCACCGCGTTGTGTACAGCGAGCTGTGCCTTCTGGCTTACATTTCGACTGCCTGGAAGTTTACCCGACGCTCCATTTACGGCTGTTCCCTGCATCCATAAAGTAGTTAAAATATAAAGATATTATATTTAACCATACATTCATATCATCACGCCTGTCTCCCATTGGGGTAGGCAGGACTATAGAACGGAAGGTGCACCGATCCAAACATACCCCTCTCGCTTCTTCCACATTCATCAACCTCTTCATGCACGCTCTCCGGTTTTGCGTACTTTTGATATATATATTTTTTTTATATTTAACCTTGAAGTCTAAAGCTAGCAAGTTGATTGTTTGCAGAGACACGCACGCCAGTAATATCAAAATAGGATTAGAAGCATTGTTATCAAAATTCTATGTATTGTTTACGAAATATGCAATATAGCTTTAAAAATGATATCACCTGGCAAGTTTAATTAAACACACTGATAAAGAAAGTGGGTTGCGATTATCTGCAATTATAGTCCAGGGGACAGTGGCATTATAAATAAATAAACAATGTGGGACAAGTTACACAGCGTCATCTGGTACCAAGAAGAGGAAGGCCAAGACTTACCTACCACGACGATGAAAGAGAGGGTCGGTATTAAGATAAGAAAAGGCATGCTCCGTTGGTTTCATCATGTAGAAAGAATGAAATAATGACGAAACACAGATACAATGACAAAGTGGAAGAATGGATGGAGCCGAGATAGACCAAGACTAACCTACCATTAACAAATTGATCGTGTTTTATCAGATGGTCAGGAGCCTTAGAAACCGGCGAGCGTGCATAAGAGCAATGAATGTTAAAGAAGCGAGTGAGGTTTGTAAGGATCGAGTCATGTGGCGGACGATTCTTTCTGCCTACCGCGCAAGGGATTTGGCGTGAAGTTATAGATAGATAGATCTAGTACCAAACTAAGGAAAGCTTGTGCTATGAAAACTAGACAACTGATAAACATATAAATATTGTCGGACAAATTACACAGCGCCGTCTGGCCCCAAAGTAAGCGAAGCTTGTGTTATGGGTACTAGAAAACTGATAAACATACGTAAATATTTTTTTTTTTTTTGTAAATACATACTTATTATACATAGAAAATACCCAGACCAAGACAAACAGACATGTCCATGCACACAAATGTTTGTACTGTGTGGGAATCAAACCCACGAGCGTTGGTGTCAAAGTAGCGTAACAGCGCGTTTCACCACTGCGCCACCGAGCTCGTCATATAATAATATGTAAATAGTGGGTCGGGACAAGTTTTCTCGTATTTTATAAGTAAAAATCTACAGTAAAATCTTAATTAGGTTGGACTGTAGGCCGATTCTACTTAAGCGATCTGACAGCAGCGACGTTTAACGAAACGTCAAAATGTACGCATTTTGACACACGCCGCGCTGCAGTTGCAGTTTTTCAGTAGAATCGGCCTACTGTTTGTTATGACTGGTGTCGATAGCATTAAATAAGTGCCATAGAGGCATGCTCCGTTGGTTCATTATCTATTTACCAGTCACGACGATTATATATCATCCAGACGTAGACACCGAGAAGTTGGTTATACCTAAGCAGAGATTTAAATTATACTCCCGGAACGTGCACCGCATGGCAATATTTTTTTTAATCATTTGCCTGCCAATTTCAAAAGCTTAAGGATGACATCATTAAAAAATAAATCGCATGGATGGCTCTTGACAAAATGTTACTATACTATTAATGTACTACACACATCAAAAGTGTCTAGGGATCAACATATATTTTTGCAATAACTTTTCTCCTGATTGATATTAATTAAAATTTTCTTTAAGGATTCATCAAATAAAGTGTTTTCGTTTGTCTACAGTAACGATAAACCAAGTCACCTTTGCATTAATAAAGAAATTTGCCATTTTCATAATAAAGGGATTTTTGACATTTGGCATTGAAGACATTATTAGTGCTACTGTTTCCCTACTACTGATTAAAACCAACGTTATTATGGAGCGGCGACGTCATTTAAGCAGGGAAGAAATGCTCAGAGCCGTGGGAATGATAGAAGCTGGTTCCCGGCAACGTACTGTGGCTTTAGCTCTGAATACAAGTCAGAGTGTTATCAGTCGACTTTGGACACGTTACCGAAGCACTGGTACCGTGGCTGAGCGCCATGGAGGACGGTATCGCTGCACCACACGGAGACAAGACCGATACATTCAAATCACAACTCGAAGAGCTCCAACAATAACCGCCATGATGTTAGCCGTGACGCTTCATCACTCTTCAGGGAACTTAATTAGCGACCAAACAGTCAGAAACCGCTTGCATGAAGTGAACCTTCATTCCCGAAGACCGCTAAGGGTACCACCTATAGCAATGCACAATCGTAGGATTCGATATCAATGGGCTCTTGAACACAGAAATTGGGCTGAAGAACAATGGCGTTTCGTGTGCTTTTCTGATGAGTCTCGTTTTGGTATGAGACCGGATACAAGACGTATACGACACTGGAGAACCCCTGGACGCCAACAGCGATTAAAATCCTGCCAGGAAGTCCATCCTTATAGTGGTGGAACCATCATGGTATGGGCGGGTATTTGGATCGGCGGAAGAACTGAGTTGATTTGGATCAGAGGCAACCTCAACGCTCAAATTTATGCTGAGACGATTGTATCAGACGTCATCGTTCCTCTACAAGTGCAAATCGGTCCCTTATTTCAGTTAATGCATGATCATGCACGACCGCACACCGCAAGAGTTGTAAGACAGACTCTCGCCGCAGCTAACATCAATGTCATGCCCTGGCCTGCTCAGTCGCCAGACTTGAACCCGATTGAGCATGCATGGGATATGCTACAGAGAAGAGCTCTGCCGAATATGGAGGGTATCCAGTCGCAAGAAGACCTTTTTTTGTTGTTGCAACGAACATGGGCGGCCATTCCACAGCGTGATTTGGATGAACTCATTTTGAGTATGCCAAACCGATGTTCTTGTGTTGTTAGTGTTCGCGGTAGAAACACGGATTATTAATTGTTTAAGTTACCCAATAAAATTTTAAAGAAAACTGTTATTTCAGTCTTTTTTTCGAACTTTAATGTTAGTGGTTCAAATGTCAAAAATCCCTTTATTATGAAAATGGCAAATTTCTTTATTAATGCAAAGGTGACTTGGTTTATCGTTACTGTAGACAAACGAAAACACTTTATTTGATGAATCCTTAAAGAAAATTTTAATTAATATCAATCAGGAGAAAAGTTATTGCAAAAATATATGTTGATCCCTAGACACTTTTGATGTGTGTATTTGAATGACAGATTTGTTGAATAGCAATCTATACAGATAAATAAAATTGGAGTGTCTGTTTGTAATATTAAAATAACCGCTTTTTATTAAATGCATATGGATGTATACACGGTACATATACCAAAATTAATATTTTTACAATTTTTGTCTGTCTATCTCCGTTTGTTCCGGCTAATCTCTGAAATGGCTGGACCGATTTTGACGGGACCTTCACTGGCAGATAGCTGATGTAATAAGGAGTAACTTAGGCTATTTTAATTTTTTTGTTTATTAATATAAATAATACTCCACGCGGGCGAAATCGCGGGCACAGCTAGTTTAACATAAATACTTTTTATATTGTTTGGAACTGTATAATTAATAACTACCGAAACATTTGCACTCTCCTGCGAGGGCTGTATAAGTTGGATTATCCAATTATGAAACATCTTATGTGCCTTATTTACACAAATAAATTATCTTATATATTTGTAATATTTTACTAATAAAAGATATTACGCTCATTAATAAATTTACAGTATAACGTTTATTATTTCGGCCATTTTATTTTGCGAAAATGCCTTTTTTCTACAAACAATATCTTTAATTGGAACTTTATATTACATTTTTGGTATTTGATCAAACGCGGACTTAAAAGTTGAGAAGTGGGTTTATTTAGTTGCTAGCGAGCGTACATCTGATAAATAAATCTTTTGAATACTTATTACATTTCCAACTACATCACTCAGACTATATCCTCCGGCATGAAAAGTGGCTCAAGTCAATTTCTGTCATTTTATTACACACCGTGTGTCATTTTATTACCCAACCTGATGTAAAGTGGCTACCGTAGCCTTTGAACAATTGCCCGTAAAAGAAGTATGACGCATTGCCGCACCCGTTCCTAACACACCAATTACCTGGGGGCTTAATGGTAATGGTAACCTCACTCGCCGGAATACAACAACTCTCCTGGAAACTATTTAACTGCGGTGGTGTTAAAACATAACTCTTAATAAGTGGAAGTACTTCCCCTTCGTATGCACAACCACTTACCCCAGAGCGTCTTTGTTGAAAAAAAAAAACGGTCAGCTATTAACCAATACGTACTGATCACCTTCTGATAGAACACGACCAATTTGGTCATGATAGATTAGTCTTGGTCTTCCTCGGCTCCTATATCCTTCCACTTTTGCATTGTATATCTGTTTCGTCATTCTTTCGTCCCGCTTTCTTTCTACATGTCCGAACCAACGGAGGACGAATGCCCTTTCGTATCTTAACACCGACACTCTCTTTCAGACCAACTCTTTCTCTCACGTCTTCATTACGAACGCGGTCAGCAAGCGTTATGCCACAATTTTAATTATTATTATTATTTTTTTTTTATTATTGACATTATTTTTATCAATTTCAATTTATTTATTTCGTGAACATAGTTAAATGACCCTAACACCCATCCAGAGGCGTCGGGAGGAATACAAGAATACGGCCACCTGATATAAAATGGTTACCGTAGCTTATAAACGCTTGAAATACAGGAAGTATCGCACTTGCGTTGCGACCTCTGCTGCTAAAACAAATGTTACATAATAAAAAAGTCTCCTCTACGTTCCGCCGGAGGGCATACAAAATTAATAATGTGACATGGTTATACAATTAACAATCTAAGCAGTCAAATAACTTGCAGCGGTTTATAGTTTCATTACAGTGAACGGTGTTATTATAACTTATATAATTTCAATTTAATAATAAAATAAAATATTAAAGTCATCAGATTAATAAAATGTCGAAACTTATCATTGACTGTTGTTGTAATTGTTCCATTATAGATTATTATTGTGACTGTGTTTTACCGGAGGGAGACTTTGTACAGTCGTCGTCTGCGTGGGTACCTCTGTCTCACCTATCTCTACCGCCGAGCAGATATATTTATATAGCTGTGCTCCCGTTTGAAGGGATTGCGTCACCCCGTTCCCCTGGGGTGATCGCTTCAGATGAAGCCTTTGTAGCCTTCCCGGCTAAAGGCAGTCCCAGGGGGTATTTTAGTCGGTGGAAATCCGACATAATCAGTTCGATCGCACGAAATGGTATCTTTAAAAGATTTCCCCTCCTCCCTCCCTACAGCCTTAGGTCACAAGATTGACCGCGCGAGCAACATCCCCGTGGTGTTGCGAGACTCAATAGACCGCGGTGACCGCTTAACATTTAATGCGGGCCGCATGCTTGTTTGCCAATCTAGTTGTATAAAAAAAAACTTATTTAATAGCGTATGAGTATTTTATATTACGAAACTATTCAATAAGATAGCATATTTTGCACGCCAGTTTCTAGTGAAATGTGTACTGTACAAATTTTTGCAGAGCTCCGTGGCTCAGTCGTGAATGACGCGATTTTGACACCAACGCTCGTGTGTTCGATTCCCACACAAGGCAAACATTTGTGTGCATGAACATGTCTGTTTGTCTTGGTCTGGGTGTTTTAGGAGAGGTAGGACGCATCAAAGCAGCCCGTCTCACAGAAAATCGCAGCCAAATAACAACTCCCTAGGGGATTGTTGTGTTCCTGCGTGTGAGTGAGGTCACCAGTAGGCTCCCAAGGAGTTGCTGTGTAAACAGCAGAGGAGGCATTGCGCGAGTGACACTTAATATAGCAATCTTTAATAGTCTACGGTATATGCTTTACATCTGGTGGGCCGAATGCTTGTATACCTCCCATTTTTAATTCTTGGGTCACCCCGCTTCCCATGAGGCGATCGCCAGTGAAGAAGCATTAAAACCATCCTGAATAAAGACAACCCATACATACATATGATGTTTAGTCAGCAAGATATACCCGCAGCAGAGTGGATTAAGAAACGGCCTATTGATCAACTGATCCCCGGTTCAAATCCTGGCAAGTACACTAAATATCCTATTTCCGGATTTATATACAAATTTGTAATAATCACTAGCTAACATAAATATTTATTTTTTATACTACGTCGGGAGGTATACAAGCATACGGCCCACCTGATGTAAAGCGGGTACCGTAGCCTATTAACGCTTGCGATATATTAAGTATCACTCGCGCGATACCTCCTCTGCCGCTTATACAGCAACTCCTTGGGAGCTTACTGGTGACCTCACTCACACGCAGGAACACAACAACCCTCTAGGGAGTTGTTATTTGGCTGCGATTTTCTGTGAGGTGGAGGTACCTACTTCCCCAGACGGGCTGCTTTGATGCGCCGATAAGGAAACCGGCAAGTTCAAGAAATTATACTTCAGAACACGTGTGACCTAACCTAGGTCTGGTTTTCCCCCTGGGTTGTGGAGGTCTGACGGCGTCAAAATTAGCCTTCTTCTTCTTACCGTTAACCCGTTTCCGATTGGTAGGGTCCACTACCTAAGCCTAAGGATTTGGCGAAGATACTGACTTTTACATGGAGCAACTGCTTGACCAAAACCAGACCTTTCGTGGGTTAGGTCACACGCCTTTCCTTGTCAGTCTTGTCTTTCAGAACATCTTCTGTGACGAGCTCTGTGGCGCAGTGGTGAAACGCGCTGTTACGCTACTTTGTCACCGACGCTCGTGCGTTCGATTCACATCAAAACAGTTGTCTGGGGAAGTACTTCCACCTTACTGTGTTCCTGCATGTGAGTCTGATCACCTGTAAGCTCCTAAGGACCTGCTGTGTTAGCAGAAGAGGTGGCATTGTGCAAGTAATACTTAATGTATTACGTATTACTTGCACAAGGACAAACATTTGTGTGCACGAACACGTCTGTTTGTCTTGGTCTGGATGTTTTAAAAGAGGTAGGACGCATTACAGAAGCCCGCCTGGGGATATACCTCCACCTGACAGAAAATCGGCAGCCAAATAACAACTTCCTAGAGGGTTATTGTGTACCTGCGTGCGAGTGAGGTCACCGGTAAGCTCCTAAGGAGTTGCCGTGTAAGCAGAGGTGACATCGCGCGAGTGTTACTTAATATATTGCAAGCGTTAATAGGCTACGGTAACCGCTTTACATCCACGTGTGCCGTATGCTTATATGCCTCCCGAAGTTGTATAAAAAGAAAAGATAGAAAAGGTAGATAGATAGATATCACTTTTATTTGCATCTTCATTCACATACATAAATGCTTATCTACATTGAGTAAGCATTTTATGTATTAGAAAAGTTAGTGTGTCAAACAATCAAACTTCTCAATTATTATTATTACATTACGTAATGGTACAATCACACGTTTCTTGTGCTATCATTATATTATCACATAAACAATATTTCACACAATTTTTTTTAATTAAATGATAACAAAACACTTTGAAAGTCGTCACACTTTGATAACT
Organism: Pyralis farinalis; assembly: GCA_947507595.1. Lineage (NCBI taxonomy): Eukaryota > Metazoa > Arthropoda > Insecta > Lepidoptera > Pyralidae > Pyralis > Pyralis farinalis. The sequence continues at coordinate 2,346,173 of OX382263.1, forward strand.
TTTAACAAAAACATTCAAAACGGAAAAGACAGTTTTGATGCATTTATTTCAACTAATCATACAATTTCTAAGAGAGCATCTTTTTTGTTCTTGGCAAACAATATTGCGACTTAAGTCTGTTTCGTCACAGTGCCCAGTAATTTTTCTGCCATATCTCACCCTTCAAACCGGGACACAGCTATATAAATATATCTGCTCGTCGGTAGAAATAGGTGAGACAGAGGTACCCGCGCAGACGACGACTGTACAAAGTCTCCCTCTGGTTTGCATAAAGCTAGTAAAAAGTACAAAATGATAGTCTTAAAAGGGAGAGGCATGCTCCGTGGGTTCAGACATGTAGAAAGAATGTCGGATGAAAGACTTATAAAACAGATGTATACAACGCGACAGTAGAAGGATGTTGGAGCCGACGAAAGTCAAGACTTGACCGCATTGATTGTGTATAAAAAAACACGTAACATCATCATTGTGAATACGGTCTGCGAACGTTGCGCAAAATTTGTTGCGCGCAAATTTCCACCGCATTTATCATACTCTCATGCTCTCCCTGTCATACCCAGCGTTCGTAATGATGATGGAAGAAAGAGTCGGTCTGAAAGAGTGTCCGTGTTATGATAAGAAAATGCGTTCTCCGTTGGTTCGGACATGTAGAAAGAATGTAGAACGAGAGAATGACGAAACAGATATGCCTACAATACGAAAGTGGAAGGATGTAGGAGCCGAGAAAGACCTAGACTTACCTACCATGACCAAATTGATCTTGTTTTATCAAGTAATGCCAGGATGCCTAGGAACCGGCGAGGGCGCATAAAGGGCTATGAATATTAAAGAAGCGAGGTGTGTAAGGACCGAGTTATGTGGCGGTCAGTTCTCTCTGCCTACTCTGCGAGGGATTTAGCGTAAAGTTATAGATAGAAAATGAAAACATATCGGTTTTTTTTCTAAATCTCATTGACTCTCATAGACCTTAGCGGGCCGTCAAGGAGGGGACAGCCAGCACAGCGCTAATCACTGAGATGGCTGTTCTCGCATCTGGTTCTTGTTGACGCTTTCCATCAGGCGCGATAGGCACATTTTGATAGGCTACATTAAAAAAAAAAAAAAACTTCTTCACGACCTTTTTCAGTAACTAAAAAAAGGCAAGTTAGGTTCCTTTACACCAGCGGTTAATAACACCACTATGTCACCGATGCTCGTGGGTTCGATTCCCACACATGACAAACATTTGTGCGCATGGACGTGTCTGTTTGTCATGGTCTGGGTGTTTTAAAGAGAGGTAGGGCGCATCAAAGCAGCCCATCTGGGGAAGTACCTCCACCTTAATAAACTCCCTAGAGGGTTGTTGTGTTCCTGCGTTTGAGTGAGGTCCCAAGGAGTTGCTGTGTAAGCAGCAGAGGAGGCATCGCGTGAGCGATACTTTATATATCGCAATTGTTAATAGGGTACGGTACCCGCTTTGCATCAGGTATGCCTCCCGATGTAGTATAATAAAAAATGCATAGTCTGGGGAAGTACCTCCGCCTCACAGAAACACAGTCACAACTGCTGCCAAATAACAACTCCGTGGAGGGTTGTTGTGTTCCTGCGTGTGAGTGAGGTAAACAGTAAGGTCCTAAGAAGTGGCTGTGTTAGCGGCAGAGGTCGCATTACGCGAGTGATGCTTAATTATTGGAAAGCGTTCATAGGCTACAGTGACCACTTTTTACATCAGGTGGGCCGTATGCTTGTATACATCCCGAAATTGTATAAAAAAAACTTGCCCAGCGGTGAAACGTTTTCTACTTGGTAAAAAAATTTGTTCCCAGGCGGCAGTGCAAAGTGCTTTCACACGGTTTGTCGAATCTAGATCCCCAGAATTCTATCGCAGAGACATAAATAAACTTTCGATTAGATGGTAGCAATGTATAGATAATGAGGGTAAATATTTTGATTAAATAACGTACAGTTCTATCTTGTTTAGTTCAGAAGTTCCTATGACCACCTATCGTCTCCATCCTCAGACCTACGAAATCATGTAGCGCCAGAGTGCCAAGACAAGACAAATGATCCAATCTCGATGGGTTTATGTTGTTTAGTTCAGGAGTTCCTATGACCACCTATCGTCTCCATCCTCAGACCTTCGAAATCATGTAGCACCAGAGTGCCAAGACAAGACAAATGATCCAATCTCGATGGGTTTACGTTGTTTAGTTCAGGAGTTCCTATGACCACCGAAGATACGCATGTATACCAAATTTGAGACCATTCGAACGTCAGGAAAGGGTTCTAATTTAGCTTCCAAGATTTGACCACACGTACTAACAGTGTAATTTTTTATTTTTTATATCACTAAGGTGGCAAACAAGCATACGGCTTGCCTGATGGTAAACAGTCACTGTAACATATGGACATTTGCAACCCCAGGGGTGTCACTCATGCGTTGCCGACCCTCTAAAAACCTCTTCACGACTTTCTTGAAGAACCCCATGATGTAGTCTCTTGGATAAACCTCGGCTGGGAGCTCATTCCGCAACTTGAGAGTTCTCGGAAGAAAATTTCTCTGCAAGCGCACAGTGCGCGACCATTGCGGTTCCAGCGTGTGAAGGTGAACTTCCCGCCGACGTCGGCGAGCGGTGCGATTATACAAAGTAGCTGTCGGCAACATATTGAACAATTGTTCAGAACGCAACCCGCAAGGTAAATAATAAATACTTTAAAATGTATCAAATTTCTTCGTTAGATCGTTTTGGCGTACAAAAAAAAACAATAGAAAAACGGCGGGAAACCATTTTTACTTTTGTTTTTCTCTTTTTTTTAAATGTCATCTATTTAATGGTATCAAAAACTACCAGACACAACCAAAGAGATTACTGCAACTTTTTACTTATAAAATAAAAAAACTTTTTCCCCATCCTATTAATGTGTCTTTATTTATTTATTATTATATGTATTGTTATTTAGTATTTGTACACACATATATATGTATATATTTACACCTATAAAGTAATTATATTAATAAGAATAAATTTTCCTTCCTTGCTAACCCTACCTTTTCTGTACGCCGATTCGTTACCTTAAGGTTACCTTGAAAAGATTGCTTTTAGCAATAAGGCCGCCGTGTTGTGTAATAAGTATTAATGTTTTACAATTTTTAACGAATTTCCTGTAATAATTATTATGTAAATAAAGCTTATTCTATCTTTTAAATTACTTTAAACATTCTGTTAAGTTGCATTGAAAAGATAGAAAGTACCATAAGAGGGGGAAAGGCAGATTATAAATTTATTTCGAAAAACCCATGGGACAATCCTATAGGAAAATGCATGTGTGAATGGGGATAAAAATGAGCGATGAAGTCATTTATCGTGCTTAAACCATAGACATTTAAATATTAAGGAAAAATAAGTTAAAATTGATTCACGTGCGGTTGAAGGAAAATCTTCATGGTTAATATGTAATAGGAAATCCAACGACGAAATTTAACCATACGGCCCACCTGATGGAAATCTGTTACATATATGAACGCTTAAAATACAAGGAGTGGTCGCTCGCGCGCACTAAGCGTACGGCCAGCCTGATGGTAAGCAACAACAGCCAGGTAACACACGTAAATCATTAAGGAGTTACCACATAAAGGAGTTAACCGAGTTGGACGAGCTCGGTGGCTCAGTCGTGAATGACGCGACTTTGACACCAACGCTCGTGGGTTAGATTCCCACACGGGAGAAACATTTGTGTGCATGAACATGATCTGGTATTTACAAAAAATAATATATTACGTATGTTTATCAGTTGTTTAGTACCCGTAGCACAAGCTTGTCTTAATTTTGGGCTAGATGGCGCTGTGTAATTTGTATGACAATTTTCAGGAACACCGTTCCTATATGAAATGTATATGTTTGTCTGTGTAATGTGTCTGTGTGTGCGTGTCTGTCGCTTTTTTCGAATATTCGAATTTTGAGTTCAGATTCGGATTCAGCATAAAAATAATAGGAATGTTCAGGAACACCGTTCCTATCTCTTAAGGAACATGGTTAAAACGGCCGACAATGTAAAAAAAAAAACATTTTTGAATTGTTATATAATTTACGAGCCAGGTGTTCCTCTGATAATGTAAGCTTGCACATTCTCAGCTGGTTTTTAGGGTTCCGTACCCAAAGGGTAAAAACGGAACCCTATTACTGAGACTTCGCTGTCCGTCCGTCCGTCCGTCCGTCTTTCACCAGGCTGTATCTCATGAACCGTGATAGTTAGACAGTTGAAATTTTCACAGATGATGTATTTCTGTTGCCGCTATAACAACAAATACTAAAAAATAGAATAAAATAAATATTTAAGGGGGCTCACATACAACAAACGTGATTTTTTTGCTCGTTTTTGCTCGATGTTGATAACGGCAACAGGTAAAACGCTTGAAATATTCACAAAATATTTAGTTATATATCCACTTTAAAAATAAATAATTAAATTTAAATAAAACAAATATTTAAGGGGCTCCCATACAACAGACGTAATTTTTTTTGCCGTTTTTATAGACAATGGTACGGAACGCTTAATGCGCGAGTCCGACTCGCACTTGGCCGATTTTTTTTTTATATTGGCTAAGCATAGTGGCCCCGCTTCGTCTGTTGGTAAGCGAAAAGGGTAACCCAAATTGCAGTGGCAACTGACAAAGGACTACAGTGTCCTGTCAGTTGACGGTACCATACTGGCCCGCAACATGCTTCTTCACGCTTCGTTTGAAGGATCCCATTTTGTAGGAAGGAAATTAAAAAGAAAGTATCATTACTTCCGGTTCATTGACTTCGGTGGAAAACGGTGGAATGGAGACCGTGGGCAGAAAAACGCCCACGAAGAGACGGCATATGCGTCGGTATGACAACATTCTAAAAACAACCGGAGTGAATTTCAATGGACTGCCCAAGATTTTCTCTATTTCAGATCAACTTTCTTTCTTACATTACGAACCATGTCTACAAATATAACGCATTTCCACCTCCAGTTAGCTCACGTGAACTGGCGCCGCACTATGGGACAAAAGCATGAGTTTCGTCTCAAAAATGTATTTTACATAAGTCGTAATTCAGAACTGTTCTAGTTTGATTTATGAAGAATTATGTCCAAAGTACCTAAATCTGTACTAAAAAACCTTTAGTCAATATATTGTTTTAGCTTAGTGTAGGCTTGAACTGGTTCAAAGAAATTCCTGCTAGCACAGAATAGGAGAAACCTCAAACTTTGCACTATGATAGTTTCTGATTCTGTGATATTCAATCGTTGTGTAGTATATCATTAGAAAGGTCTGTTATTTTACTTTTTAGTAATGCTATCATATTCATAAAGATTTTGACACGAAAAGTAAAACTACTCAGGTTTTAGACTCATGTTTTTTTTTATAGTATTGCAATTTCAAAAAAGCTTTTGAGTGTTAGCGAAGTTTGCCGAAGTCGAGATATTTATAATTTTGAATACAGTAACTCATCAGTCATAAGAGGCAAAAAAAAAATTTGCCCGCCTCTGCCACCCTGGGAAAAAAATGCATTTTAGTGTTAAAGGTCATAAACTTGGAAAATTTAAAATATTACAATATATTGTTTTTATTTTCTTATCCAAACTGTATGACCACAAAACACTTGTTTTAGATAAGTTTTATCAATTACTATTAAAAACAAACCATAAAGGAAGGAAATTGTGGTGTTTATACTTTCTAGATAGTGGTTAATTGCTTCTGTTTTCTAAAAGATATTAAAGGAGAATGACCAAATGTGGGCCCACCTTGCGTCTTCACCATTTAGGATCGAATTATGTGGCGCTTGGTTCTCTCTGCCTACCCCGCAATGGATTTGGTATGAAGTTATAGATAGACAGGAGTCCTATTAGTCCCATTAATAGGAAGATACAGTCCGTTGTTTAAACCCCGTTCATACTACCTCAAAGTGTTAGATTATTCGTAATTATTTAATGGATCGTTTTTATACTTTAATTTATTAACAAGACGTAAGTATTACGTAGTTCTCAGAAGGTACTTTACGTCATGTCATCGCAAACAAACAACTTGCAACATTATTGTATTTACGTGAGATTAAAAGAAAAAGGTAAAGGGATAACGGTATATTCCATTTTATTTCATGGTAGCACTGTATAGAAACAAAAACACAGTAGGAATTGAGATCTATGCCAGATATAGTGAAAAACTGCCTGCTATTATTACGTTTTTGATGCGTACAAATAATTGTGTAATTATGAAACGCGTGCACATAATTTTGGTAATTTGATATTTAAGTTAGGGTAGATTTAATGACGTTCAGGCTCCTACTCCATTTTTAGATTTTTATTTAATGTACGATGAAAATTCTAATAAACAATTAAAAAAAGTTTTTTTTTATATTATAAGAACCTAATAAATATAACTCAAAAATTGTCAATATAATAATAATAATAATAAGCCCGCAGGGCAGCTTGTGGCGAGCTGTTGGTGCGTAACGACACCACGGGTACCCGAGTGCTCCAGAGATTCGATCAGGGCCTTCGTCTCCGGCGTGTCTTCGTCGGTCGGAGTGGAAAGTCAAGAAGGCCCGCAGGACTCTCAGCTCTGGCTTGCCTTCATTGGCCGTCCAGAGAGGAGTCGATAGAGCATATTGCTTTATCAGGTGATATGCTCCAGGGGTGGAAGTGTTAAAGGGCATAACGCCGCGAGTAACTTCGGAGAAAGCGTAGCACACCTCTCGACACCCCTGAGTCACTCACACCGGTGTTGCCCCCGGCCGAATTTCTCTGGCATTTCGGGGGTCCATCCAGTGAGTGGCAAGCCACCGCCTGCCAGAAGTAACATCAGATATGATAGTTGTGGCAGGCGTCCGTCCCTCTTCTGTAATAGCCCAGTACTAATATCGCTCCAGATATCATTATATCAATAGACCAATATTTTCCAACACATTTGCAATAGTCCCAATATCTGCCGTGACCTGGTTCATGGGTATATTATCACATTGATATCCCCTGGAGAAGTTCACGGTAGCTATACAACATTACATCAAACTTCTCAAAGGGGCCTCTACGCGTTGGATCCAAATCCCCGCGCACGCCTATCAAATGACCGGGATATACCCGTGATATAGGATCTATAACATAATAATAATATTTATTTGCTCAGAAAACATGGTATAAATAGGCGTTACATTTGACAAAGAACAATCATGTTTAGCCAACAAATGGAGGCATGCAAATATAAAAGAATGAAATATATGCTTAATTACTTAATATCTAAAAAGTCTAAGATCATAGAAATTGTTTGTAGTCAACCATTCATGCAATTTGTTTTTAAACAAGGTTTATATACTAGGTACTATTGTACTATATACTATTATATACTAGGTTTTGTTCTTATTTATATCCAACCAGCTGTGCCTGCGTCTTCGTCCGCGCGGAATAGTTTTTTTTTTATTATTTATTTATATTAATAAAAATAAATAAAATTTCTAAAATTAAGGTAGCGTAAGTTACTCTTTATTACATCAGCTAGGTATCTGCCAGTGAAAGTCCCGTCAAAATCGGTCCAGCCGTTTCAGAGATTAGCCGGAACAAACAGACAGATGGACAGACAAAAAAGTTAAAAATGCGTATTTAGGCTTTGGTAATGTGAAAATAATAATATGAGCTTAAGATAAAGGCTTTATTTTGAAATCACAGACAGACACTTCAATTTTATTTATATATATAGATGTGAAATATTATTTATTAAGTTTGCACACGGAATGTAGAATTGTATACAAAGAATTAATTTCAGTGGTCCTTTACCAGTTTTCAAAAACTTACAGCACTTGTCGAGAACAAGTTACTTCGCGACCGTCAAAGAACCTTTTTTTATTTTTTCTAAAATGAGTGAATTTGTTATTACTCGACGCGAACTCTGCGTTTTTTTTATCAATTTTGGAACAAAACCAGACGATATTAAGAAATATTTAGAGTAGCAGCACAATTTATCGTCTTCAAGAAGCCAAGAAGTTGTAACCACCATTCAAAGAAGCTTTTTAACCCAATTCAACAATCGTTGGACAAAATCTAGCCGTACTAAGGAGAGGTTCCTGACGCAAAATGCGACTTGGTTAAATGATGAATTCAAGGTCAGTTTTGATGAAAGTACGTCCGCGACCCCATCATCATCATCTGAAGAGCGTGGAAGACCATCAAAAGCCTATGAAGAAGAAGTTAGTTCAAGAATTCGGGTTGGAGTATGTACATAACGCATATGTACAAGGCTTGAGGTCTAAAGGCGAATCTGAAGAGGCTGCTGTTGTAGCTGCCATAAGAAGTTTAAGCAAAGACGAAAAATCAACTATAAAAAAGAAGATTCTTGGGGAAACTGTGGAAATAAATTCATTTTCTACGGAAGAAGCTCTAAGTTTGTACACTGATCTAGATTTGTCAAAGGCCCAATATGGATTCATAAGAGCGTGCCTTATCAAAAAGAATTGTCCCATCTTGCCTTCGTATCACGCTTTATCTACTGCAAAACAATTATGTTACCCCCCCATCTTCAAACATAGAAATAACAGATATGGGTGCTAAAGTAAAGCTGCATGATTTGTTGAATCATACTGTTGCTCGTATTTTGATGATTAAAAACGATTGGAACCCAACCCAAAGAAAACTGCAATTATTCACGAAATGGGGATGTGATGGTTCTTCGGGTCAAAGTGAGTACAAACAGGTGTTAACAAGCGAAAATGTGAATATATCTGACGCTCATTTGTTCATAAGCTCACTGGTGCCTATCAAATCAACAGATTCATTAACGAATCAAGTTATTTGGCAAAACCCAGCATGTTCTTCTGTCAGACATTGTAGGCCGATATTAATGGAATTCGCTAAAGAAACGCCAGAAAAAACTCGATTGGTGGCGAGTGATATTTGTTCAGTAAATAAATCATTTAGAAACTACCAAAATTAACAAAAATAACCAGATAATAGAAATAACGCACGAATTATTTCTAACTATGGTTGATGGCAAGGTTGCACAAGTGTTAACTGACACAACTTCGGGGGCTGTGTGTAGCATATGTGGTGCCACCAAGCCAATTGAAATGAATGACTTGAGCAAAGTATCATTTAAGCTAGAAAATGAGAGTGCCTATGAATATGGGTTGTCTACATTACATGCATGGATAAGGTGTATGGAAATGATATTGCACATATCTTATAACATTTCCTTTCAAAAATAGTCAGCAACAACACAACAAAACAAAAAACTTGAAGAAGATAAAAAGAAGCTTGTCCAGAGTTTATTCCGTAACCAAATGGGATTACATATTGATAAACCACGTCAAGGAAGGATTTTTCGAAAATTATCAATGTTCAGCGGAAATAATATGTGTTGATGAAAATCATATAAAAAGATTCTACATTATACTTCAAACTTAGTCCGGTGACGTAGTGACAGCCCACTCGGGGCTAACTACATAATCTGGTCCAAAAAAAAAAAAAAAACTTCAAACTATGGCATCTGGTTTAGCTGTTAATGTCGAAAGATTTGGAAAATATACCAAACAAACAGCTGAATTATATATTCAAACATATAGATGGTATTACATGCCATCTTCCGTGCACAAAATTCTTATACATGGTGAAAGTGTTATAAGACATTTTGCTACGAGTATTGTGCCAATTGGAAATTTATCAGAAGATGCTCAAGAATCAAGAAACAAGGACTACAAGAAATTCAGACTGAGTCATGCAAGAAAATGCTCTAGATCAGCAACAAATGAGGACGTGTTTCATACTCTTTTATATACATCTGACCCGTATATATCAAATATAAGAAAGCCTACAGTTTCTGCAACAAAGAAGTTGTTAGATGAAGCCAAAAATTTACTTGTACTCGATGAATGAATATTATGATTACTACATGCACTGTTTGTTTATATTTTAACATTTACACAGTAATTTACTCTTAGTTAAATTTAAATTATATAAAAATCTTTTTTGACGGTCGCAAACTTTTATTTTTTGTAAAAAAAAACTTGATAGAAATTAATATATTGTATAATATTGTCTTAGGTTTTCGCGATTGTTACACACGATTAATAGAAATTATTAGGACTTGGGTAAGAATTAAGTAGTTAAAGTGTAATCAATTTAGTATTTAGACATAAAAATATTTTTTTTTTGTATGAAAAAACACAATTTAAGATTTCGTTATCTAATATATTTCATATATATATTTATACATTTAGTATTTTCATTTCTTACCCTACATATTCAAGAAGCTGTGTGCAATGTTTCAGGCTTCTACTATGAATAATAATAAAGTTACAGATTTATGAGAAAAATTGATAAAAAAAAAAGCAGAGTTCGCGTCGAGTAATAACGAATTCACTCATTTTAGAAAAAATAAAAAAAGGATTTTTTTTTATGTCACATGGGAAATAAATTTATTATCTTTTAGAAAACAGAAGCAATTAACCACTATCTAGAAAATATAAACACCACAATTTCCTTCCTTTATGGTTTGTTTTTAATGGTAATTGATAAAATTTATCGAAAACAAGTGTTTTGTGGTCATACAGTTTGGAGAAGAAAATAAGAACAATATATTCTAATATTTTAAATTTTCCAAGTTTTTGACCTTTAACACTAAAATGCATTTTTTTCCCAGGGTGGCAGAGGCGGGCAAATTTTTTTTTTGCCTCTTATGACTGATGACTTACTGTATTCAAAATTATAAATATCTCGACTTCAGCAAACTTTGCTAACACTCAAAAGCTTTTTGAAATTGCAATACTATAAAAAAAACATGAGTCTAAAACCTGAGTAGTTTTACTTTTCGTGTCAAAATCTTTATGAATATGATAGCATTACTAAAAAGTAAAATAACAGACCTTTCTAATGATATACTACACAATAATTGAATATCACAGAATCAGAAACTATCATAGTGCAAAGTTTGAGGTTTCTCCTATTCTGTGCTAGCAGGAATTTCATTGAACCAGTTCAAGCCTACACTAAGCTAAAATAATATATTGACTAAAGGATTTTTAGTACAGATTTAGGTACTGTGGACATTATTCTTCATAAATCAAACTATAACAGTTCTGAATTACGACTTATGTAAAATAAATTTTTGAGACGAAACTCACGCTTTTGTCCCATAGTGCTCTGGCATAAAAAACAACCGGAAATCTGACACCACTTTTCGTCGTAGTCATAGTAAAATCAAATAAGTAGGTTATCTTCATAGGTACGCACCGCGTTCGGTATGTATGTGTGCGCGCCCGTACGTATGCGTCGTCGCACGCACACACTGACAAAATTTATCTCTCCTAAGGTATTCGGCGTCAGGCTGCCAGTCATGGCTACGCCGTGCTTAATACCGCACTCGCCCACGCACGCACCGCCGCTGCGCTCCCGCTCGTAATAATTTCTACGTGTACCTACCTACTTTAACTACAAATTCGTAAAGATGGCTAAAAAGTAAAAAGATTTTTTTTGTTTGTATGAAATGTGTAATTTTGTTATAATAACACGATTTTCCTACAGAAAAAAGTACTTTTAAATGCCTATCATTTTAAGCTACTGTAAAAATATTAAATTTCCGAATATAAAGATTATAATTGTATATGAAAAAGTAAAAAATATTTTGTGTAAAAAGAAATGGGTGCGTGTACTTATGTATGCGCGTGAGAAGTTATACTTCTCTGGCATCATTAAATAACAAATCCCTGGAGGGATGTTGTGTTCATGCGAGTGAGTGACGTTGCCACCTCACAGGCAACTGCAGCCAAATAACAATTCCCTGGACGGTTGTTGTGTTCAGGCCAGTGAGTGACGTTACTACCTCACGAAAAATTGCAACCAAATAACAATTCCCTTTACGGTTGTTGTTTTCATGCGAGTGAGTGACGTTACTACCTCACGAAAAATATGCTCAAAACTGCAGCCGAATAACAATTCCCTGGAGGATTGTTGTGTTCATGCGAGTGAGTGACGTTACCACCTCACAGGCAACTACAGCCAAATAACAATTCCCTGGACGGTTGTTGTGTCAGGTCAGGCGAGTGAGTGACGTTATATGGCTGCATTTTTCCGTGAGGTAATAACGTCACTCACTTGCATGAACACAATAACCCTCCAGGGAATTGTTATTTGACTGCAGTTTTGAGCATATTTTTCGTGACTTAATGAGCGGTTTAGAGGGCAGCTTCAACCTATTACTTTTGAGTTACAGTATCTTAAAATTTCACTCATCATTTTTTCATAACGCGCCTAAAGGAGTATATAACTTCAATACAATAAATAGTCAGCTCCTGGTCTATGTACAAAAAATAATTAAGAAAACTTTGTATTGTTTTTTTGTATTGTTTGGGTTTGTATTGTTTGGGGAAAATTGTTTTGTACATTGACTATGCATTTTTGACGATTGTATAAACTATAAGCGACAGCCCTATGTGTTTAGGCTATTATCCTTCGCTCAGGGGTCGAGTCGGCCTACTTGTTTGATTATACTATGTCCTAGTTTCTTCATGAAACGGCGGCTATAATTATTTTCATTTAATTTCTGGTTTTAAAGGTCTGAAACCACCTGATTTATTTTGAAAATAGCTGCCTAGCTTATGGATGTGTGTGTAATGACGATGTAGATTTCATAATTTTCAAGAAAATGGCAAGTGGTCTTTGTCCAAACACGGCCATTTTTCGACGTGTAATTGACCAAGATTCTAATAAACTGTCGTTCTTTTTAGCTGGTCCTGCACAAAATGTTGAGACAGCATTTTCTTAAGACTTGAAATTTTACCTTGGAATTCAACAGGCGAAAGCCCGTCTGTGAATGGACGTTGTGGGCATGTTGTAGCGACGGCTGTGGAGGTTTTCCTGACACGGAGCATCGCGCTGCAACCCTTTCAGTATCGTACATTTACTTATTTTTATCACTTTTGGTAAAATAGTCCAACTAGACACTTTAGTAATTTGACCTGTAGTAATTTTACCTAAGAGTGGCTTGCAACCTTAGTGACATAATTGAACTTGATTGAGATGTTCTCTTAGAAATAATTATTATCTAAATTCATCACCTTACCTAAGAAATAATTTGCTTATAGATGAATATAGGGGTGCAGTAAGTTTTAGTATAAGCCATTGTACTCAACTAACCTCACTAACTTAGTTTTAAATAGTTAATAGATTCAGGCGTTACTTTGCGAAAGTCAAATTTACAGGCAATTTGATCCAAACTACTTTGTGTGCTTCCGCTCCCGATTAGTTCATGCGAACTACCGCCGGCCGGCACCCACCCACTACCGTTAGTAGATGCATGCCACCGCTGCCATGGCTGCTCCGGGCGTCTCTGCGAGTGTTCGCCATCTGAAATGTGAACCGCATGCACCCGCCACCGTTGCTGCCCTGGCTGCTCCGGTCGTCTCCGCGACACGTGTTTCGCCTCTCCACGAGGCATCCTCAGGCGCTGTAAATGTTAGTCGCATTGCCGTCCTTTATATAGAAAAAGTGGAGGGGGTGGAGGGGTTGAGGGGGGTTGAAGGGGTGGAAGGGGTAAGCGAAAAGATATTTAATAGAGGGGAGCTGTTTACGTCAGTCTGTTTGTTCATAAGAGGGATATTAGAATTTTTATGCTTAACTATTTCCAACTGTTCTCTAATATTCAATTTTAGTCATTTATTTATTGTATGTAAGATTTTAAATGTGTTAGTAGCGGATAAATCATGTCCTTTGTCTACAAGATGTTCGGCGAAGTGTGACCTTTCTGGGCAATTGTTTTTATATGCAGATATGTGTTCCTGAAATCGTTTTTGAAAACTACGACCAGTTTGACCGATATAAACATGATCACATTCATCACAAAACAACTTGTAGACGCCGGATTTTTTATTTGGCGGAATTTTGTCTTTACTGTTACAAAGCGATTTGAGAGTGTTATGTGTTTTGAGTGCAACGTTTATGTTATTTTTTCTAAATATGTTAACTATTTATTCAGTAATTTTTCCTAGGTATGACAAACTCGCAGTGTATTTTGTTGTTGGAACATTAGAAACTGCGTATAGTAGTTTATTGACGATATTATTCGTCTTTTTTCGCAACAGTTTGTCTATGGTGGATTTAGTGTAACCGTTTGATTTCGCGATCTGGTATATTACATCAAGTTCCTTGACGTAATTATCCTTACTTAATGGGACGCTCATCAAACGGTGTATCATAGATTTATACGCTGCGAGTTTGTGTTGCCAAGGATGGCTTGATGACGCAGGGATCGTGGTATCAGTATGAGTGGGTTTGCGATATATAGAAAATTGATGGGTTGATTGATTTCTAGATATAGTTAAATCCAAAAAGTTAAGTGAATTATTTTGTTCTATTTCTATAGTAAATTTAATTTTGGGATGGATTTTCTTTAATTTCTAAACAAAGAGCTCCAATTGACGCTTGGTACCTGTCCAACATATAAGAATGTCGTCGACATATCTATAATAATAGAATATGTGTGGTTTACCAATTATATTTTCGCGTTCGTAATTGTCCAGAAATAAGTCAGCCATCAATGGACTAAGAGGGGACCCCATAGCCAATCCTTCTTTTTGGATATAATATTTATTATTAAATTGAAAGTAATTTTGAGACATGCAAAGTCTTGTCAGTCGTAATATGTCATCTGTCTCGCCATGATGGATGGATTTATTTTCTAGGGAGGACTTGAGGATATCTAGGCAATCCTCATAAGGGACGTTAGTGAACAAACTTTCAACATCAAGAGAAATTAATTTGGAATAAGGAGGTAGTTTTAAGTTTTTTATGTTGTCTACTAATTGCAAACTATTTTTCAGGCTGTATTTTGGTTCAAAAGATATCTTTTCCCTGATATGAATATTAAGAAATTTTGCCAACTCATAGGTGGGGGCTCCAATATATGATACAACCGGTCTAATTGGAATATTAATTTTATGTAATTTTGGTAAACCGTAAAGCATAGGGCAATGCGGATTCATGGGAATAATTTTGAATTTTGTATATGAATTATCCGGAAAGATATATTTTGAGCCATTAACAGTTAATTTTAGTTGAGCCAGATATTTGTTAGTGGGATCTTGATTTACAGTCAAAAAATCGTCTGTCTGTAAAACGTCGTTGACCTTGGTATTATAATCATTACGGTCCATGATGACTAACGTATTTCCTTTATCCGCTTTAGAAATTACAATATTATTATTCGACACTCTTTGTCTGACAGATACCAACGTCTTGGCCTCACCGTTAACGGAATTTTGAAACGAAAAAGACTTAAGATGTTGAGCTATGGAATGTTTAAAAAAATTATCTTTTCTATTTCTAACCGCCGCGACCTCTGCGTCAACCGCCAGGCTTTCTAGGGATCTTTGTGTTAGTTTTGGAGGGATACTATATTTTAAACCCTTTTCCAAAAGTGTTATTTCTTGATTATTAAACTGTGTAGATGATATTTTTTTTTTTTTTTTTGATACGAGGGTAGAACTTGTGACATGTAGTAGTTAGTATGGTTGGAAGCTAACGAAGACGGACGTTGTCCATTGTCCGTTGAAAATCCATCCCAAAATTTAATTTACTATAGAAATAGAACAAAATAATTCACTTAACTTTTTGGATTTAACTATATCTAGAAATCAATCAACCCATCAATTTTCTATATATCGCAAACCCACTCATACTGATACCACGATCCCTGCGTCATCAAGCCATCCTTGGCAACACAAACTCGCAGCGTATAAATCTATGATACACCGTTTGATGAGCGTCCCATTAAGTAAGGATAATTACGTCAAGGAACTTGATGTAATATACCAGATCGCGAAATCAAACGGTTACACTAAATCCACCATAGACAAACTGTTGCGAAAAAAGACGAATAATATCGTCAATAAACTACTATACGCAGTTTCTAATGTTCCAACAACAAAATACACTGCGAGTTTGTCATACCTAGGAAAAATTACTGAATAAATAGTTAACATATTTAGAAAAAATAACATAAACGTTGCACTCAAAACACATAACACTCTCAAATCGCTTTGTAACAGTAAAGACAAAATTCCGCCAAATAAAAAATCCGGCGTCTACAAGTTGTTTTGTGATGAATGTGATCATGTTTATATCGGTCAAACTGGTCGTAGTTTTCAAAAACGATTTCAGGAACACATATCTGCATATAAAAACAATTGCCCAGAAAGGTCACACTTCGCCGAACATCTTGTAGACAAAGGACATGATTTATCCGCTACTAACACATTTAAAATCTTACATACAATAAATAAAGGACTAAAATTGAATATTAGAGAACAGTTGGAAATAGTTAAGCATAAAAATTCTAATATCCCTCTTATGAACAAACAGACTGACGTAAACAGCTCCCCTCTATTAAATATCTTTTCGCTTACCCCTTCCACCCCTTCAACCCCCCCTCAACCCCTCCACTTTTTCTATATAAAGGACGGCAATGCGATGGATGACTCATTCGTAGCATGTTATTCTAATGACTAACATCTACAGCGCCTGAGGATGCCTCGTGGAGAGGCGAAACACGTGTCGCGGAGACGACCGGAGCAGCCAGGGCAGCAACGGTGGCGGGTGCATGCGGTTCACATTTCAGATGGCGAACACTCGCAGAGACGCCCGGAGCAGCCATGGCAGCGGTGGCATGCATCTACTAACGGTAGTGGGTGGGTGCCGGCCGGCGGTAGTTCGCATGAACTAATCGGGAGCGGAAGCACACAAAGTAGTTTGGATCAAATTGCCTGTAACTTAGTTTTATAATCTTGTTTTTAGTTGACTTTTAGCTAATTGTGATTTGCTACACCGGATCCCTAAAAGTATTAAAACATTAATCGGATTTCAAACAGTTTTCTTGCTACTCCTCTTGAGATGAAATGTTCAGGCATCGCTGGACTATTCGGAGCAATAGTGTCATGCCTTCCATTTGCTGAGGTCGCCTAGAAAGGGACCTCAACTATTTAAATAATTTGTAAAAGAATAACCATATTACAATATTAAATTGATTTTTTTTATATGTCGTGAGGCATACAAGCAGCCCACCTGATGTAAAACGGTTTCTATGAATGCTTGTTATCACTGATGTGATGGTGCTAACACAGAAACTCCTTAGGAGCTTAGCTTGGTGACCTCACTCACACGCAGGAACACAACAACCCTCTACAAAGTTGTTATTTAGCAGCAGTTTTCTGTGAGGTGGAGGCATAGAAATCATTTGTGAAAAAAATCGAATGGAGGTTGAAATTACGGTAATTTAATAGTTTGAAGTTGTAGAATATTATTACAAAACCGATGTGGATGCTTCGGAAAATACATGGAAGAAATTCATATCCTTCATAGAAATTCATAGAATTCATATATATGTGTGAGCTCACTGTAACTCCTGAGAAAGCTGACAAACGCATTCATGGTTCCCGAGAAACAGTGACCTGAATGGAGAGCTAAATATCAACACAGTCAATGATGAAATAAAAGTTATGTATGTAAAGTTATGACTAGCAACAAACAGTGAATAGCTATGCTTAACTTGGAAGTACAAACTGCACAAAAAGACTGAAATGGATCACATAATCAAGTTGGATTTGTGATTAGAGGAGCAATAGATCACTTCTCCCAGAGAGCTGAAACTTTCAAAATATCTGCTCATAGTCAAGGGAAAAAAAACTGATCACAGCAACAAAAAAAAAACAAACTGTATAGACCCTAATTTCATCTAGGTCTTCATGTCAGAATCCCTTCCAAGGCAGACAGAGCACTGAGCACCACTAGGCAAAGCCCCTACACTCCTTACTTGCAAAAATATTACCTCATTACTTTAAATGAGTAATCATATACATATACAAACATATTTCGTAAACGCCTCTAATGATTTGGATTAAATTTTGTATTTGGATAAGGTTTGGCTTAAGCTTTTTGAATTTATCCATATAGGTGACTTTTTAGCAAAAACGCATCTGTTCTTTTATTTTTTTATACAACGTCAGAAGGCATACAAGCATATGGCCCACTTGATGTTAACTGCAACCGCCTATACATGCTTGCAATTTAATCAGTATTACTCTCACAATACCACCTCTACTGCTGACACAGCAACTCCTTGAGATTGAGACCCCACTCACAATCAGGATCACAACAACCCTCTAGTTGTTATCGGATGTGGTTTCCTTTGAGGTGGAGGTACTTCCCTAGACGGGCTGCTTTGATGCACCCTACCCTCTTAATTATGTTATAAGTGCATGCACATGTCTGTTTGTCTTGTACTGGGTGCTTTTAAGAGAGATAAAGTGCATTAAAGCAGTCCGTCTGGAGAAGTACCTCCACCTCACAGAAAACAGCAGTCAAATAACAACTCCCTTGTGGATTGATGTATTCCTGTGTCTGAGTGAGGTCACCTAGTAGTAGTAAGCTCCTAAGGAGTTGCTGTGTTAACAGCAGATGTGGCATCGTACAAGTGATAATGTAATTTTAAGGGTTCATAAGCATGGTAATCGATTTAAACCAGGCAGGTTGTATATTGGTATGCTTCCTGATGTTTTATAAAAGAAAACTCAGGCAGACCTGTCACTCAGGCACTGAAAAATGACAGCTACTAGGCTGACCAACAAATGTACGAACGTAAAATTCATGCTTATAGTTACAGATATATTGGTAATGCAGATACCCTTCGAAACCCGTGTGGTCATATATGACCGCGAAATGTATGGGAAAAGGTATATAACGGGTTCTGAAGGCTTACTGCTTTTTCCAACAGCACATCGGTGGTGCACATGAGACGCATGAGACATCCCACTACAAAAAACCAATCATTGAATATAAATAATTTTTCACTTTAACAAAGCGAAACGGAGATGTAAATAGAATTTTTTTTTAAACAATGTCGGAAGGCAAAAATGTGTACGATCCACCTGATGTAACGTTCTAGCCCATGAATGAAATCGTTGAAATAACTATACCTATATTGACATATATAAACTTGCAGGAGAATTCAATTGCCGTAATTGTTCAAATTTATTTATAACGGATTCACATTTTACATATCATCTCTTGCTATATATTTTTTTTATACAATGTCAGAAGACATACAAGCATACGGCCCGCCTATGAACGCTTGACGCTATAGATTGAGCAGTCAGAACCCGTTATATACGTTTTCCCATACATTTCGCGGTCGTATACGACCACCCGGGTTCCGAAGGGTTAAGTATCACTTGTGCGATGCCACCTTTGCCACTAACACAGCAATGTATGTTTAATACTCATATTTTGCATTTTGAAATCTATTACAGTTTGTTCTTTTAGTCATTTTTGAATGTTTTTACATATGATTCAAACACATTATTGATACATATGATTCAAGTGATATTATTATTGTTTTCAATAATTTAATAATTGTTATTCATCATGAATAATTTGTTAAATGTTACATCATGAATTATGTAGGTAGATATAATACCAAGCCATAATAAAAACATAGCTTAAGGTTATTTTTTCAGTCGAAATAGCAAAACAGACATCTCTGATACAGAGTTGAGCGTACGCAGGTACAGAAGGAAAAAACTTGATGATTCTGGTAAGATTTGTGAAATTGAGCATTTTGTAACAAAATCTTCTCCATAAGACCGTGAGTCATCGCAACGCAGTTTGTGCATCGAACATACATGGAAAAACCCGAACCTTTATTCTTACCCATTGTAGTGACGTTGTAATCCGCCTGAGTGAAGTGGAGGCTGCAAACTTTTGAATATTTTGTATACGGCTTCCCCCTTTTCAAAATAATGTTCCATTTATCCGCCATAGTTTCGTCACGGGGGAAACGGTGGAATTTTACGTTCTTCGTCTTGCCGGCAAGCGATGTGCATTGTGGTACAGTGCAATAATAACCCATCTTCAAATCAAACCAAAAACCTTTGTTGTACAACCAAACACTAGCCGTATGCGGTGCCGACAGCGGCAAGTAAACTTAAATCACATTAATGCACAATATTGTTTGTCGTGGCATGCGTGCAAAATTAATTAATAATTGTCACAATCGTTATCACGTTGGTAAAAAAATGGAATCATCACACAGCAGCCTTGAAAAATTTGACATGTATCACCTTTTTTCCCTTCCCCACTTCCCACTTTTTTCAGAAAAATGGCCACTTTTGAACATAGACAAAAAATATTTTACTCATCGAAACATGCGTTCTGCGTAAGGATGTCTGATGTTCATCGATTTTCGACAATTATCGATTTTAATATAAAGGTTTCAACGTTCCACCAAAAACGAATATTTTTTCATATATCCCACAAATGTATAAA
The DNA here is from genome assembly GCA_947507595.1 of Pyralis farinalis. Taxonomy (NCBI): domain Eukaryota; kingdom Metazoa; phylum Arthropoda; class Insecta; order Lepidoptera; family Pyralidae; genus Pyralis; species Pyralis farinalis. The sequence goes on from OX382263.1 coordinate 2,366,477, forward strand.
ACTGTACACATCGCTGTGAACTCAGGGTGCGTTGTGATACAAATGATTATAAAGTCAACAAGCCGTGGTTAACAGTTGCAACTTTTGGCTAAAATTTTTGATATGTTTATGTATGTACTATAATTTAGAACAAAGAGCTATAAATAGTTCGTAACTGGAAGCAACACTCAGTAAACATAAGTGAAATAAAAAAATAATCGGAAGTCACAATAGTTTCTTGAGTTATTAGCGTGAAGAAAAAACCCATCAAAATCATAAACTGATATCATAGAGGGACAATAATGTCCAAAATCCAAAGTCATTCTTTAAATATGTGGGCCTGTTGCACAAATATTTTATGAACAAACTAATCGGATCATTGAAAATTTGCACGTTCGTATCCGCTATACGAACCTTAATAAAACCTCCATGTGAGTGTTGCCGGGAGTACTACCTGGTGGGGATAAAATATAAAATGTAAAATAATTATGAGGTATAATTCACTCACTATAATCTTAAGATCATACACCAAACTGAATACATGTATTTCACATTGCTAATTATAAAACGGGGCTCTGACAAAACTAGAGTAGGGTACGACAATATTCAATAAGTCTTGGTCGCAGTAACTGAACACTGAACTTAACCTCAAATAATACCGCTATGTAGTGACAACTCCGTGTAACATTGTTATTGTCATATTTATAAAAAATATGTTATGATTATATGAAGATAAGGCATAATTGGAATTGTTTTCATATTATACAATCAAGCTAAATAAGTCGGGAATTAAAACATTATACGAGCAAGTAGCAAACCTCATCCAAAAAACATACATAAAAAATAAAAACATAAACAAATAATACACAAAAAACTCAGGAAGAAGGCATAAACGAGCCAGAAGCAAGTATGCCTCCTCTGCTGCTTACACAGCATCTCCTTGAGAGCTTACTGGTAACCTCACTCACACTCAGGAACAGAACAACCCTCTAGGGAGCCGTTATTTGGCTACGGTTTTCTGTGAGGTGGAGGTACTTCCCCAGACGGGCTGCTTTGATGCACCCTACCTCTCTTAAAACATCCAGTCCAAGACAAACAGACATGTTCATGTACACAAATGTTTGCTTTGTGTGGGAATCGAACCCACGAGCGTTGGTGTCAAAGTCGCGTCATTCACGACTGAGTCACGGAGCTCGTCAAAATATATATATATATAGTTTGACGACAATTTGACAGCATGTCTGGAAGAACTGAGAGACGATGGTATAACTATGGATGTATTATGTATCACGGAACATTTTATGACAACGAACCAAGAAAGTTTTATGAAAATAGCTAATTATAAACTCTCAGCATCTTTTTCTAGGGATAACAATAGAGGTGGCGCTTGTATATTGACGATAGTTATATTTATGTTAGGTTACAATATAAACAACAAATTCTTTATCGGGTCGATTGAGCAGTCAGAACCCGTTATATACGTTTTCCCATTCATTTCGCGGTCGTATACGACCACCCGGGTTTCGAAGGGTTAATATTTTATTTTAATTTTAATAAAAACCGAAATTGCGTTTTTTCTCCACTCCCGATGGTTGACTGGTAGAGAATGCAATTAGCAGTAAGCCCGGCTTTTGAACCAAGTGTATTGTGGTCAGTAAAGTATTAAATAAATAAATAGTAGGACATCAATGTATGGAACTTGCAGATATACAATCCTGTTCTGTAAAAAACATTATAGAATGCTGTGCCATTATTATTATCAACACACAATTATTGTTCACTTATCTGCATGTATAGAAATCTAGATATTTTTCATGAAACTAAACTATAAATCATTGACATTTGAAACCACTCTTAAGTTATAATCTTAATCTTGAATTTAAAGAACCAACTAGATGAAAAAGTAAGACATGAGTTACCAAGGCGTAACTGTTGTGGTAGTAATAAATATTATATTGTAGGTGGTGGGTACTTGATTATTAAACCAGTCGCTATCAAGATGTCTTTCAATAAACAGCTCCCATACTACAACATGGTGTCAGGTGTGATTTCTTAGTAAATAACGGGACAAAATAGTATATTACAGTGCATAAAAGTGTATAAATAATAATTAGCAAAACGCAAAATGCCGGGAGATAGTACCGGCAAGGAAAGTAATGTGTGCCAAGTGCTCGCGGCTTTGCAACAGCCGGCGCCATTACAGCGCGAAGGCAACGTGGCCGCTAACTGGAGAGAATGGAAGCTGTCGTTCGATTATTTTATAATCGCATCAGGAAAAGATTCAATTGGTTCTAAAGAAAAATGTGCCCTGTTCATGCATGTAATTGGAAAATATGGAAGGGAAATATATGAGGAATTGGAGTTAAATTCAAACGACAGAGATAATTACGAAATTATATGTGTCAAGTTTGCTCAATACTGTGAACCAGAAAAAAATGTTAATTTTGAGCGACATATGTTTTTTGAGATATATCAAGATGTCAACTCTTTCGATAAATTTTTAAGTGCATTAAAGTCCCAAAGTAAAAACTGCGAATTCGGTACGTTGAAGAATAGCCTGATATTAACTCAGTTAATTCGAGGACTAAAGGACATTCATATGAGAGAAAAACTATTAGCAAAATCGAAATTAACGTTAGAGGACGCGGCTCAGTGGTGTCGAGCGGCGGAGCAAGCGGGCGAACAGGCCGCCGTTTGTAGCTCCGGAAGAGCAACATCTAATGCAATATCAATGTCCGTGGAGCAGCTCGGTCGCGGTGTCAGCGCCGGCGGCGCACGATACCCCAGCGCGCGCCGGGCGCCGCGCGGCCTACAGCAGCGCTCGCAAGCAACACGCGGCGAGAGCGGCGGCGGCGCGCCCTGGCGAGACCGGCGCACATTCCCGCCGGGCGAACGCAAACGAAGTGATAGTGCGTGTAGTAAGTGTAACTATGAACATAGTGCAAGGGATAATTGCCCAGCCGCTGTAGTGCGGTGTTATCGTTGCGAGCGGTTTGGTCATTTTGCTAGGTGCTGCCGGGTTAAGTTCACGAGGGAGCTATTAAGTGAATGTGACAGTGACCAGCGTGAGATTAATTCGTGCGAAACTGGTGAGATGTTAATATCTAATATATGTATCGAAGCTATGGACGGGGCGCGCGAGTCATGGTGCGCCGCGCTCGACGTCGATGGAGTGAGGGTTGTGTTCAAACTAGATAGCGGCGCCGACGCATCGGTTATGTCGTTGCGCAATTATGTTAATGCTGGGTTTAATGTGAAAAAATTAAATAATTGTAAAACTATACTGAGAGAAATTAGTAAGAAACGACTACCGGTTGTTGGTTGCTTCGATGCCTTAATGACATATAATGGCAGGAAATCGTATCAAAAAATATTTGTTTTAGATGTTAGGTGTAATAATTTATTGAGTTTGAAGGCCTGTGTCAGTTTACATATTATAGCTCGCTGTGACGTACGGTCAATAAGCAGCACACATATTGATGATAATGTATTCGAGGGCATCGGATGCCTCCCGAATGAATGTAAAATACTAATCGATGACACTGTGCCGCCGGTAGTGAATGCTACTCGTAAAATACCTTTAAAGTTACGCCCTCGATTACAAGAGGAGTTAAAAAATATGGTACATTTAGGAATAATTAAAAAAGAGGATTCGCCGACTGATTGGGTGTCGAGTATAGTAGTAGTAGAAAAGCCCAATAAAAGCCTACGTATTTGTTTGGATCCTAAAAATCTAAATCGGGCTGTCAGACGCAGCTATTTTCAGTTACCAACTCTAGAAGAGATCGCTAGTAATCTGGCTGGAGCGAAACTGTTTTCAAAATGCGATGCCAAAAATGGATTTTGGATGTTAAAGTTGACTGAGGACAGTTCTAAGCTTTGTACGTTTTCAACTCCGTTTGGTAGGTACAGATTTTTACGGATGCCATTCGGAATTAACTGTGCACCTGAAATATTTCATAGAGAAATGTATAACATATTTAAAATGGACGGTGTAGAAGTATATATTGATGATGTGTTGATTTGGGGTAGGTCAGAGGAAGAGCATGACGAAAGATTGAAAGAAGTGATGCGGCGGGCGAAGGAAAACGGAGTGAAGTTTAATAAGGATAAGTGCGTATTTAATGCCACGGAGATAAATTTTTTAGGGCATACGTTTAATTTCAGCGGTATTAAACCTAATATGTCTCGCATTACAGCAATCTTAAATATGCCGAAACCAAAAGAAAAAAAGGAATTAGAAAGGTTTTTAGGCGTGACTAATTATTTGTCTAGATTTATCCCAAAATATTCCGACTTGTCGGCCCCATTACGTCAATTACTAAGAAAAGATTCAGATTTTATGTGGTCACATGAACATGATACCGCATACAAAGTTTTAATTTCAAAAATTAGCAGTGCACCTGTTCTTAGGTTTTATTCCCCACACGAGCAAGTAACGGTGTCCGTTGATGCGAGTTCGCGAGGTCTGGGCGCGTGCCTTATGCAGGGCGGGCGGCCAGTGGCGTACGCCGCGCGTACGCTCACGCCCGCGGAGTCACGCTGGGCCCAAATTGAAAAGGAGCTATTGGCAGTGGCGTTTGGTTGTTTGCGATTTCATCAATATGTTTATGGCCACGACAAAGTTATAGTGGAAAGTGATCACAAACCCTTAGAAGTTATTTTTAAAAAACAGTTGAATGAAACACCTCCGCGTTTACAACGTATGTTGTTGAAGTTGCAACAGTATAATATAGAACTGCATTATAAACCAGGGAAATTGATGTTCATTGCGGACACCCTATCGCGCGCGGCCGTTGAAGTAGTATCAGATGAAGATCTAAGTCAGGATGTGACGGTGCATGTTAACACGCTTTATGAGAACGTAGAAGCCACCCCAGAAATGTTAGGTAAACTGAGAGAGGCAACATCAAACGATATTATTTTTAAAAAATTGATTAACTATTATAGGGAAGGGTGGCCAAATAATAAACGAGAAGTACATGAATCAGTCAGATTATATTGGAATGTGCATAATGAGTTACATTTAGTTAAAGGCATCTTGTTCAGAAACGAACGTGTTATTATACCTCAAACTCTGAGAGGAGAAATGCTTAAACGTATTCATGAGGGTCATTTAGGGGTGGAAAAGTGTCAACGAAGGGCTCGAGATGTAATGTGGTGGCCGGGCATGTCGGCGGACATTGCGCGCGTTGTGCTCGGCTGCGAGACGTGCCAGCGTCATCGGGCCGCGAATCCGCGCGAGCCGCTCACGCCGCATGCTGTGCCAGCCCTGCCGTGGGATACTGTAGCGGCCGATGTATTTGAGTTTAAAGGAAAACAACAGTTATTAGTCGTAGACTATTACTCCAAATTTGTAGAAATTGCAACATTGAATAATTTGTTGTGTAGCACGGTAATAACAGCTTTTAAAAATATTTTTTGTCGTTTTGGAATACCTAATAAACTAGTTACGGATAACGCGACTCAGTTTTCATCGCAGGAATTTAAAAAATTTAGTGAGGTCTGGGGATTTACCCATGTAACTAGTTCCCCAATGTATCCCCGCTCCAATGGGCTAGCTGAACGGAATGTCCGCACAGTAAAAGCGTTGTTGACAAAAGCATTCGAAAGCGGTGAAGATTGGCAATTAGCATTGCTCAATTTTAGAAACAGCCCACTGACAGGAGAGAATTATTCCCCAGCTCAGTTGCTGATGGGTCGGCGTCTCAACACGAGACTGCCTGCCAGTGAGTTAGTTTTACGGCCAAAAACGATCGAGGGCCGAACTGTACAATCACAAAGACATGCTAACAACTTTAAATCCAAAATCCATTATGACCGCGGCACGCGCAACTTACCACAGTTAAGGAATGATGAAAAAATTCGTATGAGAAATAAAGATACATGGGTTCAAGCGAAGGTTATAAGTAAAGCGCGCGGAGACAGATCTTACTGGGTGGAAGCTGAAAATGGTGGTGTCTATCGCAGGAACCGTCAGCATTTATTAAATCTTCCAGTTTCTCAGGGGCAAACAAGTCATAATTCAAATAATGTTATAAATGTAGACTGGGATGACGTATGCAACTCTAACCCCAACCAGCAACGGTCGCCGCTCACTGCAGCCGGCAGCACGGGCGTCAGTTCGCAGCAATCGCACAGACCGATAGTTACTCGCGCCGGGAGAACGGTCCGCCCACCCGAGCGATATGTATGCCATCAATAATTTAAATAACGTATTTCGTTACTCATGTTCATTCATGTTATTGCTGAACCCTTGTGTGCTTCCAACATGTTAACACTAAAAATTGAGAAAATTTTGAAGTAAATGTTGTCATTTAAATTATTGTAGAAAGAAAGGAAGAAAATAATATTGTATGATTTGATTGCAGTTACATAATTTTACATAGAGCGGACAATGGGAAAACATTGTGTAGTTTCTGAGTGCTAGTTGTTGGAAGTTCAGAAAGTACTTATGCATTACAAATGTTTTAATGTTTAAGTTTAAGTCGTTTTAATGTTAACAGATGTTATGAGAAGGGAGATGTTGTGGTAGTAATAAATATTATATTGTAGGTGGTGGGTACTTGATTATTAAACCAGTCGCTATCAAGATGTCTTTCAATAAACAGCTCCCATACTACAACAGTAACCTTGGTAAATCGTCAACGTAACTACGTCATCGGCTACACGCGCCGGCAGGAATCCACGAGTCAGCAATTGCGACATTTTCTTTCGACAGTAATTAATATAATTTGTAAGTTTAATTTAAACATTTCTCCGTAATTAAAAAAAAAAAATTTTTTAAAGGCCTTTCGTGACAGCCTATACATATTTCATGTCTGGGTAATTTTGCTCATAGTGTGAGAGGATGTAGGGGGAGATAATTGGGTTTGTATTGTCAGATTATACCGCACAATTGCTCAAATGCTCAGTCAATAAGACTTGTACTCGTATTATAGAAAGCTGGCGCATCGGAAAACAAGACTATAATGTAGAAAATCTTAACAAGCTTAATAACTGTATCGAGAGCTTATCATTCTCAGAAATACATGATAAAAGACTCATGAAATGACCCTAATGAAGCATACATCATTTTCTTGAATTGTTTAAATGTTTTTATTACTTATGATTTCCATTAAAAATAATAAGGGGATCGTCTAGAAAGAAACCAAAATGGATATCAAGCGGCATAAAATAATGTAGTATAAATAAAGGAAGTTACTATGGCAGTACCGAATTCGTCCATCTAAAAAAAATAAACTAAAATTCAAGATATATTCATTTAAACTTAAAAATATTATGAATCTTACTCAGAAGTCACAAAATGATTATTTCATAAAGACTGCTAAAAATAAATCGAAAGCTACGACTACATGGCAGATGATCCACGCAACTCAACAAAACTGTCCTAAGGAACCGATAACGGAAATCAACGTAGGTAACGGGTAAAATAGGTAAAATAACAAATTCAATGGATATTGCCAACGCATTTAATGACTTTTATAGAATTTACGTCGAAAATAAAGATAAAGCTCCTAAAAATGACATCATACGAATAATTTTAATTTTGAACCTCGACACGTACACTCATTGGTTCTGCCACCTACAATACCTAAGGATGTCATAAAGCAGATAGCAGATAAAATCTTTAAAAAACGCTAAAAGTGTAGGTTATGATGGTATATGTACAAAAGTAATTAAATACGTGTCTAGCGCTAACACGGTTCCCTTATCACATATATATATAATTTATCTCGATAAACTAAAACCCACTGTAGTCATACATACGCATAAAAAAGGAATTAAACTTGATATAAATAACTACAGCCCATTAGGATATATCTATGGTATTATCCATTGCTATGTTACAGTGTCTTGTTATTTGCTTTGTACGTCAATTCTTTAGTTGAATAAAGCCAAGGTTTCCTATGGTATTTCTAGATTAATTGTGTCAATTTATTCAACTAAAAATGTCAACAAGCGATTCAAAATCGGACATACCGAAATCTACAAATATGTCACTGTATCTACGTCCAAAACATTTCGAAGTCGAACCTGGTGCAACAGCGACGGATCTAAAATGGACACATTGATACTAACGATAATTGACGAATACTCAAGATTTCCATTCGCCTATCCGTGCAAGGATCTTTCTGCTCTGTCTGTCATTAAGTGTTTAAAGGACTTGTTTTTAACTTTTGGAGCTCCAGCTTACATCCAAGGTACCGCATTTATGTCTGATGAACTAAAACGATTCCTCACTACTTATGGCGTAACTACTAGTAGAACAACATCATATCAAATCATATCAATCATAGTAAAATCAAACAAGTAGGTTGTCTTCATAGACACGCACCGCGTTCGGTTTGTATATGTGCGCGCCCGTACCATCCCGTACGTATGCGTCGTCGCACGCACACACTGACAAAATTTATCGCTGCCAAAGGAACGCCAGTCGTGGCTACGCCGTGCGTGATACCGCACGCGCCCACGCATTCACGGCCGCTGCGCTCCCGCTCGTAATAATTTGTACGTGTACCTACTTACTTTAACTATAAATTCTTAAATATGGCTAAAAAGTATAAAGATTATTTTTTTGTATGAAATGTGTAATTTTGTTATAAAATCACAAATTTCCTACAGAAAAAAGTACTTTTAATGCCTATCATTTTAGGCTATTGTAAAAATATTAAATTTCCGAATATAAAGATTATAATTTTGATAAGTGTAGTAAATGAAAAAGTAAAAAATAGTTTAGTGTAAAAAAAAAATGGGTGCGTGTACTTATGTACGCATGTGAGAAGTTCTACTTCTCTGGCATCATTAAATATCAAATTCCTGGAGGGATGTTGTGTTCATCTGACTGACGTCACGATTAAGCTCCTAAGGAGTTGCCGTGTTAGCGGCAGAGGTCGCAATACGCGAGGCATACTTAGTGTATTGCAAGCGTAAACAGCTACAGTGATGACTTAATGAGCGGTTTACCGGGCAGCTTCAACCTGTTACTTTTGTGATAGAGTATCTTAAAATTTCACTCATCATTTTTTCATAGCGCCTAAAGGAGTATATAACTTCAATACAATAGTCAGCTCCTGGTCTATGTACAAAAAAAATTAAATAAAACTTTGTATTATAGATCCCTAATGATTCACCTACTGGGGTAAATTGTTGTTTTGTATATAGATAGACTATGCATTTTTGACGATTGTATAAACTATAAGCCCCATCCCTACGTGTTTAGGCTATTAGCCTTCGCGAAGGGGTCGAGTCGGCCTACTTGTTTGATTTTACTATGATATAACCCAAAAGGCAATGGAAAGGTAGAGCGTCTTAACGGCACTCTTTGGCGATCAACCCAACTTTATCTAAAATCAAGGAAATTAGATACATCGCAATGCGAACAAGCCTTGCCAAATGCATTACATTTCATACGATCTCTATTCTGCACGGCCATAAATGAAACTCCACACGAGAGATTATTCTTTCATACACGTCGATCACCAACGTGCGAATCTAATCAAACTTGGTTATTATCACCGGGTCCTGTCCTCGTGAAAAAGAATGTCAGAACATCTAAATATGACCCCATTGTCGAAGAGGTAGAATTGCTACATAGCAAACCATCCTATTCCTATTTTCGTCTGCCGGATGGAAGAGACTCGACAGTTTCTAATCGACAACTGGCACCGTTACCTATAGACGATTCAGATTCTGGTGAAGCAACAGTAGATGGCTTATCGCAAAATGACTTAGAATACAGCACTGTTGAGTCTGACCCACAGTCTGATCCAATGTCAGATCAAGTCGCTCCTGAAACTAGACGTTCTGATCCTGAGTCGAACAATGTGCCTCGACGTTCTACTCGCGAGAAGAAAGTTCCGAACTATCTTCGAGATTTCGTCAGTAATTAGGCTGGTGGAAAAATCAACGTGATGGTGAATGTGGTATATCTATGGTATTATCCGTTGCTATGTTACAGTCTCTTGTTATTTGCTTTGTAAGTCCATTCTTTAGTTGAATAAAGCCAAGTTTTCCGATAGTATTCCTAGATTAATTGTATCAAGGACTTATAACTAACTTCGCAAAAAAATTGAAAAACACATTTACGAAGCGTTGTATACATACCTTGACAAACATAACATCGTGGTCAAAGAACAGAGAGGATTCCAAAGAGGTAAAACAATTAATGTGGCAATACGAGAATAACTACAACATGTTTACACGAATTTGCCTAAAAATGTGCCGTATTTATAGACATAACCAAGGCATTTGACCATGTAGATTACGCTATATTAATAAAAATGCTTGAGAACTATGGAATTCGAGGTAATGTATTGTATTTGCTAGAATCATATCTAAACAAAAGGGAGCAATTGGTATAAATAAGACAAATATGCACAACGGCTTAAGAAATTACGGTTAGATGCAAAAGCAAAATAATAAAATAAGGAGTACCACAAGGAAGCATTCTGGGTCCACTGGTATTTTTAGTGTACATCAACGACTTACCAAGGTACATCAAACAACTAATGGTCATGTACGCAGATGACTGTACCGTGATCATTAACTGTGATGACGGCAGGACAGATGAACAATATAACCGGGGCATTCATGAAACACTCCATAATATTATAAACTGGTTCTATCTATCTATCTATCTATAACTTCACGCCAAATCCCTTGCGGGGTAGGCAGAGAGAACCGAGCGCCACGTGACTCGATCCTTACATATCTCACTCGCTTCTTTAACATTCATTGCTCTTCTCATGCACGCACGCCGGTTTCTAGGGCTCCTGACATCACCTTCTGATAGAACATGACCAATTTGGTCATGGTAGGTAAGTCTTGGCCTTCCCCGGCTCCTACATCCTTCCACTTTTGCATTGTATATCTGCTTCGTCATTCTTTCATCTTGCATTCTTTCTACATGCCCGAACCATCGGAGCATGCCTCTTCTTATTTTAACACCGACGCTCTCTTTCATACCAACTCTATTCCTAACATCATCATTGCGAATACGGTCTACGAGCCTTACGCCACAAATTTTGCACAGCGCTCGCATTTCAACCGCGTTTATTCTACTTTCATGCTCTTTCTGCCATACCCAACTCTCGCTTCCATAAGTTAGCGTTGGGACCAACACTGCATTGTGTATAGCGAGTTGTGCCTTCTGGCTCAGGATTTTACTGCCAAGAAGTTTTCCCAACGCTCCATTCACACTATTCCCAGCACTCACTCGTCTTTCCACATCTGCGGTGTACCTTCCATCCCTGCTGAAAGCGCATCCAAGATATACAAACTCATCCACTTGTTCCAACACTTCATCATCAATCGTAATCCTTACATTAGTTCTGGATTCTTCTCTTTCAAATACCATTATCTTTGTTTTCTTCGCATTCAGTAGTAAGCCTTTCTCCATACAGTCGTTTTTCATCGCTGTGACCAGTGTTTGCAGTTTAGATGGTGTATCTGCTAATAGCACGGCATCGTCTGCATACAGCAGACAGTTCACCACTTGGTCACCCATGCGCAATCCCACATTCGTTGACCTTATTTTCTGCAGACAACTATCGAGATACAGGATAAACAGCCTAGCAGATAGCATGCAACCCTGTTTGACACCAATTTTGCAACAACATCAAACCAGGGTGACATGCCACCGTCTATCCGCACACATGCTGAGCAATCCTTGTAAGTGGACTGCACAGCACGGAGCAGTGAACCGTCAATCCCATATCTCGGCAATATGTCCCACAGTTCCTTTCGCACAACCCTATCAAAGGCTTTCTCAAGATCCACAAAACCGCAGAAAACCTTCCGGTCTATGGCCAGATGCTTCTCTACGATATTGCGGAGCGAGAAAACTTGATCCGAACATCCCCTTCCATTTCGGAAACCTCCTTGTGCGTCCCACAGCATTTCATCGGATTTCACCCTCATTCTCCTTTCAATCACCTTTCCATATACTTTTGCTGCTAAGCTGATCAAACTGATGGCCCTATAGTTGGCGCAGTCCATGCGTGATCCCTTGCCTTTATACAAGGGCACGATGACTGCGCGTCTCCAGTCCATTGGGACCCTTCCAGTTCTCCAGCATAGGTTGCATAGGTACCAGAAGGCGTCCCGGACGTAAGTGCCACCTAATTTGATCATCTCAGCTGTGATCAGATCAATTCCCGCTGATTTTCCATTTTTCAAGCTTCGTATCGACCATTCAATCTCATCCATAGTTATGCCATCGTCGGACGCCGTCAACGTGGAGTAAGCATCCGACTCACTCTCATTGCCAGCGTCCGAGGCATACTCATACATTTCCTCAAAATATTCACTCCACCGTTCTAACACTTCCTGAGTGTTCGCAAGAATGACACCAGTTTTAGACTTTATCTTATCCATTCTGGATGCCGACGAACCACTCCGAGACTTCTTTACCTCTCTCCAAAAGAGTTTGGTATTTGCCTCGAAGTTTTTCGTCAGCCTCTCTTCTTCATTCATAATTTGGCTTTCACGCTTCTCTTTCACTAAAGCCTTGGTTTCATTCTTGCATAGACGGTACATTTCTTTCTTCTTTTCTCTCATATTTTCATTTAAAGGCAAAGATGATACGTAATCCAGCCACGCTTTCCTCTTTCTTGCTACGGAGGATTCAACCTCCGCATCCCACCAGGCATCTCCTTTCGCTGTTTTACGTCTCTTTGCGCATCCACAAGCTTCTTTTGCACTATCCACCATACTTTCTTTCAAAACTTTCCAACAATCATCCACATCTGAGTCGGAGAGGCTTGCATTTGCAAGTCTCTCACTTACCAGATGCACATACATTCTCCTTACACTTTCATCTTGCAATTTTTCGCTCATTATCCTTTCATGATCTCCGAAAGGGATACGCACTCGCCAGTGCCTCCACTTCCTAAAAAGGCCCACAAACCGGCTTACCACCAGGTAGTGGTCCGTCTCAAGAGTGGGGCCTCTAAAGGCTCTTGTATCCATTAAAACATTTCGGAGACGTCTATCTATTAAAATCAAATCAATCACACTTTTTTGATCATTCCTTCTCCATGTATACGTGTGAATATCCTTATGATGAAATAAAGTATTCGACACGAGGAGGCCTCGTTCCATACATAAATCTAGTATTGACTTACCTGCTTCGTTCACTCTCTTATCTCCATACGGACCAAGAACAGCTTCATAGCTGTATCGCTTGGTCCCAACCCATCCATTCAAGTCTCCACACATAATCACTCTTTCATTCCCTTCAGCTAAGTCCAGAACATCCCTCACAGACTCCCAAAACTTCTCTAGTTCTTGAGCACACGCTGAGCTTACGGGAGCGTATGTGTATATATGTATAAACTGGTTGACATGTAATAATTTAATTATCAATTTAGATAAGACTAAAATAATTAACTTTACACAAAAACTGATACAAACTATTATTAATATTGCTTATCAAAAGAAAAAAATTGAATCAGTTGACATGACAAAATTTTTAGGTGTTTCAATAGATATCACATTGTCGTGGAAAAATCAAACGGAGGAAATTTGCGCTAAGTTAAGAAAATTTGCGTATGCACTATTTAAATTATCAAAATACGTGAACAGAGAACCAATTCTTACAGCTTATTATGGGTATGTAGCATCAACATTTAGATACGCTATAATTTTTTGGAACAATTCAGTAAATAGGGAAATAGTGTTTAAAGCGCAAAATAAATGTATTAGAGCAATATGTATGTAACCTAAAGCCTAGAGATAGCTACCCATACTCAAAAGTCTCAGAGTCTTGACCCTTGCGCCGCTTTACATCTAGCCTTGTATCGGAGAACAGGAATAGGCAAATACGAGAAGCCTACTGTATGCAGCTTAAAATGCTACATGTAAAAACTACACTCATGAAAAACAATTTATGTTGCATGGCGCAACTTATTTATGACAAGTTGCCTAACTGTATCAAAATAAAGACTTTGACTAAATTAAAAAATAATATGTATGACATATTAATGCATAAATGTTACTATTCTATCAATGATTATTTATGCGACAAGAATATTAGGTAGTAAAATTTTAAACTATATTTATCTGACATACGACATGCAATATTAATTAATTATGAATCATATTACAGGAAAAACAATAATGAGAGATGTTAGCTGTTAAACAAATCAGCTAATGGTAACCAAACTTCAGCGAGACTGGCTTTCAGGCTCTGACGTCCTTCAGCAGCGTACTAACGTTAACGTGTTCCAGAGTGACAGATGGCAGCTTGTGTAGGTCTCTCGCTATGGAAGAAGCTCGCAGGCACACGTCGCACGTAGCCGTCGATTGGGTCGGTCACCTTCAAAAGACTGATAACATCTTGAACACTTTTGACTCCTCCACACGTCATCTGAGTCTGAAAGGCTTGCATTTGCACTAGTCTCTCGCTTACTAGATGTATACGTTCTCATTACACTTTCATCTCTGCAATTTTTCGCTCTTATCCTTTCATGATTTCCGAAAGGTATACGCACTCGCCAATGCCTCCACTTCTTGAAAAGTCCCATAAACCGGCTTACCACGATAGTAGTACCACTATAGAGTGGAACCTCTAAAGGCTTTTGTATTCATTATAATATTTCGGAGACGTCTATCTATTAAAATCAAATCAGTCACACTTTTTTCGCTATTCCATGTCCATATATATGTGGGAATATTCTTATGATGAAATAAAGTATTCGACACTATGAGGTTTTGTTCCAGACATAAGGATATTCACACGTATACATGGAGACGGATTGTCAAAAAAGTATGACTGATTTGAATTTAATAGACAGACGTCTCTGAAATACTGTAATGGATATAAGGGTCTTTAAAGGTCCCACTCTTCGGACCACTACCTGGTGGTGAGCTGGTTTGAGTGATGTGATTTGCGAAGTGTAGGCTTTGGCGAGTGCGTATCCCTTTCAGAGATCAGAAAAATATAAGGAATGCAAGCCTTTCCAAGTCAGATATGGATGATTGCAGGAAAGTTCTGAAAGAAAATATGGTGGATAGTGCAAAAGAAGCATGTGGATGCGCAAAGAGGTACAAAACAATGAAAGAAGATGCTTGGTTGAATCCTCCGTAGCAAGAAAGAGGAAAGTGTGGCTGGATTATGTATCATCTTTGTCCTTAAATCAAAGTATGAGTGAGGAGAAGAAAGAAACGTACCGTAAGTCAATTGTTGATTATGTCTGGAACAAGTTCTTGTATCACTGTTTTTCTATTTATTGTCCAACGTACCAATTACAATTACTTATCTTAAACTGATTTACTGAATTCCTTATCGGAAACTGATTTATTCTATACAATTACAACAGCGACCATTCAGTTTCGAAGTTAAAGTTAAAGTGAATTTAGAGAATATCTCGGCCTCTCTTCATTCAAAAATACAGTGAATAGGCTATTGTTGGAAAAGAATGTGTACAACTTTGATGATTTTTCAGTTTCGCCTCATAGTTATTACATGCTTCGTCATAAATTTCTTATCACCTTATATTTAAATTTATATAATATTTGACTAGATTATCTGACCTGCTTCATGAGTATTATCTAAATGTAATAAGGTATTCATTATTAATTTATATTAAATTGTTTTTAGGAATACTATAACTGTTAAATTCAGACACAATTGTATATTTTTTATGAATAAATGATTTGAGATATGTAGTGCATATGCTATATTCACATCCTCAAAGAATAATAATGAGTTATCTACCACTGATATCGAAAATGGAGATATATTGTTTTCATCTTTACCTTTCTTCTATTTTTCTTGCATATCTTTGTTTTTGAAATTGTGCGTCTCGTTTATGCATCTTGAAGGTGAGCGTGTATGGGTAAGTTACCGCTTAATTATTTTATATTATTTTTATATTATATGATACGGCTATATGGATTTTCCATAGTATATCAAAAAATCGCGTAAACTTACTCACATAGTTGAAGGTACTACTTGGTTATTTGTTACTCATATGTGAAGAATAAAGCGAAGAAATATATTTCCATTACTATTTTAATAAATCCGACACTTTGCTTTTACTCCAAGAAGTTGGCTTTAGTAGCTATAAAAAACAAATTGTTAAAAAAAAAAATTCTACAAACAAAATACCGGTGATTCCCGAAACACTTTCAAAATTGACTTCTAAATTTCGGTACGGAAATTAACAAACTGCAGACTAGGCAGAATGGTTTTAGACGTAGCCTAATCATTGAAGGTACAGAAGAAAATAAAAATGTTTTTTGTTTGCTTGCTCAGCACAGAATTGTTTGGTGTTTCGGCGCTTGGTGTTTATTCCGCGAAATTTTATTTTTCTAAATTTTGTAACTGGAGAACATGTTCAGGTATTAAACAGGCTTAGCTATGTTAATTATTTACCTATGCTGCGGCAGGAGCTAACAAAATGCCTTATTACTGTACTGTGCCCCGATGCACGTCAATGGCAGGCAAAGCTAAAAATGTATCTTTTCATCAATTCCCACGCGACGAAGAGCTTGCTAAATTATGGAATAAAATACTTAAAAGAGGCAAACCGTACACGAAGTACTCTAAAGTCTGCAGTTTACACTTCAAAGCCGAAGATTACATGATAACCAGTGTGGGTAAACATAAAGGTAAGCATTAACAATTGTTATCATAAAAATACGTCGTGCTTGAAATTTACAGGCTGTTTATGATTCGTAACATGTGGCCTTGATTGTACGTTGTACTTTACTCAATATGTTACTAAAATGACAGGCTATAAGTTTATATTACTTATATAGTTTTACGTGCCCCTAAGGTTTGCTTGTACAGTGATATACCTGTTTATTTTCTGATTCTTAGCAATGGTTTCACTATCAGTCTAGAGTCAAGGTCTTCTCCTTTTTAGCATTATCCCGTTCACCAAAACATAATTTCTTGCACGTGCAGGAGTCCTCACAATGTTTTCCATCACCGACTAGCAAATGATAATTACAAATGTGTACATAAAATCACACTAATTTAGTGATACATGCCAAGTCCTGTGATGTATGGCGCTTTAAATAAGACATGTGACTACAACTGGTCAAAATGGACCTTTATTTTAATTACAATCTACTCATAAGTATACCTCTTTTGAAGTCTTGTCTACATCTTTTCAGTAGGTAGGCAAGATTTGTATCAACGGGTTTTAGTTTTCAACTTTAATTTTATTAAAGTAAACAAGCATTTATAAGTAAATGAGCAGCGTGCTCAAATGTGATTGGCGAAGGCCAGTATTTTTAAGCCACCCGAGGGCCACTGACTTAGCTTAACGACTGTCATCTATCGACAACAGCCGGGACCGATGACTCAACATGCTCTCCGAAGCTCAGAGAAACTCGAAATAGATAAATCCATCCATAGACAGGCTGCGGTTGATGTTACTTAACCTGCGTGTTCTGTTAGAATGACACACGCAACGATACCATCGAGCTCTCATTATTATTTATTTACTTTAACTAAATTAAGGATGAAAACTAAAACTCTCCTAATATTAAATTTTTCTATATACTTAAAAGATATAGACAAACCCCGATACTGAACATACTTTCAATTTATTCTTTGTAATATATATATATATGTATATCCGTCTCCTTTAACATTCGCATCACGTAGCAATTCTCGAGTTTCAGCTTCATGAAAAAGTCTCCATAGGTATTTACTATAAGAACAATTTCGTCTATTTGCAAAAAGTCTCTCTTCTCAACGTCGAAAACTTTTAATTCATTGATTTTTATTAGTATTTATATTTTAACTATAATGTATGTACAGTAGAAACTCGATTATCCGGCCCTCAGTTATAGGGATTCGTGATAATCGGACTACCAACCGCGACCAATTTATATAGTACTCTAAATATAAAATTTATGCAAGCATGAATGTGTCGGAACTGGCATATCCCGCCCGCGCCACGTGGGATGGCTGCCCCACGCGTTTCATTATTGTATTAATTAGTTTGCAATTGTGACTCTGCTCTGACGTGCTGTCACGTCTACATATTTAAAAATGTCAAAGCGTAAGGAGTGGTGTTATCGCTTAAAGACATAATAAATATTATTGATTCATTCATTCAACAAAGGAGAAACCGGTCGTAAGTTAGCTGATAAGTATGGTGTAGGTACATCCACGATAAGCGATATTAAGAAGAATACCGATTCAATTTTGCTGTACACCTGCAAATTAGATAGTGAAGACGGGAGTCGACATCGGAAAATGATGATGAACCGAAAAATTAACTTTTAGAAGAAGCTCTGTATTGCTGGTTTTTACAAAAACAATCAACTGGGCAACCGATATCTGGTACTTTGAAAAAGCATTACAGTTAAATAAAAAATTTGGTGGCGATGAAT
This sequence comes from Pyralis farinalis, assembly GCA_947507595.1. Lineage (NCBI taxonomy): Eukaryota > Metazoa > Arthropoda > Insecta > Lepidoptera > Pyralidae > Pyralis > Pyralis farinalis. Next base: position 2,384,813 of record OX382263.1, read on the forward strand.
CGTTTGTGGCAGTAACGGATGGTTGTACAGATTTAAATCACATCATAGAATTCTTCATACATTCGATTATCCGAATACCTATCGACACCAATAAGTCCGGTTAATCGAGTTTCTACTGTATGTATATCTTCACGCCAGGTCCCTTGCGGGGTAGGCAGACAGAACCGAGCTCCATAAGACGCGGTCCTTACACACCTCACTCGCTTCTTTAACATTCATAGCTCTTTTCATACTTCTAAGTATACAAATATTTTATAATAAATTGAGAAACATTATTAAATATAATATTGAACTACTTACATGAAAATTGTAAGTAAGATGTCTTCACAGCCGAGCAAGTGATAATCTATACATATATATGTATAAATAAAATTGAAGTGTCTGTCTGTGATTTCACTATAAAGCCTTTATCTTAAGCTCATATTGTTCTTTTAACGTTACCAAAGCCTAAACATGCATTTTTAACTTTTTTGTCTGTCTATCCGTCTGTTTGTTTGTCCGGGCTAATCTTCGAAATGGCTGAACCGATTTTGACGGGACCTTTCACTAATAGGTAGAGAACTGTTCAGAGCAGAATATAGGCTTACTTTTTATCCCGTAAATATTTAGGGTTCCTTCGTAAAAAGTGAAAAACTGTTAAAATTAGGGGAAATATCGATAACTTTGCGATTTTATTTTTATTATTTTCACAGAATACGTATTTTTTTGTTATATAAAATAACTATGCATTTTTTATGTAGTAAAAATAAATATACGTTGCCTCCCGTAAAGGTCAATAGATGGCGCTGTATCAAAATTGAATCGCGAAATAGTTTATACATGTTTGTTAATATGTAGGTAATTACTTACAAAGAAAAGCCTTTGACTTTTTTAACAGAAACAATTTGAAGGCTGGAGAGTAACAAAGGCTAGTAAAAGCCCAAATCTCACGCGTACGAAGCCGCGTGCTTCAGTTATAACTATGTACATAATCTGAAAACATGAATTTAGTGGTAACGCTAACGCTAAGCTTCAAACCGGAAACAAGTTGGTCTTTAAATTATTATTTCTTATTTACGATTGCAAGAGCCCTAGAAACCGGCGACCGTGCATGAGAAGAGCACTGAATGTTAAAGAAGCGAGTGAGATATGTAAGGATCGAGTTACGTGGCGCTCGGTTCGCTCTGCCTACCCCGCAAGGGATTTGGCGTGAAGTTATAATAATAATTTCTTATTTATTGCAGGTCAGTGGAGATCATTACGAAAAGATGCAATACCGTCACAGAACCTCCCATCAGACTCTCCTACACCACACGTGAGGACACGAAACACGGGAGCGTGGTTGCCAGACAACGTACCTGTAAACATAATGGATCCAAGAGTAAGATATTTCATACTGTTTTTGATGGATTATAGAATGTGATGGGAATCTATGAGTAAATTCGACGAACTGAGTGACGCAGTGGTTAGTAACGCTACTTTGACACCAATGCTCGTAGGTTCGATTCCCACACGACAAACGTTTGCGTGAATGAACCAGTCTGTTTTCTTTGTTGGAGTGTTTTTAATGCGTGCATCAAAGCAGCCCGTCTGGAGTACTCCCATCTCACGGAAAACCTCAATCAAACAACTCCCTGGAAGGTTGTGTTCCCGCGTGTGAGTGAGGTCGCCATGACGCTCCATAGGAGTTGCTGAAGGAGATACATCGTGGAGAAGATCGCAACTACGAGGGGTGATCCAAAAGTAATCATTACTTTTGGATCACCCCTCGTAGTTGCGATGTTAAACCGTGATTATAGCTAAAAAATATTTTATTTTTCTACATAGTCTCCCAGTAAGTGATTACATTTAGTCCATCTTTTTTTCTAGACCCAGAATTCCCTTAAAAAAAAGCAAGTGTCCTTTAGACCTCACGACTGAAGTAAAACTTCTTTAGCTCCATAGTGTGATACAGACAACAGGCCTGCACTGTGTCTTACATATACGAAACTTACGCTATGAGAGAAAGAATTTGCGCTCGCACCTCTCTCTTTTGCCCCTACAGTAATATACGAGACGTAACTCTCTCTCTTTCTATCTTCACTAACTTATATCTCCCTCTCAACTTCCGTTCGCCTCGCCACTCACACTTTTCGTAACGCTCTCGTCACGCGTTCGCCAGCTTACTCCCCAAGTCAAGGGTGCTTAAAGAAGTTTTATCGTCTTTAATTTTTAGGGTTCCGTACCCAAAGGGTAAAACTGACTCTATTACTGTGACTGTCCGTCCGTCCGTCAGTCTGTCACCAGGCTGTATCTCACGAACCGTGATAGTTAGACAAGTGAAATTTTCACAGATGATGTATTTCTGTTGCCGCTATAACAACAAATACTAAAAAATAGAATAAAATAAATATTTAAGGGGGCTCCCATATAATAATCGTGATTTTTTTTTTTGCTCGTTTTTGCTCGATATTGATAACGGCAACAGGTAGACGCTTGAAATATTCACAGAATGTTTAGTTATATATTCACTTTAAAAATAAACAATTAAATTAAAATAAAACAAATATTTAAGTGGGGCTCCCATACAATAAACGTGATTATTTTGCCGTTTTTTATAGATAATGGTACGGAACCCTTCGTGCGCGAGTCCGACTCGCACTTGGCCGGTATTTTTAAATTCATATATTTTTACGTGGTAGTGGGCGGTCACTTATACCCTGGACTCATTGTATATATGATTCGTCAGTCATCTTTCAAGCTTTTGTCATTAAATTCGTATTTTTATTTTTTTATTTCTAGATGCAACAACAGATGGCGCAGGCTATATACGTGCAAACAATGCTGGCCATGCACGCAGCCGGCGCCTCTGAACACCTCAATGTTAAAAATATATGCAATGGTAAGTAACATTTATAAATTATCTACATATATAAAAATGAATATTTGTCTGTATGTCCTCTATGGACTCAAAAACGGCTGGACCGATGTTGATGAAATTTTCAGGGAATCTTCAGATTAGCCCGGCGGACGATCCTGTGAAGTTTGGTAGCGATTGGGTCACCCGTGCGAAGCCGGGGCGGGTCACTAGTTAGAAAATAAAAATCAATTGAAGATAGAAGTGGAGGTGATAATGACATAATAATAATTATAATCGTTTATTATTCTCATAAAGTTTACAAATTTGTTCCTTATATCTAAATCACTTGATTTTTCTATATTTAAAACACAGTGACTATATGCATAATTAGTAAATTTAGATAAGGACAGTAATCAAAATAAGAAGAGGCATGCTCCGTTGGTTCGGACATGTAGAAAGAATGACGAAGCAGATATACAATGCAAAAGTGGAAGGATGTAGGAGCCGCGGAAGGCCAAGACTTACCTACCATGATCAATTCGATCCTGTTCTATCAGAAGATGATGTCAAAAGCCTTAGAAACCGGCGAGCGTGCATGAGAAGAGCAATGAATGTTAAAGAAGCCAGTGAGATATGTAAGGATCGAGTCACGTGGCGCTCGGTTCTCTCTGCCTACCCCGCGAGGCGTGAAGTTATAGATATATATAGATAGATAAGGACAGCGGCGACATAGTATCAACTGTATTTTTTTTTATACCACTAAGGTGGCAATCAAGCATACGGCCTGCCTGATGTTAAACAGTCACCGTAGCCTATGGACATTTGCAACACCAGGGGCGTCACTCATGCGTTGCCGACCCTCTAAAAACCTCTTCACGCATTTCTTGAAGAACTCCATGCTGTAGTCCCTTGGAAAAACCTCGGCTGGGAGCTCATTCCACAGCTTGAGTGTTCTCGGGAGAAAACTTCTCTGGAACCGCACAGTACGCGACCATAGCGGTTCAAGCGTGTGAGGGTGAACTCCCCGCCGTCGGCGAGCGGTGCGGTTATAAAAAGTAGCTTGTATGACAGCTGTCAGTCGCTTCTCTTCCAGAATAGAAAGATACAAACCTAATTTACGTGTAACTTATATCATTTATATGACAGCTTCAACATATAATAAATCAAGCCATCGTTACATATAACACGAAAACATAGGAAAAGTTATTCATGATAAGTCACTATTTGACGAGCTCGGTGGCTCAGTCGTTAATAACGCGACTTTGACACCAACGCTCGTGGGTTCGATTGCCACACAAGGCAAACATTTGTGTGCACGAACATGTCTGTTTGTCTTGGTCTGGATGTTTTAAGAGAGGTAGGGCGCATCAAAGCCCGTCTGGGGAAGTACCTCCACCTCACAGAAAACCGCAGCCAAATAACAACTCCCTAGGGTTGTTGTGTTCCTGCGTGTGAGTGAGGTCACCAGTAAGCTCCCAAGGAATTGCTGTGTAAGCAGCAGAGGAGGCATCGCGCGAGTGATAATTAATATATCGCAAGCGTTAATAGGCTACGGTACCCGCTTTACATCAGGTGGGCCGTATGCTTGTATGCCTTTCGATGTAGTATTAAAAAATATATATAATGCTCTGGTAAATGGATCATCCTAGGAAGCTTGCTGCTAGCGTGCTTAATTATATTGTTTACTATAATAATAAATAACAATGCCTCCTTGACTCCTCTCTGGACGGCCAATGAAGGCAAGCCAGAGCTGAGAGTCCTGCGGGCCTTCTTGAGTTTCCACTCCGACCGACGAAGACACGCCGGAGACGAAGCCCCTGATCGACTCTCTGGAGCACTCGGGTACCCGTGGTGTCGTTACGCACCAACAGCTCGCCACAAGCTGCCCTGCGGGGTTAATAACAATGCTATTTAATAATACTATTTGTTTATTAACTATAAGTAAGTCCATTTGGGTATGTGTGTTCGGTTACAGGTATATTATTATGTTCTCTATTTGGTCATAACTCAGGTTTTTCAGCCACTTGTCAATCATTTTCTTACATTTATTTAAAACAATAGGATATATGTTTAATAACATAATTTTCAGTAAATTATAGTTCAATTTTTTTTTATACCACTAAGGTGGCAAACAAGCGTACGGTCTGCCTGATGGTAAGCAGTTACCGTAGCCTATGGGCATTTGCAACACCAGGGGTGTCACTCTTGCGTTGTCGACCCTGTAAGTACCTCTTCACGCCTTTCTTGAAGAACCCCATACTGTAGTCCCTTGGGGAAACCTCGGCAGGGAGCTCATTCCACAACTTAATAGTTCTCGGTATAAAACTTCTTGTGAACCGCACAGTGCGCGACCATTGCGGTTCCAGTGTATGAGGATGAACTCCCAGCCGTCGGCGAGCAGTGTGGTTGTAAAACGAGGCTGTTGGCATGATGTCGAACATCTCTTCAGAACACAACCCATTATACAAGCGGTAGATGGTGATTCTACTTGTAGTAGAAATTACAGCTTAATAGATAGCCAGCGCAGCGGTAATCATTGTGATGGCTGTTTTGGCAGGCCACATTAAAAAAAATTGTTATTCGAAAACGGCTAATAATGAAAGGGAATGATGTTGTATTATTTTTCTACAGTTGCATCTTATTTCGCGATGTCGTTCGTGATAATGCAGGGTGTATTTAAATCTATATATATAAAAGGAGAAGCTGACTGACTGACATATCAACGCAGGGCCTAAACTATAAGGGTTAGTAACTTATAATTTTCAGCACAGGGGTTCCTTTTATAACGTAGGGGAGCACTAAGAAAGGATTTTTGGAAATTCATCCCCTAAGGGGGTAAAACGGGGGTGCAAATTTAGTATGAAACTTTGCCGTTTTTGAAGTTATTCGAATGATATTCAGCATGAAGGTTCTTTACTGAAAGGCATGAAACATGAGTAAAATATTTTCTTCAAAATTCATCCCTTAGGGGGTTAAACGGGAGCGCAAAGTTAGTATGAAACTTTGCCGTTTTTGAAGTTATTCGAATGAAATTCAGCATGAAGGTTCTTTATTGAAAGGCATGAAACACGAGTAAAATATTTTTCTCAAAAATCATCCCTTAAGGTAAAACGGGGATGCAAAGTTAGTATGAAACTTTACGTTTTTGAAGTTATTCGATTGAAATTCAATATTAAGGTGTTTCATTGAAAGTCATGAACCAAATGTAAAAGTAATTTCAGCGTTTTCAAAAATTCCACCCCTTAAAGTGTGTAATGGGGGGTCAAAAGTACTTCTTCAACTAAAAGTTGCATTCTTAAGAAATTGTTTTTATTTAAAGTGAGTTGCTTTAGACTTTGTAAGTATACTCTCAATCAAGAAATCAAAAAAGTAATTTCTGTGTTTTTCAAAATTCTACCTTTAGGGGGCTGAAAATGGGGTTTACAGTTTGTATGGAGCAGACTATTTTTTTGAAGTTAATGACTTGAAACTTTGCACACATACTCTCTATTAGAATCCATAAAAAGTGATTTCAGCGTTTTCAGAAATTCCACCCCTTAAAGGATGTAATGGGGGTTAAAATACGAGTATTTCTTGACCTAAAAGTTGAATTGTTAGGAAATTAAAGTGACCTGCTTTAGACTTTGTAAATAAACTCTCAACAAGACGTCAAAAAAGTAATTTCAGCGTTTTTCAAAATTCCACCTTTAGGGGGCTGAAAAGGGGTTGACAGTTTGTATGGAGCAGAAATATTTTTTGAACTTAGTGACTCGAAACTTTGTACAGATATTCTTTATTAGAATCAAAAAAAATAATAATTTTCGCGTTTTCAAAAATTCTACTCCTTAAATGATGTAATAGGGGTCAAAAGTATTTCTTGAATTAAAAGTTGAACTGTTAATTTTTTTTTTAAAGTGAACTACTTTAGTCTTTGTAACTATACTTTCAATCAAGACGTCAAAAAAGTAATATCAGCGTTTTTCAAAATTCCATCCTTAGGTAACTGAAAATGAGGTTAAGAGTCCGTATACGAAAGCGAGATGGGCTGAATTAGATTATACACGCAAAACGCTTGCGTGTGTGCGTGAGTTAGAAATCGTCGATATGTATGGAATAGAAGTATTTTTTGAAGTTAGTAACTTGAAACTTTGAGACAGATACTCTCTATTAGAATTTTAAAAAATGGTTTCTGCGTTTTCAAAAATTTCACCCCTTAAAGTGTGTAATGGGAGTCAAAATTATTTCTTGATCTAAAGTTGAACTGTTTAAGAAATTGATTTTTTTAAAGTGAGCATCTTCTATCAGAAGGTGATGTCAAGAGCCCTAGAAACCGGCGAACGTGCATGAGAAAAGCAATGAATGTTAAAGAAGCGAGTGAAGTGTGTAAGGACCGCGTCTTATGGCGCTCGGTTCTCTCTGCCTACCCCGCAAGGGATTTCGCGTGAAGTTATAGACAGATAGATCACTTGCTCGGCGGTGAAGGAAATTATATTTCGAAAGACGTGAAACCAACCTAAGAAAGGTCTGGTTTTCCCTGTGGGTTGTGGTCTGACGGCAGTCCTTAGCTCTAGCACCAACCATAATGGACTAAGAAACGGGATAACGCTGGAGCAGAAGATGTCAGGTTACATTTTCCTTACCACTCATCAGGCAATTCTCTTTACAGGATCCCAGCAGGCAAATGAAGACGACATCCCACACACATCAACTGAACCACCGAGCTTGGACATACGTTCAAATGGAGACCAACCGGACTCAGAACGGACCTCGTTCAAGTGCTCAGAATGTCTCAAATGTTTCAAAGATCCCGATGTGTTCATACTTCATTCGAGAGTCCACACAAGAGAGAAGGACTCGGCGAGCGGCAGCGAGAAGGAGAATGTAAATTTGAACGGTACAAAACAGGAGAAAGCCAATCCGATATTAGCTAATCTATTGAAAGCCAGCACGAGCGAAGTGAGTAAGTTTGATGCCAATGTCTTGAGCATAGAGAATCATATAATGGCTGGACTTGCAGTCAATATGGAAAGCTATATACGGAATATGTCCATGTTTCCCATTACACCGTTCCACTTGTTGCAGCAAGGTTTGGGAGAACCGACTGGCTCGGATTCAGACCAAGACTTGCACGACTCCACCGACAGCACTGATAGTTTAGTTATGGATGAAGCTGTGTAATATTTTATATTAATATGGTAGTTGAAGTTGCCCAACAGTGGGCATAGACTGATGATGATTAGTTAAGGTTATTGTATGACTTGAAGACTGAATAATTGGCAATAAAAGCCGTTAAAACAGGTTGGTGCAATTTGATCTTACCTGCTTTGTGTGCTTCCGCCACTAATTAGTTCGTGTGAACTAGCGACGGCTGGTGCTTCTCACTACCGTTAGTGGATGCAACGTGCCGTCGCTACCATGGCTGCTCCAGTTGTCGCTGCCTCGGCTGCTGCGGTCGTCCTCGCGATTGCCCGCCATCTGGAACAGAAACCGCTTACACCCGCCACCGTTACTGCCATGACGGGTGTCTGCCGGCGCTAGTTCGCATGAATGAATTGGTGGTAGAAGCACACAAAGCAGATTAGAACAAATTGTATGTAAATTTCACTTTCACAAATTAATGCCCGCCGAATCTATTATTTATTTAAAACAGGTTGGGGTTTCTTCAAATTGTTCAAATGTAAAAATTCGTGAACTTTATCCGCACTAAGTTGTAGCCATTGCGAAAAGCTATAGCTATTTGAAAACGTCAAAGCATTACGAGCTCGGTGGCGCAGTGGTTAACGCCAATTTTTTTTAACCAATATTTACTTGGTGGATTCAATTCCACACGGGACAAACTAATGTGTACATCAACCATCTTACCAGTCCTCATCTCGTGACCATCTCGCACCATCTGAGCGGTCCCGTCATTCTGTGACCATGGCACTCGTAATATCTGACCCGTCCCGTCATCCTGTGGCCATGGCACTCGTAACATCTGACCCGTCCCGTCATCCTGTGACCATGGCACTCGTAACATCTGTCCCGTGCCGTCATCCCGTGACCATGGCACTCTTAACATCTGACCCGTCCCGTTATCCTGTGACCATGGCACTCGTAACATCTGACCCGTCCCATCATCCGGTGACCATGGCATTCTTAACATCTGACCCGTCCCGTTATCCTGTGACCATGACACTCGTAACATCTGACCCGTCCCATCATCCTGTGACCATGGCATTCTTAACATCTGACCCGTCCCGTTATCCCGTGACCATGGCACTCTTAACATCTGACCCGTCCCGTTATCCTGTGACCATAGCACTCGTAACATCTGACCCGTCCCATCATCCTGTGACCATGGCATTCTTAACATCTGACCCGTCCCGTCATTCTGTGACCATGGCACTCGTAACATCTGACCCGTCCCGTCATCCTGTGACCATGGCACTCGTAACATCTGACCCGTCCCATCATCCTGTGACCATGGCATTCTTAACATCTGACTCGTCGCGTCATCCTGTGACCATGGCACTCGTAACATCTGACCCGTCCCATCATCCGGTGACCATGGCATTCTTAACATCTGACCCGTCCCGTTATCCTGTGACCATGGCACTCTTAACATCTGACCCGTCCCATCATCCTGTGACCATGGCATTCTTAACATCTGACCCGTCACGTTATCCTATGATCATGGCACTCTTAACATCTGACCCGTCCCGTTATCCTGTGACCATGTCATTCTTAACATCTGACCCGTCCCGTTATCCTGTGACCATGGCACTCTTAACATCTGACCCGTCCCGTCATCCTGTGACCATGGCATTCTTAACATCTGACCCGTCCCGTTATCCTGTGACCATGGCATTCTTAACATCTGACCCGTCCCGTTATCCTGTGACCATAGCACTCGTAACATCTGACCCGTCCCGTCATCCTGTGACCATGGCATTCTTAACATCTGACCCGTCCCGTTATCCTGTGACCATGGCACTCTTAACATCTGACCCGTCCCATTATCCTGTGACCATAGCACTCGTAACATCTGACCCGTCCCGTCATCCTGTGACCATGGCATTCTTAACATCTGACCCGTCCCGTTATCCTGTGACCATGGCACTCTTAACATCTGACCCGTCCCATCATCCTGTGACCATGGCATTCTTAACATCTGACCCGTCCCGTTATCCTGTGACCATGGCACTCTTAACATCTGACCCGTCCCATCATCCTGTGACCATGGCATTTTTAACATCTGACCCGTCCCGTTATCCTGTGACCATGGCACTCGTAACATCTGACCCGTCCCATCATCCTGTGACCATGGCATTCTTAACATCTGACCCGTCCCGTTATCCTGTGACCATGGCACACCGAGAGGTAGGGCGCATCAAAGCAGCCCGTCTGCTGAAGTACCTCCACCGCACAGAAAACGGCAGCCAAATAACAACTCCCTAAAGGGTTGTTGTGTTCCTGCGTGTGTAAGCCACCAGTAAGCTCCTAAGGAGTTGCTGTGTAAGCAGCAGAGGCGACATCGCGCGAGTGATATATGTTACAAGCGTTAATAGGCTACGGTAACTGCTTTACATCAGGTAGACCGTATGCTTGTATGCCTCCCGACGTTGTATAAAAAATAATAGAAGACAGTCTTCATACAAAACGAAGTTGTACAAACGTGAAGTTCATACAAACGTGAGTAGCGTGGCCTTGCGCAGTATGGAGTAACGTATCTATACAACGTACAGGCTATTGATCTGTAGTAATCCAACCGAATTTATACGAGAATTGTCGATATATAAGTACAGCCACTGGAGCGTTATTGGGTGGGACGGTGATTCTTCAAGCTGTAGGGTTACTCTTGAAGCAGATTCTCGTACTTCCGAGTTGGATTAAATTTATTGAAGCATGATCTCAATGCCAGTTTAGTCTTTAGGATTATATATATATAATATTCTATTCAAATAGTACATAATAATCTGTGACAAATACAGTGTACAAAGGTGAGCTTATCTCTTCAAGAGATTTCTTCCAGCCAACCCTAATGAATGTGGAAACAAATTGTACAAGGGCTATAACAAATATATGTGCCAACTAGCAAAATAAAAACAGATACAATAAAAAATATACATACATACATACAACCAGATACATATATACAAATATATTTAGGGTTATAACATTATCTAGTTTGCGATTCAATTCCTTTTTACCAAGATTATGGCCGAAATCACTAAATTTTACTAGAAACTTTGTTATCGGTCTTTGAATTGAACTTCAAGACTAACTCTACTGTCCATGTGTTGTAAGGCTGTCTTAGAGGGTTGTTTTCGCGTGTTTCATTTGAAGATCCTGAAGGAGGTTTTATGGGCCTTTTATTTACTTATAAGTCAACGAATCTAATTTGTACTTCACGTAGAGGATATACAGGTTTCAATGGAAATGTATCCTTAAGCCGGGTCTCCTGCGCATGTTTCATCCAAACAATACACAAAACGTAGGTTCCAAGTGGCATGCAAATACTATATTTTTTGCATGTATGAATTTAAAAAATAAATAATTTAATATACTTTTTTATCGTTTAAAATAATAAAAGCAAGGAAACAAACAAGTAGTACAAAGGCAGACTTATCTCTTCTAGTAAACCTATAAGAAATTTTTATTTTCCAAGATACGAGGAATGGCGCAGTAAAGAGATCTAAGCGTTAAGTTATACAGTGTTCCGCAAACTTTTTGTCTTCAATGTACACCTACCAAATCAGGAGTTTAGATCTACACCGTAGAAAAATAATATTGAATTGAATGTAATATGAAAATATGTTTAATGAAAAATGTGAGTTTATATAACTGAGTTTAGACAATTTAATCTAAACTACTTTGTGTGCTTCCGCTCCCGATTAGCTCTTGCGAACGAGTGCCGGCCGGCACCCATCCGCTACCGTTAGTAGATGCATGCCGCTGCTGTCATGGCTGCTTCGGTCATCTCTGCTTCGGCTGCTGCGGTCTTGTCTGCGAATGTCCGCCATCTGAAATATAAACCACATGCACCCGCCACCGTTGCTGCTCTGGTTGCTCCGGTCCCCTCTGCGACACGTATTTCGCCTATTCAAGAGGCATCGTCAGGCGCTGTAGATGTTAGACGTTAGAATAACATACTACTAACAGTAGTGAGTGGGTGCCAGCCGGCACCAGTTCGCATGAACTAAACGGTAGCGAAAGCACGCAAAGTAGTTTAGATTAAATTGTCTAAACTCAGTTATATAAACTCACATTTTTCATTAAACATCTTTTCATATTACATTCAAATCAATACTATTTTTCTACGGTGTAGATCTAAACTCTTGATTTGGTGGGTGTACATTGAAGACAAAAAGTTTGCGGAACACTGTATTAACTTAACGCTTACATCAATACAATTAATTGACTTTCGCAAAATAACGCCTGAATCTATTAACGAGAAGGCTATTCTCATACCGTTGTCGGTAGTCAACTCACTCTTTTTTCCCGGCACACTAAGATCCGCAGAACATTATTGTGCCGCGGCACACGTATTGCGGAATAATGAATTAGTACAATTAGCTCCCTTTTAGCCTAATCACCAACTTTCACGTTCGAGCGCTACATCAGTATGCTTTATAAAGCGCAGATCGTGACCAGTCTTATCGACGAACCACTCGAGACTGCTTTCAATGCGAAAGGCGAACTTCGCTTAGAATCGTGTAGCGACGCGTCTGTTTGAGTGAGATCATTTTGAACGTTTGTTTGAAGTTATTGTACAGTTTATATCCCGTGAGCTTTAAAGTCAAGAACGAGCTAGTCTAGGTGTCCAGCGGATTATTTTTATCAGTAGCGAAAATGCTATAAGGGTGACTGGAAGAGATCCCTTACAGGAATAAGTCCGCCTCTGTGGAATGATGTCTCTTTTTGCAACAGCCTCGCGAACATTTGTCACTAAACTTAAAAAAAACTCGCCTTTGCATAGAAAAAAAATTATGTATTGTTTCGTGGAAACACGCAGGGTACACCCCTTAACACATGTTTTTATGTGAATCGTGAAAGCACTTCGAAAGGAACCGTACTTATTTTTTTACAATATCTTTGTATATATTTTTCGCATGCTTGGATGAATAGGCAGGTAACTATACTATATAATGACGTATGTACAGCTTGGCAAAAAAGAGTTTGCCAAAAATGAGGGCGCTGCTGTCATACATATGGTCACCCTTTAGACGACGACCAAAACGATAGTGATACTTTTATTACTTTTACAATTTTTGATAAGGATCATAATATTTATGACATTAGGTAGGTGTTTATAATAATAAAGAATAAAAACAACAAGTATAACGAAACGATCATAAATCCGACATGAAAGTAGTGTTGCCATAAAAAAATTTTAGTTCCAGCTTTCACCACGGCAAACTCTTTTTTGCCAAGCTGTACAATAATGTACGAAATTGTCCCAAGTCCATAAAAGTAATTGAGTTATACAAACGGTATTACGGGCATCAGTGTGAAAAATTGTGTTTACTTAGGTTTTTTTATATTTTATATACTTTACACTTTTAGGCATTGTAAGGCTGTCTTAAGTAACGTATCCTTAAGTTGGATGTCCTGCACGTGTTCCGTCAAAGCAGTTCACAAAATTTTCTGAACTTTAGGGCCTATACTTACAAGTCAGATCTTTATTTATACATTTGAATTAATGCTTTGTTCATCTAAGCATGCTTATTTTTTAAGACGTATTTTACCGTGATAAACTATACCATTTAAGCTCTCTTTAACTACTGGCAATTAATAGTAGAGATCTGTGCGAGTTATATCCCAGATCAATTCTCTATTATAAATAGACTGATTTATAAGACTTGTATAATAATTTTTCCCACCTTTTAGATCGTAGAATTATGTACTTGTACAAACTTATTAGATTAGGACGCGTCATTGTCATATCCATAGACACATTCGAAACGTTTCGCACATCTTTATGTGTGCTCACTTTTTTTTAAATAGTACGCAGTTTTGGGGATTGACTATGTATCGGTAATGAAATATTTTTTTAATAACTGTGAAATTGCAAAAAATATAAACTGCAACAACAACACTACTCGTGCAAAATGAATACATTCTTCTAAATGGTGTACTGTTTAAAAAAAAAATTACTCATTAAAGTTGTTTTTGAGAAAACTATAAAAAAAATGTTATTACAAAGTGTTATTATTTTTATTGAACCGAACCTTCTATAGATAGGATTCGATGCTAAATTAATATTGAAATGTGCGATAATCGCGAAGTCGACTGTATTGAGCGATGACGCGTCCATTTTTATTGTAAGTCCAGATTGTATAATATTTTTCTCAATACTGCAGACATCAAAGGATACATAAACAATACTTTTAGTAAACATGATTTAACGCGAATATCGCGCTAAGTACGATCATATAGGTAATCATTCAGGTGATGATCTTATAAAATAGGCTATATTGACTTCCATGAGGTTATTTTTATTCCTGAACAAGTGAGATCTTTCTCACGTGTTCGGTTTAAAATTAAACAAGTACTTTTTATATTAATTTTCATGGGAATATTTTTATTTATTCCCAGTAGTTCAGTTGACCAGTATAAGACCGCACTAAACAAGTGAGAATTTTCTACGATGTTCAGCTTAAAATTAAATATGGCGAATTATAATACTTTTAATACGAAAGTATATGGACATGGATTTTCTCTAAAAAACACTGGCGTGATTACTTCCAAATGTTTCATTTAAAAGTCATTCTTAATGTTTTGAATGTGATGTATTTTTTTTTAAATAGATTGTTTAGATCAATTTAAAACTTTAAAAAGAAAGAACTTTTTAAATCTATTATGGAAAAAGACGAATTATTATCATTGTTTTTGTAAAGCGATGTTATTTTTTTTAAATGAACCACTGAGAAAACTCTTATTTGTTGGGTCAACTCAACTAGTGGATGTCGAGGGATTCCTCCCATTTTCCCTTTGTTTGTCTGTAGTCACGCGACTTATTGTAATTTATTATTGTTTGCCTTTCAACAAGTGAGATGTTTTTTCTGTAAATGTAGTACATAGAATTTTTAATTTCTGAATGTTAATGTCAGAAGGTATAATATTTTAATAATGAAATATGGAATGACATATGTCGCTTATAATCGTAGACTAACAATTATCAGCCAACTGTCTAGTGCATATACAGGTTGATAAAATTTAACAAGACTGGCCTACAATTTTTTTTTTGTTTACTACATCGAATAAGCTCGCGTGTTCTGATACGCAGTAGAAGTCCAAATACACTAAAGTTAAATTATTCCTTGGTTTGCAATTTCAACTCGAACTACTAACCCGGTAGTTGCGTGATAGCACTGCTACTTGAACATCAATATTCTTGGGTTCGTTTTCCACACCAGACAACTTTTTCTGTGCGTGAACATGTCTGTTTGTCTTGATAAAAATCATTCGAGACGACTAATTATGACCAGTTTATGGGCTTTTACTAATTGTTGGATTAAATTACTTTGATTTTAATGATTGAAAATGGAATGTTTATTACAGACAATAAACGAATTGTACGTTAGGGCTTGAAATATATATAATTTTACATTTAACTTCATTGAAGAACATATCCTCGATAATGCAGTTGAATGTCAATCCTGATTTCATTATTAAAATTTAAATGCGATTAATTAACAATGGCACTTTTGAAAGATTAGGTTTAGATAATTATAACTACAATTTACCATTTATAATTCGAATGATAATGTGTTAAACATAATGGCGTATGTGGTATTAAGGAACTTTTAAACTAAAAAATGCCTCTCTAAATTTTATAATATTTTTGGCTTAGCAATATGATAAACGAGTGTTAGGGTCTAAGTGAGTTATCTTTAGAGCCACAGCCGAACTCGCCTGCACCTTGCCCATTAGTAAAGAAGACTCATTTATACAACGTCAGGAGGTATACAAACATTTGGCCTATCTGATGTTTACCATAAACAACGAATGCTTGCAATAAAGCAAATGACACACTTAATTCTTAGGAGCCTGTTGGTAACCTCGTTTTGCTGCGGTTTTCTGTGAGGTGGCCGTCAGTAGGGCTGTTTAGATGCACCCTACCTCTTTTCTCTAGTCGAGTAGTTAGCAATGACTACTTTAACACCAATGCTTGTGGGTTCGATTCCCACACAGGGCATACATTTGTGAGCGTGAACATGTCGTTTGTCATATTCAATTGTTGGTGTTGTTCTGGATGATTTCAAGCGAGGTAGGGAGTGTCAAAGCATCCTGACTGGAGAACTATCTCCACTTCACAGAAAACCGTAGCCAAATAACAACTTCCTGGAAGATTGTTGTATTCCTGTAAATGAGTGAGCTTACTACCAGACGTCTAAGAAGTTGCTGTGTTATCTGCAGGGATAGCAACTTGCGAGCACTACTTTCCGTATTGCGAGCATTCATAGGCTGTGGCAACCACTTCTTTGAATACCCGACGATGTAGTATAAAAATAACTAGAAAGGCGTCAGTGCAAAATTCGTGTAATGGTGATACTGATAATAAAGGCGTTAATCGATAGGTGCGTAGGATTTGCACGCAGAGGCTAAGGCCTATAATAGATCATAGTTCTAACCATGCATTCGTACGTAGCGTGTTCGTGGCTCGCGATGGATAGTATATATTTTCATACAAAGCGAAGCTAAGTCGTGACCGTGCGCAGCAATGGAGTAGCGCCTTTAATATATCAAACGCGGTATTAAAATATGCACTATCACGCATACAAGATTATGTGCTTCTGAGCAAATTGTAGGCGCGTTCGACTCATCTCCGGGGCCGTTACAATTGTCACTCATGTGATCTATCTTTGTAAGTATATGTTATAAGTTACGTAGTATTGTAATAAAACATTTATATTAATTATTTGTCGGTCTCAATATTGTCCAAGAGGCTTCGAACAGTATTATATCGACGGTTGAAAAGGAAAAGTATTAAGCAGCGAATTATATACGTTATAAAAAAATATATGTTAATGTACTTTGCATTGCCATTGCCCTTGCAGTGTGATCAGAGGTACAAGAAAACTTAAATTAACGGGTCGCAGATGTTTCCCAGTGGTTCTGCTGTAAAGATCAGTTATATGAACAAGTGGGAATATTTTCTCATTAGTTCAGTTAAACAATACTATCTTAAAATATACTTGAAAAAAAAAACCTATTTTTATGCTATTCGAATTAAACTTAAAATTGAAAAACTATGATCTAATAAAAACACGAGTGAAAAAGAAATAAAAAATAGAAATTGTCACATTTATATAAAACAAAATATAACATTAACGTGAAGATGTTAATGTCTCAACGTTGTAAGAATTGACTGCCTATTTTTCTTTTCATAAATTTTGTGCAATAGTTTATTATCATTTGAACTGAACTACTGGGAATTGGAAATGAGAATTATTTTATAAAGAACACCTCGCGAATATTTGCTCCATCTATTCGGGTAACAGTGGTTTTTTTATAACAATATTTACACCCACTAATAGCAATAGATCTCTTTTCCTTTCTACATTCCCTGTTAAATTTACAATATGAAATCGGACATGTCAAAAAGTGATTCATATTTATCATCGTACAAAATATCATCATATTTATATAACGCGTGATGTTATTTGTATGTAATCAAACTAAAAGCCGTAAAAACCATTGATGTGTTTCTAATGTTTAATTTATTTGAATGTTTGTAGCACTTAACTTACATATTTGTAACTTATTTTGATTGTTATTAGTCAATCAATTGCAATAGTAGCTTTTACGATTGGTAGTTTGTTTACATATAAACCACGTCACACCTTCCGAGATTAATACGCCATTTACGCGGTGTTTTAAAATAATTTTTAAACACAGTTTTGGGTAACTTAAAGTTTTTTTAACAAGTTTATTTGTTACAATTTTTTATGGTGATAAATCGATAAAAAAATAATTTTAATCACTTTTTGAAAGATGCCCGATCAGGCAACATTTCAAAATTTTGTTACAAAAATGACATAGTTGATACGGAACTGAGGGAATACGCAAAATATTTATTTTTAAATATTTGTCCAAATATTGACTGATACTGATTTTTACAGCGATATATTTTTTCTTTTTAACCGAAGATTATTAAAAAAGACTGCATTGATAAAGACTGGTACCCACCGATATACAACGGTGCCTCGCCATATTTGGTATGGAACCCTAAAATTAGAAAACACGTTAAATTATACCACCGACTGAAAATGTTGCTATATACACCACTTTTAGAAATTACTATATTACAAATACTAATTAAATCGACACAAACGGGACTGTCGTGTTATTATCATTCTACTTTAAAATCTGTGCAAAATTGTTTTTTTTTTCCCAACTAGATGTGTGCGCCGCAGGTCCAGTAAGCCGGGATTTTTGTCATACCTACTTCACCAGAGGTATCATCAGCATTAGTCAAATTTAAATGCATGCAATGTTTTTAATACATATTTTTAACTCTTTTATATGGTCGATAAATACTTTGGTGCACATTACTCAGCGCGATCTAATTCCAAACTAAGCCAAGTAATACTATGAGTATTACATAACTGACACTCATACGTGATTTTTTTTTTTTTGGAAATACATATTAAATATTGAAAACACCTGGTGCGACCGAGACAAACATACACCGCGTTAATGTTAATACTTGCACTTGTACAATTGTGAAGTGGAACATTACAAAAAATTGTGAAGTGGAATCTGTACAAGTGCAAGTATTAACATTAACGCGATGTCTTCAAAATTTCACCAAGTGCCTACAATCAACAGTATCAACATAACAAACATACACGTTTGTTCACACAAATTCGCTTGCCTTGTGCGGGAATCGAAACGACGACAAATGACTATTCCACCACTCGTCCTCGTCCTATGTGTGATTTGTTTTCTATAAAAGATAATTCATATTTATAAACTATACAAAGTTTTTACAAAATTCAAGTTTTATTATTGTTTTATAGCCATTATAAAAAGTTCACCGCAAATTGTCTATCATCGCGCAATAGTAGGACAATAAGTGGAACTGTCACCTTTCTTTTAGACGAATTTTTGAATGTCCGCGTTAACATATATTTTTATCGCTGGATGTAGGATTAAAAAATAATCAGAATATGAAATAAGAAACGTCCTATTGATCAACTGTTTCTCCGGTTCCAATCTTATCACTCTTCAAATTCGTCTATTCGGATTTACGTACATATTCGTAATTATCACTTGCTCGGCGGTGAAGGAAAACATAGAAAACAAACAAACCCGCACGTCCAAGAAATTGTGTTTCGAAAGATGTGTAAGGTCACACACACCTAAGAAAGGTCTATTTTCCCCTCTGGGTTGTAGAGGTCTGACAGCATCGCTCAATATCAAAATCAGTTTATACGCCTAATCCTTGGTTTGGTTGCGGATCACGCCAATCCTAATCTATTAGGAAACGGTATAAAGCTAAGAAGAAGAATTAGGATGTAAAATTCCAATTTAGATTTTTTTTCTACACATTTATATCATCCCTTATATATAGGCATTATTTTATTTATTTCTATTTCGTAGTAAAACTGAAAAAAAAACTCAATGCAGATAGAGCCGCAGTCAGTACCTAGTGCTATAATTAAGTGACAATTTAGTAATGGCCATTTTAACATTAAGGGCTTAAGTTCGATTCCATTACAAGATAAACGTTCTTGGCCCGAATGTTTTCTTGGTATTGTATGCATAAACCAAAAGAAAATGTTTATCAGTTTTTAAGTAAATACAGCTTCTATCGTGTTTACTACTAGCTGCATTTAATCTCTACATGTAATTTATGTGAATCTTTATAATACAACTTACAATAAACAAAACTACTAAATATTAGTAATCCGTTTTACTCTGGCAACACTGAGTTATTGACTGCGGGAATTACCGATAAATATTTCATGTTTTGACTCGTAAAGCTCTATAATTGATGAGCATGATGAAACAGTTTGTTGCGTAATTTATGTAGAAATGATACAGGAGATTGAACTTTATTTTAGTGTATTAACACAATGAGAAACGTACACCGAAGCATGTCTTTAAATATATTACTGTGTTATTTATAATCCTAAAGTTGCTAACAAATAAGACTAGCCAGATTTTAAACAGAGCATATACAAGTAACCGTCTGATCCCTGGATTGAATCCTGGTTTTGGGCAGTTACTCCTAAATTGGTGTTTTCGTATTCTGTAAAGGTGATGAAGGAAAACATCGCTAGTAAACCCGCACGCCCAAGAAATTGTATTTCGAACGCTAGTGTGACCTGACCTAAGAAAGGTCTTCCTCTCGCTTGTTTTAAGAGAGGCAGGGCGCATCAAAGCAGCCCGTCTTGTGAAGTACCTCCACCTCACAGAAAACCGCAGCCAAATAACAAATCCCCGAGGGTTGTTCTGTTCCTGCGTGTAAGTGAGGTCACCAGTAAGCTCCTGTGTCAGTAAGATGCTGTGTAAGCAGAAGAGGCATCGCGCGAGTCATACTTAATATATTACATTACAAGCGTTAATAGGCTACGGTACCCGCTTTACATCAGGTGGGCCGTATGCTTGTATGCATTCCGACGTAGTATATAAAGAAAAAGATCTGACGGCAGTCCCTTCATGTAGAAGTCAGTAGCCAAATGATTGTTTGTCTTTGTCTGGTTCAATCGCCAATTCGGCTCTTATTCCTCCAATCCTGAACATAGGCGTTCGTCTTGATCCTGTGCCACCTGCATCCATCGACTCCCTATAAACCTCTCGAGGTCGTAGCTCCATCTAGTGGAGGGTCGTCCCACACTGCGTGTACCAGTACGGGGTCGCCATTCGAGAACTACACTTCCCTAGTGGTCAGTTCTACGAACTATGTGGCCGGCCTACTACCACTTCAGCGTGCTTATCCTTTGGATTATCTTGATTACTTTAGGTTTCCTGCGGATATCGTTATTTTGATTCTATCACGCAGAGAAGAGCATCGTAAGACGTTTTTATAGTTATAGATAAGTCGTGCACTCTCTAGAATGGCAATACGAAAGTAGGGTAATTGCCCAACTCGCATTCAGTTGGGCACGCTCTCGCGTCGCGGCTATACGTCCTTCACCACAAAGCATAAATCTCCTAAGATTCTCATCTCTTTCTAACGACAGGTATGCCCTATCAAGTGTCATAACTCATAATAAATAACTGTACGTAGATATAGTCCTTGTTGCGCCATTTTAAAATACAATAATGTTGGTGTATAACGGTCTACCTTTTGATACGTCGCTGCCGAGCATAGTTCTTTCCATAACACGTTGAGCGACCTTCAGCTTCTCCATACGGTCCGCATTGAAGTGCCACATATATATATATATAAGCAATTAACAAAAGTCTGAAGTGGTGTAATTTAATTGGTTATTATCTTATATATACATGCTGTAACAATTAACTCGAGAAACTACAGGGTTAATATTATATTAAACTGAGCGCCCAAGCTTTGCTCGGCGTATTTTTGTTTTTATTTTGTGCAAGTCGCTTTTTGATGTGTAACTTATTTCCACTCTTTCTAGTTTTTCTAGTTCTAGTTTTCTTTAAATAAGTATCTCGAAACTGATGAGAGAGCATTCATTCATAGCGACCGGTCGTCCGCTGAGAGTTTATATCGTAATGTTAAAAATACATTGCGTTGTGAATATTTGAAAAAATCGTTTTCCGATACGTTAGTGTTCCTGAACAAATGTCGTGTTACGTACATCTCGGATTGGTGTATCGAATACATAGTTATATTAGTTTCTGAGCTACCTATCGTCTCGTACAGCCTGTATAAAATAATTTTAAAGTAACAATAAATTGTACCTAAACTAAGAATCTTTATAACTAAATGTGGGACGGAAGGTCAATGACCAGTTTTTTATACTAGATTGGCAAACAAACATGTGGCCCGCATCAGATGGTAAGCGGTCACCGCGGCCTATTGACGCTCGCAACACCACGGGGATGTTACTCGCGCGCTGACAATCTTGTGACCTAAGGATGTTTCGCCACAGTAATTTCTCTGCCATATCTCACCCTTCAAACCGGAACACAGCTATATAAATATAGCTGCTCGGCGGTAGAAATAGGTGAGACAGAGGTACCCACGCAGACGACGACTGTACAAAGTCTCCCTCTGGTATTTACTAAATTAGTATGTTTTGCGTAATACATACAATTTTTACTCCTGTAATTTCTATTGAGTTAATGTTGTTATACCTTTGGAATATTTAAGCAAGTTATATAGCGTGCCTTACTAAGTATGAACAACACCACGAGTACAGTCGCTGTCGATGAGTAGTCAATGAGCTTCTATCACAGACAACAGTCTTTTTGGGAATGAGATTTCTATGTCTATATTGAAGTATCGATAGCCAAGAAATTTCATCACATGTTTTTTATACAAGTTCAGCATAGTGACTGCTCTTTGCCTGATGAAAACTGAAAGAGGAGCTCAAATCGCAACTGCAACTGACAAAAGACTAAACAGTGTCCTGTCAGTTGACGCTGCCATGCTGACCCGCAAGATGATTTTTCACGCTTCGTTTGAAGGATCCCAAGGAAAGAGGAATCACATGTGCAGGCACTTTTTGATGGTACGACAGAGATGGAGTTGGCGAACTTTTTGGTACGCGAAGAAATGTCCTCAACAGTGGAATGATGACATCGCAAGCCCGCACGTGTGGTTCTATGATGGAAGGGAGAGGGTGGGATAAGGGAAAATAGTTCTTCAGAGCACTCACTTATAGAACATCACTATAAATAGCTACATACCATAGATAGGTATCTATAAAAAAATGTTTACGACCTTCACAACCGACAGAGACACGCGCTATATAGCTTGCTTATGTATTATACCTTATATGATTATATATATTTCTATTACATTAATAAGTTATACCTAGTGCCTTAGTGTAGTGTTATAGAACTACTGGTGGTGTAAGACTTGTATAAAGGTGTAATATATAGTTTAAATATTTTATTGTTTTATTTTAAATCCAATTTTGGTTATATTTTAGAGAGGTAGGGCAATATCCGACTGGGTAAGTAGCACCTCCACAACAACTCTCTGGTGGCTTACATACACGTTGCACTTAAAAAAACATAATACTCACAAT
The DNA here is from genome assembly GCA_947507595.1 of Pyralis farinalis. NCBI lineage: Eukaryota > Metazoa > Arthropoda > Insecta > Lepidoptera > Pyralidae > Pyralis > Pyralis farinalis. The sequence goes on from OX382263.1 coordinate 2,407,772, forward strand.
TCACTATGAAACAGTGGAGAACATCTCCACTGTTTCATACTGTCAGGAGCCTTAGGAACCGGCGAGCGTGCATGAAGAGAGTAGCGAGTCAAGTGTGTAAGGATCGCGTCTTATGGCGTTCTGTTCTCTCTACCTACCCACCTACCCCGCAAGGGACCTGGCGTGAAGCTAAGATGTTTTTATAGTCATAGATACGTTGTACACGCTCTAGAATGGCAATACGAAAGTAAGGTAATTGCCCACCTCACATTCAGTTGGGCACGCTCTCGCGTCACGTCTATACGTACTTCGCCACAAAGCGTAAATAAGTTATTTCTGGCACAAATGCCTTCCTGTGTTTTTAGATGGTCCACAAATTACACGGCAACTGTTAAAGACAAGGAAAACGTGTCATTTCATTTGTAAGTACAGTTTTTTTTATTAAAAACATAGTAAATGTATTTAGTTTTTAGCAATATTAAAGCGGGTCTAGTGGCAGCCGTTGCTAGGGGAAGTTGAGGAAAATTTAACTATCACGTTATGAATACAGAATTGTGAATTAAATTTATTCCTAACTTTGTTTTATATTAAGTAATACGCCTACCTACCTTATTTTCAATTATTAGATACTAGTAATACTAGACGTTCTAGAAAAGAATGAAGCGAATACAATATTACTTATCATTTATTTCTTTCCATTTTAGATTATCTAGATGGTTTGATGAAAAAAAATGGCTAAATATTTTTTTTTATTCTACGTCGGGAGGCATATAAGCATACGACCCACCTGATGTGAAGCGGGTACCGTAGCCTATTAACGCTTGCGATATATTAATTATCACTCGCGCGATGCCTCCTCTGCTGCTTACACAACAACCCCTTGGGAGCTTACTGGTGACCAAACTCACACGTAGGAACACAACAACCCTCTAGGGAGTTGTTATTTGGCTGCGGTTTTCTGTGAGGTGGAGGTACTTCCCCAGATGGGCTACTTTGATGTGCCCTACCTTTCTTAAAACATCCAGACCAAGACAAACTGACATGTTCATGCACACAAATGTTTGCCTTGTGTGGGAATCGAACCCACAAGCATTGGTATCAAAGTCGCGTCATTCACGACTGAGCCACCGAGCTCGTCAAATTTCGAGTCGTCATTTAAAGTGTTTCCTGTATCGCAATGATGTATTTTCCTCTTTAAATTGTCATTTCGTAGAGCAATATTCGACTTATAATCACAGGCTTCACCTAATACGCGCTATTATAGTGAAGTTAAAATATATTTCGCGCATTATAATAGTCTACATTAGAAAACTGATTAAAAAAGACAAAAAAGGAACAAGTTAAGTTTGAGGGAATAATATTTTATCAAATACGTATTTTTTTTATTCACTCACAAACTGACTCGATATTATTTTATAATTTCATTGTTCACAATTCATATTACGAAAATAGATGTTTTGTACATAATTGGTTTTATTATTTTAAACACTAATTAAATCCAGAGCTTTTTCCCCAGTCTCCTCCATATCGGTAAATCAGTGCTCGCGCCAATAAGCGCTCAGCAGCAATCAATACGTAACTAAAGATGTATATTCATCTCTTTCTAACGACAGGTATTCCTTATCATTTGTCTCTTTTTAGAGCAAAGTGTGATAATAAATACCTGTACGTAGATATAGTAGTACTTGCGCCATTTTAAAATACAAAAATGTTCGTGTATAACGTGTCTACCTATGATACGTCGCTGGCGTGAAGATATACATACATAACATACATACAATTTAAAAGAATTTTATAGCGTATTACAAATGTTTTAGCCTATTAAAAACTATGTAAAATGGTAATAAATACATACATATCATCACGCCTGTCTCCCATTGGGTACTATGGAACGTTCTCTTCGGACGGAGAACTTCTCGCATGCTATTGCCACCAAATAAAAAATCCTGTTCGTTTTGCGATGATCGGTTTATATCGGTCAAACTGTTCGTAATTTTGAATAACTGTACATATCAGCATATAAAAACAATCGCCGAGAAAGGTCACACTTCACCTAACATCTTAGAAATAAAGAACATAATTTACAACTAACACTAAATCTTACGCACAACATTTTTCATCGACACATCAACCCTTAATCATTCCACTCCAGGGATACGGGTCTCCCTTCAACCGAAGGGGTTTAGACCATACTCCACCACGCTGCTCAAATGCGGATTGGCGTAGGCCAGTGTTTTCAAGCAGCCTGAGGGCCACTGACTTAGTTTAACGACTGTCATCTATCGACAACAGCTGGGACCGACGGCTAAACGTGCCCTCCGAGCACGGAGAAACTCGAGATAGGTAAAGCCATCCATAGACAGGGTGCGGAAGTTGCTAAACGTGCGTGTTCGGTTAGAATAACACGCGCAACGACGCCGTCGAGCTATCAACAACATTAATAAACATATAAAAATAATAAATAAATAGAGAAATGATAAAAATTTCCTATTTGGGAACAATTAGAAATCATTAAACATTTTATTATCATTACATGTATTTATTTCTGTAATTATCACCCTCTGTTTAACTATACCAATACAATTACCTTTTACACATATACCTGTACTCACCTCATTTCTCCAGTTTTAAATATATATTAATTAAATTTTATTTTATTAAGTAAGGTCATGTTTTCACACCATGTGGGGAGAGTCTGGTGAACTGAGATACAGGCCCTGCCTAGTTCAGTCACCAGTCTCTCACAATCTAAAACATTGTTGTTTAATAAACAAACCATTTGCTTTTTTGTATATAAGTGTATTTCATAAGATTGAGGAGAAAAATAAAGAAATTTTGAATTTGAATTAAACGTAAAAATTCTAAAATTCCTTTTATGAACAAACAGACTGACATACAACTCCACTCTATTAAATATCTATTTTCACCCCTTTCAACTTCTCCAACTCAATATGAGGGACGGCACTACGATGGATTTGTAGCATGTTATTGTAACGACTAATATCTACTCGTACATCACCCTTTTGACGTGATAACGTCTTATAAATCGATGAACGCCGGCTGCACGCACGAAAAATTGTCACGTTCCGCCTGAGCCGAGCGTGCAAGCGAGAGCGCGGAACAAGCGATAGAGAGGCACGATCGGCCTAAGCGTTCGGCTTGTGACAAATCAAATCAAATCAAATCAAATAATTTATTTGCTAGCAAACACGGTAAATAGGTATACAATATAACGGTAAGTACAAGCGTGTCGCACCAATAATTGGCATGCAAAGTGAAAGAATAAGTTGTAATTTAATTTTAGTTTACATAATATGTCAAAGCAATGTCATATCTATCAAATGAATATTTAATAATTATTGATAACATCGATTTATGTCTAAGATATAATAATAAATAGGAAATGTCATAAATTAAATAATAATAATAATCAAAGTATAAAGAGCCACCAATGCAGCCTCGAGCTTTACTTAATACTATATCTTATTCTTTTAAATTCCTCAATGTTATATACACAGCTGTCACAAAGTACACTGAACAAGCGAGACCTAAAAGTTTTCATAGGCAAGTCTTTAATATCGTCAGGTAATAAATTATATAATACTATAGACATATTATAACTATTTTTGGCGAAGCAGGTGGTACTATGAGAGGGTCCAGCCAGACGATTAGGATATCTTGCAGAAAAGTTTACTACTTCATGTCTTTTGGTGTATAAATGTAGGTTGTTTTTGACAAAAATGCATATATCAAAAATGTACATAGCGGGTAGCGTCAGTAATTTTAATTTTTTGAAAAGTGGTCGACACGATTCCCACGGACCAGCCCCACATATTGCTCTTATGCATTTTTTTTGAATCAGAAAGGCACGGTTTATGTCTACTGCGTTTCCCCACATAATGAGCCCGTATCTTAGATTAGAACATACAAAACCGTGGTAAGCCATCATCGCGGTTTGCTGACGTAATAATTGAATAACCAATGTAAGACAAATGTCACCTTAGTCTTCCTGCGACGGATGCTGCATTCGAAACGTCAGGTTAAACAAAATAAAACAATTATAATATAGCGATATTTCCGTTAAAAATTGTTTAATTCAATGTAATATGTTATTTTTATCATAGTTCATTTACATTTGATTATGATATTTTGTGTCATTTTGTTAGATAACTTGTTGCCATTTTGTAGGAGGTGCCATTTTATGGGAGTTTTGACAGTCTTCTCTTGTTGTAAGTTACAATCGGTGGCGGCGGCGCTAGGCGTCTGCCACCACCGATGGCGTCGCGCCTGTTAGGGCCTCGTAGAAATAAATGTTTTTTTTTTAATTTAAATTAGTGTATATATTTTTTGGTTTAGTGTTTTTGATGTAAACCGTAGCCTACGATCGCTCGCGATACATTAAGTAACACTCGCGTTATGCCGCCTCTGCTGTTTACACAGCAACTCCTTAGGAGCTCACTGGTGACCTCACTCACACGCAGGAACACAACAACCCTCCAGTCCTATTTGGCTGCGGATTTCTGTGAGGTGGAAGTACATCCCCAGACAGGCTTCGATGCGCCCTACCTCTCTTAAACCTCTCTTAAAAACACCCAGAACAAGGGAAACATATGTTCATGCACACAAATGTTTGCCCTGTGCGGGAATGAAACCCACGAGCGTTGGTGTCAAAGTAACGTAACAGCGAGTTTCGCTGCTGCGCCATCGAGCTCGTCAAAAATACAGTATTAGTGTATAATTCAGTTTTTTTTATTTAAATGGAAAACGAGAGAGACATCTCAAGGTTGATGTCGCCGATGACCACGTTTCGTCTAGCCCGCCACTGGTTACATGTTACAATCGATTTTGTACTTAGGTATAATTTTGAGTCCCGAAATTTGGGTCTCAAAGCTATCCATGTTAATTTTTCGTGCAGTGAAGTTTAGGCTAATAAGCGTCTGAGTAGCGATCAGCGATCTTGGTTATATGTTTTTATTTTATATACAAATACAGGCAATGGATTTGTTGCTTTCTTATGCAGTGAAAAACATTTCGAGGTAAATCCCGGACGCTGTGTTGCCAGTCACCAGAATTTCTACGGAATTGTCCGGACTTTGCCGTTTACACGCAACGTCTCTGTCGAGGTTTTCCAAGTGTTATGGAAATCATTCATTCTCCTGATAAATTTAGGAACTTGATTTCCAGTCTGACGATATTTCTCTTGTATAATAGTTAGATTAGATTCGATTATTTGAAAGATTTTGATACAGAGAATATGATGGTAGCTCAGAATACAGAATAAACCAGAAACCGCAAACACGCCCAAAACTGAAGCCATACAAACTACTCTCAATGAGAGTAGTTTGACATTTGGACGACTAGTATATATTTGACCACCGTGTCTGTTACGCGTAAAAAATTCTCGATAGTTTTTATTAAATAATGCCGTCTTGTGCGGTTCCCACCCGCAAGAATGCAGTTAGAAGCATAAACAAACAAGATGGGATCACATTTCATGTGTAACTAGCGCATTTACATCTCATTTTATTTAAATAATGAATTTCTTTTACTCGTTGATAGTGGTAAACAATTTGGGCGAGTCCATTTTGTTCATGTTGCCAGTTTTACTGGTTTCTTTTCCCTACTTTTTTTATAAAGTTGACATTGATGAAATAAATAATAATTGCATGTTAAGTAATTGAAAAATAGTTTGATTAATATAAAATATGTAAATACATTTATTTTATTTTAAGGTATTTACGATATGAGCCTATGCTTACATTATTTGAGGTCTTTTAATATAAATATGGGCTGAAATAAACGATTGAAATATTATTAACTAGCTGCTGTCCGCGTGGAGTCAAATAACGTAGCCTATGTGTTAATCCAGATCATAATCTATCTACGTGCAAATTTCATTCAAATCCGTTCAGCCGTTTAAGCGTGAAAGAGCAACAAACATCCATACAACAAACTTTCGCGTTTATAATATTATAAAGTAGGACTAATGTTTTTGGTATATAGTCTGCATATGTGAAATTGTGTAAATAGTAGTTTGTTTACAAAAATGTTTTGTGTAAAACTATTCTAATTACTATATGTGGAATTTCAGTTCCCACTGATGAAATTATAAAAGCAAAGAGCAAGACTTCTTCATTTGTCGAAACGTAAAAATGTATTGATTAACTCAGAATCAAAACGGCAATATTATTAGTACAACAAAATGTACCTAAGTAAAGACATATTTTTGTAAATTACTTGTGTTTTATTTTACTAAAACATTTATTTATGCATAACAGTATTTTAATATTACAACTTCAATATTAATATACACAATATTAATATTACACTTTTAATTTACCCTAAAAGATGCGAACTCTCACTAACCTAGCAACACTGTACGGGTATGTGAAGGTATGGGAAGTATGAGGAGTGCGGGGGATTGCGAATTGTTTCTGGACACAGCGGACGCCATGTATTATCGGCTGTAGGCTCCTTCTGGTTTATTCTGTATTCTGAGGATGGTAGGTAATATTATTTTTACATGTCCAACAAAATGGGCTTATAACTAGCTTAACCCAGCGACGTATCAAAAGCGACGTAACTATAAAAACATCTTAGGCTTAACCTCGATTGGTGTATTATTTAAATAAATCTGGATTAATGTTTTCATATTTATATTAATTATAAAAATAAAACATAACAATACTGATACCTACATGTATTTGAATACAAATCAATTAAACTGACACACAATTATTTCATGTCCAAGAACTCTTTGATAGTATAGGAGCAAGTTGTCGTGAGGTATTTTCTTTTCTCGTCGTTTATTTTATCGTCTCAAAAGTAACTTAAAGAAAAGAAGGTAAGATACTTACTATTTAGATCGTTAACAATTTTATTGCCATATTATGAGCACTCCTCTGTACCAGATTGAGTCTAGAACTTGAAATTTCTAGCTTAATGTTTGGCCTCAGTGGAAATTCTTTTGTCCTATTTGTTAGTACATTTGTTGTTTGGCTACGAAAGCAGCAATGCTGTTTTTGTCTTAATCAAGTTTAAGATAGCGCCTGGAAGTTATAGATCGACGTTATTAAACAAATTATATAGATCCGTCAGGTACGCAATATAGCTCTTTGATGAGATGAGGATGTTGCAGACTTATGGGTTTTTGTTTTCTAGAAACCCTATCACAGATCTAAACAGATTGTATAAAATCAAGTCAACAATCGGTTGAAATCTTGATCATTGACAATGCAAAATTTGATAACATACTGCAGTGATATACAAATTTGCGTTCACTCAGATTTTTCGCAACGAAATGCTGGCGATGTATTACGCAATGCACGGCAAGCACGTCAGGAACTTATTATTCAAAGCAATTTCCTTTTCGGCACAAAACTTTTCTAGAGTATTAAATATAGTTTCTTCTTTTGAATCTGTTTGTAGCAAACAATAGTCTATCTATCTATAACTTCACACCAAATCTCTTGTGGGGTAGGCAGAACTGAGCGCCACGTGACTCGATCCTTACACACCTCACTCGCTTCTTTAATATTAATTGCTCTTCTCATGCTCGCCGGTTTTTAATGCTCTTGACGTGACCTTCTGATAGAACACGACCAATTTGGTCATGGCAGGTGAGTCTTGGCCTTCCACGACTTCTATATCCTTCCACTTTTGCATTGTATATCTGCTTCGTCTTCTTTCATCCTACATTCTTTCTACATATCCGAACCAACGAAGCATGCATCTTTTTATTTAACACTGACGTTCTCTTTTAGACTAACTCTCTTTCTTACATCATCCTTGCGAATTCGGTCTACAAGCGTTACGCCACAAATTTTGCGCAACGCTGGCATTTCGACCGCGTTTATCATACTTTCATACAAAGCTCACGCTTCCATAAGTAAGCGTTGGGACCAGCACTGCATTGTGTATAGCGAGCTGTGCCTTCTGGCTCAAGTTTTACTGTCAAGAAGTTTTCCCAATGCTCCATTCTCACTATTCCCATCACTCATTCGTCTTTCCACATCTGCGGTGTACCTTCCATCCCTGCTGAAAGCGCATCCAAGATATACAATCTCATCCACTTGTTCCAACACTTCATCATCAACCGTAATCCTTACATTGGTTCTGGTTTCTTCTCTTTCAAATACTAATTATCTTTGTTTTCTTCGCATTCAATAGTACCTAAGCCTTACTCCATACAATCGTCTTTCACCATTTTGACGAGTGTTTGCAGTTCAAATGGTGTTTCTGCTAATATCACGGCATCGTTTGCATACAGGAGACGGTTCATAAGGGTGATACAAGAACAGAGTGTGGGCTCAGACCTGGTAGACGCATGTATGTCACATGCTAACTTCCGAATGTCTCGATGACACCGACGAACAGAAAATTTATATAAGTTAAGAAAGAAAAATTAAATAACGTTTATTTATTTATCAAAAGTGTATTAATATTGGTTCGGACATGTAGAAAGAATGCAGGATGAAAGAATGACGAAGCAGATATACAATGCAAAAGTGGAAGGATGTAGCAGCCGAGGAAGGCCAAGACTTACCTACCATGATCAAATAGGTTGTGTTCTATCAGAAGGTGATGTCAGGAGCCCTAGAAACCGGCGAGCGTGCATGAAAAGAGCAATGAATGTTAAAGAAGCGAGCGAGGTATGTAAGGATCGAGTTACGTGCACTCGGGCCTACCCCGTAAGGGATTTGGCGTGAAATTTTAGATAGATAGATAGAAAAGTGTATTACGCAAAGATGATTATGATGATTGTTTATTAATCAGAAATAGCTCGTGCCAGACAGACCAGCTCTTTCTTAAAATACGTTTATTAAACACATTTCAAAAATAGAATATACAATATAGGTGTCAAGGAGTAACAAGCATTTATCATGGTGTTGTTAGTGTGTGTGGGATTTCACATACACTAACGAGAAAAGATTGTTTGTACATATTCATTACAGAAATTTAGAATTGTACATATTAAATGTTAAAAAGTTTGTGGATGAGTTTATTTTACCAGTGTTTCTGTCTCTTTGTAGCTTACACTTTTTAACCATTTATAAAGCTTTCTTTTAACATCTCGTAATCACAGAGGATAAATTTCAAGGTTTTCTATAAGTTTTTTTTTTCCTTATGCAATATGTTACTTTGCCAACGTCAAGTATATAATATACACGAAAAGAAACCTAATAAATTGGAATTTTCAGGAGGTGCATTACTTCAGGACCTGAAACAAAAACAAAAAGAACTACCTATTTACATCTATTTACATATAAACTATTTATAACTAAGTACATAATACTGTAAGACCATCATCTACAGACTATTCTTGCTCTAGAGTTTAATATTGTTTAATGAAATGAAATCTGAAATTACATTTACATAAAATGGGTTTAGAGATGATACTATACACTCGACACTAGTAGGAAACATGTGTTTATAACGAATGAGAGAATTTAAAAATGGGCGGCGATCGTATTTGTTGCAAGCAAAAAAGATATGATTGATAACCTCTTCCTCAAGACCACACTCACAGATAGAGGAATCAAGTATTCTCAAACGTCTTAAATGGACAGCTGTACAACAGTGGCCAAAGCGAATACGACAAATTGTTGTTGTGATACATCTGGATGCAGTAAATCTATAGAACCAAGGTTTAGATAGAATCGTAGGTTGAATTGCAAAGTAACGACTCCCCGTCACCTTTGAACTCGACTTCCAGACATTCGCCCAGGATTTTAAAAGATTTCTTTTGTGGAGTAAAAGTAAATCCGTATAGTAGTTTTGGAATGGAACTTTGTCACCACATATTACAGCCTGCTTTGCCAAGGAATCTGCTTTTTCATTTCCTGTTATGCCACAGTGGCTGGGGATCCAAGCTATAATTACCTCCAAGTGACGTTGAGAGCACAAAAGAGTAAGTTTTTTGATATGAAATATTAAATTAGTATGCTTTAATTTAAAAGGGTTTGATTCCAAGGAATACAAAGCACTAAGAGAATCGGTAAATATTATGGTTTTCTTTAATTTGCACAAGATAACATACTTGACAGCTTCTAGGATACCTCTACATTTTCCAGTGAACACATGTTTCTGGAGGACATTTGATTTTTTGGACTATATTATAATTTGAGTGAAAGATACCAACACCTGTTGATCCTAATTTGTCCATTTTGAATGCGTCAACATAAATAGAGTGCCAGCCAGACCAACTCTGTTCAAAAATACGGTTAAATTGCACAGCAGCGAAATGCTGCCTACAGTTAACACCAAAATTACGAATTACCCTGGGTACAAATAACACCTCTTCAAACTCGTGCATGAATAAGGGTAACTTTTCAGCATGAAAAGTGGGATTCTTTAGCTGCCTAATTCTACGGTAGCTTTTGACAAGACAAGGAATACCGTGATCAAACCAGGACATGAATAAACATGTTTTGGACAAGTATTCAAGTTTTTCAAATAAAATGTGTAAACGCTCGCCGGTTCCTGGGGCTGCTGACATTACCTTCTGATAAAACACGACCAATTTGGTCATGGTAGGTTAGTCTCGGTCTTCCTCAGATCCTACATCCTTCCACTTTTACATTGTATATCTGTTTCGTCATTCTTTCGTTCCGCATTCTTTCTACGTGTCCGAGGATTCTTACTACATTCAAAGTATCTACGAGTATTATAAAACGGCAATTTCATACTTTAACCTCTATTACAAAGGCTCGTGGGTACGATTCTCGCATAGGACAATCATTCCTAAGGAATTATTGTGTTAAAAGCCACGCTCTATTAGGGGCCGTATGCTTGTATTTTTTTTATTTGACGGAACAGGCTCACCTGTCATACCCACCACTGTGTCTCCTGTGTAGCCAGAATTGACAGCGGCGACCAACAAAAAGGCAATGAACAGTGAAGTCCATTGCTGTCCCGGGGGTTAAACTACAGCTGCCTTGGAACTCACAACGAATTTAATCAGAAGAAATTTGTAAGAGTAGTAAGTTTTCGAATAGACTTCCCGTCTTGGCAAAGTGAGAGACATGCAATATGACAAATAAGGCATTTAAAAACCTCAAAGAGATGGCTAGTCAAGTGAAGCTCAACTGCTGTGCACCACGGTTTATATATATCTAACACTATTGGGACCTAAACTGTGAGTTGTTACCTAACACATCGATTCCAATAATATAGATTGCATCGCCTAAACGCCTGGTAATTCTCCCTTGTTGCCACCAACATATACATATGCTTGTATGCCTTCCGACGTTGTATACAAAAGTCTTGACAAAGAGAAAAACGTGTATTTAGTAATTGATAAATGCTTTAAAGTTATCAAACGCTCCGTAAATAGCCCAACAACGTCACAGAATGTACGATACATGTGCGCATGTTTGAATATAGGTACTATAATACATCGATGATAGGTACGTATACTCCCGTAGGGTAGCCTATGGTCAATTGATACATTGGATACTGGAATGTATTACCAAAAAAATAGTTTTTTTTATCTACGTTGGGAAACATGCAAGCATACGGACCATCTGATGGAAAGCGGTTACGTTAAAGCCTAGGAACGCTCGCAATACGCGCGCGATGCCACCTCTTTACCAGAGGGAGACTTTGTACCAAAGTCGTCTGCGTGGGTACCTCAGTCTCACCTATTTCTACCGCTGAGCAGCTGTATTTATATAGCTGTGTGTGATGTGGCAGAGAAATTACTGGGTACTGTGACGAAACAGACTTAGGCCACAAAATTGGCAGCGCGCGAGTAACATCCCGTGGTGTTGCGAGCGTCGATAGGCTGCGGTGACATGCTTGTTTGCCAATCTAGTTGTATAAAAAAACCTCTGCTGCTAGCACAGCAACTCCTTATCTTTAGGAGCTTACTGGTCACCTCACTCACACGCAGGAACACAACAACCCTCCAGGGAGTTGTTATTTGGCTGCAGTTTTTTTTTTATAAGGTGGAGGTACTTCCCCAGACGCGCTGCTTTGATGCGTCCTACCTCTCTTGTTTTGTTACATACGTGTTTTTGACGTAAATACCTCTCTAAATTTGCTCCCATAGTGGATGGCAGTAAGCTCCTAAGGAGTTGCTGTGTTAGCAGCAGAGATGGCATCGCGCGAGCTTGACGTGATGCAAGCTCTCATAGGCTATGGTAACCTCTGATAATTAAATCGGAGGATATAGTTCGGTGTTGTAGCTTCTAGCAAACTTCTTGAGCAAATGACCAATTTCAAAAGGGCAGCGTGTGGCAATCGTTCACGCTGGCTCCGAAGCTGGTTTTGTTTATAATGCCCTTTTTTTCTTTAAACCTGCTACAAAATCAGGTGATTACCACCATAACATGAACTTCGTGAACTATGAAAAATCGGCCAAGTGCGAGTCGGACTCGCGCACGAAGGGTTCCGTACCATTATCTATAAAAACGGCAAAAAAATCACGTTTGTTGTAGGGGATGGCCCCTCTTAAATATTTGTTTTATTTTAATTTAATTATTTATTTTTAAAGTGAATATATAACTAAATATTCTGTGAATATTTCAAGCGTCTACCTGTTGCCGTTATGAATATCGAGTAAAAACGAGCAAAAAATCACGTTTGTTGAATGGGAGCCCCCTTAAATATTTACTTTATTCAATTTTTTGGTATTTGTTGTTATAGCGGCAACAGAAATACATCATCTGTGAAAATTTCAACTGTCTAACTATCACGGCTTATGAGATACAGCCTGGTGACAGACGGACGGACGGACGGACAGCGGAGTCTCAGTAATAGGGTTCCGTTTTACCCTTTGGGTGCGGAACCCTAAAAATGGTTGCGTTGTCAATTACTACCAAATTTGCCACCGAATTCGCTCGTAGTACTGTAGTTGGTAACGCGTCATATCACAACAGTGTGACCCTGCCCCAACTACAAATTCCAAAAAAGCTGACATGCAGAAGTGGTTCAATGAAAAAGACGTTCCATACAAATAAAATGACCGCTCGTGAGAAGTTATACTTCTCTGGCATCTTTAAATAAATATTTAACATTAATAACTTAATAATATTTAGTACTTATTAATTATATTAAATAATAATATTTTAATTTATAAGAAGGGTTATTGGAGTAAAATTAAAAAACGTCTATCAAGTAGTAGCGGCGATGTTTATGGAATGTATTATTACATACAAGTCAAATGTAAAATACAAATGTTATACATTTTTAACTATAGCGCCATCTGCCGGTAGTACCGTGAAACATTTAGCAATTTTAACCTATTGCACATTTTTAACTATAGCGCCATCTACCGGTAATATCGTGAAACATTTAGCAGCTTCAACCTGTACTTTTGTGTTCGAGTGCCACGCATGCACTCTCGCTCTGTCTCTTTTTATTCCCCCTCCATGGTAGCGTTAAACGTTTAACGCAACCTTTTTGCAAGTCGCATTAGAAGTATAACTTCAAAAATGTTAAAATATACAACATTGATAAATTATGTCGATTGTAGACGCTTGGTGGAATTTTAAAGACATCTCGTTAATGTCAATACTTGCACTTGTACAGATTCCACTTCACAATTTTATTTATTAATTATTTTTACCGACCGGTTTCGCCTTTACGGCATTATCAAGGTATTTTATGCGACATACTCGTATATAACATTGATAAAATTTTATCCGACCATAAAGTGATTCGCTTACCTCCATACCATCCCGATCTCAACCCTGTTGAGATGGCTTGGGCGGCCATTAAAGGGTATGTGGGTAGTAAAAATGTCAGCTGGAACAATGGCAAGTAGCTTGTGAAGGAGAAAGCTTACATACCTACCTCGCTTTCATGCTTTCTCTACCAAATCCTGTTCCCATTTCTGTACTTTAGCTTTGGAATCAGTACCTTTTTTTACGATCTTAAATATCTATTATGATAAATTAAAATCACTTTTTTTATACTACATCGGGAGGGATACAAGCATACAGACCCCTTGATGTAAAGCGGGTACCGTAGCCTGTTAACGCTTGCGATATATTAATTATCACTCGCGCGACGCCTCCTCTGCTGCCTACACAGCAACTCCTTGGGAGCTAACTGGTAACCTCACTCACACGCAGGAACACAACAACCCTCTAAGGAGTTGTTATTTGGCTGCGGTTTTCTGAGGTGGACGTACTTCCCCAGACGGGCTGCTTTGATGCGCCCTACCTCTCTTAAAACATCCAGACCAAGACAAACAGACATGTTCATGCACACAAATGTTTGCCTTGTGTGGGAATCGAATCCACGAGCTTGGTGTGAAAGTCGCGTCATTCACGACTGAGCCACCGAGCTCGTCAAAAAAACATTTAAAATTTACTTTTTTAAATGTTGTCCGATCCCCAATTATTACAAGCAAAGGCGCTGTTTCCTATATTGGGTTTTTTTACTTGTGACATCAACATCGCTCAACAAAAGAAGAAATAAGAAGCGTGAAAGGTCAACCAAGAAAAAAGAGAAAGGGAAACACATATTCTCATATAAATTGATTGGTTGAATTAAAATTTCAGTTCAAGGATCATCGAAAACACCTACAAATGAATGTAGAATCCTACTTAAAGCTTCTTAGTTTAATAATTTGATTGGAAAAATGATCAATAGGCTGACTGGACACCAAAAGATGTTGCATTTGCTTTTGTTTCGAGATTATGTGCTACATATGTAAGATTCGTTCAGACGGATGAGGTCGTCTAAGTCTGCAGAACACGCCTCTCCGTGTGTAACCAGCATAACAATCTACAAGCCTTTCGACAGATGGACGAATTGCGAGGTTTTAATAATGTGTGAAGGATTTACTGCATAATATCGTTTTATTGCAGAGTTGCGTTAGCCAGCGAAGCTACTCGTATATAACCGAGAAAATTGTCTTTTTTGCAGTTTTGCGGTTTTCGACTGTTACACGTAGTACTCCTTCAGTTTTGAAGCTAGAGAGCTGATTGTTCGACGTGAATGTACCTTAAGTGTAGATTCCCTTAAAATAGATTAAATTTCGATTAGCTCAATAAAGGATATCGATAAGTGATGTTATCGCTCCAAAAACCGTTCCAATACAAAGTCAATTGGAGCGCGTATGGCAAGCACATGATCACTGTCGCCGTTAGGGTTAGGGTTAGCAGCTCTGCTTACGCAGCTTGCTGTTATTTACTTATTGTGCAAAGCAGCTCTGCCAATGCGCCGCAGGCCCGGCTCCCCTAGTTATTACAAGCAAAAAAGATCCACAGACATTTCCCAGTATTTTTTAAAATGTACGAAACCCTAAGAAAAAGGATACCAACGTAACCCTAAAAATTATTACGACTGTGAATACAAATATTTTATACTTCATACAATATATTGTAGTAATAAAAACTTAAAATAATTATTTTAGGGTCGTGGCATCAATGTACTAATACATTTCTTACATAATATATGATGTACAGAGGCACGTTACATTACACGGCGTAGGTACGTAATATGATTCCGAGATAAGCATTATTATTGATTCAATCACGACGTATTCTATTCGTCCCCGTTTACCCTTGTATTCATTATCTACAATCAACGAAACCTATGAAACGGAAAGTCCCTGCTCGAAGTTGCCACATTAAAAAATGTTACTACGTTTTAAATAAGAAATACACAAAATGTACAGTCATTCTAATGTGAGTTACTTATTTTAACCATTAATGTTCTTTGTATAAAGTAGAGTATTTTTTTTATTTATAAGACTATATCGGACAGGTTTTTCTTTGACAAATTGTTATAATGACTGTACAGTACACAACAAAGAAACAAGTATTGGAACCACAGATATATAACTAAAGGCATAGAAGGAGCGCTGCACAGTATAAACGAGTAACTCTTTTATCCTTTGATTAAGACAAAATAACAAAGATAAGTAACGTTAAATTTATAATATGTGCCAATGGTACACTCAGCTGTTTAGCGCATCGTTTTAATATTTTTACATTAATATCGTCATACCCTGTTTAATTTGTATTTTTAAGCCTAAGGATTACTCTATAAACATCATCAGGATTTACTGGTGTTAAATATATGCCATTATTTTTGTAATTGGTGTTAGTAGGGCAACGAGAGTTCGTCGTTTTCGTTACGTGATTTTGGTCTCAATTCAAAAAATGCTTATTAAATAGTTCACAAATTTTCTCAGGTTCAGAATATACTTTATTATACTAATTTATTGAAGTAATATTATTAGTTTAGTGGTTACATTTCGTTTTTTTTTTATTATATCCCAAGCTGCTTTGCTTTTATTTTGTGAATTTTGTATATGTTTCATGTGATTTAATCGTTGTGCCTCATATATACATTTTTTTAATACCCTGGAAAATGTATTATATTTATTTTTTTGTATTATACTTATCACCTGGAAGCAGGCTATATTTTAAGTATAAGGTGCTTTTCAAAACACAACTTTTTTAATATCCTTGGTTACCCATTTATTTGTAATTGGATTATTATTGATTTTAACTTTAACTATAATTTGTGTTAATAACTTTAACACAAATTATAAAACAGCACTAATGTGTCGTGAAAATAGTTAACGGTTTTATCAACATCGTTTTCAACTTACTCGATCACTGTAAGCCTCTCTTTCAAAAATATAATATTCTTCCACTTCCGAGTCTATATATTCTCGAGATATGCATGTTTGTTAAGAAACATGCAAACCTCTTTCCCTTGCATGACAGGAAGTTAAAGAAAGAAAATAGCAGAAACCCAAATAAATTATTCGTACCTAAACAACGACTGAAAGTTTACAGTGACAACACATATTGCATGGCTATAAAAATATATAATAAACTACCTAATGACATTAAGGAAATTTCTGTTATTAATAAATTCAAAGGTAAATTATTTAATTGGCTCTTATGTAAATGTTTTTATACCATTAAAGAATATTTAGACGAATTGCACAAATAGAATGTAAGATGACATATCGGAATTGTATTTAATTTACCTTTTCATTAATAACAACGGACTTTTAAAACAGATTTGTCACCAGATACGTAATTACATATTATTAATTATGTAATTACGTATCTGGTGACAAATCTGTTTTAAATAAAATTGTAATCATGTTCAAATTATATTTCTACGCTGCCGGGAGCAGCAAGATATGTATGACCTAGATATAAGATATTTTTGACCTTGTTTATCATAGAAATAAATATTCATTCATTCATTCATTCATTCATTAGTAATACTTCTTGACGCCGCAATACAATTACAAAATTTACGCATATTGTCATCTGACATATATATAATATCTCTTCTTTCTTCGAACCATTCTGAATGAGTTTTATTAGCTTTGTCGTTTATTTTGACTGAAAAAGAAATAATTTAGGCTGTTTCATGATAGGATAGCGCTAAGTAGTGTATATCAGATTTAATATTAGATACATGACATTTTTCGCGTCGGTCTCTAAATGTGGTTAGAGAGATTATAGTTACTTAGTATTGGTTTGAGTGCTGTGGAGTGTTTTTGTTTTTTATCTTTCTTCTTTGCAAGTTGGCATAACAATAATTTCATTTGTTCAAGGAATATGTCAGCATTTGAATTAGGAGTTCTATATATACACACAACACTATTATTAGATTATATTTTGTAATTTCTATTGCAAAGCCTTCAAAATTATAAATTTAAGATTGAAATGAACTTGATATGTCTAAATATTTGATGTTTTTTTTTAACATTATGCATGTGCCTCTTCGGCGCTCTTTTGGCCTAAAATAATGCGCTGCGAGACGATAAGAGAGAGAGAGAACGGAGCGCCACGTGACTCGATCCTTACATACCTCACTCGCTTCTTTAACATTCATTGCTCTTCTCATGCAAGCTCGCCGGTTTCTTGGGCTCCTAACATCATCTTCTGATAGAACACGACCAATTTGATCATGGTAGGTAAGTCTTGGCCTTCCTCGGCTCCTATATCCTTCCACTTTTGCATTGTATACCTGCTGCGTCATTCTTTCATCCTGCATTCTTTCTACATATCAGAACAAACCAACGCTCTCTTTCAGACCAACTCTGTTTCTAACATCATCGTTGCGAATATGGTCTACGCGTTTATTCTACTTTCATGCTATCTATAACTTCACGCCAAATCCCTTGCGGGGTAGGCAGAGAGAACCGAGCGCCACGTGATTCGATCCTTACATATCTCACTCGCTTCTTTAACGTTCATTGCTCTTCTCATGCACGCTCGCCGGTTTCTAGGGCTCCTGACATCACCTTCTGATAGAACACGACCAATTTGGTCATAGTAGGTAAGTCTTGGCCTACATCCTTCCAATTTTGCATTGTATATCTGCTTCGTCATTCTTTCATCTTGCATTCTTTCTACATGTCCGAACCATCGGAGCATGCCTCTTCTTATTTTAATACCGACGCTCAACTCTGTTTCTAACATCATCATTGCGAATACGGTCTACAAGCCTTACGCCACAAATTTCGCTCGCATTTCGACCGCGTTTATTCTACTTTCATGCTCTTTCTGCCATACCCAGCTCTCGCTTCCATAAGTTAGCGTTGGGACCAACACTGCATTGTGTATAGCGAGTTGTGCCTTCTGGCTCAGGTTTTTACTGCCAAGAAGTTTTCCCAACGCTCCATTCACACTATTCCCAGCACTCACTCGTCTTTCCACATCTGCGGTGTACCTTCCATCCCTGCTGAAAGCGCATCCAAGATATACAAACTCATCCACTTGTTCCAACACTTCATCATCAACCGTAATCCTTACATTAGTTCTGGATTCTTCTCTTTCAAATACCATTATCTTTGTTTTCTTCGCATTCAGTAGTAAGCCTTTCTCCATACATTCGTCTTTCATCGTTGTGACCAGTGTTTGCAGCACAGATGGTGTATCTGCTAATAGCACGGCATCGTCTGCATACAGCAGACAGTTCACCGCTAGGTCACCCATGCGCAATCCCACATTCGTTGACCTTATTCTCTGCAGACAACTATCTCGAGATACAGGATAAACAGCCTAGCAGATAGCATGCAACCCTGTTTGACACCAATTTTGACATCAAACCAGGGTGACATCCCACCATCTATCCGCACACCTGCTGAGCAATCCTTGTAAGTAGACTGCACAACACGGAGCAGTGAACCGTCAATCCCATATCTCGGCAATATGTCCCACAGTTCCTTTCGCACAACCCTATCAATGGCTTTCTCAAGAGCCACAAAACCGCAGAAAACCTTCCGGTTTATGGCCAGATGCTTCTCTACGATATTGCGGAGCGAGAAAACTTGATCCGTACATCCCCTTCCATTTCGGAAACCTCCTTGTGCGTCCCACAGCATTTCATCGGATTTCACCCTCAATCACCTTTCCATATACTTTTGCTGCTAAGCTGATCAAACTGATGGCCCTATAGTTGGCGCAGTCCATGCGTGACCCCTTGCCTTTATACAAGGGCACGATGACTGCGAGTCCATTTTTTTTTTTTTTTTTTTTTTTTTTTTTTTTTTTTTTTTTTTTTTTTTTTTTTAAATACGTGCACCCCTGCCATGGGCAAGGCTATTTATATACATTTTTTAATTTCCTAATCTTAATTTTTTAAATATTCTATTGTAAGTAATAAACACATTCATTCATCATACTCTCTTCCATTCCGCAATTCATTCTTCCATTCATCATCTTTCAATTTTATTTTCTAAAATTTGATTTTGCCCATTTTAGAACGTCGGTGAAACGATAGTGGCTATTTCCAAACTTCCCTCCCCATACTGCATCAGTCCAGCCACGGGCGACAGAGAGCTTCACAGCTCCACCTAGCCACCGCGATCCCTGCGGCTATACAGAGTATAGCCGAGGTATACAGCATTAGTCCTAGGTGGAGCTGCTCTGCTTATTCCGATCTATAGTAGCCGTGGCTAGACTGACGCAGTATTTTATAAATTTTGCTCGTGTTTTCCCCATCACTATTTCGGAGACTGTAGTTTCGGTGACCCGCATTCCCAACTCCTGCTCCAAATCGTACCTCTGTTTGGAGAATGCGGGACACCGAAACAATATGTGCTGCACTGTCTGGTCCACGCCGGGCTCGCAGAAGCAGGATGGGTCATCCGCGCACTTGAACCTGTGCAAGTACGCGGAGAACCCACCATGCCCCGAGAGGACCTGCGTGGTCATGCTCGACGGCACCATTTTGCCCACGATGCCGTACGCCTCCGCCGCACTCGGGAAGAACATCTTCGTCGTCGAAGCTGTTGTTCCCGATGTGTATCTCCTGTCCCATTCGTCAATGGTCCCCTTGCGGATCATACCTTTGACGAATGAGACAGGGCAGCGGTCATAATCTGGCCGCCTCCGCAACCCCAGTGCGGCGCTCCTGGCGAGTTCATCGGCACGTTCGTTCCCCTCCAACCCCGCGTGTGCCTTAATCCAAAACAACGAGACGCTCTTACCCTGGCTTTTGCACAGTTTAAGAGCGCCCCGTGTTTGCACCGCCAGGGGATGGGGGGACTCGACGTTCGCCACCGCCTGGAGCGCCGCCATGGAGTCGCTGAAGATGCCAATACTGGGTCCATCGCAGCTCAAAGCGTACTCGGCCGCCGTGCAGATAGCCAGGAGTTCCGCCTGGTAGACGGTACAATAGGACGACAAAGCAAGCTTGAGGGCCTTGGTTTCGGCGTCGCCGTTCCATACGGACACAGCGGCGCCAACCCGGCCCTCAATCTTGCTGCCGTCCGTGTAAATTCGCAGGGCAAAGTTGGAGTGTGCCCTGCATTGTTCCTCGTCCACCAGGCTGCCGAACTCCAAGCTATCTAGCTCTGCGGGATGCGGGGCCTCGATCTTCGAGGCCATCCGCTCGATCTCCCTGTCCCCGAGCAGCGGATGGGGTAGCCCCCTCTTGGCCTCGTACAAAGAGGCGACCTCGCGCACTCTGAGGTCAAGAGGCAGCACCCCGGCCAGCAGCAGTGCGGAGTTCAGGGAGACCGTGCGGTAGGCTCTGCAGATCTTCTGCGCGAAGCCCCGCTGTACGCTGTTGAGCTGTTTCTGGATGCCCAGCTTATTGACCGCTGGAGCCCATGCGGCGGCAGCGTACAATATCGTAGGTTCCACTACGGCTGAATATATGATCTTCACTACTTCAGGGTTGAGACCCCAACTGACGCGGGCCGTACGCGCAAGGCGCCCGTATATGGCCACTGCCCTTTTACAGACAGTAGCCACGTGCGCGTTGAACGTCAGACCCGCGTCAATCGTCAACCCCAGCAGTTTGATCTGCCGAGACATGCCAATGTCTATCCCGCCCATGGTAAGCCGCGGGGTGTCATACCGAAGTTTGCGCGTGATCAGCATAGCGCTGGTTTTATGCGGCGCAAACTTCAACCGGTTTTTGACACCCCACGCCCTCACATGCTCGAGAGCGGCATTGGCCTGTCTCTCTATATCCAGCGCAGTGTTGCCGTCGAACATCAGCACGACGTCATCGGCGAAGGCCTGACAGTGCACCCCCGCAAGGTCGAGTTGCTGCAGAAGAGGGTCCAATAGGAGGTTCCACAAAATCGGTCCTCCTATGGACCCTTGGACGCACCCTTTGGTGGTGGACCGCAAGGTTTCCTCCCCGGCGTACCTCACTCTGACCGTCCTATCGCTGAGATAGCTGTCGATCACTCTCCTCAAGCCCAGAGGACAATTTTCCTCAGCCAGTCGCAGTTTGATGGCGGGCCACCAGGCGTTGTCGAAGGCTCCCTCTATATCCAGCGAGACGAGAGTGAGCATTCTCCTCTCGTCAAGCTTGGCGCGGATGTGCTGCACCAGGTTATAGAGGGAGTCTTCGGTTCCCCTTTGTGTCATAAACCCGTACTGGCGAGTACTAATCCTCGGTAGAATGTGGTGCTTGAGGCGAGCGATCAGCATTTTCTCATATACCTTGCCCAAGACAGGCAAAAGCCCAATCGGCCTGTACGATTTGGGCAAGGTATATGAGTCTTTGCCTGGTTTCCGAAGGACAATTACGAGGGCCCCCTTCCACAGCCGAGGAAAGTAGCGGAGGGCTCGACATTTATCAAGAAGGGCCAGGAAGAACTCAGGGTCACTGTTGATGGCCCGAGCGCAAATGTCAGGCGTGAGGCCGTCGGCACCGGGAGCCTTCTTCGGGTTGAACGACGATACAGCCGCTGTGAGTTCCCTCATGGTAAACGGCGGGTCATGATCATCATCGACCCGCTCGTTTACCTCGCGGGCCTTCTTCCTCATTTCGCGGTGATCTGTATCGTCGTCCAACTCGCTGTCGGCAGGATAGAACGTATCCGCCAACAGCTCGAGGGACTCCCTGTGATCCAACGGCCTCCCGCCCTCCTGGAGGAGTACATCCTCCTTGCGCTCGGTTGCCCTCCCAATGACCCGATAGATACCTTCCCAGACGCCTTCTCTGTCTTGCCTCCCGCAGAATTTCCTCCAGCTGTCAGTCTGGGCATCCCGCACTGCGGCCTCGTATTTGCCCTTCTGTTCGAGGTACGAACTGACCACCATTTGTCTCCGGTCCGGCGCTGCGTTTCGGATTCTGCGTCGCTTGGTGTTGGTTTGCCTCTTCAGCTCCTCGAGTTCCTCCGACCACCACGGCAATCTAAATGAAACCCTGCCTTTGATTTTGGGCATCGCTGCCTGGCAGGCCTCGGCTATGGCTCGGGTATATCCGTCCACGATTACCTCCAGGTCCTCCCACACCTGGACCGCCTCAACGCTCTCCACGTTCAGGCGGTCCCTCCGCATGATTGCTGCCAGTTTCTCACGAAACTGACACCAATCCGCTTTCCTGGTGTTGAAGATCCTGGTGGTCCTCGCCACGGATACCCCTTTCGCCCGTGCCAAGTTGATTTCAAATAGAATGCCGTTGTGGTCAGAGGACGTTAGGGCCTCGGAGACGCGCCAGCCATCCACCAGGCTCAGCATATCCTCAGAGCAGGCCGTCACGTCGACATGGCTGCTGTACCTCTTCCCGCCTCGAACGGTATCGAATGTCGGGACGTCCCCCGAATTAAGTATCTGGAGGCCCAGCTCCCCTAAGGCTCCAGCCATCATCTCCCCCCTGGAGTCCTCTTGGGAGCTGCCCCACCAGAAACTCTTCGCGTTGGCGTCCCCGCCTATGACCAACCTTCCAGGTCCGGTTTCCCGCTCAGTCCATTGGGACCCTTCCAGTTCTCCAGCATAGGTTGCATAGGTACCAGAAGGCGTCCCGGACGTAAGTGCCACCTAATTTGATCATCTCAGCTGTGATCAGATGAATTCCCGCTGATTTTCCATTTTTCAAGCTTCGTATCGACCATTCGATCTCATCCATAGTTATGCCTTCGTCGGACGCCGTCAACGTGGAGTAAGCATCCGACTCACTCTCATTATCAGCGTCCGATGCATACTCATACATTTCCTCAAAATATTCACTCCACCGTTCTAACACTTCCTGAGTGTTTGCAATAATGGCAGAAGCTTTAGACTTTATCTTATCCATTTTGGATGCTGACGAACCACTCCGAGACTTCTTTACCTCTCTCCAAAAGAGTTTGGTATTTGCCTCGAAGTTTTTCGTCAGCCTCTCTTCCTCATTCGTAATTTGTCTTTTACGCTTCTCTTTCACTAAAGCCTTGGTTTCATTCGTGCATAGACGGTACATTTCTTTCTTCCTTTCTCTCATATTTTCATTTAAGGGCAAAGATGATACGTAATCCAGCCATGCTTTCCTCTTTCTTGCTACGGAGGATTCAACCTCCGTATCCCACCAGGCATCTCCTTTCGCTGTTTTACGTCTCTTTGCGCATTCACAAGCTTCTTTTGCACTATCCACCATACTTTCTTTCAAAACTTTCCAACAATCATCCACATCTGAGTCGGAGAGGCTTGCATTTGCAAGTCTCTCACTTACCAGATGCACATACATTCTCCTTACACTTTCATCTTGCAATTTTTCGCTCATTATCCTTTCATGATCTCCGAAAGGGATACGCACTCGCCAGTGCCTCCACTTCCTAAAAAGGCCCACAAACCGGCTTACCACCAGGTAGTGGTCCATCTTAAGTGTGGGGCCTCTAAAGGCTCTTGTATCCATTATAACATTTCGGAGACGTCTATCTATTAAAATCAAATCAATCACACTTTTTGGTCATTCCTTCTCCATGTATACGTGTGAATATCCTTATGATGAAATAAAGTATTCGACACGAGGAGGTATCGTTCCATACATAAATCTAGTATTGATTTACCTGCTTCGTTCACTCTCTTATCTCCATACGGACCAAGAACAGCTTCATAGCTGTATCGCTTGGTCCCAGCCCATCCATTCAAGTCTCCACACATAATCACTCATTCCCTTCTGCTAAGTCCTGAACATCCCTTACAGACTCTCAAAACTTCTCCAGTTCTTGAGCACACGCTGAGCTTACGGGAGCGCATGCTGCAACCAAAAATACTCGCGTGATGCCTAGTTTAATACGAACCCAGAAAAGTCTAGGCCCTACCAAACAGTAATCTCTTACACCAGTGGCTAAGCGAGAGGAGAGTACGACACCTACACCAGCACTGGCTTGATCGTCCCGGTCTACCCCAGACCATAGGGCCATCATCCCACCGTGCCACCATCAGTGTCGCTCCCCTTGCGCTTAGTCTCTGTCACACATAAAGCATCCAAACGTCTATCGTTCATTACGTCTATCAGTTCATTCGTCTTATCATTCAATCCACCTCTCACATTCCACGTGCCTATGCGGCACTCGGCTCCCCTCGTCCCGCCGGAATTGGCGCTGCGTGGTGGGTGGCGCCCCCCACCGCCGCATGCAGCTGTATTCGCACCGACGGGGGCGGATCGGTGCGCGTCGCCTACGGGGGACGCCCTAATTCGCACGTCGGTGCGCTCTTGTTCCAGAGTTGCCATCGACTGATTGGCCGGGGTCGCGAACGAGCACGCTTCTGGCACATGACCCCCTATACTTTCATGCTCTCTCAGCCATACCTAGCTGTCGCTTCCATAAGTAAACGTTGTGACCAGCACTGCATTGTGGAGCTGTGCCTTCTGTCAAGAAGTTTTCCTAACGCTCCATTCACATTATTCCCACCACTCACTTGTCTATCCACATCTGCTGCATACCCTTCATTCCTGCTGAAAGCACATCCAAGATATACAATCTTTTCCACTTATTCCAACACTACATCATCAATCATTCATCAGTTTCTTTCAAATACCATTTTCTTCGTTTACTTCGCATTTAATAGTAAGCCTTTCTCCATACATTCGTCTTTCATCATTGCCACCAGTGTTTGCAGTTCATATGATATTTCTGCTAATAGGACGGCATTGTCTGTGTACAACCGACAGTTCAACACTAGGTCACCCATGCGTAATCTTACATACTTCGATCTTATTCTCTGTAGACAACTATCGAGATACGGAATAAACAACCTAGTAGACAACATGCAACCCTGTTTGACACCAATTAAGACATCAGACCAAGGTGATATATTGCCATCTATTCGCACACATGCTGAGCAATTCTTGTAGGTGGACTGCCCAGCACGGAGCAGTGAACCGTCAATCCCATATCTCGGCAATATGCCCCACAGTTCCTTTCGCACAACCCTATCAAATTCTTTCTCAAGATCCACAAAACCGCAGAAAACCTTCTGGTCTATGACCAGATGGTTCTCCACAATATTGCGGAGTGAGAAAACTTCATCCGTACATCCCCTCCCATTTCGAAATTCTCCCTTTGCCTCTCACAGCATTTCATCCGATTTCACCCTCATTCTCATTTCAATTACTTTTCCATATACTTTTGCTGATAAGTTGATCAAACTGATGGCCCTATAGCTGGCTCAGTCCTTGCGTGCCCCATTGCCTTTATACAAGGGTACGATGACTGCACGTCTTCAGTCCATTGGGAACGTTCCAGTTCTCCAGCATAGATTGCATAAGTACCACAAGGTATCCCGTACGTAAGTTTGATCATCTCAGTAGTAATCATATCAATTCCCGCAGACTTTAAAGTATTTAAGCTTCGTATCGACCATTCAATTCCATCCATAGTATACTTTCATCGGACACCGTCAACGTGGAGTGATCATCAGACTCACTCTCATTGCGAGCGTCCGAGGCATATTCATACGTTTCTCCAAAATATTTACTCCACCGTTCTAACACTTCCTGAGTTTTAGCAAGAATGATACCAGCTTTATCTTGTACATGAAATAAATTTAAGTTAAATGAAAATAATTTAGAAGTTAATTTAGGCAAAACAAAATTAATGAAATTTAATAACTTTCAAAACTTTGACATTAATTATAAATGGACAACTTCTACAGAACGTTAATAAAGTGACATTCGTGGGTATAATTATAAACCCTAAGTTAACGTGGAAAGAACAGGTAGAAAAAGTTTGTACTAGAATAAGTAGATTTCCTTTTGCGCTTTATAAATTGACTAAAACAGCTTCTATAAATACTGCTATTGCAGCTGATTATGCGCATGTGGAATCTATAATAAGGTATGGACGGATACTGTGGGGAAATGGCGACTACATGAATGAAGTACTCATTGCCCAAAATATACCGGTACCTTGCCTTTATATACTCGAATTAGGAAAGTTTGTTAAACAAAATAAATATATATTCATACAAGCTAAAGATCAAACACAAAGAAGTATGAGATATCCTAATAAGCTTATAAGTAACAAATTTGATACTTAACTAAGTGACATGATGTGCCATAATTATTTAATAATATACATGCAACTTGATCTAACCCGCTTTGCGTGCTTCCGCCACCAATCAAGTTGCATGTAGATTTGACTTTCGCAAAATAACGCCTGAATCTATTAACTATTTAATAATATACCTCATATAATAAAACAATTTTCGTATGATAAATAATTCAAAATGACATTTCGTAAGTGGCTTTTAGAAAATACACTTTACTCGGTTGATGAATTCTTAAATAAATCAAAATAGATTAATTACGAGACTAATATCGACGCATGGAATAATTCTCCGAAAACAAAATTTGCATGCATGTATATAGCTAAATACGTGTAGGTCTAAGAAACCGCACATCTTGATTCCAACTGCATATATTGCACCTACCCTATTTACTGTAAGTAAATGATTTGATTTGTCCATTCCGGATGCCGACGAACCACCCCGAGACTTCTTTACCTCTCTCCTTTTATATACAACATTATTTTCTTGAAATAGACAAGCATAAAAAAGATATACGAAACGATCTGAAAGCTTTCAACGTGCATTCATAAAAATGTGGATAGGCTGTATGGTTATAAAACGTTTGCCTAGTGCGTTAAATGAATGTAAAATAAGTCGTTGGTTTGATCCGTACCCATGAAATTTTATCTTGTAAATTTCTGTGCGGTAAAAAAATATTTTTGTGATCATGCCTTCTTTACTTCATGTTTGGCATCTGTCATGGAGTTAGCTTGTGACTCGGGGGGTTTACCCTAAAATCGCCCATAAATGTGCTATCGACTTCATGCAACGTTGTTATTATTAATATTTTGTAATCAGCCAGTGCCTTGAATTTTTTATTTTTCCGTAAATTCTAAAATAAACAAGTGATAACTTGTAATTTACGCGTAGCCGTACGTCATGAACTGTTTGCTCTTTGGTAAAGAGTAAGAATTGAAAATGTCTCTAAAACAAGACGAAGACAAAAACTCGACGTTAACTAACAAATTGCTACCGCGCATTGTAATAGGCAATAGCAAATTGAAATATATAAAGTGTAACAAGGAAGATTTCTTGAAGAATTTTAACTTTCCATCGACGAAGCCAAAAGTCGAGCTCGGAATCAAGGAGGACATTATCTACGAATCGCGTCCGGGGGATTTTTTGAAGCTCGAAGCAGGAAAAAAAGTGTTTGTCGTAAACAGATTGGATGTAGCGACTAACAGCAGTCGTACTGTGGCGTATATGAGTCGTGGCGAACAAATTGGCTCTTCAGACGCGATAGTGGCTTTAATAGGTCAAAAAAACTACGATGTGCTATTTTCAGCGCTGTGTTCAGTTATTAGTTTGGAGTTGAAAGTTCGCGGTATATTAGCTTTGTTGTTAGACAAATATAAACTTGGAGATAAGCCTGCACTGTCTAAATCTAGTGATGGAACTGTGTGTGAACGTAAAAATACAGAGGATAAGACATGTCAAACAATAGAAAGTTCTATGGATATTATTATTAAACAGAAACAAAGGAAACGAGTTAAAAGGCCACATTTAATGCCATATGTGGTTAAGGATTCCCCGCAGACTGTAAAAAGGGTTGTTATCAGTCCAGAAAGCTTCAATAGTTTCTCAGAAGCGCCTGTAAAATTCACAGAAACATCTGACCATACTAGGGGAAGTACCTTGCCCTCTATAACGTTTCCAGATGAAGACTCCAATGCAAGCTTATGTAGTTTGTCAGCGTTATCAGTCAGCACTCTGCCGCACTTACTTGAAGACCCGGCTACTTTGATAAATAATATTGATAAATTCACAGAAACTGAACGAACAATTTTGAACATTGGCGGGAAAGTTGATAGTGCGCATAATCCTACAATGTTGACGTTGTTAGACGGCACACAAGTGCAAATACCGGTGAAGCCCGAGGATGTATTTCATTATGCAACCTCGGATATATTGCAATACGTTCAGCCAGAGTACAGGCGGAAATTATTACTGTATCAGGCGTATTTGGACTGGACGTATTGTTTGCATCGTGACGAAGATGGTTACATGTGAGTATTAATTTATATATTTTATAATATTTAATGTAAACTATTTGCTTTATCTCATAGAGCCCTTACCACATTCTTAATATATTTATAAATGCAAAATGGACGATTAGAGATCCCTAAAGCACGTTCACACTCTGGACGTATAGAGAATTGTGTGCATGAAAACTAAGTACCGTTTGTTTAGTGACAGGTGGTAAAATTAACTGTCGGGGCATTTCTTTACACATGTGATGTGTAAAGAAGATTCCCATAATAATATTGTTGAGTCAACATTAATTTGTCCGATTTGTTGTATCGGTCAACGGAGTAATAGCCAAGAGCCTCAACAATCTACGTAAGAGGCTCACATCTCTGTGACTGTGACCACAATAGGTTGGACTCTGGTGTTCTAGTTTTTTTTATACAACTAATTCTTTAAACCGGAACACAGCTATATAAATATAGCTGCTTGGCGGTAGAAATAGGTTAGACGGAGGTGACCCATGCAGATGACTTTTGTACAAAGTCTCCCTCTATCAGTTGTTTGTGTTCTTGTATAGATGAAGTGTTTTAAAAATTAAATTATTAGTGCCTTCTAATTAAATTATTAGTTTCTTGTAAAAATGTCGGTAATTATAAAAATCAACAACCAACAACTGGATATGTGTCAGATTACAGCATAAAAAGCATGGGTTGCTTCTTATGCTACTGATATATAAACAAAAATATAAAGTGATAATATTTATTTTAGAATAATTGAAAAGGATTGAAGTATATTTAGTTAGTAGACTTTCTATGGCTGTTGAATAAAATATCAATAATTAAAAATTATTTTCTGCTTTTTAGTTCAATTTACTATTAAAGCGTGTTTTTTTAGTTTTTTTAAACAATATTTTATTTTTTCATTTTTAGTCTTAAGCTTAATAAATTTCAAAAATCGCAATCGCTATAAGCATTGATATTGTGAGCCATTTCTGCCGCTTAATTTTTAAAGAAAAACATCATGGGATATAAGTTTCACTCAAATATCTCACACCGTGAAGGTGTAATGTCAATTCAAAGTATTGAGTATTTAAAGTAAGTTAGTAATTTAAAGTATACAGAGAGCTGTTTTTAACACGCTTTTATTAGCTTCATCTGTATGTATCTAGGTAACGGAATCTTTCACCGCAAATTTCACCTACGTCAAGACGTCAAATTGATTTGAAAATTTGCACACGTATTCAAGACCTATGACAATACAAGAATTTAACTGTTCCTCCACCCTGTGACCTCCTCTCCCAAGTGCGTTTTCGTGCAGCAGGGCTGAGACCAAACTCCGCGTAGAAGCAAAAGTCTGAAGTGTCCCGATTGGGATAAAAATCGATGTTTGACCTCGTAGAGTATAGCGATTGCGATTTTTGAAATTTATTAAGCTTAAGACTAAAAATGAAAAAATAAAATATAGTTTAAAAAACTAAAAAAACACGCTTTAATAGTAAATTGAACTGAAAAGCAGAAAACAATTATTAATTATTGATATTTTATTCAACAGCCATAGAAAGTCTACTAACTCAATATACTTCAATCCTTTTCAATTATTCTAAAATAAATATAAAGTGATACAAAGAAAATTAATTTTGTTGTAAAAAAAGCGTGGGGCGTAATTAAAATTGTAGCCCTTTAAGTTGGAATGGCAAATTGTTGGGGATTATAGGTATTGGAGGAATCAAAACTTTCTCCCCTTTAACTGGTCAGTCAGTATACCGGCTTTAATCACATTTCTTCCCAGCTCTACAACACATAGTCAAGTTCCATTGTATAATTTGGGAGGATCGAGAATACACATCAGCAATACTATGACGCCAACCTTGAGCTCCAGTATGTGGGAGTATGGGACGGTACACCTGATAACTCTAAAGAGTTTAAAAATTCCACAGGATAGGATGTACTATTGTCACTGGTCATCACATTATCTACTGATTCATAAAACCTCGCCTCGTCCTCTATAAGCTATAAAAAATCAAAAAAATCAAAAAATGTTTATTTCAATAAAGTAAAAGACATACAAAAACAGAGTTTCACTCCTTCTTTTAACTGTTTAGCACACCTGTGTTAGAAGGAGCCACTCTTCCATATGGACAAAAATCATATAACCAGTACTAGTACTTATATACTATAGACACATTTAACAACAATAAATAATGTGTATAGGTATGTGTGTATGTGCCTGTATATTTGTGTGTAAGATATAGAGGGTGTGAGAAAGAAGGTGTTAGTGTATGCGTGTGATACATAAGCAAGCATGAGAATTCAAATATCCAATTCTGATGTTCATTAATCTCCCATTACCCGCGGACCGCTTTTGCGTCACGAAATGTAATAAAGGGAAAACGTATATAACGGGGTCTGACAGGTTAATTGTCATATTTAAGCAATCTTTATACATCATCATATGCTAAAGGCTGTAACCAGGTACACAGCTTGCATTTACATTTGCGGTAGGTCAAGGGTAAATATGAAGAATTCTATTTATCTGATTGTAAAGGTGCGATGACATACGAAGAACATGATATTGGGCAAAACTGCTACATGAGCTGTGTATTTTAGCAACTCTTCGTTGTTTCAGTGCGATGACTGGATTATAAGCTAGAAGTCGTATGTTTTATTTAAAACTATGTGTAAAACAAAGAGTTTTCTAATGGAGAGGAATTCTGACATTTCATAGAGGGCCTGAGTAGAAAATCTGTGTTTCTTAAAATACATGACTTTTAATAAAGCCCTTTGAGATCTAAAGCCCTTCGAGATATAAAACTTTCTGATAATTTTGTTCACGGAGTTATGTATTGAAATTTTGTATTAGCACTGGAGAAGAAGGTGCCACCCATCTATAATATTATTTATGACAATATGTATTCTTGTGTATCACGAATTTTGATGTTAGTTGTGCGTACTCCATCTTCTGGTGATCTGCGTCTATATTTATTTATGGGTGAATCTTGAAAATTTGGTTAACTTATGGCCTAATTTTGACAAAGGTGTTTTTAGATGGTTTTCAGTAAAGTTATAATTCTATACTGTAGGTATAATATCTACTTTGTTGCATCTAAAAGGGCCAGTCACTTTACTAAGTATTTAAAGAGATATTCAAGGTTTTTTGAAATTAAGTTTCTAGGGACTGACGAGACATTATAGGGACTGACGCCAAACACGGTTAGTGTGTTTAATAAAGATTTTTATTGCAATATAACTGTAACAAAATCAAATGACTTACACATTATTACTAATTACTGTAACAAATAGTCAAAATATAAGTTATTTTGTATGGTTAGTCTTAGTAGGTGTTGTTTCTACAATCTTAAATTTAGTATCGTAGCCTAGTTTCAGTCTCAAAAATATCCAATATATTGAGGTAGATGGTTTTTTTTCATAAATAGTTAACAAGCTATTTTTTTAATATCAGTGATACTTATTACCTACTTATCTCCCCAGTAAACAAGATGTATGAACTCTGAGTAAACTTAAAAGTTATAGTCACTGACTATAATGTTTCTTAGCAATTAAACTGTACTTTGAGTTTAGTACTTACAAACTAATAAATTTTAAGCAATTAACAATATTTAAAAAAAATCTGCTTTAAGTAACTAAATTATAATTTGAATGTAATATTCAGTCTTTCTGTAAATAATCACAAAGACTATCACATCAATAAATATTCTACCTTTTCATAAACGTTAACAGGTTTCTTAAATTTGTAAAATACTGTTCCACTCTTGACTATTAGGTTAGGAACTGGCAGTTTCTGTAAGACATCTTCGTAAGGCACGTCAGCGATATCATTCTCATTTATTTGAAATTCTGTGTCATTATCATTGCATATTTTAAGGAATGTAACTGTCAGCTCTCCATCTTCATCGTCATATTTGGAGCAAATCGCGGCATAACGGGACAGGCCCACCACTCATACCCACCACTGTGTCTCCTGTGTAGCCATTCGTTGCTGTCCCGGGGGTTAAACTACAGCTGCCTTGGATCTCAAAACGAATTTAATCAGAATAATTTGTATGAATAGGCAGTTTTGGAATTGACTTCCCCTCTTGGCAAAGTGGGAGACAGCAATATGACAAATAAGGCATTTGAAAACCTCAAAGAGATGGCTAGTCAAGTGAAGCTCAACTGCCGTGCACCACGGTTTATCATATATCTAACACTATTGGGACCTAAACTGTGAGTTGTTACCTAACACATTGATTCCAATAATATAGATTGCAAATCGCAGCATGTCTATATTCTTTTCTCTTCATAATTAACTTGATTAGAACATAACCTCCATTGCCATAGCTCGTTTTAGACTTTTCCTGTGCATCCTGGCTTATGCTTGCTAATGGTACATCATCTTCGGAATCCGTGTAAACATCTTCTACATGAATCCGCTATGTATAGCTTTTATACGTTATAGTCCCTAACTTATAATGATTACATCCAACATTATCACAGAAGCAACTTAGGTACTGACTTCAAAACAAGTTTATTCGGGTTATAAATATTACCCGAGACTTGGTGCACTAACAGAGTGCCTTTAAATGGTTTTTGCTCTTTCTCATGCTCCTTCATCATTTTGTTGACTGTTTTTATTTCAGCATCTTCGATAACAGAAATTTGTATATTTGGATACCTTTCTCGGAGTACAGCCACAAGGTCGTATAAGTTTGTAAAGTCACCATTCTGAGCTAGAGTTGGTCCGCACTACGTTTGCAAGTCGCTCCGATCCCATCTGGGGCACCTTTACCATGTCCCGCCTCATGTGTGTATTTAAATTTTTTCTAAACATCTTTTGGCCTGTTCTGAGTTTTTTTTTTGCGAGTTCCTCTTTGGACAGTATTGTTTTCCTTCTAGGCTGCATATTCTACAACAAATACACGGATTTTATTATTAAAACCATGCATTACAGAGTATAACCGTCAGTCCCTAGGTGTGACGTCAGTCCCTAGTCACTTTTACGACGAGGGCCTGACGGTCTAGGGACTGACAAATCAAAGCAAAATCAAACATAGCCTATGTTTTAAAGTAAACATCAAAACCAGCAGGTGATCAAAATAACAAGGCAGACAAAGCTCAAATTAACAATAAGTAATGAAAACAATTATTAATTAACTGTCTTTGAAACGACTTACCTAGGGCCTGAGAGTTTGA
Source organism: Pyralis farinalis (assembly GCA_947507595.1). Classification (NCBI taxonomy): domain Eukaryota; kingdom Metazoa; phylum Arthropoda; class Insecta; order Lepidoptera; family Pyralidae; genus Pyralis; species Pyralis farinalis. Next base: position 2,441,637 of record OX382263.1, read on the forward strand.
CTGGCACAGCGCATGTTTCCGTAACAAAGTCGGCGACCGCACTAAAATCAAAATACCGGACGCGGCATAGGTCGTGTTTACAACTAACTTCACATGGATACTTTCGCTTGAGTAAGTTTTGATAAACGCCATTAGCTTAGTTGCCGCACATTTTTGAATTTCACAAATAGCTAGGGACTGATATTTTTTAACGCTTACAATTTTTGACTTGAAATAATTTGATAAAAAATATTGTTATTAATAATTAAATCACAATGAAAAGGTCAGTAATGTAGTATTAAACGTGATTAAGTGACTTAAATCATAGTATTATATATAGAATTAGACTGACAATGAAATGCTTGCTAAATTTGCGAGATCTTACATGGCTAGGGACTGATATTTGGAGTAGAAAGAAGCGATTTTTGGAAATAAAAAATATTGTGATGTAAATCAAAATGAGTGACCTAATTACATGGACTTTATAATATCGCCTAGTAGTTGCAAATAATGGATAAAATAGATGCAAATAAGTGAAAATTGCTGCTAACATCAAGTTAACCAAATTTTAAAGATCCACCCTTATTTATTTGTTAAGTACACAATACAAACTGTTATAATAATGATTGCAATTTTGCAGTCACTATTACAACAGTTTAGACAGATTCACAATATGATTCAGATTACAATTCTATACTAAGTGTACATAAATTGATAAGATTTATCAGCCCATGATAGAGTATACTTAGTAATTATTGTTTAATGGGTAAATAAAATACATACGAGGGGATATCCATTTTCATTTGTTCGAGTTTCCTTGAAAAGCATCAGAGAATATTTTTTGGTTTAGAGTTTTAGACTAATATCAATGCGGCTCGCGACAATTTTATAAAATTTAAATATAGGTCTTCACTGACTGATGACTTCACTTACACACGCACTGCGCTTGGCAATTACAAATATTAATGACGATATTGATAGAATTTGTTAAAAAATAAATTAATAAAGAATTAATAAAATTAAATTTAACGCCGTTTTTTAATTTTCTCCAAATACATAAATTAACGTTAGGCATTTGTTTTTGCGGCCCTCCTATATGTACAGTGATTTGTATTAGTCCGCGTATCTGGCCTGGATAACCCTCCCTGTGATGCTCTAAACTTTAGAGCATCACAGGGAGGGTTATCCATCTCCATATCCAGGGATGACATAGTGAATCATAATAGTGTGGCATAGTAGTAGATGAAAAACTGTTGATATGCGAAAGCAAACATATTCCACAGGAACACATCACCGGGATAAAAAATAACCTTTTTATACTGGTGACCCCAAAAGCTCTCGATTCACACGCAGAATCTCATGCAGATCAGACGTGAAATGTGGTTGCAGTCTTCAGCTCACACGTCAGAGTACAGGCAGCTGAACAGGCGGATCTCTAAATGCATACGGCGAGACATGCGCCAATTTAATACAATTTGTATTAAAGAGCTCCCGTCTTCGCCAAAGATCGGTCTGTTGGACAAAGTCAACTTCCGAAGCTGAGGAACAACACTGGCGCCATTATTTCTACGAAGGCTGAGATTCTGAGTGAGATGGAGAATTTCTATGAATCGCTGTGCATATCGTCATTACAACCAGGCGACAGTGCTAGTAACGACCCAAGAGCTAAACTGACCCGACACTATACCGAAGATATCCCGGACATCAGTCTGTATGAGATTCGTATGGCTCTCAAACAGCTTAAAAATGGGAAAGCACCGGGTGAGGACGGAATTACGGCAGAGCTTCTGAAAGCCGATACTGGTAGTCCTTCAGAAGCTATTCAATTCCGTCATACACTCCGGTGAAACACCGGAAGTATGGAGCAAAAACCTGTAGGTCTACTCTTGAAACCAATAACAATACCAATACAAGGCGATTTCAATCCAATTGCGATTCCGATTTGTACAAAATCGCTACTCTGTAAATTGTTGTCGTTACAATTGGATTGAAATTGGAATCGCTTTGAAATCGCTTTTTGATAATATCGTTATAAGTGAAGTTAGGCACACTCACTCCTTGCACTCGAGAGGTTACCAATGACAAAAAACCGATAAAAAGTTTGTCTCGGTATTTAAGTACTGAAAATTCAGACATTACAGCGTTTATAACATTAATACAGAAATAAAATTGTTTGTTTATGTGAAATACATATATAAGACAAGAATTTGTATTTTTTCACCTCGTATTTATAAAAAAATATTTGTGAATGTGAACTAGCGACACAGTACCTTTGTTGCAGTGTGGATTTAAAAAAAAAGTCGGATATTTTGACAGTCAATTCGTTTGTGTACTTAGTTCGAAAGTTTAAAATTTTGTTTTGTATTATGTTTATTTAATAGATTTCGAAGTTAAATGAGTCGATCTTTTGAGTTGCTATTAGGTAATACCATACCGTTATTGTGTAACGAGAGAACATGGCACCTCGTCCTAGTTACGCACAAATAGAGACTTTGGTGGAATTCCTCGAGCAGAACCCCGTCATTGCGAAGGGCCTGCTTCGCACAAGCTCATCAAAGGCTGAAATAAAGAGAAAGTGGTCGACAGTGGCTGTTACCCTAAATGCACTAGGAGGCGCAATCAAAAATGGCGTTGGTTGGGCGAAAGTAAGTAAATGCTAAAATGTTTGTTTTAGTTTTAAAATTACTTATTTTTGTAATACATTCATGTATCTGCATACATAAATTTAATAAAGGTAACTTCTTATTATCACACATATAATAACTAAACATTATTTTTTATTGTTTCAGTATTGATCTGAAAAAAATGTGCTTTGAAAAAGCATTGTGCCGATGAAAATGCTTCGAAAAGGCGCACTAGTGGAGGACCCCCGATAATTTGTCACTGCTGTTAGCGTTAGATGTCCAAATGATAGCGGTCATTATTGGCTACTGCTATCCTCGACCTAGCACAAAGGCTGCCTTTAAGCAACCAGCAAAAGCTTAAATGTTGGCAACATGGAAAGCCTTATGTGATTTTACTGTGGTAAACTCTGGTTATGGTATGTCATAACCTATATTAAAAATGTGGAGCTTTAGTAACTAAATAACTTGGAACCATCACTTCAGTAAGGAGCGGCTGCTCTTTATTAAATGTTTTCAACAGGACACAAGTGATGGTTCTGTAAGTTCCTTAGCCTATGTTGACTGCTTGCTATCAGGCAGCTGTATGCATATTTTTCATATTTATAAAAAAAAAGTGTGCCCTACTTCTCCCTCATTAGTCTTGTTTTCGAATCAGTAGGGTGTACTGCATGTCGGTATTTGAATCTATGTCATAAGAGCATAGGTGATCTATAAAATAAGTGTATTGTTGTAATTTTTATTACTGTTATATAATTTAGACTATTATAATTTAGTATTGAAATATAAATTGTAAACCTCGTGTTGGATATATGAAACACAAAAATTAGTGGGATATTTAATTTTGTTTGGAAAATATAGGAATAAGTAACACCGTGATGATTGATTATAAATATAGTGAATCCTAAAAGGAATATGTTTGATAAGGTATAAGCCCTTTTTGCAATGTTCAAAAGAGATATTTTAATATAATGTTAGAAACCAAATAAACATGTTGCATGTGATGTGTAGCAATTACTGACGACTATATGAAAGCTTGCAATAAATAATCTTCTAGTGGAGATACTTTCTCAGTCAGACTGCTTATTAAATAAATTCCTTTTTTGTCAGAACATTACTTGCTACTCATGGTGATGCATGACCACAAAATAAGGTTTTCTGTGTGCCTACATGTATTCAACCATTTATTTTTAAAACTTATTTGGCTTTTTCTAATTGTTAAGGATATATAGTAATAGTTGACGAGCGAGTCGACGGTGGCGCAGTGGTGAAACGCGCTGTTACGCTACTTTGACACCAACGCTCGTGGGTTCGATTCCCACAGAGTACAAACATTTGTGTGCATGAACATGTCTGTTTGTCTTGGTCTGGGTATTTTCTATGTATAATAAGTATGTGTTTACAAAAAAAAAATGTATTTACATATGTTTATCAGTTGTCTAGTACCCATAACACAAGCTTCGCTTACTTTGGGGCTAGGTGGCAATGTGTAATTTGTCCGACAATATTTATTATTATTTATTTATTATATGTATAGTTTATATAGTAAGAATGATTTATGTTGACTGATTTGGGATTATGAGGACTGATATAAATATATATATTATAATGAGATGGAAAGGTGTTGAAATTACAAGGTATAAGGTAATTAAGTATTTACTGAAATAAAAATATATGTGATATGATTTAGTTTTTTATTTACTTAAGGGTTACATTTTATTGCCTGTTTCTCGCAGCCCAAAGCTGCTGCACTAAATGGCGTAGGTTTTCCAAACCCCTTTGTAAGTCAGCCGCATTTTCGCCCTGCATTGTTACTTCTGCATTAACATGGAAGTCTACTTCTCCTGCTGCTTGTTCAATGGGTACAATATCATCCTTAGGCAGACGCTTCTTGTTATGTAACACACGATGTCCAAGTAAGCATCGCCATCTATTTTTTAATACACCTATTAATCTTTCCACTGTATTGCGCGCCACACAGTGCAGCCTGGTGTAATTCTCCTCTGGAGAACCTGGAGAAGCATCTACAATGGGAGTCATCATATACTCCCTCTGAGCATATCCAGAGTCACCTAAAAATAATTTACTATGTTTAGCTTTTAAATAGAAACAAAAAAAATAGTTCAAATTGATTACTTTTGGACTCTTGTCTGTACCCTCACCAATACTACATACTCATGCTCATCCTACTGGATAAGGTCACCTTTCAATCAATGGGGATAAGAGAGTAGTCTGCCATGACACACAACAGCCGGTAGGCAGCTACTTTTCTTCTATATTATACTATAATATTGAGATTGCATTTCTTTTTCTAACACTATGGTAAGCTGTTACCATAGTCACTAATAGTTACAGATAAAATAATCTCACGTGTAAGGAACATGTTGAGTAGAAGTCAGACAATATACATACCTAAGAAATAAACATTCTCTCCTTGGTCAATCAGCTCCAATATGTGTCGTTTTAGGATATGCTGGTTCCAAATAAAACTATCATGTGTCGCTCCCCCAAAGGAAGCATCCACTGACAATATATTTAAGTCTGCATCACTGATCTAAAATAACATATAGGTATTATTTATGATAATGTTTTAAAATAAACTATTACTTCAGCTATATAAGAAAATTCAGGATGCATACTTACAATTTAAACGTTTTGAGAATGATAATGTTTCCTATTAAAGAAACGTTCCTCATTATCATGTGGTCTTATTATGGCGACATGGGTGCCATCTATGTATCCCAGCACAGCTGGCATTTCAAAGAATCTGAAATAGGTGTACAGTGTAATGAAGAACTCACACATACGTACAGTATTATAATAACGGTAACTCTGATTTGATTTGATTTTGTTGTAACTATAAGGATGGATAAAAAGTTAAGGCTTCTAGTGTGACATTTATTGTGAAATTGAGGTAATTGTCATTAACCATGGGGTTGATTATAAAGAATTCGTCTGTGTATCCATATCTTCATACAAACTCAAAAGGGACGGAGGGAGTTAAATGCCATATGACATGGTACTTGCACACCTCACTAACATTTTTAACATTCATAGCTATTTTCATACACAATGTGTTCATATGGTATAAGCAATAAAAGAGAACATAATAAATACCTCCGTTTAATAATATCCCTTTCAGTGGGTGATTGAGGGAATTTTATCCATTTACTACAGATATGGGAAGTATTGATGGCTTCTTCTACGTCCTTTATGGCATGAGAAATTGACTGTTGGGACATCAAAGTCCCGTAGCTACCACCGACCTTTGGTAGCTTCCAGTTGCAAAAAAGGATAAAGCGACCAATAACTGAAAAAAGAAAGGAGTTTGAAACAGTTAAAAAATATATAGTTAAATGGATATGTATGTCGTGGTTATACAAAACTTACTTTATATTTTGGAGAAATTTCACTGGCCCTTTTTTGAACCGGCATATAGGGACTTATTTCACAATAAATCTCGTCAAAAAGTTCTTTCGTCACCCGGTAATAGTGAAAGAACTCTTCGTCTGGCATGCTGAATGCTTTGTCGGCAATTCGCATGATACGACGCTCATTTCTTCTTGTTAGTACCTAGTTCTTGCTCATGACTTCTACGTATTAGCAAATACTAAACTCTTTTTTCTATAAACAAATACTGAAAATTTCTATAGACAAATACTAAACGAGCCATATCTGCAGAAAACAATATTGAAAAAAACGCAAAAAGTTACTTTTCAAGTATTGTAAACTTTCAATGCAAAACACAATAAGAATCCAAATAGAAACCAATTTTAGCTGTCAAAATGACGTGCAGAGTACCGATCTTATCAAATCCGATTCCAATAACGACGAATTAGTTCTTTTCAATTCCACGAGCAGCTTGGCGCTACTATCACGGTCAATTATTGTCCAAGATTACTCGGGAGTAAGAAAATGGTATAAATTGCTTTGAAATTGGTTCTGTATTGATATCGCATTTCAAGAGTAAGCCTGCTGGTCATATTGTTCTTCAAAAAGGGTGGTTAAAACTATAGACCGATATCGCTTCTGAGCCGCATTTATGGACTATTTTCGATAGTCATCACAAATCGTCTCGCACGCAGACTTGTTGAATTCCAGCCTCCCGAACAAACTGGATTCCGATAAGGCTTTAGCACCGTGGATCGCATACATACCCTCCGCCAGATTATACAGAAGACTGAGGAGTATAATCTGCCCTTATGTTTGGTGTATGTGGACCACGAAAAGGCTTTTGGTTCCGTTGAGACATGGGCGGTGTACAGTCTGTCCAGCGATGCCGAATTGACTATACCGATAAAAACAAATGCACGGTCATTGAAGCGTTGAAGTGCTTATACATATAGTAAGGTTACGATGTGTATCCGAGTACAGGACCAGAGTACGAAACCGATTCAAATGCAAAAAGGTGTAAGACAAGACGATGTTATATTCCCAGAAGTATTGGTAGATGTCTTCAAGCTCCTGGACTGGAAAGAATACGGTATAAACATCAATGGCGAATACATCACTCGCCTTCGATTTGCCGACGACATTGTTCTCTTGGCGAAATCGCTGGAGGAACTTAGCGTTATGCTCAATGACCTAAATAGGGTTTCCAACCAGTTAGGCCTCAAGATGAACATGGATTAAGATCATGTCGAATGTCCAAGTTACACCTACAAAGTTACACTCCTTTGCTGCTAACACAGCAACTCCTTAAGAGTTTGTTGGCGACCTCACTCACACGAAGGAACAACAACTCTCTAGGGAGTTGTTATTTGGCTGCGGTTTTCTGTGAGGTGGAGGTACTTCTCCAGACGAGCTGTTTTGATGCGCCCTACCTCTCTTAAAACATGCATATCAAGACAAACAGACTTGTTCATGCACACAAATGTTTGTCTTTTACCAGAGGGAAATTTTGTACAAAAGTCGTCTGCGCGGGTACCTCTGTCTCACCTATTAACACAAGCAGCTATATTTATATAGCTGTGTTCCGTCGTGAATGACGCGACTTTGACACCAACGCTCGCTTCGATTCCCACACAAGACAAACATTTGTGTGCATGAACATGTCTGTTTGTCTTGGTCTGGCTGTTTTAAGAGAGGTAGGGTGCATCAAAGCAGCCCGTCTGGGCAAGTACCTCCACCTCACAGAAAACCGCAGCCAAATAGCAACCACCTTGAGGGTTGTTGTCTTCCTTCGTGTGAGTGAAGTCACCAGTAAGCCTCAAAGGAGTTGCTGTGTAAGAAGCAGAGGATATATGTTACAAGCGTTAATAGGCTACGGTAACTGCTTCACATCAGGTGGACCGTATGCTTGCGTGTTTCCCAATGTTGTATAACAAAATATAATAATATTGGAAAATATTTTTCTTACGAGAGGGTTGGCTAAAAGAAAACCAGGTCAGTCTATAATTAATTAGTATTACTCTTCTTCTCTAGCGTTGTTCTGTTTCCTAATCCATTAGGATTGGATCCATAGGTCCGTGACCTAAGCCTAAGGATTTGGCGAAGACAATAATTTAGACACGGAGCGACTGCCGTCGGACCTTTACAACCCAGAGGGGAAATGTAGGTTTTTTTTTACCCGCGACGGTCACGGAGGCGGTATATGCGTTTGGGGTAAGAGGTGTTTGTTTGTGTGTCTGTTACCATTTTTCTCGAAAACCACTGAACCGATTTTGATTTTTTTTTGTTTAAAAGGTGACATGATCGGGAGTGTTCTTAGCTACGATTTAAGCAAATCTGTTCAGCCGTTTTTTAGGTCGGGGTTTTTTTTTAAATTTGTACGTGCATTATATATAAAACGGATTTTATTTATATATTATAGTTATATTATATTAGTTTGAGTTTGTATAAATCGCATTTACTATTAAAGTTTAAAAAAGCCAAATAAAATACAAATTAAAAATTTAAAAACCCACGACGAAAAAAACTTCTAATAAAACATTTCAAAAACCCACGACATTAAAGCGTAATATGATTCATAAAACAGTTAGATATAATTCTCATTAATCTATCTATCTATAACTTCACGCCAAATCCCTTGCGGGGTAGGCAGAGAGAACCGAGCGCCACGCGACTCGATCCTTACATACCTCACTCGCTTCTTTCACATTCATTGCTCTTTTCATGCACGCTCGCCGGTTTCTAGGGCTCCTGACATCACCTTCTGATAGAACACGACCAATCTGATCATGATAGGTAAGTCTTGGCCTTTCTCGGCTCCTACATCCTTCCACTTTTGCATTGTATATCTGCTTCGTCATTCTTTCATCCTGCATTCTTTCTACATGTCCGAACCAACGGAGCATGCCTCTTCTTATTTTAACACCGACGCTCTCTTTCAGACCAACTCTGCTTCTAACCTCATCATTGCGGATACGGTCTGCAAGCGTTACACCACAGATTTTGCGCAACGCTCGCATTTCAACCGCGTTTATCCTACTTTCATGCTCTCTCTGCCATACCCAGCTCTCGCTTCCATAAGTAAGCGTTGGGACCAGCACTGCATTGTGTATAGCCAGCTGCGCCTTCTGGCTCAGGTTTTTACTGCCAAGAAGTTTTCCCAACGCTCCATTCACACTATTCCCAGCACTCACTCGCCTTTCCACATCTGCGGTGTACCTTAATAAAGTCAATAAATGAAAAAATATTATTAATAGCCGTCGTGCATAACCTAAACTGTTCTGCACGACGGCTGTTAATAATATTCTATATAATAGTTATTGTGATATTGTAATTATTAATATTTTTTCATTTATTGACTTTATTAATGAGAATTATATCTAACTGTTTTAAGAATCATATCACGCTTTAATGTCGTGGGTTTTTGAAATGTTTTATTTGAAGTTTTTTTCGTCGTGGGTTTTTTATATTTTAAATTTTTATATTCATATTCATATTCATTTAATCACATAAGATTTGTTACATAATTCGAACACATTGCAGGTCACGTAAGGTGGTAGTATATTACGTTGACAAATCACCTTTACAAGGTATTCGTGATTTCAGATTCTGGATGTCACAGTACAATAAATAATTATAGAATTGAAATTACATTAAATCTACGAATATAGCACTAAATTAACAATAAGAACATATAAAAATAAATGTCACAATAATAATAACCTATACAATTAATTGAAAGCCTGTAATCCTAATAAATTTAAAGTATGTCACTAAAATATTCTTTGACATTGTAATAGGCTTTCACGATTAGCAGCTTGCTTAACTGGGCTTCAAATTTACCGTCCTGGAGGGCCTTCAGTGTATTTGGTAAATGATTGAATACTTTAATCGCCACGTAAAAAGCATTATTTTGGTATAAAGCGAGAGTTGTAGTGGGGATGGTTATGTTATTCAGACGGCGCGAGACATAACGGGTTGGTACATCGCCCAGTTTTTGGAAGTAACTAGGATGATTTTTAACTAGCCGACACAATTCAAAAATATATAGACCTGTATACTCGCAGTATTGCTCGCATCTCTGGGACGGCTCCGCACAGTATCTTCTTGAGGCTCTCGATAGGTTACAGCGACGGGCTATCCGCATAATTGACCACGAAGAGGTCACCAAAAGCCTAGAACCTCTTCAACTCCGTAGGGACATAGGCTCTCTAAGCGTATTTTACCGCCTTTACCATGGCGAGTGCTCTGAAGAACTGTTTTCCCTTATCCCACCCTCACCCTTCCGTCATAGAACCACACGTGCGGGCTTGCGATGTCATAGTTCCACGGTTGAGAATATCTCTTCGCGTACCAAAAAGTTCGGCAACTCCTATCTTTGTCGTACCATCAAAAAGTGGAACGCCTTGCCTGCACATGTGTTCCCTCCTTCCTACAATATGGGATCCTTCAAACGAAGCGTGAAGAAGCATTTTGCGGGTCAGCATGGCAGCGTAAACTGACAGGATGCGGGATGTAGTATGCTGTCAGTTGCAGTTGCGATTTGGGCTCCTCTTTCGCTTACCATCAGGCAAAGAGGGGCCACTATGCTGAACTAATATAAATAAAAAAAATAAAAAAACTGTTAGGATTTTATATTTTACAAATAGAGATCGACACGAGATTCTCGGGGCAGTGAGTGTAATAATACGTAGACAGCGCTTTTGTAGAATGGACACAGAATTTACGTCAGTGGAATTGCCCATATAGGTTAGGTCGCACGTCTAACGAAATGTATTTTCCTGAACGTGCCAGTTTCCTTACGATGTTTACCTTCACCGCCGAGCGAGTGATGATTACAAATCCTACTAATATTATAAATGCGAAAGTTTGTATGTATGGAAGTTTGTTGCTCTTCCACGCTTAAACGGCTGAACGGATTTTAATGAAATTTGACACGTATATTGATTATGATCTGGATTAACACATAGGCTACATTATTTGACTCCACGCGGGCGGAGCCGCGGGCAGCAGCTAGTATGTACATAAATCAGAAGAAACAAATTTAGTGGTTTTTTACTTTTACTTAATAACTATAATTAAAGAAAAAAGTTCATTTAATTGAGATGGATAGACTAAGTAGTACTTACTAAGTTCTTTTATTTTTTTTTATACAACGTCGGAAGGTATACAAGCATACGGCCCACCTGATGTAAAGCGGGTACCGTAGCCTATTAACGCTTGCAATATATTAATTATCACTCGCGCGATGCCTCATCTGCTGCTTACACAGCAACTCATTGAGAGCTTACTGGTGACGTCACTCACACGCAGGAACACAAAAACCCTCCAGGGAGTTGTTATTTGGCTGCGGATTTCTGTGAGATGGAAGTCTTGCCCAGACGGGCTGCTTTGATGCGCCCTACCTCTAAACGTTAGACGTTAGATTGACTTAGTACTAGAGGTCGCTCGGTAGTCGAAGTTCAACCATAATTCCTCAACCTTTAGTTGAAAGTAATTAATGTTTTTTGCCAAAGAATGTATTTCTATTATCATTGATTATCTATACATCTATACAGATAAATAAAATTGGAGTGTCTGTAATATTAAAATAACCGCTTTTTACTAAATGCATATGGATGTATGTATATACAGCCATGCAATTCTGTAAGAGCAAACATTCTTACATCCTCAGAAACATCGGCTGTTACAGCCTTGAACACAAAATTGCAATTCTTTGGTGTCGCTTTTCATGGTTGTGCGACACTAGCGCCGCAAGGCTGCGTTTGGAATTGGAATTCTACAAGGCAAACAGCCTCGCGTACGCATACAGCCTTATAGAATACCAAATAATTTAGCCGTGATCGCAGTAGACGATGTCAAAGCTGTGACATCTGTGATCACAGCGACGCACACAGCCATTACGAGTCGCTTAGAGAATTGCATGGCAGTACATATACCAAAATGAATATTTTTACAATTATCGTCTGTCTGTTTATCTGTTAGTTCCGGCTAATCTCTGGAACGGCTGGACCGATTTTGACGGGACTTTCACTGGCAGATAGCTGATGTCATAAGGAGTAACTTAGGCTACTTTTATTTTAGAATTTTTTATTAAAATAACTAAATAATAAAAAAATAACTATTCCACGCGGACGAAGTATATAATACATATTTGTTATTATTTTGCTGTTCGCTATTTTACTCTACTTATTTAGGTACTTATAATCAAATCAAATAATTATAATTGAACTATAACTAACAATTCCGCGCGGGCGAAGTCGCGGGCACAGCTAGTATGTATATATATAATTAGTAAGTTAAGGTTAAATTGTTAAAATATTCCTATTTTAAAAATTACTTATCATTCCCTATGTTACCGGGAACTTACTCGGGACTTTACTTGCCTTGAGTAATTTACCGATAACGCCCCATCTCTAGGCCGGACTGGGTACAATGTATGTACAAAGTAAACAATTCATATTTTATTTCAACAATATTATAAATATAAAGACTCTTTATCGATAATCTTTAATCTTAGTGCGACTGTTTGATCACAGTCTATATATTTGATATTGACAGATTTTAATTATCAACATTTTGCATTTCACCCTGAAGAGTTTTATTTTGTTTAATTCAGTATATGTAAATATATTATCGTGCATATATTTTTATATTTCTACACTTCTCCATATGTAGATAGAATACACTTTATTGCACCAAAATTAAAGTGACATGTTGTCTTATCGTTAAAGCGATCTTTTTACCATGCCGAAGGAAGAGAAATAATGGTTGAAATACAAATAACAGTAGGTACGCATTTATGACTACCTATTTTTACACATACATACTTACCTTGAACATTCATAGTATACATTCGAAAAAAATATTTAAAATAAGTGTAATGAACACAAAAGTAACAAGGACAATAATAGACAACGATGTACGTATTGTAATACCAAATACACGCATGTACGTATCTATATTTATTAATTTATTTGCAATTGCATTCGTGTTACATATTAAGGTGTTAGGTATAAATGTAGTACAGACACGAGCCCTGCGAGGGCGTTGCAACATGTTACTTAAATATTAACACACACACCCACACACACACACACCCACACACACACACACCCACACACACACACACACCCACCCACCCCCACCCACCCCCACCCACCCCCACACACACACACCCCCACCCACACACACACCCACCCACCCACACACACAGACACATAGTATATATATACTTTAAGTATGCTAAATGTCATACTCCTCTAAGCATTTTATTGGCTGTGAACGGCGGGGCGACATTGTTTTTTGCTGCGTGACCAAAAATAATAATAAGAAAAACAACAAATCACGTGTTTAGAAAACCAAAAGGGCATTACACAGCAAAATTGGTAAAAACATGTACCTATGCCTTGGACCCAATCAACTCTATATTATTGTATTGGCAGTGATATGGTGGCAATCGCGTAACTTTATGTCCCAAATCCTCTGCCATCTCATCCAAAATATATGTGTCAGAATAGAAATATTCTGTACGTAATAATGAAAACGCATAAAAATATCGGTTGTTGGATTTTGTTTTATTTATAATGTGATTCATGAATTCATGATAAATTTTGTTTATCGGAATGTCCCTAGATTTTTTAGAGCAAGACGTGACCTAGACGTATTAGCTAGTGAATAAAGCATATTTTTCGGTACTATGAATTAAACAGATTGATTGGCCTTTATCTAAATCAACTCTTACTTATCCCACTGCAGGGATACAGGTCTCCCTTCAACGGAAGGGGTTTAAGAGCATACTCCACCACGCTGCTCAAATGCGTATTGGTCTAGGCCAGTGTTTTCAAGCCGCCCGTGGGCCACTGACTTAGCTTAACGACTGTCATCTATCGACAACAGCCGGGACCGACGACTTAACGTGCACGGAGCACGGAGAAACCCGAGATAGATAAACCCATCTATAGACAGGCTGCGCTCGACGTTGCTTGGTCATCGAGTTTTCATAATTGTACCATACTTATTTTTTACATAATAACTGCTTTTAAAAATATATTAGTCATGTCAGAAACAAAAATTTTCTCGTGTGCCTTGTTGGGGGTTTGAGTAAGACCAGTGTTTTCAGGAACGTATGTATATTCTGTCGTCTATGGACTGACTAACTTACATACTGTTAAACAGTCTATATATACTCGTATATTTAACACAACAAAGAAATATTACTATAACATATTGATCTCATCTCAACGTGATGTTGGTGCTTACAATTTCCGTATACTTGCTTTTTTTTTTTTTTTTTTGTATTGGCTCAGCATAGTGGCTCCTCTTCGCCCGTTGGTAAGCGAAAATGGGAGCCCAAAATTGCAGCGGCAACTGACCAAGGACTACGGTGTCCTGTCAGTTGACGGTACCATGCTGGCCCGCAAGGTGCTTCTTCACGCTTCGTTTGAAGGATCCCATGTTGCTATATTTTAATTTACTACATCTGTTATTTTACTCACGTATTCCTATAAAGGAGGATACATACTTGTTCCAAAGGTACGAACACATTAATATGCTGTATCCTATTTGCCTAAACAAATGAATAGCCGAGACGCTACTACAATGTTATATCGTTATTTTCGCTGACAGATGTCATTCTAATCAAGGTATATTTAAAAAGTTCATAGTACATTTTGTATGGATGAACTTTACCAGGGGGAGACTTTGTACAAAAGTCGTCTGCGTGGGTACCTCTGTCTCACCTATTTCTACCGCCAAGCAGATATATTTACATAGCTGTGTTCGGGTTTGAAGGGTGAGATATGGCAGACAAATTACTGGGTACTGTGACGAAACATCCTTAGGTCATGAGATTGGCAGCGCGGTAACATCCCCGTGGTGTAGCGAGCATCAAAAGGCTGCGGTGACCGCTTACCATCTAATGCGGGCCGCATGCTTGTTTACCATCATCTATTTGTATAAAAAAAAGGACATGCTTGTTTGCTTTGCTCTGGGTGTTTTTAAGAGAGGTAGGGGCATCAAAGCAGCCTGACTATTGCAGTACCTCCACCTCACAGAAAACCGCAGTCAAATAACAACTCCGTAGAGGGTTATAGTGTTCCTGCGTGCGAGTGAGGTCACCAGTAAACTCTTAAGGAGTTGCTGTGTGAGCAGCAGAGGAGGCATCGCGCGAGTGATACTTGAACGTATTGCAAGCGTTCTTATGTTACGGTTTCCATTTCACATCAAGTGGGCCGTATGCTTGTATGCCTCCCGACGTTGTATATTAAAAAGTATTGTTTTAACATATTAAATTTCATTTAAAATACCTTTTACACAATGAACAGATGGGTAAAGGTAGTTTCTCATTCGGATCCTTTACTGCTAGAAAGAAGGAATCCCCATGCAGACAAAGCCGTTGTTTAAAACCGGGTAGCAGTTGTTTAAAAAAATAATATTTCCCAATCGATTGATTGATTTATATCGGAATTTAATGTTATCTTAGATAAAGGGATGATATGTTAATCTTATCTCGGATTATTAGATTAGGTTCTTCCCCTAAGGGAAACGTTATACTAAGAGAACAATTTGGTTTTGGACAAAAAAATTGTCTATGTTAAGGTCCACATTTAAGGGCACTCAAAAAATTGCATTATCTAGCTGCGAATGTGAGAAAGTCACATGGATCGCGTGGCATCGCTGCGAACGTTGGATTTCCAAGCGTTCCAAAATCCAGTGTGACTCTACTACAACAGCCGCAGTCTAAACTGTCGTGACTTTGGAAATCGCGTGCCACGTGGCGTCATGCCACGCCGCGCTGCTCATGAGTGTCCTATCCGGCATCCATTTTGACTTCGCTCAGTCGCTTGCACGCTAGGGATGGGCAAATCACAAATACATATCGATATTTTTTAAAATATCTGCTGCTATCGCCACACAGTATGTATTTGTGAACTAACCAATAAGATCCGCGAGTTAATATTCTTTTGCATTTAGCATTACCCTCATTTGAATTTGGAGTGGCTATTATTATTGTCTCATTCTATAAAATAAAGAAAAAAAATAATAGAATAATATGATTATTATAGTAGATAGAGAGTAGGACTTGCAATTGCAAGTCTTTCCGACACAGATGTGGATGATTTCTGGAAAGTTCTGAAAGAAAGTATGGTGGATAGTGCAAAAGAAGCATGTGAATGCGCAAAGAGGCATAAAACAGCGAAAGGAGATGCCTGGTGGGATGCGAAGGTTAAATCCTCCGTAGCAAGAAACAAGAAAGCATGGCTGGATTGTGTATCATCTTTGCCCTTAAATGAAAGTATGAGAGAGAAGAAGAAAGAAATGTACCGTCTATGCAAGAATGAAACCAAGGCTATAGTGAAAGAGAAGCGTGAAAGACAAATCATGAATGAGGAAGAGAGACTGACGAAAAACTTCGAGGCAAATACCAAACTCTTTTGGAGAGAGGTAAAGAAGTCTCGGGGTGGTTCGTCGGCATCCAGTATGAACAAGATTAAGTCTAAAGCTGGTATCATTCTTGCAAACACCCAGGAAGTGTTAGAACGGTGGAGTGAATATTTTGAAGAAATGTATGAATATGCCTCGGACGCTGACAATGAGAGTGAGTCTGATGCTCACTCCACGTTGACGGCGTCCGATGAAGGTATAACTATGGATGAGATAGAATGGTCGATACAAACTTTGAATAATGGAAAGTCTGCGGGAATTGATTTGATCACAGCTGAGATGATCAAACTAGGTGGCACTTACGTCCGGGACGCCTTCTGGTACTTATGCAACCTATGCTGGAGAATTGGAAGGGTCCCAATGGACTGGGGACGCGCAGTCATCGTACCTTTGTATAAAGGCAAGGAATCACGTATGGACTACGCCAGCTATAGGGCCATCAGTTTGATCAGCTTAGCAGCAAAAGTATATGGAAAGATTAATGAAAGGAGAATGAGGGTGAAATCTGACGAAATGCTGTGGGAGGCACAGGGAGGTTTCCGAAATGGAAGGGGATGTACGGATCAAGTTTTTTCGCTCCGCAATATCGTAGAGAAGCATCTGGCTACAGACCAGAAGGTTTTTTGCGGTTTTGTGGATCTTGAGAAGGCATTTGATAGGGTTGTGCGAAAGAAACTGTGGTGCATATTGCCGAGATATGGGATTGACGGCTCACTGCTTCGTGCTGTGCAGTCCACCTACAAGGATTGCTCAGCATGTGTGCGAATAGATGGCAACATGGCACCCTGATTTGATGTCAAAATTGGTGTCAAACAGGGTTGCATGTTGTCTGCTAGGCTGTTTATCCTGTATCTTGATAGTTGTCTACAGAGAATAAGATGTAGGATTACGCATGGGTGACCTAGTGGTGTACTGTCTGCTGTATGCAGATGATGCAGTCTTATTAGCAGAAACACCATCTGAGCTGCACACACTAGTCACAATGATGAAAGACGAATGTATGAAAGAAGACATACTACTGAATGCGAAGAAAACAAAGATAATGGTATTTGAAAGAGAAGAAACCAGAACCAATGTAAGGATTACGGTAGATGATGAAGTGTTGGAACAAGTGGATGAGTTTGTATATCTTGGATGCGCTTTCAGCAGGGATGGAAGGTACACCGCAGATGTGGAAAGGCGAGTGAGTGCTGGGAATAGTGTGAATGGAGCGTTGGGAAAACTTCTCGGCAGTAAAAACTTGAGCCAGAAGGCGCAGCTGGCTATACACAATGCAGTGCTGGTCCCAACGCTAACTTCTGAAAGCGAGAGCTGGGTATGGCAGAAAGAGCATGAAAGTAGAATAAACGCGGTCGAAATTCGAGCGCTGCGCAAATTTTGTGGCGTAAGGCTTGCAGACCGTATTCGCAATGATGATGTTAGAAAGAGAGTTGGTCTGAAAGAGAGCGTCGGTGTTAAAGTAAGAAGAGGCATGCTCCGTTGGTTCGGACATGTAGAAAGAATGCAAGATGAAAGAATGACGAAGCAGATATACAATGCAAAAGTGGAAGGATGTAGAAGGCCAAGACTTACCTACCATGACCAAATTGGTCGTCGGTTCTATCAAAAGGTGATGTCAGGAGCCCTAGAAACCGGCGAGCGTGCATGAAAAGAGCAATTAATGTTAAAGAAGCGAGTGAGGTATGTAAGGATCGAGTCACGTGGCGCTCGGTTCTCTCTGCCTACCCCGTAAGGGATTTGGCTTGAAGTTATAGTAGTAATAGATTATAGTAGATAAATTATTATAGCCATAGTTAGAAACTTACTCTTACGGAAGTTGCTTCCTGACCAATCTATTTGTACATCAACTTCTTCAATCTGAACTACACGTATATTTAATATTTGAATTATATTTGTACCACTGCGACACACATGCATGTCTACTTTCTTATCTGTTTGTGTATTGTTCATTTTTTACTTCTTTGTACGTGTATTTTTTTTGTGTGTTGTTTCTTTGTAGCATGTGTGTTAGTGTGAGTACAAATAAATAATTTATCTATCTATTGGTATCCTAAAAAAACTATAAAATTTAATGTAATACGTTTTTAATAGTTCTATCTATCTATCTATAACTTCACGCCAAATCCCTTGCGGGGTAGGCAGAGAGAACCGAGCGCAGTGACTCGATCCTTACATATCTCACTCGTTTCTTTAACATTCCTTGCTCTTCTCATGCACGCTCGCCGGTCTCTAGGGCTCCTGACATCACCTTCTTATAGAACACGACCAGTTTGGTCATGGTAGGTAAGTCTTGGCCTTCCTCGGCTCCTACATCCTTCCACTTTTGCATTGTACGAGTATATCTGCTTCGTCATTCTTTCATCCTGCGAAAGAATATTCAAAAAGTGATTCCTATCGCTTTTTGAATACCTATTCTTTTTTTCCCCCGGGATACCGGGGTACGTGCAGCCATGCAATTCTGTAAGAGCAAACGTCCTTACATCCTCGGAAACATCGGCTGTTACAGCCTTGAACACAAAATTGCAATTCTTTGGTGTCGCTTTTCATGGTTGGGCGACACTAGTGCCGCAAGGCTGCGTTTGGAATTGGAATTCTACAAGGCAAACAGCCTCGCGTACGCTTATATCCTTATAGAATATCAAATAATTTA
Organism: Pyralis farinalis; assembly: GCA_947507595.1. NCBI lineage: Eukaryota > Metazoa > Arthropoda > Insecta > Lepidoptera > Pyralidae > Pyralis > Pyralis farinalis. The sequence goes on from OX382263.1 coordinate 2,460,723, forward strand.
GCCGTGATCGCAGTACACGATGTCAAAGCTGTGACATCTGTGATCACAGCGACGCACACAGCCATTACGAGTCGCTTAGAGAATTGCATGGCAGGGCAAGTGGTGGGGTTCAACCAGTCTATATATATATAAATGTTTGTCTGTATGTCCTCTATGGACTCAAAAACGGCTGGGCAGATTTTGATGAAATTTTCAGGTTAGCCGAGCAGGTGATCCTGTGAAGTTTGGTAGCGATCATATCACCCGTGCGAAGCCGGGGCGGTATAGCTAGTATATGATAAAAATCCACTGTTCATTAGGTCAATAAACGATAAGGAACCATTTTAAACTTCACTCAACGGCTTCCTAACTGAAAAAGAATATTGTGACTTAAAAACAATTATACATGATAAGATGTCTTAATTAATTAGTGAATTGCAGGTATCGTAAAATTGAATTGTATACTATCACCCACTGATTGGATCTAATCTGAAGAATCCTGAAAATTTTATCAAAATAGATCCAGCGGGTTTCGAGTCCATAGAGGACAAACATATATACTCGTACATTGATTTTTATTAACATGTCTGTTTGTCTTGGTCTGGGTACTTTCTATGTATAATAAGTGTGTACTTACAATATATATATATATTTACGTATGTCTATCAGTTGTCTAGTACCCATAACACAAGTTCGCTTACTTTGGGGCTAGATGGCGCTGTGTAATTTGTCCGACAATATTTATTTTATTATTTATCTTCGAGTCTTCTCACACTTCTTGTGGGAAACCACAAATTTCGAGATTGTAAATAGCTCCTGCGATTGTACACCTTCTGCCAAATGGAATAGTAACGTAATGGAATAGCAACGTAATGGACTAGTAACGTAATGGAATAGCCACGTAATGGACTAGTAACGTAATGGAATAGCAACGTAATGGACTAGTAACGTAATGGAATAGTAACGCAATGGAGTAGCAATGTAATGGACTAGTAAAATAATGGAATAGCAACGTAATGGAATAGTAACGCAATGGAGTAGCAATGTAATGGACTAGTAAAATAATGGAATAGTAACGTAATGGAATAGTAACATAATGGATTAGTAACGTAATGGAATAGCAATGTAATGGAATAGTAACGTAATGGAATAATAACGTAATGGAACAGTAACGTAATGGGACAGTAACGTAATGGAATAGCAACGTAATGGAATAGTAACGTAATGGAACAGTAACGTAATGGAATAGTAACGTAATGGAATAGCAACGTAATGGAACAGTAACGTAATGGGACAGTAACGTAATGGAATAGTAACGTAATGGAATAGCAACGTAATGGAACAGTAACGTAATGGAATAGTAACGTAATTTGTTTGCAGGCCGCTCCACGTTGCCGTCCAAACTGCCGACGTGGACATGGTCCGGAGACACTGCGTCGTGTTGAAGATGCGCAACGAGTCCATAGACTCCGTCGTCGGGAAAATGGTATGTATATTTGTATATGGTTTGTGGGCGTTGCGGGGGCGTCAATTTTGACGAGCTCAATGGCGCAGTGGTCAGACCCCTGATCTCGTGGATTCGTTTCCCACACTGGACAGACGTTTGTGTGCATGAACACGTTTGTTTGTCTTTGTCTGGATGTTTGAGAGCTAGGGCGCATCAAAGCAGTGGAGAAGTGCCGTACAGAAAACCGCGGCCCGGCCAAATAATAACTCCCTGGAGGGTTGATGTGTTCATTTGAGTGAGTGATGTCACCAGTAAAGGTTCTATGGAGTAGCTGTGTTGGCAACAGAGCAACTGATGTGTTGCAAGCATTCATTGGCTACGGTAATCGCTTGACATTAGGTGTATGCTTGGCATACAAGCATACGCCCCACCTGATGTAAAGCGATCTTAACTTTGTGTAAAAAAAGTGGTGGCCGTCGCGGGACGCCCGGCAGATGTGAAATATCTTAGTGAATATTCAAAGGAGATTGTTTTTGATAGATAGATAGAAAATAAAAAAATGGGTGGGTGTACTTATGTACGCGCGTGAGAAGTTATACTTCTCTGGCATCATTAAATAAATAATACAAGTCAAATGTAAAATACAAATGTTATACATTTTTAACAAGCGCCATCTACCGGTAATACCGTGAAACATTTAGCGGTTTTAACCTATTGCACATTTTGACTATATCGCCATCTACCGGTAATATCGTGAAACATTTAGCAGCTTCACTCTCGCTCTGTCTCTTTCTATTCCCCCTCCATGGTAGCGTTAAACGTTTAACGCAACCTTTTTGCAAGTCGCATTAGAAGTATAACTTCAATAATAATAAACGAAGTTGTGTTGCCTAATTTACTTCCTTTTTATTAAAAAAAGGATTATTTCATTCGTTCTCCTAGGAGCCTTGAAATTTAAATTTGACAGTAACTGATTGGAGGTTTCATTTTGAGGTTATGAAATCTACAGGTACTTGATGTCGAAAACTTTTACCTGCCTACTGAATGAGTAACGATGGTATACCATACGATACGGGGTCACATGCTTGTTTGCCACCTGACATAAGAAGAAAACAACTGATTCGTATTGTATACCATAGTTACTCGTCGCTGGCAAGAACACAACCTGAAAACAGTTGTCTAGAGCAATTGCTTTTAGCCTGTGATCTTCGTAAGAGGTACTTCCCCAGTTGGCCTATCGCTGTGCCGTATCTACATCTCTCCATCGCCTCGTTTGCCAACCACATGTAGATGAGGTTGGTTTTGGCTCTTCATGAGTGATGGTGAATTGAGCCATTTGCACAGTTAATTTAAAGTCTGAAAGGAGTACGAGAAAGTAACATCATATTGTCATTATATGTACCTATTCAAATTAATATATTACATTAACAAATATTTCATTTAGTAATGACGCTGGGTCACCGATCGTTTGTTTGTTATATCTTTATTGTACATAAAATAACAATGAAAAATGTAAAATGCAATACAATAAATGTTGTACAAAGGCGGACTTATTCCTATAAGGGATCTCTTCCAGTAAACATTTGAGTGTCTAATTGGATCGTATTATAACGGTCCCAGCTTGAGTACCATAATATGGTCATAATATGTTTTTTGCTCTGCTGCTTACAGAGCAAGTCCTTGGGAGTTTATTGGTGACCTCACTCACACGCAGCAACACAACAATCCTCTAGGCAGCTGTTATTTGGCTGCGGTTTTCTGTGAGGTGGAGGTACTTGCCCAGACGGGCCGCCTTGATGCGCTCTGCCTCTCTTAAAACATCCAGACCAAGACAAACAGACATGTTCATGCACACAAATGTTTGCCTTGTGTGACAATCGAACCCACGAGCGTTGGTGTCAAAGTCGCGTCATTCACGACTGAGCCACCGAGCTCGTCAAACTCGGGCAACAGCCAACTGTACTGTTACCAACTAGCATTTAATGCATTGGCTACATTCAGATTTTTAGAAATTAACAAATAATGGTATGTTCGAGAAGCAACATGTCTGGTGTTGATTCCTTCCCTAATCAATTTAGTATTGAAACACAAAATCAGCGGCATGTCATTTAAGATGTTTTTATAGTTCTAGATACGTCGTACACGCTCTAGAATGGCATTACGAAAGTAAGGTAATTGCCGAACTCGCATTCAGTTGGCCACGCTCTCGCGTCGCGGCTATACGTAATTCGCCACAAAGCATAAATGTCTTAAGATATATTATATATATATTTATCTCTTTTTAACAATAGGTATAGGCCTTATCATTTATCTCTTTGTTAAAGCAAAGTATCATAATAAATAACTGTACGTAGATATAGAACAACTTGCGCCATTTTAAAATACAATAATGTTGGTGTATAACGTGTCAATCATCATATCATCCTCAATAACAACCATCAGCTACTTCAATTGTGTATTCACCAGTATTACGCACATGTTCAACATGATATGAAGCAGCATGTTTTAACTGATAGGAGCCCAATGCGAAAGTTCTTAATTTTTTTAACGTGAGTTTAGTAAAATCATTAAAGTTTACTATTAACATCCAATACGCTCAAACATTGCCCATTTTCTATTTAAATGTTCATTTTGGGCATACTGCGAGACATAATTTTCTAAATTAACGCGGTTTCTGGCAATTGCTGTAAATTCACTTGCTTCTGGATTATCTTCAATCAGTGTGTGGTATTTATTAAGAAGAGAACAAGCTATCTAAGAATTACGGTTGATGATGAAGTGTTGGAACAAGTAGATGAGATTGTATATCCTGGGTGCGCTTTCAGAAGGGATGGAAGGTACACCGCTGATGTGGAAAGGCGAGTGAGTGCTGGGAATAGTGTGAATGAAACAAACATATCTCGTCCCATTTGAGGCACTTCTGGTGCATTCATGCAATGGCCCGCCTCAGATCTGATCGGTCCATCGCATGGGTGACCTGGCTCGCGATCTCGTACCTTCGACGTCTCCTTGGGACCGCCAGGAGTTCGAGTCACGTTTATGTCTCGAAACATGGCCGAAACACTTAAGGATGCGAGATTGTGTTACGGTAGACAGACACTTACTGATACAGAGTTCCAGAAGTATGGAGGATATTTGTACGAAAATCAGTCCATGATACTCCAAGCATTCGTCTCTAGGTGCTGGAGCCTCCAAAGCATCTAATCTTCTTTCCCACTTCTCGCGATGTCCACGTCTCTACAGCGTACAGATGGGAAAGGTACAGACTAGTGTTGCTTTGATCAGGGGCTTTGGTTTTCCGGTCGAGTTGCTATTCCTCCATAGTTTTTTTTCAGCTTGTCATGATAGCAATCAGCACAACCAAAGATAACGATATGAGCCAACCTTCCTCAATATGATGAAAATTAAGCTATCTGTATCGGAAGAATCTTATCTCTTCAATAAGTGGCTATTTAGATAACTGGATATAGAAAAAAAAAACCCAGCAGTTAGTCAAGTGGATAAGGAACAGTGAGCTCGATGGCGTCGTTGCGTGTGTCATTCTAACCGAACACGCAGGTTAAGCATAGTCGACCGCAGCCTGTCTATGGATGGGTTTATCTCGAGTTTCTCCGTGCCTCGGAGGGCACGTTAAGCCGTCGGTCCCGGCTGTTAAGCTAAGTCAGTGGCCCTCGGAGGGCTTAAAAACACCGGCCTCCGCCAATCCGCATTTGAGCAGCGTGGTGGAGTATACTCTAAACCCCTTCGGTTGAAGGGAGACCCGTATCCCTGCAGTGGAATGATGTGATGATTATGATAAAGAACCGGCCTATTACAAACCAATAAATCTTGACTCCGCATAAAGGCACACAATACTTTGTATTTCAGTTTTTTTATACATAGCCGGGTAGCATACAAGCATACGGCCCACCTGATGTAAAGCGGTCACAGCCTGTAAACGCTTGCAATACATTAAGTATCATTAGCGCGATGCCAGGTTTGCTACTAACACAGCAACTGTTATCGTCTCTCTCGATAGGTTGCAGCGACAGTCTATCCGCATAATCGATGACGAAGAGGTCACCAAAAACTTAGAACCTCTTCAACTCCGTAGGGACGTTGGCTCGCTAAGCGTATTTTACCGCCTTTACCATGGCGAGTGCTCTGAAGAACTGTTTTCCCTTATCTCACCCTCTCCCTTCTGTCATAGAACCACACGTGCGGGCTTGCGATGTCATTGTTCCACTGTTGAGAATATTTCTTCGCGTACCAAAAAGTTCGGCAACTCCTATCTTTGTCGTACCATTAAAAAGTGGAACGCCTTGCCTGCACATGTGTTCCCTCCCTACAATATGGGATCCTTCAAACGAAGCGTGAAGCATCTTGCGGGTCAGCATGGCAGCGTCAACTGACAGGATACCGGTGTAGTATTTTGTCAGTTGCAGTTGCGATTTGGGCTCCTCTTTCGCTTACCATCAGGTAAAGCGGAGCCACTATGCTGAACTAATATATAAAAAAAAAAACTAAGGAGTGGAACGCCTTGCCTGCACATGTTTTCCCTCCTTCCTATAATATGGGATTCTTCAAACGAAGCGTGAAGAAACACAAAACATCAACAAACACCTTGGCACATCACGGCAGGGTCTACTGACAGGACGCTGTAATCTTTTGTCAGCTGCCGCTTCGATTTGGGCGCCTCTTCGCTTACCATTAGGCGAACCGGAGCCACTATGCTGAGCTGATATAACATATAAAAAAACTCCTTAGGATCTTACTCACACGCAGGAATACAACAACCCTCTAGGGAGTTGCTATTTGGTTGCAGTTTTCTGTGAGGTGGAGGTACTTCCCCAGATGAACTGCTTTACTGCGCCCTACCTCTCAATAGTTTTTTCTATTATACAACGTCGGGAGGCATACAAGCATACGGTCCACCTGATGTAAAGCAGTAAAGTAAAAGCAGACGAGCTCGGTGGCGCAGTGGTGAAACGCACTGTTACGCTACTTTGACACCAACGCTCGTGGGTTCCATTCCCACACAATACAAACATTTGTGTGCATGAACATGTCTGTTTGTCTTGGTCTGGGTATTTTCTATGCATAATAAGTATGTATTTACAAAAAAAAATGTATTTACGTATGTTTATCAGTTGTCTAGTACCCATAACACAAGCTTCGCTTACTTTGGGGCTAGGTGGGCTGTGTAATTTGTCCGACAATATTTATTATTATTTATTAAAGCAGTTACCCTAGCCTATTGACGCTTGAAACATATATCACCCGCGCGATGCCTCCTCTGCTGCTTACACGACAACTCCTTGGGAGCATACTGGTGCCCTCATTCACACGTTGAACACAACAACCCTCTAGGGAGTTGTTTATTAGCTGCGGTTTTCTGTGAGGTGGAGGTACTTCTCCAGACGGGCAGCTTTGAAGCGCCCTACCTCTCTTAAAATCGCCCTTGCTCGGCGATGAAGGAAAACATCGTGAGGAAACCAGCACGTCCTAGAAATTATATTTCGAAAGACGTGTTCCCTTACCTAAGGTAGGTCTGTTTTTCCAGTTGTGGCAATAGCTCTATGTACAAATTTGTATCTTCGCCAAATCCTTAAGCTTGTGCAGCAGACCTCGCCAATCCTATCAGAAATAGGATTTAACTCGAAACGCTGAGATATTTATGCGCTAAAATAACTTTTCTGTAAACGCGAGATGCCTTCAAGCGTAGACAACTAGTTTATTAGTTTGTGATTGCGTACGTGCACAGTCTTTACATTTACATCAGGTGGGCCGTATGCTTGTATGCCTCCCGACGTAGTTAAAAAAAAAACGTGTGCGTCTCGGGACGCCCGACAGAAGTGATAACTTAAACTAATCCGCTGCCGTATGCGTGTGAGAAAGGGAAGCCAGACAGACTGGCGCTGTAACGCGTTACGTAACGAAGCGGTTTACCCTCCCATAAGAAGTTATCACTTCAAAAAATAGACAATTATGGTTATCTATTTCCTCGTTCACTCGTGTAATGTGTGCGTAAATAACTGGTAATTTGATACGACGCGAGTGATATCTGCGGGCAAGTACCCAGAGATATCACTCGCACGGTTTACAGATAAGAGAGTTTACCTTACGTGCTGTTGCGTAATATTTGTCACTCGTTTCAAACAGAAAACAAGGTGTGAATAGATGAGGCTTTTCACAATGTCAGTAAGCGAGCTTGGTGTCACAACGTCACTAACACCGACGCTCGTGGGTTCGATTCCCACACAAGACAAACATTTGTGTGCATGAACATGTCTGTTTGTCTTTGTGTGGGTATTTTGAAGAAAGGTAGGGTGCATCCTCAGAATACAGATCAAATCAGCCTGTCTGGGGGAAGTACTTCCATCTCGTAGAAAAACGCTGATAAATAACTACCCTCCGGTGGGTTGTTGTGTTTCTGCGTGTGATTGAAGTCACCAGTCAGCTCCTAAAGAGTTGCTGTCCTAGCAGCAGAGGTGAGCGTTCATAGGCTACGGTAACCGAAACTTTAATAGAATACACATATTGGCACTGCACTATTCCTGCACGACTCAAATGACAAGCGCAAGCGTGCAGTTGCAGTTATTTAGCAGATTTGGCGTACTGTTCAGTGCGAATCTGGTACAATGCGTCGAAAGGGTCCTGCGTTTTTGTATCAAAAGTGTCTACACTTGCGCAGCAGCATACGCCTTCTTTTGTGGCTCACCTCACCTTGTCTTTCGTCGTTCACCTAGGGCGTAAAAACAAAAAAAAACAAAGTCATATTAATAACATCCATGTAGAATAGGCAAAGTTACTGTATATCTTCGGCAAAACCTGTTTTCAGTACGACAATAAATAATAATATAATAATAATATATTTATTTCTTTTTCACAATTTTTCGTCTTATACTAGATGTTGGAGCCCCCTTTTAAGCAAAGATATGCCTGTGCCAGGAGACCCCACTCTTTCCATTTATGTAGACCTTAATCTATACATATAAATAAAATTGAAGTGTCTGTGATTTCAAAATAAAGCCTTTATCTTAGCTCATATCGTTATTTTCACGTTACCAAAGCCTAAACATGCATTTTTAACTTTTTTGTCTGTCTGTCTGTCTGTTTGTCTGTCCGGGCTAATCTTCGAAATGGATGAACCGATTTTGACGGGACTCTCACTGGTAGGTAGAGGACTGTTCAGAGCAGAATATAGGCTACTTTTTATTCCGTAATTATTGAGGGTTCCTGCGTAAAAAATGAAAAACTGTTAAAATTATGGGGAAATATCGGTAACTTTGCGATTTTATTTTTATTATTATTTTCACAGAATACGTATTTTTGTGACATAAAATAAGTACGCATTTTTTATGTTATAAAAATAAAAAAATATACGTTGCCTCCCGTGCGTCAATAGATGGCGCTGTATAAAAATTGAATCGCTCTATGGTTGCATCTACGATCCTGAACTTCGTTTTTTTTAAACAGAAAGAATTGGAGGTCTATAGAGAAATAAAGGCTATTAAAAACCCAAATCTCATGCGTGCGAAGCCGCGGGCTTCTGCTACTCGTAGTAATATGTAAAGTAGCTTACAAACAATATGTACAATTTACTCTAATTTTAAAGTATCTCCTTTGAAAACCTATTTACAAATATAAACCCATTAGAATGTCAAACAACGCGTTAAGGCCGTCACAGACGTAGCTATAATATATCGTAAGATAACATGCCGTCTCACTCTAGATGTATGGAACATGATGGGACGGTAAATATATAATCAATCAAATATTTATTTCTTAAACATAGCAATACAGTTCTTCTAAGCGTAGTCCCGTATCACTAATCCTTTGAATTGGCGGGGTGTCCGCTACCTAAGTCCAAGGATTCGTCTAAGATACAGGAAAACATCGTGAGGAAACCGCACGTCCAAGAAACTTTAAACCTGGGTTGGTTGGTTTGACTTGGGTTACCAACAATACTTGTTTTTGCGGAGTCGGTGTTTTACGGGTTGTTCCGCACTCAACATTTCATTTCATATTAATGGCGAGCCGCCCCGACTTCGCTCGAATCCATAAACAGAAAGATAAAATACATACATACATATACGTTAGTAGGCTACGGTAACCGCTTTACATCAGGTGGGCCGTATGCTTGTGTGTCTTCCCGACGTTGTATAACAAAAAACTATTTAGTTTGAGAAGGTTTAATATCATGATACGAATGTCATCACCTTTTGACTGTAGCCGCGCTTTGGTTAACTAGTTTGAACAAAAATAAGAAGAGGCATGCTCCGTTGGTTCGGACATGTAGAACGAACAAAGGATGAAAGAATGACAAGCAGATATACAATGCAAAAGTGGAAGGATGTTGGAGCCGACGTAGGCCAAGACTTACCTACCATGTTCAAATTGGTCGTGTTCTATCAGAAGGTGATGTCAGGAGCCTTAGAAACCGGCGAGCGTGCATGAGAAGAGCTATGAATGTTATTGAAGCGAGTGAGGTGTGTAAGGATCGAGTCACGCGGCGCTCGGTTCTCTCTGCCTACCCCGCAAAGGACTTGGCGTGAAGATACCTATATATATATATTTATACCACGTCGGAAGGCATGCAAGAACACGGCCCACCTGATGTAAAGCGCTTACCGTAGCCTATTAACGCTCGTATATATACTAAGTATCACTCGCGTGATGCCTCCCCCGGTGCTTTCACAGCAACTCCTTGGGAGATTCCTGTTGGCCTCACTCACACGCAGGAACACAACAACCCTCTAGAGAGTTGTCATTTGGGTGCGGTTTTCCGTGAGGTACTTCCCCAGACGGGCTGCTTTGATGCGCCCTACCTCTCTCTATAGATAGATACATCAAATTGTTATCGTAACATTAATAACATTAATCTTTATCCAACTTAACTATATATATATATCTATACATATAAATAAAATTGAAGTGTCTGTCTGTGATTTCAAAAAAAGCCTTTATCTTAAGCTCATATTGTTATTTGCACGTTACCAAAGCCTAAATATGCATTTTTAACTTTTTGTCCGTCTGTCTGTCTGTTTGTTTGTCCGGGCTAATCTTCGAAATGGCTGAACCGATTTTGACGGGACTTTCACTGGTAGGTAGAACACTATTCAGAGCAGAATATAGGCTACTTTTTATCCCGTAAATATTTAGAGTTCCTGCGTAAAACACGAAAAACTGTTTAAATTAGGGGGAAATATCTTCCCCTTCGGGGGACTTTGTAATTTCATTTTTATTATTTTCCAAGAATAAGTATTTTTTGTGACATAAAATAACTACGCATTTTTTATGTAATATAAATAAAAAAAATATACGTTGCCTCCCGTAAAGGTCAATAGATGGCGCTGTATGAAAATTGAATCGCTCTATAACTACGACCCTGAACTTAGATTTTTTTTAACACAAAGAATTTGAGGTCTATAGAGAAATAAAGGCTACTAAAAGCCCAAATCTCATGCGTGCGAAGCCGCGGGCTTCTGCTAGTCTATACTATCTATACTTCTATACTATCTATACTATTATTATAAAGAGGAAAGATTTGTATGTATGTTATGAATAAACTCAAAAACTACTGGGCCGATTTCAAAAAAATCTTTCACCATTAGAATGCTACAATATAAATGCCTAACATAGGCTATAAAATATTTTGAAAATAGTTAGGGATCCGTATGAAAACTTCGATAATGTGTGAAAAAGATACCAATAAATCCTTATACCGCGTACGCTGCTGAAACTATTGATAATAGAGCAAAGTAATGTACTACAGCAACAATCATCACCGGTCCCACGGCCGGACAGCTAGCTCACATTCCGCGGATATCGATGATACCAACAGATTTGCCCATGCCTTTTAAAAGGTTACAGTTTCCTGTAAAGGTATCGTTTGCCCTTATAATAAATAAATCCCAGGGACAAACTTTCTCGATCTTTGGCATCGACCTAAGAGAAGAATGCTTTTCTCATAGCCAATTATATGTTGCACTTTCTCGAGTAGGATTCCTAAAAATCAATATATTTTGTTGCCATCTACGAATACCACAGCCAATATAGTATACAGCCGTAAGGTAAACTAAAAAAGTAAAACCTATTAAATTAAATTAATATAAAGTCTCGAAATATATGTTATATATATTAAAATAAATGTAAAAAAGAAATTTAAAAATAAAACTAAAAACAATATAAACAAATAAAAAATAAACTTTCCGATTGTAATTAGGGTTATGGATAAAAAGTAATAAAAAATTAAATACCACTATGTACGTACCACTTAAAGTAATTTGTCTGAAAGAAAAGCTACGTAAGAAAAACTATTTAAAAAACTCTCTAAAGATACATTTACTCTTCGTTTATCCGATTGACGAGCTCGGTGGCGCAGTGGTGAAACGCGTTGTTACGCTACTTTGACACCAACGCTCGTGGGTTCGATTCCCACACAGTACAAACATTTGTATGCATGAATATGTCTGTTTGTATTGGTCTGGGTATTTTCTATGTATAATAAGTATATATTTACAAAAAAAAATGTATTTACGTATGTTTATCAGTTGTCTAGTACCCATAACACAAGCTTCGCTTACTTTGGGGCTAGGTGGCGCTGTGTAATTTGTCCGACAATATTTATTATTATTATATCCCAAAATGTTTAAAAAATAAATGTCCACCCGTGCGAAGCCGGGGCGGGCCGCTAGTATATAATAATACCGTAGGTAATTGTGTGTTGACCGCGTTGTTATCTGAGAACGTTAGTCCCGGGACTCCCGGTTTCCATCAGGTGTGAACTGGTTGCCTACTTGACTGGTTAATTCCAGGAAACTCGGTTAGGGAAATTCACAATGTCGACGGACACAATGGCGACGGTGATTGTTGAATATGTCGGAGAAAGTCAAGCCGCCTGTGAGCTTACGTCGAATATTATACTTTTCTATGTAATCCGTGCGAATCCGGGCTGGTTCGCTAGTGCTCGATAAAACTGTGCAGTGCGCCCCTCAATGTTTGTTTACATTATTGATCTCGGCTGCCTGAACGGACTTTAGTAACAAATAATACGGTCCTCGTGTATATAGTGAAGGTACTTCCTCTGGGGATGTATACAAATCCGCGGGAATCCCCTAGTCTATTATACGTTTCCAACAGGAAAAGCAACACACGTAGGAATTTCAGATGAAAGCTTGTAAATAGATTGCTTCATTCATAACTCACCGAGTTCACGAGAAATGAGTCATCAACATACACACACTCGATGACTTATATAAGGATAATTATATCTGTCAATTTTTGCACGGCTAATATGTAAATTGTAACTGTTACGATATATATCGTATCTTTTATTGGATATATATGCATATTAATATATATATTAGGTTAGGCTAAGAACTTTTCAAATGTATTATATACTATTATATATAAATTATATATTTCGTATATTATTTATGTTCAACCGCATTGGAATAAAAACAGCCTAACTTCGATTGATGTTATAAAAAAATCATATTTAGAAAGACAAGAAATACAGACGCTTTTGCATACGGAACCTCTGTTTTAAATGCGTCTCGCACTTGACAGTTTTTATAAATCACATTCGTCAATTTGTTTATTTTTTCAGACGGCCCTCCAAATGTCTTCATTATCGCAGATAGCTTTTTAATCATTTTTTTTTTATAAATTAGTTAATTTTTTTCAGACGTCCTTCAAATCCTTATACAGTAATATTTTTAATCAGTTTTTTATTAATTCGTTTATTTTTTTAAGCCCCTCCGTATGTCTGTCTGTATACCAGATAGTTTTTTTTTATATATAAATTACATTCATCAATTTGTCAATTTTTTTCAGACGGACAGACCCTTCAAATTTTTACACCAGATTTTTAAATCTAATAATAGCAGACAATTTTTTTAAATTAATTTCCTGAATTTGTTTATTTTTTTCAGACGGCCCTCCAAATGTCTTTATACCAAGACGCTCCGAAATCCACGGCCCTCTTGCTGGAGTTTGGGGCGGATCCCCTGGTGACCGACTCCGAGAATCGAACCTGCCTCCACCTGGCCGCCGAGGAGTCCACGGACCATCTGCGCACCATCGTCAACTATTGCAGAGCTAATCCTATGTAAGTTGGGCTCCGTGCCATGATCAGGAGTACTAGTTGCTCATCATCATCTACATCTTCGACGAGCTCGGTGGCGCAGTGGCGAAACGCGCTGTTACGATATTTTGACACCAACGCTCGTGAGTTCGATTCCCACACGGGGCAAACATTAGTATGCATGAACATGTCTGTTTGTCTTGGTCTGGGTGTTGTTAAGAGACGTAGGGTGCATCAATGCAGCCCGTCTGGGGAAGTACCTCCACCTTGTTGAGGGGTTATTGTGTTCCAGCTTGTGAGCGAGGTCACCAGGAAGCTTCTAAGGAGTTACTAGCAGCAGAGTTGGCATTGCGCGAGTGATTCTTAATGTATTATTGCAAGCGTTCATAGGCTACGGTAACCGCTTTACATCAGGTGGGTCGTATTGCTTGCATGCCTCCCGACAATGGCACCTCTGCTGCTAACACAGTAACTCCTTAGAAGCTTCCTGGTGACCTCACTCTCAAGCAGGAACACAATAACACCTCAACAAGATGGAGATACTTCCGCAGACGGGCTGCATTGATGCACCCTACGTCTCTTAACAACACCCAGACCAAGACAAACAGACATGTTCATGCATACTAATGTTTGCCCCGTGTGGGAATCGAACTCACGAGCGTTGGTGTCAAAGTATCGTAACAGCGCGTTTCGCCAGTGCGCCACCGAGCTCGTCGAAGATGTAGCTGATGATGAGCCACTGGTACTCCTGATCATGGCACGGAGTCCAACTTATTAGCCTATTAACGCTTGTAATATAGTAAGTCCTTGGCTTGAACTTGCGTTCAGATCTGAATCACAGGGATTACGTCCAAAATGTCATATTGAACGCCTCTCGTAAACTTGGAGTGCTGAACAGGGTTCGGCAGTATTTCACACCCGCACAACGGCTGTTGCTTTACAAAGCACAAATCCGACCGTGTTTGAAATACTGTTCGCATCTCTGGGATGGCTCCGTAAAGTACCTGATGGATGCCCTTGATTCATTGCAAAGGCGAGCGGTCCGGATTATTGACGACCCTAAGCTGGGAGCATCTCTAGAGCCGTTGGAGCTCCGCAGAGAGGTCGCCGCGCTGAGTCACTTTTACCGACTGTATCATGGTGAATGTTCGGAGGAACTCTACAGCCTTATTCCTCCTTCCCCGTTCAAGTACCGGAACTACCGTCCATCACAGCGTGCACATTCTCACACAGTCGAGAATATTATCCCATTGCCTCGCACAAAAAGGTTTAGTCAATCCTTTTTGTGGCGAACTGCTGACCGGTGGAATAGACTTCCCGGCGATGTGTTTCCGGCTCCACACGTGTTCGACATTGGGTTCTTCAAGAGGAATATAAAGAGGCACCTTCAAGGCCGGCATAGTATCATAGTATATCATAGTAGACGCCACGAGACGACATGAAGTACATGGTATTTCGTGGCTGGACACCAGTGTCCTGCAGCCCATCAAGTAGGCCCTGGCTGTCACATGCCGCGTCCCCAAAAAAGTATCACTCGCGATGCCTCCCCTGAGGCTTACACAGCAACTCCTTAGGAGGCAATTTGATCCAAACTACTTTGTGTGCTTCCGCTCCCGATTAGTTCATGCGAACTACTGCCGGCCGGCACCCACCCACTACCATTAGTAGATGCATGCCGCCGCTGCCATGGCTGCTCCGGTCGTCTCTGCGAGTGTTCGCCATCTGAAATGTGAACCGCATGCACCCGCCACCGTTGTTGCTCCCCTCTATTAAATATCTTTTCGCTTACCCCTTCCACCCCTTCAACCACTCCACCCCCTCCACTTTTTCTATATAAAGGACGGCAATGCGATGGATGACTCATTCGTAGCATGTTATTCTAACGACTAACATCTACAGCGCCTGAGGATGCCTCGTGGAGAGGCGAAACACGTGTCGCGGAGACGACCGGAGCAGCCAGGGAGCGGCGGCATGCATCTACTAATGGTAATGGTAATGGTAGTTCGCATGAACTAATCGGGAGCGGAAGCACACAAAGTAGTTTGGATCAAATTGCCTGTAAGTTTGACTTTCGCAAAGTAACGCCTGAATCTATTAACTATTTAACTCCTTAGGAGCTTACTCTGGTGACCTCACTCACACGCAGGAACACAACAACCCTCTAGGGAATTGTTATTTGGCTGCGGTTTTCTGTAAGGTGGAGGTACTTCCCCCTTTGTTTATTTTATTATACCATGGCGAGTGCTCTGAAGAACTGTTTTCCCTTATCCCACCCTCTCCCTTCCGTCATAGAACCACACGTGCAGGCTTGCGATGTCATCATTCCACTGTTGAGGACATTTGTTCTCGTACTAAAAAGTTCGGCAACTCCTATCTCTGTCGAACTATTAAAAAGTGGAACGCCTTGCCTGCACATGTGTTTCCTCCTTCCTACAACATGGGATCCTTCAAACGAAGCGTGAAGAAGCATCTCGCGGACCAGCATGGTAGCGTCAACTGACAGGACACTGTGGTCCTTTGTCAGTTGCCGCTGCAATTTGGGCTTCTCTTTTCGCTTACCAACAGACGGAGCGGAGCCACTATGCTGAGCCAAGATAAAAAAAAAATAGCAAAATCTGTAATAATATCTCTAGGAAATTAAAATTGGAGAATTAAACATACCTTCCTAGTTTGATTCCCATTTCCTAGTCTGGACTGGCACGGTCCGCTACCATTTTTAAGAAACCACTATCAATGTTAAAGGATCGCGAAGGTGGGTAAGGGCCTCAAACCAATAAATCACTTGACTGCGCACGGAGGCACTCCGCGCTCGCAAAAACGTCGCGCGGGCCGTACGAGAGTAGCCATTGTATAACGAACCAGCGTGACCGATCGGTCGCTGGTTCCGATCCTTCTATTAAATCACTTTTGTACATCATCACATCAAATCTTACTCATCCCGCTGCAGGGACACGGGTCTCCCTTCAACCGGACGGGATTTAGAGCACACTCCACGCTGCTCAACAAGCCGCCCGAGGGCCGCTGACTTAGCTTAATGACTGTCATCTATCGACAACAGCCGGGACCGATGGCTTAACGTGCCTTCCGAACTCGTGATAGATAAACCCATCCATAGACAGGCTGCGGTCAACGTTGCTTAACCTACGTATTTGATTAGAACGACACTCGCAACGACGCCATCGAGCTCTCATCATATATATATGTACACATTTGTAAAAATATCATTTGAAGGAAAACCTCGCGAGGTGACGTGACGTGGGATCTGACATAAAAAAGGTTGTCCCCCTGAGTTGTGAAGTGACGGCAGTCGCTCCATGTCAAAATCGCCAAATCCTTGGTCTTAGGTGGCGGGATCCCGCCAAAAAAAATATAAATAATGGATTAAGAAAAGGGATTACGCTCTAGGGAGAATATATAGATATCCATTTTTATTTTTCACAGGAGAATATTAAGCGAAACCGAAGAGTTTTGGAAACCGGAATTGAACTCCAAAACCAAGGAGGAACAGGCGCAGTACTTGTTGGACAAACTCGCTCAACTCACGGACAGTCAAGGTACGTCATTGTACAACCTCACTCACTCGCAGAAACAACAACCCTCCTGTAAATTGATATTTTGCTGTGGTTTTCTGAAAGGTACAATCACCAATGCCCCACTGGGCAAGTAAGTTTGTTTTAGTCTCAGTTTTAGTTTTGAGAAAGGCTTATCAGAGCTGGCCTGTTGGGGAAGTACTTCCACCTCACAGGAAATACAACAAGTAACAACTGCCTAGAGGTGTATTGTGTTTCTTCGATTGTATAAGCCCCAAAGCAGTTAATATGTTAGCAGCGGAGTTACCAAAGCGCGAACGATACCTTTTATTGCAAGCTTTGAAAGGTACAGTAATCACTTTTTATCAGGTGGTATGTATGCTTGTATGCCTCCCGATAATGTATAAAATAAAAACACATTCAAACTAAGGTGTTTTTATAGTTATAGATACGTCGTACACTGGCAATACGAAAGTAAGGTAATTGCCCAACTCGCATTCAGTTGGCCACGCTCTCGCGTCGTGTCTATACGCAAAGCATAAATTTCTTAAGATATATATTCATCTCTTTGTATCGACAGGTATGCCCTATAATTTGTCTCTTTGTTAGAGCAAAGTGTCATAATAAATAACTGTACGTAGATATAGAACAACTTGCGCCATTTTAAAATACAATAATGTTGGTTTATAACGTGTCTACCTTTTGATACGTCGCTGCATTCAAAGCAATTGTTTATTATTCTTGATTGAATCGGAAAGCATCATGTGTTTACATTTTGTTTCTTTATAATCGGGTATTCCCCGCGTAACCTACACTCATATTAACCCAGCTTTTTGACGAGCTCGGTGGCGTTGCGGTTAATGACTTTCACGACCAACGCTCATGGGTTCGATACCCGCACGGGACGAACATTTGTGTGTATGAACATGTCTGTTTGTATTGGTCTGGATGTTTTAAAGAGAGACCTCACAGACAGCAAAATAACAACTCCCTACTAGAGGATTGTTGTGTTCCTGCGTGAGAGTGAAGTCACCAGTAAGCTTCCAAGGAGATGCTATGTTAGCAGCATAGGTGGCAACGCGCGAGTGATACTTAATGTATTACCAGCGTTTATAGGCTACGGTAACCGCTTTACATCAGGTGGGCCGTATGCTTGTATGCCTACGGACGTTGTTTAAAAGAAAAGTTAACTAAAGTAGTCTTGGGAACATTACGCGGTACTCCATTTAATTTTTTTTCAATCTTCCTTCATTTTTAGGGTTCCGTACCCAAAGGGTAAAACGGAACCCTATTACTGAGACTACGTTGTCCGTCCGTCCGTCTGTCACCAGGCTGTATCTCACGAACCGTGATAGTTAGACAGTTGAAATTTTCACAGATGATGATTCTGTTGCCGCTATAACAACAAATACTAAAAAAATAGAATAACA
This sequence comes from Pyralis farinalis, assembly GCA_947507595.1. Taxonomy (NCBI): domain Eukaryota; kingdom Metazoa; phylum Arthropoda; class Insecta; order Lepidoptera; family Pyralidae; genus Pyralis; species Pyralis farinalis. The sequence goes on from OX382263.1 coordinate 2,479,179, forward strand.
TAAATATTTAAGGGGGCTCCCATACAACAAACGTGATTTTTTTTGCTCGTTTTTGCTCGATATTGATAACGGCAACAGGTAGACGCTTGAAATATTCACAGAATATTTAGTTATGTATCCACTTTAAAAATAAATAATTAAATTAAAATAAAACAAATATTTAAGGGGGCGCCCACACAAAAAACGTGATTTTTTTGCCGTTTTTATAGATAATGGTACGGAACCCTTCGTGTGCGAGTCCGACTCGTACTTGGCCGGTTTTTTATGCAACGTCTGAAGGCGTGCAAGCATGCCGCTCATAATGTAAAGTGGTTACCGAAGCTTAAGAACCCCCCGTAGGTTGAGGGAGACTTGCATCCCAGCAGTGGGGAGAGTAAGTTGGTGTGGTATAGGTTGTAGAAGAATATTTACAAACTCACTGCTGCAGTTGCATCATCGCCTGCTACCTAGATATATGTATGGGTGAAACATTTTTTTCAACTGCCAAGTTAAATTTGTTCCTCCATATGAGGATTATCAGTCGCATACTAATGTTGGCACGGAAACCTTGGTACGAGCCCCGACTCGCACTTGACCGTTTTTTAATAATAATGGTTATACTTTTGATAATGTTTTTCAGGAACACCGTTCCTATATGAAATCTATATGTTTGTCTGTGTGTGCGTGTCTGTCGCTTTTTTTCGAATAATCGAAATTTGACTTCAGATTCGGATTCAGCATAAAAAAGTAGAATAGGAATGTTCAGGAACACCGTTCATATCTCTTAAGGAACATGATCAAAATGGCCGACAAATTAAAAAAAAAATTGAATTGTTATATAATTGACGAGCCAGGTGTTCCTCTGGCAATGCAAGCTAGCGCATCCTCAACTGGTTTTTAATAAAACGTCGGGAGACCTGCTAGTATACGCTTAACCAGATGTAAATTGGTTACCGTACCTTATGAATGCTTGTAAATACATGAAGACATCACGCGTTGCCACTACTGCTACTTGTTGCGTAGGTAGAGCAACTGTTCAGTATAAGGGGGTACTTTTGTAATAAAATTTCGACAACGCACGAGTGACATCCCTGGTGTTGCAAATGTCCATAGGCTACGGTGACTGTTTACCATCAGGCAGGCCGTATGCGTGATTGCCACCTTAGTGGTATATAAAAAAAAAGGACGTTGTCTAATTCTGTTAATAAACGAGTGAACCAAACGGACGTGTATTATTTAACACTGCTAACACAATAACTTAATACAACTGTAGGGTTACTCTTGACACTAATTCCAATGTCAAAGTTTACGGTAATATTTCATAATTCCGACTAAAATTTGATCAACATGCGATTGCATCTTATTATTAGTGCCTAAAGGAACAATCGGGGATGGAGATTAAACTAATCTGGGGTTCTTGTTGTGATTCAAGAACTTAATTCCAATACCGAGTTATCGGAATTGGTTTCCAGAGTAACCCTACTGATCACTCGCAGAAAATTCCTCCAGTGAGTTGTTATTTGGCTGCGGCCCCTGTGTGCAGTGGAGGTACCAAGTCGAGCTTTTTTTTATACTACGTGGGGAGGCATACAAGCATACAGCCCACCTGATGTAAAACGGGTACCGTAGCCTATTAACGTTTGCGATGTATTAAGTATCACTCGCGCCATGCCTTCCCTGCTGCTTACACAGCAGCTCCTTGGGAGCTTTGTGGTGACCTCACTCACACGCAGGAACACAACAACCCTCTAGGGAGTTGTTATTTGACTGCGGTTTTCTGTGAGGGTGGAGGTACTTCTCCAGACGGGCTGCTTTGATGCGCCCTACCTCTCTTAACTGTCGGTTGCTGCTGTTTGCAGGTTACACACCGCTGATGGTTGCATCCAAGATCGGCAACTATGACAATGTGAAGACCCTGGTTGAAATGTCTCCAAGCACCATCAATCAGCAGATGCCCAACAATGGTGACACGGCCTTGTATTTGGCTGTAGCCGCAGCTTGCATGGATGCGTCTAGTGAGTATCCACACCGGCTTTTAGCGTTCCGTACTTAAAAAAGTGACCAAAACTAGAAGCGAGCGTTGCCCAAAAAAGTAGATTGTTGGGCTGTGTTCTGAAGAACTGTTTTATATGATGCCGACAGCTTCCGTTTACAATCTCACCGCTCGCTGACGGCGGGGCTGATGCTGAACCGCAATGGTCGCGTACTGTGCTATTCCAGCGAAGTTTTCTTCGAGAACTCTCGAGTTGTGGAATGAAGTCCCAGCCGAGGTACTACAGCATGGGGTTCTTCAAGAAAGACGTGAAGACGTTTTTTATAGTGTCGGTAACGCAAGAGTGGTGACATCCATGGTGTTGCAAATGTCCATAGGCTACGGTAGCTGCTTACCATCAAGCAGGCCGTGTGCTTGTTTGCTACCTTAGTGGTATTAAAAAATGGTGCTGTTAAGAAGGGGGCATGCTCCGGTGGTTTGGACATGTAGGAAGAATCTGGAAGGAACGAATGTCGTAACATATACAACCCTAGTTATACAAATAAGAAATAAAGCTTTTATTTCTTTGTTTTTACAACGTCGGGAAATATACAATACGGTGGTTTCCGTTAGCCTGTGCACGTTCGGAATACACGAAGAATCACTCGCACTCACGCAGCGACTCTTACTAGTAACCGTCACGCACTGGTAGGAACACAACAACCCTTCAAGTTATTATTTGGCTGCGATTTTCTGTGACGTGGAGGTACATCATCCCCCAGTCATCCTTCCTCAATCAACAGGAGCAGACTTCAAATATCCCCATCTCTCTTTCAGATCGCGGCAACATGTCTAAAGTAACGGACAATTTTATGAAAACGATACAAATATTAATAGAAGAAGGAGCTGATCCCAATATAGAGAACCATTCTGGATCTAGCGTAAACATCCTACTGTCCGAGTTCAAAATTAGAGATCTGTCTTTGCTTATTGCTGATGCATTAACTGCTATCAATTGCGATATCATTGGTGCAGACAGCGTAGAGACAATACGGAACAGTAGCAACAACTACATGCTGGTCAGGGACGACAAAGGTAACGTGGACATAAAGGAAATGCACATCAGAAGGTACAACACCAATCCAAAACCAATAATAATCGAAAACATACGTGTCGATACGAAAATTGTGAAAATGGAAAATAACACAAATAAAATCATCGATAAACATAAAGACGTGCATAATAACAAACAATTTATAAATACATACGAAAAATTTCTCATAAACGACGGGTCACCGCAAAATGTACGCGATAGTAAAAAACTGATCATAATTAAAAAGAGTCAAAGTAAACCGAGTACATCCAAAATTGTGCCTGATAATACAACTGATTCTAATACAAAATTTGTCCAAACTCCAGCCGATTATAAAACTAGTATACTCAAAACATCAACTGGTTCTAATGCTAAAATAGTCAAAACTACATCTAAAATAGCCTTAAACAGTACCGGCGAAGTAATTAATAGTAATAGTGCAATAACTCCAACCACACCCGATTCTGATACTGAAGTTGTGAAACCTAGAATTAAAATAATTAAAAATACGAGTGACGTGTCCTCGTCTAGTGTAGATGTGGAAGATAATGCAACAGCTTCAGACAAGTCGAATAAAGTTAGAGAGAAGCTAAAAAGGTTATTGAAAATAGATAATGCGGACACAACGGCGAAAATTGCGAAATTATAAAAATATATGCAAAAAATATTCCTAGATGTGCTATTTTTTTTCTACATCGTTCGTTAGACAGATTTTGTGAAATTAAATATAAATTTCGTCGGAAATTTAGGTGACTACCAAATCTATCACGATTGGAATTTTTAATTAGAAATTACTCGCGCATGGAATATTTTTAATTTGCTGATTAATTTGAAATGGATTGAATCTTATTCTATCATACATTTTCGATTTGATTACATTTTATAATGTATTGTTATTTTACATTTCTCTGCCCTGGCCACAGTTTATCTGCGGTTTTAGGTTCAAATCCATCCACGAAATATTTTCCAAGTATTTCACGAATAATTCCTACCACTAATACGGCAATTAATGAATCTTCTTTTATTTTATAAGCTACCATGAGAATAACCACCAACTTAATATATTAACCTCTCGACGACTATCTGACTAATGTTTTCTTGCCTGTATTTTTTTGTCGTGTATATGCGACAGATATCAGAATACAGACTTTATTTATAATAGTTTTTTTTAATAGTAATTTAGACTTTATTTATATTAATTTGGTGTTTTAGCAGTCAATGGATGTGACAACTGCTGCAAAACCAAGCGGTGAAAAGTTAAATATATATTTTGTGGTTAGCGTGTATGAAATATATATTTGAAGGAATCCCGAGACATTATCTACATATTGCTAAATAATCATGGGAGGTGTGTAAGGGCCGAGTTAAATGGTACTCGGTTGTCTTGTTGAAAAATATAAATAGTTAATATTATTATTGTGATTAATAGATTTTTACTACATATATATTAAAGAACAACACATTATATATTATTTGTACAGTATACAGTGTAATTTGTGCATCGGCCGGTGCTTGCTCCTATGAACTCACCGGTGGCGGCAGCACAATAAAGATAAGTCTTTATTTTTTTTATATTCGCATACTGAATTACCACCTAAAATTGTTTGAAGATGTACTAGTTTCCATTTGATTTAGTTTTATTTAATAAATTTACGCAGGCATTTTAATTAATTAATTAAACACTAAATTATATATGTATACAACATATATAATTTAGTGTTTAATTAATTAATATATGTTTTCCTAATCTATTAATTGAATTCAAGTTGTATATGAATATTATAAATTAATTTGTCTGTGAATTTATTATTTGCTCTGATTTCAGTTAATAAATTAAGAATAATATGTAATTGTTCACTTTAATTATAGTTTTATATTACATACCAATTACATAGTTAGTACTTTTTCTTTAATAAATTAAGTACTCAAATAATATATTAAGACATGTTGCAGGTATATGTTCATATTGCAGGTCTAAATAATATTTATATAGGCAATAGACTACACTTAGTTTAGAAAGTTACTGGTAAATATTTACTCGTGGTAGGACTCTCCAGACATACTTTCATATTAGTGGGACAAATGTATTAAATAATAATAATTACTTATATATGAATACGTAATAATGTACTAAATTATACTTATTTTGATAATTTAGTACATTATAAAAAGTATTTTAATTTATTAAGGGAATTAGAATTACGTTTGGGTTTTGTTTGCCTGGGAATATATTTTTTGGATTAATTTCAATTATAATATATAATAATATTGTCCTAGTTTATTTTAATGATAATTTCATACTATGTAATATTAATTAATATTAGGTATTTTTTACTTTTTTTGTAAATGATTAAGTATATTTATTAATATTTTTTTTTGCCCTTTTTAATTAGGCACGTTTCACAGGAAGATAGGGATAGTTTAAACAGCAGTTCTTATGGGCAAAAAATGAAATTTCATCATCATTTCAGCCTCCATAATATAAGCCTCCACTCTAGAGAGTCAATCGCCTCGATCCTGTACTACTTGGATCTATCGTCTCCCTATAAACCTCTTGAGGTCGTAGCTCCATCTAGTGGTGGTCATCCCACACTGCGTGTACCAGCACGGGGACGCCATTCGAGAATTTTTCCTTCCCGCAGCGGTAGTTGGTTCTACGAACTATGTGGCCGGCCCACTACAACTTCAGCCTGCATATTACCTTCCATATTACATGCATTTTCTAAAATCGAAACTCTATTATGGGATTTTGCAAAATTCAGTACTTAAGTCCAATAAGTTAAATTATAATTCTAATGATTGGTAGAAGAATTTTGCAGTTATAACAATAGCATGAAGTTAGTTAGGATTACATTTGTTAAACTAAATCTTAACTAAAATTCCTTGAGTTTTGTATGAGCGAAAGCTAAAATGCAAGGGTTTTTGTGAAACCTTTCCTTGAGAAAGATTGATTATTTAATCCATGTTAATACTTGGTACACATAAATTAAAGTACAAAATTAGTCACTATATACCCATATGTCGGACAAGCCTTTATAACATAAATCGTGTTTGTATTTTATCCCGAATATAATTCATCTAATTCAATTGATTTTACCGTCTCTACAATTAGTTATCCTTAGGAGAAGTGCTCGTAGCAATAAGGTACATTCTCGCTTGTACGCCTCGACCTTGTCCCGCCTCGTCTGATGAACGGTTCATGCATTTGGATAAACAAAAGCTTGTGCTACTTCGATCTTTATTACCGCTTAATCGGCTTGAAGTTGTGTAAATTAATTAAATTTTAGCTTTAATTAATTTACATAACTTTAATTCACTTTGTTTCTTTTGTCTTAACTTTAATTTTGTTTAATAACGCATCGGTATACGCCCTTAGGATATAATTGAACAATTATTATCTTGATAGATTTAAATTATATCTGCGAATGTGTTGTTTGATATAATTTAGAATAACTTAAATGAATAAACTAAGGGCGGCTTGCACCATATCACTAAATAATACTTAAATGCAATTTAAGTTTAAATTCACGTTTAAGTCATTGCAACGCCTTGCACCACGCTAAATATGTTGCTAAATCTGTTTAGAGAACTGTCAAAATTAAACACCCAATATCGGCTATTTAGCAGAGCTAAATACGTTTAGCGCCATATAAACTTAAGTTTTGACGTTTATATTATGTTCGTTTGACTTGGTGTACCTATTGTTTCGAATTTGTTACAATAATAGATATTTGGGGTTTTGTTTAGGATGATGTCTTCATCATCATGTCAACTCGTCAATAATCGAGTTTATAAGTAGACCTGTTATAATAAATTAATACAAGATCCTATTTATTCGAGACCCTGAGTGATAAAAAATTCACTTTATTACAGCACAAGCTCAGAACCACAATGCAACAAAATCAAGAAACAAGCAAATAAGTTGCAGGCTAAAATACCAGGCTGGTTCCTATTCACGCATGCTTGAGTCGTAGAAAATAAATATTTTGTTCAAAAATGGCGTCAATCGCGGTATATATGTAACGCGAAAGGTAGGGGAACTGTTTTACCGACACAATAAACACGTTTAGTTAAATGATTTTCAAAACAGCTTCGTGCAAGAAGTCACTAAATGCAATCATGTTAAACACATTTAACGATTTAAACGTATTTAGTTAAATTTATTTAGGTTATATTTAAACGAAATTTGGCGCAAGCCACCCTAAGAATAATAATGGGCTGGTTAATTTTAGCTATAGTTTAATTAATATTTCATATTAATTATATATTTTTTTGTATATTTCTTTAAATAATTAAGTCGTCCACTGAAGTATATATTTTCTTTTACTTCATTGTTCATTTTTTTTTATTAATGTTTATCTCGTAAGATGAAAGCTCTTAGTTGTTCATGTTAGCAAAAACTTGGCTAAAATTCAATTTTTTTTCTGTGTGAAACTTAGCTAAGATTCTAGCGTTTTTTTAAGATCCCCGCAGTTGCTATAAATACACTCACTGCATACATACACAGGTAATTATTGACAGGTGATAGAATTTTGCACATTTATTTACATTTCAAACGATTCTTTTTTATACAAGGACCGGATTCATACAAGCATACGGCCCACCTGATATAAAATTACCTTAGGCTTCGCTCGCTCGCGTCTCGCCACCGCTGCAGCTAATGCAGTAACCCCACTCACTCGCAGGAACACAACAACCATCAAGGGAGTTTTTGAGGTGGAGGTATTTCTTCTTCTAGCTGCTTTGATGCGTCCTACCTCCCTTAAAAACATCCAGATCAATGCAAACACAGTTTGTGTGCATGGACATGTTGTGTGTTTTAGTTTGACTGCTTATAAGAGAGGTAGGGCGCATCAAAGCAGCCAGACTGTAGAAGTACCTCCACCTCACAGAAAAAGCACCCAAATAACAACTCCTTGGAGGGTTATCAGAGCTTACTCGTAAGCTCTTAAGGGGTTGCTGTATTAGCAGCAGGGTGGCAATCAAGTGGGCCGAATGCTTCCCGACGTTGTATATAAAAAAGGATCGATCCCACGAGCATTTTTAACCACTCAACCACTGTACTTTTCCAAATCATATATTATGACACCCATTAGCCGTTAGTTAAATTAGGTCGTAGTTACTTACTATTTGCTAAGATGTCAGAAATATAGGTTAAAATGTACCTTAGTTGAGAGTTCAAGTTATGTGCTTAAAATAAACACGATAGCTGCAATGTTACCAGTATACTTACGAGAACTTGAATTTTAATCACTACACGGATCTTAAATTTGTCACCAGTTAAAATTATACAAATTAAACCATTACATATTGTGTTAATAAAGGTTTAATAATAAAATATATTTTAAAGTTTTATTCTTAAAAACTTCGTACTTTTATTTTAATAATTAATAATTAATTGAAGTTAAGCCTGTGTATATTTGGACGTAGTTTAGCGGAAAAGATCCACGTGCCCTTCAAATTGGATCTTTTCGATTAACTTTAACAAATATTAAACCAACCATTAAGTCATTAATTCTTTTCTAAATGAAGCAAAATTATTTTTTACACTAGTTGTATAGAATAAGCGTATTTAATAACACAGTTAATTGTATTCTTCCGGATTAAAAAAAAACATTTTTTTTTATACTACGTCGGGAGGCATACAAGCATACGGCCCACCTAATGTAATGCGGGTACCGTAGCCTATTAACGCTTGCGATATATTAAGTTCACTCGCGCGATGCCTCCTCTGCTGCTTACACAGCAACTCCTTTGGAGCTTACTGGTGACCTCACTCACACGCAGGAACACAATAACCCTCTAGGGAGCTGTTATTTGGCTGTGGTTTTCTGTGTGGTGGAGGTACATCTCCAGACGGGCTGCTTTGATGCGCATAAAAGCAAAAGTTTAATAAAAATTCAATTCAAATAAAATATTTTAAAGAGAGACCTTAAATACATATTATATTATTAACTTTAACTTAAATTTATTCAACGTAGAGTCGGCGACGTCGGCAAACAGAATTATTACTTCACGACTTTCGTTCTTTCCCCTTGAATAAGTACGAATTGATTCGACTGTAGCAAAGATAGTACGCTAACGTCGAATCACTAATGATATAAGTGCAAATTAATACATGTAATTATTCTGCCTAAAAGGTAAAATTGTGTAGTTTTAGTAAATTGAATTCCTATTTGAACAGATTTAAATTTAAAATTCTATTCTTAATTGGGCACTTTCCTATACATTTTTATTCTTTTCCTATTGATTTTACATTATAAACATGTATCAGCATTACAAATAAATCGTGTAATATACAGATTAAATCGGCTCCTTAGCAGAACTATTTCAATTTATACATTCATTAGACGAGTTCTTTGTTGAGCAATAATAAACCAATTCACTCAAAGTGATCGACCAAGTTCAAGGGTATCAAGTTAAAGGGTTGGTTGGAGACATTACAAATGTAGGAGAGATGTATCATCAAACGTCTGCATGGTTAAAAAATAAAAAAGTTGCTTAACACGTAATATATAGTGTAATTAATTCAGCAAAAATTATTTCATTGAAAGTCTTCTTATAACCGAGCAAAAAAGATTCAGTGTCAAATTGTTTTCATAAATTTTTCCCATTCGGCTTTACTATTTTTTTTTTTTTTGATAGACAGTATATACCTGTCCTTATGTTGAAAAAAATAAAAATGAAATAAAAAATACAACTGAAAGTCCTTTATAGTATAATCTAGCAAATAAGATCCAATGTCAAATTGTTTTCAAAATTGAACTCACTTGGCTTTAACATGTGTCCTTAATCTAGAAAAAAATATATAATCGGAAGTAATTTATATTAATTCTCACATAAAATATCCAATGTCAAATTGTTTTCAAAATATGAACCATTCAGCTTTAGTATTTAGTTTAGAAAAAATGATTTAGTCGAAAGTCCTTACCTAGATCTTCGCAAAAAGATCCAATGTCAAATTGTTTTCAAAATTGAACTCACTTGGCTTTAACATGTGTCCTTAATCTAGAACAAAATATATAATCGGAAGTAATTTAAATGAATTCTCACATAAAATATCCAATGTCAAATTGTTTTCAAAATATGAACCATTCAGCTTTAGTATTTAGTTTAGAAAAAATGATTTAGTCGAAAGTCCTTACCTATCTTCGCAAAAAGATCCAATGTCAAATTGTTTTCAAAATTGAACTCACTTGGCTTTAACATGTGTCCTTAATCTAGAACAAAATATATAATCGGAAGTAATTTAAATGAATTCTCACATAAAATATCCAATGTCAAATTGTTTTCAAAATATGAACCATTCAGCTTTAGTATTTAGTTTAGAAAAAATGATTTAGTCGAAAGTCCTTACCTATCTTCGCAAAAAGATCCAATGTCAAATTGTTTTTAAAATTGGATCCATGCGGCTAATCTACGTCCGTTACCTATTTAATGTTATAATTATTGCCATTAACTGCTGTAACTTGCTAATTTGTGGAGGCAATAATACAGCTGTATAATAAAATACCTGTTTGATTTGTACCTTATACGTAGTAATATTATGTACTTTAGTATTAACTTTTATAGTAAAATATGAAATAAATATTATTGCTACAAATATATTTTTATTTAATTTTTGCCACATCTTTTGCGATGAACGGAATATTGTATCCACAATTTTTAGATATTTGTCTAATGTATACCACATTTTGATTTTTCTACTATTTTTTTATACAATATCGGCAGCAAATAAGCGTATTTTTGGATAAGAAGAAGATGTTAGCACCATAATATGTGCAAAGGTGACTGATTCAATAATTGGGGCACCAAGTGCAGAATAAACTCTGATCTGAGATGTCGAAGACATTAGCTACATATTGTACAACCTACAGCAACTCTAACTCGTCTCACTGCAGGGATATGGGTCTCAAACCGAACAGGTTAAGAGCTCCGCCACGCTGCTCAACTGCTGATTGGCGGTGGTTTCAAGCCACCTGGTGATTTAACTTTCCCAATGTCAAGTGTTTACAACAGCCGCGACCTACACATGACAGGCAGCGGTCGATGTTACTTAACCTGCATGTTCGACAAGAGTGACACGCAACGAAGCTATCGAGCTCGTCACCTGTGTTAGCGACATACGTAAGTGCCACACTATGATAGTTTAATTAACCCCATTAATCTAGTGCTAAGCTTTGTACATATTCTATTTGTACGGGTGGAGGTCAGACGACAGTCACATCTTCGCCAAATCCTTAGGCTTAGGTAGCGGACTCCGCCTACCTTAACTGAAAAGGAAACTGAATAATGTTGAGAAGTGTCATAATTATTTTTTTGTTCTTCCTGGAACATGGCAATCTGTCTAGGGACAATATTTCATTTATCTATTTAGGTCCGTTATTTAATTTTCAGCAGAGGTCTTCCATTGGATGGATTCCTCTACCCGGTAGCTCTTTATCTTCTTGAAAATCTGGTGCTCAATCTTGAGACGTCTTTTCACTTCAATCTCATGTGGCGAAGTCCTTGATCATTCAAGGCCCGTGCAAGCTCATTAGAGTGGTTCGTGAGTTTGCTGTGATATTTCTTGCTGAAGCTTGAGATTTCCTGTTTAACTGTTATAATGGTAAGATCCATGTAAATATATCTGTTACTGATACATTGAGGGATTTTAAATATTCCTCTCATAGCCTTTGTCTTAAACCTTTCAATGTTGCTCACACTGGCTGGTCTCCACATTTGGATGCCGTAATTCCAGACTGGTTTCAATATTGCTTTGTAAACGGTCATTTTACTGTTGTCATTTAGTTGGGAGTTTTGTCCTATCAGCCATGTCAGTTTACTTAGTTTTGAATCGAGTTGCTTACGCTTGGTCCAGATATGCTTCTGCCAAGTAAGCCGTCTGTCAAGGTGCATACAAGTTACTTCGCATGGTTTTCTTGTGGTATTTCTTTGCTATTAAATTTAACTGGAGGGCTTCTTTTCGGAGTGTAAACGTTACATGTGTCTACTTGGTTTGATGGCCTTTATTCTCCAAAATTCAGCCAAGAGGAGACTTATGTCTAGGTGTCTCTGCAGATTTAATGAGGCAGTTTCCGGGCTGGTGTCAGATGATAGCACTGCTGTGTCGTCTGCAAAGGTTGCTGTTGTTGTGTTCTCAGTTGCAGGCAGGTCGGCAGTGTATATAAGGTACAATTTCGGACCCAGTATGCTGCCTTGAGGCACACCTGATTTTATCTCCCGGAGAATTTAACATTCGTTATTTTCTTCGACTTGAAAGCTTTTTTTGTCAAGGTAGAGTTTTAAGATATTGATGAATGAGTGTGGTAGTCGTTTCTTTAGCTTATAGATGAGGCCTTGATGTCATACTTTGTCAAATGCCTGGGTTATATCTAAGAATGCTGCAGACCAGTACTTCTGACTCTCCATACACCTGCCTATGACGTCGACAATACGATGAACTTGTTCAAGAGTCCCATGCCTTTCCCTGAACCCAAATTGGTGGTTAGGTAGGATATCGCCTAGATGTTCTTTCATACTGTTTAGTAGTATTTTTTCAAACAGGACGACGAGCACGGTGGCTCAGTCGTGAATGACGCGACTTTGACACCAACGCTCGTGGGTTCGATTCCCACACAAGACAAACATTTGTGTACATGAACATGTCTGTTTGTCTTGGTCTGGATGTTTTAAGGGAGATAGGGCGCATCAAAGCAGCCCGTCTGAGGAAGTACCTCCACCTCACAGAAAACCGCAGCCGAATAACAACTCCCTAGATCTTCTAGTATAGGCTCTATTGAATTTGATGAAAAAACCGTCCTTAAATTGTTAGTTGACTCAGATATATCTGAAGCTGCGGGTCCAGATCGTATACCAGCATACTTTATTGTCCAGTGTGCCAGTAGCCTTGTAGTTCCTTTGTGTATTCTTTTTAAACGGTCTTTAGCGGAAGGGATTGTCCCGGACTTGTGGAAATCCGTTTTCGTTACCCCGGTGCATAAGGGAGGTGATGCATCTAACGTAGAAAACTATCGCCCTATTTCGAAATTGTGTTTGTTTGCGAAATTATTAGAAAAAATTGTTCACAAACAATTATATGCTTCCATGAAATGTAGCTTTAATGAAGAACAGTACGGTTTTATAAAAAATAGGTCTACAGTTTCTAATTTAATTCTTGCAAATGAATTTATTACTTCGGGCATGGAGGGCGGTTCCCAAGTTGACGTCATCTATACAGACTACCGGAAATGTTTTGATAGGATTGATCATAAAGTGTTACTATCGAAACTCCTAGCGGCCGGAATCCATGGAGACCTATTCCGTTGGTTCTCCTCCTATATAGACCGGCGATCACAGGCGGCGGTCATCCAGGGATACTCCTCTAACTGGATTACCATACCTCTGGAGTGCCCCAAGGATCCATATTGGGTCCTCTACTATTTACTCTGTTTATAATGGACATAGCCCATTGCTTTTATCATTAAAAAATTTTGTTGTTTGCTGATGACATGAAAGTGCTCAAAGTCATTCGCACACCATCTGACGTCCTAGACTTGCAAGATGATCTGTTAAGCTTTCAATCCTATTGTGTAACTAATAAACTAGACCTAAATGTTTCCAAATGTTTTTATGTAACAGTTACTCGCAAAACATCCATTATTGACATAGGTTATTAATTGTTGAATGAAAATATTAAAAAAGTTAACGTAGTGAGGGACTTGGGTGTCATTCATGACAGCAAGCTCATTTTTGATCAACATATTGATAACATAGTACATAAAGCTTCAAAAGCGCTTGGATTTATAATTAGAACATCTACAGATTTTTGTTCTCTAAAGACAGTAAAAATTTTGTATTCTACATTCGTCCGCAGCCATTTAGAATATGCATCCCAAATATGGAATCCTCAGTATGCATTTTATGAGAACAGGATAGAATGCATACAGAAACGATTTTTGCGTTACTTAGACTTTAAAGCACAGCAGCAAAGTATTGATTATCAACAACGGTGTAAACGTTATCACTTCTTGCCTCTTGAAATACGACGGAACATAAGCGATATTTGTTTGTTGATGCAAATTGCCTCAGGGAAGGTAGACAGTCCTGAGCTATTTTCCAAATTAACTTTCAGTACTCATCAACTTAAGCTAAGACCGCGTCCTGTACTAAATGTACCCTTTGCGACTACTAATTATAGACAGAATAGCTATCTTACTCGCGTTTGTAGTAGTTTTAACAGCATACCATTTGATGTCGACCTGTTTTCCACCAGTACTAAGACAACAATTGGCTAATGTTCATTTTGGGATTGAATTTGCTAAAAATTAAATAATATTTATATGAGGGTTGTATACCTCAAACAAATTCTGTTACATGATTGTTTATATGTGGAGATTTGTAATTAGCATTGAAGTACAACATTGTTCTTTAGCATATTCCTGTTATTAGATCTGTAAATCTTCCAAAAATAAATAAATAGAGCAGGGGTACCCAAACTTTTTCAGTTCGCGGCGCACTTACAGATTTAATATTTTGTCTCGGCGTCCCGTAGTCGTTAGTACTCAAAAAAAGGTACGAGGATACTAGGCACAATAAATAAAACATCCGCAATATGAAGTTGAGTTTTTACATTTTTATATATTTTATTTTTACATAGCTTGGGACTGTCAATGGCAGAGTTGACAATATTAATAACATTTTACATGTCTTCGTCACTTTTCCAGCTATTGAAACAATCCTAATGAAATTGCTCGTTTTGTGAACGAGTATAAAATCTTGAAAGTTTTTGGCTACACCCTGTGTAAATTTAACTAATCGAATTTCATGATGATTGTGTATAGAAATCTTATCTATACTCGTACTAATATACATAAGAGTAGTAAGTAAGAGTTTGTTTATCGTGCTCTGCGACTACCAGTCTGATTTGAAAAAAATATTTTTGCATTTGATAGTCCAATTCTTGACGAAGAGTATAGGCTTTTTAACATCACGATATGACCCTCAGAAGCCAAGGAAAAATAAAGAAAGTAGAAAATGCGGTTACGGGATACCGAGCAAGCGTTCGGGCGAAGTCGCGGGGTGACGTTGGTAAAACGTAAAATGATCTAACTTGGAAGTGGCTTTTAAGAAAAAAAAACATGCGACTCCCGTTAGATCTCCACAGCCCAGAGGGAAAACCAGATCTTTCTTAGTTTAGGTCACGCGTCTTTCGAAATATAATTTCCTGGACGTATGGGTTTCCTCACGACGTTTTTCTTCACCGCCGAGCAAGTGGTCTATCTATAACTTACGTCAAATCCCTTGCGGGTAGGCACTAGGCAGAGAGAACCGAGCGCCACATTACTCGATCCTTACAAACCTCACTCGCTTTAACATTCATTGAACTTCTTATGCACGTATGTACATAAATCTGGAAACACGGACTTAGTGGTAGGATTCTAATCGGGGGCCAGTTGGTCAATAGGCTATCATTGCTTAAAATTAGTATGAAAATGTACGCAGGAAATCCATAGTGGCTGTTTTTTCCTGCAAATCGAGCACTATTCAGTTAATTGTCGCGCCAGAGGTAAAAAAATGGGCGCCACAACCTACAAAAATATTTGGAATATAGGAATTATGGAATCCATAATGCAGTAATGAAACTTTGATTGGCACATGTCCCTATGCCAAGGAAATATGAAACCATAGTGCGATTTAGGCTAACTTCAAATATAAATAGCGACATCTAGCGGAGTTTACAATTATTCTCTACACTCTCTAAAGCATACAATCGTCATACACGACCATAATTATCGTGTTATAATAATAGTATATTTAAAAAATAATAAATATGCTATATATAATAATTTAATAAATGAAATAATAATAATCTTAATGACTATTAACATTTTGTGGGTAATTTGTGGCGAGCCGTTGGGGAGTAACTACACTACGGGTAACGAGTACCTACTCCAGAGAATCAACCATCATCTTCGGCGTGTCTTCGTCTGTCGGAGTGGAAACACAAGAAGACCAGAAGGACTTAGCTCTTTCTGGCCTTTATTGGCCGTCCAGAGAGGCATGAGACATGTTCTAGGGGTTAAAGGGCATATCGCCGCGAGTAACTTCGGAGAGATCGCAGCACACTAGGTACTCGACATCCCTGAGTCTCCTCACACTGGTTTTGCCCCTGGCCGACTTACTCAGGCATTTTGGGGATCGATTGAGTAAGTGGCGAGCCACCGCCTGCCGGATTTCGCAATCAGATAGTGGTGACAGGCGTCCGTTCCTTGTAAGACCGTCTCTGTAATAATTCAGTACCAATAATCGCTCCAGTGGAATTCACATTGTCTCGGAAAGATATTCGAAAAGTTTACTCTCTTATTTCATATATTTTGGATAACTTCAACAGATAACTTTTGATTCCGATTCGAATGTGGCTTTCCGAGGGAATGTGAATACCTCCACAGGTCACACTGAAATAGCCCAAGAATATTTAATACAGAGTGGCGAGGGACGTACTTTGGACTACGCTCTCCATGTATGAGGTGGATAGTATTTTGATACGGGCACTCGAGTCCTTGTATAAGGATTCAAGTGCCTGTGTCAGGGTAAATGGGGTCTGTACAGATAGACTGGTTCAGCATCGAATGTGTGAGGCAGAGCTGTTCAACTTATGAACAGTTGTTTGACAGACTTGAAAGAGTATGACTGTGGAATAAAAATGAACGAGTCAATATTTAAAACCCAGTTGTACGCCAATGTTCAGGTTGTCCTTGTATCTTCGACGGAAGAACTAAAACAAATGGTTACTGTAATGAATGAGGCATTTAAAAGAAAAGGTATGAAAATAAATATAATGAATACAAAAGCGATGGTGTTTGAAAGGAAAGAAAGTGTTACAGAGTGGCAGGTAATGATCGGAGATGAAAAAGTGGAACAAGTGAATGAATTTGTTTGTCTAGGTTCTATGTTTAAGAGATATGGAAAATGTGAGGGCGTTATTGAAAGACGAGGGAAAGCAGGAAACCGTATCAATAGTGCGTTGTACTACATGGTAACAAGCGATACACCGAGAGGTGTCCTACGATACTAACAGCGTACATCAGGGTGTCGTATTATGCCCTATTCTATTTTGTATATTCATTAATTCTAATTAAAGGGCAGTCTACGCCTAATCTTTTGAATTGACTGGGAGACTATTCCACCAATAACATTTAATAATGTTCATGTCATATATAGTGACAGCGTCAAAAAACCTGGGTATTTATTTTGACAGGACCTTTACTTGGACTTGGACTTGTTACTCTCTGTAAAAAGGCTTTAGAAATCATGAATATCATGTAAATTACAAATATACCTGGATATATTTCATAATTCAGCACAGGAAACTTTTTCTTAATAATCTTTAATTCTACCTTCCATTTGACAACATTATTATTGTACCAATATGCTAACATAATTTATTGTAATAACCAATTAAAGATTTACAAACACCGCTGACTTGCGATTTAAACTTGTTCATACAAGTTGCGCGGGTACTTTACTGCGACCTGTCACTACGTATTTAATTTGCCATTTTATACGTGAACGTGATATTTTAGAATAAATGTGACAGTCAATTACGGAGCGTTATACAATATATTTTCCTTATCGGATTGTTTAGGCACCAAACAAATGGTACAAAATAACCATCTTACGGACAAGTTCTCGCTGGCTTGTTTTATAATACTCGCGAAGTTAAGCTGACTGTGAGTGAAAGTGCTAATCTTATAATTAGGGAATGCATATATTTTGGGGAAAAGCAAGAATTCCCACTTAGCGATTTCCTAACTGTGTGAAGAAACTTGTCGATTTATATCATGTTTGGAGCGTGCTGCAAAAAAAAATCTAAAAAAAACTTACCTATGGTAAGAAACGTGAAAATAATTTTGAAAAAATCTTTGACTATTCATTTTATATCGTAAATGTCTGCATGAATTAAAATAGAGGAAGGCAAAATGTTTTTGAAGAAACAAAAAGTTCAGTCGGGATGCTTAACTGGTGGGGATAAAGTGTTGGCGGAGAAAGAAGAGCTTGACAAAGACGATTAGAAGAAGAGGAAAGAAAACAAAAACAAAATGAATTATTCTCTGTAGCTTCGACTTTTACTACACATAACCTGGAATATCCTCAAGATTCAGACGAAGACCAAATTTTGAATTCTGATGTCAACTTGGCAGTTTTCCTGTCCTGAAACAAGTTTGAAAAGAGGCAGAAAGAATCTGATCAGCTAAGGAGAAAGTCGATTTACTCGGTAATCTCTTCGTCTCTAACTCGAATATGAACGACGGTGGAGTTGTGCCACCTACTATCCCATGATGCGGTAGCTCAATCCCGGAAATCTCTATTAACCAGCGAGATGTCCTGCGGGCATTACTCTCCTTCAATATTCATAAGTCGAGTGGACCAGATGGCATACTGGCAGTGATGCTAAAGCTGTGCGCTCTTGAGGTGTGTTCTGTTCTAACGCGTTTTTTCGTGCTTTCGTACTCCAATGGGCTAGTTTCGTCTTCATGGAAGACCGCCAATGTGTACCCCGTGCGATAGATTAGATCTATCGAATTACAAGCCTATTCCCATAACTTCCCTGCTTTCCAAGATGGAGCGTGTGATGAATAATAATACGACTCCTGGCATACCTAGAGGATCACGACTTGATCAGCGGCAATACCGCTTCCGACACGGTCGTTCGTCGACCTGTGATCTTCTAGTGTATCTTCGAGTCAAGGTGAGGTATTAGCAATCAGCCTCGATATAGCGAAGGTATTCGATCGGGTCTGGCATCGGAGGACTTCTATCGAAGTTCACCATCATACGGGCTGCCCGAGGGTTGTTGGTGCAAATGGATTGCCAGCTTCTTATAATGCACTTGCATAAAAGCCGTGGTAGATAGCGTAGATAGTAAATCAACGCTGGAGTCTCACAGGGCTCTGTACTGTCCCCGATGCTGCAATCAGTATGTTGTCAATTAATGTCATTCATTGTTATGAGGACAATAGCACCGGGGACACTTGTTATACAGGCCGAGTTAACGCCCCTCGTTTGGTTCGTTCCCTTGTGGAGGAATTTTTTTTCTTTGTTGGCGACAAAGTGACACGTGGAAGCCAATGGTTTTATGAAAAAGTAACTGTAGGGTCTTACTAGGACATAAAACTACGAGTACTAGCACATTGGATATAGGTGGCATCGCACGAGTGATATTAAATATTACAAGCGTTCATAGGCTACGGTTATACCTTCAAAGGTTGTATAAAACAAAAAAAAATGGTTGTCTGTAAAGTCGGTTTACGGACGATAATTTTACGTGATAACGTCACAAGAAAACATTCAACAGTTGACAAAACGAGACAATCGAACAAGTCAGTGCTCTGTATAATAAAATAATAGTGTGTGGAGATTTCAACTTGAACTCGGCTTCGATGACAGTTAATGCTAATTTCGTATGTCTATTGTCGTTCTGTGACTTATGCCAGGTAAACAACATATTTAATAACAATGGTGTTACTTTAGATCTTGTTTTGGTTAGCTCAACACTGGAACAGGTATCGGTGCAACGAGAAGAAGATAGCTTGGTTCCGGCGGACGCTTATCATCCGCCGCTCAATATTACAATTACTAAAAACTTCTCATGTGTACCTCGTCATAGTCACAGCGAAAGCAATTCTAAGACCGTTGGAGGGTGGAACTTTAAAAAGGCAGATTTCTTAAAATTGTATTCACAATTAGAACTTATAGATTGGGAACCACTTTATAAAATTAACGATCCGAAAACAGCTGTTTCGTATTTTTATGACCTAGTTAACGCTTGTATAGACGACTGTGTACCTAAGAAAATACATCACTCAGTACAGTCTAGATATAGTTATCCGGAGTGGTACTCGGCTGAAACAAAACGTAACATTAGAATTAAGCATTTCTATCATACACACTATAAAAAAAGTAAATCTCTAAGCGATCGAATATTTTTTTCACAATATAGGGCGTTAGTTAAATTGAGCATTAAAAAGGATTTTAATGAGCTAAAAGTAAATATGGAGCGTGATATAAAAAATAACTCAACATCATTTTGGCGTTATATACGTTCTCAAAAAAAGGGTAAACGCACTTTTAAGCAATATTTTAATAATGGTCAGTTGATACCTATAGAGGACTCGGCACAGTGTTTTGCGGACTACTTTCGGTCGGTATATACCAATGACCCCCCAAAATTAGACGTGGGAGAGGCTATGAAGTCGGCCAGTAAGGACAGTCATTTTGTGCATATCTCACATATACTCCTGGCTGATGTTGAACTCGCACTTAGGTCGCTAAAGCCTAAAATATCTGCTGGGCCTGACGGTATTCCGCCATACATTGTCAAAGACTGTAGGTCGGTATTTAGGTATCCTTTGCTGTATTTGTTTAATTTGTGTCTAAAAAATAACTACTACCCTAACGAATGGAAGATTGCGCGTGTTGTGCCCGTACCAAAGCATGGCTCGAGTTCTGAGGTCAAGGATCACAGACCTATAGCAGTGTTGTCTGTTTTCGGCAAGTTGTTTGAATCAGTACTTTATAGTAGAATTGGCTGTCAAATTGAAAGCCGTCTAAACAATGCTCAACATGGGTTCCGAACCGGCCGTTCTACTACAAGTAATCTTATGTCCTTTTGGACGTATGTCAATGGTGTAGTGGACGGAGGTTCGCAAGTCGACACGATTTACCTCGATATGCGGAAGGCATTTGATTTAGTCAATAATGACGTATTATTGAAAAAATTCGCAGCTATTGGTTTCACTCCTGCACTATTGCATTTTTTTTCTTCGTACCTATGTAATCGAAGGCAATATGTAGAACATTGTGGCAACGATTCGGGTCTTTATTACACCCATTCTGGAGTTAGTCAAGGTTCGAATCTGGGCCCCTTGCAGTTTTTAATTTTAATTAACGACTTGCCGGAGATAGTCACCACGGCAAAGTGTTTATTATTTGCTGACGACTTAAAACTGTTTTTGAAAGTTGATAATGAACATGACTGCGATGCCATCCAACGAGATTTAGATAATATCGTCAGATGGAGTATAGACAATAATATACAATTTAATATTGACAAATGTTTTGCTATGACATACTCTCGGTCACAGAACCCTCTCCTAGCTAACTATTTTATGGGACAAGAGTGTTTTCTGCGAACGTTCTCAATAAAGGATTTGGGTGTCACAATGAATGCAAATCTATCGTTTAGTGATCATATTGATAAAATATGCAAAGACGCCTATAGAATGTTAGGATTTGTGTTACGACAGGCACGTCACCTAGACTGTATTACAGCAATAAAAGTTTTATACAATGCATATGTGCGCAGTAAGCTAGAATGTAATGCAGTCATATGGAACCCATATGAATCTAAGTATATGCTTATGCTAGAAAAATTACAAAGAAAATTTATCAGATGGTTATACAATAAACAGTATGGGTATCACGTAGGTTATCCAACCATATACCCCAGTGAATTTTTATTGGGTATGACTGGATACAATACTCTGGAATTGAGACGTACGGTCTCAATGATGGAGTATGTATTCAGTCTGCTTAGGGGATACAAGCATGATCCGGCGGTGTTGGAATTGCTATCACTGTATGTACCAGATAATTACAATCGGGCGCGATATCACAATTTGTTCGCGCTCCAGGCCACCAGAACAACTGCAGCAGCTTACGCTCCTATCAATCGAGCGCTGCGATTGCTCAATGCATTGGCATTAAAATACCCGGCGGTCGACTTGTTCAGTTGTACTAAAGTACAGTTTCACAGAACGGCTGTAGAATATGCCGAGAGTCTTAGGTAGTACGAAATATATACGAATGTATTTTAATTATAATTGAGTGTATTTAATATATAATTGAATTTATGTTTACCTAATAATGATAATGCCAATTTTTGAACAATATTGAGCGTATTGGATTTATCTGTAAGGCTCAATATTGTATGTAAATAATAAATAAATAAATAAATAAATAAATAAATAAAATAGTTAACGTGTAGGTTGTGTGCCGCCGCTGTCTCTCTTCTACTCGGACGCATCGGCCGATGGAGTGGAAGAGAGATAGATGCGTCACAAGCCGAACGCTTAGGCCGATCGTGCCTCTCTATCGCTTGTTCCGCGCTCGGCTCAGGCGGCACGTGACAATGAGTCATGCGTTACGTGCGTGTAGCCGGCGTTCATCGATTTATAAGACGTTATTACGTGATAACGTCGACCAGCCATGCAATGCAGTGGCCAACTACTAGCTAATCAATGCAATGAGACAATTTCTCGTTCCTTCAAAGTCGAAGATCTTGTGTTTGAATTCGACTCACATCTTAATTTTCATAATTATATTCAGTGACACTGTCACAAGTATCAAACGTCTATCTATACAAGGTTCGTATCACGTAATCGCAATAATTTTGTCAACAGGAATGCTTATAAAATGATTGTATACTTTTTGATACGCTCGAAGATTGGGCTAGTGCGTGTATACACGGAAAAAATAGTGCTCGCTATAACAACAGGTGGAGTTGAGGTTACTGCAATTTGGAGTAAAGAAATGGTAACTCTAACTTGGAGTAACCTCTACCACACATGTAATAATGCTAACTACAGTTTATGTTTACTATTATGTAAGAGGGGGGAATGAGAGCCAGTGGATAATTGAAGCCATAGCGAAATAATTCGAACAAGTAAATATACCGAACTGCGCACTATTGCCTAAAGGCTCCCTCCGCACCCCTCCCATTCTGACAAACACACCTTGCCGCTAGTCCCGCTCTCGCCATCTGAGGGCTCATGAAAATTCGCGATATTTCAATCGGAAAAGTAAGCATAAATAATTCATACATACTTCATAGAATACTTTAGATTTTCCGCTTTAAAAGAGTTTTTTCTCAAAATTTGTTTTTAATTAAATAACTGAGGGGCCAGCCGGAGCTGCGCAGGCGAGCACGAGTGCCTACCCTTCATTACGCAGAGGCGGAGGCACTGCCCTTCTCGCAGCGCCGGGCACGTTGCAGACCTGTTATATACATATAACACACACAATTATCCGTTATTACCAAAAAAAAGATGTTACCAAAATTTCATAAGTAACATAAATAATTCAGTAATTGTAAATAGTAGGGATAATGAATTGTTCCGTCTGTAGTCGAATTTGGGAAGTTACAATTCGGCGCAAAAAAAAATTTGGGAATTGAAAATAGGCTAAATAAATTTGGTAGGTACGCGTGACAATTGTGCGAAAATAAATTGGGCCAATAGTTTGGGTGCCAATGACAGTTAGCTGTACAAAAAATTAGGCGAACAAATATATACCTACTCCTACTCGTATAAGAGTCATTCCTAGATATTTTTATTTATTTGAGTAAAAAGACACTCCAACATTATTTAATAATATGCTTAGTAATAAATAAAAGCGAAGAGACTACAATAAAATATTCATTTGAAACGGATAAAATCAACAAAGATGTAAAACATAGAGTAGAAATAGAATATAGCCTTCCTAGCTTTATTCAGTTTCCTAATCCATTATGATTGGAGGGGTCCGCTGCCTAAACCTAAGGATTTGACGAAGATACACCGGAAGTTTAGATGATACGTCTTTCGAAATTTTCTTGAACGTGCGGGTTTCCTTACGATGTTTTCCTTCACTGCAGAGCAGGTTTTAAGAGAGGTATGGCGCATCAAAGCAGCCCGTCTGGGGAAGTACCTCCACCTCACAGAAAACCGCAGGCAAATAACAACTCCCTAGACTCTAGGGCCTAGAGGGTTGTTGTGTTCCTGCGTGTGAGTGAGGTTACCAGCAAGCTCCCAAGGAGCTGTGTAAGCAGCAAAGGAGGCATCGCGCGAGTGATAATTAATATATCGCTAGGGTTAATAGGATACGGTACCCGCTTATATATCGCTAGAGTTAATAGGATACAGTACCCGCTTTACATCAGGTGGGCCGTATGCTTGCATGCCTCCCGACGTTGAATAAGAAAAGAAAGGTGATAATTACGAATATGCACATAAATACAAAAAACACGAATTTAGTGATACATGCCCCGCCAGGACTCGAACCTGCCACCAGTCTGTTACTAGACCATATCTTTTTCCACCGGGCTATCATAGCTTTTAAATAGAACATACTCGTAGTATAGAAATAAAATAGAGTAAAGAAATAACCAGTTGAGAATGCGCGAGCTTGCATTGCCAGAGGAACACCTGGCTCGTCAATTACATAACAATTCAATTATTTTTTTTTTAATTTGTCGGCCATTTTGACCATGTTTCTTAAGAGATAGGAACGGTGTTCCTGAACATTCCTATTCTACTTTTTTATGCTGGATCCGAATCTGAAGTCAAAATTCTAATATTCGAACAAAAACGCACACACAGACAAACATATAGATTTCATATAGGAACGGTGTTCTTGAAAAATAATCAGATCACATGATGATCAAATGAAACTCACAGATTACAACTTACACCTTTATTTACATACGGACAATGGGGAACGTCCACGTAACAACTAAGTGATGTCGGTATATCGAATTTGAGCAAAAGTCATTCTAACAGACAATATACAAAATGAAAAATCTCGAAATTCGTTTACAAGTTCATACAACTAGAGTAACTTATAAAATCGTTACGCTGTGATATCATACCAATGGAATGGACCCAATTGACAATGAGACTGTTCCATTATTTTAATCTTCAGTCATTTTATAATCATTTACAAAAATAATTTCCATTGATATAATTTCATCTTATTACTATAAATTATAATGATTTCTACGATATATTTAATTTTCACAATTTCATTGGAATTTCGGTGAAAAAGTCTCGTGTGCAATTCATAATTATAACGCGATTTATATCGAATACATTTTATACACTTGTTTTTTTATTAAAATTCGTTGTCCATGCTTGAGCAACTATGTCAAATTAATTGTTAAACTTAAAATGACCGCGACAGTCAAGTCAATTGTGAAATACGCACATAAAATGTATAACATTGTTATATACTTCACATGCTATAACTTTTAAGTTGTGTTTAACATGTTATGTTAAAAATAATATTGTTAAATAAGTAGGTATGCTTTAATTCCTGTTTAGAATGAATTTAGGCTATGTAAACATCGTTGACAAAAATAAATTTGTTAATGTTAAGTAACACACGTATAATACCTATGTTATATATATATAACATATAATATCGTCAACATTGAAGTTATAACATGTTTAGATGGATGTTATTGTCAAAATACAAAGCGCGGAGTGGCTGTAATGGATATTATTAAGGCAATATGTAAGACATTCAGTTGCTAATATTCACAAGTAACGGTACAAAAATACCGACAACGTCAAAGGGATACATATACGTTTTCACTAAATTGAAATATGGTTAATGTTTTCATATAATCGAGAGATTAATAAAGCTACTGCAAATTTCATGGAAAAGTTTAGTACAACATTATTTATTTCTATAATTTTCTCGAACGGTCTACTAATTTTGAATTAATTTCTGTATTGTAAATAAATTACTTTTATTTTTCGAGTAGCATTTTAAGCAAAATTTACCCAATAAATTGAATGTTTATATTTAACAGCATTTTAATATATAATATTAATATGTTCGACTAAACGTGTTATAAAATGATAAGCGATTATATTTTAGAATTGGAATTGTGACATTTGTAAGTTTGTTTATTTAACTACCTAAATTCTGTTCCACTATTTAATATTTTTGATAAATAAATATTTCTATAATGTGGACGTGAAGTTTATTATATAAGTAAGACAACGGTACAGTTTTTGAAATTGTCTAAATTTTATTATAGAATGGCGAACGTGCTCGAGAAGAGCAATGAACGTTAAAGAAGCGAGTGAGGGTATGTAAGGATCGAGTCACGTGGCGCTCGGTTCTCTCTGCCTACCCCGCAAGGGATTTGACACGATGTTATAGTAGTAGTAGTTATTATTAGAAATAAAAAGGAAGAACAGTAATATTTTTCTGGAAGTTCATATATCTGGTAACTTCAAATGCTACCAGACATAAATAAAACCCGATATATACCATATACTTAAATATAATAAAGTTACATTTATTAAATTTTAGTTTTTTTTTCATGTTGAGCCGATTAACCCATTTAGCTGTTATTTTATTTAAGATATCGATTATAATTCTAAATTATCTATTAAATAGTGGAACATAGCGATTGTAACCTGCCCTTATTGGCGTTGGTTGTAGATACAAACTATATA
Source organism: Pyralis farinalis (assembly GCA_947507595.1). Taxonomy (NCBI): domain Eukaryota; kingdom Metazoa; phylum Arthropoda; class Insecta; order Lepidoptera; family Pyralidae; genus Pyralis; species Pyralis farinalis. Next base: position 2,505,490 of record OX382263.1, read on the forward strand.
TACGTAACTAATTCTTTATAAATCTTATATTTGGCAACTAAATCGGTGTAGTCACCATACCGTATTAATATTCCAGCAATGAGATACATTAAAAAAATGCTTTATATTTCGTATCTATAAAAAAGAAAGTTAAAATATATGAGAACACTGCCGTAAACTTTTTGTATAAAAACGATTTTTCGAATATTACAAAAAAAAGACAAATATCGCGCATTACTTTATTATCCGACCGTTTAGAATCTGGCAATTAAATAAATAATACAAGAAAAAACTAATTTTATTAGTATTTTTTAAATAAAAAAAATTTTTTTTTTCCTGATATTGCTTCGTATATTAAGTATTATTGCAGGTGAGCGTGACGTGATCACGTGACCTTCAATATGAGTTAAAAACTTTGCGTTTGATATCAAGAGATTCATAAAGCATTTTTTTATTGTAGGCTTTAGCACCTTAATATACCCATCTAATAGTAACCAATCCTTCTACTACAAGTACAAAGTATGCGGTAAAATATGTTAAAATATTCCTAAAATATGAACGAGCCCTCGAGATTAGACTAGGATCTATAGGTAATAATTAATATAAAGTTCATATATCAGAGGTTTAGCATCCGCCGACCAAAGATGTAAAGCTATTGTCAAAAAAAAACATACAAAAAAGACAACTGATATGTATACTTTTATATGAATATTATAAAGATGAAATAAAAATTGCATACAAAATAATAAATACTTATCTTTTAATGAAGTAAAAATTTAAATTTTCTTTTCTAAAATTTTATGTTATTGCAACGATTTCGAAAAAGAGAATAAAATTATATTTTTTGTTTTTACAAATACCTCAATTTCAGAAACAATTTAATTCAACAAAATAGAATCTGACTCTGTTGAGGAAGATCGAATTCTATTCGATTAATTGAGTAACGGCAAACAATATAATTGAGAAAAACCTCAATTTTTGTCACGGCGCCAATTGTGTTAAAAAAACGACTGATTTCTGAGTATTATTTTGCATTACATGACTTTCTCATAAACTTGACAAAATCTTTGAATAAAATAAAATATTGATTGATTTCGTTTATTTATTATTGAGTTTTTTCTTTGGCCGGAGGTGTAAAAAGTTTTTAGTGCCAGCCCTACCGATAAATGGCAACCCGAAGCCCATAGAGTAAGTAAGTAACAATAATATTTACATTTGACAGTCATACTAAAATATAATTTTAAATCCTAACTTATTAATCAAAATTGTTAACTAAAATAACAAAATAAGATTGAGCAAAAAAATTAAAATGGTTTTAAACAGTAAGTATCTATCAAAATTATACGTACACATCGTAGTTTTTTTTTATTACATTTTGTTATTACTGATTTCGTTAATTATTTTTGATTAATAAATTAGGATTTAGTATTTTCAAGATATAAATTATTTTATAAAAAACCTTAACGTCATTTTAAAATTTGTATAATAGCTTGTTCAATATAAAAATAATTGTGTGTGGAAGAAATTTATCACATTCATTGGTTTAGACTTCAATATTCATACATTATAAAAATAGTATTAACAATTCCAAAAAGAATTCAAAATATTATTATAAAATATATATAAATGTAAATTTATTTTCTTCGACTGTGCATTGAAATTCAAAAGAAAATTTAAATTCTGTTAGAGTGGTAGGTATGTTGAAAATCTAATTTTAATAAGAAATAACATAATATCATTTGGACGGCATATGCAGGAACGAGCCTGCGTCAAATACTATCTTCTACAAAAACGAATATTAAATACGTGAATTGATATATAATTCACAACTAAGTACATTGATCTAACACCATTATGGAAGCCATTTTGAATAGCGGGTTCCTTGCATGAAAAACTTGGTATTACATTCTTTTTTATTCATCAGTTCGTTTTCATACTTATATAACATTGATTTAAAATATGCTGAGATTCAAATTTAATATCGTACTAAATTGACTGCTATATTTGAAATATATTTAGGACGGAATAAAAACAAGTCATCATTATTTCACATTATTAATCGAGGTCTTAAATAATAATGTATACGAAAAATACAAATTATTTAACAATCCGTGAATGACATAAAATATGCTACCGCAACATAGTGATAAAGGAATACTCTTATATAAAAACATTGTTACATACAACATATTAAGCTGTCAGTTTCAGCTACAAAAATACTAAAAAAAATCAACTAAGTAAATGTGAGGCACATTTACTTTAATTCAATTTAAGAACCAAGTTATTTTACAACCGGATTAACAATCAATATTTACATTTACGAAGTTAAGTAAAATGCATAATGATTTTTTATGTGCATTTTACAGCAACATCAGTGCTCTCGTTAATGTAGACGTTTTCTTAGATTAAAATAGTCAAGTCGCTGGCCTTAAACGACACCTCACAGATCAAACAATAGTATGTCGTAGGCACTCTCTGCTACTATAGCGAAAAAACCGCACTCTCAATCGAGGTAGCGTCTGAATTGTGACCATTAAATGGTTCAACAAAGATAAACCATCAGACATTAGCTCCATCGAAAAATTGCATTTGCATATATGGTAATTATATAGCTACAGGTACATGAAGTGTCTGGGTTGTGATATTGCGGAATAGACTCCTATCTGAAAGACTGGTATCCTAGCTGTGCTTTGGTCGATTTACGAATTTATTAATATATTTTTTTATTATTTATACCCTAATACCCTAATTGTTTCTATAACCCAAAAATAGAACAGCTGACGTTTTGCTGAGAATTTAGTAAGCTCTAGATTGCATCTTTTAAAATCTACTAAGTAATAAGTTTCAATAAATGTATCATTATTTTTTACGTAACAAAGAAGCGTGCTGTCGATTGATAAAAAACCTTTTCCTGTCTTTCGTCAAGGACCTCGTGCCATAGTCTGTTAGGACAACCTCATTCACAATTAATTATTAATGTTTGAATAATTTGTTAACCTGTATTGCGTAATTTTGTCGTTTTTCTTATTTAATTGTGAGCAGCACAGAGAAAATACCTCTATAGAATACCGCAGCATAAACATAAATAAATAAATAAAAAGTAGCGTAGCTAGAAAGCTGCCAAACAAATTGACTCATGGCATTAAGAGGGCGGCTAATTTGTTTAGTGTTGCATATCATATATAATTCACGAATTGAAAAAATAATTTGTTGTGTTACCACTCGCAAAAATTACAAGGCGATAAGACGCAAGTCGTAACGACTCAAAATATTACTACAGCGTATCTATCGATACACGGGGTGGTTATCTTCTGCTGTTGAGTTCGTAACCGTTCTCCTTGGAAGGTGTTTTTGGCGGAGGTGGTTTAGCTACCACATGCCCTTCTAGACGGAGAGTGCTTTGTCTGTGTGATGACCTGTAAAGGAAATAATGGAAATATTAAAAAAGAATTGAATTTTTAAATAACCTAATGTAATCCATTAGGAAATCCTTGGTATGAAGCCCACAATTTGAAGGTTAAAGGAAAAGAGCTGCTATGATCCGCACATATGGAGTAATTTTATGATTCACTACGCAGGGTTACAAACACTGTATACGGTTAACCTATTGTTAATGGTTATCGTGGCATACGAATAATTATAATCTAGGTGGCAATAAACGCACGTTATAACGCAGTACCTACGTTTTCATGAGCATGCTGGTAACCTCACTTACTTAACTGTGAGTTGTTATTAGTTCCGGTTGTAAGGTAGAAGTGCTTCTCGAATAGAATTATAAGGAATCACAAGACCATAAGTGTAGGTGAGCTTTGCTCTAAAGTTGTACCCATTTCGCAGTTTCTAATTATTTTACTGCTTTAATTATTTTTACTTTTTCGTCAGTTAAATATTGGCGCGTAGGTTAGGCATGCAACATTATAAAGTATAATATTCAATACACTAGACAATAGCTAATTGATGCATGTTACATTGAGCAGTTAGACCGGGATGTCCAATATGGACAAGTCTCAGCTGTGTGCTTATGATTTTTTTTATATAGTCTTTTGTCAGCTGGCGATACTTCTCCAGTCGAGATACTCCTTAAAAAATATGGCTACGCCTTTACCTTCATCTGATTCACAAGAGCTTTATTTATTGGTGGGGTGTATCATATGGAAGTAATGATAACCTATTAGATCAGTGTTTATTCTCCACTTGGTCTGCAATGATTGAATCAGAGTCGCCTTTGCACATACTGTATTACTAACATCTTCTCGTCATGTTGTTGTTGTGGTGTTTTGTACCATATTGGTAACATTATCCAACAGTATAACTATGATTACCTGATGAGGCATGTTACAGCGAGCAGTATAAGCAGGATGCCGAGCGCGGACAGGCCCCAGCCGAGTGCGGCGCGCGCTATGGGAGGCACTTTGGTAGCCAGACGGAGGAGTGACGTCACCTGCTCGGGCAGCTCATCGATACCCTGAAAACAATGTCATTTTATTAAAAAGTTGCAATAATTCGTAGTAAAGTATATTTTTAAATCATTAAAAGTAAAAACTTCAGAAACGAAATTTTACGTATCTCTTCCATATTTAATCTTTTTGAAAGAGATTGTCGGTGTTAAAATTAGAGAAGACATGCTACGTTGGGTCGAAGATGTAGACAGAATGCAGGAAGAAAGAATCACCAAACATATATAACGCGAAAATTGAAAGATGCAGGAGCAGAGGGAAGGCCAAGACTTGCCTAGCATTTCGTGGAATGAACGTCGCTTTTAATCGAGAATTGGAATGTGAACGTGAGTATGTTCGAAATACATTGAACCAATCGGTTGGAGCGAACATACCACTGTTGAACCCCCAACAAAAGGAAATGAAAAATCTCTCACTGTCGTACATATCTATAGACAATCATATTCATTGTCGTTAATACACCCTGGATGACAGCAAGGCGAGCTTTGCTCGATATGTTATCACGACTAAGCATTTATTAGTTTCATATTTTTGTGAAATGATAATGCTTGAAAATATTGCTGTTTTTGCATAAAACTTTATTGTACAATAACAAACATTACAATGATTAAGTGCATGGTTTGGTAGAAATTAATATTGCTCACTCACTCATCGAGCGGTAAGTCCCGGTTGCATCCACTACGGAGCCCGGGGTTCGCTATGATCATGATCCGAGATGTGGCGAGTCCAGTTATTACATTGGAGCGACTGCCGTCTGACCTCCGTAACCCTTAAAGAGGAACCAGCCAAGACAATGAATCATGATTACACGTCCAGAAGATCTGCATGTGCAGGTTTTTCCCTCGCCGGGAGCAAGTGGCAGCCGAACGCAAGTAAATTGTACCTATTCGTAAAAACTCGAGTAGGAACCTCACGCTTGTTAGGCGTGCGGTTATACCGCGGGGCCACCAACGCTCCGAAAAATGGATTTAGTATTGCACAATGACGTACTTATCCCATTAGGGATCTGTTCTAGTCAACTAGGTAATCTGAAAAGCGATATAAGCTTGGCGAGAATTTTAGGAACAATGTGAGTAGATACTACGACTGACAAAATAGGTACCTACATAGATTGGTACACACAATAATGTTTTAAGATTTATAATACATACATAAAAGAAGCAGTAGATAATATACCTACCCGATTAATTGCGAACATAATGCAAAATATCAATCAACGATCTATAATCGCAGACCACCAATTTGGATTCAGACAGAATCATGGCACTGTGGAACAAGTACACAGAGTTGTGGACCATATAAGAAGGATCCTAGAACACATGGAATACTATTCGGCAGCTTTCCTAGACGTTCAACAGGCGTTTGATAGGGTGTGGCATAAGGGTCTCTTTTGTAAGATCAAAACCCTACTGCCCCATGCATACTTCGAGCTGTTGAAATCGTATATCTCTGAATGAATATTTCAAGTTAAGGATGGCGAATATACCTCTAAATTTCAGGACATAAATGCAGATGTACGCAAGGATCAGTGCTGGGACCAGTTTTATACACTATCTTTACGTGCGATCTTCCTGAAACGCCAAGTGTAGTAACGGCCACATTCGCAGGCGATACTGCCATCCTCGCAAGAAGCAACGATCGCTATAAAGCGTCACATACCCTCCAGCAAGGACTAGACAGAATCGAGCAATGGTTAACAAAGTGGCGAATCAAAGCAAGTGACTCGAACTCTACACATGTCAAATTTGAAGACTGTCCGCAGAGACGCACTGAAGACTGTCCACCTGTACAATTGGGAGATGCCATCTTGCCACACAATGAGTCTGTTAAGTACTTGGGTATGCATCTGGACCGAAAACTCATCTAGAGAAAACACCTACAAAAAAAACGTGAACAGCTAAATCTGAGATATCGGACACTTCAGTGCTAAGTACAGACAATAAGCTTCTTATCTACAAGGTCATACTAAAGCCTATATGGACATATGGTATTCAACTGTGGGGATCTGCTAGTAAATCCAATATTGTAATCATACAGAGAGCACAAAGTCGAAATGCCATTCTTAGAAACCTGACAAACGCTTCATGGTTCCTGAGAAACAGTGAATTGCATAGAGAGCTAAATATCAACACAGTCAATGATGAAATAATGCTATCTATGACAACAAACAAACAGCGAATAGCTATGCATCCAAACCCTCTGGCAGTGGAACTTGGAAGCATAAATTACACAAAAAGATTGAAACGTAACCACATAATCGAGTTGGATTTGTGAATACATGAATAATGGTCAATCTGCTCATAGTCGATGTCGAAAAAAAGACTGATCGCAGATCATAGTATGTACAACAAAAAAAAAATGCAAAATATTACTAGCCCAAAATGTCTGAAGTACTGACCAAGTGTCTCATCACGCTCGAAGTGTCTCATCACGCTCGATTTGAATGAATTTATCGTTTGTGTCATTTTTACATCATATAACATATGTTAAGTACCTTAAATTTTATGCTATCCAAAATGGACCTAACATAAACAGGATGTAGGCATGTTGGGTGTCGTAAATGATTGGAAGATATTTAGCCCCAAAGTAAGCGAAGATTATGCTTGTGTTGTGCTTATAGCTTGTGTTATGGGTACTAGACAACTGATAAACATAGGTAAATTCATTTTTTTTTGTAAATACATACTTACTATACAGAATATAAAAAATACCCAGACCAAGACAAACAGACATGTTCATGCACACAAATGTTTGTCCTGTGTGGGAATCGTACCCACGAGCGTTGGTGTCAAAGTAGCGTAAGAGCGCGTTTCACCACTGCGCCACCGAGCTCGTCAGTTTTCCGAGCCGATCGGAAATAGGCAAAAGTTCAATAAAATTTGCACTTCCAACAAATAAATACCAACCTCTTCGAACCACAGGATCGGAAAGACGATGTCGGGGAAGTTGGCGACCTGCTTGATGTCCAGCACTTGGGACACGGCCAAGTTGATCTGGACCCGGGCGCGGGCTCGCATGGCGATACCCATCTCCTGGAAAGTACAACTCGATGTCAATATAAATCTATTTATATGTTCTTCTTCGGCGGGGTCCGTTACCTGAGACTAAGGATTCATATTTATATATATATATGTAATATGTAAAGTCATGACATTTCTTTTAATATAAACTAAGTGTAGTAATAGACAATAAGTAGTGACATATTATAATTGACGTTTGGAAGACACGGTGTGCGTTCAATGGTTGGTATGAAAGTCAAATAGAAAAACTTACAAAAACTAACTGTTATAATTCAAGAAGTGTTTTAGAACAAACTTTAAATGCCGTTTCTTTGGTTACAGGTGAGATATAAGTGTAATTAATCGTTTTAATACAATAATTGTTATGATATAATAATAAATAAAACTTGCTTTGGTTACAGAGAAACAATTTCTAGTTTATTTTGAAAATCCTTTATATGTATCTTATATATATCTATATCTTCACGCCAGGTCCCTTGCGGGGTTGGCAGAGAGAACTGACCGCCATAACACACGGTCATTACACGCCTCACTCGCTTCTTTAACATTAATAGCTATTTTCATGCACGCTCGCCGGTTCAAGACTCCTGACATGACCTTATCATAGAACACGACCATTTTGGTCATAATAGGTTAATCTTTGTCTTCCTCGGCTCCTACATCCTTCCACTTTCGCATTGTATATCTGTTTCGTCATTCTTTCATGCTGCATTATTTCTACATGCCCGAACTACCGGAGTATGCCTTGTCTTATCATAAGTCCGACACTATCTTTCAGACCAACTCTCTGTCTTACTGCGAGGTAAATTTTATCCCACTGCCACAGAGCAGGAGTATAATGTTATTAGGCCCACTTTGACCAACTTTTAAGAGAGGCAGGGCGCATCAAAGCAGCCCGTCTGGGGAAGTGCCTCCACCCTAGCAGAAAACCGCAGCTAAATAACAACTCCCTAGAGGGTTGTTGTGTTCCTGCGTGTGAGTGAGGTCACCAGTAAGCTCCCAAGGAGTTGCTGTATAAGCAGCAGAGGAGGCATCGCGCGAGTGATACTCAATGTATTACAACCATTGATAGGCTACGGTTAACCTCCTTGCATCAGGCGGGCCGTATGCTTGTATGCCTTTTGACGTACAAAAAAAATATCTAGGCTACGGAGCATGGCTTAAGTAGATTCTGTTACATAATGACTATGGTGTACATACCGGCTGCACGTCAATGAAGAGTCTGTGATCCTCAGCCACTGGTGGGGAGATGCCCTCCACAGCCTCACGGAGGCTCGGGTCGGCCAGGTAGAAATGTGGGAACGACAGCATTATCGGCGAGTCTGGAAGTGCAGTTCTAAGTTAAAAAAAAAAACTACTTCTTCTGATCCCGTTTCCTGATCAATCCCCTACCCAAGAATTTTTGGTGAAGCCGATTGACGATTTGGTGAAGATACTGTTTTGAAGTGATAACTTCTTATGTCTTATCTGCAACTAAATGATATTATTAATTTAGATATAACTAATTTAGCCCCTGTGTAGACAACTGTGTTCTTGGGTATAACAATTGACTCCAGACTACAATGGGGCCCACAAATTGAAAAATTATCAGGAAAACTAAGTTCTGCAGCCTATGCAGTGAAAACTATTAGACGGCTCACTGATATTGATACGCCTAGAATAGTTTATTTCAGCTACTTTCATAGTATTATGTCATATGGAATTCTTCTTTGGGGTAACTCCGCGGACATTAACACCATCTTTTTATTGCAAAAGAGAGCCATAAGAGCTATCTACAAACTTGGTCCCCGGGAGAGCCTTAGAGAAAAATTCAAAGAAATAAATATTTTAACAGTCGCATCGCAATATATCTATGAAAATATTTTGTATGTCCATAAAAACATATACTCATTTTGTAAAAAGAGTGATACTCATAGCATAAATACTAGATATAAGCATAATCTTGTGTTACATGCAAGCCGTCTCCACAAAATAAGTAATTCTTTTATGGGGCAATGTATACGGTTCTATAACAAACTTCCCTGCAATATAAGAGAATTGTCAATAAACAAATTTAAAACTACTATTAAAGCCAAATTGTGTAGCAGGGCATATTATAAAGTATCTGACTATATTAACGATAAAAATGCCTGGGAGTGAGTCGATCCAATTATAATGTAATTAATAAAATATGTAAATTTGTTTGGATACCAAAAGAGGGATGCCTGAGTTTTTTGGCAGTATTTTTATCAGTGCTCACCTAGTCATAAACTGCACGGTAGGGAAAAAATTGTGACGATTCCAAACAAATGTAGCCATTTTTACGGAATAAAAAGATTTTGACTTTGACTTGACTTTGACTTTGACTATGGGAGGGTAAACCGCTTGGTTACGTAACGCGTTACGGCGCCAGTCCGTCTGGCTTTCCTTTCTCTCACGCATACGCCAGCTTTAATTATATGTAGATTAGTTTAAATTATCACTTCTGTCGGGCGTCCCGAGATGCACACGTTTTTTCAGGAACACCGTTCCTATATGAATTCTATATGTATGTCTGTGCGTTTGTCCGTGCGTTTGTCTGTGTGTTTGTCTGTCGCATTTTTTCGAATATTCGAATTTTGACTTCAGATTCGGATTCAGCATAAAAAAGTAGAATATGAATGTTCAGGAACACCGTTCCTATCTCTTAAGGAATATGGTCGAAATGGCCGACAAATTAAAAAAAAAAAAAATGTTATATAATTGACGAGCCAGGTGTACCTCTGGCAATGCAAGCTTGCGCATTCTCAACTGGTTTTATATGGAGCTACTGCCGTCACACCTTCACAAGCCAGATGGAACACCAGATCTTTCATAGGTAAGGTCTTTCCAAAATATAATTCCTTGGGACGTACGGGTTTTCTTCACCACCGAGTAAGATAATTAAAAATATGTACAAAAATCAGAAAACACGAAATTAGTGGTACATGCCAGGATTCGAACCGAGGACCTGTTTTTTTAGTTTTTTTTTTATACTTCGTCGGGAGGCGTACAAGCATACGGCCCACCTGATGTAAAGCGGGTACCGCGGCCTATTAACGCTTGCGATATATTAATTACCACTCGCGAGATGCCTCCTCTGCTGGTTACACAGCAACTCCTTGAAATCTTACTGGTGACCTCACTCACACGCAGGAACACAACAACCCTTTAGGGAGTTGTTATTTGGCTGCGGTTTTCTGTGAGGTGGAGGTACTTCCCCAGACGGACTGCTTTGATCCGCCCTACCTCTCTTAAAAGTTGGTCAATAGGCAGGGCGGCTATAATTTGTCATATACAAGTAACTTCCTCTATTATACGAGATGATGATGGTGGATTGCGGTGATCATGGACCGTCTTGGCTCATCAAAGTTGCTGTATTCCAGCGTACGAGTGAGGTCACCAGTAAGCCCCTTAAGAACTTCTGTGCTAGCAGTAGAGATGGCATCTTGCAAGTGATAACGTATTTGCATGCGTTCATAGGCTACGGTAACAGCTTTACATCAGGTAGGCCGTATTCTTGTATGCCTCCCTTGCTTTGTTGTATAAAAAAAGTTTCAAAGTCGTTGTATTGGTTCTACATTGGTTATATGATTCATGGATTTGTCGCGAAGACGACATAGATAAATAGATGTGATCCTCACCGTACTGGCACAGCGAGACGTTGAAGAGTCCGTTGGGGGCGCACGGTGGCCCCGCTGGGCAGAAGCAGCGGTTGTGCTCGTCGTTCGCGAACACGTCCTCTGGGGGGGTGAACCGGTAGCCCTGCACGCCGGCCGAGGACTCCACATCACGAAGGTATCTGAGGAGGGAAGAATTTTATAATCATAACAAATAATAAAACAAAGAGAGGTAGGGCGCATCAAAGCAGCCCGTCTGGTGAAATACCTCCACCTCATAGAAAACCGCAGTCAAATAACAACTCCCTAGAGGGTTGTTGTGTTCCTGCGTGTGAGTGAGGTCACCAGTAAACTCCCAAGGTGTTGCTGTGTAAGCAGCAGAGGAGGCATCGCGCGAGTGATACTCAATATATCGCAAGCGTTAATAGGTTACGGTACCCGCTTTACATCAGGTGGGTCGTATGTTTGTATGTATCTTCCGACGTAGTATAAAAACAAAATAATATAGGAGCTTTGACGAGCACGGTGGCGCAGCGGTGATGACGCAACTTTGACGGCAACGCTAGTGGATTCGATTCCCACACAGGACAAACATTTGTGTGCTTGAACATGTCTGTTTGTTTCGGTTTGGGTGTTTTTAAGAGAGGTAGGGCGTATCAAAGCGGCCCGTCCGGGAAAGTGCCTCCACCTCACAGAAAACCGCGGGCAAATAACAATTCCCTGGGGGGTTGTTGTGTTCCCGCGTGTAAGTGAGGTCACCAGTAAACTCCCAAGGAGTTACTGTTTTAGTAGCAGAGGTGGCATCGCGCTAGTGACACTCGCATATATCACAAGCGTTCATAGCCACGGTTACCGCTGTGCATCAGGTGGGCCGTATGCTGAATAAAAAGAAAGCTAAATGCAAAATCTTTCAATTTTTAAGAGAGGTAGCCGCATCAAAACACTCTCGGACTTACCAAAATCAACCCCCCGCCCCCCACATATCCCCTTAACACACACGTACACACACCAACACACACACACACCCTCAGAGAGACACACGCACTCAATAACGCACATACATCTTCTATATATATAAAAATGAATGTTTGTCTGTATGTCCTCTATGGATTCAAAAACGGCTGGGCAGATTTTGATGAAATTTTCAGTGAATCTCCAGGTTAGCCCAGCAGGTGATCCTGTGAGGTTTGGTAACGATTGGATCACCCGTGCGAAGCTGGGTCGAGTAGCTAGTCCTTACACAAATTGCAACTGTCATTGTGTATTACGTCACTAATATTAGTTTTATCATGTGATAAGTACTCTTCTCTATAATGTTGTTTTGAGTAATATAATGTTTAGAACCTGCAACATGTTACCTCGGAGACGGGCGCAAACGGCTGCAACGCACTTTAATACTATCGCAGTCGTTTACTAACGTTATTGTATTTATTGTTTGAAAAAAGAATCCTAATGGATTAAGAAACGAGATAAAGCTACAGAGAAGATGATTTAAGAGAGGTATGGCGCATCAAAGCAGCCCGTCTGGGGAAGTACCTCCACCTCACAGAAAACCGCAGCCAAATAACAACTCCCTAGAGGGTTGTTGTGTTCCTGCATGTGAGTGAGGACACCAGTAAACTCCCAAGGAGTTGCTGTGTAAACAGCAGAGGCATCGCGCGAGTGATAATTAATATATCGCAAGCGTTTATAGGCCACGGTACCCGCTTTACATCAGGTGGGCCGTATGCTTGTATACCTTCCGACGTAGTATAAAAAAAAAGATAACATGACAAAATTCCATGAAAGTACATGTGATATCTAGTCATGTATATATGTATATGTAATATGAACGGCGCAGACAGACAATGGAGTTATTAACAGCTCTGTTGTGTAATGAAGAAGAATAATCGGTCGCGGACGCGAAATGAGACCGTGTTTGATCAGCTGTCCCCCACTCACACCGTTATTTACAATTAATGACTGATTTTTTAGGGTTCCGTACCCAAAGGGTAAAACGGAACCCTATTACTGAGACTTCGCTGTCCGTCCGTCCGTCCGTCCGTCTGTCACCAGGCTGTATCTCACGAACCGTGATAGTTAGACAGTTGAAATTTTCACAGATGATGTATTTCTGTTGCCGCTATAGCAACAAATACTAAAAAATGGAATAAAATAAATATTTAAGGGGGTTCCCATACAACAAACGCGATTTTTTTGCCGTTTTTAGGGTTCCATACCCAAAGGGTAAAACGGAACCCTATTACTGAGGCTCCGCTGTCCGTCCGTCCGTCCGTCCGTCCGTCCGTCCGTCCGTCCGTCCGTCCGTCCGTCCGTCCGTCCGTCCGTCCGTCCGTCTGTCACCAGGCTGTATCTCATGAACCGTGATAGTTAGACAGTTGAAATTTTCACAGATGATGTATTTCTGTTGCCGCTATAACAACAAATACTAAAAAATAGAATAAAATAAATATTAGAGGGGGCTCCCATACAACAAACGTGATTTTTTTGCCTTTTTTATAGATAATGGTACGGAACCCTTCATGCGCGAGTCCCACTCGCACTTGGCCGATTTTTATAGATAATGGTATGGAACCCTTCGTGTGCGAGTCCGACTCGCACTTGGCCGATTTTTATAGATAGTGGTATGGAACCCTTCGTGCGCGAGTCCGACTCGCACTTGGCCGATTTTTATAGATAGTGGTATGGAACCCTTCGTGCGCGAGTCCGACTCGCACTTGGCCGATTTTTGATTGTACGCTCTTGCGGGTTGCCAACCCCGCCAATAACACAACACCTCCTCTGTACTACTAGTGACTTTAATCACTCGTAGAACACAACAACCCCCCAGGAAGTTGTAACTTGGCTGATTCCATGATGTAGAGATACTTCCCCAGATAGTCTTTGATGCACCCTAACTTTCTTGGATTAGCTTGATGCCCTTCATCCATCGAGCGAGAACAGCCGAGGGCTTAACGTACCCTCCGAAGCGGGGAAGAACGACATTTTTTTTTATACAACATCGGAAGTTATACAAGCATACGGCCCACTTCATGTAAAGCGGTTACTGTAGCCTATGAGCGCTTGTAATAAGTTAAGTATTATCCGCGGAATGCCTCCTCTGCTGCTAACACAGCAACTCTAGGATTTTACTGGTGGTGACCTCATTCACCCATCGGTACACAACAACTAGGGAGTTGTTATTTGGCTGCGGTTTTCTGTGATGTAGAGGTACCTCCCCAGGCGGACTGCTTTGATGCTCCCTACCTCTCTTAAAACATCCAGACCAAGACAAATACATGTTCATGCACACAAATATTTGCCTTGTGGGCATTGAAATAACGAACGTTGGTGCGGCACCGAGCTCATCAATTGTAAATCTAAATGCATCCAGGCAATCTGCAGTGGACGCTACTTAACGTGTGTGTTCGCTTAGACTGACATGCGTGTCGACACTATCAAGCTTCTGTCTTTTCCAGGCAATTATACCGTTGAGAGAGGAACAGTCAGAGGATCAAAAATATAGGTAAATCATTACTTAGCAGTTTACCCAACACTTGTACTTATACTAGCGACTCGTCCATGTGTATCCCGGTATCCCGTGGGAGTCGCTTTTCATTTCTTTCTTTCTTTTTCTTCGGTTCTAAGGGTTGCGTCGTAATGTTGAACATCCTATAAACTTCCTCAAGAATTGAGCTATCAATTGCAAAAAGAATTTTTCAAATCCGACTGCTAGTTATAGAGATTAGTATCTCAACCTCACGGAAAATCGCAGCCAAATAACAACTCCCTCGGACGTTGTCGTGTTTACTTTGCACACAGTCCGTTGCCTATATATATAATTCATGGTGTCATGGAATTTTGTCATCTTCTTCTTCCTAGTGGAGTTGGAGTGTCTGTTTGTAATATTAAAATAACCTCTTTTGACTAAATGCATATGGATGTATATACGGTACATATACCAAAATTAATATTTTTTTTGTCTGTCTGTTTGTTCTGGCTAATCTCTGAAACAGCAGGATCGATTTTGACGGAACTTTCAGTGGCAGATAGCTGATGTAATAAGGAGTAACTTAGGCTACTTTTATTTTAGAAATTTTATTTATTTTTATTAATATAAATAAATAATATTCAACGCGGACGAAGTCGCGGGCACAGCTAGTCTTAAATAATAGTGGGTCAAACAAACAAACTCTTTCGCTTTCTGTATTAGTATAGATATATATGTCTTGTATTCGTATTGAAGAAACGCATTTTTACACAAAAAAACACGTAATAGCGCCTACAACATATACAAATTCGTTTGACAATTTAAAACAAGATTGAGACTTTGAAACATGGTATTTAAGGTAATATGACACAAAGATACAACTATAGGTGATATCAAGAGCCCTAGAAACCGGCGAGCGTGCATTAGAAGAACTATGAATGTTAAAGAAGCGAGTGAGGTGTGTAAGGACCAAGTCATGTGACGCTCGGTTCTCACTGCCTACCATACAAGGAATTTGGCGTGATGTTTTAGATAGACAGATATAAATATCTTTAGCTAGATATTTATAGATATTACATTATGAGATTCACTATCATATTTTTAGTCAAGCTAACGTTACTTACGCATGGTACACCATGTTAATGAAACAAACGAGCGGGAAGATAATGATTTTAGCGAAATAATGGCGCAGTAAAGTAGTCCGTGCATAAATTACAACTTCCTGAACGGTTATTGGGTTCTTACGAGTGAGTTAGGTCACTAAGCTATTGACGAGTTGCTAATGTTGCTATATTATTAGCGGGCCTGACAACGAGAACGTACAATCACAAAATTATTTATCCCGATAGCTTCTCTTCACTGGGGGAAAAGGGCATACAGAGTATTGGCCTTTGGGTTATGTGTGCAAACTTCGCAGAATATTCGGACCGTGAAACTATTCCCTTGTCATAGTTACGCGTCGGTGTGATAGGCGGCCGGTTCCGTGTAATCGCGTTACCATTGTCCCACGGTTCATTGTTTGAGCACATTCACTTTTGTTACACGATATCTTGTTATTAAATATTTTCGCCTTTGTTTTGTTCAATAATACGCGCAATCGTGCAGCCAATACACCAAAATGTAATACTGAATTCTCAAAGTGGGCGATAATGCATTATGGACGCTGGAAGTTTTCCAAGGGGGTGGTATTTTTTTTATACGACAAGATTAGCAAACAAGCATGCGGCCCGCATCAAATGGTAATTGGCAACGGGATGTTACTCGCGCGCTGCCAATCTTGTGACCTAAGCATGTTTCGTCCCAGTGCCCAGTAATTTCTCTGCCATATCTCACCATTCAAATCGGAACACAGCTATATAAATATAGCTGCTTGGCGGTAGAAATAGGTGAGACAGAGGTACTCACGCAGACGACTTTTGAAGTCTCCATAGATAACAGAAACAACGGGAGATGTGACATACTACGTGAGTTTACACCGGGACGGTTGTCGCCTAGTTTCACTCCACCATAAAACACTCACACACTTAAA
Source organism: Pyralis farinalis (assembly GCA_947507595.1). NCBI lineage: Eukaryota > Metazoa > Arthropoda > Insecta > Lepidoptera > Pyralidae > Pyralis > Pyralis farinalis. Next base: position 2,522,061 of record OX382263.1, read on the forward strand.
TAAATAAAAGATGTCATTCTACGCACACAAGTACATCGCACACTTTTGTTAAGACCATAGATAACAGAATTCTGTTATCTATGGAAGTCTCCCTCTGGTGAGTACGTGGTGGTAGAAATCAAACAGATAAATTGGGAACTTCGCTGACATGATGTTAATAGCCGAATGTAAATTGAAATATTCTTCCTAGTATTATACCTAATACTAAACCATTGAAATTGGAGGGGTCCGCTACGCTAAGCTTAAGGATTTCGCGAAAATACTGTTTTTGTACCACAACACGTAGGAAAAACCAGACTATTCGGAGGTTTGGTCACATATCTTTCGAAATATAATGTCTTGGACGTGCTGGTTTTCTCAAGATGTTTTCCTTCACCGCCGAGTAATTGATAATTACATGTACTTACATAAAACTGAAAACACGAATATAGTGCTATATTTCCAGACTAGGATTCGAACAAGGCACTAGTCGTTCAATAGAGTGGCTCTTTATCCGCTGAGCTATCACTGCGGTAAAAGCGTCAACGTAGTATTTTCTGATATTTTAATTGAAACCTATGTATACCCCAGTGGTGTTGAGAAACAGCGCTTGCAATAAAAATAAAATAAATATACGTTGCCTCCCGTAAAGGTCAATAGATGGCGCTGTATCAAAATTGCATATATTCTGCTCTGAATAGCCCTCTACCTATCAGTGAAAGTCCCGTCAAAATCGGTTCAGCCATTTCGAAGATTAGCTCGGACAAACAAACAGACAGACAGACAAAGTTAAAAGTGCATGTTTAGGCTTTGGTAACGTGAAAATAACAATATCAGCTTAAGGTAAAGGCTTTATTTTGAAATCACAGACAGACACTTCAATTTTATTTATATGTATAGATATGCTTGTTAATATATAATGCCACGCGGTGAAGTCTAGGGTAATTACTTACAAAAAAAGGCCCTGAACTTTGACTTTTTTTCAACAGAAAGAATTTGAAGGCTGGATAGTAACAAAGGCTACTAAAAGCCCAAAATCTCACGCGTGCCAAACCGCGGGCTTCAGCTAGTGCACTCATGTACTCAGAGATAACCAGAGGGAGACGCTGCTGCTGCTCAGCCAGCTGGGTTACGTGAACGACACGCTGTGTTGCATGAGGAGAGAAAACCAGTCGCTATTCGCTAAAAAATTGCCTGTAAAATACAGTTAGTTCAATAAACGTTTGAGTTTTTTCTATAGGCATTGTCATCATGATCAACCTGAGCGTAAGTCCCGGTCTCGTCACACGCTTTCGCTTCGGGGCCCAGGGTCCGCTTTCCGGGGTTTACTCCTCCATTTCGCACGGTCTTGACGATTAGTGAGACCATTGCCACTCAAGTCATCGCTAACGATGTTAAGCCAGCACTTCTTAAGAGTAGATTAGAATGGTGCTAGAATGCGTTACCTCTTCTACCAGAACGCATTAAGTGGCATGTCTAACATTTGTTGTAATTGTAACTTGGCGGTTTTCGTTTTGTAATTGTGACGTGGCCGTACCAGCGTGGGCGACGCTCCTGCAGATTTTCTACTACGTCACGGCCATGAAGGCTACTTCCGCGCCAACGCCAAGCAAATCCAGCGCAGCGTATTATTCTTCGCAGCTTCTGCAGCTCAAGTACCAGCCACGCTCCTAATGATGGATTTATATCCCTGTCCCTTAAAGATTGTGTCCATACAAAATGTGTACCTTGAATGCAAATAGTTTGAGCAACACTGCCTTAAGAGTAATAAACAAACAGATAAGCGTGCATTATCTGCGATGTCCCGCGACCGTGGTACAAACAGCAAGCAAATAATTCACAACTGCCAACTACAGTCACCTATTGTTCAAAGCTAGCGTGGTCACTTGATGATAATTATCTTTATTAAAAGTAGTTTAAAGGTTTTTAGCTATGTTCATATTTGAAGAAGAATAGTGAGAAATAATTAATAAATAATAATATTTTTCACTAAGTCGAACGAATAACATAAATATTGCCAGACAAATTACACAGCGCCACCTAGCCCCAAAGTAAGCGAAGCTTGTGGTATGGGTGCTAGACAACTGATAAACGTACGTAAATACATATTTTTTTTGTAAATACATACTTATTATACATAGAAAATACCCAGACCAATACAAACAGACATGTTCATGCACACAAATATTTGTACTGTGTGGGAATCGAACCCACGAGCGTTAGTGTCAAAGTAGCGTAACAACGCGTTCCACCACTGCGCCACCGAGCTCATCAAATAAATAAAGTGCATGAAAAGAGCTATGGATGTTAAAAAAGAGTGGGCTTTGTGACACTCGGTTCAGAAAACTATATATACATACTACAAATGCACCATCAAAACTAGTCAAAACTCATAACAAGCTGAAAAATGACCCAGTAAAACTAAAATTGCGAAATCAATATTCTGTGAAATTGAAATTTGCATTCAAACAATTTGCATATCAATCCAAGAGATAGTATAATAGAATAAACCGAGTTTTAAAAATTTATACTTTATTCTTAGCTCAATGCAAAAAGACAGTGTCCGCTTTTCAATTAACATATTAACAAACTGAAGAACTCATAAGCAGTATTGCCTAAATGTACAACTAACTACTTACTTATATCTAATTACAACTCTTTTTTAAGACTAATTAAAATTTTCATAATACGCAATACGGTTTTACAGATGGTAAATTTACTACGGATGCAGGGGTGGCATTGGTTAGGCATTTACTTAACGCATGGCAGAGATCACCGGATGCTATTGAGGTATTCTATGATCTCTCTAAAGCTTTTGATTGTGTCGATCATCAGACATTGTTACTCAAGCTGAACTATAATGGAGTTAGAGATAAATAAAGCCCAGAACTTAATTGCATCTTATTAAAATAACAGATTGCAGACTGTTGACATAAATGGGGTTAAATCTAAAGGCAGGGGTTAATCTAAATGTTAATGTCGGGGTGCCCCAGGGTTCTATTTTGAGTCCCTTTTTATTTTTGATATATGCGAATGATCTGCCCTACATGGTGCAAAAAAATGGCGGCTATTTGCTGTTGATACCGCTCTAATTTTTAATGTGGCCCGTCGGTGTGAAATTATTGACAAGTTAAATGGTGTTGTGCCTGCTATTTTAAATTGGTTCACACATTTAGTCTTCCAAATGTGAGTTCTGCCAATATAGAAGTTCTCATTGGGTAGAATAAATTAGAATTTGTAAATAATACTGTCTTTGTTGGAATTACAGTGGACTCCTAATTACAATGCGGCCCCCACATAAATAAACTTGCTGGTAAGCTCAGCTCGCATAAGAGAATCAGACAATTGACGGATGTGGCTACTGCGCGCATAGTCTATTTCAGCTACTTTTACAGCATTATGTCGTATGGTATGCTGTTGTGGGGAACGGCGTCTGACATTGAGACAATTTTTATCTTACAAAAAAGAGCCATTCTCGCTTTATTTACAACATGGGCTCCAGAGAATCACTCAGGGAAATGTTCAAAGAAATAAATGTCCTCACTGTTATTTCTCAACGTATTTATGAAAACATAATGTATATCCGTAAAAATTTAAAGTCGTTTTCAAACTTAAGCGAAAAACTTAGAAGTAGAAATAAGTTGATCTTATCATGTAAATTGTATTCGATTTTATAATAAGTTGCCTGAAACAGTTCTGTTCTTTCCTGACAATGTATTCAAAAATCACATTAAAAATACTCTCTCTAAAATGGCTTATAATAGAATTGATGAATATGTAATTGACAAAGATGTCTGGAAATAATTCAGCACGGACGGCCTGTCCTTAATAATGTTTAATTCTACCATTTGATACCATTATTGTACCAATATGCTGATGTTAATTTATTGTAATATATAATTGTCAATTTAAAAAGAGAACCTATATTGGTAAATTTCTTCTTCGCCGAGTGTCATTTTCCAAATGCTAGCAGATTAAAAAAGAAATATTGATACAATAGGATTATATTTCAAAAAATGGAAGACGTGTCTAAGTGCCCGCGAGGGCACAATGGCAAATAAAGAATTTTTATCTTTATCCTTAGGCTTAGGTAGTGAATCCAGCTATCTCAATGGATTAGGAAAAGTGGTAATTCTAAGAAGAAGAATGCAAGAGAGATGATCTGGAAGAGGATATCAGTGTTAAGATAAGACCATAGCCCATCAGCTCGGGCATTATTAAAAAGGTTCAATGAATCCACGGTACTCACTGCAGAGGCAGGAGTCTGCACAGATCCTTGTCGTAGACCCTGAGCGTGTCGTTCCTGGTGATGTGCGGGGGGAAGATGGAGCCGTCGGACCCCGAGATGCTGTTGCACTGGTCCGTGGCCCAGTGGGGCAGCTTGTCCCGCATGTTGTATCTCTCGTAGATGCCGTACTGAGCCATGTCCTGGGCGCCCGTGAACATGGTCACTACATCTGGCGCCGTGCCGTTTTTCTGGAAAGATCATCGGTTGCTTGATCGAGAGAAGTGCTTGACAACCCATTGTGTATGAACGAGGATGGTGGCGTAGTAGTGAAACGTGTTGTTACGTTGACACCAACGCTTGTGAGTTCGATTCCCACACAGAACAAACATTTGTGTACATGAACTTGTCTGTGCATCTTGGTTTGGGTGTTTTTAAGAGAGGTAGGGCGCATCAATCAGCCCGACTGGGGAAGTATCCCCGTCTCACAGAAAACCACAGCCAAATAACAACTCTCTGGAGGGTTGTAGTGTTCCTACGTGTGAGTGATGTCACCGGTAAGCTCGTAAGGAGTTGCTGTGTTAGCAGTGGTGGCATCGCGGGAGTGATACTTAATGTATTGCGAGCGTTCGTAGACTACGGAAAGTGCATTACATCAGGTGGGCAGTACGCCTGTATGCCTCTCTATGTTGTATAAAAAAAAAAAACAGGACATACAGTGGTATTCATCAGATAGCGAAAGCATGTCAGGTCCTGGGTTGGAACTATGATATGTTTTTATGTACAGTCAACGTCAGATTAGGCAATACATCCATGTATCTTACACGAGTTTATTACATAAACTCCATTGCAGAGTTGCAGAGTGGGCCGTACGCTAGTATGCCTGCAAGTACTGCAAGAGCTCGTAGATTAAGGTAACCATTTCCCATAAGGTGGGTAGCATTGTCTCCCGAAGTTGTCTAAAAACAATAGAGACACGTGCTTCCAGTATTGGAAGCATCCATAGGCTACAGTATCCACCTGACCTCAGGTGAGCCGTATGCTTATTTGCCTCCCGGCACTTTACGAATTGCAGTAATATAACTCTGTAAATCTTACCCCGTAAAACAGGCCAAATTCCTCATACGGCAACTTCTGCTCCTTGGGCACCACGTCCTTGGCCAGCTTGAGAAGCGGGTCCTCGTACCCCCACAGCAGCTGGCCCACGGACACCTCTACGAACGGTTTGATCTTGAGGATGTCCATGATGGAAGCCATCGCCAGCCGGAGGAACCGCGCGGCGTGTTTGGACTGGGAGGTTGCACTCTGAAAATGGCAAATAATGTTCATCCATACTTCTTCCTCTTATCGTTACCCCGTTTCCATCGATCAGGATTGGCGGGGTCCGCTACCTAAGCCTAAGGATTTGGCTAAATACGCGCTAATCTGGAACAACCAGTCAGATTTAAAAAAATATTTTTGCATTAGCCCAATTCTCGAGGAAGGTATTAGGTTTTTTTAAGAAAGGTAGGGCGCATCAAATCAGCCCATCTGAGAAAGTACCTCCACCTCACAAAAAACCGCAGCATAATAACAACCCCCCATAGGGATGTTGCGTTCCTGCGTGTGAGTGAGGTCTCTAGTACGGCTCCTAAGTAATTGCTGTGTTAGCAGCAGAGGTGGCATCGCGCGTGTAACACTTAATGCATAGTAAGCGTTTATAGGCTACGGTAACCGCTTTATATCGGGTGGGCCGTATGCTTGTATGCCCCCCGAAATTGTATAAAAAGAAAAAGGGAGAGAGACTAAAAATTTTAATATACAATTTTTAATTCTTACTTCTCCAGTGGATAAGCACCTTTCGACTGCCAAATTAAAATGAGATTTTCATGGTAACATAATAAAGTTAATTTTAACCATATTAAGATACAAAGTTCATTGCGAACGAGTTATAATTTAACTGGCTTGAAGGCTGTGCTTCGATTCAAGTTATGTTCACTTGTTATTAAAACCTTTTGACTGCTTCCTTATAACTTAAGTCAATAAATCAAACGAACTCGGTAAAATGCTTCTGGGTTTCCAAGTTTGGTTCTAAAAGATTACATTTTTTTTATACGACGTCTGGAAGCATACAAGCATACAGTCCACCTGATGTAAAGCAGTTACCGTAACCTATTAAATGCTTGTAACGTATATCTCGACCGACGAGCTCGGTGGCGCAGTGGTGAAACGCGCTGTTACGCTACTTTGACACCAACGCTCGTGGGTTCGATTCCCACACAGTACAAACATTTGTGTGCATGAACATGACTGTTTGTATTGGTCTGGGTACTTTCTATGTATAATAAGTATGTATTTACAAAAAAAAATGTATTTACGTATGTTTATCAGTTGTCTAGTACCCATAACACAAGCTTCGCTTACTTTGGGGCTAGGTGGCGCTGTGTAATTTGTCCGACAATATTTATATCTCTCGCGCGATACCTCCTTAGTAGCTTACTGGTGACCTCACTCACACGCAGGAACACGACAACCCTCTAGGGAGTTGTTATTTGGCTGTGGTTTTCTGTGAGGTGGAGGTACTTCCCCAGGTGGGCTGCTTTGATGCGCCCTACCTCTCTTAAAACATCAAGGCCAAGACAAACAGACATTCACGGGCGTTGGTGTCAAAGTCGCGTCATTCACGACTGAGTCACCGAGCTCGTGAAATTACATACGCTTGTTTGTCATCTTAGTGGCATAAAAAATATGTAGCTTTCACCCTGACAAGGTATTGAAACATACAATTAACTTTTAAACCACTTTTACAATATACTAGCGACCTGCGCCGGCTTCGCACGTGTAGAGTTGCATATAATGCCTACTAACGTATTTAAGTGGATAAGCTTTAATGCTGTATATCTACAGAGTTGGGGTTTTTATACCACCAAGGTGGCAATCAAGCATACGGCCTGCCTGATGGTAAACAGTCACCATAGCCTATGGACATTTGCAACACCAGGGGCGTCACTCATGCGTTGCCGACCCTAAAAGAAGATGATCCTAAAAGTTCCTCGCCCGTACTAAGAAGTTCGGCGACTCATTTCTCTGTCGGACTATCAAAATGTGGAATTCGCTTCCGGCGCATGTGTTCCCCACTTCCTATAACCCCGGGTCGTTTAGACGTGGCGTGAAGAGGCACCTTAGCGGGCCGTCAAGGGGGGGACAGCCAGCACAGCGCTAATCACTGTGATGGCTGTTCTCACATCTGGTTGTCATTGACGCTTTCCATAAGGCGACACGGGGACATTTTACAGGCCACATTAAAAAAATATATCAGTACAATATCCGATGAAAGCTCCCCGGCGGCGGTTGGAATTTTTCCGACAATTTTCAACAATTATCTTGCTATTTCAACCAATTAACACTAAACCTTAACAAATTATACACCTAAACCTTCCTTAAGTATCACTCTGTCTATTGGTGAAAACTACATGAAAATCCGTTCAGTAGTTTTTGAGTTTATCGCGAACAGACAGACAGACAGACGGGACGTGGGACTTTGTTTTATAATATGTATTGATTATGCACCTTTTATATGATACGATGGCGCAGTGGTTAGTAACGCTGCTTTGACCAACCCTCGTGGGTTCGATTCCCACACAGGACTAATATTTGTGTGCGTGAACATGTCTGTTTGTCTTAAATATGGGGTTTTTTAATAGAGGTAGTATGCATCAAAGCAGCCCGCATGGGTAAGTACCTTCATCTCACAGAAAACCGCAGCCAAATAACAACTCCCTAGAGGATTGTTGTGTTCCTGCGTGTGAGTGAGATCACTAGTAAGCTCCTTACGAGTTGCTGTGTTTGCAGCGGATGTGGGATCGCGGTAGTGATACTTAATGTATTCCAACGGTTAATAGACTACGGTATTCGCTTTACATCAGATGTGCCGTCGCTTGAATGCCTCCCCACGTTGTATAGAAAAAAAACCTCACTCTACTTCAACATTCATAGCTCTTGTCAGGAACCTATATATCTTTTCAGGTTCCTATATGAAATCTACATGTTTGTCTCTGTGTGTGTCTGTCGCTTTTTTCGAATATTTGAATTTTGACTTCTGATTCGGATTCAGCATAAAAAAAGTAGAATAGGAATGTTCAGGAACACCGTTCCTATCTCTTAAGGAACACGGTCAAAATGGCCGACAAATTAAAAAAAATCAATTTTCAATTGTTATATAATTGACGAGCCAGGTGTTCCTCTGGCAATGCAAGCTTGTGCATTCTCAACTGGTTATATATGCCACTTTGACACTTACGTTCGTGGCTTCAATTCCCACACGGGACAAACATTTGTGCGCATGAATATGTCTGTTTGTCTCGGCCTGTGTGTTTTCTATGTATCATAAATCATAACATAAGTACGTATTTACAACAAAAAATTACTATGTACTTTTATCAGTTGCTTAGTACACATAACACAAACTTCGCTTACTTTGGGGCTAGATGGCGCTGTGCAATTTGTCCGAGAAATATATATTTATGTATGTATGTGTTATGTCGCATCCGGTCATGAAACATAAATAAATATAAATGTTTAAAACGAAACGAATGCGCATTTTTTCAGAATCAAGAGGTCGAGACACACTGGGAGAAAGGGAGTGTTAGTGCAAACGGCGGCAAGTGACCACGTCTTGGGACTGTCCTCTCGTACCGTACCGGGTACCGTAGCCTATTAACGTTTGCGATATATTAAGTATCACTCGCGCGATGCCTCCTCTGCTGCTTACACAGCAACTCCTTGAGAGCTTACTGGTGACTCACACGCAGGAACACAACAACCCTCCGGGGAGTTGTTATTTGGCTGCGGTTTTCTGTGAGGAGAAGGTACTTCCCCAGATGGGCTGCTTTGATGCGCCCTACCTCTCTTAAAACATCCAGACCAAAACAAACAGACATGTTCATGCACACAAATGTTTGCCTTGTGTGACAATCGAACCCACGATCGTTGGTGTCAAAGTCGCGTCATTCACGACTGAGCCACCGAGCTCATCAGAAGCTCGTCGCTAGGAAGTTACAGTAAACATCCTGTATAAACGGTGTTTCTAGATAACAAACATCACGTAAGGAGTTGAATGTACTCCCGAACAATAACAACGTTCGCCAAACCAACCGTTACTCATCCCACTGCTGGGACACGTAGCCTATGGGCATTTGCAACACCAGAGGTGTCACTCTTGCGTTGACGACCCTGTAAAATCCTCCTCACTCCTTTCTGGAAGAACCCCATGTTGTAGCCCCCAGGAAACACCTCGGCAGGGAGCTCATTCCACAACTTTAGAGTTCTCGGTAGAAAACTTCTCTGGAACCGCGCAGTACGTGACTATTGCGACTCCAGTGCATGTGGATGACCGTCCAGCCGTCGGCGTCGGCGAGTGGTGCGGTTGCGCAAAGGGAGGGAAAATCTATCTTCTCATTTCGGGCGAGCGATAGGCGAAATGGGTAGCGAAGTGACCCCCACGCACTTGGGGTCATCGCCCACGCGTTCCAATCGATTATTCATACGACATGAAGATACTGGTTGCTACGACGTTCGCACGACGAGTCCTACGTGAGCGTACTACGAGTGCGAGTGAGTCATTGTACGTGACTGCATCGGTCCATGCATAGAGCACGTGCAAAATATGCAAACCTTCATTTTTAGGGGTACGTGCTACGGAATTAAAAACGTCCGTACTTCACTTCTGCCGCTGACACGGCAACTACATAGGGGCTTAGTGACCTCACTCACACGCAGGGACACAACAAGCCTTTAGGGAGTTGTTATCGGGCTGCGGTTTTCAGTGAGATGGAGGTACTTCCCCAGACATACTGCTTTGATGCGCCCTACCCATAGATAACAGAAACAACGGGAGATATGACGAGGGGGCGTGGTTGGTGTCGCCGCAATATGCTCAAAACGAGAACATTGCCAAGAACAGTTAGTTAGTTGCAATCAAGTTCGATTGAGATACGTTGCTCCTTGTTTTAGCAAAATGCCAAGTTGTGCTGTTGCCTTTTTGCAAAAATAGAAGTGCAGTAGTTAACTTTAAATCAAATGGAATCACTTATCACCTATAAGTACAAATAATATTACGTTTTATAAGCATAAATACAGAATTAATTTCAAAAATTCTCTGACGCCATTTCTACCAGGGCCTTACCACGATACAAATTATAAATATCAAATTTCTCATTCTTAATCATACATTGCTTTTCTACCATTACGCAGTCGCCACCGCTCGTTTACCAACACGCAATGTAAAGCGAGTAATGTTATTCGTTCACTGTGTATACAGTTTCGAGATACGGCCGCTTGTTTCTGCCGCTTTATAAATGTAGTAGTGCGTGCTTACTTGGGTGTTGTTTAAATAAACATCCAATGACAGCGTCTTAACAAATGTGTGTCGTTGTACTTGTGTGCGTAGAATGATATTTTTTATTTATTTAAGTGTGTGAGTGTTTTATGGTGGGGTGAAACTCGGCGACAACCGTCCCTGTGTAAACTCGCGTGGTATGTCACATCTCCCATTGTTTCTGTTATCTATGGCACTACCTCTCTTAAAAATATGCAGACCAAGACAAACAGACATGTTCATGCACACAAATGTTTGCCTTGTGTGGGAATCGAAGCCAAGGTGTCGAAGTCGCGTCATTCACGACTGAGCCACCGAGCTCGTCAAGGTCTGACGGCAGTCGTTCCACGTCAATATCAGTATCTCCGCCAGATCCTTAGTCTTAGGTAACGGATCCCGCGAACGCTAAAAATATCCAGACCAAGACAAACAGACATGTTCATGCACACAGTGTTTGTCCTGTGTGGGAATCGAGCCCACGAGCGTTGGTGTCAAAGTAACGTAACAGCGCGTTCCGCCGAGCTCGTGTTTAGGATTACGTGCTTAAGAATTAAAAACGATCCAGTAGGTACTTCTTAATAGGGTTATCCCGTTTCCTAACCCTCTCGGATTGACGGGTTCTGCCTAAACCTAAGGAGTTGCTGAAGATACTAATTTTTACATGGAGCGACTGCTGCAGACCTCTACAATCCAGAGGGAAAGCCAGCTTAGGTGAGGTCACACGTCTTTCGGGGCAGGCAGAATAGGCAGGTTCTATATCCACTGGGCTATCACTGCCCACGAGTGACTCTGGTGTTGCTGGTGTCTAAATGCTATGGTAACTGCTCACCATCAGGCAAGTCGTATAAATATGAATAGAAAAAAATGTTATTTACCCATTGAAAATATCAACAGCATATTATCGAACCTTGGACTTCAAACTGGCGAGCGATGAAGGAAGTATAAAGTCATTATTACTATTTATGATTTACTTACGTCAGGACGTTACGACACGTCAATGACATAGGAGTCATTATCATCATCTCCCTAGCGTTAACCCGTTGCCTAATCCATTAGGAATGGCGGTATCGCTTACCTACTAAGCTTACATACTAAGGCTTTGACAAAGATACAGATATTTACAAATAGTAATATGTAAGTTACCTACACGAAGCCAACATGTCGAGCTCGGCGGCTCAGTCGTGAATGACGCGACTTTGACACCAACACTCGTGGGTTCGATTCCCACACAAGGCAAACATTTGTGTGCACGAACACGTCTGTTTGTCTTGGTCTCGATGTTCTAAGAGAGATAGGGCGCATCAAAGCAGCCCGTCTGGGGAAGTACCTCCACCTCACAGAAAACCACAGCCAAATAACAACTCCCTAGAGGGTTGTTGTGTTCCCGCGTGTGAGTGATGTCACCAGTAAGCTTCCAAGGCGTTGCTGTAAGCAGCAGAGGAGGCATTGCGCGAGTGATACTTAATATATCGCAAGCGTTAATAGGCTACGGTACCCGCTTTACATCAGGCGGGCCGTTTGCTTGTATGCCTCCCGACGTAGTATAAAAAGAAACATGATCAGCACGAGGTAAAAATTTTTAATTATCAAACGCGGCTGTGGCATGAAGGGAAGCACAGCTATTTGATTTGACGAGCTCGGTGGTACACCCGAGGGTTCAATATCCACACAAGGCAAGGATTTGTGTGTAAGAACATGTCTGTTTTACTTGTTCTCTGTATTAGGGGAGAGAGAGGTAGGAGGAAGTACCTCCACAACACATAAAACTGCAACCAAATAATAACAGACCAGTAAACTTCTAAGGAGTTGTGTAGTAAGTGTTAGGTTGGTGGCAAAGCGCGGGTGTAGCTTTTTGTGTTGCAAGCTTTCATTAGCTACGGTAACCATCGTGGTATGCCGTATGCTTGTATGTCTTACGATGTTGCATACAGAAGAAATAAATAATCAGATTGGAGCAGTATCCCAAAGATACAATATCTAAACATAATAAAACCAGTTGAGAATGCGCAAGCTTGCATTGCCAGAGGAACACCTGGCTCGTCAATTATATAACTATTTAATTATTATTTTTTAAATTTGTCGGCCATTTTGACCATGTTCCTTAAGAGATAGGAGGTTGGTTTTTCAGATATTCCTATTCTACTTTTTTATGCTGAATCTGAATCTGATGTCAAAATTCGAATATTCGAAAAAAAGCGACAGACACAGACAAACATATAGATTTCATATAGGAACGGTGTTCCTGAACAGGTAGTTACTACATTGCTAGCTTCTACCGATATCCCAGCAGTGGAACGAGTGCGAGATGGTGTGAAACCGTTATTTGTTATTTATGAATAGCGATATAAATATTATAACAGCTGTTATAAAAAACGTATATTTATAGATTGTCTAAAAAGGAGCGTCAGTCAGTGGAACATGGAGATAGTTGGCCGTACTGGAAGAGGTAATCTCTTTACGCATATTTTCACGTCAAAGTCCTTGCCGGGTAGACAGAGGGAGCTAAACACCACATGACTCCGTCCTTACATACGTCAGACTACGTCGGGAGGCAAACAAATTTACGGATCACCTAACGTTTACCCTGATGAACCCTGATGAACCCTGCGAGGTAAGAGATAAAGCACCGATGTAACAGAGTACGTGAAATAAGAATTTTGAAAATAAATCTTAAATAAACTAAGAGCGAGTGATACTTAAGGATTGAAGACGAAACAGATACACAATGTGAAAGTGGAAAGATGTATGAGCCGGGGAAGGCTACCAAATACCAAATTGATCGTGTTTTATCAGAAGGTGATGTCAGGAGTCTTAATAACCGCCGAGCATGCATGAGAAGAGCAATGAATGTTAAAGAAGCGAGTAAGGTTTGCAAGGATCGAGTCATATCGCGCTGTGTAGGCCAATTCTACTAAAAACCTGCAGCTGCACGTTTACGCTTGTCATTTGAATCGTGCAGGAATAGTGCAGAGCCGATACATGAATTTTATCTAAATTTCCTGCACTGCAACGGCACTGCACCTACGCTGCAACTGTGCGTATCCTGCAAATGAACTACTTAACACCTGTCATGTTATCATATTTCAATGTAATAAATTGGATTTTTACTTAATGTTCACTCCTATAGTTTCAAACCCCATTGACCTTGGTTACCGGTGTGGAGGTATTTCTATCTGAAAATATGCTTAATTTAATCATATATTCCCACAAACACCTCACCAAAGCAAAACTAATGTTTTGTAATATAAATCACCGCTTCAGAATATGAATTTCACTCCACAAAAGTTGCTTAAGACTAACGTTAGCAAAACTGCAAATAAACTCCTTCAAAACTTCTGTCACCGCTGTACAAATGTCAAAACAATTTATCAGAATACGATTATATCGCAGGAAAGTTGCAGGTGCAGTGTAGGTTTTTTAACAGAATAGCGAGTCATTTACTGCAGCGTTGCTGCAACGTCGATGCTGTCAGATCGCTTAACAGAATGAAGAAACGTCAAAATGTAAATGTTTTGACGAGCTCGGTGGCTCGGTCGTGAATGACGCGACTTTGACGCCAGCGCTCGTGTGTTGTAAAAATGTACGCATTTTGACACACACTGCGCTGCAGTACAGTTGCAGTTTTCTAGTAGAACCGGCCTACAGCGCTGCCTACCCCACAAGGGATTTGGCGTAAAGTTACGGATAATTATATACATTATATACATATAGGTATATAGAGCGCTCAGTTTCTGTTTAGAACTACGCTCAAATGTCTCTTCCATTCGATATGTATTCTTGTATGTAACGGAGCATTTTATGTTAATTTTACAAACCGCTATCCGTGGGCGCTTGTAGTGGTGACGTGGGTTCGATTCCTACGCAATATTAATACAATCAATCAACTAAGTTCGACATAGGTCACCTGCGCGGACGATGTGAATTTTGACGAAATCGGAGGAGCAGTACTTTGACCCAAACGCTCGTGGGTTCGATTCTCACACAGGACAAACATTTGTGTGCATGAACATGTCTGTTTACCTGTGTCTGAGCGTTTTAAAGATATATATGGTGCATCTGCGCAAGTATATGCACCGCACAGAAAACCGCAGCCACATAACAATTCTCTAGACTGGGTTGTTATGTTTCTGCGTGTGAGTGAGGTCACCAGTTATCTTCTAAGGAGTAGCTATGTTACTCGTAGCAGTAGAGGTGGTATCGCTCAAGTGTTGCTTAATGTTTTGCAAGCGTTCATAGGCTACGGTAACCGCTTTATATCAGGTGGGCCGTATGCTTATATGCCTCTCAAGTTAAAGTTCAACTAAAGAACATCTACATTCAAATAACCTATTTTACTGATTGTACACTGGATTGAGTTCAGAGGAGTGATTAGATATATTTTTTTTATACTATTTATTTATTTATTTATTAAGGTTTGCCAACAGGTTTATAACATATAACATACAAAAAGTAATTAATGTATAACAAACTTATAGGATATAGACCCAATTACAGGCCAACACAGCATGCATAATGAACAGATATTAACAATTTATTTGGCGGTAACGGACGGTAGCAAAAATTACTGCCCACCCGCTGCACCACTTTGAACAGACTAAGAACGTTAAGTTAAAATTGAAATCAATTATGTCAATGTCAATTACGGCCCTTTTTAAGCTACTTAAAGAAGTCGTGAAAATATCTATTCGACATTTGGAAAACAACGCGTTATGCTCGCGACAAATTCTTGGAAGTATGCTGTACATGCCTACGTTGGTTCTATAAAGTCTAACAGCAAAGGGCTTATAATTAACTATTCTAACGCTAGATCTAAGCACTACAAATTTAATTTGTGCTAGTAGTCGTGAACAATCTATATTCCCTCTGAGCAGTTTGAAAAGAAAAATCTGGTCAATAGTCATACGTCTCTGCTCAAGCGTGGGGATGCAAAAATACTCAAGACGGTCTCTGTACGACGACAATGATGAAAGTTTTATACTACGTAGGGAGGTATACAAGGATACGGCCCACCTGATGTCAAGTGTGTACCGTAGCCTATTGACCACCACCTTTGAGTACCACTTGAGATATATTAAGTATGACTCGCACGTTGCCTCCTCTGCTGCTTACACAGTAACTTGAGTGAGGTGAGCTCACTCACACTAAGGAACACAGTAACCCTCTAGGGAGTTGTTATTTGGCTGCGGTTTTCTGTGAGGTGAAGGTACTTCCCCAGACGGGCTGCTTTTATGCGCCCTACCTCTCTTATATGATGCTTACTTGCTCATTTTACAATCGCACAGCTAGCTGATGACTGGGAATTTATCCTCGCACGCTGGAACCGCAATGGTCACATACTGTGCGGTTCCAGTAAAGTGTTGTAAGGTATCTTCAACTCAATTCAATGTTTATTGCATTCCATAATGGTACGAAAGTTTACAATCTCTACATAGAATAAAACAAAGTTGCTTCCCGCCGCCTGTACGCGTAGATCTTAAACTACGCAACAGATTTCATCAATAGACAGAGTAATTCAAGAGGAAGGTTTATATGTGTAATACATACACATTATAGTAGAGGAAAGCCACAAGATTTGTAATGTGATGTTGTAAAAAACGTATTTTTGTGCAAATTTAAAACATTGTAAACGCTGGCTAAACCTTACCAGTAGATCATAATAATGTACTGCAGAATTATATATCTTAAAAAGATCTACAAAAGAGTCCGCCATGGTACCTATATGTCTATCACCTAAGGATAACCCACAGTGACCATTTTTATCTTTTACATATTACAACCAGTTGAGAATGCGCAAGCTTGCATTGCCAGAGGAACACCTGGCTCGTCAATTATATGTATAACAATTCAATTTTTTTTTTTAATTCGTCGGCCATTTTGACCATGTTCCTTAAGAGATAGGAACGGTGTTCCTGAACATTCCTATTCTACTTTTTTATGCTGAATCCGAATCTGAAGTCAAAATTCGAGTATTCGAAAAAAAAGCGACAGACACACGCACAGACAAACATATAGGAACGGTGTTCCTGAAAATATAAAGGGTTTGTTTGGCCCTCGGCAACCGATAAGCGAACTCGTCAAATAATACAGTCAGTGCGAGGGCACAGTCAGTCGCTTACCGAGAGCCGTAACGTCGGTCCCCAGCTATTCTGCCATGCAATTCTGTAAGAGCAAACATACTTACATCCTCGGAAACATCGGCTGTTACAGCCTTGAACACAAAATTGCAATTCTTTGGTGTCGCTTTTCATGGTTGTGCGACACTAGCGCCGCAAGGCTGCGTTTGGAATTGGAATTCTACAAGGCAAACAGCCTCGCATACGCTTACAGCCTTATAGAATACCAAATAATTTATCGTGATCGCAGTAGACGATGTCCAAGCTGTGACATCTGTGATCACAGCGACGCACACAGCCATTACGAGTCGCTTAGAGAATTGCATGGCTGTACTAGTTATAATATCAACTTATATACTGTGAAACTAAGTATACATGTGCCTGTTGGCTTAGAGCTTAGACTGGACTTTGGATTTTTATTTGTGACCACACAGTAACATGTTAAAGGACCCCCTCATGATAGTACAAACACCAAAGGTTATTTACGAAGCTATTTTAATCAATTCAATATTGTTCTTTACCCAATTAAGTACGTTAGATACGTTGTACATTTAAAATTACTCCACACTGTAAACATATTAGTATGTACATTGCATCCGTGCGAAGTCGGGGCGCGAGCCTCTACCTTGGTCAAAAGCTGTATTTCAAGATAATGTTTTCGCGTTCTGTGTAGTGTTCAGGTTGTTTGCGTACGAATTTACACATCTGCAGAATGTAGATGCATGATAGAGGATGGTTTTTAGGGTTCCGTACCCAAAGGGTAAAACGGACCCTATTACTGAGACTCCGCTGTCCGTCCGTCCGTCTGTCTGTCACCAGGCTGTATCTCATGAACCGCGATAGTTAGACAGTTGAAATTTTTACAGATGATGTATTTCTGTTGCCGCTATAACAACAAATACTAAAAAGCAGAATAAAATAAACATTTAAGGGGGCTCCCATACAACAAACGTGTTTTTTTTGCTCGTTTTTGCTCGATATTGATAACGGCAACAGGTAGACTCTTGAAATATTCACAGAATATTTAGTTATATATTCACTTTAAAAATAAACAATTAAATTAAAATAAAACAAATATTAAAGGGGGTTTTTATAGATAATGGCACGGAACCCTTCGTGCGCGAGTCCGACTCGCACTTGGCCGATTTTTTTTTATACAACGTCGGAGGACATACAAGCATACGGCCCACCTGATGTAAAGTGGTTACCGTACCCAATGAACGCTTGTAATACATTAAGTGTCACTAGCACGATGCCTCCTCTGCTGCTATCACAGCAACTCCTTAATAGCTCCTAGGTGGCCTCACTCAAACGCAGGAGAACAACAACCCTCTAGGGAGTTGTTATTTGGCTGCGGTTTTCTGTGAGGTGGAGGTACCTACCATCCATAGACGGGCTGGGTTGATGCGCTCATGATGGAAATAACCTATAGAGCACGGTGATTTGACGAGTTCGGTGGCTTAGTCGTGAATGACGCGACTTTGACACCAACACTCGTGGGTTCGATTGCCACACAAGGCAAACATTTGTGTGCATGAACATTTTTGTTTGTCTTGGTCTGGATGTTTTAAGAGAGGTAGGGCGCATCAAAGCAGCCCGTCTGGGGAAGTACCTCCACCTCACAGAAAACCGCAGCCAAATAACAACTCCCTAGAGGGTTGTTGTGTTCCTGCGTGTGAGCGAGGTCACCAGTAAGCTCCCAAGGAGTTGCTGTGTAAGCAGCAGAGGAGGCATCGCATGTGAGTGATACTAATTATATCGCAAGCGTTTATAGGCTACGGTACCCGCTTTACAATCAGGTGGACCGTATGATTGTAAAAAAAAAAATGGAGAATCAATGTGACCGGTATTACGATATTCTCCCATTGATCAGTAGGCTCCATTGGCTGAGACATTTAGGCGTTAAAACACAACGTTATTGTGAGCGCGGTGTGTCTTTATGCATAGCCAAGTCGTTTATTAGTGTGTGGATACGTCCTACCTCTTTGAAAAACTCCGGGGCATGACATACAAACAAATTAAATATGTTTTCGTGACGTAGTATAAAAAATCGGCCAAGTGCGAGTCGGACTCGCGCACGAAGGGTTCCGTACCATTATCTATAAAAACGGCAAAAAAAAAACACGTTTGTTGTATGGGAGCCCCCCTTAAATATTTGTTTTATTTTATTTAAATTATTTATTCTTAAAGTAAATATATAACTAAATATTCTGTGAATATTTCAAGCGTCTACCTGTCACCGTTATCAATATCGAGCAAAAATGAGCAAAAAAATCACTTTTATTGTATGAGAGCCCCCATAAATATTTATTATATTCTATTTTTTAGTATTTGTTGTTATAGCGGCAACAGAAATACATCATCTGTGAAAATTTCAACTATCTAACTATCACGGTTCATGAGATACAGCCTGGTGACAGACGGACGGACGGACGGACGGACGGACGGACGGACGGACGGACGGACGGACGGACGGACGGACGGACGGACAGCGGAGCCTCAGTAATAGGGTTCCGTTTTACCCTTTGGGTACGGCACCCTAAAAACCATCAAGTGCGAGACCGTTTCAGCATCGAGGGTTCCGTCAAAAAATATTGTCGCAAATTATTTCGGATTTCTTCCTTTACTTCTGCTACGTGACATTGCTTCTTACCTAATGTAATGATTCTAGGTCAACGGGAAGTATAGGTTTTGCTTCCCTTGCGATTGTCAAAATATGCGCATAAACGAGGCATTAACAGCTGTATCTTTTGATTGCATTGACTCAGAATTTTGTGTTTCACTGCTCGAAGGGACTGCAGAGTATTTGATATTAATTTCAGCTTGATAGCTCCACCCGTCCCTGAGAAAAAGGGCCTTGACAGACGGACAACAAAATGTTCCTATGAAGGTTCCATTTTCCTTTTCAGGTACGGAACCCTAAAGAATAATCCCGATACTTAATCCTTTATATTATGCGAATATAAATAAACCAGGGTTCATAATATATGGTTATCGCTAAGTAACCAATCGAACGATGTGACAACCAAGCGATTCGAGCACATGGCCAATGACCGCGCGCCGCCCGGCGCGGTTTCTACCGCCAACCTCATAAATGTCCCATTTTCCACACAAATGGCCGATAATGAGCATTTCATTTGTAAGTTTCTAGAACTCTATGGGCGTATATCATGTATGCTTTCTACTTGTCTATGGGAAATTGATGTGTTTATGAAAGCGTGATTAAGTTTTTAAAAGCCTGGTCGGTTGATTACTTTATACTCCGTTTGGTGGCAAAAAATTAAGTACTATTAAAAGAGGTAGGGCGCATCAAAGCAGCCCGTCTGGGAAAGTACCTCCACCTCACAGAAAACCTGTCTGAGTGAGGTCACCAGTAAGCTCCCAAGGAGTTGCTGTGTAAGCAGCAGAGGAGGCATCGCGCGAGTGACATTTAATATATCGCAACCGTTAATAGGCTACGGTACCCGCTTTACAATCAGGTGGATCATATGCTTGTATACCTCCCGACGTAGTAAAAAAAATGACCTGACTGATGGTATGCGACTATCGCAGACTCTGAACGCTTAATGTTCTAAATATATACGGATATCACTCGCGCGTCGCCACGTCAGCAGGGAAAATCTTGGTTGGGAGTTCATTCCGCAACTTAAAGAGTTTTTCGCTAGATAACTTCTATGGAACCGAACAGTACGCGACCATTACGGTTCCAGTTTGTGAAGATGAACTCCTCGTTAACGAAGAGTGATTGTAGAAGCAGTTGTCATATCGAACAATTCCTTCGACCACAACTCATTGTCAATCAGTAGAACGGAGATAGAGAGACAAAATCTCTCCTTAAACTCAAGGGTTACACCGTGTGTGAGCTAGGATCTTCGACAAATCTCACAGTTCGTCAGAGAACCGAGGGTCCTAGCTGGTATCCAGGTGCTTGTATTCTTGTGCTTCTATTCTCTATACTCTCTATATATTATATTCTCTAATGCTTCCGCCCGAAGGTGACTACAGTACTCCATGTGCGGTCCTTGGGTTCTTGCTGTGTTTGGTCGTGACAGTTTTTTTTATACTACGTCGGGAGGTATACAAGCATACGGCCCACCTGATGTAAAGCGGGTACCGTGGCCTATTAACGCTTGCGATATATTAAGTATCACTCGCGCCATGCCTCCTCTGCTGCTTGCACAGCTACTCCTTAGGAGTTTACTGGTGACCTCACTCACACACAGGAACACAACAACCCTCTAAGGAGTTGTTATTTGGCTGCGGTTTTCTGTGAGGTGGGGGTACTTCCCCAGCTGCTTTGATGCGCCCTACCTCTCTTAAAACATCCACACCAAGACAAACAGCCATGTTCACGCACACAAATGTTTGTCTTGTGCGGGAATCGAACCCACGAGCGTTGGTGTCAAAGTCGCGTCTGTCATGGCTGAGCCACCGAGCTCGTCAAACATGTAGTATGACATGAGTCTTTGTCTCGAGCTGAAGTTTTGTTTGCATTGTCGTGTCGCCCTGGGGTTCTTACTGTATTTGGTCGTGACAATAATATAAAGCGGTGTAGGTAAAATAACAACAGGCATGCTCTGTTGGTTCGGACACGTATAAAGAAAGAAATAATGACGAAACATATATACAATGCGAAAGTGGAAGGATATAGGAGCTTAGGAAGGCTAATTTACCTACCATGACTAAATAGATCATGCTTTATCAGAAGGTGATATTAGAAGTTTTAGAAACCGAGCGTGCATGACCTATGAATGTTAAAGAAGCGAGTAAGGACCGAGTCCCTTGTCAATCGGTTCTCTCTGCCTACCCCGCAAGGGACGCGGCGTGAAGTAATAAGCTAGCTATAAAAACACCGGATACCATAAGAAAGCAGGTATCCAATTTATATGATGTTTTATTAACACAGCCGTGACGGCCTCCCGCCATGCTAATAAGCTGTTTACGCAGACGTGTCTAACGGACATCGAACCTGGGACTTTGCATACGCTGATGCTTGTATAGAGTCTATATTTATACCGTAGATGTGTAGATACTAAACTTGTCTATAAAATCAGAGAAACTCTGTGGGGTTTTTGGGTGAGTAGTGTAAA
Organism: Pyralis farinalis; assembly: GCA_947507595.1. NCBI lineage: Eukaryota > Metazoa > Arthropoda > Insecta > Lepidoptera > Pyralidae > Pyralis > Pyralis farinalis. The sequence continues at coordinate 2,543,823 of OX382263.1, forward strand.
TTTCTTGCATGGGAAGCGCAGCACGTTAAATTTCAGGGATGTTGTGTTCCTGCCTGTGAGTGTGGTCATTAGTAAGCTCCTAAGGAGTTGCTGTTTATCTCCTCGCATGCTCTCTGTGGTTGACTGGAACATATACCCAATGGGATAAGTCCATTATCATCATATCAGCCGAAGAACGTCCACTGCTTCTCTCCTACTTGACTTCCACAGCGATCGGTCTTGTGCCGCTTGCATCCATCGGTTCCCTGCGATATTCACAAGATCGTCTGTCCATCGTGCGGGGGGCATCCTACGCTGCGTTTCCGATTCGTGGTCGTCATGTGAGTACTTTTGCCCCAACGGCCATTGGTTCTCCGATCTGTGTGACCAGGCCCACTGGCCAATTCAACTTACTGATTCCTTAGAGCCAGTTCGGTAACTCCAGTTCTGCTGCGGATGTGCTCATATCTGAATCTATCTCGCAGAGAAACTCCGAGCATGGCTCTCTCCATCGCGCGCTGTGCAACCTTGAGCTTCCGCATGAGGCCCGTAGTGAGGGACCGCGTTTCTGTGCCGTAGGTCATCACTGGCAACACACACTGGTCGAAGATTTTCGTCTTGAGACATTGAGGTATTTTGGACGAGAAAATCTTTCGCAGTTTCCCAAACGCTGGACATTCCAGTTGGATTCGACGAGAGACATCTTTCTCGAAGTTGGGCGTAACTGTCCGACATTACACTGTAGTAATTATCTCCAAACCATGTAATCACGTATTATAATATTCGTTATTCTAAAAAATATTTAAATAATAATACAAAGGTCTGTTGTAAAGCGGTTACCGTAGCCTATAAACGCTTGCAATACTTCAAGTATTACTCGCGCGATACTTCTGCTGCTACACATGCAACTCCTTAGGAGCTCACTGGACGCCTCACTCACACATAGGGACACAACAACGGTTTTTCTGTGAGGTGGAGGTACTTCCTCAGACGGGCTGCTTTCATGCGCCCTACTTCTGAAAATCCCCATACCAACACTGACACGTTCATGCACACAAATGTTTGTTCGGTTTGGGAATCGAACCCACGAGCGTCGGTGTCGAAACGCAAAAGCGTGTTTCACCACAGCGCCACCGAGCTCATCACAGTTTTCAATTTCAACTTTGCTAAAGTAAATATATAATAAGTTACACTTTATAAAAGAGTAGAGATAACCTAGTGGTGTTACCACCACTATGTTATCTCTACGCCAGGAGGAAGAACACTACTGTACTCGATAAAAATATCTTGTGGGTCCCTGAATGTTTATTTACATTCTTTACCTCCGCTACCTGAACGGACTTTACATTTACGAAAACATTTCCACAGCAATTTTTATACTTACAAGCACAAGTTTTTATTTGAAACAACTCGGTGGCTCAGTCGTGAATGACGCGACTTTAAGACCAACCCACGAGGGGTTCGATTCGCACACAAGGCAAACATTTGTGTGCATGAACATGTCTGTTTGTCTTGGTCTGGATGTTTTAAGAGGTGGGGCGCATCAAAGCAGCCCGTCTGGGGAAGTACCTCCACCTCACAGAAAACTGCAGCCAAATAACAACTACGTAGAGGGTTGTTGTGTTCCTGTGTGTGAGTGAGCAAGCAGCAGAGGAGGCTTCGCGCGAATGATGCTTAATATATTACAAGCGTTAATAGGCTACGGTACCCGCTTTACCTCAGGTGGGCCGTATGCTTGTATGCCTCCAGACGTAGTATAAAAAAAAATACTTACAACAAGTTTTCTTTATTTGAAACAAGATGGCGCTAAATAACTAGTCCGGAAATATCAATTTATTCGAAGCCGTAATAAAGTGCACGATTGCAACGATGTTAAGTCAGTCGGCCGATCGGATTGCTCAGTCGAGCGAACAAGGGGCGGGCGCGCTAGCAAGAACGGGGGGCTGCAGCACGGAACGGCTCGCCGCGGTGTGACGGGCGGCCTAACTGTTTCCTATGTGTTGTGAACCAAGGCCGGCGATCACTCATGTTAATATGGACTTCTTACGTCACGTTGGGGCATGAACAAAACATGTGGAGAACCGATCACACCGACTTAATAGATTTTTGTATTTTTTTTATTGGCTCAGCATAGTGGCTCCTCTTCGCCTGTTGGTAAGCGAAAAGAGGAGCCCAAATCGCAGCGGCAACTGACAAAGGACTACAGTGTCCTGTCAGTTGACGATACCATGCTGGCAAGGTGCTTCTTCACGCTTCGTTTGAAGGATCCCATGTTGAAGGAAGGAGGAAACACATGTGCAGGCAAGGCGTTCCACTTTTTAATAGTTCGACAGAGATAAGAGTTGTCGAACTTTTTAGTACGAGAAAAAATGTCCTCAACAGTGGAATGATGATACCGCAAGCCTGCACGTGTGGTTCTATGACGGAAGGGAGGGGGTGGGATAAGGGAAAATAGTTCTTCAGAGCACTCACCATGGTACAGGCGGTAAAATGTACTTAGGGAGCCTATGTCCCTACGAAGTTGCAGAGGTTCTAGGTATTTTGTGACCTCTTCGTCGTCGATTATGCGGATAGCCCGTCGCTGCAACCTATCGAGAGCCTCGAGAAGATACTGTGCTGAGCCGTCCCAGAGATGCGAGCAATACTCCACGCAGGCCCAAACTTTGTAAAGACGACAAAGCTAGTCCGGCGTGAAGAACCGGCGCACCCTGTTCAGGACTCCGAGTTTCTTTGAAGCTGTTAAAATGAGGCTCTCGATATAATTTCGTTGGTTTAGGTCGCAACGAATATCCATGCCCAGCATATTCAGGCTATCTCGTATATTGAGGGTAGCGCCCTGAAGACTGGGAGTGGGGTGAAATGGGGACATTTATGTTGTGAACGCGCACACCTCAGTTTTCTTGGCATTAAACTCAACCAGGTTGTTGTAACCCCATTTACTAATCGATATCGATCGATAGTAGATAATAAAAGAAGAAGAAGAAGCGTGCTCCGTTGATTCGGATGTGTAGAAAGGAGGAAAGAATTTCGGAGCAGATATACAACGCGAAAGTAGGAGCATGTAGGAGCCGAGGAAGGCCAAGACTTACCTACCATGACCAAATTGATTAATTAAAAAAATTAAATTTTATCAGAAGGTGATGTGTGACAGAAGCCTTAGAAACCGGCGAGCGTGCATGAGAAAAGCAATGTATGCTAAAGAAGCGAGTGAGGTTTGTAAGGATCGAGTCACGTGGCGCTCGGTTATCTCTGCCTACCCCTCAAGGGATTTGGCGTGAAGCTATAGATAGTAGATAATTTAGAATGATTGATAGTCACTGTGTTCAATCCCTAGGCAGCTCATCCAGGCAACCGCCTGGTAGAACAATCAGCCTTGTAGTGTTATGTTTAAACTTACAGAGTGTCCGGAGTTACGCCACGCATCTGTTACGTTTGTGCGTCGATGTATTATTGTTATTCTCGTAATTCGAGATGTGATCGACCTGAGGCCCTCTTTCAGGCGATGCAGCCGATGTAATCATTTCCAAAGCCAGACCATTCAGTAAGTTCGGCTTTGAAGTAGTCTGCGATCGTATAAATACGATATATATTTGTTATGCTTCTGCATCGCTGAGTTGTTGTTATTGTGGTAACTGATCGGTCGGTCTACGATAATTTCTAGGACCAGCTCATTAAATCAGTTCAGCTTTGGAAAAGCCTGTGTTTTGCGATAAACTCACAGAGAGTTATAGTAGTACCTATATAGTTATAGAGTTACGCCATACATTTGTTACGCTTGTGCGTCAATGTGTTATTGTTATTGTTGTAACTTAAGCGAAGTATACCAAACTGAGACTAATTTCTAGGCCACTGATGATAGTGACCATTTCCAAGGCTAGCTTATTCTAGTAGTTTGGCTTTGATGCACTCAGTGATCTGTTATACATTCACAGTGTGTTCATAAAGTTTGTATTTTTTTTAACATGTCTGTTTGTCTTGGTCTGAATGTTTTAAGAGTGGCAGCCCGTCTGGGGAAGTAGCACCACCTCACAGAAAACCGCAGCTAAATAACAACTTGTTGTGTTCCTGCATGTGAGTGAGGTCACCAGTAAGCTCCTAAGGAGTTGCTGTGTAAGCAGCAGAGGAGGCATCACGAGAGTGATACTTAATTTATTACAAGCGTTAATAAGCTACGAGGCTACGGTAACTGTTGTACTTCAGGTGGGCCGTATGCTTGAATGCCTTCCGACGTTGTATAAAAAAAAACTTCCAGGATCCGCCCCTACAGGTATTATGACCATGAAACAGTCTATCTCTTGTTATACATTCACAGAGTATTCATGGAGTTGAAACGTGTATTTGTTACGCTCGTGCGTCGTTGTGTTATTGTTATTGTCATAACTCGAGAGATGACCGACCCGAGACCATTTTCAGCTGCTGTGATTACTTCCAGGGCCAGTTCCTCCAGGTATTTTCACATTGAAGCACTCCAAAGACTTAGTATACATAGAAGTACTGTAGTATACATAGAAGTCTTTGAAGCACTCTGTCTTTTGTTACACACTCACAGGCTGTTGACAGAGTTTTTACATGTATTTGTTACGCTCGTGCGTCGCTGTGTTATTGTTATTATCGTAACTCTTGAGAGTATCGTCCTAGGACCATCCTCGACTGTGTAGCTGCTGCGTTCCCTTCCAGGGCCAGCTTATCTAGGTATTTCGACCTTGAAGCGGTATATCTTTTGTTACACACTCTGTGAATGTGCATAGAGAGTGTATCGGCGGCTATATCCGTGTTAATTGCCGAGAGAGCACCGCCACGCTCTGTATGCTGCGGGCAGCGATGCGATACGCTCGTTTGTCATCGTATTGATTACCATTTTTTTCATTTGCAATGTATGTAAAACCAGGTTATTTACCGGTTGTAGCCCTTGGAATGTAGGAAGTATCACTGTTACGACAGCAACTCCTTAGGAGCTTACTGGTGACCTCACTCACACGCAGGAACACAACAACCATCTAGGGAGTTCTTATTTGGCAGTCGTTTTCTGTGAGGTGGACTTCCCCAGAGGGGCTGCTTTGATGCGCGCTACCTCTCTTAAAAATAACCAGTTCAAGACAAACAGACATGTTCATGCACACAAATGTTTGCCCCGTGTGGGTATCGAACCCACGAGCGTTGGTGTCAAAGTAACGCAACAGCGCGTTTCGCCACTGCGCCACCGTGCTCGTCAAAACAAGCACGTCTGTCTAAGTTAGTGAATTACTTACCAACATGGGAATGTTGGGCACCACCACCGCATCATCGTCGGGCCCCGAGCTCAGGTCTGGTTGGAAGGTGTACGTCCTGCGGTAGTGGAAGGACAGGGTGCCGTTCTCGTTGTCCGTTATGTTCACCTTCTCCCACTCCTCCCTGGGTACGAAGGTGATTTGGTTTCAATTAGCGGAAGTACAGAAATCCAGCCCCAATGTTGCGAAGCTTGTGTTATACACTAGACATCTGATAAACGTACGGATTTTTTTTATACTTCTTCGGCAGGTATACAAGCATACGGTCCACCTGATGTAAAGCGGGTACCGTAGCCTCTTAACGCTTGCGATATATTAAATATAACTCGCGCGATGCCTCCTCTGCTGCTTACACAGCAACTCCACTCACTTACACGCAGGAACACAACAACCCTCTAGGGAGTTAATATTTGGTTGCGATTTTCTGTGAGGTGGAGGTACTTCCCCAGACGGGCTGCTTTGATGCGCCCTACCTCTCTTAAGACTAATACTTTTAGTTTTTGTGAATACATTAAAAACATACAGGCCGAGACAAACATACATAAAAGAGAGGTAGGGCGCATCAAAGCAGGCCGCCTGGGGAACTACCTCCACCTCACAGAAAAGCGCAGCAAAATAACAACTGGAGGGTTGTTGTGTTCCTGTGTGTGAGTGAGGTCACCAGTAACCTCCCAAGGAGTTGCTGTGTTAATAGTAGGTGGCACGTAATCACGCGAGTGATACGTAATGTATTACCAGCGTTCATAGGCTACGATAACCACTTTACATCACGTGGATCGTATGCTTGTACGCCTCCCGACGATTTATAATAAAAAAAAAACATATTCATCCACACAAATGTTTGTGTCGGAATCGAATTCGTGAGTTCTAGTGACAAAGCAACAGCACAGTTAAGTCTTTCTTTCTTTACACTATGATATTTGTTTATTTTTAGTCAACAACATGATGTAAAGCGGTTACTTCCCCAGACAGGCTTCTTTGATGCACCCTACCTCTCTTAAAAATACCCACACCACGACAAATAAACATGTTCATGCACACTCGTCCTGTGCGGGAATCGAACCCACGAGCGTTGGTGTCAAAGTAGCGTCACTAACCACTCGACTATCGGTTTCGTCAAATATGCCAAGTCTACAACTACGTACGGGTTCGTAACACATAACGCATAACGGTAACTAGTTTACATCAAGTGGGCCGTATGCTTGTATGCCTCCCGACTTGCAAAAAAAAAGGTGCAAAATAAGCGTTTCTTTTTTTACTTTTTGTACGGAACCTCAAAATGTATCGGCGCACGAACATGTATCTGTGGCTTTAAACATTATAATTAGTCACTTATTTACACGTCGCCTACCTTTGGTCCCATAAGGTCTAAAGTGTCACAATGTCCAAATTACCAAAATGTCCAGTTATACATTAGGTCTAATCGGTATTTTATATGTATTGTTACTATTTATTTTTTATTAAAGTCTTTTACATTTATTTTAATACATTTTAATGCTATGGTAATTTTAGTAACTAGACATTTTGATAATACTGACATTTTAATACTTATAACATTGTGAACATAAACGGGCCGCACATTTGCTGTGAATATTAAAAGCAGTATGCCAACTATTACACTTAGGCCCTTTTTGATATCGAATCTCCAACGTTCGCGTAATTTTAATAAACACTGTCGACGAATGGAATGCAAACACGTTTCTATATTAAAAGTTTCACTTGAGGTTATGTAGTGTGTCTGTCTTCAGGTCCACTGTGGCATCTATGTGAGCATTCCGACAATTTCTTTGAAGTCATCACAGTACGATGACTACAAAATGGTTACATCTCTCTATACTGCGATATCTTTGAGGTGCTACCATCTGGAACATTTCTTTGAAGTTACCCTACTTTTCTTATTTTTACGGGACAGGCCCACAATCCCACCACTGTGTCTCCTGTGTAGTCATCAACAGCGGCGACTGCCAAAAAGGCAATATACAGTGAAGTCCATTGCTGTCCCGGGGATTAAACTACGTCTGCCTTAGAACTGACAACGAATTTAATGGGAAGAAATTTATGTAGGAGATTTTGGAAGTGACTCATCCTCATGGTAAAGTGAGAGACAGCAATATGACAAATAAGGCATTAAAAATAGTTACTCTACTCTTTAACATGTCTGTTGTGGTTTAGTGGATTGAAAAAAAAAACTAATTCGAAAGATAAAGGCTTGTTTCCGAACTAAAACGCAACAATCTCACCTACTTGCGGGCCCACTCGAGTTGTGTCACGCAACATTGCGTGCGGTGTTCAATACGCTTGTGTTTGTAACGTACTTAAGTAATTACTTCTTACGTAAGTAAGTAAAGTAATCATTAGGTATAGTTTACGAGATATAAACTTTGTACCGACCAACCGAGCTCGGTGGCCCAGTGGTGAATGACGCGACATTGACACCGACGCTCGTGGGCTCGATTCTCAACCAGGGCAAACATTTGTGTGGATAAAGAAGAAAATAATAGAATTGCTATTAGTTTTTTTATACAACGTTGGGAGGATGTAAAGCGTTTACCGTAGCCTTTCAACGTTTACAACACATTATGTATCACTCGTACGATACTACTAACACAGCACAACAGTGAGTGAGGTCACTCGACAGAACATTCCAAAGAGTGGGTCTTAAGATGAACATGGACAAAACGAAGATTATGCCGAACGTCAGACAACCGCATCCAAATAACAACTCTTTTGAGGGTTGTTGTATTCCTGCGAATGAGTGAGATCCCCAGTAAGCTCCTAAGGAGCAGGAACTTACTGGTGATCTCAATCACTCCCTCAAAGGAGTTGTTATTTGGATGCGGTTCACTCGCAGGAATACAACAACCCTCGAAATGGTTGTTAATTGGCTGCGGTTTTCTGCACATTCGACATAATCTTCGTTTTGACCATGTTCATTTTGGGAACCACTCGTTGGGGGATGCACTGTCGAGGCCTAGTTATTATTTATGAATTTATTATTACAATCGCATGCAAGTTTGCAGCCTTTTGGTTCATGAGGACTAAAGTAGTAAAATGTCCATATTATTAAAATGTCCATTAATTAATTTGGTCTATAATTTACATTTAGTTTTACTATTTACTATTTTTTTATATTTATCTTCAATACATTATAATACTATGGTAATTTTGGTTCACGGAAATTTTAACTGGTATGTACATCTTCACGCCAGGTCCCTCGCGGAGGAGGCAGAGAGAATCGAGCGCCATAAGACGCGGTCCTTACAACCTCATTCGAATCTGTAGCACTCGAAGCTCATGACATTCACTCTCGCCGGTTCCTACTGGTCATTTTTAATAAATAGACATTTTGATAATATGGACATTTTAGCACTTTAGACCTTATGAACCGAAACGGTTTACAGTTGTTACAGTTAATTGTACAAACTCCAACACACTGGCAGGTCATGCAATATAGTCTAATTGTACATTATCATAACACTAATTTCACACAAACAATTTGTAAGGCAAAAGAAAAAAATATTGGTAAACATCAAAACATTTCAAAAATGAAAGACAATGAAATGAAAGAGAGGTAGGGCGCATCACAACAGCCCGTTTGGAGAAGTACCTCAACCTCACAGAAAATCGCAGCCAAAATAACAACTCCCTAGAGGGTTGTTGTGTGAGCGAGGTCACCAGTAAGCTCCTAAGGAGTTGCTTTGTAAGCAGCAGCGGAGGGATCGCGCGAGTGATACTTACTGTATTACAAGCGTTAATAGGCTACGGTAACTACTTTACATCAGGTGGGCCGTATGCTTGTATGCCATCTTTTTAATACATCTAGATTGCCGTGATGATGATTGAGATGCGGCCCGCATCAGATGGTAAGCGGTCACTCATAACACCGCGGGGATGTTACTAGCGCGCTGTCAATCTTGTGACCTAAGTCTGTTTCGTCACAGTACCCAGTAATTTCTCTGCCATATCTCACTCTTCAAACCGGCACACAGCTATACTAGTAAATAACAGCAAGCTGTGTAGGCAGAGCTGATATTTTTTAAATTTAAAAAATATTTTAATATTTTATTTTTATTTTTTTTAAAATATATGGAACCCTGTACGACATCTAGCGACGAGTGCTGTTACTTTTTCTGTTGATGGGAGTGCAGTGCAGACTCTGCACTGCAGAGTGGCCGGCCATACGTTTTCCCATATGTTTTTTTTTTCTAATTGGAACGATTTTGGACCGTTCTTCCTCACCAAGGAACATTTAAATTTCAAATTAAAGGATACAAAACTACAATATGTTAGCTATTAGTGTGTCGATTTTGGAGTTTCTCACTATTACCGCCTAAACGCTAGCTGGATGACATCAGTCTACCCCAAACGGCAATTTTGAGGGTAATGTGGCTCCGCTGGCTATCGCAGCTCTGCCAATAAATATATCTGCTTGGCGGTAGAAATAGGTGAGACAGAGGTACCCGCGCAGACGACGACTGTACAAAGTCTCCCTCATATGCCTCCCGACCCGTTGTATAAAAAAAAAACACATTAAAATAGTCATGAAATTGCATAGATTACACCATCATTGGAATTGCTATTGAGGAATCCAGCAGCACCCAATGCACCATATCTCAATACTGTCTGCGATTATATTAGTCTTGGACTCTATTTTTGTTTTATACTACGTCGGGAGGCATACAAGCATATGGCCCACCTGATGTAAAGCGGACACCGTAGTCTATTAACGCTTGTAATACATAAAGTATCACTCGCGCGATGCCTCCTCTGCTGCTTACACAACAACTCCTTGGTTAGTGGTGACCTCACTCACACGCAGGAACACAACAACCCTCCAGGTGTTTGTTATTTGGCTGCGAATTTCTGTCAGGTGGTGGTACTTCCCCAGACTGCTTTGATGCGTCCCACCACTCTTCAATTCTTCCTCTATCCATTACCCCTCGCCTCTCAGCATGCCGTGAACATAAACTTCACTCCTCAATCGACGTCTCGGCACCATTTATAACCGCACCGCTCGCCGACGGCGGGGAGTTCACCCTCACACGCTTGAACCGCCATGGTCGCGTACGGTGCGGTTCCAGAGAAGTTTTCTTCCGAGAACACTCAAGCTGTGGAATGAGCTCCCAGCCGAGGTTTTTCCAAGGAACTACAGCATGGAGTACTTCAAGAAATGCGTGAAGAGGTTTTTAGAGGGTCGGCAACGCATGAGTGACGCCCCTGGTGTTGCAAATGTCCATAGGCTACGGTGACTGTTTAACATCAGGCAGGCCGTATGCTTGATTGCCACCTTAGTAGTATAAAAAAAAACCATTGGCACTCACCAGCTCACCTACCGCTGCTGAGTCGCGACGGATCGCCATTGAAACAAGGTGTGATACTCACGAGTACACATAAGGTCCCAGCTCGTCGAGCATCGGCTTGGAGCCGTTGTTGAGGAACTCGTCGGCGTTGGTCACGTTGTATACGAAGACGCGGATGAACGGCCGCACCGGAGGCCGCGCCCACCACTCGAACGTCATCGAGCCTGGACGTAGCACCAGCTCCTGCGGGGGGGACACAGGTTCAGATCAAGTGGACCGCTGGCGAGGGCAGCACAGGTGAAGTCACACCAATAATCATTATATACAGAGAAAAATCTTAATATACAATGTTAGATATACAAAATGGAAGGATGTAGGAGCCGAGGAAATCGGTCTTCATCGGCGACTAAACTACCATGACCAAATTGGTCGTGTTTTATCAGAAGGTGATGTCAGGAGCACCAGGAACCGAAGAGCGTGCATGAAAAGAGCTATGAATGTTAGAGATGCGAGTGAAGTATGCAAGGGTCGCGTCTTATGGCGCTCAGTTCTCTCTGCCTACCCCGCAAGGGACCTGGCGTGAAGATATATACATACAAAAATGTTAATATATATCATCACGCCAAATTAACTCACAAACTAACATACAACTTGACTGCGCACAAAGACACCCCGCATTCACAAAAATGACGTTGTGTTTTAGCGCCTAAATATCTTGGCGATTAGAGTCAAAACAAGCGTACAACTTGCCTGACGGTAAGTAGTCACTGTCTATGGACAGTACCTACTGCCAGACGAGATCGGTGGCACAGTGGTAAGTAATGTTACTTTGACACCAACGCTCGTGAGTTTGATTCTCACACAGGATAAACATTTGCGTACACGAATATGTCTGTTTGTCTGGAAGTTGTTAAGAGAAGTAGGACGCATCGAAGTAGCCCGTCAGGTGAAGTACCTCCACCTCGCAGAAAACCGCAGCCAAATAACAACTCCCTCGAGGGTTATTATGTTTCTGCGAGTAAGTGAGATCACCAGTAAGCTTCTAAAGAGTTGCCGTGTTAGCAGCAGAGGCGACATCGCGCGAGTGATACTTAATGTATTGCAAGCGAGTGACCCTCTAGGTAGTTGCCGATCGCTGGCTCTAAGGCTATCTTGGCTTAGTGGATTGTCTTGGCTACTGGCCTCGTGTAAAAGGTCCTTTATCGCCGAGACGTAAGCAAGGTTGGCGCGTCACATTGTTCACTCTCTTGTTACATATTCTCTCTATTTTTACGAGGTGACACCTATCAGCTTATTGATAAACCATTTTATTTCTTTACGGACCAACGATTCCCTAAAGATATAAGATTATTGCCTATTAAAAAAATTAAGACAAAACTTTATAGGTGGCTAGTAAATCAATGTTTTTATAATACTCGTATTCAAGAATTCATGATAAATAAATATTAAAAATGACTAGATAGTAATAATATATTAATAAGTAAAATAATATGTACATCGCAATGAAAATTATATAGTGTTAGAATTAACAATGGAACTATTTCATTAATTCGGAATTTTATATGGAAATTGTAATTATTGAATCTAATTCGAAATCATATTTGTAATGTATATTTGCATGTCATAATACTGTGACAAAATATGCGGATTAATATTATTTAACAAGTTCTGAATGTAACCATATTTTATGCAAATAAATGATGATTGATTGATTGATTGATTTGGTTGATCTGTTAGGAAATGAACGAATCAACTATTTTTTTGTTCCTAACGGAATAACTATTTATTTAGTTGGTTAGTAAGTAATTTCAATTCACATACTGTTCCTTGCATAACAACTGTAATCCATATATAAATAAACAAAGACCAAACAGTTTAGTACCTTTACCTACCTCGCTGACTGTATTTATACCACTAAGGTATGCAGATGCCGTAGCCTATGTGCAGTACTCTGTTATCTATGGACAGTACAGTCAGACGAGCCGGTGTCGGTGATGCGGTGGTTAACAACGCTACTTTGACACCAACGCTAGTGGGTATGATTCCCGCACAGGACAAACATTTGTGTGCATGAACATGTATGTTTGTCTTGCACTAGGTGTTTTTAAGAGAAGTATAGCGCATCAAAGCAGCCCGTCTGTCCGTCATATGAAATATATTTTTTTTTTAACGACGGAAGCATACAAGCATATAGCCCACTTGGTATAAAACGGTTACCGTAGCCTATGAACGCTTGCAATACATTAGGTATCACTCGCGCGATGCCACCTCTGCTGTCAACACAGCGATTCCTTAGGAGCCCGCTAGTGACCTCACTCACACGCACGAACAGAACAGAGAGTTGTTATTTGGCTGCGGTTTTCTGTGAGGTGAAAGTACTTCCCCGGCTGCTTTAATGCATCCTACCTCTGTCCGTCTCTGTCTGCAAAGCCCACTTTTTTCAGGAACTAGTCAAGGTATCAGGTTGAAATTAATAGCAAATACTTGGATCTTCAGTCCATTAGAGCTGCGAAACATTCAAGCTTCTACCTCAACGCTTCTTCTTCTTCACGCGCGATGGAAGTGAAACCTTCAAAAATGTGAACTTAATAGTTTTCGACATACTTGAAAAATGATTTTATTAAAGTAACTAGCTGAAGCCCGCAGCTTCGCACGCATGTTATTTGGGCTTTTAGTAAACTCTATTTCTCTGTAGACCTGAAATTCTTTATGTTTAAAAAAAAACACAAAATTCAGGGTCGTAGATGCAGCCATAGAGCGATTCAATTTTCATACAGCGCCATCTATTGACCTTTACGGGAGGCAACGTATATTTATTTTATTTTTATTACATAAAAAATGCGTAGTTATTTTATGTCCCAAAAAATACGTATTCTGTGAAAATAATAAAAATAAAATTTTAACAGTTTTTCATGTTTTACGCAGGAACCCTAAATATTTACGGGATAAAAAGCCTATATTCTGCTCTGAACAATCCTCTACCTACCAGTGAAAGTCCCGTCAAAATCGGTTCAGCCATTTCGAAGATTAGCCCGAACAAACAAACAGACAGACAAAAAAGTTAAAAATGCATGTTTAAGCTTTGGTAACGTGAAAATAACACTATGAGCTTAAGATAAAGGCTTTATTTTGAAATTGAAAATGAAAAAAAACGCAGGCGCGCGCACTCACGTACAACGGGCTCGGGCACTGTAATAAACACTGTGTAATGCCTTCTATCTATCTCATTCTCTCGTACGTTAAATCCTATAGACGTATGTGGTTGTCTCTTTTTACTGTCGCTTTTTCGCTTCATCGAGTTTCAAAACATAGCGACGGTGAAGAAGTTTACACTTCAAAAAAAAATGCGGTCATTTGTGCCTCATATTTTGAAAGCGTAAGCGAATCAAAACCAGGGTACTTCCCTACAATTATGAAAGTATGAAATTTGGCAAGAAGCAAGGTCGCAAGACAAGGAAAGAGTCTGAAGGTAGTCCGTATAATTTGTATGTATATCTTCACGCTAGGTCCCTTGCGGAGTAGGCAGAGAGAAACGAGCGCCACGCCACTCATTTACCGTGATCAAACTGGTCGTGTTCTATCAGAAGTCCAGGAGCCTTAGAAACTGGCGAGCGTGCTCGAGAAGAGCAATGAATGTTATTGAAGCGAGTGAGGTGTGTAAGGATCGAGTCACGCGGTGCTCGGTTCTCTCTGCCTACCGCGCAAGGGATCTGGCGTGAAGTTATAGATAGATAGGTACCTATTCTGTTTGTAGTGTTGGCTAAAGCTACAAGCAGTCCGAGCAGTTCAAGAGTAGCCGTAAGCAGGCCAAGGCGGTCCGCGTAATTAGCATTTTACAGCGGCGTGCGCTTTCGAAACCGCCTGTGAACACTCCGCGACCGTACACTTTGTTTTTGTTTCGAGCAAGTTGTTCTAATTACCTACGTCAAGAGTGGAACCTTTTAAGGCCGGCGCAGACGATGGACTCTTGTCCCCTTCCTGCCGACAATGTACTCATCCTATAATGACTTAAGTCTTCGTTTTTAAGCTACTTCTAAAAAGGAGGAAGTTTTCAATTCGACTGTTTTTTTTTTGTATGTTTGTTACGCGATAATTCAATCATATATTAAATGATTTTGATGATTCTTTTACTGTTTAGTAGATCATACTTCAGAGGTGGTCCCATATAATTGTTATCCAAAGGCACGCAAGGGATTTGGCGTGAAGTTATAGAATAGAATAATAGGTAAGTCTTGGCCTTCCTCGGCTCCTACATTATACTTATACTTATACTTTTGCATTGTATATCTGCTTCGTCATTCTTTCATCCTGCATTCGTTCTACATGTCCGAACCAACCGAGCATGCCTCTTCTTATTTTTGTTCAAACTAGTTAATCAAATCGCAAAGGTGATGACATTCCTATCATGATATGAAACCTTATCAAGCTAAATAGTTTCATAATGTAGGAATATGTACATAGTACATGTGGAGCGGTGGTGGCCCCGCGGTATAACCGCACGCCTAACAAGCGTGAGGTTCCGCGTTCGAATCCCGGCGGGTGCCTACTCGATTTTTACGACTTGGTATTGTTCCGACGAGCTCGGTGGCTCAGTCGTGAACTTTTACACCAAGCCACAGAGCTCGTCATATCAATTGGGCAATATAAATGTAAAATGAATTTTTGAAATGCACCTAGCAGTTCAAGAGTTTAGCGCCGTCAAACAAACAAACCTTTGCGATTTATTATATTACTAGCTGAAGCCCAAGAGATTTGGCTTTTAGTAGCCTATATTTCTCTATAGATCTCAAATTCTTTCTGTTTAGAAAAGAAAACAAAGTTCAGAGTCTTAGATGCAACCATAGAGCGATTCAATTTTCATAAGGCGCCATCTATTAACCTTTACGGGTGGCAACGTATATTTATTTTATTTTTATTACATAAATTATACGTCACGAAAAATGCGTAATCTGTGAAAATAATAAAAATAAAAGTGCAAAGTCCCCCGAAGGGGAAGATATTTCCCCCTAATTTTAACAGTTTTTCATATTTTACGCAGGAACTCTAAATATTAACGGGATAAAAAGTACCCTATATTGTGCTCTGAACAGTCGTCTACCTACCAGTGAAAGTCCTGTCAAAATCGGTCCAGCCGTTTCAGAGATTAGCCGGAACCAGACAGACGGACAGACAGACTGACAGACAAAAATTGTAAAAATATTCATTTTGGTATATGTACCGTGTATATATCCATATGCATTTAGTAAAAAGCGGTTATTTTAATATTACAAACAGACACTCCAATTTTATTTATCTGTAGTATAGATTGGTAATCTATATCTATACCTCCACCTTACAGAAAACCGCAGCCAAATAACAACTCCCTGGAGGGTTGTTGTGTTCCTGCACTTTTGCTCAGCATGTGTGCGGATAGATGGTGGCATGTCACCCTGGTTTGATGTCAGAATTGGTGTCAAACAGGGTTGCATGCTATCTGCTAGGCTGTTTATCCTGTATCTCGATAGTTGTCTGCAGAGAATAAGGTCAACGAATGTGGGATTGCGCATGGGTGACCTAGTGGTGAACTGTCTGCTGTATGCAGACGATGCCGTGTTATTAGCAGATACACCATCTAAACTGCAAACACTGGTCACAACGATGAAAGACGAATGTATGGAGAAAGGCTTACTACTGAATGCGAAGAAAACAAAGATAATGGTATTTGAAAGAGAAGAATCCAGAACTAATGTAAGGATTACGATTGATGATGAAGTGTTGGAACAAGTGGATGAGTTTGTATATCTTGGATGCGCTTTCAGCAGGGATGGAAGGTACACCGCAGATGTGGAAAGACGAGTGAGTGCTGGGAATAGTGTGAATGGAGCGTTGGGAAAACTTCTTGGCAGTAAAATCCTGAGCCAGAAGGCACAACTCGCTATACACAATGCAGTGTTGGTCCCAACGCTAACTTATGGAAGCGAGAGCTGGGTATGGCAGAAAGAGCATGAAAGTAGAATAAACGCGGTCGAAATGCGAGCGCTACGCAAAATTTGTGGCGTAAGGCTTGTAGACCGTATTCGCAATGATGATGTTAGAAACAGAGTTGGTACAATGCAAAAGTGGAAGGATGTAGGAGCCGGGGAAGGCCAAGACTTACCTACCATGACCAAATTGGTCGTGTTCTATCAGAAGGTGATGTCAGGAGCCCTAGAAACCGGCGAGCGTGCATGAGAAGAGCAATGAATGTTAAAGAAGCGAGTGAGATATGTAAGGATCGAGTCACGTGGCGCTCGGTTCTCTCTGCCTACCCCGCAAGGGATTTGGCGTGAAGTTATAGATAGATAGATTAGAGTAGTTACCACTGCAGTTACAACGTGTTGTAATACGGACAACCGGACAGGCATCGATTATAATTTAATTAATAATAATATATAATTCCGAATTGCAAACACTAGTTACAACAATGAAAGATGATTGTATGAAGAAAGGTTTACATTTTAATGCGAAGAAAACCAAGATAATGGTATTTGAAAGAGAGACAACCAGAACGAACACTAGGATTACAGTTGATGATGTAGTGTTGGAGCATGTATGTAGTTTTGTCCGTCTGGAGAAGTACCTCCACCTCACAGAATACCGCAGCCAAATAACAACTCCCTAGAGGATTGTTGTGTTCCTGTGTGTGAGTGAGGTCACCAGTAAAACTCCTAAGGAGTTGCTGAGTAAGCAGCAGTGGAGGCATCATGCAAGTGATACTTAATATATTACAAGCATTAATAGGCTACGGTAACTGCTTTACATCAGGTAGGCCGTATGCTTGCATGCCTCCCGTAATTGTATAAAAAAAATGTGGCTGAGATTGTATATCTCGGAAGCGCTTTCAGCTGGAATGATTGGTACAACGCTGATGTGGAGAGACGGGTGAGTGCTGGGAATAGGGTGAATGGAGCGTTGGGAGAACTTCTTGGTAAAAACCTGTGCCAGAAGGCACAGCTCGCTATACACAACGTGGTGCTAATCCCAACGGTAACTTGTGGAAGTTAAAGCTGGGTATGGCAGAGAGAGCATGAAAGTAGAATAAATCGATCGAGATGAGAGCATTGCGCAAAATATGTGGCACTACGCTTGCCGATCGCGTTCGTAATGACGTCGCGAGAGAGAGAGTTGGTCTGAAAGAGAGTGTCTGTGTTAAGAATAGGCATGCTCCGTTAATTTGGAGACGTAGAAAGAATGCAGGATGAAAGAATGACGAAACAGATATACAATGCGAAAGTGGAAGGATGTAGGAGCCGAGGAAGGCCAATACTTACCTACCATGACCAAATTGGTCGTGCTTTATCAGAAGATGATTTCAGGAGCCTTAGAAACCGGCGAGCGTGCATGAGAAGTATTATATATTTATTATTATTTACAATATAGTCAATGTAATGTCGTAGTGTTTTGTATATAATCTTGGTTTATGTATACCTAGTCAGGTCATAAGTTCTGTCAAAAGCTATTGATGTAATTAACGATACACTTTTTGATAAATAAGTAAAAATTATATATGAAATGAAAGGGACATGATTTCTTTGGATTCGCACCTTCACTGCTTTGATGACCGCTGGTGTCCTGACTGTGCGAGGTCGGCCGCTCCTCTTACGATCTTCGAAGCTTGAATCTTCAGTATATCGTTTGATAGTGCGATAAATAAACCGTATTGTTATTTAATTGTTTTGTAGAATGTTGAAAATCTCTTTTGGCGCGTAACCACAGCGGTGCAACGCGATAACCGCGACTCTGTCTTGCTTCTTCGACCACTCCATATTTGAAAATGAATTTATTTTATATTTTCGGCAAGCGGGAACGTTCTATTTTTAAAATTAGTCAAAGTATTTCTGGCCAGTATTCCAAAGGTTTTGACAGAACTTATGACCCGACGAGGTATATGTAAGCAATAATCCTAAAAATTAATTTGTCTGGCGTTTGAAAGAGAAAGGCAGCGCCGAAAACGGAATTCTAACACAACGTCACATTCATTGCGTGTTTATTTCGCAATACTTCAAAACTTACAAAGATACACAGCAACCGATAATGACCCTTGCGCATAGTTCTGCAAATGAAACATTTTGTAATAAAATTGCAACAATAGTCTAATTGCGTCGGTAATCCAGTTAATTATTGTAGTATGTGTTTTTCAGTTAAATCATTTATAGTTATTGCATATTTAATTTGGCCGTGTTATGTATCAAAATGAAAAAAAAAAAATTGTACACATTACTATGTTAAGTTACATTATGTCGACAGCTCGGTGGTGCAGTGGTCAAACGCGCTGTCACACTACTTTGACCGCAACGCCCGTGGCTTCGATTCCGGCAATGGACAAACATTTGTGTGCATGAACATGTCTGTCTGTGGTCTGGGTGTTTTTAAGAGAGGCAGTTTTCAAAGTAGACCGTCTGGGGAAGTACCTCCACTTCACATAAACCGCAACCTAATAACAACTCCCTAGAAGGTTGTTGTTCTTCTAAGGAGTTGATGTGTTAGCAGCGGAGGTGGCATTGCGCGAGTGATACTTAAGTAAGCGGTTATTGGCTACATCCTACATTCTTTCTACATGTCCGAACCAACGGAGCATGCCTTACTTACTTAACCTGTTATTCCTAGTGTTTATAATTTATTATTTGTTTTAGTCAAGTGAAAACTAAGCCATATTTTGTCCTCGAAGTTGTGCTAAAACTGTGAATCCCCTTTTTATGCGCAGTCGGTAAACTTGCGCAACATTGATTGCTACCGCTTGCGGTTTGATTACGAGATTTGCACATAAAAAGTGAATTATATTTTATAGGGTTGAACTTGCGAGACTATACCATGTTCTGCCTTCACGCAAGTACTAAATTACGCCGCCTAAATTTAGCCGATTCTACTAAAAAGAACTGCAACTGCACTGCAGCGCGGCGTGTGTCAAAATGCGTACATTTTGACGTTTCGTTTAGCGATCTGACAGCAGCGACATTTAATGAAACGTCAAAATGTACGCATTTTGTTCAGTTTTTTAGTAGAATCGGTATACAGGTCTCCAACGGGGTAGAGAGAGAACCGAACACCATGAGACGCGCTCCTTACAGACCATACTCGCTTCTTTAACATTCATAGCCCTTTTCATCACGTTCAGAAAAGGCAGTGATAGAATTCTACTAACGTTCGGAATTTAATAACTGTCATTGATTATGTATTTAAATGAAAAAAATATATATACGTAGGTTAAGCAATGCCGACCGCAGCCTGTTTATGGATGTGTTTATCTATATCGAGCTCTCATGTTTTGGAGATCACGTTAAGCTATTGGTCCCGGCTGTTGTGGATAGATGACAGCCATTCAGGTAAATCAGTGGTCTTTGGACGGCTTGAAAACACTGGCCTCCGCCAATCAGCAGTTGAGCGGCGTGGTGGAGTATGCTCTAAACCCCTTCTGTTGAAATAAGATCTGTATCCCTGCAGTGGAATGAGTGGTGGGGATATATATATATATATTTATATGTTATGTTCATCAGTGAAGTACTTCTTTTTCTTAGCGTCTATTAGGATTAGCGTGGTCCCCGCTACCTAAGCCTGAGTCTTCGTCAAAGATACGGATCCATTTTTCTAGGTTTAGTAGTGAACGTTCTTTTTTTTTCATATAACGTCGGGAGGCAGGCATAGGTATCCCTAGCGCGATGCCTCCTCTGCTGCTTACACAGCAACTCCTTGGGGGCTTACTGGTGACCTCACTCACACGCAGGAACACAACAACCCTCTAGAGAGTTGTTATTTGGTTGCGGTTTTCTGTGAAGTGGAGGCACTTTCCCAGACGGGCGCTGCTTTGGTGCGCCCTACGTCTCTTAAAACAACCAGACTAACACAAACAGACATGTTCATGCACACAAATATTTGTCTTGTGTGGGAATCGAACCCACAAGCGTTGGTGTCAAAGTCAGGTCTTTCACGACTGAGCCATCGATTCCATCAAAGCTGGCTGAAATTCTTTGGCTGAAATGGTAATGTAGATATTTCTATATATCTATACATAAAAAAACATTTAACACTTACATGGTCTATGAAAAGTCTGACCCACGTGCCAAAGAAAATGGCGCACACGATGCCGAGGAGCAGCAGAACCACTGCGGAGGCCAGCACGAACCCTGCAACAGAGAGCGCAACAATATACACCACGTCACACGACCGCCGCGCAACTGCAAATGACCGAAAACGGACGGGAGAGAGCGAACGCGGAGCGAATCGAATTCGATCTACGGCCGAATTTTATATTCTACGCTTATATAACTAAGTGTAAAAAACTAAATAAATAATAAATAAAAATAAATAAAACGGGTTGCAGTGCCGGCAGAAGTGAAAAATTGAAATCATTACCAGCATCATCATCGCCAATCTCTAAAACTCAAACACACACGCACACTCGCGCAAGCGCCCTGCGCCGCTTAAACCAAACAGCGATGTTGATAAACTACGAGTACGTTGAACGAAACGCGTAAGCGCCAACGATTTCATGGCGCTTATAACGTTTTGGTCGCGAGAAAATAATGCCCTATGAACGATCTAGCGATTCATGTTTTAATTGTTCAATAATTAGAGGTAACTAATGTTTTAGCGCTGCAGCGAACTTCAGTTCTAATTCTCACTAAAATCTTACGGTCAGGGTCACGTGTCCTGACGCGAGTTTAACATTTTTTACTCATCCCAAAAAGTGCACAACGCCGCTGAAGAAGTTTTCACTTCATAAATAATAAACTAAAATATTACAGAAGAACATGCATGTACATGTAATTAGTGGTGATACTTAATTTAATAAGTTAAGTTATAAGAGCAGAGATAGCCCAGTGGATGAGGGACCGGCCTATTGACCAAATGGTCCCCGGTTCGAGTCCTGGCGGAGACATGTACCACTAAATTAGTGTTCTCGGATTTATGTACATATTAATCACTTGCTCGGCGTTGAGGGAAAACCATTGTTAGGAAACCCACACGTCCAAGAAATTATATTTCGAAAGACGCGTGACCTTACCTAAGAAAACGTTATCCCTGTGGGTCGTGGCGATCTAACGGCAGTCGCTCCATGTAAAAAATCGGCTAAGTGCGAGTGGGACTCGCGCACGAAGGGTTCCGTACTATTATCTATAAAAAAGGCAAAAGAAATCACGTTTGTTGTATGGGAGCCCCCTTAAATATTTATTTTATTATATTTTTTAGTATTTGTTGTTATAGCGGCAACAGAAATACATCATCTGTGAAAATTTCAACTATCTAACTATCACGGTTCATGAGATACAGCCTGGTGACAGACGGACGGACGGACGGACGGACAGCGGAGCCTCAGTAATAGGGTTCCGTTTTACCCTTTGGGTACGGAACCCTAAAAATCAGTGTTCTACGCTAAATCCCTAGGCTTAGGTAGCGGACCCCGGGTTGTAAACGGGATAACGTGAAGAAGAAGACCTAATTTAATGAGTTAGTGGATCCTGGGCTCCGAAGCGAAAGATGATGACATAATTTAATAAGCGTAATAACAGTTTTTTTTTTATACAACGTTGGGAGGCATTCAAGCACACGCCCCGCCTGATGTAAAGCAGTTACCGTAGCCTATTAACACTTGTAATATATTACGTATGACTCGCGCGATGCCCCCTCTGCTGCTTACACAGCAACTCCTTAGGAGCTCACCGGTGACCTCACTCACACACAAAAACACAACGACCCTCTAGGGAGTTGTTATTTGGTTGCGGTTTTCTGTGAGGTGGAGGTACTTCACCAGATGGGCTGCTTTGAGGCGGCCTGCCTATAAGATATACATATATAGACACGTATGTACAGCGTGTCAGTTCGTCTGTTGAACATGGTGTTTACACAACATGTTGCGACGCGACTCATCAATTAGATCATTTGCAATGTTTACATAAGCCATACTGATGTCGCTACACTCGGTTTCATTGTCTATTTATAGACATTACTTACTAATATTCATAGCTTCTATTCTACAAATCTATCTATCTATCTGTCTATAACTTCACGCCACATCCCTTGCGGGGTAGGCAGAGAGAACCGAGCGCCACGTGACTAGATCCTTACATATCTCACTCGCTTCTTTAACATTCATTGCTCTTCTCATGCACGCTTGCCGGTTTCTAGAGCTCCTGACATCAGCTGATAGAACACGCCCAATTTGGTCATGGTAGGTAAGTCTTGGCCTTCCCCGGCACCTACATCCTTCCACTTTTGCATTGTATATCTGCTTCGTCATTCTTTCATCCTGCATTCTTTCTACATGTTCGAACCATGGGAGCATGCCTCTTCTTACTTTAACACCGACGCTCTCTTTCAGACCAACTCTGTTTCTAACATCATCATTGCGAATACGGTCTATAAGCCTTACGCCACAAATTTTGCGCAGCGCTCGCATTTCGACCGCGTTTATTCTATTTTCATGCTCTTTCTGACACACCCAGCTCTCGCTTCCATAGGTTAGCGTTGGGACCAGCACTTTGTGTATCGCGTATCAGAATACGCGATACACAAAGTGCTGGTCTGTTTCTGATTTAAATAGTTTGGTAATGACTATTTAAATCAGAAACTCTATTATTACGATGATAGCTGCTAGGTGGGGCTGTCCCTATATCTGGCACTGCTGTGACAGGCTCGTCAGTTGTAGTGCCGGGTATGGGTAACGGAATCTTTCAGCAAAATTATAAAAGTTAATGTAATATCTATTTATGCAACATGTATTTCAATCTTACTTCTATGGATTCAAACCTGAAATAAACGCATTTTATTTATTTATTTATTATGTTATGATGATGCATGGATTAATTATACTATGATTCCAATTGACATACTTCATATTTTGACAGTGTATAATTATTTTGTTAATGACCGCAGACTTTAATGCGTTGTGACATTTTCCATAAATACTTAGTCTTGTAAGCAAGTTAATTGATACATATAACTAACTAGTTTATTATTTTCCATATTTAATTGTTATGTTCGTATTAATAGGCATAAATCAAATAGTATTTGCGTGTCATCTAATATGCTAAATAGGTTAAGCCACTTAAAAAAATTGGTTGTCTGTAAAGTCGGTTTCCGGCGATAATTTTGCGTGATAACGTCATAAGAAAACATTCAACAGTTGACAAAACAGCTCACGTGTAGGTTGTGTGCTGCCGCTGTGTCTCTTCTACTCGGACGCATCGGCCGATGGAGTGGAAGAGAGATAGATGCGTCACAAGCTGAACGCTTAGGCCGATCGTGCCTCTCTATCGCTTGTTCCACGCTCTCGCTTGCACGCTCGGCTTAGGCAGAACGTGACACTTTTTCGTGGGTGCTGCTGGCGTTCATCGCTTTAAAAGACGTTATCACGTCAAAAATTTCAACACTAACATCATACCTATCTACCTATTTCTAATTATTTCGAGATTGCTTCTTAAAGTGCCAATAATTGGGTGGATTGCTATATTTCATATCCTTTCGGTTCATAAGGTTTACAATATTAAATTGTCCATATTATCAAAATGTCTAATTATTAATAATGACCAGTTTAAAACGTCCGTGTAATCAAAATTACCATAGTACTAATACGTTTATTTATTGAAAAAAACCAAAACGCAATTGATTTTGTTACCCTATACACTATAGGTAGTTCATGTCAAAATAATATAGTACATGTTTAAGTGTCCGCGAGGGCCCAATGGCAAATACTTTTTAGGGTTTCGTACCCAAAGGGTAAAACGGAACCCTATTACTGAGACTCCGCTGTCCGTCCGTCCGTCCGTCCGTCTGTCACCAGGCTGTATCTCATGAACCGTGATAGTTAGACAGATGAAATTTTCACAGATGATGTATTTCTGTTGCCGCTATAACAGCAAATACTAAAAAATAGAATAAAATAAATATTATAAGGGGCTCCCATACAAGAAACGTGATTTTTTTGCTCGTTTTTGCTCGATATTGATAACGGCAACAGACAGACGCTTGAAATATTCACAGAATATTTAGTTATATATTCACTTTAAGAATAAATAATTAAATTAAAATAAAACAAATATTTAAGGGGGGCTCCCATACAACAAACGTGATTTTATTGCCGTTTTTATGGATAATGGTACGGAACCCTTCGTGCGCAAGTCCGACTCGCACTTGGCCGATTTTTTATATTTATTTACCGATTTAGAAAGATATATATAGGCCGTATTTTACTTAACTTTATCAGTAACATTAGCTTAACTATGACAAGTTATATAGTTAACTAGTGATCCGCCCCAGCTTCGCATGATCTGATCGCTACCAAATCTCACAGGATAACTCCCTGGACTAATCTGAAGATGCGTTGAAAAATTTATCAAAATCGCTCCAGCCGTTCTCGAGTCCATAGAGGACAAACATACGTACATTGATTTTTATTTATATATATTATGTAGATAGATTCAGGCGTTATTTTGCAAAAGTCAAATTTACGTGAAGCACACAAAGCAGAACTTGATGGCGTCGTTGCGCATGTCATTCTAACCGAACACGCGGGTTAAGCAACGTCCACCGCAGCCTGTCTATGGATGGGTTTGTCTATCTCGAGTTTTTTCGTGCTTTGGAGCGCACGTTAAGCCGTCGGTCGCGGCTGTTGTCGATAGATGACATTTGTTAATCTAAGTCGGTGGCCCTCGGGCGGCTTGAAAACTCTGGCCTCCGCCAATCCGCATTTTAGCAGCGTGGTGGAGTATGCTCTAAACCCTGTCAGTTGAAGAGAGACCCGTATCCCTGCAGTGGGATGAGTGAGGCTTGTGATTGACACAAAGCAGGTTCGATCAAATTGCATGACAAGTTATGTCTTATTCTTAGCTTCATCCCATTTTCTAATTGGACAGACAGTGTATAATTGACATCCATTAGGATTGGCGGGGTCCGCTACCTGAGCCTAAGGATTTGGCGAAGATGCTGGTTTCTAAGCAACATCTATCCACAGGGATAACCAGACCTAAGGTAAGGTTACATCTTTCGAAATATAATTCCATGCAGAGAATGAGAAGTTATGTGTTTGTCATAAAAGTGATGCAAACACAATCTTCAACACATTTATCAAAACGTAATATCTTTTACATTAAAGTTATATGCATTACGTAGTTACCTTGCAAAGATTATATGTCATATTACCTAACACTAACAATGGATGATCATATCCGATGGCATGGGAACCATCGTATTAACTTGGATACGATGCCAGTATGATTTATTCGTGTGTTGTTGTGTTCCTGCGTGTGAGTGAGGTCACCAGTAAGCTCCTATGGAGTAAATGTGTTAGCAGAAGTGGCATCGCTCGAGTGATACTTAATGAATTGCAAGCGTTCATAGGCTACGCTTTAAGGTGGATCGTATGCTTGTAGGCCTGTCGTCGTCGTAAAAAAAAGTCGAGACCAGTTCCTTAAATCCCACTCGAAGATTTCAGTCTTATAAAGTCTTTGAGTATAAATTAGAGTGAGTCTTTTAAAGTGTTCCAATCTAAAAGTCAGATTCGAAGTTTCGGTTTTTTAAAGTCATTGAGTCTAAATTCGAGTCAAAGAATTCAGTCTTTGAATGTGTTCCAATCTAAAAGTCCGATTCGAAGATTCGGTTTTTTAAAAGTCATTGAGTCTAAATTTGAGTCAAAGAATTCAGTCTTTTAAAGTGTTCCAATCTAAAAGTCAGATTCGAAGTTTCGGTTTTTTAAAGTCATTGAGTCTAAATTCGAGTCAAAGAATTCAGTCTTTGAATGTGTTCCAATCTAAAAGTCCGATTCGAAGTTTCGGTTTTTTAAAAGTCATTGAGTCTAAATTTGAGTCAAAGAATTCAGTCTTTTAAAGTGTTCCAATCTAAAAGTCCGATTCGAAAATTTCAGTTTTTTTAAGTCTTTGAGTCTAAATTAGAGTCATCGAGTACGTTCCGTAGATGCCGGCAAAGTCAAAGAATCAAAGAGAGTCAAATAATTCAGTCTTTTAAAGTTATTGAGTCTAAATTCGAGTCAAAGAATTCAGTCTTTTAAACTGTTCCAATCTAAAAGCCCAAGTCGAAATTTTGGTTTTTTAAAGTCATTGATTCTAAATTCGAGTCAAAGAATTCAGTCTTTGAATGTGTTCCAATCTAAAAGTCCGATTCGAAAATTTCAGTTTTTTTAAGTCTGAGTCTAAATTAGTCATCGAGTACGTTCCGTAGATTCAAAGTCAAAGAATCAAAGAGAGTCAAATAATTCAGTCTTTTAAAGTTATTGAGACTAAATTCGAGTCAAAGAATTCATCCTTTTAAAGTGTTCCAATCTAAAAGTCCGAGTCGAAGATTATAGTTTTTTAAAGTCATTGAGTCTAAATCCGATTCAAAGATTGCTCGGATTTAGACTTGAGTCAGAATTACTTGCGAATAACGATGGATTTATAGCGGAGCCACGTGACTGTTTGAAACTTTACGTGCGAAGTGCTTATTTGAATACATCGACATATTTGCGTATGATCGGTCCCCGAGGCTGGTTCTCCGACCACCATCGACAACCGGTTAGCTGGGTTCAATGTAACGGCTGTGTCTCTACGAGCTCGGTGTCGCAGTGGTGAGTGACGCTACTTCGACACTAACGTTAATGGGTTCGATTCCTAACACGGGACCAACATTTGTGAACATGAACATGTCTCTTTATTTATTTATTTCATTATGGACAAACAAACAGCTGATACATTATTGTATATGTTAACATTAGTATAGAACAAGTAAGTTTGAGCTATTGTACAGCCAACATCGTCATCCACATATTAATAACTAGCTGCTGCCCGCGGCTCCGCCCGCGTGGAGTCAAATAACGTAGCCTATGTGTTAATCCAGATCATAATCTATCTACGTGCCAAATTTCATTCAAATCTGTTCAGCCGTTTAAGCGTGAAAGAGCAACAAACATCCATACATACAAACTTTCGCATTTATAATATTAGTAGGATTACTTATACTCGTATTTAGTATGGTGATACAAGTTACAAAATTTTTACGATGGAAAAAAAGACCCATATTGGCAAGTTTCTTTTGGCATTTCTTCTTCGCCAATGGTCATTTCCGAAATGCTGGTAGATTAAAAAAGAGACATTAAAAGTAAAAAAAAAACTGGAAAATTATTACGATACAATATGCTTTAATTTAAAGAATGTAAGATGTGTCTAAGTGCCCGTAAGGGTCTAATGGCAAATAAATGATTTTTATCTTTATCTATCTTTAAAAAAAATTTACGATGAAATTTTCAAATACAATGAAGACCAATTCAAATGAGGGTTAAAATTAATTAAGATAGAGTGACAAAGTAATTTCAACAGCATACGATGAAAACAAAAACAAAATAGAAG
Source organism: Pyralis farinalis (assembly GCA_947507595.1). Taxonomy (NCBI): domain Eukaryota; kingdom Metazoa; phylum Arthropoda; class Insecta; order Lepidoptera; family Pyralidae; genus Pyralis; species Pyralis farinalis. Next base: position 2,571,720 of record OX382263.1, read on the forward strand.
CTATTTATATGCTAGAATATTCTAGCATATAAAAACCTTTTAAAATATCATGTTTGTCGTCAATTATACAAATTCAATTTTATTTTTTTAATTTGTCGGCCAGTTTGAGCATGTTCCTTAAGAGATAGGAACGGTGTTCCTGAACATTCCTATTCTACTTTTTTATGCTGAATCCGAATCTGAAGTCAAAATTCGAATATTCGAAAAAAAAGCGACAGACAAACACACAGACACGCACAAACAAACATATAGATTTCATATGGGAACTGAGTACTGAGTATTTTTAAGGCGCATAAAAGCAGCTCATCTGTGCAGCAGTATTTTCTATATCGCGAGCGTTTATAGATTCCTATAGCATTTTACATAAGGAGGATCTTATGCACGTTTGTCTCCTATCTGATAAACATACGTAAATACATTGTTTTTTTGTATATACATAATTATGATACATAGAAAACGCCCTGACCAAGACACACAGACATGTTCATGCACACAAATGTTTGTCTTGTGTTAGGAATCAAATCCACGAGCGTTGGTTTTTTAGGGTTCCGTACCCAAAGGGTAAAACGTCCGTCCGTCTGTCACCAGGCTGTATCTCACGAACTGTGATAGTTAGATAGTTGAAATTTTCACAGATGATGTATGTCTGTTGCCGCTATAACAACAAATACTAAAAAATAGAATAGCATAAATATTTAAGGGGGCTCCCATACAACAAACGTGATTTTTTTGGCGTTTTTATAGATAATGGTACGGAACCCTTCGTGTGCGAGTCCGACACGCACTTGGCCGGTTTTTCTTATACAACATCAGGAGGCATATAAGCATACTTACGGCCCAACTGATGGAAAATAATAACCGTTTATTTTTTTAGTTTAAGTTTTTAGTTTATGAACGCACGCATTACATTAAGTGTCACTCGCGCGATGCCTCCTCTGCTGCTTAAACAGCAACTCCATGGGAGCTTCACCCTTATTCACACGCAGGAACACAACAACCCTCTAGGGAGTTGTTATTTGGCTGCGGTTCACCTAGGGAAATACCTCCACCTCAAAGAGAGCAGCAATCAGATAACAACTGCCACGAAGGTTGTCGTGTTTCTGCGTGTGAATGCGATCACCGGTAAGCTCCTAAGAAGGTCCTGTGTTAGCAGCAGAGGTGGCATCGCGAGAGTGACGATCGTGTTGCAATCGATCATAGGCCACGGTAACCGATTTCCATCAGGTGGACCGTACACTTGCATGCCTCCTGACGTCGTATCCAAAAAAAAAACCAGTTGAGAATGCGCAAGCTTGCATTGCCAGAGGAACACCTGGCTCGTCAATTATACAAATTCAATTATTTTTTTTTAATTTGTCGGCCATTTTGCCCATGTTCCTTAAGAGATAGGAACGGTGTTCCTGAACATTCCTATTCTACTTTTTTTTTGCTGAATCCGAATCTGAAGTCAAAATTCGAGTATTCGAAAAAAAGCGACAGACAAACACACAGACACGCACAAACAAACATATAGATTTCATATGGCAACGGTGTTCCTGAAGACACGTGATTGTATGCGCCGCGACGACGTTGTGAAAATTTCCAACAATACTTCCCTTTAAACGCAGTTGGTTAAGAGCCATTACGCTCTAAGCGCAATTTAAATCATTCTTCGCGGCAACGCAACGTATTATGTCACCCATTTATTATTACAGCATGGTAACCGGTTCGAATCCGGTGCTCTCCTTTCGTACAAACATTTTGGTGCACGCAACGCGGCAGTAAAATTGTTAGATTGAGTCACGATGGGGTATGTAATTTTGACGGATCCAGTGGTCTAGTGGTTAGTAATGCTACTTTGATACTAACGCTCGATGGGTTCGATTCAAAGGCCGGACAAACATGGACATGTCTGTTTGTCTCGATCCGGTTGTTTTTAAGAGAGGTAGGGCGCATCAATGCAGGCTGGTCGGGGAAGTTTTTAGTTTTTTTTTTTTTATGAGTACAAGGTAGGGAGGAGCACAAGGTTGAGAGGTAGGGTGCATCAAAGCAGCCCGTCTGGGGAGGTACCTCCACCTCACAGAAAACCGCAGCCAAATAACAACTCCCTAGATGGTTATCGTGTTCCTGCGTGTGAGTGAGGTCACCAGTAAGCTCCCAAGAAGTTGCTGTGTAAGCAGCAAAGGAGGCTTCGCGCGAGTGATACTTAATATATCGCAAGCGTTAATAGGCTTAACATCAGGTGGGCCGTATGCTTGTGTACCTCCCGACGTAGTATATAAAAAAAAACAAGCATACCGCCCACCTGACGTAAGCGGGTACCGTAGCCTATGAAAGTTTGCAATACGTTAAGTATCACATTGTCACGTCTGCTGCTAACACAGCAGTTTAGCTTACCTTGCGCAGGAGGCAGAGAAAACCGTGCGCCATAAGACACTGTCCTTACACACTTCACTCGCTTCTCTAACATTCATAGCTCTTTTCATGCACGCTCGCAGATTCCTGGGCCTCCTGACATCACCTTCTGATAGAACACGACCAATCTGGTCATGGTTGGTTAGTCTTGGTCTTCCTCGGCTACTACATCCTTCCACTTTTGCATTGTATATCTGGTTTGTCATTGTTTCATCCTGCATTTTTTCCACATGTCCGAACCAACGGAGTATGCCTTTTCCTACCTTAACACTCTCTTTCAGACTAACTGTTTCTCTCTCGTGTAAGTTGTTTAAAAGAAATGGTTATCATTTTTCACTCAATATGTAAGTTGTTTAAAAGAAATGATTATCCTTTTTCACTCAATATGTAAGTTGTTTAAAAAAAAATGATTATCATTTTTCAGTCAATATGTAAGTTGTTTAAAAGATATGATTATCATTTTTCAGTCAATATGTAAGTTGCTTAAAAAAATGATTATCATTTTTCACTCAATATGTAAGTTGTTCAAAAGAAATGATTATCATTTTTCACTCAATATGTAAGTTGTTTAAAAGATATGATTATCATTTTTCAGTCAATATGTAAGTTGTTAAAAAAATGATTATCATTTTTCACTCAATATGTAAGTTGTTTAAAAAAAATGATTATCATTTTTCACTCAATATGTAAGTTGTTTAAAAGATATGATTATCATTTTTCAGTCAATATGTAAGTTGTTTAAAAAAAATGATTATAATTTTTCACTCAATATGTAAGTTGTTTAAAAAAAATGATTATCATTTTTCAGTCAATATGCAAGTTGTTTAAAAAAAATGATTATCATTTTTCAGTCAATATGCAAGTTGTTTAAAAAAAATGATTATCATTTTTCAGTCAATATGCAAGTTGTTTAAAAAAAATGATTATCATTTTTCACTCAATATGTAAGTTATTTAAAAAAACATGATTATCATTTTTCAGTCGTCGCGTTGGCATCGTGGGTAATTTGAATTTATAACTACGTGGGTTGTTTGCGTGCGAGGTTTCAAATGACAATGGGTGACAATCTTGAACCGTAACCTGTCAATGTCACGATAATTGTCAATCAATAGTCGCGCTTGCGTCAATCAGTAGCTGGTTGTTGATGATTGGCGAGCTCGGCGGCGCAGTGGTTGACGCTACTTCGACGCCGACCCTCATGGGTTCGATTCCGGCACATGTCAAACATTTGTGTGCATGTCCGTGTCTGTATTAATCTGCTGTGTTTTTAAAATAAACAGGCTGCCTTCCTCGACCCTACAGAAAAGCGCAGCCAAATAAGGATGGTTGTTGTGTTCCTGCGTGTGAGTGAGGTCACCAGTAAGCTCCTAAGGAGTAGCTGTGTTAACAGCAGAGGTGGCATTGCGCGAGTGGCAATACTTTATGACGCGCTTTACAATTTAAGTAGTTTTATTTTATAGAACGTTGGAAGCCATACAAGCGTACGGCCCACCCGATGTAAAGCGGTTACCGTAGCCTATTAACGCTTCTAATTATATGCGCCATGCCTCCTCTGCTGCTTACACAGCAACTCCTTAAGAGCTTACTGGTGACCTCACTCACACGCAGGAACACAACAACCCTCTAGGGAGTTGTTATTTGGCTGCGGTTTTCTGTGAGGTGGAGGTACTGTCCTAGACGGGAAGCTTTGATACACCCTACCTCTCTTAAAACATCCAGACCAAGACAAACAGACATGTTCATGCACACAAATGTCTTGTCTTGTGTGGGAATCGAACCCACGAGCGTTGGTGTCAAAGTCGCGTCTTTAGCGACTGAACGACCTAGTCCGTCGAAATAAATAAAATTTATAATAATCAAACAAAAATTGAACCTTCATTGAAACAAAACACCTTCGTTACGTTAAACCATTTCCCCGACTACCGGAAACAGAGTAGTGACTTGAAACGTGTTAATAATGACTTTAAAAATACTTGATTGGAATATATCTCATGGAACAGTGAAATATCACGATCAAAAGTATTAATCATGATTGTTATGACTCACATACATATATATATAGTATTTCAGCACGCTAACAGCCTGAATAGGTCTATACTCTTTTTATATACCACTGAGGTGGCAAACAAGCCTGCCAAACAGTCACCGTAACAAATTTTTTATACAACGTCCGGAGGCATATAAGCATACGGCCCACCTGATGTAAAGTGCCTTTAGGAGCTTACTGTTGACCTCACTGACAGGAACACAACCGGGCGGGGAGTTGTTATTGGGCTAAGGCTTTCTGTGAGGTGGTGGAACTTCCCCATAAGACCTGCTTTGATGCGCTATACCTCTCTTAAGCAAATATGTTTCTTACCACCAAAAGTGATATTACCACGAAAAAAAATGTTGTTAAGATTTTATTTTACCACTATGTCAGCATAGTTAATATGTATATACATGCCAAACTACAGCTTTCTTTTATCAAGCATCTCTGCTAGGCCGCGGACACACGGACAGACAGACAGACGTGGCGAAACTATAAGGATTCTTTGTTTACTTCGGAACCCTAAAAAGGGTGTTGAAGAAATCATTTAGTAGAAAACAGATTGAAAGAGTGTCGAGTAAATCATTTAATATATACAAATATTAAAAAACTTGGTTAAAAAATCATTCAATATAAAAAAGATTTAAGAAACTTTTTAAAGAAACCGTTTAATATATAAAATAATAAAAACAAGTTTGCTAAAAAAATAATTGACATAAAAAGATTGAAGAAAATCCTGCTGAAGAAATCATTTAATATAAAAGAATATTGGAAAATTGGGTCGAAGGAATCATTTGAATAGAAAACAAATAAATGAAGTGTGTTAAAGAAATCCTTCAATACAAAAATATACTACGTGTGCCGAGACATATTTGATGAAAACAGGCGTGTTAAAAAAAAATCAATTACCATAAAAAAAATCAAAAAATCCTCGTGACAGCACAAAGCGAATTGTTTATTCAAATTATTCACAAGCTGGCACTTCATGTTTATTTCGCGGTGTACAAATTCTAAGAAACCTCGCCGTGGTACGTACGTAGTACATGCAGCTCAAGCTTTACACTTCCACCTTTGTACCGTTCTTATGCCGTTCGTAATAAGGGTTACAATCGTAATTCGTCTGTTGAGCATGATCTGCTCTTAGCTGTACCAGAATACGTGCGCGTGAACTATTGTACTATATTGGAAGGGTATTTTACCGAAAAATAATATGATATTGTTTACTTGCCGCCATTGTGTGTCGTTTCGAGGTATAGATTATTTTTAAACAGCGCCGGGAAGCATACACACGTAAGCCAATATGGCCATGAGGGAAATCATGAAGGAAATAAAATTACCCGTGACGATCCAATGGAGCACGATTATTCTCTTAGAGTTCTCCCGTTTCCTATTTCAATAGGATTGGCGGGTTCCGCTGTCTGAGCTTAAGGATTTGGCGATGATGGTACTGAGTTTTACACTGAGCGACTGCCGCCAGACCTCTGCAGCCCAGAGGGAAAACCGTATCCTTCTCAGGTTCTTAGGTTTCTTATTCACGAGGTTTCCCTTCACCGGCAAGCAAGTGATCATTACTTTGATGAAATTTTCAGTGAATCTTCAGGTTAGCCCAGCAGCGATAAAAATGAATGTTTCTCTGTATGTCCTCTATGGACTCAAAAACGGCTGGGCAGATTTTGATGGAATTTTCAGTGAATCTTCAGGTTAGCCCAGCAGCGATAAAAATGAATGTTTGTCTGTATGTCCTCTATGGACTCAAAAACGGCTGGGCAGATTTTGATGGAATTTTCAGTGAATCTTCAGGTTAGCCCAGCAGGTGATCCTGTGAAGTTTGGTAGTGATCATATCACCCGTGCGAAGCCGGGGCGGATAGCTAGTATATAAATAAAAATCAATGTACGTATGTTTGTCCTCTATGGACTCGAAATAGGCTGGAGAGATTTTGATAAAATTTTCAACGCATCTTCATATTAGCCCAGCGAGTTATCCTGTGAAATTTGGTAGTGATCATATCACCCGTGTGAAGCCGGGGCGGATAGCTAGTATATAAATAAAAATCAATGTACATATATTTGTCCTCTATGGACTCGAAATAGGCTGGAGAGATTTTGATAAAAATTTTCAACGCATCGTCACATTAGTCCAGCGAGTTATCCTGTGAAATTTGGTAGTGATCATATCACCCGTGCGAAGCCGGGGCGGATAGCTAGTATGTATATAAATCCATAAACACGAATTTAGTACACGCCGGAAGTGGAACCGGGGACCAGATGGTCACTAGGCCGGTTCTTTATGCACCGAGCTATCCTTTTTTTATACTACGTCGGAAGGCATGCAAGCATACGGCCCACCTGATGTAAAGCGGTTACCGTAGCCTGTGAACGCTTGTAATATACTAAGTATCCCTTGGTGCTTACACAGCAACTCCTTAGGAGCTTACTGGTGACCTCACTCGCACGCAGGAACGCAACAACCGTCTAGGGAGTTGTTGTTTGGCTGCGTGCGTTTTCCGTGAGGTGGAGGCACTTCCTCAGACGGGCTGTTTTGATGCGCCCTACCTCTCATAAAAAAACATCGAGATCAATACAAACAGACATGTTCATGCGGTCAAATATTTGTCCCGAGTCGGAATCGAACCCACGAGCCTCGTTGTCATCATACCAATGTTTCTCTTTTGAGCTCTAGAAACCGACGAGCGTGCATGAAAAGAGCTATGAATGTTAAGAAGCGAGTGAGGTGTGTAAGGACCACGTCTTATGGCGCTCGGTTCTCTCTGCCTACCCCGCAAGGGACCTGGCGTGAAGATATTCATACATACATACTTTCTTTTGTCAGAATCTCGATGGTCATTCAGCAAGTTGTACCACGTGTAAGCAAGAATGGCTTAAAGACACTTTCACCCCTAAAAATCTTGATATATTTAGCATTCATAGCTCTTCTCATACACGCTCGCCGGTTTCTGGGGCTCCTGCCATCGCCTTCTGATAGAACACGACCAATTTGGTCATTGTAGTCTTGGCCTTCCTCGGCTCCTACATCCTTCCACTTTCGCATTGTATATCTGCTTCGTCATTATTTCATCCTGCATTATTTCTACATGCCCTAACCAACGGAGTATGCCTCTTCTCATTCAACTCTCTCTTTCAGACCAACTCTGTTTCTAACATCATCGTTGCGATTATGATCTACAAGCGTTACGCCACAAATTTTGCGCAAAGCTCGCATTTCGACCGCGTTTATCCTACTTTCATGCTCTCTCTGCCATACCCAGCTCTCGCTTCCATAAGTAAATAAAAGTCAGTATCCTCGCGTAATTCTTCGTAGCCGACCTCGGAGTCCGGGATAACTATCAAGAAGAAGAATTTTAATGGAAACATACTCATGGTAATTGTTCTCCATCATTGTTACTGTTAAATATGCCTAAATCCAAGTATATCTTCCAAATTTTTTCACTAAATTCAATCAAAATGGCCCGGTGGCTCAGTCGTGTAGACATGTTCATGCACACAAACATTTTTCCTATGTGGGAATCAAACCCACGAGCGTTAGTGTCAAAGTAGCGTTACTAACTACCACGCCACAGAGTTGGTCAATAGTTTCTTCTTTCACTATGCTTACATCGCTGCCGGTTAAATGTTTTTAAACAGACGTCCGACATATCTGTAGGTTGTCAGCTTATGAATGTTTGATATGCAACGAGATCACCACTTACGCATTTCCGACAACCTCTTCAAAACACATCACATTGGTGAGTATTGAAAAAAAAAATGTATATGGTTTAGTTATGGAGGGTAATCTGGTATGAATATTTTTACACTAACATCGTATACCTATGATCCGCTCGATCACCATAGCCTATTGATGCTTGCCACACAAGGAAAACTACTATTTCAGTGTGCTACAAATAATTGCGCTCCAACTTATTGCTAGTTACTCTTCACAATCACTCGCAGGAACACAACAGCACCGCTGAGGTACATTCGCAATTGGGCTGCTTCCTACTAATATTATAAATGCGAAAGTTTGTATGTATGTATGGATGTTTGTTGCTTTTTCACGCTTAAACGGCTGAACGGGTTTGAATGAAATTTAGCACGTAGATAGATTATGATTTGAATTTTTTTTTATACTACGTCGGGAGGCATACAAGCATATGGCCCACCTGATGTAAAGCGGGTACCGTAGCCTATTAGCACTTGCGATGTATTACGTATCACTCGCGCGATGCCTCCTCTGCTGCTTACACAGCAACTCCTTGGGAGCTTACTGGTGACCTCACTCACACGCAGGAACACAACAACCCTCTAGGTATTGTCTTAGGTTTTCGCGATTGTTACACATTGAATTAAACAATTTTTAACGGAAGTATCGCGTATTTTATTTATTTTGTTGAACCTGACGTTTCGAACGCTTTGCAGCGTCCGTGGTCTTCCTGCGACCACGGACGCTGCAAAGCGTTCGAAACGTCAGGTTCAACAAAATAAATAAAATACGCGATACTTCCGTTAAAAATTGTTTAATTCAACCCTCTAGGTAGTTGTTATTTAGCTGCGGTTTTCTGTGAGGTACAGGTACTTCTCCAGACGGGCTGCTTTGATGCGCCCTACCTCTCTTGAAATATCCAGACCTAGACAAACAGACATGTTCATGCACACAAATGTTTATCTTGTGTGGGAATCGAACCACGAGCATTGGTGTCAAAGTCGCGTCATTCACGACTGAGCCACCGAGCTCGTCATTTAACACATAGGCTACGTTATTTGACTCCAAGCGGGCGAAGCCGCGGGCAGCAGCTAGTCTAAAAAAAAATACATTTCCCCCGCATACAAATTCACTTGTATGAACAATTCCTATAAAATCTAAATAAAAAAAAAATGCCTTGATAAAATATTAAGTGGCATTGAAAAGGAATTTCCAGCCACTTTCGTAACAACTGCAAACGAATGAAAACAAAAGTACTCACTAAATTTCCCGTTCGCTCTTGTGTATTCCACAATGCGATTAATATTGTGCCACGCCATATTAAAAAGAAGAAAAAAAAACAATAATAAACACAAAAACCACAGACACTGGAAAAATGGGACTGTCACGGGAGTATTGGAATTCGCGCCAAGATTTACGACGCCATCTTGAATCGGCGAACGCGCGAGAGTGACTGGCGATACGCGGCTGTACGAAACGTTTTTACTGACGAAATTCAAAATATCATGTCGAGGTTTACTGCAATTCGATAGCGTAAGTGAACTGTTATAATATTCTATTTGCTAAAGAAAATTAGGGTTACCTTTGGTTACAAAGTATTCAGTAGTTCATGATCGAATTCTTGTTTGAAAGGTATCCAATTAGCAACCGAATAGCCGGACAGACTGACCTGTTTGGCCGGACATTTGTGTAAAAAGCCCGGACACCCTTAAACATGAAGAATTTTTGTATTAGCATTAATACGACAGAGCATTTTTTATGTAAAACCAGGTTTCCCGTTTACCATTTTTTTAAATTCTAATGAAATAACAATGACATTGTATAATTTCACTCTTCTTGAATACTTCATTACTTACAAACGAGCGGGACGGTCGGCCTTAGGCTCGGCCGAGGCACGCCGCCAAAGTGCTCGCTGGGGATGCTACGGTCAAATGTAAAAAGCCTGACAAAAGCCGGACAGACCAGACCGTCTACTTTACCCGGACACGCATTTAAGAGGGCGCACAGAGCTAAGTGGCGCCCTCATTTTGTTTTTATTAATAACGCTGTATTTAAGACCAATTCCAAAAAAAACGCTCTATAGTGCACTGAAGAACCATATTTACGTTTTATTTAAACATATCTTGTATTTATTATCTAGGACAACTAACCAAAATTTTAATTATTGCTTATTGTGGCCACTTATAGCAATAATCAAAAGTATGACTAATTCTACATAAATAATAAAAACAGAATATGTCTCAAAAAACATAAATATGGTTCTTCAGTGCACTACAGAGCGTTTTTTTTGGAATTGGTCTTAAATACAGCGTTATTAATAAAAACAAAATGAGGGCGCCACTTAGCTCTGTGCGCCCTCTTAAAAAGCCTAACTGTGTCCGGCTTTATCCGGACGCCTGGCAACCCTATACCCAATTAGGAAATTGAGGGAATGCAAAATATTTATAAAAAGACATACGACCCTACGGCCCACCGGATGTAAATGCTTGCAATACTTTATACACCTCTGATGATAACACAACAACCCTCGAGGGAGTTGTTATTTGGCTGCGGTTTTTCTATGAGGTGGAGGTACGTCACCAGACGGGCTGGTTTGAAGCTTCCTACATCTCTTAAAAACACCCAGACCAAGGCAAACAGACATGTTCGTGCACACAAATGTTTGTCCTGTGTGGGAATCGAACTCACGAGCGGTAGTGTCAAAGTAGCGTTACGGCGCTTATCACCACCGAGCTCGTCATTCGATTTCGGAGTTTAGTCATAAACAATAAAGCGATAATGGTTTTCTTTTATTGGCTTCGGGCACGGAACTCCGTAAAGCGATAAAACCTCCGTTTCTCTATAATAACATCGAACAAAAATTATGAAAGAGAAACACTTGCCTGCCGGTGTCGCACCGCGTCTCGTAATCTCGTAACAACTATTATGGCGAGTACTGAACTGTGAAAATAACTAATCACTGATTGGATGTCGTCACGATCAAATACAATAACTTAAAAGTTGATTTTTTTATAGAGAATTTTGATCTTAACTACTTTGTGTGCTTCCGCTTACACTTACTACCTTATATGCGAGAGCTAGCATCTAAATATATATAAATATGTATTAGATTTCACGTAGGAGATAGCCACAAGATTGTTTGGTGAAGTACTAACATTTGACCACCGGTGCCATGATTGGGCGTCGTTTAAAATTCAACTGACACAGTACAGCATCCGCATACGACGGTAAGTTCTCTCAACGAACACTACACACTTCCCCAACTCAAGTTTTAGACTTCTCTATCCCATCGAAACGGGAGAACGCCGACTTTTAAACAAGGAGCAAAACACAAGCAGTTGCAACATGGTTTTATTCTCGACTGATACATCGGTTACCAACCAAGTACCCACATGGTATTTACAAAAATAATGACGGTATTAGTTCTCTTAACGAATACTACAACTGTCAATAGATACATGCCATAAGGCATCCTCAGGCGCTGTACAAGCGTAACTTGTAGCATGTTATTCTAACGACTAACATCTTCACACATAAGTGCAACTTGTAGCATGTTATTCTAAGGACTAACATCTACACACAAAAATGAAACTTATAACATGTCATTCTAACGACTAACATCTTCACACATAAGTGCAATTTGTAGCATGTTATTCTAACGACTAACAACTACACACAAAAGTGAAACTTGTAGCATGTTATTCTAACGACTAACATCTACACGCAAAAGTGCAACTTGTAGCATGTTATTTTAATGACTAACATTTACACACACACTCAAGTGCAACTCGTAGCATGATATTCTAACGACTAACATTTATACGCAAAAGTGTAACTTGTAGCATGTTATTTTAATGACTAACATTTACACACACACTCAAGTGCAACTAATAGCATGATATTCTAACGACTAACATTTATAGCGCCTGAGGATTCCTCGTGGAGTTCCAGGTGGCGGACATTCGCTGAGACGATCGCAGCAGCCGAGGCCGAGACAACCGGAGCACACAAAACAGGTTAGATCAAATTGCATGTAAATTAACTTTCGCAAAATAACGCCCGACTCTATTAAGTATGTTTATTTTATATTTTCGGATAAATTTCAGCGCCATCTAGCCCCAAAGTAAGTGAAGCTTGTGTTATGGGTACTAGACAACTGATAAACATACGTGAATACATAAATTTTTTTAAATATACTTATGATTTATTATGACGCGCTCGGTGGCTCAGTCATGAATGACGCGACTTTGACACCAACGCTCGTGGGTTCGATTCCCACACAAGACAAACATTTGTGTGCATGAACATGTCTGTTTGTTTTGGTCTGGATGTTTTAAGAGAGGTAGGGCGCATCAAAGCAGCCCGTCTGGGGAAAGACCTCCACCTCACAGAAAACCGCAGCCAAATAACAACTCCGTAGAGGGTTGTTGTGTTCCTGCATGTGAGTGAGTTCATCAGAAAGCCCCTAAGGAGTAGCTGTGTTAGCAGCAGAGGTGGACGCCGACGACATCCTCCCGACGTTGTATAAAAAAAAAATACATAGAAAACACCCAGACCAAGAAAAACAGGCATGTTCATGCACATGTGTCCTGTGTGCGAATCCAACCCACGAGGGTTGGTGTTGTCAAAGTAGCTTTATTAATCACTGCGCCACCGAGCTCGTAATACTGTCGTATACTCCTTGTACTCAAGCGTGGTATCAAAAGTATTCGGTGTTACCGAAAAATATCTTCTTCGTAGCTTTGTTCCGTTTTCTAATCGATTAATATTGAGGAAGTCTGCTAAATAATTGATTGTAAGTAAGAGAGGTAGGGCGCATCAAAGCAGCCCGTCTGGGGAAGTACCTCCACCTCACAGAGAACCGCAGACAAACAACAACTCCCTAGAGGGCTGTTCTGTTCCTGCGTGCGAGTGAGGTCACCGGTGCTTGGAGTTGCTGTGTTGGCATTTTTACAAATTTCTAAACTGCCTTGCAAGTATAGTAGGATTCAGGTGCCAACAGAAACATCCTTACCATGAGCGATTATGTTTACCGTTTCGTACGGAACTGCTGAGGAATGCTTATGCGTCAATGACGCAGTAATTGCAACTCAATTAAATTCAAATGTTTACATTAAACCTTGTAATTTGCTGAGCTGTGGTTGCTCTAACAAAATCAACACGTATCAACATCGCATACTATAATTATGTATGTATATATAACTTCACACTAAATCCCTTGCGGGGTAGGCAGAGAGAACCGAGCGTCACGTGACTCGATCCTTTCATATGTCACTCGCTTGTTGAACATTCACTGCTCTTTTTATGCACGCTCGCCGATTTCTAAGGCTCCTGAGATTACCTTCAGATAGAACACGAGCAATTTGGTCATGGAAGGTAAATCCTAGTCTTTCTCAGCTCCTACATTCTTCCACTTTCGCATCATTCTCTCATCCTGCATTCTTTCTACATGCCCGAACTAATGGAACATGCCTTTTTTATCTTAACACCGATGACTCTTTCTTTTGTTACTTGTAATATAAGAAGTTTCACGATACGAGACCTATGTGGCATGAAAGATGATGTGATGATAAAAATTGAGATGGTTTGGTCACTAACAAAGAACGAACGACAAAAGAGTTACGAAAGAAGTGTATCAGGCAAGAGTTAATGGAGATATCGGGAGGGGCCGCCCAGACGCACACATGTAGATCAAATTAGTGACGTATTTAAAAAGGGTTTTGATGAGCTCTGCACCCAGACCAAGACAAACATGTCAGTTTGTCTAGGTCTGGGAATTTTTAAGAAAGGTACGGTGCATCAATGAGTCCGACTGCGGAAATACCTCCACCTCCCAGAAAACCGCAGACAAATAACAACTTCGTGGAGGGTTGATGCGTGAGGCTACCAGTAAGCTGTTAGCAGCACAGGTGGCATCCTGCGAGTGATACTTAATGTGTTACAAGCGTTCATATGCTGCGGTAAACACTTCACATTAGATGGACCGTATGTTTGTATGCTTGTATGTAATTCTTAGTCTCTGCCTACCCCAATAGGAGACAGCCGTGATGATATGTATATATGTGGTAATATTATAATGACTTCATTTCTGTCTTTTTGTACTATCCAAAGCCAGACGTTATCCTTAAACCACTTGACGTGTTTATTTGTATACCGTTGAGTGAATACCGGGTTTTTTTATACAACGTCGGGAGTCATGCAAGCATACGGTCCACCTGATGTAAAGCAGTTACCGTAGCCTATTATCGCTTATAATATATTAAGTATCACTCGCGCGAAGCCTCCTCTGCTGCTTACACAGCAACTCCTTACCTCCTTGAGCTTACTGGTGACCTCACTCAAACGCAGGAACACAACAACCCTCTACGGAGTTGTTATTTGGTTGCGGTTTTTTGTGAGGTGGAGGTACCTCCCCATACGAGCTGCTTCAATGCACTCTACCTCTCTAATGAATACCTGGTGATGTAAAATACAGGCTTCTGCCCAGTTCAGGCACCAGTCTTTTCCACAAGCACTGCTATAGTTAAGACATATTTTTTTTATGGAATTGTGGGTAAAATAAATAAATTTTATTATTTAATTAGTAATTTATTATTACTGTATACTAACATACAGAGGGGAACAGTTTGCATGTTTGTTTCAACGCGCTAATCTCTGTAACAACCAGTAGGATTTGAAAGATTGCTTTTGCTATAGCCTCATCCTTAAGGAAGGTTATAAGTCATTCAACACCACGCTACGACCCATCATCACATCAACCTTTACTAGTCTCACTGCAGGGATACGGGTCTCCCTTCAACCGAAGAGGTTTAGAGCATACTCCAGCACGCTGCTCAAATGCGGATTGGCCAGTGTTTTCAAGTCGACCGAGGGCCACTGACTTAGCTTAACGACTGTCATCTACCGACAACAGCCGGGACCGACGGATTAACGTGCCCTCCTACAGCACGGAGAAACTCGAGATAGAAAAACCCATCCATAGACAGGTTGCGGTCGACGTTGCTTAACCTGCGTGTTCGAGCTCTCCCATACGACCCACAGAAGACAAGTAAGAAAGAAAGTAGGAAAAGCGGGATACTGATATCGAGGAACAAGCCCGGTGACGTGAGCAGTCCAGTGTTTAAACACTTCACGACCAACTGTTCGAATTCAGGCATGTAGGGGAAGGTCGCCGATATCGTACCACTTAACTTTGAACAAGGTTTAAAAAAATCCATTGAAGATATTAAAATAAGTATTTAATCAAAAAAAATCTATGGCTATTTAACTACAATATAGCAAAGTCAATTTTCCGCAGAAGTTATTCAGATCTTCATAAATATATATTTTTGAAAAAGTATCCATCGGTACGATTTAGAGACCGGTTCGTTTAATCGTACTACGTGGTTCTTAAATCGTACTGTGGTATAGTGTATGCAAATGTAAATTAAGACTCAATATTTTATTTAATACTATTATTTAGATGTAGTCTTCTGTAGTAGATAGAAACATTAATAATTTTCATGTACTACACATCTTGACAATATTATTTTTAGTAGCTAATTGAAAATGTTAAAATTAAAAAAAAATATATTAAGTTCATAGTACGATTTAGAGACTCGTCTTTCGATCTTAAATTAGGGTTAAACATACAAATAAATCAGCGAAAATTTTAAAATGTATGGTCAGTGATAAAGGGAGGCCAGCTTCACCGCCTTTATCAATTAAAAACAAGTTTTCTAAAATTCAACTTCCAATAGTAGGTACTTTCTTATTAAATAAATAACATACAAAACTGCTTGACAGTTAAAAAGGATTTTATGAATATTTTTTTTCTTATACTTAAAAATCTGTCTTTTGATTTGAGATCAGTGAAGACATATTTACTAAAAATAAATAATTATTATAAATTCTTTGATTATTTCAAGCATTTTGTGCAAATGTCGGGAATCTCGCTACAAGTATCATGAAGCCATTTGTAAAAGTATATAACGGGCTCTGATGTACCAAAAATGGACACGTCCATTGGCTGCAACCTATGAGTGGTGTGTCCTGGTAGCTGCAGCATTATACCATTTTCACAAGCTAAATTTATAGCTTCTAAATTCTTAGAATGGGTTGTGTGACCGTCTAACAGCAGTACCTACTACGTTGTTTGCTTGTGAAGGTTTAACAATAGTAATGAAATGTTTTACCCATCTAACTCTAGTTAGATGTTATTCCAATGCAGTCTCCAGCGAAATGGAGGTATTTCCCCAGTCGGGTCGCTCCATATTAAACGAAAAATGTAGCTGTGTCCTATCTCTCTTTCCCCAGAGCCTCGTTTGTTAGCCTGCAGGGTGAACCACTTGCATAATGGTGGGCTTTGATTCTAAAGATGATAATGACCTACGGTACCATTATTTAAAATGGTCCGACCATAAATGTACGGAACACTAATAATTAAAAGCAATTAACAAAAATTTTAGTTAGCTAAATTGTACTGGTACGATTTAGAAACTACCAACTGGTACGATTTATCGAACAAACCGTGTTCTGTGAAAAATTTTCGTGATTTTGTAATCTTAAAGATTTGTCGCACTTCTTTTTAACTGCTAAAAAGAATGGGAACATACGTTTAACATCGCTCATTAACATTTTTTAATAAGCTTACTTTGAGTATGACAATGACTATCTCGCTGAGTGAAAAAAAAAACATGAAACACCACCAAAATCAAATTATTTATTTCACGGGGACTACCACTGGTCACAGAAAATAACAAACTGCCTACACAATGTTGAGCGTTGCTAGTAATACATTGGTGTTGCCAGAATTGAAATAGGAACGCTTTTAGTAGAAATTATGTCGGTGGTACAATTAAACGACCGGTACGATTTCGCATACCGTCCCCTACCACTAAAGTTGAGTTTTCTGATTTATGTATAAATGTGTAGTTACCTCTTGCTCGGCGGTGATGGAGAACAATGTGAGAAAACCCGCAAGTCCAAGATGAACTCAGAAAGGTTTCACCAGACTTTGTGCAAAAGTCGTCTGCTTGGGTACCTCTGTCTCACCTATTTCTACCGCCAAGCAGCTATATGTATATAGCTGTGTTCCGGTTTGAAGGGTGAGATACGGCAGAGAAATTACTGGGTACTGTGACGAAACAGCCTTAGGTCACAAGATTGGCGGCGCGCGAGTGACATCCCCGCGGTGTTGCGAGCGTCAATAAGCTGCGGTGACCACCTACCATCTAATGCGGGCCACATGCTGGTTTGCCAATCTATTTGTATAAAAAAAGGTCTGACGGCAGTTCATGTCTAAATCAGTATACTCGTATTAGCACTACAAAGAAAGAAGAAGAGAATATCGAATACAACGCGAAACTGGAAAGATGTAGGAGCCGAGGAAGGCCAAACTCACCTACCATGACCAAGGGCCAGGTTTTGGGATTCCTGATAAAACACGATCTACGTGTTTCATCACCCAAAACCTGGTGACCGTGTATGAAAAGAGCTATGAATGCTCTTTTCAGGAACACCGTTCCTATATGAAATCTATATGTTTGTAAGCGTGTGCGATTGTCTGTGCGTTTTTTCGAATATTCGAATTTTGACTTCAGATTCGGATTCAGCATAAAAAAGTAGAATAGGAATGTTCAGGAACACCGTTCCTATCTCTTAAGGAACACGGTCAAAATAGCTGGCAAATTAAAAAAAAAATGAATTGTTATATAATTAACGAGCCAGGTGTTCCTCTGGCAATGCAAGATTGCGCATTCTCAACTGTTTTTTTTTACATTGACTCAGCACAGTGGCTCCGCTTTGCTTGTCGGTAAACGTAAAGAGGAGCCCAAATTGCAGCGGCAACTAACGAAAAGGACTACAGTGTCCTGTCAGTTGACGCCACCATGCTGGCCCGCAAGGTGCTTCTTCACGCTTCGTTTGAAGGATCCCATGTTGTAGGAAGGAGGAAACATATGTTAAAGAAGAATTTTAAAGAAGCGAGCGATGTGTGTAGTCATGCGGCGCTCACTCCCTGCCTACCCCGCGAGGGACTTGCCGTGAATGTATGGTAGTAGTAGGTACATATGATTCAAAGATTCAAAATTATATTTACCATTAAGTCGCTAAGGTCGTATGCGATAAATACAATATCATTTAGCACCTTTTTCAGTTAAGGCAAATATGAGCGCAGCTAATTTTAAAGTAAACAATTTTTTTATACAACGTAAAGTGACTACTATCTACCTATCTATAACTTCACGCCGCGTCCCTTGCGGGGTAGGCAGAGAGAAGCGAGCGCCACGTGACTCGATCCTTACACACCTCACTCGCTTCAATAACATTCATAGCTCTTCTCATGCACGCCCGCCGGTTTCTAGGGCTCTTAACATCACCTTCTAATAGAACACTATCAATTTGATCATGGTAGGTGAATCTTGGCCTTCCTCGGTCCCTACATCGTTCCCCTTTTGCATTGTATATCTGCTCCGTCATTCCTTCATCCTGCATTCTTTCTACATCTCCGAACTAACGGAGCGTGTGTCTTCTTATTTTAACACCAACGCTCTCTTTCAGACCAACTCTGTTTCTTAAATACGTATTACGATATTTATACGGCTGTTTATGTCTCGTTTATGCGAATATTTTGACACTCGCAAGGAAATTAAAGCCTATAGGGTACTTCCCGTTGACCTAGAATCATGACATTTGGTAAGAAGCAATGTCATGTAGCAGAAGTAAAGAAAAAAAACCGAAAACTGTAAATCTGTAGTTACGTCACACAAAAAAAAATACTTTTGCGAAAATAATTTGCGAAAACATTTTTTTACGGAATCCTCGGTGCGCGATTCGGACTCGCACTTGACGCCTTTGTTTATGAAGCTGAGCCTTATCAAAATAACAAATTTGATGCAAATCATTATCGCCGTTTCTGAGATACACGCAATATGTTATACTGACGAACCAAACCGCCGCGGTGTCGGCCGCCGCCACCTACCGGATCCAATTGTGAATTTAAACCATTATGGGATCGATACCCTCAAACATACACAAAAAAATATATATCAAAATCGGTCCAGTCACAACAACCCTTTAGGGGATTGTAATTCGGCTACGGTTTTGTGTGGGAAGGAGGTGCTTCCTCAGACGGACATTGATGTTCACCTCCATAAAAACACCCAGACCAAGACAAACAGACATGTTCATGCAAACAAATTTCCTGTCCTATGTGGGAATCGAAACCACGGGCGTTGGTTTCAAAGTAGCATTACTAAAAAGGATATACGCCCAGGTGTCTGTCACCATCTTTCACGTTACTGACCCCTAAAAGCCTGTCATGGCGTTCACATTGAATGCAAATGTGTCTGTATTTTTCCAGCCAAAGTTCAACTTTGCAGTAATTTCCGTTTAACCTTAACCAACCAGTTAATGTTTAAGTTTATCTCGGCGATACAAGGTCGGAGTTTGTCGGGAAGTGCCTTAACTGATAAGGATTCGACGGTTTAAAACAAGATAATGATTACTTACGTCATTTTCCTAAATTTTCCGAAACGTTCATTCCCACTTTCGCGATGTACATCTGTTTCGTAATCCTTTCGATCGAAAGAATGCAGGATGCATTCTTTCTATATGTCCCAACCAACGGAACATGCTTTTTCTTATCTTAAGAACCGGCAAACGCGCATGAGAAGATCTACGAATGTTAAAGAAGCGTGTGGGGTGTTTACAGCGCTCGATTTTCTCCGCTTACCCTGCACGGGACCTGGCGCAATGATATACATACATACAAGTCTTTAGGGTTCCGTATATAACGATTAATAGATAGCTCGGTGGTGGAGTTACCAATGCTATTTCAGCAGCAATGTTTGTGAGTTCGATCCAGACAGGACAAATTTTTGTGTATATGACAAGCTCGGTGGCGCAGTGGCGAAACGCGCTGTTACGTTACTTTGACACCGAGCTCGTTCGATTCCCACACAGGGCAAACATTTGTGTGCATGAGCACGTCTGTTTGTCTTGGTCTGGATATTTTAAGAGAGGTAGGGCGTAGTAAACCGCAACAAATAACAACTCTCGGGAAGGTTCTCATCTTTCGGCGAGTGAGTAGGGTTACCAAAAAACTTGTAAGGAATTTCCCAGTCAGTGGGTCATGCACCAACGGGTGCGTTCGAGTAAGTGAGGTTAACGATAAGGTTCTTATAAATTTCTGTGTTACTAGCGTAGTGTATCAATATCAGAGTGCGGGGGCCCGCTACCCGCCAATATGTTTTACATATATGTAACAAATTTACAAAACTTACCTTTTTTCTAAATACATTGTTATTATGCGCGAATCGTATAAAAATATGTTTTAATATCATTATGCATAAGTAAATTTATGCTTTAAAATATTATGCTTAGAGAAATTATGCTTAAAAAAATTATGCATAAGCTGTTATGCGTAAGTAATGTTATGCGTAAACATCATTAGGATAAACAAAAGTATGCCATGTTATATTAGGTCTGTAAAATTTTATGCAAATAGGGAATCATATTTGTATAGTACTAATCTATCTTACTCTTTACTAATTACCAGTGCGAAACCGGGGCGGGGCGCTAGTTTAATATAAACATGAAAGTAGATAGATAGAATAAGCTTTATTTACATAATAATTGTTACAGGAAATTTCTTAAAAAATAGTAAAACATGTATACTTATTATGCAACAAGGCGGCCTTATTGCTAAAAGCAATCTTTTCAAGGCAACCTTAAGGTAACGAACAGAGAAGGTAGGGTTAGCAAGGAAGGAAAAAAATATTCTTATTAATATAGTTACTTATCTAGGTGTAAATATATACATAGGGATACATTTGTGTACAAATACTAAATAACAATACATATATAATAATAAATAAAGAAAACACATATAATATATAAAATACATACATAAAATATACAAACATAAATATATTGATACATACTAAATGTCAGTGTACAGCTTTTGAAGTTATAAATTAAGAAGATGATTTTTTACTAATTTTTAGGGTTCCGTACCCAAAGGGTAAAACGGAACCCTATTACTGAGGCTCCGCTGTCCGTCCGTCCGTCCGTCCGTCTGTCACCAGGCTGTATCTCGTGAACCGTGATAGTTAGACAGTTGAAATTTTCACAGATGATGTATTTCTATTGCCGCTATAACAACAAATACTAAAAAATAGAATAAAATAAATATTTAAGGGGGCTCCCATACAACAAACGTGATTTTTTTATAGATAATGGTACGGAACCCTTCGTGCGCGAGTCCGACTCGCACTTGGCCGATTTTTTTTTGAACACAGCGATAGATTTAGCTGTTCTAATGACTACAGGTAAAGTATTCCATAGCTTAATAGCCTGAACTGTAAATGATTGGTCGAAGAATTTAGAGGAATGAGACGGGACTGAAAGAATAAGATTTTGAAAAGTAAAGTAATGATTACAGTTCTATATATATATATGTATATATATTCACGCAAAACACGCAAACATGCGTGAAGAGGTTGAAAAGTGTGGAAGACGCGAGCAATGTGTGTTCGTATCGGCGCATCTGGTGTTGCATATTCTCTGCCTACCCCAATGCGAAGCAGGCGTGATGATATGTATGCATGTGGATGTAGGTATAAGTTTAAATTTAACAAACAGGGCGCCCAATGAATATCTAGATATACACATGCAAAGATATGAGACCCGTTGATATCTTTTGTAAGAGCATCCCTTTTGTTCCAGAATTTATTGTGTACCAGCTGTGCCCGCGACTTCGTCCGCGCGGAATAGTTATTTTTTATTATTTATTTATATTAATATAAATAAATACAATTTCTAAAATAAAAGTAGCCTCAGTTACTCCTTATTATATCAGCTATCTGCCAGCGAAAGTCCCGTCAAAATCGGTCAAGCCGTTTCGGATTATAGCCGGAACAAACTGACAGACGGGCACAAAATAAAAAAAAATCGGCCAAGTGCGAGTGGGACTCGCACACGAAGGGTTCCGTACCATTATCTATAAAAAATGCAAAATAATCACGTTTGTTGTATGGGAGCCCCCTTAAATATTTATTTTATTATATTTTTTAGTATTTGTTGTTATAGCGGCAATAGAAATACATCATCTGTGAAAATTTCAACTGTCTAACTATCACGGTTCATGAGATACAGCCTGGTGACAGACGGACGGACGGACGGACGGACGGACGGACGGACGGACAGCGGAGCCTCAGTAATAGGGTTCCGTTTTACCCTTTGGGTACGGAACCCTAAAAATGACTTTTTGTTGAAATTACTATGTTTAGTAAAAACTGTTATTTTGACATTCAGTAAAAACTGTTATTTTGACATTCCAAGCAGACACTTAAACTTTATTTAATTTATCTATACTAACATATATATAGATGGTATAAGAAAGAGAGTTGGTCTAAAAGTGAGTGTCAGTGTTAAGATAAGAAAAGGCATGCCCCGTTGGTTCGGACATGTAGAAAGAACGCAGGACGAAAGAATCACGAAACAGATATACAATGCAAACAGTGGAAGGATGACAACAAGGATTCCCACACAGGGCAACCATTTGTGTGCATGAACATATCTGTTTGTCTTGGTCTCGATGTTTTAAGAGAGGTGGGGCGCATCAAAGCAGCCCGTCTGGGGAAGTACCTTCACCTTACAGAAAACCGCAGCCAAATAACAACTCCCTAGAGGGTTGTTGTGTTCCTGCGTGTGAGTAATGTCACTAGCGAGCTCCCAAGGAGTTGCAGTGTAAGCAGCAGAGGAGGCATCGGGCGAGTGATACTTAATATATTTATTTATTTATTTAAAACCTTTATAACACCATTACAGTTTACACCAATGCAATGCTATAAGTTAAGTATTCATAAGAGATTTATAGTACAATATGAGTACAATCTTACTGTTACATACTAAACGGTTTCTAAATATTTCTGTGTTACTTCCATGATTTTCGGCAGACTAGTGTGGAAAATATCTACATCTTTTGCAATGGCATTTAAGATTCGAATAGCTCGTGACAAAGGCAAGGCCACGGTACCCGCTTTACATCAGGTGGGCCGTATGCTTGTATACCTCCCGACGGTATAAAGAAAAATGAATTTGCTTAGTATTATGATATCAACTACTACGAGTATTATCGTATTAACGACTGAACGGATTTGATATTTTATTCCGGAAACATAACTCCTGTAGGATAACTACTTTTGTATAGAGATTGTTTATGTGATACATAAATTGATAAGTTAAAACATGTGTCACTTTTATTCCGGGCACGGCTCCCGTGGAGGAATAGATCTGGAGCGTAGAGAATCATAGAACTCATAGAGTTATAAAGTCCAAATGTATGGCGGCCCGCATTAGACGCTAAGCGGTCGGCGCAGCCTTTTGACGCTCGCAACACCACGGGGATGTTACCGCGCTGCCTATCTTGTGACCTAATGCTGTTTCGTCACAGTAATTTCTCTGCCATATCTCACCCTTCAAACCGGAACACAGCTATATAAATATAGCTGCTTGGCGGTAGAAATAGCTGAGACAGAGGTACCCACGAAGACGAATTTTGTACAAAATCTCCCTATGGTTGTCGGTTAGCCCTTTTTTCAAATCAAAACGGAGCGACAGATTGCTGTATATTTTTTGGATAGGCTACTTTTACCGCGGCAAAATATCTTACTCCGACAGGAAAACACGCTTTGACCACGCGGGCGAAGCCGCAGGTAACAGCCAGTACAATATATGTCATTCGCGAAATGCGTCCTCTGCTGCTAACACAGCAACTCATTAGGAGCTTACTGGTGACCCCTTAACTCGCAGGAACACAACAACCTTCCAGGGAGTGGTTACATTGCAGCGGTTTTTTGTGAGGATGAGATACTTCACCAAACGGGCTGCTTTGATGCACCCTACCTCTCATAAAGATATGTTCATGCACACAAATGTTTGCCCTGTGTGGAAATCAAATCCACGAGCTACAGTAACCGCTTTACATCAGCTGGGCCCGTATGCTCGATAACCTCCCGATGCTGTATACAAACGTTAATTAACAATATTCCGGCCGTGTCGTCAAGCGTTCTGCCCGACGGAACTGTTTTTTGTTCATAAGTAGGTATCACTCGCACGTAACAGTGTCAAAGGTCTCAGACACACGTCTTGAAACATACAAACATTAAACGAGCAGACGTTTTCGTCAGCGTTTCTCAAACGTTGCCAAATGCAAGGTCGACTTGCTAATTATATATATATATATTATGTAACATACACCTTTCTTAATAAAGACAACAATTAACACGAATAAAAAACGAGTGTGCTTTAGACCACACGACTGAAGTAACACTTCTTTATCTCCATAGTGTGATACAGACAATAGGCCTGCGCTGTGTCTTACATATACGGAACTTAACTCGCTATGAGAGAAAGACAGAAAGAAAATTTGTGCTCGCACCTCTCTCTCTTGTCCCTACAGTTATATATGAAAGGTAACTCTCTCTCTTTCTATCTTCACTAACTTATATCTCCCTCTCAACTTCCGTTCGCCTCGCCCGATCACACTTTTCGTAACGCTCTCGTCACGCATTCACCAGCTTACTTAAGTCAAGCGTGCGTAAAGAAGTTTTACTTCAAACAATTTCAATAAATAAGTGTAAATGTCTTTAATGAAGTCTAGGCACATTCAATGTTGCTTTAATTGAAGTTTACGCGTCAAGTAGTTCACCAACGGTTCGATTCCCACGTAGGACAAACATTTGTTTGCATTAACATGCCTGTTTGTCTTGGTCTGTTTTTAAGAGAGGTAGGGCAGATCAAACCAATTCGGCCGGGTGAACCTCCATCTACGAGGTCCTTCCCCACACGGGCTGCTTTGATGCACCCTACCTCTTAAAAAATAAATAAGTAATTGATGGCGGAAGGACACAAAGCAGGTTAGATCAAATTGCGTGCAAACAAAAAAGCCCGTCCCAGATCGCTTTCCCGCTTTTCCCGCTCTCCTGCCATGCAATTCTCTAAGCGACTCGTAATGGCTGTGTGCGTCGCTGTGATCACAGATGTCACAGCTTTGACATCGTCTACTGCGATCACGGCTAAATTATTTGGTATTCTATAAGGCTGTAAGCGTACGCGAGGCTGTTTGCCTTGTAGAATTCCAATTCCAAACGCAGCCTTGCGGCGCTAGTGTCGCACAACCATGAAAAGCGACACCAAAGAATTGCAATTTTGTGTTCAAGGCTGTAACAGCCGATGTTTCCGAAGATGTAAGAATGTTTGCTCTTACAGAATTGCATGGCTGTACCCACTGTAGAGCGGGTAAAGCGGTAAAGCTTTTATTCTCATTGGTAATTGTAATGTATTGCCTCCCTCTGCGTATTCTACCGATTGTATAACGAGTTGTGTTCTGAGGAGTTGTTCGATGTCATGCCAACAGCATGGTTTTACGCACAGTACAGCACAATCTCGCCGACGGATGAGAGTTCATTCTCATACACTGGAAGCGCAATGGTCGCGTACCGTCCGGTTATAGAGAAGTTTTCTACCAAGAACTATTAAGATATGGAATGAGCTCCCTGCCGAGGTTTTCCGAGAGACTACAGCATGGGGTTCCTCAACAAAGGCGTGAAGAGGTTTTTACGCTGGAACCGCAATGGTAGGGTACTGTGCGGTTCCAGAGAAGTTTTCTACCAAGAACTAATAACATGTGGAAAGGGCTCGCTGCTGAGATTTTCAAGGGACTACAGCATGGGGTTCCTCAAGAAAGGCGTGAAGAGGTTCTTACAGGGTCGGCAACGCAAGAGTAACACGCCTGGTGTTGCAAATGTCCATAGGCTCTGGTAACTGCTCACCATTAGGCAGGCCGTCCGCTTGTTTGCCACATTAGTGGTCTAAAAAAGTGTTTACTGCATAGGCTTTAAGCCTTTAACGCCTCTCGACTTTGACCTAATAGCTAACATATGCGTTGGCAATGCTAGATCAGCCTGTGACCTTGGCCGCTCTGACAACATACGTATATATAAATATTTATACAGCAATGTTGTAATTCGTGTACCAACGTATTGAGTAATTAATTGAAATTGTATTAGATTATTAATGTTAAGAGATGCACCGTGTACACAAGTTGTAATCGAGCATTACTCGGTTTTATGTTCGCCGGACCGAGTGCTCGGCCGAGTTACTCGTTTAGTTCAGGTAGTGCAGCGAGCGAGCGCCAGGCGCCTCGTCACCGCCGCTTCCCGCACCTAGTCGCGTCTAGAAGCCAGAATGACCAGGGAACACGTCAGTGTCCCTGTATTATAAATGAATATTAATTTATTTATTAAATTCACCACCAACATAAATATTGGTATGGCAGAGAGAGCATGAAAGTAGAATAAATGCGGTCGAGATGCGAGCATTGCGCAAAATTTGTGGCATAACGCTTGCTGAACGCGTTCGTAATGAAGACGTGAGAGAAAGAGTTGGTCTAAAAGAGAGTGTCGGTGTTAAGATAAGAAAGGGCATGCTCCGTTGGTTCGGACATGTAGAAAGAATGACGAAACAGATATACAATGCAAAAGTGGAAGGATGTAGGAGCCGAGGAAGGCCGAGACTAACCTATCATGACTAAATTGGTCGTGTTTTATCAGAAGGTGATGTCAGAAGCCCCAGGAACCGGCGAGCGTGCATGAAAAGAGCTATGAATGTCACAGAAGCGAGTGAAGTATGCAAGGACCGCGTCTTATGGCGCTCGGTTCTCTCTGCCTACCCCGCAAGGGACTTGGCGTGAAGATATATACAACATATATATAAAGATAAGATAAAGATAAAGATTCATTTATTCACTAAAATAAGGTTATATAGATGATACATTAATATGTCATGTTGCTCTTATTCTACCCAATTTGGGCGTGTGAATTTACAGTTTATTACGTAAGTATTCGTCAATTGAATAATAACATTTATTTAATAATATGGCATGCAATTTCTTTTTGAAAATTTGTAACCTGAGCTCTTTAAGACTGTCAGGTAGATGATTGTATATTTTTATAGTCATACAGTAAACATTTTTTTGAAATTGTGCCAGTCGTATTATAGGTGTCACCAGTCTATTTTTGTGTCTTGTCCTCGAATTTACATTTTGTCCATAAGTATTGAATATTTTTTGGTTCTTTTGTACAAAGAGACACAGTTCAAAAATATACAAGCATGGGAGAGGTAAAATTGAGTACCTTTTGAACAAAGGTTTAAAACTGTCCAGTAATTCTGCATTGCTTATTGCTCGTATACATTTTTTTTGGCATATGAACGCTTTAGTGAGGTCAACAGAGTTGCCCCATAATATTAGACCATATCTTAAGATGGATGATACATATCCATTGTATGCCATGAGAGCAGCTTGCTCTGATGCTATGCTTCTTACTCTTCCCAACACATAAACAAATCTATCCAGTTTAGTACAAAGTGTGTCTATATGAGCTTTCCAGTTACAAAGACTGTCTATAGTCACTCCCAAGAATACCGTAGATTCCACTTCTTCTAATTTAATACTATCATATGTAATGTTTAATGGTACTATAGTTTGATTAACAATCGTTTTAAAATGGATTATTTTTGTTTTCGTCATGTTTATGCTTAAATTATTTTGATTGAGCCAAGTAATTATATTTTTCAAAGTGTTGTTAATGTCCATTTCGAAATCGATGTCCTTTCTTTTTTCAATTAATAATGTAGTGTCGTCAGCGTACAAAATACATTTATGGTTAGTAACAGTTGGTAGGTCATTAATGTACATAAGGAATAGCAGTGGTCCCAAAATGCTACCTTGAGGTACACCACTGCCATTGTGACAAAATTTGGATCTATATGTAATCTTATGATGCCCTCTCAATTTTGTAATCTCAACACATTGTTGACGACAGTGAAGATAGCTTTCCATCCACATATATGCTTTTCCTCGTATACCATGATTCCAAAGCTTTCCCAATAAAATGTCATGTGAAACAAAATCGAAGGCACTGGTCATGTCCAGGAAAATAGCTATAATAGGTATTTTGTCATTTAGTTTTTGCGTAACTGTTTTAATAAGATGAAAACAGGCCAAACTCGTTGACATATTTTTTCTAAATCCAAATTGTTCCGGTGTAAATATGCCAAATTTAGTTAGAAATGCATATATTTTGTCATGTACCACTATTTCGACTACTTTAGATAAAACTGGCGTCAATGTAATTGGTCTATAATTTTTCATTACAGTTTTATCTCCTTTTTTGTATAAGGGTTTTACAATAAATAATTTTAATCGATCGGGATATTTTCCTTCTGTAAAAGACAGATTTATTATATGTGCAAGAGGTCCACATAGCGATTTGGCACATATTTTTAAAATTTTTACATTAATATTATCGTATCCTGTCGAATTTGTATTTTTTAACCTAAATATAACTTTATAGATATCATATTGATCTACTGGCGTCAAAAATATGCTGTTGGTGTTATGATTGATATTGTTCGTATGTTTGGTATTATTACATTTTTTTAAACTGTCTAAATGTAAGAAATGATTATTAAATAATTCACAAATGGTTTCTGGGTCAGAGCATATTCTATCATTATATTTTATTTCGTCAATTTCATTATGAATAGGCTTGGAACTTATATTTTTAATTATTTGCCACGCTGATTTGCATTTATTTTGTGCTTTATGTATATGTTTTGTGTTTGCCAATTTTTGTGCCGTGTTTATGCATTTTTTTAAAGTCTTTGTGTATGTCATGTACCTATTTTTTTTGTTAGACTTATTACCTGGTATTAAATGATATCTTAAATACAGATTTCTTTTCATTATGCAGCTTCTTTTTAAACCTCTCGTCATCCATTTATTTTTGATTGGCTTTTTACTAACTTTTACTTTAATTTTCGGAAAACATAGATTATAAAAAAGGAAGAGAGTGTCGTGCAGATTATTAAATGCATTATCTACCTTATGTTCAGAGAAAACATCCTGAAAAGATAATGCCTCCATACAATTCTGAAACTTGCCAATATTGACTTGCGACATATCCCTTTTTTCTTCAATCCAATACTGGTGAGTAGTATGGTTATTTCTTGTTGGTTTAATCTTAAATGATATTGTTTGTCCTGTTTCATGGTCCGATAAAGCGAGGTAGTGAATATCTGTCTTTACGTTTGAGACATTGCTTGCAATCAAGTCAATACACGACGCCTTTCTAGTAGGTCGAATTATATGATTACATATGTTATGATTGTTAAGTATGGATTTTAGTTGCATCGATGCTTGATTGACTTTAAGCCAGTCTATATTCCAATCACCACATAAAATAATTTTTTTATTATTCCGTCGCGTAAGTTTAATTAATAAGTCTTCTAGTTTATTAAAAAATATGTTAACATTGGAATTTGGGACTCTATAAATACATACAATTATTAAATTTAATGTCTTCATTTCAATTGCACAAAATTCAAAACTATACAATATGGATTCTACTATATGTGACAAATCAATACATTCAAGATTTTTCTTTATCAATATACAGGAGCCCCCTCTACGTTCTTTTGGTCTTGAGAAATAAGCTACAAGTTTATAATTCTGAAGAACAAGATTGGATTCCGTACCTTTTTTTATGAATGTTTCTGTTAGACATATTATATCTATATCGCCTATGTCATCAATCAAATTATTTAATGCAATTTCCATTAAATCTTTTTTGTTCAATACACCAGCTATATTTTGATGCAGTAATGTAATATTTAACGCGTTATCAACGAAAAAGAGTATTTTGTGTCAAGTTAGTAGAGAAATTAAGGTTAAAGTTTTTTTTTGTAAAGTAATAAGGTATAGTTCCTTTCTTAATCGAACCTATGGCAGTCTTTACTACTGGTTTATTTTGTTTACATTTTTCTCTCATGAGGTCATAGTTTTTGAGATAAAATTTCTCGTAAGCTATACAATTTACTTCAATGTTAATCTTATTACATAGATTTTCAATGTGCTGGGCAGAATATGACCTTGTGTTGTAGTTAAATACCGGTACATCAATAAATTTGCAATTACTGTAACATTTCAAAAATGAACAAATATTTTGATTTAACAAGTCAGAGTTTAGATATGGATTAGATTGTATACTTATTATAAATACTAAATAATTTTTTAATTTATTTAGTACATTACATAATTCATTATAAAAAATATAAGGATTTCTATCATTCGAACCAATACTTAATATAAAAATGTCGTCGTCATTAATAGATGTCATCAAACTATCACAGCTATTCAGTACCTGGGAAGTCGTAGCAAACGGTTTAATAGTGGCCGTGACTTCGTACATATCATTCCATTTATCTTGTCTTGTTCTTTTCAATTTCAACGCTAATCCACGTATTTGTTGATCTCCCAATATGATTATTCTTGACTTCTTGGTACTACTAACGCCATCTTTTATTTTTGGTTGCAAATTAGGCATAACTTGGACCATCCCCATACTCGAACTACCTGTTGCTACCTTTGTCTCCGGTTGATATTCACTATTGTGAAATGTAATTGTGGTATATATATACTACTCTGTGTAAAAAGTATCGGGAATATGTCAATAAAAAGACCCGCGTAAAAGAGGTCGTTCTAATTTTTTTACTGCATGTTGGTAGCACTGTACTGATTTAGCGCGCAAAATTTGAGCGGGATCTGTCATTTAATTTGTTTTAAACTACACTTTTTGTTGGTCATAGTTTTGAGTCCTCGGCGATTTTTACAATGGAAAATATTGTTGAACAAAGAGTGTGCCTTAAATTTTGTGTTTCAAATGATATTTCATGTGGTGAATCACTAAAAATGTTGCGAAATACCTACGGCGAATCGTGTATATCGAAAACAAGGGCTTATGAATGGTATAAGGCTTTTAAAGAAGGCCGAGAAGTAGTAGTAGACTTGCCTCGTTCTGGTAGACCTTCAACCGCTACGACCAGAGAAAACATCGACAGAATCAAGAAGCTAGTGCTCGAAAATCGACGTATGAGTCTGAGAGAGTTGGCTAGTGAGGTGAACATATCTTTTAAGTCCGTCCACAACATTCTCATTGACATTTTAGGCATGAAACGCGTCGCCGCTCGACTAGTTCCAAAAGAGCTCAATTTTGTTCAAAAAGCGCAGCGAAAGCATGTCGCTGAAGACATGGTTTCCCGAGCTTCTACGGATCCGACCTTTATGAAACGTATAATAACTGGCGACGAGACATGGGTTTATGAGTACGACATGCAAACAAGCCAACAGTCTTCAGAATGGCGTCTCGAAAACGAGCCGAAACCCAAAAAACCGCGGCAAAGTCGCTCCAAAATCAAGGTGATGCTGACAGTTTTTTTTGACTACCGTGGTGTGGTTCACTCCGAATTCCTTCCAGAGGGAGAAACAGTGAATAAAGAATATTATTTAGGCGTCATGAAGCGTTTGCGTGAGAGTATCCGCCGAAAACGTCCAGATTTGTGGCAACACAACTCATGGATGCTGCACCATGATAATGCACCATCACACACAGCCATTATAGTGAAAGAGTTTTTAGCGAAAAATTCAACAAAAGTTCTCGACCAAGCACCGTATTCACCTGATATGGCTCCGTCTGACTTTTTTTTATTTCCCAAGTTAAAATTACCACTTCGAGGAAAACGTTTTGAGTCGATAGAAGCCATAAAAGAAAATTCGCTGAATGAGCTAAAGGCCATACCGCAAATAGCCTATGAAAAATGTATGGAAGACTGGGTGAAGCGGTGGAGATGTTGTATTGCAAGCGATGGGGCCTACTTTGAAGGCGATAAAATAAATTTAGATGAATAATTTGTATTTTTTGTTTTATTGACAAATTCCCGATACTTAGTACACAGAATGTATATATATATATATATAGGACACTTAATTTACTCACTAGGGTTTTAAGCGTTTGTAGCGATATATCCTACTAATATTACAAATGTGAATGTCCGTTTGTTTGTTACGCTTTCACGCGAAACTACTGAACCGATCATCATGAAACTTTGTACACATATTCTTGGAGTATCAGAAATAAAATAGGATACTTTTTATTAAAAAAAAAATATTTTTTATCAATGCGAGCGAAGCCGCGGGTAAAAGCTAGTATATGTATATAGCATTCCAGAAAGTTTACGAGTATTATTAGCCCAATAAGAAACTGAAAATAAAATAAAATTCAGTTTATATAGAGCAAACTATATAGAATTTTATATAATAAATTAATACACCATTTTGTAGAGTATTCTTATTTCTTGTTTATTTGATTCAAACAATTACATATTAATTACCTTAATTAAATACGGTTATTTATTGAATCCCTAATGAGAAAATAACATTTAAACACAATATTTCTTTTTTTGTACAGCATCACAAGACATACAAGCATAAGGCCCACTTGATGTAAAACAGTTACCGTAGCCTAGCTTGTAATACATCGAGTAACACTCGCGCGATGCCTCCTCTGCTAGCACTACAACTCCTTAGGAGCTTACTGGTGACCTCACTAACACGCAGGAACACAACAACCCTCTAAGGAATTGTTATTTGGCTGCGGTTTTCTGTGAGGTGAAGGGAACTTTCCCAGATGGGCTGCTCTGATGCGCCCTACCCCTCTTAGAAACATCGAGACCAAGACAAAATGACATGTTCATGCTAACGTTGCCATGTTTCCAAGTATACGGCCCACCGGAAGTGTTTATAAATAATGAATATAATAAGATACAACGTTTTGGTATTGGAGATTGTCGACGTGTGGAATGTGGGTTCAGCGATTATTGCTCCGCTGGTGGTCTCCCTGTGCTGATTGATAGCGAAGAGTTTCGATCGTAATTTTAAAAAGCTCGTTTCTTTTTTTCCACCCATGAAAATGTAGACCCGCAAAAGAAGGACTAACCCACAACCGGGTGTGCGTTAGTCATTGTTCCGGGAGGGGCACTCTCCGGGACCCGATGGGAGGGAGGTGGTGAACTCTCATGGCACCTGGCTCAAAAGTAGGATCCAAAAGGCTGTCGTGCTCGATACAACTCGTATTGTACGTCGGTTCCACACTCTGGAGCCCCAGCTGTCATAGATACAAGTTTAAGCCTTACGGAAAAGGAAAAAACGGAACCGTTATAGGATCACTCTGTTGTCCGTCTGTATGTTAAGACCCATTTTCTCAGGAACGGGTGGAGTTATCAAGCTGAAATTAATATCAAATACCTAGCTCTGCAGTTCCCTCGAGTAGTGAAAAAATCAAAATTCTAAGTCAACGCAATCAAAAGATACCGCTGTTTGTGCCTCGTTTATTTTGACACTCGCAAGGGAATCAAAGCCTATAGGGTACTTCCCGTTGACCTAGAACCATGAAATTTGGTAAGAAGCAATGTTATGTAGCACAAGTAAAGGAAAAAGTCTAAAAACCTTAAATTTTTAGGTACGGCACAAAAATAATACTTTTTTTGCAAAAATAATGTCAGGAAATATTTTTTACGGAACCCTTGGAACGCGAGTCGGACTCGCACTTGACAGTTTTTTACATTGGTATTATCAAGTATTATAGTTTATTAATTAATTTTATTAATAACAATGTTGAAAAAGAAAGAATAGGTCAATAAAGAGATTCTAATACTAAAATAATTATTAAATTCGAGAGCTGGATGTTATCGTTGCGTGCTGGTTGCGTGTGTCACTCTAATCCTAATCAAACACGCAGGTTAAACAACATCGGCGCCAGTCTATAGATGGGTTTGCCTACCTTGAGCTTTCCCGTACCCCCCCGGGGCACGTTAAGCCGTCGGTCCCGGCTGTTGTCGATAGATGACAGTCGTTAAACCAAGTCAATGACCTGAAAACACTGGCCTCCGCCAATCCGCATTTGAACAGCGTGGTGGAGTATGCTCTAAACCCCTTCGGTTGAACGTTGGTGAAGTGAATTGAAGAAGAAATAAATATTCTCAAACAAATTATACAGTGGCATCTAGTACCAAAGTTTGTGCTATAGGTACTAGTCAACTAAAAATACATACATCAGTACAAGAGTAAGCTCCTAAGGAGTTGCTGTGTTAGCAGCTCTGTTGTAATACAGCTGCTGCTTAGGAGCTTACCGCTCATCTGCCTCGAATGCAGGAAAATAACAACCCTCCAGGGAGTTGTTATTTTCTGTGAGGTGGAGGTACTTCCCCAGACGGACTGCTTTGATGCAAAACACCCAGACAAAGATAAACAAATATTTAAATATTTATCCTGTGTGGGAATCGAACCCCTCATTGTTTTTTTTTTATACATCGTCGGGAGGCATACAAGCATGCGGCTCACCTGATATAAACCGATTATCGCAGTCTGTGAACGTTTGCAATACATTAAGTATCACTCGCGCAATGCCACCTCTGCTGCTAACACAGGAGGATCT
Organism: Pyralis farinalis; assembly: GCA_947507595.1. Taxonomy (NCBI): domain Eukaryota; kingdom Metazoa; phylum Arthropoda; class Insecta; order Lepidoptera; family Pyralidae; genus Pyralis; species Pyralis farinalis. The sequence goes on from OX382263.1 coordinate 2,606,217, forward strand.
TTTGTAGTTTCCTGGTGACGTCACTCACTCGCAGTAACACAACAACCTTTCAGGGAGTTGGCTGCAGTTTTCAATGAGGTACATCCACAGACGGCCACGACAAACAGACATGTTCAAATGTTTGCCCTGTGTGGGAATCGAAACCGAACCCTCGTTAGTGTCGAAGTAGCGTTAATAAGAACTGCGCCACCACCGAGCTCTTTAAACTTAATAAATATTTTCGAAGCTGACTGTACCTGCCTTTTACATCAGCTCGTCGATATTTTTTCGAAACTGACTGTACCTGCTTTTTACATCAGCTCGTCGATATATTTTCGTAGCTGACTGTACCTGCTTTTTACATCAGCTCGTCGATATATTTTCGAAGGCGACTGTACCTGCCTTTTACATTAGCCCGTCGATATATTTTCGAAGCTGGCTGTACCTGCCTTTTAAATCAGCTCGTTGATATATTTTCGAAGCTGACTGTACCTGCCTTTTATGTCTGCTTGAACTTACATAACAATATTATAATGCACAAGTTTTTTCTGACCTACATGCTTACCATACTTTCTCCGCGATAAACATACCTGTCTTTATCTAACACCGTGTGCGAGACAAGGCCGGCGCTATACCACTTTTGGAATGCATGGTATACCATCAGCCATTTATATTTAAACAATAGGTAACGTTAATTGTTTCAAAATAGTATGAAGACATCTATAACTTCACGCTGAATTCCTTGCGGGGTAGGCAGTCTTCCTACTTTCATGCTGTCTCTGCCATACCAAACTCTTCCTTCCATAAGTTTAGCGACGAGACCAGCACAGCGAGCTTTTACTGCCAAGAAAATTTATGCATGCATGCATGCACAATGTATTTTTCATCCCCCCATCTCGGAAAGATCCCATCTCTTATGATTATATATTTAATTTTTGGATTCTGATAGAGAGTGTCTGTACAAAGTTTCAAGTCACTAACTTGAAAAAATATTTCTGCTCCATACAAACTGTCAATCCCCTTTTCACCCCGTTAGGGGTTGAATTTAAAAAAAAACCTTTCTTATCTCTCGTAAGAATTACAAAAGTAACGTCTTTGCAAAATTTCAGCTTTCTAGGTTCAAGGGTTTGGCCTCGGCGGTGATGAGTCAGTGAATTAGTCAGGAACTCCATTTTTATATATATATATAGATTATATAATTTATCCTATCTCAAAGATCCATCCCCATCTCTTTTTCATCATCATCTCTGCCTACCCCGCAAGGGAGCTGGCGTGAAGATAAACATACATACATTTCGGAAAGAGTATTTTTGCTCTTCAATATCTGAGTGCAGAAGCCGTTTTTATCAGCTAGACGATGAAGTATATTTAATTTAGAACATCGTGTGCACTAAGTTTGTGAATTCTAAACATCATTAGACCTATTTACTTCTACCTCCCATGGTGCCGAATTTATCATACAACTTTTTTAATTTGTTAAAAACTCAGACTAGGAACCTCCTTGGTGCACTTTTTTAGGGTTCCGTAACTAAAGGGTAAAACGGGAACCCTATTACTGAGACTCCGCTGTCCGTCCGTCCGTCTGTCACCAGGTTGTATCTCATGAACCGTGATAGTTAGACAGTTAAAATTTTCACAGATGATGTATTCATGTAGCCGCTATAAAAACAAATACAAAAAAAATAGAATAAAATAAATATTTAAGGGAGCTCCCATACAACAAACGTGATTTTTTTGCTCGTTTTTGCTCGATATTGATAACGGCAACAGGTAGACGCTTGAAATATTCACAGAATATTTAGTTATATGTTCACTTTAAAAATAAATAATTAAATTAAAATAAAACAAATATTTAAGGGGGGCTCCCATACAACAATCGTGATTTTTTTGCCGTTTTTATAGATAATGGTGCGGAACCCGTTCGTGCGCGAGTCCGACTGGCACTTGGCCGGTTTTTTAATTTGCTTTGCGCGCGCCATTTTCCGTTTTTTTTTTGCATTTTTAGTCATTTCCACGATCAGGTGGGATGAAAAGTTACGTGTTGCACTCGAGTGCAAAGATTTCTCACCTCATGCTCTTTTGATTAGCTCGGTAACGCTCAGGATTCTAATTTTAGAATCACTCGCTTGCTCGGTCATCAAAATTGAGCACGCGGTTAAAAAGCCACTTTGCACTCTTGTATAACAAATAACTTTAATTATCTGTGTATGGTACATTATATATGAAAACGCCTGAAATATATTTGTTTCCTAATTCTACGATAGTAGCTGCTGAAATATGTGTAGGCGTTGTGGTATAAATCTAGATCGGCGTAACTTCCGGTTTTGTTTATTTTTACCGACTTTAGCAAAGTGAAGAATTCGGAATTGTATATATAGGTATATATTCCATCTTGTTAATGTAAACACTTGTACAGAATTTACTTCACGAACTTATTTTTTACTTCCCTTGACGGCTATAACTTATTTTTAACTTACCTTTACGGCATTATCTGGCAGTACCGTGCAAATGTATATATTTTCCCGAGTTCAGCGGCGCAGTGGTTTACAACGCTGCTTTGACACCAACTTTTGCAAGGGTTCGATTAAAGATAAAGATAAAAATTCTTTATTTACCACTAGCTGTGCCCGCGACTTCGTCCGCCGTGGAATTTAAAAATTGTTCAGTTCGCAGAGTTTACGATAACTTATAAATAAGCAGAGTAAAATAGTGAACAGTAAAATATAATAATACATATGTATTATGTACTTTGTCCGCGCGGAATAGTTATTTTTTTATTATTTATTTATATTAATAAAAATAAATAAACTTTCTAGAATAAAAGTAGCCTAAGTTACTCCTTATTACATCAGCTATCTGCCAATGAAAGTCTCGTCAAAATCGGTCCAGCCGTTTCAGAGATTAGCCGGAACAAACAGACAGACAGACAAAAATTGTAAAAATATTCATTTTGGTATATGTACCGTGTATACATCCATATGCATTTAGAAAAAACGGTTATATTAATATTACAAACAGACACTCCAGTTTTATTTATCTGTATAGATTAGGCCCTCGCGGGCACTTAGACACGTCTTACATTTTTTGAAATATAATCTTATTGTATCTTATTTAATTCTCTTTTTACTTTCCCTTTTTTTATCTGCTAGCATTTCGGAAATGACCATTGGCTAAGAAGAAATGCCGAAAGAAACTTGCCAATATAGGTCTCTTTTAAATCAATTAGACATTTAAGAACACAACTGCCTGCTTTATGCAGACGATGCGGCATTAATAGCAGAATCACCATCCGAACTGCAAACACTAGTTACAACAATGAAAGATGATTGTATGAAGAAAGGCTTACAATTGAATGCGAAGAAAACCAAGATAATGGTATTTGAAAGAGAGATAACCAGAACGAACACTAGGATTATGGTTGATGATGTAGTGTTGGAGCAAGTGAATGAGATTGTATATCTTGGAAGTGCTTTTAGCAGCAATGGAAGGTACACCACTGATGTGGAGAGACGAGTGAGTGCCGGGAATAGTTAGAGTAGAATAGCGTTGGGTAAACTTCTAGGCAGCCGAAATCTAAGCCAGAAGGCACAGCTCGCTGTACACAACGCGGTGCTAATCCCAACGGTAACTTATGGAAGTGAGAGCTGGGTATGGCAGAGAGAGCATGAAAGTAGAATAAATGCTGTCGAGATGAGAGCATTGCGCAAAATTTGTGGCATAACGCTTGCTGACCGCGTTCGTAATGAAGACGTGAAAGTTGATCTGAAAGAGAGTGTCGGTGTTAAGATAAGGAATGCGCCGTTAGTTCGGACATGTAGAAAGAATGCGGGACGAAAGAATTACGAAACAGATATACAATGCAAAAGTGGAAGGACGTAGGAACCGAGGAAGACCGAGACTAACCTACCATGACCGAATTGGTCGTGTTTTATCAGAAGGAGATGTCAGGAGTCCCAGGAACCGGCGAGCGTGCATGAAAAGAGCTATGAATGTGAAAGAAGCGAGTGAAGTATGTAAGGACCACGTCTTATGGCGCTCGGTTCTCTCTGCCTACCCCGAATGGGGCCGGGCGTGAAGATATACATACATACATTCTTCATCTTCTTCGCGTTATCCCGTTTCCTAATCCATTAGGATCAGCGGGGTCCACCACCCAAGACAAAGGTTATGGCGAAGCCACCAATTCTTACATGGAGCCACTGCCGTCACACCTCCACGACTCGGAGGGAAAACCAGATGTTCCTTAGGTCAGGTCACATGTCTTTCGATATATAAATTCATGGACGTATGAGTTTCCACATGATGTTTTCCTTCACCGCTGAGCAAGTGATAAATACGTAAATAAATCCGAATATTTTCGTTGAATTATCATCCAGGAGTGAGTAAGTAACCATGGCAGCGTTTACTGGCCGGACACTGTGTAGTCTTTTGTCAGTGGCAGTCGCGATTTGGGCTCCCCTTTCGCTTACCATCAGGCAAAGAGGAGCCACTATGCTGAATCAATATAAAAAAAAGTTCACCATTAGACAGGGCATACGCTTCTTTGCCGCCCGAGGTTTAAACATTGCAATTATTAGGACACCAGCTACGTAGTCTTATGATCATTATGGTACCTATATTATAGTAATATAGTTTTAATAGCTTTTTAATGGCCGTGATACATCCCCGGCCTTAATTACGCGATGGTTAGGTAATAGATACACGTAGGTATTGGATCAGGAATCGTCAATAATAATTAATTATAAGTTGGGATCGATTCTAAGTAGACATACAAAGAAAAGATATCTATTTCTTATGCTTAATCCGTTTCGGGGTAGGCATAGGTCATCATCATCATATCAGCCGAAGGACTTCTACTGCTGACATAGCGGTGAGAGGTGGATTGAACGATAAGATGAACGAGCTGATAGACGTAGCTGATGAATAATAGGTGATATGTAAGGATCGAGTCACGTGGCGCTCAGTTCACTCCGCTAACCCCGCAAGGGATTTGACGTGAAGTTATAGTTAATGACTAGACAATTATTAGATAATGAAGTTAAGGTTTACATGCACAGAATAAGATCGAGAGAGAATGGTGACAATGATAGGCCGAAGCCACCAGCTCAGTACACCAGTCCCTCTCGCGACATCTTGACATTGCGATACAATGATTGCCTATTCATCACGATTCGATTTTAAAAATATGTAAGTATACAGAATTAGATAGATAGATTATTAGATAGATAGATAACATAACAGTTTTATATCAGGTGGACCGTATGCTTGTATACCTTTCGACGTTGTACAGGAAAAAACCTGTGGAGAACCGATGAGAAATATTACGTAGTAACTCAACTCAACGCTACGGGTCGGGGGTTAAATAGAACACGCAGCTCTCATTGGCTAGTTCGTGGATCAACGTCGGCTTATTGGTTACACTATTCACCCATTGGTCAGTAGAATCGCTGAGATATTTAGGCGCTGAAACACAACGTTTTTGTGAGCGCGGGGTTGCCGTCATGCGCTGTCAAGTGGTTTATAGGTTTGGGTCAGGACTCCTAGAAACGAGCGTGCTTGGAAAGAGCTATCTATACGTGTATTTTTTATACAAAGTCAAGGGGTATATAAGCATACGGCCTACCAGATATCAATTTGCGTCACCCCGTTCCCTGGGGTGATGGCTTCAGATGAAGCCTTTATAGCCCTTCCGGCTAAAGGCAGTCCCAGGGGATGTTTTAGTCAGTAGAAATCTGATATCATCGGTTCGTTCGCACGAAATGGTATCTTTGGAAGATCTCACCTCCTCCCTCCCTTTTTCCGGAGGGTGTCCCTCACGGAAGAATGACTAATGCACACCCGTGTGTGTGGGTTAGTCCTTCTTTTGTTGGTCTATAATTTTCTTGGGCGAAAAACAAAAAAAAATCAGATGTAAAGCAGTGAAGCTTCCACGTAGGCTATTGCTAACACAGCAGCTCCTTAGCTGCTTATTGGTAGCCTCACCGACTGGCAGGAACACAACAACCCTCCAGGGAATTGTTATTTGACTGTGGTGTTCTAACGGAATGTCTTCTGTGATGAGGGTACTTTGATTGACCTCACCTCAGAAACTATGTCTTAAAAACAGCCAGTCCAAGACAGACATGTTCATACACACAAGTGTTTGGTCATAGGAATCGAACCCACAAGTTTGATAATTAAGAACTAGATAGCGCAGGGTTAGATTATATAGGAGAAACATTTGTGTGCATGAACATGTCTGTTTGTCTTGGTCTGGGTCTTTTAAGAGAGGAAGGGCGCTTCAACGCAGCCTGTCTGGGGATGTACCTCCACCTAACAGAAAACTGCCGTCAAATAACGACTCTCAGGTAACAACCCTTCTGGAAACTCGTGGAGGGTTGTTGTGTTCCTGCGTGTGAGTGAAGTCACTAGTAACCTCCTAAGGAGTTGCTGTGTTAGCAGCATAGGTGACAGCGCGAGCGATACTTAATGTATTTCAAGCGTTCATAGGCCACTATAAATGCTTTACACCAGGTGGGCCGTATGCTTGAATGCCTCCCGACGTTGTATAAAAAAAACTCGCTATTTTCCACGTTCGACAAATATTTTAGACAAGTTTATTCTTTTACATATCGAGAATTCGCTACGAAACCAATACGAGATCTTAAACCAATATTCCTTACTTCATATTCTGCAGCACGAGAAAGCTTTAGAACACGGCATTAAACTTACTTAACTAGTACATGCATAACTTCAATGTACTTACACCATTTCCTTAGGAATGCACTTGTCAACTTGGCGCATAACTTGTCGCGGCCCTGCATTTTGATCGTCCAAATTTACTTTTCAACACTCAAACACTGATAACATAACCAACACAACACTGAGCACCGTTTTAACTATATACTTTTTTATTTTTACACACACGTGCGTCTCCCGCGGCGGTCGGTCCGTGACTGACGAAGGAGGTATGCCGACGTGCGCACACGCACTATCTGCAATGAAAAGAACTTAAGTTAATAAAGCTGGTTTTATGGAACGGTTCACTAGAAGTCATTGAATTAATTAATTTATAATTTACTTATTATACGCTAATTGTTTTTTTAATGCCTTTCTTATGGGTCTTTGTGTCTTTACGTTTATAAGGTCGAAAGTATTAAAACGTTCTTAGTACTTAGAAAAGTTTATTTGAGAGAAAATGGATTATTTGTTGTCTCACGTGTAATCACTAACATTTAAAACCTAAAGCCTGCAAATAACATATAAGACAACAAATAGGCATCTACTCGGCATAAGCCGTGGGGTCGTCTGACACCGCGGCGCTGGTCTTCCGCTGATGCCTGTTTGAAAATGGCCTGTACGAAATGGCCTGCTTAAATCGCCCATGTATCAACATTACCATACCATACACACATATCATCACGCATGTCTCCCATTGTGGCAGGCAGATACCATGGAATACTTCTCTCGCTTCCTCCACTCTCATCAACCTCTTCATACATACTCTTCGGTTTTGGGTACTTTTGATTTGGTATTTTTAAACATATCACCAATTAAATCTGCATGTGTGTATCTAGGGTGGCTTCTGCCTATATCCCTTATCACTCTTGCTGGATAAACTTCTTTGGTAAATCTTTTGACATTCTATTTTTCCAAATGTCCTAACCTCAGCCTACCCTTTTCAATTTTTGTCTCTACATCATCTTTAATTCCACATAGTTCTCGTATCGGGCTATTCCTTATTTAATGCTATTACCATACCATTTACAGTATATATCTATTTACCTGTATCAATGCAAAAGTGGAAGGATGTAGGAGCCGAGGAAGGCCGAGACTAACCTACCATGACCAAAGTGATGTCAGTAGCCCCAGGAACCGGCGAGCGTGCATGAAGAGAGCTATGAATGTCATAGAAGTGAAGTAAGTAAGGACCGCGTCTTATGGCGCTCGGTTCTCTCTGCCTACACCGCAAGGGACCTGTCGTGAAGATATACATACATCTATGTGCTTAAATCTCCACGCCAAGTCCCTTACCGGGTAACTGAGCTCTCAAATAGATGATATCTGTCACTATAATAGTCATACTTTGTTCTGTGACGAGCTTGGTGGCGCAGTGGTGAAACGCGCTGTTACGTTACTTTGACACCAACGCTCGTAGGCTCGATTCCCACACAGTACAAACATTTGTGTGCATGAACATGTCTATTTGTCTTGGTGATTACAAGACAGATACGCCGCATCAAAGCAACCCGTCTGGGGTAGACCCTCCACCTCACAGCAAAACTGCAGCTAAATAACAAACTTACTGGGGGGGTTGTTGTGTTCATGCGTGTGAGTGAGGGCACCAGTAAGCTCCCAAGGAGTTGCTGTGTAAGCAGCAGAGGAGGCATCGCGCGAGTGATACTTAATACATCGCAAGCGTTAATAGGCTACGGTACCCGCTTTACATCAGGTGGATCGAAAGCTTGTATGCCTCCCGCCGTAGTATAACAAAAAAAACTAAAATTTTTGTACAGTTAGCTGGAAAAGTAATTATAACAAAATCACTATATGATTGAAAAAAATCTAATACATAGGCAGAGTTTATAAACTCGCTCGATGCGGTCCCATGACCTTACGACTCGAGGAGTAGAAGTCTCTCACAGCTCTTTACTTACCAAAAGTAAACATGTTTCTTTCATATTTAAATTGGTCAAAATAGTATTAAGAATACACCAGCAAGCTAAATCAATGAAGGCATAAAAAATGAGGTTGTAATCGAGCGCTGGCAAGGCCGAATGTAGAGCCCTGGAAGGCTGCAGTTCACTTACGCAACCGGCCTCGATTTACATCAATAATACCAGTTATTTATACCATCTATCTATTAGAACATTAGGCCAAGACCTGCCATGATCAAATTGATCATTTTCTATCAGAAGGTGATGTCAGCAGCCTTAGAAACCGACGAGCGTGCATGAGAAGAGCAATTAATGTTATTGGTACGAATGAGGTATGTAAGGATCGAGTCACGTGGCGCTCGTTCTCTCTGCCTACCCCGCAAGGGATTTGGCGTGAAGTTATAGATATCGTCATCATCTCAGCCTGTATTCGTCCACTGTTGAACATTGGGCTTCCCTCTAGAGTGCCACTCGTCTCGATCCTGTGCCACCTGCATCCATCGACTCCCTGCAAACTCCTTGAGGTCTTCGCTTCGTCTAGTGGGGCGTCGTCCGTCACTGCGTGTACCAGTACGGGGACGCTATTCGAAAACCTTTCTTCCCCAGCGGTTGTCGGTTCTACGAACTATATGGCCGCCCCACTGTCACTTCAGTTTGCTTATCCTGTGGTCTATGTTCTACATTAGTTCTACTGCGGATATCCTCATTTCTGATTTTGTCACGCAGAGAAACCCCGAGCTCTTTCCATAGCACGCTGAGCAACCTTGCGCTTCCCCATACGGCCCGCAGTGAAGGCCCACGTTATGGATAGATCTATTGGAACTTGACGTCAGGTACCTTAATGGGCAGAGAGAGCTGAGTGCCACTTAACTCGACCCTTACACACCTCACTCGCTTCTTGAATATTCATACGACTTTGAATGCTCGCTCCCCTGTTCCTAGACCTCCTGATCCTCTAACACAAGATCTATATGGCCGTGGTAGGTGATTCATGGTATTGAGAGTAGTATTAGTCCAGTGGATAAAGAACCAGCCTATTGAGCAATTTGTTGCCCGGTTCAAATCGTGGCATGTACCAATAAACTCGTGTTTTCGGATTTATATACATATTTGTAATAATCACTTGATCGGTGGTGAAGGAAAACATCGTGAGGAGACCACCGGTACCACCAATAAATTATATTTAGAAAGGCGTGTGACCCATCATTTTGACACACGCCGCACTGATGTGCAGTTGCAGTTTTTTAGTAGAATCGGCCTACAGAAGGGACACCAGGGACAGACATCATCAATTGAGTCATCAAGAAAAATAATAACGTAAGAGAATTAAATAACACATATATGCTTTGGTACGAAGCCATCTCGAAAGTAATGCAGTCATTTGGGCCCCGCATAAGACTAAATATTGTCTCATGCTGGAGCGGGCTCAGAACAAGTTTACGAGATACCTATATATGAGGCAATACGGCGTATATCCGTTCTATCCCCTTATATATCCAGGATTATTTGTCTTGGGTATAGTTGGTTTCAATGAACTGCGGGTACGAAGGGAATTATCCCTTACGACGTATTTGTTCAAACTGCTCAGAGGTAAGATCTGTAACTCAGAATTACTCAGTTTGGCGAATTTGAGTGTCCCTGATGACGTGTGGTGTCGTCAACGGCCGCACCTACTGGCAGTGACTTGCGGGCGGTCCAACCTACAAAATAAATCCCCGCTGACACGCGCTCTGATCACCCTCAATAAAATAGCAGAGAAAATCGACATATTCACGAGTTCTCTGAGTGAACTCGTAAATATATTGAAACTGTGGAATTAAAGATGATGTAAGGACAACAAATGAAATGGGTATGCTGAGATGGTTTGGACATTTGGGAAGAATGTTCCGGAAGAAGCATATCGAGCAAGAGTGAGTGGAGGTACCGGCAGGAGCCGCCCTAGACGCACACGCAGATAGCTGATGTGCTGAAAGAGGGCCAAATCAGCACCAGAAACTGTAGAGCATGCGTGAAGAGGTTGATGAGTGTGGAAGAGGCGAGAGAGGTATGTTTGGGACGGTGCAACTGGTGTTCCAGTCTCTGCCTACTCCGATAGGAAACAGGCGTGATGATATGCATGTGTGGAAGGAATCATTTTGGGGTAACGGGCACACTACCTTAGCAAAGATTTCTTTCAGGCAGCTATCCTATGCCTACCCCGAAAATTTTGCATATAGATTGGATATTAAAAGATTAGATATTTTGACAAGCTCGGTGACGCAGTGGCGGCTACTTCGACACCAACGCTCGTGGGTTCGATTCCCACACAGGATAAACATTTGTATGCATAAACATGTCTGCTTGTCTCAATCTGGGTATTTTAAGAGGTATCAAAAAGTAGAGGCGCATCAAAGTCCTACGGTGACCGCTTTATGTCAGGTGGGCCGTATGCTTGTATGTTTCGTGACATTGTATAAAAAAAACATAAAAAGCGGGTGCCATACCGTTGATCCCCTAAGTTGGAAAAGATACCTTTATGATGGTTCTACATCTCGTTCTTTTTTAAAGAGTATTTTTGTGGAGACGTCTATGTATCTATCTATCTATAACTTCACGCCAAATCCCTTGCGGGGTAGGCAGAGGGAACCGAGCGGCGCGTGACTCGATCCTTCAAACCTCATTTGCTACTTTAACATTCATTGCTCATTGGGCGCCGGTTTCTTAGGGTCCTGACATCACCTTCTGATAGAACACGACCAATTTGGTATACCTTTGCATAAAAAAAAAGTGCGCTGTATAAAAGAAAAACATCGTTTTTTTGTATGGCAATACTTAGAATCGATCGCAGTTTATGATTATCATTATTAATGTTCAGATACGACTGAACGTCGCTAATACATTTTGTTCATTGGAATTCGCCATTGTTTTCGTCTGCTAATAAATTATTATACAACATGCGATATGTCCCAACAAGTGGTATGTTTGTATATTTTATTTATTCAAATACCAATGAGTCAAATACGGTGAGTTATTGTTGAATGTTCTCGATTGGTAATATTTGAATGAATTATATTTAACAAAACTATTGCTGCCTTATGGAGAGCTCGAAGGCGTCGTTACCGAATAGATTAATCGCCGTCCACGGCAGCCTGTCTATCATCATTCATCATAATTTCATAGGGAGGCCTATTTTTGAGACCTTTAGAGTGCCACTCGTCTCGATCCTGTGCCACCTGCATCCATCGACTCCCTGCAAACCCCTCGAGGACGTCGCTCCATCCAGTGGGCGGTCGTCCCGCACTGCGTGTAGCAGTACGGGGACGACATTCGAGAACTTTCGCCAGCGGTCGTCGGTTCTACGAACTATGTGGCCAGCCCACTGTCACTTCAGCTTGCTTATCCCGTGGGCTATGTCGGTTACCTTAGTTCTACTGCGGATACCCTCATTTCTGATTCTATCACGCAGAGAAAGCCTGAGCATAGCTCTTTCCATAGCACGCTCAGCGAGTCAATTCTAAAACTTCCTACTCCTACAAATTTCTTCTGATTAAATTCGTTGTGAGTTCCAAGGCAGCTGTAGTTTAACCCCCGGGACGGCAATGGACTTCACTGTTCATTGCCTTTTTTGTGGTCGCCGCTGTTAATTCTGGCTACACAGGAGACACAGTGGTGGGTATGAGTGGTGGGCCTGTCCCGTTAAAAAAGCACGCTCAGCGATCTTGAGCTTCCCCATACCCGCAGTCTGTCTATGGATGGGTTTATCTATCTCTAGTTAAGTGCTTCTGAGCGCACGTTGAGCCGTCGGTCCCGGCTGTTGTAGATATACGACAGTCGTTAAGCTAAGTCAGTGGCCCTCGGGCGGCTTCAAAACACTCACCAATCTACATTTGAGCAGCATTGGATAGTATGCTCTAAACCCCTTCGGTTGAAGGGAGATCAGAATCCCGGCAGTGAGATGAGTATCTTTAGAAGATATTTGGAATTTAAATATATTTCGCATCTTATGCAGAAATTTCAAATATCACCGAACTTCGTTTCATAATTCTACTATGTTTTATTTATTCAAATACTGACGTGAATTACTATTGTTGGAATAATTGCGATTGTTACGTTGGTAACATTTAAGAGGATAAGATTGAAGGGAGCTAGTGCTCTTTTTTATACGACGTCGGGAGCCATACAAGCATAAGATCCACCCGATGTAAAGTAGTTATCATAGCCTATGAACATTGGTAATACATTAAGTATCACTCGCGTGATGCCACCTCTGCTGCTAACACAGCAACTCCATAGGATTGGGGACCTCACTCACACGCAGGAACACAAAAACCCTCAAGGGATTGTTATTTAAATAAATAAACGTAAATATATATTTTTGTTAAATACATACTTATTATACATAGAAAATACCCAGACCAAGACAAACAGCTATGTTCATGCACACAAATGTTTGTCCTATGTAGGAATCGAACCCACGAGCGTTGGTGCGAAAGTAGCATAACAGCGCGTTTCACCACTGCGCCACCGAGCTCATCAATATTTGGCTGCGGTTTTCTGTCACGTGGAAGCACTTCCCCAGTCGGGCTGCTTGGATGAGCCCTACCTCTATTAAATTTCTTTCCCTTAAAAACTTCCCAATCATATAATAGAACTCAATCAGATACGCACTCCTACCCACTGCAGGCTGCAGCTGAAAATCAGTATTTTGCTCTTGAGCAATCTCACCACTGACCTGGGGCTCATTCGTGGTTCAGCACCACGTGCATACCCTTGTGCATCATCGTTATTATATTACTAGCTGACCCGGCGAACTTCGTACCACCCCACGATCAATAAATGGTGTGTTAACTTATTAGATGGTATAAATTCTTTTAACACTTATTATCCTATTCCGCACGAAGACAAATCCAAAAACACAAAAATCATAAAAATCGGTCCAGCCGTTCTTGAGTTATAAATGGTGTAACTAACACGGCTTTGTTTTATATATATAGATTGTTTTTAGACTTGTTATGTATTTGTTTGTGTATGTCAGCCAGCAATCGAAGAAACGTTTTGTCTATCTATCTATTATTTTAGATTTATGAAATTTCTGTACATTGTGTATCTTATACAGAAATATCAATTATTTGCGAACAAATTTCTACTTACAGTTCTACTATGTTTTATTTTTTCCAATAACGGCGTAAATTATTATTTAATTATTTTATATTAATAAATATTATATAATATTTGTGATTAATATATTTAAGAAAATATTACCAATTTAATAAGCACAAATATTTGACGCAAATAGTTGACGTGAAAGGGGAAGGATATAGGAGCCGAGGAAGGCAAAGACTTACCTATCATGACCAAATTGGTCGTGTTCTGTCAGAAGGTGACATCAGGAGCCTTAGAAACTGGCGAGCATGCATGAGAAGAGCAATGAATGCTAAAGAAGCGAGTGAGGTGTGTAAGGATCAAATCACGTGGCGCTCGGTCGTCTCTGCCTACCCCGCAAGGGATTTGATGTGAAGTTATAGATATATACATTATAGGTAGATAAAATTGGAAATGGGACAGAAAGAATACTGAAGAAGAAATAGTAATCTATCTATAACTTCACGCCAAATCCCTTGCGGGGTAGGCAGAGAGGACCGAGCGCCATAGAACACGATCAATTTGATCATGATAGGTAAGTCTTGGCCTTCCTCGGCTCCTACACCCTCCCACTTTTATGTTGTATATCTGTAAAAATGGCAATGATCTAGAATAACAGTTTCCAGACCAATGCCATTTTAGTCACAAGTATCGTAGAGACCACGTCAGAGTCACGGCAGAACCGAACAATGGAACATTTTCCAAGATTTATAGTGACACCTCGTACTTACTGTAGGCCAATTCTACTAAAACCCTGCAGCTGCACGTTTACGCTTGTCAGTTGAGTCGTGCAGGAATAGTGCAGTGCCGATGCATGAATTAAGTAAATAAATAAATATTGCCGGACAAATTACACAGCGCCACCTAGCCCCAAAGTAAGCGAAGCTTGTGTTATGGGTACTAGACAACTGATAAACATACGTAAATACATTTTTTTCTTGTAAATACATACTTATTATACATAGAAAATACCCAGACCAATACAAACAGACATGTTTTCATGCACACAAATGTAATAAATAAATAATAAATATTGTCGGACAAATTACACAGCGCCATCTAGCCCCAAAGTAAGCGAAGCTTGTGTTATGGGTACTAGACAACTGATAAACATACGTAAATACATTTTTTTCTTGTAAATACATACTTATTATACATAGAAAATACCCAGACCAATACAAACAGACATGTTTTCATGCACACAAATGTAATAAATAAATAATAAATATTGTCGGACAAATTACACAGCGCCATCTAGCCCCAAAGTAAGCGAAGCTTGTGTTATGGGTACTAGACGACTGATAAACATACGTAAATACATTTTTTTCTTGTAAATACATACTTATTATACATAGAAAATACCCAGACCAAGACAAACAGACATGTCCATGCACACAAATGTTTGTACTGTGTGGGAATCGAACCCACGAGCGTTGGTGTCAAAGTAGCGTAACAGCGCGTTTCACCACTGCGCCACCGAGCTCGTCGTTGTATTAACATTTCCTGCACTGCAACGACGCTGCAACTGTGAGTATCCTGCAAATGGACTACTTAACACCTGTCACGTTCAATCTAACAAATTGGATTTTTACTTAACGATGACTCCTATAATTTCAAGCCCTTGGTTGCCGGCGTGGAGGTATTTCTAACTGAAAATCTATCTATCTATAACTTCACGCCAAATCCCTTGCGGGATAGGCAGAGAGACTACTCCTCATGCACGCTCGCCGGTTTCTAATGCTCCTGACATCACCTTCTGATAGAACACGATTAATTTGGTCATGGCAGGTAAGTCTTTGTCTTCCTCGACTTCTACATCCTTTCACTTTGGCGTTGTATCAGATATACAACTTCGTCATTCTTTCATCCTGTATTCTTTCTACATGTCCGAACCAACGGAGCATGCCTCTTCTTATTTTAACACCGAAGCTCTCTTTTGGACCAACTCTAACATCATCATTACGAAAATGAATTTGGATTTATGTATATTTTTTTTTATACCACGTCGGAAGGCATACAAGCATACGGCCCACCTGATGTAAAGCGGGTACCGTAGCCTATTAACGCTTGCGATATATTAAGTATCACACGCGCGATGCCTCCTCTGCTGCTTACACAGCAACTCCTTGGGAGCTTACTGGTGACCTCACTCACACGCAGGAACACACCAACCGTCTAGGGAGTTCTTATTTGGCTGCGGTTTTCTGTGAGGTGCAGGTACTTCGCCAGGCAGGCTGATGCCGATTGATGATGATGATTGATGCGCTCTACCTCTCTTAAAACACTCAGACCAAGACAAACAGCCATGTTCATGCACACAAATGTTTGTCCTGTGTGGGAATCGAACCCACGAGCGTTGGTGTCAAAGTCGCGTCATTCACGACTGAGCCACCGAGCTCGTCAAAGTATATATTTATCCCTAGTCTTAGTTAGCGGACCCCGCCAATCCTAATGGATTTGGAAATGGAACAAGACGAAGAAGAAGAGAACATAAGCATCTAACGATACCTCATACAAATCTGTTAATCAGTTTAGGAGTTATGGTGTGATAAAAGACTAAAATTACGAACATAAAAACATTACACTCCTATTTGGGACAGTTGCGTAAAGTAACGTGGACGCGACATGACGCAACTCGCTAAAACTTACCAAGTCGCGGTTAAGTGAGAAACACTTATGTACAGTCCAAAGGTTGCTAATTTGCGGATTGTTTTTATACAACTTCGGGAGGCATACAAGCATACGGCACATCTGATGTAAAGCGGTTACCGTAGCCTATTAACGCTTGCGATATATTAAGTATCACTCGCGCGATGCCGCCTCTGCTGCTTACACAGCATCTCCTTGGGAGCCCTTTGGTTGTGAGTTCTTTGGTAGTTTGTTAAATATTTGCATGGCCATCGGATAAAAACTACCATGGTATAATGTTGTAGTCATATTAGGCAATATTAGTTTGTTTGGGTAGTTATTAAGCATACTGCTTTGACGCGATAACGTCTTATAAATCGATGAACACCGGCTGCACGCACGAGAAAGCAAAGACTTGAAAGCGCGATACAAGCGATAGAGAGGCACGATCGGTCTAAGCGTTCGGCTTGTGACGCATCTATCTCTCTTCCACTCCATCGGCCGATGCGTCCGAGTAGAAGAGAGACAGCGGCGGCACACAACCTACACGTGAACTGTTTTGTCAACTGTTGAATGTTTTCTTATGACCATTTCACGTAAAATTATCGTCCGTAAACCGACTTTACAGACAGCCAATTTTTGAAGTGAAAACTTCTTTAGCGGCGTTGTGCACTTTTTGGGATGAGTAAAAAATGTTAAACTCGCGTCAGGACACGTGACCCTGACCGTAAGATTTTGGGGAGAACTAGAACTGAAGTTCGCTGCAGCGCTAAAACATTAGTTACCTCTAATTAAACAATTAAAACATGAAGCGCTAGATCGTTCATCGCAATGATGATGCTGGTAATGATGATGGTGAAAGAGTCGTTGAAATTATGGATGAAAGTTGATTTTTCTGAGAGATAAATTTTTTAATGTAAAATAATTGTAATAGTTCTGAAGTGTTAAATTTTTAATGTAATATAAATTGTCATCTTTGTGTACGATAGCACAATAAATGAATATTGTATTTTACCACATGCATGATAGTACTTTTATACTTATAAATAAAGCAATTCGTGCGAAATTATTCCCTTACCATTTCAATATATTCAAAAATGCACAACGATTATTGTTCAAGTTTTCACTTCTGCCGGCGCTCCCGGAGTGCAACCCGTTTTTTTTATCGGACAGGTGGATGTGAGTCTTTACAAATTGACACATTTCATAAATATACATGCACGGAAATGACACCAGATTTAACTTTATAATTTTCATACTTTCTATCAAGAGAGATATGGCCTTTCTCACAGATCGTTGTGAAAACATT
Organism: Pyralis farinalis; assembly: GCA_947507595.1. Taxonomy (NCBI): domain Eukaryota; kingdom Metazoa; phylum Arthropoda; class Insecta; order Lepidoptera; family Pyralidae; genus Pyralis; species Pyralis farinalis. The sequence continues at coordinate 2,623,890 of OX382263.1, forward strand.
ATATAACTGCATACAACACATACCTACCTAATAAGAATATGTTCCTTTTTTATACAACTCGGGAGGCATGAAAGCACACGGCCCACTTGATGTATAGCGGTTACCGTAACTAATGAACGTTTGGAATACACCAGAGATTTCCAATTACTTTTGTACCGTAGAACCCTTGCCTATATATTTTCTACTCTTCGAAGACCCCCTATCTAATGTTTGAATCTGATGGACCCCTTACATGTTGCAATCGACCAGGGGCTAATATAGACCACTTTGGGTAGCACAGGAGTTGACTGATCATCGTCGCATCACATGGCTTATTGGTTAAAGTATCTTCCTTTTTTAAGAGAGGTAGGGCGCATCAAAGCAGCCCGTCTGGGGAAGTACCTCCACCTCACAGAAAACCTCAGCCAAATAACAACTCCCTAGAGGGTTGTTTGTTCCCGCGTGTGAGTGAAAGCTCCCAAGGAGTTGCTGTGTAAGCAGCAGAGGAGGCATCGCGCAAGTGATACTTAATATATCGCAATCGTTAATAGGCTACGATACCCGCTTTACATCAGGTGGGCCGTATGCTTGTATGCATCCGGACGTAGTATAAAAAAAATCTTCCAATTGGTCAGTACACACAAATTTTTGCGAGCGCCTTCACGCGCATTCAGTTGCTTAATGGTTTGTGGTAATGGCCCGTCGTACGGTAGGCAGTTACCGTAGCCCATGGACATTTGCAATACCAGGGGCGATACTCGCGCGTTGGCCTTCAAACCTCATTAGAAGAACCCCATGCTGTAGTTCCTTTGGAAAACGCCAGTTCATTCCACAGCTTAAGAGCGTTCGTTCTGGGGAAAAAAAATATGTATTAGCCGTTGAGCCCCACACATACATACATACAAACATATCATCACGCCTGTCTCCCATCGGAGTAGGTAGAGACTGGAACACCAGTTGCACCGACCCAAATATACCTCTCTCTCTTCTTCCACACTCATCAACCTCTTCACGCATGCACTTCGGTTTCGGGTGTTGATTTGACCCTTGTTCAGCACATCAGCTATTTGATCCATACGTGTGCGTCTATGGCGGCCCCTGCCGACATTCACTCTTACTCGATACACTTCTTTCGTAACTCTTTTGTCACTACATCATCTTGCATTCCAAGGGAGGGACCAAAAACTCATTGGAAATCTCTAGACATTAAGAAAGAAACGGTTGACTGCGCTGAATTATTTCCAGGCATCTCTATCTCAGTTACATTCACATCGTTTAGGTTATATGTCTGCCAACAGTTATAATAAGGAAAAGGAAGGCATAGTTTTATAGTAATTGCAAGGTTACAGTTATTTTTAACTGATTTCCGTAACGGATCCCTCGTAACTATCCTCACTAACATGTGATCGCGTCACATAACAACTATGTATACATGCAATTTGATCTAACCTGCTTTGTGTGCTTCCGCCACCAATTAGTTCATGCGGCCTAGCGCCGGCCGGCCGGTCGATTTATCGAGTTGTTAATACAGAGTTTAAAGAGAGATAGGGCGCATCAAAGCAAAGCAAGCAACCCGTGTGGAGAAATACCTCCACCTCACAGAAAACCGCACCCAAATAACACCAGTCACCAGTAAGCTGCTAAAGAGTTGTGTTAGCAGCAGATTTGGTATAGAATCGCATTACATCAGGTGGGCATACAGCTTGTATGCCTTCCGACGTTGTATAAGAATAGCCCAAGTTAGTCGATCGGCGAAAAATCTCCCACTGGCAACCCCGCATGACGTACGTACTTGACCGGTTCTAAAGTCAACATGGAGAACAAAATGGCGGACTATTATTTACAGTCATAAATCTTGCGATCTTTCACATGTCTGAGTAAATCCGACGTTACAGAAGCCATAAAACAACTTCTAGTTACGCCACGTGCTTGGTTTTTAGGGTTCCGTACCCAAACGGTAAAACGGACCCTATTACTGAGACTCCTTCCGTCCGTCCGTCTGTCACCAGGCTGTATCTCATGTACCGTGATAGTTAGACAGTTGAAATTTTCACAGATGATGTATTTTTGTTGCCACGATAACAACAAATACTAAAAAACAGAATAAAATAAATATTTAAGGGGGCTCCCATACAACAAACGTGATTTTTTGCTCGTTTTTGCTCGATATTGATAATGGCAACAGGTAGACGCTTGAAATATTCACAGAATATTTAGTTATATATTCGTTGCCGTTTTTATAGATAGTGGTACGGAACCCTTCGTGCGCGAGTCCGACTCGCACTTGGCCGATTTTTTTGCTCGTTTTTGCTCGATATTGATAACGGCAACAGGTAGACGCTTGAAATATTCACAGAATATTTAGTTATATATTCACTTTAAAAATAAATAATTAAATTAAAATAAAACAAATATTTAAGGGGTCTCCCTTTTTTGCCGTTTTTATAGATAATCGTACGGAACCCTTACTGCGCGAGTCCGACTCGCACTTGGCCGGTTTTTTTTTAATACGTTGGGAGCTACGCAAGCATACGACCGATATGATGTAAAGAGGTTACAGTAGCCTGTGTATACTTTACTTAAAGCATTACTGTTGCCCACCCCTGCTGATAACAAAGCAACTCCTTAGGAGCTTACTGGTAAAATCACACTAATGGTGACGAGCACGCATTGGCGCAGTAGTGAAATGCGCTGTTACGTTACTTTGACACCAACTCTCTTGCGTTCGATTCCCACACAGAATAAACATTTGTGTGTACGAACATGTCTGTTTGTCCAGGTCTGGGTATTTTAAGAGAGGTAGGGCGCATCAACTCAGCCCGTCTGGGGAAGTACCTCCACCTCACAGTAAACGCAGCCAAATAACGACTCCCTGAAGGGTTGTTGTGTTCCTCCCAGTGAGTGAGGTCACCAGTAAGCTTCTAACGAGTTGCTGTGTAGAGCAGGCATCGCGCGAGTGATACTTAATATGCGTTAATAGGCTACGGTAACTACTTTAGATTAAAAGATCTTCGGGGTCCCCTGTAGTTATGGGAGTCCCACAGGGGTCAATTCTAGGTCCATTCTTATTTTTAGTATATATAAATGACTTACCTTATTATGTAAAGGATAAACATGAGATTGTATTGTTTGCGGATGATACCTCTTTGACATTCAAAATTAATAGACAGTTAGATAATTATGACGAAGTTAACGATGCTCTCTCTAAAGTTATGCATTGGTTTAATGTTAATAATCTGCTTTTAAATGATAAAAAGACTATCTATCTATCTATAACTTCACGCCAAATCCCTTGCGGGGTAGGCAGAGAGAACCGAGCGCCACGTGACTCGATCCTTACATATCTCACTCGCTTCTTTAACATTCATTGCTCTTCTCATGCACGCACGCCGGTTTCTAGGGCTCCTGACATCACCTTCTGATAGAACATGACCAATTTGGTCATGGTAGGTAAGTCTTGGCCTTCCCCGGCTCCTACATCCTTCCACTTTTGCATTGTATATCTGCTTCGTCATTCTTTCATCTTGCATTCTTTCTACATGCCCGAACCATCGGAGCATGCCTCTTCTTATTTTAACACCGACGCTCTCTTTAAAAAAATAAGAAGATAAAAAGACAAAAGTAATTAAGTTCTCAACACCTAATGTAAGACAGGTGACTACCAATGTCAATGTTAATGGAACTAATTTAGCCCCTGTGGAGACAACTGTGTTCTTGGGTATAACAATTGACTCCAAACTACAATGGGGCCCACAAATTGAAAAATTATCAGGAAAACTAAGTTCTGCAGCCTATGCAGTGAAAACTATTAGACGGCTCACTGATGTTGATACGGCTAGAATAGTTTATTTCAGCTACTTTCATAGTATTATGTCATATGGAATTCTTCTTTGGGGTAACTCCGCGGACATTAACACCATCTTTTTATTGCAAAAGAGAGCCATAAGAGCTATCTACAAACTTGGTCCCCGGGAGAGCCTTAAAGAAAAATTCAAAGAAATAAATATTTTAGTATGTCCATAAAAACATAGACTCATTTTGTAAAAAGAGTGATACTCATAATATAAATACTAGATATAAGCATAATCTTGTGTTACATGCAAGCCGTCTCCACAAAATAAGTAATTCTTTTATGGGGCAATGTATACGGTTCTATAACAAACTTCCCAGCAATATAAGAGAATTGTCAATAAACAAATTTAAAACTACTATTAAAGCCAAATTGTGTAGCAGGGCATATTATAAAGTATCTATAACTTCACGCCAAATCCCTTGCGGGGTAGGCAGAGAGAACCGAGCGCCACGTGACTCGATCCTTACATATCTCACTCGCTTCTTTAACATTCATTGCTCTTCTCATGCACGCACGCCGGTTTCTAGGGCTCCTGACATCACCTTCTGATAGAACATGACCAATTTGGTCATGGTAGGTAAGTCTTGGCCTTCCCCGGCTCCTACATCCTTCCACTTTTGCATTGTATATCTGCTTCGTCATTCTTTCATCTTGCATTCTTTCTACATGCCCGAACCATCGGAGCATGCCTCTTCTTATTTTAACACCGACGCTCTCTTTCATACCAACTCTATTTCTAACATCATCATTGCGAATACGGTCTACGAGCCTTACGCCACAAATTTTGCGTAGCGCTCGCATTTCAACCGCGTTTATTCTACTTTCATGCTCTTTCTGCCATACTCAACTCTCGCTTCCATAAGTTAGCGTTGGGACCAACACTGCATTGTGTATAGCGAGTTGTGCCTTCTGGCTCAGGATTTTACTGCCAAGAAGTTTTCCCAACGCTCCATTCACACTATTCCCAGCACTCACTCGTCTTTCCACATCTGCGGTGTACCTTCCATCCCTGCTGAAAGCGCATCCAAGATATACAAACTCATCCACTTGTTCCAACACTTCATCATCAATCGTAATCCTTACATTAGTTCTGGATTCTTCTCTTTCAAATACCATTATCTTTGTTTTCTTCGCATTCAGTAGTAAGCCTTTCTCCATACAGTCGTCTTTCATCGCTGTGACCAGTGTTTGCAGTTTAGATGGTGTATCTGCTAATAGCACGGCATCGTCTGCATACAGCAGACAGTTCACCACTTGGTCACCCATGCGCAATCCCACATTCGTTGACCTTATTCTCTGCAGACAACTATCGAGATACAGGATAAACAGCCTAGCAGATAGCATGCAACCCTGTTTGACACCAATTTTGACATCAAACCAGAGTGACATGCCACCGTCTATCCGCACACATGCTGAGCAATCCTTGTAAGTGGACTGCACAGCACGGAGCAGTGAACCGTCAATCCCATATCTCGGCAATATGTCCCACAGTTCCTTTCGCACAACCCTATCAAAGGCTTTCTCAAGATCCACAAAACCGCAGAAAACCTTCCGGTCTATGGCCAGATGCTTCTCTACGATATTGCGGAGCGAGAAAACTTGATCCGTACATCCCCTTCCATTTCGGAAACCTCCTTGTGCGTTATAAAGTATCTGACTATATTAATGATAAAAATGCCTGGGATTGAGTCGATCCAATTGTAATGTAATTAATAAATTATGTAAATTTATTTGGATACCAAAAGAGGGATGCCTGAGTTTTTTGGCAGTATTTTTATCAGTGCTCACCTAGTCATGAACTGCACGGTAGGGAAAAAAATTGTGACGATTCCAAACAAATGTAGCCATTTTTACGGAATAAAAAGATTTTGACTTTGACTTTGACTTTGATGAGGTGGGGCGTATGCTTGTATGCCTCCCGACGTTGTATTAAAAAAAAGCAGTTGCCGTAGCCTATGGATATTTTCAACACCAGGAGTGTCACTCGTGCGTTGCCGAATGATAATGTAAAATGTGCAAGAAACCCTGACTGATCGTCTGCCTTAGCGTTATCAAGTTTCCTCATTCAATGAGACCTTTTCAGGAACACCGTTCCTGTACGAAATCTATATGTTTGTCTGTGCGTTTGTCCGTGTGTTGGTCTGTCGCTTTTTTCGAATATTCGAATTTTGACTTCAGATTCGGATTCAGCATAAAAAAGTAGAATAGGAATGTTCAGGAACACCGTTCCTATCTCTTAAGGAACATGGTCAAAATGGCCGACAAATTAAAAAAAAAATGTATGTATATCTTCACGCCAGGTCCCTTGCGGGGTAGGCAGAGAGAACCGAGCGCCATAAGACGCGGTCCTTACATACTTTACTCGCTTCTTTCACATTCATAGCTCTTTTCATGCACGCTCTCCGGTTCCTAAGGCTCCTGACATCACCTTCTGATAAAACACGACCAATTTGGTCATGGTAGGTTAGTCTCTGCCTTCCTCGGCTCCTACATCCTTCCACTTTTGCATTGTATATCTGTTTCGTCATTCTTTCATCTTGCATTCTTTCTACATGTCCGAACCAACGGAGCATGCCCTTTCTTATCTTAACACCGACACTCTCTTTCAGTCCAACTCTCTTTCGTACGTCAAAAAAAAAATGTTTGTTATATAATTGACGAGCCAGGTGTTCCTCTGGCAATGCAAGCTTGCGCATTCTCAACTGGTTATAGATTAGGTCACACGTCTATTGAAATACAATTTCTTGGACGTGCTGGTTTCCTCACGATGTTTTCCTTCACCGCCGAGCGAGTGATCATTACAAATATGTACATAAATACGACAACGCGAATTTAGTGGTAGCATGCCTGGATTCGAACTAGCGACCAGTCGATCAATAGGCTGATTCTTTATCCTACTACTACTATAACTTCACGCCAAATCCCTTGCGGGGTAGGCAGAGAGAACCGAGCGCCACGTGACTCGATCCTTACATATCTCACTCGCTTCTTTAACATTCATTGCTCTTCTCATGCACGCTCGCCGGTTTCTAGGGCTCCTGACATCACCTTCTGATAGAACACGACCAATTTGGTCACGGTAGGTCTTGGCCTTCCTCGGCTCCTACATCCTTCCACTTTTGCATTGTATATCTGCTTCGTCATTCTTTCATCCTGCATTATTTCTATATGTCCGAACCAACGGAGCATGCCTTTTCCTATTTTTTCCTTGTCCATACCCACTGCTAACACTGCTTTTCTACTTGTGTGCCTCGAGACGTCGTATAAAAAAAGTTTTCTCTATCACCCGTACAGTTCTAAAACCATTAACTAATCTATGGTCGACATTAAGACACCATTTTAATAAGTCAATGACGTCAACCCTCATTAACGACTGCCGATTGGCTAATTTAAATTCAGAACACGCGGTTGCATAGCAACGGTCGCCATTTTGTGACGGGGAACAAATACAAATGGTCGTTTCTTACTGAGCTCCAGTGAATGTCATATATGTCACCAGCGAATTTCCGGACCTTGGCGTGTTTCGCTAGACGGCTAGAGGCAGTGCTGTCATTTCGAAATTTGCAGAACAGACAAACAGAAAGAGATTCAAATAAGTCCAGATTCTTGACATGGACATTATTGTAAAATGTCAACATATGTATGTATGTATATCTTCACGTCAGGTCCCTTGCGGGGTAGGCAGAGAGTACCAAGTGCCACATGACAATATCCTTACATACCTCACTCGCTTCTTTAGCATTCATTGCTCTATCCATAACCGTCTGAGAAAACAGGATTAATTTGATCATGGTAGGTAAGTCTTGGCCTTTCTCGGCTCCTGCACACTTCCACTTTTGCATTGTAAATCTGCTTCATCATTCTTTCATCCTGCATTCTTTCTACATGTCCGAACCAATGGAGCATGCCTCTTCTTATTTTAACACCGACGCTCTCTTTCAGACCAACTCTGCTTCTAACCTCATCATTGCGAATACGGTCTACAAGCGTTACACCACAAATTTTGCGCAACGCTCGCATTTCAACCGCGTTTATCCTACTTTCATGCTCTCTCTGCCATTCCCAGCTCTCGCTTCCATAAGTAATCTATAATCATCATTGCGAATACGGTTTACAAGCATTATGTCACAAATTTACCACAACGCTCGCATTTCGACCACAATTCAAATAAGTAAGTTAAAACAAGTATAAGAAAATATTTTAATGCATGTTTTTCCATGCCATTTAAGGGTTGCAAATGTCCATAGGCTACGGCGACTATTTACCATCAGGCCGGCCATATGGTCGATTTCCACCTTAGCCGCCTTACAATTTCTATTATAAAATTAGCTATCCTAATTTGTAATGCATATTCCTCTTCTTTTTAGTGTAATCCTGTTTTCCAATCCATTAGGATTGACGGGGTCGTCTGCCTAAGACTAAGGATTTAACAAGGACGCTGATATCGACATAGAACGGCCAACGGACCTCTACAACCGAGAGGGAAAACCTTCGTAGATTACGTCACTACACGATGTTTTTCTTCACCGCCGACCAAGTGATAATTACAATTACGTAATTTTTTTTTATACTATGTCGGGATTCATGCAAGCATACGGTCCACCTGATGTAAAGCAGTTACCGTAGCCTATGGATATTTTCAACACCAGGAGTGTCACTCGTGCGTTGCCGAATGAGTGTAATATATTGAGTATCATTCGCGCGATGCCGCCTTTGCTGCTTACACAGCAACTACTTAGGAGCTAACTGGTGACCTCACTCACACACAGGAATACAACAACCCTGCAGAGAGTTGTTATTTAGTTTTCTGTGAGGTGGAGGTACTTCACCAGACGGGCTGCTTTGATGCGCCCTACCTCTCTTTCTCTTAGAAGTACATACATACGGAAACACGAATTTAGTACCTAGTACACGCCCATGCCTGGATTCAAATCAAGACCAATTGGTTAGCAGTTAATCAAATTGCATGTATACATAGTTATTTATCCACTGGTAAGTATGCAAATAAATAATATTGAAGTGGCTGTTTGTAAAGTTAAAAAATCGATATTTATATTTTGTCTATCAGTCTGACGGTTTGATCTGGCTAATCTCGAACCAGCTGGACCGATTTTAATAAGACTTTCACTGGCAGGTAGCTGATGTTATAAGGAGTAATTTAAGCTACTTTAATTTTTAAAAAAGAATTAGATGCAGCGACGGTGGTGGTGGGGGCATGCGGATTCTGTTCCAGATGGCGGACGACCGCAGCAGCCGAGGCAGAGACTACCGGAGCAGCCATCGCAGCGTCGGCATGTTGCTCGTACTAACAGTAGTGGGTGGGTGCCGGCCGGCTCTAGGCCGCATGAACTAATTGGTGGCGGAAGTACACAAAGCAGGTTAGATCAAATTGCATGTAAATTTGACTTTCGCAAAATAACGCCTGAATCTATTAACTAAATACTAATTAGATAAAACTAATTAGATGTCCGCGGTAAAAAAAAACGAAAACTTATGAAATTGGAAACAAATTCAATTCCACGCGGGCAAAGTCACAGGGGGCGGCTAACTAGTAAATAAAATATTGAAAAAACAGTCTTTCTAAATGCTATTATTTAAAAAAAATCTTAAATCATAGTACAGAACCCCAAAATCGATCTGCGAATCTCAATATAATCTCAAATAATAATGCACATAGTACAGAATCGCAAAACCAATCTGTAAACCTCAAATAATGCTATAAAAAGCTGACGGTACCGCACGAAGGTCATACAATGTTCTAAAACGAGCCATTACCAACGCTTTCACTGTTAACCCAGCGCCGTCACGGAGCCCGGACACTTCTCGACCAAGACTACAAACAAAATAAACAAACACACACGCGAATTCAAGAGCTGTGGCAGCCCCACTGGGCTATAAAGAACCGGTCTAGTACGTTGGTTCGGACATGTAGAAAGAATGCGGGACGAAAGAATGGCGAAACAGATATACAATGCAAAAGTGGAACGTTGTAGGAGCCGAGGAAGACCGAGACTAACCTATCATGACCAAATTGGTCGTGTTTTATCAGAAGGTGATGTCAGGAGCCCCGGGAACCGGCGAGCGTGCATGAAAAGGGCTATGAATGTCACAGAAGCGAGTGAAGTATGCAAGGACCGCGTCTTATGGCGCTCGGTTCTCTCTGCCTACCCCGCAAGGGACCTGGCGTGAAGATGTACATACATACATTTACGTACATACTAGTACCACCTGGTCCCCAGTTACAATATTGACATGTACCAAATTCGAGTTTTGGGATTTATTTACTCATATTCGTAATTATCATGCTCTGCAAGCAGCCCGTCTGAGGAAGTACGCGGAAAACCGCAGCCAAACAATAACTCCCTAGAGGGCTTGTGTTCCAGCGTGTGAGTTAGGTCACCAGTAAGCTCCCAAAGAGTTGCTGTGTGTGTGAGGAGGCATCGCGCGAGTGATACTTAACATATCGCAAGCGTTAATAGACTACGGTACCCGCTTTACGTCAGTTAGGCCGTATGCCTCCATGTACAAAAAAAAAATACGATTTTAGTAGCACATGCCAGGACTCGAATGTGGGACCAGTTTATCAACAAACCGGTTTCTCAACCAGTGGGCTACCACTGCAACAAGAATAGGGACGTTCATAACTAAATTGTAATGGAACATAACCGGAACCTTCAAAGACCTTCGCTAGCACGATGGCAACACAGGAACTGTCACAATAGGTGTTGCCACAGCTATCAATAATTAAAATTAATTACGTTCCACGTGTACGAAGCTTCCGGTGGCGGAGGATCTGAACTTCCCCCCCGCTGGCTGGTGTTTTGTAATGTTGATACAAATTGATAATGGCGAAATATCTATCTATCTATATATTTTCTAAAAATGATCAATTAAGTATCTAAATCAAGTTGTTACCTATTTAGTATACACCTGGTTCAGCGCTGGAGAGGCTGGTAATCTGTAATACAGGCTTTTCAGATACCAGTCTCTCACATAGACCACTCTCTGTAACTCTAATTATTATTTACTGGACCCTAATTTAATTTAATCCATCTATAACTTCACGCCAAATCCCTTGCGAGGTAGGCAGAGAGAACCGAGCGCCACGTGACTCGATCCTTACATATCTCACTGGCTTCTTTAACATTTATTGCTCTTCTCATGCACGCTCGCCGGTTTCTAGGACTCCTGACATCTGATAGATAGATCATCACCTTCTGATAGAACACGACCAATTTGATCATGGTAGGTAAGTCTTGGCCTTCCTCGGCTCCTATATCCTTCCACTTTTGCATTGTATATCTGCTACGTCATTGTTTCATCCTGCATTCTTTCTACATGTCCGTTCGGACATGTATAAAGAACAGTTCGGACAGGATTGAGTCCATCATGTGTTAGTTCAGTAGCATAGGTTTACTCATAGGCTGCAGTAACCGGTTTACACCAGGTGGGATGTTTGCTTGTTTGCCTCCCGACGTTGGAACCTGGGCGTTCGAAATTCGTTCGGCGTTTTTTTTTAATGATTTTTCTCAGAAAGGACACCTACATACACAAACTTGGAAGCAAAACCTTATCGAAATACAAAATTCGATCCAATTCGATAGAGCCTTTATACACGGAATATATTTTATATATATATACAAGAATTGTTCGTTTCAGGTGATAGGATAGAACAACCGTGGGTGCATCTGTCAATGACAGTGAGCGACCCACTCCGCAGACGGTCGCCATTCAAGCGGAAGCAATGTCGAATTCATAATACCTTCATCTGGTCAGCTGCGGTGTATATTGTTGCAGTGGTTCCGTGCGGTGTGGTATTCAGGAACACCGTTCCTATATGAAATCTATATGTTTGTCTGTGTGTGCGTGTGTCTGTCGCTTTTTTTCGAATATTCGAATTTTGACTTCAGATTCGGATTCAGCATAAAAAAGTAGAATAGGAATGTTCAGGAACACCGTTCCTATCTCTTAAGGAACATGGTCAAAATGGCCGACAAATTAAAAAAAAAATTGAATTGTTATATAATTGACGAGCCAGGTGTTCCTCTGGCAATGCAAACTAGCGCATTCTCAACTGGTTTATTACTACTGCCTCTGGGATCCCGTTTCCTAATACGTTAGTATTGGCGGGGTCCGCTGCATAAGACTAAGGATTTGGAGGAGACTAAGTTTGTCATGAGAGCTCGATGGCGTCGTTGCGCGAGTCGTTCTAACCTAACACGCAGGTTAAGCAATGTCGACCGCAGCCTGTCTATGGATGGGTTTTTATCTATCTCGAGTTTCTCCGTGCCTCGGAGGGCACGTTAAGCCGTCGATCCCGGCTGATGTCGATAGATGACAGTCGTTAAGCTAAGTCAGCGGCTCACGGGCAGCTTGAGAATACCGGCCTCCGCCAATCCGCATTTGAGTAGCGTGGTGGAGTATGCTCTAAACCCCTTCGGTTGAAGGGAGATTCGTATCTCTGCAGTGGGATGAGCAGGGGTTGATGTGGAGTTTGCCATGGAGCGACAGCAATCAGACTTTCACAATCCGGAGGGAAAATCAGACCTAGGGAATTTAATAATAAAAATAGCATAACGCACTGTACCTCCAATGATTGATGTATTTTTCTTGAATACATCTTCACGGCCCTGGACACTAGGTATGCTGTCTCTATTCCATTGCGTGTTGAATACGAGTAATTTATGTAAATTAAATAGTTGTCATTTGGCTGCGGTTGTCTGTGGGAGATGGAGGTACTTCTTCCCCAGACGGGCTATTTAGATGCGCGCTGCCTTTTTTAAACTTACCAAAGTTCCTGCGAGTGAGTAGGCGGTAGGAGGGAGGTGTTTTTTTTATACTACGTCGGGAGGTATACAAGCATACGGCCCACCTGATGTAAAGCGGATACCGTAGCCTATTAACGCTTGTAATATATTAAGTTTTGCTCGCGCGATGTCTCCTCTGCTGCTCACACAACAACTCCTTGGGAGCTTACTGGTGACCTCACTCACACGTAGGAGCACAACAACCTTCTACGGAGTTGTTATTTGGCTGCGGTTTTCTGTGAGGTGGAGGTACTTCCCCAGACGGGCTGCTTTGATGCGCCCTACCTCTCTTAAAACATCCAGACCAAGACAAACAGACATGTTCATGCACACAAATGTTTGCCTTCTGCGGGAATCGAACCCACGAGCGTTGGTGTCAAAGTCGCGTCATTGACGACTGAGCCACCGAGCTCGTCAACAAGTTGTTTTATGGCTTCTGTAATGAGTACATGCCGGGATTCCAATCACCATTTGGTCAATAGGCTGTTTCTTTATACTGGGCCGTCAGTGCTTTCACCTGCTGTTTAGCTTATTAGCTGGTACATGCCCCCACCAGTTTTAGAACCGGGTACCAGTTGGTCAACACGCCCGGATGCTTAACCACTGGGCTATCACTGCACATTCTACTTGGTCCTAAAACGAACTCGCAATGTTTGAGTAACCGCGGAAACCAATTAAAAATTTTAAATGTGAGAGAGCTGCCATTTGGAGAACTACAAACACGCTTGTATATGAATATCGTTTACGCTTCGAGGAATTTGTCTCGGCGGTAATTTCGGCTGTGTTATGTAACAGACGAACATACAAGGTCCGAGTGCGAGGCGCTAGTAGAGTGGTCATTACAGCCATTAACACACTTTGTGTGGTGTAAGCACGAGTCGAGCAACGTCGACCGTAGTCTGTCTATGGGCAGGTTTATCTATCTCCGTGCTTCGGAGGGCACGTTAAGCCGTCGGTCTCGGCTGTTGTCGATAGATGACAGTCGTTAAGCTAAGTCAGTGGCCCTCATGCGGCTTGAAAACACTTGCCTCCGCCAATCCGCATTTGAGCAGCGTGGCGGAGTATGCTCTAAACCCCTTCGGTTGAAGGGAGACCCGTGTCCCTGTAGTGGGATGAGTGAGGGTTGATGTGGGAAGCACAAGTCAGAGTGGTTAGTAACGCTACTTTAACACCATGAAGGAACATGGAGAACCGACTGGATCGATTTTACGTAGTAACTCAATTCACCGCTACGGGTCGGGAGGTAAAGTAGATGTCCTGTTCTTATTGGGTAGTTCGCAGATCAACAAGGGTTTAAGAGGGGCAGTTAACGTGCCCTCCGAAGCACGAAGAAACTCGAGATAGATAAACCCATCGACAGACAGGCTGCGGTCGAAGTTGCTTAGAATGATACGCACAAAGATGCCATCGGGATCTCTGAGATTACGTCAATATTATCGGTTTACAATATTATTTGTCTATAGTCTTAGTGAATGTCAAAAATAATCATAATTATGACAATGTCATATTCATATTTGTCATATTTGACGAGCTCGGTGGCTCAGTTGTGAATGACGCGACTTTGACACCAACGTTCATGGGCTCGATTCCCACGCAAGGCAAACATTTGTGTGCATGAACACGTCTGTTTGTCTTGGTCTGGATGTTTTAAGAGAGGCAGGGCGCATCTAAGCAGCCCGTCTGGGGAAGTACCTCCACCTCACAGAAACCCGCAGCCAAATAACAACTCCCTAGAGAGTTGGTGTGTTCCTGCGTGTGAGTGAGGTCACCAGTAAGCTTCTAAGTAGTTGGTGTGTAAGCAGCAGAGGCATCGCGCGAGTGATGCTTAATATATTACAAGCGTTAATAGGCTACGGTAGCCGCTTTACATTGGATGTATGACTGATTTATTTTTCTATTGCATCGGAAGGCTTGAATGCCTTCCGATGCAATAGAAAAATAAATCAGTTTGTGTAATAGATATTTGGGCTTTATATGTTAGTTATACGTTGCAGCAAGTAGATTCGGTATGAGATTTTCAGGAACACCGTTCCTATATGAAATGTATATGTTTATCTGTGTGTGCGTTTTTTTCGAATATTCGAATTTTGACTTCAGATTCGGATTCAGCATAAAAAAGTAGAATAGGAATGTTCAGGAACACCGTTTCTATCTCTTAAGGATGATCATGTCCAAAATGGCCGACAAATTAAAAAAAAAAAAGAATTGTTATAATTGACGAGCCAGGTCTTCCTCTGGCAATGCAAGCTTGCGCATTCTCAACTGGTTATATATCAGAATACAATGGTGAAGGACATTTAAAAAAGGACGAAAGAGTTTTTACTTTAACCAACGTATACAGAGAAGTTTTGAATCATTATTTAAATTATCGTATAAAATATGCATCTTAAGTTTAATGGGAAATATTTTTTTTACCGCATAGTTTTTTGTTTCATTAAACAACCAGTTGAGAATGCGCAAGCTTGTTTTTTTATTTGTCGGCCATTTTGACCATGTTCCTTAAGAGATATGAACGGTGTTCCTGAACATTCCTATTCTACTTTTTTATGCTGAATCCGAATCTGAAGTCAAAATTCGAATATTCTAAAAAACACACACACAGACAAACATAGATTTCATATAGGAACGGTGTTCCTGAATATACAAAAACGGTTTAACCAGAGGGAGACTTTGTACAAAAGTTGTCTGCGTGGGTACCTCTGTCTCAGCTATTTCTACCGCTGTTCCGGTTTGAAGGGTGAGATATGGCAGAGAAATTACTGGGTACTGTGACGAAACAGACTTAAGTCGCAATATTGGTAGCGCGCGAGTAACATGCCCGTGGTGTTGCGAGTGTCAATAGGCTGCGCTTACTATCTAATGCGGGCCGCATACTCGTTTGACAATCAAATTTCATAAAAAAAAGGTATTATTTATTTCAGTGTTAATTTTATGTATTTGTTTTTTATTTTAAATGTTACATAATTTGTTTGACAAAGACGGGCATAATAACTGTGTAGCCTCGGAGAAAGTTGTGATTATAGAGGTTACAATTTTGACAATAGAACCTTAATAACGTTCAAATTTAAAAAATTCAATGTATTACGGTCGAATTACGACCACTGGCCGACCATTAGTATACATATTAATCAACAAACAATCTGTGTTTATGGTATTAGATAAGCCATATGAATATTCAGAAAGAAAGAAAAGAAAGAAAGAAAGAAAAATTTGCATTTTACATCAATGCACCAAAACGGCCTCCGCTCAGCATATGTCGTAGCCCGTGATGCGAACCACAACGCTGGTTCAGAATCACTAATTGCAAATAAATTTCGTGTTCATTACATACATACATACATATCATCACGCCTGTCTCCCGTTGTGGTAGACAGAGACTATAGAACGGCAGGTGCACCGATCCAAGCATACCGCTCTCGCCTCTTCCACACTCATCAACCTCTTCATGCATGCTCTTCGGTTTTGGGTGATTTTGATTGGGCCCTCACTTAGGCATTGGGCATTCAACACATCACCAATTTGATCTATATGTGTACGTCTAGGGCAGCCCCTGCCGACATCACCATTATTATTATCACGTGTTTATTATTCAGTACATTTTAAATTTTTAACGAGACTTCGTAATTGAAACGAAGTGTAGTGTACAGAAACGTTAAATTATAAAATAAAATAAAAAAAAATAATAATTACAGGCGTTTTAACGACAAAAAGGATGGTGACAGACAACTGCCGAACTATCCCTAAAATAACTGGACCAATGACGCAGCTGCGCGTTCGAATTTGGAACGCGCGCGTTGGACCGAAACGGCGCGCGCGCATCTCCATACAAAACTTAGTTTTCGCTGCTTGTAATTTGTAATATATTTCTCTTTTTTTACTACGCTCGCTTTAGTAAATCTTTTATTCATATGTCTTTAAAATATGTATAACTTCACGCCGAATCCCTTGCAGGGTGGGCAGAGAGAAACGAGCGCCAAGTGACTCGATCCTTACACACCTCACTCGCTTCTTTAACATTCATTGCTCTTCTCATGCACGCTCGCCGGTTTCTAATGCTCCTGACACCAACAATAATAATATATGATATAATAATAATTACATTCTCATATGCATAATCATATTAACCCCGCAGGGCAGCTTCTGGCGAGCTGTTAGTGGGAACGACACAAATGGGCCTCTGCGAGTTGGATCCATATACTCGCGTGCGTCAAAAATTATACACATTTGATGTAAACAGAGATAGTGACTTGGTAGGTAGAGATAACCGAGCGCCATACGACTCTTTCTTTGCACTACTCGCTTGCTTCTTTATTCATATTTTTTCATTCATTCATTCTTCGCTTTCATTCATAGCTCTTTTCATGTACGCTCGCATGGCATGAAGATATTTAACTAGCTTCTGGTGGAGAGATTAGCAATAGTAATTTGAAACTACGGTTCGCGGGTTCAACGACGAGCTCGGTGGCGCAGTGGTGGAACGCGCTGTTACGCTACTTTGACACCAACGCTCGTGGGTTCGATTCCCACACAGTACAAATATTTGTGTGCATGAACATGTCTGTTTGTATTGGTCTGGGTTTTTCTATGTATAACAAGTATGTATTTACAAAAAAAAAATGTATTAACGTAAGTTTATCAGTTGTCTAGTACCCATAACACAAGCTTCGCTTACTTTGGGGCTAGATGGCGCTGTGTAATTTGTCTGGCAATATTTATATTTATTTATTTATTAATTCCCACACAGGACGAACATTTATGTTCAGGAACATGTTTGTTTGTTATTGTATGGGTGTAAGTACGAGTATTTAAGAAAGCTAGGGCGCTTCAAAGCAGCCCGACTGGGGAATTGCTGCCACCTCACAAAAACCGCAGCCAAAGACTACTCCCTGCAGGTTATTGTGTTCCTGAGAAAGAGTGAGGTTACCAAAAGCCTCGTATAGAGGTTCTGTGTTAGCAGCAGGAGTAACTTCGGGTATTGCAGATGTTTTTAGTTCCACTTCGTACCACTCGCCACAAACTAAAGTTTACCCTCATCATCTTGATGAGAGGTAATCCACTACCGTACGCTTTTTGAGGCATTTTCCACCATGTACGATGAAATTGTGGAGTCAACTACCTTCAGCGGTGTTCCCGAACAAAACGATATGGGTGCCTTCAAGAAAAGAGCTCATGTTTCCCTAAAGAGGCTGGCAACGGATCAGTGATCCTTTGGTGTTGCTGATGTCTATGGGCGATGGTGACCACTTACCATCAGGTAGCCCACATGCTTGTTTGCTTATGCTTGTATGCCCCCTGACGTTGTATAAAAAATACGGATAGATTTTTTTTATACAGCGTCGGGAGGCATCCAAGCATACGGTCCATCTGATGTACAGCAGTAGCCTATTAACGCTTGTAATATATTAAGTATTATTCGCGCGACGCCTACTCTGGTGCTTACACAGTAACTCCTTAGGAGCTTACTGGTGACCTCACTCACACGCAGGAACACAACAACCCTCTAGGGAGTTGTTATTTGGCTGCGGTTTTCTGTGAGGTGGGGGTACTTCCCCAGACGGGCTGTTTTGATGCGCCCTACGTCCCTAGATAATATATATATTTATATAGATAGAAAGTGACTTTAGATCTTCTCAAGATAAGAAAATGGCCGCCGGAGAAAGTCGCGGATTTTAATGAATTTACAATTGTCTCAAATAACACTGCAAGTTTCGTTTGAAGCTTGAAAAAACCTTGATTGAACCCAAATACCGTGGGATGCTTGCATGCGAACAAGTAATTGCCCAACGCAGTGACTATTGTGTGTGTCTGTTCCCACATAACTCGTAAGCTGTTTATACAGGGTCGTGTTTTATTTGCCATGTCTGTTATTGGATGAAATTCCTATATAAGTCGGCGAATTGAGAGGTCAGTGGCGCAGTGGTGAACGCGCTGTTACGATACTTTGACACCAACGCTCGTGGGTTCGATTCTCACACAAGACAAACATTTGTGTGCATGAACATGTCTGTTTGTCTTGGTCTAGGTGTTTTCTTTATATCTTATTTATTTACAAAATAAAATGTATTTATGTATGTTTATCAGTTGTCTAGTACCCATAACACCAGCTTTGCTTACTTTGCAAGTAGATGGCACTGTGTAATTTGTACGACAATATTCATTATGTATTTATTCACGCCGGGTCCCTTGCGGAGTAGGCAGAGAGAACCGAGCATCATATGACGCGCTCCTTACATACCTCACTCACTTCTTTAACATACATAGCTTTTTTCATGCACGCTCGCCGATCCCTAGGTCTCATATTATACATTCCTATTTATACATACTAGGATACGAGAGTAGTAATAGCCTAGTGGATAAAAACCGGCCTTGTGATCAACAGGTAACCGGTTCGATTCCTGGCGTGTACCACTAAATTCTGGTTTTATGTACATATATGTAATTACCACTCGCTCGGCGGTGAAGGAAAACATCGAGAGGGTCCACAAAATTATATTTAGAAAGACGTGTGACCTAACTTGATGATCTGGTTCCTCCTCTGGGTTGCAGAGGTCTGACGGCAGTCGTTCCATCGGTAACAACTCACTAGAGGATTGTTGTATTGCTACGTGTGAGGGAGGTCACCAGTAAACTGCTAAGTGTGGCTGTGTTAGCAGCAGAGGTAGCATCGCGCGAGTGATACTTAAATACCAGGTGGGCCGTATGCTAGTATACTTTCCGCGTTATACAAAAAGACATCTTCGCCGGTTCGGACATATAGAAAGAATGCAGGATGAAAGAATGACGAAGCAGATATACAATGCAAAAGTGGAAGGCCAAGACTTACCTATCATGATCAGATTGGTCGTGTTCTATCAGAAGGTGATGTCAGGAGCCCTAGAAACCGGCGAGCGTGCATGAGACGAGCAATGAATGTGAAAGAAGCGAGTGAGGTATGTAAGGATCGAGCCACGTGGCGCTCGGTTGTCTCTGCCTACCCCGTAAGGGATTTGGCGTGAAGTTATAGATAGATAGATAGACATCTTCGCCAAACACTTAGACTTGGGTAGCGGGCCCGCAAATCCAATCATTTTTAAGAGAGGTAGGGACTGACTTGAGACTTGTATAACAGACTTTTGTTACACAAGTCTTAAGTCAGACCGTAATGGAGTACTGTAGTCACCTTTGGACGGACGCTACTGGATCTCAGTAAGTGACCTTGTGATCCGGTTCAGAGACGAGCTGTGAGAATTGTCCTCAAACAAAAGCTTACAGACGGTATTGAGTCCTTTAGTTTAAGGCGAGATTTTGCCTCCCTTTGTGTGTTCTACCGACTGTACAACGGGCTGTGTGCTGAAGAATTGTTCGATACGATGCCGCACCTCTCACCGACGGCTTGGAGTTCACCCTCACACACTGGAACAGCAATGGTTGCGTACTGTACGGTTCCAGCGAGGTGTTCTTTCGAGAACACTCAAGTTGTGAAATGAACCCCCAGTCGAGGTTTTCCCAAGTGTCTACACTACAGCATGGGGTTCTTCGAAAAAGGCGTGACCGCACCGCTGGTATTGTAAATGTCCATATACTGCGGTAATTGCTTACCATCAGGCAAATCATACGCTCGATGACCACCTTAATGGTATAAAAAAATAAATCCGTAGAAACGTGTTGACGTTAAGAAGAAGAAGACATACAATATGTATGTATGTAGGTATATCTTAACGCCAAGTCCCTTGCGGGGTAGGCAGAGAGAACCGAGCACTATAAGACGCGGTATTTACACACTTCACTCGCTTCTCTAACATTCATAGCTCTATTCGTGCACGCTCGCCGGTTCCCGGGGCTCCTGACATCACCTTCAGATGAAACACGACCAATTTATACATTATTTATATTTTTACGACATCCACATACATTTTAATTGTTTTGAACGATCCGCTCCTGCCATGCAATTCTCTAAGCGACTCGTAATGGCTGTGTGCGTCGCTGTGATCACAGATGTCACAGCTTTGACATCGTCTACTGCGATCACGGCTAAATTATTTGGTATTCTATGAGGCTGTAAGCGTACGCGAGGCTGTTTGCCTTGAAGAATTCCAATTCCAAACGCAGCCTTGCGGCGCTAGTTTCGCACAACCTTGAAAAGCGACACCAAAGAATTGCAATTTTGTGTTCAAGGCTGTAACAGCCGATGTTTCCGAGGATGTAAGGATGTTTGCTCTTACAGAATTGCAAAACCGCCTGTATACAGCCTTCTGCAGTGTAAAAGTGAATGGTGTTGAGTGTTATATTTGATGTTATATAAATGTATGAGTGATTGTGTGATGTCATTGTTATGTATGACCTGAGACCTGCAAAGGCAGGTTAAGGACATGAAATTTGGATGTTATTATTCAATTGATGACTTTTTTTATACTACGTCGATACCGTAGCCTATTAACGCTATCGATATATTAAGTATCACTCGCGCGATGTCTCCTCTGCTGCTTACACAGCAACTCCTTGGGACCTAACGGTGATCTCACTCTCAACAACACAACAACCCTCTAGGGAGTTATTTGGCTGCGATTTGTTCTGTGAGGTGGAGGTGCTTCCCCAGACGGGCTGCTTTGATGCGCCTTACCTCTCTTAAAACATCCAGACCAAGACAAATAGATGTTCATGCACACAAATGTTTGCCTTGTGCGGGAATCGAACCCACGAGCGTTGGTGTCAAAGTCGCGTCATTCACGACTAAGCAATCGAGGTCGTCAAAATGACTTCTTTAATGGTAGTTATGAACCGGCCTCCCGGCGCCGGGATAGGCATACGATCATACGGCTCACGCCGTTGAAAAGGAGGTTATTGTAGCCCATAAACCTATATACCATTTAACAGCGCATAAGGGCACTTACTTATAGAAACGTTCTGTTTTAGCGCCTTAATATCTCAGCGATTCGACCTTACTGACCAATGGGAGATTATTTTAACCAATAGCTGATAAGTGACGCGATGTTGATTCGCGAGCTAGCCAATAAGAGCTACGGTTTCTACTTTAGCTGACCTGTAGCGGTGAATTGAGTTACTACGTAATATCCGGTTTATCGGCTCTGCATAGGTTATACCTTCACGGTCACACCTACAGTAAAAAGATGCTTATTAAAAAGGCCACGTCGGGAGACACAACTTACCACCCGCCTGATGTGAAGCGTATTACCGTAGGATATGAACGCTTGCAACACAGAAAGTATATATATCGCTTGTACGACGCCACCTCTGCTGCTAACACAGTGACTCAGAGTTTGCTGGTGACATCATTATCTATCTATACATCTATACATATAAATAAAATTGAAGTGTCTGTCTGTGATTTCAAAATAAAGACTTTATCTTAAGCTCATATTATTATTTTCACGTTACCAAAGCCTAAATACGGATTTATAACTTTTTTGTCTGTCTGTCTATCTGTTTGTTTGTCCGGGCTAATCTTCGAAATGGCTGAATCGATTTTAACGGGACTTTCACTGATAGGTAGAGGACTGTTCAGAGCAGAATATAGGGTACTTTTTATCCCGTAAATATTTAGGGTTCCTGCGTAAAAAATGAAAAACTGTTAAAATTAGCGGGGAATATCTTCCCTTTCGGGGCAATTTTATTTTTATTATTTTCATAGAATACGTATTTTTTGTAACATAAAATAACTACGCATTTTTATGTAATATAAATAAAATACATATACGTTGCCTCCTGTAAAGGTCAATAGATGGCGCTGTACGAAAATTGAATCGCTGTATTGTATCTACAACCCTGAACTTTGTTTTTTTTTTAAACAGAAACAATTTCATGTCTACAGAGAAATAAAGGCTACTAAAAGCCCAAATCTCATGCGTGCGAAGCCGCGGGCTTCTGCTAGTCTATATATATAAAAATGAATGTTTGTCTGTATGTCCTCTATAGACTCGAAAACGGCTGGATCGATTTTGATGAAATTTTCAGAGAATATTCAGATTAGCGTAGCAGGATCCTGTGAAGGTTGGTGGCGATCGGATCACCCGTGCGAACCCGGGTGGGTAGCTAGTGTATTATAAAAATATGTATTTACAAAAATATCACATATGTTTATCAGTTACTACTATATATATATGTATGTACGTATATCTTCACGCCAGGTCCCTTGCGGGGCAGGCAGAGAGAACTGAGCGCCATAAAACGCGGTCCTTACACACTTCACTCGCATCTCTAATATTCAAAGCCCTTTCCATGCACGCTCGCCCGTTCCTAGGGCACCTGATATCACCTTCTGATACCTTCTATCTTCGCCTATCTTTCTTAGCATTATCCCTTTTTCTAATTCATTAGAATTGAGGGTTCGCTACCTAAGACTGAGGATGTAATGCGACTGCCGTCAGACCAGAACCCAAAGGGAAAACCAGACCTTGGCAGGGTCTGATTCTTAAAAGTAAGCATTTGGCTAAGATAGTCAGACCTCTACAGCCTAGAGGAGAAACCAGAGCTGTCTTCGGCAAGTCTTTCAAATTCAAATTCCTTATATTTGAGACTAGGACTTCGCAGGAGCTTTCTCAAGTCAATAGTATAATTAAAGAATATGTGACACGCTTCCTTAAAACGTAATTTACTTTTTTTTTTATACTACGTCGGGAGGCATACAAGCATACGGCCCATCTGATGTAAAGCGGGTACCGTAGCCTATTAACGCTTGCGATATATTAAGTAGATAGATAGATAGATAGATAGATAAAAAGTTTATTTGTATCATAGAACACACATGTAAGACAATGAGATTGGGTTTTTCACAGAGAATAGGTGCCTAGATTACAAAAAGAAACATACAAAAACTACAAAATACATACAGTACAATGTACAGCGATGTTCAAGCATGTGTGTTGCAGTGATACAAACAGGCAGCAGCTCAGTGGGTTGTCTGCTCGAGGAGCAAACACTGATTTTCAGCTGCAACCTAATGATACACGCGGGAATGCGCGGCAGCGATACAACACACTCGTACAACCATAAGGACATTTTTTGTGCCAATTAATAATTAGCACAAAGATACACAGCGCCAGCCAGCCCCAAATCAAGCAAAGCTTTATAAGCATATTGTTACATATTGTCTTAATATAACCGTTAAAATATGCATAAATACAATAAACAGTGTACATAAAAAAAAAACACAATACACGATAAAGTAGGTACATTCAATAAGGAACATTTAATAAGTCAATTCTTAAACTAAATTGTAGACAAAGCAACTGAAAAGTATCACTCGCGCGATGCCTCCTATTGCTGCTAACACAGCAACTCCTTGGGAGCTTACTGGTGAGCTCACTCGCTCTAGGGAGTTGTAGTTTGGCTGCGGTTTTCTGTGAGGTAGAGGTACTTCCCCTGACGAGCTGCTTAGATGTGCCCTACCTCTCTTAAAAATCCTATATCCTTCCACTTTACAAATCCTACTAATATTATAAATGCGAAAGTTTGTATGTATGGATGTTTGTTGCTCTTTCACGCTTAAACGGCTGAACGGATATGAATGAAATTTGGCACGTAGATAGATTATGATCTGGATTAACACATAGGCTACGTTATTTGACTCCACGCGGGCGGAGCCGCGGGCAGCAGCTAGTATGTACATAAATTAAAAAATCACGAATTTACTGGTACATGACGGGATTGAAACCGGGGACAATTTGGATAATGGTCTGGTTCTTTAGCCACTGAGCTATCACCGGTCTTACAGTGTGGATAGAGAATATTTATTTAATGCCTAGCTCTGTGGCGCAGTAGTGGAACGCGCTGTCATGCTACTTTGACACCAACGCTCGTGAGTTCGATTCCCACACAGTACAAACATTTGTGTGCATGAACGTGTCTGTTTGTCTTGGTCTGGGTATTTTCTATGTATAATAAGTATGTATTTACAAAAAAAAAATGTATTTACGTATGTTTATCAGTTGTCTAGTACCCATAACACAAGCTTCGCTTACTTTGGGGCTGGGTGGCGCTGTGTAATTTGTCCGACAATAATTATTATAAAATAAATAAGCGTCCGTCTTCAATTTTGTACTGTAGTGTACTTGGAAAGCATTGAGCTAGTGACGCAACCGTCTGTTGCGCAAGACTCCCTCTTGGATTATAATAAGTGTGTTCTAAGTAGCGTAACTCTTATTATTTTTAATTCCTAGACGACTGAGCATCGCTCGGTGTTTTCTTATGTTATTCAACAAATCAAATCAAATCAATACAAATGTATTTATAGAAATAATACAACAAATGTTTTTTTTAAGAGGGCTAGGGCGCATCAAAGCTGCCCGTCTGGGAAAGTACCTCCACCTCACAGGAAACAGCGAAATAACAACTCCCTAGAGGGTTGTTGTGTTCCTGCGTGTGAGTGAGGTCACCAGTAAGCTCGCAAGGAGTCGCTGTGTAAGCAGCAGAGGAGGCATCGCGCGAGTGATACTTAATATGTCGCAAGCGTTAATAGGCTACGGTACCCGCTTTACATCCGGTTGGCCGTATGCCTCCCGACGTAGTATAAAAAAAAATGTATTCGATTTTATAATAAGTTGCCTGAAACAGTTCTGTTCTTTCCTGACAATGTGTTCAAAAAGCACATTAAAAATACTCTCTGTAGAAGGGTTTATTATAGAATTGATGAATATGTAACTGACAAAGATGTCTGGAAATAATTCAGCACAGACTACATGTCCTTAATAATTTTTATTTTTACCATTTGATATCATTATTGTACCAATATGCTTGTGTAAAAACATTTTTGTAATATCTAATTGTCAATTTTAAAAGAGACCTATATTGGCAGGTTTCTTTCGGCTTTTCTTCTTCGCCAATGGTCATTTCCGAAATGATAGTAGATTAAAAAATCGGCCAAGTGCGAGTCGGACTCGCGCACGAAGGGTTCCGTACCATTATCTATAAAAACGGCAAAAATATCACGTTTGTTGTATGGGAGCCCACCTTAAATATTTGTTTTATTTTAATTTAATTATTTATTTTTAAAGTGGATATCTAATTATATATTTTGTGAATATTTCAAGCGTCTACCTTTTGCCGTTATGAATATCGAGGAAAAACGAGCAAAAAAATCACGTTTGTTGTATGGGAGCCCCCCTTAAATATTTATGTTATTCTATTTTTTAGTATTTGTTGTTATAGCGGCAACAGAAATACATCATCTGTGAAAATTTCAGCTGTCTAGCTATCACGGTTCGTGAGATACAGCCTGGTGACAGACGACGGACGGACGGACGGACAGCGGAGTCTTAGTAATAGGGTTCCGTTTCACCCTTTGGGTACGAAACCCTAAAAAAGGAAAATAAGAGAATTAAATAAGATACAATGTAAGACGTGTCTAAGTGCCCGCGAGAGCCCAATGGCAAATGAAGAGTTTTCAGTAAGCTTCTAAGGAGTTGGTGTGTAAGCAGCAGAGGCATCGCGCGAGTGATGCTTAATATATTACAAGCGTTAATAGGCTACGGTAGCCGCTTTACATTGGATGTATGCTTGAATGCCTTCCGACGCAATAGAAAAATAAATCAGTTTGTGTAATAGATATTTGGGCTTTATATGTTAGTTATACGTTGCAGCAGCAAGCATTCGACGGTATGAGATTTTCAGGAACACCGTTCCTATATGAAATCTATATGTTTGTCTGTCGCTTTTTTTTCAAATATTCGAATTTTAACTTCAGATTCGGTTTCAGCATAAAAAAGTAGAATAGGAATGTTCAGGAACACCGTTCCTATCTCTTAAGGAACATGGTCAAAATAGCCGACAAATTAAAAAAAATATATATTTGTTTATTTTTTAGGGTTCCGTACCCAAAGGGTAAAACGGAACCCTATTACTGAGGCTCCGCTGTCCGTCCGTCCGTCCGTCCGTCCGTCCGTCTGTCACCAGGCTGTATCTCATGAACAGTGATAGTTAGACAGTTGAAATTTTCACAGATGATGTATTTCTGTTGCCGCTATAACAACAAATACAAAAAAATAGAATAAAATAAATATTTAAGGGGGCTCCCATACAACAAACGTGTTTTTTTTTTTGCCGTTTTTATAGATAATGGTACGGAACCCTTAGTGCGCGAGTCCGACTCGCACTTGGCCGATTTTTTTTTTATACTACGCCGGGAGGCATACGGCCCACCTGATGTAAAGCGGGTACCGTAGCCTATTAAGGCTTGCGATATATTAAGTATCACTCGCGCGATGCCTCCTCTGCTGCTTACACAGCAACTCCTTGGGAGCTTACTGGTGACGTCACTCACGCGCAGGAACACAACAACCCTCTACGGAGTTGTTATTTCTCTGCGGTTTTCTGTGAGGTGGAGGTACTTCCCCAGGCGGGCTGAATATTTGAATCTTTTTCACTACTCAGCAAGCGTACAGTCCGCATCACAGAATAATAGAAAGTTCTTATGCAAAATTCATTTGAATTATTCATAGAACGTGCCTCATTTTGTACGTTCTACCGATTGTACAATGGGCTGTGTTCAGAGTTGTTTAATACCTACAGCCTTCTTTTATAAGAGCACGGCTTGCCATCGACATGGAATTCATTTTCACACATTGGAACTAAAATGGCCAAGTACGAAAACAGCCCTGGTGTTAGAAGTGTTCAACGGCTATGATGACTGCTTGCCATCAGGTAGGTTAGTCGAAACTATGGTTTGCCGTGTCCTCAGTACGAAGCAGCTCGGTATAGTTAAACCCATCCTGGGGCAAGCCGAAAAAATCTAAGCGTGCGAAGCCGCGGGCAAAAGCTAGTATGAACATAAATTCGAAAACGCGATTTTACCGGTACCATGTCAGGGTTCGAAGCGGGGACCAGTTGGTCAAGAGGACGCGGTTCCTTACCAACACTCTGGGCTATCACTGTGCCATTGTTCTTTTAAAGTACTAGAATATAATATTTTAATATTAACAGGCTTTAACTTCATTTCCAACCGATACAAAGTAGTCATTACAAAACAGCCAATGAGTTTTATCACTCAATCAGTGCGTGACCACCGCACAGATTTGTGCCAAGTAATGTAATAGATAGCCATGTCTTCAACAAGCATGATAGCCCAGTGGATAAAGACATTATATACGTAGACTATGTCAGTCATTTCATTAAATAACTTTGCAATTAATTTGACAATAACATATTTGACGAATTTTAAGCAAAGAATTAACTGCCCTAATGGACAAATTAAATAATAAATCAGTGGTCAACCCCAAGAATTATGTAGTGTACACTTCTTGCACTGAATTACCTAATAATCCCACCTAATAATAATTGATTATAATATTAAATTAACAAAATTCTTGGGTTGGGCCATAGATTTTTTGTATAATTTGACAAAAACACATTTGATGATTTTAAGCAAAGAATTAACTGTCCTAATGGACAAATTAAATAATAAATCAGTGGTCAAACACAAGAATTTTGTAGTGTGCACTACTTGCAATAATAATCATTACATTATAATATTAATTATTTAGATAATTCAGTGCAAGAAGTGTACACTATAAAAGTCTTGGGTTTGTCACAGATTTATTACTTTATTTGACAAAAACACATTTGATTAATTTTAGGCAAAGAATGAACTGCCCATTAAATTATAATATTAATTATTTAGGTAATTCAGTGCAAGAAGTGTACACTACGAAATTCTTCAGCTTGAACACAGATTGATTATTTAATTTGACAAAAACACATTTGATGAATTTTAAGCAGAGAATTAACTGTCCATTAGATTATAATATTAATTATATAGAAAACATCGCGAGGAGACCCGCACGCCCAGGACACTATGTTTCGAAAGACGGCTGATTTAAACTATGGAGGTCTCGTTTTCCCTCTGCACTGTGGAAGTCTCGCGGCAGTCGGTCCATATCATTTGACAAGCACGGTGACAGAGGCCTCAACAATGTTACTATCACATCAAGGCTCGTGGCTTCGATCCCTATACTGCCATGCAATTCTGTAAGAGCAGACGTCCTTACATCCTCGGAAACATCGGCTGTTACAGCCTTGAACACAATGAACACAATGCAATTCTTTGGTGTCGCTTTTCATGGTTGTGCGACACTAGCGCCGCAAGGCTGCGTTTGGAATTGGAATTCTACAAGGCAAACAGCTTACAGCCTTATAGAATATCAAATAATTTAGCCGTGATCGCAGTAGACGATGTCAAAGCTGTGACATCTGTGATCACAGCGACGCACACAGCCATTACGAGTCGCTTAGAGAATTGCATGGCTGGACAAACGTTCGTGTGCATGAATATATCTGTTTGTCTCGGCCTGTGTGGTTTTAACAGAAGTAGGGCGCATGAAAGCATCCGATATGGGGAAAAATACCTCATAAAAACCACAGTGAAATAACACCCTGAAAGGTTGTTGTGTTCCCGCGAGTGATTGAGGTTACCAGTAAACGTCTAAGGTGTCGCTGTGTTAGCAGCAGAGATGGCAACGCGCGAGTAATACTTAATGAATCGCTAGCGTTCATATTCTACGATAACCAACCAACAGCTGGTGGGTTGTATGCTTGTATGCCTCCCGACGTTAACCTAACTAAGCCCGAGACTTCTTTCGCGTGTATCCCGGTATCCCACAGGAGTCGCTTCAAAAAGAAAGAAAGAAAGTCTTTCTTTTTCGTCGATTTTAGGGGTTGTACCAAGATGTTGAATAATAGTCTGTAACCTCAAGAATTGGGCCATACAGCACGTTCAATCCAACAAGCAAGCTCTTTAAATGTATATAATAGTATACATGAAAACCAGTATCTCCTTAGAATTAAGAAACAGGATAACAATAAAAAAAATTGAGAGGTAGGGCGCATCAAAGCAGCCCGTCTGGGGAAGTACCTCCACCACACAGAAAACAATAGCCAAATAACAACTACCTAGAGGGTTGTTGTGTTCCTGCGTCTGAGTGAGGTCACCAGTAAGCTCCCAAGGAGTTGCCGTGTAAGCAGCAGAGGAGGCATCGCGCGAGTGATACTTAATACATTACAAACGTTAATAGGCTACGGTACCCGCTTTACATCAGGTGGGCCGTATGCTTGTATGCCTCCCGACGTAGTATAAAACAAAAAAACCAGTTGAGAATGCGCAAGCTTGCATTGCCAGAGGAACACCTGGCTCATGAACATTCCTATTCTACTTTTTTGTGCTGAATCCGAATCTGAAGTCAAAATTCGAATATTCGAAAAAAAGCGACAGACATAAGCACAGACAAACATATAGAATTTATATAGGAACGTTGCTCCTGAAAACAATGATATTTCCTTAAAGACTAAAAGGCAGTGGTAGTACGAACGCCGGGTGTGCCACAGCCTAGCTAACTCAGCACAGTGGCAGTGGTTTACTGCGTCTCGCACCAACAATGCGACGTAACGTGAATAGCACACGTAATTACGAAGAAAACACACGGATGTGATGTGTGGTGCAAGTGAAAAGAGACGAGCGTTGATAAAACGCAATTGGATTTTGTGTAGGTTACATTTACATTATATTTTATAGTATTTATAGGGAGGTTTTTTTAAGTGAAAACTTCTTTAGCGGCGTTGTGCACTTTTTGGGATGAGTAAAAAATGTTAAACTCGGCGTCAGGACACGTGACCCTGACCGTAAGATTTTGGTGAGAATTAGAACTTAAGTTCGCTGCAGCGCTAAAACATTAGTTACCGCTAATTAAACAATTAAACATGAAGCGCTAGATCGTTCATAGGGCATTATATTCTCGCGACCAAAACGTTGTAAGCGCCATGAAATTCTTGGCGCTTACGCGTTTCGTTCAATGTAGTTTATCAACATCCCTGTTTGGTCCTTATGTTCAAGTTATCACTTCTGCCGGCGTGCAACCCGTTTTGTTTTTTTATACCACTAAATAAAAGGTGGCAATAAAGCATACGGCCTGCCTGATGCTGAACAGTCACCGTAGTCTGTGGACATTGAATCACCAGGGGTGTCATTCATGCGTTGCCGACCCTCTGAAAACCTCTTCACGCATTTCTTGAAGAACTCCATGCTGTAGTCCCTTGGAAAAACCTCGGCTGGGAGCTCATTCCACAGCTTAAGAGTTCTCGGAAGAAAACTTCTCTGGAAGCGCACAGTACGCGACCGTTGCGGTTACAGTGTGTGAGGGTGAACTCCCCGCCGTCGACGAGCGGTGCGGTTATAAAAGGAGTATTTCGATTATAAATTGTAAAACCTATATAATAATAGGCATGTACAGCTAAGAGCAGATCATGCTTAACAGTCGAATTGCGATTGTAACCCTTATTACGAACGACATAAGAACGGTACATAGGTAAGTGTAAAGCTTGAGCTGCACTTAGCTGTACCTCTAAATTCGTATTTTCGGATTTATGTACATATTTACTAGGCTACATAGTTAATAGGCTACGGTACTCGCATTGCATCAGGTGGGCCGTATGCTTGTATGCCTCCCGACGTAGTATAAAAAAATGTATAGGTGATCATTTTAAGACTTGTGCGCAGACTGGGTCCTCGAACTGAACTTTAATTAAATCTGTTCTGTACATTCTGACAAATAAATTGACCTTGACTATATGCATATTGGGAGACGTGTTAAGCATGCACGGTATAGAGTTTACTTATGTTTTATAAACTAATTCTTCAAGATTTAGCCTGTTCGACTTTGTAGACTACGTATAGAAATTGGGAAGTCCACAACTTTCAAATATTACATGTGTCCATATTCTCAAAGAAACTCACGTATCATATACTTACTCAATTATAATAATTATTTTTGACGTAATAACGTCTTATAAATCGATGAACGCCGACTACATGCAGGAAAAAGTGTCACGTTCCGCCTGAGCCAAGCGTGCAAGCGAGAGCGCGATACAAGCGATAGAGAGGCACGATCGGCCTAAGCGTACGGCTTGTGACGCATCTATCTCTCTTCCACTCCATCGGCCGATACGTCCGAGTAGAAGAGAGACAGCGGAAGCAAACAACTTACACGTGAACCGTTTTGTCAACTGTTGGATGTTCTCTTATGACGTTATCACGTAAAATTATCGTCCGTAAACCGACTTTACAGACAACCATTTTTTAAGTATATGTTTATAATTTATCATTTCTTTATATTTCTGTATATTTGTTACCTTTTTTTAATAATTTAGTGAATAGTGCTTTCTTAATAGTATATAAGTCATGGTCCGTTTGGCTACGGGTATGTAGAAAGAATGCGAGATGACGAATCTAAAGCTGGTTGGTAGAGATCTGTTGTAGAGGTAAACACGTGTTCATGTTCTATTAATATTAATCTCTAGCTAGATTTCTTATTGACAACTGGCGAGAGCATATAATATACTAGAGTAACACGTCATAAATTAATAAAAACAAAAGCCATCTTGACATTACAATTTCGTTTACTTCCTAACGCAGTGTTCCACAAACTTAGTTTTCAAGGTACGCGTATCAAATCAACAAATTTTATATGTACACCATGCAAAAATAGAATATTTATTTAAACTACATTATACTAGCGGGAAGTTAGCGCAATGAAGAGCGTATTCTTTCTGGCAAACTTTTACCGCAGCTCACCGTCTGATGTTCACGATACACCAATATGCTGCGGCACATGTTATACGCAACGCTGGGGTTACCAACTTAAAAAAGACTAGGTTCTCAATTCTTATGCCATGATAGGTATTAGCAAATTGCGAAGTCGTTTTGTGTTTGGAACCTCTTGTCTCAAATTTGGTGCTGGCATAACTTTACTGAAATGGTTTTAACAAAACCTTTGTAATTTATTACTACTTACTAATAAATAAATAAATAATAAATAAATATTGTCGGACAAATTACACAGCGCCACCTAGCCCCAAAGTAAGCGAAGCTTGTGTTATGGGTACTAGACAACTGATAAACATACGTAAATACATTTTTTTTTTTGTAAATACATACTTATTATACATAGAAAATACCCAGACCAAGACAAACAGACATGTTCATGCACACAAATGTTTGCCTTGTGTGGGAATCGAACCCACGAGCGTTGGTGTCAAAGTCGCGTCATTCACGACTGAGCCACCGAGCTCGAATTACCTCCTTCTTCATCAGCCGTCATCGTGTAAGATACATCAACATCAAAGCAGTTCGCCTGGTGGAATACCTCCACCTCACCTACAACTGGAGCCAAATAGCAACTCCTGGAGGGTTGTTGTGTTCCTGCGTGTGAGCGAGGCCACCTGAGCTCCCAAGGATTTAACTGTGTTACATTCTGATGCTGGAGGTGGCATCGCGATAACTTAAAGTATTGCATGCGGCCGTAAGCTTGTATGCCTCTCGATATCGTATAAAATCCTGCTTTTGAATATTATACAAAAATCTAAGTGTCCTAAGCTAAGTATGCTATATACCCTTTCGGTTAAAGGTATCCCGTATTCGACCAGTAGGATGAGCAAGTGTGCGTGTGGTGTCGTGCATTTGGTTTGGTGTGTGGTATGTATATACTATATCTTCACGCCAGGTCCCTTGCGGGGTAGGCAAAGAGAACCGAGCGCCATAAGACGCAGTCCTTACACACTTCACTCGCTTCTTTCACATTCATAGCTCTTTTCATACACGCTCGCCGGTTCCTAAGTCTCCTGACATCGCCTTTTGATAAAACACGAGCAATTTGGTCATGGTGGGTTAGTCTTGGTCTTCCTCGGCTCCTACATACTTATACTTTCGCATTGTATATCTGTTTTTGTGTGTGGGTAGGTCGAAGATATACCCTCCCCGCCATCTCTCGTCGCTCGCACCGCTCCGTGTCCGAGACGCCTGCCCGCTTTCACCGAACGTACCATTTTTTGCGAACGGCATCACTTTCTGGTCATTTATTCACTCGTCGATCTCCTATTATCCGTGTATTTACCAGTTCCGTATGTACCATCGTCAACGTTCACGGTTTACCCTTTAACAACACTCCCTTGTACGTGTTTTCGTAGCTAGTCCATGCCTTTATTTTTTAACCAATAAGGTAAGACTATTTGTTATGGTTATTAAACTCAATAGCTTCAAACTTTCGCCACATCTAGTAAAATATCAATAAATGTGAATAAACAAAAGGTGTTTTGCCCATAAAAAAGTCTTTCCATAAAAAAGATATATAAAGATATATATATATATATGTATATATATTGGTTTGGACATGTAGAAAGAATGCAGGAAAAAAGAATTACGAAACAGATATACAACGCGAAAGTAGAAGGATGTAGGATCCGAGGAAGGTCAAGACTTACCTACCATGATCAAATTGATCGTGTTTTATCAGTAGTTGATGTCAGGAGCCTTAGAATCCGGACAATGAATGTGAGAGAAGCGAGTGATGTTTGTAAAGATCGAGTCACGTGGCGCTCCGTTCTCTGCCTACCCCGCAAGGGATTTGGCGTGAAGCTATAGATATATATATATATGTATGTATCATGCCAGGTCCCTCGTGGGGTAGACAGAGAGAACCGAGCGCTATAAGATGCTTTCCTTACCCATCTACCTCAACATCTAACATTCATAACCGATGTGATGAACAAGGGCCAAATCAAAAGCACCAGAAACCGAAGAGCATGATCATCAATCGAATAGGTGGATGAGTGTGGAAGAGGAAAGATCTCTGCTTATAAAATTCATAGCTCTTTTCATGCATGCTCTCAGGCCCCTAACATCAACTTCTGATAAAACACAACCAATTTGGTCATGATAGGTGTATGTTGGTTTTCCTCGGCTTCCACTTTCGCATTGTATATGTGTTTCGTCATCGTCCTGCATTCTTTCTACATGTCCGAAACAATGGAGCATGCCTTTTCTTATCTTAACACAGACATTTTCTTTCAACTTTCAAAACAAGCCTCCGGGTAGGTGTTATTTAGCTGCGGTTTTCTGTGAGGTACTTCCCCAGACGGACAGCTTTGGTGTGCCCTACTTCTCTTACAGTAAAAACTACGTTGAAGGACAATAGGGCGTTGTGTGTGGTTGATGCTACTCTTAGGAAAGTCTCAACTACCCACAAACGACCTGTACATTTTTGTTTAGTAGGGGCGTGATATCGGTGGTCAGGTATACTTCTCTCCGGCGGGCTTCGCGGCCGGGGCTCAATCTTGTTAAGGTAATCTAGTGTTTGGGTCCCGGGGGTGGACGTCCGCTACGGAGAGGGTACGACGCTTGGCCTCGGGAGCACGCCTCCACTGGTCGTGCGTTAGTCGGGTGCACCACCGGTTAGCTACGCAGTCGTTCCCGGTTGCGCTCCTGTCTCGGGGTCCAGTCTTGCTAAGTTAATATAGTGTCTGGGCTGCGAGGGAGGGTGCGCACAGGTGGGACGACCGCATAGCACCGGAGGCAGTGCAGCCCAGTAGGCCAATTCTGCTAAATAAATGCAACTGCACTGCTGCGCGGCGTGTGTCAAAATGCGTACATTTTGACGTTTCGGTATTCTGTTAAGTGATCTGACAGCAGCGACGTTGCAGGAATGATGCAGTAAATGACACGTTATTCTGTTAAAAAACCTGCACTGCACCTGTACGTTTCCTGCACTATAATCGTATTCTGATAAATTGTTTTGACATTTGTATACCGGTTACAGAAGTTTTGAAGGAGTTTACTTGCAGCTTTGCTAACGTTAGTCTCAAGCAACTTTTGCGAAGAGAAAATAATATTCTGAAGCGGTGATTTATATTGCAAAATATTTGTTTTGTTTTAAGAAATGTTTGTAGAAATATATGATTAAGTTTTCAGTTAGAAATACCTCCACGCCGGCAACGAAGGGAAGGGTGTGAAACTATAGTAGTCAACATTAAGTAAAAATCCAATTTATTAGTTTTAAATATAGTAACATTACAGGAGTTAAGTAGTTCATTTGCAGGATACGCACAGTTTCAGGGTAGTTGCAGTGCAGGATACGCACAGTTCCAGCGTAGTTGCAGTGCAGGAAACTTTAATAGAATACACGTATTGGCACTGCACTATTCCTGCACGACTCAAGTGACAGGCGTAAACGTGCAGTTGCAGTTATTTAGCAGAATTGGCCTACAGGTTTTCTGCGTTGCCGTGTTGTTCCTGCGACTGGGTCGAATTTTCTTTTTTAAACTTGGTTCTCCATTTCCATTCTATAATTACAATTTACGAAGTGTATCTGTACTGTGGCTGCGCAATAAGTAACAACCTTACACCTATGATGGTGCTTCATTCAATCACGCAACTAAAATGTCGCGTACAGCGAAAATGAAACAATTCGCAGAGGAGGGCACTTCCCTGGAGCCTCACTCGAGCAAGGAGTTTACAACTTGAAGATGATGATGTTGTTGGTGATGATGATGGTGATTCTCTTGCACCCAGAGACGAAGAGAAGCAGACATGGTCATGGACATAAATGTTTGTCCTGTGTGCGCTGTGTGTTGTTCCAACACTTCATCATCAACCGTAATCCTTACATTGATTCTGGTTTCTTTCAAATACCTATCTTTGTTTTCTTCGCATTCAATAGCAATGTGACGGCCATTGGCACTAAATAAACAAAGAACTTACAATTGTGTATGTTTAAACACAATAATTGTGATCAAATATATATAAGGACGTCCATTGAACGTAACGGGAATATTAATTTTTTAGAATAATTAATGACTCAATGTTTTGTATGTTCATTACTCGGAAATCATAAAATGAGTAATGAAATGACCAATGGTCAATGCCATCTGTTTTCTTTAATAAAAAATATAAAGTTGTTATTTTTTTTATACGGGAAAGGCCCACCACTGTGTCTCCTGTGTAGCCAGAATTAACAGTGGCGACCAACAAAAAGGCAATAAACAGTGAAGTCCATTGCCGTCCCGGGGGTTAAACTACAGCTGCCTTGGAACTCACAACGCTGCTTTCACAGCAACTCCTTAAGAGCTTACTGGTGACCTCAGTCACACGCAGGAACACAACAACCTTCTAGGGAGTTGTTATTTGGCTGCGGTTTTCTGTGAGGTGGAGGTACTTCCCCAGTCGGGCTGCTTTGATGCACCCTACCTCTCTTAAAACATCCAGACTAAGACAAGCAGACATGTTCATTCACACAAATGTTTGCCTTGTGTGGGAATCGAACCCACGAGCGCTGGTGTCAAAGTCGCGTCAATCACTACCGATTCACCGAGCTCGTCAGAATGCAATAGTGACAGGAGAGGCATCTGGTGAAACTTTAAGCGCTAAATTGTCCAATATGCATCCGAAATTGATGTCTTTATTATATCGCTCGATCTTTTAACCACTAAGCCTAAAGTGATGCGGAGTTGATCCGTGAACTATAGCCAATAAGAACTGCGCTAACTAGTTCAGTAGAACAGTAGCTGTGAGTATCGTTTTATTGGTTCTCCATAGGTTATTTGATTCTATTTACGCTTATAGTTTGAAGGAAGGAAGTGGAAGTTTTTGAACTGAAAAGTTCTTAAAGCACGTTGGCACTTTCAGGATGAGTCGAGTCTCGCCCGTAATAGCTAACCATTATACAGACCGCACGCTCCTTTGACACCTGAGTGGTACAAATTCGACGACCTCGGTGGCAGAGCGGTTGATAATTCGACTTTGACACCAACGCTCGTGGGTTCGATTCCCACACAGAACAAACATTTGTTTGCACGAACATGGCTGTTTGCCTTGGTCTGTATGCTTATAAGAGAGGTAGGACGCATCAAAGCAGCCCATCTGGGGAAGTACCTCCGCCTCACAGAAAACCGCAGCCAAATAAAAAT
Organism: Pyralis farinalis; assembly: GCA_947507595.1. Taxonomy (NCBI): domain Eukaryota; kingdom Metazoa; phylum Arthropoda; class Insecta; order Lepidoptera; family Pyralidae; genus Pyralis; species Pyralis farinalis. Next base: position 2,661,246 of record OX382263.1, read on the forward strand.
TCCCTAGAGGGTTGTTGTGTTTCTGCATGTGAGTGAGATCACCAGTAAGCTCCTATGGAGTTGCTGTGTTAGCAACAGAGGTGGCACTTAATGTATTGCAAGCGTTTACAGTAACCGCTTTACATTTATTGTATGCCTCCCGACGCAGTATAAAATAAAATAACAACTCTCTGGACTCCAGTGGTTCTCAAAGTTGTCTGCGCTACGACTCATCTAATACAAGTTCCCAAACTCGGGACCCACCTATAGAAAATTTAGCCGTTACCAATATACCTAAATAAAGGACTTTTCAAATAACAAACAAAGTTTGTTTTTTAAGCGCCGCCCGCGCTTACAATCTGTCCGGGCGGCTGACAGTCGCCCAGCGGTTGGATCGGTAGGGTGGTGTGCCGTTCTGCAGGCAGGGCCCACTTAATGTTCGCTCGCGACCCACCACTGGGTCGCGACCCATAGTTTGTGAAACCCTGCTCTGGAGGGCTGTAATGTTCCAGACTACCAGTAAGCTACGACTACGCACAATCGATTCGAGTGCCACATGAGTGACACCAGTAACAGCTAACCATCATACAGGCCGTACGCACCGTTGCCACCTATGTGGTATAAAAAAAAAAAAAATTTTACTTAGAGACAACCTGTACCATGTGGCCATTCTTGGTTAATCACCCCGCATCGTCACGCCGGTCGTGACTCGCGTGGTAAAGGCCTCACGTACAGGATGCAATCTGACCTCACCGCGCGGACCTTGTGCCGACGAAGATGGCCGCTTACGAAACGTTGACGCCAGGCCGTTTGCCAATAGCCAAACGCTACATCTATACGACGTCAGGAAATAATACACAAACAAAAAAAAAACCGTCCAAGTGCGAGTCGGACTCACGCTGAAGAGTTCCGTACCATTTTCTATAAAAACGGCAAAAAAATCACGCTTGTTGTACGGGAGCCGCCCTTAAATATTTGCTTTATTTAATTTAATTATTTATTTTTAAAGTTAATATAGAACTAAACTAGCTGCTGCCCGCGGCTCCGCCCGCGTGGATTCAAATAACGTAGCCTATGTGTTAATCCAGATCATAATCTATCTACGTGCGAAATTTCATTCGAATCCGTTCAGCCGTTTAAGTGTGAAAGAGCGACAAATATCCATACATACAAACTTTCGCATTTATAATATTAATAGGATATTCTGTGAATATTTCAAGCGTCTACCTGTTGCCGTTATCAATATTGCGCAAAAATGAGCAAAAAAATCACGTTTGTAGTACGGGAGCCCCCTTAAATATTTATTTTATTCTGTTTTTAGGGTTCCGTAGCCAAAGGGTAAAACGGAACCCTATTACTGAGGCTCCGCTGTCCGTCCGTCCGTCCGTCCGTCCGTCTGTCACTAGGCTGTATCTCATGAACCGTGATAGTTAGACAGTTGAAATTTTCACAGATGATGTACTTCTATTGCCGCTATAATAACAAATACTAAAAAATAGAATAAAATAAATATTTAAGGGGGCTCCCATACAACAACCGTGATTTTTTTGCTCATTTTTGCTCGATATTGATTACGGCAACAGGTAGACGCTTGAAATATTCACATAATATTTAGTTGTATATTCACTTTAAGAACAAATTATTAAATTTAAATAAAACAAATATTTAAGGGGGGCTCCCATACAACAAACGTGATATTTTTGCCGTTTTTATAGATAATGGTACGGAACCCTTCGTGCGCGAGTCCGACACGCACTTGGCCGATTTTTTTGTATTTGTTGTTATAGCGGCAACAGAAATACATCCCAAGATACTTCGAAATACGTGTAATCAAAAAAAGGTCTGGTTTTCCCTCATGCGTCATAATCATAATAAACACTTATAATACGTTAAGTACAAGTAAGCCACCTCACAAACAAAGCTACTCCTCAGGAGCTTACTGGTGACCTGACTCACACGCAGGAACACAACAACTCCCCAGGGAGATTATATTTGGCTGCATCACTGCGAGGCGATGGTAGTTCTCCCCGGACGGGCTGTCTCCCTTAAAAACACCCAGACCAACATAAAAATACATGTTCACAAATGTTTGTCCCGTAAATCGAACCCACGAGCATCGGTGTCATAGTTGCGTTATTAATCACTGCGCTACCGTTCATCATAATATAATAGTTACCGGATAAGTTAGTGTAACTATATAATTTGAATCCAAGGAATGACGTAAGCAAAATATAACTCAGTTATTATTTTAAACTATGTAAGATGTACATATATTAACTATAATGACCACTTCAGTTAGCAATCAACGGTGACTAGGAATCATTAGTGTCGTCATTACTATATCGATATGGGGAAAATATACAAATCAATATACTACTTGACTGGTGCTCACAAAGACGTTGTGTTTTAGCGCTTAAATATATCATCGATTCGAAATTACTTACCAATGAGACAAAATACTATACTATATACCAAAGACACTCCTGCGCTCACAAAGACGTTGTGTTTTAGCGCTCAAATACATTAGCGATTTCAGTTTACTGACCACTGGAAGAATATTTTGTCAAAGACACTCTTGCGCTCACAAAGACGTTGTATTTTAGCGCTCAAATATGTCATCGATTCGAGTTTACTGACCAATGGGAGAATATTTTAACCAAAGACACTCCTGCGCTCACAAAGACGCTGTGTTTTAGCGCTCAAATATATCAGCGATTCGAGATTACTTACCAATGGGAGAATATGGGGAGTGCTTTGAAGAACTGTTGTCCCTTATCCCACCCTCGCCCTTCCGTCATAGAACCACACGTGCGGGCTTGCGATGTCATCGTTCCACTGTTGAGGACATTTCTTCGCGTACCAAAAAGTTCGGCAACTCCTATCTCTGTCGTACCACTAAAAAGTGGAACGCCTTGCCTGCACATGTGTTCCCTCCTTCCTACAAAATGGGATCCTTCAAACGAAGCGTGAAGAAGCATCTTGCGGGTCAACATGGCAGCGTCAACTGACAGGACACTGTGTAGTCTTTAGTCAGTTGCAGTTGCGATTTGGGCGCCTCTTTCGCTTACCATCTGGCAAAGAGGAGCCACTATGGTGAAGTAATATAAAAAAACCGGCCAAGTGCGAGTCGGACTCGCGCACGAAGGGTTCCGTACCATTATCTATAAAAACGGCAAAAAATCCTGTTTGTTGTATGGGAGCCCCCCCTTAAATATTTGTTTTATTTTAATTTAATTATTTATTCTTAAAGTGAATATATAACTAAATATTCTGTGAATATTTCAAGCGTCTACCTGTTGCCGTTATCAATATCGAGCAAAAACGAGCAAAAAAATCACGTTTGTTGTATGGGAGCCCCCTTAAATATTTATTGTATTCTGTTTTTTAGTATTTGTTGTTATAGCGGCAACAGAAATACATCATTTGTGAAAATTTCAACTGTCTAACTATCACGGTTCGTGAGATACAGCCTGGTGACAGACGGACGGACGGACAGCGAAGTCTCAGTAATATTGGTTTTTTAGGGTTCCGTACCCAAAGGGTAAAACGGAACCCTAAAAAACCAATACCAATAGATAAGTGCCGTGTAAGGAGGCATGAAGGAAATAATACATAAACCAATTTACCACTCGACAACGTAAAGAACTGGCAGGAGAAGTAGCTGAACCCCCAAAGCGCGTATCCCCGTATCCTGTAGACACCGCTATCTCATCATCTATATCATCATCATATCATCTCTCTGCTTCTAAGGGTCGTATCGTGATGTTGGACAGCCTATAACCTTCCTCGACAATTGGACTATCAAATGCAAAATGTCAAGGAGTACTTAGAATATAAATGCGGGCCGTATGGGGAAGCCCAAGGTCGATCAGCGTGTTATGGAAAGAGCCATGCTCGGGGTTTCTCTGCGTGATGGAATCAGAAATGAGGATATCCACAGTAGAACTAAGATAACCGACATAGCCCACAGGATAGGCAAGCTGAAGTGGCGGTGGGCCGGCCACATAGTTCGTAGAAGCGACAACCGCTGGGGAAGAAAGGTTCTAGAATGTCGTCCCCGTACTGGTACACGCAGTGTGGAACGACCCCCCACTATCCTGGGTGATAGCTGAAAACCAGTGACTTGCGTTAACGCAAGTAATTCACTGAGCTGTAGCCCTTTCATTTCTCTGCGACACACACGATATTACACCAATTACCTTATACTCGTATATACATCATGTCTATGTTAATTGTGTATTTGTGTCGGTACGTATATGTTTCATGTGTATGTTTTATCTGTCTATATGTCAATTAAGTATTTCTTTGTAGTTCCAAAACTTATTAATGTAATGCAGTGATAATGTGCTGAGCGTGGTGCCGACACAGCTCTTCACTTCATATTGTAATGTTCCTTATTGTAATCCTGTTGTACTGTATTTTTTTTTTTTTCATTGTGTGTGTTTTTGTGAAATGAATAAAGTGTTATCTATCTATCTATCTATCTATCTAGATGGAGCGACGACCTCGAGAGGTTTGTAGGGACTCGATGGATGCAGGGGGCACAGGAACGAGACGAGTGTCGCTCTAAAGGGGAAGCCTATGTTCAGCAGTGGACGAGTACAGGCTGAGATGATGATGATGACTTAGAATATAAGGGACAATAGAATAAATGCTTTGATATAACGTAATAGACACACATATAAAGCGTTACAGTAGCTCTCTTCGATGTATCTCTCAATCATGCATGTCGTAAAAATGTGACTAGTAAGTTATTGACGTTGTTGTGTTGACGAGCTCGGTGGCTCAGTCGTGAATGACGCGACTTTGACACCAACGCTCGTGGGTTCGATTACCACACAAGGCAAACATTTGTGTGCATGAATATGTCTGTTTGTCTTGGTCTGGATGTTTTAGGAGAGGTAGGGCGCATCAAAGCAGCCCGTCTGGGGAAGTACCGTCCACCTCACAGAAAACCGCAGCCAAATAACAACTCCCTGGAGGGTTGTTGTGTTCCCGCGAGTGAGGCCCCAAGGAGTTGCTGTATAAGCAGCAGAGGAGGCATCGCGCGAGTGATACCTAATATATAGCAAGCGTTAATAAACTACGGTACCCGTTTTACATCAGGTGGACCGTATGCCTCCCGACGTAGTATAAAAAAAATTTAGACAAAAAACATAATTGATAATTTTCCTACATGTAAAGGCAGAATATGCATGACAAAAAACATTTTTTTGTAACACCAACCTTGTACACCATATTCTTTGGAATAAATAATTATCTTATCAAAAAATAATAGTAATTATTCAAATCCGACTGGCCGTTGCAGAGTTTAGCGCATTCAAACAAACAAACACTCAAAGTATTCCGCTTTATATATCAGTATAGATATTTTGACCAATAAGCCGATAAGTGCCGCCATGTTGATCCGCGAACTAGCCAATAAGAGCTGCGTGTTCTACTTAACCCCCCGAGCCGATTGGTGAAATTGGTTATGATTGGAAAAATAAAAAAAAACTATTCGAGTTAGAATACTCTTAATCGCACCAATAACATAACCTTCTGTGACATTAAAACCCACGTAGTAAAAATAAAGCCTTTTGTTGAAAAAAAATCACGCTGTATCTTAAGAAGACTAGACTTCTTTTTCCTAGCGTTATCGCGTTTCTTAATTCATGAGGATCGGCGGGCTCGCTCCCTAAGCCTAAAGATTTGGCGACGATACTGGTTTTGACATGGAGTGACTGCCGTCAGAACTCCACAACCTAGAAGAAAAACTAGACTATTCTTAAGTAAGACACGTCTTTGGAAATATAGTTTGTTGGACGTGTGGGTTTCCTCTCGATGTTTTCCTTCACCGCCGAGCGAGTGATAATTGGCAGAGCTGCGATAGCCAGCGGAGCCACATTACCCTCAAAATTGCCGTTTGGGGTAGACCATAGATAACAGAAACAACGGGAGATGTGACATACTACGTGAGTTTACACCGGGACGGTTGTCGCCGAATTTCACACAACCATAAAACACTCACACACTTAAATAAATAAAAGATGTCATTCTACGCACACAAGTACAACGACACACTTTTGTTAAGACGCTGTCATTGGACGTTTATTTAAACAACACCCAAGTAAGCACGCACTACTACAAACACTGATAAAGCGTCTTTGCTGGGACACGCGGGTCGATATGACTTTGTCGATATTGACAACGTTATATCGATCTATGATTTATCAAGAAGTGTAATGTTTGTAATAAAATATTTGTGGGGTGTAAGTGGATCAATGTCAACTTAGAGCCAAAGCCAACCCCACTATACTATATAACAATTCCCTGGAGGATGATTGAGTTCATGCGAGTTAGTGAGGTCACAAGAAGTTGAGTTGCTGGATTGGCAGCGGGGGTGACGACACGCGAGTGACACTTTTATATCATTACAAAGCGTGTCTGTTACTCGTGCGTCCCACCCACCCGCGTGCGCCCACTTTACATCGGGTGGCCCTTATGTTTGTTTGCCACCAGTAGATAAATGATTAGAGCATATTGTGCTCTTTTCCAATGGCCACCAATTATGTTCTCTTCCTGTAGCCTTGATCCATTCTTCTTTAATTTTTAGGTCACGTGGGAAACTAACAGAAAACAAACACAGTAATCATACAATCATTACATATTTTGTAACCTATTTCCATACAACTTTAATATAAAGGATACCATAGCCCACAAATAGTAACTACAGTAAAGACTTATAATTTTTATCTAATATTAGCAGTCTTAGATAAAACTTCGTATCGATAAAAAGTGAAGTCAAAGCGCACCCCTAACCAACGGCAGAAACAAGCGGCCGTATCTCGAAACTGCACACACTGTGAACGAATAATATCACTCGCTTTACATTGCGTGTTGGGAAACGAGCGGTGGCGACTGCGAAATGGTAGAAAAGCAATGTATGATTTAAGAATGAGATGTTGATTATTTAAAATTTGCATCGTGGTAAGGTTCGGGTAGAAATGGCGTCGGAGAATTTTTGAAATTAATTTTGTATTTATGCTTATAAAACGTAATATTATTTGTACTTACAGGTGATAAGTGATTCCATTTGATTTAAAGTTAACCACTGCACTTCTATTTTTGCAAATTGCAACAGCACAAATTGGCATTTTGCTAAAATAAGGAGCAACGTATCTCAATCGAACTTGATTGCAACTAACTAGCTGTTCTTGGCAATGTTCTCGTTTTGAGCATTTTGCGGCGACACCAACCACGCCCCCTCGTCACATCTCCCGTTGTTTCTGTTATCTATGGGGTAGACTGATGTCATCCAGCTAGCGTTTAGACGGTAATAGTGAGAAACTCCAAAATCGACACACTAATAGCTAACATATTGTAGTTTTGTATCCTTTAATTTGAAATTTAAATGTTCGTTGGTGAGGAAGAACGGTCCAAAATCGTTCCAATTAGAAAAAAAAACATGTGGGAAAACGTATGGCCGGCCACTCTGCAGTGCAGAGTCTGCACTGCACTCCCATCAACCGAAAAAGTAACAGCACTCGTCGCTAGATGTCGTACAGGGTTCCATATATTTTAAAAAAATTAAAAACTAAATATTTAAATATTTTTTAAATTTAAAAAATATCAGCTCTGCCTACACAGCTTGCTGTTATTTACTAGTTAGAAATATGTACATAAACCCATAAACATGAATTTATACCACATGGATATGCCAGGATATATCCATGTAGTATATGCCAGGATGCATGCATGGATTTGAACCGGGGACTATGTTATGTTCAGAGCTCCTTTTAAAATACAATTTATATGTTCATAGTTCCTTTTAGAATACAACTGGTATGTTGAAAACTCCTTTTAGAATACAGTTTATGTATTTAAAGCTCATTTTAGGATACAACTTGTATGTTGAAAAGTTCTTTTGGAATACAATTTATATGTTTATAGTTCCTTTTATAATTCAAATTATATGTTTAGAGCTCCTTTTAAAATACAACTAATATGTTGAAAGCTTCTTTTAGAATACAACTTATGTATTTATAACTCCTTTTAGAAAACAACTTATATGTTCAAAACTCCTTTTAGAAAACAACTTATATGTTGAAAACTCCTTTTAGATTAAAATGTAACAATGTTTGCGGTAAACAAACAAAGTGAAACTTGTATATTTTCAACATTACGTACTTATGTTGTATGAATAAAAATTTTCGTGGACGTAATGAAAGTTTTAACTACATATATGTAATTAGTTATGTGTATTAATGAAATATATAAATAAGTAATTACATATATTTAGTAACTTTCTATTTCTGTGAGTTATACCGGATAAAGAAACATACCACTAACAGTCTGGTACCTCCTGGTTCTTTTATAGGTATATATATGTATATCTTCACGCCAAGTCCCTTGCGGGGTAGGCAGAGAGAACCGAGCGCCATAAGACGCGGTCCTTGCATACTTCACTCGCTTCTGTGACATTCATAGCTCTTTTCATGCACGCTCGCCGGTTCCTGGGGCTTCTGACATCACCTTCTGATAAAACACGACCAATTTGGTCATGGTAGGTTAGTCTCGGCCTTCCTCGGCTCCTACATCCTTCCACTTTTGCATTGTATATCTGTTTCGTCATTCGTTCGTCCCGCATTCTTTCTACATGTCCGAACCAACGGAGCATATTCTTATCTTAACACCGACACTCTCTTTTAGACCAACTCTTTCTCTCACGTCTTCATTACGAACGCGGTCAGCAAGCGTTATGTCTTTTATAGGTACCTACCACTAAATTCGTGGTTCCGGATATATGTACGTGTTTGTAATTATCACTTGCTCGAAGAAAAACATCGTGATGAAACCAGCACGTCCAAGAAATTATATATCGGAAGACGTGTTGGAAAGGTAAGAAAGGTCTGGCTGTGTTTGTGTCGTGGAGGTTAAAACCAATACCTTCGTCAAATCCCCAGTCATAGGCAGCGGAGCCTACCAATCCTAACGGATTAGGAAACAAGATAATGCTGGGAAGAAGATATGTACGTATATATATACACATCATCATGCCTATCTACCATTGGCGTAGACAGAGACTATGGAACGCCAGGTGCAACATATTTCTCTCGCCTCTTCGCCTATGCGTGCTCTTGCGTTATGCGTGATTTAGATTTGGCCCTTTCTTCAACACGTCACTATCTTGATCTACATGTCTTCGTCTAGGGCGCCCCCTACCGACATCTCCATTCACTCTTGCCTGATACACTTCTTTCGTAGACACGCTGCTTTGATACCCTCTACCTCTCAAATATCCAGACAAAGACAAGCGGACATGTTGGGCATGCACACATATAATTGTCTTGTGTGGGAATCGATCCCACGACTCTTAGTGATAAAGTAGCCATTGTATTAACAACTGGGCGCGTTTAAGCAAAGAATAACAAAACAGAAACAGATGTACAATGCAAAAGTTGAAGGATGTAGGAGCCGAGAAAGGGCAAGATTCTACCAAATTGATCAGTTGCCTCGGAAAGACATAGTCGAAACGGAATCAAAAAGTTTTGACTCATATTCCATACATATAGACAGACAACTTTTTGATTCCGAATCGAATATAATGTTTTTTTTTATGCAACGTCGGGAGGCATACAAGCTTACGGTCCACCTGATGTTAAGCTGTTACCGTAGCCTATAAACCCTTGCAACACATTAAATATAACTCGCGAGATGCCACCTCTGCTGTTAACATAGCTACGCTATATCCGATATTGTTTGGATACCAAAAGAGGGATGCCTGAGTTTTTTGGCAGTATTTTTATCAGTGCTCACCTAGTCATGAACTGCACGGTAGGGAAAAAAATTGTAACGATTCCAAACAAATGTAGCCATTTTTACGGAATAAAAAGATTTTGACTTTGACTTTGACAAGCTACTCCATACTGGTGACCTCGTGCAGGAACACAATAACCCTCTAGGGAGTTGTTATTTGCCTGCGGATTTCTGTGAGGTGGAGGTACTTCTCCCGACGGGCTGCTTTGATGCGCTCTACCTCTCTAGTTTGGAGGCAATGCAAATACACCTACAGGTGTTATCAGAAGATGCAGTCAGGACGCCGATTCTATTAAAAACCTGCAGCTGCACGTTTACGCTTGTCATTCGAGCCGCGCAGGAATAGTGCAGCGGCGATGCATGAAATCGACGAGTATTAAAGTTTTCTACACTGCAACGGTATCGTCACTGTGCAGCAACTGTGCGTATCCTGCAAATGAACTACTTAACAAGTTAATAGATTCAGGTGTTATGTTACGAAAGTCAAATTTACATGCAATTTGATATAACCTTCTTTGTGTGCTTCCGCCATTAAACATTAACTTGTAGCATGTTATCCTAACGATTAATGTCTACAGCGCCTAAGGATGCCTCGTGGAGAGGCGAAGCACGTGTCGCAGCGACGACCAGGCCAGTCGTGGCAGCGACGGTGGTGGAGGCATGCGGTTTCTGTTCCGGATGGCGGACGACCACAGCAGCCGAGGCAGAGACTACCGAAGCAGCCATAGCAGCGTCGGCATGTTGCATCTACTAACGTTAGTGGATGGGTGCCGCCCCGGCGCTAGGCCGCATGAACTAATTGGCGGCGGAGGCACACAAACCAGGTTAGATCAGATTGCATACTGAACAAGTGTTATTTTATAACATTTCATTTCAGTAAATTCAACTTTTACTAAATGTCGACAATAGTTTCAAGTCTCATTGCCCTTGGATGCCGACATGGAGGTATTTCTAATTGAAAATAGAAAGCATCTTAATCATATAGTTCCAAACGTCTCCCAAAACGAAATAAATATTTTGTAATATAAATCACCTCTTCAGAATATTAATTTCACTTCGCAATAGTTGCTTAAGACTAACGTTAGCAAAACTGCAAATGAACTTCTTCAAAACTTCTGTAACCGCTATGAAAATGTCAACACAAATTTATATAATACATTGCAGGAAACGTGCACGTGGTTTTTGAACGGAATAGCGAATCATTTGCTGACGCGCTGCTGCGACGTCGCTGCTGTCAGTAGGCCGAACACTACTAAAAAACTGCAACTGCACTGCAGCGCGGCGTGTGTCATAATGAGTACAATTTTGACGTTTCGTTACGCGATCTGACAGCAGCGATGTTTTTTATTGACGCAAAGGGATCTAGCCCATACAGCCAAGTCTTCAGTTTAGAACCATTTGAAAATCTTAATTCTATGTTCCAGCATCAGGAACTGTGCTGAAAAAATACTTGGGAAGGGTACCTAGACCCAATCAACCCAATTTAAATACCACCCGTAAAACGATAGTGATTTTTACAAGATTTTCTTGATGAACTTATTCACGTTTTCCAAAAAGTGCATAAACGTGTTACATTTGAGTTTTTTCATTACTGTATAATTTCACTAGCACATATGTTACAAAATACTATCGAAATTGTCACACAAAACTAATTTTATACTGAATTGTAAAAATTTGAAGTAAAACAACAATGTCACTCGTCAAAAGCGCGGGAAGAAGTCTCCGTTTTTTAATTGAATCGGCCTACAGATCGTTTAACAGAACAACGAAACGTCAAAACGTCATTTTGACACACGTGCGGAGCGTCACAGTTGCAGCTTTTTAGTAGAATTGACCTACATGAGCCTTACGAACCGAGCACGCATGTAAAGATCTACATATCATCACGCCTATCTCCCGTTGTGGTAGGCAGAAACTATGGAATGCCAGATGCACCGATCTAAACATATCTCTCATCAACCTTTTCAAAACTTTTTGGTTTCGGGTGCTTTTGATTTGGCTCTTGTTGGGTACATTCGACCGATTCTTGTGCCGCTCGGACCTGCCTACCCCGCAAGGGACTTGGTGTATGTACTGTCAGGGTAAGGACCGACCTGACTTTGTATGACGCAAGTCATAAAGCAGTAAGTTACGACTTACGCCACACATACGTAATACATCACGTAACAGTCTTATTTTGTCGCGGACTGACCTGGATAATGTTTTACTGTGTGATACTGCTTCATTCGGCAGCACTGATAGTCCCGTGTATAAAGCTAGTAGCCACAAATCACTTGGCTGCTCATGAAGGCACCCCGGGCTCACGAAAACATGATTCGAGCTTACCGACCAACGGGAGAATATTTTAACCAATAGCTGATAAGGGACGCGACGTTGATCCGCGAATTAGCCAATAAGAGCTGTGCGTTCTGCTTTACCCCCGCCCTGTAGCAGTAAATTGAGTTACAACGTAATATCATTCTCATTGGTACTTCATGGGTTATTTCATTTATGTTCATTCGTGTGCAGTGGTTGAAGACCGCAGCCTATTTATTACCCGACGGGTCCCGGGTTCGATTTTTAGCAGGGGCAGGGTACCGCTGAATTCGTGATTTCGGTGTACATACGTATCAGAGGGAGACTTTCGGAGACGAGCTCGGTGGTGCAGTCAGTGGTCTGGATATTTTAAGAGAGGTAGGGCGCATCAAAGCACCCCGTCTGAGGAAGTACCTCCTCCTCACAGAAAACCGCAGCCAAATAACAACAGTTGTTGTGTTCCTGCGTGTGAGTGAGGTCACCAGTAAGCTCCCAACGAGTTGCTGTGTATGCAGCAAAGGAGGCATCGCGCGAGTGATACTATATCTCAAGCGCTAATAGGTTAATACGCTTTACATCATGTGAACCGTATGCTTGTATGCCCCACGACGTAGTATAAAAAAAAAAAGACTGTACAGTCGTCGTCTGCGCGGGTACCTCTGTCTCACCTATTTCTACCGCCAAGCAGATATATTTATATAGCTGTGTTCCGGTTTGAAGGGTGATATATAGCAGAGAAATTACTGGGTACTGTGACGAAACATCCTTAGGTCACAAGATTGGTAGCGCGCGAGTAACATCCACGTGGTGTTGTGAGCGTCAATAGTCTGCGGTGACCGCTTACCGTCTAATGTGGGCATGCGGCCCGCATTAGACGGTAAGCGGTCACCGCTTATTGTATAAGAAAAAACATATTTGGAAGAATGAATCACAAAAGATATACAGCGCGAAAATAAAAGGATGTCGATGTAGGAGATGTAGGAGTCGAGGAAGAGCAAGACTTATCTACTATTTTATGAGAAGGTGAAGTCAGGAGCCTTAGAAACTGAGCGTGCATGAGAAGTGTTATGAATGTTAATGAAGCGAGTGTAGTGTGTAAGGAGAGTGTCGTTTCTCTCTGCTTACCCCGAAAGGGATTTGGCATGTTGTATAAAAAGGTAACATTAAACACATCTGTCATATGCTTGTCCATTTGATTAGTATAAAATAAAAAAAAAGCGAGTCCAACTCGCGCAGTGAGGGTTCCGTTGCGGAAAAATATTTCCGAAAATTATTTTCGCAATTTTTTTTTATGTAACCACAAATTTACGGTTTTGGAATTTTTCCTTTTCTTGTGCTAGATGACCTTTCTTCTAACCAAATTTCATGATTCTAGGTCAACGGGAAGTACCCTATAGGGCCTGATTCCCTTGCGAGCGACCATGCGAAATAAACGGAACACAAACATTGCGTTGATTTAGAAGTTTGATATTTTCACTGCTCGAAGGGATTACAGACCTTAGTATTTGATATTAATTTCAGCTTAATAACTCCATCGTCCTGAGAAAAAGGGTTTTGACAGACAGACAGACGGACAACAAAGTGATCCTATAAGGATCCGTTTCTCCTTTTGAGGTACGGAACCCTAAAAAGATGTTGAACATAGTTTATTTGCAATGCATGTATGTATATCTTCACGCCAGGCCCCTTGCGGGGTAGACAGAGAGAACCGAGCATCACAAAACGCGGTAAATACAAACATCATTCGCTTCCATTCATAGATATTCCTTTTTTTTTTTAAATAAAGTGCCTGATTAAAGGATTATTCTGATAGGATAAATTAAGTAAATTTTTACCTTTATTATATTTTATAGAATCAAACTACGAGTATATCTTATAATATCAAAAATTATCGTGCTTCTTACACTAAAATATTCTCATGCGCGCTCGCCGGTTCGTAGGGCTCCTGACATAACCTTCTAATAAAATACAATCAAATTGGTCATGGTAGGTCTTGATCTATTATTTTTATTAGAAATATGGCGGTAATTCAAAATATTCAATGTGAAGGTAGTTTGTAAAGTAACAATTTAACCTTTGCATTAATCCTGTAAACTGATACAAACCTTAGCTTCCAGAGACTAATATAAAAAAAAAGAATATTGTGTGCATTCCCAGCTAAAAACAAGCCGTGGTCACGAATAAAATTAACTATACAACAAATGTCAACTAAAATAAGCACTCATGTAGTATTAAATATGTTACGATCGCACACAAACGTATTCTAATTCACGATCTTTGTAGGTACTAATGTAAGCAGTCCATTACATTATAATGCATGCATGACAAAGGTATTAAACGCTAGTCATAAAAGGACCTGTTTCTTTATAAATAACTTAAGACTTACCTAACACGTCCAAATCACAACGACCTTTGGATGATTTCGAAAAAATATTACTCAATATCAACTAGGTATATAATAATAAACACAATCACTATTGCACAATTTTGAAACTAAAAACGCACACAGATTATATATAGACAGCTGTCAAAATGCGCGCCACTTTCCAGATTTTCTTCTTAAGTTTTCGCCTTTCCCTGTTTTCGACCAGTTCGTTTTATCGGACGGTTGTACACTATCGACGCGGACGTCGCGGTCTATGCCGCAGCTATGACTGGCTAAAGACTGAGTGACCACTTTCCAATTTTACGCCGCGTGAAATAACTGTACATAGACTGCATTAAAGTTTTCCATACACCATCACTCGAAAGTGTTAAGGATTACATTTGCAATAACTTCATTTTTCTCACGGCATGCGTAAGTTTGTTTTGTTAATAACGTACACGCATCTTTCCCTTCAAAATCGAACTAATATTAATGAGAAATAGAGGTTAAATTAAGTCGAATGCGTATGTGGGACGTGTTGAAGTTGTTTGCTTATTTCACGTGAACTTAATGAACGCTTCCCATTCGATAGTACAGGTGTCGGTTAAGAAATAACTTGAGGCAATGGTACCAACATTCTTGCGCGCGGCGGAATTAAAGATAGTTTGGTCACATTATGACGAATTCTATCTGCATATTTTTTAGGGTTCCGTACCCGAAGGGTAAAACGGACCCTATTACTGAGACTCTGCTGTCCGTCCGTCTGTCACCAGGCTGTATCTCATGAATCGTGAACGGCAACAGGTAGACGCTTGAAATATTCACAGAATATTTAGTTATATATTCACTTTAAAAATAAATAATTAAATTAAAATAAAATCCCATACAACAAACGTGTTTTTTTTTTGCCGTTTTTATAGGTAGATAATGGTACGGAACTCTTAGTGCGTGAGTCCAATTCGCACTTCGCCGGGTTTTTTTTATACATTGTCTGGAGGCATACGAGCATACGGCCCACCTGTTGTAAAGCGGTTACCGTAGCCTATAAAGTTATTCAGTTTATGGTCTCAGGACTCCTGACACCACCTTCTGATGACACGCGAGCTATTTGGACGTGATAGGTGAGTCTTGGCCTTCCATGGTTCATATATCCATTATGAGAGGTAGGGCATATATTCTTTAAGAGAGCTAGGGCGCATCAAAGCAGCCCGTCTGGGGGAGTACCTCCACCTCACAGAAAACCGCAGCCAAATAACAACTCCCAAGAGGGTTGTTGCGTTCCTGTGTGTGAGTGAGGTCACCAGTAAGCTCCCAAGGAGTTGCTGTGTAAGCAGCAGAGGAGGCATCGCGCGAATGATAATAAATATATCGCAAGCGTTAATAGGCTATGGTACCCGCTTTACATTAGGTGGGCCGTATGCTTGTATGTCTCCCGTCGTAGTATAAAAAAAAAGCCCAAATCTCATGCGTGCGAAGCCGCGGGCGTCTGCTAGTTATAAATATGGACATAAACCCGAAAATACGAACTTAGTTGTAGGCACATACCCACACCAGGATTTTAACCCGGGGCCATCGGATAATGGGTCAGTTCTATATCCGCTGAGCCATCACCGCTCATCAGGTGATACCGCTACCATCTGTATTTTTTATTCCACTAAGGTGACAAACAAGCATACGGCCCGCCTGATGGTGAGCAGTTACCGTAGCCTTTGGACATTTGCAACACACGGGTCGACCGACCCTGTAAGAACCTCTTCACGCCTTTCTTGAAGAACCCCTTACCGAGCGACCAGCCTTGCAATTCTGTAAGAGCAAACATCCTTACATCCTCGGAAACATCGGCTGTTACAGCCTTGAACACAAAATTGCAATTCTTTGGTGTCTCTTTTCATGGTTGTGCGACACTAGCGCCGCAAGGCTGCGTTTGGAATTGGAATTCTACAAGGCATACAGCCTCGCGTACGCTTACAGCCTTATAGAATACCAAATAATTTAGCCGTGATCGCAGTAGACGATGTCAAAGCTGTGACATCTGTGATCACAGCGACGCACACAGCCATTACGAGTCGCTTAGAGAATTGCATGGCAGAGCGGTTGGGCGGCAGCCGCATCACAATGCGAATAGAAACTATGTTTTCGTACGTATTTTTGATCGCGGCCAGCCGGACGGACAGCCGCAATGCGGCTAACCGGACAGCGCGTACGAGCGCTTACTGTAGCCCCTTGGGAAAACCTCGGCAGGGAGCTCATTCCACAACTTAAGCGTTCACGGTAAAAAATCTTCGCAGGAACCGCACAGTACGCGACCAATGCGGTTCCAGTGTATGAGGGTGAACTCCCAGCCATCGGCGAGCAGTGCGGTTGTAAAACGAGGCTGTTGGCATGATGTCGAACAACTCCTCAGAACACCCATTGTACAATCGGTACATTGTACAATTATGTAGTGCTAATCTGGCATTGGTTCGATTGAAAGTTCAACATCCTCATCACCTTGTTCATCCCACTGCAGGGATACGGGTCTCCCTTCAACCGAAGGAATTTAAAGCATACTCCACACCACATTGGGTTTTAGCATGATACCTTAAACCTTTATTTATATTAACTTATCTTTCTGTCATCTCCTTATATGTATATATATTTTACTTTTTATATTTGTTTCTCTCTAAAATCACGGCGATTACCCCGGTCATTTCATAGGCGTGCGCAGGGATATGAATCCAACGCGTAGAGGCCCTTTGTAAAGAATAATGTAATGTATTATACTCGCTGTGTCCTGTTCCGGGGGGGGGGTATCAATGGGAGAATTTATCCATGAACAGGTCACGGCAGGTATTGGGACTTTTGTCGATATATGTCGGAAAAAAGTGGGCTATTAAAATGAGATTTAGAGGTATTATTAGAACTGGGCTATTGCAGAAGGGGGGACGGACACCTGCCAAAACTATCATAATCAGATGTTACTTTTGGCAGGCGGTGGCTCGCCACTCACTAGATGGGCCCCCGAAAAGCCAGAGAAACTCGGCCGGAGGCAACACCGGTGTGAGTGACTCAGGGTGAGGTGTGTTGCGCTTTCTCCGAAGTTACTCGCGGCGTTATGCCCTTAACACTTCCACCCCATATTTGTTTTATTATTATAATAATCTATTTAGTTTATGTTTTTACCAGAGGGAGACTGTACAGTCGTCGTCTGCGTGGGTACCTCTGTCTCACCTATTTCTACCGCCAAGCAGCTATATTTATATAGCTGTGTGTAGTGTGTGTTATTTGCGTTGTATAAAAAATACTCCTGATGAATTTGCTGTATTAGCAGCAGAATTTCAGATACCACGGTAACCACTTTAATTCAGGCGGGCTATATGCTGGTATACCTCCTAACGTATTATCACAAAAAAAAGCACCGGGCGCTTGTTTGTCTAAAAAAATAAAATTGTATATATACAAAAACCTACGTCTTGTTTATTGTAAAAAAAAAAACTTGACGTTCCCAACACGTTTGCATACTTAACAATTTAAATTTTAATTATGAAATTCAACATGGCGTCCACATCGGCGCTGCAATACTAATTGATTGGTCAAAAAACCCAATGGCTACTAGTTGAATAAATAAATTACGTAACAGATATTTTTAGGGACGGTTATAAATGGCGGGACAAAATGGCGGGTAACGTTACCACAGAATAAGTAACAGTACCTAGGGAAATAAAACAGTGATAACCTAGTGTATAAACAGACGGTGCCTGGAACAAATCCGAGTGTGGGCAAGTACAACTAAATTCGTGTTTTCAGATTTCTGTACATATTTAATTAAAGAAATGACACGTGGAAAGAATCCAGGAAGAAAAAATTATAAAACAGATATACAACACGAAAGTAGAAGGATGTAGGAGCCGAGGAAGGCCAAGACGTACCATGACCAAATTGATAGTGTTTCATAGAGACATTTCGTCTCACATTGTACAAAAAATCGGCCAAGTGCGAGTCCGACTCGCGCACGAAGGGTTCCGTACCATTATCTATAAAAACGGCAAAAAAAAATGACGTTTGTTGTATGGGAGCCCCCTTAAATATTTATTTTATTCTATTTTTTAGTATTTGTTGTTATAGCGGCAACAGAAATGCATCATCTGTGAAAATTTCAACTGTCTAACTATCACGGTTCATGAGATACAGCCTGGTGACAGACGGACGGACGGACGGACAGACGGACAGCGGAGCCTCAGTAATAGGGTTCCGTTTTACCCTTTGGGTACGGAACCCTAAAAAAAGATGCCACAGAAGCATTACACAGACCACGCCAAGAATATCATGTAACACACTATTTTTAGAGTTCCGTACCTCAAAAGGAAAAGCGGAATCCTTGTAGGATCACTTTGTTGTCCGTCTGTATGTCTGTTACCTTTTTCTCAGGGACGGGTGGAGCTATCAAGTAGAATTTAATATCAATACTCATGTCTGCAATCCCTTCGAGCAGTGAAAAAATCAAATTTCTAAGTCGACGCAATCAAAAGATACGGCTGTTTATGCCTCGTATGCCCATATTTTGACACTCGCAAGGGAATCAAAACCTATAAGGTGCCTCACGTTGACCTAGAATCATGAAATTTGGTCATGTGGCACAAGTAAAGGAAACCAGGAGCTTTAGAAAACGGCGAGCGTGCATGAGGAGAGCAATGTATGCCAAAGAAGTGAACGAGTGAGGTCAGTATGTGGCGCTCGGTTCTCTCTGCCTGCCCCGCAAAATTCTTTCTACATGTCCGAACCAACGGAGCATTTCCTTTCTTAACACCGACACTCTCTTCCAGCCCTACTCTCTTTCTTGCGTCATCATTACGAACGCGGTCAGCAAGCAGGAAATTAAAATATATATCTATCTACGAGTATAACTTCACGTCAAATCCCTTGCGGGGTAGGCAGAGAAAACCGCGTGCCCAGAACACAGAGTAATAACACAGTACTCGGCGGATCCCTATTTACTATGGCTACTAAAAAACAAATCAAAATTATAAATAAACACACAAAAACGTGTTTTTTTTTTCGACGTTTTTGGACGGTTGTCCTGATTCCTTTATTTACAAGTCCGAGATGAACTTGGAGGGGTTTTTCCTTCTCATATTAAAATCTGTACGCAAAGTATCATCAACAATTCTTTTTTCCACTTATTATTCCACTACCTGTGCCCGCGACTTCATCCGCGCGGAATAGTTATTTATTTTTTATTTATTTATATTAATGGAAATAAATAAAATTTCAAAAATAAAAGTAGCCTAAGTTACTCCTTATTACATCAGCTATCTGTCACTGAAAGTCCCGTCCAAATTCGTCCAGCCGTTTCAGCGATTACCCGAACAAACAGACAGACAGACAGGCAAAAATTGTAAAAAAAAATTTTAGGTATATGTATCGTGTATACATCCATATGCATTTAATAAAAAGCGGTTATTTTAATATTACAAACAGACACTCCAATTTTATTTATCTGTATATAATATTCATTTTGGTATATGTACCGTGTATACATCCATATGCATTTAATAAAAAGCGGTTATTTTAATATTACAAACAGACACTCCAATTTTATTTATCTGTATAGATTAACATACCAAACAACCTTGAGATTTTAAGTAACACAACCAGTTTGAGTAATGGATATATTATTTTTTTGTATTGAACAAATAACGAAACAGTTATACAATGCGAAAGTGGAAGAATGTAGCCGAGGAAGACCACGACTCACTCTCGGTCATGTGTTATTAGGTGATGTCAGGAACCCTAGGAACTCGAGTGTGTGAGAAAAGCTTTTCTTTCTAGCGTTATACCGCTTCCTAACTTATTATGATGGGCGTGGTCCGCTACCTATGCCTAAGGGTTTGGCGATGATAATTATATTTGTTAAAGCCTGACAATAATGTAGGCACGAAGATGCAAACATGAAAGCATTGCTATTCAATATCTGAGGCGCATATTATTGTGAATCTACCATCATACATTTTTATTTCCCACTCGCCATCTCGCCTTGCAACCGTTTGTACGACAGCGTACAAATAATGTATTTAAATATTTTATTAAAGAAGTTTTAAGTTGAAGTCAAGAGTTTCATTGAATAGAAGCTCCAGTGTCATCAAAGACATAATTGGCGACCGTGACAGGACACGAACCTGCAATCTTCGGATACGAAGTCCGAGATAATTATTATATTATATATAGAGCGACTGACGTCAAACCTCTCCAACCTATAGGGATAATCTACCTTTTAAATTAGGGGGCGCGTCTTCAGGAATATAATTTCTTGGCCATGCGGATTTCCTTACAATGTTTTCCTTTCCAACCGGGCAAGTAATAATTAAAATGCATATAATCTGAAAACACGAATTTGATTGTACACCGGGAATCAAACCGGGCTTTCTTGCATTTCGAACCGCTCGCACGTAGAGTGATGAACTCCAGTCTCCCGAACAAGCCGGTTTGCGAAAGGGCTTTAGCACCCTATATCACGTACATACCCTCCGCCAGATTATACAGAAGACTGAGGAGTATAATCTGCCCTTATGTCTGGCGTATGTGGACTACGGAAAAGCCTTTGATTCCGTCGAGGCACGGGCTGTGCTACAGTCTCTCCAGCGATGCCGAATTGACTGTGGGTACATCGAAGGCCGAAGTGTTTGTACAACTCATCGACATGTAACCGAGGATAGGACTAGAGACGAAACAGATCCAGGCGCAAAAGCGTGTACGTCAGGGCGACGTTATATCCTCGAAACTCTTCACCACAGCATTGGAAGGTATTTTCAAGCTCTTGGACTGAAAAGCATATGGTGTAAAAAAGATAAAAATCATTTATTTGCCATAAGGCCTTCACGGGCACTTACGCACGTCTTACATTCTTAAATCAGATTATATTGTATCTTATGATTTTTTCATAGCTTTAATCTCTCTTTTTAGGGTTCCGTACCCAAAGGGTAAAACGGAACCCTATTACTGAGGCTCCGCTGTCCGTCCGTCCGTCTGTCACCAGGCTGTATCTCATGAACCGTGATAGTTAGACAGTTGAAATTTTCACAGATGATGTATTTCTGTTGCCGCTATAACAACAAATACTAAAAAATAGAATAAAATAAATATTTAAGGGGGCTCCCATACAACAAACGTGATTTTTTTGCTCATTTTTGCTCGATATTGATAACGGCAACAGGTAGACGCTTGAAATTTTCACAGAATATTTAGTTATATATTCACTTTAAGAATAAATAATTAAATTAAAATAAAACAAATATTTAAGGGGGGCTCCCATACAACAAACGCGTTTTTTTTTGCCATTTTATAGATAATGGTACGGAACCCTTCGTGCGCGAGTCCGACTCGCACTTGGCCGATTTTTTTAATCTACCAACATTTCCAAAACGACCATTAGCGAAGAAGAAATGCCAAAAGAAACTTGCCAATATATGTTTTTTTTTTTAAATCATCAATATATATATATATATTACAATAAATATATATGAGTGTACATATAGAGATATCAAGTGGTACAATTAAAAATATATTAATACATGTGCTGAATCATTTCCAAACATCTCTGTCAGTTAGATATTCATCGATTCTGTAATAATCCTTTTTGCACAGAGTATTTTTGATGTACCTTTTGAACATATTGTCAGGCAAGGACAGAACTGTTTCAGGTAATTTATTATAGAATCGAATACAATTTACAATAAAAGATCTATTAGTATAAACATCAATAGCGAATGCATCACACATTTTCTGATGGCGAAAACGCTGGATGACCTTAGCGTTATGCTCATTTACCTCAATAGTGTTTCCAACCAGGTAGGTCTCAAGATGAACATGGACAACACTAAGATCATATCGAAGGTTGTAATGTTACAACCTTATTTAATGATTTATATACTCTTTTCTTTGCATGCTCTGTTTAGTTTATGACAATTTGTCAAAAATATTATTTGTAATTCAAAATTTTAAAATATTACATTTTAGTGTCGGAAAACAGAAAACAAGTCAGTCTGGAGGAAGCTTTCGAGTAGTAGAGATTCAGTGCACCACGTCTGAGACCACCAGCCTCCTGCTGAGGGCTACGTGGTGAACCCTCGGGATATTACTACCTTTTCCAAACTCGATAATCTCCGGACATCTAACTAATCTAAAAATTATAATACCTGCAGCCTCTGTTGTGGACCACGGCGGCTGACGGAGTTACCGCTGTGGTGTTGGTCCGTAAGGCGGTCCACCAACAACTTCTACATCTGGACCTGCGTGCTGGCTAGCACGCTAACCAGCTGTCTATAGTCGTCGGCCACTATAGCCGGCGGCCACTCAGTGCCACATTCCAGTGAACATAACAGTGATATTCCGGTTAGACAAAGATAACGCGAGTTCTTAAAGACCTTATTTAGCCGAACTTAAAGTGAACCTTTTTTTATATTTTGTATAAATAGCCCTAATAAATTTGTAACCCTTTTTGTACACTCTTTTCCTCAATAAGTAATATAACAAGGTGTATGTTACACTTATATACCGGTCACGGTTGGGAACACTAAGCTCCAAGTTGTTCACGAATATGTCTACCTAGAGCAGATTATTCAATTAGAGAGGTAGGACGCATCAAAGCAGCCCGTCAACCCGCAGCCAAATAACAACTCCCTATAGGGTTGTTGTGTTCCTGCGTGTGAGTGAGGTCACCAGTAAGCTTCTACGGAGTTACTGTGTTAGCAGCAGAGGAGGCATCGTGCGAGTGATACTTAATGTATTACAAGCGTTGATAGGTTACGGTAACCGCTTTACACCACGTGGGCCGTATGCTTGTATGCTTTTTTGACGTTGTATAAACAAAAAAAATACGCAAATCCAACTTCGACCAACAGGCGAATCTGACTCGGCTGGGTATCGTTCGAGAAACTTCAACACATCTTCTCGTCCAAAATGACGCCTGAAGAAGTCTTCGAACAGTGTGTGTTGCCAGTGATGGCATACGGAACTGAGACGTGGCCCTCACTGCGGTCCGTATGGGGAAGCTCAGGGTCGCTCAAACTCTCTCTGCTTTACTCCAACTGGTGTAAAGCGGATACCGTAGCCTATTAACGCTTGTAACATATATCATTCGCGCGATGCCTCCTCTACTGCTTACACAGCAACTCCTTAGGAACTTACTGGTGACCTCACTCACACGCAGGAACACAACAACCCACTAGGGAGTTGTTATTTAGCTGAGGTTTTCTGTGAGGTGGAGGTACATCCCCAGACGGGCTGCTTTAATGCGCCTTACCTCTCTTTAAACATCCAGACAAAGACAAACAGACATGTTCATGCACACAAATGTTTGTCTTGTGTGGGAATCGAGCCCACGAGCGTTGGTGTCAAAGTCGCGTCCTTCACGACTGAGCCACCGAGCTCATCACTGGCAACACACACTTTAGTCTTCAGGCGTTATTTTGGACGAGATGTGTTGAAGTTTCTCGAACGATACCCAGCCGAGTCAGATTCGCCTGTTGGTCGAAGTTGGACTTGCCTAATTTTTTTTTTATACTACGTCGGGGGCATACGGCCCACCTGATGTAAAGCGGTTGCCGTAGACTATTAACACTTGTAATATATTAAATATCACTCGCGCGATGCCTCCTCTGCTGCTTACACAGCAACTTCTTAGGAGCTTACTAGAGACCTCACCTGAACACAACAACCCTCTAGGGAGTTGTTATTTGGCTGCGGTTTTCTGTGAGGTGGAGGTACATCCCCAGACGGGCTGCTTTGATGAGCCCTACCTCTCCTACTCAGACCAAGTCAAACAGATATGTTCGTGCACACAAATGATTGTGTGGGAATCGAACCCACGAGCTTTGGTGTCAAAGTCGCGTCATTCACGACTGAGCCACCGCGCTCGTCAAAATTACGTTAATCGGAACAATTTTTTAAAAGGGGGTCGCACAATAAAATCGAAATATAACTCAATATATTCTTTTAATTTAATATAAATTATCGTTTAAAATCATTTACCACTGTAACGACATAAATTATATACACAATTTTTTTATGTACATGAAAAACAATAAATCTTATTCTCTATGGCTTGCAAAGTTGGAAGTAGAGGATTAAAATACAATAAATAAACCCACGTGAGAAATAAACGTTAAAAATTAAAGGCGCTCATACATGCTCGTTACCTTCTAAAACCTTCTTGTGGAAGTGCAGCTCGAATGCAAATTTCGCAAAGATTGCCGGCCACCATTGAACGGATAGACTTTAAAGAATCTTGCACTAAAATGATTGACTATTTATTTTATGACACAATTTAATTATAAAAAAAAACGAGTGTGCTTTAGACCACACGACCGAAGTAAAACTTATAGACAATAGGCCTGCACTGTGTCTTAGATATACGAAACGTAACTGGCTATGAGATAAAGAGAGAAAGAAAATGTGTGCTCGCACCTCTCTCTCTTGCCCCTACAGTAATATACGAAACGTAACTCTCTCTCTTTCTAACTTCACTAACTTATATCTCCCTCTCGACTTCCGTTCGCCTCGCCCGATCACACTTTTCGTAACGCTCTCGTCACGCATTCACCAGCTTACTCCCCAAGTAAAGCGTGTGTAAAGAAGTTTTATTTCAAAAAAACGGTTACTGGTAAATAAAGTGAATGCTGAATTGAAATTATATGATGCAGTGAAAAGGTCTCAAAATGGCGGCGCATTCCCCCCACCACGGGCGATGCGTCACAGTCCTCAATCGACGTAACGAATTTTTTGATCATCTTGATAATGTAAACACCTGTACAGATTCCACTTCACAGTGGTATTTATTGCTTATATATTTTTACCTACCGGTTTCACCTTTACAGGTAAATGTTATTAACAAGACGTCTTCAAAATTCCCCCAAGCGCCAACAATCAACAGTACCAACAGAATTATTTGATACTTTAGCTATCAAGGAGTGTAACAAAATTTTGAATGTAAACGATAGATATGTAGCTACAAGAAACTGTATCACCCGATTTTGTTATCATCAGCATTCTGAATTCCACCATGGGTGCAAGTTCAAAGACACATTCACGTCAGAACATCACTTATATACTAGAAGGTTGGCTGCCATTCTCGTCCTCAATATACAAGTATCCGTCTACCAATTTTCTTTTTTTAATTTTACTCAACGTATATTTAGTTAAAATGCTATCGAAGTTTTCTTCCTCCTCGGTTTTCGTCGCCATTTTGTGCACTTTCATTTTGTGCGCCCTCAAAGTTTTAGCTTGCCTATATTTTTTATCGCATAAATCACAAGGATGCGCCTTACGACCGAAATGTATATTAGCCACGTGTCTATTTAACGCGGTTCTTTCCGTGTACCTCTTTTCACAGTACTGGCAACCATGCGGCCTGTTATTATGCCGCTCTATATGACTCTCTAAGTTGGCAACGTACTTTTTGCATATCTCACATTTCTTCTTATCCAAAACAATGCCAGAGTGCCGTCGCTCTTTATGCCTTTTCAAAAGGCTTTTCTGCGAGAATTTCGCATCGCACATGTCACAGGCGTGAGGCTTCTGTCCGCTATGTTCGAAAATATGCCTATTCAGTGAATATTTACAGGAAAAATCTTTATTGCATATCGTGCACAACAGTGGTTTTTTCCCAGTGTGAGATTTTATATGTTTCAACAGCTCCCCTCTAGTTTTATACGTTCTATCACATTGTTTACATCTAAAACTCTTCGTAGGTTCCCTGTTATGGCTGCATATATGTCTATTGAGTTCATTGCAAGTGACATAACTTTTAGAACATTGGTCGCAGACGTAAGGCCTCTCGCCGGTATGTTTTCTTATGTGCACAATTAAATGTTTCTTGGCTGTAAAAGATTTTTCGCATAAGTCACAAGGGAATGGTCTCAATTTCTCGTGCACTGTCGCTATGTGTTTGTTCATGTTGGTTTTGTCGTTGAAGCCGTGTCCGCATATGTGACAGAAGAATTTCTTTTTCGTGCCATAGTGCAGGCCTAGGTGTATAGCTAAGGATTTTTTGTAGTAGAAAGTTTTTTGGCATATGTCACATTGGAAGGATTTGGTTTTGTAGTGTGTAGTGAGATGTGATTTGTAGGCTTTTTCGCTGCTGGCAACCTTGCCGCAGTGCTCGCAGGCGTACGACGTCCGTTTGTGAGTGTCTCTGTGCTTATATTTCTCTGAAAGTTTCGTGAACTTAGCATCGCATTGGTCGCAGTTGTACATGGGGATGCAGTGGACTTCCCTGACGTGCTTTTTTAATGCCTTCAAGTCCTCGTATCGTCCACCGCACGTTTTGCACGAGTACAGCTCCCCGTCTTCGGTCTTCACCAGTATCTCGTAGGATGCATCGTAGAAGCGTTTTACGTACTTCTTTGTTTCTGGAAAATAGAAAGATAACATATATTTTATTAAGAGTGGTCATCATCAGAGGCAAGCCCCGTGGGATTTTTTATACAACTAGATTGGCAAACAAGCATGCGGCCCGCATCAGATGGTAAGCGGTCACCGCAGCCTATTGACGCTCGCAACACCACGGGGATGTTACTCGGGCGCTGCCAGTCTTGTGACCTAAGGATGTTTCGTCACAGTACCCAGTTATTTCTCTGCCATATCTCACCCTTCAAACCGGAACACAGCTATATAAATATAGCTGCTTGGCGGTAGAAATAGGTGAGACAGAGGTACCCACGCAGATGAATTTGGTTCGGATCGGACATGTGGAAAGAATGCAGTAAGAAAGGATTACGAAACAGATATACAACACAAAAGTAGAAGGATGTAGGAGCCGAGGAAGGCCGAGACTAACGTACCATGACCAAATTGATCGTGTTTTATCAGAAGGTGATGTCAGGAGCCTTAGGAACCGGCGAACGTGCACGAGAAGAGCTATGAATGTTAAAGAAACCAGTGAGGTAAGGATCGAGTCACGTGGCGGTTCTCTCTGCCTACCGCGCAAGGAATTTGGCGTGAAGTTATAGATAGACGGTATTTAATCAAGTTAGGTCATTGATGGATCATCATCAATCATCATCATTTCCGAAGGACGTCCACTGCTGGACATAGGCCTCTCCCTTAGACTTCCACAGCTATCGCTCTTGTGGCACTTGTATCCATCGGCTCCGTGCGATCATCACGAGATCGTCGGTTCGTCGAGTGGTGGGCCGTCTTACGCTGCGTTTTCCGTTTCCTGGTCACTATTCGAGAACCTTTCTGCCCCAACGGCCATCGGTTCTCCGAGCTATGTGGCCTGCCCACTGCCAGTTCGGCTTGCTGATCCTTAGATCCACGTCGGTAACTCCAATTTTGCTACGGATGTGCTCATTTCTGAAACTCTTCACTCTTCTGTGCAACCTTGAGAAAGGCAGGGCGCACCAAAGCAGTCCCGTCTGGGGAAGTACCTCCCCTTCACAGAGAACCAACTCCCTGGAGAATTACTGTGTTCCTGCGTGCGAGTGATGTCGCCAGTCAGCTCCTAAGGAATAGCTGTGTTAGCAGCAGAGGAAGCATCGCGCGAGTTATACACAATCTGTTTCAAGCGTGTAAAGACTACGGTAGCCACTGAACATCAGGTGGGCCGAATGCTTGTATGCCTCCCGACGTTGTAAAAACCTGTTTTACGACTGTCTTGGACGTCCGGGTTTGCTCATGATGTTGTCACCGCTGAACAAGTGATAATTACAAATATGTATATAAATCCGAAAATACGAATCTAGTGGTACATGCTTTGAACCAGGGACCTTAGATTGACTGGTTCTATAGCCCCTGATCTATGGTATAATAAATCTATACATATAAATAAAATTGAAGTGTGTGTGTGATTACAAAATAAAGCCTTTATCATAAGCTCATATTATTATTTTCATGTTACCAAAGCCTAAATACGCATTTTTAACTTTTTTGTCTGTCTGTCTGTTTGTTTGTCCGGCCTAATCTTCGAAATGGCTGAACCGATTTTGACGGGACTTTCACTGGTAGGTAGAGGACTGTACAGAGAAGAATATAGGGTACTTTTTATCCCGTAAATATTTAGGGTTCCTGCGTAAAAAATGAAAAACTGTTAAAATTAGGGGGAAATATCTTCCTCTTCGGGGGACTTAGCAGTTTTATTTTATTATTTTCACAGAATACGTATTTTTTGTGACATAAAATAACTACGCATTTTTTATGTAATAAAAATAAAATAATTATACGTTGCCTCCCGTAAAGGTCAATAGATGGCGCTGTATGAAAATTGAATCGCTCTATGGTTGCATCTACGACCCTGAACTTAGTTTTTTTTTAAACAAAGAATTTGAGGTCTATGGAAAAATAAAGGTTACTAAAAGCCCAAATCTCATGCGTGCGAAGCCGCGGGCTTCAGCTAGTCATTAATAAATACAGTAAAAGAAAAGCTCACCCTTGGAAGATTTCTTCTTCTTTGGTGTTGTTTTAGCTGGAATATTGATTGATATCTCTACGGCATTCGTTAGGGTACCGTCTGAAATTTAACATATAATATGTATGTATATCTTCACGCCAGGTTCCTTGCGGGGAAGGCAGAGAGAACCGAGCGCCGTAAGTCGCGGTTCTTACACACTTCACTGGCTACTTTAACATTCATAGCTCTTTTCATGAACGCTCGCCGGTTCCTAGGGCTCTTGATAAAACATGACCAATTTGGTCATGGTAGGGTGAGTCTTTGTCTTCCTCGGCTTCTACATCCTTCCACTTTCGCATTGTATATCTGTTTCGTCATTCTTTCATATAAATAATAAAATAATATTATTGTCGGACAAATTACACAGCGCCATCTAGCCCCAAAGTAAGCGAAGCTTGTGTTATGGGTACTAGACAACTGATAAACATACGTAACTTCATTTTTTTTGTAATGTATTTACAAACTTATTATACATAGAAAATACCCAGACCAAGAAAGAAAAACATGTTCATGCACACAAATGTTTGTCCTGTGTAGGAATCGAACCCACGAGCGTTGGTGCCAAAGTAACGTAACAGCGCGATTCACCACTGCGTCACCGAGATCGTCATATATAGAAAATATATTTAAAATAATTTACCATTAATCCGTTTTTAGGATTCCGTACTGTTTAGATAGACTTAGGAAGAGTGGTGATAGCCCGGTACATAAACAATCAGCCTATTGATCGACTGGTCTCTAGTTCGAATCCTGATGTCGGCATGGACCACTAAGTTCGTGTTGTCGGATTTATGTACATATTTGTAACTAGTAAATAACAGCAAGCTGTGTAGGCAGAGCTGATATTCTTTAAATTTAAAAAATATTTAAATATTTTATTTATAATTTTTTAAAAATATATGGAACCCTGTACGACATCTAGCGACGAGTGCTGTTACTTTTTCTGTTGATGGGAGTGCAGCGCAGACTCTGCACTGCAGAGTGGCCGGCCATACGTTTTCCCATATGTTTTTTTTTCTAATTGGAACGATTTTGGACCGTTCTTCCTCACCAACGAACATTTAAATTTCAAATTAAAGGATACAAAACTACAATATGTTAGCTATTAGTGTGTCGATTTTGGAGTTTCTCACTATTACCGTCTAAACGCTAGCTGGATGACATCAGTCTACCCCAAACGGCAATTTTGAGGGTAATGTGGCTCCGCTGGCTATCGCAGCTCTGCCAATTATCACTAGCTCGGCGGTCGACACCGTGAGGAAACAAAAAATTGTCGAGTTCGGTGGCGAAGTAGCTAATAATGCTACTTCTATGCCAAGACTCGGGGGTTCGATTCCCACACAGGGCAAATATTTGTGGGCAATATATGTTTTATTCTTTTTTGTCTGCAACAATGAAAAATTGAGGCTGGCAACATTGATAGATAGATAGATAAAAAGTTTATTTGCATCAAAGAGCACACATGTAAAACAATGAGATTGAGTTTTTACAGAGTGTAGGTTCCTAGATGTAAAAAAAAACATACAATAACTATTAACAAATGGACAAAATACATACAGCACAATGACGAACTCGGTGGCTCAGTCGTGAGTGACGCGACTTTGACACCAACGCTCGTGGGTTCGATTCCCGCACAAGACAAACATTTGTGTGCATGAACATGTCTGTTTGTCTTGGTCTGGGTGTTTTAAGAGAGGTAGGGCGCATCAAAGCAGCCCGTCTGGGGAAGTACCTCCACTTCACAGAAAACCGCAGCCAAATAACAACTTTGTCGTGTTCCTGCGTGTGAGTAAGGTCATCAAGCTAGGCAAGGTAAGCTCCCAAGGAGTTGCTGCGTAAGCAGCAGAGGAGGCATCGCGCGAGTGATACTTAATATATCGCAAGCGTTAATAGACTACGGTACCCGCTTTACATCAGGTGGGCCGTATGCTTGTATGCCTCCCGACGTAGTATATAAAAAAAACAATGTACAGTTATGTTCAAGCATATGTGTCGCAGTGATACAAACAGGCAGCAGCTCAGTGGGTTGTCTGCTCGGGGAGGAAACACTGACTTTCAGCTGCAACCTAACGATAGACGCGGGAACGCGCGGCAACGGTACAACCATAAGGACATCCTTTGTGCTAATTAATAAGGTACATCAAATATTCTTGGGCGAATTGCCACTGGCTGTGAGTAAAATAGAGTTTATACCAGAGGGAGACTTTGTACAGTCGTCGTCTGCGCGGGTACCTCTGTCTCACCTATTTCTACCGCCAAGCAGATATATTTATATAGCTGTGTTCCGGTTTGAAGGGTGAGATATGGTAGAGAAATTACTATGGCGAAACATCCTTACGTCACAAGATTGGCAGCGCGCGATTAACATCCCCGTGTCAATAGGCTGCGGTGACCGCTTACCATATAATGTGGGCCGCATGCTTGTTTTCCAATCTAGTTGTAGTCTAATCTAGTAGTAGTTCCAGTATAGTAGATATTAATTTAAAATTACCTTCGGATTTTATTTTCTTCTTTGAATCGTTGATTTCCACTTTGAACTCTGGAACAAAATAATTAAATAATTTATAAATTAAATATACATAATTGTCGATGAAGAGCCGACGACTACGAGGTTTTGCAACTAAAATGGTAAAAAGTGAAAAAAATGTACTTTTATTTTTAGTCGCGACTAACAAAAAAAGTATAATCTTTTTTACAATTATACAATAGGTATACAATTAATTCTACCTCACTTAAAATCCAGATATTAGATTTTACAACAATAAAAGTACCTACATTCTTCTTTACTACGGAATCCTAAAAACGGATGATTGGTAAATTATTTTAAACTAGCTGCTGCCCGCGGCTCCGCCCGCGAGGAGTCAAATAACGTAGCATATGTGTTAATCCAGATCATAGTCTATCTACGTGCCAAATTTCATTCAAATCCGTTCAGCCGTTTAAGCGTGAAAGAGCAACAAACATCCATACATACAAACTTAGGCATTTATAATATTAGTAGGATATATTTTCTATATGTGGCGATCTCGGTGACGCAGTGGTGAATCGCGCTGTTACGCTACTTTGGCACCAAAGCTCGTGGGTTCGATTCCCACACAGTACAAACATTTGTGGGCATGAACATGTTTGTCTTGGTCTGGGTGTTTTCTATGTATAATAAGTATGTATTTACAAAAAAAAAAAATGAAGTTACGTATGTTTATCAGTTGTCTAGTACCCATAACACAAGCTTCGCTTACTTTGGGGCTGGATGGCGCTGTGTAATTTGTCCGACAATATTATTATTTCACTATTTATATGAAAGAATGACGAAACAGATATACAATGCGAATGTGGAAGGATGTAGGAGCCGAGGAAGACAAAAACTGGGTGAGTTTTTGCCATGCCATTGAGTTGCCATGACCGAATTGGTCGTGTTTTATCAGTAAGTGATATCAGGAGCCCTAGGAACTGACCTACCGTGACCAAATTGGTCATGTTTCATCAAGAGCCCTAGGAATCGGCTTTGTCTTCCTCGGCTCCTACATCCTTCCACATTCGCATTGTATATTTTGTTTCTTCATTCTTTCATAATGCATTCTTTTTTTTACATGTCCAAACCAACATGCGTTTTCTTATTAAAATCCATATATCTGTATTTCAATTTACAACAATAAAAGTACATTCTTATTTACAATTATACAATAGATATACAATTTTTAGTCATAAAGTTTTAATACTCGATAAATTACGTTCTAATAATTTGATTTGTCCAATTAGAATTTTTATTAATTAATACTGCATCTTGTACCAATGAGTAGTGATAGCGCAGTGAATAAATCGGCCTATTAACCGAGTGGTCATCGGTTCGAATCCTGGTGGGAGACCAGGGACCTATAGGGACCTACTAAATTTGTATTCAGTTTAAAGGTTAAAGAATCTTTATTAATTTCTCATTACAACATAAAGCCAGCACATGAGAAAATATTAAAATCTAATTAAATATGTATATATTCTAAAATCAATTTATAGACATGGGCTGCTCAGCTCAAAAAGAAAAGAAAATACAGAATGTGTATTGAAGTAAACTATTACATAGCTACTTATACAATATTTAGTTGTTAAAAGGTAACCGGTATTTTATAAAATAGTAATTTATTGATAAACAATATACAAAGAAAAAAAATTTAAAGGTACATCTATATTTAATTAAATTGTAATTTAATACAACTTAAATTTGGATTTAAGTACGTATTTGTGGTTATCATTTGCTTGATGATGATGGAAAACATCGTGAGGAAACAAATACGTCCTAGAAATTATATTTCGAAAGACCTAAGTCTGGTTTTCTCTGCGGGTTGCGGAGGTCTGACTGCAGTCGCTCTATGTGAAAATCAGTATCTTTGCCAAATCCTTAGTCTTAGGTAGCGGACCCCGGCAATCGTAATGAATTAGGAAATGGAATTACGTTAAGAAGAAGACTGCACCTTGTTGCATGTTTTACTAAAAAATAACTTATTTTCAACAAAATTTCAAACAATTTGACGAGCCTCTGATGGTCGGTGGAACTCGAGATATCTAAACCCATTAACAGATAGGCGCGATCGATGATGCTTAACTTGCATGTTTGATTGGACTAATTCTGAGCCCTGAACCATCAAGGACTCGATGGAGGAGGTCCTCAATGAGACGGTCGGCCGTAAGGGTTATGACGGACTTTTTGTAACAAAACATCACCTAGGTCCACATACACGCTGCAAATTGCCTCGGCAAGCCCTATTTGAAAAGAATGCGAAAAGTTTTCACTGAGATTCCATACATCTTCAATGAAAACTTTTCGATTGAGATTCGAATAAGGTATTTAAGATACGAGGGTTATTTGAAAAGTTCTTAGCCTAACATACTTAATTTTGGGTTTATTTTTATTTTTCAACATATAGTTAATAGATTCAGGCGTTACTTTGCGAAAGTCAAATCTACAGGCAATTTGATCCAAACTACTTTGTGTGCTTCCGCTCCCGATTAGTTCATGCGAACTACTGCCGGCCGGCACCCACCCACTACCGTTAGTAGATGCATGCCGCCGCTGCCATGGCTGCTCCGGTCGTCTCTGCGAGTGTTCGCCATCTGAAATGTGAACCGCATGCACCCGCCACCGTTGTTGCCCTGGCTGCTCCGGTCGTCTCCGCGACACGTGTTTCGCCTCTCCACGAGGCATCCTCAGGCGCTGTAGATGTTAGTCGTTAGAATTTGTTATTCTAACGACTAACATGCTACGAATGAGTCATCCATCGCATTGCCGTCCTTTATATAGAAAAAGTGGAGGGGGTGGAGGGGTTGAGGGGGGTGGAAGGGGTAAGCGAAAAGATATTTAATAGAGGGGAGCTGTTTACGTCAGTCTGTTTGTTCATAAGAGGGATATTAGAATTTTTATGTTTAACTATTTCCAACTGTTCTCTAATATTCAATTTTAGTCCTTTATTTATTGTATGTAAGATTTTAAATGTGTTAGTAGCGGATAAATCATGTCCTTTGTCTACAAGATGTTCGGCGAAGTGTGACCTTTCTGGGCAATTGTTTTTATATGCAGATATGTGTTCCTGAAATCGTTTTTGAAAACTACTGTAAATCAAGATCCCACTAACAAATATCTGGCTCAACTAAAATTAACTGTTAATGGCTCAAAATATATCTTTCCGGATAATTCATATTCAAAATTCAAAATTATTCCTATGAATCCTCATTGCCCTATGCTTTACGGTTTACCAAAATTACATAAAACTAATATTCCAATTAGACCGGTTGTATCATATATTGGAGCCCCCACCTATGAGTTGGCAAAATTTCTTAATATTCATATCAGGGAAAAGATATCTTTTGAACCAAAATACAGCCTGAAAAATAGTTTGCAATTAGTAGACAACATAAGAAACTTAAAACTACCTCCTTATTCCAAATTAATTTCTCTTGATGTTGAAAGTTTGTTCACTAACGTCCCTTATGAGGATTGCCTAGAAATCCTCAAGTCCTCCCTAGAAAATAAATCCATCCATCCTGGCGAGACAGATGACATATTACGACTGACAAGACTTTGCATGTCTCAAAATTACTTTCAATTTAATAATAAATATTATATCCAAAAAGAAGGATTGGCTATGGGGTCCCCTCTTAGTCCATTGATGGCTGACTTATTTCTGGACAATTACGAACGCGAAAATATAATTGGTAAACCACACATATTCTATTATTATAGATATGTCGACGACATTCTTATATGTTGGACAGGTACCAAGCGTCAATTGGAGCTCTTTGTTTCGAAATTAAATAAAATCCATCCCAAAATTAAATTTACTATAGAAATAGAACAAAATAATTCACTTAACTTTTTGGATTTAACTATATCTAGAAATCAATCCACCCATCAATTTTCTATATATCGCAAACCCACTCATACCGATACCACGATCCCTGCGTCATCAAGCCATCCTTGGCAACACAAACTCGCAGCGTATAAATCTATGATACACCGTTTGATGAGCGTCCCATTAAGTAAGGATAATTACGTCAAAGAACTTGATGTAATATACCAGATCGCGAAATCAAACGGTTACACTAAATCCACCATAGACAAACTGTTGCGAAAAAAGACGAATAATATCGTCAATAAACTACTATACGCAGTTTCTAATGTTCCAACAACAAAATACACTGCGAGTTTGTCATACCTAGGAAAAATTACTGACAAAATAGTTAACATATTTAGAAAAAATAACATAAACGTTGCACTCAAAACACATAACACTCTCAAATCGCTTTGTAACAGTAAAGATAAAATTCCGCCAAATAAAAAATCCGGCGTCTACAAGTTGTTTTGTGATGAATGTGATCATGTTTATATCGGTCAAACTGGTCGTAGTTTTCAAAAACGATTTCAGGAACACATATCTGCATATAAAAACAATTGCCCAGAAAGGTCACACTTCGCCGAACATCTTGTAGACAAAGGACATGATTTATCCGCTACTAACACATTTAAAATCTTACATACAATAAATAAAGGACTAAAATTGAATATTAGAGAACAGTTGGAAATAGTTAAACATAAAAATTCTAATATCCCTCTTATGAACAAACAGACTGACGTAAACAGCTCCCCTCTATTAAATATCTTTTCGCTTACCCCTTCCACCCCCCTCAACCCCTCCACCCCCTCCACTTTTTCTATATAAAGGACGGCAATGCGATGGATGACTCATTCGTAGCATGTTATTCTAACGACTAACATCTACAGCGCCTGAGGATGCCTCGTGGAGAGGCGAAACACGTGTCGCGGAGACGACCGGAGCAGCCAGGGCAACAACGGTGGCGGGTGCATGCGGTTCACATTTCAGATGGCGAACACTCGCAGAGACGACCGGAGCAGCCATGGCAGCGGCGGCATGCATCTACTAACGGTAGTGGGTGGGTGCCGGCCGGCAGTAGTTCGCATGAACTAATCGGGAGCGGAAGCACACAAAGTAGTTTGGATCAAATTGCCTTTTTCAACATACTCTCCTCCGAGCTCAAAACACTTTTTCCATCGACCCGGTAAGGCTTCGATACCCGTTTTAAAAATATCTTCGTCTAACTCCTCAAAATAAGCGTCCACGGCGGCTATGACCTCATCATTTGAAAAAAAAATGTTTACCACCTAAAAATGTTTTCAGCTTTGGGAACAGATAAAAGTCGGACGGTGCTAAATCCGGTGATGGGGATGAGGTAACAATTCGAAGCCACATTGATGGATTTCTGCCATGGATTGCACAGAGGTGTAAACGCGCGCATTGTCCTGATGAAACAAGACTTTTCTTCTCAATAAACCTGGACGTTTTTCTTTGATTTCTTCTCTCAAACGACGCAACAGGTTGCAATAGTAATCGGAGTTTATTGTTTCACCCTTTTTTAAATAATCCACGACAATTATACCCTTTGCATCCCAAAACACGGATGCCATGACTTTGCCCGCCGATAAAACCACCTTTGCCTTCTTTGGGTTGGGCGATCCTGCTCTTTTCCATTGTTTCGACTGTTCTTTTTTCACCCATGGTTATAAATCTTTCAACAAATTCTATTGGGTCAGCTTCATATAACTCTAAACAGTCGCGGTACCCACCGCGCAGACACCTTAGAGAATCCAAGTTCAGTAGTAATTATGTGATGTGTTCGCTCAGATGAGATGCCTACAGTCTTAGCTATCTCCTCGACAGTCAATCTTCGATCAGATAAAATTAAATCACAGATTTGTTCTTTGTTTTGATCAGTGGAAGCAGTCGCAGGCCGGCCACTACGGGGCTCATCTTGAATGGTCTCACGACCACGTTTAAATTCTGCCACCCAGTTTTTAACAGTAGCATACGAAGGAGCGGACTCACCCAAAGTAGCAGACATGTCTTCATGTATAGCTTTTGGAGTTAAACCTTTCAAATTCAGGTATTTTATCACTGCACGATGTTCAATTTTATCCATTTTCAAAAATAGCTCAGACTTGACTTACGGTATCACGTGTAAACGAACAATGAGTTACTGTGAATAAACTAAACTGTGCATACTTGTTGCTAAATAATGTAACTACAAAATGAGGGTAGTTATAAAAAAACCAATGACTTTAACAATGTTAGGCTAAGAACTTTTCAAATGACCCTCGTACAATATGAACCTTACTGAACCATTGGCGTACTCTCGGTTATTTACAATATATTTAACAACGCATACCTACCATCGCTATTTAGTTTCAGTCTGCTTAACTCTTCTTTGTTATCTGAAAAAATACAAAATAATTATAAAGCAACAAAACTTAGAAAACTTTGAGAGAGGTAGGTTTGGGAGTTCGAACCCAGGACTTCTGGATTGTCGACGAAGCATTCTTCCAACTGAGCTAGCAGGAAGGTTTGTGATAATAGCGAATTTTGCCATTTATACGTATTGCTGTAAATGCACGTACGTGCCATATGTGTACCAAGTTATGTACTATTTTAGTCTATATAGCGGCCCGTCGTTACCGATGGGTATCAGCTACTTTTAAACTAAACACAAGTATACTAGTTTTTTTTTATACAACTAGATTGGCAAACAAGCATGAGGCGCGCATCAGATGGTAAGCGGTCACCGCAGACTATTGACGCTCGCAACACCACGGGGATGTTACTCGCGCGCTGCCAATCTTGTGACCTAAGGATGTTTCGTCACAGTACCCAGTAATTTCTCTGCCATATCTTACCCTTCAAAGTGGAACGCAGATATATAAATATAGCTGCTTGGCGGTAGAAATAGGCGAGACAGACAGACAAGTACCCATGCAGACGACTTTTGTACAAAGTCTCCCTCTGGTAAATATATACGTACGTAACGTAAAGATATATATATTGATTACGGGATGCTTACCAAGTGCAAGCAAAAGTGGAAGGATGTAGGAGCCGAGGAAGACCAAGACTGACCTACCATGACCAAACTGGTCGTGCTTTATGAGAAGGTGATGTCAAGAGTCCTGGAAGCCGGCGAGCGTGCATGAAAAGAGTTATGAATGTTAAAGAAGCGAGTGAAGTGTGTAAGGACCGCGACTTATGGCGCTCGGTTTTCTCTGCCTAGCCCGCAATGGGTTTGGCGTGAAGTTATAGATAGATAGATACTTACCAAGTAGGTCCTCTTTCATATCAATCGGCGATATGTCTCTGTCATCGACATCTGAAATTAAAAACAAGAAATTAAGTTAAAAATAATACCCTCCACAAAATTGTCAACAATAAAAGTACATAGTTAATAGATTCAGATGTTATTTTTCAAAAGTGTTACATGCAATTTGATCTAACCTGCTTATGTCACATGTGCCACCAATTAATACATGGAGCTAGCGCCGGCCGGCACTCACTTAACTTATAACATGTCATTCTAATGATTACAGCGTCTGAGAATGACTCGTGGAGAGAAACATGTGTTGCAGACGCGACCGGGGCAGACATGCTAGCTGTTGCGGGCGCATGCAGAGACGACCAGAGCAACAATGGCAGCTACGGCATGCAAATAACGGTAGTGGGTGGGTGCCGGCTGGTGCATGAATTAATTGGTCGCAAAACACACAAAGCAGGATAGATCAAATTGCATGAGTCCAGCAAGCAACTGCGACCATAACGGGGGCGATCACCGGACATGGTGTTTTTAACAAACACCTTTTTACTACAGGTATGACAGACAGTCCGCTGTAAAGGGCACGCCTGACGGACGATGAAAGGGCCGCTCACAACTTGCCGTACTGTAAGTAGGTGGCAACTCAACAAACTCCCATCTTCGCGAATCCAAGGTATCTGCGAAGGCTTGGGTTGAAAATTTAGATTGATATGTATTATGGACAATCATTGGTTACCAACACTTTAATAGTCAAAGTCTATGTAGCGGGTTGGCGACTCGGTACGAAAGGTGCATGCTCGGCACTTTCGGCACAGCGAGCCGGTTGGCACGCGCACGCGGCTCCAGTCGTCCCTTGTCGCCCGCTCGAGCTAGGTTCCCCAATTCATGTTAATATAAATATTGAATAACATTGTGTAATTGTAAATGACATTTCGTGAAGTTGGAATAAACAGTGAACTTTCTAACAACTTTCATTTACCTACCCTACTGCCCAGAACACAGTTATAGTAGACATTATATAGACAATCATAAGACCTTAAAAGTCACCTCACAACACTTTCATAGTCAAAGTCTACCTCACAATACTTTCATAGTCAAAGCCTACCTGACAACACTTTTTAGTCAAGGTCTACCTCACAACACTTTCATAGTCAAAGTCTACCTCACAACACTTTTAAAGTAAACGCTAACCTTACAACACGTTTATAGTTAAAGCCAACCTCGCAACAAGACTTTCATAGTCAAAGCCAACCTCACAACACTTTCATAGTCAAAATCCACCTCACAACACTTTTATAGTAGAAGCCAACCTCACAACACTTTAATAGTCAAAGCCAACCTTACAACACTTTCATAGTCAAAGCCAACCTCATCTTATATGGTGTACTTATACATGTTTGTCCACGTTCTTGCCCCAAAAATAATCGAATAATAATCGAATATATAATAATGAAATTTTTATTTTAGGATTATTTTTGGGTATTTCATTTAATATTTTTAGGACATATTATTTAACATAAATTACCATCTAAAACATCGATCTCCACCTTGATGTTATCTGTTGCCGTTGCGAAGAGTTGCTCATCTGTAAAATAATATAACTGTCACCTTACAATACTGGACATGGATATATTTTGTATGATACTGTTTGATGTTTGGAGACCTAATAATGGGTGTGTGAACAGCAAACTCACTTAAACCTACATAGTCCAGGTGAACTATGCGTCTATTATTAAGATTTATGTATATATATGATACAGCGGCGTAGCGTGGGTGTGGGCCGCCCGGGGCGGAAGACAATTTTGCCGCCCTCTTATTTAGGTATTTCAATTTAATGTATACTATACATTACATACCTACATTAATTCTAGAGAACTTTTCGGCAAGAACAATCATCATTAATTTGCATTATTCGAGTTAGATTTTAAATTAAAAAGTTACAGTTCACACTGTTGAATGTACACGTAGCGGAAAAATTAAATTTTTCACAAAGCTCATTAATTTCACAACCATTACACGTACTTATTAGCACAGAAATTATAGTTTTAAAGCGTAACATAAATTACGATACAATACATTCGAGACAATGTGAAATGGACAACAGACGATCCATCAATAAAACTTTCTTTGAATTGTCCAAGCAACAAGTACCTACTTCCTTGAAGGGACTTACCCCTACCTTTAGTTTTTAAAATAAAATACCTACGGGGAATCCCCGCAAGTCAGTATAGATGCTGTTGTCAGCAGTTGTCACAAAATATTTAAAGAACGGGGATTACCCGAATTCGTCACAGAATAAGTAATGAAAAATTCCGTGCTCTTTTCAATTGGTCCGAATTTGTAGTTGCGATAAAAATATGAAAGGGTTCAAATATTTTTATTATTTTATTGAGAAATTTTGCCGCCCCCTAAAAAGTGCCGCCCGGGGCGGGCCGCCCCTGCCGCACCCACTACGCTACGCCACTGATATATATATTCTCGTAATTACTCATTAATCAGGTATTTGTATGGTATATGTTTTCGCTGCCTAGGTTCAAGTGGCCCGACAGCACGTGCAGCATATAAACAATATTGTCTTATTTAATACTATAATTTTCTAAATAAATAACATGTTGCAAGTAATATTTGAAATCGAAACATATTTATATGCTTTGGTCATTTGATTGTCTCTTTTGGATAACCCAATAGATGATACAGAGGTGGTCCTAAAATTGATCCCTGTGGCACTTGGCACACCATATTATATATTTGAATCATTAGATTTTATCCCATATATATAATTTGTGTTCTATCGGCAAGGTGCGATTAAAGTGAAAGCTGGGTATGACAGAGATAGATAGAGTATGAAAGTAAGTATAAACCCAGCTGAAATATGAGCATTGTGGTGTATGCTTGATGACCATGTTCACAATGATGTAAGGGATTGATTGGAAAGAGAGTGTTGGTGTTAAGATAAGATGGGCATGCTCAGTTGGTTCAAGCACGTAGAAAGAGTTTGGGCTGAAAGAATTACGAAACAGATATAGTGCGAAGGTGAAAGATTATAGTTACAAACTGGCTCACCACAAGCAAATCAAGAGACAATTCAGTACTATGAACCAGCGAGCGTAGATTAATAGAGCAATGAATGTTAATGAAGCAAGCAAGATGTGTATAGATTGCATGTTGTTGTGTTTATGTCTCTCTGCCTACCCCGCAAGGGACCTGGTGTGAAGATGTGATTAAATAGAATACTTACTCTTACAAT
This sequence comes from Pyralis farinalis, assembly GCA_947507595.1. Lineage (NCBI taxonomy): Eukaryota > Metazoa > Arthropoda > Insecta > Lepidoptera > Pyralidae > Pyralis > Pyralis farinalis. The sequence continues at coordinate 2,702,991 of OX382263.1, forward strand.
ATTCATCGAACTTCTGTTCGCACGTTAGCACCTGCTTCTTGAATCGAGAAGCATCTCTCAGCCTTTGTATACAATAATCGCAAATAGTGTAACTCGCCTCTCCAGGTGGCTGCGAGATCTGGAATACAAGCGGAGAGCTGCATTGGCAGATGTTAATAAGTACTTCCTATCACCTTGTATTTAAGTCTGGATATACCAAGTATACAACTTTCCTTTTATTCCTAGTATGGTAGGGATTTCATTATTAGACATTAAATTAAGGGATGGTGGAAGTGAGGATGGAGTGGGGCTCCTCCCATTCTTCCCGGAAAAGGAAAATACTTGAAATTGTATAGTTTTCTAGAAAAATAATAATTAAAAGTTAAGGTTATATACTCAAAAATCAGAACTATTTGTGGTAAAAGCAGGGCTTGGAATCGGTTTCGAAAATACCGGTAAATAAAGGTTTTTACCGGTTTTTAGGAAAGGTTTCGTTCGGAGTGCATCCTAAATGAGAGCGCTACGTAAAACCTTAAAAAACCGATTTAACACATGTGTCGCGCGAGCAGGTTACGATTTGCTTGCTTTAATTCTAATTGGAACAAATTGGTACCTACGTAAACTCATAAAGAAAGGTAGCAACCTTGCAACACGTAGATTGTGGTTTCGTAGCTTTTAATTTGTAAGTGAATTTTAAAGGTCGTCAAGGTCTCGGCAAATATGATATCGAAAAGAGCGAAATGAAAACCTAAAACCGGTTAATTGATTCAAAACCTCGATGATTTTGCTCCTTAAGAATACCGGTTACTTTAAGGTTCAGGTAGAGAGTCCAAACCTAAACAAAACGCTCCCAATGTACTTGTGCTGATTTAGGTTTGAAAATTAACCGGTAAACAAGCCCTGGGTAAAAGTAACCCAATGGCTAGAGGATTTTCCTAATCACGCTTCAAAGCTAAACTCGACTAGTCACCAGAGGGAGACTTTATACAAAAGTTGTCTGCATGGGTGCCTCTGTCTCACCTATTTCTACCGCCAAGCAGCTATATTTATATAGCTGTGTTCCGGTTTGAAGGGAGAGATATGGCAGAGAAATTACTGGGTACTGTGACAAAACAGCCGTACGTCACAAGATTAGTAGTGAGCGAGTGACATCCCCGTGGTGTTGTGAGCGTCAATAGGCTGAGGTGACTGCTTACCATCTGATACGTACCACATGCTTGTTTGCCAATCCTGTTCTATAAAAAGAAAACCTAACACAGCAAGGGTGTTTTCCACAATTTCAATAAACATTAATGACTTATTTATTATTAATCTAATCTAATCTCTTCTTTGTGGCGTTCTTGCTGTTCTCGCCAATGACATTGCTTGTAATATCAAAAAATAGCACATATAAGTGGAATGCTAAGTAAGTGACTATGCTTAGTAGTTAAAACTTCGACAAAATGGCCTTGTGAGTGTACAAAAGTTTAGGTTTAGAGCAACATATGGGACCACTGACGATCTGTTGCTGTTGATCCACCTAAAACAAAGAACAAACACAACATATAGTACAGCACAAAGGGTTAGTAGGTTATAGTGGACAAACAACTTAAAGTCTGATATTATTAGAGTTAATATAATCACATAAAATATATACACAAGGAGTGGACATGATAATTGACAGAAGGGATGTAAAATTGATAGGACGGGGGATGGAAGTGGGGAGGAGGTCGTACAGGGAGGGTGTATTCCTACAACAATTGAAAAATATATGGTCTGGAGTCCCTTCGTCCAGGCCACACTCACATATCGAACTGTCCTTCACCCGGATTTTTGCCAGGAAAACATTAGTGCAAGCATGTCCAATTCGCAGACGACAGATGACGGATGTTGCCCGTTTACTCACGTCCTGGTATTTAAAAAACCATGGTTTCGATGGTATGTAGGTTTGGATAGAAGCATAATATCTGCCTTTTCGAGCACTAGACCTTTCCCACAATCCATTCCAACTGGCAAATAATTTAGCTCTGGCAAGTGGAACTAGGTCCCGGGTATAAGCAGTACATCGAGGAGACAGACATCCGCTATGAATCGCATTCCTAGCACACTTATCAGCTGTTTCATTACCCGGTATACCACTGTGACCAGGTATCCATACAAGATGAACCTGACCACCTCTAAGGTGACACCTGTATAAAGCCTGTTTAATAGCCAAAATTACCGGAGATCTAGACCTATTGTAGAACTGATTCGAAGAAATTGCCTTCAAACAGCTTTTGGAGTCAGAGAAAATTACCGCTTTGACAATATTATGTGCCTCAACAAATAGGATAGCTTCCAAAATAGCAGTGGCTTCGCCAGTAAATATAGAGCAAACTGATGGGCATTTAAAATTTAAAATAATTTTGTACTTAGGTATCCACACCGCTGCTCCAACGTTACTTTGTTCACAAGTTTTGGAGGCATCTGTGTACATGATCAGCCAGTCACTCCAAAACCTATCAATGGCAGCATTTAATTTTACTACTGCCAATGGACAATCCTTTTGTATATTTAGATTCAGGACTACATTGGGGGCATAGACAATGGCCTCAAATCTTGTGTCAAATAGAGGGTTAAGACTACACTGAAATATGGGACATGGAAGACATAGGAAAGATGTAAAACTATTAAATAAGCATGGAGAGTCCTTGTGTGTCCAGTAACTGCCCGCAGAGATATACTCAGATAGTTCATGCAGTTTGGCTATCAGTGGATGGTTAGATAGCTGGAAAGTTTTATGTAGGAATCTGTCCGACAAATACTGCCTGCGCAATGATAGTGGAGGATCAACACATTCAACCTGAAGAGCATTAATTGGAGAGGACTTCATGGCCCCAGTAATTATACGCAAACACTTGGACTGGATCTTGTCCAGAGAGTACAGAGCTGTTTTATTGCATGGTTCTAGAAGGAAAGATCCATAGTCCAAGTGACTACGTACCAGAGCATTATATATTAATTTTTGGGTGTACGGATGAGAACCCCACCAAACTCCTGAAAGTGAACGGAGGATATTGACGTTCTTTTCAGTTTTTTTGATAATGTGATTGATATGGTGGGTACCTGACAATTTAGCATCTAGAATTACGCCAAGAAACTTGACACTATCCTTTATTGGGAAGATTTGGCCGTTATAGGCAATTGAAATATTTGGAATATTTCTTTGTCGAGCAAAGATCACTACACTACTTTTGGGAATAGAAATGGACAGGCCATGATCCAATAACCACTCCTGTAGGTAATAGATGGCCGCGTTTAGCCTTGATGATGCTTCTGAGACATTCTTTGAAGAGATATATAGAGTCAAGTCATCAGCATATTGGAGAATATCACAGAAAGAATTAATTGCAAGCTCTAAATCATGTGTATAGATGTTATAAAGTATAGGGCTGAGTACCGACCCCTGAGGTAGCCCTTTCCAAACATGTCTTGTAGGGACAGAGTAATTTTGAAAATTAATAACAATCGACCTAGCCGATAGATAGTTAGAGATATAATTGACTAACCTCACTGGTATACTCAGATTGAGCATCTTCTGCCTGAGTACAGGAAGCAGTACATTATCATATGCAGACGAGACATCCAGAAATACACCCACCAAGTAGTCATGTTTGGAAAAGGCCACTCTAATATCAGTAACCAGTACACTGAGACTGTCCATTGTACTAAATCCCTTCCGGAAACCATATTGTGACTTAGGCAATATACCCTTGCTTTCCATGAGCCACTCCAGTCTATTCTTAATCAAATGCTCCAGGATCTTTGCCATGGTGCATGACAGAGCAATGGGTCTATACCCAGAAGGGTCAGAGCTACATTTACCAGGTTTTAATACTGGGATGACAATCTGAGTTTTCCATTCTTCTGGTGGAAAGCCAGAGATGAAGAAATGGTTTAGGATTTGGAGGAAATATTTCTTAGTATTTGGGCCACTGTTTACAATGAATGAATAAGGGACACCGTCTACACCAGGCGAGGAGTCCTTCAAGCTTTCAAGGACCACATCAAATTCTTCTTTAGAAAAAGGAGCATCAAAAGAGTGAGAAAAAGAACCAAGATTGTGATATGACTTTACTTCCTCAGAAGAAGGAGCTGAAGGAGGAGCTATTGATTGGGCAAATTTCTCTAACCATACTGAGAAGTCGTTTGAAGAAATGTTAAGATCATCGGATACTGAGCAACGGAATCTCCTAACATTTCTCCACACCATAGAGGGTTGAGTGTTCGGAGATAAACTCTCGCAAAAATTGCGCCAACCTAATCTTTTCTTCTCTGATAATGTTTTCACAGTTTTTGCTGCCACTTTTTGATAATATAAATAGTTCTCCAGGGACATATTAGTGGCATATTTTCGTTCAGCTAATTTTCTTTCTTTAACTGCCGAATAACATTCCTGATCCCACCATGGCGGAGGTGCTGGCTTCCTCTTGTATGGTTTTTTAAGAGGAATTGACTGGTCTGCAGCCTCCATAAGGGTATTCTTAAAATTTAGATATGTTGAGTGGACATTTGTTTGGTCTACATTTGGAAGTTGCGTGGTTAACTTATCAGTCACATCAGCAAATTTGTTCCAGTCTGCTCTTGCAACACTATATCTCAATCTAGCGTTAGAAGGGGATAACGGAGTACCATGAGGAGAGAGGATAGAAGTACAAATTGGATAGTGGTCACTACCATGTGAGTCATCCAGAACTTCCCATAAGACTTGGGATGATAAATCTGGAGAGCAAAGTGTTAGGTCCACGGCACTTTTAACATTTTGGAATGGATGAACACGGCGAGTAGGGGTGCCATCATTAAGTAAGCAGAGGTTATGGTCGTCCATTAAAACTAGAAAAGGTGTAGACAGTGCATCACAAAAATGCGAGCCCCAAGATGTGTGGTGGATGTTGAAATCTCCAAGAATGACAACAGGGGAGGGAAGAGAGGAAATGATATGTGACAGTTCCTTCAGGATAGCAGAATTAGGACTAGGAATATACACAGATAGGAAAGATATGTTTATGGCACGAACAGCAATCGCATTAATACCATCCGTGTGAGTAGGAAGAGGAATTTGTGAAAAAATTATTGATCTGGATACAAGAATCGATGCGCCAGCATGTCCATCATCTCTGTCATCCCGGAGACATGAATAGCCTGAGACCCTAAAGTGGGCACCAGGTCTGAGCCACATCTCCTGGACGGCAAAAACAACAGGATTAAATTTTGTAATCAGGTATAGCAGATCAGCTTTCTTATGTCTGACGCTCCGACAATTCCATTGCAGAATTGTTTGGAATGTTTAATGATATATGAATCAGCTCAGTAAGTTTCCGACGAATTCCTTCCGGTAATTCGGTGTCACTAAAGCGGGTAAGCAAGTTCATTAAAGTGGAAATCAGTAGTTCGAAGAGGTTGTCATTTGGAGATTCACTCAGAGCGCACCCATTAGGGAGAACAGAAACTGGAGTTTCCGTAATCATCCCATGAGCACGTCTGTCATATCCTGGGCCCGAAGCTTGAGAAATTGGACGACGAGGAGAGGTAACAGTCTTTCTATAAGAAGTAGTCTGAGGAGAGTACATTTGTGTATTGAATTGTGTAAGCTGTTGTAAGGGATGTGGAGATTGGGGAGGGATAGGAGAGGGGGAAACTCTGGCAGTATCCGCAAAGGACCGCCTAGATTGTGGGAATCTAGCAGATGCCTCCAAGTAAGACAGATTTTCTTGAGACATTGTCATTTTAATAGCTTTCTGTCTTGAATGTTCCGGGCAGGATGAATCCTTGGCAGTATGATTTCCTGAACAAAATAGGCATGTAGGAGTCTGTTTTGAGCAAGAAATACCCTCATGGTTCTGGGCACATACAAAGCAGCGAGGACTTGACCTGCACTGTGAGGTCACATGTCCAAATCTGCAACATTTATAACACTGAATTATAGGTAGGACATATGTCTCCACAGGCATTGAGGTATAAAAACAATAAACATTAGCTGGAAGTTTTTGACCCCTGAAGGTGAGTACCACAGTCTGGGTGGGAATCCAGACTGTGTTACCTTCTCTAACTATTCGTCTGTTCAGTCGTCGCGCCTTTATAACTGCACCACAGCCAGCAGGGACCTCAATTGCTGACACAAATTCCTCAAGTGACCACTCCACAGGTACGGCTCTGACAATGCCCATTCTTGTAATGTGATAAGATGGTATAACTGCCTCATACTTGGATGGAAGTAATGCAGGATGTGTGAGGAACGCATTGGCATCTGCTGCAGACCTGAATTCAACTGATATGCGGTTGCGACCTACTCGTTTCACTCCATCTTTCGCAATGTTTTTAATTTGGTGCCTAAATAAAAAGTGTCCAAACTGGATAGGTCTCAGTGTCATACCGGGAGATAAATCTTCCAATTTATGGACATGCACGATAAAAGGGGCAACATCATCATTGTCATAATTGGTTTTATTGTTCACAAAATCAGGGTGCACATATGTAACCTGCATAGAAGGGGATGATTGAGTCGGGTGAGTAATCGATTTCTTTGGAGGTTGCGAGCTATCAGTATTATCACCTTGTCTTTTTCGATTGGAGGAAGCATTGGGATCTTGTTCCGAATTTAAACTATTTTCCTCGGACGTTACAGAAAAACAAGGAGGGGACAAACAGAGTTGTTCGTTCGGCCCACCGCCCGGGTCATGCGGCTCCTCATCCATTCTCACTCGACCAAATCCAACAAAAAACACTTACCGGACAGATACTATACCACCACCAACACAATTATGATAAATCAACAGCCTCAAATTCCAATTTTATCAAAAATAAACAGTAACACGTATGTCACGCACTCAACCAAAAAGCCAAGTCCTTATTTATTATTACAAAGCTAGCTAGCTTGTTATCTCAATCTTTCATTCACTTAACTATTCAAAATGAAATGTCAATATTACGTCAACTTGCTCTCTAAAGGAATTTAACATAAAAATGTATGAAAATAATGAAACTGCTTTATATTATTCTATAATTTGTTTGTGTTCTTAATTAAGAATTCTTATGACTGAAAAAAAAAATCCGAAAATCAATGGAAAATGATGGTAATCTGGTGTTATTTTGTTTCCTAATCCCTTAAGATTGGTGTGGTCTGATACCAAACTTTAAGGATATGGTGAAGATAATTTATGAATAAACATCATATAGTTGTAATTAAACGATTTTGTTTACGAGATAGTCTAAGTTCAAATAATATTAAGCATCTGGGCTGCGGCATCACAAAATATTGTTCATACATAATAATGCTTTAAAAGTGGATACTTTGTATAGGACTCAAGAAATAGAATTTTATAGCTATTATATTGTAATTTTGGAACAAAAACTCACTTTAATATGGAGTGTTTCTTGTAGCAATGAAGAATAAACTTCTGCTTCTCCGTCAACTACGAAGGAGGATTGAAGGCTCTTGAAGTGCCCGTCTGAATGGCAACATCGACATAATGCACTTAGATTCCATATCTCACTCATTATTATCAAATAACACGAAAAAAAATGTACAAAAATCAATTTACAAGTATATGACTATGTGTGTAATTTTCTTATTTTACGGATGTCATTGTCATGTCATGGCATGTCATACAAATTATTACGAAATGTCAAGTGTCAATGAAAATAGTGGTACTATAGTGTATAGTGTCATATGTGGATTGGTTATGGCAATGAACCCTTGCTAATTTTTTAGACGAGCTCAAACTAAATAAAAGCCTTATATAATCATCAAAGCATAGAAGAATATTGCATACACTGCTTTTAAATTGAAAATGATATTCTTAGCATCGTTTGTTCACTGAATTAGTTAGTATGAGGCGGTATAAAGGGGTCGAAAGGATTGTCAGCGTTGGACTGATAATCGCACCGAAGGAAGTAGAAGATCAATAATTGAAAACAGAAATTAAAGTCAAGTGTACGACGAGATTTTGTCGAAATGAGGTTCTTTAAAAATGACGTGGAGAGTTTTCGTCTGTAACAAAGTATTGTTAGGCTATGGTATCTGCTTACCTTCAGGCAAGTCGTATACTTGTTTGTCAGCTCTGTGGCATTGTGGCATAAAAAACCCCCTTTGCCTTCTTCTCACGTTGTCTTTCTCGGTTGCCTTCGTAATTCAAAAGTTCGAGGAATTTTTAGTTAATGTATTTCTCAAAAAATTTTGCTATCTGCGTGAGTTTGTGTTGTCTGCGTACTTATAAGCATATGATATGAAATAATCTTGATCCTGACAGATATTCGAGGTAGGGCCCAGCTGAGCGCCAATTAAATAAAAGAAGAAGAAAATGTAATTGTTGTTTTGAAATAAATTCTTGTGTTTTGGGTACCTATGTATGCTATTGTGCTGTAAAAGTATTATTTTAATTCTGCTGTTGTAAGAAATGTCTTCGAATACTGTGTGCCGGCTATGTCTGGCGATCGACGCACCTATGCGTGCTTTAATCAACAGTCCTCTGCATAGACATGGGTAACGCAGCAAAAATCTCTGTTTCAATACAGTAACTCTGATGAAGCCTACTTGATACAGTAGGCTGCATCAGAGTTACTCATTCTCATTGAGTTAACTCAAAACTGCGCTATGACGCAACAAGATTGCACGCAGTAGCATAGAACATGTAAAGCGCGACACGCGCGACAGTACTGAATCTCAGATCCCATGATCGCTTCGCTCAACTCATTGACTTAGTGAGTGAGAAAGATAATGAGTCGGCTCAAGGCCCATTCGTCGGTACTCAACTGTGTTGATAATGCACGCGCGGCGCAACCCGCTGTGAATGAGCTTTTAACTTAACACATTTTGAAAAGCGAAGTGTAATGTAACAGCACAATTGCGCGGCGTAGCGCAGTGTTACACATGTCTATCTCTGCAAAATATCTATGAAAAGCTAACAAATAAGTATTTCGGCACATCTGTAAACTGAAACTTAAACCTGTGCTATAAAGTCTGAAGATTGGCGAGAAAAGGAGGTGGTCATGAAGCCATAGCGGAAAAGAGGGATAGTGAGTAAGAGAGAATTATAGGAACATAGTGGGAGATTATGAGAGTCGCAGAGATACTGAAACTTGCATTTCAAGTGTTCTGGAGAATGCGGGTTGGAAAGAATAGAATGAAGAGTACAAAGTAATCTCAGATTTCGACGTTGGCTAATAGGTAGCCATCCAAGCTTAGACCGGTAGGAAGAAATGTGGTCAAATTTCCAAAGACAATAGATAAATCGGATGGCGTTAATAATTAACCGGTCCAGGTTATCAAGCAGATCTGCATTGAGATCAGGATACAGTAGCCTATTAACGCTTGCGATATTTTAAGTGTCACTCGCACGATGCCTGCCCTGCCGCTAACACAACAACTCCTTGGGAGCTTACTGGTGACCTCACTCACACGTAGGAACACAACAACTTTCTAGGGAGTTGTTATTTGGCTGCGGTTTTCTGTGAGGTGGAGGTATTTCCCCAGACTGCTTTGATGCGCCCTACCTCTCTTTCTCTTAAAACATCCAGACCAAGACAAACAGCCATGTTCATGCACACAAATGTTTGCCTTGTGTGGGAATCGAACCCACGAGCGTTGGTGTCAAAGTCGCGTCATTCACGACTGAGCCACCGAACTCGCTAGAGGGTTGTTGTGTTCCTGCGTGTGAGTGAGGTCACCAGTAAGCTCCTATGGAGTTGCTGTGTAAGCAGCAGTAGTGGCATCGTGCGAGTGATATTTATGCAAGCGTTTATAGGCTACGGTAACCGCTTTACATCAGGTGGGCCGTATGCTTGTATGCCTCCCGACGTAGTATAAAAAAAACTAGAGTTGTTATTTGCCTGCGATCATCTAGGAGATGGAGGTAATTCGCCAGAGGGGCTGCTTTGATGCGCCTTACCTCTCTTAAAAAAGTCGTTAAGTCAGTGGCCCTCGGGCGGCTTGAAAACACTGTCAGGTGGTCTGTATGCTTCTACGCCTCCCGACGTCGTATAAACAAAAGAACACACATTTGTGTGCATGAACATGTCTGTTTTTCTTGGTCTGGATATTTTCTATGGATCATAAGTATTTATTTACAAAAAAAAAAAATGTATTCACGTATGTTTATCAGTTGTGTACACAAGCTTTCCTTAGTTTGGGACTAGATGGCGCTGTGTAATTTGTCAGAGAATATTTATTTCAATTTAAGTGCGGAGGCCTATGTTCAGCAGTGGACGTCCTTCGGCTGATACGATGATGATTCATTTTAATCTCTTTATAGATGATGAAGGGAAACGTGAAGAGGACACGAGTGATTTTGCTGGAGGATGGTTGAGATAGAATTGTTGAAAGAAGATCTTGACCTAGCAGAACAGCATTGGGAAGAATCATCGGGTAAAGTGTCGGTATAATTTAGCAGATTTACCTCATTGCCAGAGTAAGGAGTGATGGCTCAGTGGATAAAGAACCGTCCCATTATCTGACGATTCCAGGTTTGAATACTAGTGTGTACATTAAATTAGTTTTTTCAAATTTACATGTAATAAATTGGTTGTCTGTAAAGTTGATTTACGGACGATAATTTTACGTGATAACGTCATAAGAAAACATTCAACAGTTGACAAAACAGTTCACGTGTAGGTTGTGTGCTGCCGCTGTCTCTCTTCTACTCGGACGCAGCGGCCGATGGAGTGGAAGTGAGATAGATGCAGGCAATTTGATCCAAACTACTTTGTGTGCTTCCGCTCCCGATCGGGAGCGGAAGCACACAAAGTAGTTTGGATCAAATTGCCTGTAAATTTGACTTTCGCAAAGTAACGCCTGAATCTATTAACTATGAGATAGATGCGTCACAAGCCGAACGCTTAGGCCGATCATGCCTCTTTATCGCTTCTTCCGCACTTTCGCTTGCGCGCTCGGCTCAGGTGGTACGTGACAATGAGTCATGCTTTTTCGTGCGTGCACCCGGCGTTCGGCGTTATCACGTCAAAATCTACATATTTGTAATTATCACTTGCTTGGTCAAGGAAATAGAGTTACGAAAGAAGTGTATCGGGCAAGAGGGAATGGAGATATCGGTAGAGGCTGCCCTAGACGCACACCTGTAGATCAAATGGGCATTGTGTTGAAAAAGGGCCAAATTAAAAGCGTCCAAAACCGAAGAGTATCCATGAAGAGGTTGATGATTGTTGAAGAGGCGAGAGAGCTATGTTTCGATCAGGCCCCCCACTCATTCCCACCACTGTGTCTCCTGTGTAGCCAGAATTAACAGCGGCGACCACCTAAAAGGCAATGAACAGTGAAGTCCATTGCTGTCCCGGGGGTTAAACTACAGCTGCCTTGGAACTCACAACGAATTTAATCAGAAGAAATTTGTAAGAGTAGGAAGTTTTGGAATAGAATTGCATGTTTGGATCGCTGCACCTGGCGTTCCATAGTCTCTGCCTACACCAATGGGAGACAGGTGTAATGATATGTATGTAGGTTAAGGAAACCATTGAACGGGCACGTCTAAGAAATCACGTTTCGAAAGACGGGTGACAAAAGTAAGAGTACACTCAAAAGGACAAAAGAAAAGTGTGATTCTTTGACGCGCGGGTTTCCTCACGATGTTTTCCTTCACCGCCGAAAAAGATTACAAATGTGTACATAAATGCGATGACACAAATTTTGTGGAATATGCCAGGTATCGAACCGAAGATCAGTTGGTCAAGAGGGCGGTACTTTATCCACTGAGCTATCACCGCTCTATTACATATTATTTGATTAGAAGTAACCCTGTGGAATTGTTCATATACTCTCATTGTTTACATTGAGGAATCGAATATAACATGCACTCAAAATATGACGTTGGAAATAGACAAAAACATCACAACGCTGGCAATAGACAATACATACTTTGCAGAGAAACAACGTAGGCGTAAAAGAAGCGTCAAAAATAATTCAAATAAAAATACTGTTAAACGAAAAAAAAGAGAGAAAATACTTTCAGAAACTTCTTTTTCAGATAAATTGTAACGCCTGTTGTTCTATTTTCAACTCTAAACGTCTTCGCATAGAGCATAATATTAGTAAACATAACATCTAAAAAGAAGCTTCAAAGCAATGAAAGTAGTTTAAGTGAACAAGTCTTCAGTAAAGAACAGACTGAAATGATTATGAACAGAAACTATGAATGTGAGATATGTCAACGTAAATTTTATCAAAACGGTCATTTGACGACGCATTTAAGAACGCACACAGGCGAAAAACCATTTGAGTGCTATGCATGTGGGAAGAATTTTGCTTGTCGCTCGGATTTGACGCAACATTTGAGTATACACACGGGCGAGAAGCGTTTTGAATGTAAAATATGTTCGAAGAGGTTCAGCCAGCGTGGTATCTTGAACACACATGTAATAACACATAGTAAGGAGAAATATTTTAAGTGCCCAGTGTGCTCGGCAGTTTCGTAAACGGCAGTATTTGAGGGTGCATTCCTGTATACATGTGCGATATGTGATCACAAATTTAGGCAGAAGGGACATTTGGAGACACACATAAGAACCCATACTGGGGAGAAACCTTTTGAGTGTACTCATTGTGGGTGTCGATTTGGTCGCAATGCTGATTTGTCGAGGTCTATGAAGAGGAAACATACGGACATCAATCAATCAATCAATCATCATTTATTTGCATAAAATATGGTTACATTTAGAACTTGTTAAATAATATTAGTCCGCATATTTTGCCACAGTATTATAACATGCAAATATACATTACAAATATGATTTCAAATTAGATTAAATAATTACAATATCCATATAAAATTACATATAAAATTCCGAATTAATGAAATAGTTCCATTGTTAATTTTAACACTACATAATTTTCATTGCGATGTACATATTATTTTACTTATTATATATTATTACTATCTAGTCATTTTTAATATTTATTTATCATGAATTCTTGAATATTATAAAAACATTGATTTACTAGCCACCTATAAAGTTTTGTCTTAAATTTTTTAATAGGCAATATTCTTATATCTTTAGGGATTTTATTAAATATTTTTATAGTCATTACGTAACAATTTTTTTGATATAAGCTACTACTGCAAGCTGGTAATATCAGCCTAGATGGATCTCTATTCTTAACTTTGGATTTTTCCATATCGTTGTAACTATGGAATAATCCAGGATATTGCTTTACAAAAAGTCCAGCTTGAAAAATATATATACTGGTTAACGTCAACAAATTAAATTTCTTAAATAATGGTCTACAAGACACCAAGGGACCTAAGCCGTGCAAGGCTCTGATACACTTCTTTTGGACAATGAAAGCTCTATTAATATCTGTGGAATTTCCCCACAATAAAAGACCATACCTAAGGACAGATAGGACATATCCATGATACGCTAAAAGTGCTATTTTTTGAGTCGATATTCGTCTTAGTCTTTTGATTGCATATACAAATTTGTTTAATTTATTACATATGTAGTCAATGTGTGATTTCCAGTTACAATGTTCGTCAATTATTAAACCTAAAAATTTTATGTCGTTTTCTTGTTCAATTTGATTTCCTTGGCATGTCAAATTATATTTTCTAATATTACGGGTACTATAATTACAGAAATGTATGTACTTCGTTTTCAAAAGATTGGCGCGTAACTTATTATTACCCAACCAGTATAATACTTCCTCAACAGTTGCTGTTAAAGTTCGTTCAAATTCTTTTTCATTTTGCTTTTTAGAAACAACGACCGATACATCATCAGCAAACAAGATGCATGGGTTATTTGTTGCATCCGGCAGGTCGTTGATGTATAACAAGAAAAGTAATGGTCCCAGTATGCTACCTTGGGGAACTCCAGAATTGTTGACTTTATGATTTGATGAATAGGACGTTATTTCTTCTAAGTGATTAAGGTTTTTAATTTCGACATATTGTTTCCGGTCTTCTAAATAACTTCTCAGCCAATCTAGAGCCGGTCCTCTAATGCCATACGTTTCACATTTTTCTAAAAGAATTTTGTGGTCGACACAATCAAATGCCCTAGTCATGTCGAAGAATATTACTGATGTAGGAATACGTTTATCAATGTTTTCAGTAACATTCTTTATTAATTTGTATGCAGCTAGAGTTGTCGATTTGTTTTTTAGGAAACCATTTTGTTCCTCCTTTATAATTTTGATATGATTTAGGAAACTCTTGATTTGATAATACATGGCTTTCTCAAATATTTTTGCAAGTATAGGTATTAATGTGATTGGTCTATAATTACTCAGATCTTGTTTATTACCTTTTTTGTATAGAGGTCTAACTATATTGAGTTTAAGTATTTTTGGAAATATTCCCTCTGACAATGATCGGTTAACTAGATGTGTCAGTATTGGAGATATTATACATATACATTGCTTCAATATGTGTGTAGAAATTCCATCAAAACCAACGGATTTCGTATTGTTTAAAGAAAGGACTATTTTAATTAGGTCCTCCTCATTTAATGGCTTTAAAAAAATACTCGAGCAGGTTTTTGGTATTTTTGGTTGAGTTCTATTAGATGTTGGTTTATGAAAATCAATACTTGGTATTTTTATGAAATAGTTATTAAAAGCCTCTGCGATCTTTTTAGGTTCATGCAATTGATGACCGTTTACCCTGATTGACTTAATATCTTCAATAGGCTGGTTATCTCCTTTTTTGTCTTTAATAACTTTCCATGTAGCGCGACACTTATTGCTTGCGTTTGATATTATGTTTCCATTTATAAGTCGCTTAGATAATGTAATACATTGTTTGAGGATACTGTTGTATTTTTTGTATGTAGATTTAGATGTTGATGATTTGGTTCTATAATATCGATATCTTAACTGTCTGTTAAATTTGGATGATTCTCTAATGCCTGTTGTAATCCATTTGGGTGTTGTTGTTTTAGATAATAATTTAATTCTTATTCTAGGAAAACACAGATCATATAACAATACAAACGTTTTATGAAATTTGTTAAATGCTTTATTAAAGTCACTCTCTTTCAACACTTCTGACCATGTAAGTGCTACAAGAGAGTCGTTGAACTTTTTAACATTTTCTGCACTGTAACTCCTCTTGAATGCATACCAATGACGCACTTTTGTACTTTTGCAAGCGACTGGGAAGGTAAGTGTTTGCCCTGTATTATGATCAGAAAGTTGAAGATTATGTGTTTGGCCCAGTGCTTCATGGATGTTGCTGATAATGTGATCTAAACAAGCCAATTGCCTTGTTGGTTCTGTTATATGAAGCTTGAGGTTATAGTTTTGTGTTATTTCTCTTAAACGTATTGCATTGGAACAATTTTTTTGCGTATCAATATTTAAGTCGCCTGCTATAATTATTTTTCTAGAGTTTGAGTAAGTTAGTTTATGTAATATAATATCCAATCTACGAAAAAATACATTGACGTCGCTACTTGGTATCCTATAAATACACAGTACTACACAATTCATAGATGGTATAAATATGCCGCAGCATTCAAAAGCTTTTTCTAATGACATTTGTCTACATATTGGTAATACCTCGAAATCCGTAGATGAGCGCAATAGAATACAAACACCCCCACGTTTTTCCTTCCGTCTAGAAAAATGTGTGGCCAGCTTGAAGCCGTTTAATTGAATGTTTAATTCACTATGCTGTTGCACGAATGTTTCCGAAAGGCAGATTATATCAAGGGTATTTTTTTGTTTTGACAGTTCATGAATACAAAGTTCCAAATTATCCAGTTTATTTAAAACTCCAGCTATGTTCTGATGGAGAAGTATTGTAGTACATATGTCATTATTTTTATTTTCAACGAAAAAGCCTTTGTGGCAAGTTATTATTCGTATTCAATTTAGGGAAATAGTAAGGTATGGTTCCTTTTTTATAATTTCTACATAGTTTTGCTTTCATTGGTGACGTATGTTTAATATTAAAGGAACTTTCATTTTCCTTTTTCTTAAAATAGAAAGGTATTGTGCCCTTCCTTGGTAATTCACAAGTGTTTACATTAGTATCTTTTATGTGAAGATGTCTTAAATTTAGAAATACAGAGTCATAATAACGTGAGTCAATAAGAAAATTAATCTTTTTACATAATTTCATTAAATGCTGGTGATGTGATACATTAGACCCATAGTTTACTTCTATAAAATTACAGTTACTAGTTTGTTTACATATATTTTTAATCATATTATTCAATTCAATTTCATTTAAAAACTTATTATTTTTGACATTTATAACAATTATATTACATTTATTCATAAATTTTAAAGCTGCCGAAAGTTCGAACGAAAGCTTCGTCGGGTTGCTGTCATTTTCTCCAACGCATACCACCAGTTGATCCGATTGAGTCAAATCTTGTTTATAACAATCTTTTAATATTTCCTCAGTAGACGCAAAAGGTTTTATTGTTGACGTTATAGCATAGGTTTCGTAACAATATTTGGAGTTGTTTCTTTGTTGTATTAACTGAGATGCCAGGCCGGAACACTGTTGACTTCCATAGATTAACAAACGTGGTCTTATAGTATTTTTATCGGTATGACATAGTTTAGTAGTGCTTGGTGTATATTTATTTATTCTAGCTCCTTCTAGCGGCGCCGAAGCGAAATTTGTTACGGGACCTTTTTTCATAATAGCGCCATCTAGGTTTGGTTTTGAGAAATTAATATAATCATTGTTGCTTTCCTGTCGCAAACCTAAATCGATTGCGCTCGAGTCTAAGGCCTTATTGCAATTGCGCTTTTTAATCGTGCTAGCTGTATTTCGTTTTGTGCTACTTAAATTTCCTGTACATATTTTTTTCAGGTGATTAATTTTGGTTTGACTGTTTTGTACTTGTTTTTCTAATGCTATATAATGGAAAGATAAATGAAAATAGCCCAAGTAAAGCAGATTAGACGTTTATTTACTAGCATTAGTTTTACATTAAAAGTTTGCCTAAGCCTACATAGCTGTTTCTCTTACAAGACAGCACACAAGAGAGAGTCGATCGGATATACTAAATCATAGACTCACATATCGTGCATAGACAAGGTTTTCCATCTACATTAAAGCAATGACACACGATCAATATCCAATACCCCGGCTCAAGATCAAGTTCCATTTTAAAATTATACAAATCAAAATAAACTTGAACTTGCAACATAAATCTACAAAATGGTACTATTATTAATTTCCTGGCAACACTGTCGATGACATATAAATTTATAAACATAACCTCCAAACATTTAACATAATTATTTTTGCTAACCAAGGAAACATACAATTTACAAAATAAAGTACTTATTTATTACTCAAAACACAAGTGACATTTATATATTCTGTGTCTATAGTACGGTTATGAAACAACGAGTTTACATTGATAACAATTACATACAGGAAACATGAAATTACTGTAATAACTTAGTTACTTACTAATCCAATTAAATTGCACAAATAATTGTGCCTCACTTTCGACAATGATTTGGTAAGTATGTCTGCTCTATTTTCTGAACTTTGTACATATTGTAATGTTAACAATCCTTTATTTATACTGTCTTTAATAAAATGTACTTTAATATCTATGTGTTTCGTTCTTTTACTATTTTCATAACTTTCTATCATTTTTAATGTACTCTGATTATCAATTAACAAAAAACATTTTAAGTTATTACTACACTGTAAGTCTTTTAAAACTCCAATGATGAACACTGTTTCACTTACAGTTAAGGCTGCAGCAACATACTCAGCTTCTGCTGTTGAGAGTGCCACTGTAGACTGCTTCTTCGAACTCCAACTTATCAAGTTGCCTTGATAAAAAATAGCGACTCCGCTCACACTTTTCCGGTCTATTTTCTCTGAACCAAAGTCGGAATCTGAAAAAGCTAATAAATTATTATTATCTTCTTTCTTGTATACTAATCCATTTTCTTTTGTATGTTTCAGGTATCTGAGGATTCTTTTCCCTGCCTTCCAAAGAGTGGATGTTGGACGATGCATATATCTGCTAAGGAAACCAGTAGCATATGCAATGTCTGGTCTGCTAACTGTCGCCAAGTACATTAGTGAACCAACGAGTTCTCTGTATGGGACGTTTGTCAAAATGTCTTCATTTTCATCTATGTTTAATCCAACTTCCATTGGTGTATTTATGTCCTTGCAATCTTGCATATTAAATTTTTAATAAAATCTTTTCAATTATCTGTGTTTGTTTTATTTCCAGCGTCCTTTTAGTAACTCGCATTCTTCCCATGTTTTAAGTTTTCTATGCGCTTCTAATTCGCTTTCTATGGCCTCTAACCATTCCCCTTGTTCAATTGCTTCTGTATAGCAAGTCGGATCTTCTGACATCAAAGCATAAGCTATATGTGACATATCAAACTCTTGAAATCTTTTCGGGGGATTTCGTGACCTTTTAGTTTTCTTTTGACATGTTTCTTCTTCTGACACTTCTTCATCGCCTGTCATATAAGTTTCATATTCCGCTATTCCATCATTGTTTAGCGGGGCCTCTATGTCTTGGTTTTCTTTCGATTTTTCATTTCTTACTTGACTTTCTATCTTTGCTCTATCTTCGTGTTGTATGCTTGGTTTATATTCTTGTTCATAGGATATGTAATAATTATTACATTCTTTGTCATCTTGATATTTGTATTTGGTCTCATCAAATCGAACATCTCTTGATTCTATAATTTCATTCGTTTTTGGATCCCATAATCTGTATCCTGATCCACAATATCCAATCATAATTAAAGGTTTTGCTCTAGCATCCAGTTTGCTTTTTTTGGGTAATATGACACACCATGTTTTTGATCCAAAGACTCGCAGTTTGTCCAACTCATTCTTACCATACCATATCATTGATGGCGTTTCACCTTTTAATGCTTTTGTGGGCGACCTATTTATTGTATATGCTGCACATCTGATTGCTTCTCCCCATAAGTATTTAGGTAAGTTTGTCTCTAATAATAATGCTCTTACTTTGTCAATCAGTGTACGATTCATTCTTTCACAAATAGAATTTTGTTGTGGAGTATAGCTACATGTTGTTTCTTGTCTGATACCATTTTCATCATAAAATTTCTTAAGTGTTTGATTTAGAAATTCTGTTCCTCTATCAGTTCTAATTCTCTTTACATTTGTTCCATTATTTTGCATTCTCTTTATATATTTCATGATATATTCTTTTGCTTCATTTTTTGATTGCAATAAATAAACTTCAGTAAAATGTGAGTAATCGTCTATTATTGTTAAATAATATTTTTCTCCATTTCTTGATGTAGGTGATACAGGTCCTCCAATGTCGCAGTATATTAATTCACCAATATGTTTTGTCCTAGGTGTTAGAATTTGTTTGAATGGACAACGCGTTCCTTTTGCTTCCATGCAAATTGTACACCGTTCGTTAGATAGTGGTAGACCTAGTATTTTCATTCCACCATAGTTCAAATGACCCATCCTTCTATGCCATAAGGTTGTATCCTTATTTTCAGTGGCTAAAGCTTTTTCTACAATACTCATTTTTGTTATGTACAGTTTACCATTACTTTGCCCTGTTACATTTGTTTTCTTGTTACTGATAATAACCAAATTTCTACCAAATGTTACTGTCAGACCTTTTTCATTTAATTTCATAACTGAAATAAGATTGTGTGACAATTTATCCATAATAAGACAGTCTTCTATAGTTATTTGCTTATTTTTCCAAAATGCTACTAACTTTCCTTTCTTATTACTTGATATCATATTCTTGTTCGCTACTTGAATTTTGATCTCTTGAATTTCTTCGACATCGGTCATATACTTTTCATATTTTTTATTTATCATATGGTATGATGCTCCCGAGTCGATAACAAATTCTATTTCGTTCTCGTGGCTTATTGATGTATATGCCTGTGCCGCTACAAAGTTTACTTGTTCTTTGTCTTCACTAATATTCGCATTGTGCCTTCGATTATTTTGCACACCTCTAAAATTTCTTTGATTTCCTTTTCCACGTTGATTTCCTCTATGACGCTGATTTGATGAACGATTAGGACAGTTTCTGGCAAAATGGTTTGGTTTGCCACATGCAAAACATTTTAAAGTGCTGCTTTGGAATACATACTCGCTATTTGAAGTACTCGGATAGTTGTTACTCTTTTCTTTAAGTTCTGCATCCAACAGCTTACTTTTCACAAAATCTATGGTCAATTCTATGTTTGCCGTCTCAAGTGCAGTTACCACACGCTGATAAGCATCTTCTACGCTTAATAAGAGTTGACATACCTTGTCTTTCTCTTCCATTTTGGCTCCATTTGCTTCAATTTCTTGAATTATTTTGTCAAATCGCATAAAATGTTCCTCTATGTTTTCACGTTTACTACATTTAAGACTCATTAGCTGTCTTTTTAGATACAAATTTGTCATAGTGCTTTTTCTCTCAAATACAGTTCTAAGTTTCTCGACCATTTCGTAGGCATTTTTGGCACTTTTCACATATTCCAGGTGATTATCTGTCAGCGCCTGTACGATTAAGTTTCTTGCTTTTGCATCTTGTGCTTTGATTTCAGCGCTCATTACGGCCGGTGGTCTTTCTTTTATAACCCCTTTACAGCCTTTTTCATCCAGGTTCATCTCAAGTCTAAACAGCCAGTTTCCAAAGTTACCTTTTTCCAATGACGGAATTTTATATATATTTGGTGCTAATGTGTTTATTTCCATTTTGTTTTTATTGTCTATCAAGCTGAAAATAGAAACCTACCCCAAGTGACATCGGCGTGACCTTTTTCAATGGTTGCCGTTTTTTAGCACTCCTAAGCTATACTGTGTCAATCTGACTTACTATGAGCTCTGGGCCCATAACCTAATGGAAAGATAAATGAAAATAGCCCAAGTAAAGCAGATTAGACGTTTATTTACTAGCATTAGTTTTACATTAATAGTTTGCCTAAGCCTACATAGCTGTTTCTCTTACAAGACAGCACACAAGAGAGAGTCGATCGGATATACTAAATCATAGACTCACATATCGTGCATAGACAAGGTTTTCCATCTACATTAAAGCAATGACACACGATCAATATCCAATACTATATTTTTCAAAGATAATTCTTCTATTTCGTGATTTGCACTGGCTAAGTTTATTTTAAGATTTTTAATTTCTTCTTGCAATTCGTGCAGTTCACTAAATTCTGCTGATAAGTCTGGTAAACTTCTGGCTCTCATATCCGACTGCATGGATAGAAATGAGTGGTCCATTGATTCTTCGGAAAATTTACGATTGTAATTGCGTAAAGTGATATTGTCATTACTCATTTTTGTTATTGTTACGTTTTTACGTTGATAATTAGTTGGAAATTATTTGTTGATTGCAAAAACAAATTCTATTTCACTTAACTAAATAATTCCTTCTCCAAAAGTTATAAAGCATATGTTAGGATTTGAACTTGGAATGGCGGTGACGACTATTTTGTATTCTTTAAGCACTGGCAAGTATCATGCTGTGCTGCGAGTACTCGATGTAAGCAGTTGTATGGTGCTTTAATATTAATATGCTTTTTGTAATACGTGCTTGCAGGACTTCGTGATTTATTGCTTTTTAGTCAATCAATTTAAATGTAACGATTTTATTGTTTATGTAAATTCAGCAAATAAATAATATAGCCAATATTGTCAATTTTTCGTTCATATTGTACTCACGTGCACTGTGTTGTTAAAATCCATTTCATTATTTTATGTTCACTACATGAATAGCCATAAAATTCAACATTTTAGCACTGGTACTAAATCCACTGTATTTTTTAATTATTTTGCTTTTTACTGAATCGATTACTTAGATAACACTCACTGTTGTCGTTTGGATGACACTCATTAATAATTCACATACTATATACGCAAATTTAAGTATTTATATTTTATTTCTACTATTAAATACGGATCGACTATTATAACGTTGTTTACTTTTCAGCGCCCTCTAGCGGAAAACATATCGAATAGATAATTTCCACACCAACCCTTACCCACTCTTGGGATACGGGCCTCCCTTCAGCCGAAGGGTTTAGAGCATACTCCGGAGCGCTCAACTGCGGATTGGCGGAGGAAAATGTATTCCAGCCACGTGAAGCATACTGACTAAGCTTACCGATTGTCATCTTTTGACAACAGCCGGGAACGACGGCGTAACGTATTTTACGAATATAAGATAAAAATAAAAAATATTTATTTACCATTAGACCTTCACGGGAACGAGATACGTCTTAAATTCTTTAAATCAGTTCGTATAGTATCTTCTCAATTTTTCATAGCTTTACTTTATCTATTTTAATCTACCAGCAGTTCGAAAATACCATTGGCGAAGAAGAAATGCCATATGAAACTTTCCAATATAGGTCTTTATTCAAATTGTCAATTTCTATTACAATAAATTTATGTCAAGTGGTGCAATTAAAGACATATTAATACATGTGCTGAATTATTTTCAAATATCTCTCTCAGTCAGATATTCATTGATTCTGTAATTACTAATAACCCTTCTTACATAGAGTATTTTTGATGTGCCTTTTGAATATATTATCAGGCATGTACAGAACTGTTTCAGGTAATTTATTATAGAATCAAATACAATTTACAACAAAAGATCTACTAGTCTTAGCAAGTCGATGTACCGGCGTACGCAATCTATTACTGCTTCTAAGATTATCGCTACATTTTGAAAACGACTCCATATTTTTACGAGTTTACATTATGTTTCAATATATATACCGAGCAATTCTCTGGAGCCATCTAATGAATAGAGTGGAAGGCTTTCTTTTTTTAATATCAACCGCTTTTCTCCACAACAGAATGTCATGCGATATAATTCTGTGAAAGTAGCTGAAATAGGCTAAGCGCGCAGTAAGGACAATTAGATTATTGACATCAGTCAATAATCTAATTGTCCTTACTGGCCCGTTTATTTATTTCGGGGCCCTACTACAATTTGGAATCTATTGTAATTTCAAGAAATACAGTTCATCCCAAGTACTTAGTGGTGATCTCACGCAAATGCAGAAACACAACTCTCCAGGGAATTGTTATTTGGGTGCTATTATTCGTCAGGCAGAGATACTTTCCCAAACGAGCTGCTTTGATGCGGCCTAACTCCTCTAAAAGATCGAGACCAAGACGGACATGTTCATGCACGCAATTGTTTGTCGTGTGTGGGAATCGAATCCACGAGCGTTGGTGTCAAAGTCGCGATACCAACCACTGCGCCACCGAGCTGGTCATGTTCACTACTATTTTCAGAGGCCTCTTATATATTTTTTTTGTATAACGTCCACAAGCATACGGTCCACTTGATGTAAAGCGGTTACCGTAGCTTATGAACGTTTCTGATATATATTACTCGGGCGATGCCTCCTCTGCTGTTAACACAGCAACTCCTTATGATCTTACTGGTGACCTCATTCACACGCAGGAATACTACAACCCTCTAGGGAGTTGTTACTTGGCTGCGTGTTTCTGCGAGGTTGCCCTACCTCACCAAACATCCAGTGCAAGACAAACAGACATGTTCATGCATACAAATGTTTGTCTTGTGTGGGAATCGAAGTCACGAGCGTTTAAGGCGAAAGTCGCGTCATTCACGACTGCGTCATCGAGATCGAAAATTGTTAGGAAATAATTACACAATACACATTTATATAATAAATTTATTATAATATTATTATATAACATGATACAAAAAGTTATGATAATATTGTTTCAATTAAAATTATAATTAGTTATACAAAATATATTCAGTACATAACAATTGATTTAATACATTTCTTCTAATTGATTCACAATTTCATTAATAATAACAAAAATATATGCATGTATGTGTATCTCCACGTCAGGT
The DNA here is from genome assembly GCA_947507595.1 of Pyralis farinalis. Lineage (NCBI taxonomy): Eukaryota > Metazoa > Arthropoda > Insecta > Lepidoptera > Pyralidae > Pyralis > Pyralis farinalis. Next base: position 2,726,802 of record OX382263.1, read on the forward strand.
CATGTCGGTAATTCATGGTCTTCCTCGGCTCCTACGTCCTTCTAATAATGTATATGTCGCAGAGGTAGCAACACCATATTGAGAAGCCCGGAAGAAATCAATCCCCGTGTCGCTAGTTAATAATAACGAATCAAAATGTCAAGTCGGCGCTTGGGTGGAATCAACATCGTTGGGATGGCAACACCGTTTGTATTTGTTTTGGTTTGGTGAAGATGAGATACCGTCATTGGAAACGGCATTACGAATCGAGCAATGGAGCCAACCGCACGTGTCGCGTCCACCGCATTTTGAATCCGTTGTAATCTACGATCTAAGCATAACTTTTGTTAAAAGTATTGTGGTAATTGGCTGATTAAATATTGAGAAGATTAACTACGCTGGTATTTCGCTTTATTCGCCATGAACAACGAGCCACGTTGACGACAATTACATCCACGTTACGACATATATTTGTTTTGTCATTCTTTCTACATGTCCGATCCAACGGAGCGTGCGTTTTCTTATCGTAGCATCGACGCTCTATTTCAGACCAACTCTCTCTCTTACATCATCATTGTCAACGCGGTCAGCAAGAGTTATATCACAAATTTAGCGCAATTCTCGCATCTCGACAGCATTTATTACACTTTCGTTCTCAACAAAAAATAGATATCGAACAATTTATAATACTACGAATAAATCATTATTTAAACTTTTAAGGGTTGGTTTTAAGGGTTGGGTATCATTACGTTCAAAACTGAAACAGCGGCGGTAGCAAAGGTGACGGGTGCATGCGGTTTCAGATGGCGGCCAATCGCGGAGACAGTCGCACAACCGAAGATGAACAGCAGTTAGTGGCTGTCCGCCGGTGCTAGTTGGTATGAAATAATTGGTTGCGAAAACTTGTAAAATTATACGTACGGGTAATCAAAGATTACAATTATTTAGTGACAACACAGTTTATATGACAATTAAATTACATAAGTTACCAGGTGACATTAACGAGATGAGGAAATTGATTAACAACAAACTTAAATTAACTGGCTCTTAACCAAATATTTTGATAGGCGTACACAGAATTTTAACGACTCTTTCAACACTTGATTGCCAATGTACTGAAAGAGAGAACATCTACTCGTTGTAATGGGTTTCTTTGTACTTTTTAGTTAGATTCTTTTAATTTTATTGCAGTTTTTTTTTTTAATATTCAACGCCTCTAAAAGCAGCATATGCGCAATGAACTATGTTTCAACCATGTTCTTCGGAATAAATGACAATTTATCTTTCGTATAACTGCACTTGGATTTATTCAGCAATTTAAACATGACTCTGCATATGTTTTTTCAAACTATGTTTGTGGCTAAATGGAGAACTGCACACATCACATTTATATGGTTTCTCCCCAGTGTGTACCCTTAAATGTTCGTTTAAATTACCTTTGCGCTTAAAACTCTTGTTACATATGTTGCAATTAAACGGTTTCTCGCCGCTATGCTCGTTCATGTGCGTTACTAAATTATTTTTTCTATTAAACCTCAAATCGCATACCTCACACTTAAACGGTTTTCTTCCGGTGTGTATTATCATATGCTGGTCCAAGTGACTTTGTGTGAAATACTGTCGTGTGCACACGGTACACTGGAACCGCTTTTCTTTCGTGTGTGTTCTTAAATGTCTATCCAAATTACACTTTACGCCGAATTTCTTTTTGCATACGTTACATTCAAAACGTTTAATATGAATCTTGGAGTGTCGTAGCAATTTATGTTTATCTCTATATATTCGATTGCACGTAGTACATTCAAAAGATTTACCTCCAATATTATGGTGTGTAATATGCTCCGACAAGTCACTATTAGTCTCGAAAACAATGTTACAATGTTTACAAATAAATTGACTGCCTAAATATTTACTTTCCTTGCCAATGTCCTCATCTAAACAATGGCTGTCTGTGCTGGCTCTCTTACTTTCCTTTTTCTCTCTATTCTTCTTTCTAGGCTTTGTGTTGGGAGTGGTTCTTAGTTTTTCTTTATCTGATTCAGTTGGTTTCTCTCGCCTCTTACCTTGTATATATTTTGTGTTTTGTGATTTTTTATGCTGAAGTTTATTTGGGAGGGAATCTGAAAGTAAGGAATTAAAATACAGTTTAATAGTTATTTTGTTTGTGTGTGACAGAGACTAAGCGCAAGGGGAGCGACGCCCATGATCTGCCCGGTGGGATGCCCTATGGTCTGGGGTAGACCGGGACGATCATGCTAGTGCTGGTGAAGGTGTCGTATTCTCCTCTCGCTTAGCCACTGGTGTAAGAGATTGCTGTTTGGTAAGGCCTAGACTTCTCTGGGTTCGTATTAAACATCATCAATCAATCAAGCAATCATCATCGGCACCTGCCAAAACAAGCTTGGCGGTCGTTTAGCCAGTCTTTATAAATTCTTTTCCAGAAAGTTTCTGTTACTCCTTCTGGGGCTGCAATGCGTTGAAAGGCGCCTTTGCTACCGTAACCAACAGTAGACAGACTGATAACAATGATTACATGTCATGGGATTCTCCAAACAAAAATTTTTCCGGACACAAAACACAGTACCTTTCAGTAGCGTGGACATATGTAAAGGCATTAAATAACTTATTAATATACTTAAAACATTTGATAATATATAGAAAATTGGGTGTTTTCTATATATTATGACAAGACACACAGACATGTTTATGTATACAAATGTATATCTGGCACGAGTATAATACGTATAATACCTTAGTGTCAAAATAAATAAATAGATAAATCGGTTACCTCCTGTTTCGACGCTCGCCACTGCTGTCAATCCTTCATTCTTTACATCTTCGACATCAACAGAGTCTTCTATTATGTATCCGTTTAATTCACATGCACCGTCTTCACTGTAAACCACTCCTTCATTAACAATATTAATAGACTCTCCTAATTCCTTATCTGCAAAATCTACATATGGTTTCTCATGTTTAATATTCTCAAGTTGTATCCATTTTGCATCAATATCTGCACTATCGCTACATATTATCGGTTCTTCTTTGATCTGTTTATCTATACATGCTGGTACCATAAATTCTGTGATTTCAATTGGGCTTATGCTTAAACTATTTTCTAATTTATATTCTTTTCGGTCCAACATTGCAATTGTTTCTGGGTTAACCTAAAAACATAGGAATTTTGACCGCAGAGCATGGATATATGTAGCTGAAAAAACAAATCAACAATCACTCTTGGCAGTCTCTCACTCACATTCTTTTCTTTCCATATACTAAACATCTATCAGTTGGGGATAATGTATACATTATTCCTGGAATGAATGAAATTGTGAATGTATAGGTAAAGTTGTCAAGGTACACAATATGATCAGATATACCCTGCCATGGCGTACAATATATCACAATTTATAAATAAACATTTATATAGTCACCATAGCCAAAAATAAAAGAGAATTAGTCAAATTTAGTCATTTGACAAATTCTCTTTTATTTTTGGCTAAGGTTAATTAGTCATTTTTATGTGTAATTAAGACATCAAAGATTTGGGTAGCATGCCATCGGCTCCTGTAGGTGATTAAATGTTCAGATTTCTTTTCGAAGTACATATTCACGATGGCCAGATCGGCAGCCGTGCGTCCGGAGGATATCCTCCCCCTCCGCGTTACAGCTACCGTATACAAAGCCACCGTGAATACGCTCAAACTCCTCCCACGACTCAACCGCGTTAACCGTTAAGATCACCACCAAAAACGATCCCCTGTGACAACGGAATACCACAAAGCACTATATCGAGTTGATTCCAGTACGTCATCCTATTAGCTTCGCTACAACCGGCTTGCGGCGCTTTGCCAAGTGAGTCACAATTCCATCGATAAGCGCCTTTACGGTCATATGTCGGTCACTGAAGCGGTTCACCTCCAAGATGTTGTCCTGAAACTCCTCGAAGAGCGCGATGGCTATCCCGTTCTCCCCACCAGGTGTAGATCAGCTTGTAGCCATTCCCAATAAACCGGGATCTGCGGCCTTTCCACCGAGTTTCCTACAGAAACGCCACGGCCACTTTTCGCCTGGAGAGCACATGGTCCAGCTCCCCCGCGCGTCCAGTCAGTGTGCCAATGTTCCAGGTCGAGAAACGAATTTTCATTTTGGCTCGCGTCTTTAGCCGTGCTCGCCCAATGCACGGTAGCCCTATCACAGGGATCGGACAAGGCCGCCGTTTTGCGGCGGAGCCCTATGCGTGGCACAAGATCTTTTCTTACTTTTCATGTTAAATTTCCCTTAAATTATGACTTTTACGAGAGCGATTGCAATCCGATCTCCCAACTCCGAAGGGAAAGCCCGCGCCAGAGCCTCCTCTGTCGATCAGCAGGTGCACCAACTTATAGGAGATTGACTTGGAGCCAGAACATGTATTCGATGTAAGTTTATAGAATGTAGTAGAGGTCAATGATTACATATAAAATATATATATATATATAGTTTTGCCAAGATAAGTGCCACTTATACAAACCAAACAAGTATTATACCATACGTCTTATCATAATCATTTCAGTTGAAGGATGTCCACTGCCGGATATGGGCTTTCCCCCAAGACTTCCACGATAATCTGTCTTGTGCAACTTGCATCCATTGCTCCCTGCAATCTTCGCCGATTGTCATGTAGAGGACTGTCCTTCTTTGCATTTTCCAGTTGGAGGTTCTTTGAGAACCTTTCTGCCCCAGCGGGCATCAGTTCTTCGAGCTATGTGGCCTGCCTTCTACCACTTCAGGTTGCTAATCCCTAAATACAAATAGTCTGTTCTATTGTAAGGACTTGCATCTCTGGGACCAGTTGGTAACAGTGATAAATGATTTGTGTAGGCTTACCATAAGACCACACTCGAGTATCTGTGTGAGTAGTTGGTCAGCTCTCACTGACCTGAACATCAGTTTGTGGCACTTCTTCAGCTGGGAGCAGCAGATATGACACGCTACCACCGGCTTATTCAAAGAGTTCAGCTGAAAAGAAATTACAGTGAGTTGTTTGTATGTTAGACATAAGGGTTTAAGGTAATTTGTAAATATTGCTTTGACGTCTAATCAATTAATTCCCATCTTCTAAACTAGTCATAAAACTCAGGTTGGGCGTTAGGAATTTAAATGCCACATTCCAACCTAACTTATGTTGAACAATGGGGACAGAATATCAGAATTATTTTTGCCATGATTCAACTTACACTTAGCGGGCTGCTAATATCAATAGATAATTGGACAGGTTTTGGATTAAACTTTTAATTTTGTTACCAAATTCTTTGGTAAATAAGTACTAAATTAAAATAAGATTTTCTCTAATTATGTTTTTCAACAACATTTATCACCACAACCCACAATTGACCAAAAGTTTGTGACTGTATTCCTATCAACATTATATGCAATCAAAGTTGTATAACTACCACAGGCCTCAGGGTTACATGGAAACCTGTAATTCATATGTCATGGTAGCAAAAATAAAGCATTTATTATTATTTTATTTTTATTCACGGGTATTATCCCGGTCATTTGATAGGCATGCGCGGGGATATGGATCCAACGCGTAGAGGCCCTTTTAAGAAGATTCATGTTATGTTGTACACCCACCGAGACCCGCTCCTAAAAATATCGATAGAACCATATATCTATGAGCAGGTCACGGCAGGTATTGGGACTATTGCGAATGTATAGGAAATGATTAGTCTATTGTAATGAGGTCTGGAGGGATTATTGGTACTGGGTTATTGCAGAAGAGGGACGGACACCTGCCATAACTATCATATCTGACTGTTATTTTTGGCAGGCGGTGGCTCGCCACTATTATTATTATTATAATCCTGATGGTTGTCTTCACCAGAAGCAACCATAAACTTGAGACCCTTTATTATCAGTAACAAACAGATATTTTTAAATTTTCATAAATAAATCTTTAATTTTGCCTTATATATCCAATGTTTTGTATATCCGGGCGAACATAGCCGGTTTGGCATATTGTTACATGAACAAACCTTCATAAGGAGAAGAAAAGAAACACAGTCAGATGTATGTCGCGAAGCTGACATATTCTGGAATTGCTTTAACAAAGTAGTAAATAAAAACAACACTTATACCATATTCAATCGCTTGTGACTAGCGATGGGCAATTCCGAGATGTTTTAACAATCGAAAGAATTGCAGTCGTCAAAATATACAATCGAGTCAACAATCGACTCGCCCTTTTACAAAATAATCGAGAGGTTTTTCGATTGTTTCGATTGATCGATGACAAAATGTAAAGTGTATACATGCGAGGTATGAAGAATTTACGACTGTTGCATTAATCCGGATTATATTTGCCATTTTTTACATTTACGGCACAGGCACAGGAGGGTTTCGGCCGCCGTTTACTGTCACCATTTCGTAGTTATATTCATGAAAGTTGTTTTTATTAAGTACAAGCTGCTGCCCGCGGCTCCGCCCGCGTGGAGTCAAATAACGTAGCCTATATGTTAATCCAGATCATAATCTATCTACGTGCCAAATCCGTTCAGCCGTTTAAGCGTGAAAGAGCAACAAACATCCATACATACAAACTTTCACATTTATAATATTAGTAGGATAGTAGGATATAGTAGTGTTACGCTTTCATATTTTGTTATTGTTCAGTTTCTGTTATCAGAATGTTCTGGGTGAAAATGAGTGAAACTGGACCAAGTAGTTTTTGGCTTTAATTCGCCAAAGAAAATACATTTCAAGCTTATTCCAATGCATTCTTCGAACAAGGAGACTGTTATTAACATATTAAAACATGTACAAAAGATTTCTCCTCCGTGTAAGTTCGTAAGTTTTACGTTACCTTTGTTTACACTTTGTCTCAAGACTGAATGTGGTGTGGAACAAAGAGTGAATATGGTATAGTCAGTCTCACAATGATGTAAAAAATGTGATTGCAGGTACATTGATTTTTATCAGTACCCTGCAGCGGCGTATACAACAAAAGACTTTTTTGAAAGCTGGGCTTGTATACAAAGACTAGCGAAACTTTTTATTGCTTCTTAACCGATGGGTTCCGGGTGGTCTAATCAGACCACTCGCTTATGACATATAAATGGCGCTGTGTAATTTGTCCGCAAATATTTATTTATTTATTACATGTCACAGTTAACAAAATATTTAAATAAAATATGTCCAATCGCAATTATAGACTTCCATCAGTCAATTAATACATAACACTAAACAAATTTTTGCATAAAATATTGTCACCTAATTAATATTGACAACAAATTTATTGTTTAGAAATTCACCAACAAAACAATAAGCTCTTTCTATTAACAAGTCTTTTAGCTTTTTCTTAAAACCTTGTATATTTGCTTTAGCTATGACATATTGGGGTAATTTGTTATATATTTTTGAGGCCATACAATATAAACCTTTATGGAACATAGTTAGTTGTATTGGACATTATGGTACATAGTTGGTTTTTAAGTCGTTTACTTGATAGCATTGTTTGACAAAACTTGACAACAAAGCACTTTTATTGGCGTGAACAACATTAGGATCGCCATAAAGAAGAATTGAATTGAAAAAAAATGTGCAACTGTACCTTATTATTGACAGGCTGGAATGTAATTCAGATATTTTATTCCCTTTGTTAAACTTGGTATGTTGGAAGGTGGTACCTAAAATTTCCTAATATTCAACCTTGGCTTGGATCTTCCAACCTAGCCAAGGTTGGAAGATTGGAATGAGTACAATAATTATAACTAAACACTTTCAATATTGGTTAAGGATTAAAAAATTGTACTGCTTGCTCACAAATAGCTTCATTATTTGAAGAAATGTGTACCAAAAACTGTTACTATAGTTATGATACATGCCACATATACCAAAACTATTCATACCAGGGGGTAATATGACCAATTTTACTTATATTCCTGTCTTGATACTGAGCATTGCACAAAGGAAAATACAACTGCATAACAAAGTTATACAGGCAAAGGTGGGTACGATTTCTTACGGATGTTCTGCAGTTTGCGGAGTTTTTCACTTACCGAACTATTTGTGAGTTTTTCATAAATATCTTGAAGCGAACTATGAGCTATAGTTCGCATAGGTACGTCGGTGACAAGACAGAGCCTGCACACACTTTCAGAGGACATATTGCGACAATAAAGTCTTCAAATGGTGATGGATTTAGAAATATGATACATAGATATATAGGCAACAGTGCTCCTCAATGTTTTGAAAATTGAACGTCGGAGGTTAACACCTACTACTACATTTACAAGCGCCAATTTTCTCATTGCAAAGCCTTCATCACAATACGGCACTCTTAAATGTTTATGCTGATGAAATAGGTATTTCACAAATAATGTGTGCCACGTAAAACAATATCTTCACTATTCAATTATAATAGCTATATTTAATTTTATTATTTAGAACAAAATGGATAAATAAAAGAATGTAAACAAAAATGACAAAATTTGACGTTTAGTTAGTGTTGCCAGTTTCAACTGAAGGAATAGGGAGAAATTGGTCTCCAAAAATCAGGAGAGTTGTAATAACCTATTTTGAAAAATAGGTGGTCTTTCACGTTGAAAATTTTTTTTTTGATGCGAAGCATTTTTTTGGTGCTCCTTGGCAGTAGAATCGAAACGGATGGCATGACGCTCTCTAATGCCGTCACGCCCCTCTACGCGCCACCACTCTCGACTCCTTTGCCTGTGTGCATGCGCATACTAGACACACCGTTGCTTCTCTGCATGAGCTGTTTACTATATCTATCCCACGGTTTTATGATTTCTATTTATTAAAAAAATATATATTCACTAAGATGTTACACATCTGTCGGGCGTCCCGTGATGGCCACAATTTTTTTACACTGTCTATCTATACTTCCAGCCTGCTTCCTTGCGGGGTAGACAGAGAGAACCGAGTGCCACAAAACGAGGTCCTTACACAGCACACTCGATTATTTAACATTCATAGTTCTTCGCATACACACTTGCCGGTTTCTAAAAATCAGTCTCCAAAAGATAGATAGTTTTGTAGCAGCTTTTGTTACTTTTGTGCTGGTAGCGGCGGCCGTGGATGCGATGCTGTCAGTTATACGGAGCAAAATATCTCGTAGTTCCGACCAAAGTTCCTTGTTCCGAACAAATTTTCCTTGGTCAAACATATGTAGCTCAGTTTAGCATGAACGACAGGTTCATTTTGCATTTCTTTCACTTTAAAGACAAAAATCAGGAGTTTTGACCAAAATACTCAATTGCTGAACATCTGTGGATTCAAAAAGTATACCCTGGGAATGTAGTTTCCTTGGTGCTCGGTACTCTCTGCCTATCCCGCAAAGGACTTGGCGTAAAGATATAGACACATAATATAAATTCAGTCGCGGTCGTGTCTGCGACTGCCCGTCATCTAGAACAAGAATTGCATGCACCAGCCGGCGTTGCTGCCCTGATTGCTCTGGACGTTCCCGCGACACGCGTTTCGCATCCCTACAAGCTATAGGCGCTCTAGATGTTGGTCATTTCATTAGAACTCGTATTATGTTATCGTAACGACTAACATCTACATACAGTGCCCTAGGATGCCTCGAAAGAGACATGTGTCGCTGAGACGGTCAGGGTCTTTACTTTATATTTAAGAGAGGTAGGGCGCATCAAAGCAGCCCGTCTGGGGAAGTATCTCCACCTCACAGAAAAACCACTAAGGGGGGGTTACCAGTAGGCTGACACAGCAACTCCTTACAGTTGCTGTGTCAGCAACAGAGGTGGCATCGCGTGAGTGATAGATAGCTAATGTATTACAAGCGTTCATAGGCTACGGTAATCGCTTTACATTAGGTGGGCCGTATCCTTGTATATCTCCTGATGTTTTATAAAAAAAACCTTTGTGTGTATATATTTAACGGTAGTGGATAAATACCGTTAGAAAAGTTCACATTAATTTTTAATATACTATTTATAACATCGATTGACCTGTTTGAACGCTTCTATTTTCCGCGGGCCTTCGATGACGTCACAAGCCACGATAACTATTTGTTTACTTTGAGTGTTACTCTTTGCTCAACATCTCAGTCAAATATTTCAGCCTAATACATCTACGATGAGTGAGTTTGAATGTGAGGTAAACGCCTTCCAGAAAAGCGATCAACAACTGTCTCCACCGATAACTTGTACCTAACACCGAGAGAGTTGCAAAAATTAATAAGATCATCAAGTAAAAAAAAATCGGCCAAGTGCGAGTCGGACTCGCGCACGAAGGGTTCCGTACCATTATCTACAAAAACGGCAAAAAAAACACGTTTGTTGTATGGGAGCCCCCTTAAATATTTATTTTATTCTATTTTTTAGTATTTGTTGTTATAGCGGCAAAAGAAATACATCATCTGTGAAAATTTCAACTCTCTAACTATCACGGTTCATGAGATACAGCCTGGTGACAGACGGACGGACGGACGGACGGACGGACGGACGGACGGACAGCGGAGTCTCAGTAATAGGGTTCTGTTTTACCCTTTGGGTACGGAACCCTAAAAAAGCTCCCGATTTCGACCTAATGAAGTCTGGAACAACTTCCAAGAAAACTCGTCATCTTTTTGACCCTGCTGTTTAATGCCATAATGAGAGTACTATTATTCCAGATTATGAAGGATCTACCAGATTGTATGATACCCAAACCAGGAAAGGTACCCACAGAACCTAGCTCATACATGCCAATAAGCCTTCTTCCAACAATATCCAAACTCTTTGAGAGAATTTTCCTGAGAAGATTTAAGCCAATTACCTATAGAAGTAGAAGCCATAATACCTGACCATCAGTTTGAATTCCGGGAGTAGTATTCCACAGTGGAACAGGTAATCGTGTGGTGAATAAGATAAGATAATCCTTGTAACAGAAAGAATACTGCGCAGCAGTCTTCTTGGATATTCAACTGGTATTCGACAATGTTTGGCATGAAGGGTTACTGTATAAGCTTAAAACTTTACTACCGATCTCGTACTACATGGCACTGAAGTCATATTGTTGGGGAGAAAATTTCAAGTCAAATTTAATGATGAGGTTTCTCAGTTGTACAACATTAGGGCCTCTGTACCTCAGGGTTCTGTGCTTGGACGGGTCCCGTCCTATATTCAATAAACTCAGCGGACTTACCTTGCAGTGATAATGTAGTAACAGTAACATACGCGGATGGCACTGCCTGCTTAGCAAGTCATAAAGACTCAGCTGTTGCTGCTGAAATGCTGCACACATATTTGTACAAAATAGAAGAATGGCTTGAAACATGGAGAATTTAAAAAAGTATATCCAAATCTATACAAATCTCATTCACATTTCGTAGAAGAGAATGCCCAACTGTGACCCTGCTAGGTTAACATATTATATTTCTTTTTGACAATCTAGCTACTTAGTAGTCCTGATGATCAGTTTACTCACTCGCAAGAAAACACGAAAAGCAGAAGGTGTCAGTGGTAGTATTGCTGCTAAAAGGCTTTTAGATAGTGGATTCTAGCCAGTTATTAATATATTTTTTCAGTAGGATGTGATTAGAATGCGTCATGCATAGGTTAGGTTAAGGTCTCTAGATGGTGAGCCCTTTACCATGAAAGTAGAAAAAACACCTTTGAGATGCGAGCGTTGCGCAAAATCTGCGGCGTAACGCTTTTAAACTAAGTTCACAATGTGGATATGAGAGAGTTAAGTCTTTTTTATACCACTGAGGGAAAATGAAACTGAAAACACGTATACATATCGAGGAAGACCTAGACTTACCTACCACGACCAAATAAGCCGAGTATTATCAAAAGGTGGTGTAAGTGGTGGGTGGAGCCCTAGGAACTGGCGAGCGTACATGTAAAGAACTATGAATGTTACAGAAGCGAGTGAGGTGCGTAAGGATCGGGTCATGTGGCGCTCGGTTCCCTCTGTCAACCCCGCAAGAGACCTGGCGTGAAGACATATACACTGACTCTTACGTCTCCACTGTTAGTTGTTATTCGCTTATCCTAGTCGTCACTGTGTTATCTCGGTTTATAAATGAAATCGGCCAAGCTAGAGAGTACATTGAAGACTGTGGTTATAAGTACCCATAACAATGTACGAATCATTTGTTATCTACATTACAAGAACTATATCCGCCATTAATTACACATAATTCACATATACTAAAAATAAACAGGGTCCCAAAATAGAACCCTGAGGCACCCGACATTAACATTACTGCTTTTAGATTAAACCCTATTTATGTTAACATGTCTTTTGTTTTAATATGTCCGCTCTGTGTACTCCGCAAGGGACTTGGCGTGAACTTATAGATAGAATACATTTTACAATTCGTTCCCACAGATTATAACTATTGTGTCCATAGTTTCTGACCTGTAATTTATCGCTCAATCACGTCTCTGGTTGTCAAAGGCCAAATAAAAAGAAACTAACTATATTTGGTAGATATTAATAGAGAGGATCCATCATACCGGTTAATATAGACAAATAGACGGCGGACAAACAGATTTTATATAAGTATTCCCTTGTTAAACCCACAAAACAACGGTTCGGTGCTTTAGACGTCGTATAAGTACTTACGGGTAATTTATTAAGAGATAAGGGGTGTGGTACAAGCTATAAGCGACAGACTTGTATTTAAACTGCTGCCTTTACTTACTTACTTTTTTTTTACAGTTATTTATTTATTTTCTCTCTTAATTTAGACAATTAATATATAGTTAAGGTTCACTTGCACAGAATAAGATCGAGAGGGACTGGTGACAAAGATAGGCGGCGGCCGGTCGCTTAGTACACCAGTCCTCTCCCCGCGACATCTTGACATTGCGATACAGTGATTGCTTATTATCACGATTTAAAATATGTAAGTATACAAATAATTATTATTACAAGCTAATTAAGGTGAAGAATTATTTTAAAGTTTAAACCAGATTAGGTAATTTATTTAAGAATATAAAACTAACGAGTTGATAAGTAAGTGTTGTGTATGATCGAATGAGTGAGTGTGGTGTGTGTTGTAAGTGTAGAGTTTGAATGGGATGTATATTACAGTGGGTAGTTGTGGTGTGAGGTAAAGTGAGCATGATGAAGGTAAGAGGAGACTCAGTAGACACATGTATTCTCAAATTTAAGTATTAGGAGTATTAGGAGAGGACGAGATGAATGAGGTATTCGGTATCGTCATAATTTAAGCTATGAAGATGAAATAGACATGTTTATGCACACAAATGCATGTACTGTGTGGGAATCGAACCCACGAGCGTTGGTATTAAAGTAGTGTAAAAGCGCGTTTCACCATTGCGCCACCGAGCTCGTCGGTAATCCAACAAAAATTCACTATCCCTCTGACCAATACACCACCACCAATGTCGCTTATCGCTGTTGATCAAAAGGTCCATTTTCCTGATTTATCTTCAATTCTTTACAAAAGAAAAATATGTAACTCTAATGTATTTTGTGTGAAACTCACATAATGACTACCGTTTTGTCGTACCCTTAAGAAATGTGTTAGAAGAACAAACAACAATCATTTTTTGACACAGATGCCTGTGATCGTATGTAATGCTAGAATGATCACTCGATTACCCTTTCATTTGGATAGTCAGGCTGTTTTGATGCGGCCTACCTCTCTTAGAAATAATATAAAGATGATTACTTTGATTGCTAAAATCGCTGTCTCTTATACCTTATGTACCATTCTCTACAGTTCCCTCAATAGTTTTATTTTAGTCGTCAAGAATCGAACCCACGGTAAGCTGCTTAATATCGTGTTGCGACCTAGCGGCATCTGTCGACCATATAGAGTTAAAAATTAGGCCAAAACCCAATTATTATTGGTACCAATATCCTGCGTATGTTTAGGATCGTCGATAATTCTCGCAGCCCGACGTTTTTGTTTTGTTTTTATAAAAAGTCTACAAGCATACGGCCCACCTTATGTAAAGCGGTTACCGTAGACTATGAATGCTTGTAATACATTAAGTATCACCCGCGCGATGCCTCCTCTTCTGCTAGCACAGCAACCCCTTAGGAGCTTACTGGAGACCTCACTCACACGCAGGAACTCAACAACCCTCTACGATTAGGGAGTTGTTATTTGGCTGCAGTTTTCTGTGAGGTGGATGTACTTACGCAGACGGGATGCTTCGATGCCCCATACCTCTCTTAAAAATACCCAGACCAAGACAAACAGACATGTTTATGCACACAAATGCTTGTCCTGTGAGGGGATCGAACCCACGAGCGTTGGTCACGCCACACCGTTCACGACTGCGCCACCGAGGTCGTCTCTGAGCCGAGTCACAAGGTCCTCACTGAACTATATGTCACTAATAAACCAATAAACCTCTTGGCTGCGCATGACGGACCTTCATCTCAATCACTAAAACGTTGTACTCTAGCGTCTAAATATCTCAACGATTGGAGCTGACTGACCAATGGGAGGACATTTTAACCAATAAGATGATAAGTGACGTGATGTTGATCCGAGAACTGACCAATAAGAGCCGCGTTCTACTTTACCCCCCGACCGTAATGGTGATATTATTTACTGATATTACTTACTACGCAAAATCGTGTCATTGGGTATCCATAGTTTTAATTTTGTAATCTATATCTATACCGATAAATAAAATTGGAGTGTCTGTTTGTAATATTAAAATGGATGTATACTTAATCTGGCCATAAATACTGGTTCAATTAAAAATAAACAAAATATTACATTTGAATTTGGAATCTGTCAGTTTTATATGATTGTTCATATTCTTTGTTGTTCATTGAGTTTACTCATTTTGGCGCGGATACATTGTACAATATTTTGCGATATTAAAATGGAGTGGGGTGATAAAGAGAACCGAATCGCTGTGATTGCATTACACAAAGTAGGTATGGAGCCAAATGCAATTTTTAAAACTCTCCATACGCTTGGTATTAGTAAAATGTTTGTGTACCGGGCTATTAATAGGTACAATGAGACCTCCTCTGTTTGTGACAGAAAAAGATCTGGCCGTCCACGTAGTGTTCGTACGAAAAAGGTGGTCAAAGCAGTAAGGGAAAGAATTCGAAGAAATCCTGTCCGAAAGCAAAAGATTTTATCTCGGGAGATGAAGATAGCACCTAGAACCATTTCGTACCAGCGAACTTCTGTTTCGTACGTATTTTAAAAGATGACTTGGGACTTGCAGCCTATAAGAGACGTACTGGTCATTTCTTAACTGATAATTTAAAAAAGTATAGTGTGGTAAAATCGAAATAACTACTGAAGCGGTACGCAAAGGGAGGTCACAGAAAAAATTTGTTTGCGGATGAGATAATTTTTACAAATGAGCAACATTTTAACAAACAAAATGACCATATTTATGCTCAAAGCTCTAAGGAAGCTTCCCAATTAGGCGACAGAGTGCAACGTGGGCACTATCAGACTTCAGTGATGGTTTGGTGGGGTATTAGCTATGAAGGAGTGACTGAGCCATACTTTTGTGAAAAAGGTATCAAAACATCGGCACAAGTGTATCAAGATACCATTCTTGAGAAGGTAGTGAAGCCCCTTAACAACTTCATGTTCAATAACCAAGAATGGTCCTTCCAGCAAGACTCGGCGCTGGGTCATAAAGCTCGGTCTACGCAGTCTTGGTTGGAAACGAACGTTTCGGACTTCATCAGACCGTCCCGATCTTAATATGCTGGATTATGATTTATGGTTAGTTTTAGAGAGTACGGCTTGCTCTAAACGCCATGATAATTTGGAGTCCCTAAAACAATCCGTACGATTGGCAGTGAAGAATTTTCCCATGGAAAGAGTGCGTGCTTCTATTGATAACTGGCCTCAACGTTTACAGGACTGAGGCAGCCAATGGAGACCACTTCGAATAAGCTTTTTATATTTTAAATTGTTTTATATTTATGTATTAAACTAACACACTGTAAAAGTAATAAATGTTATTTGCAATAGAATTTTATTTTCTTTGTGTCAGTATTTATGGCAAGACTAGGTACACAGTACATATATGTACCAAAATGAATATTTTTACAATTTTTGTCTGTATGTCTGTTTGTTCCGGCTTATCTCTGAAACGGCTGGACAGATTTTGACGGGACTTTCACTGGCAGATAGCTGATGTAATAAGGAGTAAATTAGGCTAGTTTTATTTTAGAAATTTTATTTATTTTTATTAATATAAATAAATAATAAAAATATAACTATTCCGCGCGGACGAAGTACATAATACATATCTATTATTATTTTACTCTGCTTATTTAGGTATAGGCTTATAATCAAATCAAATAAATAAAATTATAACTGAACAATAACTTTTTTGTTCAATTCCGCGCGGGCGAAGTCGCGGGCACAGCTAGTAATAATAATAAATGTATACCCCGCAGGGCAGCTTGTGGCGAGCTGTTGGTGCATAATGACACCACGGGTACCCGAGTGCTCCAGAGACTCGATCAGGGCCTTCGTCTCCGGCATGTCTTCGTCGGCCGGAGTGGAAATCCAAGAAGGCCCGCAGGACTCAGCTCTGGCATGCATTCATTGGCCGTCCAGAGAGGAGTCGATAGAGTATATTGCTCTAGCAGGTGATATGCTCCAGGGGTGGAAGTGTTAAAGGGCATAACGCCGCGAGTAACTTTGGAGAAAGCGCAGCACACCTCTCAATACCCCTGAGTCACTCACACCGGTGTTGCCCCCGGCCGACTTTCTCTGGCATTTCGGGGGGCATCCAGTGAGTGGCGAGCCACTGCCTGCCGGAAGTAACATCAGATATGATAGTTATGGCAGGCGTCCGTCCCTCTTTTGCAATAGCCCAGTTCTAATAATACCTACCTCTAAATCTCATTTTAAAAGCCCAACTTTTTCCGACATATTTCCAATAGTCCCAATACCTTTCGTGACCTGTTCATTGGTATATTGTCCCATTAATATCCCCTGAAGCGGGTCACGGCGGGTGTACAACAATACATACAGTCTTTTCGATGGGGCCTCTATGCGTTGGATCCTTATCCCCGCGCACGCCTATCAAATGACCGTGATTAATACCCGTGAGTGGAAAGACATAATAAATTTAACTTTGGACAACTCAGATCTACGGGTAAATATGCGGTAGCTAAAAGTAGATGTTCGTAAGTAGCCTTAGATGGGCGAAGCTGGTCTGAAAGAAAGCGTCGGTGTTAAAATAAGAAGATGCTCCGTTGGTTCGAAATAAGAAAGAATGCAGGATGAAAGAATGACGAAGCAGATATACAATGCAATAGTGGAATGACGCAGGAGCCGAGGAAGGCCAAGACTTACCTGCCATGAACAAATTGATCGTGTTCTATCAGAATGTGATGTCAGGAGCCTTAGAAACCGGCGAGCGTGCGTGAGAAGAACTATAAATGTTAAAGAAGCGAGTGAGGTATGTAAGGATCGAGTCACGCGGCGCTCGGTTCTCTCTGCCTACCGCGCAAGGGATTTGGCGTGTTATAGATAGATAGTAGCCTTAGAAACTAGATGTCTATTTTTATTTATTTAGTGAGTCATGTACATCAGAGGAACACCTTTTGAGGAAACATCATCTATTATTACAGAGGTGCCTGAAAAGTTGCATGCGGATCATCCGAAACAGTTATTTCCTCTTTATTTCCTTCATGTTATCACTCATGCCTTAGAGCTTCACATTCTATTTTTACTCCCTCTTCTTTCTCTCCTCAATCTCCACGATCTTCACGGCCCTTACTTTACTCTTCCCACTTTATTAGGAAAGCTTCGTTATTCATTACTAGCTGCTGCCCGCGGCTCCGCCCTCGTGGAGTCAAATAACATAGCCTATGTGTTAATCTAGGTCATAATCTATCTACGTGCCAAATTTCAAATCCGTTCAGCCGTATAAGCGTGAAAGAGCAACAAATATCCATACATACAATCTTTCGCATTTATAATATTAGTAGGATTAGAAGAAGCATGAAAGCAGGGTGAACGCCGTAGAAATGAGAGCGCTGAGGAGTATGCGTGGAGTGAGAATGGTTGATAGAATAAAAAATAGGACGATACGAGAACTACGTGGAATGAAAGATGATGTAGTGACAAAAATTGAAAGGGGTATGATGAGATGGTTTGGTCATTTAGAAAGAATGAAGTACAAAAGTGTTACAAAAGAAGTGTATAAGGCAAGAGTGAATGGTGATGTCGGTAGGGGCCACAAAAGGACCAATTCAAAAGTATCTAAAACCGAAGAGCAGCATGAAGAGGTTAATGAGTGCGGAAGAAGCGAGAGGGGTATGTTTGGATCGGTGCACCTGGCGTTCTATAGTCTCTGCCTACTCCAATGGGAGACAGGTGTGATGATACTTATGTATGTATGTATTGATTTCGCAATGACATTAATTATTCATTGAATTGGCTATAACTTTTGTCACAACGCTCGCTGAGCGCGTTCGCAATGATGACGTAAGAAAGAGAGTTAGTCTGAAAGAGATAGTTAAGATAAAAAAAGCAGGCTCCGGTGTTTTGAATATGTGGAAAGAGTGCAGGATGAAATAATGACGAAACAGATATACAATGCCGAAGTGGAAGGATGTAGGAGCCGAGGAATACTAAGACTCACCTACCATTATCAAATTGGTTGTATTTATGCATAACCGAGCGTGCATGAGAAGAGCTATGAATATTAAACGAGCGACGTGTGTAAAAACCGCGCCTTGCGGCGCGGCGCTCGGTTCTCTCTATCTACTCCGCAAGGGACGTGATGCGAGGATATCTCTCTATATTTTCTTTTCCACCATCAGGTTCTCTTAAATTGTGTTCACATTTCGAAGTACAGCCTTGAGTCGTTACCATTATAGATTAATCTTGAATACAAATATTATTTGTGATCGCAAATAATTAATTATGAAACTAGAATGATGTTGGAGCCTAGGAAGGCCAAAACTCACCTGCCACAATCCAATTGGTCGTGTTTTATCAGTCGGTGATGTCAGGAGCCGATGAGAGGGCATGAGAGAATTATAAATGTTATTGAAGTGAGCGAGGTAAGTGAGGCGAGTATGGACCGCGTCTTACGGCGCTCGGTTCTGATAGATAATAAATTACATTTTTATATTCGTTTACCTTAGCCTCATAAAATTGGTTGCCTCAAAAAGAAAGTGACTTCGTTCGGGCATATCCCGGTGTCTAGTGGGAGCTGCTTTCTCTTACTTTCTTTTTAAACTGTATATATATATTTTTGCGTCACCCCGTTACCTGGGGTGATCGCTTCAGATGAAGCCTTTATAACCCTCCTGGTTAAAGTCAGTCCCAGTGTTTTAGTCAGTAGAAATCTGACATCATCAGTTCGTTCGCTAGAAATGGAATCTTTGGAAGATCTCACCTCCTCCCTCCCATTTTCCGGAGGGTGCCCCTTACGGAAGAATGACTAACGCACACCCGCATGTGTGGGTTAGTCCTTCTTTTGTGGGACTACAATTTTGTTGGTCGAAAAACAAAAAAAAATAAAAAAATATATTTCTTTTCTTTTTCATCGGTTTCTAAGAGTGATGTTGAATATCCTATAACCTTCCCCGAGAATTGGGCTATAAGAGCTAAAAGATTTAGTAACGTGGACATTCGACATGATCTTAGTCTTGTCTATGTCATTCATCTTGAGACCTACTGGTTGGAAACACTATTGAGGTCCATGAGCATAGCGCTAAGGTCCTCCAGCGATTTCACGATGAGAACTATATCGTCGGCAAATCGAAGGCGAGTGATGTATTCGCCATTGATGTTTATGCGAGCGTATCATTTCCAGACCGAGAAATTGAAGTCATCTTAAATTTAAAAATAAATAATAGTCCTAATGATAAAAATAATTTTAATGTTATCCAATTTTCGCTTTCTGTTTGCTGTATATCAGGGTCTATGTTTGAAATTACTATTTTCAAGTATCAATATTTATTACGCAATGAATACGTAAGAAATATCTTCTAATGCAAATTTTTACGTGTAAAATACGAAAAATCTTTTTCCACGATAGCGACATCACGCGGATCTTTTGTCAAATCTACGTTTGTTAATCATGCAGAGTGCTCCACGTGCAAGTAAGGCTACGAGCTGCTGTCGGTATACATTTTTAACAAATTCATGTACTCAAAATTTTTTTTGTCAAAAATGACGATTTTTTTCCTTGTAATATATCACGGGGACATCAAATTTCACGTTTACATAATTCTTGAATTGTAACATATCATTATTAAGGCGTCCTCTTAAAAACTCCACCCTATTGCGAACAATTTTTGACAAAAAATCATTTTAGGGCGGAGCCGAAGGTACTCCGAAAACATTTTTACAAATTAAACTTTACGGCACAATTGTGATAAATCAATCATAATGGCTTGGTTTAAGATATGAAATCGAGAAAGCAACTTTAAAAATTAAATTGTACGTGGAGAAAATACAAAGTTAATGTTGCAGTTGGGTAATGAACGCATAAACTGTATTTTTATTGTACGTAAGGTTATTAATGGAATGATATTACGTTCGCAAATGGACTGTTGTTTCGTGGCCATGTACAAACTGGTTAGTTGGAACACAATTGAGGGGAAATAATTAAGCTTATTTTGTAGGTACTGTGGTATTTTCGCGTTTTTTGTGTGAATAACTTTGTGCAGTTTGTTTCTTTTGGATGTCAAAGATATTTGAGTGGCCCAAGAGCGAGAAAATGATAGAGTCAGCATTTCTAACTATTCTGAAATCACAAATGCATACTCTGTTATTAAATAGTTAACAGATTCAGATGTTATTTTGCGAAAGTGACATTTACATATAATTAGATTTAACCTGTTTTGTGTGCATCCGCTAACAATTAGTCATGCGAATTATCGCCGGCTGGAATCTACCAGCGACCGTTAGTAGATGCATTCCCCCCATCTGGAACAGAAACTGAATGCACCTGCCATGGCTGCCCTAGTTATCTCTGCGTCACTTGTTTTGCCTCTCCACGAGGCATCCTCAGACGATGAAGATATTAGTTGTTATCATTGTTAACATTTTTGCAGATTAACAATGTGTGGAGGCGACCGGGGCAGCGACGAGAATCCTGTTGTAACGGTAGTGAGTAGTATTAATAAAACTGTTTTGGCATCAGAGCCTAAAATACTTTACAAATACAAGCTTTGCCAACCCTTTTTATTAAATAATCCTGTACATAAAACCTAACCTAAGAAAGATTTGATTTTCCCTGTGGGTTGAGAGTTCTGATCAATCGCTTTATGTCAAAGTCCCCCTCTTCCCGTGGATATCTGACAGTGCAGACGTGTGTATTTATTTATCTGCTACAGTTTAAATCATATTTAGAAATAATTTAAATAAAAATATTGTATCAAATTAGTGCCAATGTACTAGGAGAGCAGATATCTGAAGCGATTGCGCCGCAGCTCCTACCCGCAGTTAAACAAGGCCACTTAGAGAGTGAGTGAGACAAATCATCTTATCATAACTGCGATTGACATCTGTTGTACGCTTCTCATTCATAATTAGCAGCGCCCGCCGCGTCGTCGCCCCACCTCACCCAACTGTGCAGTGCTCGAGTATCGGCGGGTGCGTACCTAATAATATTTATTACTTACGCATTACGAAACCGTGTGCGCGGCGACCACCTGACCGGTGCGAAAACGGACCCATTGAGTTTATTGATAAGCGCATTATCCACATAAAAACAAATTATTATGATTCGCTCACCCAATAATAAGGATATTCTGTACGGATCCGAACCGAGCCTAAATACGATAAATCCAGATGCAAACATTACGCGCAGATCGATTAAGAGAGTGAAACATTGCGATTGTTCATCTACTGGGGCTTCCGGCGAATCGAAACTAGATACGTTCATCAGTGCATTAACAGCATGGCGTCAGGAAACTGATAACAAGCTAACCAACATCCAGTCATCCATGAACGATCTGGTAAAACAAAATGCTCTGTTATTATCCTCTAACACCGAAATAGAAAAGTCAATTGCCTTCTTATCTGAAAAATATGACGGACTCTGTGTTCAACTAAACAACTTTCAAGCGATGTCCGCAGTGTTTTCTGAGCGTATGTCGAAAGCAGAAGAAGCCAATGAGGTCATCGATCGAAATTTACGTTCTAGCTCACTGGAAATAAGGCATGTTCCGGCATTAACTGCTTATCCAACACAGGATGATCTTATAGTTACATCCATTAAAATACTTAGAAGCCTTCCCATCGTCATAAGTGAGGCTGACATTCGCGACATCCACCGAATTGCCTTGAAGTCTGTGAGGAAAATGACCATAATAGTCAATCTCAATTCGGTCATTCTCAAAAATAAGATCATAAAGGCCTTCAGGGAATATAACAAATGTAATCCTGAAACTAGATTAAGTGCTGAAGTGCTAGGCGCAGGCACCCCCCGGAGCCCTATATATATAGGCGAGCACTTGACCGCACGTGCTCGTAAACTGTTTTACATGGCACGCGAATTTGCCAAAATTGAAAGCTACTCACACTGCTGGACCTCAAATGGCGTAGTCCTGCTTCGGAAAGCTGACCGTACCAAACTCATCATGGTGAAGTCGGAGACCGACCTGCAAAATCTAGCGTCAAAAAACTAGTGTTCCTTTTTTGTTTTATTTATTTTACTTTGTACTTCGTTATAACTAATCTTTTCATGTTTCTTATAGAATTGGCCATAGCAATATACACTTACAATACACAAAACATACACTCACACAAACTTATATTAAGTCAAAGTGACGATAATAATTATATATTTACAAAACACTCTCAGAATAAACCAATAAAATCATTTACTGCATCTCATACACTATCTATCCGTGGACTTATACCAAGACACTGCTTGTTTTCTCACAAAGTTGCACAAGCGTCATCGCTAGTAAGATGTTACTTACGCCCGTGCTTGAGTGGATACATAATTTCTAAACATCTCTTATGTACAATAATGGCCGGTATCAAACTATACTTATACCTAATTTCGCCAATATCGGTCCAACAGATTAGCCTTATAATCAAACATACATACAAACAGAATATTGTAAATATGATATCGGTACAAATAACTCTCTATTGCACATTATTGCGTATTTATACCTACTCAAACCCACCCGGTTCCTCCCTTGTTAAATTTAAAATTCACCCCAAATAGCTTATTAACAAATATTGACAACGTCTCAGTATCAACCTCTTTAACGTGTGATCCGTGCGAAGTTCGGTGTCATCTTCCTAACAATAACTCAATGAATATTTTAACACAAAATATACGCAGCGTATCCGCTAACTTCGATAGTTTTAATATTTTATTGAACGACTTACAGATTAAACCCGATCTAATAATTTTAACTGAATGTTGGCTGCAGCATAATCCCTTAATTCCATCTTTAAATGGCTATTATCACGTGACCTCCACTAATCCCTGTAACCAAAATGATGGCGTCTTAGTTTTTTATAATAACACACTCTCAGGAGTCTCAATTGAAGAACCACACATATCGGAAGCAAGCTGTCTACTCGTAAAAAATAAACTCTGACACAGCTATTCTCGCTGTCTATCGGCCGTGCGCTTTCAGAAATGCTACAACATTTATTCAGTCTATTCACTCGATATTACAAACATTATGTAACTTCAAAAATATTATTGTAATGGGTGATATTAACATCGATATTACAACTCTAAATCTTGACTCAGAAGGTGAGGAATATTTGAATACGATGGCGCACCACGGACTTCTCCCAACCCATATACTTCCAACTCGTAACCAAACCTGCCTCGATCACGCCCTTCTTAAGTCAAATCACCGTGCAATATCACTTGTTATACGTTCCTCGGTTACCGATCATAATGCTGTACTACTGTCCCTAGACATTAACAAGAAACCAACTCCACCAAAATCTATTACAAAAATTGATCATGTGGGTCTCTCTACCTCCCTAACTTCTGTTGACTTTTCGCCTGTACTAAACTCTAGTGATCCTGATATCGCCACTGACCATTTCATTTCCATCCTTCAAGCAGCTATTACTTCCCACACTTCTGTTAGTACTATCCCTCGACGACAAAGACTCCTTAAACCCTGGATCACACCAGGTCTCTTAAGGTGTATCAAAAACAGAGATAACCTGCATAAGAAACTTAAAAAATCCCCACAAAATGACATACTACGAACTACCTACTATAGATATCGTAACTTCTGTAATAAAATCTTAAAAAACGTACGTAAAAAATATGAAAGTAATTTGTTAAATGGAGCCGGATCTAACTCTAAAAAACTCTGGTCCGCGATCAGGGATGTTGCAAACTTATCCACAGACCGCAATAAATCTAGTGACCTTCTACATTGTCTGCCCACTCCTAAAGAATCTGTCGACAGTGTAAATGCATATTTTGCTAGCGTGGGTGAATCGCTGACAAGAAATATCTTGGACAAAAACATTAACCCTATTGTTATTCAACAGTCTTCCTACGCATCAAGTAAATCCCAGTGGAGCAAACGAATCATTAGAAAGGGTCCTTGTGAGTCTTTTGCTCTTGTTGAAACTTCAGAGGGCGAGGTGGAGAGTATCCTTAACACTCTGAGAGACAACTGTGCCACGGGTTACGATAACATCTCTTCATACATCCTCAAGCGCAACTCCAAAGCTTTAATTGGTCCTATTACCCATATCTGTAATACCAGCCTGGCTTGGCTACTGGAACATTCCCTTCTGCTTTCAAAATAGCTTTAGTACATCCTATTTACAAGTCAGGGGACCGATATCGTGCAAACAACTATCGCCCTATTTCCATCCTTCCAGCACTATCTAAAATCTTGGAGCGTATCATTAATAAGCGGCTTATTAACTTTCTGGAGAACAGATCCTTATTATCACCCCAACAATACGGATTTAGATCGCAACGTTCTACGGCTGATGCTGTGCATGAACTTACAAACTACATTGCCGAATGTCTTGATAAAGGAAAAAAATGTCTAGCTATTTTCCTAGACCTTGCGAAGGCCTTTGACACAGTCTCGATTCCTCTGTTGTTAGACAAATTAGAGTCACTGGGGGTTCGTGGTACTCAACTTTTACTTATTAAAAGTTACCTTTGCGGGCGCAGTCAGTCTGTGGTCATTGATGGTGTCGTAAGTTCACAATTGTCTGTAGAATATGGCGTTCCGCAAGGAAGCATCCTGGGTCCTTGCCTCTTCTTGGTGTACATCAACGATCTTTGCTCCATCACCTTACCCTTTTGCAAGACAATTTCTTACGCTGATGACACGGCCCTAATCTTTTCGGATGATACTTGGGCAGCTACCTTTTCCCACGCACAACTTGGATTTGACTGTGTATCCGGCTGGCTGCGTGATAATTTACTCACTCTCAATATTGAAAAAACCCAGTACCTTACCTTTTCCATTAACCGTATACCCCATGACACTCTCTCTCACCTTTCAATTATAGCACATTCTCATGTTTGCCCCAACCAATTCTCGTGTACCTGTCCCACGCTTATTTCCTCTAACTCCACAAAATACTTAGGTATTACTGTAGATAATAAGCTTAACTTTCAATCCCATCTCAAGATTACGGCTGGAAGAGTTCGCAAACTTATATACGTCTTCAGAAAGCTTCGACATGTCGCTGAGCCAAGTATAGTCAGAATGGTTTATACCTCACTCTGTCAACCGTTGCTTACCTACTGTATTACATCTTGGGGCGGTGCCGCAAAGACCGCTTTATTAAAATTAGAACGTGCCCAAAGAGCTCTATTAAAGGTGTGCACTTTCAAACCAATTTTATTCTCAACTTTCGAATTATATCGGTACTGTCAAGTCCTCTCAGTACGGCAGCTCTTTATTCTCGCAACGGTTCTGAAGCAGCACGCTGTCGCTGGTTTCAGTTGCGCTTCTTCTTCATCTCGTCGCACTCATTTACCAAATACGTGTTCATCTAGGACAGCTTTTTCCCAACGTTTCTTTCGTTTTCTAGGCCCGTTTCTTTATAAAAAGCTGCATAAAGAACTGGATTTATTCCCATTTACAAAATACGTGTGCAAGAAAAAAGTCATCAACCATCTTCAAAGCTTAAATTATGACGATACCGAATACCTCATTCATCTCGTAACCTAATACTGTTACAGTTAATAATGAATATTTATTTGGATTACTTATCCACAACCTACTTACATTTGAGAATACATGTGTCTACTGAGTTTCCTCTTACCTTCATCATGCTCACTTTACCCCACACCACCACTACCCACTGTAATATACATACCATTCACACTCTACACTTACAACACACACCACACTCACTCATTCATGCACAACACCTACCTATCTGTAAACTCGATAGTTCTATATTCTTAAATAAATTACCTAATCTGGCCAAAACTTTAAAATAATCCTTCACCTTAATTAGCTTGTAATAATATATATATATATTTTTTTTGTATTCTTACATATTTTTAAAATCGAATCATGATAATAGGCAATCAGTGTATCGCAATGTTAAGATGTTGCGGGAAGAGGACTGGTGTACTGAGCGACCGGCTTCGGCCTATCTTTGTCACCAGTCTCTCTCGATCTTATTCTGTGCATGTGAACATTAACTATATTATATAATAATTGTCTAGATTAAGAGAGAAAAACTAAATAAATAAATAAATAAAAAAAAAAAAAAAAGTGACCTCCACAACCAGAGCAATAATCAGATCCTTCTTAAGTAAGGTCACTCGTCTTCCGATATATAATTTCTGGGATATGCGGGTTTCCTCACGATATTTAGCCCAAAAACAATACTATAATTTTTATTGTGAGATTATTTTCGGGTACATTATTTATTATTCTTTTTCTATTTAACTCTCAATTATTGTTAAATTGCTTCTTCTATACGCCGGTAGTATTCTGGTTCGTAGCTCCGACGCAGTGTTTAACGGTTCGAGAAATTTACCGCGTACTTTTTCGTATCTCGCAAGAAAATGTGTTTTTACCTACGTCCTTAGTACCATTAGCGTTCCTAAAGGGCTTTATACTCAAATTAGGATTTATTTGGACCTACATTGTCTGATGACGGAACGTATGTTAGGGAGGTGGTAGCTGTGTCAGAACACGAAGAAAATGAATTCTTTTATATAAGATGAAGGCTAAAGGGTATTTGTGAATGATAGCCAAGATCGAGCCTGTTAACCGTCTGGTGCATGGTTTAACCTGTCGTGGGTGTTTTTGGACTTATTTAGAATATAATAATACTCTTAACCATAAGACACGAAAACAAACAATTATATGTAAAAAGTAGGTAGGTGGTGCATTTATTATAACATAATTTTTTTATATAACGAATCACACAATCAAACAAGTAAAAAAAATCTGAATACAAGAGTGGTTTGATGGGCTTTTCCGAAAGTGTGTTGGTAATTTATTCCACTATTGAGCTGCACAGTAGGTAAAGGAATTATAAAATATTAGTTTGCGCAGCTGGGAGCAGCAGCGTCTAGGTATGGTAGGCACGACGGGAACGAATGGTAGGGGGACTGAGGTTGAATCGGGAACGAAGGTAAGCGGGAGCAGTGGGGTTATAAAGGATCTTGAGAGGAGAGTAAGACCGCGGATATTGCGGCGAGAGGGGATAGGGAGCCATTTGAGATGGTTGCGATATTCAAATTCAAATAATTTATTTGCATAAAAATAGGGTATGATACAATAATGCAGATGAAATATACAGGTAGATTTCGTATTTAGTTATGTAAAATAAATAGCATGCAAATATTTTTGTTGGACTCTAGACTTAATTCATACATCAATTAAAATTTAAAAATTCTTCAACCGAGTAAAATGTTCTCTCCAGAAGCCATTTACGAAACTATTATAGTATTTTACATTTATTAAATGGTAGCTCTGTTATAATGGTAGCTATGATATTCAGTGACATGGTCATATTTCTTAAGATTGAAAATAAACCTAATGGCAAGATTTTGTAACCGTTCCAGCTTATCCACAAGCCTCTCACTCGCGTCCAGGTAACATACATCGGCGTAGTCGAGAAGAGAAAGCAGGCGGGTATTGCTAAGCATGACCTTAGTGGCAAGGGGGAGAAAGTTCTAGAGACGTCTAAGAGAGTGGAAAGAATGATGTATGCGCTTACTCACCTCATTAACATGAGCAGTCCAAGATAAGTTAGATCCAATTCCAGGACACGCCACTAACCATTGCCAAGAATATTGGTATTGCCTTTGCGTGTTCTACCGATTGTACAATGGGATGTGTTCTGAGAAGTTGTTCGATATGATGCCAACAGCCTTATTTTACTATCGCACTGCTCGCCGACGGCTGGGAGTTCATCCTCATACACTGGAACCGCAATGGTGGCGTACTATGCGGTTCCGTGTGTGTAAAATACCACAGTACGTAGACCACGATATCTTACTTGCTATATTAAAACACCTGCAATTCTCATCCTCGTCGTTGGATTGGTTCTCTTCGTATCTTCGGGGACGACAGCAAGCGGTCCGTGTAGGCCGAGACTTTTCGGATTGGAATGATCTATTGGCTGGTGTCCCCCAGGGTGGTATTTTATCTCCTCTGATGTTCTCTTATTTCATAAATTTGCTATTATTCTCGCTTAATTGCTCTTACCACTTTTACGCTGACGATTTGCAAATTTATGCTCAGACCTTTGTCGATACATTGAATACCGCTATAAGACAAATAAATACAGATCTTAGCAGAATTAATACCTGGTCCAAAAGTTATGGAATTCCCGTGAATCCCACTAAGTGTCAAGTAATTAATATAGGCAGCTCACGTCAAATTGCAAGACTGGACGCTAATTCGTTATCTGCTGTCATGCTTAAAGACTCGATTATCCCCTTCAGCAACAGCGTTATAAATCTTGGTCTCCATATCGACTATACGTTTAGCTGGACTAATCAACTGGTTGAAATTAGTCGGAAAGTCATATCAGCATTACGATTTTTAAACCGATACAGAAATTTTCTCCCTATTGCTACTAAAGTTACCCTTGTGCAATCCCTCATTCTGCCCGTAATTAATTATGGTGATGTGTGTTATCCTGATCTCAATGCAGATCTGCTTGATAAGCTGGACCGGTTAATTAATAATGCCATCCGATTTATCTTTTGTCTTCGTAAATTTGACTACATTTCTTCCTACCTAAGCTTGGATGGCTACCCATTCTTCAGCGTCGAAATCTGAGGTTACTTTATACTCTCTATTCTATTCTTTCCAACCCTCATTCTCCAGAATACTTGAAATGCAAGTTTCAGTATCTCTGTCATCTCTGTGACTCTCATAATCACCCATTACGTTCCTACAATTCTCTCGTTCTCTCTATCCCTCTTTTCCGCTCAGGCTTCATGTCCAACTCCTTCACTCGGCAATCAATTCAACTCTGGAATGCGTTACCTGTGCTTTAAAAAGAAGATACACCAATATCTTTTTGAAAGCTCGACAAGGCAGCAAGACCGTCATAATTATTTATATATTTCTATTATTTTAATATAAGTTGTAAGAGTTATGTATGTCTATTACGTTTGTATGTATCGTATGATTTATATGTATGTATATATATATATATATATATATATATATTATTTAGCCGCAATCGTGATTCTCTGCACTCCCAAAGGTCGACTGGTAGAGAATGCAACTAGCATTAAGTCCGCCTATTGTGCCAAAATGTAATGTGGTCAATAAAGTTTTTACATAAAATAAATAAATAATATAAGGAACTAGCTGTGCCCGCAAATAATATTTCTAAAAATATTTTACATTACATATGTACCGTGTATACATCCATATGCATTTAATAAAAAGCGGTTATTTTAATATTACAAACAGACACTCCAATTTTATTTATCTGTACAGATTTACTAGTTATAATATTTTGCGAGAGTCAAATTTACATGCACTGTGATTTTCTGACACCAATTAGCTCATGTGAATTGGTACCGGCCAGCACTCATCCAAATTCCTCTTAAACAAACAGACAGACCAAGGCAACCATCCTGTATTGGCGAGCTTGGTGGCGGAGTGCTCAGTACTAGAGTAGGACTTTAACACCGATGCACGCGGGTTCGATTCCCACGCAGGATAAACATTTGTGTGCATAAATCATGTTTGTCTTGGTCTTGGTGTTCTCAAGAGATGTACTGCACCGCTCGCCGAGACGGCGGGAAGTTCACCCTCACACGCTGGAACTACAATGGTCGCGTACTGTTGAATAGCAATGCGCTGAGCTAGAAAACTACCAGCTCTTTGATCATAATTTTGGATACATATTTGTGATTATTACTTAAATCAATGCAGGAAAACATCGCGAGTAAACACTCACGTCCAATAATTTATATTTCGAAAGATGTGTGAATTGATCCAAGAAAACTCTGGTTTTCCCTCAGGGTTGAGGAGGTCTGACGTCAGTCGCTCCATGTAGAAAACAGTCTCTCTATCTATCTATAACTTCACGCCAAATCCCTTGCGGGGTAGACAGAGAGAACCGAGCGCCACGCGACTCGATCCTTACATACCTCACTCGCTTCTTTAACATTCATTGCTCTTCTCATGCACGCTCGCCGGTTTCTAGGGCTCCTGCCATCACCTTCTGATAGAACATGACCAATTTGGTCATGGCAGGTAAGTCTTGGCCTTCCCCGGCTCCTACATCCTTCCACTTTTGCATTGTATATTTGCTTCGTCATTCTTTCATCTTGCATTCTTTCTACATGTCCGAACCATCGGAGCATGCCTCTTCTTATTTTAACACCGACACTCTCTTTCAGACCAACTCTATTTCTAACATCATCATTGCGAATACGGTCTACAAGCCTTACGCCACAAATTTTGCGCAGCGCTCGCATTTAAACCGCATTTCTACTTTCATGCTCTTTCTGCCATACCCAACTCTCGCTTCCATAAGTTAGCGTTGGGACCAACACTGCATTGTGTATAGCGAGTTGTGCCTTCTGGCTCAGGATTTTACTGCCAAGAAGTTTTCCCAACACTCCATTCACACTATTCCCAGCACTCACTCGTCTTTCCACATCTGCGGTGCACCTTCCATCCCTGCTGAAAGCGCATCCAATATCATCACTCATCCACTTGTTCCAACACTTCATCATCAATCGTAATCCTTACATTAGTTCTGGATTCTTCTCTTTCAAATACCATAATAATAATAAATAGAAAACAGTATCTCCGTCAAATTCTTAGTCTTAGGCATATATATAATTACAAACATGGTACATAAATCCTAAAACACTACTATAGTAGTATACGGGCCCCCATTATTATTCGAACCTGTGACCGTCAGATAATAGTATGTATGTATGTGTAACTTCACGCCAAATCCCTTGCGGGGTACGCCGAGAGCACCGAGCACCGCATGACTCGATCCTTACATACCTCACTCGCTTCTAAGGCTCCTGACATCGTCTTCTTGAGTCTTGGCTCCTACATCCTTCCAATTTTGCGTTGTATATCTCTTTCGTAATTCTTTCTTCCTGCATTCTTTCCACATGTCCGAGCCGACGGAGCATGCCTCTTCTCGTTCAAATATCATTATCTTTGTCTTCTTCGCATTCAAAAGTCAGATAACGGACGGACGTTCATTTATCCATGGACTAACCCAGCTATACATTTCCTACTGACTTTTAGGATATGTATATATGTATTATACAATGTTAATATTGCTGTAATAAATAACAATTTACATGTTATTAATGAAAAAATGGTCATTTTGGCAATGTGTGACGGACTGACGGACAGAGCGACAGATGATTACAAATGACTGGCTTTGGACTTTAATTACGTTCGTTAAGGCGAAGCTTGAACACAATAAAATAAACAGTTTGTAAGAATACTGATGCAAAATGTTATTACATTACGCTACATATTTTGTTCTTACATTTACAAAAGGTAAAAATCTATAACTTCACACCAAATCCCTTGCGTGGTAGGCAGAGAGAACCGAGTGCCACGTGACACGGTCTTTACACACCTCAAGCAAGCTCCATTCGTTCAGACATGTAGACAGAATGCAGGAAGAAATAATTACAAAACAGATATACAACGAGAAAGCAAAAGGATGTAGGAGCCGAGGAAATCCAAGACTTACCTACCATGACCAAATTGATCGTATTTTATCAGAAGGTGATATCAGGGGCCTTAGAAACTGAGCATGCATGAGAAGAGCTAAGAGTGTTATTGAAGCGAGTGAGGTGTGCAAGGACCTAGCCATGTGGCTCTCGGTTCTCTCTGCCTACCACGCAAGGGATTTGGCGTGAAGTTCTAGATTTTTACCTTTTGTAAACGTAAGAACAAAATATGTAGCGTAATGTAATAACATTTTGTATTCGGCGTTAAGTTGTAGATATATAGAATCAAATAATTAAGCAATTTTGGGCGGCTTGAAAACACTGGCTTCCGCCAATCCGTATTTGAGCAGCGTGGAGGAGTATGCTCTAAATCCGTTCCGTTGAAGGGAGTCGTATTGGAATCGAATAAACAAATTACAGCTCGAGTAAGCATGAATATTTTTTATAAGTAAATAAAAAACCAGTTGAGAATGCGCAAGCTTGCATTGCCAGAGGAACACCTGGCTCGTCAATTATATTCAATTTTTTTTTTAATTTGTCGGCCATTTTGAGCATGTTTCTTAAGAAATAGGAACGGTGTTCCTGAACATTCCTATTCTATTTTTTTATGCTGAATCCGAATCTGAAGTCAAAATTCGAATTTTCGAAAAAACGCTCACACAGACAAACATATATATTTCATATAGGAACGGTGTTCCTGATAAGGGGAAATTTTTGAGGTTATGCGAGAATCAATGTGACATGACAATTCGACAAGCTCGGTGGCGCAGTGGTCAGTGACGCTGCTTTGCCACTAACGCTCGTCGGTTCAATTCCCACACGGAACAGACATTTGTGTGCATGAACACGTCTGTTTGTCTTGGTCTGGGTGATTTTAAGAGAGGTATAGAGCATCAAAGCCGCCCGTCTGGGGAAGCACCTTCACCTCACAGAAAACCGCAAATAACAACTCCCTTGAGGGTTGTTGTATTCTTGCGTGTGAGTGAACTTAATATATGACAAGCGACAAAAGGCTACGGCAATTGCTTGTACGGAAAACGTTGTATAAAAAAAAGGTAATATATAGTCATTGTTTTTTTCGTAGAGGAGTATTCCCCTTAACCGAAGCACAGGGTCGGGCGCTCCATATGGAGGTGAACCATCAAGCGTAAATTGAGAGGACAATATGAGGACCCATGAGGACAAATTACAACACTGATCTTATTACGTTTATGTCACAATACGTAATTAAAGATCAAAGCAGCCCGACAAGGGATGTACTCCTGCTTGGATAACACTACGGCCAAATAACAACTCTATGAAGCGTTTTTGAAGTGATAACTTCTTATGGGAGGGTAAACCGCTTCGTTACGTAACGCGTTACGGCGCCAGTCTGTCTGGCTTCCCTTTCTCTCACGCATACGGCAGCGGTAGACAGGCTCAATTGTAACTAAGAATAAAATATATTTTATAATCAATAAAAGATTTTATTAATAAACTAGCAGAAGCCCGCGGCTTCGCACGCATGAGATTTGGGCTTTTAGTAGCCTTTATGTCTCTGTAGACATAAAATTGTTTCTGTTTAAAAAAAACAAAGTTCAGGGTCGTAGATGCAACCATAGAGCGATTCCATTTTCGGACAGCGCCATCTATTGACCTTTACAGGAGGCAACGTATATGTATTTTATTTATATTAGGTACATAAAAAATGCGTAGTTATTTTATGTTACAAAAAATACGTATCCTATGAAAATAATAAAAATAAAAATTGCAAAGTCCTCCGAAGGGGAAGATATTTCCCCCTAATTTTAACAGTTTTTCATTTTTTACGCAGGAACCCTAAATATTTACGGAATAAAAAGTACCCTATATTCTGCTCTGAACAGTCCTCTCAGTCCTACCAGTGAAAGTCCCGTTAAAATCGGTTCAGCCATTTCGAAGATTAGCCCTGACAAACAAACAGACAGACAGACAGACAAAAAAGTTAAAAATGCATATTTAGGCTTTGGTAACGTGAAAATAATAATATGAGCTTAAGATAAAGGCTTTATTTTGAAATCACAGACAGACACTTCAATTTTATTTATATGTATAGGTAACCTTTCCTTGCATTATCATATTAATATACATAAAATTTAAGTAATAACCTAAGCTTTTCTCGAGTTAAACAATTTCAATAGTAAATAGTTCAACTTAGATTAGTTTAAGGTATCACTTTTGTCGGGGGTCCCGAGACGCACACGTTTTTTAGGGTTCCGTACCCAAAGGGTAAAACGGAACCCTATTACTGAGGCTCCGCTGTCCGTCCGTCCGTCCGTCTGTCACCAGGCTGTATCTCATGAACCGTGATAGTTAGACAGTTGAAATTTTCACAGATGATGTATTTCTGTTGCCGCTATAACAACAAATACTAAAAAATAGAATAAAATAAATATTTAAGGGGGCTCCCATACAACAAACGTGATTTTTGGCCGTTTTTATAGATAATGGTATGGAACCCTTCGTGCGCGAGTCCGACTCGCACTTGGCCGATTTTTTTTATATAACGACTGACGGCATACAGGCATACGATCCACGTGTTGTGAAGTGGTAACGGTAGTATGGACGTCAGCAATACATTAAGTATCACTCGCGCGATGCCTCCTCTGCTGCTAACACAACAACTTAGCAGCTCACTGGTGACCTCACTCACACGCAGAAACACAACAACCCTCTAGGGAGTTGTTATTTTGGCTGCGGTTTTCTGTGAGGTGGAGGCACTTCGCCAGATGGGCTGCTTTGATGCGACCTACTTCTCTTAAAACATGCAGACCAGACCAACACAAACAGACATAGTATTGTCTTAGGTTTTTGCGATTGTTACACATTGAATTAAACAATTTTTTTAACGGAAATATCGCGTATTTTATTTATTTTGTTGAACCTGACGTTTCGAACGCTTTGCAGCGTCTGTGGTTTATTACATCTACCGACATGGATGGATTAATTATATATGTTCCGGTTCACACAAAAATCGTACATGTGAGCGATTTTTGTGTGAATCGCAACATATATAATTAATCCATCCATGTCGGTAGATGTAATAATTGAATAACTAATGTAAGACAAATACCACCTTAGTCTTCCTGCGACCACGGACGCTGCAAAGCGTTCGAAACGTCAGGTTCAAAAAAATAAATAAAATACTAACAGACATGTTCACGCACACAAATGTTTGTCTTGCGTGGGTATCAAATCGACGAGAGTTGGTGTCGAAGTCGTGTCATCCACGACTGAGCCACAGAACTCGTCGAGTTGTACAACGTCGTTTTATACAACGACGGGCGTCATACAACCGTGGCCTATGAACGCTTGCAATACATTAAGTATCACTCGCGCGATGCACACCTCTGCTGCTAACACAGCAACTTAGGAGCTTACTGGTACCTCACTCGGGAACACAACAACTATCCAAGGAGTTTGTTCTTTGGCTGCGGGGGAATCGAACCCACGAGCGTTTATGTCAAAGTCGCGTTATTAACCGCAGCATCACCGAGCTCGTCATGAAGGTTGTCGTGATTTATTTTATACCACTGAGATGACAAACAACCCCATATGTAGGTAGCGCGCCTTTTTTTTAAGAGAGGTAGTACGCATCAAAGCTGCCCGACGGGGGAAGTACCGCCACCGAAAACCGGAGCCAAATAACAAACCATCGGTTGTTGTGTTCATGCGTGTGAATAAGGTCAACAGTAAGCTCCTAAGGAGTTGCTGTGTTAGCAGCAGAGGTGGCTCCGCACGAGTGATACTTAATGTATTACCAGCGTTCATAGGCTACGGTAAACACTTTACATCAGGTTGACCGTATGCCTCCTGATGTAGTATAAAAAAACTGTATTACCTTTTATTTTTACCATATTCCTTCATTTTCAGGAACACCGTTCCTATATGAATTCTATGTTTGTCTGCGTTTGTCTGTGCGTTTGTCTGTCGCTTTTTTTCGAATATTCGAATTTTTCAGATTGGGATTCAGCATAAAAAAGTAGAATAGGAATGTTCAGGAACACCGTTCCTATCTCTTAAGGAACATGGTCAAAATGGGCGACAAAAAAAAAAAAAAATTTTAATTGTTATATAATTGATGAGCCAGGTGTTCCTCTGGCAATGCAAGCTTGTGCATTCTAAACTGGTTATTACTATTTTACTTCTATTGCCTACCTTTGCGTTCTGCCGATTGTGCAATGGGTTGGTTTCTGAGTAGTTGTTCTACATGATGCCAAAAACCTTGTTTTAAAATCGCATAGCTCGCCGACGGCAAGGAGGGTTTAAGCCTCATGCACTGGAGCTGCAATGGTCGCGTACTGTGCAGTTTTTTTGGGACCACTGTGTCTCCTGTGTAGCCAGAATTAACAGCGGCGACCACCAAAAAGGCAATGAACAGTGAAGTTCATTGCTGTCCCGGGGGTTAAACTACAGCTGCCTTGGAACTCACAACGAATTTATTCAGAAGAAATTTATAGAAATATATATATATATAGAGAAGGATGTTTTGGAATTGACTTCCCCTCTTGGCAAAGTGAGAGACAGCGATATGTCAAATAAAATCGTGAGGTTCCCGAGAAGTTTTCTACCAAGAACTATTAAGTTGTGGAATGATCTCCCTGCCGAGGTTTTCCCAAGGGACTACAGCATGGGATTCTTCAAGAAAGACGTGAAGAGGTTCTTACAGAGTGAGCAACGCTTTGTCTTACTTTCTTTATTATTCCTCGGCTTCAAGTGTCGTATCGTGATGTTAAATAGCCTTATTAGCTGGAATTATTGTAGACAATTATACTAATATATAAAACGGAACAGTTTGTTCTAATGTCTGGAACTTCGAGTCGAATTTGAAAAACTGTTCTTGCGTTTGAGTGCCCAATTTTTGCGGTTATAGGTATTCTATATCACGACACGACTCTTGCAAGCCGAGGTAAAAGACAAAGTAGAGAAATCGGTTCCCACGGGATATCGGGATACGCGCGGACGTAGTATCGGGATCCAGCTCGTACAGCCAGAAATTTATCGTACTTAATCTATGGCCGATTTGAAAAAAAAGACTTATTTCATCGGGCGGTTTTTTTTTTGTTTCGCCAATAAACATTGACGAAATTCTACTAGGGTAAAAGAGTGGAAAAAATGAATAACGTACAATAAGATCTTATGTAAAAAATAAAGGTTGAAGTTTAGGTTAGGTTCAGGAGGTTTCGGATCTCTCTGCCTACTCCGCAAGGGAGCTGGCTTGAAGTAATTGATAGAAGAGTTCAATAAAAAAAAATGTAAGATGTGTCTAATTGCCCGCGGAGTTCTACTGGCAAATTAAGTTTTTTTTTTACAACGTCGGGAGGCGTACAAGGATACGGACCAACTGATGTAAAGCGGTCACCGTTCCCTATGAACGCTTGTTATATATAATAGTTTAAGTATCATTCGCGTGATGCCACCTCAGCTGCTAACACAGCAAATCCTTAGGAGCTTACTGATACCTCACTCAGGAACACACCAACTATCCAGGGAGTTTGTTATTTGGCTGCGGTTTTCTGTGAGGTGGAGGTATTTCACCAAACGGGCTACTTTGATGCGCCCTACCTCTCTTAAACACCCAGACCAATACAAGTAGACATATTCATGCACTCAAATGTTTGTCTTGTGTGGGACTCGAACCCGCGAGAGTTGGTGTCAAAGTCGCGTCATTCACCATTGCGCCATCGAGCTCGTCATGTCATGTTATCTTTACTCATAGGTGGGTTTATAAGCTGGTTTTGTTTGAGAACGTATTGTAAAAGTGTAGTGGTAGAAATTGGGTTTCCAAATGCCATTACATGGTTCCTTAAAGATCGATCTCAAAGCTGGTCAAAAAACCATGTCTCGACGTGTTCCGACCAGATAGATTACAAGACATGGGGCACACACGTTAAAGACACATGCACTCATAAAAAGTCCCGAAGGTTGCCTTTTTGTGGAGGCATAAAAAGGTAAAAAAGCATGACACATTCCGCCACCGACCGTCATAAGTCACTGCGGCATATTTAACCGATTTTGACATTAAAAAGGTCATGGCTTTTACACTATACGATATTCGAACGAGTTTTGACGTGAATACATTCTTAAATTTGCTTTTGAAGTGGGAGACAATTCAGAAAACAGATGATAATAAAAACGGGGGATACAGATTTTGACGAGCTCGGTGGCGCAGTGGTGAATGACGCGACTATGACACTAACGCTCGTGGGTTCGATTTACACACGAGACAAACATTTGTGAGCATGAACGTGTCTGTTCGTATTGGTGCTTGGGACGTGGGAGCCTTAGAGCAGCAAATGATGTGCTCCATCTCCCGCGTTTCGGCTCAAATAACCGTAAGGTCGGTTCCATGTCGGGTCCATGGGATGGTGGTGGCACATGTTTGTCTTCATCTGGATGTTATTAAGAGAGGTAGGGCGCATTAAATCAGCCCGGGAAAGTACCTCCGCCTCATAGAAAACCGTAGCGGAATAACAACTCTTTATAGGGTTGTTGTGTTTCTGCGTCTGAGTGTGATAACCAGTAAGCTCCAAAGGAGTTAGCTGTGCTAGCAGCAGAGGTGCCATCGCGCGAGTGATAGTTGCATTGCAAGCTTTTATTGGCTATAGTAACCGCTTGACATCGGGTGGGCCGTATACTTAAATAAAAAAAATCTTTTACTTTGATGCTCTCTACTTCTCTTTCGCTAGACCCTCGTCAGTTGATTAACAGCAGGAAGTAGGGGTTCTAAGAGACTCATCTGTATATGGTACCATATACAGATGAGTCTCTTAGAACCCCTACTTCCTGCTTTACGTTTACGTTGAGGCCTGTATGATAAAGCATCAAATGTGGTAGAGTGGACAAATCTTGCGTATGTCTGAAAACATCACAAAGCGCGTTTTTATTCTAGCTGCAGGATGACAATTGTAAATAGGAAGGCCAACTCCTGACAATCTATCTATAACTTCACGCCAAATCCCTTGCGGGGTAGGCAGAGAGAACCGAGCGCCACGTGACTCGATCCTTACATATCTCACTCGCTTCTTTAACATTCATTGCTCTTCTCATGCACGCTCGCCGGTTTCTAGGGCTCCTGACATCACCTTCTGATAGAACATGACCAATTTGGTCATGGTAGGTAAGTCTTGGCCTTCCCCGGCTCCTACATCCTTCCACTTTTGCATTGTATATCTGCTTCGTCATTCTTTCATCTTGCATTCTTTCTACATGCCCGAACCATCGGAGCATGCCCCTTCTTATTTTAACACCGACGCTCTCTTTCAGACCAACTCTATTTCTAACATCATCATTGCGAATACGGCCTACAAGCCTTACGCCACAAATTTTGCGCAGCGCTCGCATTTCAACCGCGTTTATTCTACTTTCATGCTCTTTCTGCCATACCCAACTCTTGCTTCCATAAGTTAGCGTTGGGACCAACACTGCATTGTGTATAGCGAGTTGTGCCTTCTGGCTCAGGATTTTACTGCCAAGAAGTTTTCCCAACGCTCCATTCACACTATTCCCAGCACTCCAAGATATACAAACTCATCCACTTGTTCCAACACTTCATCATCAATCGTAATCCTTACATTAGTTCTGGATTCTTCTCTTTCAAATACCATTATCTTTGTTTTCTTCGCATTCAGTAGTAAGCCTTTCTCCATACAGTCGTCTTTCATCGCTGTGACCAGTGTTTGCAGTTTAGATGGTGTATCTGCTAATAGCACGGCATCGTCTGCATACAGCAGACAGTTCACCACTTGGTCACCCATGCGCAATCCCACATTCGTTGACCTTATTCTCTGCAGACAACTATCGAGATACAGGATAAACAGCCTAGCAGATAGCATGCAACCCTGTTTGACACCAATTTTGACATCAAACCAGGGTGACATGCCACCGTCTATCCGCACACATGCTGAGCAATCCTTGTAAGTGGACTGCACAGCACGGAGCAGTGAACCGTCAATCCCATATCTCGGCAATATGTCCCACAGTTCCTTTCGCACAACCCTATCAAAGGCTTTCTCAAGATCCACAAAACCGCAGAAAACCTTCCGGTCTATGGCCAGATGCTTCTCTACGATATTGCGGAGCGAGAAAACTTGATCCGTACATCCCCTTCCATTTCGGAATCCTCCTTGTGCCCCACAGCATTTCATCGGATTGCACCCTCATTCTCCTTTCAATCACCTTTCCATATACTTTTGCTGCTAAGCTGATCAAACTGATGGCCCTATAGTTGGCGCAGTCCATGCGTGATCCCTTGCCTTTATACAAGGGCACGATGACTGCGCGTCTCCAGTCCATTGGGACCCTTCCAGTTCTCCAGCATAGGTTGCATAGGTACCAGAAGGCGTCCCGGACGTAAGTGCCACCTAATTTGATCATCTCAGCTGTGATCAGATCAATTCCCGCTGATTTTCCATTTTTCAAGCTTCGCATCGACCATTCGATCTCATCCATAGTTATGCCTTCGTCGGACGCCGTCAACGTGGAGTAAGCATCCGCTCACTCACTCTCATTGCCAACGTCCGAGGCATACTCATACATTTCCTCAAAATATTCACTCCACCGTTCTAACACTTCCTGAGTGTTCGCAAGAATGACACCAGCTTTAGACTTTATCTTATCCATTCTGGATGCCGACGAACCACTCCGAGACTTCTTTACCTCTCTCCAAAAGAGTTTGGTATTTGCCTCGAAGTTTTTCGTCAGCCTCTCTTCCTCATTCATAATTTGTCTTTCACGCTTCTCTTTCACTAAAGCCTTGGTTTCATTCTTGCATAGACGGTACATTTATTTCTTCTTTTCTCTCATATTTTCATTTAAAGGCAAAGATGATACGTAATCCAGCCACGCTTTCCTCTTTCTTGCTATGGAGGATTCAACCTCCGCATCCCACCAGTCATCTCCTTTCGCTGTTTT
This sequence comes from Pyralis farinalis, assembly GCA_947507595.1. NCBI lineage: Eukaryota > Metazoa > Arthropoda > Insecta > Lepidoptera > Pyralidae > Pyralis > Pyralis farinalis. The sequence goes on from OX382263.1 coordinate 2,767,793, forward strand.
ACGTCTCTTTGCGCATCCACAAGCTTCTTTTGCACTATCCACCATACTTTCTTTCAAAACTTTCCAACAATCATCCACATCTGAGTCGGAGAGGCTTGCATTTGCAAGTCTCTCACTTACCAGATGCACATACATTCTCCTTATACTTTCATCTTGCAATTTTTCGCTCATTATCCTTTCATGATCTCCGAAAGGGATACGCACTCGCCAGTGCCTCCACTTCCTAAAAAGGCCCACAAACCGGCTTACCACCAGGTAGTGGTCCGTCTCAAGAGTGGGGCCTCTAAAGGCTCTTGTATCCATTAAAACATTTCGGAGACGTCTATCTATTAAAATCAAATCAATCACACTTTTTTGATCATTCCTTCTCCATGTATACGTGTGAATATCCTTATGATGAAATAAAGTATTCGACACGAGGAGGCCTCGTTCCATACATAAATCTAGTATTGACTTACCTGCTTCGTTCACTCTCTTATCTCCATACGGACCAAGAACAGCTTCATAGCTGTATCGCTTGGTCCCAACCCATCCATTCAAGTCTCCACACATAATCACTCTTTCATTCCCTTCAGCTAAGTCCAGAACATCCCTCACAGACTCCCAAAACTTCTCCAGTTCTTGAGCACACGCTGAGCTTACGGGAGCGTATGCTGCAACCAAAAATACTCGCGTGATGCCCAGTTTAATACGAACCCAGAGAAGTCTAGGCCCTACCAAACAGTAATCTCTTACACCAGTGGCTAAGCGAGAGGAGAGTACGACACCTACACCAGCACTGGCATGATCGTCCCGGTCTACCCCAGACCATAGGGCCATCATACCACCGGGCAGATCATCGGTGTCGCTCCCCTTGCGCTTAGTCTCTGTCACACATAAAGCATCCAAACGTCTATCATTCATTACGTCTATCAGTTCATTCGTCTTATCTTTCAATCCACCTCTCACATTCCACGTGCCTATGCGGCACTCGGCTCCCCTCGTCCCGCCGGAATTGGCGCTGCGTGGTGGGTGGCGGCCCCCACCGCCGCATGCAGCTATATTCGCACCGACGGGGGCGGATCGGTGCGCGTCGCCTACGGGGGACGCCCTAATCCGCACGTCGGTGCGCTCTTGGTCCAGAATTGCAATCGACTGATTGGCAGGGGTCGCGAACGAGCACGCTTCTGGCACATGACCCCCATGACTACTCCTAACAATAATCTACATTAACGTTTTATGAGATATCGCACCATCACACTTGCTAAATAAGTAATATATGTTATTCTTGATTCATTGGATATTATCTTCAATACCATCGTGAGTAGGGAGTATTAGCTTCCTATGTCGATTGTGACATTTACGAATACGAGACGACGCCGCAAAATGTCCCCAACATCACGCTTCCTCCGCGGGCCCCGAACCTTGCAACATGTCGGTTCCAATATCGAGCACGTTTCTGATGGAGATGGAAGAATTACAAATGTAGATTATCCAATAGCGACTTCGGACGGCAGCGAAGATGTAAACAATTTGTAGAGAACCAAGGAATGCCCAAGGCACTGAATACAGCCTCAGTCTAGCAAGTATCGTTCTGTATCTCATTTTCGTTCTCGTTTTGATTCAAACGACTCCAAGGTAGGCGGAGCCATGGGATAGTGGTGGTTTCAATGTCGAATCTATCAACATTGTCGTAGTTCTGTTAGGCTATTATTAAACCAATTTTATCTAATCTATTTTGTATGTATACGCCACCAATTAGTTCATACGAACCAGCACCGGCCGGCACTCACACACTACCGTTGGTAGATGCACATAGTCGCTGTGACGACTGCTCTGGTGGTCTCTGTCTCTGCGAATGTCCGCCATCTGGAATCGGGACCGCATGCACGGGCTACCGTTGCTGCCCTGGCTGTCCTGGTCATCTCTGCGACACGTATTTCTCCTCTCCACATGGCACGTTAACGACTAACATCTACAGCGCTTGAGGACGCAGTCGCATGAACTTATACGTCCAAATGTATCAAATAACCCCTAATGTGCTGAATGAGTATAACTAGCGGGTGATACAGAGTTCTGTCTGTGTGTCAGAGGTGCGTTTAGTGAATTGTGAAAATGATAAAATTCATATACTGAAACTGAGTTTATTTCCACACTCGTTTACTAATAATTAGAGTTCACGAATACGTTACAACCATACGAGGTTACCAGAGAGCTATCCGGAGGCGACTGCCTGATGACTCCCGCTCATAACATCATAATCAGCAATATTTCAAAACGCTTACATAATTATATGTGTCCTTATACACTAATTGGCATCATCATCATCACATCACATCAAGCCTTACTCATCTCATTGCAGGGATACGGGTCTCTCTTCAACTGACAGGGTTTAGAGCATACTCCACCACGCTGCTCAAATGCGGATTGGCGGAGGCCAGTGTTTTCAAGCGGCCCGAGGGCCACGGACTTAGCTTAACGACTGTCATCTATCGACAACTCGAGATAGATAAACCCATGCATAGACAGGCTGCGGTCGACTTTGCTTAACCTACGTATTCGGCTAGAATCACGCGCGCAACGCCGCCATCGAGCTCTCTTACATTGGCAGCGGACGCACACAAAGCAGATTAGATCAAATTGCATGCACATTACATGTTCGAAATATAACGCCTTCAATAATGTGACCCCCGGATTATCGTCGTATCGGAGTCGTGTCGTGAGTTGTAAACATCACAAATAGTTTCATATTATTGATGACTGCAGGGCACAGAATACATTTAAGCTCAACTTAAAAAGACACGACTTACAGACGAACTGGTTCCATTGTGTATGTATATTTACTTCGCATCAATCATGAACATGATTACTAAGGCAAGAATTCTATTCACCTGATGGTAAGCACTTGAAGTTGACTACGAACGTTACATTAGGTAACTTGTACTGTGCTTACCATTTTGTTGGTGAGGGTGAATGCCGGTTGATGACCACTTTTACAGCGAAAAGCAACATCTGTACATGTGGTACACCCTGTGATTCGGTAACAAACCACGCTCTAAAGAAAAGCAGAACATCAAGATATGGCACCTAGGCAGGCAACGATCTAGAAAACTAGTTACAGCGATTCCCTGGAGGATTCTTATACACCTGAGAAGCTGAAACAGAATAGGTAGTTGTTATTTGGCTACTGTTTTCAGTTAGGTGGAGGCATACTTATCTATTCAGGTTGCTATAACAGCAACCACTTTCACCTCACAGAAAACCGCAGCCAAATAACAACTCTCCGGAGGATTGTTGTATTCCTGCGTGCGAGTGAGGTCACTAGTAAGCTCCTAAGGGGTTGCTGTGTTAGCAGCAGAGATGGCATTGCGCGAGTTATACTTAATGTATTACAAACGTTCATAGGCTACGGTAATCGCTTAACATCAGATGGGCCGCATGCTTGTATGCCTCCCGTCGACGTATAAAAAAATACATAACTAATAATTCTCATACATGTCTTGAATGCAATCTAATAGAAAAAACATCTATCAATGACTTCAAGCCATGCCCCTTGCGGGCTAGGCAGAGAGAACCGAGCGCCACGCGACTCGATCCTTACATACCTCACTCGCTTCAATAACATTCATTGCTCTTCTCATGCATGCTCGCCGGTTTCCTGATAGAACACGACCAATTTGGTCATGGTAGGTAAGTCTTGGTCTTGCCCGGCTCCTACATCCTTCCACTTTTGCATTGTATATCTGTTTCGTCATTCTTTCATCCTGCATTCTTTCTACATGTTCGAACCAACGGTGCATGCCTCTTCTTATTTTAACACCGACACTCTCTTCACGGCCTGTCCTTAGGAAAGCAGTTACTCAGTATCGCCTATTGATATTAAAAATACCAGAAGTGCACTGTACCTTTTTGAAGAACCTTACGCTGTAGGTTAACACACAAATTCTCCCTTTTCCTCTTCTTCTGCATCCTTCCGTGGTTGTATAAAAATGACTTACCGTTATTCTATAGTTAATAGATTCAGGCGTTATTTTGTGAAAGTCAAATTTACATGCAATTTAAACCCCCTGCCCCACCACTGTCGCTGCCACGACGGGCCTGGTCGTCGCTGCGACACGTGTTTCGCCTCTCCACGAGGCATCATCAGGCGTTGTAGACGGTTATCGTAAGAATAACATGCTACAAGTGACAAATCCATCGCATCGAATTGAGGGTGGGGGTGGATGATGTGAGCGAAAATATATTTAATAGTGGGGAATTGTTTACGTCAGTCTGTTTGTTCATGAGAGTAATTTTAGAATTTTTATGTTTATTAATTTTTAATTGTTCCCTAATATTTAGTTTTAAACCTTTGTCTATGGTGTGTAAAATTTGATATGTATTAGTGGGGGATAAAGCCAGACCAGTCGTGGCAGCGATGGTGGTGGGGGCATGCGGTTTCTGTTCCAGATGGCGGACGACCGGAGCAGCCGAGGCAGAGACTACCGGAGCAGCCATGGCAGCGTCGGCATGTTGCATCTACTAACGGTAGTGGGTGGGTGCCGGCCGGCGCTAGGCCGCATGAACTAATGGATGGCGGAAACACACAAAGCAGGTTAGATCAAATTACATTACCGTAATCCGTCCAAAAGTTGGCACCCACCCAATTATTGGCATCCTTAAGGTTCCAATACTCTGGACAGAATGTGCCAGTAGTTGGATTTTACCATGTGGATATTCTAAATCATTTTTTTTATCAACATCATTCTTAGATAGACCACAATGGTTAACGAGGTAGGACATACCAATTACTTCCACCACACAATAAAACACTCTTGTGTTACTGCGAGCGAGGTTGCTAGTGAGCTTCTACAGAGTCACTGTGTTAATGTGCGAGTGAAACCTCCCGTATTGCAAGAGTTTATAGGCTACGGTAACCACTTTACACCAGAACGGCCGTATGAAAGAAATTTTTTTTAAGAGAGGTAGGGAAAGAAAAGAAAGAAAATAATTTATTGTACATACTTCATAACAATATATTCAATACTAGCTGCTGCCCGCGGCTCCGCCCGCGTGTAGTCAAATAACGTAGCCTGTGTGTTAATCCAGATTATAATCTATCTACGTGCCAAATTTCATTCAAATCCGTTCAGCCGTTTAAGAGTGAAAGAGCAACAAACATCAATCCATACATACAAACTTTCGCATTTATAACATTAGTAGGATATTCAAGCAATATATACTCAAGTCACATTTTGCATATTTTTTTCATGACATTTATTGTTTAATAGATCACCCATACGAATTATTCAATACCATTATAATTTATTCATGTAACGCACATGAAACCTAATACCCCTTTGGGAAGTCGGTCAAATGACCGCTTTGCCCACGCGCTTACATCTAAATACATACACAAAAATGAATGCATCACATTTGTCTCCCTGCGTGCGACGGAACGTTTATTTATTTAAAAAAGGAACACATTTTTAAATTTAAAAAAAGAACACCTACCATTTTGTTTCTCTCCGCGTCGCGTCATAGAATATCAGAACGTTCACTCGATATTGATTATGTTTAATACCTACACGCACCGCTCTTTATTGTTTTTTTTTATACTACGTCGGGAGGTATACAAGCATACGACCCACCTGATGTAAAACGCGTACCGTAGCCTATTAACGCTTGCGATATATTAAGTATCACTTGCGCGATGCCTGCTCTGCTGCTTACACAGCAACTCCTTGGGAGGTTACTGGTGACCTCACTCGCACGCAATTACACAACAACCCTTTAGGGAGTTTGTTATTTGTTATATTTAGCGATAGATTTACATCAGGTGGGCCGTATGCTTGTATACCTCACGATGTAGTATAAAAAAAAAGTAAGTAGCCTTCGGGCGGCTTGAGAACACTGGCCTCCGTCAATCCGCAGTTGAACAATGTGGCGAGTAGCTCCAAACAGTTTCGATTGAAGAGAGGCCCGTTCCCCCTGCTGTAAGATAAGTAAAGGTTGGCGTGGTGGCACTATCTTAATAATGTAAACCTACATGCTCTAGACTGTATAAAATTATTACCATATTATCGAGGTCGACGAGCTCGGTGGCGCAGTGGTGAAACGCGCTGTTACGCTACTTTGACACCAACGCTCGTGGGTTCGATTCCCACACAGTACAAACATTTGTGTGCATGAACATGTCTGCTTGTATTAGTCTGGGTATTTTCTATGTATAATAAGTATGTATTTACAAAAAAAAATGTATTTACGTATGTTTGTCAGTTGTCTAGTACCCATAACATAAGCTTCGCTTACTTTGGGGCTAGGTGGCGCTGTGTAATTTTCCGACAATATTTATTATTTATTATCATATAGTACTTCATTGGAATTGAAAATACTCAATAACCTTTGATAATTTTTAAAAATATTTATCGATTCATACATGTAAAACTTTTTTTAGACAGCGCTGGAACACAATCAAGCATACGACTCACCTGGATGTAAAGTAGTTACTATAGTCTATGTAAGCTTGCAATATATGGAGTATCGCTCGTATATTTAATCCATAGTGCAAGCTTTGGTTAACTTAATACTGCAATTTAGGATGAAATCGTGAAACGTGCTGTTACGCTACTTTGACATCAACGCTCGTGAATTCGATTCCCACACAGGACAAACATTTGTGTGCATGAACGTGTCTGTTTGTCTTGATCTGGGTGTTGAGGTTCAGGTGGCTGAATTCCGCCATGCGCGTTACGGCAACAAGTACATAACGGGCCTCAAGGCGTCAAGAGAGGTAGGATACATCAAAGCAGTCCAGCTGGTGAAGTACCTCCACCTCACAGAAAAACGCAGCCAAATAACAACTCCCTAGAGGGTTGTTGCGTTCTGCGTGGGGCTGAGGTCACCAGTAAGCTCCTTAGGAGTTGCTGTGTTAGCAGTAGAGGTGACATCGCGGGAATGATGTTTAATGTATTGTTAGCGTATATAGGCTATGGTAACCGCTTTACGTCAGGTGCGCCGTATGATTGTATGCCTTTTGATTAAAATATTATGTTGATTCAGGGAGGCAATAAACTGCATCTGTGATAACTTGATCTATGTCCGCGCGTCGAAGATAAAACAGAATGAGTCTCTTTCGAACGCAACAGATTAAAGAAGGGCAGAGAGAATCGATTGTTTTTTTTTTCAATGGCCAGTTATGAGAGTTGGATATCATAAAGAATTTAAAAATGATATTACTGGATACCTTGAATGTTTGCTTTGATATTTTTTTTGTCCTACAAAAGTTTCCGGGTGTCTAAAGATAATAATCTATTCTTATTGAATAAAAACCCGCCTGATTTTATCTATGCTATGTTTAAAATGAAGTATGGCAGGATACGCGCATGTCTTTATTTGAGAAAAAATGTTTAACCTTTATTATTAATATATTCCACGAGTACTTAACTGTGGGAAAGCAAAAAGTGAGAAAAGAAATACAAAATGGTCGCGCACTGTGCGGTTAGATAAGTTTCCTACGGCAATATGTCAAAATATTTCTTGTGTAACTTTTTTTTTTTTATATTTTACTTTGACCCTTTCTCATATTTTTTTAAATTCTACTAGCATTTCGTAAATGACCAGTGGCGATGAAGAAATGCCGAATGAAAATTGTCACTATGGTTATACTGAATCTGTACTTAGATATGAACTACTGAAGTCCTTGCTACTTCGGCCTTGAACATGGCACAAAGTCTTATTTGAGTGAATGTTACAAATGTTATTTTGTCTAATAACTTGTGGTAATATGTTGCGCTGTAGTTTTTTGCAAGCCATTGTGTCTGACGCCAAAAATATTACCTCTACCATGTATGTTATTTTATTATATTTTATTAACCTTTGATAACCTATAACGACGACGTTTGACGAGCTCGGTGGCGGAGTGGTGGAACATGCTGTTACGCTACTTTGACTACTTTACTTGAGTAAAGGTTGGCGTGGCTATCTTACTAATGTAAACCTACATGCTCTAGCTAGACTGTATAAAATTATTACCATATTATCGAGGTCGACGAGCTCGGTGGCGCAGTGGTGAAACGCGCTGTTACGCTACTTTCGCCACCACGACACCAACGCTTGTGGGTTCGATTCCCACACAGTACAAACATTTGTGTGCATGAACATGTCTGTTTGTATTTATTTATATATAAACGATTGCAATATAGTATCGCTCGCGTGATGCCATCTCTGCTGCTAACACAGCTACTCTTTCTTTAGAAACTTACTGGTGACCTTACCCACATGCAGAAACACAACAACCCTCTAGAGAATTGTTATTTGGCTGCGATTTTTTTTTTTGTAAGGTGGAGGTACTACCCCAGACGTGCTGCTTTGAAGAGCTCTACCTTCGTTAAATAAAAAAATTGGTCTGATGGCGTAGTGGTTAACACGTTAAATAAATAGACTAGAACGTAGAGAGACTAGAATGTAGAGTCTTCTTCTTCTTAGCATTCTCCCGTTTCCTAATCCAATAGGATTGGCGGGTCCGTTACCTAAGTATTAGGATTTGGCGAAGAAACTAATTTAGACTATCGTCGGAGCTTCAAAGTCCAGGGGGGAAACCAGGTCATTCTTCCCTGCTCTCAGAGAAGAATGTAGGGTACTAAAAAATAAATAATAATCATGACAGATTTACCCAAGGACGATTTCTAACGACATGTATGTATGTATATATTCACGCCAGGTCCCTTGCGGGGTAGGCAGAGAGAATCGAGCGTCATAATATTTACATACTCACTCGCTTCTCTAACATTCATAGCTCTTTTCATGCACTCTCGCCGGTTGCCGGGGCTCCTGACATCACCTTCTGATAGAACACGACCAATTTGGTCATGGTAGGTTAGTCTCGGTCTTCCTCGGCTCCTACATCCTTCAACTTTTGCATTGTATATCTGTTTCGTCATTCTTTCGTCCTGCATTCTTTCTACATGTTCGAACCAACGGAGCATGCCTTTACTTAACTTAACACTGACACTCTCTTTCAGACCAAGTCTTTCTCTCACGTCGTCATTTCGAACGCGGTCAGCAAGCGTTATGCCACAGATTTTTCGCAATGCTCTCATCTCGACCGCATTTATTCTACTTTCATGCTCTCTCTGCCTGCCCTGCATACCCTGCATACCCAGCTCTCACTTCCATAAGTTACCGTTGGGATTAGTGACATAGTGCAGTATTATCTCCTAAATCCAAACAGTTAAGTAGCGCTGCGCTCCATCGTCGATTGAAACATCTGGAATATATACCTAGTCCGGCCATAAGGTGTCATACAAATGAATATGCATTTATTTTTTTATGAAGGAATGTAATCTTAATAAAACTTATATGAGTACAAATTTATGGATGGCTCAGCAAAAAACAAGAAAAAATATTCTATTCGATTTGCAAGCGTACAACGCTCACTCGTGTTTCGTGGAATCCCTTCATCAGATTCTGACATGGTGACAATGGAACCACCTCTTTTCTCTTCTTCCTCTTAGCGAGAAAAAGGATTTGGCGAACATACTGATTTCAACATAGAGTCAGAGAGACAGTCATAGTCCAGAGGGGAAACCAGACCTTTCTTACGTTAGGTTGCATGCAATTTCTTGGACGAGCGGGTTTCCTTACGATATTTTCCATCACTGTCGAGCTATTGACAATTGCAAATATGTACATAAATCCGAAGACACTGATTTGAACCGGGAACCAGTTGGTTAATAGGCCGGTTTAATATTTACTGGGTTATATACCCTTTCATGTAAAAAGATAATTTACAAATTCGCTCCACAATTTTATTGATGGAGAAATCTGTGAACATACAAACATACATAAAAATACATTTTGGGTAAGAGACATCGCGCCAACTACGATTTTGGGTTGCAATTAGCTCCCTTCATTAGAGCCAAATGCTGAATGAGGAAATTAATCAATAATATTAATCGATTTCAAAAAGGGAAGGTTCTAAATACGAATATGTATTTCTAATATGTACTTAATATGTATTTAATTTAATACATACATACATGTGAGCTAGTGCCGGTAGGTACCCAGCCACTATAGTAGACGGATGTCGCCACAGCCTTCGCTGCTCCGATCGTTTCTGAGAATGTCCGCGAGCTGAAACATGAACCGCATGCATCCGCTACCGTTGCTGCGAATGGAAACGTCAGTTGTTCAGGCGGACCATTGCGGGGCGACTGCGGCAGCCATGGCAGCGACGGCATGCATCTACTTATGGCAGTGGGTGGATGTCAGGGATACTATTTCACATGAACTGATCAGTAGCGAAAGCACACAAAGTAGTTAGTATTTTCTCAAATAATGCCCGAATTAATTAACTACATTAAATGATATACATACAGTCGAACACAGAACTTCCCCTTATTGAAGTCGGTTAATACTATTGATTGACTCCTCATTGAGCATATGGCTCTAAAGAAGGGAGCTAATCGCAACCCAAAATCATAGTTGACAAGATAACTCTTACCCCAAACGCCAAAAGAAGTCGCATTTGTAAAATGTTTCCGAAACAGACCCCCCCACTGTCAATGGGCGATATTTAATTGAATAAATATATACGCAAATGATTGATAATGTTGCCATAAATCAACTTGTACCAATAAACTGGAGTTTGTTAATGATAACATTAAATTTATAAAAATGTGGCGCTCTGTGCTGCGCGTAGTTTATTTCGCATTTTATAATACAAGGGCGTTAAGTTGGTGATACAACGGGCGCATTCAAACAAGAAGACATTGTTTATCGGTAAGAGTTTAGTGGTAAAATCTTTGGCAACTGACATAAACTCCAAACCATTTTAGCAAATATTTACCATACATGGAGATGTTGGGTGCAAAAGTGATGAAACCAACATAGTCCCCATGCTTTAGGTACTTCTCATAAATAAAGAGAAAGATACATATAAAACAATGTTAGCTAAAATAAAAGAAGCTTTGCCGGACTTCAACCCTATGAAATTTACGTTAGACTTCGAAACTAAAAAAAAAATTCGATATTTGACTATTATGTTCACAACAGTACCTTACTCAGTTTCCTGTCAAAAAACGAGTGTTTTCAAACGGGTGCGTTCCGGCCGGGGGCGTCGCGGAATGGGTGCGTAACGGCCGGACCCAAAAAATCTACAATTAATAGATGAATAATATTGCCGCCATGGCTGCTCCCTTCATCATGACCGTATCTGAAACAATTATTTGTGTTTTTATAATCCGCTCCTACATGATTATTGCAGATATTTGATCACAGTCAATCAGTGATTAGTAACGCGGCTTTGACACCAACGCTCGTGGGTTTGATTCCCAGATAGGACAACAATTGTATGCCTGAACATGCTTGTATATTGTTCATGGGGGTAAAGCAGTCCATCTGGGAAAGTTACCTCCACCTCACAAAAACCGCAGCTAAATAACAACTCCCGGAGTGTTGTGGTACTCCTGCGTGCGAGTGAGGTCACCAGTAAGCTCCCAAGAAGCTGCTGTGTTAGCAGCAGAGGAGGCATCGCGCGAATGATACTTAATACATAACAAGCGTTTATAGGCTATGGTAACCGCTTTAAATCAGGTGGGCCGTATGCTTGTATGTCTCACATCGTTCTATAAAAAAAAGAAAAAAGAAAGATCTGGTTTTCCTCTGGAGGTCTCCATGTTAAAATCAGTGCCTTCGCTAAATCCTTAGGCTTAGGTAGCGGATCCCGCCAATCCTAATAAACGGGATAACGTGAAGGAAGCCTGAATCTATTAACTATATTTTTGCCGTGTATGGCTATTAAGTCTTTTGACGAGCTCGGTGGCTCAGTCGTGAATGACGCGACTTAGGCACCAACGCTCGTGGGTTCGATTCCCACACAAGGAAAACATTTGTGTGCATGAACATGTCTGTTTGTGTTGGTCTGGATGTTTTGAGAGAGGTAGGGCGCATCAGAGCAGTCCATCTGGGGAAGTACCTCCACCTCACAGAAAACCGCAGCCAAATAACAACTCCCTAGAGGGTTGTTGTGTTCCCGCGTATGAGTGAGGTTACCAGTAAGCGCCCAAGGAGTTGCTGTGTAAGCAGCTGAGGAAGCATCGCGCGAGTGATACTTAATATATCGCTAGCGTTAATAGGCTACGGTATCCGCAGTACATCAGGTGAGCCGTATGCTTCTATGCCTCCCGACGTGTAAAAAAAGAAAGTCGCGGTCAAGAGTATGTCGGGGTTTGGTGTGCCTCAGACTTATCCCTTGGGTCATAAAACGACCCCCCGTCTCCCTTACAAGGGTTTCGCGCAATGTTCCATGGTCAAATATTATTCAAATTTGTGACCTTTTTGAAAACATATCCACGCAAATAAAATAATACACTTTTTTTACTTGAATTATAGCAGAATATTAATATATATGATAAATTTTAACAATTGCTTGTACGTTTTTAGTTTGTTTGTAATTTGTTTAATATACGAAAATATTATAATTATGAAAATAATGTACGGTCGTAAAAAAAAAATTATCACTGCAGAAATAAATAGCGAATGCTTGCTAAGACTATATTTAAGAGAGGAAGTCAAAACAGCCCATCTGGGGAAGATAAAAATGATAAAGATAAGTCAAAGTCAAAGTCAAAATCTTTTTATTCCGTAAAAATGGCTACATTTGTTTGGAATCGTCACAATTTTTTTCCCTACCGTGCAGTTTATGACTAGGTGAGCACTGATAAAAATACTGCCAAAAAACTCAGGCATCCCTCTTTTGGTGTCCAAACAAATTTACATATTTTATTAATTACATTATAATTGGATCGACTCACTCCCAGGCATTTTTATCATTAATATAGTCAGATACTTTATAATATGCCCTGCTACACAATTTGGCTTTAATAGTAGTTTTAAATCTGTATATAATATCAACTTGCGGGGCTTATACGTAAGAAGTTGTACATCTTTCCCGTAACAAAACAAAAGTAACTCCTAAAACTCCGCGTGCCAGTACTCTATGTTTGTAAAACAAAACGGTATATATATATATTTATTCAAAGTCGGGAGGCATTCAAGCATACGGCCCGCCTTATGTAAAGAGGTTGCCGTAGAATATGAACACTCGCAATACATCAAGTATTTCTCGCGCGATGCCACCGCTACTGTTAACATAATAACTCGTTAGGATCTTGCTCGTAACCTCACTCATTCGCAGGAACACAACAACCCTCCAGGGAGTTGTTATTTGGCCGTGGTTTTCTGTGAAGTGGTGGTACTTCAAGTATTTCTTTCGTTTGTGATAAAGTAATTATTAACCACTGCGCCACTGAGGTTGTCAATTTATTTTTATACAATAACTTTCATTAATACTACTACGGTAGAGAACAAACTTTCCTGATGGTAAACAGTTTGACGAGCACGGTGGCGCGTTGGTGAAACGCGCTGTTACACGACTTTGACACCGACTCTCGTGTGTTTGATTCCCACACAGGACTAATATTTGTGTGCATGAACATATCTGTTTGTCTTGAATGGGTGCTTTTAACAGAGGTAGGGCATATCAAAGCAGCCCGTCGGGGGAAGTAGCTCCACCTGATGATGTGATTTTAGGAGCGGTAGGGAAAGCCTACAGACATACAGACTAAGACAAACAGGCATGTTCTCGCTCACAAATGTTTGTCTATTATGGGAATCAAACCCACGAGACTCGGTGTCGCATTACTAACAACTACGCCACTGACTTTGTCAAAAATACTCTCTTACTTAATATTCACTCAATTGATGTGCACCCATAATGCTTTGTTACCAGAAGTCTCATAAAAGTCGCATCCATCTTTACCGTGCGGGTATTAACAAGAAGTAGTTGAGACGAGTTCGGTGGTGCAGTGGCGAAACGCGCTGTTACGTTACTTTGACACCGATGCTCGTGGGTTCCGTTCGCACACAAGACAAATATTTATGTGCATGAATATATCTGAGAGGTAGGGCGCATCAAAACAGCCTGTCTGGGGAAGTACCTCTACCTCACAGACAACCGCAGCAAAATAACAACTCTCTAGAGGGTTGTTGTGTTCCTGCGTGTGAGTGAGGTCACCAGTAAGCTCCTAAAGAATTGCTGTGGTAGCAGCAGAAAAGGCATCGCGCGATACTTAATGTATTACAAACGTTTATAGGCTACTGTCACCGCTTTACATCAGGTGGGCCGTATGCTTGTATACATTCCGACGTTGTATAAAAATAAATATCAGTTACATCCTATAGATACTTCTATCTCACTCTCTCGTACGTTAAATCCTACCGATGTATATATTTGTCTCTTTTTAAGCGGACGAGCGTAACTCCATTGTTTTTAGGGTTCCATACCCAAAGGGTAAAACGGAACCCTATTACTGAGGCTCCGCTGTCCGTCCGTCCGTCTGTCACCAGGCTGTATCTCTTGAACCGTGATAATTAGACAGTTAAAATTTTCACAGATGATGTATTTCTGTTGCCGCTATAACAACAAATACTAAAAAATAGAATAAAATAAATATTGAAGGGGGCTCCCATACAACATACGTGATTTTTTCCCTCATTTTTGCTTGATATTGATAACGGCAACAGGTAGACGCTTGAAATATTCACAGAATATTTAGTTATATATTCACTTTAAGAATAAATAATTAAATTAAAATAAAACAAATATTTAAGGGGGGCTCCCATACAACAAACGTGATTTTTTTGCTGTTTTTATAGATAATGGTACGGAACCCTTCGTGCGCGATTCCGACTCGCACTTGGCCGATTTTTTGTTAACGCGTTCACTTTATTTTACTCCTCATAAGATTTCCGTACCGGGCCTTATAACTCAAAATCGTTTCGTAAAGATTTTGAATTGGTAAGATTGTCGTCAGGCCTTCTCAGCTCAGATCTCAAACAGACTTTTCGAAATATAATTTTTTGGACGTGTTTTTTTATACTACGATGGATAGCATAGAAGCATACGATCCGCCTGATGTAAAGCAGTTACCGTAGTCTATGAACGCTAGAAACAAAAAGAATGTCGCTAGCGCGTTGCCACCCCCGCTGTTAACACATCATCTCCTCATCATCTGGTGACCTCCCTCACTCGCAGGAACGCAACAACCCTCCAGGGATTTCTTGTTTGACTGCCGTCTTCTGTGGGGTAATTCCCCAGTCGAGCAAACGTCGTGTCCTACCTCTCTTTCGTCAGAGCCTCGTCTGTTGATAAGAAGGGTGCACTACATGCAGGTGAGGTTGGCTTTGGCTCTAAAGTTGACATTGAGCCACTTACACTCGTTTCGTGTGGGTTTCCTCACGATGTTTTCCTTCACCGACAAGCAATGGTAATTGTAAATAATACGAAAACACGATTTCAATGGTACATCTCCGGGATTTGATTCAGGGACCAATTGGTTGAGAGGCAGGATCATTCTCCACTGGGCTATCGCTACTTCCAAATTGTCAAATACCATGATATAAAATCAGGAGTAGTTGAAATTCGATACCTTACATTTAATTGTATGGATACATACAGATCGACCTAAAATGTGTTAAAAAAATGAATAAGCAATACAGAAATACAATTTACATAATATTACCAAAACTCGCGAAATAATTCCGGGAACAAACCGTTCCAATGTTATTTATATATCCGATGCGACAGATTTCAATTATATCACTCTTTGGATATAGCACATTATTTTAGCGAGCGAACATTATCCGACAGCATCATGTGGACATCACCAAGACACGCCAGGGCCGGCATCGGGTACTTTACGTGTAACCGATAAAAATATCGATAGATGCAATTTGATCTTTCCTCCTTTGTGCGCCACCAATTAGTATCATGCGAACTAGCGCCGGCCGACACTAGCCCACTATCGTACTCCTACTAATATCCCCACATAATTTTATTTACATTCCCTTCAGCTAAATCCAGAAAACCCCTTACAGACTCCCAAAATTTCTTAAATTCTTGGGCACACGCTAAGCCCACGGAAGCGCATGTTGCAACCAAAAACACTTGCCTGATACCCAGTTCATATTACATTAACAGGCTGCGAATAAATATGATCATTACATTAAACAGATTTCTGAGCCTTTCCACCTAAACTACTTTAATAATTAATAATTGTCACACTGAACGAACACACAAAATCAGTAAAATGATACCTTCACAACATTGCTATTGTTTAGATCAAATTATCTATAATTTTACTTTTTCAAAATAGAGCCAGAATATACGAATATTATATACTACTGATTGCATTACTTGTATCATTTGTCCAAATCAAATACATTGTCAGTGGAATATATTCATTATACATAAACGTAATCAAGTATGGCATATTACGTATTTTACGATACTGGAATCGAGTCCAATCCGACCTTCATTAAGCCACACCCAATTTGTTTCAAGTGTCATAAACGTCATCTCTGGACCGTCAATCAAGGACGAAATGAGGCCTTTGTCCTTAAAAATTGGCAATATTAAAAAAAAACATAATAAAAATAACCGTAATTGAAGATCCATATTCTTCTAACGTATTGATTATATCTTGGCAAAGGAATTTGTGACTTTTGCTTATGGAATTAATGTTACTTTTTTTCTGGTTCGATGTCGTAAAATAAAGTATTGTCTTTATCATTATGTGAAACAATCGCCAAGTCTCGTTTAACAATGATGTGCAGTATTTTTTAAAATTTAATCAAATGCCAGCATGAGGATTAGTTTATTTTTCTGAAGCTCTTCTGTACCACAAAGGGTAGATTTAGCTGTTAATCCTGGGTGTTATTAATAGACAAACAAGTCAGCGGCCTTAGGGCATTGAAAAGATGAGCATGGAAAATTATGCCCGAATATCCCTCAGCTAAAAACAAACCCGTATCCCAGAAGTGGGATAACTATAGATTGATATATTTATTCTTGAGTCGCGCAGTTGAAGATGGATTATGATGAGACAAAAATCATGCACAACATATTATTTAACTCCATCTCGCTTATTGTCGAGAATGCAGCGATTAAAACATTTATTGTTTATTCTCGGACAGGACATTGACTGAGGTAACTTCAACGAATACATTGATGCATCGGACTGGTTGGACTGCATTTATCAAAATTTTCGGCACATCTCTACCGAACATATACGTTATTTTAAATTCATTACAGTTAAAGACTTTGATCGCTTTGATCTACAATGAAGAGATACAATCTGAAGGTGGATAATGTAGGTTCATTAATGGCTACTAGTAAACCTTTCGAGTTGAAGTTTAATTGGTTTGTTTTAACAAGTGAATACATTACAGTTATATTCATGTTGTGATCTATGAGATCATGTGCAAGCCAGGATCAGTTACGTGTCAATATATTTATAGTGCGTAATTAAAGCGCCTTTTTGTGTCTTTAGGGTTCCGTAACTCAAAAGGAAAAACGAAATCCCTATAAGATCACTTTGTTGTCCGTCTGTCTGATTGTCTGTGTGACCCTCTGTTAAGACTCTTTTTCTCAGAGACGGGTGTAGGTATCAAGCTGAAATTAATATAAAATAAATAGTTAATGCAATCCCTTTTCGAGCAATGAAAAAATCAAACTTCTAAGTCAATCAAATAACGCAAGCGAAAGATACGACTGTTTATGCCTCGTTTAAGCGCATATTTTGACGCCAGGGAATCAAATCAGGGTACTTCCTGTTGACCTCGAATCATGAAATTTGGTAAGAAGCAATCCGAAACCCGTAAATATGTAGTTACATCATATTTTTAATTTTGTGAAAATATATAGCGGAAATATTTTGCACGGAACCTTCGGTGCGCGAGTCAGGCTCTTACTTGACGGCATTTTTTAACTATATTGATAAATATAATCAGTTTACTAAGACTTTAGCTTACTGACTCTGTAAACCATGTCTAAAACTTTGGTTCCCCTCCCGATAATCTAAATTCATATCTAATATTTTTTCTGCATTTCTCTTAATTACAGATACCAGGTTTATTACAAGTTAGATATTTTATTTTATTAAGGCTAATTATCAAATAGGTACATAACTAAAAAGTATTCCATAGAAAACGTTCATATTCGTTGCACATGAATGAGCAGATTTATTTTTGAATATTTGTCATTTGCCGATGGCACCTATGCAATATTTGCTTGTTTAAATAAATATTTTTGAATAAATTACGCTGCGTCATCTAGATCTAAACTAAGCAAAGCTTGTATTACAACCGATAACTTTTTTTTGCGGGTATTGAACACATGAGCTGTGCTAAAGTAGCTATCGCAAGTCATTCCAAAGCTGGTTTGTTCTTTGAAATGTTTGCATTAATTATATTATATATCATAAATATTTTATAAGCAATGAACTTGGCTTATTTCACTTCCGTACACTGTATAAATACAAGTGTTTCAAAGTGAAAATCATAAAAATAAATGCGGGTCCCTTATAAGATGGTAATTGCGGTAAAACTGTGGTTTGCGACAGCGGAATACACATGTAGAGACGTGAGGGTTCCGGGTTCGACCCCGAAGGCGAAAATATACCCCTACGGTGGCATGGGACCCGCCTGATGGGACCCGATCGTGCGTAACTCTGCAAGTTCCTGTATTTATTAATCGACTTTAGGATTGAGAGTTCGATGGCGTCTTTGCGGTGTCTATATAACTGAACACACAAGTAAGTGTAATTTTTTAGAATGTATGTTGTATGTGTGTATATGTGCATATATACATGTGTATAAATATGTTTCTTATCATAAATACGTCGCCTATCTACTTGTTGTTAACGATTATTTCGGTTCCTTGTACGGTTGTCTGGAAGAGATCGCTTTAGCGATAAGACCGCTTATTGTACTCTTCTTATGTCATGTCTGTTGAATGTATTTGTTTTGGTGCAATAAAGTGTAAAAATAAAAAAATAAATATGCGATAAGCTATGCGATAAGACCGCCTTTTGTATTTTAATTATAAGTTGTCATTTTTAATATGTACTGTTCTATGTGGTGCAATAGAGAGTATTGTATTGTATTGTAAATAAATAAACCAACGCCGCAGTCTGTCTATGGATGGGTTAATTTATCCCGATCTTCTTCGAACTTCGGAGAGCACGTTAAGCCGTCGGTCCTGGCTGTTGTCGTTAGATGTCAGTAGCTAAGACAGCGGCCTTTGGATGACTTGAAAACACTGGCCTCCGTCAATCTGCAGTTGAGCAGCGTGGTGAAGTATGCTCTAAACCCCTTCGGCTGAAGGGAGATCCGTATGCCTATAGAGGGAAACGTTAGGGTTGGTGTTGTAGTAGTAGGATTTATTATATCAAGATATTATATCAAGCGCGCTCCGCACTGTCAACCTTATGGCTGACGATTTGGACATATTCATGTGTAGTCTGAGCGAATTCACAAGGGTAGGGCTATATGTCGTTAGCTATAGGGTATAAGGGTATTTAGGTTTAGAACAGAATGATGTTTTTATTATTTTTTAAGTGAATGTTACCTTACACTGTCGCATTAGGCACAGTTAGCCTGTAATGATAGCTGTAAGTTTTGTTGAAATAAATAAATAAAAAAATTAAAAAATAAATAAAATAAATCCATGTTCAAATTCTTTATTTTGTCATTAGGTCCTAAAGTGCACTTGGACACGTCTGACATACTGTATTTGTGTTGTGTTGTAGAGGTAGGGCGCATCAAAGCAGTCCGTCTGGGGAAGTACTCCCACCTCACAGGAATCCGCAGCCAAATAACAACTCCCTAGAGGTTTGTTGTGTTCGTGCGTGTGAGTGAGGTCACCAGTAAGCTCCCAAGGAGTTGCTGTGTAAGCAGCAGAGGACACATCGCGCGAGTGATACTTAATATATCGCAAGCGTTAATAGGCTACGGTACCCGCTTTACATCAGGTGAGCCGTATGCTTGTATACCTCCCGACGTAGTATAAAAATAACTCGTAGGAACTGATCTTTCTTACTTTCTTTCTTTTCCCAGCCTGCTAAGGGCCGCAACGTGATGTTCAATAGCGACCTTTCTCAAAAATTGGGCTTTGAAATGCAAAAATATTTTTTCAAGTCTCGACTCTTAAGTTTAGAGATTACAGCGTTCAAATATACAAACAAACACTTTTACTTTATGTATATTATATTATACATGAGTCGAAATGTTTTTCTCTAGTAAAATAAAAAAAAATTAATCGGTAGCTGTCTCAAAAGTAAAACGTAGAATACTATGCTATGAAAGTAGTTGATATAATTGAACCTGAAGCAGTAGTCATCCGGCGTGTGTTGTATAATTAGTATATATTATATTATTTATAGACAAAATATGTGTGTATATGTAGGGTCTTGTATGTGTTATTGTGGTTGTGTATATACTATCGTAGTTATTTATTTATGTATTCTTATATTTAGGGTAGGTGATAATATAAAGAACAACTTCTTTATAGGGTCGATTAATTTTATCTTATAAACCGCAATCGCGTTTTTTCCCCTTTCCCGATGGTTGACTGATAGAGAATGCAATTAGCATTAAGTCCGCCTTTGAACCAACTGTATTTTGGTCAATAAAGTATTAAATAAATAAAATAAAATAAACCTTTATTGATATATAAACTTGCAGGAGAATTCAATTCCCGAAATTGTGCAAATTTATTTATTATAAATTCACATTTTACATATCATCTCTTGCTATATATTTTTTATACAATGCTAGAAGGCATGTAAGCATACGGCCCACCTAATGTATAGCGGTTGCCGTAGCCTATGAATATTTGTAAAATATTAACTATTACTCGCAATGTCTCCTCCGCTGCTAACACAAAAACTTCTTAGGAGCTTACTGGTAACCACACTCACACTCAGGAACACAACAAACCTCTACGGAGTTGTTATTTGGCTGTGATTTTCTGTGAGGTGGAGGTACTTCCCCACATGGGGTGCATTGATGCGCTTTACCTCTTTTGAACTGACGTTCATGCTGGAGTCAATGCTGCCATATATGGTGAAGGTGGGAATTTTTTCGCCACGGAATCCTATGTGACTCAAGAATATCGCCAGTAAAAAGTTCTTAATGCGGTTTCCTCTTTTTAGATATCCATAGATCCTTCGATACTGCTAGAGAGTAACGGCACTGCACATCCCAGATATGGTATTGTAGTTTAATAATGTTTAAAAGAATAAAATACCCGTTGATGTCTTTTGTATCGGCAGTCCAGACAAACTGATGTTGCATATAATAATTTATTTATATTTGGGAGCCTTACAGCAAAATAGTTTAATACATATTGCAATTAATATTAACATGTCAATAACCATATATATATAACCTTATGAGTACATAGTAAGGTAAAAACTTTTAATTACAAGAAGACAATTTAAAAAAGTGATCACTAATGTCATATCAAAGTCACGGTTATACTTATTTGTATGACAAGAGCTATGAATTTAAAGAAGCGAGTGAGGTGCATAAGAAACGGGTGCTCGATTTTCTCTGCCTACTTATTGAACGATGAGGTATCATCAGCAAATAGTACTGAATACGTACCACAGCTACACTATATATTAAAGATAAAAAGAGAACCAATGTGAAGCCCTGGGGCACACCAATTAATTTTTTTTAATCATTATTTAGGAGCATTGGATCACTACGGTGATCATGTCAGCTTCATCACAAATTACCATATTTGTTAATTTCTTACCACCGCTTATAGTAACATTCTACATTCTGATATCTCACGTCTGCATCTTAGATTGAATTACATAGTTACATACAGGTAGAAATAATAAAAATGTGCTAAAAACAATATATATGTCATTGCGATTCACAAGTCGAATTAGAAGAAAACGTTTTGTTGTGAAAAAAATACAAACGGCCGTCTCAAACACATCAGGGATCATAAAATTGACACCAGTTACGGTCCGTTGTTAAATCCGTGCCGAAATATTATTTTTATCGCCAATTTTCGAAGACCACGCAGTAATGTAGGCAGTATCTCAATTTTGTACATTTATCCCTGAAAAGATACAGTGTTAACCTTTCATACGTAAGTAATATAACCTTTCATACGTAAGTATAAAGTTTTAATAGTTGTTATCAAATATTTTGCGAAAATTAGATACACATGTAGTTTTTAAACGAATTGTTTGTATAATAACGTAAAAACAATGAAAATATCGGTTTAATTTACAAAAAGTATTTCTAGTAAAAACCGCCTAAATCTTGAAGGTTGTCTGTGGGTAATGCGTCAGCCATTTTCTGTTGTATTTTCAATTTATCGGTATAATGAGCGTTTTAGGGTTACCAGTATGTAGTATGGGAAAACACCCCGAAATTATGGGTAAATTATATGGGTACAGACACCTTCTTTTTAACTTCTTACTTTTTGTATACTTCTTTGTTCATAATTTTTCGTCAAAATGTAATTATTTATTTTTAAATTAAAAATGTTAACTTGTTTAATCTTAGATGTATATTTATTTTTTAGATTTCCTAAAGTCGTCAGTGTGCGTAATGCATGGATTTTTGCTACTGGACGACAGAATTGGGAGCCGAGTACAGTCGCATATGTTCCAAACATTTTAAAGACCACTGCTTTCGGAAGAAATTTATTTGGATAAGTCGTCAGTTTCAACATCCACCATACACGTAAGTTAACATTTGTTGACCTGGATCATCAACATTTGATTTGTTGACGAACCAGGTGTTCCTCTGGCAATTTATATTGTTTTTATTTATTTATTTACACGATACAGTTACATAGTACAAATTATTATGTTCGCCAAACTGTTATAACAGTTTGTTGGCGAGTATATATGATGATAGGTATTAAAAAAATAAGGAACTAAATTAGATGATTTACATGCCTGCCTGTTCGTCTGCTAGTCTGTCTTAGAAAGTTTCACGTACAGACTTGAAATTTTACATAGTTACATTTTAGTCGTAGAAGCGTATAATTGAAGTACAAAAACATATGAAAATATTCCAACGACTCCGACAATCCGTAATTGAGTAGTTTCGGGACATATCTTCTAAGGTCTTTTGCTTGAAATAAGAACCCGTACTCCAGTAATGAAGTGAGTATCGGTTGATATGATGTTGATGGGTTGATTATATTTATACAGGTAATTGTGAAAGATATGGAGGGTAGTCGTGTAGATTATTCTATACCAATTATTTATACCACGTTAATCAAGTTAATCACGCACACACACATGCTTTTGTGTCAACACAAATGTTAGTCAAGCATTTTATATTGTCTGAATTTGTAAACTTTTAAATATGTAAAGCTCAACTAAATTATAGTATTGACAGTAGTTTTAATATAATGTTAGTACCAGGCTGTCGATATTACATGCTAATAATGCGTTACAAAATTAAAATTGTCCTATTTCCAGACCGATTATCCAGCGTTTCCAATAGCGACGGACACTACATTAACACCATGAAAATTAAAGCTTACTTTTGAATTGAGACTGAAAACATTACTGGCTGAGTCACGCAAGAAGAAATTAGCTATATTAAGGTCAAAAACTAATGGACTTGAAATAAAAATGCTGAACTATCTGTCATTATACAGAATTTTAATGTAATCGATGTATAGATGATAGATATCATTATACAAGTTAGAGGAAAAGAGTGAACTAGGGAATTAAGGGACCGTAGCAGTTTACCACCTTTTGAGTACAATATGTGAAAGGATAATCCTTGATCAATTGTAGCTTTAGTTTAAGTCTAATGAAAACCATGATGCGCAATACAAAATGTTTAAAAACAAAGATTGTTTACCTTTGTTTAATATTTACACTTAAATCATCCCTGGCACTAATTCTTTGTTACATGACAATTATTGAAAATTTTTATGCAATATGTTTAATTTCAAGAAGGAATAATCCGCATTTATTGTGTAAAGAAGATTTAACTAAAAACCGTGTATGTAAATGTGACC
The DNA here is from genome assembly GCA_947507595.1 of Pyralis farinalis. Taxonomy (NCBI): domain Eukaryota; kingdom Metazoa; phylum Arthropoda; class Insecta; order Lepidoptera; family Pyralidae; genus Pyralis; species Pyralis farinalis. The sequence goes on from OX382263.1 coordinate 2,791,662, forward strand.
ATGAATATTCGACGACTGTTTCATTCTCACGATATTTATATAAATACACGATGTAGAAAAATCGATCTAATAACATTGATTGCAAGAATAAAAATCTATGAAAAAATAAACATAAATGCTAGTTTGTAAGGCACGAATATTTTTATTTACAAATTGTCTATAAAGTGTTTTTTGTCTTTTATCTCATATCTATGCCTATATTTAGTATCATGTCATCGCTTGTACTTTAAAATATATGTCTAAAATAGAAAAATATATTGTTTAATTTATATAACTCTGCTAGGTTTGACCAATCTCCTATCCTTATTCCAATGATTTCACAGATCTTACTGAAACTAACTCAGGCTTACTATTAATTAATAGATCTATACAGTAACTCGATTTGCGTAAAAATATACTATTCTAATAATATTAAAGTGCAAATATGTCTGTTGATCTATTCAGATACTGTAGTTTTCATACGTATGTAAATATTAACTTTTATTACTTTGTGTGTAGAAATGGCTGTATCGACTTATTCGAATTTTTTACATTGCTAATATCATATTATGAATATATTATTATAGCACACAATACACATTCTATGCAAGTTTCTTATGGTAAACAGTTACCTGGGTACATTATAAATTTCAAATTGCCGAAACGCATTATGTAGTGGGGAAAATTTTCCACAGTCTGGTAACCTTGTTATTGTATGTACTTTTGTTGCCGTCCCTTACGGGTGTACGCGTTTGTCAACTCTAGGTATATACTTTCTCTGAGGTTACTACTAATCAGGCATGGCATTTCAGGCGGCGTTTTTTTATGATCGCTATATACTTGCACGCACAGGTTTTATGATCATACAGCCCAGTCCTAGTTCCTTTTTTTATACTACGTCGGTAGGCAACAAGCACACGGCCGTACGGTTAAGCAGTTGCCGCAGCATATGAACGCTTGTAATATATTAAGTATCATTCGTGCGATGCCTCCTCTGCTGCAGCAACTCCTTAGGAACTTACTGGTATGCCAGCAAAAAATATGAAGCCTGTTCATCAGCCTGCTAGACCGGTGCACCACCTTCTTAGCTACTACCGTCAGACCTTCACAACGCAGAGGGAAAACCAGAACTTTCTCAGGTAACGTAGCACGTGTTTCGAAATATACTTTCTTGGACATGAGGATTTCTTCACGAGTTCACCGGCGAGCAAGGTTTTTTTTACTACGTCAGGAGGCATACAAGCATACGGCTCACCTGATGCAAAGCCGTACCGTAGCCTACATGTAACGACTGCCGTCAGCCTTCCACAACCCTGAGAGAAAACCAGACCGTAGGTTAAGTCAACGTCTTTCGAAATATAATTTCTTGGACGTGCGCGTTTCCTCACGATGTATTCCTTCACCAATCACATATTTGTACATAAATTGGAAAACACGAATTTAGTTGTACACGCCCGGATTCGAACCGCGGACTAATTGATCAATAGGCTGCTTCTTTATCCACTGGACTAACACTGCTCCTGACTTTGCACTTAACGTCATTTGAAATATCAAATTGACGATTTTTTTATACTACGTCGGGAGGCATACAAGCATATGCCTCGCCTGATGCAAAGCCGTATCGTAGCCTATTAACGCTTGCTATATATTAAGTATCACCCGCGCGATGCCTCCTCTGCTGCTCACACAACTCCTTGAGAGCTTACTGGTGACCTCCCTTACACACAGGAACACAACAACCCTCTAGGGAGTTGTTATTTGGCTCCGGTTTTCTGTGAGGTGGAGGTACTTCACCAGACGGGCTACTTTGATGCGCCCTATCTCTCTTCGAAGTTCACCTGCGTTGCCTCCTCTGCTACAGCATGCGGCTTGCAGTTGCGTACTGCGCGGAGCCAAAGAACTTTTCTTCCGAAAACTTTCAAGTTATCAAGAGAAGTAGGGTGCATGAATGCAGCCCGTCTGGGAAAGTACCTCCACCTCACATTGGGAATCGTAAGAGTGATATTACTCAATGTAATGCCAGCGTTTATAGGCTACGGTATACGGTTTACATCAGGTGGGTCGTATGCTTCTGCGTTTAGAAGCGCCCCACTTCTCTTAAAAACATTCCAGGCCAAGAGATAAGCAGACATGTTCATGCTCCCAATTGTTATTCCGGTGTGGGAATCGAACTCACCAGCGTTGGTGTCGAAGTCGCGTCAGTCACGCACGACCGCGCCACCGAGCTCGTGAAAGTATAGATAGCTCATTTGATGTATAGTGGTTACTGTAGAAGTCTAAAACGCACGCAATACATGCAGTAACACGGTAACTCCAGGAGCTTACCTCCACCCTCCAACCTCTTGGGAATTGTTATTGGGCCGCGATCCTCCGTCAAGTCAAAAATGGCGTCGGGTGAATGCGATTCCTCTTTCAGATGGCGGGCAATCGCAGAAAGGGTGTCTTTCAGCGCTAGGTTAGAACAAATTGTATGTAAAGACACAAATAGATTCTATGAATTTATCCTAATTCACTTTTTAAAACTTTTAAAAAGAGCACGATGGCGTCGTTGCGTGTGTCTTTCTAACGGAATACGCAGGTTAAGTAACGTCGACCGCAGCCTGTCTATGGATGAGTTTATCTATCTCGAGTTTCTCCGTGCTTCGGAGGGTACGTTAAGCCGCCAGTCCCGACTGTTTTCGATAGATGACAGTCGTTAAGCTACGTAAGTGGCCCTCGGCCGTCTAGAAAACACTGGCCTCCACCAATCCGCAGTTGAGCAGCGTGGCGGAGTATGCTCTAAACCTCTTCAGTTGAAGGGAGACCCGTATCCCTGCAGTGGGATGTGTAAGGGTTGATGTGATGATGATGATGGCATTTAATATAATAAAATAGGCATGTGACAATAAACCAAAATAAATAAATCAGAATCGTCGTACGAACCTCATTTAGCGTAAACGTGTACATCGTTTTCTAAAAATAATTAATAATCAGTGTTTGCTAATATGGTCAAATAAACACGACCTCGCTAAACACACAAATTCATAATCACAACTAGAAACAGGATAAATAATATTTGTAAACGTTTTATATAGTTATAATTGTGCATGTTAACGTATTATTTGTAACCATTATGTTGGGTTTACAATAAAAAAAAATATTTTAGGTTATGCCATAAGATGTAAGCTGTATTGTAAACCTGTTTGTGGTTCTGTCAATAAATAAAAAAATAATAATAATAATATAACGCTATAAAAGACGGAAATACTAAACTTATATGAATAGAAATATGCACTGTGTAGTTAAAAAATACTTTATTACCTGCAACATAGGTGTTACATAATTATTTTCGGAGACATTATTATCCGAAACATAATGCCATCTTCACTCTAATTTGCTGCGGCCAGTGAACGGGCTGCGGCCGATAAGGGTCTACAATGTGTAAATTGTACCCTAATATTATTATATGTGTTTACAAAGGCAATTGTAGAGCGCAAATAAAAAAATGAAATACTTCACATCTCCGCTACGGGTCTAAACTTATTAAAATATTACGGAACAAAAATGCAACATGACTCACAAAAATTCCAAAGACAAATATGAAGTTAGGACATTTGAACAAAACAACACAAAAAATCACTAAAAGGCCGCGCTTGATTCACAAAAACAAACAGCCTGAATGTTAAACAAAACGCATTTTATGTTTTTACAAATGACATTGTTAGAATAACAGTTTAGTAATTTTACTAATGTTAACAGTTAGTTTTAACAAGGGTTTGTTTGGGGTCGAAAAGTGCCGTATTTTATTGCCACCCTAAAACCGAGAGGGGTCGTATATTTGATAGAAAGTTGAAACTAACGGTTAATTTAGCTAGTTATGGCGATTGCGTTGTATTTCGATTGATTTACAAATAGAATTCGAGGTTTTTTTAATGGGACAGGCTCACCACTCATTCCCACCACTGTGTCTCCTGTGTTAATGTAGAATTAACAGCGGCAACCACCAAAAAGGCAGTGAACAGTGAAGTCCATTGCTGTCCCGCGGGTTAAACTATAGCTGCCTTGGATAACGAATTTAATCAGAAGAAATTTGTAATAGTAGGAAGTTTAGAATTCGAGATTTATATATTTATTACTTCTAGGGTTCTTACTTTGTGCTTTAACTAGCTGCAGCCCGCAACTTTCCACGGGCGTATCCCGGTATCCTGCTTTTTCTTGCTTTCTTTCTTTTCCCTCAGCTTTTAAGAGTCGTATCGTGATGTTGAATGGCCTTAACCTTGCTCTATTTTTTTGAAATCCAACTGGTAGTTACAAAGATTGGCGCGTTCAGACGCAATCAATTTTTTTTTCCGCTTTACATAGTAATGTATATAATATTTTATATATACTTCTATATAAAGCGGAAAAAAAAATATTTAATGACATATGCAAATTTGGGGTGACACTCGGCCGTCGAAGGCCCTGTTACTTTTTGACTAAAACATGCCCAAGCTTCTCATAGTTTCTAGCGAAAACCTAAGCAGCGAGTTCATTTCTTTTTAAACACAACGTCGGGAGGCATACAAGCATGCGGTCCATGTGGTTACCGTAGCCTATGAAGGCTTATACATTGAGTATCACTCGCGCGAAGTCACCTCTGCTGCTACAGCAACTCCTTACGAGTTTTTCTGGTAATCGTACATAGAGATTAGCGCCGGCCGGTATGGCTGCTCCAGTCATCTCTACCTCGACTGCTGCGGTCGTCCCCATGAGTGCCGGCCAGCGCTAGATCTCATTAACTAATTGGTGGCGGAAGTAAACAAAGCAGATTAAATCAAATCGCATGTAAATTTCATATCAGCTAATGTCGTTTAAAACTGTGGGTTCCTGACATTAAATTCGCGTAGTTTATTTAGCAAATTGACAAACATGCAGTAAGATGTAATTAACTACTAATTTAAACGTTAATAATTCCATTAATTGAGAGACAGACACACAGACAGACAATAAATCAGGAGATACGAACTCAAACACTACCGAACGAAGCTTGAACTTGGAGGGCCCGGTGTTAAGGCGTAGGACTTTTCATTTATTTAACATGAGGATAAAATAAACATAAAAATAATTCGATTGTTAAAATATGATAAATAATATATAAATAGAATACGCTTTATTTACATAATAATGGTTACAGAAAAATTCTTATGAATGGTAAAACATGAATATTGAGTTGAGATGAAAAATTTTGCCTCCATTTGTTCTACCACAACCGCATTTATTCTACTTTCATGCTCTCTCTGCCAGACCCAGCTTTTGCTTTCATATATATTCCATAAGTTAGGTAATCTAATTTAATGAAGGAATCCTGAAATGTCACTTTGGGAAACTTGTAGACTTCGATTTTCTGATTTTGTATTAACTTATTTTTTTATACAACAAGCATACGGCCCACCTGATATAAAGTGGTTACCGTAGCCTATAAACGCTTGCGCATTAAGTATTACTAGCGCGATGCCACCTCTGCAGTTAACACAGCAACTCCTTAGGAGCTTACTGGAGACCTCACTCGCACGCAAGAATACAACAACCCTCTAGGGAGTTGTTATTTTGCTGCGGTTGTCTGTGAGGTGAAGGTACTTCCCAGTCATTCTGTTTTGAAGTGCCCTACCTCTCTTAATAATTCCGTTTAAAATTTTACTAGATGCGTTTGTCGTAAACGCGGCAGCATACTTCCCCTTAACAAGACAATGTTAAGACATTCCAAACCCGGAATGCACAGCGACGCAAACTTAATGATAGGTTTGTTTGTTTTTATGTTTGTAACACAGCGATAGATAATGTTGCTACGACCAGATAACGCGGGGCAAGGCATCCTGGATGGTGAACGTTGGCTAGGTGAACACTTGTAGTATGGTTTTCGATGATGTTACGATATTATGATGGTTAAAAGTTTTAGTTACACGTCTCAGTCTATCGTACTGGCTGTAGAAGCCGTAGTTTTACTTCCACTATTCCATAATGTATGTAGAAATGTAGAAAGAATGAGAGAGGAAATAATGACGAGAAAGGTATAGAACGTAAAAGTAGAAGAATGTAGGAGCCGAGACAGCGAACTTAATTTTTTATAAATTCGCTGAGCCGAGTCTTGGCTGACCTACCACTACCACCACAACTAAATTGGTTGTGTGTTATCAGGAGGTGATGTCAGGATCCCTAGGAATCATTCATTGGCAAAAAGGCCCTTGCTTTTTTCATTACGGCCGCCTTTTTGCGTAATATGTTCTTCTAATTGTGAGAATCTCGTCAAATGTATTTCTTATATTTTAAGAGAGGTAGGGCGCATCAAAGCAGCTCGTCTGGGGAAGTACCTCCACCTTACAGAAAACCGCAGCCAAATATCAACTCCCTAGAGGGTTGTTGTGTTCCTGCGTATGAGTGAGTTCACCAGTTAGCCCCCAAGGAGTTGCTGTGTAAGCAGCAGAGGAGGTATCGCGCGAGTGATACTTAGTATATTATAAGCGTTAATAGGCCACGGCATCGTATATATATATATATATATATATAATTTGTATCATGCATTTAAAGTGTACTCTCTCTATCTTCTAACCAAAGAGCGTGCATGAAAAGAGCTTTGAATGTTAAACAAGCGAGTGAGTGTCTAAGGACCTAGTACGTAAGTAAAGTACTCTCTGCCTATTCCGCAAGGAACTTACTTTAAAAATATAGATTATAGATAAAGACGTAAAGGGGCTACCGTTCCCTATGATAGCTCGCAATACAATAAGTATCACTCGCGCGATGCGCCGCTGCTGCTGGCGCAGCAACTCCTTAGGATCTTACTCACATGCAGGAATACGACAACCTTCTAGGGAATTGTTATTTGGATGCAGATTTCTGTGACGTGGAGGTATTTCCCCAGACGGGCTGCTTCGATGCGCCTTACATTTCTTTATGTAATTACTAAATAACTTAACAATTGTATAAAACAAATTGGAATCAACATTTTTTAGAAGAAGTCATAGTGATTACTATTAAAACAGAGCCATTTTTAGGGTTCCGTCTGTCTGTCTATCAGTCTGTCAGTCTTTCTGTCTGCCAATACCCTCTTTCTAAGGGAACGAGTGGAGCTATCAAGCTGAAATTAATGTCAAATACTTAGGTCTGTACTCCCTTCGAGCATTGTGTGCATGAACATGTCTGTTTGTCTTGGTCTGGGTATTTTCTATGTATGATAAGTATGTATTTACAAAAAAAAAAAATGTATTTACGTATGTTTATCAGTTGTCTAGTACCCATAACACAAGCTTCGCTTACTTTGGGGCTAGATGGCGCTGTGTAATTTGTCCGACAATATTTATTTATTTATTTATTGAAAAAATCAAATATCTAAGTCAACGAAATAAACAAATTCGGCCGTTTACGTCTCGTTTATGCGCATATTTGACACTCGCAAGGGAATCAAAACCTATATAGTACTTTCCGTTGACCTAGAATCATGAAATTTGGTAAGAAGCATGTAGCACAAGTAACCGAAAAATCTGAATACCGTAAATGTTTAGTTACATCGCAAAAAATAAATACTTTTATTGCTAAAATAATTTGAGAAATTATTTTTTTACACGAGCGTTGGTCTCAAAGTCGCGTCTTCCACGACTGAGCCACCGAGCCGTCGAATTCAGGCGTTGTACTGAGATTTGTGCTAGTTAAGTTCAAATGAGTTGATCTCTACAATGGTCGATAATCCCACGTATGGCGAAACCTACGCAATGAACTGACACGAACGCCACTTGAGAATGGAACGATAATATGAAAATGAATAAAAAATCAATCGATACTGAAGAGTTACTTTATTTATATTATGATTCCACTTAAATAATTTCAACGAGTCCGTGTAAGTAGACTACTTGAGGCACGGCGCTTCATTTAGCATCTTCCTAGAGAATAGAAACGTGTGCGTCTCGGGACGCCCGACAGAAGTGATAACTTAAAAGAAGTGATAACTTAAACGAATCTACATATAATTAAAGCTGCCGTATGCGCGAGAGAAAGGGAAGACAGATTGGCGCCGTAACGTGTTACGTATAGCAGCGGTTTACCCTCCCAAATTTGGCGAAGATACTGACTTTTAAATGGAGCAACTGCCTGTTGATCTAGAGCGAAAGCTAGACCTTTCTTAGGTTAAGTCACACATCTTTCGAACTTGGACGAGCTCTGTGGCTCAGTCGTAAATGACGCAGCCGTCTGGGGAAGTACCTCCACCTCACAGAAAATCGCAGCTAAATAACAACCCCCTAGAGGGTTGTTGTGTTCCTGAGTGTGAGTGAGGTCAACAGTAAGCTCTCAAGGAGTTGCTGTGTAAGCAGCAGAGGTGGCATCGCGCGAGTGATACTTGAGCAGTCAGAACCCGTTATATACGTTTTCCCATACATTTCGCGGTCGCATACGACCACCCGGGTTTCGAAGGGTTAATAAACAAACGTTAATCAGATACGGTAGCCGCTTTACATCAGGTGGGCTGTATACTTGTAAGCCCAACGTGGTATATAAAAAAAAATCTGGACATGTAGATTTCCTCACGATGTTCTTCCCCGCCGATCAAGTGACGTACATAAATTTAACAGCAAAGTTTGTAACTGACTTGGTCTGATAGAGAGTGTCGGTGTTATAATAAGAAGAGGTACGCTCTGTTGGTACGGACATCGCACCTCACTCGCTTCATTACCATTCATAGCTCTTCTCGTGCACGCTCAACTGTTTCCAGGGCTATCGCGTTAAAATATTGATATTTTAAATCTATGAATATAATATAGAGTTGGTTTGAATGAAAGTGTCTTGTAGAAATAATGGAGGAAAAAATAATTACGAAACAGATGTTCAACGCGAAAGTAGAAGGATGTAGGAGCTAAGGAAGGCGAAAACGAAACGAAAGCGAGTGAGGTGTGTAAAGACCGAGTCATGTGGCGCTCGATTCCTTCTGCCTACTCTGCAAGGGATAGTGCACGAAGTTATAGATATATAGAGGGTTCCTAAACCTCAGCATTTGGCGAAGAAGCTGATATTAACGTGGAGCAACTGCTTATTACTCCAAATCTAAAGCTAGATCTTTCTTAGTTGAGATCATACGTCTTTCGAAATGTAAGTGGTAATTACGGAATTTGAACCAGGGACTGTTGGACAACAGGCCAGGGTTCTTTAAGGGCTAATATTGCCTTTTGTCTCAGAATACTCAAAATGAATTTGTATACACATGCATACCTTTTTGTTCTCATGATGCCGTAGCAAAGTCTATGCACCAAAATGATTAGATTCACACGAGGTTCTTTAAAAAAGCATGAAGAACTGGTTACAGGATCACACGAGTGGTGCCCCTAGATTTGCAAGTGTCCATAGGGTACGGTTGTTTTTTTTTGTTTTAATCTCTCCGTATGATCATTGGCGAAGAAGACATGCCGAAACAAACTTACCAATATGGGTCTTTTTTTCATCGTAACGAAATACACTCACGTATATATTATAATAAATATACGTTTTATTTTATTTTTATCTTAGTTAATTTCGTTTTCTTTTATTCTTTCGTTTTTTTTCTTTCTTCTTTACATATATATTCATATTCAGTTCTATTTTGTCTAGCTACTTTCAATTTCATATATATATATATATATATATATATATATATATATATATATATATATATATATTTGTTTTTTGACATTTATTACTTTTATATTTGTTATTAATTATTATAATGATCTGTTTCGTTTATGTAGTACTACCGCGCCACTCGCCTACTAAATTCCAATTAGACACTTAAAGGTTGACTGGAAGAGATTCCTTATAGGAATAAGTCCGCCTTTGTACATTTATTAATGTGTTGCATTTTAATTTATATTTTTCATTGTTATTTTATGTACAATAAAGATATTACAAACAAACAAACAAATACGTGAGTGTATTTCGTTAAGTTATTCACCATTATGGTTACTATGTATTTGGTTCCACCGTGTATACAGTCCTATACTGTTGCAGGTCCCTAAAGGTCTTCTGTTCGAAGCTAACAAAAAGTACTGTGTTTTTGCACATTTTTCCCATTACTATCAACGAGCAATTCATGTAATAAAAACATTCCTTATATCTCGGAAACTGTTGTATCGATTTGCCACAAATTTTTGTTTTTGGGAAAGGTATTGTTTTTTAGTTATGTTTATATGTATAGGTTGCGGTCGCCCAGATAAAAGGCTCTTACACTTACACTTACACTCTTACAAAAAAGTCTATGGGGGCGAAATTGTTCCTGCACTAACAAAAACGATGGTCTCTGTTTGAAATATTTTTTTTTTTTATAAACAAGAGCGCTATATTTGATGTTGTATAGTAATACTTATATCGCAGTCAGGTTGCTACAGTCCACTTGATGTGTTATCGACTTCTATCGTGTTGTGTGATCAAAAAATATGTCTGACTGTACCTTTATACATACACATATATTAAAGTATATAATATTTTCAAGAGTTGGTCTGAAAGAGAGTGTCGGTGTTAAAATAAGAAGAAGCATGCTCTGTTAGTTCGGAAATGTAGAAAGAATGCAGGATGAAAGAATGACGAAGCAGATATACAATGCGAAAGTGGAAGGATGTAGGAGCCGAGGAAGGCCAATACTTACCTACCATGATCAAATTGGTCGTGTTCTATCAGAAGGTGATGGCAGGAGCCCTAGAAACCGGCGAGCGTACATGGAAAGAGCAAAGAAGCGAGTGAGGTGTGTAAGGATCGAGTCACGTGGCGCTCGGTTCTCTCTGCCTTCCCCGTAAGGGATTTGGCGTGAAGTTATAGATAGATAGATAGAATATTGTATGCCTCCCGACGTAGTATAAAAAATGTCACTTGCTCGGCGGTGAAAGAAAACATCGTGAGGTAACCTGTGTCCAAAAAACTATATTTCGAAAGACGTGAAGACGAACCTTACCTAAGAAAAGTCTGACTTTTCCCCGGATTGTGGAGGTCTGACAACAGCAGAAGGCAGTCGCTGTATTTAAAGATCAGTCTTCTTCCTACCGTAATCCCATTTCCTAATCCATTAGGATTTTCGGGGTTCGCTACCTAAGTCTAAGGATTTGGCGAAGATGCACATTTTTTATAGAGCGACTTTCCTTTCTTAGGTTAGGTCACATGTCAGGTCCATGTGAAAGTCAGTGTCACCAAATCTTAGGCTTAGGTAGCTGACCCCGTCAAACCCAATGGATTATCACGCTAAATCCCTTACTGGGTAGGCATACTCAAAAATATAAAGATGATTAAAATAATTTCTAGTATATGCACATATGTATCAATATGCACACAGTATGTGATTTTGGTGGAATGTCAAAGTACTCACTTTCCGAAATGAGTGTGGCAGAGACAGGGAATCGAACCTGGGGACCGCTCGGGCGTTGTCAAATTAACATTGTTGCGACATGATGGATTTCGCACCTGCATGACGTAAGGGGGCGAACACATTTGAGATACATGATCCATACTAAAACGCACGCATATTTTAAACTTTAGTGTAGTAATTTAATGTACAGCTACATCCTGTAACCGCAACACTTGTCGTCGGCTGCAAATTCATCTCTACACACTGGAACTACAATTTCTTCCGAGAACTCTCAAGTTTACATGCAATTTGATCTAACCTGCTTTGTGTGCTTCCGGCACCCACCCACTACTGTTAGTAGATGCAACATGCCGATGCTGCCATGGCTGCTCCGGTAGTCTCTGCCTCGGCTGCTGCGGTCGTCCGCCATCTGGAACAGAATCCGCATGCCCCCACCACCACCGTCGCTGCCACGACTGGCCTGGTCGTCGCTGCGACACGTGTTTCACCTCTCCGCGAGGCATCATCAGGCGTTGTAGACGTTAATCGTAAGAATAACATGTTACAAGTGACAAATCCATCGCAGTGCCTTCCCTTATATTGAATTGAGGGTGGGGCTGGATGGTGTGAGCGAAAAGATATTTTATAGTGGGTAATTATTTACGTCAGTCTGTTTGTTCATGAGAGTAATTTTAGAATTTTTACTCTCAAGTTGTGCAATGACCTGCCTGTCGAGGTTTTCCCAAAGATTCTTCAAAAAAAGACAAGGAAAGATTTTCACAGGGTCAGCAACGAGTTATGCTCCTGGTTTAACAAATGTCCATAGGCTACGATAACTGCTTACTGTCACCCTAGTGATATAAAAGAAACTGCCCCGAGACAGTCTCTTCAGATACGGTCAACCGCAAAATATTTATTAATGAAAAAAATAACCATGAGTATGTTTGTTACATTTTTACAACTAAGCCCCTAAAGTGATCATAATAAGAGTAGGTACGCACAATATTTACTTACCAATTTGTTACATTTTCATGCTACGACTTTACACCATCGCTCGTGAGTTCGATTCCCACACGAGACAAACATTTGTGTGCATGCACATGTCTGTTTGTCTTAGTCTGGATATTTAAAGAGAGGTAGGGCGCCTCAAAGCAGAAGTATCTCCACCTCATAGAAAACCGCAGCCAAATAACAATTTCCTAGAGGGTTGTTGTATTCCTGTGTGTGAGTGAGGTCACCAGTAATCTCTTAAGGAGTTGCTTTAAGCAGCAGAGGAGCATCGCGCGAGTGATACTTAATATTTTACAAGTTAATTGGCTAAGTTAATGGGGTATGGTAACTGCTTTACATCAGGTGGGTCATATGTTTGAATGTCTCCCGACATTGTATAAAAAAGATATTTATTTAAATTAAAATATAAAGAAAATGCATTTATTACCCAAACAAACAATGTAACTCAATAGGTAGTAATATGTATGGATTATAATTATACAAAATCAATATGTGCGATTTTCAGATAAAGCCTGCTCTTATACAAAGATTTTATAATCTCACAAGTGAAAATTTAGTTCAACACCGCCGAGATCGGCGCATGCCTTTACTCATCAATCATTATTGCGAATTCTCAATGCATTGATATAATTAGATTTAAAAATAAATAAAAATGAACGAGCCCATTGTGAGGCCGCTCGCTCTCCAAAATTAATGATTTTGTGGCGTTTTAATGAAAGTCTTCGAGCATGAGTTATGTTCGTTAAAATTAAAGATTTTTCAATATTAATGCACGGGACTGTACTTGTCTCATTAAAGGATTATAATGAAGTAATTTTGAATTTTTCGCTGAATTTAAATTTGCTTGCGCGGCAGCTTTAGGCGAGCGGTTGTAAGTACGGAGGCTCCAGAGAGAGCTACCTTCATCGGTCGGGATGGAAACTGAAGAAGTCCCGTAGGATTCTCAACTCTCGTTTGCTGTCTTCGGCCGTCTAGAGAGGTGTCGATATGCTCCAGGGGTGGAAGTGTTAAAGGGCATACGCCGCGAGTAATTTCGGAGAAAGCACAGGTCACCTTTCAACATCTCTGAATCATCACACGCTGGTGTAGCCCCGGTCTGATGTTTACTGGCATTTCCGGAGTCCATCCAATGAGTTAATATTGTTTTTTTATACAACTACATTGGTAAACACTCTGTTACTCGCGTGCTGCCAATCCTGGGATCTAAGGATGTTCCGTCACAGTACCCAGTAATTTCTCTGCCATATCTCACCCTTCAAACTGGAACACATCTATATAAATATATCTGCTTGGCGGTAGAAATGGGTGAGACAGAGATACCCATGCAGACATCTTTTGTACAAAGTCTCCCACTGGTATCACTCTCTGGTAATATAGGTCAGTAGCTGACAGCAGAGTAGGGTAGCAAAGAAGCATACGTGAAGCGGTTGTTAGATGAATACTTGAAATTCAAGGAGTTGCTATTCTCATTTTTTTTCAGGAGGCACACAAGCAGTCTGCTCGCCTGATATAAAGCGCTTACCGTAGCCTGCGCACGCTTGGAATGAAGTAAGTATCATTCGCGCGATGCTACCTCTGCTACTAACACAAACCGATCTAGGGAAGTATCTCCACCTCACAGAAAACCGCAGCCAAATGACAACTACATAGAGGGTTGTTGTGTTCCTGCGTGTGAGTGAGGTCACCAGTAAGATCCTAAGGAGTTGCTGTGTTAGCAGCAGAGGAGGCATCGCGCGCGTGATACTTAATGTATTACAAGCGTTCATAGGCTGCGGTAACCGGTTTACATCAGGTGGGCCGTATGCTTGTATGACTCCCGATGTTGTATAAAAAAAACACAGCAACTCCTTAGAGTTTCCTATCTTATTTAGTTTCAGTTTCTGTGAGGTGGAGGAGCTTTTACCAGAGGGAGGCTTTGTACACAAGTCGTCTGCGTGGGTACCTCTCTCTCACCTATTTCTACCGCCAAGCAGATATGTTTATATAGCTGTGTCCCGGTTTGAAGGGTGAGATATGGCAGAGAAATTACTGGGCACTGTGACGAAACAGCCTTAGATCACAAGATTGGCGGCGCGAGTAACATCCCCGTGGTGTTGCGAGCGTCAATTGGCTGCGGTGATCGCTTACCATCTAATGCGGGCCGCATGCTTGTTTGCCAATCTAGTTGTATAAAAAAAAGAACTCCCTTAAAACACCCAGGCCAAGATAAACAGACATGTTCATGCACAGTATGTTTGTCCTATGTGGGAATCGAACCCGAAGTTCATATCAGCCGGGTTGTTTGATAACTTAGTAGCTGTATTTCTCAAGTGAGTAAGGTCAAATTTATATGCAATTTGACCAATTAGTTCATGCGTACTAACACCGGCACCCACTCTCTATCGTTAGTAGTCTGCCTGCGAATGCTGCTCTGGCTGCCGTGGTCGTCTACAGTGCCTGGTGGAGAAGAGAAATATGTGTCACAGAGACGACCTGGGCAGTCGAGGTAGGAATGGCGACGGTTGTATGCGCTTCCTGTTCCACATGGCAGGCAATGGCTGAGACGCAGCCGAGGTAGAGACGACCAGAGTTGCATGCATCTACTAACGGTAGTACGAATTGATGGCGGAAACACATAAATGATTGTATCACATTGCATCATAAACATATATTTATTTTCTACCATATCGGAAGGCTTCAAGCATACAGCCCGCGATGAAGCAGTTACCGTAGCCTATGAACATTTGCAGCGCATTAGGTATCGTTTGTGCGATACTGCATGCGTCTTAGTGGTATAAAAAAAAAGTTGTATGGAATCATTCTTTCTTGCATTCTTTGTACATGTCCGAACCAACGAAACATGCTTCGTATCCTAATACCGATATTCATTTTCAGACCAACTGGACGATGGACGAGCTCGGTGGCGCAGTGGTGTTACGCTACTTTGATACCAACGCTCGTGGGTTTGATTTCCACACAGTACACACATTCGTGTCATGAACATGTCTGTTTGGGTATTTTCTATGTACGAGTATAATAAGTATGTCTTAGGTTTTCGCAATTGTTACACATTGAATTAAACACAGGAAGACTTCCTGCGACCACGGACGCTGCAAAGCGTTCGAAACGTCAGGTTCATCAAAATAAATAAACACGCGATAGGTACTTCCGTTAAAAATTGTTTAATTCAATAAGTATTTATTTACGTTTATCGGTTGTCTAGTACCCATAACACATTGGGGCTGAATATTTATTAACTCTCATTGTGCTTGCAACTCATCTCACTCAATGAATATGTCATTGCGATCTCAGCCCACATGTTACAAATATGTGTTTCCCAACTAAAAATCTATCAAAGCGCCAATAAATATCGCTTCTAAAAGCTTCATTCTATCCATAATCTGTGTATTCATGTATATGTTCACGGCAGATCCCTTGCGAGGTAGGCAGTAAGAACCAAGCGCCATAAGACGCGGTATTTACCCACCTCGTCCGCTTTAACGGTTTTATTTCTTTTCACGGCGGCTATAATAGTTACAAAATCAAATACTATAATTTTTATTGCGCTATCAATGAATCTCGGCCCAGCCAGAGAGGCATAACTCACGATCTATAGAGATCTATAGATCCTTCAAAGAAATCGGAAAAAGGTACAACGCGACGGCACCATAATGCATGCCATTATATCCATCTCTGTCGCTTCTACGCAATTATTGTTGCCGGAGCGAGACAACACACCTTTTATTCAAAGTGTGCTTATGGAAAAATCATCAGTATTGAACTCGCGACGGTGAAGTGCGGTCGTTTTTGGAATTTGTTGAAAAAATATTTTTTTCTTAATATATACTTTCGAGTTGTGACAAGTTTGAGACGAATTGTGTTTGAATGTAACATTTTGTGTGTGTGTATGTGTGTCACAGTGGTGTTCCGTGGACATTTCGTATTTGTTTGGAAATTTCATATCAGGTTGGTTAAATATATTTATTAATTTCATATCGGCGCCGTATTGAAATCGTTTCGATGTTGCTATGATTATTATTTAGTAAGATTATACTATACTTACATATTGACGGGCTCGGTGGCGCGGTGGTTAACGCTACTTTGACATCAACGTGGGTTCGATTCCCACACAGGACAAATATTTGTGTACACAATGGGTATTGTTGAAAGGAATTACTGTGTTAGCAGCAGAGGTGGTGTCGCGCGATTGATACTTAATGTATAACAAGCGTTCATAGGATACGGTAACCACTTTACATCGGCGGACCGCATGCTTCCTGACGTGGCATAAAAAAAAATGTTTCATAAATATTAGTTTATATTTGCAATCAAATTTGTTATTATGTATTTTGTTTGATATATAGATAATATGGATTGGTGTCACTCTTTCTGTCTGTCAGTATGTCAAACGTCTCTAGTTCCTAAACAAAATTACTTAGAAACAGGGAATTTAGCTTACTATCTATTTATAACTTCAGGCCAAATATCCCTTAGTAGGCAGAGTGAACCGAATATCACATAACTCGCTCCTCACATATCTCACTCGCTTCTTTAACATTCACTGCTCTTCTCATGCACGCTCGCCGGTTTCTAAGGCTCCTGGCATCACCTTCTGATAGTACACGATCAAATTGATCAATTTATTAATTATTTTATTAGAAATTCAAAATATATCTAATTTTTGGCAGAGCTGCGATAGCCAGCGGAGCCACATTACCCTCAAAATTGCCGTTTGGGGTAGACTGATGTCATCCAGCTAGCGTTTAGACGGTAATAGTGAGAAACTCCAAAATCGACACACTAATAGCTAACATATTGTAGTTTTGTATCCTTTAATTTGAAATTTAAATTTTCGTTGGTGAGGAAGAACGGTCCAAAATCGTTCCAATTAGAAAAAAAACATATGGGAAAACGTATGGCCGGCCACTCTGCAGTGCAGAGTCTGCACTGCACTCCCATCAACAGAAAAAGTAACAGCACTCGTCGCTAGATGTCGTACAGGGTTCCATATATTTTTAAAAAATTAAAAAATTTAAAATAAAATATTTAAATATTTTTTAAATTTAAAAAATATCAGCTCTGCCTACACAGCTTGCTGTTATTTACTAGTTTATAAATGTGTCACACATAGAATAGAAACTTAGTTTTATACTAGTATATTAATTATAACAATCATCTATAATTTATGCCACTCTTCTTCTTCGATTTATCCCGTTTCCTAATCCATTAGGATTGGTGGGTCCGTTACTTAAGCTTAAGGATTTAGCGAAGACACTGATTTTTACATGAAGTACTCCACAATCCAGAGGGTAAACCAGACCTTTCTTAGGTTAGGTCACACGTGTCTCGAAATATATTTTCTTGGACGAGCGGGTTACTTCACGATGTTGTCACCGCGGAGCGGGTGATAATTACAAATATGTACATAAATCAGAAAACAATAATTAATTGAGTAGACGCCGGGAATAGAACCGGGAACCTGTTGGTCAATAGGCCGGTTCCTTAACCACTAGGCTTACACTGCTCACTAAAATGGCAATTTAACGTACAACCTGATGGTAAGCAGACACCGTAGCTCACGGACATTTGCAATACCAGGGCCATAATTCATGCGTTGCCGACCCTCTAAAAATCCTGGCGAAAATATTGATTTTGACATGGAGCGACTACCCTCAGACCTGCACAACCCAGAGGGAAAACCAGACTTTTTTTAGATCAGATCACAAGCCCTAGAAACCGGCGAGCGTGCATGAGAAGAGCAATGAATGTTATTGAAGCGAGTGAGATATGTAAGGATCGAGTCACATGGCGCTCGTATCTCTCTGCCTACCCCGCATGGGATTTGGCGTGAAGTTATAGATAGGTAGATCACAAGTCTAAAGAAATATAATTTCTTGGATGCGCGGGTATCCTCATGATGTTTTCACCGTCGAGCAAGTGATAATTACAAATGTGTACATAAATTCGAAAATACAAATTTATTGGTACATGCCAGGATTCAAACCTGGGACCTGTTGTTCAATAGGCTGATTCCTTGAGCAGTCAGAACCCGTTAATACGTTTTCCCATACATTTCCCGGTCATATATGTCCATCCGGGTTTCGAAGGGTTAATCTATCACTGTTGACGAGCTCGGTGGCGCAGTGGTGAAACGCGCTGTTACGCTACTTTGACACCAACGCTCGTGGGTTCGATTCCCACACAGTACAAACATTTGTGTGCATGAACATGTCTGTTTGTATTGGTCTGGGTATTTTCTATGTATAATAAGTATGTATTTACAAAAAAAAAATGTATTTACGTATGTTTATCAGTTGTCTAGTACCCATAACACAAGCTTCGCTTACTTTGGGGCTACATGGAGCTGTGTAATTTGTCCGGCAATATTTATTATTTATGTTCAATCATTATATTTTGTATTCACTAACATAAATGATTGTAATATAAATTGTCGATTTGAAATAAAGGCATATTGGTAAGTCTCTTTAGGCATTTCTTCTTCGCCAATGTTACTTTCAAAAGGCAGGAAGATTTAACCATTTGAGAATGCGCAAGCTTGCATTGCCAGAGGAACATCTGGCTCGTCAATTATATAACAATTCAATTATTTTTTTTTTAATTTGTCGGCCATTTTGACCATGTTCCTTGAGACATAGGAACGGTGTTCCTGAACATTCCTATTCTACATTTTTATGCTGAATCCGAATCTGAAGTCAAAATTCGAGTATTTAAAAAAAAAACGCACACACAGGCAAACATATAGGAACGGTGTTCCTGAAAAGAGATATTAAACTATAAAATATGTGTATATTATAAAGTATGTTATTGTAACGACTAACAGCTCCTGAGGATGCCTCGTGGAGAGAAACACATGTCGCGGAGACGACCGGAGCAGCCAGGACAGTGATGGTGGCAGATGCATGCGGTTCACGTTTCAGACGGCGAACACTCGCAGAGACGACCGGAGCAGCCAGGGCAGCGGCGGCATGTATCTACTAACGGTAGTAGGTGGGTGCTGCCGGCCGGCAGTAGATCCCACGAACTAATCGGGAGCGAAAGTACTCAAAGTAGTTTAGATCAAATTGCCTGAAAAATATTAATGAGATACTCATACGATAAAAATTGAATTAAAGACTATATTATAGATGTATAGAAGTGCCCGTGAGGGCACAATGGCAAAAAAAAAAAATCTCATTTTCTATTTTTTTTTTTTATATAACGTCGGGAGGCATACAAGCATACGGCCCACCTGATGTAAGACGGTTACCATAGCCTATGAACGCTTATATTATATTAAGTAACACTCGTGCGATGCCACCTCTGCTGCTAACACAGCGGCTCCTTAGGAGCTTACTGGTGACATCATTGACATCACTGTACCTCCCTAGACGAGCTGCATTGATGTGCTCTGCCTCTCTTATATATTATTCTATCTATCCGAAACTATAAGAGACAGAGAGAGGGAGAGAAATGTGTTGTATACAAACATTGGAAACATGATGAGAAAAACTAATTTCATAATGTTTAAGTTTTGAATAATGATTAGTAAATTTTATCTGTAGTAATATATATATATATACAAAGCGGGGAAAGTGTGTTTGTTTGAGCGCGTTAATATCTGGAACTGCAAGTCGGATTTGAAAAAAATCTTTCTTCTTATGACAGTACAATTTTTGAGAAAAACTATTCAATATCACAATAAGAATCTTGGAAGCCGAGCCAAAGTTGACACATGACAGTGTGACAGCCAAGTCTGGAAAAAAGAACGATAAACCGAGCAGTGTGTATATTATAAGAAATATTTCGCACAAAAATTATACCAACTACATAATTCTAATAAGTTTACGTAAAATCATGTTACAACATGTACATACAGTAGTTAATTTATAAACGAAGAAATCAATTGTATTGTACCTAATTTATTGACAATTAAGACTTGCCAAGTTAGAAAAACCGATCTCAAAAAAAAAAATACAATTCGTTTTTTACATCAGTGAACTTTATTTATGGAACATAGGTTAGTACATATCTCAAAAATAACTATAACTAAATTAAAAGTAAATAACAAACTGAAAATAAGACTGATGACCGAAGTGTTACCGAGGCAGCCGTTCTAAATGTAAGATAGCAATACTTAAATAAATGGCTATACTTAATAATACAACGTGCCACAAATCTTTCCAGAGCTATATTTTTGATTATATTAATTTAATCAATGATCGTTATATTTTATTGCGGTATATCATTAATATAATCACCATCATCCATGGGACAGGCTCGGGCTACTGTGGACACAACAGGAAAAAACCTAGATCGTTTCTTACTATACCTAATACGCTATAATTTAATGTCAACTAAAAAGGAATTGTGCTTCATAAATAGTAATAAAATTATTTTTATTCTAAGAAAGTTCCCGTAGCTTTGTGCCGAAGATGTTAGCGTTACCTGTGTATATGTAGCAATGCAGATGAGTTTGGAAGAAAGTCGCCAGACCTTCGGTCATCACTCTCTCCAGACTTAGAAATTTCACACATTAATTAACAAATTGCTGTCTAAATGAATTAAACGACATTGCACGTTCCTACTCTTATGATTAAAATACCATATAAATTGACACTCGTCAGATCACAAATTTCATATTAGTGACAATGTTTTTTTTAAAGAACTTGGCCCCTTTTCACATTTACCAATTTTTGTACTATAATCCATAAACACAATAAAATTATTTAACTTACAATCCATTATAGACATAAAAATAACATCGTGGTTGTAAAAATTAATCCGTATACATATTAAATTGAACAAAATGTCCGTCGGTCGCGAGTTAATTACGTGAACAACATAATTAAGAATCGTTTTATCTGATGGTCACATCTTGTTGAACACGAATTATGCCGTGTTGCTGATTAATTTATATTAATTTAAAAATATAATCATAAACCATAGTTTTAGTTTAGAGGAAGTTATTAGCATTCCAATGGTTTACTGTGCCTAGTAGCAGGGTACCAGTGATAGGCCAGTGGGTAAAGAACTGGCCTTATAACTACCTAGTCCCGGTTCGTATTTTGGCATGCACCACTAAATTCGTGCTTTCAGTTTTATGTCATCATAATCTCAGACTCTATCCGTCCACTGCTGGACATAGGCCTCCCCTTTAGAGTGCCATTTCATGTCGATCCTGTGCCACCTGCATCCATCGACTCCCTGCAAACCCCTCGAGGTCGTCGCACCATCTAGTGGGGGGTCGTCCCACACTGCGTGTACCAGTACGGGGACGACACTCTAGAACCTTTCCATTTTTATGTACATATTTGTAATTATCGCTACTTTATTGCACCTAATTAAATAGAAAAAGCTAAAAGACTTGTTGATAGAAAGGGCTTATTATTTTGTTGACGAATTTCTAAACGATAAATTGGTTGTCAATATTAATTAGGTGACAATATTTTATGCAAAAATTAGTTATATGTTATGTAATAATTAACTGATGTAAGTTTATAATCGCGATGGGCCATATTTTATTTAAATATTTTGTTAACTGTGACATGTAATGATATATTTTATGTTAATAAGCTTGCATGCCTATACTACAGGTAGAATTTGGCTTGTTCATATATACAAACTTTATATAAGACCTTTGTTACCCATATTTAGCAAGAAATAAATTGAATTGAATTGATTAATTTATTGACAATTAAAACTTGCTAAGTCGGTAACAATCTGAGAAGAGATAGCCCGGTGAAATAGGGACCGACCCATTCACCAACTGGCTTACTCTGGAAACCAATTCCAATAACTCACTATTGAAATTAAGTTCTTGAATCACGACAAGAACCTCAGATTAGTTTAATCTTCATCCCCGATTGTCTCCTTAGGCAATAATAAGAAGATGCAATCGCAGTGGTGTCCTGTTGCTGACAGATCCGGGGCACCACACCAACGCGGCCGATGGCATTTCGCGGGGTCGTTTAGTGGGTATACCGTCGGACAGCCGACGGGGAGTCCCACACTACCACCGGAGGCCACCCAGGCACCGGTGGTGTGCGTAACGCATTTTTCCCCGCAACACAAAAAAAAAACAGGTCGACCAAATTACAGTCGGAATTATGAAATATTACCGAAAACTTTGACATTGGAATTGGATTGACATTGGAATTAGTGTCAAGAGTAACCCTACTGCTGGTCCCCGGTTGGAATTCAGGCGCAGGCATCATTATTTATCACGTGCTCGGTGAAGGAAAACATCGTGAGGAAACCGGCACTCCAAGAAATTATATTTCGAAAGACGTGTGGGATGACCTAACCAAATATAGGTTTGATTTTCGCTGTCAGTTGTGGAGGTCTGAGGACAGTTCATGTCAATATGTGTCTTCACCAAATCCAGACCAGGGTTATGGTAATGGATTAGGAAATAGGATATCGCTAGGATAATCCTAATCTTCAGGATTAGACCTGTTCTATGTATGTATACCATACCTTGTTAACCTAGTAAAACGTGTTCAATATGTATGTCTATTATGAACGTGTATGGTCTGTAGGTCGATTCTACTAAAAAACTGCAACTGCACTGCAGCGCGGCGTGTGTCAAGATGGGTACATTTTGACGTTTCGTTAAACGTCGATGCTGTCAGATCGTTTAACGAAACGTCAAAATCAAAATGTCAAAATGTACGCACTTTGACACACGCCGCGCTGCAGTGCAGTTGCAGTTTCTTAGTAGAATCGGCCTACAGGTTCTTAGTGTAGTAGTTGGGGTTGGGATTCAATCAATCTAGAAATAGACATGTATGTATGTATTCACGCCAGCTCCCTTGCGGGGTAGGCAGGGGGAAGCGAGCGCCATAAGACGTGGTCCTTACACACCTAACTCTTCAACATTCATAAATTTTTTCATGCACGCTCGCAAGTCCCCGGGGCTCCTGGCATCGCCTTCTTATAAAACACGACCAACTTGGTATTTGGTTCTTGGTCTTCCTCCGTTCCTATAACCTTCTACTTTTTAAACTTGAAACGCTATCTTGAATAACATGACGGAAACTAGTCTGATAATAAAGTCTAGATAATTTACAAGTAAACCCGAGGAGGGAGTATTGTGGCATTCCGACTTAGTCATGCTATGTGAGTATAGATACAGCGGTGTCAGAAGGGTTACTTGTCTATGTATTTACTGTATTATATTCGTTTATTTTCGTTCTACAACCACGCCACTCGAATTCGGTGGGGAATTCTCTCGGAGCTCCGTGGCGGAGTGTTCACTAATTCCACATTGACACCATGATGATTCCCACACAGTACAGACATTTATGTGCATGCATGTCTGTGTGTTTCAAAACAAACAAACCGTTGCGCATGTCATTCTAACCGAAAACGCAGATTTAAGCAACGTCAGCAGCAGTCTTCGGATGGGTTTATCTATCTTGATCTTCTCCGTGCTTGGAGGGCACGTTGGTCCCCGGCTGTTGTCGATGGATGACAGTCGCTAAGTCAGTGACCTTCAGACGGCTTGAAAATAGAGGGATACTTTGTACAAAAGTCGTCTGCGTGGGTTCCTCTGTCTCACCTATGTCTACCGCCAAGCAGATAAATTTATATAGCTGTGTTCCGGTTTGAAGGGTGAGATATGGCAGAGAAATTACTGGGCACTGTGACGAAACAGCCTTCACAGGTCACAGGATTGGCACCGCGCGAGTAACATCCCCTTCGTGTTGCGAGCGTCAATAGGCAGCGGTGACCGCTTACCGTCTAATGCGGGCCGCGTGCTTGTTTGCCAATCTAGTTGTAAAAAAAAACACTGGCCACCACCAAGCCGCAGTTGAGCAGCGTGATGGAGTATGCTCTAAATCCCTTTGGTTGAAGGGAGAGCCGTATCCATGCCGTTGGATGAGTCAGGGTTGGTGTAGTAGCATGTCTATTTGACTCAGTCTGGGGGTTTTTAAGAGAGGGATGTTTAAGAGGCTATTAAAGCAGTTCGACTGGGGAAGTACCTCCACCTTTCAGAAAACTGCTGCCGAATAACTGTTCCTTGATGAATTATTATTAGGTTAGGGTATTCCAACGGGTGAGTAGGGCTACCAGTAGGCTACGCAGGAGTTACAGTAGGGGTGGCAAAGAAGCGATGCTTCCTGGATTGCAAGCGTTTATGACTACGGTACTTTACATCACGTTGACCGTATGCTTGAATGTCTCTCGACATTAAAAAATACTGAAAACTTTATATTTTATGTGTATGTATATCTTCATGCCACCGTTGCGGGATAGGCAGAGAGGATCGAGCGACGTGGTCCTTTCACACCTCACTCGCTTTAACATTCATAGCTTTTTTCATTCATGCTGATCGGTTTCTAGGTCTCCTGACATAATTTATTAGGATTGGCGGGGTCCGCTACTTAAGCCTAAGGATTACGCGAGGATACTGATTTTTACATGGCGCGACTGCCGGTAGACCTCCTAAGCTCAGAGAGAAAACCTTTCTTAGGTTAGATCATACGTCTTTCTTCACAATATGTTCCTTCACCGCTGAGCGAGCTGTAATTACAAATATGTACATAAATCTGAAAACACGAGTTTAGTGGTACATGCCAGGATTCCAACGGAGGGCCAACAACAACAGGCTACCCAGCCTTCAGCCACTGGGTTATCATTGCTGACCTCACCTTATTTACATCTTTTGGTTATTAAACTCGAAAGTTAAAGGAAAACGGCCAGTCAGTGAGAGCTAGTATTCTAGAATCCTGTTGGGCCCTCTGTGAGTACTTAATATGTTTTGTCCTATCTAGACATCATTTATCATATTGTTTTCGCAACGGTCCTTTCTAATTCTGAGGTAGGTTAACCAGCAGTTATTTAATTTGGCGGATAAATTAATATTACTCGTTTTACGCACGTATTCAACTACTAGGTCTTTTCTAGTAAATTGCATTCGATTTTATAATAAACTGCCTGACACAGACAGTTCTGTCGTGTCCTGACAATATGTTCATCACACATGAAAGTCTCATCAAAAACACCTACACTTTCTAAAAGATTTATTATAGAATAGATGGACATGTACATATAGACTACATAAAAAAACGTGTGCGTCTCGGGATGCCCGACAGAAGTGATAACTTAAACTTATCCGCTGCCGTATGCGTGAGAGAAAGGGAAGCCAGACAGACTGGCGCCGTAACGCGTTACGTAACGAAGCGGTTTACCCTCCCATAAGAAGTTATCACTTCAATAATGTTCTTCACTTGATACTCGTATTATCATTTTTATTGTTGCAATGTTCAGATATTAATTTATTGTTATATCTAATTTGAAAAGAGGTCTTTGTTGGCAAGTTTTTTCCGGCATTTCTTTGCCGATGGCCATTTCCTAACTGTTATTAGACTAAAAAAGGAAAATAATGTGAAAATTCTAGATTTAATTCTTCAAAAGTTACAATAAGATTACATTTTAAAACGTGTTTAATAAATAATTATATAATAATTTATTATTTAATAATTGGTCGCGAGGAAATGGCAAATTAAGATTTTTTAATTATATTATATTTTTTTAATTATACGTCACATCACGTGGAGATACGCTACAAAATTGTGGCAAAGATTTGAAATTGAAATGTCAGGATCAGTTAGAGAAAATTCTTCTTTCTAGCGTCATCTCGTTTTCTAATACATTACGATTTTGATATGGTCCGCCGGGCTCTTAGCAACTGAGCTCACTTGAACTTATCCCGGGTTCAGTAGATCTTATAAATATTTTAAATTGGGTAAATGAACCCGAGGGATAATTACGAGTGGGATCAGTTCTCCATAACCCATTGGAGAAACCAGACCAGACCTTTATTAGGTTAGGTCACGCGTCTGTCTGGATATATTTCCTTGGATGTGCGTGTTTTTTCATTATATTTTCCCTCATTATCGATAATTTCAAATTATATATAAATCCGAAAACACTAATTTAGCGATACGTGCCTAAAACAAGAATCGAAGTAAGGACCAGCTAGTTGTTTATGCACTAGACTATCACTGCAAAATGGCTGTAATATGTCACTATATCTTTCCGCCAAGTTCTTTACGGGGTAGACAGAGAGTGCAAAGTGCTGCATGAATATACCCTTACACACCTCATTCGCTTCAGATCAAGAAATAATACAGGAAAGATGTACGAAACAAATATACAACGCAAAAGTAGAAGGATGTAGGAGCCGATTCTGACCAAGACATACCTACTATGGCTAAATTTGTTTTATCAAATGTTAGGAGTATTGGAAACCGGCGAGCGTATATCTGAGCTATGAATGTTAAAGAAGCCAGTGAGGTGTGTCATATATTAATAAAAAAAATCTTTATACTCGTTTTGATTATCCACGCACAGTGAGATCTGATCTTCCTCACCCAGAAATATATAAAGCACTTGACTGCGTATATAGGCCCCTCTCACTTACCAAAACATGGCGTTTTAGTCCCTAAATATTGATTTTAGCCTACTGTCAATTGGAAGATATTTTAATAAATAAGCCGATAAGAGCTGCGTTCTACTTTACCGACACGTAGAGGTGAATTAAGATTATACGCGATATCATTTGATCCATTCTCCAAAGGTTATTTTCACGTTCTCAACGATACAGCAATGTTATTTCTTTCTTAAATCTTTCCAATGCTCAGTTTCATGCCTTCATATCGTACAAATCTATTCGTACATATCTTAAACTCGAAGTGTACGGGGTCTTTTACGGGCGGCGCGGCAGTGCTGCGGCCCGGCGCCGCGGGACGCTAATTTATGTGTCGGTAGTGAGCACGGCCACGTTCCATCTGTCAATTGTGAAATATTAGCCTTTTTTAAGGAACGCCACGAGTTACGTTTTACGTGTCAAGCGTATACTTTTAACTTGTATATATTCATAGTCTTAATATATATTGTTTATTCTTCTTTTTCTTAGCTTTATCCCGTTTCCTAATTCATTAAGTCCGGTACCTAAGAGTAAGGATTTGGCGATGATACATGTAATATATTTATTAATGCTTATAACAAACTAGGTGACGAGCTCGGTGGCTCAGTCGTGAATGACGCGACTTTGACACCGACGCTCGTAGGTTCGATTCCCACACAAGGCAAACATTTGTGTGCATGAACATGTCTGTTTGTCTTGGTCTGGATGTTTCAAGAGAGGAAGGGCGCATCAAAGCAGTCCATCCGGGGAAGTACCTACACCTCACAGAAAACCGCAGCCAAATAACAACTCCCTTGAGGGTTGTTGTATTCATGCGTGTGAGTGAGAACACTAGTAAGCTCCCAAGGAGTTGCTGTGTAAGCAGCAGAGGAGGCATCGCGCGAGTGATGCATATATTACAAATGTTAATAGGCTACGGTACCCGCTTTACATCAGGTGGGCCGTATGCTTGTATGCCTTCCGACGTAGTATAAAAAAAAGGTATGTAGTCATAAATTATGTTGTGTTCTACTCACTAACCATCAATAAAGTCAGCGTTCAACCAACAAGTTTGTGTTTTACTACAATACTGATTTGAAGATGGACCGACTGTCGTCCTCACAACCCTGAGAGAAAATCAGACCTTTCTTAGTTTAGGTCATATGTCTTTTGAGTATAATTTTTGGTCGTGCGGATGTTCTCACGACGTATTCCTTCACCGCCGAGCGAGTGATAATTAGAAATATGTACATACATCAGAAAAGATGGATTTAGTGGCACATGCCCATACCAGGATCGAACTCGGCACCGTAGATTAATTGGCTGGTTCTTTAGCCACTGAGCTATCACTGCTCAATTTTTTTATACAACGGCAGACATACAATCTTATGCCCCACCTATTTTAAAGCGATTACCGTAGCATGTGAATAACTTAAGTAAATAATAAATAATAATAAATAAATATTGTCGGACAAATTACACAGCGCCATCTAGCCCCAAAGCAAGCGAAGCTTGTGTTATGGGTACTAGACAACTGATAAACATACGTAAATACATTTTTTTTTTGTAAATACATACTTATTATACATAGAAAATACAGACAACCAAGACAAACAGACATGTTCATGCACACAAATGTTAGTATTGTGTGGGAATCGAACCCACGAGCGTTGGTGTCAAAGTAGCGTAATAACGCGTTTCACCACTGCGCCACCGAGCGTGTCTAAGTGAATACATTAAGTATCACGCATATTGCCACCTCGGTTGCTAACACAGCAACTACTTAGGAGCTTACTGGGTGCCTCACGCAGGAACACAAGCACTCTTCAGAGAGTTATTATTTGACTGCGTTCTTCTGTGAGGTGGAGGTAATTCCTCAAGCTGCTTTAATGCACCATACATCTCTTAATATGTTAATCAATGTAATGTTTTGATTATATTAATAATATATTTTAAAAAATCCCCCGGGCTCCAGCGACATGGTCACTCTAGAATAAGCATTCATTTGGATTATTAATCAGAGCGGTGTTGAAGTGTTAAATTATTATATTTGCGTGTCTATTTCGCAATACAAATAGATGATAAATTCTGATTTTCAAGAAAGGCTCCTATATGGATAAACTTAATAAAAAAATCTCAATTAATAAGTCATGCACGTGACATAAATGCATACATAAATGATTAAGATTTGAAAGAATACAAGCATGCGGCCCACCTGATGTGAAGCGGTTACCGTACCCTATGGACGCTTGTAATACATTAAGTTTCACTCGCGCGATGGCTTCTCTGCTGCTAACACAGCAACTCCTTAGGTGCTTACTGGTGGAACACAACAACCCTATAGGGAGTTGTTATTTGACCGCGGTTTCCTGTGAGGTGGAGGTACTTCCCCAGACGGGCTGCTTTGATGTGTCCTACCTCTCTTAAAAAAGTTGTAGTTTCAAAATTGACCTATTTGCTATGTACTATTATGGTTCGAGCCAAAGCCAACGTCTCCTGCACGCGGTGCACCCTGAAAGTTAACAAACGAGGCTCTGAGGTAGGGAAAGTGCCTCCGTATAGCAGAAAACTATAAAAAAAAGGTTTGTTGTGATCCCGCGACTGATCGCGGGAACCAATGAAGCAGCCGACAATCGTGACTTATTTCAAAAGTCAATCTTCATGAAGACCAATAATTGTAAAAAATGAGGAGGGGTCGTGACACCGCGACCCCGGGCTTGTAATTTGACATCACGCGACAATGTTCTTGACAAAAGACAGCCGCCATCTTGACACAGAATTTTAATGCGTAACCTTTGACACCGTCGGGTTACCATCAGGAATTAGAGCAAAAAGCGTGAATTCCTTTCTTTTATTTTTAACTGAAGGTAAGATGCAGTTAAGAAATCTATTAACACTAATTTCTTTTTCAGGGTTCCGTACCCAAAGGGTAAAACGGAACCCTATTACTGAGGCTCCGCTGTCCGTCCGTCCGTCCGTCCGTCACCAGGCTGTATCTCATGAACGGTGATAGTTAGACAGTTGAAATTTTCACAGATGATGTATTTCTGTTGCCGCTATAACAACAAATACTAAAAATTAGAATAACATAAATATTTAAGGGGGCTCCCATACAACAAACGTGATTTTTTTGCTCGTTTTTACTCGATATTGATAACGGCAACAGGTAGACGCTTGAAATATTCACAGAATATTTAGTTATACATTCACTTTAAGAGTAAATTATTAAATTTAAATGAAACAAATATTGAAGGGGGGCTCCCATTCAACAAACGTGACTTTTTTTTACCGTTTTTATAGATAGTGGTACGGAACCCTTCGTGCGCGAGTCCGACTCGCACTTGGCCGATTTTTATAGATAATGGTACGGAACGCTTCGTGCGCGAGTCCGACTCGCACTTGGCCGATTTTTATTTAAACTATGACGGGAGACATGCAAGCATAGTATATCTTCACGCCAGGTCCCTTGCGGG
This sequence comes from Pyralis farinalis, assembly GCA_947507595.1. Lineage (NCBI taxonomy): Eukaryota > Metazoa > Arthropoda > Insecta > Lepidoptera > Pyralidae > Pyralis > Pyralis farinalis. Next base: position 2,821,825 of record OX382263.1, read on the forward strand.
GTAGGCAGAGAGAACGGAGCGCCATAATACGCGGTCCTTATATACTTCACTCGCTTCTGTGACATTCATAGCTCTTTTCATGCACGCTCGCCGATTCCTGGGGCTCCTGACATCACCTGATAAAACACGACCTATTTGGTCATGGTAGGTTAGTCTCGGTCTTCCTCGGCTCCTACATCCTTCCACTTTTGCATTGTATATCTGTTTTGTCATTCTTTCATCCAGCATTCTTTCTACATGTCCGAACCAACGGAGCATGGCTTTTCTTATCTTAAAACCGATACTCTCTTTCAAACCAACTCTTAACGCTTATAATATATTAAGTAGTCGCGCGATGCCTCCTCTGCTGCTTACACAGCAACTCCTTAGGAGCTTACTGGTGACCTCACTCACACGCAGGAACAAAACAACCCGTCAGGGGGTTGTTAGTTGGCCGCGATTTTCTGTGAGGTGGTATGTACTTCCCCAGAAGGGCTGCTCTGATGCGCCTTACCTCTCTTAAACCTTTCTTAGGTCAGGTCACATGTCTTTCGAAATATAATTTCTTGGACGTGTGGGCTTTCTTTTCAGCCGAGCAAGTGATAATTACAAATATGTACATAAATCCAAAACATGGATTTATTGGTACATGCTGGGTTAGAATCTGGTACCAGTTGACCAATAGGCCGGTTGTTTATCCCCTGATCTATTTTTTTTTTATACTACGTCGGGAGGCATACTGTGGGAGGCACAAGGAGGATTCCGAAATGGAAGGGGATGTACGGATCAAATTTTCTCGCTCCGCAATATCGTAGAGAAGCATCTGGCCACAGACCAGAAGGTTTTCTGCGGTTTTGTGGATCTTGAGAAGGCATTTGATAGGGTTGTGCGAAAGGAACTGTGGTGCATATTGCCGAGATATGGGATTGACGGCTCACTGCTGCGTGCTGTGCAGTACAAGGATTGCTCAGCATGTGTGCGAATAGATGGCAACATGTCACCCTGGTTTGATGTCAAAATTGGTGTCAAACAGGGTTGCATGTTGTCTGCTAGGCTGTTTATTCTGTATCTCGATAGTTGTCTACAGAGAATAAGATCGACGAATGTAGGATTACGCATGGGTGACCTAGTGGTGAACTGTCTGCTGTATGCAGATGATGCCGTCCTGTTAGCAGAAACACCATCTGAGCTGCAAACACTAGTCACAATGATGAAAGACGAATGTATGAAGGAAGGCTTACTATTGAATGCGAAGAAAACAAAGATTATGGTATTTGAAAGAGAAGAAACCAGAACCAATGTAAGAATTACGGTAGATGATGAAGTGTTGGAACAAGTGAATGAGTTTGTATATCTTGGATGCGCTTTCAGCAGGGATGGAAGGTACACCGCAGATGTGGAAAGGCGAGTGAGTGCTGGGAATAGTGTGAATGGAGCGTTGGGAAAACTTCTTGGCAGTAAAAACCTGAGCCAGAAGGCGCAGCTGGCTATACACAATGCAGTGCTGGTCCCAACGCTTACTTATGGAAGCGAGAGCTGGGTATGGCAGAGAGAGCATGAAAGTAGGATAAACGCGGTTGAAATGAGAGTGTTGCGCAAAATCTGTGGTGTAACGCTTGCAGACCGTATCCGCAATGATGAGGTTAGAAGCAGAGTTGGTCTGAAAGAGAGCGTCGGTGTTAAAATAAGAAGAGGCATGCTCCGATGGTTCGGACATGTAGAAAGAATGCATGATGAAAGTATGACGAAGCAGATATACAATGCAAAAGTGGAAGGATGTAGGAGCCGAGGAAGGCCAAGACTTACCTATCATGATCAGATTGGTCGTGTTCTATCAGAAGGTGATGATGGTGATGGTCAGGAGCCCTAGAAACCGGCGAGCGTGCATGAAAAGAGCAATGAATGTGAAAGAAGCGAGTGAGGTATGTAAGGATCGAGTCGCGTGGCGCTCGGTTCTCTCTGCCTACCCCGTAAGGGATTTGGCGTGAAGTTATAGGGAGGCATACAATCAAACGGCCCACCTGGTGTAAAGCGGATACCGTAGCCTATTAACGCTTGCGATACATTAAGTATCACTCGATGCCTCCTCTGCTGCTTACACAGCAACTCCTTGGGAGCTTACTGGTGACCTCACTCACACGCAGGAACACAACAACCCTCTAGGGAGTTGTTATTTTGCTGCGGTTTTCTGTGAGGTGGAGGTACTTCCCCAGGCTCCGGGCTGCTTTGATGCGCCCTACCTCTCTTTCTCAGGTCAAAGTCAGTATCTTCGCCAAATTCTCCATCATAGGCAGCGGACCCCACCCACGCTAGGAAGATGTACACAAAGACATATTCAAGCTAATGCGTCTTAACACTAATGCGTCTTATGTCGTTGTAGTAAAGGTGAGTTTTGAACGGCCTTGTATAGCTTTATCTGTCGGCATGTATACATAAAAATTATAATCATAGATCTGTTTGTAATACAACTAAGTCGCCGCGCATCTCTAGTTGCCTTTCGAAGGCTTTGCCGCGAAATTCTCGATCTTTTAATGACATCCAACCATAACTTTTGGGCATAGACAGAAGATCATAGATTAATGCGTTAGGGTTGTCTCTTTCATAGTTAATGGTGTCCGATATTAATGTGATTCATTTATTTATTCTTCTTCTTAGCGTCATCCCGTTTCCTTATGCGCTAGGATTGGCGGGGTCCGCTACTTAAGCCTAAGGATTTGGCCAAGGTACTGATTTTGACATACAGCGATTGCCGTCACACCTCTGCAATTGAGAGGGAAAACCAGGCCTGTCTTAGGTACTAGGCTCAGGTCGTGCGGGTTTTTTTATACAATTAGATTGGCAAACAAGCATGCGGCCCGCATTACACGGTAAGCGGCCACCGCAGTCTATTGACGCTAGCAATACCACGGGGATGTTACTCGCACGCTGCCAATCTTGCGACGTAAGGCCATATGTCACCCTTCAAACCGGAACACAGCTATATAAATATAGCTGCTTGGCGGTAGAAATAGGTGAGACAGAGGGTTTTGTCACGATGTTTTCCATCGCCAATCAAGTGATAATTTACAAATATAGTTAATACAAAGCACAACACAAAGCAGGTTACATCAGATTGCATGTAAATTAGGAATATGTATGTACATACATCCGAAAACACGAATTTAGCGATACATGACAGGATTCGAACTCCAGACTATCATTGCTCCTACTGAAATGATGATTATGATGATTTAAAAGAATTTAATTCGATTTTTCTTGTTTTTTTTATATACTACGACGGATGACAAATAAGCATAAGGATCGCCTGATATAATGTAGTTACCGTAGCCTATGAACGCTATCAATGAAAAGAATGTCGCTAGCGCGCTGCCACCCCCTTTGTCAACACAGCAACTCCTCATCTTCTGGTGACCTCATTCACTCGCAGGAACTCAATAACCCTCCTGGGAGTTGTTATTTTGTTGGCGTCTTCTGTGAGGTCCCGTCCTCTCATTTTACCTCTCTTCCGCCTCCTTTTCAAGGTTGGCTTTGGCTCTAAAGGTGACATTTAGCCACTTACACCCCAAAAAATATTACATTAATGTGGTAGTATACCAGAGAGGTAGAGCGCATCAAAGCAGTCCGTCTGGAGAAGCACCTCCACCTCACAGAAAACCGCAGCCAAATAACAACTCCCTAGAGGGTTGTAGTGTTCCTGCGTGTGACTGAGGTCACCAGTAAGCTCATAAGGATTTACTGTATTCGCAGCAGAGGTGCTATCATCTTGCAATACATTAAGTATTGCAAGCGTTAATAGGCTACGGTAACCGGTTAACATCAAGTGGGCCGTATGCTTGTATGGCTCCGGACGTTGTATATAAAAAAATACCGGAGTGTACAACCCTGGCAATGATTAACTTATCTAACTTCAGTCATCTTGTTCCATTGTAGCGAAATCACGAATCTATACTCTTAAATCCTCGCGGGCATCGGTCACTGCGCCGTGCTATTAACAGGAACTGGTTCCAAGGGTCACAGCCAGGGTCACACGTAACACCAGGGACTTGGTGAGTGGACTTGTTGACGACGAGCTCGGCGGCGGTGGTTACTGTGACGTTCCATTCCCACACAAGACAAACATTTGTGCGCACGAACATGTCTGCTTGCCTTGCTCTGGGTTTTTTCTGTGTATCATAAGTTTGCCCATTCATCCACATTGACCCTCACTCATCTCACTGCAGGGATGCGGGCCTCCCTTCAACCGAACAGGGTTTAGAGCATACTCCACCATGCTGCTCAATGCGGATTGGCGAAGGCCAGTGTTTTCAAGCCGCCCGGCCTCGAAACTCGAGATAGATAAGCCCATCCATAGACAGGCTGCGGTCGACGTTGCTTAACCTGCGTGTTCGATTATAATGACACGCGCATCGACCTGTCATAAGTTTCTCATAAGTTTGTATATACAAAAAAATGTATTTACGTATGTTTATCAGTTGTCTAGTACCCATAACACAAGCTTTGCTTGCTTTGGGGCTAGATGGCGCTGTGCAATTGTTCCGACTATGCTGAGGATACATAGAAAGATGTCCATATGTGGATACGGAAACAAATCAACAACCACTTCACCGGGCATGAAGGTATCCTGCGATCTCAATGATTCGAGTCTACTGACCAATGGGAGAATATTTTAACCAATAAGCAGATAAGGACCGCGATGTTGATCCGAGAACTGACCAATAAGAGCTGCGTGTCCTCCCGACACGTAGTGGTAAAATGAATGTTTTTTTTTATACTACGTCGGGAGGCATACAAGCATACGTCTCACCTGACATGAAGCAGTTACTATAAACTTTTAACGCTTGTAATATATTAAGTATCACTCGCGCGATGCCTCCTCTGCTGCTTACACAACAACCCTCTAGGGAGTTGTTATTTGGCTGCGGTTTTCTGTGAGGTGGAGGTGCTTCCCCAGACGGGCTGCTTTGATGCGCCCTACCTCTCTTAAAACATCCAGACCAACACAAACAGACATGTTCACGCACACAAATTTTGAGCGTTATTCACGACTGAGCCACCGAGCTCGTCAGAAGGTGTAATATCGTGTCAGAGAAACGAAAGCGCTACAGCTCAGGGAATTACTTGCATTAAGGCAAGTCGCTGGGTTTCAGCCATCACCCGGTAAGAATCGCGAGAGGCAAGCTACTCGTAGAAGCTTCAACAGGAGATGTAATGTAATTTATAGAGATAAGATTAATGACGTTCAAGTTAACGTCGTAGGCATATCATACGAAAATATGGTGATCACGGTAAATATACAACAAAATGAAGCAGGATTGATGAAGAATAGTTAGCGAAGAGTGCAATGATGATGATGAGGATGATGATGAGGACAAACTCACAGCATTCAACGCCAAGCTGCAAGCGCCGATAGAACTTCAAGCCCTCCAGCAGCGTCAATTTTAATTGTTTTTTAAACATGCATTTGGATGAGATTGTTCTTATTGGAGAAGGAATTTTGTTCCAGCACTTAGTAGCTTGGTGACGGCCACAGCCAGTGAAAGCAACGGTCCTGTGATGATGGTAGGCCACTGGTACACGTGTTAATCTAGGGACAACCGATCCGTAATGACGATGGAATGTTGAAAACTTGAGTTTATCTCTCATTACCCGCGGGCCGCTTTTCCGTCAAGAAATGTATGGGGAAACGTATATAACGGGGTCTCACAGGTTACAGAGGTATTGCGGGTTTATATATTTAGTAAGATCAAACATTAGTACTGCGAGATGATCGAGATTCTATATACGGAATGACAGCGTCGCACAGAAATGGCGGCACACGAGTCCGCGGTGGAATGGAATAACAGATGAGGAGTCGCTGTGTTGACAACGGAGCTTGCAACGCGCTAGCGACATTCTTTTTGTTGCTAGCGTTGACTGGTGACGGTACATCATCGGGCCGTATGCTTGTTTGCTATCCGTCGTTGTATAAAAAAACTATTTGTCATTTTAAAGGTATAAAATACCCATAAATCAATTAACGAAATATAATAGTTTCGCTTCAATGGCTACCTACTTATCAATAAATTTTATTATCCAAACAAAAAAATTTACAAATTGGTAATAATATGTTATTTATTGGAGAACCGGTAGAACAGCGTTTTACGAACATGTTTATGACACCTTTGCCTCGGATTTTTTTTTATAATCGTGTTTGTGACATGTTTCTTAGCCAACATCCAGTATTACAATCTGGAAATGATTCAGCGCTGATAACCATATTTAATTCCATTTGTCATCATTATTATTGTTCGAATTATTATTTGAGTGCTTGAAGAGAGAAATGAATGTTAAAGAAGCGAGTGAGATATGTAAGGATCGAGTAACGTGGCGCTCGGTTCTCTCTGCCTACCCCGTAAGGGATTTGGCGTGAAGTTATAGATAGACAGATAGACAGAATTATTATTTTTGACGAGCTCGTAGCGCAGTCGTGAATGATGCGATTATGACGCTAACGCTCGTGGGTTCGATTCCCACACAAGACAAACATTTGTGTGCATGAACATGTCTGTTTGTCTTGGTCTGTGTGTTTTAAGAGAGATAAGGCGCATCAAAACAGCCCGTCTTGGGAAACACCTCCACCTCTCTGGGTTGTTGTGTTCCTACATGTAAGTGAGGTCATCAGTAACTTCCAAAGGAGTTAACCGCTCTACATCAGGTGGACCGTATGCTGGTATGCCTTCTGACGTTGTATAAAAAAAAAAACCAACAAACCACTTTTTGTTTTTTTTGCTTGTTACCGCCTAAATATCTCAGTGTTTCGAGCTTACTGACCAAACAGAATGGGATAACTACGTAAAATCTCTCCCATCAATTCTCTATAGGTAATTTTTTTTTTGGTTATGCCGCAGATTTTGCACAATACTCGCATCTTCCTTGAAGCGTAACCTTACTCATTAGCAGAAACACGATCGAAAGCGAACAGTTTTCAAAAATTATAATTATAAGATTATAAATATATGAATTATAAGAATTATATTTATTACATAGTTAGATATATATAGCTGAGTTGGTCTGAAAGAGAGCGTCGGTGTTAAAGTAAGAAGAGGCATGCTCTGTTGGTTCGGACATGTAGAAAGAATGCAGGATGAAAGAATGACGAAGCAGATATACAATGCAAAAGTGGAAGGATGCAGGAGCCGAGGAAGGCCAAGACTTACCTACCATGACCAAATTGGTCGTATTCTGTCAGAAGGTGATGTCAGGAGCCCTAGAAACCGGCGAGCGTGCATGAAAAGAGCAATGAATGTTAAAGAAGCGAGTGAAGTATGTAAGGATCGAGTCACGTGGCGCTCGGTTCTCTCTGCCTACCCCGTAAGGGATTTGGCGTGAAGTTATACGAGTAGATAGATATTTATTACAAATAAATTAATTTTTAAGTTCTGAGGTTTTAATTTAACCAGTTGGTATATTATAGTTTATCGCTGTCTAGCGCATGATTGTTTCGAAAATAGCATTTTAAAATTTAATCATTTATGTATTTAAATTTGCAAACTGGTTGTGTCTGCTCGGCCATAGCTATAAATTATGGGCAAAACGAATTTGTCCAACACAAATATAGCCTACTTCCTTAATGTCTATAGAAAGAAATATCGTGTAGATAAGGTGTGCGGGTTTTTATAAATCCTGTGTTAGTGTGATTGATTTTGTGTGAGAATAATACATTCTCACATAAAATTAATGGACAAAAATACATTTCGATAATGTACTCATTCTCAGAGTATCTTCGCCAAATCTTTAGGGTTAGGTAGCGAACGCCGTCTGTCGTAATGGACTAGGTATTGGGTAACGCTAATTAAACGAGGAATATTCTCACACATTATTAATGTACAAAAATACTTTTAGACAATACACATTCTCACACAAAATTAATTTACAAAAATACTTATAAATAATACACATTCTCACTCACAATTAATTTACAAAAAACTTTTAAATAATGTACATCATCACATAAAATTCATTTACAAAAATACTTTTAGACAATACACATTCTCACACAAAATTAATTTACTAAAATACTTTTAAATAATACACATTCTCACTCACAATCAATTTACAAAAATACTTTTAAATAATGTACATTCTCACATAAAATTAATTTACAAAAATACTTTTAAATAATACACATTCTCACACAAAATTAATTTACAAATATATAATGTAAATGTTATTTTTTGTACACACGTCGTGCGTAGATGTAATAAAAGTTAACAATCGGGTCGAAATTTAACAATTCCGTACGTAAAAGTTGCCACCTAATATGTACGGAATCTTAAAAACTCGATGCAGACCAAGCCGTAGCTAAAGTCTGCAAGTCTGTGCAGACGGCAGCATCAAAATAATGTGCAGCAAAATCTTCATCTTTATTGCTTCCTCGCCTCTCATACAACATAAATAAGCCATATTTACTGTCCCGATTTCGATAAGACTCCCATTGCTTGATAGATTAGATGAAATAACGTATTCCTTTTGCTATTTCGAAATGGCGAAAGGCTATAAGGCTATCCTGCTGTATTAGCAATGGATATATATTTATGAGAGTAGGATGCAAAGCTGCCTGTCTAGGGAACTACTTCCACCTCACAGATAATCGGAGCCAAATAACTCCCTGGAGGGCTGTTGTGATCCTGCGAGTGAGTGACGTTACTGTCCTAAGGAGTAGCTGTACTAGCAGCAGCATTACAAGCGTTCATACGCTACGGTAATCACTTAAGATCAGATGGGCCGTATGCTTGTTTGTCTTGATCAGGAAGTATTTAAGAGAGGTAGGACGCATCAAAGCAGCAAAGGAAGTAACCCTGAAATTCGCAGCAAAATAGCAACTCCTTGAAAAGTTGTCATGTAAGTAAGCTTCTCATGATTTGCTGTGCTAGCAGTAAAGTTGTCATCGCTAGCGATAACTAATGTATTACATGCATCCATAGCTACGGTAACTATTTGGTCACGGACGGCAATCAGGTGGGCCGTATGCTTAAAAGAAGGAGAGGCAACAAGTGATACTTCGTTAACGCTAGGAGTCTGGCCTGCCTCTGTGCCGTATGTTTGTTCGATTCCCGATAAAAAATGCAAGTTAAACTGCAGTAATTTCATAGTTCAAGTGGCCTTACAAATATGAAAGCATGAGACTTATTTTAATTGCTGCACAAAAAGTAAAGGTGGGTTCAGACCCGACGTTAATTGTTCGCCGTTCGCCGAACAGATTCCGATATCACAAAAGAGATTCCACAGTCATTAGCTCGGTATAGGCGTTTTTGCGCGTGCAAGAATTCGAGAATCCGTTTTTTGAATTCGAACATTGTCCTCTGAGTAGACTAAAGAATAGATGTGTAATGTCTTGTACGTTTGTGTTGGATTTGGTTTATAGCAATTTTATGCTGAAAGCTTGCTGACCGCGTTCGTAATGGTGACGTAAGAAAGAGAGTTGGTCTGAAAGAGAGTGTCAGTGTTATGATAAGAAAAGAAATGCTCCGTTGTTTTGGATACGTACAAAGAATGCAGGATGAAAGAATGACGAAACAGATACACAACATGAAAGTGTTATTTGACTCTGGTTTTCTGTCATAATCTTGTGTTACATGTAAGCCGTCTCCACATAATAAGTAATTCTTTTATGGGGCAATGTATACGGTTCTATAACAAACTTCCCAGCAATATAAGAGCATTGTCAATAAACAAATTTTAAACTACTATTAAAGCCAAATTGTGTAGCAGGGCATATTATAAAGTATCTGACTATATTAATGATAAAAATGTCTGGGATTGAGTCGATCCAATTATAATGTAATTAATAAATTATGTAAATTTGTTTTTGGCAGTATTTTTATCAGTGCTCACCTAGTCATAAACTGCACGGTAGGGAAAAGAATTGTGATGATTCCAAACAAATGTAGCCATTTTTACGGAATAAAAAGATTTTCACTTTGACTGTGAAGATGAGGTACTTCCCCAGTCGGTCTTGATACGTCTTACTTCTCTTATGTAAACGAAATTGTTAAATGAAAGATTACGAAACAGATATACATAGAAGTATATAGGAGCCGAGGAAGACTAACCTACCATGACTAAATTGGACGTGTTTTATCAGAGGTTCATGTCAGAAGCCCTAGGAACCGACTGCACGCCATGACAAGAGCTGTGAATGTTAAAGGAACGTGTGAGGAGTGTAGGGACCGTATCTTATGACGCCCTGCTTGCTATCTGAAGGTATACATACGTAATGCTGAGCGTAAGGAAAGCTGTTGAATGATTCTGCATGTTTTTAAGTGCATGATACGCTTTGTTGCCTCCTTGTTTCTCCTTTCTTCTCCTTTGACGTGAATTCGTCTTTAAATTTGCTCCCATAATGAAAAGCAATTCAGAAAACTGGTGATAACAAAATCGGTTGATACAATTTGGTATTGTGGCTACATGTCTATCATTTACATTCAAAATTTAATTACACCAATTGATAGCTAAAGTGTCAAAGATTTACGTTGAGTGAGGACTGTGACATCACGAGGTTGGGACAAAGCGCCGCCATTTTGAGATCATTTCGCTGTATCATATAATTGCCTACTAGTATAACTCCTTCCGTTTCCCGTTATGAAGACGTATTCACGTAAAACTCACGGCCGTGTCGACCACCCCAGACAGACCCCATTTTTGCTGGTATTTACTCACTATCAGATGATCTAGTGTAATGTATATCAAAGAGAGAGAGAGAGAGATAGAGTTATAGCACGGGCAAAAACAGAGTCGACATGCAAACAGTGCGTAATAATTGTGTTACAATGGATGATGCTTCTACACGAAAAGAATATGCTTATAATATTTCTGGTGGGACAAAAAGAGAGGGTGTTAGAGCACGATAGAAAGAACACAGTCGGCATGCGAGTTGTGCGCAAAATTTGTGACGTAGATCTGTTGTAGACCGGGTTCATAATAATGATGTTCCTATACCAACAGGAAAATAAATGGTTGTCTGTAAAGTCGGTTTACGAACGATAATTTTACGTGATAACGTCATAAGAAAACATTCAACAGTTGACAAAACAGTTCACGTGTAGGTTGTGTGCTGCCGCTGTCTCTCTTCTACTCGGGACGCATCGGCCGATGGAGTGGAAGAGAGATAGATGCGTCACAAGCTGAACGCTTAGGCAGATCGTGCCTCTCTATCGCTTGTTCCGCGCTCTCGTTTGCACGCTCGGCTCAGACGGAACGTGACACTTTTTCGTGCGTGCAGCCGGCGTTCATCGATTTGTAAGATGTTATCACGTCAAAAAAGGATTCAAGTAGAAATAAGAATAGAAGAGACATTATCTGTTGATCTTCCTTCTTCTTTCTCTTGTTTCTTAATTAGTTTGTTGACGGAGTCCCGATCTAAGCCCTAAGGATTTGGCATAGATACTGATTGAGACATGGAGCGGCTGCCGCCAGATCTCCACAGACCCAGACAGAAAACCACACCTCTCTTCATGGTCTTCCTCACGATGTCTTCCTTCAACGCTGATCAAAATAATATAAATGTGTATGTGTACATTATTTCGAAACTACATATTTAGTGGTACATACGAGGATTCGAACCCTGGACCAGTATGTTTGTAGGCTGGTTCGTTATCCACTTTTTTAAGAGAGGTAGGGTGCATAAAAGCAGCCCGTCTGGGGAAGTACCTCCACCTCACAGAAAACCGCAGCCAAATAACAACTCCCTAGAGGGTTGTTGTGTTCCTGCGTGTGAGTGAGGTCACCAGTAAGCTCCCAAGGAGTTGCTGTGTAAGCAGCGGAGGAGGTATCGCGCGAGTGGTACTTAATATATCTCAACCGTTAATATGATATGGTACCCGCTTTACGTCAGGTGGGCCGTATGCTTGTATGCCTCCCGACGTAGTATAAAAATCCACTGGGCTATCTGCTGCTCTGTATTAGATATGTAATCTGTTAGTATACTGTATAATTACTGTTTTTTTATTCATCAATTTGTGTAAACGCAAGGTTGTTCCTCATTCACCCCTGTCATTTGTCCATATTCAGCCCATTATTTAGGCATGTAGTTTCACTATTATTTTCAGTAATAAAGATAAATTTATTTATATCTCTGCTGAATAACAAATGAGGTTATGTCAGAAGAGAAGTAGGCCACGACTATATAGAATCAACATTCGGCTGGTTGGATTCCAGAATGGTTTTGATTTACAATTGGAGCCGATGGCTGGCGTTGCAATCGGCTGCAGTCGGTCTGTTGGGTCCGCTAGTATATAATTTTTAAGAGAGGTAGGGCGCATTAATGCTACCCATCTGGGCAAGTACCCCCACCTCACAGAAAACCGCAGCCAAATAACAACTCACTAGCGGGTTGTCGTGTTCCTGTGAGCGAGGTCACCAATAAGCTCCCAAGGAGATGCTGTACAAGCAGCAGAGGAGGCATCGCGCGGGTGATACTTAATATATCGCAAGCGTCAATAAGCGTGTAATAAATCAAGCGTGGGCCGGATGCTTGCATGCCTCCCGACGTAGTTTAAAAAAATATGTATATATTTCGAGTAGTCAGTAAGAATCTACCAACCTTTTTGGCATTCCGAACGGGAATCTTATGGAAGATGTCACCACCTCCCTCCTATATGTACGGAGGGTGCCCCCCACGGAAGAATGGCTAACACTCGGGGTGGTTTTGTCTTACTTTTGTGGGTCTACGTTTTCATTGGCGAAAAAAGAAATAAAAAACAATCTCGGAAGCTGTTCTAACGATTTGCGTTGAATATTATATTCAGATAAAGGTTATGCTTTATAAGTTTATCTGCATAGGTGTGTTTGTTAAAAAAGGAATTATGAAATAAAAAAACATAGAAAAGGCTTAGCAAAGCTCGGTCACTCAGATACTTTTTACAATTCAATCCTTTAAAGGCTCAAGTTTGCGCTCATCGCTAACCACCGCGTTCACCGCTAAAACCCCATTTGCTGTGGCTCCTTATTTCCAGAATACGCCTCTTACCATCGCCAATAGCTTTGGGATTCTCGATATCGAGATCTCCAGCGATGTTCAGTACCGCAGTCACCTGGAAGAGAAGGTCAAGCTGTCGTCCAAGAAACTATGTGTCCTCAACAGTACTTTAGCTTGGGTCAAAGACTTATATTATATAAATCACAAGTCAGACCGCATATGGAGTACTCTAGTCACCTTTGGGCGGGGGCACCTGGATACCAGCTGGGGCCTTGTGACTCGGAGCAAAGAAGAGGTGTGAGGATCGTTGATGATCCTAAACTCACACACGGTATTGAGCCCTTAAGTCGAAGGAGAGATTTCGCCTAGCTTTGCATGTTCTACGGATTATACAATGGGTTGTGTTCGACATGATGCCAACAGACTCATTTTACAATCGAACCTCTCGCCGATGTCTGGGAGTTAATTCTCATATACTGGAGTCGCAATTGGCACGTACTATGCGGTTGCAGTGAAGTTTTCTGTCGAGAACTCTAAAGTTGTGGAATGAGCTCCCTGCCGAGGTCTTTCCTAGGGGCTAGATCATGGGGCAAGAAGAAAGAATGCAGGAAGAAAAAAATATAAAACCGATATAGAATATGACAGCAGAAGAGTGTAGGAACCGAGGAAGGCCAAGACTTACCTACCATGACCAAATTGAAAAATAATCAATATGAAAAGTAGAAGACGTTCATATGACGATATTAATTCTTATCCAAGTAAATAGTTTCAATTATTGTTATGTTCTATTTGTAAAGTTTTAATTTATCATTCTGTTTATGGACCCGAGCGAAGTCGGGGCGGGGCGCCGTTAAACAATATGAAATGAAATGTTGAGTGCGGAACAACCCGTAAAATACCGACTCCGCAAAAACAAGTATTGTTAGTAACCTAAGTAATACGAGGACCTGCGCGTGAAAGAATGAAGCTTTGGACTTTGAGACCGAATACTCCACGCAGTCATTTATACGTAAAAACTAGCCGCCACGCGGCTCCACGTGGAGTTCAAGTTTTGCGCTGGAACTCTACACATTTCCGGGATGTAAAGTATCATTAACTATTACATAGAACAAGCAATTCATACATATAATAAATGAGAGCGCTGAGGAGTATTGTGTGGAGTTAGAATGATACATACATATAATCACGCCTCTATCCCGTAGGGGTAGGCAGAGACCACTTCTTTCCACTTGCTACGATCCTTACATACTTGTTTCGCTTCGTCCACTTTCATTATTCCCTTCATACATGCTCTTCGGTTTAGGGTACTCTTGACCTGGCCTTTTTTCAAGACGTCCCTGATTTGGTCTCGAAACGTCCGCCTAGGATTACCCCTTCCAACACTTTCATTCACACTCGCCTTATACACTTTTTTCGTCAATCGTTCTTCATTCATTCTCTCGACATGGCCAAATATCAGCATACCTTTCTCAATTTTTGTCACTACATCTTCTTTCAGACCACAACGTTTCCTTATCTCACTATTTCTTATCCTGTCAGCCTGTCACTCAGTTTAACTCCTAGAATATTAGTTAGAATGATAGGTAGAATAAAAATAAACTGTGTGGAATGAATGATGTAATGACAAAAACTGAAAAGGGTATGCTGAAGATTTGAAAAGAATGGGCAAAAGAGTTTCGAAAGAAGTATATCGAGCAAGAGTGAGTGGAGAATGTGGAGATATTGGCAGGGGTGTGAGTGGAGATATAGCTGATGTGCTGAAAAAGGGCCAAATTGAAAGCACCCGAAACCGAAGAGCATATGAGGAGAGGTTGATGAGTGTGCAAATGGCAAGAGAGTCGTTCCATCGTCTTTGCCTACCCCGATGGGAGACAGGCGTGATGATATGTTCGTATGTAATAAAACTGTATCGATATAGAATCTATACATTGGATATTTTCTAGATAATCTTATATGATAGCCATTATTATCAATGCAGAAGTCAAATATATATATATGTCTGTTACACAAAAACCATTGAACGATTTTTGTTGATAGTTGCTATACTAATAACTGATTATCTGATAGCATACTTCTATTGTTAGAAAATATGTTATGGTCTGGGTGTTTTTAAGAGAGGTATGGCGCATCAAAGTAGCCTGTCCGGTGAAGTACCTCCATCTCACAGAACTTGCAATATACAATACAAAACTTGAATATTGCACCAATAAAATATACAAATATACATAGTCTGTATAAGAAAGTACAATAGGCGGCCTTATCGCTAATGAAATTTCTTCCAGCCAACCTTAACTTAAACGAGAATTGACGAAAATAAAGGTAGGTGGCGCATAATGACATAAAGTAAAAGAAACTTATACAATTACTCAATTTATGTCAGCACTATAGATACAATACAAAAGTATGCAGTTATTCTTTTGGTGTCATACTACACCAAAAGAAAACCTGAACAGGATTGAAGCATATATAAGTTCAGAAGGTTAAATTGAAAGGTATTATTAGCTTTTGATGAGCTGTTTAAAGTTCAACAGTGTTTGAGACTGCCTGATTGTAAGAGGTAAGTCATTCCACAGACGGACGGCTTGAACAGAAAAGGAATTAGAAAAAAAGTTTGTGAAGTGAGAGAGTGTTTTCAGACGAAAATAGAAAAGATCACGTGGTGAGGGGCCCTCACTATGGATGTCCCTATGGTCTTGATGCGTCCCACCTTTCTTAAAAACACGTAATGGCTAAATGAAATGAATCGGTACAATAACACAAACGTTTGAACATGCAACATATGCATATAATAGAGCTGTCTATTGAACCGGTCTCGGGTTCGAACCCGTACGTTTGGGGTGGAGATAGGATCTCCTGGCCGCCCGACGGTGGTATTCCAAAAATTCCCAACCGATATAGAGGGTACAGTTGGCAGAATAAGCGTTACTACGAGTATTAAAAAAGAAATAACAAATGTCCACTGATGGGATTTTTTTGTAGTGATAACTTCTTTAGCATCGTCGTGATTTGATACTCGAAGAAACGAAAACGCGACAGTAAAAAGAGACAACCACATATATCTATAGACTTTAACGTGCGAGCGAATAAGATATAAGGTTTGATACAGTGTTTATTACAGGGTCCGAGCGTTGTGCGTATGTTAGTACGTGTGAGTGCGTATTACGAAGCTTGGGATAAGGCGTCACAACGACCGTGGTGTATTGTGCACTTGTATTGTTTACGTACCTAAATATTTCATTATTTTAATAAAAAAAAATTTCAAGTATGCCGAAAACGAATGGGGAATATTGTCGTGATTATTAAGTTTATATTTTCGAAGGTTTCACTTCTATCGCGTGTTTACTGCACACATTTTTTATACTACCTCAGGAGGCATTCAAGCAGACGGCCCACCTGATGACCCGACTTTGACCTGATGTAAAGTAGCATGTGAACGCTTGTGATAGATTAAGTATCACTCGCTCGACACCACCTCTGCTGCTAACACAATTCCTTAGGAGCTTACTGGTGACCTCGCTCACACACAGGAACACAACAGCCCCCTAGAGAATTGTTATTTCTCTACAGTTTTCTGTGTGGTAAAGGTACTATCCCCAGACAGTGAAGCGCCGCCATATAATTTCTGTCTTCCCCGCTACGAAGACGTATTCACGTACACATCACGGCCATGTCCTCGGCGTACATCATCAGTAGAAATAGAAATATATTTATTCCAACTTCACATAATAATTTTACAGTAAAGTATGTACACATACACACAAGTGAAGTCAGAATTGACCCCCACTCAGGGTTCTTTGCTAGGAACTCACAAAGAATTCCCAGCCCTGGTTTTCAGTGAAAGTCAAGAGTGACGACATGGACCGAAAATATACAATGATATACAACTATTACAGAAAATATACAACTATTACAATACATATAAATAAAAGGGGAAAAAAAGTTCATCCCGGTTTTTTCCTTCTGTGTTGTGGATATCTAACATTCGTTCCATGTGAAAATAATTTTCATCAAACCCTTAGGCTTAAAAGGGTGTTGTGGCCAATGATATTGTATTTAAGATATTGTATTTAAAGATGACGTATATTCATACTGCGCGTCGTTTTGTTATTGTTCCACTACGACATTATAGTACTTACTTACTTAAGAAGGGGATAGATAATACGGAACGCATGATATAGAGAGAGATAGCTATCTGTCAAGAGTTGCGCTTGAAATACGTCAGCGCATCATAGAATAGCGCATATTAGACCAATTGGGTTAATTTCATTGCCTCAGTTTTTGCGCGCTAGTACGACATCTACCTCTTTAACAATATCATTGGTTGAGGCCTATTCCGTATTTATGTACAATTTGTCGTAATTGATTGAATGATTATTGCTCTAAGTGGCCACAATAAGCAATAATTAAAATTTTGGTATGTGTTTCAAAAAACCATAAATATGGTTCTACAGTGCCAGTATTGAGTGTTTTCCTGGAATTAGTCTTAAATTCATCGTTGTTAATAAAAACAAAATGAGGGCGCCAATTAGCTTTATACGCCCTCTATTGGACAATTCACGACCATTTTTTTGAAGTGATAACTTTTTAAGGGAGCGTATACCGCTTCGTTACGCAACTCGTTACGCCGCCAGTCTGTCTGGCTTCCCTTTTAGCTGGCAGCGGTAGGCAGGCTCAGTTGTAACTAAGAATAAAATAAATTTTATAATCAATAAAAGATTTTATTAACCCTTCGAAACCTGGGTGGTCGTATACGACCGCGAAATGTATGGGAAAACGTATATAACGGGTTCTGACTGCTCGATAAATAATCTTTCCTTACATTATCATATTAATATACAAATTTAAGTAATAACCTAAGCTTTTCTCAAGTTAAACAATTTCAATATTAAATAGTTCAACTTAGATTAATTAACCCTTTGAAACCCGGGTGGTCATATATGACCACGAAATGTATGGGAAAACGTATATAACGGGTTCTGACTGCTCGATAAATAATATTTCCTTACATTATCATATTTATATACAAATTTAAGTAATAACCTAAGCTTTTCTCAAGTTAAACAATTTCAATATTAAATAGTTCAACTTAGATTAATTGTTATCACTTCTGTCGGGCGTCCCGAGTCACACACGTTTTTTTTATGTTATACAACGTTGGGAGGCATATAAGCATACGGCCCACCTGATGTAAAGTGGTTACCATAGCCTATAAACACTTGCAACACATTATTTGAGTACCGTTTTCTGTGAGGTGTAGGTTCCCGAAATGGGCCCGTCTTGGTGCGCCCTACCTCTCTTGAAAACGCCCAGACCAAGACAAACAGACATGTTCATGCACACAAATATTTGTCCTGTGTTTCACCACCGGGTTTGTCTAATAGGCAATCCTAATAGATTAGTAAACGGGATTGCCCTAGGAATGAGAACTAATGTGGATTTTCAAGTATTTTTTGTGCTGTCCCTCCCTATGGGCAGGTAGTATCATTCATGGCCGTATGTATACCTGTGCCCACATTTCTCATACCTATCTTTTTATTTTTGTCCCGCGTCAGTTCGCTAATGTACGCGTGTGTACTTATGTTCGGCCGTTACTTATCGAAAGATCGCTGCCAATATTCCCTTTTTTAGGGTTCCGCAGTAACAATGAAGAAACCCCTTTGGAGGAGTCGATCTATCTTTTGGATGACCTGGTGGCGCAGTCGTGAATGACGCGACTTTGACACCAACACTAGTGGGTTCGATCGCCAAACATTTTTGTGTGCATGAACATGTCCGTTTGTGTTGGTATGGATGTTTTAAGAGAGGTAGGGCGGATCGAAGCAGCTCGTATGGGGAAGTACCTCCACCTGACAGAAAACCATAACCAAATAACAACTCCCTAGAGGGTCGTTGCGTTCCTGCGTGTGAGTGAGGTCACCAGTAAGCTCCCAAGGAGTTGCTGTGTAAGCTGCAGAGGAGGCATCGCGTGAGTGATAATTAATATATCGCAAGCGTTAATAGGCTACCCGCTTTACATCAGGTGGGCTGTATGCTTGTATGCCTCCCGACGTAGTATAAAAAAAAATGTGAAGTCTCTTATTGCTAAAATAATTTTTTTCGAGGCAACCTTAAGGTAACGGTACGGCAATAAATCTGTCCACAACATCACGGAACCCACGTTGAAAAACAAAGTCGGCCTTATCCCGTGTTTTCGGTGTATTTTTTCGACATATGAAAGACGGCATCCGAATTATTAATTTGAATTCTACGAAATTTTCATTACTTTAATAATGTAAAAGGTTGATTTTTAGATTATTTCTCGAGAAGTGACAGCGAGTAATTTCAAATTGAAACGCTACCACCAATATTTGTGGCAATCGTTTGGCATATACTGCAATATGTCCAAACGTTGGCACTCATACAAGGAGGCACTTCCTCTACCTCTGTTAAAACACCCAGACTAAGACAAACACAAATGTTTTCATGTGTGGGAATCGAACCCACGAGCGTTGGTGTTAAAGTCGCTACTTTATATAAATAATAATAATAAATAAATGTTGTCGGACAAATTACACAGCGCCATCTAGCCTCAAAGTAAGCGGAAGCTTGTGTTATGGGTACTAGACAACTGATAAACACACGTAAATACATTTTTTTTTTGTAAATACATACTTATTATACATAGAAAATACCCAGACCAATACAAACAGACATGTTCATGCACACAAATGTTTGTACTGTGTGGGAATCGAACCCACGAGCGTTGATGTCAAAGTAGCGTAACAGCGTGTTCCATCACTGCGCCACCGACGCTCGTGGGTTCGATTCCAATTTGTTTTGATATTCGCATTGTTCAGCAGTGTGCAAACAGCCTTACGGATACCGGCAAATTAAGTGTCGGCAGATCAAAGATCTAGCCACGACATTTTGTTACTTAATTATGGTGCACCACGTGCAGAGCTTTTTCCTAAGCACTACGAGAAAGGCGCAAGGAGGTTTTTGCAGGGTCGGCAATACAAGAGTGACACCCCTGGTGTTGCAAATGCCCATAGGCATTATTGCTTACCAACCGTTTCCGAGCCTACCGGTTCAAAGTAAGTTTGGCTCGCCCATGCGATGATGAGACTCTCGAGACTATCAGGCAGGCCGTACGTTTGTTTGCCACCTTAGTGGTATAAAAAAAGAGCTTAGCTTTGACCTCAATGATATTATATTTTAAAACGAGTAATTCTTCTATACATATGTACTGATATAATGTTTTAACCTGTTAAAATTCTTCTACCTAGCAGGGTGACACAGGCACCGTTTTTAGGGTTCCGTACCCAAAGGGTAAAACGGAACCCTATTACTGAGGCTCCGCTGTCCGTCCGTCCGTCTGTCACCAGGCTGTATCTCATGAACCGTGATAGTTAGACAGTTGAAATTTTCACAGATGATGTATTTCTGTTGCCGCTATAACAACAAATACTAAAAATAGAATAAAATAAATATTTAAGGGGCTCTCATACAACAAACGTGAATTTTTTGCTCATTTTTGCTCGATATTGATAACGGCAATAGGTAGACGCTTGAAATATTCACAGAATATTTAGTTATATATTCACTTTAAGAATAAATAATTAAATTAAAATAAAACAAATATTTAAGGGGGGCTCCCATACAACAAACGTGATTTTTTTGCCGTTTTTATAGATAATGGTACGGAACCCTTCGTGCGCGAGTCCGACTCGCACTTGGCCGATTTTTTCCTTCTGTGTTGTGGATGTCTGTCGGTCGCTACATGTCAAAACAAGTCTTCACCTTCTTATCGTAATCCAGCTTCCTAAGATTGATTTTGACATGGAGCAACTGCCGTCAGACCTACACAAACCAGAGGGAAAACCAGACCTTTCTTGTTAGGTCACACGCCTTTGGAAATATTGTTCGTGCGCTGGTTTTCTCACGATGTTTTCCTTATGCAAGCAATACGAAAATACGCATTTAGTGGTGCACATATGTTTGTTACCGCAATCACTTTACATCAGGCGGACCGTATGATTGTATGCCTCCCGACGTTGTATAAAAAATAATATTTCTTACATTCACAAAACCGTATATCTGTATCAATTCGAGCTCTGATTGAAATCTTTTCATTCAGATGTCCATTCATAATAAATATATAAGAAACAAAATGTCACGCCTTCAATCGAATACGATCTGTAAAATATATGACTTTGAAATCGAATGCACGTGATTTAAAAATAAATTAGACTTGCAAAGAAAATATATTCGAAAACTAAAACCCGAGTAAAATAAAGGTGCCCTTTTAAAGGCATAAACAAGGACTTTAATATAGAGTTAAAAATTGCAAAAATATATATTCGAAAACTAAAACCCAAGTAAAATAAAAGTGCCCACTATAAAGGCATAAACAAGGACTTTAATACAGAGTTAAAAATTGCAAAAATATATATTCGAAAACTAAAACCCGAGTAAAATAAAGGTGCCCACTATAAAGGCATAAACAAGGACTTTAATACAGAGTTAAAAATTGCAAAAATATATATTCGAAAACTAAAACCCGAGTAAAATAAAGGTGCCCACTATAAAGGCATAAACAAGGACTTTAATATAGAGTTAAAAATTTCAAAAATATATATCCGAAAACTAAAACCAGAGTAAAATAAAAATGCCCACTATAAAGGTGTAAACAAGGACTCTAATATAGACGAGCTTTAATATAATTTGATGAGCTCGGTCGCGCAGTCGTGAATGACGCGACTTTGACAGCAACACTCGTGGGTACGATTCCCACACATGGCAAACATTTGTGTGCATGAACATGCCTGTTTGTCTTGATCTGGATGTTTTAAGAGAGGTAGGACGCATCAAAGCATCCCGTCTGGGGAAGTACCTCCACCTCACAGAAAACCGCAGCCAAATAATAACTCCCTAGAGGTTGTATTACTGCGTGCATCAAAGCAGTGTGCTTTGATGCGTTCTACCCCTCCTAATTGAATACTGAGGTACTTATACCCCAAAATATATGTTATAAACATAAAACTTTTTTTTCGTAGTCGATGAAAACGCGAAGTTACCTGCCACTTTTATACGTACTAGAAATGTATATGATGACAAATTGTAAATAACTAATACAGCCAACAAAATACTCGGATCTTGCGTAACCAATTCCTAATGGAGTTAGGCACCATTAAATTTAACTCTAATACCATAGCCGCAAGGTTATGAAGAGTGTTTAGATAACATTGTATCTGGATTGACATCGTGAGAGGTCCTATTGAGTAGGGACCATAAAATTTCGGGTCGGTTGCGCGAAATGTTTAACTGGCGTCTACAATGTCCAACCGTGACTGAGGGTTAATGTACGTAATAAAGAGTGTGTTTTTTTAACGCGTTAATCTCTAGGTAATCTTAGGTTTTAAATGTTAGTGATTACATGTGAGGCAATAAATAAACCATTTTTTTTCTTTCTTTCTTTCTAAATCTACAAGGCGAATTTGAGAATATATAGGTATAGAGAGGTATACGTGCGGACGAAGTCGTGGCCTGCAGCTACTATCGTATAATTTGAGGTCGATGTGTGTGTCAGCCTGATCGAACACGTAGGTTAAGCACCCGCAGCCAGTCTATGGATATGTTGGGCTCAAATCTCTTCGAGCTTCTGGGCAAGATAAGTTATCGGTCCACGCTATTTTCTAAAGGTACTGATTTTGACATAGAGCGACTGCCGCCAAACCTCCACAGCCTAAAGGGGAAAACAGACCTTTCTTAGGTTACTTCACACGTCTTTTCAGAAATATAATTTCTCTGACGTGCGTGTTTCCTCACAATGGTTTCCTTCAGCGCTGAACAAGTGATAATTACAAATATGTACACACAAGTCTGGAAACACGATCATTCTAACAAGAGATCAGTTAGTTAATAAACTGGTTATTTATCCAACTAGATTGGCAAACAAGCATGTCGCCCGCTTTAGATGGTAAGCGGTCACCGCACCCTATTGATGCTCGCAACACCACGGGGATGTTAATCGCGCGCTGCCAATCTTGTGACCTAAGGCTGTTTCGTCACAGTACCCAGTCATTTCTCTGCTATATCTCACCCTTCAAACCTGAACACAGCTATATAAATATATCTGCTTGGTGGTAGAAATAGGTGAGACAGAGGTACCCACGCAGTCGACGACTGTACAAAGTCTCCTTCTGGTAAATCACTGCTCTTGAAACACGTGTATAGTATAAGCTGAACCCCGCGATTTCATCCGCGTGTATCCCAGCATCCCATAGGAACCGGTTTTTTTTACATTTTTTTTTCCTCGGCTTCTAAGCATTGTATCGCGATGTAGAATAGCCTTAACCTTCCTTAAGAATGGTGTTAACAAATGCAAAAAACCGTGTGCGTCTCGGGACGCCCGACAGAAGTGATAGTTTAAACTAATCTAAGTTGAACTATTTAATATTGAAATTGTTTAACTTGAGAAAAGCTTAGGTTACTTAAACTTTATGTATATTAATATGATAATGTAAGGAAAAGTTACTTATTAATAAAATCTTTTATTGATTATAAAATATATTTTATTCTTTGTTACAAATGAGCCCGCCTACCGCTGCCGTATGCGTGAGAGAAACGGAAGTCAGACAGACTGGTGCCGTAACGCGTTACGTAATGAAACGGTTTACCCTCCCATAATAAGTTATCACTTCAAAAATAATTCAATAAATACGACTGGTAGTTCCATGCATTAGCGCGTTCAAACAAACTGCCGCTTTAATAACAGTGTATATTAAACGATAATTATCGTGTGCCCTAACTATAGTTTAGCGTAATCGTTTCAACTCGCCCGTAACATGACCCTAACGACTTGAGTCTAGAGCTCTAACCGATCAAGTTGCAGGCATTGTTGCCTGTCCACCTAGTTGGTACACTCGCATTCAATGTACAGTCAGTCATAATAACTATGTGATTAGATATTTTTTATACATCAAGAAGCCATATAAGCATATTTTCCACCTTATAACTAGCTCGGTATCGCAGTGGTTAGTAACGCTACTTTGACACTACATCTCGTAGGTTCGATTGCTAAACATTCGTGGAAGTACCGATGTTTTAAGAGCTTACACAGCAACTCCTTGGGAGCATACTGGTGACCTCACTCACACGCAGGAACACAACAACCCTCAAGGGAGTTGTTATTTGGGAGCGATTTTCTGTGAGGTACTTCCCCAGACGGACTGCTTTAATGGGCTCTACCTCTCTTAAAACATCCAGATCAAGGCAAACAGACGTGTTCATGCACACAAATGTTTGTCTTGTATGGGAATCGAACCCACGAGCGTTGGTGTCAAAGTCGCGTCATTAACTACTGAGCCACCGAGCTCGTCAAAATTACCTTGAGTAACCTATATATAGATCCATCATCATCACGGGTCATACAGATTAGTTCTGTGTTTCGAGTATCTAGTTACAACTCACGACTCGGGTAAAACTCCAGGGGAGCACCTCCCCTGTGTGATCAGCCATGCAATTCTCTAAACGACTCGTAATGGCTGTGTGCGTCGCTGTGATCACAGATGTCACAGCTTTGACATCGTCTACTGCGATCACGGCTTTTTATTTGGTATTCTATAAGGCTGTAAGCGTACGCGAGGCTGTTTGCCTTGTAGAATTCCAATTCCAAACGCAGCCTTGCGGCGCTAGTGTCGCAAAACCATGAAAAGCGACACTAAGGAATTGCAATTTTGTGTTCAAGGCTATAACAGCCGATGTTTCCGAGGATGTAAGGATGTTTGCTCTTACAGAATTGCATGGCAGGTACCGCTATGCGCCGTGTGGATAGAAGGAGATAGAGATAAAAAAAAATTCATGATGGGTGTTTGGTCACACACTACTATGTTGGACTACTAGATTGGACTGAAGACCTTTAAAAGACAATTTACACAGCAATAATTGTGTGAAAGGACAACTAAGACAACGTAGTCAATTTTAAGAGAGGTTTGGCGCACCATAGCAGCTCACAGCCTAATAGCAACTATCTGGAGGGTTGTCCCTGCGAGTGAGTGAGGTCACCATTAAGCTTAAGAGTAGCTGTGTTAGCAGCAGAGGTGACAACGCGCGAGGGATACTTAATGTGTAGCGGTCATAGGTTACGGTAACCATTTTACATCAGGCGGGTCCTATGTTTGTATACTTCCAGACGTTGTATAAAAAACGTTATCGTAGCTAATAAATGGTTGCTATACAGGAGGATTGCCACCACTGCTGCTAGCACACCAACTCTTTAGGAACTCATCGATAACCTCATTCACACGCAGGAACACGACAGCTCGCCAGTGACTTATTTGGCTGCGGTTTTCTGTCAGGTGGAGGTACTTTCCCAGACGGGTTGCTTTGATGCGCCCTATTTCTCTTAAAACATCTAGACTAGGAAAACTGTAGGCCAATTCTACTAAAAACCTGCATCTGCACGTTTACGCTTGACATTTGAGTCGTGCAGGAGTAGTGCAGTGCCAATACGTGTATTCTATTAAAATTTCCTGCACTGCAACGGCACTGCAACTACGCTGCAACTGTGCGTATCCTGCAAATGAACTACTTAACACCTGTCATGTTACCATATTTCAATCTAATAAATTGGATTTTTACTTAATGTTGATTCCTACAGTTTTCAAGCCCCATTGCCCTTGGTTGCCAGCGTGAAGGTATTTCTAACTGAAAAGAAGCTTTACTTAATCATTTATTCCCACAAACATCGCCGAAAACAAACGTTTTGTAATGTAAATCACCGCTTTAAAACAATAATTTCACTTCGCAAAAGTTGCTTGAGACTAACGTTAGCAAAGTGCAAATAAACTCCTTCAAAACTTCTGTCACCGCTATACAAATGTCAAAACAATTTATCAGAATACGATTATATAGCAGGACACGTGCAGGTGCAGTGTAGGCTTTTTAACAGAACGGCGAGTCATTTACTGCAGCGTTGCTGCTGTCAGATCGCTTAACAGAATGACAAAGCGTCAAAACGTCATTTACACACACGCCGCGCAGCAGCAGTGCAGTTGCCGTTTTCTAGTAGAATTTGCCTCCTGATATGTTCATTGCAAAAGCTGTGTTTATTACCTTGTAATGAATAATTAAAACTTTTAGATAATTAACCTTATTAGGAGCTAACGCGCCTAGCCACAATCCATAGAGAGAGAGACGAGCTCGGTGGCTCAGTCGTGAATGACGCGACTTTGACACCAACGATCGTGGTTTCGATTCCCACACAAGGCAAACATTTGTGTGCATGAACATGGCTGTTTGTCTTGGTCTGGATGTTTTAAGAGAGGTAGGGCGCATCAAAGCAGCCCGTCTGGGGAAGTACCTCCACCTCACAGAAAACCGCAGCCAAATAACAACTTCCTAGAGGGTTGTTGTGTTCCTGCGTGTGAGTGAGGTCACCAATAAGCTCCCAGGGGTTGCTGTGTAAGCACTAGAGGAGGCGCGAGTGATACTTAATATATAGCAAGCGTTAATAGGCTAAGGTACCCGCTTTACATCAGGTGGGCCGTATGCTAGTATGCCTCCCGACGAAGTATAAAAGAAAAGACGGAGTGGGGTTGCCACTCTACTAAAATATATTTATGTTAGACATTCATGCACACAAATGTTTGTCCTGTCTGGGAATCGAACTCCTTGAGATGTAAAAAAGCGTTATTAAACATTCCGTCACCGAGCTCTTCAAAATTAAAATGCCAGCAATGCTTTACACTAGCATATAATAAAATAAATATTATGAAAGTCCATTCTCATTTGATATTCATACATTTTTTTGTATGGATCACGCTTGCGGATGACAAATTGAGCGCTGCGGGCAATTTATAAATTGACTGGTTTTTATAATCATTTCAATAATTTATTTATTATGGGTCTCTATTAGATATAGTGACGTCGTGTGTAGAAAAGAAATGTACACACAGGGTCAAGTCATGTTGGACCACTTGCCGCACCATCTTCTTCAGCGTTTTCTCGTTTCCTAATCAATTAGTATTAGCGGAGTCCACTACCTAAGACTAAGGATTTGGCGAAGATACTCATGTCTACATGGAGCGACTGTTGTCTGACGTCCACATCCCTGAGGGAGAACAACTAAGTCTTCGCGCCTTTCGAAATATAATTTATAAAAAGTGCGGTTCCTCACGATGTTTTTCTTCGCAAGAAAGTGATAATCACAAATTCTACTAATATTATAAATGCGAAAGTTTGTATGTATGGATGTTTGTTCCTCTTTCACGCTTAAACGGCTGAACGGATTTGAATGAAATTTGGCAGGTAGATAGATTATGATCTGGATTAACACATAGGCTACGTTATTTGACACTGGTGCATACTGGTGACCTCACTCACACGCAGGAACACAACAACCCTCTAGGGAGTTGTTATTTGGCTGCGGTTTTCTGTGTGATGGAGGTACTTCCACAGACGGGCTGCTTCGATGCGCCCTACCTCTCTTAAAACATCCAGACCAAGACAAACAGACGTGTTCATGCACATAAATGTTTGTCTTGTGTGGGAATCGAACCCACGAGTGTTGTTGTCGAAGTCGCGTTATTCACGACTGAGCCACCGAGCTCGTTAAAATTACCTTGAGTAACCTATAACCATCCTCAAGGATTAAGTTGTAGAATGCAAAAATATTTTTTCAAATTTGACTGATAGTTACGGAGATAAGCGCTTTAAACAAACAAACTCTTCCTTCTTACATATTAGTATAGATGTCTCAAGCCAGACTTCACATGCAAGGACTTCTTTCTTGAAGAACCCCATGTTGTAGTCCCTTGGGAAAACCTCGGCAGGGAGCTCATTCCACAACCTAATAGTTGTTAATAAATATCCATAGGCTACGGTAACTGCATCAGTCAGGCCGTGTGCCTGTTTTCCACTTTAGTGGTATAAAATACATATTACACGCTGTGTTTCCGGTAAGCTACCAATTATCAAGTCTAAATACTTTCGACGAGCTCGGTGGCGTAGTGCTTAATGACGCGACTTTGACACCAACGCTCGTGGGTTCGATTTCCCCACAGGACAAACATTTGTATGCATGAACATGTCTGTTGGGCTTGCTCAGGATGATTTTAAGAG
Source organism: Pyralis farinalis (assembly GCA_947507595.1). Taxonomy (NCBI): domain Eukaryota; kingdom Metazoa; phylum Arthropoda; class Insecta; order Lepidoptera; family Pyralidae; genus Pyralis; species Pyralis farinalis. The sequence continues at coordinate 2,849,861 of OX382263.1, forward strand.
AAGTAGGACCGTATCAAAGCAAGCAATCTGAGGAAGTTCCAAATAACAACTCCCTGGAGGGATGTTCTTTTCCTGTTTGTGAGTAAGACCATTAGCTCCTAAGGGGTTGTTAGGAGCAGGCATTGGGCGAGTGATATGCAAGCGGTCATGAGCTACTGCAACCGCTTTCCATCGTCCCAATGTTGTATAAAAAAAATCGAATAAGCACTTGGCCCCTTTTTTACACAAAGACTTGGCTCCGAACTAGCTTAATAACCACATCACAAGTGTACCTTGACATCTTACATGAATACAACATCAGAGGACAAATGGACTGGAACGAGACAAAAAAAAGAAAAAAAAAGAAAAACCAAAACTGCATCCACAAACGAAACTCAACTTTATTTTCATACGCATAACACTCAAAAGAAATTGCGACGAGATACGCCATTCAAAAATATTGAATAAAATTTTATGTCACCGCAGGAAAAGGAAATTGGACTTTACGAATGATGTCGAAGATACAAATCCGTTCGCGTATTTAAATTTTTGTCCGATATATTGTCTCTACGTAAATATGCCAATCGTGATCGATTGAGCGTTTTTTTTTTCTGTCATAAATTCTTGAGAGCGTGTGCGAAGACCTTTTTTTTGTTGGAACACATATCGGTGGCCGAAAGTTGTAGTGCGCAAGTTATGGGATTGTTTGTATGTCATCATTTGGAATCACCGAAACTACTGGATTGAAAAAAAAAAGTGGAACGTTCCTGAGGCAAATTTTAATCACTGTTTCATTTTATTTCTTCACATGTGTTGAATATAACATCTTTTGATTGTGTGTTTTGAATGACTAATTTGAACAAAAACTGTTTTTTTTTATATAGAACGTCGGGCGGCATACGAACATACGGCCTACCTGATGTAAAGCGGTTGCCGTAGCTTGCTGGCTTTTAATACATTAAGTATCACTCGCGCGATGTCACCACTGCTGCTAACACAGCAACTCCATAGGAGCTTACTTGCGACGTCAATACACGCAGGAACACAACAACCCTCTAGGGAGTTGTTATTTGGCTGCGGTTTTCTGTGGTGTGCTTCCCCAGGCTGGCTGCTTTGGTGCGCCCTACCTTTATTTAAAGCACCAATTTAAGAACCAAGCCAAACTGGCATGTTCATGCACACAAATGTTTGTCCTGCGTGGGAATCAAACCTACCAGCTTTGGTGTCAAAGTAACGTTACAAAACCACTGCGTTACCGAGGTCGTCAAGACTTAACTCACTCGCATATACATAATATTATTGGTACCTATTTGTAAGAAAGCGTTGCTAACTCAAAAGCAGCTCGGGATTCGAACCCACTAATAAACTCGTCAATAACAAACGGGATAATCTAATTGCATACGGTGCCATAATTTAATCGAAATACACGTTTTAATGGGTCTGTTTAGTACTTGAGACACGCACACTGGAGGTTTATAAACGCGGCGGTTTTTAAACGCTGATCACAGTCTTGAACCAAAGACTTGTATGTATACTACATAGAAGTCTTTGTCTTGAACAATAACCGTACAATGCTATATTAATCTGAAAGTATTACTAAGTTACACTAAAAATAGAATTGTAAATATGAATTAATAATAGGCGGTAAGTCTTCATAAGCAAGCCATACTGCGCGCGTATCTCTCCTGTCGTTTGCGTCAATCGTAAGCAAAGGTTTATCTATGGTAAAGAGATATTATAGTGATGTTATACGCGTGACGAAATTTCTAGTCTATCGAAACTTTAATACAGACATCCCTAATAGTCTCTCTTCCAAAAAGTATGTTATCTCTGATTGAAGCGCATTTTGCTATTGGTCGCCAAGGACGTTTACACGAGGTGTTATTCATACGTGTACTTACGGTTCATAAGTAGTAATATAATGAGTAGTAGAAATATTTAAAAGTGTCTACTTAGCTAATAACGACATCTGCCTGAGAATCTATCTACCTACATAAAAAAAAAACTGTTAGTTACAATAAGTTATACATATAGACGTTTTTCATGAAAAATCATACAACTTTTTTAAAACGCCGAGAGTAGCTCGGTTGTCCACGTACTAATCATATGACTTCAAACGAGCCATCCTTTGACATATATAAATATATTACGTACATTTCGGAAACGGTTCTAACGATTTGTAATAAATTTTGTATTTAGATCTCTCCTGAAAAATCACGATTTTATACAAAAATAAACATTTGACGAGCTCGGTGGCGCGGTGGAAACACGCTGTTACGTTACTTTGACACCAACGCTCGTGGATTCGATTCCCACAACGAGAAAACATTTGTGTCCATGAACACGTCTGTTTGCCTTGGTCCGGGTGTTTTTAAGAGTGGTAGGGAGCATTGAAGCCCATCTGGCGAAGTAAAGAAACCTAAAAGAAAACCGCGGCCAAGTAACAACTCCCCGTTTCGTGTTCCTGCGTGTGAGTGAGGTCACCAGTAAGCTTCTAAGGAGTTGCTGTGCTAGCAGTAGAGGTGGCATCGCGCGATTGTCGTGCAACGTCGTCGCGGAGAAAATATGCCAAGTGCGGTCTCACCTATTACATCTAAGAGCAGATCTTGCTTAACATTCGATTCGTTCGATTGTAATTCTTACTTAGAACGACATAAGAGCGGTGTAAAGCTTAAAGCGTGAAGCTTGAAGTTCACTTCACCGCATTAATATATTACGAAGCGTGAAGTTAAACGCAAGTGTGCGTCAGACATCTACTTATGCCGTCGTCATTTTACGACTATTGTAAAACATCACAACGGCCATGCTGCAGGCATTAATCCTAATAGGGCGGACGGCGAAATGTCTAATTTTATTGACTTATTTAGATAAACCTAGATTTGTTCCCGGGAATGTATTCGAGTCTTGAATTAGAAATGGCTGAATAAAATTATTTATTAGTCATCGCGAATTCCTTTGCGTTGTTGAGATTTAACGAACGCAGCTGTCATATGTGTTTCATGGCCCCGGCTTTATATGAGGCAGAGTTCAAACTGGTGTTGAATATATATAGTAGATATATAAGATAAGATATATAGAAGTATAATACATTCGTAGCCTGCTTGAGTTTGCATGTTGAATATGTTTTAATAGTGACGCAGTTGGACTCTACTTTCGATACAGAAGCCAAGTGTTAGTGATTGCGTATCAAAGCCGCTCAACTAGGGTAGCTACGTTTGTGATTGGATGAGACCCCGAAGCCACCAACTGCCTGAAACATGAAGGAAATAACATGGATAACCAATGATACCTATATTACGTAGTAATTCAATTACCGCTACTGCATTGAGGCGCTAAATTACAACGTATTTGTGAGCGCGGGATGCCTTTATTCGTAGTCACGTGGTTCATTGTTTTGTAACCTGGAGATGGAGGGGTTGTTGTATTCCTGCGGGTTAGTGAGCTTAATGGCAAGCTTCTGAGCAGTTACTGTTGCCGCGGGGGTCAATTCTAGAAGAAGATAACAGTACTCATACAAAGCTTACCTTACTTACCCACTTAACGATGACACCTTACCTACCTCCCTTGGGATTATACAAATCCAGCGCCTCTTACTGCTTTACTACCTCCCTTGGGATTATACAAATCCAGCGCCTCTTACGGCTATATTATGTTTATAATCTCATTTAATTAACTATAATAGTTACTGTAAACCATAATTAACGTATTATAAAACACACAGTTAAACGTAATTCAATCATGCTTTGTAAACGCACGCCTCCTGTCAGTTTCAATAACGGTCAAGCGTGAATCGGATTTTAAAAGAAGTTCCGTGAATTTTATTCATGGACATCAAAGTGACAAGCCCGATGGTCGAGCGGTTAGTAATCGCTTCTTTGACACTATGGCACGTGTTCGATTCCCATACATGTCGAACATTTGTGTGCACGAAAATTTTTGTTTTCTTCTAGATGTTCTAAGAGACGTAAGAAAAAAAACTGTACTCAAATTACAACTCTCTGAAGTGAGTTCATAAGGAGGTGCTGTGCTAGTAGCACAGGTGACAACATTCCTGCAAGCGTTCACACCTTACTGTATACACTTTATATCGTATTGGGTCACATGCTTGTATGCTCCCCTGTGTTGTATTAAAAAAACACAAGACATATAGCGACCAAATTGTTCATGTTTTACCAGAAGGTGACGACAAGAGACTTGCAGCGAGCGTGTATGATAGAACTACGAATGCTAAAGAAGCTTGTGAGGTATGTAAGGACCGTAAATGGCAAAAAAATGCCTACCCCGCAAGAGACTAGGTGTGAATATACATATAGACACATATAACAAGCTTGTTTGCTTTCCAACATTGTATATAAAATGTGGCATCTTTGAACCGCAATGGTCGCGTACTGTACGGTTCCTGAGAAGTTTTCTACCAAGAACTATTCAGTTGTTGAATGAGCTCCCTGCCGAGGTTTTACTTTTAGATTACAGTATGGGGTTCTTCAAGAATGGCGTGAAGAGGTTCTTATAGGGTCGGCAACGCTAGAGTGACACCCCCGGTGTTGCAAATGTCCATAGGCTACGGTAACTGCCTACCATCAGGCAGGCCGTACGCTTGTTTTCCACCTTAGTGTCATAAAAAACATTAAATAAAGGTCGCAGAAGAATGGCGCGAAGAGGTTCTTATAGGGTCGGCAACGCAAGAGTGACACCCCCGGTGTTGCAAATGTCCATAGGCTACGGTAACTGCCTACCATCAGGCAGGCCGTACGCTTGTTTACCACCTTAGTGTCACTCACCTGCACGAAGTCCACATTGTTAAATAACAAATGAATCTTCTTACTAGTGCTACATGTTTCCTCATCCATTAGGATAAAGAGCTCCGAGAGTCCGATTGCAGCACCACCTACTGGGTCCAAATGTCAATCTAAACTAAACATGAACGCACTCACACACACACAAAGTATCATTTAAATAGGACTAGTTTTTTAGGAATGTGAGTGTGTAAAATAAATATTATCGCAGCGCCATCTAGTCTAAAAGTAAGCAAATCTTGTGCTACGGGTACTAGACAACTGTTAAGTATACGTAAATACTTTTATTTTTGGAAATACATACTTACAATACATAGAGAACACCCAGACGCCTTGAGCCTTGGTGCAAATGCAGCCATCGCTAGCCATTTCACCACCAAGTTCGTCTTATATGTAATTCTTCTTTATCATACATACGTATATATATATATATATATACATATAATATGTATATAAAGATATACAAGAATTGTTTATTTAAAATAACAGGATAACTCGACAAAATATTAAAAGAAAAATGAACCTTTATCTATGCATTCCTAAAATTTAATCTATGGTCATCCATAGAGTATCATTAATCATTTTGATTTTGGGAGAGCGAGTCACCGTGACGTTAAGGTTTTTTATACATCGAATTGTTTACCATTATACCGGTTTTTTGGACCCACTATATCATCCTGAGAGGGAGGGCATAGTATGGTTTTGGAATATAAATATATATCCACTGATGTTATGTGCGTAGAATTTGTGGCATAATGTTTGCTGACCGTTTGCAATGATGTAAGAGAGTGTTTAGATAAGAAAAACATGCTCCGTTGGTTTGGACATGTAGGAAGAATGCAGGATGAAAGAATGACGAAATAGATATACAATTCGAACGTGGAAGGATGTGGGAAGCCGAGGAAGACCAAGACTAACCCTACCATGACTAAATTTGGCGAGTGTTTATCAAAAAGTGATGTCAGGAGCCTTAGAAAACGGCGAGCGCGCATTAGGAGCTCACTGGTGACCTCACTCACACGCAGGAAAACAACAACCCTTCAGGGAGTCGTTATTTGGCTGCGGTTTTCTGTCAGGTGGAGATACTTCCCCGGACCCCGCTTTAAGGCGCCATACCTTTCTCAAAAACACCCAGACCGAGACAAACATGTTCATGCACACAAATGTTTTTCCATTGTGTAAATCGAAACCACGACCATCAGTGACATAGTCAAATGTTTGGATCGGCGCACGTGCCGTTCCCTCGTCTCCGCCTATCCCAATAAGATACTGGCGTGATGATATGGATGTAGTAAAAGGTCGATTATCAGTAGCGTGTTGTTTTGACGGCCGCAGTTTACCTACTGCAGAGGATCTGACAATATCCATACGACTCCCCATTATAAAGCTTACCACCCACTGCTTCAATGTGAGCTCGCTGCAGTTTTATTAGATGATATTCATGAAGCCTTTGTGGTACGCCTACGTATCTATTGACATTTTGTATGGCAAGTTCTAAGGGCATATCGGATTACAATTACACGGGATGATTCATTATACAGTTCAATGCAGAGAGCCCGGTGGATAAAGAACCGCCCTATCAAACAACAGATCGCCGGTTCGAACCCTGCCATGTACCATTCGTGTTTTTGAATTTAAGTACATGTTTGTACAGTGAATTAAACAAAGAAAGAAAGGTCGCAGGAAGACTGACGTGATGAAGACCACGGACGCTGCAAAGCATTCCAAACGTCAGGTTCAACAAAATAAATAAAACACGCGACACTTCCTTTAAAAATTGTTTAATTCAATGTGTAACAATCGCGAAAACCTAAGACAATATACATGTTTGTAATTAAGAAAAACATTGTGAGGAGAGCCACACGTCCAAGAAATTATATTTCGAAAGACGTTTGACCTTACCTAAGAAAAAGGTCTGGTTTTCCCTCTGGCTTGTGAATGTCTGACAGTAGTCGCTTCATGCAAGACTCAGTGTTCTCGTCAAATCTTTAGTCTTGGGCAGCGGACCCAGGAGGAAGAAGGAGATTCATTATAGAGTTCATTGTTGGAAGAGAGGTAGGAATCAAAGCGTTTCTGGAGCTACGTCCAACTCACAGAAAACAGCAGTCAAATAGCAACTAACTGGATGGGTGGTATGTTCCTGTTTTTTTTTTACTACGTCGGGAGGCATATAAAACATACGGCCTACCTGATGTAAAGCTGGTACCGTGGCCCATTAACACTTGCGTGTATTAAGTATCATTCGCGCGATGCCTCCTTCTGCTGCTTACACAGCAACTCCTTGGGAGCTTACTGGTGACCTCACTCACACGCAGGAACACAACAACCCTCTAGGGAGTTGTTATTTGGCTGCGGTTTTCTGTGAGGTGCACGTACTTTCCCAAACAGGCCGCTGTGATTCCTACCTCTCTTCCAACAATAAACTCTATGATCAATCTCCTTCTTCCGTTATCCAGTTTCCTAATCCATTAGGGTAGGCGGGGTCCGCTACCCAAGACTAAAGATTTGGCGAGAAATGAAATGAAATGTTTATTTGCTAGGGTGATACATTAATTTCCCGCCTCTTTACAATAGGCATGCAAAAATTTAATTAATTGTAGTAGAATTAAAATTATACTAATAAATCAACGTAATAAATCAATAAAATTGTCGAACATTACCTGTTAGTTTTTTGTCTCAAGGAATTCATTAATGTCATAAAAACTCTTATCAATTAGCCATTTAAATAATTCAAAACTAAGCATTTTCAAGTGGTCAGGCAGCTTATTATACATTTTTATTGTCATAAAATAACAATTTTTCTCAAACACCGTGCCTTTACATGTAGGCCTCAGCAATAACGTTGGATCTCTAGGTTTAAGTTTTGGAATCACTGGTTTGATATTAAAGAATTCAAGATGTAGTTTTACGAAACAGCAGCATTGATATACATTCTGTGTACTAAGTATCGGGAATTTGTCAATAAAACAAAAAATACAAATTATTCATCTAAATTTATTTTATCGCCTTCAAAGTAGGCCCCATCGCTTGCAATACAACATCTCCACCGCTTCACCCAGTCTTCCATACATTTTTCATAGGCTATTTGCGGTATGGCCTTTAGCTCATTCAGCGAATTTTCTTTTATGGCTTCTATCGACTCAAAACGTTTTCCTCGAAGTGGTAATTTTAACTTGGGAAATAAAAAAAAGTCAGTCGGAGCCATATCAGGTGAATACGGTGCTTGGTCGAGAACTTTTGTTGAATTTTTCGCTAAAAACTCTTTCACTATAATGGCTGTGTGTGATGGTGCATTATCATGGTGCAGCATCCATGAGTTGTGTTGCCACAAATCTGGACGTTTTCGGCGGATACTCTCACGCAAACGCTTCATGACGCCTAAATAATATTCTTTATTCACTGTTTCTCCCTCTGGAAGGAATTCGGAGTGAACCACACCACGGTAGTCAAAAAAAACTGTCAGCATCACCTTGATTTTGGAGCGACTTTGCCGCGGTTTTTTGGGTTTCGGCTCGTTTTCGAGACGCCATTCTGAAGACTGTTGGCTTGTTTGCATGTCGTACTCATAAACCCATGTCTCGTCGCCAGTTATTATACGTTTCATAAAGGTCGGATCCGTAGAAGCTCGGGAAACCATGTCTTCAGCGACATGCTTTCGCTGCGCTTTTTGAACAAAATTGAGCTCTTTTGGAACTAGTCGAGCGGCGACGCGTTTCATGCCTAAAATGTCAATGAGAATGTTGTGGACGGACTTAAAAGATATGTTCACCTCACTAGCCAACTCTCTCAGACTCATACGTCGATTTTCGAGCACTAGCTTCTTGATTCTGTCGATGTTTTCTCTGGTCGTAGCGGTTGAAGGTCTACCAGAACGAGGCAAGTCTACTACTACTTCTCGGCCTTCTTTAAAAGCCTTATACCATTCATAAGCCCTTGTTTTCGATATACACGATTCGCCGTAGGTATTTCGCAACATTTTTAGTGATTCACCACATGAAATATCATTTGAAACACAAAATTTAAGGCACACTCTTTGTTCAACAATATTTTCCATTGTAAAAATCGCCGAGGACTCAAAACTATGACCAACAAAAAGTGTAGTTTAAAACAAATTAAATGACAGATCCCGCTCAAATTTTGCGCGCTAAATCAGTACAGTGCTACCAACATGCAGTAAAAAAATTAGAACGACCTCTTTTACGCGGGTCTTTTTATTGACATATTCCCGATACTTTTTACACAGAGTAGTATATATAATTCAGTTAGTGTTAGTATGTTAAATTTCTTAAATAAAGGCCTGCATGATTCTAAGGGCCCGGTACCAGCGATGTAGGTACCTTATTTTTTTTGGCTAACATAAGTTTTATATACATTATATACATCGAGGACACTGATTCTTAGATGGAGCGACTACCGTCAGACATCCATAACCTAGAGGGAAGATCAGCCCTTTCTTAGGTAAGGTCACACGTCTAAATGTATATTCTGTGATGTACGGCTTTGTTCACGGTGTTTTCCTTCACCGCCGAGCAAGTTAATCACAAATATGTACTTAAATCCGAAAGAACAAATTTTTTTCTAAAGGTCTACAGCATGGAGTACTTCAAGAAATGCGTGAAGAGGTTTTTAGAGGGTCGGCAACGCGTGAGTGACACCGCTGGTGCCGCAAATGTTCATAGGCTACGGTGACTGTTTAACATCAGGGTCGGCAACGCAAGAGTGACACCCCTGGTGTTGCAAATGCCCTTAGGCTACGGTAACTGCTTACCATCAGGCAGGCCGTACGCTTGTTTGCCACCTTAGTGGTATAAAAAAAAGGCAGGCCGTATGCTTGATTGCCACCTTAGTGGTATAAAAAAAAGACCAATTGAGTACATGTCCACGGGAGCATTCGAACCAGCGACCGTCTGTTAATTACTCACTAAACCACTAGACTGAACATGAACCTGGCGCCCACAAAAAATTGTGTTTTAGCGCCTAAATATTCCTACATTAACCAATAAGCTGATCAGTGCCGCCATGTTGGTCCGCGAACTAAGCAATAAGAGCTGCGCCTTCTACTTTACCTCCGACCCGTAGCAGTGAGTTAAGTTACTACGTAATGTCGGTCACATTGGCTCTCCATAAGTTGTTTCCTTCTTCATTAATAGGGTGGTTTTTATCCACCAAACCATCACTAGTTTTAATGACACCTTGAGAAGAGTGATACTTGAGAAACACGAGTGACTTGACAGTTTCGTACAAGACAATTTTTGTTTCGTATACTGTAACCAATTAAAAATTAACAGTCAATTTGCACGCCCCTCTGTTGAAGTTAGTTCATTAGTTTACATGACGTTTGCTTTTAAACATAACTCGATTTAGTGAAAGTCGGTAAAGGGGTGCTTGACCTTCCAACCTGAACACACTTTTTGAAGATAAAACTTCTTTAAGCACGTTGGGCGCTTTTGTGATTGGAAAAAGCACTGAACTCGCGTGACTGTCTCGCTCGGATACATCTATATACATATATATATAAATATAGTATTATATATCTATCAATAACTTTACGTAAAATCCCTTGCGGGGTAGGCAGAGCGAACCGTGACTTGACTTGATCCTTACGCACCTAGATCGCTTCTTTAACATTAATTGCTTATTTATGCACGCTCGCCCTACAGAAACCGCAGCCAAAAATCCCTAGAGGGTTGTCGTGTTCCTGCATGAGTGAGGTCACCAGTAAGCTCCTGAGAAGTTGGTGTGTTAGCAGCAGAGGAGGCATCGCGCGAGTGATACTTAATGTATTACAAGCGTTCAAAGACAACGGTAACCGCTTTTTATTCCGTGTACCGTCTGCTTCGACGTTGTATAAAATAATAAAATCTTTACGTAAAACAGCGTAATAAATCAAAATCTTATTACTATTGGTTGATAAAAATAATTTCTAATAAAAAATAGTTCCTAAAAATATATCTCAACAACCCAAAATGTTTACAAGTGTTGTGAAGCTAAGAAGTTTTCACTTCTGACATGCATACCTACCTACCACTGACAGACTTTTTTTTATACGTTACCTTTCACACCCACTATTATGGTTTCCTAAAAGGGCTGGCTGGCAAACCTACCATAAACACGTCTGTGTAATCTTTTAAAATAAAAACAAACATTTCAATGTTGCCATAACCACCAATTATTCGGTTAGCGGGCACTAATAATTCAATTAGGATGGTTGTAGAAGTAATTGTCTATACGCCCATTCGAAAAAAAGGATCTTGGCGATGATTGAATAAGGGGGTAATTTAGTTTTTTGTTGTTTTTCTTTAAGTGGCAAGTTCAAGTTTTATTAGACCGTTTTGTTGCTTGACTGTTCTTTCTTGTTTTTAGGGTTCCGTACCTCAAAAGAAAACACGGTACCCTCATAGGATCACTTTGTTGTCCGGCTGTATGTCTGTCGTACCTTTTTCTCAGGTACGGGTGGAGTTATCAAGCTGAAATTGATACCAAATACTCAGGTCTGCAATCCCTTCGAACAGTGAAAAAATATTTTTTTTATATCAACGCAATCAAAAGATACGGTTGTTTATACCTCGATAATGCGCATATTTTGACACTCGCAAGGGAATCAAAACCTATAGGGTACTTTCCGTTGACCTATAAGGTTATCATGAAATTTGGTAAGAAGCAAGGTCATGTAGCATAAGTAAAGGAATAAATCTGACAACCGTAAATTTTTAGTTACATCACAAAAAAAAAATGTTACTGTTTTAATAAAATAAACAAAAAAAAAATCTTTTTTTGCAAAAATAAATATTGTACAAATTTATATTAAAATATTTTTATTTTTAAATTTTATTAAAAATTATTTCTAAATAATTTTAGAAAATATTTTTTACGGAACCCTTTTGTTGCGCGATTTGGACTTTTGGACTCTCACTTGACGGCTTTTTTATAATAGCGTCAGCGCAAATACGAGTATAACTGAGAGAGTAACTTTGTATGTCTGTTGTTTTGACGTCTTTAAATTTGCCTCCTTTATTTGATTTTAAGTAATCTAAGTGTAGAATTGGCCAATTATTCGATGGTCCCGAGTTCGATCCTGGGGCTGGCATGTTATCATCAAAGCACATCATCCATTTTGGTCCAAAAGTGAAAGTGCCGGCCGAAAAAAAAAGTGGATTATTCTGATATAGTTTGTCCGCCTAATCATTTCTTATTATGGCACTAAAGCTGTATTATCATTGTAATTGATTTCATTCGAGTTCAAAAAGTCTATTTTTTCAAACATTTTCGAAGAATATAATTAATTGTAACTAACCTAACCTGTCCTCCTAGTCCGTAGTTAATGTTGGAGGGGGGAGTTAGGTGTTCTAATAAAATAAAAATACTTATTTTTGTATATTGTAATGTTTAATGTGAAGTTAAACAATCATACCATCATCATCAGCGGATCTACCCGCTTGTCTATTGCAAGCGCTGCCTTTATTATTACCTATAATTCCAAGAAATGATTAGATTAGGTATGCCAAGTCAAGTTGCAAGACAACTTTTTTATTGTACTTATTGTCTATACTTCTATACTAATATATATATATATTCTTTATTGCACACAAATAAATCAATACAATAAGTGTTAAATACAGTGTACAAAGGCGAGCTTATCTCTTCAAGAGATTTCTTCCAGCCAACCGTAATTAATGTGAAAAGAAATTGTACTAGGGTTATAACAATTATATGTGCCAACTACTAAAATAAAAAACTGATACTTACAGTTAAAAAAATAAAGTAAAACAAAATTCAATAAATGTAAGAAACACACAAGAAAAAGAAAAAAGGAAAATACTAATAATAATAATAAAAAAAAATAAAAAAACAATTGAATAGAACTATAAAACACACAAATAAACATACAAATACATACATAAAATATATAACCATATACATATGTATACACATATACATACAAACTATTCTTCGTTAGAAGATAATGTATTTAAATAGTGCTTTTTTAGTTTTCTCTTGAAAGCAAATACAGAAGGACTCTCTCTTATCTCCAATGGTAATTTATTCCAAAGTCTAGCAGCGCGTACGGTAAACGAATTAAAAAAGAATCTCGTGTTAGCTGGGGGGAAGTGTAAAGTTTTTATATAGCAAGAACGTTGGGATCGAGTTGGCGGTGGGAGAAGTGGAAAACGAGAACAGAGATATTGAGGGGAATTGGGATTGGTAATTAGTTTGAAAAGTAGGGATAGTATGTGCACATTTCTGCGAAATCGAATAGGGAGCCACTTCAACTGTACACGAAACTCCGAAACATGGTCGTACTTACGGAGACCGAAAATAAAACGTATAGCCAGATTTTGCAATCTTTCTAGCTTGTTGAGTAGTTCCTCAGTTGCATCCAAATAGCAAACATCTGCGTAGTCGAGAATGGGGAGTAAGAGAGATTGAGCCAACATAACTTTAGTTTTAAAAGGCAAAAAGTTCTGAAGTCGCTTGAGAGAGTGAAATGTAAAATACATGCGTTTACTAACGTCATTAACATGCGCGTTCCAGGAAAGTGTTCCGTCAATGATTAATCCAAGGTTTTTAGTTTTATCAACAAATGGAATTTGTAGACCATTGTAGTAAACCTTAGGCAAGCTATTAAAATTGAGTCTCTTACGTAAATGGTTACTACCTACGATTATAGCCTGAGACTTCGATGGATTTACCAGCAAACCATGGTTTTCAGCCCAACCCTGGATAGCACATAATTGGCGATTTATAGCCTCAATCGTTTCATCGGTTTCGATAGTTGAGAAATGGCTGTAAATTTGTAAGTCGTCTGCATATAGGTGGAAGGGACAAGAGAGAACTTTGGATATTTCATTTATGAAAATAGAAAATAAAAGTGGAGATAAGATACCGCCCATACTTTTTCATACATTTTCGTACATTTTCGATATAAATATCGAAAATGTATGAAAAAATAGTCTTTTTAAACTTAAATAAAATTAAGTACAATGATGATACAGCTTTAGTGCCGTAATAAGAAATTATTTTTGACGAACAACTTCTATCAGAATAACCCACTTTTATTTTTTGGCCGGCACTTTCTTTTTTGGACCATAAATGTATGAAACCCGGATGATTTCTTTTGTATTTTCATTCAACATAGCGTCGGTTTGTTGGTTAATATTATAGCGGTGTATATTCCGCGTGAAAGGATAGCAAAGTAGAAATAATACGAGTAATATTAAATAGGACTTGCGTTTATTGCATGTACTTGACATCTTTATCTATTCCATATGGATCGAGACACCAAAATTTGATCATTAAAGAAAATACGTTGCCGTAGCAACGCTCACAATTTTTTTTTTGGTTCTTTTTATCCCCGAGGGGAATGGCAAAGGTATCTAGCCCATACAGCCTGTTCAGTTCAGAATCATTTGAAAATCTTAATTCTATGTTCCAGCTTCAGGAACTGTGCTGAAAAAATACTTGGGAAGGATGGAAGGAGAAGGACCTAGACCCAATCAACCCAGGTTAAATACCACCCGTAAAACGATAGTGATTTTACGAGGTTTTCTTGATGAACTTATTCACGTCTTCCAAAAAGTGTATAAACGTGTTACATTTGAGTTTTTTCATTACTGTATAATTTCACTAGCACTTACGTTACAAAATACTATCGAAATTGTCACACAAAACTAATTTTATACTGAAATGTAAAAAAATCAAGTAAAACGACAATGTGACTGATCAAAAGCGCAGGAAGAAGTCCCGCATCCCTCTCAATTACAAATAAAATATTAGTTTCTTTTTAACGTTACATTAGGGGCCAGATATCACTAGTACATAGATATAAATTATATTAAATAGTCTTAATATCTCACAAATGTATCCTCCTATTGATCAGTAGACTCGACTCGCTGAGGTATTTTGAGGCGTTAAACCATTGCGTTCTGGTAAGTGAGGTTACGAAGAGTCTTAATGCCTTGGTCTGTGCTCTACTGTGTGCGGAACCTGCAAATCAATAAACCACTCGACTGTACATAAAGGCCTGCGCACACAAAAACATTGTGTTTTAGCGACTAATTATCCGCGATTAGAGCATTTTTTTTTATACTACGTCGGGAGGTATACAAGCATACGGCCCACCTGATGTAAAGCGGGTACCGTAGCCTATTAAAGCTTGCGATATATTAAGTTTCGCTCGCGCGATGCCTCCTCTGCTGCTTACAAAGCAACACCTTGGGAGCTTACTGGTGATCTCACTCACACGCAGGAACACAACAACCCTCTAGGGAGTTGTTATTTGACTGCGGTTTTCTGTGAGGTGGAGGTACTTCCCCAGACTTGCTTTGATGCGCCCTACCTCTCTTAAGCCGCCTACCTTCTCAGCCGTGAATGACGCGACTTTGACACCGACGCTCGTGGGTTCGATTCCCACACAAGACAAACATTTGTGTGCATGAACATATGTTTGTCTTGGTCTGGATGTTTTAGAAGAGGTAGGGCGCATCAAAGCAGCCCGTCTGGAGAAGTACCTCCACCTCACAGAAAACCGCGCCAAATAACAACTCCCTAGAGGGTTGTTGTGTTCCTGCGCGTGAGTGAGGTCACCAGTAAGCTCCCAAGGAGTTGCTGTGTAAGGGGCAAGGGAGGCATCGCGCGAGTGATACTTAATATATCGCAAGCGTTTATAGGCTACGGTAGCCGCTTTATATCAGGTGGGCCGTATGCTTGCATGCCCCCCGACGTAGTATAAAAAAAAAGAGTATATTTTAACCAATAAGCCGATAAATGCCGCCATGTTGATCCGCGAACTAGCCAATAACAGCCGCGTGTTCTACTTCACCCCCCGACCCGTAGCGGAGAGTTGAGTTACTACGTAATATCAGTCGTATTGGTTCTCCATGGATTATTCCCTTCAAAGCGGAACCCTAAATTAGTTTTAGGGTAACAACAGTGGATTACTACTTAACTAATAACAATATAATAAGTGGGCGGTGCCCGTACGTGATTGTTTTGAGGGGCGTACGCCCATTGTACATATGCGAGTTAGGGTACATGATGATACAGGGCTGTTTAGTCAGTAAGGCTTATATTTACATACTGTATGTGCCTTTTTTATACAACGTCGGGAGGTTTTTTTTTTATACCACTAAGGTGGCAATCAAGCATACGGCCTGCCTGATGTTAAAGAGTCACCGTAGCCTATGGACATTTGCAACACCAGAGGCGTCACTCATGCGTTGCCGACCCTCTAAAAACCTCTTCACGCATTTCTAGAAGAACTTGAAGGTATGCAAGCATACGGCCCACCTGATGTAAAGCGGGTACCCTATGAACGCTTGTAATACGTTAAGTATCACTCGTGAGATGCCACCTCTTCTGCTAACACAGTAGCTCCTTCGGAGGTTACTGGTGACCTCACTCACACGCAGGAACACAACAACCCTCCAGGGAGTTGTTATGTGGCTATGGTTTTCTGTGAGATGGAGGTACTTCCCTCCAGGGAGTTGTTATGTGGCTATGGTTTTCTGTGAGATGGAGGTACTTCCCTCCAGGGAGTTGTTATGTGGCTATGGTTTTCTGTGAGATGGAGGTACTTCCCTCCAGGGAGTTGTTATGTGGCTATGGTTTTCTGTGAGATGGAGGTACTTCCCCAGACTTTTGATGATCCTTTAACGCAACCTACCTTTTATGTCGGGAGGCACAAGCATACGGCCAACCTGATGTAAAGCGGTTACCGCAGCCTATAAACGCTTGCAACACATTCAGTATCACTCGTGAGATGCCACCTCTGCTGCTAACACAGCAACTCCTTAGGAGCTTACTGGTGACATCACTCACAAAGGAACAACCCTCCAGGATCGTGGTATTTGGCTTCGGTTTCCTGTCAGGTGGAGGTACTTCCCCAGACGGGCTGCTTGGATGCTTTCATCCTACTTCCCTTAAAACACCCGGACCAAGACAAACAGGCATGTTAATGCACACAAATGTTTGTCCTGTGTGGGAATCGAATCTAACTAACGCGCTAAATGCAGTTCAACTTCAACAACTTCCCCAGATAACAATTCCCTGGAGGTTTGCGGTGCTTCACCGCTAAGCAAGTGGTAATTACAAATCTATGTATCCATCTATCTATAATTTCACGCCAAATCCTTTGCGGGGTAGGCAGAGGGAACCGGGCGCCACGTGACGATCCTTGCATACCTCACTCGCTTCAATGACATTCATTGCTCTTCTCATGCACGCTCGCCGGTATCTAAGGCTCCTGACACCACCTTCTGATAGAACACGACCAATTTGGTCATGGTAGATGAGTTTGGGCCTTCTTCAGCTCCTAGATCCTTCTACTTTCGCATTGTATACATTGTTTCGTAATTCTTTCCTCCTGCATTCTTTCTACATGTCCGAACCAACGGAGCATACCTCTTCTTATTTTAATAATTATAAATATGTACTCATAGATCCTTGTTTGTAATGCCAGAATTTATTCTAAAACTAGCTGTGCCCGCGACTTCATCCGCGTGGAATATTGTTTATTTATATTAATAAAAATAAATAAAATTTCTAAAATAAAAGTAGCCTAAGTTACTCCTTATTAATGTAGCTATCTGCCAGTGAAAGTCCCTTCAAAATCGGTCCAGCCGTTTCAAAGATTAGCCGGAATTTGTTCCGGCTAATCTTCCTCTAACCTCTAAGACAGACAGACAGACAAAAATTGTAAATACAATATTTTGGTATATGTACCGTGTATCCATATCATATCCATATGCATTTAGTAAAAAGCGGTTATTTTAATATTACAAACAGACACTCCAATTGTATTTATCTGTATAGATAACTAGAGAACAAAATGGCTCATGATTCAAATGCAAGTGAGCAGTTCCAGGTCCTGAACCTGGTCATCATCATTAATTTAACAGATGGCCATAATGGTCTAGACATTTGAGCAATTGTCTGAAATTTGTAATGGCCTGCAACACGGGGTTGCGGTAACTTGCAGAACGAGAGTTATAAATAACGTTGATTGGGCGATGGCCTAGTGGTTTGCGGTCGCGCGCCGGTTCGATTCTCGTGTCGGGATAATAGTTTAGTTAGCACTCCTGATTATTAACGTGCTAAACTCCCTACCTTTTAGGGTTTCGTACCCAAAGGGTAAAACGGAAGCCTATTACTGAGACTTCGCTGTCCGTCCGTCCGTCTGTAGACAGTTGAAATTTTCACAGATGATGTATTTCTGTTGCCGCTATAACAACAGATACTAAAAAACAGAATAAATAAATATTTAAGTGGGGCTCCCATACGACAGATATAATTTTTTTTGCCGTTTTTATAGAAAATGATACGGAACCCTTCGTGCGCGAATCCGACTCGCACTTGGCCGGTTTTTTATATAACTATTAACGTTTGCAATACATTAAGTATTGCGCGCGATTCCACATCTGCTGCTGGCACAGCAGCTCCTTAAGGCTTCACTGGTGATCTCGATCATTCGCAGGACAACAATAGTCCAGGAATTGTTTGGCTGTGGTTTTCTGAGAGATGGAGGCACTTTCCCCGGCGGGCTTAGATGCGCCCTGCCTCTCTTAAAAACATTAACGCCAAGATAAACAGACATGTTCATGCACACAAATGTTTGTCCTGTGTGGGAATCGAACGCACGAGCGTTGGTGTTAAAGGTAGAATGATATAATATATGTGAAGGAGTGAAGTTAGCAACGCGAAATTTGAGGAGTATTGTTTTTATACAACGTCGGGGATCAAACAATTATACAACCCACTAAAATGGTTACACTAGTAAATGAATGCTTGCTTCCGCTGCTACAGCAACTGCCTCCGAATTTACCTACTGGTTACCTCTCTCACGGTCAAATCAGTTCAGTGACTTTTTCTAACCTCATTGTCACTTATTAGAGAATTAGTCTGAAATAGAGTGTCGGTGTTAAGGTAAGAAAAGGCAAGTAGTAGAAAGATGTAGGAGCTGAGGTAGACCAATACTTGCCTACCATGAAAAATTGGCCATTTTGTATCAGAAGGTGGTATCAGGAGCCCTAGGTACGGGTGAGCGTGTTTGAGAATAGCTATGAATGTTACAGAAGCGAATGACATGCGTAAGGATCTGCATCTGCGGCACTCGGTACTCTCTGCCTATCCCGCAGGGGACCTGCCGTGATGATATACATACATATAGTAGCTATTAGGTAGGTTATAAAAAAATTGGATCCAAAAAAACAAGCAGGAAATATATAAATTCATATACATTTTCCCTCAACTTTTCTATATTTATTATGGACGCATTTATACCCTTGGGCATGAAAAGTAGTTAAATGTGATCTAAATAATCTAACATTAGTTTTAAAACTCACATATCTGCAGATATGCTATATCCCTTAAGGGTTACTTGAATGAATGGATTAATAAGATATTTTCTCTTTGTTACAGATCACCAAAATGATGTAACAGAAAACAAAACAGCAAATATGGAAACCAACGGACAAATGGACGATGACAAAAGGTCATTGACTATCCAAGCTAACAACAGAATACCCAAAATTGAAGAGTTAAGTTCGGAAACTGGAAAAACTAAACTTAATATGACAATTGACCTAAATAGACTTCTAAAGAAACCTAAATATATTTTATATGACAGTTTTAGTCGCAGAGAAGAAGTCACTAGAAGAAATTTGGCGAAGAAAGAATATAGTTTTTATAATTACTGCTTTATTAGTGTGATAATAAGCTTTATTTTTGGACTTCTCATTGGAGTCTTATTAATGAGCTCTCAATCACATTTCAATAACTTTAGCCCTAAGAACTTAGTCCACAATGATACTAGAGGCATGAAAACTAGGACATTAAATAGTCTCAAATATTATAAGACTGATAAAACAGAAAGAGACGATACGAAAACTGATGGGAAATTCGCAACTGTCTCTTTCACTGGAGCTGTGGAACATAAATATAAAAAAGATGTATATCCCAAAGGATTAACGGAAGATATGAAAGAGATTTTAAAAGATAATAAAATTAGTTTACATAAACATACAATTAATACCGTCGTTAACAACAAAACGACTCATGTTCCTAATGAATTTACTGTTTTGTATAATAACATTTATTGGGGTCCTGAAGTGGAAGATCTTATGCCACAAGGATATGGAGAAAACACAGCCGAAATTTGGGAGAAATACGTCGAACAGAGCGAAGTTGTAAAGATGGAACCTGGCTGCGGAAGAATGCAGAATCGTTTAATAATTTTTAAAGACGGGATTCAGGGATGTGTCAGATATCGACAGAACACAGACCAAATACAAGGCGAAATATTCAGCTTTTACGTGGGAAGACTGCTCAATTTGACGAATCTAGCACCATCTGTTGTTAAAGTTGTGGATTTAAAAGATAAGCTTTGGCAAAGTGTTGCTTCAGATGTGTCTGCTGCTCAATGGAATACAAACAGAGCTGTTGTAATAACCCAATACATTCCTAGCTTAGAATCCGCATCAATACCGGATATTTTCAAACCGTCTAATCGCCATTTGAATAAAAACGATGTATTACAAATGTCTTTAAAAGAAAACGATACAGCTGAAGTAACAAAAGATATTTTTATAGATAAATTGAAAAACAAACAGAAGGCTAATGTAGAAACTAAAGACTTTGACTATATTAATATGATATTGAATAAGAAAACAATTAAATCTTTCGTAGAGCTTGCACAATGGTCTGACCTTATAATATTCGATTATCTAACAGCAAATTTAGATAGAATTGTTAATAATTTGTTTAATTACCAATGGAATATTAATATTATGGATGGTCCAGCGCATAATTTAGCAAGAAAGATGGACAGTGGGTTACTATTATTTTTAGATAATGAATCAGGATTGTTACACGGATATAGACTTTTAAAGAAATATAATGTATACCATAGCTTAATGTTAGATAATCTTTGTGTATTTAGAAAGAAAACAATAGATTCATTAAAAAGTTTGTATGAAAGTCAATCTGTGGGTGGTAAATTAAGTGATATGTTTCATAGTAAAAATAATGCTGTAATAAGAGATATTCTTCCTCCACTTCCAGAGAAAAATGCTAAGATTCTCCACGAGAGGATAGGTAAGGTATTGAGTCAAGTAGAAAAGTGTGAACAAACTTTTGCGCTAAGATAGTTGCTGAATTAAACACTTATGTTTTAGTTGAGCTCTGGTGATATTAACGAAAATTTATACCAATAATTTAGTGCAGATAAAGCAGTACCGAAAAAGGAATTTCAAATGAAATGATTATATTTCTGACTCACTTTTCAGGAACACCGTTCCTATATGAAATCTATATGTTTGTCTGTCGCTTTTTTCCGAATATTCGAATTTTGACTTCAGATTCGGATTCAGCATAAAAAAGTAGAACAGGAATGTTCAGGAACATGGTCAAAATGGCCGACAAATTAAAAAAAATAATTGAATTGTTATATAATTGACGAGTCAGGTGTTCCTCTGGCAATGCAAGCTTGCGCATTCTCAACTGGTTTATTTATATATTTATCATTAGCCAGGTAAATAATTAACTTTTAGCGAATAAAATTCACCAGAGCTTTCAAAACTTAAAATTTGAAGTGATAGTAAGCATTTTTCGATACCAAATACAAATTAATTTATTGTAAAAAAAATATTATTTTAATTAATATTAAAATTGTGCCAGTGTATTATTTGTTGTGGTGATATTTAAACTGATTAGGTTCTTTTTTTTATTGTAAATAATGCCTTAGAAATGTCTCTATAACGTTGTGGAAATAATTTGTGAAAATTTTTGTTTATTTAATGAAATATCTTTTCTCTTATTCATTTATTTGAATAAAAAGAACTCTTTTTGCCTTTAAATACTTACACAGTTTTAGAGATTAAAAAGATTTTTTTGTATTGTTATTTTTTCTAGGAATTGCCTACTTAATAATGTTTATTGTGTCGTCCGAAAATTACTACTTTAATATATACGTTTTATTTCTTTTACAAAATGTGTACAATGTATTTTTATCAATATTTTTTTTTACGTTTTAATAGTTATTAAAATTATCTTCAGGCAATTTGATCTATATAATATATAAATTGGATTAATTTGTGATCTTTCGTTGGCAGTTACTTCATGAAATAACAATTTTATAATGAATTAAAAAATAATCTGTTAATAAATTGATTATAATTGTGAAATTAACGATCGCCTCAAATGTCGTAATACTGTGCCTCTCAAACAGATGGATCGAAGACCTGGAGAAGTTTATGAGCAGATGATGCAGGTAGCTCAGGATCCCGGCGAGGCCTGTGTCCACCAGTGGACGAATACAGGTTGAAATGATGATGATGAGTCATGTTCTTACTGAAGCCAAATAACAACTCCCTTGTTGTTGTATTCTCCCAAGGAGTTGCTAAGCGGCAGAGGAGGCATCGCGCTAGTGATACTTAATATATTACAAGTGGTAATAGGCTACGGTAGCTTTACATCAGGTGGGCCGTATGCTTGTATGCCTCCCGACGTAGTATAAAAATAAATGTTCATTTTGAAATAAGATGTTATTTCGTTGTAATCTTTTTTTTTACAAATCTCCACATTACGTTTGGTAGACAAGCTTTAAAAAAATATGTAAATATGTGTAAAAAAAATTGTAATTACAATAAATAAATGAATTTAGAAAAGCTACGCACTTTGTTATTTGTATATTGAAACAGAACCTTCTGTATGAATAACTAACTAAGTTAAGGCCATGCAGCATTAGTCCTAATTAATAGAATAGTTAATACATTCCGGCGTTATTTTGCTAAAGTCAAATTTATATGCAATTTGATGTAACCTGCTTTGTGTGCTTCCGCCACCAATTAGTTCATGCGAACTAGCGCCGGCCGGCAACCACCCACTACCGTCAGTAGATGCACCATGCCGTCGCCGCCATGGCTGCTGCGGTAGTCACTGCCTCGGCTGCTGCGATTTGCTGCCACCTGGAACAGAAACCGCCTGCACCAGCCACCGTAGCTGTCATGACTGCCCTGACAAGGGATAAATTCATAGTCGTAGTAGTAGTCGTGTCGCAGCGACGACCAGGGTAGTCACAGAGGCAGAGACGACCGGAGCAGCCATGGCGGCGACGGTATGCATTTACTAACGGCAGTGGGTGGGTGCCGGCCGACGCTAATTCGCATGAACTAATTGGTGGCGGAAGCGCACAAAGCAGGTTAGATCAAATTGCATATTAATAATACACAGAGGAGGTACTTACCCAGAAAGGCCGCTTCGATGCACCCTATCTCTTTTGAAAGCTCGCAGACTGCCAAACAGTTCATATACACAAATGTTTGTTCTGTGTGGGAATAGAACCCAAGAGCGT
Organism: Pyralis farinalis; assembly: GCA_947507595.1. Lineage (NCBI taxonomy): Eukaryota > Metazoa > Arthropoda > Insecta > Lepidoptera > Pyralidae > Pyralis > Pyralis farinalis. The sequence goes on from OX382263.1 coordinate 2,872,982, forward strand.
TGGTGACAAATTGCTACTAACCACTGCGCCACCGAGTTCGTCAAAATTTTTATAGTATAAAGATAACAAACAAACCAATCTGATAGCCTGATAATAAGGGAGGATGCCTTGTGAATAGGAGATCCTTGAGAGAGGTGGGGTGAATCAAAACAGCCTGCTGGTGAAGTGCCTACACTTCACAGAAAACCACAACCAAATAACAACTCCCTGGAGGATTGTTACTTCTTGCGAGTGAGCGAGGTCACCAGTAAACTGCTAAAGAGTTGCTGTGAAAGCAGTAGAGGTGGCATCGCGTAAGCAGTATTGAATGTATTCTTATATGACTCCTATTTTTGTATGAAAAGAAAAAAATCGCCCAAGTGGGAGTCGGTTCGCACACGATGGGTTCCGTACCATCCTATCCTACTAATATTATAAATGCGAAAGTTTGTATGTATGGATGTTTGTTGCTCTTTCACGCTTAAACGGCTGAACGGATTTGAATGAAATTTGGCACGTAGATAGATTAGGACCTGGATTAACACATAGGCTACGTTATTTGACTCCACGCGGGCGGAGCCGCGGGCAGCAGCTAGTTATCTATAAAAACGGCAAAAATAACACGTTTGTTGTATGGGAGCCCCCCTTAAATATTTGTTTTATTTTAATTTAATTATTTATTCTTAAAGTAAATATATAACTAAATGTTCTGTGAATATTTCAAGCGTCTACCTTTTGCCGTTATCAATATCCAGCAAAAATGAGCAAAAAAATCACGTTTGTTGTATGGGAGTCCCCTTAAATATTTATTTTATTCTATTTTTTTACTATTTGTTGTTATAGCGGCAACAGAAATACATCATCTGTGAAAATTTCAACTGTCTAACTATCACGGTTTATGAGATACAGCCTGGTGACAGACGGACGGACGGACGGATAGCGGAGCCTCAGTAATAGGGTTCCGTTTTACCCTTTGGGTATGGAACCCTAAAAAGGTGAAACACGTCGCAGAAACGACAAGAGCAGCCAGGGCTGCGATGGGGCGGATGGTCAATACTAGGATGTTATCATAAGTAGGTAAGATAATGACTAAGTAGGTAAGTAAGTAAGGTAAGTATGTGAAAGTAAGTATGAATTATTTATTCGATGCGAAGATACAAGTATACGGCCCAGCTGATGTGAGGTGGTTACCGCAGCCTATAAATGTTTGTTTTAAACAACGCCCACGCCACCTCTGCTGCAAACAAGATTAGATGTCAACTGTTAATCTCGCAGGAACACGACAACCCCCAGAGAGTTGTTATTTGGCTTCAGTTTTTTTTATACGTCGGGAAGCATACAGTTCAACTTATGTAAAACAGTTTACCGTAGCCTATGAACGCCACTGCTGCTAACACAGCATCTCCTTAGGAGCTTACTGGAGACTCACTCACACGGAACAACCTTCCCGGGAGTTATTTGGCTTCTTTTCTGTGAGGTGGAGGTACTTCACCAGACGGGCTGTTTTGATGCGCCATACCTCTCTTAAAAACATCCAGACCAAGACAAACAGACGTGTTCATGCACACAAATATTTGTCTTGTGCGGGAATCGTGAGAGCATTGGTATCAAAGTAGCCTTATTAACCACTGCGCTATCGAGCACGTCAGCTTTTTTAGCGATTTTACACTACTGCGCTAAATAGGGAGTGTAATGTATTTATCAATCAATAAATAAAAACAATCAAATAATAAAAAAAAAAAGAAATTAATAGAGTCGATGAAGACCAAGACTCACCTACCATGACCAAGTTGGTCGTGTTCTATCAGAAGGTGATGTCAGGAGCCCTAGAAACGTGCGTGCATGAGAAGAGCAATGAATGTTATTGAAGCGAGTGAGGTGTGTAAGTACCAAGTCGTGTAACACTCGTTTCTAATGTATTGCAAGCGTTTACAGACTACGGTAACCGCTTTACATCAGGTGGGCTGTATGCTTGAATGAATGATTTGACAAACATATATAACATAATCAAAATATGCTGTTAATACTGTACAAAAAAAAAACGGGTTACACTCCGGGAGTGTCGGCAGAAGTGAAAACTAGAATATACGGACCAAAAAGCGATGTTGATAAACTACTCGTACGTTGAACGAAACGCGTAAGCGCCAAGAATTTCATGGCGCTTACAACGTTTTGGTCGCGAGAAAATAATGCCCTATGAACGATCTAGCGCTTCATGTTTTAATTGTTTAATTAGAGGTAACTAATGTTTTAGCGCTGCAGCGAACTTAAGTTCCAATTCTCACCAAAATCTTACATCAGGGTCACGTGTCCTGACGCGAGTTTAACATTTTTTACTCATCCCAAAAAGTGCACAACGCCGCTAAAGAAGTTTTCACTGCAAAAATATCTGAGATGTATAATTTAAATTAATTACAAATTGATCTGACTTTATTTACTCTTTTATATACCAGAACCAGTATGTCCTCCTCTGTAAGATTGCAGAGCCCGACTGGGTCTATTCTTCTGCAATTATATTTAAATTGTATCCAAAAGATCATGTACACATTATAGTTGCAATAAATGGAATGAAATGACTCCCGACGTCGTATAAAAAAAGAATAAATATCATTATTTTTATTACATGATATCTTGCCCTTAAGAGACGCTCACAACGCAGCTAACAGAGCCGCCTACCGTGCGGGCTTCCACCGGTCCCATGCCAGGCTTTGTCATGTTAAACATTCCGTAACAATTAACCCACAGTTTAACTTACATAGTCACTCGTATTATTAAAATATTTCATGCTGTAGGTACAGTCCTGGGCCATGATAATGTTACTCACTCAGTGGTTTCTCCACATAACCTGCATGTCATTCAATCGCTCGCTATAGTGAAAAAATCTTTAGGCACGTTGGGTACTTTTGAGATGAGGAAAAAGTACTGAACGTGACCGCTCAGATACATATATGTAAATGTTCGTGTGTATATATATATATACACAACTCGATATACATAATACAGTGCTGGTCCCAACGCTAACTTATGGAAGCAGAGAGCTGGGTATGGCAGAAAGAGCATGAAAGTAGAATTAACGCGGTCGAAATGCGAGCGCTGCGCAAAATTTGTGGCTTAAGGCTTGTAGACCGTATTCGCAATGTCGATGTTAGAAACAGGGTTGATCTGAAAGAGTGCTTCGGTGTTAAAATAAGAAGAGGCATGCTCGGTCGAGGCATGCTCATGTTGGTTCGGACCTGTAGAAAGAATGCAGGATGAAAGAATGACGAAGCAGATATGCAATGCAAAAGTGGAAGGATGCAGGAGCCGAGGAAGGCCAAGACTTACCTACCATGACCAAATAGGTCGTATTCTATCAGAAGGTGATGTCAGGAGCCCTAGAATCCGAGCGTGCATGAGAAGAGCAATGAATGTTAAAGAAGCGAGTGAGATATGTAAGGATCGAGTCACGTGGCGCTCTGTTCTCTCTGCCTACCCCGCAAGGGATTTGGCTTGAAGTAATATATATATATATAGAGAGAGATAAACTTAGTGGTCATGCAACAACACTCTCTTTGTCTTTATGTTCCTCAGAGAAATAGCACTTTCTTCACGTCGTAAAGATCTTGTATTCTCTAATAAAAAAGTGTAGTAATGGTGATTTACCAAGCACTTTTTCTGTTTCCAGGGAACTGTGATACAATAAAATAAGTAAACAATTTTCATTTTTTATACTACGTCGGGAGGCGTACAAGCATACGACCCACCTGATGTAAAGCAGTTACCGTAGCCTATTAACGCTTGTAATACATTCACTCGCGCGATGCCTCCTCTGCTGCTTACACAACAACTCCTTTGGAGCTTACTGGTGACTTCACTCGCACGCAGGAACACAACCACTCTCTACGGAGTTGTTATTTGGCTGCCGTTTTCGGTGAGGTGGAGATACCAACGCTCGTGGGTTCGATTCCCACACAAGACAAACATTTATGCATGAGCATGTCTGTTTGTCTTGGTCTGGATGCTTTAAGAGAGGTAGGGCGCATCAAAGCAGTCCGTCTGGAGAAGTACCCCCACCTCACAGAAAACCGCAGCCAAATACCAACTCCCTAGAGGGTTGTTGCGTTCCCGCGTGTGAGTGAGGTCACCAGTAAGCTCCCAAGGAGTTGCTGTGTAAGCTGCAGAGGAGGCATCGCGCGAGTGATAATTAATATTCGCAAGCGTTAATAGGCTACGGTACCCGCTTTACAGGTGGGCCGTATGGATGCGTGCCTCCCGACGTAGTATAAAAAAAAGCCACTCGCTATATGTCTACAAAATCACGGTACCTATTATCCTACTAATATTATAAATGCGAAAGTTTGTATGGATGGATGTTTGTTGCTCTTTTACGCTTAAACGGCTGAACGGATTTGAATTAAATTTGGCACGTAGATAGATTATGATCTGGATTAACACATAGGCTACGTTAATTGACTCCACGCGGGCGGAGCCGCGGGCAGCAGCTAGTTGTAAATATTGTAAAAGTGACCTATATTGTATTTGACACCAACTGTCGTGGCTTCGATTCCCATACAGGACAATGTACATGAACATGCAAACAAACCAGTCATTGCTAACTCCTCGACTATCAGCCTCGTCATTGACTAATCTGTAAACACTACATATCCGTACAGTCGTGGTCCATGTTCAGTGCACATCTTTAGGCTTATTTCATACTACAAAATTCGACGAGCTCAATGCCGTACTGGTTAGCTACGGCTCGTAGGTTCGATTCCTACACAGAGCAAACATTTGTGCACGAACATGTTTATTTGTCTTTGTCTGGGTGTTTTTAAGTGAGGTAGGGGGCATCAATACAGCCCATCTGGGGAAGTACAAATAACAACTCCTTGGAGGACTGTTGTATGACGAGCGAGCGACCTACGAGTGAGCGAGGTTACCATTAAGCTGCAAAGGGGTTGCTGTGTTAGCAGCAGCGATGGCAGTTTTCTGAAATGCAAGCGTTCATAAACTTTAGTAACCGCTTTACATCAGGTAGACCTGGGTAGACCTTATGCTTGTATGCCTCCCGTCGTCGTTCCGATTTGCCGAATCTAGATACCAAGAGTTCTATCGCAAAGGCATAAATAAACTTCCGATTAGGTAAATAAATAAATATTGTCGGACAAATTACACAGCGCCATCTAGCCCAAAGTAAGCGAAGCTTGTGTTATGGCTACTAGACAACTGATAAACATACGTAAATACATGTTTCTTGTAAATACATACTTACATAGAAAATACCCAGACCAAGACAAACAGACATGTTCATGCACACAAGTGTTTGCCTTGTGTGGGAATCGAACCCACGAGCGTTGGTGTCAAAGTCGCGTCATTCACGACTGAGCCACCGAGCTCGTCATATGGCAGCGATATATAGATAATGAGGGTAAATAATTTGATTAAATAAATATGTTACATGTTAGAAAAAAACGAGTTTTAATTTTTCAGTACAAATCGGTAATTATATACTTTAACTCCTAATATATACATAGATCCGAAAACATAAATTTAATACATACCTGGATTTATCACTTGCTACTCTTAATATTGTTTGTTGAACTATATTAGCAAATATGCTTTTCGCCTGATGATAAGCACTGGTAAGTAATACTCCATTGTATACTGCGCCACAAGGCTTGGCTCTCGTGGGATCTCGCTGATTGGGCGAGGACGGCTCATGAACTTCAACTAACCATAGTTCTCAACGGATTTATTCTACGACGGGAATACCACATCACATCCACCCTTACCCATCCCACTGCAAGGGATACGGGTCTCCCTTCAACCGAAGAGATTTACAGCATACTCCACCACGCTGCTCAAATGCGGATTGGCGGAGGCCAGTGTTTTCAAGCCGCCCGAGGGCCACTGACTTAGCTTAACAACTGTCATCTATCGACATGAATGTATGAAAATATGAATGTCACAGAAGCGAGTGAAGTATGCAAGGACCGCGTCTTATGGCGCTCGGTTCTCTCTGCCTACCCCGCAAGGGACTTGGCGTGAAGATATACATACATACATACATACATACATCTATCGACAACAACCGACGGCTTAACGTGCCCTCCGAGCACGGAGAACCTCGGGACAGATAAACCCATGCATAGATAGGCTGCAGTCGACGTTGCTTAACCTGCGTGTTCGGTTAGAATGATACTCCCAACGACGCCATCGAGCTCTCAATGATACCACATGCATACCCATCAAAGACACAAGTCTGCGCGTTTACCGCTAAGAAAACCCCATTTGCCGTGGTATTCCTCAGTTCCAGGAGACAACTCTTACCATTGCCGAAAGCATTGGGATCCCCGGTGTCGAAATTTCCAGCAATGTTATCGATGTCATCTAGAGGAGAAGATTAAGCTGGCGTTCAAAACAGGGTGATGCAGTGCTTCATCGCGGAGCAAAGACCTATGTTGTACGAGTCTCAAGTCAGACGGCACATGGAGTACTGTAGTCACAGGTGAGTGCTCTAAAGAACCGTTTTGTCTTATTCCACCCTCTACCTTCCATCATAGAACTCCACGTGCAGGCATGCGATGTCATTGTTCCACTGTTGAGAACATTTACGACTAATGGTTCGATTCCCACACAAGACAAACATTTGTGTGCATTAACATGTCCGTTTGTCTTGGTCTGGATGTTTTGAGGAAGGTAGGGTGCATCAAAGCAGCCCGTCTGGGGAAGTACCTCCACCTAACAGAAAACCGCAGCCAAGTAACAACTCCCTAGAGGGTTGTTGTGTTCCTGCGTGTGAGTGAGGTCAACAGTAAGCTCTCAAGGAATTGCTGTGTAAGCAGCACAGGAGGCATCGCGCGAGTGATACTTAATATATCGCAAGCGTCAATAGGCTATGTTAACCGCTTTACATCAGGTGGGCCGTATGCTTGTATGTATGCCCAATCTTACGTAAGATTGTTAAATAGTCTTTTTCTTTATTTTATATCACATTAATCTTTTTAAGTTCTTCAAGCGACAACCCAAGCTAACCTAGTTTTGTTGATGTTATATATTAAATGCCCATAGGCTACGGTAACTGCTTACCATCAGGCAGGCCGTACGCTTGTTTGCCACCTTAGTGGTAAAAAAAAACTCGGTGCTATTTTATGTTGTCTGTCTGTCTGCCTATCTACCCTTCGGCCTTTTTCTTTCTCTCGATGCCCGATTCGATTGCTAGCAGGATACTTGGCTGCTTAGATTTTATTCTCCGCGGCTAGCATCGAAGGCGGGAAGGCAATCGAGAGGCAAGGAGGTGCCAGTTTCTAACACACTGGACGTGTACGTCACAGGGCTCACCCGTACGAGTAGTCTACGTCTGCCCTGAGCTGCCGGACCTGTGCTACCGGGAACACCTGGCAACTACCGGAGCTGCCTTCTCCGCTAAAGCACGCCCGTCGCACCAAGCCTTCCGCTGCGTCTCGCCTACCCTCATCTACGGCGCGCAATCTGCAACTCCTCGGAAAGCTGTGTCTACTGGACAACCGCAGCGGAGACCACGTTCTTCCCCACGAACCCTAATCGCGATTTTCTAGTATTAAATCGTTGTCGGTATTTACTTGTTTGTATTTTTTCTGCCCTGCGACAAGGACCAAATAAGTTGGACCTTCTACAGCAAACCGGATGAATAGTGGAATCCTAGTGGATATACCGCTAGGTTGGTGCCTTCGTGTATGACGCTATAAGTCAACAGACTGCGATAGCATAGCATAGACTGGGACGCAGCTTTGGTTCAAATCGCATTAAAGATTTTCAGGAACACCGTTCCTATATGAAATCTATATGTTTATCTGTGTGTGCGTTTAACTCTGTGTGTCTGTCGCTTTTTTTCGAATATTCGAATTTTGACTTCAGATTCGGATTCAGCATAAAAAAGTAGAATAGGGATGTCTGAAAACCAACCTCCTATCTCTTAACGAACATGGCCAAAATGGCCGACAAATAAAAAAAAAATGATTTTTATTTCAGATTCGAAAAGCAAATTAATAGTAGAATAGGAATGTCTTAAAAACCAATATCATATTTCTTGAGCAGTCAGAACCCGTTATATACGTTTTCCCATACATTTCGCGGCCGTATACGACCACCCGGGTTTCGAAGGATAAGGAACATGGTCAAAATGGCCGACAAATTTAAAAACAACAAAAAATTGTATTGTTATATAATTAACGAGCCAGGTGTTCCTCTGGCAATGCAAGCTTGCGCATTCTCAACTGGTTTTAGCATAGCATGTGTAATATGAACGCTAAGAAACCTTACATTTTTAAAGTAATATGCATCTTGTAGATCTAGGATTTTATGATAATAATTCAGAAAACGCCCCTTTTTCACTAATTTTACTTGAGCTTAGGCCGTTTATGCCACCATAAACTGGCTGCACTTTAAAAATATCTCGGCATACCTTGGTCACCTCTTTCACTTTCTTTCTTTTATTCTTAGCTTCTACGGGTCGTGTCGTGATGTTAAATAGCCTCCCAACTAACATTTTACAATACGAAAGAAAGGTAATTGCCCAACTCGCATTCAGTCGGCCACGCTCTCGCGTCGCGTCTATACGTATTTCGCCACAAAGCATAAATGTCTTAAGATATATATTCATCTCTTTGTAACGACAGGTATGTCCTACCATTTGTCTCTTTGTTAGAGCAAAGTGTCATAATAAATAACTGTACTCGCGCCATTTTAAAATACAATAATGTTGGTGTATAACGTGTCTACCTTTTCGCTGCATTCAAAGGTTTAAATAATAGCCAAAAACGTGATAAAAGTGTTATAAAATAATTCGTTCACCCAAGATTGTATTAAAACTGTAATGAACGACGTGTAATAGCCTAATGAGTTTGAGTAGTGGTAGTGGCATGTCAATATACTTAAAACGTTAAAACTTTGGACAGTCTTTAGTACTTACAGTTATACAACGGTGTTCATTGACTCACTTTAACACTTCTTATCATTGATCTATCATAATTAAGAGTCTTATAATATTTATGTTGTATATTGATTCTAGCAATCAATAGTTCTATAACAGAGTTAATAAAGAACGTAGTTACACGGAATATTTATAGCGTCTTATAACTCGTTAATACAGCTTGAATCATAATGTTACGAGTTAATGAAGGGTTATGTTGAAGCATTTTCATGTTAGATCGCTTTGAAGGTTGTGGTGTTGAATCATTTAACTCCTAATAAACCCTAAAAGTTATTTCTAAGATTTGCTGTTAATCATCCGCTTAACCATAAATGTATTTTTGAAAACTGAACGAAAAATGGTTATAGTTTATTAAATTTGTCGCTAATCTTGGAGTACACAAAAAAAAGAGCCGTTGCACTTAAAAAAAAACCATTTTTTTTTCTCTCGCAAGTATGTATTGTTACGGTGTAGAACTACACTTCCATATCATTTGAGAATGTCGGTATTGCCAGCGTCATCTGTTAAGAAGAAGATGATTTCATCATGATGGCAACACGTAGCCGTCAATTGGTAGGTTTGGTTTGACAGATGTAGATTCCGCCTTTTTGGCCGCAGTACTCCATAATAGGAAGCATGTAAAGTTCTTTTTGAAAATGACCGTGTGTGTCTGAATTCCTTTTGACTAATAAACTCAGCCATGCAATGTGGCTTTTGAACTAACAAGTTAACACATTGTTCTAATCCTGAAGATTATAGGTATATATATATATATATATATATAAAAAGTGGAACGCTCCTTCCTATAATATGGGATCCTTCAAACGAAGCGTGAAGAAGCATGTTGCGGGTCAGCATGGCAGCGTCAACTGACAGGATGCGGGATGTAGTATGCTGTCAGTTGCAGTTGCGATTTGGGCTCCTCTTTCGCTTACCATCAGGCAAAGAGGGGCCACTATGCTGAACTAATATAAAATATATATATATATATATATATGTAGGTGTGTCGGTAGTGTGTCAGGCAGGCAGCCACTTAGCTATCGTTCGAGTCACACACATCAAATGAGCGACCTCCCAGAGAATATGGACTTGCGCAGAGAGTAGTTTGTCACAGAAGTGCCATATTTACCTGTAGGCAAAAACAGCATTGTTTTGTTTGTTCTTTTAAAAAAAAACTTTTTGGTCACACTTTGTCCATAAACATTTATAATAAATCAAAAAAGACTAAAACCTAAATTATACAACGGCGGACTTATCCCAATAGGGAGCCCAGTTCACATAAAATGCTTGAAGAGGATGTTTTTTATGAAACTAGATTGGGAAATAAACATGCGGCCCGCACTAGATGGTAGGCTGTCACCGCAGCCTATTGACACTCGCAACACCACGGTGATGTTACTCGCGCGCTGCCAATCTTGCGACTTAAGGCTATTTCGTCACAGTACCCAGTAATTTCTCTGCTATATTTCACCCTTCAAACCGGAACACAGTTATATAAATAAGCTGCTTGGCGGTAGAAATAGGTGAGACAGAGGTACCCACGCAGACGACGACTGTACAAAGTCTGGTGAATTTATGTCGTTCTATCGGTTTGATGCAATACACAATTCACATAATTACACTAATTTAAAATACTTAAACAACAGTACTCATCTATCAGTGGCTATCGAGCTCGGTGGCGTAGTGGTAGAATACGCTGTTACGCTACTTTGACACCACCGCTCGTGGGTTCGATTCCCACACAGTACAAACATTTGTCTGCATGAACATGTCTGTTTGTCTTGGTCTGGGTATTTTCTATGTATAATACGTATGAATTTACAAAAAAAAAATGTATTTACGTATATTTATCAGTTGTCTAGCACCCATAACACAAGCTTCGCTTACTTTGGGGCTAGATGGCGCTGTGTAATTTGTCCAGCAATATTTATTTATTATCAGTTAAATAAGTAAATTCAAGTATCAGAATCAGAGTCATAATGCTTCATCACTTGTAATTTAAAAGAGTTGAACGATTGGGATGACTTCAGACTAGTTCGGAGTGCATTTCAGAGGCGCGCGGCGTGATCCTGAACCGTGTCTCTAAATTGGTCTCTAAGAATAAATCGTATCTAGGCCGAAGTCGGCCTGTTCGTGTTATGGCGTATCCATAATACGAAACTTAAAACACTCGTGGAGATAGTTTGGCCGTAGGATTGAAGAGTATGTGGAAATGAAGAGATAGATGAAGATTGTTTCGAAGCCAAACGGGTAAAATATTGAGCTTATTGCGATATTCAGTAATTTGATGAGTATTGCGCGCGCGCCAATCGATATCGCACGCTTGTTAATTCACTCCCACTTCGCTTGTGTTTAACGTGTTACTAAAGTGATGGAAGCACTCACTATCGATACCAAAGACTGACACCAAGTATCAAACATGGACAGGTATCTGACCAGATCAAATTCTGTTGGAAAGCGCCCTCACGGTAGTCCTGAAGATCCAAAAAATCCTGGTGACTGGCAATCCCCGAAAAGGTTTGCATGCCCTGCTGCTGAGCAACAACAACCAACCATTAAGGTAGCAAATCGTTTCGGTAACCTTCCGGCCGATTCAGAACCAGCAATACCAGCTTCAACGGCTACTCGCTATCGTGATGCATCTACAATGAAGAAGAAGTCAGGTCACATCCCTCCAATTTTCTTAGAATTGAAAGCCGATTGGACTCATGAGTACATAAAAACAACCATCATGAGGTACACAAAACTCTTCCACCTGCAGTATAAAGGTAACAATAAAGTTGCAATTATATGTTACTCACCAGACAGTCATCAGACTTTGAAAGAAGGACTGCGCTCAGAAAGTATTGCATATCACACGTTTTCCCGTAAAGACGAGAGAACTGCTAAAGCAGTGATATTTGGGCTGCCTGCCTATGCTGAGGATCACCTAAAAGATGAACTATCTTCTCTTGGGTTTATTGACACCATCATTCGGAAACTCCACACCTCCCAAGATAAAAAGGCACCATACTCGCCCTTTCTAGTACAATTACCTGCTGGCAGCGACATCGTAAAGTTTCGCCAAATAAAATATTTGAGCAACTGCGTAGTGCAAATACGTAAATATCATCCGAACAACATGTATGGCACACAATGCTTTAGATGCCAAGATTTTGGGCACGCCTCACGGAATTGTAATCTATCGCCGCGATGTGTTAAGTGCACTGAAGGACACCAATCAGCGAATTGCACAAAAAAGGACCGAGCACTACTTGCACAATGCTGCAATTGCAATGGTAACCATCCAGCCAATTATCGGCAATGTCCTGAAAGGCAAAAGTATTTGAAACTTCTGCAAAACAAAAAAGAACAAACAAAATTTTCGTCCATTCCCAAAGTAAGCTCAAGAAGTAATATAGCCGAAGCACATATCCCAAAGGTAATCACAAAATATAATAAGGCTGAAGATCGTTCTTGGAGTAATGTAGTTGCAGATCGTAAAGAATTGCACTCTCTCTCTGCAGAAACCACTCAAGATCAAGCGAATACGGATATGTTAGCTATTTTAACGACCATAAAATCGATAAAGCATCAGTTTATCGCTTGTAATACTATGATGGATAAAGTTATTTTGATATTAACTCACCTTGGAAAATATGTATAACCTTAAAGTTTTATACTGGAATGCAGATGGTGTTCGTACAAAAATTTGTGAATTATTGCAACTTGTAAGTGAGCGTTCAATCGATATTATTGGTGTTTGCGAAACTAAAATCTCTCCTAATTGTCACCTTGAAACCCCCGGTTATAAGTGTTATAGGAAGGATAGCAGAAACGATGGTAAGGGACAGGGTGTGGCCTTGCTGATACGATCGGATATAACTCATGTCACTATTACAATCCCTGAAACACGACTCATCGAATGTATAGGACTTCAATTAACAATCTCAGGTAAAGATATTGTTATTATCTCCGCTTATCAATCTCCTAATCTTCCTCTTCTTTCCAGTGATCTTGACTTATTATTTAGTACATACCCTAGACTTTTAATTATGGGAGACCTAAATTCAAAACACCCGTACTGGAATTGTCCCATTGCCAATGTCCATGGTAACATCTTATTTGACCTCATGATCAACAATAATTACGAAATTTTAGCTCCACTTTCTCCTACTTTAGTTCATTATCATGGATCTCATTCTCCCTCAAACCCTGACATAATCTTAGCCAAAAATATACAAACTTGTTCGGAACCACAAACTCTGACTCGCCTTTCTTCCAACCATCTTCCAGTTCAATTTAACATTGCCGGTAAGTACCCACGGAAAAAGTACACTCAATTCAACTTTGCTAAAGCTGACTGGACAGGATATAAAAAATATTTAAACGATAAAATTGTCTTGAGTAAAGCTTCTTTTGAATCTTGCACGGATATAGATGAAGTCATAGTGCAATTAACTGAGACCATTATTGTTGCGCGTAACAAATACATACCAACCACTTGTAGCACTGCCAAAACTAATCTCCCAAAACGTGTGAAACGGGAAATCAAAGTTAAAAATCGTTTACGTAGGCGGGCATTAAAAGAAACAAACATATCCATAAGAAAAAATCTTTTTAACAAAGTTAATCATTTGCAAAGTAAAATCAAAATTGACATACAGAGACATAACGATATACTATGGAAAAACAAATTATCCAACATAAACAACCCCTCATCAGATTTATGGAGAACTGTTAAGTCTCTTAATGACAAGCCCTGCAGCATACCTCCACTTAAAAATAGTAAAGGTGATACGACCAAGTCTGTGGATGAACAGTGCGAAGCTCTCGGCGAGGCATTTCTTTGTAATATGAATCTAACCGGTCAATCTGTCAGCGATAATGACACTGAAATGGCCGTCAAAGAATCTAACAGAATACTCAACAGGTATAAATGCTATGAGATTAGGTATCCCGTTAGACCCAAGGAGGTTCGAAAGCTACTTCAACAACTTAAAACTCGGAAAGCACCTGGTGTAGATGGTGTCCAAAACTGTTTGATAAAAAATCTTCCCCAAAAAGCAGTAGTGCTACTCACAAAAATTTTTAATGGTTGCCTTAAGATTGGCTACTTTCCCTCGACATGGAAGGCTGCCAAAGTAATTGCCATCAGAAAGCCGGGGAAAGATGGTAGCATACCCACTAATTATCGACCTATTAGTCTTTTACCATCAATGGGAAAACTTTTCGAGCGAATTATTTTATCACGTTTACTCAAAGTTACTCAAGACCTAATAATACCGGAGCAGTTTGGCTTTCGCAAAATGCATTCAACAACCCAGCAATTGGCCAGAGTTGCTGAACATGTCACACATTCTCTTAATTTAGGGGAATCGACAGGTATGATTTTATTAGATATGGAGAAAGCTTTTGACACAGTTTGGCACGAAGGACTACTCCACAAACTTACCACCAATAGAGTCCCACTAAGTCTTATAAAAATTATTCAGTCATATCTTCGCGATCGCTCTTTCTGTGTTAGTGTAGGCGAATCACTATCTAAACCCAGGATAGTAACATCTGGCGTGCCACAGGGATCTCATTTAGGTCCATACCTCTTTGTTTTATTCATCAATGATATGCCAAAGCAACCACACACCCATCTTGCTATCTATGCTGATGACACTGCCACTTTCACGTCATCTCCTGATACAGATCTTATCATAAGCCGACTTCAACTCTCATTGGAACTTTTGTATACTTATTTGCACAAATGGAAGCTGAAACTAAATTCATCCAAAACGGAAGCTATAATGTTCACCAGAAAACGGTCACTACCTAAAAAACTAATTGAAATTGATAATTATCAGATTCCCTGGAGTAAGTCTGTAAAGTATCTAGGTACCATTCTCGATAGCAAAATAAACTGGATCAAAAATACTGAGGCCCTCTGTACAAGAGGCATTAAAGCAATGAACGCACTAAGTCCGATATTTAATCGTAGGTCGAACCTCAGTCCTAAAATAAAACTTTTGATATATACAGCGCTAGTCCGACCATGTATGACTTATGCAGCACCAGTCTGGTGTAGTATTACCGAGACTGGCTACAATAAATTACAAACTGTACAAAACAAGGCAATCAAAATTGCATATAATACCCCATATTATACAAACCTAAAGAAATTACACATAAGAATAAAATTCCCTTCTCTTAAAAATTATGTTCTTAAATTATCCCGTAAATTTTATTTGTATAAAAATCCACAACACTTTAATGTGTTAATATCATCTATTGGCAAAAGTAGATTTACAAACTTACCTTATTCTGGTACCTACAATCGATACCGACTGCCGCATCACTATTTCCTTGGCGAATAACAATAATACCATTACCTGCTGACCGGTTGACTCACAACTGCCTACAAATCCGATACATTATTTTGTTTCGAAATTACCTTCGTTCCGCGTAATTGTAATAAATTTTAAAATATTAATATACCTAATTAAAGAGTTAAAATTGTCGATTGAGTGCTCATAAAATAGCAATGTTTATTATTTTCACAGTGTTATATTATGTAGGTAAATCCAAACCTCCCATACATTTATAATCTGGTGTTTGTATTAATATATCTAAGACGTGTAAGTATTTTTGAATTAATAGCGATTATGTGTTTAGAAAGGTATAATGAACCTAAGTAACGTGTAATAACTTTTGTACAGTACCTAGATTAGTGTCTAAGTATATGTTTAAGGAAAAATATGATATGAATAAAGAATTTTTTAAAACAAAAACAGTAATTTGATCAAATTTTCATAAGCGAAATACATATCTAATGCACGTATTTTGAATACGCTCCAGTTTGTCCAGACGGTCTTCCTTAGGATCCAAATATGCCACATCTTCATAATCTAGTAGAGGGAGAAGGAGATAGTTTGTTAACAAAGTTTTAGCACTAACAGGTAGAAAAAAATTGTTTTAATATTTTTTTTTATAGTTGTCTTCGTAACTTTTTTATAGTAATCATAGAAACAAAGATCAGTGATATCACAGTGTACAAAAAGCAGTCTTTTACCTTTTGCAGTGACAATATAATTTTTTATATTCTTTTATGTCGCCGTCTGTTTTATATTCTATGACCGCAGTACTCCGCTTATCAGAAGGTTTAACATTGAGATAGCGGCGATGATTCATATGTTATGGCTCTTTTTATTTTTTATTTAATGTACCTGCCATTAGCGTCCTAGCTGGGCGGGGTGACAACTTATTTAGGGTTCTGTGGGTAATTTTAAAATCCTTAAAAAACATACGTGTAAATGTGTTTAAAACAGACCTTAATATTATGATTTAAGCGTACCTACACTATAATAATATTAGGCTCACAGTAGACGCTCCAAATTCGTAGTTTTAATGTTACAATTTTGTTTTAGTTCCCGGTTTATAAACTAGATGGCGCTGACCTAAACAGAGCCAGTCTTACGTCACGCGGTTAAGATTTTATAAGCAACTAGCTGTGCCCGCGACTTTGTCCGCGTGGAATTTAACAAAAAAGTTATTGTTCAGTTCGCAGAGTTTACTATAACTTATTAATTCTGTATTTCGCGTATAGAAATACCTATGTTAATTTTAATGAAATTCTTCTATATTGTGAATCGCACCCCCGAAGGGGAAAATATTTCCCCCTAATTTTAACAGTTTTTCATATTTTACGCAGGAACCCTAAATATTTACGGGATAAAAAGTACCGTATATTGTGCTCTGAACAGTCGTCTACCTACCAGGGAAAGTCCCGTCAAAATCGGTCCAGCCGTTTCAGTGATTTCAGCGATTCTACTAAAAACTGCAACTGCACTGCAGCGCGGCGTGTATCAACTGCACTGCAGCGCGGCGTGTGTCAAAATGCGTACATTTTGACGTTTCGGTATTCTGTTAAACGATCTGACAGCAGCGACGTTGCAGGAATGTTGCAGTAAATGAATCGCTATTCTGTTAAAAAACCTGCACTGCAACTGCACGTTTCCTGCAATATAATCGTATTCTGATAAATTGTTTTGACATTTGTATACCGGTGACAGCAGTTTTGAAGGAGTTTACTTGCAGTTTTGTTAACGTTACTCTTGAGCAACTTTTGCGAAGTGAAATTAATATTCTGAGGCGGTGAATTATATTTGCTTTGTTTTGGGAGATGTTTGTGGATAAATATAATTAAGTAAAGCTTCTTTTCGGTAAGAAATACCTCCACTCCGGCAACCAAGGTCAATAGTGAAACTATAGGAGTCAACATTAAATAAAATTCAGTTTTATTAGATTGAAATATGGCAACATTTTAGGTTTTAAGTAGTTTACTTGCAGGATACACACAGTTGCAGTGTAGTTGCAGTGCAGCATACGCGCAGTTCCAGCGCAGTTGCAGTGCAGGAAATTTTAGTAGAATACACCTATCGGCACTGCACTATTCCTGCACGACTCAAGTGTCAGGCGTAAACGTGCAGTTGCAGTTATTTAGCAGAATTGGCCCACAGAGATTAGCCGGAACAAACAGACAAACAGACAGACAGACAAAAATTGTAAAAATATTCATTTTGGTATATGTACCGTGTATATATCCATATGCATTTAGTAAAAAGCGGTTATTTTAATATTACAAACAGACACTCCAATTTTATTTATCTGTATAGATATCTGTATAGATGTATAGATAATGATTAGCCAACCCCGGCCTCATAAAAATACCTCTCCGAACCCGACCCCAACACTACGCACACACGCAGAGTTAGGACTTCTGCGCGATCCACCAGGTACCGAGTAGCCCAGGCACGTGGGCGCCTCTCATCTTAGGCTTAAGGCACGAACCCGCGAGTTCGATTATTGTAGCTCCGCGACGCCCTAAGACGAGGTTCGACCCCTCTCGAGGCAGTCGCTTCTTGCTTTTTCAGACTGTGGCGCTTCACGCCCGCCTCCACCTTCCGGTGACGTAGGCACGGTCCGCAGGGGCCAACTACATAGTCAGATCAAAACATAAAAATAAGTCGTCATTCTATAAAAATATAAAAGCAGTCGTGTGTACTGTACCTTTTGACTAGTTCGGTGGCACAGTCGTGAATAACACGACTTTGACACCAACACACGTGTGTTCGATCCCCATACATGACAAACATTTGTGTGCATGAACATATCTGTTTGTCTTGGTCTGGATGTTTTAAGAGAGGTAGGGCTCATCAAAGCAGCCCGTCTAGGGAAGTATCTCCACCTCACGGAAAACCGCAGCCAAATACCAACTCCCTAGAGGGTTGTTGTGTGCCTGCGTGTTAGTGAGGTCACCAGCAAGCTACTAAGGAGTTGCTGTGGAAGCAGCAGGGGAGGCATCGCGCTAGTGATACTTAGCATATTACAAACGTTAATAGGTTACGGTAACCGCTTTACATCAGGTGGGCCATATGCTTGCATGCCTTCCGACGTAGTATATAAAAAAAACCATACGGCCGGGGTCGCCCGTATTCTACAAAATTACCTTTTACTTGTAACAATGTTACATGTTACAATATAAACACAAAGCAATAAACCCCTCGCAGGCATCTCGCAAAACGTTGTGTTTTCGCGCTCAGTATGCTCGAATCGCTGACATATTTATATATGTCAGCGATTCGAGCATACTGACCAATGGGACTTTTTTTTAACCAATAAACCGCAAGGTGCCGCGATGTTAAGGCGACACATCGAAAAATTAGACCAACTTTCATCGAATAGTATAGGCTAATGACTAAACTGACGGAACTAAGATTTTAATATAAATAACTTCATTTCTTTATCTTGAATTTGCTTGCTCAAATACGCGATTGTGTAAAATTGATTCGATAATAATTACTTTCGAAAACACCTCCTGAAATTCATTATTTTTGAAATTACAACGAAGTTGTTCTGTTTATACGCTTCAAAATTACTTAAATCTATTAGTAATATCTATGTTTATAATATGGTTGCTGCATATTTTGATAAGTGAAACATGAAATTTTTTAAAAATATTTTAAGTTTCTGACAATTTCTAAGCGATCACATTCGTCTTGGGTGCTACGTGTTTTCGACCTTATTGTGCGGTAATGAGGATTATAAACGCGTTGACTAACTACATCCAGCCAGTCCGGCTGCAGCCCGCTTCGAGGTAAGACCTATGTCGACTGTCTGCTCGAGCTCGCTCCATTAACATCGCGACACCGAAGTTTTTATAATTAATAGTTGTAAATATTCAATATTATAGTATTTAGCGTAAGTGTATTATTATTAGATATAAGTAGTAAATAATATTATAGGTTTATATATATATTTATTATACTGTTGTAATAATGGGGAACACTAAAAAGAAAATATATAGAATAAAAATACAAAGAAAATGTTCGTAGAATGGCGGAGGCGAACAAGACAAGGAATTTATTTGTTTTAATTATTATATTCATTAAACATATTATAATAACATTGTGTAGACATATTTCTAGTTTTTAGAACAGTTCCTAGGTATGGTTGGCCCAAGCTATTTAATTCCTCTTCAAACTTTTTTTTAATTTTGCTTACTTAATAACTCTATATAAAACTGCATTAAATAAGAGTTATTTTTTGCAGGAATAAACAGTAACATTTGATAATTGGTATACATTATCCACAGGCTGACCGCGTACCTATATAGGACGTCAAACTCCTATTATGTCCATTATAATCTGACCGAACTCCGACTTAGAAGTTGTACGTCGGTGGAGGTCAGGTTACGTTGGAAATTTATACCAATAAGGTTCGCGCTCTCAGCACATAGCAACCAGTGGAGACTCTTTATTTCTTTGTATTAAAATAAAAACTTATAAAATAGAATATTTTTGCTGTTTTGTTTTTTAGGAGAAACTTACTAAATAAACATATTCCACTAGAAGAATCACTACTCGATTTATATGCTACTTTAACGTAAGTGTCATACGGGACGACAAACTCATAGTAACCATTATAAGCTCACCGAACTCCGACTTAGACATTGTACGTAGGTGAACGTTAGTTTACGTTGGAAATTTATCCAATCAGAAGATAGAAAACCAGTGGAGGTTTTTTTTTTTTTGTATTAAAATAATTACTAGTAAAATAGTATATTTTGATAGTTTTTAAAAAAAATCGGTATGTTTCATGTTAAAGAAGCGAGCGAGGTGTGTAAGTACCGAGTCATGTGGCGCTCACGAGGGATTTAGCGTGAAGATATAGATAGATAGTATACTTATACCCATGGTACTCGTGAAAACAAATAATATTTACTATGAACCAACACTGAAAACACAAAAAAATCATCTATTCTATACATTGTGGTTAGTATTGAACTATTGTACGGATTAGATTTATTTTGCAACATCAGAGATGGTCCTGGTTCTTTCTTCTTAAGAGTTTAATAAATAACAAGGAAACGTACAACAATACAAAACACAGAGTATACATAAGTAAAATACAATAAATGTCATTATACTGAAGTTAAAGTTATGAAACAGCAAGAAAATCATTTGTCACATGTTTTTTTTAAATATGAATAGATTATAAAATCTATTTGTATATATGTATATTAGGGTGTCCCTTATTTTTCAAAGTTTTTATTTTCTAACGCATATGTCTTAGTTTTGTTCATTTGCTTTTAAAACACTCGGAAATTAATTTTTAACTTATTTGGATTACGATAATCCGTGCCGAATTACATCGAAACATGTACATACAAGTTGCGCGGCAGTGCCGCACGTACTCGCGGTATTCATTTGTTCAAATTCAAAGTCAAAGTCTTTTTATTCCGTAAAAATGGCTATATTTGTTTGGAATCGTCACAATTTTTTCCCCTACCGTGCAGTTCATGACTAGGTGAGCACTGATAAAAATACTGCCAAAAAACTCAGGCATCCCTCTTTTGGTATCCAAACAAATTTACATATTTTGTTAATTACATTATAATTGGATCGACTCACTCCCAGGCATTTTTATCATTAATATAGTCAGATACTTTATAATATGCCCTGCTACACAATTTGGCTTTAATAGTAGTTTTAAATTTGTTTATTGACAAATCTCTTATATTGCTGGGAAGTTTGTTATAGAACCGTATACATTGCCCCATAAAATAATTACTTGTTTTGTGGAGACGGCTTGCATATAACACAAGATTATGCTTATATCTAGTATGTATGCTATGAGTATCACTCTTTTTACAAAATGAGTCTATGTTTTTATGGACATACAAAAGATTTTCATAGATATATTGCGATGCGACTGTTAAAATATTTATTTCTTTGAATTTTTCTCTAAGGCTCTCCCGGGGACCAAGTTTGTAGATAGCTCTTATGGCTCTCTTTTGCAATAAAAAGATGGTGTTAATATCCGCGGAGTTACCCCAAAGAAGAATTCCATATGACATAATACTATGAAAGTAGCTGAAATAAACTATTCTAGCCGTATCAATATCAGTGAGCCGTCTAATAGTTTTCACTGCATAAGCTGCAGAACTTAGTTTTCCTGATAATTTTTCAATTTGTGGGCCCCTTTGTAGTCTGGAGTCAATTGTTATACCCAAGAACACAGTTGTCTCCACAGAGGCTAAATTAGTTCCATTAACATGTACATTGGTAGCCACCTGTCTTACATTAGGTGTTGAGAACTTAATTACTTTAGTCTTTTTATCATTTGAAAGCAGATTATTAACACTAAACCAAAGAATAACTTTAGTCAGAGCATCGTTAACTTCGTCATAATTACCTAACCGTCTATTAATTTTGAATGTCAGTTATTCTAGTGATTAATACGTAATGTTTTAACTTTTATAAGATGGCACTGGAATTGAGAAGCAATAAATCAAGTATTTTCTTAGTTGGAGACGTAAATTATCAAATAATAGGCGCAACATTACAGTCTAACCGTCATGTTCTCCCTGTACTTTTTTATAAAATTCGCGAAGTTAAATTGACTGTTAGTGAAAGCGCATACCTAGTCATTCGAGAGTGTATTATATTTAGAGAAAAAGCTAGGATCCCTACCAGAGATATACCTAACTGTGTAAAATAACTTGTGAATCTTCACCAGGAGGGAGTTGCAAAAAATTTCCAAAAAAATACAAGATGTTTACAAGCGCCGTGAGGACTTTCAAAATAATTTAGATAGTTTATTCGATATAGCACACGCTGATGCTTTAGAACGGATTACAATAGAAGAAGACAAAATATTTATATAAATAATTCAGGATGTTTAGCAGGCGTACAAAAAAAAAGTTAGCCGAAAAAGAAGAAAGGACCAAACAGAGAAAATTAAAAGAAGAGAAAAAAAGACATGACCAAATGTGTTACGAGGAAGGAAGACTTTATCACGCCTATGTTAGTTGCAGATTTAGATAGATTTCAATTAAGCATAAGGGATTCTGTCTATATACACCGGGCTGTAGTAGAAGCACTAGATTTTAGCTGTGATGATTTACCGATAAACAAATCGTCTATCAACGCATTAGCACTCAGAGTAGAAAAGATAGAGCGGAATCTATAAAATCAGATTTTCAAAATAATATGTCTAAAATGGTGACCGTTTACTGGAATGGGAAATTGTTACCTGGTCTGGACGTGAGAAGCCCTAAAGAAGAACGCCTGCCAATTTTAATTTCATTTAGAGAAAATGAACAACTTCTGGCTGTACCCAAACTAGAGAGCTCTTCCGGCCAGGATCAAGGTAAAGCTGTGTCAAATCGAATCAAAAATCCACCAAGTCACAAGCAGCCCTGATATCCCAATGTTCAAAAAATTTAGAGACGACTGGAAAACTATTAATCCTGCTGCTATTCAATCGTACACCGATATTGTCACACAACATTTTGGTAATACAATAATAAAAGAATTGTTGATATTTTATAATCAAGAATTACAAAAAAACATTGTACGTGACGATTATCGGGAAGTAATTGAACTATCCATTATATTCCTAGGAGGAGATAATGAGAAAAAAATTAAAATCAGACCTCCTGGATCCTGGCGATGCATCAAGCAAGGTGGATGGCTAGAGCTATTTACTCTTTAAAAATATGTTTGTTGCAATCCCAATCCAAAATTAGCGCCAAGGATAAACGAGTACTTCAAGACGTTTGTTTATTCATAGCGGTTATATAAATTACGTGAAATAGCTTGAATGTAGTCTGGTGGTGAAGGCACCAAATCAAGATTTGTGCTTATTAAAGAGGCTCAAGGAATAAAAATTAATTTTATAAATTATAATTTTATCAATTTATTTAGCTACATAACGGTTAGGGTCAAAAACAGCAATTTTTAAAATCTTAGTGATAATTGAATGTTAAATCTAAATATTTTCCATAAATTTATAAATCTATATCATTAGATGAAATTAATCATTATAATTTATTCTTTCGAAGGATACCCTAAAATATTGGTTGTGTTTTTTTCACATTTCGCTGATTGGATTCCAAGTGCTTGATAAATTTTTGGTAAAGGTTAAATTTACATTTAATGATCAAAATATACAATTTCTTTATCATTTAGGTACGCAATCTTTCAGTAGATACCTGAATGATATATTCGTCGATGTTAGGTATGACGCGTGAAAGTTGTGTAGATGCCCTATACCATTTTATGCACTAAAAGTTGCTAAAAGCTTGTAATAAAATGTTTACCCTTCGTGCTCTAAAAAAATAGCATTAAAGGTATAACGTAGAGGGGCTAAAGTGTGTGTTATAAGTTATAGCCCTTAACTTCTTTGTAAAGAAAAAAAATCCTGGAGGTCACATTATGTTAATGTGTTGCGAAAATTATATAAAAACTAGTAGTAATAGCGGGAATACTTTCTCTAATTCAATCTGATAATTTTATTTCTCTTATTTATTCGAAATAAAAAAATCCTGTGTTTACTCGGCGCTATCAGCCATTATGACACTCGAACATATGTGCCCGCATCAACAAATGGCCCGCTTTAGCCTCTCGATAAACAATGTTGTATTATGTAGCTGGTGTTTCATTCTTCTTAAGGGGGATACATGCCATCCAGTGGCGCCTCAAGGAATAAAATATCGTATCATAGCGTGGAAGATAAACATTATAAAGTCCTGTGTTGCGTGTGTTACAAATACAATAACGTACTTTTACGTCATTAAACCAACAATTGAAATGTTTTGCTTTCGTTGTTATAGGCATAATTGCCAAAAACGGCCTCTTTTAGCACTTTTGCTTATAACAACGATAGTGGAATATTTTGAGTGTTGGTTTAATGACGTAAAAATACTTTACTATCTTCGTAATAAATGCAACATAGGATTTCATAATGTTTATCTTCTATGCTATGATATGATTTTTTATTCAATGAGGGCGCCACTGAACAACATAGATACCGAGACATGTTAACTTGTAGAGATATAAACATAAAACGATGTCATTGATTTCTCTTTCAATAAACTTTTAAAAGTGAATACGTTTCTGTAGTTTTTTATTACTATTATTACTATTGTTTTCCGTCTAGCTTAAATAAATATGTTTGGTTCAGTATGTATAAAGCTAAATAATAATTAAATCAATATTTTTTATTAAATATTGATATTATAATTTTTTTTAGGTGTGACGCGACTCCGTAGCTTTTCTGTTCGTTTGCATTGACTATACGTTGACCCCAGGTTACCTATTAGGCGCTAATTTCAAATTTTACAAATCGAGCGTCGAGTGTCAATTGAGGGGCGCGGGGTGATTGGGCGGAGCCATTTTAAAGCTTCACGATCGAGGTGTCGCCTTAAACCCAGAACTAACCAATAAGATCTGCACCTTCTACTTTACTTGGTGATTCGTAGCCGTCAATTAAGTTCCAATGTAATATCGTTCTCATTAGCACGTGTAATTCTAACCTAACACGCGGGTTAAGCAAGTACCGCAGCCTGTCTATGGATGGATTCATCTATCTCGAGTTTCTCCGTGCTTCGGATGACAGTCGTTAGGCTAAGTCAGTAGCCCTCGGGCGGCTTGAAAACACTGACCTCCGCCAATCCGCATTTGAGCAGCGTGGTGGAGTATGTTCTAAACACCTTCGGTTGAAGGGAGACCTGTATCCCGGCAGTGGGCTGCGTAAGGGTTGATGTGATGATTTATTTATTTATTGCGAGACACATGTGCACAGCCATGCAATTCTCTAAGCGACTCGTAATGGCTGTGTGCGTCGCTGTGATCACAGATGTCACAGCTTTGACATCGTCTGCTGCGATCACGGCTTTTTATTTGGTATTCTATAAGGCTGTAAGCGTACGCGAGGCTGTTTGTCTTGTATCCATTCCAATTCCAAACGCAGCCTTGCGGCGCTAGTGTCGCACAACCATGAAAAGCGACACTAAGGAATTGAATTCAGAGCAGGGGTAGCCCAGGTGGATAAACAACCGGACTGGGCCCCGGTTCCAATTCTGGCGTATACAGATAAATAAAATTGGAGTGTCTGTTTGTAATATTAAAATAACCGCTTTTTACTAAATGCATATGGATGTATACACGGTACATATACCAAAATGAATATTTTTACAATTTTTGTCTGTCTGTCTGTCTGTCCGTATGTCTGTTTGTTCCAGCTAATCTCTGAAACGGCTGGACCGATTTTGACTTTCACTGGCGGATAGCTGATGTAATAAGGAGTAACTTAGGTTACCTTTATTTTAGAAATTTTATTTATTTTTATTAATATAAATAAATAATAAAAAAAAACTATCCCGCGCGGACGAAGTCGCGGGCACAGCTAGTGTCATATAAATTCAGTGGCGCGCACTCCATATAGGCAAAAATACATTGCCTACCCTATCAATTTGATAAATACCATCCGATGTTTCTTAATTCTTCAACATAGTTTTTAACTAATATTACGTATCAAAAACAAAAAATTAAAAACAGCTCCATCTATCGGTATCGGTGCAAGTTATTAAAATCATCGCTAGTTATATTTAAATCGCAGCTAGGCGCTAGTGTAGAACATCGATCTAGCGGCGCTATATCGATGTGCTACACTAGCGCCGCAATGGGAGCGTAACGGCAGAGACACAAACTATTTCTGTCTAAATTTACGTATGTGTGCCGTGTTGGTAATACGGATAGTGTAGTGTGCATTCCTGTAAATACATTGCCCACAATAACACAAATAACGCACACAATCGCATAGTAAAGACATTGTCTTTTCAGCCGAACTATAACGTAAATTACCGAAGTGTCGCGAACATTGCTACGTAACTATTTTAAAAAGTAGTTTGCTGCATATAATTAACGGCCGCCATTGTTTTTGTTTTGAATCGATTGACTGGTAGCAGACAAAATAAGATTCTAAAGTTTTATAGTTGATAAAAATGGATAATATTCACTGCGAAAGTTGTTCAGGTGGTGTGTATGCAGGGAAATTAAATAAAAATCGGCCAAGTGCGAGTCGGACTCGCGCACGAAGGGTTCCGTACCATTATCTATAAAAACGGCAAAAAAAAAAACACGTTTGTTGTATGGCAGCCCCCCTTAAATATTTGTTTTATTTTAATTTAATTATTTATTCTTAAAGTAAATATATAACTAAATATTTTGTGAATATTTCAAGCGTCTACCTGTTGCCGTTATCAATATCCAGCAAAAATGAGCAAAAAAAATTACGTTTGTTGTATGGGAGCCCCCTTAAATATTTATTTTATTCTATTTTTTAGTATTTGTTGTTATAGCGGCAACAGAAATACATCACCTGTGAAAATTTCAACTGTCTAACTATCACGGTTTATGAGATACAGCCTGGTGACAGACGGACGGACGGACGGACAGCGGAGCCTCAGTAATAGGGTTCCGTTTTACCCTTTGGGTACGGAACCCTAAAAATGATGCGTTTTCAAAACTATCTTTCGGTGAAAAAAAACAAGTGATCACATACACCATTATTTCCACAAGACTGGGTAACCAAAATCAACATGCTCTATTTTTTGGTAAATTAATAGCTTTAAAAAAATTCTGCCTACCTTGTCAAAAATCTCTGTGCACGCCACTGGTCATATTTGTAATTATCGCTGGCTCGGCGGTGAAGGAAAACATCGTGAGGAAACTAGCACGTCATCATCATCATCATCCGAGCCATTTTCCCGGTTGGGTCTTACGCTTTCTCCTCGGGAGCCCAGGGTCGTTCGTTGTGAGTTCTAAGGCAGCTGTAGTTTAATCCCCGGGACGGCAATGGACTTCACTGTTCATTGCTTTTTTGGTGGTCGCCGCTGTTAATTCTGGCTACACAGGTGACACAGTGGTGGGAATGAGTGGTGGGCTTGTCCTGAGCCCAGGGTCCGCTTTTCGGTTTTACTTCTCCATTTGGCGCGGTCTTCGGCATCCTTTATAGTAAGACTATTGGCACGCATGTCATCCTTCATCACGTCAAGTACCACTTCATGGCCTTGCTCCTTCCACCAGAACCTTTTTGTGACATGCTTTTACTAACTAAAAAAAAATTGAAAGTTTTTTTATACAACGTCGGGAGGCATACAAGCATACGGTTCACCCGATGTAAAGCAGTTACCGTAGCCTATTAACGCTTGTAACATATATCACTCGCGCGATGCCTCCTCTGCTGCTTACACAGCAAATCCTTAGGAATGTACTGGTGACCTCACTCACACGTAGGAACACAACAACCCTAGGGAGTAGTTATTTGGCTGCGGTTTTCTGTGAGGTGGAGGTACTTCCCCAGGCGGGCTGCTTTGATGCGCCCTACCTTTCTTAAAACATCCAGATCAAGCCAAACAGACATGTTCATGCACATAAATGTTTCCGGGAATCGAACCCACGAGCGTTGGTGTCAAAGTCGCGTCTTTTACGACTGAGCTACCAAGTCAAAATTAAAATTAACCCACTTCCCGTTTGCTTAAGCATGTATACGGAACCAAGCGATATAATCCAGTTCACGCTTCGCCACATATCCTCGTAATCGGTCACTGGCCGAGCCTTAAGAGCCAGTAAAAGGGTGTATAGTTATCATTCTGTCCGTCTGACACGTCGTAACTCCGCGACTGCTGTGCGGAGGTGCATACTTCTACCATTGCGGAATGAACATGTTTTTATACAACTATTGTTGCAAACAAGCGTACGACTTGTGTAATGGTAAGTAGTTACCATTATACAACGTCGGAAGGCATACAAGAATACGGCCCGCCAAAGGAAAAGCGGCAACTGTAGCCAATGAATGCTTGCAATACGTCCAGAGTGCCAAATAGTCCATTTGCTGTAATACAACTGCTTACTCGCAATATCGCACACTCATGGCAAACCTCCAGGGAGACTGCAGCCACATTACATACAATGAACCACAATGGTCGCGTACTGTGCGGTTCCAGAGAAGTTTTCCGAGAACTCTCAAGCTGTGGAATGAGCTCCCAGCCGTGGTTTTTCCAAGGGACTACAATATGGAATTCTTTAATAAATGCGTAAAGAGGTTTTTAGAGGGTCGGCGAAGCACGGGTGACACCCCTGGTGTTGCAAATGTCCATAGGCTACGGTGACTGTTTACCATCAGGCAGGCCGTATGCTGGATTGCCAACAAATTGGTATAAAAAAAAATACAACTCTCAGGGGGTTTGTGGTTTGTAGTGTGTTCCTGCGTGTGAGTGATGTCACCAGTAGGCTCCTAAGGAGTTGCTGTGTAAGCAGCAGAGGAGGCATCGCGCGAGTGATAATTAATATATCGCTAGCATTAATAGGCTAAGGTAGCCGCTTTACATCAGGTGGGCTGTATGCTTGTATGCCTCCCGGTGTAGTATAAAAAAACCTAAACTGACTCGAGTAATTCGGCCAAGCACTCGGTCTGTAAAGACAAAACCGAGTAATACTCGATACTCGGTTACACGATAAATTGCGTATTCGGCTCATCTCTAGTAAGGATATATCCGTCGTGAAAAAGTTAAAAGTGCTAAAATGTATTATTTATTAACTACTAGCTGCTGCCCGCGGCTCCGCTCGCGTGGAGTCAAATAACATAGCCTATGTGTTAATCCAGATCATAATCTATCTACGTGCCAAATTTCATTCAAATCCTTTCAGCCGTTTAAGCGTGAAAGAGCAACAAACATCCATACATACAAACTTTCGCATTTATAATATTAGTAGGACTAGCTGTGCCCGCGACTTCGTCCTCGCGAAGTAGTTTTTTTTTATTATTTATTTATATTATAAAAATAAATGAAATTTCTAAAATAAAGTAGGCTAAGTTACTCCTTATTACATCAGCTTCCAGTCCAGCCGTTTCAGAGATTAGCCGGAACAAACAGACAGACGGACCGACAGACAAAAAATGTAAAAATATTCATTTTGGTATATGTACCGTGCATACATCCATATGCATTTAGTAAAAAGCGGTTATTTTAATATTACAAACAGACACTCCAATTTTATTTATCTGTACAGATTATACACAATGAAGTAAAAATAACACAGGAGGAGAGAATTATGAAGCAATACAGCGCGAAAGTGGAAGGACATAGGAGCCGAGGGCCATGACTTGTCTACCATGACAAATTGGTCGTGTTCTATCAGAAGGTGATGTCCGGAGGCCTAGAAACCGGCGAGCGTGCGTGAGAAGAGAGAATGTTAAAGAAGCGAGTGAGGTGTGTAAGGATCGAGTACTCGGCGCTCTGTCCGCTCTGTCTACCCCGCCAGGGATTTGGCGTGAAGTTCTAGATAGATATTATACTTAATCGATCTAAAAACCGTTATTCACATTCATATAAGGTTTAATATTGATTGAGCACGACATAATTTAATAAGGCTAAGTCGCTAAAGTACAAAGATGCGAAGAAAAAATAGGTAGATAGGTTACTGTGTATTCACAAAAAGATGCGCTAAAATTTGCGAGGTACCCCGAAGATAGTCTTACGTTGCCTATTGGAATACACTGTATATAAGGGATTTGGCGTGAAGTATTTATCTATAACTTCACGCCAAATCCCTTGCGGCGTAGGCAGAGAGAATAGAGTGCCACATGATTCGATCCTTACAAACCTCACTCGCTTCTTTAACATTCATTGCTCTTCTCATGCACGCTCGCCGGTTTCTAAGACTGACATCACCTTCTGATAGAACATGATCAATTTGGTCATGGTAGGTAACTCCTGACCTACCTCAGCTCCTACATTATTTTACTTTTTGTGGAATTTTCTGAGTTTCTAAATAAACAATTAGCCTGACATAAGTAATAAACATATCTTGTAGCTGACGTAACTCGAGCCCGATTCCTACACAAGACAAACATTTGTGTGCATGAACATGTCTGTTTGTATTAGTCTGGGTGTTTTAAGAGAGGTAGACACATCAAAATAGCCCGTCTGAGGAAGTACCTCTACCTCACAGAAAACCACAGCTAAATAACAATACCCTAGAGGGTCGTTGTGTTCCTGCGTGCGAGTGAGGTCACCGGTCGCCTCCTATGGAGTTACTGTGATAGCAGTATAGGTGGCATCGCGCTAGTGATATATAATGTATTGGGCCGTATGTACGAAGCCTATCGAAGTTGTATAAAAAAAATTGCTTGTCTGTAAAGTCGGTTTACGGACGATAATGTTACGTGATAACGTCATAAGAAAACATTCAACAGTTCACAAAACAGTTCACGTGTAGGTTGTGTGCTGCCGCTGTCTCTCTTCTACTCGGACGCATCGGCCGATGGAGTGGAAGAGATGGAGATAGATGCGTCACAAGCCGAACGCTTAGGCCGATCGTGCCTCTCTATCGCTTGTTCCGCGCTCTCGCTTGCACGCTCGGCTCAGGCGGAACGTGACACTTTTTCGTGCATGCAGTCGGCGTTCATCGATTTATAAGACGTTATCACGTCAAAAACACTAGCCAATAAGGGTTTGCGCGTTTCCCCCGACCTGTAGCGGTGAGTTAAGTTTCAAAGCACGATCATTCTATTAGTTTCACCATCGGCTATTTCCTTCACGTGTCGTATCTAGATTGTTCACGTTAATATCTATGGAAGTGGTCATGATGTGAAAGAATAATGAAATCAATTTAAATAGTCAAAACTGGTGCTTTCGAACATCATTCATTCAAAATGGCCGACTGATATTGACAAATGGCGGTGCCATGGAGTTATTAAAAGTTCATGTTTAAAAACTATTAGGAAATACTTTTTTCGAGTTTCTTTTCATACGAGTGGCATACAAGCATACATCCCACCTGATGTTGCCGCTGCCTATGAACGCTTGCAAAACATTAAGTATCACTCGCGCGATGCCTCCTCTTCTGCTTACACAGCAACTCCTTAAGAACTAACTGATGACCTCACTCACACGCGGGAACACAACAACCCCCTAGGGAGTTGTTATCTTGCTGCGGTTTTCTGTGAGGTGGAGGTACTTCCCCAGACGGGCTGCTTTGATGCGCCCTACCTCTCTTAAAACATCCAGACCAAGACAAACAGACATGTTCATGCACAGAAATGTACGAGTATCTCTCGTGTGGGTACGTTTTTAATCGCAGCCAAATAACAACTCCTTAGAGGGTTGTTTCTGCGTATTTCTGCTTGTGAGTGAGGTCACCTGTAAGCTCCTAAGGAGTTGTTGTTAACAGCAGAGGTGGCATCGCGCGAGTCATACTTAATGTATTACAAGCGTTCATAGGCTACGGTAAAGGCTTTACATACCGTTGTAAAAAAAAGGGTGTATATAAGGTTCGCGTGTGATGACTCAGCTCTCTCTGCGTGCCGCAACCGAATCTGGCATGAGGAGGGACATAGAATTATTTGTTACAAGCTGCAACAGTATTCCTTATCGCGTTAACTTTTTTTTTTTCACAGGTATGACGTGTACCAAAAATTTTCTTCTTAACGTTGCCCATTATGATTGGAGGGGTCCGTTACCCAAGACTAAGGATTTGGCGGAGACACTGATTTTTACATGAAGCGGCTGCCGTCAGACCTCCGCAACCTAGTTGGAAAACCAGACATTTCTTAGGTTAGGTCACACGTATTTCAAAATATAATTTCTTGGACGCAGGTTTCCTCAAGATTGACGATGAAATAAAAGACCCATATTGGCAAGTTTCTTTTGGCATTTCTTGTTCACCAATAGTCATTTTCGAAATGCTAGTAGATTAAAAAAGGGAGATTAGAACTAAAAAGATTATGGAAAATTTTTGCAGAGCTGCGTTAGCCAGCGAAGCTTTATAACCGAGAAAATTGTCTTTTTTGCAGTTATACGGTTTTCGACTGTTACACGTAGTACTCCTTCAGTTTTGAAGCTAGAGAGCTGATTGTTCGACGTGAATGTACCTTAAGTATTGTAGATTCCCCTAAAATAGATTAAATTTCGATTAGCTCAATAAAGGATATCGATAAGTGATGTTATCGCCCCAAAAACCGTTCCAATACAAAGTCTATTGGAGCGCGTATGGCGAGCTCATTTCAAATTTTGCAAATTCATATTTCGGGTCAAATTAATTGTCATAATATTTATTGACACAAGGGTTAGGGTTAGGGTTAGCAGCTCTGCTTACGCAGCTTGCTGTTATTTACTTATTGTGCAAAAGCAGCTCTGCCAATGCGCCGCAGGCCCAGCTCGCCTAGTTAAGATACAATATAATCTTAATTTAAAGAATGTAAGATGTGTCTAAGTGCCTAATGGCAAATAAATGATTTTTATAGTTTTTTATCTTATATTACTATATTTACAAATATGTACATAAATCGGAAAACACGAAATTAGTGGTACATGTCAGGATTTTCAGATCAGTATTGGGGATATATTTATGCACACAAATATTTATTATGCATGGAGATCGAACCCACGAGCCACGAGCGCTGGTGTCAAAGTAGCTTCACCAACAACTGTGCCGCCAGCTCGTCAAACCCATTATGTACATACATTTTATTGTAATTAAGAAAATATTTACACGGTTGTATTGTGCGACATTGCTCTCTCTTGAGATCTCGTTGTAACACTTACCTTATCCAGTTTTATGCCGATGTCACCATCAGCATAATAGTTATTATGCCCAAGTGTCTCTTATAACTGCGAAATTATTCAAATATGCGATAATATATTATAGAAATCAATGAACTTGCCAATGGACTGTGTGTTTTTGATGGATGGCGTTATGCGAGAATGGCACACAAATTAATTATATAAATTTATGTATTTATTTTTATATTTCGTCCGACAGCGAAGTAGTTAGCAATGCTACTTTAACACCAGGTTTCTTGAATTTCATTCTTACACACGGCAAACATTTGAGTACATGAACATGTATTTTTATCTTAAAAACATCTTTAAAAACACCCACACCGAGACAAACAGACATGTCCAATCATATAAATGTTTATCACGTGTGTGAATCGTAGCATAGTAATGTTATTAACAACTACGGCACCACGCCCTTCAAACGCTAAATATACATTTATTTCTTATTATAAATTATTTGAGAGCTTGATGGCGTCGTTGCGCGTGTCATTTTAACCGAACACGCAGGTTAAGCAACGTCGACAGCAGGCTGTCTATCGATGGGTTTATCTATCTCCAGTTCCTCCGTGGTTCGGAGGGCACGTTAAGCCGTCGGTCCCGGTTGTTGTCGATAGATGACAGTCGTTAAGCTAAGCCAGTGGCCCTCGGGTGGCTTGAAAACAACTGCCCTCCGCCACTTCGCAATTGAGCGACGTGGTAGAGTATGCTCTATACCCCTTAAACCCGTATCCCTGCAGTGGGATGAGTAAGGGTTGATGTGATGAATAAATTGTTTACACAATTCCGTTGTGTCACATTGCCAAATCTAATAAAATATATGAAACGGTCACCTCGGATGCCATACGCTTTAATATTATTCCATCAAACAAATTGACAAGTTTTGATATTTGAATTGTGTTTTGTTTATACTTATTTGTGTATGCTTTTGGTTCATGCTATTTCTTTTTTAATTTAAGCAGTAACAGTCTAGTATATAAGGAACCAGCATACATTATATACCACTAAATTCGTGTTTGATGATGATGACGTTAGAAACAAAGTTGGTCTGAAAGAGAGCGTCGGTGTTAAAATAACAAGATGTATGCTCCGTTGGTTCAGACATGTAGAAAGAATGCAGGATGAAAGAACGACGAAGCAGATACAACGCAAAAGTGGAAGGCTGTAGGAGCCGAGGAAGGCCAAGACTTATCTACCATGACCAAATTGATCATGTTTTATCAGAAGGTGATGTCAGGAATATTAGAAACTGGCGAGCGTGCATTAGAAGGGGAATGAATAGAAGTGAGATGTGTAAGGGTAAAGTCATGTGGTGCTCGGTTTCCTCTGCCCGTAAGGGATTTGGCTTGAAGTTATACGTAGATAGATAGCTATTCGCTGTAGGGATGCCATACGCAAGCGACACTTATTGCGCCACAAACGTCCATAATCTACTTTAATTCCTATATATGTAAAGCACTTTAAAAATACGTAATAAGTCTATGTTTAGTACTAAAATTTGCTAACCATATTAACTAAATGTTATAATAGTCAATTGCACCCTTGCATAACACCGTCCACATACATTAATCCTCTTCTTTCGCACATAAAATTTCGTAAATAATGTGATATTAGCGTGGTGGGTCGATAGACAAGCGTCAAATTTATATACGTTTATTGGACTATCAACGAATCGTAAAAGCATGACTCGCAGCCTAATATTATATTATATACCTTCGCGACTGAGCTTTGCTCGGCGTTTGATTTATTGTGTGTAAAATAGCGGATTTTTTTTTAAATTTTGTTGGACAAATTACACAGCTTCATTTAGTCCCAAACTAAGCAAAGTTTCATTGTCATCTCAGCCCTTACTCGTCCACGGCATATGCCACCCTCTGGAGCGCCACTCATCTCGATCCTGTACCACCTGCATCCATCGACTCCCTTCAAACCTCTTGAGGTCTTCGCTCCATCTAGTGGGGGGTCGTCTCACACTGTGTGTAACAGTACGGGTACGACATTCGAGAACCTTTTTTCCCCAGTGGTTGTCGGTTTTACGAACTATGCGGCCGGCTCACTACCACTTCAGCTATGTCGGTTACCTTAGTTTTACTGCGGATATCTTCATTTCAGATTCTAACATGCAGAGCAAGCAAGCGAATCTTATACTATGGGTACTAGACAACTGATAAACATACGTAAATACCTTTATTTTCCTAAATACATTCTTATAAAGCATAGAAACACCCAGAGCAATATACACAAATATACACACTTTTGATGTGTGTAGCGATTAAAATCCTGCCAGGAAGTCCATCCTTATAGTGGTGGAACCATCATGGTATGGGCGGGTATTTGGATCGGCGGAAGAACTGAGTTGATTTGTATCAGAGGCAACCTCAACGCTCAAATTTATGCTGAGACGATTGTATCAGACGTCATCGTTCCTCTACAAGTGCAAATCGGTCCCTTATTTCAGTTAATGCATGATAATGCACGATCGCACACCGCAAGAGTTGTAAGACAGACTCTCACCGCAGCTAACATCAATGTCATGCCCTGGCCTGCTCAGTCGCCAGACTTGAACCCGATTGAGCATGCATGGGATATGCTACAGAGAAGAGCTCTGCCGAATATGGAGGGTATCCAGTCGCAAGAAGACCTTTTTTTGTTGTTGCAACGAACATGGGCGGCCATTCCACAGCGTGATTTGGATGAACTCATTTTGAGTATGCCAAACCGATGTTCATGTGTTGTTAGTGTTCGCGGTAGAAACACGGATTATTAATTGTTTAAGTTACCCAATAAAATTTTAAAGAAAACTGTTATTTCAGTCTTTTTTTCGAACTTTAATGTTAGTGGTTCAAATGTCAAAAATCCCTTTATTATGAAAATGGCAAATTTCTTTATTAATGCAAAGGTGACTTGGTTTATCGTTACTGTAGACAAACGAAAACACTTTATTTGATGAATCCTTAAAGAAAATTTTAATTAATATCAATCAGGAGAAAAGTTATTGCAAAAATATATGTTGATCCCTAGACACTTTTGATGTGTGTATATTATAAATATGCGATGAATCCATGAGCCTGATGATGAATCCACCACCAAGTTCGTCTGTTGTATTTTGGACATCTATAAAACTTAAAAATCAATTTTTAAATGCAAAATATGATCCGAATCGTCAGCAACGTTTCTAAGATACACGAAATATATTTATATATACAAGAATTACTGGTTTAAAGGAACATGTGCGTTCTACACTCGCTTGCAAAACTTGCTGCGAATTCACGTCGCGATTTCCGCCGTAAACTCTGCGTGAAAATGTTTCCTTCCGCACTTACGGAATTTTGCAGTACTGATTGTGATATCAAAGGAAACCAACGACGATGTGGCTGTTATTACTGCTGTAATAATATGTGATTCTATGTTTCACTTTTTGAATGAGCTTAGCTATTTCCATAGCACGCTGAGCAATTCCTCATGAAACATGACCCACAATGAAGGGCCACGTCTCAGTTTCGTATGTCATATCGTTCGAAGACTTTAGTCTTCAGGCGTTGAGGTATTTTAGACGAGAATATATGCCGAAGTTTTTCGAACAGAATATTACGGGTACGCATTGCCGTCCATGTAAAAATTGTAAAGGTATATTGCTTTACGATTTTTACGGACGGTAAACTACAGATTTTGAAACAAGCCATAAATTTGAGGAATATAAAAAATAAATCTATTTGTCACGCCTGGTTCCTTCCAGGGTTAGCAGAGAGATTGCCACAGGACTCGCACACACCTCACTCGCGCCTTTAGCATTCATAGCTCTTCATATATGTAAAAATAAATAAAACGCAGAATGTTATTCAAGAACAAAATATGACTCGCCAATATTAATTAACTGAACAGTTAATTTCACTATTGCATAACACCGTCCATGTACATTAATCCTTTTTTTTTGTGCATAAAAATTCATAAATAACGTGATACTAGCGCGGTGGGCCGACAGACAAGCGGCAAATTTATATATATTTATTGAACATTCAGTGAGTCGTAAAACATAACCAGACATGGAAACGTCTGTGGATTCCCCCATCGCAAGGGACGTGATGCCCCCTACATCACATACATATATAGGACGAGCTCGGTGGCTCAGTCCTGAATGACGCGACTTTAACACCAACGCTCGTGGGTTCGATTCCCACACAAGGCAAACATTTGTGTGCATGAACATGTCTGTTTATCTTGGTCTGGATGTTTTAAGAGAGGTACGGCGCAGCAAAGCAGCCCGTCTGGGGAAGTACCTCCACCTCACAGAAAACTGCAGCCAAATAACAACTCCCTAGAGGGTTGTTGTGTTCCCTGCGTGTGAGTGAGGTCACCAGTAAGCTCCCAAGGAGTTGCTGTGTTGCAAACGTTTAATAGGCTACGGTAGCTGCTTTACATCAGGTAGGTCGTATGCTTGTATGTTTCGCGATGTTGTATAAAAAAATCTCAAGATTAAATTAATTAAATAAATAAAGAAAAAAGAATTTACATTTGAAATTAATAATCATTTTATTATATCAAATGTCAAATAAACTACAGTAACTACCAATTTAAAATTGAATTATATGATAATTTAATTACACGATTTCCACACAGGACAAACATTTGTGTGCATGAACATGTCTGTTTGTATTGGCCTGGGTTGGGTTTTGGACATTGGGCTTTTAAGAGAGGTAGGGCGCATCAAAGCAACCCAACCGGGAAAGTACTCTTCCATCTCATAGAAACCTGCAGCCAATTAACAACTCCCGGGAGTGTCGTTGCCGGTTGTCACTGGGTGAGCTTCTAAAGAGTTGTTGTGTTAGATAGATAGATTCTTTATTTGTATAACAATTTGTTACAATTATTATGCTTATAAAAGTAAGCGATACGAAGAAACATGTTCACTGTAGAGGGGGTAAAAATCATATGTGTGCCGCAGTAACACAAAATGGCTGTTAATCAACTACTTGTTTTGTCCTGTTGAACAAAACGCTGATTATTCTGCTACAGCCGCAGACCAACCGCGAAAAATAGGGGGTAAATGAATACGTGAATTAAATAAATCATCATAGTCGTAATGTGCCCACTGTAGTAGATACATAATATACATAATTACGGTAATATATTGAATAGGTACATCGTCGAACGTGGAGTGTTACAATCGAGGCCAATTATAATGTAATTGTAAATGAAATAATAATAATAAACTATATACTCATATAAAAACTAACTAACTAAGGTGTTAGCAGCAGAGGTGGCAACGCGCGGGCAATTTATCCTATATTGCAAACGTTCATGAGCTACGGTAATCTATTACAATTAAAACAATCGTAAAGTCAGATACGTAATCGATAAAAGTAGATTTTTAAGAGAGGAAGGGCACACCAAAGCATCCCGTCTGGGGAAGTATCTCTACCTCATAGAAAACTGCAGCCAAATAACAACTCTCTGGAAGCTTGTTGCGCTCCTGCGAGTGAGTGAAATCACCAGTAAGCTAGGTAGTGCAGTTGTTAGCAATGCTACTTTAACACCAAGACTCGTGGGTTCGATTTCCACACAGGACAGACATTTGTGTGTATGAAGATGTCTGTCTCGGGCTGGTTGCGTTTATGAGAGTTACGGCCCATCAATACAAGCCGAATGGGAAAGTACTTCCACATCACAGAAACCAGCAGCTTAATAAATAATTCTGGAGGATTGTTGCGCTCCTGCGAGTGAGCGTGAGGCTACCAGTGGGCTTCTTAAGGAGATGTTACGGTATAGATACTTTCTGTATTGCAAGCGTCCATAGTCTACGTACGCTTTACATCAGGTGGGCCGGTTGCTTGTATAATCGTATGTTATGTAAATAAAATGCCATGATTAAATGAAATAAGAATTTACATTCCAAATTAATCATCATTTTAATATGTCAAATGTCATATAAATTACAGTAATTATCAATTTAAAATTAAAATATATGATAATTAAATTAATATTGGTAAATATTTTGCAATTATGTCTCATTCACATAATCTAATTATGCATACAAAATACAATCCAATGAACTAACATGTATGTATAACTTCACGCCAAATCCTTTGCGGGGTAGGCAGAGAGAACCGAGCGCCACATCATTCGATCCTTGCACTCACTCGCTTTTTAGGGTTCCGTACCCAAAGGGTAAAACGGAACCCTATTACGGAGGCTCCGCTGTCCGTCCGTCCGTCCGTCCGTCCGTCCGTCTGTCACCAGGCTGTATCTCATGAACCGTGATAGTTAGAGAGTTGAAATTTTCACAGATGATGTATTTCTTTTGCCGCTATAACAACAAATACTAAAAAATAGAATAAAATAAATATTTAAGGGGGCTCCCATACAACAAACGTGTTTTTTTTTTTGCCGTTTTTGTAGATAATGGTACGGAACCCTTCGTGCGCGAGTCCGACTCGCACTTGGCCGATTTTTTAACATTCATTGCTCTTCTCATGCACGCTCGGTTTCTAAGGCTCCTGACATCACCTTCTGATAGAACACGACCAATTCGGTCATGGTAGGTAAGTCTTGGCCTTCCTCGGCTCCTGCATCCTTCTACTTTTGCGTTGTACGTCTGTTTCGTAATTCTTTCTTCCTGCATTCTTTCCACATGTCCGAACCAACTGAGTATGCCTCTAGTTTTAACACCGACGCTCTCTGTCAGACCAACTCTGTTTCTTACATCATCATTGCGAATACGGACTACAAGTGTTACCTCCTCATCAGCATCCCAGCTCTCGCTTCCATAAGTAAGAGTTGGGACCAGCACTGCATTTTATAGTGAGCTGTGCCTTCTGGCTCAAGTTGTTAACAAACGAAAATGCAATTTGATCCAACCTGCTTTGTGTGCTTCCGCCACCAATTAGTTCATGCGGCCTAGCGCCGGCCGGCACCCACCCACTACTGTTAGTGCGTGCTACATGCCGACGCTGCCATGGCTGCTCCGGTAGTCTCTGCCTCGGCTGCGGTCGTCCGCCATCTGGAACAGAATCCGATGGCGGACGACCGCAGCAGCCGAGGCAGAGATGCCGGCCGGCGCTAGGCCGCATGAACTAATTGGTGGCGGAAGCACACAAAGCAGGTTAGATCAAATTGCATGTAAATTTGACTTTCGCAAAATAACGCCTGAATCTATTAACAAACGAAAAGTTTTCCTTATTCATGTATCTTCACGCCAGGTCCCTTGCGGGGTAGGCAGATAGAACCGAGCGCCATAAGACGCGGTCCTCACACACTCCACTCGCTTCTCTAACATTCATAGCTCTTTTTAAGCACGTTCGCCGGTTCGTGGGGCTCCTGACGTCACCTTGTGATAAAACACGACCATGGTCATGGTAGGTTAGTCTTGGTCAGCTCCTCAGCTCCTACATCCTTCCAATTTCGCACTATATATCTGTTTCGTCATTCTTTCATCCTGCATTCTTTCTACATGTCCGAACCAACGGAGCATGCCCTTTCTTATCTTAGCACCGACACTCTCTTTTAGACCAATTATACATATAATTTATATATATATAGGTATAGTTTATTATATATTACATGCAATGTTCTATTATATATGTTATTATATAAAGCAATGTGCGTAAAAATGAAAACAGCCAAGTGTGAGACGAACTCATAAACGGAGTGTTTCGTACCACCGTTTTCAAGACTATACGCTATTTCTTATATGCAACGTCAGTAGGTATACAAGTATACGGCCTACCTGATTGATGTGGTGATGTAAAGCTGTTACCGTAGTGCCTGAATACTTTCAATGCAAGTCATTCTCGTTGTCACCCCCGCTGCTAACAGCGCCTCTTCGTGAGTTTACTGGTAATATCGCTCAATCGCGACATCCAGGGAGTTACTTGTGCTAAAATAATATGAACGCTATTTATTATATTATATAAATTTCCTCTTTACATCAGGTGGGCCGTATGCTTGTATGCCTACCGACGTTGTATAAAAAAATGAGATAGGACGATACTATATGTAAGAGAGAATAAGATAAAGATACGTGTGTGTGCGCGCCTGCGTATTACAGAGCTTGAGATAAGGCGTCGTAACAACCGTGGTGTACACTTTTTTATACCACTAAGGTGGGAATCAAGCATACGGCCTGCCTGATGGTAAACAGTCACCGTAGCCTACGGACATTTGCAACATCAGGGGTGTCATTCATGCGTTGCCGACCCTCTAAAAACCTCTTCACCCATTTCTTGAAGAACTCCATGGTGTAGTCCCTTGGAAAAACCTCGGCTCATTCCACAGCTTGAGAGTTCTCGGAAGAAAACTTCTCTGAACCGCACAGTACGCGACCTTTGCGGTTCCAGTGTATGAGTGTGAACTTCCCGCCGTTGGCGAATTGTTTTGTATTGTTTACATGAATCTTTCTTTATTTTAATGAAAACATTTGTTGCCCGCGAAAAACACGAGCAACTTTGACTGCGTCTGATAAACCACTGAAGTGTAGTAGAAGGCAAGGCGTTGCTCAGTGTTGCCAGAGATATAATGAATTTGCTACCACAGAATGAAACAACGCACTGGCAAATAATGTTTCATTTTTCTATTGAGTTTATTGAAAAATTCACCGGGCAAAGTCAAACCCACGGGGCAAAGTCGCCACATTTTACGGTATGCCGAAAACGAATGCAGAATATTGTCGCGATTAAGTTCACATTTTTGAACGTATCACTTCCATCTCGTGTAAACTGCACATATATATATATATATATATATATATATATATATATATATATATATATATTTGACGAGCTCGGTCGCGCAATGGTGAAACGCGTATGAGACGCGTACAAGCTTTAAATCACTACATCAATCAGGTGGGCCGTATACTTGTATACCTACTGACGTTGCATAAAAGAAATAGCGTATAGTCTTGAAAACGGTGGTACGAAACTTGGTGAAACGCGTTGTTACGCTACTTTGACACCAACGCTCGTGGGTTCGATTCCCACACAGTACAAACATTTGTGTGCATGAACATGTCTGTTTGTCTTGGTCTGGGTATTTTCTATGTATAATAAGTATGTATTTACAAAAAAAAAATGTATTTACGTATGTTTATCAGTTGTCTAGTACCCATAACACAAGTTTCGCTTACTTTGGGGCTAGGTGGCGCTGTGTAATTTGTCCGACAATATTTATTTATTTTATTTATATAGTTTATTTTTTATCTCCACAAATTCCATTTTCTTACAAACTAAACAAGTGAGAATGTAATATTTTTACCACTAGTATGCAATTTGTGGGATATCCGGAGCCTAAACTAAGCCAAGGCTTGTATTTTAGAACAGCAGGTCCTGGTCATATATTTATATCTGTCAAAGTACAGAAGCTACACAACTCTATAATGCAATAAAAACCTGTGAAATACACAGCGAAATAGATTTATAAATATTACTAACATATATGGGCGGATGAATAGTTATTTGTCATTATTTATTGCCAACGACTGCTATTCGGAATTCCTATAACGTTTTATACCGTTATGGTGACAAATATGCGAAACCTGACGGGTTCGTAGCGGCTCAGTCAATAAAAAAACTTAGTAATGTTTTAGTCTTTGCTATTTTGTTAAATAACTTTTCAAATAGTTAATAGATTCAGGCGTTATTTTGCGAAAGTCAAATTTACATGCAATTTGATCTAACCTGCTTTGTGTGCTTCTGCCACCAATTAGTTCATGCGGCCTAGCGCCGGCCGACACCCACCCACTACTGTTAGTACGTGCTACATGCCGACCATGCCACGACTGGCCTGGTCGTCGCAGCGAGTCGTGGCAGAGACTACCGGAGCAGCCATGGCAGCGTCGGCATGTAGCACGTACTAACAGTAGTGGGTGGGTGCCGGCCGGCGCTAGGCCTCATGAACTAATTGGTGGCGGAAGCACACAAAGCAGGTTAGATCAAATTGCATGTAAATAACTTTTCTTCCTAAATTATTCCCGTTTGCTAATCCATTATTATGTTTTTTTTATACTACATCGGGAGCCATACAAGCATACGGTCCACCTGATGTAAGGCAGTTACCTTAGCCTATTAACGCTTGTAACATATATAACACGCGCGATGCCTCCTCTGCTGTTTATACAACAACTCCTTAGGAGCTTACTGGTGACCTCACTCACACGCAGGAACACAACAACCCTCTAGGAGTCTAGGGAGTTGTTATTTAGCTACGGTTTTCTGAGAGGTGGACGTACTTCCCCAGTCGTGCTGCTTTGATGCGCCCTACCTCTCTTAAAACATCCAAACCAAGACAAACAGGCATGTTCATGCACACAAATGTTTGCCTTGTGTGGGAATCGAACCCACGAGCGTTGGTGTCAAAGTCGCGTCATTCACGACTGAGCTACCGAGCTCGTCGATGCCGATTAGTCCAGTGGGTGATTCTGTGAAGTTTGGATGCGATCAAATCACCCGTGCGAATCCCTCGTGTGAAGTAGCGGCAAGTCGCTAGTTTGTTGCATTTTAATTCACTTACAATCTAGTTTAAAATGGTAATTATTTAGTACTAGCTTATACCCGCGGCTTCGCTGGCATTGATAAAAAAAAATATATTTTTTTGTAATAAAAATAATCCTATTTTACTTCTGATACCTCCAAGAATATGTGTACAAAGTTTCATGATGATCGGTTGAGTAGTTTTCGCGTGAAAGCGTAACAAACAAACGGACATTCACATTTATAATATTAGTAAGACTCACGTTTACAATTCCCGTATGTACATACACGCCAGGTCCCTTGCGGAGTATGCAGAGGGAACCGAGCGATATAAGACGCGGTCCTTGCAGACCACAATTGCTTCTTTAACAATGCGCTTGCTGGTTCCTGATCATCACGATGAAAGACGACCAATTTGGTCATAGCAGGTGAGGTTTCGGTCTTCCCCGGCTCCTACATGTTTCCACATTTGCATTGTTTATCTGTTACCCCCAATGATATTGTATTTAAAGATGACGTATATTCATACTGCGCGTCGTTTTGTTATTGTTCCACTACGACATTATAGTACTTACTTTCTTAAGAAGGGGATAGATAATACGGAACGCATGATATAGAGAGAGATAGCTGTCTGTCAAGAATTGCGCTTGAAATACATCAGTGCATCATAGAATAGCGCATATTAGACCAATTGGGTTAATTTCATTGCCTCAGTTTTTGCGCGCTAGTACGACATCTACCTCTTTTTAATACAATATCATTGGTTACACCCTTTTATTCCGATAATTAATAAGAAACACCATGTATGTTTACTGTTATAATACACTATGGGATTATTAACTTGTCGCCATTTAGTAAGGTATTTTAACGAACCTATGATATACAGGATGATGACAATCCCCAGTCGAGCAGCGTGATTGCTCTAAACCCCTTCGGATGAAGAGAGGTTGAGCTCGGTTGGTGCAGTGTAGTATTAAAAAACAAATCAAAGACGCATGAAAAGGGGCTCATCCTACTAATATTATAAATGTGAACGTCCGTTTGTTTGTTACGCTTTCACGTGAAAACTACTGAACTGATCATCATGAAACATTGTACACATATTCTTGGAGGTATCGGAAGTAAAATAGGATACTTTTTATTAAAAAATATATATATTTTTTATCAATGCGAGTGAAGCCGCGGGTAAAAGCTAGTTAATTATATTTTGTGAAAACGACATAAAGATGTAGTTTGGCATGTCCATGTCGGTAGATGTAATAATTGAATAACCAATGTAAGACAAATGTCACCTTAGTCTTCCTGCGACCACGGACGCTGCAAAGCGTTCGA
This sequence comes from Pyralis farinalis, assembly GCA_947507595.1. Lineage (NCBI taxonomy): Eukaryota > Metazoa > Arthropoda > Insecta > Lepidoptera > Pyralidae > Pyralis > Pyralis farinalis. Next base: position 2,917,620 of record OX382263.1, read on the forward strand.
AACGTCAGGTTCAACAAAATAAATAAAACACGCGATACTTCCGTTAAAAATTGTTTAATTCAATGTGTAACTATCGCGAAAACCTAAGACAATACTTTGCTAGTAAATTTGTCTCTAAATAAACTAGGGGAACTGGGCCTGCGGCGTATTGGCAGAGCTGCTTTTGCACAATAAGTAAATAACAGCAAGCTGCGTAAGCAGAGCTGGTAACCCTAACCCTTGTGTCAATAAATATTTTGACAATTAATTTGACCCGGAATATAAATTTGCAAAACTTGAAATGATCTCGCCATACGCGCTCCAATAGACTTTGTATTGGAACGGATTTTCGGGCGATAACATCACTTATCGATATCCTTTATTGAGCTAATCGAAATTTAATCTATTTTAGGGGAATCTACAATACTTAAGGTACATTCACGTCGAACAATCAGCTCTCTAGCTTCAAAACTGAAGGAGTACTACGTGTAACAGTCGAAAACCGCAAAACAGCAAAAAAGACAATTTTCTCGGTTATAAAGCTTCGCTGGCTAACGCAGCTCTGCAATAAATAACTAATAAATAAATAAATATTATCCGACAAATTATACAGCACCATGCAGCCTCAAAGTAAGCGAAGCTTGTGTTATGGGTACTAGACAACTGATAAACATACGTAAATACATTTTCTTTTTGTAAATTCATTACCTATTACATAGAAAATATCCCTAAACAAGACAAACAGACATGTTAATACACACAATTTGTCCTGTGCGGGAATCGAACCGACGAGCGTCGGTGTCAAAGTAGAGTAACATTATCAATTACAGTTAGTATGTTACAGATCGACTAAAGCGCCATGTTTTCATGGTCAACCTGTACATTTCCTCAATTTATCACGAATTGGTCACCCTCGGGTTACCTTCAAAAGACTCATTCAGCAATAATGGCTATAAAGAATTTATTATATACTTACAGTCTTTAATTATTACTAATACTTCAAAAGATATAAAACGAGATGTTACGTAGGTACTTCGATTTCACGAGATGGCTGGCTGTGAGATGTTGTCTCGAGGATATACCCGATACATTTTTCAGGCGATTTTACAGTTTACAGTTACGTGTAAAAATAGACTAGTTTCCGTTGCATTGCATTTTTTTTCTCGCCAAATCTGTTTCTGAGCCTTTGTTTGAGGAGTCGGAATGACTAGCGGTGATTATTTAGGACCAGGGCTTCTGTGTTTGATTCTCGCACAAGTCATAAATTTGCATGAACTATTTTTTCAATTTTTTTTTCAACTTTATACAAGCGTACGGTCCACCTTATATAATAAAGTGGTTACTGTATCATATAAACGCTTGTCCACCTGATATAAAGCGGTTCCCATAGCCTATAAACGCTTGCGATACGTTTATTACTCGCGCGATGCCACCTCTGCATCTAACCCAGCAACTCCTTACGAGCTTACTGTTGACCTCACTCACACGCAGGAACACAACAACCGTGACAACCCTCTAGGTAGTTGTTATTTGGTTGCGGTTTTCTGTGATGTGGAGGCACTTCCACAGACGGGTTGCTTTGATGCGTCCTACATCTCTTAAAACATCCAGACCAAGACAAACAGCCATGTTCATGCACAGAAATGTTTGCCTTGTATCGGAATCGAACCTACGAGCGTTGGTGTCAAAGTTGCGTCATTCGCGACTGAGGCACCGAGCTCGTCAAAATTTGATTTGTACTGACATAAAACATGTTTTTATATATATGTATTTAAATAATTACGTTGAATATACTCATGAACAAAACTAGAGAGACATTTGTCAGCCAGCTTCTTGACAGCGGCGTATTAAACATTCACCCTCATCATATTTCCCTAACGCACCGAAATAAATATAACTTCAAAAAGTGTCCATGTACTTTTCTTTTGTTCTTTCTACCCCAATATATTTACTACACCCAATATATTTACTTTGACGAGCTCGGTGGCGCAGTGGTGAAACGCGCTGTTGCGCTACTTTGACACCAACGCTCGTGGGTTCGATTCCCACACAGTACAAACATTTGTGTGCATGAACATGCCTGTTTGTATTGGTCTGGGTATTTTCTGTGTATAATAAGTATGTATTTACAAACAAATTAATATTTACGTATGTTTATCAGTTGTCTAGTATCCATAACACAAGCTTCGCTTACTTTGGGGCTAGATGGCGCTGTGTAATTTGTCCGACAATATTTACAATTCTTACCTCCACCGAAGGAGGACACGCCTTTGTAGGTACTTGCTCTATTTAAATTACTTATTACAAGTTATTTTCCACATTTTCTGGTTTTGTTCTTTGCTTAGTTTGTAACTAGATGTCGCTACGTAATTATACCTGAAATACCTATCTATATCTTCACGTTGAGAGCTCGATGGCGTCGTTGCGCGTGTAATTCTAATCGAACACACAGGTTAAGCAACGTCGAGCGCAGCCTGTCTATGGATAAGTTTATCTATCTCCAGTTTGTCCGTGCTACAGAGGGCACGTTAAGCCGTCGGTCCCGGCTGTTGTCGATAGATGACAGTCGTTAAGATAAGTCAGTGGCCCTCGGGCGGCTTGAAAACACTGGCCTCCACCAATCCGCATTTGAGCAGCGTGGTGGAGTATGCTCTAAACCCCTTCGATTGAAGGGAGAGCCGTATCCCTGCTGTGGGATGAGTGATGTGGAATGGGTTGATGTGGATGGATCTTCACGTCGGGTCCGTTGTGGGCACAAACTGGTAACACGACACCTTGCTTGCTTGGAATACAGGGAGTACAAGAGCTTAGTGATAAGTTTTGTGTAAGGTGGAGTTACTTCCCCATAGGGCCTGATTTGAAATCTGATCTGAAACAGACATATTCATGCACACAAATGTTTATCTTGTGTGGGAATCGAACCTACGAGCGTTGGTGATAAAGTAGCACCGCTCATCACTTCACCACCGAGATCGTCAAGGCTTGGCGTTTGTTTCGAAGTACCTCCATACCTATTTATATGAAACGGTCACCTCGGATGCCATACGCCTCAATAATCCTCCGTCAAACAAGTTGACTAGTCTTGATACTTGAATTGTATATTATTTGTGTATGCTTTTGGTTCATGCAATTTTTTTAATTTTAGCAGTGACAGTCTAGTATCTAAAGAACCAGCGAACATTATACACCACTATATCGTGTTTATAATGATGATGATGTGAGAATCAGAGTTGATCTGAAAGAGAGCGTCGGTGTTAAAATAAGAAGATGTATGCTCCGTTGGTTCGAACAAGAATAGCTAAGAAAGGTTTTGCTTTCCCTTTGGGTTGTAGGGGTCTGACGGCAGTCACACCATTTCAAAGCCAGTATTCTTTTTGTCGGCGTTGCCCCATTTCCTACTCTATTAGAATTTCCGGGGCATAAACATAATGATTTGGCAAAGATACTGATATTTACTTGGAGCTACTGCCGCCAGACCTCCACAACTCAGAAAAGCCAGGAAATCCAGATCTTTCTTAGGTTAGGTCACATGTCTAACGAAATAGGTATAATAGTTAATAGATTCAGGTGTTACTTTGCGAAAGTCAAATTTACTTAGTTAGTGTCTCCTTTGTGTGCTTCCGCTCCCGAGCTCGGGATCGGAAGCACACAAAGTAGTTTAGATTAAATTGCCTGAAATAGGTATACTTCATTGGACGAGCGGGTTTTGCCACCGTCGAGCAAATAATAATTACAAACATGTACCTATGTCCGAAAACATGAATTTAGTGTACATGCCACGTTTCGAACCGGGGGCCTGTTGTTCAATAGGCCGGTTCCTTATCCACTGGAATAGTTCTAGTGCGTAAGTGACTCTCTATCTTTATACTCAAAGTCAGTTTAAGAGTCAGCTCTAAGAGAGGTAGGGCGCATCAAAGCAGCCCGTCTGGGGAAGTACCGCCACCTCACAGAAAACCGCAGCCAAATAACAACTCCCTAGAGGGTTGTCGTGTTCCTGCGTATGAGTGAGGTCACCAGTAAGCTCCCAAGGTGTTGCTGTGTAAGCAGCAGAGGAGGCATCGCTCGAGTGATACTCAATATATCGCAAGCGTTAATAGGCCACGGTACCCGCTTTACATCAGGTGGGCCGTATGCTAGTATGCCTCCCGACGTAGTATAAAAAAAAGGTTTCACTTCCGACGAGTTTCGACGATACCGACGAGTTCGGTGGTGTAGTCATTAGCAATACTACTTGAACACCAAGACTACTGGGTTCGATTCCAACACATTGGTATGCATGAACAGGTCTGTGTTGGTTTGGATATTTTTAACCCTTCGAAACCCGGGTGGTCGTATACGACCGCGAAATGTTTGGGAAAACGTATATAACGGGTTCTGACTGCTCAAGACTGTTGTATAAAAAAATAGAAACAAAACTAGAGGCGACAGACCTACTGTGGAATTATCTCCTTCTCACAGGTAACAGCAGACTAATAACAAGTCCCTGGAGGATTGTTGCTTTGCTGAGAGTAATTGAGGTCGGTGTCAAGATAAGATAAGGTTTTTCCAAGGAACTACAGCATGGAGTTCTTCAAGAAATGCGTGAAGAGGTTTTTAGAGGGTCGGCAACGCATGAGTGACGCCCCTGGTGTTGCGAATGTCCATAGGCTACGGTGACTGTTTAACATCAGGCAGGCCGTATGCTTGATTGCCACCTTAGTAGTATAAAAAAAAAAAAAAAAAAAAAAAGGCAAGTTCTTTTGATTCGGACATGTTTAAATAACGCTGGATGAAAGAACACACAAACACATGCTGAACTCTCATTAGTGCTCATCAGATTGCACGGGTTATGTCGGACTTTTTCTGACTCAACACCACCTAGGATTTGTCTTTAGCCGGGTAGTCTTAAGAACGTGATCCATTTTATGTATACTTACATGTAATTTGATGTAAGCTTTGTGTGCTTCCACCACCAATTAGTTGATGCGAACTAGCGCCGAGCACGAGCCATGCTCAGGCGATGTAGATGTTAGTTATAATAACATGCTCCAAGTTTATGTATTTTATGATTTTTTATGTATTGTTTATATATTGTACTAACATCTAAAGCGCCTGAGGATGCCTCATGAAGAGGCGAAATACGTATCGAAGAGACGATCAGGACCAGGGTAGCCATAGCAGGAACGGTAGCGGGTACATGCGGTTCCTGTTCCAGCTGATGGACAATCGCGAGGACAACTCCATGGCAGCAACGGCATGTTGCATCTACTAACTATAGGGATGAGTGTCAGCCGGTGCTAGTTCGCATAAACTAATGGGTGGCGGAAGCACACACAGCAGGATAGATCAAATAGCATGTAAATTTGACTTTTACGAAATAACGCCTGAATCTATTAACGGTATATATTTACAACAACACTCCTATTCATCAACGTCGGATAAAGTACGACCAAATATCAAGATGGTTTAATCCACGCCTCTGCTATTCAATTATTTATTTTGATTAATTGTAAGCACTCAATATAATAACAGGAATCACTTAGGGTTCCGCGCACAGCGGGGTGCCCCGTGTACTTTGGAGACTTGGAGATGAGAGCGAAACTATTTATAGAATGTCAGGACGCAAACAAACATACCTACTAGGCACCATTTTTATATGTCGAGGTGAACTTAGCCTGTGAAAGAACGTACCGCAAAGCAGTTACCGTAGCCTATGAAGCTGGCAATACATTAAATATCACTCGCGCGACACCACCTCTGTTGCTTACACAACATTTCCTCAGGAGCTCAGTGGTGACCTAACACGCAGGAACACAACAACCCTCCAAAGAGTTGATATTTGGTTGTAGTTTTCTCTGAGGTGGAGGTACTTTCCAAGACTCGTGAATCCAACCCACAGGCTCTGGTGATAAAGCAGCTTTATTAACCATTGTGCCAACGTGCTCTTTATTTTTGTATAAGTTCAGCATAGTGGCTTCGCATTGCCTGATGGTAAGCGAAAGAGGAGCCCAAATCGCAACTGCAACTGACTAAAGACTACACAGTGTCCTGTCAGTTGACGCTGCCATGTTGACCCGCAACTTGCTTCTTCACGCTTCGTTTGAAGGATCCCATATTGTAGGAAGGAGGGAACACATGTGCAGGCAAGGCGTTCCACTTTTTAATGGTACGACAAAGATAGGAGTTGCCGAACTTTTTAGTACGCGAAGAGATATTCTCAACAGAAGAACAGTGACATCGCAAGCCTGCACGTGTGGTTCTATGACGGAAGGGTGAGGGTTGGATAAGGGAAAACAGTTCTTCTGAGCACTCGCCATGGTACAGCTGGTATGTCGTATACATTGATTAATATAGCGTAAAGAAAGTTAAGTTCCCTCCCACACGGCCGGCATGTCAGTGAAAGTGTGAACTTTGCGATGGAAACATGTAAATAAATGATTAAATTATACAAATGTGTATGACACAATTCGTATATAAATGTTTGTTTTGAAAATTTTATTGTTTTAATTTAGTACCGGTATAATTTGTATGTTTGTCGAGCTCGGTGGCTCAGTCCTGAATGACGCGACTTTGACACCAACGCTGTTTGTCTTGGTCTGGGTATTTTCTATGTATAATAAGGATGTATTTACAAAAAAAAAAATATTTACGTATGTTTATCAGTCGTGTAGTACCCATAACACAAGCTTCGCTTACTTTGGGGCTAGATGGCGCTGTGTAATTTGTCAGACAATATTAATTAATTTCTTTATATTTTTTATTAATAATATGAGGGTTCAGTTAGTTCAATATAAAATTATCTATCAATGTACTATACCCTGGGAAATAAACGACGTTTCATTTATTATATAAATGCAAATCCCGATAGTCTAGTGAATAATAAATATCGTGTCAATGACCACACGCAAGTTCGATTCTTACAACAGTGTCGGTGGTAACTGTACCTAATAAACTCATTTACTATTTGCAGGCACTTTACTAGATAATCAGAAACACGACAATGCGGTACAGTCGGCGACATACATAGGATGCTTTTTTCTATCACTGAGCAGTACAGCCTTGCCCGATAGTAAGCAGTTACCGTATGGGTGGTGATGTAATGCTAGGAGGACCGGATGGTCGATGATGTTTTGGAGTAAAATTGAAAACCTCAAAATATAGCGTTTATAAACGTTTTATATATAGCGCCATCTACCGGCAATATCGTGAGACACTTAATATCATGTCAATGTGCAACGTAGGCAGAATCTAACATTTTATTTGGTTACACATTGTTAAGACAGGAGCGCTGGTGAATTTTGTCCATCGTAGCTTGTTTGCTTCTTTACCATTTTTAATGAAACTCATACACTCATCAGACAGAAAGTTTTTTCCACTACCCTAAATGTATCTTCTTCCTAGCGTTACCCCGTCTCCTAGTCCAGTATCGGTGGGGTTCGCTACCTAAGCCTAAGGATTTGGTAAAGATACCGATATTGACACGGAGCGACTGCCTCCAGATCCCTACAACCCAGCCCTTTATTAGGCTGGGATACACGACTTTTGAAATATGATTTCTTTGGGGTGCATGTTTCATTACGATGCTTTCTTATACCATCGAACAAGTCATAATTACAAATTTCTGGAATTCATTTACCGTACAAGCTGCACGCCTGTGGAATGCGCTTCCTGTGGAAATTAGGGTGTCTCAAACTATAGGCTCCTTTAAAAAGCGACTATACGGTTTCTATGGTACTCCCGCGTTGAGTTGAGCTTACGTATGTTTTTATTATGTATTTAATATGTATGTACTAGTGTTTATATAATGTGTGTATTTATTAGCGATTTCGTTATTAATGACATAAGTTGTCCTGATTTTTCTCTTTCTACTTTATCGTCCGCCTTTGTAAATCATATAAGTTGTATACTTTGTAATTATGGATAATGCAATAAAGTTAAGAAACAAACAAACAAATATGTACCTGCAAAAATGCGTAAACACGAATTTGTACTATTTGACGAGCTCGGTGGCGCAATGGTGAAACGCGCTGTTACGCTACTTTGACACCAACGCTCGTGGGTTCGATTCCCACACAGTACAAACATTTGTGTGCATGAACATGTCTGTTTGCATTGGTCTGGGTATTTTCTATGTATAATAAGTATGTATTTACAAAAAAAAATGTATTTACGTATATTTATCAGTTGTCTAGTACCCATAACACAAGCTTCGCTTACTTTGGGGCTAGGTGGCGCTGTGTAATTTGATTTGTCCGACAATATGTATGTATATGTATGTATATATGTATATGCTTGCCCTACATGTATATGCTTGCTTGCCCTATGCCCTTGCGGGGTAGGCAGAGAGAACCGAGCGCCATAAGACGCGGGCCTTACACACTTCACTCGCTTCTTTCACATTCATAGCTCTTTTCATGCACGCTCGCCGGTTCCTAAGGCTCCTGACATCACCTTCTGATAAAACACGACCAATTTGGTCATGGTAGGTTAGTCTTGGTCTTCCTCGGCTCCTACATCCTTCCACTTTCGCATTGTATATCTGTTTCGTCATTCTTTCATCTTGCATTCTTTCTACATGTCCGAACCAACGGAGCATGCCCTTTCTTATCTTAACACCGACACTCTCTTTATATTATATTATATTATATATTTATAGATATAGGATTCGAAGGAGCGACCGTTGGGTTCTCGATCTACATTGTCATGCCATGTCCTTGCGGGTAAGGCATTAGCTTTTAAAAAAGAATAGTTTTTTTTATATACAATATATAAGCATACGGCCCACCTGATGTAATGCGGTTACCGTAGCCTATGAACGCTTGCAGTACATTAAGCATCACACGCGCGATGCGTGCTCTGCTGCGAACACATCTACTCCTCAGGAGCATACTGGTGACCTCGCTCACACGCAGGACAAGACAACGCTCAAGCTCTAGCGGGCTGTTTTGATGTGCCCTACCTCATTATCTTGAATTTTGCTTCCAAAATTAAATAATAATAATAATATGTCCTTATTGCTTCTCTCACATCCCTAACCCATAAAATAGTACAGTTTCTCCCTCTATTTCTCTGCACTGACATTTTGGCCTCTAGAAATAAAACTATAAATGCGATTGAGATGCGGTTTTCACCAGAAAGTCAAACTAAATTGCATCTTTCTAATGGTATCAAAATGGAGTTCATTTGATAACCGGAAGTATTTAAAAAATCGGCCAAGTGCGAGTCGGACTCGTACACTAAGGGTTCCGTACCATTATCTATAAAAACGGCAAAAAAATATCACGTTTGTTGTATGGGAGCCCCCTTAAATATTTATTTTATTCAATTTTTTAGTATTTGTTGTTATAGCGGCAACAGAAATACATCATCTGTGAAAATTTCAACTGTCTAACTATCACGGTTCATGAGATACAGCCTGGTGACAGACGGACGGACGGACGGACAGCGGAGCCTCAGTAATAGAGTTCCGTTTTACCCTTTGGGTACGGAACCCTAAAAAGTACATTTTGTAAAAGTAGTGGTGGGATTTGCGCGAAGCGCGAACTCCAGCACTTGTACAAACTATATACGAGTAGGTTTACATTAAATTAGGTTACAGTAAATAATAATTAGAGTTACAGAGAGTGATCTATGTGAGACACTGGTGTCTGAAAAACCTGTATTACAGATTACCAGCCTCCCCAGCACTGAATAGGTAACAACTTCAGCTCAACAACTTCAGATCGGTCGGTGGATAATTGCGCGCTACACACGTATATATTATTGCTCCCGTGAATTTGTCAATAATTATAGTTAAAATGCTAATGTTACCAAAAAAATATTTTCAGACAAACTAATATGTGATTATATGTACCTTTGTGATATAATTTAAGTGCTAATTTACTTCTTTTATTCCTAAAAATTCAATTAACATTATATCTAAAATCAGTGAATAGAAATATACCGACATTTGCCGAGAGCATAAAGTTCGCTCAGTGATACGCGTAAGTGACGCGTTTTGCACGGCGCTTAAGTCATTCTTCTCGCTGACTGACACGCGTCGCCTCAGCGTTGGGCCATTTGTTGCTGTGCTTCTCACATTTCTGCATACCGGGGCATTTATTGTAGTGCCATAGTGAAGTGAATATTATTAATAAAGCATAATCAAGATGAAATGCGATTGTTGCATGGAGGCTGTCGCCGATGTGAGCTTCGCAATTAAGTGCTCAAAATGCCGGTTATTTTATCATCATTCATGTTTTGCGACTATATTGGGTGGCGACTTGCAATCTATAGACAAGGCCAATTGGTTGTGTCCTAACTGTATACCAAAGGCCGGTAACTCAGACCATACTCCCGTTCGGAAGCAATCTAGCGATTCGAATTTATCGAATGTCACGCTCAGGAAAAAAGGAACGCCAGTGGCGTCATCACTGGGAATAGATGAAGCTCCTGTCACTAAAAGTGAAGTATCAACCATTATTAAAAATGAAATAAGTGGCCTCATGCAACATCTTAATCAAACCTTGGCTAACTACGTGAACAAAGAACTGCGAGTTATTAAGGAGAGCATAAGCGAAGTAAAGGCGTCTATGGAGTTCATGAACGGGAAATATGAAGAGATGAAGGAGCAGATCTCATCAAAAATATCTGTAGTTCATGATATTCAAAAAGAGAACGAACAACTCAAAGCATCAGTCAAGGATTTAAGTGCGAGAATAAACCATATGGAGCAGCAAGCGCGTTCATCGAACGTGGAAATCCAATGCTTACCGGAAAATAGGAATGAGAACCTTGTATCGACTATCACAAACATTAGTAAGGTCATATCTTGTGACTTGACTGAAAACAATATACACAACGTGACGAGAATAGCGAAACAGAACCCAACTAGCAATCGTCCAAAGTCAATTGTTGTGCAATTCAGTAGTCCGCGTGTTCGTGATAATTTTTTGGCTGCGTCCATAAAGTTTAACAAAAATAAATCCTCTGAAGAGAAACTTAACAGCAGCCTTCTGGGTATCGGTGGCAAGAAAGAAAATATTTATATTATGGAACACCTGTCTCCAGCTAACAAGGCTCTGCATGCTGTGACCCGGGTTAAAGCCAAGAACTTGGGTTATAAGTACATATGGGTGCGTGGAGGTAGGATATTTGTTAGAAAATCGGATGGTGCGGACTACATATATATAAAGGACAATACAACATTAGATAAATTGCAATAAATCAAAAATACTTAAGCTCTACAAGTATTAGATATTGTACTGTTAAATATGGCTACTTTAAATGTCTACTACCAAAACGTTAGGGGCACAAGATCAAAACTTAGTGACATTTACCAGAATATCGCTTGTAGTTCATACGATGTAATCATGTTTACGGAAACATGGTTAATTAGTGGTATATTGGACTCTGAGATCATGGATGGTCGTTATACAATTTACAGGCGTGACAGAACTAGCAGTATATTCAACAGTAAGACGGATGGGGGTGGCGTATTGATAGCGGTTTCTAATAAGTTCAAGTCATATAGATTACATAATTTTGAAAGTGCCTGTGATGATCTCTGGGTCAAGTTATCACTACAGGTTGGCAGAAAGACTCAGGAAATCTATCTCTGTACTGTTTACCTGCCATCACCAATCAGGCCGAACGTACTTGAGCATTTTGTTGATAATACCAATAGAGTCTTAGAAAGTATTAACGATTGTTTAATAGTTGGTGATTTCAATTTAAAGACTATCGATTGGCTAGATGGTGATGGCAAAGTTATTTGTACACCACAGCATACTAATTCTGGACTCGAACATACACTTTGGGACTTTCTTTTGTTAAATAATTTAAGACAGCACAATTGTTTTCTTAATCAAAACAATAGAATTCTTGACTTGGTTTTGACTAATCTGGACAATATCGTTGTTAGTGCACCACTGGATATTTTATCCAAAGTTGATCAGCATCATCCGCCGGTGCTTATTGAATTTCCGTTCTCCCAATCTATGGAACGTCAAAATTATTGCTCCAAAAATAAGCTTAACTACTTCAAGGCAGACTATGATTTAATTAACAAATCATTGGCGAAGGTTGATTGGTCAAAAGAATTTGAGTCTTGTTCTGGTATAGACGATATGGTCGAAAATTTCTATAACATTTTGAATGTCCTAATACGTCGCTATGTACCACGTATTTCTATTAAAGAATCGAAATATCCATACTGGTTTTCCAAAGAGCTTATTAAACGATTAAATGAAAAAAACCGGTTAAGACTTAAGGTTAAGAAGTATAAAAATCCCATGGACGTAATTGCTCTAAATCTTCTTAAAAACAGGTGTGATAACATGGCTGCTTCGTGTTATAATGCATATATTGTCAATATAGAAAAAAAAATTGAATCGAATCCAAAATATTTTTGGAGTTATTTAAAGGTTAAAAGAGAGGAGGGTCCAGTAATTATCCTAGCACCATGACTAATGGTGTAGTAAGCTCTGATAAACTTGACGATATATGCAATTATTTTGCTGATCATTTTTCTGGTGCATATGCTAAGGACACAACCGACGTTCATTCCAATACTTCTTGCCCAGTTACAGATGTAAGTAATACCAACTTCAGCCACATGTCAATAACTCAAGACCAAATTTGCAACGCACTAAAACAATTGGACTTAAATAAGGGGCCTGGACCAGACAACATACCCCCTATATTTTTGTGTAAGATAGCGAACAGAATATCATATCCATTAACATTAATTTTTAATTATTCGCTGCAGCAGGGAATATTTCCGTCTATTTGGAAGGAAACTAAGATTGTCCCAATTTTCAAAAGCGGCGACCAGTCAAATGTAACGAATTACCGTCCAATTGCGGTGTTGTCGATACTCGCGAAAGTTTTTGAAGCCCTTGTTTGCCCGATATTATCATGGCATTCGTCTCAGTTGATGGTGGATAGTCAGTATGGATTTACAAAAGGTAAATCTACGGCTTCTAATTTGGTGAATTATGCTGAGAGTCTTATTGAAGCAGTTGACGCACGTACTCAAGTTGATGCGGTCTACACTGATTTTAGCAAGGCGTTTGACACAGTCAGTCATAGAATACTTATCAACAAATTACAAATATATGGAGTGTCGAATCCCATGCTGAGTTGGTTTCGTTCGTATCTAACAGACCGAAAGCTTAGAGTCGTGGTGAATGGCAGTATTTCAAGTATTTATTTTGCTACGTCGGGTATACCCCAAGGGTCCCATCTTGGACCACATCTCTTCAATTTGTTCATTAACGACATTTGCAATTGTTTCCTTTACTCACGAGTCTTCATGTTCGCTGATGACGTTAAAGCCATTAAAGAGATCAAGGACAATGCAGATTCAATACTATTTCAGAGTGACTTGAATAGATTGGCTGAATGGTGTGAACTCAATAAAATGTACTTAAATATTAATAAATGTAAACATATAAAATTTACTAGGAACAAAAACATTATAGGGTCAAGCTACAACTTGAAAGGTGTAACACTCGAGGAAGTCGATAATGTACGAGACTTAGGTGTTCAATTCGATAAAAAAATGAATTTCGTCCAACATATTGATGCAATGGTACTTAAGGCAACAAAATTACTCGGATTCGTTTTAAGAGAATGTAAAAATTTTAGAAACTCAAGTACTAAAAAAATTATGTTCAATTCTTTAGTTAGGAGCAATCTCGAATATTGTAGTGTGGTATGGTCTCCTGTATATAAAGTACATATCAGGCGTATCGAAAAGTTGCAAAAAAGGTTCCTGTGGCACTTAACCAGCACAAATAACATGGGTAGAAGTCTTAGTTCATATGAGGATAGATTAAAACATTTTAACATGGTGGCATTAGAGAAACGAAGAGTAATGTCCGAATTGGTTTTTTTAAAGAAGCTTGTATCTGGTTCAATGAATAGCCCTGATTTGCTCGGTAAGGTATCGTTTCATGTTCCGTCAAGGTTGCCTAGATCTTCAACCAAAAAACTCTTCATGAAGCCATACTGCCGTACCAATTTAAGACGACACGGTCCACTGTCCAGAATGTACGCAGCATATATGGAACATGAAATGCATATAGATTTGAATTCTACGTCTGTACCTGTTGTAAAGAGAATGGTTTTAACTAATTAGCTCAACCAAATTGTACAATATTATTATACAGTTATTAAGATGCATGTTTAATTAATAGTTTATACGTTGCGCTCAGTTCAGTACCTTCCTTGTGTTTACTTATTTAAATAAGGCAGGATGCAATTTCTATGTTTCTATAATTTGCACTTGCAACATTTCTTTTATTGTTTGTTTGTTTTAAGAATCTAAAACATTGTTCAAGATAATTACATACATTGTTCGGCGCATTTTTCTGTGCATGCAGTGCTTTTCTTTAAGTAATGAGACACTTAAGTTTTATTTATAATGTATATATATAAGTTGCATATGTAATGGTGTACTCGTTGTTGAAAAGCCAAATAAATAAATAAAATAAACTTGATTTACATACTTGAAATAATTATTTTATTTGTTTATTCGTAACATGAAATAAGTAATAAATATATTATTAGTTAGTGATAGTTCATAAATGCATTTTTATTCAAAAGTAAGGTAATTTATGTTGTGCACTGTACCACGTTCCGTTCCTTAAGTGAATTCCTTGCTAATTAGTACAGAGAAATCTAGTTTCTGTTTGTATACGCAAAAACATACAACTTGTTGGAAAACTGAGTGGATTACTAAGGCGATTGTGACCATCTATACAGATAAATAAAAGTGGAGTGTCTGTATGTAATATTAAAATAACCGCTTTTTACTAAATGCATATGGATGTATACACGGTACGTGTAAGTGTGGCGGTAGAAATAGGTGACTATTTCTACCGCCAAGCAGATATATTTATATAGCTGTGTTCCGGTTTGAAGGGTGAGATATGGCAGAAAAATTACTGGGTACTGCGACGAAACAGCCTTAGGTCACAAGATTGGCAGCGCGCGAGTAACATCCCGGTAGTGTTGCGAGCGGCAATAGGCAGCGGTGACCGCTTACCATATAATGCGGGCCGCATGCTTGTTTGCCAATCTAGTTGCATAAATAAAAAGCTCCAAGACGTTGTTACGCCACAGTTTTCTATAAGGTGGAGGTACTTCCCTAGTCGGACTCCATTAATGCGTACCTCTCTTAACCTTGTTAAATCACAGTGACTTCATTTTTTTTATACAACGTCGGGAGGCATACAAGCATACGGCCCGCCTGATGTAAAGTCTACCGTAGCCTATAAACGTTTGCAACACATTAAGTATTGCACGATGCCACCTCTGCTGCTAACACAGCAACTCTATAATCTTTACTTACTTTACTTTTTACTCTGGAGCTTACTGGTGACTTCATTCACTCACAGAAATATAACAACTGTCTAGGGAGTTGTTATTTTGGCTGCGGTTTTCTGTTAGTTGAATGTAGTACTTCCCCAGATAAACAGACATGTGCATGCACACAAATATTTGTCAAGTGTCGGAATCGAACCCACCAGCGTTGGTGTCAAAGTAGCGTTACAGAGCGTTTCACCACTGCGCCACCGAGCTCGTCTAAGTAAGTTGTATAAAAATAAGTTAAATAACAATTCACTTTATATTGTAAGTATACGGAAGCTGCTAATGGGGTGCTACGTTGGCAGCATCTTGAAACCAAATCTCGACGCCAGTGTAGTAGCGGTAGCAATAAAACAAATCACATTAAGTTTAAGTAATTGCACGTAGCCTTGCGAGTCTCACGGCGGGAATAGAACCCGCACTATTGAGAGACAGATCACTTCCATTGTATAGGAAATAGATTGGCTCAGTATGTGGCCGTTTCCGCTATACGCGCTAAAAAAGCGTTGAACATAAATCAACACTCAAGCTATATTCAACCTTATTACTGCGCGCTTATAACTCATTCCCAATTGCCGTCCTAATTCGGATTTTCATAATTTTTGTCATTGCAAAGTGAACTTTACGGGATAATACAAATAAGATGAATTTTATGTAATGATATGGCAATTACAAGCAAGTTTCATTCATTGGTTTTTGTTGATATTATTAACACCTTGTTAGGTTTATTTTAATTTCATGGTTAAATTTCGTGAATTTCGTTAACTTTTTTGTGACTACTGTAATGGCAAACAAGCATGTGGCTTGTTATATAGATGCTACCGTAGACTATGTAACATAGATCCGCGGAATAGACAAGTTAAAGATCTGAATTATAACATTCACATGAAGCTTTGGCTATGTCTTTTTTATACTACGTCGGGAGGCATACAAGCATACGGCCCACCTGATGTAAAGCGGTTGCCGTAGCCTATGAACGCTTGTAATACATTAAGTATCACTCGCGCGATGCCTTCTCTGCTGCTAACATAGCAACTTATTAGAGGCTTACTGGTGGCCTCATTCACACGCACTAAGAGAGGTAGGGCGCATCCAAGCAGCCCGCCTGGGGAAGTACCTCCACCTCACAGAAAACCGCAGCCAAATAACAACTCCCTAGAGGGTTGTTGTGTTCCTGCGTGTGAGTGAGGTCACCAGTAAGCTCCCAAGGAGTTGCTGTGTAAGCAGCAGAGGAGGCATCGCGCGAGTAATACTTAATATATCTCAAGCGTTAATAGCCTACGGTACCCGCTTTACATCAGGTGGGCCGTATGCTTGTATGCCTCCCGACATTGTATAAAAAAAAACGCAGGGACACAATAACCCTCTAGGGAGTTGTTATTTGGCTGTGTGCTGGGAGGTACTTCCCCAGGCGGGCTTTGATGCGCCCTACCTCTCTTAACAGTACAGGAGATAAGCCATATTCATACACACAAATGTATTTAGGCGAGTGTGGCGTGTAAGGGTCGAGTCATATGGAGATCGGTCCTTTGCTTACCATTACAAACCAATAAATCACTTCACTGCGCATGAAGACGCTCACAAATCAAATTTAACTAATAACTAAGAGCTATGCGTTCTACTTTGCCCCGTAGCGGAGAGTTGAGTTACTATGTAATATTGGTGTCACCGGCTCTCCATGGGCTATGGAGTCCAAACCCACCTCGTGGTGTAGCCTAATAATGGACTAATGACACTTTAGCGAAAGACGTAGGGCGCATTAAAGCCAGCCCAGCTGGGAAAATACCCTAACACTACTCCCCAGAAGATAACTATCAGAAACGTTTATTTTCTTTAAGGTGATAAGCTGGCGTACGTCCTACCTGATGGTAAGTATAGCCTATGGACATTTGCACCATCAGGGGTGTCACTGTTGCTTTGCCGACACTGTATAAAGCTGTTCACGCCATTCTTGAAGAACACATACTGTAATCCCTTGGAAAAACCTCTGTCCATTACTCAATTTGAGAGTTATTTGAAGAACTTTTGTCCGGAATCGCACAGTACGCAACCATTGCGGTTCCACTGTGTGCGGAGGAACCTCCCGCATCGGCGAGGGTTGTGGTTTTAACAAGAAGTTGTCGGCATTATATCGAACAGTTATCCAAATTACTATAGATACGATTTGAAAAAGAACCATTATTGTCAAAGAAATTTGACAGCAAATTAAAATAAAATAAATAAATATTGTCGGACAAATTGCACAGCGCCACCTAGCCCAAAAGTAAGCGAAGCTTGTGTTATGGGTACTAGACAACTGATAAACATACGTAAATACATTTTTTTTGTTTGTAAATACATACTTATTATACATAGAAAATACCCAGACCAAGGCAAACAGACATGTTCATGCACACAAATGTTCGCCTTGTGTGGGAATTGAACCCACGAGCGTTGGTGTCAAAGTCGCGTCATTCACGACTGAGCCACCGAGCTCGACAAGAGCTAGTCAAAGGAAACCGAATGCAAAAAGTACAATAATTGTATAAAAAAACCAGTGACCAGTGATTTAGGAGAGGTAGAACGCATCAAACAGCCCGTCTGGGGAAGTACCTCACAGAATACCGCAGCCAAACTCCTTGGAGGGTTGTCGTCATCGTGCGAGTGAGGTCACCAGTAAGTTCCTACAATCGTTCTTCTCCAGACGGGCTGCTTTTTGCACCCTGCCTCACTTAAAGGTACTCCTATATCTTTTACCTGAATCAAAATAGTTTCCTAACGGATAACGAGACTATTTTACTTCTGGCGGGACATATGCTTGCCTCCTATGTCGTATAAAAAAATCTCATTCATTACGAGGTCGTTGGCGCTTGCGTTGGACAAACATGGCTGTTTGTACATATCTACCTCCACTAGCTGTCCATGACTGTGTATTAGCTGCGAAAACCTGCAACTGTATGATAGTGGAGAGATCTCGTGAGGTGAAATACTTAGGTGTGCAAATAGATGAAAATCTTTCTTTCAAGAAGCAAATTTCAAGCCTTTCAGGGCGTGTCAGGAAGAATATATATATTCTAAAATCACTGAGACAGTCGAGTCCTATCGAGGTACTGAATACAGTATACACTTCTTTGTGCCAATCAGTTTTGATTAATTGTATAGGCGTCTGGGGAGGTTCCAGTAAGAGTAATTTTATAGAAATAGAGAGGGCACAACGTGCAGTTTTAAGAGTCATGCTAAATAAACCTTTTCGTTTTCCCACAGACTTGCTTTACAAGCAAGCAAAAGTGCTCAGAGTTCGACAATTGTATGTATGGCGAGTCTGCTGTGCTCAACACAAAAATACACTTAATTCCCCAGAATACGGTACCCTAATCAAAAATCGCGTGTTTAGGTTGACACTACCCCCAGTTCGCACGATGTTCGTAAAGAGGCTACCTCTCTTCTCTCACCCTTATGTTTACAATAAGATAAACCGGCTATGTTCCATCAAAAACCTATCATCACACAGTGCTAAGAAAGTTATCAGAAACTGGCTACAGGAGCTTAACTATGATGAAACTGAAAGACTTCTCCCACTGACTGATTAACTTGTCGTATCGTAATACATGCTGACATGCAATCACTGAACCCACATCTACACTTGCCGCTCGACTCACACATACACATTCACCCATACACGCACACTCACCCACACATTCCAAAATCGCACTCATACACTCTGTACACATGTATACGTCCATCACATTCACTCATAATCTCTTGTTCTTATCGATATTTTGTTCTATTGTTTATTTGTGTATCAAAAAAAAAAAAATTTTTTTTTGTTTTAGCTATAAAGCAATGTATAATTCAGAAGCGACCGGATCTTCTGTAGGTAAAACCAAAATGTTAATCACTCCTTGGTTACTGCGATACAGGCCTGCGTGCTTAGTGCAGTAACTATTGCAAATGTTGTAATAATTAAGTTTTATGTGCTAATAAAGTTTTACTTTACTTTACTGTTCTGGCCTGAATGTATTCAAGAGAGGTATAGGGCGCATCAAACGCAGTACGTCTGGGGAAGTACATCCACCTCACAGAAAGCCAAAGTAACAATCCCCTAGGAGGGTGGTTGGGTCCAGCGTATGAGTGAGGTCACCAGTAAGCTTTCTTCTTTGTTATACAACCAGATTCAAGCATGCGGCCCGCATCAGATGGTAAGCACAGCAGTCAATTGACGATCGCAACACCACGGGGATGTTACTCACGCGCTGCCAATCTTGTGACCTAAGGATGTTTCGTCACAGTACCCAGTAAATTCTCTGCCATATCTGACCCTGCAAATCGGCACACAGCTATATAAATATAGCTGCTTGGCGGTAGAAATAGGTGATGCAGTGGTACCTATGCAGGCGATTTTTGTACAAAGTCTCCCTGTGGTTAAGATCCTAAGTAGTTGCTGTGCTAGCAGCAGAAGTGTCATCGCGCGGGTGATACTTAATATATTGCAAGTGTTCATAGATTACGGTAACCGCTTTACATCAGGTGGGCCGTATGCTTGTATGCCTGCCGATGTTGTATAAAAAAAACTTTTTCATTCTGTTCAAATTGTGATTTGCTTCCCACTTTCTGAGTAAGAAATATCAGTCAGCTAACAAGACGCTTACCTTTTTTTTTCTGTCCAATTTGGACAAAGGACTTTGAATTCGGTTAGTTAGGCCGCATGGTCGCGCTCACACTCCACCCTTTTTTTGGATAAGCATTTTGTGAATGTAGGCATTCACGGCATGGGGTTAAAAAGGACATAATATTTTTTTTGGGGTTGGGGTTGTGGTTCAATTCGTCTTGTTATTGGGGTTCCGCAACAGTTTATTATATCATTTAGTTAGAAAATTAAATATATCTATATCTTTTCACCAAATCCAAAAGTATGCTGCATGACACGGTTCTTGCACACTTCACTCGCTTCTCTAACATTCATAGCTCTTCTCGTGCACGCTCGCCGGTTTCTGAGGCTCCTGACATCACTTTCTGATAGAACACGATCAATTTGGTCATGATAGGTAAGTTTTCATCGGCTACATGCTTCTACTTTCGTGTTGTACATCTGTTTGGTAATTTGTCTCTTCCTTCATTCTTTCTACATGTCCAAACCAACGGAGCATGCCTCTTCTTATTTAACACCGACACTCTCATCCAAAACACCTCTGTTTCTAACATCGCCGTTTTAAACGCAGTCTATCTAGTCACACATTTATCCTACGAGGGAATTGAACCTTCGAGCTTGTATTAAAATAGCTATTGTTAACAGCTCGGCCACGGGGCTCATCGATATTAAGCAGATCACATTATAAACGAAATCACATTATAATGTGATCTGCTTAATATCGATGAGCCCCGTGGCCGAGCTGTTAACAATAGCTATTTTAATACAAGCTCGAAGGTTCAATTCCCTCGTAGGATAAATGTGTGTGTATGCATATGTATAAGGAAAAAAAGACTTTTTCATAGCGTTATCCTGTTTCCAATACACTAAAAGATTTGGTATAGTTGCAGGAGTTGGGAACAGGAACATGTAGCTTTACCATCAGGTGGGCAGTCTGCTTGTATGCGTCCCGAAAAAAATGTAGAAAAGGATGAACCGTGAACCTTTACCGTGAGTAATTTTGAGCCGCAAGATGAAAAAGAACATGATAAAGCAGGCCAAGGATGTGGAGAGTTCTGCGAAGACGCATCGGTAGCAAATTAAGACGGTTAGATATTCTGTAATAGGGTCAAACTTCCGTAAGCTAAAAACATACCTGATACCTAAGATGTTTTTATAGTTATTAATACGTCGTACAGGCTCTAGAATGGCAATACGAAAGTAAGGTAATTGCCCAACTCGCATTCAGTTGGCTACGCTCTTGCGTCGCGGCTATACGTGCTTCGCCACAAAGCGTAAATCTTTTAAGATGTATATTCATCTCTTTCCAATGACAGGTATGCTCTACCGTTTGTCTCTTTGTTAGAGCAAAGTGTCATAATAAATAACTGTACGTAGATATAGTACTACTTGCGCCATTTTAAAATACAATAATGTTGGTGTATAACGTATCTACCTTTTGATACGTCGCTGCTTGATACACAGATGTTGTAATCGCTCAAACTTACTGAGTAATTCCTCAGATGAGTCTAGGTATGCTATGTCTGCGTAATCCAGGACAGGAAGTAGAAGAATGTGCATCAGCAATGCTTTGGTATTGACAGGAAGAAAATGTTGAAGTCATTTCGAGGAGTGCAGAGAAGCGATGATCTTGCGACTGACTTCGCCAATCTGAGATGCACAGGATAAAGTTTGGTCAAAAATGATACCAACATTTTTGACTGTGGGGGAATAAGGGTTAATCTACGCTTCAAATACAGCATCAGAACAATCTTGCATATTGTGGAGACGTGTTATGAAGGATTGCCAATGATGATTGATTGTGATTTGGCTAGACCCCACCATAGTCATAAGACCATTTCGCAATAAAAGGTAGATCATTGTCGATTATGTCGATGGCATCGCAATCAATAAGTTTTCTTTTTTTTTATACTACGTCGGGAGGCATACAAACGTACGGTCCACCTGATGTAAAGCGGGTACCGTAGCCTATTAACGCTTGCGATATATTAAGTTTCACTCGCACGGTCCCTCCTCTGCTGCTTACACAACAAATCCTTGGGAGCTTACTGTCACACGCATGAGCACAACAACCCTCTAGGGAGTTGTTATTTGACAATCTGTCAAAATGTATGGAATCTGAGTGAAATTTATCGAATCCGATTCGAATATAGCAAAGGTAGGCTCTTACCGCAGCCTATGAACGCTTGCAATCCATTAAGTATCACTCGCTCGATGCCCCCTCTGCTGCTAACACTGTAACTCCTTAGGAGCTTACTGGTGACCCCGCTTACATGCAGGCTGCAGATTTCTGTGAGGTGGAGGTGCTTCTCAAGACAAACAGACATGTCTATGCACGCAAATATTTGTGCATGAACATGTGTAGGAATCTAACCCATGAGCGTTGGAGTCAAATTAGCATTACTAACCACTGAGTTAGTCCGCATAGAGACTAGATGACGCTGTGTATTTCCCGTAAAAAAATAGTCGTACGGAACCCTTACAATAAATACGAATCTAACTTGACCACTCGTGGGGTGGTTCAAATTCGTCTCATCTGTTGTTTATTTGTATCTTGGCAACTATTAAAGTCACATAATTTGGATCGGTATGTTGGTTCGGGAGGCTTAGTTATATATTATTAGCAGAGCACCTGTTTCAAAACTTGTCACATATTTTATTGATATGTCGAGCTCGGTGGCTCAGTAGTGAATGACGCGACTTTGACACGAACGCTCGTGGGTTCGATTCCCACACAAGGCAAACATTCGTGTGCATGCATGAACATGTCTGATTGTCTTGGTCTGATGTGACGAACCCTGATGTCAAGTCAACTTTATAACTACTTACTAACCACTGCGTCACCGAGCTTGTCAATTGTGTACGTCGGGAGACTAACAAACATACAGCCCACCTTATGTGAAGTAGTTACCGTACATATGAACGCTATTACGGGATGGGAGAGGTAGGGCGCATCAAAGCAGCCCGTCTGGGGAAGTATCTCCACCTCACAGAAAACCGCTGCCAAATAACAACTCCCTAGAGGCTTGTTGTGTTCCTGCGTGTGAGTGAGGTCACCAGTAAGCTCCCAAGGAGTTGCTGTGTAAGCAGCAGAGGAGGCATCGCGCGAGTGATACTTAATATATCGCAAGCGTTAATACGCTACGGTATCCGCTTTACATCAGGTGGGCCGCATGCTTGTATGCCTCCCGACGTAGTATAAAAAAAAACTATAAACGGCATAATAGCATAGGTAAGTAAACTTGAAATCATCAGCTCATTTCAAATCACAAAACTCAAGCTGGCATCTAGGTGTTCCCACCCAAAGGCACAAACAATTCTCATATTGCCGGCTTAAGATTCCTGCATGAAACTGCATTTGTCTAAAAAGGCCATTTTCGCAAACATTTCTCGTGTAACAAACATATTTTAAGAAATTTGATACTGGATAAACCAATTTTAAAAATATAACCTTACAAATTAATTATATTTCTCAAAATTCCTTACAAAACCGCGCGCCATTGAAATCTTGCTATAAAGAGTATTATATTTCGCGCGCAATTCAAAGACTTCTAACAGATAAAAAAGTACTATTCTCTCTGGATTAGGCGGTGACAATAGACGGAACGTTCGCAAACCAAGGTAAAAACCATGTTTGTATGGGAATTATTAGACGATTTCCATCTTTACGCCCGTGCATTACGGTTAAGCGATCGTTTTCGAGTTGATAAAAAAACTTTGTGTTCGAAATCTGCGTTTAAAAACAAACTTAATATTTCACATTGAGAATTACAAAATTCTAACAATACCATCTTTATGACGTTCGCAATAGGAATTCGAAATACTTTTTGCTGTAGTAACTAGAGGTTGTTTAACAGATTAAAAATGATTCGATAGATTTAACATAAGCTTCTTCTAACAAAAGACGTTCTGTCAAAACTGAAAAGAAAAAAAAATAGATTTTGTAAAACTTAAGTAAAATTTGTAGGGATTCTTTTTTTTACATTCAACACCTTTTCATACTGAGATTGTAGAATATAATCTATATTATAATACAATGCTATTCCTGCTATCTACGGTGAGCTGATTTTACGCAGAACGACTTACTATGCGGAGTTATTTTATATACAAATAAATTGAATGCACAAATATCAGTGTTCCATTAAACTTGAACGACAACTGGGTTACATTAATTTTAATGTTTATTTTTTAATGTTTGATGTTTACATCGTAACAAAATTGAGAAGTGCTAAACAAGATTTTGAAAAAAAAGGGATTTTATTTCATTATTGTCGTTAGCTACGGACATATTTTTTTTTTCAATTATCAATTAACGATTTTGGAAGCTGCGATAGTGGATGGATCAATTGATCTTTGGTTAGAATCCTGGCATGTACCACTAAATTCGTATTTTTAGATTTCTGTAATATATGTAATTATCACTTGCTCGGCGGTGTGGAAAAGATCGTAAAGATACCTGCACATTCAATAAATTATATTTGTGGGATCTAAGCAAAGAAAGGTTTGATTTACTCCCTCAAAGACTTCTATGTAATAAAAGTCTTTGTACTCTCTCGGTTGTAGAGGACTGACGACAGTCGCTCCATGAAAAAATCAGAATCTTCACCAAATCCTTAGGCTTAGGCAGTGGACCACGCCAATCCTTATGGATTAGGAAATGGTATAACGCTATGAAGAAGACTATCAATTATTTGTCATTACCATACTTATTATTAATTTAGTATCGGTTTTCGTAAAAATGCAAATAATCTTTTAAACCTCACACTGAAATGAAAAATTCTCCATTTTCAATTCATTGTGTAATTTACGTAATATTTTTATTTGTTCCTTTCTTATTGGCTAGTCACATTTCGAGACAGTTTGGAGCATTATTAAAAATTTAGTATCAAAATCCAAATTAAAAATTCGAAAACGGAGGCGCGTAAATCAGATTTTTAATGTATTGCATTTCTTTTTCAGTTAATGTATTTATTATGTGGAATTTCATTTTTCTTTTTTTCTTTTCATAGCTAATACTCGTATGACAATTCTGTTTGCTACCCTTCAAATAGGTACGGTTCCCTAGCTAGTGTTGTCATAATCCGGAGCACATCTGCCTCGGGCAAAAACCCCAGGTGTCATCCAACGAAATTGTATGGGGATTATAAACTTTGAGGTCCAATTTCAAAGATCAATGCGATAAAGAATATTTTGACAGAAATATTTTGGAGGTATAGGTTTACATGCATACTTCATAGGATCACATTCTATTTTCATTTTTTTGGTTCTTTTTATTTCCATGGGAAACGGCAAAGGTACCTAGCTCATACAGCCAAGTCTTCTGTTTCGAACCATTTCAAAATCTTCTTATTCTAGATATCCCAGCTGTACAAATGCTAGTGAAAAAATACTCGGCAAGAGTTCCTAGACCTAATCCTGAAGTTTAAATGCCACCCGTATAACGATAGCTACCTAATTTTATGAGTCTATCTTTAATACCATCTATCTATCTACAACTTCACACCAAATCCCTATAGGGGTAGGCAGAGAAAACCGGCGCCACGTGCCCAATTCTTGGACACCTCACTGGCGTCTTTAACATTCATTGCTCGTCTCATGCACGCTCGCCGGTGTCTATGGCTCCTGACATCACCTTCTGATAGAACACCACCAATTTGGTCATGGTAGCTTCAATACGGTAACCTATAATTGCTGGTAACCTTATTCACTTGCAAGAGCACAACATTCCTTAAGGCGAGTGTGTTTTTGTGTACCGCCAACTCTGCTTCACATTCAAGCCCAGCATACATCTTCTTCTCACTCCGTTCCATGCATGTACTAGAATGAACTTAAGTGCTTTTAAAAATGGCCTGTAATGTATTTAATTAGGTACGAGAATCGTTTGACAAGCGCCTACACGTACTTAGAGGTGGTCGTAATTCATTAAACCCAAGGACAATTACGATATTTCTAAAAATGATTTCTGATTCATTACTGAGAATAGACTATTACAGTACGAAAGAAAAGACGGTTGATTTTTTCAAAATGGCCACCGAAAAAATTCCCGCTCGTTTATAATACTTCAAAAGATAATAACGGCTAGTAAACAATTAAAATTAGGCTGTGAACGGTTGTGATTAAGTTGATTTCAGATTGACGCGGTAAGGTTGCGGCATCCGCGCAATGTTGATGTTTTAGTGATGCGAAAACCACGAACTAAAAGTTTAAGTTCGGCGTTCATATTCTTTCCACTGAAGGAGGAATCTTTTCGCGCATATTTTTCTTCTTCTTGGCGTTATACCGTTTCCTAATCCATTAAGATTGGCGGGGTAGAGACCTAAGCCTAATGATTTGGCGAAGATACAGATTTTTACATGGAGCGACAGACATCCACAAAACCAGACCTTTCTTACGTTAGGTCGCACAAATATATAGTTTTTGGACGTACGGGTTTCCTCAAGATTTTTTCCTTCACCGCCGAGTGACATAAAAGTAGGGCGAACGCTGTAGAAATGACAGCTCTGAGGCGTATGTGTTGAGTTAGAATGATTGATAGAGTAAGAAAGAGCACGATACGAGAACAATGTGGAACGCCTTGTTGATGGTTTGTACATTTAGAAAGAGTGAATGACTCCTAAACCATTAAACTAAACCTTTTTGCTTCTTGAGTTACGCAAGAAGTGTATCGAGTAAGACTGCTCGATGAGAGAAGATGTCGACAGGGGGCGCCCTAGATGCACGCATAGATCAATTAAGTACGTGACGTGCTGAAAAAGGACTGAATTAAAAGCACCCGGAAACCGACGTGCATGCATGAACAGGTTGATGAAAGTAGAAGAAGCGAAAATGCTTGCTTTAAATCCGTGCACCTGGCATTTTACAGTCTCTGCCTACCCGAATAGGAGTCAGAAGTAGCGGCATGTTATAGTATGTATATATGTAACTGACTAATCCAAAATGAACTAGTTCACGAACCAAACCATACGAACTATAGTGCATCCGACGGGTATAATTAAAAAAGTTCTTCACAAAAACCGTTTACGAAAGGCCGGGTGGATGTTTCCCCGATGTATTTAGCCTCTTTTAACATATGTCGCATTGTATGATTGAGCTCTGCCGCTATTTTAATTACTAGTGACGCGATAAAGACTATGAACTAACAGAAGTGACAGTATTCTGCGAGAGCGATCCTACGATTAATGAATTAATCATAATAATTGAACAAACATGTATGTATGTATATCTTTACGCCAGGTCGTAGGTAGTATAGGCAGAAAGAACCGAGCGGCATAAGACGCGGTCCTTACATACTTCACTCTCTTCTCTAACATTCATAGCTCTTTTTATGCACGCTCGCCGGTTCCTGAGGCTCCTGACATCACCTTCAGATAGAACACGATCAATTTAGTATGGTAATTAAGTCTTGGCCTTCCTCGCCTCCTTCTACTTTCGCGTTGTATTAAATAATAAAAAAAAACAATATAGTTATTCCCAGTTGGCAAAAGTCATAATCTTGCATGCATTTTAATTATTACTATTTACTCGCCATAGACTAAACCTTCTTTGCATTATGGTAAAAACCTATTCCTATGATAAAACACGACCAATTTAGTCATGGTAGTCTTGGTTTTCCTCGGTTCCTACATCCTTCCACTTTCGCATTGTATATCTGTTTCGTTATTCTTTCATCCTGCATTCTTTCTACATGTCCGAACCAATGGGGCCTGCCTTTTCTTATCTTAACACCGACTCTCTCTTTCAGACAAATATCTTTCTTACGTCATCATTACGAACGCGGTCAAGCGTTATGCCTTAAATTTTGCCACAAACATTGTCTGGTAATAATATATTGTTATAATTTTTTCCAGCCATGTATTTTTTATGTATTTTATATTGTAGCAGTCGTGGTTTAGGCGTAAGTAGATTCGATATCAAATGATCTCCATTATAATAATCATAATAAAGGGAATGGAAAGGACGTAGGAGCCGAGGAACGCCAAACTTAACTACCATGACCAAATTGATCCTGTTCTATCTGAAGGTGATATCAGAAGTCCTAGAAACCGGTGAGCGTGCATGAATGCGAGCTATAAATGTTAGAGAAGCGAGTGAAGTGTGTAAGGACCGCGTCTTATAGCGCTCGCTTCTCTCTGCCTAGCCTGGCATGAAGATATACATATACATACAACGTAAAAAAGTGCATGTTAGCAATAAAAAAAAAATGCTTCTTGATTCTTGCTGAAATTGTTATAATGATGGAGTGTATATTTTGGAGGAATGTATGGTTATGTCCAGGACGCTGACACTGCGAATGAGTCTCTGACTGACTCAGTAGTGCCATCGTACTACGAGAACATTGGTTGAAATTGAATGGTTGCTACGAAGTTTGAAATATGTTTTTTTTTATATTGGCTCAGCATAGTGGCTCCGCTTCGCCTGTTCGTAAGCGAAAAGAGGAGCCCAAATTGCAGCGGCAACTGACAAAGGACTACAGTGTCCTGTCAGTTGACACGCTACTATACTGGCCGGCAAGATGCTTCTTCACGATTCGTTTGAAGGATCCCATGTTGTAGGAAGGAGGAAACACATGCGCAGGCAAGGCGTTCCACTTTTTAATAGTTCGACAGAGATAGGAGTTGCCGAACTTTTTAGTACGAGAACAAATGTCCTCAACAGTGGAATGACGATATCGCAAGCCTGCACGTGTGATTCTATGACGGAAGGGAGAGGGTGGGATAAGGGGA
Organism: Pyralis farinalis; assembly: GCA_947507595.1. Classification (NCBI taxonomy): domain Eukaryota; kingdom Metazoa; phylum Arthropoda; class Insecta; order Lepidoptera; family Pyralidae; genus Pyralis; species Pyralis farinalis. The sequence goes on from OX382263.1 coordinate 2,946,282, forward strand.
AATAGTTCTTCAGAGCACTCACCATGGTACAGGCGGTAAAATGTACTTAGTGAGCCTATTAACCGTAATCGATATGGTTTACAGCTGAGATGATCAAACTAGGTGCATTTATGTACATGAACATGCCTGTTTGTGTTACTTTAGGCGTTTTTAAGCATTAGCATCAAAGTACCTCCACCACAGAAAACTGCGGTACATAACAACTGTGCGGTGCGGCTCCCTCTGCGGGATTGCCATGTCCTGCTAATGAGTGGTACCTACCAGTAATTGACCAATAGTAACTACATTATTATACTTATTATAAGTTATACACTGACATTAAGTATGTGTAAATATACTTATGTTTGTATATTTTATGTATGTATTTTATATATTATGTATGTATGTATATCTTCACGCCAGGTTCCTTGCAGGCAGAGAGAACCGAGCGCCATAAGACGCGGTCCTTACACACTTCACTCGCTTCTTTCACATTCATAGCTCTTTTCATCCGCTCGCCGGTTCCTAGGGCTCCTGACATCACCCTCCGACAAAACACTATATATTATATGTGTTTTTATTTATTTATTTATTATTATATGTATTGTTATTTAGTATTTGTACACACATGTATACCTATGTATATATTTACACCTATATAAGTAATTATATTAATAAGAGCCTTAAGTTTGCCTTGAAAATATTACTTTTAGCAATAAGGCCGCCTTGTTGCATGATAAGTGTTAATGTTTTACAATTTTTAAGGAATTTCCTGTAATAATTATTATGTAAATAAAGCTTATTCTATCTATCTATCTATTAATTGGCAGAGCTGCGATAGCCAGCGGAGCCATATTACCCTCAAAATTGCCGTTTGGGGTAGACTGATGTCATCCAGCTAGGGTTTAGACGGTAATAGTGAGAAACTCCAAAATCGACACACTAATAGCTAACATGTTGTAGTTTTGTATCCTTTAATTTGAAATTTAAATGTTCGTTGGTGAGGAAGAACGGTCCAAAATCGTTCCAATTAGAAAAAAAAACATATGGAAAAACGTATGGCCGGCCACTCTGCAGTGCAGAGTCTGCACTGCACTCCCATCAACAGAAAAAGTAACAGCACTCGTCGCTAGATGTCGTACAGGGTTCCATATATTTTTAAAAAATTCAAAAATTCAAAATAAAATATTTAAATATTTTTTAAATTTCAAAAATATCAGCTCTGCCTACACAGCTTGCTGTTATTTACTAGTATATATCTTGTGGCTTCTCTAGTAGGCTCATAAGAAATGTTTTGTATTGACAGTCGGCTGTCTGTTTTTATTGGCTAGTCTTTGTGGCCCACAAACATAAGTGGAAGCCGCTCGATGCCTTGCTATGTTCCTGGTATTTGACATTGTACAAACTTCGCTCCAGACTTCCCTCGTAATACGTATTGTGCACAGTATTTAATTTGAAAATAAGACATCAAATCGACGTATACGATTTTATCTAGCTTTTTTTGTGATTTTTAGATGTTTTTTTCAATCGACTGAATTATTTTTGGCGAGCTCGGTGGCTCAGTCGTGAATGACGCGACTTTGACATCAACGCACGTGGGTTCGATTCCCGCACAGTACAAACATTTGTGTGCATGAATATGACTGTTTGTATTGGTCTGGGTGTTTTCTATGTATAATAAGTATGTATTTACAAAAAAAATAAAATGTATTTACGTATGTTTATCAGTTGTCTAGTACCCATAACACAAGCTTCGCTTACTTTGGGGCTAGGTGGCGCTGTGTAATTTGTCCGACAATATTATTATTAATTCTATGCATTTTTTTAAAGTGAAAATTACTTTAGCCATGTTGGGCACTTTTGTGATGGGGATCACACCTCTTGCGACTAGGCAGACAGAACCGAGCGACTAACTCGGTCCTTACACACCTCACTCGCTTCTTTAACATTCATAGCTCTTCTCATGCACGTTCGCTGGTTTCTAAGCTTCCTGATATCACCATGTGACAAAACACAATCAATTTGCTCATAGTAGATAAGTCTTGGCCTCTTACATCCTTCTATTTTTGCGTTGTATGTCTGTTTGGTAATTCTTTCTTCCTATATTCTTTCTACGTGTGAACCGATGCAATAATATACTAATTTAGATGGAATTGCTTGTATACGTAACTTCCACAAAATGGCACCTGAATCTATTAACTATTCTTTATACTTCTGAGGTAACCAACAAGCCTGATGGTAAGTAGTTACCATAGCCTATGGTCATGCAATACCAGGCAAATACCGGGGCAGAAAAAAGCTCTTCACGCCTTTCAAATTGTATTTTTGTCGCCTTTCAACGTAAATATAAATCTATCTATCTATAACTTCACGCCCAATCCCTTGTGGGGCAGGCATAGAGAACTGAGCGCCCAGGGCCCACGTGATGTAAAGCAGTTACCATAGCCTATTAACGCTTGTAATGCATTAAGTACCACTCGCGCGATGCCACCTCTGCTGCTTACACAGCAACTACTTAGGAGCTTACAGGTGACCTCACTCACACGCAGGAACACAACAACCCTCTAGGAAGTTGTAATTTGGCTGCGGTTTTCTATGAAGTGGTGGTACTTCCCCAAACGGGCTGATGTGGTGCGCCCTACCTCTCTTAAAACCTCTCTCTTATGACTCGATCCTTACAACACTCATTCGCTTCTTTAACATTTATTGCTCTTCTCATGCACGCTCATGGTAGGTAAGTCTTGGCCTTCCTCGGCTCCTACACCCTTCCACTTTTGCGTTGAATCATAAAAAAAGCAATATAGTTATTCCAAGTTGACACAAGTCATAATCTTGCATGCATTTTAATTATTACTATTTACCCACCATAGACTAAACCTTGTTTGCATTATGGTAAAAAACTAAAACCATAGACGCATGTCGTAAAAGGAGAATTCATAAACACTGCCAGATTATGGCGGCGACTGTGGAAAAAAAATTGAGGTAAGTGTGAAAGGTTTTATCGGTAGGCGTTCCGTATATGAGCGCTGTGGCGGAGTAGTTACCAATGTTACTTTAACGCCAAAGTGGGTTCGATGTCCAATGGATTGCAACGGCACCGCTCGCCGACGCTAGCGGGGACTGAAACCGGAATGGTTACGTACTGTGCGGTTCCAGTCCAATTGTGGAATGCCAGAATCCAGCCAAGGATTTCCTAGGGGACTATAGCATGGGCTTCTTCAAGAGAGACGTGAAGAGGTTTTTGTAGCGTCGGCTACGCGCGATTGAGTCGCGTTGCAATTGCTTAGGCTGCAGCACCTGCTTACCATCAGTTAGGTGCTTATTTTCCATTTTGGCTATAAAAAAGGGCCAAGGTAACGTTACTATGATCGCTTGTATACAGTAAGTATCCTGCCACCTCCGCTGCTGGCACAGCAACTCCTTAGGAGCTTTTTTTTAACGGGACAGGCCCACCACTGTCTCTCCAGTGTAGCCAGAATTAACAGCGGCGACCACCAAAAAGGCAATGAACAGCGAAGTTAATTGCTCTCCCGGGGTTTAAACTACAGCTGTCTTGGAACTCACAAGGAATTTAATCAGAAGAAATTTGTAGGAGTAGGAAATTTTGGAATTGACTTCCCCTCTTGGCAAAGTGAGAGACAGCAATATGACAAACAACGCATTTAAAAACCTCAAAGAGATGGCTAGTCAAGTGAAGCTCAAATGCCGTGCACCACGGTTTATCAAATATCTAATCCTTAGGAGCTTACTGGGGACGTCGCTCACACGCAAGAACATTACAAATCTCCAGGGAGATGTTATTTGACTACGGTTATCTGTAAGATGGACTTCCCCAAACGGACAGGTTTGGTGCGCCCTACCACTCTCTTAAAATGTTTAATAAAAAAAAAAGTTATTCCCAGTTGGCAAAAGTCATAATCTTGCATGCATTTTAATTATTACAATTTACTCGCCATAGACTAAACCTTCTTTGCATTATGGTAAAAACCTATTCCTATGATAAAACACGACCAATTTAGTCATGGTAGTCTTGGTTTTCCTCGGTTCCTACATCCTTCCACTTTCGCATTGTATATCTGTTTCGTTATTCTTTCATCCTGCATTCTTTCTACATGTTCGAACCAATGGGGCCTGCCTTTTCTTATCTTAACACCGACTCTCTCTTTCAGACAACTATCTTTCTTACGTCATCATTACGAACGCGGTCAAGCGTTATGCCTTAAATTTTGCCACAAACATTGTCTGGTAATAATATATTGTTATAATTTTATTTGATTTATTTTATTTCCTTTTAAACAAGTACAATGCCTATGACTGGAGTCTTTGCTCTTCTATATCTCTCTATGATGCTTAAATATATATAATTACATGAATATACATATTTTTATCAGCCGCTATAACCTTCTCGTGTAAGATGGTCTACCGTTAAAATTTCCTAATGCAGTGGAACCCTAAGTAACAACAGGGTGTTACTATTATATGAAATAAAACAAAAAAACGGACCACCGACAAATGCTTGTCAATTGTAATGTACAGGGTGATAACTTTTACAGATCAACAGCTCGAGGATTGGTATCAGATAGCCTGGTGGATAACGAATTAGTATTTTTCATATGCCTACTTCTTCTTCGCGGTATGCATTTAAAAAAAATATCACTAGTTCTACGGTGAAGAGAAACATCAAACAAGAAACAACAACAAACCCGCGCATCCAAGAAATTCTATTCCCGTAGACGTGCTAAGCTAAGAAAGGTCTGGTTTTCCATCTGGGCTGTGGTCTCACGGCAGTCGCTCCATGTAAAAGTCAGTATTTTAGCCAAATCCTTGGGCTTAAGCAGCGGACTCCACCCTTCGTAATAGAGCAAACGGGATAATGCTAAGAAGAAACTGCTCAATACATTATTAGTGTCCTTAGCGGGAGACGTTGTTTAGCTTTTTTACAGTATCGGGATGCAAACAAGCATACAACCCGCCTATGAACGCTTCTAATAAATACATTAAGTATCACACGCTCAATGCCACTGGTGACTCAGTGGTGAACCGCCTGCTAAATGCAGACCACCACCACGTCAACCCTCACTCATACCACTGCAGGGATACGGGTCTCCCTTCCACCGAAGGGGGTTTGGAGCATACTCCACCACGCTGCTCAAATGCGGGTTGGCGGAGACGTTTATGCGAGACGTCGCTGTATTAATAACAGAATTACCATCCGAACTGCAAACATTAGTTACAGCAATGAAAGATGATTGTGAATAAAGGCTTACTATTGCGAAGAAACTATTAAGTTGTGGAATGAGCTCCTGCCGAGGTTTTCCCAAGGGACTACAGTATGGAGCTCTTCAAGAAAGGCGTGAAGAGGTTCTTACAGGGTCGGCAACGCAAGAGTGACACCCCTGGTGTTGCAAATGTTCATAGGCTACGGTAACTACTTACCATCAGGCAGGCCGTAAGCTTGTTTGCCACCTTAGTGGTATAAAAAAAAGCAAAGGCAATGGTATTTGAAAGAGAGACAACCAGAACGAACACATGGATAACGGTTGACGATGTAGTGTTGAAGCAAGTGAATGAGATTGTATATCTTGGATGCGCTTTCAGCAGGGATGATTGGTACAAAGCTGATGTGGAGAGACGAGCGAGTGCAGGGAATAGTGTGAATGGAGTATTGGGAGAACTTCTTGGTAGTAAGAACCTGTGCCAGAAGGCACAGCTCGGTGTACACAACGCGCTGCAGATTCCAATGCTATAGTATGGAAGCGAGAGCTGACAGAGGGAGCATGAAAGGAGAATAAATACCATCGAGATACGAGCGTTGCGCAATATCTGCCGCGTAACTCTAAACCGAGTTCGCAATGTGTATGTGAGAAGAAGATTTTCGTCTAAAAAAGAGTACCGTAGTTAAGAAGATACATGCTCTGTTGGTTCGGATATGTAGAAAGAATGTATGAGAAAACTTGCTGTGCATGACCTAGGCTCAACTACTACGTCCAAAAAGATCGGGTGTTATCAAAAGGTGATGTCAGGAGCCCTAGGAACCGGTGAGCGTGCATGAGAAGGACAATGAATGTTATTGAAACGAGTGAGGTTTGTAAGGATCGAGTCATGTGTCGCTTGGTTCTCTCTGCCTACTCCGCAAGGGCCTTGGCGTGAACTTATAAACAAAAATAAAGCATACGCGCTCTATAAAAGTGTACAAAGTGGAAAAGTTTGTTTGATCACGTCAATCTCTGTAACTATGCATCAGATTTGAAAATTTCTTCTTGTATTTGATAGCACAATTCTTGACGAAGGTTATAGGCTACTTAACATCACGATAAAGGTCTTAGAAGTCGAGAAAAATGCGGCCAAGGGCGAGTCGAACTCGCACAAGAAGGGTTCCGTACCATTATCTATAAAAACGGCAAAAAAAAAAATCACGTTTGTTGTATGGGAGCCCCCTTAAATATTTATTTTATTCTATTTTTAAGTATTTGTTGTTATAGCGGCAACAGAAATACATCGTCTGTGAAAATTTCAACAGTCTAACTATCACGGTTCATGAGATACAGCCTGGTGACAGACGGACGGACGGACAGCGGAGCCTCAGTAACAGGGTTCCGTTTTACCCTTTGGGTACGGAACCCTAAAGAGAAAGAAAGTAAGAAAAAGCGGTTCCCATGGAATACCGAGATACGCGCGAACTAAGTCGCGGGCTGCAGCTTTTGTAAATATAAAAGTACAATATAAGCTTTAAAGAGTGCTGGCGTCGCAGCCTGTCAATGGATGGGTGTATATGTGTACAAGTTAAGCAGTCGGTCCCGGCTTTTGTCGATAGATGACAGTCGTTAAGCTAAGTCAGTGACGTCCGGGCGGCTTGGAAACCCAGTCCTCTGCCAATCCTGCTGCAAAACTGCTCAAATGGCAGTTGAGTATGGTCTTAATGCCTTCGGTTGAAGGGAGACCCTTATCCCGACAGTGGGATGAGTTAAGCTTGGAGTAGTAACTTTCTATGTTGAATATTCTAGAACAAATTCTCTAGAATTTTCCCTGTCAAGTAAAATAACCTCGTCTGAAACACACAAGCAAATAACGTCGATAATTTAAAAGGAGAAGAATGTGGGATGGGCCTTATACAGAGCAGGCCTGGGCTGCACCGGTTTAGACTCTATACTAACTTGCAGTTTATAAATGGCAACATTTTTTTTACAATGTCGGGAGACACGTTATCATACAGCCCCCGTGATGGTTTATCTGCTTCGTCATTCATTCATCCTGCATTCATTCAGTCATCCAATAATAACCTATGATTAGTTGCAGAGTGCACGTTAAGCCGTCGGTCCTGTCTGTTGTCGATAGATGACAGTCGTTAAGCTAAGTCAGTGGCCATCGGGCGGCTTGAAAACACTGGCCTCCGCCAATCCGCATTTGAGCAGCGTGGCGGAGTATGTTCTAAAACCCCTTCGGTTGAAGGGAGACCCGTATCCCTTCAGTAAGAGGAAGATTTTTTTATAACCGCACCGCTCGCCGACGGCGGGGAGTTCACCCTCACACGCTTGAACCGCTATGGTCGCGTACGGTGCGGTTCCAGAGAAGTTTTCTTCCGAGAACACTCAAGCTGTGGAATGAGCTCCCAGCCGAGGTTTTTCCTCGAACTACAGCATGGAGTTCTTCAAGAAATGCGTGAAGAGGTTTTTAGAGGGTCGGCAACGCATAAGTGACGCCCCTGGTGTTGCAAATGTCCATAGGCTACGGTGACTGTTTAACATCAGGCAGGCCGTATGCTTGATTGCCACCTTAGTGGTATAAAAAAAAAAAGATTTTTTTAATTTGTTCGTCGACGGGCCACATAATAGAAAGCGGTTACCGTGGCAGCTTGCATTAAGTGTCCCTAGCGCAATACCATGCTGCTAAGCAAATTTCCGTATATATCAACGTCCACAAATAATGATCACCCTGTATCGTAAAGGTGTGTTTACACAGCACAGCGCGACGTGCGACATTCGTCATCAAACATGCAGGGTACACTAGCCAGAAATCACGAGCGCTAATTCGTTGACACAACAAGATGGCCACGAATATTGTGTTTTCCAACACGTAAGAGAGCATCGGTGTTGAAATAAGACGAGGCATGCTCCGTTGGTTCGGACATGTAGAAAGAATGCGGGACGAACGACGAAACAGATATACAATGCAAGAGTGGAAGGATGTAGGAGCCGAGGAAGACCGAGACTAACCTACCATGATCAAATTGGTCGTGTTTTATCAGAAGGTGATGTCAGGAGCCCCAGGAACCGGCGAGAGTGCATGAAAAAAGCTTCTTATGGCGCTCAGTTCTCTCTGCCTACCCCGCAAGGGACCTGGCGTGAAGATATACATATATACTCGTACATCTATGCTCAGTCCATTAATCCATCAAAAATGGTTCCTGGCTAAACCTGAAACAATTGATGGGCGATACAATGACGAGCTCGTTGGTTCAGTTGTGAATTACGCGACTTGACACCGACGCTCGTGGGTTCGATTCCCACACAAGGCAAACATTTGTATGCTTGAACATGGCTGTTTGTCTTGTCCTGGATGTTTTAAGAGAAGTAGGGCACATCAAAGCAGCCCGTCTGGGGAAGTACCTTCACCTCACAGAAAGCCGCAGCCAAATAACGACTCCCTAGAGGGTTGTTGTGTTCCTGCGTGCGAGTGAGGTCACTTCCAAGGAGTTGCTGTGTAAGCAGCAGAGGAGGCATCGCGCCAGTGATACTTAATATATCTCAAGCGTTAATAGGCTACGATACCCGCCTTACATCAGGTGGGCCGTATGCTTGTATGTCTCCTGACGTTGTATAAAAAAAAATGTGGTAAATTAAGTCAAGTCAACCCTACATGTTATATTCCCACTATTTACAGATGTCACTTAATTATAATGCCAACAAAGTAGTGTTTATAAATTCGCTATTTAGTCGGAATGCGAAACAGGAATTCTGAAATGCTTGATGGCGCAATGGTTAGTAAAGACACTTTGACACCAACGCGGCTCGATTCCCACACAGGACAAACATTCGTGTGTTGAGACTTGTAGCATGTTATTCTAACAATTAACGTCTACAGCGCCTGATGATGCCTCGTGGAGAGAAACACGTGTCGCAGCGACGACCAGGCCCGTCGTGGCAGCGACGGTGGTGGTGGGGGCATGCGGATTCTGTTCCAGATGGCGGACGATCGCAGCAGCCGAGGCAGAGACTACCGGAGCAGCCATGACAGCGTCGGCATGTTGCATCTACTAACGTAGTAGAGAGGAGGAAGTACACAAAGCAGGTTAGATCAAATTGCATGTATGAACTTGTCTGTTTGTCTTCGCTTGGGTGTTTTTAGAAGAACTTCACAGAAAACCGAACCAAGTAACAACTCTCTGGAGGGTTGTTGTGTTCCTGCAAGTGAGTGAGGTCGCCAGAAGATGAGGAGTTGCTGTGTTGACAGCAGGGGTGACAACGCGCTAGCGACATTCTTTTTTGTAGCGCTCATAGGCTACGGCAACCGCTTTACATCAGGCGGACCGTATGCTTGTTTGTTATACGCATACAAAAAAAAAAACTGAGCCAATAACCACGAAAGCAATTTGATCTAACCCGTTTTGTGTGCTTCCGCCAACAATTAGTTCATGCGAACTAACGCCGACCGGCAAACACCCGTTAGTAGATGACAACATGACGTCGCTGCCATGGCTGCTGCGGTCGTCCTCGCGATTGCCCGAAATCTGGAATAGAAACCGCATGCCAGCGTTGCTGCCACGACTACCCTTATCATTCTAACTGAACATGCAGGTTAAGCAATGTCGAATGCAGCCTGTCAATGGATGCTTTTATATGGGTCTATGACGCGTTAAGCCGACGGTCCTGGCCGTCGATGTAAGGTGACAGGCTTCAACTAACCCCCTTCAGTTGAAGGGATATCTGTACCCAGTTGGATGAATTAGGGTTGGTCAGGCAGTAGAGCCAATAACACCAATAAGGTCTACTCCACAAGTTAGTAATAATATTATTCTAATTCTGTATAGGTTGCAGTGCGTCGGTCTGTCTGTTGGTCTGCGTAACAATATCGTAATTATATGTCTGTGCTCGTGGGTTATGTAAACAGAGGGACGGCGGAGTGCTTGCGAGCAAATGTGACATTCATATTTATTTTTTTTCGATAAAGAAAGAAACAAAGATTTATTTGGACGTAACAATATACAATAGATACACAATAGATAATGATGCAGCAATAGTGCTGTGTGGCAGCTTAAATAGGTCCCATTTCAGCATACTGCCGTGTCAACAGATGACACGGCGCTTATTTTATAAAGTAAATAAGGAACCCTTCTAAAATACTTAGTTATACTTAGTTAAAGATGGTCGATAAAAACCTAACATGTTTTTATAGTTATAGATACGTCGTATAAGCGCCTAGAATGGCAATACGAAAGTAAGGTCCAACTCGCATTCAGTTGGGCACGCTCTAGCGTCGCGTTTATACGTATTTCGCTATAAAACATAAATGTCTTAAGATATTCGTCTCTTTCTAAACAGGTATGCCCTATCATTTGTCTCTTTGTTAGAGCAAAGTGTCATAATAAATAACTGTACGTAGATATAGTACTACTTGCGCCATTTTAAAATACAATAATGAGGGTATATAACGTGTCTACCTTTTGATACGTCGCTGATAAAAACCACATTTTTTTGTTCATACAGGCAGGCCGTACGCTGTTGGGAAGCAGTTATCGTAGCCTGTGGACATTTGCAATAACAGGGGTGTCAGTCGTGCGTTGCCGTTTCATTTTTAGTTTTTTCGTACTTCAAAAAGAACCTTTACAAGTTACTTAGTTATCCCTCTGTATGTAAATATGGTTGGTAAAAAACACTATTTTTGTTTATACCACTAAGGAGGCAAACAAGCGTACGGCCAGCATTACATATAACATTTATTATATTTATTAGACATTTGCAACGCCAGGTGTATCTACTCGTATCACGCGATGTTTACCGTCAGGGTACATTACACTATTTATTTTATTTACATTACACCTCGTAACGTACACGAGCGATATTAATGGTATTTTTTATAGAACGTCGATAAGCATACAAGCATAAGGTCCACCCGATGTAAACTAGTTACCGTAGCCTGTTGACTATATATTAAGTATCATGATGCCATCTCTGCTGCTAACGCAACAACTTATTAGGAGCTTATCGGTGAACATAACCACACGCAGGAACACAACAACCCTCCGTGAAGTTGTAAATTGGCTGCTGTTTCTAGAGGTAGGGATACTTCTCCAGACGGGCCTGCGTGTGAGTGAGTTCATCAGGAAACTACTAAGGAGTTCTGTAGCATGGTAAGTTTTTTATTCAACTCGATTGGCAAACAACCATGCGGCCTGCATTAGATGGTAAGCGGTCACCTTGCCTTTTTACGCTCGCAACACCACGGGGATGTCACTCGCGCGCTGCCAATCTTGTGATCTAAGAATGTTTCGTCACAGTACCCAGTAATTTCTCTGCCATATCTCACCCTTCAAACCGGAACGCAGCTATATACATATAGCTGCTTCCGGTAGAAATAGGTGAGACCGAGGTATATTTGTATGCCTACCGACGTCGTATAAAGACTCCACGTCAAAAATATAATCTTGACCAAATAAAGGATAATAAGTACGGTGAACATTCTGTTCTGTGGTCCTCATGGAGTAGGAAATGGAGCAACGGTAAGAGGTGTGTTACATAAGAATTCTTTATTGTATTGATTTGGGTACAATGAGTTCTTAAAGAAAGTAATTTGTTTCACCAAATCATACCTTTCCAGGCGTACAATAAATTACATGCATAAAAAAGCTATTAACAATCATAGTAATTATAACAATGTCAAAATGTTACCTACCGTTCAATATAAGTAATAATCAATAAATCACAATTTCCGGAAATAATCTAATTGTAGTTATTATCAATTAATTACGTAATGTTAATGAATAATTGCAAAATAGAAAATTTACACAATATCATCAAATAAGTAACGATTAAAATATGAAATTACATGATGTCAATATGAAATTACCGCAGTTAAATAATAATTATTATGTCAACAATATTCTTGTGTGTCAATCAATAATAAACTATAAGGTATCTAAATAAAATAATATTCATAGTCATGTGTCAGAGTTACTCCCCAGCATACCCGACTTTGCGCCGCCGCAACAATACGCCACAAATGAGCTCGAACATTTGAGCTTTGAGACAAATAAAAAACACACAAAGCGAAGGTACCCGCATTCCTACATCCTGCCTTCTCATTCACTGCTTTAATTAAATATAAACATATCAATTTGAAAGCTGGTAACTTGGATAAAATACCATAATTATTATCTAAATATTATATTAATATATATAAAACCCCTATTTTGATGGTAAAGTCTATGGGATACGGATTCATTTTCGTTCCCAGCATTGTCTGGTTTCCTAATCCAATGGGATCGGCGGGGTTCCGTAGGGTTCGCCTCATTAGGCGTAGATAGCGAACCCGCCCCGAAGAAGATTTGAGGTCACCAGTAAGCTTCTAAGGAGTTGCTGTGTTAGCTGCAGGGGAGGCATCGCGCGAGGTGATACGTAATGTATTACAAACGTTAATAGGCTACGGTAACTGCTTTATAACAGATGGGCCGTATGCTTGTATGCCTCCCGACGTTGTATAAAAAAAATGATAGCGTAACCCATTTTTTTTATTTTTTAATATTATTTGGCGTAGTTATCGATTTTTTAAATGGAGCCACTGTCGCCAGACCTCCATCCATAGACGCGAGACTGGAGAAAGAGGCACGCATCGCAAAGTAGCCTGAAGGAGGGGGGGCGAAGATCGCATCCAAATAGTGGCTTACTGGTGGGTTTTTGTGTTACTGTTATCAGTAAGCTCCGGAGAATTTGCTATGTTAGCAGCGGGGGTGCAACCGTGAGTGATATTGCTTCACAAGCTACAGTAACGATACATCAGGCGGGGCGTTTTTTTTTTCTTATTATACCACTAACGTGGCAATCAAGTATACGGCCTGCCTGATAGTATATTCACCGTAGCCTATTCGCCAAGGGTGTCACTCATGCGTTGCCGACCCTCTAAAAACCTCTTCACGCATTTCTTAAAGAATTCCATGCTGTAGTCCCTTGGAAAAACATCGGCTGGAAGCTCATTCCACAGCTTGAGAGTTCTCCGAAGAAAACTTCTCTGGAATCGCACAGTACGCGACCATTGCAGGTCCATAGTTCTGTACATTGAACTACTATGTTTGGACGAGCTCGGTGGCACAGTGGTGAAACGCGTTGTTACGCTACTTTGACACCAACGCTCGTGGGTTCGATTCCCACACAGTACAAACATTTGTGTGCATGAACATATCTGTATGTATTGGTCTGGGTATTTTCTATGTATAATAAGTATGTATTTACAAAAAAAAAAATGTATTTACGTATGTTTTCAGTTGTCTAGTACCCATAACACAAGCTTTGCTTACTTTGGGGCTAGATGGCGCTGTGTAATTTGTCCGACAATATTTATTTATTTATTTATTATTTATGTACTAATGTACATAATACCTCAATGGTTCCGTATGATTCTATATCCCCTGACGTTGTTTAGAAAAAAGTGATTTGAGGTCGTCGCTCCGTGGGTCGTGGTCGTGGGTCATGGTCGTGGGTCGTAGTCGTGGGTCCTCTCATACTGCGTATACCAGTACGGGGTCGCCACTCGTGAATCTTTCTTCCCCAACGGTTGTTTACGAGTAATGTGGCCAGTTCACTGCCAATTCCGCTTGCTTAACCTTTGGACTACGTCAGTTATTTCAGTTCCACTGTGGATGTCCTCATTTCTAATTCTATCACGCAGAGAAACCCCGAGCATAGCTCTTTCCATAGTACGCAGAGCGTTTGGTGGCAACAAGGGAGAATTACCAGGCGTTTAGGCGGTTCTGCAATCTATGTTATTGGACTCACAGTTTATTATTAGGTGTTAGATATTTGATAAACCGTGGTGCACGGCAGTTGAGCTTCATTTGACTAGCCATCTCTTTGACGTTTTTAAATGCCTTGTTTGTCATATTGCTGTCTCTCACTTTGCCAAGAGGGGAAGTCAATTCCAAAACTTCCTACTCATACAAATTTCTTCCGATTAAATTCGTTTGTGAGTTCCAAGGCAGCTGTAGTTTAACCCCCGGGACAGCAATGGACTTCACTGTTCATTGCCTTTTTGGTGGTCTCCGCTGTTAATTCTGGCTACACAGGAGACACAGTGGTGGGTTTGTCCCGTTTAAAAATAAAAAAAAGTACGCTGATCGACCTTGAACTTCCCCATACGGCTCGCGGTGAAGGACCACGTCTCAGTTCCGTATGTCATCTCATACATTTTCATGTAGCAGTTCAACAAATGCCCATAGATAGAACGTTATAATATTGATTTTTTATACAAAGTCGGGAGGCATATAAGCAATCGGCGCACCTGATGTAAAGTGGTTACCGTAGTCTATGAACTCACATGAATCAATTGCATCATGCCTCTCTACACCCAGACTTAGATAAACAGATATAAGTAAGTCTCTCTTGGAGAAAGCGGCAGATATATTTATAACGCCATATAAAAAACATCCTGCATGCGCAATGTACGCCATGCAAAATTGCTGAATATACAAATAAATAATAACAAATATTTGTCGACAAATTACGCAGCGCCATCTAACCCCAAAGTATGCGAAGCATGTGTTATATGTCCTATATAACATAGGTACGTAAATATATATTATTAAATATATACTTACGATACATAGAAAACACCCAGACCAAGACAAACAGACTTGTTCACGCACACAAATGTTTGTCGTGAGGTGGGTATCGCCACCTTGTTCGTCAAAATACTGTTCACATTGCAATCTTTCATACACTACCTTTTTATAGTAATCTATTTACATGATGATGTGGCAGTAGGTAGCTTATTTACCACCCGATGAAACATAAAAAACACCCCATTCTTACGAAAGGTAAAACCGAAATAGATGGCAACCCCGATTACTCAAAATGTCACTTTTACAATTCATTGAAACTAGTGATAAATACTTTAGATATAGAAAATTTGCAAAAAAATCTACCTTTTGAAATGCAAACGTGACCGACAAAAAGGCGGCCGTATCCGGGTCGACAAGCGTAGCTATAAATCTCTGTATTAGTCACAGTGGAGGTATGTAGTCCACTACTAAAGCGATAATATCGCCGAGCTCGAGAAGGTCGAGTTGCGAGAACTCCGCAGTGGTTTGGTTTCCGCACATGACACTACATGTCACACGTGTGGCATGGCGCATTACCTATTTCTTTTCTTTCTCCACTCCCAGTTCGCGGGAATAAATCACCCGGCAGCGATAGCTGTCGGAGACTGCCCGGGTAATGAGCGCATAGCTCGAGGCCCGTTCGCACCCGTCCCGCGGGTGCATGATACCAGAAAGAAAGAAAGAAAAGCACATGACAAACATTTGTGTGTTCATGAACTGATGTTTTGTATAAAGTTCTAGTCATGAGCATCGCTAACAAACACATGCACGTCATCTTCTTCTTCTCGGATATTGCATCGAGCTATGAGCTCTTTGCTCGGGCTGTCTTTGGCAGTGAACAGCTGCCGAGTAATTTAGTCCCGCACATGTTGGACGTGGAGAGCGAAGTAAAAAGTGATGATGATCACATACTCATAAGCAGACAAACATTATATTATAGCAACAA
This sequence comes from Pyralis farinalis, assembly GCA_947507595.1. Lineage (NCBI taxonomy): Eukaryota > Metazoa > Arthropoda > Insecta > Lepidoptera > Pyralidae > Pyralis > Pyralis farinalis. The sequence continues at coordinate 2,962,013 of OX382263.1, forward strand.
ATTCAAATGCAAATTGTTTAATTGGCTTTTATTAAAATGTATTCGGTCAAGGAAAATATCGAAAATTAATGACATAATTACGATTGATGTAACATATGGCCATTTTATTTCACGTTATTATTGTATATATATATATATATTAATGTTAAAATAACATTACCCACATTTTATTGTATCTTAAGTTACTGTATTGGCATAGTTATTAATATATAACTGACATTTTAATTCCGTGTAATTATTATAGAGTCATTTAAACGAAATTTTTGATATTTCTACGCCGATGAGTTCGGCAAGACATATATGTACTATATAAATACTTTGTGAAATCTTGTTTACCATGTCTTGGGGAATATTAATTAATTAATTCATATAATTACCCATAATTGCTACAAACCCGCAGATATACACCTGTATAGTATACATCTGCGGGGTTGTGGCAATAACGGGTATATATATGAATTAATTATATATATACGAGTGTATATACAGGTATACAGTGTATATACCCAACTAGTTCTGTATTTATTAGCGCCAAACGAATAAGTTAAACTATAGCTAAAACTTAATAGATCTAGATTTTATTTCAATGTTTTTTTTCATAACTATCGATACAAAGAGGAGTCTCAAACAATTCATAAATTTTAGTTACAACAATGACATATTATTACACCAATAAAGAACATTTTGGTTTTTTTTTCTATATTTTTTAAGTATCTAAATAAAAAATCTATGCTTATATTTATCGGTTGTCTACTACCCATAGTACAATCTTTACTTATTTTTATTAATTTTAAGACTAGACTAAGTGTAAATTATCTGGAATATATATTTATTATATTGTTACATACTTACTCATTTTTTGAAATAAATAAATATTTTTATCAACAATAGAAGAAATGTTGTTAATTAAAAATATTATTATCAATAAAATAATAATAGTAATGGAGGGTTGTTGAGTGAGTGAGGTCACAAGAAGCTGAGGAGTTGTTGTATTAACAGCGGGTTTGACAACGCGCTAGCGACATTCTTTTTGTTGGTAGCGTTCATAGGCTGCGGTAACCGTTTTACATCAGGCGTACGGTATTTTTGTTTGCTAGCCGTCGTAGAATAAAACAAAAAAAAAGTAATAGAACGAAATGCTTCTTTCAGAAGGTAAGCTATAAGCGATACTATAATTTACATTATTGTTCTCGCTGTAGTGACTACCTAACTAACATACCAACAGAATGGAATCCCTTTTCCTTTGTGTGTGCAGGAAATAGCAATATTTTTTGTCACTTCTCGTATTGTCCATATAGTTAGGGTTCCTTGACGTAAATTGCTGTGTTTTGCATTCATTCTCAGACCACGCTGTTTTGACTCAGTCGGCCTGATGCGAAACAGTTTCTGTAGCCTATGCAGCGACGTATCAAAAGGTAGACACGTTATACACCAACATTAATGTATTTTAAAATGGCGCAAGCAGTACTACATATATCTACGTACAGTTATTTATTATGACACTTTGCTCTAACAAAGGGACAAATGATAGGGCATACCTGTCGTTAGAAAGAGATGAATATATATCTTAAGACATTTATACTTTGTGCCGAAGTACGTATAGCCGCGATGCGAGAGCGTGCCCAACTGAATGCGAGTTGAGCAATTACCTTACTTTCGTATTGCCATTCTAGAGCGTGTACGACGTATCTATAACTACAAAAAACATCTTAGGGCCTATGTCACACTGTTTGCATCACTAGTAGTGCTAATGAAGTGTTGCCATTACCACTACCGTAGCGATAGGATCATAGGATATACCACAGTAGACTTATAACTTATAAGTCTACTGTGGAATTACTGCACCGTACCGTAGCGTGCTGAAACCTGGCTGAAACTGATACGATTATGAAAATTTTCATTATTTAATCATTCATTTAATCAGTATGCGATCATTATTTATTTAATTGTGATTATGATTAACTACGTCGGTTGGTAAATGGGCACAAGCAAGAGTTCGTGGATATATATTAATTAATGCTAATAAATTAATTATATAAATTATTCAATGATAATAAATTAAAAACATAAGCGTCTCGGGACGCCCGACAGAAGTGATAACTTAAACTAATCCGCTGCCGTATGCTTGAGAGAAAGGGAAGCCAGACAGATTGGCGCCGTAACGCGTTACGTAACGAAGTTTACCCTCCTATAAGAAGTTATCACTTCAATAAATGTTGACAAATTAATTAAGTAAATGAATGACAAATTGACTAAATGATTCTTCATCTTAGGGTTTTCCCGTTTCCTAAATGCATTAGGATTGGCACGCTAGGGTACGACATCTGAGCTTAAGGATAAGGAACTACCGTCAGACCTCCAACACCCTGAGGGAAAACCAGATCTTTCTTTCAAGTCTTTTAAAATGTAATCTCTTGGGCTTGCGAATATTGCCTGACGATATTTTCCTTCCCATGAGTGATAATTAATAAATAAAATATGACGGGCCTCCCATCAACCGAAGGGGTTTAGAGCATACTCCACCACGCTGCCCAAATGCGAATTGGCGGAGGCCAGTGTTCAAGCCGCCCGAGGGCCACTGACTTAGCTTAACGACTGTCATCTATCGACAACAGCCGGAACCGACGGCTTAACGCGCCCTCCGAAGCTCGGAGAAACTCGAGATAGATAAACCCATCCATAGACAGGCTGCGGGCGACGTTGCTTAACCTGAGCGTTTGGTTAGATGACAGGCGCAACGACACCATCGAGCTCTCTGTATCAGTCAGTAATTACAGGTTACATACTCGTAGATACCCAATGCGACTTATAGCTAGATACACATAGTCGTAATTATAATATATTATATTATTACAATATCGACTTATTGGTTAAAATATCCTACCGTCGTCGGTCAGTACACTCGAATCGCTGACATGTTTAGGCGGCAAACAACGTTGTTGTGAGCGCAGGGTGACTTCTTGTGTCGGGAAGTGGTTTATTGGTTTGTGTTTATGTCGTTTGAAGTCAAAAACGTAGTAAAAAACGTAGTAGTAAATTTTTTTTTTTTTCAAATTCAAATTCAAATAATTTATTTGCATAAAAATAGGGTACAACATAATAATGCAGATGGAATATACAGGTAGATCTCCTATTTAGTTGTGTAAAATAAATAGCATGCAAATATTTTTGTTCGTCTCTAGACTTAATTCGTACATCAATTAAAATTTAAAAATTCTTCAACCGAGTACGATGTTCTCTATAGAAGCCATTTACGAAACAGTATTTTAAATTTATTAAAAAAACCTTAACAGAGCTGTTAAGGCGTCAGGTATTTTGTTAAAAATTGTTATACACATCATAGCGCAATTTTGTAGTTTTGGGAACAATGTTAGAGTAAGTGTCTTCTTTCTCTCTTTTTTTTTCTTTCTAGGAAAGAAGACACTTAAAATTTTTTTATAATTTTATCCCGCTTTCTAAATATTAAAGAAGCGAGGTGAGGATAAACCGCGTTTTGTGGCGATCGGTTCTCTCTGCCTTCCCTGCATGGTATCTGACGTAAAGTTAGACAGACTTTTTTTATACATACAACGTCGTGAGACATACAAGCATACGTCCACCTGATGTAAAGTGGTTACCGTAGCCTAATAACGCTTGTAATACCTTGAGTTTCACCCGCGCGTGTATCGCGCTAACACAGCAACGCCTAAGGAGTTTTACCGACCTCACTCACACACAGGAACAGAACAACCCTCCTGGAATTGTTATTTGGCTGCGGTATTCTGTCAGGTGGATATGCATCCCTGATGCTTTGATGCGTCCTGCATCTCAATGAATTTTGTTATACGGAACCCTTGCATTTACGCACAGTGATCTATTTTATGCTAACGTTAGAAAAAAAAGGTTATTGTCGCATCACCGAATTACATTTGATGCGTCACCGGGTCCAAGGACCAGGTGACAACGAGGAGTTTGTAACAATCGGTTCTCGTTAACAGAATTATTGGTAAAGTTGCAAGTTCACGTAATGAAACAAAAGCTTGGTATTCCTAAACACTTTGCCGTGTATAAAGTAAGGAATACAATCATCGGTGGTAGACTGCACAAATTCACTTTTTGGGATGAGTAAAAAATGTTAAACTCGCGTCAGGACAGTGACCCTGATCGAAAATTCGTAAGATTTTCCCGTCCCGTTTAAAACGGCCCCGCCGTTTAGGAGTTAAGCCGATCAAACAGACATACAAAATTTTTAAGTATTCTTTTTTTATATAACGTCGGGAGCCATGCAAGCATACGGCACAGCTGATGTAAAGCGGGTACTGTAGCCTATTAACGCTTGAGATATATTAAGTATCAACTCCGCGATGTCTCCTCTGCTGCAACAACAGCACAGCAACTCCTTGGGAGCTCACTGGTGACCTCACTCACACGGAGGAACACAACAACCCTCTAGGGAGTTGTTGTTTGGCTGCGGTTTTCTGTGAGGTGGAGGTACTTCCCCAGACGGGATGCTTTGATGCGACCAACCCCTCTTAAAAACGTATTCTATTTTGGTATAAGTACCGTGTATACATTCATATGCATATAGTATAAAGCTTTTATTTTAATATTACAAACAGACACAACAACTACATTTATATCTATATATCTTCTTCTTAGCGTTATTCCGTTTGCTAATCCATTAGATTTGTCAGGGTCCGCTACCTGAGATTAAGGACTTGGCGAAGATACTGATTTTTACATGGAGCGACTACCGTCACACCTCCACAACCCAGCGGGAAAGCTATCTGAGGGAGGGAGGGAGATCTATCTGAGACTAGATTACTACGTCTTTCGAAATATTATATTTCCTCAAGATGGTTTCGGAATTATCTCGAAAATACACTTGCCCATATCAGGATTCGAACCAGTGACCGTTGAAAAGGGAGAGTCTTTTCCGACAGTCCCTCTATAATTCGAGACGACTTAACCCATCTATAGATAGACTGCGGTCGACACTGTTTGTCAGCTATCTGCCAGTGAAAGTCCCGTAAAAATCGGTCCAACCGTTTCAGAGATTAGCCGCAACAAACAGACAGACAGACAAAAATTGTAAAAAATATATTTTGGTATATGTACAGTGTATAGACATCTATATGCATTTAGTAAAAAGCGGTTATTTTAATATTACAAACAGACACTCCAATTTTATTTATCTGTATAGATTACTCACGCCTCCTCTGTTGCTTATACTACAGCAACTCAATAGGAGCTTACTGGTGACCTCACTCACACGCAGGAACACAACAACCCTCTAGGGAGTTGTTATTTGGCTGCGGTTTTATGTTGGAGGTACTTCCCCAGACGGGCTGGTTTGATGCGCCCTACCTCTCTTAAAACTTGTTCTGTCGTAACTCTGTCACGAGAATTCTGAGAGCTTAGTTGGCTCCAATAATGGTTGTGAATCATGTACTTACTTCCCATATATTTCTCATAATTAACAAATTTGCCGTTTTAATGAGCAAACCAACCGATGCCTGCATTGCTTTATGACGTATACACAATGGGCTCTAAGCGAACATTTCGTTTAGTCACGGTCACAGTGTTGGGAAAAAGTCGATATCGAATTATCTAGTTTCAATTTATAGTCGACTAGCTGTGCCCACGACTTCGTCCGCGTGGAATATTAGTTACTTATATTAATAAAAATAAATAAAATTTCTAAAATAAAAGTAGCCTATGTTACTCCTTATTACATCAGCTATCTGCCAGTGAAAGTCGCGTCAAAATCGGTTTAGCCGTTTCAAAGATTACCCGGAACAAACAGACAGACAGACAGACAAAAATTGTAAAAATATTCATTTTGGTATATGTACCGTGTATACATCCATATGCATTTAGTAAAAAGCTGTTATTTTAATATTACAAACAGACACTCCAATGTTATTTATCTGTAGACATTCTATATATAGATGTAGACTGCAAATGTAAACATACTATCGAGTTCGGTGGCTCAGTCGTGAATGACGCGGCTTTGACACTGACGCTCGTGTGTTCGATTCCCACACAAGACAAACATTTGTGTGCATGAACATGTCTGTTTGTCTTGCTCTGGATGTTTTAAGAGAGGTAGGGGCGCATCAAAGCAGAGGAAGTGCCTCGACCACAGGAAACGGCAGCGAAATAACAACTCCCTAGACGATTGTTGTGTTCTTGCGTGTGAGTGAGGTAACCTGTAAGCTCCCAAGGAGCAGAAGCAGCAGAAGAGGCATCGCGAGAGTGATACTTAATATATTACAAGCGTTAATACGCTACTAATAAGCTACGGTACCTGCTTTACATCAGGTGGGCTGTATGCTTGTATGCCTCGCGACGTAATATAAAAAAAAAATACTAAATCGATGTCATTGAAATAGGCGGAGAGCATGGAACGTCAGGTACGCCCATCGACCTCTTCATGCAGGCTCTTCGGTTTTGAGTGCTTTTTATTTAGCCCTTTTTCAACTCATCACCCATTTGTTCTATAATGTGTGTACGGCTACAGCGCCCCCTACCGATATCTCCACACATTGTTGTTCACAATATACACAATTAGGACTTCTGCACAATACACCAGGTACCTGGCCGCCTCTCCTCATAGACCCTTCAGGCATGAACCCGCGTGTTAAGGTCGTACCACATATATCAACTCGAGCCGTTCATTATCATTTGTATGAAACTTCCTACTGCAACGCACACTAATCGGAATCGTAACGTAATCGCCTCGCCTCGGAACAAGCTCACGGACGGCGGTGCGTGGTCGACTTGCAGTTCCCGCCCTTATGTCTCTCCGTACCCTAGCTTACGTCTCTTCGTCCACGCGCCTCCCGCGGCTCATATTGTGTACCCATATTCTTTTTCTCCGTTCCTTTCTATTTTGTTTTTTCTCTTCATCAAGTGCTATGGCAATGATAGCCAACTCGCGTATTGTGAACCGGGGCATAACCGTGCGCTACACTTCACGTTCGGATTCAAAATGATGAAACTGGTGCCGCCTAGACGTCGACCAGCGATCGTCGACGTTGCCTAGCCGTAGTCGAGTCAACGGCTGGTTACGTGCTTACGTAAGGTTGACGCCTGGTTGGCGACGAGGTGAAAAACGATACGGTTACGATCCGTTTCCGAGTTGATATGTGTGCTACGACCCTTAGATTGTTTAGCTCCGCGACGCCCTAAGCCGAGGTTTGACCCCTCTCGGTGGCCCTTAGGCAGTCGCTTTTTCAGGCTGTGGCGCCTCACGCCCGCCTCTCCCTTCCGGTGACGTAGTAACGGTCCACAGGGGCCGACTACATAGCCAGTGTAAAAAAAAACACTGTTGCTCGATAAACTTCTTTCGAACTGTTTTGCCATTTATTATTTCTAAATATCCAACTCACCTCAACATACTCTTTTCACTTTTAATCATTACACCTTTCATTCCACTATAATATATACTTATAACTACGAGTATTTTTTACTCCATCAATCATCAATAGAATTAGAATTCAAAAAAATCGATATCCAGTCTTCATTTCAAGTAGATTTCGATTTTTTTTAGGTTTTAATATTCTATATTCCGCGTTTCATCACAGCGCCACCGAGCTCGTCGGCGATTTGTTTTATTTAATGTCATTAAATGAAACATATCAGGATATTAATTAAAATACTACGTCTACTTACTACGCCATGTCATCTTGTGTCAAAACTAATAATGGCGAACATTCTTCTTACCCCGTACCCCGTTTTTTATACAACTAGATTGACAAACAAACATGCGGCCCTTATTAGATGATAAGCGGTCTCCGCAGCCTATTGACGCTCGCAACGGGGATATTATTCGCGCGCTGCCAATCTTTTGCCCTAAGGCTGTTTCGTCACAGTACCCAGTAATTTCTCTGCCATATGTCACCCTTCAAACCGGAACACAGCTACATAAATATAGCTGCTTGGTGGTAAAAATAGGTGAGACAGAGGTGCCCCACGCAGACGACTTTTGTACAAAGTCTCCCTCTGTTAAAATATTATTATTTTACCAGATTATGGATACTGATTACATAATGGCAAATATAATCCGGATAAATGCAAAAGTTGTTAGTTCCTTGTACATATTAATTGATCACGTTCATTGGGAATTGTATATTGCAGTCAATCTTTTATAATTACATTAATGGTATTTTTAGTGCCCACAAATATGAAATAGAAAAAACAAATTCGTGATTTACCCTATCTTTGAAGAGGCACTTTCTCATGGTTTGTTTATTTTTGTACGAGCACCAAACACAAGTCGATTAGGCCGATCCGCTTATGACTCCGAATTTCCGCGTGAATGGCGCACGTTTTGCGACGCCAGCGCCACTCGCAACGCGGCGAAACCAAACCAAAAACAATGTGTCGTAGTGTCAAATATATCGATATTATTTTAACCGTGTCGTCCCATCACTGAGTTCATTTAATGCTTCTCATTAATACTCAACTCTTCGGTGTGACCAACCATTCCCTGAATAACATTAGCTATAGGCATGCCCCCTCTATATATTTGTTTAGGCACGTAAATTTGAATTGATTAGCATTTTAAAGCCGTTATGCGGCAAATAAGACTGTTTGCCGAGTAAGCTATGTATGACCATTTCTGAGACATACGGCATACATATAGACAAATACTATATAAAGGACCTAGAGGCCTAAGCATATGGCGAAGATACCGGATACATGGCGCGACTGCAGTCAGCCCTCCAAAATACAGATGGGAAAACCAGATTTTTCTTATATTATATAGCTGACACGTCTTTTGAAATATAATTTCTTGGATATGTGGCTTTTCTTCACGATGTTTTCCTTCACCGCCGAGCAAGTGATAAATCTATACTACATACTACAGATAAATAAAATTGGAGTGTCTGTTTGTAATATTAAAATAACCGCTTTTTACTAAATGCATATGGATATATACACGGTACATATACCAAAATGAATATTTTTACAATTTTTGTCTGTCTGTCTGTCTGTCCGTCTGTCTGTTTGTTCCGGCTAATCTCTGAAACTACTGGACCGATTTTGACGGGACTGGTACGGGACTTCACTGGTAGGTAGACAACTGTTCAGAGCACAGTATAGGGTACTTTTTATCCCGTAAATATTTAGGGTTCCTGCGTAAAATATGAAAAACTGTTAAAATTAGGGGGAAATATCTTCCCCTTCGGGGGTGCGATTCACAAAATCGAAGAATTTCATTAAAATTAGCATAAGTATTTCTATACGCGAAATACAGAATGAATAAGTTATAGTAAACTCTGCGAACTGAACAATAACTTTTTTGTTAAATTCCACGCGGACGAAGTCGCGGGCACAGCTAGTATGTATATAAATACGCCTGGCGGGGGCATGTAACGCGAATTTAGCGATACATGCCCCCGCCAGGATTCAAACAGGGACCAGTTGATCAAGAGGTCGGTTCCTTATCTACTGGGCTGACACTGTATTTTTATTTTTATTTGAGGTGGAGGTGCTTGGATGCGCCCTACCTCTCGGTAGGCTCGCGCATCCAAGCACCTCCACCTCACAGGAAACCGCAGTCCAATAATAACTCCCTAGTGGACTGTTATGTTCCTGCGTGAGAGCGTGGTCATCAGTAAGTTCCTATGGAATTGCTGTGTTAGCAGCGGATGTGGCATCGCTCGAGCGATACTTAATGTATTGCAAGCGTTTACAGGCTACGCTAACCGCTTTAATCAGGTGGGCCGTTTGCTTGTGTGCCTCCCGACGCTGTACATAAAAAATAAAATCTTTGACTCAATTTACGGAAGAATTGTATAGAGCGAGAGTGACTGGAGATGCCGGCAGGGACCAGGGAACAAGTGTATTGCAACTCAATTTTAAGACCAATGAATTTTTTCATAATTCACAATACGGATTTACAGCAGGTAAATCCACTACAGATGCAGGAGTAGCATGCATTGGTCAAGCATGTTCTTAGCGCATGGGAGAGATCCCAGGACGCTATTGGGGTATTCTGTGATCTCTCCAAAGCTTTTGATTGTGTCGACCATCGGACATTATTGCTCAAGCTGTGCCATTATGGAGTTAGAGGTAAAGGCTATAATTTGATTGCAACTTATTTAAGTAACAGAATACAGGCTGTTGATATAAATGGGGTCAAATCTAAAGGCAGCAATGTTAATATTGGGGTGCCCCAGGGCTCTACATTGGGCTCCTTTTTTATTTTTAGTATATGTGAATGATCTGCCCTACATGGTGCAGAAAATGGCGGATATACTACTATTTGCTGATGATACTTCTTTAATTTTTAATGTTACTCGACGGTGCAAAAATTTTGACAATGTAAATAGTGTTCTATCTGCCATTCTAAATTGGTTCACATGTAATAAACTTTTTTTAAATTCAACCAAAATCAAATGTATAAAATTTAGTCTACCAAATGTACATTCTGCCAATACAGAAGTTTTCATTGACAATAATGTACTAGAATTTATTAATAATACTGTATTTCTTGGAATTACCATAGACTCCAAATTGCAGTGGGGCCCCTACATAAAAAACCTGACCAGTAAGCTCAGCTCCGCCGCATATGCGGTTAGGAGAATTAGATAATTGACTAATTGATATGGCTACTGCGGCTTTGTCTATTTCAGCAAGAATAGATGGCGTATGCCAGGCTTGCTAAGACTAGTAGATCTTTTCTTGTAAATTGTATTCGATTCTATAATACTCGTAAATTACCTTAAACAGTTCTGTCCTTTCCTGAGAATATGTTCAAAAGGTACATCAAAAATATTCTGTGCAAGATGGGTTATTATAGAATCGATGAATATCTAACTCATTGAGATGTTTGGTAATAATTCAGCACATGTATTAATATATCTTTAATTGTACCACTTGATTTCACTATATGTACACTGACATTTATTGTAATATATATTAACGATGAAAAAAGACCCATATTGGCAAGTTTCTTTTGGCATTTCTTCTTCGCCAATGGTCATTTCGGAAATGCTGGTAGATTAAAATAGAGAGATTAAAAGTAAAAAAAAAAACTGGATAATTGTTAAGATACAATATGAATTAATTTAAAGAATGTAAGACGTGTCTAAGTGGCCGTAAAGGCCTAACGGCAAATAAATGATTTTTATCTTTGTCTTTTTAATGAATTTGTGCCACTATGTTTTATGTTTACGATAGATGGGAAATGTGAGGGAGATATTGAAAGAAGATTGACAGCAGAAAACCGTATCAATGGTGCGTTGTACTCCGTGGTAACAAGCAGAAACATATCGAACAAAGCTCCTTACTATCCATTCAGGGTGTATTAACGTCAACATTGATGTACGGCAGTGAAACGTGGGTACGGCAGAAGTATGAAAGGTATATATATGGTGAACGCCGTAGAAATGAGAGCGCTGAGGAGTATGTGTGGAGTGAGAATGGTTGATAGAATAAGAAATAGCACGATACGAGAACGATGTGGAAAGAAAGATGATGCAGTGATAAAAATTTAAAAGGGTACGTTGAGATGGTTTGATTATTTAGAAAGAATGTATAACAAAACAGTCACGAAAGAAGTATATCAGGGAAGAGTGAATGGAGATATCGGTAGGGTCCCCCTAGACGAACACATATAGGCAATGTGCCGAAAAAGGGCTAAATCAAAAGTAGCTGAAATCGAAGATCATGCACGAAGAGGTTGATGAGTGATGTAAAGCGGTTACCGTAGCCTAAGAACGCTTGTTAAGTATCATTCGCGCGATACCTCCTCTACTGCGAATACAGCAATTCCTTAGGGAGCTTACTGATGACCTCACTCATACGCAGGGACACAACAACCCTCTAGGGAGTTGTTATTAGGCTGCGGTTGTCTGTGAGGTGAGGTATCTTACACAAAAGCTTTAGTCGCCTGCTCCAAGAAATGTGTTGGAAACCTGCTTGTGCTAGTGCGGGGTACACACTTGACTTTGAATTTCTCTTGGTACTTCTAGCCATGCTATAAACGCTTACAGCTGATCAAAAGCCAATCAGTTACTGTAGCCTATAGCCGCTTGAAACTACTGCAAGGTAGGTAGAGAAATGAGCGCCATAAGACGCAGTCCTTTCACATCTCGCTCACTTCTTTAATATTCATAGCTTATAGCATTTGCCAATACTACTACAACGGAATAGGTACCCACATGTCTACACTGAAAAAAATGTTTAGTTGGATTTCCCAGATTCCTAATAGAATTCACCAAAGTCGACGGTTGAACTGGGTCCTACCTTTGATTTAAGTTGATTTTACCAATCAAAAAAGGCTATTGAAGTACCAGTAAAAATAGTAAAAGTTATTATTTAGTATGATAAACTGTACCATATTATATGTACAATCCATTTAATAGCGGTAAATTATACATTTAAAATAGTGATAGCTACAAAATACTTTTGTATGAAGACCAACCGTAATATATTTGTAAATTTAACTACAAATTTTTGCTTTAATTAACAAAGTTTACTAGTAAAATAGCCTACCTTTGCTTCTTTGGTAAATTCAACTAATCTTTTTTTTCAGTGTATCTATAACTTCACGCCAAATCCCTTGCGGGGCAGGCAGAGAGAACCGAGCGCAGTGACTCGGTCCTTACACACTCACTCGTTTCTTTAACATTCATAGCTCTTCTCATGCACGCTGGCCGGTTTCTAAGGCTCCTGACATCACGTTGTGATAAAACACGACCAGTTTGGTCATGGTAGTTAAGTCTTGGTCTTCATCGACTCCTACATCCTTGTACTTTCGTAATAAATATCATTTGTAGCATGTTTTTGTAACGATTAACATCTACGACGCCCGAGGCTGCCTCGTGGTGGGAAACACTTGGCGCAGAGACAACCATGCCATATGTATGGTAGCCATGGGTAGCCATGGCAGCAACGGTGACGGGTGCAAGTGGTTCTTGTTCCAGATGGCGGGTAATCGCGAGGACGACCACAGCAGCCGTGGCAGAAACAGCCGGAGCAGCCATGGTAGCGACGGCATGCATCTGCTAATAGTAAGTGGGTGCCAGAATGAATTAATTGGTGGCGCAAGTACACAAAGAAGGTTAGATCAATTTTCATGTAAATTTGACTTCCACAAAATAACGCCTTATTTTATTCTCTTAATATGTGTTTTCAGGAACACCGTTCCTATATGAAATCTAATATGTTTTACTGTGCGTTTGTCTGTGTGTGCGTTTTTTTTTCGAATATTCGAATTTTGACTTCAGATTCGGATTCAGCGTAAAAAAGTAGAATAGGAATGTTCAGGAACACCGTTACTATCTCTTGAGGAACATGGTCAAAATTTTGACACCGAGACTTTCTTACATCATCCTTGCGATTGTGGTCAGCAAGCATTACGTCACAAATTTGGAGCAACGCACGCATCTCGACTCAACCGCATTTATTCCTTCTTCTTCAGAGTTAACTAAGATAACTATTTGCATACCTACTCATATCATAAACGTTTCCCAAGCGATCATTTAGGATTGAAACATTTCAAATTAAATTTATTTAATTCGTTTCCCAGTAGCTGTCGAAAAAAACAAACATGTCCGAGCAAAAGTTGACGGCCAATGAGCATTGGTTGAAGCAAAAACATTGTAATTAAAAATTCGCGAATCAAGATGGCGGATTGACGATGGCACACACGCGAGTTGAAGAGACATTTCATTATTTTAAAATTAAGATGTCTGTATTTATAAATGAAATGAAATATATTTATTTGCCAGAAAAATAGTTTTTGTATACCACACCCGATTTTGGTGTGCTATACAAAAGCTACTTAAATATTTAGTTCTTAATGAACATGCAAATATGCAATAATATAATTATTAACAATATACATTGTACTATATCCGCTGATAAATTCTACTTTCGCGTTGTAAATCTGTTCTAGGTTATATAAATAGGTGTAAATTAGGCATAGAAAAGGCCGAGCTAAGCTCGGATGCTCAGCTACTATTTTATTATTGTACGTATTGTAGGGAATATTGCACTCAGTCTTGACCTCTTCTTCTTATCATTATCCCGTTTCCTAATCTATTGGGATTGGCGGGGTCCGCTACCTAAGCCTAAGGATTTGGCGGAGATACTGATTTTTACATTTGCAGTCATTTCTCCGCAACCCAGAGGGGAAACCAGATCAATCTTAGGTAAGGTCTTTTGAAATGTAATCTCTTGGACGTGCTGGTATCCTCACGATGTTTTCCTTCACCACCAAGTAAGTGATAATTGCAAATCCTAATCCTAATATAATATTATAAATGTGAATGTCCGTTTGTTTGTTACGCTTTCACGCGAAAACTACTCAACCGATCATCATGAAACCTTGTACACATATTCTTGGAGGTACCAGGAGTAACATAGGATACTTTTTATTAACAAAAATGCGAGCGAAGCCGCGGGTAAAAGCTAGTATGTACATAAATCCCAAAATACGTATTTGGTGTTACATGTCAGGATTCGAATCGGGGATCTGTTGATCACTGCTCTCACTTTCGATTATCTGTGTGTCTGTCGCTCGGTACTGTTACATAACTTGGACTCGGTTACATCCATGAATGAAATAACCTATGAAGATCCAATGAGATCGATTTTGCTTAATAACTAAATTCCCCGCTATGAATCGGGGTTTAAAGTAGAACGCGTAGCCCTTATTGGCCAGTTCACGGATCAATATCGCATCGCTTATTGGTTTATTGGTCAAACTATCCTCCCATTGGTCAGCAGATTCGAATCTGAGATTAAAGATCTGAGAAACACTACGGTATTGTTGAGTAAGAGATGCTTTATTCATAGACTTGTTTTTTTTTAATTAACAATTTAACTATTTACTCAACTTTTGACATTTTTTTTTATACTACGTCGGGAGGCATACAAGTGTACGGCCCACCTGATTTCAAGCGGGTACCGTAGCCTATTAACGCTTGCGATATATTAAGTATCACTCGTGCGATGCCTCCTCTGCAGCTTACACAGCAACTCCTTGGGAGCTCACTGGTGACCTCACTCACATGCAGAAACACAACAACCTTCTAGGGAGTTATTATTTGGCTGCGGTTTTCTGTGAGGTGGAGATACTTCCCCAGACGGGCTGCTTGAACGTTGGTGTCTGACAGTCGCGTCATTCACGACTGAGCCACCGAGCTCGTCGAAGACATATTTTATATTTCTTAATAGTTTTAGTTTTAATATGCATAAGTGTTTCGTTTTAAAACTATAGAACCGTATGGTTCTGGTTTTATAGTCAAGTAGCTTATTGTTTTGTAGTAACGTCCAATGTCACAGTTGCTGCTGTGTATACTACCCGCAGGTCGCTCAATTATTATGTACAAGATATTTGGGGGTGGTTTTTGCTGGAGCAATTTGTGGTGGACCCAGAATGTTGGTCAGCATCGTGACAGTTCAAGGCCCGCGGTATTTACCATGGTGCGCGCAATTTGTTTACTTCTGCCACCAGTTAGTTCATGAAACTAGTACCGGTCAATAATACCGCCGTAAGTTTTTTTTATACTACGTCGGGAGGCATACAAGCATACGGCCCAACTGATGTAAAGCAGTTACCGTAGCCTATTGACGCTTGTAATACCTTGAGCATCACTCGCGCGATGCCACCTTTGCTTCCAACTCAGCAACTCCTTGGGAGCTTACTGGCGACCTCACTCACACGCAGGAATACAACAACCCTCCATAGAGTTATTTGGCTACGGTATTCCGTGAGGTGGAAGTACTTCTCCAAACGGGCTGGTCTGATGCGCCCTACCTCTCTTAATAACAGCCAGACCAAGACAAACAGAACAGACATGTGCACAAATATTTGTTCTGTGTGGGATTCAAACCCACGAGCGTTGGTGTCAAAGTCACGTTTTTAACCGCGGTGCCACCGAGTTCGTCAAGGGTCAAAAGTATGCGTACAGTCCCCGTCATGGCTCCTTTGGTCTTCAAATATCCGCTATTTCTAACAAAAGATGTTTGCAACAGCTATGGCTGTTGCGCCCAGTACCTATATATTTTTATACACCGTCGGGAGGCAAAAAAGCATACGACCCACCTTATTTAAAGCAAAGTAGCCTATGAACGCATGTAATTCAGGAAGTCATGCTCCCGTATTGCCACCTCTGCTACGAGTACTAACCCAGCAACCCTTTAGAAACTTATTGAATCATTCGCAGATACAGAACAACTCGGGCCTAGTTCAGGCGCCAGTCTCTCTCAATCTTAATTAGTGTTACATATTTATATTTTCATTGTATATCTACCAAATAAGTAAGATTGTGAAGAGAGAAAAAATAAATATATTATTATTATAAAAAAAAAAAAAAAAAAAAAAAAAAAAAAAAAAAAAAAAAAAAAAACTCCATGAAGTTGGGCGAGCTCGATGCCGCAGTGGTGAAAAGCGCTGTTACGTTACTTTAACACCAACGCTCGCGGGTTCGATTTCCACACAGGACAAACATTTATATGCATGGGCGTATCTGTTTGCCAGGACAAACAGACCTGTTTATGCAGTGATTGTACTTTAGAGAGGTAGGGCGCATCAAAGCAGCACGTCTGGGGAAGTGCCTCCACCTCACAGAGAACAACAGCCGAATAACAACTCGAGGGTTGTTGTGTTCCTGCGTGTGAGTGAGGTCACCAGTAAGCTACTAAGGAGCGGCTGTGTTAGCAGCCATGCAATTCTCTAAGCGACGCGTAATGGCTGTGTGCGTCGCTGTGATCACAGATGTCACAGCTTTGACATCGTCTACTGCGATCACGGCTAAATTGTTTGGTATTCTATAAGGCTGTAAGCGTACGCGAGGCTGTTTGCCTTGTAGAATTCTAATTCCAAACGCAGCCTTGCGGGGCTATTGTCGCACAACCATGAAAAGCGACACTAAGGAATTGCAATTTTGTGTTCAAGGCTATAACAGCCGATGTTTCCGAGGATGTAAGGATGTTTGTTCTTACAGAATTGCATGACAGAGACGCGACGTGCGAGTGATACTTAATATATTGCAAGCGTTCATAGGCTACGGTAACCGCTTGCATCAGGTGGCCCGTATGCTTGTATGCCTCCCGACATTGTATAAATAAAGTTAGGGCTGCGAGTTTCTGCGCCGTGGAGGCCTAATAACTCCCAGGAGGGAATTTAAAAATATCTGAGTAATCATAAAAATATCTATAAAGTAAGGTAACTGATCTATATCAGGCGGGTTATATGCATATTGAATAGTATAAAATGCTGCTCTGTGCGGTGGGCACGGCCGTGAGTTGTACGCGAGTGCGTCTCCGAGACGGGAAACGGAAGTAAGTTATACTGAAAGGAAATTATATGATGCAGAGAAATGATCTCTAAATGGCATTTCCCCCATCGCCGCACGTGATGCGTCACAGTCCTCACTCAACATTGTTTTTATGCTACGTCGGGAGACATACAAGCATACGGCCCACCTGATGTAAAGCGGGTACCGTACGCCATTAATGCGTGTAATATATTAAGTATCACTTGCACGACGCCTCTTACACAGCAACTCCTTGGGAGCATACTGGTGACCTCACTCACACACAGGAACACAACAACCCTCTAGGGAGTTGTTATTTGGCTGCGGTTTTCTGTGAGGTGGAGGTACTTCCCCAGACGGGCTGCTTTAATGCGCCCTACATCTCTTAAAAACATCCAGACCAAGGCAAACAGACATGTTCATGCACACAAATGATTGCCTTGTGTGGGAATCGAACCCACGAGCGTTGGTGTCAAAGTCGCGTCATTCACGACTGAGCCACCGAGCTATCAAGCTATGTAATAATGTATGTCGAGTGATATAACTAAAATTTGGGTAAAATATTTTGTTGGGGGTCATGTGCCAGAAGCGTGCTCGTTCGCGACCCCTGCCAATCGATCAGATTGCAATTCTGGCCCGAAAACGCACCGACGTGCGGGTTAGGGCGTTCCCCGGAGGCGACGCGCACCGATCCGCCCCCGTCGGTGCGAAAATAGGTGCATGCGGCGGTGGGGGCCGCCACCCACCACGAGCTGATGGACGTAATGAATGAGAGACGCTTGGATGCTTTGTGTGTGACAGAGACTAAGCGCAAGGGGAGCGACACCGATGATCTGCCCGGTGGGATGATGGCCCTATGGTCTGGTGTAGACCGGGACGATCATGCCAGTGCTGGTGTAGGTGTCATACTCTCCTCTCGCTTAGCCTCTGGTGTGAAAGATTACTGTTTGGTAGGGCCTAGACTTCTCTGGGTTCGTATAAAACTGGGCATCACGCGAGTATTTCTGGTTGCAGCATACGCTCCCGTAAGCTCGGCGTGTGCCCAAGAACTAGAGAAGTTTTGGGAGTCTGTGAGGGATGTTCTGGATTTAGCTGAAGGGAATGAAAGAGTGATTATGTGTGGAGATTTGAATGGATGGGTTGGGACCAAACGAGACGGCTATGAAGCTGCTCTTGGTCCCTATGGAGATAAGAGAGTGAACGAAGCAGGTAAGTCGATTCTAGATTTATGTATGGAACGAAACCTCCTCGTGTCGAATACTTTATTTCGTCACAAGGATATTCACACGTATACATGGAGACGGAATGACCAAAAAAGTGTGATTGATTTGATTATAATTGATAGACGTCTCCGAAATACTATAATGGATACAAGAGCCTTTAGAGGTCCCACTCTTGAAACGGACCACTACCTGGTGGTAAGCCGGTTTGTGGGACTTTTCAAGAAGTGGAGGCATTGGCGAGTGCGTATCCCTTTCGGAGATCATGAAAGGATAAGGAGTGAAAAACTGCAAGATGAAAATGTAAGGAGAATGTATGTACATCTGGTAAGCGAAAGACTTGCAAATGCAAGTCTTTCCGATACAGATGTGGATGATTGCTGGAAAGTTCTGAAAGAAAGTATGGTGGATAGTGCAAAAGAAGTATGTGGATGCGCAAAGAGGCATAAAACATTGAAAGGAGATGCCTGGTGGGATGCGGAGGTTAAATCCTCCGTAGCAAGAAAGAAGAAAGCATGGCTGGATTATGTATCATCTTTGCCCTTAAATGAAAGTATGAGAGAGAAGAAAAAAGAAATGTACCGTCTATGCAAGAATGAAACCAAGGCTTTAGTGAAAGAGAAGCGTGAAAGACAAATCATGAATGAGGAATAGAGGCTGACGAAAAACTTCGAGGCAAATACCAAACTCTTTTGGAGAGAGGTAAAGAAGTCTCGGGGTAGTTCGTCGGCATCCAGTATGAACAAGATTAAGTCTAAAGCTGGTATCATTCTTGCAAACACTCAGGAAGTGTTAGAACGGTGGAGTGAATATTTTGAAGAAATGTATGAATATGCCTCGGACGCTGACAATGAGAGTCAGTCTGATGCTCACTCCACGTTGACGGCGTCCGATGAAGGTATAACTATGGATGAGATAGAATGGTCGATACGAAGTTTGAAAAATGCAAGTCTGCGGGAATTGATATGATCACAGCTGAGATGATCAAACTAGGTGGCACTTACGTCCGGGACGCCTTCTGGTACCTATGCAACCTTTGCTGGAGAACTGGAAGGATCCCAATGGACTGGGGACGCGCAGTCATCGTACCCTTGTATAAAGGCAAGGGATCACGTATGGACTGCGCCAGCCATAGGGCCATCAGTTTGATCAGCTTAGCAGCAAAAGTATATGGAAAGATAATTGAAAGGAGAATGAGGGTGAAATCTGACGAAATGCTGTGGGAGGCACAGGGAGGTTTCCGAAACGGAAGGGGATGTACGGATCAAGTTTTCTCGCTCCGCAATATCGTAGAGAAGCATCTGGCTACAGACCAGAAGGTTTTCTGCGGTTTTGTGGATCTTGAGAAGGCATTTGATAGGGTTGTGCGAAAGGAACTGTGGTGCATATTGCCGAGATATGGGATTGACGGCTCACTGCTCCGTGCTGTGCAGTCCACTTGCAAGGATTGCTCAGCATGTGTGCGAATAGATGGCAACATGTCACCCTGGTTTGATGTCAAAATTGGTGTCAAACAGGGTTGCATGTTGTCTGCTAGGCTGTTTATTCTGTATCTTGATAGTTGTCTACAGAGAATAAGATCGACGAATGTAGGATTACGCATGGGTGACCTAGTGGTGAACTGTCTGCTGTATGCAGATGATGCAGTCCTATTAGCAGAAACACCATCTGAGCTGCAAACACTAGTCACAATGATGAAAGACAAATGTATGAAGGAAGGCTTACTACTGAATGCAAAGAAAACAAAGATAATGGTATTTGAAAGAGAAGAAACCAGAACCAATGTAAGGATTACGGTAGATGATGAAGTGTTGGAACAATTGGATGAGTTTGTATATCTTGGATGCGCTTTCAGCAGGGATGGAAGGTACACCGCAGATGTGGAAAGGCGAGTGAGTGCTGGGAATAGTGTGAACGGAGCGTTGGGAAAACTTCTTGGCAGTAAAAACTTGAGCCAGAAGGCGCAGCTGGCTATACACAATGCAGTGCTGGTCCCAATGCTAACTTATGGAAGCGAGAGCTGGGTATGGCAGAAAGAGCATGAAAGTAGAATAAACGCGGTCGAAATGCGAGCGCTGCGCAAAATTTGTGGCGTAAGGCTTGTAGACCGTATTCGCAATGATGATGTTAGAAAGAGAGTTGGTCTAAAAGAGAGCGTCGGTGTTAAAGTAAGAAGAGGCATGCTCCGTTGGTTCGGACATGTAGAAAGAATGCAGGATGAAAGAATGACGAAGCAGATATACAATGCAAAAGTGGAAGGATGTAGGAGCCGAGGAAGGCCAAGACTTACCTACCATGACCAAATTGGTCGTGTTCTATCAGAAGGTGATGTCGGGAGCCCTAGAAACCGGCGAGCGTGCATGAAAAGAGCAATGAATGTTAAAGAAGCGAGTGAGGTATGTAAGGATCGAGTCGCGTGGCGCTCAGTTCTCTCTGCCTACCCCGTAAGGGATTTGGCGTGAAGTTATAGTAGTATAGTAATAGTGGGTAAAATATTTTTTTCACATTTTACCTTTTCTCAATGATAGATAGTCTTTTTTCAAATGATACCTATGTAGTTTTTCTTTAAAAAATGGGCAACATTTGATTCTCGAATTTCAATTATTTTTTTTTATTCAGCTTCGACGGGAAAGATGGATACTTCGAAAATCCGAGTAATTTTTGAATACGAGTTCCGACGTGGAACTAACGCGGCAGAAACGGCACGCAATATCAATGCTGCGTTTGGAGAGGAGACTGCTAATGAACGCACCGTGCGTTTTTGGTTTAAACACTTTCGTCATGGAAACTTCGACTTGAAGAACGAATTACGTGGAAGACCGCCCACACAGGTGAATAACGATGAATTGAAGGAGACGGTGGAAGCGGACCCGAGTCAAACTACCCAGGAATTAGCGGCATTGTATATATTGTGTAAGCAGCAGAGGAGGCATCGCGCGAGTGATACTTAATATATCGCAAGCGTTAATAGGCTACGGTACCCGCTTTACATCGGGTGGGCCGTATGCTTGTATGTCTCCCGACGTAGTATAAAAAAAAGTTACAAACATGTACATAAATTCGAAAACACTAATTTAGTGGCACATTCCAGGATTCGAACCGAGGACCTGTCGGTCACTGGACCGGCTCTTTAACCACTAAACTATAACTGCTCTGTGCAAGCAAATTGAAAGAGGTATTCATGTCAAAAAAATGCTCCCAAGAGCAGGGGACTTTCTGTGGACCATAGAAAATTGATGACCATACAACATCTGCTGGTGATATATCGGCCTGTCGTTACTTGCATTTTGACCGTGAATGAAATGGTTTTTGTATAGATGTGTCGAGTTTGCCCGTGAATAATTAATTTTATGGGTTTTTTTTAGGAGATTTTTATACCAATGTAATCTCAGGAGCCCTAGAAACCAGCGAGAGTGCATGAAAAGATCGTTTCGTCGCATTACGTCCAATTTTCTTTTGATTTTCAATTGATTTCGTCTATATGCGTACGTCGTAGGCGTAGAGGCATTTTATATGCTGGGTGACTTCAACGCACATCCCAATGAATTGTTTTATAGTGAGCTGTTGGATTTTTGTACTGAACAGAGTTGGCTATGTGCAGATGTAAATATGTGTGATAAAAATACTCATACCTTCCTGAGTGAGGCTCACGGATGTAAAAGATGGCTGGATCATTGCATAGTTACCAAGTCGGCGTATGATACGGTTATTAACATAGTAGTTCAACATGATATGTACTGGTCAGACCACTACCCACTGGTAGTTGAATGTAACTTAAATAAACTTAAGCCTAAATTTACTGCACCAAAGGCAAAAGATCATCTAGTGAATCGTGTTTTTTGGGGTGAAAGACAGTCACAACAAATTCATCTTTATCATGAGCTCTGTAATAAGGAATTAAGATTGATAGACTTTCCTCATGAATTATCAGAGTGTTGTGATAGGTTTTGCAACAACCAAGAACATCATCTAGTACTGGATAATTTGTATAATACTATTATAAATGCAATGACTCATGCAGCGATCCAATCACATGTGCAAAATTGTAGAAGAGGTAAGGGCGGTGTCCTAGGATGGAATAAGCATGTAGCGGGCCCACATAAAGAAGCTCGTTTTAAGTTTAATTTGTGGATTTTAGCTGGGCGACCATCAAGTGGTCGTATTTTTGAGGAGATGTCAGAGGCGAGAAGACATTTTAAATCTAAATTAAAGTGGTGTCAAAACAGACAGGAACAATTTAAGATGGATCGTCTTGCTTCTGATCACTGCTTGAAAAATTTTAAAAGCTTTTGGAAAAACATTTATAAAATGAATGTGCGGCCAAGTCTACCTGTGAGTGTCGGTGGAGTATGTGATCATGGGGACATTGCCAATGCCTTTAAAAAGCATTTCACTGTAAGGTCACCCTTAGGTTCACCATGTGGGACTGATGGTGGGACCATTGGGGCACGGCGGAGTTCTATTATATCTGCTAGAGATGTAGCTGCAATAATTAATAAAATGCAACATGGGAAGTCGCCGGGTCATGATGGTCTCAGCATTGAACATCTCAAATGCGCTGGGGTTCATCTTCCAAGAGTCCTCGCACTATTTTTCAGCCTCTGCTTGGGTCACTCATATCTACCGGAGACTCTAATGCGGACTATCGTTGTCCCTATAGTTAAGAATAAGACGAGTGACACATCTCACCTCAACAACTATCGGCCCATCTCACTTGCCACCATCGTAGCAAAGGTATTTGACAGTGTGTTAAATGGTTGTCTCACCAATTATATTCACATACACGATGCTCAATTTGGATTTAAAGCAGGAGTGTCAACTGAGAGTGCCATCTTTAGCCTGAAACATACTGTCAGGTATTACACTACCAGGGGGACGTCATTATATGTATGCTTCCTGGATCTGTCTAGAGCATTTGACTTCGTCGCCTATGACGTATTATGGGATAAGATGAAATCGACGGGTGTGCCTATGGAATTTGTGTCTCTTCTCAGGTACTGGTACTCTAACCAGAAGAACCAGGTGAGATGGGGTGATACACTGTCGGATCAGTATAGGTTGGAATGTGGTATGAGACAGGGAGGATTAAGTTCACCCCTGCTTTTTAAACTTTATATAAATCTCCTTGTCGAGAGGCTGAGCAGCATGCATGTTGGCTGTTACATTGATGGAACTTGTATGAATAATTTATGTTATGCGGATGATATGGTGCTGCTCAGTCCTACGATTGCAGGGCTAAGAGAGATGTTACGAACATGTGAGGCATATGCGGAGGCACATGGTCTAAAATACAATTCTGCAAAAAGTAAGTTACTTGTTTTTAAGGCACCTAAGCAGTCACCTCGCCGTGTGCCTCCTGTGTTTATCAACAATGTGGCAATAGAGGAAGTAGAGAGATTTTGTTACCTCGGACACATTGTAACAAGTGATCTAAGGGATGACTGTGACATAGAGAGGGAGCGTAGGGCGTTGGCGGTGAGGAGCAATATGCTTGCTCGCAGGTTTGCTCGATGTACTGGGGATGTCAAGGTGACTCTCTTCAAGGCATTCTGTCAGTCATTTTACACGAGTGGCCTGTGGGTGACCTACTCGCGTCGAGGCTACAGCGCCCTACGAGTCCAATATAACAACGCTTTCAGGATGCTGTTGGGGCTGCCAAAGCGTTGTAGCGCATCTAAAATGTTTTCTGATAGCCGTACTGATGGCTTTCATGCCATCATGCGTAAAAAAGTGTCATCTCTGCTACAACGTCTACGTAACAGCGACAATAGCATCCTGAAAATGATTGCTTGTAGACCAGACTGCTCCATCCAAAGACATTGGGTTGAGGTTGCGCTGGGCCTAAGTAGGTATTGATTTAATTTTAATTTATTTCAATTGTGAATACTAGCAGTACTAACTTAATTCTAGGCAAAAATTGTTACTAAGTCACTAACAAAATATGGACTGTATTGTCTGAAATAAAGATTTATTATTATTATTATATCGCGGATCGTACATTTCGCATTTGGTCACCTTTGATTTTGGAACATAAATTATCTTGACCGTGACAGCGGCTATATTGATTAAAAAAAAAAGGAATATTTTCACCAGTATACAAGAATTATGCGTTCAAGTTTGTGTACGTAGCCGTGTGAAATTCTTTATCCTGTAAATTTTATCTTTTTCACAATGGCAGAGTAATTTTCTGAACGGTGACCAAATGCGTAGTGGACCAAACGCGAAAAGGATTAAGTGAGAAGTGAATCAAATAGGAATAGGACCACGTAGACCACATCCAGTGATCCGGTAAGTGGATCAAATACTAAGTGGACCAAACACAAATTGGACATACCGCGAAATGGAGATATTTTCGTCGAGTGAACCAAAATGAGAAGTGGACGAAATGCGACGTAGGGGAAAAGAACTATGAAAGAAGACGCGAGCGATATGTGTCAGGATGACCGAAATATAATCTCTCGGACGTGCGGGCTTCCTCACGATTATATATACTTCAATTATACTTAAAAACTTAAAACTATACTTTAACATATTCAATTATACTTTAACTTAAAACAAGGTCTGATTTTCCCCCTGGGACGTGGTCTGACGGCAGTAGCTCCATGTTAAAATCAGTGTCTTCGCCAAATCTTTGAAAGAAAGAAAGAAACAAAAATATTTTATTTTCCACACTACAATTAAAGTAGGTACAATTTACAGGTTAATGAGGTGGACTGGAGCCTAAGCTAGGTTAGACCTGCCATGCAATTCTCTAAGCGACTCGTAATGCCTGTGTGCGTCGCTGTGATCACAGATGTCACAGCTTTGACATCGTCTACTGCGATCACGGCAAAATTATTTAGTATTTTATAAGGCTGTAAGCGTACGCGAGGCTGTTTGCCTTGTAGAATTCCAATTCCAAACGCAGCCTTGCGGCGCTAGTGTCGCACAACCATGAAAAGCGACACCAAAGAATTGCAATTTTGTGTTCAAGGCTGTAACAGCCGATGTTTCCGAGGATGTAAGGACGTTTGCTCTTACAGAATTGCATGGCTGTATTTCAGGCCTCCAGTTCACCCGCCCGCAGAGCACTGCTAGTTCTTAACATTGGGAAGGACAAGAAGGAAAGGGGGGAGGGGAAATGGGAAGGAGATATTTTGCTTGTTTTATTGAGTGTGGTGTGTGAATCTTTAGCCTTAAGTAGCGGACCCCGCCAGTCTTAAGCGATAAGGAAATGGAATAACACGAGTGGTTGAAATTGACAGTAAGAGATAAAGCATTCCGCAGGCGGACAGATTAAACAAAAACAATCGAGTGAATTAGTCGTTAAGCCTAATGAATGAAAATAAAACTTGTCGACGCCCTAAAATGCTGCATTTATTTAATTTCTTCGCATTTACAATAGTAGTGTGAATTGTAACAAAATGAAACAACCTGTAAAGAGATTTTATAATAAAATGTTTATTGTGGCTTTAAAACATTACATTACAATAACAATTTTAGGTTTTTTTTAATAACTTTCACACTTGCATCATACAACAGTCTTACAGTACATAACAATTAATAATAATGGTGGAATTTAACATAAACAAGGGCCAATTGATTTCAAATAAGAAAACGAGTATTGCAATATTAACACTAATCAATAAAACTTAAGAAACAAACGATTATTGGAGAAATTAACTAATTTTGCAAACAATAATTGAACAAAATTGCAGTAATAAAATCTTCGACTTTGTTCAAAGTAATGCAATAAGTCGAAGAGTACAGCAATATTACCGCTAATAATTAAAATGTAATCGACGCACGATTATTCAGAAATTAATAAATCTTGCAAAAAATTATTGATCAATATTGCAATTATATGTTCAATTAATTATAGCAATATTATCATACGGCATTATTCGAACCAGTTAAATGAAAATGTACCGCAGTATTAAATTGAACAATTTGTAACTGTCGAAGTACTTACCGGTCACTTGAATGGGAAATAAATTGAACAATTTTGCAAAAAATGCAATCTACGATTGATCCAATTGAAATGCGACGCTTCACTGGCCCGCGTACGACTGTCAGTGTGAAAGTATTTTTTATTATATATATAAAAAGAAATAATTTGTTTGTCTATCTCTCGTGTTGATTCAGTCTACGCAGGCTTGTGACGTCCATTCCGTGTATCGCGAAGGGTGCTGGCTCTTCAAAATGTACCTGAAATATAAGATTCTATATAGAACTGTAACCATATTTTCATTATACAACGCTGGGAGGCATACAAGCATACGGCCCACATTATGTAAAGTGGTATACCGTAGCCTATGAACGCTTGCAATGAAAGTATCGCTCGCGCCATCCCTGTTGCTTGCACAGCAAGTCCTTAGGAGCTTACTTATAACCTCGCTCACACTCAAACAACCCTCCAGGTAGTTGTTATTTGGCTGCGATTTTCTCTGAGGTGGAGGTACTTCCCCAGTCAGGCTGCATTGCTTTGTCAAGTCAAAGTCAAAATCTTTTTATTCCGTAAAAATGGCTACATTTGTTTGGAATCGTCACAATTTTTTTCCCTACCGTGCAGTTCATGACTAGGTGAGCACTGATAAAAATACTGCCAAAAAACTCAGGCATCCCTCTTTTGGTATCCAAACAAATTTACATATTTTATTAATTACATTATAATTGGATCGACTCACTCCCAGGCATTTTTATCATTAATATAGTCAGATACTTTATAATATACACTTTATAATTGACAATTCTCTTATATTGCTGGGAAGTTTGTTAGAACCGTATACATTGCCCCATAAAAGAATTACTTATTTTGTGGAGACGGCTTGCATGTAACACAAGATTATGCTTATATCTAGTATTTATGCTATGAGTATCACTCTTTTTACAAAATGAGGCTATGTTTTTATGGACATACAAAAGATTTTCATAGATATATTGCGATGCGACTGTTAAAATATTTATTTCTTTGAATTTTTCTCTAAGGCTCTCCCGGGGACCAAGTTTGTAGATAGCTCTTATGGCTCTCTTTTGCAATAAAAAGATGGTGTTAATGTCCGCGGAGTTACCCCAGAGAAGAATTCCATATGACATAATACTATGAAAGTAGCTGAAATAAACTATTCTAGCCGTATCAATATCAGTGAGCCGTCTAATAGTTTTCACTGCATAGGCTGCAGAACTTAGTTTTTCTGATAATTTTTCAATTTGTGGGCGCACAAGTTCCCTTAAAAACACCCAAACCAAGATATATTCATGAACACAAATGTTACTCTCGTGTGCGAATCGAACGCACGATCCTTAGTGTTAACGTAGTATTCTTATCCACTCCGCCACGCGGCTCACCATACATATTAACTCAAGTATGTTTACATGTATACTTATCAGTCACTAGTCCAACTAACTTTTCTTTCTTAAAACTCTACCGTTTCGGTCGTGGTGATGGAGACCCGCCTTCTCTGACTCCTACATCCTTCGACTTTCATGATATATAAATATATATATATCTGTTTCGCTACTATTTCATTGTGCATGCTTTGTCACTGACGCCCTTGGGTTCGATTCCCACCCGGGACAAACATTAGTGTGCATGAACATATTTAAGAGAGGTAGGGCGCATCAAAGCAATCCATCTGGGGAAGTACCTCCACCTCACAGAAAACCGTAAGCCAAGTAACAACTCTGCAGAGGGTCGTTATATTAGCGTGAGACGCACACACGTCGACCAGTGACATCATCAGTAAGCTCCTAAGGAGTTGCTATGTTAGCAGCAGAGGAGTTTTCCATCTTGCGAGAAGGCCAAGTCTTTCCTACCGTGACCAAATTGCTCGTGTTTTATCAGAAGGTGATATCAGGAGCCCTAGGAACGTGCATAAGAAGTGCAATTAATGTTAAGGAAGCGAGTGAGGTATGTAAGGATCGAGTCACGTGGCGCTCGGGTCTCTCTGCCTACCCCGCAAGGGATTTGGCGTGAAGTTGTAGATAGATAGATAGAATTGTGAGCTTCTTCTTTTTAGCACTATCTCGTTTTCATAATCCATCCAAAGAATCATAAAAATGTTAAGTGCTACAAGATAAGGGCTGATACACTGATGAAACAGGCATATGACATACCATTTGGCGGGCCGTTAAGTTTGTTTTCATAGGAATGCCTAAAAAATAAAATTGGTTGTCTGTAAAGTCGGTTTACGGACGATAATTTTACGTGATAACGTCATAAGAAAACATTCAACAGTTGACAAAACAGTTCACGTGTAGGTTGTGTGCTGCCGCTGTCTCTCTTCTACTCGAACGCATCGGCCGATGGAGTGGAAGAGAGATAGCTGCGTCACAAGCCGAACGCTCAGGCCGATCGTGCCTCTCTATCGCTTGTTCCGCGCTCTCGCTTGCACGCTCGGCTCACGCGGAACGTGACACTTTTTCGTGCGTGCAGCGACGTTCATCGATTTATGAGACGACATCGAGTTATCACGTCAAAAAAATGCCATAAAAAAATCATACCTCTTTTACTTCATGTCCTTGGTCAGATTGTTCTTTCGACTTGTCTTCTGCTCCGTTTAGCTGAATAAAAAAAAATGATTGGCTACGATTGAACTTCTAACGATGACGAGCTTGAGCAGTGGTCTTCAAACGCTACTTTGACACCAACGCAATGGGTTCGATTCCCACACAGAACAAACATTAGTGTGTATTATATATCATCATCATCTCGGCCTGTATTCATCCACTATATAGGCCTCTCCTCTAGAGTGCCACTCGTCTCGATCCTGTGCCACCTGCATCCATCGACTCCTGCAATACTTTTGAGGTTGTCGCTCCATCAAGCATGCGGTCGTCCCACACTGCGTGTACCAGTACGGGGACGCCACTCGAGAACCACACTCCAGCTGTTGTCGATTCTACGAAATATGTGTCCAGCTCACTGCCACCTCAGCTTGCTCATCCTGAGGGCTATGTCAGTTGCCTTAGTTCTACTGCGGATATCCTCATTTCTGATTCTATCACGCAGAGAAACCCCGAGCATAGCTCTTTCCATGGCACGCTGAGCGACCTTGAGCTTCCCCATACGGCCCGCGGTGAAGGGCCACGTCTCAGTTCCGTATGTCATCACTGGTAACGCACACTGTTCGAAGAGACGATGTCCCGAACGCTTCCAGCCGAGTTGGATCCGTCTGTTGACCTCTCAGTCGAAGTTGGACTTACCTAACTGAATAACCTGCCCTAGGTAGACATAATCGTCAACAGCTTCGAGCTTAGTGCTTCCAACCGTGACCGGCGTAGGTGTAACATGGGCATTTTCGATACTCGTGCAAGTACTGACTGGTCATGGAGGATTTTCAAGGTACTTGCACAAGTTTAAAATCAAAGACAGCCCAAGCTGCATATGTGAAATGGAAAAGAGTGAAGACATTGAACATCTGCTCATAGAATGCCCAAAATACAATACTAGAAGAAGAAATTTAGAAACAGAGTTAAATCCATCATTTTATCCATCTAATAAAATATTAATATCCAGAAAAATAAACTTAGCGAGATTCTTGGAACCAAAGAACATAGAGATAAATTCATATCGTATTGCATGTATATAACAGAAGATGTTATAAAAAGAAATAAAACTATAGATAATTAGACAATAAACGTAAGAAGTAAATAGATAATAAAACTACATATATAAGAATCAATCAGTAAATAAGCTTAAAGACAAATAGATACAAAAAGCCTCTGACCATTGTCAGAGAATAACTTGGATGATTGACTATGTCAGATAAAAAAAAAACTTGGACATTCGACATGATATTAATCCATGTTCATCTTGAGACCTACCTGGTTGGAAACACTATTGACGTCTTTGAGTACCTCGTATTTACACCTCGTTTTTCCCCAGACTGGCTGCTTTGATTTGTTTTCTATACTACGTCGGGTGGTATACAAGCATACGGACCACCTGATGTAAAGCGGTTACCGTAGCCTATTAACGCTTGCGATATATTAAGTATCATTCGCGCGATGCCTCCTCTGCTGCTTACACAGCAACTCCTTGGGAGCTTACTGGTGACTTCACCCACACGCAGGAACACAGCAACCCTCTAGGGAGTTGTTATTTGGCTGCGGTTTTCTGTGAGGTGGAAGTACTTCCCCAGACGGGCTGCTTTGATGCGCCCCACCTCTTTTAAAACATGCAGACGAAGACAAACAGACATGTTCATGCACACAAATGTTTGCCTTGTGTGGTATTCGAACCCACTAGCGTTGGTGTCAAAGCCGCGTCATTCACGACTGAGTCACCAAGCTCGTCAAAATGTATGTATATCTTCACGCCAGGCACCGTGCGGTATAGACACCCCCTAGACATAACTAGAGGGCTGTTGTGTTCAAACTCGTCAAGTATCATCACCTTCAGTTAAAAGGAATCCCGCACACCAGGTATGTGATTTGGTATGAAAGGATACAGTACAGCAGTTTGGTCATCATTACCTCTGTCTTCTCGCCTGTGCTTTCCCTGATCACTGGAGGTATGTTGGCTCCCAGTTTCTCCGCCAAAGTTTTCACCTGTGTGTCAATACATAAATAAATTAACCAAGAACTGAATAAGAAAGGTGCGGCGCATCAGAGCACGCATAGGGGGAGGACCTCCACCTCACAGAAAACCGCAGCCAAATAACAAACCTCTGGAGGGTTGTTGTGTTCCTGCGTGTGAGTGAGGTCACCAGTAAGCTCCTGAGGAGTTGCTGTGTTAACAGCAGTACTGGTTACAAGCGCAATATTTACTAAAAAAAATATTGTACGGAAAAAACGAGCTGTCATAAACATGGCCGCGAGTATTACGTGAAGTGCGTCTTCGAGACGGGAAACGGAAGTAAGTTATACTGAAAGGAAATTATATGATGCAGCGAATAAATCTCAAAATTTCAAAATTTTGACGAGCTCCGTGGCCCTGTCGTGAGTGACGCGCCTTTGACACCAACGCTCGTGGGTTCGATTCCCACACAGAACAAACGTTTGTG
Organism: Pyralis farinalis; assembly: GCA_947507595.1. NCBI lineage: Eukaryota > Metazoa > Arthropoda > Insecta > Lepidoptera > Pyralidae > Pyralis > Pyralis farinalis. The sequence continues at coordinate 2,993,480 of OX382263.1, forward strand.
TGCATGAACATGACTGTTTGTGTTGGTCTGGATATTTTAAGAGAGGTAGGGCGCATCAAAACAGCCCGTCTGGGGAAGTACCTCCACCTCATAGGAAACCGCAACCAAATAACAACTCCCTAGAGGGTTGTTGTGTTCCTGCGTGTCAGTGAAGTCACCAGTAAGCTCCTAAGCAGTTGCTGTGTTAGCAGCAGAGGAGGCATCGCGCGAGTAATACTTAATGTACTACAAACGTTTATAGGCTACGGTAACCGCTTTACATCAGGTGGATTGTATGCATGAATGCCTTCCGATGTTTTATAAAAAAAAAAGTCATCGTAACGAATTCTTTGATGTTTTTAGCTATCAAGTGGTGTAAACGATAGATATGTAGTTACAACACCAAACTGTATCCCCCAATTTTGTTATCGTTAATAACATGTATTGCTTCCCGCCATGGAAGAAAATTTGAAGACGTGCACGCCATAAAAATCGGCAGGGAGTTAATTTCACAACTCAAGAGTTATCGGCAGATAACTTTTACGAACCGCACAGTACGCGACCATTGTCCTTTCAATGTGTGAGTATAAAATCCTTGCCGTTGGCGAATGGTTTTTCGCAATAAAATGTTATAAGAATAGTCAATAGACACAAAATGCGAAAGTTGAATGGTGTAAATATTTTGCCGAGCCCGGTGGCGCAGTGATAACACGCGCTTTGTGAGCATTTGTGAGCATGAATATACCTGTTGTCTTGTTCTGGGTGTTTTAAGAAAGGTAGGGCTCATCGAAGCAGGCCGTCTGGGGAAGTACCTCCACCTCACAGAAAGCCGCAGCCAAATACAATTATATAGAGGGTTGTCGTGTTTCTGCGTGTGAGTGAGGTCACCAGTAAGCTCCTAAGGAGTTGCTGTGTTAGCAACAGAAGTGTCATCGCGCGAATGTTAGCGATACTTCACGTATTGCAAGCGATTATGTGATTTTGTATGCTTGTCTGCCTCCCGACCAAATTGACCAAATTGCTCGCGTTTTATCAGGTGACGTCAAGAGATCGAGGAACCGACAAGCGTGTACTATTAATGTTAAAGAAGCGAGTGATGAACGTAAGGACCGGTTTATATCGGTTTTGCCTGCCCGCAAGGGACATGGCGTTAAGATACTCGTATACATACATACAAACATTGGGACTTACATTAGGGTACTGAGAGAAGCAAGCTCTGGCCCGCCCGCGGCAAGGCGGGGCGACACCTCGCCCGTACCTGTCCCTGTCGGCCGGGTCGAACATGTAGTACCCTGGGCAAGATAAATAGTTAAGTTAAAAGTTGCGCCATGTTAGGCTGACCTTTTTCTTTTAACAATTAGACTGACAAACAGGCATACGGCCCGCATTAGATGGTAAGCGGTCGCCGCAGCCTACTGACGGCTCGCAACACCACGGGGATGTGACTCACGCGCTGCCAATCTCGTGACGTAAGGATGTTTCGTCACAGTACCCAGTAATTTCTCCGCCGTATCTCACCCTTCAAACTGGAATACAGCTATATACATATAGCTGCTTGGCGGTAGAAATAGGGGAGACAGAGGTCTCGTATAACTTGACGTGAACATGGAAATAAGAAAGAAACTGATAGAAAGGTTTATTTGGACGTACTTAACACAAACTCTATACACACAATAAAAAATATACAATAAGTACTTATATGATAATAGTGCTGTGTGGCGTCACAAATAGGTACTATCTCAGCATATCGCCGTGTCAACTCATGACCCGGCGCTGATTTTCAAACAAGACCTGTCTGCGACACTACGGACGGACAAGCAAGCGCAGAGCAGACTATAAATCTACCAATCAAATATTTTTTTTACTTTTGGCTAAAAGGCTTGTATCCAGCCATTAAAAAAAACTATAATATAACTCTTCTAATCCACCTAAGGTTACCTAGATAAGTATATTTAGGGTCGGCAACGCAACGAAAAAAAAAATGTATGTTCTCCCATGTTCTCCTGTTATTTTTCTATTAGCTGCAGCTCGCGACTCCGCCCACGCGTATCGCAATACCCCGGCAACCGCTTTTTCTTACTTACGTTCTTCTTTCGTTTTCCCGGCTTCTAAGGGTCGTATGGCGATGTCGAAAAGCCTATAACCTATCTCAAGAAATGGTCTATCAAATGCAAAAATATTTTTTTTTGAAAACTGCCAGGCAGTTCCAATGATTAGCGTGTTCAAACAAATAAACAAATTCTTCCGTGTTAGTACAGATACACGAAATGTAGTGCATATATATTTAAAACGCCTGCTAGTAAATTTATAGCAAAACAAAGATACCATAGCATTGCTATGCATTTAGTGACAGGCGTTTTAAAATAACCAGAGAGGTTAATGACAAATGGCTAGTGGACATTGACATTGATTTATTTACAACGACTTGTAGTTCTGCATAATGGATACATTGAAGTGTTCGGTGGCGCCGCGGTTAATAACGCGACTTTGACACAGACGCTCGTGTGTTCGATTCCCACACAGAACAAACATTTGTGTACATGAACATGTATGTTTGTATTGGTTTGGGTGGTTTTAAGAGAAGTAGGGTGAATCAAAGCAACCTGTCTGAGGAAGTACCTGTACCTCATAGGAAACCGCAGTCAAATAACAATTCTCTGTTGTTGTGTTTCTGCGTGTGAGCGAGGTCACCAGTAAGCTCCTGAGGAGTTGCCGTGTTAGCATCAGAGGTGGCATCGCACGGGTGATACTCAAGCTACAGCGGTAACAGCTACGGTAACAGCTTTTCATCAGGTGGGCCGTATGAAGTTTATGGAGTTAATTTTATTGTACTATATCTCTTCTAACATTGACACTTCCATCTTATATAACAAATGACTGACCTCTCGGAGTCCTGAACAGAGCGACGGCAAAGTCTCCGCGACCAGCAAGGAATACTCCTGATCTTTCCTCTCGGAAGAACTCCGTCAGCTGAAAATATAAAAATCACTATAAAACCAGTTGAGAATGTGCAAGCTTGCATTGCCAGAGGAACACCTGGCTCGTCAATTATATAACAATTCAACATTTTTTTTTTAATTTGTCGGCCATTTTGACCTTGTTCCTTAAGAGATAGGAACGGTGTTCCTGAACATTCCTATTCTACTTTTTTATGCTGAATCCGAATCTGAAGTCAAAATTCGAATATTCGAACAAACGCACACACAGACAAACATATAGATTTCATATAGGAACGGTGTTCCTGATTACTGACAGACTTATTTTGATGTGAAACGTCTTTCAGTAGGGGCTCGCTTGAAGCGGCAGTGTATGAGAGTGCAATGATATGCATCCAGGTCCCAGTGGATAAAGTACCGGCTCATTGACCAATTGGTCCCAGATTCAAACCATGGCATGTACCACTAGATTTATGTACATATTTGTAATTATCACTTGCTCGGCGGTGAAGGAAAACACCGTGAGGAAACTCGGTGAAAAAAAGACTATTAAAAATAGATCTGGTTTCCCCTCTGGGTTGGGTAAAGGTCTGACGGCAGCCGCTTCATATAACATTCAGTATCTTCGCCAAATAACAACTGCCTGGTTGTTGTGTTCCTGCGAGTGCCAGTCTACCACACATAAATACACTTGGCGGTAAGTTGGCACCTAGGAGAATCAGAAAATTGACGGATGTGGTTACTGGGCGCTTCTATTTCAGCTACTTTCACAGCACTACATCGTATGGTACACAGTTGTGGGGTTGGGATAACAACTCTATGGAATTGTTCTTTGACTGCGGTTCCCTATGAGGTACAGGTACTTCCTCAGACGGGTTGCTTTGATGTGCCCTACCTCTCTTAAAACATCCACACTAATACAAACATACATGTTCATGCACACGAATGTATGTTCTGTGTGGAAATCGAACCCACAAACGTTGGTGTGAAAGTCGCATTCACAACTGAGCCACCGAGCCTTATCTTATGATCCTAATGAGCTTATTGATAACCTGACTCGGTGGCAGATATCTCCTACATTCCTAATGGATTCGGAAACAGGATACCGCTATAAGATGTCACCTGTTCCAGTAGATCTGCGTCCACTGTTCCCTTCTGCCGAGCTCTGTACACCACCACACGGCAGACACAATTCCCAGGAGTATAGAATTTGCGAAGTATCTGAAAAACAGCACATCGCCAGATCAGAAATAGTCATTGAGATATTTTCAACTCACTGAAGACCGCGACGACGAATTTTGACGCGCTCGCTGGTGGATTTCCACACAGGATAATAATTTGTACACATAAACAAGTCTATTTTTAACGGAAGTATCGCGTGTTTTATTTATTTTGTTGAAACCTGACGTTTCGAACGCTTTGCAGCGTCCGTGGTCGCAGGAAAGACTAAGGTGGTATTTGTCTTACATTAGTTATTCAATTATTACATCTACCGACATGGATGGATTAATTATATATGTTCCGATTCACACAAAAATCGCTCACAGTGCCCGAACATTTTTTAGTAGATCTTTGGATCTGTGACTTGATTATTTTTAGGACTGGATCCCAAGCAGGTGGTACTTGCCAACCATCTTCTCTATTGAAATTGGGGTGTTTTCTTATTTCAATAGCCTCGCGCAACATTCTCGGCATGTAGCGATTCTCCTTGGCGAGGATTTGTGGTTTATCGAACCGGATGTAATGGTTTGGTTGGTCCAGTGTATGTTCACATACTGCAGAGTTTTTATCGCGCCTATTCTTCATGTCAGCAATGTGTTCTTTCACACGAGTACCTACGCTTCTCTAATGTAAGACAAATACCACCTTAGTCTTTCCTGCGACCACGGACGCTGCAAAGCGTTCGAAACGTCAGGTTTCAACAAAATAAATAAAACACGCGATACTTCCGTTAAAAATAGTTTAATTTCAATGTGTAACAATCGCGAAAACCTAAGACAATACTATAAACAAGTCTGTTTGTCTTGGTGTTTTTAAGATAGGCAGGGCCCATAAAAGCTGGAAGGTTGTTCTGTAGTATAGAGGGAGAGAGATTCCTCCCCTCACTTTCCAATAATTTGGGTTATAAGAGAGGTAGAGCATACGACAAGAGAGGCAGCCCGACTGTGGAAGTACCTCCACCTCACAGAAAGCCGCAGGCAAATGACAACTACCAGGAGGATTGTTCTGTTTCTGTGATTGAGTGAAGTTACCAGTAAACTTACAGGAGTTGTTGTGTAAGCACCATGAGAGACAACGCTTGAGCGGGACTTCATATATGGCAAGCATTAATAGGCTACGGTAACAACTACGCTGGGCTTGTATGCTTGTTTGTCTCCAGACATTGTATTTTTTAGTTGTAGTAATTCTACAAACATTGCGTTCACTTACTTGTTGTATTGACAATATAGAGGAGGGTGGTCGATAGTGCAGGTAACTGTCCTGATAGAGCTGGTCTCCGCTCTCCAGGATCTGGTCCAGGGTCGAGGAGCACCACCGGCAGACATCCTCTACTCGAGACATTGCCACAGCCATCACTGCGCAAGCCAGGGCCTGGAGATAATTAGCACGTGGGTGCTGGTATTGCTAGCTGTGCACATGCATGCTCACATACAAATAGGTACGTATGCTTCCACGCATTCATGCATGCAAGCACGACAAAGAAGTGACAAGGCCTGTTTGAGATATACATTGGATAATCCATATATATAAAAAATCGGCCAAGTGCGAGTCGGACTCGCGCACTAAGGGTTCCGTACCACTATCTATAAAAACGGCAAAAAATCACGTTTGTTGTATGGGAGCCCACTTAAATATTTATGTTATTGTATTTTTTAGTATTTGTTGTTATAGCGGCAACAGAAATACATCATCTGTGAAAATTTCAACTGTCTACCTATCACGGTTCGTGAGATACCGCCTGGTGACAGACGGACGGACGGACGGACGGACGGACGGACAGCGAAGTCTCCGTAATAGGGTTCCGTTTTACCCTTTGGGTACGGAACCCTAAAAAACGAGCCTGCGTTAGAAGAGCAATGAATGCTAAAGAAGTGAGTGAGGTTTGTAAGGTTAGACTCATGTGGTGCTCGGTTCTCTCTGCCTAGCCGGCAAGAGATGAAGTTAAAGACAGAAAAAAAAGCGAGTCGGATACACGCAGTAAGGAACCCCAAGTATAAATGGTGAGCTGCATGAGGTAAACAGCTGTAGTGAAGTACATGAAAAATTGTGTGATGGAGTATAATAATATAACGCGTTAAAATGGGTCGTCGAGAACCGACATCTCTCTTTCTACCGCTGCCCGAGCAAATGCACGACATTTTTGAACATACCACCGTGTTAAAAAACATGTAGGCGTGACATTCTGCACACATCCGTGGCCGGCTTCGAATTGCGAGAGTCGCCCAAGTGCCCGGCATCCACTAAGTGGATAAGGGCCAGATGTGACCGAGTTACGGGGCGTGAGTACGTGCAGTTTGTGCATGCGCACATAAACGCACTGCCGTCGCGCGTCCGGTGCTCTCGAGGCACGGTTGGGAGGAGTCGAGGAGATGCAGGGCAGGTTGTCAAGTCCAGGAGACGACTGCTCACACTATCCAGCAGTGCTTCAGAGCACACGGCGGCCTTCTTGTACGGGGACTTCTTTCATTTTCAACCTTATTTATTTATATTATAGCGACCTTTTCCAGCAATCATTCACATCTGAGTTAGTAAAGATTTATGTATTAGTAGTCAATCTACTTTTGTATATAACAAATTAAATAGAATTCTTAACTACCACACTAAGTCCCAATTTGAATGCAAAAAGCTGGTTACTGCATGTTTGAAAAAACTTGACTATGAAGGAACGGAATCCATATTACATTCAAACAACTGACAATATTTTTACTACCCTACAGGTAATTCTCATTAAGTACCCACGAGTATAGCACCTCAACCCATTCAATCATACCGTATATTTTTTTATTGGATTTATTTGTTATTGGTGCAATAGGGAGTGTTCTGTTCTATTCTATTATTATGTTGCGATGTAATATTGGGAATATTAATAATTATATATTATAAAACATTATACAAATTATACCAAATGACCCTAACATTACAATAATCGTATTATATATTTTTTCTTTATAATTATGTACAGATGCAATATAGTATTATATATATATATTATATATATATATATATATATATATATATATATATATAGTATACATTTCACAACACACACACATAGACCCCTTACACACACACATTGACACGAAGAGATATTTCACCTTAAAGTTAATTCTCTAACATAATGTGAATAATTACCGAAGAGCGGAGTTATCTAACACAAGTATTTTATACTTAAATGGTAACTCCGGAATCTGCTAAAATATATTTTTTTTTTATATATATCATATTTCTATAATACGTATAAGAAGTAAAATACCCCGCTGCCCTTGTCCGCCAAATACCTGATTCCCTCTAGAAGCATACGGGAACTTCTTGCAGGCCATCGAGTGCTGAGCGGAGAGGAATTGCGTCCCATCGTTCAGGACGAGCCAACCGCTGGTATTTCTTTGACCTGTACAAAGAATTCGGCATAAAGTATAAATGCGACCAATTTAATCGTGGTAAGGTCTTGGCCTTCGTCTGCTCCTACATCCATCAACTGTAACATTGTATAATGTTTCATCATCTTTTTTGCATTCTTTCTACAGGTCCCTAATAGAGGATGCCATTTTTAATCTTCCATTTACATTTTAATCTCTCATTCAGACCATGTCTCTTACATCGTCGTTGCGAAAGCGACCAGCAAGCGGTAGGTACTCAACAGATTTTGCGCAGTAATTGCATTTCGACAGCGTTTTTCCTATTTTCATGCTCTCTCTACCATACAAAGATACGGCTTTTTGAACTGCTTATCCAACGCTCAACTCACACTGTTCCCTGCACTAACAGGTCTCGCCACATCAGCGGTGGAACTTCCATCCCTGCTAAGAGCGGTTCCAACATCAATCTCATTCATTGCGCCAACATTATATCATAAACCGTAATCCTTTTTGTTCTAGTTTCCTTGCTTACTACAATTATCTTGGTTTTCTTCGCATTCAGTTGTATGACTTTCTTCATACAATCATCCTTCATCGTTGTAACTAGTATTTGCGGTTCAGATGGTGATTCTGCTATTAATACCGATGCGGTATTAATATGCATAAAGCAGGCAATCGCCCATTTCACTTCACACACCTATGTCACCCATTCGCGATCTCACATCTCTACAGATACAGGATGAATAGCCGAGCCGACAGTGCGCATAACTGTCTGACACCAATATTGATGCCAAACCAGAGTGACAAACCGCAAGTCTATCCGACACATGCTATGCTGCCACAGAGCAAGTCACCGTCAATCCCATAGCCGGGCAATGTCCTAAAAATCCTTTCGCACAACCCTTTCAAATGCTTTCTCTAAATCGACAAAAGCCACAAAATTCCAGAATGCAGTATCATTTTACTTGTTCCAATATCACATCATCAACCGTCATCCTTGTGTCAATCAATGCGCGGTTCGATGACAGTTGTAGACCTTTATTCCAAAAACTACGTATATTACCATTACCGAGCATGTACATTAGAGATATCTGTATTTTTGTTATTTCCCATCCTCACAATTGGAAGAAGAGGAGTGAAATCTTCGCTAGACAAACAAGGACAGATATCATGTACAAATTATATCAACCTTCTTGTTATAAGTATATTTACGAGAAAAACGTCATCAATACGTGTATCACACTGTATAATCATTTGCCTGAGGACATTAAACGCTTAAAACGGAATTGTTTTAAAACACTATTGACTGATTGGATTCTGGGCCATTGCTTTTATTTTATATTGAAATCTTAAAATTGTATTAATATGACATAATAATATGTATTTTAATCATTTAAAATTGTAATTTCAAATGACTTGTATATAAAAACTTGTATATTTTATTAATTGAATTATAATTAATTAACTGTGATATTTTGCACGCCTGCTTGCGGGCTGAGTGCACTGTGCCTGATTTTTGTATACTTAAGACCTTTATGTACTGTATTCTGCAAATAAAGATGATTATGATTATGTGTTCGTTTTGGTTTCCCCTTTTTCTAATACTAATGGGGTTCTTGGCATTCAATTGTAAGTTTCAATTGTAATGCGCCCTATGTTTCTAACTATTGGTAAGTATCAGGCTATATTGCATAATTAAATAAGGTAAATATTAAGGAAGGTAAAGAAGGAAAAAATGCAATAAAATTTATTTTTGACATGATAAAGTCTTATAAATCGATGAACGCCGGCAGCACTCAGATAGAGAGGCACGATCGGCCTAAGCGTTCGGCTTGTGACGTATCTATCTCTCTTCCACTCCATCGGCCGATGCGTCCGAGTAGAAGAGAGACAGCGGCAGTACACAACCTACACGTGAACTGTTTTGTCAACTGTTGAATGTTTTCTTACGACGTTATCACGTAAAATTATCGTCCGTAAACAGACTTTACAGACAACCAATTTTTTTTAATGTAAGATATGTCTACAGGACCTGATGTCAAATGAAAAATGATTTTTGCCATCGGTAGAACACACAAATCAATCTTATTTTTCATACGAACACCTCAAAGGTGATAACCAGTCCGTTCAAATATTTGTGGTCCGATCATCTCTCCTACCCTTCAGGTTATTCTGTTCCTTGTCTCTGTTTTCGGAGGCCCGCTGAGCGTCCACGCAGGTGGCGCTCCCTGGTGGGTGCTTGCGGTCCCTCTCGTCGGCCCGCCGCTTAGCACCATCGATACCGACCTGGAATCAAATTAACTGATTGACCCGATTCAAATTGAAGGGCTTTTCTTATGTCTTCATGCCAGGTTCCTTGTGAGATAGGATAAGATACCACCACAGGACTACGTGCTCTACACCTCACTCCATGATTGAAAGAACCAGTGGACATACAATGACACGATTTCGCGTTTTTTTTGTTCCAAAATGACGCCGACAGCAACTCTTTATATCGTCTCGTACTGTGTGGTTCCAGAGAAGTTTTCTTCCGAGAACTCTCAAGCTGTGGAATGAGATCCCAGCCGAGGTTTTTTCAAGGAACTACAGCATGGAATTCTTCAAGAAATGCGTGAAGAGGTTTTAAGAGGGTCGGCAACGCATGAGTGACACCCCTGGTGTTGCAAATGTCAATAAGCTACGGTGACTGTTTACCATCAAGCAGGCCGTATGTTTGTATGCCGTCCACCTGGTGTAAAGTAAATGTTAATAAGAACTAATAATGCTGATGATTCGACCAAAGATTCTCATTGAAGTCTCTTATACTTACTATAGAATAAGTGATTGATTTGTTTGGACACACACCTTGCTTGTGGCTGGTACTACTCTTACACCAGACGGTGCTCGAACCAAAGGTGGTTCGAGACCACCCAGGGGTCTGATGGGCTGCACAACCACCGACACGGCGTACAGCTGGAAGTCGTGCTTCGGACGCTCCGTAGCCGGTACGTTTTGGAGGTAACTGAAAGGCAAAATACAAAATGTTGATGCAATGCTTTGATGTCCACAGTCGTAAGAAAATGTAGCATTTTTGGTGTTCCTCCTAGCGTGACCTCGTTTCTTAATATATTAGGGTTGACGGGATCATTAATAGTAAATGGAAATTTGGAAAAGTCTTAACATTCATAGTACATTGCAATTTAAAGTCTTAACATCCAAAAATCTAATTTGCTATGTCTGTCAGTGACAAAGAATACATTTATTTTATCTTCACTTCCTCCAACACAAGACGCTTGCACAGCCTGCTAGTCCATCATCACATTTAGCCATGGCTCGGGAATTACAAAGACTGTCAAGACTGGGGCTGGAAAAAATATGGACAAATATCGACACCTATCTATCTATAACTTCACGCCAAATCCCTTGCGGGGTAGGCAGAGAGAACAGAGCGCCACGTGACTCGATCCTTACATATCTCACTCGCTTCTTTAACATTCATTGCTCTTCTCATGCACGCACGCCGGTTTCTAGGGCTCCTGACATCACCTTCTGATAGAACACGACCAATTTGGTCATGGTAGGTAAGTCTCGGCCTTCCCCGGCTCCTACATCCTTCCACTTTTGCATTGTATATCTGCTTCGTCATTCTTTCATCTTGCATTCTTTCTACATGCAACCATCGGAGCATGCCTCTTCTTATTTTAACATAACTATGGTAGAAATTCAAAACAAAAAAGACTAGTTTATTATTTATAAAATTACTTCCCATACACTACGAATAGAACCGCGATATACAAACATACATTCACAATTCCACCCCTGAATCTCATAAAGTTATACTCACGCGAACGCCATCAACTTCGCCGAGGTAAATGTCAAAACACACGCAGCACCGTCATCCTGTACAAAAACCACGCTGTTAAGAGTGGTTCACACACATCGAAGCTGCCCGACTAGGGAAGTACCTCCATCTACCATCACACACTTCCGGGCGAGTGAGTTTACCCGCTAACCAGGGGTTCCCAAACTTTTCGAGCTTACGGCGCATTTACATGTTTAATGGTTTGTTTAGGCGCCCCGCAGTCGTAAAGAAGGTACAAGGATACATATACATATTATATATTACATATATATACATATATATAATACAATATTCTTTATTGCACCACATGAATCAATAAAATACACGTGATTAACTTATAATTAATGTACAAAATGTTGTCGCATAGCAATCTCTTCGAGACAACCTTAGGGTAGGGGTAAAAAAAAAAGAAAATTCAGACATATAGGTAGCGCTGTATAAACTAGAAAACTTACAAGAGGATTACTTGTTAGTAATCAAAATGACGATAGTATATTAATTCACTAAACAAATTTATACAGCAGTGACAACCAGATTAACAAAACAACGAAATTAAAACAGGACGAAGGAAAGATAGTGTGCACTAACTCCATTTTTTAAAACTGAATATACTTTCTGCATTTCGAATTGTTAATAGCAGAGCATTCAAAAGCATAGCTCGCACCGAAATAGATTTCGTGTAATACTGGGTTGAGAGTGACGGCGTTTTAAGACGGAAGGCAAGGGCGTTGCGAATAGTACGTCCCTGTGTTCCACTGTGAAATGAGAAACGTTCCTTCAAATATACAGGAGGACTAAAAAGGATACTAGGTAAATAGGCACAAAAAATTATAGATAAGCGCAATATGAAGATGAGTTTTACATTTTCCATTGTCATGCAAGAAACCTTTATAATTTAAGAAAAGAAGTACATAAACTACTGTGACAATTTAATTAATGTGACACGTGAGCTTGGTGATCTACACACATTTTTTAAAGCGCGGTATAAAGTTTGTTACCGCTACTCTGTTTTCTTACTCCACATTTGTCTTTGACGGATATTTGTTTTTTATTACAACTGCAACAGAAAATTCGGTTTCACATACAAAAGAATATTGCAAAGGGAATGAGCATTCTTAACGCATTTGAACTTAAAGTTGGGTATTAATTTTAGACGGATATCCAAAACGCCACCAAATCGAATCACGTAAATCTTGTTATTAGACTGCCATCGCGAGAGAGTTCAGTAAGACTCTCTTCTCCCGGTGATGGCAATTTCGGTGGAGCTTGTGCACTGAAACGATATTGGATTCATGCATAGTTCATTTTGTAGCTGCGAATTCGTTCCAGGCAAACAAGAGCGTCTCACGGTGCCCCTCTGTACTCTCTACGGCCGTGCGGCCCACCAGGGCGTGGCGGCACACTTTGAGAACCCCTGCACTAAGCTGAACTCGGAACCCTTACCATTTACTTACATTTTTTATTTACATTTATTATTGCTACATTTAAACACTATGTTGACGTTGATACATTGACGATTTAAACAGGTTATTTTGAGTAAATAGACATGTTTATTACTAAACAGAATATTTCAATTTCTTTTTTTTTGAAACCAAAACAACACTATTTGGAAGGTAGCAAAATTCTTTGATTCAATATTTTCTTTATAATAAGTATCTGTCGATGGCTAACCTTTAATGTGTGGAGAGGTGACATGTCACCCCCCACCCCTTACCTCACCGATGTTATGTGGCAATACCACGCGACCAACAGTACACGACAAGAAGTCTCCCAGAGAGTTTGCAATTAGGTCGGCCGCTAAGCGCGCCATTAGATGTGAATCGTACTTTCTTCACACCGATTTGAAGCAGTTACACGCCCACATATTACGGGCGTATTAGCGTGGTGCTCCCGGTGTAGTGGAATGAGACTTTGGTGAAAGCAGCCTTTACTTCAAGGACAGCCTATGGATTTTATTATGGAGACATAACACAAGAGGGACTTGCCAAGACCCTTAGAATACTCGGCGAGACACCAAACGCAGATCAGGTGAGTCCATCGACAGTTGTTATACTCAACATAATTATTTTTGGTCCTACGAACCGTATCTACTTCCAGAAAGTGTTGTTTTTATCTAAAGTTTCATTTATTTTCATTTTTCTTTCAATTAAAAACGTGCGTGTCAGTTTGATTCAAAATGGCCGAGCGGGATTCTTACTCTAAGGAGGAGGTTTCTAAACCAAATATTGCTTATCAACAAGATCTTTTCGAACGTGATATTATTTTAGATGATTTAAAACGAACATTACAATTTGCATCTACAGATAAACAAAAATTTCTTTCGCGTACTAATGACCTAGGGGAAAAACAGCGTAAGTTCAATAGAATTCAAAGTAAAATTGAAAAACATTTGATGCAGGATAACTTATTTAACAAGGAGGAACAGATCAAATATCGTAACGATTTTGATGATTCATACTACGCGATTATTACTTATTCAAATACAATAAAAGATTCTGATTATGAAACGAGACGTGCCAGTCGGGTAGGGTTGCGTACGGAGACAAATATTTCTACGCCAAAATTGCCAAAATTACCATTGCCTATGTTTTTTGGTGACAGGACTGATTGGAGTTCATATTTCGATTTATATAACTCGCTTGTGCATAACAATGATGCCTACACAAATGCGGAGAAATTCCGATATTTACTTTTAACTTTGAAGGGTGAACCGTATAATTTAGTAAAATCTCTGCCAGTTACCGATGCTAATTATTTAGTGGCTTTACAAATTCTAGTGTCCCGCTACGAAAATAAACGAATAATTGCGTCTACACATGTTGATAATATTTTAGACATTCCATCTTGTAACGAGAAAAATACTAATAGTTTACGTATTTTATTAAATACATATCAGGAAAATATCAGTGCCCTAGAAGTTTTAAATCTTCCGACTAGTGAGTGGGGTTTCATTTTATTGACAGTTTTGTTACGCAAAATTCCTGCAAATATTCGCAAGCGTTATGAATTGACTTTGAATTCACCTTCAAACATTCCATCCATAGATACATTAATTCATTTTCTAGAACGTGAACTGTCGGCTTGTGAATTTTCTGACATGAATGGCGGGCAGGTGAACAAAAATTTCGTCAAATGTGACGGTGTTGTAAATAAACCGCCAACTCGAACGTTTGCAGCTAACTTCACCCCAAACCGCGACTCCAATATTTCAACGTCATTCAATAATCGACCGTCTCCCCCTAGCGTTAAAGTTCATAAATGTTTGTGTTGCAATGCTCAACATACGTTGACAAAGTGTTCTACATTTCTTAACTTTTCACCTCAAGAAAGGTACAATTTTATTCAAAATAAAAATGTTTGTTACAATTGTTTACATGTAGGACATAGCGTAAATCGGTGCAGATCAAATTATGTATGTATATCGTGTCATAAGCGTCATCATTCATTGATTCATTTCGATAATAAAAATAGAAATATTGAGATACCTACAAGTGACCGCTCACACATCCTAACGAACAAACAATCGATTGATCGCGCTGATACCGGAGACAACGGGGTGCGAGTTTTAACGATGGCATCGTTTGACAAACTGCAGGCGAAGAGCCGGCCGCACGCCGCCAACCGCGGGTCCATGGTTCTGTTATCAACAGCTGTGATCGATGTGTGCGTGAATGATGAGACGCGTGCTACTGTGCGTTGTTTAT
The DNA here is from genome assembly GCA_947507595.1 of Pyralis farinalis. NCBI lineage: Eukaryota > Metazoa > Arthropoda > Insecta > Lepidoptera > Pyralidae > Pyralis > Pyralis farinalis. Next base: position 3,008,517 of record OX382263.1, read on the forward strand.
TAGATTCTGGTAGTCAAATTTCTTTCATAACGGAAGATTGCGTAAGGCGATTAGGTTTAACTAGGATAAAAATAAATAATTCGCCTGTATACGGTATTAATGAACATAAACCTATTTATCCCACGGGATTAACGTCTTGTACAGTGTCACCGAGGAATAAATCGGAGCCTTCTATTCAAGTGGACGCTATGATTTTATCTAAATTAATTACTACAAATATGCCTACATGTAAATTACCTTATGAGCAGTGGTCACATATTAAAAAGTTGAATTTAGCTGACCCTCATTTCCATACCCCTAAACCTATAGATATGTTGCTTGGCGCGGATATATTTCCATATATTTTATTACAAAACACTATACAAGGCCCTCCGGGTTCTCCTGTGGCTATTAATAGCATTTTCGGATATTTATTGTTGGGAAAGGTAGATGTGGATTATTCTTCCGTGTTAGTTTCTAATCCGGTCCAAGTATATCATTGCTCAGTCCATAGCGACTTTGACCTTCAGCGTTTTTGGGAATTGGAATCAGTTACAGAACAAAAATCGCTCACTCCCGACGAAATGTTATGCGAGCAGAATTTTGTTGATACACATATCCGGGACGATACCGGACGCTATGTTTTACGTCTGCCATTCAAACCTGATGCCCCGCCTCTCGGCGCATCACGTGATATTGCGATATCTCGATTTCGTAAATTAGAGTATAGACTCGAGCGTAATTCACAACTCAAACAAAGTTATCACGCGTGTCTTCAGGATTACTTAGATCAGAATCACATGGAGCCCGTGAATAGTCAAGCAGTTGCGTCTCAATGTTATTACATTCCGCACCACGCCGTGGTCAAACAATCTAGCGACACGACACCGACACGAGTGGTTTTCGACGCGGGTTCAAAGACCGCAAATGGTATTTCCCTTAATGATGTTTTATTAACTGGACCAAAGCTTCATTTAGATATTGTCGAAGTGCTTCTAAAATTTCGTACTCATTCTATTGCATTTACTGCTGACATAAAACAGATGTATCGCAACATATTAATTAGTGAATCAGATAGGGACTTTCAACGTATGGTATGGCGCAGTTCTCCCGACGAGCCTATTCGCGATTACAGAATAAGAACTGTATGTTTTGGTGTGAGTTCGTCGCCCTTTCTGGATTTACGTACCATACGACAGCTCGCTCATGACGAAGCGTCTCGCTTTCCGCGCGCTGCTCAAGTACTCATGAGTGACGTTTTTGTCGATGATGTGGTATCAGGTGCTGATACAGAGTCAGAGGCGCTCGCTCTGCAACAAGAATTAGTCGGCATTTGTCGAACCGCTGGCTTCGAACTTCGTAAGTGGCACACTAACTCCCCTAAGTTATTAACATCAACTCAGCCGGTGAGTTCTCATGGTGAGCGGCACATACAAGTTCCTTTCGCCGAGATGGAGAACGATACAAATGTTAAAGTCCTAGGCCTTCAATGGAGTCCATACTCAGACACTTTCTCTTTCAGTGTGAAAGTTTCATCTAACACGTGTACAAAGCGTAGCATTCTGTCTGAAATCGCTAGAATGTACGATCCTCTCGGCTTACTATCGCCTGTAATCGTTTTTGCAAAACATCTAATTCAACGACTGTGGATTGCATGCGTAGGTTGGGATGATACCCCACCCCGTGACATAATCGATTCTTGGTTCAGCTTCACAAGTGAACTACCACTCTTGTCAAAATTAACTTTTCCTCGTCATGTGTTCCCTTTCGGCGGGAAATGTCAAATTCATGGTTTCGCGGACGCATCAGAGCGAGCCTATTCATCTTGCATTTATTTACGAGTTGAAAATAGTGTGGGCGATGTAAACACATCTTTACTTTTAGCTAAAACTCGAGTTTCACCTACTAAACGAATCTCGATACCGAGACTCGAGCTTATGGCGGCCTTACTATTAGCGCGCCTATTTCAAAAAATATTACCCACTTACGGAGAACGTATTGACTTCGATCAGCTGTTCGCCTGGTCCGATTCAAGTATTGTACTAGCGTGGTTACGTTCGTCCCCTCACGAGTGGAAGACTTTTGTTTCTAATCGTGTGACAGAGATTCAAAATATCATTCCAGCGTCTGGTTGGCGCCATGTTCCCTCGGCAGACAACCCTGCAGACGCTGCCTCCCGAGGCATGCTTCCGGCATCCTTCAGTAAAAATAATTTGTGGTTCCACGGACCTCATTGGTTGCGTGAGGAACAGACTTCATGGCCTATCCTCAAGGTGATTTCTCCTACCGATGAAGAAAAGCGGAGTGTTGCGATTGTGACCAATCCATGTACTACTTCTGCTCCCGAGGACGTAGAAATTATTTCACGTTTTTCTTCTCTCGGTAAACTTGTACGAGTGACAGCCATAATTTTCCGTTTCTACTATAAATGTAAAAAATCTAAAACTTTGTATCCTACACACATTACGGTGTCAGAGTATAACTTTTCGTTAAGTAGACTTATTTACCTAGTGCAACATTCTGTTTTTGCAGAAGATATATTAAATATTTCTAACGGCAAACAGCCTTCCAATCAATTACGGAGATTAAACCCGTTTCTTGATTCAAATAAGTGTTTACGTGTCGGTGGTAGAATACACAAGTCTCTTTTGCCTTACGAATCAAAACATCAAGTAATTTTACCTAAAAAACATCCTCTAACTCTGCTTATTATCAATGACGTACACATAACGCAGTTACATGCAGGCCCTCAAAGTACACAATATACTTTGTTACAGCGTTATTGGATTCTATCAACTCGTGATATCGTTCGACAGTGCATACACCGATGTGTTAGATGCGCGCGCGCGCGCCCCGCGGCACTGCAGCCCCGCATGGCTCCGCTACCGGCTGTACGCATACGGCAGACCGAACGCTTATTTGCCAAGGTCTCATGCGACTTTTGTGGTCCATTTTATGTGCGCGCCAACAAAGTGCGTAATGCAAAGGTAGTCAAATGTTATGTATGCGTGTTCGTATGCATGAGCGTTAAGGCCGTACATCTAGAATTAGTTTCCGAGCTTTCTACAGAAGCTTTCTTGGCTACTTTACGACGTTTCACGTCACGACGCGGTTTATGCACGGATATTTATTCAGACTGTGGGCGTAACTTTGTAGGATGTGATAGGTATTTAAAGGAATTGTTTGAATATTTACGTACTGATACAGTACAAGCTACGCTCAATGCAAAAATACTTGAGCAAGGTATAACTTGGCATTTTCAACCCCCATATGCGAGCCACTTTGGTGGACTTTTCGAAGCGGGTGTTAAAAGTTTCAAACACCATTTTCAGCGTGTCGTCGGGACACGAGTCTTAACTTACGAAGAGATGCATACTCTTCTTTGTCAAATAGAGGCCGTACTCAATTCCCGGCCCTTATGTGTGTTAAGCGCAGACCCTAGGGATCCGTTACCCTTGACTCCGGCACATTTTCTTATCGGCGGGCCTATGCACGCCATTCCCGATGTGTCTTTAGAAGATACACCTTCCAGCCGCCTCGTACGATGGCGACTAATTCAACAGTCCATTCAGCATTTTTGGAGACGCTGGAGTCTCGAATATTTACATGAAATTCAACAACAAAGTAAATGGTATAAGGATCAGGGTGTTTCAATTCGTGAAGGCATCATTGTTGTATTACGCGACGATAATTTGCCTGTGCTTCAATGGCGACTAGCTCGCGTGCATGCTTTACATCCAGGGCCCGACGGCGTAACTCGTGTCGTAACTTTACAAGCGGGAAATACGTTTTTCAAGAGAGCAGTGGTTAAGATCTGTCCTCTACCGGTAGAGTAAATGAATATGTTTTCTTTTCCGTTACCTACGTAACATTAGTTTATAGATATTCATATCGTTTCATAGTTTTAGTTTAATATAGATTTCATTTCAAGTTAATTTCGTTAAAAGATACTGCGTATTTTTAAGGTGAGCGGCATGTTTATTACTAAACAGAATATTTCAATTTCTTTTTTTTTGAAACCAAAACAACACTATTTGGAAGGTAGCAAAATTCTTTGATTCAATATTTTCTTTATAATAAGTATCTGTCGATGGCTAACCTTTAATGTGTGGAGAGGTGACATGTCACCCCCCACCCCTTACCTCACCGATGTTATGTGGCAATACCACGCGACCAACAGTACACGACAAGAAGTCTCCCAGAGAGTTTGCAATTAGGTCGGCCGCTAAGCGCGCCATTAGATGTGAATCGTACTTTCTTCACACCGATTTGAAGCAGTTACACGCCCACATATTACGGGCGTATTAGCGTGGTGCTCCCGGTGTAGTGGAATGAGACTTTGGTGAAAGCAGCCTTTACTTCAAGGACAGCCTATGGATTTTATTATGGAGACATAACACAAGAGGGACTTGCCAAGACCCTTAGAATACTCGGCGAGACACCAAACGCAGATCAGGTGAGTCCATCGACAGTTGTTATACTCAACAAGACAATTTGAAACTTTAGACGTTATGAACCAAATGGATGTAATCTAAGTAGACTAAATGCACTTTCAATCTTTTGACGAGCTCGGTGGCTCAGTCGTGAAAGACGCGACTTTGACACCAACACTCGTGGGTTCGATTCCCACACAAGAGAAACATTTGTGTGCATGAACATGTCTGTTTGTCTTGATCTGGATGTTTTAAGCAGCCCGTCTGGGCAACTACCTCCACCTCACAGAAAACCGTAGTCAAATAACAACTCCCTAGAGGGTTGTTGTGTTCCTGCGTGTGAGTGAGGTCACCAGGAAGCTCCTAAGGACGGGGACGAGTCAAGACTAATACATTTATTATTTTTTTGACACTGACAATGTAGTTGGCCCCTGTGGGAGAGGCGGGCATGAGGCGCCACAGTCTGAAAAAGAAAAAGCAATTGCCTAAGGGGTGTAGAACCTCAGCTTCGCGGGTTCATGCCTGAAGGGCCTATGAGGAGAGGCGGCCAGGTACCTGGGCTACTCGGTACCTGGTGTATTGTACAGAAGTCTTAACTCTCCGCCCTCGGATCCGCCGAATGCGGTTCATATGTGGCGTGTTGGGGTCGGGGTCGCAACTTTAAGCGATCATCGGGATCAAAGAGTGAATTTTGCGTTCTGCGCCACTAACCTGAGACGTCAATCCGCGGGATGTAACTGGCAGCCCGAGCTATCAATAGGTTGGAGCGTTGGGAGGCAGTTTCGAAGTTACGCGTAGACGCTTCCTTCACGAAACTGATGGTGGAGGGTAGTTGTAAGTCGAGATGGAGATCTGCGACCTTGAAGTAATGGGGAGCGCCGGTTGTATTGTGAGTAAACTGGTTTTGGATGATCTGAAGCTTAGCCAGATGAGAGTGCCCATCGTGTCCGTACACGACGCCTGCGTAGGTGAGGGTGGGGCGGTTGCAGGATTTGTAGAGTGCACACTTATTTATAAGTGACATTCTAAAATTTCTGAATATTCAATTATTATCTTCCTTAGTCATTAGATGAATGAAACCATAGCGCGATTAACGTTGATAAAAGGACCCTCAACCGAACATACTTATTTAAATGGAAGTTATAAAGCTCATGGAACCTGTGCGTCGATCCTCAGGCCAGTAGGTTCGCAAGCGTGAGGCTCCATCATGTAGAAAGCGGGTGAGCCAGCCACCCGCCACACCGCCACGGCGTGTGGCACCGACCACAGGATACCGTGGGTATGACCATCGAAGAATCTCTCCAGGGCGCATCTTGGAACCACATTGAAACCTTCGTTAGGGCTATCTTTAGAGTCAAAGTCACCTTTAAGGACACCTTAACTACAGGCGTAGAATCAGCTCAAGGCCAAGCTCAGCCCAGCATCGAAACAGCTGTACTGCCGAAGTATTGAGGAGCTAAGTGGCGCAATGGTTAGTAACCTTGGATACCAACGCTCGTGGGCTCCATTCCCACACGAGACTAGCATTTGTGAGCATGAATATATCTGTTTATCTTGCTCTGTGCAAAGAGAGGTAGGGCGCATAAAAGCAGGGCGTCTGAGAAACACCTCCACCTCACGAAAGACTATGGCCAAATAACTTCCTTGTAGGTCGTTGTATTCTTAGCAGCGAGAGTGACAATGCGCTAATGATATTCCCATACCGAGCGTTCATACGCAACAGATGCTGTTTACCATCAGGCAGACCGTATGCTTGTCAGATACCTTATTGGTGTAAAAAAAGTTGTTTGTTGAGAAAGAAAAAAGTGAGAAAAAAGTTGAGAAAATAGTCATGAGCTTTTGCAAGCTGTGAGTATCTTTTTTTATACAAGTATATTTTTTCTTTTTATCTGTAAATAAATATTCTAATAATATAAGTCTAATATAAGCCCTTCTACAAAGAGTATTTTTAATGTGTTTTTTTGAATACATTGTCAGGAAAGGACAGAACTGTTTCAAGCAACTTATAATACAATTTACAAGAAAAGATCTACCAGTCCTAAATGTCTTGTTTTCTCTCTGGGTTTCGACGGCAGTCGCTCCATTTAAAAATCTGTCTATATCTTCACGCCAAATCCCTTGCGGAATAGGCAGAGAGAACCGAGCGCCACGTGACTCGATCCTTACACACCTCACTCGCTTCTTTAACATTCATTGCTCTTCTCGTGCACGATCGCCGGTTTCTAAGACTCCTGACATCACCTTCTGATAACATACGACTAATTAGATCGTGGTAGATGAGTGTTGGCTTTCCTCGACTCTTGTTCTTCTTCTTAGAGAAGTCCCGTATCCTAATTCTTTATGATCGGCGAGGTCCGCTACCTCTGGACCAATGGCGCACCGATGTGCGGATTAGGGCGTCCCCCGGAGGCGACGCGCACCGATTTGTGCGTCGAATGCGAATGTAGCTGCATGCAGCGGTGAGGGCCACAACCCACCACGCAACGCCAATTCCGACGAGTCGAGGAGAGCCGAGTGCTACATAGGCACGTGGAATGCTTGATGAACGAACTGATAGATGTAATGCACGCGAGGGTCCAATGGCAAATAAAGTATTTTTATCTTATCTTTTATTGCCAATGGCCTTGTAGTGGTCTTGCTCAACTCCTACATCCTTAAAATGATTATAACGGAAACCCCTGTCTGATCTTCTTAACATTTTAAGCTCACCTGACAGTCATTTCGCTGGGTTCCTTCTGTTCCAGCTTTCCAGTATAAACTGACTCCAGATCGTACCTGACGTAGTTCACGCCCAAAAGGAATCTCTTCAATACCTAAAACCATATAATACAAAATTAACAGGCATCTCCTTCAGGTTTTTTTTACACAAGTTCGGGAATCATACAAGCATACAGCCCACCTGATGTAAATCGGTCACCGCAGCCTTTAAACGCTAGCAATACATTATCACTCGCGCGATGCCACATCTGCTGCTAACACAACAACTCCTAAGGAGCTTACCGGTGACATTACTCTCACGCAGGGACACAACAACAATCTAGGGAGTTGTTATTTAGCTTCAGTTTTCTGTGAGGTGTAGGTATTTCCTCGGACAGGCTGTTTCGATGCGCCCTACCTGTTTTATCCACTTAGCTGTCACTCCTAGATTTTCTCCCAATTTTCTAAGATTCTCCAACCAGTAAGCTCCTAAGGAGATCTCCTAAGGAGAGGTGGAGGAGGAGTAAGGGGAGTGGTGACATGCGTGCCAATGGTCTCACTATGGCGCTTGACCGGATGCCGAAGACCGCGCGAAGTGGAACAGTAAAAGCAAGAAAGCGGACCCTGGGCTACGACGCGAATGCTTAGGACGCGGCCGGGATTAACTCTTGGATGATGATGATGACATATGACCTAACCTAAGAAAGGTCTGGTTAGTAGTGAAGGTATAACGACAGTCCCTCCTTGTAAAAATCAATATCTTTGCCAAATCCTTAGGCCTAAGTATTATTACATTTTATTTCTGTGTCAGTCATCAGTTAGTTCAAACAACTTAGTTTTAGTTTCGGCAGCACAACACCCCTGCGGTTGCAAATGTCCGCAGGTTGCGGTAACTGTTTACCATCAGACAGGCCGTACGCTTGTTTGCCACCTAAGTGGTATAAAAAACCTAGTTGGCCAACAAATATCCATTGTCTTTATTAGGAGCATGCATCAACCGCTGCTACCATGGCTACTCCAGCCAATTGTTAGAACTGCCCCAGCATCAGGACAACATCAATGAACATTCTGTATAACAAAACGTACCTGCAGCGGTAGTAACACATCTTCGCCAGGTCTGAACTCGTACCCCAACGAGGACAGGGAGGAAGTGAACAGCTGACAGCCAACTGCCATGATCTCGTCGACTGTCTTCCTAGTCCAGAGGTGCGGACGACGGACGAAGGTCATGCAGGCTGCCACGATGGCAGCACACGAAGATTGGAGCAGAGCATCGCGAGTGAACCTGCACAGAACCAATCAATTGCAATAACAATATCGTTCTGCATTTTTTCTACATGCCCGAGCCAATGGAGCACGCCATTTCCTTAACTACAATACTCTTTCAGACTAATTCCCTTTCTGTAGTTAGTTGTCGTTTTTAAGAGAGCTAGGGCGCATCAAAACAGGCCGTCTGGGGAACTACCTCCATCTCACTGAAAACCATAGCAAAATAACAACTCCCTAGAGGGTTGTTGTGTTTCTGTGTGTGAGTGAGGTCACCAGTAAGCTCCTAAGGCGTTTCTGTGTTAGCAGCACAGGTGGCATCGCGCGAGTGACAATCTATTACAAGCGTTCATAGGCTACGGTAATTATTGTACATCAGGTGGATCGTATGCCTCCCGACGTTGTAGCTAGCCCGGCCATAAGTTCTGTTACAAATGAATACGCATTTATTTTTTTATGAAGTAATGTAATCAAAATAAAACTTATATGTAGCTTATATGCACATATTTATGGAAGTCTCAGCAAAAAATTAAAAAATGATTCTATTCAAAATGGCCACCTTTGGCTTCGATACAGGCCTTTAATCTGTCTGGCCACGAATCTACGGATTGGCGCACTGTCTACCACAGGAAATTAAGCCACTGCTTGCTCCAGAGATTTCTTGATAGTGGATATTTCTGTCCCTTTCACCTCCGTATCGGGACAGAACCCATTTTGATCGATCCACTCTCTTCAACTATAGGCATTGATTTAGGGCATGTCCTTTATACCGACGATAAGTGCCTGGCTGCAAGTCATATTATATTATACGCGACAGAGTCCTAGCATTTCTCGCGATAGGAATTATTATTTCCTAACTAGCTACTCGACCCAGCTTCGCACGGGTGATCCAATCGTTACCAAACTTCACAGGATCACCTGCTGGGCTAACCTGAAGATTCACTAAAAATTTCATCAAAATCTGCCCAGCCGTTTTTGAGTCCATAGAGGACATACAGACAAACATTCATTTTGATATATATTGATGGGGTTTCGGTGAATTCTGGCTTTAACAGCCTTAACAGCCTTTATAGTTCTAACAGCACGCAGTCGTCTTGATCTTTTATGGTCTTCAACAGAGGAAGTGCTGGTATATCTGTCGATAGTACGATATACGATCAAACGACTGATACCAAGCTTTTGAAGTGTCTAGAATATGACTGACGGCTTCATACCCACTGTACAACTTGTGCAAGGCAATCAATGCAATCCTATTTTCTTTAACACATCATTCCTTATTGGAATTTGATAAAAAACAGTATTTATGGCCAGACTAGTTATATATAGAAAAAAAGTTAATATATTCAGGCATTATTTTGTGATTGTATATCAAGAAACTGCTTTTAACAGGGTACAGAGGGCACACCGCTGATGTGGAGAGGCTAATGAGGACGGGAACAGTGTGAATGGGGCGTTGGGAAAACTTCTTGGCAGAAAAAACTTGAGCCAGAATGTACAGATCGATATATACAACGCGGTGATGATCCCAAAGCTAATGTATAAAAGTGAGCGTTGTTTGGCAGAGAGAATCGTCGAGACGCGAGCGTTGAGCACAATCCGCAGAATACCGCTTGTAGATACAGTTTGTAATGAAGATGTAAGAAAGAGAGTTGGTCTGAAAGAACGAAATAACGACGAAACAAATATACAACGCAATAGTAGAAGGATGTAGGAGCCGTGGAAAGTCAAGACTCACCTACCATGACCAAATTAGTCGTGTGTTCTCAGTAGTGGCAGGAGCCCTAGGAACCGGCGAGCGTGCATGAACAGAGCTCCCTACCACATGAATGTCCAATAAGCAAGTAAGCCGTGTCAGGAAGTCAGGACCTAATCATACGGCACTCTCTGCCTACCCTTGAACTTTGAATGAAGATATGTGTAACTATGGATAAAATCTATCTATCTATCTATAACTTCACGCCAAATCCCTTGCGGGGTAGGCAGAACGAACCGAGCGCCACGCGACTCGATCCTTACATACCTCACACGCTTCTTTAACATTCATTGCTCTTTTCATGCCCGCTCGCCGGTTTCTAGGGTCCCTGACATCACCTTCTGATAGAACACGACCAATTTGATCATGGTAGGTAAGTCTTGGCCTTCCTCGGCTCCGAAACAGATATACTACTCTGTGTAAAAAGTATCGGGAATATGTCAATAAAAAGACCCGCGTAAAAGAGGTCGTTCTAATTTTTTTACTGCATGTTGGTAGCACTGTACTGATTTAGCGCGCAAAATTTGAGCGGGATCTGTCATTTAATTTGTTTTAAACTACACTTTTTGTTGGTCATAGTTTTGAGTCCTCGGCGATTTTTACAATGGAAAATATTGTTGAACAAAGAGTGTGCCTTAAATTTTGTGTTTCAAATGATATTTCATGTGGTGAATCACTAAAAATGTTGCGAAATACCTACGGCGAATCGTGTATATCGAAAACAACGGCTTATGAATGGTATAAGGCTTTTAAAGAAGGCCGAGAAGTAGTAGTAGACTTGCCTCGTTCTGGTAGACCTTCAACCGCTACGACCAGAGAAAACATCGACAGAATCAAGAAGCTAGTGCTCGAAAATCGACGTATGAGTCTGAGAGAGTTGGCTAGTGAGGTGAACATATCTTTTAAGTCCGTCCACAACATTCTCATTGACATTTTAGGCATGAAACGCGTCGCCGCTCGACTAGTTCCAAAAGAGCTCAATTTTGTTCAAAAAGCGCAGCGAAAGCATGTCGCTGAAGACATGGTTTCCCGAGCTTCTACGGATCCGACCTTTATGAAACGTATAATAACTGGCGACGAGACATGGGTTTATGAGTACGACATGCAAACAAGCCAACAGTCTTCAGAATGGCGTCTCGAAAACGAGCCGAAACCCAAAAAACCGCGGCAAAGTCGCTCCAAAATCAAGGTGATGCTGACAGTTTTTTTTGACTACCGTGGTGTGGTTCACTCCGAATTCCTTCCAGAGGGAGAAACAGTGAATAAAGAATATTATTTAGGCGTCATGAAGCGTTTGCGTGAGAGTATCCGCCGAAAACGTCCAGATTTGTGGCAACACAACTCATGGATGCTGCACCATGATAATGCACCATCACACACAGCCATTATAGTGAAAGAGTTTTTAGCGAAAAATTCAACAAAAGTTCTCGACCAAGCACCGTATTCACCTGATATGGCTCCGTCTGACTTTTTTTTATTTCCCAAGTTAAAATTACCACTTCGAGGAAAACGTTTTGAGTCGATAGAAGCCATAAAAGAAAATTCGCTGAATGAGCTAAAGGCCATACCGCAAATAGCCTATGAAAAATGTATGGAAGACTGGGTGAAGCGGTGGAGATGTTGTATTGCAAGCGATGGGGCCTACTTTGAAGGCGATAAAATAAATTTAGATGAATAATTTGTATTTTTTGTTTTATTGACAAATTCCCGATACTTAGTACACAGAATGTACAATGCAAAAGTGGAAGGATGTACCTTCCACTTTTGCATTGTATATCTGTTTCGTCATTCTTTCATGCTGCATTCTTTCTACATGTCCGAACAAACGGAGCATGCCTTTCTTATTTTAACACCGACGCTCTCTTTCAGACCAACTCTGCTTCTAACATCATTGCGAATACGGTGTACAAGCGTTACGTCGCAAATTTTGCGCAACGCTCGCATTTCGACCATGGATGAAATCATTATCTGAATAGTCTCCCCCTTTGATGGAAGGCTCCTTGGTATGGTCCATATTGTGCATGACGCAGTGAATAACACGGAAAACTGTCCTCGGACCAAGAATCAATTTCTTAACCCTTCGAAACCGGGATGGTCACATATGACCGCGAAATGTATGGGAAAAAGTATATAACGGGTTCTGACTGCTAGATAAAAAATCTTTATTTACCATTTTTCGCAAGCACTTCGACACGTCGTACTCCCTGAGTAATTCTTTGGAGCCCATGGCTCTTTTTAGCAATATAAACATTGATTCAATGTCAGCCGCCGTTCAACACAACAGTATACCACACATCATTATGCTGCGAAAGCAACTGAAATAGACTACTTAAGGCGCGTAGTAGCCACGTTCGTCAATTGTCTGATTCTCCTAATTGTATATGCGGCGGAGTGGAGCTTACTGACAAGTTTATTTATGTGACTTTTATGTATTCATGGACTCTATAAATAAAACTGTTTCTATTATTTGGACAAAACTTGCCTGACGAGATCCGGTGGTCTGGTACCCCTCAGTATGGTTCTACCTCGAGCCGTCTCCACGTAAGCGGTGAGAACCTTCCATTCATAACCTTCGTCAGGTACTTGGCCTTGCGGTGTTACAGCATTGGTCTGTTTGGATATCTCCCATGAGACTTTCACCGAAGATATAGAGAAGCTGCAATCAGTAGAAATCTACTTATCTATAAACTCTAACCACTATCAAATAAAACACGCCCAACTTTTTTTTTATACAACGTCTGGCATCAAGCATACAGCCCACCTGATCTAAAGTAGTTACCGTAGCCTATGAACACTGATAATACATTAAGTATCACTCGCGTGATGCCACCTCTGCTGCTAATAGAACAACTGCCTAGGAGCTTATTCACACGCATGAACAGAACAACCCTCCAGTGAGTTGTTATTTGGCCGCGGTTTTCTGTGAGGTGGAAGTACTTCCCCAGGCGGACTTCTTTGATGTGCCCTACCTCTCTTAAAAATACCCAGACCAGACACGTTCATGTACACAAATGTTTGTCTTGTATGGGAATGGAATTGAACCCACGAGTATTGGTGTAAAGGTCGCGTTATTAACCGCGGCGCCACCGAGCTTTGAGTCAAAATTTGGTGAGTTGATAGCTCAGTGACATCCCAGTGGATAAAGAGCCAGCCTATTAATGGACGGTCCCAGGTTCGCAGCCTAGCATAGGCATACTTGTAATTATTACTCGCTCGTCGGCGAAGGAAAACCCCGTTGGAAAACCCGAACGTCTAAGAAATATAAAATAAAATAACACAAGGGATATGGCGTGAAGTTATAGATAGATAGATTTAAAAAAGAAAAATAAAACCTTAGAGTCTAAAGTTTAGACCTTATGAACCGAAAGGCACAGGATTACCAAGGAGAATCTCTACATGCCGAGAATGCTACGCGAGGCTATTGAAATAAGAAAACACCCCAATTTCAATAGACAAGATGGTTGGCAAGTACCATCTGCTTGGGATCCAGTCCTAAAAATAATCAAGTCACAAACCCAGAGATCTACTAAAAAAATGTTCGGACACCGTGAGCGATTTTTGTGTGAATCGGAACATATGTAATTAATCCTTCCATGTCGGTAGATGTAATAATTGAATAACCAATGTAAGACAAATGTCACCTTAGTCTTCCTGCGACGGACGGACGCTACAAAGCGTTCGAAACGTCAGGTTCAACAAAATAAATAAAATGCGCGATATTTCCGTTAAAAATTGTTTAATTCAATGCACAGGATTACCCACTGGACTTTTCTGAAAATTTTATAACAATCAAATTTGGAATTCATACGGAATTCATATACGCGTCTTTTTTATGTATAAGAAGATACAGCTAAACGCAGATCACGCTTGACATTCGAGGGCAATTATAACCCTTATTACGTACGGACGATGAACAGTACAACAGTTATACTGCCAAGCTTGACGTGCCCTTAACTGTACAATAAGAAAAACTTGCCTGTTAGCTCCTGATCTACCAAGGCCGTCGACGTTACTCTTGAAGGTGTCAGCTAGTTCTTCGACAGCGGAGAAAGCAACCAGAGCGGCGGCCCCGCCAGGGGAAGTCTTGCCGGTGGGACCAACGAAGTGGGGATCCCACATGCAGAACGCCTTGTCATCAGAAGCCCGCCAGATGCCGACGCAGTAATGTTTCGAGCAGAGAACTCCATGTTTGTTCTGAAAGGAGTTACATTTTTTCATTTCTACGCTAATTTAGCTTTCTTTTTTAAATAATTCTACTTTAATTTATAACTTTTTTTTTATCTCTGCACCTCAGAGATAAAAAAAAAGTCTCAGCATACGACCTACCTGATGGTAAGCAGTTGTATGGGTATTTGCAACACAAGGGGACACATTTGTGCCTTGCCGATCCTGTTAAAAACCTTTTCACGCCTTTCTTGGAGAACCCAATGCTATAGTCCCTTGGGAAAACCTGGGCAGGGTTTCGGCAGTGGCAGTTTGGTGGTGCAGTGATTAAGAACGGGATAACACCAGAGAGACACGAGTCTTGACGATCCTCGGCTCCTACATCCTTTCGCTTACGCATTGTACATTTGATTCGTCATTATTACATCCTGAATTTTTTCTACACATCTGAATCAACGGAGCATCAACGGGGCATCTTAACAGCGACACTCTATCCCAAATCTCTTTCTCACACCATTGCGAACGTGGTCAGCAGCGTTACGCCACAAATAATGCGCAACGTTCGCATGTTGACCGCATTTATTGTACTTTCATACTATGTATATACCGCGTGGCAAGGAACGAGCGACACATTGAAAAAAGGTAGATTGTGCATAAGTAATACAACATTTTTTCCAAAGAAACTATATTTTTATTATTAGACGTTTTCGAGTTGAGTTGAACAATACGCCAGTACAGAAACAGGATATCTGTTTCTGTACTGGCGTATTGTTCAGAAATAGATATCCTCCACCATATCCATAGAGCGAATCCTAGAGTGATGCTTAAGACGCTTTCAATGTGACGGATTTCGCGCTATGACTTAGGGTTGTCGGAGGAGAGAAAATGATTTATTTTGAAGTCGAAAATGAACAACGAAATATATGTTTGTAAACATTATAAATCCATTAAGCATCTTTACTGTAACACCATATTTTCGGGAATGTCAGTGATAGGGTTCCTCCCGCTATATGGGATATTCTGTGTTGCTCGAGTACCATACGACTGTAAGGTCTACTACTACACGGCTTTCTGCAAGAATATAAAGAGCTTCTGCGTTCGGAGCCACTGGACGGTAGTGGTAGAGCATAACATGCAGCCCCATCACTTCATACGATAATTCAAGTAGCTCTTACCGACTCGAAGAACCGTTTGATCCCCCTCTTCAAATTCAACACTCCCCCACTTTCTCCAGCTCTTGTATCCCCTACTGACACATTTGGCTGGATATCTAACTTAACCTGGAAACAAAATTAACTTTTATTTTCACGATATAATATGTCTTCTTCTAGTTATATCTCGTTTCCTAATACATTATGATTAGCTGGGTCCGCTACCTAAACCTAAGGATTTCACGAATATACTGATTTCGAAATGGAGCGACTGCCATCAGACCACCACAGCCCAGAGAGAAACGTTTCTTAGGTTAGGTCACACGTTTTTTGAAATATAATTTCTTGAACTTGCGGGTTCACTTCACACGATGTTTTCCTGCTTCGCCGAGTAAAACGATTATTTAAAATATATACATATACGAACATGCGAATTCAGTGGCACATGCTAATTTCAGGATTCGAATCAGAGACCATTCAGTTAATAGGTTTTTATCCACTAGGCTATCAATGAGTCTGATTACAAGTCGACCATATGTGGCAATAACTGCTTAGTCGTGTAAAAACCCAGAATTAAATAGGATTGAAAATATGGCGATCTTGACCCACCGCTGAGCGGAGTCAGTAGAAAGCAAAGGCGAGGCTTTAGCTGTTAGTTTGGACATAGTAAAGGAATACATAGCAAGGCATCGGGTGTGGCACAAATGCCACAAATGTCGGCGACCCAGTGATCTCCGCTCTGCTGGACTCTCTTTGTACACGAAGAGACGTTACTTCTCTTTGTGTACTGTACAAATTGTATCATGGGGAGTGTTCGGAGGAGCTGTTCAACTTAATACCAGCCGCTGAGTTCCACTGTCGTACCACTCGCCACAAACTCAAATTTCACCCTCACCATCTTGATGAGAGGCAATCCATTACAGTACGCTTTTTGAGGCATTTTGTACCACGTACGGTGAAATTGTGGAATAAACTACCCTCAGCGGTGTTCCCGAACAAATACGATATGGGTGCATTCAAGAAAAGAGGCAACGGATCAGTGACCCTTTGGTGTTGCTGATATCTATGGGCGCTGGTGACCGCTTACCATCAGGTGACCCACATGCTCGTTTGCCCCCATCTAATATAAAAAATGAATGAAAAAGAAAAACTAATTTCATTAAAGTCAACCAATAACCACATAGTTGCGTTAATCGTGCTTCATCGACGAGCCCGGTCGAGAGGGTAACAATGGCTACTATGACACTGATGCTCGTGGGTTTGATTCCCCACAGGAAAACATTGGTGTACATAAACATGTCCGTTTGTATTGGTCTGGGTGTTTTTAAGACAAGTAGGGCGCGTCAAACTCCATGGATTGTTGTTGTTTATGTGAATGAGTAGTTACCAGTAAACGCCTAAGGAGTTGCTGTGTGAACAGCAGAGTTAGCATCGCGTGAGTAACACTTTATGTACTGCAAGCGTTCACTACGGCAACCAATTGACATCAGGTGCGCCGTGTGCTTGTATGCCCTCCGATGTCGTATAAGAAAGTGTGTGTGTGTGTGTGTACTTATAAACGCACGTATGAAGCTACACTTCTTTCGCGTAACAAATCAAAATCACACACAGACATACGAATATATGTTCATATACAATACGTGATGTAAATTCATAAATAAATATTTAAATAACTATCTTAAATATAGTCACGAACAAAAATTGAGATACATTTACCAACTAACTTCGTGGTGTTGATTTTAGGTGTCGGTGTATTAAAAAATCACTCTCATCATTTTTCACGAACACGCCAAAGAAGCATAACTTCAAAAACAATATATACGTTATGAAAACCACTATCTATTAAAGATATAGCAGCAAAAGAAAATGCCAGATAAAAAAAAAACTTACATTGAAACTTGTGACGTGGAATTCCTTTACAACCTCTTCTGGTTTCAATTTCGGAGCAGCCGCAGCTTTGTGAATCGATGATGTGTAAAGTCGGTCGCCATACTTCAATATGGCGTCTATGGTTTGTGGCTTCCATGTGGCGTATGGTTCTATGTGATCGACAACTATTCCCATTATTGAGTTGGCTGCATCCTGAAAATTGTAAATGAGATTTCCAAATGAAGTAGGTCACGTGTTGCTAGGATCTCACTGACTACCTTACAATTGTCTTGGCATATTTGAATTTTTGTCTACTTTACACCAAGATTCCAATGACTTTGTAGTAATTATCTCCCAATTTTTTTATTTTTTATTATTTTACTTTTAATTTAATTATTTTATAGCTTTTAATTTAATATTAGTTCACCCGAGAGTCGTAATACTGTTATTATCGTTGACAGAATTTATATTCCGATTATATTACTTGTCAAGTCTAGTATTTTGTTTAGCACGAAAATACCAACATTTACAAAAAAAACAATATCGCGACCCGCGCAATTTAGCTTTTATGCGAGTAACACTACGCTGTTTATGTCATATCTACACCAAGTCCAGGCAAACAGAGAGGACGAACGAAAAACTGGGTGTTTTATGCAAACGTTCCAAAATAGAGATCTAACAATGACGATTGCAAACATTTCGGTTCATAATGTCTAAAGTATTAAAATGTCCATATTATCAAAAAGTCAATTGTTTCATTAGATCTAAAATATTAATTTAATACTATGACAATTTACACATATTTTTCTATTTATGTAAGTACATTATTATTTTATTCACATTTATTTTTGCAGCATTTAAATGCTACGGTAATGTTGATATATGGATCTATCATCATACAGGTCACTACGATTAATGTACACTTTGACACTATGGACATTTTATAGCATGCTTGATGCATGAAAGTTAGGTAAACTTTTAAAATATAAAAACGTAGAGTAAAAAATCCACTTTCTTTATATATATCTTGACGCCACATCTTGTACGGCTTGCGGGGTAGGCAGAGAGAACCGAGCGTCCTCAGACACTGTTCTTATTTACCCTTCACTCACTTATTTAACATTTCTTTAACAGCCATAACGTAATCTAGGAAACTATGATAAAACTCTACCTGATTGTCTCTATTTGGTTGATCCATGAAATAGTTCTCTCCCTGCCCCACTCTGCCCCTCACCGAAGCAACTGTTCTTCCCAGTCGAGTGAAGTAGCTTCCCATAGCTGCATCGTCTAATGGCTCTACCAGAGCTTCTTCATCTGTAATGAACTTTTACTTAAGTAAAACCAAACTCATTGCTTTAAAATTAAGGGCAACTTGGATTTTAAGTATTGCGATCAAATTGGTTTCACTTTTTTAAATTTAATGTTTAATAATTAGTTTATTTAAATATTTACGGGATAGAGGAATTCTGTGATAAAAACTTTTTTACAAATTAAAACCAAGTTGGTTTCACTCTTCTTAATATTTCACGGTATAGTTTAGCTTTATGGGTTACGTTTAGTTTAACTTTAGTCAATTTATCTATTTTATATTTGGGTTAACGGATTCTATTCCGAAAAAATATTCGATATTGATCGGCGTCGGCCTACAACTTTCTACTCCTTTTATCCTTTACCCTCATGAAACCGCAATGGTCGTGTACTGTGCTACAATTTTCTTCCAAGAACTCTCAAGTTGTGAAATGATCTCCTTACCAAATTTTTCCTTAGAGACTACTGCCTGCCATCGTGAAAGACCTTTAACGCCTTTCTTGAAGAACCCCATTTCTTCAAAAAAGGCGTTAATTAATTATTAATTATTTTATTCTTATTAGGCGTTATTTAATTTGGCCTTTCATGGTGGTAAGGTACAAGTAACTGTTTACTATAAGCAGACCATCCGTTTATCTGCCACCTTAGTGGTATAAAAAACTCTCTCCTCATTTCAGTGAACTGATTCTAAATGTTATCACATCAAACTTGAGATATCAGACTACGTACCTACGTCATCACCAGCTCCACCTTCCTCCCCCTCCTTTGGTGCTGCAGATCGCTTCGTCTTCAACAATG
Organism: Pyralis farinalis; assembly: GCA_947507595.1. NCBI lineage: Eukaryota > Metazoa > Arthropoda > Insecta > Lepidoptera > Pyralidae > Pyralis > Pyralis farinalis. Next base: position 3,027,935 of record OX382263.1, read on the forward strand.
AAGTCAGCTCATTGGTAATGGTCACGGGGTAGAGTTTGTATGGTGCCAGACACTGCTTCTTGTCGAGGGGACCTTGACGAGCTGAGGATAATTTGATATTATAAAAGCTTTTTAATTAAGTGCACCTTCGCCGATTCATATCCGAAGAAGCGTTGTGCATTACGCGTGCAGCCAACCCCTCAAAAGCGCGCGAATTTTTTGCCGGGACGACAACGTGTCCAATTTTTTTTTAGATTCTAGCCCTTGCCAACTAATGTTTTTTTGAATCTCAAATGAAGTGTCCTGCTTTGCGATTACTTTTTGTACAGATCTGTGGTTGTGCATGTACAGATAAAAAACAAACTGCCATTTTTCTTAGGTTTTCGCGATTGTTACACATTGAATTAAACAATTTTTAACGGAAGTATCGCGTGTTTTATTTATTTTGTTGAACCTGACGTTTTGACGTTAGTCTTCCTGCGACCACGGACGCTGCAAAGCGTTCGAAACGTCAGTTTCAACAAAATAAATAAAACACGCGATACTTCCGTTAAAAATTGTTTAATTCAATGCCATTTTTCTCTTTTCTTTCTCTTGGCGACAGATAATGCAGAGCGATAATGTTTGAAATTTTCTATTTCTAAAAGTAAACCGATAACTAATGATTTTTATTATGTTATACCGTCCGTATGTTCATTGTATACATGTAAAAAATATGAAAGGCTTTCTTCTGGTTATTTTTTCTTGCTGTTTCTTTACTTTAGTTTCTTTCAAAACAATGCCGCTCCACGTAACTGCGTAATGGCGTCACCGGAAAACTTTACGAATGAGTATTTGAACAATAAATAGCAAACTATACAAACGAGGCGCAAGTAGGATATAACTATTAATTAGAGAGAAATAAAAGATTATATAACGAAGCAGGGCTATGGTGCTTATCGATACCATTGGCGTTTTATTATCACCTTCTAATAAATAATAAACACGACCAATTTGGTTATGGTAGGTGAGTCTTGGTCTTCCTTGACGCCTACATCCTTCCACTTTTGCATTGTATAACTGTTTCGTCATTCTTTCTACATGTCCGAACCAATATGAATGTTAATGAAGCGAGTGAGGAGTGTAAGGAAGTTACCAACAGAAAGGAGCTGTTGCTGTTGTTGCTGTGCTAGCTGTGGCGGTGGCAACGTGCGAGTGATAATTCATGCACTGTAAGCGTTTATAGGCTACGGTAACTTTACATTAGCTGGGCCGTATGTTTGAATGTCTCCCAACGTTGTATAAAACAAACCTTTCGATACTAAGAGACTTCCACAAGGAACAAACCTCAGACCTTATGTGACAACTGTATGTATCATTAAAGTGAATTTAGTTCTCTGGTGGGCTATTGAAGCACAGTCGAACACGAAAGAGAAGACAAAAAATGTGACTCATGCATCTTTTGACACGGTAGTGTTTATCAAGAACATATACGAAAGAGAATGGATAAGTATACGTAGCCATTTTTACATCAATTGTTTTTATGCAATGTTGCGAGGCATGCTGTACCTGATGTATCACTCGTGTAATGCCACCTCTGCTACTAACAAAGCAACTCCTTAGGAGTTTACTGGTGCCCTCAATCACACGCGGAAACACAACGACCCTCCAGGTAATTGTTATTTAGCTGTGATTACCTGTGAGGTGCAGGTACTTTCCTAGACAGGTTGCTTTGATGCGCCGTACCTCTCATTTTATTAAGTTAACTTACTGAGCTTGTCGATAAACTCCCCGGGGCTGGAGAATACCATCAAGGCAGGACAGGCTTCAGGTGGTACGAATTCTGGTATCACTTCAGGTTCCTCTTCGCCTTCTAGAAGAATAATAGCGATAAGTTATACCTAGGCCGGCTATAAGTTCTGTTACAATTGTATTTTTTTTTATGAAGTAATGTAATCCTAATAAAACTCATATGTACATATTTATGGAAGGCTCAGCACTAAATAAAAAAAAAATGTGTGCGTCTCGGGACGCCCGACAGAAGTGATAACTTAAACTAATCCGGTGCCGTATGCGTGAGAGAAAAGGAAACCAGACAGACTGGTTTACCCTCCCATAAGAAGTTATCACTTTAAAATATTCCATTCGAAATTGGCACCTTTGCCTTCGATACAGGGCTTTAATCTGTCTGGCCACAAATCTATGGATTTACGCAGTTTCCATGGGAAATTTAGCCACCGCTCGCTCCAGAGATTTCTTAAGAGATACAATGTCAGCGTGTCGTTTCGAGCAGGCCATGTGCTCTAAAACTAATCATAATTTGTAGTCCAAGGGATTCAGATCCGGGCTAGATGAGGACCAGTCTCCAGCTCTTATAAAGTCCGGAACGCTGATTTCGAGCCAGGCTTGGGTAGTTCGTGCCTTGTGACCAGGTGCAGAGTCCTGCTGGAAAGTACACGGTATATTTTTAAAAAGTGTATTGCTGAGAGGTTTCACAACACGATCCAAGACAGTCCCTTGATATACTTTGGCACTGAAGTCTGCACCTTATTCACAAAAATTAAGCTTTGGGACTCCTTGATAAGACACCCCCCCACCGAACCATTACAAATGCAGGATGATAACCACGTTTGTACCTTTCTGACCATAGGACAGCTTCTTTAGAACTGTGTGCGTACACTTTGTCATTTTGCATGTTGTAGGGCACTTCAAACGTGGAATTTTTTTCATCAATAAAGAAGATATTTCTGTGCCTTTCACGTGCGTATCGGGACAGAAGGCGTTTTGATCGATCCACTCTCTTCAACTGTAGGGATTGATTTAGGGCATGTCCTGTATATCAACGATAAGCTTCAGGTGTTGTTTTATTACATGCGAGAGAGTCCCAGCGGGACTTCATTTCTTGCTATAAGGTTTTTTGTTTCCTAATGGGGTTTCGGCGAATTCTGGCTTTAACAGTATTAACAGCCTTTGTAGTTCTAATAGCACGCGGTCGTCCCGATCTTTTATGGTCTTCAACAGAGGAAGTGTTGGTATATCTGTCGATAGTACGATACACGAACATACTGCTGATACAAAATTGAGTCTTGAATATGACCGACGGTCCATATCCAGTTTGTGCACAAGCGACTACTGTCTCAAACTTATATGTGCCTGGTATCGCAAATCCCTGTAAGCTTTAAAAACTAACCATAGTCATAGCCATCTGTCTGTATAAATATCACAAACGATATATTTATGTTTTAACTCACCGGCTCCAGCTTCTTCTTCATCCTCTTCCTCATCACCGCCCCCTTCACCAGTCATCTCGTCCTTCAAACGCTGCAGCCTGATCTCATCACCTGACAGAGAACAATTCTTAGTATATATACTGATCACACCTGGGTTGAGGAAGAACTTAGATTAAGATAAATTCTTGTATGTACATTAAAATGCCTAGCCGGGGAAGATGAATAATTTTCTATTGTATATTTCTGAGTGAATCTCGAGCAGTGCCCCATGGAATGACTAGCTCGGTAACTCAGTCGTGAATGACGTGACTTTGACACCAACGCTTGTGGGTTCGATTCCCACTCAAGGCATACATTTGTGTCTGTTTGTCTTGGTCTGGATGTTTTAAGAGAGGTAGGGCGCATCAAAACAGCTCGTCTGGGGAAGTAGTAAGTACCTCACAGAAAACCACAGCCAAATAACAACTCCCTAGAGGGTTGTTGTGTTCTGCGTGGGAGTGAGGTCACCAGTAAGTTCTCAAGGAGTTGCTGTGTAAGCAGCAGAGGAGGCATCGTGCGAGTGATACTTAATATATCGCAAGCGTTAAAAAAAGTGGATAAAGAACCGATCTACTGATCAATTGGTCCTCGGTTCGAATCCTGGTAATTTGTGTACATATTTGTAATTATCACTTGCTGGGAGGTGAAGGAAAACAGACAGCAAACCCGTAGGTCTAAGAAATTGTGTTTTGAAAGATGTGTGGCCTAACCAGAGAAAGATCTATCTTCCCGCTGGGTCGTGGACTGACGGCAGTTGCTCAATGTGGAAATCCTTACTATTGGGTAGCGGACCACGACATTACTAATGGATGAGGAAACGGAATAAGTCAAAGAAGAAGACAGATTATCACATAGAGCGATTGTCGACAGGCATGCACAACCCAGCGGGACTCAGATTCTTCTTAGGTAACGTCTTTTGAAATAATGTTTCGAATGACGTGTGACCTTAACTAAGGAAGCTCTGGTTCCTCCTCTGGGTTGTGGAGGTCTGATAGCAGTCATCATCACCATCATCATCTCAGCCTGTATTCGTCCACTGTTGAACATAGGTCTTCCCTCTAGAGTGCCATCCGTCTCGAGCCTGTGCCACCTGCATCCATCGACTCCCTGCAAACCTCTTGAGGTCATCACTCCATCTAGTGGGAGCTCGCCCCACACTGCGTGTACCAGTACAGGGACGCCATTCGAGAACCTTCTTTCTTTTACTACGTCGGAAGGCATGCAAGCATACGGCCCACCTGATGTAAAGCGGTTACCGTAGCCTATTAACGCTTGTAATATACTAAGTATCAATCACGCCATACCTCCCTTGCTGCTTACACAACGACTCCTTAGGAGTCTACTGGTGACCACACTCACACGCAGAAACACAACAACCCTCTAGGGAGTTGTTATTTGGCGGACGTTTTCCGTAAGGTGGAGGTACTTCGCCAGACAGGCTTCTTTCATCAAAGTGTCAATGACGCATCACGCGCCTCTTACCTCGTCAAATGTATTTTAAGTTTGAAATAATAACTCACCCTTCTTGATCCTCTGTGGCGTCAACATCCCCTTAGCCATAGTCGGTGCTGGATCAAATGCCACGACCTTCCCTCCCGGAGTTACCCACACGCCCATCTGATGGTAGTCTCCGACGAGAAGTGACACTGTAGCCTGCTTGGTTTGGTCATACCATTGCTTGAAAAGAGCTTCTTTAATTTCTGGAAATACCAAGAGACAATTGTGAGTGATAGCCTGGTGGGATAAACAACCAGCCTTTCAGACTGGACCCCAGTTCGAATCCTGATGTGCTAAGTTCGTGTTTTCAGATTTATATACAGTTTTGTATAGAGATTGTTTATGTAATACATAAATTGATAAGTTAAAACATGTGTCACTTTTATTACGGGTATGGCTCATGTGGAATAGATATAGGGCGTAGGTCATAGACTTCATAATTGTCTCAATGTTAGCTTAGAGGGGTTCGTACTATTATAAATATAAAAGTGTCTTTATTTGTCTGTTTATCATTTTTTCGAATCAAAACGGAGCGACGGATTGATGTGTTCTTTTTTGTATGGAGATTTATTTTGTATTAAGGGCCCGACAGTGACAGACTACTTTTTACCGCGGCAAAATATCTTACTCCCACAGGGAAATACGCTTTGTTTTTCTATGACCACGCGGGCGAAGCCGTGGGCAACAGCTAGTCTTGTATAGGTATATAGAGATCGACGGAATTAAAGAGACTATTATTCTTGGTCTGGAACATACTAGTTGGTTCATTAAACTGCTCTTCTGTATCGTACGGCGATAGGCACTGCAATTTTATGACCAAATTGCAATTGCAAACTTCTGGGATTGAAAGTTACTGTAGTTGATTTATCATTTTCTTAATAAAGCTAATTTCACTAGCCCAGACATGTTGTGGTTTAATTAATCTTAAGGGTTGGATTAAATTTTGCCTACATTATTTAGACATTTTGCTAAACAAGGTGTATTATGCGCACGATGCTTTCCCAGCTAATATACTTACAGACCAGCTTCCAAATAACTTTATGGAGGCATAGGAATTCATTTCATAATTCAGTTCATAAGGTCTAAAGTATTAAAATGTCCATAGTGTCAAAATGTCTATTTATTTAAAATTACCAGTCCGCGTATCAAAATTACCATTGTATTAAAACGTACGACATTATGAATCGAAAGGTAACACGAGAATCCTACGGGAAATCGGTATTGGCTATTTATTGTCTTCTGTTAAGCGAAGATCCCCAGCAAACTTATCCTGGTCAAATATTAATATGTCCATATTATCGAAATGTCGATTTATTCATTAGCTTTTTGTTTACATTACTATTTTATTTTTATTTATTGTTTTACTTACTAATACTGTTTATGGTCTCTACAGTCGGACGTTGTAAGAAAAATCAACCTTAATTAATTACTTTATTTAAGAAATATTCTAAATTACATTATATTAATGATTATTGATCGGTTAGATGCAATAATGAATTTATAAAATTCGCGATTTTGCTGACGGCGCACTTTGTGCCGCTGTACCGTGTGCAATATTATTGGGCACACTACAAGCGATGCGCTATCCGAGTTAGTTACTCGTAACATACTTCATAATACGATGGTAATATTGGTAATGTAGACACACTGACGATTAAAACAGGTCATTTTGAATAAATAGACGTTTTGATATTATTGGCATTGAGGACTTTAAATCTTATGGACCGAAAGGTCAATTATTATCAACCGACGGGGTAATTATGGATGTAGAGATACTCTAAGATTGCAAATAAGATCACGGACATAACTAAAGACCACCTTCTTCGTTTTAGCGTCATTCAGTTTCCTAATCCATTATGATTGGCGGGATCCGCTACCTAAGATTAATGTATGTATATCTTCACGCCAGGTCCCTTGCGGGGCAGGCAGAGAGAACCGAGCGCCATAAGACGCGGTCCTTACACACTTCACTCGCTTCTTTCACATTCATAGCTCTTTTCATGCAAGGATGTAGGAGCCGAGGAAGACCAAGACTAACCTACCGTGACCAATTTGGTCGTGTTCTATCAGAATGTGATGTCAGGAGCCTTAGGAACCGGGGAGCGTGCATGAGAAGAGCAATGAATGTTAAAGAAGCGAGTGAGATATGTAAGGATCGAGTCACGTGGCGCTCGGTATTCTCTGCCTACCCCGCAAGGGATTTGGCGTGAAGTTATAGATAGATAGATGTTAATTACGTTTCATTGGTGTTTCCGCCTCCTCCTCTCCTTCTAGTTCTGCTTCCTCTTCTTCGCCTTCCTGTAAAATTGGATATGTCAGCATGACATTTTTTTATATATTAAACAACGGTGTGCCAAATGGTAAGCAGGTATCGTATCCTATGGACATTTTCAACACGAGGAATGTCACTCGTGCGTTGCCTGCTCCAAATTGGACGGTACAAGCGAGGGGGTGGGATGCATCGTAGCATGGACCAACCGGGAACGGTGGAGTTCACCGATCTCGTATTGTCAGCCGCGACCTTCGCTGCTATGCGCAGGTTCGCCCGCATATTGAAAGCTCGGTGGAGCACAATGGTAAACAAAACTGGAGGAAGAGCGCTGATGGACGATAGCAAAGGCGTTGACGTGGAAGTTGCTGCCCCAGAAGGGGAAGAGAGCGTCAAATAGAAGGACATGGATTTAAACGACTTATAGGGAGTTAAGAAATGCTCACGGCATGGAACAGAGTCTCAGCAGCAAGTGCCGTGCCGTATCTCCCACATTTCGGCTCAAATAATCGCAAGATCGATGGAGCCATGGTTTGGTGGTAGTTTAGTACAAGCCTTGGGGAGAGTAACGCTCGGGGTTTTATAAGGGATGGAATCTGCGACGAAAATATACTACGGAGAATTGAACTAATATTCTATACCACGTCCACGATGACGACCAGAAGCCAAAGAATCAACTGCCGTGGGTGCACAGGGTTCCTGTAGAAGATAGCGGACAGTCTCAGAGATGAGTGTACCATCGACGCAGTGCATCTGCTAATGATAGTGGTGATCTCTGTCATTAACTAACTGGTGGCAGAAAGGCACAGAACTAGATCAAATTACCTAAAAATTTAACTTCCAGAAAATAACCTCTGAGTCTATTAACTGTTTGATGATACTAACTGGAGCTGGTTCATCTGGCAATCTCAACGGCAATTTAATAGGTTCTCCCAGTTCTATCGAGAAGGTATTTGCGCCCATCTCGAACTTCTCCGTGAGGTCTTCTGGCAGAATCTCCTTTCGACCCGTCTTTTTTACGTGGTGATTGTAATATTCTGCACCAGCCTCTGTGAGAATGGAGAAATAATCATTAATATCAGTCTTCTGCCTAGCATTGTCCCGTCCATTTGTATTAGCGGTGTCCGACACCTAAGACTAGGAATTTGGCCAAGATAATTATTTTTACATAGAGCGACTGCCGTCAGACCTCTATAACTCTGAGGGTAAACCAGACCTTCCTTAGGTTATGGTCATTACACGTATGTCGAAACGTAATTTCTGGAACGCGCGGGTTTTCTTATGAAGTTTTCCTCAACTATCAAGCAAGTACAAATATGTATAAATGCGAAAACTTGAATTTAGTGGCATAATCCTCCACCAGGATTTGAAGCAGGGACTAATTTATCAATAGGCTGGTTCTTTATCCACTAGACTTACTACTTTAATAATGAATATCAATATACTGCTAAAAGGACAAGCTCTCGTACAATTACTAATTCGTAATATCGTGATTATCGTATTTTCAGGAACACCGTTCCTATATGAAATCTATATGTTTGTCTGTGCGTTTGCCTGTGTGTTTGTCTGTCGCTTTCTTCGAATATTCGAATTTTGACTTCAGATTCAGCATAAAAAAGTAGAATAGGAATGTTCAGGAATACCGTTCCTATCTCTTAAGGAACATGTCAAAATGGCCGACAAATAATAAAAAAAAAAAATTTTGAATTGTTATATAATTGACGAGCCAGGTGTTCCTCTGGCAATGCAAGCTTGCGCATTCTCAACTGGTTTTTTTATTCAGTTGAGTCAGTATGAGTTATCAATAAAAAAAAAATTGATACATGTACACACCATCAAACCTGTCATCAACACATAACCTATTTGATCTATATGTCCAGGGCAGTTTTTGCCTACATCTGAATTCACTCTAGCTTCATACGCGTCTTCCGTAACTCTTTCGTTGTGTATTCTTTCCAAATGTCCAAACCATCTCAACATTTTGTCATCATTTTTCATTCCACGTTGTTCTCGTAACGTACTATTTTTTACTCCATCAATCATTCGACCTCCACATACTCCTCACCGCTCTCATTTCTACAACGTTCAAACTACTTTATTTCTTCTTCTGCCAAAGCATGCATCACTACCGTAGATCGAAATAAAAATCTAGAAAGATGCAAAGTACGAAATGTCGAATTTCGTCTATTGATGCGATTTGTATAGTATTCCATGGGTATATATTCAGAAACACCGTTCCTATATGAAATGTATATGTTTGTCTGTGTGTTTGTCAGTCGCTTTTTTCGAATATTCGAATCTTGACTTCAGATTCGGATTCAGCATAAAAAAGTAGAATACGAATGTCTGAAAAAAATTCAAATTTTTTTTTTAATTTGTCGGCCATTTTGACCATTTCCTTTCATTTCCTATCTCTTAAAGAACATGGTCAAAATGACCGACAAATTAAAAAAAAAAATTGAATTTTTATTTCAGATTCGAAAAGTAAATTAAAAAGTAGAATAAGAAAGTCATAAAAACCAATATCATATTTCTTAAGGAACATGGTCAAAATGGCCTTAGAAAGTTTAAAAAAAAAAATTGTTATATAATTGACGAGCCAATACAAGTTTGCGCATTCTCAACTGGTTTATTATGATGTAAGAAACAGAGTTGATCTGAATTAGAGCGTCGTTGTTAAAACAGGAAGAGGCACGCATTCGGGTATATTTTATTACTATAGAAATTGAGTTGGTTTAAAAGTGAGTTAAAATAAGAAGAGGCATGCATTCAGGTATATATTATAATAATAGAAATAGAGTTGGTCTGAAAGTGAGTTAAAATAAGAAGAGGCATGCATTCGGGTATATTTTATTATAATAGAAATAGAGTTGGTCTGAAAGTGAGTTAAAATAAGAAGAGGCATGCATTCGGGTATATTTTATTATAATAGAAATAGAGTTGATCTGAAAGCGAGTTAAAATAAAAAGAGGCATGCATTCGGGTATATTTTATTATAATAGAAATAGAGTTGGTCTGAAAGCGAGTTAAATTAAAAAGAGGCATGCATTCGGGTATATTTTATTATAATAGAAATAGAGTTGATCTGAAAGTGAGTTAAAATAAGAAGAGGCATGCATTCGGGTATATTTTATTACTATAGAAATAGAGTTGGTCTAAAAACGAGTTAAAATAAAAAGAGGCATGCATTCGGGTATATTTTATTACTATAGAACTAGAGTTGGTCTAAAAGTGAGTTAAAATAAAAAGAGGCATGCATTCGAGTATATTTTATTATAATAGAAATAGAGTTGGTCTGAAAGTGAATTAAAATAAGAAGAGGCATGCATTCGCGTATATTTTATTATAATAGAAATAGAGTTGGTCTGAAAGCGAGTTAAAATAAAAAGAGGCATGCATTCGGGTATATTTTATTATAATAGAAATAGAGTTGGTCTGAAAGCGAGTTAAAATAAAAAGAGGCATGCATTCGGGTATATTTTATTATAATAGAAATAGAGTTGGTCTGAAAGTGAGTTAAAATAAAAAGAGGCATGCATTCGGGTATATTTAATTATAATGGAAATAGAGTTGGTCTGAAAGTGAGTTAAAATAAGAAGAGGCATGCATTCGGGTATATTTTATTACTATAGAAATAGAGTTGGTCTAAAAGTGAGTTAAAATAAAAAGAGGCATGCATTCGGGTATATTTTATTACAATAGAAATAGAGTTGGTCTAAAAGTGAGTTAAAATAAAAAGAGGCATGCATTCGAGTATATTTTATTATAATGGAAATAGAGTTGGTCTGAAAGTGAGTTAAAATAAGAAGAGGCATGCATTCGAGTATATTTTATTATAATAGAAATAGAGATTAGGGCGTCCCCCGTAGGCGACGCGCACCGATCCGCCCCCGTCGGTGCGAATATAGCTGCATGCGGCGGTGGGGGCCGCCACCCACCACGCAGCGCCAATTCCGGCGGGACGAGGGGAGCCGAGTGCCGCATAGGCACGTGGAATGTGAGAGGTGGATTGAAAGATAAGATGAATGAACTGATAGACGTAATGAATGATAGACGTTTGGATGCTTTATGTGTGACAGAGACTAAGCGCAAGGGGAGCGACACCGATGATCTGCCCGGTGGTATGATGGCCCTATGGTCTGGGGTAGACCGTGACGATCATGCCAGTGCTGGTGTAGGTGTCGTACTCTCCTCTCGCTTAGCCACTGGTGTAAGAGATTACTGTTTGGTAGGGCCTAGACTTCTCTGGGTTCGTATTAAACTGGGCATCACGCCAGTATTTTTGGTTGCAGCATACGCTCCCGTAAGCTCAGCGTGTGCTCAAGAACTGGAGAAGTTTTGGGAGTCTGTGAGGGATGTTCTGGACTTAGTTGAAGGGAACGAAAGAGTGATTATGTGTGGAGACTTGAATGGATGGGTTGGGACCAAGCGATACAGCTATGAAGCTGTTCTTGGTCCGTATGGAGATAAGAGAGTGAACGAAGCAGGTAAGTCTATACTAGATTTATGTATGGAACGAGGCCTCCTCGTGTCGAATACTTTATTTCATCATAAGGATATTCACACGTATACATGGAGAAGGAATGATCAAAAAAGTGTGATTGATTTGATTTTAATAGATAGACGTCTCCGAAATGTTTTAATGGATACAAGAGCCTTTAGAGGCCCCACTCTTGAGACGGACCACTACCTGGTGGTAAGCCGGTTTGTGGGCCTTTTTAGGAAGTGGAGGCACTGGCGAGTGCGTATCCCTTTCGGAGATCATGAAAGGATAATGAGCGAAAAATTGCAAGATGAAAGTGTAAGGAGAATGTATGTGCATCTGGTAAGTGAGAGACTTGCAAATGCAAGCCTCTCCGACTCAGATGTGGATGATTGTTGGAAAGTTTTGAAAGAAAGTATGGTGGATAGTGCAAAAGAAGCTTGTGGATGCGCAAAGAGACGTAAAACAGCGAAAGGAGATGCCTGGTGGGATGCGGAGGTTGAATCCTCCGTAGCAAGAAAGAGGAAAGCGTGGCTGGATTACGTATCATCTTTGCCTTTAAATGAAAATATGAGAGAAAAGAAGAAAGAAATGTACCGTCTATGCAAGAATGAAACCAAGGCTTTAGTGAAAGAGAAGCGTGAAAGACAAATTATGAATGAGGAAGAGAGGCTGACGAAAAATTTCGAGGCAAATACCAAACTCTTTTGGAGAGAGGTAAAGAAGTCTCGGAGTGGTTCGTCGGCATCCAGAATGGATAAGATAAAGTCTAAAGCTGGTGTCATTCTTGCCAACACTCAGGAGGTGTTAGAACGGTGGAGTGAATATTTTGAGGAAATGTATGAGTATGCCTCGGACGCTGGCAATGAGAGTGAGTCGGATGCTTACTCCACGTTGACAGCGTCCGACGAAGGCATAACTATGGATGAGATCGAATGGTCGATACGAAGCTTGAAAAATGGAAAATCAGCGGGAATTGATCTGATCACAGCTGAGATGATCAAATTAGGTGGCACTTACGTCCGGGACGCCTTCTGGTACCTATGCAACCAATGCTGGAGAACTGGAAGGGTCCCAATGGACTGGAGACGCGCAGTCATCGTGCCCTTGTATAAAGGCAAGGGATCACGCATGGACTGCGCCAACTATAGGGCCATCAGTTTGATCAGCTTAGCAGCAAAAGTATATGGAAAGGTGATTGAAAGGAGAATGAGGGTGAAATCCGATGAAATGCTGTGGGACGCACAAGGAGGTTTCCGAAATGGAAGGGGATGTACGGATCAAGTTTTCTCGCTCCGCAATATCGTAGAGAAGCATCTGGCCATAGACCGGAAGGTTTTCTGCGGTTTTGTGGATCTTGAGAAAGCCTTTGATAGGGTTGTGCGAAAGGAACTGTGGGACATATTGCCGAGATATGGGATTGACGGTTCACTGCTCCGTGCTGTGCAGTCCACTTACAAGGATTGCTCAGCATGTGTGCGGATAGACGGTGGCATGTCACCCTGGTTTGATGTCAAAATTGGTGTCAAACAGGGTTGCATGCTATCTGCTATGCTGTTTATCCTGTATCTCGATAGTTGTCTGCAGAGAATAAGGTCAACGAATGTGGGATTGCGCATGGGTGACCAAGTGGTGAACTGTCTGCTGTATGCAGACGATGCCGTGCTATTAGCAGATACACCATCTAAACTGCAAACACTGGTCACAGCGATGAAAGACGACTGTATGGAGAAAGGCTTACTACTGAATGCGAAGAAAACAAAGATAATGGTATTTGAAAGAGAAGAATCCAGAACTAATGTAAGGATTACGATTGATGATGAAGTGTTGGAACAAGTGGATGAGTTTGTATATCTTGGATGCGCTTTCAGCAGGGATGGAAGGTACACCGCAGATGTGGAAAGACGAGTGATTGCTGGGAATAGTGTGAATGGAGCGTTGGGAAATCTTCTTGGCAGTAAAATCCTGAGTCAGAAGGCACAACTCGCTATACACAATGCAGTGTTGGTCCCAACGCTAACTTATGGAAGCGGGAGTTGGGTATGGCAGAAAGAGCATGAAAGTAGAATAAACGCGGTTGAAATGCGAGCGCTGCGCAAAATTTGTGGCGTAAGGCTCGTAGACCGTATTCGCAATGATGATGTTAGAAATAGAGTTGGTCTGAAAGAGAGCGTCGGTGTTAAAATAAGAAGAGGCATGCTCCGATGGTTCGGGCATGTAGAAAGAATGCAAGATGAAAGAATGACGAAGCAGATATACAATGCAAAAGTGGAAGGATGTAGGAGCCGGGGAAGGCCAAGACTTACCTACCATGACCAAATTGGTCATGTTCTATCAGAAGGTGATGTCAGGAGCCCTAGAAACCGGCGTGCGTGCATGAGAAGAGCAATGAATGTTAAAGAAGCGAGTGAGATATGTAAGGATCGAGTCACGTGGCGCTCGGTTCTCTCTGCCTACCCCGCAAGGGATTTGGCGTGAAGTTATAGATAGATAGATAGATAGATAGAAATAGAGTTGGTCTGAAAGCGAGTTAAAATAAAAAGAGGCATGCATTCGGGTATATTTTATTATAATAGAAATAGAGTTGGTCTGAAAGCGAGTTAAATTAAAAAGAGGCATGCATTCGGGTATATTTTATTATAATAGAAATAGAGTTGGTCTGAAAGCGAGTTAAATTAAAAAGAGGCATGCATTCGGGTATATTTTATTATAATAGAAATAGAGTTGGTCTGAAAGCGAGTTAAATTAAAAAGAGGCATGCATTCGGGTATATTTTATTATAATAGAAATAGAGTTGGTCTGAAAGCGAGTTAAATTAAAAAGAGGCATGCATTCGGGTATATTTTATTATAATAGAAATAGAGTTGGTCTGAAAGCGAGTTAAATTAAAAAGAGGCATGCATTCGGGTATATTTTATTATAATAGAAATAGAGTTGGTCTGAAAGCGAGTTAAATTAAAAAGAGGCATGCATTCGGGTATATTTTATTATAATAGAAATAGAGTTGGTCTGAAAGCGAGTTAAATTAAAAAGAGGCATGCATTCGGGTATATTTTATTATAATAGAAATAGAGTTGGTCTGAAAGCGAGTTAAATTAAAAAGAGGCATGCATTCGGGTATATTTTATTATAATAGAAATAGAGTTGGTCTGAAAGCGAGTTAAATTAAAAAGAGGCATGCATTCGGGTATATTTTATTATAATAGAAATAGAGTTGGTCTGAAAGCGAGTTAAAATAAAAAGAGGCATGCATTCGGGTATATTTTATTACTATAGAAATAGAGTTGGTCTAAAAGTGAGTTAAAATAAAAAGAGGCATGCATTCGGGTATATTTTATTACTATAGAAATAGAGTTGGTCTAAAACTGAGTTAAAATAAAAAGAGGCATGCATTCGGGTATATTTTATTATGATAGAAATAGAGTTGGTAGATCAAGTTGATTGTGTTCTATCAGAAGATGATATCATGAGCCCTAGAAACTGGCGAGCGTGCATGAGAAGCGAGTGAGGTATATAAGGACCGAGTCACGTGGCGCTCGGTTCTCTCTGCTACCCCGAGATAACTACAGTAAGCCATCCTCCACGACCCACAGAGAAAATCAGACCTTTCTTATGTTAGGTTATATTACTTTTCTCGGTGGCGCAGTGGTGAAACGCGCTGTAACGCTACTTTGACACCAACGCTCCTGGGTTCGATACCCACACACTACAAACATTTTTGTGCATGAACATGTCTGTTTGTCTCGGTTTGGGTATTTTCTATGTATAATAAGTATGTATGTACCTACAAAAAAAATGTATTTACCAGTTTATCAGTTGTCTAGTACCCATAACACAAGCTTCGATTGCTTTGGAGCTAGGTGGCGCTGTGTAATTTGTCCGACAATATTTATTTATTATTATTTTGTAATATAATTTCTTGGACATGCCGGTTTCCTCATGCTGAAGGAAAACATCGCGAGGAAACCTGAAATCACGTATTTAATGATACATGCCATGCCAGGATACAAATCAGGCACCGTAGATAAGGCTGGTTCTTTATCCATTGTGAATATCACTACTCCCCATGTTAAATCAGTATCTTAGCCATATCCTCAGACTTTCGTAGCGGACCCCATTAATCCTCTCACATCCTCATTCCCAGGAGTTAGTATCTTAGTTTTCAGAATGTACTCGGTACTCACTGCAAAGTACTTACCCAGGAAGTTGAACATGTGGTCTTGATGCATGTGCGGAGGTGGTACTGATTCTGTGGCCGCTGCGAACGCTGCCGCAGCGGGCAGTGCTATGGTTCGACCAGCCATATCTTCATCCTGTATAATATAATATTTATTAGGTTAGCTACGCGTGCATCTATACTTCGTCACGTGGCAAGTACCATCAACGCGAAACAAGTTGAGGGGCCCAATGGCATCATTACACGTGTCTAATATAACACGAAAGTTAAGCAACGTCGACTAAAGCCTGACTATGGATGGGTTTAGCCATCTCGAAGTTTTCTATGCTCGGGAACCGTGTGTAGTCGGTCCCGGCTGTTTTCGAGAAATTACAGACATAATGACATTGCTTGCGATACTGAAATTTACTTTTTTTTTTTAATTCAGTACCTAAAACACAGGCTGTACATAGACTGTGTGTATTTTAGGTATTTTATATTCTATGTGAATAGTATTTTATACCTATATTAAACCGTTGCGTAAACAACTGCGTAAATACATGGCCATGACGACCCACGAACTATATGCTGGGTTCGGCAGTTGGTGCCGAATATTAGAAACAAAGGCGTGATCAATTCGCCTATTTTCTTAAATTCGTGATGCAGGGGAGACCACTGTCAACCATAAAAATGCTTGAAGAGGAATACAGGTCATTCTAATAGCGGTTTAATATAGATATTAAACACTATTTACATAGAATATAAAACACAAATTCAGTCTATGTAGTGTCTAAATATGTACTGTGTGTGTTTTAGGTATTTTATATTCTATGTAAATAGTGTTTTATACCTATATTAAATCGTTAGAAAGACCTGTATTCCTCTTCAAGCATTTTATGGTTGACAGGAAGAGATCGCTATTGGGATTAGTCCGCAATTGAATCATCCTAGTCTAAACCGTTTTTGAGTTACTATCTCAATGTCCATTTTTGATGTGAAACATATTGGCGCGCCTTGACAGTAAAATCGAACCGTATGCCGTGACGGCAAATGGCATGACGCTCTCTTACGCCGTCATGCCTTCTCTACGTCGCTACTCTCGACTGCCTTGCAAGTGTACGTGCGCATACAGACCGTTGCTACTCTGCATGAGCTGTTTACTATATATATCCGATGGTTTTTGATTTTTATTTATTAAATATTTGGATATTCACTAAGATGTTACACATCTGCCGGGCGTCCCGTGACGGCCACCACTTTTCATACAATAAAGTTTTATAAACAAACAACATAAGCAAAGAAAGCACACGCGTAGCACAACTTGGCTCGGAAAGTCTTTGGCTTATTGCAACTCGCAGAAGACGCATGAAGTTACCATAAGTTCCTGAGTAGTCGCTGTACCGCGGAACTGGCAGCGCTGCCTGATGAACGAAACTGAAACCTCTCCGTCAAATATTCTGGTGCCTATGGTGGTTGAACAGAACGGTTGTATAATATCGTGAGTTTTGACAAGCTCGATGGCGCCCGCGGTTAATAACGCGACTTTGACACCAACGCTCGTGGGTTCGATTCCCACACAAGACAAATATTTGTAAGCATGAACACGTCTGCTTATCTCGATCTGGGTGTTTTTAAGAGTGGTCGGTCCAGTTCAAAAGCTTTCAGCTAATGGGTGCCGCTTTGATATCGCCGATACGTCTCTATCTATAACTTCACGCCAAATCCCTTGCGGGGTAGGCAGGGAGAACCGAGCACCGCATGACTCGATCCTTACAAACCTCACTCACTTCTCTAACATTCAATGCTCTTCTTATGCACGCTCGCCGGTTTCTAAGCCTCCTGACAACCTTTTGATAAAACACTGTCAGTTTGGTCATGGCAGGCAAGATCGCGTTTATTATGCCCCGGTGCGTTATTGCTGATACACTTGTCCCCTTATGTATAAGAAAACGGAAACTAAAAAATTTAAGACAAAAAAAAAATGGCTTACAACAAATAATAATCTTTGTGTAAAGTCATCACCTCTTTTGTCTATTAATAAACATGTAGTACAAAAGACGAAGGCGTTATATTAGTACGTGTGTGAATCCGTTATCTGCATGTGGGAAAACAATGAGTATTGCGAAACCATGCTGATCACTACGGTCAACAAGTGAAAAGTCCAGTCGGGCATTAATGCGCCCTATTAATGCCCAACTGGGGAAGTACCGTCCACCTCACAGAAAACCGCAGCAAAATAACAACTCCCTGGAGGGTTGTTGTGTTCCTGCGTGTGAATAAATAAATAAATAAATAAATGAGGTCACCAGCAAGTTCCCATGGAGTTGCTGTGTTAGCAGCAGAGGAGGTATCACCAGAGTGACATTTAATGTTTTACCGGCCGTTCATAGGCTACGATAATCACTTTAGATCAGGTGGTTAGTATACTTGTATGCCCTCCGTTGTATAAAAAAAATGTTGAAGTTTCTCCAAATTCTTACTGGATACCAAGCCAAGCCAAGTCGTCCACGAAAATAGCAAAGAGTGCACCACGAAGGAAATAACCTGTGGAGAGCTGATGAGACCGTTATTACGTAGGAACTGAATTAAGCGCTACAGTTCGAGGGGCAAAGTAGAACGCTCTGCTCTGCTCTTCATGCGCAGTAAAGTATAGACGAGCTCGGTGGCGCAGTAGTGGAACACGCTGTTACGCTAATTTGACACCAACGCTCGTGGGTTCGATTCCCACACAGTACAAACATTTGTGTGCATGAACATGTCTGTTTGTCTTGGTCTGGGTATTTTCTATGTATAATAAGTATGTATTTACAAAAAAAAATGTATTTACGTATGTTTATCAGTTGTCTAGTATCCACAACACAAGCTTCCGCTTACTTTGGGGCTAGATGGCGCTGTGTAATTTGTCCGACAATATTTATTTATTTATTATTATTTATTGCCAGTCAAGTATATTGGTTTGTAGAGTGCACTCACTCCAACACCAGCTCTTGTCGCAGCTTTACCAATCGCCGAGTTTTCGCCGCGGGGACCCATCATAATGGCCGCCGTGCCTTTGTTGATCCATTGAAATTGCTTGTTCTGTAATAAAAAAATAGTAAACAATTTAGCATTAACAGCGTCTAGAGGAAGTGCCGTAAGAGCCCAGTGGATAAAGACGGCCTGTTGACCAAATGATCTTCGGTTCGAATCCGGGAGGGGTACATAGAAGATAGTAAGCACACCCAGTGGAAGAGCCATACGTTTTCACCAAACGGCATAATCCCACATAGCCTACAGGACTCTCTAGGATTTATCGCAATAGCCCCATGACTCCGATCCACTTTTACGTCAGAGAGGGACACCGACCTACCGTTTTGGATTTTGCACTTTTAAAGAACGTAGTCTTGCGGGTGCGTTTATACAAGTTCATACAGAACTTAGCTCTGACCACCAGCCAATTCTGATCGAGTTCGGGCTACGCACTGACGTACAGACAGAC
Source organism: Pyralis farinalis (assembly GCA_947507595.1). Taxonomy (NCBI): domain Eukaryota; kingdom Metazoa; phylum Arthropoda; class Insecta; order Lepidoptera; family Pyralidae; genus Pyralis; species Pyralis farinalis. The sequence goes on from OX382263.1 coordinate 3,047,045, forward strand.
GAAGAAACCAGAAGGGTGACGGACTGGCGAAAACTCAAAAGAGTTTTCGAACAGACGTCGTCACCCGAACTTACCCAAACAGATCCTCACAAATGACGAGACCGACTTTGCGATTGACACCCCCACTAGCCACTTGCAAACTGCACCTAACAACTCTAGACAGGTCTTGACGGCAGAGTTCATTCGACGTTGGGAACTCCCTGCGTATTTGCGAGAGCTAGTGTTCGAATTTGCGGCCCGTACTATATTTGTGATATTATTTTGTACTATAATTATTTTCATTAGGTTATTTATTTTTTCATCCTTTGGCAAAATAAGATAATTAAGAATGTGTACTTAGATACTAATACAGTTAGTACAATCAATATTAACAACTTATCATATAGAAACCCCTGACAAACAGCGAAAAAAAAATCGACTTTTCCATACATTTGAAATCGGTAGGTATGAATATTTTTTTATTTATGGAACCGACGATATTGTTTTCACGATTTGACAGAGGTCTTCATATGCCCTTTAAGGCTGACGCACACCAAACGGTGTCGCAGGCGAGCTAATCCCAACAAACAAACAAAGCAAATTATGGAGGTAAAAGCTGGGTGTGCGAGCATTGCGCAAAATTTGCAGTGAAACGCTTGCTGAGCACGTTCGTGTAGTGTAGTGTAGTGTAGTTGGTTCGGACGCGTAGAAACAATGGAGGATAAAAGAATGATAAAGCAGATATACAATGTGAAAATAGAAAGATATAGGAGTCGTGGCCGACTAAGACTAACCTACCATGACCAAACGGACGTGCATGAAAAGTGCTACGAATGTTAAAGAAGCGAGTGAGCTGTGTAAGGACCGCGTCTTATGGCGCTCTGTTCTCTCTGCCTGTAAGCAGAGAGAACAGAGCGCCACGTGACACAATGACGCACTTACACACCACACGAGCTTCTGCAACTTCTTTTTTCGTCTGTAACGTGTTTATATGCAACGTGTCACACAAAAAGGGACCGGATTGCTCCAAATTTTGTGACATGTTGCATATGCATGCATGTGCTGGATCATTGCCGCTTTCCCGCTTTTCCCCGGCCCTTTGGATTTTAGCTTTTACAGCTTATCTCATGCACGCTAATCGGTTCCCAGGGCTCTGACATCATTGTCTGATAAAACACAACCAATTTGAGTACATTGTCTATTCTTTTCGTTATTCCTTCTCTTCTTGCTACAAGCCCGAACCTACGAAGCATGCCTCTTATTTTAACACCGACATCCTCTTTCAGATCAACTCTGTTTCTTACATCATTATTGCGAACGAGGTCACAAATTTTGCGCCGCACTGGCATTACGACAACGTTTATCCTACTTCCATGGTCTCTTTGAAAGATCTCAAATAAATCTGTGAGATTGATACCTCAAGTTTGGTCTCCGGAGCTCCAAGCTCAGGATTCAGTTTCAGTGCTGTGACCATGACTGGCGATAGGTTGAAGCTGTCGTCTGCACCGGGAGCTAAGTTTCCCAAGATCACGTTGGTAAGTTCGTTCACGTTCTTCATCATGCAGACGAGGGCTGCTGCAGCATGGGGCTCGTCAGATGGAATGCCTATTGAATTACTTAATATAAGAACCAGATTCTTGATATAGGCATGTACCACTGAACTCTTGATTTCGGATTTTTCTCGGCGTTGAAGGAAAACATCATGAAGAAACCTTACCTAAGAAGGGTCTGGTGTACACCCTGGGTTGTCTGACGGTAGTCGCTCCATGTCAAAGAAATAATTACTTTTTTATACAACGTCGGGTGGCATACAAGCATTCGGCTCACATGTAGCGAAGCGGTTATTGTAGCCTATGAAAGCTTTCAATACATTAAGTAACACTCGCGGGACCGCTGACACAGCAACTCCTTAGGAGTTTTACTTGTGACCTCACTCACTGTGACACAACAACTCTCCAAATAGTTGTTATTTTTCTGCGGTATTCTGTGAAGTAGAGGTACTTCCACAGATGCTTTGATTTGCCCTACCTCCCTTAAAACAAGTTGGTCCCTACGAGTAAGTGAGGTTACCAGCTCCTAAGGAGTTGCTGTGTCAGCGTCAGGGGAGGCAACGTTCACATCAGGTGCACTATATGTTTGTATGCCTTCAGATACTGTATATAATAAAGGGAGACACTTGCACCCACTTGGTTCGCTTACTGGGTATGGTGACGAAACAGCCTTACGTCACAAGATAGGCAGCGCGCGAGTAACATGCCCGAGGTGTTGCAAGCGTCAATAGGCTGCGGTGACCGCTTACCATCTAATGCGAGCCGCGTGCTCGTTTGCCAATCTAGTTATAAAAAAATCTACATTCACTTATGCTACAAGGTATTCCCTGTTCTTCTCCTGCGGTGGTAATTTCGGCAAGGGTATCATATCACTTACCATTATCATCGCAGCCATGAGGGTCGAAGAAGTAATAGCGGTCGTCGTCCTGCCACACGGCTGTGGAACCACCCCTGGCGGTCAACACGGCGTAGCTGTATTCCTTGAAGAGGTTCTTCAACGAGTCCTTGAGGGATAAGACTCCGCTACCCTTCTCCGAGTTCAGTTGACCTGAGTATATGAGAAATAGAAGAGAAGATTTAAAATGAAAATTAACCAATGTTTATACCACGAGCTCGGTGGCTCAATGACGAGCTCGGTGGCTCAGTCGTCAATGACGCGACTTTGACACCAACGCTCGTCGGTTCGATTCCCACACAAGGCAAACATTTGTGTGCATGAACATGTCTCTTTGTCTTGGTCTGGATGTTTTAAGAGAGGTAGGGCGCATCAAAGCAACCCGTCTGGGAAAGTACCTCCACCTCACTGAATACCGCAGCCAAATAACAACTCCCTAGTGGGTTATTGATTTCCTGCGTGTGAGTGAGGTCACCAGTAAGCTCCCAAGGAATTGCTGTGTAAGCAGCAGAGGAGGCATTACAAGCGTTAATAGGCTACGGTACCTGCTTTACATCAGGTGGACCGTATGCTTGTATGCCTCCCGCCGTGGTATATAAAAAAAGAGAAGAATTAACCAATGTTTATACCAGTTCACAGAATTCTAGAATATTCGCCAGTTGTCAACGGCAACATACGTTTCAATTCAGCTGTGCTCTGTCCATTTTTTTAACAAAGCTTTTAATTGACAGTCTGTATCATATAACTAGTCTGGCCATAAATACTGTTACATTTAAACTTTTCTTTTTTTCATCTCTTTAATTATTTTGAATTTGGAACGCGTTAAATATAAAAAAAACTTCTTTCGATTTCCCGCCGTTTTACATATATTTTTGTGTTTATTATCAAATTACAATATGGAATGGGGTGTTAAAAAATATAGGATTGCAGTGATTGCCTCGCATTTCAGGTCATGTTCATAAGCTTAGTATCAGCTGTATGTTTGTATATCGTCCTATCAACAGATATACCAAACACTTCCTCTGTTGAAGGCCATAAAAGGTCGGAGCGACCGCGTGCTTTTAGAGCTACAAAGGCTAATGCTGTTAAAACCAGAATTCGCCGAAACAATAAAAAACATTACTTATCGATTTACTTTTCGAAATAGAAAATTTCAAACATAACACTCGGATAAGCAAGGACCGCGTCTTATGGCGCTCGGTTCTCTCAGCCTACCCCGCAAGGGACTTGGCGTGAAGATATACATACATACATACATAACACTCGGCATTATCTGTCGCCAAGAGAAAGAGAAGTGAAAAATGCAGTTTGTTATTTTTTTATTCATACATGCTAACCACAATCTGTACAAAAATTAAACCTAAAGCAGGTCCCTTCATTTAAGAGTCAAATAAACATAAGTAGAAGGCAAGGTATAGTTAGAATATAAAAAAATCGGCCAAGTGCAAGTCGGACTCGCGCACGAAGGGTTCCGTACCATAATCTATAAAAACGGCAAAAACAATCACGTTTGTTGTCTGGGAGCCCCCCTTAAATATTTGTTTTATTTTAATTTAATTATTTATTATTAAAGTGAATATATAACTAAATATTCTGTCAATATTTCAAGCGTCTACCTGTTGCCATTATCAATATCGAGCAAAAATGAGCAAAAAAATCACGTTTGTTGTATGGGAGCCCCCTTAAATATTTATTTTATTCTATTTTTTAGTATTTGTTGTTATAGCGGCAACAGAAATGCATTTGTGAAAATTTCAACTGTGTAATTATCACGGTTCATGAGATACAGCCTGACGGTGACAGACGGACGGACGGACGGACAGCGGAGCCTCAGTAATAAATAGGGTTCAGTTTTACCCTTTGGGTACGAAACCCTAAAAATGATAGCAGATATCGCCGCTCGCCGCTCGCCGTTACGCCCCAGGAGCAAAAATTTTTGCGAGCTTTCGAAGGTCAACGTGAGAGTGGTCGGAACGATACAACGTGGTCATCATCCAGCGTCTGTAATGGTTTGGTAAGTCTTATTCCGGAGTCACAAAGATTTTTGTGAAAAAGGAGCGAAGATTTCAACCAAAGTGTATCAAGAGACAGTCTTGGATCGTGTTGTGAAAGTTTTCAGCAATACACTTTTTAAAAATGCACCGTGGTCTTTCCAGTAGGACTCTGCACTTGGTCACAAGGCACGAACTACCCATGCCTGGCTCGAAACCTACGTTCCGGACGTTATGAAAGCTGAAGACTGGCCCTCGTCTAGCCCAGATTTGAACCCCTTAGACTACAAATTATGGTATTGTGGTCAGTTTTAGAGGGCATGGCTTGCTCGAAACGACACGCCGACATTGTGTTTATTAAGAAATCTCTAGAGCAATCACTGGCTAAATTTCCTATGGAAACAGTGTGTAAATCGATAGACTCGTAGCCAGTCAGATTAAAGGCCTGAATCAAAGCCAAAGGTGGCCATTTTGAATAGAATCATGTTTCTTATTTTTTACTGAGACTTCCATAAATATGTACAAATAAGTTTTATTAAGATTACCTTACTTCATAAAAAAATAAAAGCATATTCATTTGTAACAGAACTTACCTATGGCCGGACTAGGTAGAAAAGAGTTTGCTATTGGTTCTGAGTATGATCTGTTGGAATATATTAATTGGCTCAATTTATTAACTCCATACATACATATCATCACACCTGTCTCCCGTTGGGGTAGGCTGAGACTATGGAACACCAGGTGCACTGATCCAAATATACAACATCTTTCGCATCTTCCATACTCTTCATGCATGCTCTTCGATTTTGGGTGATTTTGATATGGCCCTTATTAACTAGACTCCTTTACTTATTAACAACTTGTAGTACAAAGCATTACCACATTTTACTGCGGTTTTTGTTCATACCTGTATACAAACTGTCCTGGACATCAGTTTCAATGCAATCAAAATCGGAAACTTTGAACTTTGTCAGTACATCTGCCGCTGCTAGCGTTCCGCTTGGAGTCCCTTCGCCTTCCTCAGCGGCCTCCTCATCTATTTTAGGAGCGTCTAAACTGATACCCAACTTTTCTAAATACTCCATTGTGTTCTGGTAGAGAACATCACCTCTTATCAAAGTCTGGAAAGATTAGATTTATGGTGAAAACTTTACTGGATATGGATCCACCGGCTTGAAACTCCTGTTATTTTTTTTATACTACTTCGGGAGGCATACAAGCATACGGTCCACCTGATGTAAAGCAGTTACCGTAGCCTATTAACGCTTGTAACATATATCACTCGCGCGATGCCTACTCTGCTGCTTACACAGCAACTCCTTAGGAGCTTACTGGTGACCTCACTCGTAGGAACGCAATAACCCTCTAGAGAGTTGTTATTTGGGTGCGGTTTTCTGTGAGGTGGAGGTATTTCTCCAGGCGGGCTGCTTTGATGCGCCCTACCTCTCTTAATATACCTCTGTTAATAAATAGTCGATCACCGAAAATGACAGCCTAGTGGGCAAAGAAGCAGCCTATTGTTAGACTGGTCACTGGTTCAAATCCTGGTGTGGGCTTGGACCACTAAATACCAATTTCCAGATTTATGTAATATTAGCTATCCGCCCCGGCTTCGCACGGGTGATATGATCGCTACCAAACTTCACAGGATCACTTGCTGAGCTAACCTGAAGATTCACTGAAAATTTCATCAAAATCTGCCCAGCCGTTTTTGAGTCCATAGAGGGCGTACAGGCAGACATTAATTTTTGTATATATAGATTTGTATTATGCTCGGCGGTGAACAAAAACATCGCGAAAGAATCCCTCCCGTAAAAGAAATTATATTTCAGAAGATGCGTGACCTAACCTAAGAAGAAAAAAGAAAGGTATGGTTTTCCCTCTGGCATGTGCAGGACTAACGCCAGACACATAATGAAACGAGTATTTTCGCCAAATCCTTAGGCTTGGGTGGTATAGCTCGTCGATCCTGATGGATTAGGAAACGGGATAATGCTAGGACGAAGATGAAAGACTTAGTGGTATCCATACTTTCCAAAGGTGGTGGAAAGTTTTCATTTTATCAACAACAGCAGCCCTTTCCATCATAGAACCACAGGTGCAGGCTTGCGCTGTCTTTGTTCCACTGTTGAGAATATTTCTTCGCGTACTAAAAAGTTCGGCAACTCCTATCTCTGTTGTAACATTAAAAACGCCTTGACTGCACATGTGTTTCTCCCTTCCTGCAATATGGTATCCTTCAAACGAAGCGTGAAGAAGCATGTTTCGGATCAGCATGGCAGCGTCAACTGGCAGAACACTAGTCTTTTGTCAGTTGCCGCTGCGATTTGGGCTCCTCTTTTCGCTTTTTACCATCAGGGGAAGCGAAACCAATATGCTGAGCTGAATTAATGAAATATTGACTGACCTCATCAATGTCATCTGTAGTCCAAGATGCTGGCTCCACGACATGGGCCATGGCTATAGCAGCTAAGGACATAGGCGTGGCTTGTTTGTTGCGGTGCTCTTCAGGAAACCTGGCGTCACCTTCGTGGAAGCGCCCACGAACCACCCAGCGGTTCGGAGCGACGGCTGCAAGGTTTCAGTTTGAAGACTTTATTGCAACTATACGGTATACTAGAAAAAGGTAAGGACTAAAATAGCACATATGTAAATCTTCACGCCAGGTCCGTAACGGTGTAGGCAGAGAGAACCGAGCACCAAAAGACGTAGTCCTTACACTTCACTCTCCTCATTAACATGCATAGCTCTTTTCATGCACGCTCGCCGGTTTCTAAGGCTCCTGACATCACCTTCTGATGAAACACGACCAATTTGGTATTGGTAGGTTAGTCTTGGTCTTCCTCAGCGCCTACATCCTTCCACTTTCGCGTTGTATATTTGTTTCAACATTCTTTCTTCCTGCATTCTTTCTACATGTCCGAATCAATAAATAAATAAACATTATCAGATAAATTAACAGCGCTACCTAGAGCCAAAGTAGCAAAGCTTGTGATATGGGTACTAGACAACTGACAAACATACGTAGATATACATATTTCGTGTAAATATGAACGTACATACTTATATGTATAAAAAAAACAGGCAAAGATAAACACACAAATGTTTGTACTGCGTGGCAATCGAACGCACGAGAGCTGGTGTCAAAGTAGCGTGAGTAACCAACCACTGCGCCACCAAGCTCGTCGTTAATATTAAGGCCCCAGTACACAGTAGCCCATGATGGCCCACGACAAGCCAAGGACGATTGGCTATCGTGGCGTGCAATCGAGATGTTGCCAGATTTTTGGCACTGTAGCAAATTGGCTAATTAGTGTGTTTAACCGCAACTTAATACACTGCGACATAACGTATTGCTTGGTCAGCGGCAATCCTAATGTTATTTATAGTCTAAGACAGCTTAATAAAGTTAGTCCTCCACCATGTGAGCACCCTTCTGGTCGCTCGGTTAGTCGCTTTTAGGATCCAGAGTCGACGTCCTCAGGAGGAAGTAGACTCTTCTCTAAGCGAATGCTCTTATCAGAGTGACGCTTGCGTCACCCCGTTCCCCTGGGGTGATCGCTTCAGATGAAGCCTTTATAGCCTTCCCGGCTAAAGGCAGTCCCAGGGGGTGTTTTAGTCAGTGGAAATCTGACATAACCAGTTCGTTCGCACGAAATGGTATCTTTGAAAGATTTCACCTCCTCCCTCCCGTTTTCCGGAGGGTGCCCCTCACGGAAGAATGACTAACGCACACCCGGGTGTGGGTTAGTCCTTCTTGTGTGGGTCTTCAAATTTCTTGAGCGAAAGTTTTTCTGCTTCTTGTCTTGGCTTCGTCTATACACATATACACAGTGGTGTCATTTGGCGACGCCTCCGACCAGCCTCGGACCCTCAGCACTACTAGCACAGACACCATCTCATTATCACCTCTTCTGTTATTACAGCACACTTCAAAGGAATCGTGGCGTAGCGTCGTCTGTGGTGTTCACACAATTGCCTTTTATCTTATGCGTACATCCTGATTGGCGGTAAGCAGTTACCTTAACCTATGGATAAAATAGATAACCTCATGCTGCATGGGTCATCAATGCACAAAGCGCTGGTATAACAATTGCAGCTGTTTGTAAGCTTGTTCTACACCCTGCTGGTTTAAATAAATATAGGGTGCAGTTCACACGCGATAGAAGTAAAGCCTTCAAAAATGTGAACTTCAAGATAATGAGAAGACTACATTTCAGGAGTAGGATAATTGTAGGGATCATTTATGATGACATTGATCATACTTGAAAAGTGTTTTTATCAAAATTATAAAAAAAATATGTAAACAATACACGTGTACAATACACCACGGTTATTATGACGCCTTATCCCAATCTTCATAATACGCAGACGCACACACATGTACTACTAACACACGTACAAAGCTCAGACCCGTAATAAATATTGTATAAAGCCTTCTATCTCATTCTCTCGCACGTCAAATCCTATACCTGTATTTGGTTGTCCCTTTTTACTATCGCTTTTTGTTTCATCTAGTTTAAAATCAGAACCATGCTAATGAAATTTTCACTTCAAAAGATACAGCGCCCCTAGCGGTTCTTTTTGGCAAATATAACGTATCCATACTAACGTCTGAGCTTATTGAATGCTTCAGGCATGTTCTCCCTGTCAAAGACAGCCACTTCAGAGATGCTGAATGGTTTCCTCCTCAAGTCGCCCACGTTGTCCATGAAGTATTCACAGAGACGAGCTATCCTTGCGAAGTATACCAGGCAGGCCTTCCCGCCTCCTTGGAGGCTCACCTGATAAGAATGATAAAAAGTTTCTTTTTTATACAACGTTGTCGTCTGCTAATACATTAACTCCTTAGGAGCTTACTGGTGACCTCATTCATACACAGGAACACAATAACCCTCCATGGAGTAGTTATTTGGCTGCGGTTTTTGCGATCTGAAGGTACTTCCCCAGACGGGCTGCTTTGGTGCGCCCTACCTCTCTTAAAACACCCAGACCAAGGCAAACTGACATGTTTATGCACACAAAATGTTTGTCCGGTGTGAGAATCGAACCCACGAGCGTCGGTGTCAAAGTAACGTAACAGCGCATTTCACCACTGCGCCACCGAGCTCGTCAAAAGTTGTAGTCCAACCAGAGTTGAAGTCTGAGCAGCCCGTCTGAGGAAAGTACCTACACCTCACAGAAAAACCGCAGCCAAATAACAAGTCCCTAGAGGGTTGTTGTGTTCCTGCATGTGAGTGAGGTCACCAGTAAGCCTCTAATGGCTTGCTGTGTTTGTAACAGAGATGGTATCGCGTGAGTGATACTAAATGTATTAAAGTTCATACGACAAACACAGCAAGCCATTAGAGGCTTACTGGTGACCTCACTCACACGCAGGAACACAACAACCCTCTAGAGACTTGTTATTTCGCTGCGGTTTTTCTGTGAGGTGGATGTACTTTCCTCAGACGGGCTGGTTTGATGCGCCCTACCTCTCTTAAAACATCCATACCAAGACAAACAGACATGTTCATACACGCTAATGTTTCTATTGTGTGGGAATCCAACCCGCGAGCGTTGGTGTCAAAGTCGCGTCATTCACGACTGAGCCACCGAGCTCGTCAACTGGTCTCGTCTTGGCTCGTCAACAATGAGATTATATTTTAAAAATGTTAGACGTGTGTAAGTGTCCGCTAGGGTTCAATAGTAAATCAGGGGGAGTACTCACTCTGTGTCCATACCGATCTGCCGGCCATGGATGGTACAAATAGTACTTCCCGCCTTCATTCCAAATGGCACATTCAAATTCACCAGGCACCTGGTTGAAATCACAATTTGAGCATCATCAGCAACACAATACGATACCGTTTATCCTGGAACTGGTCTTTCAAAAAAAATGTTATTGACTACTGAAAGTCCAATGACCGAAGTTCCTTCCGTTAATATCACCGCTTTACCTGCAATACTCCTGAGTCTGACTGCTTGAAGAACTCTTCGATGCCCCGGCAGAGATCAAATACTTTTGGGTTATTGGTAATCAGTTTTCCCCACACGGCAATACCTCGGACCTGAAGGAAAAGAATATTTTTCTACAAGAGTTCCAGGTCTGGGTGATTTTAAGAGAGGTAGGGCGCATCAAAGCTGCCCGTCTGGGGCAGTACCTTCACCTCACAGAAAACCGAAGCCAAGTAACAACTCCATGGAGAGTTGTTGTGTACCTGTGTGTGAGTGAGCTGACCAGTAAGCTCCCAAGGAGTTACAGTGTTAGCAGCAGAGGTGCATCACGTGGACCGTATGCTTATATACCTCCCGACGTTGTATAAAAAAACTGTTTGCATGTATGTATGTATATCTTTACGCCAAGTCCCTTGCGGTGTAGGCAGAGAGAACCGAGCGCCACAACACGCGGTCCTTACATACTTCACTCGCTTTAAAAAAACTTTTTATTTCGTATGACGTCGGGACGCATACAAGCATTCGATCCACCTGATGTAAAACACTTTCCTATGAACGCTTGCAATACTAAGTGTCACTCGCGCGATACTACCTCTGCTGCTTACACAGCAACTCCTTAGGAGCTTACTGGTGACCTCACTCACACGCAGGAACACACAACCCTCTAGGGAGTTGTTTTGGCGGCGGTTTTCTGTGAGGTGACGGGCTGCTCTGATGCGCCCCACCTCTCTTAAAAACACCCGGACCAAGACAAACAGATATGTTCATGGACACAAAAATTTGTCCTGTGTGGGAATCGAATCCACAAAATAGAATTCACATTGGCGCAGTAGTTAGTAACACTTCTTTGAGAAGCGTTACTAACTACTGCGCCAATGTGAATTTAAAAAAAAGTTAATAGATTCACGCATACTTTGAGATCTTCCACTGCAAATTAGTTAATGTGAACCAGCGCTGATCGGCAGCCACCAATCAACGTTGGTAGTGGCAGCGACGGCGTGCATCTACTAATGGTAGTGGGTGATATTTGATTGGCGGGATTTACGACCCAAGACCAAGGATTTGGCGAAGTGTTGTGTATGCCTGTATATCGGCTTGCTAGGACTGGTAGATCTTATCATGTAAATTGTATTCGATTTTATAATAAGTTGCCTGAAACAGTTCTGTCCTTTCCTGACAATGTATTCAAAAAGCACATCAAAAATACTCTCTGTAGAAGGGCTTATTATAGAATTGATGAAGATTTAACTGACAAAGATGACTGGAAATAATTCAGCACAGACCTGTGTCCTTAATATTCCTTGATTTTACCATTTGATATCATTATTGTACCAATATGCTTATGAATTTTTTTTTTAATAATATCTAATTGTCAATTTATAAGAGACCTATATTGGCAAGTTTCTTTCGGCATTTCTTCTTCGCCGATGGTCATTTCCGAAATGTTAGTAGATTAAAAAAAGGAAAAGTAAAATACGATAATTATATAAGATACAATAAGATTATATTTAAAAAAAAATGTAAGACGTGTCTAAGTGCCCGCGAGGACCCAATGGCAAATAAAGAATTTTTATCTTATTTTTATACATGAAGCGACTGCTGCCAAATCTCCACATTCAGGAGAAACGCACAGATCAGTTAAAATGTCACGGTACCTTATGCGTATACTCCTGATTTCGAATGCTTAAGTACTCCTTCAGCTCGCCCAATACAATCCGTCGGATGGGTCCTCCTCGTTCCACTAGAGATTCCTAAAGATTACAAATCATGATGTTAGATAAACATACAGACATGTCATCACGCCCGTCTCCCATTGGGGTAGGCAAATACTATAGAACGCCAGGTGCACCGATCGAAACATACCCCTCTCGCTTCTTCCACACTCATCAACATCTTCATGCATGCTCTTCGGATTTGTATGCTTTTGATATAGCCATTTTTCAACACATCACCGATGTCTCCATTCACTCTTGCCTGATACACTTTTGTCGTAACTCTTTTGTCCTACATTCTTCCTAAATGACCTAACCATCTCAGCATGATAGATAAACTTTACAATCGCACAGCTCGCCAAGACGGCTGGGAGTTCATACTCATACACTGGAACCGCAATGGTCGCGTACTGTGCGCTTCACGAGAAGTTTCTCACCGAGAACTATTAAGTTGTGGAATGAGCCCCCTGCCGAGGTTTTCCCAAGGGACTACAGTATGGGGCTCTTCAAGAAAGGCGTGAAGAGGTTCTTACAGGGTCGGCAACGCAAGAGTGACGCCCCTGGCGTTGCAAATGTCTATAGCCTAAGGTAACTGCTTACCACCAGTCAGGCCATATGCTTGTTTGCCACCTTAATGGTATAAAAAAACTCTTCTAAACAAACAAAAAATAACTGCGCTCCACAGGATTCTGGCGAGATTGAGTTACTGCTAACTAACGAGTACTTGAAGCCATCCCCGACCTTCATCATCATACCAGCTTGGTCTATCTATGTATAACTTTACGCCAAATCCCTTGCAGTGTAGACAGAGAGAAACGAACACCTCTGACCTTACATACCTCACTCGCTCCTCTAACATTCATAGCTCTTCTCAAGCACGTACGCCGGTTTCCAGAATATCTGACACGACCAATTTGGTCATAGTATATAAGTCCTCCTCGACTCCTACATGTTTCCACTTTCGTACATCTTCTGTATATCTGTTTCGTCATTCTTTCATCCTGCATAGAATTATGTAGTTTCAAAAAATATAGACTATGTCTAGTCAATGTATTGTTAAAAAATTCCTAATCCAAGCTAAATAATAACCAAGAATATCTAAGTACGCATTTGCTAGAGAAAACTAGAGAATGACGAATCTAATCTATAAATATAAGCAAACTGATATTTTCGACAACTTTCGACAACTTGTAATTCTTTCTTCCCCTCGTATTCTTTCATTCCGCTTACTCTGTATAAGTTATATCCAACATCCAGGGTCTCGTCAATGGTGTCTTCGTTCCAGGCTCGAGCTCTCAATCTCCTCAGCATTGCCAGGGCAGCCACGCAGCAAGGAATCGCCGTGAAGGTTTTGAACGTTTGATATCTAAGGGATATGAAACATTTGTGATTTAAAACGAAACAATCAGTCATTACACTCCCGAGCATAAATTATAAATAAATTACTCTGAATTGAGCAGAGGAAGGCCAAGACTTACGTGCCATGATCAAATTGGTCGTGTTCTATCTGAAGGTGATGTCATTAGTCCTAGAAACCGGCGAGCGTGCATGAAAAGAGCAATGAATGTTAAAGAAGCGAGTGAGGTATGTGAACTTCGAGTCACGTGGCGCTCGGTTCACTCTGCCTACTCCGTAAGGGATTTGGCGTGAAGTTATAGATAGATAGATAGATACTCTAAATAAGCTGCCTGAACTCAAAATAAGTTAATAAAGAAATAACTCTAAATAAGCTGACCAAACCTAAAATAAGTTAATAAATAAATATATCTAAATAAGTTGCCCAAACCCAAAATAAGTTAATAAATAATTACCCAAAATCAGTAGCCTAAACACAAAATAATTAATGAATAAATTTCCCCTATACAAGTTGCCTGAACCCAAAATAAGTTAATAAAATAAATTACTCTAAATAAGCTGCTCAAACACAAAACAAGTTAACAAATAAATTACCTTAAATATACTGCCCTAACCCAAAATAATTTAATAAATAAATTACCCTACATAAGCTACCATGTGTCTATACCATGAAAATATTAAAACCTGTTTGTATTGACAATCATATTGGGTTGGAAGAGGATATTCACATCGCCTCTAAAAGCCATATTTGAATCGGAATCAAAAAGTCATCTCTCAAAATGTATGGAATCTGATTCAATTCAAATATGGCTTTCAGAAGCTTCGTAAAATATTTATTTATTTAAGACATAGCAACAGCATACACATCACAATTACATATAAAAATGTATATACAGCTGCATTCTCATGTGTAGGTACACCAATTATAGGTACGAACAATTTACACCATAGCACAATAGTTTATTGCTTAATATTAGTACTTAGTTATCAAATTGAATATAATATTAAAATCACTATAATATAATATTAATTAACATAATCACATAATTATCAATATCATCCAACTGTAACGAGCGACAATTTACAAAGCAATAAATCTGCATAGAACTACAAAAAAAAATATCCACACTGATTATTTTATATCCACCTGTAATTAGCCATATGTCTGGTCTCTCTCTGTGTCCACTTCCCAGCGTCTTCTTCTTCTTAGGGTTATGCCGTTTCGTAATCCATTAGGATTGGCGGGGTCCGCTACCTAAGCCTAATGATTTGGCAGAGATACTGATTTTTACATGGAGCGACTGCCGTCAGACTATCACAACCCACGGGGAAAACCAGACCTATCTCTTATGTAAGGACACACGTCTTTCAAAATTTTAATTTCTTGGTCGTGAGGGTTTTCCTACACCGCCAAGCAAATGACAACCATAAATATGTGCGAATGTTATGTACATGTGTTATACTAGTAAATAACAGCAAGCTGTGTAGGCAGAGCTGATATTTTTTAAATTTAAAAATATTTAAATATTTTATTTTTAATTTTTTAATTTTTTATAAATATACGGAACCCTGTACGACATCTAGCGACGAGTGCTGTTACTTTTCCTGTTGATGGGAGTGCAGTGCAGACTCTGCACTGCAGAGTGGCCGGCCATACGTTTTCCCATATGTTTTTTTTTTCTAATTGGAACGATTTTGGACCGTTCTTCCTCACCAACGAACATTTAAATTTCAACTTAAAGGATACAAAACTACAATATGTTAGCTATTAGTGTGTCGATTTTGGAGTTTCTCACTATTACAGGATTATTTATTATTATTTATTACAGGACTATTACAGGACAGGATGTAACTGCGTTTACTTGTGGCTGCCACACTAGGTTTGCGCCTGTCTCGTGGTGGCCCTGATTCGCGAATTTCCTGGTAGTGTTACCATATAACAGTGCTTTAACATAGATGTGTGAGAGGAAAGGTGATGAAGCGCGCGTGTGTGTATATGGAAGATATGGATTTGCGTGCGTAACTGCGCCCTGGCAAAGTTACGACATAACTGTAAACTAATATGGGTGTATGAGAGTGTATATGGAAGGTATGGAATATGAACCTGTAACTAGCCATATGTCTGGTCCCTCTCAGTATCCACTTCCCAGCGTCGACCTGATGGAATTGGGAGTGGTAGTTCTGATCAGCGATCTCAACGGGACTGTGCACCACTGTTTCCGACCTCGGCGATGGTAGCATGTCATCTCTGGAAAGGATATTGTCAAGTTAAAACGGTACTTTAGATGCGTTTGTACTTCTTTAGGTATTGTACTGTTTATCAATCAGTTCATTCGCGTGTCCGGTGTGTTGATGGGAATATATTAACACCAATAACCCACTCACCACTCATACCCACCACTGTGTCTCCTGTGTAGCCAGAATTAACAGCGGCGACTACCAAAAAGGCAATGAACAGTGAAGTTCACTGCTGTCCCGGGGGATAAACTACAGCTGTAGTTGGAATTCACAACGAATTTAATCAGAAGAAATTTGTAGGAGTAGGAAGTTTTGGAATTGACTTCCCCTCTTGGCAAAGTGAGAGACAGCAATATGACAAATAAGGCATTTAAAAACCTCAAGAGATAGCTAGTCTAGTGAGGCTCAACTGCCGTGCACCACGGTTTATCAAATATCTAGCACTATTGGGACGTAAACTGTAAGTTGTTACCTAACACATCGATTCCGTAACGTATGAACCCTATGACGGAGGGATACCGATTGTTCGCGCTGCCACGGCGCAATTGCTATCAATGTGCAAGGTGACCGCACGAGGCAGGCCGCTACCTTTAATTTCTGGCTGCGTGATGAGTATGTAGCTAAGTTTGTCCATTACGAGGTCTTTGCGTCGCCCCGCATCCCCTAGGGCGATCGCCTCCGATGAAGCATTTAAAGCCTTCCCGGCTAAAGGCAGTCTCTAAGCGGTGTTTAGTAAATAGGAGTCTGACATAACTCGTTCGGCCGTCTGAAAGGGTACTCATGAGAGTTTACCGCTTCCTTCCCATCGGGTCCCGGAGGGTGCCCCTCACGGAAGAATGACTAACGCACACCCGGGTGTGAGTCAGTCCTAATTTTGTGGGTCACATTCACATTTTTTTTTTTTTAAATTCGAGGTCTTTTTCAACTTCTGTATTCAATCAGTTGGACTGCAGAAATTTAGAATCTTAATGGTAGTGCCAATGGTTCCAATTATTTGAATGGAGCAATGTACTTACACATACATGTGTGTCTTGTGTGGGAATCGAACCCACGTGCGTTGGTGTTAAGTTGCATTTCTAACCAATAGTTAATAGTTTCAGACGTTATTTTGCGAAAGTCAAATTTACATGCAATTTAATCTGATACCAAATCAAATCAAATCAAATCATTTTATTTGCAGGCAAACACGGTAGTATACATTGCATATACAGATCTTATGTAATATTGATCGAGCATGTTGCGCCAACAATTGGCATGCAAAAAATAAAATAAAAATGTATTAGTTAAAATTCGTAAAAAACAATAATGTAACAATGTCACTGAGTAGATTGTAATAAAATAAATTAGTCTAAATTGTACACAAATTAACATTATCGAGTAAATTACTATAAATGGGGTTGATATCTTTAAAATTTAATTTTTGCGAATTCATTAATGTCATAGATGCTGTTCCTACTAAGTAGCTTATACAATGCCCTCTGGAAGGTATTCATGGGTAGAACCTTCAAATGCTGTGGTAACATGTTAAATAATTTGATAGACATATTGTAACTATTTCTTGCAAAACACGTGGTCTTATGATAGATACCTGCTTTGTGTTCGTCCGCCACAAATTAGTTCATGCAAACTTGCCCCGGCCGGCACCCACCCACTACCGTTAGTAGATGCAACATGCCGTCACTTGCCATGGCTGCTCCGGTAGTCTCTGCCTCGGCTGCTGCCGTCGTCCTACCTCCACCTCACAAAAACCGCGGCCAAAATGATAAATCCCTGGAGAGTTGTTGTATTCCGGCGTGTGAGTGAAGTCACCATTGAGCTCTTAAAGAGTTGAGTGGTGGCATCGCGCGAAAAATACGTAATATATTGCAAGCGTTCATAGGCTTCGGTAACCGCTTAACATCAGGTGGGCCATATGCTTATATGTCTGCCGACGTTGTATATAAAAAAAAGAATTTATAGATAGATAGACTTACCTACCATGTTCAAATTGGTCGTGTTCTATCAGAAGGTGATGTCAGGAGCCTTAGAAACCGGCGAGCGTGCATGAAAAGAGCTATGAATGTGAAAGAAGCGAGTGAGGTATGTAAGGATCGAGTCACGTGGCGCTCGGTTCTCTCTGCCTACCGCGCAAGGGACCTGGCGTGGAGTTATAGATAGATAGACGAAGATCGGTCAGTTGCTGAACAATAATGTTCTTTCTATTTTCTACTATTCTCCTTGTATCACCTGCCGTAGTTGTGGCCATCTGCTGCAGGACAGTAAAGGAAGAAATCCTCTCCCCGAAGACTCATGATCTGGTCCAAGGTGGGAGCCGGGGGAGCGCGCTCCGGCTGCATTGGCAATGTCGGTGGCGGCTGCAAGATGTGTAGATGAAAACAATATATTGCAGTAGATGCGAAGGAATAAAAGTCTTCAGCTATATAAGGCGAAGCTGCCACTACTATATTAATAAAAATAAATATAATTTCTAAAATAAAAGTAGCCTAAGTTACTCCTTATTATATCAGCTATCTGCCAGTGAAAGTCCCGCTAAAATCGGTCTAGCCGTTTCAGAGGTTAGCCGGAACGAACAGATAGACAGACAGACAGACAAAAATTGTAAAAAAAAATATTTTGGTATATGTACCGTGTATACATCCACATGCATTTAATAAAAAACGGTTATTTTAATATTACAAACAGACACTCCAATTTTATTTATCTGTATAGAAGATATACGTTCATGCTAATCGATCTCCGCGGACATTAACACCATCTTTTTATTGCAAAAGAGAGCCATAAGAGCTATCTACAAACTTGGTCCCCGGGAGAGCCTTAGAGAAAAATTCAAAGAAATAAATATTTTAACAGTCGCATCGTAATATATCTATGAAAATCTTTTGTATCTCCATAAAAACATAGACTCATTTTGTAAAAAGAGTGATACACATAGCATAAATACCAGATATAAGCATAATCGTGTGTTACATGCAAGCCATCTCCACAAAATAAGTAATTCTTTTATGGGGCAATGTATACGGTTCTATAACAAACTTCCCAGCAATATAAGAGAATTGTCAATAAACAAATTTAAAACTACTGTTAAAGCCAAATTGTGGAGCAGGGCATATTATAAAGTATCTGACTATATTAATGATAAAAATGCCTGCGAGTGAGTCGATCCAATTATAATGTAATTAATAAAATATGTAAATTTGTTTGGATACCAAAAGAAGGATGCCTGAGTTTTTTGGCAGTATTTTTATCAGTGCTCACCTAGTCATGAACTGCACGGTAGGGAAAAAAATTGTGACGATTCTAAACAAATGTAGCCATTTATTTTTACGGAATAAAAAGATTTTGACTTTGACTTTTTGACTTTGACTTTGATCTTATCACTATTTCTTTACTTTTTTTTTGACACTAATGCGTTATCTCATATCAAACCTACCTGCTGCACTCGCGCCCGCACTCGGCTATGGCTGAAAATCAGTGTTTTTGCAAATCAACTTGCAAAAGTTTTATACTGCGCTATGGCCTTTTTGTATTGCTGCAGCACACACATACCTGTACTAAACGTTTCAAATACACAACTTTTGTAACAATTTATTGGTCAACGTATGTGTGTGTCTGTGGAAACAAATAAATAAATAAATAAATAATAATAAAAAAACAAGGTATTCCTTAGGCGGTGTTTAGTCAGTAGGAGTCTGACATGACTCGTTCGGCCGTCTGAAAGGGTACTCATGAGAGTTCACCGCCTCCCTCGCATCTGGTCCCGGAGGCTGTCCCTCACAGAAGAATGACTAACGCACACCAGGGTGTGGGTTAGTCCTTCTTTTGCGGGTCTACATTTTCATGGGCGAAAACAAAAAAAAGAAACGTGGCGCGCCCACTACGCTGAACCGTCATAGTCTTCTCCTCCTTAGCATTATCTCGTTTCATAATCCATTAGGATTGACCGGACCCACCACCTAAGACTAAGAATTTGACGAAAATACTAATTTTTACATATCATACCTATACCGGACTTTTAGACTATTTCAAGATTGTGGCATGATGTCCCTGAGACAACTGTTTACATGGCACGTAACAGTTCGTGAACATGCAACACTAACTTATGTTATGTTATGACCCGAGCATGCCATTCCGAAGAAAAAATAGAATATATAAATTGATCAAATATAATATTTACAGCATTTTACAGGCGACAATCATGATTCTTAACCTCGTACGTATACAACAAACTTATAAAATTAACTCACACGTAAATATGTACCCCAAAACAACAAACACACAGACAGAGAGAGAGATATATATATATATTTATGTTACTGTTTAGCAATAATATACATATATGTCATCCTAGCTATTGTATTTCGTATAGGTTATAAGTACTACTAGCACTTATAGCATCGGTGTTAAAATAAGAAGAGGCATGCTCCGTTGGTTCGAACATGTAGAAAGAATGCTCGATGAAAGAATGGCGAAGCAGATATACAATGCAAAAGTGGAAGGATGTAGGAGCCAAGGAAGGCCAAGAATTACCTACCATGACCAAATTGGTCGTGTTCTATCAGAAGGTGATGTCAGGGGCCCTTGACACCGGCGAGCGTGCATGAGAAGAGCAATGAATGTTAAAGAAGCGAGTGAGGTATGTAAGGATCGAGTCACGTGGCGCTCGGTTCTCTCTGCCTACCCCGCAAGGGATTTGGCGTGAAGTTCTAGATAGATATAAGTACTCTTAAATGTTTTCACACCGTATCCTAGAACCTAGAGTACTGAAATACAGGTTCTTTCCTAGTTTAGGCTCCAGTCCACCCAACCTACGGATCTCTTTGTTACTCATTATGTAAACTAATGGTGGAAAATACTGTCCTTACATACTTCACTCGCTTCTCTAACATTCATAGATCTTTTCATGCACGCTCGCCGGTTCCTGGGGCTCCTGACATCACCTTCTGATAAAACACGACCAAGTTTGGTCATGGTAGGTTAGTCTCGGTCTTCCTCGGCTCCTACATCCTTCCACTTTTGCATTGTATATCGGTTTCGTCATTCTTTTGTCCTGCTTCTTTCTACATGTCCGAACCAACGGAACGTGTCTTTTCTTTCTTGTCTATGATAATACGTACGTAAATCCGTAAACACAAATTTAATGATACATGCCACCGTCAGGATTTGAACCCGGTTAATTATATAATAATCCGGTTTTTTATCCATTGAGCTTTTACTGCTCCTTGATTTTCATTCTACTTTCATGCTGTTTCTCCTAAACGAGAGCTGCGTTGTTCCCAAGAGACAGCGTTAGGGATCCCTACATGCACAAACTTACCTCTTTCGGTTGTTTTCGATAGAAATCCCTGACTTTCTTCCGAGAAGTTGCCCGGGAGGTCGCTACGCTGACTGCACTTAAGGAACATTGTGGATACTGCCCCTGAAAAGAAAAAAAATCGCAATTAAAAATATAGTTATTTATGGATATTGGCCCTGTAATAAAAAAAAAAAATCGGCCAAGTGCGAGTCGGACTCGCGCACGAAGGGTTCCGTACCATTATCTATAAAAACGGCAAAAAAAAAAAACACGTTTGTTGTATGGGAGCCCCCCTTAAATATTTGTTTTACTTTAATTTAATTATTTATTCTTAAAGTAAATATATAACTAAATATTCTGTGAATATTTCAAGCGTCTACCTGTTGCCGTTATCAATATCCAGCAAAAATGAGCAAATAAATCACGTTTGTTGTATTTGAGCCCCCTTAAATATTTATTTTATTCTATTTTTTAGTATTTGTTGTTATAGCGGCAACAGAAATACATCATCTGTGAAAATTTCAACTGTCTAACGATCACGGTTTATGAGATACAGCCTGGTGACAGACGGACGGACGGACGGACGGACAGCGGAGCCTCAGTAATAGGGTTCCGTTTTACCCTTTGGGTACGGAACCCTAAAAACGAGTGTGCTTTAGACGCATTATTATAACAGTAGTACGCGAGTGACATCCCCGTGGTGTCGCGAGCGTCAATAGGCTGCGGTGACCGCTTACCGTCGTCGGGAGGCATGCAAGCATACGGCCCACGTGATGTAAAGTAGTTACCGTAGCCTATTAGCGCTTGTAGTATATTAAGTATCACTCGCACAATGCCTCCTCTGCTGCTTACACAGCAACCCCTTATGGGCTTACTGGTGACCTCACTCACACACAGGAACACAACAACCCTGTAGGGAGCTGTTATTTGTCTGCGGTTTTCTATAAGGTGGAGGTACTTCCCTAGATAGGTTGCTTTGATGCGCCCTTTCACTCTTTCTTCCTCCCATTGTGTGTTAGTTGATTGCCGAAGACACTTATTTTTATATAGAACGACTGCTCAGACCTCCACAACCTAGAGGAAAAATTAGAGACCAGACCTTACTTAGGTTTTTTAGGTTCCGTGCGCGGGTTTCCTTACGATCATTTCCTTCATCGTCGAGCATGTGATAATTATAATTATGTACATAAAACCGACAACACGAACTTAGTGGTACACGCCCATTTGTCGAGCTCGGTGGCTCAGTCGTGAATGACGCGACTTTGTCACCAACGCTCGTGGGCTCGATTCCCACACAAGGCAAACATTTGTGAGCTGTTCATGCATCTGTCTGTTGTCTTGGTCTGGATGTTTCAAGAGAGGTGGGGCGCATCAAAGCAGCACGTCTGGGGAATTAACTCCACCTCACAGAAAACCGCAGCCAAATAACAACTCCCTAGAGGGTTGTTGTGTTCCTGCGTGTGAGTGAGGTCACCGGTAATCTCCCAAGGAGTTACCGTGTAAGCAGCAGAGGAGGCATCGCGCGCGTGATACTTAATATATCTCAAGCGTTGATAGGCTACGGTAACCGCTTCACATCAGGTGGGCCGTATGGTTGTATGAAATAGTAGAGAGATAGCTTACTTCATTAATCTTCTTCTCCACCAGGGCATTGATATTCATGCTCTCCCATTCGCTGGGGCAGTGTATCTTCAGTGCCTTCATGTCCAGTTGGTAGTTGGGTGTTCGAAGTAGAGGTTCTTTTTGGACTACCTGTGAAAAATTGGCACATCAATATTATATACCCTTCTCGCCAAATCCCTTACGCGGTAGGCAGAGAGAACCGAGCGCAGTGACTCGATCCTTACATACCTCACTCGCTTCAATAACATTCATTGCTCTGCTCATGCACGCTCGTGGGTTTAGGGTTCCCGACATCACCTTCTGATAAAACACGATCAATGTGGTCATGGTAGGTAAGTCTTGGCCTTCCTCGGCTCCTACATCCTTCCACTTTTGCGTTGTATATCTGTTTTATAAATGTTCCTGCATTCTTTCATGGATTCTTATTTTAACACTAGCTACTCGTCTCGTTCGCACGAGTGATCTGATCGCTACCAAACTTCATAGGATCACCCGCTGGACTGATCTGAAGATTCCCTGAAAATTTAATCAAAATCTGCCCAGCCGTTTTTGAGTCCATAGAGGACATACAGACACACTTTCATTTTTATATATATATATAGATAGGCACTTTTTTCAGACCAACTTTGTTTCTGACATATCACTCAAATCTCTTAGAAAAATGGCACGAACGGATGTCATTTTTTGTTAAGTAAAACTTCTTTACGCACGCATGACTTGGGGAGTAAGCTGGTGAATGCATAACGAGAGCGTTACGAAAAGTGTGATCGGGTGAGGTGAACGGAAGTTGAGAAGGTTATAAGTTAGGGAAGATAGAAATAGAGAGAGTTACGTTTCGTATATTACTGTACGGGCAAGAGAGAGAGGTGCAAGCATACATTTTCTTTCTCTCTGACAGACACAGACAAGACACAGTGCAGGCCTATAGATGGAGCTGAAGAAGTTTTACTTCAGTCGTGTGGTCTAAAGCGCACTCGTTTTTTTGTATGCTCAACATATTACCGGGAAAGTTTAGACAGAAAAACAAATGCGGACAAAGTCGCGGTTATGAGCTAGTCTGTTGGGTTATGGGATTTATTGGTTGTGGGGGTCTGATGGTAGTCGCTCCATGTCAAAGTATCTTCTGCAAATCCTTAGTCTTAGATAGCATCACCACCGATCCTCCCTCATCGGTGCGAATATAGCTGCATGCGGCGATGGGAGCCGTCAACCACCACACAGCGCCAATTCCGTCGGGTCGAGGAGTACCGAGTGCAGCAAAGGCACGTGGAATGTGAGCGGTGAATTGAATGATAAGATGAACGAGCTGATGGACGTAATGAATGAGAGACGTTTAGATGCTTTGTGTGTGACAGAGGCTAAGCGTAAGGAGAGCTTCTCTTGCGCTTAGTCTCTGTCACACACATCAATGGTCTGCCCGGTAGAATGATTGTCTGGGGTAGACTGGGATGATCATGCCAGTAATGGTGTAGGTATCATAGTCTCATCTCGCTTAGCCAAACTGTTTGCTAGGGCCTATACTTCTCTGGGTTCGTATTAAACTGGGCATCACGCAAGTAATTCAGGTTACAGCATACGCTCCTGTAAGTTCAGCGAGTGCCCAAGAACTAGGGAAGTTTTGATAGACTGTGAGGGACGTTCTGGATTTAGCTGAAATGAATGAAATTTGTGTTTACGATTGTGATTGTGTATTGAGATTTGAATGGATAGGTTGGGATCAAACGATACAGCTATGAAGCTGTTCTTGGTCCGTATGGAGGGAGATAAAAGAGTGAACGGAGCAGGTAAATCAATTCTAGATTTATGTATAGAACGAAACCTCGTGTCGAATACTTTATTTCATTACAAGAATATTCACACGTATACATGGAGACGGAATGACCAAAAAAGTTGATTGATTTAATTTTTATAGAGAGACGTCTTCGAATACTGCAATGGATACAAGAGCCTTTAGAGGTCCCACTCTTGAAACGGACCACTACCTGCTGGTAAGCCGATTTGTAGAACAAGAGGTGCAGGCACCGGCGAGTGTGTGTCCCTTTCGAAGATTATGAAAGGATAAGCAGCGAAAAATTTCAAGATGAAAGTGTAAGGAGAACGTGTGTACATCTAGTAAGCGAAAGACTTGCGAATACAATGCCTTTCCGACTCAAATGTGGATGATTGCTGGGAAGTTTTGAAAGAAAGTATGGTGGATAGTGCAAAAGAAGCATGTGAATGCGCAAAGAGGTATAAAACATTGAAAGGAGATGCCTGAGATTATGCTGAATCCTCTAGTACAGTAACTTGCACGTTAAGATTGACACTTTGCCCTTCATACCATTCTTAAGATGTACCATATAAAAGAAATAATTTTTCCCTAATATTCACGGCATTCAGCGAAGAATAAACTACGATTCATACTAAATATTATAAAATTCGTTTGTTACATTTTTGCTGATAAATCCTTGAACCACCAGTCCAGGTGATTATTTTTTTATTTGGGACTTAATCTACGAAATTTTTATAACAGCCTATGCAACGTAAGTTCACCCAGTGGGAGCCAAGAGTTCAAAAGTGTGTGGTTGGGAAGGAACTGGCAGATTTTGTGTTGTTGGACATTTATATACCTAATTCGATTTTTTTTATAGCCGGATATTTTTATGATTGGACTTTTTTTTGATTGGACATTTTTATGGTAAGACATTTGTAGTGTATTGGACATTTTTACTGTTGGACATTAGTCGTGCAAAGCACGTAAAAACCTTACGTCAATGTTAGTGAGTGTTATTGGAGGCTTCGGTGTGCCTTTCTTGGCTGCATCCAAGTCCCCGTAGTTGGCGAGGAAGTCCAGCACGAAAGAAGATACTCCAGCATAGCGCAGGAAGGCCCCAGCGCCACATCTGCAGATCAGAATCTAATTGAGCTGCCACTACTATTACACCAACCCTAACTCATCCCTCTGCAGGGATACGTGTCTCTATTCAACCGAAGGTGTTTAAAGCATACTCCACCACGCTGCTCAACTGCGGTTTGGCGAAGGCCGGTGTTTTCAAGTCGTCCGTAGACCACTGACTTAGCTTAACTGTCATCTATCGACAATAACCTGGACCAATGGCTTGACGTGCCCTCCAAAGTACGGAGAAGCTCGAGATAGATAAGCCCATCCATGGACAGGCTGCGGCCGGCGTTGCTTAACCTGTGTCTTCGGTTAGAATGATACGTGCAACGACACAATCGAGTTCTATTGAGCTGCTCGAAATTGATCAGCTATTTTATCTTTTATTTATACAACGTCGGGAAGCAAACAACCTTAAAGTCCATGTCATGTAATCAACGCCTACAATGCAAGCAGTTACTGATGGTACTTAGAAATTCAGTGGAATACAACATCCTTATAGCGAATTGTTGTTTGACTGCAGCTTTTTTATCAAGTGGATGTACTGCCCAAGATGGACAGCTTTGATGCACCCGACCTCTCTTAAAATACGCAGATATGTTTATGCACACAAATGTTTGTCTTGTCTGGGAATCGAACCCACGCAATAATAAGATATTGGCATTAGAACAATTTGATGCATGCCACCATTTCTTCGTCCTTATAAAGTTCTTAATCCACTAAGATCGGCGGGATTCGCCACCTAAGCCTAAAGATTTGGTGAAGATACTGATTTTGACACGGAGCAACTGCCGCCATACCTCCGCAACCCACAGGGAAAACCAGACCTTCGTTATTATATCAAGTTACACTTTCGAGATGCAATATCTTGTACGTACGGGTTTCTTCACGATTTTTGTGGGGACACAATACACACAAATTGTAGAGTCAGTAGTTTTGCGTTGCACATTGGGCGAATGGAATAATTCACCAGTCACGCCGTGGCCCAACAACTGAACGGACGTAGCCCTAAGCTATACCTATAAGTGTACTTATTGTGAAGAACCAATAAAGTGGTAATCGAACTTCTATCTAGTGATTTCTATCCGCATAGACTTTCCCAACTAGTTCACACCGAACACAGCCTAAATATATAAACATTACAAACATACGTATTAACCTTACATTTTCCTTTACTTTTTTTCTTATACGACGTCAGGAGGCACACAAGCATACGGCCCACCTGATGTAAAGCGGGTACCGTAGCCTATTAACGCTTGCGATATATTAAGTATCAGTCGCGCGATGTCTCCTCTGCTGCTTACACAGCAACACCTTGGGAGCTTACTGGTGACCTCACTCACACGCAGGAATACAACGACCCACTAGGGAGTTGTTATTCGGCTGCGGTTTTCTGTGAGGTGGAGGTACTTCCCCAGACGGGCTGCTTTGATGCACCCTACCTCTCTTAAAACATCCAGACCAAGACAGACATTTTCATGCACACAAATGTTTGCCTTGTGTGGGAATCGAACCCACGAGCGTTGGTGTCACAATCATTCACGACTGTGACACCGAGCTCGTCGACTCGTCGTTTACTTGCTGGTACATGCCCACACCTGGAGTCGAAACTTGAACCGTTGGACAATAACCACTGCTCAAATCTTTTCGTTTCAATGTCGGCATAATTTTTCCACGTTATAAAATTTGAGGAGAACCTCTGAAAAAGTAGGGCTAGCTCAGTGGAAATAGAAACAGTCTGATCCTTGACTCGAAACCTTGTGTGAGCATGTACAACTAAATTCACGTTTTCGGATTTATGTACATACTAGCTACTCGTCCCGGCTTCGCACGGGCGATCTGCCATGCAATTCTGTAAGAGCAAACATGCTTACATCCTCGGAAACATCGGCTGTTACAGCCTTGAACACAAAATTGCAATTCTTTGGTGTCGCTTTTCATGGTTGTGCGACACTAGCGCCGCAAGGCTGCGTTTGGAATTGGAATTCTACAAGGCAAACAGCCTCGCGTACGCTTACAGCCTTATAGAATACCAAATAATTTAGCCGTGATCGCAGTAGACGATGTGAAAGCTGTGACATCTGTGATCACAGCGACGCACACAGCCATTACGAGTCGCTTAGAGAATTGCATGGCTGGTCGCTACCAAACTTCACAGGATCACCCGCTGGATTAATCCGAAGATTCCCTGAAAATTTCATCAAAATCTGCCCAGCCGTTTTTGAGTCCATAGAGGACATACAGACATACATTCATTTTTATATACAATAGATTTTTAATTCACTCGCTCGGCGGTGAAGGAAAACATCGTGAGGCAACTTGCACGATTTACAAATTTTATTTCAAAAGACGCGTGAACTTATCTAAGAAAGGTCTGTTTCTCCGTGTGAGTTGTGGTGGTCTGAAGTCAGTCACTCCATGTTAAATCAGTATCATCGCCAAGTACTTAACCAGCAGAATCCGACAATAATAATTAATGGATTAAGAAACGGGATAATGCTATAAAGAGCAAATCTTTCAAGGTGTTTGGAAATGATTCAGCACATGTATTAATATATCTTTAATTGTACCACTTGATTTCACTATATGTACACTCAGATATATTTATTGTAATATATTTTAACGATGAAAAATAAGACTCATATTAGCAAGTTTCTTTTGGCATTTCTTCTTCGCCAATGGTCATTTCCGAAATGCTGGTAGATTAAAAAAGAGAGATTAAAATAAAATAAAAAAACTGGAAAATAATTAAGATACAATATGATTTAATTTAAAGAATGTAAGAGGTGTCTAAGTGCCCCGTAAGGGCCTAATGGCAAATAAATGATTTTTATCGTTTATCTTCGATGAGAAAATGACTTACAATTTGTCAGGCTGCCCTAGGTTGTTCAACATGTGAGGGTCGAAGATGTAACAGACAGTCTTGCATTGACTGCCAGTTTCTGGTGGCGGCGGATGCCCCCAGATGAGGAAGTGGCGGTTTTCGCCAACGGACAGTATCATCATGTAGCTGGATCCCACTTTCTTCTCCATCAATCTTTAACGAAAGAAATACAAGAATAACGATTCCATCGATTAGTCTAGAGTTACCACGAGAAGCTAGAAATTGTGTAAACAAACCGACTTGTACTAAGTTGAAACTAAGATCAAATAACACAACTAATTTAAATAACGCGACGACTAAGTTAGTATTAAGACACTAGCGTACATTTTGAATTAGGTGGGTTATGAAACGCTGTCGTTTAGTATTGTGGTACCAGAAACGCCGGTCTGTGTATAAGCTGTCAATATTTGGTCCGCTGCTGCCCGCGGCTCCACCCGCGTGGAGTCAAATAACGTAGCCTATGTGTTAATCCAGATCATAATCTATCTACGTGCCAAATTTCATTCAAATCCGTTCAGCCGTTTAAGCGTGAAAGAGCAACAAACATCCATCCATACATACAAACTTTCGCATTTATAATATTAGTAGGATATATGAATTTATTATGAGTATTATATAGTTTAAGCATGAAAAAAGAAATGGGTGCGTGTACTTATGTTATACTTCTTTGGCAACATTAAATAAATATTTAACATTAATAATTTAATAATATTTAGTAATAATTATATTAAATAATAATATTTTAATTTATAAGAAGGGTTATAGGAGTAGAATAAAAAAAAACGTCTTTCAAGTAGCAGCGGCGATGTTTATGGAATGTATTACATACAAGTCAAATGTCAAGTACAAATGTTATAAATTTTTAACTATAGCGCCATCTACCGGTAATACCGTGAAACATTTAGCAGCTTCAACCTGTTACTGTTGTGTTACAGTGATGTGCGCGCATCTTAAAATTTCACTCTCATCATTTTTTCATAACGCGCCTAAAGAAGTATAACTTCAACATGTAAACACAAAAAAAATGTAAACAAACCAAATAAAAAGGTTATTTTACGTGTCGCTTTTATATTGAAATAAACTTTCATCAAAAGACAATCATCATCATCATATCAGCCGAAAGACAGTCCACTGCTGAACATAGGCCTCCCCCTTAGACTTCCACAGCGATCGGTCTTGTGCTGCTTGCATCCAACGGCCCCCGGCGATCTTCACAAGATCCTCTGTCCATTATGTGGGGGGCCGTTCTACGCTGCGTTTTCCGGTTGGTGGTCACCATTCGATGATCTTTCTGCCGCAACGGCCATCGGATCTCCGAGCTATGTGGCCTGCCCACTGCCACTTCAGCTTGCTGATCCTTAGAGCCACGTCGGTAACTCCAGTTCTGCTACGGATGTGCTCATTTCTGAGTCTATCCCGCAGAGAAACTCCGAGCATGGCTCTCTCTATCGCACGCTGTGCAACCTAGAGCTTTCGTAAGAGGCCCATAGTGACGGACCACGTTTCTGTGCCGTAAGTCATCACTGGCAACACATTCTGAGAAACGCGCTAGGAATTTCTCTATAGAGGAATTTGCACATAAATTTAAAATAGAAATACTCACACATACAAATACATACATATTTACATCCACACCTTAAAATTTATGATTAATTTTAGAATGTAAGTACGAACATAGGTTGTAAGTAAAATATGTTATTAACCAAATGGACAAATTTAGTCTGAATTAAAAGATTTATATTTGTTTACTATATTTAGTTCCCAATGAAGGTGAACAATTAATATAGACGAATAAAATAAGTATGAAAAATTAACAAGTTTCACATTTATCCGGATTATATTCGCCATTTTGTCGTGAGTCTTTTTGTTCGCCATTTTGACTTTGACTTTGACTATATTCGCCATTTTGTCGTGAGTCTTTTTGTTCGCCATTTATTATCACTATTTCATCAGGTTATATAGGTATACAAGCATACACCCCACCTGATGTAAAGCGGGTACCGTAGCCTATTAACGCTTGCGATATATTAAGTATCACTCGTGTGATGCCTCCTCTGCTGCTTTCACAGCAACTCCTTGGGAGCTTACTGGTGACCTCGCTCACACGCAGGGACACAACAACCCTCTAGGGAGTTGTTATTTGGCTGCGGTTTTCTGTGAGGTGGAGGCACTTCCCCAGACGGGCTGTGGGCCAATTCTGCTAAATAACTGCAACTGCACGTTTACGCCTGTCACTTGAGTCGTGCAGGAATAGTGCAGCGCCGATAGGTGTATTCTACTAAAATATCCTGCACTGCAACTGCGCTGAAACTGCGCGTGTGCTGCACTGCAACGGCACTGCAACTACGCTGCAACTGTGCGTATCCTGCAAGTAAACTACTTAAAACCTGAAATGTTGCCATATTTCAATCTAATAAAACTGAATTTTTATTTAATGTTGACTCCTATAGTTTCACTATTGACCTTGGTTGCCGGAGTGGAGGTATTTCTAACCGAAAAGAAGCTTTACTTAATTATATTTATCCACAAACATCTCCCAAAACAAAGCAAATATAATTCACCGCCTCAGAATATTAATTTCACTTCGCAAAAGTTGCACAAGAGTAACGTTAACAAAACTGCAAGTAAACTCCTTCAAAACGTCTGTCACCGGTATACAAATGTCAAAACAATTTATCAGAATACGATTATATTGCAGGAAACGTGCAGTTGCAGTGCAGGTTTTTTAACAGAATAGCGATTCATTTACTGCAAATTTCCTGCAACGTCGCTGCTGTCAGATCGTTTAACAGAATACCGAAACGTCAAAATGTACGCATTTTGACACACGCCGCGCTGCAGTGCAGTTGCAGTTTTTAGTAGAATCGGCCGACTGCTTTGATGCGCCCTACGTCTCTTAAAACTGTGAAAGAGTGACTGTAAAAAAACCTTTTGAGAACCGATTTTGCCTAGTAACAGTACTCACCGCTACGGAAAAGACCTCACAGAATATCGCAGCCAAATAACAACTCCCTGGTGGGTTGTTTCTGCGAGTGAGTGTGTTGTTGTATGTGTAATCATTACATGATTACAATTACAAAGTACCACTAATAGGAATTGTTTGCGCTGCCCTTTTGTAGAACGCAAATGGGTAACCATGCGCCGATATCTCGGGCACTGCGCTTGCTCAACGAATTAACCTCGCAGTATGACGCGCTGGATTTGTTTAGTTGTTCGCCTGCCGAGTTCCGTAGGGTGGCAACCGAATATATAGAATGTATGAAAATTTTATTCAATTGTTTTTATTATCACGATTATGTTTTCAATTGTAATTAAATATTAATAACATATTGTAATAATTGGGTCTCTGACAGGCGAATTGGTTAATACTGTAATGCTTGTTAAAGATAAGTTTTAAAAATAAATAAATAAATAAAGCATAAAACTTACGTCATGAAATCAGGATCCGTTCGAAGGTTGTCGGGGTGTTTCGCTAGCAAGCCACGCTCTACCTCCACCATCTTCACTGTGTACTTGGTGTCGTGGAGATAGAAGGATGTCAGCAACTGGTTAAGTTGCAAGTGAGGTTTGCCTGTCGAAATCCAAATTCTTATTTGTAAAATCATTATTGCACTTTCTTTTATGGAACACGGGGAGGTATTGCAAGCAGTTATCGGAGCCTATAAGCTTGAAAGAAAACATACATTTGCACATCTATTGCTAACAAAGCAATCAGGAGCTTACTCGAATCCCCTTTCACTCGTAGAAACACAACAATCACGGATGTAGTTGTTATTTGGCTACGGATTTCTGTGAGAGGAGGTACTTCCCCAGTTACACTGTCCCCTATCTTTCTTTTTTCTACTTCCTAACATAATCCTGTTTCCTAAATAAATAAATAAATATAAATATTGTCGGACAAATTACACAGCGCCATCTAGCCTCAAAGTAAGCGAAGCTTGTGTTATGTGTACTAAACAAGTGATAAACATACATGAATACATTTTTTTTTTGTAAATACATACTTATTATACACAGAAAACACACAAACCAAGACAAACAGACATGTTCATGCACACAAATGTTTGTACTGTGTGGGAATCGAACCCACGAGCGTTGGTGTCAAAGTAGCGGAACAGCGCGTTCCACCACTACGCCACCGAGCTCGTCAAATGCGAAGGTACTGATTTTTACATGGAACGACTGCCGTCAGACCTCCACGACTTGGAGGGAAAACTAGACCTTAGGTTAGGTCACACATTATCCGAAATATAATGTCTAAAGCATATATCTTTTTTGTTTTAATACAACGTCGGTAGTCATACAAGCATACGGCCCACCTGGTGTAAAGCGCTCACCGTAGCCTATTAACGCTTGTAACACATTAAGTATCACTCGTCCTGTACTGCTAACACAGCAACTACTCGGAAGTTTTACGTTTTAACTTTTACGGAAGTCGTTCACATCATTGGCTACCAGAGAAGCAATTGAGCTTACCTACTTTTATAACATGGTCTCACCTTTGTAACACTTTAGTGCTAGCATACACTGCCTGTAGTAATTGTCTCCAGTTTCTATAACATAGTCCACGTCCCTGGCTACCAGCTGTGCAGGACCTTTCTCCTCGAGTAAAGCACGGCACACTGCAGCTATGCAAGCGGTTTGAGCTCCTGAAAAATATATATATATATTCAATACTCCTAATATTATGTTCCTGTGACTGAGTAAATTCACCAGAAAGCTGACAAGGAGAGTCATCCAAAGCGTCCATAGATAGCGATTGCTTCATTCAGGAGGCCCCGAACACTTGTTTGCCTCCAAAGTAAAGAATTGATAATCGTAGCCTGAGTTTAATCAACTCAAGTTACTCCGTGCTTTCAAAGGTACGGTCGGGTTCAATCGTTTATTGTTTTCAACGTTCAAGCATACGCCCCACCAGATGTTAGCCTTGCCTATGAACGCTTATGAACATGAAGCATCCCGACGTCATATAAATAGCACAACCCGGATGTGACCTCATGTAAAGTGCAATTACTCAGGCTGCTCCCAATTTAGCTTATGTTTCTTCTTAACGTAGACACTCAATTTAGCAAACATAGTTATGTTTCTTCTTAACATAGACACTTGTACTGGTTCCACTAGACACTATCTTTAAATCTCAGAAGCGACGTAGAACAATGTTTGGCCAAAAGTAGATGACAGCTATGTACTAATCTCCAAATCATGAAAAATTATGACATTCCCTTCGTTGTACATACATGAAATGGCAATTTTTGTTAAAAGTAATCCTGAGTTGTTTGTGAAATTCTCTGAAAACCGCCGTAATAATGAGGGCAAAAATTTTGATTATTACTATAGTTTCTAAGTATCTTTTGTTTACAATTTTAATTTGGTGCAATAAAGAATATTTGTATTGTATTGTATTATTTAAATATGTTATAGAAAAAAAACGAGTTTTAATTTTTCAGTACAAATCGCCAATTTCATACTTTAAGCCCTATTATTATGAAGTGTACTGTGTGATTGCATGTAGATTTTACTAATTTTAAGTTCATAGCCTGTTAATAAATTTAATAATATTATTTTTATCATTTTTGTATGCCTACAGCAGAGACATGTTAGTAACATTTCTCTGGCCTACAGGCAAAACATGGAGGCCACACATTAATGTAAATCGACACTAACAATTTTACACAACCTGTATTTAACAAATAAAATTATATTGTTATTCATTTATTTCATTATTCTCTTATTCATTTCATTTTTAAATATAAAAAAAAATACATTTATAAATGTAAAAAACAGAATTCCCCCGATAGCGCGAACAAGGTCCAAACTATCGGTGGTCAAGATCACAGAGACAGAAACCTCCTCACAATACGTGCCGTGCTAAGGAGGACTGCCTTCTGTATCTGGCGCTTGATCAAGCTTCCCAACGCGAGCCTCTTAAGATGTTGGTCGAGGCTTTTGGCTATAACGATTGGCCGTCACAACGATCGGAACAATGATTGTTGAATCGACATCCCCCATGTCGGTAATCTCGTGAGCGAAATCAAGATACTTTGTTGTTTATCTATTGTTATTATTATTATCACAAATTTATTTCTTACTTATATTTACCGACTGTTTTCGCCTTTACGACATTATCAAGATCGCAATCAATGACAGTTCATCCATAACTTTGTGAAGTGGAATCTGTACAAAAGTTTACATTAACAAAATGTCTTCAAAATTCCACCAAACGCCAACAATCAACAGTAATAACATAATAGTTGTTTTTCTTTCGGCAGCAATGAATTCGTAATAAATGGTGGGTATACCGCGTGTAGATAAGATTTAGCTATAAATGTTCTACCACATACAATCCAGTAACGTACTTACCACAAGCGGTGGACGAGTATTTCTTAGAGTTACACCCAATACTACCCTGTAACATCATCTTGTTCTTCTCCACTTGGGCGAAATTATGCCAAATCTGAAAGAATCACTCATTATTCAATCATCTATTGTACCCTGAATTCATCATTTTCTTTAATATAGGTACTGGTAATAATGATTTTTGTTACTATTACTGTTTTGACCCTGACGCAAGTTGCAATGGGCGAGATGGCCGAATAAAGTTTCCTACAACTTGTTTATGTAAGTATATCTACCATATAGTAGCTGAGAAATACCAAATTGAAGGAATTGCTCATTATTTAATCATCTATCGAATTCTGAATATGTATATAAGCATTTTCTTTTATGGTAAGTTATGTAACCGTTACTGTTTTGACCCTGACAAGTTTGCAAGTTGCAGTGGGCGAGTTACTGAATGAAGTTTCCTATAAGTTGTTTATATACGTATATCTATCATATGTAGCAGACAAATATGCTAAATTGAAATAATCGCTCATTATTCAATCACTTATTGATGATAATTTATATTACCATTTCTGTTTTGCTCCCGATGCAAGTTGCAATGCGCGAAGTGACAAATAAAATTTCCTATAAATTGTTCATATTAGTATATCCTACTAATATTATAAATGTGAAAGTTTGTATGTACGGATGTTTGTTGCTCTTTCACGCCTAAACGGCTAAACAGATTTGAATGAAATTTGGTATGTAGATAGATTATGATCTGGATTAACACATAGGCTACGTTATTTGACTCCACGTGGGCGGAGCCGCGGGCAGCAGCTAGTCTACCATATAATAGCTAATTAATATGCCAAATTGAAAGAATCGCTCATTATTCAATCACTTATTGCATCTCGAATATGTACATGAGCCTTTTCTTGGATATACATCACAAATTGAAAAAAATACCCATTATATAATAACATATTGGATTCCTGGATCTAAATGTGAACATGTCCTCAAATGTACTATAGATTATGTTACTATACGAGACGAGCACGGTGGTACAGTGGTTAGTAACGCTGTTTTGACATAAGAGCTCGTGGATTCGATTGCCACACAGGGCAAACATTTGTGTGCATGAACATGTCTGTTTGTCTTGGTCTGTGTTTTTAAAAGAGCTATAGCGCATCAAAGAAGCTCCTCTGGGGAAATACCTCTAACTCTAAGAAATACCGCAGCAAAAATTGTAGTATATTTATTAATGCTTTATAACAAACTACGTGAGTAGTCATAAATAATGTGTTTGTGGTCCATCCGCAATAAAGTCAGTGTTCAACCAACAAGCTTGTGTTTTACTACATGGTGGCAGCGGTGCTCATATTTTATACTTTTTACAACTGTTAAGCGGCTACAGGTGTAGTCATTGGCGACGTAGTCGGTGTTTTACTTAGTAGAGCATGGAGCACGCACGTGCGCCGCCAGAACTACGTGTAGATGGTAGTCCAGTGGCGCGGGCGGACACGTGGCGGAAGTGGTGGCAACAGTTTTCGGTATTCTTGAAAGCGTCTGGAGTCATCATGGAAACTAAGGATGTGCAAGCAAGTTTGCTGTTGAACCTCATTGGAGCAGAGGGTTGTGAAATATTTTCGACGTTCTCTTATGATAAAGGAGAAAGCGCCGACGACATCGTGTGTTGTTATGTAAAATTTAAGTTTAGCAGTCAGAACCCGTTTTA
Organism: Pyralis farinalis; assembly: GCA_947507595.1. Taxonomy (NCBI): domain Eukaryota; kingdom Metazoa; phylum Arthropoda; class Insecta; order Lepidoptera; family Pyralidae; genus Pyralis; species Pyralis farinalis. Next base: position 3,083,440 of record OX382263.1, read on the forward strand.
TACGTTTTCCCATACATTTCGCGGTCATATATGACCACCCGGGTTTCGAAGGGTTAAGTAATTTCTAAGTTTTAAGAAGTTCTAACTATTATTTACATTGGTGCTGGGTAAAATTTACTAAAGTTAAAAATTTTGGTAATTGAATAATAATACAAAGGGTTCTCTGTATTAGTCGTTTAGTTTTCTTTTGTTAGTCATAATTAAAAAAAAAAGACAGTAATAGCAAACATGTATAGGTAGGTACATAAGTAATAAGTTCGTATTAGCATTTATACAATACACTATATATACATAGGTACCCGTGATGTTATTATGTAACGTGTACTTCTTGTTCAGTAAGGGAAAGATGTAGTATATTTATTAATGCTTTATAACAAACTACGTGAGTAGTCATAAATAATACGTTTGTCTTCCACCCACGAACCCGCAATAAAGTCAGTGTTCAACCAACAAGCTTGTGTTTCACTACACGTAACAACACCCTAGAAGGTTCCTGTGTTCCTGCGAGCTAGTGAGGTCACCACTAAGGAGTAGCTGTGTTAAAAGCAGCGGTAGCATCACGCGAGTGATTGAGCATTCATAGGCTACGGTAACCACGTATCATCAGGTGGGCCGTAGGCCTGTATGCCTCCCTACGTAGTATAAAAAATCTATCAAAACAATTATCTATTCAATTACCTTCTGCATCCTAAATATAGGTATATACATGAGTGTTTAAACAAATATACAAACTCATTCGCTTTATATATTAGTATAAATATAAATCTGGTTAAATAAGCAAAGTTATATTACCTTTTTTAGTTTGTGACACTCGAGCGGTTGCGTCATGTCTTGGGCAGGTATCCTTAGGAGTTTGGGCCGGGCACGACGCCTGCGACGGTAAGGAGGCACCCACTTGTGGAACTTCATCTGCGGCAGCTCTACATACTAAGGAAATAAAAGTTAATGTAAATGAATGATAATTTATCTCTTAGTAACACTTATAAAATCTTACACACAACATAAATAATTAAAATTGAATATTACGGAACAACCTTAAGCATGAAATTTCTCTTATGAACAAACAGATATCTTTTCACTCACCCCTTCCACTCTCTCTTCTAACTCTATATAAGATCAGCTCTACGATCGATTTGTCTTGCGTCGTCCTGTGACCCCTGGAACGATCGCTTCAGATGAAGCCTTTAAAGCCTTCCCAGCTAACGGCAACCCCTAGGTGGCGTTTAGTCAGTAAGAGTCTGACGTAACCCGTTCGGCCGACCGTAAGTGTATCGATGAAAATTTACCAGTGTTCCCTCAGAAGAAAAACTAATGCATGATTTTAGTGGATTGTTCCTTCCTTTGTGTTTAATCGTTTACGTTGGATAACGTAAATAAAAATCGGCCAAGTGCGAGTCGGACTCGCGCATGAAGGGTTCCGTACCATTATCTATAAAAACGGCAAAAAAAATCACGTTTGTTGTATGGGAGCCCCCTTAAATATTTATTTTATTCTATTTTTTAGTATTTGTTGTTATAGCGGCAACAGAAATGCATCATCTGTGAAAATTTCAACTGTCTAACTATCACAGTTCATGAGATACAGCCTGGTGACAGACGGACGGACGGACGGACAGCGGAGCCTCAGTAATAGGGTTCCGTTTTGCTCTTTGGGTACGGAACCCTAAAAAAGATGGATTTGTACTTCATAGCGTGTAATTTTAACGACTAACATCTACAGCGCCTGAGGATGTCTCGTGGAGAGAAACACGTGTCGCAGAGACGACCGGAGCAGCCAGGGCAGCGATAGTAGAGGGTGCAAGCGGTTTATGCTTTAGATGGTGGACATTCACAGAGACGACTGGAGCAGCCAGGGCAGCGATGGTAGAGGGTGCAAGCGGTTTATGCTTTAGATGGTGGACATTCACAGAGACGACTGGAGCAGCCATGGCAGTGACGGCATGCATCTACTAATGGTAGTAGGTCAATGCCAATCGGCGCTAGTTTGTACGAACTAATCGGTAGCGGAAGCACATAAAATAATTTAGATCAAATTACCAATAAAATAGTGAAATACTGATTTCTAGTTTCTTTAAGGTAATATATAGAATATAATATTGTATATATTGTTTTATTTAGCATGGTGGGCCGTATGCTTGTATAATAAATGATAAATATTGTCGGACAAATAACACAGCGCCACCAAGCCCCAATGTAAGTGAAGCTTGTGTTATGGGTACTAGACAACTGATAAACATACGTAAATACATTTTTTTTTGTAAATACATACTTATTATACATAGAAAATACCCAGACCAAGACAAACAGACATTTTCATACACACAAAAAGTTTGTACTGTATGGGAATCGAACCCACGAGCGTTGCTGTCAAAGTAGCGTAACAGCGCGTTTCACCACTGCGCCACCGAGCTCGTGTATAAAATAAAACTGTACCGATGATGACTAAATTTCGAAAACTTACTTTTCTTATATACTGTACGGTGCTTTTAAGAGAGTTAGGGCACATCAAAGCAGCGCATCTGAGGTAGTACCTCCACCTCACAGAAAACCGTAGCCAAACAGCAACTTCCTGAAGGGTAACTGTGTTATTGCGAGTGAGTGTGGTCACCAATAAAATCCTAAGAAGTTTCTATGTTAGTAATATGTGTTGCAAGCGTTCATAAGCTACGGTAACCGCTTGCATCAGGCGAGCGGTATGCTTGTTTGCCTGTCGACGTTATGTATATATATATATATATATATATATATACATAACGTCGACAGGCAAACAAGCCAATATATATATATATATATATAATTATGTTCCCAATCATCAAACTATTTCGGCTTCGGGTGCTTTTGATTTGGTCCTTTTTTCAGCACATCAGCAATTTGATCTATATGTGTTCGTCTAGGGTGCTGCCCTGCTGACAACTCCCCTCATACTTGCTCGATATATTTCTTTCATAACTCCCTTGCCATCTGGACTAAATCGTCAATAACTAACGAAATCCTAGGAAGTTTAAGTAATATATTTTTTTGAATAATAAATCCATATGTTTTGATTGTATAAATTTAACATTTTCGTATTTCACGTTTTATTTTATCGCTGAATTTAATATTTTTAATATCGTTTGTTCAAAATCATACTTTAGAGTTATAGTGTATTTATTTTTAAGTAAATAATAAACAGATAATACTTTGTTCCTCGTCATTTGAAAGAATATATTTCTGACTTCGTGTCTGTCAAATTTCAACCATTTAGGTAAAGAAACTATGTTATAGATTTATGGCAAGAAAGTGCGGCGGTCTGAAATTAAATGTGGCGAAGAAGTCTCGGCCTGCAATGTCTCAGATCCTACACCTGTTCGCATTCGGAGACATGGATTGCGACGTCAAGACACGTATATCAGCGGCTTGGACCAAGTGGCGTGAGATGGCTGGTGTCATTTGTGACCCTAGAATGCTGGTTAATCTGAAATGACAGGTCTATAAATCCATCATAAGACCTGTCGTTTTATATGGCAGCGAAGCTTGGCCCGTACTTAAGCGGCAGAAGCAGAAGCTGCGTGTCACGGAGAAGAATATGCTGCGCCGGATGTGCGGAGTGACGCGAGAGGATCGCGTAAGGAGCTCCCGCATTCGCGGTAGCCTTTCGTGACATAGCAGACAAACTGCTAGAATATCGCCAACGGTGGTACGGCTACGTTTTACGAAAACCGGCAAGTTACGTTGTTGTAATGTTCTTCCACCTCTTGCTCGATGTCGTGAGGGATATCATGCGATGATGGTTTCGTGATGGGATGCCAAGACCGCGCGAAATGGAGGATTAAAAGCAGGCAAGTGAATCCTGGAACTGGACGCGACCGAGATTAACGCTGTGATGATAATGATGCATGCGATTCAACCGGCAAACATGTTGTGTCTAGGACACTGCTAGATATTAGGTTAGTAAGTTGTCTAATAAATTTCATTTGTGATGACTTCGACTGCACTGATTCTTTGTTAGTTAGTGTCGGAGGTCTCTTGGGTAGAGTAGCCGAAAGACTTCAGTTATGCCCGCAGTCTAGTTTCATAATGATGAATTCGACTGCACTGATTCTTTGTTAGTTAGTGTCGGAGGTCGCTTGGGTAGAGTAGCCGAAAGACTTCAGTTATGCCCGTAGTCTAGTTTCATAATGATGAAATCGACTGCACTGATTCTTTGTTAGTTAGTGTAGGAGGTCTCTTGGGTAGAGTAGCCGAAAGACTTCAGTTATGCCTGCGGGCAGTCTTCTTCGTCAGTTTCTCATACATTTCTTGGCGGAAAAGCGGGAAGTTGATGTCAGTTTGGGCGCTGATATATGTAGTGTATGTATCCATCAGTAAGGTCGTCCTCACCTCCTCATTCTAAATTCCTTTATTTCAGTGTAAAAATAACTTTGCCTCCTTCTTAGCTTATTTAATTTTGTAAGTTGCGAAGAGTCAATGATACTCGTACATATGGTATTTATTACATTTTACAAGTACATATTATATTGTGTTTATACGGTACAATAGATTTCTAATTTCATTTTCGGTATCTTGTTTTCCTTGTAGTTTACGTGTACGAGTTACTTATTTCGATTTCCTGCCGTTTTACATATTTTTATCGTGTTAATTATCAAATAACAATAGGGAATGGGGTGTTAAAGAAAATAGGATTGCAGTGACCAAGTGACATTGTGTCTCTTAAGAAATCTCTGGAGCAGCAGTGGCTAAATTTCAGACAGATTAAAGGGCTGTATCAAAGCCAAAGGTGGACATTTCGAATCATTTTTTTTTAATTTTTTTTGTTGAGAATTCCATTAGCATGTGCATATAAGTTTTATTAAGATTACATTACTTTATAAAAAAAAAATTGCATATTCATTTGTAAGAGAACCTATAACCGGACTAGTTATACACATTCATATATATATATATATATATGTATGTCAAAGATATTGCGTAATCCTCGCATATCTACAGCGTTTATTCTTTCTGCTATACCCAGCTTTCACCTCCATACATTAGTGTTGATATCAGGTAATGGTGATTATCACTCACAACAGGTGGTAATCGTTTTGGAGGTCCCGGGGGTTGCCAGGTTCTTGTCCGTATGTTCGGTTTCGAAATCTCTGGCCACCGCCGCTTGAACCTCTGCTTCCTCATCATTGACCGGTATTCCGCCTCCCTGTTGAAAAGACGATCGTTGACATCCGTTTTAGGGTTCAAGGAAAAAAAAGAAACGATAAATGATTTTTATCCAGCTCTCCAGAGAGTTGTTATTTGGCTGCGGTTTTCTGTGAGGTGGAAGTACTTCCCCAGACGGGCTGCTTTGATGCGCCCTACCTCTCTTAAACGTGTAAATAAATATTGATGCCGATCACGATTTGATACAATAAGTAAATTATGAGAAGACATATGGCGTCTGCCGCGTGTGGGGGACTCCATGGCGTCGTTGCGCGTGTTATTCTAACCAAACACGCAGGTTAAGCAACGTCGGCCACAGCCTGTCTGTGGATGGGTTTATCTATCTCGAGTTGCTCCGGCTTCGGAGGGTTCGTTAAGTCGTCGGTCCTGGCTGTTGTCGATAGATGACAGTCGTTAAGCTAAGTCAGTAGCCCTCGGGCGGCTTGAAAACACTTGCCTCCGCCAATCCGCGTTTGAGTTGGGTGATGGAGTACGCTCTAAACCCCTCCGGTTGAAGGGAGACTCATATCCCTGCAGTGGAATGAGTAAGGGTTGATGTGGATATGGCGTCTGCAAGGTCACCGAAATATTGGAAAAAAATATAAAAACAAATCGTGATAAGTCCCGAGCTTACAATAGTGTCATCAATGCAAGACCAAAGATCGTGGGTTCGATTCCCACACAGAATAAACATTTGTGTGCATGAATATGTATGTTTGCCTTGGTCTGGGTATTTTAATTCATCCATTCTAATTTACCGAATTGCATATTAATCCGGATTGCAATTCAATATTCACCCATACTAAATTATTGAATTTGAATTCCCCCATATTAATTTTACGAATTGCAATTCACCCATATTAATTTTTAGGATTACAATTCATCCATATTAATTTTTAGGATTACAATTCATCCATATTAATTTTTAGGATTACAATTCATCCATATTAATTTTTAGGATTACAATTCATCCATATTAAATTTTCGTATTACAATTCATCCATATTAATTTTTAGGATTACAATTCATCCATATTAATTTTTAGGATTACAATTCATCCATATTAATTTTTAGGATTACAATTCATCCATATTAATTTTTAGGATTACAATTCATCCATATTAATTTTTAGGATTACAATTCATCCATATTAATTTTTAGGATTACAATTCATCCATATTAATTTTTAGGATTACAATTCATCCATATTAATTTTTAGGATTACAATTCATCCATATTAATTTTTAGGATTACAATTCATCCATATTAATTTTTAGGATTACAATTCATCCATATTAAGTTTTAGGATTACAATTCATCCATATTAATTTTTAGGATTACAATTCACCCATATTAATTTTCATTCCTTGTGCTAGTGCTAGCTAGCTAGTGCTTGCGAACTTTATTCTAAGGTACATCAAACTTACTCTCTAGCGATTTCTGACGCTGTTTTAGGAATCTCTTCTGGCTCTGGTAAGGTCTCAGCAAGGATCTTGCTCGTCTTCTTCTGGAGACCTCCCTTATGATGAGCTCCCGTGTTTGCAGGAGCATCACCGCCTGCCCTGAAAACCAACAAACCGAGGTTCATGAAACAAGACGTGACGAGACTTTGACTGGGTCGGCCAAGAATGAGTGCTGTCCCTGATGTTACAAGCGACTAGCAATGATAACTGCTTACCAAGTACGCTTGTTTGCCACCTTTATGATATTTTATTATACAGGTAGAGATATATCTGTGAACTTTTTCCTCGATATATAACACACAACCATTTTAAATTTTTTACCTATCTACTCGTCTGTAATGCTCGCAGCATGCAAAAAATACTTAATCAATTTCAATAAAATTTTACAGGGCCACAGCTAGCTTTCCTGGTGTACCTCTCATGTTTTCGGACATGCTATATATATTGTCTGAGAGCTCGATGGCGTCGTTGCGCGTCACTCTAACCAAACACGCAGGGCACACGTCGACCGCAGCCCGTCTATGGATGGGTTTATCTATCTCGAGTTTCTTCGTGCTTCGGAGGGCACGTTAAGCCGTCGGTCCCGGCTGTTGTCGATAGATGACAGTCGTTAAGCTAAGTCGGTGGCCCTCGGGCGGCTGAAAACACTGGCCTTCGCCAATCCGCATTTGAGCAGCGTGGTGGAGTATGCTCTAAACCCCTTCGGTTGAAGGGAGACCCGTATCCCTGCAGTGGGATGAGTAAGGGTTGATGTAGTATATATTGTAATTAACACTTGCTCGGCGGTGAAGGAAAATATCGGGAGGAAACATAATTCGCAAAACGTGTAACCAAAACTAAGTAAGGTCTGGTTTTTCCTCTGGGTCATTGTGGTCTGACGGCAGACGCTTCAATGATAACGGTTTGAGACTTATTATAGTAATATAATATATAGTATAATGGCATAAGGCCACGTGAAAGTCCCTGGATCGAAGAACCAGCACTAAAGTTGATCACGCGCTCGTAGACAAGCGACACAAAAGTGCCATATAATAGTGCAGTACAAGAAACAGTTGAAAAAATTTTATTGTATTAAATATAGACACTGGAAAGAAAATTTAAGGAATATTTTTAGAGAAGTAAGACTTAAGGAACTGGGTCAAAAGAATAGAAGAAAAAAAGAAAGTGTTGGAATACGGAATGTGAGGAGATTGTGCTTTGATATAAGACTATCCTAATAAGACATGGTACAAATACAAAGATTTACAACTTGAGGCAAGAAAAGTTATAAAAAGAGCCCAAAGACAAAATCTGGAAAATGGAGGGAAACCGAGAGACTTGTCTATCTCGAAATTCTACCTAAGTAGCTTATGGGCGAGTTATACGCAAAGGTCACTACATACATATATATACATATATGGACACTAACGCGAAAGGAGGACCAAAAGCCAGCCAAAACCTGGTGGCAGAAATGAAAGTTCTCAGTAAAATCATGGGCCCTGTGAGAGACGCAAACAGTAATGAGAGAGTTCCAAATAATGCCCAGATTAGGGAACTCGTGGCTACACCGAAATATTTGGCGAATTTAAAGCGCAATGTCTTCGCTGGCTGGGGAATTTGGAGAAAATGGCTGAAGATAGGGGCGTAAAGAAGGCATACCTGGGTCGAGCGAATAGTCAATACCTAGTGAATTGGTCCAGGTACCGATGGAGGGATACAGCGGAGGCGGACCTGTCGGAGACGACAATTAGCCGCAGTGCTTGCTTGCGAGAGAAAAAGACGGGGATAGTTATCGCTTGATTTGTAATGAAACTGAGTAAAGGTCGGAGTGTTTATTATTTTTATCTCGTATAATAATAACGATTTACTTAGTTTAAAAAGGTTACTTTCTTCCAATACAAAGTAATGCAAATTCCGTACATAGGTTATTTATTGGCAAAGATACTTACTTTTTTTTGTCCGCCATTTTTCGTAGGCTAAATCAACACAAAGGAATTGCGGGTGCGCAATAACGTTTCTATTTGTAATCCCACATCAATTGAAATTTATATTTTTTGCGATTTGAGACTGAAAATAGGTGTAGGTATATTTAATGTTGACTGCTATAAGTATCATACGTTGTAGTTAAATAGTGTTTGGTATGTAGTGGAATGTTGGAGGGTAACATTCATCTCAGCCCGTATTCGTATACTGCTGAACATAAGCCTAGAGACACATTCATCTTGATCCTGTGCCACCTGCATACATCGACACTCAACAAACCTCTTGAGGTCGGCGCTCCATCTAGTGGGAGTTCGTCCCACACTGCGTGTTGATACACGCAGTACAGCGACTTCATTCGAGAACCCTCCTTCCTCAGCGATAGTCGGTTCTACGAACTATGTGGCCAGCTCACTGCCACTGCAGCTTACTTATCCTGTGGTCTATGTCAGTCACCTTGGTTCTATTCTAGATTATGTCACGCAAACGAACCCCGAGTATAGTTCTTTCCATTGCACGCTGAGTGGCCTTGAGCTTTCCCATACGACCCGCAGTGATATGAAGATAACATAATAAAGCTTAGATTATTTTCATCGGGAGGCATCCAGGCTTACGGCGAACTTGATGTAAAGATAGTCTATAAATGCTCACAGGCTCTGCTGCTAAAACAACAACTCCTTAAGAGCCTATCTGTTTTAAAAACAACCAGACGAAGACAACATAATAGAAAAAAGGAAAACGTTAATTTTGTGTTGCCAAATAAACGTTTTTTTTCTTTCGTTCTAATATATTTTGATGAAAACAAAAGTGTATCTTATGTGGGAAACCCACGAGCCATGGTGTTATGACTTTTAAGGTTATTTACTTCCAACATTTGCTAAACTTAACGGCAAACATTATTAAAAAAAAATTGCTGCATACACACTAAAAGATTTGGTACAGTTGTAAGTGTTGGGGACGAACGAATAAAGGAGAGGATTGTTACAAGATCGCAGAGGATCATCTAGAGAGCGGAACGTGAATCTTTCCCGTAAGTAAATTGGAGCTGTAGGGTGAAAAAGGACATGATAAAGCAAACTAAGCACGTGGTAAGTTCTGCGAAGACGCACCGGTAACAAATTAAGATGGTTGCGATATTCAGTAATATGGTTGAACTTCCACAAACCAAAAACATATCTGATACACATGTTTTGCAGTCACTCCAACTTATTAAGTAATTCCTCAGATAGGTCCAGATAAGCGGCATCTCCGTAATCCAATACAGGAAGCAGAAGAGTATGCATCAGTAACGTTATGGTATTGGCGGGAAGAAAATGTTGAAGCCTTTTCAAGGAGTGCAAAGAAGCGAAGATCTTGGAGTTGCTGTGTCAGCAGCAGAAGTAACATCGCGCTAGTGTATTGCAAAATATGTTCATTGGCTACTGTAACCACTTTACATCACGTGGGCTGTAGGCCTCCCGACGTTTTATATAAAAAAAAGTTGAAGACACGTTGAAAGCATGCAAGTTCGTTATGTTTTCGTCAAATTTGCAGTAATTTTGACCTATATGGCGAACTACCCACATAACCTAAACTTAAATCTAAAAGCTTAAACCAAGGCTAATAAACGTCATTGTTTCCGTCAGATAATGAGGCGGGGTTGCACGTTATTTTCATTAATACCTAGTTTGCCAGTCGGCAGGATACACCACTTGCATTAAGGTGCGTTTTAATTTTTAAGAGGATCGTATCCTATTCACGCTTTTTGATTAATTAATTATTACACAGTGGTTATCAAATTTCTTCCTGCTTTCTGATGTATCCATTGTGTCAAAGCATCCTAATAACGTATCACTTTCAATCGCAAACAACATTTTTATAATTATGTTTACATATGTAATCATTGTATTTAATAATAAATTATTTTTACCTTTTTTATGTATTTTTTCAATTTTAAAGTATTTTTTAATAAATTGTTAGCCACATTCTACGTCGCATGTCTATAGATTTTACGTACATGTCAGTATTTTTTTTATAAATTTATTGTGATTTTCATTTATTTTTAAACCAGTTCTGTAATTAACAATTAGGTTGAAAGTATAAAGTTAATATATCCATTATGGGTTACGTTAATTTTCTTTGAACATTACAAACGTCGACAACAGTATGTACAGTAGATTATTATTATAGATCCTATATCACGGATATATCCCGGTCATTTTATAGGCGTGCGCGGGGATTGGAACCAACGCGTAGAGGCCCTTTTGAGAAGTTTGATGTAATGTTGTATAGCTGCCGTGACCTTCTCCAGGGGATATCAATGTGATAATATACCCATGAACCAGGTCACGGCAGATATTGGGACTATTGCAAATGTGTTGGAAAATATTGGGCTATTAAAATGATATCTGGAGGGATTATTAGTACTGGGCTATTACAGAAGAGAGACGGACACCTGCCATAACTATCCTATCTGATGTTACTTTGGCAGGCGGTGGCTCGCCACTCACTAGATGGACCCCCGAAATGCCAGAGAAAGTCGGCCGGGGGCAACACCGGTGTGAGTGACTCAGGGGTGTTGAGAGGTGTGCTGCGCTTTCTCCGTAGTTACTCGCGGCGTTATGCCCTTTAACACTTCCACCCCTGGAGTATATCACCTGCTAGAGCAATATACTCTATCGACTCCTCTCTGGACGGCCAATGAAGGCAAGCCAGAGCTGAGAGTCCTGCGGGCCTTCTTGACTTTCCACTCCGACCGACGAAGACACGCCGGAGACGAAGGCCCTGATCGACTCTCTGGAGCACTCGGGTACCCGTGGTGTCGTTACGCACCAACAGCTCGCCACAAGCTGCCCTGCGGGCAGATTATTATTATTATTATTCTTTATCGCGATCCTGGTGTTCTCGCCAATTGCAGTAGATTCTTTAGTGTAGTCAATAAGACGTAGATTTTTACACATGGGCCATAGGCTATGACCATAAATAAACATAAGTACGAACCGATTGCCAGAATTAACGGCAGATAAGAAGAAATTCCATATTTTGACGTTTCTAAGTCTACGTCTACAAAACCATACACAACACGTTAGTCGTTATTACTTTCTACTGAAACATTTACAACTTTTATTTCCTTCGTCTTTGACTAAAATTATGCAATAAGACACTTAATGATATACAAACGGACGGAAAATGGTAGACGAAGGCACTAGAAAAACTTTAAGTAGCATACCATTATTACAGACGAAGGCTGGGCCCCGCGACAAGGAATTATGGACAACTAGACTAAAAGAAGAATATCAGGCATTAATTAAGGTAAAAATATATTTTTAGGTAATTAAAGTAACTATTTATTACAGGAAACTTGCTTTATGAAAATGGTAATTCCTCGTTGATGTATCCTTAGGACTTGAAGACTATGATGGACCTCTAGTGTCTCCCAGTGACAGAATCTTGAGTTGTAACTATATATTGGACCAGAGGTTCCCAGACTTTTTTTCTCATAGACCACTTTTAAAATTTTGCTGGTTCTGGTAGACCTGCAGCTACATTTCTACCATATTCACAAAACTCGACAAAAAATTGAATTTTTAATGAATTTGATTTTATTTTACTAGTCACTTCAAAAAGGAGAGGGTTTTATGTTATCACATAAAAAAAAAGCATTTTTCTTTTTTTTGTTTGTTTATCTGCGATCAGTCTCTTGACTATAAACAGATTTGTTGATGGCCGAGTACTTTGTACAGAGTGTATCTCCCAGTGGAGACATCTACTCATTTGGTTGTGCAGGTCAGCTAGATGGAATATGCAATTTGAGTATGTCCTTTCGTTTAAGCCTTTTCGTGTAGCTCTGGCATGTTAGTCTGGCAGCAAGCGCATTGGGGTGATTTTCCAAACGTCTCTGGTACTTTAGGGCAGTCATTTGGATTTCTTCCTTGATAGTGACTATGTGGAGGTTTGTGTGGATCTCGTCATTGGTGACAAGCAGTGGGGTTTGTGATATTGTTTGGAGAATAATATTTTGCATCCGTTGCAATACTGAAATGTTTGAATTGCTGCAGCTACCCCACAGCTGGATCCCATACATCCAAACTCGTTTCAATATTGTCTTATAAATTAAAAGTTTATTGTCTGTGGACAGTTTGCTGTTGCGTCCAACTAGCCAATGAAGGTCCCTGTACCGCAGTTTTAGTTCCTCCCTTTTAGCTTTTATATGGTTCTTCCATGTTAATCGCCGATCGAGATGTAGGCCGAGATATCTGACGGTATCCCTATGTGGTAATGTTGTATTCTCTAATTTTACAGGTGGACAGTTCCCATTACTCAGAGTGAATGTGACTTGGACTGATTTACTACTACTTGCTTTGATTTCCCATTTATGCAGCCACTCTGTAACTAGATCGAGGCCTTTCTGTAGTGTTTCGGTGGCTTTCAGTGGGTCTTTGTTACTAGCAAGAATGGCCGTATCATCTGCAAATGTAGCAGTTGTGACATTCTCAATTTGTGGAAGGTCTGCAGTGTAGAGGATGTACTAGACAGGTCCCAACACAGATCCCTGTGGGACCCCCGCTTTTATCTCATGGACTGCTGATGACGCTCCCGCTTCTCTTACTTCGAATAGTCTGTCCGTTATATATGATTGCAGTATCAAGAAGTAGCAGTGTGGTAGGATATTCTTTATTTTACTTAGCAGACCATTGTGCCATACCCTATCAAATGCCTGTTGTACGTCAAGGAAGACAGATGAGCAATATTCCTTGTTTTCTAGGGTTGTTCTTATTTTGTTGCACACACGGTGCACCTGTTCCACTGTTGAGTGTTGCTCGCGAAAACCAAATTGGTGGTCTGGTATAACACCGTGTTTTGATAGGAGTGGCGAAATTCTTCTCAGCAGAACCTTTTCAAAGACCTTCGAGAGAATTGGGAGTAGACTAAAAAAAAAAGCATAAAAGCAGCCCATTTGCGGAAGTACCTCCTCCTCACAGAAAACCGTAGCCAAATAACAACTCCCTAGAGGGTTGTTGTGTTCCTGCATGTGAGTGAGGTCACCAAAAAGCTCCCAAGGAGTTGCTGTGTAAGCATCAGAGGAGGCATTGCGCAAGTGATACTTAATATATCGCAAGCATTAATAGGCTATGGCACCCGCTTGACATCAGGTGGGCCATATGCTTGTATGCCTCCCGATGTAGTATAAAAAAAAGTTAATATTTTTTTCCGTCAGTTTCTTCACTGACTATGAGGAAATCTTGACTAATTTGGATAATTTAAATGGGGTAGAGTTAACCACATCCGAATGTCAACACTATAGATAAATATTACTGTGATTTCAGTACGTACAAAACAACAAGTCAGCAGACAATGACTGGTTTAGGTTGGAGTCGGACAAGACCGGGACAAAGTGGTTCGGGAAGTGTTGGTACGTGCACAACCTTCTCAAGTATGAGTTCGACTTGGAGTTTGATGTGAGTATACTGGTGGTAAGTGGCTGATCTTGGAAACCAAAGAGATACAGGCATTATAACTACTTTTTTTTGACAATGTCTTGAAGCATGCATTATGTAGCCCACATAATGTAATGAGGTTGCCGTAGCATATGAACCTCACTTACCTTACTCACTTGCTGGAACAACCCTCCAGGGAGTTGTTCTTCACAGTGGTGTACCTTCCATCCCTGCTGAAAGCTCATCAAGATATTACATAGATAGTAATAATGTCAATATATCATTATTGTACCAATATGCTTATGTGAATTTTTTGTAATATCTAATTGACAATTTTTACATTGGCAAGTTTCTTTCAGCATTTTTTATCTTCGCCAATGGTCATTTCCGAAATGCTTATAGATTTAAAAAAAAATCGGTCAAGTGCGAGTCGGACTCGCGCACGAAGGGTTCCGTATCGATAAAAACGGCAAAAAAATCACGTTTGTTGTATGGGAGCCCCCCTTAAATATTTGTTTTATTTTAATTTAATTATATATTCTTAAAGTGAATATATAACTAAATATTCTGTGAATATTTCAAGCGTCTACCTGTTGCCATAATCAATATCGAGCAAAAACGAGCAAAAAAATCACGTTTGTTGTATGGGAGCCCCCTTAAATATTTATGTTATTCTAATTTTTAGTATTTGTTGTTATAGCGGCAACAAAAATACATAATCTGTGAAAATTTCAACTGTCTAACTATCACGGTTCGTGAGATACAGCCTGGTGACAGACGGACGGACAGCGAAGTCTCAGTAATAGGGTTCCGTTTTTCACTTTGGGTACGGAACCCTAAAAAGGAAAAAAGTAAAATAAGAGCATTGAATACGATACAATAAGTTTATATTTCAAAAATATAAGACGTGTCTGAATTGCGTGAGAAGAAGTGGAGAAGAAGCGTCGTATGTGAAATGCCCGCGAGGACCCCATGGCAAATAAAGAATTTTTATCTTTTATCTATATGTACCTATCTTATTATCGACGAGCTCAGTGGCGCAGTGGTGGAACACGCTGTTACGCTACTTTGACACCAACGCTCGTGGGTTCGATTCCCACACAGTACAAACATTTGTGTGCATGAACATGCCTGTTTGTCTTGGTCTGGGTATTTTCTATGTATAGTATGTACTTACAAAAAAAAAATGTATTTACGTATGTTTATCAGTTGTCTAGTACCCATAACACAAGCTTCCGCTTACTTTGGGGCTAGATGGTGCTGTGTAATTTGTCCGACAATATTTATTTATTTAAACAAATATTGGTCATAGGATTTGATGATTTATTATTCATTTCTATTAAAATTTCATTAGGTCACGACTCTAATCACAATATAACCTGCCAAATGTGACGAATTCATTCAATGTAAAGACATAATTCCCTTACCAAAATTTAAAGACAGTAACGCCGCCGTACCTGCCTGCGAGAAAAATTGACAGGAATACATATCCTTTGATTTGTAATGAGAATCAGTAAAGGCAGGAGTGTTTACCATTTTTATCTCATCCTGTTGAACACCCATCACATTGACTGTTCTTCTTTCTCCGCAGATTCCTATAACATACCCAACGACGGCACCAGAGCTGGCTCTACCAGGTCTCGATGGTAAAACAGCGAAGATGTACCGAGGTGGAAAGATCTGTCTCACCGATCACTTCAAGCCACTGTGGGCTCGGAACGTGCCCAGGTTTGGCATAGCCCATGCCATGGCTTTAGGAGTAAGTACTGTGGATCACCGTATTTGAACAGCGTGGCGGAGTATGTTCTAAACTCAATCTGCAGTGGGATGAATGAGAGTTGATGGGGTGGAGTTAATGAGTCAAACTTATTATTTTTAAGAGAGGTAGCATCGAAGCAGCCCGTCTGGGGAAGTACCTCCACCTTATAGAAAGTTGCAGCCAAATATCAACCTCATGGATGATTGTGTTCTTGCCAGTGAGTGAGGTTACCAGTAAGTTCCTAAGCAGTTGCTGTGTAGCAATGCAAGGGTGGCAATGCGCGGGGGATAACTTTTTGTTTAGCGTACGGCCTGCCTGATGGTAAGTAGGCACCGTAGCCCACAAAGCAGGTTAGATCAAATTGCATCCTTAGGAGCTTACTGGAAACCTCACTCACACGCTGGAACACAATAACCCTCTAAGGAGTTGTTATTTGGCTGCGGTATTCTGTAAGGTGGAGGTACTTACCAGACGGGCTGCCTTGATGCGCCCTACCTCTCTTAAAAACACCTTTCTATAATTATATATATGTATATATTAGAAGCACTAAGCACCTGACAGATAGAAATAGTGACTGTATTGTTGTGTATTATTGATTTCAGCTTGGACCCTGGCTCGCCGTGGAAGTTCCAGAGTTGATTCAGAGAGGCGTTGTCACATACAAAGAGAAGTCTGAAGATGCGAAATGATGGACTCAAAAACGGTTCTCTGCCTTTTCGCAGAAAATTCTTCGGCCGATTATCACTTGCCAACTAACGTTTCGAAGAATTTTATTTAGCGGAATAATGCCAACTTTTTGTGTAATTTTGTTTTATTTCCCATCCTCAAAGTTGCCAACTGTATGTTTGGTCTGCTCTTTATAATGACACTTTTCAAAATGGCAACGATTCGCTTCTGGCACTCCGCCGGCCGCTGCCGCGGCACGCTCGCTTCGCTCGCTCGGCTCGTGCGTTGTTTGTCATACTCTAACCTATCCAACTGAGATTTCTGTTGCTATACTTATAACTAAATTTTTATTTGTTTGAAAGATTTGACAAATGATAAATGCCCCAAACGTTTTGTGTCATTATAATAATCAGCTTAACAATAATTCTACCAAATGAAACCAAATGAACGTTGTCATACAAAAATTTGATAATCGCTAGTTGTCAAAGTGAAAAATGGGCGAAACGTTGGTTGGCAAGTGATAATCGGCCAAACAATTTTCGGCGAAAAGGCAGGATACCCTTAAAAACCTTTAGTACAGAGTATTGTCTTAGGTTTTCGCGATTGTTACACATTGAATTAAACAATTTTTAACGGCAAAGCGGTCGAAAAATAAATAAAATACGCGATACTTCCATTAAAAATTGTTTAATTCAAACTTTAGTACACATAGGGCGAAAAAACACGTACCTAGTGGTATGTTTACTCACTCTCAGGAACACTGCAATCCTTAAGAGAATTATATAGATTATTGATTATTCCACTACCATATATACTAAGGCATTTTATACAAGGTGTATGATACGGTTCCCCACAAACAAATACTGTGAATTCGACACAGACATACCGGCTAAAACTCTACTCGTCAAGCCCATATGGTTTATCCACCACATCAACCCTTACTCATCCCACTGCAGGGATACGGGTCTCCCTTCAACCGAAGGGGGTTAGGGCATACTCCACGACTCTGCTCAAATGCGAATTGCCGGAGGCCAGTGTTTTCAAGCCGCCCGAGGGCCACTGACTTAGCTTAACGACTGTCATCTATCGACAACAGCCGGGACCGACGGCTTAACGTGCCCTCCGAAGTACGGAGAAACTCGAGATGATAAACCCATCCATAGTCAGGCTGCGGCGACGTTGCTTAACCTGCGTGTTTGGTTAGAATGACGCGCGCAACTACGTCATCGAGCTCTCATAAATATATATATATTTAATAAATTACCAGAAACAATAGTAAAAGAAGACGATTATAAATTTCAAAAGGAATTAAAAACATATATTAATTAATAAGTCATATTATAATATAAACGAATACATAATTGATAAAAATTTGAAATAAATATAATAAGTAAGTACAATAAAATTATCAAAGCCATATTTAGTCAAAATTAAACCAAATTGGTCGTGTTTTATCAGAAGGTGATGTCAGGAGCCTTAGGAACCGGCGAGCGTGCATCAAATTCCTGCAAGAGCTATGAATGTGAAAGAAGCGAGTGAAGTGTGTAAGGACCGCGTCCTATGGCGCTCGGTTCTCTGCCTACCCCGCAAGAGACCTGGCGTGAAGATATATATATATATGAAATCAACATTAAAATTAAACATGCCGCCCTCCTCTCTCGTATCGCTGTGCCTGACAAGGGTCCTTGACATATTTAATTGTTAACTTTTATACCATTATGGAACGCAATAAATATTGAATTGAATTCGATAAACCAATCATAGATGTGGTAACATCAGAAAACAAGTTTGTTAAACTGTCCACAACGCAATGTATTGCTAACATCGCGATATAAACGCTCAGCGGACAGCGGACGGATTGACGCTTCGGGTCAGTGCTGTCTCTGTCGTAAACAGCTGATTCCGTGCGTCGCGTGTTTTAGTGTGTTACCATCCATTGTTAGTTTTGTGTATCCATTTTCCAATTCTGTATAGAATACTTGACCTAGTTTAAAATGTAGAGATAAGAAAGGAAAATGTTAAAATAAAATTCTAGAAGAAAATCCATGGGTATCCAAATCTGTAGGCCGATTCTACTAAAAAAACATTTTGACGTTTCGTTAAAGCGATCTGACAGCAGCGACGTTTAACGAAACGTCAAAATATACGCATTTTGACACACGCCGCGCTGCAGTGCAGTTGCATTTATTTAGTAGAATCGGCCTTACACAATGTAGCCGGAATTCTTAATAAATATTTCATAATCCTATTTTTCTTTTGCCAGAGCCTCGTTCGATAGGCAGCTGTGTGCACCAGATACAGGACAATATCACTGATGATATGCCTTTTATAATGAAATCATTTCGCTATAATGTACTATGGGAAACTTTTACCTTTGTTAATTGAAAATATATGTACTATATATTTTTATTTCTAGTTTTATTTAATAGATAGATGAAAGACGATTGTGTGAAGGTGTTACCAGACTTAATTAAATTTAGAAAATTGATTGCCTTCTTCAAGTCTGGTAAAAAGAGTGAAACAAACCAATATATATTTATTCTGCCAGTGCTGAGTAAAATATGAATATAAAGCTTGGCGCCCTCATTTTGTTTTTATTAACAACGTTGAAATTAAGACCAATTCCGAAAAAATAGTCAATACTGGCACTGTAGTACCATATTTATATACAGCAAATTAGTACTTCAGTGCGCGGCAAAGACTTATAGAAGTCTCAAGTCAGACCGCATTTGGACTGCAGTCACCTTTGGGCGGGAGCATCCAGTTAGTACAACTAGCTTGAACCGTGTGATTCAAGTTCAGAGACGAGCTGTGAGAATTTCTCGACGATCCTAAGCTTCCGCACGGTATTGAACCCTTAAGTTTAAGGAGAGATTTTGCCTCCCTTTGTGTGTTCTACCGATTGTACAGCGGGTTGTGTTCTGAAGAGTTGTTCGAAATTATACCAACAGCATTTTTTTATAACCGCACCACTCGCCGACGACGGGGAGTTCACCCTCACACGCTGCGGTTCCAGATAAGTTTTCTTCCAAGAAGCCTTTTCTTCACTCGTTCCGTCGTTTCTCTCAAGTTGTGGAACGAATTCCCGGCCTAGGTTTTCCCAAGGGACTATATCATGGGGTTATTAAAGAAAGGTGTGAAGAGATTTTTAGAGGGTCGGCAACGCATGAGTGACACCCCTGGTGTTGCAAATGTCCGTAGGCTACGGTGACTTTACCATCAGGCAGGCCGTATGCTTGTTATCCACCTTACTAGTATAACAAAAAATATGCTTTTTGAGACATATTCTTCATTTAATATTTGGCCCTGCCTACATCTACGGGGCCAAAGCCAAGCTCACCAGCAAGTCGGTGCACCTGCTAACCCATAAACGAGGCTTTTCCTACGGGGTTGGTAGATCAGACGCTACCGTGAAAGCCACAAAAGTCAAATCATATGGAAAGCAAGAAAATAATAAGCTTCATGAATAGGGTGCCGCCGCAAAACGGCGCGCAGGAGCCTCGCCCGACCCCTGTAACAAGTGGACTAGGCTTACCATGCAGTGGGCTGGCTGGACGGCTGAAGACGTGAGCCACTAGAAATATTCATTTCGTGACATGGAACATTAGGACGCGCGAGGTAGCTGGGTGACGTGCTGTTCGGGCGTAGGGTGACCATGATGTTCCTGCAGAAGACTCGGTGGAAAGCCTGCAGATCCCGGTTTATTGGGAATGGCTACTAGCTGATCTACACTGGTGCACCTGGTGGGGAATGGGGTGCTATATATGCTATAGTCTCTTCGAGGAGTTTCGGAATGACAATTTCGTGAAGTGAAGCGCTTCAGTGATTGGCTTATGACTTGTACCTACTTTAATTGTAGTGTGGAAAATAAAATATTTTTCTTTCTTTCTATGACCGTGACAGTACTTATCGACGGAACTGTGACCCATCTAATAAGTGCATTCTACATTCACAGTGCTAAATCATCCTCGCACTGAAACGTAGGCTCTACTTTAGGCGCTAAACCCCTACGTTTTGTTGAGTGAATTTATCAGCTTGTGCGTCTAATTTCCAATACATTCCCCCTGAGATTCTATGCAGGTAGGGTTTTACAGCGTTGCCAACTCACGAGTTAAGATGATATTGCATGTTTCCGTCTACTATAATTGCTTATTATCACCGTGCCGTAAGCTTCACTGCCCCCTTAGTTACTTAAAAAACCGGCCAAGTGCGGTCGAACTCACGCATGAAGGGTTCCGTACCATTATCTATAAAAACTTGTTGTATGGGAGCCCCCCTTAAATATTTGTTTTATTTTAATTTAATTATTATTTTTAAAGTGAATATATAACTAAATATTCTGTGAATATTTCAAGCGTCCACTGAGACTCCCCTGTCCGTCCATCCATCCGTCTGCCATCTGTCCGTCCGTCTGTCTGTAATAGGGTCCGTTTTACCCTTTGGGTACGGAACACTAAAAACGAATATACAGGTAGGTAGTGCAGATCTGAAATATCATGCAGCAATTTATTTTATCAAATTTACAATCTCGTAAACATTTTATAACTGTAGGTTACTATTTCTTCAAAATATGTTTTTCAGCTATACATTTCAATGCACTTCTATGATGATATCTTTTCAAATATTGTTTGTATTTCTCTTTAGTATTAACACTGTGTTAACCATTCCTGTGCCGGTAAGTGAATGAGATTACATCCCCAAGGGGTGGAAATATTTTACCTAATTATATACACATAAAAAATAAATATCAGAAGGCGATGTCAGGAGCCCCAGAAACCGGCGAGCGTGCATGAGAAGAGCAATGAATGTTAAAGAAGCGAGTGAGATATGTAAGGATCGAGTCACGTGGCGCTCGGTTCTCTCTGCCTACCCCGCAAGGGATTTGACGTAACCTTATAGATATATACACATAAAAAAAATGTTTATATTGCATGGCATTAAGTTGACTAAATGTGTGAAACTAATGTACTCGTATTAACGATTATTTACAACTTGATGCAATGCAATAAAATTATTCATTCATTCATCTATATTATAGATACTTAAATAAAATTGGAGTGTCTGTTTGTAATATTAAAATAATCGCTTTTAATAAATGTATATGGATATACACGGTATATATACCAAAATATTTTTTTTACAATTTTTGTTTTGGGGGTCATGTGCCAGAAGCGTGCTCGTTCGCGACCCCTGCCAATCGAGTAGATTGCAATTCTGGACCGAAAACGCACCGATGTGCGGATTAGGGCGTCCCCCGGAGGCGACGCGCACCGATCCGCCCCCGTCGGTGCGAACATAGGTGCATGCGGCGGTGGGGGCCGCCACCCACCACGCAGCGCCAATTCCGGCGGGTCGAAGAGAGCCGAGTGCTGCATAGGCACGTGGAATGTGAGAGGTGGACTGAGTGATAAGATGAATGAGCTGATGGACGTAATGAATGAGAGACGCTTAGATGCTTTGTGTGTGACAGAGACTAAGCGCAAGGGGAGCGACACCGATGATCTGCCCGGTGGGATGTTGGCCCTATGGTCTGGTGTAGACCGGGACGATCATGCCAGTGCTGGTGTAGGTGTCATACTCTCCTCTCGCTTAGCCCCTGGTGTGAAAGATTACTGTTTGGTAGGGCCTAGACTTCTCTGGGTTCGTATAAAACTGGGCATCACGCGAGTATTTCTGGTTGCAGCATACGCTCCCGTAAGCTCAGCGTGTGCCCAAGAACTAGAGAAGTTTTGGGAGTCTGTGAGGGATGTTCTGGATTTAGCTGAAGGGAATGAAAGAGTGATTATGTGTGGAGATTTGAATGGATGGGTTGGGACCAAACGAGACGGCTATGAAGCTGCTCTTGGTCCCTATGGAGATAAGAGAGTGAACGAAGCAGGTAAGTCGATTCTAGATTTATGTATGGAACGAAACCTCCTCGTGTCGAATACTTTATTTCGTCACAAGGATATTCACACGTATACATGGAGACGGAATGACCAAAAAAGTGTGATTGATTTGATTATAATTGATAGACGTCTCCGAAATACTATAATGGATACAAGAGCCTTTAGAGGTCCCACTCTTGAAACGGACCACTACCTGGTGGTAAGCCGGTTTGTGGGACTTTTCAAGAAGTGGAGGCATTGGCGAGTGCGTATCCCTTTCGGAGATCATGAAAGGATAAGGAGTGAAAAATTGCAAGATGAAAGTGTAAGGAGAATGTATGTACATCTGGTAAGCGAAAGACTTGCAAATGCAAGTCTTTCCGGCACAGATGTGGATGATTGCTGGAAAGTTCTGAAAGAAAGTATGGTGGATAGTGCAAAAGAAGCATGTGGATGCGCAAAGAGGCATAAAACATTGAAAGGGGATGCCTGGTGGGATGCGGAGGTTGAATCCTCCGTAGCAAGAAAGAGGAAAGCGTGGCTGGATTATGTATCATCTTTGCCCTTAAATGAAAGTATGAGAGAGAAGAAGAAAGAAATGTACCGTCAATGCAAGAATGAAACCAAGGCTTTAGTGAAAGAGAAGCGTGAAAGACAAATTATGAATGAGGAAGAGAGGCTGACGAGAAACTTCGAGGCAAATACCAAATTCTTTTGGAGAGAGGTAAAGAAGTCTCGGGGTGGTTCGTCGGCATCCAGTATGAACAAGATTAAGTCTAAAGCTGGTATCATTCTTGCAAACACTCAGGAAGTGTGTCAGGTGTGTTGAACGGTGGAGTGAATATTTTGAGGAAATGTACGAATATGCCTCGGACGCTGACAATGAGAGTGAGTCTGATGCTCACTCCGCGTTGACGGCGTCCGATGAAGGTATAACTATGGATGAGATAGAATGGTCGATACGAAGTTTGAAAAATGGAAAGTCTGCGGGAATTGATATGATTACAGCTGAGATGATCAAACTAGGTGGCACTTACGTCCGGGACGCCTTCTGGTACTTATGCAACCTTTGCTGGAGAACTGGAAGGGTCCCAATGAACTGGGGACGCGCAGTCATCGTACCCTTGTATAAAGGCAAGGGATCACGCATGGACTGCGCCAACTATAGGGCCATCAGTTTGATCAGCTTAGCAGCAAAAGTATATGGAAAGATAATTGAAAGGAGAATGAGGGTGAAATCTGACGAAATGCTGTGGGAGGCACAAGGAGGATTCCGAAATGGAAGGGGATGTACGGATCAAGTTTTCTCGCTCCGCAATATCGTAGAGAAGCATCTGGCCACAGACCAGAAGGTTTTCTGCGGTTTTGTGGATCTTGAGAAGGCATTTGATAGGGTTGTGCGAAAGGAACTGTGGTGCATATTGCCGAGATATGGGATTGACGGCTCACTGCTGCGTGCTGTGCAGTCCACCTACAAGGATTGCTCAGCATGTGTGCGAATAGATGGCAACATGTCACCCTGGTTTGATGTCAAAATTGGTGTCAAACAGGGTTGCATGTTGTCTGCTAGGCTGTTTATTCTGTATCTCGATAGTTGTCTACAGAGAATAAGATCGACGAATGTAGGATTACGCATGGGTGACCTAGTGGTGAACTGTCTGCTGTATGCAGATGATGCTGTTCTGTTATCAGAAACACCATCTGAGCTGCAAACACTAGTCACAATGATGAAAGACGAATGTATGAAGGAAGGCTTACTATTGAATGCGAAGAAAACAAAGATTATGGTATTTGAAAGAGAAGAAACCAGAACCAATGTAAGAATTACGGTAGATGATGAAGTGTTGGAACAAGTGAATGAGTTTGTATATCTTGGATGCGCTTTCAGCAGGGATGGAAGGTACACCGCAGATGTGGAAAGGCGAGTGAGTGCTGGGAATAGTGTGAATGGAGCGTTGGGAAAACTTCTTGGCAGTAAAAACCTGAGCCAGAAGGCGCAGCTGGCTATACACAATGCAGTGCTGGTCCCAACGCTTACTTATGGAAGCGAGAGCTGGGTATGGCAGAGAGAGCATGAAAGTAGGATAAACGCGGTTGAAATGCGAGCGTTGCGCAAAATCTGTGGTGTAACGCTTGCAGACCGTATCCGCAATGATGAGGTTAGAAGCAGAGTTGGTCTGAAAGAGAGCGTCGGTTTTAAAATAAGAAGAGGCATGCTCCGTTGGTTCGGACATGTAGAAAGAATGCAGGATGAAAGAATGACGAAGCAGATATACAATGCAAAAGTGGAAGGATGTAGGAGCCGAGGAAGGCCAAGACTTACCTATCATGATCAGATTGGTCGTGTTCTATCAGAAGGTGATGTCAGGAGCCCTAGAAACCGGCGAGCGTGCATGAAAAGAGCAATGAATGTGAAAGAAGCGAGTGAGGTATGTAAGGATCGAGTCGCGTGGCGCTCGGTTCTCTCTGCCTACCCCGTAAGGGATTTGGCGTGAAGTTATAGATAGATAGATACAATTTTTGTCTGTCTATCTGTCTGTTTGTTCCGGCTAATCTCTGAAACGGCTGGACCGATTTTGACGGGACTTTCACTGGCAGATAGCTGATGTAATAAGGAGTAACTTAGGCTACTTTCATTTTAGAAATTTTATTTATTTTATTAATATAAATAAATAATAAACAAAAATAAATTTTCCTCGCCCAGCTAGTTCAAAATAATATCACAAAAAATTAGAATATTGATATGAATAGAGAGCGTCGGTGTTAAAATAAGAAGAGGCATGCTCCGTTGGTCCGGACATGTAGAAAGAATGCAGGATGAAAGAATGACGAAGCAGATATACAATGCAAAAGTGGAAGGATGTAGGAGCCGAGGAAGGCCAAGACTTACCTATCATGATCAGATTGGTCGTGTTCTATCAGAAGGTGATGTCAGGAGCCCTAGAAACCGGCGAGCGTGCATGAAAAGAGCAATGAATGTTAAAGAATCGAGTGAGGTATGCAAGGATCGAGTCATGTGGCGCTCGGTTCTCTCTGCCTACCCCGTAAGGGATTTG
Organism: Pyralis farinalis; assembly: GCA_947507595.1. Taxonomy (NCBI): domain Eukaryota; kingdom Metazoa; phylum Arthropoda; class Insecta; order Lepidoptera; family Pyralidae; genus Pyralis; species Pyralis farinalis. Next base: position 3,108,799 of record OX382263.1, read on the forward strand.
GCGTGAAGTTATAGATAGATAGATAGATAGAATATTGATATAATTTTTAAACAACGGACAGTATAACATACAGCTCAACTGATGTAAAGCAGATACCGTAGCCTATGAAAGCTTGCATAGTTGGAGTATGACTCGTGCGTGACCACCACGGTAGCACAGCCACTCCTTAGGAGGTTGCTGATAACCTCATTCGCAGGAATACAACTCTCCGAAGTATTATCACGCTGTTTTCTGTTCAGGTTGTTTTTTTTGTCTTGGTCTGGATGTTTTCAAGAGTGGCAGGGCGCGTGGCAGCCTATCAAGGGAAGTACCTCCACCTACCAGAAGACCGTAACTGAATAACAATTTTGCCTGGAGATTTGTTCTGTTTCCGTGTGAAGTCACGCCATCGTCGTTGCGCGTGTAATTGTAGCCGAACACGCAGGTTAAGCAACGTCGACCGTAGCTTGTCTACGGATGGGTTTACCTATCTAGAGTCTCTCCGTGCTCGGTGGGCGCCGTCGGTACCGGCTGTTGTCGATAGATGACAGTCGTTAAGCTAAGTCAGTGGCCCTCGGGCGGCTTGAAAACACTGGCCTCCGCCAATCCGCATTTGAGCAGCGTGATGGAGTATGCTCTAAACCCGTTCGGTTAGAGTCAGCTACGCACCTGCAAGTCGCACGTACCACCACCCCGCGCAGCCAACCTTCACCAGCTCGGCGTGCTGCCCCTCAGCGAGACCTCGCTCGCGCCCACCGCCGTGTAGTCTCTAGTAGTAGCGGTGGCTAGGTGGAGCTGTGAAGCTCGCTGTCGCCCGTGGCTGGACTGACGCAGTATGGGAAGGGAAGTTTGGAAACATATGAAGATATTTCACCGGCGTTCAAAAAATGGGCAAAATTAGAAATTTAGACAATAAAACTGAAAGATAATGTATGAAAGAATACACTGAGTCATGAAAGAGGGTATGATGTATGAATATGCTTTTATTCATATTTTATTGATTTTGAAAATGTGTGTAATACATATATATTGCTGTAAAAAGCGCCTTGCCCACGGCAGGGCTGTACGAATTAAAAAAAAAAAATGTGTGCGTGTACTTATGTACGCGCATGAGAAGTTATACTCTCTGGCATCATTAAATAAATATTTAACATTAATAACTTAAATTAAAAAACGTCTATCAAGTAGTAGCGGCGATGTTTATGGAATGTAGTACATACAAGTCAAATGTAAAATACAAATGTTATACATTTTTAACTATAGCGCCATCTACCGGTAATACCGTGAAACATTTAACAGTTTTAACCTGTTGCACATTTTTAACTATAGCGCCATCTACCGGTAACATCGTGAAACATTTAGCAGCTTCAATCTCGCTCTGTCTCTTTCTATTCCCCCTCCATGGTAGCGTTAAACGTTTAACGCAACCTTGTTGGAAGTCGCATTAGAAGTATAACTTCAAAAACCCGTTCGGTTGCAGGGAGACCCGTATCCCTGCAGTGGGATGAGTGAGGGTTGATGTGGTGTGTAAAGTTACCAAGGAGAGTAAGCCACTTGCGTCACTACTTGTTTTACACGTATTCATTGGCTATTTTTTTTATACAACGTCGGAAAGCGGTTACCATAGCCTATCAACGCTTGTAATACATTAATCACTAGCGCGATGCCTCCTCTGCTAGGAACACAACAACCCTCTAGGGAGTTGGTTATTTGGCTGCGGTTTTCTGTGACGTGGAGGTACTTCCCCAGGCGGCCTGCTTTGATGAGCCTATGCCTACCTCTCTTAGGTATTCATAGGTCAGCTGTTTATTTTATTTGCAACAAATAAATAATTATTTCAAACAATAAAAATAATTATTTCAAAAACGTCACAATTAGGATGATGAACAGGCGCCGGCACCAAATGAGGAGGGGGCGGCAAAGCTGCCTGTCGATGGACCAGCACCGGAAAATCCTGATGGAGGACCAAAGGTGGAACCATCAGATCAGACCAACGCTACTGATACCACTAAAGATGGCCCAGCTAGCGATCAGACTAAACCCGTAAGTGTCTGAGGGCGAATGAAGCTAAGTGGCGCCCTCATTATATTTGTATTAACATCGCTGAAGTTAAGAACAATTCCAAAAAAGTTCTTAATACTGGCATCTTGTTAATGCTAATATTTACGCTTGTACAGATTCCATTTCACAACTTTGTTTCTTACTTATTTATAAGTTATATTTTTTTATAATAAGTTATATGTTTTATAGTATGTTGCGAGCGTCAATAGGCTGAGGTGTCCGCTTACCATCTATTATATACTACGTCGGGAGGCATACAAGCATACGGCCCACCTGATGTAAAGCGGGTACCGTAGCCTATTAACGCTTGCAATATATCAAGTACCAATCGCGCGATGCCTTCTCTGCTACTTACACAGCAAGTCATTGGAAACTTACTGGTGACCTCACTCACACGCAGAAACACAACAGTTGTTATTTGGCCGCGGTTTTCTGTGTGGTGGAGGTACTTCCCCAGACGGGCTGCTTTGATGCGCCCTACCTCTCTTAAAACATCCAGACCAAGACAAACAGACATGTTCATGCACACAAATGTTTACCTTGTGTGGGAATCGAACCCACGAGCGTTGGTGTCAAAGTCGCGTCAGTCACGACTGAGCCACCGAGCTCGTCAACAATTCTGAAAGTATTATCAAATTTAGTTTGTTGTCACAATTCGGCATTGCCCATTCTTTTCATATTTGGCCCCTCGTGTTTCAGACTTCCATACAAAAATAAAACTTAGGAGCTTACGGGTGACCTCACTCACACACACGAACACAACCCTCCAAGAAGTTGTTATTTGGTTGTGGTTTTCTCTGAAGTCGAGGTACTTTCAACTAGAGGGAGACTTTGTACAAAAGTCGTCTGCGCGGGTACCACTGTCTCTATTTCTACCGCCAAGCAGCTATATTTATATAGCTGTGTTCCGGTTCGAAAGGTGAGATATGGCTGAGAAATTACTGGTTACTGTGACGAAACATCCTTAACTCACAAATTGGCAGCGCGCGTGTAACATCATCGCGGTGTTGCGAGCGTCAATAGGCTGCGATGACCGCTTACCATCTAAGGCCGCATGCTTGTTTGCCAATCTAGATGTATAAATAATTAAAAAAAAAACTTTCCAAGACGGACTGTTTTGATGCGGCCTATCTCTCTTAAAACACTCAGACAAAGAGAAACGGACATGTTCATGCACACAAATGTTTGTCCTGAGTGGGAATGGAAACCACGAGTGCGTTAATGTCAAAGTAGCCTAATTAACCACTGGTTCGTCAAAAATGAATTCCTTCATGAACCTCGGCAGATGATGGGAACTGCCATCACGAGGGAACTAATTTATAGTGAAATTCCTATCGACCCTCAAGATGAAGCTGATATTCTTCTTCAGATAGGTACTCTACAACCTCTTCGACCTTTGTGGACCAGAGCAGTCGGGAACATCAACTGAGCTTGCATTATCCTCATTATCAAAACCAGCGAGACACACCCAAATCAATTAGACCTTGAGCTTGTGACGAGTTGACGTGTTAAGCTGTGCTTGCCATGGCATACTCCTCGCATTGCGTATACCACGTAGCCACTTTACATCACATGGCTCGTACTTTAGGGCCCAAACTCGGTGGCGCGGTAGTTAATAGCGCTACTTTGACACCAACGCTCGTGGGTTCGATTCCTACACAGAACAAATATTTGTGTTAAAAAGTGTTTAAGAGAGGTAGTGGGCATTAAAGCATCAAAACAACCTCCCTAGTACCACCACCTCACAGAAAACCGTAGTCAAATAACAACTCCTCGGAGGGTAGTAGTTGTGTTAACAGTAGAGGTGGCATTGCGCTATGAGCTACATAGCGCAATGCTACTTAATGTTTTGCAAGCGTTTACAGGCTACGGAAAGCGTTTTACATCAAGTTGGCCGTAGGTATGTTTATTTGCCTCAAGACGAAGTATGAAAAAGTAATAATTTATTACTTTCTGAATACAACATCAAATACCACGCAGGTAAGATTGAATATGTTCTATCTGTGATACCCCTGTCATTGTCACACCAGCATCATGGGAGCTGATTCTGATGATCACAAAACATGACATGATAGAGACTATTTTCAAATTATGATCAACTTATTCATGGACAGTTGTTTGACATACACACTTGTTGACGAATATGTCTACCTAGGACAGGTAATTTAGTTAGGCAAATCTAACTTCGACCGAGAGGTAAACAGACGAATCCAACTCGGCTGAGTAGCGTTCGGGAATCTTCGACACATCTTCTCGTCCAGAATACTTCAACACCTGAAGCATAGATTTTTACATAAGCGACTGCAGTCAGCAGGCCAATTCTACTAAAAACCTGCAGCTGCACGTTTACGCATGTCATTTGAGTTGTGCAGGAGTAGTGCAGTGCCAATATGTGTATTCTATTAAAAGTTCCTGCACTGCAACGTCACTGCATCTACGCTGCAACTGTGCGTATCCTGCAAATGAACTACTTAACTCCTGTGATGTTACCATATTTCAATCTAATAAATTGGATTTTTACTTAATGTTGACTGACTATAGTTTCACACCCAATTGCTCTTGGTTGCCGGCGTGGAGGTATTTCTCACTGAAAAGAAGCTTTACTTAATCATATATTCCCACATACATTTCCCTAAACAAAACAAACATTTTGCAATATAAATCACCGCTTCAGAATATTAATTTCACTTTGCAAAAGTTGCTTGAGGCTAACGTCAGCAAAACTGCAGATAAGCTCCTTCAAAACTTCTGTCACCGCTCACCGCTATACAAATGTCAAAACAATTTATCAGAATACGATTATATTGCAGGAAACGTGCAGGTGCAGTGTAGGTTTGTTAATAGAATAACGTGTCATTTACTGCAGCGTGGCTGCAACGTCGCTGCTGTCAGATCGCTTAACAGAATAATGAAGCGTCAAAATGTACACATTTTGACACACGCCACGCAACAGTGCAGTTGCAGTTTTTTAGTAGAACTGGTCTACTGACCTCCACTATCCAGAGGGAAAAGCAGACCTGTCTTAGGTCACGCGTCTTTCGAAATACAATTTCTTGGACGTGCGGGGTTTCCTCACAATGTTTTCCTTCACCGCCGAGCAAGTGATAATTACATATATGTACATAAATCCTAAAACATGAATTCAGTGGTACTACACCAGGATTACAACCGAGACCTGTCGGTTAAAAGCTGATTCGTTATCCACTAGGCTTTCACTGCTCGTATTGCCTGATCTTTATCAGAGGATGACGTGGATCACAACCTGACTTACGGCCACCAATTCCATTGTTTTCAGAGCCCTGGAGAAAACAACTCTACGCAGGTATGGTCAACATTTTTTTCCGATTTATAGACTTATTGTTACAACCCCCCTTCTCTCTAAGATGATGGTGCGCGTGATAAATACACGATTCGTGGCATACCTAGAGGATCATGACTTGATCAGCGACCATCAATACGGCTTTCGCCAGGGTTGTACGACTGGCGATCTTCACACACCGCTGGGCTTCGGCGGTTGAGAGTAAACGTGAGTCATTGGCTATCAGCCCAGATATGGTAAAGGCGTTCGATCGGATCCAGCATCGAGTCTTCTATCGAAGTTAACATCGTATGGGCTGACCGTGGGTTTATGCAAACGGGTTGCCAGCTTCTTATCCAGCAAATGCATAAAAAGTACGGCTTTTATGTATCTACTGGATAAGAAGCTGGTAATTGCTCCGATAGCATGGATATTAATGCTGGCATCACACAGGGCTCTGTATTGTTACCGACGCTGTATGTTGCATATCAATGACACGTTGTCAATTGACAGTACTCATTGTTATGCGGACTACAGCACGGGTACACTTATTATACAGGCCGTGTTAGCATCGCTCGTTCTCTTGTGGAAGAAAGTCGCGTGTATCTGAAATGGAGGATACTTTGAGTAAAGTATCTGACTGGATGCGACTGAACTTAATCCAATTCAACCCTACCAAGACACAAGTCACCGCTAAAAAAATCCTTTTGATGTGGTTTCTCATCCAGAACACGCCGTTTACAATATAATTTCCAAGAGCCATATTGGGATTCTCGGTGGCGAGATCTCCAGCGATTTTCAGTAGGTACCGAAGTCACCTATCTGGTGCAAGAGAAGATCAAGATGACCAAGAAACTTGGTATGCTCAACATATCCAAACAGTACTTCAGATCGGGGCAAAGACTTATGTAATATAAGTCCCAAGTCAGAACACATTTGGGTGGGAGCACCTAGATACCAGCTAGGACCTCGTGACTCAGTGCAAAAGCGGAGCTTGTGATGATCGTCGTTTATCCAAGACACATACTCGGTATTGAGACTTTAAGTTTGAGAAGAGATTTTGCCCACGCGTGCGTGTATACCGATTGTACAATGTGTTGTGTTCACCAGCCTCGTTTTATAATCGCACTGCTCATCGACGGCTGGGAGTTCATCCTCAAACACTGGCGCCGCAACGCTCGCGTACGCGTGTGCGGTTCCATAGAAGTTTTCTACCGAGAACGAGATGTGGAATGAGCTACCTGCCGAGGTTTTTCCAAGGGACTAGGGTTTCTTCAAGAAAGCCGTGAAGAAATAATTATTAGTAAATAATTCTAAGGGACTATGATAAATTAATTAAATACTATATTCTTATTAAATATTTTTTTATTTTTAGGCAATCGATATAGCGAAGGTAAGTTTAAATTCGCATTGAAATGTTATTCAGAGTACCACATGCCCCTTAATGCGGGGCGAGATTATGTTTGTCATGTATTTATAAAGCACCCGCTTTCCCCTGGTTTATATTACATAGATAGTTTGATAATTCTAGCTTTATCCCGTTTCCTGGTCCATTAGGATTGGCAGGATCCGCTGCCTAAGGATTCGGCGAAGGTACTAACTTACAACATGGAGCTAAGTCAGACCTTCACAACTCACAAGGGAAATAAGACCTTTTTAGGTCAGGCCACGCGTCTTGTCAAAGTAATAATTTTCTGGAAGTGCGTGTTTCGTCACGATATTTTCCTCAGCTGTCAATCAAGTGATAATTACAAATTAATATGTACATAAATCAAAACGAGAATTTAGTAGTAATACATGGGATGAGTGTTATGGCGTTTTAAGACTGCAAGAACGCTGCGAAGTACGACTCTCAGCTCCACTGTGACACGCGAATTCATTCTAATATTTTTTTAAACGACGTCGGAAGGCATACAAGCATACAGCCTATGTAAATGCGGTTACTGTAGCCTATGAACGCTTATAATACATTAAGTATCACTCGCTTAAATATATACCGGAGAGCATGCATGAAGAGCAAGATGAGTCTGGAAGAAGCGATTGAGGTATGTTTGGATCGGTGCACCTGCCGTTCTATAGTCTCTGCCTACCACAATGAGAGACAGACAGAGAGGCGTGATGATATGTATGTACCTATGTATGTAAGTATCACTCGCGCGACGATACGTTTGTTTACGAAAATTTATATTCTCGTGGTATGTATAACTTGGCAAAGTTTATAGATTTTTTTATACAACGTCCGAAGGCATACAAGCATACGGCCCATGATGTAAAGCGGTTACCGTAGCCTATGAACGCTTGCAATACATCAAGTATAACTCGATGCCACCTCTGCCGCTAACACAGCAACTCCTTAGGAGCCTACTGGAGACCTCACTCACACGCAAGAACACAACGACCATCTAGGATTCTAGGGGGTCGTTATTTGGCCGTGGTTTTCTGTGTGGTGGAGGTACTTCTACAGACGGGCTGCTTTGATGCACCCTACCTCTCTTAAAAACACCCAAACGAAAACCCAGACCAATACAAACAGACATGTTCATGCACACAAATGTTTATCCTGTGAGGAAATTGAGCTTACGAGCGTTGGTGTCAAAGTTGCGTTATTAACCGCTGGCCGCCGAGCTCGTCAAGTTCCGTGATGCGAGTGTTGCGCAAAATCTGTATTCATATGAATTCAGATAAATGTCTGTTATTTGAATAACTTTATATCGGCATATTTATTTTAATTGCAGTTACTGGTAATTATTTTCAGTATTTTTCTGTCGCTTCATGAAATTTCGTATTTTTTTTTCAACTGTACTCAGATATTTATTACTATCTATCATTCATTTTTGATGTGGGACGCAACTTGTGTTAACACACTACCCTCTTCTCCCCTACATTACCATCAAGGCAGGCGGGGCGACTGAGGCGGCAGAACTTTTAATAATAAATAAATACAGGGGTCTTGGCTCCAACTACAACTTTGTTCCTTTCGGAGTAGAGACTCTTGGTCCGCGGGGTCCAGGTGCGCAGTCGCTTTTTCAAGAACCGGCGAGACGTCTGATCGACGTCACCGGCGCCCAAAGAGCTGGTAGCATTCTCGTTCAGCGCATTAGTAATGCGATTCAGCGCGGAAATGCTGCCAGCATCGTTGGTATATTGCCGTGCCCCCGCGGCACTTTTACTTTTAGACACTTTTAGATTTATTTTAAGTTATTATATACTTCAGATGCAATTTAGTTTTTGTTTTATTGTGTATTTATTTAGTTTTATTACTTTAATAATTTCTTTAACAAATAAAAATGTACTCTATTTTCACATAAAAAATAATACATATAGTTTTGAAAGTATGGTTGTGGGCTATATGGAGAATCTCAAGATGCTGAGGAAAGAACACTGGAACAAGCAGAGCATTGGTTCACGCAGATGAGACGACCCCGATTTTCTGATATCTCATTTGGAACCGTTAAATACCGTCTACCGTCAATGCCATATACCGTGAGGTGCCGTATACCGCGTACCGTACTATGTACCGCCAGTACTATGTACCATCAATACCGTATATCGTCAATACCGTATACCGTCAATACCCTCTACCGTCAATAACGTCTACCGTCAATGTAGATCCCGGGTTGGACCTCCACCTAATTGACTAATTCTATTTATTATAAAAAAACATACAGACTATGTTACAATATGTTATTTAGGATTTAAATCCGCAATTATTATTTTTTAGCTCGGTGTAAGTATTTAAAAATATACATACATAATGTTTTTTGTTTATAAAGAGTTGACAGAGGGAGTTAACAGACGGCGACTTTGTTCAAAAGTCGTCTGAGTGGGCACCTTGTCTCGCCTATTTCTACCGCCAAGCAGCTATATTTATATAGCTATGTTCCGGTTTGAAGGGTGAGGTATGGAAATTACTGGGTACTGTGACGAAACATCCTTAGGTCCCAAGATTTGCGAATAACATCCCCGTGGTGTTGCGAGCATCAATAGGCTGCGGTGACCGCTTACCATCTAATGCGGCCCGCATGCTTGTTGCCAATCAAGTTGTATAAAAAAATACATACTTTTTATTGAAAGATAAAAATTCTTTATTTGCCTTTAGACCCTCACGGGCACATAGACACATTTGTCATTGTCTTACATTTTCAATATTATATCTTATTAATTTTACATGGTTTTGATTTCTCTTTTTTAATTTACCAACATTTCAAATGACCGTTGGCGAAGAAGAAATGCCAAAAGAAACTTGCCAATATAGGTCTTTTTTTGTAATCATCTATACATTTTACAATAAATATAATTATATGAGTGTACATTTTTAAAATTACAGTTATATTAATACATGTGAATCATTTCCATACATCTCTGTCAGTTAGATGTTCATCGATTCTATAATAACCCTTCTTACATAGAGTATTTTTGATGTGCCTTTTGAACATATTGCCAGGCAAGGACAGAACTGTTTCATTTATTATATTTATTAATTAATTTTCGGATACAGTAAATAATATTTTTATAATTGACTTATAGGCCGATGACGTGAGTATATTTTTGTATATTTTAACACGTTTTTATTAACTTCACTTGTGTTTAATTTTATTTTAGAAGCATATATTAGATATATCTATATGTAAACAAATCTTGAAAGTCGAAATTGTCAATTTTTATTATCATATCTAATTGAAACTTCGCAAGTGTATGTTACGCCAATGATAATACAATTTTTTGGTGTCATGGAACTGATTTGATGAACTAGGAGGTTGACAATGACTAATAAACATGTCCATTTTGGACTTATCTAGGTTGTAATGAGTATATATTACAACCTGTGACAAGGATCTGATGACACATCCTGGAGGTGAATATTGGAACTCTTTAATGGTTACTAGTAAACCCCTTGAGTTTGCGCTCTTTTGGTTTTTTTTTTATATAAACTCAGCATAGTGGGTCCACTTCGCCTGATGGTAAGCGAAAGAGGAGCCTAAATCGCAACGGCAACTGGCAAAAGACTACACAGTGCCCTGTCAGTTGACGCTGCCATGCTGGTCCGCAAGATGCCTCTTCACGCTTCGTTTGAAGGATCGCATATTGTAGGAAGGTGGAAACACATCTGCAGGCAAGGCGTTTTACTTTTATTTGCTTGGTTGGTTTGTTTTAAAGATTTGAATACATGACATAGGTAATAGATTTACGCATTATTTTGTGAATGTCAAATTTACAGGCAATTTGACTCAAGCAACCTAAATTTGAGCTACGCGGAAGTACGCAAACTTGGTTAGATCAAATTGCCTTCTAATACATCACAGTTCATGTGATAATGTTATTTTAATTGCTCCAAAACTACGAATAAATCCGAAAGTAGAAATTTAAATTTCGATTCTGTGAGTAATATAAAGGACAAAAAACCGTTTTAAGTGTGATTTGATTTATATTATTTAATCTCGCTAATAGGCAAAATGCCAAAGTCACATAATTTTGTTTTAATATAAATAAATAAAATTAATAAGTAAAATAAATTGTTTTAGGAGATTGTAAGTACATTTAATTTTATTATAGTACAATAAATTAATACGCTTATACATTAAATAACAGTACAATGAAATAATAGCAATGATAACCCAGTGGACAAAGAGCTAATAGTGTATTAACTGGCTAATCCCTGGTTTGAATCCTACTGTATGTACTACTAAACCGGGTTTTCGAATTTATGTACATATTTGTAATTATCTCTCGCTCAGCGGTGAAGGAAAACATCGTGTTTTCTCGTGCTATGTATGTTTCGCGCACGCCCTGGAAATTATACTATCGAAAGCGTGTAATCTGATCTAAGAAAGGTCTGGTTTTCCTCTGGGTTGTAGCGGCCTGACCTCTTATAGCCGCTTTTACACAGTCGAGAATTTGATTATGGTTAATATACTTTTTTTAATTTATTTTATTTCGAGAGTATTGGACTCATCGAGTACGTACCCTAACGTACGTAACCTTAGGGTACGTACTCGATGATTGGACTCAATCTTCTTCATAGCGTTATACTGTCTCCTAATCCATTAGAATTGGCGGGGTCCACTACCTTAGCCTTAGGATTTGGCGAAGATACTGATTTTGACATGGAGCGACTGCCGTCCGACCTCCACAGCCCGGGAGGAAAACCAAACCATTCTTAGGTTAAGTCACATGTCTTTCGAAGTATAATTTCTTGGACGTGCCGTTTTCCTCATGATGTTTTCCATCACCGCCGAGCGAGTGATAATTACAAATATGTACATAAATCAGAAAACACGAATTTAGTGGTAGATGCCAGGATTTGAATCGGGGACCTGATCAATAAGACGGTTCCTTATCCACGTGGCTATAACTGCTCAAATATAGCTCAATATATCTTTAGAGCCAAACCCAATTCATCTGCTCATGACGTACCCTACTAATTAACAATAAGAAGGTCTGACGAGAGAGGCTGAGAACGTCAAAGCAGTCCGTTTGGGGAAGTACCTCCACCTCACAGATGACCGTAGTCAAGTAACAACTCTATGATTGATTGGTGAGGTTACCAAAAGTTTGCAAGCGTATATAGACCACAATAAAAGCTTTATACCAGGTGGTCCGTGCGCTAGCTTGCATCCCGACGTTATATGAAAAAACTTCAATGAATTTATGGCAATTCATAGCTAAAGACTTTGTTCGCACGTGTATCTATGTTGTTTATATTTTCAGCCAAGTGTTGTCATAAGTAATTGGCAAAATCCATTTTGATTATCGTTCGAAAAATCTTCAAAAGTCATTGATTTTTCATCACCACCATTAAATAGAAAACCATTAAATACAGATATTACCAAAACCCACAATGTCTTACATACACTAAATGTTTAAGTATTAAGTACAAAAATCTTCAAATGTTTTTTATAGCCAAAGGTAAGGATTATTTTTTATTATTACTAGGTATATTGTCTCACAATTTTAAGTTCGCGTTGGATATGAGAAATGTCATATTCATAAAATGAATCCTATTATACAACCTAACACAGAACTATTATATTTAAAAAATATCAATATCTGTGGAAAGTTGCAGTGACCAATGTGATAGTTTGACATTGATTTAAGCAAAAAGGAGTCGCAGATTATACAGTTTCATTTTTAGGGTTCCGTACCCAAAGGGTAAAACGGAACCCTATTACTGAGGCTCCGCTGTCCGTCCGTCCGTCCGTCCGTCCGTCCGTCCATCCGTCCGTCTGTCACCACGCTGTATCTCATGAACCGTGATAGTTAGATAGTTGAAATTTTCACAGATGATGTATTTCTGTTGCCGCTATATCAACAAATACTAAAAAATAGAATATAGTAAATATTTAAGGGGGCTCCCATACAACAAACGTGATTTTTTTGCTAGTTTTTCCTCGATATTGATAATGGCAACAGATAGACGCTTGAAATATTCACAGAATATTTAGTTATATATTCACTTTAAGAATAAATAATTAAATTAAAATAAAACAAATATTTAAGGGGGGCTCCCATACAACAAACGTGATTTTTTTGCCGTTTTTATAGATAATGGTACGGAACCCTTCGTGCGCGAGTCCGACTCGCACTTGGCCGATTTTTTGTGGTTAGTCACGAGTTTAAAAATGTTGAGAATTGAATTGGCCAGGAATTAAAAAAATAAACAGTAAATTTAATTATCTGGAATTTAATTAGGTACATTTTTAACCGATCATTGATTATATTTTTGAGAAAATAATGTACTTTAATTATTATGTTACACTAAACTCTTAGTAAGGGCATAACTATGACTGAATAATTAATGGATTAAATTTCAATTAGGCAGAAAAAGAAAACAGAAAATATATTTTTAATAGATTATCTGTTTTATGTGGTGTTCCTTTTTGAGAAAAAAGAATACTTTAAAATACTATATTATGTTACAAGAAACTGATAAAACCAACGGGCAAAACTATGAACTGATTAATTTTTAATTGGGCAGAAAATAAAAGCAGAAAATATATTTGTAATTTATTGTCCGTGTCTTAGCCGATTTTGTTTTTAAGAAGATTTATATTTTTAATTTACTATGTTAGGTAACACAAGGCTGTTATTAAATTAGACTCTACATATAAACGTTTAATATACCTACGAATAAACGTTTTTAATTAGTAATGTCATTTGAAATATTTCAAATGCCACAGGTAATATGAGTTACTGATGTTGTTGGTAAGTCCTCTTGGCTTACCAGCAACATCAGTGTTGGAACTTTCCGTAGGTGTGCCAAGCTAGTTTTGCAACACGATCGATTCAGCGGCTCCAAATTTATCTTGCATTGAGCAAAATTATTAAAGTATTTGTGTGGTACAACACAGGTACCCCATATTTCTAATACTCTATCTTGCTCAATGTTAGACAAATACGGATCCGCCGAGTCGATCAAGTCGCGACTCGGCGGCGGTTCTAAATTTGCCAAGCAAGACCTTACAACACAAGTACTTTAATAATTATTATACAAATACACAATAGACAAATTCGGAACCGCCGAATCGATCACTGCACAAAAGAAGCATGACACATGTAAAGAAAGATAATGGCACAAGCATATGTGTCTCTGATCTACCTACACTAAAAATAATTGACAAAAACCTAATAAAAATACAATTTCACAAATACCTGTCTAAAACAGTTTTTTTTAAGATTAAAAACATAGTGCCAATCCATCTTTATAAATTGGACGAAAATAATCAAATACACTTTCGTCCAATTAATAATAAATAATCGAACAGTACAGTACGGAAACGAAATACAGTATATAATGTATTTCGTTTCCGTACAAGACCTTTTTATAGAAAGATAATTAATTATTTTTTTTTTGTTTACTTCGTCTAGAATGTGGTATGTTTTTTGTTTATTTTACTACCTCTCACACATAAACTGAAATTATGGTTATTGCAAAACAATATTTACAGTGTGCTAGATTATTCGAACCATATGAAGACACATTTGTTACATTAATAATAATAATAATAATAATGCCCGCAGGGCAGCTTGTGGCGAGCTGTTGGTGCGTAACGACACCACGGGTACCCGAGTGCTCCAGAGAGTCGATCAGGGCCTTCGTCTCCGGCGTGTCTCCGTCGGTCGGAGTGGAAAGTCAAGAAGGCCCGCAGGACTCTCAGCTCTGGCTTGCCTTCATTGGCCGTCCAGAGAGGAGTCGATAGAGCATATTGCTTTATCAGGTGATATGCTCCAGGGGTGGAAGTGTTAAAGGGCATAACGCCGCGAGTAACTTCGGAGAAAGCGCAGCACACCTCTCGACACCCCTGAGTCACTCACACCGGTGTTGCCCCCGGCCGAATTTCTCTGGCATTTCGGGGGTCCATCCAGTGAGTGGCAAGCCACCGCCTGCCGGAAGTAACATCAGATATGATAGTTGTGGCAGGCGTCCGTCCCTCTTCTGTAATAGCCCAGTACTAATAATCCCTCCAGATATCATTTTAATAGCCCAATATTTTCCAACACATTTGCAATAGTCCCAATATCTGCCGTGACCTGGTTCATGGGTATATTGTCACATTGATATCCCCTGGAGAAGGTCACGGCAGCTATACAACATTACATCAAACTTCTCAAAGGGGCCTCTACGCGTTGGTTCCAATCCCCGCGCACGCCTATAAAATGACCGGGATATACCCGTGATAAAGGATCTATAATAATAATAATAATAAACAATTCTGGCGAAGCATTTGGTCGGTGCCTACCAACCACACGGAGGGAGAATGGATGAACGGTGTCGGGAGGGCATGTGAATCGATAGGAACCATGGAAGCTGTAAATATTAGTCCTCAGGACATTAGTTGTGCAATCCGTCAGGCACATAACTGGAAAACTCCAGGACCAGATGGATTGCACAACTTCTGGATTAAATGGTTCCGTCATTCACATGCACTTTTGGCATCGCAATTCCAGGACGCACTCAACGCTGGATCTCTACCTACTTTCATGACCACCGGTATAACCTTCCTGCTCTATAAGGATGGTAGTACCACGGAAGCAAAGAACTACCGACCCATCACATGTTTGCCAACGATGTACAAACTCCTTACATCCATTCTGAAAACTAAAATTACTAAGCACATTGATGCACAAAATATTTTGGCCATTGCTCAGAATGGATGTAGGGCTGGGTCCCGTGGTACTAAAGAGCTTCTCCTCATTGATACTACTGTTTGCCAACAGGTCCGTAGGAACAGGAAAAGCCTTTCCGCTGCCTGGATTGATTACAAGAAGGCCTTTGATTCGGTGCCCCATTCTTGGCTGAGACGGGTGTTGGAGTTGTATAAAGTAGATGCAACTCTACGCTCCTTTCTCAGTTCATGTATGGGGCAGTGGACCACAGTACTTTGTCAGCCAGGGGGCGGGGATTCTCTTGGGTCTGCGGATCCGATAAGGATTGAACGTGGCATCTTCCAGGGCGACAGTCTGAGCCCGGTATGGTTCTGCCTAGCTCTGAACCCACTTAGCACTTTGTTAAGGGACTCAGGGCTGGGTTTCCGACTTCGCAGCGGGGGTGAGGTCATTTCTCACCTGCTATACATGGATGACCTCAAGTTGTTCGCACCAAAGAAACCAGACTTATTGAAGTTGCTGAAAGTAACGGAAACTTTCAGCAACTCCATAGGTATGGAATTTGGTGTTGACAAATGTGCGGTCGTACATGTAAATCAGGGTAGAGTTGTAAATTCCGATAGTTTACAACTCTCAGAGACCATGTCCCTCAGATCTCTCTCTGAAGTCGGAACATATAAATACCTTGGTATGTCGGAATCCTTAGGTATAGCTGACAGGGACATAAAGCAATCGGTGACGGAACGATTCTTTGGTCGCCTGACAAAAGTACTGAAAAGTCTCTTGTCAGGCGGAAACAAGGTTCGGGCCTTCAACGGTTGGGTTATGCCACTGTTAATATACACTTTCGGCGTACTAAGGTGGACTCAGGCTGAGTTAGATGCCCTGGATGGAAAGGTCCGAAAATTGCTAACAACGTATCGCATGCATCACCCACGATCGTCGGTGATGAGACTGTACATCCCACGGAAAGATGGGGGTCGTGGCTTTTTAAATGTCAAGACCTTACATAACCGTGAGGTGTGCAAACTCAGGGACTATTTCCTACACTGTGAAAGTGGGATGCACCGCGACGTTGTTGCAGTCGACAAGGGCCTTACGCCACTATCCCTGGCGAACGAGAACTGGCGCAAACCACTGGTGCTCACTACTCAAAACCGCAAGGAAGTATGGAAGAGCAAGGAGTTACACGGGAGATTCTACCGAGCTCTTAATGGGGCTGATGTAGACTCTCTCGCGTCGGTGGCCTGGCTACGTTTCGGTGACCTCTTTGGGGAAACTGAAGGTTTTGTCTGTGCAATTATGGACGAAGTTATCAAGACGAACAACTACCGGAAATATATCCTGAAGGACGGTACGGTCGACATTTGTCGAGCATGCCACCGTCCCGGCGAGTCACTCAGGCATATAGTTTCCGGTTGTTCTCATCTTGCTAACGGCGAGTACTTACATAGACACAATCAAGTAGCTAGGATCATTCACCAGCAACTTGCTCTTAAATACGGCCTTGTGAGTACCGAGCTTCCATATTATAAATATGCACCAGCGCCAGTTCTCGAGAACGGTAGTATCACGCTCTACTGGGACCGGTCAATTATCACAGACAGGACTATTGTCGCCAATAGGCCCGATATTGTGATAATAGATCGGGAGACACGCCGTGCAGTTCTCGTTGACGTTACCATTCCTCATGACGAAAACCTCGTGAAAGCTGAGAAAGAGAAACTTTCTAAGTACTTGGACTTGGCTCATGAGGTTACCGCCATGTGGCGTGTGGACTCGACGATAATTGTTCCAATAGTCGTGACAGTAAACGGGCTTATAGCGAAGAGCCTCGACCGATATCTTGAGAGGCTCTCGCTTGGCAGTTGGGTCAAGAACCAGATTCAGAAGGCGGTTCTTTTGGACACGGCCCGTATTGTGAGAAGGTTCCTCACTCTGGAGCCCTGACCACCGGTAGCTTGGGTCTTCGCTTCGCTACCGACGGGTACCCCCTTTTTTTATATTTTTAAATGTATTTATTTTTATATAAAATCTTTATATTTAAAAATGTATTTAAAGTGTATAAATAAAGTATAATAATAATAATAATAATCCCCGCAGGGCAGCTTGTGGCGAGCTGTTGGTGCGTAACGACACCACGGGTACCCGAGTGCTCCAGAGAGTCGATCAGGGCCTTCGTCTCCGGCGTGTCTTCGTCGGTCGGAGTGGAAATCCAAGAAGGCCCGCAGGACTCTCAGCTCTGGCTTGCCTTCATTGGCCGTCCAGAGAGGAGTCGATAGAGTATATTGCTCTAGCAGGTGATATACTCCAGGGGTGGAAGTGTTAAAGGGCATAACGCCGCGAGTAACTTCAGAGAAAGCGCAGCACACCTCTCGACACCCCTGAGTCACTCACACCGGTGTTGCCCCCGGCCGACTTTCTCTGGCATTTCGGGGGTCCATCTAGTGAGTGGCGAGCCACCGCCTGCCAAAAATAACAGTCAGATATGATAGTTATGGCAGGTGTCCGTCCCTCTTCTGCAATAACCCAGTACCAATAATCCCTCCAGACCTCATTACAATAGACTAATCATTTCCTACACATTCGCAATAGTCCCAATACCTGCCGTGACCTGCTCATAGATATATGGTTCTATCGATATTTTTAGGAGGGGGTCTCGGTGGGTGTACAACATATCATGAATCTTCTTAAAAGGGCCTCTACGCGTTGGATCCATATCCCCGCGCACGCCTATCAAATGACCGGGATAATACCCGTGAATAAAAATAAAATAATAATAATAAAGCTTTATTTAGATTCCATACAATAACGTTACAAACATCAATATAAAAGTTAATAATATATACAAAAGATTAGAATTACACAAAAGAAATATCAATTGTTCGTATCGTGAGATTATGACTTTTCGATTTATTGTATGGACCCCTTACGGGTAAAAGCCTCCTCCAAAGAATGCCACTTTTCTTTATTAGTAGCTGTAGTTAACCATTTCGGACCCGCCGTCGCAACTACTTCATCTACCCATCTAACATATGGTCGGCCTCTCGCTCTGGTACCTCGCGGACCAGACCATTGTACTACCCTGATGGTCCAACGGTCGTCGTTATACCTGGCCACGTGCCCTGCCCACTTCCATTTTCTTTGTAGTGAAAAAGTTAGGGCATCAGCTACTTTGGTTTTCTTGCGAATGTCCACATTTTTTACTCTGTCTTTTAGTTTTATACCTAAATAACTTCTCTCCATTCTTCTTTGAGTAGTCTGAATTTTGTGCCTTGTTTTAAAATCAAATGTCCATGTTTGGCAACCGTAAGTAAGAGATGGTAGTATAACTAAATCCATGACTATCTTCTTAGCCTGCAGTGGGAGTTGCGATTTAAATATTTCTTTGTGAGCCCAGTATTTTTTCCAGGTAATTGCAATTCTTCTGTCTATTTCCTCTATATTTCTAACTTTGCTAAAAGAGATCTGTTTTCCTAGATATATATACTTTTTCACAAACTCGAGAGGGATGTTATTTACCAAGATAGGTTCCATGTGGTGATTTGTCATAACTTTAGTTTTGTCGAGGTTCATTTCTAATCCGACTTGTATACTGGCTTGATGTAGCTCATTTATCATCTTATGTAGTTGTTGTGAATTTTCTGAAAAAAGGATAATGTCGTCTGCGAACCTGAGGTGGCTTAAGAAATTCCCATTTATATTGATACCTTGCTTTGACCATTGTAGATTTAACAATATATGTTGCAGTACAGCAATGAACAGTTTTGGAGAAATCGGATCGCCCTGTCTCACGCCTCTGTGTATATTGAAGTTTGTGCCTCTTCTATCCAACTTGACTCTACTTGAACTTTTGATATAAATGTTTTTCAAAATATTTATATATTTTACGTTTATTTTTTGAGCTTTTAATGCTTCCCAAATGCTGTTATGTGATATAGAGTCAAAAGCTTTTTTGTAGTCGATAAAAGCAACATATAATGGTCTGCGAAACTCCGTATATTTTTCTATCACCTGATCGAGTACTTGAATATGGTCTATTGTGCTGAAACCACTTCTAAAGCCAGCTTGCTCGATCGGCTGGTAAGAGTCTATATCTAACGATATTCTATCGAGTAGACAAGATGCAAATAATTTGTAGAGACCGGGCATGAGACTTATTGGGCGATAGTTTTCTATGTCTGCTGGGTCGCCTTTTTTATAAAGCAGGATTATTTCCGATTCCGTCCACAAGTATGGCACAGCTTCTTCAATTAATATTTTATTCCATAGAAGTGTAATAGGTGTCAGAAGTAGTGTCTTTGCAAATTTGATGCATTCATTTGAGATACCGTCAGGGCCTGGGCTTTTTTCTGACTTTAGTTTCGTTATTTGTTTTAGGATTTCAGGCTCTGTGAACTCTTGAACTGGGTAGGTATCCTCGTGATGGTTAATTCGGCTAATCTGATTCGATGACCCTGGCTGGCTGTAAAGTTTTGTATAAAAGTTGGTAGCTATATTTATGATCTCTGTTCGGGATTTACATTTGGTAGAGCCGGGATGAAGTGATGGAATCCATGTTTTTGATCTATTCAGTTCCTTGTAAGCTTTTTTAACCGATTTTGATTTTTCAAGCTGTCTTTTTATAGTGTCAATTCTGTAGGTGTTATAGCATCTTTTTATTTCCTTATTAGTAGTCTTGTAAAGAATTTTTAGCCTTTCCTTATCGGACTTGTTCAGTTTTGGCTTATTTTGTAGTTTGTTTCTTTCTTTCATGAGTTCCAGTGCCTCCACTGACAAAATTCTATGCCTATCTTTTCTTATAGTACCTTTTAAGCTTTCACATATCGAATGCATGATTTTTTTGCAGTATTGATCAGCGTTATAGTTTTCAGATATCGTTACAAGTTCTGGTACATAGTTTTTTAGGTTTTTGAGATATAATTCTTGCTCTTTTAAGGTTTTCAGCCCTGTTGATATATTAGAAAAGTTACGCCGACTCTTTTTCACTGACGTCAAGTTAATTGTACCTCTTAGTAACCTATGGTCTGATCCAAAGGCAAATGAAGACAATACCTCATACTTAGAAAATAGGTGAGGTTTTGTGGTCAAGATATAATCAATCTCATTTTTTGTATTTTTGTCTGGAGAAATCCATGTCCATCTGTTTTTATCCTTTAACTTGAACATAGTATTTATAATTTTCAAATTATATTCGAATGCGTATTGAATGAGTCTTTCTCCACGAATACTCCTATTACCATTACCATATTGACCAGTAACTAAGTGTTCATGTTTTTTGGGTATCCCGATCTGTGCATTGAAATCTCCCATAGTAATCACATATTTTGTGGAGATAGAGTCATGAGCTTTCGTCAAATCTTCATAAAAATAGTCTAAGTCTTGTTGTGATGAGCTTTCAGTAGGTGCATATGCCTGTATTATTGCAAACGGTAAGTTTTCTAGTTCTATTTCTAAAACACAAACTCTTTCCGATATACCGATGAACGTTTTAATATTTTCTTTATATTTTTTCTTGACTAGGAAGCCTATACCATATAGACCCTTGGTTTTGCCTAGGTAATACAAGACATAATCATCGTCTTCGATAATGTTCTCTCCTAGTCGTCGAACTTCGCTCAAGCCTACTATATCGTGATTAATATTTTCTAGCGCTGTCTTTAATTCGATAAGTTTTTCGGCTGACGATAGCGATCTAACGTTGAGGGTGCAAATATAAATAATGCTTTTCTTTGTACTAAGTGATTTCCGTGGAGGGTTTCGGTCGAACTCTCCCGCGGTGACCGACCGTACTGGGAGATTAGAGATAGGTAGAGAGTCGAACTGTGGTTGCTATATTAAGTTATGTTGTATTGTCTTCGCTTGATTTCGAGAGGTATCAGTATTCGTGTAGGTTAGTTTTGGTTTCGATACTATATAATCTCTCATGTTAGTAGGCTTGTTTTTCTTTGCTGGCTGTTTACCATCATGTTGAGCTGTAGAACTGCTGGAATGAGTCGATTCAGGAGATTCGGGCAAGTTTCTCTTGTTTATTTGACTGCGTGAACTACGCATGTTGTTGTTCAAAACAATAAGCTTGTCATATTTGATAAAAGCGATATTACCTAGTTCCTTTTCCTTCTGCAGCTGACTTTGCAGTTCCTTGCGTTTGTTGAGAACTTCTATTGGATAGTCTTCTTTAATATAATACGAGGTATTATTTAGGAAGCGCTTGTTTTTCTGGATATTAATTTTAAAACCTAATGTAGTAAACGTTATTATCACCGGTCTAATTTTTTCGCCCTTCATTCCTAGCCTCCTAACAGATTCAATATTAGTATTATCGTATGAAACTTTAAAGTAAGTGTTTATTATATTAATTATTGTTTTTTCCAATTCGTGATAGGAATTTTCTCGCTCTTCAACACCGAACATAACTAAATTTTTACGTCTAATCTGCCTTTCCAGGTTATTTATTTTTGTACATTGTTCATTAATTTTTTCCTCCAGAAGATCATTTTTTGATTCCAGACTGTGAAATTTTTCATTGAAATTATTATTAATTGCGTTTTTTATGTCTTCCTTCATTTCTAACATGTCCGTTTTTTGTTGTTTTAAATCTTGTTGCATATTCAATAACATTTGTTTAATTTCCTCCATAACGTCTTATTAGGATTTAATACAAAGCGACCTCTGTTGGTTGCGTTTGGAATTGAATTTGTAGGAATTACCGATGTACGTGTGTATCGCTAGATGGCGGTAGCGAGTTTAAACAGATTTCTAGTGGTATAAACAACGATTCAAAATCTATTTCGATAGATGGCGTTAGTATCGATATGCTGAACGTTGAAATTTGTAATGAGTCATTAATTTACACTTTTAAGGTTAAGTTTGTAGGTATTATTTATGTATCAAGCACTATTTTACAGTTTTTTTTTTTATTCACTTAAAATGCACTCACTATATTCGTATTTCGCACTGTTAATAGCATATTTATGGATTCTAATGATAATACAGGACCTTACTCGTGATATGAATTGTACGTATATTTATCGTTACTTCAGTCCATGATAAACATTAATTATTTAATTAACATGTAAAACTATGCACTGTTTATACAAATAACACGTATTTCCTCACACTACTCACTTGATAAATTTTTAAACTTTATTTAATTACGAGCACGAAGACAACATTGGCACGGTGGCGCCCTCTCCTTTTGTTTTTTTTTTTGTTACATTACGAGTATTTTAATGTACTTTATGACGGTTGGGGGTCATGTGCCAGACGCGTGCTCGTTCGCGACCCGTGCCAATCAATAAGATTGAAGAATTCTGGACCGAAAGGGCTTCGATGTGCGGGTTAGGGAGTTCCCCGTAAGCGACGCGCACCGATCCGCCCCCATCGGTGCGAATGTAGCTGCATGTGGCGGTGTGGGCCGCTACCCACCACGCAGCGTCAATTCCGGCGGGTCGAGGAGAGACGAGTGCTGCATATAGGCGTGGAATGTGAGAGGTGGATTGAGTGATATGATGAACGAGCTGATGGACGTAATGAATTACAGACGCTTGGATGCTTTATGTGTAACAGAGACTAAGCGCAAGGGAAGCGATAATGATCTGCCCGGGTGGAGTGATGGTCCTATGGTCTGAGTGGGTCTGAGGTATATTGGGACGGATTTGATTTTAATAGATAGGCGTCTTCGAAACACTAATGGATACAAGAGCCTTTAGAGGTCCCAATCTTGAAACGGACCACTACCTGGTGGTCAGCCGGTTTGTGGAACTTTTCGAGAAGTGAAGACATTGGCGAGTGCGTATCCCTATCGGAGATCATGAAATGATAAGGAGCGAAAAATTGCAAGACGAAAGTGTAAGGCTAACGTATGTTCATATAGTAAGCGAAAGACTTGCCAATGCAAGCCTTTCCGACTCAGATGTGGATGATCGCTGGCAAGTTCTGAAAGAAAGTATGGTGGATCACTATACAATAAAAATCCAATCATAATCCAATAATATCCAAAAGATGGATGTGGATGCGCAAAAAGGTATAAAACATTGAAAGGAGATGCCTGGTGGGAGGCGGAGGTTGAATCCTCCGTAGCAAGAAAGAGGAAAGCGTGGCTGGATTATATATCATCTTTGCCGTTAAATGAAAGTATGAGAGAGAAGAAGAAAGAAATGTACCGTCTCTGCAAGAATGAAATCAAGACTTTAGTGAAAGAGAAGCCTGAAAGACAAATTATGAACGAGGAAGAGAGGCTTGCGAAAAACTTCGATGCAAACACCAAACTCTTTTGAAGAGTGGTTAAGAAGTCTCAGAGTGGTTCGTCGGCATCCAGAATGGACAAAATAAAGTCTAAAGCGGGTATCATTCTTGCTAATACTCAGGAAGAACGGCGGAGTGAATATTTTGAAGAAATGTATGAATATGCCTCGGGCGCTGGCAATGAGTGATCACAGCTGAGATGATCAAATTAGATGGTACTAACGTCCGGGGCGCTTTCTGATACTTAATTAATCTATGCTGGAGAACTGAAAAGGTCCCGGCGGACCGGAGAAGCGCAGTCATCGTGCCCTTGTATAAAGGCAAGGGGTCACGCATGGACTGCGCCAGCTACAGGGCCATCAGTTTGATCAGTAGCAAAAGTATATGGAAAGTTAATTGAAAGGAGAATGAGGGTGGAATCTGATGAAATGCTGTGGAAGGCACAGGGAGGATTCCGAAATGGAAGAAGATGTATGAATCAAGTTGTCTCGCTCCGCAATATCGTTGAGAAGCAAGTGGCCATAGACCAGAAGGCTGATTGGTCTGTCTGTGTTTTAAGAAAGGTAGGACGCATCAAAGGAGTGCGACTGTGGAAGTGTTTTAACCCCACAGGAAACCGCAGCCATATAACAACTCCCTGGAGGCTTTATGTGTGTTCAGTTAGTGAGGTTAGCAGTTAGTGAGGTCTAAGGAGTTGCCGTATTTGTAATAGGGGTACATACTCGCACGATCATTCATCTGTTGCAAGACTTGGAAGCGTTCAAAATAACTGTTGTTTTTAGTTAAGTTATGGTATTTTTATTTTTCATTTACTAAAATTTATTTTTCTTAGATTACAGTGAGTATTGCATTAATATTTAGCTACTTTTCTTTAATTTTCAACCTAAATACGATTTTATTTATTAAATGATTTTATTAATACAACTTTAATAATATGATTACTAATATAAAACATCATAATAGTACATACACCATAATAAAAATAAATTTGTCAACTTTAGTTGGAATAGTAGACTATATTTCATTCCAAATACACGATCCCATGACGAATCTCAGAGGAGCTCGATAGTGTGGCGGGCATAGGGAAAAAAGTTGCGATATCCGTCAGTGGGGGACAATGCTACTAAAATCTTCCCGTTGGGCCCTAATGGTGGACTATGGAAAGAAATGAGCTACTTTGTCCCTCAGTGTTGGATATTGAAACCAAAAAAGTTCCGTTGTCCCCCACTCCTGGTTTTGTTTTCATGATTATTGTATAAAAACACCCATTTCTAATTCTAATCAAATATAATTGTATATTGAATGAAACAATGAGTGTTTTATTTATTTTGTTGAACCTGATGTTTCGAATGCTTTGCAGCATCCGTGGTCGCAGGAAGACGGATGCTGCAAAGCATTAAAACCGTTAAAAAAATTGTTTAATTAAATGTGTAACAATCGCGAAAACCTAAGACAATACTGTATAATTGTCAGTTTTGAATACAATATCAGTAAAAGATCGGTCGTCGTCGTTGATTTTAATTGAAATATAATTAAATTATTAACAATAATCTTAAAAATGCAAACTATTACTATGTACTAATTAAAATAACACCAAAAAAATTTTTCATAATCAACTCGTAATATAGGGAGAATTGAAAGTTGGGAGAAATCTTCAATCAATTTTGGTCTATGGCTTTTAAAAACTTACAAATTTTCTCTTTTTTGTTCTTTCTTTTACTCTAATCCAACACACTAGAAAAGCAAAGTTAATCGCAGCTTGTATTTGGATGGGTCTATGTAGATCGAGCTTAGGTTAAAATAAAAAACATTTTGTTATTTTATTATTCATGTATTATTCATTTTTCGTTATGTTATTTACACCTCCTCGGCTAAGAAAACTACCAAGTATATAGATTCGTGGGTTCGATTCCCGCAAAGAAGAAACATATTTCGGTAAAGCCGTTAAGGCTTGGCTGTTATCGATAGATGGCAGTCATTAAGCTGCAGTGGAGTAAGGGTTAATATGGATAATGACCCTCGCACTCTGTTTCACATATGTAAATAAATAAATAAACAATTTGTGTTGTGGTACAGTAATTCGCCGTTTAAATTTATTAGGGATTTTTAATTAAGACAATTGAGTTTATTTTCGTAAATCAACATACATTTAATTTTTAATTGGAGTTTGTAATTGGAATGAAGTGTTGTTTCCAACTCATACGCAGATACTTAATATATGATATTTAATTAATGTAACTTTTCTTATGCTAACAATGTTATTAAAATAACAATTACAGTATTTTACTTGATTTTAATTTTAAAAATAATATTGTGTCCTTTAGAATCGATGGGTATGTATATTCATAAAATCAACACATTTGATTACAAATTAATATTAAATTGTATAAAAACACAATATGAATTATTAATTACTAATTCATTTACACCTGAAAATATACATTTTGGTGTTTATTTTTTTCATTTTCATGCGATATCTACTCTGGAAAATGAAGTAAGTCCAATGATTTAATAAAGGAAAAATACAAATGATTTTTATGTTAGATTGATAATAGACAAGCTCGAGGCTGACTGTTTTAGATCACCTGATGATAAGCAATTATAATACGAGAGTCACTCACACACACAGCAAACATTTAGTCTGGGGAATTACCACCATCCACCTCACAAAATACCGCAAATAACAATTCTTTGAAAGTTTTGTTGTGTTCCTGCGAGTGAATGAGATCATCAGTAAGCTCCAAACGTCTAGCGTCTAGTTAGCAGCAGAGGTAGCATCACGCGAGCGGTACGTAATGTGTTGCATGCGTTCATAGGCTACATACGATAACCGCTTTACATCATGTGGGCCATATGCTAGTTCTGCAAAAAAAAAATGCAATGTCTTTGTAAAAAATATCATAACACCAAGATAAATTCGTGAAAAACTCTTAAAAAAATATTTTTTTCCAGCACAGGGAGTAAGTTGATTATTTCTATTTGTTTAATTTTTACTACCATTCTGTTGTACTCGTATTATTCTTATGTAATTTCTATAAATATTTAGTCACAATTCTTTTTGAATATTTATTAACTTATTTGCAAAAAGTGCGAGGCTTGCGCGGGAAAAAGTTCTGGAAAATTCTGTATAATTACATAAAGTATTGCTTACACCATTTCATTTGTTTTCTATTGAAGTGTTATAAATTATAACTTAATAAGTAATATATATAAATAATAAATCTGTTCATTATTTTAAGTTAAAATTGTTTTGATTCAATTGTTGTTTTGATTAATTACACGTGTTGACTGTTCCGATGCTAGGAATGGACAGGCGCGGCTAGGCTTCGTTAAAAAGTATCGATATACCAAAATATCGATATTTTTTGAAAACTAATCGATATATATCGTCGATATATTTCATCTCGAACAATCAATATTTAATTCTAAGTATCAAATTTGTATCAAAGTCGATATTTTTAAGACTTCTGTATACGACATACGATGCATGTATGGAACCGCGGACAATGCTTTTAAGTATTACCATGTTAAAATACCCTGGAAGTATATCGATATTCTTTATTGTACATATCGATAGTTTCATCAATATCGATTATGATATATATCGATTATTTTATTTGCCCATCCCTAGACACGGCATTAGCGGTTTACTCTATTACAAAAATATCGTACAACAATGAGTAGGTTTCGTGTCAGCATTATCCATATGTGCTGCGCACGTAACATGTTTATATGTATGCCTGTTTATATATGTTTGAGTTTATCTATGACATTATTTGTTTATTTATTAATATAGTGTTCTTGACTTTGCACTCATACCTACTTCATTAAATTGACATTTTCTATCAGGTATTCTATGGTTGACTGGAAGAGATCCCGGATGGGATAAATCCGCCTTGTACAAACAACAATTTTCTTATTTGCATGTTATGTTTTTTTTAAGATTTTACAAACAAATAAGTAACGATTATGTTATTTTTCATAGGAACCAGTAAGTATTTTTATATAAACATTGTGTAAATTCTTTGCTTGTGTCGTCACCTTTCGTGGAATGATGGATCTAACATGTAGATGCGACGAGCTCGGTGGCGCAATGGTGAATGACGTGACTTTGATAACAACGCTCGTGGATTCGATTCCCACACAGAACAAAAATTTGTGAGCATGAATATCTCTGTTTGTCTTGGTCTAGATGTTATTTAGAAGGTATGGCACATCAAAGCAGTCCGTCTGGGGAAGTACCTCATAGAAAACCGCAGCCAAATAACGACTGTCTGGGTTGTTGTGTTCCTGCGAGTGTTTGAGGTTATATATACAGGTGACCTCACACCAGTAAGCTCCTAAAGTAGCAGCATAGGTGGCATCGCGCGAGTGATACTTAATGTATTATGAGCGTTCACAGGTTACGATAACTGCTACACATCAGGTGGGTAAAATACTTGTATGCCTCCCGACGTTACATATACAAAAAAATGCTCTTCTCCAGTCGGATTGCCTCCCAAAAGTTTCCATTCATTTCGACGGATGCAAAGTAAAAAGGGCTATTTGCAAATTCGTGACTTTACAGGAAAACGCATAGGTACACAGAATATTTGTGTTATTTCACGAATGCAAAGTAAAAAGGCCTATCTGCAAATAAGTAAAAAGGCCTATCTGCAAATAAGTAAAAAGGCCTATCTACAAATAAGTAAAAAGGGCTATCTGAAAATAAGTAAAAAGGGCTATCTGCAAATAAGTAAAGAGGGCTATCTGCAAATAAGTAAATAGGGCTATCTGCAAATTCGTAACTTTACAGAAGAACGCATAGGTTCACAGAATATTTGTGTTATTTCACGAATGCAAAGTAAAAAGAGCTATCTGCAAAATAGTAACTTTACTGATTTCATTAAAAAGCCCAGAGGGAAATTCAGATCTTTCTTAGGTTAAGACATTTTTATCCCTTATTATAAAAAAATCACAGTTTCAAATGTTTGTTATATTTGTCTATTATGGCTAATATTTAATGGTTCATTGTTCAGATCAAAGAAGTCAATATATTTAGTTTTAGTATTTACATTTAAATTATTATTCCATCCATCTATCGACTATCATGGAGATGTTGCAGACATTAATAATATATCATACCAGTGGTCCTAGATATCTTGATTAATTTGTTTCCGCAATATTATATTAATTTTTTTTTTTTTAATTTCTACACGTATATTTCTGTTGAAATTTACACAAATATATTTTTTATAATAATCACACAATTTTTTTCGCGCAGGTAACGGTAAGGATATTTTTTATGAAAATTTATTTTTATAATTACTTCATTGTAACTACTCAAAAAAGCATACACTAATTTGTTGTAATTTTTTTAGGCAGCTGTAAGTCCTCTATCTATCTATTTATATCTTCACGCTAGGTATCTTGCGGGTGCAAAGCGAGCGCCGCAAGACGTGGGCCTAACACACCTCGCTCGCTTCTTTAACATTCATAGCTCGTAAAATGCAAATCGCTCGTTCTATGTCTCTAAACATTTTAAAGTTCCTTAAAAATCTTTAAATCGCATTTTTTTTACCTTTAATCATAAGATGGATACTCTGTTGAACAGCGAAACGTTTTCTTTACAATTTTACAATACAATTTTAATTTTATATTCTAAACATTTTTAATATTTTAGCAAACGGTAAGTGTTGCTCAAATTTAAACTTGAGTAAAATTATACTCCGGCGGAGTCTACTACAAAAAAAAAACCGATTCACCTGTGTTGTAACATTTTATAAAAAAAAAACATATTTATTACTAGCTTTATTATTGATATTTCAATGTCTTTTTTCAGTTTAATGTAAGTTTACTATTTTTAATTACTAAGAATAGTAATAACCTCTCGAAACTCTTTACCGGGACATTAGAAGATCGCACTGGACTGGAAAGGATACTGACCATATTTGTAATATCACCAGCTTTGCGGTGAAGGAAATCATTATGAGGAAACCCACAAGTCTTAAGTAATTGCGATCTAATCTAAGAAAGGCCAGATTTTCTCCCTGAGTTTCGAGGTCTAACGGCAATCGCTCCATGTTATAATCAGTATTTACGCCAAATCCTTAGTCTTATATATCGGACCCCGGCCAATCATTTATAGATTAAGAGACGGACTAGGTAGAAGAAGTACGAAATAGAAGCAAATGTATGGTACTACTTGTACTAAAGTTTTATTTTAACATAATTACGAGTACAAAAATCTTTCTTTATTAATTATTTCGTATTTTTTCTTTTGCAGATCACGGTAATCCTAATCCTAATAATATTATAAATGTGAATGTCCGTTTGTTTGTTACGCTTTCACGCGAAAACTACTCAACCGATCATCATGAAATTTTGTACACATATTCTTGGAGGTATCAGAACTAACATAGGACATACTATTTATTTAAAAAAAAATGCGAGCGAAACCGCGGGTACAAGCTAGTTTTATAATAAACCAACACACAATAATAAATACACAAAATAACATTTATCAATACTAAAAAACTCTTTTTTTAAAGCTTAAGGTAAGTTGTATTTTTTATAGTTGTTTACGGCAACTTCTGGCCGGAATTCTCTAATATTTTATAATTCACCTCCGCTGCCCGAGTAGGGTTCGAACCTACGACCTCTCAATTGCCGGTTGAGTACTCTTCCAAATTAGCATCACAAACCAGGCAGGTTTGTGATGGTGACGAGCTTTTGTTTATTCATCTTTCTGGTAACTCTGTTGGAAAAGTGTCCGGCAAGATTCAAGGTACACGAAAAGTTTGAAGAACGCTGTCCTATAATATGGGTGCTTCAGAAAGTGTATAAAAAGGGTTTCACAGCATCGGCCACGTATGGTGAAAAGATTATTTCGTTTTGCCGTAGCTCCACTCTCAAATGAAACAGCAGGTAAGACTTCCAGACAGACTGCTTGGTCTTTTTACACCACTGAGTAGTAAACAAGCGTATGGCTTGCTTGGTAAACAGTTACAGTAACATATGGACGCTTGTGTCACAGCGAAACAGAGGTCTCACTCAAGGTTACCGATCTTGTAAAACCTCATCACAGCCTTTTAGAAGAAACCTGTACTGTAGTGTCATGGAAAAACCTCCATATGGAGTTCATTCCAAACCTTTGTCGAAAAACTTCTCTGCAACCGCACAGTACGTGACCATGTGCGAATTCTCCGGCTAGGTAGAATACAAAAAATATTATATAGAATTGTGAAAGTTTCTTTATTGTGTAAAAAATAGCTTTAATATAGTAATCAGATGAATTATTATATTTTTTATATTCACAGGACGGTCAAGTGCGTAAAAATATATTTAATATAAATAATTATTATTATTAATAAGTTTAATATTATAATTGGATTTATTTATATCTATTATTGTTTCATTATAGGTCATGGTAAGAGTGAATAATAATACAAAAGTTTCCTTTTTTTTGCACGTATAATTTAGTAATAAAATAATATCTTTTCTTTCCTAAATAGCAAGTTTATGTAAGTGTTTCTATTTATTATCATGGATATTTGATGATCTTTATGAAACTTATATTATTTTCAACAAATTTAAATTATTATTTCAGACCGAGGTATGTACAATTTGTGAATTTATTCAATATCACTAGTCTAATTATGTGATCTTTGTTCTATCAATTGTTATTAATAAAAATAATTTTGTTTTCAGCATTATGTAAGTACTGTCATATTACTTACATATGTATTTAAGTTTATAATTAATACATACTTATGTCATAACATAACGCTACATAAATCCACTGTTTTTTTTTAATAGGAAACCGTAAGTAAAAAGCTATTAAGTGATTTTTTTTTTATTACAAAATAAATGTATGAAAATAAGTTTAATTAACAAAGATTTATTTTGACAGTATTATGTAAGTAAATTATTACACGAATTTCTCGTTCTTTATTTGAAAATAAAACTACAACATAAAAGAGGAATTAATCAGTTATAATTTTTGTTATTCCGATTAATTATTAAGTTATTTAATTTTATTATTCAGTTTATTTTTAATTAAAATAACGTTCTTCAAGGCGACTTGGAAAAATATGGAAGTTTTAATCCCACGTAGAATTGTGTTTTGTTCTTTTTCCTAGCAATAAATAATATAAATAAAATAACCTCAATGAGCCAATGTGATTCATATAATTTCTTTGTAATATTTAATCATTGTCATTTATATTTATTTATCTAGACACGCGTAAGTATAACACCTATTAATATAATTATATTATAGGGGTTCAATTATTATTAATATAATGGTTTAGGCAAGAGTCATAAAGGATATATTAATAATTTATGTTATTATTAATCTCCTTATCTTCCATATTATACAGCCACATACGGTAAGCAATAGTTACATATCGGCCCTGCTTTATGTGTGAATGAAGTGTGTGAATTTGTGTGCATTAATAAATAACATATTTATACAATTTACAAAAATAATTTGTTAACATTACTTTTTTCAGATAGTAAGTATTTTTTATGTAATATGTAATAAAATATATTTTAATAGGTATATCACAATATAAATTATTTGTGATGTTAAATTTACTTCACGCTGAATAAAATGTAATATTTATATAAATAATTTTATAATGTATAGATTGTAAACGAGTTAAAATATTATATAAAAGCTTGTGATCTGCAGGGGTACCTACCCATTCACATTAACACGGAGAATTCTCATTCCAATCGAAAAGTTGATACACTGACTCGAAGTTCCCTCCAGTGAAATGTATTTCATTTTCATTGATACGGTAGGTACGCAATGTTCGTCATGAAATTCAAATTTTTTCAATGCAATTTGGATCCTAGCAAATTACGATTTTAAGTCGAAACGATTTCTTCTTCTTAATTGCTAAAATTACGCCATTATGATTCGAAATATTCTCGAGAGCTTGTAGGCTCGTGAAAATTTTCGACGTGTATACATTCAAATCAAATCAAAAATCGTTTATTGTGCATACTAACTATTTGTTTGTACACCGTTAATGATATAACAATTCACAATTTATATTAACATAACAGCAATTATCATGTGGGTATACAAATATGAACATTTCTTTACCTTCCGTACTAGTCGAGACTTACGGCAAGGTAATGAAACTCGCTCGTTTGTCCACTTGTTGAGGTATACATTAAAACGTTAATTTACTTTGTATGCTAAAGGTAAAAGAAACAGATTTCGAGTAGTCAATAAATTTGCACAGTATATGGTAAAAATCCGAGAATATAAAAATAAAGAAAAAAACTTGATCACTTATTTTAAACTGCAATAGAAGAACAAAGTATATAAAGTGATGATTTTTTCGGTGGAGTCAGTTTTGTTGTTTAAAAAGTAAGTACATATGTAGGTAAATAATTATGTAATTTAAATAAACTAATTTAAGTAAATACGTTATTGAAAAAATATATGTAAATTTGAACAGTATCATTTTTTTTATTGTTTATAAATATTATATATTGAATATGTATTTCTATATATTTGTTAGGTAGGTATATTTATTATAACTATAAATTTATGAAACGATGTATATATTATTTTATATCAACTGTAGAGACATTGACATACATACGTTATATGCAAACTGCAAACATTAAGTAATATTAACGATTGTGTGTTTTGAAATGCGTGTACTTATTTAATTTAAAATTTAAATAATGAAAAACATGAAGATGAAAATTTTAAAATTCACTATTGTTTGGGCGGTATTGAAACTATATGATTTTGTGTGTTTTTCAGCAGAATATCTGTAGCTAGAAACTAGAATTAAAAATTTTGAAACGATTTTAAACTTAAGACTTATGCTGTATGGGCATACCTTTACCAGTACCCCTCTGGACAAAAAGAACAAAAAATACGTACATACTTTGCTTCACTTGGTGTGACGTCTTTTTCATTCGAATGAAAAGTTTCCGTGCCAATGTGAATAGATAGGTACCCCTGTTGGATTCTCGCCTCACTCGAAATCACTTTCGCAATATAGTCGCATTATTCCTAATCACTTTCACAAAATAATACAATATTAAACATTACTATTGTTAACAGCCTGGGGTTAGTACACAGTATTAATTATAACTATATTATTAATCTACCAACATATAAAAAAAGATCATTGGCGGAGAAGAGAAGTTAAAATAACCCTGCCAATATAGGTTTTTTTCAAATCGTCAATTAATATTATAATACATTTACGTCAGTATAACGACACAATAATAATAATGTCACGTTGTAAAATCAAAGAAATATTAATGCATACACTGAATCATTTCCAGACAACTTTGTCTGTAGCATATTCATCAATTCGTATACGTGGTATAGAATTGATGAATATGTTACAGACAAAGTATTTTACAGAAAGAGTATTTTTGTTGTATTTGATCAATGAATATTTATGAGGCTTTATAAGTAGTTACTTATGGCACAACTCGCCGGAAATTCTGTAAATATTTTGCAATGATGAAATTCACCTCACTAAATTAATATTTCTATTGTACGTAAATAATTACATGGTACGTAAATTCTGCTAGACAAATTAACAATACTGATTATCAGGTACACCGTTCCTGTATGAGTTCCATATGTTTGTCTGTGCGTTTGGCTGTTTTTTTGAATATTTAAATTTTGACTTCAGATTCGGATTCAGCATAAAAAAGTAGAATAGGAATGTTCAGGAACACCGTTCCTATCTCTTAAGGAACACGGTCAAAAAGGCCGACAAATTAAAAAAAAAATTGATTTGTTATATAATTGACGAGCCAGGTGTTCCTCTGGCAATGCTAGCTTGCGCATTCTCAACTGGTTTTTATTATTATTTCAGTGTTTGTGCATCACAAGAGCACCTCTATCAAAATTCAAAAAAATTGGAAACCTTCATTTTCCAAAAATCAAGGTTTGTAAGTCCATATACAAAGTTAATTTAATATCAATTTTTTTGTATACAAAGTTTTGAAACATACAAGCATAGGCCCCGCTGGGTGTAAAATGGTGATATCTGATTCGAGATCAGACCGAAATGTTAAATGGACCCGATATTTCACCGAGGATATCCTAGACGTTACTCGGAAGTCTACGTGATAGATTCAGGAATGAATACATCCGTTGTAAAACTGAAGTGGCGATAGGCAGGCCACATATCTCAAAAAAACAATGGCTGCTGTGGCTGAAAGGTTTTTGTCCGCTTACAACTTGCTTATTTCCAAGAGACTTCACCAAGTCACGTGACGATATTATAACTATTGGTATCGTTTTATTTCTTTGTATTAAAAATACCTACTATTATTTTTAATATAAAGGACTTGTGTTTACATATAAATACCCTTTACGCTGCTGAGTGTTTTTATTTCTGAGTCGTCCGCTTACAACATGCCTATTTTTAAGTTATTCCACCAAGTCACGTGACAATATAACTATTGATATCGTATCGATAACTATTGTTTCTTTGTATTAAAAATACCTACTATTATTTTTAATATAAAGGAGTTGTGTTTACATACACGTGCACTTTACGCTGTTGGGTTATTTTATTTCTGAATCGTCCGCTTACAATTTGCTTATTTCTAAGTTACTCTATCAAGCCACGTGATGATATAACTATTAATATCGTATCGGAAGCTATTATTTCTTTGTATTAAAAATACCTACTATTATTTTAATATAAAGGACTTGTGTTTTCATATAAATACCCTTTACGCTCTTGGGTGTTTTAATTTCTGAATCGCTCGCTTACAACTTGCTTATTTCTAAGTTACTTCACCAAGTCACGTGACGATATAACTATGGATATCGTATCGATAACTATTGTTTCTTTGTATTAAAAATACCTACTATTATTTTTAATATAAAGGAGTTGTGTTTACATATACATGCACTTTACGCTGTTGGGATTTTTATTTCTGATCGTCCGCCTACAATTAGCTTATTTCTAAGTTACTCTATCAAGCCACGTGACGATATAACTATTAATATCGTATCGATAACTATTATTTTTTGTATTAGAAATACCTACTATTATTTTTATATAAAGGACTTGTGTTTACATATACATGCTCTTTACGCTGTTGGGTGTTTTTTTGTTTCTGAATCATCTTCAATTTGCTTATTTACAGGTTACTCCACCAAGACACGTGACGCCTATAACATCTGAACCGCCGTCTACATTGTGCCCGCCATGTCCAGTGTGCAAGAGCTGTTCAAGCAATGAGTGAAGCACCACGTCAAACGAACCAAAGACTGCATGATGATACTAACCTAACCAAAATATAAAACTGAACGCTTTTTTCTTAAGTTCAAATAAATGTAATAAAAAAAAATGACTAAAAAGTCAAGTCAAATTCGTTAACAGAGGATTTCATATTGTTGTTACTTTGCTAATTCTATTATAGATCCAGGCGTTATTTTAAGTCGAAAAGCTTAACATGCAATTTGATCTAACCTGCTTTCTGTACTTCCATCACAAATTAGTTCGTGTGAACTAGCACCGGTCGGCGATCACCCACTACCAATAGTAGATGCATGCCGTCACTGCCACAGCTTTCCGGTCTTCCCTGCCTCGGCTGCTGCGATTGCCCGCACGTGAATCGCAAGCCTTCTTTTCTTTTTCTTCAGGCTGCGAGGCATCACGCCCGCCTCTAACATCACAGGGTCCAACTGCATAGTCAGTGTCAAACAAAAGACCAAACTCACTTTGACAGTGACATTTCTTTGTTTACATGTTTGCTACGAGACTAATAATTCGAATTTATACAAGTTTGCTACCCGACGTCATGAACGAGATGGCTAAATTATAAAAAAAAAACCAGACGTTTACTTAGACTGAAATTAATGAACAAACAATGCAGTTAAAAATATTTATATTCTCACTAAAATTATTAATTACAGGTTTTTTTATAAATTTGAGATTATAGAATAGAGCTATGAATGCTGCTGTAGAAGCGAGCGAAATATGTAAGAATCTTGTGACGCTCAGATCTCTACATGTCTCTAGTACGCGGTATGAAAATATCGACAAAAAGATTGACATTATAAAGGCGGATTTAATCTTTAGCTTTCTTCGGTACTTTCAAATAATCTGATTCACCAATACTTGAGGATTCAATGGAAGCGTGGGACATGTGAATCAGTTCCACGTCTGCAGGTTTACTATTGCTAATACCAGGGTCTGATGATGGACTATGATTAGATCTTATGTGTAATAATGATAACATATTCTTAACCAGGTTCTTTGAAGTCTTATTTGAAAGAGAAGACTGCGTCTTTTGAATAATATTAGAAGCGTTCGAACGCGAATATTGCGATATATTTTCACTAGGTAAATAATTCATCCTGCGCTCGAATAGGTAATCATCTAAAGAGTCATTTGAAATTGCTGCCTGAACACTTTTTTCATTTGATAATGATAGTTTTTTTCTCTGATCTGTCGTGTAAAATCCTAAGGTCTTACTATGCGTGCTTGGAAAGAAACCAGCTCCATCTGAATTCACCCCCATGCAATCATAATTGTGGCACTTTATTTCTTTCTCAGATAAATCATACTGAGTTCCTTTACTTTCCGTCTTACCATTTCTATCTTTGTCTCGGTATTCAATATTTATCGCTTCATCGGTCGTAATTTTGGTTAATTTCTTCACATTCTCATTAATTTTAGAAGGTACTTCATTCATCAAATTAAGTTTAGTTTCGAAGGATTCTAACTTATTATTTGATTCAGTTTCGTATTCATTTGATTTGTCATAATTTGCTTGCTTCATGGTTTCTGCATTTATTACTTCAGTAATGGCATCTGACCGGACTGGTTTACAGCTCCAGTCTCTTCTAGTAATACATTTGGAGAGTATCTCGTCCGACATGCTCACTTTCATATTATTTTTTCTCTCCTTTTGACATGCCTTGTAACATTTTATTTTTTTATTGTGATTTGTGAACTCACTACTGTAATTAAATTCAGTAGTTTCAGTATCAATATTGCTAGTACCAATCAAAGGTGTAGTCACTGAAGCGTCCTGTCTGTAATTGAAAAACTTGCCGACAACTTTCTTCTCATTACAACAACTGCAGTTTCTTGATAGGAAATATATCATGGTACATATGAGGCAACATTGCACTAAAATAACTATCCCAAGGACAGTAAGCGTACATTTATTTGTTGTTATATACTTCGAAATTATATATTTTACATATTTATTCTGAGTTTTATTATTTTTCTTACGGATTACATGGGCTGTGTTATTCATAAATTTATGTTCATTTAGAGATTGATTGTTCATAGTAATTACGTCTTTAGTTTTTTCTCCATGTTCAGCTAATTCCTTAATGAAAACGAGATCATCGTTTGTTACAAATTGTTCTACAATACATTTATTGTTTATCGGATCATAAACTGATGGTAAATCGGTATTTCTTTTCGTAACACAAGAAGGCACTTCAGCACATTTGTTAAATTTCTTGTCAAAATAAGACTTTTTTGCATTGTAATAAGTATCACAATCAACTGGACTGCAGTTATTTAATGGATCTTCATCAGCTTTATCACAAGATTTGAGATTATTAGGTACTAACATAGGTTGATCCTTATTGCTCAGTCTTGTATCAAAATTAAGTTTAATTTCATCTCTCATTACACCCATGTTACCCGTTGTAGGCTTTGAATCAAGAAAGAAAATGCAATTGCCAGTTCTTTCGAAGGGATCTAATAATGGTGCCACAGCTCGAAGAGTTTTGCTTGTACCTTGAAAATTATAAATGTAAATAAATATTTTGATTTTATTTATTACTTTCCCATTTGAGGGCAGGTTACTACAAAACTTTTTTCTTCCTAAAGTCGAATTTTGTGTTTAAAAAGAAAAAAACCTTATTTTCCCATTGCGCCCTGCGCACTTAGACACGTCTTACATTTTTGAAACATAATCTTATTGTATTTTATTTTGTTGCCGACCTCGATTGTCGAGTGGTCAACGGGTTCGATTTCGGCACAAGACACACATTTATGTGCACGAACGTGTATGTTTGTATGTATAGGTTTACAATAATGTTTACTAGTACAAGCTTTGTTGTCCGAGCACCCGCTATAATTCTAAAGACGTGTGACCAGACTAAGAAAGATCTGGATTTCCCTCTGGTTTGTGGAGGTCATGTTATAATCAGTATCTAGGCCAAACTTTTTGGCTTAGGTAGCCGGCAATTCAAATAAAAAAATAAAAAATATATTTATTACTTTCTTACATTATGGTAAAATGCAATGGTCAGATACTCCTTTTGTAAAACAAATGCTTGTGTTGGGAGTAACCGCTCTTCCACAGTGCATTACGAATAGATGACAATTCAGTAATGTTCTATACATTAATGAGTTGTCATCTATTAATAACAATAAAATAAGCATGATTTAAAATAATATTAAAAACAAAAGAAACATAGAAAAACTAATGGCCGAGGGTATGCATGACTATGTACGCAAGTTTAGCGCGCATGTACGTATTTGTGTGTGTACATGTATGTGTATGAGTGTGGGAGGGGGTGTAGGTGTGAGAGAGAGATAGGGTGCGTGCGTGATGTGTGTGTAAAATAATATAATATTCTCACTACGTTAATGACAATGAAATCATCATAGAAAATATTCACTTTAACAAGTTCATTATTATTATTTCTCTAAAGTCACGGGCGTTTACCCCGGTAATTTGATAGGCGTGCGCGGGGATAGAACTCCGACGCGTAGAAGCCCCTAAGAATGGTGTAATGTATTATACTCCCTGCGACTTGCTACAGGGGATACCATTGGGACAATAAATCCGTGAACAGGTCACGGCAGGTATTGGGACTATTGGAAATATGTCGGAAAAAAGTGGGCTATTAAAGTGAGATCTGGACGTACTATTAGAACTGGGCTATTGCAGAAGAGGGACAGACGCCTGCCATAACTATCATAATCTGATGTTACTTCCGGCAGGCGGTGGCTCGCCACTCACAGAGAAAGTTGGCCGAGGACAACATCGGTGTGAGTGACTCAGATATATTATTATTTTCCATTTCAGCATTACATTTTTGCTTCACCAATTCAATTAGTATTATATAGAATTATATATATATATATATAGAATAGCTCCGTCGGTTCGGGCATGTAGAAAGAATGCAGGATGAAAGAATGACGAAGCAGATTTACAATGCAAAAGTGGAAGCATGTGGGAGCCGAGGAAGACCGACACTTACCCACCATGATCAAATTGATCGTGTTTTATCAGAAGGTGATGTCAGGAGCGAGTGAGATATGTAAGAATCGAGTCACGTGGCACTCGGTTCCCTCTGCCTACCCCGCAATGCACTTGACGTGAAGATATACATGAAAATAAATAAAAAAGTGAAGCGGAAACTCGGTGTCAAATAAATGAAATCTGAGCGAAATAAAGAATTGAAAAGTAACCTTTAGGAATCCTCTCGACACACGCTCCAATTACTTCCAGAACTTTACAATTGATATCTTCCCCGATGCAACACCTATCTGGTGATAATTCAACATCCATATCATCACCGGAAGTGTTGTCCACCTCGACATAAAATACTAGCCCTATAGAGCACGGCGTTACTACATCTAGCCCTTTCTTCGCAACGACCAACTGGATATTACTGCTTCTTGCATAGGTGAGATTGTAAATTGTCATAAAAAACATAATAACATAAAAATTATTTTGTAAATACATGGGTTAAACTCCAAATGACATTATGGCAGAGTGATCTGTCATTCTGACATATTGTGAGAATAATAGAGATCATGGACGAGTTAAAATCTTTTTAAGAAGGTTTTATGAAAATAATGTATCTCGGAACAGATGTATGGGCGTTGATGCTGCGTTGTCGTACGTCACGTCCGTTGATTTTACACTAGTTTCCCTGCACGTGACTTCTGGGTGGTGCTAATCGAGTAGCAATCCTTCTGGTGGTAGATCCCGTTGGTTGGTTTGGTTTTTCTTGTTGGTTATTGGTTGTACTTGTCTGTAAAGTCGTTTACAGACGATAATTTTACGTAATAACGTCATGAGAAAACATTCAACAGTTGACAAAACAGTTCACGTGGAGCACCTGAATACCAGCTTGGACCGTGTGATTCGATTCAGAGACGAGCTGTGAGAATTGTCGACAATCCTAAGCTTACACATGGTATTGAACCCTTAAGTTTAAGGAGAGACTTTGCCTCCCTTTGTGTGTTCTACCGATTGTACAACGGGTTGTGTTCTGAAGAGTTGTTCGAAATGATGCCGACGGCTACTTTTTATAACCGCACCGCTCGCCGACGGCGGGGAGTTCACCCTCACACGCTTGAACCGCTATGGTCGCGTACGGTGCGGTTCCAGAGAAGTTTTCTTCCGAGAACACTCAAGCTGTGGAATAAGCTCCCAGCCGAGGTTTTTCCAAGGAACTACAGCATGGAGTTCTTCAAGAAATGCGTGAAGAGGTTTTTAGAGGGTCGGCAGCGCATGAGTGACGCCCCTGGTGTTGCAAATGTCCATAGGCTACGGTGACTGTTTAACATCAGGCAGGCCGTATGCTTGATTGCCACCTTAGTAGTATAAAAAAAAAAAAAAAAAAGGTTGTGTGCTGCCGCTGTCTCTCTTCTACTCGGACGCATCGGCCGATGGAGTGGAAGAGAGATAGCTGCGTCACAAGCCGGACGCTTAGGCCGATCGTGCCTCTCTATCGATTATTCTGCGCTCTCGCGGCGGAACGTGACACTTTCTCGTGCGTGCAGCCGGCGTTCATCGATTTATAAGTCAAAAATCCCGCCATAGTGACTCGTTCTCATCCCCGTTCGAGTCGCGTTCCGGAGTCAAGACTGCACTAACTGGGCCGAGAGGTTCACCGGACGCATGTTCGGGCCGCAAGAGCTGATTCGCATAGTACAAGGGCCCAAATGGGTCTAACCAACTCAAGAGGCCGCCTTACCAGGTCACACATAATCCCGGAGTGGTTCGTGCCGGGTGGTGCCCGGTTATGGTAGAACCCGACCACCCGGCGGGTCAGCCATTGCGACTCCGAACTACGTAATACCAACCGCGCATATGCCTACAACCACCTACGACACCCACGTTTTATCCAATTGTTGCTGCGTTGGTCGTCTCTTTCATGCCTTTTTTTCCCCCTTCCAACTCCTCTTCCTCCCTAATAATACCTTTTGTTGCAATAAAATGACAGTGTCGTAGGGGTTATTGCCTCTGGAGCAAGAAGGGCCGGTATTTACAAGAGGAGAAATAGAAAAGACATAATCTCGGTGGCTCAGTCGTGAATGACGCGACTTTGACACCAACGCTCGTGGGTTCGATTCCCACACAAGGCGAACATTTGTGTGCATGAACATGTCTGTTTGTCTTGGTCTGGATATTTAAAGAGAGGTAGGGCGCATCAACGCAGCCCGTTTAGGGAAGTACCTCCA
The DNA here is from genome assembly GCA_947507595.1 of Pyralis farinalis. Taxonomy (NCBI): domain Eukaryota; kingdom Metazoa; phylum Arthropoda; class Insecta; order Lepidoptera; family Pyralidae; genus Pyralis; species Pyralis farinalis. The sequence continues at coordinate 3,150,931 of OX382263.1, forward strand.
GCTCACAGAAAACCGCAGCCAAATAATAACTCCCTAGAGGGGTGTTGTGTTCCTGCGTGTGAGTGAGGTCACCAGTAAGCTTCCAAGGAGTTACTGTGTAAGCAGCAGAGGAGGCATTGAGCGTATGATACATAATATATCGCAAGCGTTTGTATCAGGCGGGCCGTATGCTTGTATGCCTCCAGACGTAGTATAAAAATATATATATAAAATGTAATATTACAATTTCGTAATAAATTCTTATTGTAGACGATAACTAATTAATTAACATAAAATTTAACACAGAAGCTGGGAAGAAATAAATATTAGATTTATGCTGGTAAGCTCAGAAGTAAATACATACCCAATTTGTTGAAATGGGGTTACACTTTGTTCAGGAGACGTCGTCAACTAGATTGCAACTGTTTCGGCTGCTAGGTAGCTTATAAGAGATTAACTTGTATCTATTTATTAGTACAGAGATACTAATCAGTCCGGCTTCGACAATACTATTATATATAATTTTTAAAGCAGGGAAGAAAACATATACCGATCTGCCAGATATCACTCTAGCTGGAGCTCCACTCTCTAGGGTTGCCAACTTTAAGTATCTGGGCCACTGGGTCTCTGAGGACCTTAGTGATAACCTGGATATAGAGAGAGAACGCAGGGCGTTGTCTGTTCGATGCAATATGTTGGCCCGCAGATTTGCACGTTGTACCAAGGAGGTGAAGATCACATTATTCAAGGCCTATTGCCAATCCTTCTACACGTGTAGTCTGTAGGTGAACTATACGCGTCGGGCATACAATGCCCTGAGAGTTCAATATAATAATGCCTTTAGGGCGCTGTTGGGTTTGTCACGGCGCTGCAGTGCATCTGGCATGAACGTGGAGGTACGAACTGATGGTTTCCAAGCTATTATCCGAAAAAGATGTGCTTCCATGCTCACTCGCCTACGTGCCAGCCCCAACAGCATCCTGAAAATGATCTCTGATAGCTGGGACAGTCCGCTGCTGGCGCACTGGAACAACTTTCATTGTTAGAGCGGTTACAGTGCGCCTGTTGATAGCTCTTCCAGACACTCATATTATATATTATTTGTATTTTAACTAACATAGTTTTTTAACAAATATTGTTACTAACATCATGGACTATAGTCTGAAATAAATTATTATTATTATTATATTAATACCCAAGAAATGGACGATATGACGCCATTTTGAGCTGGCTTATTGAAGACATTTTACAAGCACGATTTATAAACTGTGGCGCAATGCCAGGAGCTCATTAGTTAGAGCGTAGGTTGTCATCATTGCAGTCAGATATAAGCATTGGATACACCATTATATTTAGGATCTTTTTTAGGGTTCCGTACCCAAAGGGTAAAACGGAACCCTATTACTGAGACTCCGCTGTCCGTCCGTACGTCTGTCACCAGGCTGAACCGTGATAGTTAGACAGTTGAAATTTTCACAGATTATGTATTTCTGTTGCTGCTATAATAACAAATACTAAAAAATGGAATAAAATAAATATTTAAGGGGTCTTCCATACAACAAACGTGATTTATAGGGTTCCGTACCCAAAGGGTAAAACGGAACCCTATTACTGAGGCTCCGCTGTCCGTCCGTCCGTCCGCCCGTCTGTCACTAGGCTGTATCTCACGAACCGTGATAGTTAGACAGTTGAAATTTTCACAGATAATGTATTTCTGTTGCCGCTATAACAACAAATACTAAAAAATGGAATAAAATAAATATTTAAGGGGGCCCCCATACAATAAACGTGATTTTTTAGCTCGTTTTTGCTCGATATTGATAACGGCAACAGGTAGACGCTTGAAATATTAACAGAATATTTAGTTCTATATACACTTTAAGAATAAATAATTAAGTTAAAATAAAACAAATATTTAAGGGGGGGCTCCCATAAACAAACGTGATTTTTTTTCCGTTTTTATAGATAGAATGGTACGGAACCCTTTTTACGCGAGTCCGGCTCGCACTTGGCCCATTTTAAAGTCAAAGTCAAAGTCAAAATCATTTTATTCCGTAAAAGTGGCTACATTTGTTTGGAATCGTCACAATTTTTTTTCCCTACAGTGCAGTTTATGACTAGGTGAGCACTGATAAAAATACTGCCAAAAAACTCAGGCATCCCTCTTTTGGTGTCCAAACAAATTTACATATTTTATTAATTACATTATAATTGGATCGACTCACTCCCAGGCATTTTTATCATTAATATAGTCAGATACTTTATAATATGCCCTGCTACACAATTTGGCTTTAATAGTAGTTTTAAATTTGTTTATTGACAATTCTCTTATATTGCTGGGAAGTTTGTTATAGAACCGTATACATTGCCCCATAAAAGAATTACTTATTTTGTGGAGACGGCTTGCATGTAACACAAGATTATGCTTATATCTAGTATTTATGCTATGAGTATCACTCTTTTTACAAAATGAGTCTATGTTTTTATGGACATACAAAAGATTTTCATAGATATATTGCGATGCGACTGTTAAAATATTTATTTCTTTGAATTTTTCTCTAAGGCTCTCCCGGGGACCAAGTTTGTAGATAGCTCTTATGGCTCTCTTTTGCAATAAAAAGATGGTGTTAATGTCCGCGGAGTTACCCCAAAGAAGAATTCCATATGACATAATACTATGAAAGTAGCTGAAATAAACTATTCTAGCCGTATCAATATCAGTGAGCCGTCTAATAGTTTTCACTGCATAGGCTGCAGAACTTAGTTTTCCTGATAATTTTTCAATTTGTGGGCCCCATTGTAGTCTGGAGTCAATTGTTATACCCAAGAACACAGTTGTCTCCACAGGGGCTAAATTAGTTCCATTAACATGTACATTGGTAGCCACCTGTCTTACATTAGGTGTTGAGAACTTAATTACTTTAGTCTTTTTATCGTTTAAAAGCAGATTATTAACACTAAACCAACGAATAACTTTAGAGAGAGCATCGTTAACTTCGTCATAATTACCTAACTGTCTATTAATTTTGAATGTCAAAGAGGTATCATCCGCAAACAATACAATCTCATGTTTATCCCTTACATAATAAGGTAAGTCATTTATATAAACTAAAAATAAGAATGGACCTAGAATTTACCCCTGTGGGACTCCCATAACTACAGGGGACCCCGAAGATCTTTTACCATTAACATCGACCTTCTGTATCCTATTGCCCAGATAAGAAGACAGAAGTTCGAGAGCCTTGTTCCTGATACCGTAGTGGTGTAATTTTCTGACAAGAGTGTCATGGTGCACGCAGTCAAACGCTTTAGACAGATCACAGAAAATTCCCAAGGCATCTTGCGAACCCTCCCATGCCGCGAATATACTTTTAAGCAAATGAATCCCTGCGTCTATAGTTGAACAACCTCTCGTAAATCCGAACTGTTTCCTATGAAGCAAATTATGTGCATTGAAATGTCTGAGCAACTGGCTAAGCATTAGTTTTTCAAAAATTTTACTGAGAATGGGCAGTATGGAAACAGGTCGAAAATTCGAAGGGTCCGAACTATAACCAGATTTAAATAATGGAATGATTTTACTATGTTACATCAAGTCAGGAAATACACCAGATGCCACACAACAATTGAAAATTGTAGCTAAATGTGGAGCGATTGAAATAATAATAGAAGCAATGGTTTTGACAGATAGACCCCACAGATCTTTAGTGTTTTTCATATTTATTGATTTAAAAGCGTTCAAAACATATTTTGGGCTTACAGCTGAAAAATCAAATATTGTGTCGCATTCTACCACGCTCTGTTTGAGAACCAGTTCAGCAGATATAGAAGAAGACATAAGATTTCTCGTAGTAATAAGAGGAATGTTAGAAAAATATTTTTCAAACTCAGTCGCAATTTCTACATCATTTTTGATATCTATATCATTTATCTTTAACCGAAAGTCTCGACTACGTACTTTCGCTCTACCCGTCTCATTATTTATCATATCCCAAACAGATTTAATAATATTTGTTGAACCTTAATTTTATTTTTTAAATATATAGACTTAGCATTGGAACAGGCTCGTTTAAATATTTTGGCATAATTTTTTACAAGTTCTTGAAAAGTCGGATTGTGATTACAGGTCCTTTCTTCATAAAGTTCATACAATTTATTCCGACTTTTGTAAATACCAGGAGTTGCCCAATCACTGAATGTCATACGGTCACTTACAGACAGTCGTTTTGGAGTAAAGATTGTATTAAATTTACTAGTGATTAAGCTAAATAACGACATGTACAAGTGGTCCGGAGTACCGTGACAGGGCAACAATACAATTTTTTCTGCTATATTAGACTTAAATCTTTCTAAGCGGCTTTTAGTAAATGGTATATAATTTATTTGCTTTCTTTGTATTTTTGAAGAATTTGGAAATGAAACCAACTGACCTGAATGGTCTGACTGAACTTTATTAATTATAGATTGATACGAGGGTTTTACATTACTAAATATATTATCAATACATGTAGCACTTGTAGCAGTTACTCTTGTTGGCTCTGTAAAAATATGATGCAAATTGTATGATTTAAATAAATTTAAAAAGTTGTAGGTAACAGTATTTATTTTTATTTTTACATACTCGTAATTATTTTTACATACTTTATATGTATTTATATAGTAGGTATTTTATTTTTACATACTCGTAAATACCCTCACTCGAGGTAGCAAGGTATTCGATTCAGAGACTAGCTGTGAGAATTGTCGACAATCCTAAGCTTACACACGGTATTGAACCTAAATAAATAAATCAAAATATTGTCGGACAAATTACACAGCGCCATCTAGCCCCAAAATAAGCGAAGCTTGTGTTATGGGTACTACACAACTGATAAACATACGAAAATACATTTTTTTTTTGTAAATACATAGTTATTATACATAGAAAATATCGAGACCAAGACAAACAGACATGTTCATGCACACAAATGTTTGTAGCGTGTGGAATCGAACCCACGAGCGTCGATGTCAAAGTAGCGTAACAGCACGTTCCACCACTGAGCCAACGAGCTCGTCGAACCCTTAAGTTTAAGGAGAGATTTTGCCTCCCTTTGTATGTTCTACCGATTGTACAACGGGTTGTGTTCTGAAGAATTGTTTGAAATGACGCCGACAGCTACTTTTTATTACCTCACCACTCGCCGACGGTGTGGTGTTCACCATCACATGCTGGAACCGCAATGGTCGCGTACGGTGCGGTTCCAGAGAAGTTTTCTTCCGAGAACTCTCAAGCTGTGGAGTGAGCTCCCAACCGAGGCTTTTCCAAGGGACTACAGCATAGTATTCTTCAACAAAGGCGTGAAGAGGTTTTTAGAGGGTCGGCAACGCATGAGTGACACCCGTGGTGTTACAAATGTCCATAAGCTACGGTGACTGTTTACCATCAGGCAGGCCGTATGCTTGATGACCACCTTAGTGGTATAAAAAAAAAGTTAGAGCGTGGCTTGTCTAGTAGATACTCATCGAGCTCACTATCGCAATTAAGCTCCTTTTGAAAATGTTCACTCTCGCGGTTGTTAGAGCATTGGTTGTCATCATAGTAGGCCGACATAAGCATTGGATTCACTTTTTTTATATACTACATCGGGAGGTATACAAGCATACGGCTCGCCTGATGCTAAGCGGGTACCGTAGCCTATTAACGCTGGCGATATATTAAGTAACACTCGCGCGATGCCTCCTCTGCTGCTTACACAGCAACTCCTTGGGAGCTTACTGGTGACCTCACTCACACGCAGGAACACAACAACCCTCTAGGGAGTTGTTATTTGGCTGCGCTTTTCTGTGAGGTGGAGGTACTTCCTCAGGCGGGCTGCTTTGATGCGCCCTACCTCTCTTAAAACATCCAGACCAAGACAAACAGACATGTTCGTGCACACAAATGTTTGCCTTGTGTGGGAATCGAGCCCACGAGCGTTGGTGTCAAAGTCGCGTCATTCACGACTGAGCCACCGAGCTCATCAAAATTCTATATGGGACGGCATGCTACGGTGCAGATTTTAGGGATTTTTCTGGATAATTAAAAAAAAACAACATAAGTACCAATATTTCTTTTATGAAACAGCCTTTAAATTATTCTTATACTTACAATATCTTAAATATATATACAAACATGATTATAAACTAATTGTGGGTATTTAAGTGTAGGTACGTAAAGCCTTACAACATACAAGTGTCAGCCTAAAACGTATGCTTATTGTAACATTTAAGTCCAAAACCCACAGGAGCGGGAAAAGCGGGAAAGCAGTGGCGATCCGGGGCGGGATCTTTTGTAACAATCGTGTTTGTATGTCACAGAAAAAGTGATCGCATTGCGTCACCCCGTTTCCTGGGGTGATCGCTTCAGATGAAGCCTTTATAGCCTTCCCGGCTAAAGGCAGTCCCAGAGGGAGTTTTAGTCAGTAGGAATCTGACATCATCGGTTTCGACAATTTCATGGCGCTTACAACGTTTTGGTCGTGAGAAATTATGTGTATAATATATGCCCTATGAACGATCTAGCGCTTCATGTTTTAATTGTCTAATTAGAGGTAACTAATGTTTTAGCGCTGCAGCGAGTTTAAGTTCTAATTCTCACCAAAATCTTACGGTCAGGGTCACGTGTCCTGACGCGAGTTTAACATTTTTTACTCATCCCAAAAAGTGCACAACGCCGCTAAAGAAGTTTTCACTTAAAAAAATATCTTTTTGTAATTTGTGCAACATATAAATAAATAAATATTGTCGGACAAATTACACAGTACCATCTAGCCCCAAAGTAAACGGAAGCTTGTGTTATGGGTACTAGACAACTGATAAACATACGTAAATACATTTTTTTTTGTAAATACATACTTATTATACATAGAAAATACCCAGACCAAGACAAACAGACATGTTCATACACACAAATGTTTGTACTGTGTGGGAATCGAACCCACGAGCGTTGGTGTCAAAGTAGCGTACCAGCGCGTTCCACCATTGCGCCACCGAGCTCGTCAGATCACATATACTTTAACCCCAGCTTGTTTATTTTGCTTCGTCCAGTATAATACAATTATTATAAAGTCACGCCACCACAGCTCACCATCAGGTTAGCTGTATTTATGCTAACAATTTATTAATATAAAAAACCATCGAACAAGTGCGACCAGAACTCGCATCGTACGAATTCCGTACCATTATAAAGTTCATGTAAACATATTTTTCAGAACAAAATATTACAAAGAGAATATATTTGTTGCTCCGTACGTTTGTTTGTAACAGATAAACAAAAAGGAAATTTAAGGTATTTTAAATTTTTTTTCACATATACAAAGCTACACCATACGCGAGTAAGGAAGGCTCTATATTTCATTTTCAAAAAATTTGAAATACCTATTGTATATTGCATATCTTCACGCCAAGTCCCTTGCGGGGTAGGCAGAGAGAACCGAGCGGCATAAGACGCGGTCCTTGCATACTTCACTCGCTTCTGTGACATTCATAGCTCTTTTCATGCACGCTCGCCGGTTCCTGGGGCTTCTGACATCACCTTCTGATAAAACACGACCAATTTGGTCACGGTAGGTTAGTCTCGGCCTTCCTCGGCTCCTACATCCTTCCACTTTTGCATTGTATATCTGTTTCGTCATTCTTTCGTCCCGCATTCTTTCTACATGTCCGAACCAACGGAGCATGCCCTTTCTTATCTTAACACCGACACTCTCTTTTAGACCAACTCTTTCTCTCACGTCTTCATTACGAACGCGGTCAGCAAGCGTTATACCACAAATTTCGCGCAATGCTCGCATCTCGACCGCATTTATTCTACTTTCATGCTCTCTCTGCCATACCCAGCTCTCACATCCATAAGTTAGCGTTGGAATTAGCACCGCGTTGTGTACAGCGAGCTGTGCCTTCTGGCTTAGATTTCGGCTACCTAGAAGTTTACCCAACGCTCCATTCACCCTATTCCCGGCACTCACTCGTCTCTCCACATCAGCGGTGTACCTTCCATTGCTGCACTTCCAAGGTATACAATCTCATTCACTTGCTCCAACACTACATCATCAACCATAATTCTAGTGTTCGTTCTGGTTGTCTCTCTTTCAAATACCATTATCTTGGTTTTCTTCGCATTCAATTGTAAGCCTTTCTTCATACAATCAAATACCTACCAAAATTCCAATAACTCAAGGTATCAAAAATGAATCAGCGAAAATCATTATTCCATTATTGATGACATAAATTATACATGTTTATAGAACTCACAATTACTCACAATAAAATCTATTATAGTTAAGTGACAAACAACATTTTTTTTCCAATTAATCAATCGAAACACAGGTAGAATCAAAAGATGCTGGCAATTATATTATGATATTAGTTATAATTCAACTAAATAGCTCCATAATCAAGGATAATTATATACATATAAATATCTGATAATGGCTAAAACAATTCACTACATGTTTATAGTACCTACTCATCATTATTAACAAAAAGTTAATAATGATGAGTAGGTACGATACATGTCTAACAATTATAGTTAAGCCACATTAACCTTTTTTCAAATGAAAAACCAGTTGAGAATGCGCAAGCTTGCATTGCCAGAGGAACACCTGGCTCGTCAATTATATAACAATTCAAATATTTATTTTTTTATTTGTCGGTCATTTTGACCATGTTCATTAAGAGACAGGAACAGTGTTCATGAACATTCCTACTCTACTTTCTTATGCTGAATCCGAATCTGAAGTCAAAATTCGAATATTCGAAAAAAACGCACACACAGACAAACATATAGATTTCATATAGGAACGGTGTTCCTGATAAGATGATATTTAATCCTTATCCAACTAAATAGTTTCGTAAGGAATCGTTGTTATGTTTTATTTGTAAAATACTAATTTATCTTTCTGTATATCTACCCGTGCGAACCCGGGCAGCTTACTAGTAATATCGTTTTTAGTTTCTTCCATGACTTGTACTGTGACATCTTTAATGTCTAGCATGATCGGAAGTACCCTGTAACATATGATCACGCTCTAAAAACTACGGAAATGGGTGCTGGCAGCTTTTTCCTACTTTGATTTACAATTTTTATTATTTTACGATACTATAAAATTTAAGTAACTATTTAAAAAAGTAGATCTGATATCTACTTTTTGAAGTAAAACTTCTTTACACTTGACTTGGGGAGTAACTTGGTGAAAGCGTGACGAGAGCGTTACGAAAAGTGTGATCGCGCGAGGCGAACGGAAGTTGAGAGGGAGATATAAGTTAGTGAAGATAGAAAGAGAGAGAGTTACGTTTCGTATATTACTGTGGGGCCAAGAGAGAGTTAAGTTTCGTATATGGAAGACACAGTGCAGGCCTATTTTCTGTATCACAGTATGGAGCTGAAGAAGTTTTACTTCAGTCGTGTGGTCTAAAGCACACTCGTTTTTTTTAAATAGTGCGTAATTTTTAAAGTGAGTTCAGGTAGCCGACACAAAGAATGTAAATAAACATTCAGGGAAGATATATTTATTGAGTAACTGTAGTCTTCTTCCTCCTAGCGTTACCACCACTAGGTTATCTCTGCTCTTTTATTTAGTGTAACTTATTACGCATTTAAAATTAGAGAAAACTAAAACCAGACTAATAAAACCTCGTCTGCCTACTGAAAAAATGTAGACAAGACTTCAAAATAGCCATATTTATATTATAAATTGATAAACAATAAAAAATGTAATATTGGCCTACTTCCACACCAACCCTCACTCGTCCCACTGCAGGGATACGGGTCTCCCTTTAACCGAACAGGTTTAGAGCATACTCGACCAGGCTGTACAAATACAGATTGGCGGAGGTCAGTGTTTTCAAGCCGCCCGAGGGCCACTGACTTAGCCTAACGACTGTCATTTATCGACAACAGCCGGGACTTAACGTGCCATCCGAAGCACGGAGAAACTGCTGCGAGATAGATAAACTCATCCCGATGCCATCGAGCTCTCACACCATCGTGCCCAAATGTAACGCATTCATGTACAGACATTAACCATAGACATTTATCGCTTGATTTGAAACGAAACTTAGTAAAAGTTGAAGTTTTTAAATAAAACAGATCTGGATATAGTTTCCACTGACCTTTTCAGGTACATAACACAATTTTTTAAAAACAAATTATAATAACACAGATATATAAATCCCACTCACGTTTTAAATTCATATTTAATAAAATTTAAACACTATAGCATAGGAGAAACATAATAAACTCCACGCTAACCTAAGAAGAGCTAAACTTAAAATAGCGCAAAAGGTGTAATGTAAGAATCTAAGTCTGCTATATTTCTTGATACCAGCAGGAATGGTCTCGGCGGACTCCTTGAGGAGATATACCCTGATGCCTCGGACGTAGCTGTAGAAGAAATCGGACCAATCGATGGCGCTGATATCGAAATCGAATATCTGTTTGTCCGCATCGCACAGTTCGCTGTAGAGACTCTGAGTGTTCGCGTTGTTAAATTTCCATTGACGTTTAGCGAAGTAGGCGATGACATCTGAGAATTTACCAATTTTTATGTACGCCTTTCTTAACCTGAAATAAATAAATAAATTTAAAGTTTGGCGTCACCATCTCCAATGATTAAAAACTTAAGATAACACATATGAATGGGTAATTTATTTATTTTGATCTGGAAAGTCAAATAGATTCAATCATTTATAAACGTCACTGGGCTAACGGCGCACCTTTATTTTTTATACAAGTCGCGGGGCATACAAGCATTCGGTCTATGATCGCTCACAATACATTAAGTATCACTCGCACGATGCCACCTCTGCTGCTAACACAACAACAACCCTCCAGGGGGTTGTTATTTGACTACGATTTTCTGTGAGATGGAGATACTTCCCCAAACGAGCTTCGATGCACCGTGCCTCTCTTAAAAACACCCAGACCAAGGCAAACCGACATGTTCTTGCACACAAATGTTTGTTCTGTGTGGTAATCGAGCCCACGAGCGTTGGTGTCAAAGTAACGTAACAGCGCGTTTCGCCACTGCGCCACCGAGCTCGTCAAGGCAGCTTGCGTGCTGCCCGAACCAGATGGAGTATGAATGCCAAAAAAGTAATGACTCAATATTGGAACCCCGAAATATTTTATTATTGAAGTGATAACTTCTTATGTGAGGGTAAGCCGCTTCGTTACGTAACGCGTTACGGCGCCAGTCTGTCTGGCTTCCCTTTCTCTCACGCATACGCAGGCTCAATTGTAACTAAGAATAACATATATTTTATAATCAATAAAATATTTGAAATAACCTTTCCTTACATTATCATATTATTATACATAAAATTTAAGTAATAACCTAAGTTTTTCTCAAGTTAATCAATTTCAATATTAAATAGTTCAACTTAGATTAGTTTAAGTTATCACTTCTGTCGGGCGTCCCGAGACGTTTTTATCTTATTAATTTAACTGTAACATATGCCAAAAACTTACATAGGTTTTTTTCCGATGAGTATAGCAATAAGGTCCACTATGTACGCTGGTATCCAGTGCAGCAAGAAGAAATACAGGTGGTAGAGGAAGCGAGAAGGAGTCAAGTAGAGGAGGTAGTAGTACACGGCCTGCGAAGGAGGCACCTCCAGGCCGAAGGTCTCGATGTACTTCATGAATCTTTCTGTAAAAATGAAACACTCTTTGTTACAAACCAATAAACCACTTGACAGTGGACAAAGGTACCTATAAAATTACAAAATTGTGGTGTTTTAGCGCTTAAATATCTCACCGATTAGAGCCTACTGACTAGTGATGGGCGAATATGAATGATTTATTCGAGTAATCATTCGAATGGGCAAGTATACGAACTATTCGATTGTAGGAAAGAGCTATTCAAATTATTCGAATAAAAAAACATTCGAATAAAGTTCCGTCATTCCCATGAATTTGAATCATACTCTTTTTTTGTCGCACTGTAAAAAATGTATGGACCAGGTCCTATTACATGGTGATCATCATCAGGAATTCGATATAGAAACTTACCCCATGTCAGCATATTTTGTTCGGATGATACGTAATTGTAAACTGGTGGAGGCAAGTCTGGTGGAGGAGCATCCTCATGGTTTCCAGGGTATTCCTTAGCTGTCTTCCACGCGGTGGCGATGCAGCTGTTCACGACCATGTCTCCTGGGACCAGGTCGGCGATTGCTTTCGGGTCGCAGTTGAGGACATGAAGAAGTCCTACTGCTGCGCCAACAACCACCTGAGAAAGAAAAAGAAGTCTTATTCTTCTTTAGGTTCCATACCGTAGTGTAGTTCGACAGCGTCCTTGTGCAAATTAGAGTAATCAATACCGCAGGTTAAGAAACCTCGATTGCTGCCTATCTTTTGGTTTTGTTACAACTTCGGAGGGTACACAAGCATACGGCACACGTGATATGAAGTGATTATCGTAGCCTATGAAAGAGGAATAGGAAGTATTGCTGGCGTGTTGCCACTCCTGCAAGTATTGCTAGCGTGTTGCCACTAATGCAGCAACTTAGGAACTTGCTTTAATGAATTAAATTATTTGGCTACAGCTTTCTGAAAGGTACTTATCTAGTTCAGCTGCTTTGATTACTCCTACCTCTCCTAAACAACCAACACCCACGCAATCAAGACAGACACAAAAGTTTGTTCAAAGTCAAAATCTTTTTATTCCGTAAAAATGGCTACATTTGTTTGGAATCGTCACAATTTTTTTCCCTACCGTGCAGTTTATGACTAGGTGAGCACTGATAAATATACTGCCAAAAAACTCAGGCATCCCTCTTTTGGTATCCAAACAAATTTACATATTTTAATAATTACATTATAATTGGATCGACTCACTCCCAGGCATTTTTATCATTAATATAGTCAGATATTTATAATTTGCCCTGCTACACAATTTGGCTTTAATAGTAGTTTTAAATTTGTTTATTATTATTTGTTCAATGCGGGAAACGAACCCACGAGCCTTGGTGTATGTTTGCTAACCACTTCGCCACCGGACTCGTCATCTATCTATATATGTTGGTAGAGATGGAGTCTCGAGGTTCTCCGTATTTTGGTGGGCACGTAGAGCCATCGATCCTGGCTGTACTCAATAGATTACAATCACTAGGCTAAGCAACTGGCCTTGAAAACTCTGGCCTCCGCCAATCCGCAGTCAAGCAGCGGCGTGGCGTATCTCTGTCGTGGGTTGAGTAAAAGTTAGTGAGATAGTATCGCAGAACATGAACAGTCTAATAGGATTACTCTCTTGTCTATATGAGTCAATGTACTTTTTCTTCGAGGTTAGGTCTTCCTGGACTTCTACATCCTTCTACTTTGGTGTTCTTTATTTGTTTGTTCATTTTATAATTTTATTTTTCCTTAAGTGGTTATGTTCTGTGAAATATGAGTAATTTAATATAATATGTTTTGATTATTATCTTAGAGGAATGGGCGAACGCATTATCGCAGTGAAGTATGGCATTGATACGCAAGTGTCTTTCAATAACTTTTTGTCTGAACTCTGGATAAGAAAATGTCGATGTTGGTCAAGCAGATTGTCGCCTGCTGTCTTGACTGTGATTTCTAGCGACACTGTTGTGTAATAGTCTGATTTTATATATACTATTTGCCTATCAGAGAAGCAACCATTTTTTAAATATTACTTTGATTTTGCTTAAGTTTTTTGGTGAGCTTCCACCGCATAGAAAACAGCAACTAAGTAACAAACTCCCCGGAGGTCTGTCATGTTCCACCAGTAAGCTGCTAAGGACTAACTGTGTTAGCAACACACACAAAGAGATACTTTTGCAAGCGTTCATATGGCCCACCTGATGGAAAGCAATGACCTAGTATGTCCCTAAACATGATACTTTTAAATTTTCCGCCCCAGCTCTTCACGCAAAATCCAATGGGCGTATGTACGGCCCACTACTACACCCTAGTTCACTCTAGAAGAAGCTAGTTAAATAAGAATGCTTACACCGGTGGGTCCGTAAACGTTGTCGATCCACCCAGCAACTGGTTCCTTGGCTGTACCGATGACTGCAACAAAACAAGATTAAATCAGCATTAATCATTTTTTTATGCAACTTTCGTCGACAAGCGTATGGCCGGTGGTAAAGCGGTTACCGTAGCCTATGAATACTCGCATTATAAGAATGTATTGTTCGCATATTGTCACCCCTGCGGCTAAAACATCCTTAGGAGTTCAAACATACAATACAACCCAGAAGGAAAAACCAGACCTTTCTTAGATAAAGCGTCATCTAGACCCAAAGCAAGCAAAGCTTGTACTTTGCTATAAGAGGTCTAGTTTTAATTCTGGCTTGTGGAGGTCTAAATGCAGTCGCACTATGTAAAATCAGTATCTTCGCCAAATCCTTAGTCTTAGGTAGCGGACCCCGGCAACACTAATGGATTTGGCAACGGGATACCGTTAAGAAGAAGATTTAGGGTGATATCGTAATATTATGACCTCGTACGTACCTCCGTCGTTAACATAAGAAAAGGCATGCTCCGTTGGTTCGGACATGTAGAAAGATGATGATGAAAGAATGACGAAGCAGATATACAACGCGAATGTAGAAGGATGTAGGAGCAGAGGAAGGCCCAGACTTACCTACCATGAACAAATTGATCCTGTTTTATCAGAAGGTGATGTCAGAGTCTCAGAAACCGGTGAGCGGGCTTGAAAAGAGCATAGAATGAAGCGAGTGAGGTGTGTAAGGATCGAGTCATGTGGCGCTCGGTTCTCTCTGCCTACCCCGCAAGGGATTTAGCGTGAAGTTATAGATACGTACCTATGGCAGGTCTGAAGAGTGCTACCGGGAGTCCTTTCGAGTGCTTCATGACGATATCCTCGGCAACTGCTTTGGTGTAGGCGTAGGTGTTAGGGTAGTCGCCCAATAACCTAAAATGAAAACATACATTTATGTTGTTATATGCATTACTAGCGAACCGATCTGGTTTCGTACCAGTGGAAAGATAGAAACATAAAGTGGCTTCAGTAGGCCGATTCTACTATATAACTGCAACTGCAATGCAGCGCGGCGTGTGTCAAAATGCGTACATTTTGACGTTTCGTTAAACGTCGCTGCTGTCAGATCGCTTCTTCGCGTTCATTCGCTTCGCGTTTCACCACTGCGCCACCGAGCTGGTCGCATAATAAATTGCACTAAATAAAAAAGTAGAGATAACCTAGTGGTGGTAACGCTAGGAGAAAGAAGACGACTGTACTCGATAAATATATGTTGTTCGCCCCTGACTCTTTATTTACATTCTTTGTATAGGTTACCTGTAGGCCGATTCTACTAAAAAACTGCAACTGCATTGCAGCGCGGTATGTGTCAAAATGCGTACATTTTGACGTTTCGTTAAAGGTCACTGCTGTCAGATCGGTTAACGAAACGTCAAAATGTACGCATTTTGACACACGCCGCACTGCAGTGCAGTTGCAGTTTTTTAGTAGAATTGGGCTACTGATTGTAATTAAAATAAAGGTTGGTCTGTCCAGCCCTACGTCATTGCTAAATATATGTATTAACGACATGAATCTTATTTAAACAGAAATAGATTTGTTGGTTTGTTACTAGTTTTTATTAAATTTTAATTAATTGTCGACTCAACCACGTAAACATTACTCGACCTGCCAAATGTGACAAATTCACGTACAGACATGATAAACCGTAACATAACATATGTTATTTGGCTACATTACTACACAAATAGAGATATTTGGTACTTTTACTAACTATTTAATGGTGACTGTAAAAATAAGAAGTAAAAGAACATAAGCGAAACTGCCGAAATTCCAAAATATACGCGTGCGAAGTCGCGGGCAAAAGCTAGCGTGCTGTTAGAAGATTTTTCAGTCCAAGGTTTTTAAAAAAGAAATATTTATTTGAATAACTGGAACTTTATTATTTCACTTTTAAATTACACAAATGAATACAGGGAGGCAAGTGTCACGGTTGAAGGCGCTAGTCAGACTGATCTATATAGAATGATGAGAGACAGACTTGTCTTCGCTCTAAATCTTGAGTCAGCATAATGACATACAGTTTTAATATATAACAGCCCCCAAGGTCTTCACCATTTTCGGTGATAGTTTAATTTTAAACTATCACCGAAAATGGTGAAGTTTATGTAAAGGATCTACTTGTTCTAGGTGCAGGAACCGAATGGAATTCAATTTCAACACTAGAGGTTTCCCGCATTTCCTCAACTTGATAAGTATTACTAGTATTGCGTTTGCGTAATAGATTGTGACAGTTGCCAAAATTACATTTCTTATAAAATATAAATAATAAAGATACTACAATTACAAAACTGATAATGATTGTGGCGCTATAATAATACTCGCCATACAATACAATATGAGGCTTATCAAGAGCACTATCGAGGTTCTTAACAATCTCGTTAGTGGCTTTGTTATGCGCCAGTAAAATAGATTCGAGGTTATTGTTTTTCAGACTCAAGAAGGGGATAGTTGGACTCAAATTCTGAGAATAACTCGTAATATTATAAGTTTCATTAATAAAATCGAAATTAAAATTAATCGGCGCTATTTCGATAATCTTATTATATTTAGACATTAACTTGGAATCTTTATAATAAGCTATACAATCAGAAGGTAATTTTAATATTCCTATACCATGTATATCAATTTCTGAATCTTCTGCTTCGTTACAATCTATAGATAATTTTGATTTTTCTGTTATTACAAATAACCATTTATTACAATACAATTTATGCCAAATTTCAAGATGGCCTTGAAATGTCTTAATTTGACATTGACTTGGTACAATAGTTAGTGCTTTAGAAATAATTTCTGACTCACAAATGGGAGTAGCAGAACTAGAATATATGTCTGCGGCCTCACATATGTGATAAGCATTATACAAAATTTTACAGTTATTTAAACTATCGGTCTTAAAGTAAAATGTTCTATCTCTAGTTACACCAATAAATCTAGTTGAAGGAGTGATTATAGAGTAAGTATCATTTCCTTTCACAACAATTGGAAAGGGAAAGCAATGATATATGTTAAATTCCTTTGCACTTACTAACGGCATCCTTAAGACAAATACAATTTTATTATTGTTGTAGTAACTAGCTATTTCAGATATATTTAATAAAATATATATATTGTTTAGTGATAGACTAACAGGAAATTGATGATAATCAGACATAAAACGATAATTTTCTACCAACTCAGTGAAAAGTTGCTTAGGCGTGATAATAGCAGGGTACAAAATATTTGCTTTGCTAAACATAACTCCATTTACAATATCCTCTAATTTAAAAGATAGAGTTAGTAAACTACTTTCTAAAATATTAAGCATCTCGATTAGTTTGGACTTTATTAATAAACTATCTGATATAATAGTTAAATTATTTACACTCACAGACAGATTGTCAACAGCGTTATTTAACTGTTGTTCATGGACACTCATCTCTTGAATTACGCTTTGAAAGGAGTTCAAAGTCGATGTAGTGACTAAAATATTATCTTTTAATAATTTAGATAGCTGAGATTGGTCGTTCTCAACAGTTTCAATAGCGTTGCTGTATTTGATAGCGTCATCTTCGCTCATAGTGCCAAATAGCTGTTTGAATACTGTTCCAACTGCACCGAACCAGGCGGATCTTTTAGAACGATTTTCGATGAGGTTTGATATAGAATCAAAATCTCTAATTATATCCTTGAACCTTACAGATAATGGTTGTATCATATTGTGACACTCGGTTATAGTGGATACATTACTTTGTTTACACAAGTACTTGGCCGTACCTATGACACCGTTGAAATTATCAATATGCGGTTTAATAAATGAAACATCGATTGGTACTACAACGCTAAGATAACCGTCTATTAACTTTGCTGAGCCAATAGGATCAAAATATATACCGGGGCTATTGGTTACGGGTTGAATGAAGTTTTCTTGTGCAACGGACAGGGCACTGTAATAAAATAATATAGTAACTTTAAACTAAATTTATCTATTCATTAATATTACTTTAGGACTAAATCTAAGATTCGTGACGTCGAGCCAGTTTGACCTCGTCAAAGTGATGAGTCACATGACGTCGATTTATTAGTAATGTAAGACTATTCCTACCATTTATTTTTACAACTTTGTACGGACCTTTCCAAATAGGTGATAGGGCTTTGCGCAATCTAAGATGGTTCTTGAGAAAGACTAAATCTCCGACTTGATATTTAACAGTACGGGTGTGTGAGTCGTAATATGTTTTGGATGTTTGTTTAGATTTGGTTATATTTTCTAAGGCTTTGTCTCTAGTATATTTGAGTCGATGTTGCAGCATTTTCACGTAATCTGGATAAGTAGCATCTAAGGCGGGTTCATACACGGAATTTGGAATGAAGGGTTTATGACCAAAAATTAATTCATAAGGTGAGTAATTAGTTGTGGTATGTATTGCTGTATTATATGCCAACATTGCCGTGTAGACATATCTAGGCCAGTTATCTTGATTTTCATTGATGTATGATTTTAAATATTCTTTTAACGTGGAATGGCTGCGTTCTAACGCGCCTTGGGTTTGTGGGTGGTATGGTGAAGACCACAGCTGTTTAATCTTAAGGAAGGAACATGTCTTTTTAAATAGTTCAGCTGTAAAATTAGTTCCTTGATCAGTTAGTATCATTTTGGGTATACCGAATTGTGAGATAAAATGTACGAGACATTCACTGGTTTCTTCCGCGGTGGTACTTCTAATGGGATATGCTATGGAATATTTTGTTAAGTCGTCTTGTAAGGTTAGAATATATCTAAGTTTTGCAGGGCCGGATTCGGGGAGAGGACCGACTATATCAAGAGACACTCTTTCAAAAGGAGCAGTGGAAGTACTAGTGATTTGCATAGGTGCTCTATTTATTTTACGAAGTGCTTTATTTGTTTGACATGATGAACATTGTTTAACGTAGTTCTCTATATCACTACGCATGTTTTTCCAATAGTATTGTTCTCTAATTTTGTTAAACATTCGATTTGAACCAAGATGTCCTGCTACCGGAGTATCGTGATTTTCTTTTAGGATCTTTTGAACTTCACTTTGATTTGGATAATAGAGTTTATTGCGGTAAATATGGACTTCGATACCAGTGTTATGGAATAGGTGGGTTAAAATGTTGTATATTTTAGTGTAAGCATGGCAATCAAAAGGGTTTTTGAAGTCTGTTACACCGATTTTGTCTATAGGTTTGCTGGATAACAAATGATTTCTGAGTTGTTTCAGGGACTCGAATAAATCGCTGTAGCTGCAAAGGTCGAAATGGTGCACTTTAGTGAACAGAAAATAATACACTTTGTCATTATTGCTTAATGATTTAAAGGAGTGTAGAGTTTTCTCACATTGAATAAAGGGTTCAGATTCAGGGTGATTAGACAAAATATCTTCGACATACGGAATCGATTCGTCAAGATCAAGGGATGTGGGAATAATAATGTTTTTATGAGGACATTTCAGTATGCTGTCGTTATGTTCAATTATAGGTGTATTATATGATGTAGTTGTTGTAGATTTTAGAAATTTCGAATAGGAGTCATTGAGGTCTGGAAAGTCATTTCTCGTTTCAGTATCAACATTAGGTGAGGGTGAAGGTTGTTTACTTGTCGATGATTGAACTTCATTGGTACTTGGAGAGGGTGGTTGAGTAGTCGTTGTGGGTTGAATTGGATTGGGTATTTCATCACTTTCAAGATTGGAAAAATTAGGTAATTCGTTATTTTCAAGAAAATCTATACAAGGCAAATCATCACAGAAAGGTGTAGTGGGCAGTTGAATATCTAAATCTTCTAAAGTCATTGGACTAAATAGAGGAGAATCGAGGTTTATGTTTCCATCACTGATAGGTAAATTTTCTTCTGGACCTTGGGTAGGATTAGTTTTCTGTTGTTGATTTGAACTAGATTCGTTGTTTTCAGGAATTATTGGGTTTACAGGATAACGCGAAAGAGCATCAGCTGCTGAATTGAGTTTGCCTTTTCGATATACAATTTCGTATTCATACTCCTCCAGTTGGAGACGCCAACGTTGTAATTTACTACTCGGGTCTGTGTGGTTAAAAAGCCATTTTAAGGGGCGGTGATCGGTCACGATAAAGAATTTGCGGCCAAACAGATAGGGTCTAAAGTTTTTACAACCATAAACAATAGCTAGCAGCTCTTTTTCGGTGGTGCTGTAATTGATTTCGTTTTTGTTTAAGGTTCTAGATGAGTAGGCAATAGGGTGGTCTTTGCCAATAGGGCCTTGGGAAAGGATAGCAGAAATCGCGTAATTTGAAGCATCACAGGTAAGTGTAAACGGTTTTGTAAAATCCGGGTAAGCGAGAACAGGAGCTGTAATAAGTTTATTTTTCAGAGTTTCAAATGAGAGTTGCTGCTCGTTAGACCAAACAAAAGGTATGTCTTTCTTCAATAGTGAAGTGAGAGGTTTGGACAACTTGGAAAAGTCAGGAATGAATCGTCTGTAATAGGATATGAGTCCTAAAAATGATTTTATGTCTTTGGGACATTTCGGAATTGGAAATTCTTTTACGGATCTGATCTTATTTGGGTCTGGCTTAACGCCATCTTCAGTTATGACATGTCCTAAATATCCGACTTCTTTTCTGAGGAATTCACATTTATCAGGCTGTAGTTTTAGGTTAAAGGATCGTAGTTTTTGAAAAACAGCATTTAAATTTTCGACGTGAGAATGAAGATCATGGGAATAAATGACTACGTCATCAAGGTAGACAAAGCATCTCTCTCCTTGGAGACCAGTAACGACATTGTTCATTAAACGTTGAAAGGTTGAAGGGGCATTCTTCAAACCAAACGGCATCCTTGTATATTCGAAGTGGCCTTGAGGAACACTGAAGGCTGTTTTGCAGGAATCTTTTGGAGCCATTTTTATTTGGTGAAACCCGGAAGCCAGATCTAGGGTGGAGAAATACTTCGAGTTACCCAATTGATCTAGGATCTCGGTAATATTGGGAATAGGGTAAGTTTCACCAATGGTTATATCATTCAGTCGTCTGTAATCGATGACGATACGCCATTTCCTTTGGCCTGAAGCGTCAATCTTTTTAGGGACAATCCATATAGGAGAAGACCATGCGGATAGAGAGGGTTGAATGATATTTTGATCGAGCATTTTTTGGATTTGGGAATGAACTTCTTGTTTGTGGATTTCGGGGAATCGATATGACTTCACATTAATGGGTTGGTCAGAAGTAGTTCTGATCTCGTGTTGAATAGCGTCAGTTGATGTTAGCTTATCTTGAGGTAACTGAAAGATATCGGAAAATTTGGAACATAAATTGATCAATGCTTCGGATTCTTCAGGGTTTAGGTGTGAAACGCGGAGGAGCTCTAATACTTGTTGAGTTCTCACTAAACATGATTGGTTAGGTTGTGGTTGGGACACAGGAAAGGATCTGTAGTCAATAGGGTGTAAGGTAAGTTGCAGGTTAGAATTTAATTCAGTAGGGTTTTCAGATGTGTTTACCACAGTAAGATTAATTCTGTTGTTATCTTTGACTTTAACTAAACAATTTGATAGTAATAGATTTTCGTTGACATGTTGGTCAAGGACTAGACCTTCTTTCATCGATGGGTTTCTAACTGAACACTCCACTATCGTTTCAGAGCGTGGAGGTATAGTATAAATTAGTTCCGTAAAGTTAAGCTTTATTTTATTTTTCGCAAGATTGAGGATATTGCGGTTATAGTCAACGCTACATTGGTAATGGGTTAGTAGGTTATTTCCGATAATACCGTCATAGGCTAAATTGATTTTATCGACAACGTGAAATTCAAAGGGAATTGATTCTTTTCCGAATGTTAGGTTCATATCAAAATGACCTAGGGTGAGTACGGGATCTTTGTCATTTTCGATGCCTTTTAGTTTTAATTTTTCCCTTTTTAATTTCAAGTTTGTATATGACTGTATGGAGGATCTCTTCACGAGGCAAATAGAAGAGCCGGTGTCAACTAGTAAAGTAAGAGGTTTATCCGATACTGTCGTCTGGACTAGTATGTGAGGTAAGGATTTCTTTGTAGGGTCACAGGATATTTCATATATGTGATCATTGTTCGTAACCCTGTCGTGGATATAGCTAGGGTCTTTGATAGGAATCTTAGACTTTTCTTTAAATTGGACGCGTTTTTGGGGCTGGTTACCTATGTGGTCCTTGGATATAGAAGTTTTTGAACTTTGGACGCTTGCTTGGGGCTGGTTACCCATGTGGTCCTTGGGTATAGAAGTTTTTGAACTTTGGACACTTGCTTGGGGCTGGTTACCCATGTGGTCCTTGGATATAGAAGTGGTGTCATTGACCTGAATGGTTTGCGCAGGGGTTGTTGGTTTAGGACTCGCGAGACACCCACGTGAGTCCGTTATTCGTTTAAATTGCCGTCCGTGTCGTCAGTTAGGTATTCGTCCTGTTGTTGGATTGCGTCGTATGAGTCATAAGTGTAATGTTCAGTCGCACACTCATAGGGTTGAGTCTCGTATTGGTAGGATTGAATTTCAAGGTTATTAGGATCATTGTCATTTACACAATGGACTCTGGCAGGTTGAGGCCTAGGGAATTTTTGATTAAAATTCCGTTGTGAATTGGAAAGCGGACGATTTTGATTTTGGGTTGAGGATTGTGTCATTCGAAATCGATTATTGTTAAACTCGCGTTTTTTGCAGGTTTCTAAAGTGTGACCTTGGTTTTTGCAATAACGACAAAAGGGGACGTTTTGATTTGTTTGGTTGGGATTCTGGGGTTTAACATTATGAATTACAGGCCTAAATGGACTTATTGGTTTTTGAACGGGACGCGGTGATACTGAATTTGAGGATGGCATGTTGCGTTTATACAGCAGTTTTGAATTTTTTCCTCAGATATAGCCAAATTAATTGCTTCATTAAGGGTGTTGGGACTTTTACTCCGGACTAAGTTAGATATATTTGGTCTAAGGCCAAGTAAAAATGAATGTAGAGCTAAGTCTTCCATTGCCGCTGTACGGCCAGCTAGTTCCGTTTTTTTCTTATTGGATAACGTCACTTCTGTTAATAATTTCGACAAACAGGTTTCTACTCGTAGGGCGAATTGGTTTACGGCTTCATTGGCTAATTGATGACATTCTTGCAACTCGGCTAACAGATGCGCATAATGTTTTCGTTCACCGAACTGTGTTTTCAAAAAATCACTTAACTGATCCCAAGAATCGAAATCTTTAATAGCGCAGGCTACTTCGGCTTTTCCATGTAGTTGAGATAGTATATATTTATATAGAATAGATTTTTGACTGTCTGATGCAAGGCTAATAGCATTGTCGCAGTTTGTAATGAATGAGTTTAGTTTATCTCTAGAGCCATCAAAAGGTTTTATGAATTTGAATAAGGTACCAACATCGATTGATTCGGATTTTTCAGACCTTTCGGATTTAGTGGTCATCGCTGGAAAATACACAGAAAGAAAAGTATACAAAATAATATATTATTAATTATTATACTGTAAATTAATTACGGTACGGTGTAATAGGCGGCTATCCAAGTAACTCGATGCGCGTATTACTGATAACGGCGCGACGGCAGGGCGACAATTCTTTCTAGGAATTAGTGCAGTGGGAAGAAAGTATTTGACAAACAATTCTGAATGACTGACTAATTAAAAATAACTAAAATTAGTTTTAGATTACTAATATATTATATAAGGCTTCACTTTAAATTCACTTGTATTGATTTTCTTTCACTTGTTTAAATGCACTTTGGATTTCACTATTTTTGTAGAACAAAAAAAAAACACTTACTGGAACTGGTAGAGGAAGAGACACAGGAACATTGTAGGCACAGATGTTGATTTCAGGATACTGAGGTTTTCGAAGTACGACACGGTTAACATTTGATTTAATAACAGAGTTTTCAGGACTGAGACAATTTGAGTCTGATTTTGCTTGGATATAGCAAAATGTGCACTTGCCGGATTTTGTGTAATTTTTATTTTATTTTATTTATTTTTTCACTGGTTCACGAAATGTCTTTTCTTTCGGAGACGAACCGAGGATATAAATGTTAACCCTTTACGCTGCCACCAAATTTGTTAGAAGATTTTTCAGTCCAAGGTTTTTAAAAAAGAAATATTTATTTGAATAACTGGAACTTTATTATTTCACTTTTAAATTACACAAATGAATACAGGGAGGCAAGTGTCACGGTTGAAGGCGCTAGTCAGACTGATCTATATAGAATGATGAGAGACAGACTTGTCTTCGCTCTAAATCTTGAGTCAGCATAATGACATACAGTTTTAATATATAACAGTGCGTATAAAAATTTAATTAATTGAAAGTATGACACACTACGCAGATACTGCAGTTTACGAAATGATACATTCACGCGCAAACCTTTCAACTTACTTGATCTGTTTACAGAGTGATACCTCATAGACATCATCATCATATCAGGCGAAAGACGTCTACTGCTGAACATAGGCCTCCACCTTAGACTGCCACAGCGATCGGTCCTACGCTGCGTTTTCCGGTCCTCATAAGCAACCGCAGCCAAATAACAACTGGAGGGTTGTTGTATTCCTGCGAAGTAAGCTCCTAAGGAGTTGCTGCATTAATAGCGGAAGTGGCATCGATACTTAATACAAGCGTTCATTGGCTACGATAACCACGTTACATGAGACGGACCGTATGCTTGTTAGCCACTTGAAGTCGTATATAAAAAAATGGAACGCCTGGTGCACCGATCTATACCTCTCTCGCTTCTTCCACACTCATCAATCTCTTCGTGTATAAGATTCAAACAAAAGACTTACCCAGGAGTGATGTTGTTAATTATCTTCTCGTCCATGGTTTCTACTAAGTCAATCAGCTTGTCTCCTGGCAATGGACTCTCGTAGAACTTCTCGTCAATGGAAGATAGCAGGCAATTGCTAGAACCAAGGAAAAACCCAATCATTATGAAACCATCATCATTTCATCCCGTATCAGTCTGCTGGACATAAGCTTACCCTCTAGACAGCCACTCATACGTTACCGACCCTGTAAAAACCTCTTCACGCCTTTGAAGAACCCCACTCCGTAGTCCCTTGAGAAAACCTCAGCTGGGAGTTCATTCTACAATTCGAGAGTTCTTAGAAGAAAACCTCTCTGGAACCGCACAGTACGCGACCATTGCGGTTCCAGCATATGAGAGTGAACTCCCCGCCGTCGGCGAGCGGTGCGGTTGTAAAGAGACTCTGTCGGCGTCATATCGAACAATTCTTCAGAACCCGTTGTACAATCAATAGAACAAGGAAAGGAAGGCAAAATCTCTCCTTAAACTTAAGAGTTCAGTACCATGTGTAAGCTTAGAATCGACGATAATTGTCACAGCTCGTCTCTGCATCCATAGACTCCCTACAAATCTCTTGAGGTGGTCCTCCCACTAGAGGGAGGTCGTTCCACACTGCGTGTACCAGTACGGGGACGACATTCGAGAACCTTTCTTCCCCAGCGATTGTTTACGAGTAATGTGGCCGGTTCACTGCCAATTCAGCTTGCTTAACCCTTGAGCTATATCAGTTACTTTAGTTTTACTGTGGGTGGATATCCTCATATCTGATTCTAGTCGTATCATGCAGAGAAACCCCGAGCATAACCCTTTCCATAGCATGTTGAGCGACCTTGAACTTCCCCAAACGCACCGTTTAATTAAAACGATAGAGTATATTTTTCATACAACGTCATACAAGAATACGGCCCACCTGATGTAATCTAATCGCATATCGCGCGAGAAATAATGTGTCTCAACCGTTCACAGTCTACGGCAGCCGTTTTGCATCAGGGGAGCCGTATGGCGTTGTATAAAAATCACTAACCTGTAAGCAGTAGATATATGCAGCAAGGCCTTCAATTTGCTGCAACTCCTCGCCAACTGGAACATCTCCCTCGTGCCTCTTACGTTGATCTCCACTGCTGTCTTCAGGGGCTCGTCGAACCTGACAGTAGCTGCCCCGTGGAAGATCACCTCCACCTGGAATTGGAGATGGAATGCTTACGACCTCTGATATAATTGTCATCATTTCAAAGAGCTGAGTGGCTGAGTTCGATTCCAACACAAGGCAAACATTTGTGTGTATGAACATGGTTGTTTGTCTTGGTCTGGGTGTTGCCTGCCTGGGAGTGAGGTCACTAGTAAGTTCTTAAGGAGCAATGTATTACAAGCGTTCATAGACTACGGTAGCCGCTTTACATCAGGTGGACGGTATGCTTGTATGCCTCCCGACGTAGTATATAAAAAAAAACGGGTTGCACTCCGGGAGTGCCGGCAGAAGTGAAAACTTGAACATGCGGACCAAACAGCGATGTTGATAAACTACGTTGAACGAAACGCGTAAGCGCCAAGAATTTCATGGCGCTTACAACGTTTTTATCGCGAGAAAATAATGCCCTATGAACGATCTAGCGCTTCATGTTTTAATTGTTTAATTAGAGGTAACTAATGTTTTAGCGCTGCAGCGAACTTAAGTTCTAATTCTCACCAAAATCTTACGGTCAGGGTCACGTGTCCTGACGCGAGTTTAACATTTTTTTACTCATCCCAACAAGTGCAAAGTTTTCACTTCAAAAATGCCTGATGGTATTCTTACCTCATTCATGACTTTAGTCCTGTCCTCTTCGCTCATCCCAAGAGCCACGCGCCCGATATCACCTTCCAAGATGGCGATTTTGGTCAAGAAGTCTGGGCGCTCCTTCCTCAGCTTGTCGTAAAGCTGAAAGCATATAACTATGTTATTACTTATTATAGACCATAAGGGCCATCAATGTTACTTTGATACAATGCTCGTGGGTTCGATTCCCACACAGGACAAACATTTGTGTGCATGTCTTATTGGTCTGGTATATTTAAGAGAGGTGGGGCGCATCAAAACGAACCGTCTGGGGAAGTACCTCCACCTCACAGAAAACCGCAGGCAAATAACAACTCCCTAGAGGATTGTCGTGTTCCTGCGTGTGAGTGCGGTCACCAGTTAGTACTAAGAAGTAGCTGGGTTAACAGCAGAGGTGATATACTTAATATATCGCAAGCGTTCATAGGCCACGGTAACCGTTTCGTATCAGGTGGCCGTATGCTTGTATGCCATCCGACGTTACATTTACGCTTGCTCGATATTCTAATTTCGTAACCCTATTGTCATCCATTCTTTTAAGTGTTAATATGATAAGTGTAAATAAGAACAGCGATGCTCCGTTGGTTCGGACATGTAGAAAGAATGATGATGAAAGAATGACGAAGCAGATATACAATGCAAAAGTGGAAGGATGTAGGAGCTGAGGTAGACCAAGACTTACCTACCTTGAGCAAATTGATCGTGTTTCATATGAAGGTGATGTCAAGAGCCTTAGAAACCAGCGAGCGTGCTTGAGAAGAGCAATGTTAAAGAAGCGAGTGAGGTATGTAATGATCGAGTCACGTGGTACTCGGTTGCTCTGCCTACCCCGCAAGGGATTTGGTGTGAAATTATAGATGATCGTCAATACATACAGGGTCATCGAACTGCTCCTGGAGTCTCCTCGCTGTTGGTTTGTTCTTCTTAGGTCTAGCTAACAGGAACAACTTCTTCAAATCAGGACAGGATCTGAAAAATAAATATGCCTTTAGTATTTTTCGCATACCACTAAGGTGGCAATCAAGCGTACGATGGTAAGCAGTTACCGTAGCCTATGGACATTTACAACACCACTCATGCGTTGCCGTCCCTGTAAAAAAACTCCTCACGACTTTCTTGGAGAACCTTATGCTGTAGTCCGTTGGGAAAACCTCGGCTGGGAGTTCATTCCATAACTTGGGACTTTGTTACAGATAAATGGTTGTAATTTATTGTCAAAATTAATTAAATTAAAGAATTAAATGTTTATTTGTTATATTTTATTTCCCAAAGTTAATTGTATTCATAAAATATTGACCACTTTCTTGACATAAAACCTCTTTGCTAGGATTTTTAAAAGTATCGTTCATTTTTTGACGGAGTATCCTAAAACTTTATTTAAAAAAAAACACGTGCCTTTTACATTACATTATCGCACAAGTGCGTAATGAGATACATTACGATATTGAAATTGGTGTAATTACAACCACTTTACGAGCAAATATGTTATAAAATCATTTACAATACCTACTGCTGATTTTGGACGAAGTGGCAAAGTGCTTAGCAACGCTACTTTAACAACAACGTTCGTGAGTTCGATTCCCATATAAAACAAACATTTATGTTTAGGAATATATCTGTTTGTCTCGGTCTGGGTGTCGGTCTAGGTGATGGTCTGGGAGGGTGGGTGCATGTAGGACAAAGCAGCCAGTACCTCCACCTCAGACAAACCGCATCCAACTCCTAGGATGGTTGTTGTTTCCCTGCTAGTGAGTGGGGTTATCAGTAACATTCTAAGGAGTTCATGCGTGAACAGCAGGAGTGGCAACACGCGAGTAATACTTCCTGTACTTCCATGCGAAGATTGTTACGCTACGGTACATTACATCGGGTGGGCCGTATGCTTGTATGTCTCCCGACATTGTGACCATTGTGAGTCCCACATGACACCAAAAGCCGCCGCAAATTTCCCATGGTTTACATACAAGCGGTTAATACCCTGGCCTGGGCAAGGATGGGTTAGAATTTCAATGTGTTACTCTTTACAATACTTTTCCTCATTCGTCACCTCCCATTGTTTTTAGGATTCTGTGTGCAAATGGAAAAAAACGGACCTCTAAAGCTTCACCGACGTCTATCACGGGCTGTATCGTTTGAACAGTACAAGGTAGATAGACACTTGAAAAACCAATTGCGTCACCCCGTTCCCCTGGGGTGATCGCTTCAGATGAAGCCGTTATAGCCTTCCCGGCTAAAGGCAGTCCCAGGGGGTGTTATAGTCAGGCCCACCACTCATTCCCACCACTGTGTCTCCTGTGTAGCCAGAATTAACAGCGGCGACCACCAAACAGGAAATGAACAGTGAAATCCATTGCCGTCCCGGGGGTTAAACTACAGCTGCCTTGGAACTCACAACGAATTTAATCAGAACAAATTTGTATGAGTAGGAAGTTTTGGAATTGACTTCCCCTTTTGGCAAAGTGAGAGACGGCAATATGACAAATAAGGCATTTAAAACCTCAAAGAGATGGCTAGTCAAGTGAAGCTCAACTGCCGTGCACCACGGTTTATCAAATATCTAACACTATTGGGACCTAAACTGTGAGTTGTTACCTAAAAGTTATCGTGTTATAATCAGTGGAAATCCGACATAACCAGTCCGTTCGCACGAAATGGTATCTTTGAAAGATTTCACCTCCTCCCTCCCGTTTTCCGGAGGGTGCCCCTCACGGAAGAATGACTAACGCACACCCGGGTGTGGGTTAGTCCTTCTTGTGTGGGTCTTCAAATTTCTTGGGCGAAAAAAATTGAAGAACCAGTCCCCGGTTTGAATCCTGGCATGTACCACTTAATTCGTGTTTTCTGATTTATATACATATTTGTAATTATCACCCGGCGGTGAAGGAAAACATCACGAGGAACACGCACATCCAAGAAATTATATTTCGAAAGACTTGTGACCTAATCTAAGAATGATCTGGTTTTCCCTCTGGGTTGTAGAGGTCTGAAGGCAGTCGTTCCATGTAAAAATCTGTATCTTCGCCAAATCCTCAGGATAAGGAAGCGGACCTCACCATCCGTGTGGATTAGGATAAACAGGATAAAGATAAGATGAAGGCAGACATTACTGTTGCCGCCGTGTCCGTCTGTATGTCACAGGCTTTTTTTTATATACTACGTCGGGAGGCATACAAGCATACGGCCCACCTGATGTAAAGCGGGTACAGTACCCTACCAACGCTTGAGATATATTGTATCACTCGCGGGATGCCTCCTCTGCTGCTTACACAGCAACTCCTCCTCCTCCTCCTCAAGGTAGAGGTACTTCCCTAGACGGGCTGCTTTGATGCGCCCTACCTCTCTTAAAACATCCAAACTAAGACAAACAGACATGTTCACACACACAAATGTTTGTCTTGTGTGGGAATCGAACCCACGAACGTTGGTATCAAAGTCGCGTCATTCACGACTGAGCCACCGAGCTCGTCAAACGTACTGGGAGCCAATGTGACCGATGTTAAATAGTAACTCAATTCACCTATACGTGTCGGCCAGTAAAGTAGAACGCGTAGCTCTTATTGGCTGGATCACAGATAAACATCGCGTCACTAATCAGCTATTGGTTAAAATATACTCCCATTGGTCGGTAGGGTGAATTGTGCTTTCATGCGCAGTCAGTGGTTTTATGATTTGTGTACAGAACCCTTCTTGTTTGTGTACAATATCCACTTGACTGGTTTTATCTAGTATTGCGAGACATTTAAATAATTTGCTCGCTTTGTATTCAGTCGACATAAGAAGTTGCATATTTTTTTTATCATTTAATCCGCTATAAACTTTGTTGGTTGGTTCGGACATGTGGAAAGAATGCAGGAAGAAAGAATTACGAAGCAGATAGACAACGCGAAAGTGGAAGAACGTTGGAGCCGAGGAAGACCAAGACTTACTTACCCTGACCAAATTGATCGTGTTCTAACAGAAGGTGATGTCAGGAGCCTTAGAAACCGGTGAGCGTGCATGACAAGAGCTATGAATGTTAAAGAAACAAGTGAGGTATGTAGGGATCGAGTCACGTGGCGCTCGGTTCTCTCTGGCTACCGCACGAGGGATTTGGAAAGTGAAGTTATTAATTATGTTTTACTAGCTGCTGCCCGCAGCTCCGCCCGCGTGGAGTCAAATGACGTAGCCTATGTGTTAATCCAGATCATAATCTATCTACGTGCCAAATTTCATTCAAATCCGTTCAGCCGTTTAAGCGTGAAAGAGCAACAATCATCCATCCATACATACAAACTTTTACATTTATAATATTAGAAGGATTAGGTACTATATCCATTGTTTATACAACGTTGGGAGGCATACAATCATACGGCCCACCTAATGTAAAGCAGATACCGTAGCCAATGTACGTTTGCGGAGGTACTTCCCCAGACAGGCTGCTTAGATGTGCTCTAACTATCGTAAAAGTCTACAAGGCATATAATACGCTTTAGCTAAAATGGTATTCGTAGCCTATGGACGCTAACCATACCAAGAGTACCGCTGCCGCTGAGTGACCTCAGTCACTTGCAGTTCAGGGACTCCAGGGTGATCATATTTGTGTTCAGTTTTCTGTGAGGAGGTACTTCCCCAGCCGGGCAACTTTGATGCGTTCTACCCTTTTTCGCCCGTGTTTCTTAAGCTGTTAATTGTGGAGGTACTTCCTCCCTAGAGGGTTGTTGTGTTCCTGCGTGTGAGTGAGATCATCAGTAAGTTCCTAAGGAGTGTACTGTGCTAGCAGCAGAGGCGGCATCGCGCGAGTGTATTACAAGCGTTCATAGGCTACGGTAACCGCTTTACATCAGGTGGTCCGTATGCTTGTATGCCTCCCGGTGTTATATAAAGAAAAAACTTCCCCAACTGACCTGCTCCATATCTATAGAACACGTTAACTGCTCACCATCAGGCAAACTGTATGCTTTTTTATGTAAAAAATCGTCTAAGCTTTGGCTCTATGCGCCGGTATGGCGCCATAAAGCCTTTGGACAGACGTAAATATTGCTTAACCTCCGTTATTTATTTAAACTACTTATTTTTTCCGTTCACACCACTTTAGGTCTCAGTACCTTTTCATAGCCTTAACATCTCATTGTATCTACTTGTGCTTAGAATACAAATTACAATTCCAACTGTAAAAAACGAACTTAGACCTTATTACATGGTAATGAGATTTAAAATTACATATATCGTGTGATTGTGTTAAGCAAATTTGTTTATGCGTTTGTTTAAAACTACATGCGTATGGCTTAAGGTCGTTTTTTGTTTGTCCAACGATTAGTATGTTTGTTCTGCGTACTTACGTTTGCGAGTATTACGACAATTATTAGGGTTGGCAATAATTATTTATATTAAAACTATTAAAATTATATATATATATATATTCTGTACATGTATATTCAAGCTTGGCGGTGGAGAGGTTACTAATGCTACTTCAACACCTAAGCTTGTGGGTTCAGTTCCCAATATGGTATGTATGAATTAATTTAAGCGTAGAACATTATAAAAAAGGTTCTATTCTATCTATCTATAACTTCACGCCAAATTACAATTCAGTCTTGCAGGGTGGGCAGAGAGAAATTTAAATATATTTAAATTTATGCTGACAATCGAAACATATATCTGGTAGGAGTATGCTCGCTGGTCCAGTGCTCAATAACACTACTATAACACCAACGCTCGTGGGTTCGATTCCCACACAGGAAAACATTTGTGTGCATGAACATGTCAACTTGGGTATTTTCTATGTATCATAAGTATGTATTTATGTTTACATATGTTTGTCAGTTGTCCAGGACCCATAACACAAGCTTCGCTTACTTTGAGGCTGGATGACGCTGTGAAATTTTAGATAACAGTTGTTCACTATTTATTCACTATTCATTTGAAAGAAAGAAAGAAAATTATTTATTCGGTGACATAAATAGTTACAGATTGAAAAAAAGAAGGAAACAGACTAGCTCTTATCTATGCTTATCCTCTCAGCATATGTCGCCACGTCCTCGTGAGACGGTACGACGCTGGTCTTCCGTGGATACCTGATGGGAATAAGGACACTACCGCTCATCACGGTGCACACTCCTGTACAACATGACTCAATGTGAAATACAGTTAGGAAGTACAATAGGGCATAGAGTAACATACCAGTTACTTATGTACTAATGTTAAAATTCATATACATACAAACACATAAATATACATACATACACACACTGACACATTCATAGATACATATACACACACTCACAATTCGAATGATAAATAATTTCTTACACATACAATGCATTGATTATATGGCGATGATACATGCATGCAATGCACAACAGTACACCGGATATCGTAGATGACAATGCAATAATCAAATATGTTTCTGCAAATTTAGGAGATGTAGTTTATAATTATATCGAAAAGTTGCAATATTACGGCAATTTCGTATGGGTGGTGGAATTTCGTTATATGCAGCAAGAATGCAAGCCATGCTCAGTAACGTTGGTTCGAGAAGCAGGAATGAAGTAGGTTTCAGAGACTGGTTTTCTAGGGAGATTATACGGAACAGAAAGGGAGATACGATTACGAAAGCTACTACATTCTATAACCCCGTTCACACATTTGTCGGAAAACATCAGATTGAGTAGTTTTTATATGTTATACGAGGAAGTTTAAGACGCTGGTAAAAGCTGGATAAAGATGGTATTTGAAAGAGAAGAAACCAGAACCAATGTGAGGACTACGGTTGATGACGAAGTGTTAGAACAAGTGGATAAGATTATAGATGCGTGTTCAGCAGGGATGGAAGGTACACCGCTAATGTATGAAAATATGCCACTAAATTCGTGTTCCCGGATTTATATACATATTTGTAATTATCACTTGCTCGGTGGTGATAGAAAACATCGTGAGGAAAGCCAAGAAATTATATTTCGAAAGACGTGCGGCCTAACATAAGAAAAGTGTAGTTTTCCTCCTGGATTGTGAAGATCAGCCACTCCATGTAAAAATCAAAACCAAATCCTTAGGCTTAGGTAGCGGACCCCGCCAATCCTAATGGATTAGGAAACGTGATGACGCTAAGAAGAAAAATATATTAATATAATAAGAATGATACAATTGAAGGGTGTCAACCCTGTACATAGTTATATAGTAACTGAACATTAACATAGCGTAAAGGTCAATAGCTTGTACCTTATTTAATTTGCTAGGTGCAAATAAAATTATTAAGCGTCTAATTTTTGATTATAATTACCTACTACCACTTATTATGCGCAAATTCTTTCTTCGCGTCGACACTCGATGTTTGCCGCGGCCTGTGTATACTTATGTTGAGAATAAATTTAGGCATATTTGTTTTGAGCATAAAATGATAGATGTTCATTTATGCTGTTTTGAGAAAAATATTTACAGCCTTTTAGGGATCCGTACTCGATAGGTGTGAACGGGACCTTAATTTTTGACGTAATCACTCAACTGGTTCCGTACTAATAGCATTGGAATTACTATACATTACGGTTTTCGTAATATTAATATGTTAGGTGATGTAAGGAGCCCTAGAAACCGGCGAGCGTGCATGAGAAGAGCAATAAATGGTAAAGAAGCGAGTGAGATATGTAAGGATCGAGTCACGTGGCGCTCGGTTCTCTGCCTACCCCGCAAGGGATTTGGCGTGAAGTTATAGATAGGAATTAAAAGTGTCACACACACACAGTCAGACAAAATAAAATTGAGTTCTTTATATAAGTACCATGTATACATTCATATGCATTTAGAAAACAGCTAATATTGTGATATTACAAACAAATACTTCAACTTTATTTACATGTATATATATAGCGCCTGGACACAGCTCCGTTTTATATATATATATATATATATATATATATATATATATATATATATATATATATATATTTATACCGACAAATTAAAAAAAAATATATATATTTTTATATAATTGACGAGCCAGGTGTTCCTCTGGCAATGCAAGCTTGCGCATTCTCAACTGGTTTTATGTTTAAATCATTGTTTTTCAAACACCTAAACAGATAAACTTATTCATAAATTATTTGCTAATTCAGTTACATAGAGGTCTTATTTTAATACACAGTGCCGTGTATTACGTCACTGTATATCACGTCATTAAAAAAAAATGTATTCATAAAATTTAAGATTACAAATATCATTACATTTTTTTTATACAACTTGGTTGGCAAACAAGCACGCAACCCGCATTAGAGAAGCGGTCACCGCAGCCTATTGACGCTCGCAACACCACGGCGATGTTTCTCGCGCGCTGCCAATCTTGTGACCTAAGGCTGTTTCGTCACAGTACGCAGTAATTTCTCTACTATATCTCACCCTTCAAACCGGAACACAGCTATATATCTGCTTGGCGGTAGAAATAGGTGAGACAGAGGTACTCACGCAGACGACGACTGTACAAAGTCTGCCTCTGGTAGGTTCAAACCCAGGCTACGAAATGTTAACTTAC
The DNA here is from genome assembly GCA_947507595.1 of Pyralis farinalis. Taxonomy (NCBI): domain Eukaryota; kingdom Metazoa; phylum Arthropoda; class Insecta; order Lepidoptera; family Pyralidae; genus Pyralis; species Pyralis farinalis. Next base: position 3,186,079 of record OX382263.1, read on the forward strand.
TTGCCTTTGGGTCACACTTGGTATAAGTTCTTTTTCTTATCTAACTCCGAGATTTTCCGCATGTGAGGACGATGGCTACGGGACTAATCTTCCCTCACCCATACTGCATCATAATATTATGAGAAATATTGTAAACTAGCTGAAGCCCGCGGCTTCGCACGCATGAGATTTTATTTCTCTATTGACCTCAAATTCTTTCTGTTTAAAAAAAAACATAGTTCAGAGTCTTAGATGCAACCATAGAGCGATTCAATTTTCATATAGCGCCATCTATTAACCTTTACGGGTGGCAACGTATATTTATTTTATTTTTATTACATAAAAATGCGTAGTTATTTTACGTCACAAAAAATACGTATTCTGTGAAAATAATAAAAATAAAAGTGCAAAGTCTCCCGAAGGGGAAGATATTTCCCCCTAATTTTAACAGTTTTTCATATTTTACGCAGGAACTCTAAATATTTACGGGATAAAAAGTACCCTATATTGTGCTCTAAACAGTCGTCTACCTACCAGTGAAAGTCCTGTCAAAATCGCTCCAGCCGTCTTACAAACAGACACTCCAATTTTATTTATCTGTATAGATTCGTACATCCTATATTCGTATATCCTATTAATTGACGATGTAATTGTCCCTAGTAACGTAAGCAGTAGTGTAATGATCGAGTCATGTGACCTTTGGAATCCCTCTGCCTACCCCGCAAGGGATTTGGCGTGAAGTTACAGATAGATTACTACACCAATCCGTACTTATCTAACAGCTGAGATACGGGTATCCCTTCAAACGAAGGTTTACATTATACTGTAATCATATTGTTCGACTGCAGATTGGCAGTGTTTTCAAGCCGCCCGAGGGCCACTGACTTAGCTTAACGACTGTCATCTATCGACAGCTGGGACCGACGGCTTAACGTGCCTGAAGTTCTAGATAGTATTTTTTATTCAACGTCCCACCTACGGCCCCCCTGATATAAAGCAGTTACCGTAGGCGTAGACTATGAACGCTGGTAATACATTAAGTATCACTCGCGCAATGCTACATCTGCAGCTAACACAGTAAGTCAATAGGAGCTTAGTAGTGACTTCACTCACACGCAGGAACACAACAACCCTTCAGAGAGTTATTTGGCCGCGGTTTTCTGTGAGTAGGAAGTACTGCCCTAAATGGGCTACTTTGATGCATCATACCTCTCTTAATCTCTCATTACCCGCGGACCGCTTTTCCGCCAAGAAATGTATGGGAAAACGTATATAACGGGGTCTCACAGATTAATACACCAAGACAAACAGACATGTTCGTGCACGCAAATGTTTGATACAACCCAGCCATAAACAGGCTACGGTCGATGTTGATTAACCTACGTATTTGATCAGAACAACACGTGCAATGACGTCTTACAGCTCATTGTAAAAAAGTAAAAACCTTGTCAATGTATAAAAATAGATGCATCGTTAAAGCCGTTTCCGTGATGCATGAATTATACTTATACCAGCCATAAGTTCTGTTACAAATGAAAATGCATTTATTTTAAGAAGTAATGTAATCTTAATATAACGTATATGTATGTATATTTTTGCAGAGCTGCGTTAGCCAGCGAAGCTTTATAACCGAGAAAATTGTCTTTTTTGCAGTTTTGCGGTATTCGACTGTTACACGTAGTACTCCTTCAGTTTAGAAGCTAGAGAGCTGATTGTTCGACGTGAATGTACCTTAAGTATTGTAGATTCCCCTAAAATAGATTAAATTTCGATTAGCTCAATAAAGGATATCGATAAGTGATGTTATCGCCCCAAAAACCGTTCCAATGCAAAGTCAATTGGAGCGCGTATGGCGACCACTGAAAAACAACAACACGATCACTATCGCCGTCTAGGGACAACAGATGTGTGCCGCTACAACAAAGCGGGTGTTGTGGCTTAGGGTTAGGGTTAGGGTTAGCAGCTCTGCTTACGCAGCTTGCTGTTATTTACTTATTGTGCAAAAGCAGCTCTGCCAATGCGCCGCCGGCCCAGCTAGTATCTAAGTCCGGAACGTTGGTTTCGAGCCAGGCTCGGGGAGTCCGTGCCTTGTGACCTGGTGCAGACTCCTGCTGGAAAGTCCACGGTACATTTTTAAACAGCGTATTGCTGTGAGGGTTCACAACTCGGACCAAGACAGTGTCTCGATACACTTTGGCTGAAGTATTCACTCGTCAAAACCGCCTATCCCGCAAGGGTTTTGGCGTGAAGATATACATACATATATACAAGAATTGCTCATTTAAAATAATAGGATATAAGAATATATTATATATATGCAAACGCAATGCAATTAAAATATGTCGGTAATTAAGCAAGTTAATTTTAGTTATTTAATTATCATCAAGTCATAATTAGCATTATAACATTGTTTTACTAGTAACTTTCTTAGCCTTGGCTGAAAAATGGACAAGGACAACTGTACTGATCGTTATCATTTAACTGAACGCATACGGTGCGTTGACAGCTTATTCTTCCGAGCGTTCTTCCGTTTTCTAATCTATTAGGATTAGCACAGTCTGCACAATAAGGGAGTTTGGTGAAGACACTGATGTTGACATGCGACTGCCGTCAGGCCCTCGCAACCCAGAGAAGAAAGCAGACCAAGTCATACGTCCCACGCATCATATTTTTGAAGTAAAACTTCTTTACGCAAATTGACTTGGGGAGTAAGCTGGTGAATGCGTGACGAGAGCGCTATGAAAAGTGTGATCGGGCGAGGTGAACGCAAATTGAGAGGGAGATGCAGGTTAGTGAAGATAGAAAGAGAGAGAGTTACGTTTCGTATATTGCTGTAGGGACAAGAGAGAGAGGTGCGAGCACACATTTTCTTTCTCTCTTTCTCTCATAGCGAGTTAAGTTTCGTATATGTAAAACACAGGGCAGGCCTATTGTCTGTATCACACTATGGAGCTAAAGAAGTATTACTTCAGTCGTGTGCTCTAAAGCACGCTCGTTTTTTTTTATACAACGTCGGAAGGCATTACACAGCAACTCCTTAGGAGCTTACTGGTGACCTCATTCACACGCAGGAACACAACCCTCTAGGGAGTTGTTATTTGGCTGCGGTTTTCTGTAAGGTGGAGGTACTTCCCCAGACGGACGGCTTTGATGCGCCCTACCTCTCTTAAAATATCCAGACCAAGACATAACATGTTCATACACAAAAATGTTTGCCTTGTGTGGGAATCGAACCCACGAGGTTTTGTGTCAAAGTCGCGTCATTCACGACTGAGTCACCGAGCTCGTCAAAACTCGGTGACCTCGCTCACATGCGGGAACACGACAACCCTCCGGGGAGTTTTTGTGAGGTAGAATTACTTCCTGAGACCAGCTGCTTTGATGCGCCCCATCTCTCTTGAAAACATGAAGATGATTTATGGACACAAATGTCTGCCGTGTGTGGTAATCGAAACCACGAGCGTTGGTATCAAAGTAATGTGATAACGCGTTTCGCCACTGCGACACCGAGCTCATTGTATTCGGTGCGTTGTTAGCGTGACGTTGAAATCCCATTCAACGCATATGGTGCGTTGAAGGCAGGAAAAGGAAAAAGGTTTTATCCTGATTGGACATTGGAATCCTAAAATGTATAAATTTATATTACGTATAAACCGACTTTGTTGGCTAGACGTAAATCACGCGTGCTATAAGTGTGCGTCGTGCATTCGTTGCATAAGTTTCCCAAGGCTGCCCGCAGACGTGCGACACGGGGACGTACGCTAACATTTTATTAATTAAGTCTGCGTACGGACTAATTTAAATTGTTCAATGTAATTGATTGCTTTTTGGAATAACATATAAAAAACATATGATAACCACATTTGGTGTTGCAGCTACATACCTATTTATTGTTTAAGGTCAACCGGGGCAATTGCGCTATACATTTTACCCACAATTTTTTAACGCAACATGATGAGTTAATATCTGAAGAATTGAACAAATGAAATATGTGAATATATTCTATAACTTTCTGGGTATAACATTTTAACATTTATTTAGTAGTTATGATTTGATAAAATGAATAATTGAAGTTTCAAAACATAAGATGAAAATTAGACTCAATTGCCCCGTTAGAGGCAAATGCGTCAGTTGATTAAATAAGTTCTCAATGATATTGGCTCAAACAGTAATAATCATGTTAAACTATTCATATTATAGTCCTCTTTGCGGATATGTCAATAAATCTCAAAAGTATCAAGTATTCTGGAATACGTCGGTGATTGTATAAAAATGGGGAAAATGCGTCGTTCTTTCCACAGACGCATTTGCCTCACGAGAAATCCAGAGATTCTCAACATTATATGTAGGTACTTATTAGGGTTAAAAATTTAGGAAGTATGTAGGTTGTCATCGGCTAATACCCAATAGAGTAGTGATGTAATGCCATCCATACTTGATTCTGCCACACATACTTGATTTTGATAATAAATATTAATTATCGACAAATCAAATCGCTCGCGTACGACGAACGTACGAGCAGGTCCAGTATTGGTTATGCACTAACTAATTCTGGGCTGCGCATACATTTCAGCCATTCGGAGCTTTGAATCTGCAAATGAAAGCGCAAATGAAATTATTTTATCACTCTTTTTATTTATTTTATTAGGGTATTTGCTCGATGGTTGGTATATTTATAAAATAATGTAATACTCAAAATTAAAAATAGCACTAAATTCAAAAAATTACCGATCATCTACTGTTATCGCAAAATATCAAAACAAAATTATGACAATCGCACAATAGCTTCACTATTTTCTTATACATCATAATCATCACAAATCAATACAATCATTAGATTATTATGGCATATACATACAGTGAGTCCGTTAATATACTTGCAAGGAATTTTAATGATTATAAACAAATATTTATTCTGATGCTATTAACTCTAAAACAAGAAAAATGTGCTTCATAATACAAAACAGCAGCTTAATGTCTTCTTTACTACTGAAATAAGTCACTGTTTCTTAATACTTGTTAGGAGCTTTACTTAAAATTTGTAAGTATTAACATTTATAGGTAGCGTAATTTTGTCTTGTAGGTAACTTTATAGGTATTCCTTGCATTGTTTTAATTATATATAATTATATGTGTTGCATTTAAATATTAGATACGATTTGGTGTCTCTGAATGGAATAATCGAATCAGCGACTATAAATCCTAATACATTAATGCAAGATACATGTAAATATATTTCTTGAAATTCACAGCCTAATCAGCTATAACCTAACATCACTAAAGACTATGAACTTAACAAAACAACAGTCATTCTATCTATCGCTCGAGTTCAAAACTAGTGAGAGAGACAAAGCGATAAAATTACCCGCGACGAGAACGAGTCAGTCAACGTGCGCGGTTGCTAGTTAGCTAAAAAAAATTTAATTAATAAAAATGAAAAACCATCTGATAGATATAGTAAACAGCTCATGCAGAGAAACAACGGAGTGTCTAGTATGCACACGCACACACGCAAGGGAGTTGAGAGTGGCGGCGCAGAGGGGGCATGACGGCACGAGAGACCGTCATGCCATTTGCCGTCACGGCATACGATTCGATTTTACTGCCAAAACGCGTCAATAGATGTTTCACATCAAAAATATATTTAAAAAAAAATGTAAACAAAGTTGAATATAATACACAATTCCTTGTAATTTTTTTTTAATACAAAAATGTACCATCGAAATAGTTTGACGATCTCTGGTTTTGGGGGAATTGCGTCTTACTGCCGCAATTACCCCAGAAGCATGGATGCATTTACCCCACATATCTCGACGTAACCTCAAAATTTTCAGCCACTGTATCTTTACAATTGAAACTAATCAACAAAAAATAATTATGCGTACAGATTACCCAATAAATATTATTTCCGTGTTTTACAAAATAAAACCGAGACAACGAGAAGTAACACTGATTAATAACGATTTTATTCACTTACCTCCCAAGATGACGGCTGCAATAACACGACTGATTTTCAAAATGACTGAAATGGCAGAGGTATGCATAATAATGCCATCTTTACGTGCTTTAAGTAACAAAGTTAGTTCAAACCAACATCACTAGAGTGCGGAAGTAATTCCATTTTGAATAGCATAAGAATAATCTCGACAAAACGCATTAGCCCCATAAGCGCATTTACCCCAGTTGACCTTACATCGTTAATTACACCACTTGTTAGCTAGAGAATCAAAGAATTCGTAACATTGGGTAAGGACTGTGACGCATCGCGGGCATGAACGGGGGGGGGGGGGGGGCACCGCCATTTATAGATCGTCGGTCGTCATAAGTCGCTGCATCATATAATTTCCCTTTGGTATATTAGCTAATTACTTCCGTTTACCGTTACGGAGAAGTACGAGTATTAGCGTAAAACATCCAATTTTTTTGTACCACTAAGGTAGAAATCAAGCATATTGGCTGGCATTTTTAAGAAGGTCATAATGTAATCCTTAAGAAAAACCTCGCGTCGTTAGTTCCATATTTTTTTTGTACAACATCGGGTGGCATTCTAGCATACGGCCCACCTGATGTATTATGAACGCTTGCAATTAATTTAGCATCACTCGCGTGACGCCACCTCCACTGTAACACAGCAACTCCTTAGAAGATTTACGAACCTCACGCACAGGAGCACAGCAACCTTCCTGAGAGTTCTTTTGACTGAGGTTTTCTATGAGGGTTTTTTTATACAACATCTGAAGGCATACAAGCGAGCGGCTCAACTGATGTAAGGCATTTGCCGTAGCAGCTCATTAGGAGCTTTCTGGTAATCGAACCCACGAGCTATGTTGTTAAAATAAAACTAAGAAAAATGTGTAGTAATCTGTATTGATTTTGCTTATGCCACTACAGCGGTATACAATCGGTTTGCTTGATAATTACTTACAATCGGTAAGCTTTCGTGCGTTCTTTCAGTCATTTTTATACATATACTTATGTATGATTTAATATGTATACATGTATTTAAAATGTAAATACATACATATTAAAATATACATAAGTAGTGATAAATATTTATGTACTGTAAATAAAAAAATGCAAGAGCTTGCATAGTGGAAGAATTTAATTAGTACCGGTCAACAGCTACTGAGGAGACAAACATGGCCAGCTCACCAACGCTCGTGGGTACGATTCCGGCACAAGACAAACATTTGCTTGCACGAACATGTCTGTTTGTATTGTCGTTGTTTTTAAGAGTGGCGCACATCAAAGCATTTAGTCTGGGGAAGTTACAAACAACCGGAGACAAATAACAGCTCCCTGGAGGGTTGGTGTGCCCTGCAAGTGAAAGTCACCAGTAAACTCATACAGAGTAGCTGTGTTAGCAGCAGAGGTGAGAGGCAGCAGGAGATGTAGAGGTATAAAACCCTGTTTTTTTGTACAAAATCGGCAGGAATACAAACAACCTGATGTAAAGTGTACACCGTAGTCAATAAATATTTGCAATCAATTGCCATCCCTACCGCTACCACCAACTGCTGGCCATTTAAAGCGGTTGCTTATTCAGTAAATCTATACATACAGATAAATAAAATTGGAGTGTCTGTTTGTAATATTAAAATAACCGCTTTTTACTAAATGCATATGGATATATACACGGTACATATACCAAAATGAATATTTTTACAATTTTTGTCTGTCTGTCTGTTTGTTCCGGCTAATCTCTGAAACGGCTGGACCGATTCTGACGGGACTTTTACTGGTAGGTAGACGACTGTTCAGAACACAATATAGGGTACTTTTTATCCCGTAAATATTTAGGATTCCTGCGTAAAATATGAAAAACTGTTAAAATTAGGGGGAAATATCTTCCCCTTCGGGGGTGCGATTCACAAAATAGAAGAATTTCATTAAAATTAGCATAGGTATTTCTATACGCGAAATACAGAATGAATAAGTTATAGTAAACTCTGCGAACTGAACAATAACTTTTTTGTTAAATTCCACGCGGACGAAGTCCCGGGCACAGCTAGTCGTTTATATAATAAAATACTGTCTATCTATCTATAACTCCACGTCAAATCCCTTGCGAGGTAGGCAGAGAGTACCGAGCACGTGACTCGATCCTTACATATCTCACTCGCTTCAATATCATTCATTGCTCTTCCCATGCACGCTCGCCGGTTTCTAAGACTCCTGACATCACCTTCTGTTAAAACTCAATAATATTAATGATGTGAAAACAAAAAATATGTATGGAGATCAGTGATTTGAGAAAAATTGGCAATGAATCAGCACTAACTCATCTACTAATTATATATCATGACCGCGCAACTTCTGATTCTGTGTGTTAGACTCACAAACCAATAAACGAGGTTTTTCCAAGGGACTACAGCATGGGATTCCTCAAGAAAGGCGTGAAGAGGTTTTTAGAGGGTCGGCAACGCACGAGTGACACCCCTGGTATGCAATGTAGGCTACGGTGACTATTTACCATCGAGCAGGCCGTATGCTTGTTTGCCACTTTAGTGGTATAAAAAACCTGCGCTCCCAAAAAGGTTTAAGCGCCTAAATATCTTTGACGAGCTCGGTGGCCCAGTGGTGAAACGCGCTGTTACGCTACTTTGACACCAACGCTCGTGGACTCGATTCCCACACAGTACAAACATTTGTGTGCATGAACATGTCTGTTTGTCTTGGTCTGGGTATTTTCTATGTATAATAAGTAGGTATTTACAAAAAAAAAAATGTATTTACGTATGTTTATCAGTTGTCTAGTACCCATAACACAAGCTTCGCTTACTTTGGGGCTAGATGGCGCTGTGTAATTAGTCCGACAATATTTATTTATTAATATTTATTTATTATCTCACACGATTCGAGCCTACTGACCAATGGGAGAGTATTTCAACCAATAAGCCGATGTGAATGTTAAAGACGTCAGGTGACGTCAGGAACTTTAGGAACTCTAGGAACCGGCGTGCGTGCATGTAAAGACCTAGGATTTTTTTAAACTACGTCGGGAGGCATACAAGCATACGGCCCACATGATGTAAAGCGGGTACCGTAGGCTATTAACGCTTGTGATACATTAAGTATCACTCGCGCGATGCCTCCTCTGCTGCTTACACAGCCAGCTCCTTGGGAGCTTACTGGTGACCTCATTCACACGCAGGAACACAACAACCCTCTAGCGAGTTGTTATTTGGCCGCGGTTCTCTGTGAGGTGGAGGTACTTCCCCAGACGGGCTGGTTTGATGCGCCCTACCTCTCTTAAAATGTAATTGAAACGATTGGGGTGTGTAAGGATCGCGTCTTGTGGCGCTCGGCTCTCTCTGCCTACACCGCAAGGGACCTGGCGTGAAGATATACTCGTACACACATAGTCGAGCTCGGTGGCGCAGTGGTGAAACACGCTGTTACACTACTTTGACACCAACGCTCGTGGGTTCGATTCCCACACAGTACAAACATTTGTGTGCATGAATATGTCTGTTTGTGTTGGTCTGGGTATTTTCTATGCATAATAAGTATGCATTTACAAAAAAAAATGTATTTACGTATGTTTATCAGTTGTCTAATACCCATAACACAAGCTTCGCTTACTTTGGGGCTAGGTGGCGCTGTATAATTTGTCCGCCAATATTTATTTATTTATATTTATTTATATATATGTATGTATATCTAAAAACCGATATGAGCTGCGCGTTCTACTTTTCCGCCCAACCTGTATCTTCTTCTAACTTCGCTAAAAGAGAATAATGGAAACCGGTTCACAATTGACGAAGACATCAGAAGAAAAGGCGGTCAATACACATTGGCAATAACGTGAATGAGCCTTGAAATTGGCTTCCACGGCGGGAGGCAGTTCAGAAAACATATGATAACAACATCAGGGATACAGTTTAGTGTTCTAGCTAATCCTGTCAAAATCCGATGAAATGCTATGGGACGCTCAAGGAGGTTTCCGAAATGGAAGGGGTTGTACGGATCAAGTTTCTCGCTCCGCAGTATCGTGGAGAAGCATCTGGCCATAGACCAGGTTTTATGCGATTTTGTTGATCTTGAGAAAGCATTTGATAGGGTTGTGCGAAAGGAACTGTGGGACATATTGCCGAGATATGGGATTGACGGTTCACTGCTCCGTGCTGTGCAGTCCACTTACAATGATTGCTCAGCATGTGTGCAGATAGATGGTGGCATGTCACCCTGGTTTAATGTCAAAATAGATAGAACATCAAAAATTTATTACACCACTTGATAGCTAAACAATCAAAGAATTCGTTTCGTTGAGTGAGGACTGTGACGCGCGCAGGGTGAATCCGCCGCCATTTTGAGATCATTTTACTGCATCATATATCATTATCATTACCTTTTAGTATAACTTACTTCCGTTTACCATTACGAATACGTATTAACGGAAAATTCAAGACCGTGTTCACGATACAACTACACGGCGTTTTCTTATTTCAAGAGTTTCTGAAAAACAGTACACATTGCATCTCTGAAACTTATGTGGAACCACCCTCAAGGTATGCCCTATACAATAACAAAAGAAACATCAAAATCGGTTCACAATCGGTGAAGATATCGCGTGACATACATACTAGAATTAAATACAGACGTACCTCAACAGCTTCTCTACCAGCAATTTGCCCAAGAACCCAGTGCCACCTGTCACCAGCACGGTGGTCCCGGTGAAGAACCTTTGGATCTGCGACTCGCCCAGCGCTTCTATCTCATCTACCATATGAAGGTAGGTAATATCCGCCCCCTCTTTAGGGGCGAAGTGGGTATTTGACACATCCACTGTCATATTCTGGAACAAAGGAACATTATTACATTAATAATATTTCTTGTGGCACTACAGCGGAATACAAACGGTTTGCCTGATGATAAGCAGTTACTCATTCCCCCACAAACCAGTAAACCCCTTATTACAAACTAGCTGTGCCCGCGACTTCGTCCGCGCGGAATTTAACAAAAAAGTTATTGTTCAGTTATAATTTTATTTATTTGATTTGATTATAAGTACCTAAATAAGCAGAGTAAAATAGCGAACAGCAAAATAATAATAGATATGTATTATGTACTTCGTCCGCGCGGAATAGTTATTTTTTATTATTTATTCATGTTAATAAAAATAAATAACATTTCTAAAATAAAAACCTAAGTTACTCCTTATTACGTTAGCTATCTGTCAGTGAAAGCCCCGTCAAAATCGGTCCAGCCGTTTCAGACATTAGCCGGAACAAACAGACAGACAGACACACAGACAAAAATTGTACAAATATTCATTTTGGTATATGTACGTGTATACATCTATATACATTTAGTAAAAAGCGGTTATTTTAATATTACAAACAGACACTCCAATTTTATTTATCTGTATGTATAGATAAAGTCACCCTTCACTCACTGAAACATAGTGTTTTTGCATCTAAATGTCTCCTGACGATGTGGGGATGTTATTTTAACCAATAAGCCTATAAGTGAAGCGATTTTGATCAGTGAACTAGCCAATCAGAGCCGCGCGTTCAACTTTATCTCCGAACCGTAGCGGTGAATTGAGTTACTATCGCAAAATAGTCTCATAAGTTCTCCATAGATTATTTCGTTTATGGTTGCCACATATAAAAACAAGTATTTTCAGGAACACCGTTCCTATATGAATTCTATATGTTTGTCTAACGCTTTTTTCGAATATTCGAATTTTGACTTCAGATTCGGATTCAGCATAAAAAAGTAGAATAGGAATGTTCAGAAACACCGTTCCTATCTCCGGAACATGGTCAAAATGGCCGACAAATTAAAAAAAAATTGAATTGTTATATAATTCACGAGCCAGGTGTTCCTCTGGCAATGCAAGCTTGCGCATTCTCAACTGGTTATATATATAATGACAGGTCGCAATTATCTACTTGATGCAATGCAGCTACGTAGCCTTTAGGAGCTGGCAACGCATCGCTGCGCGAATTATTCTTAATGGGTTACAAGCGCTCCTGAGCCACGGTGACGGCACATCAGGTAGGTTGTAAGCTTGCATGCCTCCCGACAATGAAGAAAAAACACAAAATAACATTTACATCTATTAGCGAGTGAGTTGTGAAAGGTAAGGTAAGTATAAGGGTGTTAAAGGGAGGTAGGGCGCATCAAGCAGCCCGCCTGGGCCAGTACCTTCACCTCACAGAAAACCGCAGCCAAATAACAACTACCTAGGAGTCGCTGTGTAAGCAGCAGAGGAGGCATCGCGCGAGTAATAATTAATATATTACAAGCCTTAACCCTTCGAAACCTGTGTGGTCATATATGACCGCGAAATGTATGGGAAAAGGTATATAACGGGTTCTGAAGGCTTAATAGGCTACGGTAACTGCTTTACATCAGGTGGGCCGTATGCTTGAATGCCTCCAGACGTTGTATAAAAAAAAACATGTGCGTTTCGCGACGATTGACGGAAGTGATAACTTAATCTAATCCGCTGCCGTATGCGTGAGAGAAGGGGAAGCCAGACAGACTGGCGCCGTAGCGCGTTACGTAACGAAACGGTTCACCCTCGCATAAGAAGTTATCACTTCAAAAAGGGTCACGTGACGCTCGGTTCTCTCCGCCAACCCCGCAAGGGATTTGGCGTGAATATATAGTTAGATAGACAGATTTGTTAATCTTTTAACAATTATTACAGTGTAATTTCGTAATAATTACAATAAACAACAACCTTCAGGTATAAATAATAACCAGTTGACATTGAAAATATTCAGACTTTAAAGTCAGTGCCAAATGATTAAGAACTGACCTTATGCGATACTGGCTTGCCTAAATAAATGTATCTCTACAAATTTGTTATTTTTTTGAGACACACAAGCATACGCCCCACCTGATGTAAAGCGGTTACCGTAGCCTACGAACGGTAGCAATACAGCACGTATCGCTCATACGTTGTTTCCGCTGCTGCTAAAACAGCAACTCCTTAGGAGCTTACTGGTGACCTCACTCACTCGCAGAAATACAAAAACTCTCCAAGGAGTTGTTATTTGCCTACGGTTTTCTATGAGATGGAGGTACTTGCCCCTACTTGACATGTTCATGCACACAAATGTTTGACATGTGTGGGAATCGAACCCACAAGCATTGGTGACAAAGTAGCGTTACTAACCACTGTGTCACCGAGCTCGTCGTAAAGTAGCTATAGTAACCGTTTTACATCAGGAAGGCTTTGTAAATTTTTGCCTTCCAATGTTTCTAAAAACAATTGGAAACACCCAGAAAATTACCAAATTACATATTTAACAGTAAAATTACGACCTTGACAGAATCTGGTAGCACAGAACAGGATCTGGCGCGAAGAATGCGGGCAATGTGTGCGTGGAACCGGTCCTGAACCCAGGTGGATCTCATTACGTCATCATTTGTAGAATAACATACAAATAGTTCATACAAAAATACGAGTATGTTACAAATTTCACACCACCCATGATTTCATCTGCATTTATTTTGTACAACGTTAGGTATATTACATGAAGGAAATATAGAGAACCAATACGACAGATATTATGTAGTTACTCAATTCACCGCTACGGGTCGGGTGGTAAAGTAGAACGCGCAGCTCATTAACTAGTTAAGTCTCTTCAAGAGAGGTAGGGCGCATCAAAGCAGTTCATCTTTGGAAGTACCTCCACCTCACAGAAAACCGCAGCCAAATAACAACTCCCTAGAGGGTTGTTGTGTTCCTGCGTGTGAGTGAGATCACCAGTAAGCTCCGAAGGAGTTGCTGTGCTAACAGGAGAGGTGGCATCGCGCTAGTGATAATTTATTACTAGCGTTTATAGGCCACGGTAGCCGCTTTAGATCAGGTGGACCGTATGCTTGTACGCCAGATCGACGGTGACGTTGTATAAGAAATATTTTGTTTGTTTGAGCTTTTTGGAACGGGTGAATACATAATATACAGATGTGTGTGAAAAACCGCCCTATTGTTATCAAATTGATATGTATTTATAAAGTTGTTTGTATTATCTATATCTTCACGCCAAATCCCGTGTGAGGTGGGCAGAGAGAACCGCACGCCACGTGACTCGGTCCTTGCACACCGCACTCGCTTCAATAACATTCATTGTTTGTATTATTTAAGATAATAATCATTGATTTCCATTTAAACGGCGCAATAAATGATTTTTTTATTTATATATTAATAAGTTGATAAAAATAATAAAAAAATCGGCCAAGAGCGAGTCGGACTCGCTCACGAAGGCTTCCGTACCATTATCTATAAAAACGGCAAAAAAACACGTTTGTTGTATGGGAGCCCCCTTAAATATTTGTTTTATTTTAATTTAATTATTTATTTTTAAAGTGAATATATACCTAAATATTCTGTGAATATTTCAAGTGTCTACCTGGTGCCGTTATCAATATCGAGCAAAAACGAGCAAAAAAATCACGTTTGTTGTATGGGAGCCCCCTTAAATATTTAATTTATTCTATGTTTTAGTATTTGTTGTTATAGCGGCAATAGAAATACATCATCTGTGAAAATTTCAACTGTCTAACTATCACGGTTCATGAGATACAGCCTGGTGACAGACGGACGGACGGACGGACGGACGGACGGACGGACAGCGGAGTCTCAGTAATAGGGTTCCGTTTTACCCTTTGGGTACGGAACCCTAAAAATACTTAAACATATCTTAACAACCCATAAATAATGTTTACAAGTGTTGTGAAGCTAAGAAGTTTTTACTTAACACTGCTGGCAGACTTTTTTTACTCATCAGTTTGTCAACATTTTTTTATCTTTTCATCTTTTTGTTAGGAATTGATAAGTTTTCAATAAAAACCAGTTGAGAATGCGCAAGCTTGCATTGCCAGAGGAACACCTGGCTCGTCAATTATACGAGTATAACAATTTAATTATTATTTTTAAAACTTTGTCGGCCATTTGGACCATGTTCCTTAAGAAATATGATATTGGTTTTTAAGACATTCCTATTCTACTTTTTAATTTACTTTTCGAATCTGACATGAAAATTCAATTTTTTTTTTATTTTTCGGCCATTTTGACCATGTTCCTTAAGAGATAGGAACGGTGTTCCTGAAAATGGCTATAATAGAAAAAAAGAGTGTGCTTTAGACCACACGACTGAAGTAAAACTTCTTTAGCTCAATAATGTGATACAGACAATAGGCCTGCGCTGTGTCTTACATATACGAAACTTAACTCGCTATGAGAGAAAGAAAATGTGTGCTCGCACCTCTCTCTCTTGCCCCTACAGTAATATACGAAACGTAACTCTCTCTCTTTCTATCTTCACTAACTTATATCTCCCTCTCAACTTCCATTCGCTTCGCCTGATCACACTTTTCGTAACGCTCTCGTCACGCATTCACCAGCTTACTCCCCAAGTCAAGCGTGCGTAAAGAAGTTTTACTTCAAAGAGTTGCTAATATTCAAAACAGTATATAATTTCCCTCAAATTTTCTGTACATATCTATCTCTCTTTTCTTTCCCTGTGAAAATTGAAGACCCACAAAAGAAGGACTAACACCCGGGTCCCACACCCGGGTCTGTGTTACACATTCTTCCGTTAGGGGCACCCTCCGTTCCACGCGGGAGGGAGGTGGTGAGATCCTGCATAAGATAATATTTCGGAAGGCCGAACTGATTATGTCAAATTCCTACTGACTAAAACACCACCTAGGACCGCCTTCAGCCGGGAAAACTTTCAAGGCTTCATCGGAAGAATCTGTCTATACATTCCCGCCAGTCCATTGTGTGGTAGGCATAGACAACCGAGCGCCATAAGACACGACCCTTACTACAAGAAAGCCCACTCACTAACCAAAACGTAGTTTTATCGCCTAAATATATCACCGATTCGAACCTACTATCTACCTATATACCGATTATTGCACGTTCTACTTTACCCCGGTGATTTTATTTACAGTGCAAAATTGCGTCATTGGGTCTCCATAGTTTGTTTCCTTTATGGTCCTTACACACCATACTCATTTCTTTAACATTCATAGCTTTTTCCATACAGACTCGGCTCCTAGGGCTCCTGACATCTTCTGATGAAACACGACCCATTTGGTTGTGACAGGTGAGGCTGGTCCTTCCTCGGCTGTATCCTTCCACTTTTTATTTATACTACGACGGATAGCAAACGTATATACGGCCCGCCTGATGTAAAACAGTTACTATTGCCAATGAACGGTAGCAACAAAACAATTGGTTGTCTGTAAACCGACTTTACAGACAACCAATTGTTTTGTTTACGGACGATAATAAAATTTTGCGTGATAACGTCGTAAGAAAACATTCAACAGTTGACAAAACAGTTCACGTGTAGGTTGTGTGCCGCCGCTGTCTCTCTTCTACTCGGACGCATCGGCCGATGGAGTGGAAGAGAGATAGATGCGTCACAAGCCGAACGCTTAGGCCGATCGTGCCTCTCTATCGCTTGTTCCACGCTCTCGCTTGCACGCTCGGCTCACGCGGAACGTGACACTTTTTCGTGCGTGCAGACGGCGTTCATCGATTTATAAGACGTTATCACGTCAAAAAATGTCGCTTGGCGTAGCCACCCCCGCTGTCAACACAGCAACTCCTCATCTTCTGGTGACCTCACTCAGTCGTCGGATTATAACAACCCTCCAGAGAGTTATTTGACTGCCGTCTTTTGCGACGTAGTGTACTTCACCAGTCTGGCTAACGTCGTGCCCCACCTCTCTTTCGTCAGAGCCTCGTCTATTGATAAGCGGGGTGGACCACGTGCAGGTGAGGTTGGCTTTGGCTCTAAAGGTGACATTGAGCCACTTTCACCCCAAAACTTTCTCATTGCATGTGTGTTTCGTCATTCGTTCGTTCATTATCAATAACTAGCTGTGCCCGCGACTTCGTCCGCGCGGAATTTAACAAAAAAGTTATTATTCAGTTATAATTTTATTTATTCGATTTGATTAATAAGAGTAAAATAGCGAACTGCAAAACAATAATAGATATGTATTATGTACCACGTCCGCGGAATAGTTATTTTTTATTATTTATTTATATTAATAAAAATAAATAAATATTAAATATTCTAAAATAAAAGTTGCCTAAGTTACTCCTTATTACATCAGCGATCTGCCAGTGAAAGTCCCGTCAAAATCGGTCCAGCCGTTTCAGAAATTAGCCGGAACAAACAGACTGGCAGACAGACTGACAAAAATTGTAAAAATATTCATTTTGGTATATGTACCGTGTATACATCCATATGCATTTAGTAAAAAGCGGTTATTTTAATATAACAGACACAACAATTTTATTTATCTGTATAGATGTATAGAGGATTATGGCCGAATTTCGGCCATTGAGCGCTGAGTTTATTTAATTATTCCGACACTCAGGTCATTACTGGTTCTCCAAGTAAATGAAGGGCGACATCTTCGTGGCATGTGTTGACCAATTAAGTAAACGGGTGGTTGCAAAATACACAATTATTGTATGACACGGATTCCTGCCTGTTTGCAATCTCTAAAGGTTTATTTCCATCGGCCTATGACACGAGTTTTACCCTTTCGGTTCGTAATGTCAAAAGCATATATCATCAAAATGGCCAGTTATTCATTCGGTCTAAAGTTATTAATACTATGGTAATTTACATTCATTTTTCTATTTACTTGCATTTTTTATTTTAAATATATTGCACTATAATATTTATTTACAAAATAATAAAGATAATTACTTTACTAAAATTAAATAAATAATGTAACTAAAACTAAAACTTCTGCTAAAAACTAAAAAAAAAAACGGGTTGCACTCCGGGAGTGCCGGCAGAAGTGAAAACTTGAACATTAACGTTGTGCATTTTTGAATATTTTGGAATGGTTAGGGAATAATTTCGTACGAATTGCTTTATTTATCAGTATAAAAGTACTATCATGTATGTGGTAAAATACAATATTCATTTATTATGCTATCGTACACAAACATGACAATTTATATTACATTAAAAATTTAACACTTCAGAACTATTACAATTATTTTACATTAAAAAGTTTATCTCTACGAAAAAATCAACTTTCATCCATAATTTCAACGACTCTTTCACCATCATCATTACCAGCATCATCATCGCCAATCTCTAAAACTCAAACACACACGCACACTCGCGCAAGCGCCCTGCGCCGCTTAAACCAAACAACGATGTTGATAAACTACGTTGAACGAAACGCGTAAGCGCCAACAATTTCATGGCGCTTACAACGTTTTGGTCGCGAGAAAATAATGCCCTATGAACGATCTAGTGCTTCATGTTTTAATTGTTTAATTAGAGGTAACTAATGTTTTAGCGCTGCAGCGAACTTAAGTTCTAATTCTCACCAAAGTCTTACGGTCAGGGTCACGTGTGCTGACGCGAGTTTAACATTTTTACTCATCCCAATAAGTACACAACGCCGCTAAAGAAGTTTTCACTTAAAAAACTAAAACATCGTAAATTTAATAAAATAACCTAAAATAAATCGAAAAAGTGTGGCCCCGCGGCATTGTAACATGTCCGCTTGTCTCGGTCTGGGTAATTTTGATAGAGATAGCATCATTGCAGCCTCTTCAGGGAAGTATCTGCATCTCACAGAAAACCGCAGCCAAATAACAACTCTCTGGAGTGTTGCTGTGTTCCTGCGAGTGAATTATGGTACCGGTAAGCTCTTAAGAAATAGCTGTGTTAGCAGCAGATATGTCGCGAATGATACATTCTGTATTGCAAACGTTTGATAAACCGCTTTCCATCAGGTGGGGGGTGTTTAGCATCCTGACTTTGCAAAACTCGGTCCATTTTACCCTGATAAATTAATGTAATAACTGTAGTAAAAAAGCGACAGCACAAGCTATGCAAAACCATTTAAATTTCACCTTTACTGCTACGATATAAGCTCCATGGGTGTATAGCTTGATCTGTCCTTGCCTGTACGTAATAGTTAAGAAAACCTCGACAAATATGTATCCGCATACTAGACAAATATCGCTTATGAACATTTATGATGATTACTCATGCAATGAGAGCTCCATATCCTGTGTCACACAGGTTAAGCAACGTCGACCACAGTCTGTCCATGGATGCATATATGTATGTCGTACTCCTTCGTAATTGTGCTGTGATGATGAAAGCAACATTATGAGTTTTATGGGGTTACCTAACTCCTCTCTCCCTCTCCAACACACAGGCAACATTTGTGTGCATGAATATGTCTGTTTGTCTTGGTCTCGATGTTTTAAGAGGGGTACGGCGCATCAAAGCAGCCCGTCTGGGGAAGTACCTCCACCTCACAGAAAACCGCAGCCAAATAACAACTTCCCAGAGGGTTGTTCTGTTTCTGTGTGTGAGTGAGGTCATCAGTAAGCTCCCAAGGAGTTGCTGTGTGAGCAACAGAGGAGGCATCGCACGAGTGATACTTAATATATCTCAGGCGTTAGTAGGCTACGGTAACTGCTTTACATCAGGTGGACCGTTTGCTTGTATGCCTCCCGACGATGTATAAAAAAAATCGTATATGTAACTTTCACATAATTATCAAAAAGTGTAACAATAAAAGTTTTTAACAAAACTTATGACCTGACTAGGTATACACAAGTATGTATATATATATATATATATATATATATATATATATATATATATATCATCATCACATCAACCCTTACTCATCCCACTGCAGGGATACGGGTCTCCCTTCAACCGAAGGGGTTTAGAGCATTCTCCACCACGCTGCTCAAATGCGGATTGGCGGAGGCCAGTGTTTTCAAGCCGCCCGAGGGCCACTGACTTAGCTTAACGACTGTCATCTATCGACAACAGCCGGGACCAACGGCTTAACGTGCCCACCGAAGCACGGAGAAACTCGAGATATGTAAACCAATCTTAAATATATTAAAAATATACCTAAATATATATATAATGACAGGTCGCAATTATCTACTTGATGCAATGCAGCTACATAGCCTTTAGGAGCTGGCAACGCATCGCTTCCGCGCGAATTATTCTTAATGGGTTACAAGCGTTCCTAGGCGACGGAAACCGCATAACAAGTAGGTCGTATAACAAAACCTGCGCATTCTACTTTACACCCGATACGTAGCGGTGAAATTAGTTATTTTGCACACAAATGTGTCTCATCCATGGGAATCGAACCCACGAGCGTTGCTGACAAAGTGGCGTTAACCACAGCGCCACGGAGCTTGTCATATGTTTAGATAAAGTCATATTACTTATAACCAAATAATAAATATTTGACCGACGCTGTATTGCTCACAAATTATTATATGTGACCTGTTTGACAAGTAATATATATTATGTTATTATAAACCAGTATGTTTTATTAATTATTAATATACTCGTATAATTCTCGTAATACAAGTTTTGGACGATACTAAACAAGTTTTCTTCAATAATAGAATATTTTATTCTTCTTTTAGTTTTACGTTTATTGACCAGCTTGACTAATATGATATATTTATGTTCTATTTCGAGAGCTCGATGGCGTCGTTGCGCGTGTCTTTCTAACACGCAGGTTAAGCAACGTCGACCGCAGCCTGTCTACGGATGGGTTTATTTAACTCTCTGTGTGTCGGAGGGCGCGTTAAGCCGTCGGTCCCGACTGTTGTCGATAGATGACAGTCATTAAGCTAAGTCAGTGGCCCTCGGGCGGCTTGCAAACACTGGCCTCCGCCAATCCGCGTTTGAGCAGCGTGGTGGAGTATGCTCTAAACCCCTTCGGTTGAAGGGAGACCCGTATCCTTGCAGTGGATGTGGATGTTCTATACGTCGAGAGGTACACAAGGAGGGACTTTGTACAGTCGTCGTCTGCGTGGGTACCTCTGTCTCACCTACTTCTACCGCCAAGCAGCTATATTTATATAGCTGTGTTCCGGTCTGAAGGGTAACGTATGGCAGAGAAATGACTGGGTACTGTGACGAAACAGCCTTACGTCGCAAGATTGGCAGCGCGCGAGTAACATCCTCATGTATCCGTCAATAGGTTGCGGTGATCGCTTACCATGTAATGCGGGCTGCATGCTTGTTTGTCGATCTGGTTGTATAAAAAAAACGGGTTGCACTCCGGGAGTGCCGGCAGAAGTGAAAACTTGAACATGCGGACCAAACAGCGATGTTGATAAACTACGTTGAACGAAACGCGTAAGCGCCAAGAATTTCATGGCGCTTACAACTTTTTGGTCGCGAGAAAATAATGCCCTATGAACGATCTAGCGCTTCATGTTTTAATTGTTTAATTAGAGATAACTAATGTTTTAGCGCTGTAGCGAACTTAAGTTCTAATTCTGACGCGAGTTTAACATTTTTTACTCATCCCAAAAAGTGCACAACGCCGCTAAAGAAGATTTCACTCCAAAAAATACGGCCCGCCTGATATAAGCCCCGCTTGCGATACATCGCTCATGTAGCTTTTTCAATAGCTTACTGAGCACATTACTCACACGTACTCGTAGGTATGGTTGGCTTGGTCTCGTGGCAGTGACCCTCTCGCACGCTAACTGCTCGAAAGAACTACAAATTTTAATTGCTAATTATTATTGAGGTCACTTAATTACAATACAATAAAAAGTCAAGTTCAAGTCAATTTAAAAACCGCAGTACCGTCGAGTAGAAAAATCGCTGGAAAAATCACGCTTTCATACCCCTGATGTCAGTAGTACCACTGGTGGTAGAAATGACACAACTTCGTATCCTCACTACCATCAATGACATTTTCCATCCACCTGGCCCTTTGATGGATTCAAAGGGCCAGGTCTAGCGATGGAGATGGTATTCTGTGATATACGTCCTGTTAGTATGTACACCTGTCTCTCGCATATATTAAGCTAATTGTAATGTACATCTAACTATAACAATTATTGTATTATGTTATATATTGTTCTATGTAAGAGAAAAAAAAAACTCCCACAAAAAAACCACTGTACTGTGCGGTTCCAGAGAAGTTTTCTTCCGAGAACTCTTAAGCTGTGGAATGAGCTCCCAGCCGAGGTTTTTCCAAGGAACTACAGCATGGAGTTCTTCAAGAAATGCGTGAAGAGGTTTTTAGAGGGTCGGCAACGCATGAGTGACACCCCTGGTGTTGCAAATGTCCATAGGCTACGGTGACTGTTTACCATCAAGCAGGCCGTATGCTTGATTGCCACCTTAGTGGTATAAAAAAAAACACTAGTTTAGGATTGTTGTACCCTGAATGTTTACTATCAATTATAGTATTGAAACTATGATTATATGCTCAAGTTGTGCAAAACCTTGCAAATGTCATCTTTACTGCTACAACATAAGGTGCATGTATGTGTTACTGTTTGTACATGTGAACAAACTCGAAGTATTGATAACCACACCACATCAACCCTCCCTCATCACACTGCAGGGATACGGGTCTCCCTTCAACCGAAGAGGTTTAGAGCATACTCCACCACGCTGTTTAAATGCGGATTGGCGGAGGCCAGTGTTTTCAAGCGGCTGTCATCTATCGACAACAGCCGGGATCGACGGCTTAACGTGCCCTCCGAGTACAGAGAAACTCGAGATAGGTAAACCCATCCAAAGACAGGCTGCGGTCGACGTTGCTTAACCTTCGTGTTCGGTTAGAATGACACTCGCAACGACGCCATCGAGCTCTCTTATTAATATTGAAAATATAAATACTGTTGTGAACTGATACACTAAATATACTTGAATCATTAGAAGTCATGAAGGAAACCTATGCAAACCTGACAACACGATTTTTCTAAGTAAACAAACGAACCTCTACGGGTCGGTGGCACCTAAATTACAAAGCGCAGCTCTTATTGGCTAGTTCATGGATCAATCTCGTCGGCTTATTGGTTAAAATATCCTCCAATTGGTCATTACGCCCGAATCGCTGATATATTTAGGCGCCATAACGTTGCGTTTCTGTGAGAGGGGTGCCTTCTGGTTTGGAATTATTGGTTTGTGTTAAGTACAAACAAATACATATTAAGGTAACCATACGTTTTATGTCGTGGTAGTAAAAGTAAAATTTGCTTGGTTTTATATAGCTTGACTACATCGCCGTGTGTACATTTGAATTTCTCAGTCTGGCACATTATATTCACTATTTCGTTTGTGACTGACTACTATTAATTGATTGTATCTAAACAAAAGTTTGATTATATTCGCAAAATGTGCATCGCATGGCAATAAAAACCAGTTGAGAATGCGCAAGCTTGCATTGCCAGAGGAACATCGTCTCGTCTCGTCAATTATCGTCAATTATATAACAATTCAATTTTTTTTTAATTTTTATTTCTCGGCCAATTTGACCATGTTCCTTAAGAGATAGGAACGGTGTTCCTGAACATTCCTATTCTACTTTTTTATGCTGAATCCGAATATTTGAAAAAAAAGCGACAGACGCACGCATGCACAGACACGCACACAGACAAAAATATAGATTTCATATAGGAACGGTGTTCCTGAAAATTTTATCATTTGCCAGACTATTTTAAAAGCCTAAGGATGTCATTACTTAAAAAGAAATTACATGAATGGCTCTTGACAAAATATTATTATTATTATTATTATTTAATTGTAATTAATGAATATTTAAATCAAAAATTTGTTGAATAGTAATTTAAAATAATTACCTTTTATACTGTTCAGAACCATATAATTGATAACTAGTGAAACATTTGCACAACAAGTTCGATTATCTAATTATGTAACATCAATTGTACCTTACAAAAGTATAAGATAAGATAATTTACTTGCTTTTGCAAGTAAATTATATTACGAGTTATCTCGTATCTTATTTAAAGTATAATTTGATTTATTATGAGTTACAATTACGAGGTCCTTAATTTTTTTTTTAACGATACTAAGTTGTATCATTTATACCATTAGTGGTACAAATCGGTGGGACTACAGACATCAGGGCGTTTTTTGATGGATATGCGCTTCAATTTTATTTTTGTTCTTTGATTTTTCTACACGACTGTACGAGTAGCAAAAACGTCAAAACAACACGTATCTTGTGTATGGATATCCCTTCAATTATTTTTCAACGTTTTTTTCTTCTCGGCTGTACGAGTTGAAAAAGCAACAAAAAAAACATGTTTCTTGTATGGAATTAATAATTTTTTTTGGAATGATTTTTACTCGGCGAGTAGAAACATGTTTCTACCACGCATTGGCGAATCGATTCCCAGACAGGGCAAAGATTTGAGTGCGCGAAAATGTCCATGTTGGTCTGGGTGTTTTCAAGGGTCTGCAAACGCTAGAAGCCCACCCCTGGTGTTGCAAAAGGTCATAGGCTGTAGTAACGGTAAAGTAGCTTATCATCAGGAAGGCCGTACGCTTGTTTTCCATTTTAGAGGTATATAAAAAAGAGGTGAAACATCTCGCCTGTTGAAGTACCTCCACCTCAAAGAAAACCGCAGTTAAATAACAAATCCCTTGAGAGTTACTGTGTTTCTGGAAACTCGTAAGGCGTTGTTGTGTTAGCAGCAGAGGTAGCAACACGAGAGAAATTCTCCATGCACTGTATTTATACTGTAACGGTGGGCCATATTCTTGTTTGCCTCCTAACATTCAACTATCAACAAACCCGTGCACCAAAGTAGCCTGTCTGTGAAAGTCCTACACCTCACAGAAAACCGCAGCCAAATAACAACTCCCCGGAAGGTTGCCCTGCGAGCGAGTGAGGTTACCGGCAAACTTACGTGTTGCTGTGTTAGCAGCAGAGATGGCATCGCGTGAGTGATACTTAATATATCGCAAGTGGTCACGCTATCGTAACCGCTTCACATCAGGTGGGCCGTATGCTTGAATGCCTCCCGACTGTTTGTAAAAAAAAAGTCTGAATAACAAGTACCTAGTTCAATGTTATTGTGTTATTGAAGATCTTTTTTAGTAAGTCTTGGTCTTTTTTTTTCTTTTTATACTACGTTGGGAGACACACAAGCATACGCCCCACCTGATGTTCGACTGAAAATCTGTGTCGGGTCTGCTACACAGGCTTCGAAAATATATTGAATCCAGACCATTTTGTTACATCGCACAACACTGTTTGCTGTGTTTATTGCTTAGTTTTGTATATATGTTTTGCCGTGTATTTATTGTTGATCAGTGTTGTGTTGTGTACGACAAAATGTTTTTCTTTCTTTCTGATGTAAATCGGGCACCGCAGCCTATTAACGCCCGCGATGCATTAAACATCACGCGCGCGATGCCTCTGCTGCTTACACAGCAACTCCTTGGGAGCTTACTGGTGACCTCACTCACACGCAGGAACACAACAACCCTCTAGGGAGTTGTTATTTGGCTGCGGTTCTCTGTGAGGTGGAGGTACTTCCCCAGACGGGCTGCTTTGATGCGCCCTACCTCTCTTAAAACATCCAGACCAATACAAACAGGCATGTTCATGCACACAAATGTTTGTCTTGTGTGGGAACCGAAGCCACGAGCGTTGGTTTCAAAGTCGCGTCATTCACGACTGAGCCACCGAGCTCGTCTAAATCGAGCTACGCCACGAAGAATTCTTCATCAGCTCCAACATCCATTCGCATTGCTTATGTGTATCTTCATTCTATCACAGCGTTAATTCATTTGGGTTCCTTTATAAAAAAACGAGTGTGCTTTAGACCAAACGACTGAAGTAAAACTTCTTTAGCTCCATAGTGTGATACAGACAATAGGCCTGCACTGTGTCTTACATATACGAAACTTAACTCGCTATGAGAGAAACAAAATGTAGTAATATACAAAACGTAACACTCTCTCTGTCTATCTTCACTAACCTGTATCTCCCTCTCAACTTCCGTTCGCCTCGCCCGATCACACTTTTCGTAACGCGCTCGTCACGCATTTACCAGCTTACTCCCCAAGTCAAGCGTGCGAAAAGAAGTTTTACTTCAAAAATAAATCGGAATTCTACGCAAGCAAAGTCGCGCTCAACAAATAGTTCTCTTTTATGCACATCGTAACCTAGGTTCTCGGTATATAATCTAGATAATAACTTAATGCTGTGAAATGACTACAATCTCAGCCTGTATCCTGGTGTCTTACGTGAGTACTCATCAGATTGGTAATCAACTTGAGTGCTAGAAACATAATCATGTGAAGTAACCATTTCGACGAGCACGGTGGCGCAGCGGTTAATACCTCGACTTTGTCACCGTCGCTCGTGGGTTCCATTTGTTTGCATGAACATGTCTGTGTGTTTTGGTCTAAGTGTAGTGTGGATAAGTTGTCCGTCTGGGGAAGTATCTTCACCTCACAGAAAACCGCAGCCAGATAACAACTCCTTGGAGGGTGGTTGTGTTACTGCGTGTAAATGAGGTCAGCAGTAAGCTCGTAAGGAGTTGATGTGTCAGAGGCAGAGGTGGCGAGTGATACTTAAGGTATTGCAAGCGTCCATAGGCTGTGGTAGCCGCATTGCATCAGCGAGGTGATCGCGCAACGACGCCATCGAGCTCTCTCACATCATCAATAGTTTTCACAGCGACTGATAAACGTACTGAATAACGTACCAAATTTGTGAATTTCTAAATTTCGTGGGGATCTCTAATTTATTGAAAATAAAATATAACCTATGTTATCTGCTGATAATGTAACTTTCTATATATGAAATATTTTTTTTTTGAGTTTATTCATTACAAACAAACATTGCAAATGTCAATCCTTCATATAATATGAGCTTAAATTAAAATAACACCGAAATAATAACCTCCATCTTTTTTAAGCTAGAAAAAACCCATTATTGTCACATGGATAAATCGCCGCGGTAATTCCGTGAGAGAACGCGCCATTTTAACTACTGTTCTATTGTTTGAGGTACATATATAAAATGTAATAAACATTGACCCATAGACAAGAGGTGACGAGTCAAACTGGGCGGTTAGCAAGCAAAATGTTCAGTCTATTCATACGTGGTTTAATACCTCTGTCGTTTACAAAGTACTAATATTTTCCTTCCTTATGCCCTTGACTTCTTGGCATCGTTGTATTACAGAATGGAGTGTAAACCAGTTGAGAATGCGCAAGCTTGCATTGCCAGAGGAACACCTGGCTCGGTGGCCCAGTGTCAACGCGCTGTTACGCTACTTTGACACTAACGCTCGTGGGTTCGATTCCCACACAGTACAAACATTTGTGTGCATGAACATGTCTGTTTGTCTTGGTCTGGGTATTTTATATGTATAATAAGTATGTATTTACAAAAAAAAATGTATTTACGTATGTATATTAGTTGTCTAGTACCCATAACACAAGCTTCGCTTTCTTTTGGGCTACATGGCGCTGAGTAATTTTGTCCGACACCAAAAAAAATATGTAACAATTCAAAATTTATTCTTTTAATTTGTCGGCCATTTTGACCATGTTCCTTAAGAGATAGGAACGGTGTTCCTGAACAATCCTATTCTACTTTTTTATGCTGAATCCGAATCTGAAGTCAAAATTCGAATATTCGGAAAAAAAAACACGCACAGCCAAACGCACACACAGACAAACATAGATTTCATATAGGAACGGTGTTCCTGAATATAATGCATAAGTATACGGAATGATGATTTGAGAAATACTTGGTTCGCAGAGAGAAGCATTGTTAAATTAGAAAGAGCCATGCGGGTTCAGTCATATAGCAAAAATGCAGGAGGAAATAATTACGAAGCCAGAGATTCACATCACATCACATAAACCCTTACTCATCCTACTGCAGTGATACCTCTCTTCAACCGAAGGGGTTAGAGCATACTCCACCACGCTGCTCAAATGCGAATTGGCGGGGGCCAGTGTCTTCAAGCCGCCCTTAACTTACTCGTAGCTTAACGACTGTCATCTATCGGCAACAGCCGGGACCGGCGGCTTAACGTGCCCTCCGAAAACTCGAGATAGGTAAACCCATCCGAAGACAGGCTGCGGTCGACTTTGCTTAACCTGCGTATTCGGTTAGACAACGACGGCCTCGAGCTCTATTTCACCTACCATGATCAAATTGGTCGTGTTCTATCAGAAGGTGAGGTCAGGAGCCCTAGAAACCGGCGAGCGTGCATGAGAACAGCTATGAACGTTAATAAAGCGAGTGAGATGTGTAAGGACCAAGTCAAGTAGCATTATATTTACATAGTGGGTAAACTAGAATACTCAGGTGTTCTTGTTTTTCTTTCTAGACTTTCTTTCTTTTTTGTCCCGTTTTCTAGTCTTTTACAATTAGCGGCGATTTGACGAAGGTTTGATTTGGACAAGGAGGAACTGTGTCAGACGTCCACAATCCAGAGAGAAAACTATTTATCTATCTATAACTTAAATCCCTTGCGGGGTAGGCAGAGAGTACCGAACGCCACGTCACTCGACCATTACATACCTCACTCGCTTCATTAACATTCATTGCTCTTGTCATGCACGCTCGCCGGTTTCTAGGGCCCCTGACGTCACCCTCTGATAGAACACGACCAATTTGGTCATGGTAGGTGGTAAGTCTTGGCCTTCCGCTGCTCCTACATCTTCCTAATCTTGCGTTGTACATCTATTTCATAAATCTTTCTTCCTGCATTCTTTCCACATGTCCAAACCAACGGAGCTTGCCTCTTCTTATTTTAACACCGACACTCACTTTTAGACCAACTTTGTTTCTAATGGCAAATACGGTCTACAATCCTACCTAATGCCTACCTAATATATATTTATTTCTGCAATTACAAGCAACTTTCTTTTACCCATAAATTAATTTGTGAATAAGACAACACGATAAACAGGGTTATGACCTGATTAATATACAAAACAACCTATTCTAGAAATAAAGTAACATACAATGAGTTCCTGCGAGTGAGTGAGGTCACCAGTGATGTTCCAGTCAGCAGAACATCCGCTGGTGAGTGCGGACTTCAATCCAGTGCTAGTTACCCTGGCTATCTCGAGAAGTATAAACGCTTCCGTACCCCCTAAGTACAATTGACGATGGGTTCGATTTCCACGCAAGGGAAACATTTGTGTGCATGAACATGTCTGTTTGTCCTGGTCTGGATGTTTTAAGAAATGTAGGGCACATCAAAGCAGCCCGTCTGGGGAAGTACCTCCACCTCAAAGAAAACCGCAGCTAAATAACTGCTCCCTAGAGGGTTGTTGTATTCCAGCGTGTGAGTGAAATCACCAGTAAGCTCCCAAGGAGTAGCTGTGTAAGCAGCAGAGGAGGCATCGCGCGAATGATACTTGATATATCGCAAGCGTTAATAGGCTACGGTACCCGCTTTACATCAGGTGGGCCGTATGCTTGTATGCCTCCCGACGTTGAATAATAAAAAAAAATACCATTATGCAACCTAAGGTCGGAAGAAATGCACAGACGGCACTTTTCAGAGTGCATTATTTGACTCATTCATTCTCGTATCAATGACCTTCAAAGGCAAACATGATATGCATTTTTGTATGTGCATGTTTTAATTTTTAACAGACTTCAAAAAAAGGTTCTCAATTCGACTGCTGTTTCGTATGTATGCTACACGATATCTTCGCCAATTATAGATACATTTTGATGTTATTTTTTTTATCTTATTGGACATATATTAAGGTCGGTCCCACATAAGTTTCAGCGATGTAGCGTGTACAGTTTTTCAGAAACTCTTGAAAAACCAAACTCACCTGCGTGCATTAACAGATACTTGATGCTCCTCTTCTCAGCTTTATCTAGTTTCGTTGTCAATTAGGATTGGCGAGGTGCACTCCCTAACACTAAATGAATGCGAAGAAAACAAAGATAATGGTATTTGAAAGAGAAGAATCCAGAACTAATGTAAGGATTACGATTGATGACGAAGTGTTGGAACAAGTGGATGAGTTTGTATATCTTGGATGCGCTTTCAGCAGGGATGGAAGGTATACCGCAGATGTGGAAAGACGAGTGAGTGCTGGGAATAGTGTGAATGGAGCGTTGGGAAAACTTCTTGGCAGTAAAATCCTGAGCCAGAAGGCACAACTCGCTATACACAATGCAGTGTTGGTCCCAACGCTAACTTATGGAAGCGAGAGTTGGGTATGGCAGAAAGAGCATGAAAGTAGAATAAATGCGGTTGAAATGCGAGCGCTGCGCAAAATTTGTGGCGTAAGGCTTGTAGACCGTATTCGCAATGATGATGTTAGAAAGAGAGTTGGTCTGAAAGAGAGCGTCGGTGTTAAAATAAGAAGAGGCATGCTCCGATGGTTCGGGCATGAAGAAAGAATGCAAGATGAAAGAATGACGAAGCAGATATACAATGCAAAAGTGGAAGGATGTAGGAGCCGGGGAAGGCCAAGACTTACCTACCATGACCAAATTGGTCATGTTCTATCAGAAGGTGATGTCAGGAGCCCTAGAAACCGGCGTGCGTGCATGAGAAGAGCAATGAATGTTAAAGAAGCGAGTGAGATATGTAAGGATCGAGTCACGTGGCGCTCGGTTCTCTCTGCCTACCCCGCAAGGGATTTGGCGTGAAGTTATAATAAAAAATAAAAAAAATAGAGCGCACCAAAGAAGCCTGACTACAGAATTTTTTATTTATATAATTCCTGTTCCCCTTGAATTGGGTATTTCCTATGTATAATAAGTAGATATTTATATATAAAAAAAATATGTATTTACGTATGTTTATCAGTTGTCCATAACACAAGCTTACTTCGGGGCTAGATGGCGCTGGCTGTGTAATTTGGTCGACAATGTTTATTATTATAGTTTTTTTTACGGGTATTATCCCGGTCATTTGATAGGCGTGCGCGGGGATGTAGATCTAACGCATAGAGGACTTTGACACCAACGCTCGTGGGTTCGATTCCCACACATGACAAACATTTGTGTACATGAACATGTCTGATTGTCTTGGTCTGGGCGTTTTAAGAGAGGTAGGGCGCATCAAGACAGCCTGACTACAGAAGTTTTTTTTTAATATTTAAGCGGTTAGCGTAGACTATTTATGCTTGAAATACATTGAGTATCGTTCACGTAACCTCTGCTGCTAACACAGCGACTCCTTAGGAGCTTACTGGTGACCTCACTCACACACAAGAACACAACAACCCTCCAGTATTTGATCGTGGTTTCCTGTTAGGTGGAGGTACTTTCCCAGATGGGATGCTGTGACGCCACCTCTCTGTACGCCTGCCATATTTGAACCTGGACTTCACAACCCGACCTATGTATAGAAGCCTTACATAACATAACCTTACTGTTCGGTGTTGAGTAATCAGCGAATCGAGTTTTTAGGTATCTGGGTCACACGTCGGCCACACTATGCCGGTGGGTGTTCCGTAGTCTATTTTAGAGTTGGGCACTTAAAAGCGAACCCCAATACGTTCACATTGTACACAAACGAATAAATCACTTGACTGCGCACAAAAAACGTTGTAAGCTCCTATGGAGTTGAAGTGTTAGCAGCAGAGGTGGCATCGCGCGAGTGATACTTAATGTATTGCAAGTGTTCATAGGCTACGGTAACCGCGTAACATTAGGTGGGCCGTATGCTTGTATTCCTCCCGACGTTGTATAAAAAAATCAACGTTGTGTTTTAGCGCATAAATATCCCAGCGATTCGAACCTACTGCCCAATGGGAGGATATATTAACCAATAAGACGATAAGTGACGCCATGTTGATCCGCTAACTAGCCAATGAGAGCTGCGCGTTCTACTTTACCCGCGAACCGTAGCGGTGAGTTGAGTAACTACGAAAGAAAATGTGTATCATCGTTTCTCTATAGGTTATTTATTTCATAATATTGCAGTCTGAATGTATGTCAAGGGACCACAAATCAAACCTTACTGGGCATTTAATTGGTACACTTCGTTCCAATTACGAAGTACTATTGAAAATGTTTATATTATGAGGGCTTAAGGTGTCGTTGCACGTGTCATTCTGGCCAAACACGCAGGTTAAGCAACGTCGACTGTCTACGGATGGGTTTATCTATCTCGGATATCTCCGTGGGCACGTTAAGCCGTCGATAGATGACAGTCGTTAAGCTGAGTCAGTGGCCCTCGGACGGCTTGAAAACACTGGCCTCCGCCAATCTACAATCGAGCAGCGTGGCGGAGTATGCTCTAACCGCCTTCAGTTGAAGAGTGACCCTTATCCCTGCAGTGGGATGAGTAAGGGTTGGCGTAATTTAGTGGTAAAGACTTTGCACAAAAGTCGTCTGCGTGGGGACATCTGTCTCACCAATTTCTACCGCCAAGCAGCTATGTATAGCTGTGTCCCGGTTTGAAGGGTGAGATATGACAGAGAAATTACTGGGTACTGTGACGAAACAGCCGTAGGTCACAAGATTGGCAGCGCGCGAGTAACATCCCCGCGGTGTTGCGAGCGTCAATTGGCTGCAGTGACCGCTTACCATGTAATGCGGGCCGCATGCTGATTTGCCAATCTAGTTGTATAAAAAAATGAATTCAATTGTATTAAATTAATTTTTTTTATAAATATAAATTAACATTTGTAAATATAACCACATAAATTCTCAAGTTATTAAAAATATTAACACAATTTAAAGGTCGTGTTCTATCAGAAGGTGATGTCAGGAGCCTTAGAAACCGGCGAGCGTGCACGAGAAGAGCCATGAATGTTATTGAAGCGAGTGAGGTATGTAAGGATCGAGTCACGTGGCGCTCGGTTCTCTCTGCCTACCCCGCAAGGGATTTGGCGTGAAGTTATAGATA
The DNA here is from genome assembly GCA_947507595.1 of Pyralis farinalis. NCBI lineage: Eukaryota > Metazoa > Arthropoda > Insecta > Lepidoptera > Pyralidae > Pyralis > Pyralis farinalis. The sequence continues at coordinate 3,218,711 of OX382263.1, forward strand.
GACAATTTTAAATTTCATAACTACCATAAACAACGACTGTTTAAATATTTAATGTAAAACTCGTGGAGCTCGTTCGTGAGAGAGTCGTTACCTGCCTCCGTAATTGGAACGGAGTATAATGTTAACTTATTAGTTGCAATGCATATGGAATCGTTACTTTATGGGAGCAATTAGTGTTTATTGCATCCGTAAGATCATTTTGCAATTCATCATAATCACTTGACGAGCTCGGTGGCGCAGTGGTGAAACGCGTTGCTACACTACTTTGACACCAACGCTCGTGGGTTCGATTCCCACACAGTACAAACATTTGTGCGCATGAACATGTCTGTTTGTCTTGGTCTGGGTATTTTCTATGTATGATAAGTATATATTTACAAAAGAAAATGTATTTACGTATGTTTATCAGTTGTCTAGTACCCATAACACAAGCTTCGCTTACTTTGGGGCTAGATGGCGCTGTGTAATTTGTCCGAGAATATTTATTTATTATTATTTATTTATTTACTTCATTCCCAGCTCGTCCATTGTTGAACCCCTGCCGCCTCTTGCACTTTCGTTTATTGAATTTATGGCAGAATACCTTTCTTTTATGGTATTTATTCAACTTAAGCCAGAATATTTTTCCACGTGACGACCTCGGTGACGCAGTGGTGGAACGCGTTGTTACACTGCTTTGACACCAACGCTCGTGGGTTCGATTCCCACACAGTACAAACATTTGTGTGCATGAACGTGTCTGTTTGTATTGGTTTGGGTATTTTCTATATATAATAAATAATGTATTTACAAAAAAAAAATGTATTTACGTATGTTTATCAGTTGTTTAGTACCCATAACACAAGCTTCGCTTACTTTGGGGCTAGATGGCGCGATGTAATTTGTCCGACAATATTATTTATACGACGTCGAAAATCAAAGGTTTTTTACGGCCCACCTGATGTAAAGCGGTTACGATAGCCTGTGAACGCTTGTAATACATTAAGTATCTGGTGCTGACACAGCAACTCCTTAGGAGACTACTGGTGACCTCATTTACATGTAGGAATACAACAACCCTCTGGGGAGTTGTTATTTGGCTGCAGTTTTCTGTGAGGTGGCGGTACTTCCCCTGCCGCTTTGATGCGCATTATCTCTCCTAAAAACGCCCAGACCAAAACAAACAGACATGTTCGTGTACACAAATGTTTGTCCCGTGTGGTAACCGAACCCACGAGTGTTGGTGTCAAAGTCGCGTCATTCACTACTGCGCCACCGAGCTCGTCGAAGGTTCTCAATTCGATCGAACATTTTTAACCAAATACTGTATTTTTTTGACGTAACAGAAGGAAACTCGAGACGTGAATTCGTTTGTTTGTCCATCACTTCAAAATCATGATTGTGTACCGCGACATTGACTTTGTGCTTACTTCTAACTTTACGTGGTCATGTTAAACACAAAAGTACACAACACATCAGTGCCTGCGTAATACATGATAAGTACTATACTATCAAATAAAACTAATTTATTTCAAGTTCCGTACATACCGATACAATGCCCATAGCTACTTTTTACAACCACACCGCTCGCCGACGACGGAGAGTTCACCCTCACATGCTGGATCCGCAATGGTCGCGTACTGTGCGGTTCCAGAAAAGTTTTCTTCCGAGAACTATTGTGGTGAGCCAACATGCGCTACTTGTTTTTATTACACTAAAAACTTTTTGTATTTATATACAAAAATATAGGATAGGTATAGTCTTATGACTATACCTATCCTATATTTTGTTAGACATAAAAATGGTAATCATCCGTAACGTTGTCAGATTATTATCGCTAGTATTTTTCAGTATTAATAAAAGTTTTAATATGTACGATTGATTGTTTACATAGAAAGAAAGAACATAAAGGAACATGTTTAGTCTCAATTAATAAGTGGTAGGTTAGGATACCGAGATTTCTAATCACTACACTATGAAGTTGTGGAAGGAGCTCCCAGCCGAGGTTTTTCCAAGGGCCTACAGCATGGGGCTCTTCAAGAAAGGCGTGAAGAGGTTTGAAGAGGGTCGGCAACGAATGAGTGACACCCCCGGTGTTGCAAATATCCATAGGCTACGGTGACTGTTCACCATCAGGCTGGCCGTATGCTTGTTTGACACTTTAGTCGTTTATAAAAAAAATATCCCTATGGAAAAAGTGATGACATACGGAACTGAGACGTGGCCTTTCATTGCGAGGTGTATTTTTTTTTCATACAACGTCGGTAGCCATGCAAGCATACGGCCCACCTGATTGCTCCGTTGGTTCGAACAGGTGGAAAAAATGCGGCGGGAGAGAACTATGAAATTGATACGCGAAAGTAGATGGATATAGAAGCAGAGGAAGGCTAAGACTTGCCTACCATGACCAATTCGATCCTGTTCTATCAGAAGGTGATGTCAGGAGCCCTAGAAACCGGCGAGCGTGCATGAGAACAGCTATGAATGTTATTGAAGCGAGTGACGTGTATAAGGATCGAGTCACGTGAACACTCTGTTCTCTCTGCCTACCCCGCAAGGCGTGAAGTTACAGATAGATAGGTACCAAAAGTACTCACACAAGTCATATCCCATCCTAAGCTATTGCTTCGGAGCTAGGAGTCTTCTACATAACCCAGAAGTGTTGGCGATGAAGCTAATTTTCTGTCAGATCTCCACAACCCAAACAGAAAAACCAGCCTTTTCTTCTTTTTTTTTCTACGTCGGAAGGCATACAAGCATACGGCCCACCTGATGTAAGAGGTTACCGAAGCCTATTAACGCTTGTATATCTATTAAGTAACACTCGCGCAATGCCTCCTGTGCTACTTACACAGCAACTCCTTAGGAGGTTATTGGTGATACCACTCGCACCCAGGAACACAACAACCCTCCAAGGAGTTGTTATTTGGCTGCGGATTTTTCTGTGAGGTCCTTCCACACTAGGGCTGTTGAAGCGCCCTACCTCTCTTAAAACATCCAGACCAAGTCAAACAGATATGTTCATGCACACAAATGTTTGTCTTGTGTGGAAGTCGAACCCACGAGCGTTGGTGTCAAAGTCGCGTCATTCACGAATGAGCCACCGAGCTCCTCAAGATTAACAGCATCGTATATATTAACAGCATTAACATAAAGAGAGCATGGGCGTATTCGGGCTTTAAGTATCACTCACGCGATGCCACCAGCAAATTCTTAGGAGCTTATCGGTGTCCTCAATCACACGCAGGAACATAACAACCCTCTCGGGAGTTGTTATTTGCCTGCGGTTTTCTGTGAGTTGAAGATACTTTACCAGACGATCTGCTTGCATGTCACATCCGGGGTAGTATACTATTCTGATTTGGTGGCAACAAGGGAGAATCACCAAGCGTTTAGGCGGTTCTGCAATCTATATTATTGGAATCGATGTGTTAGGTAACAACTCACAGTTTAGGTCCCAATAGTGTTAGATATTTGATAAACCGTGGTGCACGGCAGTTGAGCTTCACTTGACTAGCCATCTCTTTGAGGTTTTAAATGCCTTATTTGTCATATTGTCTCACTTTGCCAAAAGGGGAAGTCAATTAGAAAACTTCCTACTCTTACAAATTTCTTCTGATTAAATTCGTTGTGAGTTCCAAGGCTGTAGTTTAACCCCCGGGACAGCAATGGACTTCACTGTTCATCGCCTTTTTGGTGGTCGCCGCTGTTAATTCTGGCTACACAGGAGACACAGTGGTGGGAATGAGTGGTGGGCCTGTCCCGTTAAAAAGACTATCTGCTTTGATAAGATACCTCGTTTAATATACCCAGTATATGCACACAAATGTTTGTCCTGTGTGGGAATCGAATCCACGAGCGTTGATGCCGACGCGCGGCGATGAGGCAGCACTATATTGTCTAGCCCTATGGCGGGCAATGCGTAGCCACTGTTTACAATCGTGTAGTTTACATTGGTCGTTGGTGACGTACGGACAAACACTACAGTTCACATTTGTCCAGCAATGCAAAGACTGATGTCACATTGTAGAGATGCCACAATATTTACTCTTCCAATAATACGCAAATTGTGTTTTTTTTTGTACGTTATTTGCTTATTTTGCTGTTAGTAAACTCTTGTATCTTTATTAAACGTTCAACATTTAAGAGAGGTAGGGCACATCATCATCTCTTTGGTTGTGGAGATATTGGTAATATAGCAAGGAACTAGTAATAGCAAATTGGTCGTGTTTTAACAGAAGGTGATGTCAGCAGCCTTAGGAACCGACGAGCGTGCATGAAAACAGCTATGAATGGTAAAGAAGCGAGTGAAGTATGTAAGGACGGCGTCTTATGGCGCTCGGTTCTCTCTGCCTACCCCGCAAGGGACCTGGCGCGAATATACATACATACAACTAGTAATAGCTAACTAATGTAAAATAACTTACAAAAGCATTAGCAAAGTCTTTTAAGCGTTATCCCGTAATCCATATGGATTGGCGGGGTCCGCTACCTAAGCTTAAAGATTTGGCGAAGACCCTGATTTATATACGTAGCGACTGTCGTCTGACGTCCACAACCCACAACCAAACCTTTCTTAGGTAAAGTCGCACGTTTTTCCAAATATATTTTTTGGTTGTTACGGGTTTCATCACGATGTTTACCTTCACCGCTGAACAAGTGATATTACAAATATTCGAAACAAACAAAATATTCGACGTGCCCTACCTCTCTTAAAACCTTTCTTATAATGCGTTTCAAATAAGTTGATAACTGTCATAATGACATTTTGATACGTGTCGATAACTTCATTGTGTAACGTAAGGTCAGCAAATACATTTTTATATTTCACTGTTGCTGGACACTAATAATAGTACTTAATATATTTCCAATTAAATATTTATGATGATTGTTGAACCATATTCCCTTTTCAACACAGATAAGGATAGGGTAGGATAAATACATACACAATAAGTAAGAAATTAAATTATCGGTTCTTTTTTATATTTATTTATTTTTAATCGGGCGGTAATTTTTGAATAATTATAATTACTAAAAAATTTGATAAGTGCTTAATGAAAAGAATTTTAATTATTAAATTAAGTCGTTGTTACCATACACGTATGAACCTGCCCGAAATGGAAATTTTGTTGTTAGCTGTACATTTTTGATGAATACGGAATGAAGTTGCCGCGGTCGCGATTATCTTCTCATTTGAAACGCATAGTACCTTAAGACCTTTCTTAGGTTAGGTTACAAGCATTTCGAAATATAATTTCTTGGATGTGGACGTGGGGACACCCCCCACGATGTTTTCCTTCACCGCCGAGCAAGTGATAATTACAAATATATACATAAACACAAATTTACTGGTACCTACATTCTTACTTGAATTGATTTGAACCAGGCACCGCTCAGTTGATGGCCAGGTTCTTTATCCATTGAGCTATCACTGCTGGCGGTTTTGCAACTATCAAAGCTAAGTCATTTCTTTTTATACTACGTCGGGAGGTGTACAAGCATACGGCCCACCTGATGTAAAGCGGTTATCGCAGCCTATCAACGCTTGCAATACATTAAGTATCACTCACGCGATACCTGCTGCAAACACAGCAACTCCATAGGTGCTCGCTGGTCACCAGCAGGAACATAACAACCCTCTAGAGGGTTGTTATTTGGCTGCAGTTTTCTTTTAGGTGGAGGTAATTCCCAGACTTTGCTTTGATGCGCCCTACCTCTCTTAAAAACCCCGACGCCATGACAAACAGACGTGTCCATGTACACAAATGACATAAGTGGGAATCGAACCCACGAGCGTTGGTATCAAAGTAGTTTTATCAAGTAGCTGTTACTGTGTTAACATAGTATATTGATAAAATAATTATAGGTAGGTACGAGTATTATACTAGTTGATTATCTATCTATAACTTCACGCCAAATCCCTTGCGGGGCAGGCAGAGAGAACCGAGCGCCACGTGACTCGATCCTTACATATCTCACTCGCTTCTTTAACATTCATTGCTTATCATGCACGCTCGCCGGTTTCTAGGGCTCCTGACATCACCTTCTGATAGAATGCGACCAATTTGGTCATGGTAGGTAAGTCTTGGCCTTCCTCGGCTCCTACATCCTTCAACTTTTGCATTGTATATCTGCTTCGTCATTCTTTCATCCTACATTCTTTCTACATGTCCGAACCAACGGAGCATGCTTCTTCTTATTTTAACATCGACGCTCTCTTTCAGACCAACTCTGTTTCTAACATCATCATTGCGAATACGGTCTACAAGCGTGACTAGTTGATTAAATTAACTTATAATGAAATAAATACAAATAGTGTATTTGCTAATAATTATATACTTATAAAAGATATACATAAGATAGAGTAAAGCAGAACACGCAGCTCTTATTGGCTAGTTCGCGAATCAACATGGCGGCGCTTATCGTCTTATTGGTTAAAGTATCCTCTAATTGGTCAGTAGCTTTGACGAGCTCGGTGGCTCAGTCGTGACTGACGCGACTTTGACACGAACGCTCGTCGGTTCGATTCCCACACAATGCAAACATTTGTGTGCATGAACACGCTTTTTGTCTTGGTCTGGATGTTTTAAGAGATCGCTACGGATCAGGGGGTAATGTGGAATGCACAGCTCTTCATCGAGTCCGCTCGAGATGATAGCTGAGATGATCAGGCGCTAAAAGTATATCTTTATTCCTTTTAAGAGAGGTAGGGCACATCAAAGCAGCCCGTCTGGGGAAGTACCTCCACCTCACAGAAAACCGCAGCCAAATAAAAACTCTTTAGAGGCTTGTTGTGTTCATACGAGTGAGATCACCGGTAAACTCGTAAATAGTTGCTATGTTATCAACAGGAGTTAGGCGCAAATAATACTTATTATATTGCAAGCGTTCATCAGGCATCCGTATGGTTGCACGCCCCCTGGCGTTGTGTGAAATTATTTGTTTTAAAAGTTTGAGCCGTGTAGACGTTTTCTGCCGGAACACAGTTAATTTCCGTATCAAATACCAACAGTTAATTTCAAGACCGCAGCCAAGGCTACAGAATCGTGGGCTAATAAATTATTTATAACTCAAACTGGAAATAAATTTACTAAAATCTTTAATAAAAAGAACCTTAAATCGAGGCTATGCAATAATTACATAGTCAAGAACGTAATATAGGTGATGTAAGATAAGTAATAACTTGGATGGTTGTTGCGTTCATGCGAGTGAATGAGGATGTCCAATGTGTAAGGTCTATTATGCCCATAAATCTAAGTGGCGCCCTCCTTTTGTTTTTATTAATAACCCTTTTTTTTGATCATCACCCCCATCACGATGTTTTTCCTCCTCACTTGGTCTATACACTGAAATCTAAGGAGTTGAGAATACTTGACTACACATACTGATAAGTCTTAGCACCACCATTCAGCAGATAGGTATGGAGGTGTCTATTCTGGTGAATGAAAACGTATCTGGTTGCCCTAAGACATATCTACTACTGATCAAGCTATCAACTCATGCTTCTTATATCATAGCAGTAAAGGTGAGATTGGCATGGTTTTGCGTAATTGAGCAGTCGTCGTATAACAATACAACAATACCTGACCTGATCTGATGATAAAATGTCAAGGGTGCTATGGCCTCCTCTCTCTAGTGTATGTTTGACTTCTCTTACCGATTCCTCCAGTATGCATATATATATATATATATATATATATATATCTTCACGTCAGGTCCCTTGCGGGGTAGGCAGAGAGACCCTAGCGCCATAAGACGCGATCCCTACACACTTCACTCGCTTCAATAACATACATTTCTCTTTTCATGCACGTTCCGGTTTGTAAGGCTCCTGACATCCACCTTCTGATAAAACACGACCAATTTGGTCACGGTAGGTTAGTCTTGGTCTTCCTCGGCTACATCCTTCCACTTGCGCATTGTATTTTGTACATTGTACCTTTGATAATTATCATTATATTAAAACTCGGGCGTTTTTGTGAAAAGAAAAATGACCTATTTAAGTACCATATCGTAAGCGTAACTAATGTTTACAATTTAAATTATTGACTTGCCCATTTGCGTATTAACTGTTTACGATAATTATGGAATTCAGTGATCAGTTACATGTTAATGTATGTAAATTTTTTATTAGCTACGGAATGTAACATAATTTTGACGCGGGTACGATAATTGACATACAACTGTTGTTTTTTTAGTGTTCACGACAAAAATGGTGAAAAAGTACACTGGCCTCTGTCATAGTTATAAATAAGTAAATTATGGACGGATGGATTCCCGAGATCCCAGACCACCCGGATGCCAAATGTTGTTGAGATCCGATCAAGGGTGAAAAGGTAACAACCTCACCGACAGAGCTACTATCGCATTTATTAAGTGAGGTAGAGCGCATCAAAGCAGACCGTCTGGGGAAGTACCTCCACCTCGCAGAAATAACAACTCAAATAACAACTCTCTAGAGGGTTGTTGTGTTTCTGCGTGTGAGTGAGGTCACCAGTAAGCTCCTAAGGAGTTGCTGTGTAAGCAGCAGAGGAGGCATCGCGCGAGCGATACTTAATATATCGCAAGCGTTAATAGGCTACGGTAGCCGCTTTACATCAGGTGGGCTGTATACTTGTATACCTCCCGACGTAGTATTAAAAAAAAAATACAATGGTAATATAATAATAATCATAAACAATACGAAAGATATTTAAATAATCAAAACTTCGAGGAATGTACAGAATAGAATTTTGATATAAATTACCACAAGATTACACAGCTCGCTCGCTTCTTTAACATTCGTAACTTATTTAAATATCTTTCTTATTGTTTACGATTATTATTGCAGAGCTGCGTTAGCCAGCGAAGCTATATAATCGAGAAAATTGTCTTTTTTGCAGTTTTGCGGTTTTCGACTGTTACACGTAGTACTCCTTCAGTTTTGAAGCTAGAGAGCTGATCGTTCGACGTGAATGTACCTTAAGTATTGTAGATTCCCCTAAAATAGATTAAATTTCGATTAGCTCAATAAAGGATATCGATAAGTGATGTTATCGCCCCAAAAACCGTTCCAATACAAAGTCAATTGGAGCGCGTATGGCGAGCACTGAAAAACAACAACACGATCACTATCGCCGGTTAGGGTTAGGGTTAGCAGCTCTGCTTACGCAGCTTGCTGTTATTTACTTATTGTGCAAAAGCAGCTCTGCCAATGCGCCGCAGGCCCAGCTCCCCTAGTTATATTACCATTGTAAATGCGATAGTAGCTCTGTCGGTAGAAGAAGAAAAATAGAAGCGAGTGAAGTGTGTAAGGACCGCGTGTTATGGCGCTCGGTTCTATCTGCGTACCCCGCAAGGGACTTGGCGTGAAGATATACATACATACATACAATAAACATACTCTGTCGGTTCGGACATGTAGAAAGAATGTAGGATGAAAGAATGACGAAACAGATACACATTACGAAAGTGGAAGGATGTAGTAGCCGAGGAAGACTTACACTAAGCTACCATGACCAAATTGGTCGTGTTCTATCAGAAGGTGATGTCAGGAGGCCCAGGAACCGGCGAGCGTGTACGAGAAGAGCAATGAATGTTATTGCAGCGAGTGAGGTGTGTACGGATCGAGTCACGTGGCGCTCGGTGAACTCTGCCTACACCGCAAGGGATTTGGCGTGAAGTTGTAGATAGATAGACATACAAGACATCCAAATACAGATATACATGGTCACAATTATTAAACATTACAATATCTCAAACTGACATCTATTCTTATCACAATTCTTAATAATTTAAAATGTAATTCGATTTTCATTCTTTTAGCATTTTTTGAAGTGAAAACTTCTTTAGCGGCGTTGTGCACTTTTTGGGATGAGTAAAAAATGTTAAACTCGCGTCAGGACACGTGACCCTGACCGTAAGATTTTGGTGAGAATTAGAACTTTAGTTCGCTGCAGCGCTAAAACATTAGTTACCAAAACGTTGTAAGCGCCATGATATTCTTGGCGCTTACGCGTTTCGTTCAACGTAGTTTATCAACATCGCTGTTTGGTTAGACTTGCGCGAGTGTGCGTATGTGTTTGAGTTTTAGAGATTGGCGATGATGATGCTGGTAATGATGATGGTGAAAGAGTCGTTGAAATTATGGATGAAAGTTGATTTTTCTGAGAGATAAACTTTTTAATGTAATGTAAATTGTCATGTTTATGTACAATAGCGCAATAAATGAATACTGTATTTTACCACATACATGATAGTATTTTTATACTGATAAATAAAGCAAATCGTGCGAAATTATTCCCCAACCATTCCAAAATATTCAAAAATGCACAACGTTAATGTTCAAGTTTTCACTTCTGCCGGCACCCACGGAGTGCAACCCGTTTTTTTTAACTGAGCATTCATATAACTTAACAAGGTGTACAAACCTAAGTGATGCCCTCATTTTGTTTTTATTAACAACGATGAATTTAAGACCAATACCAGGAGAACACTCAATACAGGCTCAAGAAGATACATATTTATGTTTTTTTTAAACATATCTTGTATTTATTAAAGTCAAAGTCAAAATCTTTTTATTCCGTAAAAATGGCTACATTTGTTTGGAATCGTCACAATTTTTTCCCCTACCGTGCAGTTTATGACTAGGTGAGCACTGATAAAAATACTGCCAAAAAACTCAGGCATCTGTCTTTTGGTATCCAAACAAATTTACATAATTAATTATTTACATTATAATTGGATCGACTCAATCCCAGGCATTTTTATCATTAATATAATCAGATACTTTATAATATGCCCTGCTACACAATTTGGCTTTAATAGTAGTTTTAAATTTGTTTATTGACAATTCTCTTATATTGCTGGGAAGTTTGTTATAGAACCGTATACATTGCCCCATAAAAGAATTACTTATTTTGTGGAGATGGCTTGCATGTAACACAAGATTATGCTTATATCTAGTATTTATGTTATGAGTATCACTCTTTTTACAAAACGAGTATATTATCTATGTGCAAGTAAACAAAATGTTAATTATTGCTTATTGCGGCCACTCATAGCAATAATCAAAGTTATGACTAATTGTACATAAATAATAAATACAGAATATCCCTCTAGAAAACATAAATATAAATAGTTCTACAGTGTCAGTATTGAGCGTCTCTTTCGGAATTGGTCTTATATTCAGCGTAGATTCATGTTTTAATTCACCGCCGAGTAAGCGATAACTAAAAATATATGTTGTTCTTGTTGTTGTAATATCTTTATTGTACGTTACATTTAAAACAAATTACAATAAAAATAAAGCTAGTGTTGAAAAGGCGGACTTATCCCTAAAAGAGATCTCTTGCAGCCAACCTAGAGTCTTTGATAGAACACTTTACATGGGCGAAAGAACACACGTACACCCACTCACTACAACAATACTATAAATTTCTTAAAAGTAACGTACAACGTTATCTAATATACGCATAATATCGAAAAAAAAAAACGATTTTAATGGTTAATAAGTTGGTGCTATATCCACTGAGCTATCACCTCCCAGGGTAGCTTACGTGTGCCTTCCAAACGATGATGTAATGATGGCAAGGATTAGAAGATACGTCAAAGACTTATGAAAAAAAATGCTGAATAAAAAACTGCAGATTTCATTGAAGTCGACGTTAAAGGATTGAGGCTCCGATTTGAATAGGCGCGAATTACAATGATACCGGTTTCATTTTTTTTTTTTAAGTTTTTAAGGTCGTATGAGTTCACTTGAATAGGGTTGTCACACAATAAATAATTCAACAACTTTAATGTATTTTCTTATTCAATCTATGAAGGTTACAGAAGCGAGTGAAGTATGTAAGGACCGCGTCTTTAGGCACTCGGATCCCTATGCCTACCCCGCAAGGGACCTGACGTGAAGATATACGTACATATATATTCAATCTATTGCTTTTATTCTATATATTCTATGGATCGTCTGTTAAATTCTCTTTTGCCAGATATTTCTCGTGTTTACTTTCTCATATTCATAATGGAGTCAACAAGAATGTGACATCATAAAGTCCACATCTCTGGAGCTATCAGTCAGATTAAAAAAAAAACATTTTGCATTTGATAGTTTATATAGATAGATAGATAGATTATTGGGAAAGGTTATCAAGGTTACTAAGGTTATCCAACATCACGATACGACTCATAGAAGCTGATGAAAGAAAGAAAAGAAAGTATAAAAATCCGTTCCTATTGGAAACCATGCAAAAGCGAGTATGAAGTCGCGGGGGGGCAGAATTGAATATAAATACGGGAATTCTTTATTTGTTTTTGGACTCTTCCGGGCATTTATACAGATCTTACAATATATAAATCTTATTGTATAAATCTTATTGTTAAATAATAATAAACATTAAGATATTTTAACAGAGATTGCGCAAAAATAAATAAATTAAATTAAATTGCGTTCGTAATAATGTCGTAAGAAAGAAAAGTTGGTCTGAAAGAGAGTGTCAGTGTCAGGGTGTGTAGTAAGAAAAGGCACGCTTCGTTGGTTCGGACATGTAGAAAGAACGCAGGGTGGAACAATGACGAAGCAGATATACAACGTGAAAGTGGAAGGATGTCGGAGCCGAGGAAGATCAAAACTAACCTACTATGCCCAAATTGGTCGTGTTATATTAAAAGGTGATAAGTCCTAGGAACCGAGCTGCCATGAAGAGAGCTATGATTTCTTGGACGTGTGTATTTTCTCACGATGTTTTCCTACACTCACCGCGGGCGAGTGATAATTACAAATATATACATAAATCAGAAAATACGAATGTAATGGTACATGCCCATGGCAATATTCGAACAGCTGACCAGTTGATTAACAGGCCGGTTCTTCAACCACTGGACTGGCGTTACTCTCTACGTGGATTGTGTATTATACGTAATTGCATGAATTCCTTCAAGCATTTTATAGTTGACTGAAAGAGATCCCTATTAAGATAAGTCCACCATTAAATAAATAATAAATAAATAAATATTGTCGGACAAATTACACAGCGCCATCTAGCCCCAAAGTAAGCGAAGCTTGTGTTATGGATACTAGACAACTGATAAACATACGTAAATACTTTTTTTTTGTAAATACATACTTATTATACATAGAAAATACCCAGACCAAGACAAACAGACATAATGTTCATGCACACAAATGTTTGTACTGTGTGAGAATCGAACCCACGAGCGTCGGTGTCAAAGTAGTGTAACAACGCGTTTCACCACTGCGCCACCGAGCTCGACAAACCATTATATGTATATCTTCACGTCAGGTCCCTTGCGGGCTAGGCAGAGGGAACCGAGCGCCACGTGACTAGATCCTTACACACCTCACTCGCTTCAATAACATTCATTGCTCCTTCTGATAGACCACGATCAATTTGGTCATGGTAGATAAGTCTTGGCCACCCTCGGCTCCTACATCCTTCCACTTTGCGTTGTATATCTGCTATCGTCATCCTTTCATCCTGCATTCTTACTACATGTTACAGTATATTCGTAAAATAATAATAAATCACAAAGAACACAGCCCTATCCATTCGACATTGGCCCTGGTTGTCATTTTTAGGGTTCCGTACCCAAAGGGTAAAACGGAATCCTATTACTGAGACTTCACTGTCTGAGTCTGTCACCAGGCTGTATCTCACGAACCGTGATAGTTAGACAGCTGAAATTTTCACAGATGATGTATTTCTGTTGCCGCTATAACATCAAATACTAAAAAATAGAATAACATAAATATTTAAGGGGGCTCCCATACAACAAACCTGATTTTTTGCTCATTTTTGCTCGATATTGATAACGGTAGACGTTTGAAATATTCACAGAATATTTAGTTATATATAGAACTTTGAGAATAAATAATTAAATTAAAATAAAACAAATATTTAAGGGGGCCACCCATACAACAAACGTGATTTTTTTGCCGTTTTCATAGATAGTGGTACGGAACCCTTCGTGCGCGAGTCCGACTCGCGCTTGGCCGATTTTTTTATTGAAATTTCAATAGTTTTTTGTTCCGAACGTCCGGAACCGAGGTACATTATCTGTGGTTACCTATGGTATGAGCTATGGTTTTTTTTTCCGAAGTACATGATTACCATAGGTAACTTCATACTTCGAAACAAAAAACGGTGTAATACGAGGGTTATCGCGCCGCTGACGCAGCAACTCCTTAGGTTTACCGTTAATACTTGTTTTTATACAACTTCGGGAGTCGTACAAGCATACGGCCCACCTGATGTAAAGCAGTTACCATAGCCAATTAACACGTGTAATATGTTAAGTAACACTCGCGCGATGCCTCCTCTGCCGCTTATACAGCAACTCCTTAGGACAAACAGACTTCTTACCGACGCTTGTGGGTTCAATCCCCACAAACACATGGCGACCACGAACCGGAAAACGCAGCGTAGAACGCCCCCAACACGATGAACAGACGATCTTGTAAAGATCGCCGGGAGCCGTTGGATGCAAGTAGCATAAGACCGATTGCTGTGGAAGTCTAAGGGGGAGGCCTATGTTCAGCAGTGGACGTCTTTCGGCTGATATGATGATGATGAGATACTAGCACACACACAGGACAAACATTTGTGTGCATCAACATGTTTGTTTGTCTTGGTCTGGGTATATTTAAGCGAGGTAAGGCGCATCAAAGCAGCTATCTGGGGAAATATCTTCACCTCACAGAATAACACGGCCAATAAAAACTCCACGGAGCGTTGTTGTGTTCCTACGGGTGAGGTCACAAGTAAGGTCTTTAGGAGTAGCTGTGCTAGTAGAAGAGGTGGTATCGCATGGGTGATACTTAATGTATTGCAAGAGTTAATAGGCTACGCTAACACTTTACATCAGGTGGGCCGTATGCTAGTATGCCTCTCGACGTTGTAAAATAGCGATCATAGGCTACGGTTGCCGCTTTAAATCAGGTGGTAAAAAAAATATCTAGAACTAGTACAGGAAGCACTAGAAGTAGGTTTAAAGGCAGACGTATATGTTTTTGTTTGTATCACGTCCCAGAATCCACTGACATACAAAACTTACATACAAAACTGTTGCCCTTGCATGATTGCCGCATCTAGATTTAATTGTAATTTCAATGTTAATCAAACATTTAGATTAAACGGTAAGTATGTAATAATTTTTAGTAATAAATTACCATTAATTACGTTTTCGATATCTGATATACTTATGGTGAGTTTGATTTGTATTTTATCATTTTTTTGTTTATAATGATTAATATTTAAGAAAAATGTTCGTAATAATCTAGTTTCTTATTTGTTTTTTATTTACATTTATTATCGTTATCGTTCAATTGCTTAATAACAAATTGAAATTTTAAATAAACATTTATATAGCGCAAATTTTATGAATCTATTTGATTAACAAAATATAATTAAATTTATTAATTTAAAATCTGTATTAAATTTTGATATGATAGCAATAATTTTGATTAATGTCTGTAAGTGCTTATTTACAGACATTAATCAAAATTATTGCTTTTTAATTATTAATTAAATATTGTGTACATTAATTAAGATAACTCACCGATTGTAAATCACGTCACAGCACAACACAAATTAAATCACACAAATTAAAATGTTCCCTTTTCTTCAACTCGACATATAAGGTCGGTTGCACAACCGCGCGTTTCGAGCAGATGACATAAACTGGCCGCAATGTGCGAGTGATTTCGAAAGAAATCGTGGTTAAGTTGGCCTGTGTGCATATAGTTGTATGACGCATCTGTGACGTGCTACCATCGACTGCATTAATTAGCCCATATTAATATTGATATTATTATAATGAATCATTCACTGTGCGAAATATACGATCCGGATATGTCCTTATATCCCGATATCCTGACTACTTTATATAGTTTCGACTATTTATATAGATTATAATAAATATTTTAACATAGAATTAAAATAAATTAAAAATTACAAATGAAATACCGACTCAAAAACATACGATATATTGAAATTCACTAAAATGTATGAAATAATTGTTTTATTTATTTACTTACTTAAATATTTACTAGCAAATATTACAGTGTTTATTTGTATTTAAACTGAAATATACCTTTAGCCTACTTAGAATAAAATAAATTTACCATACACCCCTAACTTCGATATAATTCCAGCTAAAATTATAGACCATGAAACAGGCCCCTCAACATGAGCATTGGGTAGTCATAAATGGGCAAAATATATTGACATAAAATAAATAAATAAATAAATATTGCCGGACAAATTACACAGCGCCACCTAGCCCCAAAGTAAGCGAAGCTTGTGTTATGGGTGTTAGACAACTGATAAACGTATGTACGTAAATATATATTTTTTGTAAACATACCTACTTATTACACATAGAAAATACCCAGACCCAAGACAAACAGACGTGTTCATGCACATAAATGTTATACTGTGTGGGAATCGACCCCACGAGCGTTGGTATCAAAGTAGTGTAACAGCGCGTTCCACCACTGCGCCACCGAGCTCGTCAGAAACATATATATATATATATATATATATTAAAAAAATATATATATATATATATATACAAATACATAGTCATTTTGGAGACGGTGCGTAACAATTAAAAAAAAAAAAACTTTTTTTAATCGGTTTATGAATGACGGTGTGCTGAGGTAACGAACATAAAAAAAGCCTTCAGGCGCGTGTCGGACTCGCGCTCTGAGGGTTCCGTAAAAAAATATTTTCGAAAATACACACATCAAAAGTGTCTAGGGATCAACATATATTTTTGCAATAACTTTTCTCCTGATTGATATTAATTAAAATTTTCTTTAAGGATTCATCAAATAAAGTGTTTTCGTTTGTCTACAGTAACGATAAACCAAGTCACCTTTGCATTAATAAAGAAATTTGCCATTTTCATAATAAAGGGATTTTTGACATTTGAACCACTAACATTAAAGTTCGAAAAAAAGACTGAAATAACAGTTTTCTTTAAAATTTTATTGGGTAACTTAAACAATTAATAATCCGTGTTTCTACCGCGAACACTAACAACACAAGAACATCGGTTTGGCATACTCAAAATGAGTTCATCCAAATCACGCTGTGGAATGGCCGCCCATGTTCGTTGCAACAACAAAAAAAGGTCTTCTTGCGACTGGATACCCTCCATATTCGGCAGAGCTCTTCTCTGTAGCATATCCCATGCATGCTCAATCGGGTTCAAGTCTGGCGACTGAGCAGGCCAGGGCATGACATTGATGTTAGCTGCGGCGAGAGTCTGTCTTACAACTCTTGCGGTGTGCGGTCGTGCATTATCATGCATTAACTGAAATAAGGGACCGATTTGCACTTGTAGAGGAACGATGACGTCTGATACAATCGTCTCAGCATAAATTTGAGCGTTGAGGTTGCCTCTGATCCAAATCAACTCAGTTCTTCCGCCGATCCAAATACCCGCCCATACCATGATGGTTCCACCACTATAAGGATGGACTTCCTGGCAGGATTTTAATCGCTGTTGGCGTCCAGGGGTTCTCCAGTGTCGTATACGTCTTGTATCCGGTCTCATACCAAAACGAGACTCATCAGAAAAGCACACGAAACGCCTTTGTTCTTCTGCCCAATTGCTGTGTTCAAGAGCCCGTTGATATCGAATCCTACGATTGTGCATTGCTATAGGTGGTACCCTTAGCGGTCTTCGGGAATGAAGGTTCACTTCATGCAAGCGGTTTCTGACTGTTTGGTCGCTAATTAAGTTCCCTGAAGAGTGATGAAGCGTCACGGCTAACATCATGGCGGTTATTGTTGGAGCTCTTCGAGTTGTGATTTGAATGTATCGGTCTTGTCTCCGTGTCCATGCATGGGATATGCTACAGAGAAGAGCTCTGCCGAATATGGAGGGTATCCAGTCGCAAGAAGACCTTTTTTTGTTGTTGCAACGAACATGGGCGGCCATTCCACAGCGTGATTTGGATGAACTCATTTTGAGTATGCCAAACCGATGTTCTTGTGTTGTTAGTGTTCGCGGTAGAAACACGGATTATTAATTGTTTAAGTTACCCAATAAAATTTTAAAGAAAACTGTTATTTCAGTCTTTTTTTCGAACTTTAATGTTAGTGGTTCAAATGTCAAAAATCCCTTTATTATGAAAATGGCAAATTTCTTTATTAATGCAAAGGTGACTTGGTTTATCGTTACTGTAGACAAACGAAAACACTTTATTTGATGAATCCTTAAAGAAAATTTTAATTAATATCAATCAGGAGAAAAGTTATTGCAAAAATATATGTTGATCCCTAGACACTTTTGATGTGTGTAATTGTCGTAAAAAAGGATTTTTTTATGTGTTGGAACTACAAATTTACGTTTACGTTTTCAGATTTTTTCCTTTATTTGTGCTGCATGACATTGCTTCTTACTAAATTTCATGATTCTAAGTCAACGGGAAGTATATAGTTTTCGGTTCCCTTGCGAGTGTCAAAACGTGCGCATAAACGAGTCATAAACATCCGTATCATTTGATTGCGTCGACTTAGAAGTTTGATGTTCTCACTACTCGAAGGCATTACAGATCTGAGTATTTGATATTAATTTCAGCTCGATAGCTCCACCCGTTCCTGAACAAAACTGGAAGTTGAGTTAAAAAATACTGCTATAACTTACTAGTTTCCCTCGATCCTTACAAACCTCACTCGCTTCTTTAACATTCGTAGCTCACCTTCTCGACATCACCTTCTGATAAAACACGATCAACTTAGTCAAGGTAGGTAAGTCTTGGCCTTCCTCGGCTCCTACATCCTTCCACTTTTACATTGTATACATTCTGTGTACTAAGTATCGGGAATTTGTCAATAAAACAAAAAATACAAATTATTCATCTAAATTTATTTTATCGCCTTCAAAGTAGGCCCCATCGCTTGCAATACAACATCTCCACCGCTTCACCCAGTCTTCCATACATTTTTCATAGGCTATTTGCGGTATGGCCTTTAGCTCATTCAGCGAATTTTCTTTTATGGCTTCTATCGACTCAAAACGTTTTCCTCGAAGTGGTAATTTTAACTTGGGAAATAAAAAAAAGTCAGACGGAGCCATATCAGGTGAATACGGTGCTTGGTCGAGAACTTTTGTTGAATTTTTCGCTAAAAACTCTTTCACTATAATGGCTGTGTGTGATGGTGCATTATCATGGTGCAGCATCCATGAGTTGTGTTGCCACAAATCTGGACGTTTTCGGCGGATACTCTCACGCAAACGCTTCATGACGCCTAAATAATATTCTTTATTCACTGTTTCTCCCTCTGGAAGGAATTCGGAGTGAACCACACCACGGTAGTCAAAAAAAACTGTCAGCATCACCTTGATTTTGGAGCGACTTTGCCGCGGTTTTTTGTCTCTCGTTTTCGAGACGCCATTCTGAAGACTGTTGGCTTGTTTGCATGTCGTACTCATAAACCCATGTCTCGTCGCCAGTTATTATACGTTTCATAAAGGTCGGATCCGTAGAAGCTCGGGAAACCATGTCTTCAGCGACATGCTTTCGCTGCGCTTTTTGAACAAAATTGAGCTCTTTTGGAACTAGTCGAGCGGCGACGCGTTTCATGCCTAAAATGTCAATGAGAATGTTGTGGACGGACTTAAAAGATATGTTCACCTCACTAGCCAACTCTCTCAGACTCATACGTCGATTTTCGAGCACTAGCTTCTTGATTCTGTCGATGTTTTCTCTGGTCGTAGCGGTTGAAGGTCTACCAGAACGAGGCAAGTCTACTACTACTTCTCGGCCTTCTTTAAAAGCCTTATACCATTCATAAGCCCTTGTTTTCGATATACACGATTCGCCGTAGGTATTTCGCAACATTTTTAGTGATTCACCACATGAAATATCATTTGAAACACAAAATTTAAGGCACACTCTTTGTTCAACAATATTTTCCATTGTAAAAATCGCCGAGGACTCAAAACTATGACCAACAAAAAGTGTAGTTTAAAACAAATTAAATGACAGATCCCGCTCAAATTTTGCGCGCTAAATCAGTACAGTGCTACCAACATGCAGTAAAAAAATTAGAACGACCTCTTTTACGCGGGTCTTTTTATTGACATATTCCCGATACTTTTTACACAGAGTAGTATCTGTTTCGTAATTCATATTTTTTACAGCATAAAGGTATTAAATTAAATAATATTGTGCATTTGCGAATGTGAGCTTCTCGAAGAAATGAGCGGCAAACAAGTACACTGTCCGCCTTATGCTTACCAGGTATCTCAGTCTATAAACACTGGTAATGACAGGAGAGTCGCTCTTGCGTTGCCTTAGAAACCTCCTCTCGAAGAGATCTCGTTCAGCCACAAATCCATAAGGTACCCTTCACTCACCGCAACGCAATGTTTTAGCAACTAAATTTCGATTCGAACCTACTGACCAATGGGAGTACAAACAATAAGTCGATAAGTGACGCGGTGACAGGTTCGGCGGTGATGGAAAACATCGCGAGGGAACCCACACGTCCAAGAAATTATATTTCATTAGACGTGTGACCTAACCTAAGAAAAGACGGCGGTCGCTCCATGTCCAAAATCAGTATCTTCGCCAAATCCTTAGGCTTAGGTAGCGGACCCCGCCAATTCTAAATCGAAACAGTACAACGCTAAGGAAAGTCGATAAGTGACGTGACCAATTTTATCGAAAATTACATCTCCTCGGAGTAGCATAGGTTATTTTATATTTTCTGTTAAGAACCTATGCGAAGCAAGGGCGGGCTGCTAGTTTATAATAAATTATAATATATATACGAGTACTAATAATATATTATATGTTAATATAAGTAGTATTTTCTTTAAATTTAAGATTCACAATTATTTATTTATTTTATTTTATTAATTTTTTTCTAGCTGTGCCCACGACTTCGTCCGCGCGTAAAAGTTATTATTATATTATTTATTTATATTAATAAAAATAAATAAATTTGCTAAAATAAAAGTAGCCTAAGTTACTCCTTACTACATCAGCTATCTGCCAGTGAAAGTCCAGTCGGTCGGTCCAGGTCCAAATCGGTCCAGCCGTTTCAGAGATTACCCGGAACAAACAGAGATAGACAAAAGTAGTAAAAAAAATATTTTGGTATATGTACCGTGTATACATAAAAAGCGGTTATTTTAATATTACAAACAGAAACACAAATTTTATTTATCTGTATGTATAGATTAATGGTTTTACACTTTAATTATAGCGTGATAGAGTAAAAATCTATGCTCGAAAAATATCTACAGCCACGATAGCCTAGTGGTCACAGAATCTATTAACATAATATTAAGTATAATTATTTATTAACGGACAGGTACCGGTTCAAGTCCCGGTGAAGTCATGTACCACTAAATAAGTCTTTACAGATTTATGCACATGTTTGTAAATATAACTTGATCTGTGATGAAAGAAATCACGTCCAAGAAATTTTATTCCGAAAGACTTTTAGATTAACCGAAAAAAAAACCCTTTTTCCGTTCCAACCAACTAAACCGATCAACTGATCAACTATTTTATTTCTTAACGGACCAACGACTTGGTTGATCTGTTAGGAAATGAACGGATGAACTATTTTTATTCCTGACGGAACAACTATTTATACAAGTTGGTCTGTTAGTAACAAATTTCAATTCACATACTGTTCCTTGCATAAAAACTGTAACCTATATATATAATAAATAAACAAAGACCAAACAGTTTAGTACCCGTTTACATTTGTTTATCAACTGATTTTCTTTTTATTTAGTAGCTACTAAAGAGTTTATGCGCTATTAATAAAAAAAAATCGGCAAAGTGCGAGTCGGACTCGCGCACGAAGGGTTCCGTACCATTATCTATAAAAACGACAAAAATCACGTTTGTTGTATGGGAGCCCCCCTTAAATATTTGTTTTATTTTATTTTAATTATTTATTCTAAAAGTGAATATATAACTAAATATTCTGTGAATATTTCAAGCGTCTACCTGTTGCCGTTATCAATATCGAGCAAAAACGAGCAAAAAAATCAGGTTTGTTATATGGGAGCCCCCTTAAATATTGATTTTATGGTATTGTCTTAGGTTTTCGCGATTGTTACACAACTAAACTAAAAAAAACGACCACGTCGACCATCGTTCGAAACGCCAGGTTCAACAAAATAAATAAAATACGCGATACTTCTGTTAAAAATTGTTTAATTCAATATTTATTTTATTCTAAATTTTAGTATTAAATTTGTTGTTATAGCGGCAACAGAAATACATCATCTGTGAAAAATTCAACTGTCTAACTATCGCGGTTCATGAGAGACAGCCTGGTGACAGACGGACGGACAGCGGAGTCTCAGTAATAGGGTTCCGTTTTACCCTTTGGGTACGGAACCCTAAAAATGGAATCAGTGGAAAATATATTTGGAAACGTACAGATTCCTCGACTTTTCAATAAAAATGACTATGGCAAACTTTTTGACCAAACAGACATGCACACAAATATTTGTCTTCCTGTGGGAATCAAATCCACAAGCGTTGGTGCCGAAGTCGCAGTATTAACCACTGCGCCACCGAGCTTGTCAGATAACGGTATGTACCCAAGTCGCGTAGTATATATATCATATACCTGTATGAAGTAAATTTGATTTAAATTTACGGTGTTTAATGCTACGTTGTATGTATGTGGCTAGTTCTTATAGTGAAGGAATTTTGGTGCGCTCAAGTCATAGCTCCTTAGTTTTTAAATATTTCAGATTTATTTTGAATCTGGAATAAGGAACTAATTGGCTTCTATATGGGCACTGAAATTCAGCTAGGTTCGAAAATATCTTTTTGGAGAAAAATGCTTAAACATGAGCAAATTTGTCACTTTCCTGTGGGGCGATTTTACAAAACGCAAGTTTTCTACCGACATAATACGTAAAGTAAGTACATAAATCAAAGAGATTATATCTAATCACAGTAACAATTAATAAAACTTTGCTAAAACGTAAAAAGAAGTTACGTGTCTCCCTAATTTTAGTCGATTTTTCATCATAGAATAGGGGCGACACGAATTGTGTATCACATTCCTGTCAGCTAAAAACATGTGAAGAATACCAATAAATTGAATATTGAGCGCTGTTGCCAGATTTCCGGGACACAATACGTAGTAAAATAAGGTCACTGCCGTTTAAAGTTCCGCCTAACAGCCAATCAGACAGTCGCCACGAAGCTCTCTTCGACCGCAAACGCGTTCGGGTCAGACAACTTCTCACTTGTATGGTATGTATTTACGTAAACAATATTTGGATTTCTTAAATATTGTTTATGGTTTTGATTAATATACCTAGTGTAAATATACCATAAAACATTAACAGGTCATTTAAATACAGCTATTTTGTGTTTTTTATGAAAAACCTCAAAATTATCACTTTCCTGTGTATCACTTGTCTGAATCCATCGAGACAGGAAAGTGATAACATTACAGGAAAGTGATAAACATTCACTTAGATTCCTAATTTCCTCTTAATATTTGTATTATTAACCCGTTGAGGCCTTTTTCCACAGAAACCAAAATGCCACAACTTAAGAAAAAAAGACCAGAGAAGAAGTATTAGCACAAAAGCGCGAAAATGAAAGAAAACGTTATGAACAAATGAAAAATGATCCAGACAAGTTAGCTACTTCAAAAGAAAAGAAAAAACAGTATTATTTAAAGGCAAGAACTACTGGAAAAATAAAAACAATATCTGAAATGACTGATCGTGAAAAAAGGCACTGCAGGAAGTTGTGGCGGGAAAGATCTAGTAAATACTATAAGATAAAATATGCTGCCAAAAAGAGTGATACAGATTTTATAAGAGCGAACACTCCATCAAGCTTATGTAGTGAAGATTTCATTTGTGAACCATCGTCATCCCAGATTCTGCTTTCACCGCTGCAAGAACCATCTTTCAGTCAGTCGTCTAGGTTAAGGGTGGCTAGACAAAAGTCAGTTATACAAAGACGTAAGAGAAACAAAGTAATAAAAGAGAAAGATGACAAAATTAAAAAACTGCAAGCTGAACTGAATAAATACCGGAAGAAAGTCAGCAAATTGCGTAAGAAGAAACAATCTTAAGAAACTACTAACTCCAAACTCGAAAATATCTCAAATGGCTGATGACCCAACAACTCGAACTGAAGTAGTGAAAAAAGCATTATTTGGCGACACTATTGAAAAACAGATAACAGAAAATCTAAAAAATCTTAAGACAAGAAAAGAAAAAGAAATTTCAAATGACGATATCTTTGATCAGTCAGATTCTGAAAGGAATGATGCCGGAAGCCACAGCATACTCAACCCTTCGGACATGGATGATATTTTGAGCTGTACTAGTGACGTGACACTGAATTATAGATGGTCCTGATGGTTTCCTTAGCGATCCTGTGTTAAATATAGACCCTAAAGGTCTGTTCCCGAAAAGTGAAAGAAGGCTGAAAAAGAATAGAAAAGCAAGTGACATACTTCAGTTACACCAAGGAGAAGAGATAAAGAAACCTATACTGCAAAGACCCATTCCCAAAAAAAGAAACCAATAGGAGGGTTACAGGAAAAAATCAAAAATAAAGACACGAAAGGGATTCTGATGATTGTTACTGTATTATCTGTGGATCGTTACATAAAGAAGACACTACAGGCCAATATTGGATCCAATGCGTCATATGTCATCAATGGGCGCAAATTAACTGTATCAAAACGAATCTTGTATCGTTCACTTGTCCTGTTTGTCGGATAAAGACTATGCAATACAAACTTAAACTAACCTAGAATTTTCGACTGATTATTATAAAAGTTTTATTGTGATATTTGATGCCATGCTAATATTTAAGTACCTACTTAAGATTCTTTAAAGTTACTACCTCGAAACAGGTTGTTGTTTATTTTTGTACTTAAGTACACATATTCATAGAATACGAGTACATTAAGTGTGTTGATTATATGATCTCTTTAAGATATATTTAGACTATTATGCTACAAAGACTTGTTTACAACGGACTATCATTATTCTTAGTACCTTAATGTTTAAAATTTTGTAATTCATTATTTCTAAATAAAAAAAAATATGAGAATTTGTGTTTAATAATCTTACTTTCCTGGTTATTTCTCACTATTCTGGCAGTAAAATAACATTTACATCGTAATATTTTCTAACGGTTTTCAGTCAATGTATAAATTATATATAGTCAAGTATATACACGTCACTTATCATTCATTTTTATACATATTTAAAGTTAATTTTCATTTTCCTGTGCCATATATAACTTGCCTGTCTTCAAACATTTTTAAAAGGCATATAAAAGCATATATATATAGACCCACAAAACCTTAGCTTATTTAAGTAAAAACCTTGACCTCTGGCCACTTTGCATACTAAATTTAGGAAATAAAACTATGGGATTAAAAACATCCCGTATAATTCCTTCATAATAAGAACTAGCCATGTATATCTTCACGCCAGGTCCCTTGCGGGGTAGGCAGAGAGAACGGAGCGCCATAAGACGCGGTCCTTACACACTTCACTCGCTTCGGTGACATTCATAGCTTTTTCCATGCACGCTCGCCGGTTCCTGGGGCTTCTGACATCACCTTCTGATAAAACACGACCAATTTGGTCATGGTAGGTTAGTCTCGGTCTTCCTCGGCTCCTATATCCTTCCACTTTTAATGCTACGTTAATACCAAGATTTTGTGGGTTCGATTCCGCCATAAGACAATCATTTGTGTGTATAAACATATCTGGCGGTATCGACCTGGGTGCATGGTTCGACGTCCTAAGCCCCCCCCCCCCCCCCCCCATCCGATGACGTAGTAACGGATCCGGTTATTAGAAAAAAAAGACTTGTCAGAGGCCGATAGCGTGGAATTCCCTGATCGCTCGCGTAATGGAAAGATTGCAGGAAGTGGGAGTATCGATATTCTATATCTGGCAAACTTATTATTGTGGCAAACAAACCTGTTTGATAAGGTGGTAAACAAAACAGCTTTTTATAGAACTTTGGACAGACACGCAGCCGTTCTTATATAAAGCGGTTACCGCAGTAACCCTTGTATTGCAGAAGTATTGTTCGCTCGTTGCCACGTCCGCTGCTAACACAGCAACACCTTAAAGGCTTACTGGTAAGGGGCCATCCATAAATTACGTCACACGAATTTCGTGATTTTTTGACCCCTCCCCCGTCCTTGTCACAGCTGGTCACATTTGTGAGACTCCCCCCCTCCCTAGTGTGACGTCACGTATTTTGCAATTTTATATTTAGAAATTATTGAATTCAAACAGCAGTTCCGAAATTAGTTTTATATCCATTTAACTTATTTTTTAATAAACATGAACATCAAGTCAAACATTTCAAGAAATTAACAAAACAAAAAACGATTACTTTATTAAATAAAGAAAACCTAATCATCTTGAGTCAGAGAGTTGAGTGGGACTTTGAACCCACTCCATGGCATAGCAATCATTTCGTTCTCGTTTGGATTGTTGATATCGGGAACATTCGTTGTGTCAACATCTATTTCATCCAACCATACAACATCACCGTCATCACCCAAACAAAGAATTTCTTGGCACGTCTAGCAGCAATTCTTTGAGGATGTATCTTCGCGATGGACAAAACTTCTTGTTGACTCTTATGTGATTGCTTGTGTTGATTAGTGGCCTTGTATGATACAAAATATAGACCACAGATGCCACATGATCGCTTAAGTTAGTATGCCTCGACACTGGGGCCATAGCTACCATATGGAACTTGCTTCAAATGTGAGAACGCTTGGAGATCCAAAGCTAGCTGAAGTAACAGTGGAGCGAACTTACCTTCAGCGTCATCTTTTTTAGTGTTAGATACCCGCTTGACGTCTGACTAATTAAAACAGGTGGTGGTAAAAACCCCTCTCAAAATAAAAATTCTAAAATTACTCTCATGAACAAACAGACTGACGTAAACCATTCCCCACTATTAAATATCTTTTCGCTCACACCATCCACCCCCACCCTCAATTCAATATAAGGGACGGCACTGCGATGGATTTGTCACTTGTAGCATGGTATTCTTACGATTAACGTCTACAACGCCTGATGATGCCTCGTGGAGTGGCGAAACACGTGTCGCAGCGACGACCAGGCCAGTCGTGGTAGTGACGGTGGTGGTGGGGGCATGCGGATTCTGTTCCAGATGGCGGACGACCGCAGCAGCCGAGGCAGAGACTACCGGAGGAGCCATGGCAGCGTCGGCATGTAGCACGTACTAACAGTAGTGGGTGGGTGCCGGCCGGCGCTAGGCCGCATGAACTAATTGGTGGCGGAAGCACACAAAGCAGGTTAGATCAAATTGCATGTAAAACCCCTCTCGTAATAGTCGTCAAAGGCTAGATCGTCGTACATTAATACAACATGCGACGACCTCGCATTTCACTATTTGTTATAAATATTGCGATTCACGCACATGATTTCCGTACCAAGTGGCATCATTTTTCAATTCCTTAGCCTGTTCAATATTCAGTCTAGTATCTGTTGACACAATATATTCGGCAACCACAGGAAAACCATCAATGACCAATTGGCTCCAAATATTAGCCAGCACAATGCCTGCACTCTCAAATTTTCGTTTTTCTAATTCCAAATCCTTTGTTCGATTACTGGAGTTAAGATGTGAACCGAAACTGTCATGTTTCAATACAACATCAGTAAGTTCGCGACTAAGAGGCGCCATTCGTCGTTCCACTCTGTTGAAAGCACTTCTTCCTGGAGCATTTGTTGCAATGTAAATAGCATCCAAGTCAAAATCTTTAAAATGGCGTATAGCTGAAATTATAACTCGCTCGTATCGTGGATTTTCGTCAGGACCACCATCGCAAGTAATAACAAATACGGGTTTTACAAAACCTTCACAAGTTCTCATAAACTTTTCGAGAGCAGGCATTTCAGAAAGTCTATATGTCTGTAGCACTAGTCTCTGCATTAGAAGAACCATGCTTTCCACTACGAATTGCTACGTATGTAGGTCCAGAGTGTGTCACAGCTTTAGGTTTCCCTTCACCATCTTTCTTTATTACAATACCTGCATAAACAGAAGGAATTAGTTTATGTTTTTCCGCGATCACGAAATCATGATCTGGTAATTTTACACGATAATCGAGGTGCTTAATATTGGAGCTTGAGCGTTCGCTGCTGTAATGCCCAACGGCACGCGTGCTTTGTCATCCATTGATAAAAAGAAAACATGATCAGGACCCAAAATTTAAGTTAAAGATTCCAGGTTTCTTATCGTAGCTGTACAGAATGTGCCATCTTTATTTTTCGAATGTAACGTAGAATCTGGATTGTATAGTTTAGCAGGAACAGTTACGACGTGTCTTTTTCCTTTCTCTGTATTGGCTCGTCAGGGAAGAAGTCTCAAGTATAACTCTGATCTGACTGATAGTATATCCTTGTTTACAAAGTTTGGCTTGTAAATCGTCCAATGTTTTGCAGCACCTTATAGTTTCAGTGCGACGTCGATCATCAGCTGCACCACCGAAAATTGCAATCTCCTTTATAACTTTAAGTATACCGGACTGGTTTTCTTCTACTCTAGGCCAACCAACAGAGTCGCGAATTTTTAGAGCTGCTGCAAAGTCGGTATTACTTTTACAAAGCTCTAAAAAATTTTGTTTTTTCGAGTCACGACTGTGTGTTTGGCGGCATTTATCGTTAATAGTGCAAAGTTCGTGTTTTAACACGTAGATTTGGAAATGTGACGTCACGAAATTTAGGACCCCTCCCACCCCCCTGTCACACAATGTCACACTTCGTCGACCCCCTCCCTCCCCCTTAACGTGTGACGTAATTTATGGATGGTCCCTAACCGCACTCACTCGCAGGTACGCAATCCTTTTGACGAGCTCAGTGGCGCAGTGGTTATAACGTAACCCGATTTTCACATAGCACAAAACATTTGTGCATACCTACATGTCTGTATATGTTGGTCTGGGTATTTAAGAAAGGTTGGGTGCATCAAAGCAGTCCGCCTGGGGAAGTACCTCCACCTCACAGAAAACCGCAGACAAATAACAACTCTCTGGAGGGTTGTTGCATTCCTGCGTCTGAGTGATATTACCAGTAAACTCCTAAGACGTAGCTATGTTAGTAGCAGAGGTGGCATCACGCGAGTTGTACTTAATAATGTTGCGAGAGTTTATAGGCTACGGTTTCCGCTTTACGTCAGGCGGGCCGTATAGTTATATACCAGCTGTAGCAGCGCGTTTCACCACAGCGCCACCGAGCTCGTCTAACTTTATCGTACCGATTTATACCGATTTATACATAAATACCGTTATAAGGAATGCTGTCAATTACGATTGTGTATTCCCCGAGTTTACGCCGAATCATAATGGAAAGATTTATTCTATTTATATGTTTAATGCGCGCATTCCAGCGCATTCGCTCAACCCGCGACGCGGCTGTGTGTCTTAACGTTTAATGCACCTGCCTTTGAAATAACTTGAGGTTTTCCCAACGGGTAGTCCCAAGCATGGGGCTCAGCAGGCAAGGCGTGAAGAGGTGTTTAGAGGGTTGACAACGCACGAGTGACACCGCCGGTGTTGCAAACGTCCATAGACTACGGTGACTGTTTACCAGCAAGCCGTATGCTTGTTTGCCACCTTCGTGGTATAAAAATAATAATACTTATTGTAAATTACAAATTTAAAAAGAATGAATGGAAAATGAGGCAAAAGTGTATCAGGAGCGAATGGAGATTTGGGGAGGGGCCACCCTAGACACAATTAAACACTTAAAGACTTGGTGACGTGGTGAAAAAGGGTCATATCAAGAGCACCCAAAACCGGTGAAGAGGTTGTTGAGTGTGGAAGAAGCGAGAGC
Organism: Pyralis farinalis; assembly: GCA_947507595.1. NCBI lineage: Eukaryota > Metazoa > Arthropoda > Insecta > Lepidoptera > Pyralidae > Pyralis > Pyralis farinalis. The sequence goes on from OX382263.1 coordinate 3,248,561, forward strand.
GGTATGTTTCGATCGGTGCACCTGGCGTTCTATAGTCTCTGCCTACCGCAATGGGAGACAGGCGTGATGATACGTATGTAAACATTTAAAAAATCGCTGACAAAAAGCTTATAAGAAGTGAAAAAAAAATATATAATCTTGCATAGTTATGTAGCATACATAGGTGTTACAAATTTTAGGCCACATATATGTTTGAAAGTAAAGTAAATACCCATTATGCGTCTAAGATCCTTACCGCAGCTAACAAAAGAGCTGATGACCTTACTCGTAAAACGGCTGAACGGATTTTGATAAAACATATCTAGTAACCACCGCTAGAAAATCTGCCTTCAATTAAAAATACCGCATCCAAATCGGTTCACTCATTAGCTACGTTACTACGGTTATACACACAGTAAGACACACACACACATATATATAGCGGTCATACTTATAACGCCCCTCTTTTTACGTAGGGGGTTAAAAAAAAGTCTGCCAGCGGTAGGAGTGCACGTCAGAAGTGAAAACTTCCTAGCTTCACAACCATAGATAACAGAAACAATGGGAGATGTGACATACCACGCGAGTTTACACCGGGACGGTTGTCGCCGAGTTTCACCCCACCATAAAACACTCACACACTTAAATAAATAAAAAATATCATTCTACGCACACAAGTACAACGACACACATTTGTTAAGACGCTGTCATTGGATGTTTATTTAAACAACACCCAAGTAAGCACGCACTACTACATTTATAAAGCGGCAGAAACAAGCGGCCGTATCTCGAAACTGTACACATAGTGAACGAATAATATTACTCGCTTTACATTGCGTGTTGGTAAACGAGCGGTGGCGACTGTGTAATGGTAGAAAAGCAATGTATGATTAAGAATGAGAAATTTGATATTTATAATTTGTATCGTGGTAAGGCCCTGGTAGAAATGGCGTCAGAGAATTTTTGAAATTAATTCTGTATTTATGCTTATAAAACGTAATATTATTTGTACTTATAGGTGATAAGTGATTCCATTTGATTTATAGTTAACCACTGCACTTCTATTTTTGCAAAAAGGCAACAGCACAACTTGGCATTTTGCTAAAACAAGGAGCAACGTATCTCAATCGAACTTGATTGCAACTAACTAACTGTTCTCGTTTTGAGCATATTGCGGCGACACCAACCACGCCCCCTCGTCACATCTCCCGTTGTTTCTGTTATCTATGTTCACAATACTTGTAAACATTATTTATGGGTTGTTGAGATACATATATTTTTTATTATCTTTATCAACATATTAATATAGTAATAAAATATTGTTATTGCGCTGTTTTACATGTATATACCTAGTCGGGTCATAAGTTCAAGTCAAAACCATATTATTTTAATTTTGGAATACTGGCCAGAAATACTTTGACTAATTTAAAAAATAAAAAATAAATTCATTTTCATTCATTTTCAAATATGGAGTGGTCTAAGAATGAAGGTAGAGTCGCAGTTATCGCGTTGCACCGCTGCGGTTACGCGTCAAAAGGGACTTTCAACATTCTACAAAAATTTAAAATAACACTACGGTTTATTTATCGCACTATCAAATGATATACTAAAGATTCAAGCTTCGAAGACCGTAAGAGGAGCGGTCGGCCTCGCACAGTCAGGACACCAGCGGTCATCAAAGCAGTGAAGGCGCGAATCCTAAGGAATCCCGTGCGTAAACAAAAAATCTTAGCACTTATGTATCACGCCAGTAGGCCGATTCTACTAAAAAATTGCAACTGCACTGCAGCGCGGCGTGTGTCAAAATGTGTACATTTTGACGTATCGTCAAGCGATCTGACAGCAGCGACGTTTAACGAAACGTCAATATGTACGCATTTTGACACACGGCGCGTTGCAGTGCAGTTGGAGATTTTTAGTAGAATGGGCCTACAGGTCCCTTGTGCGGTAGGCAGAGAGAACCGAGCGCCATAAGATGCGGTCCTTACACACCTCACTCATATATATATATATATATATATTGTTATATATGAACTGTTTCAGGTAATTTATTATAGAATCGAATACAATTTACATTAAAAGATCTACTGTCTTAGCAAGCCGATGTACTGCCATACGCAATATATTCTTGCTTCTAAGATTTTCACAAAAATTTGAAAATGACTCTATATTTTTACGAGCATACATTATGTTCTCATAAATATACTGAGAGGTAACCGTGAGGATATTTATTTATTTAAATAGTTCTCTAAGAGATTCCCCGCGCCCATGTTATAAATAGAGCGGATCGCTCTCTCTTGTAATATAAAAACAGTTTCAATATAAGTCTTCCTCGGCTCCTACATCCTTCTACTTTAGCGTTGTATATCTATTTCATAATTCTTTCTTCGTGCATTCTTTCCACATGTCCGAATGAACGGAGCATGCCTTTTCTTATTTTACCACCGAGACGCTCTATTTCTGGCCAGCTCTGTTTCTAATTTCATCATTACGAAAACGGTCTACAAGCGTTACACCACAAATTTCGCGCAAAGCTCGCATTTCGACCGCGTTCATCCTACAGTCGTGCTCTCTACCATACCCAGCTATCGATACAGATAGATAGATGTATATTGTAGTACCTATATCATGACGCATTCTTCCTACGTACGAAGGTATCATTTAGCGTCATCACGAATGTACTTAATGATTAAATAATCTAATTTTAATGAATGTATCCGTTTTGGAAATAATATAGATTTTTTTATACTACGTCGGGAGGCATACAAGCATACGGACCACCTGATCTAAAGCGGGTACCGTAGCCTAAACGCTTGCGATATATTAAGTATCACTCGCGCGATGCCTCCTCTGCTGCTTACACAGCAACTCCTTGGGAGCTTACGAGTAACTTCACTCCCACGCAGGAACACAGCAACCCTCTAGGGAGTTATTATTTGGCTGCGGTTTTCTGTGAGGTGGAGGTACTTCCCCAGACTGCATTGATGCGCCCTACTTCTCTTAAAATTTTGGGGTGTAAGTGGCACAATGTCACTCTTAGAGCCAAAGTCGACATCACCTGCACGTGCTGCACCCTGTTTATCAATAGACGAGGCTCTGGCGGAAGAGAGGTAGGTCACGACGTTAGCCCGACTGGGAAAGTAGCTCCAGAATACGGCAGTCAAATAACAACTCCTTGGAGAGTTGTTATGTTCTTGCGAGTGAGTGAGGTCACAGGAGGTGAGGAGTTGCGGTGTTGACAGTGAGGGTGGCAACGTGACTATTAAACAGAATAGCGACATTAATTTTATTGCCAGCGTTCATAGGCTACGGTAACCACATGTTTGCTATCCGTCGTAGTATAAAAAAACGACGAGATGTTAGTATGAAGCAGTGATAGCTCAGTGGATAAAGAACGGGCCTATTATCCGGCGGTCTCGGGGTCGAACCCTGGCGTGGGCAGGTACCACTAAATTGCCAGCCCTCGCTGCCTCCGGGTATCTCAGCGGAGGCAGCGAGGGCTGGCAGAAGTTGGCCTGCACGGCTTTGGCTACTCGCCAGTAGTTACGCGACCCAGTAGGGTGCGCCACTAGTTCCATGCCTACTCGTGTAACGCGTTGGACGTCCGCTCTTACGTATGCCCTCTTGCAGATCTTGGTGGGGGTATTGTAGGCTGATTTCAGCAAGTTAATATTCGGATCTTTGAGGGCGCAACCCCTGGCCCTAGCGCGATACGCCGCCCGTTTGTTACTAACAACTTCAGCGCACTCGCGATTAAACCAAGGGCGTCTCTGGCTTTTGATGATGACATCGGAGTGAAGAATGCAGTATTCCATGCCAATGTCGATGTCGTCAACAATGGCCGCAGCACTCGCCGTGAGATCCTTCTCACTGAAACAGCGCTGCCCCCATGGGACGGAAGCATAGTAGTCGTGCATGCCGCCCCAATCTACTGTCGAGTAGTGCCAGACACGGCGCTTAACCGCCGTGGGTTGTTGCGTAACTGTGTTCGGCACTTTACTGGTCACCAATCAGAGGTAAGACGTGACCTCAACCTGGTATCCAGCAGGGTGGGTCGTCAGCAGTATGTTTAGTAGAGAGGGCGCCTTACCAGCGATGTCTGGTATTCTGGTGGGTTGGTCTACCAGTTATGTCAGGCTGTGCGAAAGAGTGAACGCGTGGGCGGTCCTTCCTGCATGGTTAGTTATGGAGGATCCCAACCAGGTGTCGTGAGGAGAGTTAAAATCCCCCAAACATACCATCTCTGCAGTAGAGTACCGCTCCTTCATATATCGCCCGACTCATGTACTCAAATAGCCGTGTCGTCTCCGTGTACCTAGTATGGGGTCGGTATAGGCACATGTAAATACGGCTCTGAAGGCCCAGGTTTACATGCACCCAGAGGACAGGAAAGGAGGAATCCTCTAAGCAGCGCAGACGGCAACTACATACATCTGAGCGGACAAACAAACAGACACCGGCTTTCACTAGGAAATTCTCCTCCAGCACGTAACCGGGGTACTGGAGGTAGAACGTGTCTACTGGACGCTGGATTTGTATCCCCGTCAAGAAGAGCATAGCGGGCCGTGCCGTCCCAAGGTGTTGTTGGACGGCATTAAGGTTTGATGGACGGAAGGTCCCCTGAACCCCCGGAAAGTAATCGCCGGGTCCCCACTATTCGGTCATCAACTGGCACGACGATCTACCCCGAGATTATGCGCGGTATGAAAGGGCAGCCTCTCAAGGTGGTTAAACTTGATTGGGCCCCTGTATCATACCGCGGGTGGCAAGCGGAACAACCGTTTCATCGGGTCTCTCTGGCCGACTGGTTAACTCAGTCCCCCTGACAACGGATAGACAGAATTCACCACTGTTCCCGCAATATCGCATCGATAATCTACCGAGCACCAGTGCTCACTACACGGTACGCCACTTCGCGGGTGTTCGCCGTGTGTACGGCGGTAGCCAACCAGGCCGTATTTACTCTACCACCGGCTGAGAAGCTGGAATCTCAGGAAATCCTTTAGTCGCCTCTTATGACACCCACGGGAAAGAGGGGGCGGTTATTTCCAGTATTATTTCTCCGTCACCACACGAATATAGCTTATTGGCCTTTGTTCGAATCCTTGTGTGTCAATGTATCACTAAATTCGTGTTTTGGATTTATGTACGTACCAGCTGCAGCCGTGAATTTGTCCGCATATATCACGGTATTCAGTGGGAACCGCTTCTTCTCACTTTCTTTCTTTTTCCTCGGCTTCCACGGATCGTATCATAATGTAAAATAATCTTCCTCAAGAATTGGGTTATCGAATTAAAAATAATTTTCCAAGTCTCACTAGTAGTTCCAAAGATTAGCGCGTTGAAAGAAGATGTGAGGAGAAGAAGAAAAGAAGAAGCGCTTGTGTCCTTGTGTGTAAAGTAGGTCAGTTCAGCTCTGTTTGGTGTGATGTGATACAACTGCCAGCGTGCCGCAGGGCAGTGTGCTGTGTTCTCTACCAATTGTCTTTTTATTAGTTCGATAACAAAGTCGGCGTGCCGCAGGGCAGTGTGTTGTGTCCTCTACCAATTGTCTTTTTATTAGTTCGATAACATTGACGCAGGGAAGTGTGCTATGTCTTGTATCAATTGCTTTTTTATTAGTACAATAACCCACATGCATTTTTCGTCATAACATCTTTATGCAGATGATTTGCAAATACTCGTATATTGACGGGTTTTATCATGTAATATTGGACAAGCCATTAATTTTAAGCAAATGTTGATCTGAACCTTTTAAAATACAACATCGGGAGGTAAATAGGCATACAGCCCACACAGTAGTTACCGCTACCTGTGAGCCATTATAATTCAAATAGCATCACTCGCGCGTTTCCACTTTTGCTGCTCACGTATAAACTCTCAAGTTTTTCAGTAGGATACGGTTCACTTTCATTATTTTCTGTACGTTTCATAATTTTATTTTTAAGTATGTATATCTTCACTGCAGGTCCCTTGCGGGGTAAGCAGAGAGAACCGAGCGCCATAAGACGCGGTCCTTACATACTTCATTCGCTTCTCTAACATTCATAGCTCTTTTCATGCACGCTCGCCGGTTCCTGGGGCTCCTGACATCACCTTCTGATAACACACGATCAATTTGGTTATGGTAGGTTATCTCGGTCTTCCTCGGCTCCTACATCCTTCCACTTTGCATTGTACTGTTTCGTCATTCTTTCGTCCTACATTCTTTCTACATGTCCGAACTAATTTAGCATGCCTTTTCTTATCTTAACGCCGACACTCTCCTTCAGACCAACTCTTTCTCTCACGTCTTCATTACGAAAGCGATCACCAAGCGTTATGCCACAAATTTTGCGCAATGCTCTCATCTCGACTGCATTTATTGTACTTTCATGTTCTCTCTCTGCCATACCCAGGGCCATACCATTGGAATTAGCACCGCGTTGTGTACAGCGAGCTGTGCCTTCTGCTTTTTTATGTATAAATATATATATATATTATATATTATAATATCGGAAGGCATACATACGTCATCGACTCTGTTAGGCTCCTTTATATCGCCGTACCTCTCTCAAAAGCACCCAAACCAAGACAAACGGATATCTCCAACTTTGGTATTAAAAGCTCTTCAAACTAGCAGCTAGGCAGCTGGATTCTAATACCGACATAGAAGCCACAATAATTGTTTTAACATTTTCATGTGCCTTTTTCTTTATAGCGTAACCTCGTTATATTATTTATAGTCTAAGATAAATAATATAACGAGCTGTGCCCGCGACTTCGTCCGCGTGGAATGTTATTTATTTATATTAATAAAAATGAATAAAATTTCAAAAATAATAGTAGCCTAAGTTACTCCTTATTACATCAGGTACCTGCCAGTGAAAGTCCCGTCAAAATCTGTCCAGCCGTTTCAGAAATTAGCCGGACCAAACAGTCAAGACAGACAAAAATTGTAAAAATATTCATTTTGGTATATGTACCGTGTATACATCCATATGCATTTAGTAAAAAGCGGTTATTTTAATATTACAAACAGACACTCTAATTTTATTTATCTGTATAGATTAAGACGTGAGTCTTTCGAAATATAATTTATTAGACGTGGTGGTTTCCTCGCGATGTTTTCCTTCACCGCCGAGCAAGATACTAACAATGTACACAAATTTAGTGGTACATGCCCAGACTAGGATTTGAACCAGGGACCAATCCTTTAACAGGCTGGCACTTTAACCACTGGGCCATCACTGATCATGTCTATGTCTGTCCGTAACACATGCTATGAGCTAAGCAGTATATATATGTCGGAGGGATGTGTGGGCGTTTACGAGTTATCTGCTCTTCATCCATTGTGGTTGCCGTATGAAACGTAAAAAAATCACGTGGTACGCTTAGTAGGTTTAATCATACGCAATTTGATCCAACCCGCTTTGCGTGCTTCCGCCACCAATTAGTTCATGCGGCCTAGCGCCGGCCGGCACCCACCCGCTACTGTTAGTACTTGGTACATGCCGACGCTGCCATGGCTGCTCCGGTAGTCTCTGCCTCGGCTGCTGCGGTCGTCCGTCATCTGGAACAGAATCCGCATGCCCCCACCACCACCGTCGCTGCCACGACTGGCCTGGTCGTATATAGGAACGCGGTGAAGTCAGAATGCGGTTGGTTGGACGTCCGCAGGACTTGACGTCTCGTTCAAAAGTGGCCGCTGTAGTGTTGTCCCCACTCAGCCCGCCCTTTTTACCCGCCATTGACAACTCGATGTTGCCAACCATAGCTCCCGAATACACCCAAGTCGGTTATGACTTGACGTTCCATTTCTACGCTCTACGACATATAGATATTTTTTTTTTACCATTGGGCCATTCGCCGGCACTTATTGACTTCTTATATTTTCAATGACGAGCTAGGTGGCGCAGTAGTTAGTAAGGCTACTTTAACACCAACGCTCGTAGCTTCGTTTCCCACATTAAACACATAATTAAACGCCATGATAATTTGGAGTCCCTAAAACAATCCGTACGATTGGCAGTGAAGAATTTTCCCATGGAAAGAGTTCGATTCGCACACAAGACAAACATTTGTGTGCATGAACATGCCTGTTTGTCTTGGTCTGGATGTTTTAAGAGAGGTGGGGCGCATCAAAGCAGCCCGTCTGGGAAAGTGCCTCCGCCTCACAGAAAATCGCAGCCAAATAACAACTCCCTAGTGGGTTCTTGTGTTCTTGCGTGAGAGTGAGGTCACCAGTAAGCTGCTAAGGAGTTGCTGTGTAAGCAGCAGAGGAGGCATCGCGCGAGTGATATTTAATATATTACAATGGTTAATACGCTACGGTAACTGCTTTACATCAGGTGGGCCGTGTGCTTGTATGCCTCCCGACGATATTTAAAAAAATGTATGGATTCTGAGTAAAAGGTTTATAATCCGTTTCGAATATAGCTCTACGAGGCAATGTGTATACTCCCACTGATTTCGCAGCCCTTTTTCATTTGTTCCGCAGTACACAAGTGTCTGTCGCTATCAAACAAGCCAATTAAATCCTAATTAAGTTTTAGTAAATGTCTATTAGTTTAATAACTTGTAATATTAGGTCATATTTAATAAATTACTAATAATTGCGGAAAGTTTTAGAATATACTAATTTGAGAGTTTGCACGTCAAAGCAACGACTGGGAAAGTACGAGTACCTCCACGTCACAGTGCCAAATAGCAACTCTTCGGAAATAATTCAGCACAGACCTGTCCTTAATAATATTTAATTTTACCATTTGATATCATTATTGTACCAATATGCTTATGTAAAAAAATTAAATGAAACATATATTACTGTCTTAGGTTTTCGCGATTGTTACACGAACGCTTTGCAGCGTCCGTGGTCGCGGTAAGACATCGCTGCAAAGCGTTTGAAACGTCAGGTTCAACAAAAATAAATAAAACACGCGATACTTCCGTTAAAAATTGTTTAATTTCAATGAGACCTATATTGGCAAGTTTCTTTAGGCATTTCTTCTTCGCCTATGGTCATTTCCGAAATGCTAGTAGATTAAAAAAAAAGGAAAAGTAAAATAAGAGAATTAAATAATATACAATAAGACAATATTTCAAAAAATATAAGTGCCGTGTTATTCGACGACTAACATCTACAGCGCCTGAGATGGATCGTGGAGAGAAACACGTGCCGCAGACGACCAGAGCAGTCATGGCAGCGACACTCAAAGCAGGTTAGATCAAATTGCATATAATTTGCCTTGCGCAAAATAACAGCTGAATATATTTACTACTAGGGGAGCTGGGCCTGCGGCGCATTGGCAGAGCTGCTATTGCACAATAAGTAATAACAGCAAGCTGCGTAAGCAGAGCTGCTAACACTAACCCTAACCGGCGATAGTGATCGTGTTGTTGTTTTTCAGTGCTCGCCATACGCGCTCCAATTGACTTTGTATTGGAACGGTTTTTGGGGCGATAACATCACTTATCGATATTCTTTATTGAGCTAATCGAAATTTAATCTATTTTAGGGGAATCTACAATACTTAAGGTACATTCACGTCGAACGATCAGCTCTCTAGCTTCAAAACTGAAGGAGTACTACGTGTAACAGTCGAAAACCGCAAAACTGCAATAAAGACAATTTTCTCGGTTATATAGCGTCGCTGGCTAACGCAGCTCTGCAATAACAATATCCATCGTTTTTCACTAATATAGACTTACATGTCGATAATTTAAATACTTCACACGTGTAATATTTTCTTTGAAGATTTCATAATTGTGGGCATTATAAAAGACCTATTATCGTAGCGAATTTTAAAACTTGAACGCCTTACTATGTTCCCGATGAAGATGAACAGTTAATACATACGAAGTATAAGGAATTTACAACTTTTGCATTTATCCGGATTATATTCGCCATTTTTTACTTTTGACACAGAGGTTAACGCTCGCGTTTCGGCCACCGCGCCGCTGCGCCGTGTACTGTCATGTACCGAGCGTTGGTGTCAAAGTCGCGTCATTCACGACTGAGCCACCGAGCAGGTCCGAGTAGTTTTTGCGCTTTAGTTCGTCAAAGAAAAAGTATTTCAAACCTGTTCCAATGAGTTCTATTAACATAGAGACTGTTATTAATATATTAAGACATGTAGAAAATACTTGGCCTCTGTGTATCGATCCGTAAGTTTGAAACATTGTGTTTTCTTTGTTTACACTTTATCTCAAGTCTCAAGCGAATACAGTATATGTTTAATGTTAATCGTTTTACCTTAAAATAGGGCGAATCCCTGTGGAAACACTGTAGGCCAATTCTGCTAAATAACTGCAACTGCACTGCAGCGCGGCGTGTGTCAAAATGCGACTCCGTAGGTACATTTTGATATTTCGGTATTCTGTTAAGCGATCTGACAGCAGCGACGTTGCAGCAACGCTGCAGTAAATTAGTCGCTATTCTGTTAAAAAACCTGCACTACACCTGTACATTTCCTGCAATATAATCGAATTCTGTTAAATTGTTTTCACATTTGTATAGCGGTGACAGAAGTTTTGAAGGAGTTTATGTGCAGTTTTGCTAACGTTAGTCTCATGCAACTTTTGCGAAGAGAAGTTAATATTCTGAAGCGGTAGGTAATTTATATTGCAAAATATTTGTTTTGTTTTTGGAAATGTTTGTAGGAATATATGATTAAGTAAAGCTTCTTTTCAGTTAGAAATACCTCCACGCCGGCAACGAAGGTCAATCGGGTGTGAAACTATAGCAGTCAATATTTAGTAAAAATCCAATTTATTAGTTTGAAATATGGAAACATTACAGGAGTTAAGTAGTTCATTTGCAGGATACGCACAGTTGCAGTGCCGTTGCAGTGCAGGAAACTTTAACCAAATACACGTATCGGCACTGCATTATTCCTGCACGACTCAAGTGACAGGCGTAAACGTGCAGTTGCAGTTATTTAGCAGAATTGGCCTACTGGTCCTGGTAACCAAATGATAATACAAGAAACACAATAATTCTCCAGGAAATTGTTATTGGAAGGTGGAGTTACTTCCCTAGTCGAGCCGGCTAATGAATGTGGCATTGGGCTTGAGTAGAGATGCATGTGGTTCGGCATTATATAACTTTATCTACACTTGATTTACATTGTCAATTAGCGATCTTAGCTTGGCGAACGTCGACAAATGGCCTACCCAATAACGTCCAGAACAGACTAATGGGTATTTTTGAAGTGAAAACTTCTTCAGCGGGGTTGTTCAAATTTTTAGGATGAGTTAAAAATGTTAAACTCACGTCTGGACAAGTGACCCTGACCGTAAGATTTTGGTGAGAATTAGAACTTAAGTTCGCTGCAGCGGTAAAACATTAGTTACCTCTAATTACACAATTAAAACATGAAGCACTAGATCGTTCAAAGGGCATTATTTTCTCCCGACCAAAACGTTGTAAGCGTCATGAATTTCATGGCGCTTACGCGTTTCGTTCAACGTAGTTTATCAACATCGCTGTTTGGTTTAAGCGGCGCAGGGCGCTTGCGCGAGTGTGCATGTTTGTTTTAGAGATTGGCGATGATGATGCTGGTAATGATGTTAGTGAAAAAGTCGTTGAAATTATGTATGAAAGTTGATTTTTCTGAGAGATATACTTTTTAATGTAAAATAATTGTAATAGTTCTGAAGTGTTAAATTTTTAATGTAATATAAATTGTCATGTTTGTGTACGATAGCGCAATAAATGAATATTGCATTTTACCACATAGATAGTACTTTTATACTGATAAATAAAGCAATCCGTGCGAAATTATTACCTAACCAAAATATTCAAAAAAGCAGAAAGTTAATGTTCAAGTCTTCACTTCTGCCGGCACTCCCGGAGTGCAACCAGTTTTTTTTTTATACAACGTCAGAAGGCATACAAGCATATGACCCACTTGACGTAAAGCGGTTACCATAGCCTATGAACGCCTGCAATACATCGAATATCACTTGTCCATCCATTGATGATCAATGGATCCACGGTATGCGTCTTTAAAGTCGCTCTACCAGTAGCCAAGCGACTTTTCCAAAAAAATCCCTTCTACCTTATTTATGTCGTAGGCTGCCACGGCCTTCTGTGCCAGTGTTAGTTGACGAATATGTTATTTTGTATAGCTAACATACACATCAACGTGCCCTTGCCCCCGTTCAACACAGTCACATGTAAGGAGAGAGACTGACCCACCCATAACAAATACCAACCATTGAACTCGCAGTGCGGACACTTCACTGCGAAATCATTGCTGGTGACTCTCTCCAGTACATATGGAAACCTGGCAGGCCTAGACAATAATTTTAATATTTGCCGGCCGGCTCATATCGGGACACGTATCAAACTATAGCGCGATTTAATTTCCACACAAAAAGAAATAGCTCCATCTAACAGTCCAACTTGTATACTAAAACGAGAAAGGGTCCGAGAATAAATTGGGGTGAAATGTTGTACGGTCCAATTCAATTGAGTTAACCCTTAATTACACGCGTCGAAAAATTGCGCTATGGTCGCGTGGGGTGTATTTAATCCCATTTTCAAAAGCAAAATAACATACATGTTAAGGGGGTTTATAACATTTTCATATCAAATACACGGAGAATTAATTAAATCCCATGCCAATTAGGGCGTTAAGTATCAAAAATTATATATTTTTGTATGGTGTTGCCTTATACGATTATCTATTGTTTCATCTTTAATTAATTATTGTATGTATATTGTCGTCGTTGTATGAAAGTGTTCGTCTCAAACTGATACCTCAGCGTTATTCAATATAATTAATATTATTAATTATCGTTTTCGCTGTTGTGATATCATTTAGTTTTATTGGCGCCTGAATTCGCAAACAAAGGTACCACTTTGGGCGCCAAAATTAAACTTAAAAACAATAAAATCAGGTAAGCCGTATGCTTGTATGCCTCCCGACGTTGTATAAGAGAAATCTGGCTCTTTCGTTTCAAAAATAACATAAAACAAAAGTCAAAACATAAATTGATATTGAAACAAAATAAAATATATATTCCACAATTAATAAAAATCTTCCGATACGCGTATATGCAAAGTAGTAGAAAAATTAAAACAATTTTATTTTATAGTTTTGTAAGGGGGCTTGTACTACATGTCTTGACGGGCAGGACGGGTCTTGATGAGAGGAATATATATACTACGATTTCCGTAACAAGTTCTTTATTGCAAATATTTCTCACATACACAAACGGTTACAGATATGTTTGTAAAGTAAAGTAAAACTTTATTAGCAAATAAAACTTAATTATTACAACATTTGCAATAGTTACTGCACTAAGCACGCAGGTCTGTATCGCAGTAACCAATGAGTGATTAACATTTTGGTTCTACCTACAGAAGATCCGGTCACTTCTGAATTATACATTGCTTTATAGCTAAAACAAAAAAAAATTGATACACAAATAAACAATAAAACAAAATATCGATAAGAACAAGAGATTATGAGTGAATGTGATGGACGTGTATACATGTGTACAGAGTGTATAAGTGCGATTTTGGAATGTGTGGGTGAGTGTGCGTGTATGGGTGAATGTGTATGTGTGAGTCGAGCGGCAAGTGTAGATGTGGGTTCAGTGATTGCATGTCAGCATGTATTACGATACGACAAGTTAATCAGTCAGTGGGAGAAGTATTTCAGTTTCATCATAGTCAAAGTCAAAGTCAAAATCTTTTTATTCCGTAAAAATGGCTACATTTGTTTGGAATCGCCACAATTTTTTTCCCTACCGTGCAGTTTATGACTAGGTGAGCACTGATAAAAATACTGCCAAAAAACTCAGGCATCCCTCTTTTGGTATCCAAACAAATTTACATAATTAATTAATTACATTATAATTGGATCGACTCAATCCCAGGCATTTTTATCATTAATATAGTCAGATACTTTATAATATGCCCTGCTACACAATTTGGCTTTAATAGTAGTTTTAAACTTGTTTATTGACAATTCTCTTATATTGCTGGGAAGTTTGTTATAGAACCGTATACATTGCCCCATAAAAGAATTACTTATTTTGTGGAGACGGCTTGCATGTAACACAAGATTATGCTTATATCCAGTATTTATGTTATGAGTATCGCTCTTTTTACAAAATGAGTCTATAATATAGTTAGTTAAGTTATATATAGTTAAGGTTAAGGTCCTGTAGCCAGTTCCTGATAACTTTTTTAGCACTGTGTTAGGTTTTTAATGGAACATAGCCGGTTTATCTTATTGTAAACATAAGGGTGAGAGAAGAGGGGTAGCCTCTTTGCGAAGATCGTGCGAACTGGGGGTAGTGTCAACCTAAACACGCGATTTTTGATTAGGGCACCTTATTCTGGGGAATTGAGTGTTTTTTTTGTGTTGAGCACAGCAGACTCGCCATACATACAATTGTCGAACTCTGAGCACTATCGCTTCCTTGTGAAGCAAGTCTGTGGGAAAACGGAAAGGTTTATTTAGCATGACTCTTAAAACAGCACGTTGTGCCCTCTCTATTTCTATAAAATTACTCTTGCTGGAACCTCCCCAGACGCCTATACAATTAATCAAAACTGATTGGCACAAAGAAGTTTATACTGTATTCAGTACCTCGATAGGACTCGACTGTCTCAGTGGTTTTAGAATGTATATATTCGTCCTGACACACCCTGAAAGGCTGGAAATTGTTACGTGACAACATTGTACGATGTGACTGTTCGGTTCCCTCGAGACGACTGACTTTGCCCTCGCACTCGCTGTATAATTCCACGAATTCGCTTATGCTGCACTTTCGGTTTCCCAGGGCCGCTACAGTTTATATTTTATAGATTGGGCTCCAGATGGCGGGCAATCGCAGAGACGACCGGAGCAGCAACGGCAGCGACAGCAAATACTCCAAAAAAGGTGACATCAGATCAATTCGCTCCGTGCTCTCATTTCATGGTCATAAAACCGTAGCATTTACTGGGAGCTTTAGATATGCGGCAACGAAGTGTTGGAATAATATCCCACCACCCATAAGAAATCTTAATGCCAAAGTCACTTTCAAACTACACCTCAAAGCATTCATGTTGGAAAAGCAAAAACTTGGTATTCCCAAACACTTTGTTTGCCGTGTATAAAGTAAGGAATACAATCATCGGTGGTAGATTGCTGAAATTCCCACACATTATTAAGATCAATGACGGATGGTTTTATTTACATTTTGTACTACACAGACACTTCTCTAATACAGACTAGGTGACTTTTTATTGCACTTGTCCTCGGCATCTCGCGGGTGATAGCTGAAAATCAGTGGTTGCTCTTTCTGAGCGACATTACTCACTGAGCTATAGCCCAGTTGCGCTACTGCAGCACACGCGTACTCTAAATAAGACATCCTCAACACAGTATGTATATTCTTATTTGTAACCTCTTATGTGTAAATTATTGTGTGTATGTGTACGTGTGTGTTTTAGAAGCAAAATAAATCATTTATCTATCTATCTATCAAGCATCTACTGACAGTAGTGGGTGGATGCCGGCCGGCATTATTGCTCATGAACTAATCGGTCAGATCAAATTGCACATCATTTTTAAATAATTCAAGATAAATACATGCATATTACCTATTATACCTGTCTCCAATTTTTTTTTTTAATACCGCTAAGGTGGCAAACATGGTTACGGCCTGCCTGATGGTAAGCAGTTACCGTAGCCTATGGCCATTTGCAACACCAGGGGTGTTACTCTTGCGTTACCGACCCTGTAAGAACCTTTTGACGCCTTTCTTGAAGAACCCCATACAGTAGTCCCTTGGGAAAACCTCGGCAGGGAGCTCATTCCACAACTTAATAGTTCTCGGGAGAAAGCTTCTCAGGAACCGCACAGTACGTGACCATTGCGGTTCCAGTGTATGAGGGTGAACTCCCAGCCGTCGGCGAAAGTTCACTGGCGAAGTTTCACTGGCGTACAATAAATTTATAATAAAATCAAGTAACTTGTGTACGCCTGATCTAGTCCTCTCACTGCTACTTCACCGTTCAGAATTTAAGAGCTATGTCAACATTAATTCTTCGTCTAATTTCCTTGTTCTGAAGTTGTTTGCTGTGGTACTTCTATACAGATCTTGAATAGTGTCCAAATTACACTATTACCATATTCAATAGTCTTTCGAAGGTAGGCAAAGGGATTTGTTTGTATTCTATGAACCACCTCCACACTGCCAAAGCTCATTTTCAAATATATATAAATAATAACTACAAATAAATATGGGCTAAATATGGCTGAGAATAGTGTGAATGGAGTGTTCGGAAAACTTCTTGGCAATAAAAACTTGAGCCAGAAGGCACAGCTCGCTATACACAATCGAGTGCTGATCCCAACGCTTATGACACTTATGGAAGCGGGAGCTGGGTATGGCAGAGAGAGCATGAAAGTAGGATAAACGCGGTCGAAGTGCGAGCGGTGTGCAAAATTTGTACGCTTGTAGACCGTATTCGAAATGATGATGTTAGAAACAGAATTTATATTCCGAATAGCTTGTGCAAGGAATGTTAAAGAAGCGAGTGAGGTATGTAAGGATCGAGTCACATGGCGCTCGGTTCTGTCTGCCTACCCCAAAGAAATTGGCGCGAAGTTATAGATAGATAGACAAATAAATATTATCGGACAAATTGCTCAGCGCTAACAAGCCACAAAGTAAGCAACGCTTGTGTTATGGGTACTAGACAACTGATAAACATACGTAAATACATTTTGTTTGTTAATATATACTTATGATATACAGAAAACACCCAGACCAAGAAACTATTTCGTATGGTAAATATTTTGATTAAATAAATACTTTGACACCAACGCTCGTGTGTTCGATTCCCACACAGGACAAACATTTGTGTGCATGAACATATCTGTTTGTCTTGGTGTGCGTATTTTAAGAGAGGTGGGTCGCATCAAAGCCGTCTGGGAATGTACCTCCACCTCACAGAAAACCGCATCCAAATAACAAGTCCCTAAAGGGTTGTTGTGTTCCAGCGTGTGAGTGAGTTCACCGGTAAACTCCTGTGGAGTTGATGTGTTAGCAGCAGTGGTGGCATCGCGCGAGAGATACTTATTGCATTGCAAGTGTTCATAGGCTACGGTAACCGCACGGTACGGAGATTACATTACGCGGAAAACAGCAATTTTACATAGGTTTCTTACAGTAGTACTCTCCAATTGGCCGCGGGACGTAAGTTAAGTATTAATGTGGCCCGTAGCGGCACGGTAGACTCGAAGAGAAGCTTTCTTCCGAGAACCGTTAGGTTCTGAAATGAACTTCCGAGGTTTCCAAGGGACTACAGCATGACCTTCTTCGATGAGCCGTAACGTGGTCACACTCACAGAAGATAGCGGATATGCTCCTGAATATGTTACTGCGTGTGATTGAGGTAATCAGAAGGCTCCTGCAGATTGCTATATTTGCAGAGGTTACACGAGCATCTTGTATCGCAAGTGTTTATTACTACGGTAATCACTTAAATCAGGTTGGCCGTATGATTATTTGCTTCCGACGCAGTGAAAAAAACATACAAAATGACTTTAAGCTATAAAATGTTACGACTTTATTATGTAAACAACTCATTCGCTACAAAATATACACAAGTGGTTGTTATGCAGTAAACATATTAATTTGTTTACAATCGCACAGCAAGTAGGACATACATAAAATTTATTGCATATTGTCTCCAAGTATTCTTTGTAAATATACAAGACAAGGAAGCTAAAAGGTAAACACATAGGGTTATAATTTGCTATTTTGAAATAGGAATGCATCCTATTTCTCTTAAAAATAATTTACGCATAGAAGAAATGAAAAAAAAATAGATATGTTTATACCTTTCGATACAATCGTTCTGGAATAACTCAGGGAAGTATGGTAGGGCCCTACTTACACTTACAGTTTCTACGATATGTTATATGTATGTTCATGTATATGTATGGCCTATAATTCGTACAGGGTATGTGGTGGCTAGTGGATGTCGTACCTCTAAAGAATGCGGCAACCAATTGCTAATGGAATCATATTTTGTGAACAAATGAATGAATGAATAATTATTGCTTTAAAAGTAGTACAAATGTATGTACGTATTCACAATTATCATATGCTCTATAGAACTGTAATTCTATAGCATATTTAGAATATCAGTATTATATAGATAACAATCATTCTTATTCAACAGCGCAATAAATGAAAATTTTATTACTATATTAATATGTTGATAAAATAAATTCAAAAAAAAAAAATTTCTTTACAACCCATAAATAATGTTTACAAGTTTGTGAAACTAGGTTCAGACTGCACTCCTACCGCTGTCTTACCTGGCGTGAAGATATACCTACCTACCGTGAAGATATACGTAACTAGCGTGAAGATATAATAAAGATTTTAAGAGAGTTAGAACGCATCAAATTGTTGTTCGTGTAGTTATGGGACTAATTTTTTATTTTTATACAACGTCATAGGGCATTCAAGCATACGGTCCACCTGATTTGAAGCGGTCACCGTAGCCTATGAACGCTTGTAATACATTAAGTGTCGCGCTATGCCACCTCTGCTGCTAACACAGTTCCTTAGGAGCTTACTGGTGACCTCACTCACACGCAAGAACACGACAACCCTCTAGGGAGTTGTTTTTTGGCTGCGTTTCCTATAATTTGGAAGTACTTCCCCAGACGGGCTGCTTCGATGCGTACCTCTCTTAAAACATCCAGACCAAGACAAACAGACATGTTCATGCACACAAATGTTTGTCTTGTGTGGGAATCGAACCGACGAGCGTCGGTGTCAATTCGCGTCATTCACGACTGAGCCGCCGCCGAGCTCGTCAAAAATCGCAATTGGAATGTAGTGTTATGTCCATTATTAACGCTGAAATTTATTCCCCTGTGGTTAACTGACCTTTTAATCTGAGATATTTTTCCACGGACTACGTCATAGGTTTTGCCGAGTTCTGCTTCCCAGGATGAGAGGCCATTTATAATTCCAAGTATCGTTGATTCCGTAAATATATTTTTTATGGAAAATTCTTTAATTATCGACTTTAGCGGTTTCCTAAATTTTATTTATTGATGTACCTACATATATATATATTTATATATATATATATAATTCAAACATTTTGTTTCTACTCATCAATATATCTACCTGTAGTTACCCAATCATTAAAGCAGTCAAATCGTGCAGATTTTTATTATTATTACTTTGTAGTTTACATTATAAACTGGTATGCTATTAATATTATAAGCCACTAACGTGGCTATCTTATTCCAAAATTTCTTTGAAAGATATGATATATCCTTCGTCAAATAAAAGTCACTAATAAAATTATTAGTGTCAAAAATTACAAATTTGTCATTGTGACAACATGTCAGATAAGTAGATTGTTAATATTGTATATGTTAGTATTTATTTTTGGTGACTGGCAACTAACATACGGAAGTGCGCATAATAATATCTTATTAAGCTTTAATTGGTACAATTTATCTAATGAATAAATTATATCCTTTTTTTGGATTTCTAAACTATTTACTATTAAAAGAACGGTAGTAGATAGTGTCATCCATCTGTGAATCATAATTTTTCCTTTTATTAGGCTGTAGGTTGCATTTGGAATACAATAATTAATAATGGTGTCTTTTAGATGGTTACACATTAGTGTGCCTAGGTTATAACATGCATGTGTGGTCATTTTTTTGTGTATATCCAAGAACGATATTTACGTGGTTTCAAAAATATACCACCACATTAACCCTCACTCATCCCAATGCAAGGATACGGGTATCTTATCTATCTTATCTATATGTATCTATATGTATGTTGTAGAATCGGCCTATTGAACGAGTAGTTGCAGTTCTTTAGTAGAATCGGCCTACTGAACGAGTAGTTGCAGTTCTTTAGTAGAATCGGCCTACTGAACGAGCAGTTGCAGTTCTTTAGTAGAATCGGCCTACTGAACGAGTAGTTGCAGTTCTTTAGTAGAATCGGCCTACTGAACGAGTAGTTGCAGTTCTTTAGTAGAATCGGCCTACTGAACGAGTAGTTGCAGTTCTTTAGTAGAATCGGCCTACTGAACGAGTAGTTGCAGTTCTTTAGTAGAATCGGCCTACTGAACGAGTAGTTGCAGTTCTTTAGTAGAATCGGCCTACTGAACGAGTAGTTGCAGTTCTTTAGTAGAATCGGCCTACTGAACGAGTAGTTGCAGTTCTTTAGTAGAATCGGCCTACTGAACGAGTAGTTGCAGTTCTTTAGTAGAATCGGCCTACTGAACGAGTAGTTGCAGTTCTTTAGTAGAATCGCCTACTGAACGAGTAGTTACAGTTCTTTAGTAGAATCGGCCTACTGAACGAGCAGTTGCAGTTTTTTTAGTAGAATAGGCCTACTGAACGTGCAGTTGCAGTTTTTTAGTAGAATCGGCCTACTGAACGAGCAGTTGCAGTTCTTTAGTAGAATCGGCCTACTGAACGAGCAGTTGCAGTTCTTTAGTAGAATCGGCCTACCGAACGAGCAGTTGCAGTTTTTTTTAGTAGAATAGGCCTACTGAACGAGCAGTTGCAGTTTTTTAGTAGAATCGGCCTACTGAACGAGCAGTTGCAGTTCTTTAGTAGAATCGGCCTACCGAACGAGCAGTTGCAGTTTTTTTAGTAGAATAGGCCTACTGAACGAGCAGTTGCAGTTCTTTAGTAGAATCGGCCTACTGAACGAGCAGTTGCAGTTCTTTAGTAGAATCGGCCTACCGAACGAGCAGTTGCAGTTTTTTTAGTAGAATAGGCCTACTGAACGAGCAGTTGCAGTTTTTTAGTAGAATCGGCCTACTGAACGAGTAGTTGCAGTTCTTTAGTAGAATCGGCCTACTGAACGAGCAGTTGCAGTTCCTTAGTAGAATCGGCCTACTGAACGAGCAGTTGCAGTTCTTTAGTAGAATCGGCCTACTGAACGAGCAGTTGCAGTTCTTTAGTAGAATCGGCCTACTGAACGAGTAGTTGCAGTTCTTTAGTAGAATCGGCCTACTGAACGAGCAGTTGCAGTTCTTTAGTAGAATCGGCCTACTGAATGAGCAGTGACAGCCCAATGGATAAAGAACCGGCTCATTGACCAACAGGTCCCCGGTTCGAATCTTGGCATTGTACCACTAAATTCGTGTTTACCTATTTCATATTTGTAATTTGGGGGTCATGTGCCAGAAGCGTGCTCGTTCGCGACCCCTGCCAATCAGTCGATTGCAATTCTGGACCAAGAGCGCACCGACGTGCGGATTAGGGCGTCCCCCGTAGGCGACGCGCACCGATCCGCCCCCGTCGGTGCGAATACAGCTGCATGCGGCGGTGGGGGCCGCCACCCACCACGCAGCGCCAATTCCGGCGGGACGAGGGGAGCCGAGTGCCGCATAGGCACGTGGAATGTGAGAGGTGGATTGAAAGATAAGACGAATGAACTGATCGACGTAATGAATGATAGACGTTTGGATGCTTTATGTGTGACAGAGACTAAGCGCAAGGGGAGCGACACCGATGATCTGCCCGGTGGTATGATGGCCCTATGGTCTGGGGTAGACCGTGACGATCATGCCAGTGCTGGTGTAGGTGTCGTACTCTCCTCTCGCTTAGCCACTGGTGTAAGAGATTACTGTTTGGTAGGGCCTAGACTTCTCTGGGTTCGTATTAAACTGGGCATCACGCGAGTAATTTTGGTTGCAGCATACGCTCCCGTAAGCTCAGCGTGTGCTCAAGAACTGGAGAAGTTTTGGGAATCTGTGAGGGATGTTCTGGACTTAGTTGAAGGGAACGAAAGAGTGATTATGTGTGGAGACTTGAATGGATGGGTTGGGACCAAGCGATACAGCTATGAAGCTGTTCTTGGTCCATATGGAGATAAGAGAGTGAACGAAGCAGGTAAGTCTATACTAGATTTATGTATGAAACGAGGCCTCCTCGTGTCGAATACTTTATTTCATCATAAGGATATTCACACGTATACATGGAGAAGGAATGATCAAAAAAGTGTGATTGATTTGATTTTAATAGATAGACGTCTCCGAAATGTTTTAATGGATACAAGAGCCTTTAGAGGCCCCACTCTTGAGACGGACCACTACCTGGTGGTAAGCCGGTTTGTGGGCCTTTTTAGGAAGTGGAGGCACTGGCGAGTGCGTATCCCTTTCGGAGATCATGAAAGGATAATGAGCGAAAAATTGCAAGATGAAAGTGTAAGGAGAATGTATGTGCATCTGGTAAGTGAGAGACTTGCAAATGCAAGCCTCTCCGACTCAGATGTGGATGATTGTTGGAAAGTTTTGAAAGAAAGTATGGTGGATAGTGCAAAAGAAGCTTGTGGATGCGCAAAGAGACGTAAAACAGCGAAAGGAGATGCCTGGTGGGATGCGGAGGTTGAATCCTCCGTAGCAAGAAAGAGGAAAGCGTGGCTGGATTACGTATCATCTTTGCCTTTAAATGAAAATATGAGAGAAAAGAAGAAAGAAATGTACCGTCTATGCAGGAATGAAACCAAGGCTTTAGTGAAAGAGAAGCGTGAAAGACAAATTATGAATGAGGAAGAGAGGCTGACGAAAAACTTCGAGGCAAATACCAAACTCTTTTGGAGAGAGGTAAAGAAGTCTCGGAGTGGTTCGTCGGCATCTAGAATGGATAAGATAAAGTCTAAAGCTGGTGTCATTCTTGCCAACACTCAGGAAGTGTTAGAACGGTGGAGTGAATATTTTGAGGAAATGTATGAGTATGCCTCGGACGCTGGCAATGAGAGTGAGTCGGATGCTTACTCCACGTTGACGGCGTCCGACGAAGGCATAACTATGGATGAGATCGAATGGTCGATACGAAGCTTGAAAAATGGAAAATCAGCGGGAATTGATCTGATCACAGCTGAGATGATCAAATTAGGTGGCACTTACGTCCGGGACGCCTTCTGGTACCTATGCAACCTGTGCTGGAGAACTGGAAGGGTCCCAATGGACTGGAGACGCGCAGTCATCGTGCCCTTGTATAAAGGCAAGGGATCACGCATGGACTGCGCCAACTATAGGGCCATCAGTTTGATCAGCTTAGCAGCAAAAGTATATGGAAAGGTGATTGAAAGGAGAATGAGGGTGAAATCCGATGAAATGCTGTGGGACGCACAAGGAGGTTTCCGAAATGGAAGGGGATGTACGGATCAAGTTTTCTCGCTCCGCAATATCGTAGAGAAGCATCTGGCCATAGACCGGAAGGTTTTCTGCGGTTTTGTGGATCTTGAGAAAGCCTTTGATAGGGTTGTGCGAAAGGAACTGTGGGACATATTGCCGAGATATGGGATTGACGGTTCACTGCTCCGTGCTGTGCAGTCCACTTACAAGGATTGCTCAGCATGTGTGCGGATAGACGGTGGCATGTCACCCTGGTTTGATGTCAAAATTGGTGTCAAACAGGGTTGCATGCTATCTGCTAGGCTGTTTATCCTGTATCTCGATAGTTGTCTGCAGAGAATAAGGTCAACGAATGTGGGATTGCGCATGGGTGACCAAGTGGTGAACTGTCTGCTGTATGCAGACGATGCCGTGCTATTAGCAGATACACCATCTAAACTGCAAACACTGGTCACAGCGATGAAAGACGACTGTATGGAGAAAGGCTTACTACTGAATGCGAAGAAAACAAAGATAATGGTATTTGAAAGAGAAGAATCCAGAACTAATGTAAGGATTACGATTGATGATGAAGTGTTGGAACAAGTGGATGAGTTTGTATATCTTGGATGCGCTTTCAGCAGGGATGGAAGGTACACCGCAGATGTGGAAAGACGAGTGAGTGCTGGGAATAGTGTGAATGGAGCGTTGGGAAAACTTCTTGGCAGTAAAATCCTGAGCCAGAAGGCACAACTCGCTATACATAATGCAGTGTTGGTCCCAACGCTAACTTATGGAAGCGAGAGTTGGGTATGGCAGAAAGAGCATGAAAGTAGAATAAACGCGGTTGAAATGCGAGCGCTGCGCAAAATTTGTGGCGTAAGGCTCGTAGACCGTATTCGCAATGATGATGTTAGAAATAGAGTTGGTCTGAAAGAGAGCGTCGGTGTTAAAATAAGAAGAGGCATGCTCCGATGGTTCGGGCATGTAGAAAGAATGCAAGATGAAAGAATGACGAAGCAGATATACAATGCAAAAGTGGAAGGATGTAGGAGCCGGGGAAGGCCAAGACTTACCTACCATGACCAAATTGGTCATGTTCTATCAGAAGGTGATGTCAGGAGCCCTAGAAACCGGCGTGCGTGCATGAGAAGAGCAATGAATGTTAAAGAAGCGAGTGAGATATGTAAGGATCGAGTCACGTGGCGCTCGGTTCTCTCTGCCTACCCCGCAAGGGATTTGGCGTGAAGTTATAGATAGATAGATATTTGTAATTATCAATAGCTCGGCGATAAAGAAAAACATCGTGAGGAAACCCGCACGCCCAAGAAATTATATTTCGAAACGCGTGTGACTTAACATAAGAATGAACTGGTTTTCCCATTAGGCTGTGGAGGAACCTAAGATAGAACTGGTTTTCCCATTAGGCTGTGGAGGAACCTAAGATAGATAGATAAGATTATATACGGGTATCAACTCATACTCCACCAAGCTGCTCAAATGCGGATTGGCGGAGGCCAGTGTTTTCAAGCCGCCCGAGGGCCACCGACTTAGTTTAACGACTGTCATCTATCGACAACAGCCGGAAGCTCGGACAAACTCGAGATAGATAAACCCATCCATAGACAGGCTGCGGTCGACGTTACTTAACCTGCGTGTTTGGTTATAATGACAAGCGCAACAACGCCATCAAGCTCTCAACTTTTTTCATAAATATATCTTGATGCTATATATTGTATGATTCAAAGATATCATGTGTATTAGGTTGTTGCAAAGAAAACTTATCACGAACGGAAGGTTAGCGAGTTCCTTAACCTTAAGAGGTTTATTTAATTCAGTTATTGCACCGCTTTGAAACCGGTACTGTGTTCTTGTACCACAGACGTCATGCAAGATGTATGTACCTATAGTTTATTACCTTTCCATTATCTTAATCGAGCAGTAATATGACCCTGGTTCCTGGACATAGTACCACTCACGGAATAGAAAAAACGTCTTGTTTTTGCTATTCCGTGGTACCACTAAACTCGTACTTGTTTTTTTCAAATTTATGTACATATAGCTTGCTCGGCGGTGAAGGAAAACATAGTGAGGAAACTCACACGTTTGTAAGATTGTTTTTTTTTTTTAAATACAATATCCGAATGACATAGGAAACTTCTGTCTAAGTATAACTTGTGGGCAGAGAGAACCGAGCGCCACAAGACACTGTCCTTAGTGTTCTTACACACCTTATTCGCCTGTGTAACATTCATAGCTCTTCTCATGCACGCTCGCCGATTTCTAAGGCTTCTCATATCACCTTCTGATAAAATACTATCAATTTGGTCACAGTAGGTAAGTCTTGGTCTTCCTCCTACATTTTGCATATTTGTTTCGTAATTCTTTCTTCCGGTATTCTTTCATTACGCCACAAATTATGCGCAACGTTCGCATTTCGACTGCGTTTATACTACTTTCAAGGTCTCTCTGCCATACCCAGCTCTCGCTTCGTAATAAATCATGCAGGAAATATTTTCTCTAGTCAAATTGATTTCTACGCACGACACTTTTTAAATTACCGCAAATCTGTAAATGCAAATCTATAGTAATAAATAAACCGAAAAAGTTTGGTTGTTTTTGTTTGAACCACTAAGAATAGTGGTTTCAGAGAAGAAAATTTCATAGCTTGGTTCTTTAGGAAGATTATAGTCTATTCAACGTCACGCTACGACCCTTAGTAGCCGGGAAAAAGAAAAGTAAAAGCGGTTCTTTCGGGGTTCCGTGGTTCGCGCGGACGAAGATGCGTGGCGCAGCTACTTTATTCAAAATATATATTTTAGTTTGAATTCTAAATTTAAATATTTTTTAATCGGCAACTTTTTTAGTGACCTATTGTAAAAGCTGTGATTGTGGCCCTGTATACATAGCATGGATTTATTGAAAACAGGGTTGATTACAGTCCCTTGGGAAAACCTGAACAGAAGGGTCATTCCATAACTGTTCTCGGAAGAAAACTTCTCTGGAACCGCACAGTACGCGACCGTTGCGATAAGAGCATGTGAGGGTGAACTCCCCGCCGGCTGCGACCAGTGCGGTTTTAAAACCGCACTGATGTTGACTTTATTCCACTGCTGAACATAGGCCTCCCCTCTAGAGTCAATTGTCTCGATCCTGGCCCACCATCACCACCAGCCATCGACTACATACAGGTTTGAGGTCATCGCTCCATCTAGTGGTTGGGGCTATTTTCACTAGCGGTTGTCGTTTCTGCGAGTAATGTGACTCACCCACTGCCACTTCAGCTTGCTTTTTCTTTGGGCTTTGTCGGTTACTTTAGTTAAAATTAGGAAAAGGGAATAACGCTAGGAGAAAGAAAATCTTATAAAAGTTAACAAAATTTCTAATAAGGCAGACCTTTGCCTTCAGATACTGTATAAAATAACGGATAAATGAATAATACAATAAATATGTAATTATTATTTTATTAAAACAAAGATACTATTAAACATAAACACAATCGAGTACAAGTAATACACGTGTAATTGAATAAATATTTTGTGCCTACACAAATCAATATATCCATTCGTTACCATTTTAATATCAATTAAAATTTTCGGTCCCTACAGCTGCCTAACGCTCGTTTCTATCGACTAACAATAAAGGCCCAAAACCGGTAGGAAACATACTAAAATACCGGTAATTCACATTCTTATTTTTTAAGTATATAAGATTTCCTGAAAAAATCTGTAGGAAACATAAAAAATAAGGGTAAATTTCCATTTTAAGGTAACAAAAATTGGTAGGAAACATACAAAAAAATACAGATATTTCACATTCTTAATTGAAGCTTACGGTTTCGTGCACGGATGTTTTACAACGTAAAAAAGTTTAGAAATTTTGAGTTTCCGACGTAAAAATACGCTTTTACCAAATTGTTACCAATGAAATTAGATTTATATCTTTTTCAAATGTTAAAAGTATCTTTTAAAAACATAACTGCATTTAACTTTCAGTCTAAGGGCTGTGCGATAGAAATCTAAATAAGGGCACATTTGTATAATCGAACACATGAAGGGTTGTAGTTATTTTAAGAACATTTCATGGACACTCGCCTGCATGAAGTAAACATAAGGATCACGTGAAAAAATATACAAGAAAAAATAAAAAAACAAAGTTATAATTTTTTTTATTTTAGTATTTTTTTCGTGTATATTTTAAATTTATTAAAGTAATAAGAATTTAATATTATGAATACTATTTCGGTAAATTAAATAAAATAAAAATCAGTTAAAATGTGATATTTCTAGAATAAACAACATTAAAATATTATAATACAATGTGTGACAATCAGGTAATTCGATCTAAACATGTGTGTGATTATTTAGTAGAAAGTGTAGTAAAGAAAAACAAATTAAATTTACACCAGCGTTAGTTTATAACAAACAAACAACCAATTTATTCATATACGTAATGATAACGTCAAATATAGCCCATTATTTCCTTAATTTTTAACATATGGCAATACTTTAAAATGATATGAATCTGAACATTTAATAAATAAATTAAATCTTTAACAAAAATGTTTCTTGCAAACACAAACAAAAAAATATTTATTTTTGATGTAAACACCTTCGCTTTTAAGGGCGTACGAGTTAATGTAAACCCTATTATCATCCTTTCTATGTTGCTATATTTAGATTCCTATGAACAGCAACTATATCTTTGGCACTACACAAATAAATTACATTATAAAAAAACACAAGATTTACAGTAAGTAGATGACCATACGCGCCCGTATCGCCCATGTAGCCAGGATTTATGACAAAAATCATACTGGGAGCGAAGCGAATCTAAGTTCATTTAAATTTGCTCGCGCAATTATGAGAGCGAAACGTAGCTATGCGAGCTATAGAGGGTTCACACTGTAGACTCTTTGTGGCTGTCTCAGCCCTGCTCGAGGGCAGGCACTTCGCTTCGCTGTGCAACCCAACCCAACAAAAAGTATAGGTAAGACGCAGTAGCAACGTGAGTGAAGGTAAACGAATTTAGCCTCGCTTCGCTTAGCTCCCAGTGGAGCCTGCGTTTCACGCAGTTCACTTCTCTATTGCTATATTCAAGTTTTCGTTCGCACCGAACCGTCAAAAGTCTAAGCCGGCAAAAGACTATACTTTTTTTTCATGAACGCGGCAATAAATTACCTCATTTCTGTAAATAGTGATTGTCGAATATTCGCCATCTATTCACTATAAATTCGCTAAAACCCAATCAACCGACCAAACACCACCTTAATACATACTTAATTTGTTGATTATCATAAATTATTATAAATATCATAATATATCAAGTTTCATAAATGCTCTGTTAGCACAATTGCCATACGTAAACGATCAATGCGATACGGAAATATGAAAGATATAAATTATTTAACACGTGGTATTGCATCCGATGACCTCTACATGTCAACGACCTGGCCCATTAGCAAATTATTTTCGAGTCCGTTTGATTGACGTCATTTCCTCTCTGAAGGCTCAGAAAAAGTTAAATGAGAGACCGATGAACTAAAATGAGCTCTATGGCACTAGTAATAAATAGTTACATCGTTTAATTAGTTCACGGAACACTCACAGAGGGCAATTTAAGTTAGCAAACAAAATTATCTTTTTTTATATCATTAAATCATTATACACATTGAAAGTGCGCTACGAAATCTTAAAAGTTAGATAATTACCATAAATACAATTGATTTTCGTGCAATATTTATTAACAAGGAACATGATTCCGTCATCTATGCATGCTTTGTATTGTATGTCCACGTGGCAGAATACAGTTGCAGTTTTTTGTTTTATTTTCCATACCTGTAGTTCACAATAAATTTAACTTTGTGCTTGCGTGTAAATGAACACATTGTGAGTGTTTAAAACCGAACCCTATCGCAAAACAAACAAAAATCCAAACACAACGAACTCATACTCCTATGATTTATATAGTTGAACGCATTTACAGAACGATATTCTAGGGGTGTCAAATGTCATTTTCCCCCTTTATTGATCCAATATTCGGAATAAAACAATTAGCGGTTTTGTTACGATTCAACAATGAAGTGGGTCGCTTGTTTCTAGGGCTGCTGGTATCACCTTCTGATAAGACATGACCAGTTTGATCGTGGTAGGTCTTCCTCAACATCCTTCGACATGCGCGTGGTATATAATTTCGTAATTTTTTCCATTTCAGTCACGGGTCTTATAACCCGCATTTTTAATCGATTCTTTAAATTTGTTTACATAGTAACACATATAAGCCGTCCATCTAAAAGCTTATTAATAACATAGCCAGAATTAAGAACGCTTTTAAAAATTGCGTATGCTATCAATATCGAAATATTATTGTATCACATTGACCGTCTACGTAGGACAGTTAATGTTAGTCCTTATGGATAAATAATTAGCCCATTGATTGCCACTTGAAATTTAAATACTAATATCAACAACTGAACGCATATGGTGCGTTGATAGCATGTCGTTGGTATCTCATTCAACGCGTTCTGGTTCATGGGTTTAAGAATGATAAAATATTCATCTATTCATAAATCATTGCACGTGTAATTTAAAAGTTACAGAGTAAAAGAGATCGATTGAGACTCCGATTAGGGCTAAATAATTTGATCAAAGATACACATCTATTTGCGATTACATATGGTTTTGCGAGCACTATCTTGCCCTAAGCGAAGTGTCGGTTGCTCCATTTCACAAAGGTTTTTTTTAATAACAATTGATTTAAAAGTAAATAAAATATAAACGGTTTACGCGGTAAATCTCATTATCGTATCTATATGTAGGAACTGCTGCTTACTGGCATATTTATTAGATGTTATCGATGATGTATGTACATGTATAACTTCACGCCAGGTCCCTTACGGGGTATGCAGAGACAACCGAGCGCCATAAGACGCGGTCCTTACACACTTCACTCCCTTCTGTGATGTTCATAGCTCTTTTCATGCACACTCGCCGGTTCCTGGGGCTCCTGACATATATATATATATCGTTATCAATCATGCTCTATGAAATACCATAGACAGCCTAAATAATTCAGCTATCCGGGGCTTCTGACCAATGAGAGGATATTTTAATCAATAAGACGAAAAGTGACGTAATGTTGATCCGAGAACTAGCCAATGAGAGCTGCGTGTTCTACTTTACCCCCCGACCCGTAGCGGTGAATTGAGTTACTACATAATGTCGGTCTGATCGGTTCTCCGTTCCTTAATTTCTTCACGTATATAACAAACGAAGTCGATCTTTCTTATGTGTCTATGATCGATAATAACCTACTTACAGCCCTAGAGTTGTAATCGGCTTTTTACAACAATGGCGTGCGACTGGCGACTTTTGTATTTGAAGTGGCTTCGCTATAAAAAAAATGGTTAAATCATGTATTTTAGTCGGGAAAGCCGATTAGTTAGCTAATTAAGCCGTTTTACGCGTGGAGCTCCGCAGTGCTCGGCGTGAGCAGAGGCGACATTCAATAATGATGATGATTTACATATGCGGTCAAAAGTAAATGAACTGACGCGAATAAAATGTATGAATTAATTCATTAACCACTGTGGTTGGACTTCATCCGCGCCATGTGAACGCCAGCTTTAATCATTTAAATTATCGAATAAAAAATTACGCGATGCATACATACATACAAATATTTTTAATACAATTTTGACACTTAACATCATTGTCAGAAGGTTCAATTTAGTTCGACGTAGAGCGTGGCCAATGAAGATATGGCTCAGTCAAAGGGTATACGGAAATATCTCCGTAATATTTCACTCCCGGCCGAACAGTATATTCACTCCATTTAAAAACACTAATTAGTATACTAAGCACCAAATATTCGTGACGAAATGCTTCGAAGTTATTCAAAAAAATGACGAAATGTTTCGATTTTTCAATGACGAATAAGTACGCTCGCACAAGGGGCTTGTTCAGCATTTAACAAACTTTAGGCTGCCTGTCCACTGGAGCCGAGAAGAGAGAAGAGGAGCGAAGCCGTGACAATATTAACCAATAGAATCTGAACTCCTCTCCGCTCTGCCATCAGTGGACATGAATTTGCAAATTAGATTAAAAATTCATACATTACAACACAGAGAGGGGAAGCGGAGCCGAAAAACGTAGCGGGGAGGCGGAAAAGGGAAGCAGAGTAAAAAAAATGGCCGCGGGTTGTCACCGTATGGGAGAGAGGAGGGTGCGGCTGTGATCTGGCCAGTGCTCCACATTCTCCGCTTCGTATTACTCCCTCACTTCGCTCCGCTTCCTCGCTCCGCGTCAATTTAACCTTGCGGCGCGCTTGCTGAGTATTACGAATGCTTCGATATTATTTAGAAAAAATGACGAGATGTTTCGAGTTTTGAATGACAAATACTTTTTTACAACTAGCTTATTAAACATTCAGCTTTATTTTGAATTATTCGAAAAATTACTATATGTTTCGAGTTTTAAATGACTAACAAAAGCTTGTACAATTTTTGAAAAGCTTTATATTGGACATTTTGAATAGACCGTGCGAAATGCTTGTTCAATGGTATGAATGCATCGAAATGACTTGAGATGACATGTTTAGAAATTTAAATAGCGATAACAGTATGTTGACACCGCTGCACCCACTCACTTCTTCGCATCAGAGTTGTACCTTCCATGCCCGCTGAAAGGGATTTAAGATATACAATGTCATCCACTGTTTCAACACCACAACACATCATCACCCCTAACCCATGTTTTCATTCCGGTCTCCTATCTTCCAAATACCATTATCTTTGTTTTTTTTGAGCGCATTATTCTTCGCATTATTTGATGAGAAGCAAATTCACAGCAATAAATTACTGTTAATATGTATATATGGTTAAAACCACTTACATTTTAAAATAAATACTATAAAACATAATAAAAACATATACATTGTCACAAAAAAAATGCTGTCTTAACACCGAAGTATTTCGTCATTAATTAAATACTTTCTCAATTACTCGATATATTTCGAAAAATTTCGTCACAAATTAAAAAATTGCGAACAATGTCGAAGTGTTTCGTCATTCGTCGAAATATTTAGGTTGTCGTCGTCATCCGAGGGCTCGGGGGGGCACTACATGAGGGCGCATTGGTTAAGGTCCTGGGCCGAGGGCGTCGCAAAGCCATTGGGTGGTACCTCCCCAACCAACTCCGAAGGCGGTTGTCCAAGATCCTGCATCTGTAATTCCATTCGTGTTTTTCTAGTATCCATAAAAACAAAATTATATAAAGAACATCAATGTACTTTTATAGAACGTCAGGAGGCATGCAAGCATGCGGCCCACCTGATGTAAAGTGATATTAAGTACCGTTCGCGCATCGTAATCCTCGCTGCTAGCACAGTTACTCTTTAGGATCTTACTAATAACCTCACTCACTCGCAGGAATACAACATATTTTTAAGAGAGGTTGGGCACGACGCTACCCCGACTGGGGAAGTACCTCCACCTCACAGAAGACGGCAGCCAAATAACAAGTACGTGGAGGGTTGTTGTGTTCCTGCGAGTGAGTGAGGTCACCAGAAGATGAGGAATTGCTGTGCTTTTTGTTGCTAGTGTTCATAGGCTACGAAAATCGCTTTACATCAGGAGGACCGTATGCTTGTTTGCTATCCGTCGTAGTATAAAAAGAACCTCTAGGGAGTTGTTAGTTTGGCTGCGGTTTTTTGCTGTGGAAGTACTGCCACACTCCAGCTGTTTTGATGCGCCCTAGCTCCAATAATTAAAATTATACAAAATGTATAGAGTGACAACGTCCTATTACCCTTACCTTTTGCATAAGCTCTAGAACCTTCTCGAACCTCTGCCTCTTAACATCCTCAGGGTCTGACTCCTGTTCAGATTCCAATTCGCTGCACACCTCCTCCATCAGCGCCTGTTGCTGCACGTACCTGAAAGG
The DNA here is from genome assembly GCA_947507595.1 of Pyralis farinalis. Classification (NCBI taxonomy): domain Eukaryota; kingdom Metazoa; phylum Arthropoda; class Insecta; order Lepidoptera; family Pyralidae; genus Pyralis; species Pyralis farinalis. The sequence continues at coordinate 3,281,594 of OX382263.1, forward strand.
AGAGGTGCTATGTGAAAGCTAATATGGTTTAAAAGAAGTAAGGGAAGCAAGCAGCTCTGCTGGGGTAGTATGTCACAGAAGACTGCAGCCAAATAACAACCAGCTGGAGGGATGCTGTGCTCCTGTGTCAGTGAGGTTAACATTAATCTTCCGAAGAGTTTGCTGTGTTAGCAGCAGAGGTGGCATTGCGCGAGTGACACTTAATGTATTGCAAGTGGTCATAGGCTTTATATCAGGTGGGCCGTATAATTGTATGCCTCCCGTGCTTGTGACTTGAATACTCAATTTAGTTAGTATTAATTTAATTAGAATTTTAATTCATATTTTTTTATAGAACGTCGGGAGGCATACAAACATACGGCCCACCTGATGTAAAACGGGTACCGTAGCCTATTAACGCATGCAATACTTTGAGTATCACTCACACGATGCCACCACTGCTGCTAACACAGCGACTCCTTTGGAGCTTACTGGTGGTCACCAGTAAACTCCTAACGCTCGTGGGTTCGATTCCCACACAGGACAAACATTTGTGTGCATGAACTTGTCTGTTTGCCTTGGTCTGGATGTTTTAAGAGAGGTAGGGCGCATCAAAGCAGCCCGTCTGGGGAAGTACCAACACCTGACAGGTAGCCAAATAACAACTTCCTAGAGTGTCGTTGTGTACCTGCGTGCGAGTGTGGTAACCAGTAAGCTCCCAAGGAGTTGCTGTGTTAGCAGCAGAAGTGGGCATCGCGCTAATGATACTTAATGTATTGCGAGCGTTTATAGGCCACGGTAACCGCTTTACATCAGGTGGGCCGTATGCTCGTATGCTTCCTGATGTCTTATAAAGGAAAAGAAGCTACAAACTTACCTGTCATACTCTTTCTGATCGATTTTCGCTTTGTTTTCCGCTAGCCATTTGGGATACCTTTCCACCAGTTCTTTCAATGATGGATACAACACTTCCCTAGACAGCAAGGACTGCATCATTCCCTGCATGAAAGGCACGAACATGTTGCCTTCCTGGAACATAGGCAAAGGTATAAGGCATTAAAAAAAACTTTTTAGGTCCTCGAGAGGTTTTATACAACTTCCGGAGGTATACAAGCGTACGGCCCACCTAAAGGTAAAGCGGTTACCGTAGCCTATATACGCTCGCAGTATATTAAGTGTCACTCGCGCGATGCCACCGCTGCTGCTAACACAGCAACTCCATCGGAGCTTACTGGTAACCTCACTCACACGCAGGAACACAACAACCCTCTAGGGAGTTTTTATTTGGCTGCGGTTTTCGGTGAGGCGGAGGTACTTTCCCAGACGGGCTGCTTTGATGCGCCCTACCTCTCTTAAAAACACCCAGACCAAGACAAACAGACACGTTCATGCACACAAATGTTTGTCCTCTGTGTGGGAATCGAACCCACGAGCGTAACCTCACTGAAAACTCACCAAATAACCACCGTTCAGGGAGTTGTTGCTTGGTTGGTGTTTCTGTGGCATGGAGGTAGTTACTCAGACGGACTGCTTTGATGCGATCTACCTCTCCTCCTTAACCCATGCCATTTCTCTCTCGTTTCTTACTCTCTCTCTATCTCTCTTCGCTCTTACCGGCACTCCGTCGCCGAAGTTCAAGCTGCCAAACATGTTGGTAAAGTCCTGTTCGGTGAATGGTTGCTGCAAGTTTTCTGAGTTAGTGTTCAGATTCTGTAAAGTCTGAGAAATGGCCGCCGACACCTGGAAAGAAGCATTTAATAACTGATAAAGTATAAGTGAATAAACATTTATTTTTAGGGTTCCGTACTTTAATAGGAAAAACGGAACCCTTATAGGATCACTTTGTCAAGACGCTTTTTCTTAGGGACAGGTGGGAGTTATCAAGCTGAAATTAATATCAAATACTCAGGTCTGTAATCCCTTTGAGCAGTGAAAAAATCAAACTTGTAAGTAAATGCAATCAAAAGATACGGCTGTTAATGTTTGTAATGTTTCGTATATGCGCATATTTTGACACTCGCAAGGGAATCAAAACGTATAGGTTACTTCCCGTTGATCTAGAATCATGTAATTTGGTAAGAAACAAGGTCATATAGCACCAGTAAAGGAACAAATCTGAAAACCGTAATTTTGTAGATACAACACAAAAAAATATGCGAAAATAATTAGCGGAATTTTTTTACGGAACCCTCGGAGCGCGAGTCCGACTCGCACTTGACGGCTTTTAAATACGGCTCATATGATGTAATTCGGTTACCGTAGCCTATGAATGCCTGCAATACATTAATTATTACTCGCGCGATGCCACCTCTACAGCCAACACAGCAACTCCTTAGCTTACTGGTGACTTCACTCATTCGCAGCAACAGAACAACCCTCCAGGGAGTTGTCGGCTGTGATGGGATGGGATGAGGAGAAGGTACTACGCAAATGGACTGCTCTGACGTGCTTTGTCATGTATGGGAATCGAACCCACGAGCGTTGCTTTCAAACTAGCGTTACTAACCAGTGCACCACCGAGCGCGTCAAAAATTATACTTAGAATGATTCAAGATCAGTTTTGATGCAACGAACCTCATCAATCTTTTCTTTGTCTGCTTGTTCTTCCGAGGCAGATGAATTAGTGGCTTCAGCGTTTCCTGGCTTCATCACGTGAGCTGCTGCCTCTGCAAAAAGAGATCAAGTCTTCAAATGGGGCAGTAAAGGTGGCCGTCACGGGACGCCAGGCAGATGTTAAACATCTTAGTGAATATTCAAATTTTTAATAAATAACCAGTTGAGAATGCGCAAGCTTGCATTGCCAGAGGAACACCTGGCTCGTCAATTACATAACAATTTAATTATTTTTTTAAACTTTGTCGGCCAATTTGACCATGTTCCTTAAGAAATATGATATTGGTTTTTTAGACATTCCTATCCTACTTTTTCATGCTGAATACGAATCTGAAGTCAAAATTCGAATATTTGAAAAAAAAAAAGCGACAGACACACACACAGACAAACATACATTTCATATAGGAACGGTGTTCCCGAAAATCAAAAATCTTGTAATGCTCTAAGGGTTGGCAAGCTGAAGTGGGCAGGCTTAAGGATCAGATGGTCACTGGGGTCGGTAGATTCTCGTATAGCGACCACGCAAAGTAGGACCCCCCCCCCCAACATTAAAAGAAATTAAAATCTTACCGGCCATTTTGGAAAACGTCTCCGCTATTTGCTCTTGTGTGATTTGTTCCTCTGAAACAAGAATACAGACATTATTCAGATATTCCTCAGCGAGCCAATGGCCCTACCAAGTTGAAGAGGTTGTAGATTTTTGGTGACCTCTTCATCGTCGATTATGGGGAGAGCCCGTCGCTGCAACCTATCGAGAGCCTCAAGAAGATACTGTGCGTAGCCGTCCCAGAGATGCGAGCAATACTCCACGCAGGCCAGCACTTAAGTCTTATAAAGCAGGCAAAGCTGGCCCGGCGTGAAGAACCGGCGCACCTGTTCAGGACACCGTGTTTTTTTGAAGCTGTAGAGATGAGGCTCTCGATGTAGTTTCGTTCGTTAAGATCGCAACGAATATCCATGCCTAGCATATTCATGCCATCTCGCAAACTCAGGGAAGCGCCCTGAAGACTGGGAGTGGGAAGAAACAATACATCAATCGGAAAATTAGTTTGAAGAAAAAAATACATTATGTAATTGGAGAGAGAGACATTTTTTGTAACTGATAGAGAGGAAACCAAAACTAACACGAGGATTGGGTGGTGACGTAGTGTTGGAACAAGTGAACGAGATTGTTTATCAGGGATAGGCTTTTAGCAAGGACAGAAGACCGCTGATGTGGAGAGATGGGTGAGTGCAGGAAACGGCGTGAATGGGGCGTTGGGTAAACTTCTAGGCAGTAAAGGCTTCAATTGGAAGTCACAGCGCGGTGATCATTCCAACGTTAACTAGTAGAGAAAGCTGGGTATGGTACAGTGAGTAAAATAAATGCGGTCGAGATGTGGGCATTGGGCGATGATGCATTGCCCTGGGGATAGTGAATTTGGAGTGTTTTTGGAATAAAATTAAAACCTCGTTCAAGTAGAAGCAGCCATGTACAGTAAAGTATTACATCTTTCCACAGCTTGAGAGTTCTCGGAAGAAAACTTCTCTGGAACCGCACAGTACGCCACCATCGCGGTTACATCGTGTGAGGGTGAACTCCCCGCCATAATAATACACCCATAAGAATATCTCTTCTGATCTCATTGGGTGGATTCGGTACTATGTTATTCTATTTTGTCGATTTAGGCTAGAAGATGTCAATCGATCTGTAACATCAGCCACGAGTATACAAACATAAGACTTTTCTTTTCTTCACGAGCTCGGTGGCTCAGTCGTGAATGACGCGACTTTGACACCCAACGCTCGTGGGTTCGATTCCTACACAAGGCCAACATTTGTGTGCATGAACATGTCTGTTTGTCTTGGACTGGATGTTTTAAGAGAGGTAGGGCGCATCAAAGAAGGCCGTCTGGGGAAGTAACTCCACCTCACAGAAAACCGCAGCCAAATAACAACTCTCCTAGAGCGTTGTGTTCCTGCGTATGAGTGAGTAAGCTCCTAAGGAGTTGCTGTGTAAGCAGCGGAGGAGGCATCGCGCCAGTCATAATTAATATGTCGCAAGCGTTAATAGGCAACGGTATCCGCTTTACATCAGGTGGGCCGTATGCTTGAATGCCTCCCGACGTAGTATAAAAAAAAATTAAATAACCCACCTGATCCTCCATTCAGTTTGCTCAATATAGCATGCATATTACTCTCGAATTGCGCTGCCGCTTCCTTGACGAAGTCCGCGTTCCACACAGCTTCAGTATTGCTGGAGCCCTCTGCCTTTGTATCTTCTTTAGCAACTTCCTTCTTCGTCATGTCTTGGAGGGCGCCTGGAAATGGAGAATGTTTATAAATTAAGTTTTGGGACTTTTTAGTTACTAGGGACTTGGTCTGACTTTTTTTTATACTACGTCGGGGGGCATACGTCCCACCTGATGTAAAGCGGGTACCGTAGCCTATTAACGCTTGCGATATATCAAGTATCACTCGCGCGATGCCTCCTCTGTTGCTTACACAGCAACTCCTTGGGAGCTTACTGGTGACCTCACTCACACGCAGGAACACAACAACCCTCTAGGGAGTTGTTATTTGGCAGCGGTTTTCTGTGAGGTGGAGGTGCTTCCCAGACGGGCTGCTTTGATGCGCCCTACCTTTCTTAAAACATCTAGACCAAGACAAACAGACATGTTCATGCACACAAATGTTTGCCTTGTGTGGGAATCGAACCCACGAGCGTTGCTGTCAAAGTCGCGTCATTCACGACTGAGACACCGACGAGCGAGAAGAAATACTGATTCTTACATGGACTTTACCAAAGAAAGGTCTAGCTTTTCCTCACTGGGTTTTTTTTTAATTTATCTTGCACCCCTTGTCATGGGCAAGGCTCTTATTATTACAATACTAGCTGCCGCCCGCGTGGAGTCAAATAACGTAGCCTATGTATTAATCCAGATCATAATCTATCTACGTGCCGAATTTCATTCAAATCCATTCAGCCGTTTAAGCTGAAAGAGCAACAAACATCCATACATACATACAAACTTTCGCATCCTACTAATATTATAAATGCGAAAGTTTGTATGTATGGATGTTTGTTGCTCTTTCACGCTTAAACGGCTGAACGGATTTGAATGAAATTTGGCACGTAGATAGATTATGATCTGGATTAATACATAGGCTACGTTATTTGACTCCACGCGGGCGGAGCCGCGGGCAGCAGCTAGTTTATAATATTAGTAGGATAAATAAACAGATTCGTACATCATATTCTCTTTCATTCCACAATTCATTCTTTCATTCCATCATCTTTCATTTTTGAACGGCGGTGAAACAATTATAGCTGTTCTAACTTCCCTCCCCATGCTGCGTCAGTCCAGCCACGGGCGACGGCGAGCTTCGCAGCTCCACCTAGCCACCGCGATCCCGTCGGCTATACAGAGTATACTGAACTACTTATTACGATCTATGACAGCCATGGCTAGACTGGCGCAATATTTCAAATTCGATCTATTTTTCCCCGCCACTATTTCGGAGACCGTTGTTTCGGTGACCCGCATTCCCAACTCCTGCTCCGAGTCGTACCTCTGTTTGGAGAATGCGGGACACCGAAACAGTATGTGGTGCACTGTCTGGTCCACGCCGGGCTCGCAGAAGCACGATGGGTCATCCGCGCACTTGATTCTGTGCAAGTACGCGGAGAACCCACCATGCCCCGAGAGGACCTGCGTAATCCTCACTGGGTTGTGAAGGTCTGATGCCAGTCGCTCCATGTAAAATCATTCTTCTTTTCGTTATCTAGTAGGATCGGCGGCCAACGTCGCAAGTCATACAAACATACGTCCCACCAGATGTAAAGCAGTTACCGTAGTACGCTTGTAATATATTAATTATAAATCGCGCGATGCCTCCTGTGCTGCTAACACAGCAACTCCTTGGTAGCTTACTGGTGACCTCACTCACACGCAGGAACACAACAACCCGCCAGGGAGTTGTTATTTGGCTACGGTTTTCTGTGAGGTGGAGGTACTTCCCCAGAGGGCCTTCTTTGGTGCGCCCTACCTCTCTTAAAACATCCAGACCAAGACAAACAGACATGTTCATGCACACAAATGTTTGCCTTGTGTGGGAATCGAACACACAAGCGTTGGTGTCAAAAGTCGCGTCATTCACGACTGAGCCGAGCTCGTCGGAGTTTTAGCAGTCAAACTACCCTGGGCTGGTAGCTAGGACAACAAGACAGACACACTCCAAACAAAACAATAGACGCCGAGAAAAAATATTGCACTTTGAACCGAATTTTCATGTAACTTTTATGATGAGATTTATATAAAGTACGTACAAATTATCTTTTATATACATATATGTTTTATACACTGATAGTTGTGATAGTACAGTGGACAAGGAAACAGGCGATTGACCGCCAGGTCCTCGGTGCGAGTCCTGGCGGAGGCGTGTACTACTAAATTTGTGTTTTCGAATTTATGTACATACTAGCTGCTGCCCGCGGCTCCGCCCGCGTTGAGTCAAATAACGTAGCCTATGTGTTAATCCAGATCATAATCTATCTACTTGCCAAATTTCATTCAAATCCGTTCAGCCGTTTAAGCGTGAAAGAGTAACAAATATCCATACATACAAACTTTCGCATTTATAATATTAATAGGATTTATCAATTGCTCGACGGTGAAGGAAACCCACACGTCCAAGAAATTATATTTCGAAAGACGAGTGACCCAAGGTCTGGTCTGAAAAAAAATTGAACTAGTCTATATATAATATACTAGCTGCTGCCCGCGGCTCCGCCCGCGTGGAGTCAAATAACGTAGCCTATGTGTTAATCCAGATCATAATCTATCTACGTACCAAATTTCATTCAAATCCGTTCAGCCGTTTAAGCGTGAAAGAGCAACAAACATCTATACATACAAACTTTCGCATTTATAATACTAGCTGCTGCCCGCGGCTCCGCCCGCGTGGAGTCAAATATCGTAGCCTATGTGTTATCCAGATCATAATCTATCTACCTGCCAAATTTCATTCAAATCCGTTCAGCCGTTTAAGTGTGAAAGAGCAACAAACATCCATACATACAAACTTTCGCATTTATAATATTAGTAGGATTAGTTGGATAGTAGGATATAGATTAGTTCATTTTTTTTTTAAAAACAGTTTGTAAGACATGTTTTTTTAAATAGCTGATGGTATAGATATATTATATCTATCTTACCATCAGCTATTTAAAAAACATGTCTTCAGTTGGCTTTTCGACAAATGTGACTCTGTGTGTGAATAATTAGAAGATAAAGACATGAAAATCAAAGTGGTGCAGATGTATAGCTGGATTCATATATATATATATATATATATGTCGAGCCCGGTGGCGCAGTGGTGAAACGCGCTGTTACGCTACTTTGACGCCAACGCTCGTGGATTAGACTCCCACACAGGACAAACATTTGTGTGCATGAACATGTCTGTTTGTCTTGGTCTGGGTATTTTCTATATATAATAAGCATGTATTTACAAAAAAAAATGTATTTACGTATGTTTATCAGTTGTCTAGTACACATAACACAAGCTTCGCTTACTTTGGGGCTAGGTGGCGCTGTGTAATTTGTCCGACAATATTTATTTATTTATATTATGTACATATTTTGGGAGACTTTGTACAAAAGTCGTCTACTTGGGTCTCTGTCTCACCTATTTCTACCGCCAAGCAGCTATATTTATATAGCTGTGTTCCGGTTTGAAGGGTGAGATATGGCAGACAAATTACTGGGTACTGTGACGAAACAGCCTTAGGTCACAAGATTGGCAGCGCGCGAGTAACATCCCCGTGGTGTTGCGAGCGTCAATAGGCTGCGGTGACCGCTTACCATTTGATGCGGGCCGCATGCTTGTTTGCCAATCTAGTTGTATAAAAAAAAATCTTTTTTTTATATTAGAGGGGAGCATGTGGGTCACCTGATGGTAAGTGGTCACCGCCGCCCATAGACATCAGCAACACCAGAGGGTCACTGATCCGTTGCCAGCCTTTTTAGGGAAACATATGCTCTTTTCTTGAAGGCGCCCATATCGTATTTGTTCGGGAACACCGCTGAGGGTAGTTTATTCCACAATTTCACCGTACGTGGCAGAAAATGCCTCAAAAAGCGTACTGTAGAGGATTGCCTCTCATCAAGATGGTGAGGGTGAAATTTAAGAGTGAATTTTTTACATAAATTTATACATATGTAGTATATGTATAGATATGATATTTTATTTATTGCTCTCAAACAACCCTACTTATATTTATACGGTTTTTTGGCCCTTGTAGAACGCCATAAGTCAAAGAATTCCAATCTTGTTATTATTTGGTCTGTGAAAAAAATATAGTGTCGATGTTAAAATAAGAAGAGGCATGCTCCGTTGGTTCGGACATGTAGAAAGAATGCAGGACGAAAGAATGACGACGTAGATATACAATGCAAAAGTGGCAGGATGTAGGAGATGAGGAAGGCCAAGACTTACCTACCATGACCAAACTGGTCGCGTTCTATCAGAAGGTGATGTCAGGAGCCCTAGAAACCGGCGAGTGTGCATGAGAAGAGCAATGAATGTTAAAGATGCGAGTGAGGTATGTAAGGATCGAGTCACGTGGCGCTGGGTTCTCTCTGCCTACCCCGCAAGGTATTTGGCGTGAAGTTATAGATAGATAAACAAAATATTTTTTTATTAACCATCACGCAAGTTTCTGCATAATAAAAAAAAATGGGTGTGTTATGTACGCGCGTGAGAAGTTATACTTCTCTGGCATTATTAAATAAATATTTAACATTAAATATTTAGTATTAATTATATTAAATAATAATATTTTGATTTATAAGAAGGGTTATTGGAGTAAAATTAAAAAACGGCTATCAAGTAGTAGCGGCGATGTTTATGGAATGTATTACATACAAGTCAAATGTAAAATACAAATGTTATACATTTTTAACTATAGCGCCATCTACCGGTAAAATCGTGAAACATTTAGCAGCTTCAACCTGTACTTTTGTGTTCGAATGCCACGCATTCACTCTCGCTCTGTCTCTTTCTATTCCCCCTCCATGGCAGCGTTAAACGTTTAACGCAACCTTTTTGCAAGTCGCATTAGAAGTATAACTTCAAAAATAGTGCGTGGAGTCCCTCCGCGCGGAAGAAGTGAAACTTCACACTGTTTACTTCGCTATAATATTGGACGCTACCCGTTGCTAACGTATACTTATACATACGTTAGCAACGAGTAGCGTCTAATATTATAAATAATAATAATAGTCTATGGACATTTGTTATACCGAGGGTATCACTCATACGTTGCAAACCCTGTAAAAACCTATTTACGCCTTTCTTCAAGAACCCCATGCTGTAGTAGAGAGTTCTCGGAAGAAAACTTAACTGGAACCGCACAGTATACCGGTGTCACTCATGCGTTGCCGACCCAAAAAGTCAATTTTGTAAGTGAAAAATATTGTATATGTCAAAACCATTGTACGAAGAGATTACTTTTGAACCTTTATTCTACATAATTGCCTTCAAGCGAAAATTACTCTTCATTAAATTCAGACATGTAGAAAGAATGCAGGAATGACGAAGCAGATATACAATGCAAAAGTGGAAGGATGTAGGAGCCGAGGAAGGCTTACCTACCATGACCAAATTGGTTGTGTTCTAACAGAAGGTGATGTCAGGAGCCCTAGAAACCGGCGAGTGTGCATGAGAAGAGCAGTGAATGTTAAAGAAGTGAGTGAGGTACGAGGGTCATTTGAAAAGTTCTTAGCCTAACATACTTGATGAAACCACACGATTTTGAGTTTATTTTTCAACATACTCTCCTCCGAGTTCAAAACACTTTTTCCATCGACCCGGTAAGGCTTCGATACCCGTTTTAAAAAAATCTTCGTCTAACTCCTCAAAATAAGCGTCCACGGCGGCTATGACCTCTTCATTTGTAAAAAAAATGTTTACCACCTAAAAATTTTTTCAGCTTTGGCAACAGATAAAAGTCGGACGGTGCTAAATCCGGTGAATATGGGGGATGAGGTAACAATTCGAAGCCACATTGATGGATTTCTGCCATGGATTGCACAGAGGTGTGAACCCGCGCATTGTCCTGATGAAACAAGACTTTTCTTCTCAATAAACCTGGACGTTTTCTTTGATTTCTTCTCTCAAACGACGCAACAGGTTGCAATAGTAATCGGAGTTTATTGTTTCACCCTTTTTTAAATAATCCACGAGGATTATACCCTTTGCATCCCAAAAAACGGATGCCATGACTTTGCCCGCCGATAAAACCACCTTTGCCTTCTTTGGGGTGGGCGATACTGCTCTTTCCATTGTTTCGACTGTTCTTTTGTCTCGGGTGTATTGTGGTGAACCCAGGTTTCATCCATGGTTATAAATCTTTCAACAAATTCTATTGGGTCAGCTTCATATAACTCTAAACAGTCGCGAGAAGTTGTGAGTCGGTTGCGTTTTTGTTGCACCACTGAAAGCAGTCACGGTACCCACCGCGCAGACACCTTAGAGAATCCAAGTTCAGTAGTAATTATATGATGTGTTCGCTCAGATGAGATGCCTACAGTCTTAGCTATCTCCTCGACAGTCAATCTTCGATCAGATAAAATTATCACAGATTTTTTCTTTGTTTTGATCAGTGGAAGCAGTCGAAGGCCGGCCACTACGGGGCTCATCTTGAATGGTCCCACGACCACGTTTAAAATCTGCCACCCAGTTTTTAACAGTCGCATACGAAGGAGCGGACTCACCCAAAGTAGCAGACATGTCTTCATGTATAGCTTTTGGAGTTAAACCTTTCAAATTCAGGTATTTTATCACTGCACGATGTTCAATTTTATCCATTTTCAAAAATAGCTCTGACTTGACTTACGGTATCACGTGTAAACGAACAATGAGTTACTGTGAATAAACTAAACTGTGCATACTTGTTGCTAAATAATGTAACTACAAAATGAGGGTAGTTATAAAAAAACCAATGACTTTAACCATGTTAGGCTAAGAACTTTTCAAATGACCCTCGTATGTAAGGATCGAGTCGCGTGGCGCTCGGTTCTCTCTGCCTACCCCGTAAGGGATTTGGCGTGAAGTTATAGATAGATTAAATTCACATGTTAAGTCTAAGTACGTGGATGATGGAGTTTCACTCTGAGTTTTTTTATTTTTGTATAAAGTTGTTTTCGGAGTAAAGGCAAATATATACATAAACTTGAAAAGAAAAAAATATTGCACTTTGAACTGAATTTTTATGTAAATAATTTGTATGATATATTATTTCAAAATTAAATAATATAAGTACATACAAATTTATATACATATATATTTTATACACTGATAGCAGTGATAGTACAGTCGATAAGGAACCAGGCTATTGACCACCTGGTCGCCGGCTCCAATCCTGGCGGGAGCATTTACCACTCAAAATTGTATTTTCAGATTTATATACATATTTATCACTTAATGAAAACATTGTGAGGAAACCCACACGTCCAAGAATGTATATTAAGATCTGGTTTTCCCTCTGGGTTGTGGAGATCGGACGGCAAAAATCAGTGTCTTTGTCAAATCCATAGGTAGCGGACCCCACCAATCCTAATGGATTAGGGAACGGGATAAGGTGAAGAAGATACATAGACTCAAAATACAATTGGATGGAAATTGTGAGCGCAGTTTTCAAAATGTTGAATTTATGAAAGAGTGCTGTTAGTGGGTTTCGAACTGGGATCCTTTATGACTATAAAATATATCATGCATATGTGAGACTGAATACATAAGTAATAATAATTCCCGGTATCAGTGTGTAACATGATCCACAGTTTTTTTGAGTAAAATAGAATTTTTCTAGAAAATATACATACAACTTCAATTGCAAAATTTGTACTCGTATAAATACAAAATTTAATCAAATTTGTTTGAGATACTTGAAATATATTTATTAAAGATGCACTGAGTATTTGGTAATAACTCTGTATTGTATGTATGTATATCTTCACGCCAAGTCCCTTGGTATATATATATATACTCTGTATTCTTGTCACTTTTTGTAGCACTCTTACTCGGCAGAGTATTGTTAAAATATATCTTTCATTATGGAGATAAGACAATTAACATTTAATTGTTTGAATCATTGAAATGGAAAATAACATGAATTACATACATACATATAATCAAGCCTGTCTCCCATTGTGGTAGGCAGAGACTATGGAACACCAGATACACCGATCCAAACATACCCCTCTCGCTACTTCCACACTCATTGACCTTGTCATGCATGCTCAGTTTTAGCTGCTTTTGGTATAGGGCAGTCCCGACCGATACCTCCATTCACCCTTGCATGATAAACTTCTTTCGGAACTAATATTGGTAATTTGTCAGAGGCAAGTTACAATGCAGCACTATGCGCTCTGCTCTCTGGCTTTCGTGACGCACAAACCGAGTAAGTCGGCTGAGGACTAACTTTAGTGAAGATAAAAGTGATACTTGGCACTCAGTTACTTGGTAAATTGTGTACTCGTCACATATCAAATATATATGTATGTACAAGAACTGTTTGAATATATAAGACTTCTATGTAAAGAATTACAAAACAGACATGCAACGCGAAAGCAGAAGAATGTAGGAGCCGAGGAAGGTCAAGACTTACCTACCATCACCAAATTAATCGTGTTTTATTAGAAGGTGATGTCAGGGACATTAGAAAGCGGCGAGCGTGCATGAGAAGAGCAATTAATGCTAAAGAAGCGAGTGAGGTGTATAACGATAGAGTTATGTCGTGCCTACACCGCAAGGGGTTTGACGAGACGTTATAGATAGATGTACATAAAGACCTTGTCTTCGGTAAAGTCCTAATGTACCTTAATAGCTATTGTGGTCCATAGGCTTCATTTAATGAAATATATATTGCAATTGCGATGTTATTCAGTAATATTACCAAAAATAAAACATTCTGAATCAATGCTAGTTTCGTGGAATCTAAATAATTACTTAAATATATACTTCTTTATTACTCAGTTCAGGTAACCGAGTAATTTGGTCATACAATATTGTTAGAAATTTTTAGGTTATATTGTGTAATAAAGTCAGGGACAACAAATATTTTAAAATTACTCACTGTCCAATAAGTCGTCCAATTCTGGGTCCATCTCCTTTTTGGATGCATCTTTGTTATCAGACATAATTTGCGGATTAAAATTTAAATGTACTAAAATCCAATTAGATTTTAATGACAGCGAATTCCAACAATTTTCTTTAATAGGTAGGTAGGTACTGACCTGAAGATGGCCTGAATGAATGAAATGCAATGACCGACAATTTGAAAAGTTTGTAGTGAATGAATGAACATGTGACAACAGTAGGCAAAGACAATGGTTTTATAATACCACGAGTAATTAATGCCATTTATTTTCAATTACGTAATATTCGTTTATTACAATTGTTAATTTTCGGTAAAGCTAACTGTGAAATTATGTAATTAAAAGGAGTGCACTTTTTATGTGTTCTGTGAAATATTAAAAGTGCGACATCTATTATCGAGTAGCAGAACAGGCTTCTTCTTTTATTCTCTCCAAGGTGATGAAGCGCATGATAAACACGCGACTCTTCAGCTGATGATCTTCTAATCAATGTATCGCACATACCATTACCACACAGCGTTCGATCGGGTCTGACAACGGAGACTTCTAACCAAGTTGTGCCCTAGCCCTAGGGCGTGTGCAAATAAGTTGTCTGCTTCTACTCCGGCAGATGATTTAAAGTCGTGGTTGAAGGTAGCTGCTCCGATGTCAATGTTAGTGTCCCGCAGGGCTCTAAACTATACTGGATGCGGTTTAGACTTTTATTCATTGATGACAATAATTGACAGTTATTTACCATGCTAATATCTTTTGTTTCCTTGTAGACAGTTGCGAAAAGTTTGTGTCTGAAATTGACGACATTTTAGACTGGAGACGTTAAACTTGGTACTATTAAACTCCATGAAGATACACGTCTGTGTGTTGACTACAAAGAAATATTGCAACAAAGCAATTTGCGTAATTTCTCAATTTTAAAACTCATAATGAAATTCTGATACATTTGAAAATCGAACTCTTGAATTATGATAGGTAGTAGCGCCAGATTGATTTGGTCTTGATCGGTTATTAAAGATAATCAATTCCATCCATGTTGAAGGAAGTATATTCGAGATTACGGAATAACCCAAACTTTAACATTTTTAGGTTATATTGTGTAATATGAGGAGTATGTGTGGAGTGAGAATGATTGATAGAGTAAAAAATAGCACGATATGGGAACTATGTGAAATGAAATATGATGTAGTGACAAAAATCGAAAATGGTATGCTGAGATGGATTGGTAATTTAGAAAGAATTAATGATAAAAGGGTTACGAAAGAAGTGTATCAGGTAAGAGTGAATGGTAATTTGGGGTGGTGCGTCCTAGACGCACACATATAGATCAAACTGGTGATGTGTTAAAAAGGGGCCAAATCCAAAAACAAGACAAGAGTAGTATAAAAAAAACTTTAAAAGTACTCACTGACCAATAAGTGGCCCAATTCTAAGTCATCTCCTTTTTATTTGCATCTTTGTTATCAGACATAATTTGCGTATTTAAATTTGTATGTAATATGACGAATATAATATGAAAATCAAATTACATTTTATTGACAGTGAATTCCAATAATTTTCTTTAGTGGATAGGTACTGAAGTGGCCTGAAGAAAGAAGATGAAGAACATGTGACAATAATAGGCAAAGGCAACGACTGGATTATCATTGAAATTAACGTCAAGAGTCGGTAACCCTACTGGTCTCTATCAAACATTGTGCTCAAGAGAGCAAAGCACTACCCCGGCTCGGGCTGAGAGAGTCAGAGAGAGAGAAGAAAAAGACTGCCAGTCGTAGGATAGCACTTGTGAAGTGAAAACTTTTTAAATACATCACTACTTAAAAAACGTACTTACTTACTTCGTCTCTAGAGAGCACGAGGGAGTGAGACTCGTATACATTGTTATATATACCATGCTATATACATTGTATACCTAAGGTGTGCTCTGAGCAATATCTTAAAATTTTCAGGAACACCGTTCCTATACGAATTCTTTTTTTTTTCGAATATTCGAATTTTGACTTCAGATTCGGATTCAGCATAAAATAGTAGAATAGGAATGTTCAGGAACACCGTTCCTATCTCTTAAGGAACATGGTCAAATTGGCCAAAAAATCTAACTAACCTGCTTTGTGTGCTTCCGCCAACAATTGATTGGTGGCGGAAGCACACAAAGCAGGTTAGATCAAATTGCATGTAAATTTGACTTTTGCAAAATAATGCCTGAATCTATTAACTATGTTATATAATTGGCGAGCCACGTGTTCCTCTGACAATGCAAGCTTGCGCATTCTCTACTGGTTTCGTATCCATTTGTCGTTGGTATTAGGATTAGATCGTACATTTATTTGAATTGGTTTTGTAGCATTTTTTACGTGGACAGATAGACCTTTTTACGACTCATTGAGTAACTCTACTACATGGTAAAGGGAGTAAAGCGATGTTAAAAGCGATAAAAAAGCGAATATCAATGGCACGGAATCTGTTCCATTTGTAATAATGACATGACATTGCTTTGTGTGAGAAAAAAATACACGTATTAACACGATCTCAATGTACTGAGATCTTTATTGTAAGCCATTTGTCATTTTACAGGATGTCCCGACATAAAGTGCAACCCTAAAAGACCGCAAATTATCGACTGAAATATAAAATTCTCTTGAGATAAGGTGATAATTTGGGTAATAATGGAGCTAAGTGAATATACTTGCGTAAAAGTGTGCCTTTTCATTACAAAAACCTCCGAACCAGTCGAGTATCGTAATTGCCGAGTATTCGATAAATCCAATTATTATTCAATTATTTCAACGAAATGGACCCACTAGTTTGAATGAAATCGATATTTTAGTACACAGTCTATGGGAAGAAATAAAAACCTTAATTCATCATTAAAAATAGATTTTTATCAATGTCTTTTAGTCGATAATATGCAGTTTAGTTTTATTTCCTTACAGGGTTGCACTTTATAACGCGATAATTTTCGCCCAGGTTCGAATCACGTGTAGGCAGGTGCCAATAAATTCGTAATTTCGGATTTTTGTACATATTGTTTATTGTCACCTGCTCGGTAGTGAAGGAATCTCGCACGTCCAAGAAAATATATCTCGAAAGTCGTATGACCTAAGAAGTTTTCTCTCTGGGTTGTGAAGGTTTGACAGCAGTCGCTCTATGTCAAAATCAGTAGGTATCTTTACTAAATCCTTATGCTTAGGTAGTGGACCACGCCATTCAAACAGATTAGGACGTGATAACGCTAAGAAGAAGACACTGCGAATGCAAATGACGAATTTCGAACCTTACATTGGAAGCGATATCGTCGTCAGAGACAAGTAAACGTTGCGCATGGTGTATCCCAATTACTGATAGTTACTTTTAGTAAAGCGAAAGTACGGAGGCAACAGCGTGATAACCGATTCTCATCATGTGGGTTGGCTTGTTTACTATATAAACTATATATATATATATATATCAAATTTGTTAAGGAAAATAAAACAACCAACAACACACCAACAAGTTATTTTTTCTGTTATATTAACTTGATACCTTAACCGTTTCAATAGTATCTAAATCCATACTATTACTCGTACTTTTAGTTACTTAAACTAAAACTTAAAAGATAAGTGTACTATAATCGTCAGAGGGGCGGTTAGTTCCGATTTGAATGCTTTCAAAAATTAAGGAAAGAAAGTTTTCGATTGATCGGCATCATTTTAACTTGTTGTATATTTATTCACAAATGAATGAATATACATTTTTAGAGAGCTATTTGCTTTGATCTATAATTCATATTTATTTGTGAAGATAAAGGTATATAAATTCGTTTACAAAATACAAGATTTACAAGTAGAAAGAAAGACATTTAAAATATTGCCGATACAGCGAAGCCGCTACGTAATTACGCCGTTGCTCCACTGATATTTACATGGTTAATCGTCGTTTTGTTGTTGACTTAAATTTAGTTAGCTTGACTTATAAATTAATTAATTTCGTAAATTTTAAAACCAAACTTTTAAACTAGCGAAACGATTTTATAAAAAAATTCTTCGTTAAAAATTAACGAACGAAAACAAAAGGGACAATATACAATTATACATGTTAAAAATTTAGCATAAAATAAAAACTCTTAATTTAAATGAATAAATGTTGACACACTCAGTAATAATTTTATACACTTTAACGTCATATCTTCTGTCTTTAATGTTTGTGTAGACAAATTAGAAAATGATGTTTTTTTTATTCATTCACTGATTTTGTATTGCTGTCTTTAATATTAATAATGTGGTAAACAACTTACGGTGACAATAATCCTGTATGTTTGCATGCCTTTACAAAAGACAAAGCGTATACCTATAGATAAATACCAATATAACTTCAATACATAGATACATTTTTTTTTGACCTACACTACATCTCCGAACAGTTGACTAGGTAAGTGCTTCTATGTAAAATGTATTGACATGACTCCACAATTTAATTGTATTATAAAATGAATAATTTTTGACTACCCCATTCCAATTACGAAGCCCCGTTAAAAAATGTTGATTTTCGAAAGCAAAGTTAAATAAATTTATTCATCATATTTATAACTAGCTGAAGCCCGCGGCTTCGCAAGCATGAGATTTGGGGTTTTAGTAGACTTTATTTCTCTGTAGACCTGAAATTATTTCTATATAAAAAAAAAATAAAGTTCATGGACGTAGATGCAACCATAGAGCGCTTTAATTTTCATACAGCGCCATCTATTGACCTTTACGAGGGGCAACGTATATTTATTTTATTTTTATTATATAAAAAATGCGTAGTTATTTTATGTCCCAAAAAATACGTATTCTGTGAAAATAATAAAAATAAAATCGCAAAGTTACCGATATTTCCCCCTAATTTTAACAGTTTTTCATTTTTTACGCAGGAACCCTAAATATTTACGGGATAAAAAGTACCCTATATTCTGCTCTGAACAGTCCTCTACCTACCAGTGAAAGTCCCGTCAAAATCGGTTCAGCCATTTCGAAGATTAGCCCGGACGACAAACAAACAGACAGACAGACAAAAAAGTTAAAAATGTATATTTAGGCTTTGGTAACGTGAAAACAATAATATGAGCTATATAATAATAATAAATATAATAATAATATGAGATACAGGCTTTATTTTGAAATCACAGACAGACACTTCAATTTTATTTATATGTATAGATGTGAAACGTGTATGTTCGTGTAGAGATTGGTTTTAGGACTTTGTAATTGGAATGGAGCACAAACATTGATTAGAAGAAAATGTAATAGGTGTAACAAAATTAACTAGATATGTTTTGCAGAGGTAAGATACATGCAGTACCTAGAAAAACTACATTTTCTTAAACAAACTTAAGGGTCCAGTAGGCTACAGTCAACTGAGCATCTAGCTTTGTGACCATTGACCTATCGTGTTACTTTTCTTTACTAAATTTGTAGATTTTAATGGATACAGCTTACATATTACCTCTGAATAGTCGAATTAATTTTATTATATTGTAACACTGCGAATATTATTCTATAAAACAATTTCGTTAGTTTCAGCATTCACGGCATTAATTGGAGTCAAGCTCTTGAGAGTATTGTCGAGCATCTCCACTGAAGACACGAAGACATGTCGGTAGGAGTACAGGATCCAAAATAGTAGAACGTAGAATAAAATTCGGAACAGTAGATCCACGGCGTAACGACTGTAAATTGAGACAAGTTTTTTTATAACATAAAGAGTTATGTAAGCATACAGCCTAGATGCATATGAAATGTTGCTCGCACACTGGGGGTATTCATATTCCCTCGAAACGCTATATTCGAATAGGATTCGAGAAGTTGTCTATGAAAATGTATGGAATCTGAATGAAAACTTTTCGATTTCATTTCGAAAATGGCTTTCCGAGGCAATGTGAATATCCCCACTGTTTGAATTGACTTGTAACCTCAATTACTCGCAGAAATACAATAATCTTTCGGTCAGGGTAAAGTGTGTGCTGCACATTTGGTTGTGTGTGATCAATTAGCTGGTGTCCCGCTGAAATATAGTCAGTTTGTCAGAAAATTGAGAAATAATATTTACATATAGGTGCGCTCTACTACTTCGTGGAAATGGGGAGAGCACTTCCCCAATCGGGCTACTTTTGCCCTACCTCTATTAAAAATCCCCTAACGCGAGTGCGTTAAACATGTCGAGTACTTTTGATCTTTGTGGACAAAAGTCCCTTGTCTAGACTTTCTGGACAAAAAATGTTAATACTTACATCTTAAACAATTTCCTAGCTCGTGGCAGATTCGATGGGTCCTCCTTACATACAAACTCTCTGGTACCCTTCACATATACCTTCAGGTACTCATCAGGCATGATAGTGCTCATGTCAGTGAAGAAAGTCTCATCGTCCTCTTTGCTTATCCGATTACGAAGGGACAGAAAATTATTGTTTTTAAAGTGCCATTCCTTTGTTGTGTAGTATTGTAGGATGGACAAGCCGTGACTGATTCGCTTTTGGACATTTACTAAGCTGAAATAAAAAAAAATAAGTATGACAGATGTCCGACCATCTTTAACAATCCATTACTAATAATCCCTTCAGATCTTACATCAATACCTATAAAATCCTACACATTTACAACAGTCTTAGTGCCTCCCGAGATCTGCACATATCGTTCCACTGATATCCCCTGGAGCCGATCTGGGCGGGTAAATTACATTGCATCAAAATCGAAAGGGATCCAAATATCAACCATTACCATGGTTAACCCCTGACTCTGAAACCGTAATACATGGAAGGTATATGCAGTTTGTGGCAAACTGCCCTGAGCGTCGAGTTCCTTCAACAGTCAGTTGAAGAGGAAACTCAGATGAGCCCTCAACTCTGACTTTCTTTCAGAGGTCAAAAAGGAGTTTGTCTAGCCTTACAGCGTATGCAGAAAGAATTGGATGCCATATGACACGGGTTATAGAGTCCTTGACGTCACCTTCTGATAAAACACAACCAATTTAATCGTGAGTGAATCCTTGACTCCATCCTACCAAATTCGTGTTGTATTCCGTACTTCTTTCATCTGACGTATTACCTTCATCGTGCAGTATTCCTACATGTAGGAACCAACTGTGTTGTTCTTGATCCAATTTGTGGGCATTTTATGCAAAGGAATCGGGTATAGGAGAGGATGATTGGACTGGCTGGAGATATTTCTAATTTACTAGATATTTGTAATGATCAACAATGCGAACAGCATTTATTGTTGCCGATAGTGATTAGCAGTGATAGCCTATGGGATAAAGAACCGACCTATTATCTGATGGTCCTGGTTGGAATCCTGGTGTGGTCATGAACCACCGAATTAGTGTTTTCGTACTTATGTACATACTTGTAATTAACACTTGCTCGGCGGTGAAGAAAAACGTCGTGGGAAAACCCGCACATCCAAGAAATTATAATTCCAAAAGACGTGTGATTAACCTTAGGAAGGTCCGGTTTTCCCTCTGGTTTGTGGAAATCTGATGGCTTTTGCTCTATGTAAAAATCAGCATCTTCGCCAAATCCTTAGACTTAAGTAGCGGATCGTGACAATCCTATTGGATGAGGAAACGGAATAACGCTAGAAAGAAGACAATGGTAAATGTAGGCGAGAAGAAAATAGCTAAGACTACGGTTCCAATTTCACTGTTACGTGTGGTGGACTTCGAGACGTCTTCAGCAACTGGAGCAGAGATTACTGAAGCAGCTAGTGCAAATACTACCAGAACAGTGATAACGTTTGCATCTATCTCCTGTAACAGAAGGTGGGTAGGCGCAGTGACTTTAGCAACTGCCAGAGCATAGACGACCAAAACCACAGTTTCATCCATTTTTTAGCGTGGTGAAAACTCCCAAAGCACATGGCTGTGGCTGCATTGGCACGCATCCACTAACGGTAGTAGCAGTGCTTGTTCAATGCTTATTCTATCTTCTTTCGGATGATACAACATAGTAATCAAATTGTATACTTACAATGTCTTCTTCCCCAGTAAGAATAATAGACTGTCTACCAGGTACGCTGGAATGATGTGATAGAAAAAGACACACAGTTGGTGTTGCCAGTAATAAGATTTGATGGTTCCTCCTGCATGCCAGAGAGCTATTGTGTGTGGATACTCACACACCCACTTTTTACCTAAAATAATTATTGATATTAATTTATATTCTGATATAAATACATTATTCTGGTGTTCGTATACGGTGTTAAAGTTCGCATAACTCGTGGGTTCGATTCCGGCACAAATCAAAAATTTGCATGTCTGTTTGTCTTGGTCTGGGTGTTTTAAAGATAGGTAGGGCGCATCAAAGCATCCCGTCTGGGGAAGTACCCCCACCTCACAGAAAACCGTAGCCAAATAACAAATCCATAGAGGGTTGTTGTGTTCCTGCGTGCGAGTGAGGTAAGTAAGCTTCTAAGGAGTTCCTGTGTTAGCTGCAGAAGTGGCATCGCGCGAGTAATGCTTTTGTTTATTGGCTGTATATACATCAGGTGGCCCGTATGCTTGTATGCTTCCCGACGTTATATAAAAATAAGTCTTACCAAGTTCAATAATTTCTCCCCACGTTATGTTGACAACTCTGGAAAGGGTAAGGTTGTAAAACTTTGTTTCTTTCGGCCTGAAAAAGAAAATAATTTAAAAATACTAATGACTTTAATTTATTTAACCAACAACAACGCTTTACAATTATACAAAATATTGAATTTTTTTTAGACTTCACGCCAAATCCCTTGCGGGGTAGGCAGAGAGAACCGAGCGCCACGTGACCTCGATCCTTACGTACCTTATTCTTCTTTAACATTCATAGCTCTTCTCATGCACGCTCGCCGGTTTCTAGGGCTCCTGATATCACCTTCTGGTAGAACAGACCAATTTGATCATGGTAAGTAAGTCATGGCCTTCCTCGGCTCCTACATCCTTCCACTTTTGCATTGTATATCTGCTTCGTCATTCTTTCATCCTGCATTCTTTCTACAACTGTCCGAACCAACGGAGCATGCCTCTTCTTATTTTAACATCGACGTTCTCTTTCAGACCAACTCTGTTTCCAACAGAATATTACATGACATGGGTTATTCTATCTCGAGCTTCGGAGGGCACGTTAAGCCGTCGGTCCCGGCTGTTGTAGGTCAGATGGCAGTCATTAAGCTATGTCAGTGGCCCTCGGGCGGCTTGAAAACACTGGCCTCCGCCAATCCGCATTTGAGCAGCGTTGTGGAGTACGCTCTTAACACCTCCGTTTGAAGTGAGACCCGTATCCCTGCAGTGGGATGAGTGAGGGTCGGTACAGACTTCGCTAAGCACAACTGACTCTAAAGAAAGAGGGGAAACATGGACAATGTTGAAGCTACTTACTTCTCAAGAGCTGTCTCGTACGCAATTAGGATGCAGCCGTTGGCAGTGATATCAACGGATATAGCATCAGCACTATATGAAGGTTCGCAGTGCATGGTTCTGATCACACCTGAAAGATATTGATGCAGGATTGAAATCGAGCATATAGCGGTAATTCAACAACCAAATATATTTTTTTAGTTTTTAGGGTTCTGTACCCAAAGGGTAAAACGGAACCCTATTACTGAGGCTCCGCTGTCCGTCCGTCCGTCCGTCCGTCCGTCCGTCCGTCTGTCACCAGACTGTATCTCATGAACCGTGATAGTTAGACAATTTAAATTTTCACAGATGATGTATTTCTGTTGCCGCTATAACAACAAATACTAAAAAATAGAATATAATGAATATTTAAGGGGGCTCCCATACAACAAACGTGATTTTTTTGCCGTTTTTATAGATAATGGTACGGAACCCTTCGAGTCCGACTCGCACTTGGCCGATTTTTTTTTATACAACGTCGTGAAACATAAAGCATACGGTCTACCTGATGTACAGTGGTCACCGTAGCCTATGAACGCTGGTAATAAAATCGCGCGATGCCACCTCTGCTGCTAACACAGCAACGCTTTGGGAGTAGACTGATGACCTAACTCACACGCAGTAACACAGCAACCCTCCAAGGAGTTTGTTATTTGGCTGTGGTGAAAAGAAGTTAGCAGAAGCGCTTTTCATCAAGCGGGCCGTGTGTATTTTGCCGTACTGTCTATTGTATATACAAACCTTTTTTAATAGTGGTAGGATGCATGAAAGCAGCTCATTTGGGGAAGTGCCTCCACCTCACATAAAACTGCAGCCGAATAACAACTCCCTAGAGGATTGTTGTATTTCTGGGTGCGAGCGAGTTGTGTTAACAACAGAGGTGGCATCGTGCGAGTGGTATTTAATATATTGCAAGTGTTCTCAGGCTGCGGTTACCGCATTGCATCAGGTGGGCCGTATGCTTGTGTACTACACGGCGTTGTATAAAAAAAGAGATTTAGCTGTAAATTCAGTAGGTTCATATGCTACTGTAACCACTTTACATAATGCGGGCCGTATGCATTTGACCGTTCTTTCCATTGTGTGTACAAGTTTATTGTGTATACATATATTTTCACGCCAGGTTCCAGGTCAGGTAGGCAGAGAGAACCGAGCGCCATAAGACGCGGTCCTCGAACACCTTACTCACTTCTTTAATATTCATAGCTCATGCACGCTCACCTAAGACAGGTTAAGTAAAAAGTGGTTAGAAGTGGATCATCCCGTTGCGCAATTTTTAACAGGGCATGGAAACTTCAGGGCGAAGCTCTTTTCGTTTAGACTTGTGTCATCGCCTTTATGTGAGTGTTCTACGACAAATCATGAATTCGAGCAAACAGCACATCATGTTCTCTGGGAGTGCGATCTCTGGCAACGGGAGCGGGACGATATGTTAAATTCCTTGCGTGTCACATCCGGGGTATATACTCCGGAGTATACTATTCTATTAATATTTATATAGGTGGCAACAAGGGAGAACTACCAGGCGTTTAGGCGGTTCTGCAATCTATATTATTGGAATCGATGTGTTAGGTAACAACTCACAGTTTAGGTCCCAATAGTGTTAGATATTTGATAAACCGTGGTCCACGGCAGTTGAGCTTCACTTGACAAACCATCTCTTTGAGGTTTTTAAATGCCTTATTTGTCATATTGCTGTCTCTCACTTTGCCGAGGTCACCAGTAAGCTCACAAGAAATTGCTGTGTTAGTAGCGTTGATAGGCTACGGTAACAACTTTACATCAGGTTGATCGTATGCTTGTATGCCTCCCGAAGATGTATAATAAAATCTGCTTACCTTTTCCGCTACCAACAAGAAGTCCCGTGGGCCCATTCAAATTGTCTACCCAACCGGGCATAGGCTCCTTCCAGCTTGCAATCACTGTATCGCAAAAAAAATCTTTGTCAACAATTTCGTACCTTCAATAGTCTCTCAAATTATCGATGCTCATATTGTTATACCGCAAAGACGACAGACAAGCGTACGTAACGCCTTATGGTAAGCAGTTATCATTATCAATATACGCGTGCATCATTAGGACTACTACTGGTGTATAGTCCCCCCCTTTAAAAAGTATTCACTCCCTTTTTAAAGAACCTGATCGAGTAGTCGCTAGGGAAAGCCCCGGGCAGGGAGTTCATTCGAGAACTTTAGAGTTCTCGGAAGATAACATCTTTTTTTTTTATAATTTGGCCTGCCAAAATGTCCCCATCGCGCCTGATGGAAAGTGTCAATGAGAACCAGATGTGAGAACATCCATCACAGTCATTACCGCTGTGCTGGCTGTCCCCCCCTTGACGGCCCGCTAAGGTGCCTCTTCACACCTCCTCTAAACGACCCGGGATTATGGACAGTGGGGAACACATGCACAGGAAGCGAATTCCACATTTTGATAGTCCGACAAAGTAATGAGTCGCCGAACTTCTTAGTACGGGAGGTAAGCAACCCAACTCTATGTGGATGTGATCTCAGTCCAGCGCGAGTATTCCAGAGCAGGAAAGGAGAAGGCGGGACGAGGTCAAAAAGCCCCTCAGAACATTCTCTGGAATCGAACAGTACGCGACCATTGTGGTTCCAGTGTGAGACGATGAATACCTCGCCAAGGGAGACTGATGATATGGTAGACGGTATTTGAGTATCTACATCACATGGAACATCTCCTAGGAAATAAACGACAACACATTATAGATTTTTTTGTTAAAAATCTGTGCCTTAAAATTAGCACGATTAAGAAAAAATCTGCACATTTAGCTGACTTGTCTCACACACCTATATATCTATATATATAAAAAAAATGAATGTTTGTCTGTATGTCCTCTATGGATTCAAAAACGGCTGGGTACATTTTGATGAAATTTTCAGGGAATCTTCGGATTAATCCAGCGGGTGATCCTGTGAAGTTTGGTAGCGATCAGATCGCCCGTGCGAAGCCGGGGTGGGTAGTTAGTATTTATGTATTTTAAACCTATGTAACCCCTATTCCCCTCCCCTCCTACTTTTTTAACACAATACTTCAAAAATATATATAATAGCAGAATGGTCACTTTGAAATGCTGGTAAATAAAAAAAAAGTGATTAAAGCTATGAAAAATTAATAAGATATATGATTTGTGTCTAAGTGCCCGTGAGGGCCTAATGGCAAATAAATGATTTTATCTTTACTGCAGATTTAGATGATGATCGAATGGAGAGAAAAGTGTTAATAGAAAACTTCTTAGTGGTAAAGTCTCAAACCAGGCTCAATGACTGAATAAGGATTATTCCCCAATGATCTTCTAGAGCATTGATTAGGCACATGTATTTCTAGAACTGATAAAAAACATTGTGACTTACCGATAGATGGCCTGGCTATTGCCAAAGGGAATTTATTTCCGTATTCATTGACCAATTGCTCAGTTATTGCTTTTGTGTACGAATAAGTATTGGGTTCTGATGATATTATCCTGTAACAAAAGTCGTGGAATAAAAACGAATAGAAAATTCTTACATTTTCATAAGTACTGAGTTGTTCACATTACATTTCGCTGAAGCAAGATGAACATTTGCAGTGCACCATCGGCGAAGGCAATCGCTTCCAGTAGGGTTATACTACGAGTAATTTCGATTATATCGGAGTTGGAATTAACCTCTTTTTCCATCAGATTTGAATGACCTTAACGGTCGTTTTTCTATTTAGATACTGTTAATGAGATTCGATTCCATGTTGACCAAACTATTACTGCTATAGTTGAGATAACGAAATATTGCCCGAATCTTTGGCATTGAAATTAGCATCAAGAGGAAACTATACTCGGTAGTATGGGTGCCAGTTCCTCAAATTCAGTGAATTGGGATTCATTGTACACTGCCAGGTATAAAAACCGACCTGATTTAAAGGGACCTTGATGTAAAGGGGTTACTGTAGCCTAGAAGTACTTAGAAAAAATACAGCAACTCCTTAGGAGCTTCCTGCCATGCAATTCTCTAAGCGACTCGTAATGGCTGTGTGCGTCGCTGTGATCACAGATGTCACAGCTTTGACATCGTCTACTGCGATCACGGCTAAATTATTTGGTATTCTATAAGGCTGTAAGCGTACGCGAGGCTGTTTGCCTTGTAGAATTCCAATTCCAAAAGCAGCCTTGCGGCGCTAGTGTCGCACAACCATGAATAGCGACACCAAAGAATTGCAATTTTGTGTTCAAGGCTGTAACAGCCGATGTTTCCGAGGATGTAAGGATGTTTGCTCTTACAGAATTGCATGGCTGGCCACCTCACTCAAGTTATAGGGATCTATAGTGTCACCTGAATCGAATCTTGGGGTAGAAATGTCGGATATATGTGAATTATGTATACATATAAATAAAATTGAAGTGTCTGTCTGTGATTTCAAAATAAAGCCTTTATCTTAAGCTCATATTGTTATTTTCACGTTACCAAAGCATGAACATGCATTTTTAACTTTTTTGTCTGTCTGTTTGTTCGTTTGTCCGGGCTAATCTTCGAAATGGCTTAACCGATTTTGACGGGACTTTCACTGGTAGGTAGAGCACTGTTCAGAGCAGAATATAGGCTACTTTTTATCCCGTAAATATTTAGGGTTCCTGCGTAAAACATGAAAAACTGTTTAAATTAGGGAGAAATATCTTCCCCTTCGGGGGACTTTACAATTTTATTTTTATTTTAAAAAAAAATACGTGTTTTTTGTGACATAAAATAACTACGCATTTTTTATGTAATAAAAATAAAATAAATATATGTTGTCTCCCGTAAAGTTCAATAGATGGCGCTGTATGACTATATATATATATATATATATATATATATATACTTAAAGTCCAAATCTCATGCGTGCGAAGCCGCGGGCTTCAGCTAGTTTATAATAAACGTCTGTACGGCGGTGAAGGAAACAGTTGTATCTATTGTTATCTTGGAACTCAAAGCTTCTAAGGAAATGGATCAAATTCCTACTGTTTATGAAGATTCCGAAGATGCAGTTACAGCATAAAATTCGTCAAAAATAGTGAAAATACATGTAGCAGAAACCCATGCAGAAGATATTTAAGTTAATGGTAAATCTGATTGATAAAGATTTTCTGCTTCAGAAAAATGATTTATTTTATCTGCGATTTATTGATATTGCTTAATGGTTTCTTACTTAGGCTCCAAATGTTTTAAGGTATCATCGTCCATCCACTCCACCACGTCCATGATATGACGGGGATTATGAACAGCGGGGTAGAATTTCTCTTCTAGAACATCCAGGTCACAGCGGCAATACGCTGTCGATAGATGCAAAAACACCTGGAAAAATATTTGTCATTGAGTGCCATTGGCATTGGAATTAGGATCAAGTGGAACCATACTCCGTATAACAACTTATGATTAAGAACGTGGGAATCAGTAGGAAATAGTATTTTTATTAATGCACAAATGAACTACCTTAGATTTATAATTCTCCACCACCTATCTATTGTACTCTTTTATGTATGTACCTGCAACTTTTCCATAGTTTCGGCTAACTCCAAAACACGAAGTGTACCTCTAGTATTCAAATGTACAGCATCCTTTAATTTCATGTCAAACCTGGGAAGGAGAATATTAATTGATGAGCAAATCTCGTAAGATAAAAATTCGAAGAGATTTCCTATACTAAAAAACTCTGGTCTCTATGGGCGCGAATTTATAGGCAACAGAGAAAGAAAATTTCCGTACAGGCGTCTGATGATTAAAATTCATATGAAAGGTAAGCTGGAATAAGTGATAACTTGGAAGTATTGTAGAACTGATTAAAATAAACAACTAGACTATTCCAGCACTCTTCAAACACCGATGTTTTCAAGAAGCTCACAATCTTAATCATCCAATGAGTACATCAATACATTATGGCGATCTTAACAAGGTAATTAATGTATTCAGCCTGTTCACAGCCGTACAAATATTGATTGAAATCTAAGTACAACTTGATAATATTAAAATGATATGAATAATAGCACTTAAACTGTTTTAAAATTTAGTCAATAAAGTATTATTTTATAGTCACTGCAAATTTATTGTATGTCAAAATACCGAATCAGCAGTTCTTTAAGAATTTTCTTGTCTTACAAGAACGTAACAGAATATTCGGTGATTCCCATTTCTATAAGGAGAGGAGAGACCATTTCAACAACATTATTTAGATTTCTACCAGCTTTAGATTATACGCAGTTACATTCAGTGAAAGATAACAGTAACCTACCTGCCGAGCTCGGTGGCGCAGTGGTGAAACGCGCTGTTACGCTACTTTGACACCAATTCTCGTGGGTTCGATTCCCATACAGTACAAACATTTGTGTGCATGAATATGTCTGTTTGTATTGGTCTGGGTATTTTCTAGGTATTTTCTATGTATAATAAGTATGTATTTACAAAAAAAAAAATGTATTTACGTATGTTTATCAGTTGTCTAGTACCCATAACACAAGCTTCGCTTACTTTGGGGCTAGGTGGCGCGGTGTAATTTGTCCGACAAAAAAAAATCTTTCGCCAGGAGTACTTTTGTCAAATTTTATTTTTTTTGTTTAGTTTCTTATGAGGTTCTTAATCTCTTCATTCCACGAAGGTCTCTTAAAAGGGGAGAAGAATTAGGATAACAATAACTCCCCTTATGGACTATCTATATGTTCTGACAATACAGCTGAGGAGATTTGAGATTTGACGCACTATGCACCATCAATAGCAGGTCGCTATGTCAGTTAACAAAAGTACTCCTGGCGAAAGGTATGTTACTGTTTTCTTTCACTGAATGTAACTGCGTATAACCTAAAGCTGGTAAAAATCTAAATAATGTTGTTGAAATGGTCCCTCCTCTCCTTATAGAAATGGGAATCACCGAATATTCTGTTACGTTCTTGTAAAACCAGAAAGTTCCTAAAGAACTGCTGATTCGGTAGTTATTCCTCTTGTATTACAGGTGTCTTAAACGTTGTTCTAGCTTTAATAATCATCATCAGAGACGTACGATAAAGAAATTTGATAATGGTATCAACAACTGCCTTACAAGATTCTAGTTCATCTTAATATGCGATAAAAGCATAGACTTCAAAGGATTAATGTACAATAAAGTAACCTAAATTGTCCATATGTAAGATCAAGAAAGGTTCTCGAATGGCGTCCCTGTACTGGTACACGCAGTGTGGGACGACCTCTCACTAGATGGAGAGACGACCTCAAGGGGTTTGCAGGGAGTCGATGGATGCAGGTGGCACAGGATCGAGACGAGTGGCACTCCAGAGGGTGGCATATGTTCAGCAGTGGACGAGTACAGGCTGAGATGATGCTATGTTAGAACTATACTTTAGGATTTGAATGCATGACGCCATACCTGACACAGGCCGCGCTATGGAACACAATTTCACATCGTTTCTGTAGTTCTCGTCTGTCCTCTATAGATAGTCCAAGGCCTTCTTCCAAAATGTCCCCAGTCACCAGTTTCAGTTTCTGGAAGCTATCTGGATCACTTTCCTTCAGCCTGTCAAATACCTGGAAAACGCAGTGTTTCTTTCAGCATTAAATTAAGTAGGATTTTCTTCAGAGCCTGTCTTGTGGTTAGGATTATCATCAAAATGTATTTTTTTTATACTTCGTCGGGAGGCATACAAGCATACGGCCCACCTGATGTAAAGCCGGTACCGTAGCCAATTAACGCTTGTGATATATTAATTATCACTCGCGTGATGCCTCCTCTGCTGCTTACACAGCAACTCCTTGGGAGCTTACTGATGACGTCACACGCGGAAACACAACAACCCTCTAGGGAGTTATTATTTGGCTGATTTGGATGTGAGGTGGAGGTACTTCGATGCGTCCTACCTCTTAAAAATACCCAAACCAAATGTTGTGTTCAAATAATAACTCCCTAGAGGGTTGTTGTGTTCCTGCGTGTGAGTGAGGTCACCAGTAAGCTCCTAAGGAGTTGCAGTGCAGTAGGTGTCATCGCGAGACTGATACTTAATATACTACAAGCGTTAATAGGCTACGGTAACTGCTTTACATCAAGTGGGCCGTATGCTTGTATGCCTCCCGACGTAGTATAAAAAAAAGAGCCTTGTTTGATGAACGGGTTTGGAATATTATACCACGTGCAGTTAAGTTCGCCTGCTGCTTTAATTATGATGGGTAAACATCAGTATATGGGTCCAGGACTCACCCTACTAGCACATAGCTCCCGGAGCCTCTCATCACTGCTTTGGCCTTTCTTCTGTCTCAGGAGGAGATAGATTGTGTCCAGTCCAGAACAGCTCCGCAGTAATTTCTCCACCAGTACCTGAAAAATGTTACATTCGACGTACGTTAGCAGCGTGAACTTGTTCTACTTCTGCAGCAGGAGTTACTTCCAGAAGTTAAGCACGCGATTTGTCAAGCCTCAAGTTAATAAAGCAAATTTTTTTTTATAAACGTAGGGAGGTATGCAAGCATACGGCCCACTTGATGTAAAGTAGTTACGCTCGCGATATATTAATGATCACTCGCGCGATGCCTCCTCTGCTGGCTTACACAGCAACTCGTTGGGAGCTTACTGGTGACCTCACTCACACGCAGGAACACAACAACCATCTAGGGAGCTGTTATTTGGCAGCGGGTTTCTGTGAGGTTGAGGTACTTCCCCAGACGGGCTTCTTTGATGCGCCCTATCTCTCTTAAAATATCCATCCAAAAATACAATCCAATATATCGTGGGTTCGATTCCCACGCAGGACATACATGCACTGCACTGTCTGTTTGTCTTGGTCTGGAAGTTTTAAGAGAAGTAGGGCGCATCAAAGCAGCCCGTCTGGGGAAGTACCTCCACCTCACAGAAAACCGCAGCCAAATAACAACTCTCTAGATGGTGGTTGTGTTCCTGCGTGTGAGTGAGGTCACCAGTAAGCTCCCAAGGAGTTGCTGTGTAAGCAGCAGAGGAGGCATCGCGCGAGTGATAATTAATATATCACAAGCGTTAATATGCTACGGTACCCACATTACATCAGGTGGGCCGTATGCTTGTATGCCTCCCGACGTAGAATAAAAAAAAAACATCTGTTTGTCTGGTTGTTTTTAAGAGAGGTAGGGCGCATCAAAATGTACCCCACCTCCCCAAAGGGAGGTAAGTAACCTGGAGGGTTGCTGTGTTCCTGCGAGTGAGTGAGGTCACTAGTAAGCTCCTAAGGTGTAGCTATGTGATGGGTCGACTGATATTTAGTGTAACGGTAACAGCTTTACATCAGGTGGGCTGTATGCTTGAATGGCTGCCGACGTTTTATCCTAATATCCTCCTAATATTATAAATGTGAATGTCCGTTTGTTAGCTTTCACGCGAAAACTACTAAACCGATCATCATGAAACTTTGTACACATATTCTTGGAGGTATCAGATGTAAAATAGGATACTTTTTATTAATATATATATATATATTAATAAAAAGTATCCTATTTTAATATTAATCAATGCGAGCGAAGCCGCGGGTAAAAGCTAGTAATTTTATAAATGTGAATGTCCGTTTGTTTGTTACGCTTTCACGCGAAAACTACTGAACAGATCATCATGAAACTTTGTACACATATTCTTGGAGGTATCAGAAGTAACATAGGATACTTTGTACTAAAAAAAAATGCGAGCGAAGCCGCGGGTAAAAGCTAGTAAAAAATAAACTAAGCCTTACCTTTCCAACAAATCCGGTTGCGCCGGTAATGAAGATGCACTTCCCTTTGTAAAACTCAGGAACGGATGGCACCATGTTTGATTCTGTAGCGAATTGAAAATTCATTTTTATATTTCCGATTGAAATTGATTATTTTAAGGAATAACTCTGACAGGACGAACTACAGCAATCCCGTACACACGCCATTAAACCACTTGACTGCGCACGCTGGCCCCCCGCGCTCACAAAAACGTGTTTTACCGATTATAGTGCAGTCAATATGATATAAAAATTGGTCGATTATTAAATTTTTTTGAATAACAACCGATCAGGCTGAAACAGGATCGATGGGGAAAAATATACAAAAGGACCCCAAATTATTGTTGTCCACAACTTGCTCCACTGGATCCATGGAATTCTTCAAGAAATGCGTGAAGAGGTTTTTAGAGGGTCGGCAACGCATCAGTGACACCCCTGGTGTTGCAAATGTCCATAGGCTACGGTGACTCTTTTCCAACAGGCAGGCCGTATGGTTGATTGTCACCTTAGTCGTATAAAAAAAATCTCCACCTCACATTTTCAGCCACATTACAATTCATTGATTGTTGTGTTCCTGCGTGTGAGTGAGGCTACCATTAAGCTCGTAAGGTATTGCTATGCTAGTATCAGTGGTGACAAACATTACATCATGCAAGCGTCCTGACTTCTTCACATCAGGTGGGCCGTATGCTCGAATGCCTCCCAACGGTGTATAAAAGAATGCACGGTCCATCTTAATGAGTTTTTAATACTGTTATTTTTTATAGTTAACTAGCTGACTCGGCGAACTTCGTACCGCCTCACGATCGATAAATTGTGTGTTAATTTATTAGATGGTATAAATTCTTTTAATACTTATTATCCTATTCCGGACGAAGACAAATTCAAAAACACAAAAATCATAAAAATCGGTCCAGCCGTTCTTGAGTTATAAATGGTGTAACTAACACTACTCTATTTTATATATATCGATTATTTTTTTCCATGTTTTAATACTTATTATCCTATTCCGGACGCAGACAAATCCAAAAACACAAAAATCATAAAAATCGGTCCAGCCGTTCTTGAGTTATAAATGGTGTAACTAACACGACTTTGTTTTATATATATATAGATAGATATGTCCATATTACAAAGCGCTATCTCGCCCCAAAGTAAGCGATGCTTGTGTTATGGGTCCTAGACAACTGATAAACATACGGAAATACCTTTTTTTGTAAATACATAGGTACTTATGATACATAGAAAACACTCAGACGAGGACAAACAGACGTGTTTATGCTCACAAATGTTTGTCCCGTGAGAGAATCGAACCCACGAGCGTTGGTGTCAAACTAGCGTTAGTAACCACAGCGCCGCCGAGCTCGTCGTTTTTATTTACATATGTAAATTAGTGGGTTACAAACAATCACGCGTTCGCATACGCCGACGGCCCACTTACGGCCCGTGGGTCAAAAGTACACAATTTCCTGCGAAATCGTGTTGTTTCTTTTTTCAGGGTTCCGTACCCAAATGGTAAAACGGACCCTATACTGAGACTCCGCTATCCGCTCTTCCATCTGTCACCAGGCTGTATCTCATGAACCGTGATAGTTAGACAGTTGAAGTTTTCACAGATGACGTATTTCTGTTGCCGCTATAACAAGAAATACTAAAAAACAGAACAAAATAAATATTTAAGGGGGCTCCCATACAACAAACGTGATTTTTTGCTCGTTTTAACGCGATTTTGATAACGGCAACAGGTGGACGCTTAAAATATTCACTGAATATTTAGTTATATATTCACTTTAAAAATAAATTTAAAAAATTAAGGGGGGCTACCATACAACAAACGTGTTTTTTTGCCGTTGCTATTGACAATGGTACGGAACCCTTCGTGCGCGATTCCGATTTGCACTTGGCCGGTTTTTTATATGCGTTCAAAGCAGCGCCGAAATAATGAATGTCATAAGTCATTGACCCATTTACATTATCATATTTCTGTCTGTCTTGACCCGTATCGTAATGTAATCGCTTTGATATTGAGACCATATATATAATATGCTAGCTGCTGCCCGCAGCTCCGCTCGCGTGGAGTCAAATAATAATAAATAATAATAATAATAAATATTGTCGGACAAACTACACAGCGCCGTCTAGCCCCAAAGTA
The DNA here is from genome assembly GCA_947507595.1 of Pyralis farinalis. NCBI lineage: Eukaryota > Metazoa > Arthropoda > Insecta > Lepidoptera > Pyralidae > Pyralis > Pyralis farinalis. The sequence goes on from OX382263.1 coordinate 3,316,569, forward strand.
ACCGAAGTTTGTGTTATGGGTACTAGACAACTGATAAACATACGTAAATAGATTTTTTTTTTAAATACATACTTATTATACATAGAAAATACCCAGACCAAGACAAACAGACATGTTCATGCAACAAATGTTTGTACTGTGTGGGAATCGAACCCACGAGCGTTGGTGTCAAAGTAGCGTAACAGCGCATTTCACCACTGCGCCACCGAGCTCGTCAAAATAACGTAGCCTATGTGTTAATCCAGATCATAATCTATCTACGTGCCAAATTTCATTCAAATTCGTTCAGCCTTTTAAGCGTGAAAGAGCAACAAACATCCATCCATACATACAAACTTTTGCATTTATAATATTAGTAGGATATGGTATATAATATATATTCAAGAGAGGTAGGGCGCATTAAAGCAGCCCGTCTGGGGAAGTACCTCCACCTCACAGAAAACCGCAGCCAATTAACAACTCCCTAGAGGGTTGTTGTGTTCCTGCGTGTGAGTGAGGTCACCAGTAAGCTCCTAAGGAGTTGCTGTGTAAGCAGCAACAGGAGGCATCGCGCAAGTGATACTTAATATATCGCAAGCGTTAATAGGCTACGGTACCCGCTTTACATCCAAGCCGTATGCTTGTATGCCTCCCGACGTAGTATAGAAAAAAAAGCTTCTTCTGAATAGCATATGACCTTCCTCAAGAATTGGTCTATCAAATGCAAAAAGATTTTTCTAAATCCGACTTGTAGTTCCAGAGGTTAGCGCGTTCAAACATACAAACAGACTCTCGCTTTATACTCGTACATTAGCATACTCGTAGACCCAGGCGCGTTCATGGTTAGCGATGGCTACATTGACACCAACGCTCGTGGGTTCGATTCCCACATACGGCAAATATGTGCATGAACATATCTGTTTATCTTGGTCTGGGCTTTGCTTAGTTTGAGACTATAGATGGTGCTGATATAGATATATATACTAATAATATATTTGTTTGAACACGCTATCTATCTATAACTTCACGCCAAATCCCTTGCGTGGTAGGCAGAGAAAACCGAACGCCACGTGACTCGATTCTTACATACCTTTCTGGCTTGTTTAACATTCATTGCTCTTCTTATGCACGCTCGCTGTTTCTAGGGCTCCTGACATCACCTTCTGATAGAACCAATTTGGTCATGGTAGGTAAGTCTTGGCCTTCCTCGGCTCCTACATTCTTCCACGTTTGCATTGTATATCTACTTCGTCATTCTTTCATCGTACATTCGTTGTACATGTCCGAACCAACGGAGCATGCCTCTTATTATTTTAACACGGACGCTCTCTTTCAGACTAACTCTGTTTCTAACATCATCATTGGGAATACGGTCTACAAGCTTTACGCCACAAATTTTGCGCAACATTTCGACCGCGTTTATCCTACTTTCATGCTCTCTCTGCCATACCCAGCTCTCGCTTCCATAAGTAAGCGTTGGGACCAGCACTGCATTGTGTATAGCCAGCTGAGCCTTCTGGCTCGGGTTTTTGCTGCCAAGAAGTTTTCCCAACGCTCCATTCACACTATTCACCAGCACTCACTTGTCTCTCCACATCAGCAGTGTACCTTCCATCCCTGATGAAAGCGCATCCAAGATACAATCTCATTCACTTGGTCCAACACTTCATCATCAACCGTAATCCTTACATTAGTTCTGGATTCTTCTCTTTCAAATACCATTATCTTTGTTTTCTTCGCATTAAATAGAAAGCCTTTCTCCATACATTCGTCTTTCATCATTGTGACCCGTGTTTGCAGTTTATTTATTTATTTATGGAAAAGGTACACCAACAGTATAGGACATTGTACAAACATTATTCTTATATACCTATTACAGGCGTGCACAGCATTTATATTCTGGGTATTTCGTTTACAGTAATGAATTTCTGAGATAATATTATGCGTAAAAACTATTAACAATAGTTATTTGTCATACAAGAGTGCAAAGTGGCTTTTTAACCGCGTGCTCAATTTGGCCGAATTTGGCCGAAAAACAATGGCCGAGCAAGCGAAGGATTCTAAAATTAGAATCCTGAGCGTTAGCGAGCTAATTAAAAGAGCACGAGGTGAGAAATCTTTGCACTCGAGTGCAACACGTAACTTTTCATCCCACCTCAGCGAGGAAATTACTAAAAATGCAAAAAAAGAAAATGGTGATGAAAAGTAAATTATATAACCAAGTAAACGTGCTAACTGCTGGGGTTCCACGACGTTGAGTTACCGGTCTTGGGACCCCAATAGCCGCATAATATATAATTTAAATTTGGATGAGGAGTCATGGAGAATGTCTGCACTGGTAGCATTGTTTTTGGGATCCATATGTTTCGCGCAGCATCGCAGAAGAGGGGCGTTTTGACCAACATTGGTTTCAAATGCTGGTAGTACGAACATTTTAACCATGTTCCTTGAGAGATAATAACGGTGTTCCTGAACATACCTATTCTACTATTTTATGCTGAATCCGAATCTGAAGTCAAAATTCCAATATTCGAAAACAAAACGCACGCACAGACAAACGCACAAACATATAGATTTCATATAGGAACGGTGTTCCTGAAAAGTAGAATAGGAATGTCTGAAAAACCAACCTCCTATCTCTTAAGGAACATGGCCAAAATGATCGCATTTAAAAAAAAAAAATCTGATTCGAAAAGTAAATTAACAAGTAGGTAGAATAGGAATGTCTAAAAAACCAAAACCATATTTCATAAGGAACATAGTCAAAATGGCCGACAAAGTTTTTAAAAAAAAAACGTTATATAATTGACTAGCCAGGTGTTCCTCTGGCAATGCATCGTCTGCATACATCAGACAGTTCAACTAGATCACCCATGCGCAATTCCACATTCGTTGACCTTATTCTTTGCATTTGAAAGCCTAATAATTATTAAGGAAGGAATTCTTTTTACACTTAGAAGTCACAGAAAAAGTGCGGAAATCCGGTACCGGGACGAGCGGATGAAGTCGCGGGGTTTTTTTTCTTCTTATACTACGTCGGGAGGCATACAAGCATACAGCCCACCTGACTGTTTCGAAGATATATAAGCATGTGAGGGTCAGTACGTAAAGTTTAAAATGATGTTTACAAGATTCCGTTTGTCGTATATTAGTTAATATACTAATACAGTTTTTCTGAAGAATAAAAATTTCCTGAATGTTGAGAACAATTTCCCCAAAGTATAATTCCGTAGGCCAAACGTGAGTGAGCGTACGTATAGTAAGCTGAGAGGGCAGTTTGTATGTTAGTAACATGTTTTAATTGCCTAGGAGCGTATATGAAAGAAGATAAACGGTTTGATAATTTTTGATTTGGGATTTCCAGTTTTTATTTCAGAGCTGCGTTAGCCAGCGAAGCTATGTAACCGAGAAAATTGTCTTTTTTACTGTTTTGCGGTTTTCGACTGTTACACGTAGTCCTCCTTCAGTTTTGAAGCTAGAGAGCTGATTATTCGACGTGAATGTACCTTAAGTATTGTAGATTCCCCTAAAATAGATTAAATTTCGATTAGCTCAATAAAGGATATCGATAAGTGATGTTATCGCCCCAAAAACCGTTCCAATACAAAGTCAATTGGAGTGCGTATGGCGACCACTGAAAAACAACAACACCGGGTCAAATTAATTGTCACAATATTTATTGACACAAGGGTTAGGTTTAGGGTTAGAGTTAGGGTTAGCAGCTCTGCTTACGCAGCTTGCTGTTATTTACTTATTGTGCAAAAGCAGCTCTGCCAGTGCGCCGCAGGCCCAGCTCCCCTAGTATGCGTATCTATGTCTAGCAAGCATGGTTGCCGATTCTACAGTTTTTAATTTATTTAATTGATAGTTAATATGTAAAGGTGATTTCTGATAGGGTTTAAATTGAATTAGTTTGGTTTTATTGAGATTTAGTGGAAGATTGTTACGATCTAACCAATCTGTGGTAGAGTCCAATACTGTATCTGAATCCCTTTTCAGGAAATTATTATTTGTACCAGGTAGTACAGTAGAGACATCGTCCGCAAACAGTACACTGTCTGAGCTGTTTTTAATTCAACGAGGATGTTTGCACAGCCACTTATGCAAGGTCCTAGGATGGTGTGTAATCGCCGACACCGACCGCGTTGCGTTGTGGTAATCATTATGTTTAGGCAAGTGTATATTTTCACTGGTAATCGGCCAAGCAATAAAAAAACAATAATCGACAATACACAGAAGAAACTTATGCCGTTGGATAACTCCAAAGAAACGTTTGGAATATAGAGCAGTATTATTTTTATACTACGTCGGGAGGCATGCAAGCGTACGGCCCACCTGATGTAAAGCGGGTACCGTAGCCTGTTAACGCTTGCGATATATTAATTATCAATCGCGCGATGCCTCCTCTGCTGCTTACACAGCAACTCCTTGGGTACCTACTGGTGACCTCATTCACACGCAGGAACTCAACAACCCTCTAGGGAGTTGTTATTTGGCTACGGTTTTTTGGCTACATCTCTCTATTGTGATATCTGTGAGAGTGGGAAAATTTCGAACGTTTTTTAAATTTATGTTACTGTGATGCTATAAAACATTTCTTTGAAGTTATCCTATGTATATCTCTCTATTGTTACATCTTCTTTTTCTAAGCGTGATATTAAAATTGGCGGGGTCCGTAACTTAAGCCTAAGGATTTAGCGAAGACATTGATTTTTACATGGAACGACTGGCGACTGACCTCCGCAACCCAGAGGGAAAACGAGATCATTCTTAGGTAAGGTTTGAAATATAATTTCTTGAACGTGCTGGTTTCCTAGCGATGTTAAATACAACCTGTTGAGAATGCGCAAGCTTGCATTGCCAGAGGAACACCTGGCTCGTCAATTATATAACAATTCAATTTTTTTTTTTTATTTATCGGCCATTTTGACCATGTTCCTTAAGAGATAGGAACGGTGTTCCTGAACATTCCTATTCTACTTTTTTATGCTGAATCCGAATCTGAAGTCAAAATTCGAATATTCGAAAAAAAGCGACAGACAAACACACAGACAAACATATAGATTTCATATACGAACGGTGTTCCTGATTGTTCATCTTAAAAATAATCTCTTACTAGACTTATGAACAATAAAACAAATATAAGGTGGACCGTATTAAAATTTTATCACTTCAAACAAATTTCACTTCAAGTTACGAATGAAGAGTACATTCACCACCTAAAATATTGTAGGTGGTAATCGCCGTATTTAAAAATCAGCTGCATGCCCCTGCGCCCTGGATTTTTATTGACGAATTCTATCTTATATCTATATATATCTTTACGCCAGGTCCCTTGCGGTGTAGGCAGAAAGAATCGAGCGCCGTAAGAACGAAACAAACTCTCATTTGAACGTTGATGTACTATCTAGTGATTATAATTGGCAGAGCTGCGATAGCCAGCGGAGCCACATTACCCTCAAAATTGCCGTTTGGGGTAGACTGATGTCATCCAGCTAGCGTTTAGACGGTAATAGTGAGAAACTCTAAAATCGACACACTAATAGCTAACATATTGTAGTTTTGTATCCTTTAATTTGAAATGTTCGTTGGTGAGGAAGAACGGTCCAAAATCGTTCCAATTAGAAAAAAAAACATATGGGAAAACGTATGGCCAGCCACTCTGCAGTGCAGAGTCTGCACTGCACTCCCATCAACAGAAAAAGTAACAGCACTCGTCGCTAGATGTCGTACAGAGTTACATATATTTTTAAAAAATTAAAAAATTAAAAAATTAAAAATAAAATATTTAAATATTTTTTAAATTTAAAAAATATCAGCTCTGCCTACACAGCTTGCTGTTATTTACTAGTTTTAAATTATGTAGGAACCGAGGAAGACCAAAACTAACCTACCATGACCAAATTGGTCGTTTTTTATCAGAAAGAGATGTCAGGAGCCCTATAAATGTCATAGAAGCGAGTGAAGTATGTAAGGACTGCGTCTTATGGCGCTCAGTTCTCTCTGCCTACCCCGCAAGGGACCTGACGTGAAGATATACATACATATAATTTTAATCTATCCTAATACATAAACATTTGACGAGCTCGATGACGCAGTGGTTAGTAATGCTACTTTGAAAGCAATGCTTGTGGGTTCAATTCCCAAGTCTTGGTCAGGGTGTATTCTATGTATCATAAGTAGGTATTTACGTATGTTTATCGGTTGTCTAATACTCATAACACAGGCTTCGCTTACATTGGGACTAGATGGCGCTGTGTAATTTGTTCAAAAATATTTAATTATGTTTTCAATATTGATTATACTCGTATTTATGTAAAAATATTTATAATGTTTGTATATTTGAATGCACCAATCTCTAGAACTATCAGGCGTATTTCAAAAAATCTTTTTGCATTTGGAAGCCCAGTTCTTGAGTAAGATTACAGGCTACTCATCATCACGCTACGACCCTCAGCAGCCGAGGAAAAATAATGAGAGCGGCTCCCACCGGGATACGCGCGGGGGAAATTGCGGTTTGCAGCTAGTTATAAGCGAGTTAGTAGTAGTAAGAGTTAGTAGTAAACCCTCGTTTCTCTCTGCCTACCTTTCAAACAGACCAGGCGTGAGGATATACGCAGACAGTTAATGATATAACGAGCTTGGTGGCTCAGTCATGAATGATGCGACTTTGACACCGGCTGACTCGTGGGTTCGATTCCCACACAAGCTAAACATTTGTGTGCATGAACATGTCTGTTTGTCTTGGTCTGGATGTTTTAATAGAGGTAGGGGGCATCAGACCAGCCCGTCTGCGGAAGTACCTCCGCCTCACAGAAAACCGCAGCCAAATAACAACTCCTTGGAGGGTTGTTGTGTTCCTGCGTGCGAGTGAGGTCACCGGTAGCTCTTAAGGAGTTGCTGTGTTAGCAGCAGAGGATCGCGCGAGTGTAATCTAAATGTACTACAAGCGTTAATAGGCTATCAGATGGGCCGTATGCATGAAAACTTTCAGACGTTGTATAAAAAAAAATGTTTTGGTATTTTTTTTTAATTTTATTTATTTAAACTTTATTTACCACATATATAGGGTATAAAGGCGGACTTAATGCTAATACCATTCTCTACCAGACAACCTTATGGAAGAGAACATATATAGGAAATCGGTACACAAAGTAAGAAAGCAAATTATTTAGATATTCTTAATTCAAATGAGTACACACAATAAATATACACAAACATTACATACATAATTAATAACTGTATAATACATACGGTAGTATATATAGACATAGTTACACATACATAAACATAATATGAATTCTGACGTTGGATCATGGTTTAGGCAAATTGTCAAATAAGTAGGCATTGGCATTATCTGACGTAATCACCAAATTAATTCTTATTGTATATATTATCCTATTGTTCATAATGTTATTGTTATTTTTTTTTTAATATTAAATCTTATGTGGTCATTGTTAAGAATAGAAACGAGTTGTATCAATCATTCAATCAATTGAATCCTGTCTAATTCTTTGTTTTTTATAATACGTCGGCAGGCATACAAGCATACGGCCCACCTGATATAAAGCGGGTACCGTAGCCTATTAACGCTTGCAATATATTAATTATCACACGCGCGATGCCTCCTCTGCTGCTTACACAGCAACTCCTCGGGTGCTTAATGTAGATCTTACTCACACGCAGGAATACAACGACCCTAGGAGTTGTTATTTGACTGCGGTTTTCTGTGAGGTTGAGGTACTTCCCCGGACGAGCTGCTTTGATGCGCCCTACCTCTCTTTAAACATCCAGACAGAAACAGAGATGTTCATGCACACAAATGTTTGCCTTGTGTGGGAATCGAACCCACGAGTGTTGGTGTGAAATTTGCGTCATTCACGACTGATCCACCGAGCTCGTCAAAATTCAGTTTTGACTGACGTTCAATTGCTTTTGTTAATTTGAAAGTTGAAAATAGTCGGTTTGAAATAGATTATCGGTGTTAAGATACGAAGATGCGTTCTCCGTTGGTTCGGACATGTAGATAGAATGCAAAAGGAGAGAGTAACGGGACCACAGACTAATAAATCCCTTGATGACGTAAACGCTCCCCTGACTTACTAAAACGATTTCATTCTTCTGACGAACGAGAGGATATTTTAACCAATGTAAAAACAAACCGTTTAAAGTAGCTCCCTATCCGCCTTCGCAGAAATGTGCACATATTATGCCCTCTTTATAAAATCCTCAATAACCCTGAGACACCCCAATATCATCGATCCCGGTTTTCTCATGAGACAACTCCCATCCGTTCCCAACGTCCTTGTCTTACCAAAACTCTGAACTATCCATCATCCAACACAATCTTTTTCTTTCGGTCATTTACTGCCAATGCAGCACGGCTGTGGAACAAATTACCGCCGCAAATACGGAACAGCTGCTCTGTATTTACTTTCAAGAAGAGGTTAAGTGAGCACTATCTTACTCATGACAAGTAATGTTATATGTATTTATTAATTTGTATAAATATGGAAAATATAAAGATTCAATTCTGCATAACTTTTAACTACCAGCCAAAATAAAATTTACTGCACACACTTTAGGGTTAGCTGGAAGATATCTCTTAAAGAGATAAGCTTGCCTTTGGACACTGTTTTCTGTAATACCTAATTTTATGTTTTGTTGCAATAAAGGATAATGATTCTGGCAAATAAACATTTGACTTTGACTTTGAGAGTAAAGTCGAAGTTGATGGAGACTGGTGTCTAAACTAAGCTAAGCCTGCGTTTCAGAACACCAGTGGGTATTCACATAGCTTCGGAAAGTCATATTGGAAACGGATCAGAGAAGTTTTCACACGGATTCCATACATTTTCATTTTCAACTTTCCAATTTCGATTCGAATATAGATTTCCGAAGCAATGCGAATATACCTTCCGGAACCTATGCCATTTGTAGCTAGGTTGTAAGAGATACAAACATCACGCCAAATCCCTTGCGCGGTAGACAGAGAGAAACGAGCGCCACGCGACCTGATCCTTACACACCTCACTCGCTTCTTTCACATTCATTGCTCTTCTCGTGCACGCTCGGTTTCTAGGGCTCCTGACATCACCTTCTGATAGAACACGACCAATTTGATCATGGTAGGTGAATCTTGGACTTCCTCGGCTCCTATATCCTTCCACTTTTGTATTGTAAATCTGTTTCGTCATTCTTTCATCTTGCATTCTTTCTACATGTCCGAACCAACGATTAATACCTGCAATATGTATATAGAATAGATATATAATGACAGATTACAGTTTATGTGCGCACGTATAGAGGTTTGTGTGTGCGAGAGTGAGACGACTACTTTGTCTTAGCGTTGTCCCATTTCCTAATCTATTAGGATTGCCTGCTGCCTGAGCGAATTGGCGAAGATACTGATTTTTACACGGAGTGTCAGACCACCACAACCCAGCAAAACCAGCCTTCTCTTAACACGTGTCACTCTAACCAAACACGCAGGTTAAGCAACGTCGACCGCAGCCTGTCTATGGATGGGTTTATCAATCTCGAGTTTCTCCGTGCTACGGAGGGCGCGTTACGCCGTCGGTCCCGGCTGTTGTCGATAGATGACAGTCGTTAAGCTAAGGCAGTGGCCCTCGAGCGGCTTGAAAACGCTGGCCTCCGCCAATCCGCATTTGAGCAGCGTGGTGGAGTATGCTCTAAACCCGTTTGGTTGAAGGGAGACCCGTATACTTACAGTGGGATGAGTAAGGGTTGATGTCGAGACATGTGTAAATCCGAAAAGGCAAATTTAGTGGTACATGCCGGCATTTGAACCCGTGACCAGTTGGTTTTATCCACTACGCTATACACAACATCAGACATTACTAATAAATATAAATAATAAATATTGTCGGAAGTAAGCGAAGCTTGTGTTATGGGTACTAGACAACTGATAGACATATGTAAATTCATTTTTTTTTGTAAATACATACTTATTATACATAGAAAATATTCAGGCCAATACAAACAGACATGTTCATGCACACAAACGTTTGCCTTGTGTGGGAATCGAGCCCACGAGCAGAAAGTCGACAAATTTCCTTCATCATCGTAGCCCGAAATAAGCCGATAAGTGACGCGATGTTGAACCGAGACCTAGCCAATAAGCGTTCTATAAATTACTACGCAAAATCGTTCCATTGGTCCTCCATAGGTTACGTCCTCCATGAACGAAACAGATATACTGCGTGAAAGAGGTAGGATGTAGGTCCGAGGAAGGTCAACATTCACCTTACTCGACCAAATTGGTCATACCAGAAGGGGATGTCACGAGTCTCGAAATAAGCGTGCATAAAAACAACTATGAATGATAAAGAAGCTGATGAGGTGTCTAAGGACCGTTCCGAACCGAGGAGATTCCCTCTGCCTACCCCGCAAGGGAACCGGCGTGAAGTTATAGAAAATGCACACCAAAAGTACTCTTAGCAAAAAGGCTTGATAAAGAATTAATCAATGTAATTTACAAAGATATCTGTAAATAATTCAACACGGACACTTTTCCTGAATAATCTCCTATTCTACCATTTGACATAGCTCATTATTATGTAACTTATATTTTATTTAAAGCAATGTACGAAATATTTCATAGCTTTGCCATTTTCCATTATAAGTAATAAATTCAATTTCATAGTTTACAAACTTGACTAATGTTAATTATTTTGGAGAAAGCAACCATACGTACCAATATGCATACGCATGTATAGGTATATGAGTTTGCATATGTTCTTCTTAGCGGATCGGTGGCGTCCGCTACCTAAGCCTAAAGATTTAGCGCGGATACGGATTTTTGACATGGAACGACTGCTGTCAGACCTTGAAAACCCAGAGGGAAACTCAGACGTCTTTCGAAATGTAATGACTAGAACATGCGGGCTTTTCCTTCAGCGATGAGCAAGGGACAATTACAAATGTGTACATACATTCCAAAAAAACACCAATTTAGTGGTACATGCAGGACTCGAACCGAGGACCAGGTGGTCAATAGGCCGATTCTTTGTCCACACACTTTATCCACTACTCATATATGTATGTGTACATAATATGCTGCAAGCATCGTTAGTACAATGCCGCGGGGGGCGCACTTTTTAGATTTATTTTAGGTTATTATTATTATTTTAGATTTGTTAAATTTATATATTGTAGAATTTCTCGTATAAATTAGGATTATAGGATGATATGTTTTTAAAGAGAAATCATGTAGCTAGTGTTTTAAAATTCGATTATATGAGTATATATATATAAATAAATTGGAGTGCCTTAATCTTGTTTTTCATCGTTTTTTTTTTTGGGTGTTCAATATCTTGTTTTCTCAGAAAAGATTTTAATATTTTATAAAGTAAAAAGTATAGAATTTAGAAGGCATAACTTCACCTAAATGCAAAATGTGATACAAATTGTTAGCAGTACTTTTGACTTACGTGAAATGTAATATATATATATAATGTGCAAAAAAAACAGTGAGGTTCGAACAGAGGTTAATTAATGTCGCTGAATAAGATAGACATTTTGTCGGGTACAAGTTAATAAATCGATTTTTTTACCAATGAAATGCCTAGATAAACTTAAAAAGCAAATCCTTATGTAAATCCAAATTTTCGAGTCACAGGAAAAGATAAATATGTACAAGAATTGTTTTTTTTTTAATTAAGAGACAGGTACATCAAAAAAAGGAAGTTTGACAAAAAGAAAAAAAAGTCACTGACCTAATTCGCCTTTGTTTATTTTTAAATAATAAACGCAAACTTTAAAAATACATTACTAAAACGTAAATCTGCATATTGATAAATTAAGTACTCACCGATAAAAAGAAGTGTATCCAAATAAATAAAAAAATGTTGTATTAAAAACAATGCGTATAGTATAAGTGATTACTGTATGAATACAGTCTGAAAACTGAACTGCGGGTTACGTGAATATCGAAGTAGCATCCAATATAATGCCGCCCGTAGATATGGGGCAGCTATTAAAACGAAATTTAAGGGCATTTTTAGGGGTCCATACTGCAATTAGGACAATGACCCACTAAATTCGAATTTTTCGGATTTATATTTGTAACTAGCTGTGACCGCGACTTCGTCCACGCGGAATATTTTTTTTTATTATTTATTTATATTAATAAAAATAAGTAAAATTTCTAAAATAAAGGTAGCCTAAGTTACTTCTTATTACATCAGCTATCTGCCAGTGACAGTCCCGTCAAAATCGGTCCAGCCGTTTCAGAGATTAGCCGGAACAAACTGACGTCTGTCAGACAGACAAAAATTGTAAAAATATTCATTTTGGTATATGTACCGTGTATATATATCCATATGCATTTAGTAAAAAGCGGTTATTTTAATATTACAAACAGACACTCCAATTCTATTTATCTGTATAGAAGATTATTATTATATTATTACATATTATGTTATTATATATATATAAAAAAATGCGTAGTTATTTTATGTCACAAAAAATACGTATTCTTTGAAAATAATAATAATAATAAAATAATAAATCACTTAGTTGAAAACTTCGTGAGGAAACCCAAACCCACGTGTCCAAGAAATTATATTTCAAAACACGTGGGATCTAACCGAACAAAGATTTTGTTTTCCCCTCTGGCGATTGTACTACTTGATTTGATATCACTATATGTATACACTCACATATATTTATTGTAATATGTATTGAATATGAAAAAAAAGACCCATAAAGTTTCTTTTGGCATTTCTTCTTCGCCAATTGTCATTTCCGAAATGCTGGTAGATTTTTTAGTTATAATCTCTCTTTTTTTTTTGACTTTGACTTTGAATTAAAAAAGAGAGATTATAACTAAAAAAACGTATGGAAAATTATTAAGATACAATATGATCTAATTTAAAGAATGTAAGACGTGGCTAAATGCCCGCAAGGGCCTAATGGCAAATAAATTATTTTTATCATTTTTATCTTTAAGCTCGCTCCATGTCAAAATCAGTATCTTCTCCAAATTTTAGGCTAAGATAGCGGACCCCGCCGGTCCAGATGGATTAGAAAATGGGATTACGCTAAGAAACAGAGTCAAAATGTAAGGCTAAATGGTCGTATTTTTTATTGCAATGACTTAGAACCTTGATTTTTTCACAGTTCCTTTTGACACATTTGACACAAGTATTTGATTATGATTCTAGCCTAATTATCTTCACACGTTTCAGGTTTTCTCTCTGCGTTGTAGAGGTCTGACAGCAGTCTTATTTATATCAAATCTTTAGTCTTAGGTAACGGTCGTCGTTAATTCTGACGGATTACGGAGAACCTATGAAACGAAATTTCTTTGCATCTCAACTTACCTCTGCAGATAGGGGGGTAAAGTAGAACGTATAGCTCTTATTGGCTAGTAGATGGATCAACATTGCATTGTTTATTGGCTTATTGGCCATAATATCTTCCCGTTATAGTAGATACGAACGAACACGGGCACAGCTAGTACGATTACTTACTAGCTGTGCCCGTGACTTCGTCCGCGCGGAATTTAACAAAAAGGTTATTGTTCAGTTATAATTTCATTTATTTGATTTGATTATAAGTACCTAAATAAGCAGAGTAAAATAATAATACATATGTATTATGTATTTCGTCTGCGCGGAATAGTTATTTTTTATTATTTATTTATATTAATAAATATAAATAAAATTTCTAAAATAAAAGTAACCTAAGTCACTCCTTATTACATAAGCTATCTGCCAGTGGAAGTGCCGTCAAAATCGGTCCAGCCGTTTCAGAGATTAGCCGGAATAAACAGACAGACTGACAGACAAAAATTGTAAAAATATTCATTTTGGTATATGTACCGTGTATACATCCATATGCATTAAGTAAAAAGGGGTTATTTTAATATTACAAACAGGCACTCCAGTTTTATTTATCTGTATAGATAAGCTTGTACAATTTATTTTGCTATTAAAAAATAAATAGTCTTATTGAATGCGGAGATAACAAAGATAATGTGCGTGCGTCTTCTATTGCGTGCGTCATTTTAGAAATACTTCCTCCATTCAGTGATTGGTACTGATTATCATTGTAATTTAAAACTCGGTCGCCACAGGACAGGCATTGCCTAGTGAGGGTCCAACGGAAATCCTGTGACCTTCCGGTAAAAAATGTTTTTCACAAATGATCAGAAAATAATTAATTTTAGGTTCAATTAGCATTATTATTGTCAGTATTTTCTATTTTTTTGGAAAATGATAACTGTGTTGAAAACATTATTAAATACACTTATTATTATAATAATATTTGAAAGAGAAAAATACCAGAAGCAACGATGATGTTAGAAATAGAGTTGGTCTGATAGAGAGCGTCGGTGTTAAAATAAGAAGAGGCATGCTCAGTTGGTTCGGACATGTGGAAAGAATGCGGGAAGAAAGAATGACGAAGCAGATGTACAATGCGAAAGTCGTAAGATGTAGGAGCCGAGTAATACCAAGATTACCTACCATGACCGAATTGATCGTGCTCTATCAGAAGGCGATGTCAGGGGCCTTAGAAATGGGTGCATGAGAAGAGCATCAATGTTAAAGTAGCGGTGTGAAGTGTGTAAGGGTCGAGTCACATGGCACCCGGTTCTCAGACCTCAAGGGATTTGGCGTGAAGTTATAGATAGATAGAAGTAATTTTAAATATTGAAACCTTTCTGTTTCTAATCCGACTCACGCTTGGTTCATTTTATTTAAATGAAACCCATTTTCACAATCATAGGGTCTTAAAGTCAATATTGTAACACATTTTACAATAAATATTTGCATTTTTAAACCGGCAAAAATCAGCCATGTTTTTTTTATTTCGTCTCTCACTTATATGGCGATAGCTTTAGGTTCAATGTACGGTGCATTATCAAAACTAAAATGAAGGGGCATAAACTGATAATGTAATTCGAGCGCCGAGGCGGGTGCCAAAGGTCCATGGGTACCGGCGGTGAGTTGTGTGCATAACTGAAGCAGGCAATTTGATTTACCGCTTTGTGTGCATCCGCTGCCGATTAGTTCAAGAACTTCGATGAGCTCGGTGGCTCAGTCGTGAATGACGCAACTTTGACACCAACGCTCGTGGGTTCTATTCCCACACAAGGCAATCATTTGTGTGCATGAACATGTCTGTTTGTCTTGGTCTCGATGTTCTAAGAGAGGTAGGGCGCATCAAAGCAGCCCGTCTGGGAAAGTACCAGCGGCCTATGAACGCTTGCAATACGTTAAGTACCACTCGCGCGATGCCACCTCTGCTGCTAACACAGCAACGCCTTAGGAGTTTACTGGTGATGTCATTCTCATGCGGGAACACGACAACCCTTCAGGGAGTTGTAATTTGGCGGCGGTTTTGTGTTATGTGGAGGTACTTCCCCAGACGGGCTGCTTTCATGTGCCTGCCCTACCTCTATTAAAGACACCCAGACCAAGACAGACATGTTCATGCACACAAATTGTCCTGTGTGGGAATCGAACCCACGAGCGTCGGTGTCAAAGCAGTGATATTAATCACAGCTCGTCAAAATATTTACATAACTGCGAAAACATGAATTTAGTAGTATTCGAACCAGGAACTAGTTGCTCTGTAGGCAGATTCTTTGTCCACTGGGCTGTCGGTTCCAACTATTTTCGAGAAATAACATTAATTAAGATAGGAGTGGTGGGGCACAGTCCAACTGCGGAGGTGTCAAAGAGAACACCCAGCTCGCCGACGTCTGGGAGTTCACCCTCATACACTGGGACCGCAATGGTCGCGTACTGTGCGGCTCCGGAGAAGCTTTCAACCGAGAATTATTAAGTTGTGGAATGAGCTCCCGAGGTTTTCCCAAGGGACTACAGTATGGGGTTCTTCAAGAAAGGCGTGAAGAGGTTCTTACAGGGTCGGCAACGCAAGAGTGACACCCCTGGTGTTGCAAATGTCCATAACGGTAACAGCTTACCAGTTTGCCACCTTCGTGGTATAAAATAACACAGTAGCTAAATAATAACGCCCTGTATTGTTGTTTCTACGAGTGAGCTCGGTGGCTCAGGCTTGAATGACGCGACTTTGACACCGACGCTCGTGGGTTCGATTCCCACACAACACAAACATTTGTGTGCACGAGCATGTCTGTATGTCTTGGTCTGGAGGTTTTAAGAGAGGTAGGGCGCATCAAAGCAGCCCGTCTGGGGAAGTACCTCCACCTCACAGAAAACCGGAGCCAAATAACAAGTCCCTACTAGAGGGTTGTCGTGTGAGTGAGGTCACCAGTAAGCTCCCAAGGAGTTGCTGTGTAAGCAGCAGAGGAGGCATCGCGCGAGTGATATTTAATATATCACAAGCGTTAATAGGCTACGGTACCCGCTTTACACCAGGTGGGCCGTGTGCTTGTATACGTCCCGACGTAGTATAAAAAAAAACAGTAAACGCCTAGGGTGTTACTGTGTCAGTAGGAGTGGTAACGCGCGAGTGATACTCCTTTGATTGCAAACGTTTCTGGTAACCACTTCAGGTAAGTGAGCCAGATGTTTGATTGTCATCCGACATCGTATAAAAGAAAGACTAATGACTCTGAAACAACAGCAAATAGATTTGTTTTAAAGGAAGAGGAGAGGATACTTACAATAGCAGGGGTATCACTCTTGCCTCTCTGACAATATTGCAAATTACATAAACCTGTAGTCCTGACCCTGAAAAAAAGGGCTGACTTTTTCTGAATCTCACGCTGAAAATTCAGCAATGCCCGAGTGACCATAAGATACGGTAACTGCTTACCATCAGTGCATATTATCCACTTTAGTGAAACATAAAAAAGGCTATTGAGATATCGCTGGCAGTGAGTTCATTCCATATCATGTATGCATATCTTAACGCCAGGTCCCTTGCGGGGTAGGTAGAGAGAACCGAGCGCCATAAGACGCGGTCCTTACACACTTCACTCGCTTCTCTAACATTCACAGCTCTTCTCGTGCACGCTCGCCGGTTCCTGGGGCTCCTGACATCACCTTCTGATAAAACACGACCAATTTGATCATAGTAGGTTAGTCTCGGTCTTCCTCGGCTCCTACATCCTTCCACTTTTGCATTGTATATCTGTTTCGTCATTCTATCGTCCTACATTCTTTCTACATGTCCAAACCAACGGAGCATGCCTTTTCTTATCTTAACACCGACACTACCTTTCAGACCAACTCTTCTCTCACGTCTTCATTACGAACGCGGTCACCAAGCGTCATGCCACAAATTTTGCGCAAATTCCATATCATCTCGGGAAGAAATGTCTCTGGAAGCGCACAGTACGCGACCATTGCGGTTCCAATGTGTGAGGTTGAATTCCCTCCCGACAGCGTGGCTGATTAAAATTCTACTACAACGCCGGAAACAGGTGTAACAGTCAATCATAGCATGTAATAAACTGGTTATACCATTATAGTCTGAGAGCTAGTAAACATTTTGGAATACGTTGTAGTGAAAGGAATAATTGAATGACGAACCGGGAAAACTTCTTGGTAGTAGAAACATGATTAGAAACTCGCTATACACAAAGCGGTGCTGATCACAAAGTCAATCTACGGAAGCGAGTGCTGTTTGGCAGCGAGAGCACGAAAATGACATCGAAAATCAAGTGTTAGGGAAAATCTGTAGCGTAACACTTCTGCTAACGGCAGTGGTTGGGTGCCGGCCGGCGCTAGTCCGTATGAACCAATTGGTGTCGGAAGCACACAAAGCGGGTTAGATCAAATTGCATGCATTAAAACAGTTTCAGCGTGCGAATGGTGGTTAATATAAATACCTTGCAAATTGACTTGTTCATAATGAATTGTTCTAAACTCATATACGGTATTGAGCCCCTGAGTGTTAAGAGAGATTTTGCCGCCGTTCGTATCTTGAGAGAGGTAAGGCGCATCAAAACCGCCCGTCTGGGGCAGTACCTCCACCTCACAGAAAACCAAATAACAACGTCCTGTTCGCAATGAAAATATAAATAAGAGAGTTGGCATGAAAGAGAGTATCGGTGTTG
Organism: Pyralis farinalis; assembly: GCA_947507595.1. Classification (NCBI taxonomy): domain Eukaryota; kingdom Metazoa; phylum Arthropoda; class Insecta; order Lepidoptera; family Pyralidae; genus Pyralis; species Pyralis farinalis. Next base: position 3,334,567 of record OX382263.1, read on the forward strand.
AGATAACAGGAAGTGTAGCTCTTGATTGTTTGTATCACTACAGGATGGCACATTATACTAGTGAGCAACTTTGTGAATTTACAAGCGCGACAGATAAGCAAACAAAATATGCCAATAGCAGTTAGCCATCGCGAGTCAAGCTCCATAAGTGAAAGCGGGCACGGCGTGCGCGAAGTCTGACGCGGAAGTAGTTTTGGTATATACTGGCGTTCGTCAACTACGACTGCACTTGGGTGCACACAATGCAAGCGGTGCCGAAGCGGTGAAGAGGCGCGGGTGCTCCAGTGCTGGAGACGCCGGCGACCCGTGTTGCTCAGATGTGTTAAGACGGCGGCCCGCTGACTGTCTTCATATAGTGCGTTGGAGAGCACTAAAAATGCACGCTCCGTTACTTCGGACATGTAGAAAGAATACAAGAGACAATCAAAACAGATATACAGCGCGAAAGTGGAAGAATGTAGGTGCTGAGGAAGGCCTTAAACTAGTGGTTTAACAGAGGTGATGTCAGGAGCCGTAGAAATCGGCTCGAAAGAGCTATATAAGAAACGATTAAGGTGTGTAGGACCGAGTCACGTGGTGTTCGGTTCTCTACATATACCGCAAGGCGTGAAGACTTGAAGCCTGAAAGCCAGTCTCGGTGATGTCCAGTCACGATTAGCGACATCGGAAACAACAATCAGTGGGCTACGTACGGAAATATTATCACTAAAATGTAATGTTTCCGTAAGTAGGTCACCTGAGGTCGGCAACATTAACACGCGTCGTGGTGCACAGAATGCATCCGTATGCAGTTTATTGGTGTCACCGACTACTGTCGCTATGAGCTCCGTGCCGTGCCGCCCGCTCACCAGTGGAGCAGACTAAAAATGTAAACACGTCAACCCGGGCCGTGATTACGCAAAAGTTACTGCATTACCGTCTCACCTACCATCTCACCGGAAGTCAAGTCGTTGCGAGCCCGCTCGCAAGGCTTTGCAACTGGGTTCTCGCAAGGACCAGTGCGATGAGCAGGGCTTCATACAAGTGGACAGGAGGAAGAAGAACAAGCCCTCCAACCGCAACCACTGCGGCACCGCACAGACCGGATCGTCACAACTGCGCCGCCGAAATACCAGCGACGCCGTTGTACGTTTCCAGACTACACTGGTCTTACAAAGGTCGTGGAGATTGTAGACTATGTGAGGAAGAAGACCAACTTCACCTTGAGAGTCGAGGGACTGGAATCTCGCCACAAAGTAAATTTTAGTTCATTTGTGGTGAGGGTTCCAACCCATCATCTGCCGACCTTCATGAATGAAGAATCCTGGTCGGAGAGAATCGTGTTTCGGAAGTTCCGAGCACGGTTGCCTAACGACACGCGCTACACGACGCTAACTCTACGTGGAATTAGTTATTAGTTTACATTGTCATATATATTTTAATATAAGGTATGTACGCTATGGACCCGTGTTGTAAAACCTGTTGTCTGAAATAAATGATTATTATCCACTTATATCTTTATTTATCTTTTTAACATAATTAAACTACAATATTATAAATATAAAAATATACAAAAAGAATTGCCACCGACATTTGGGCAGTTTGACAGTCATTACACTCACTTCCGCCAATCCGCTATTGAACAGTCTGATGATGCGACGTAAGCTTTAAACCCCTTCGATTGAAGAGTAACCCTTGCACCAGCTGTGGGAAGAGTACATGGGATGTAAATAAAAATATCGTTTAAATATATATTTTTTTAATTTATATATATATGCATATATATTGTATATAAAATCTCTGTGTGTTTACAAAGAGATTTATATTTAAATTAGCTTTTACCCGCGGCTTCACTCGCAGTGATAATAAGTTGTTTTTTTTTATAATAAAAAGTATCCTATGTTACTTCTGATACCTCGAAGAATATGTGTACAAAGATTCATGATGATCGGTTCAGTAGTTTTCGCGTGAAAGCGTAACAAACAAACGAACATTCACATTTATAATATTCGTAGGATAATTGTTAAATGGTATTCAAGGTGAGAAACAGGTAAGAGCAGTCATAGTCCAATGGGTAAAGAGCCAGCCTATTATCAAACAGAGGTTCGAATTAAGTACATATTTGTAATTATCACTTGCACGGCGGTGACCTAACCTAAGAAAGGTCTGTGTTTACTTCTGAATTCAGAGGTCTGACTATTTACGCTACATTCTTAGGTGCAGACTCCGATCCTAGTTAGGATTAGGAAACAGGATATCTCTAGGAAGATCTGATAGGATAGTCTATTGCGATATTACTTAAAAAATACGCTTCACAACCGCCCTTCAGGGCGCTATTACAGCGTTAATTTTAAATGTACACTTGTAGGATAGTCTATTGCGATATTACTTAAAAAAAAAAACGCTTTACAACCGACCTTCAGGGCACTATTACAGCGTTAATTAAAACAGAGCTGCGTTAGCCAGCGAAGCTATATAACCGAGAAAATTGTCTTTTTTGCAGTTTTGCGGTTTTCGACTGTTACACGTAGTTTTGAAGCTAGAGAGCTGATTATTCGACGTGAATGTACCTTAACTATTGTAGATTCCCCTAAAATAGATTAAATTTCGATTAGCTCAATAAAGGATATCGATAAGTGATTTTATCGCCCCAAAAACCGTTCGATTACAAAGTCAATTGGAGCGCGTATGGCGACCACTGAAAAACAACAACACTGGGACAAATTAATTATCAAAATATTTATTGACACAAGGGTTAGGGTTAGGAGCTCTGCTTACGCAGCTTGCTGTTATTTACTTATTGTGCAAAAGCAGTTCTGCCAGTGCGCCGCAGGCCCAGCTAGTATTAAATGTACAATTGTAAGATATTATTGGCAATCATTCCCATGTTTGCCAATAATATACTATTATTGTACATATAACATGACTCAATAATGTTGGCTGGCCCTTAGACTATTCGTTTGGAATTAACTTCACTAATACCGGATATAACTTTTTAGTGCAATTTGCTAAGTTTTTACCAAAGGCAGACTTTGTATAAAAGTCGTCTGCATGGGTACCTCTGTCTCACCCATCTCTACCGCCAAGCAGCTATATTTATATCGCTATGTTCCGGTTTGAAGGATGAGATATGACAGAGAAATTACTGGGTACTGTAACGGAGCATCCTTAGGTCACAAAGATTAGCAGCGCGCAAGTAACATCCCCGTGGTGTTGCGAGCGTCAATAGGCAGGACCGCTTACCATCTAATGCGGGCCGCATGCTTCTTTGCCAATTTAATTTCATAAAAAAAAGGAAAAAAAGTTGAAGCATACATCTTAGTTTTATTCATATCACTAAGGTGCCAACAAACGTATAGATTGCCTTAAGGTAAGCTATTGCCACGGTTTATGGTCTTGTGACACCATGGGCATCACTCTCGTGAAGCCAAATCATTTTTACACTATAGGTTTGTTTGTTTGTTCGTTATATCACTACACTAACAATAACTAAAATGTATGGGAAAACGTATATAACGGGGTCTGACAGGTTAATATTATAAAGAGGTAGAGTTTGATTCGGGTGTATAGGATAAACGGTAGAACTACTAAACAAAATGGCTCCCGATAAATTCACCACACTACGTGCATTTGAATTAGTTCAAAACATTGCACAAAACTAAAAAAAAAGAAGAAAGGATTAATAGACAAATATGTCATATTTCCGAAATGAGTAAAGCTTTTGATTTTATTGACAGTTATAGTCTTACTGAACATGTGAGCGTTAAGTGCTGAATTACGAGCAAATCGTGTTGGCAAGGGCTAGAAATAAGAAGAGTTGATGAAAACAATTTGCTTATGTCATATGTGTAACCGTAATGTGTAATAAATACTAATTAAATATGTGAAATGTCGCACAAGGAGGTATGTTGGGAACTCTTTTTGTTAAGATACATTTATGATTTACCCAATCTAATCAAATACGATATTAAATACACCAGCAACTCTCCAAGGAGTTGTTATTTGGCTGCAATTTTCTGTCAGGTGGAGATACAGACGCGTTGATTTGATGTGCCCTACCGCTATTAAAACATCCAAACCAAGACAAACAGTTTGTCCTACGTGGGAACTCAAGAAGGGGCCCCAACTCACAAAAAGGCACAGCTAAACAACAATTGTTGTTTGGATAGTTGTTGTTTCTGCGAGTGACGTTACCGGTAAGCTCATGAGGAGTCTCTGTGTTAGGAGTTTGGGTAGCAACGGGCGTGAGACTCTGCTTGTATTGCACGCGTAAACACATAACACGAGGTGGCCCGTACGTTTGCGTGCCTCCCGACGTCGTGTAATAAAGAAAGCAGGTCACATTTGACTTCGAATTTTTTAAATTCAGAACTTTCCCTGTATTTTGTAACAAATCTTTGACAGTATACATATTTAGAGATCTTTGACACGTGACACTTTGACATACAATCGAATTAACTTATGACAATTCTGACAATGACAGCTTGGTACAAAAAATAATGAAATCTTGTATGATACTTTTCTTGCATTAATCATTCAAATGTTTGTAGGCACATGTAAATTGAGGCTTCTTTTGAGGGTTTCGTGTTCAAAGGGTGATACGGAACTCCATTACTATATTACGTATTTTATAGCATGGTGCGGGTGACAGCTGACAGTTTGACATGACTAGAGATTGAACAACGTGTAATCGTGTTAGTGAATGTCGATTAACGTTACTCAGATCAAAACGTTAGTTATCGATTAAAAATTGAAAAAAATATTTGGAATTGGATTAGGAAAATAAAATTGTAAGTCATTTCTCAACGTATTTAAAATAATAACTACTATGGAAAAATTTGTACTATGTAAAAATTGTAATCAATCGCGCGTCTCGCGTAAAGAATCGCGCAAGTCATCTAAAATCTATTATTATTATGGTGGCAATACTCCCGACGTTGGCAGCCATTTTGTGTGTTATAGTTTTTCGTTTAGTTTAAATTGTTTGTGTTTGTTTTCTGTTGTTTGTTGTGTTATTATTGTTGGTTGTTATGTTTATTGTTGTTATTTATCGAGTTCATTGCAATATACCGAAACGAACGCAAAAAAACCATTCTGTTCTGTTCCGTTATGGAGGCGCAAGCGAAGGAGTTAGTCGTACGCCGCCGTGACTACTTTGAGCGAGAACAACAAAATGGCGAACCGTTGTTACCAGTGTCTCAAGTTGTGGAACGATTAGCTGAAGCTCTTGATATTGGCCGTAATACTGTTTCGCGTATAACACGTGAAAAGTTTGGACGAGACGAAATGTCCGCAAATAAGTAATCTACTCCTAGCGAAAGAAGATGAAACTAGTCAAGGATATTGATGGTTTTACTACCGATGCGATTAGAAACCACATTTATGATTTCTACAGAAAAATAAAGTTACCAACACTGCAGAAGCTACTGAAATCATTAAAAGAGGTCGATTTATATAAAGGTGGAATTACTTCTTTGCAAAAATTATTAACTCAGTCGGTACAAAAAAGTTAATAAAAGAAAAATCATAATGGAGAGAAAAGACATTGCCCTTGCTAGGTGCATTTTTAAGAAAGGCCAAAACCATAGCGTATTAGGAGAAAGTGATATTTTTATACGAGACGTGGCTACGCATACCATACAGTCAGCAAAAGTTAGACTGACGACACGGCATACTCCACAACCAAAGTGCCGGAAGGAAAAGGCGAACGTCTAATATTATGTCACGTGAATTCCGTGAATTAGTCCCAAACTGCCGGTTGGCTTTTAAATCCGAAAAACAACGGAGGATCACGAAGAAATGAATTAAGAAAAAAATGAAAGCATGGTTTTGTATTTTATTGGACAATGTGAAGGATCCCTTGACAATCATAATGGATAATGCACCATATCATTCGGTGCAATTAAATAAACCTCCAACAACGTCTTTAACGCCTAAATTAACATCTACAGCGCCTGAGGATGCCTTGTGGAGAGGCGAAACACGTGTCGCAGCGACGATCAGGCTAGTCGTGGCAGCGATGGTGGAGGGGGCATGCGGTTTCTGTTCCAGATGTCGAACGACCGCAACAGCCATGGCAACGGCGGCATGTTGTATCGACTAACGGTAGTGGGTGAGTGCCGGCCAGCGCTAGGCCGCATGAACTAATTGGTGGAGGAAGCACACAAAGCGGGATAGATAAAATTGCATGTAAATTTGACTTTCGCAAAATAACGGCAGAATCCAATTACAATACTAATATATAAAGTGGAAGAATTTGTTTGATTGAACGCGTTAACTGTCAGTCTGAATTCGTTTGGCATTTGAAAGTTAAATTCTTGAGAAAGGCTCTCAACATCACAATACGATACTTAAAAGCTGATTAAAAAGAAAAAGTAAGTAAAAGCACGGAATACCTGGATGTGCGCGAACGAAAAATAAGTTGAGTTGATGAAAAGAAATTGCTTTTATCACATGTGTAACTGTAAAGTGTAATAAATACTAATTAAACATGTGGGATGTCGCACAAGGAGGTATACTGGGACCTCTTTGTTAAGATATGTTTGTGGTATACCCAATCTAATCAAATATAATCTTAAATACACCAGCTACTACAATAACCTGATCACATTTCTTGTACACAACGCCGGGAGGCATACAAGCATTCGGCCTAACTGATATGAATCCGTTTACGCAGCATAGTAACGCTTGTAATACATTAAATATCGCTCGCGCGATGCCATCTCTGCTGCTAATACAACGACTCTTTAGGAGCTTACTGCTAATCTTACTCACTCGCAACAGCACAACAACCCTCCGAGGAGCTGTTATTTGACTGCCATTTTATGTAAGGTGGTCGTATTTTGTTGAGCGTTGCGCAAAATTTGTGGCGTAACGCTTGTAGACTGTATTCGCAATGAGGTTAGAAGGAGAGTTGGTATGAAAGAGAGCGTTGGTGTTAAAATAAGAAGAGGCATGCTCCGTTGGCTCGGACATATAGAAAAAATGCAGGATGAAAGAATGATGAAGCAGATATACAATGCAAAAGTGGAAGGATGTAGGAGCCGAGGAAGGCCAAGACTTACCTACCATGATCAAATTGCTCGTGTTATAACAGAAGGCGATGTCAGGAGTCTTAGAAACCGGCGAGCGTGCAATGGAAGAGCAATTAATGTTAAACAAGCGAGTGAAGTGTGTAAGTATCGAGTCATGTGACGCTCGGCTCTCTCTGCCTACCCCGCAAGGTATTTGGCGTGAAGTTTTAGCTAAATGTATAGATAATCTATTAGGATTAGAGGGGTCCTTTACATAAGACTAAGGGTTTGGCGATAATATTGATACGAGTATATAAATGGCGATATTATGACTTTTATATGGCAGTGATAACTCAGTGGATGAAACAATGGCCTATCGACCAACTGCTGCAAGATTCAAATCCATGGCATGTATTATTAAATTAGAATTTCCTTTATGTGCATATTTGTAATTATCACTTGCTCGTCGGTGAAGGAAAACATCGAGAGGAAACCCTTGACTTGTTAATAAACTAAAATATATTTTTTTTGTTCAACGTCGGGAGGCATGCAAGCATACGGCCGCCCTGATGTAAAACGGTTACCGTAACCTATAAACGCATGTAACAAGCAATTTGATCATGATAGGTTACTCTCGGTCTTCCTCGGCTCCTACATCCTTCCACTTTTGCATTGTATATCTGCTTCGTCATTCTTTCATCCTGCATTCTTTCTATATGTCCGAGCCAACGGAGCATGCCTCTTCTTATTTTAACACCGACGCTCTCTTTCATACCAACTCTCCTTCTAACCTCATCATTGCGAATACGGTCTACAAGCGTTACGCCACAAATTTTGACATAAAATATCAATTTAGACATAAAATATCAATATCGCTACAATTCATAAACAACTCCAATTCTAACTCCTTTCCTATCATCCCCTGAATGTTTTGGTGCACCAGGTTGATACAATTATTATTCTTTCTATATTCTTGACACTTTACAATTGATGGGGATATTGTATTATTATTACTTTTAGTTTCATTTTGAATATTGTTATTATTACTATTTATATTGCCAGAGTAAAACTCTATTGTCTTGTAATAATGCTAACACAGCAACTCCTTAGGGGCTTACGGTGACCTCACTCTCACGCAGGGACACAACAACCCTCTAGAAGTCTGGAGTCTCTCCTCACTCCTCAATTCACGAATATTTACATTACATTAACCTGAAAACATTACTCGCCTTTTCTGGAGCAGTTGTGTAAAAGCAATCCAAAAATATCATTACAAAAGCGTACCAATTACAGCCACATGCAAATCACGTGTACACTGATTAAAACTTGGGGTGGACTCAGCGAACCAGCGAACTGATTTTTTTAATTTATTTTATTTTAATTTAAAGCCAAGATTTTCGCATGATATTTACCTAATGTTCCAACATAATACATGTAACTAGCCTACCATAAATACTGTTATATAGATTTTTTTTTGTTTCAACTCCTTAATTGTTTTGAATTTGGAGCGCGTTTATTACGTTAAAAACTTCTTTTAGATTCCCCGCCGTTTTACAGATATTTTCGTGTTTATTATCAAATTACAATATGGAATAGGATGTTCAAGTAAATAGGATTGCAGTGATTGCCTTGCACAAAGTTCGTCACAGTACCCAATATTTTATCTGCCATATCTCAACCTTCAAACCGGAACACAGCTATATAAACATAGCTGCTTGGCGGTAGAAATAGGTGAGACAGAGATAGACACGCAAACGACTTTGGTACAATGCCTCCCTCTGGTAGCAATTATATGTATGGTATACAATTACTATATGAAATAGGATGTTAAAGTAAATAGGATTGCAGTGATTGTCTTGCACAAAGTGGGTATGGAGCCATCGGTCATATCCAAGACACTTCAAAAGCTTGGTATCAGCCGTGTGTTCGTATATCGTATCGACAGAAATATCAACACATCCCCTGTTGAAGAAGACGACAGCGTGCTGTTAGAACTACAAATGCTGTTAATGCTGTTAAATGCTGTTAATGCTGAATTCGCCGGAACCCCATTAGGAAACAAAAACTCTTATCGCGAGAAATAAAATTTCCCGCTAGGACTATGTCGCGTGCAATAAAACAAGACCTTGAAGCTCGGCGCCTATCGGCGATATACAGGACATGCCCCAAATCCATCCTTACAGTTGGTGAAAGTGGGTTGATCAAAACGCCTTCTCTCCTTCTGTGATACGCAGGTGAAAGGCACAGAAATATCCTCTTCACTGATGAAAAATAATTCATGATTGAATATCACTACAACAAGCAAGCTGACAAAGTGTAAGCACACAGTTCTAAAGAAGCCGCCCGGTCGGAAAGGTACAACGTGGTCATCATCCTGCGTCTGTAATGGTTTGGTGGGGGGTGTCTAGTCAAGGAGTCATAAAGCGTATCTTTTGTGAAAAAGGAGTGAAGACTTCAGCCAAAGTGTATATGTATACACTACCTAGTATCGTGTTGTGAAACCGAATTTATAACAAGGTTAATTGTGGCCTATTTGTGAAAAATGCTATCGGAAATAGAACAATATAAATATTTAACACAGGATTAGCATATAAAGCTATCATGACCTACTTCCAAAGTAACGAATAATATTATATTTACGAAACGTTTTCATTACTTCACAGTAATAAACTTACCTTATTTGGGTATGGGAGAGAGAGAATGATAGAAGGATAAACGCAGTAGAAATAGCGTTTCGCAAAATTAGCGTAACGCTTGTAGACCTTATTAGCAATGATGATGTTAGAAACAGAGTTTGTCTGAAAAAGAGTGTTGATGTTAAAATAAGAAGAGGCATGTTCCGTTGGTTCAGAGATGTAGAAAGATTGCAGGAAGAAAGTATTAAGAAACAGATATACAACGCGAAAGCAGATGGATATAGAAGCCGAGGAAGGCCAAGACTTACCTACCATGACCAAATTGACAGTGTTTTATCAGAAGGTGATGTCAGGAGAGCTCAATGACATCGTTGCGCGTGTCATTCTAAACGAATACGCTGATTAAACAACGTCGACCGCAGCCTGTCTAAGGATGGGTTTATCTATCTCGAGTTTCTCTGGCACGGAGGGCACGTTAAGCCGTCGGTCCCGGCTGTTCTCGATAGATGATAGTTGTCAAGCTAATTCAGTGGCCTTCGGGCGCCTTGAAAACACTGGCCTCCGCCAATCCGCATTTGAGCAGCGTGGTGGAGTATGCTTTAAACCCCTTCGGTTGAAGGGAGACCCGTGTCCCTACAGTGGGATGAGTGAGGGTAGTTGTGTGATGTCAGGAGCCCTAGGAACCGGCGAGCGTGCATGAGAAGAACAATGAATGTTATTGAAGCGAGTGAGGTGTGTAAGGACCGAGTCATGTCGCGCTCGGTTCTCTCTGCCTACCCCGCAAAAGTTTAGCCTTAACGTTATAGAATTGATTTAAACTTACCAAATAAGTATTCTTATTCCTTTAAACTTACCAAATAAGTATTCTTATTCCTAGTGAACCCCTTTTCTAAAACTTCCTACTCCTACAAATTGCTTCTGATTAAATATTTTTATTTTTATACTACGTCGGGGGGCATACAAGCATACGGCCCATCTGATGTAAAGCACCAGACGAAACTCACAAATGGCTCAGTCGTGAATGACGCGACTTTGACACCAACGCTCGTGGGTTCGATTCCCACACAAGGCAAACGTTTGTGTGCATGAACATGTCTGTTTGTCTTGGTCTGGAAGCTTTAAGAGAGGTAGAACGCACCAAAGCAGCCCGTCTGGGGAAGTACCTCCACCTCACAGAAAACCGCAGCCAAATAACAATGCGGTAGTAGTTTAAGCGCTTCTGGTAGATTAAGTCAGGATCCTTTTGAGCTAGGATTAATTACGGCGGATGAGGTAAGGAAATATATTGGCTCCATCAAATCTAAGTCAGTGGGTAGTGATGACATAGGTCTGTCTATGGTCGAGCCAATTACTAATACAATAGTACCCATTATAGCCGACATTATAAATTGCTCCTTGTCTTCCGGCATATTCCCGGCATTGTAGAAGCGTGGCCATGTGATTCCTCTCCTAAAAAAATCCAATCCTTCCTCCATCGGTGATTTACGACCTATTACTATCCTACCGTTTCTTTCTAAAGTCTTGAAGCACTTTGTGCACCAACGACTTTCTAGATACCTTGCTCTAAATAATCTATTGAGAGTCAGCATCAATCTGGATTTCGTTCCGGTCATAGCACCGTTTCAGCAGTTATCAATATCACCGACGATATTCGTAAAAATATTGACAATAAACTTACTCTTTTCGTATTACTTGACTTCTCTAATGCTTTCAATATGGTCGATCATGATATTTTGCTGGCGGCACTTCGTCAATTAAATTTCTCATCTGCTTCTCTCTCTTGGTTTCAATCTTATCTCTCTGATCGTTTTCAATAAGTAAAGTTGAAACAATGGGGAGATTTGTTTTTGAGTGGGCCGTATGCTTGTATGCCTCCCGACGTAGTATATAAAAAATGCGTTGGAGAAATAATGTGGTAGAAATATTATCTATATCTAAGAAGTACTACGCAAAAGCGGACGCCACATCTCCATTATACTATATCCTGATTGGTGATGAAACGAAAATGACAATGTAAGAGAAATCATCATCAATAAGTAGCTGAATCCTATGACATTCATCACCACCACCGCATACCTTCATGGTGCCTCATTTGGAAGTGTACTCGTCCATCGAAGATCGTGGATTCACCTTGGCGTGGATTTTCCATTCTGAAATATATACGAGGTATTTTGACGAGCTCGGTGGCTGTTAACAACATGACGTTGACACCAAAGCTCGTGAGTTCAATTCTCACACAGAACAAACATTTGTGTGCATGAACATGTTTGTTTGTGTTGGTCTGGGTGTTTTTACGAGATCGCGCATCAAAGCAGCCTGTCTGCAATTTCGGTAATTTGAATCACTTTTTGGAAAGTCTGTACCGCTATTTTTTTTTAAACTACGTCGGGAGGCATACAAGCGTAGGGCCCACCTGATGTAAAGCAGTTACCGTAGCCTGTTAACACTTGTAATATATTAAGTATCACTCGCGCGATGCCTCCTCTGCTTGCCTCTGCAAAATTGCAATTCCTTAGTGTCGCTTTTGTGTGGTTGTGCGACACTAGCGCCGCAAGGCTGCGTTTGGAGTTGGAATTCTACAAGGCAAACAGCCTCGCGTACGCTTACAGCCTTATAGAATACCAAATAATTTAGCCGTGATCGCAGTAGACGATGTCAAAGCAGTGACATCTGTGATCACAGCGACGCACACAGCCATTACGAGTCGCTTAGAGAATTGCATGGCTGGAGGAAAGTTTAAAGAAAAACCGAGGTAGAAAGGATTTGCTAAAATAAAATAGTGATGGAGGAACCTTTATTGTATCAGCTCCATTTTTCCAGCAATATTTAGTTTTTTATCTACTTATTTACTACGCCAAACCTAACTCATCCCACTACAGGGTTACGGGTCTCTTTTAAACCGAAAGGGTTTCGACGAGCTCGGTGACGCCGCGATTAATAACGCGACTTTGCACCAACGCTCGTCGGTTCTATTCCCACACAGGACAAAGTTTGTATGCATGAACATCTCCTTGTTCTTCTTAGCGTTAACCCGTTTTCCTAATCCATTAGGATTGGCGGGGTCCGCTATCTAAGCCTAAGGATTTAGCGACGATACTGGTTTTTACATGGTGCTACTGCCGTCTGACCTCACCAACCCAGAGGGAAAACCAGTTCATTTTTAAGTATGCCAGTATGCTCCTATGTTAGCAGCAGAGATTAGCACACTGTGATACTTAAAGTATTGCAAGCGTTCATAGACTACGGTAACCACTTTACACCAGGTGGGCCGTATACTTGCATAACTCTCGACCTTGTATAAAAAAAACTATTACTGCAATTGATTGACTAACAACATGCTCGTACAAAATAAGTTACAAAGAAGTTTGTTAAGGGTGCTGCAGCGATATATATAACTATGCTATTAACATGTAAATTTTTCTACCAAGATCACGGATTTATTTTAGATTTTTGCCAAAGATATAATAATAAAAAATAATAATGTCATTTTCAATTTAATTTGTCCTCGATAAATTCATTGATAGTGTAGGAACATTTGTCTAATAGTAAGGAAAACAGTGATTTCTTAAATCGTCTTAGGTTTAACGTATAATAAATGGCAGGCAAGTGATTATAAATTTTAATAGACATACAATAAGCGTTATTTGATAAACTGCCAGTCCTTGAGGTGGAATCCACAGTTTATTTTTATGTCTGGTTCTACTGCCCTCTATGTCCTTATTCTGTTCGTAGATAGATGAATGTTTAGCCACAAAAATACACATTTCATAGATGTACAGACTTGGCAGTGCAAGTATTTTAATACTTAATAGATTCAGGCGTTATTTTGCGAAAGACAAATTTACATGCAATTTGATCTAACCTGCTTTGTGTGCTTCCGCCACCAAGGCGGTGGCGGAAGCACACAAAGAAGGTTAGATCAAATTGCAAGTATTTTAAGTTGTTGGAAGAGAGGTTTGCAACTGTCACGGTTGCCATAATATTCTCACAAACTTCTTTTGTAACTTAAACACCCTATCAACCATCACGGAGATTCCCCATGGAACAATGCCATAACGAAGTATCGAGGAGACATAGCCATGATAAGCAATCAAAGCTGTTTCTGTATGTGATGTTTGCCGCAGACGTCTAACAGCGTAAACAAATTTATCTGATTTATATATTATACGGTCAATATGCGTGTCCCATCTACAATATTTATCGATTTCAATACCTAGGAAAGTGGAGTAATCTACAGTTTCTATGGTATCATTTCCATGTTTGATATTTAAGGCTGACGGCATACTATTATATGTCTGGAATTGTAGTACTTTCGTCTTAGAAATGTTAATTTTCAAATTATTTTGCTTTAACCATTGTACTATATGTTCTAATGTGTCATTAATCTCCTTATTAAAATCAATCAGTACATTAATTTTAAATAGTAAAGTAGTATCATCTGCAAACAGTATACATTGATTTTTTATAATATCAGGCAGATCATTTATATACAGTATGAATAGCAGTGGACTCAAGATTCCTCCTTGCGGAACACCGTAATTATTATTTCGGTATACTGAGCGGTGAGCCACTTTACTATTTTTGTACGTTCTTACTATTTTATCACATTGTTTTCTATCGTGGAAATAACTTCTCAACCATTTTTTGGTTTGGTTTGGTGTTCCGTATCAATATAACTTAGTCAACAATGTTTTGTGACATACAAAATCGAAGGCCTTGCTCATATCTAACAAGATGGATACTACAGGTATTTTTTCATTCAAGTTTTCTGTTACATACTCGTATTTTATAAGCGAAAAACAAGCCAAAGTAGTTGAACTATGTTTTATAAAACCAAATTGTTCTTTTTTTAGTATATCAGATTTCAACACAAAACTATATAGTTTATCGCGCATGATACTCTCAAAAACCTTAGACAATACAGGTAACAATGTGATCGATCTATAGTTATTTAAATCCGTATTTGATCCTTTTTTATGAAGCGGTTTGACAGTTGAATATCTAAGCCTCTTAGGAAAGCCTCCTTCTGTGAAAGATAAGTTTAATATATAGCTAAGTGGTTTAGATAAGAACGCGCACATTTTTTTAGTATAAATGTGTGTATGAAGTAATAACCAACCGAAGCAGTACTTTTAATGACATTATTACTTTGTGTATATCATTTTCTGATACCGGGGTCAAAAATATAGTTTTTTCATTATTAGGAAAATGCATTTCAGGGTTGGGTATAGTTTGTTTATTGTCATGTGTCAGTTTTATAAAGTGTTTATTAAATATTTCTTCAATGTCGATCGGTTCTGTATATAAAATGTCATCATGTATTATAGATTTAATTTCATTACGGTTTATATTGTGTATTCCTCCATTTATCACTTGCCATGATGCTCGACAATAACTTTTAGATTTAGCTATGTAGCGGGCATTATTTATATTTTGTGCTTTAAATATACATTTTTTCATGATCTTTGCATATATGTCATATTTCACTTTAGTTAATAGATTCAGGCGTTACTTTGCGAAAGTCAAATCTATATGCAATTTGATCTAACCTGCTTTGCGTGCTTCCGCCACCAATTAGTTCATGCGGCCTAGCGCCGGCCGGCACCCACCCACTACTGTTAGTACTTGGTACATGCCGACGCTGCCATGGCTGCTCCGGTAGTCTCTGCTTCGGCTGCTGTGGTCGTCCGTCATCTGGAACAGAATCCGCATGCCCCCACCACCACCGTCGCTGCCACGACTGGCCTGGTCGTCGCTGCGACACGTGTTTCGCCTCTCCACGAGGCATCATCAGGCGTTGTAGAGGTTAATCGTAAGAATAACATGCTACAAGTGACAAATCCATCGCAGTGCCGTCCCTTATATTGAATTGAGGGTGGAGGTGGATGGTGGCACCCTCAATTGTCACTTGTAGCATGTTATTCTTACGATTAACGTCTACAACGCCTGATGATGCCTCGTGGAGAGGCGAAACACGTGTCGCAGCGACGACCAGGCCAGTCGTGGCAGCGACGGTGGTGGTGGGGGCATGCGGATTCTGTTCCAGATGACGGACGACCACAGCAGCCGAAACAGAGACTACCGGAGCAGCCATGGCAGCGTCGGCATGTACCAAGTACTAACAGTAGTGGGTGGGTGCCGGCCGGCGCTAGGCCGCATGAACTAATTGGTGGCGGAAGCACGCAAAGCAGGTTAGATCAAATTGCATATATTTCACTTTGTTTCTTTGTTTGTTCGTAGTCGATAGTTGATATTGTCTATATAATTGTCGTTTTTTTATAACAGCATTTAATAACAATTGTCGGAAAACACAAATTGTAGAAAAGTGTTAGATCATCATGAAAATTATTAAAGGCTTTATCTGTATCAGTTTCTGAATACACGTTATAGTCTCTTTTGTACTCAAACCATACACTACTTTGGATGTTGGTTTCTTTCGTTTTTTTTAATTCATTTGCAGACTTTGCCCGGGTTCGTTGTAGCGCTACGTAGTGTAACTTTATTTTAAGAGTTCAATACCGTGTGTAAGCTTAGGATTGTAGACAATTCTCACAGCTCGTCTCTGAATCTAATCACACGGTCCAAGCTGGTATCCAGGTGCTCCCGCTCAAAGGTGACTGCAGTACTCCAATTGCGGTCTGACTTGACACTTTTATAACATAATCTTTGCTCTGCACTGAAGTACTGCTTAGCCCTGTTGAGCACACCAAGTTTTTTGGACGCCAGCTTGACCTTCTCCTCCAGGTGATTTCGATATTGCACATCACTGGAGATCTCGACGCCAAGTATCCTAATACTTTTGCTGACGGTAAGAGGTGTGTTCTGGAATTTAGGAAGCACAGCAAATGGAGTTTTCTTAGCGATGAACGTTCTTGGGGTTGACTTCGACCAAGTTAAGCCGCCCCCAGTCAGATACTTTAGCCAAAATGGATGGTCCATTTCAGACACAAGTTTATCGCGGCTTTCCTCCACAAGGGAACGAGAGATGTTTGCACGGCCTGTATATGGAAGTGAAAGCTGGGTATGGCAGAGAGAGCATGAAAGTAGAATAAGTGCGGTCGAGATGCGAGCATTGTGCATAATTTGTGGCATAACGCTTGCTGACCGCGTTCGTAATGAAGACGTAAGACGGAGTATTGGTGTCAAAAAGAGTGTCCGTTGGTTCGGACATTTAGAAAAAATGCAGGATGAAAGAATGACGAAACAGATATACAATACGAAAGCAGATGGATGTAGGAGACGAAGAAGACCAACCTATCATGACCAAATTGGTCGTATTTTACCAGAAGGTGATGCCACCGTCACCTAGGAACCGGCGAGCGCGCACGAAAAGAGCTTTTTGAATGTTAAAGAAGCGAGTAAAGTCTGTAAGGAGCGCGTCTTATGGCGCTCGGTTCTATCTGCCTACCCCGCACGGAACATATCCTCCATTGCGGGTACGGGGGGCTGACACAGCAATATGTGACTTCGCGCCACCTTTGCGGCCCCGGACCTTGGAACACTTGCTCGTTGCCGAATAAATTTAAATGTAAACTTCTTCACAATTAAAATAATTATTTTAATTTTTTTCATGTGCAACTTCCGCTGAGGCTTTTTTTTTATACCACTAAGGTGGCAATCAAGCATACGGCCTGCCTGATGTTAAACAGTCACCGTAGCCTTTGGACATTTGCAACACCAGGGGCGTCACTCATGCGTTGCCCACCCTCTAAAAACCTCTTCACGCATTTCTTGAAGAACTCCATGCCGTAATCCCTTGGAAAACCCTCGGCTGGGAGCTCATTCCACAGCTTGAGTGTTCTCGGAAGAAAACTTCTCTGGAACCGCACCGTACGCGACTATTGCGGTTCAAGCGTGTGAGGGTGAACTCCCCGCCGTCGGCGAGCGGTGCGGTCATAAAAAGTAGCCGCCGGCATCATTTCGAACAACTCTTCAGAACACAACCCGTTGTACAATCGGTAGAACACACAAAGGGAGGCAAAGTCTCTCCTTAAACTTAAGGGTTCAATACCGAGTGTAAGCTTAGGATTGTCGACAATTCTCACAGCTCATCTCTGAATCGAATCACATGGTCCAAGCTGGTATCCAGACCAGGTGCTCCCGCCTAAAGGTGACTGCAGTACTCCAAGTGCGGTCTGACTTGAAACTTATATAACATAAGTCTTTGCCCCGCAAAGAAGAAGTTAATTTACATGTATGTATGTAAAACTTCACACCAGGTCCCTTGCAGGGTAGGTAGAGAGAACCAAGCGCCATGAGACGTGATCTTCACACAACTCACTCGCTTCCTCTCACGCACGTTCCGTTTCTTTTATACCACAAAGGTGGCAATCAAGTGTATGGTCAGCCTAATTGTAACCTATGGACAACACCACGGTTTCACTCATACGTTGCCGAACCTTTTCTAGGTAAGATGAAGCGCAGCAGCCCGTCTGGGGATGCATCTCTAGGGTTGCTAACATCACCTAATAAACCACGGCCAATTTGATCATGGTAGTTGAAGAGGTTCTTACAGGGTCGGCAACGCACGAGTGACATCCTGGTGTTGCAAATTCCACCGGCTGCGGTAACTGCTTATCATTAGGCAGGCCGTACACTTGCTTGCCATCTTAGTGGTATAAAAAAGTTGTCTGCGGTTTTCATTGAAGTATTTTTCGCTCGTCGGGCTGCTTTGATGCGCGACCTGCCTCTTCAAATCATTCCACATCAACCGTTACTCATCCCACTGCTGGGATACGGATAAGGGAGACACTTCAACCTAAGGGGGTTTTTTTTTTTTTTATTCATACACCCCTGCCATGGGCAAGGCGCTGTTTGCAGCAATATATATATGAATTATACCATTTATTTAATGATTAAAAATATAAATAATAACACATTCATACATCATCCTTTCTTTCATTCCGCAATTCATTCTTCCATTCATCATCTTTCATTTTTATGTCCTATAAATTTTTATTTTGCCCATTTGAGAACGTCGGTGAAACGATAATGTCTGTTTCCAAACTTCCCTCCCCATACTGCGTCAGTCCAGACACGAGCGACAGCAAGCTTCACAGCTCCACCTAGCCACCTAGCAACCTAAGGGGTTTAGAGCATACTCCACCACGCTGCTCAATTG
This sequence comes from Pyralis farinalis, assembly GCA_947507595.1. Classification (NCBI taxonomy): domain Eukaryota; kingdom Metazoa; phylum Arthropoda; class Insecta; order Lepidoptera; family Pyralidae; genus Pyralis; species Pyralis farinalis. Next base: position 3,353,316 of record OX382263.1, read on the forward strand.
CGAGTTGGCGGAGGCCATTGTTTTCAAGCCGCCCGAGGTCCACTGACTTAGCTTAACGACTGTCATCTATGGACAACAGACGAGACCGACGGCTTAACGATTCCCGAAGCACGGAGAAACTCGAGATAGACGAACCCATCCATAGACAGGCTGCGGTCGACGTTGCTTAACCTGCGTGTTTGGTTAGAATGACACGCGCAACGACGCCATCGAACTCTCTAGCTCATCTTGAAATCATTCAGATAAAGATAAATATGCATGTTCATACATACAAATGTTTGTCCTGTGTGGGTATCGAACTCACGAGACTCAAATGACAGTTTTACTCATTGTAAAACTGTCATTGCTAGGTCATTGCTAATTACCCCATCACCCAGCTCGTGAAAAGACCTAATTCTAGGTCCGAATTGTGGAGATATGACGGCACTCGCTCCATGTTAAAATCAATGTCTTCGCCAAATTCTTAGGCTTCCCGGAGGGGAACCCGTCAATCCTGAGGGATCAGGAAACAGGATACAGCTAAGAAGAAGGCTGTTCTGGATAATGCAGCATACATCTTCGATATTGCAGGTGTTTGTCCCACGTATGGTGGCAAAACAGTTAACGGATAACTAGCAGCAGATTATTTTAGTACGGTTTTACGAAAAAGGTATACTAACGTTACACGCTAGTCAGGCCCAACGCTGTGCCGACCACAGCAAGCGCAACGGGAGGCTCTATGAGTATATAACATCAGGAATTAAGTCATGCGGCTAGAAAACTAAAAAGTCGGGCAGCGATTGGTCCTGATGGTATTCCTTCTTACATAATTAAGGATTACATTTCGGTGTTAGCGGTACCACTTTTGCATATATATAACCTTGCTCTGCGTAAAACATGTCCGGTACGGTGGAAAAAAAACAACGTTACTTTGCCAAGTTGTTTGAGATCAGCATCAATCAAATCATTAGGCAGCAGATTGGCGTCTGGCTAGATGATTACCAAAATGGTTTTAGATGGACTAAGTCAACCATCACTAACCTCGTCAACTATATCGATTATATACAAACTGAAATACATGCCCGTCGGCAAGTCGACGCAGTATACGCTCAGCTCAGGCGAAACGTGACACTTGTTCGTGCATGCAGCCGGCGTTCATTGATTTATAAGACGTTATCACGTCCAAAATTTGGTAGGTTAATCTATAAATGGATCAATATTTACCCATCTCTCTTTGTAGCGGGCATGGTTGGGATGGACTCTACAATTTAGACATACGATTCAGCAGATAGTACACTATAATCAGCTATTTAAAAATAAGATAGACAATTCTAAGGCGTTGAAGCGCATTAGCTCGATTGCTCCCTATCGTAATAGTGGAGCAGAGGGACTGCGTCGCCCGCATCGGCTATTCACCATTGTGGCGCCCGTGCGCACTTGTCGCCCGAAATATTGCCATACTAAATGATATTCACCAGCGATGTCCAAATGCCGACGTATTCGCAGACGGCATTGACAAATTTTTGAACATATGTCGTACTCTGTATTAATAATGAATTACTTACTTTAATTATGTACATACATAGAAGAATACTATGCAAGTGTTGTTTATAATTGAACAAGTTTGGACTACAATTTAATTATAAGTATATGAGTGATTTAGCATCACACTGTAAACTTATGTATGTTTTATAAATAAAAAAAATAAAGCATGAATTCGCCGAATCCCCATTAGGAAGCAAAAATTCTTATCGCGAGAAATGGAGATTCACGCTAGGACTTTGAAGCGTATCTATAATAAAATAAGACCACGGTATGAATATATACATGAAGCACGGTACGATGTTAGAAATAGAGTTGGTCTGAAAGAGAGCGTCGGTGTTAAAATAAGAAGAGACATGCTCCGATGGTTCGAGCATGTAGAAAGAATGCAAGATGAAAGAATGACGAAGCAGATATACAATGCAAAAGTGGAAGGATGTAGGAGCCGGGGAAGGCCAAGACTTACCTACCATGACCAAATTGGTGGAAGGTGATGTCAGGAGCCCTAGAAACCGGCGAGCGTGCATGAGAAGAGCAATGAATGTAAAAGAAGCGAGTGAGATACGTAAGGATCGAGTCACGTGGCGCTCGGTTCTCTCTGCCAACCCCGTAAGGGATTTGGCGTGAAGTTATAGATAGAGATAGATAGAAGCACTGCGCTTATCGTCGATATACAGGGCATGTCCTAAATCAATCCATACAGTTGAAGCATTGTAGTCTTATAAGCTTTAGCTGCCAAGTTTATATATTATATGAGGTATTCATTCATTCATCCATCACCTCTATTTTCATTCGTAACATCCTTTATATAATCTACCCATCTTTTTGGTCGACTTTTATCATCTGATCACCGCCGTTTGTACTCTTATCTTTCATGCAATGGCAGTGACAGCCTAGTGGGCACCGAACGAGCATTTTAATCGACTCACCATGTTGGTTCCAATGGCCTGGAAACGCTCAGTCATCATGCCTTTGTATAAAGTCTAGGGCTCATGCATGGTCTGCGTCAGTTATAGGGCCATCAGTTTGAGCAGCTTAGCAGCAAAAGTATATGGAAAAGTAATTGATAAGTAAATCAAGGCGAAATTCGATTATTCATAACTCTTCTCATGCACGCGATTTTTAAGGCTTCTGTCATCACCTTCTGATAAAACACTATCAATTTGATCATGGTAGGAGTCTTGTTCTTCCCCGACTCCTACATCCTTCTACTTTCGCGTTATATATCTGTTTCGTAATTCTTTCTTCCTGCATTCTTTCCACATGCCCGAATCAACGGAGCATTTCAATCTTATTTTAACTCTATTTAGACTAATCATTTTTCTAACATCATCATTGCTAATACGGTCTACAAGCGTTGCGCCCTAAATTGCGCAACGCTCACATTTCGACCACGTTTTCTCTACCATACCCGGCTCTCACTTCCATAAGTAAGCGTTGGTACCAGCATGCATTGTGATAGCGAGCTGTACCTTCTGGCTCAAGATTTTACTGCCAAGAAGTTTTCAACTTTCAATATAACAATAATTTCAAATCTATACAGATAAATAAAATTGGAGTGTCTGTTTGTAATATTAAAATAACCGCTTTTTACTAAATGTATATGGATATATACACGGTACATATACCAAAATGAATATTTTTATAATTTTTGTCTGTCTGTCTGCATGTCCGTCTTTCTGTTTGTTCCGGCTAATCTCTGAAACGGCTGGACCGATTTTGACGGGACTTTCACTGGCAGATAGCTGATGTAATAAGGAGTAACTTAGGCTACCTTTATTTTAGAAATTTTATTTATTTTTATTAATATAAATAAATAATTAAAAAAAACTATTCCGCGCGGACGAAGTCGCGGGCACAGCTCGCAATAATATATGATATGGCTAAATTAGGACGATGATTGTTGAAGATTTCGAATATATAAATGCTGACTGGGAGCTATATATATGCTTTGCGAGGCCGAAGAATAAAATTATTTACTTATGCCTCAAATACATTATATGTAGCAGCTACCTATAATCCAACCGAAAAATGTAGGTGATATTACCGGACAAAAATAACCTAAAATTAAGAATTTTAACAGCATTTTTCTCGAAATTGCGGAGCTTTTTATTAATAATGTTACTTTTATTGGAATAGATAGTTGAAGCTCTATAGATTGCAGCAGATTTTATTTTGTACACAACAAAATTAATATTGAAACCAAACTCCATACAACAATGGGCACTCTCCTTTGAAATAATAAACTGGCAATAAAAGTCTATGTAAATATTACAAGAAAAAAATATGAAAAATCCTTCATATGTTTTTTTTTTACTGTTTAATCAAACAGCCGTATGTTAGTAGTGTATGTCCAGTGGGTAAACAACTTGCCTACAAACCGACTGGTTTTGGTTTAAATCCCTGTGTGGACAGAAAATTCGTGTGTCCAGATTTCTGTGGGCCGATTCTACTAAAAAACTGCAACTGCACTGCAACGCGGTGTGTGTCGAAATGCGTATATTTTGACGTTTCGTCAAGCGATCTGACAGCAGCAACGTTTAACGAAACGTCAAAATGTACGTATGTCCCATATTTTCACAAATATATTATTATTAAACTAGTGGAGATTGCTATAATGTTTTGGTAGGCGACAAATGCCAATAAAAATGTTATATTAAGTTTATTTCAAAGTCATCGTCGTATCTGGTCTTTCTTGTATTTTTATTTTATACAACAACGGGAGGCATACAAGCAAACGGCACACCTGATGTAAAGTTAGTTATCTTGGGTATTTGTAAGAGAGTTAGGTCGCATCAAAGTAAGTATGCGGCAGTACCTCCACCTTACAGAAAAATCGCAGCCAAATAACAACTCCCAGGAAGGTTGCTGTGTTCCAGCGAGTAAGTGAGGTCGCCTGTAAGCTCGTAAGGAGTATAATTGTGTTAGAAGCAGAAGTAGCATCACGCGAGCGATATTTAATGTGTTGCAAGCGTTCATAGGCTACGGTAAACACTTCACATCGTGGGGGCCGTATGCTTGTATGCCTCCCGAAGTTGTAAAGAAAAAATACAAATAACTCCTTAAATAATATTTATTTGTATGAAAATATATTACAAAAAGTTTAAATTGTCGAATTGGCTAAATTATACACAATTTACCGTTTTAATCGCCTCAATACGAATGGGAGAAATCAGATGTTCCTAAACATAGTTACAAATAGCACAATTAGAAGATAAACAACTATGTTTTCATAATTTCGAATTTGACACACGTTACTATTACAACATACATACATATCTTTGTACAACTCTCTTCTTTATTGTAAATATGTGTCTCCTCTGGTACAAATAAAAACTTTATCTATCTATCTTATTATTATTAAGAGATATTCACCTCATTTCGAATTGCATGAGATTATATCGCCATATTTATATAAGTTGTCCTATTGCATTTACCAAATTTTACTAACATTAGAATTACTATCAACTTAAATTATATCATTTGTATTGTATTTTACAATTTATTTGTTTTGAAAGTCTGCAATAAGAGCGAGCAATAGAGATCTTTTCTCCAATAGACTTTCACAGTGCATATACAAGTCTCTTGGCAAAACAAACGCACTAGTTGGCGCCCAACCAGGTACAAAAAATGTCATCGGCCAATCAGTCTAGCGTTTAATTTGAACACGTTGGTGTTACAGATAACGTAGAACTCAAATTATTAATTATCTATAAAAATATTCATGTTCCTAATTGAAACTCCATTACCACCATTCGCGATTAATTGCAATCAAAATTAGACAAACTATAAAAACGTTTAAAAATGGCAAGCTTCCGTAATAGTCCTTCAGGAGTATACCTATTAAAAAAATACATATTACTGTTTACTCAGTATAACTCCTGAATTCATATTAAAAAATAAAGCCACAAATTTTTAATGCAAGATTCTAAGGTTTTCGACTTTTTCGCAGTTCACTTCTGAAGTCATATTAATTTGATACTTTCGTTCATCAATTTATCAGATAATACATTCTAAATAGAGTTTATTTTGAAATCGTAATTTATTTAACAGTAAACTTTTATGTTTATTACAACATGGAAAAGAGCAATTACTTTTTCTAGTACTTTTTTAGCTTTACTTGTAGTTCATATTAAATTTAATTAGATTTACTCCGACACCACGATTATGATGTACTGAATGTAATTCTTTGAACAATAAGTATTTTTGCAGAGCTGCGTTAGCCAGCGAAGCTTTATAACTGAGAAAATTGTCTTTTTTGCAGTTTTGCGGTTTTCGACTGTTACACGTAGTACTCCTTCAGTTTTGAAGCTAGAGAGCTGATTGTTCGACGTGAATGTACCTTAAGTATTGTAGATTCCCCTAAAATAGATTAAATTTCGATTAGCTCAATAAAGGATATCGATAAGTGATGTTATCGCCCCAAAAACCGTTCCAATACAAAGTCAATTGGAGCGTGTATGACGACCACTGAAAAACAACAACACGATCACTATCGCCGTCTAGGGGCAACAGATGTGTGCCGCTACAACAAAGCGGGTGTTGTGGCTTAGGGTTAGGGTTAGCAGCTCTGCTTACGCAGCTTGCTGTTATTTACTTATTGTGCAAAAGCAGCTCTGCCAATGCACCGCAGGCCCAGCTCCACTAGTTGAAGTAAAACTTCTTTACGCACGCTTGACTTGGGGAGTAAGCTGGTGAATGCGTTACGAAAAGTGTGATCGGACGAGGAACGGAAGTTGAGAGGGAGATGTAAGTTGTGAAGTTAGAAAGAGAGAGAGTTACGTTTCGTATATTACTGCAGGGGCAAGAGAGAGAGGTGCGAGCACACATTTTCTTTCTCTCTTTCTCTCATAGCGATAGTTTTATATACGTAAGACACAGCGCAGGCCTATTGTCTGTATCACACTATGGAGCTAAAGAAGTTTTACTACAGTCGTGTGCTCTAAAGCACACTCGTTTCTTTTTAATCATGGTTAAGTGGATATTAAAGGAATAAATTATCACAATTACTCATTGACTTACATAAATCTGTACCTGCTCATCATACCTCGACTTCTGACATACTCGTAGAACGCGAATCCACTCTACATTACGAGAAATATTAGCAGTAATTAAAATGAGAAAAACAAATAAAGAAACGCCCAGTTTTAGGTGCAGGATGGCCTTACTCTCTTTTTGCTGTATGTGACACTACTGGCTTTATGCCACATGAAATTTCCCCAAGTCAAGCGTGCGAGCGACGACCTCGACAGGTTTGTAGCGAGTCGAGGGATGCAGGTGGCACAGGATGGAGACGAATGGCGCTCTAGAGGGGAGGGCTGTGTTCAGCAGTGGACGAATACAGGCTGACATGATGAGGATGATGATGATGCAATCTTCAACCAACCTTGCGCTTTGACCGGGCTTCAAAAAATGTGTGTTCAAATGAAAGTGTGTGTGATTTCAAAATAAAGCCTTTATCTTAAGCTCATATTATTATTTTCACGTTACCAAAGCCTAAAAACGCATTTTTAACTTTTTTGTCTGTCTGTTTGTTTGTCCGGGCTAATTTTCGAAATGGCTGAACCGATTTTGACGGGACGTTCACTGGTAGGTAGAAAGACTGTTCAGAGCAGATATAGGGTACTTTATACCCAAAAAAATATTTAGGGTTCCTGCGTAAAAAATTAAAAACTGTCAAAATTAGGGGTAAATATCTTTCTGGGACTTTGGAACTACGCATTTTTTATGTAATAAAAATAAAATAAATATACGTTGCCTCCCGTAAAGGTCAATAGATGGCGCTGTATCAAAATTGAATCGCTCAAATCAAATCAAATAATTTTATTTGCAAGAATACACAATATTATAATAGATGTTACAAATGACGTGTGTGGTAGTGTATCCAGTCTGCGTGCAGACGTGTAAAAAATACTATGTTACCATACCAAACCTGGTAATAAACGATCCTGTCTTAGTATCTGTAAAATCATTTACATCTCTGGATAACGTGCTTTGCGGCGATAGTCTTTGAAAAAGTCTGCAGAAACTCAGCTTATGTATATTCTATTGTATCAAATAAAACTATTTTAGGATGATATGACTATTCCTACTGTAAATCAATTTTATTACCATGTATCCATACTTAGTAAAGATGGTGAACTCGACTGCGAGTTTATTATGGGTTTGGGTATGGACAAAAATAATGCCAATCAAGGAAGAACAGTACAGTAAGTATTACGAGCTGCCAATCTGCAAGGCACAGAGTTCTAGGTATCTGCCAAATAACATATTGCACAACTTCGACCTAATAACAAAGATCAAAGAAGAAAGAGAAACAAATTTGTCCTCATTCATAACAAAGTTCAAGTAAAATGTCTACTCTTTTATGGACACTTCCTCTATCGCTCTGCAAGGTACCAGTATCAAAGTTTGAGCGTTGTTAACTTCATTCACTTACCTAACTGTAGTCAAAAATCTGAAATGAAAATGGATATGAACACAGAAACAGTCCAGATTCCAGATAATATGGATAGTGCAGACAGGTAATGATTATTTCGTAACTTTTATTTATGTATATTGCATTCAAATTGTATAATTAAATGAGACTGTGTACAATACTTAGGTTGGAATTAAGTAGTATAATAATTCAGCTATTACTGACTAGGTTCATGAGTACTCTTATGTAATAATAGATAAAGTATAAAACGACGGAATACATAAGTATCTGGGCGAATTTGTCGACGTAGTACAACCTGTAACAGACAAAAATAATTTTGTACCCAACAACATATATCATTTTCTCCAATTTTTTTTGTATCGGGACAGGCCCACCACTCATTCCCACCACTGTGTCTCCTGTGTAGCCAGAATTAACAGTGGCGACCACCAAAAAGGCAATGAACAGTGAAGTTCACTGCTGTCCCAGGGGTTAAAATACAGCTGTCTTGGAACTCACAACGAATTTAATCAGAACAAATTTGTAGGAGTAGGAAGTTTTGGAATTGACTTCCCCTCTTGGCAATGTGAGAGACATTTTCTCCTATTGTTAAATTCTCAACAATAAAGCTATTAATGTGTTAATGTTTACATGGCAACAGCTTCGTATATCTTTCTCAATTTGTAAAGGCTTTAGTGTAAACTGCGTTTTAAATGTATTCCTCTTTTATGTTGTATTTTCTTTATAAAAAAATTAAATACTGTCCGAAGTAGGTGAGAAATATTCTAAAAAGGGTTTAATTGAAATATAAACTCAAATATAGTAACTACATTTGAATTTTATTTGAATATGATTTTAATTTGATTCAAAATCACTTAAAAGGGCCAGGAATTTTTGTGTACCTGCGTATATTATCATCGTCGTATCATATAAGCTATAACTTACTGTTTGTTCAGTCTCCTGGCTTGGGGGAGGTTGGAAGGGTCCTCCTTGACGCAGTACTCCCTCGCTCCCTTTATATAGTCCCTCATGTAGGTACTCCAGTCTATGGCCTGTAATAAATACAATATAATGTGTAACAAACTACAATCTTAAGAGAGGTAGGGCACGACGTTAGCCCGACTGGGGCAGTACCTACCTCCACTTCACAGAAAACGGCAGCCAAATAACAACCCCCTGCAGGGTTACTGTGAGTGAGTGAGGTCACCAGAAGATGAGGCGTTGCCGTGTTGACAGCGGGGGTGGGAACGCGCTAACGGCATTATTTTTGCTGATAGCATTCATAGGCTACGGTAACCACTTTACATCAGGCGGGCCATATGCTTGTTTACGAATACGATGTAGTATTAAAAAAACATTCGTTTGATAGCTTTGTTAAGCAACGTCAACCTCGGTTTATCTATAGATGGATTAATTTATATACAGCGTGTTCAGAGATCACATTAAGAGATTACAAACTATAGTATATCTTTATGGTTCCATAATCAATTAGTAAATCAGGATCCCTACACACTCCACTGTCTCCAACAGTGTCATATTTATCATTTCAAGCCGTATTCGTCCACTGCTGGATATAGCCCTATCCTCAAGATCTATCCTCAAGATCTCTCCTCAAGATCTCTCCTCAAGATCTCTCCTCAAGAGTGTTATTCACCTCGATCCTGTGCCATCAGCATTCACCGACTCCCAACAAATCTCTTAATGTCCTCGCTCCGTCTAGCAATGTTGACGAGCTCGGTGGCTCAGTCGTGAATGACGCGACTTTGACACCAATGCTCGTGGGTTCGATTCCCACACAGGACAAACATTTAAATAAATAAATAATATAAATAAATATTGTCGGACAAATTACACAGCGCCATCTAGCACCAAAGTAAGCGAAGCTTGTGTTATGGGTACTAGACAACTGATAAACATACGTAAATACATTTTTTTTTTTTGTAAATACATACTTATTATACATAGAAAATATCCAGACCAATACAAACAGACATGTTCATGCACACAAATGTTTGTATTGTGTGGGAATCGAACCCACGAGCGTTGGTGTAAAAGTCTTACCTCGATGTCAGTGTAAAACGTTTTCTCGTCTTCTTCTGTGACCTTCTTCCTCAGTGCTAGAAAATTGTCATTTCTGAAATACCACTCCTTCGTTGTGTAGTACTGGAGAACTTCTAAGCCGTAGTTGATGCGTTTTTGTAGTTTCACCATGCTGAAAACAAAACAATATCGAATTAAAACCAGTTGAGAATGCGCAAGCTTGCACTGCCAGAGGAACACCTGGCTCGTCAATTATATAACAATTCAAAAGAGATAGGAACGATGTTCGTGAACACTCCTATTCTACTTTTTTATGCTGAATCCGAATCTGAAGTCAAAATTCAAATATTCGAAAAAAAACCTACACACAGACAAACGCACAAACAAACATATAAATTTCATATAGGAACGGTATTCCTGAAAAATGTAGAATCACTTGACTACTGACGCAAAGCAAATGTTTTGAGTGAACTTGTGGCTCAACGGTAAGCAGTCATGCCTTAGCAATTTGGCTGCTTTATTGTGAATGTTGGTATTTTGTAAACTAGTAAAAAACGAGTGTGCTTTAGACCTACGACTGAAGTAGAACTTCTTTAGCTCCATAGTGTGATACAGATAATAGGCCTGCACTGTGTCTTAAAAATACGAAACTTAACTCGCTATGAGAGAAAGAGAGAAAGAAAATGTGTGCTCGCACCTCTCTCTCTTGCCCCTACAATAATATACGAAACTCTCTCTGTTTCTATCTTCACTAACTTATATTTCCCTCTCAACTTCCGTTCGCCTCGCCCGATCACACTTTTCGTAACGCTCTCGTCACGCATTCACCAGCTTACTCCCCAAGTCAAGCGTGCGTAAAGATGTTTTACTTCAAAAATTTGTAAAATCACTTGACCTGCATATATTCTACTGACGCAAGGCAAAATGTTTTGGGCGAACTTGTGACTCAACGGAAAGCATTCATGGCTTAGCAATTTGGCTGTTTTTTCGTGAATGTTGGTATTTGGTAAACGAGTAAAAAAAACTACATGACACGTAATAGATTCTTACGACGCTAGTAACGATACTTTGGCGGGTGCCAAAGTATCTTTACTAGCGTAGCGTAGATGTAATAAAATTCAAAAATATTAATGTTTTGAAGTGAACTTTAGGCCCGCCATGAGAGGGGAAAAAAGGGATTGTCGTTACGGTTTTTGTAAACAATAATAATAATAAACGGTTACACTGGGCCGTTGCGTTACAATAATGACATTACGTTACGCGAAGAATGTAGAATGTGTATCATGAGTTCAGCTAAATTGGTCAACTTATGGTTTAGTAGTAAACAAATTTTCGCCTGAACGTATACGGTATATCATACATATTATAACCTAAATGTAAATATATAATGAAGGATGTAGGAACCGAGAAAGGCCAAGACTTACCTACTGTGACCAAATTGGTCGTGCTCTATCAGAAGGTGATGTTAGGAGCCCTAGAAACCCGCGAGCGTGCATGAGAAGAGCAATGAATGTTAAAGAAGCGAGTGAGGTATGTTAGAATCGAGTTACGTGGCGCTCCGGTTTCTCTGCCTACCCCGCAAAGGATTTGGTCTGTGTGTATGTATATTTTTGTTTTACTGTCTCTCCAATCCTAATTATTTAAGACATAAATTGAATTTCATAAAAAGTACTATTGAAGGCTTTCGTATTCCGATAAGTCGGCGAGATTTAAAATTCTGAATAACACAAGTTTTTCTGTATTAAGAGGGGGCAGAACACTAAGTGGCGCCCTCACTTTGTTTTTATTAATAACTCTGAATTTAAGACCAATTCCAAAAAGTGCTCAATACTGAAGAGCCGTGCACTGCACTGAAGAGCCATATTTACGTTTTTTGAGACATATTCTGTTTTTATTATTCATGTGCAATTAGTCTTAATTTTGATTATTGTTATAAGTGGCCACAATAAGCAATAATTAAAATTATGGTTACTTGTACATAGATAATAAATACAAGATATGTTTAAAAAAAACAAAAATATGATTCTTTAGTGTCTGTATTGAGCGTTTTATGGAATTGGTCTTAAATTAAGCGTTATTATTAAAAAAAAGTGAGGGCACCACTTAGCTTTATACCCCCTCTTAACCCACGATAAATAACGTTAAAGATATGGTTTATACATCGTTATCTGCGCTATTTAATAATTAGCTTTCCAAAGATGAATATATCCAATTTCCAAATACGACTATGATGTAATACAAGCATTTTAGTTGCAGCTGCGCATGAGTGTTTCAGTAAATTACATTTGAAATTCGCCATTGATTAGTGGTGTGGAAACGACTCGGTATACTGGATCAGAACCACAAGGTTGTTCCAAAAGTTCTGTATATTGTCAATGTTCGTATTGTAGTTCCTTATTCTCCATATAATATATATATATATATATCTGTGTAACCCAGCAAAAACCTTTTATTCTTCGAAGTGGGCACTCTTAATAATACGTATAAATAAAAATTCCTATATTTTTTAAGTGAGCAATACTTATGTAAATATAAATATATTGTAATGGAAACAGCTCTAGCGATTGGTATCAAATTTTATATTTATATTAATTGCTTTTAAATGTGTTTATGTACGTGTATTTAAAAAAAAAGTCAATTTTCTACAAGAAATAAGGTCGCCTAAGTACTCTCTAAACGAAAAATTGAAAAATAATTGGTCTATGTATGATTCAATACAAGAGCAAAGTGAAGACCGTGAATCAGAAGCGGATGGTAAGGACATTGTATGAAATATGATCATACTCAAATTCAAATGGTCTTAATGTGTAAAATAAATGTTTAGGATTAAATTTCAACTATGTAGTTAAAGTTCAACTAGTAGTTCCCAAAGCGGTCCAGGTGGACCCCCAGAGGTCCACGGGAGACTCGATGGGGGTCTACGTTGGCGTGACAAAACATTCCATAGTTAAATGTAATCTTCGCATTTTTTGTCGAGTTTTGGGAATATGGTAGAAATGTAGCTGCAGGCGGTCCACCGGAACCAGCTAAATTTTGAAAGTGGTCTGTGAGAAAAGAAGTCTGGCAACCTGTGATGTAGACTATAATATTGGTATAATTTTCATTCGCTACAACTATCTATCTATATTATTTGGGAAATTGCCTATGTTAACTAACTTTATACGTCAATTAATTTTTTAATTCCGTTTTATTTTTACTTTTGGCTTCCTTCCTTCTTCCTATCATTATCTAGTTTCCTAACCCCTAAGGATTTGGCGAAGATGAAGATCCTCCACAACCCAGAGGAAAAACCAGTCCTTTTTTTATTTTCATCTTCCCCATCCATAGATAAATGTATGTTGTGTCATACAATTAAATACCTTTCGCGTTTGAGAAAAAATCTTCGAAAATGAGATTTTCTAGTTTAACATTTGAGATACTTACAAAGGTTTTTTCCCAAGCAGCGTCATCAACGCATCCACTAAATAAGCGGGCAACATATGCGTGAAGAATAGCGCTAGCTGGTGGTGCAACCAGGAACTCTTAGGAGACCCGCCGGGATACCACAGGCAAACCGAGAAAGGATATTCTTGGATATGGAAGCGACCTGATAAAATGAATATTGATTAATAATTCATCCCCATGTATATACCAATCTCCACACATTACATTTATCTTTTTTGTGCAAACTTACAATTTGGATAATCAGTGAAATTGAGAAATATTGATCCGGAAGCAAAACTGCAAGCATCAGTAGTTAAACAAATAATATTTACCCAGATCTAAAGCTTGATTCCATGTGATAGGGTTTATTCCAGACTGTGTAATGTTGCAAAATTGGAGCTCCTTGGGCCTGAAACCATAGAATGATATGTTCAAACGGTCTATTTGAAATATTTAATATCAATTGAAATAATGTAGGTAGGCTGGGGTAGGTTTGCTTCTCGTTGGACGATCCTTAGCCTATGCCGACGCTGTCGTCGATGTGATTCTGCAGGGTTAGGATATTTATAGCTCTGAGGTGCCCACAGGTCGCAAGTCCCGCCCATAGTTCGATCGATCTTGCAAGGATGCGTCTCTACGTAAACAGGATTCGTATTGAGCCTGATCCAATACCCAGGCGGCTGGTGATTCAAATACGAGTTCGTTTAAAAAAAGCTACAACGCTACCTCCAGGATTTTAAAGGGTTGCATCATGAAGGCAAAGTTAGAATTGGTGAGTAAAATTGGCGAAAGGCTCGTACGCTTGCCCTCCGGGACTCGTGCGATCTGGTCTCTCGCGAAAACTGTTCAGGGTAACTTCTGACAGTCGTCGTTCCCTCCGTTACGCAAAGTGGACGAATCGCCGGCCCATGCTGCAAAGGAAAAAGCCTGAAAAAAAACTCCTGGGCTTTCTTTTTGCATCCAACTCTACCCTTGATGACCAAGGAGTAACACCGCCGACCATCCCACGGTATGAGAGCTCAATGCCAGAAGTTCATTTCTCGCAAAAAGCTGTCCGGTAGAGCCCTTATCTCCCTGGACATTCATAAGTTGAGCGGGCCGGATGGAATACCACCCATTGTTTTGGAGATGTGTGCTCCGGAGTTAGTTCCTTAAGTTAAGAGAGGTAGGGCGCGTCAAAGCAGCCCGCCTGGGGAGGTACCTCCACACCTTACCTCCACCTCACAGAAAACCGCAGCCAAATAACATCTCCCTAGAGGGTTGTTGTGTTCCTGCGTGTGAGTGAGGTCACCATTAAGCTCCTAAGGAGTTGCTGTGTATCCAGCAGAGGAGGCATCGCGCGAGTGATATATATTACAAGCGTTAATAGGTTACGGTAACTGCTTTACATCAGGCGGACCGTATGCTTGTATGCCTCCCGACGTTGTATAAAAAAGCTCGGATTCTAACGCCCCTCTTTCGGTACTCCTATTGGCTTAGCGTGGAAGGAGTCATGAGCTGGGGACCGCGTCTTTGGTACACTCGATTCCTAAAAAAGGTGCTTGCTTGGATCCGTCCAACTATAGGCCTATAGCAATAACTCCCATATTTTCCAAAATCCTGGAAAATATCATCAACCAGCAACACTTAAACTACTTAGAGGATCACCAATATGATTCGCCGGCGTGGCCGCTCGGCTGGTGATCTTCTGGTATACTTGACACACCGCTGGGCACAGTCAGTAAACAGAAAAGGCGAGGCTTTAGCTGTTAGTTTGGACATAGCAAAGGCCTTCGATCGAGTGTGACACAAAGCAGTGGTGAAGTAAGTAGTCTCTCGAAGCTTCATTCTTTTGGGCTACCCGAAAAATTTTGTGCATGAGTGCCGGTTTTCTCATTGGGTGGAGCATCAAGGTCGTAGTCGACGGTGCGTGCTCGGATCCACTACCCCTAGACGTTGGTGTACCACAAGGTAGTGTGTTGTCTCCCACCATGTTCCTTCTGCATATCAATGACATGCTGCATGTGCGCAACATTCATTGCTATGACAGCAATTTAAATTGTAATTTGATTGCTTATAGTGACACTTTGGCCAAAACAATGATATTGTTTTCTTAGACAACAATTAGAAATGTTCGAAAACTAATTTAACAGTCGCATGTTACTCCGTTACCACAGAAAAAGTTGAACTTCATAAGTCGTTAATTAAGACTTACTTTCGTGAATGTTGGTATTATCGTGCCAAGAAAAATACCAGTAATACATCCGAGTGGAATGTCCTGCCCTCCACGGTGTTCCCCGAGAAATACAACCTGGGTCTCTTCAAGTCAATGGTGAATGGCCACATTCTGGGTAAGCGCGCTCTATCGTACGTCTCATTATCGCTTACGAACAGGCGAAGTGGGACCAAGCGCAAACCCATGCAATTAAAAAAAAACTACTAACGGATGTACAAAGAATCGCTATCCAATATATACAATATATCAACGCAATGTAAACTTACTTCTCCAAAGCCGTGGTGTAAGCCAGGAGTATGCAGGCGTTGACTGCTATATCCACAGGGACCACATCGGCCACGTAGTCTCCATTGCAGTGCATAGTGCGGATTGCCCCTGAAATAAATTATGAAATGAAAAATAACGGCCATGTCTCGTAGTCCACATTTTTCGCATCAAAATAATGCGGACTGCATTTATATATAAAAAAAATTGTATCTTCGTTTGCAATGTTTACGAACGCGGCGTGCCTTCATCCACATTCAAGTGATTTATTGGTTTAGTATTGTCTTAGGTTTTCGCGATTGTTACACATTGAAATTAAACTATTTTTAACGGAAGTATCGCGTGTTTTATTTATAAGAGAAGATGGTTGGCAAGTACCACCTGCTTGGGATCCAGTCCTAAAAATAATCAAATCACAAATCCAAAGATCTACTAAAAAATGTTCGGACACTGTGAGCAATTTTTGTGTGAATCGGAACATATATAATTAATCCATCCATGTCGGTAGATGTAATCATTGAATAACTAATGTAAGACAAATACCACCTCAGTCTTCCTGCGACCACGGACGCTGCAAAGCGTTCGAAACGTCAGGTTCAACAAAATAAATAAAACATGCGATACTTCCGTTAAAAATAGTTTAATTTCAACGATTTGTTTGGAATGTATACATGACGTATCATGTCCCCGCAGTTTGCGTGCCCGTACATAACAGTATTTTTTTTTTTTTTATTGGGGACACGGCATGTGACATCCAGGGCCTACTTGATGGGCTGCAGGACACTGGTGTCCAGGAATAGAAGCCACGAAATACCATGCACTTCATGTCGTCTCGTGGCGTCTACTATCTATATATCTATCTACTATCGCCTTGAAGGTGCCTCTTTATATTCCTATTATCTGATCTGATGCTATGTGTACAAATAGCTTTATTATTATTTCGAGGCTTAACATCACGAATAATAATGGCGTTCTGCAGAACGTTTGTATTATTTCGACGAGTTCCGTGGCGCGGTGGTTAATAACTCTACTTTGACACCGACGCTCGTGGGTTCGAATCACACACAGGACAAACATTTGTGTGCATGAACATGTTCGTTTGTATTGGTCTGGATGTTTTAAGAAAGGAAGAGCGCATCAAAGCTGTTCGACTGGAGAAATACCTCCGTCTTACAGAAAAACTGCAGCCAAATAACAACTCCATAGAGGGTTGTTGTGTTCCTGCGTGTGAGTGAGGTCACCGGTAAGTTGTGAAGGAGTTGCTGTGTTACCAGCAGAGGAGGCATCGCGCTAGTGATACTTAATGTATTGCAAGTGTTTATAGGCTACGGTAACCATTTTACAGGTCTGCGCTACACCTCATCAAAATTTGGAGTCACTCCGAGCGTCTCTGGGTAAAGCAGCGGCAGAAATATATATAAATGTGGTGCGTGCTGCGATGGATGACTGGCCGCATGGTTTACCAAAATACCGTCCTAACAAACATAGTAGAACCTCTTTATCAAACAATGTTCAAAAACAGAGACTGGATATTCTAACAGGACTCTGCACCAGCCATGCAATTCTGTAAGAGCAAAATCCTTACATCCTCGGCAACATCGGCTGTTACAGCCTTGAACACAAAATTGCAATTCTTTGGTGTCTCTTTTCATGGTTGTGCGACACTAGCGCCGCAAGGCTGCGTTTGGAATTGGAATTCTACAAGGCAAACAGCCTCGCGTACGATTACAGCCTTATAGAATACCAAATAATTTAGCCGTGATCGCAGTAGACGATGTCAAAGCTGTGACATCTGTGATTACAGCGACGCACACAGCCATTACGAGTCGCTTAGAGAATTACATGGCAGCTCATAATAATATATATGAGTTCATGTAATATCATATTTTATTATATCATAGATATATTATTATATTTTTGTTCAAGTGAAACAAACATGTTCACTGGTGTGTTTACGTTAGAATAAAGCCCCCCCATGTCGAAGTCAATCTCTCTATTAACTATTTGATCTTACCTTTACCAGCGCCCACCAACAGCCCCGTGGGACCGTTCAGGTTGTCCACCCAGCCTGGCATTGGCTCCTGCAGTGCGCATATTACTGGAAATAAATAATAGAAACGTCAAAAAAAAAGTTTCTATTAAAGCCAGATGGCAAACAACATACGTACCGTATGATGTTAAGTTTACCATAGCCTATAAACGCTTGCAATATATTGAGTATCACTCGCGCGATGCCACCTCTGCTGCTGCTTCAATGTACAACAAATTTTGCAATAGCATTAATATGCGCCGAAGCCATTCAAGGGTATATTGTCCCATTAGTCCTCTGGAGCGGGTCGTGGATTGTGTACGTCTCGGGTTGCAAGTAGGTGTCCATTTTATTTATAGCCAGGGTCTACCTCACTATCACGTGGTGCGCCTTGCCAAATAGTTTTTGAAGTGAAAATTTCTTTAGCGGCGTTGAGCACTTTTTGGGATCAGTAAAAAATTGAAATTAAACTATTTTTAACGGAAGTATCGCGTGTTTTATTTATTTTCGTCGTCTTTCCTGCGACCACGGACGCTGCAAAGCGTTCGAAACGTCAGGTTTCAACAAAATAAATAAAACACGCGATACTTCCGTTAAAAATAGTTTAATTTCAATGTGTAACAATCGCGAAAACCTAAGACAATACCATCAGTAAAAAATGTTAAACTCGCGTCAGGACACGTGACCCTGACCGTAAGATTTTGGTGATAATTAGAAATTAAGTTCGCTGCAGCGCTAAAACATTAGTTACCTCTAAGTAAACAATTAAAACATGAAGCGCTAGATCGTTTATAGGGCATTATTTTCTTGCGACCAAAACGTTGTAAGCGCCATGAAATTCTTGGCGCTTACGCGTTTCATTCAACATAGTTTATCAACATTTGGTCCGCGTGTTCAAGTTTTCACTTCTGCGGGCACTCCCGAAGTGCAAACCGTTTTTTTTAATACTACGTCGGGTACTGTAGCCTATTAACACAGCAACTCCATAGGAGCTTACTGGTGACCTCACTCACACGTAGGAACACAACAACCCTCTAGGGAGTTGTCATTTGGCTACAGTTTTCTGTGAGGTAGAGGTACTTCTCCTCTTAAAAATATCCAGACCAAGACAAACAGACATGTTCATGCACACAAATGTATGTCCTGTGTGGGAATCGAACCCACGAGCGTTTGTGTCAAAGTAACGTAACAGCGCGTTTCACCACTGCCTCACCGAACTCGTCAGAGACAAATATTGTTGGCTACTCACCAATCGAAGGTCGGGCAATGACGAGAGGATATTTCCCAGCACGCTCTGCCACCAGATCCTCAGTCAGGTTCTTCGTGTAGGCGTAGGTGTTGGGTTGGGGTTCAATCAATCTAGAAATAGACATGCGACATATATGTATATAAAGTGTGAGTGAGTGCCATAAGACGCGGTCTTTACACACTTTACTCACTTCTTTCACATTCATAGCTCTTCTCATGCACGCTCGCCGGTTCCTAGGCCTCCTGACATCACCTTCTGATAAAACACCACTAATTTGATCATGATAGGTTTGAGTCTTGGTCTCCCTCGGCTCTTACATCCTTTCACTTCAGCATTGTATTTATGATTCATCATTATTTCATCCTGCATTCTTTCTACATGTCCGAACCAACGGAGCATGCCTTTTCTATAAATTAGAAGTAGAGAGCAAGCGATAATTACATATTTGTAATTATCACTTGCTTTGCGGTGAAGGCAAACATCGTGAGGAAATTCCGCACGTCCAATAAATTATATTTCGATTTGTCTCATCATCATCATTTTCTTATTCGTCTATTGCTGAGCAGAGGCCTCCTATCTAGAATGCCATTCGTCTCGATCCTGAACCACCTTCATCCATGCTCTCCTTACAAACCTCTTGAGATCGTCGCTTCATCTAGTGGGGGGTTCCACACTGCGTGTACCAGTACGGGGACGACATCGAAAACTTTTCTTCCCCAGCAGTCGTCACTTTTACTGCCACTTCAGCTTGCTTATGCTTATGGGCTATATCGGATACCTTAGTTCTACTGCGGGTATCCTCATTTCTGATTCCAACACGTAGAGAAACCTCGAGCCTAGCTCTTTCCATAGCACGCTGATCGACCTTGAGCTTCCCCATACGGCCCGCAGTGAAGGGCCGTGTCTCAGTTCCGTACTGGCTCTTCAGGCGTTGTGATATTTTAGACGAGAACGTGCGTCGAAGTTTCCCGAGCGCAACCAACTCGGCTGAGCAGCGATCTGCCGGTAATGAATTACCGTAGTGAAAGGTTACATCACTTTAGGCATCACACGTATACTGCCCATTCTATAGGATCCCCTTTAACCTTTACTGAAGGACTCAATGCTGCAGTACCTTGTGAATACCGGGATAAGGAATTCTTTCCGTGGCATAAGAGTTTTCAGAAGAAAAACTCTTTAGGACAGCAGTATACGACCACTTTGGTTCCAATAGGTAAGGATAGATTTCCTGACATAGGGTGTCTGTAAGGCTACAGGCTGTATCATATCGAACAAATTCTTTGACCAGAAGCTGTTGTAGAATTGGTAGAACAAACACGGGGAGTATGTCCTTGTAGGAAAGGACTCAACACCGATCCTAAGCTTGGGTTCTTCTGCAATTCAGATGACTCGTCTCTGAACCGAGTCAAAGGACAAGACAGATCAGACAAGCTGTTGGTCGTATCATCAGAAGGTGGTGTTAATGTCAGAAGGATTGTTGCGCTGCTGCGAGTGAGTGAGTATCACCAGTAAGCATCTAAGACGTTGCTTTGTTAGCAGCAGAAGTACAATTGATACTAAATAACATTAGATAGGCTATATGCTTGTATATCTCCAGCGGCTGTCACTAGCTAGCAACATATTCCTTACTTTGGCTGCAGATGCTCCAGCAGATCGTCGTCCATCCACTGAATGCAGTCCATGACCTGCTGCGGCTTGTGCTTCGAGGGGTATAGCCTCTCCTCCAAGACCTTGACTTCACACCGGCAGTACGCCGTGGAGATGTGGACGAACACCTGCAATGGAAACATATAAGATCACTCTTCTTCTTTGTGGTAACCCCTTTTTTAGGGTTCCGTACCCAAAGGGTAAAACGGAGCCCTATTACTAAGGCTCCGATATCCGTCCGTCCGTCACCAGGCTGTATCTCACGAACCGTGATAGTTAAACAGTTGAAATTTTCACAGATGATGTATTTCTGTTGCCGCTATAACAACAAATACTAAAAAATAGAATAAAATAAATATTTATGGGGGCTCCCATACAACAAACGTGATTTTTTTGCTCACTTTTGCTGGATATTGATAAAGGCAACAGGTAGACCCTTGAAATATTCACAGAATATTTAGTTATATATTCACTTTAAGAATAAATAATTAAATTAAAATAAAACAAATATTTAAGGGCTCCCATACAACAAACGTGATTTTTTTGCCGTTTTTATAGATAGTGGTACGGAAACCTTCGTGCGCGAGTCCGACTCGCACTTAGCCGATTTTTTTTTCTACGTCGGGAGGCATACAAGCATACGTCCCACCTGATGGAAAGCGGGTACCGTAGCCTACTAACGCTTGCGATATATTATATACACAGCAACTCCTTAGGGGCTTACTGGTGACCTCACTCACACACAGGAACACAACAACCCTCTAGAGAGTTGTTATCTGGCTGCGGTTTTCTGTGAGGTGGAGGTACTTCCCCAGACGGGCTGCTTTGATGCGCCCTACTTCTCTTAATGAGATTATATTCGAAAGATATGAAGCTACAACGCCAAACTCTATCCCCCTATTTTGCTACCATCAGTTTTCTGAATTGCCTCCCCCTATTGCAAATGGTAAGACGTATTGACGTCAAACCCCCCTCTAAATCAGGAGAGAGATATCACAGTCATACCTCTAGTGTCTTCATTCCATCAGCAAGATCGAGGACCATCTTCGTTGCAACTGTATTCAGCTTGACGGCATCGCGGATTGGCATATCGAATCTGCAATAGATAAGAGATTTTTGTACACAGGAAGGCATAATATGCGTGTAGTTAGAATAATTGATAAAGTAAGAAATAGTTAATAGATTCATTAGTTATTTTGTGAAAGTCAAATTTACACGCAATTTGATCTGAACTACTTTGTATGCTTCCGCCACCAATTAACTCATGAATACTCTTTTTTTATACAACATCTGAAGGCATACAAGCATACGAACCACCTAATGAATCACGGTTACCTGTGAAAGTTTGTAACACATTTTAAGTATCACTCGCGCGATGCCTCCCCTGTTGCTAACACAGCAACTTCGTATCCGTATTCCCACACAAGACAAACATTTGTGTGCATAAACATGTCTGTTTGTCTTGGTCTGGATGTTTTAAGAGAGGTAGGGCACATCAAAGCGGCCTGTCAGGGGAACTACCTCCACCTCACAGAAAACCGTAACCAAATAACAACTTCGTAGAGGGTAATAGTGTTCCTGCGTGTGAGTGAGGTCACCAGTAAGCTCTTAAGGAGCATAATAATTAGGAACAATTTTAAATCAACATTTGTAATCAATGATCAGGAAAATACGAAAAGAGAGGACAGTCCCAAGACGTGGTCACTTGCCGCCGTTTGCACTAACTCTCCCTTTCTCCCAGTGTCGACCTCTTGATTCCGCCGAAGCGCGCCACGTTTCGTCGTTTTAAACATCCATACTCATGACCGGATGCGACATATATATATATATATATATATATACATACATTTTTATGGCCTCGGCTTACCTGACGCACGCAGCGCCATGAAACACAATCTGACATTCCCTCTGCAACAAGTCCCGATCTGCTGCAGAAATGCCCAAGTCTTCAGCCAAGATATCGCCAGGAATCACTTGCAGCTTCTCCAAACGCTTTGGAAACTCATTTTGAATATTGTCGAAAATCTGAAAAACAAATCATTTCATTTATAAAAAAGTAGGAAAACAGCATTGTAGTGTAGTGAAAAAAATTGGTTGTCCGTAAAGTCGGTTTACGGACGATAATTTTACGTGATAACGTCATAAGAAAACATTCAACAGTTGACGAAACAGTTCACGTGTAGGTTGTGTGCTGCCGCTGTCTCTCTTCTACTCGGACGCATCGGCCGATGGAGTGGAAGAGAGATAGCTGCGTCACAAGCCGAACGCTCAGGCCGATCGTGCCTCTCTATCGCTTGTTCCGCGCTCTCGCTTGCACGCTCGGCTCATGCGGAACGTGACACTTTTTTGTGCGTGCAGCCGGCGTTCATCGATTTATGAGACGTTATCACGTTAGAAAATTAAAGCAAATTCAACAAAGCTTTTTTATAGAGAATGCAAAAAGTAAACTATGAAACTGATATACAACGCCAATGTAAGGGATGTACTGACATCACCTTCTGAAAGAAAGAAAGACTTATTTCGCTTTGAATGAGGTAACATTGGGAGCTTAAAAGTTATATAAAGAGCCTTATCATTCAGCTGATCCATGGCATGCAAAATTTACATAGCACTGTATTTAAAACAATGTACAGAATTTATTCACGCAATTTTAAATAGTTATTAATAATGTCAATAATATTTAAATTAGTACAGCAGTATGCAGCGTCTAGATATTCATTACGTAGTTTAACTAATTATACAAAGTCACTAAAATAAATGAATTTTACAATTTACGTAGTCTTTAACTGATAAAACACGACCAAATTAGCCATGGTAGGTAAGTCTTGACTATCCTCGGCGCCTACATTTTCTACTAATTCTTTCTTCCTGCATTCTATCTACATGTCCAAACTAACTGAGCATGCGTCTTCTTATTTTAACACCGACACTCCCTTTCAGACCAACTCTGTTTCTGTGACCAAGACAAGACTATGACCATAACCAAATTGATAGTGTTTTATCAGCTATATAGATAGACAATATAATGCAAACATTCCTAGGCGTAGCCTCGTAATCGCTTTACATTAGGCGGGTATAAAAAAAATCAGTAGGTGGTCTCAGAAGCCCTAGGAACAAGTGAGCGTTTATGAAAATAGCTACGAATATGTATACAGATAAATAAAATTGGAGTGTCTGTTTGTAATATTAAAATAACCGCTTTTTACTTAATGCATATGGATGTATACACGGTACATATAGCAAAATGAATATTTTTACAATTTTTGTCTGTATGCCTGTCTGTTGCGGTTGATGGGCGGGACCGATTTTGACGGGACTTTCACTGGCAGATAGCTGATGTAATAAGGAAAAACTTAGGCTACTTTTATTTTAGAAATTATATTTATTTTTATTAATATAAATAAATAATAAACAAATAACTATTCCGCGCGGACGAAGTACATAATACCTATCTATTACTATTTTGCTGTTCGCTATTTTACTCTGCTTATTTAGGTATCTACGAATCAAATCAAATAAATAAAATTATAACTGAACAATAACTTTTTTGTTAACTTCCGCGAGGCGAAGTCGCGGACACAGCTAGTATCCAATAAAGAAGCAAGTAGAGGTGTAAGGACAGAGTCATATGGCGCTCGTTCCCTCTGCCTAACCCTTAAGAAACTTGCCGTGAATATATAGACAGACAGATGGTAAACTATCTTACATTCGAAAATTTTCTTTTCGAATTTCAATAGTTCGAAAACGGTATGACGAAGTTTTAAATGCCAGATAGTTCGTTTTCTAGAAAAACCGTTGTCCGATTATCAAAATGTAATTTTCCTTTGATAGGTGTTTTCCTTACAATAATTTTATTTTCTAGATATATTAAGGACAGAAGTAACTTTATCCATACATTTACACAGGTTTTTTACAAGATTTAAGAATTAATTAAGAAAATATATTAGGATTAAAACATGACATAACTAGTAGTTTTACCAGAGGGAGACTTTGTACAGTCGTCGTCTGCATGGGTACCTCTGTCTCACCTATTTCTACCGCCAAGCAGCTATATTTATATAGCTGTGTTCCGGTTTGAAGGGTGAGATATGGCAGAGAAATTACTGGGTACTGTGACGAAACAGCATTAGGTCACAAGATAGGCAGCGCGCGAGTAACATCCCCGTGGTTGGGACCGTCAATAGGCTAGTGTGACTGCTTACCATCTAATACGGGCCGTATGTTTGTTTGCCAATTTAGTTGTATAAATATATATATATATATTTGGGTGCTTTGGAATTAACAGCTGTCTGACATTGGTAGGTTAGGTTAATTTAGACTTGTGACCATCAAAATCTTCTTTTGACTACATATCACGTTTGAATTTTTATCATAGATAAATAAACTTCAATGTGATCAAATCAAATAAAATTTACCATACTACTTAGTTTGTATATTTAACCGTTATGGCTTTAAATTATTTGTCGTTTGAAATGTTGTCTCGTCATAATGTGTGAACCATTTTTCTTGAAGCAAAACATCCAGCAACAATAGGTGCGGTTAGACGTTGAGTTACAATACAAAACATATAGTATTAAAATAAATAACAATCGTAAATCGAAATTTCATCAATTTGATTGTATTATAGGTCAAATGAAAATATGGAAAATAAAATTGGACTGAAGTTTTTCGGTATATTAAAATTCGTATAAAAGCGTTTCGTCTTTATGATAGGTAACCCAGATAGATAGATGGGTATAGGTAATGTCACGAGGTCTAGAAACCGACGAGCGTGCATGAGAAGAGCTATGAATGTTAAAGAGAATGAGGTGTGTAAGGACTGAGGCATGTGGCGCTCAGTGCTCTCTGCCTACCCCGCAAAGGGATTTGGCGTGAAGTTACAGCATAAGTCACCCACCTGATATAAAATGTTTACCGCAGTCTATGAACGCTTGATGGTTTGACGAGCTCGGTGGCTCAGTCGTGAATGACGCGACTTTGACACCAACGCTCGTGGGTTCGATTCCCACACAAGGCGAACATTTGTGTGCATGAACATGTCTGTTTGTCTTGGTCTGGATGTTTTAAGAGAGGTAGGGCGCATCAAAGCACCCCGTCTGGGGAAGTTCCTCCACCTCACAGAAAACCGCAGCCAAATAACAACTCCCTAGAGGGTCGTTGCGTTCATGCGTGTGAGTGAGGTCACCAGTAAGCTCCCATGAAGTTGCTGTACAAGCAGCAGAGTAGGCATCGCGCGTGTAATACTTAATATATCGCAAGCGTTAATAGGCTTTACATAGGCGGTACCCGCTTTACATCAGGTGGGCCGTATGCTTGTATGCCTCCCGACGTAGTATAAAATAAAATAAAAAAACGCTTGCGATGCAATAAGTATCATTCGCGCGTTGCCAATCCAGTTCATAACACAGCAACTGCTTAGAAGCTTACTGATAAGGAATTTCACTTGCTTGCTGCATCCGTTGATACGCTAAAAATCCAGACCAAAACAAATAAACATGTTCATGCACACATGTTTGTCGTATGTGGGAAATGACCCACGAACAGTGGTGCCAAAGCTAACCACCCCCGGCTCGTGAAAATCATTGTTAATCAACAGAAGTAGAGATTTTAAAATCCTGACTTGGAACTCTCGCACGTAGAGAAGGGAGAAGCTGAAAAACAACGCTTCTGAGGCTATAGCCTTCAGCGGCTTAAGCTAAACTATTACCTTTTGCCCTCTTTAAGTTTTGTTAATTTTAAGTTTATATAAGTAAATATAGGCAATAAGGCTACTTGTTAGTATTTTTGTTTAGTTGTTAAGCAAATATTGCATGAGAAGGGCAATAAAGTTTGTTTATTTAAAGATAAAGAGATAAAGGTAAAAATAAAAATTCTTTATTTGCCATTGGGCCCTCGCGGACACTTAGTCTTATATTTTTTGAAATATAATCTAATTGTATCTTATTCAATTCTCTTATGTTAAGTACTATATTTCTTTTTTAACCTGCTAGCTGCATTTCGGAAATGACCATTAGCGAAGAAATGCCGAAAGAAATTTGCCAATATAGGTCTCTTTGAAAATTGACAATTAGATATCTATATATTAATTCGTGCAAAAACTTTGTACCCCTTTTAACGTAAATTACGCGAACGGAGGAATAATAAATTTGGCACAGTTTATATGGAGAAGAAGTGATTGATTTTTTTTATAGTAATGCTTAGAAAATACATTAAATGAATAAAAAAGACATTACACACACCACCATAGCTTTGACACACAAACACAAATGTTCCCAAATATATTATTTGTTTATGGTTAAAGTCTGTGGTCAAGCTGAGAAGGGATAAAGTTATTGGCCTATTTATCTATAGTCTTACTGAATGTCAGAAATAAGGAGTGGTTTCACTTGAACCCTTGCTTTGAACCCTTAAAGGTTCTAGTGATAAGAGAGATCTAGATCTAGAGAATCCTATTTTGTACCACTGAACCCTATGAATAAGTAACAACAATTTCCTCAGACATTGATTACGTTTACATTCGAAAACGATATTCAACATATTACTTAGGATTACTGGTGAATAATAATATAGGACAATCCATACCTATTTTAAATGATACAATAATATTTATATTTGTGTATAATGGTACACAAGGGCTCTAGTGATACTAAATAGTAGGTACCATTAGAACCATTGAGTGTACTAGAGGTACAAAATAGGATATTCTAGTATCCAATAATACTCAAAAAGAATAATGATAGTAACATATTCATAGTTTGTCTAATAGATATTAGTACTTTATATATTAGTTATTCTAACTTAAAAATTATAAGAATTAAGGTCGAAATTCGGCCATCAGGCGACCACTGTTTAGTTATAATAAATTCACGTCAGCATACTGGTACATTATATGATAATGAATGATATCGTATAGTAGAATTAAAGATTATTATCGTCTGGGCTGAATTATTTCCAGACTTAATTTGTCAGTGACATATTCATCAATTCTATCAATATGCCCTTTTACATAGAGTATTGTTAATGTGTTTTTTTAATACATATTGTCATGAAAGGACAGAACTGTTTCAGGCAATTTATTATGAAATCGAATACCAACAATTTACAAGAAAAGATCTACCAGTCCTAACAAGCCGGTGTACGCATACCAACTTATTTTATTCCTAAGTTTTTCGCGGAAGTTTGATTTTTTTCGAAAAACAAGTTTAAATTTTTACGGACATACATTATGTTTTCATAAATGTATTGAGAAGTAACAGTGAGGATATTTATTTCTTTGAACAGTTCCCTGAGGGATTTTCTGGAGCCCATGTTATAAATAAAGCTAATGTCTCTTTTTTGTAAGATGAAAATTGTCTCAATGTCTGCTGCGCACAACAGTATTACCATACATTTATTTAAGGTTACTGCTATTCGCTCATAGATGGCGCTGTTACTAAAACTTACCCGACAGTTTGTAAATTCTTCCAGCCTCTCCTTACTGCCATGACCCTTCTTGGGCCTCATAAGAAGATACATTTTTTTTATTTCAGGGCATGTTCTTAGCAGCTTCTCCACTAGCACTTTTCCCACGAAACCAGTAGCTCCGGTTATAAAGATGGTCTTGTCTGCGTAGTACTCCCTTACGGTCATAGATGGCGCCATGTCAGCTTCTTATCTGTGGACAAAAATAATTTTTCATTTTTTTCTTCCACGGATTTGGGGCAAATTATTAAGGAAGGAGTAGAAGTAACCGCCTTTTTGAAGTGAAAACTTCTTTAGCATCGGTGTGATTTGAAACTCGATGAAACGAAAACGCGACAATAAAACCCCGCGGTGTTGCGACCGTCAACAGTCTACTGTGACCACTTAACATCTAATGCGGGCAGCATGCTAGTTTGCCAATCTAGTTGTATATAAATAAAATAAAATATTACAATAAAATTAAAGATATATTAACACTTGCTGAATCATTTCCAGACGTCGCAGTCTGTCGGATATTCATCAATTCTGTAATAACCTTCATTCAATGTGCCCTTAATATATTCGTAGCAAAAGATATGCCGGTCTTAGCAAGCCGACGCACGTACCGGCCACACGATCTGTTCCGGCTTTTAAGATATCACTGAATTTATCTATACTAATATTATAAAGAGGAAAGATTTGATTGTTTGTTTGTATTGAATAGGTTCCGAAACTACTAGATCGATTTGAAAAAATGTTTTAGCATTAAAAGCCGACATTATCCCTGATGAACATAGGCTACTTTTTACCGCGGGAAAATGCTTCAATCCTGCGGGAAAACGTACGAATATTTTTACGAGCATACATTAATAATAAAATAATAATAAATATTGTCGGACAAATTACACAGCGCCATCTAGCACCAAAGTAAGCGAAGCTTGTGTTATGGGTACTAGATAACTGATAAACATACGTAAATACATTTTTTTTTTGTAAATAACATACTTATAATACATAGAAAATACCCAGCCCAAGACAAACAGACATGTTCATGCACACAAATGTTTGTACTGTGTGGGAATCGAACCCACGAGCGTTGGTGTCAAAGTAGTGTAACAACGCGTTTCACCACTGCGCCACCGAGCTCGTCAAAAAACATTATGTTTTTGATATTTATTTCTTTGAACAGTTCTTGAAGTGACTCCCTGGAGTCCATGTCATACTCGTAAATAGAGCGGATGGCTTTCTTTTATAATATAAAACTGTATCAATATCAGCTTTTCCCCACAACGGTATACCATACGATAGAATACTGTGAAAGTAGTTGAAATGGATTTAGCGCACAGTAGCCACGTTCGTCAATTGTCTGAATCTCCTCGCTGCATACGCGGCAGAGCTGAGCTTACAGGCAAGTTTAGATGTTGAGGCCTCATTGCAATTTATTGCCTATTGTAAAACCAAGAAATACAATCTGTATTGGCAGACACCACATTTGGAAGAGTAAATTTTATACATTGAGGTTAAAAAAATATTATTGCATGTGAACCAATTCAGAAACATTCAACAACGTCGGGAGGCATGCAAGGCATGCGGCCCACCTGATGTGAGTTGGTTAACATAGCCTATGAACCCAATACAGAAAGAATAGCTTACGCGTTGTACCATCTCCTGCTAACACACAACTCCTGAGGAGCTTACTGGTGACTTACCACACCGCAGGAATAGAACAGCCCTCCCGGGATTTGTTATTTTAATGTAAAGTGGAGGTACTTCCGCAGACGGGCTGCTTTGATGTGCCCTATCTCTCTAAAGTATTCTAACCAAGACAAATATTCTTGTTAATGCATTCAAATGTTGGATCTGTTCATACAGAATACAGTTTATTTTTATGAATCGAACCCACAAGCGTGGGTGTTAAAGTATAGTCATTCACGACTGACCCACCGAGCTGGTATGTCAGTCAACGCGACTTTGACACCAACACTCGTGGGTTCGATTCCCACACAGGGCAAACATTTGTGTGCATGAATATGTCTGTTTGCCTTGGTCTGGATGTTCTAAGAGAGGTAGGGCACATCAAAGCAACCCGTCTGGGGAAGTACCTCCACCTCACAGAAAACCGCAGCCAAATAACAACTCCCTGGAGGGTTGTTCTGTTCCTGCGTGTGACTGAGGTTACCAGAAAGCTCCCAAGGAATCCCTGTGTAAGCAGCAGAGGAGGCACCACGCGAGTGATACTTAATATGTCGCAAGCATTAATAGGCTACGGTGCCCGCTTTACAGGTATCAGGTGGATCGTGTGCTTGTATACCTCCCGACGTAGTATAAAAAAAAAGTAGCATTGCTAATCACTCCGATACCAGGCTCGTCTAAGTCACTACTATATTATTACATAAATAACCTTTCTTTATACTGCTTACGAAAACTTAAATTGCGTGCCGTCAGTACTGAGTTGGTGCCACGATTCTTCAAATGCTCGAACGATACTTATTTAATAAGCATTCCAGAATCCAAACAAGCGGTATGCGTATTTGCCGTCCGACGTAGTTAGTATAAAAATCATTAGCCATAGACAAAAGTCTTGAGTCATATTCAACTTTCTATTATTTTACACTCGCTGACATTAGTCTATGGATCTTTATTGCATACAAATTAACTAATTAGCAGGTCTTTCAATAATTAATTATTGTGTCTATGGTAATGAAAATTAGGTATAGTCAAGGGCGATTTAGTAACCATTAGAAAGTATTTTAGTAACAACTGACTGTTAACAATACAAAATATATACAAACCACCACCGATCTCATAAATGTAACTACCTATATTTACCTTTGGCAGTAGGTTGGTGCCGGCCGGCGCTAAACGCATGAACTAATTGGTGGCAAGCACACAAAGTAGTTCAGATCGAACTGTCTGTAAATTTGATTTTTGCTTTGAAATAAACAATTTTTAACGGAAGTATCGCGAGTTTTATTTATTTTGTTGAACCTGACGTTTCGAACGCTTTGCAGCGTCCGTGGTCGCAGGAAGACTAAGGTGACATTTGTCTTACATTAGTTATTCAATTATTACATCTACCGACATGGATGGATTAATTATATATGTTCCGATTCACACAAAAATCGCTCACGGTGTCCGAACGTTTTTGAGTAGATCTCTGGGTTTGTGACTTGATTATTTTTAGTACTGGATCCCAAGCAGGTGGTACTTGCCAACCGTCTTCTCTATTGAAATTGGGGTGTTTTCTTATTTCAATAGCCTCGCGCAACATTCTCGGCATGTAGCGATTCTCCTTGGCGAGGATTTGTGGTTTATCGAACCGCATGTAATGGTTTGGCTGGTCCAGCGTATGTTCACATGTTGATTTTTGCTAATCGCCTGAATCTATTAATTTCTTCATTTACCGTTTCCTAATCCATCATGATTGGCAGGGTCCGTTGCCTAAGACTGAGGATTTGGCGAAGATACTTATTTTGACATAGAGGCATTGCCGTCTGACCTCTGCAACCCTGAGTGAAAATCAAATGTTACTTAGATTATGTCACACGACGAGCTCGGTGGCGGAGTGGCGAAATGCGTTGTTACATTACTTTGACACCAACGCTCATTGGTTCGATTCCCACACATGACAAACATTTGTGTGCATGAACATGTCCGTTTGTCTTGTCTGGGTATTTTTAAGAGTACCTCCACCTCACCGAAAATCGCATCCAAATAACAACTCCCTAGAGGGTTGTTGTGTTCCTGCCTGTGAGGCCGTGAACTCGACGCACGCGGGCGGAGCGGGCGGCGCGGGCGGCGACATGCGCGTATTGATGAAAGTTCATAGATTTGTATGAAACTATGTTCGACGACAGCGGGCGGAGCGGGCGGAGCGGGCGGTGCGGGCGGCGGCACGCGCGTCGAGCTATTGTCGAGCGGTGACCGCGCGTTCGTATAGTCGTAGTGACGTTCCAGATAGGTATTTTACATAATGTCCGCAACAAACCGAGCGATCTGGCCGCTGACGTCGTGTACGGACCACGGTTACCTCTCGCACCGCTCGCGCCGCCCGCGCCGCCCGCTCCGCCCGCGTGCGTCGAGTTCACGGCCTGAGTGTCACCAGTAAGCTTCCAAGGAGTTGCTGTGAAAGCAGCAGAGGAGGCATCGCGCGAGTGATACCTAATATATCACGAGCGTTAATAGGCTACGGTACCCGCTTTACATCAGGTGGGCCGTATGCTTGTATACCTCCCGACGTAGTATAAAAAAAAGATTCGAACCAATGCTATGAGTGAAAAAGGGCGCATCAAAACAGCTGTTCCACTGCATATTGACGGAGGCGGAGACTCCAATACCCTAGACTCCCTAGAGGGTTGTTGTGTTCCTGCGTGTGAGTGAGGTCACCAGTAAGCTCCCAAGGAGTTGCTGTGTTACTTGATGTATTGCATTGTATTGCTAAAACGGTCTCGTCGGTCCTCCATAGGTTATTTCCTACATGGTTATCAGCTATCACCGCCCGAATCCAATAACTGTTTAATACTAACTCATCAGTAATTGACAGTAAATAATACCTGAGAAAAACCTGACGAAACCTTTAGTTAAAATATAGATTAACTGGCGATAAATTTAACGAGCGACGGTTAACTAGTTGTTGCCTTCACGCTGCACTGTAATTTCGTAATTATCAGATGCAGTGGAAAACCTCGTCTCGCGAGATTACATATCTTTTGTGATTCGTGTTTTGAACGTTCAGTTTTTAAACCAGACTGTAATCTCGTAATATTCAGTTACGTTTAACGGACTCCTTACAAGATGACGAGCTCGGTGGCTCAGACGTGAATGACGCGACTTTGACACCAACGCTCGTGGGCTCGATTCCCACACAAGACATTTGTGTGCATGAACATGTCTGTTTGTCTTGGTCTGGATGTTTTTAGAGAGGTAGGGCGCATCAAAGCAACCCGTCTGGGGAAGTATCTCCACCTCACAGAAAACCGCAGCCAAATAACAACTCCCTAGAGGGTTGTTGTGTTCCTGCGTGTGAGTGAGGTAACCAGTAAGCTCCTAAGGAGTTGCTTTTGCATTGCTTAACCTGCGTAATCGATTAGAACGAGACGCGCAATGACACCATCGAACTTCTCCATTTATCGAATTATATATGTTACTAAAATGTTCTTATACTTTTATTTATATTTTGCTGTATGATAATAGACCATATTTCGAAATGCTGGTAGATGAAAAAACATACACCATATCAGAGATGGTTATCAGAGCGTGATGTCAGGAGTCCTACGAACCATTAAGCGTGCTTGAAAAGAGCTATGAATGTTAAAGGGTCACCCCTTTAACATTCATAGCTCTTTTCAAGCACGCGTGTGTAAGTAACGCGTCTTATGCCGTTCTGTCTCTCTGCTTACCGCGCAAACGACCTGGTGTGAAGTTTGTCTTGGTCTGGGTCACACCATCTTCCTTTTTTCTCAGCTTCTAAGGGTAGCATCGTGAAGTCGAATAAGCTATAATCTTCCGTAAGAAAAGGGCTATCAAATGCAAAAATAATTATTCAAATGCACCTGGTTGTTCCAGAGATTTGCGCCATCGAACAAAAAACAATAGTTAACCAGTTGAGAATGCGCAAGCTTGCATTGCCAGATGAACACCTGACTCGTCAATTATATAACAATTTTTTTTTTAATTTGTCGGCCATTTTGACCATGTACCTTAAGAGATAGGAATGGTGTTCCTGAACATTCCTATTCTACTTTTTTATGCTGAATCCGAAACTGAAGTCAAAATTCGAATATAAAAACGCACAGATATACGTACCCACAGACAAACATATAGATTTCATATAGGAATGGTGTTCCTGAAAAGGTCAAAAGTATTTTTTTTTTTAACGGGACAGGCCCACCACTGTGTCTCCTGTGTAGCCAGAATTAACAGCGGCGACCACAAAAAAGGCAATGAAAAGTGAAGTCCATTGCCGTCCCGGGGGTTAAACTACAGCTGCCTTGGAACTCACAAACGAATTTAATCAGAAGAAATTGGTAGGAGTAGGAAGTTTTGGAATTGACTTCGAAGGTCGAAAGTATACGGAAATTTCTTCTTCTTAGCATGATCCCGGCTCCTAATTTATTAGGATTTGGGGGTCCGCTACTACCCAAGCTTCAGCATTTGATCACACTGACTTTGACATGGTGCGACTGCCGTCAGATCTCCTCAACCCACAGGAAAGACCAGACCTTTCTTAGATTTTTTTATACAACATCGGGAGGCATTCAAGCATACGGCCCACCTGATGTAAAGCAGTTACCGTAGCCTATTAACACTTGTAATATATTAGCTATCGCTCGCGCGATGCCTCCTCTGCTGTTTACACAGCAACTCCTAAGGAGCTTACTGGTGACCTCACTCACATACAGGAAAACAACAACCCCCTAGGGAATTGTTATTTGGCTGCGGTTTTCTGTGAGGTGGAGGTACTTCCCCAGACGGGTTGCTTTGATGCACCCTACCTCTCTTTAAACATCCGGACCAAGACAAACAGACATGATCATGCACACAAATGTTTGTCTTGTGTGGGAATCTAACCCACGAGCGGTGGTGTCAAAGTCGCGTCATTCACGACTGAGCCACCGAGCTCGTCAAGGTTAGGCCACGGATTCGATTTCTTGGTCGTGCGTGTTTCCTCTCGATGTTTTCCTTCACCGTCGAGCAAGTGATAATCACAAATATGTACATAAATCAGAAAACACGAATTTAGTGGTACGTGCCGGGAATCGAACTGGGGACCAGCTGAACAATAGAGCGGTTCTTTATCCACTGAGTTATCATTGTTCTCAATTTCTAACAATATCATATCTCAATTGAGCAGTCAGAACCCGTTTATATACGTTTTCCCATACATTTCGCGGTCGTATACGACCACCCGGGTTTCGAAGGGTTAATTACCTTACAAACTCATTATAATTTAGTCAATAAGATAGTCGTAAGGCCCATCTTCAATCTAGATCTGTTTAAATTGCGCCTCACTGTACTAAAAATATGCACAAGTAGTTGGACAATAATTTGCAAAAAAAACGGGTTGCACTCCGTGCAGTGCCGGCAGAAGTGGAAACTTGAACATGCGGACCAAACATCGATGTTGATAAACTACGTTGAACGAAACGAGTAAGCGTCAAGAATTTCATGGCGCTTGCATCGCTTACATCGTTTTGGTCGCGAGAAAATAATGCCCTATGAACGATCTAGCGCTTCATGTTTTAATTGTTTAATTAGAGGTAACTAATGTTTTAGCGCTGCAGCGAACTTAAGTTCTAATTCTCACCAAAGTCTTACATCAGGGTCACGTGTCCTGACGCGAGTTTAACATTTTTTACTCATCCCAAAAAGTGCACAATGCCGCTAAAGAAGTTTTCCCTTCAAAAAGTGTCAAATTTAAGTTGGCGGGATTATTAATCTGTACAATAGATCATAATATCATTGCCTAATTTTAAGTCACGTAATTTCATTATTTGCAAAACTTTCATGGGCCGAACTATTTAAGGAAAAGAAATTAGATATTATTTTCCCTTGAAATAGGCCGTTGGGCCTTACGAGGATAAACACGCGCCTTTTTGCTTTTCCGAACTTGGCTGGCACACGTTCGTGTACTTAGACAACTCATGATTTAATTTTGTCAGATAAACGCAGTGTATTTAGATATGAAATATAAATGGAAATACTTGACATGGTTGATTGAAGGTTATGTAATTGATTGATATCTTATAATCAATTTGTAGTAGATATCTTAGTGTTCGATCTGAATGTTGCATATGTAACCAACTTTGTATATTATCTCATTATTTCAACCTAGCAATTCTCGTATATATGGATACTGGGTGCAGTCCGCAACTTTGTCCGCGTGCATCCCTGTATCTCGTAATCCCGGTATCCCGTGGGAACAGATTTTTCTTCTTTCTTTGTTCTGAAGCCGAGGGGCTTCTAAGGGTCGTATCGTGATTGTAGCCTATAACATCCTCGAGAATTGGGCTATAAAATGCCAAAAGATTTCAAATCCGACGGGTAGTTCAAACTAACAAACAAACAAATGTGCCGCATTACCTTAATATTAGTTTTTTTTATAGAACGTCGACTACCTGATGTAAAGCGATTAATGCAACGTATGAACACGTGTAATATAAGTATCACTCGCGCGATACCACATCTGCTGCTAACAAAGCAACTCCTTAGGACCTTACTGGTGACCTCACTCACTCGCAGGAACACAACAACCCTCCAGGGTGTATTAGTGTACATATAGAATAGTATATATTAGTATCGATGTTTCTTGTAATGACTATAACAATCTGCATCAAATTTTGTATTTAGATAAGGTTTTACATTATACAAGGCATCTATGTTGAAAATTTTGAGATTTTCTAAAATTAAATAAAAACCGCCAAAAGTCGAAGCCAAGCTTGGTGGCCCAGATACTACTTACTATACCTAGTCCGGCCATAAGTTCTATTACAAAATACTTAGATTGTTCAAACCCATTGACGAGGTATTTGAAACTTTACTGTCGGAATGGCAAGAAAGATGGGAAACTTCTACTAAAGGACGCCATTTGTATCTGTTCTTTCAATCAGTGCGAGACAGATTAAGTAAAGAGTGGTTAGAAGTCGATCATCCTGTTGCGCAATTTTTAACAGGGCATGGAAACTTTAGGGCGAAGCTCTTTTCATTTAGACTTGTGTCATCGCCTTTATGTGAGTGTTCTACGACAAATCATGAATTCGAGCAAACAGCACATCATGTTCTCTGGGAGTGCGATCTCTGGCAACGGGAGCGGGACGATATGTTAAATTCCTTGCGTGTCACATCCGGGGTAGTATACTATTCTGATTTGGTGGCAACAAGGGAGAACTACCAGGCGTTTAGGCGGTTCTGCAATCTATATTATTGGAATCGATGTGTTAGGTAACAACTCACAGTTTAGGTCCCAATAGTGTTAGATATTTGATAATCCGTGGTGCACGGCAGTTGAGCTTCACTTGACTAGCCATCTCTTTGAGGTTTTAAATGCCTTATTTGTCATATTGCTGTCTCTCACTTTGCCAAGAGGGGAAGTCAATTCCAAAACTTCCTACTCCTACAAATTTCTTCTGATTAAATTCGTTGTGAGTTCCAAGGCAGCTGTAGTTTAACCCCCGGGACGGCAATGGACTTCACTGTTCATTGCTTTTTTGTGGTCGCCGCTGTTAATTCTGGCTACACAGGAGACACAGTGGTGGGTATGAGTGGTGGGCCTGTCCCGTAGTAAAAAAAAAGTTCTATTACAAATGAATATGTATTTATCAGGAACACCGTTCCTATATGAAATCTATATGTTTGTCTCTATGTGTGTCTGTCGCTTTTTTTCGAATATTCGAACTTTGGCTTCAGATTCTAATTCACCATAAAAAAGTAGAATAGGAATGTCTTAAAAACCAACCTCCTATCTCTTACGGAACATGGTCAAAATGGCCGACAAATTAAAAAAAAAAATATGATATATATATTTATTTTTTATGTATTTTTTATTTCAGATTCGAAAAGTAAATTAAAAAGTAGAATAGGAATGGCTTAAATATCAATATCATATTTCTTAAGGAACATGGTCAAACAGGCCGACAAAGTTTTAAAAAAATAATTGAATTGTTATATAATTGACGAGCCAGGTGTTCCTCTGGCAATGCAAGCTTGCGCATTCTCAACTGGTTAATTTATAAAACGACGTATTGTTTGATAGTTTTTTTACTCGTAAATAAATTTGACAACCCTACGAGATATATTACGTTATGGTTGACACAATCTTGATACTTCGAAAGTTTTTGTTAAGTTTAAGGTCGCTTTGTGTAAGCTTTGTGTAAATATATGCAATAGAATACCATACGTTATGAAATTTTGACAGTGTATTGTCTCTATTTCGAAATAGTTTTGAAGAGCACCATGGCGTTGATGCGCTTGGCAGACCGATCGAACGTGCAAGTTAAGCAACATCAACGGCAGTCTGTGCCTGCGTGGGTTTACGAGTAGTTTAAAAACCAATTGGCGTCGCATAACGGACATCTCCCCCCCCACCCCCCACCCGTAGCGGTGAGTTGAGTTACAAAGCAATTCCGTATCATCGGTTTTCTTTTTTTTTTATACAAAGTCTAGAGGCATACAAGCATACGTTCCACCGTGAAGCTGTTACCGTTCTTTGAGAAAGGCGTGAATATATTTCTAAACGGAAGGTAACACACGTGAGACACCTCTGGTGCTACAAATGCCTATAGGCTACGGCAACCGCTTTACATCAGTCGGACCGTATGTTTGGATGCTTCCCGACGTTGTATAAAAAAATACATGTATAAGAAAATCAAACCCGGTTATGTAGCGTTTGGTTACAGCTAATTCCCACGCGACTGTAACCAATTTTTTGTCATCTACGTTCAATACCGTAATTATATGATTATCTGTGCTGATAATTATGAAAGCAGAACGGCAGTTATTTCTGTATACTATACTGTATACTGAAATAAGTGTTCCCATAAAGTTAATATACCTGAGGTACATTAACTTAATGATTGATTCGTTTGTGTGGCAACAGCGTTTGAAATACAAAAACCGTTCCGAGTTATGCTTTATATATACTTTTTTGATAGTTTAACGGCACTGGATACCAGTTCTTTGGGCTCTTCCTAATTATATCATACACTTTGCGAAGTACGCTAATATGAATGGAATAGGAAATTCTTTAAAAGACAGAGGAAGAGGTCAGCTGTTTCGAGTTATGCTTTATGAATCTAATGCATATTTTTATATAATTTAACGGCACTGGCTACTACTTCTTTCAGCTCCGACTAATTTGAACATATCATAATTTTTACCCTGACATTAGAGACATAAGATCAACACAAGTATTATCCTATTAATGTCGAGCTCGATGGCGCAGCGATTAAAAACGTGACTTTGACTCCGACGCTCGTGGGTTCGAATATCACGCCGGACAAACATTTTTGTGCATGAACACGTTCGTTTGTTTAAGAGATGTATGTATGTATGTATGCCTGGGTGTTTTTAAGAGAGGTACGGCGCATCAAATTAGCCCTTTTGCCCTCCGCCACACAGAAAATCGCAACCAAATAACAACTCTGGCGGGTTGTTGTGTTCCGTGTGAGTGAGTAAGCTCCTAAGGAGTTGCTGTGTTAGCAGCAGAGGAGGCATCGCGCCAGTAACACTGAATGTATTGCAAGCGTTCATAGGCTACGCCTCCCTGGTTTTCAACGGTAGCCGCTTAAGTTTTTATGTATAAAATGCAAGAAATATCTAAATACCCACGAAGATTCAATGGCAAATAAAAATTGTTATGTTTATCTTTTTGGCGTGCATAAAAGAGCTGTGAATGCTAAAGAAGCGAGTAAGGTGTGTAAGGACCTAGCCATAGATAACAGAAACAATGGGAGATGTGACATACCACGCGAGTTTACACCGGGACGGTTGTCGCCGAGTTTCACCCCACCATAAAACACTCACACACTTAAATAAATAAAAAATATCATTCTACGCACACAAGTACAACGACACACATTTGTTAACACGCTGTCATTGGATGTTTATTTAAACAACACCCAAGTAAGCACGCACTACTACATTTATAAAGCGGCAGAAACAAGCGGCCGTATCTCGAAACTGTACACACAGTGAACGAATAATATTACTCACTTTACATTGCGTGTTGGTAAACGAGCGGTGGCGACTGCGTAATGGTAGAAAAGCAATGTAAGATTAAGAATGAGAAATAAAGATATTTATAATTTGTATCGTGGTAAGGCCGTGGTAGAAATGGCGTCAGAGAATTTTTGAAATTAATTTTGTATTTATGCTTATAAAACGTAATATTATTTGTACTTATAGGTGATAAGTGATTCCATTTGATTTAAAGTTAACCACTGCACTTCTATTTTTGCAAAAAGGCAACAGCACAACTTGGCATTTTGCTAAAACTAGGAGCAACGTATCTCAATCGAACTTGATTGCAACTAACTAACTGTTCTTGGCAATGTTCTCGTTTTGAGCATATTGCGACGACACCAACCACGCCCCCTCGTCACATCTCCCGTTGTTTCTGTTATCTATGGACCTAGCCTTATGGCGCTGAGTTCTCTCTGTCTACCCCGCAAGGGACCTGGTGTGTAGATATACCTACATACATACTTACATCTTTTATCGATACCTAAAATAAAATAGGCATATACAATAATATTATAATGGCATAATTTTGTAAAAATAGGTGCCTAATATGTGCATATTATTGCATATATAATATTACTTTATAATTATGCAATGTAATTTTAAAACATACAATCATATTTTATAATTTATCCAAATCAATATTAACCACTCATTGCACTGTGACATGCCATAGATCATATACGAGTAGGAGGAGGCATATTAGACCCACCTGATGTAAAGTGGTTACCGTAGCCTATGAACGCTTGTACATTAAGTATCACTCGCACGATGCACCCCTGCTGCTAACACAGCAACACCTTTGGAGCTTACTAGTGACCTCACTCACACAGGAACACAACAACCCTCTAGGGAGTTGTTATTTGGCAGCGGTTCTCTGTAAGACGGAAGTGCTTCACCAGACGGGCTGCTTTGATCCACAGATCAAGGATGCGATGTGAAGATGCCCCCACCACCTCGCTTAAAAACACCCATTGTTCATGGCTTTTTTTTTAACAACGTCGGGAGGCATTTGAGCATACGGCCCACCTGATGTAAAGCAGTTACCGTAGACAATTAACACTTGTAATATATTAAGTATCACTCGCGCGATGCCTCCTCTGCTGCTTACACAGCAACTCCTTACTGGTGACCTCACTCACACAGGAACACAACAACCCACTAGGGAGTTGTTATTTGGCTGCGGTTCTCTGTGAGGTGGAGGTACTTCCCCAGACGGGATACTTTGATGCGCCCTAAAGTAAAGGGAGGTCTCTTTAAAAG
This sequence comes from Pyralis farinalis, assembly GCA_947507595.1. Classification (NCBI taxonomy): domain Eukaryota; kingdom Metazoa; phylum Arthropoda; class Insecta; order Lepidoptera; family Pyralidae; genus Pyralis; species Pyralis farinalis. Next base: position 3,394,561 of record OX382263.1, read on the forward strand.
TTCTTCCGTTTAATCCATTGGAATTATCGTGGTCCACTACCTAAGTCTAAGGATTTGGCGAAGATAGTGATTGTTACGTAGGCACGTAGGAAAGACATAGGAGGTCCGCACGTCTAAGAAATTATATTTCTAATAGCAGAAGCTTCACACGCATGAGATTTGGGCTTTTAGTAGTAGCCTTTATTTCTCTGTAGACATGAAATTGTTTCTGTTTAAAAAAACAAAGTTCAGGGTAATGGTAGATGCAACCATAGAGCGATTCAATTTTCGTACAGCGCCATCTATTGACTTTTAAAAGAGGCAACGTTTATGTATTTTATTTATATTACATAAAAAATGCGTAGTTATTTTATGTTAAAAAAATACGTGTTCTATGAAAATAATAAAAATAAAATTGCAAAGTCCCCCGAAGGGGAAGATATTTCCCCCTTATTTTTACAGTTTTTCATTTTTTACGCAGGAATCCTAAATATTTACGGGATAAAAAGTACCCTATATTCCGCCCTGAACAGTCCTCTACCTACCAGTGAAAGTCCCGTCGAAATCGGTTCAGCCATTTCGAAGATTAGCCCGGACAAACAAACGGACAGACAGACAGACAAAAAAGTTAAAAATGCGTATTTAGGCTTTGGTAACGTGAAAATAATAATATGAGCTTAAGATAAAGGCTTTATTTTGAAATCACAGACAGACACTTCTATTTTATTTATATGTATAGAAGACATATGATCTAACCTACGAAAGGTCTAGTTTTCCCTCCAGGTTGTGTAGGTATGACGGCAGTCGCTTCATGTCAAAATCAGTATCTACGCCAGATCTTTATTGGCTTAGGTAGTGAACTCCGCCAATCCTAATGGATTAGGAAACAGGTTAACTCTAGGAAATAAGACTGAATTTTTTTACAGAGAGTGATTGTCGTCATACCTCCACAGCCCAGAGGAAAATCAGAAATTTAAGATGAGATAATTTATTTGCTAAAATAAGGTACAAGATGTTACATAATTAGATGATCCAACTTATTCTGCCCTCGCAGGAGCGTGCAAATATTTAGATAGTTATAAATAACACAGTTCTAAACAATGTAGTCGACGAGCTCGGCGGCTCAGTCGTGAATGACGCGACTTTGACACCGACGCTCGTGGGTTCGATTCCCACACAAGGCAAACATTTGTATGCATGAACATGTCTGTTTATCTTGGTCTGGATGTTTTAAGAAAGGTAGGGCGCATCAAAGCATCCCATCTGGGGAAGTACCTCCCTAGAGGGTTGTTGTGTTCCTGCGTGTGAGTGAGGTCACCAGTAAGCTCCCAAGGAGTTGCTGTGTAAGCAGCAGACGAGGCATCGCGCGAGTGATACTTAATATATTAATAATAATATGTTAATAGGATACGGTACCCGCTTTACATCAGGTGGGCCGTATGCTTGTATGCCTCCCGACGTAAATTCTCCCGAAATATTGTTTAACATTAACTGTAACATTTTGCCAAGACTCATTCGTGCAATTTCTTTTTGAGTAATGAATAATTGTCAGGCAAATGATTAAAAAAAAATATTACCATGCAATACACATTCCGCGAATATAATTCAAGTATTTGCTTAGGTACAACCAATCTGACTGTGTCTACTTCTGGTCGATATACAATCGCCATGTCTAGTAAATAGATATCGATATTTTTGAACGAAAATACATATTTCATCAATATACAGACGCACAAGAGATAGATCTTCGATGTTTTGAACAGGGGCTTGCAACTATTCATACAAAAAAGTAGAATAGGAATGTTCAGGAACACCGTTCCTATCTCTTAAGGAGCATGGTCAAAATGGCCGACAAATTAAAAATAAAATTGATTTGTTATATAATTGACGAGCCAGGTGTTCCTCTGGCAATGCAAGCTTGCGCATTCTCAACTGGTTTATTATCACATTGTAGTCGAGAGCCTAAGTAAGTTTCAAATCACGCGTGTATCGTTCCGCTAATTCCATGCTGCCCTAGTTTATGCAATAAAATATCATGTGAAACAAAGTCAAAAGCTTTCGTCATATCTAGGAAAATAGCGGGTTACAGGTACTTTATCGCTAACTTTATTTTTTGCAATCTTAATTAGCTCATACTCATAACACGCTAAGATTGTGAACATATTCTTCCTAAAACCAGATTTCCGTTAGATTAATATAGATAAGAATGTGTAAACTTTATCATACATAATTCTTTCAATTACTTTTGATACCACTGGGATCAACGTAATCGGACTATAATTTATCATAGATTTCTTACCTCCTTTTTTAAATAGGGGTTTAATGATAGAATATTTTAACCAACTTAGTATAAAAAAAATGCCTAGTGACCAACCAATACGAGAACGTTTCAACTAATAAGCCGATGTTTGGAAACGGAACAACGCTATGACGACGAAGATACTCGTAGATAGATTCAAATTCAAATTTTATTTATTTGTTTACAAGTACAGGTTACAAGGGTTGGGGGTCTCCTGGTAAGTTAAAAGAAACCTGTGTTAGGAGACGCCCGCTCTTACGTTCGATAATATATAACAATATTTACTTGCATTTTCCAACTACAGAATAGTTATGTATATAGTGTGGGAAGAATATATAGTACCTATGTGTGTGTCTGCGGTTGTGTTTTTGTGGGTAAGTGTGTTGTGTACCTTTATGAGTGTATATTAGATGTTTGTGTACGTGAATATGGAAGATAGATAGATGCCCAAATCCCTGCGGAAATCAAACATATCCCATGATGAATTAACAGATAGCATTTCATCGTGCAAGCAGGTGTTCCGTTTATAGATATATCGTCGGGAGGCATGCAAGCATACGCCCCACCTGATGTTGAAGTGGTTGCAGTCTAACGCTTACATACATATTCTGCGCGACCTCTGATGCACAGCAACTTAGATACGTACTGGTAATCTCACTCACTAGCAGGAGCACAAGCTGGGAGTTGTTATTTGCCTGCGGTTTGCTGTGATATAGCAATTCTCCAGGCGGCTTTGTTGTGCACTACCTCTTAACAGTTGATGCATACGAACGTTTGTCTTGTATGGGGATCTAACACACGGCGGCAAAGCAGCGTAACTAACCACTGCGCCACCGAGTTCATCGAATTAAATAGAACCTTAAGGTATTATTGAAGGTTGTTTTCCATCGCACTAGTATGAAAAGTTGCTTACGCAATAACTTAATGAGATCCTGTTAACTTAATAACCGCCTAATTACTTAATTGTCAGCGATGAACGGAAAAACCTATTAGACGTTGACTTAGTTGTCATTATGACTCATTTCATGCTCCATCATCATCGATGCCATGTTGAAAGATAGAAACTCAATCCAATCATTTCAAATATATTTTTAAATCACTAAGTCACTAAGGTGGCAAATAAGCATACGGCATGCCCGATGGTGAACGGTCACCCTAGCCTATGCACATTTGTACCACCAGGGTTATCACCAGGGGTGTTACCGTTACAATACGTTAAGTATCACTCGTGCGATGCCACCTCTACCGCTGACACAGCAACTACTAGGCGCTTAATGGTGACCTCATTTACACGCATAAACACAACAACCGTCTAGGAAGTTGTCATTTGGCTGCGGTATTCTGTGAGATGAAGGTACCCCAAGCGGGTTGCTTTGATGTTCCCTACCTCTCTTCAAAATACCCAGACAAAGACAAACAGACATGTTCATGCCCACATATGTTTGTCTTGTGTGGGAATCGAACCCACGAGCGATGGTGTCAAAGTAACGTGACAGCATGTTTCACCACTACTTACACAGGACCGAGCTCGTCTCTGAGGAAGGTAGGCTTTTTAACAGCACGAATACGCACAAAGAAAGAAAGAAGAAAACTGAAAGGACACGCGCGGATGAAGTCGTGAGCAACATCAAGTGTTTTTTTTTTACACTATCCGCCAGATGTAAAGCAGTTACTGTAGCCTTTAAATGCTAGCAACATAAAGAATGTCGCTAGCGCGTTGTTACCCCGCTGTCAATACAGCAACTCTCACAACATAACAGCCCTCCAGGGAGTTGTTATTTGGCTACTGTTTTCTGTGAGGTGGAGATACTTCCCCAGTCGGGCTAACATCGTGATCTACTTTTCTTTCGCCAGAGCCTCGTCTGTTGATAAGCAGGGTGCAACACGTGCAGGTGAAGTTGGCTTTGGCTCTAAAGGTAACATTGGGCCGATTACACCCCATAGCGATATTTTAAACTTAACCACCGTCCTCGGAACTTCGAACGATTCTCAGTCAGAATTCTTCCTTCATGAAGGTATCCTATGGAGAAGCAATGAGAACAATATTACGTATTAACTCAATTCACCGCTACCGGTCGGGGGGAAAATAGAACGCGCAGCTCTTATTGGCTAGTTCGCGGATCAACATCGCGACACTAATCTCCCTTTTGGTTCATAAGGTCTAAAGTATTTAAATGTCCATAGTTGATACTATGATTGTTATGCAAAATGTCTACTTATTCATAAGGTCTAAAGTATTAAAATGTCCATAGTATCAAAATGTATATTTATTCATAAAGTTTAAAGTATTAAATGTCCATAGTATCAAAATGTCTATTTATTCATAAGGTCTAAAGTATTAAAATTTTAAATTTATTGTAAAAGGAAGGAATTTTAGTTATAAGAATTACAATTTTGTATGTTTTACATAAAAAAGCATTTGCAGGTGTTCACTACGCCATGTCCCTGTTAGAAGATATGATTAAAAAAAGAACAATTAGGTACGTTTTTTTCATTATCAATAAATAGACGTTTTAATACTATGGTAATTTTGATTCACTGACGTTTTAAACTGGTCATTATTAATAATTAGTCATTTTGATACTATGGACACATTAACACTTTAGACATGACCCAAAAGGTTTATCAGCTTATTGGATATAATATGCTCCCATTGTATAATAGGCTGGAATTGCTGAGATATGTAGGTGCCATAACAATGTTATTATGAGCGCGGTGGGCCTTCATGCGCAGTTAAGTGTTTTATTAGTTTGTAACAGCGCGTGAGATACATGCATAATTGCAACTTGCACATTTAAATTGACGATTAGCATTGCTACATTGTAGCCAAGGCTCGTGGATTCGATTCCCACACAGGACAAACGTTTGTGTGCGTGAACATGCCTGTTTGTCGTGGTCTGGGTGTTTTTAAGAGAGGTAGCTCATCAAAGCAAACCAGAGAAGTTCCAGAGTACTTGCTCAGAGCAAACCGCAGCCACGTAACAACTCCCTGGAGGGTTTCTGTGTTCCTGCAAGTAAGTGAGGTTACCGGTAAGCTCCTAAATAGTTGTTGTGTTCCTGCAAGTAAGTGAGGTTATCGGTAAGCTCCTAAATAGTTGCTGTGTTCCTGCAAGTAAGTGAGGTTATCGGTAAGCTCCTAAATAGTTGTTGTGTTCCTGCAAGTAAGTGAGGTTATCGGTAAGCTCCTAAATAGTTGCTGTGTTCCTGCACGTAAGTGAGGTTATCGGTAAGCTCCTAAATAGTTGCTGTGTTCCTGCAAGTAAGTGAGGTTATCGGTAAGCTCCTAAATAGTTGCTGTGTTCCTGCAAGTAAGTGAGGTTACCGGTAAGCTCCTAAATGGTTGCTGTGTTCCTGCAAGTAAGTGAGGTTACCGGTAAGCTCCTAAATAGTTGTTGTGTTCCTGCAAGTAAGTGAAGTTATCGGTAAGCTCCTAAATAGTTGCTGTGTTCCTGCACGTAAGTGAGGTTATCGGTAAGCTCCTAAATAGTTGCTGTGTTCCTGCAAGTAAGTGAGGTTATCGGTCAGCTCCTAAATAGTTGCTGTGTTCCTGCACGTAAGTGAGGTTATCGGTAAGCTCCTAAATAGTTGCTGTGTTCCTGCAAGTAAGTGAGGTTATCGGTAAGCTCCTAAATAGTTGCTGTGTTCCTGCAAGTAAGTGAGGTTACCGGTAAGCTCCTAAATGGTTGCTGTGTTCCTGCAAGTAAGTGAGGTTACCGGTAAGCTCCTAAATAGTTGCTGTGTTCCTGCAAGTAAGTGAGGTTACCGGTAAGCTCCTAAATGGTTGCTGTGTTCCTGCAAGTAAGTGAGGTTACCGGTAAGCTCCTAAATAGTTGCTGTGTTCCTGCAAGTAAGTGAGGTTACCGGTAAGCTCCTAAATAGTTGCTGTGTTAGCAGCAGGCGTGGCATCGCGCGTAACTGTACTTAATTTATTGAAAGCTTTCTTAGGCTACGGCAGAGACTTCCAATGATTTATGTCCCGTGCACTTCATAGATTTTCTGCTCTCTCCCTCGACATGGCGCGCTCTCCCCTCACAATGACGAGGTTTCTCACTCTGGAGTCCTGACCACCGATAGCTAGAGCCTCCGCTCCGCTACTTGTGAATGTCCGTTTTAAGGGTTCCGTGCCAAAAGGGTAAAACGGACCCTATTACAGTGACTCCACTGTCCGTCCATCCGTCCGTCTGTCACCAGGCTGTATCTCATGAACCGTGATAGTTAGACAGTTGAAATTTTCGCAGATGATGTATTTCTGTTGCCGCTATAACAACAAATACTAAAAAATAGAATAAACAAATATTTAAGAGGGCTCCCATACAACAATCGTGATTTTTTTGCCGTTTTTATAGATAATGGTACGGAACCCTTCGTGCGCGAGTCGGACTCGCACTTGGCCGGTTTTTATATTTTTAAATGTATTTTGTAATGAAATTAGTGTTATAAAAAGGGGATAAAGAGTGAATAAATGTAAATAACATACATAAATTATAGCTTTGCTGTAAATAACGCAAATGTTAATCAATTTTTTGAACTTTTACAATTTTATAAAACACACTTTGGAACCGCAATAAGTGCCTACCATTGAAATTGTTAAAAACAAAATTTATGTATTTTAAGACAGCAGACATTATGTAATCACGTTTTAAAAGTCAAATTTGAGGTTCCTGGACTTTTGGACACGCCCAAAGGAACCATCGCCGGGGTTTCTGAATCCCCATTTAACCTACGGCAGATCTAATAGTACAACCAGCATCAATATGCTTATATCATCAATCTTTTTACCAGAGGGAGACTTTGTTCAAAAGACGTCTGCGTGGGTACCTCTGTCTCACCTATTTCTACCGCCAAGCAGCTATATTTACATAGCTGTGTTCCGGTTTGAAGGGTGAGATATGGCAGAGAAATTACTGGGTACTGTGACGAAACAGCATTAGGTCACAAGATTGGCAGCGCGCGAGTAACATCCCGGTGGTGTTGTGAACGTCAATACGCTGCGGTGACCGCTTACCTTCTAGTGCGGGCCGTTTTATAAAATACCGTTATTTTATAAAACTGCATATCTCTTTTTATATAACTAGATTGGCAAAAAGCATGCGGCATTTAATATAATTAGATCATAAAGTAACGGTATTTTATAAAACTGAATATCTTTTTTAATATAACTAGATTGGCAAACTAGCATGCGACCCGCATTAGATGGTAAGCGGTCACCGCATCACGAGTCTGCCGATCACTGGCTCTCAGGCTGCAAGTATTAGTAATCATGACAACGGAATGGTCGCTTGCATGGCGGTAAAGGAAAACGTCGTAACGAAGCCCGCTCGTCCAACAAATTATATTCGAAGGACTTAACCTAGCTTAAAATAGGTCAGGCTGTTTCCCTGGGACTTGGCGGTCTGACGCCAGTCGCTCCATGTCAAAATCTATACCAACTGGTCTCCCTTCATAGTCAAAGTCAAAATCTTTTTATTCCGTAAAAATGGCTACATTTGTTTGGAATCGTCACAATTTTTTTTCCCTACCGTGCAGTTCATGACTAGGTGAGCACTGATAAAAATACTGCCAAAAAACTCAGGCATCCCTCTTTCTTCAAATGAAGGGGTTCAGAGCATACTCCACCACGCTGCTCAACTGCTTGTTGACGGAGGCCAGTGTGACAAGCCGTCCGAAAGCCACCGACTTAGCTTATCGACCGCCATCTATGGACAAAAGCCGGGACCGACTGCTTAACGTGCACTCTGAAGTAGCTCGAGATAGATAAACCCATCTATGGACAGGTTGCGGTCGGAGTTGCTTAACCTGCGTGCTCGATTAGAACGACACGCGCAACAAAATCTAAATCAGCATGTTTGCCACATCCCTATTCTTAGGACGCCGACCCCACCGTATGTTTGGCTATAAAACAATAGTCATAGGCTACGGTAGCTGCTTACCATGAGCAAGGACGTACGCTTGTTTGCCATCTTAGTGGTATAAAAAAAAACTTCCAAATTGCAAACCATTTGGTTGTATACGCCACGTGTGTTGACTTGGGTTTAAAAATCATCCGCTTCTTACAATACGATACGTAAACATAATCATCCAAAGTCAAAGTCAAAGTCAAAATCTTTTTATTCCGTAAAAATGGCTACATTTGTTTGGAATCGTCACAATTTTTTCCCTACCGTGCAGTTCATGACTAGGTGAGCACTGATAAAAATACTGCCAAAAAACTCAGGCATCCCTCTTTTGGTATCCAAACAAATTTACATAATTTATTAATTACATTATAATTGGATCCAGTTCGAATACTACCCCACTAATGCTTTTGATTTGATCCCACCAGTGGGTTGTAGGGAAGTTATGTTATGAATGTTTCTTCACCTCCTCATCGTTATTCCGTTTCCTAATCCATTAGGATTGGCGGGGTCCCCTACCTAAGACTAAGGACTTGGTGAATACACTGATTTTTACATGGAGCGACTAACTTCCACAAGCCAGAGGGAACGCCAGACCTTTTTTTGGGTAAGGTGACACGTCTTTTGAAATATAGTTTCTTCACCGCCGAGCAATTGATAAATGTATAAATCCAAATACACGAATTTAGTGGTACATGCCCCCGTCAGGATTTGAATAGGGAACTGGGTTGTCAATAGAACGGCTCCTTACCCACTGGACTATCACTGTTTGCCCGGTATCTTTTTATAAGAGAGTCTGCGACAATAGTGTTGTAGTGCTGGGAAATAGAAACTAGATGCACACATATAGGTCAAAATTGGTGATGTGTTGAAAAAGGGCCAAATCAAAAGCACCCAAAACCGAAAAGCATGCAGGTTGAAGAGTGTGGAAGAAGCGAGAGTGGTATATTTGGCTCGGTGCATCTGGCGTTCTATAGTCTCTGCCTACCACAATGGGAGACAGCCGTGATGATATGCTAGGAAATCCCATCAAAATACATATTATGAGTACAAATATTTGCTAAGTATACTCCCATTAATGTAAAGATTGAAGAAAAACCAATTTGGTACATACTGAATTGTGAATACACATTTGACGAGCGCGGTAGCGCAGTGGTTAGTTACTCTACTTTGACACCAACGCTCGTGGGTTCGATTTCCATACAAGACAAGCATTTGTGTGCGTGAACATGTCTGTTTGTATTGGTCTGGATTCAAGAGACGTAGCGCGCATCAAATCAATCTGGGGAAGCACCTCCACCTCATAGGAATCCGTAGCCAAATAACAGCTCGCTGGTGGGTTGTTGTGTTTCTGTGTGTGAGTGTCACCAGTAAGCGCGAATGATATTTAATGTATTCCAAGCGTGCATAGGTTACGGTAACCGCCATTATCTGTTAAATACACGGACGCAAACTGCGCAAACTGAGGTATACGAAGGCGCTAACCTCGAACGAAGTTGGCCAAGTAAAGGGTTCTGAGGCACATACTACTCTGTGTAAAAAGTATCGGGAATATGTCAATAAAAAGACCCGCGTAAAAGAGGTCGTTCTAATTTTTTTACTGCATGTTGGTAGCACTGTACTGATTTAGCGCGCAAAATTTGAGCGGGATCTGTCATTTAATTTGTTTTAAACTACACTTTTTGTTGGTCATAGTTTTGAGTCCTCGGCGATTTTTACAATGGAAAATATTGTTGAACAAAGAGTGTGCCTTAAATTTTGTGTTTCAAATGATATTTCATGTGGTGAATCACTAAAAATGTTGCGAAATACCTACGGCGAATCGTGTATATCGAAAACAAGGGCTTATGAATGGTATAAGGCTTTTAAAGAAGGCCGAGAAGTAGTAGTAGACTTGCCTCGTTCTGGTAGACCTTCAACCGCTACGACCAGAGAAAACATCGACAGAATCAAGAAGCTAGTGCTCGAAAATCGACGTATGAGTCTGAGAGAGTTGGCTAGTGAGGTGAACATATCTTTTAAGTCCGTCCACAACATTCTCATTGACATTTTAGGCATGAAACGCGTCGCCGCTCGACTAGTTCCAAAAGAGCTCAATTTTGTTCAAAAAGCGCAGCGAAAGCATGTCGCTGAAGACATGGTTTCCCGAGCTTCTACGGATCCGACCTTTATGAAACGTATAATAACTGGCGACGAGACATGGGTTTATGAGTACGACATGCAAACAAGCCAACAGTCTTCAGAATGGCGTCTCGAAAACGAGCCGAAACCCAAAAAACCGCGGCAAAGTCGCTCCAAAATCAAGGTGATGCTGACAGTTTTTTTTGACTACCGTGGTGTGGTTCACTCCGAATTCCTTCCAGAGGGAGAAACAGTGAATAAAAAATATTATTTAGGCGTCATGAAGCGTTTGCGTGAGAGTATCCGCCGAAAACGTCCAGATTTGTGGCAACACAACTCATGGATGCTGCACCATGATAATGCACCATCACACACAGCCATTATAGTGAAAGAGTTTTTAGCGAAAAATTCAACAAAAGTTCTCGACCAAGCACCGTATTCACCTGATATGGCTCCGTCTGACTTTTTTTTATTTCCCAAGTTAAAATTACCACTTCGAGGAAAACGTTTTGAGTCGATAGAAGCCATAAAAGAAAATTCGCTGAATGAGCTAAAGGCCATACCGCAAATAGCCTATGAAAAATGTATGGAAGACTGGGTGAAGCGGTGGAGATGTTGTATTGCAAGCGATGGGGCCTACTTTGAAGGCGATAAAATAAATTTAGATGAATAATTTGTATTTTTTGTTTTATTGACAAATTCCCGATACTTAGTACACAGAATGTATACTGAAATAATCTATTCAAGTACCGTTTGATGCTGTAACACGGTACTATCAGTCGCTCTAATTATAACATTGCTCTGGACCGCTCTTAATATTGCAAACTAACGCGTTAATACTACGAGTTCAAATAAATAAAATAAACTAGACGATCGTTCAAAAATTACTACCTACTTGTAAGTCTAAAACAATATCTAGTACATGGCTAAGATTAGATTAGACGCACCGTAGAGTTCGTAGTGTGGGACGACCGTAGCCTATGGGTCCTGTTCGGAGCTGGCTAAGGTTGTATCACAGAAATGGTGACGCTTCATTAACATTTATAGATCTTTTCATGCACGTTCGCCGATATCTAGTATGGTTGACATCACCTTCTGATAAAATACGGCCAATTTGATCTGATAGGTAAGTCTTGTGGCCTTCCTCGGCTGTATGTATATATATATATATATACATATATTATATATGCAATAAATTACTTATATGTACGCATCTCGTTTCTTAAGCAAATAGGATTGGCAGGGTCCGCTACCTGAGACGAAGGAATTGGCGAAGATACTTATTTTAACATGGAGCGCCTGCCGTCAGACCTAAACAACTGAGGAGGAAAACAAGAGCTTTCTTTTTTTCTTCTTTAGGTAAGGTCACACGTCTTCAGAATTATTTGGACGTGCGGGCTTTCCTTCGACGTCGAGGCACTTAAACACGTCATAAATTTAGAAATATTTTTTGTACTTTACTCTCATCGTTTTCATTATTCTTCTTTTAGTCTGCTAGCATTTTGAAAATGACCATTGGCGAAGAAGAAATGTCTAAAGGAACTTCTCAATATAAGTATTTTTCAACTGAAATTACAATAAATACCTATATTGTGATATTCATGAATCTATATATACTTATATGTAAACTTCGATGGAAACTCGATGTGATCACCTCGATTTCAAATAACAATCACGATAAATAATTATCACCAGGTTCGAATATTACCATCACAGTCTTCAAAATTCGAATGAAACGAAATATATTCATTCAATTACCATAAACAGTGTCATAGGCATAAAGTAGCAACACTATTGCCATATATCATAAAAAAAACAGTTTCATAGTTATTCTGGTCATTTTAAATAGGTTTTAAAAAAATCTATTTTTAAAACCTGCATACCGAAATTTTAAATAAAATAATGCTTTGTATGTAATAATTAATTAATTATTGTTTTAAATTTATACAAAACTTTATTTAAAATTTCGGTTCGTATAAAACTAAAATTATATTGAAAAAATATTCTTTATCTTAATCCAAAAGTACCTATAATTTTATATTCTGCCTCAAAAAGTAAATCACAAAGTATGTTTAGCGAGTGCCTAAACTTATAGATATTTATATAATTCAATTTAATGGTTATGTAAAGAGAACTAGCTAGTGGGTAAATAAGCCAAAGGTAGGACTTCTTTAAAAACGTGTATGTAAATTTGTATTGTAATCGTGAGTTGAATGAATTTTAAGAAAATAAATAATAATAACTACGTAACATTAATTCAAAATTTGTATATCAATCGATTTATACGTATTCACTCTTAAATAAGTGCATTAATACAAGAAAAATATGTTTTTTCGCATGTATTTTTCTCAGTTCGAAACTAATCATTTTTAATTTACAATATTTCATTAATTATCGAAATCATTCTTCATTATTATAGTGTCTCTTCTGATATTAATTAATTAAGGCGAAAATATAGCGTTTAATATTTCCTTCTTAGTTCTTACTCACTACTCTCACTCACTCTCCAGCCACAACACAAAATTTTTAGGCGTAAATATAAAAAGAAACTACGAAAAACAACAACTGCATTATATCTATAATTTTTCACAGCTAGACACTTACTTTAAATATGTCCAGATTGACGCTTGAAATTTTTAATAAACCTTTTTTACCTACCGCCATATTTTTCTATTTTAATCTCAATAAAAACATGGGTATGTAAATTGACGAATCCTTTGATGAAATAAAATTAATTATTAGAAAATTTATGCAAAAATGTCATCAATTATTTAGTGAAATAAAAGATCTTAAATCCAAAAACGGTACGAAAATATCCACTCACCAATTTATTTTCCCTCCAAAATTGAACCATAGATTCACAACACCTTATGTCAGTTGACAGTTTTTATCGGCGCTAATGCGCGCTCAATACCGACCTATAATAGAGAAGCGAAGGCACTGACTGAATAATGATGACGCGATTGCATTATATTACAATACCATGATGCATATCTCATACGTCCTAATTATTTTTCTTTAATGCGGCCATTTGTAAAAGAATTATGAATGGCGTAATGATGCGAAGATCTTTTGTTATTTTGTAGTGTAAGCAATATTAATGTTCGAGTCGCAAGTTACCGTACACGCAGTGCATCCTGTCTGGTTATTTTGGGTCTGGGTCTGGGTATTTTTAAGAGAGGTAGGACGCATCAAAGCAGCTTGTCTGTTGAAGTACTTCTACTTCATAACCGCCGCCACCATAAGCTCTTCAGCGCCCATCCCGCCAAAATCTTCCGGGATAACCCGCACCTCCGCTCCTCCCACTTTAGAGCCCCCACGTCCCTTCCTGTGGGCCCGCTTCTCCAGGGAGGCCCGGAATTCCTCCTCCTGGGCTGCCTCCTTCCTCTGGGCCAGCAGGTGTTGAGCCCTTGCTAGCCCCGGCGCCAGACCACGCGGCTTGCCGCGGGCAGAGGGCGGTACTTTCTTACCGCTCTCCCGTCCGGTCTCCGTGTCCCAGCCGGAGAAGAGCCGCTTCCGGCCAATCTCCACCTCGGCTACACATGGACGCCGAGTCCGACCCGGCCTAATCCGCCAAGGGGTCGGCATCCACACCCGAAACCCTACTCCTCCTCTCCGAACTCCTACCTCGTTCGTCGCACCCCGCTACGTCCGAATTCGAACCACTCCACCTTCCTTCTCCCAAAACATCGTTTTTTTGTAAATGATCCATATATGATTTGAGATGATATAAATGTCGACCCCGGGGTGACACTCATTCCCGTATTACATGAGGGCAAGGCTCGGATAATTTTTTATGTACATTGCAATAATATTGAATCAGAATAAATTATTAATGAATGATAATGTTCAAGAATTTATAGATTAAAATTAAGAAAGAAAAATTATAAAGAATCAAATGCATTTAAAATTAATTTAAATGCATTTGAACTAATTAATTTAATTTAATTATTATTGTTTTGGCTATATGTATAATTCGATTTATTGAATCTCGCAAATATTTTTCTTTATTTGTATTATTGTTATTATGATTTTATTTTGCATGATTTGAATTTAATTGTAATATAATTCACCGCAAGTACCGCAAGTATTGTTATAGCAAAAGTAATTAGTCTAGTTCCCACAGGACAGGCTTAACCTAGTGTGGGTAATAAGGTTAAATTTAAATGCCCGTAACAATTTTTCCGGCGAGATTGCAACGCTAGCGGACAGCAATCCCCCTGCCCATGAGTACCACAGCACGTTACTAACTGCGTTCATGTGGTAAACCGTGTGTCACCACCCTGCAGACAATAATAGCTCATCCTTAGACTAAAATATCATTGTCGCGAGCAACGACACCCTGCCCACCACACAAGGACTAGGGGTATTTTTTTATAGAGGTTTTCTTCCTCGAAGTCCGGGCGTTGAAGCCAAGACCCCCGACCCCCATGGCCCCATCTGACCCCAGAAACCAAGTCGACTTTAGAGATCATCAAGAAAAAAAAAACACGTCTTTCAAAAAGTGCATAAACGTGTTATATTTGAGTTTTTTCATTACTGTATAATTTCACTAGCACTTATGTTACAAAATACTATCGAAATTGTCACATAAAACTAATTATATACTGAATTGTAAAAAATTCAGTGTAACAACAATGTCACTCGTCAAAAGCGAGGGAAGAAGTCCATGTAGAGATGTTTCTCGACATTGTAAAAAAAAAATTGGCCAAGTGCGAGTCGGACTCGCATACGAAGGGTTCCGTACCATTATCTATAAAAATGGCAAAAAAATCACGTTTGTTGTATGGGAGCCCCCCTTAAATATTTGTTTTATTTTAATTTAATTATTTATTCTTAAAGTGAATATATAACTAAATATTCTGTGAATATTTCAAGCGTCTACCTGTTGCCGTTATCAATATCCAGCAAAAATGAGCAAAAAAATCGGCCAAGTGCAAGTCGGACTCGCGCACGAAGGCTTCCGTATCACTATCTATAAAAACGGCAAAAAAAATCACGTTTGTTGTATGGGAGCCCCCTTAAATATTTACTTTATTCTATTTTTTTGTATTTGTTGTTATAGTGGCAACAGAAATACATCATCTGTGAAAATTTCAACTTTCTAACTATCACGGTTCATGAGATACAGCCTGGTGACAGACGGACAGACGGACGGACGGACGGACGGACAGCGGAGTCTCAGTAATAGGGTTCCGTTTTACCATTTGGGTACGGAACCCTAAAAAGCCGACAAGTGCTAGTCCGACTCGTGCACCAAGGGTTCCGTACAAACTTGTAGATAGGTATGTAGGTACCTCAATAGTTCTTTCACCACGGGAATAGAGTTTGAAGATGGTCCCGTTTTGATTTACCAACTGCAAAATAAGTTTGTTATGGCAAAAAAACATTTTCACAAATTAATTTCGAAAAAATATTTTTGTTTTTGTGATGTATTTTTGAGCTGCTTTGATGCACCCTACCTCTCTTAAAAATACTCAAACCAAGACAAACAGACATGTTCATGCACCCAAATGTTTGTCTTGTATGGGAATCGAACCCACGAGCGTTAGTGTAAGAGTAGCGTAACAGCGCGTTTCACCATTGAGCCACTGAGCTGGTCAAACCTCTCTTAAAATGCTATTACTAATGCCTAATAATCAATATTTAATTTATTTACATGCCACTGAACGTCAAACATGTATGCTCTGCTAATTAATTGTCACCTCCGTTTTGTGCGAATAAATATTAATTATTTATCAATTCAGGGACGTTTTAGAGGCGTATAGTTTAATTCAAATTTGAAATGGTATAGTTTAATTCAAATTTGAAATGGTGTAGTTTAATTCAAATTTGAAATGGTATAGTTTAATTCAAATTTGAACCGGTATAGTTTAATTCAAATTTGGAATGGTATAGTTTAATTCAAATTTGAAATGGTATATTTTAATTAAAATTTGAACCGATATAGTTTAATTCAAATTTGAAACGGTATAGTTTAATTCAAATTTGAAATGGTATAGTTTAATTCAAATTAGAAATAGTATAGTTTAATTCAAATTTGAAATGGTATAGTTTAATTCAAATTAGAAATGGTATTGTTTAATTCAAATTAGAAATGATATAGTTTAATTTAGATTTGAAACGGTATAGTATAATTCTAATTTCAAATGGTAAGTTTAATTCAAATTTGAAATGGTATAGTTTAATTCAAATTTGTCATGGTATAGTTTAATTCAAATTAGAAACAGTATATGTAGTTTAATTCAAATTTGAAATGGTATAGTGTAATTCAAATTTGAAACGGTATAGTTTAATTTAAATTTGAAATGGTATAATCAAATTTGAAATAGTATACTTTAATTCAAATTTGAAACGGTATAGTTTAATTTAAATTTGAAATGGTATAATCAAATTTGAAATAGTATACTTTAATTCAAATTTGAAACGGTATAGTTTAATTCAAATTTGAAATGTTTAAGTTTAATTCAAATTTGGAAGGGTATAGTTGAATTCAAATTTTAAACAGTATATAATAATTTAAGTTTTGAAGGTTATAATAATTTAAGTTCAATTCAATAAATATTTTTCTCCCTTAGCTTAGCAACTTCACGACTATCACAGTACTTTACCACCTACGACTAAATTATATATTTAAATATATTACATATATAGTTTAGTCGTGCATTTACGTCTCTCTTCTCATGCACGCTCACCGGTATCTAGGGCAACTGACATCTATAACGATCAATTTGGTCACGGTAGGTAAGTCTTGGCCTTCTTCGACTCCTACATTCTTCTACTTTCGCGTCGTATATCTGTTTCTTGATTCTTTCTTCCTACATTCTTTCTGCATGTCCGTCTCAACGGAGCATGCCTCTTCTTATATTAACACAGACACCGTCATTCAGACCAACTCTGTTTCTTATATCGTCATCGCGATCACGGTCTTCAAGTGATACGCCACACGCTCTCATTTCGACTGCTTTTATCCTACTTTCATGCTCTCTCTACAATACCCAGCTCTCCCTTCCACAAGCTAGCGTTGGGACCAGTACTGCGTTTTTTTTTTTTTAAACTTACACCCCTGCCGTGGGCAAGGCAGTTTTTGCACAATATAGTTTTATTCACATTTTTTTTTTTAATATAAATAAACACATTTATACATCACGCTCGCTTTCATATTCCACAAATCATTCTTACATTCATCTTTCAGTTTAATTTCCAAAAATTTTTGATTTGCCCGTTTTAGAACGTCGGTGAAATATCTTCATACGTTTCCAACTTCCTTCGCCATACTGCATCAGTCCAGCCACGGGCGTCAGCGAGCTTCACAGCTCCACCTAGCCACCGCGATCCCATCGGCTATACAGAGTATAGCCTAGGACCATACATGCATACCTCGGCTATACTCTGTATAGCCGAGGTATGCAACATTGGTCCTAGGTGGGGCTGCTCTGCGTGTTCCGATCTATGACAGCCGTCGCTAGACTGACGCAGTATTTTAAAAATTTTGGTCTATGCCCCGTCACTATTTCAGAGACCGATTTTTCGGTGACCCGCATTCCCAAATCCTGCTCCAAATCGTACCTCTGTTTGGAGAATGCGGGACACCGAAACAATATGTGCTGCACTGTCTGGTCCACGCCGGGCTCGCAGAAGCACGATGGGTCGTCCGCGCACTTGAATCTGTGCAAGTACGCGGAGAACCCACCAGTACTGCGTTGTGTATAGCGAGCTGTGCATTCCGGCTTAAGCTTTAACTGCCAAGTCTGATGAAGTGCCTCCAACTCACAGAAAACCGCAGCCAAACAACAACTCCCTAGAGGGTTGTTGTGTTCCTGCGTAAAAATGAGGTCACCAGTCAGCTCCAAAGGAATTGCTGTGTTAGCAGCAGAGGTGGCATCAGTGACACTAAATGTATTACAATCGTTCATAGGCTACGACAATGCTTTACATCAGGTGGGTTGTATGCTTGTATGACTCCTGACGACGTATATAGAAACCAATTAGTTTATAGTAATTATTATTGCCCCCAAGAACTGGAAGTTAATTACATTACTATGAAAGTACATATTCTTAATACATTCATATAGGTCAAACGGTTAAAATAGAAAGGTGCTACGTTTTTCTCGAATACTAGCTGTGTGCCCCGACTTCCTTTGCGTGTATCCCGGTATCCCGCAGTAACATTATTTTCGGGACAGGCCCACCACTCATTCCCACCACTGTGTCTCCTGTGCAGCCAGAATTAACAGCGGCGACCACCAAAAAGGCAATGAACAGTGAAGTCCATTGCCGTCCCGGGGGATAAACTACAGCTGCCTTGGAACTCGCAACGAATTTAATCAGAAGAAATTTGTAGGAGTAGGTAGTTTTGGAATTGACTTCCCGCGGTAACATTAGTAAAACTTCTTCGTCCCAGCAGTTCCCAAATCCATTAGGATTCGCGGGAGCCGCTAAGTAAGCACAAGCATTTGGGGAAGATACTGATTTTAACGAGCTCGGTGGCGCAGTGGTGAAACGCGCCGTTACGTTACTTTAACACCAACGCTCGTGAGTTCGATTCCCATACAGGACAATGACGTGTGCATGCACATGTCTGTTTATCTTGATCTGGGTGTTTTAAGAGAGGTAGGGCGCATGAAATCAGCCCGTCTGTTCAAATACCTCCACCTCACAGAAAACCGCAGTCAAATAACAACTCCCTAAAAGGGTTATGTGAGGTCACCAGTAAGCTCCCAAGGAGTTGCTGTGTAAGCAACAGAGGAGGCATCGCGCCAGTGATACTTAATGTATTGGGAGCGTTTATAGACTATGGTAATCGCTTTACATCAGGTGGGTTGTGTGCTTGTATGCCTCCTGTTGTATGACTTGGAGTGGCTGCCGTCAACTCTCCACAGTCCGAAGAAACCCAGACCTTTCTTAGGTTAGGTCTTTCGAAATATAATTCCTTCGACGTTTGGGTTTTCCTTCACCAGCAAGTTATAATTGGAATTACAAATAAGTACATACATCCGAAAACACAAATTTAGTTGTACATGTCAGGATTCGAACCAGTGGCTATTCGGTTAAAAGACTGGATCTTAATCCTAGGCTGTCAATGCTCCACTAATTTATCAACTTCATAAATACTGGATCCGGCAGAGGGGCTGCTTGATAGACTGGATAGACTTTTGAATCTTTGTGTAAGGTACGTATTTGGTCTGCGGAAGTACGACCACATCTCTGAATTTCGCAAGCAGCTCGGTTGGCATCCGATTAGGCTACGTAGAAAATTCCATATATTGTCCCTTCTTTTCAACGTAGGTACTATTTAACCCATCTGCTCCTGAGTACTTACGTGAAAGGTTTCAATTTCGCGATATAGATAATCGTCTGCGTTCTTCAGTGGATCCTTTACTGAATATTCCCATGCACACCAGTAGCACATACACCAAATCTTTCTCGGTTCATGCTGCAAAATTGTGGAATTCACTCTCTTTGCACATCAAATTGTCTCCCACCATTGAATCGTTTAGACTGGCTCTGAAAGGCTCTCACGATGATCAAGGTGCTTTAGACTGATTTTATTTTTATCTTAGTTAATTTCGTTTTCTTTTATTCTTTCGTTTTTTTTTCTTTCTTCTTTACATATATATTCATATTCTGTTCTATTTTGTCTAGCTACTTTCAATTTAATATATATATATTTTTGTTTTTTGACATTTATAACTTTTATATTTGTTATTAATTATTATAATGATCTGTTTCGTTTATGTTGTACTACCGCGCCACTCGCCTACCAAATTCCAATTAGACACTCAAAGGTTGACTGGAAGAGATTCCTTATAGGAATAAGTCCGCCTTTGTACATTTATTAATGTGTTGCATTTTAATTTATATTTTTCATTGTTATTTTATGTACAATAAAGATATTACAAACAAACAAACAAAATACGCTAACTTACAGAAATAAAAGCTGGACATGGCAGAAAGAGCATGAAAGTAAAATGTCGAGATGCGAGCATTACGCAAAATTTGCGCATTAAAGTATTTATTTCTCGAAGCACGTTCGAAATGTATTCAAATTATCATTAGAAATTACAAATTAATGAATTGCTTGTTGAATTATTACATTAATAATTAAATGCTAATCAGAAATGACTTGCGTGAAACATTAATTGACTAATTGGATAACTTAATCAGTCATTATTTAGGAAATAAGTGGCTTATAGTCATATTTTACTTAAAGATTTGACGAGTTTGGTGGCGCACCGGTTAAAAAAGCGATTTTGACATCAACGATCGTGGGTTGATGTTCGAATGAGTATCACTCTCGTGATGCTACCTCTGCTGCTAACACAGCAATATCTTAGGAGCTTACTGGCAACTTCACTCACCCCCAGGAACACAAGAGAGGTAGGGCGCATCAAAGCAGCCCGTCTGGGGAAGTACCTTCACCTTACAGAAAACCGCATCCAAATAACAACTCCTTAGAGGGTTGTTGTGTTCCTGTGTGTGAGTGTCACCAGTAAGCTCAAAAGGAGTTGCTGTGTAAACAGCAGAGGAGGCATCGCGCGAGTGATACTTACTATATCGCAAGCGTGAATAGGCTGCGGTATGATTGCTGCTGCTGAGCCGTATGATTGTATGCCTCCCGACATAATATATATAAAAAACACAATAACCCTCCAGGGAGTTGTTATTTGACTGCGGTTTTTCTGTAAGGTGCAGGCACTTCCCCAGCCGACTGCTTAATGCGCCGTAACTCTCTCAAAAACACCCAGACCAGCACAAACACATGTTGATGTACACAAATGTTTGTCCTGCGTGTGATTCGAACCCAGGAGCGTCGGTGTCAAAGTAGAGTTATTAACCACCGCGCCACGGAACTCGTCGAAATAATATAAACGTTCTGCAGAACATTATTATTCGTGATGTTAAGCCTCGAAATAATAATAAAGCCATTTGTACACATAGCATCAGATACTGTTATGCACGGGCACGCAAACTGCGGAATGATGCGTCATGTATACATTCCAAACAAACCAATAAAATTACAATTGAATACGAAGAAAACCAAGATAACGCTATTTGAAAGACAGACAACCAGAACGAGCACTAGGATTACGGTTGATGATGTAGTGTTGGAGCAAGTGGATGAGATTGTATAACTTGGAAGTGCTTTTAGCAACAATGCAAGGTACACCGCTGATGTGGAGAGACGAGTGAGTGCCGGGAATAGGGTGAATGGAGCGTTGGGCAAACTTCTAGGCGGCCGAAATCTAAGCCAGAAGGCACAGCTCGCTGTACACAACGCGGTGCTAATCCCAACGCTAACTTATGGAAGTGAGAGCTGGGTATGGCAGAGAGAGCATGAAAGTAGAATAAATGCGGTCGAGATGAGAGCATTGCGCAAAATTTGTGGCATAACGCTTGCTGACCGCGTTCGTAATGATGACGTACGAAAGTTGAGATGGTCTGAAAGAGAATGTCGATGTAAAGATAAGAAAAGGCATGCTCCGTTGGTTCGGACATGTAGAAAGAATGCGGGACGAAAGAATGACGAAACAGATATAAAATGCAAAAGTGGAAGGATGTAGGAGCCGAGGAAGACCGAGACTAACGTACCATGACCGTTGGTCGTATTTTATCAGAAGGTGATGTCAGGAGCCGCAGGAACCGGCGAGCGTGTATGAAAAGAGCTATGAATGTGAAAGAAGCGAGTGAAGTATGTAAGGACCGCGTCTTATGGCGCTCGGGTCTCTCTGCCTACCCCGCAAGGGACCTGGCGTGAAGATATACATACATACAAACCAATAAATCTACTAGGCCGTGGATGAAGGCACGATGCGCTCGTAAAAATGTAGTATTTCAGCGCATAAACATCTCAGCGATTCGAACCTACCGACCAATGGAAGAATATTTTAACCAATAAGCCGCTTAATGCCGCGATGTTGATCCGCGAACTAGCCAATGAGAGCTGGCCTGCCATCTGGAACAGAAATAAAATAAAAATAACATGCTTGTGTAGCATGTAATTGTAAATGTTAAGAGAGGTATGGCGCATCAAAGCAGCACGTCTGGGGAAGTACCTCCACCTCATAGAAAACCGCAGTTAAATAACAATTTCTAGAGGATTGTTGTGTTCGTGCGTGTGAGTGAAGTCGCCAGTAAACTCCAAAAGAGTTGCTGCCTTAGCAGCAGAGGTGGCATTGCGCCAGACATACTTAATGTATTACTAGCGTGCATAGGCTACGTTTATCGCTTCATATCAGGTGGGCCGTATGCTTGTATGCTTCCCGACGATGTATAAAATAAAGAAGGGCTCAAAGTTTTAGTTTAGTAGTTTAGTCGACAATTCCAACAGCTCCGCTCTGAACCTAACCTCGAGGTCCTACTTACTTATAAAGAATGAATTATAGTCCGTAAACCGGTCGTGGTATTTATTACTTCATTTCATATTGTACACTTTTATTTTTTACCGGCTGCGAAAAGAAGGTAAAGAAAGAGTAAAATTGTCATTCAATTTTGAAGCATTTGGTTTATTGAGATGGTGGTATTGTCGACTTAAATTGTATGTATATGGTCATATAATTAGGTAAGTTTATTTATACAGAAATAAAAAAAAATATATACTAGAACAATGAACCTAAAACTAAAATATATTATTAAAAGGAGTCCCTTTAGGCAAGGTTCCGAAGGTATCGGCAGCGTTCCCCCTTTGAATAGCTAAACTAATTTTTTGTACGAGGTATCTGCCAGCTCTTCGGTCTCCTGTGATGTCGACTTAAATTTGGTTAAGGTTAGACTTCATTGAAGATTTTCATGTTTTTATATAGTATACTTTTTCAAATTCACGTGGAATAAATTGCTTACACAATCACGCGCGCAAAGACGTGCGACCTAATCTCACAGAGGTCTGGTTTTCTCTCTGGGTTGTGACGACAGACGTGTTAAAATCATTATCTAAGCCAAATCCTTAGGCTATATAGGCAACGGACCCCGCCAATCCTAATTATTTCAGGCCAGAAAACGGATAAACGATAGAAAGAACAACCTGTTTCAGAGGAAATCCACGTAACATTTAGATTCGCAAAAAATGAGTAGTTTTTAACGTCTTTGCTTTTATAGTGGGAGGCAATTTAGAAAATTAAAGATAACTTATTTCTTTTTTATTTCGTTTATTTTGAGTAACATAATCGGGCATATAGTTTGGTGCTTTAGCTATCAATCTAGCGTTTACATCCAAAAATTAATAACACCACTTGATTGATATATCTGTCGTTTACATCCGAAAGGAGAACGGACAAAACGGTCCTGGAAGCAATAACGACGGCACCTCTTATCCTCCGAACCGGACTAGTTAGCACTACGACGCTGACGTCAAGGCATGAAGAAAATGCTATTATGTTGTTTGAGGAAAATAGATATTCGAAAATAGTCATAACTTTTTTCACCCAGTTATTTGAACTGAGCTGTCACAGTAACTATTAAAGTACATTGAAGTAGCTTTCTAATGACACCTAATAAATGTTCCAAGACCACATTCCATACATTTTTGCCGGTCCTTCTTAAATTACACCATTTGATAGCTAAAGAAGAAAATTAATTCGTTATCTTGAGTAAAAAACCTGACGCACGGCGGGAGGTAAAGCGCCGCCATTTTGAGATCATTTCGCGGCATCACATACTTTCCTTTTAGTACTACTTACTTCCGTTAACCCGTTACGAAGACGTATTCACGTAAAACTCACGGCCGTATCCACGACAGTCACACCCCGTTTCTTTGTTACAATTAAACTGGCTGAATATGAACATGGATGTGAATAGACACGAAACCGAAATAAATATTTAAAACGCAACCTTAACCTGTGAAAATGGATTAGAATTATCGTGTAGTTTTATTAGAAAGTGAATTATTATTCTATGTCGTAGCAACACTATATCGACGTGAAGTTTTGTCAATATATCCGTTCAAAGACCGCCTTCTACAAACGATGTTTTTGTGTCTCTCCAAACTTATTCATTCAATCCATAGATGTCTTTGTTTTAAGCAATTAAAGTGGATTTCGATGTACCTTGTCTATTCAGAAACACAAGAAAATGTTTGTTTTTTACTTATATTATATAGATAGCTAAAAAGTGTAAATTTTTAGAGATCTTAAATTTTTACCTAATCATAGTAAATGAAGACGAGACGTGGGTGAACAGCGATTCATACTGGGCTGAAGGCGATTCTATATTAGGTAGACTAGTAAGAGGTTATATGTGGACGACAAAAGTGTTAAATGAAAGAACTTCATTATCACAAAGATTTTATGCATGTTTTTAATCAATTGATAATTTGATTGCACTTATTTAATAGTAGTTTTAAATTTGTTTATTGACAATTCTCTTATATTGCTGGGAAGAAGAAGAAGAAGAAGCGACGTTCATTCCACGTCATTTTTTTTTTTTTGATTGCTTACAATTAGAGGTAAAAAAAGTTAATCGTCAAGTACAGGAACGAATTTGAATACGAATTCTGAGTCAAAAATATACACAAATCATGCTAAATATGTGGAATTTGACCAAATGACTGATGAGGTCGGTATAGATGACTAAATAAATGACAGAATAGTTTGTTTTGATAACCTTGACAAATTGCCCCTAATAACCGTTCTACTATCCTTATTGACACACATTTGTAGTATATGTAGGGACTCCTTTATATTGGCAGATATTACAAGAACGGCAACAGTATAAAGCAGTTTTTAACGGTCTTAGAATCTTACCATACATAAGGGTCGACTCAAAATTATAATCGGTACAAGAGTGCCGGTCTTCTAGGAACTAACGAGCTCGGTGGCGCAGTGGTGAAACGCGTTGTTACGCTACTTTGACACCAACGCTCGTGGGTTCGATTCCCACACAGTACAAACATCTTGGTCTGGGTATTTTCTATGTATAATAATTATGTATTTACAAAAAAAAAAGGAATTTACGTATGTTTATCAGTTGTCTAGTACCCAAAACACAAGCTTCGCTTACTTTGGGGCTAGATGGCGCTGTGTAATTTGTCCGACAATATTTATTTACTTTTTATTTATAGGAACTACAAGTATTTTCATTGCAAACTTCAAAATTGTCCCTATTTACCCAATTTTACGGTACTCGATGACGTATACACACGTGCAGAGACCGCCCGGACTAAACAAGAGCGCGTAAAAAGGGCAATGCATTGTTCATAAAATTGATCGCATTATACGTATACTGGCGTCAATGACATAACCTCATTTATATGCAGAAGTCGTTCTGTCACTCTGTTTGCCTAACGTAAATATTAGAACACAAGGAAGTGGGATTTTATTCACCATAAGTGATAAAATAATATTAATGAGACCACAGACCGAACCCTTTAGGGTTCCGTACCCAAAGGGTAAAACGGAACCCTATTACTGAGGCTCCGCTGTCCGTCCGTCCGTCCGTCTGTCATCAGGCTGTATCTCATGAACCGTGATAGTTAGACAGTTGAAATTTTCACAGATGATGTATTTCTGTTGCCGCTATAACAACAAATACTAAAAAAATATAATAAAATAAATATTTAAGGGGGCTCCCATACAACAAACGTGATTTTCTTGCCTTTTTTTATAGATAATGGTACGGAACCCTTGGTGCGCGAGTCCCACTCGCACTTGGCCGATTTTTTTTTTATACAACGTCGGGAGGCATACAAGCATACGGCCCACCTAGTGGAAGTTACCGTAGCCTGTGAACTCTCGCAATGTATTGAATATCAGTCGCGCGATGCCACCTCTGCAGCTAGCACAGCGACTCCATAGGAACTTACTGGTGACCTCACTCACACGCAGGAACACAACAACAAAGTTATAATTTGACTGCGATGTTCTGTGAGGTGGAGGTACTCGTACTTCCCCAGACGAGCTGCTTTGATGCGAACTGGGTCTTAAAAACACCCTGACCAAGACAAACAGACATGTTCACGCACACAAATGTTTGTCCTGTGTGGGAATCGAACCCACGAGCGTTGACTGTAGTAAGTCTAGGAAGTATATATTAGTGTCTACAGTGCCATATTAGTGTCTATCGTTTTTTACTCCTAACGGTGAGAGATTTTTTTTTATACAACGTCGAGAGGCTTACAATCATACGACCCGCCTGATGTAAAACTGTTACCGTAACGTGTGAACGCTTGTAATACATTGAGTATCACTCCCGACTACCTCTGCCGCTAATAAAGTAAGTCCTTAGGAGCTTAATGGTGACCGCACTCACACGCAGGTACACAACAACCCTCCTGGGAGTTTTTATTTGACTGCAATTATCTGAGAGGTGGAGGTATATTCCCAGACGGGCCTTGATGCGAACTGTAGGTCGATTCTACTGAAAAACTGCAACGGCGTGTGTCAAAATGCGATCTGACAGCGGCGACGTCAAAATGTACAATGTACGCCGGTACCAAGTCTAAGACTTTGGCGAAGATACTGATTTTACATGAAGCGACTGCTGTCCGACCTCCACAACCCAGAGACAACCTAGACTATTCTAAGGTTAGATCACACCTCTCTCTGGATCACAAACCAATAGCCAACACGAAGACGTTGAATATCTCAACGATTCCAGCCTACTGACCAATGGGAGAATATTTTAACCAATAAGACGATAAGTGACGCCATGTTGATCCGCGAACCAACCAATAAGAGCCGCGCGTTCTACTTTACTCCCGACCCGTAGCGGTGAACGGTTACTACGTGAAATCACTGTCATTGGGTCTCCATAGGTTTTTGTTTCCTTCATGTTCGAAAGGGCCAGGTGGTCAATAGACCGGTGACTTATCCACTGGACTATCACTGCTCAATGATTTGCGAAAGAATATTCATTTATTTATTGTAAATCAAAATTTACAGCATTACAGTAACAAACGATTACGCTGTAACATACTACGTTTCATAATTTAATAATAATATTTCATTAATTCAATAACAATTAGGTATAAAAATATCTTAGTTAACTACCATCCATCCTCTCACAATGTCTAAGGCATTCATAATTCACATCCATCCATCTCCACGCAAACAGATCAAAGTCGGGTATTGACGACAGTAGGTCATTGAAAATATTTATAGCACGAACAAGAGGCGCCTTCGAGTGGGATACTAATCCTGGATATGTCACAAACTCCCCTTTCCTCCTTTTAAACCTACACCGTCGGTTGCAATGGACCGCGGCTTATACTTGTATTCTTTCATACTGATTCATAGACAGAATACATTTTATTTGCATAATACAAATTTAAGGGAATGCATTCCAAAATTATTATTCGTATTTGTAATGATGATGTTAGAAACAGAATTTGGTCTGAAAGAGTACGTCGATGTTAAGAAGAGGCATGCTCCGTTGATTCGGACATGTGGAAAGAGTGCAGGGTGAAAGAATGACGAAGCAGATATACAATGCAAAAGTAGAAGGATGTAGGAGCCGAGGAAGGTCTAGACTTACCTACGATGACCAAATTGATCGTGTTTTATCAGACGGTAATGTCAGGAGACTTAGAAACCGGCGAGCGTGCATGAGAAGAGCAATGAAATGTTAAAGAATCGCGTGAGGTGTGTAAGGATTGAGTCACGCGGCGCTCGGTTCTCTCTGCCTACACCGCAAGGGATTTGGCGTGAAGTTGTGGATAGATAGCATTCAAAAAGATTCTTACAATTAGATAATCATACTAAGCAACAACATGGTCTTATTTTTAAAAGCAATCTTTACAAATCAACCTTAAGGTAATGTATGTATAAAACTTAGAAATAGAAATAAGTTGTGTATGCCGGTTCATCGGATTTCTATGACTAGTAGATATTTTCTTGTAAATTGTATTCGATTTTATAATAAATTGCTGAAACTGTTCTGTACTTTCCTGACAACGTATTCACAAAACACATCAAAAATACTCTCTGTAAAAGATGTTTGGAAATAATTCAGAACAGACGACCTTTTCTTAATAATCTTTAATTCTACCATTTGATATCATTATTGTACCAATATGCTAACGTGAATTTATCGCAATGTCTAATTGTCAATTTGAACAGAGACCTATATTGGCAAGTTTTTTTCGGCATTTCTTCATCGCCAATGGTCATTTCAGGTCAGTTAGAGTAACACGCTACAAGGAGAGACGATCAGGGCAGCCATGGCAGCAATGGTGGCGGGTTCATACGGGTCCTGTTCCAGATGGCAATCGTAGGAAGGCGCCGCAGCACCGAAGCAGCCGAGGCAGAGACGATCGGACCAGCTAGGGTTGCCAGGCGTCCGAATAAAGCCCGACACAGTTAGGCTTTTTGCATGTTTGTCCGAGTAAATTTGACGGTGTCCGGCCTTGTCCGGCTTTTGTTAGGTTATTTACATTTGACCGTAGCATCCCTAGCGAGCACTTTGGCGGCGTGCCTCGGCCGAGCGTCCCGCTCGTTTGTAAGTAATGAAGGGTTAAAGAAAACTGATTAATTCAATGTCACTGTTATTTCATTAGAATTTAAAAAATGGTAAATCAAAAACCTGGTTTTACATAAAAAATGTTCTGTCGTATTAATGCTAATACAAAAAAAAACTTCATAGTTAAGGCAACGCTAGGAGCAGCCATGGCAGCGAAGGCATGGTGCATCTACTAACGGTAATGGGAGGGTGCCGGCCGGCTCTAGTTCGTATGAACGCCTAGTTCGGTTACCATCTGAATCTATTAGGTAAAAAAACGTGACAATGAAGTCGCATTACTCTCTAAAGATGATGCAGAGTCATTCGCACATCTGACAATACAAACAAAACATTTCTATGGTAATTATTTCACAACTACACGACAAAGATAAAGTGTGGGATGAGCAATACGACTTATAAGATTTGCCAAGTACCCTTCAAGTCTTGCTTGCTATTGACACAAGAAATGTTATTGTTATTGCTGTTTTATGACAACCTTTTTGCATCACAACAAATTTAGGCAGAGCCAATTGTGTCGTAACTTGTATCTATACGCGTTATGAAATAAATTGTTCTGTTATTGCTGTTGCAAAAGCCAATAAATCAATTTTTGCGTTACATCAATTTGCATACCGTAACGTGTGCTGTCACCTAGCGGATATTTTGTAAAACGTCTAGTCGACAACAGATGGCGCTAAAATAGATTAAGACAAAATGGCTTGCAAAAATAACTTACAAACTTTTCAAAGCACGCTTTCTGAGCATTACTGAAGTTTTGTGACAATATTTTTGAATTATAACGAATATATTTATTGAACATATTTAATTTGCAGCCTCACCCAACAAAATTTTGCATTACATATTATTAATTTCTACAAGTGACAGCGCTAAATGTAAATATTGTTCTCCGCATTATTTTCTAAAGTTACTATTCGATACTAGATGGCGTCACGTGTAACACCAATTCTGTGATGAATTTTCATACATGAGAAGGTAATATAGTATCCATTCACGGAATGATTAACTATGATTCAAATCTATGCTCATTGCGACCACACGATGAATGTCGACCACATATTTATTAGAAGTACCTTCTCGAAGGGCGATCGAACTTCTCTCGACGACATTTATGTTTCTTTTTTGTGTAAAATCGCAGGCACTTTGGGCACTTTAGGTATGGGAAAAAAGCACTGAACTCGCGTGACCGTCACCTTCAAATACATACATATTATATATATATATATATATGAGTGTGAAAAATTGCCTTGTTATTAAATTGATATGTATTTATAAATTTGTTTGTATTATATAGACAATAATCATTGATTTTCATGCAAAACAGCACAATAAATTAAATTTTTATTACTATATTAATAGGTACGTTGATATAAATAGTTTCTAATAAAAAATGCTTCCTTAAAAAAAATATTTCGCAACAACAACTAATGTTTACAAGTGTTGTGAAGCTAGGAAGTTTTCACTTCTGACGTGCTCTCCTACCGCTGACAGACTTATTTTCACGAAATGACACTTATATGTACACTTAAAAGGCGTACTACTACTATATCTTCACGCCAAATCCCTTGCGGGGTAGGCAGAGAGAACCGAGCGCCACGTGTCTCGATCCTTACATATTTCACTCGCTTCTTTAACATTCATTGCTCTTCTCATGCACGCTCGCGTCTAGGGCTCCTGACATCACCTTCTGATAGAACACGATTTGATCATGGTAGGTAAGTCTTGGCCTTCCCCGGCTCCCAGATCCTTCCACTTTTGCATTGTATATCTGGTTCGTCATTCTTTCATCCTGCATTCTTTCTACATGTCCGAACCAACGGCGCATGCCTCTTCTTATTTTAACACCGACGCTCTCTTTCAAACCAACTCTGTTTCTACCATCATCATTGCGAATACGGTCTACAAACCTTACGCCACAAATTTTGCGCAGCGCTCGCATTTCGACCGCGTTTATTCTACTTTCATGCTCTTTCTGCCATACCTAGCTCTCGCTTCCATAAGTTAGCGTTAGGACCAACACTGCATTGTGTATAGCGAGTTGTGCCTTCTGGCTCAAGTTTTTACTGCCAATAAGTTTTCCCAACGCTCCATTCACACTATTCCCAGCACTCACTCGTCTTTCCACATCTGCGGTGTACCTTCCATCCCTGCTGAAGACGCAACCAAGATATACAATCTCATCCACTTGTTCCAACACTTCATTATCAACCGTAATCTTTACATTAGTTCTGGATTCTTCTCTAAAAAGGCGTGACTTTATTAAAATTTGATTCAAATCGTTAGAGCCATTTTTGGGATAGGTACACGACATAAAACACATAGACAGAAACTACTTGTTTAAGAGGGGGCATAGAGCCAATTGGCGCCCTCATTTTGATTTATTAATAATGCTGAATTTAAGACCAATTCCAAAAAAACGCTCAATACAAGCATTGAAGAATCATATTTTTGTTTTTTTGAAACATATTTTGTATATGTTGTAAATAAATGCGGTCGAGATGCGAGCACTACGAAAAGTTCGTGGCATAACGCTTGCTGACCGCGTTCATAATGATGACGTACGAAAGAGAGTTGGTCTGAAAGAGAGTGTCGGTGTTAAGATAAGAAAGGGCTTGGTCCGTTGGTTCGGACATGTAGAAAGAATGCAAGATGAAAGAATGACGAAACAGATATACAATGCGAAAGTGGAAGGATGTAGGAGCCGAGGAAGATCAAGACTAACCTACCATGACCAAATTGGTCGTGTTTTATCAGAAGGTGATATCAGAAGCCTCAGGAACCGGCGAGCGTGCATGAGAAGAGCTATGAATGAGAGAAGCGAGTGAAGTGTATAAGGACCGCGTCTTATGGAGCTCGGTTCTCTCTGCCTACACCGCAAGGGACCTGGCGTGAAGATATACATACATACATACATATTTTGTATTTATTATCTGTGTACAAGTAACAATAATTTTAATTATTGCCACTGGCCACTTGTAGCAATTATCAAAATTATGACTAATTCTACATCCTACTAATATTACAAATGCGAAAGTTTGTATGTATGGATATTTGTTGCTCTTTCACGCTTAAACGGCTGAACGGATTTGAATCAAATTTGGCACGTAGATAGATTATGATCTGGATTAACACATAGGCTACGTTATTTGACTCCACGCGGGCGGAGCCGCGGGTAGCAACTAGTAAATAATAAAAACATTACGGTAACCTATGATTGCTTGCGATACAGTTCAGTGAATAAACAACTATCTATTCACCTACTGTTGCTGGTTCGAATCCTGACATGGACATGTATCACTAAATCAAGTACTCGCCGTGCGCGTAAAGCTCGCGCGATGTCTCCTCTGCTGCTAACACAGTAACTCCTTAGGAGCTTACCGGTGGCATCACTCACACGCAGGAACACAACAACCCTTCAGAGAGTTGTTATTTGGCTGCGGTTTTCTGTAAAGTGGAGGTACTTCCCCAGACAGGCTGCTCTGTGTCCTACCTCTCTTAAAAACACCCAGAGCATAACAATTATATATATGATGATCACTATATTGTCCTTTGTAGACAGTACATGCCAAGATTAGAACCAATTGACCAATAGGCCGGTACTTCATCCACTGCACTGTACACCTCCAGACTTTGTGCGGAAAAAAGAACTTTGTCTACTGAACGACGCTAGCTTTTTATTTCCTAATGCGATAAAAAAAATGAATGAATTAAATAGCACAATATGTAACAATGTGTGAGTCTGATGTAACTTTGCCTACATACTCGTGCATAACTAAAAACCAGTATCGGACTAGTGATGGGAAGTCCACGGCGAGATGACTTATCGATATCAACGAAGTCTCGCTAAGATAAACATAATTAAGCATGTAATAAATCAATTATATAATATTATTAAGGCACTAACCGGGAGAGAGCCTGGAGATCTGTAATAAAAGTTACAAACTAGTACGGACTCCAGACTCTCACAAGGTTTTCTTATAATTTCTATGTGTATTTAGTCCTTGTTTAATTTATTACAACCTTTGTGAGATATCGTTAAATTTAATGCCGATCCACATCCAAATATTTGCATTATATATTTATTATATTTCCCAAATAAAGTATGTATATATATATATATATAAAGTACTGCTTACAAAACAAAAATATTAGAAATTAATAACATACAATATACATACATACATTTGATTTTAAAAGTGTATGACATGTCGAAGTATCCGCGAGGGTCTAGTGACAAATAAAGAATTATGTCTTATATCTTCAAAAATCATATTTAATATAAATAATCATCTTAATTTTGGTTTACAATAGTTGCTAATAGTATAGTATTTTTGTCTATTATCTTATCAAAAATCAATTCAGGATGTTAAACGTCTTTAATAAAGGAAGTTTCATATTTATTTTTAATCAAATGGTTAATTTAATTATAAAGTGGTCCTCGGTCGGCATACTTATCAATTTTGGGCACAGTCTATCAATAGCCTTACAGTATCAATAACCTTTAAGGTTATTGATACTGTAAGGCTATTACTGTGTACTGTAATTAAAATAAATAAATTATCAATAACCTTCTCGACAGGAGTTTAAACAGTACAGAGGTGTCGTTTAATGCCAAAAGAATCACTCGAATGACTCTAAGTCGATATGAATAATGTGCTTAACATTACAATGTAACTTTTTCTATAAAATACGCCAAATCCCCTGCGGAGTAGGCAGAGAGACTGCGACACACCTCACTCGCTCCTACCTAACATTTACGGTATTTCGGTTTCTATCCTGATATCACCTTCTGATAAAACACGATCAATTTAGTGATGGAAGTTAATTTTTCTTCCTTAGCTCCTACATCCCTCCACTTTATCATTGTACATATGTTTCGCTTCTCTCGCTTTTTTCAAAATCTGTCAAATGTAGAATCTGTCAAGAGTAGAATCTTTCAAATATAGAATCTGTCAAATGTAGAATCTGTCAATACTAGACTTTGATGTCAAAAATAGAATCTGTCAAATGTCAACTAAACGGTCAGGTTTTCATCCTGCATACGAACCAACGAAACAT
Source organism: Pyralis farinalis (assembly GCA_947507595.1). Taxonomy (NCBI): domain Eukaryota; kingdom Metazoa; phylum Arthropoda; class Insecta; order Lepidoptera; family Pyralidae; genus Pyralis; species Pyralis farinalis. The sequence continues at coordinate 3,428,359 of OX382263.1, forward strand.
ACCACTTCGATTTTTTTACGCCGACATTCTCGTTCAAAGTAACCATATTTCTAACATCAATATTGCAAACGGGCTCTACAAGCGTTACGCCACAATATTTGCACAACGCACGCACTTCCTACAACCAGCGAGCGCACATAAAAACAACTATAAATGTTGAAAAAGCCCGCGAGGTGTATACGGATCACGTCTTGTGACTCTCATTTAAGATAAGATAATAATTCTTTATTTGCCTTTAGACCCTCACGGGCACTTAGACATGTCTTACATTTACAATATTATATCTTATTAATTTGTTTAAGTTTTTCTCTTTTTTAATCTATCAGCATATCAAATGACCATTCGCGAAGAAGAAATACCAGAAGAAACTTGCCAATATAGTTTTTTTTCCAAATCAACTTATACATATTACAATAAATATAATGATATCGAGTGGTACAATTAAAGTTATATTCATTCATGTGCTGAATCATTTCCATACATCTCTGTCAGTTAGATTTCTCTCTGCCTACCTACCTGCTGGAAATAAGGGCTCATTTCTCTCAGCCATACCCAGATCTCGCTTCCATAAATTAATATGTAGCCTTTTTAAAATTCCCTTAAAGAGTTACGGCAAAATTTTGAAAAAAAACACATGTGCCGTTTTTCGCATTGCTATAAGGATAATTCTTATTTATCTACATCGTCATTTCACCGTGTATGTCCCATCACTACGTAGTGTAATGAAGCGCGGCCACTTTCACTGCCCTGCGTTCGCGGTTTCCTACATCGGTATAATATTAGTACGGAGGTTATGAAATTATGGTGATATCATCTTCTTATCACCTCTGGCCTCCTGGTGAGGTGGAGGCACATTTTTAGACAACGTCGGGTGACCAGCCCGCCTGATGTAAAGTTATGTCAAGTTCGTAGCGGATTAGTTAGCGATGCTAGTTCAACACCAAGGCTCTGAGGGTTTGATTCCCACACTGGACAAGCATTTGTGTGCTTGAACATGTCTGTGGGCAGTGATAGCCCAGTGAATAAAGAACTGGACTATATATCTGACGGTACGTGGTACAACCCCTGGTGTAGGCTAACCAACAAATTCATATTTCGTATTTATGTACATACTAGCTGCTGCCCGCGGCTCCGCCCGCGTGGAGTCAAATAACGTAGCCTATGTGTTAATCCAGGTCCTAATCTATCTACGTGCCAAATTTCATTCAAATCCGTTCAGCCGTTTAAGCGTGAAAGAGCAACAAACATCCATACATACAAACTTTCGCATTTATAATATTAGTAGGATTTGTAATTATCACTTGATCGATGGTGAACGAGAACAAATTTTATACCACTAAGGTGGCAAATAAGCCCTGCCTGGTGGTAAACAGTCACCGTAGCCTACGGACATTTGCAGCGCCAGGCGTGTCACTCATGTGTTGCAGACTTTCTTGAAGAGCCCCATGCTGTCCCTTGGAAAACCTCAGCCGGGAGTTCATTCTACAACTTGAGAGTTCTTAGAAGAAAACGTCTCTGGAATCGCCCAGTGCGCAACCACTTCGGTTCCAGCGTGTGAGGTTGAACTCCCAGCCGTTGGCGAGCGGTGTGGTTGTAAAATAATGCTGTCAGCATCATATTGAACAATTCTTCAGAACACACCCCGTTGTACAATCGGTAGAACACACAAAAGGTCGCAAAATCTCTCCTTAAACTTAAGAGTTCAATACCGTGTGTAAGCTTAGGATCGTCTACAATTCTCACAGCTCGTCTCGGACTGTGTCATACGGTTCAAGCTGGTATCTTCTTTATTCCTCCTAATTTCCTCTAGGTGACTTCTATATTGAACGTCATTGGAGAGCTCGAACCAAGCATTTTAATGTTGCTGGTGATGGTAAGAGGCGTGTTCTGGAACATAAGTACAGCAAAAGGGGGTTTTCTTAGCGGTGAACGTGCAAACTTGTGTATTCAAGGGGTTGAATTCGAGCAAGTTAAGCCGCCCCCAGTAAGATACTTTAGCTAAAGCACCCTCCATTTCTTTTTGCACAAGTTTATCGCGGATTTCCTCTACAAGGGAACGAGGGATGTTAGCACGGTCTGTATAATAAGTGTCCCCGGTGCTGTCGTCCGCATAACTCGACTGCAGCAATTAACATTGTCGGAACTGCATTTTGTCGATTTTTATTTTAATGCACTACAAGTCTTAAAATATCAATATCTACGAAAACCTTCCTACTTTTTTCAGTATGAAAAATAGATATGGAGTCTAGTTTAAGATATGAAACTAGCGAGCGAGCGAGCGAGCGCATAGATATTGATATTTTAAGACTTGTAGTGCATTAAAATAAACATCGTCAAAATGCAGTTCCGACAATGTTAATTGCTGCAGTCGAACAATGAATGCCATCAATTGACAACATATTATTGATATGCAGCAGAAACAGCGTAGGAGACAGTACAGAGCCAGCATTGATACCCATGCTATCGGAGCAATTGCCATCTACCACGGCTACTGTGCATCTGCTGGATAAGAAGCTGGCAACCCATTTGCACAAACCCTCAGGCTGTATGATGGTAACTTCGATAGAAGGCCCCGATGCCAGACCCGATCGAATAGATACACTAGAAGATCACCAGTCGAACGTTCGTGACGTAAGCCGTATTAACGGTCGATGATCAAAACGTGACCCTCCAGGTATGCCAGTAGTCGTGTGTTTATCACACGCTCCATCACCTTGGAGAGAAGGGAGGTTATGGCAATAGGCCTGTAATTCGATGGGTCTGATCCATCACCCTCTTTGGGTACTAGATGCACATTGGCGGCCTTCCCTGAAGACGGTACTTGCCCAGTGGAGTACGAAAGCACGAAAAGACGCGAACAGAACACAACTCATGAGCACACAGATTTAGCACCACTGCCGGTATGCCATATGGCCCACTTTGACTTATGAATGTCGAGTCGCCAAACATCTCGCTGGGTAAATGAGATTTCCGGCATTGAGCTACTGCACATCGGTATGGTAGGTGGCACAGCTCCCCCGTCACTGCTATTTGTTAGGAGTAGTAACTACTTAGGAGCTTACCGGTAAAACCCTGTACCGAGTTATTATTTAACTGCAGTTTTCTGTGAGGTGGAGGTACTTCACCAGATGAGCTGCGTTGATGCACCTACCTCTCTTAAAAATACCCAGACCAAGACAAACAGACATGTTCATGCACACAAATGTTTGAAATGTGTGGAAATCGAACACACGAGCGTAGGTGTCAGAGATGCGTTTTTTTTATATACTACGACGGGAGGCATACAGGCATACGGTCCACCTGATATAAAGTGGGTACCGTAGCCTATTAACGCTTGCGATATATTAATTATCACTCGCGCGACGCCTCCTCTGCTGCTTTCACGCAACTCCTTGGGAGCTTACTGGTGACCTCATTCACACGCAGGAACACAACCCTCTAGGGAGTTGTTATTTGGCTGCGGTTTTCAGTGAGGTTGAGGTACTTCCCCAGACGGACTGGTTTGATGCGCCCTACCTAATTAATTAATTGCTGCGCCAGCTCGTAGCGTTTAAAATCACATGCCCCTCCTGGATTCGAACCAAGGATAGTCGCCTTCATTAATCACTCGGTCATTACTGCTCATGTCATTAAAAAGAACTGTTTAAATTATTTACTTCCATTAAAATATTAATATATAATGCAAAAGTGGAAGGATGTAGGAGCCGAGGAAGGCCAAGACTTACCTACCATGACCAAATTGGTCGTGTTCTGTCAGAAGGTGATGTCAGGAGCCCTAGAAACCGGCGAGCGTGCATGAGAAGAGCAATGAATGTTAAAGAAGCGAGTGAGGTTTGTAAGGATCGAGTCGCGTGGCGCTCGGTTCTCTCTGCCTACCCCGTAAGGGATTTGGCGTGAAGTTATAGATAGGTAGAAAATATTTCTTTTTGACATCTGTTCGTTTCCCCGTGTAATATTCTTGTGGCGGCCATCTTGAAAGTGTATGTGTATCAATTGGTCAACATCGCAGAAACACATTGCATAACGCGTATTGGTCGTGAACCTTGTCTCGGAGATCCGGTTGCGATATGTTAGGAGATTCTAGGGTACCGTAGTGAAATGACACTTTCACTGTCCAAGGCGATTGTATTATTATCAGTATACGTGCAATATAATTTTTTTAAACCACTAATGTCGCAAACTAGCATACGGCCTGCCTATTGGTAAGTAGTTACCGTAGCATATGGACAGTTGTAACACCAGGGGTAATATAAATGTTTCGTGAAGAAGCAGCTTGTGGGCCAGCACGGCAGCGTCAACTGACAGGAGAATGTAGTCTTTTGTTACGCTACTTTGACCCCAAAGCTCGTGGGTTCGATTCCCACACAGTACAAACATTTGTGTGCATGAACATGTCTGTTTGTCTTGGTCTGGGTATTATCTATGTATAATAAGTATGTATTTACAAAAAAAAATGTATTTACGTATGTTTATCAGTTGTCTAGTACCCATAACACAAGCTTCGCTTACTTTGGGGCTGGGTGGCGCTGTGTAATTTGTCCAACAATATTTATTTATTTATTTAGTTGTCGCTGCGATGTGGGCTTTTCTTTCGCCTACCATCAGACGAAGCGGGGCCACTATGCCGAGCTTATAGAAATACATATAAATCTTCTTATTCACATTTTCTCGTTTCCTAATCCATTTGGATTGGTCGTGTCCTAGAGACTAAGGATTTGGCGAAGATTCCTACTGATTTTTACATGGAGCGACTGTCCTCAGACCTTCACAAGATAGAGGGAGAACCAGATGCTGCTCACCGCCGAGCAAGTGATAATTACAAATATGTACATAAAGACGAAAACACGAATTTAGTGATACATGCCAGGATTCAATCCGGTGACCAGTTGCTCCAGTTAACTGTTTCTTTATCCACTGGGCCACCACTGTTCATACAATAATAAATACAATCTTTTTTTTTTTTTTTTTTATATATTAGTTCAGCATAGTGGCCCCTCGTTGCCTGATGGTTAGCGAAAGAGGAGCCCAAATCGCAACTGCAACTGACAACATACTACATCCCGTATCCTGTCAGTTGACGCTGCCATGCAAAATGCTTCTTCACGCTTCGTTTGAAGGATCCCATATTGTAGGAAGGAGGGACACATGTGCAGGCAAGGCGTTCCACTTTTTGATGGTACGACAAAGATAGGAGTTGCCGAACTTTTTGGTACGCGAAGATACTCTATACTAATAAAAAGCGGAAGAGGTTGGCTGGAAGAGATCTCTGGTAGAGATAAGCTCGCCTTTGTACACTATTTATGTCACAATAATCTGTATATCAATGTGCAATAAAGAAATTTATTAAGAGTTTTTTTATTTGTACCCTAGAACTAAAACTAACAATAAGTATCACTCGCGCGATGACTCCTCTGCTGCTAACACAGCGACTCCTTAGGAGCTTAGTGGTAACCTAACTCACACGCTGGAACACAACCCTCTTGGGGATTTGTTATTTGACTGTGAGGTGGAGGTACTTCCCCATACTTTACGAAACTCAAGTTCGGGCCTGCGTGGAGTATTGCTCGCATCTCTGGGACGGCTCCGCACAGTATATTCTCGAGGCTCTCGACAGGTTGCAGCGACGGGCTATCCGCATAATCGACGATGAAGAGGTCACCAAAAACCTAGGACCTTTTCAACTGCGTAGGGGCACAGGCTTTCTAAGTATATTTTGCCGCCTGTACCATGGCGAGTGCTCAGAAGAACTGTTTTCCCTTATCCCACCCTCTCCCTTCTGTCATAGAACCACACAATAAAAAGAGATAAAAAGTTCGGCAACTCCTATCCCTGTCGTACCATTAAAAAGTGGAAGGCTTTGCCGGCACATGTGTTTCCTCCTTCCTACAACATGGAATCCTTCAAACGAAACGAAAGGATCCCATCCTTCAAACGAAGCGTGAAGAAGCATCTTGCGGGCCAGCATATTAGCGTCAACTGACAGGACACTGTAGTCCTTTGTCAGTTGCCGCTGCAATTTGGCCTCCTCTTTTCGCTTAACATCAGGTGAAGCGGAGTCACTATGCCGAGCCAAAATAAAAATAATAAAAAAGAGGCTGCTTTGATACCTTTCTTTAAAACCTTAACATAAATTATATTTCCACGTAGAGTTGGCGTGTAGCGCGTGTCATCAAATAACCATCCTCGGAACTTCATAAACACGATTCCCTCGAGCCAGAATTCTTCCTTCCCTCAAACGTTTCACTTCCCGACCAGCAGCGGTGAATTCAATTACTACTTAATTCCGGACTTGCAGGTTCTCCACAGGTTAAGTGATGTAAAGCGGTCACTGTAGCTCAAGCGCACAAATGTTTGTCCATTGTGGGAATCGAACCCACGAGCGTGTCAAAGTAGCGTTATAAACCGAGCTCATCGTTTCAGCAGCAGAGATGCCAGACATCTTTGATTCGCAAGAGTTCATTGGCTACGGTAACGACATCATCAGTATGCTTGCATGCCTCCCAGACTATCTGGTTTAGGAGAACCACCAAAAACTTGGTGTGCTCAACAGCAAAGCTGTACTTCAGCGCGGGTCAGAGACTTAATTGTATAAGTCTCAAGTCAGACCGCACTTGGAGTACTGCAGTCACCTTTGGGCGGGAGCACCTGGATACCAGCTTGGACCGTGTGATTCGATTCAGAGACGAGCTGTGAGAATTGTCGACGATCCTAAGCTTACACACGGTATTGAGTTTAAGGAGAGATTTTGCATCCCTTTTTGTTTTCTACCGATTGTACAACGGGTTGTGTTCTGAAGAATTGTTCAATATGATACCAACAGCATTTTTTTATAATCGCACCACTCGCCGACGCCGGATAGGGGGAGGGAAACAGCCTTTAGGTCACAAGATTGGCAGCGCGTGGGTAACATCCCCGTGGTGTTGCGAGCGTCTATAGACTGCAGTGACCGCTTACCATCTAATGCGGGCCGTATGCTTGTTTGCCAATCTAGTCGTATAAAAAAACCGATGATAAAATTTCGACTCGATTGGAAATTCCGAGAACAGTTGTAGGTTCGAATAAAATCGGATCGTTTGTTCAGATAATAAAAAAATAAAAAAATGAAGAAGTCATTATCAAGACCAATAAGGTACTACCGTGATAGTTATCTAATCAATGAAAAAATAATTATCAAAATATATAAAGAATTAACGTCCCGCCCCGAAAGCCGAACATTACAGGATGTCCCGGAGGGAATAATCTGAAAATTCCTTAAAAATTTCATAATCGTAATCGGTCCAGCCATTTTCTAGTCAATAGTACCCAGGCTCGTTCCATACCCACACACGACAGACATTTGTATTCTTCTTATTCTTTAACTTATCTTTAAGTATCTTCAATCAAATCTTCAGCCCCGCCAATACTTATGGAAAGCATAAGTATTGGCGGGGCTGAAGATTTGATTGAAGATACTGATTTTGACATGGAGCGGCTGCCGTCCACAATCCAGTGGGAAAACCAGACCTTGCTTAGGTTATGCCAACTGTTTTTCGAAATATAATTTCTCGAAGGGAGCCCGCCTCCCTATGTTTTCCTTCACCGCCGAACAAGTGTTAATTACAAATATGTTCATAAATCAGGAATTTAGTAACACATGCGCACATCGAAAAGAAAAGTGGGGAAAACACATGTGGAGAGGATGCAGGAAAAGAATTACGAAACAGATTTTAAACGCAAAAGTGGAAGGATGTAGGAGCCGAGGAAAACCAAGACTTCCTACCATGACTAAGTTGATCCTGTTCTATCAGAAGGTGATGTCAGGAGCCCTAGAAACCGGCGAGCGTGCATGAGAAGAACAATGAATGTTATTGAAGCGAGTGAGGTGTGTAAGGATCGAGTCTGTGGCGCTCGGTTCTCTCTGCCTACCCCGCATAAAAGATAAAATATATTTATTTGCCATTGGACCCTCGCGAGTACTTAAGCACGACTTGTATTTTTAAATCAAATCTTATTGTACCTTGCTATTAGAATTTTGTATTAATGTCATAAATAAATAAATAAAAAAAATATTTAATTCCTATGTAGTTTCAATTTCTCTTTTTTTAATATACCAGAAATTCAAAATGGCGAAGAACAAATACCCAAAGAAACTTGCCAATGTGGGTCTTTTTAATTTGAAATTTAATAAATATATATTTCAATATTTTTAATAAATTTATGTCAGTAATATATAATGATTTAAGTAGTAAAAGTAAACATATATTAATACGTGTGCCGAATCATTTTCAGACAACTGCAACTTGGCCATCGAGGGACTTGGCGTGAAGATATACATGCAAAAATATATTATTTCTACTTTTTCAAAGTCGGTTAAAAGGAATATTCCTTCGGTACTTGAAGTTATAGCTGTTACGATATGAAAGTTATTAGAGCAAATTACATCGCAACGCATTGCAACAGTAACCAATGTAAACCATATGGTTTCTGGAGTGAGGTGAACAACAACGAATGGACGTTTGTAAAGATTTAATACCCATTGCACAGTCCGCGGGTGGGTATTGGTACGAGTATCTAGTTTTTTTTTAATGTAAGTTCAGTATAGTGGCTCCGCTTTGCCTGATGGTAAGCGAAAGAGGAGCCCAAATCGCAACTGCAACTGACAAAAGAGTACACAGTGTCCTGTCAGTTGACGCTGCCATGCTGACCAGCCAGATGCTTCTTCACGCTTCGTTTGAAGGATCCCATATTGTAGGAAGGAGGGACACATGTGCAGGCAAGGCGTTCCACTTTTTAATGGTACGACAAAGATAGGAGTTGCCGAACTTTTTGGTACGCGAAGAATTGTTCTCTACAGTGGAACAATGACATCGCAAGCCTGCACGTGTGGTTCTATGACGGAAGGGAGAGGGTGGGACAAGGGAAAGCAGTTCTTCAGAGCACTCGCCATGGTACAGGCGGTAAAATACGCTTAGCGAATCAATGTCCCTACGGAGTTGAAGAGGTTCTAGGTCTAGGTCTAGGTCTAGGTTTTTGGTGACCGCTTCGTCGTTAATTATGCGGATAGCATGTCACTGCAACCTATCGAGAGCCTCGAGAAGATACTGTGCGGAGCCGTCCCAGAGATGCGAGCAATACTCCACGCAGGTCCGAACTTGAGTCTTATACAGCAGACAAAGCTGGTTCGGCGTGAAGAACCGGCGCACTCTGTTCAGAACTGCGAGTTTTCTTGAAGCTGTTGAGATGAGGCTCTCGATTTAATTACGCTGGTTAAGGTCGCAACGAATATCCATACCTAGCATATTCAGGTACCTCGCATACCGAGGGAAGCGCCCTGAAGACTGGTAGTGAGAAGGAATGGGGACATTTTTGATGTAAACGTGCACACCTGAGTTTTCTCAGCATCAAATTCTATCAGGTTATTAGAATCCCATTTACTAATGGGATCCAAAATCCGATTCAACTCAACAAGAAGACTCTCGCGCCTTTCATCGATTTCTGTCCGACCAGCACCAGGCCGACCGACATATCACCCATGAACCGTACTCTCATCTGCATAGCAATGAATACCAGGTGGCAGCATATCATTGATATGGAGAAGAAAGAGGAGAGGAACGAAGCTTTATTTGTTTTATACAACGGGTGGCATACAAGCATTCGGCCCACCTAGTGTAAAGCGGTTACCGTGGCCTATAGGTAACGCTCGCGCGGTGTCACCTTTGCTTCTAACTCAGCAACTCCTTAGGAGCTTCTACCCTACTCTACTATTCTTCTAGCTAGGGAGTTTGTTATTCGGCTGCGGTTTTCTGTGCGGTGGAGGTACTTTCCCAGACCGGTTGCTTTGATGAGCCTTACTTACTCTGTTATAATTTTCATTCCACAACTTTAGAGATTTCGGTAAAAAAAAAGACTTAAGCGCACAGTACGCGTCCATTGCGGCGAGCGTTGCGATTATCAAACGGGAAATCTCCTTAGGAGTTGCGGTGTTAGCGCAGTGGAGGCAAGCACATAGGCTACGGTACCACTAGACAAACACATCTAACGGGCCGGATACTTGTATGTATAAAACAATTTTTTTTACCAGAGGGAGACTTTGTACTAAAGTCGTCTGCGACTATCTCTGTCTCACCTATTTCTATCGCCAAGCAGCTATATTTATGTAGCTGTTTTCCGGTTTGAAGGGTGAGATATGGCAGAGAAAGTACCTGGTACTGTGACGAAACATCCTTAGGTCACAAGATTGGCAGCGCGCGAGTAATATCCCCGTGGTGTTTCGAGCGTCAATAGTGACTGCTTACAATCTAATGCGGGCCGCACGCTTATTTGTCATTCTAGTTGTATAAAAAAATACGGAAGCTTCATCTAAGCTTTTGTAAAAACATGCGGATTTGTTTGCATTGTTGATTGTTATAGTGACCAAAATTTGGGGTCAAACTGTATTGGGGTCATCTTATGACATCTTAATGTTTAAAAGCCCTCAAATCATGCGCCTGCGCTTATGCGTGTTTGAAATATACGGACGCACACACTGGTCGGGCCGGCTGCTTCGTGGTATGTTGAATTCCGTTTACACTCTAGCATAAATTTATTACGAATTAATTAGTCAAAAATAGTATTTCTATTTTTCACGTAAATCCACCACATCGACCCTCACTCATCCCGCTGCAGGGATACGGACCTCCCTTCAACCGAAGGGGTTTAGAGGATACTGCACCACGCTGCTCAAATGTGGATTGGCGGAGGCCAGTGTTTTCAAGCCGCCCGAGGGCCACTGACTTAGCATAACGACAGTCTTCTATCGACAACAGCCGGGACCTACGGCTTAATGTGCCTTCCGAAGTACGGGGAAGCTCGAGATAGATAAACCTATCTATAGACAGGCTGCGGTCGACTTTGCTTAACTTGCGTCTTTAAATTTGAATTTGAATTCAGAAAACTGATGATATCAAAATTCCGAACCTGTTGTTCTTACGAGTAACCTCAGTAACCCGTAAGAACGACAACCTTTCAGGGAGTTGTTATTTGGCTGCGGTTTTCTGTGATGTGCTAAAGGAGAAATATTTTTTATTTATTTTTAGGTGAAGTATGGCGCATTAAAGCAACCCGTCTGGGGAAATGCCTCCACCTCACAGAAAACTGCAGCCAAATAACAACTTCCAGTAGGGTTCGTAGGCTATGGTAACCACTTTTCATCAGGTGGGACGTATAAATGTATGCCTCCCGACGGTATTATAAAAAAATACATGCATAAACTACAGTGCAGTTCGTGTTTTAGGATTTTGAATATAACTATATATTAGTAATTATCACTAGTTCCGAGAAAGTAGTAAATAAAGTGAGTAAGTCCGAGAAATTATATTTAGACCTAAAGGCAATCGTTACATGTCAATAAACCTTTGGGCTTAGGTAGTGGACCCCACCAATTGAGATTACCATGAAGTTCGAAGTTGCTGCGGACGAAGAGGGGGGTGGCAACATGCGACTCATTGTGCCGTAATCGTTCATAGTTTACGGTAACTGCTTCATATCAGTCGGGTTGCTTGCTTTTTACCATCCAATGTGGTATTAAATAATCCATACTTATATTATAACGTGAAAGTAGTAAATAAAGTGAGTAAGTCCGAGAAATTATATTTAGACCTTAAAGGCAATCGTTACATGTCAATAAACCTATGGGCTTAGGTAGTGGACCCCACCAATCCTAATACATTAATTAGGAAGAAGATGTTAACAAAAGTTAAAAGCATAATTATACTTTATGTTAAAATACAAATCCATAAGAAATGTGCTGTATGAGTCAACATTATCACAGGGACACAGAATTGTGCAGCCAATAGTCATTTAAGAGCGTGCACGTTATTTCACGCAACTCGAAACTTCAGCGATCGCAATATGACTAGATTCTGATACACACTACAACGCACGCTCTCTGTGTGTGAAACTTAAGCGCTTTACTATTTTGTATGACCCATTTTGATACTCGTGTTTTGTTTGTGGGAATGAATTTCGGTGATATTTATCATCAGACTATACTAAATTATAACGTGTTTATCTGCCAAAGATCTCACTGTTTGTTCACTATCTGCGTCTATCCGCGTTTGTGAGAGCGTGTATTTAAAAAAAGGTATTGTAAAATTATTATGTAAAGTTGGAATAAATATATTTCTATTTTTATCTTATTATCAGTAAATACCATGAAAAGACAACATTAGAATTGTATTCCAGTTTGAATATTATATTAAGATGTAATTGGGTTACTATAGATTTAGACATGCATAGACAAAACCAACCTACAGGTGGTGCACCATGGTGAGGTAGGACACAGCGATAGCCCTCCGATAGAATTATCTCTACCTCACAGAAGACAAGTAACAATTCCTATTGTTGCGTTCCTACGATTGAGTGAGATTACCATGAAGTTCGAAGTTGCTGCGGACGAAGAGGGGCGTGGCAACATGCGACTCATTGTGCCGTAATCGTTCATAATTTACGGTAACTGCTTCATATCAGCTTTTTTTACCATCCAATGTGGTATTAAATAATCCATACTTATATTATAACGTGAAAGTATGTTTGTTTGTCCTTCTTTACGTCAAAACGGAGCAGATTACATTTACAGATTACTATTACAGGTATTCTTGGAACTTCCGAAACACGATTTCCTACGGCCAACAGTTCATGAAGGTCGACAGATGAGTCGGAAGCCTGATCACAAAGGAATTAAAATTTTCTCTGTGCCGAGATTCCAATCGTTTAACTCTCAAGATGGCCTTTATAAAAAAACGTCAGGAAGCATACAGCGCACCTGGGATATCAGTTACGCTCGCGCGATGCCACCCCTGGTGCTAACGCAGCAACTCCTTAGGAGCTTACTGGTAACCTCAAATTGGTTCCCTGGCTGGCAACGACTTGACCTCTCCCGTCCCGGAATTGACGTGTTTACATTTGTAGTCGGCTCTGTTGATGAGTGGACAACGTGCGTGACACCATTAAACAGCACCACTACGCGTAATAATATTGTCGACCTTTTAACTGAACTTGGTCGAGGCAAGCTTTCAGGCTTTTGATGTCCTCCAGCAGCGTGCTAACGTCGACGTGTTCCATGGTGGTCAGTGGCATCCTATGTAATTTTTTTGTATTTATTACGAAAGAAGACACGTCGTCTAGATCGGTCTCCTTCAAAATACTGACGACATGTTCAATAATTTTCTCTCCATCTTGAACAACAGAATCTTGCTACTTCAAATCTTATTTTCACTGAAGGCAGACATGCAGATCCGTACGATGTTAATTTCGTTTATAGTGTGGATGGCGCGTTATATGAACGCCAACACCTCTTTGGCTATGAGTTGGCCCATGAACCTTGAAATTTGTATTTAATAGTACCAGTCGTGGTTAATATTTACTGAACCAACCGTTTTCCAAAAACATATTTCTTTCTACATTTACGAACAGAGCATGCTCTTCTTATTAAAATAGAAAGAGCATGCTCTGTTCGTAAACACAGACACTCTCTTCTTATAAACCTGAACATAACAGACGATACCTGTTTTTGCAGGTGCAATGCTGAGTTAATAACGTCGAAACGCAAATTGCATATTATATTTATATATTCTTTATTACACATAACAGTGTTAAAATAACAATTTAATAATTATAGAGCATCGTATGCTCGCAGTAGTGGACTCCATCATCACACCTGCTTGACTAAATAATACTGATCAAGTAGAAATTCTCTTAGAAATCGCTATATGCTTATGGAACTCATCATCAGACAGTTTTGGTCCTATCGTGGCCGATCTAGTGATACTCTACCGATAATAAAAGAATCATAATGTTCCGTTCATAAATATTCCGAGGTAAGTATCAAATAGTTACGATCGTGCTACGTAATTCTTTGCTCGTCGGCGGGTACGAACCACTAATATTGATCACTACTGGGCGATGAGAGCACGAGCTACGTCCTGCCGCCGGGAGGACTCGTTGCGTACTAAATGAAAACTGATTGAGCGCGCAATTTTATAGACTGTTCAAAAAAATCGTCTAAAATAATTACATTCAAATAACAGGGATAATAAAATACGATATATTAAACAGTACTTCTTACTTCATGTAATAAGTATATTATTTATAAATGTCGTCAAAATCGTACAGAAAAAAAATCATAAAATGTACCTATTTAGCCATTTTGTAATTATTAGGTTTAACTATATTAAAATATAATACTTGTTTTAAATTTGGAATCTATGACCTACTTTACAACTATCTGTTTGTCTTTTAGATAAAACCAAATAATATACATATTTGCATGTTATAATGGTTAATTTTTACCTGAAAAGTAGCTCCAACGTAGATTTTTGATAAACACCGTAAATGAATTGAGCTCTTATTAATAAACCATCAATAAAACTAATCATCATTGTTGCGATTACGGAAGAGTTTATCTATCGAAGGCATAGCTCATAGCTACGTAATCAGGTTTGTAAAATGAGTTTGTAAAAACACCGATATCTCGAATGCGCCCTCTTTAGGAAAAATCCACTCTGGTGCGATAATGAAGCGTGAAATGAAGTGTAATCCGGCTTGAAACATCGTTTCTTGCTTAAAGTTATGAAAGCTTACCAAAACTTAGAGACATGATAATTAAATAACAATATCTTAAGATTATAATAATCTACTTTTTGTATTTTATTGTGAGCGACGAAATAAAATATTGACGAACTCGGTGGTGCAGTGGTTAGTAACGCTACTTCAAGTAGCGTTACTAACCACTGCACCACCGAGTCCAACGCTCGTGTGTTCGATTCCCACGCCTCACACTTTTATGCGAATGAACGTGTCTGTTTGTGTTAATTTGAGTGATTTAAGAGAGGTACGTGCATCAAAGTATACATACCTCTACCTCACAGAAAACCGCACTCACATAAATCCTTGGAGGGTTGGCGTATTCCTCCATGTGAGTGAGGTCGCCAGTAAGCTCCTAAGGAGTAGCTGTGTTAGCAGCAGAGGTGGCATCGCGCAAGTGATATTTAATGTGTTACAATCTTTCATAGGCTACGGTAACCGCTTTACTACCTGACGTAGACTGTATACATGAATGCCTGTGCTACTTCCTCCCTCATCGCAATCCTCACTCACCGTAACGAAATTTTTGATTCTTTAGCTATCAAGTGGTGTAATTAAATTTCGAATGTAAACGATAGATATGTAGCTACAACACTAAACTAGGTCCCCCGATTTTCCCTCACCTTCCGCATGGTGCAGGTGCTCACCGGGCATGGGTGCTTCGGTGAGTACTTGCACCGGGTCTCGAGGCGGGAGGAGCGGCCAGGCTGCCACGATAGTGGCGCGGCCGAGGACACTGCTCAACACACGTTGGAGCAGTGTCCCAGATGGTCTCGGCAGCGCAATGATCTGGTGTCCGCGCTAGGAAGCGCGGACCTCTCGCTCCCGAGCGTGGTCCGCTCCATGCTCGGGAGTGACAGTGCCTGGCAGGCGATGGCCTCCTTCTGTGAGACGGTCATGTCCCAGAAGGAGGCCACGGAGCGGGACAGGGAGGATGATCCCTTAGCTGTCCCGCTCCGGAGACGGCGGACGGGAGTGCGGCGTAGGCGCTACGCGCACCTACTGCCGCCTCCCTAACCTGTGGGACTAGGGGTCAGGATGGGAACCTGGCCCCATAATGGTCCCGCCGCCGGAGGGGCTGTCCCAATTTGCCGGGACGCCCCTAGAGAGAAGAAGTCCTGCCCCTTTTGAGGGGCTGGCCAGTCGCAGTGGTGCCCTGTTGCTGACAGATCCGGGGCACCACACCAACGCGGCTGATGGCATTTCGCGGGGTCGTTTAGTGGGTATACCGTCGGACAGCCGACGGGGAGTCCCACACTACCACCGGAGGCCACCCAGGCACCGGTGGTGTGCGTAACGCATTTTTCCCCGCGT
This sequence comes from Pyralis farinalis, assembly GCA_947507595.1. Taxonomy (NCBI): domain Eukaryota; kingdom Metazoa; phylum Arthropoda; class Insecta; order Lepidoptera; family Pyralidae; genus Pyralis; species Pyralis farinalis. Next base: position 3,444,274 of record OX382263.1, read on the forward strand.
CAATAAAAAAAAAAAAAGGTCCCCCGATTTTGATATTATCAGTTTTCTGAATTGCCTCCCACTGTTGAAACAAATTTAAAATCTCATTCACATAAAAGAATGTTTATTATGGTCTGCAACAAAAGATTGTGTCGAATTGTGTGCTTGTCGTGGTACTGTCGACATTTGCAACCTTTCCATTGAGCAAGCCTTTCACTTATAGGATTGGTTCTTGTACGTCATACACATTCACCTCGTCCCACGTCGCGCCCGCAAGCTACATCGACACTGGAAATGCCGCGACAGCGTGCGTATATCTAAGCCTAACTTACAGAGAAAGGATGCGATTTCTCTTTATACGTGACAGATCTTTAAGACTAGTCTTCGACACTAATTCGTATTTTTTATTTATTTATTTATTGTCTCCTAATGGAGTAATATAGCGAGAGGTTTTTTAAAAAGGACGTGACGAGTTTTTTTACAAGATCGGCAACGATTCTTTGCGCGAACAGTTGTGTGTAGTACCCGATTTAATTAAATTAAATTTCTTTATTTTCAGATAACATACTCGTAGATGTACCTACTGTCAGTAGACAGAAACTTAAAATAATGTTAAGCATTACTAATAAATTACAAGAAATAATAATTAATGGTAACCGCATTTCAATACATGCGCTCATAAGTTTGGATTAAGAATCCCGGAAAAAACTAGATCTAGTAAGTTGGACGGGTGGCAGGGCAAACAAAAACACGTGTCCGTGTGAACATACCATCCGGTCTGCAGAATCCGAGACAAATAGATTCAACAGTTTTGTTTATAGCGAATATTAAACAGTAATTTCGGCACTATCATTTAAAAATTCATTGATGCTATAAAAACAGTTACTCGTCGTGAGATATCTTCTTCAATATATTTTTATTAACTTTTTAATTAAAGCCGTGTGAAAGAGTAACTGCTTATCGTCACCGGCCGCATCGTTTTATCTTCGGGTATCAAACGAGCACACACGATGTGACATCATGAAAACATCAAATTAATAAAAACACTACGGAAACTAATCCAATTCCACCGATTATTTTATTTTTTTCCTGTTATCACAAACGTTGACATCCGCATTATGTGTCCGTATGTTTCCAAAGTATTACACGAGCCTATTACGTTGGCGAGCCGCAGTGAAAGCCGGGCAGCTGGCTCACACTGACTCGTGCGGTGTCCGCGAAAAATGATATAGTGAAGTTTTTTTTTTTTATTTTTTCTCCAAGTGCGGACGCTGGACGTTTCCCCATATTAAGGGTAAGTTATGATTATTATAGTTTTTATTTAAAATAATTATAAAGAAATATTATTTAAGTAATTATTTTTATTTTTTATTTATTGCATGTTTTTAAATTGTAACAAAAATATGAATATAAATATTATGTGTTTTAATTTGTAACATAATCTAGATTTAATTTCAGATAAATTTCAATTTTACGCAAAAATATCTTGTGTAGAAATAGGATTAGGTGTATCAATTTGTGACATAATTTAGAGTGTTTTTTATGAGTTAAATATTATTTATACACATAAAAATCTGGTGCGGTAATTAAATTTGTGAAATAATTAAATTATCAACAGAATTTCACTTTTATATATATTGTAAAATATTTTCTGGTCGCAGCTTCCGTTATCGCAATGGCTAAGGCGTTTAATAGTGAAACAAACATACATACAGATCTCCTTATATTTAATAAATTGGCGTTAAATGTAGATGAGAAAAGTGAATGATTTTGGAGGTCTGTGAATCGTGGTAAAGGAAAATCATAACCATTAAGGTGCCAAACAATCACACGATCTACCTGATGGTATGCAGTTAGGCTACGGCTACGGGCACTTGCAATACCTGCAACGCCAGGGTGTTACTCGGGCGGCACTGCCGGCTCTACAAAAACTCCTTCATCCTTTTTTTTTTTTAATCTCGTATTGGGAGAACCTCAGCAAGGATTCATATTCGTAATCATTTAGTTGTCAGAATATACAATATTATATAAGGTCATAATAAGGTATATAATGTACATTAAGACCTTCTATAATATAAGATTATAAGAGAGGTCGGGCGCATCAAAGCACCCGTCTGGGGAAGTACCTCCACCTCAAAGAAAACCGCGGCCAAATAACAACTCCCTAGAGGGTTGTTGTGTTGCTGCGTGTGAGTGAGGTCAACAGTAAGCTCCTAAGGAGTTGCTGTGTTAGAAAGCTTGTTGCAGCAAAGAAGTCATCGCGCGAGTGATACTTAATATAACGCAAGCGTTCATAGCTGACGTTAACCGCTTTACATAAGGTGGACAGAATGCTTGTATGGTTCTCGACGTTGTATAAAAAAATATACTAAACAGTACTTTTGTCAGGATCATTTAAAAATTCATGAACACTATAAAAACAGTTACTGATGAGACACCTTCTTAAATATATTTCCCTTCAGCAATTTAAACTTATTTGGTATTTTCTATAGTTAATTACGGAATTATTGAATATGTATCATCCCTTGAAAATTTCTCTATAACATCGAGTTTGGTTTCGCCACGCCAACCACATCAACCCTTCCTCATCCCACTGCAGGGATACGGGTCTCCCTTCAACCGAAGGGGTTTAGAGCATACTCCACCACGCTTCTCAAATGCGGACTGGTGGAGCCCAATGTTTACAAGCCGCCCGAGGGCCACTGACTTAGCTTAACGACTGTCATCTACAAACACGGCTGTCAACTACGACAACGGTTGGGACCGACGGCTTAACGTGGCCGGAGAAACTCGAGATAGATAAACCCATCCATAGACAGGCTGCGGTGGACGTTACTTAACCTGCGTGTTAGGTTAGAATAACACGCGCAACGACACCATCGAGCTCTCGTACTTCATCATCATCGAGCTTTCGTTACGCATTTTATAATATTCAGGATGTGCTTTGACAAAAAGACAACCGTCTCTTATACACAAGATAAAGGTAAAATGTTGCATGCCTTGAAGATTTCTCTCTGGGGTAGGCAGAGAGAAATCTCAAGGGACCTGGCGTGAAGATATACATAGATACATACCTTGAAGATCGGTACAACTGTTCAAATACCATGCTTTTTATGACACAGCGCTTCTGAATCCGTTATGGAAATCCGAACTTCAGCTATGGTCTCGTTATATGCCCCAACATAATGAGACCATAGCTGAGGTTCGATGCTACAAAGCCGTGGCTGTATAAGCTGGCTGGCAAGGCTGCTTCCATCGACACTGTTTGCCTAAGTTTTTTAACCACCGACGCAAAAAAGCGGTGTTATGCGTGTGTGCATTGTATTTACAGTCTGTCGCATCGTAGCTCTTAAATGGGTGAAACGATTTGAATGCGGTTTTATTTATTCGAAAGCAGATATTTTAGCGGTGGTCTTAGACATGTTATGTCAAAATCCGTTCAGCCGTTTCAAGGTCATCGGCTCTTTTGTTAGCTGCGGGATCTTAGACGAATAATGTGCGTTTACTTTACTTTCAAACATAAGTGTGACCCAAAATGTGCTACATTACTATGCAAGTTTATGGAATTCTTGGTCTTGGATGCACCCAGGATACCCAGCATACTAGGAAGTACACTCTTGAAAAAATAATAGCAGTTATGTCGTGTTTGGATTCGTTTTTGATCAGTATTTTTGATTCTACACGCAATGTGTGGCAACACGATGAGCTGATGCTGCAGCCAGGATATCCATCACATCAGTACACTCTTAAACGAAAATTAAATTAAAAATTAAAAAAAAAACCAATCTCTGTATTGTTAAACTGCATAGGTTTGTATGTGTCGGGGGTATTTAATTTTTTTTCACGACAAAAACATAATTATCTATTTATTGACGCAATAGATAATGTTGTTGTGAAATATTAACGAGCTGTCAAACGAAATAGACAAGGTTAAACTCGGCATCATGTTATGAAGATTACTCAGTTATGTTTAAAATTATGCTCGAGGTTTAGCAAAAAGGAAGTTGCCGCGAAATCTTGACAAGCTGCTAAACGAAATCGGCAAAATTGACCCCAACACCTTGTATGACTCAATCAAGTTATGTTTAAAATTATACACTGCTCGCGGCTTTGTCAAATATTGACTAGCTACGAGTATCAACCAAGATTGATAAAATTCATTGCAACGCTTTAGACGAAGATTACTCAATCAAGTCTGGTTTAAGGTTAGCCTCTGTTCACGGGTTTGCCGTAACAAATGTTGTCGTGAAATCTTGACGAGTTATGAACAGAGTACTTGTACTCTGTTCGAGTCTGACAAGCTGTCAAATAACACGACAAATGTTGCCGTGTTGCTTGACAAGTTGTCAAATTTGATTTATTATAAATTAAATATAAACAAAACAGATCTCGAGAATTCTTTCAGTGAATTGTCTCTCACTATGGCAGCAAATTTTAAGACATATTCACGTCAAAACACCCTTAAAAGTGGGGCTGAGAATACACAGTCCTACCTCTAGCGCCATAATATAATCATCAGTTTTCTGAATTGCCTCCCACTATGGAAGCAGATTTAATATATACCATATCATAAACAATACAACTTACAGGAGCACGAAGGCTACCCCGCTCTCAAAAAAAAAAAAACATCAAATTGGCCCTGAGCTACTTTATTAACCCCCGACCCGTAGCAGGGTCCTAACCATCGGCGACGCATCCTGTTGAGGTCGGATATAAGTAAAATGTGTTCACAACGTTCCGTATTGCTTATTGCATTTGTTAATTTTTGGAAAAATACTTTATTGAGATTAGTAAGTAAGTGTACAGTGTGTAGTCCATTTATCGATACCAAATCAACCCTTACTCATCCCACTACAGGGATACGGGTCTCCCTTCAACCGAAGGGGTTTAGAGCATACTCCTCCAAGCTGCTCAAAGACCAGTGTTTTCAAGCCGCCCGAAGACCGCTGACTTACCTTAACGACTGTCATCTATCGACAACAGCCGATTGACGGTTCAACGTGCCCTCCGAGCACGGAGAAACTCGAGATAGATAAACCGCGCGCAACGACGCCATCGAGCAGATTTATGGATAATAATTGTAAATCATACATAAAATTATTCAAAAGCATTCGAAAATTTGTATGTCTAAAACGGGAAATTTTCAAATGTATGGGGCGATACGGGTAAATTTTCGTTTTTAGTACCGTGGGTGAAGTTACCTAATATCGTGCTCACTAGTTTTCTATACGTTATTTACTTCCTGATAAAGACGTATTCACGTAATGCGTGGCGAAGCTCCGCCGCCCGGTTCATGGATTCCTGGTACTTATTGATTACAATCAACAATTATAAACTTCTGAACAGCGTTTACATTCAAAACTTTGTACACAAGTTGGAAATCGAACAATAATTGAACGTTACGTTCCACCGAAAGAACTATTTAATCAATTTAATTCGAGGTTGTAACAGCGCGACGCGACCTCGGACTATATTCGATTTTTCTTTGAACTTCACTACAATACTTATGTTATTTCAATTTATATATTACTAGCTGAAGCCCGCGGCTTCGCACGCATGAGATTTGGGCTTTTAGTAGCCTTTATTTCTCTGTAGACTTGAAATTCTTTCTGTTTAAAAAAAAAAAACAAAGTTCGGGGTCGTAGATGCAACCATAGAGCGATTCAATTTTCATACAGCGCCATCTATTGACCTTTACAGGAAGCAACGTATATTTATATACGTTGCTTCCCGTAAAGGTTGTTATAACGTATATTTTATTTTTATTACATAAAAAATGCGTTGCCGTTTTTATAGATAATGGTACGGAACCCTTCGTGCGCGAGTCCGACTCGCACTTGGCCGATTTTTTAGTATTTGTTGTTATAGCGGCAACAGAAATACATCATCTGTGAAAATTTCAACTGTCTAACTATCACGGTTCATGAGATACAGCCTGGTGACAGACGGACGGACGGACGGACGGACGGATGGACGGACGGACGGACAGCGGAGCCTCAGTAATAGGGTTCCGTTGTACCCTTTGGGTACGGAACGGAAAGAATAAAACAAATATTTAAGGGGGCTCCCATACAACAAACGTGATTTTTTTGCTCATTTTTGCTGGATATTGATAACGGCAACAGGTAGACGCTTGAAATATTCACAGAATATTTAGTTATATATTTACTTTAAGAATAAGTAATTAAATTAAAATAAAACAAATATTTAAGGGGGGCTCCCATACAACAAACGTGTTTTTTTTTTTGCCGTTTTTATAGATAATGGTACGGAACCCTTCGTGCGTGAGTCCGACTCGCACTTGGCCGATTTTTTATTAATCATATTGCGTTGTAATGTCATAGGTTATTAAATTTTTTTTATTCAAATTTTTTTCATGGAAAAATTTATTGTCGTTATTTTTAATTTTTAATTTATTATTTATTTGTGGTTGCTAACCGACACACACATACACAAACAATTCTCACCATAAAAGCATGTCACCGTGGTCGTCGCGGGTAAATAAAGAGACTGAACCGTTTTCGAGAAACTCTGGCGGTCTGTAACATTAAAACTTAGCTAAGAACACGATCAGAAATGAGGTTCATCAAAGCAGCCCGCCTGGGGAAGTACCTCCACCTCACAGAAAACCGCAGCCAAATAACAACTCCCTAGAGGGTTGTTGTGTTCCTGTGTGTGAGTGAGGTCACCAGTAAACTCCTAAGGAGTTACTGTGTAAGCAGCAGAGGAGGCATCGTGCGAGGGATGCTTAATATTTTACAAGCATTAATACGATAACTGCTTTACATCAGGTAGGCCGTATGCTTTGTATGCCTCCCGACGAAGAGTATAAAAAAAAGGTAGTAGTAACGCTACTACTACCTATTTAGGAGGTTGCCGGTGACCTCACTCTCACATTGGAACGCAACCATCTTCCAGGACCTTGTTATTTGACTGCGTTTTTCTGCGAGGTGGAGGAGCTTCTCCCGACGGGTTGATGCGGCATACCTGTCATAAAAACATCCAGACTTACCAACTTGCATCTTTAAGATTAACATATACAAACACTTAATCATACCAGAACTTTGATATTGTGAACCTAAAACTAAAAACCTTAAAAAATATAATATAATAACTAAAATATATTATTAAAACGGAGTCCCTTTAGGCAAGGTTCCGAAGATGCTGGCAGCGTTCCCCCTTTGAATAGCTAGACTAATTCTTTGTCCGAGGTAGCTGCCAGCTCTTCGGTCTCCTGTGATGTCGACTAACCTTTTTGCTATTTCCTTAAAAAGCCTTATAGCGCTAGGACCCCACGGACCAAGGGTCTCCACACCGAATGGGACAAAATCATATTCGGAGCCTAGACCCCTGTATTTGTAAGCTTAAGATTAACTATTTCTGAAGCACGTAAAAACGCAACTGATTGACAAATGATGATTAATAAAATAAATAAATAAATATTCTCGGACAAATTACACAGCGCCACCTAGCCCCAAAGTAAGCGAAGCTTGTGTTATGGGTACTAGACAACTGATAAACGTAAAATACATTTTTTTTTTTTGTAAATACATACTTATTATACATAGAAAATACCCAGACCAAGACAAACAGACATGTTCATGAACACAAATGTTTGCCTTGTGTGGGAATCGAACCCACGAGCGTCGGTGTCAAAGTCACGTCATTCACGACTGAGACACCGAGCTCGTCTGATTGAGCATGAAAGTAGGATAAACGCGGTTGAAATGCGAGCGTTGCGCAGAATACGTGGCGTAACGCTTGTAGACCGTATTCGCAATGATGATGTTAGAAGCAGAATTGGTCTGAAAAGAGCGTCAGTGTTAAAATAAGAAGACGCATGCTCCGGTGGTTCGGACATGTAGAAAGAATGAAAGATGAAAAAATCGTCATTCTTCATGCAGATATACAATGCAAAAATTGAAGGATGACTAGGATGAGGAGGATACCATGACCAAATTGGTCGTGTTCTATCCGAAGGTGATGTCACGAACCCTAGAAACCGGTGAGCGTGCATGAAAAGAGCAATGAATGTTAAAGAAGCGAGTGAGGTATGTAAGGATAGAGGCATATGACGCTCGGTTCTCTCTGCCTACGTGAAGTTATAGATAGATAGATAGACAATGTTACTATGGCATAAATTAATATTTAAATGATAAATCTTTATAATAATAAATCAAAATTTAACATGCAATATGGAAATTTAATTGACTTAATATTGTGTATCGGACCAATCAAATAATAGAATAAAATTATTAATTCTAGAACGAAAAGTATGTGACACAATTATGTCAATAATTGAATGTACATTGACAAAAATGACAATTTATTTTTATTTATTTATCACAACAAACAATTGTTCAAAAGGCATATTATACTTACTTATTACTAACAAAATAAACTTTAGCTGTATGCACACCAACGCCGTTGTCTACTAAATTAATAATAAAATGTGGAGGACAGAGGAGAGACAAATTTCTTACGACGATACAAATAGGTGACACTGAGAAGTAAAGAAAAAACAAAACTAAAGCAAATTAATTATGAAATTAATACTAATAATATTAACCACAAGTCATTGGAGGGTCGGCAACGCATGAGTGACCCCCCTGGTGTTGCAAATCTGGTGTCCATCGGCTACGGTGACTGTTTACCATTCGGCAGGCCGTATGCTTGATTGCCACCTTAGTGGTATGAAAAAAGCACGTTACAGCTCTTGACAACTGTCGTCATCAAACATTTCTATTAGTCTCTCAGCCACGCATGCCTTGAATTGTGCACTCGATGACATAAACAAATCAATATTCTTGAAATGATCATTATAGAGTTTCATGATACGGTGCAAACTACGAATGAATAAGGTGCAAAGGAGAAATAACTGAATAAGAGATATACACATATATTGTTTATTCAAATTCAAAATTATATATTTAGATACTTACTTAACAGAATTATCAATCACTTAACTAAAATTAAATAAATACACAATAAAACTAAAACTAAATTACATCTAAACTTTAATAAATATAAAATAATTATAATGATAACCTAAAATAAATCTAAAAGATATTTACAAAATAATAAAAGATAATTACTTAACTAAAATTAAATAAATACACAACAATACTAAAACTAAATTACATCTAAAATTTAATAAATCTAAAATAATTATAATGACAACCTAAAATAAATGTAAAAAGTGTGTCTCCCGCGGCATTGTACCAACGATGCTGGCAGTATTCCCGCGCTGAATCTGAGCGAGAAAACTACCAGCTCTTTGATAGCTAGTGACGAATAAGATAATTTTACCGCCGACTATTTCTGACTACTACCGCCTGTTGCGGCGGCCATCAGGGTCCTTAACGATCCTATATATTGTAGTTGTTTACTCAACTAGTAGGGGGTTGTATATGAGAAACCTTATCACTTATCACTTTTCAAGTTAAGTTCATTGAAACTACATTGATTTTATTCTAACTAGTCTAAAATATATATTTTGTTGTTTATTATATTTAATTCCAGAACAATACAATATATAAATTACTTAACTAAAATTAAATACATACACAATAAAACTAAATTACATCTAAAATTTAATAAACCTAAAATTTAAAGTAATTTAAAATTATTATTATTTATTAATTTAAAGTTCATTGAAATATATTTATAAGTTGCGACTGAAAATTGGTGTTCCAGTCCTTGACGCACCAAGTCTATGTGATGATGGCACAGGGCTACAAGTTACACACTTGGGACGTAATATTAAAAATCGAGAATTATGACAGAAATGGCAAAAGGAAACAACGTATTGATTCCCCGAAACCCAACAATTCCAACTGATTTGCCTTTTCAGTTTAAATGAGGCCTGTTCCACCTGAAAACCTTTTTTTTTCGGGACAGGCCCACCACTCATTCCCACCACTATGTCTCCTGTGAAGCCAGAATTAACAGCGGCGACCACCAAAAAGACAATGAACAGCGAAGTGCATTGCTGTCCCGGGAGTTAAACTACAGCTGCCTTGGAACTCACAACGAATTTAATCAGAAGAAATTTGTAGGAGTAGGAAGTTTTGGAATTGACTTCCCCTCTTGGCAAAGTGAGAGACAGTAATATGACAAATGTACCCTTAGGGAAATACTGTTTCTCCCATGTTGCCCATAGGAGAAATAGTATGTACCTATGTGGCATGCTCACGCGTATAGAGCCCACATATTTCGACGAGCTCGGTGGCTCAGTCGTGAAGGACGCGACTTTGACACCGACGCTCGTGGGTTCGATACCCACACAAGACAAACATTTGTGTGCATGAACATGTCTGTTTGTATTGGTTTGGATGTTTCAAGAGAGGTAGGGCGCATCAAAGCAGCCCGTCTGGGGAAGTACCTCCCTCACAGAAAACCGCAGCCAAATAACAACTGCCTAGAGAGTTGTTGTGTTCCTGCGTGTGAGTGAGGTCACCAGTAAGCTCCCTAGGGGTTGCTGTGTAAGCAACAGAGGAGGCATCGCGCGAGTGCTACTTATTATATCGCTAGCGTCAATAGGCTACGGTACCCGCTTTGCATCAGGTGGGCCGTATGCTTGTATGCCTCCCGACAATGTAAAAAAAAAACATTATCTCCATTTTTTTACAAAAACGTAATGTTTTCTTGTATTTCAGTCTAATGCTACACTTTTTATCTACTCTGAACCTAATCCTGGGGTCCTCGTGGACGAAGTCCCTGGTACCAGCTAGTAGATTATATGTGCACTCTTAAACAGTTTAAAAGCAAGTTTAAATGTTACTGACGAGCTCCGTGGCGCAGTGGTTAATAAAGCTATTTTACGACCAACGTTCGTTGGTTCGATTCTCACGCAGGACATTTGTGTTCATGAATATGTCCGTTTGTCTTGTCCTGAGTGTTTTCTATACATCTTCTTCTTCTTAACGTTTATTATATTAGGTAGCGGACCGTTACCCAATCTATCTATAACTTCACGACAAATCCCTTGCGGGCTAGGCAGAGAGAACCGAGCGCCACGTGACTCGATCCTTACATACCTCATTCGCTTCTTTAACATTCATTGCTCTTCTCATGCACGCTCGCCGGTTTCTAGGGCTCCTGGCATCACCTTCTGATCGAACACGACCAATTTGATTATGGTAAAAAACAAAAACACAAAGTGGTACATGCCAGAATTCCAACCCGAGACTAGTTGGAGTTAGTAGCTGTTAATTGCTCTTTCTGTATATCATAAGTATGAATACACAACAAAAATGTATTCACGTATGTTTATAAGTTGTATATATGTACATACATACATACATATCATCACGCCTGTCTCCCATTGTGGTAGACAGAGACTATAGAACGCCAGGTGCACCGAGCCAAACATACCTCACTCGCTTCTTCCACACTCATCGACCTCTTCGTGCATGCTCTTCGGTTTTGGGTACTCTTGATTTGGCCCTTTTTCAACACATCACCAATTTGATATATATGTGTGCGTCTAGGGCGGCCCCTCCCGACATCACCATTCACTCTTTCTTGATACACTTCTTTCGTAACTCTTTTGTCATTCATTCATTTTTTTTTTGGTTTTTGTATATATGTTTATAAGTAAATTCCAAAACTGCCTACTCCTACAAATTTCTTCTGATTAAATTCGTTGTGAGTTCCAAGGCAGCTGTATTTTATCCCACGGGACGGCAATGAACTTCACTGTTCATTGCCTTTTTGGTGGTCGCCGCTGTTAATTCTGGCTACACAGGAGGCACAGTGGTGGTTATGATTGGTGGGCCTGTCCGTTACCCATAACGAAAGCTTAGCTTAACATGAGGCTAAATGACATAAATATATATAAAGCAACAAATACCATGATCTATTTCTGTTTAAATAAGGTGCATGACCTTATTACGTATTTAGTAATGACGTGGGACCACGGCTGGACAAAACTGACCTTTATTTTAATTACAATCAGCTCATATAACTTTCTAAATATAAAAATTTCGTCTTTCGAAATATAACTTCTTGGTCTTGCGTGTACCGTCACGAAGCTTTCCTTCACGGCCGAGCAAGTGACAATTACAGTAAATATCACCAGGATTCCAAACCGGGACGGGTCGGTTAAAACCGATTCTTTTACCACTAAGCTATCACCGCTCCGTCTGGGTATTAAGTTAAAATCGTTTGCAATATAATATTGCACAAAATGTAGTAATTCAGGTTATTAGAACATATTAACATATGAAATGAAGCGACTACGATTGGTGTTGCCACATCATTTTTTAATTAATAAGCCATTCTGCGTGTTGCCCAATGGATCATATATTTCACACTTTATTGGTCACTTCATGAGAGCATAAAAGATGAACTTGATGGAAGATTTATGGAAAACATATACCTATTAAATAGCTACTCACCGCCGTTTGAGTTTTAGAAATTGGCGATGATGATGCTGGTAATGATGATGGTGAAAGAGTCGTTGAAATTATGGATGAAAGTTGATTTTTCTGAGAGAAAAACTTTTTAATGTAAAATAATTGTCATGTTTGTGTACGATAGCGCAATAAATGAATATTGTATTTTACCACATACATGATAGTACTTTTATACTTATAAATAAAGCAATTCGTGCGAAATTATTCCCTTATATAATTTTCACTTCTGCCGGCACTCCCGGAGTGCAACGCGTTTTTTTTTTATTAAACTAGATTGTCAAACATGCATGCGGCCGGCATTAGATGGTAAGCGGTCACCGCAGCCTATTGGTGCTCGGAACACCACGGGGATGTTACTCGCGCGCTGTCAATCTTGTGACCTAAGGATGTTTCGTCACAGTACCCAGTAATTTCTCTGCCATATCTCACCCTTCAAGCCGGAACACGGCTATATAAATATAGCTGCTTGGCGGTAGACATAGGTGAGACAGAGGTACCACTTTTGTTAAAATCCCTCTGGTTATATACAAGATAATATTATAACTAAGTGTATGCACCGTTTGTTTCAGACCTCAATATTGTGGCAGACGTCCACCTGCGTCCAGCTATGAACCCTGACATCACGACAAGCACAGACAAGATGGACAATCATCAGTAAGATATTTTTTATGAAGTAGCATCTATATTTTTATTGACTGCTAAAGAAGCGAGTGAGGTATGTAAGGATCGAGTCTTGTAGCGATCGGATCCCTCTTCCTTCCCCGCAAGGGATCTGGCGTGAAGTTATAGATAGAGATAGAAGTAGCATCTATACGGTATGCTGAGATGATTTGAACATTCAGCAAGAATGGAAAAAAAGTGTCGAATTGTATCAACTAAGAGTAAGTGGAGATGTTTTATGTTATACTGAGCTTTTACCCGCGGCTACGCTCGCATTGATAAAAAAAAAAATATATTTTTTTTAATAAAAAGTATCCTATTTTACTTCTGATACCTCCAAGAACATGTGTACAAAGTTTCATGATGATGGGTTCAGTAGTTTTCGCGTGAAAGCGTAACTAACAAACGGACATTCACATTTATAATATTAGTAGGATTAGTAGAATAAGTCCCAATTCAGACCTCATATGGTGTACTGTAGTCACGTCTGGGCGGGGGACACCTGGTGCAGAGACCAGCTTTTAGCTTTTAGCCACAGATCTTATGAAATATAATTTCTTGGACGTGCACTCGCGATGTTTTCCTTCACCATCGAGCAAGTGTTATATTATATATATATATATATAATATATCACTTGCTCGATGTAACCTAACATATCTGGTTTTCTATCTGAGTTTTGGAATTCAATTTATATATATATATATATGGCAATAGTGTCGCAACTTTATGCCAGTGTCAATGTTAGGGAAACATTAATATTGGGAAGGGTACTCAGACCCAATCAACCCAGTCTAAATACCACCCGTAAAACGATAGTGGTTTTTACAAGGTTTTCTTGATGAACTTATTCACGTCTTCCAAAAAGTGCATAAACGTGTATATTTGAGTTTTTTCATTACTGTATAATTTCACTAGCACTTATGTTAAAAATACTATCGAAATTGTCACACAAAACTAATTTTATACTGAATTGTAAAAATTTCAAGTATAACAACAATGTCACTCATCAAAAGCGCGGGAACAAGTCCCAAGTTATAATTACTAATCCTACTAATATTATAAATGCGAAAGTTTGTATGTATGGATGGATGGATGTTTGTTGCTCTTTCACGCTTAAACGGCTGAATGGATTTGAATGAAATTTGGCACGTAGATAGATTATGATCTGGATTAACACATAGGCTACGTTATTTGACTCCACGCGTGCGGAGCCTCGGGCAGCAGCTAGTATGTGCATAAATCCGAAAATACGAATTAAGCTATTCCATATCAACCCTTACTCATGCCACGACAAGGATAGGGGTATCCCTTCAACCGATGGAGTATAGAGCATACTCCACCACGCTGCTCAGATGCGGATTGACGGCCACTGACTCAGCTTAACGACTGTCATCTATCGACTACAGCCGGGACCGACGGCGTAACGTGCCCTGCGAATCACAGAGAAACTAGATACTTAATATAGAGATAGATAAACTCATCCATAGACAGGCTGCGGTCGACGTTGCTTAACCTGCGTGTTCGGTTAGAATGACACGACAACGACGCCACTGAGCTCTCGTTTAATTAAATGAATTACTATTAATTAATTTAAATAATCTTATTTCATCTCATTTTATCTAGTCTTTTCTTGCCTTATCTTACCCCTTGATTGATAGTGCCTTATTGCAACAGGAAGACGCTGGAATTCCTGAACGGTAACGACCCATCCACGCCCAATCTCAACCAAGAAGCCCGCAACAACGAGAACCCAGATGGATCAGTGGAGTCCATTGCAGACTGGTACGAAGGTATGATATTCCCGTTTATTTACTCTATGTGCTCCCGCTACCAATTAGTTCATGCGAACTAGTGTCGGCCGCCACCTATCCACTACTATTAATGCATGCCGCCGCTGCCATGGCTACTCCGGCCGTTTCTGCCTCTGCAGCTCGATCCGCCATCTGAAACATGATCCGCATGCACCCGCCACCGTTGCTGTCCTGGCTGCTCCGGTCGTCTCTGCGACACGAGTCTCTCCACCAGACATCCTCAGTCGTTGTAGCTGTTAGCCGTTGGAATAACATTCTACAAATGATATCTTTTGACGAGCTCGGTGGCTCAGTCGTGAAATACGCGACTTTCACACCAACGCACCTAGGTTCGATTCCCACACAGGACAAACATTTGTATGCATGAACATGTCTGTTTGTACTGGGCCTTTTTAAGAGAGATAGGGCGCATCAAATCAACACCTCTGGGAAAGTACCTCCATCTCACAGAAATCCGCAGCCAAATAACAACTCCCTAGCCTAGAGGGTTTTGTGTTCCTGCGTGTGCGTGAGGTCACCAGTAAGCTCCCATGGAGGTGGCATCGCGCGACTGATACATAATGTATTGCAAGTGTTCAGTGGGCCGTACGCCTCCTGACATTGCATAAAACAAAATGTGCTGCGTAAGAATCGAACCCACCAGTGCTGGTTAAAGTAGCTTTACTAATGTACCACCGAGCTCGCCAGAATTATGTGTATATAAAGATAAATATATTTATTTTCAGGAACACCGTTCCTTTATGAAATCTATATGTTTGTCTGTGTGTGCGTTTGTCTGTGCGTTTTTTTTTCGAATTTTGACTTCAGATTCGGATTCAGCATAAAAAAGTAGAATAGGAATGTTCAGGAACACCGTTCCTATCTCTTAAGGAACATGGTCAAAATGGCCGACAAATTTAAAAAAAAATGTTGAATTGTTATATAATTGACGAGCCAGGTGTTCCTCTGGCAATGCAAGCTTGCGCATTCTCAACTGGTTTCTTTTTCTATTTCTTAGGCTCCGTGATACTGGTAACGGGAGGCACGGGCTTTGTGGGGAAAGCTCTTCTGGAGAAACTGCTGAGGAGTTGCCCCGGTATCGACACCATCTACGTGCTGATGAGACCAAAGAGGGGGCTCACTGTCGAGCAGAGATACAAGGAACTGCTGAAGCACCAGGTCTGTTCTAATTTTTCTGTCTATAACTTCACACCATCCCTTGTGCAATTGGCAGAGAGAACCGGGCGTCACATGACTCTGTCCATGCACACCTCACTCGCTTCCTTAACATTCATAGCTCTTCTCATACACGCGCGCTGGTTTCTACGGCTCCTGACATAACCTTTTTTTTATATACAACGTCGGAAGGCATACAAGCATACGGCCCACCTGATGTAAAGCGGTTACCGTAGCCTATCAACGCTTGTAATACATTAATTATCACTCGCGCGATGCCTCCTCTGCTGCTGACACAGCAACTCCTTAGGAGCTTACAAGTGACACTCACACGCGGGAATACAACAACCCTCTAGGGAGTCGTTATTTGCCTGCGGTTTTCTGTGAGGTGGAGGTACTACTCCAGACGGGCTGTTTTGATACTCCCTACGTCTATTGCTTTGTCTGTAAATTTGACTTTGGCTATAACCTCAATCTTACCACCAGGTTTTTGACCGCATTCGCACCAGGTGGCCAGACCGCCTGGGCAAACTCACTCCCATCACTGGCGATGTCTCCGCACCAAACCTCGGGGTCAGCCCTGAACAGCGGGAACTGCTGAAGAATGTGACTACGCTGTTCCATTCAGCTGCTACAGTGAGGTTTACTGAACCGCTGCATACTGCTGCAGTGCTAAATGTCCAAGGGACAGCTACGCTCCTCAAGTTAGCTGGAGACATGCCCAAGTTAAAGGTAAATGACAACTTGCTTTTTTACACACAATGTCGGGAGGTATGCAAAGTAATACGGCCCACCTGATGTAAAGCGGTTACCGTAGCCTATAAACCCTTGCAACACATGAAGTCTATTTTTCTTAGCGTTATCCCGTTTTCTTTTTTTTTTACTGCGTTGGGAGGCATACAAGCATACGGCCCACCTGATGTAAAGCGGGTACCGTAGCCTAATAACGCTTATAGTGTAAGTATCACTCGCGCGATGCCTCCTCTGCTGCTTACACAGCAGCTCCTTGGGAGCTTACTGGTGACCTCCCTCACACGCAGGAACACAACAACCCTCTAGGGAGTTGTTATTTGGCTGTGGTTTTCTGTGAGGTGGAGGTACTTCCCCAGACGGGCTGCTTCTACTACCTCTCTTAAAATAGCCAGACCAAGACAAACAGACATGTTCGTGCACACAAATGTTTGCCCTCTGTGGGAATCGAACACACGAGAATTGGTGTCAAAGTAACGTGACAGCGCGTTTCGCCACTGCGCCACCGAGCTCGTCAAAAGCTGGCTTGATATTATCATCTTTAATTTTATTATATTTTCTTGCCATATCTCAGTAATTAATAAAGTCAATTCCAAAACTTCCTACTCCTACTAATTTCTTCTGATTAAATTCGTTGTGAGTTCCAAGGCAGCTGTAGTTTAACCCCCGGGACGGCAATGGTCTTCACTGTTCATTGCCTTTTTGGTGGTCGCCGCTGTTAATTCTGGCTACACAGGAGACACAGTGGTAGACCTGTCCCGTAAAAAAAAGTAACTATTAAAGTGACATTACAACCAGTATGACTTATAACGTATTATACTAGAGAAGATATGAGAAGAATTAACCTGGTTTCAATCCCTCAGGCTCTGGTGCACGTCTCGACAGCATACAGCAACGCGCCGAGGTCCCTCATCGAAGAGAGGGTGTACCCTCCACCGTACGACCCTGACAGCATCGTCAGATGTGCCAAGTTACTACCACCGGAAACCGTTGAAGTCATCAGCGGTAGCTTACTGGTTCGTTTTATTTATCCACCCATCCTGGCTTCGCTTGGGTTATCCAATCCCTACTAAACTTCCCAATATCACCCGCTGGTCTAATCTAAAGATTCAATTAAAATTTCATCAAAATCGGACCAGCTATTTTGTACTTATATATAAATTAACTTACGTACATACATCGAATTTTATATCTATCTACGAGTATAACAAATCTCTATACCTATAGGTTTTGATTCCGTTGCGAGTGTCCAAATATGCGCATAAACGAGGTATAAACAGCTGTATCTTTACATTGCGTTGAATTAGAAGTTTGAGTTTTTCACTAATCGAAGGGATTATGGACCTGAGTGTTCGCTATTAATTTCAGCTTGATAGCTCCATGCGTTCCTGAGAAAAAGGTTCTTGACAGACAAACAGACGGACACAAAGTGATCCTATAAGGGTTCCGTTTTTCCTTTTTCGGTACGGAACCCTAAAATGTACAATTTTATTCGAAGAACCGATAAGAACCCCAGGATGAGAATCGATCATCTTTGCGTGTTATTCTACCCGAACACGCGGGTTAAGGTATGTCAACGCAGCCTGTCTATGGATGGGATTACCTATCACTGCGGGTATAATACATTACATCAGTATTTTCGAAGGATCCTCTACGCGTTGGATCCTTATCCCCGCGTACGCCTATCAAATAACCGGGATTAATGAAATGAAAATACATGATATAATAGAGTACTGACATTATATTATCAATAGTTTCACCCTCTCGGAAAATTGATCTAACGGCCAACTCTACCACCGCGCGCTCGTTGGTCAAATCAAATAGCACGCGCTTCCCCAACTTCCCGTTACACACTTCTGTCCCTTTTTACGAAATCACTCACACATATTGCAGGAAAACGAGTGAAAATATGTTACACTAAAAAAACGTACCTAATACGTACAGTGCCATCCAACACACACTGTAGATGATAGATTTCATCATTTATCACCAGCATATTTAAAACTAAAAGTGCGACACCATCCCTGTTTGAAGCTACGCTCGCTAATCTACCGAGTTGTAGATCACAAGCCGACGATAACACTCGAAGATTTCAGAGACCCTGAGCGGCAAAAACGGGAACATGATATCTGAGTTAAGAATACCAAATTCAATTGAAGTAATTAAAATACAAGAGCATTTACTTCTTCATTACATTAGGTTACTTAATTTAACAATATTTATAAGTGCCATAACTTTGTAGACCCATGTGGTCATGTACCATTAATAAAACCAGTGGATAATTCGCGTATACTCTTTCCCAGGGTGAACATCCCAACCCATACACGCTGACGAAGTCCCTCGCCGAGTCCATTGTCTACAACCATACAAATCTACCAGTTTGCATTGTGAGACCTTCGATTGGTAAGTTTCTCTTTTTAATATGTCGGATTGGAAGCCCGTCCGTGCGGCCTGCCAGTGGTCCAGGAAATATGGAGAATTTAGAAGTGGTAGAGCCAAGCTATTGTCAATTAGTTGCCACTGCATGGCATGCGCCCTCAAGTTGTTTTATTGGTATGTAGTACAGACGTTAGCGTCTTCAGGAGCTTATACTCGTATATGCTCCTTTGTAAGAGCCCATCAATCAGGTCTGACGGCGGTCCCTCCATGTTAAAACCAGTATCTTCGCCAAATCGGTTTAGGTAGCGGACCCCGCCAATCCTAATAGATTAGGAAACGGGATAAAGCTAAGATGAAGAAGCCTAGTAGATAAAGAACCGGCCGATTGACCAACAGGTCCCTGGTTCGAATCTTGACATGTACCACTAAATTCGTCTTTTCGAATTTATAATTATCACTTACTTGAAAAAGTCCTTAAGGAAACTCGCATGTCCATGAAATTATTTTTAGAACTAAGGAAGGATATTACCTAAGGAAGGCCTAGTTTTCTCCCTGGCTTGTTTTTCTTTTAATGTGGCCTGCCAAAATGTCTTCAGTACGTCTGATGGAAAGCATCAATGAAAACCAGATGAGAGAATAGCCATCACAGTGATTAACGCTGTGCTGGCTGTCCCCATCTTGACGGCCCGACGACGGCTAAGGTGCCTCTTCGCACCTCGTCTGAACGACCCAGGATTATAGGAGGTGAAGGTCTAACGGCAGTCGCTCCATCTAAAAATCCTTAGGCTTGTGTAGTGGACCCCGCCATTCCTAAAAGAAACGGGATAAAGCTAAGAAAAAGAGTGCCTCAAGATGAAAATCCTCGACCAGTCTGTGGTGCCAATGATGACTTACGAGATTCTTCTTGCGTTACACGCGTTTCTGGGTACCGTGAGCACGTTACATCAGGTGGGCCTTGTACGCACCACGATGTTGAAATAAAAGAAAATATATTGTTTTTGTAGTGACACATTGACAGACAATCTAATTGGCTTATCATTCATGACAGCTTAATAGAAAATATAACAGAAGTTAATTACACGCCTATTTGTTTTCAATTGTTCATTCCAATTATTTACACACGTACAATTTTCTATCACATGGGATGTATGCTGCAACTCTCCCGACGTTGTAAATAAAAAAATTGTTACTTGTAAAAAAAAAATGTTAATTTGTACACAATGAAATGTAAATTTTAAAAATAATGTTTAAAATAAAATTGTGTCCTAACTTTACCTAGGTGTCAGTTCTTCCTAGCGTTATCCCGTTTCCTAATCCATTAACTCTCTTAATTCTTCTTTAACATTCATAGCTCTTCTCGTGCACCCTCGCCGGTTTCTAAGGCTCATGACGTCACCTTCTGATAGATCACGACCGATATTATTATAACCGCAATAAATAATATAATTTTATTGCTCGTAAATTTTTGATTGGTTAAATAACATATTTTCGTGAATTAATATAATTGAATTTTATCTCTATTGGTAACTTTATTATCTACAATAAAATCTATTCATAAGAAAGAAAAGACGGAGCAGTGTTAGTGGATAAAGAACCGGCCTTTTAACCAATTGATTCCTGGTTCGAATCCTGATGTGGGCGAGTACCACCAAATTCGAATTTTCTGATTTATATATCTGTACATATTTGTAATTATCACTTGCTCGGCGGTGAAGCAAAACATGAAAAAACAACAGCACGTCTAAGAAATCGAAAGACCTAACCTAAGAAATGTCTGCTTTTCTCTATCGGGTTGTGGAGGTCTCGCGCTGTAAAAGTCTGTGTCTCCGCCAAATCCTTAGTCTTAAATAGTGAACGCCGGAAATAATAAACTAATGTTATACTGGAGCCGCACCGCAATGGTCGCGTACTGTGCGGTTCCAGAGAAATTTTCTACCGAGAACTATTTAGTTATGGAATGAGCGCCGAGGTCTTGTCAGGTTCACGCTCCAACCAAGGGCCCCTGTTACTGTGGATATAATATAAGCATAGTTAGGTTTCATCATGTGGATACAATACAATACACGTCATTGCATCAAAAGAGAAATACGTAAAAAAACAACAATAAAAAAGTATCAGTACAACGGCGGTCTTATCGCGATACCATCTCTACCAGGCAACCCTAGGGTAGATGAGAAGTGAAGAAACAAGGTAGGGTGGCGCAGAGCATAACTCAAAGGAAATAAAATATTATATAAATAGACATAAATAAATACATAAATTTATCAAATTGATACATACAATGATGCACACAGTAAATGAGACTGAGGCGAGAAAGAGTGGATACCTTAAATCTTATTCATGTTATCTAAGTATTAAGACTGAAGTAATTGTATTGATAAAAAGTTTGAGAGACATTCATTACAAGTAATTTTAATCGTATTACATTTCAATTGACATTAAATATTTCTAATTATTTCAAGATGGCTTCTTAAAGTGTCATTAACTGGATGACTTATCCAACTTAATTTTATTGATAATATATTATTATACTTTCCATTTGATTATTTTATTTAATGAAATTTATTATTTCATTAAATAAAAGTTTGTGGTCTTTGATTGTGAGTTATGAGTGACCTCAATATCATTTATTTTTATACTGCGTCGGCAGGGATGCAACGTATTATCACCTGATTTAAAACAGTTACCGCACCCTATGACCGCTTGTAATACATTATAAAAATGTAACTAATAAACCTGTGGAGATAATAATAAAGCATTTTTTTTATTAGTAGATTGATTGATTGACTTTCAAATCAGTCAAGAAATAGTAACGAGCTCATTACCTACTATTACATGACTGACGAGCTCGGTGGCGCAGTGGTGAAACTCGCTTTCATGGAACTTTGACACCAACGCGAGTCCTGTGCGAGAATCGAACCCACGTTCGATTCTCACACAGGACAAATATTTGTGTGCATAAACATGTCTGATCATCTTAGTCTGGGCGTTTTTAAGAGAGGTAGGACTCCTCAAAGCAGCCCGTCTGGGGAAGTACCTCCACCTCACAGAAAACCGCTAGAGGGTTGTTGTGCTCCTGCGTGTGAGTGAGGTTACCAGTAAGCTCCTAAGGAGTTGCTGTGTTAGCAGCAGCGGTAGGCTGCTTTGATGCGCCGTACCTCTCTTAAATGTGTAGCCTGTGTTACTAACCACGCGCCACCGAGCTCCTGATGTATATTGGGGCATTGCTCTTGTGGAGTGGGGAAAAAAAATAGTACATTGATTGATTGACTTTTAAATCAGTCAAGAAAGAGTAACAATTCAAATAAATGTATATATAAAGCAATACTAATACGATGTTAGTCGCTTTTTGGAATAACTCGAAGAAACTAGAATAAAGCGAGAGGCTTCATTCTAGTTTCTTTGAGTTATTCCAATAAATAATTCACAACCAGCCCCACTTCTCATGGCAATCATAAAATAATCAACCACATGCTTATCGATTTCTACCATCATGCGTTTTCCCATGGCACACTCACTATTTATAAAGAACTCGACGCAGGGGCGCAGTTAGTAACGCTACATTGACACCAACGCTCGTGGGTACGATTCCCATACACGACAAACATTTGTTTTTTTTGTACTACGACGGATAGGAAAGAATGTCGCTACCGCGTTGCCACGCCCGCTGTCATCACAGCAACTCCTCATCTTCTGGTGACCTCACTCACATGCAGGAACACAACAACCCTCTACAGTTTTTCTGTGAGGTGGAGGTACTTCCCCAGACGGGCTGCTTTGATGAGTCATACCTCTCTTAAAACAACCACAGCAAGATGAACAGACATGTTCATGCACACAAATATTTATCCTATATATGTGTGTGAGAATCTAACCCACGAGCGTTGATGTCAAAGTACCATAACAGCGCGTTTCACCACTGCACCACCGAGCTCGTCAGTCATGAAATAGTAGGTAACGAGCTCGTTACTTTTCTTGACTGATTTGAAAATCAATCATGTACTAATAAAAAAAATGGTTTATTGTTCTAGAGAATAATAAACCATTTTTTTTAGTGTGTAGACACAGGATTATTAGTTACATTTTTGTAATGTATTACAAGCGCTCATAGGGTGCGGTAACTGTTTTAAATCAGGTGATAATACGTTGTACGCGTGCCGACGCAGTATAACAATAAATGATATTGAGGTCACTCATAACTCACAATCAAAGACCAAAAACTTTTATTTAATCTATATATATAACAGAAAGTCGTGTTAGTTACACCATTTATAACTCAAGAACGGCTGGACCGATTTTTATAACCTTTGTGTTTTTGGATTTGTCTTCCTCCGGAATAGGATAATAAGTATTAAAAGAATTTATACCATCTAATAAGTTAACACACCATTTATTGATCCTGAGACGGTACGAATTTCGCCGGGTCAGCTAGTAATATAATAAATTTCATTAAATAAAATAATGAAATGGAAAATATAATAATATATTAAACTAAATTATCAATAAAATTAAGTAGGGTTAATATCTGCGAATTAGTAAGATAACCAACAAACCCCGAGAACTTGCCGTGTTACTTGTCATGGACTATTCTTATTTTCTTTATTTTTCCTCGGCTTCTAAGGGTTGAATCGTAATGTTTAATAGCCTATAACCTTCTACAAGTATCGGGCTATCAAATGCAAAAATATTTTTTCAAATCCGACTGGTAGTTCCAGAGATTAGCGCGTCCAAACAAACATAAAAACTCTTATGTTTTACATATTAGTATAAATTTTCGTTTGTTCCAGTGACTGCAGCGTTCCAAGAACCATTCCCAGGATGGATCGACAACATTTATGGAGTAACAGGTAAGATCAGAGAGAAGAGAGAGCTCGATGGTGTCGATTCTAACCAAACACGCAGGTTAAGCAACGTCGACCGCAGCCTGTCTATGGATGGGTTTAACTATCTCGAGTTTCCTCGTGCATCGGAGGGCTTGTTAAGTCATCGGTGCCGGTTGTTGTCGATAGATGACAGTCGTTAATCTAAGTCAGTGGCCCTCGGGCGGCTTGAAAACACTGGCCTCCGCCAATCCGCATTTGAGCAGCGTGGTGGAGTATACTCTAAACCCCGTCGGTTGAAGGGAGACCCGTATCCCTGCAGTGGGATGAGTAAGGGTTGATGTGGCAGGTGGGGAGGTAAGATTGCGACCAGCCATGCAATTCTGTAAGAGCAAACGTCCTTACATCCTCGGAAACATCGGCTGTTACAGCCTTGAACACAAAATTGCAATTCTTTGGTGTCGCTTTTCATGGTTGTGCGACACTAGCGCCGCAAGGCTGCGTTTGGAATTGGAATTCTACAAGGCAAACAGCCTCGCGTACGCTTACAGCCTTATAGAATATCAAATAATTTAGCCGTGATCGCAGTAGAAAATGTCAAAGCTGTGACATCTGTGATCACAGCGACGCACACAGCCATTACGAGTCACTTAGAGAATTGCATGGCTGGGACCATCTCGCCGCTTAGTTACGGGCCTCCATTCCGAAGCGGTAAGGTAAGCATACGCAACCACGCTTCTTAACTGAGGATTGTCGAAGGCCAGTGTTTTTAAATTTCACGACTGTATACTTAACCACTATAATCTCCATATCCTTCCACTTTTACATTGTATAACTGTTTCGTCATTATTTCCTTTTGCATTCTTTCTATATGTCCGAACTAACGGAGCATGCCTTTTCTTATAACGTCGTCAACGACGTCGCATTAAAGTCACAGTCTTTCTGCCTCACGCCACAAGAGAGGCAAGAGAAATAGGGCGCATTAAAGCAGCCCCATCTGGAGAAGTCAGAAAACCGCAGCCAAATAACAACTCCCTAGAGGGTTGTTGTGTTCCTGCGTGTGAGTGAGGTCACCAGTAAGCTCCCAAGGAGTTATGTTAGCAGCAGAGGAGGCATCGCGCGAGTCATACCTAATGTAACAAGCGCTCATAGGCTACGGTAACTGGTTTAAATCAGGTGGGCCGTAAGCTTGTATGCCTTCCGACGTTGTCTAAAAAGAAAACAGAACGCTCTCATTTCTTTCGCATTGATTTTTGACAAGCTCGGTGGCACAGTCGTGAATGACGCGACTTTGACAAAACGCTCGTGGGTTCGATTCCTACACAGGACAAACATGTGTGTGCATGAACATGTCTGTTCGTCTTGACCTGGTTGTTTTTAAGAGAGGTGGGGTACATTCCTGCGTGTGAGTGTAGTCACCTGTGTGCTTTTAAGGAATTGCTATTCTAATAGCATAGGTGCGTAAGCGTTCATAGGCTACGGTAACCGCTTTACATCAGGTGGGCCGTATACTCGTAAGCCTTTAAACGTTGTGTAAAATATCATGTACATTTTGATACTTTTGTATGCAATTAACTATACATTGAATTGATCCAGGTCTCATCATGGAGATATCTCGAGGCACCTTCCGCTCAGGGTACTGCAAGTCGAGGATGGTGATCGACCTGGTTCCCGTCGACATGGTGGTCAACTGCTGCATCGTGGCTGCTTGGAGACAAGGAGCTAAACAGTACGTACGCGTCTCTATTACCCTTCTCTACAGGTAGAGTCATGACCTTTAATATGAGACCGTTCTGATATGGGTACAACCAGCACCACCCATGGCTCCATTCTATTTTTTTGTGTAATGTCGGGGGCATGCAAAAATATAGCCCACCTGATGTAAAGTGATTAAACGTAGACTATAAACGGTGGCACAGGAAGTTATTTGACGAGCTCGATGGTGCAGTGTTTAATCACGCTACTTTGACACCAACGCTCGTGAGTTCGATTCCCACACAAGGCAAACATTTGTGTGCATGAACATGGCTGTTTATCTTGGTCTGGATGTTTTAAGAGAGGTAGGGCGCATTAAAGCGTCTGGGGAAGTGCCTCCACCTCACAGAAAACCGCAGCCAAATAATAACTCCCTAGAGGGTTGTCGTATTCCTGCGTGTGAGTGAGGTCACCAGTAAGCTCCCAAGGAGTTGCTGTGTAAGCAGCAGAAGAGGCATCACGCGAGTTAGCGTTAGCGTTAATAGGCTACGGTACCCGCTTTATTTTCAAATTATAACAATATTTTAAGTAAGCCTTTAAATAAGGTAAAAAATTATATTTTAATGTATCCGCTATTTTCTGCACTATGTAGGGCAGATTATTCGCATATACTAAAAAAATCCGTCAAGCAAATGCGCAAAGAGGGTTCCGTAAAAAATGTTTCCGCAAATTATTTTCTTTTTTTTTGTGATGTAACTACAAATTTACGGTTTTCCTTTACTAGTGGCATTTTGCCTTGCTTCTTACCAAATTTCATGATTCTAGGTCAACGGGAAGTACCCTATAAGTCAAAATGCGTCAAAATAGTGTCAAAATATGCGCATAAACGGGACATAAACGCCGTATCTTTTGATCGCATTTACTTAGAAGTTTGATGTTTTCACTGCTCGAAGGGATTGCAGACCAGAGTATTTGATAATAATTTCAGCTTCATAGCTCCACCCGTCCCTGAGAAAAAGGGTCTTAACAGACAGACAGACGGACAACAAAGCGATCCTATAAGGATTCCGTTTTTCGTTTTGAGGTACCGAACCCTTAAAATATAAAGAACCCTGGGGCACCCCGATATTAACACTACTGATATATTTACATGAACATTATAATTACACATTACATTACATTTTGTACCATGTATGGGATAATTTGCAAGCTTTTCATGAATTAGCAAAACATTTGTTACTTTGTTGTTGTCTATATATATAAAAATTAATGTTCAGTCAGTTCATTAATGTTCATTATTGAGTCCATAGAGGACATACAGACAGTATGTCCTCTATGGACTCAAAAAACGGCTAGGCAGATTTTGATAAAATTTTCAGTGAATCTTCATGTTAGCCCAGCAGGTGATTCTGTGAAGTTTGGTAGCGATCATATCACCCGAGCAAAGCCGGGGTGGATAGCTAGTTGTCCGGATAGCTTTATTGTACAATAACAAAAATTACAATGAGTAAGTACATGGTTTGGTAGAAATTAATATTGTACAACGGCGGATTTATCCCGTTAGGTTAGTTTCTTCCAGTCAACCATAGAGAAACCGAAAGGAGATATAAGCTTGGCAAGAGTTTTAGGAACATTGTGAGTAGACACAAAGATTGACAAAATACGTACGAAGATTCGTACACACAAGAATATATTATAAAATACGAGTATATAGAATACTGACACGCACGGTGCACCGTGGTGGCGCAGTGGTCAAACGCGCTGTTACGTAACTATGACACGAATGCTCTCCGGTTCGATTCCCACACAGGACTAACACTTGTGTGCATGAACATGTCAGTTTGTCTTGGTAGAGGTAATTTCTATTACGGAAAAAAATGTATTTACGTATGTCTATCAGTTGTCTAGTACCCATAACACAAGCTTCGCTTACTTTGGGGCTAGATGGCGCTGTGTAATTTGTCCGACAATATACAAAATATATAAATAACCTATGTAATTACAACGCGAGCTTGAAAAGGGTTATGAGTGTAAGCAGCAAATGAGATTAGTAAGGACCAAGTCATGATGCGTACGGTTCCACCTCTACCCAAAGGATTTTACGTAAAGATATAGATTGAGATCGAAGCAAGTTACACCGAGACTAATTCTCGTATATTTTTTTCCAGACCAGGAAGATGTCCCGTCTACAACCTGACGTCTGGGTCCATCAATCCACTACAATGGGGACATTTCATAGACCTTTGTCTTAAATGGGCGAGGGAGAATCCAACCAAGTAAATATATTTCTAACCTGCATACGTTTTTAAATTAGCCTCAAAATTATGAGGCAGTTCAGAAAACTAGTAGAAATATCAAAATTGGGAGATACAGTTTGGTGTTGTAGCTACATACCTATAGTTTACATACAAAATTTAATTACACCACTTGATAGCTAAGTATATAATATATATATAATAATCAAAGAAATCGTTCCGTTGAGTGAGAACTTGACGCATCGAGCGCGGCGGGAGGAACAAGCGCCGCCATTTTGAAATCATTTCTCTGCATCATATAATTTCCTTTTAGTATAACTTACTTCCGTTTCCCGTTATGAAGACGTATTCACGTAACACTCACGGTCGTGTTCACGACACCAAACCCACCACGTTTTTTCTATTGTTTAACCCAACCAAATGGACCCCTTTTTAATATTTTTTTGTATCATTTTAGCGTTGTTCCATTTCTTAATTCATTCCGATTGGCGGCGTCCGCTATCTAAAGCCTAAGGATTTGGCGAAAATACAGATTTTACCCGTGTAGAGACTGCCGCCAGATCTCTAAATCAATCCTTTCTTAACTCGCCAAGTCTTAGGACCTCATCATTCCTAATGAATTAGGAAACGGTGTAACGCTAGAAACGAAAAGAAGAAGCGTATTCTAACAACATACATTAAATTTTCGTTCTTAATATTTTTATTTTTAATGTGTTTTTAAGCTCGTTATCATTTAATTAAATATATTATTTCATATAATAAACAGTTTTAATTGTTAATATTGAAATGTATATATTTAAGGTGAGCTAATAATTAAATTTGATTATATTTCTCCGTTATTAATCATTAAAATTAAATGTATATTCTTAAGAATTTAATCGTTATGTAATTCGGCAAGGTATCGTTTAATTAAATTTTCGTAATTTTTAATTTAGAACGCGAATGTTAACATTGATCTAGTTATTAAAATTAGTAATATAAATGTATATTCTATCATATTTTTAAATTTTATACATAATACACGCCACAAGCGGGAGTTTCATGTATTTTGTTTTCCAGATACGTGATGTGGTATCCTAACTTCGCGTTCACGGAGTCTCGCTTCGTGAACACCTTCTGGGAGGTGTCTCTGCACTTCCTGCCGGCGTTCCTGTACGATATTATGTTGCGAGCACAGGGAAGGAAAGCTATGTGAGTTTATTCCTAGAGATTTTAGTAATAATTAGTGGTCGTAATTCTTTAGATTTTTAAATTTCACTTTAAATTCTAATTTACACGCATATTTAATATATAATACGCATATATTCATAATAAAAGAGCATTGATAATCTAGTTGATTAAGAACTGGCCAATTGACCTGGTATGTACAACTAAATTCGTTTTCACGGATTATATATTTGTAATTATCACTTGCTCGGCGATGAAGGAAAACATCGTGAGGAAACCGGCACGTGAAATTATATTTTCAAAAGACGTGTAACCTAACCTATAAAGAGATTAAAGCGAGACGACCGGAGCAGCCACGGCAGCGGCGGCATGCATCTACTAACGGTAGTGAGTAGGTGCCGGCCGCACACAAAGTAGTTTCGATCAAATCACTTATGACTGTATTATTCTACAGCATGATGAAGCTCGCCCGCCGTTTCAAGATGGCCGCTGCCACTGGAGAATATTTCGCAAACCACGAATGGCAATTCGGTATATCAGAACTCACCACGCTCCACAACGAAGCAAACAATACATCGGATGGGAGCCTATTCTACCGGTGGCCTGGACAGTTCAACTGGGAAACATACATAGGTGCCTACATGCTCGGCATCCGAAGGTTCATATTGAAAGACACGCCTGATTCTTTGCCTCAAGCCAGGACTAAGTTGAGAAGGTACGTATTTTTGTTAGTCTAGACCAGCCTTTCCTCTAATCATTATTTTAAATCAATCAAAACTAATATTAAAAAGATTGGATTTGTACGTTTGGATGTAATGGATAAACATACAAAAGGAACTAACATAAGGAAGGTCTGGTTTTCCGTCTGGATTATGGAGGTGTGACGTCAGTCACTCCATCAGTACCTTCGCCAAATCCTTAGGCTTAGGTAACGAAAATGGGCTAAGGCTAGGAAAAAACGACACCTTGCTAAAGGTAGAGCATAATTTTATTTTTCGCAATCTTTTTGAAATGTGTTACTTAAATATTCATTTTTATGTAATAATTGTAGCCGTTGCTTTAAAATAAATTAATATAATAAACAAACTCCTTAGAGGCAGCAGTGTGGTATCGCCAACAATAATATTTTTGCAATTAACATACTACGTTACCTAGCCTAACTAATTCCAAAAATAAAATATTTTAGTGATAATAACCCTGTATTTTTAAATTGTATCATAAATTAATATATTAACTAATTTACAGTACAGATTGCCAACGATGAAACTGTATTATAAAACTCTTATAATTCTTGACTCGATCCCATCTTCCAACCTAGCCTGGACTAGTTAAAAATATGGTTCATTATAGACAAAATAAAGTATCTCAAGTTAATTTATCAAACAAAATTGGGTTTATAAAAAAACAAAATATGTATGTATGAATATCTTCACGCCAGGTCAATTGCGTGGTAGGCAGAGAGAACCGAGCACCATAAGACACGGTCCTTACACGCTTCACTCGCTTCTTTAATATTCATAGCTCTTTTCATGAACACCTATTTTCATGGCACAGGACCAACATCCAGCCTGGAGTGGATGACTAGGTTTAAAGATGGAAATAAGTTTAATTATTTATATCTTTTGACATATTTTAATTTTTGTTTCAGATTATTTTGGCTAAACAAGCTGTTACAAGCTGCAACAGGTTACTACATCGTAAAGTTGTTAGCTGGTCGCTTGCGGTAGGATTAATTGGAGGAATTCACCGACCACAGACCTCTAAATAATTAGACGATCCATCGCCCATGAAAATGCTATGTACAATTTGTAAATGAATGTAACACAGATAATTTTACAGTTGCGCTTTAGTAAAAAATGTTAAACATTCGATAGCGTAACACAACAATGTAACACTGTTTTCAGTATTACGTGCATAATGATGAAAATAGTGTAACACTAACATCAGTTTACGAGCGTAATGATGAAAATAGTTTTACATTTACAACAGTCTAAGAGCGTAATGCTGACAATAATATTACGCTGACGTCAGCCGCCGACAACAGCCGACATTACAGGCAATATGTTCACGACAATTTGGAAGTGCATAGTGCAGTACTGACGCTTCAGTACAAGACAAGCCAAGTCTTAAGTTTTATATTATGACTAGTGGGAATTTTGTTAGGGTTCATTTTAACTTCTTCAATGTATTACTTAAATACCTTCAAAATTTTAGTGGAGTTTGATATTGTTTTAGGGTTCACTATTAATTTGGTTATACTTTATTTCGTTTGGTTAAGTTTTGCTTCACTAATTGTTCCACGTTGCTTTACTCTGGTTTATAAATATCTTAAAAATCACAACATGACTTTTATACGTACTATTTATTACTTAATATTTTGCAGTATTCAGATATACTACTATGTTAATGGATGAAAAAGTTCTACTTGCATAAATATCAAATACAATCATCCGTATCAGACTGACTGTCGGTTGCTGACAATCGGCCACGGATAGTAAAATAATATTGCAGTCTTATCTTTGTAAAGCTGAGATTGTTTTCTTCCTACGCACATGTCGATCGCTTCGGTCATGACTGACGGCGATGGTATGCGGCTGACGTCAACGTAAGACGCCTAAAAGAAGTTCCCTTATAACAAATAAGGTCATTGGTACACTATGTTTAAGTTGTCTTAGTGATTTAGACTCATAATGTAATATAAATGACCCAGAATTTTGTATTTGTAATTTCAATTATATCGTCCACAAATAGAGTTCATTTTGTAAATTAATCTCTGTAGTGTACTTTATACAGGTTTCACCTTTTTCTGAATTGACCTAGTACTTTCGTCATCATTTCAGCTCACATTCGTCCACTAAGTCTAGAGATCCACTAGCCTCGATACTGAGCCACCTGCATCCATCGATTCCCCATAGGTCTTTTGAGGTCGTCACTCCATATAGTGCGGGTACTCACACTGCGTATACCGGTACGGGAACGCCGCCATTTGAGATCCATCTAGTGGTTGTCGGTTCTACGAGAAATGTATCCATTGAAACTTCAGTTTGCTTATCCTTTAGTCTTTAGTTACTTCAGTTGTACTGCGTAAATCCTCTGAATAGT
The DNA here is from genome assembly GCA_947507595.1 of Pyralis farinalis. Lineage (NCBI taxonomy): Eukaryota > Metazoa > Arthropoda > Insecta > Lepidoptera > Pyralidae > Pyralis > Pyralis farinalis. Next base: position 3,476,467 of record OX382263.1, read on the forward strand.
AGGTATAACACACCCCGAGTAAAGCCTATCGATGATCCCGGGTTCAATTCGTTTTTCGGATTTATGTACATATTTGTAATTATCACTCGGTCGGTGATGAAGAAAATGTCGTGAGAAAATCTAAGACCTAATCTAAGAAAGATCTGATTTTGCTTTTGGCTTCTGGAGGTCTGATAGCAGTCGCTCTATGTAAAACCCAGTATCTTTGCATTATCCTTAGGTAGCGGACCCTGTCAATCTTAATGGACTAGAAAACGGTATAGGAAGAAGACTGTCTAAATATTTGGATATCTGTGGTGTTAATTCTCTCAATTTAAAGTCAGATTTCGAGAAATAATATCAAAAGTCAATTAATAGTACGCTGTTGAAATGAGCTATACACAAATGATTCTTTATTTACATTTTGTCTGTGGTGCATATAATAATTTTCATTACAGAAATATACCTATCAAGGATCTTTATGACATTTTTTGTCGCCACTTCAGTTATTTTACATAAATTATTTTTGAATCGATTTAAATCTACATAAAAAGTTGAATCGCCATAGAATAGAGTTAACATTTCTTGATAAATTATTTGGTATTCGCCATATTGAATTCTTTCGGACATTCTTATATTGCATGTTATATTGCTGTATAAAATTAATATATCGCGAACTCATAATTATGTAATAACCGGTCGTAGGGTGTTGGTTATATAGATATGTAGCATACATATGTAACATATGCATGAATTACATAGCCCTAGTTTGTCGATGGTCTGGTGAAAAATGAATGATTTTTTTTCATTTTCTGTGATTTTAGATATTTCGTTGCCGTGACGAAAAATAATATATTTAGAATTAAAGTGTAAATCAAATCCTACTGAGTCAACTGTACCTTAACGGATACTTGTTGCGTTTCTGGATGAATTTTTTTTTTGATCATAAAATCAAATAAGCATTTTTTTGTTTGCTACAATGAAATATACAAACAAAAATAATGAGAAAGTAACTTATCTATGACCAAAATATTATTGAACTGAAATGCCATAATATTATAAACTGTGTTTCCACCGACTATGATATGAGAAGCAGTTTTTTGCACTGGTAATACAAAAAAGTACGTCAACAAATTAAGCAAAACAAAGTGGGCAATCGCCACTACCGAAACTGTGAATACAAATTCTTAAAGATATATCAGAGTTAACGCGTAGAATATATTTACACAATCACTTTACGTGAATTGTTTACCAGGCACGCGAAACATATTTCTCATTTCATTTTTACTTTAGTTTCGGTTGTATTGTCAGACAGTCTGAATTTTATCACATTATGTTACATTTGTAAATGAAATCAATTGCGACTACAATTCATTGTTTTTATAAACGTAATTTGTAACATCTATAGAATTAAATTTTAAAGCTTCTACAATTTTCATTTTTAATTCTCATTTGCTTTTTTGTATTACTTATCGTAGCCGGTAGAAACGCAGATTAAGTCGTTTATTTTTTAAATCTGTATAAAATGGAGGTACATATCATCATAGTGCATGTAAATTCCGTCGTTAATAATTATAAGTAAAGTTAAATCAATAACAATACGAATTATAGAAATAAAGTTTAGATACACAGTGAACAACATTGTTTTATTTCAACAAACTACTAAACAGTAGTTAATAATCTTATGAACGCCCATGCCAAACCCTTGAACCTAGAAAACTGAATTTTTGCATAGAGTTTACTTTTGTAATGCTCACGAGAGATAAGAATGTATTTTTTGAAATTCAACCCCTAAGGGGTGAAAAGGGGATTGACAGTTTGTATGGAGCAGAAATATTATTTCAAGTCAATGACTTGAATCTTTGTACAGATACTTTCTATTAGAATCCAAAAAAGTGATTTCAGCGTCTTCAAAAATTCCACCCCTTAACCCTTCGAGACCCGGGTGGTCGAATACGACCGCGAAATGTATGGGAAAACGTATATAACGGGTTCTGACTGCTCAAAGGGTGTAACGGAGGTCTCAAGTAAACTCTAAAGTAAGATAAAAGTTGAACTGTTAAGAAATTTATTTTTATAAAAGTGAGCTACTTGAGACTTTGTAAACATACTCTTAATAAAGATGTCAAAAAAGTAATTTCAGCATTTTTCAAAATTCTACCCTTAGAGGGCTGAAAAGAGGGTTGACAGTTTGTATGGAGTAGAAATATTTTTTAAAGTTGGTGACTTGAAACTTTGACTAAACTACAGATACTCTCTATTAGAATCCAAAAAAAAAGTGATTTCAGCGTGAAGTGATTACAAAAGTACTCCATTTTTATTAACATAGATTAGTTTTCCATACTTTTCTTTTTTGAATTACTAGCATTTCGAAAACGACCAATGGTCAATGCCAAGAAGGAATGCCGAAAGAAACTTGCCAATACAGAGTATTTTTACAATTATTATTACAAAATCTATGACAGTATAACAATCTAAATGATGATGATGTCAATTAATAAAATGACAAAATATAAAAAGAAATCTATCGTTATACATGTGTTGAATTATTACCAGACATCTTTCTCAGTCAGACATTCATCGATTTTATAATCACTTTTTCAAAAGAGTGTTTTTAATGTGCCTTTTTTGGAAATCTATTACAGAATCGAATACGATTTACAACAGAAGCAACTTATTTCTGCTTATTTGTTATGTTTTCATAAATATATGAATATATTTTGTTATGTTTTCATAAATATACCTACTGAGAGATTTTTTTTTAATTCCCTAAGTGATTTCCTGGAGTCCACGTTTTGTTTACTCTCGCTTGCAAGCCACGTCGTCTCAATGTCAGCCGCCTTCTCCACAGCAGTACCACACGACGTAATCTGTGGAAGTAACTGAAATAGACTAAGCGCGCAGTAGCGACGTCCTTTAATTGACTAATTCTCACAGGCGAGTTTATTTATGAGGGGGCCCACTGTAATTAGGAACCCCCTGTAATTCCAAAATACACTATTATCTTTAACTATCTAATTTATTATTGTCAATGAAAACTTCGATATTGGCAGAAGTCACATTTGGTATACTAAATATACGTGGGTAATTCTGGAAAAAAAAAAGAATAATATAATTAACTACCAGCCAAAATAAAATTTACTGCACACACGTTAGGGTTAGCTAGAAGATATATCTTTAAAGAGATAAGCTCGCCGTTGCACATTGTTTTCTGTAATACCTAATTTTATGTTTTGTTATGCAGTAAAGGATAAATAAATAAAAAATAAAAGTCGCAAGATCTCAATCCAGGACTGTAAGGACGATAACACCTTCCATAGACAAATTTTCGATTGTCGGAAGGAGTGAAGAATTGGCAAACAACACAAATCAATAAACATCAGTAACCCAATAGTGGTATAAGTAAGGGTTGATTGGTTAAAATTAATAGAAACAAGTAGATTTATATTACAAAATTATTTTATTAACTATCACATAGGTATAAAAGCTTTACATATATTTACAAATTAAATTTGACGGTCTTTGATTACATTTTTTTTTATATAATATGTATGTACTATTACATACAACACTTGCAGTTATAAAGTATACAAAAAGATTGTATACTTATTGCTGATTACGAGATTGCAGTAGGCAACTTCGTGGAAGTCTAGGAAAGGCCAAAATATATATGTAGATGATCGAAAATAGAAATAAATCCATTCAATAAACAAAAAAGGTGAAAAAGAAAGGCAAACGAACGAATAAAATGTAGCTAAAGCACTTGCAACGTGTCACCGTAATTTTACCACTTAATAAGTATAAAAACTATTACCGCGTATATTTAAAGGTGAATTAAAAACAGTTTTACTTTTCGCCTACGTGATTTATTTTTAATCAAATGTTATTTAACTGATGTTACTTACTATGCAAAGATGTATCACTTCAATCTTAGCATACTCTGTAAGGTAATTCGCATTGAATAAAATGCAAAAATGTATTTGAAAATAAACGGTTACAATCATTTTGTGCGTAAGAATTTTATAAGCATCTAAATAGCCTTGCAGTTTGTCTTTATGGGAAAATAAGCATAAGGCAGAAATAAAACGTATGGCAACGCATATAATATACTACTTTATAAGAATATAATATGTATTATAAAGATAAAATTTTACATTTTGTTAAGAAATCTCAAGAATTTTTGCCTAAAATACGCTAAGGAAATTGCATAGTAATATAAACTTTGGGACAATTTATTCGCCCTACCTTCACCTAGCCTGTGCCTAAAAGTACAAAAAATAAATCGATATTAACGCAAGTAATATCGATTTATTTTTTGTACTTTTAGGCTTTATATAATTAAAGCTAATTGTGTTTAAAAAGAGGTGTTAATAAACAATATATTAGGAGAGAAGGATATTGATTTAAAAGGAAGGATTTCCGAATTTAAACAGTTTCGTTTCGAACGCCATCTTTACTACAAAACAATCCGCTACATGGTATAAGAGAGGCAGACTCTCGTTATTGCGTCAAATTTGCTATATTGCCGTATACACAAGTCAGATCGCACATGGAGTAGGTACTGTAGTCACCTTTGGTCGGGTGCACCTGGATAGTTAGGACCGTGTGATTCGGTTCAGAGACGCACTGTGAGAATTATCGACTATTCTAAACTTACAAACGGTATTGAGGTTTAAGGAGAGATTTCGCCTCCCTTTGTGTGTTCTACCGATTGTACAGTAATGGAATGGAATGGATTGTAATGGAATGTGTTCTGAAGAATCGTTTGATATTGATGCTGATAGAGTCTTTTCACAACACACAGGAACTGCAATGGTTGCGTATTGTACGGTTCCAGTGAAGTTTTCAATAATTGTGAAATGTTTCTATGACTATTTTAAACGGGACAGGCCCACCACTCATACCCACCACTGTGTCTCCTGTGTAGCCAGAATTAACAGCGGCGACCACAAAAAAGGCAATGAACAGTGAAGTCCATTGCCGTCCCGGGGGTTAAACTACAGCTGCCTTGGAACTCACAACGAATTTAATCAGAAGAAATTTGTAGGAGTAGGAAGTTTTAGAATTGACTTCGCCTCTTGGCAAAGTGAGAGACAGCAACATGACAAATAAGGCATTTAAAACCTCAAAGAGATGGCTAATCAAGTGAAGCTCAACTGCCGTGCACCACGGATTATCAAATATCTAACACTATTGGGACCTAAACTGTGTGTTGTTACCTAACACATCGATTCCAATAATATAGATTGCAGAACCGCCTAAACGCCTGGTAATTCTATGACTATTGCAAGAAACAATCGATTATCCAATTTGCCTTTCTCTTAACACCGCACCATTTACCTGTCCAATTAACCTGAGCAACAGAATATGCCAGCTCAAGAAGCCGCCCGAGTAAAAATCTTAACAGTAAGGTCACGGGGTCATCCGGTAGGAAAGAAAAAACTCACAAGCCACAGGGACTATTAATTAACGTTTCGGTGAAGCGAACCCATAACATTTTCCCCTACCAAAGCTCATAACAAAAACAAATAATCTGCAACATTCTTTTTAGCCTAAAGTACCTTAGCCTAAACAAATTAATGTACACACCTATTCAATTAACATTGAGCATAAAGTGTAGACTGCATTTTGCGAATATATCTATTTTTAAAAAATTCATATAATATATATATAACTAAACCCATTACAATACTTAACCTTATTCACATGTATTTGTGTTCAGTTATGTCATGTCACTTTATTAAAGCTAAATAGGTGACAATAGTCTTTAAAATATGCCTTTACCGTTGGCGCCACACGTCGTGAGAGATAATGCGCTAACAGCGAGCTTATGTACATACACTCTTAAGGATAGTGCATGCAATGTAAACAACCTTTGTTTACAATATAAAGTAACTTTTGTTTACAATGTAAAGTAACTTTTGTTTACAATGTAAAGTAACTTTTGATTACAATGTAAAGTAACTTTTGTTTACAGTATAAAGTAACTTTTGTTACAATTTAAAGTAACTTTTGTTTCCAATGTATTTCTTTAAAAGGTAAACATGTAGGGCAACTATAAAATTATTGACATGTAGTCGCCATTTTGTCATTAAAACCTAAGTCGGCCATGTTGGTGAAGATTTAAGATGGCTGTTAAGCGGCCATTACGTTTAGTGTGCGTTCAGGCGTTGTTGTGTAAGAAGAATTTCCAGTAAACCATCCGCTGATCCAGTATAGAATCAAACCCCAGAATAGACATCTGACGATGACATCTACCCAGTACATCCTGAAAAGAAAACGTGTGAGATGTTAGTATATTAAGAAATTCTTTTAGATGACAAAAGAGAGTAGTATCTATCTATATATTCACGCCAAATCTCTTGCGGGGCATACAGAACCCAGCGCCACATGACTCGGTGCTTACACACCTCACTCACTTCAGTAACATTCATAGCTCTTCTAATGCATGCTCGCCGGTTTCTAGCTCCTGACATCACCTTCTAATAAAACACTATCAATTTACGGCCCACCAGATATCCTGGAAATGCCTTCCACTTCACTTACACTCTCATGTGTCTCCTGGCAGCTGGAAGAGTATCATCATACTCTTTCAGGATGTAGTTCCGGGCAGCCCTAATGCAGTCTTCGAAGTATTTCAGGATGTCCAGACCTGTAATTCATTATTTTATATGTAGAAGAATATAATTTTGAGGACCGGCGATGTCCAACTAACGGATTATGCATCTTAATACTCTTGCTCTCTTAAAAATCCATTCTAATTCACTCACCGTCATTGCGAACATATTCTGAAAGTGTCCTGTTACAAATTCTATGCACTCTCTGTGCGATTATAAAAAAATGATCTCTAGATTATCAATACAGTTATCTATAAATTGTCATAAAAATCTTTATAAATTACTAGCTGACCCGACAAACGTTGTTTTGCCATATAAATTATTCCTAGGATTATTTTAGTATTATAAAAATAGGTGTTGATGGTAGAAGGGTGAATTTAGGGTTGTATGTATTTTTTAATGCCACATCATAAAAAAAAATGACAATATTTTATCAAAATCGGTCAAGCCGTTTCGGAGGAGTATGGTAACTAACATTGTGACACGAGAATTTTATATATAAGATTAAACAAAGTTATCCCTAAATTATCAATAAGGTTATCTATATGCTATGAAAAAGTTCTATAAAGCTAAAAAAATAATCTGTAGATTGTCAATATACTTCTCAATGAATTATCTCTAGATTATCTTACCTGTGGCATCCACCTTATAATCCCTCTTCTCCCTCGCGTTGAGCTTGAGACGTACAGTCTGAGCGATGTCTGATTTGAAGTCCCATTGGTTGTTTGTATAGTATTCGAAAACGTCAAAACCTTTGCTGATACGACGTTGGACTCGCATAAGCCTGAAATTCAAATTTTTCATTACATCAATGGTGCTAATCTTAATCACCAATTACATTATTGGATTTCGAAAAACTACCAATCACATTGCAGGATTTAAAAAATTGAACATGAGGTTAGTCTAATGGTAATCATAGTGAACACATATATAAGGTATAACAAAATGTATTGCGTGTATTTTATAACGCTGATTGCAAAGTTAGGTTTTGTTATGACATTGTTAACCGTGCTCTCAATGTCGCGTCTTCCTATCTCGAATCAAGAATCCAAAAAGTGAGTATACTTAGAGAGCGGTGCACCGCAAGGCTCAATCTAGGGCCAATCCTTTTTTTAATTTACGTAAGAACTATAGATATATTTTTGCTGGCAATATTTCTATTGATGGTTCAACGTGATATATATAATTTTGATATAACACACTGCCACGTGTCCATCAATGGTTTACGGCAAATAACTACTTTTATAACCGCACCGCTCGCTGACGGTGGGGAATTCACCCTCACAAGCTGGAACCGCAATGGTCGCATACTGTGCGGTTCCACAGAAGTTTTCTCCCGAGAACTCTCAAGCTGTGGAATGAGCTCCCAGCCGAGGTTTTTCCAAGGGACTACAGCATGAAATTCTTCAAGAAATGCATGAAGAGGTTTTTAGAGGGTCGTTTTAGGGTCGGCAACGCATGAGTGACGCCGCTGGTATTGCAAATGTCCATAAGCTACGGTGACTGTTTACCATCATGCAGGCCGTATGCTTGATTGCCACCTTAGTGGTATAAAAAATAAAATGACTTCAGCACTAAATGATAAATCAAATGCGTCAGATTCTGTCTTCTAAATGTTGCACAAAAAGTAGTGTCGCCACTAATAACGAACTGCAAAAATTTAGAAACGACCAACACTACTATTTTCTACTTGTCTGTCTGTTTTATAAAGCAGAAGACTGAGTAAAAAAATAGTAAACAAAATATTATAAATTTGATTAGTTGAGTTTTTCCTTCCATAATATGGTGTTTTGTTTACAGCTGATACACAAGTTGGAACTGCATTTCAAAATGCCATACATTTTTTTTATTTTTTTTGGCCCTCGACTCATCCCCACCACTGTGTCTCCTGTGTAGCCAGAATAACAGCGGCGACCAACAAAAAGGCAATGAACAGTGAAGTCCATTGCTGTCCCGGGGGTTAAACTTAGTTTTATATTGAAAGCCAGTATATTGTTGCCGGTGTAAATTGTCTACAACCGGGAAGAAGTTACAAACGATCAGACGGTGATGAAGAAGAAGAACCTCAAGAATACCTGCAAGAAACCTCAGGTATAACCGCCAGTTTTGTATTCGGACATCTACACTAGAAAATGTGACGTCAATAGAAGACTCGCCCATTGGGCTGCTAAAAGTAGGTGGTGCTTTTGGGCTATTGTGAATAAGAAGATTCATTTCAGCAATGAACTCTTCAACAGCAGAGCGTCTGTCAGCATCGGTTGCTCTCAGTTTACCGCACCATAATGGCGATGATGCATTTACGTCAACTCCTACAACTACGTTATGACCAGAAAGCGCATGTAATTATCAAAATTCAGTTTAGAGAAGCAGGTCCAAATTTGTTTCTGTCTTTTGTTTTAAATATATTCACATGACTATGACATGGAAATAAAATTTACATGACTATGACATGTAAACAAAAATTGACAGAATTACTATTTGGAGAAAACCCACCGGCGCTCTGTCTTTATAATTTGAATTAATAAGTTCTATTCGTATTTCATGGTATTGCTGTTAGATGGCGCTGTGGTTAAAAATGTTTGTTGACCGTGATGTTTGTTGGAGCGTCTGCATATGTCTAGTCACCTAAATAAAGGATTTCGATTACTTTGTAGGAATAATGTCTAAATCATATCTTACTAGCTGAACCCTAGTACTTAGTCTGTACCCCGGTATCCCGTAGGGGCCGCTTTTCCTACTTTTTTTCTTTCCTCGGCTTCTAAGGATCGTATCGTGATACTGAATAGCCTATAACCTCCTCCAAGAATTGGGGTATCAAATGCAAAAATAATTTTTCAAATTCGACGAGTAGTTACAGAGATTAGAGCGTTCAAACAAACTCGTCTGCTTTGTACGTTAGTATAGAAATCGACAGATAGGTACTTATTTAATTCTTTGAGGAGGTACGTGTTTAAATATTTGTTGAGAGTTAGTTCTTTTTCTAGAAGATACTTACACAGGTTCATAGCCGATGCAGAACAACAGTGCGTCGACGATGGCGGCAGGGACCCAGTGGAACAAGAACGCACAAATGTTGTGATACAAACGAGAATGCTTCATAGACCCACCGGGGTACCTGAAAAAATACAATTATTATCGGTAAGAAGAAATAGAAGTAAAGAAGTGATAGTGGTACGCTGGACGTGATAGCCTAGTGGAGAAGGACCAGGTTTATTGACCAACTGGTCCCGGAACCAATTTATGTACATATTCCTGATTGTCACTTGATAGGCGGTGAAGGAAAACGTCGTGAGGAAGCCTGCACGTGCAAGAAATCATATTTGGAAAGACGTGTTACCTTACATGTAAAAAGAATGCAGGATGAAAGAATGACGAAGCAGATATACAATGCAAAAGTGGAAGGATGTAGGAGTCGAGGAAGGCCAAGACTCACCTACCATGACCAAATTGGTCGTGTTCTATCAGAAGGTGATGTCAGGAGCCCTAGAAACCGGGGAGCTTGTATGAGAAGACTAATGAATGTTAAAGAAGTGAATGAGGTATGTAAGGATCGAGTCACGCGGCGCTCGGTCCTCTCTGCCTACCCCGCAAGGGATTTGGCGTGAAGTTATAGATAGATAGATAGTGTTACCTAACCTAAAAAATATGTTTTCGACGAGATCGGTGGCCTAGCGGTTAATAACGCGACTTTGTCTCCGACGATTGTTGGGTTCGATTACTTGTGTTCCTGCATGTCAATGAGGTCACCAGTAAGCTCCTAAGGAGTTGCTGTGTAAGCAGCAGAGGTGCCATCACACGAGTTTTACATAATATATGTGTATATATTCTTTATTGCATATAGCAGTGTTAAACATAGTAAAAAAAAAATGTAGTTTTGCAAAGGCGAGCTTGTCTCTATAATAGAAAGATCTCTTTCAGCCAACATGTGCTGCGGGACATTTTGTAAAGTATACCGGATAGCAAATATACAATATACCAGAGATACAGTAATACATTAAATAACAAAATACAATTAAATACTTATTAATATTACTCACATAACATTATAATTATGAAATAAATACTACCAAAATAAACGTTCATAGGTTATGCCGTACGATTGTACGCCTGCCGAGGCAAAGGAGGCAAGCTTTTATAATCATTAAGAAAACCTGACATTACGCTACCTAAGCCTAAGAATTTGGCGAAGATACTGATTTTACGGAGCGGTGGTGGCCCCGCGGTATACCGCACGCCTAACAAGTCGTCGGCGTTCGAACTCCGGCGGGCGCTTACTCAGTTTTTACCAGTAGGTACAATTTACTTACGTTCAGCTACCACTCGCTCCCGGCGAGGGAAAACACCGCGAGGAAACCCGCACATGCAGATCTTCTGGATGTGTAATCATGATTCATTGTCTTATCTGGTTTCCCTTTAAGGGTTACGGAGGTCAGACGGCAGTCGCTTGGTTATTACATAACTGGACTCGCCACATCTTGGATCATGATCATAGCGAGCCCCGGGCTCCGTAGTGGATGCAACCGGGACTTACTGCTTCATGAGTGAGCGACTGATTTTTACATGGAGCAACTACTGTCCGACCCCCACAACTCAGAGGTAAAACCAGACCTTTCTTAGGTTAAGGTAACACGAATTTCGTAATATAATTTCTTGGACGTGCCGGTTTCCTAACGATGTTTTCTTTTACCGCCAAGCAAATGATAAATATGTACATAAATCTGAAAACGCAAATTTAGTGGTACACCCCAGGATTCGAACCGGAGGACAGTTCGCCAATAGACCCGTTCTTAATCCACTGGGACGCATGACAATTGGTTTCATCACCAATTATCATGCGTCAAAATCAATCACTATATCATCATAGTGTCTGTACTCACCAAGCAACCCCGTTGAGGGGTACCCTATTCATGACGATCTCCCTGCCGGCCTCGATCATCTCCGACCACGTGACTTTGATTTCAGCAGACGAGGTGAAGTTGATTATGTTCGTTTTCTTGTCACTGCAAATAACAAACACAGAGTTGTAAAAGCGAGAAACATAACGTACTAACATTAGCGATGGCCTGGCTAGGAAAGAAAGAAGTTGTCAATTCAATTGAAACATACGAAGTCAAAAAAGAAAATAAAATATTAAACAGAAAATAAAATATTGAACGCCAGATATGACAGAACAAACTTGCCACAGGTATCAGTCACAGAAACATAACTGACGCTATAATGGTGATGAAATAAAAAACATTGTAAACGTACCCTTCAACACAGTAATGCCACACCAGAATCATGATTCCATTAATGAAGACGTCCACTGGTAAGTAATCGGCATAACTGTTACTCTTGCAGTACATAGTCCTGATGACTCCTTTGCCGGCTCCTGTAAATAAACAGATTTTTATGCGACTTGACTGAAAAACTTGTATGTCGCTTGATAATATCCGTGCTTCGGATGACACGTTAAGCCGTCGGTCCCGGCTGCTGTCCATAGATGACACTCGTTAAGCTAAGTCAGTGGCCCTCGGGTGGCTTGAAAACACAGGCCTCAGCCAATTCGCATTTGAGCAGCGTGGTATGCTCTAAACGCCTTCGGTTGAAGGGAGACCCTTATCCCGGCAGTGGGATGAGTAAGAGTTGATGTGGTATGGTATGGTCGCTTGTTAAGATGTGGTTGACAGGTTTATTTCAGGCAATAATGTTTGTAAGAAACATAAATTTAAATGCGACGGAAACAGGAATGGATGGTAGTCAAAGACGAGTAATAGCTGAAGATAGTGTGAATGGAGCGCTGGGAAAACTTCTGAGTTGTAGTATCTTGACCCTGAAGGCAGAGCTGCATACACAACGCACTGCTGGCTGTTAATACTTGTAGACCGTGTTTGCAATGATGACATAAGAAATGAAAATATCATCATGAACGGATCTGTTTTCTTTTTATACAAATGTGAAGCGGTTGCCGTAGCCTATGGACGCTTGTAATACATTCAGTGTCACTCGCGCAACACACCCAGACCAAGACGAAGAGATATGTTCATGCACACAAATATTTGTACTGTGAGGGAATCAAACCAAGGGTGTCAAAGTCACGTCATTCACTGTGCCACCGAGCTCGTTCATCCAACAATTTATTTATATAGCCCAGATCAAAATATAAGTATCTAGTAAAAACAAAAATAAACGTCGAATAATAAAAAGATGAAATTAAATGATTTAATAGAAAAAAAATTATAAAAGAAACCATTCAGTTGGTCCGAAAAAGAGTATTGGTGTTAAAAAAGAAGAGACATATTCCATAGTAGGAGACAATACAGGAAGAAAGAATAACCAAACAGATATATAACATTAAAGTGGAAGGATGTAGCAGCCAAATAAGGCCAAGACTTATATCTATATTAACCATGTGTGTTGTGTTTTAATACGGTGATGTCAGAAGCCCTAGAAAGCGAGCATGCATCAAAAGAGCTATGAATTTAAGGTTAAAGTAAATTTATTGTGAACAGATATAACAACATCACGAAAAAAAAATCTATTTCATACTTACCAATAAGAAGACCTGTAGGACCATTGATGTTATCTGTCCATCCTGGTATCGGCTCCTGCCAGATTGGGATTACTGAAAAAGAGAATTTTATTGTAAAAGGAACGGAAATTTACGAAAATCTTTCAAGACACAGCAATAATAAAAAATATGTGATGCGATAACAATAATCAGCATTTCTATTTAGGTCTCATAATGATAAAATCCTTCATAACTTAGTTACAAATTTTCTCATCAATATTTGGCTTCGTTACACGCAGAAAGCCCTTTGTGTTCAATACAATAATGCGTTCCGGGTGCTAATGGGGCTGCCTCGTTTCTTCAGCGCATCAGGGATGTTTGCAGAAGCCCGCGGTGATTGCTTTTTTACTGTCATGGGTCACTGGTGCACCGGTTACAGGACAGCCCCAACATCATCTTGAGCACGATCGCGACTAGACTGGATTGCTCTTATATAAATCGCCGCTGTAGGGTCTCCTCTTCTGTGGACATCTCGTAGCACATAATTTTGATGTTTTAAAATCACGTATTACTAACATAGTTCTTAAGTTTTATCTTTGTTACTAACTAAATGAGTCTTGTTACTTGAATAAATATATATATATATGATGATATGATGATGAATATTAACCTACACTGGTCCCATGTCATCTGCGTTGTCTGCTTTCTCTTCGTCAGTCATCATCGAGTTATTCACTCTCTTTTCATGTATACCATCCTTAACATACGCCATATATTTCTCAACATACTAACTCGCATGTTTACTTCCACCATCCTCTTCCTCACATCACTGGTCAAAGCGTTTTGACACTTACCTAATTGCGGCTATATCAGGGCAGACTGTTTGCTTCCGTCTAACCGTCTAATTTACTAACTGGTCATTGCATCTTTTCACTAACAGGTACCACTCTCATACTTCCAATTATCAATATATTCATTCTTATTTTGTCTAGTATCAAAATCTGTGAATTTACAAAATGAATGAACCCCAACATCTACATATTAAACTACAGAATGCCGTCTAGTCTCAAATAGACAAAGGAAAATGCATTTTTTATTAAATGCATAAATAATTTAGGATACATAGGTACGAGCATGTACTCGCAATACATATAAAACGCCCTAGCGAAGACAAATAAGTCTTTTTGGTTTATAATTAAAAAATAAAATAAAGTTATGTAGTAAGAACGTGCTCACCAATTGAGGGTCTGAGGACAGCAGCTGGGATCTCCGACATGGCTTCTACCACCAGGGCCTCTCCGAGGGCTTTTGTAAAGGCATATGTGTTTGGGAAGGTGTTCAATAACCTGAAAGAATTACATAATTTATGGTGTCACCAGTTATTGCCGATGCTCAAAGATCACCGTAGGTAATAATAACAATCTTGGTACTTGGTTACTTACTTGGGAGTAAGAGTTTCAATGGTATCATCACTCATCCACTCAATAGCTTCGATGATCTGATGAGGATCCGCGGGAGGAGGGTATGGCTTCTCCTCTAGAAGACTCTCGTGGAGATGGCAGTATGCGGTCGAGATGTGGATGAAAAGCTGAGGAGTAAATACAACATCTGGATCACCGATACTCTGAACACAACACTCGTTTTTGCACCAAATGAGAATATAATTTTGTACAGTAAACAGCATTTAGTTTGTTTCAACAAATTGAATGCTGCTTCGAAGCACAATCAAAAAGTGGATTGTTAGAGCCAAATTTAATACCGTCGGTAGAGTTGTTCATCTTGTATGCACCACTATTGACACTGGGAGGGGCTGTGTTTCCTACCAAATCAATGCTGAAAATTTCAATTAACAACGAGGTATCCGGCAAACGCCGCTCTCTCTCTCTCGGTATTCATCGAATCGATTGAGCCAGTCGGCATACCGGCAGAGGTGCTGATGTTGGGTGATTCTGAGTTGTGTTCTGTACAGACTTGCCTTTTCGAGTTTTCGTACCCCACTGAGCAAGTCTGATTTTCGTACAAGACTGCTAATATGCAACCGGTGCTCAAAAAGGGCGATAGATCAGATCCATCCGGATTCCCATCTCTTCGCGCTGATGCTATTTCTGCTGCATATGATATGGTGTAAATTTTTGGCATTCGTTGCTGTGCGGACAATGTCGGTTACCCGGTGCCGTCATCCGCATAGCAATAAAGATAAAAAGATAAAAAATATTTATTTGCATTTAGACCCTCACGGGCACTTAGGCACGTCTTACATTTTCAATATTATATACCAGCATTTCAAATGACCATTGGCGAAGAAGAAATGCCAAAAGAAACTTGCCAATATAGGTCTTTTTTCCAAATCATCTTATACATATTACTATAAATATAATGATATGAGTGTACATATAGTGATATCAAGTGGTACAATTAAAGTTATATTAATTCATGTGCTGAATCATTTCCATACATCTCTGTCAGTTAGATATTCATCGATTCTATAATAACCCTTCTTACATAGAGTATTTTTGATGTGTCTTTTGAACATATTGTCAGGCAAGGACAGAACAGTTTGATACAATGAATACCTTCTCACTGGTCACTGCCCTTAGAATGCCATTGTGACATTGATTATCCTGAGACATATCGAGTGATGATCAGTTTCGCAGTCACTTGGAGTGCAAAGACAAATTCGTTATTAAGAAGCTTCGTGTGCTAGACAGAACAAGGGTATATTTTATGCCCCAGTATCGTTATACGTGAATAAAGTCCAGGTCTAACCTCACATGGAATACTTTTCGCATATCTGCGCTTGTGCCCCTCAGCTTATTATGGAAATTTGCGGCGAAGGCTTATCAGCTCAGCGTTCAGCAGTGAACGTCCTTCGGCGGAAAGGATGATTTCGTTCAAATCTGCGGTGACCCAGTTATATCCGATATTGGAGATCTCGCTGTCTACACGAATAGACAACGCGCCTCTGTGTATGTGTTCATCACGGGGAGTGTTGAAAAGAGCTGGTTAATTGTAAAAATAACCTGTCGCAGATTTTTTTATACCACTAAGGTGGCAAACAAACATACGGCCTGCCAGATGGTAAACAAAACAGCACTATAATGCCACTCACCGTCCACTCAGACTCTCAAAACTCAGACTACACAAATTTGATATGAATATCTCCATGGTCGATTGACTAGAGATTATATGCATCCTTGGGTCGTGGGTTAAATTCTTGCTACGAAAAGTTCGTATACCAGTATTGAGATTACTAAGACGTGATGATCATAAATGGAAATGAAACTGTACTTGCCTGTAACTTCTTGCACTGTTTGGCCAGCTCTACCATCAGTTTTACTCCCCTGACGTTCAATAGTACAGCTTTCTTCAGCTCCTCATCAAATCTGAAATCAATCATAGAAAGTCTTTCAACATCAATCACGGACAACTGGTAAGTCTTACTAAAGATAAAAATAAATTATTTGCCATTACGCCCTGTCGGGCCTTTAGACACGGCTTACATGCTTTAAATCAATTCATATTGTATATTAGTAGTTTTTCATAGCTTTGATCTCTCTTTTTTAATCTACCAGCATTTCTAAAATTACCATTGGCGAAGAAGAAATGCCAAAAGAAACTTGCCAATACGGGTCTGTGTTTCAAATCATCCATATATATTACAATAAATATATATGAGTGTGCATATAGTAATAAGTGGTACAATTAAAGATATATTAATACATGTGCTGAGTCATTTCCATACATCTCTGTCAGTTAGATATTCAATGATTCTATAATAACCCTGCTTACATAGAGTATTTTTGATGTGTCTTTTGAACATATTGTCAGGCAAGGACTGAACTGTTTCAGGTAATTTATTATAAAATCGAATACAATTTACAACAAAAAATCTATTATTAGTCTTAGCAAGCCGATGTATCAGCATACGCAATCTATTCCTGCTTCTAAGACTTTCATTATTTTTTTAAAACGACTCTATATTTTTACGAGCATACATCATGTTGTCATAAATATACTGAGAGGTAACTGTGAGGATATTTATTTATTTGAATAGGTCTCCAATTGATTCCCTGGAGCCCACGTTATAAATAGAGCGGATGGCTCTCTTTTGTAATATAAAAATATTTTCAATATCATCCGCTTTTCCCCACAACAGTATACCAATGACACAATGCTGTGAAAGTAGCTGAAATAAACTAGGCGCACAGTAGCCACATCCGTCAATTCTCCTAACTGCATATGCGGCGGAGCTGAAGTTACTGGCCAGTTTATTTATGTGGGAGGCCCACTGCAATTTGGAGTCTATTGATTTTCCATGAGATACAGTATCAATCAATTTGATAGACACAATTTTATACATTTGGTTTTAGTTGAGTTTAATAAGAGATTATTACGGTGTACCATGTAGGGCAAATCATTCACATAGTAAAAATAAAAAGCGGCCCAATATAGAGCCTTGGGGCACCCCAATATTAACATTGATGCCCTTAGATTTGATCCCATTTATAACAAAAGTCTGTATTCTGTTACTTAAGTAAGTTGCAATTAAATTATGGGCTTTACCACTAACTCCATAATGAGACAGATTGAGCAATAATGTTCGATGGACAGCTAAAGATGTTGTATCCTGTCTTACAGGATAATTTAGACTAACTTAACGATATAATGGAAGTTTTGCGTATTTGTAGATCTGGACAAAGCATTTAGCAAGATTTCTGTCCCTAGACTGATGCATAATCCTTTGGTGCAGGATCGCGTATTTAAACTCAGTCACAATTCACAGCTAACTGGTAATTAATTATCATTGCATGTCGAGATCTCTCCATAAAATGCGGTCTGATATAAAGCGAGATACATACCTGGTCGGTGTGAACTAACCACATTTAAATCGCTAATGTAAAAAAAATACCTTATAGTAGCGGCTGCATGTACAATGATATCTACATCATTGATAAGTCTTTGTCTGTCTTCTTGGCTCACTGCAAGATCTTTCTCGCTCACGTCTCCCGCTACGATTGAAACTTTCTCTAGGAGCGGTTCCACACCGCCTCGGAGATTTCGAACTTGCTCGAACAGCTGGAAATTTAAATAAGACTTGTTCATTCACAACTTCTTTAAAATGCTGTAGTGAAATAGCATTGCATATTCAGATATTGGATATATGTAATATCGGGTGCGTCACAAGGACAACTACTAGTACCCAAGATAAAATCCTACTTATTTTTCTAATACCTAATAACATTCCTTTATGAGTATGTATTGTTTCTTTTTGTGTAAAATATACCATGTTCTGCATTGCATTGCATATTGTAGGTGATTAAATGATCTCCATATATATTCTTTATGTTCTTAAAACTATCATTTCTTTGTTTTTCACATTCCCGCACAACTCTGAAAAAGATATGCGTCTCCTTTGGAGCTTCCTGGTCAACTTCAAATCATCAGCAGAATAAATGAAGAACTGTTGTCGAAAACATTCACTCAACTCTTCATTCTTTCGCCATAGTCTTATTAATTCAGGGCGTTTAGATGATATTGGCATTGAGTCTAAAGATACTCTTGAGATTCTCTAGCCTTCCACGATCAAATTGGTGGAGTTTATATTGATAATATATTTAGTAATGTAAAACCTTCGTATCAATCTATAATTAATAAAGTTCAGTCAGACCATTCAGGTCAGTTGGTTTCATTTCCAAATTCTTCAAAAATACAAAGAAAGCAAATAAATTATATACCATTTAGTAAAAGCCGCTTAGAAAGATTTAAGTCTAATATAGCAGAAAAAATTGTATTGTTGCCCTATCACGGTACTCCGGACCACTTGTACTGTTCATTATTTAGCTTAATCACTAGTGAATTTAATGCAATCTTTACTCCAAAACAACTGTCTGTAAGTGACCGTATGACATTCAGTGATTGGGCAACTCCTGGTATTTATAAAAGTCGGAATAAATTGTATGAACTTTATGAAGAAAGGACCTGTAATCACAATCCGACTTTTCAAGAACTTGTAAAAAATTATGCTAAAATATTTAAACGAGCCTGTTCCAATGCTAAATCTATATATTTAAGAAATAAAATCACTGGTTCAACAAATATTATTAAATCTGTTTGGAATATGATAAATTATGAGACGGGTAGAGCGAAAGTACGTAGTCGCGACTTTCAGTTAACGATAAATGATATAGATATCAAAAATGATGTAGAAATTGCAACTGAATTTGAAAAATATTTTTCTAACATTCCTCTTATTACTACGAGAAATCTTAGGTCTTCTTCTATAGCTGCTGAACTGGTTCTCAAACAGAGCGTGGTAGAATGCGACACAATATTTGAATTTTCAGCTGTAAGCCCAAAAGATGTTTTGAACGCTTTTAAATCAATAAATATGAAAAACACTAAAGATCTGTGGGGTCTATCTGTCAAAACCATATCTTCTATTATTATTTCAATCGCTCCACATTTAGCTACAATTTTCAATTGTTGTGTGGCATCTGGTGTATTTCCTGACTTGATGAAACATAGTAAAATCATTCCATTATTTAAATCTGGTGATAGTTCGGACCCTTCGAATTTTCGACCTGTTTCCATACTGCCCATTCTCAGTAAAATTTTTGAAAAACTAATGCTTAGCCAGTTGCTCAGACATTTCAATACACATAATTTGCTTCATAGGAGACAGTTCGGATTTACGAGAGGTTGTTCAACTATAGACGCAGGGATTCATTTGCTTAAAAGTATATTCGCGGCATGGGAAGGTTCGCAAGATGCCTTGGGAATTTTCTGTGATCTGTCTAAAGCGTTTGACTGCGTGCACCATGACACTCTTGTCAGAAAATTACACCACTACGGTATCAGGAACAAGGCTCTCGAACTTCTGTCTTCTTATCTGGGCAATAGGATACAGAAGGTCGATGTTAATGGTAAGAGATCTTCGGGGTCCCCTGTAGTTATGGGAGTCCCACAGGGGTCAATTCTAGGTCCATTCTTATTTTTAGTATATATAAATGACTTACCTTATTATGTAAAGGATAAACATGAGATTGTATTGTTTGCGGATGATACCTCTTTGACATTCAAAATTAATAGACAGTTAGATAATTATGACGAAGTTAACGATGCTCTCTCTAAAGTTATGCATTGGTTTAATGTTAATAATCTGCTTTTAAATGATAAAAAGACAAAAGTAATTAAGTTCTCAACACCTAATGTAAGACAGGTGACTACCAATGTCAATGTTAATGGAACTAATTTAGCCCCTGTGGAGACAACTGTGTTCTTGGGTATAACAATTGACTCCAAACTACAATGGGGCCCACAAATTGAAAAATTATCAGGAAAACTAAGTTCTGCAGCCTATGCAGTGAAAACTATTAGACGGCTCACTGATGTTGATACGGCTAGAATAGTTTATTTCAGCTACTTTCATAGTATTATGTCATATGGAATTCTTCTTTGGGGTAACTCCGCGGACATTAACACCATCTTTTTATTGCAAAAGAGAGCCATAAGAGCTATCTACAAACTTGGTCCCCGGGAGAGCCTTAAAGAAAAATTCAAAGAAATAAATATTTTAACAGTCGCATCGCAATATATATATGAAAATCTTTTGTATGTCCATAAAAACATAGACTCATTTTGTAAAAAGAGTGATACTCATAATATAAATACTAGATATAAGCATAATCTTGTGTTACATGCAAGCCGTCTCCACAAAATAAGTAATTCTTTTATGGGGCAATGTATACGGTTCTATAACAAACTTCCCAGCAATATAAGAGAATTGTCAATAAACAAATTTAAAACTACTATTAAAGCCAAAATGTGTAGCAGGGCATATTATAAAGTATCTGACTATATTAATGATAAAAATGCCTGGGATTGAGTCGATCCAATTGTAATGTAATTAATAAATTATGTAAATTTGTTTGGATACCAAAAGAGGGATGCCTGAGTTTTTTGGCAGTATTTTTATCAGTGCTCACCTAGTCATGAACTGCACGGTAGGGAAAAAAATTGTGACGATTCCAAACAAATGTAGCCATTTTTACGGAATAAAAAGATTTTGACTTTGACTTTGACTTTAATTAGAAGGTGATGTCAGGAGTCCCAGTAACTGGCGAGCGTGCATGAAAATATCTATGTAATATTAAAGAGGCAACGAAGGTTGTAAGGACCTTGTATGTAGTGCTCGGTTTTCTCTGCCTACCCCGCAACGGCGAAGATATAAATAAGTAGATTACTCTTGGGCTAGTTGTACCCAAGTTACAGTCCTGTATTCATAGTAATGAACATTTGATAATGGAATGGATGAAACGGAATAAAAAAAGGAGTGTGCGCAGTGAAGCGTTCCCAAGCTAGCGCAAGAAAGGTTTCGAAATGACGGCCATAATGACTATGTGGAAATTAAAAAACAATTTTGATACTCGTACATAGTATAGAGTTCTGAGTGATTGTTATTTTATTTTGAGTTATTTTTTTGAATGAAATTTAAATAATCTAAGAATAAGCGATAAAACTAATATTATTTGACGAGGCTAGCGCAGCCGTGAATGACGCGACTTAAACACCACCGCTCTTGGGTTCGATTCCCACACAAGACAAACATTTATGTGCATGAACATCTGTTCGTCAAGGTTTGGATGTTTTAACAGCGATAAGATGCATCAAAACAACCCGTCTGGGGAGGTACCTCCACCTCACAGAAAACCGCAGCAAAATAACAACTGCCTAGAGGGTTGCTGTGTTTCTGCGTGTGAGTGAGGTCACCAGTAAGCTCCCATGGAATTGTTGTGTGGAGGAAATTCCTCGAAGGAATAAGCCTTTGCAAATCATGTAACTTTTATACTTTGATATTAATTATAGATAATGTAATAAAGTTATGCAAACAAACAAGGCCGCCTTTTCGCGTAATAAGCATTCATGTTTTACCATTTGTAAGAAATCTTTTATACAATCTATCTATCTAATCACCTAAATCTATCTATCCAAATACGTGCATTAGTAATTCTTCGGAGGCGACAACCTCCGCGACTCGTTGGGAGGGAGGTGGTGAACTCTCATGAGTCGGCCGAACGAGTTATGTCACTTTCTTACTGACACAACCTCGGGACTGCCTTTAGCCGGCAAGACTTTCAAGGCTTCATCGGAAGCGATCGCCCCAGGGGCGGGACGACGCAAAAGCTCTCCATTCTAAAGTTAATACATTCGATCTTTGCACGAAGTGGAGGGTTAGACTCCGTAGAAGTTCGCTAGTCACTTGAGTATCGGTACCAACTGACGCCCTGTCCTCATGACCACTACGACATACAAATTAATATTTCTATTGTACGTAAATAATTACATGGTACGTAAATTCTGCTATCCAAATTAACAATACTGATTATCAGAAACACCGTTCCTATATGAATTCTATATATTTGTGTGTGCGTTTGTCCGTGCGTTTCGCCTTCGCGTTCCTATCTCGTAAGGAACATGGTCAAAATGGCCGACAAATTAAAAAAAAATGATTTTTTATTTCAGGTTCGAAAAGTAAATTAAAAAGTAGAATAGGAATGACTTAAAAACCAATATCATATTTCTTAAGGAACATAGTCAAAATGGCCGACAAAGTTTAAAAAAAAAAGTTATATAATTGACGAGCCAGGTGTTCCTCTGGCAATGCAAGCTTGCGCATTCTCAACTGGTTTTTAATTTGTAATTATATTAACTTAAATTAATTTGCTCGGCGGTGAAGGATAAACATCGCGAGGAAACCCACACGTCCAAGAAATTATATTTCCAAAAGACTTGTGACCTAACCTAAGACAGGTCTGGTTTTCCCCCTAGGTTGTGGAGGCCTGACGGCAATCGTTTCATACAAAAAATCTGTATCTTCGCCAAATCCTTTAGTAGCGGACCCCGCCGATCCTAATGGAAGAGATTTTTTGGATTTCCCAACAATCCAAATATCGGATCACCTCTTAATTTGATAGCTGTGTAGTAATGACCACGGGGAGCCGGTCGTGGGCCTCTGACCCTAATTCACGGTAGTAAGACGGTCAAGGTAATCTGTTGGGTAAAAATTTGCAAACTATGATGATCATTTCCATAACTAGCTAAGAAGGGTATTAGATAACATTCGATCACAAGATAAAACGACCTTTATGGTGTACAAGAGACCGGCCCGGCTTCGCTCGGGTAGATTAGATATTAACCAGAGAGAGACTTTGCACAAAAGTCGTCTGCGTGGGTACCTCTGTCTCACCTATTTCTACCGCCAAGTAGCTATATTTATATAGCTGTGTACCGGTTTGAAGGGTGAGATATGGCAGAGACATTACTGGGTACTGTGACGAAACATCCTTAGGTCACAAGCGCGCGAGCAACATCCCCGTGGTGTGCGAGCGTCAATAGGCTGCGGTGACCGCTTACCATCTAACGCGGGCCGCATGCTTGTTTGCCAATCTTGTATAAAAAAATAGGCATAAAGATAAACTAGAACTTCACAAATAGAATATAACAGTAACTGCAGAAACTACATTTACTATCTACTGTATTAACTTCGCTAAGGATTAAAATCATGTTATGAATGTCTTCATCGTTTGATTCTATTTTTTTTTGTAGGTTATGGCCTGGTAACAAAGACATTTGAGCTATATCTTTCTTATTCATAAGTTTCATTCCATTTCATACCCGTAAAACGATAGATAATTTTACAAGGTACCTACTGTATAATTTCACTAGCACTTATGTTAGTTACAAAATACTATCAAAATTGTCACGTAAAACTAAGTTTATATTGAATCGTTTAAATTCCAAGTATAACAACTATGTCAGTCATCAAAAGCGCGGGAAGATCTCTTTTGATTGTACGCGTTCTTTGATTGACTAATTTGAACAAAAAACGGTTATTGTGACTTAATTATAATAGATGCGAGTGTGCATGAAAAGAGCAATAAATGTTAAAGAAGCGAGAGAGGTATGTAAGGACCGCGTGTTATGGCGCTCGGTTCTCTCTGCCTACCCCGCAATGGATTTGGCGTGAAGTTATAGATAGATAGATAGAACTATAATAGTTAGACATATAGTCTCGCGGACATTTTTGTGTGTTATGATAAGTACTGTAAACATGTAGTACATTATTTTATGTATCATCTATGAATGTATGTATAACCCTTACAATATTTGACAATGCTCAGTAATTTGAATGTATGTATATCTTCACGCCAGGTCCCTTGCGGGGTAGGCAGAGAGAACTGAGCGCCATAAGACGCGGTCCTTACATACTTCACTCGCTTCTGTGACATTCATAGCCCTTCTCATGCACGCTCGCCGGTTCCTGTGGCTCCTGACATCACCTTCTGATAAAACACGACCAATTTGGTCATGGTAAGTTAGTCTCGGTCATCCTCGGCTCTTACATCCTTCAACTTTTGCATTGTATATAAGTTTTGAATGTTTAAAAAAATCCAATAGGCTCGATTTTCTATTATTTTAGGCAAATATATTTTTTAACTGAGCCCCAGGAACCGGCGAGCGTGCATGAAAAGAGCTATGAATGTCACAGAAGCGAGTGAAGTATGTAAGGACCGCGTCTTATGGCGCTCGGTTCTCTCTGCCTACCCCGCAAGGGATTTGGCGTGAAGTTATAGATAGATAGATAGAACTATAATAGTTAGACATATAGTCTCGCGGACATTTTTGTGTGTTATGATAAGTACTGTAAACATGTAGTACATTATTTTATGTATCATCTATAGTTTACGCAATATATACTGCAATTTTCGTAAGGATCTCTTTTTTAGGGTTCCGTACCCAAAGGGTAAAACGGAACCCTATTACTGAGGCTCCGCTGTCCGTCCGTCCGTCCGTCCGTCCGTCCGTCCGTCCGTCCGTCCGTCCGTCCGTCCGTCCGTCTGTCACCAGGCTGTATCTCTTGAACCGTGATAGTTAGACAGTTGAAATTTTCACAGATGATGTATTTCTGTTGCCGCTATAACAACAAATACTAAAAAATAGAATAAAATAAATATTTAAGGGGGCTCCCATACAACAAACGTGATTTTTTGCTGTTTTTATAGATAATGGTACGGAACCCTTTCTGTGCGAGTCCGACTCGCACTTGGCCGATTTTTTTAGAGTTCCGTAGTATACACGGAGGCCTTATAGTTTCGCCATGTCCGTCTGTCTGTCTGTCCGTCTGTCCGCGGCTTAGCTCAGAGA
Organism: Pyralis farinalis; assembly: GCA_947507595.1. Lineage (NCBI taxonomy): Eukaryota > Metazoa > Arthropoda > Insecta > Lepidoptera > Pyralidae > Pyralis > Pyralis farinalis. The sequence continues at coordinate 3,501,757 of OX382263.1, forward strand.
CGCTTGATACTAGAAAGCTGTAGTTTAGCCATGTATACATATTAACTAAGCTGACAAAACGGTAGAATAAAATCTTGAAAAAAATATTTTTGGTGGTACCTCCCATACACGTAAAGCGGGGATGAATTTTTCTATTCGCGCCCACCCATGGTGTGGGGAGACGTTAGATAGGTTTTTTAAAACATTGAGGGTGCGTGAAGTTCTTTTGTCGATATACTCGTAGATCCGTTTGCGAAATTATTATAATAGGGGTTAAAGTATGAAATTGCTGTTTTGTAGTAGGTAATAGACACTTTGAATTGATATTAAACCTTCATGGCGTGAGATTTTCGAGTGAAACTTTTTTCACATGATACGTATGTGATTTTTCTTTTACAAAATGTGTAACATTTGATTTTCGAATTTCAGTTGTTTTTTCTATTCGGCTTAGACGGGAAAGATAATCGGCAAGGATACTTGGAAAATCCGAGTAATTTTCGAATACGAGTTCAGACGCGGAACTGACGCGGCAGAAACGGCTCGCAATATCAATGCTGCGTTTGGAGAGGAGACTGCTAATGAACGCACCGTGCGTTTTTGGTTTAAACGCTTTCGTAATGGAAACTTCGAATTGAAGAACGAACCACATGGAAGACCGACCACACAGGTGAATAACGCTGAATTAAAGGAGATGGTGGAAGCTGATCCCAGTCAAACTACCCAAGAATTAGCGGCATTGTTTAATGTTACCTTACCTACAATATTGACTCATTTGCATCAAATCAATAATACAAAAAATATGAAAAATGGCTGCCTCATGATTTGACTGATGTGCAGAAAGAAACGCGTGTAGAAACTTGTGTTGCCTTGTTGAATCGGTACAGGAAGGAGGAATATATATAGCAACAAAATGCGATGGCTGACCCCAGGTCAAACGATGCAACAGTGCCGTAAAGCAAAGCTTACCAATAAAACGGTAATGGTAAATGTTTAGTGGTCTCTTCCTGGCATTATTCACTATAGCTTTCTCAGGCCTGAAATAACAGCAAATGTTTACTGTGCCAATCGAACAATGATGGTGAAACTGGTTATGGTTATACTAATATTTAAAAGTTACTAACACGAACCGATTTTTGAACGTATGTATAACCCTTACAATATTTGACAATGCTCAGTAATTTGAATGTATGTATATCTTCACGCCAGGTCCCTTGCGGGGTAGGCAGAGAAAACTGAGCGCCATAAGACGCGGTGCTTACATACTTCACTCGCTTCTGTGACATTCATAGCCCTTTTATGCATGCTCGCCGGTTCCTGTGGCTCCTGACATCACCTTCTGATAAAACACGACCAATTTGGTCATGGTAGGTTAGTCTCGGTCTTCCTCGGCTCTTACATCCTTCCACTTTTGCATTGTATATCTGTTTTGAATATTAAAAGAAATCCAATAGGCTCGATTTTCTATTATTTTAGGCAAATATATTTTTTAACTGAGCCCCAGGAACCGGCGAGCGTACATGAAAAGAGCTATGAATGTCACAGAAGCGAGTGAAGTATGTAAGGACCGCGTCTTATGGCGCTCGGTTCTCTCTGCCTACTCCGTAAGGGACTTGGCGTGAAGATATACATACAACTATATTTTTTTCACAAGCAAGCAATGCGAAGCAAATACGGAACCCTACACAGTGCATGCCCCGACATGCACTTTCCCGGTTTCTTTTAATAAAATGATGACTATGTTACTCGTTGATAATGTAGCTTTCAATAGGTGAAAGAATTATTGAAAAAAGTTAACTATTTTTTGAGTCTATCCCTTATGAACTTCTTCTTCTTAGTGTTGTACCGTTTCCTAATCCATTATGAACGAGGTCCCCTACTTAAGTCTAAGCATTTGGCGAAGATACTGACTCTGACGTAGACCGACTGCCGCCAGACATTCACAAACCTAGGGGAAAACCAGACCTTTAGGCCGATTCTATTGAAACACTGCAACTGCACCGCAGCGCGGCGTGTGTCAAAATGCGTACATTTTGACGTTTCGTTAAACGTCGCTGCTGTCAGATCACTTGACGAAACGTCAAAATGTAGGCATTTTGACACGCCGCTCTGCAGTGCAGTTACTTGCACGCACAGTAGGCCGATTCTACTAAAAATACTACAACTGCACTGCAGAGCGGCGTGTCAAAATGCCTACATTTTGACGTTTCGTCAAGTGATCTGACAGCAGCGACGTTTAACGAAACGTCAAAATGTACGCATTTTGACACACGCCGCGCTGCGGTGCAGTTGCAGTGTTTCAATAGAATCGGCCTAAAGGTCTGGTTTTCCCCTAGGTTTGTGAATGTCTGGCGGCAGTCGGTCTACGTCAGAGTCAGTATCTTCGCCAAATGCTTAGACTTAAGTAGGGGACCTCGTTCATAATGGATAAGGAAACGGTACAACACTAAGAAGAAGAAGTTCATAAGGGATAGACTCAAAAAATAGTTAACTTTTTTCAATAATTCTTTCACCTATTGAAAGCTACATTATCAACGAGTAACATAGTCATCATTTTATTAAAAGAAACCGGGAAAGTGCATGTCGGGGCATGCACTGTGTAGGGTTCCGTATTTGCTTCGCATTGCTTGCTTGTGAAAAAAATATAGTTGTATGTATATCTTCACGCCAAGTCCCTTACGGAGTAGGCAGAGAGAACCGAGCGCCATAAGACGCGGTCCTTACATACTTCACTCGCTTCTGTGACATTCATAGCTCTTTTCATGTACGCTCGCCGGTTCCTGGGGCTCAGTTAAAAAATATATTTGCCTAAAATAATAGAAAATCGAGCCTATTGGATTTCTTTTAATATTCAAAACAGATATACAATGCAAAAGTGGAAGGATGTAAGAGCCGAGGAAGACCGAGACTAACCTACCATGACCAAATTGGTCGTGTTTTATCAGAAGGTGATGTCAGGAGCCACAGGAACCGGCGAGCATGCATAAAAGGGCTATGAATGTCACAGAAGCGAGTGAAGTATGTAAGCACCGCGTCTTATGGCGCTCAGTTTTCTCTGCCTACCCCGCAAGGGACCTGGCGTGAAGATATACATACATTCAAATTACTGAGCATTGTCAAATATTGTAAGGGTTATACATACGTTCAAAAATCGGTTCGTGTTAGTAACTTTTAAATATTAGTATAACCATAACCAGTTTCACCATCATTGTTCGATTGGCACAGTAAACATTTGCTGTTATTTCAGGCCTGAGAAAGCTATAGTGAATAATGCCAGGAAGAGACCACTAAACATTTACCATTACCGTTTTATTGGTAAGCTTTGCTTTACGGCACTGTTGCATCGTTTGACCTGGGGTCAGCCATCGCATTTTGTTGCTATATATATTCCTCCTTCCTGTACCGATTCAACAAGGCAACACAAGTTTCTACACGCGTTTCTTTCTGCACATCAGTCAAATCATGAGGCAGCCATTTTTCATATTTTTTGTATTATTGATTTGATGCAAATGAGTCAATATTGTAGGTAAGGTAACATTAAACAATGCCGCTAATTCTTGGGTAGTTTGACTGGGATCAGCTTCCACCATCTCCTTTAATTCAGCGTTATTCACCTGTGTGGTCGGTCTTCCATGTGGTTCGTTCTTCAATTCGAAGTTTCCATTACGAAAGCGTTTAAACCAAAAACGCACGGTGCGTTCATTAGCAGTCTCCTCTCCAAACGCAGCATTGATATTGCGAGCCGTTTCTGCCGCGTCAGTTCCGCGTCTGAACTCGTATTCGAAAATTACTCGGATTTTCCAAGTATCCTTGCCGATTATCTTTCCCGTCTAAGCCGAATAGAAAAAACAACTGAAATTCGAAAATCAAATGTTACACATTTTGTAAAAGAAAAATCACATACGTATCATGTGAAAAAAGTTTCACTCGAAAATCTCACGCCATGAAGGTTTAATATCAATTCAAAGTGTCTATTACCTACTACAAAACAGCAATTTCATACTTTAACCCCTATTATAATAATTTCGCAAACGGATCTACGAGTATATCGACAAAAGAACTTCACGCACCCTCAATGTTTTAAAAAACCGCGTGTGTCAAAATGCGTACATTTTGACGTTTCGTTAAACGTCGCTGCTGTCAGATCACTTGACGAAACGTCAAAATGTAGGCATTTTGACACGCCGCTCTGCAGTGCAGTTACTTGCACGCACAGTAGGCCGATTCTACTAAAAATACTACAACTGCACTGCAGCGCGGCGTGTGTCAAAATGCGTACATTTTGACGTTTCGTTAAACGTCATTGTTGTCAGATCGCTTAACGAAACGTCACCTACTAACCCTTTGTGCTGTACTATATGTTGTGTTTGTTCTTTGTTTTAGGTAGATCAACAGCAACAGGTCGTCAGTGGTCCCATATGTTGCTCTATAGCTAAACTTTTGTACACTCACAAGGCCATTTTGTCGAAGTTTTACCTACTAAGCATAGTCACTTACTAAGCATTCCACTTATATGTGCTATTTTTTGATATTACAAGCAATGTCATTGGCGAGAACAGCAAGAACGCCACAAAGAAGAGATTAGATTAACGAAACGTCAAACTGTACGCATTTTGACACACGCCGCGCTGCAGTGCAGTTGCAGTATTTTTAGTAGAATCGGCCTACTTCTTAGGTCGCACGTCTTTCCAAATATAATTTCTTGCACGTACAGGTTTCCTCGCGATGGTGTTTTCCTTCACCGTCGAGCAAGTGATAATTACAAAATATGTACATAAATCCGAAAACCAGAGACCAGTCAGAACATAACAACAATCCCTTATGGAACTTTTTAGCTGGTTAAGTAATAATGTCACGTTATGAATGTCATGTCAATTTGATTGAACCCGTGCTTTGATTGACGGTTATTGTTATTTGACTATAATCGTTAGACATAACATAGCAGACTTTTGACTAGCTCGATGGTGCAGTGGTTAATTATAGGTAGGGCGCATCAAAGCAGCCCTTCTGGGGAAGTACCTCCACTTCACAGAAAACCTCAGCCAAATAAGAACTAAGGTGTGTTCCCAAGGAGTTGCTGTGTAAGCAGCAGAGGAGGCATCGCGCGAGTGATACTTAATATATCGCAAGCAAGTAATAGGCTACGGTACCCGCTTTACATCAGGTGGGCCGTATGCTTGTATGCCTCCCGGCGTAGTATAAAAAAGAAATAAGGACCGCGTCTTATGGCGCTCTGTTTTCTCTGCTTACCTAGATGACCTGGCATGAAGATATACATATATATATTCTATCTCTCTATCTATTACATAATTACCCGTATTACCTAGTGCCGTATACCTCCAGCGTGCGGTGAAAGTAGTCCTTGTGTGCAATCTGGTCTAGATTCAGCAACGTAAGGGTTCCTGTTTAGGGTCCGGCACATTGCATAAGCGACATTTAGTTTCACAAACCAACTAATCACTTGGCTGCGCATGAAGGCACCCATCATCAAAAGCGTAGTGTTTTTACGGTCTAAATGGCAATTCGAGCCCACCAATGGGAGGATAACATAGCCAATCAGCTGATAAGTGCCGGGATGTTAATCCGCGAACTAGCCAATAAGAGCTACACGTTCCACAAGTACTTTGCCCCCCGGCCCGCAGCGGTTAATTGAGTTACAACGTAATGTCTCATCGGCTCCCCCGATATTTTGGCGACGTAGAAGACGCCATGGTCACGGGATAACTGGAGATGGTGAGATCAGTCCGTTAAGGATAGACAATCTGTCTATCTATCTAGAACTTCACGCCAAATCCCTTGCAGGGTAGGCAGATACAACCGAGCGCCACGTGACTCGGTCCTTACACACCTCACTCGCTTCAATAACATGCATTGCTCTTCTCATGCACGCTCGCCAGTTTCGAAGGCTCCTGACATCGCCTTCTGATAAAACGACAATTTGGTCATGGTTTCCTACCATGACCAAATTGGACTTGGCCTTCCTCGACTCCTACATCCTTCTACTTTTGCGTTATATATCTGTTTCGTATGTCCGAACCAACGGAGCATGCCTCTTCTTACTTTAACACCGACGCTCTTAGTATGTGGTCATGGTAGATGAGTCTTGGTCTACCTCAGCTCCTACATCCTTCCAATTTTGCGTTGTTTAACTGTTTCGTAATACTTTCTTCCTGCATAGTAGTGAGGTATAGTTGTGACTCTAGTTGTGCTTATTTTTTAGCCAGCGCAATAAGACGTGGCCCTTTACATTCCTAGCTTCTTTCACATTCATAAAATACGACCAATTTGGTCATGGTAGGTTAGTCTTTGTCTTCATCTTTCGCATTGTAGGTATATCTATCATTGTCATATATTTTTTATGTAATTATTGTTTATTTACTTATGTCATTTTGTTAAACAATTACTAAATATAATTGTTTATTAAGTACGACGCACATTGGTAATTGTAGTTTTCATGACATTCCTAATAAGAATAACTTCACATTTGTTACATTATTTACATTTGACATGAATAAAATGACTGAATTTATTTTATATTATATTATACTAATATATATTATATTAAACTAATAATATATTATACTAATGTGTAAAGCGAAAGAGTTTGTTTGAACACGCCAAAGTATGGAAGTACCGGTCGAATTAAAAAAAAAAAATTTGGATTTGATAGCCCACTTCTTAAGAAGGGTATATGCTATTCAACTTCACTATACGGTCCTTAGAAGCTGAGGAAAAAGAAAGAGTGTAGAAAAAGCAATTCCTTTTTTTTTATCCGGTATACCGGAATAACTGCGAACGAAGACGCAGGCAATTTTGTATTTTAGAAGGAATTAGAAAATTTTTAATATGTATGTACCATTGACGTTTTGTATAAATGTCGCGAATGCTTTGTAAAGGCAAATTGTATACCATCATTATGTTTAATACTTATGTGTATGTACTAAAAGGGCATTCAATGCTAAGATGTTTTTATAGTTATAGATACGTCGTACGAAAGTAAGGTAATTGCCCAACTCGCATTCAGTTGGGCACGCTCTCGCGTCGCGTCTATACGTACTTGGGCAGAAAGCATAAATGTCTTAAGATATATATTCATCTCAATCTAACGACAGGTATGCTCTATCATTTGTCTCTTTGTTAGAGTCATAATAAATAGCTGTACGTAGATATAGTACTACTTGAGCCATTTTAAAATACAATAATGTCGGTGTATAACGTGTCTACCTTTTGATACGTCCCTTATTCAATGAGACAAGATAAAAATGGTAAACACTCCGGCCTTTAGTGACTTTTCGCTACAAATCTATAAGTAAAGTAAAGTTAAGCACTCCCTCTAGATCACTTCGATTTAACCCTCTTCTTCTTCTTTCAAATAGTTATACTAATTACCGGCAAAATTCGTTTTTCTTGCGCGCAGGCAAAAAATTTCATAAAATATCTAAAACTGTTGACATTGATTTATTCGCTATAAGCATAAGCGAAGCACTTGCTTTATCATCATTTGCTCCAGTAACATAAAGCCACATCACAACGATATCTTTTTAATTTTAATGATGTAATTGTATGAGCTCCCCCTTTTCTTCTTTTTTTTATTATTTTTTTTTAGTTTTATATAAATACTTTTCTATATTCATATAGATGAAATCGACCATGTTGTGACACGACATCTTATTGTAACAGCGTGTTATTTGTGTTCAAGTTTCCTTTAAATAATCATTCAAGTTCTATCTGTGAGGACCTGTAATTGGCTCCATTAGCAATTAATATTGTTACTTATTATGTCACCTGTAGCTGTTGGTCTTCCTAACAATAAATAAATAAATAAATCCCCGTCCTTTTCTCTCGCAGACAGAAACGGCGGCGCGACGGGCGCAGTGTTACTGTCTTTAAACTCTGGCACGGCACGGGAATCATGTCTGTACGTGAATTCGTCACATTTGGCAGATCAAGCGATATTTACATGGTTGAGTCGACAATTAATAAAAATTTAATAAAAACTAGTAACAAAGAAACAAATCTATTTCTGTTTAATTAATATTCATGACATTATTACGTATTTAGTAATGAGGTGGGAATACGGCTGGACACAACTGACATTTATTTCAATTACAATCTGGTCATATAAGTAATCTAACGTTATACGTTTGATGTTTAACAATTTATAATAAAGAAACTAGCTGTTACCCGCGGCTTCGCCCGCGTGGTCAAGGAGAAACAAAGCGTGTTTTCCTGTGGGAGTAAGATTTTTTTTATACAACGTCGGGAGGCATACAAGCATACGGCCCACCTGATGTAAAGCGGGTACTGTAGCCTACTAGTAAATAACAGGAAGCTGTGTAGGCAGAGCTGATATTTTTTAAATTTAAAAAATAATTAAATATTTTATTTTTAATTTTTTAAAAATATATGGAACCCTGTACGACATCTAGCGACGAGTGCTGTTACTTTTTCTGTTGATGGGAGTGCAGTGCAGACTCTGCACTGCAGAGTGGCCGGCCATACGTTTTCCCATATGTTTTTTTTTCTAATTGGAACGATTTTGGACCGTTCTTCCTCACCAACGAACATTTAAATTTCAAATTAAAGGATACAAAACTACAATATGTTAGCTATTAGTGTGTCGATTTTGGAGTTTCTCACTATTACCGTCTAAACGCTAGCTGGATGACATCAGTCTACCCCAAACGGCAATTTTGAGGGTAATGTGGCTCCGCTGGCTATCGCAGCTCTGCCAATTAAGCATCACTCGCGCGATGCCTCCTCTGCTGCTTACACAGCAACTCCTTGGGAGCATATTGGTGACCTCACTCACCCGTAGGAACACAACAACCCTCTAGGGAGTTGTTACTTGGCTGCGATTTTCTGTGAGGTGGAGGTACTTCCCCAGACGGGCTGCTTTGATGCGCCCTACCTCTCTTAAGACATCCAGACCAAGACAAACAGACATGTTCATGCACACAAATGTTTGCCATGTGGGGTAATCGAACTCACGATAGTTGGTGTCAAAGTCGCGTCATTCACGACTGAGCCACCGAGCTCGTCAAAAGAAAGAAGATATTTTGCCGCGGTAAAAAGTAGACTATGTCACTATCGGGCTCTCCATTCTACCAATATCATAAATGTGAAAGTATGGATGTTTAAATGTTTGTTCCGTTTTCACGCCTCAACAGCTGAACGGATTTTAATGAAATTTGGTAAACTGCGTCTCCTGTATAAAGACAGACGAATTATTCAGCGGGTACAAAATGCTTGTTGCAGATTTTGTTTGAATATTCCACCGCGAACTCATGTTTCGCCATTTCTGACCAACGCTGCCATTCTAAATATGGAATCTCGAAGACACTTTCATCTCGCGTTACTAATGTTTGATCTTATTAAGTATAAAAACCCGAAATATCTCTTTAATAAACTTAAGTTTTCTACATTCCATCATCATTATGGATCGGGTGTCCCAAGATTAACACGACTACCATTAGCCTACCATCATCATAGGACCGTTGCTTTCACTGGCTGCTTCCGGCACCAAGCTACTAAGTGCTGGAACAACATTCCTCCTCCAATAAGAACAATCTCAACCAAATACATGTTTAAAAAACAATTAAAATTGACGCTGCTGGAGGGGTTTGAGGTTCGATCGGCGCTTGTAGCTGGGCGTTGGATGCAGTGTGTTAGTGCTAATCATCTTGTCCTCTTCACTAACTTTTCTTCATTCTTTTCAATCCTGCTTCATTTTATTGTATACTAGCTGAAGCCCGCGGCTTCGCACGCATGAGATTTGGGCTTTTAGTAGGTAGCCTTTATTTCTCTAAAGACCTCAAACTCTTTCTGTTTAAAAAAAAAACATTGTTCAGGGTGGTAGATGCAATCATAGAGCGATTCAATTTTCATACAGCGCCATCTATTTTTTATTACATAAAAAATACGAAGTTATTTTATGTCACAAAAAATTCGTATTCTATGAAAAATAATAAAAATAAAATGTCAGTCCCCCGAAGATATTTCAACAGTTCTTAATTTTAACAGTTTTTCATTTTTTACGCAGGAACCCTAAATATTTACGGGATAAAAAGTACCCTATATCCCGCTCTGAACAGTCCTCTACCTACCAGTGAAAGTCCCGTCAAAATCGGTTAAGCCATTTCGAAGATTAGCCCGGACAAACAGTATTCATACTGCGCGTCGTTTTGTTATTGTTCCACTACGACATTATAGTACTTACTTACTCAAGAAGGGGATAGATAATACGGAACGCATGATATAGAGAGAGATAGCTATCTGTCAAGAGTTGCGCTTGAAATACGTCAGCGCATCATAGAATAGCGCATATTAGACCAATTGGGTTAATTTCATTGCCTCAGTTTTTGCGCGCTAGTACGACATCTACCTCTTTTTAATACAATATCATTGGCTGTAGCCCTCTCGTTTCTCCACGACACACACGATATTACACCAATAACCTTATACTCGTATATACATAATGTCTATGTTAATTGTGTATTAGTGTCGGTACGTATATGTTTCCTGTGTATGTTTATCTGTCTATATGTCAATTAAGTATTCCTTTAGTTCCAAAACTTATTAATTGAATGCAGTGGTAATGAGAGGAGCGTGGTGCTCTTCACTTCATATTGTAATGTTCCTTATTGTAATCCTGTTGTACTGTATTTTTCATTGTGTGTGTTTTTGATGATAGGGATAAGGATATTCACACGTATACATGGAGACGGAATGACCAAAAAAGTGTGATTGATTTGATTTTAATAGATAAACGTCTCCGAAATACTATAATAATAAATAATCCGAAATACGAAATAATATAAGAGCCTTTAGAGGTTGTAATATTATAATTTATTAATAACTAGCTGCTGCCCGCGGCTCCGCCCGCGTTGAGTCAAATAACGTAGCCTATGTGTTAATCCAGATCATAATCTAGCTACTTGCCAAATTTCATTCAAATCCGTTCAGCCGTTTAAGCGTGAAAGAGTAACTAACATCCATACATACAAACTTTCGCATTTATAATATTATAATAGGATATCATTTGCCAGAGTCCGTAAATGCCCTCCAAGGTGGAGAATTTGAAAATAAATAAAAAAATATACTAATTAAGAATTCATTTTCAGGAACGCCGTTCCTATAAGTCAAAGTCAAAGTCAAAATCTTTTTATTCCGTAAAAATGGCTACATTTGTTTGGAATCGTCACAATTTTTTTCCCTACCGTGCAGTTCATGACTAGGTGAGCACTGATAAAAATACTGCCAAAAAACTCAGGCATCCCTCTTTTGGTATCCAAACAAATTTACATAATTTATTAATTACATTATAATTGGATCGATTCACTCCCAGGCATTTTTATCATTAATATAGTCAGATACTTTATAATATGCCCTGCTACACAATTTGGCTTTAATAGTAGTTTTAAATTTGTTTATTGACAATTCTCTTATATTGCTGGGAAGTTTGTTATAGAACCGTATATGAAATCTATATGTTATCTGTGAGTGCGTTTGTCTGTGTGTGTGTCTGTCGCTTTTTTTCGAATATTCGAATTTTGACTTCAGATTCGGATTCAGCATAAAAAAGTAGAATAGGAATGTCTTAAAAATCAATATCATATTTCTTAAGGAACATGGTCAAAATGGCCGACAAAGTTTAAAAAAAAAATTGTTATATAATTGACGAGCCAGGTGTTCCTCTGGCAATGCAAGCTTGCGCATTCTCAACTGGTTTATAATTTAAAAGAATATTTTGAGAGGAAAAATATTATTTAATGTAGTATAATTGGATATAATATATTTTAATTAATACTAAGAATAGTTTAATATAAGTGTTATGTTCATTTCCTAGTTTTAATGTATGCTTTGAATTTGAATTTTACTTTGTTATGCAAATAAATCTTCACAATGCCAGGAAAAGGTCAATTTGTAGCAAATAATGCAACATCTATACACACAACTACTATTGTACCTATTGTTGCAAATTACAATGAATAAATGAATATGAATATTAATATATATACTTACAACCTTTCTTTTTCAGGTACAAAGACAAAAAAAAAGGTTATATATATATTAATATTACATACTAGCTGAAGCCCGCGGCTTCGCACACATGAGATTTGGGCTTTTAGTAGCCTTTATTTATCTATAGACCTCAAACTTTTTCTGTTTAAAAAAACATAGTTCAGGGTCTTAGATGCAACCATAGAGCGTTTCAATTTTCATACAGCACCATCTATTGAATTTTACGGGAGGCAACGTATATTTATTTTATTTATATTACATAAAAAATGCGTATTTATTTTATGTCACAAAAAATAAGTATTCTATGAAAATAATAAAAATAAAATTGCAAAGTCCCCCGAAGGGGAAGATGTTTCCCCTTAATTTTAACAGTTATTCATTTTTTACGTAGGAGCCCTAAATATTTACGGGATAAAATGACCCTATAAGCTGCTCTGAAGAGTCCTCTACCTACCAGTGAAAGTCCCGTCAAAATCGGTTTAGCCATTTCGAAGATTAGCCCGGGCAAACAGACAGACAGACAGACAAAAAAGTTAAAAATGCGTATTTAGGCATTGGTAACGTGAAAATAATAATATGAACTTAAAATAAAGCCTTTATTTCGAAATCATAGACAGACATTTCAATTTTATTTATATGTATAGATGTATAGATTATTCCCCCTATAATAATAGTATGTAATATAACCAACTACGCTCTGCTACCAAAAAGGTTATATATATTAATATTACAAGGTCCTTGAAACGGCCCACTATCTGGTGGTAAGCTGGTTTGTGGGCCTTTTCGAGAAGTTTTACAATCGCACAGCTCGCCGGCGGCTGGGAGTTCATCCGCACACACTGGAACCGCAATGGTCGCGTACTGTGCGCTTCACGAGAAGTTTTCTACCGAGAACTATTAAGTTGTGGAATGAGCTCCCTGCCGAGGTTTTCCCAAGGGACTACAGTATGGGGTTCTTCAAGAAAGGCGTGAAGAGATTCTTACAGGGTCGGCAACGCAAGAGTGACACCCCTGGTGTTGCAAATGCCCATAGGCTACGGTAACTGCTTACCATCAGGCAGGCCGTACGCTTGTTTGCCACCTTAGTGGTATAAAAAAAAAAAAAAAGAAGTGGAGGCACTGGCGAGTGCGTATTTCTTTTGAGGATCATAAAAGGAAAAGGAGCGAAAAATTGCAAGATCAAAGTGTAAGAATCTAATTCTTGCGAAGGTAGGACTCTAAAGAATCGTCTTGTATGAACCCGAATATGGATCTTTCATCCATTCGTTTCCATTACCACAGGGGCATGACACCTTAAACAATATGTCTGTACCATGGAAAGAGTAGGAAAGAAAGATGACAGTAGTCCCACTACGGAATTAGCAAAGATAGAGTAGCTGCGAGAGTTTTAAAAGAGGTAGGGCGCATCAAAGCAGCCCTTCTCGGGAAGTACCACCTCACTCAACTAACAACTCCCTGGTGGGTTGTACCAGTAAGCTCCTAAGGAGTTGCTGTGCTAGCAGCAAAAGCGGTATCGTGCTAGTTTGTATGCCTCCCGACTTAGTATAAAAACACTTACCGGTCCGTTGAAAATTTCCGCCAATCTCTGTTTTGGATCCTTGCCCTTCTTCGTCCGCACCAGGAGAATGAGCTCTTTGATGTCTGGACATTTTCTGTGAACGGAAATACGTTAATTAACGCAAACTTTTACTTTACACCGATACATTGTTCCGTACCCAAAGGGTAAAACGGACCCTATTACTGAGATTCCGCTATCCGTCCGTCTGTCACCAGGCTGTATCTCATGAACCGTGATAGTTAAACAGTTGAAATTTTCACAGATGATGTATTTCTGTTGCCGCTATAACAACAAATACTAAAAAACAGAATAAAATAAATATTTAAGGAGGTCCCATACAACAAACGTGTTTTTTTTTTGCTCGTTTTTATAGATAATGGTACGGAACCCTTCGTGCGCGAGTCCGACTCGCACTTGGCCGGTTTTTTCTTATATTGTGGGACAAGTCACAAGTCAGACAAGCTTGTGTTATGGGTACTAGACAACTGATAAACATACGTAAATACATTTTTTTTTTAAATACCTACCTACTTATTATACATAGAAAATACCCAGACCAAGACAAACAGACATGTTCATGCACACAAATGTTTGCACTGTGTGTGAATCGAATCCACAGGCGTTGGTGTCAAAGTAACGTTATTAACCACTGCGCTACCGTGCTCGTCACCTCAAAAAGTTATTTTGTAATTTGTGTACCAGCGCCATGTTTCGACAATGTGTTACTTTGTCTATTTTAATATAATAGTATATTACAAAGTGTACTAACTTTTAACGAGAGTAAGTCAATTCACGTTGCATTTCACATTCTCATTAATTCATTCACAGAATATACAATGTGTGTACAGAGTAAACAATGCAAATTTTATTTCAACAATATTGTTTAAATACTCTATCGATAATCTATGATCTCAGTGTGACTGTTTGATCACAGTCTAATATGTATTTGACATTGACAGATTGTAATTATCAACATTTTGGACTTCTTCCCGCGCTTTTAACGAGTGACATTGTTGTAATACTTGAATTTTTGGCAGAGCTGCGATAGCCAGCGGAGCCACATTACCCTCAAAATTGCCGTTTGGGGTAGACTGATGTCATCCAGCTAGCGTTTAGACGGTAATAGTGAGAAACTCCAAAATCGACACACTAATAGCTAACATATTGTAGTTTTGTATCCTTTAATTTGAAATTTAAATGTTCGTTGGTGAGGAAGAACGGTCCAAAATCGTTCCAATTAGAAAAAAAAACATATGGGAAAACGTATGGCCGGCCACTCTGCAGTGCAGAGTCTGCACTGCACTCCCATCAACAGAAAAAGTAACAGCACTCGTCGCTAGATGTCGTACAGGGTTCCATATATTTTTAAAAAATTAAAAAATTAAAAATAAAATATTTAAATATTTTTTAAATTTAAAAAATATCGGCTCTGCCTACACAGCTTGCTGTTATTTACTAGTTTACAATTCAGTATAAAATTAGTATCATGCGACAATTTCGATAGTATTTTGTAACATAAGTGCTAGTGAAATTATACAATAATGAAAAAAAATCAAATATAACACGTTTATGCACTTTTTGGAAGAGGTGAATGAGTTCATCAAGAAAACCTTGTAAAAATCACTATCGTTTTACGGGTGGTATTTAAACTGGGTTGATTGGGTCTAGGTACCCTTCCCAAGTATTTTTTCAGCACAGTTCCTGAAGCTGGAACATAGAATTAAGATTTTCAAATGGTTCTAAACTGAAGACTTGGCTGTATGGGCTAGATCCAAAGAAGGCAAAGCCTTTTCTCTCGGGGATAAAAAGAACCAAAAAAAAAAATTATCAACATTTTGTATTCCACGATATTGCGGAGCGAGAAAACTTGATCCGTACATCGGGGATCCATTTCGGAATCCTCCCTGTGTCTCCCACAGCATTTCATCGGATTTCATCCTCAATCTCCATTCCATATACTTATGCTGCTAAGCTGATCAAACTGATGGCCCTATAGCTGGCGCAGTCCATGCGTGACCCCTTGCCTTTATACAAGGGCACGATGACCGCGCGTCTCCAGTCCATTGGGACCCTTCCAGTTCTCCAGCATAGATTGCTTAAGTACCAGAAGGCGTCCCGGACGTAAGTGCCACCTAGTTTGATCATCTCAGCTGTGATCAGAATTCCCGGTGATTTTCCATTTTTCAAGCTTCGTATCGACCATTCGATCTCATCCATAGTTATGCCTTCGTCGGACGCCGTCAACGTGGAGTGAGCATCCGACTCACTCTCATTGTCAGCGTCCGAAGCATTTCCTCAAAATATTCACTCCACCGTTCTAACACTTCCTGAGTGTTCGCAAGAATGACACCAGCTTTAGACTTTATCTTATCCATTCTGGATGCCGACGAACCACTCCGAGACTTCTTTACCTCTCCTAAAAGAGTTTGATATTTGCCTCGAAGTTTTTCGTCAGCCTCTCTTCCTCATTCATAATTTGTCTTTCACGCTTCTTTTTCACTAAAGCCTTGGTTTCATTCTTGTATAGACGGTACATTTCTTTCTTCTCTCTCATACTTTCATTTAAGGTCAAAGATGATACATAATCCAGCCACGCTTTCCTCTTTCTTGCTACGGAGGATTCAACCTCCGCATCCCACCAGGCATCTCCTTTCACTGTTTTATGCCTCTTTGCGCATCCACATACTTCTTTTCCACTATCCACCATACTTTGACGAGCTCGGTGACTCAGTCGTGAATGATGCGACTTGGACACCAACGCTCGTGGGTTCGATTCCCACACAAGGCAAACATTTGTGTGCATGAACATGTCTATTTGTCTTGGTCTGGATGTTTTAAGAGAGGTAGGGCGCATCAAAGCAGCCCGTCTGGGGAAGTACCTCCACCTCACAGAAAACCGCACCCAAATAACAACTTCTTAGAGGGTTGTTGTGTTCCTGCGTGTGAGTGACGTCACCAGTAAGCTCCCAAGGAGTTGCTGTGTAAGCAGCAGAGGAGGCATCGCGCGAGTGAACTTAATATATCGCAAGCGTTAATAGGCTGCGGTACCCGCTTTACATCAGGTGGGCCGTATGCTTGTATGCCTCCCGACGTAGTATAAAAAAAAACTTTCTTTCAAAACTTTCCAACAATCATTCACATCTGAGTCGGAACGGCTTGTATTTGCAAATTTTTCACTTACCAGATGTACATACGTTCTCCTTACACTTTCATATTGCATATTTTAGCTCCTTATCCTTTCATCTCGCCAGTGCTTCCACTTCCTGAAAAGGCCCACAAACCGGCTTACCACCAGGTAGTGGTCCGTCTCAAGAGTGGGACCTCTAAAGGCTCTTATATGCAGTATATCATTTCGGAGACGTCTATCTATTAAAATCAAATCAATCACACTTTTTTGGTCATTCCTTCTCTATGTATACGCGTGAATATCCTTGTGATGAAATAAAGTATTGGACACGAGGAGATTCCGTTCCATACATAAATCTAGAATTGACTTACCTGTTTCGTTCACTCTCTTATCTCCATATGGATTAAGAACAACTTCATAGCTGTATCGCTCGGTCCCAACCCATCCCTTCAAATCTCCACACATAATCACACCTTCATTCCCTTCAGCTAAGTCCAGAACATGCCTCACAGTCTCCCAAAACTTATTTAGTTCTTGAGCACACGCTGAGCTTACAGGAGCGTATGCTGCAACCAGAAATGCTCTCGTGATGCCCAGTTTAATACGAAATCAGAGAAGTCTATGCCCTACCAAACAGTAATCTCTTACACCAGTGGCTAAGCGAAAGGAGAGTACGATAGCTACACCAGCACTGGCATGATCGTCCCGGTCTACACCAGACCATAGGGCCATCATCCCACCGGGCAGATCATCGGTGTCGCTCCCCTTGAGCTTAACCTCTGTCACACACAAAGCATCTAAGCGTCTCTCATTCATTACGTCTATCAGTTCGTTCATCTTATCAGTCAATCCACCACTCACATTCCACGTGCCTATGCAGCACTCGGCTCCCCTTGTCCCGCCGGAATTGGCGCTGCGTGGTGGGTGGCGGCCCCCACCACCCCATGCAGCTATATTCGCACCGACGGGAGCAGATCGCCTCCGGGGGACGCCCTAATCCGCACGTCGGTGCGCTCTTGGTCCAGAATTGCAATTTGATTGATGGCAGGGGTCGCGAACGAGAACGCTTCAGGCACATGGCCCCCAAGTTAAATAAATAAAATCACTTCATCATCGTCCACGTCGCTATACTACGGAAGCGGTACGCTCCTGGAGACAGCCTGGGTAAGAGGCTCCTACTCAAGGCCCTGATGCACCAACACGTGGGTGCACGAACACAATAAAACATATACTTATATAATAGTCCCACAAGGTCGGGAGGCATACAAGCATACGGGCCACGTGATGTAAAGCGGTTACCGTAGTCTATCAAATATTCAAACCAGAGACCGTAGATCAATAAGATGGTTATTTTTTCCACTGATCTATCACTGCATGAATGAATGAATATTGACGAGCTCGGTGGCTCAGTCGTGAATGACGCGACTTTGACACCAACGCTCGTGGGTTCGATTCCCACACAAGGCAAACATTTGTGTGCATGAACATGTCTGTTTGTATTGGTCTGGATGTTTTAAAAGAAGTTGGGCGCATCAAAGCAGCCCGTCTGGGGAAGTCCCTCCACCTCACAGAAAACCGCAGCCAAATAACAACTCCCTAGAGGGTTGTTGTGTTCCTGCGTGTGAGTGAGATCACCAGTAAGCTCCCAAGGAGTTGCTGTGTAAGCAGAAGAGACATCGCGCAAGTGATACTTAATATATTACAAGCGTTAATAGGCTACGGTAACTGCTTTACATCAGATGGGCCGTATGCTTGAATAAATAAAAATAAATAAAATATTGCCGGACAAATTACACAGCGCCATCGAGCCCCAAAGTAAGCGAAGCTTGTGTTATGGGTACTAGACAACAGATAAACATACGTAAATACATTTTTTTTTGTAAATACATACTTATTATACATAGAAAATACCCAGACCAAGACAAACAAACAGACATGGTCATGCGCACAAATGTTTGGGAATAGAACCCACGAGCGTTGGTGTCAAAGTAGCGTAACAGCGCGTTCGACCACAGCGCCACCGGGCTCGTCACATTCTGCTTTTTTATGCAGAATGCCTCCCGACGTATATAAAAATAAAGAATATTAAATGTGCTTACCTGAGAAGTTTTTCCACCAGCACCTTTCCCATGAAGCCGGTGCCGCCTGTGATGAGCAGGGTCTTGCCTGTGAAGCTGTCCGCTATGCGGTCTGGCATAGCGTCCAGCTCACTGTCCGTAAACCCCTCGAACAGTCCTTCGGACATCGCGAAGGTTGTCTGAGGAGAGAGAAAAATAAAAAATGTATCATTTCATTCGAAGAACCGACAGAACCGATCGTCGTTGCATCGTTGCGCGTGTCACTCTATCCGAACACGAAGGTTAAGCCACCTCGACGGCAGCCTGTCAATGGATGGGTTTATTTATCTCTTCCCCGGTCCCGGCTGTTGTCGATAGATGACAGTCGGTAAGCTAAGTCAGTGGCCCTCGGGCGGCTTGAAAACGCTGGCCTCCGCCAAACCGCATTTGATCAGCGTGATGGAGTATGCTCTAAACCACTTCGGTTAATGGGAGACCCGTATCTCAGTTGTCAGTACGCTCGAATTGCTGAGATGTTTAGATGCTAATTACAACTTTATTGTGCGCGTGGTGCCTTCATGCGCAGTCAATTGGATTATCGATTTGTCGCTGGGTAAGTGCCTCAACCCTTCAGAAAATCACCCCTAAATTACAATTACTGGAAGGGTTGTAGAATTCCCGCTAGTGAGTAAAGATACTGAGGTGCCATAGATGGAATTACTTGCTGGGTTAGAAGCCGCTTTACATCAGGTGGGCCATACACTAGTATGCCACTCGTAGTTGTATAAAAAAAATACATATGAGAAACATTTTTGGAGTAGCAGATGTGGTTGCAGCTAGGCTACGGTTAATTCTTACCATCACGCAGGTGTATGCTTGATTGCACCTTAGTGGCGTAACAACACATTACGTCGCGTTCAAATAAAAAGACTTTACGGCCCAAAAGCATTCTTGTGCAAAACTATCAATGTTATAACCGTATTACGCAACATCACGTCATAACGGACGCCAAATGGACTAGGTTTTGCAAACAAGAACCAACCCACATCTTGAGTAAAATTGAGTTACACATTTATATGAACACTTAACCATGTTTATTACCATCTCAGAAAAAATCCTGGCTAAAATACCACGTCACGATAAAAAAAAGGTAACCCGCCTAGGGTACCAAATCTAAACAGAGACTCTTTTTAACAGCTAAACGGACCTATGTCGCTTGATATCTGTAGATCTGCTGCATTTTTATTACGCAAAATAGAACCAAACCCCATGGTTCTCGTTAATAAAGAGAAAAGACAAATTATGTTCATCTTTTTTTATACTAAAGAAGACCATGATGTTTGGTTCTTTATTGCATATCAAAAAAGTTGCTTATAAAATAACCAAGATGTTTAGTTCCTTATAGCTTATTACATTTTGTGAAATTGTTAATAAAAAATGAACTAAGAAGCTTGGGTTTGTTTTAAGTTTGACAAAGTAGAAGGTTTGTAGTGAATAGAAAGGTACCTAAATTACTATTGCAGTGTTCACAATCGTACATTGCCCCGATTAATACGATATTTTATTAAATACTGATTAATTTATACTACTATCACTTACTTTGGTAATAAAATTAGATTTTTGAAAATTGCATCTTTAAAAGTTATCTAGAAACTCAGTGTTCCCAACTTAGGTGGTTTCCCCCCAAATTTAGGGGTATTTTTAGAGATTTTTTAGAGTCTTCGTATTTTTTTTTCATTGAATAAAATAAATTCCATTGAGTAAAGATATGAAAGTATAGACCCTGGGTCAATCCAAACTAACCAATCGTATTTATTTGTTGACTCAGCAACTTGGCGACATCTAGTACCATATAATACAACTGCTCGATAGTGACAGTTACAGGTGACTGGTGTTATTGTGCCTATGCTTGCTAGAAATACAGTACCCACGTTGATTAATGTTTACTTGTCAATTCGATTTTGTTTTGTGCTGCTGTGTCGACAAGCATGTGTTTGAAAAAATAATTATATGAATTTAAAAAAAAATAATATAATAATTAATTTATATTTATTACTTTTTACAGAATATGATTTTTAGAGGGATTTCCGAGTAATCTAGGTGATTTTAGAGTTTTTGACTTAAGTTTTAAGGATAAATATTTTTGAGAGTTGGTAACACTGTGGGTTACCCATTCAATACATGTCAACATATTCGATTCTACTGTACTGACTGTACTGTACCTACTGTACCTACGTCTTTTTTTTATATTCCAAATTTAATAATTAATAACATGTATAAGAAGTTCAGTACTCGTACAAGTGCTCTCATAAGTGCTTGCTTACAAAACAGTTCGGGCGATGAAGATGAAAACAACAGCGCTAGTGGTAATTCATTATGTTTTTCTAACCTTAAAAAGGATTTTTAATTCGATTTTTATTTTGTAATTAATTGGTTTTAGTACGAGTGTTTGTAAAAAAATAATATTTATTAATTCCTTGAATAGAAATTACACTTTCGTCGCAACAGAAGTGTATTTGTTTATACCTATCATAATTTTATTGCAGATATTATTGAGAACTCTCCACAAAACACCCCCACAAAAAAATTTAAAACAGGTACGTTATTCAAGAGTGCAAACCTTACACATTGTAGAAGTAGGTTTCTGTACTAATTATATAATATATTTTAATTACTTATCTAGAAAATATATTTTTGAAATAATTTCTTTACACACTAAATAATCGCTTGGTCCCTGATACTAAAAAAGGCTACAAGTGAGTTGAGGGCCTAAGTAAACATTTTTCATTAATAAGGCACTGGTAGGTATGGTAATATGTAATAACAATATTATGAATTGGAATCTTATTTTATCGTTATTTGAGTAGGTTTCAAAATCATATTTAGTTTTTGTTAATCCACAGATGCCTTTTATAAAAAAATACAATGGCATAGAGTTTTTACAGGTCGAATGTGATTGTTTCGGTAGGTAGATCTTCTTCGGATAATTGAATATCACTTTTGAGCTAGTTTTGCAAAAAACTACTCTATGAACAAGCCTTAGCAGACACGATGATAATAGGTATTTTTTGTAACAAGTTTAAATTACTTATGAGTACACCTATATATCCACTAGCGTCACTCCAGTAGATCATAATTCTTATACAATAAATTAATATCGGATATTTTTATTTCTTGTGCAGCTTTGCCTATTGCTGATGCCAATCTCCCCAAGCTTAGTGAGTTTGAAGATCTGTCATCTGAGATAACGGGAGAAAAGAGTGTTGAACAGCTTTTTTGTGGTATGGGGTGCTTTGATTATTCAAATACTAATTCTTACGAGAACGTTGGGGACAAAAGTATAGAGCCTCCACCCTATTCACCGTTAACACCTAGACCGCTTAGCAATTTTAATGCCCGAGTGCTTGAAAAACAATGCATGAATTCCTCCCCTAGCACGAAGTGTAAGAAATCTCCTAAACCCCACGTTCAGCTTCATGAAACCAATGTTGAGAAGAGCATTCAACCTTCAGTGTCTTCTCCGCTAGTTCCAAGACCCAATCAAAGCACCCTCCTTGATCCCATCTCATCTCCTTTGCGTCCAATGTCACCAGGGACAACAAACTTGTACAATATTTTAACGGACGTTTTTGAAAATGATCGGGAGACTCCAGAAATTACATTAGATATTGATGAAAACCGTTCAAAAATTTCATCAGCATCTTCCAATAGAACTGAAATTATGTTTCATAGTGACGACTCAGTTCAGGATCCGGATTTTGTTTGTAATAATGATATTGGCGGAGGTGATACTAGTTCAGGAGTATCAGAGTCATTGCTTACTACAATATCAGAAACATATGAAACGCACGTTGATGCTAATAGACTTGAAACCTCCAGCTCTCCAAACCAAATGTCACAAGTAATCACTTCTGAAACTATATCATCGCAAGGTAGGCCAAAAAAGGGTAGAAAGAGAAAATATGGTGAATACACTCGAGAAGAAAGGAAGAAAAGGAAATACCAAAATTTATCGCATATTAACTCAAGGAAACAAAAGATTAACCCAAAGCCATTTTTGCATTTTAACTGTAACTGTCCCAAAAAATGCCAAGAGAATATTTCAAGCGAAAACAGACTAACTGAATTCCAAAAATTTTATGATTTAGGTTCTTATGAAGCACAAAATATGTTTATTGCAGCTTGCGTGAAGGAAATACCAGTGAAACGTTCGTACGTTTCTGCTAGTATCGGTAATTCAAAGAAGAAGACATTTACTCGAGAATATTACCTAAAAGATGTACTTGTTTGCAAGAAAATGTTTTTAAACACACTTCAGACATCATCAAAAAGGGTAAATACATCCCTATGCAAAAAACCCTATAACTGCATAAAAGATATGCGTGGTAGACAAGGTGGACATAATAAAGCAACCTCTGAAAACGAAGCGTTTATCATGAACGTAATACAGAAACTGCCTACATATGTCTCTCACTACCGGCGAGCAGATTGTAATGACGCAAAATTTTTGAGATCTGACATGACTTTTTCTAAAATTTATGAGCTATACAGCAACGAAGCGAAATCAGCTGGACAGAAAGTTCTCTCCTTCGCAAAAGTTAAACATGTATTTTTAACAAAGTTTAATCTTCGCACAAAACCTTTAAAAAAGGACACATGCAACAAATGCGACTACTATTCCAGTAAAAAGAAACAATGCTCAGAAGAAGAAAAGGCCCTGGTGGAAAATGCTCATAGAGAACACTTACTAAAAGCAAAATTATTGCAAAAACAACTCAAGAGTGACATGCAATTAGCACGACAAGATCCATTCACCGAAACCATCACATTCGATCTGCAAAAAACTCTACCCCTGCCGCGTATACCTACGAACGTAGTATTTTACAAAAGACAGCTGTGGGTTTACAATTTAGGTATCCACTCAGGAAGCAACGACCAGGCCTATTGCAACATTTGGGTGGAAGGAGAAGCGGGTAGGGGATCTCAAGAAGTAGGCTCCTGCCTGCTTAAACATTTAACGGAGAGACTTGGCGACGACGGCGTGAAAAATCTAATACTTTGGAGTGACTCTTGCGGCGGTCAAAACCGAAATATAAAGCTAACGTTGATGCTGAAAGCTTTATTAGTTGATCATCCAACACTTCAAACAATCAAGCTTCGCTTTCTAGAATCCGGCCACAGTTTTCTGCCTAATGACACCGATTTTGGCCGAATCGAATGCGCTTTAAAATTACAGCAAAGACTTTACACGCCGGAAGACTATATGCGAATAATGCAGACATGCAAAAAAATTAAACCTATGCAAGTTCAGAGAATGAGAAAAGAGGATTTTTGGTCAAGTGCTAATCTGGAAAAGAGAATAACAAATAGAAAGAAAGCCACAGATGGGTCAAAAGTGGCTGAATACAAAAGAGATAATGATGAGGAAAGAAGATGAGTTTTCTATTTTTATGCGACCTGGCCTGGATGTTGACTATGTAGAAGTTAATTTAAAGAAAAATTTACGAGGAAATACAGGTACATTAACAAAAGTAATAATGGATCCACTTTGGCCTGATGGAAAGCCCATCCCTGAAGCAAAATTAAATGACTTAAAAAGTTTGTTGCATCTTATTCCAGAAGATGCCCAGGACTTTTACAAAAAATTAACAGGAGATGTAACTGTGGAAGATGACATAGATGGGTTTTCTGGTGAAGTTGATTTTGAGATAGAAGTGGACAATGGCGATTAGGAAGATGATAAGTGTACGATTAATGTTTAAAACAATTATGTACGTTCAAGTCATAATAAAAATATAATTAAAACATAAGTAATTTAATGTTATTTATATTAATTTGCCTACTGCTAAAACATAAACATTTTGATATAAAGGACCAACCCACAAAACATTAATTTTGCAATAAAGAACCATCAGGTTTTTAATCTAAAACAAATACTAAATCAAAGACAAATCCAAATAATCTAGTTTTACTATATCGTCATCAATACTACACTTAACGTTGTAAAGTTGTTTATCTTAAATAACTCACCAATTTTTTTGTACACACTTTTGAAACAAAAATCTAATTATATCGAAAATGACTTTTTGTGGGTTAGTTCTAGTTTGCATAACTATGTCCAAATAAGAATATTGTCGAGGTCGCCATTTTTTTAGGGATCCCTTCTTTTCGCATAAACGTTATCTGTTTCTAATAATGGCATAAATATTTTGGCATATTTTTTTGGTATGATACTACTTAGGCATAATTGTTTTTTGGACTACATTTATGTTGGCATAATTATCTTCTACACTACACCGATGTCATTCCCGACATCAGCATGAGTGAGATTAGGATAGCCCTTGAACATCTAAAAGCTGATAAGCCTCCTGGTGAGGACAGAATTAAAACGGAGCTGATAAAAGCTGGATGAAATCCGGTTCTTAATGAACTACAACATCTGTTTAATTGCGGGACCACACCTGTCGCGTGGACCAGGAATTTGGTCATCTGGTTCTACAAAAAAGGTGACAAAACCTTATTGAAAAACTATAGACCGATCTCGCTTCTGCCTCACGTAAGTACCAGCCACCTGAGCAGGCTGGGTCAACAGAGTACAGTCTGCCGTTCTGTGTGGCTTTCGATTCCATCGAAACTTGGTCTGTTCTGGAGTCCTTACAGCGATGTCCAGTGGACCACCGCTATATCGAGGTGCTGAGATACCTATTTAACGCTGGAACAATAGCTGTCCGTGTTCAAAATCAACAGTCTAAATCTATCCAGCTGCAGAGGGGGATACTTCAAGGGGACGTTGTCTCTCCAAAACTATTCACCGCTGCACTTGAAGACGTATTCAAGATGCTGGACTGGAGGACACGGGGCATAAATGTGAATGGCGAGTACATCTCACGTCTCCGATTTGCCGATGATGTGATCATAATGGCGGAATCGCTGAAAGATCTCAGTCGAAAGCTAAACGACCACAATGCTGTTTCTCGATCCGTGGGGCTAGGAATGAATTTCGATAAGACGAAAGTCATGTATAACGACTTAGTCACTCCTAGCCCGGTTGTCGTAGAGAATGCAACTATTGAAGTGGTTAAAGATTACAACTACCTCGGGCAGGCCATTCAGCTCGGCCGGGGTAACTTCAACAAAGAGATCGATAGACGCATTCGACTGGGCTGCCATGCAATTCTGTAAGAGCAAACGTCCTTACATCCTCGGAAACATCGGCTGTTACAGCCTTGAACACAAAATTGCAATTCTTTGGTGTCGCTTTTCATGGTTGTGCGACACTAGCGCCGCAAGGCTGCGTTTGGAATTGGAATTCTACAAGGCAAACAGCCTCGCGTACGCTTACAGGCTTATAGAATATCAAATAATTTAGCCGTGATCGCAGTAGACAATGTCAAAGCTGTGACATCTGTGATCACAGCGACGCACACAGCCATTACGAGTCGCTTAGAGAATTGCATGGCTGGGCGGATTTTGGAAAGCTTCGGCACATCCTCGCTGCACGAAACCCCAATGCTTGAAGACTAAATTCTTTAATCAGTGCATCCTCCCCGCAATGACCTACGGTGCAGAGACTTGGGCACTTAACATCGGACTGGTTCACAGTCTGCAGGTTGCGCAGCGAGCGATGAAGAGGGAATCCGGAACGAAGCAATTTGACGGAAAACTAAAGTTGTCAATATAGCTCTCAGAATTGACAAACCGATCCGACATTCAGCCGCTAAAACAAGACTTTTTTGTAAGCATTTTAAGAGAGGTAGGGCATCACAGCAGCCCGATTGGTGAAGTACTTCCACCTCACAGAAAACCGCAGCCAAACAATTAACAACTGCCTAGAGAGTGTGTTAGCAGCAGAAGTGGCACGCGAGTCATGCTTAATGTATTACATCAGGTGAACCATATGCTTACATGCTTCCCGACGTTGTATAAAAAAAAGGCTGACAAGCTCGGTGGCTCAGTCGTGAAAGACGCGACTTTGACACCAACGCTCGTGGATTCGATTCCCACACAACACAAACATTTGTGTGCATGAACATGTGTGTTTGTATTGGCCTGGATGTTTAAAGAGAGGTAAGGCGCATCAAAGCAGCCCGTCTGGGGAAGTACCTCCACCTCACAGAAAACCGTAACCAAATAACAACTCCCTAGAGGGTTGTTCCTGCGTGTGAGGTCACCAATAAGCTCCTAAGGAGTTGCTGTGTAAGCAGCAGAGGAGGCATCACGCGAGTGATACTTAATATATCGCAAGCGTTAATAGGCTACGGTACCCGCTTTACATCAGGCGGGCCGTATGCTTGTATGCCTCCCGACGTATAAAAAAAGCGCAGGGTGTCTTCAATGCGTAGTCAAGCGTTTCATTGGTTTGTAATTGCAGTAGAGTCGAAAGTCCGATTCTCATTTAGCTCGGCGTGTAAGTAAAAGTAAATGCAGCGTAGACCCACTAGTGGGCCAGTGGGACAAGGACGGCCAGTGAACCGCGCCGGTGAATCACGCCATACAGAATGGGTTTTTGTGGTTTTAGCTCCATCTAAATGGATTTTCAAGCCAACCCACACAAATACCAAAGCTTTTGTAACATTTTGATAATTTTCAAACCATTTGTTCTTCACGCTAGACCCCTTGCAAGGGAAATAAGCTATGGAGAACCATTGAGACTGGTTTTACGATAAACGCGCTGTTACGCTACTTTGACTACAACGCTCGAGGGTTCGATTCCCACACAGGACAAACATTTGTGTGCATGAACATGTCTGTTTGTCTTGGTGGTTGGTTTGTCTTAATTCTAAGAGAGGTAGCATTTTTTTTTATACTACGTCGGGAGGAATACAAGCATACGGCCTACCAGGTGTAAAGCGGTTACCGTAGCCGTAGCCGTATTAACGCGTGCGATATATTAAGTATCACTCGCGCGATGCCTCCTCTGCTGCTTACACAGCAACTCCTTGGGAGCTTACTGGTGACCTCACTCACACGCAGGAACACAACAACCCTCTAGGGAGTTGTTATTTGGCTGCGATTTTCTGTGAGGTGGAGGTCCTTACATAGACGGGCTGCTTTGATGCGCCCTTCCTCTCTTAATTCTCGAAGGCTCAATTTACACCGCCGCGGAATGGAATGGAAGCGACTTTTTGCAACGAAACTGCACATAGCATAATGAATTTTATATCAACTGTCTAACGCACAAAATAAATACGGGGAATTACGATCGAGAATGCGCGAGGATTCCGCGGAAGACGCGCGTCCAATTTTTAGGCTCGTATTTATTTTGTGCGTTAGACAGTTGACATAAAATTCATTATGCTATGTGCAGTTTCGTTGCAAAAAGTCGCTTCCATTCCATTCCGCGGCGGTGTAAATTGAGCCTTAATCAAACCAGCTTGTCTGGCGAAGTACCTCTACCTCACAGAAAACCACAGCCAAATAACTCCCTACAGGGTTGTTCTGTTGTGTTCCTGCGTGTGAGTGAGGTCACCGGTAAGCTGTTATGGAGTTGCTGTGTTAGCAGCCGAGGTGGCATCGCGCGAGTGATACTTAATGTATTACAAGCGTCCATAGGCTACGGTAACCGCTTTACATCGGGTGGGCCGTATGCTTAATACCTTGGTTAACTTCCAGGCAGCCGAAATCTGAACCAGAAGGCACAGCTCGCTGTACACAACGCAGTGCTGATTCCAACGTTAATTTATGGAAGTGAAAGCTGTGTATGGCAGAGAGAGCATGAAATTAAAACAAATGCGGTCGAGATGCGAGCATGGCGCAAAATTTGTGACATCACGCTTGCAGACCGCGTTTGCAATGATGATGTAAGAAAAAGCATTGGTCTGAAAGAGAGTCTCGGTGTTAAGGAAATTACTGGGTACTGTGACGAAATAGCCTTAGGTCACAAGGTTGGCAGCGCGCGAGTAACATCCCCGTGGTGTTGCGAGTGTCTATAGGGCGTGGTGAACCCTTACCATCTGATGCGGGCCGCATGCTTGTTTGCCAATCTGTTTGTATAATAATAAAAATATAAGGTGGTTACCGCAGTCTATAAACGCTTGTAATACCTATATATATCACACGCGCGAGGCCACCTCTGCCGCTAATACAGCAGCTCCTCAGGAGCTTACTGGTGACTTCACTCACACGCAGGAACACAACAACCCTCCAGAGAGTTGTTATTTCGCTGCTATTTTCTATGAGGTACTTCTGCTTTGATGCGCCCTACCTCTCTTAAAAACACCAAGACAAACAAACATGTTCATGAACATAAATGTTTGCCCTGTGTGGAAACCGAACCCACTAGTGTCGGTGGCAAAGACGCGTTATTAACCGCTGCGCTACCGAGCTCCGCAGCTCGTATCCTATAAGCGAAAAACTTGGTTTTGCCAAAACAACTCTATACGCGAAAACAAGATGGCGGCCCATATAATGTCCATTCACTCGTCTAGGTTCATAAAAGATTATTCTATCTATCAATAACTTCACGCCAAATACCTAGCGTGGTAGGCAGAGAGAACTGAGAGCACGTGACGTCATTACATCCATACACACCTCGTGACCGCACTCGCTTCAATAACATTCATAGCTCTTCTCGTGCACGCTTTCAATGTCAGGAGCCTTAGAAACCGGCGAGCGTGCATTAAAAAAGGATTCTTATTGACGTGATAACGTCTTATAAATCAATGAACGCCGAATGCACGCACGAAAAAGCATGACGCATTGTCACGTTCCGCGTGAGCCGAGCGTGCAAGCGAGAGCGCGGAACAAGCGATAGAGAGGCACGATCGGCCTAAGCGTTCGGCTTGTGACGCAGCTATCTCTCTTCCACTCCATCGGCCGATGCGTCCGAGTAGAAGAGAGACAGCGGCAGCACACAACCTACACGTGAACTGTTTTGTCAAGTATTGAATGTTTTCTCATGACGTTATCACGTAAAATTATCGTAAACCAATGATATTGTATTAAAAAGAGGTAGATGTCGCACTAGCGCGTAAAAACTGAGGCAATGAAATTAACCCAATTGGTCTAATATGCGCTATTCTTTGATGCGCTGACGTATTTCAAGCGCAACTCTTGACAGATAGCTATCTCTCTCTATATCATGCGTTCCGTATTATCTATCCCCTTTATTGTTGTAATCTATATACGCCTTAGTATGTAAGTACTATAATGTCGTAGTGAAACAATAACAAAACGACGCGCAGTATGAATATACGTCATCTTTAAATACAATATCATTGTCGTAAACAGACTTTACAGACAACCATTTTTTTTAAAATACCCAATGCTCCAAGAAACGTAAGTCAGGCTCGAAATCGGCTGGATTTATTTACCTTAGAACTGGTTCCAAGATATTTTTTCGATTAAAAACCCAATCTACATATACGTCAGGACGAGATACAAAAACTGTGTCTATCAAATTCAGACACAGTATATAGATAAGCAGTAGGTCAATCTTCAGCAAGGGACGATCAAGTTTGCGTTCAAAAAATTTTGTGTGCTCAACAGAGCAGAGCAAACCTTCAGCTTGAGACAAAGGCTTATGTTACAAGTCCGCCCACCTGATGGTTACCGCTTGCAGTATATTAGGTATCCCCCGCCCACCCCTGCTGCTAACACAGCCAAGTCGCTGATAGTCACACACACGCAGGAACACTAGAACAGTAAAGGGAGGTGGTTCGACTGCGGTTTTACTGTTAGGTGGAGGTACTCTCTTAAAAACACCCAGACCAAGACAAATAGACATATTCATGGACATAATTGTTTGTCCTGTGTGGGAATGGAACCCACGATCATTAGTGTCAAAGTAGCGTTACTAACCAAAGCGACACCGAACTTGTCATATTTTATTACTTTAAATGATCAATTCTTGTATGCATATGAACATATTTCTCGCCTATTGACCACCTAGTCGCCGGTTCGTATCCTGGCGGGGGAATGTGCTACAAAATTCGTGTTTTCAGATTTATGTACATACTAGCTGTGCCTGCGACTTCGTCCGCGCGGAATTTAATAAAAAGTAATTGTTCAATTATATTATAATTTTATTTGATTATAAGTACCTAAATAAGCAGAGTAAATAGCGAACAGTAAAATAATAATAGATATGTATTATGTACTTCGTCCGCGCGGAATAGTTATTTCTTTATTATTTATAACTTTTTTTTTATATTAATAAAAAATTCTAAAATAAAAGTAGCCTAAGTTACTCCTTATTACATCAGCTATCTGCCAGTGAAAGTCCCGTCAAAATCGGTCCAGCCGTTTCTGAGATTATCCGGAACGAACAGACAGAGAGACAGAGAAAAATTGTAAAGGTATTAATTTGGGTATATGTACCGTGTATACATCCATATGCATTTAGTAAAAAGCGGTTATTTTAATATTACTCGTACAAACAGACAATCCAATTTTATTTATCTGTATAGATTTATCACTTGCTCGACGGTGAAGGAAAACATCGTGTGTAAACCCACACGTCCAAGAAATTATATTTCGATAGACGTGTGTCCTAAGAAAGGTCTAATTTCCCCTCTGGGCTGTGGAGGTCTGACTGCAGTCGCTCCATGACAAAATCATGTATCTCCACCACATCCTTAGACTTCGATCCTGATGATCTGATCGATTAAAACGGTATAACGCTAAGAAGAAGTTCCAGACGTATGACCTAACCTAAGAAAGATCTGGGTTTTCCTCTGGGTTGTGGATAGGGTTCCCACCCGTACTTTACAATAAAATATTGTAATTTGGGTAATTGTACTTTCTACGTTACGATAAAAATAAAGTACGCGAAAATACTTTATTTGGCATGATTTGATATCTTGTAAATATAATGATGAAGAAAAGTTAATGATACTTTATTTTGACACTACGTACTCTTTTTAGGGTTCCGTACCCAAAGGGTAAAACGGAACCCTATTACTGAGACTTCGCTGTCCGTCCGTTCGTCCGTCCGTCTGTCACTGTGATAGTTAGACAGTTGAAATTTTCACAGATGATGTGTTTCTGTTGCCGCTATAACAACAAATACTAAAAAATAGAATAACATAAATATTTAAGGGGGCTCCCATACAACAAACGTGACTTTTTTTGCTGCTTTTGATTTTGCTCGATATTGTTAACGGCAACAGGTAGACGCTTGAAATATTCACGGAATATTTAGTTATATATTCACTTTAAGAATAAATAATATAATTTAAAAAAAACAAATATTTAAGGAGGGCTCCCATACAATAAACGTGACTTTTTTGCCGTTTTTTAGATAGTGGTACGGAACCCTTAGTGCGCGAGTCCGACTCGCACTTGGGCGATTTTTTTTTTCTTACCTTTAGTAACCAATGTACTTTAATTGCAAAGAAAAAAGGTGGCAACCCTAGTTGTAGAGGTCTGACAGCAGTCGCTTCATGCCCTAATTGATTAGGAAAAGGGATCACGCAAAGAAGAACATATACATGTATTTGTAGTAACTCGAAAATTACTCAATTTGGATAAAATGTACTTGTAGTTAGATAAAGTTAAGCTTTAAGTATATCTATGTAGGTGTATTTTCTGAAAAAAGCGATCATCGCCATCATCATCACATCAACCCTCACTCATCCCACTGCAGGGATACGGGTGTCCCTTCAATCTAAGGGATTTAGAGCATACTCCACCACGCTGCTCAAATGCGGATTGGCGGAGGCCAGAGGGCGGTTTGAAAAAGCCGCCCGAGGACCACTGACTTAGCTTAACGACTGTCATCTGTCTATAGATGGGTTTATCCGTGCTTTGGAGAAACTCATGATAATAATAATAATTAAATATAAATATTGTCGGATAAATTACACAGCGCCATTTAGCCCCAAAGTAAGCGAAGCTTGTGTTATGGGTACTAGACAACTGATAAACATACGTAAATACATTTTTTTTTGTAAATACATACTTATTATACATAGACTATACCCAGACCAAGACAAGCAGACATGTGTTGTGTCATGCACACAAATGTTTGTACTGTGTGGGAATCGAACCCACGAGCGTTGGTGTCAAAGTTGTCTAGCAACGCCACCGAGCTCGTCAAGAATATAGATAATATAGATAAACCCATCCATAGATAGCCTGCGGTCGACATTGCTTAACCTGCGTGTTCGGTTAGAATGACACACGCAACGACGCCATAAGCACTATTGCACAAAAAAGCAATATTTGACAAAAATTAAAAAACGTCGGGAAATAAAAAGGTACTATTTTTACTTAAATTACGCGTTAAGTCCCGCATTATACATGTAAAATTAAAAAATCGAAAATCGGTCGTCCGAGTGCTGTACAATGACAATACTGTTTATATTCCTCAGCTGTGACATTGCCGCGGTTTTTTGTGCAACGCGAGTCGTATAAAGTCCGATTGCACAACAACCGCTTGCGTCACTACGGCTTCGCGGTTTTTTTTTTACTTTTAAATGTTTCTCGTTTATTGGCAGAGCTGCGATAGCCAGCGGAGCCACATTACCCTCAAAATTGCCGTTTGGGGTAGACTGATGTCATCCAGCTAGCGTTTAGACGGTAATAGTGAGAAACTCCAAAATCGACACACTAATAGCTAACATATTGTAGTTTTGTATCCTTTAATTTGAAATTTAAATGTTCGTTGGTGAGGAAGAACGGTCGAAAATCGTTCCAATTAGAAAAAAAAACATATGGGAAAACGTATGGCCGGCCACTCTGCAGTGCAGGGTCTGCACTGCACTCCCATCAACAGAAAAAGTAACAGCACTCGTCGCTAGATGTCGTACAGGGTTCCATATATTTTTAAAAATTAAAAAATTAAAAATAAAATATTTAAATATTTTTTAAATTTAAAAAATATCAGCTCTGCCTACACAGCTTGCTGTTATTTACTAGTATATTTAAATGAGCATTTTTTTCTTCTTCTTATCTTCGGCGTTATCCCGCCTCCTATTCCATTAGGATTGCTGGGGTCCGTTAC
The DNA here is from genome assembly GCA_947507595.1 of Pyralis farinalis. Lineage (NCBI taxonomy): Eukaryota > Metazoa > Arthropoda > Insecta > Lepidoptera > Pyralidae > Pyralis > Pyralis farinalis. The sequence continues at coordinate 3,535,443 of OX382263.1, forward strand.
CTAAGCATAAGGATTTGCCGAAGACACAATTTTTTTTTAAACAACGTCGGGAGTCGTACAAGCATACGGTCCACCTGTAAAGCAGTTACCGTAGCCTATTAACGCGTGTAATATATTAAGTGTCACTAGCGCGATGCCTCCTCTGCTGCTTACACAGCAACTCCTTAGGAGTTTACTGGTGACCTCAAACAACCCTGTAGGGAGTTGTTATTTGGCTGCGGTTTACTGTGAGGTGGAGGTACCCCAGACGGGCTGCTTTGATGCGCCCTACCTCTCTTAAAACATCCAGACCAAGACAAACAGACATGTTTATGCACACAAATGTTTGTCTTGTGTGGGAATCGACCCCACGAGTGTTGGTGTCAAAGTCGCGTCATTCACGACTGAGCCACCGAGCTCGTCAATCACTATCACTACTTTTTACATAGAGCGACTACCGTCAGACCTCGCCAACCAGATCTTTATTAGGTTAGGTTACAAGTCTTTTGAAATTTCTTGGACGTCCCTGGTTTCCTCACGATGTTTTCTTTCATCGCCAAGAAGTTAGTAAAGTCAAGAAGCCAAGAAGTAGTAAAGTTAGTAAGTAAGCGAATAAACGCGGTCGAGATGAGAGCATTGCGCAAAATTTGTGGCATAACGCTTGCTGACCGCGTTCGTAATGAAGACGTGAGAGAATGAGTTGGTCTAAAAGAGAGTGTCGGTGTTAAGATAAGAAAGGGCATGCTCCGTTGGTTCGGTTATGTAGAAAGAACGCGAGGCGAAAGAATGACGAAACAGATATACAATGCAAAAGTGGAAGGATGTAGGAGCCGAGGAAGGCCGAGACTAACCTACCATGACCAAATTGGTCGTGTTTTATCAGAAGGTGATGTCAGGAGCCCCAGGAACCGGCGAGCGTGCATGAAAAGAGCTATGAATGTCACAGAAGCGAGTGAAGTATGCAAGGACCGCGTCTTATGGCGCTCGGTTCTCTCTGCCTACCCCGCAAGGGACTTGTCGTGTAGATATACATATACATGCCAAGAAGTTGTTTTCTTTCAACAAGAATTGTGGTACAGTGGTAGATACATGCCAGGAAACGCACCGGGAACCAATTGTGTGACCTGATCTGAGAAAGATCTGATCTTCCTTTTTGTTTTCTAGTTGTTGAGGTCTGAAAGCAGTCGCTCTATGTAAAAATTCAGTACCATAACCAAATCCTCAGGTTTGTGTAGCGGACCCCGTGAATCCTAATGCATTAGGAAACGGGATAACGCTAGGAATAGGTATATTTGTTTGTTTGAACGCTAATCTCTGGAACTACAAGTCAAAATTAAAAAAAAAAACCTTTTTGCATTTGATAGCCCAATTCTTAAGCAATATAGGCTGATCCTACAAGCATACGGCCCACCTGATAAAGCGGTTACCGTAGTTTATGAACCCTTGCAATAAGTTAAGTATCACTCGCGCTATGCCACCTCTGCTACTTATACAGCAACTCCTTAGCTTACTGGTGACCTCAAACAACCCTGTAGGGAGTTGTTGTTTTCTGTGAGGTGGAGGTACTTCCCCCGACGGGGTTTTTTGATGCGCCCTACCTCTTTTAAAATCACTGAAAGACCCTTGAAAGCCGAGCAATAATAAAGAAAAAGGTTTCCAACGGATACCGGTATAAACGCAGACGAATTAGCGGGCTGCAGTTAGTATTGTATATGACTAGTCTGGCCATAAATACTGTTATACAAACTTTTTAATTATTTTAAATTTGGAACATGTATTATGTTAAAAACTTCTTTCGATGACTTCTTCCCGCGCTTTTGACGAGTGACATTGTTGGTTTACTTGAAATTTTTACAATTCAGTATAAAATTAGTTTTATGTGACAATTTTGATAGTATCTTGTAACATAAGTGCTAGTGAAATTATACAGTAATGAAAAAACTCAAATATAACACGTTTATGCACTTTTTGGAAGACGTGAATAAGTTCATCAAGAACACCTTGTGAAAATCACTATCGTTTTACGGGTGGTATTTAAATTGGGTTGATTGGGTCTAGGTACCCTTCCCAAGTATTTTTTCAGCACAGTGACTGAAGCTGAAACATAGAATTAAGATTTTCAAATGGTCCTAAACTGAAGACTTGGCTGTATGGGCTAGATCCCTTTGCCTTTCCCCTCGGGGATAAAACGAACGAATATATATATAACTTCTTTCGATTTCCCGCCGTTTTACTTATTTCTTTCGTGTTTATTATCAAATTACAATAGGGGATGGGGTGTTAAAGTAAATAGAATTGCAGTGATTGCCTTGCACAAAGTGGATATGGAGCCGTCGGTCATGTTCAAGACACTTCAATAGCTTGGTGTCAGCCGTATATTCGTATATCGTACTATCGACAGATATACCATCACTTCCTCTGTTGAAGACCATAAAAGATCGGGGCAACCGCGTGCTGTTAGAACTACAAAGGGTACTAATGCTGTTAAAGCCAAAATTCACCGAAACCCCATTAGGAAACAAAAATCTTATCGCGAGAAATGAAGATTCCCATTATCAAGGAGTCACAAAGTTTCATTTTTTGTGAAAAAGGAGTGAAGACTTCAGCCAAAGTGTATCAAGAGACACACGTATCTTGGATCGTGTTGTGAGCAATACACTTTTTAAAAATGTACCGGGGACTTTCCAGCAGGACTCTGCAGCTGGTCACAAGGCATGAACTCCCCAAGACTGGCTCGAAACCAACTCGTGGGTTCGATTCCCACTTACGGCAAACATTTGTGTGCATGGACATGTCTGTTTGTCTTTGTCTAGGTTGGGCGCATCGGTCTGGGGAAGTACCTCCACCTCGCAGAAAACCGCAGCCAAATATATATATAATCTCTGAAGGGTTGTTGTGTTCATGTGAGCGAGGTCACCAGTAAGCCCCTAAGGAGTATTAGTAGTAGAGGCACCACGCGAGTGATACCTGATGTACAGGAGTACAAAGGCTACGGTAACCGCTTTACATCACGTGGCCGTATGCCTTCTGAGCTTGTGTAAAAAAAATCTCCCCGGCCTGTAGCGGTGAGATGTACTACTCAAAAACGTGTCATTAGCTCTCCATCTTGAGCACGATGTAATGACATGAATTTGGTAGGTATCTCGTTCATTGTAATTACATTTAGCAATGTATGAAAAGCAAAGAGAGAATCATGTTATGTCCACAATGTATCCACTATGGCGTAACAAACAATACCTACTTATGAAACACTCGCTAACAGATTTGCATAATGAAAATGTATGTATGAAGATGTATGTATGAATTTGACATCAATTCTTGATGTCTTATTTGCTTTGTCACGTTGCGCGGAATGGTTAATGCAATAATGAAGAATGGAACTCGTCGGCGCAGTGATTAGTACAGCTACTTTGGTACTGACGCTGGTGGGTTCGATTCGGGACGTACATTTGTGTACATGAACAAGTGTTTTTGAGAGAGGTAGTGCGTATCAAAGCAACTCATCTGGGAAAGTTTCTTTTTTACTACTAAGGTAGCAAACACCGTCGCACAGCATGACACTCTTGCGTTGCCGACTCCCACACTAAGTACCTCCATATTCATAGCAAACGGCAGCCAAATAAGAACTAACTGGAGGGGTGTTGTTCCTGTGAAAGAGTGAAGTCACCAGTAAACACGTAAGGAGTAGGTAACTGTGTTAACAACAGAAGTACGTAGGTCACACTATAAGTTTTGCGTAACTTAAAAAAACAACATGTTATAACCAAAATATTATGTTTATTGCTTTTCAAAATACTTTCCTTTACATTTTAAACATTTTTTCATGCGATCGAACCATTTTTTAAAACAGGAGGACCACAGATCTGAAAGCATGTTTTCTACGTGCTGATTGAACGCTATCACTGCCTCTTCGGAGTTGGTAAAAGTGAAACCTCTCATCTTTGATTTTGGGGAAAATACAGAAATCACAGGGTGCTAGGTTGGGGCTATGCGCAGGATGGGTAACGAGTTGTACTTTTTCGGAAGTTAAAAATGACTTTGTATTGTTGGCCGTGTGTGAAGAAGCGTTGTCATGATGTAGGAGAACGCGGCTTTTTGGTCATCTTTCGCGAACTTTTTCTAACACCCTGGGTAAACAAATGGTAGAATACCACTCGGCATTAACACTCTTTTGATCTTCAAGTGGAATTGTGCAGATGGGACCTGTAGCTGAGAAAAAAAACGCGATCATTTTTTTACCAACGTTTCTCGCCTGCCTCACTTTTGTTGGCCTGTTCTCATTTTCAAACACCCATTCACAAGATTGCTGTTTTTTTTCGGGTTCAAAACAATAAATCCGCGTTTCGTCTCCTGTGACAATGTCATAAACAGCATTAGAATGTCCGTGGTCGTACTTCAGTAGCATCTGTGAGCACCATTCCACGCGAGCCCGCTTCTGCTCCGCTGTCAGTTCATGAGGGATCCAACGACAAGAAAGTTTCCGAACTTTTAATTCTTCGTGTAAAATTTTCTGAATTTGTCTCATACCAATCCCCAATAGTTCTCGAATTGTCTCATAGGTAATCCGCGGGTTTTCTTCAATTAGCCGCTTAACAGTAGCCACATTATTTACGTTGACAGCAGTTGAAGGCCGCCCTTCACGAAATTCGTCATGTAAAGAAACTCGACCTCTCTCAAATTCAGCAAACCATCGCCTCACGGTGCTCAAAGAAGGTGCTTCTCTCCCAAAATCATTTTGAAGACGAGCAGCACAGTCTTGCGGAGAGAGAGAACTTTTAAAATCATAAAAAATCATCGCTCTAAAATCTTTTCGACTCAATTCTATTTTCGTTGCGTACGTAGAACTTTGATGTGTCATAAAAAACAATTGACAAATGATTTCCCGCCAATTGTTTTTTTTTATTACTAAGTAGGTTGCAACGTTTCAAAAAATATAACATTCGAAATTCAAATAGTTCCGATTAGGTAGAAGTGCAAAACTTTTAGTGTGCCCCTAGTAGTCATCGCGCGAGATTGACATCGGGTGGGCCGTACGCTTGTATGCCGACGTTGTGAAAAATAATACATATATATATATATATATATATATATGTGTGTGTGTGTGTGCACAGTTCACACATAATAGACGAGAAACCTTTAAAAATGTAAACTTCAAGATAAAATGAGACGAATGTATGAATTTCAGGAGGTAGGGCGCATCAAAGCAGCCCATCTGGGGAAGTACGTCCACCTCACAAAAAACCGCAGTCAAATAACAACACCCTAGAGGGTTGTCGTGTCCCTGCGTGTGAGTGAGGACACCAGTAAGCTCCTAAGGAGTTGCTGTGTAAGCAGCAGAGGAGACATCGCGCGAACGATACTTAATATATTACAAGCGATAATAGGCTAAAGGTACGGTGGGCTGTATGCTCGTATGCCTCCCGACGTAGTAGAAAAAAAAGAACATAATTTTAGTGTTTATTTATGATGATATTTATACCAATTTAAAAATTATTATCCATTTGCACGAAATTTACGAACACGTTTTGTTCAAATTTTGCGGTCTTTTAGTCTTGTTTTCTTTCCGTTTTTCCGATAAATGCGACAATATTCTGTATTCGTTTTCGGCATACTTGACAAATATTTTCATTGAAATGAAATATACTCGTATATGTAAACAATACACGTGTGCAACACCACGCTTGTTATGACGCCTTATGCCAAGCTTCGTAATACGCAGGCGAGCACACACGCGTACTAACACACGTACGACGCCCGGGCCCTGTAATAGACACTGTGTAATGCCGTCTATCTCATTCTCTCGCTCGTTAACTCCTATGTCTGTAGTTGTCTCTTTTCACTGACGCTTTTTCGTTCCATCGAATTTGAAAACACAACGATGCCAAACAAGTTTTCACTCCAAAAAATATCATGTTATTTTTATATCTTTATCATAAATCTAGAATAATTACACGTATTATCTGGCGGTGTTCACAGGTCGAGGTCACTTCGTGGAAGCCATTATTGTGGTACTGTTAAGTGCGCATCAAACGCTACGCTTTGACCTTTGTACAGTTCTTATGCAATAGGCAAAAAGACGCGACTTTATCACCGACGCCTGTGGGTTCGATTCCCACACAGGACAAATATTTGTGTGCATGAACATGTCTGTTTGTCTTGATCAGGGTGTTTTCGAGAGAGGCAGGGCGCATCAAAGCAGCCCGTCAGGGGAAGTAGCTCCACCTCACAGAAAACCGCGGGCAGATAACAAGTCTCATGAGGAGTCTGGAGGAATTATGATTATTACTTATTTGGTCCCGCCGTGTGTACGGTCTATCTTATACGATCACACTTTGTTGTTGCACATATTATCCTATTACTGTAAACAAGCAATTCTTGTAAGCCCGCGGCTTCTTCTGCGAATATCCCGGTATCCCGCAGGGGGCATTTTACCTACTTTCTTTTTATTTCAGGCTTCCTAGAGTCATATCTTTATTGCAGAGCTGCGTTAGCCAGCGAAGCTATATAACCGAGAAAATTGTCTTTTTTGCAGTTTTGCGGTTTTCGACTTTTTACCCGTAGTACTCCTTCAGTTTTGAAGCTAGAGAGCTGATCGTTCGACGTGAATGTACCTTAAGTATTGTAGATTCCCATAAAATAGATTAAATTTCGATTAGCTCAATAAAGGATATCGATAAGTGATGTTATCGCCCCAAAAACCGTTCCAATACAAAGTCAATTGGAGCGCGTATGGCGAGCACTGAAAAACAACAACACGATCACTATCGCCGGTTAGGGTTAGGGTTAGCAGCTCTGCTTACGCAGCTTGCTGTTATTTACTTATTGTGAAAAAGCAGCTCTGCCAATGCGCCGCAGGCCCGACTCCCCTAGTTATAATTATCTTTATAATATCTCACTATATATCGTGATGTTTAATAACCTATAACCTTCTTCAAGAATTGGTCTATCAAATGCAATTTTTTCAAATCCGACTTGTAGTTCCAGAGATTAGCGCCTTCAAGCAAACATACAAACTCTTCCGCTTTGTATATTAGTATAGATATTCTGAGTATTTATAATATATATAAAATGTTGCTTTTTATACAACGTCAGGAGGCATACAAGCATACGGTTCACCTGATGTAAAACAATTACCGTAGCCTATTAACGCTTGTAACATATATCACTCACGCGATGCCTCCTCTGCTGCTTACACAGCAACTCATTACGAGCTTACTGGTGTCCTCACTCACACGCAGGAACACGACAACCCTCTAGGGAGTTGTTGTTTTGCTGCGGTGTTCTGTGAGCTGGAGGTACTTCCCCAGGCGAGCTGCTTTGATGCGCCCTATCTCTCTTAAAACATCCAGGCCAAGACAAACAGACATGTTCGTGCACACAAATGTTTGTCCTGTGTGGGAATCGAACCCACGAGCGTTCACGACTGAGCCACCGAGCTCTTCTTAGGTTAGGTCACACGGCTTTTAAAACGTAATTTTTGGACGTGCTGGGATCCTCACGATGTTTTCCTGCATCATATATATATACCTATATATCCGAAAATATGAATTTAGTGGTATACGAGAGGATTAGAACCATAGACCGTAGACTAACAGGCTGGTCCACTGAGCTACGAGTATTACTGCTAATTGTTCGTTCAAAGTAACAGCATAAACATGGGCTAATTTAACGCTTCACATCAGACGGGTCGTTGTTTGTCCCCTACCCGACGTACCTACTGCAAAAACTCCTTGCAGTCTCTACTAGTCTTTAAAATTGTCACACTTGACCACCCATCCGGCACCACACCGTAACAAATATTACTTAACTTTCATTGTTTTCAAACGTTTACACAATAATTTGACTGGTGGCGTTTTCGAAAACATATTTTTTCTGAAAATAAAACTGACCCAAATTCTCTGCCAAGTATTGTAATCTTTCACAATTATTCACACAGACCAATTATATACCTATGTAACTTGTACTGATATAATCATAATCATCAGCTGGATACCTACGTATTTTACTGTGCGCCTTAATTATTTAAATTAAGTTTCCATAGAGAACTGTCAGTCGTTGGAATCGACTGTCAGCCGCAGGAATCGACTGTCAATCGCAGAAATCGATTGTCAGTCATAGGAATCGACTGTCAATCGTAGGAATGCACGTCAAAAGTGAAAACATCGTAGCTTCACAAACTTGACAACATTCTTTTTGGATTGTTAAGAAATATTTCTTTAGGAAGTTTATTTTTATTAGAAATTATTTATCAACGTATTATATACTAATAAATTTTTCATTTATTGCGATGTTACATGAAAAACAATTATTTTATATCAATATCATCCTACTAATATTATAAATGCGAAAGTTTGTATGTATGGATGGATGTTTGTTGCTCTTTCACGCTTAAACGGCTGAACGGATTTGAATGAAATTTGGCACGTAGATAGATTATGATCTGGATTAACACATAGGCTACGTTATTTGACTCCACGCGTGCGGAGCCGCGGGCAGCAGCTAGTCGTAAATAAACCCTACCATGATCCTACTTCTGAAATTCTACATTCGTCTCGTTATCTTGAAGTTCATATTTTTCACTTCTATCGCGTGTGAAGTGCACGCAACATCATTCACCATAGACCACATCAACCCTCACTCGTCCCACTGCAGGGACACGGGTCCCCCTTCAACCGAACGGGTTTAGAGCATACTCCACCACGCTGCTCAAATTCGGATTGGCGGAGGCGAGCGTTTTCATGCCGCACGAGGGCCACTGACTTTAGCTTAACGACCGTCATCTATCGACAACAGCCGGGACCGGAGGCTAAACCGGATAACTCCATCCATAGACAGGCTGCGGGTGACATTGCTTAACCTGCGCGTTTTTTGATTAGAATGACACGCGCAACCACGCCATCGTGCTCTCATATATATACGCCATAGACGCGAGAGGTTAATTACGAAAAGTATGTCAAACAACTAATGACGACAACAAATTAATATGCGACAACAGTGCCGGAAACCGAATTTGGTACTCGGTGACCTCTGATCAAAATTTGCAACCGTTTCGCGAACGCCAAACCCTGGAGAGGTTATTTTTTTATTTATTACTAGCTGTGCCCGCGACTTCGTCCGCGCGGAATAGTTTTTTTTTTATTATTTATTTATATTAATAAAAATAAATAAAATTTCTAAAATAAAGGTAGCCTAAGTTACTCCTTATTACATCAGCTATCTGCCAGTGAAAGTCCCGTCAAAATTGGTCCAGCCGTTTCAGAGATTGGCCGGAACAACCAGACAGACAGACAGACAGACAGGCAAAAATTGTAAAAATATTCATTTTGGTATATGTACCGTGTATATATCCATATACATTTAGTAAAAAGCGGTTATTTTAATATTACGAGTACAAACAGACACTCCAATTTTATTTATCTGTATAGATTATCTCAGCAGCGGCAAAAGACTAGTTTCCTGTCGGTCGACGCTGCCATGCTGGTCCGCAAAATGCTTCCTCACGCTTCGTTTGAAGGATTCCATATTGTAGAAAGGAAACACATGTCGCAGGGCGCTCCACTTTTTAATGGCACGACAAAGGAGTTGCCGAACTTTTGGCTCGGTCCTTGCACACCTCACTCGCTTCTTTGACATTCATAGCTCTTTTCATGTACGTTCGTCGGTTTCTAAGGCTCCTGACCCCAACCTAAACACATTATACACATGTTGACACTTATACGCACACATACACGCAATCAACACGACCTCGCTAAACACACAAATTCATATTCACAAATAGAAACATAATAAATAATATTTGTAAACGTTTTATATACTTAGTTATAATTGTGCATGATAACGTATTATTTGTAACAATTATGTTGGGTTTACAATAAAAAATAATAATTTTAGGTTATGTCATAAGATGTATGCTGTATTGTAAACCTGTTTGTGGTTCTGTCAATAAATAAAAAAAATAAAAAAAAATAAAAAAAACTTTTTAGTACGCGAAGAAATGTTAAACTAAGGAGATACTTATCGCGTGATTTTTAACGAAACTTGGTAAAAGCCGGCGTGTTTACCATTTTAATAAAAGCAATTGCGGATAGGTTTGACAGTGAATTTTAAAAACATTGGGTGAGGACAGTAATAGGCACGGCAAGGTACAAAAAATCATATGTACGCTAGGTACTAACAGTATTAATATTGTTATAAGTGGATAATTGTTACTAATATATTAAATTTTTAAACCTTTTAAAAGTATAACTCACTAACTCATGGAAGTGAGAGCTAGGTATGGCAGAGAGAACATGAAAGTAGAATAAATCCGGTCGAGATGCGAGCACTGCGAAAAATTTGTGGCATAACGCTTGCTGACCGCGTTCGAAATGATGATGTACGAAAGAGAGTGTCGGTGTTAAGATAAGAAAAGGCATGCTCCGTTGGCTTGGACATGTAGAAAAAATGCAAGATGAAAGAATGACGAAACAGATATACAATGCAAAAGTGGAAGGATGTAGGAGCCGAGGAAGACCAAGACTAACCTACCATGATCAAATTGAGAAAGGAGCCTTAGGAACCGCCGAGCGTGATGAGCTATGTATTTGAAAGAAGCGAGTGAAGTGTGCAAGGACCGCGTCTTGTGGCGCTCGGTTCTCTCTGCCTACCCCGCAAAGGACCTGGCGTGAAGATATACATACATTAAAAATATGAGCTTTGCTTGGAATAAATTATTTTTATTTTATTTATTATTTTTGTTTTCTCTCGTCGTTGAGCAGTCTTTGAATAATAACCTGACAAGCTGTTTACGAATGTTGACAACATCATTACTATTGTACGTTTTGGAATAACATTATTTCTTGAATTGACAAATTTGACAATTCAACACGTGGGTTGTTATTTGTTTATATAATATTCTTTGAATACATTGTGAGAAGCAATCGTGTTGTTGTTATGCTAATGACGTCTTACCACATGCATTATATTGACAGATGACCTAGGCAGCTGTTAATTACTGTTATACTGTTTAGGGTTCGCTGGAAAAAGGAAAAAAAAATGGGTACTTATGTACGCGTGTGAGAAGATATACTTCTTTGGCTTCATTAAATAATAATATTTTAATTTATATCAATACATAATACATAAGTACGGATAGTTAACCTCAATTATAAAATATTCAATTTAAATCAATACTGAATATAATTTATTAGCACTTGATTTAAAGTATTTTGTGCGCTTCCGGTACCGATTAGGTACAAGCCGGTACGAACGTAGATGCGTGCCGCCGCCGTTGCTATGGCTACTCCGGCCGTTGCCATGGTTACTCCGGCCGTTTAGCGGGCAACTTCAACCTGTAACTTTTGTGTTACAGTGATGCGCGCACATCTTAAAATTTCAGTCTCATCATTTTTAGGGTTCCGTACCAAAAGGGTAAAACGGAACCCTATTACTGAGGCTCCGCTGTCCGTCCGTCCGTCCGTCTGTCACCAGGCTGTATCTCATAAACCGTGATAGTTAGATAGTTGAAATTTTCACAGATGATGTATTTCTGTTGCCGCTATAACAACAAATACTAAAAAATAGAATAAAATAAATATTTAAGGGGGCTCCCATACAACAAACGTGATTTTTTTGCTCATTTTTGCTGGATATTGATAACGGCAACAGGTAGACGCTTGAAATATTCACAGAATATTTAGTTATATATTTACTTTAAGAATAAATAATTAAATTAAAATAAAACAAATATTTAAGGGGGGCTCCCATACAACAAACGTGTTTTTTTTTTGCCGTTTTTATAGATAATGGTACGGAACCCTTCGTGCGCGAGTCCGACTCGCACTTGGCCGATTTTTTCATAACGCGCCTAAAGAAGTATAACTTCAAAAACCTTATCAACTTTACTCACAACACGTGAGTTCTTCAGTTTTAGGATAGTGCTCATAGCTCTGGATTTAAATTTGAAATAAGTAAGGAAATGATCTAGAAAAAGCAATGATTAAACACTAGATTAAAGTGCGATCGTGAAAAGGGATTGTGGGGATCGGGCAGTAGGGTGGGTGTGGGATTACTTGCGATCGCTCTTCTTGGCTTTATCCTGTTTCGTAATCCGTTAGGATTGGATACCTAAGACTAAGGATTTAAGACTGATTTTTACATGGAGCGACTGCAGTCCGACCTCCACAACCCAGAGGGGAAGCTAGACCTTTCCTTACCTTAGGTAAGGTCACACGTCTTTTAAAATATAAGTTCTTAGACGAGCGGGATTCATTACGATATTTTCTTTCACCGCCAAGAAAATAATTATTACAAACTAGCTACTGCCCGCGGCTCCGCCCGCGTGGGGTCAAATAACGTAGCCTATGTGTTAATCCAGATCATGCAATTTGATCTAACCAGCTTTGTGTGCTTCCGCCACCAATTAGTTCATGCGGCCTAGCGCCGGCCGGCATCCACCCACTACTGTTAGTACTCGTAAGTGCAACATGCCGACGCTGCCATGGCTGCTGCGGTCGTGGGGGGCATGCGGATTCTGTTCCAGATGGCGGACGATCGCAGCAGCCGAGGCAGAGACTATCGGAGCAGCCATGGCAGCGTCGGCATGTTGCATCTACTAACGGTAGTGGGTGGGCGCCGGCCGGCGCTAGGCATGCATGTAAAGACTTGCGCAAAATAACGCCTGAATCTATTAACTATTTAATCCAGATCATAATCTATCTACGTGCCAAATTTCATTCAAATCCGTTCAGCCGTTTAAGCGTGAAAGAGCAACAAACATCCATCCATACATACAAACTTTCGCATTTATAATATTAGTAGGATAACCTACCTACATTAATTCGAAAACACGATTTTAGTGGTACACGCCAGGGTTCTAGCTTGTGATTGCCAGTAAGTAATTTTTAAAGCTAATTAAATTAAATAAATTTTAGCGCTGTATAGGCTGCATTTAGATATTGGAGCAGATAGTTCAGTGGATAAAGAACCGGCCTAGTGAACAACCGGTCCACGGCTGGAATCCTGGCATGTACCACTAAATTCGTGTTTTCGAATTTATATACATATTAGTATTTATCACTTGCTCGATGATGGAAATCATCGTGAGGTAACCTGCATCCGGGTTCAAATATTCACGTAGGTAATCTTTAGGCTTAGGTAGCGGACACCGCCGATCCTAATGGATTAGGAAATGGAATAACGCGAAGATGAAGAGATGTTGTGACTGAAGGTTGGTAAACACTATGGAGGAAATAACCTATGTAGACCCAATGACATGATTTTATGTAGTGAAAATTTCACCGCTGCGGGATGGGGGCTTAAGTAGAACACGCAGCTCTTATTGGCTAGGTCACGGATCAAAATGGCGTCGGTTAACGTCTTATTGGTTAAAATAACCCTCCTATTGGTCAGTAGGCTCGAATCGCTGACATATTTAAGCGCTAAAACACAACGTTTTTGTTATCGCGGGGTACGTTCATGCGCAGTCAAGTGGTTAATTTTTTGGTAGGCACAAACCATTGCGCATTCTCACAAAAATGTATTGTATGCGTTTATAGGCTACGGTCCTCGCTTCTGTTAGGCAGTATGCTTGTTTGCCTCCCGACGTTGCTCCTAAGGAGTTGCTGTTTAAGTAGCGCCATTGGCAACGTGCATGCGATATTTCATTTTTTTTTTATATTAGGGGGCAGGGTGCAAAAGGGGATAAAAGGGGGATAGCCCAGTGGATAAAGAACCTTGGCGGAAATACTCATTTTTACATAGACCGACTGCCGTCAGACTTCCACGACCAAGAGGAAAATTCAATTCAATATAATTCCTTGGATTTAGTGGTTTCTCACGATTCTTAGGGTTCCGTACCCAAAGGGTAAAACGGAACCCTATTACTGAGACTCCGCTGTCCGTCCGTCCGTTCGTCTGTCACCAGGCTGTATCTCATGAACCGTGATAGTTAGACAGTTGAAATTTTCACAGATGATGTATTTCTATTGCCGCTATAACAACAAATACTAAAAAATAGAATTAAATAAATATTCAAGGGGGCTCCCATACAACAAACGAATTTTTTTTGCTCGTTTTTGCTCGATATTGATAACGGCAACAGGTAGACGCTTGAAATATTCACAGAATATTTAGTTATATATTCATTTTAAGAATAAATAATTAAATTAAAATAAAATAAATATTTAAGGGGGGCTCCCATACAACAAATGTGATTTTTTATGCCGTTTTTATAGAACCCTTCGTGCGCGAGTCCGACTCGCACTTGGCCGATTTTTGCCTTTACCGCCTTGCTCTTCTCGTGCACGCTCGCCGGTTTCTATGTCTCCAGACATCACCTTCTGATAAAACACGACCAATTTGGTCACGCTAGACGAGTCTTGGTCATCCTCGGCTTCTACAACGTTCTACTTCGCGTATTACTGTTTTTAAATTTTATAAAATTGATATATATTCATAAAATTCCTTGTATTACGTAATCTATATATATAAAACACAAAAAATGTTTATACCTATGTCCGTTGTAGGCTTTGAAACCATTCAACCGATGTGCCCCAAACCGGTTTCATTTGAAACGCCGGTTTCAATAATCCGAAAATAGTGTTAGACCACTAAAACAATGCATTAGGCACATTCGGTGCATTCATGAGGTCGATTTTTTACTTTTCCCATAGAAAAGATTTCAACGTCATCGAAGGTGGTGTTACTCGCAATTAAATACATTAGTGTAACAATACAAATAAAAAATACATACAAAAGAGCTATGAATGTCACAGAAGCGAGTGAAGTATGCAAGGACCGCGTCTTATGGCGCTCGGTTCTCTCTGCCTACCGCGCAAAGGACTTGGCGTGAAGATGTACATACATACAACAATACAAATAGTCGGCTTGTTCCAGAGTTGGAACGCCGAAAAATATTCATACACACACTTACAGAAAAAAATCAAAATATTGTTTATCCGCTAGCATAAAGGTAAAAAAGTTAATAAATGAACACAATTTCCTTTTTTTTTCAACAAATAAACAGAATATATTTCTTTTTTTTAGCGTAGTAGCACATACCGAGAATCCGCTAGTACATAATAATCATTATTTTTCATTGTAAAATCGCGCAAGAAATAAAAAAAAATATTATTTTGATAAAAATAATTTCTAATAAAAATAACTTACTATACTATAATATAACTTCACGCCAAATCCCTTGCGGGGTAGGCAGAGAGAACCGAGCGTCATGTGACTCGATCCTTACACACCTCACTCGCTATAACATTCATTGCTCTTCTCAGGAGCCCTAGAAACCGGCGAGCGTGCTCGCCGGTTTCTAGGGCTCCTGACATCACCTTCTGATCTGATCTGATCTGATCACGACCAATTTGATCAGTCAAGTCTTGGCCTTCCTCGGCTTCTACATCCTTCCAATTTTGCATGTACTCGTATATCTGATTCGTCACAAAAAATACTTCCTAACAAACATTTCTTAACGACCCATATATAATGTTTACAAGTGTTGTTGTTTACTAGAAAGTCTTCACTTCTGACTGTGCACTCCTACTCCTACCACTGACAAACTTCTCTAGTCGGAACATATTTCTGTTAACAGATTACAATACTTACTAGATTATACTAGAATTGCAACATTAAGGTACATTCATTTTGGTTTTGGTCTTCCCTCATTGACTTATTTGCATTTTCAATTCTATTAAACTATTCCAAGGCTTTTCCAAAATTGTATTTATTTTTATTCGATAGTTTTCGAATGTATTTAGAGTTTATATTGGAGTTCAAACATTAAAAGTATGTATAAAAAAATCCCTCCAAACAAAATTATTCATTACGGAAAAGATTCTAATGGAACTTCTCGGAATCACGAACCAATGTTTCCAAAGCTATTTACAATGTTGTTTTGTATTCTCACAGTATTTGTAAAAACATTTACAGTTATAAAAAAATAAGAAGAAGCAGAAGTGCGGTAAAAATGCAAGACAGGCATTCCGTTTGATTCCTTCAACTATTGAAGTGTAAAGGCGTAATGTTTGGATAATATAGTTATTATCGAGTTATTTTGTTTTATTACCACCTGATTCTTATAAATGGTAATATGTCTACCACAATACTAAATTATCTATTTATAGAATACCATTAAGATGTTCTGGGTTTTTACGCTGTATGTGGAAACCCATTTTTAATAGCAGCTGTTCAGGTTTTATACTTACTGGTCATTCCCCGCGGCCGCTTTACACTAGTTGCGTTGTATGTTTGTATGCCTCCCGACGTTGTATAAAAAAGAAGTTAAGTAACATCGCACGCAGTCTGTCTATAGGTTTTTTATACAACAAGATTGGCAATGCGGGCCGCATCCCCATTAGATGGTAACCGGTCATCGAATCCTATTGACGCTCGCAACACCACGGGGATGTTACTCGCGCGCTGCCAATCTTGTGACCTAAGGCTGTTTCGTCACTGTACCCAGTAATTTCTCTACCATATCTCACCCTTCAAACCGGAACACAGCTATATATCTGCTTGGCGGTAGAAATAGGTGAGACAGAGGTACCCACGCAGACGACGACTGTACAAAGTCTTCCTCTGGTAGAAATATTCATATCTGGTAGAACAGGTGGGTTTATTTATCTTGATTTCCTCTTAAATGGTTAATTAAAACGTCTCGGCTGTTGTTAATATATGACAGTCGTTAAGCTAAGTCAATGACATTCCGGCGGCTTAAAAATTCGCCTCTGCCGATCCGTAATGGAGAGACAGACAGACAGAGTATAAGACATTAATGTAATGTATTGATAAAAAGTTTGAGAGACTTATCCACATTCATTATAAACGAGCAGTTATACAGCGTGCCCAGTGGATAAAAAACTAACCTATTGATCAACTAGTAACCGGTTCGAATTCTGGCGTATACGTAATTCGTGTTTTCTGATTTATGTACATTTTTCTAATTTGTAATCATCACTTGCTCGGCGGTGATGGAGAACATCGTGAGGAAATTATGATGCTAACAAAGGTCTGGTTTTCCTTCTGGGTCGTGGAAGTCTGACGGCAGTCGCCCCATGTAAAAATCTGTATTCTCGCCAAATCCTTGGGCTTAGGTAGCCGACCCTGCCAATACTAATGGATTGGGATAAAGGATGACGCTAGGAAGATTCACATTCATTATAAGTCATTATAATTGTATTAGATTTCATTTGATGTTAAATATTTCTAATTGTTTTATTTGCTTCTTAAAGTGCCAATAATTGGATGGATAACCCTATGAACACATACAAAAAAAAAATATTCATGTATGTTCATCAGTTGTCTAGTACCCCTAACACAAGTTTTGGACTAGACGACGAAGTGTAATTTTTCATAGAGTTTTTTTTTTTAATTGAAGGACAGAGCACACCCTCAGCGGCATTCAGCCACGAAGTAAGCGAAGCTTGTGTTATGAGTACTAGACAACTGATAAACATACGTATATACATTTTGTCTTGATTCCATACTTATGATACGTAGAAAACATCCAGGCCAAGACAAACAGACATGTTCATGCACACGTTTGTTTTGTGTGGGAATCGAACCCACGAGCGTTGGTGTCAAAGTCGCGTTACTATCATACGCCACCGAGCTCGTCAAATTTTATTTATCTATTTATATGCTCACAGGATACGAACCAGTGACCCCCGAGTGACCGGTGATAATCCCTGCTCATAGGTCTAGGCAATTGTTTAGTGACAAAAAAAAATGCATGAAATTTCACTTTTAGCGATATAAAAAAAACCTACTTAGCCTTTTTACAAACCAAAAATTCATACCCGTCAAGGACCGTTATATACATTTCCTATGCATTTCGCCATAAGCGACTGGTCATATATGACCACGCGGGGCTCGAAGGTTAAGCTAATAAAAATCTTCTTTATCGCGTTATCCCGTTTCGCAGTCCATCAGGATCAGCAGGGTCCGCTACCTAAGCCTAAAGCCTTGACGAGCTCGGTGGCGCAGTGGTGAAACGCGTTGTTACGCTACTTTGACACCAACGCTCGTGGGTTCGATTCCCACACAATACAAACATTTGTGTGCATGAACATGTCTGTTTGTCTTGGTCTGGGTATTTTCTATGTATAATAAGTATGTATTTACAAAAAAAAAATGTATTTACGTATGTTTATCAGTTGTCTAGTACCCATAACACAAGCTTCGCTTACTTTGGGGCTAGATGGCGCTGTGTAATTTGTGAGACAATATTTATTTATTTATTATATTATTTATTTAAGGATTTGGCAAAGATATGGATTGTTTACATGGAGCGATCAGACCTCCACAAGCCATAGGGAAGACCAGATCTTTTCTTAGGTTGGGTCTCGCGTCTTTCGAAATATAATTCCCTCGACGCGTGGGTTTCCTCGCGATGTTTTCCTTCACCGCAGAGCAAGTGATAAACATGTACATAAATGCACAAACACGAATTTAGTGGTACATTTTTTTATACCACTAAGGTGGCAAACAAGCTTACGGCCTACGTGATGGTAAGCAGTTATCGTAGCCTATGGACATTTGCAACGCCAGGGGTGTCACTCTTGCGCTGCCGACCCTGTAAGAACCTCTTCACGCCTTTCTTGAAGAACCCCATACTGTAGTCCCTTGGGAAAACCTCGGCAGGGAGCTCATTACACAACTTAATAGTTCTCGGTAGAAAGCTTCTCGTGGACCGCACAGTGCGCGACCATTGCGGTTCCAGCGTGTGAGGGTGAACTGCCAGCCGTCGGCGAGCAGTCCATCCAATTATTGGCACTTTAAGAAGCAATCTTGAAATAATTAGAAATATACATCACTACTCTATGAACACATACAAAAAAAAATGTTATTAATGTATGTTTATCAGTTGTCTAGTACCGCTTACACAAGTTTCGTACATGCCTCTCCTGGATTCGAACCGGGGAACAATAGGCGGCTGGTTCCTTATCCACTGGGCTTGCATAAGGCATAATATTTAAAAATGGAAATTTAAAAACTTACCGATTATTTTTAATTCACAACACAAGCTATTTGAAAGGACAGCGGTAGCCAACTGAATTGGTTGTAGAGAACGACCGCCGGTTGCAAAACTGGCGATTTCCTAACTGTACAATGCTCCGCGATTTTGGACTTTATTAACAACGCGTTAAGGAAATGCGGTATGAGCACACACTGGAAGAATTTCAACTTGTGTAGATATTTAGTCATGTCAGTTTTTAGGGATCCTTGGGTATTTGTTAGTAATAAACTCGGCATATAACTTAGTGTATATATTATTTTTATAAGAGGTAGGGTAAGGCAGTTATCAGAGAGACTTTGTACCGTCGTCGTCGGCGTGGGTACCTCTGTCTCACCTATTTCTACCGCCAAGCAGCTATATTTATATAGCTGTGTTCCGGTTTGAAGGGTGAGATATGGCAGAGAAATTACTGGGTACTGTGACGAAACAGCCTTAGGTCACAAGATTGGCAGCGAGTAACATCCCCGTGGTGTTACGAGCGTCAATAGGCTGCGGTGACCACTTACATCTAATGCGAACCGCATGTTTATTTGCCAATATAGTTGTATAAAAAAAAAGTCCGTCTGGGGAAGTACCCCCCGCCTAACAGTAATCCGCAGCCAAATAACAACTCCCAGGGTTGTTTCTGCATGGGAGTGCATTACCATCAAGGAGTATTAGCAACAGAGTTGGCATCGCGCGCGTGATATTTATAAATATTGCAACCGTTCATAGGTTACGGTAACCGCTTTACATCAAGTGAGTCGTATGCTTGTATGCCTCCCGACGTTCTATAAAACAAAATACAGGTTCAGAGCTCGTCACTCTTATCGATCACGCAGGTTAAGCAACGTCCACCGCAGTCTGTCTATGGATGGGATTGCCTATCTCGTGCTTCGGAGGGCACGTAAAGCTAAGTCAGTAGACTTCGGTAAGAGAAGTGACCTTAGAGTGCGGTTAAATAACAACGCCATAGTAAAGGGAAATAGAAGATTGTTGTGTTCCTGCGAATAAGTGATTTTTTTATACTACGTCGGAAGGTATACAAGCATACGGCGCACCTGATGTAAAGCGGGTACCGTAGCCTATTAACGCTTGTGATATGTTAAGTATCACTCGCGCGATGCCTCCTCTGCTGCTTACACAGCAACTCCTTGGGAGCTTACTGGTGACCTTTACGTATTACAAGCGTTCATAGGCTCGCACGATACTGAATATGATATGAACACGATACAGGTGGGCTGTATGCTCGTATGCCTCCCAACGTCGTATAAGAAAAAAGTGACATCACTCGAGTGATACTATATACATTGCAAGTGTACATAGCCTTCACTGACCACTCTCCATCAGGTGGACCGTATGCTTGTATGCCTCCCAACGTTATATTAAATATATATTGGTAATGATTCATGCATGTCATTTTAAGCGGAACCATCTGCAATTAGAAGTGGTCTAACTTGGCCCCCCACCGGTGTTATGACGACAGTCGTCGTCCGCTTAACCTTGGAGATTGGTACTGACACGCCGCCTGTCAATAATACGAGTCAAGCAACGTTGGGTAACGTGAACAGCAGTCGTAAAGTAAATATAGCCTAGTGGACGAAGAACCAACCTAACAGACTCATCTCTGCTTCGAATCCTGTGGTATTTCCCCAGACGAGCTGCTTTGATGCGCCCTGCCTCTGTTAATAACATAATCATTATCATCAGCAGATGTATATGTCAGGAGTCATAGAAACCTGCGAGCGTGAGATGAGCAATGAACGTTAAAGAAGCGAGTGAGGTCTGTAAGGATCGAGTCACGTGGCGCTCGGTTCTCTCTGCCTACCCCAAAAGGGATTTGGCGATGAGATAGCAACGTACTTTTTTGTGCGCCTTAACTAATGCATTCCACAAAAAAAATCGCTTAGCTAATTTTTAAGAGAGGTAGGGCGCAGCCTTCTTCTGAAGTACGTCAACCTCACAGAAAACCGCAGCCAAATAACAACTCCCTAGAGGGTTGTTGTGTTCCTGCGTGTGAGTGAGGTCACCAGTAAGCTCCCAGGGAGTTGCTGTGTAAGCAGCAGAGGAGGCATCGTGCGAGTGATACTTAATATATCGCAAGCGCTAATAGGCTACGGTATCCGCTTAACATCAGGTGGGCCATATGCTTGTATGCCTCCCGACGTAGTATTAAAAAAAAACGTTTTCTGTTTCTTTATACCACTAAGGTGGGAAGCAAGCATACGGCCTTCCGGATGGCAAACAGTAGCAGTAGCCTATAGACATTTGGAACACCAGGGGTGTCACTACAGCGTTGCCGACCCTGGTGGACGTATTTCCACAGTCGGTTGTGGCGCGTAGTACCTCATTTAAAAAGATTTGTTTTATAGAAGACATAAGTAAATTACGCATAAATAATTTCGTATACTCGTAATAACACAAAGATGAATAAAAACATAGGAACTAGAATTACTACAATTCCTAAAACCGGTTATGTTATGGGGCTCAATAAGCACAGCAAACAGTAAGGTAACTTAAAGCATCTGCGATTGGACGCACACCATGATGGAAATAACCTTTTGACGGTTTTGCTCGGTGGCGCAGCGGTCAATAACGCGACTTTGTCACCGACGCTTGTGGGTTCGATTCCCACACAAGACAAACATTTGTGTGCATGAACATGTCTGTTTGTCTTGGTCTGGATGTTGTAAGAGAGGTAGGGCGCATCAAAGCAGCCCGTCTGGGGAAGTACCTCCACCTCACAGATAAATAACAATTCCCTAGACGGTTGCTGTGTTCCTGCGTGTGAGTGAGGTCACCAGTAAGCTCCCAAGGAGTTGCTGTGTAAGCAGAGGAGTGCATCGTGCGAGTGATACTTAATATATTTTTTTTTTTTTATTAATATTCTTTATTCAACATAAACGAAACTGAGTACAAAAATGATCTTATTCTAATTGTACAATCTTATTAAAATTGGTTACTGAGGCTGTGCGCCTATTTGAACAAACAACGTAATGGTACACACTGATGAGAACATTAATAACAGTAAAGGTTTATCTTACACGTTATGAGGTACATACATTATGTGGATCTTCGCTGGAACTCACATTTTAATTACAATATTCGCAACACAATCACTTTATTTTTAAAATAAATTATTTAGATTTACTAATTTCAATATATAAAAATGTAAGTAGGTAGGAATGAATAAATGAGTACGGTTGGATCAACCGGTCAGCCGGTAAGCGAGCCATTGTTAGCTACCGAGAAAATAGTGATGGGGCAACCTGTACCTGTTGTACGTTTGTCGATATGGTAACGATACCAATCTACATTGGCCTATTGATGAGATTAGAGCATTTTGGTGTATAGGATTTTTGTTTATGTAAAAATTATGCGACAGTTTCAAAATAAAGTTTTTAATTAATGGATATCTAATTTTTTCATGTAGTTTTTTTAGGTTTGTGCGAAAAGGGGTGTTATAGGAAATCTTAATAGCTTTATTCTGAACAATTTGTAATTTGTTATAGTTATTATCGGTTATGCTGCTCCAGACGGGTGCCGCATAAGTCAAGCATGGTCTGACTAATGTACTGTAGATTTGTAACTTGGTTTTCGGGCTAAGGTTAGAATTTCGATTGAGTATGGGTCTTAACGCATTAAGTGCCTTGATACCCTTTTCACTTAGAACTGAAGTATTAATACTCCAATTGAGTTTGTCATCTAGCACACAACCGAGGTATTTAACAGTACGGCTCCAAGGAATTGAGTATCCATTAAACTTAACCACTCTTTTTGGCAACGATCTCTTTCTGGTGAAGAGAATACTTACAGTTTTGGTAGTATTTAGTTTTAGCTTCCATTTTGTGAAGAAACCAGATAAAAGTTCCAACGACAGTTGAAGGCGCCAGATGACGATATCAACGTCATCACATGTTGTGTATGTTGCTGTGTCATCAGCATACACCGCCAGTTGAGTGTGAGGCTGCTTTGGAATGTCGTTTGCGTATAGAAGGAACAGGTACGGCCCGAGTATGGATCCTTGTGGGACTCCAGCAGGGACTACCACGGGCTGAGATGATACAGTACCTATAGTGACTGAGAAGGATCGCTCAGTCAAGTAGTTCTGGACAAGTTTCACGAGTTCCAGAGGGACTTTACTAACCATCAGTTTGTGGATTAAGCCAGAATGCCAGACGGTATCAAAAGCTTTCTCGATATCTAGTAGAATCATACCTGTAGTTTTGTTTTCGTTGAGGCCATGAGCTATATGTTCAGACAATCTTGCCAGCTGTTGAACAGTAGAATGTGTTTTACGAAAACCAAACTGTTCTGGTGCCAGAATATTTTCTGTGATTTTTGATAAGCGAGATAAAATTAGAGATTCAAACAACTTTGCCAACCCTGGCAGCAAGCTGATTGGACGATAATTAGTTGGAACAGTACCTTCCTTGCCAGGTTTTTTAATAGCTATTATTTTAGCAAGTTTCCATGAGGACGGAAAATAAGCAATAGCGAGGCAGCCATTATATATTTTTGTTAAATAAACGATAGCCTTTCGGGGTAGGTTTTTTAAGATGATGTTTTCCAATCCATCCAGACCAGGAGCTTTGCGAGACTTCAGTCTGTTTATAGCTTTACGTACTTCTTTCGGCCTTATGGGATTTGAGAGTACGGTCATCTCGTGTTTGCCTAGTTGATCGAGTGATTGCTTAACGGCGTTTTCTGTTGTGGAATCGCTCTTCCAGTGAGTAGTTAAGCTCATGTTGTCAAGAAATGCAGCAGATAAAGTTTCACATTGCTCCCGAACTGAAGATGTTAGCGTCCCGTCTGAGGTCTTGAGGGGAGGAATTGTAGGGGGCCTGTAATTTACTGATTTAACAATCCGCCACAGATCAGAACTTGTGTTGTCAACCTTAGCTAGTTTGTTGTCCCATAGGTTATCATTGAATGTTTTTATGTCTGTCTTAATTTTAGTCTGTAATAGGTTTATTTTTGAAAATAGAACTTTTCGTGTTACTGGGCATGTTTCTTTTAATGCAGACCTACGTAAGCTGTTTTTAACCCTAATTTCTTTTAAAATTTGTCTTGGAAGTTTAACGCTTCTGGTATTTGTTATAGAGGGGATGTTCGAACTTCGCGCATTTAAAATTGTACTAGTAAATTGATCAATAGCAGCATCTATCTCTTCACAAGTATTAAATGTTGCACTAGTTAATGTAATGTGGCGGTTCAAATACTCTCTGTAACCCTTCCAGTTAGCCTTAGAGTAATTTAGTCTAATGGTTGAATGCCTCTCGACTTTTCCTCCTATCGTAAATGTAACAGGGAGGTGATTTGAAGATAACCGAGGTAATGTTTCCAATTCCGAGACATTGTGAAGGTTTTTAACCAAGACAATATCTGGAGTGGAGGGAGTATGTGAACTATGATAGTGTACTAATGTGGGAGTAATAGGAGCAAGAATATCGTAATCATTGCTAATCATATGATCGTATAGTGTTTCGCCATGGACGTTTGAGTTATTGCAGTACCAATAAGCATGTTTACTGTTCAGATCACCCATAACAATCGTTTTATTATTATTTTTTAAGAGCAAGTCTAAGTCTGTATCTAACATTGTTAGGTTTGGTGACTGGTACGCAGAAATAAAGTTAATATGATGGTGAGACATTGAGAGTTGTATACCTATGCATTCAAGATTTTTTGTTTTTGGTAATACGATAGACGTATGTAGTATATTAGATCTAATTAATATAGCAACTCCCTGCCCTCTTCCATCAGGACGTTTGTCTTGTCTGTAACAGGTGAATCCTGGTAAATCGAGGTTAATGCGCGAAGAAATTCTTGTTTCAGATATGGCAATGATATCTATAGAATGCTCGCTTACCAGCTGTAGAAGCTCCGGGATTTTGGCACGAACACCATCAGCGTTCCAATATAAGACAGAAAGATTATCAGCACTAAACATAGTGACCTAGATGATTTAAAATAAGTATCACTTTGTCCAACATATTGTTACATGCTAGAAACTGGTATTTGATGGATTTTATTATGTTGAGAATAGTTAGCATGTCCGTCGTAGCTTGATCATGTTCAGCAACGGTGTTTTTAAGACTTGTCTCTTGCAATTGGGTATTGTATGCAGTTTGGCTCCTAGTCGCTGCAACCACATTCCACGCTCGCTCATTCACAGGTTTCGGTTGTGCAAAGGTTTTCGCAGCAGTCTGAGCATTTTTAAGTTGTTCTTGGCGATTTCGCACAAGGTTCAAATATTTTTGACGTACTTTGCACTGTCGGTAATTGGCTGGGTGACTTTCAGTACAGTTACAGCATTGGGCTGGTTGTTCTTTGTTTTTCTTCTGACATTCTGAAGTGGAATGAAGCTCTGTGCATTTAACACACCTTGGGGGTAGATTGCAGTTCCTCGAAGTATGACCGAAACCCTGGCATCTATAACATTGTGTCCCGTAGAGATTCTTGGGCTCGTATTTGCGGACTTGTACCACGCAGCTGTTAAGGTACCTTATTTGTCGAAACTTAACAAAATCGCTGCCTGGTTGAAGCTGAACTAAAAATGGCGGAGAGCTGGAACTCTTATCTGCAGTGGTTTTCATTTTGCGGACAGACACATCCTTGAATCCGAGTGACGCCAGTTCATCTTCAAGGTTCTCTTCAGCATAGTCGGGAAGCCCAAATATGACAGCTTTGTACATCTTCTCATCTTTCCTTGAGAATGTGTGAAAGGATATATTTTCAGATTGAAGTCCAACCTTCAAAGCTTGATGACTTTCAGGCGAGTAGCATATGACTGATACCTTATTGTTGCCTTTATATTGCAAATTGAAGTTCTTTGTATACTTCGTCATTATTTCTTTAAGTGACTGATGGGTCCACGAAGATGTTAAATCCATTATTATAGGAGGAATGCGGCTGATTCTTTTCTTTGCAGTGGAGGCATCGCGTAGACGTATCGCAGTGGTGGCTGCTTCAGATGGAGCAGAGTCAACAACAAGATTTTGAAACTGATTCGCAATCTTGATATGATCCGCTTTTGCTGATTCGGCTTTGTGAGCGACCCGTTTCGGAATTTTCCATGCACTGGTATCAAGAGGATCTTCTAGTGGCCTCTTACCAAGAGAATTGGAACGATGAATGAAACGATCCATTACGATTGGTACCAATAATTGGTTTCTACAGGAAACGTGCCCATCACTAGTGATGTAGTAATTTAGTGGGGACACAGGGATGGAGACGCGCGACAACTGTGAGCTCGCGCACGTAACTGCAACTACTTAATATATTGCAAGCGTTAATAGGCTACGGTACCCGCTTTACGTCAGGGGGGCCGTATGATTGTTTGTTTCTTACCGAACCAACGGTGCAAATCATTTCTCATCTCAACACTCTGTCAATCTCTTATACTAAACTCTCTTTGGATTGACGTACTGCGCGATATTTATATTCTATGACGTAATTTGAATGACGTCATAATAATACAACGACGCATTGATTGTACATTATAAATTATGTTTGAAACGAATTATGTTTTTGGGTCAAGATCTTTGTAGCCCGTCTGGGGAAGTACCTCCACCAAACAGAAAACCATTGCCAAATAACAACTATCTTTTATAGCGTTCCGTACCTCAAAAAGAAAAACGGAACCCTTATAAGATCTCTTTGGTTTACCGCCTAGGCGCCTGTCTGTTTGTCAAGCAAGACACTTTTTCTCAGAGATGGGTGGAGCTATCGAGATGAAATTAATATCAAATATTCAATCTGAAAAAAAAGCCTGCAATCCCTTCGAGCAGTGAAAAAACAAATTACTAAGTTAACGCAATCAAAAGATACGGCTGTTTGTGCCTCTTTTAAGCACATGTTTTGACACTCGCAAGGGAATCAATACTTATAGGGTACTTCCTGTTGACCTAGAATCAATTTAGTAATAAGCAGTCTTGTAACACAAATAAAGAAAAAAATCCGAAAATCGTAAATTTGTACACACATCACAAAAAAAAAATACGTTATTATTTTTTTCAAAAGTCTGTTGGTCTGGGTGTATTGAGAGATAGGACGCATCCAAGCAGCTTGTCTGTGGTAGTACCTACTCACAGAAAACCGCAGTCAAATAACAACTTCCTAGAGAGTTGTTGTGTTCCTGCGTGTGAGTGAGGTCTCCAGTAAGCTCCTAAGGCGTTGCTGTGTTAGCAGCAGAGGTGGCATCACGCTAGTGACACTTAATGTATTGCAAGCGTTTACAGGCTACGGTAACCGCTTTGACGGTGGTCCGTATGCTTGTATGCCTATGAACAGTTGCAACATACTAAGTATCACTCGCGCGATGCTAGCTCAGATGCTAACCTCTAAGGAGTTTACTGGTGACTCACACTCACACACACTTTATCTGGGAGGCGGAGGTACTTCCCCAGAATAAAAAATATTCACGTTGATATATTGCTTGAGTTTAAGGAGAGATTTCTCCTCCCTTTGCGTGTTCTACCGGTTGTACAATGGGTTGTGTTCTGAGGAGTTGTTCGACATCATGCCAACAGTCTCGTTTTACAACCGCACTGCTCGCCGACGGCTCGGAGTTCATCCTCATACACTGGAACCGCAATGGTCGCGCACTGTGAGGTTCACAAGGAGTTTTATACCGAGGACTATTGAGTTGTGGAATGAGCTCCCTGCCGAGGTTTTCCCAAGGGACTACAGTATGGGGTTCTTCAAGAAAGGCGTGAAGAGGTTCTTACAGGGTCGGCAACGCAAGAGTGACACCCCTGGCGTTGCAAATGCCCATAGGCTACGGTAACTGCTTACCATCAGGCAGACCGTATGCTTGTTTGCCACCTTAGTGGTATAAAAAAAATGGATCTTTAGTAAAATGGAGGTTCTTCCACGTTCACTAATTTTTAAGTAACAATTTTTTTTATACAACGCCGAGAGGTATACTCCTTTCACTATCATAAGGCCGGTGTGAAACAGAGAACGCTGTACTGGAAATGGCTTTTAGTATAGCGCTCTCTCTTTCACACCGACCGACATTATGATGGTGAACGGACTTTGCCCAAAGTACTAACTGTGACTAATGAACTCTTGCAATGCAGGAAGTATCGTGCGTTAACACCTGCTGCTAACGCAGCAACTCTTTAGAGCCTTACTGGTGACCACCTCACTCGCAGAAACATAATAACCCTCCAGCGAATCGTTATTTGATAATGTTAGAAACAGAGTTGGTCTGAAAGAGAGCGTCGGTGTTAAAATATGAAGAGAGATGCTCCGACGAAGCAGTTGTACAATGCAAAAGTGGAAGGATGTAGGAGCCGAGGAAGGCCAAGACTTACCTACCATGACCAAATTGGTCGGGTTCTATCAGAAGGTGATGTCAGTGATTCATGAGAAGAGCAATGAATGTTAAAGAAGCGATTGAGATATGTAAGGATCGAGTCACGTGGCGCTCGGTTCTCTCTGCCTACCCCGCAAGGGATTTGGCGTGAAGTTTCTTGCTTCATGAATTAATACGTGGGACACTCAGAAAGTTATGCGAAAATAAAAAGAAAGTGTTCTATAGGTAAATATGTTTTATTGAATCTTTTCAAAGTACTCTCCACCAGCCTGTATACATAGTTTCATGCTTCTGAGCCTGTTTTCGAAATACTTTTTCCAGTCCGCCGTAGACTCCTCATTCACAGCCTGCTCGAACGCTGACAGCGCATCTTCCGGCGACGAAAATTGTATCCCTTTGAACTGATTTTTTATTTTCGGGAATAAAAAGAAGTCACACGGTGCTAGAAAGTCAGGGCTGTAAGGAGGGTGACCCAGGAGATTGGCCGCCGTGCTGTCCAGGAAGTCCCTCGTTTTAAGCTCAAAGTGCGCGGGCGCATTGTCGTGGTGGAGCAGTAGTCCGCGGGGCCCTGTGTTTGGTCGCTTGTTGCTCACAACAAAGAAAACTTCTGCCAAGCATTTGGTAGTATACCATTCGACGTTGAAGCTTCTTTGGTTCTGTAAAGGAATTGACACCAGGTAGCCAGTCAAATTGAAAAAGCTCGCGATCAAAGTCTTCACCCCGGTTCTAGATCGCTTCACTTTGGTAGACGTTGATTTATTTTGAAACACCCAAACCGTCGACTGGCGCTACGTTTCTAGATCGTATCGATAAATCCAGGACTCATCACCTGTAATGATGTAAACACGCCGAGACGAGCCTGCTTCTGCTGCGTGTTTATCATAACACGGCACCATTCCACCCGGGCCTGCTTCTGAGCAACGGCGAGATTGTGTGGCGCCCGGCGTGAAACTATCCTCCTCACGCGAAGATGCAAGTGTAGAACCTCGTGAAGGCTTCCCGATCCAATCTGCAGTATGTGCTGAATCTCCTGAAACGTAACTCACCTGTTGTCTTTGATTAAATTTTTCCCTGCTATCACGTTTTCTTCCGTAACAGCCATCAAAGGGCGACCACTTCTTTCTTCATCCCCCAAAGGTAGTGGACCGCGATTGAATTCGTTAACAACGATACACGGTTGCCTTGACAGGGCCTTCATCCATGAATGCCATTTGAAGTTTATCGTACGATTCGTCCGTTTTCAGGCGACACTTGAAATTGTAAATAATCATAGCGCGAAAATGAAAATTATTGTGCGGGACTTACTGTGATTTGTGAGCGTAGTATATAACGCCCTGAGTAGTATATAAGGCCAGATATGTATTCCCTTAACGGACTGATGTCTACTCGCCGTCTCCAGTTATCCTGTAATCATGGCAGCTGCTGCGTTGCCGAAATATCGAGAAGATATGAAAACTAATAGACAGATAGATAAAATTTATTTTGCAACTTCCAACACATACATGCTATTGCAGCCACAGTGTACATACAGAAATCAAACAAATTTGAGACGTTACTTAATTACACATTGTATATAGTACATACTTCAACAGCATGCGTGTGCTGTAGCAATATAAAAATGGTCAGTGTGGGTTTACGCTCATTTTCTGCAATTTCAGCAAAACACTGATTTTCTACCACAGCCATTGGACTGATTCAATATATTTTATATTATCAAATCGCGGTAACTCCCGCTAAAAATCACTCTCGTATTACTGGTGCTATTTAAATTTCAGGAATTGGTTTGGAATGCGTTCCCAAGTAATTTTACAACAGGAACATCTAGAATTAAGAAGATTTTGAAATTGTTTTATACTGAAGAATTGTGCTTTATGAGCTAAGATTCTTTTACCTTTCCTTTCAGGACAAAAAGAACCGATAAAAATCTACGGTAAGCTCTAATTATTTTCAGGAACACCGTTCCTATATGGAATCTATGTTTGTCTGTCGCATTTTTTTTTGAATATTCGAATTTTGACTTCAGATTTGGATTCAGCATAAAAAAGTAGAATAGGAATGTTCAGGAACACCGATCCTATCTCTTGGAACACGGTCAAAAAGGCCGACAAATTAAAAAAAAAAGTTGAATTGTTATATTATATACCTAATTGACGAGCCATGTGTTCCTCGGGCAATGCAAGCTTGCGCATTCTCAACTCATTCTCAACACAACAATTCTAAATTCGAAAATTAAATAAAATCACATGTCATTATTTTTTACAAATTGGCGGCTATGAATACTAAAAGATGGCGTGGTTGCGTTCGAAAAAGGTACGGAAGAGAACCATAAAGACGAATGGGCTCACAGCTTCAGTCAATGGCTCCATCGCATGCGACGTTGATTAGAGAGGAACGGAGACTACTTCGAATAGCAATAAAAGTATTACATTAAAATTTTGATGTTCTAAAAACTGAGAGACCCAGAATACAAGGTGAAACACAAAAGTGACAAAACTTTTACTCTAGTTACTTCTGAGTTTCATTTGAGTTTTTGCCATAAAGTCCTACACGTGATGCAACGTGTATGAAACCTGTTTAAAAGGCGTTTCAATCAGTTGCATTAAAACCGGCGTGCAGTAACTACATATCGCGTTACATCGATTTAGACGCGTGTTTTCTACCAACAAAATGACCGAGGAAGATTGTTGTGAACCATAAACAGTTGATATTCTTCTTAACGTATAAGATGAATCCACATATTTCTTATTCTACTGCTTCCTTTGCCGAAGATATAAGTACATAACAAAAGTATCTTTGTCTCTTGAACTCTTATTGGAACAGAAGTCTAATCTCAGAGAAAATTGGAAATATTATACCTAAGATAATGTCATTTAGACTGCACCGTATGTGGAAATAGTCTGAAACTTGTTTTATATCAATAGTTTTAAATGGGTTTAGCTGCAGTTTCATCTCATGTTCTGGGATCAATGAATCCAATCGGACTACGGATTGTATTACTTATTAGCTGTGCCCGCGACTTCAAAAAGTTGTTGCTCAATTATAATTTTATTTATTTGATTTGATTATAAGTACCTAAATAAGCAGAGTAAAATAGCGAACAGCAAAATAATAATAGATATGTATTATGTACTTCATTCGCGCGGAATAATTATTTTTTTATTATTTATTTATGTTAATAAAAATTTCTAAAATAAAAGTAGCCTAAGTTACTCCTTATTACACCAGCTATCTGCCAGTGAAAGTCCTGTCAAAATCGGTATATAACGGGTTCTGAAGGCTATTCATTTTGGTATATGTACCATGTAGGTACGTATATTATGCATTTAGTAAAAAGCGGTTATTTTAATATTACAAACAGACACTCTAATTTTATTTATCTGTATAGATCTATAGAATAGATCAAATTAGGTTGGCACCCTTGTCGTTTCTGTCTATATCTATTGCCTGTATGTATATTGTCGATAAAAGTTAGTGCATTCTAAAGCAAAACATGCAAGAAGACGTAATTTTTTAAAGATTCATGAATACGTTTTTACATATGTTTCCATAGTGCGAGGCAATTCAGATAATTGAGACTAAATCGGGGGATACAGTTCGGTGTTGTAGCTACATATCTATCTTACATCCAAAATTAAAGCGGGAAAGCGCCGCCATTTTGATTCGCCGCCATTAAACTTGCGTTTACACGAAGACGTTTTCACGTAACACTCACGGCCGAGTACACGACACAGCCGCACCCATTTTCAGGAACACCGTTCCTATATGAAATCTATATGTTTGTCTGTGCGTTTGTCTGTGTGTGCGTTTTTTCGAATATTCGAATTTTGACTTCAGATTCGGATTCAGCATAAAAAAGTAGAATAGGAATATTCAGGAACACCGTTCCTATCCCCTAAGAAACATGGTCAAAATGGCCGACAAATTTAAAAAAATTAAATTAAATTGTTATATAATTGACGAGCCAGGTGTTCCTCTGGCAATGCAAGCTTGCGCATTCTCAAGTGGTTTATTATGGATCCTAATAATAATGGCTTTCTTTGCGGCCCACTATTCTTACGTAGATACTGCTTTATATTATTGCCTCTCTCTGATTACAATTATGTAACATCTTAGGTAACCCGGCGCGTCAAGTTACAAGGCAACCTCTCTTTTATTGTAACCTGGTTTCATTTCGCATATTACGGTGTTAAGGTCAGGGGTAAACACACCACTGTCTAATCCTGGTAGTAGATACTAGAGTCTACTCAAGGTATAGCTCGTAAGTAGGGTTACCATGTTCAAATTTGAAAAGTCCGTATAAATAGTACGCGAAATTACAAAATAATTGGGTTATTTAAAATATATCTTTTTAGGGTTCCGTAAGTACCTCAAAAGGAAAAACTGAACCTTTATTAATATAACGGATAACTTTGTTGTCCGTCTGTCTGTCTGTCAGTCCGTCTGTCAAGATCCTTTTTCTCAGAACGGGTGGAGCTATCAAGCTGAAATTAATATCAAATACTAAGTCTGCAATCTCTTCAAGAAGAGAAAAAAAATCAAGCTTCTAAGTTAACGCAATCAAAAGATACTGCCATTTATGTCCCGTTTATGCGCATTTGACAGTCACAAGGGAATCCATACCTATAGGGTACCGGGGTTCCGTTGATCTAGAATCATGAAATTTGGTAAGAAGCAATGTCATGTAGTACAAGTAAAGGAAAAACCAAAGATTTGCAGTTCCATAACAAAAAAAAATCTCTTTCCGACAATAATTTGCGTTTGCACATGTATCCATATTTTCTATGCATATCTGTATATATAAAAATGAATGTTTGTCTGTATGTCCTCTATGGACTCAAAAACGGCTCGGCAGATTTTAATGAAATTTTCAGTGAATCTTCAGGTTAGCCCAGCAGGTGATCCTGTGAAGTTTGGTAGCGATCATATCACCCCCGGGGCGGATAGCTAGTTACTAATAAATATTTACGTCCGTAGACTATGTATACCGTGTACAGCCAAGTGCAGCTCAACCGGCGTTCCAAAATGGGCATAAAACTGAAAGTTGATGAATGTATGAATGAGTTATGGAATGAAAGGGAGTATTGTGTATGAATGTGTTTTAATATTTAGTTCGCTAATGACGAAATGGCATTAAAATAGCCTTGCCCATGGCAGGGGCGCAAGAATTAAAAAAAAAATGTGCGGCTCAAGCTTTACACTTTAACCTTTGTACCGTTCTTATACCGTTTATGATAAAGAGTTACAATCGTTCTTCGAGTGTTTAGCGTGATCTGCTCTTAGCTGTACAAACATGAGTATATCTATATGTTCATGCCTGGAGTGTGAAAGTCAAAGAGGTGATTAATTGACAATAATAAATGGATTGTTCTGTATTTAAATGAACAACATAGGTACTAACCCTAACCTAACCTACAAAAATACTATGTGCACAGGAAAATATACTGAACTGCTCATCCGGTCATTGATTTGATTTGCATTTCAGTCTTTTAGATGAACAGTTTAGTATTTTTTGTTGCTCAATTTATTATATTCCATAATTATTATTTTTTATACTACGTCGGGAGGCATACAAGCATACGGCCCACCTGATGTAAAGCGGGTACCGTAGCCTATTAACGCTTGTAATATATTAAGTATCACTCGCGCGATGCCTACTCTGCTGCTTACACAGCAACTCCTTGGGAGCTTACTGGTGACCTCGCTCACACGCATGAACATAACAGCCCTCTAGAGAGTTGTTATTTGGCTGCGGTTTTCTGTGAGGTGGAGGTACTTCCCCTAATCTATGAATGTTACTGTTCTAGGTCTTTTTCTTTTATTAAATATTGATCACTTTCACTGCTTTTCTAAGAGAAATAGGGTGCGTCAAAGCAACCCGACTGGGACAGCACCTTCATCTCATAGAAAACTATTGCCGAGTAACAAGTCCGTGGACGGTTTTCGAGTGAGTGGAATTGGCAATAGAATTCTAAGGAGCTGCTAAGTTAAGAGCAGGTGAGAAACGCTAGAGCGATACTTCCCGTATCGAAAGTGTTCATAGTCTACGGCAACAACTTTACATCAGGTAGATTGTATGCGTGTTTGCCTCTCAAGCCCGACGATAAAGAAACATGTTCCTAGGGAATGATTTTCAGTAGATATTAAATTGCGTTAAAATAATTTCAGTAACAGTTTGAAATTACGAAGGAAATAGTAGCTTTCAAATTAAATTCATTTTAATCCAATCTCTTTTAACATATCGACATGGTAGGCCTTGTATGATATACGAATACGCAATTGAATAAAAAAATGAGGAAAGAATATTAAATAAACAAAATGATTAAGTTTTTTATGGCACAAGGGCACAACCGAGCTTAAATCTAAATCGCTTAAAGATCGCTTTTAATCCGTCACGTCATAGAAAAATCAAATAAGTAGGCCGACTCCAGCCCCGAGCGAACGATAATAGCCTAAACACGTAGGGATGTCGCTTATAGTTTATACAATCGTCAAAAATGCATAGTCTATCTATATACAAAACAATTTTCCCCTGTAGGTGAATCATCAGGGATCTATAATACAAAGTTTTTTTAAATTATATTTTGTATATAGACCAGGAGCTAACTACATTTTTTTCATTACCTACGTCATGTTACCTGTTTAGTGTTTTGAAAAATTACGGTCGAAATAGGATTAATTCAAACGTGGCTTTACTGAATCATGTATAATAAAATTAATTGATTATGAAATTGTATTGAAGTTATACTTCTTTAGGCGCGTTATGAAAAAATGATGAGTGAAATTTTAAGATACTGTATCACAAAAGTAACAGGTTGAAGTTGCCCGCTAAACCGCTCATTACAGTCACAAAAAATATGCTCAAAACTGCAGCCAAATAACAATTCCCTGGAGGGTTATTGTGTTCATGCGAGTGAGTGACGTTATTACCTCACAGAAAACTGCAACCATATAACAATTCCCTGGAGGGTTGTTGTGTTCATGCGAGTGAGTGAGGTAGGAACGTCACTCACTTGCATGAACACAACATCTGTCCAGCGAATTGTTGTTTGGCTGCAGTTTTCCGTGAGGTAGTAACACCACTCACTCCCCTGAACACAACAACCGTCCAGGGAATTGTTATTTGGCTGCAGATTTCAGTGAGGTGGTAACGTCACTCACTCGCATGAACTAACAAGCATACGATCCACTCAATTTAAAGCGATCACTGTAGCTGTTTACGCTTACAATACATTAAGTATGCCTTGCATATTGCCACCTCTGCTGCTAACACGGCAACTCCTTAGGAGCTTACTCGTGACGCAACTCAGATGAACATAACATCCCTCCAGGAAGTGGTTATTTGGCTGGAGTTGCCTGTGAGGTGGTAACGTCACTCACTCGCATGAACACAACATCCCTCCAGGGATTTGTTATTTAATGATGCCAGAGAAGTATAACTTCTCACGCGCGTACATAAGTACACGCACCCGCTTTTTTTTACACTAAACTATTTTTTACTTTTTCATTTACTACACTTATCAAAATTATAATCTTCATATTCGGAAGTTTAATATTTTTACAATAGCCTAAAATGATAGGCATTAAAAGTACTTTATTCTGTAGGAAATTTGTGATTTTTTAACAAAATTACACATTTGATACAGAAAAAAAATATTTTTACATTTTAGCCATCTTTACGAATTTGTAGTTGAAGTAGGTAGGTAGGTACACGTACAAATTATTACCAAAGTTTACTATGTTATTACGAGCGGGAGCGCAGCGGCGGTGCGTGCGTGAGCGCGTGCGGTGTTAAGCACGGCGTAGCCACGACTGGCAGCCTGGCGCCGAGTACCTTTAGCAGCGATAAATTTTGTCAATGTGTGCGTGCGACGACGCATACGTATGGGCGCGCACACATACAAACCGAACGCGTTGCGTATGTATGAAGATATCCTACTTATTTGATTTTACTATGGTCACGGTGGTATGGTATGGTTTAGGTAGATATGTACATTTAATATTTTTTCCTTTGGAATTTTAGACACTAGATGGCGCTAATTTGCTAAAGCATTTAAAACATGTACATTCAGAAGAACATAACCTAATAAAAATAAAAGAAATGAATAAACGTACAGAGTGCATAGAGAAAACGACACTCGCAGAGACGATACATAAATGAATTATGCAGGAATGTACCAATTTAGTAGCCATTCACGGATGTCCTTTTCGCATGATTAACGATGACGCCTTTCAATTTCTTATTATAAATAACCTCACAATAATATACAAATTACTGCAAAAAATATTCGAGACAATGTCGAAGCAATGGCAGAAAACTGAGATCCGAAATGAGCAAATCCTAGGTTTATTTTTGTATCTTAAGGTTGATTTTGCCACTATGCATTAATTGTCTATATTCTGATGATGGCCATATTATCTAAAAAATTTAGCGGTGACGGAAATGTTTGAAAGGCATACGTCCGATCACCTGAAAGATTTGGTTTTATACAATATTCAAAGATTCCGAATTTAACGAAAGAAATTTATAGCATCACAACAGACAATGGTGCCAATATAAAGAAAGAAAAACATTTATTCGTACACAACACAACATTGAACGACAATATATACACAGCAAAACATATATATAAAACTAAGCCATAAACACAGCAAACAGTGTTGTGCGATGTAACAAAATGTTCTCAACTCAGTATATTGTCGAAGTCTGTGTAGCAGACCCGACACTGATTTTCAGTCTAGACCAGTCTTTTGTGACACCGCGGACGGAATAAACAAGCACTATGCACTAAGATAAGCAACAAACACTATAATTAACCAAAAAAAAGAATAAAATGATAAATATGATAAAAATGACAAAATTGATTAGTTGAGGGCCCTGAATGTTCCATCTGATATGGAAACAGGTTCTTTTTTTAGGGTTCCGTATCCAAAGGGTAAAACGGAACCCTATTACTGAGACTCCGTTGTCCGTCCTCCCGTCCGTCCGTCTGTCACTAGGATGTATCTCATGAACCGCGATAGTTAAACAGTTGCAATTTTCACAGATGATGTATTTCTGTTGCCGCTATAACAACAAATACTAAAAAATAGAATAACATGAATATTTAAGGGGGCTCCCATACAACAAACGTGATTTTTTTGCTCGTTTTTGCTCGATATTGAAAACGGCAACAGGTAGACGCTTGAAATATTAACAGAATATTTAGTTATATATTCACTTTAAGAATAAATAATTAATTTAAAATAAAACAAATATTTAGGGGGGGCTCCCATACAACAAACGTGATTTTTTTGCCGTTTCTATAGATAGTGGTACGGAACCCTTCGTGCGCGAGTCCGACTCGCACTTGACCGATTTTTTCTGTTACAACCTCCACATAAAGGTGTAGCGTGATATCTACTAAAATATGTTTGTACGCATGAGTATATTGACCTTTAAAATGTGGCTTTATGACATCAATGAATATTTATTTCTATATAAAGTAAACGTTTGATTTCAATTGTACTTATTTACCTAATACATTGCTTTTTTCCAGGTTCAAGCTCAGCTAGATCTTTGAATTTCTATACG
Organism: Pyralis farinalis; assembly: GCA_947507595.1. Lineage (NCBI taxonomy): Eukaryota > Metazoa > Arthropoda > Insecta > Lepidoptera > Pyralidae > Pyralis > Pyralis farinalis. The sequence continues at coordinate 3,573,300 of OX382263.1, forward strand.
GAAGAATCAGATTCAGATATACGAGTACATCAATATATTGAAGTGGTTGAATTAGAACCATTTTGACGAGCTCGGTGGCTCAGTCGTGAATGCGTCATTCATATTTGTTTCCATGTAATGTGACTGTGATGTAATGTGACATGACTTTGACACCAACGCTCGTGGGTTCGATTCCCACACAAGTCGAACATTTGTGTGCATGAACATGGCTGTTTGTCTTGGCCTGGATGTTTTAAGAGAGGTAGGGCACATTAAAGCAGCCCGTCTGGGGAAGTACCTCCACCTCACAGCCAAATAACAACTCCCTAGAGTGTTGCTGTGTTCCTGCGTGTGAGTGAGGTCACCAGTATGCTCCCAAGGAGTTGCTGTGTAAGCAGCGGAGGAGGCATCACGCGAGTGATACTTAATATATTACAAGCGTTAATAGGCTACGGTAGCGGCTTTACATCAGGTGGGCCGTATGCTTATATGCCTCCCGACGTAGAATAAAAAAACCCGAACATTTTATAATGAGAGTTCTAGAAGAACTACAAACACAATTCGAGAATAATGGTGTTTGTCCAGATGTAGAAGCGGAATATTTGATGGGGGTTGTTAGATGCGTATGGGCAGCACCCATGCGCATCAACTGCTGCTTTCAATAATTTAAGTACTCGGAATCTAATTTTAGAATTTAGGAAGGTAGTACGACGTGTTACAACTCCTCAATATGTTAAAATATTACGAAAACAAAAAAAAACTTATTCCAAAATTAGATTGTTGATAACTTTAAAAGACATATGTATTGCTGACGGACGTTTACGCTTGCCATCGACTTTTGGGAGATTGTTAAATCTATGACACCTGCTAAAGTTCTAACAAAGAAACTTAAGGAAAAACAATTTTGCCTGTGGGAGATTTTTATATGGAGTGGATGTAATGTCAATACAAACTTGCTAAAGTAAACACCTCAATTGCAACATTGACAAACACAATTGAGAAAATAAAAGAAAGGGAAAAATCATTAACAGAAAACCGTACCGTTATCAATGCAATATTTCTGGATCCCCGTGTCAGCTCAGTTTTAACAATAGGACAACAAATGCAAGCAAAAGACAATTGAACTAAACTCTTTGTATTTTAAATTATAACAGAAAGATACAGAAAACAGTTCAGTAGAAACAGTTAACAAAGGTAATGAAAGTCTGGAACCCAGAACTGAACTGAACGATTATTAAACTACAAGCTACATAAACAGACATACTGGCTTAACTCATATTAAGAAGAAATGATCGACGTGGTGAGATTAAAAATAATTTGCAGTAAAGTTTTAGCCTGTTTCTTATAGAGCCGTTGTTAATATCCTCAGATAGTAACATACTATCATATTGGGAAAAGTCAAAGCTAAAATTTTCTTTTCTTTATAAATTATCCAAAATCGTCTTTTCTACACCAATGACTCAAGTTAGAGTGGAAAGGTTATTTTCATCTTTAAAGTTAATCGTTACTAATTACAGACGTTCAATGACAGACAACATAATGAATTATTTGTAGTTTTTGCGTTGCAATAATATTTTTGGCACATAAGTTTAGCTTTTATTCTGAATGTTTTTTTATTGTTTCTGAAATATCTTTCCAGTAGGCCTCTAGCTTTTCTTCTGGTAATTAATTAATCGTAATATTATTGTAGTGAAGGCTGGTAATATTATTGTTTACTCGATGTCAGGCACCTCTTTTACTAATGGTGTCCACAGAATACCAACGTCGAGGCACTTTGTGCCAAGACATTATGTTGAGTGGAGACCTATTTGGTGCACACACTGTAATTTAGCCTTAAGTTTCTTCAAATGTATGTAAATTTTTTATGGGTTGCAAAATACACGTTTTTCTTTCTTTCTTTCAATTTATTATTATCGTTAATAGGCTACGGTGCTTTATATCAGGTGGGCCGTATGCTTTAATGCCTACCGACGTTGTATAAATAAAAACTTTCTAACTCGATATCTGAAAAAGACCAAGACGTTATAAATTCCCGACGTAGTATAAAAAAATTCAAAACAAATACCCTACATCGTACAAAGCAACAAATTCGGTATCCCGCATGGTAGTATATTAGAGCCATTACTGTTTTTAATATATATTGAACTACCTTCTGGAAGCAATAAAACATCAATGGTTACCCTTCGCCGATGATATAAGTGTAATAATTGAAAATAATTTAATCAACATATCTAAAACACAATACATGCAATTTCAAACATTTCAAGCGAAATCTCCCAGAATAACAGTTAAATATAACGACATAACTTAAATATATACAATGACATATAATAATAATATAATAACAGGAAATCTCAGGAAACAATTTTAGCATTATTTTAGATTCTAATTGCAAATTGAAATAAACACACATCGGAACTGTGTAAACAAATTTGTTTTTATCTTTGGGAACTAAACAAAAACAGTGTCACGGAATGCTGACCTTTGGATTTAACATGGCTACGTCTATTTGATACGCAGATATAATATGTATAATTATTTAGGCCAACTCGATTGCCGTGAGTTTTCCGTGAATACGTTTTCGTAACGGATAAACGGAAGTAAATTATACTAAAAGGAAATTATACGATGCACTGAAATTATCTCAAAATGGCGACGTAGTTTTAATTTCTCTTTTTTAATATACCAGCATTTTAAAAATTACCATTTACAAAGATATGCCAAAAGAAACTTTCCTATATTCAAATCGTCGATCTCTATTTCAATAGATTTATGTCAGCGTATGTATAATGAAATCAAATGTACAAATAAATATATTTATACGTGTGCTGACAATTCTAAACATCTAAGTCAGTAAGATATCGACTCTGTAATAATATTTCTTACATCGAGTATTTTTATAATAATTATTATTATTATATTGTTCCGATAGTCGTTACAGCGGCAACAAACGGCCTTATAGCGAAAAGCCTCGACCGTTATCTTGAGAGGCTCTCGCTTGGTAGTTGGGTCAAGAACCAGATACAGAAGGCGGTTCTTCTGGACACGGCCCGCATTGTGAGGCGGTTTCTCACTCTAGAGCCCTGACCGGTAGCTTGGGTCTTCGCTTCGTTACCGGCGGGTTCCCTCTTTTTTAGAATAATTGGTCTGAGTATTTTCTATGTGTAATAAGTATGTATTTACAAAAAAAAATGTATTTACGTATGTTTATCAGTTGTCTAGTACGCATAACACAAGCTTCGCTTACTTTGGGGCTAGGTGGCGCTGTGTAATTTGTCCGACAATATTTAAAAAAAAATTCAAAAAGAATCATAACAAAACAAACTATTAATTTAGTGTTACACGCCAGGATTTGAACCGGCGATTGGCAAATAGGTTGTTTATCCACTGGGCTATCGCTGATGTTAACAATCCTTATCGTTTGTTATTCTTGCAACTTCCTGCGCTCCACATAACATATTAATTACATTACATACAGAATATAATGATGTACATTACAAAGAAGTCGTGTTGGTTACAATGTAGCAACACTAAGATGATACATATATATAGTAAGCAGAGCCACGAGTCACTATTTAGTAACACTATACGCAATACATACTAACGTGAAAGTACTTAGAAACTAAATGTTGGAATAATATCCCGCCTCCATTGACAGGTTCGCAGTCTCGAAGCAGTTTGAAACCTTCTTTCGACGCGTCTCCTTAGCAATAATGACATTTGACACTCGTTAAGTTATCGTGTTAAGTTATGTCATTATTACCTCTAAGTATTTCTAATTTACTTTTGTGTAATTACTTTTGTGCCAATATGATTGAAATTTATTATATCGGTAACTTCCAAAGGGAATGAAATATTTATAATAATAATTCTCTATTGACAAAACTGTTTTACAAAAATTGATCGTGTTTATAACAAGGTGATGTAAGCGAGCGTGCATGAAAAGAGCTATGAATGTGAAAGAAGCGAGTGAAGTGTGTAAGGACCGCGTCTTATGGCGCTCGGTTCTCTCTGCCTACCCCGCAAGGGACCTGGCGTGAAGATATACTGTTTTACAAGTGTTTTCTTATCTGAAATTCCCTCACCAGGCGGGGGATACCCTGGGGGGTCGGGCTACGGGATCCTGGTGTAGACTCTTGTTTATGACTATCTGTGCCCGCGACTTCGTCCACGTGGAATATTATTTGTTTACATTAATAAAAATAAATAAAATTTCTAAAATAGTAGTAGCCTAAGTTACTCCTTATTACATGAGCTAATACCAGTGAAAGTCCCGTCAAAATCGGTCCCGCCGTTTCAGAGATACTTTATAGAGAACAAACAGACAGACAAAAATTCTAAACATATTCATTTTGGTATATGTACCGTGTATACATCCATATGCATTTAGTATTTTAATATTACAAACAGACACTCCAGTTTTATTTATCTGTATAGATTCTAACTTTGACTAGCTCGGTGGCTCAGTCGTGAATGCCGCGTCTTTGACACCCAACGCTCGTGGGTTCCATTCCCACACAAGACAAACATTTGCGTGCATGAACATGGCTGTTTGTATTGTCTGGATGTTTTAAAAGAGGTAGGGTGCATCAAAGCAGCCCGTCTGGGGAAGTACCTCCACATATGAGGAAACTGCAGCCAAATAACAACTCCCTAGAGGGTTGTTGTGTTACTGCGTGTGAGGTCACCAGTCAACTCCTAGGAGTTGTAGAGTTAGCAGGAGGGGGCATCGCGCGATTGATACTTAATAATAATAATATTTATTTTTCTCACCACAATTTTGTACATTGATATTTGGTATACACAGTATGATAGTATCTACATGTGGAGAGAACTGGTGCTCGAGCTAGGGAGGTAAAAACCAACCTGTGTTACTAGTCACCAGGCTCCCCTCGCTTTTTATGGTTTACCAAAACTATGATGAATTAACGAACCACTACGATAATACAATACTTAATATCTATGTTACAATTAACTTTCACTAACAATGAGATGTGAAAAAATATACAAAAATAAAAAGGCAAACAAGAACATTAATGTTACACACATGTAACACACTCTTAGTTCAGATTGGTAAAAATGAAATATAAACTACATGCATCTAATAAGTAGCTCATCTGTACAGTTTTCGTATGAATATAGATTCAGTTAGAAAAAAGAGAAGACCCAATACAGACGAAAGCAAATTCTGTATATTTTAATTTTAACAACGTTTGAGGAAAATAGCAGATATACTCGTAAAGTGTAAAGTGATGTGTGTATGTGTGAATTCACATAATGTAACAGTGGATATAGTCCATGGGTTGATGTGTAAGATAAAAATCAGACAATCGTGGTTAGAAGATTTTCCGTTGCGTCATAGTCCAAAGTTTTTAACCATCTTGTTGTTGCATCCTTACATTGTTTCCTAGTCATAGAGTAGACAGCTAGTAACTTGTTTACTTTATTGTAAAGATGGCTCCCTTGGAAGCAAAAAAAATGATTAGTAAATTTAGTTCTGAATCTTTTAGTGGGGCATACCTTATATTTTCTTCTCTTATTGATACTGAGGGGATCATAACCGACTTCAATATGAGATCTGCGGATAGTTGAGAGTATGAAATATTGCCTAACGCTGAGTACGCCCCATTTCTGGTACAGATCAAAGGTAGGATATCTGAAGGGGAGAAAACCAGCAACTTTCAGAATGGCCCTCTGTGCCCTCTCTACCACCCCCACCCCATGTCGTTATACAGTACCCTATCAATGATTGGCAAAGTGCTTGGTAGATAATCTTAAGCAATTTGTTATCAGCTATATGTCTCAAGTTTTTAAAAACATATATTAGTTTCCGTAACCTGGAAACCAAAGATTGAATATGTAACTTAAAACTGAGTGTACTATCGAGTGTAATGCCAAGATACCTAACCGCATCGCAGCTTTAATGTATTACAAGCGTTAATAGGCTACGGTACCCGCTTTACATCAGGTGGGCCGTATGCTTAAATGCCTCCCGACGTAGTATAAAAAAAAACAGCCAGACGGCGTTTGAACACTTTTGTGAGACTGACTCTCTCGCCTCTGTCTACCCTCATTACATTGAAAGACCAGTATGTCATAACAATGTTGAGGGTTGCTTCATGCGGCAGTGCGAATTATATGCAACACGAGTGCGAAAAGGCATCGACCGGTTCACAATATCACTCGCGCGTGCATAGAGCGTGGTTCGTCACGCGCACAATTCGCACTGTTTGTTCATCATTATACATGAACGCAGTAACCTATCGAGAGCCGATGAGACCGTTAAAACGTAACTCAATTCACCGTTGCCAGACGTCCCGATTTTGGCGAAACGTCCCGATTTTTTTATCAAAATTAAATGTCCCGCGCGGGACAGGCTCGTCCCGCTTTTCTCGGATAACTCGACCGTGTGTGCAGCGTGCTGAGGAAGCGCGGCCGGGTGTCGTAGTGAGTTGCGTTGCGTGCATAATTAATAATTATTTAATTATTAATAATTTAATTAGGTATATTAACCCTTCGAAACCCGGGTGGTCGAATACGACCGCGAAATGTATGGAAAAACGTATATAACGGGTTCTGACTGCTCAAGCAAACAAAAGTTTAAGATTTTTTTACGTGTTCTTTTCTTAAATTACTGACATTTACTTATTAGAATCGTTTAAAGATGAATGAAGCCTCAATTATGAATGAATGAAAAAATGAAATGAAAAAGAATGATGATTCAAAAAAAAAAAGATAAATATTTTAAAAATTCTGATTATATACGGTTTTTTAACTAAGTCCCGCTTTCATCGAAGGAATCCCGCTTTTTTCACTCAATAAATTTCAAAATCCCGACTTGAAAAAAAAAAAGAGCATTCAACGAGACGAGATAAAGGTGTCTCTATGTCGTGTAACGAAATGAATCATAAAACTAAGATTACTATCACTGCCTTCGCTATACATACATGAAGTATGTACGAATAGTGAAAACAGTAATCTTAGTTTTATGAGACGCTGCTTGCAACTGGTAGTAGGATCCGATTTACACAATAAGCGCACACATTGCTTTTGCACGATAAATACACTTTCCATGTTCACGGAGCTGCCCCAGAATATAATTACATATCGGAGGTTGGATGGTACATATGCACGGTAAGCTAATAGTGCGATTTTTTCGTCAGTTACATTGACTAGTTTCCATAAGGCATAAGAAAAACTATTTAACTTTCTTTATATTTTTTTGTATACGCGGCTTCCGGGGTATGTTATTCTAACGTAGTATCTATAAATTTAATTTCATTACATTCGTGCGTTAATTGTCCATTATATTGAATTATAAGATCCGTAGTCTTGTTATTACGTTGATTATAATTTTGTATATATTGAGTTTTATCCAAATTCGCTTTCAAATTATTATAATTTGGCCAATTTACAATGTGAGATTACTGTACTTTAATGTCATAATTATATTCTATGTACGAAGAGTTCAAATTAGGTGTCAATACGCACACATCGTCAACAAATAATGTGCAGAAGTGATTTGTAGCCTTTGACAGGTCGTTAATGTATAGGTGAAATAGTAAAGGCCCTAATATGTGTCCCTGTGGTACGCCAGTGACTTTCGTCATGTGATGGGACCGATACAATATTTCATTAGAATGCCAATGTCTGTTATTAGCACATATTGTACTCTCGTTAGTCAGATATGATTTTAACCATTTGTATGCGTTTCCTCGGAGGCCTTTTCATATTTTAATAAGAGAAGTTGGCGTGACACATAGTCAAAGGCTAAAAATAAATCGAAAAATACGGCTGCAATTTTGTTGCCTTTATCAAAATGATGAGGGATTTTATCAACAAGTTTGAATGCTACTAAAGCGGTCGATTTTCTGCAAAACCGTTTTGATTATCATCTAGTACGAGTATATTCAGTTTATTGATAAAATTAAATATTTTACTATACATGCTTTTTCATATCTTTCTTGACATTACGGAAAGCAAAGCATTAGGCCTATAGTAGTATAGTATGATAAATTCACAAAGTAAGATAATATGGGCGAGATTATTTTTTAACAGCTTTAAGAATCTTGATTGGAATCTCGTCATATCCGACAACGTTGGTGTTTTTTAGATTTGTAATCTATCTATCTATGTATAACTTCACGCTAAATCCCTTGCGGGGTAGGCAGAGAACCGAGCGCCATGTGACTCAATACTTACATATCTCACACGCTTCTTTAACATTCATTGCTCTTCTCATCCACGCTTGCCGGTTTCTAGGGCTCCTGACATCACCTCTGACAGAATACGACCAATTTGATCATGGTATGTAAGTCATGGCCTTCCTCGGCTCCTACATCCTTCCACTTTTGCATTGTATATCTGTTTCGTCATTCTATCGTCCTACGTTCTTTTTACATTTCCGAACCAACGGAGCATGCCTCTTCTTATTTTAACTCTTTTAGATTTAAAATGATTTTACATATTTCATTATGGTGTGTTAGAAATAGAAATATATTTTGGTAAACATTTTTTATATAGTAGTTGCTATTATTTATATTTACAGGCATTGATTTTTGTAAGTTTGTAAAATGTTTGTTAAATTCCACCGCTATTTCATTTGGCTGCGATTTTCTGCGAGGTGGAGGTACTTCCCCAGCCGCGCTGCTTTGATGCGTCCTTTTAAAAACACTTTTAAAACACCAATAAAAATGGACACGTTCATGCACACAAACATTTGTCCTGTGTGGGAATCGAACCCACCAGCATTGGTGTAGAAGTCACGTTATTAACCGCGGCGCCACCGAGCTCGGCATCGGAACTTGGCTTGCTCTAAAGGTTTGGGTGTCTTATACCCCAGAGAATGGCGATCATATCTGTATTTTGTACAACCTCGGGAGGCATACAAGCATACGGCCCACCCACCTCATATAAAATGGTTTCCACAACAATACCAGAAGTATTGCTAATGCGTTGCCATACCTACTGCTAACAAAGCAACTGTTTTGGAGCTTACAGATTACTTCACTCGCACACATAACAACGCACCAGCGAGTTGTTATTTGGTGAGGAAACCCGCACGTCCTAGAAATTATATTCCTAAAGATGTGTGTGACCTCACCTAAGAATGGTCTGGTTTCCCTCTGTACATTGGAGATCTGACGACAGTTGCTCCATGTCAAAATCAGTATCTTATATATCTTGATAAATTAGGCTTAGGTAGCGGACCCCGACAATCCTAATGAGTTAGGAAACAGGACAACGCTAAGAAGAAGAAAGTTGTTGTGCGAATGATTGTATCTTCGCCAAATCTTTACTCTTAGGTAGTGGTAGTCTTAGGTAGTGGTAGTCTTAGGTAGTGGTAGCCTTAGGTAGTTATAGCCTTAGGTAGTGGTAGCCTTAGGTAGTGGTAGCCTCAGGTAGTGGTAGTCTTAGGTAGTGGTAGTCTTAGGTAGTGGTAGTCTTAGGTAGTGGTAGCCTCAGGTAGTGGTAGTCTTAGGTAGTGGTAGCCTTAGGTAGTGGTAGTCTTAGGTAGTGGTAGTCTTAGGTAGTGGTAGTCTTAGGTAGTGGTAGTCTTAGGTAGTGGTAGTTTTAGGTAGGTAGTGTAAGGTAGTGGTAGTCTTAGGTAGTGGTAGTCTTAGGTAGTGGTAGTCTTAGGTAGTGGTAGTCTTAGGTAGTGGTAGTCTTAGGTAGTGGTAGTCTTACGTAGGTAGTGGTAGTCTTAGGTAGTGGTAGTCTTAGATAGTGGTAGTCTTAGGTAGTGGTAGTCTTAGGTAGGTAGTGTAAGGTAGTGGTAGTCTTAGGTAGGTAGTGGTAGTCTTAGGTAGGTAGTGGTAGTCTTAGGTAGGTAGTGGTAGTCTTAGGTAGTGGTAGTCTTAGGTAGTGGTAGTCTTAGGTAGGTAGTGTAAGGTAGTGGTAGTCTTAGGTAGGTAGTGTAAGGTAGTGGTAGTCTTAGGTAGGTAGTGTAAGGTAGTAGTAGTCTTAGGTAGGTAGTGGTAGTCTTAGGTAGGTAGTGTAAGGTAGTGGTAGTCTTAGGTAGGTAGTGTAAGGTAGTGGTAGTCTTAGGTAGTGGTAGTCTTAGGTAGGTAGTGGTAGTCTTAGGTAGTGGTAGTCTTAGGTAGGTAGTGTAAGGTAGTGGTAGTCTTAGGTAGGTAGTGGTAGTCTTAGGTAGTGGTAGTCTTAGGTAGTGGTAGTCTTAGGTAGGTAGTGTAAGGTAGTGGTAATCTTAGGTAGGTAGTGGTAGTCTTAGGTAGGTAGTGGTAGTCTTAGGTAGGTAGTGTAAGGTAGTGGTAGTCTTAGGTAGGTAGTGTAAGGTAGTGGTAGTCTTAGGTAGGTAGTGTAAGGTAGTGGCAGTCTTAGTCTTAGGTAGTGGTAGTCTTAGGTAGGTAGTGTAAGGTAGTGGTAGTCTTAGGTAGGTAGTGTAAGGTAGTGGTAGTCTTAGGTAGGTAGTGTAAGGTAGTGGTAGTCTTAGGTAGGTAGTGGTAGTCTTAGGTAGTGGTAGTCTTCGGTAGTGGTAGTCTTAGGTAGTGGTAGTCTTAGGTAGGTAGTGTAAGGTAGTGGTAGTCTTAGGTAGGTAGTGGTAGTCTTAGGTAGGTAGTGGTAGTCTTAGGTAGTGGTAGTCTTAGGTAGTGGTAGTCTTAGGTAGTGGTAGTCTAAGGTAGTGGTAGTCTTAGGTAGTGGTAGTCTTAGACTATACAGACAACCAAGTATAAAAAAAATTGGTTGCCTGTAAAGTCGTTTACGGTCGGTTTACGGACGATAATTGTACGTGATAACGTCATAAGAAAACATTCAACAGTTGACAAAACAGTTCACGTGTAGGTTGTGTGCTGCCGCTGTCTCTCTTCTACTCGGACGCATCGGCCGATGGAGTGGAAGAGAGATAGATGCGTCACAAGCCGAACGCTTAGGCCAATCGTGCCTCTCTATCGCTTGTACCGCGCTCTCACTTCCACGCTCGGCTCACGCGGAACGTGACACTTTCGTGCGTGCAGCCGGCGTTCATCGATTTATAAGACGTTATCACGTCAAAAATATATAGGAAAGCTGGGAGAAGACGGGGAAGGGAGGGACAAATGAGTCATATACAAACACTTTTAATTTTTATAATATGTTTAATCAATCCGCTACAGATAAACGTCTATGAAAGCATGTAACATATATACAACATAATTATACATGTGTAACTTTTTGTGTATTAAGCCAAAAGGAAGTGATCCTATGCTATCAACACATATCTCTATCTAATTATATATTCATGGCAAGCCCATTACGGGCTGGGCAGAAGGAACCGAGCGCACCGTGACATCGCTGGTTTTTTTTATACTACGTCGCGAGGCATACAAGCATACGGCCCACCTGATGAAAAGCAGGTACCGTAGCCCATGAACGCTTGCGATATATTAATTATCACTCGCGCGATGTCTCCTCTGCTGCTTGCACAGCAACTCCTTGGGGGCTTACTGGTGATCTCACCCACACGCCGGAACAAACAACAACCCTCTAGGGAGTTGTTATTTGGCTGCGGTTTTCTGTGAGGTGGAGGTACTTCCGCAGATGGGCTACTTTGATGCGCGATGAAAGGAAAAATATCATATTACTTCAAATGACCATTTTTTGGACATCTGTAAACATTCTACGGTAGTATTGTCTTAGGTTTTCGCGATTGTTACTCATTGAATTAAACAATTTTTTAACGGAAGGATTTTTTATTTATTTTGTTGAGCCTGACGTTTCGAACGCTTTGCAGCGGCCGTGGTCGCAGGAGAGTCTTCCTGCGACCACGGACGCTGCAAAAATAAATACAACACGCGATACTTCCGTTAAAAAATTGTTTAATTCGACATTCTACGGTTCCGATCTTAGGCATTTTTATAAAATTTTGCTAAAACACAAAAATAAACGTAAAAATACCAAATGAAACTTGGTCGCATCTAAACGAACAGAAACCCATACGGTTTAACACATATTCGGGGTTGTATAATCCATGGTCGTATCACAACTGCCCGAGCGGAATACGCCACAATAATAAAAGCGTATGGTATATGATACGCACGTATCATCTAAAATAAATATATTCATCGTTGATTGTTCCAGACGAATGGTTCCAATTGCTTCTCTTGTGGTAATAGACTGTTTAATTCTTCTATATCATGTAATGTCTGAAAAAAAACCATTTTATATATATATATATATATATATAAATATTTATATGTATAAATACTCTTAATAAAAACAATAAAAGTCTAGAAAACTGTAAAACTATTTAAACCATTACTAACATCAACCATGATTTTCATAGAATATCATCTGCATCAAACATTATTGACAGGAACATTACTGGCATGAAACATTTTTTGGCATGAACATTATTGACAGTAACATTATTGGATCAAACGTTAATGATTTTAAACTTCACTCGCATCGAACATTACTGGCATCAACTGCCATCAACCATGACTGGCATAGAATAATATTGGCATCAAACATTAATAATATCAAACATTATTGGCAACGATGTTTGATTACTATCATCAAACATTGTTTGATCAAACATTATTAACATACATTACTGGCATCGAACACTATTGGCATCTTATATTACGGGCATCAAACATTTCTGACATTCAACTCTACTGGCATCGAACATTAGTAATGTTTGATGCCAGTAATGCTTGATGCCAATCAGGCATTACTGGCATCAAACATACTATAATTATCTTATTTGACTGTACTTCACCGGTCAGGCAGTACTACTCGTTTGATAAACAGAAGGGTGTGTAATTTACAGGGCAACGTTAACAGCCCCTTTATTTGACAGTACCTGATTGAGCAGCGAGTTGCATCGGGCCAGCTGGTGTGCGACTTCGTGTACCCTCGACAGCCGTTCTGCGTGACGCGCGTTCGCTCGTTGCTTTTCTACCATTTGAGAATATAGTTTGGACACCTCAGTGTCGGCCTGCGAAAAAAAACACAGGGTGTTTTACATAGACAAACAGACAGACAAGGAACTTCGTCTATGCTTGTTTATGTGCTTCCTACACCAGTAAGTTAATGCGAACTAGCCCCACTCTGGATGCCGCGGTCGCTTCTGCCATGGCTGCCGTGGTCATGTCTTCTATGGCTACTGTGATCGCCTTTGCATTGGCTGCTGTGGTCATATCTGCTGTGGTTAATGTGGTCACATCAGTCATGGCTGCTGTGCTCATGTCTACTCAGGCTAATGTGGTCGCCTCTGCAATGGCTGCTGTGGTCATCTCTGTTCTAGCTGCTGTGGTTGCCTCTGCCATGGCAGCTGTGGTCATCTCTGCTCTGGCTACTGTGATTGCTTCTGTCTTGGGTGCTGTTTCTGTCTCAATCCCGGCTGATGCGGTCTTCTCTGCTCTGGTTGATGTAGTTTCTGTCACGATTGCTGTGATCGTTTCTGCACCGGCCGCTGTACTGGTACAGGCCTCTTCTGACATGGTGATCTTTGTCCCGGCTGATGTGGTCATCTCTGTTCTGGCTGATGCCATCGTATCTGCAACAATTGCTGTGGTCGTCTCTACTCCGGCTGCCGTGATCACATCTGCCCCGGCGGCTACGATCGTCTCTGCTCCGACTGCGTGGTTGTCTAAGTCCGAGCAGCTGTGATCGTCATTGACCCGATAGCTATTGTCGTCCGTGGCTTGACTGCCGTGATCGTCCTGACCCTGACTATTGTGTCTTTGAGCTGGTTGCGGTGTTCGTCTTTTTAGGCTGTTGGACTCGCGCCTAGAGGGTTCCGTATGATGAAAATATTATTTATCTTTTTTTTTAGTGGCGTCCCTGGGCGATATTTAGTATACGACTAACCTAATTAAGTCGAAAAAAGTACCATTTATTTACCGAGAACGAACTTAACACTGCAGTTAAAAAGCCTATTCTACTGTACTGTACTTCGAACCACACGCAGGAACACAACAATCCTCCAAGATTTTTTTTTTTTATTGAGGACGCGGCATGTGACAGCCAGGGCCTACTTGATGGGCTGCAGGACACTGGTGTCCAGGAATAGAAGCCACGAAATACCATGCACTTCATGTCGTCTCGTGGCGTCTACTATGCCGGCATTGAAGGTGCCTCTTTATATTCCTCTTGAAGAACCCAATGTCGAACACGTGTGGAGCCGGAAACACATCACCGGGAAGTCTATTCCACCGGTCAGCAGTTCGGCACAAAAAGGATTGACTAAACCTTTTTGTGCGAGGCAATGGGATAATATTCTCGACTGTGTGAGAATGTGCACGCTGTGATGAACGGTAGTTCCGGTACTTGAACGAGGAAGGAGGAATAAGGCTGTAGAGTTCCTCCGAACATTCACCATGATACAGTCGGTAAAAGTGACTCAGCGCGGCGACCTCTCTGCGGAGCTCCAACGTCTCAAGAGATGCTCCCAGCTTAGGGTCGTCAATAATCCGGACCGCTCGCCTTTGCAATGAATCAAGGGCATCCATCAGGTACTTTGCGGAGCCATCCCAGAGATGCGAACAGTATATTCCACACACGGTCGGATTTGTGCTTTGATATTTGTGATTTTTGCAAGATGTTGTTTTTTGGCCGCGGTTTTCTGTGAGGTGGAGGTACTTCCCCAGACGGGCTGCTTTGATGCACCCTACCTCTCTTAAAACATCCCGACCAAGACAAACAGACAGGTTCATGCACACAAATGTTTGCCTTGTGTGGGAATCGAGCCCACGAGCGTTGGTGTCAAAGTCGCGTCAGCAGTCGTGGCGCAGTGGTGAAACGCGTTGTTACGCTACTTTGACACCAACGCTCGTGGGTTCGATTCCCACACAGTACAAACATTTGTGTGCATGAACATGTCTGTTTGTCTTGGTCTGTGTATTTTCTATGTATGATAAGTATGTATTTACAAAAAAAAATGTATTTACGTATGTTTATCAGTTGTCTAGTACCCATAACACAAGCTTCGCTTACTTTGGGGCTAGATGGCGCTGTGTAATTTGTCCGACAATATTTATTTATTTATTCACGACTGAGCCACCGAGCTCGTCACCAGCCCACGACTCGGGTACTCGTGCCGTCGTCACGCGCCAACAGCTCGCCATAAGCTACCCTGCGGGGTTTAATATGATTAATTTAGTACCTCTTTAATTTTAGTGGCCAGGCTAATTTCTTCCGCGGCCAGGGGGTGAGCGCACGCGGCCAGGTGCGCTTGTAGACGAGTCGTCAACCGAACCCAGGGTCTGTGGTCCAAACCTGGAATGTGCAAACAACATGATTTTTCAACGTCTAAATGACGAATGAATGAACGACTGAGTGAGCGAGTGAATGAGTAATCGAATAAATAACTCATTTTATTCACTCATTCATTAAATCATTCATGCATTAACTATTTAAAATTCGAATTTGATTATTTATGGGTAAAATAATACGATTGTCTACGTCTAGAAGGCGAGAATTATATGGCAATATATCATTTGCGGGAATTATATAAGAGTCAAATTCAATATTATTAAAATAGGAATATTCATTCACTATTTCAATCATTGGGTGAATAAATGATTGAATGAATTATTGGATGAGTCGATGAATGAAGAGTCAACGAATGAATCTAATGAATGCATGAATGAACACGTTTATTTGCCACACTAAAGGACTTTCAAGATGTTCGGGAGAACCCATCGTATGACTACGGAGTATCCACACTATTCAGCGCGGTTTTACTGCCAGGTCTTGAAATCTCAAAGCGGTACAGGTAGTACCTGACACGTCATATTTAAACCCAGTATGCCGTCACTGATTCAACTAAGTAAGCTGGAAGCCCAAGGAGTTGCTGTAAGCAGCGGAGGAAGCATCGCGCGAGTGATACTTAATATCTTACAAGGGTTAATAGGCTACAGTACCCGCTTTACATAAGGTGGGTCGTATGCCTTGCGACGTTGTATTAAAAAAACTAGTTAGCATCTTGACCCGACGCCACACTAAGGTTATTTATACAGTTGTTTTATTTATGTTATACTGCGTCCATTTTATTACGCAATTTTTGACAGATCATTCTATCTCTTTCCGATTTATGAGATACGCAACACATGATAGTCACCTGTCTCTTTCTGACTCGTTGAAATGATTACCTGTCACTATTGCGTTACTGACCCTGCAAAAACCTCCACACGCCTTTCTTGAAGAACCCTATAATGTAGTCCATAGGAAAGACCTCGCCAAGAAGCTCAATCACAACATTTAGAGTTCTCGGTAGAAAACTTCTCTGGAACCGCACAGTATGTGACCATTGCCACTCCAGTGTATGAGGATGAACTGGTGGGGGGATGGTGAGTGGCACAGCTCCCCTGTCACGCAGTTGAAAGACTAGGTAAATCTCTTTGCTACAAAGAAATTACCTATTAGATCGGCTTTCTCTTTAGCACTATAAGCCAGGCTGCCCTTCAGTTTTTGCAATGGTGGCATGGGCGACTGGCAAAAGTATACCTCAGCAGCTCTAGCGAGCGACCAGAAAGCACGACTTCCCAGAGGGAAGGCTCACAAGCCGCTCGCCAACTCTACTGACAAAATCAAATTTCGCCCTGGCAATTACCCTCTTACTGGATCTCGAGGCAGCATTAAATTTACGTTTCAAAACAGAGATGTCTCTCTCGGATTCCCATTAGCACTCGCCGTAGTCCAAGCCTCGTAGGCAGCCTGTTTGAGATGATTGGCTTCTCTACAAGGCCGATTAAACCACGGTCGCTGTTTAGCTCCCGCAGCAGTCACTAAACGATTGGGACTGTAGCATTCCATGCCAATTATCCCCATAGCTACTGCAGTCGCCCAGGATTCAATGTCTTTGAAACAAAGCTGCCTCCACGGGTACGATGCGTAGAATTCACGTAATCCATCCCAGTCTGCCGACTTACAGTCATATACGCGACACAATCCGGTAGGCCGAGGTGGATCACGACTGACGCAGGGCGCTTGGGTCCGGATGAGACAGTGGTCCGATGAACCAAGTGGCGCATCTACTGCGATTTTATACTCATCCGAACGTGTAGTCAGCAGAAAGTCAAGTAAGGAGCTTGCATGGGGCTCTATATCTGGTATTCTCGTGGGAGAATGCATCAATTGAGAGAAACCATAAGCGAGAGGAAATTCATGAGCAAATCTCCCCGCGTAATCAGTGCACCGAGAGGCGAGTCACTCGGTGTGATCGGCATTAGTCTCCTAAAATCCTCCTAATTCCGCGGAGATACTACTCGATGACTTTATCAGTCGCCATTTGCAGGTGCTCGAATAACCGAGCTGTGCCCGTATCACCGCTCTGGGACCTGTAAAGGCACGCGTAGATCCGGGTCTGGCCGTCCACGCGCACCCATAATAACGACAAAGCCCGGTTTTACAGGCTATGAAGACGGCGACGACAAATATCCTCCCGAACGGACATGCATACTCCGACACGACGCACAAATGAGTGCTCGAGTTGGTACCCTGGATAATGTAAGTAGGGTGTGCCGGCCGGTGAGGATACTTATGTCTCCGTGCGGAAAATAGCCAGCTGCGCGATCTCTAGGTGGTGGTGTACCGTATGGATGTTGGAATGAAGTCGCCTGATGTTGCAAAAATCCACGTTTATCATGGCAGGGATGGCCCCTGTAATGACACGTTTTCCTTTACGTCTAGTCATTTGTTGGTGTGGAGGTTTTCAAAAAATAGAGAAGTCGCTGATCGCACGGAGTAGAGGACAAAAGCGCGGCGTCTTCCACCGCTGAACAGTGCAAGTTTGTTCATGATATTTAAATTTTCTTCTTCAACATTCATAACTCATGCATCCCTCGGCTCCGAGGGCTCCTGACATCACCTTCTGATAAAACAGGATCAATTTGAACTTTCATTTTCATATACTACTCTATACTACAAGCATACGGCTCACCTGATGTAAAGTGGTTACCGTAGCCTATGAACGCTTGCAAAACAATAAGTATCGCTCGCGCGATAACTCTTCTGCTATCACAGCGACTCCTTAGGTTTTTACTGGTAACCTGACTTACTCGCAGGAACATAACGACTCCCCAGGGAGTTGTTATTTGGCTGCAATTTTCTGTGAGTTGGAGGTACCTACTTTCCCAGAAGGGCTGCTTCAATGTGCCCTACACCTCTTAAAAACCTCTCTGGTTCTGGGTGCCAAGACAAACAGACATGTTCATGCACAAAAATGTTTGTCTTAAGTGACAATCGAACCCACGAGCCTTATTTTCAGAATACTAACCAATCCGCCACTTAGCTCGTAAAAAGAATCTTAATTTAAAATTCTGGCATTTTAGCTACTTTCACAGCACTATGTCAAATGCTATACTGACCGTATGACATAATGCTGTGAAAGTAGTTAAAATGGACTATGCCATCAATTGTATGATTCTTCTAACTGTATATGCGGTGGAGCTGAACTTATTGGCAAGTTTATTAATGTGGTAAATACCTTCTAATACTTCTGGATCCCTAGCACCCGGTAGTCCCAGGGTCCCCCTCATGATGGGGAGGAACGTTGGGATTTCCTGCAAAGTAATAACCTGCATTTATTGATGGCGCTGGAGGGTATATAATGAAAATTATTAATTGGATTTATTTATACGTCGGTGACAAAGCCTGCTTGATGTAAGGAGGTAAGTACATTAAAGTACCAGTAACCAACTGACTTTTGTATCCTGGTTTGCCACCTAATTCGTGTTTTCGAATTTATGTACCTGCATATTTTTGACGAGCTCGGTGGCGCAGTCGTGAATGTCGCGACTTTGTCACCAACGTTCGTGCATTCGATTCCCACGCAAGACAAACATGTATGTTTGTCTTGGTCTGGATGTTTTAAGAGGGGCAGCCTCACAGAAAACCGCAGCCAAATAACAACTCCCTAGAGGGTTGTTGTGTTCCTGCGTGTGATTGAGGAGACCGGTGATCTTCTAAGGAGTTGCTGTGTAAGCAGCAGAGGAGGAATCGCGCGAGTGATACTTTAATGTATTACAATCGTTCATAGGCTACGGTAACCATTTATACATCATGTGGGCCGTATGCTTGTATGTCTCCCGAAGTTGTATAAAAAAAATTCAATGATCACTATCTCGGACACTACTTCGAAAGACGTGTGACGGAAGCGTGTTCGGAGCTGTGGGGTTGGGTTGGCTACCCAATCCTTAGGAACGGCGAAGATACTGACTTGGACATGAGCGACTGCCGTCAGTGTTCCACAACCCAGATTTTTTCAGAAACCTTTCTTAAATCCTTCAAAATATAATTTCATAGGCAAATATGTACACATATCCGAAAACAATAATTTAGTAGTAATAGCGGAGCTAATTTTTAAGTGGAATCTAGATGATTAATAAAATATTATACGAAATAATATAGGTATATTTATTTAACATTAGATCGGAAAAACGAAGACCAAAAGAATAACAACCGTAGCTAGGCAACATAGATAATTTAAAAGAAGAATAAGCTTCCAAAATTGAAACAGTTTGTATACTGTAACACTCTCCCTTATTAGATGCTTCTCTAAAATTCTGTTTTGTTCAGTCCTAGCTCGGCACACATATTGACCAGTCTCGGTCTGGGTACAGCTTTGCGGAAAATGTCAGCAATCTGATTTGCTGAACTAGTTTTCTCAACCTTCAAAACACCTTCTGCAACAGTTTCTCTCACAAAGAAATGTCGAACTTTTCTTTGTGAGTCACATGCGCACACCTGGATTCGAACCAAGAACTAGACTGTTAACAGGCTGGTAATTTATCCTCTAGGCTATCACTGCTGTAGCCAAGCTCCGCATATCGCAAATGGCTACAGGCTAAGGTGACGGCACATAGCAGCACATAAATGTTTGCCAGCTGACTTCTAAAAACACATACGTGTAGCCTCTGTATATCCTCATCAAGTTGGGCGCCGGTTGGTTGTTTCACAACCACTATGTCCCTAGCCCGCTTGGTTTTCCGAGCTTGTAGGCTGAGTTGACGACGTTGTAGCAGAGACTTCTTGTTGTCACCCGACCTCCCAGTCTTTGCTGAAGTTTTTGGGGAATCTGAAAAAAATGTCTTTAAATGCTTCTCTTTCAACTGTCACATTGCGTTAAATACACTGTAAAATAATATAAAAACATTTCCCATACACAATACCAACAAGCAGCTATATTTATATAACTGTGTTCCGGTTTGAAGGGCGAGAGAGAAATTACTGGGTACTGTGACGAAACATCCTTAGGTTACAAGATTGGCAGCGCGCGAGTAACATCCCCGTGGTGTTGTGAGCGTCAATAGCTTGCAGTGAACGCTCACCATCTGATGCGGGTCGCATGCTGTTTGTCAATCTAGTTGTATAAAAAAAAAAAAAACCAAAACTTTGTATTCAGACTATGAATATGATGATATCAAACATCTTTTCGGACGAACCTACCGTCTTAATAGTAACAACATTTGTCGAGTTATATCTAGACATAAGACATTAGATTAAAAATTAATGGAACAAGTATAGAGCCTAGAGGAACTCCATGAGGAGTTAAAACTTTCTTCTGCAATTGTGGTAGGAATATTTCGTGGATTAGTTTGTCTGCAAGCTAATTCTAAATGAACTGCTTCATCATATTAGGTCCTAGTAATAGATTTACCATTGTTATTGGAATTTGTCAATCAATCCCCGGTGGTTTATGCGATCGAAGGCTTACGAGACGACTGTCGCAATAAGTGCCACAGACTTTCCTACTTCTAATTCTCTGGTGATGAAGCGAACAGTTTTCAGTATCTCAGTTATCTCGTTAGAATTATTCTTTTACATTCTCCACTATGTCACGCAGTCTTATGGTAGTGAGAGGCATTTTTTTGTATACCTTACTTGTTTTATGTAGAAATCTACTATTTCTCAGATATCAACGTCTCGAATAGGTTGGTTTAAAGCATTCCATTGAGTTCATTAGTTGTGCTATCGTAATTGGATTCAGGGGATTGAACAATGTGAATCTCACTATTGACCTGAATTGTAAGTTCATTCCTTCATCGATAACCGCATACACCAGCTTATCCACTATCTGTTTTTCTTAGAGTACCACATAAACACATCTATAGACAGATATCAGTGAAAATTTGTGTGTGTGTGTCTACTTCTTACTGTTTCTAAAACCCTGTGACAGAGAGGCAGAACTTTCAGGAGGAGTGTTTCAATTACCTCCAATTGGCCTGTCCACTGTGTAAGATATGTACGGCAACTCCGAATCTGAACAAACACTCGCTCCAGGTGAGTTGTTGCCGCTTGCTGTCGGATCGCTGCTTCTGCATGCTTCTGGAATCAAATTGATACTTTTTAAACCACTAAGATATTACATTTTGGTTCGGACATGTAGAAAGAATGCAGGATGAAATAATAACGAAACAGATATACAATGCGAAAGTATATCTGCCGAAAATCCTACACGAGTTCAAACAGTCCAATGTAAAAATGATTTATATATATACAGTACAGATAAATATTAAATAACTCCCAAAACAGGATGAAAGAATGACGAAACAGCGACCTTGACACCTACGCTCGCGGGTTTGATTTCCACACAGAATAAACATTTGTGTGCTTGAACATATCTGTTGCTTTGTGTATTTTTAGACGGTTTTATTTAGCTTGCCCTGTTTGTTTATATGTTTGGGTCAAATCTAGTAATTGAAATTTGACCCCCCTTCCTGTTGACAGATTGATCTGAAATTTGGTACACACCTTTAGTTCTTGACATAACAATTAAATAAATTCTGTTTCATTGTAAATCCAAGATGGTCGCCGCTACAAAATGGCGGTTTACAAATTTTGTCACGACTACCTCAATATGGGTATCAAATGAAAGGGCTTGACTTGTAGAACACATTTCACTATGAAAAAATTTATTGAAAATAATGTACTAAAATTAAAAATTATGTAAAAAAAAAAAATTATTTAAACGGTTTTATAGAAAATAATGAAATGAAAAAGAAAAAAAAAAATCGTTGGGCGTAGCGTAAACTGAGTTGACTGGATGGAAACACAGACCAACAATTTCTGTGGCATCGTGCAAGTGATACAAAAAAATCTGATGCTGGGTGGGTGGTTGATATGAGTTCCTTTGATTAATTAAGTTATATACATATCATCACCCCTGTTTCCCATTGGAGTAGGCAGAGACTATGAAATGCCAGGTGCCCCGTTCCAATCAATGAACGAATGAAAATCTTTATTTGTTTGTAAAGTCTTTAATGTACATTAAGAAATACACAATAATAATAAGTACAAAAAGAGACAATGGTACAGCTAAGTGTAGCTCAAGCGTTACACTTTGACCTTTGTACCGTTCTTATGTCGTAGATGATAAGAGCTACAATCGTACTTCGAGTGTTAAGCGAGATCTGCTCTTAGCTGTACATCTTTATTTACAGAATATGAGTACAGATAACATGTTCATATATTAAAACAGTGAAAGCCATACATATTCTGTGGAATATATCAGCATGTAAATAATAAAATAAATTAAAATATCAATCTAATTCTTTGCCAGAACATATTTTGTTGGTAGTAGCCCAAATAATTGAACAATATCAGTCATAAATAAAGTCATAAATAAATTAAAATAATTCTTATATTGTGAATACATTTTGTGATACTATCTCCCCAAAGCGTTCACTCTACTTTCATGCTTCTTCTGCCATACCCATGTTTCTCTGTCGTACTTACATTCATGTCAGCTATAATACCCCCTGAATAACAGCAAGGTGAGCTTTGCTCAATGGGTTATCGCTTGTTACCATCGAGTACAACACACTATTAATATGATTTCCCGCTTTCACTCTGCTTTTTAAACATCCTATAGTTTTATCGTAATGTATAAAGACCTTACCAGGCATACTAGAGACCGCTATGGTATGTCCCCGCCGCACAGGTGGTGCCCTCTGTGGCTGTTTTTTTGGTGGCATGGAAGATTGCTCTGAGCCCATTGTGGTTTCTGAAAATTCGAATTAATAAACAAATTGTTAATTTCAATTAATAAACATTGTACACCAATGGTAGAAAGTGAGCAATTACTTATGAGAAAGTTTATGGGTTCAATCGATCACTTTTACCCCCGTGGGGTTGAGTATTCTATTTTTCATTTCGACTGTGAGGAAATATCATGTTCTTACTTTTGGTGAGCCGTTAAAAAGTGAGCAATTACTTATGTGATATTTAACTATGTTTATGGGTTCAATTGAACAATTTTACCCCTGTGGGGGTGAGTACTCTACTTTTCCTTTCGACTGTGGTGAAATATCATGTTATTAGTTTTGATGAGCTGTTAAAAAACCAGCAAATAGTTAATAGATTCAGGCGTTATTTTGTGAAAGTCAAATTTACATGCAATTACTTATGTGATATTTAACTATATTTCTGGGTTCAATTGAACAATTTTACCCCCGTGGGGGTGAGTACTCTACTCTTCCTTTCGACTGTGGTGAAATATCATGTTATTAGTTTTGATGAGCTGTTAAAAAACCAGCAAATAGTTAATAGATTCAGGCGTTATTTTGCGAAAGTCAAATTTACATGCAATTACTTATGTGATATTTAACTATATTTCTGGGTTCAATTGAACAATTTTACCCCCGTGGGGGTGAGTACTCTACTCTTCCTTTCTACTGTGAGGAAATATCGTGTTATTAGTTTTGATGAGCCGTTGGCAGTGATTAGCAAAGCTACTTTAACACCAATGCTAGTTTGATTCCCACACACCACAAACATTTGTGTGCGTGAACACGTCTGTTTGTCTGGGTCTGGTATTTTTAGATGAGGTAGGGCAAATCAATGCAGCTCGATTGGGGAAGACAACCTCAAAGAAAACCGCAGTTAAATAACAATCCCCTGGATGGTTGTTTTTTCCTCCCAATTAAGTTACCAGTAAGCTCCTTAGGAGTTGTTGTGTTAGCTGCAGAGATGGTGTTATGCAAGCAATACTTAATGTCTTGTATTGCATGTAATTGTTCATACGCTTCGGTAAATTGCCAACCAACATATAATATAAAATTGCCGGTCAAATTAATGCATATTGAACACTCTTCTTCTTCTTAGTGTTAGCCTGTGTCCTAGTCCAGTAAAATTAGTGAGGTCTTGTATAGTTTTTTTTTTAATATTGTCTCTGGTTATTGATATAAGGAAATGTATGTCAATTCTAATTTAGCAACAGAAATATTCATCTACTTAATGTTTATTACAGGGTCCACTACCTAGGACTGAGGATTGGACAAAGACACTGATTTTTACATGAAGTGATTGCCGACAGCCCTCCACAACATGGGGAAAAGCAGTGGGGGTATTCACATAGCTTCACTTGAGAACACAACCCTCTGCAACCCTCCGAGGAGTTGTTATTTGGCTGTGATTTTCTGTGAGGTGGAGGTACTTTCCGAGACGAGCTGTTCATGTTCAGAGAATAAGCCAACACCTGTAGGCAGTTCCACTATGCTATTTTTCAGAAATATATATCTATAACTTCATGCAGAACCCTCGCAGGGCAGGCAGAGGGAACCAAGCACCACATGATTGAATCCTCACACACCTCACTCGCTTCTTTTTTTGTACAAGGGAGGCACTCAAGCATATGGTTCACCTGATGCAAAGTGGTTACCGTAGCCTATAAATGCTTGCAATATGTAAAGTATCTGCTGCTGACGCAGCAACTCCTCAAGAGCTTACTGGTGACCTCACTTACACGCAGGAATACAACAACCCTCCAGGGAGTTGTTATTTAGCGGTTTTCTGTGAGGTGCAGGTACTTTACTTTCACAGACGGACTGCTTTGATACACCCTACCTTTCTTAAAATCAACCTCTCTTATTCTTTAAAACAAATCTCGTTTGATTAATATATTTGAAGAATAAGAGAGGTTTTAAGAAAGGTAGAGTACAGTTTTTTGAATTTAAATGTGTACAAATTTTATGTTATAGATGCCGGTTTTTCCTAACTAGTTTTGAATCTGAGACCAAAATTAGTTATTAATGTAATATATGTTGTAAAATAATCACAGGTATACCTTTAAATGTATCCGGAGAGATCAAATACACAACAACAATAAAACACAATTAAAACATCACTTGATTTAGACTCGCCAACTATACCTATGTAATTACTTTTCAAGTCCTTATAATATCTAATTATTTATACGAGAGAAAAGATAAGAATTCATATATAACATAAAATAGATAAACTCCGTATTGTATAAAGATATTAAAGATTTCATTTTAATCAATCAAGTACATAATTTTTTTGTAATAAAACTCCTTTAAAATTCAGGGTTACCAACTTCTGAAAATATTTATCCCCAAAATAAAGTATGAAACCCTAAAGTGTTCCATCAGAGTCAGATTAAAATAATAAGTCATAGAGTAATCGGAAGTTGTTGGTGTTATGGTATTAGGTGAAATATTTAAGCCTCTGAAAAAAATCTCAATTGCCATATTTAGGAAAATCAGCGTTCCGGGGGGAGGTACATACTTAAGATTACTTTTCGATCTGATTCGAATAGAAAAGTCTCCATTCTACGGTGTATGTATATATAATCCGCAACCGTGGATCATGATCAATATGCAGCAACATAATTAAGACTATCATGAATACTTAGATTAATTAGCTAAAATTACTTCAGTATGTTTTGCTACTGCAAAGTGGGAATATATCGTAATCCATGGAAGTTGTGCACAATTACAAATGATGGATTGATTGATTAATTTATCTTTACATGATTAAAGAGACTGACAGCACTGTTCTCAAAAAGCGGCTACTGTTTCCATGGCCTCTATAGCTATGGAACCAAAATAAAAATTGTGCTATAATAATAATAGCTTTAGTAATGAGATAATGTAAACGGTATGTAAAATCATAGTCGCAAAGAAATATTCCCCTACAATAATACTACTAATATACCCCTCAAAAATTTATCGAACGAATTTAAAGACAATCACCGGTTGTTTACTGTTGTATAATTTTATTATATGTGTTTATTTTATTGGTTAAATAATTATATTGTAGAATAATAACATAAAGTTGAACTAATGTTGGTTGCATAAGTTAAACTATATTAACCTTTGTGTGTGTTATAGTTACTTAATTTATGCTTACAAAACATCTGTGTTACATATTTTTCTAACAACTAATTATCCACCAATGAAATGCTTTGTTCAGTGCATTTGTTACTAATAGTAATGAATATAATTATAAGTCACCGAGAACATACTTATAAATTACCGCTGGAAACATAACTATTGCATCAGAAAAATGAAAATCTGTTTCGTTTGTAGTGATGTGTACGATTATGCGAATATTCGTTGCTTCATTTTATATTAACTATATCTATGTAGACATTTGATCGAAATGATTTAATAAATGCTGAGTAAAGGTTTCAACTGTATCCCTATTTACAATTTTTAAATAGTTTTTGTCTTTATTGTATAAATACAGGTTATCGTAGGAATTCTTTTCATTTTTCGTTGTACATCACTATCGTGTGTTATCTGTGTTTCGTGATGCATTGTATCAAGGTTTTAATGTTATGAATCGTGATCAGATTTCTACATTTTGGTAGATTTTAAATATCATTACAATGGAGCTCTATTGGAAAGGGAGACTAACTTGCGCTAACAATACGACTGTCAGAAAGCGTAAGAATGATAGTCTTTACGAAATATCTAGTCTACGCATGAGACACAAACAATAAAACGTTACGTATGTTAAAAACAAATGTACCGTTTCATTAGGGTTCCGTACCCAAAGGGTAAAACGGAACCCTATTATTGAGGCTCCGCTGTCCGTCCGTCCGTCCGTCCGTCTGTTACCAGGCTGTATCTCATGAACCATGATAGTTAGATAGCTGAAATTTTCACAGATTATGTATTTCTGTTGCCGCTATAACAATAAATACTAAAAAATAGAATATAATAAATATTTAAGGGGGCTCCCATACAACAAACGTGATTTTTTTGCTCATTTTTGCTCGATATTGATAACGGCAACAGGTAGACGCTTGAACTATTCACAGAATATTTAGTTATATATTCACTTTAAGAATAAATAATTAAATTAAAATAAAACAAATATTTAAGGGGGCTCCCATACAACAAACGTGTATTTTTTGCCGCTTTTATAGATAATGGTACGGAACCCTTCGTGCGCGAGTCCGACTCGCACTTGGCTGATTTTTGTTTGTGCTATTGTTCTACGTCAATTCTCTAAGTCTTCGGTGCAGTCTTTTAGTGAGCATTAGATAAAATAAATAAAAACCATCACAATGTAAAAATTTGTACTTGGTTACAGAGTAACTTATAATAATAAGACACGGACAGAAATATTCCACATTTAACTTTTTTTATACGATGTCTCTGCTGCTAACATAGCAGCTCATTAGTAGCTTACTCACACATAGGAACACAACAACTCTCCAGTGAGTTGGTTCTTGGCTACGGTTTTCTATAAGCTAGAGGGGAGATACTTCCCTAGAAGCTGCTGCTTCGTTGCTGAAGAGCTGCTTTGTTGCCCATACTAATAAGGATAGAGTGACTTACTAGCCAATGAGAATAGTGCATATGAAAGTGTTAAGGAATGATACAGGAACATGGAACTTGGCGTTAATTTTAATTTGAAAGTTTATCACACAAGTAGCACAACACACTACGTATATTCGACAGGCTCGGTGGCTCAGTCGTGAATGACGCGACTTTGGTAAAAATATACCCAAAATAACAATAAGTACTTCCAAAATGCTTACTTTCACTGCTAACACACCTAAAAATTTAAAATAATGAATTCTTTTTTTTTTTGTCAAATGATGGCGAACCAGCGGACGCCTTACCTGATTGCAAGCAGTTATCACAGTTACTTATTGGCATTTGCAAAATCAAGGGATTCCCTCGTGAGTTATCGACCTTATACATGACTCTTCACGAATATTTTGGAAAACCTCATACTGCTGCCTCTTTGGAAAACTCTTAATTACATTCAGTAAATACCACAAGTTCTACATATTAGATAATTCGAAGTAACTGTCTTTAAAATAAAAACATATTATGTACCAAAGAAAGAAACTTCTCGGTATAGAAATTGTATAAAATCTATCTATAGTCTACATTTTTTATTTATTTTATTCTACTTCAAATAGTGATCTAACTAAGTAATTGTTTCGATTTAATTTTTTTCTATCCATAACTTCTCGCCAAATCCCTTGCGACGTAGGCAGAAGGAACCGAGCGCCACGTGACTGGATCCTTACATACCTCACTTGCTTCTTTAACATTAATTGCTCTTTTCATGCACGTTCGCCGATTTCTAGGGTTCCTGACATCACCTTCTGACAGAACATGACCAATTTGATCATGGTAGGTAAGTCTTGGCCTTCCTCGGCTCCTACATCCTTCCACTTTTGCATTGTTTATCTGCTTCGTAATTTTTTCATCCAGCATTCTTTCTACATGTATGAACCAATGGAACATGCCTCTTCTTATTTTAACACCGACGCTCTCTTTCAAACCAACTGTGTTTGCGAATACTGTCTACTTAAAGTCTATAATTACATTAAAATAATCACAAAAATATAAATAGTATTAATTAATTTAGTCACGGTGGGGTCTGGCTTAGAAATTCATAAAATTAGTTAGCTGGAAGAGATTCCTCGAAGGAATAAGCCCGCTTTTCCAAATCATAACAAACAAACAAACAAAATGATTAACCGCCAATTTTTTACTTTAATTATATATAATAAAGAAAAATCGCTTAAGTAGAAGACATCCTACCTAATTCATGTTGTGCTATGACTTTTCTAAGAAGGATTGCAAATCAATGCTCTTTTTTAGAGTAGTCAATAGCATGCAAAATAAATCCGTGGCAGTTACTGTTACTGTTAATGCGCTGTTTTAGCTGGTTTGATTTTAAAGAAAGCACATAAGCAGTAATACGATAACCTAATAGATATAGAACCAACCTATTAACTGAAGGTGCCTGGTTCATATTCTGGTGTGGATATGCACCACAAATTTTATTTATAATTACATTATCACTTGCTCGGCGGTAAAGGAAAACGTCTTGAGGTAACTTGAGGTCATTTCTTGGACGTGGAAGTTTCTCCACATCCATGACTTGTCCATGACGTCGAGTACCATAAATATAACCATCACGTGCAAGTAATTTTTAAGTATTGAAATGCAAAAAATCTTTATGATGAATATCTCGAAAATCATACCTAAATTTATTTTCCTAAAGTAGAGAGAAGTTCATTTACATAAATGATTTTAGAAATTAACAGGCGATATGAATACCTAAATACATGCACTATGGAACGTCAGGTGCCCCGATTTATTCAATTCATCAGTTCAGTTAGTCAAACTAACATACTTTTTCCACGCCCACGTTCTTGCGGTTGAAATTACCGAGGAGCGATACGCACCAAGAGATAGCCCAAGTAATGAGCTCTCGCTTGAGGCACACATGCATCCGTGGATGCAGAAACCACTGACTTAATGACTGACTTTCATTAGATTGAGCAAAAAGAGTGCAGTGTAGTTTTTTAAGGATGTGTTTACATGCTATAATGATCTTAATATGAAAATTTAAGTTTTTACTACAGATTACATTTTCTATCAATATTTTTACGCCCAGTCGCTTTCAGATTTAAACAAAGAGGACTATGAATCTATGCTTGCAGTGAACCGAGAGCATTTATTCCATTTTCAATGGATAATAGTCCGTATTTGGTACGATTTGGGAGATTTTCATTCCGTTTACAGTACATTTGTCTATTATCATCTGGTCACACTGTCCCTGACTTCATTGTTTTCCTTCTTCACCATCCCCACTTTACTTTTCTCAAAATGGCGGAACTCTAAAGACGTGTATTTTTACTATTTTGATTACAATGGAGCTCAAATACGTCAACGAATACAAAGGATTTAAATCTACAAGTGTTTCTACGACCTGTAACAGCGATAGTTCTTGTGATACAGTGCAGGATTTGAACAAGTGGTACTTTGATTTGAGTGGTTTGAGACCTCCTATTATTGCCTTGTGTACAATGTGCTCTAGATACATTCACGAGCCTTATACAGATGTTCCCAACTATTTTATTACCGGAACAATGTTTGCTTGAGCGAAAATGACTTAGCATCCTCTAGACTTATCAAGTGTTGTGAAGTGAAAAGTGTTTTAAAAATGAATAACTCTGCCGCTTTCGATTGGCGCAGCAAACGATCTTTAAACCACCTTTCGGTCCACACAATGGGTTACTCCACTTATTCCATGCCTAGTACACCAAAGAAACCTGAAATGAAAATTATTAATGATATTTACGGTAAAGAGAAAAATTTACAAAATTTGGATGTAAAAATGGAGGTAGAAAGTGTTAACTCTTGGATCATAAAGTCGGCTACGCGTGTTCTTAGTAGTTTCATGAAGAAGTTGAATTGGCGCGCTAGTTCCCCTGACCTGTCATATTACGACTGCGAGACTCGAAGCGGCGAATCTTCGCCTCATCCTATGCGTTGGCAGTACGCCAATACTGAAAATAAAATTATTCAAGCTCAAGACTCCGGTACAGATTTCCCCACAGAGATGAATGGCGAGTGTGAAAGCGTGGTTGCAGCCTGCGAGGACAAACTCAATAAGGTCCGTCAGCTTATTACCTCAAAATCTATCCAAACTTCACCAAAATGTAATCCGTACCGGTCTAAGAGACGGAAGAAAGTGTTTGTGGAAGCGGGCTCAGTGGGCGAGAGTTTTGAAGATGCATTCTCTCCGGAGGACTTTATCAGTCTTGCAAATGACAGTGCAATAGCCTTCTTAGTGCCATTCCAGCGTCAGGAACAGGAATTTTTTGATATTGATAGTCCGTTAACAAAGGTAGAAACCGCACCAGTTGGCACTGCAACACATGAAGACGCAGATATGGCACCAAAACAAATGTATATAGATACAAAAGAAACAGATATTGAACGGAAAGAAGTGGATGTAGGACCAAAAGAAAAGCATATAGCGGCAAAAGTGATAGATATAAAGTCAAAACAAAGTGATACAGTACCTAATTTGTCAGAAACATCGTTAAAAATATCAGAAAATACTCAAGAAAATATATTAAGACTATTAACTATGAAAGCAGACAGTGTACATATAATAGAACCAAAATTAGAAAAAAATCTCGATCATGAAACAGAGAAACCTATAATTACTAAAACGCAGGAAGCAATTGCATCATGTGAATCGAAAATGCAGCAATTACATGCACTACTAATGAGGAAAAATAAAACCTCGTTAAACTTTCACGATTCTGTCCCAGAACCGGAAAAAGAACGACCAACGCAAACGAAGCCAAAAGTAATTCCAATTCCGAAATGTCACAGTAAACGATTTAAAAACCCAAATCGCTCTCCTGACAAAAGAAAAATGTGTACAATTCAAAAAGTAATACAAGAAGATATGTTATTCGCTGATGAGTTGTTGCCAGAAGATGTTTCGAGTGCAGAACACTCACCGTGTATAGAAAAAATGCATGAAATGTCAACATCAAACGAGGAGGACTACTTCGATGAAATTGCTGGTCGTTTCCGAAAAAATTCTACAACAGAGAGTGAAGATTCGTTTCAGGTTGTCTTCGCAGACAGTCCACGTTCTTACCGTCCCTCGGACTGCGAATCAGAAGACTCGTTCATCTTCTTTGAGGATTCACCGGACAGTTGCTATACGTCCAATGATGTATTTGGCGATGACAGTGAGTCTGAATCAGAAAACTCAGATTCAGACACGGAAATCAGTGATTCAGGTTGTAGCTCCGATGAGTTGAAAATGCCACATTCCATGAGTAGAACAATTGGAAATTTGACTGATGATAGATTGTACGATGAGAATAAAACCACTCACCAGGCAGATTGTGAAACGATGGACCAGGTGGATTGTGCTGTTCGTATATGTGAAGAAGTTCCATCCAGTAACTTGGCAGATAGTGAATTTAAATCAACTGGCGTCTTGTTAAATGAATACAAGAAAATACTTCGGAAGAATCTGCCACCAAAAAGGGTGAGTTGTAAATTTTTCATTAAATATTTACTGTAATATGGATGGACAGACCAGTAGGGCGATTCTAATAGAAAACTGAAACTGCTGCAGTTGCAGTTTTTTTGTAGAATCTACCTACTGACTGCTTCGAAAAATTAATGTAATAGGCTTTTAGTCAGTCATAGGGAATGTTCAATCACAAAGTTCATGGTTGACCCCTTAAGGCTATTTTTGCTTGCAGTAGTCAACGCAATCCTCACTTTTGTTTAACACCACCAATAGCATTTTAAGTGTTATAAAACAAACTACCTTTTTACAGACAAAACAACAAATGTCTTTAGTTCTTATTGCGCCAATTGTGGGTTGAATTCGTGCGTATTGAGTCCTGTAGCACAGTGTTATAAAAATATAGGAAAAAAATAATTTCTTTCTACATGTCTGAACCAACGGAGCATACTTCTTCTCATTTTAACAACTACGCTCTCATTCAGACCAACTCTGTTTCTAACATATGAATACGGTCTACATGTGTTATACAAAAAATCAAAATTATGTGCATGTACCACTAAATTCGTGTTTTCTGATTTATGTACATATTTGTAATTTCCATTTGCGCCTCTGTGAAGGAAAACATCTTGAGGAAACCTAAGAAAGCCAAGAATTCACATTTCGAAAGATGTTGTGACCTAACTTAAGAAAGGTCTGGTTTCGATTTGGTTAGGGAGTTTTAACCCTGTTGCTACATTTAAAAATCCATTTCTTCGCCAAATCCTTGACTTATTTAGTGTACCTCGCCAATCCTAATGAATTGGGATCAGGGATAACCATAAGAAGAAGTCAACTGTTTGTTTACAATGACATAGCAGACAATGGTTCTTTATTTCACTTTGTTTAATTACTCATTTAAGTTGTTTACATTCTTCAGTTTGCATTCCATATCTACATATAAATGTATACTTATTTATGTTGCCTTTTGAGTGGTAAATAGGGTTTATGAGAAATCATTTATGATGAGTTCGGTGGCGCCGCACGGTTAATAACGCGACTTTTACGCCAATGCTCGTGGGTTCGATTCCCATACAGGGCATACATTTGTGTTCATGAACATGGTTGTTTGTCTTGGGTGTTTTTAAGAGAGGTAGGGGGCATCAAAGCAGCCTGTTTGGGGAAGTACCCGCACCTCACAGAAAACCGCGGCCAAATAAGTAAGCTCCCAAGGAGTTGCTGTGTTAGCAGCAGAGGTGGCATTACATGAGTATTGCTTAATGTATTACAAGTTTTCACAGGCCACGGTGACCGGCTTATATTAGGTGGGCGTATGCTTGTATGCCTCCTGATTTTGTATAAAAAACACATAGCAAACAATGGTTGTTTATTTCACTTTGTTTATTATTCATCATATTGTAATTACTCATTCAAGTTTTGTTTTCATTCTTCAGTTTGCATTCCATATCTTCATATTAAAGTATACTTATTTATGTTGCCTTTTGAATGGTAAATAGGGTTTAATAGAGATCAACATCTACATTAATCAATGCTGATTTTATTACTGACTAGCTGTGCCCGCGACTTCACGCGGAATTTAAAAAAAAAAAATATTGTTCCTTTATAATTTTATTTATTTGATTTGATTATAAGTACCTAAATAAGCAGACTAAAATAGCGAACAGCAAAATAATAATAGATATGTATTATGTACTTCGTCCGCGTGGAATATTATTTATTTATATTAATAAAAATAAATAAAATTTCTAAAATAATAGTAGCCTAAGTTACTCCTTATTACATCAGCTATCTGCCAGTGAAAGTCCCGTCAAAATCGGTCCAGCCATTTCAGAGATTAGCCGGAACAAACAGATAGACAGACAATAATTGTAAAAATATTCATTTTGGCATATGTACTGTGTATACATCCCGTATACATTTAGTAAAAAGCGGTGTTTTCAGGAACACCGTTCCTATATGAAATCTATGTTTGTCTGTGCGTTTCTTTTCGAATATTCGAATTTTTACTTCAGATTCGGATTCAGCATAAAAAAGTAGAATAGGAATGTTCAGGAATACCGTTCCTATCTCTGGAACATGGTCAAAATGGCCGACAAATTTAATTGTTATATAATTGACGAGCCAGGTGTTCCTCTGGCAATGCAAGCTTGCGCTTTCTCAACTGGTTAATATTATAAACAGACAATCCAATTTTATTTATCTGTATAGATATCCAATAGGCGTAGTCACGTTTAGAAACCTGGTGGGGGCATGTAGGTATCACTAATTTTATGTTGTAGGATTTATGTACGTACTAGCTGTTTCTGCAATAACATAGCCTATGTTAACACATAGGCTACGTTATTTGCAGGATGATTATGAACATTAAACTTTATAGCTTCAAACTTTCGCCACATCTAGTAAAGTATCAATAAATGTTAATGCAGTACAATAGTCAAACAACAATACAACAATAAGTCGAAACCGTTTCTTTGTTTACAGGTCTTTTTAAATTGCCAGATGCCAGATTTTGCATCCACATTTTTAAACGCAATTTTTAAGTGAAATAAAGTTCAGCAAAAAATTAAACAGTTGATTTAGTTATGTTTTGAAAAATTCGTGATTCTCCAATAATCCAGATCATAATCTATCTACGTGCCAAATTTCATTCAAATCCGTTCAGCCGTTTAAGCGTGAAAGGGCAACAAACATCCATCCATACATACAAACTTTCGCATTTATAATATTAGTAGGATTTATCGCTTGCTCGGCGGTGATGGAAAACATCGTGAGGAAACCCACACGTCCAAGAAATTATCATTTCGAGACACGTGCGACCTTACCTGAGAGAGGTCTACTTTACCCCCTGGGTTGAGGGTCGCTCCATGTCAAAATCACTATCATCGCCAAATCATTAGGCTCTGGTAGCGGAACCCGCCAGTCCTAATGGATTAGGAAACGGGATAACGCTGAAGGAGGAAGAAGAAGTGTTGTAAACAATAGAGATACTGCAATAAATATTTTAGCGAAAGTGTTCACGTCCACTGTCTGATTTAATACCACGATTATATAAAGTATATTTAGATTTTATAGTTGATTCGCGAACAAAGGCCTTGAGACCGCATCTGTTGGACTTAGGGTTCCATCACTTTTTCAGATAGACAAGAACGGTTCATTTGTTTTCCAATTACACGTAACATGCCGCAGGGAAATGACGGTACCGGGGATTTCACGTGATTTTTAGAAATTTGTTTGTAACGTCACAGCGTGCAAACCAATAAACCACTTGAAAACACCCGTCATAC
This sequence comes from Pyralis farinalis, assembly GCA_947507595.1. NCBI lineage: Eukaryota > Metazoa > Arthropoda > Insecta > Lepidoptera > Pyralidae > Pyralis > Pyralis farinalis. The sequence continues at coordinate 3,608,576 of OX382263.1, forward strand.
GATTTGAGCGTACTGACCAATGGGAGGTTCAAGAGAGGTAGGGCGCATCAAAGCAGCCCGTCTGGGAAAGTACCTCCACCTCACAGAAAACCGCGTCCAAATAACAACTCCCTAGAGGGTTGTTGTGTTCCTGCGTGTGAGTGAGGTCGCCAGTAAGCTCCCAAGGAGTTGCTGTGTAAGCAGCAGAAGAGGCATCGCGCGAGTGATACTTAATATATCACAAGCGTTAATAGGTTATGGTTACCGCTTTACATCAGGTGGCCCGTATGCTTGTATGCCTCCCGACGTAGTATTAAAAGAAAATAACCAATAAGCCGATAAGTGGCGCGATGTTGGTCCGTGAACTAGCCAATAATAAATAATAAATAAATAAATATTGTCGGACAAATTACACAGCGCCACCTAGCCCCAAAGTAAGCGAAGCTTGTGTTATACTAGACAACTGATAAACATACGTAAATACATTTTTTTTTTGTAAATACATACTTATTATACATAGAAAATACCCAGACCAATACAAACAGACATGTTCATGCACACAAAATGTTTGTACTGTCTGGGAATCGAACCCACGAACGTTGGTGTCAAAGTAGAGTGACAGCGCGTTCCACCACTGAGCCACCGAGCTCGTCAAATAAGAGCTGCGCGTTCTACTATACCCCCCCGATCCTTGACGGCAAGTTTATTTCCTACGCAAAATCGTGTCGTCGATTCTCCTCTCTTTTGTATATACGACGTTGTATAAAAAGAAACGCTCAATTGGCTATATTGATCCAATGAGTCTCGAAAGGTTGTAGCAGAAAACCGATGCTTTGTTCTATATTTATGTGAGCAAAGATGTAAATCTATAGCATTCATCCATACATAGATGTATAGCCATAACTTATCTACTGCAACGCACACATGCTGTGAAGACCAGTAGGCCGATTCTACTAAAAAACTGCAACTGCACTGCAGCGCGGCGTGTGTCAAAATGCGTACATTTTGACGTTTCGTTAAACGTCGCTCCTGTCAGATCGCTTAATAATAAAGTGCAGTTGCAGTTTTTTAGTAGAATCGGCCTACTGAACGAGCAGTTGCAGTTCTTTAGTAGAATCGGCCTACCGAACGAGCAGTTGCAGTTTTTTAGTAGAATCGGCCTACTGAACGAGCAGTTGCAATTTTTTCGTAGAATCGGCCTACTGAACGAGCAGTTGCAGTTTTTTTTAGTAGAATCGGCCTACTGAACGAGCAGTGACAGCCCAATGGATAAAGAACCGGCTCATTGACCAACAGGTCCCCGGTTCGAATCTTGGCATTGTACCACTAAATTCGTGTTTACGGATTTCATATATGTAATTATCAATAGCTCGGCGGTGAAGAAAAACATCGTGAGGAAACCAATACGTCCAGGAAATTATATTTCGAAAGACGTGTGACTTAACCTAAGATAGAACTGGTTTTCCCATTAGGCTGTGGAGGAACCTAAGATAGAACTGGTTTTCCCATTAGGCTGTGGAGGAACCTAAGATAGAACTGGATTTCCCATTAGGCTGTGGAGGAACCTAAGATAGAACTGGTTTTCCCATTAGGCTGTGGAGGAACCTAAGATAGAACTGGATTTCCCATTAGGCTGTGGAGGAACCTAAGATAGAACTGGTTTTCCCATTAGGCTGTGGAGGAACCTAAGATAGAACTGGTTTTCCCATTAGGCTGTGGAGGAACCTAAGATAGAACTGGTTTTCCCATTAGGCTGTGGAGGAACCTAAGATAGAACTGGTTTTCCCATTAGGCTGTGGAGGAACCTAAGATAGAACTGGTTTTCCCATTAGGCTGTGGAGGAACCTAAGATAGAACTGGTTTTCCCATTAGGCTGTGGAGGAACCTAAGATAGAACTGGTTTTCCCATTAGGCTGTGGAGGAACCTAAGATAGAACTGGTTTTCCCATTAGGCTGTGGAGGAACCTAAGATAGAACTGGATTTCCCATTAGGCTGTGGAGGAACCTAAGATAGAACTGGATTTCCCATTAGGCTGTGGAGGTCTGACGGCAGTCGCTCCATGTGAAAATCTGTGTCTTCGCCAAATCCTTAGGATTTGGTGGCTGAAGCCGCCATTCCTAATGGATTAGGAAGCAGGGTGACGCGAAGGAGTGTGGAGAGATTACTTTTTATGATTAGACGGTACTACAGAATGTCTGTATGTACAATGTTTACAGTATTTTTATGACACAACTTGCTATCCGCCCCGGCTTCGCACGGGTGATATGATCGCTACCAAACTTCACAGGATCACCTGCTGGGCTAACCTGAAGATTCACTGAAAATTTTATCAAAATCGGCTCAGCCGCTTTTGAGTCCATAGAGGACATACAGAAAAACATTCATTTTTATATATATAGATACATTTTCATTTAGAGGTTACTCTCGAAAGTGCGACATGACATTACTAGCCATGTGAATTTCTCAAATGTAAGCCAGCATCATTGATTAAAATGGTTATAGAAAGCTATCCATAGTATAATACTAGCTGTGCCCGCGACTTTGTCCGCGCGGAATTTAACAAAAATGTCATTGTTCAGTTATAATTTTATTTATTTGATTATAAGTACCTAAATAAGCAGAGTAAAATAGCGAACGAACAGCAAAATAATGATAGATATGTGTTATGTACATCGTCCGCGCGGAATAGTTATTTTTTTATTATTTATTTATATTATTAAAAATAAATAAAATTTCTAAAATAAAACGGGACTTTCACTGGCAGATAGCTAATGCAATAAGGAGTAGCCAAGTTACTCCTTATTACATTAGCTATCTGCCAGTGAAAGTCCCGTCGAAATCGGTCCAGCCGTTTCAGAGATTAGCCGGAACAAACAGACAGACAGACAAAAATTGTAAAAATATTCATTTTGGTATATGTACCGTGTATACATCCATATGCATGTAAAAAGCGGTTATTTTAATATTACAAACAGATACTCCAATTTTATTTATCTGTATAGATAGACATACGCGATCGCAGCCTGTCTATAGATGGTTTTATCTACCTCGAGTTTCTCCGTACTTCGGAGGGCACGTTAATCCGTCGGTCCCGGCTGTTGTCGATAGATGACAGTCATTAAGCTAAGTCAGTGGCCCTCGGGCGGCTTGAAAACACTGGCCACCGCCAATCCGCATTTGAGCAGCGTGGCGGAGTATGCTCTAAAACCCCTTCGGTTGAAGGTAGACCCGTGTCGCTGCAGTGGGATGAGTGAGGGTTGATGTGGTAATATTAAACTATATGTATAAACCATCGTCTCGAATCACTATCTATTGGTGAAAACCTCGTTAACATCCGTTGCGTAGTTTAAAAGATCTAAGCTTATATACATAGGAGCAGATTCTATGTAGAAATAAGTGATGTTAGGATTAGAAACCGGCGAGCATGAACGAGAAGAGCTATGAATGTTAAAGAAGCGAGTGAGGCACGTAAGAACCGAGTTATGTGGCGCTCGTTTCTCTATGCCCACCCCGCAAGGAATTTGGCGTGTAGTCTATATAGACAAATAGACTTATACGCCTTATCAATTCCGACTTCTCAATAACAACTTATTTAATCAAGAAACAGTAAGGTCTTTATATGAATTCTTACGATTTGCGTGAACCTTATTTCTAATGCAGTACGGGTTATGATGTTGAACATATCTATATGTACGTTTGTTTAATGTCACGTGGCCACCTCGTGGTAATAAGAAGCATTGCACGAGTGACCCTGGATACGATAACGTCGGTTAACCACTGCAGTGTTTAGTACACGATGAACTGTCATGTCTTTTTATACAACGTCGGCGGCCATACAAGCATACGGCCCACCTGATGTAGAGCGGTCACCGTAGCCTGTGTACGCTTGCTAATACATTTAAGTATCACCCGTGCGATGCCACTACTGCTAACAGCAACCCCCTGCTGCTAACAAGCTACAACACAGCAGCTCCGCAGGAGTTTTTGAATGAAGAAAAGGGTGTCTTCTATCTATCTACTACTTAAAAAAAAATATTAAATAAAATGATTTATCCATAACTTAAGAACGACTTAGCCGATTTCATTCATCTTTTTTTTAAATGTTTTCTAACACACGGAACGAAAAATTAAGAAAATTGCGCAGAAAATTGGGAAATTTCAGAAATATAACGAGGCTGTATGGGCTAAGTTCCCTTTGCCTTCCCTTAACGGGTATAATTAATAATTAAATATAAATGTTTCTTACGGAATTACACCCGTGCGAAGCCGGGGCGGGTTCCTAGTATTTACAAAAAATTGCTTGACTCAAATTTTTGATTTTTCACTCTTAGACCTAGTACGCAACGCGATTAAAAGATAAATCTAAGTCCTTTTTTTTAATACAACGTCGGAAGGCGTACAAGCATACGACTCATCTGATGTAATGCGGTTACCGTAGCCTATCAACGTTTGTAATACATTAAGTGTCACCCGCGCGATGCCTCCTCTGCTGCTTACACAACAACTCCTTAGGGGCTTACTGGTGACCTCACTCACACGCAGGAACACAACAACTCTCTAGGGTATTGTTATTTGGCTCCAGTTTTCTGTGAGGTGGAGGTACTTCCCCAGATGGGCTACTTTGATGCGCCCTACCTCATGCACACAAATGTTTGTCTTGTGTGGGAATCGAACCCACGAGCGTCGGTGTTAAAGTCGCGTCATTCACGACTGAGCCATCGAGTACCGAGTTGTATGTGGAGGTACTTCCCCAGCCGGGCTGCTTTAATGTGCCCTACCTCTCTTGTATAAAAAAACGTCGTCTGCGTGAATATCACAACAACTGAGCACGTCAGTAGTTTGAAGGTCGATTCCTAACCTTTAAGCGGCTGTCGCTGCGTGTCACGCTCACTCGCATCTAAATAAAACTAACAACTGTTGTTGTGAATGCTAAGGAACCTTGTGACAGTGGCTCACTACCATCCTCGGAGACAAAACCAATTTCCTGCACGTGGTGCACACAGCTATATTCTATAATAAATTGCCTGAAGCAAGTTTCGTCATTTCCTGATAATGTGTTCAGATAGCACATCAAAGCTCGTGAGGAAACCCGCACGTCTTAAGAGAGGTAGGCCGCATCAATGCAGCCCGTCTGGGGAAGTACCTCCACCTCACAGAAAACCGCAGCCAAATAACAACTTCTAGAGGGTTGTTGTGTTCCAGCGTGTGAGTGAGGTCACCATTAAGCTCTTAAGGAGTTGCTGTGTAAGCAGCAGAGGAGGCATCGCGCGAGTGACGCTTAATGTATTACAAACGTTGATAGGCTACGGTAACTGTAAATAACACGGTACACGGTACGGTAAATAAAAAAAATCTTATCTTTACTTCTTGGCAGTAAAGACTTGAGTCAGAAGGCACAACTGGCTATACACAACGCAGTGCTGGTCCCAACGATAACTTGAGGAAGCGAGAGCCGAGTGTGGCAGAGAGCATGAAAGTAGGACAAACGCGGTTGAAATGCGAGCGTTGCGCAAAATTTGTGGCGTAACGCTTGGTGACCGTATTCGCAATGATGACGTTAGAAACATAGTTGGTTTGAAAGAGAGTGTCGGTGTTAAAATAAGAAGAGGCATGCTCCGTTAGTTTGGACATGTAGAAAGAATGCAGGAACGCAAAAATTAGAAAGATGTAGGAGCCGAGGAATTCCAAGACACGCCTTCTTATCTTAGTGTTATCCTGTTTTCCTAATCCGTTAAGATTGGCGGGGTCCGCTACCTAAGACTAAGGATTTGGCGAAGACACAGATTTTTACATACTGCCGTCTGACCTAGAGGGAAAGCCAGATAGTTCGTAGGTTAAGGTCACACGTCAGACGTAAAACAATTTCTTGGAGGTGCGGGTTCCATCTCGATGTTTTCCTTCATCACCGAGCGAGTGATAATTACAAACATGTACGTAAATCCGAATCACAAAAGTATTAACATGCCTACCATGACCAAATATCAGAAGGTGATGTCAGGAGCCTTAGGAACCGGCGAGCGTGCATGAAAAGAGCTATGAATGTGAAAGAAGCGAGTGAACTATGTAGGGACCGCGTCTTATGGCGCTCGGTTCTCTCTGCCTAGCCCGCAAGGGACCTGGCGTGAAGATATATATATATTAACATGCCAGAATGAACCAGGAACCTGTTGGTCACAAGGTCGGTTCTTTTCCACTAATCACTAGGCTATCACTGCTCAAGTCCTAGACTAACCTACCATGACCAAATTGATCGTGTTCTATCAGAAGGTGATGTCAGGAGCCTAAGGAACCGGCGAACGTGTGCTAAAAGAGCTATGACTGTGAAAGAAGCGAGTGAAGTGTGTAAGGATCGAGTCACGTGACGCTCGGTTCTCTCTGCCTACTCAGGAAGGGATTTGGCGGGAAGTTATAGATTGATAGATAGAAATTATCGTATACGACTTTGCCCCCACACTATCGTGACGTCACTGCACCGAGATAACGGGATCTGCTATGACTCAAGCTATATTGCTCTACTATTTCACAAACAAACATATTTCACATCACTCGTATTGTTAGTAACCATTGATCATCGCGAAGACAATGACCTTATGCCACGTCGGTTGACAAATGAGTGTAATTGAATTAAAACAATTTTTAACGGAAGTATCGCGTGTTTTATTTATTTTGTTGAACCTGACGTTTCGAACGCTTTGCAGCGTCCGTGGTCGCAGGAAGACTTAAAAATTGTTTAATTCAACCATCGATGTATAAATTCAACGTATGACTTTTTTTTAATTTTTTTTTATACTACGTCGGGAGGTATACAAACATACGGCCTACCTAATGGAAAGCGGGTACCGTAGCCTATTAACGCTTGTAATATATTAAGTATCAATCGCGTGATGCCTCCTCTGCTGCTTACACAGCAACTCCTTGAGAGCTTACTGGTGATCTCACTCACACGCAGGAACATAACAACCCTCTAGGGAGTTGTTATTTGGCTGCGGTTTTCTGTGAGGTGTAGGTACATCCCCAGACGGGCTGTTTTGATGCGGCCTACCTCTCTTAAAACATCCAGACCAAGACAACCAGACATGTTCATGAACACAAATGTTTGCCTTGTGTGGGAATCGAACCCACGAGCGTTGGTGTCAAAGTCGCGTCATTCACGACTGAGCCACCGAGCTCGTCAAGATAACAGTCGCGAAAACCTAAGACAATACTAAATGAGTGCATTGCTTCGATTTAAAGAGGTTCATCATCATCACAGGCTGTATTAGTCTCGATCCTGTGCCACCTTCATCCATCCACTCCCTGCAAACCTATCGAGGTCGTCTCTCCATCTAGTGGGGGGACGTCCCACACTGCGTGTACCAGTACGACGCCATTCGAGAACCTTTCTTCCCCAGCGGTTTTTTTTATACAATACATACATACATATCATCACGCCTGTCTCCCATTGTGGTACGCAGAGACTATAGAACGCCAGGTGCACCGATCGAAACATACCGCTCTCGCTTCTTCCGCACTCATCAACCTCTTCATGCATGCTCTTCGGTTTTGGGTACTCTTGATTTGGCCCTCTTTCAATACATCACTAATTTGATCTATGTGTGTTCGTCTAGGGCGGCCCCTGCCGATATCTCCATGCACTCTTGTCTGATACACTTCTTTCGCAACTTTTTTGTCGTTCATTCTTTCTAAATTCATTCATTTTTAGGGTTCCGTACCTAGATTGGCATACAAGCATGCGGCCCGTATTAGATGGTAAGCGGTCACTGCAGTCTATAGACGCTCGCTACACCACGGGGATGTTACTCGCGCGCTGCCAATCTTGTGACCTAAGGTTGTTTCGTCACAGTACCCAGTAATTTCTCTGCCATATCTCACCCTTCAAACCGGATCACAGCTATATAAATATAGCTGCTTGGCGGTAGAAATAGGTGAGACAGAGGTACCCATGCAGACGACTTTTGTACAAAGTCTCCCACTGCCACTTCAGCTTACTGGTCCTTTGGGCTATGATGATTACCTTAGTCCTATGGCGGATATCCTCATTTCTGATTCTATCTCGCAGAGAAACCCCAAGCATAGCTCTTTCCATAGCTGAGCGAATTTGAGCTTCACCATACGGCCCGCAGTGACGGGCCACGTCTCAGTTGTGTATGTCATCACTGGCAACACAGACTGCTCGAAGACCATGCTCTTCAGGCGTTGAGGTAGTTTAGACGAGGAGTTTACTGTAGCCTATATCTACAATGTGTGTGTGATAAAGAATATGTGTGGATAAGGAACCGGCCTTGTGACCAACAGGTCCCCGGTTCGAGTCCTGGATCCTGCCACTAAATTTGTGGTTTCAGATTCATGTATCGCTGCTGCTAATATAGGACACTCCTTAGGAGCTTACTGCTAACACCACTCACTCGCAGGAATATATATATATATATTTTTATACTACGTCGGGAGGCATACAAGCATACGGCCCACTTGATCTAAAGCGGGTACCGTAGCCTATTAACGCTCGCAATATATTAAGTATCACTCGCGCGGTGCCTCCTCTGTTGCTTACACAGCAACTCCTTGGGAGCTTACTGGTGATCTCACTCACACGCAGGAACACAACGACCCTCTAGGGAGTTGTTATTTGGCTGCGGTTTTCTGTGAGGTGGAGGTACTCGTACTTCCCCAGACGGGCTGCTTTGATGTGGACCAATACAAACGGACATGTTCATGCACACAAAAGTTTGTCCTATGTGTGGGAATTGAACCCACGAGCGCTGGTGTCAAAGCAGCGTTATTAACCACTGCGCCACCGTACTCTTCAAAACCTACACATACACAAAATTCAATCGAATTGTGAACCTACCCTTTTTGAAGTTGGTTAATATTACGAATCTATTGATCGATCAATGACTATCAGTATTTGATTTTATACAACGTCGGGGGACATACAAGCGTGCAGCCCACCTGATGTAAAGCGGTTACAGTAGCCTTACGAACGTGAACATGGCGTAAAAGAAAGAAAATCATTTATTTGTACATCACACAACACTGTACAATATATACGTAACTATGTTGTAAAGTTAATTAGACACAAAATCAAGACAAATATGCCAAAATACATAAAACAAACTAATGATAACAGCTAACAGTATTATGCGATGTTACAAATTGGTCTCGGCTCAGTAGGTATATTGTCGAAACCTGTGTGACAGACCCGAAACTGATTTTCAGCCGAAACCAGCCTTGTGACACCACGGACGCAGCATACAAAACACTATGTACTAATGAAATAATACATGAAGAGATTAAATTAAAAAAAGTATCAAATACACATAAATACCCCATTTCACAACATGTTATTTTTAATACCAAAATTACAGACTTTTAAGGATTATACCTAAGAGACTTCTGTGAGTTAAATTGTGTTACATGACGAAGTATACTTAAGCATATCAATAATTATTTCGAATGTAAACAGAGTGCCAAAACTGTAAGGAAGAAAATAAAGTTCTACAATTCTACAGTTCTACGTACAATAAGTATCACTCGCATGTTACCGCTCACTGCTGACAGCCAACTCCTTGAGAGCTCACTTGGTATCCTCACTCATTCGCAGGAAAACAGCAACCTCTAAGGGAATTGTTGTTTGGCTTCAGTTTTCTACGAGGTACCACTTCCCCAGTCGGCCAAAATATACCAGTATGGTCTTTGAAAGTGATTTTTGTAATGTCATTCTGATTCTTGAGAAGTCACCCGCTCGTCTAAAGTCTGCCGATTCATTGTCGATGCGTACGAGTAATACATTGGCTACATTATGAAATCGAAAGTTTATCTTTACCGTATCTATGTATTCACGCCAATTCCCTTGAGCTATAGGTAGAGAACTTAAAGTTGCATGATGTGGCTCACCTCACTCACACAGTCTCCTGCCATCTTCTGATAAAACATGATCAATTTGTTCATGGTAGGTAAGTCTTGGCCTTCCTCGGCTCCCACATCCCTCTACTACCGCGTTGTATATCAGTTTTGTAATCCCTTCTTTCTTCGTATTACTTACGTACGCATTTCAATTTTGGACAGCGATTGCCTTATGGTTTGATATCTATTCTATTTTTGGCAGAGCTGCGATAGCCAGCGGAGCTACATTACCCTCAAAATTGCCGTTTGGGGTAGACTGATGTCATCCAGCTAGCGTTTAGACGGTAGTAGTGAGAAACTCCAAAATCGACACACTAATAGCTAACATATTGTAGTTTTGTATCCTTTAATTTGAAATTTAAATGTTCGTTGGTGAGGAAGAACGGTCCAAAATCGTTCCAATTAGAAAAAAAAACATATGGGAAAACGTATGGCCGGCCACTCTGCAGTGCAGAGTCTGCACTGCACTCCCATCAACAGAAAAAGTAACAGCACTCGTCGCTAGATGTCGTACAGGGTTCCATATATTTTTAAAAAATTAAAAATAAAATAATTAAATATTTTTTAAATTTAAAAAATATCATCTCTGCCTACACAGCTTGCTGTTATTTACTAGTTTTTAAAGGGTGGCTTTTTAATTCCATTGTTGCTGCAGCAGTGTTATCTCAGTGGATATAAAACCGGTCTATTAACCTCTTTCTTCGACCTTAATCGGTCTCTGGTTCAAATCCTGGCATGTACAACTAAATTCGTGTTTTCGAATTTGTTTGTACATATTTGTAATTATCACAAAAACAATCTACATTTATACACCAAAAGATATGAAGTAGTAAACTTTTCTGCAAGATATCCTAATCGTCTGGCGGGACCCTCTCATAGTACCATCTGTTTCGTCAAAAATAGTTATAATATGTCTATGGTATTGTACAATTTATTACGTGATATTGAGGACTTGTCTATGAAAGCTTTTAGGTATCGCTGGTTCCGTTTACTTTGTGACAGCTGTGTATATAACATTGAGGAGTTTAAAAGAATAAGATATAATAAAGAAAAGCTCCAGGCCGCATTGGTAGCTCTTTATACTTTAATTGATTTTTTTAGGTATTTTCAGGAACACCGTTCCTATCTCTTAAGGAACATGGTCAAAATGGCCGACAAATAAAAAAAAAAAATGTAATTGTTATATAATTGACGAGCCAGGTGTTCCTCTGGCAATGCAAGCTTGCGCATTCTCAACTGGTTTTATTTTGAAATTTATGACATTGCTTCGACTGTAAACTAGAATTAAATTACAACTTTTTTCTTTTCAAAGTCAAAGTCAAAGTCAAAATCTTTTTATTCCGTAAAAATGGCTACATTTGTTTGGAATCGTCACAATTTTTTTCCCTACCGTGCAGTTCATGACTAGGTGAGCACTGATAAAAATACTGCCAAAAAACTCAGGCATCCCTCTTTTGGTATCCAAACAAATTTACATAATTTATTAATTACATTATAATTGGATCGACTCAATCCCAGGCATTTTTATCATTAATATAGTCAGATACTTTATAATATGCCCTGCTACACAATTTGGCTTTAATAGTAGTTTTAAACTTGTTTATTGACAATTCTCTTATATTGCTGGGAAGTTTGTTATAGAACCGTATACATTGCCCCATAAAAGAATTACTTATTTTGTGGAGACGGCTTGCATGTAACACAAGATTATGCTTATATCTAGTATTTATGTTATGAGTATCACTCTTTTTACAAAATGAGTCTATGTTTTTATGGACATACAAAAGATTTTCATAGATATATTGCGATGCGACTGTTAGAATATTTATTTCTTTGAATTTTTCTCTAAGGCTCTCACGGGGACCAAGTTTGTAGATAGCTCTTATGGCTCTCTTTTGCAATAAAAAGATGGTGTTAATGTCCGCGGAGTTACCCCAAAGAAGAATTCCGTATGACATAATACTATGAAAGTAGCTGAAATAAACTATTCTAGCCGTATCAACATCAGTGAGCCGTCTAATAGTTTTCACTGCATAGGCTGCAGAACTTAGATTGTAGTTTGGAGTCAATTGTTATACCCAAGAACACAGTTGTCTCCACAGGGGCTAAATTAGTTCCATTAACATGTACATTGGTAGTCACCTGTCTTACATTAGGTGTTGAGAACTTAATTACTTTTGTCTTTTTATCATTTAAAAGCAGATTATTAACATTAAACCAATGCATAACTTTAGAGAGAGCATCGTTAACTTCGTCATAATTACCTAACTGTCTATTAATTTTGAATGTCAAAGAGGTATCATCCGCAAACAATACAATCTCATGTTTATCCTTTACATAATAAGGTAAGTCATTTATATATACTAAAAATAAGAATGGACCTAGAATTGACCCCTGTGGGACTCCCATGACTACAGGGGACCCCGAAGATCTTTTACCATTAACATAGACCTTCTGTATCCTATTGCCCAGATAAGAAGACAGAAGTTCGAGAGCCTTGTTCCTGATACCGTAGTGGTGTAATTTTCTGACAAGAGTGTCATGGTGCACGCAGTCAAACGCTTTAGACAGATCACAGAAAATTCCCAAGGCATCTTGCGAACCTTCCCATGCCGCGAATATACTTTTAAGCAAATGAATCCCTGCGTCTATAGTTGAACAACCTCTCGTAAATCCGAACTGTCTCCTATGAAGCAAATTATGTATATTAAAATGTCTGAGCAACTGGCTAAGCATTAGTTTTTCAAAAATTTTACTGAGAATGGGCAGTATGGAAACAGGTCGAAAATTCGAAGGGTCCGAACTATCACCAGATTTAAATAATGAAATGATTTTACTATGTTTCATCAAGTCAGGAAATACACCAGATGCCACACAACAATTGAAAATTGTAGCTAAATGTGGAGCGATTGAAATAATAATAGAAGATATGGTTTTGACAGATAGACCCCACAGATCTTTAGTGTTTTTCATATTTATTGATTTAAAAGCGTTCAAAACATCTTTTGGGCTTACAGCTGAAAATTCAAATATTGTGTCACATTCTACCACGCTCTGTTTGAGAACGAGTTCAGCAGCTATAGAAGAAGACCTAAGATTTCTCGTAGTAATAAGAGGAATGTTAGAAAAATATTTTTCAAACTCAGTCGCAATTTCTACATCATTTTTGATATCTATATCATTTATCTTTAACTGAAAGTCTCGACTACGTACTTTCGCTCTACCCGTCTCATTATTTATCATATTCCAAACAGATTTAATAATATTTGTTGAACCATTAATTTTATTTCTTAAATATATAGACTTAGCATTGGAACAGGCTCGTTTAAATATTTTAGCATAATTTTTTACAAGTTCTTGAAAAGTCGGATTGTGATTACAGGTCCTTTCTTCATAAAGTTCATACAATTTATTCCGACTTTTGTAAATACCAGGAGTTGCCCAATCACTGAATGTCATACGGTCACTTACAGACAGTTGTTTTGGAGTAAAGATTGCATTAAATTCACTAGTAATTAAGCTAAATAATGAACTGTACAAGTGGTCCGGAGTACCGTGATAGGGCAACAATACAATTTTTTCTGCTATATTAGACTTAAATCATTCTAAGCGGCTTTTACTAAATGGTATATAATTTATTTGCTTTCTTTGTATTTTTGAAGAATTTGGAAATGAAACCAATTGACCTGAATGGTCTGACTGAACTTTATTAATTATAGATTGATATGAAGGTTTTACATTGCTAAATATATTGTCAATACATGTAGCACTTGTAGCAGTTACTCTTGTTGGCTCTGTAAAAATATGATGCAAATTGTTTGATTTAAATAAATTTAAAAAGTTGTAGGTAACAGTATTTTTCTCCAAGATATTTATATTAAAGTCTCCACAAATTATAACAGTTTTATGGCTATTAGATAATTTATTTAAGGCATCCTCCATGATATTTGAAAATGTTTCAAAGGGCGTGCTAGGAGGTTTATACAGGTTCATAACAATGAATCGTTCCAATTCAATGCATGAAATCTCTACAACTCGCTCAACAGAGAGGCTCACAATGTCACACCTTTCTTTAAATTTAAGCAACTTATTTAATAATATTAAGGAGCCACCATGTATACAGTAATCTCTGATGAATGAGCTTGCAACCTGGTGGTTATTGAAGCTGAAAATGAATTGATGGGGTTTTAGCCAGTGCTCAGTTAGACATAAAATATCAATATTGCTACAATTCATAAACAACTCCAATTCTAACTCCTTTCCTATCATCCCCTGAATGTTTTGGTGCACCAGGTTGATACAATTATTATTCTTTCTATATTCTTGACAATTTACAATTGATGGGGATATTGTATTATTATTACTTTTAGTTTCATTTTGAATATTGTTATTATTACTATTTACATTGCCAGAGTATAACTCTATTGTCTTGTAACCTAATTTAAAGAATTTGGAATACCTTCCAAGGTACCATTACATAATGTCAAATTATCTAACTGCTCAAAAGAAGCAGGGTTGTTAGCCAAACTTTTGGCTGGTTTCTTAAAACAATATGATAGCGAATCTGCTATTTGTCTTTTATAAAAATTGCTAAGATAAAATTTATCTTCTGTCAAATTATAATGTTTATTATTAAATATATTTATGTCAAGTATATGAAATTTGTCATCATATAATGTCAATGTATGCATTTTATCATTTAATCTATACCTAGATGCATTTTCCGCCTCGGGCAACAAAGTACTGTATGGAAAAGTTAATAAAAACACTTTTCCCACATTTAACTGCTGTAACATATTAAAATATTTAATCATTAACTTTTACTTTGCATGCCAATTATTGGTGCGACTCGCTTGTACATACTGTTATATTGTGTACCTATTTACCGTGTCTGCTTGCAAATAAATAACTTGATTAGATTTCTTCGGTGAAGGAAATCATCGTGAGGAAACCCGCACGTTCAACAAATTATATTTTGAAATGCGTGTGACCTAAACTAAGAAACTGGTTATATCACTCTTCGCCAAATCCTTAGACTTAGGTGACGGACGCCGGCAATAGATTCGCCTAATATTTTATTAGGAAACGGAATAATGCTAGGAAAAAGTGGAAGTGTGGCTCATTGTTGTTTATTTAACGATGATATTGACAATGTTGAGGTTAAGAGAGACTGGCTCCAGTTAATATGATGATGTTTATTGATGTCACATAGCAAGTGGATGCTGAGTGATCTAAAACAATACAGCACGAACATATAGTTAGTACCTCGCCCAGACAAATATAAATTAATACATTGTATAAGTAACACAAGCCAAAAAACCTTTTGACAACGCATAAAGGCACTCCTCACTCAAAAAAAATCCTAGTGTTTTAGCGCTTAAATATATGCAATTCGAGTCCACTGACCAATGGTAGGATATTTTAACCAATAAGCCGATGAGTGATGCCATGTTGATCCGTGAACTAGCCAATAAGAGCCGCGCATTTACTTTACTACCCAGTAGCGGTGGGTTGCGTTACGGCGTAAAATCGCTTCATCGGTTCTCCATGTTTGACAAAATAAATCTAAATCTGAGCTTAGGTATGGGGTTCGTAAAATGCGTTACAGCTGGAGTGATAATATAAAAAAACCAGTTGAGAATGTGCAAGCTTGCATTGCCAGAGGAACACCTGGCTCGTCAATTATGTAACAATTTTTTTTTTAATTTGTCGGCCATTTTGACCATGTTCCTTAAGAGATAGGAACGGTGTTCCTGAACATTCCTATTCTACTTTTTTATGCTGAATCCGAATCTTGAAGTCAAAATTCGAATATTCGAAAAAAAGCGACAGACAAACATATAGATTTCATTTAGGAACGGTGTTCCTGAAAACGAGTGTGCTTTAGAGCACACGACTGAAGTGAATCTTCTTTAGCTTCATAGTGTCATGCAGGCAATAGGTCTCCACTGTGTCTTAGATATAGACAATAGGCAATTTACGGACGGACGGACGGACGCACGCGAGAGTATCCCGTCAATAGTCAATACTCTCCGTGCGTGCGTCCGTCCGTCCGTCCGTAAATTGCCTATTGTCTATATCTATTTCAAGAACCAAGTGAAATTTTACTAATTTCACTTGGTTCTTCTTGTTCTGCTGCTGCTTCTTCTCCTTCATCATAAACTTTAGCTTAGAAGCAATTTTTGGGCATTCACATTATTATAGTCGTTGCCAAAAGTCACTAACTCATATCTCCCTTTCAACTTCCGTTCGCCTCCCCCCTCGTGCTCGCGACTCTCTCTCTTGCCCCTACAGTAATATACGAAACGTAACTATCTCTCTTTCTATCTTCACTTACTTATATCTCTCTCTCGACTTCCGTTCGCTTCGCCCGATCACACTTTTCGTAACGCTCTCCGTTCGCCTCGCCTGATCACACTTTTCGTAACGTTCTCCGTTTGCCGCGCCCGATCACACTCGCGCTCTTGTCACGCATTCACCAGCTTACTCCCCAAGTCAAGCGTGCGTAAAGAAGTTTTACTTCAAAAATATTGTTGTTTGTGTCTATCTAGACTAGATGATAAGAAATTGCGGCCTCAATTCTATATTATGGAAGTTACAAAGGTGATTGTATTGGGCTATAAAATCATGAGAATCAACAAACACACAGCCATAGTTGTGAGTTCATCGCTCCTCATATCCTGAAGACTTTATCTACGAGGTCGTTGCTTCAAAACCTTTATATCTCTATCGGAGGTACCTGACGTGAATACATACATACATAAAACATGATCAATTTGGTCATGGTAGGTGAGCGCGAAGGAAGAAGGATGTAGGAGCCGAGGAAGGCTCTTGGCCTTCCTCGGCTCCTACATCCTTCTTCCTTCGCGCTGTATATCTGTTTCGTAATCCCTTCTTTCTTCATACTACTTACGTACATTTGCATTTCATTCTTGGACATCAGTTGCCTTGTGGTTTGATCAGACATTTTTTTTTAATAGGGTGGCACCATTGTTGCTGCTGCAGTGTTATCTCAGTGGATATAAAACCGGTCTATTAACTTCTCTCTTCGACCTTAAGAGGGCGCACAGAGCTAAGTGGCGCCTTCATTTTGTTTTTATTAATAACACTGTATTTAAGACCAATTCCAAAAAAACGCTCTATAGTGCACTGAAGAACCATATTTACGTTTTTTTTAAACATATCTTGTATTTATTATCTATGACAAGTAACCAAAATTTTAATTATTGCTTATTGTGGCCACTTATAGCTATAATCAAAAGTATGACTAATTCTACATAAATAATAAAAACAGAATATGTCTCAAAAAACATAAATATGGTTCTTCAGTGCCCTATAGAGCGTTTTTTTTTGGAATTGGTCTTAAATACAGCGTTATTAATAAAAACAAAATGAGGGCGCCACTTAGCTCTGTGCGCCCTCTTAACGGGTCTACGGTTCGAATCCTAGCATGTACAAGTAATCGTGTGTCGGACACCGTGTTTCCAGAGGTACCTGGCGTGAAGATATACAAAAAATATATATTGACTATATATTTTTTGTGTCAAAGTCGCGTCATTCACGACTTAGCCACCGAGCTCGTCATAACGCCGGGTGCGTTCAGTTGACTGAAGAATCACATTTGTCTCTTTGAATTGGGCAATAGATGCCTTGAATTGGGATCAATTACATTTGAAGATCAACTAGCCGCACTGTGCAAATAAGAATAGATGTGAACAAGTTCAGTTGGTCAATTCGCTACTCCAACTGAACCCTCAGGACAATTTTGGGTGCGTTCAGTTGATTAAAGAATCACATTTGTCTCTTTGAATTGGGCAATAGATGCCTTGAATTGGGATCAATTACATTTGAATATCAACTAGCCGCACTGTGCAAATAGGAATAGATGTGAACAAGTTCAGTTGGTCAATTCGCTACTCCAACTGAACCCTCAGGACAATTTTGGGTGCGTTCAGTTGATTAAAGAATCACATTTGTCTCTTTGAATTGGGCAATAGATGCCTTGCATTGGTTGAAGATCAACTAGTCTGTGCGAATAGGAATACATGCCGAGGGGTTTAGTTGGCCAATTCGCTAGTCAACTGAAGCCCTGGGACCAGTTCGAGTTGGTTCTGTTGGCCAAAGACCGCAATCGCGGCTGTAGCCCTCTATCTATGCAAGCGCCACTACTTGGAAAGTTTCTTTGAAGTTATATTACTGCCCATATCTCCGCTGTGTACATTATCGGTGTTTATCAAAGTATTTCAATTGATACAATGATAAAGTTAATAAACTGATTATTTTAATGCTATGAGTAGAATGCTGTATAGACTACAGTCAATAATACCTTTCTTCGATGGTAAAAACTTTTTCACGTTTGTAGTGATGTAGGTACGCATTGCGTAATTGAATGCAGCATAATTTATGTTCTTGCGTAAGCCTACGTCAGAATGAAAATAGAAATATAATCTTAGGGCGCTATCATATTCAGCGTCAAAGTAGGCAGCCTGAACCTGTGGTGCTCTCTGCTATTTAGAAAAACGAAGATCTGATGAAAGTAAGGAAAGGTACGTTCTCCACAGGCCACTTAACAGAAGGCTGCAGGCAAATAACAACTAGAGTTGTCTTTCTGGCAATGAGTGAAGTTACTAATAAGCTCATGGGGAGATGCTGTGTTAGCAATCGGGGTAGCAACGACCTAGCTTCCTTTCTTTCGTCCGCTAAGGTAAAACATTATACATCAGGTGGGTCGTTGTTTACTTCCAGACACCCATTCCGACCCGTGTGACGCAAAATGCGCATTTCGCACAATATGGTCTGCACCCACAAACAAATAAACCACTAGACTGCGCATAAATGCATTCCTCACTAACAATAACGTGTATAGAATAACTAAATATAAAGGGGATGTACTCTACCATCGCGATCACAACTGAGAATTGGATACGGCTTGAGTTTAGGCGTATAATTGTTTTGTTCCAGCTAAGGGTTTTATTGTAAATCCAGATTTATTTATGCTAGTCAAACTAATTATATACCTAGTCGGGTCATAAGTTCTGTCAAAACTTTATTATTGTAATTTTGGAATACTGGCCAGAAATACTTTGACAAGTTTTAAAAATAGAACGTTCCCGCTTGCCGAAAATTAAAAATAAATTAATTTTCATTCATTTTCAACTATAGAGTGGTCGAAGAAGGAAGATAGAGTCGCGGTTATCAGCGCCTGTGGTTACGCGGCAAAAGAGATTTTCAACATTCTACAAAAATTGAAAATAACACTACGGTTTATTTATCGCACTATCAAACGAAATACTAAAGATTCAAGCTTCGAAGATCGTAAGAGGAGCGGCCGGCCTCGCACAGTTAGGACACCAGCGGTCATCAAAGCAGTGAAGGCGCGAATCCAAAGAAATCTCGTGCGGAAACAAAAAATCTTAGCTC
Source organism: Pyralis farinalis (assembly GCA_947507595.1). Taxonomy (NCBI): domain Eukaryota; kingdom Metazoa; phylum Arthropoda; class Insecta; order Lepidoptera; family Pyralidae; genus Pyralis; species Pyralis farinalis. The sequence goes on from OX382263.1 coordinate 3,627,879, forward strand.
TTCAGATGGGATTAAGCACAACCACTGTCAAAAGAGTGTTAAATGAAGACCTGGGACCTTATCCTGGGACGAGCTTATCGTAAAAACACCGGACATTTTTTGAACGAGCGTTTGAAAAAAATTAGGATGGAAAGATCCCGCGGTTTGTTAGCCGTAACAAAGCGCGGGATCTTTCCATCCTAATTTTCCCTTCCTTCTTTCCATCCTAATTTCACCGCGAAATTTTGTTTTCGGATGTACGCGTAATCTTTTTATCGATTCTATTTTTAAAACTAGTCAAAGTATTTCTGGCCAGTATTCCAAAATTAAAATAATATGGTTTTGACCGAACTTATGACCCGACTAGGTATTATATGTAGTCTATACAGATAAATAAAATTGGAGTGTCTGTTTGTAATATTAAAATAACCGCTTTTTACTAAATGCATATGGATGTATGCACGGTACATATACCAAAATGAAAATTTTTACAATTTTTGTCTGTCTGTTTGTTCCGGCTAATCTCTGAAACGGCTGGACCGATTTTGACGGGACTTTCACTGGCAGATAGCTGATGTAATAAGGAGTAACTTAGGCTACTTTTATTTTAGAATTTTTATTTATTTTTTATTAATAGTTTATTAATAATAAATAAATAATATTCCACGCGGACGAAGTCGCGGGCACAGCTAGTTCTCAAATAAAACTTTTAAAAAGTCTTTAAGAATGTATGTTCTTATTATGCTTTGCTCACCCTGTTCAATATGTATTATCTTCACGCCAGGTCTCTTGCGGGGTAGGCAGAGAGAACCGAATGCAATAAGACGCGGTCGTTACACACCTCACTCGCTTCTTTAACATTCATAGCTCTTTTCATGCACGCTCTGTTTCTAAGGCTCCTTTTGATAAAACATGGCGTATTCAGTCATGGTATGTTAGTCTTTGTCTCTTCCTACGTCCTTCCAGTTTCGCGTTGTATATCTGTTTCGTCATTCTTTCATCCTGCAATCTTTCTACATGTCCAAACCAACGGCCCATGCCTTATCTTGACACCAACACATTTCTTCAGTCCAAACTCTCTTTCTTCAATATATCGAATTGTGGCGCTTTTGTATTTAATGAGCATATATACCTAAGTATATTTGTATAATAATATGATGATGAAATGCTGATAAATTACAAGTGTATATATGTATAAATATATACTTGTAATTTATCAGCATTAAACGGAACGAAATCTGAGTAACAACGAAAGGATATATATATATAGAACACATGGGAAAAGAAAACAAATGTACATTATTTGTTTTCTTTTCCCTTTTCTTTCCCAAAAGGCGACCGCCAAAGCGATCTCTTCACACGATCATACGACAAGAAAACAAACAATTAAATAATTGGTGCATTTATATATATATATATATATATATATATATATATCATTGCCTAGTGTGGGTCCAATGGAAATCCTATGACCTTCCCGTAAATAATGTTTTTCACAAATTATCACAAATAATTATTTTTATGTTCAATTAGCATTACTGCTTACCATCAGGCAGGCCGTACGCTTGTTTGCCACCTTAGTGGTATAAAAAAAAAGTATGTCATTATTTTTTTGTGTAATTAATTAGAGAACATTTCTCTTTATTTTTTTTGAAAAATGATATCTGTGTTGTAAACATTATTAAATAAACTTATTATTATTATATATATATATATATAAATGGAAAATATTTAGGGAGACAGAATAGAGCGACATTGTCCCACCGCCATCCCATGGCTCCACCGACCTCACGGTCATATGAGCCGTATCGAGGGAGTTGCGCACGACACATGCTGCTCAGCCATGCAATTCTGTAAGAGCGAACATCCTTACATCCTCGGAAACATCGGCTGTTACAGCCTTGAACACAAAATTGCAATTCCTTAGTGTCGCTTTTCATGGTTGTGCGACACTAGCGCCGCAAGGCTGCGTTTGGAATTGGAATACTACAAGGCAAACAGCCTCGCGTACGCTTACTGCCTTACAGCCAAATAAAAAGCCGTGATCGCAGTAGACGATGTCAAAGCTGTGACATCTGTGATCATAGTGACGCACACAGCCATTACGTGTCGCTTAGAGAATTGCATGGCTGAGCCTCTGTTCCGTGCCGTCGGCAACGCTTAGCACCTTACAAGTTTTAGTTCTTATCCACAATGTCCCGTTACGCTTTCTCCCCCTTCTGGGGCAGCGACATTAGTAGAATATAGCAACAGTATTATCCCAGTGGATGAAGAATCGACTATTGGTCAACTGGTGTTTTTTGTACGTATTTATAAATAATATATTATAAACATCACGCCGAGCAAGTGACAAAACTTGAGGAAACCAACACGTCCAAATTAAATTTTGAAAGACGTGTTACCTTACCTATGAAAGGTCTAGTTTTCCCTCCGGGTCGCCGAGGTCTGACGGCAGACATGTAAAAATCAGTAGCTTTGTCTAAATTCTTAGGCTCAGCGGACCCCACCTATCCTAATAGATTAACAATATAATAACGTTAATAAGAAGTTTGTAAGGGACACAGGACACCACCCTGCGGGCTGCCGGCTGGAAACTCGGTACTCCACGCGGACAGAGTCACATGTAGCCTTTAGGTTGACGATATAATTGCAATCGACTAATTCATTTTGCAATTAAAATATGTGGTCAGTTCGCTATCACTAAGTCGTTCACGTTTTACGACTAAGTGTTTCGACACTGCGATAAGGCATTGAAGCAATGTACACGACATTTTCTCACTAACCATTTTACGTAGGTAAATGATAGCCATATTTGTTCGAACGTATGTAGAAAGAATGAAATAAGAACAAAATAGATACACAACGCTTAAGCATATGGAGGAATACCATTTTTATCTTTTTTTTTCTCCAACAATTTTTTTATACTACGTCTGGAGGCGTACAAGCATACGGCCCACCTGATGTAAAGGTACTATTAACGCATGCGATATATTAATCATCACTCGCGCGATGCCTCCTCTGCTGCTTACACAGCAACTCCTTAGGAGCTTACAGGTGACCTCACTCACACACAGGGACACAACAACCCTCTAGGGAGTTGTTATTCGGCTGCGGTTTTCTGTGAGGTGGATGTACTTGCCAAGACAAACAGACATGTTCATGCACACAAATGTTTGTCTTGTGTGGGAATCGAATCCACGAGCGTCGGTGTCAAAGTCGCGTCCTTCACGACTGAGCCACCGAGCTCGTCGATCTCTTCCATTCGTGCTAAAAGCGCTTCCAAGATATACGATCTAATTCACATCTTTTTACACTACATCACCAATCGTAATCCTTGGGTTCGTTCTCATTTCCCGTTTCAAATACAATTACGTTGGTTTTCCTCGCATTCAATTAAGTAATCAATTCAATTAATTTTATCCTTCAGACAATGATTTTTCATCGTTGTGACTAGTGGCTGCAGTCTTGGGTGGTGATTCTGCTATTAATACAGCGTCGTTATATATATTTATATATATTATATTTTGACAAAAAGTGTAATTGCGTCATTGTTGCACCAAATGAGCGTTTTGAGTTACGCGTCGTCGGCAATTCTACCAACCGTAAACAAAACGAAACGTTGCTCAAATATAGGAACGCGATGTCGATCCTACTACCAGACAATAAGTCAGTGCGTTCTACTTTACCAATTGTAACACTTTCTTATTATCTTATCATGATTACATCTTTTAATCTTGTACTCGGAATTGTACTTTGTTTACAGTAATCGAAACAATGTCAGGGAATTCCCCGAGTAGAAACCGTTGGGAATGGTGGCCATCTATACAGATAAATAAAATTGGAGTGTCTGTTCATAGACGTAATAAAAAAGCAGACACCGTCTCCCGAACTAAACACTGAAGCACCTCCATAGTAAGTCAGTCGCTATACGTACGAGCCGACACGCACACATTCACACCATAGTAAGTCTACCGCCCGCCATTACGCACCGACACCTCGCCACGTGTTAACCTTGTCGAAAAATAATAATAATGCCGTCGTGCGTGGTGAAGAGCCGTCGGAACCATAGTGGTACAATTAAAAAAAGTCAAGGAATTACTTTTCATGGGTAAGCAAGTAATTTTTCTGATTAACTAATCGTTTTCACTTAAATTAATTTTTCAAAACAATAAAACGAGCGATGTTGCCATAACTCACATTTCCAAATTAGCGTAAATGTGGGAGGTCATTTTTCTTTTGTTCTCTTGTAATTCTTACAGATACCTAATTTTGTTTAAATAGACATATAAACTTACATCCTACGATTCTTTTACTGAACAACTATTATTCATACCTTTAATGTCTAGCTGTCTTCCTTGATCTTAAAAAGGCATTTGACACCGTCTCTGTTCCCGCCCTCCTGCACAGGCTGGAATGTACTGGTGTAAGAGGTACTTCTCTGGACCTACTAAAGAGTTACTTGAGTAACCGCAAACAACGTGTCAGAATTGGAACGCATGTCAGTAAACTGGCTGATATAAGATATGGAATTCCACAAGGTAGCGTGTTGGGACCGACATTGTTTTTAATATATATTAACCCATTGTGCAAAATAAATATTTGTGAAGGACACATTTATTCTTATGCTGACGATACAGTTATAGCATTTACAGGTTGTGATTGGAATACAGTGCATACACTTGCTGAGAAGGGACTTGCTAGGGTGGGTAATTGGTTGAATCATAATTTCCTCACATTGAATACTTCCAAAACTAACTTCATTTGTTTTTCTAACTATAAAATAACTCAGCCAAAGCCAGACTACAAAATCAGAATACATACGTGTAAAGATTTCAATAGCAATAATTGTTCATGCGAAGTTATAGATAGGGTATTTTATGTAAAGTACCTTGGAGTTGTGGTGGACCAGCGCCTGTCCTGGCATGCACACACTGAACTGGTAATGTCGAGAATTAGAAAACTCATATGGGTATTTAAAAACCTCAGACACGTCGCAGACAAAACGTTGTTGAACCAGGTTTATATCTCATTGGCTCAATCTGTTCTCACATATTGCATTCCGGTATGGGGCGGGGCAGTGAAAACCAAATTCTTGGAGTTGGAGAGGGCACAAAGATACTTACTCAAGGTTATGTACTTTAAACCTCGGCGTTTCCCAACTGAAACATTATATGATCTGTGTGACCTTCTTTCTGTTAGAAAGTTGTATATTTTACAATCTACACTTAAATTACATAAAAAATTAACTTATGATCCATCGATACTTAGGGGAAGAAGGAAACACAAGGTAGCACCAATAGTTTCTGTTAAAACCAGCTATGCCAAAAGACAACTAATTTCACAGTCCTCGCATGTTTACAATATTATTAACAAGTGTCTAAATATTTATCCCATGACTTACCATACGTGCAAAAAAACATTGATGAAGTGGCTAAAAACCAAGAGCTATGGGGACATTGAATCAATTCTGTATAATAGTAATTAAATTGGAGAAGCAAAAATGTAATCCCTGAAAAGAATAATAATAATGAACTTGTTGAAGTGAATATTTTCTATGGTAATTTTATTGTCATTAAAGTAGTGAAATATATATATATATATATATATATATATCCTTTCTCTCTCACACACACGTCCCCTCCCACTTACACACACACACACTAATTCATACATGAACACACATAACACAAATACGCTTATGTGCGCTAACTTGCGTACATGCATACACCCGACCATTACTTTTTCTATGTTTCTTTTGTTTTTTAATATTAGTTTTAATCATTCTTATTTTATTGTTATGTATACATTACTGAATTGTCATATATCCGTAATGCACTGTGGAAGAGCGGTTACTCCTAACACAAGCATTTGTTTGCTCAAAAGGAGTATCCGACCATTGTATTTTACCATAATGTAAGAAAATAATAAATATTTTAATTTAATTTAATTTAATTTAATATTTTTTAGATTTCCATCGTCAAACGATGCATGGAAAAATGATTGCGTACAAATATAGATGCAAAGTCGGTTGTCAACGATTTCAACCAAGGTTAAAAACGGTTGTTTTCGTTTTCAACCGTTGTCAACGGTTATAAATGGCTTGAAACGGATAATAACAAGTTTTTTTAAATGTTTTTAATGGTCTACGTCTTCGTGGGAATATTGTAATGTAGGTTCTGCTAACGTAGGTGTGACAGAAGGTCGGGAATATTTAATACTAATGATGATATATCACTAATAATACACCTGGTTTATACCAATATTTGTTTGCATATGATTTCTTACACTAATGACCGGTAATTCTAATCATTTTAATTCATAAGGTTAATATTTATAAATTTGTTATATATTAATATTTGTTTTCATATATTTCTTAATAAGTGTTATTTATGTGCATTGCATTGCAATGGAAAAAAATAAAAGGTAGTAGTTAAAATAATAGGTACGAGCGAAGCGGGGAGTGTTTGGTGTTACAGCGCGAAACAAAAGATATGAATAAAACTTTTATGTTAGCCAATATGGACTCGATTGACACACACACACTTAAATGAATCGGGGGAATCCCTGTCTGCATGAAACCAGTTCGCGAACGCATAGCGGCAGCATGGCATGATGCACGAAGTGACTACGGAATTGAATTTATGATGAATTCGGTCGTGAATGTCGCGACTTTGACACCAACGCTCGTGGGTTCGATTTCCACACAAGACATGAACATGTCTGTTTGTATTGGTCTGGGTATTTTCAAAAGAGGCGCATCAAAGCAGCCCGTCTGGGGAAGTACCTTCACCTCACAGAAAATCGCACCCAAATAACAACTCCCTAGAGTTGTTGTGTTCCTGCGTATGAGTGAAGTCACTAGTAAGCTCCTAAGGAATTGCTGTGTAAGCAGCAGAGGAGGCATCGTGCGAGTGATACTTAATTTATTACATCTCCTTTTTTTTTAGCTCGCAGTAGGATAAACAACCGGTTTTCAACCGTTGTTTATGAGTTATCAACGTCTACTTTGGATATATATCCATTTTCAACCGTTGTTTTACAACTATAGGTACAAATCATAAGAGAGTCCAGGAAAGAAAGCGGCTGCATTCCATCTTAATCCAGTGTAATATGCAGTATACATTTTGAGGAGTGGCCGCCGTCTTCTGTGAGGTGGAGGTACTTCCCCAGTCAGGCTAACGTCGTGCCCTACCTCTCTTTCGCCAGAGCCTCGTCTGGTCATTAAAATAGGTCTATTTGTTTGGGCATTATTTATTTCAAATAAGTATACTTCTGTTTGTCCTACATTATAAAAGGAATATGTAATGTTATATTTCATATGTTTCATCAATACCTAAAATAGGTATTGATGAAACAACACACAAGTCACAAATCAACGATCCACAAAATTCGAGTTCCGAAGACAGTAACGAATCATATTTTTTTTTATTTCTTTTAAGTTAAAGAAATGGGAAATTTTCTTCCATCCGGCAACCCACTTGACACTCACCAATAGTTACATGCCGCCATTGTGGTGCTTCAGTTGTTTCTTAGCTACATTCCGTCTGACTTTTTTATTACGTCTATGTGTCTGTTTGTAATATTAAAATAACCGCTTTTTACTAAATGCACATGGATGTATACACTGTACATATACCAAAATGAAGATTTTTACAATTTTTGTCTGTCTGTTTCATCGATGTAACTGTTTGTTCCGGCTAATCTCTGAAACGGCTGGACGGATTTTTACGGGACTTTCACTGGCAGATAGCTAATGTAATAAGGAGGAACTTAGGCTACTTTTATTTTTGAAATTTTATTTATTTTTATTAATATAAATAAATAATAAAAAAATAACTATTCCGCGCGGACGAAGTCGCGGGCACAGCTAGTAATAAATAAAAAAGATATCATTGCTAGATGTTTTAGTTTCCAGAACATGTTTTCCATATCATGAAAAGACAACATTAATGATATGCTTTTGATGGTCACAAGTCTAACTTAACCTAACCTAGCAATGTCGGACTGCTGCTAATGTCAAATCACCCAAATATATTTATATATTTTGGTACTAGTTAAAAAAACATATGTCAAAGAAGAATTACATATGTAAATTAAGTTTCTAGAAACACATATGTAAAAAATACCATCTAGTATTTAAACTTCGAATTTGAATTGTTCGAAAACGGTATGACGAAAAAGCGTTTTCGAACAATTCAAATTCGAACAGTAAATTTTCGAAAGTAAGATAGGTTACCGTTTGAAGAGCACACGAGCGGCAATCGAAAGGTTGTTGGTTCGAATCCTACCTAAGCGGGTTAGGTGAATTTTTTCCATTGTCTAAAATTTTGCGAATTTCCGACAAATTGTGCCATAAATATTTGGCAGAGCTGCGATAGCCAGCGGAGCCACATTACCCTCAAAATTGCCGTTTGGGGTAGACTGATGTCATCCAGCTAGCGTTTAGACGGTAATAGTGAGAAACTCCAAAATCGGCACACTAATAGCTAACATATTGTAGTTTTGTATCCTTTAATTTGAAATTTAAATGTTCGTTGGTGAGGAAGAACGGTCCAAAATCGTTCCAATTAGAAAAAAAAACATATGGGAAAACGTATGGCCGGCCACTCTGCAGTGCAGAGTCTGCACTGCACTCCCATCAACAGAAAAAGTAACAGCACTCGTCGCTAGATGTCGTACAGGGTTCCATATATTTTTAAAAAATAAAAAATAAAATACATAAATATTTTTTAAATTTAAAAAATATCAGCTCTGCCTACACAGCTTGCTGTTATTTACTAGTTACAATACCAGCGTTTAATACTATTTCTGTGATAGTGACGTCATCGAAATGACGAGACTCACGTCACTTGTATTTCGGAAATTAACTCGCACGGTGTGAGTGAGTCACCCGCCTACTTTGTGACGTCACCGTGCGTCACCCAATCGGCGGCGATTATTCAGATACGAAGTTTGACCATCCTTGTTTGTAAACATGTTGATTTTCAGGAACACCGTACCTATATGAAATCTATATGTTTGTCTGTGTGTTTGTCTGTCGCTTTTTTTTCGAATATTCGAATTTTGACTTCAGATTCGGATTCAGCATAAAAAAGTAGAATAGGAATGTTCAGGAACACCGTTCCTGACTCTTAAGGAACATGGTCAAAAAAGCCGACAAATTAAAAAAAAAAATTGAATTGTTACATAATTGACGAGCCAGGTGTTCCTCTGGCAATGCAAGCTTGCGAATTCTCAACTGGTTTTTTATTGTGACTCAATTCTAATGGAATTATTGAGTTTGTATTAGACTTTGACGATCCCAGTGGCGTAGTGGTTAAGAGGGCGCATAAAGCTAAGTGGCGCCCCCATTTTGTTTTTATAATAACGCTGAATTTAAGACCAATTCAAAAAAAATCGCTCAATACAGGCACTGAATAATCATATTTATGTTATTTTGAAACATATTCTGTATTATCACCCTCACACGCTTGAACCGCAATGGTCGCGTACTGTGCGGTTCCAGAGAAGTTTTCTTCCGAGAACTCTCAAGCTGTGGAATGAGCTCCCAGCCGAGGTTTTTCCAAGGGACTACAGCATGGAGTTCTTCAAGAAATGCGTGAAGAGGTTTTAGAGGGTCGGCAACGCACGAGTGCCTATGGACCGTAGCCTATGTGACTGTTTACCATCATGCACCCCGTATGCTTGATTGCCACCTCAGTGGTCTAAAAAATATATTATTAATATACAATTAGTCATAATTTTGATTATTGCTATAAGTGGCCACAATCCTACTAATATTATAAATGCGAAAGTTTGTATGTATGGATGTTTGTCGCTCTTTCACGCTTAAACGGCTGAACGGATTTGAATGAAATTTGGCATGTAGATAGATTATGATCTGGATTAACACATAGGCTACGTTGTTTGACTCTACGCGGGCGGAGCCGCGGGCAGCAGCTAGTAAGCAATAATTAAAATTTTGTTTACTTGTACATCCTACTTCCTACTAATATTATAAATGTGAATGTCCGTTTGTTTGTTACGCTTTCACGCGAAAACTACTGAACCGATCATCATAAAACTTTGTACACATATTCTTGGAGGTATCAGAAGTAAAATATACATTAATAGGATAGGATATATAGTATAAGATATAGCGTTAATAGGATACTTTTTATTAAAAAAAAAATATATTTTTATCAATGCGAGCGAAGCCGCGGGTAAAAGCTAGTAGATAATAAATACAAGATATGTTTCAAAAAAAGACATAAATATGGTTCTTCAGTGCCTGTATTGAGGGTTTTTTGGAATTGGTCATATATTGAGAGTTATTAATAAAAACAAAAGGAGGGCGCCACTTAGCTTTGTGCGCCATCTTAATAGACTACTTCGATACCAGCGCTCGTGGGTTCGATTCCCACACAGGACAAACTTTTGTGTGCATTAACATGTCTGTATGTCTAGGTCCTGGGTGTTTTTAAGAGAGGTCTGCATCGAAGCAGCACATCTGGGGAGGTACCTCCACGTCACAGAAAACCGCAGCCAAATAACAGACTCCCTGGAGGGATGTTGTGTTCCTGGGTGTGAGTGAGGTCACCAGTAAGCTCGTAAGGAGTTGCTGTGTTAGCAGCAGAGGTGGCATCGCGCGAGTGATACTTAATATATCGCAGGCGTTAATAGGCTAAGGTACCCGCTTTATATCATGCGGGCCGTATAGTTGTATGCCTCCCGACGCTGTAAAAAAAAAAATACAACACCGCGTGCGACGTGAACCTCAAACCTATACTAATATAGGTATAAAGCGAAAGAATTTGTTTATTTGTTTGAACGCGCTGATCTGCGGAACTACCAGTTGGATTTGAACATATATTTTTGTATTTGGCAGCCCAGTTGTTGAGGAAGGTTATAGGCTACTCAACACCACGACGCGACCCTCAGAAGCCGGGGAAAAAGAAAGAAATAGAAAACCTCCATCTCACAGAAAACCGCAGCCAAATAACAACTCCCTAGAGGGTTGTTGTGTTCCTGCGTGTGAGTGAGGTCACCAGTAAGCTCCCAAGGAGTTGCTGTGTAAGCAGCAGAGGAGGCATCGCGCGAGTGATACTCAACGTATTGCAAGCGTTTATAGGCTACGGTACCCGCTTTACGTCAGGTGGGCCGTATGCTTGTATGCCTTCCGACGTTGTATAAAAAAAAGCGGTTCCTACCGCAATATCGGAATACTTGTGAACGTAGTCCTGGGTTGCAGCTGGCGTATAATACAAATATATGTACTAGCATCCGCCCGCAACTTCGTTTGCATAGAATTCGAATCATATATCATACTAGCTGTGCCCGCAACTTCGTCCGCGCGGAATAGTTATTTTTTTATTATTTATTTATGTTAATAAAAATAAATAAAATTTCAAAAATAAAAGTAGCATGTTACTCCTTATTACATCAGCTATCTGCCAGTTAAAGTCTCGTCAAAATCCGTCCAGCCGTTTCAGAGATTACCCGGAACAAACAAACAAACAGACAGAAATCGTAAAAAAAATATTTTGGTATATGTACCGTGTGTACATCTATATATATGTGACCGTAGTCCGGGGTTGCAGCTGGTATATACTACAAATATGCTGTACAAAGAAGGGGTGGTTGTGGACGCAATGATTTCACCACTCGCCCCCTTTATTGCATTCACGATCACTCATTCGACAGTCATCGTTGAATCATCATGGTCTAACCCAAGCTTGTGCAAAGTTCTTGTTTTTCTTTCCTTTTGTTCTTATGCAACTTCGGGAGGCAAAGAAGCGTACGGCCCGCCTGATGTAAAGCGGTTACCGTAGCTTATAAACGCTTGCAACATATTAAGTTTTACCGGAGACTTTGTACAGTCGTCGTCTGCGTGGGTACCTCTGTCTCACCTATTTCTACCGCCAAGCAGATATATTTATATAGCTGTGTTCCGGTTTGAAGGGTGAGATATGACAAAGAAATTACTGGGTACTGTGACGAAACATCCGTAGGTCACAAGATTGGCAGCGCGCGAATAACATCCCCGTGTTACGAGCGTCAATAGGCTGCGGTGATCGCTTACCATCTGATGCGGCCGCATGCTTGTTTGCCAATCTAGTTGTAAAAAAGAACAATATCACTCGCTCGATGCCACCTCTGCTGCTAACACAACAACTCCTCAGGAGCTCACTGGTCTCTCACCCTCACCCGCACGCACAACAACTCTAGGGAGTTGTTATTTGGCTGCGGTTTTCTGTGAGGTGGAGCTACTTCCCCAGACGGGCTTTGAAGCGCCCGATATGCATGTATGCCTCCCGACGATGTATGAGAAAAAAATGTAGGCGTTGAGAAATACCTTGACTCACCTGCCAAGATCGTCAGCTCTAGGAAGGGAACCTAGGGGGTTGTCGTGCTCCTTTAAGTGAGTGAGGTTACCAGTAGGTAAACTCATGAGAATTGCCTGTGAAAGTAATCTGAACGCTTGGAATATTTTTTGTATTCGCAACGTTTATAGGCTATCGATGCTACATAAACACTATATATCTGCAGCTTCACGCCAAATCCCTTGCGGGGTAGGCAGAGACAACCGAGCGCCACGTGACTCGATCCTTACCTCACTCCCTTCAACAACATTCATTGCACGCTCGCCGGTTTCTAAGGCTCCTGACATCACTTGATAAAACACGATCAATTCGATCATGGTAGGTGAGTGTTGGTCTTCCTCGGCTCCTACATCCCTCTACTTTTGCGTTGTACATCTGTTTGGTAATTCTTTCTTCGTGCATTGTTGCCACATGTCGATGCCGCTGTTTCATTCCATTCGCCAACCTAATAGCTGCAGACAATTTTTTTCTAAATTTTTGCAGAGCTGCGTTAGCCAGCGAAGCTATATAACCGAGAAAATTGTCTTTTTAGGGTTCCGTACCCAAAGGGTAAAACGGAACCCTATTACTGAGGCTCCGCTGTCCGTCCGTCCGTCCGTCCGTCTGTCACCAGGCTGTATCTCATGAACCGTGATAGTTAGACAGTTAAAATTTTCACAGATGATGTATTTCTGTTGCCGCTATAACAACAAATACTAAAAAATAGAATAAAATAAATATTTAAGGGGGCTCCCATACAACAAACGTGATTTTTTTTGCTGTTTTTATAGATAATGGTACGGAACCCTTCGTGAGCGAGTCCGACTCGCACTTGGCCGATTTTTTTGCTCAATTTTGCTCGATATTAATAACGGCAACAGGTAGACGCTTGAAATATTCACAAAATATTTAGTTATATATTCACTTTAAGAATAAATAATTAAATTAAAATAAAACAAATAATTAAGGGGGGCTCCCATACAACAACTGTGATTTTTTCGCCGTTTTTATAGATAATGGTACGGAACCCTTCGTGCGCGAGTCCGACTCGCACTTGGCCGATTTTTTTTGCAGTTTTGCGGTTTTCGACTGTTACACGTAGTACTCCTTCAGTTTTGAAGCTAGAGAGCTAATTGTTCGACGTGAATGTACCTTAAGTATTGTAGATTCCCCTAAAATAGATTAAATTTCGATTAGCTCAATAAAGGATATCGATAAGTGATGCTATCGCCCCAAAAACCGTTCCAATACAAAGTCAATTGGAGCGCGTATGGCGACCACTGAAAAATCAACAACACCGGGTCAAATTAATTGTCAAAATATTTATTGACACAAGGGTTAGGGTTAGCAGCTCTGCTTACGCAGCTTGCTGTTATTTACTTATTGTGCAAAAGCAGCTCTGCCAATGCGCCACATGCCCTAGTAAATTTTAACATTACCATGCTTATATATACTGGAAATAGCCCTTTTTGTTCGAAAACACTCAGATTACTTTGAACACCACAAAAACCCTCGCCGTAATAACAACCTAGTATTACCGGAACCTAAACTCGATATATACAAAGCAGGATCACATTACCGCGCAATGTTAATATATATTTCTGTTACGCTACTTTGACACCAACGCTCGTGGGTTCGATTCCCACACAGTACAAACATTTGTGTGCATGAACATGTCTGTTTGTCTTGGTCTGGGTATTTTCTATGTATAATAAGTATGTATTTACAAAAAAAAATGTATTTACGTATGTTTATCAGTTGTCTAGTACCCATAACACAAGCTTCGCTTACTTTGGGGCTAGGTGGCGCTGTGTAATTTGTCCGACAATATTTATTTATTTATATTTATAATCAAATACCAAATTTTATCAAACACGAACAAAAAGTACACCTATTCAAAAATAAATTAAAAAGTCTACTTCTACAAAAATGCTTTTACTCTTTTGCTGAATACATGAATGATAAAAGTCTCAAGGAATATATCTGTAGAGTGGAAAATAAACATGTATTAATTAATTAGTATTAATATGTTAACTGTAGCTGTATATTGCAATACCCAGCCAGGGTCCATGTTTGTGAAGTTGTGGTATCTTACGTATTATTATAATTGCTACCTACTGTAAACTGACATGTGCAATCTATATATATAAAAATGAATGTTTATCTGTCCTCTATGGACTCAAAAACGGCTAGGCAGATTTTGATGAAATTTTCAGTGAATCTTTCAGGTTAGCCCAGCGAGTGATCCTGTGAAGTTTGGTAGCGATCATATCACCCGTGCGAAGTCGGGGCAGATAACTAGTATATAAATAAATGTCCGAACCAATGGAGAAATCGTATTTTAACACCGATGCTGTCTTTCAGACCAACTCTATTTCTAATAACATTGAATACAAATATACAATCTTTACGCAACAGATTTTGTGCCACGCCTGCATTAAATTAAAATATTGTCGGACAAATTACACAGCGCCATCTAGCTCCAAAGTAAGCGAAGCTTGTGTTATGGGTACTAGACAACTGATAAACATAACGTAAATACATTTTTTTTTGTAAATACATACTTATCATACATAGAAAATACCCAGACCAAGACAAACAGACATGTTCATGCACACAAATGTTTGTATTGTGTGGGAATCGTACCCACGAGCGTTGGTGTCAAAGTAGTGTAACAACGCGTTTCACCACTGCGCCACCGAGCTCGTCAAATGCCTGCATAAACACTTATATAAAATATGTCGTTATTTCCAGGTCCATTTCTCGGAGAAGCCACCCAAGGTTCACGTTATGCGGGTGTGGGCCTTCGCAGCGAGGCAAGCCAGGGCCGGCAACTGGGAGAGACATGCCCTCGACCGGGAGAGATTTAAAAGGCGGTATGTTTATACAGGCTGACTTCTAATGAGTGAACGACCTCGCAAGAGGTGATACGGGTCATTTTAAACATTTTCATGCATGGCCACTCACATGCAAAAGTGAAACCATTTCGGAGTTACATTAATCAGGAACACCGTTCCTATATGAAATCTATAATTATGTTTGTCTGTGTGTGTCTGTCGCGTTTTTTTTTTTCGAATATTCGATTTTTGACTTCAGATTCGGATTCAGCATAAAAAGTAGAACAGGAATGTTCAGGAACACCGTTCCTATCTCTTAAGGAACATCGTCAAATGGCAGAGAAATTAAAAAAAATTGAATTGTTATATAATTGACGAGCCAGGTGTTCCTGTGGCAATGCAAGCTTGCGCATTCTCAACTGGCTATATATGGACAGCTATATGCAAAAGTGAATTTCGGAGTTACATTCTTTTTAATCGTTCTCTCTCAAAATGCGATGAGGGACTTTAAAGGACTGGCAAATGGTGATTCAAAAGTCTATGCTCACAGAAGTCTCTAACGCAGTGGTTCTTAACCTTTTTTTTTATTTGTCGGCCATTTTGACCATGTTCCTTAAGAGATAGGAACGGTGTTCCTGAACATTCCTATTCCACTTTTTTATGCTAAATCCGAATCTGGAGTCAAAATTCGAATATTCGAAAAAAACGCACACGCAGACAAACATATAGATTTCATATAGGAACGATGTTTCTGAAAATGTTTCAAGTGACCCGTATCACCCCTTACGAGGTTGTTCACTCATTAGAAGTCATCCTGTATAGGCGGATACAACAGTTTTATACTACTTCTGAAGGCGAATAAGCATACAGTCTTGGCTGACAAGACCAGGGTCTATAGGCTACGATGATCAGTTTTGACGAGGTCGGGTGGCTCAGTCGTGAATGATGGGACATTGACACCAACGCTCGTGGGTTCGATCCCCACACAAGACAATCATTTGTGTGCATGAACATTGTGAATGAATGAAGAAAAAATGAATGAATGTTTGTCTTGGTCTGGGTGTTTTTAAGTGAGGTAGGGCGCATCAAAGCAGACCGTTTGGGGAAGTACCTCCACCTCACAGAAAAATCGCAGCCAAGTAACAACCGGGGGCTTGTTGTGTGGCAGTAAGCTCTTAAGGAGTTGCTGTGTTGGCAGCAGGGGCATCGCGCGATTGATACTTATCACTTTCTATCGACGACGAGGATAGGAGCTCTATTTACAAGCTTTACATTTATGCAATATTGTGAAAAACTGACTTTATCAAATTATACGATAAGCTGTTTGATAAACCTTAATATGTAAGAAGTTTACAAGAACGTCTTACAAGCGTTCATAGGCTACGGTAACCGCTTTACATCAAGTGGACCGCATGCTTGTATGTCTCCCGATGTAGTATAAAAAAAAGGTCTGGTTTTCCCTGTGGGTCGCGGAGGTCGGACGGCACTCGCTCCATGTCAAAATCAGTATCTTGTCCAAATACTCAGGCTTAGGTGGTACAATTGGTTATCATACTTGTACTTCATCTTTTTAGCGTTATTCCGGAGATTTGGTGAATATTCAAAGCAGCCCGTCTGGGGAAGTGCCTCCACCTCGCAGAAAACCGCAGCTAAATAGCAACTCCCTAGAGGGTTGTTGTGTTCCTGCGTGTGAGTGAGGTCACCAAGATCCTAAGGAGTTGCTGTGTTATCAGCAGAGGTGGCATCGCGCGAGTGATACTTAATGTGTTGCAAGCGTTAATAGGCTACGGTACCTGCTTTACATCAGGTGGGCCGTATGCTAGTTTGCCTCCCGAATATGTATAAAAAAAAACAGGTTTGCTAAAATTATGCGAGTATATGGTTCTCAACTTCCGCTCTATAAATTTGAACCTTAGGTGGTTGCTATTGAAAGTAAAATACTTTTTTTTTATACAATGTTGGGAGGCATACGACCCACCTGATGTAAAGCGGGTACCGTAGCCTATTAACGCTTGCGATATATTAAGTATCACTCGCGCGATGCCTCCTCCGCTGCTTACACAGCAACTCCTTGGGAGCTTACTGGTGACCTCACTCACACGCAACGACCCTCTATGCAGTTGTTATTTGGCTGCGGTTTTCTGTGAGGTGGAGGTACTTTCGCAGACGAGCTGCTTTGACGTGCCCTACCTCTCTTAAAACATCCAGACCAAGACAAACAGACGTGTTCACGCACACAAATGTTTGCCTTATGTGGGAATCGATCCCACGAGCGTTGGTGTCAAAGTCGCGTCATTCACGACTGAGCCACCGAGCTCGTATAAAGTCAAAGTCAAAGTCAAAATCTTTTTATTCCGTAAAAATGGCTACATTTGTTTGGAATCGTCACAATTTTTTTCCCTACCGTGCAGTTTATGACTAGGTGAGCACTGATAAAAATACTGCCAAAAAACTCAGGCATCCCTCTTTTGGTATCCAAACAAATTTACATATTTTATTAATTACATTATAATTGGATCGACTCACTCCCAGGCATTTTTATCATTAATATAGTCAGATACTTTATAATATGCCCTGCTACACAATTTGGCTTTAATAGTAGTTTTTAATTTGTTAATTGACAATTCTCTTATATTGCTGGGAAGTTTGTTATAGAACCGTATACATTGCCCCATTAAAGAATTACTTATTTTGTGGAGACGGCTTGCATGTAAGACAAGATTATGCTTATATCTAGTATTTATGCTATGAGTATCACTCTTTTTACAAAATGAGTCTATGTTTTTGTGGACATACAAAAGATTTTCATAGATATATTGCGATGCAACTGTTAAAATATTTATTTCTTTGAATTTTTCTCTAAGGCTCTCCCGGGGACCAAGTTTGTAGATAGCTCTTATGGCTCTCTTTTGCAATAAAAAGATGGTGTTAATGTCCGCGGAGTTACCCCAGATATACAATACTGGCTTATTACATTTAATAGTAACCATAGAGGGTCCTATTGTCTGACCATTCCCGGGTTCGAAGCCTGGTGAGTGCATGCACCACTAAATTCGTGTTATCGGATTTATGTACATTTTTCGAAAGACTGACCTATCCTAGAAAGGTACTGGTAATAATCGGTCTGGTGATCAAGTGGCTAAGAACAGTTCTGACATCTTACTTTGTTGGGAACCATCTAAAGTTGCTTCTTCTTTTTCTTAGCGTCATCCCGTTTCCTAAACCATTAGGATTGGCGGGGTCCGCTACCTAAGCTCAAGGATTTGGCGAAGACACCGATATTGACATGGAGCGTATCCCATCAGACCTCCCCAACCATGAGGAAAAATCAGTCATTTCTTAATTTTGGTCACATGGTTTTCTATATATACTTTCGTGTGGGTTTCCTAACGAAATTTTCCATCACCGCTGAGTAACTGATAATTACGAATATGTACAAAAATCCGAAAAATTTAGTGGTACACGTCTGGATTACGTGTCCTTATTCAATTATACTTTCCTAATTCCAGGATCGCCGATGCCGATATGGCATTATCGTGGGTTCTGAAACCCCAGCACCGTTCCAGAGTAATGTTTCAACGATTTATGCCGTGGTGGAACGCGCAGAAGAGACAAGAGCTCGCAGACAGAAAACAAAGACAGGAAGAAGAACAAAGAAGGAAAGAGGAGGAAGAAATGAAGGAACGACGAGAATTCGAAAGTAAAGATGATGATAACAACGGCAATACAGAAGAGTCAAATAGTCTAGAAATAAACAGTGGATCTGAAGATTATAATGAGAATAATAATCAAATAGACAATAATGAAAAAAGTAAAATGTCACACAACAAAGAAACTACGTGTTTAAAAGAATTAGATAAAGGTAATAGCATTGGTGAAGTAATTACGCAAATTTTAAATGAGAGTACTTTTAGAAACCCTTGCAAATTAAATACGTGTTCAGATAAGAATACTTTTAAAAACCCTTGCAAATTAAAAGTGTGTTCAGATTCAGATATTATTGATGATAATTTAAAAGCTAGTGACACTAGTAATGATGAAGTGGAAAAATTAAATCAATCAAACAAACTAAATGATGAAGGTTTAAAAAAAATTGAGCTTATTCTAAAGCGTACTGACCAAAATTATCCCGCAATGCCGATAGATGAAGATAAAATTTCGACTTGTTAATAGTTTAAGCTCCCACTGCAAAATGTTGGACTCTTGGTGATTGTAGAAAAAACTAGTTCTTTGTTACAAACTTTATTAATCTAGACATGACTATAAATTTATATGCAACATTAGTTATTTAGATAATTATGTACTTTTATTTAATAAAATATATTTTTTATAATTTGTGCCTGCAGTATCTGTCATTTTTATTAACGCCTCGGAAATGCATTATGATAGCTACTTATGAACTAGGGAAAATATGTTAAACTACGGCAATTAAACAAGTATATTACAGATTTAGTCTATCGTTTAACTTTGTTTTGAATAGTAAAAATTAAATTGCCAATCTCGACGCAATACTATTGTCACCATTTCCTAACATAAGTTGAGGTCGTTTAGGGATAATTTGTGTTACATTTTAAAGAGTATTTCAGTACTGAAATATATATATTTGTGTTACATTTTAAAGACTATTGGGATAGAGTCAATTTATTTAATTATCAAATGAGTGCAATATCTTACGGTGTGATCTTAAACTATAAAATTACATTGCTCTGAGTAGTAGTTTGGTCTAAATCTTTTTTCATCATTGTATCTTTTCTCTATATTGAATCTTAATCTAGAGTTACCTTAAAAACAAGGTTGTGGATTATTTTAAAATTTGTAAAGATTATTTCGCTTGTGTATTTCTTATATTTTTATGGGACTTGACAAATTGAGGGGGATATATAATTTTAATCAGGTATATTGATAAAAGCGTAGGAGGATGCTAAGTGCCTACATAGACTGATGAAAAAAGAAAAATAAAAAAAAAAAACCAAGTTGTCTAAAATTTAGGTTAAAATTGCACAATATGTATAAAAGTAGTTTTTAATTAATTAAGTATTCTTTGGTTTGTTCTTATTTCCATATTCTACAAAGATATTATAATTTAATTTAAAATATTACTTTTAAACTCAAAAACGGCTGAAATAAATTTTTATTTTAAAACATGATAAGATTCGTTGACACATATCTTGTTGAAAGAAAGAAAAAGCTTTCTAAAAACGTTAATCGGTTTTAAACGACCGGCGACTCTCGCTTTTTGAGTTTTGGCTATTTACCTGAGCTTTTAAGGAGTTTTCTTACGAAACTAGCGTCGTCATCGAAAAAAAACACGCTTAATGAACAAAAAAAAAATACATTTAAACTATGAATTACATAGGCTATAAAGTATTTTTACGTCGTTTACTAACATAAAAAATGTACATTACATACTTTTTCCGCTTTTTTTTTTGTTCACCAACTTTGACATTTCCCAAGATGGCGGCGTCAGTTTTGCGCGGCAAATCCCCTTTACGCTTAGCTTCTTTCCAATATGTGCCAACTTCATTTATCTATGGTGCAAGAAACGTTATCATATCTTTGTGATTTGGATATCATTAACCTCAAACTCATAATTGAGTAATAATACGAAATGTGTAATCCGCCGGCCATTTTTGCAAATAAGATTTCATCATCATCATCACTTCAGCCCGTAGTCATCTACTGCTGAACATAGGTCTCATTACCATTCGTCCCGATCCTGTGCCACCTGCGTCCGTCGACACCCTACAACCCTCTCGAGGTCGTCGCTTCATCTAGTGAGGGGTCGTCCCACACTGCGTGTACCAGAACGGATACGACATTCGAGAACCTTTCTTCCCCAGCGGTCGGTTGTACGAACTATGTGGCCGGCCTACTGCCACTTCAGCTTGCTTATCCTTTGGTTGGGATATATCGGATACCTTAGTTTTGTTGCGGATATTATCATTTCTGATTCTATCACGCAGAGATATAAGCTTGATAGCACGCTGAGCGCCCTTGAGTTTCCCCATACGGCTCGCAGTGAAGGTCCACATCTCAGTTCCGTATGTCTATGTATCACTGGCAACACACACTGTTCGAAAATTACTTTTACATAAAAACACGTTGCTGGTACACGACAGCACGGGGGGTTATGTCATTTTTAAGAGCAACATTCTTTGTACTTTGTCATTAAGACGCAATCGTTTTTTATAATGTTTTTACTATGTCAGTCACAAAACCATACGGCCCGCCGTTAAGTGATCGTCGTAGCATATGACACAGTAACTGGCTTCCCGGTGATCTAACTCGTACAAACAAGACAACTGTGAATTAAAAATGTTAATATATCTTAATCATTGATTACCTTATTTTTGATTTGTTTTTAGTCTAGAATTTTGATTAGTCCTTTTAGAGTCCTTACACCAAGGATTCCGTATTACCGTACAATATTTAATATTACATATCAAAAAAAAAAAAAAATGTATAAATGGTAAAAATACGTATTTTTATGGGTACCTATCCCTTCAATTTTTAAACTTTGCTGTATGTGATTTCAAACGTCTGCCTATTACCGTTCACAAGATACAGCTTTGTGACAGACGTGTGAGATTTTTATATAAAAACACCATACAAATTTCTGATTTTTCCCCCAATCTCTTACGAACCTTGTCCTGATAATTTCAAAAACAGAATAATAATCAGCCAAATCGGGCGAGCAGTACTCAAGTGATGATCATACAAATGTAACGGCAATTGATTTAAATTTATATAATGTATGTCGAAATTAATTAAATAAACTTTGCATGAGTCATGCATGTGTTGTACTTGTTACAAAAACGTACAAATTTTTGCAAACATATACCATGGAAGGTCGTCCAGCAGCGACTGACGCTCAGCTAAGCTATACCTTTCACGACACGCTTATTTACTATATTTACATGTTTTTCGTAATGTGTACATCTTATACATTGCTACTGCAGTTTGTGGAGCCATTTTGTTAGATATATAGATTGTTAGTATAGAGCGGATATGTTTGTATGGAGCGGGTCGGCTTACACATATCGTCTTAGTTCGTTATGGTTTTGAGGTATTAAAATATGACAAGTATATTAAATGTGTGATTGTTACTAAGATGGCACAGCAGACTACGAAATATAGCCCCTGTTACTCTTTTTAAACTACGATAATTTAAATATTAATTTAGAAAAAAAAATCTGTACGAAAATATTTGACGTCAGCAAAAAATCAATATGGCGGACGTAAACATTCATTCCCTAAAAAAAATGTTTACGCAAAGAGAGCCTTAGTTATACTAATGAACGTACAACCTTATAAACTTGCCTATTATACCTACTCACTCTCCGATTACATAATAAATTTAAAAGTAAAAAAAAAACACGACTGACTCTTAAAAAAGAACTAATAGAATGCAAACAAAACACATTCATAATTAAATCTATAAATCAGTAATATTACAATAGTACTTGTGTAGTCAGTCCTACTTGTACGCTGGCGAGTGCACCTAAACGTACATTATGTTGTTAATGTAATTACTGATGTACCTAGGTATCGGTCTGGTCAATATTAGTAGTAAACTGATAAAGTATAACTAATTAGTAGTCGAAAGCTACGCATATTTTTGTTTGTCTGTGTGGTGGGTAGGTAGGTGACTTCCGATTGATAGATACGTTATACTTTGTCGATTTATGACAAATATTAAACCGACAAAGTAGAAATAGATAATTATAAGATTTATTATAAATATCAGAGTAGCGATAGCCTAGTAGTTCGAATTCTGGCATGTACCACTACATTCGTGTTTTTTGATTTATGCGCATGTTTGTAATTATCACTTGCTCGGCGGTAAAGGAAAACATCGTGAGGAAACCCGCGCGTCCAAGAAATTATATTTCGAATGACGTATAAGCTTACCTGAGAACGACCTGGTTTTCCCTCTTGAGTTGCGGAGGTCTGACGGCAGTAGGTCCATTTAAAAATCATTATCTTCGCTAAATCGTTACGCTTAAATAGCGGATCCCGCCAATGCTAAGGGATTAGGAAAACGGGATAATGCTTAGAAGGTTTATTATAAATATTGACCAGTCAGATACCTAGGTACACCAGTGCGTATATTAACAACATAATGTACGTTACGCACTCACTAGCGTACAGGTTGAACTACACAAGTATGATTTTAATATTACTGATTTGTAGATTTAATTATGAATGTGTCTTGTTGACATCATTTAATTTTTTATTATAGTCGGTCGGGTTTTTTGTATTTTTTTTTTATTAACGTTTTTTATATTAAATAATTAATCTTTAGTCATAGTTTTGGGTCAATTGAATTATTTATTTAAAATCGTTATGATTAATATGAACCACTTTTTGAAATGTTGTCAGATCCACTGTCGGATGAGTTTTAAACGCGATTTGCGATAGAATGATAAAGAAGGCAGTGTTTATATGGATCTTGGTTCTCCATGCCTATCCTGTAAGGGATTTAGGTTGAATATATACATAACAAACTTTAAGATTCTGTATGCAAGGTACCCTTCAGAAATACAGATCGGCTCTTTCTACAGTGCCATGCCTTTTTTTATTCTAAATTATCAGTAATTTGTCGTAATTCAGAAAGAAGCAATGAGAGCTTTGTTAGTTTTGTGCCCTTAAAGGCTTTGATAAACAGCGAGCTTTGCGGTCTACGAAGTAGACGAGGTGCAAGGATTTTCAGGTTTTTTTTTTGTATATACTGCATGCCGCCCGTCATGTTTAAAGTGGTTTAGCTCGCAATGATTGGATTATCTGTCGCCTATTACTAGCACGCCAACTCAGGAGCTTACCGGCAACCTCGATCGCAGGAATACACCAACCCCACATGGAGTAGTTATTTGGCTGCGGTCTTCTGCGAGATGGAGGTATTTTCCTAGTCGCCAAGTGTGTCCTACTGCTGATATTATGAAAAGATATACGTGATCTGCACAGCTAGGTAAAGTACGATTCGTCCACGAGTGTGGCCAGTTATGTATACTTTTTTCATATACTATAGTACGTTTCAAATTCATATTTAATGTACAAATGAATCTAAACTCTAACGTCGTACGCATTACGGTATAGGTTCGGTTGTTAATGAAATTCCCGTTTTGTCAAAAAGAAATGTACTTTATTGCATTGAAATAAGTTTCAATTTATTTATGTTATTTACGGTGACTTATCCTTTGGTATTTGAAACGAAGTGTAGTAATTAGTACAAAACGGACACGCAATCTTCGTGTTGTATCAGATACATTCGAAATTTAATGTACATACGATGAAATATTCCCATTTGTTTAATGTTCTTTACGGTGATTCTTCCCTTGGCATTTGAAACAAGGTTTAGTAATTAGTACGACAAATGAGTCTTGTTCGCTCCCCGCCATACGCGCTGTTTAATAAAGCCTTTATACTTAGTAAATTTTTATTATATTTTATAAATCGATTGAAATTGTTTCATATACTTTCTCATTATCTTTACATAATGCTTAGGGGTGTTTGCCCATTCGTCGATAAATATATGTATGTATACTATGTAATGACCACAAGGGGATTCCTCTGAAAAAATGCGCTTTTCCAAACAGGTTTGATGACCGTATCTACCAGAATCTGTGGTAGTTTACTTTTGCGATTTTAATAAAAAGCTCGGAAAAAAAATTCACAAGTACAATCGGAGTGTCAATCTTATAATATAAAAAATGTTTATTCTTTCTAAAGCTCCAATAATTACGCTCAGTGAAAACACAAACCTTTTTTTTAATAAAAATAATTATGAAAATAAATCTTAAAAAAACATTCATTTATTTAAAGGTTATCTGTACCAGCCTAGTATCGTAATTTATCTTAGTTTTAACTAGATACAAAGTTATCTTAGTAGCGCCAATGTCTTAGTAGACTGACCTACTGACCCAGCGCAGCCTTTTGTTAACATAACATTTATCTATAGATGAAACTAAAATAAGATACGATGTACTAGGCCAGGTCAGATAAAGGGGAGTTGTCTGTCTCTTTTTGTGACGTTAGTTAATAAAAGAACACATACAGTACATTAAATGAGTAGTTTTAAAGACTATCTCCCTGCTAGCACACTACTGCATATAAGAAAATTTCTTCTAAATCATCTTTGACACATCCGTATAAAAAAAGTTCAAGAAAGTCAGTATTATTCTGGCATTACAAAATTGTGTTCTGTTTACTGATTTACCGTATTTTTACACCGAAGAATCGGTAAGAGCCCTTACTTCACATTTTAAAAGAATTGATACTATATCCGAATAGTCCACGTTGAATTAAATGTATCTCTGAAGTTCAGCCACTGCGCAATTGTGTAGTTTAAAGTGGGCATTATTCCAAGTGTAATTCGGAACGTATGGTGACGTTATTTTATTACGACGTTTGACTGTAGAACTTTGTTATGCCTTACTAATGTTACTGCTTGTTCATAGTAATTATAACGTTATTGATATATTAGGAAGTGACAGTTGAGACAAAACATTAAGCATAGTAAATAGATTACGTATCATGTACGATAGTTGCGTGGACAAAATTTTAATTATTTAAAAGAAAAAAAATTTAATTCATTTTAAGCATTACAGTTTTAACTTTAAAGAAAATAATGTATTTGAATATTAAATATCCTAATAAATTATTTTTATTAAAATAATGTATTAGTGTATTATATTATTGTCTTTGAATTTAAACTGTATTGCTTATAATTAATACTCTTATCAATTGTTAGTTTAAAATTTCAACAAAATGTATATAGCTTAGCTTCAGAGATCATTTTTACTTTATGTGTACAGTAACGTCTATAAATATGTATACGTTCTCAAGAGTTCAAAAGTACGTACTTTTATTTTATATTCGTAACTATTATGTGGCATACAATTATATATATATTGATTTGAAACAGGAGATAGAGTAATAAATTTAACTCTTGTACATGTATACTTATTTTTCGAGGTGACTGTACCCTTACACATTATGTATAGAAAACTTTTGTGATATCAATATTGTGTTTCATGTAACTTTTCAATTATCATATGCTTTTTGTAAATTGTAAATTTTATGTAAATAATTGTAATTTTTGTAAATTAGTGTTCCTATATTATGTACATTCAACATCAAAAAATTGCACCTTTATAATTCAGTTTGAATGTTACCCTATATTTTATATGTAATGCATACATATAATATATACTTTGGAGATGTTAAGTACTAGAGGTGTTTTCAAATTGAATTTCCATGGGTCGGCTTTTTTATTTCAAATGTATAAAATATAGATTGTTTAAATGTATAAAATAAATATTCATATGTAAATAATTCTGTTTTTTATTTTTATTAATACCCCTTCTATAATTTGTATTCTGGGAACTACAATAGACTTCAATTTGCTGTGGGTCCCTCACATAAATAAACTGGCCAGTAAGCTCTTCCGAATATGTAGCTACTTTCCTAGCATAATGTTGTATGGTATAAGTTGTGGGGAAAAGCGGCTGATAGTGATACAATGTTTATATCACAAAAGAGAGCTATCCGCTCTATTTATAAAAAGGGCTCCAGGGAATCACTTGGAGAACTAATGAAAGAAATAAATATCGTCACGGTTAGGTCTCGGTATATTTATGAAAACCTATTGCTTGTTCGTAAAAATTTAGTCGTTTTCAAAATTCAGTGAAAAACATAGAAGCCGAAATAGATTGCGTAATGCCCGTACATCGACTTGCTAAACCTGGTAAATCTTCAGGAAAGTATAGAAGTCCTTTGCATGTTCATGCAGGAAGGGCAGGTGCCCCTCCCATGGATTTGGCATGCCTATGTTCGGTTGTCAAAAAAAATTATGCTAGGTAGAAGGTACTTCGGTCTTCAAACAAGATTGGAAAGGGTATCAATATCAATGGCGGGTAATTGCTACAGGAAGGCAACGCAGAGGAATTATTGTGGCACGAGTGCCTGAATTATTATTCTTCTTTATGGCGATCCTGGTGTTCTCGCCAATGACAGTGCTTTCATATTTCAGTTCATAATTTCACTGAGTAGGTATGTGACTACTCTTAGTATGTGATTCTGCTAAGAAATGGCGAGTGCCTGAACCAAATGCTTCTACAGTGCGGCCAATGAAAGATTTCGATTCTGTCTGACAGGTCGTGATCGAACGGACGACATAACTTTGTAGTGGCGTTGAATTAAAGATTAAAAAAAAATATTTATATAATTATATATCTTTATGTCAACTTAGCGCAAAGATATAACATTTATAATTAATGTTATATTATTGCGCTATATTTAATTTAATGTTAAATATGAAAACAATATTTTTCTAAAACAATGCTACGCTGTTACAAGGATAAATCAACTATTTATATTTGTAGTGATGTATCAAAAATAACAGGTAGAAGTTACGTTATTTGTCGCTATACTATACAATAATGCGTTTTTCTTTTAAATAATTTGAAAATAAACGAATGTACAAAGTAAGTAAGTGTAAAGTTAATATTATTTTTAAATAATACATAATATTAATTTAAAAGAAGAGTAGGGACAGTTGGGGTTCAATGGAACACGGGGTACTATGAAACAAAGGCCATAATAATTCAAATTTCAACCGAATTGGCGCGGTTCCGCTTTGGCCAATTACAGCGCCTAATGTGTGACGTATTGACGCAGTGCAATATGGCCGGTCTGCGAGTACAGAATTTTAGCATGAAAATAATGGTTTTGAGCTATAAAAAGTTGTAATTTATTTTTCAAGAACTTTCGTCTTTGCAGAAAAACGAGTAATAACAGGTATGTGATATTTTTTATTTAATATCTTGATGATTTTAGCTATTAAAGGCAGTTAAGTTTGTATTGGAAAACATAACCTAAATTTGTTTTGTTTGTGCTTAAAATTTCCGATACCCTATGGGGTTCTATGGAACGGGAACAATGGAACACTGTTCCATTGTACCCCACTCTGTTCCAAAGAACCCCATTGATTTAATTTTGTTTTGGTTGTAGATTTCGGAGTCGTAATGGTGAGAAATCGTAAGAGAAAAACAGATCGGGGCTTGCATAGTGATATTAATATGCGAGAGGCTGTAAAGCTCGTAGAAGGTGGCAAGAGTTTGCGAGTTGCTGCTGACTTAAAAAATGTCAAGTGCACCACGTTGCATAGATATGTTCGAAAGAAGAAGAAAGCAACAGACAACGGCGTACCAATATCAATGACACCTAACTATGCAGTTAAAAAGATATTTTCGGACGAACTCGAGGACGCATTAGAACAATACCTAGTGACTTGTTCAAAAATGTGTTACGGTCTCGATACTTTGGAAACAAGACGCTTAGCTTATGATATGGCGAAGTTTCACAATCTTAACATTCCTAAAACTTGGAAAGAACGGAAAATGGCTGGTATTGACTGGCTTTATGGCTTCAGGAAACGCCACCCCGAAATAAGACTTCGTAAGCCGGAGGCCTGCAGCTTATCAAGGGCAACGTCTTTTAATAGGCACAATGTGCAAATGTTTTTTGACAATTTGTTTGCTATTCTACAGAGGTACCCAAGTTTTGGAGATGGTACAAGGGTGTTCAGTTTAGATGAAACTGGAACAAGCACAGTACAAAAGCCAAAAAAAGTATTTGCCTCAAAATCTAGTAGGCAGTTAAATAAAGTTACGAGTGCAGAACGGGGAACTTTGGTAACCACCTGTTGCATAGTTTCGGCCAGTGGGTCTGCCTTGCCACCAGCAATGGTGTTTCCAAGGAAGAATTTAAAAAATCATATGTTGTTAGGAGCTCCCCCAGGGACAATGGGCCTTGCTCAACCTACTGGCTGGATGACTGGTGAATTGTTTGCAGATGTCATGAAGCATTTTGTTAAAATGACATCTTCGACGAAAGAAAATCCAACCCTTATAATCATGGACAACCATGAGAGCCATCTAGCTCCAGCAGTCTTAAACATTGCGAAGGAAAATGGTGTCATACTTCTTACAATACCTCCGCATACGAGTCACAAATTACAAGCACTCGATATATCTGTATTTGGTCCGTTCCAAAATTTTTACAACGCTGCAGCTGATTCTTGGATGGTTCGGCACCCAGGACAGACTCTGAGCATTTATAATGTGGCTGAACTTGTAGGACTAGCGTTCGAAAAGTCTATGACACCATCCAACATCAAATCCGGATTTAAAAAGACGGGCATTTGTCCGTTTGATCGAGATGTCTTTACCGAAGATGAATTTCTTACAAGCGAAGTAACAAACCGTCAATTGACTGAAGAACAAGAACTACAATCTAGTAATATTACAACGGCCATTATTGACGACCAGCAACCTTCCACCTCAAGAGCTGCGATTCAAGCACTCGAAAATCAGATAAAAAGTCCGTTGGGATGCAGAGACTATCCTCGAGCAGGTCCCAGAAAGAACGTTAACAAAAGAAAGAGAGGAAAGAGTGTAATTTTGACTGACACTCCTGTGAAAAATGAGATAGAAGAACGTGCACAGGAAAGAGAAGAGAAGAAGAAAAAGAAAGCACGGAAATCTAAAAAAAGCAAAAATATAAGGACTGAGAAAGTGACCAAAGTATTAGAGTTTTCTAGTTCAATAGCCAATTTAGATGCTAATAGCTCTTCAACTGATTCAAGTATCGACGATTTGGACCTAGGAGTGTCCACTTTTAAAACTCCAAAAGTTAAGGATTTTGTATTGGTTAAATTTACTCGGAAACAAATAAAATATTTTGTTGGTAAACTATTGACAGAAATTGATGAAAACAATGAACATGATATTAGTTACATGCGCAAGAGTGCGAAAATTGACAATAGCTTTTATTTTCCATTAGAGCCAGATTTGGCTGTAGTATCAATTTCAGATATAGAACTGGTGCTACCAAGTCCAAGCTTGGCAGGCAAAACAAAACGCCAAAGTAATATTTATTCTTTTCCTAAAAAGCTATTAAGCAAGTATAACCTAGGTTAGTGCCTATATTAGCAGGTATATTTCACTATTTACCAGTATTGTTTCAATGTACCCCAGATACCGTTTCACTGTACCCCAGACCTGGGGCACACTGGAACAAAGGAGATAATATGCAAAAATGACTGTTATTTAGATTTAAGGTAGATTTTTGATCTCGTATTTGTTGTCCATGAATAGTTTAAGAACCATTCTTGTTTGTTCATGACAAAAATTATGAAAAAATAAAACACTGATTTTTCTAAAAATATAAATGTTTTTTTTGTTCCATTGTACCCCAACTGTCCCTACCGTAAAACGGGGTGAATAGCAACAATTTCTAACTTCAGCTATTAAAGTAGATATTGTGATTGTTTATTTTTTAAATTAATGGTTTTGAATTGGGTTCGGTACTTATAGAAGGGTCCTGTGGCAATTGAAATAAATTTAAGGTTCAGGTGTTTCATAAAATTAATGAAATATACATTATTTCTATTCACCCAGCGATTCCGGTCAATGGAAATGTCGGGTGGGTCGAATAGAAAAACTGTCAGGGCTGCCAAAATTTAATTATAGTTTTATTGACAAACTTCCTTCAAAAAAAAGGGTAATCAGCAAGAAAATTGCCTACAGGGAGTTTTCTATAAATATGCATTTATCCTTGTAGGTATCATAATCATTTATTTGCTAATACAGTTACATAAAGGTCTTATTTTTATATACAGTGCCGTGTATTAAGCCTGATAGCAGGCATGCTAATCATAAATATCACTACTATACTACTATAAGTTCACGCCAAATCCCTTACGGGGTAGGCAGAGAGGACCGAGCGCCATGCGACTCGATCCTTACATAGGTAAGTACTCGCTCGTTGCTCTTTTCATGCACACTCGCCGGTTTCTAGGGCTCCTGACATCACCTTCTGATAGAACACGACCAATTTGATCATGATAGGTAAGTCTTGGCCTTCCTCGGCTCCTACATCCTTCCACTTTTGCATTGTATATCTGCTTCGTCATTCTTTCATCGTGCATTCTTTTTACATGTCCGAACCAACGGAGCATGCCTCTTCTTATTTTAACACCGACGCTCTCTTTCAGACCAACTCTGCTTCTAACCTCATCATTGCGAATACGGTCTACAAGCGATACACCACAAATTTTGCACAACGCTCGCATTTCAACCGCGTTTATCCTACTTTCATGCTCTCTCTGCCATACCCAGCTCTCGCTTCCATAAGTAAGCGTTGGGATCGGCACTGCATTGTGTATAGCCAGCTGCGCCTTCTGGCTCAGGTTTTTACTGCCAAGAAGTTTTCCCAACGCTCCATTCACACTATTCCCAGCACTCACTCGCTTTCCACATTTGCGGTGTACCTTCCATCCCTTCTGAAAGCGCATCCAAGATATACAATCTCATCCACTTGTTCCAACACATCATCATCTACCGTAATCCGTACATTGGTTCTGGTTTCTTCTCTTTCAAATACCATTATCTTTGTTTTCTTCGCATTCAATACATACTTCTTACTTCATACATTCGTCTTTCATCATAGTGTTTGCAGCTCAGATGGTGTTTCTGCTAACAGGACGGCATTATCTGCATACAGCAGCTGTCTGTTCACCACTAGGTCACCCATGCGTAATCCTACATTCGTCGATCTTATTCTCTGTAGACAACTATCGAGATACAGAATAAACAGCCTAGCAGACAACATGCAACCCTGTTTGACACCAATTTTGACATCAAAGCATGGTGACATGTTGCCTTCTATTCGCACACATGCTGACCAATCCTTGTAGGTGGACTACACAGCACGCAGCAGTGAGCCGTCAATCCCATATCTCGGCAATATGCACCACAGTTCCTTTCGCACAACCCTATCAAATGCCTTCTCAAGATCCACAAAACCGCAGAAAACCTTCTGGTCTGTGGCCAGATGCTTCTCTACGATATTGCGGAGCGAGAAAACTTGATCTGTACATCCCCTTCTATTTCGGAATCCTCCTTGTGCCTCCCACAGCACTTCGTCAGATTTCACCCTCACTCCTTTCAATTATCTTTCCATATACTTTTGCTGCTAAGCTGATCAAACTGATGGCCCTATAGTTGGCGCAGTCCATGCGTGATCCCTTGCCGTTATACAAGGGTACGATGACTGCGCGTCCCCAGTCCATTGGGACCCTTCCAGTTCTCCAGCATAGGTTGCATAAGTACCAGAAGGCGTCCCGGACGTAAGTGCCACCTAGTTTGATCATCTCAGCTGTGAGCATATCAATTCCCGCAGACTTTCCATTTTTCAAACTTCGTATCGACCATTCTATCTCATCCACAGTTATACCTTCATCGGACGCCGTCAACGTGGAGTGAGCATCAGACTCACTCTCATTGTCAGCGTCCGACTTCCGAGGCATATTTATACATTTCTTCATAATATTCACTCCACCGTTCTAACACTTCCTGAGTGTTTGCAAGAATGATACCAGCTTTAGACTTAATCTTATTCATACTGGATGCCGACGAACTACCCCGAGACTTCTTTACCTCTCTCCAAAAGAGTTTGGTATTTGCCTCGAAGTTTTTCGTCAGCCTCTCTTCCTCATTCATAATTTGTCTTTCACGCTTCTCTTTCACTAAAGCCTTGGTTTTATTAAAGAAAAAGATGATACATAATCCAGCCACGCTTTCCTCTTTCTTGCTACGGAGGATTCAACCTCCGCATCCCACCAGGCATTTCTTTTCAATGTTTTATGCCTCTTTGCGCATCCACATGCTTCTTTTGCACTATCCACCATACTTTCTTTCAGAACTTTCCAGCAATCATCCACATCTGTGTCGGAAAGACTTGCATTTGCACATGCAATATGCAAAATATATCCGGGACCCTAACCAATGCCCAGGACCCAAGGCAAACCACGAGCGAAGCCGCTGGTAGGGTTGCTAGTATCTGACTTTATAACTCAGGTCATAAGTTAATCAGACCGCCTACGGAATTAAATCAGAGAGTCATTAACATATACAGGGTGTAGTGACGACTGTATCCAAGATTTTTTTTTTACTACGACGGGAGGTATACACGGTCCACCTGATGTACAGCTGGTACCGTAGCCTATTAACGCTTGCGATATATTAATTATTAGTCGCACGATGCCTCCTCTGCTGCTTACACAGCAACTCCTTGAGAGCTCACTGGTGACCTTACTCACACGCAGGAACAACATTGCTCTAGGGAGTTGTTATTTGGCTGCGGTTTTCTGTGACGTGGTGGTACTTCCCCAGACGGGCTACTTTGGCGCGCCCTACCTCTCTTAAAACATCCAGTCCAAGACAAACAGGCATGTTCATGTGAGTTAAGAGTTACTACACCTGTATAGATTTAGTACATATTACTAACTACAACTCGGGACTATGTCCGCGCATATCCCTGTATCCCGTGAACCCGCTTTCTCTTACTTTCATTCATTTTCCTCGCTTCCGAGAGTCGTATAATAATGTTGAATAGCTTATAACCTTCCTCAAGACTTGGACTATCGAATGTAAAAATATTTTTTCAAATCTAACTGGTAGTTTCAGATATTAGCACGTTCAAACAAACGAACTCTTCATATACCGTGATACGCGCGAAAGAAGTTGCAGGCTACAGCTAGTTATATAGAGTAATTTAAAGATTTTTGATGTCTAACATCGAATGTATACTATACTATGACTTCTTATTTTTTAATCATTTATTTATGACTTCACGCCACATCCCTTGTTAGGTAGGATGAAACACGTCGTCACATGTCGTGGACATTACACATCTCGCTTCTTTACATACATGAATGAATGAAATGAATGAATGAAAATCTTTATTTACTGAATAAGGGTACAGATAAGATGTTCATATATTTTCATACATTGTTCATATGTATAAAACAGTGAAAACCATACATATTCTGCCGAATATATCAGCATGAAAATTGTAATTTGTTTTAAAATATTAATTTAACAGAACATATTTTTTTGGAATTAGTGCAAATAATTTAATAATATGTCATGAATAATTAAAATAATTCTTACATTGATAATAAGTTTCATGATATTATGTCAGTTTTAAAATTTTACGTCCATTTATCGACCAAATAAACATTTACTGTATAATAACATTTTGTCATTAATGTATTGAATTTTTTTTTTAAATATATGTGTGCGTAATGTACTAAATCTTTCAGGCAATCGATTGAAAATTCGTACATAAGTCTTTACCGGTTCCAAAAATCACCTTCTAATACCAGCTGACTAATATGCCGTGTCATTTTTTTAAATGTCCGAGATTTCTTACGTACATAATTTTAAATTATTTTTACACTTCTGTTATTGCTAATTACTATTCCATTGTACTATATTCTATTCTGTTCTGTTGTGTTCTGTACTAGTCTGCCATGCAATTCTGTAAGAGCAAACATCATTACATCCTCGGAAACATCCGCTGTTATAGCCTTGAACACAAAATTGCAATTCCTTAGTGTCGCTTTTCATGGTTGTGCGACACTAGCGCCGCAAGGCTGCGTTTGGAATTGGAATTCTACAAGGCAAACAGCCTCGCGTACGCTTACAGCCTTATAGAATACCAAATAAAAAGCCGTGATCGCAGTAGACGATGTCAAAGCTGTGACATCTGTGATCACAGCGACGTACACAGCCATTACGAGTCGCTTAGAGAATTGCGTGGCTGCTCTACTTTACACTGCTCTACTCCGCTCCATTCCCCTCCACTCTCATCTATTCTATTCCACTCTACTGTAACTAGTCTGGCCATAAATGCTGTTACATGGTTTCAAAACCACTCTTTAATTATTTTGACTTTGGAACGCGTTTACTATGTTAAAAACTTCTTTCGATTTCCCGTCGTTTTACATATATTTTTCGTGTTTATTATCAAATTACCAATGATATTGTATTAAAAAAGAGGCAATATATATATATATATATAATACAATATCATTGCAAATTACAATATGGTATGGGGTGTTAAAAAAATAGGATAGCAGTGATTGCTTTGCGCAGAGTGGTGTTGCTAATGCTAATAATGTCCATAGGCTACGGCAACTGCTTACCATCAGGCAGGGCGTACGCTTATTTGACAACATAGTGGTATAAAAAGAGTCTGTATGGAGCCGTTGATTGTATTCAAGACACTTTAAAACCTTGGTGTCAGCCGTATGTTAGTATATCGTACTACCAACACAACCTGCTTTTTTAACGTATGTTTATTAAACAAATTTCGAAAAAAGAAAGAACTATTGAAGTTTCAAGGAGTAACAATGAAGCATCATGGTGTTATTTACACTAATAATAGTAGAATTTCACATATAATAACGGAAAAGGTAGTTTGAAAATATCCTATATGGAAATTTATATAAATATAGAATACTCATAACTATTACATCCTGTATACTTGTGCAGTCAAATGCGAGTAAGTTATGTGAAAGGCGTCGACTTTAGAATACAGTTTATTATAATGTAATTAATGTATTCCTGATGTGTTGGGTACCTAAAATCTGTATACATCCTGTTTAACAGGCAACAGGCAGACAACTAACAGGGCCGGCAACATGTACATAATGAAGTTAATAGTTGGATCATACTCGTAGATAAAAATAAAAACATATTTCACTTTCTAGGTACTTTACTACAGTATAAAATACAAGCCGTACAGAGTAAACAAAGTAGTCTTGACGAGCTCGGTGGTGTAGTAGTTAATAACGCTGCTATAACACCAACGCTCTTGGGTTCCATTCCCACACAGGACAAACTTTCGCGCGCATTAACATGTCTATTTGTCTTGGCCTGGGTGTTTTTAAGAGTGATACAAAAGCAGTCTATCAGAGGAAGTACCTCCATCTCACAGATAACTGCAGCCAAGCAACTCCCTGGAGGGTTGTTGACGTCCTTTGTATGAGTGAGGGCACCACTAAGCTCCTAAGGAGTTGTTTTTTTTTTATATAACGTCGGGAGACATACAAGCATACGGCCTACCTGATGTAAAGCAGTTACCGTAGCCAATTAATGCTTATAATATACTATAAGTATTACTCGCACGATGTCTCCTTCACACCACAGCAACTCCTTAGGAGCTTACTGACGTCCTCACCCACACACAGGAACACAACAACCCTCTAGGGAGTTGCTTGGCTGCAGTTATCTGTGAGATGGAGGTACTTCCTCTGATAGACTGCTTTTGTATCACTCTTAAAAACACCTATTGTTATTTGGCTGTAGTTTTCTGTGAGGTGGAGGTACTTCCCCAGACGAATAAAGTAAAAACGTTAGTACTAGAGGTGGCATCGCGCGAGTACTTTATTTATGACTAGCTGCTGATCGCGGCTCCGTCCGCACGGAGTCAAAGAACGTAGCCTATGTGTTAATCCAGATCATAATCTATCTACGTGCCAAATTTCATTCAAATCCGTTCAGCCGTTTAAGCGTGAAAGAGCAACAAACATCCATACATACAAACTTTCGCATTTATAATATTAGTAGGATAAGCGTTTATGGGCTATGGTAACCACATTACATCAGGTGAGCCGTATGCTTGAATGATGTATAAAAAAAAGTGCGTGTATCAATGTATACACTCGCATAAGTGAAACTTCTGTAGGCTCTATCTATCTATAAGTTCACGCCAAATCCCTTGCGGCGTAGGCAGAGGGAACCGACCGCCACGTGACTCGATCCTTACATCACTCGCTTTTTAGCATTCATCGCCCTGTAGGTCATCGGTACTTTTTATGAAATTCAATTTATCTTTTAAATCCGTGCTTCCCTAAGTGGTCTCTGTCGATTACATCAAACAAGGGGTCCATCAGATACGTACGTTAGTTAGGCGGGGGGTCAACAGAACAGACAATACGAGTATATAGGCAAGGGGTCTGCATCTAGTCCGGTGACGTAGTGACAGCCCACTCGGGGCTAAATACATAGTCAGGTCACAAAAAAAAAAAAAAAAAGATTGAAAATCTCTAAGTCAAAGTCAAAGTCAAAATCATTTTATTCCGTAAAAATGGCTACATTTGTTTGGAATCGTCACAATTTTTTTCCCTACCGTGCAGTTTATGACTAGGTGAGCACTGATAAAAATACTGCCAAAAAACTCAGGCATCCCTCTTTTGGTGTCCAAACAAATTTACATATTTTATTAATTACATTATAATTGGATCGACTCACTCCCAGGCATTTTTATCATTAATATAGTCAGATACTTTATAATATGCCCTGCTACACAATTTGGCTTTAATAGTAGTTTTAAATTTGTTTATTGACAATTCTCTTATATTGCTTGGAAGTTTGTTATAGAACCATATACATTGCCCCATAAAAGAATTACTTATTTTGTGGAGACGGCTTGCATGTAACACAAGATTATGCTTATATCTAGTATTTATGCTATGAGTATCACTCTTCTTACAAAATGAGTCTATGTTTTTATGGTCATACAAAAGATTTTCATAGATATATTGCGATGCGACTGTTAAAATATATTTACTCTGTTTTATATATTTACGTATATGTTTAAGAAGCGAGTGACGTGGGTAAGGATCGAGTCACGTGGCGCTCGGTTCTCTCTGCCTAACCCGTACGGGTTTTGGCGTGAAGTAATAGATATATATGTTTGACTGTCATAGCAGCATCACCTTACTACTAAACTACATTTTGACCCATTTATTTATACTCGTGAAACACATACACGCCGCCATTAAACAGTTAATAGATTCAGGCGTTTTTGCGAAAGTCAAATTTACATGCAATTTGATCTAACCTGCTTTGTGTGCTTTCGCCACCATTTAGTTCATGCCTGTTAGTAGATGCAACGTGCCGACGCTGCCATGGCTGCTCCGGTAGTGTCTGCCTCGGCTGCTGCGGTCGTTCGCCATCTGGAACAGAATCCGCATGCCCCCACCACCGTCGCTGCCACGACTGGCCTGGTCGTCGCTGAGACACGTGCTTCTCTCCACGAGGCATCCTCAGACGCTGTTAATCGTTAGAATAACATGCTACAAGCTAGGCAGAGACTACCGGAGCAACCATGGCAGCGTCGGCATGTTGCATCTACTAACAGTTGTGGGTGGATGCCGGCCGGCGCTAGGTCTCATAAACTAATTGATGGCGGAAGCACCAAAGCAGGTTATATCAAATTGTACATACACACTCATACATTCTTCGCGTAATAGAATATTATTAATGCAACGTAACGGTTCAGCGTAAACGTTACACAGATCGAAACGTTGTCCTTTTTCCCCTCTAAAAGATAAAAAATTTTTATTTGTCATTGTGCCCTCGCGGGTACTTAGACACGTCTTACATTTTTTGAAATATAATCTTTTTGTATCTCCTTTTTTTATACGATGTCGGGAAGCATACGACCCACCGGATGTAAAGTGGTTACCGTAGCCTATGAACGCTTGTAATACATTGAATATCACTCGCACGATTCCACCTCTGCTGCTAACACAGCAACTCCTGAGGAGCTTACTGTTTACCTTACTCACACGCCGGTACACAACAACCCTCTAGGAAATTGTTATTTGGCTGCGGTTTTCTGTGAGGTGGAGGAACTTCCCCAGACGGGCTGCTTTGATGCGCCCTGCCTCTCTTAACAATTCTCTTATGTTACTATTTTTCTTTTTCAGAGTTCCGTACCCAAAGGGTAAAAACGGAACCCTATTACTGAGACTCCGCTGTCCGTCCGTCCGTCTGTCACCAGGCTGTATCTCATGAACCGTGATAGTTAGACAGTTGAAATTTTCACAGATGATGTATTTCTGTTGCCGCTATAACAACAAATACTAAAAAATAGAAGAAAGTAAATATTTAAGGGGGCTCCCATACAACAAACGTGATTTTTTTGCTCGTTTTTGCTCGATATTAATAACGGCAACAGGTAGACGCTTGAAATATTCACAGAATATTTATTTATATATTTACTTTAAGAATAAATAATTAAATTAAAATAAAACAAATATTTAAGGGGGGCTCCCATACAACAAACGTGACTTTTTTGCCGTTTTTATAGATAATTGTACGAAACCCTTCGTGCGCGAGTCCGACTCGCACATGGCCGATTTTTTTTAATCTGCTACCATTTCGGAAATGACCATTGGCTAAGAAGAAATGCCGAAAGAAACTTGCCAATATAGGTCTCTTTTAAAATTGTCAATTAGATATTACAAAAAATTCACGTCAGCATATTGGTACCAATAATGATATCAAATGGTATTAAAGATTATTAAGAAAAGGAAAAGAAGTTTCATTTCAAACCAGTTGAGAATGCGCAAGCTTGCATTGCCAGAGGAACACCTGGCTCGTCAATAATATAACAATTCAATTTTTTTTTTTATTTGTCCGCCATTTTGACCATGTTCCTTAAGAGATAGGAACGGTGTTCCTGAACATTCCTATTCTACTTTTTTATGCTGAATCCGAATCTGAAGTCAAAATTCGAATATTCGAAAAAGCGACAGACAAACGCACAGACAAACATATAGATTTCATATAGGAACGGTCATAGACGTAATTAAAAAGTCAGACGGAATCTCGCTGAGAAACAACTGAAGCACCACAATGGCGGCATGTAACTATGTGTGAGTGCCAAGTGGGTTGCCAGATGGAAGAAAATTTCCCATTTCTTTAACTAAAAAGAAATAAAAAATTATATGATTCGTTACAGTCTTCGGAACTCGAATTTTATGGACCGGTGATTTGTAACTTGTGTTGTTTAAAATAGGTATTGATGAAAATAAATTAAACACATGAAATATAACATTAATATTCCTTTTATTATGTAGGAGAAACAGATGCATACTTATTTGAAATAAAAAATGCCCAAACAAATACACCAATTTTGATGACCAGACGATGCTCTGGCGAAAGATAGGTATGACACGTTAGCCTGACTGGGGAAGTACCTCCACCTCACAGAAGACGGCAGCCATTCCTCACCCTCCTCAAAATGTATACTGCATATTACACTGGATCTAGATAGAATCCAGCCGGATTTCTTTTCTGGACTCTCTTATGATTTGTACCCAATCATTCTTCCATATATCGTTTGACGATGGAAATCTAAAAAATATTAAAGGTATGAATAATAGTTGTTCAGTAAAAGAATCATAGGATGTAAGTTTTTATGTCTATTTAAACAAAATTAGGTATCTGAATTAAGTAAGAATTACAAGAGAACAAAAGAAACATGATCTCCCATATTTACGCTAATTTGGAAATGGGAGTTATGGCAACACCGGTCGATTTATTGTTTTGAAAAAAGAATTTAAGTGAAAACGATTAGTTAATCAGTAAAATTACTTGCTTACCTATGAAAAGTAATTCCTTGGCTTTTTTTAATTGTACCACTATGGTTCCGACTGCTCTTCACTACGCACGACGGCATTATTATTATTTTTCGACAAGGTTATCACACTTATCACGCGGCGAGGTGTCGGTTCGTAATGGCGGGCGGTAGCCTTACTATGGTGTGAATGTGTGCGTGTCGGCTCGTACGTATAGCGACTGACTTACTATGGCGGTGCTTCAGTGTTTAGTTCGGGAGACGGTGTCTGCTTTTTTTGTAGCGGACGAGGGTTCCATACAAACTTGTAAGCTTCTTACCAAGTTTCATGGTTCTAGATCAACGGAAGTACCCTATAGGTTTTGATTCCCTCTTGAGTGTCGAAAATATGTGCATAAATTAATCATGAACAGCCGTATCTTTTGATTGCGTTGACTTAGAATTTTGACCATTGCACTATTCGAAGGGATTGCAAACCTAAGTGGTTCCGTTTTTAGGGTTGCGTACCCAAAGGGTAAAACGGACCCTATTACTGAGACTCCGCTGTCCGTCCGTCCGTCCGTCTGTCACCAGGCTGTATCTCATTAACCGTGATAGTTAGACAGTTGAAATTTTCACAGACGATGTATTTCCGTTGCCGCTATAACAACAAATACTAAAAAAGAGAATAAATAAGTATTTAAGGGGGCTCCCATTCAACAAACGTGATTTTTTTGCCGTTTTTATAGATAAATGGTACGGAACTTGGACGGTTTTTTCTTTTGAGATAGGGAACCCTAAAAATGTTGCAACTGTACCTTTTTTCCGGAAGCTTCGTGAAACATTATGGCTGACCTGTAAGGTTTGTTTACATGTTTACATTATCAAAGCATTTCCCATTTCCGCATTGTTTCATATATATATAACAATAGAGAATATCTAGATGTTTTTAGTATACTTAATTGACACCAGTCGGGTCGTATTTCGTGTCACTTAAAGTCTATAAGTACGTCTCGGGGAAATCGCCTGTAATGTTAAGTGCTAAGGAATATTTTAGCGTACACGTCGGCTTCACGTATCATCTGTATATCTGTAGGCTGTAGGCCAATTCTGCTAAACAACTGCAACTGCACGTTTAAACCCCTTCCACACGATACAATTTGATTGCCAATTTGATTTGCCAATTGAATTGGCTACAATCTGATTGCCCGTCCACACTGTATTCAAAAAGATCGCCAATTTTAGTTCCTGTTTACTGCCTGTGCTGAACGGACTTGACCAAGATGCCTCTTAACAAGAAGCAAAAAATTGGGTTGATTTTGGCTCTATTTTCGATTTTTTTTTTTTCGCTAACTCCAAGGTGATATTTTGCTCAATAGGTTTCCATTTAGTTAGCAATAATTCTAGCGAATTATGCCTTGCTTGCTTATTTTTGTATAATTGATTGGACACATCCCAAAGACATGGCAAATCTTTATAAAGATCTAAAATCTCCTCCATTACTTTCCGTTCGGTACGAATGGATACATTGTCGTTGCCGTTGTTTTCGTCGTCCATCTTGAATTGAAACCACTAGGTACAACAAAATACACGATAATAAGGCACTTCACACGCCCACTCTCCACGGCACTTGCACGGTGACTGCGTCCAAAAATTGGCCGACTAGCGTCCACACCGCCCAATTTCATTGGGCACAATCGAGTCGGGTGGTCCGGACCAACCGATGACCTTGAATTTCATATTTACGTCCATACTACACAATTTGATTGCCAATCTAATCAAATTGGACGTAAAATTGTATCGTGTGGAAGGGGTTTTA
Source organism: Pyralis farinalis (assembly GCA_947507595.1). NCBI lineage: Eukaryota > Metazoa > Arthropoda > Insecta > Lepidoptera > Pyralidae > Pyralis > Pyralis farinalis. Next base: position 3,670,115 of record OX382263.1, read on the forward strand.
CGCCTGTCACTTGAGTCGTGCAGGAATAGTGCAGTGCCAATACGTGTATTCTATTAAAGTTTCCTGCACTGCAACTACGCTGGAACTGTGCGTATCCTGCACTGCCACGGCTCTGCAACTACGCTGCAACTGTGCGTATCTTGCAAATGAACTATTTAACTCCTGTAATGTTACCATATTTCAAACTAATAAATTGGATTTTTACTTAATATTGACTCCTATAGTTTCACACCCGTTTGCCCTTCGTTGCTAGCGTGGAGGTATTTCTAACTGAAAAGAAGCTTTACTTAATCATATACAGATTCCTACAAACATTTCCCAAAACAAAACAAATGTTTTGTAAAATAAATCACCGCTTCTGGATATTAATTTCACTACGCAAAAGTTGCTACGTTAACAAAACTGCAAGTAAACTCACAAAAATACAAATGTCAAAACAATTTATCGGAATGCGATTATATTGCAGGAAACGTGCAGGTGCAGTGCAGGTTTTTTAACAGAATAGCTAGTCATTTACTGCAGCGTTCCTGCAACGTCGCTGCTGTCAGATCGCTTAACAGAATACCGAAACGTCAAAATGTACGCATTTTGACACACGGCGCGCTGCAGTGCAGTTGCAGTTTTTTAGTAGAATCGGCCTACTGGCTGTCCGTTGCAAGCGACGCGGTTTTGAGTTATAATGCATTTTATTGCCCCCTTATCAGAAGACTGTTTGTTTTCGAATATTTTGTTTTTACAGTGTCAAGTGTTCCCTTATTTTTATACGTCGGATAGCATACAAGCATAAAGCACACCTACAGTAATTTAGTTACAACCTATATATGTAATAAAGGAATTATCGCTCGCACGTCTGCCCCTGTCACCTCTGCTGCTAACGCACCATCTCCTTAGGAACACACTGGAACATATTTGAGCAGCGCTCAACCACTCCATTGAGTGGAGTATGCTCAAACCCCCTTCGGTTGAAAGGAGGCCCGTATTGTTATATCGTGCGTTAGCAGTAGAAGTTATAAAGCTTGAGCTTACAGGAGTGTCCATAGGTTATTGTAATTGATTCTCATCAGACCGTACTTTTGTTTGCCACCCGACAAACCTCGTCTCACTTGTGTGGCTGAGGCTCGCATTGTCTCTTAACTTATTACAGATAATTTCCACTCATATTCACAGTATAAGACATTTCTAGAATCCAGTTAAGTTTATAGAATCCGCATAAGTTTATAGAATCCACATAAGTTTATAGAATCCACATAAGTTTATAGAATCCACATAAGTTTATAGAATCCGCATAAGTTTATAGAATCCACATAAGTTATAGAATCCGTATAAGGCCATCTATAGATAAATCCAAAAGATGGATCCAGCCTTAGCACTGGAAGTGGCAGGCCTGGCGCGGCAGAAGGCCATGGACGAGGCGGCTGCGAGAGGAGACTCTCCGGTGCAGCAGTTTTATGCAGACGCCGTGGTGCTGATCACAGGAGGAACCGGATTCCTCGGAAAACAGCTCACAGAGAAGATACTCAGGTATGACCGTTAGACTAGTCATAATGGTACTATGCTAATTGAGCGTACTCTATGAAATTTGATTATTGTAGACATATTTTTTTTATTCAACGTAGGGAGGCATACAAGCTTACGGCCCACCTGATGTAAAGCAGTTACCGTAGCCTAGAACGCTTGTAATACATTGCGTATTACTCGCGCGATGCCACCTCTGCTACTAACACAGCATCTCCTTAAGAGCTTACCTACTAGTGACTTCACTCACACACAGGAACACAACAACCCTCTTGAGAATTGTTATTTGGCTGCGGTCCTTACCTCTCTTAAAAACACACAGACAAACAGAGATGTTCATGCACAGAAATGTTTGCCCTGTGTGGGAAACGTACCCACGAGCGTTGGTGTCAAAGTCGCGTTATTCAATGCGCCACCGTGTTCGTCGAACTTCAATGCATTCATTGAAGTTATTTTTCGCAGTGACGATGTAAGAAACAGAATTGGCCTGAAAGAGAGCGTCGGTTAAAATAAGAAGAGGCATGCTCCGTTGGTTCAATCTTGTAGAAGAATGCATGAAGAAAGAATCACGAAACAAATATATAACGCGAAAGTAGAAGGTTGTAAACGAGGAAGGCTATAACTTCACGCCAAATCCCTTATGGGATAGGCAGAGAGAACCGTGCGCCAATTTATTTATTCATCCCAGGCAAGTTTACAGAGTGCGTACAATATAAACTCCATCATACTAACATTCAAACATTATTGTAGACAAAAATTTGCCAATCAAAATAAAGAAAACAAATTTAAAATTTCAAAAACCCACGACGAAAAAAACTTTAAATAAAACATTTCAAAAACCCACGATATTAAAGCGTAATATGATTCATAAAACAGTTAGATATAATTCTCATTAATAAAGTCAATAAATGAAAAAATATTAATAATTACAATATCACGATAACTATTATTATAGAATATTATTAATAGCCGTCGTGCATATGTAACAGTTTACAACCTATGTTGTATGCTTTTTTAAATTTTAATAGTAAATGCCATTTATACAAACTAAAACTAATATAATATAACTATAATATATAAATAAAATCCGTTTTATATATAATGCACGTACAAATTAAAAAAAAAACCCTGACTTAAAAAACGGCTGAACAGATTTGCTTAAATCGTAGCTAAGAACACTCGCGATCATGTCACCTTTTAAACAAAAAAAAAATCAAAATCGGTTCAGTAGTTTTCGAGAAAAATGGTAACAGACACACAAACAAACACCTCTTACCCCAAACGCATATACCGCCTCCGTGACCGTCGCGGGTAAAAAAAATAGAATACAAATATGTCAACAGATGTACAATAATATTGATAGAACATTGATTATTACGTAAATACAATAATTTATCAATTTCAAAATACAACACAAGTACATAGTACAAAATCAAATCAACTTCATTACATATGTCATTAGATTTTAAGTGTTACATCATTACTGTAATTGCTATTGAGGAAAATTGGAGGAAATTGACTCTGTCCTTACACGCCTCATCGATTTCTCTGCCATTTATAGCTGTTCACATTCTCAGCTCTCAGCTCGCCGGTTTCTAGCGCTGCTGACATCCTGTCTGATAGAACACGATCAATTTGGTCATGGTAGGTAAGTCTTGGCCCTCCTCGGCTCCTACATTCTTCTAGTTTCGCTTTGTACATCTGTTTCGAAATTCCTTCTACATCCCCGAAGCATACTTAAACATAGACACTCTCTTTCAGACCAACTCTATTGGTTGGTTTCTCCGAGATTCTCTGAGTGACAAATTCAGGAGTAAGTAACATCCATAGTAGAACTAGAGTTACCGATGTCAGTGAGCTGAAGTGACAGACTAGGGTAAGGCACTCAGCTGGAAGCTCCGACGGTATCCGGGGCCGAAAGGTTCTCGATCAGTATGACTCCCCGACTAGTAGATAGCCTAGTGAAGGCAATTTGATCAAAACTACTTTGTGTGCTTCCGCTCGCAATTAGTTCATGCGAACTACTGCCGGCACCCACCCACACCGTTACCGTAATCGGGAGCGTATGCACACAAAGTAGTTCAGATCAAATTGCCTGTAAATTTGACTTTCGCAAAGAAACGCCTGAATCTATTAACTGCCTAGTGAAGATCATAGGGATCTTCGTGCTTCGAGCTGAGCGCCTTACCCGTGGTAAGGCACTGAGCTCGAAGTTCCAATGGTATCTGGGCCAGAAAGGTTCTCGAAGGTAACCTGGCAGTCGGAAAACAGAGAGTAGTATGACTCCCCGACCAGGAGATTGCCTAGTGAAGATCACAGTCAATGGATGCAAACGGCACAGGACTGATCGCTATGGAAGCTGGCTGGAAGGATGGCTGTTCAGCAGTGGACGTTCCTAAGCTAAAATGATGATAAAATTCCTATAACTAATGTCCAAAACTGTCAGCAGGTCATGCCCAAGTGTGAAGAAAGTGTACTTAATAATTAGACCTAAGAAAGGAAAGAGTGCGCACGCAAGACTGGGGGAAATTCTTCAAGATCCTGTGAGTATTGAAAAATGTATGAGAATATAACCGACAATCAAAATGTCATTTTTTATGGATTGTTTAATTAAAAAAAATCCATTGAAAGATTCATACAATGGATTTTTATATTCCAGGTTCACCAAACATTACGCAGCAGACATCCAAACTTTTTGGACAAATTGATCCCTATTGAAGGTGACATCGCTGAAATAGGTCTTGGAGTCAATGAAGTCGATAGACACAAAATAACTGAAGAAGTAAACGTGATATTCCATGCCGCAGCGACTACAAGGTTTGATGATAAGCTGAAATACGCCACTCTATCCAACATAAGGGGCACCAGAGAAATGCTGGCTCTTGCTAAGGAATGCAAGAAGTTACGGTAAGTGCTGTCGCTTCCGAAGAGAACACTCCATGTAACAGGCATGACTTTTTAGAATAAAATAGAATGAAATAGAACGAAACAGGAGTGAATTTAATGCAATGGAATCGAATGTAATGAATTGGAATGGAATGAAATAGAATTATTTATAAAACAAAAATAGCAATAGGTGTAGACGATGTTTGATAAATGTCGTTACAAACTGTTATTAGATATTAACAACTTTTAAAGTTTTTTTATACAACGTCGGGAGCCATGCAAGCATAAGGCCCACCTGATGCAAACCCTAATAGCCTCTGAACGCTTGAAATACATTAAGTATCTCTGCGACGATGGCACCACTTCTGCTAAATAGTTAATAGATTCCGGCGTTATTTTGCTAAAGTCAAATTTACAGGCAACTTGTTTTAAACTACTTTGTATGCTACGGATTAGTTCATGCGAACTAGTGCCGGCCGATACTCACCCGCTACCGTTAGTAGATGCATGCCACCATTGCTGCCCTGGTTGCTCCGGTCGTCTCTCCGACACGTGTTTCGCCTTTACACGAGGCATCCTCAGGCATTGTAGATGTTAGTTGTTAGAATTAATGCTTAGAAACTTCTGCTAACACAGCAACATCTTACGAGCTTACTGATGACCTCATTCACACGCAGAACCTCAACAGGGAGCTGTTATTTGGCTGCGGTTTTCTGTGCCGTGTAGGCACTTACCTAGACAGGATGCTTTGACGCGACCTACCTTTTTAAAAATACCCAGAATAAGACAAACCGACATGTTCATAAACACAAATGTTGGTCTCTGTAGGAATGTAACTCACGAGCGATTTTGTCAAAGGAGCGTTACTAACCAATGCGCCACTGAGTTCGTAAAGAAGTCTGCACGTTTAAATGAGAACTCCATGTGTTAGTTCTTTAATTCCAAAACACACCTTATACAATGAACAATGGCTCTGGGGTCCTTGGTATCTAAATCTCTAGTGAAATTTAATAATAATAATAATGATTTATTCACCAATACAACATGTTACATCCAATCAGTTAGTTAATTTCACCCAATTAACATTTGTAGTTTTATGGGCCCCGATTCTCAAACTAGGTCTGACCTGTATCTTGAGAATCGGGATTCCTTCTCATCTGGCTAAATATAACATACTTCAGTATACCTACACACAGCCCATTGCCCATTTGCAAAATAATTACATAATCTTAATTACAACATGTTTACAATTTAGTGTGTTTAAAGCAACAATTAGGTTGAAAAAATATATAGTCTACATACATAACTTCTCGCCACGTCTCCAGCAGGGTAGGCAAAGAGGACTCAGCTCCACACACAGCACAGCACAGCACACAGCCCGATCCCCGCACACCCCATCGGCCCGGTCAACACTCACACCCACCCCAGACACACGCCTGCCGGCCTCCAAGGCAAGGAGCCACCTTCAGATATAGTCTATATTTGTTTAACAACATGAACATGCAATTGATAACATTCCACTAAGTAATTATTCGTAATCGCACTTACTCGGTTCACAATGTCGGTAGTGCGATAAAATACACAATAGTTGCTTCGGTCAAGTAGTGAAGTTACCTGGAGGAGGTCATAAAGGATTACTTCAGCTCGGGGCAAATACTTTTGTTATTCAGGCCTTTGTCAGGCCGCACATGAAGTACTGTAGTCACCTTTGGGCAGGAGCATCTGGATCAGCCGGAACCGAGTAATACGGTTCAGAGACCGGAACCGTGTGATTTGATTTAGAGATAAGCTATGAGTATTGTGGACGATTTGAAGCTTGCACATGGTATTGAGAACTTGTTTAAGGAGAAATTTTGCCTCTCTCTGTGTTCTCTACCGATTGTATAACGGGCTGTGCTTCGAGGAGTTATTCGACATGATGACAGTAGCTACAAACGCATCACTCGCTGTTCGCAGGGAGTTCATCGAATTTAGAGAAGATTTCCGAGAATTCTTCGGTTTTCCTCCCTAGGTATTCATGAGGTTCAAAGAACGTTAAGAGGTTTTCACAGAATCAGCAGCAAATGATATTCATGGTTATATGTATTGTGTCCAGGGGCTCTGAACAGTAATAGTCTTGTGGATATAGAACCGCCTTATTGACCAATTCGTCCGCGGTGCGAATCCTGCCGTGTGCCACTAAATTCGTGCAAAGGAAAATATCATGAGGAAACCGGCACGTCCAAGAAATTATATTTCGAAAGACGCGTGGTCTTGCCTAAGAAAGGTATGATTTTTCCTCTGGGTTGCGGAGGACTGAGAACAGTCGCTTCATATAAAAATCAATATCTTCGCCAAATCCTTATGACTAGCGACCGCTGCCAGTTCTAATGGATTGGAAGACGGGTTACCGCTAAGCTAACGCTACGCTGAAACGCTAAGATAATGAATAAAAATACTTATTAGCAGTCTTTTATATCTCATGTTTTACTGCATATATTCCATCTGTGACATCGACCCGTGCGTGCAGCCATTGTTACGCCAATCCATAGTTGAGCAGAGTGGCGAAGTACCTATGCACCATAGTGCATATGACCCTTGTTCTACATTTTGATATGCAAGTGTAGATATTGACGTGGGAGTGTATATTTTGATATGTGAGTGTAGATATTGGTATGTAAGAGAAGAGTTTAATATTTAGGTGTAGATTTTGATGTGTAGATTTGGATTTTGATATATAGGTGTAAATGTTCATAACTAGGTGTAGATTTTAATGATTAGGTGCAGATTTTGATGTGCCTTATTTTGTATCTATGACACTACTTAGGCGGTAATGTTGTCTAATGTATTTTCCAGGTCCATAGTATACACATCGACAGCTTTCTGCCAAGCAACTAGGGGCCGTATCAAGAGTCATATACTGGAGAAGTTCTACCCAAGTCCAATACCACCAAGCACTCTGATTGAGATGGCTGAAAACTTGACTGAAGATAAACTGGATGATATCACAGCTACGTGAGTAACTTAGTAATTCGTCCATTGACATCACAGTTGACATTGGAGTGGCAGGGCACAGATATACCGCGGCCCTCACCTCGCGATGGTAGTCACTATCATTATCAGGACAATCATCTGGAATTAAAGCATGCAGAAGTGCATCAGTAGTCTCCTCTATACCGAGGGTGTGGGTATCATCAAGCCTAATATTAGAAACAAAGGCCTGATCAATGCGCCTATTTGTCTTAAATTCGTGATACAGGGGAGACCACGGTCCCTCACAATTTAATCTTTCTACTATTCGTTTTAGCAAATTACCCTTAGATTTTTCGATGGCGGCGCGATAGTGAGATCTAGCAATACGCAAGTTACTCAGAGCAGTTTGATATGGTTCTCCTTCGATGTTACGTTTTCTTAATTTAGAACCCTTACGTCGGGTACAGCGGAGGCGCCTACGCAGTCTGACAAGCGTATCATTCCACCAGCCACAACGTCTCGTATTTACTATAAACTTTCGGCCCAAGGCTACGGTAACCGCTTACCATTAGGTGGATCGTATGCTTGTTTCGCACTTTAGTGGTATAAAAAAAGTATGTATGTATGTATAACTTCACGGCAAATCCCTTTAATTTTTATTTTTTAGGGTTCCGTACCCAAAGGGTAAAACGGAACCCTATTACTGAGGCTCCGCTGTCCGTCCGTTCGTCTGTCACCAGGCTGTATCTCATGAACCGTGATAGTTAGACAGTTGAAATTTTCCCAGATGATGTATTTCTGTTGCCGCTATAACAACAAATACTAAACAATAGATAAAAATAAGTATTTAAGGTGGCTCCCATGCAACAAACGTGGTGTTTTTGCTCATTTTTGATCGATATTGATAACGGCCACAGGTAGACGCTTGAAATATTCACAGAATATTTAGTTATATATTCACTTTAAGAATAAATAATTAAATTAAAATAAAACAAATATTTAAGGGGCCCCCCTTAAATATTTGTTCTACATCGTAGTCCCATGCAACAAACGTGTTTTTTTTTTGCCGTTTTTATAGATGATGGTACGGAACCCTTCGTGCGCGAGTCCGACTCGCACTTGGCCGATTTTTTTTTATTGCAAAGGTGGATGTGAGCATTTATAAATTGACACATTTCATAAACATACATGCACGGAAATGACAGCAGATTTAACGTTTAAAAATATGGTTTACCTACAACTTGTTGTGGAAGATAGGTTATATGTAACCTATGTTCTGGACCGTATGTACTGTTTCTGTGCTATAAAGACTCTATCTTTATCTGATGAATTGCCCCATAATATTATACCATATCGAAGATTTGAAGCTACGGATCACAAGGTATACTAGCAAAGAAGCTTTTTGGTCTGTCACATTGGTACCCTTGCAGGGTGAGAGAACCGAGCGCCATAAGACGGGGTCCTTGCACACCTCACTCGCTTCTTTAACATTCATTGCTCTTTTCATGCGCGCTCGCCGGTTTCTAGGGCTCCTGATATCACCTTCTGATAAAACACGACCAATTTGATCATGATAGGTTAGTGTCGGTCTTCCTCGGCTCCTACATCCTTCCACTTTCTCCATTATATATAGTTTTAACATGTAATCTTAATATCTAATTATCAGACTGATAAAGGGCTGGCCAAACACCTACACATACACGAAGGCTGTGACAGAGGAGCTGATCAGGTCCACGGCAGAACATCTCCCCATCTGCATCATAAGACCATCTGTCAGTAAGTGATGTCTCAAGTTGTACCTAATATCGTTAAGGATATCTCTCTCTAATACTTTAACGTTGACTGGAAGAGATCCCTTTGAGGGATATGTCCGCTTTTGTGTTAAGTACTTCTTTTGTATGTAATAATATAATTTTGGTGTGTATGTAATATTTTATATTAGATGTATACTTACATCGTTATTATACATTAATTTGTAAATAAATTACAGGGAATATTTTTTTTTATACTACGTTGGGAGGCATACAAGCATACGGTCCACCTGGTGTAAATCGTGTACCGTAGCCTATTAACGCTTTCGATATATTAAGTATCACTCGCGCGATGCCTCCTCTGCTGCTTGCAACTCCTTGGGAGTTGACCTGGTGACCTCACTCACACGCAGGAAGACAACAACCCTCTAGGGAGTTGTTATTTGGCTGCGGTTTTCTGTGAGGTGGTGGTACTTCCCCAGACGGGCTGCTTTGATGCGCCCTACCTCTCTTAAAACATCCAGACCAAGACAAACAACCATGCTCATGCACACAAATGTTTGCCTTGTGTGGGAATCGAACCCACGAGCGTTGGTGTCAAAGTCGCGTCATTCACGACTGAGCCACCGAGCTCCTCAAACATATAAATAAATGTGCATAAGCGGACTTAAATCTACCTCTATCTATAACTTCCCGTCAAATCCCCTGCGCGGTAGGCAGAGAGAACCGAGCGGCACGTGACTCGATACTTAAACACCTCATTCGCTTCAATATCATTCATAGCTCTTCTCATGCAGGCTCGCCGATTTCTAAGGCTCCTGACAAGTGTATGAGTAAGTGTGCTTAAGACCACAAGACAGAAGTCACAACTTCATCAAGGTTCATAATTCGAAACACATACAACGAATTTTGTCACGTACTACACGAGTATTAAACAAAACGTGAGTACTGTCATGGCACACACCGTGTTTATGTCAATACTGAATGAGACAGATGCGTCATGCCCTCTCACGTAACATATCTCTCTAGCTCCTTAGTCGACTCCACTAAATAAAGTGCTCAGCGCGCCAAATAAACCCGAACCAGCGTTACATAGCCAAGCGTGACGGCTGAGTCTCATTCAATACCCACAAAATAAAATGCTCAGCGCGCCAAATAAACCCCAACGAGCGTTACATAGCCTAGCGTGACGGCTCAGTCTCATTCGATACCCACAAAATAAAGTGCTCAGCGCGCCAAATAAACCCCAACGAGCGTTACATAGCCTAGCGTGACGGCTCAGTCTCATTCGATACCCACAAAATAAAGTGCTCAGCGCGCCAAATAAACCCCAACGAGCGTTACATAGCCTAGCGTGACGGCTCAGTCTCATTCGATACCCACAAAATAAAGTGCTCAGCGCGCCAAATAAACCCCAACGAGCGTTACATAGCCTAGCGTGACGGCTCAGTCTCATTCGATACCCACAAAATAAAGTGCTCAGCGCGCCAAATAAACCCCAACGAGCGTTACATAGCCTAGCGTGACGGCTCAGTCTCATTCAAAACCCACAAAATAAAGTGCTCAGCGCGCCAAATAAACCCGAACGTGCGCCACATAGCTTAGAGTGAGGGCTCAGTCTCATTCAATACCTACAAAATAAAGTGCTCAGCGCGCCAAATAAAGTCTGCACTTTAAAAAATAATTGCCATTTTCCAGTGATCGCCACGTACTCTGAACCATCTCCCGGATGGTTGGATAAAAGCTGTGCTTTCGGTGCTACTGGGGTGAGTACTACTTATGCTTGCTGTCCAATATTACTTATCGCTCTCATCCACTTGAAATTTGGTTTCACTTACATCCAATATTAATTTGGCTTCACCTAATTTCACAGTTAATTTCGTGAAACCAAATTAACTTCGAATGTTAATTTGGTTTCATTAACTTCCTCCGTTAATTTGGTTTTACTTATTTCTACAGTTAGTTTTTTTTTTCATTTACTTCTACTGTTTACTTGGTTTCACTTACTTACACTGTTAATTTGGTTTCACTTACTTCTCACTATTACATCTCTCTGATACCGACCTGCATCCACGTACTTAGGAATCCATCCATCCATCCTACTTAGGAAACTTGAAAGATATGACATTCGAGGAACCTTCCTTGACTTACTTAGAGATTACCTACTGAACAGAACTCAACGGGTTAAGCTCAGTAATAACATACATAGTTCGGATAAATATATTGGAGACTTTGGGGTCCCGCAGGGGAGTGTCCTCGGTCCAACACTGTTTCTTATTTATATCAACGACCTCACTAACCTAAAATTAATGAATGGTAAAGTGTTCTCCTATGCCGATGACACAGCTTTACTATTTAATGGAAACAACTGGTCGGAAGTATACAAAACTGCGGAGATGGGCTTATATAAAGTGATTAAATGGTTAAACCTAAATCAGCTCTCTCTAAATACTTCGAAAACAAATTTCATCCCCTTTTCTATCCGTGACTCCTTATTACCTAACACCAGTCTTAGTGTAACCGCGCACTATTGTGACAATCCTGATAATAATAACTGCGACTGTGTAAAATTGAAAAGAGTTAATAATACTAGATATCTTGGCATCGTAATGGACAAAAATCTTTCTTGGCACCCTCACCTCGAACTAGTTGCAAACAGAGCTAGGAGACTTATTTGGATTTTTAAATATCTACGAGACATCACTGACAAACATCTTATCACCTATATTTATAAGTCACTCGTGCAATCAACCCTACTTTACTGTATACCTATTTGGGGAAACTCGTGCAAAACAAAATTTATAAATCTGGAGCGTGCACAGAGAACTATCCTCAAAGTAATGTTAAAAAAGAAAAGACTATTTGACACAGAGAAACTCTACACCGAAGCAAACGTCCTGACTGTCAGAAAACTTTATATACTACGATGCACTCTCAAAACCCATATAAAGCTGAAAATTGACCCAGTAAAACTAAAAAAGCGAAATCAATATTCTGTGATAGATTACAACCCCTGTCGCACACAATTTGCATTTAAACAATTTGCGCATCAATCCAAGAGATTGTATAATAAGATACACCGAGTCTTGAAAATTTATACTTTATCCTTAGCTCAATGCAAAAAGACAGTATCCGCTTTTCTGTCACAATTAACTTATCAACAAACTGAAGAACTTGTAAGAAGTATTACCTAAATGTACAACTAACCACTTACTTATATCTTACTCAATAAAATAAAATATTTCTTACTTATTTCAGATAATTGTAATCCATACAAAATAATTAGTGCAGTTTAAAATTACACTATATAAATTAAAGAGAGAACATTACTTCATATTACAAATTCCTACGTAGGTTGTGACACCACTCGCACCACACTCATACACACACTCGAATCACACAAAATAACATTTCAGCACACTCTATCATATTCTTCCTTACAATCAGTCTACACCCAGAAACACAGAATATATAATAACAGTAAATTAAAATTAAAGTTCTAAATTATTAACTATTACAAATCATAATGTACCACGGCGAAGAGGGGACTCTTCTAATACAGGTTTTATAACTTAACAGAAGAGATCCCAAACCATGTAACTAAAACTTGTAATAAGTAATAAAATATTTTGTATTTTATTTTGTATTTTTATTTTTTTTAAAAAAGCGTATATACGAGCTTACTGGTGACCTCACTCACACGCAGGAAGACAACAACCCTCTAGGGAGTTGTTATTTGGCTGCGGTTTTCTGTGAGGTGGAGGTACTTCCCCAGACGGGCTGCTTTGATGCGCCCTACCTCTCTTAAAACATCCAGACCAAGACAAACAGACATGTTCATGCATGTTTGCCTTGTGTGAGAATCGAACCCACGAGTGTTGGTGTCAAAGTCGCGTCATTTACGACTGAGCCACCGAGCTCGTCGAAAAATAAAGAAATATTTTAGTTTGTTTCTATGTATATTTATCTACATAATAAAATAAATTAAAATAGTTCAAGCAGTATAGACATATGTTAAATTTAAATCTAGCCAAGACATGTAGGCGTAATCGCTAGTCACAAGTACATTATTACTCGTATTTGTATTTCAGCTGGTCCTGGGGCCATGTTTGGGGATTATTCACGTGATAATAGCAAATAATAACATGAAGGTAGACATAATACCAACAGATATAGTGAACAATGCTGCGATAGCTGCCTCGTGGGAGACCGCCAGGAGATGGCGGGCGGGAGACAAGGATGTCAGGATATATATGAGTGGGAATTACCGGAATCATTTATACTGGTGTGAGTTTACATTTCTCGCTATTATGTTATCCTTATCTGCCCTGCAGGGACATTCACATTGGCGCGGAAGTTTCTCATTCGAATTGAAAAGTTGTCACACCGAGTCAAATGGTCAATGGAATACGTTGTTTTTTTGTTCTTTTTAGCCCTGAGGAGACAGGCAAAGGATCTTAGCTAATACAGTACGAGTATAACGTTTAGAAACGTTTCAAAATTTCCTTAATTACAAACGTCCCAGCCTCAGAAACTCTGCTGAAAAACTAGCTCGGTGGCTCAGTCGTGAATGACGCTACTTTGACACCTACGCTCGTGGGTTCGATTCCCAACAAACTGTCGACGATGGCATATTTTCGATATTCAAATACGTACCCCAAGGATCTTGTGTGTAAAATGCAAAATGGTCATCCCTCATCTTTGGCACTCTCTATTTAACCGAGGAACGCTGTAACAATTTATATTCTAAAATTTCTATTAAAATTATTACTCTACTTAGATACGTAAACGGCCAGGTACGTTGTATTAGGGATTAGGGGTATTAGGGACGCAGCCGCAGTAGAGTACATGAAACGTTCTGTGCTGGAAAATGTAATGTGACAGGTACGCTACGGATACGAATACGATCGACATCTCTCTCTCTCTGTCTTGCTGCCCGAGCACTTGCGTAGCATTTTTGATCGTTCACGTATCGCACGCAATGGAGTCATAGTCGAGTTGTTGTCACATTTATGGAAAATACTTCTGCTTCTTGTTAGCGTTGTTCTGTTTCCTAATCCATTAGGATTAGTGGGGTCCGCTACCTATGCCTAAGGATTCAGGATCAGCGCCATTTACGCCAGCAACATATGCTACACTACCGAGAAAATACTTTTTTTATACAATGTCGGGAATGGAGGAATGTTGACGCAGTGGTTAGTAGCGCTGCTTTGTCACCAGAGCTCGTGGGTTCGATTACCACACAAGACAAACATTTGCGTGCATGAATATGTCTGTTTGTCTTGGTCTGGATATTTTAAGAGAGGTAGGGCGCATCAAAGCAGCCCGTCTTCCCAGACGGGCTGCTTTGATGCCCAAGGAATTGCTGTGTAAGCAGCAGAGGAGGCATCGCACGAGTCATACTTATCTCAAGTGTTAATAGGCTACGGTACCCGCTTTACATCAGGTGGGCCGTACGCTATCCGTATCCCGACGTAATATAAAAAAAAAGTCCAAGAAATTACATTACGAAAGACGTACGACCTAAGCTAAGAAAGGTCTGGTTTAGTCTCTGGGTTGCGGTCTGACGGCAGTTGTTCCATGTAAAAATCACTATCGTCGCCAAATCCTTAGGCTTAGGTAGTGGACCTCGCCAATCATAATATATTAGGAAACGGGTTAACACTAGGAATGAGAAGTGACATCAATTATCACGCACTGCTTTTTTTTCAGATAATATGAAACATCACTTAGAAAAAAACCTACCACTAATCCCGTCACCGAAGATGATGTACCACTATGGTGTTCTGCAAACTAAATACAAGCCGGTAGCCTATGCTTTATATTGGTTATTGCATTTCATACCGGCGTATTTGATTGACGGGATCCTTGTTTTGATTGGGAAGAAACCTTTGTAAGTTTAATATTCCATTATGCTGCTTCAGATCGCAAATAATAACAATAGAACTATGTAAAATATTCATTTACAGTACTATCTATGTATAACTTCACGCCGAATCCCTTGCGGTGTAGGCAGAGTTGATCCTTACACACCTCACTCGCTTCAATAACATTCATTCCTCTTCTCATGCACGCTCGCCGGTTTCTCAGACTCCTGTCATCACCGTCTGATAAAACATGATCAATTTGGACTCCTATATCCTTCTACCTTCGCGTTGTATATATCTGTTTCGTAACTCTTTCTTCCTGCTTTCTTTCTACATGTCCGAACTAACGAAGCACATCTCTTCTTATTTTAATACCGACTCTCTTTTAGACGCAGTCTGTTTCAAACGTTATTACACGCAACGCTCGTATTTCGACTGCGTTTATTTTACTTTCATGCTCTGTCTGCCATACCCAGTACTCACTTCCAGTTGTAAGCGTTGGGACCAGCACTGCATTGTGTATATTGAGCTGTGCCTTCTGGCTCTTAATGGTAATAACGCAGCACAGCTAAGCGCATTCGTAATTATCACTTGCTCGGCGGTGATGGAAAACATCGTGGGGAAATACTCGTACACACGTCCAAGAAATTATATTTGGAAAGACATGTGACCTAACCTACTTTTTGGGATGAGTAAAAAATGTTAAACTCGCGTCAGGACATGTGACCCTGACCGTAAGATTTCGGTGAGAATTAGAACTTAAGTTCGCTGCAGCGCTAAAACATTAGTTACCTCTAATTAAACAATTAAAACATGAAGCGCTAGATCGTTCATAGGGCCTTATTTTCTCGCGGCCAAAACGTTGTAAGCGCCATGAAATTCTTGGCGCTTACGCGTTTCGTTCAACGTAGTTTATCAACATCGCTGTTTGGTGCGCAGGGAGCTTGCGCGAGTGTGCGTGTGTGTTTGAGTTTTAGAGATTGGCGATGATGATGCTGGTAATGATGATGGTGAAAGAATCATTGAAATTATGGATGAAAGTTGATTTTTCTAAGAGATAAACTTTTTAATGTAATATAAATTTGTCATGTTTGTGTACGATAGCGTAATAAATGAATATTGTATTTTACCACATACATGATAGTACTTTTATACTGATAAATAAAGCAATTCGTGCGAAATTATTCCCTATATTTATTTTATTCTATTTTTTAGTATTTGTTGTTATAGCGGCAACAGAAATACATCACCTGTGAAAATTTCAACTGTCTAACTATCACGGTTCATGAGATACAGCCTGGTGACAGACGGACGGACGGACGGACAGCGGAGTCTCAGTACTAGGGTTCCGTTTCCTCACTCACTCGCACGAACACAACAAACTTCCATGCATTTGTTATTTGGCTGCGGTTTTATATGAGATGGAGGTATTTCCCTAGACAAATGGACATGTTCGTGCACATAAATGTTTGCCCTCCGTGAGAATCGAACCCACAGCTTTCAAAGTAGCGTTATTAACCACCAATCTCGTCAAAATTCTCCTCTTTCCAATCAAAATCTCTCTTATTCCAGGTTAAACAAATTATATACGAGAGCTTGGAAGGGTAACAACCTCCTCTCATTTTTTACATCCAATGAGTGGTCATTTGTAGATGACAACACGAGAGACATGTACGTCCGTATGTCACAAGAAGATCAGACCATATTCAACTTCGATCCAACAACAATTGACTGGGATGAGATGATGATGGCCTGGACTATAGGCGTGCGGAAGTACATTATAGAAGATGGACTGGAGAATACGGAAATTGGCAAAAGAAAGTTATTTTGGTTTAAAATATTGAATTATTTTGTTGTTTTATTGTATTTATGTTGGTGGTGGAACACATTGTGTTTTTTTTATTGGATTATAAATGAGATTTTGTAACCGTACCCACTGTTTACTTGATATCCTATTAGTTTAAACTCCCCACCTTGGTTTTTGGAAAAAAAAATGTATTATAGTATCTGATTACGCTAGGCGTTTTTTTATTTGTAAAATATTTTTGAATTTATACTTCTTTAGGCGCGTTATGAAAAAATGATGAGTGAAATTTTAAGATGCGCGCGCATCACTGTAACACAAAAGTAACAGGTTGAAGCTGCTAAATGTTTCACGGTATTACCGGTAGATGGCGCTATAGTTAAAAATGTATAACATTTGTATTTTACATTTGACTTGTATGTAATACATTCCATAAACATCGCCGCTACTACTTGATAGACGTTTTTTAATTTTACTCCAATAACCCTTCTTATAAATTAAAATATTATTATTTAATATAATTAATAATAAATATTATTAAATTATTAATGTTAACATTTATTTAATGACGCCAAAGAAGTATAACTTCTCACGCGTACATAAGTACACGCACCCATTTTTTTTTTTAAGACTAACACCCACATTATAAATACTTAAAAAGCAAAAACTTATCTGAATATAAAATTTGATGCAAATCGTTAGAGCCGTTGACGTGTTAACCACCACTTAATTCATGTTTTCAAATTTATGTACATATTTGTAATTATCACTTGACGGTGAAGGAAAACATCGCGAGGAAACCCGAATGTCCAAGAAACCTTTACCTAAGAATGATCTGGTTTTCCCTCCGGGTTACGGAGGTCAGACGACATCGGCAGTCGCTCCATGTAATTATCAGTCTGGCCAAATCCTTAGGCTTAGGTAGCGGAGGGCTAAGTGACAATGGAGCGTTGGGAAAACTTCTTGGCAGTAACAGCTAGAGCCAGAAGGCACAGTGCTGCCATGCAATTCCGTAAGAGCAAACATCCTTACATCTTCGGAAACATCGGCTGTTATAGCCTTGAACACAAAATTGCAATTCCTTAGTGTCGCTTTTCATGGTTGTGCGACACTAGCGCCGCAAGGCTGCGTTTGGAATTGGAATTCTACAAGGCAAACAGCCTCGCGTACGCTTACAGCCTTATAGAATACCAAATAAAAAGCCGTGATCGCAGTAGACGATGTCAAAGCTGTGACATCTGTGATCACAGCGACGCACGCAGCCATTACGAGTCGCTTAGAGAATTGCATGGCTGGTCTCAACGCTTACTTATGGAAGCGAGAGCTGGGTATGGCAGAGAGAACATGAAAGTAGGATAAACGCGGTCAAAATGCAAGCGTTGCTCAAAATTTGTGGCGTAACGATTGTAGACCGTATTCGCAATGATGAAGAAACAGAGTTGGTCTGAAAGAGAGCGTCGGTGTTCAAATAAGAAGAGGCATGCTCCGTTGGTTCGAACATGTAGAAATAATGCAAGAAGAAAGAGTTACGAAACAGATATACAACGCGAAAGTAGAAGGATGTAGGAGCCGAGGAAGGCCAAGACTTACCTTCCATGACCACATTGGTCGTGTTCTATCAGAAGGTGATGACAGGAAACCTAGAAACCGGCGAGCGTGCATGAAAAGAGCTATGAATGTTATTGAAGCGAGTGAGGTATGTAAGGATCGAGTCACGAGTGGCGCTCGGTTCTCTCTGCCTACCCCGCAAGGGATTTGGCGAGAAGTTTTGACGAGCTCGGTGGCTCAGTCGTGAATGACGCGACTTTGACTCGTAGGTTCGATTCCCACACAAGGTGAACATTTGTGTGCAGGAACATGTCTGTTTGTCTTGGTCTGGATGTTTTAAGAGAGGTAGGGCATCAAAGCAGCCCATCTGAGGAAATACCTCCACCTCACAGAAAACTGCAGCCAAATAACAACTCCCTAGAGGGTTGTTGTATTCCTGCGTGTGAGTGAGCTCACCAGTAGGCTCCCAAGGAGTTGCTGTGTAAGTAGCAGAGGAGGCATCGAGTGATACTTAATATATCCCTAGCGTTAATAGGCTACGGTACCCGCTTTACATCAGGTGGACCGTATGTTTGTATACCTCCCGACGAGGTAAAAAAAAAAAGTTAAATTTCCTTATTTATTATGGATATAAATTCAAACTAGCTAGTAGGTACATAAATATTCATCATTACAGTCAAATTCTTTAAAAACGAACATGGAAACAGTACAAACAAGGTTACTCATCCGTCACCAAGAAACCAACATTACCAACGTGACCAATCTATAACTTCACGCCAAATCCCTTGCGGGGTAGGCAGAGAGAACCGAGCGCCACGTGACTCGATCCTTACATATCTCTCTCACTTCTTTAACATTCATTGCTCTTCTCATGCACGCTCGCCGGTTTCTAGGGCTCCTGACATCACCTTCTGATAGAACATGACCAATTTGGTCATGGTAGGTAAGTCTTGGCCTTCCCCGGCTCCTACATCCTTCCACTTTTGCATTGTATATCTGCTTCGTCATTCTTTCATCTTGCATTCTTTCTACATGCCCGAACCATCGGAGCATGCCTCTTCTTATTTTAACACCGACGCTCTCTTTCAGACCAACTCTATTTCTAACATCATCATTGCGAATACGGTCTACGAGCCTTACGCCACAAATTTTGCGCAGCGCTCGCATTTCAACCGCGCTTATTCTACTTTCATGCTCTTTCTGCCATACCCAACTCTCGCTTCCATAAGTTACGTGACCAACCAACGTGACCAACACAAAGAAAAAACATGGACATTTGTGTACATGAACATGTATGTCTTGGCCAGGGTGTTTTTAAGACTGGTAGGGCGCATCAAAGCAGCCCGCCTGAGGAAGTACCTCCACCTTACAGACAACCGCAATCAGATAACAGCCCTCTGGGTTGTGTTTCTGCGTGTGAGTGAGGTCACCAGTAAGCTCCTAAGAAATTGCTCATGGAAATGCCTTATTAACGCGACGCACGCACTCAAGTCCCAGTTATTAAATAATTAGTTGTAACCGCGGACGCGATGGTTGAGTGGCAGAAGAAGCAAGTTCACACCTAGTTGTAGTAGATGGAAGCAAGTTTTCTTCCTTAACAGCCGTCAAAGGGCGATGACTTCTTTCTTCATCCCCAAAGTTAGTCGACGGCGCTCGAATTCGTTATACCAACGATACACAGTTGCCTTGGAAGGCCCTTCATGCATGAATGCCATTTGAAGTCTATCCGGTCCGGTTTCAGGTGACACTTGAAATCGTAGAAAATCATAGCGCGTAAATGTTCCTGGCGCAGATCCATTTTTCAATGAGACACGTAATATTGTCTTAGGTTTTCGCGATTGTTACACATTGAATTAAACAATGTTTAACGGAAAAAAGTGTTTAATTCAATGAGACACGATAATTTAAATTAGCTCGCAAAAAATGTGGAGGGAAATTTTGAAATTGGAAAGTACCTACCTATTTTTACTTAATAATTATATTTTCAAAATAGATTATAACTGGCCATTCTCACATACGTAAAAACTTTTTTCGCAATACTTTCTGTGTAGCCTACTGGTACTGAGTAGCATATCTATACTAATATACAAAGTTGAAGAGTTTGTTCGTTTGAACGCTAATCTCTGTACCAGCAGTCGAATTTTAAAACTTATTTTTGCGTTTGATACAGTGATGTATCAAAAGGTTATACACCAACATTGTATTTTAAAATGGCGCAAGTAGTACTATATCTACGATAGGGCACGTCTGTCGTTAGAAAGAAATGAATCTTAAGACATTTATGCTTTGTGGCGAAGTACGTATAGATGCGACGCGAGAGCGTGCCCAACTGAATGCGAGTTGGGCAATTATCTTACTTTCGTACAACATATCTATAACTATAAAAACATCATAGGTTTGATAGCCTAATTTTTCAGGGAGGTTATAGGCTACTCAGCTTCAAGATGAGATCTTAAAAGTAGAGTGAAAAGAAAGAAATAATAAGTATTTACTGGTATATGCCCACAAATTGTGAACTTTCTGTGTACAGCAATAACTAAATTAAGATTGATTTTTTTTTGTACAAAGGTTTGCTGACTACTGGTCTATTGTACAAAAGGGTATAAACGTTGATTACCGTTTTATTTGGGGCTGACCTTTGGCTCATAGAATTTTAATGATCTAATACAAAAAAACTTTTATACTGTTAATTGACAAAAAACTCTCGATCGTGACATATCGTGTTTGGTAAGTTAAAAACTGTATCAACATTTTGTGCAACTTTAAATTCAAAACTCATTCAATTCGAAATGTGTTCCATTCACAAGTTGATTTATTCAAAAAAGAATTTTATATAATTCTAATATTGTTATATTTAAAGTGTAATTTATTCAAGTTTGATTAATCCAAAGTTTGATCTATTCCAAATTTGATATATTCTAAATTTGTTATATTTAAAGTCTAATTTACTCAAGTCAAAATTTGATCTATTCTAAATTTGATATATTCTAAAATTGTTACATTTAAAGTGTAATTTACTCAAGTTTGATTAATTCAAAGTTTGATCTATTCTAAATTTGTTATATTTAAAGTGTAATTTATTCAAATTTTATTAATTAAAAATTTGATTTATTTCAAATTTGATATATTTAAAGTTCTCATCTGAACTTTTTATATACAATGTCGAAAAGCAAACAAGCATACGGTCCACCTGATGTAAATGGATTACCGTAGCCAATGAACACTTGTAATACTTGCGCGATGCCACCCACGCTGCTAACACAGTAATTCCGCAGCTTACTAGTAAGCTCACTTGCTCGAAACCCTCCAGTTGTTACTTGACTGCGGCTTCCTGTGAGATGGAGATATTTCCCCAGGGATTGTTTGGCTGCTACGATGTGTACTTCCGCAGTCGGGTTACTTCTCTTTCGCGAGAATCTTGCTTGTTAATTAGCAGGATACATTAGGCGTAGCTGCAATTGTTTCTCGCTTTAAAGATAGCTACTACACACAGGATAAACATTTGCGTAACATGAACATGTCTGTTTATCTTGGTCTCAGTGATTTAAGAGAGGTATGGCGCATCAGCAGCCCGACTTGACAATCACCTCCACCTCACAGAAAACCGCAACCAAACAACAACTAAGGAGTTGCTGTGTTAGCAGCGGAGGTGGCATCGCGCTAGTATTACTTAATGTATTGCACGCGTTTATAGTCTACGGTAACCGCTATACATCAGGTGGGCTGTATGTGTGTGTGTAAAAAAAAATACGACCTACGACCACTAACCCAACGTAGAAATAATAGCCCGGGAAAATTAGCTTAAAAATAGTGGTACGGTCAGTATAATTCGCATGGAGTTGAAAATTGGCATGAATGTTGAGAACACCTTTATAAAAGAAATGTAAAAATTCGCCATAGATGCAAATCTTATCTTGACTTTTGAAAACGTAATAGATAAAATTATTTCATACTAGCTGTGCCCGCGACTTCGTCCGCGCGGAATAGTTTTTTTATATTATTTATTTATATTAATAAAAATAAATAAATTTTCTAAAATAAAGGTAGCCTAAGTTACTCCTTATTACATCAGCTATCCATCAGAACAAACAGACAGACAGACTGACAAAAATTGTAAAAATATTCATTTTGGTATATGTACCGTGTATATATCCATATGCATTTAGTAAAAAGCGGTTATTTTAATATTACAAACAGACACTCCAATTTTATTTATCTGTATGTATAGATAATGATGTTGAAAATGATGATGAAACATCCGAAGCATTACTTAATAGGTTTAATGAAAAACTAAGATAGTTAATAGATTCAGGTGTTACTTTGCGAAAGTCAAGTTTACAGGCAATTTGATCTAAACTTTTCGTAGCATGTTATTTCTAACGAGTAACATCTACAGCGCCTGAGGATGTATCGTGGAGAGGCGGAACACGTGTCGTGGAGATGACCGCAGCAGTTATGGCAACAACAGTGGCATGCATGTACTATGTTACAAATAGTTATTTTATGTTACAAAAAATACGTATTCTATGAAAATAACAAAAATAAAACTGCAAAGTCCCCCGAAGGGGCAGATACTTCCCCCTAATTTTAACAGTTTTTAATTTTTTACGCAGGAACCCTAAATATTTACGGGATAAAAAGTACTCTATATTCTTCTCTGAACAGTCCTCTACCTACCAGTGAAACTCCCGTCAAAATCAGTTCAGCTATTTCGAAGATTAGCCCGGACAAACAACAGACAGACAGACAGACAAAAAAGTTAAAAATGCGTATTTAGGCTTTGGTAACGTGAAATTAATGAAATGAGCTTAAGATACAGGCTTTATTTTGAAATCACAGACAGACACTTCAATTTTATTTATATGTATAGATTATTATATACGTATTTTATAGAATTGCTCTACAATTTTCGTCTAAAAATGCGAATACCCCATTTTTGAATACATTTTTTGCAGACGTGGTAGCGATGGGGACATTTTACATTTCTTTTATGATGGTGTTCCCAATGTTCGTACTAATTTTCAGCTCTGTGCGTATTATACTCGTAGTAACCTTGAATGTGTTCGTTGACCGGGCTATAATGCAAGAGGAAAGAATGATGAAACAGACATACAACACGAAAGTAGAAGAATGTAGGAGCTGAGGAAGACCAAGACTCACCTACCATGACCAAATAGGTCGTGTTGTATCAGTAGGTGGGGTCAGGAGTCTTAGAAACCGGCGAGTGTATATGAGAGGGGCTATGAATATTAAAGAAGCGAGTAAGGTGTGAAAGGACCGAGTTATATAAGCTTGGAGTGAAAATGAAGAAGATGACGTTACCTGGCCCTTGAGCTACCTCACTTGTTTTTTATCACGAAAACCTTCAAACTCTTCAGTTAATCATGGATCCAGCGTTAGCACTGGAAGTGGCAGGCCTGGCCCGCCAGAAGGCCATGGATGAGGTGGCTGCGAGAGGAGACTCTCCGGTGCAGCAGTTCTATGCAGACGCCGTGGTGCTGATCACAGGAGGAACCGGATTCCTCGGAAAGCATCTCACAGAGAAGATACTCAGGTATCCTGACATATGCATCATATGTTAAATTAACCAGTTTGCACTAAGTCATTTAGACAGTTCAAATGTGGACCAAATTGTCCTTTTTAAGGTTCGATATAGCCATAGATAACAGAAACAACGGGAGATGTGACAAGGGGGCGTGGTTGGTGTCGCCGCAATATGCTCAAAACGAGAACATTGCCAAGAACAGTTAGTTAGTTGCAATCAAGTTCGATTGAGATACGTTGCTCCTTGTTTTAGCAAAATGCCAAGTTGTGCTGTTGCAATTTGCAAAAATAGAAGTGCAGTGGTTAACTTTAAATCAAATGGAATCACTTATCACCTGTAAGTACAAATAATATTACGTTTTATAAGCATAAATACAAATTTTTTTTCAAAAATTCTCCGACGCCATTTCTACTCGAACCTTACCACGATTCAAATTTTAAATAATCAACATCTCATTCTTAAATCATACATTGCTTTTCTACCATTACGCAGTCGCCACCGCTCGTTTCCCATCACGCAATGTAAAGCGAGTGATATTATTCGTTCACTGTGTGTGCAGTTTCGAGATACGGCCGCTTGTTTCTGCCGCCGGTTAGGGGTGCGCTTTGACTTCACTATCGATACGAAGTGTCAATAGACTGCTAGTATTAGATAAAAATTATAAGTCTTTACTGTAGTTATTATTTCATCTATATTTTCATCGTCACCCTCGCTGCCAATCCAGCAACTCAACTTCTTGTGACCTCACTAACTCGCATGAAATCAATCATCCTCCAGGGAATTGTTATATAGTATAGTGGGGTTGGCTTTGGTTCTAAGTTGACATTGATCCACTTACACCCCATAAATATTTATTACAAACATTACACTTCTTGATAGATCATAGATCGATATAACGTTGTCAATATCGACAAAGTCATATCGACCCGCGTGTCCCAGCAAAGTCGCTTTATCAGTGTTTGTAGTAGTGCGTGCTTACTTGGGTGTTGTTTAAATAAACGTCCAATGACAGCGTCTTAACAAAAGTGTGTCGTTGTACTTGTGTGCGTAGAATGACATCTTTTATTTATTTAAGTGTGTGAGTGTTTTATGATAGTGTGACACTAGGCGACAACCGTCCCGGTGCAAACTCACGTAGTATGTCACATCTCCCGTTGTTTCTGTTATCTATGGATATAGCTATACGCGGTCGAAATGCAAGCGTTGAGCTAAATTTGTGGCATAACGCTTGTTTTATCACAAGGTTGTGAGAAGAGCTATAAATGCTATAAAAAACGACGTAATCGAGCACCTGAAAATTCGCGTATGAAGTGTATCTTTTTTTATACAACGTCGGAAGCAAATAAGCATATAGCACACCCCGGGCGCTAACACAGCAAAATTTCTCTCTACTGTACCTAATATCGCGTGGCATTTCGCATAGTCTAGAGACCAGCACCGGAATGTATATATCTAGTTATGGTTTCTGGCCCTAGCTTGCTGCCTAGAAGAAGAACCCAAGGCATTCATACAAACTTCAGCACTAGCTTGTCTCTCAAATGCTAATTAATCTTATGGATGTTATTTCTCAGAGCCTGTCCAAATGTGAAGAAAGTTTACTTACTGCTGCGAGAAAAGAAAGGGAAAACAATAGAAACGAGATTGACTGACGTGCTCAAAGATCCCGTAAGTATCAAGGCGGCTGATTATTAGAGACATACATAGCCTGTTCACTGCATTTTTCAGAAATGTGGTAGTATATAAGTTTTGAAGTGTAAGCTCACTAACATCTTTATAGTTAAAGACGGCAAACTTGACGAGATGTATGTATGTATGTACATCTTCACGCCAGGTCCATATTTTATCTGGAGTTACTTCAGGTCAATTCATCAGCATAACTAACTACGTCGTAAAAAATGTATGAACCCAAGGTCTCAGGGAACACTGTGCCGTGCTGTATTGTATACTTGTATTGTTTGCATAATAATTTCATTATTTTAATAAAATCATTTTTTAAATACGCCGAAAACGAATGCAGTATATTATCGTGTTTATTAAGTTTACATTTTTGAAGGTTTCACTTCTATTTATTTGTTATTAAACTGCACCCATATTTTTCTTATGTCAATAAAATTATATTAAACAAAGTAATTATTTGTATGCGATTGCAAATATGTATAAATTTTACAAAATATTTTCAGCATTTAGTTGCATGAATTTTGAGACACTGTAATAATAATGCCCCAAAATCCACTTTGTCGGTTTAATTTTAAAACATTCACCGTGTTATTTAATGTGATACACGTAGTAAAAACATTATTCTCGAAAATATTTTTTTTATAAATAGGCTGATATAATTTGTTCACAATTTTTGCTCTTGTTTGCTAAATACTAATTTGCATGTGATTAATAAAATGAGTGCGTGACGGTTAAATAACACGGTGAATGTTTTAAAATTAAACCGACAAACTGGATTTTGGGGCATTATTTAAAAAAATATTTGTATTTAAAATATAAATAAAATATATGCATATTCCCTATTCACAAATACATAGACATCTCTAATATATTGGCTCGGCAATGGTAGTCTAATATATATATATGCATATAAGGTTGATGCAATTGTTTTGGAACTTTGACTAGACAAACTCCTTTTTATATCATCACAATCGTGTAGGATTATCACTGACTCGGCGATGATGGAAAACATTGTGAGCCTAACCTTGATTAGGTTTTTTTTTTTTTTTTTTTTTTTTTAATAGAAATTACATCCACAGGCTCTTTGGCCCGTGCCTTTTTTTGTTTGTCACGTTTTGTTAGTTTAATTTATTGTTCGCTCCGCAAGTGCTTACAATAAGTGCTTATGTTAATTAATGTTACAATTGTTAACTGAAGTGAGGGATGCGGGCAGACCAGTCCCTCCGCGCGGCACCCGTTCACGAGTTGACGCGGAAGGCAGCCATCGCCGTGCTCAACCATATTTTAGGGAACTCGGCGACCCGCCCCCGACGCCGCCACGCGTCTGGACAGTTTAGTGAGCATGACTGCTCGCTTCCCTCAGTTCAGCTTTTTTTTTTTTTTTTTTTTTCCAGAATTGAAAGGAAATGGCGCCCCGAAGTTGCGCCAGTTTGCCCTTCTTTTCTTTCGTCTTTTCCGTTGTGAGGGAGGAGGAGGAGGGACCGCTCCCTGGGTCCTCAGAGCTTTGAGTCAACGTTTTGATGACCTTTTCGTCCCTCGCCCTCATCGCCATCTTAAGGTTATAGTCCCTGATGTGTTCCGTTGTCGCGGTCTCGGCTCGCTGGATAAACCGAGCTGTCGCGTCGTTGTCGGTACAGTCTGTGTGGTATACACAGCTATCCGTGTGTCTAGAGACCGCGACAACGGCATGGGGGACACTTTGGAGGAGGTGGGATTTTTTGGAGCTTGTACGCACAATAATCACTGACTCGGACGTTAGTCCCTGTGCTTCATGTATGGTTAGGGTGCGGGAACCCGAATTTGCTCCGTAGCCCTGGCTGATAAGGAGTGCCTTCTCAGCCTGGGTGTGGACAAGGTAAAGCGTGTTGTCCTGTTTCGGGATCCGCACCCCTGTGAACCGCTTCAGCGATAGGGATTTGGGGCGAGTCTTGGCCGAGTATATGCCACTGTAGATTTCTCTAAGAGCATACGCTACGTCCTGTGGATTTCTGTACGTACAAAGGAGATTTTGGGAGATTGACGTCACAAGGTTGGGTCTGTTATATAAGGTGTTGAACAGATTGTTCCTGTCGATGTAGGGAAGCTGGTTGTCGTCTCCGATTAGCAGGGCTTCACTGGCTCTGGCTAGTTGTATCGCCATGACTATGGATCCGAAATGGTTCATAAGGGCTTCGTCCACCATTAGGCGTGTACACGATTCGCCCTTATGTAGTCCATTTACTAGTAGGGATGCCATAGTCCGCACTCTCTTTTTGGCTAGGTCACCAAAGCGCGTTTCCAGTTTTTCCCTGAGATCGGTGGCGGCCTCAGTTGTCGTTGTCACTATGATGTCTCTAGCCAGGTCGGCTTGTGACACCACCCACGTGGATTTCCCGCAGCCGGGAACTCCGTTAACCCATGTGATAGTGGGTCTCACCCAGTGCTTCGGGCTTCCGCCTTTAAACAGGTCCCCCGCTATGGCTTCTGCCATATCGAGGATCCTGTCGTCCAGCATTACCTTTGTGCACTTGGCTACCACCACTACCGGGTCTTCGGTCGGTGTTTTAAAGGTGATCCTCCCTTCCTCGCTCTTCTCGTCCAGGGGCACAAAACCGCCAGTTGCGCTGTATGCTGCCATGTACGACCCCGACATGTTACCCAGTATTACTAGGTTCCTGTCGCTGTCGTAGATCGCTGCCTCAGCTTCGCCCAATTTTATCCGTAGCAGTTCCTGCGAGCCACGGTGATAAGTCTGCAAGATGGAGTTGCAGGTATCCATGTTTACTTTCCGCGTTGCTCTGGTGACTGCCACGAACTCGATGAAGGCGTTTACCATGTGGTCTTGCGGCTCCCTAGCCGGTCTGAGTTTGGGGGGGATCACTTGTCCCATGTCTGCTCTTGTGCGGGGGCCAGTGGGGGGTTCCGATCCGTGGCGGGGAGGCGTCTGTGTGAACTTTTCGACCGCCGCTTCCATGGACAGGGCCCTTTCCGCTGCTCTTTTTTTCTTGCAGAGGGTTGGGCCACCGATTGGACACTCCTATTGAGGGTCGCCAATATGGTGGAGAGTATGTGGCTGGATTCTTTGCGCTTCTGTTCTGCCAGACATCTTTCCTGCCTCACCCGTTGTTGCAAGCGTTCAGACCCACTGACGTGGGGGTTAACAATCGGGTGATCCCAGCAGTCCGTGGGAATCAGTTTGGCGCCTGGGTCCCGGGATTGGGCCTTAAGGAAACTTAGGTTTTGTCCCCTGTCCTCGTATACCACGATTTCGTGATGCTGCGAGGCCAGGAGGGCTCCTTCGTAGTCCTTAGTTCTCCCACTGAGGTATCCCACGACCATGGCGTCAATACTGATGATCTTGGCAGGTTCGGCTCTTTGCCCCATGAACTTCAGCACTGCGCACATCTGTTCGAACTCGGTGACTTCGTCGTCCGTGCAGAACAGCGCGATAGTTTTGTTGTTCTTTCGCACTATTCTGCACGTCTGGTTTCCGATTGTCACCTTTGGTAGTTCGTTGAACATCTTGCGCCGCATGGTGGACTTGCGAGTGCTTCCGTTAAGTAGGACTCCGAGTCCCGGCGAGATCGTTACCGTATTTTTCGCCATGGCATTGCAAAAGGCAATCCCTATTCTCTCCGCGTTGTCGTCCATATATAAGGCAACTCCTCTCAGGCGCAGTCCTGGTCGTCCGTCTTCTCCGCATGTTAGGAGGTTGAAAGAGTCATTGAGTGATGTTTGTGTCGTTGTGTCAGTTTGTGGTGTTTGTGTGTCGATGTGTGGTGTGTGTGTCAAGTCCGGGAGTTGAGTCATGTCCGAGGGGAGGGAAGGGATAGGATAGGTTCTGGTGCTGTTTCGCCGCGTTGCGACTGACGCCACCTTATCCATGAAGGCCAGAAGCTTGGGGCGGGATTTATTGCACTCCATGAGCCTTCGTAAATTGTGTCGTGTGAGCTCCAGTTGAACAGAGCACTGCAGGTTGAACCTTTCTAGCTGGAAACGGGGGCAGTCGAGTAATATGTGCCACACCGACTCGCTGATTTCGGGGTCGCACTCGCATCCCGGGCTGGTCTTCAGATTAAACCTGTAAAGGTACTCTCCGAAGCCGCCGTGTCCTGTCAGGATTTGTGTTTGAAGGTGGGTCAGTCTCGTTCCTCTCACGATGCGATAAGCTGTGCTCACATCAGGGAGGAATGCTTTCGTGGCCGAACCCGTCTCGGAGGAGTCGTAGCGCGCTTGCCATTTCTGGACCGACTCCTCTCGGATCTTTTTCCTGACATATGAGAGTGGGACCTCTGCGTAGTCGGGGGTTGTCTCCTTGCTTGCAGCTGTTTTTGCAAGCTCGTCTGCCCTTTCGTTTCCTGCCGTTCCTACATGTGCTCTGAGCCAGAAAAGCCGCACTTTTCTGCCCTGATTTCCTATCCGGGCCATGTTCTCCTTCATGGCCTTAGCCAGGGGGTGGAGCAGCTTTGGGTTGTTCAGTACCTCGAGTGACGATCTTGAGTCACTCAAAATATTTACTGTTTCCCTTTTGCTGTTTTTTGCCCTGATTATGGCCCTATGGCCCTACCTTGATTAGGTTAGGTTACCTAAAGTCTGGTTTTCCCTCTGAACTGCGGAGGTCCATGTAAAGTCAGTATCTTCGTCAAATCTGTAGTTATAGGTAGAGGAGTTCCGCCAGTCCTAATGGATTAAGAAAGGGAGTAACGCTGGGAAGAATAACACAGGTTTATATTCATTTAACAGCACGTGCCACTAGGTACCCATCGTTAGTCGATTTAGTCGCAAGATTCAGATTTGACATTCATTTCCAGGTTTACGATATTCTTCGAAAGAAACGCCCCAATTTGTTCGAGAAGCTGGTCCCGATTCAAGGAGACACTACTGAAATTGGCCTTGGCATTAAGGAGAAGGACAGGAGAACTTTAACGCAGGAGGTAATCAAACTCGTATAGTAGCTAGAAATTTTGTAAACAAACCGACTTGCACTAAGTTATACAAAGAATAATCAATGCAACCAATTTAAGTAACACAACGTATTAGGGCTTATTTTGAAATTGCCGATTTGTACTGAAAAATGAAAACTCGTTTTTTTTCTAAGATGTAACATATAATATATAAATAAGTATCCATCTTTCCTATTATTATATATATATTATATATTGTCTAAGCTGAATAAAAAAAAAATTGAAATTCGAAAATCAAAATGTTGCACATTTTTTAAAGAAAAGAAAATCTCATACCGTGTTGGTTTAATGTCATTTCAAAGTATCTGTTACTATAAAACGGCAATATCATACTTTAACCTGTATTATTAAATTAGTATTTTGCCACTAACGAACATTTTGATTTGGGTGGGTTATTTGACAACTTTATAACAAGCTATCGTATAAATGTTGTGGTACGAGAAATGATGTCTGCGCATAGACTGTCAACATTTAGTTCGCCCAATCGTCCAGGGAGTTGTTATTTGGCTTCCGTTTTCTGCGAGTTGGAGGAACTTCCCCAGACGACATTGACATTTGCAAAAGCAATGTCAAATTGCTTAGCGCCGCCATTTTAGATCATTTCGATGCAGCGAAATGATCTCAAGATGGCGGCGCTTTGCCTTCCGCCGCGCGCCATGCATAACAGTCTTCACACAACGTAACAAGTTCTTTGATTCTTTAGCTATCAAGTGGTGTAATTAATTGTTTACCACCTTAGTGGTATATAAGAAAAAACATGATTGCTTGAGATTTATTATATGTATCATTGGCATATGTGGCATCAATATGGCTGGCAAATCAAATGGCAATATCATTGGCGACAACTTTAGGATTTTTTTATACTGAGACCATTGCAACATGAACTTTACACAAGTTAGCGGTTCTGACTTCTGGGACGGAGATTAAGTTTCTTTTTTATACTACGACGGATAGCAAACAAGCATACGGCCCGCCTGATGTAAAGCAGTTACCTTAGCCCATGAACACGTGTAAGACATTAAACATCACTCGCGCATAGTCACCTCTGCTACTGACACAGCAAGTTCTTAGGAGAGTACTGATGACCTCACTCACACGTAAGAATAGAATAACCTTCAGAGAGTTGTTATTTGCCTGTGGCTTTCTGTGAGGCGGATGTACTTCCCGAGACGGGCTGCTTTCATGCGCCTCTCTTAAAAACACCCAGATCAATACAAACAGATAATGTTTATCATGTGTGGGAATTGAATCCACAAGCGTTGGTGATTGACACAAAGAAGAGTATTGAATTGACCACCGTGGTTCCACTGCGTGAAATTAAATTCTATGAGCGGTGCGGTTATTAAACGAAGCTGTGGCCACCACACTAAATGCCTCCTCAGAACACAACCCGTAGAGGCTGATCTACGCGAGGTGCTCTTGTGAATCCGTGCTTAATTTCTAGGTGAATATAATATTCCACGCGGCAGCCACTACAAGGTTTGATGATAAGCTGAAGATAGCTACGATCACCAACGTGCGCGGCACCAGGGAAGTGCTGGCGCTGGCTAAAGAATGCAAGAAATTGTGGTAAGTTTGGTACAAATTAAGTAGTAGGAATTCAGCTAGGTAGCCCAACTTCAAGAGGTCGCTCGTCGAATTCAAATGGGATCGGCAGCGTTCGGAAAATCGGTAGCTCAATGGCGTAAAGCTCAATTACCCAGTGAGATGTCCGGCGGGCATTACTCTCTCTCTCCACATCCAGAAGTCGAGTAGGCCAGGCGGCATACCGGCAGTGGTGCTGAAGTTGTGTGCTCGTGAGTTGTGTTCTGTACTAACGTGCCTTTTCGTACTTTCCTACTCTACTTTTTACATGGAATACGGGACTTGCCCCTGTGCACCCGATGTTCAAAAAGGTTTCGGCCAATTTGTGTTGCTATTGATGACTTATGGCACAGAAACGTGCTTCGGAATTTCTCTTTGTGATAGATTCAGGATACGGAGGTGCTCACTCTGTAGTAGAACTGGACTTATCGCTATGACTGTGATGATGACGAATGTGGCATGAAAGGATAACAAAACATATATACAATGTCACTGTGGAAGAACGTTGGAGCCGAATAACTCTCCTAGCATGACCAATTCGATCCTGTTTTATCAGAAAGTAATGTCAAGCCATAGATGCTAGCGTGCATGAAAGGAAACTGTGAATGTTAAAGAAGCGAGTGAGATGTGAAAGGATCGTGTCATGTAGTGCAGCTCTCTCCACCCCGCAAGATATTTGGAGTGAAACTATAGATAGAGATAGTATAGATAGATATGTAAGACGTCATTTCAGCCTGTATTATTCCACTGCTGAACATAGGCCTCCCTTCTAGACA
Organism: Pyralis farinalis; assembly: GCA_947507595.1. Classification (NCBI taxonomy): domain Eukaryota; kingdom Metazoa; phylum Arthropoda; class Insecta; order Lepidoptera; family Pyralidae; genus Pyralis; species Pyralis farinalis. The sequence continues at coordinate 3,702,963 of OX382263.1, forward strand.
ACCGCTCGCCACAGTCTTGAGCCACCTGCATCCATCAATTCCCTACATATCCTTTGGGATCGTCGCATCATCTTGTCGTGGGGCCATGCCACAATGCATGTACTGCTAGGTACAGGAACGACATTGGATTACCTTTTTTTCTCAACAGTTAACGGTTCTACGAGGTATGTGACCGGTCCATGGTCAGCTTGTTCATTAATTGGGCTACGTCAGATGCTTTAGTTCTGTTGCGGACATCCTCATTTGCGTTGATTATATCACGCAGCGAAACCCCAAGCATAGCTTTTTCCATAGAATGATGAGGGGCCTTGAGCTTTCATATACGGGCCCCAGTGAAGGGCCACGTCTCAATTCCGTATGTCATCACTGGCAACACGCTCTGTAGGAAGACTTTAGTCTTCAGACGTTGAAGTATTTAGGAGGAGATGATGTGTCGAAGTTTCCTGAACGCTGCCGAGTTGAACTCGTCTGGTGACCTCTCAGTCAAAGTTGGACTTACCTAATTGAATAGCCTGTCTTAGGTAGACGTTCGTCAACAACTTCGAGTATAGTGTTCCCAACGTGGCCGGCGTAGGTGTGACATGGACATTTAACATGGTCTTAGTCTTGTCCATGTTCATTTCGGGGCCTACCTGGTTGGAAACACTATTGAGGTCATTGAACATAAAGCTGAGGTCCAGCGATCTCGCCACGAGAACTATATCGTCAGCAAATCGTGAGTGATGTATTCGCCATTGATGTCGATGATACGGTATCATTTCCTGTACAAGAGCTTGAAGACACCATAAAAAGGTGCGGTGAATAGTTTCGGGACGTGACGTCGCCCTGTTCTACACCTTTTTGCACTTGGATCAGTTTCGTACTCTGCTCCTGCACTCGGATACAGATGCCTTACTGTATAAAACCTTCAACGGTTCGATGTACCGATAGTCAATTCGGCATCGCTGGAGAGACTGTAACACCGCCCATATCGCAACCGTATGAGATGACTCTACAAGACGTTTAAGTGAGACGTCCCAATGGCAATCTATCTATAATCTATAACTTCACACCAAATCCCTTGCGGGGTAGGCAGAGAGAACCGAGCGCCACGTGACTCGATCCTTACATATCTCACTCGCTTCTTTAACATTCATTGCTCTTCTCATGCACGCTCGCCGGTTTCTAGGGCTCCTGACATCACCTTCTGATAGAACACGACCAATTTGGTCATGGTAGGTAACTCTTGGCCTTCCCCGGCTCCTACATCCTTCCACTTTTGCATTGTATATCTGATTCGTCATTCTTTCATCTTGCATTCTTTCTACATGTCCGAACCATCGGAGCATGCCTCTTCTTATTTTAACACCGACGCTCTCTTTCAGACCAACTCTGTTTCTAACATCATCATTGCGAATACGGTCTACAAGCCTTACGGCACAAATTTTGCGTAGCGATCGCATTTCGACCGCGTTTATTCTACTTTCATGCTCTTTCTGCCATACCCAGCTCTCGCTTCCATAAGTTAGCGTAGGGACCAACACTGCATTGTGTATAGCGAGTTGTGCCTTCTGGCTCAAGGTTTTACTGCCAAGAAGTTTTCCCAACGCTCCATTCACACTATTCCCAGCACTCACTCGTCTTTCCACATCTGCGGTGTACCTTCCATTCCTGCTGAAAGCGCATCCAAGATATACAAACTCATCCACTTGTTCCAACACTTTATCATCAATCGTAATCCTTACATTAGTTCTGGATATTTACATTTTATCTCTTTTACAGGTCACTGGTGCACATTTCAACGGCATATAGTCACGCTACTAGAGATCGTATAGGATCTGACATAGTGGAGAAATTCTACCCGACCCCAATTGCCCCAAGCACCTTGATAGGGATGGCTGAAAGCTTGGACGACAGCAAGTTGGATGACATGACTCCCACGTAAGTCACCGACTCTATCTCAACTCCGACATTTACAATTGATATCATAATGAAGGAAAGAATTGCGAAACAGATATACAACGCGAAAGTAGAAGGATGTAAGAGCCTAAGAAGGCCAAGACTCACCTACCATGACCAAATAGGTTATGTTTTATCAGATGTCATGTCAGGAGCCTTAGAAAGCCGGCGAGCGTGCATAAGAAGAGCAATGAATAATAAAGAAGCTAGTGAGGTATGTAAAGATCGAGTCATGTGGGGCTCTGTTCTCTCTGCCTACTGGCGGAGCGGGCTACTATGGCGTGAAGTTATAGGTACATAGATATTTTTTTAGGGTTCCGTACCCAAAGGGTAAAACGGAACCCTATTACTGAGACTTCGCTGTCCGTCCGTCCGTCCGTCTGTCACCAGGCTGTATCTCATGAACCGTGATAGTTAGACAGTTGAAATTTTCACAGATGATGTATTTCTGTTGCCGCTATAACAACAATTACTAAAAAATATAATAAAGTAAATATTTAAGGGGGCTCCCATACAACAGAGGTGATTTTTTTGCTCGTTTTTGCTCGATATTGATAACGGCAACAGGTAGACGCTTGAAATATTCACAGAATATTTAGTTATATATTCACTTTAAGAATATACAATTAAATTAAAATAAAACAAATATTTAAGGGGGGCTCCCATACAACAAACGTGATTTTTTTGCCGTTTTTATAGATAATTGTACGGAACCCTTCGTGCGCGAGTCCGACTCGCACTTGGCCGATTTTTTTTATTTGAAACGTCTATTGGCGAACCGCATGCCGTGACGGAAGTGGGCATGACGGAAGTCTCATGCTGTCATGCGTCAAAGGAGATTGATTAACATTGGGGCTTTTGAACCCCTGATTGTATATCTACGAAATAGTACGTACAATTTTTAAACAATTTATTAGAAATGAGTACAAAACTGTCGCGCTTTTTGGATCCTAGAAAACATTATCACATAAGAAAGGAAATCGCAATTTTTTACTCGGTACTTCGGTACTCAAATCCAAATCGCTCGCCATTATCATTTCTGTTCTGAACTTCAACAAAGTTCATGTTTAAAAACTTACGAAGATCACAGCCTAAAAGAAGCAATTGCTCAACACCAGGGATTCCCAAACTATTTTGAACAAGAGACCCCTTTTGCAAAATGAACTGATACCTCAGAACCCCATAGCCGAATTATTTTCAAAATCTTCTATCAATTCTAGTTTTTGAAGTGATAACTTCTTATGGGAGGGTAAACCGCTTCGCTACGTAACGCATTACGGCGCCACTCTGTCTGACTTCCCTTTCTCTCACGCATACGGCAGCGGATTGTTTAAGTTATCACGTCTGTCGGGCGTCCCGAGACGCACACGTTTTTTTTTTAAAGTACGACAATGATACTTCCTACTCAAATACTCCTACTGAAAATTGTTCATTCTTCTATTCATGGTAACGCGTAAGTCGTAAAAGTTTTATATTATATTCTTAGATTATTTACTATTTCACCTATTAAATATGTATGTAGATTGATTTTGTTGAGTATTATTACTGTTGAAAGTACAACATTAATAGTATTTTATTTCTTCTCACACATTATACTATATATACTTTTGCCTAGTATCTAAATCTAATATACTAAGTACCTTAATATTACAAATAGCTATAGTGTGAGAAGCTGGTGCCTGAAGTAGACTTTGAGAGCCTGTATCACCAGGTTCTCACCTCCCGGTAACGCTCCTGCTAACGGACATTAATACATTCATTTTATAGCATATAAGAGTAGTAAGTATACAAAACTGATTTGAGTACACAGATCCTGAGTATACATATGTAGTTTATATAAATATGAACAATGGTACTTCATACTGAAATATTAGTCACTCTTACAACTAGTTGGTAGACGTAACACAGCTCATAGAGTATCTTGAAAGCTTCGAACAAGAACTTGTGTTAATTAATAGGATTTAGACCTCGTCGACCCTCAAATCAGTAGTCGTTTATGTCGACCCCGGGGAAACCGACATCGACCACTTTAGGAATCCGTGCTCTAGACAATAGCTTTCAGATTGTGTTCTTGCCGGTGACGAAAAACAGTTTTTTATATGTCGGATGGCAAACAAGCGTATGGCCCGCCTGATGTGAAGTAGTTATTGTAGCCCGTGAATGGATGCAACACAAAAAGTGTCGCTCGCAGTTATCTCGGCTGGGCTGGATGGCATGGTCATCAGATAACTTCTGAGATACGACGTGCAGCGTGAGCCAAGCGCGAGCGACACTTTTTGTGTTGCAAGTTTTCATAGGCAACAATAACTTTTTTTTTATACGTCGGGAGGCATACAAGCATACGACCCACCTGATGTAAAGCGGGTACCGTAGCCTATAAACACTTGCGATATATTAAGTATCACTCGCGCGATGCCTTCTCTGCTGCTTACACAGCAACTCCTTGGGAGCTTACTGGTGACATCACTCACACGCAGGAACACAACAATCCTCTAGGGAGTTGTTATTTGGCTGCGGTTTTCTGTGAGGTGGAGGTACTTCCCCAGACGGGCTGCTTTGATGCGCCCTACCTCTCTTAAATACTATAAAATACTCTTAAATCTCTTAATAACTACTTCACATCCGGCGGGCCATTGTTGTTGTTGCCACCAGATATATAAAAAAACATTGATTCTTATGGTATACCATCGTTACTCTATTCAGTAGGTAGGTAAAAGTTTTCAACATGAAGTACTGACAAAGGGCAAGCTCGACACGTCGGCTATTATAAGGCAGCTACGCATCACGCAAAGACGGTTCCAACCAGAAGACGCGTCAAGCTCGTGATAATAAGCCTTTTTAGGGTTCCATGCCTTAAAAACAAAACGGAACCCTTATAGGATCACTTTGTAGTCCGTAAGTCTGTCTGTCAAGACCTTTTTCTCAAGAACGGGTGTAGCTATCGAGCTGAAATTAATATCAAATACTCAGGTCTCTAATCCCTTTGAGCAGTGAAAAAAATCAAACTTCTAAGTCAACGCAATCACAAGATATGGCTGTTTATGCCTAGTTTATGCGCATATTTTGACACTCGCAAGGGAATCAATACCTATTTACCATAGGGTACTTCCCGTTGACCTAGAATCATGAAATTTGGCAAGAAGCAATGTCATGTAGCACAATTAAAGGAAAAAATACGAAAACCGTAAATTTGTAGTTACAACACAAAAAAAAAAGACACGCTGGTCCCAGGTTTGAATCCCGACATGTACTTGATATGTAACACTAAATTTATGTTTTCGGATGTATGTACTTATACTCGTACTATTTGTAATTATCACTCGCTCGGCGGTGAAGGAAACATCGCGAAAAATTCATAAGTCATAGAACATATATTTCGAAAAACGTGTGACCTAACCTAAGAAAGATATGGTTTTACCTGCGGTTTGTGAGGAAATGACATTCGCTCCATGTAAAGATCAGTACCTTCGTTAAATCCTTAGTCTTAGGTAGCGGACCCCGCCAAACCTAATGGATTAGGAAGCGGGATAACGGTAAGAAGAATAGCTATTATGGTGTTAACTTTCGACTAAATTAACTTTTACTTGTTAACTTAAGAGTTGCAGACTGCTGTGTTAGCAGCAGAGGAGGCATCGCGCGAGTGATACTGAATATATCGCAAGCATTAATAGGCTACGGTACCCGCTTTACATCAGGTGGGCCGTATGCTTGTATGCCTCCCGACTTAGTATAAAAAAAACTTAACTTTTACAGATTAATTTTTTCAGACTAATAGAAGGCTGGCCCAACACCTACACATACACGAAGTCGGTGACAGAGGAGCTGATCAGGAGTGCAGAGGGAGACATCCCCATCTCCATCATAAGACCTAGCATAGGTATGTATACAAATATCTTGACTACAAATATCTTTTACTATGCTTGTGCTACTTATATACAAATATCTTTTACTATGCCGACTCAACTTATCCCACTGCAGAGATACATGTCTCCCTTCAACTGAAGGGTTTTAGAGCATATTCCACCAGGCTGTACGACTGCTGATTGCCGGAGGCCAGTGTTGTCAAGCCGCCCGAGGGCCACTGACTTAGCTTCACGACTATCATCTATCGGCAACAACCGGCACCGACGTCTTAACGTGCCCTCCGAGCACAGAGAAGTTCGAGATGGATAAACCCATCCATAGACAGGTCGAATTTGCTTAACCCAAGTGTTCGGTTAGAATGACGCTCATATCGCCGCCATTGAGCTCGCAACCTCTTAATTTGAATGTCCTTTATATATCATCATCATTATTTCTGCCGAAGCAAATCCAATTCCGAACATAGGCCTCCCCTGAAGCTGTGTTTTTTATGCAACGTTGGGAAGCATACAATGATATGGCCCACCTGATGTACAGCGGTCACCGTAGCCTATGAACACTTGCAACACATTAAGTATCACCGCGCAATGCCACCTCAGCTGCTAACACAGCAACTTCTTAGCAGCTTAGTTTTTCTTTTTTTTTATACTACGTCGGGAGGCATACAAGCATACGGCCCACCTGATGTAAAGCGAGTACCGTAGCCTATTAACGCTTGTAATATAATAAGTATCACTCGCGCGATGCCACCTCTGCTGCTTACAAAGCAACTCCTTGGGAGCTTACTGGTGACCTCACTCACACGCAGGAACACAACAACCCTCTAGGGAGTTGTTATTTGGCTGCGGTTTTTTGTAAGATGGAGGTAATTCCCCTGACGGGTTGCTTTAATGCGCCCCACCTCTCTTAAAAATACCAAGCCATACAAACAAATATATTCATGCACACAAATGTTTGTCCTGTAGCTTTTATCAAGAGAGGTATGGCGCATCAAAGCTTACTGGTGACTTCGCTCACGTAGGATCACAACAATTGGCTTGCAAGCCCTCTGGGAGCCGTGCTTTCTGGTTCGCTCGCTAAAGCTGCCGACGGAAATTTCTGTCAATCGTCCATGCCGCCACGGCCAAACCCGGATGGCAGTTTGGTCTATAGCGTCTCTTTGCCTCTAACTTGAATATGAATGACGGGGGAGTTGTGCCGGTATACGGCGCTTACACAGCGCTGGGCTTCGGCGATTGAGACTCAAGCTGAGGCATTGGCTGTCAGCCTAGATATGGCGAAAGCGTTCGATCGGGTCTGGCATCGGGGTCTTCTATCGAAGTTACCATCGTACGGGCTTGTGCCCGAGGGCTTGTGTAAATCGGTTGCCAGCTTCTTATCCAACAGATGCATAAAAGCCGTAGTTGACGGTGGCTGTTCCGATAATATGGATACCAATTCTGGCATCCCTCAGGGCTCTGTACTACCTCCGACGCTGTTTCTACTGCTTATCAGTGTTGTCAATTGATGGCATTCATTGTTACGCGGATGATAACACCGGGGACACTTATTATACAGACCGAACTAACATTCCTTGTTCCCTTGTGGAGGAACGTCGCTTCCTTTGACTAAAGTATATGTCTGGGGGAGACTGAACTTGGACCAATTTAGCCCCATAAAGACACAAGTTTGAGATACCACCGCTAAGAACTCTATTTGCTGTGGTTCCTCAGTTCCAGAACACACTAGTTACATCGCCAAAAGTATTGGGATTCTCGGTGTCGAGATCTCCACCGATGTCGAGTATCGAAATCACCAGGAGGAGAAGATCAAACTGGCGTCAACTCGGTGTGCTCAACAGGGCAAAGCAGTACTTCAGTGCGAACATGCTTAACATCTGTTAAGCAATCAGTCAAAATATATATATTCTTTATTGCATATTATTACATATGACATTGTTACATTAGAGGTGTACACGCGGTGAGCTTATCTCTAAAAGAGATCTCTTCCAGCCAACCCCGCGGGCGGTAAAAGAAATCATTGTTGGCCGGGTGACAAAAAAAAATATTGGTAGGAAAAATAGCACAATGAATAAAATTAAAAACAAAAGATATTTATTATACGTAATATTTACAAATTTCATTCATAGCCTACAAGTACAATAGATAGATATTTAAATATATATATTTATATATACTTATATACAAAGAAATAAATACATACAATAAATATATACATATTTAATTACAGTGTTTGAGAAATAAGTAGTCTTTTAACCTTTTTTTAAAGTCGTGGCTGATGGACAGTCCCTAATTTGTGGTGGTAGTTTGTTCCAGAGCAGCGCGGCACGAACAGTGAAAGAGTTGAAGAAATAGTTAGAGTGTGACATGGGATAATTCAAGGCTTGGATATGACAGGGGCGTTGGGATCGCGAGGGGTGGTAATAGTGGGAAGCGAGAACTGAGGTACTGGGGAGAGCTGGGGTTATTGAGGAGTTTATAAAGAAAATTTAACAGGTGCACATTTCCGCGAAGGCGAATAGGGAGCCACTTCAATTGAGTACGAAATTCGGACACATGATCAAACTTTTTGAGACGAAACACGAACCGGATCGCCAAGTTCTGCAGGCGCTCCAACTTGTTCAACGGCTCCTCTGACGCATCTAAATAACAGATATCGGCAAATTATGATAATAATTGACTTTGTACTAAGTTATGTAAATGTGTTTTTTTTACTCATACTGTAAATTATATTATCAATTGTACCTACCTTCTAGGGAAATGGGTTGGTACCATCTGTCGGTCAACTTTACCACCCCGCGCGCTCAGTGGTCAAATTAAATAGCACCTCCACGAAGCTCTCCATGTTATACACTCCCGTCCCTTTGCACGAAATCACTCCCACATATTGCTGCGAGAGGAAACATGTTATATATCAAAAAGAGGGCCCAATCCGGCGCGATGCTATCGCCTTTTGTGTAACACAGTGCCAAGAGCGAATGTTACAAAAAATCCTGTACATCGTTTTCCTACTTATAAAATTAGTACTAAAGTAAGTAAGTAAGTAAGTTCTTTATTGTGTATGGAAGACAAGGTAACAAAAAACAGGTCTTATTGTTGATTACAAACAGTAACACTTCATCCTACCTTTTCAGGCGTATACACATTATAATAACGCTAAATCTATTATATTTCTACTTATAATCTAAATATTCTTGTATGCTATAAAAACATTTTTTTTCCAACCATTCTTTAACAGTAGCTCTAAATTTAGAATGGTTAAACTCCTTAAATTGCAATAACAATTTTAATCTTTTTATACTTATACAGATATCATTTTTTACACTAATAACATATAAATAAATGTCGCTAATTTGAAAACTTTATACATACATCTTTTTCTATGAAGATTTCATAACTGCGCATTATAAAAGATCTATTATCGTAGGTAATTTCAAAACTTGAACGCCTAATTATAGTTCGCAATGAAGATGAACAGTTTATACATACGAAGAATGAAGAATTTGAAACTTTTGCATTTATCCGGATTATATTCGCTATTTTTACTTTTGACACAGAGGTCGACGCGAGCGTTTCGGCAGCCGTTTACTGTCATTGTTTCTTAATATCTTTTTTTATTGAATTCGTTGCTTTGTTTTTACGTTTTATAGTAGTGTTTTGTTACCAATTATATTCTGTTATTGTCGAGTTTCTGTTATTGGAACACCGTTCAGGGTGAAAAGGAGTCAACCTTTTCCCGCTCCTATGGGTTATGGCTTTAAGTGAAACATCAAAAGTTTCTTTCTCTATCTTCATTTTAGCCCAATCGTATGTTTCATTATCGTATTTATTATCGTATCGTGTTGTATTATCGTAGTGAATTTCAAAGCTTGAGCGCCTAATTATAGTTTCCAATGAAGGTGAACTGTTTATACATACGAAGTATGAAGAATTTGAAACTTTTGCATTTATCCGGGTTATATTCGCCATTTTTTATGTTTCAGTTATAGCGACGTACTCCGAACCTTCGCCGGGCTGGTTGGACAAAAGCTGCGCGTTTGGTGCTACTGGGGTAAATGTTTTTTCGTACATTACTAAAGTAATGAACAAGCGTACGGCCCTCCTGATGGTAAATCCAAGAAGGCTTGTGAGGTAGGCCGCATCAAAGCAACCCGTCTGGACTTCGATCTCGTAGAAAATCGTAGTCAAATTACAGCTCTTTGGAAGGTTGATGTGTCACTGTGGTCACCAGTGAACTACTAAGAAGTTACTGTGTTAGCAGCAGGAGTAGCAACACGCGAGTTGTATATATTGCAAGCGTTCATATGATACGGTAACCGCTTTACATCATCATCCACATCAAGTGGATATGATTATACACACGGTATTGAGCCCTTGATTTTACGAAGATTTTGCCTCCCTTTATGCGTTCTTTTGTACAATGGGTTGTGTTCCGAGATGTTTACCAACCAATCGGCCACTTGCCGGCACATGCCGTCCGCCCCTCCCTCTTAAAAAAACCAGTGTGCTTTAGACCACACGACTGAAGTAAAACTTCTTTAGTTCCATAGTGTGATACAGACAATAGGCCTGCGCTGTGTCTTACATATACGAAACTTAACTCGCTATGAGAGAAAGAAAATGTGTGCTCGCACCTCTCTCTCTTGCCCCTACAGTAATATACGAAACGTAACTCTCTACTAAGTTCTAGTTAGTGAACTAAAGGGGTTTAGAGCATACTCCACCACGCTGCTCAAAATGCGGATTGGCGGAGGCCAGTGTTTTCAAGCCGCCCGAGGGCCACTGACTTAGCTTAACGACTGTCATCTATCAACAACAGCCGGAACCGACTGCTTAACGTGCCCTCCGATGTACGGAGAAACTCGAGATAGATAAACCCATCCATAGACAGGCTGCGGTTGCCGTTGCTTAACCTGTGTGTTCGTTTAGAATGACACGCTCAACTACGCCATCCAGCTCTCATCGAGTTATCTATCTATAACTTCACGCCAAATCCCTTGAGGGGTAGGCACAGAGAACCGAGCGCCACGCGACTCGATCCTTACATACGAGTACCTCACTCGCTTCAATAACATTCATTGCTCTTCTCATGCACGAATGACGAAACAGATATCCAATGCAAAAGTGGAGGGATGTAGGAGCCGAGGAAGGCCAAGACTAACCTACCACGACCAAATTGATCGTGTTTTATCAGAAGGTGATGTCAGGAGCCCTAGAAACGGGCGATTACTACACAAAATCGTGTCATATGGTTTCATGCACACAATGAACAAAATATTTGTCCCCGTGGGAATTGAACCCTTGATGGTAAAGTAGCAATGCTAACCGCTTCGCCACTGAGCTCCCTTATTTATTTTACTATTTTATTTCAGTTAATACTTGGTCCAGGATTAGGAGTCCTGCACGTGGTGATAGCTGATAACAACATAAATATAGATGTTATACCAGTTGATATAGTGAACAATGCCACCATAGCTGCCGCCTGGGAGACCGCCAGGAGATGGCGGGCGGGAGACAAGGACATCAGGATATATATGAGTGGAAATTACCGGAACAGCTTACTTTTTGGTTGGTTCAGTACAAATTCTTAAAAGAGGTAGTGCGCATCAAAGCAGCCCGTCTGGGGAAGTACCTCCATCTTGCAGAAACCTGCAGTCAAATAACAACTACCTAGAGGGTTGTTGTGTTCCTGCATGTGAGTAAGGTCATCGGTAAGCTATTAAGGAGTTGCTGTGTTAGCAACAGAGGCATCGCGCGAGTGATTCTTAATTGTATTGCAAGCATTTATAGGTTATTAAAACCACTTTACAGGTGAGCCGTATGTTTGTATGGCTCCCGTTGTATAAAAAAAACCTGAAACTTGATGTTCTACTGCGTGTGCTTTCGCCACGAATTAGTTCATCCGAACTAGCGCCGACCGTCACTCAACCATCAACCACCCGTTAGTCATGTATGCTGTCCTTGCCATGGCTACTGCGGACGTCCCTTTACAACGTCAGGAGTCATACAAGCATACGGCGGATAAAGCGGTTACCGTAGCCTGTGAACGCATGCAACACTTTGAGCATCACTCGCGCGATGCCTCCTCTGCTACTTAGTCAACTCCTTAGGATCTCACTGGTGACCTCACTCACACGCAGGAACACAACAACCCTCCAGGTAATTGTTATTTGACTGCTGTTTTCTGTGAGGTGGAGATACTTCCCCAGGCGGGTCGCTTTGATGCATCCTACCTCTCTAAAAACATCCAGACCAATATAAATAGACATGTTCATTCATACAAATGTTAGTCCTGTGTGGGAATCGAATCCACGAGCGTTGGTGTCAAAGTCGCGTTATTCATAGCGGCGCCATCGAGCTCGTCAAAAATGTGTTGGTCTCGTAGCATGCTATCCTAACGATTACCATGCGCAGCTCCTGAGGATGCTTCGTAGTGGTGCACGTGTCGCAAAGACGACTGGAGCAGCCTGAACAGACATCATGCATCTACTAACGGTAGTGGGTAGTTGCAGGCCGGCGCTAATCGAATAAACAACGAGCTCGGTGGCGCAGTGGTGAAACGCGCTGTTACGCTACTTTGACACCAATGCTCGTGGGTTCGATTCCCACACAATACAAACATTTGTGTGCATGAACATGTCTGTTTGTCTTGGTCTGGGTATTTTCTATATATAATAATATGTATTTACAAAAAAACAATGTATTTACGTATGTTTATCAGTTGTCTAGTACCCATAACACAAGCTTCGCTTACTTTGGGGCTAGATGGCGCTGTGTAATTTGTCCGACAATATTTATTTATTTAAACTATTTTTTTATACAACTATATTGGCAAACAAGCATGCGATTCGCATTAGATGGTGAGCGGTCACCGCAGCCTATTGACGCTTGTAATACCACGGGGATGTTACTCGCGCGCTGCCAATCTTGTGACTTAAGGCTGTTTCGTCACAGTACCCAGTAATTTCTCTGCCATATCTCACCCTTCAAACCGGAACACAGCTATATAAATATAACTGCTTGGCGGTAGAAATAGGTGAGACAGAGGTACCCACGCAGACGAGTTTTGTACAAAGCCTCCCTCTGGTAAAAGTAACTAACTGGCAGCAGTAGCATATGAAGTATACCTATTAGTTGATGTTCCAGGCAAGCTTGTGGACATAATGGAGACAGACGCTATCGCCATTCCAAGTCCCAAGACACTGTATCACGTTGGCGTGTTTCAAACCAAGTACTTAGCAGTAGCCTATGTTTTATACTGGTTGGTGCACTACATACCTGCCTATGTTGTCGATCTGATCCTGACCATAATTGGGAAGAAGCCAATGTGAGTATTTTCTTTACATAACGTCGAAGGTATTCAATACTAAATTAGATTCGATTATTTATAACACTTTCCTCAAAGCCCATTTGATGTTTATTCAGTGTTGCCATCAATTCCACAGACAACAAGTTTTACAACACGGGTCCATAGATATATACCTCATCTTAAAATATATATGATAGTATATATATATATATATATATATATATATATATATATATATATATAGTAGTACCTCCACCTCACAGAAAACGCAACCAAATAACAGCTCCCTAGAGGGTTGTTGTGTTCCTGCGTGTGAGTGTGGTCACCAGTAAACTCCCAAGAAGTTGCAGTGTAAGCAGCAGAGGAGGCATCGTGCGATTGATAATTAATATATCGCAAGCGTTAATAGGCTACGGTACCCGCTTTACATCAGGTGGGCCGTATGCTTGTATGCCTCCCGACGTAGTATAAAAAAATATATAAACTTACCTTTAGCTTAAACATTTTCCACGTAGAGCGTGTCGTCAGATAACCGTGTTTGGATCTTCCGAAACACGATTCCCCCGGCCAGAACTCTTGCTTCGTCTGCCATCAGCACCTGGTCCCCATTTCTTAGTAACACGGCCAGCCTAGCTGTCCGATTTATTCACACAGCATTCATTTACGCAGACGCGACGGCCTGGATTGATACAGTTAAGAAGAAGTTTGCTAATCGTTTAGTATGTATGTATGTATATCTTCACACCAACTCCCTTGCGGGGTAGGCAGACAGAACTGAGCGTCATAAGACGCTGTCTTTACATACTTCACTCGCTTCTGACATTCATTGCTCTTTTCATGCACGCTAGCCGGTTCCTGGGGCTCCTGACATCACCTTCTGATAAAACACGACCAATTTGGTCATGGTAGGTTAGTCTCGGTCTTCCCCGGCTCCTACATCCTTCCACTTTTGCATTGTATATCTATTTCGTCGTTCTTTCGTCCCGCATTCTTTCTACATGTCCGAACAAACGGAGCATGTCCTTTCTTATCTTAACACCGACACTCTCTTTCAGACAAACTCTTTCTCTCACGTTTTCATTACGAACGCGGTCAGCAAGCGTTATGCCACAAATTTTGCGCAATGCTCTCATCTCGACCGCATTTATTCTACTTTCATGCTCTCTCTGCCATACCTAGCTCTCACTTCCATAAGTTAGCGTTGGGATTTGCACCGCGTTGTCTACAGCGAGCTGTGCCTTCTGGCTTAGATTTCGGCTGCCTAGCAGTTTACCCAACGCTCCATTCACCCTATTCCTGGCACTCACTCGTCTCTCCACATCAGCGGTGTACCTTCCATTGCTGCTTAAAGCACTTCCAAGATATACAATCTCATTCACTTGCTCCAACACTACATCATCAACCTTAATCCTAGTGTTCGTTCTGGTTGTCTCTCTTTCAAATATATATATCTTGGTTTACTTCGCATTCAATTGTAAATTTTAAATGCTCATTTTAAAGATATGCCAATAAAAGCAGTGATGGACCAGTGAACAAAGAACCGGCCCACTGACCCCGGTTCGAATCCTGGCATGTACCACTAAATTCGTGTTTTCTGATTTATGTACATATTTATAATTATCACTCGCTCAGCGGTGAAGGAAAACATCGTGAGGAAACCCGCACGTCCAAGAAATTATATTTCGAAAAACGTGCGTAAACTAAGAAAGTTCTGGTTTTCGTGGTCGTGGAGACTGCAGTCTTTCCATGTAAAATTCCGTATCTTCGTCAAATCCTTTGCTTATGAAATGAAATAATACGCCAGTGTTTTCAAGCTGCCCGAGGGCCACTGACTTAGCTCAACGACTGTCATCTATCGACAACAGCCGCGACCGACGGCTTAACGTGCCCTTCGAACACGGAGGAACTCGAGATAGATAAACCCATCTATAGACAGGCTGCGACGTCGACGTTGCTTAACCTGCGTGTTTCGTTAAAATGACACACTCAACGATGCGACGCCATCGAACTCTCAATCTCATTACAATTGCACATTAATTTCCAACACATTCGCAATATTCCCAATATCTGTCGAGACCACATAATATCGGTATACACCGTAACATCAATCTTTTCAAAGGGGCTTCTACGCGTTGAATCTATATCCCCGCGCACGCCCATCAAATAACCGGGATTATAGCCCGTGACATAAAATTTATGGTAATATCAGGATTTCCTCCAAAAGAGTTCAACGGGTTTGTTTTTTTATTTTAAACATCTTATTTTTTTTTCAGTCTGAACAAAGTATATTTAAAGGCTTGGAAAATTAACAAAGTACTTTCATATTTCACGACGAATGAATGGTCTTTCATAGATGAGAATACAAGTAAAATGTACCAGAGCCTGTCGCAATCTGACAAGGCCATCTTCAACTTCGACCCAACTGTGTTCCAATGGAAAGAGATGATGGGGCTTTGGAGTATTGGGATAAGAAAATATATCGTCGAAGACGGTCTTAAAGACACCGACATTGGACTGAAGAAATTGTTTTGGTTCAAGATTTTGAATTACTGCTTGGTTTCTTTATATGTTTACGCTTGGTGGAAGTTCCTTGGGTGTATTTATTGGATTTTATGCTTGGTTTTTAATTTTTATTAAACAATTTAAAGTTATTTTTGTGTTATTTTATACAATTATAATTTAGTTTTCTTTTTTTTTTCAAAGCATATGGCCCGCCGATGACGTAGAGCGATTACTGTAGCGTAACGCTTGGTAATTGGTAACGTAATACAATAAATATTACGCACGCGATGCCTCCTCTGCTGCTAACACAGCAACTCCTTAGGAGCTCACTGGTGACCTCACTCACACGCAGAAGCGACATCCCTCGAAGAAGTTGTTATTTGACTGCGGTTTTCTGTGAGGTGGAGGTACTTCTCCAGACGGGCTGCTTTGATGCACCCTACCTCTCTTAAAAGCACCCAGAGCAAGACAAACAGACATGTTCATGCACACAAATGTTTGTCTTATGTTTAGTAACTGAGGCGTTCTATGGCGTCAATATGGGTGTTAGCCTAATAGAACATACAATAAAAGAAATAAGAACATACAAGTTAAGCAGCGTCGAATATAGCTTATCTATGGATGAATGATAGAGCTAGTCTGTAGCTGTGCGATCGCTGGGCGCACAGCTACAGACTAGCTCGCCGCGTGTCTCATGTGCAAAATGTCACGTCAGCGGACTGCTCTACAGTACCAAAATTTTATTCCCAAGAAATAAAATTATTGAAAATCTTATTGGCCTGGTGAGTCTTGCCTCGCAACCTTCACATGTGGTACCTGGGAATATGCGGGGGTGGCAGTATGCGAAAGAGACATCGAGTTTTATGTAATTCTAACACATCTTTATTGCTAGCGAACTGGGCGGTGACAAAGGCCGAGCGCTTTTTTTTTCGTTCTTCGTCCATGAAAATGTAGACCCACAAGAGAAGGACTAACCCACACCCTGGCGTGCGTTAGTCATTCTTCCGTGAGGGACACCCTCCGGGACCCGATGGGAGGGAGCCGGTGAACTCTCGTGAGTACCCTTTCGGACGGCCGAACGAGTTATGTCAGACTCCTACTGACTCCTACTGACTAAACTAACCGCCTAGGGACTGCCTTTAGCCGGGAAGGCTTTAAAGGCTTCATTGGAGGCGATCACCCCAGCGGATGCGGGGCGACGCAAGCGGCCGGGTGCCATCGCTTATATCTCTACACACGACAGAGTTATCTCTACACATGACAGATAGATACACGGACAGCGCCCTCTACCATAAATTATATATATTTCTTAAATACGCTATGATATTATATTACAATAGGTGGCGCCTGAGTAAGTAAATGTGTTTTTTGTATTTAATAGTTTCGTAATAGTTTATTGTGGAATACAGGTATTAAGGTAGTAAAATTATAACAAATAGAGACTCCCTGTCCTTGTGGACATATAATAACTTAAACAATTTAAAAATAATAAAAAAATGATTTAGAATGTCAATAAGATTCCGTCATATACAAATGAGAAAAATAATCTAAGTACTCGTATTATTTAACATTATAATAGCATTTATTAGTAAAAAATAATTTAAATTTAATTTTAAATGTCACTAAGTCTAAATTTCCAAAACACTCTGGTAACTTAATAAATAATGGGAGCCATGCAATACATAACAGCCATTGTTCACGATGCAACAAATGTATTATGTAGTATCATTATGTAGTATATAGTATCAAAGTGTATCAATAGATGGCGTTAGCGTCACATTTCCCCCTACTTGTATTCGCATACAGTACAAAATACCAGGCGTTTAGGCGGTTCTGCAATCTATATTATTGGAAGCGATGTGTTAGGTAACAACTCACAGTTTAGGTCCCAATAGTGGTAGATATTTGATAAACCGTGGTGCACGGCAGTTGAGCTTCACTTGACTAGCCATCTCTTTGAGGTTTTTAAGTACCTTATTTGTCATATTGCTGTCTCTCACTTTGCCAAGAGGGGACGTCAATTCGAAAACTTCCTACTCCTACAAATTTCTTCTTATTAAATTCGTTGTGAGTATAACCAGAAGACCAAGGCAGCTGTAGTTTAACCCCCGGAACAGCAATGAACTTCACTGTTCATTGCCTTTTTAGTGGTCGCCGCTGTTAATTCTGGCTACACAGGAGACACAGTGGTGGGAATGAGAGGTGGGCCTGTCACGTTAAAAAAAACACAGTACAAAATACCACTGAGGTATTAATCAGCCATACATAATCACATTTTTACATAACAGGGCAATTTTATATTTACCACACTATACACATTGTGATCATATTATGTATCATATGTAGGTGGACCATGTGTCGATATCCTCCTCCCGAAGAGAGTGTGAAGAGGAAGTGGGGGCTGACACAGACTCTTACCTGTTCCCTTACCTACCTTCCTTCTAATTCCTCAGCACTGAAGAGAAGAGCCACGCGACCTCTCTCGGCATTAATGGAATCAGGTCTACTAGATATTTAAAGCTTGTATACGGTATTCGGAATGATGATGTTAGAAACAGAGTTGGTTTGAAAGAGAGCGTCGGTGTTAAAATAAGAAGAGGCAAGCGTTGGTTCGGACATGCAGAAAAAAAAATGCAGGATGAAAGAATGGCGAAGCAGATATACAATGCAAAAGTGGAAGGATGTAGGAGCCTGGAAAGGCCAAGACTAACAGCTACCATGACCAAATTGGTCGTGTTCTGACATAAGGTGATGTCAGGAGCCTTGAGCTTACTGGTAACCTCACTCGCGGGAACACAACAACCATCCAGGGAATCATTATTTATCTGCGGTTTTCTGTGAGGTGGAAGCACTTCCCCATTACTTAGGTATTAGGTACCTTTCTTAAAACCATTTAGATTAAGACAAACAGACATGTTCATGCACACAAATGTTTGCCCTATGCGGGAATTCGGCTGCCGGACCCGGCAAATGATTCCAACAGCCGTATTTTACAATCGAACCTCTCGCCGACGGCTGGGAGTTCATCCTCATACACCGTAGGCGCAATGGTCGCGTACTGTGCGGTTTCAGATAAGTTTTCTACCGAGAACTCTAAAGTTGTGGAACGAGCTCCCTGCCCAGGTTTTTCCTAGGGACTGCAACATGGGGTTCTTCAAGAAATACGTGAGGAGGTTTTTGTAATGCAACGCAAATGCCCATAGGCTGCGGTGGCTAACCATCAGGCGGGCCGTACGTTTGTTTGCCACCTTAGTAGTATAAAACAATAACATTTAAAATTTAAATTGTAGTATTTAAACAAATAATTTATTTAAATTCAACATTTAAATACACTGACCTTTAATTATTTGCATTGTGGAAGTACACGCTATCTCTTTCTCACAACAATTAAAATGTTGATGTTGTCTCTTTCATTATAAATAATAGATTACCTATGTATCCAAGTAGCAACTCAATAAGGTGGGGGTGGCAACGCGCGAGTGATACTTTCTGTGTCACAGCTTTACATTATTTAAGAGAGGTAGGGTGCATCAAAGCAGCCCGTCTGGAAAAGCACCTCCACCTCACAGACAACCGCATCCAAATAACAATTGCCTGGAGAGTTGTTGTGTTCTTGCAAGATAGTAGCGTTACCGTAGGCTCATGAGCATTTGCTGTGTTAACAGCAGGGGTGGCAATACCCAAGCAATACTTTCTACATTGCAAGCGTTCATAGGCTGCGGTAACTAATTTCATCAAGTGTGCGGTATGCTTGTATATAGGCATTTTGACAAGCTCGGTGGCTCAGTCGTGAATAACGCGACTTTGACACCAACGCACGTGGGTTCGATTCCCACATAAGGCAAATATTTGAATGCATGGACATGTCTGTTTGTCTTGGTCGCTCTTGAGGCCTTATTTACACATTACACATGTTCATCAAAGAGCAGTGTTTAATCCAGAATCACCCCTACATGGTTAATTTTAGTAGTCGAAACCAGCAAGCGATTCCGTAGTGAATTATCGAAACAGACTAAGACAGTTTTGCGGGTAAAATTCATAGAGTACGAGACGTCAAATCTAGTTTATTTGTGATACAGTATGTATTCGAGATCTTTCTGCAAGAGCAAACAATATTGAGATGTTCCTATTCGTTTAAAAAAATGTATTATGCGCGTAAAGTCAAAATTTTGAATTCAGAAAACATGTCGAGATGTGAAGCTGATGACATATTTGATATCACTATTCACTTCAAGGGGTCTCTCAGTATTTAAGGATATCTCAATACTGATAGACTTATGATGAACCACTCCTCTGGCACCAATGCATCATCACAACCAGTAACCAGCTCCTCGTTATATAAAATTGATGCTACACAAGTCATTTAGGTACCCAATACAAAAACTATATTACGACACTAAAGTACTTACAGTCCGTCAGTTATTCATCCTGCGATCTATACTACACTGTCATATAAAAACTCCATATGACCCCAAAAATCTCCCTAATCAAGGAAGAACAGATATATATAGTTTACAGAAAGCTAGTGCCGTCGTCCCCTTTTGCAAAGAGACATTATGTATACTTGGAACCGACATTATATAACAGAATAAATCTGAGGCTTAACATATATCCGGAACCTCTATATAAATGTAAACAGAAAGTCACTGCTTACTTACAACTTAAAACATATGAAGAAACTGAAGCCCTATTAACTATAATACAATAAATAAATAAAAATAAAAAATCACACGACATACATCTACATCCGCGCATCAACATAATCGTTTGTAGAATAAATACTCATATTCACACCCTCTACACACATATAACATATAACCAACACATATACATACGTAGTTACATTCATACACACAAACATCTACACTATACAACTTCTCACACACAACACAACACATTTTATTCAACTGATCGGAAACGCATAGTTGCATTACATACTGTTGTTATATTATTTAACATTAACTTAGTACTTTGGTCCGAATATTATAACCGAAGACTAAAACATTTGTGTTCGATAAAGTCATGGAGTTAACAAGTACTACTTATTAATTCCATGAATAAAGTAAACAAATAAAAATGAACATTTAAATTATGAAGTATAACGTAGGGCCGGGTGTGGGCCGGAATGCTGTAACACAGGGTAACCTAGTACAGATTCCGCTCTCACGGTGGCAATAAAATTGTAAACTACCCACAGATTGTATCCGTAATCCAGCTAACGTTCTCATTGTGAAGAAATAAACGATTTATTTATTATTATATAGAGAATACCAAGTATGTCTATTGTTATCGTTACGGATGTGACTACATTGAAATATGTTACACTGCGCCAAAGTATCAGAGAATTGAAATTGTGTTTGAGTTACGGACCCACTTGGCGCAAGGTGATCCTGGTGACCCTGAATATACCAATCAATTTGTGGGAAATTAATGTCCCTAGTTAAAAAAAAAATTGTCATCGGGACAGGTACTGACGGTAACAATTAACTTGTTAGATAAATTATCTAGCTGAGTATTAAAACTACCTATATTTGAGTCCGGACCCGTGCTTCACCTAGGTTCTCCACCTGGGTGAAACACGGGGACTATATACGGTCCAGCCATGCAATTCTCTAAGCGACTCGTAATGGCTGTGTGCGTCGCTGTGATCACAGATGTCACAGCTTTGACATCGTCTACTGCGATCACGGCTAAATTATTTGGTATTCTATAAGGCTGTAAGCGTACGCGAGGCTGTTTGCCTTGTAGAATTCCAATTCCAAACGCAGCCTTGCGGCGCTAGTGTCGCACAACCGTGAAAAGCGACACCAAAGAATTGCAATTTTGTGTTCAAGGCTGTAACAGCCGATGTTTCCGAGGATGTAAGTACGTTTGCTCTTACAGAATTGCATGGCTGTGCTCCAACTGATGATGTTATTGTATAGTGAATTTCCTTCATTTTCTTTACAAAGATACATCGTACGGAAGTGTATTTAAGAAACATTCTTAGACCCAGACCTAAGAGTAACGGTCAGCCAGAGATCCTCCGCGGCGGAGCGCCACCACCTGAGGTTTGCCTGGTCGTATTATAATCCCATTCTCCAGACAATATGTCTGCCATCGAATAATTCCTGATCTTAAATATCATCGAATAACCAGGTCTCCGTATTTCATATAATATCATAAGTATTAAGACCTTCATCTATATATATAAAAAAAAATCGCCCAAGTGCGTGTCGGACTCGCACACGAAGGGTTCCGTACCATAAAAATGGCAAGAAAAATCACGTTTGTTGTATGGGGGCCCCCCTTAAATATTTGTTTTATTTTAATTTAATTATTTATTCTTAAAGTGAATATATAACTAAATATGCTGCGAATATTTCAAGCATCTACCTGTTGCCGTTACCAATATCGAGCAAAAATGAGCAAAAAAGTCAGGTTTATTGTATGGGAGCCCCCTTAAATATTCATTTTATTCTATTTTTTAGTATTTGTTGTTATAGCAAATACAAATACATACAAATACAAATATCTTTATTCGGCACAATTTTTGTACAAATTATTTGTGGTTGGAGTCTCCTTTTAAGTATAGCGGCAATAGAAATACATCATCTGTGAAAATTTGAACTGTCTAACTACCACGGTTCATGAGATACAGCCAGCCTGGTGACAGATGGACGGACGGACGGACAACGGAGCCTCAGTTTTAATAAATAAATACTCCGTTTTACCCTTTGGGTACGGAACCTTAAAAATTAATGTTTGTCTGTATGTCCTCTATAGACTCGGAAACGGCTGGATCGATTTTGATGAAATTTTCAGAGAATATTCAAATTAGCCTAGCGCAGGATCCTGTGGAGATTGATAACGATCGGATCTCCCGTGCGAAGCAGGGGCTGATAGCTAGTTTCTTATAAATTATGCCGTTTTCTATCTGTATTATATATGTCGTATGTCTATCTATAACTTCACGCTAAATTCCTTGTGGGGTAGGCAGAGAGAAGCGAACTCCACATGACTCTGTTCTTACATACATCTCCCGCTTCAATAACATTCATTGCTTTTCATACACGCTCCGTTTCTAGGATATTTCGTCCTCGTATATCCTACTTTTACGCTATATCTGCCATACCCAGCTCTCGCTTCCGTATGCAAGCGTTGGGACCAGCACAGCATTGTATATAGCGAGCTGTGACTTTTGGCTCAAGCTTTTACTGCCAAGAAGTCTAAAAACATAGATAGCATTCAAAAATTAAATAGTATAAGAAAGAACAGTGTGCGTTATGAAGTTATATATCCAACCGTCACGTAATGGTAGCATTACACGTGTATATTAATGCCATAATTACGTGCAGTTGCATACATATTCCATGTACATGACACTCATGACGCGAGGTTTGGCCCTATACTTTATTATACGTTCATAATTATTGTCACATGCAACCAGTTCTGCTGTACCTAACAATTATCGCCATCATGGAAGGTTTTATAAACAGATACACAACGCGAAAGTAGAAGGTTGAAGGGTCGAGGAAGGCCAAGATTTCTAATCCGCGTAAAACGAAAATTATATTCAAAAAAAAAATACTTCCCGTCTGGGGAAGTACCTCCACCTCACAGAGAACCGCAGCCAAATAACAACTCTCTGGAGGGTTGTTATGTTCCTACGTGTGAGTGAGGTCACCAGTGAGCTCCTAAGGAGTTACAGTGTTAGCGGGAATAATGACATCGCGCTAGTGATACTTAATGTATTGCAAGCGTTCATAGGCAACGATAACTGCTTTACATCACGCTTGGTGGGCCATACGCTTGTATGCCTCCCGACGTCCTATAAAAAAACCCTGCGCCACCGAGCTCTTCAAATCCAAAAAGGTTACCGCAAGGAACTACACCACGAGTTTCCGTAAAAATTACATGAAGTGGTTTTCACAGGATAACCAACGCCTATGGTGTGGCGAGAGGCTACGGTAACCGCTTACCATCAGGGGGACTGTATGCTTGTTTCCGAAAGTGGAATTGCCTTGAAATTTTGACCACTAATACCAATAAATTGTAATATATTTTCGAATTTATGTACACAATTGTCACACGCTCGGCGGTAAAGGAAAACATCGTGAGGCCAAGAAATTATAATGTGACAGACGTATAACCTGAGAAAGGTCTGGTTTTCTATCTTAGTTGTCAGAGAGCTAACGTCTGAATGTCGTTTCTTTTCAAAATAAGTATTTTCGCTAAATCCATAGTCCTAGGCAGCGGGACACCGCCAATTCTAATGGATTAAGAAACCCTAAGAAGAAAAACGAAACATGTGCGTATCTTCGTGACGGGAAACGGAAGTAAGTCATGCTAAAAGGTAATTATACCATGCAGCGAAATGATCTCAAAATGACGGCGCGTCCCCCCGCCGCACGCGATGCGTCACAGACCTCAATCAACGTAACGAATTTTTTAGCTTTAACTTTAGCCATCAAGTGGTGTACTTGAAATTTGGATGTAAACGACAGATATGCAGCTACATCACTAAACCTTATCCCCAGATTATGTTCAGGAACACCGTTCCTATATGAAATATATATGTTTGGCTGTGCGTTTATCTATGTGTGCATTTTTTCGAATATTCGAATTTTGACTTCAGATTCGGATTCAGCATAAAAAAGTAGAATAGGAATGTTCAGGAACACCGTTCCTATCTCTTAAGGAACATGGCCAAAATGGCCGACAATTGTTATATAATTGACGAGCCAGGTGTTCCTCTGGCAATGCAAGCTTGCGCATTCTCAACTGGTTTTATGTTGTTTTTATGCCGCAGTCAACGTTGCTTCACCTGTGTATTCGGTTAGTGACACGCAACTGAGGAACCTTAACCTTTACATACTTTTAAACCTGTTGACTCCGAATGAACTTTATTTTGCGGCCTCAGGGTTCCGTGGAACAACACCTCGCATGGTTTCCTCTCCCTTTATGGTATGGACTACATTTTATCGTAATTATCTGTATATGTCCTTACTTAACCACGAAACCGAAAGGAAGGTACTGTTATTATGTACTTATGATAGAATAAAAGCGGGTTGCCGCATCATACAAATGTCCTTGAGGAAAGTAACCTATGGAGGGCCAATGAGACCAATATTATCTAGTAACTCAATTCACCGCTACGGGTCGGGTGTAAATACGAATGGGTAGCTCTTATTGGTGAATTCGTGAATCAACGTCGCTTATTGGTTAAAATATTCTCCCATTGGTCAGTCGACTTCAAATGCTGAGATATATACGCTAAACACAATTTTGTTTGTGTTTTTGTTCATACATCTACACACAAATGCATAAAATTGAGTTCTCCGAATGTTTTTATATATATTTGTATATATAATTCATTTAAGAGAGGTAGGGCGCACCAAAGTATCCCGTCTGGGGAAGTACCTCCACCTCACAGAAAACCGCAGCCAAATAACAACTCCTTAGAGGGTTGTTGTGTTCCTGCGTGTGAGTGAGGTCACCAGTAAGCTCCCAAGGAGTTGTTGTGTAAGCAACAGAGAAGGCATCGCGCGACCGCGCGAGTGATACATAATATATTACAAGTGTTAATAGGCTACGGTAATTACTTCATCACGTGGGCCGTATGCTTAAATGCCTCCCGACGTTCTATGAAAAAAAATGGTTTGTGTATATGTTTGGTTTTTAATGCCGGCATAGTAGACGCGACGAGATGATAAGATGAGATGAAGTGCATGATATTTCGTGGCTTCTATTCCTGGACACCAGTGTCCTGCGGCCCACCAAGTAGGCCCTGGCTGTCACATGCCGTGTCCCCAATAAAAAACGTGTGGCACTCGAGGACTGCCGCGGTAAAGATATTGCATTGCATTTTTTTATCAACTTATACAATTATAATTATTTTTTCATCCCTTTCTTCATTAATAAATGCACTTTGTTTATTCATATTTAAAACACTTTATACACAAATTTTACGCGTATAGCCATTCACCAGCAACTGCTATTCACTGTTTGTTTGTTTGTTTGTTTGTAGAACTTTATTGCTATATTAATGTTTACATTCTTAAAATATTGGAATTTGATTGCACTGTTGTACATAGGTACACCTATGTATACATATATACCTACATGTACACACATGCGGGGCACACATGCGGTGAGTGTGGCATTATAAAGATATGACAGATACCTATACACCTATATACTGTCTCACAAACAGCTGCTTACGTATTCGTCCGATTTCGGAGCAGTTCGTCTCGATCCGTGCGAGCTTTGTACTGTCGTACCATATACATACACGTTAAGCGAACGCTCGGCCGAGCTACATGGTAGGCGGAGTGGGGGGTGTTAGGTTTTATTTTCGTTACGGAATTTCTTGATTCGGTCGCCGCGCTCAAAGCCCGCGATAAAAGCTATGCAATAGCTTAAAAATAAAAAAACCTATGTGTTATGTTAAATTCAGCTAAACACAAAGCCATAAAATTTAGTTTTTCGAATGTTTATAAAAATTTGTTACTGACACTATATTTCTTGAAATTACACTAGACTTCAAATTTACAGCCGTAACAATTGACAAGGCTTTTTCAGCCATTTTCAGAACATTATGTATTATCGTATACTGTTGTGAAAGGCGAAAGGGAGTTCGAAAGGGATCCTTTTCCTTTGAATAATGTTTTCTATCTATCTATAACTTCATGTCTAATCTCTTGCGCGGTAGGTAGAGAGAACCGAGCGTCACGTGACTCGACATACCTCACTCGCTTTAATAACATTAATTGCTCTTCTCAGGCACGCTCGCCGGTTTCTATGTCTCCAGACATTACCTTCTGATAGAACACGATCAATTTGGTCACGGTAGGTAAGTCTTGGCCTTCCTCGGCTCCTACATCCTTCCACTTTTGCATTGTATATCTGCTTCGTCATTCTTTCATTTCAATAATGTTTTAATTCCCAATATACTTTAGCATAATGATTTAGGCAGAAGTTTTGGTATCGCAATTAATTTACCTGCTCTACATAAACATATCTATCATTTATATTTATATATATATATATTCACGCCAGGTCCCTTGCGGGGTATGCAGAGAGGTCCGTGCGCCATAAGACGCGGTCCTTACACACTTCACTCGCTTCTGTGACATTCATAGCTCTTTTCATGCACGCTCGCCGGTTCCTAAGGCTCCTGACATCACCTTCCGATAAAACACGACCAATTTGGTCATGGTAGGTTAGTCTTGGTCTTCCTCGGCTCCTACATCCTTCCACTTTCGCATTGTATATCTGTTTCGTCATTCTTTCATCTTGCATTCTTTCTACATGTCCGAACCAACGGAGCATGCCCTTTCTTATCTTAACACCGACACTCTCTTTCAGTCCAACTCTCTTTCGTACGTCATCATTACGAACGCGGTCAGCAAGTGTTACGCCACAAATCGCAATGCTCTCATCTCGACCACGTTTATTGTACTTTCATGCTCTCTCTCTGCCATACCCAGCTCTCACTTCCATAAGTTAGCGTTGGGATTAACACCGCGTTATGTACATCGAGCTGTGCCTTCTGGCTTAGATTTCGGCTGCCAAACAGTTTACCCAATGCTCCATTCACCCTATTCCCTGCACTCACTCGTCTATCATTTATTGTGTTCTTTTTTTCGATAGATACTTAAGTTAGTAATGTAGTAGTATATTGTAATATGTGTACCTTTCTATCATAATGTAAATCTTATATACTCGATCGGTAGATAGAAAAACGGTGGAAAGAAAATAAAAGAAAAATGTTAGTAAGTTGTAAGTTGTGTATTATTTATGTTCGACTTATGTGTATTTATTCCAAATCTTCTAAGTGAAGATATTGGCTCTCTGTTATTTATAAGTTTTTTTAATGGAGTATGACTTAAAAAGCTGTTGGTTTTCCAAAAAATAATTAAATTTATGCTATATTTTTCGGTCTAGATTTTAATCACATAATAAGGCACAGTATGTATGTATTTATATCTACTTAATGTTCGGATATGCATCTGTTTTTGTTAAGATTTGATATTTCGTGTTTTAATTTGCCGAGGGCTATATGAATCTGAAAAAAGTATGTATCTATCTATCTATAACTTCACACCATGTCCATTGGGGTGTAGGCAGAGAGAATAGAGCCCGTCATTATCTCTGCCTACACTGCTGCCCGTCTCGCGAAGTACTTCTACCTCACAGAAAACCGCAGTAAATAACAACTCCCTAGAGTGTTGTTGTGTACCTGCGTGTGAGTGAGGTCACCAGTAAGCTTCTAAGAAGTTGCTGTATAGCAGCAGAGGTGAATGGTACTTAATGTATTACAAGCGTTCGGATGCTGCGGTAACCGCTTTACATAAGGTCGGCCGTATGCTTTTATGTCTCCCGACTTTGTATACAAACACGCGGACGATACTTAATATATACAAGCGATCATAGGCTACGTTTACTTCTTTACGGCATGTAGGTATGCTTGTTTGCCTCCCGAAGTGGTATAAAAAAATACCAAATTCTGCTTTAAGCAAAAATATACGCAAGCAACTGCTTTTGTGACGTACATAGTGCAGAATAAACAATAATTTATGTAATGTTACTGCATGCTCAGGTTACTGAATGGTTCCAGTTGTCGTCAACCTTTTAAGGCGATATAGTCCAAGTGCCCGCGATCGCCAAACCTTCCTCATTTTATAGTAGTTAAAAGTTTCTCTGCACATGTCCCCCATAGAGGTAGGAATGATAGGTGAAGTTTAAATCATCTTGGCTTTGGCAGGTTTTTGACGAGATCGGTGGCGCAGTGGCGACACGCGCTGTTACGTTACTTTGACACCAACGCTCGTGCGTTCGATTCCCACACAGGACTAACATTTGTGTGCATGAACATGTCTGTTTGTCTTGGTCTTGGTATTTTAAGAGCGGTAGGGCACATCAAACAAGCCCGTCTGGCGAAGTACCCCCACCTCACAGAAAAGCACAGGCAAATACATCTCCCTAGAGGGTTGTTGTGTTCCTGCGTGTGAGTGAGGTCACCAGTAAGCTCCTATGGAGTTGCTATGTTTACAGCAGATGTGACATCACGCGGGTGATACTTAATGCAAATTGAAAAAGATCGCCAAAGTACACAGCATTTTTTTGATATGTAACATCTTTCCTTTTTCCTGCAATCAGTGAGAGCGAGTTTGTGAAAAGGGATGAAAGCGTGTAAGGTCAGGACCTTGATAATACCGTAAAGGCGAAACCGGTCGGTAAAAACAATTGTTAAATAAAATTGTGAAGTGGAATCTGTACAAGTGCAAGTATTAACATTAACGCGATGTCTTCAAAATTCCACCAAGTGCCTACAATCAACAGTATCAACATAATAATTCTAGTTGCTTTTGACCATGGTCAGATGTTACACATTGTATGTAAGACTTTTGTAAGGCTCGCTCGTTTTTCTTTCTATATTTACCATCCTTACACACACAGCACAGCGACTTCATTAATATCTTTATTCTTGAAATGTATTCATGGCTCTTTTCATAGTCCTAGTCTCTTCGCAGAGTCCTAGAGCCTATATTTCAACATTAACAGTTTCAGCTTACACTTATCGCACATTCGCTAGAATATATAGATACATATTTGAGAGTTTTATTTTTCCGTTCAATGTGTCTTGTTACTATTGCTCTGAAAAAAATTGTTTTTCTATAACTTAATATCAATTCTTCATTAAATTATGTGATACCAGCACAGGCATATGTTTTTGAATATAATTAAAATCTGATCTTCAACATATTCAATATATAAAAAAATCGTGATGAGCATTTTCGATTGTCGTATAGGATCCATTTTTCATCACAAGTCGATTCGACAAGTCGATACGATTCAAAATTCCCTCGTTACCTCGTTGTGACGGCTGAGTAAGGTTGCGCAGCGCTCAATGCGTGTTTGTTGGTGTGCTTCACTCAATTCATGCGGTTCCCATTTCTCGAATTTTTTCACCTTTCCAATTTGTTTCAAATGAATTAAAACTGTAACCAAAAACGTACCGTGTTTTCTTTTACAGTAGCTTCCCCATACACCCCATTAATCTTTCGAGCTGTTTTTGCAGCGATGGTGCCACGGTGGAACTCGTATTTGTAAGTAACACGATATTTTAAGTTTTCCATACTGTCAACAAACCAATGTCAAAGAAAAATCGAACGGTGTAAAAACAAATGAATCACTAAATTCGAACACACGAATACACAAACCTGAATATGTAATAAATTTGAATTTAGAATTCCTAAAACCAAAAGGCAGATATTTGAGATCAATGTGGCCAGTTTGACAAAACGCCAATTTCATATGTAAATTAAGGACTTAATATAATTAAATTCATTCATACACACATAACATACCAAAGTTTGATTACCTCTGCCCGATGACCAAAAGCCTTCGCAGCACTTTTATAGCTGTAATGACCAGTTCATTTTCCGTATCGAATCGTAAAGGTTGTGTGAGAGGTAAACAGTGTTTTTTCCATTAATTCAGTGAAAATTGTGATTTATTTTTGGTAAGTTTTATTTAATTTTTATATCTGTAAAATAGTACATCGTATTAATAAATATAGCAGTGTTTTACAATGAAAGTATAAAATAAAAAAGTTTTTAAAAACATGTTATTTAAAGCTTCTTTAATTACGTTTAAAATTGCTTTGATGACCAATCTTTGCTCGGCGTTGTTAATTTTATATAATAACGTTTATTCAAGTATATATTAGGAAAAAATGTGGAAACCAGAACCAATGTAAGAATTACGGTAGATGATGAAGTGTTGGAACAAGTGGATGCGATTGTATATCTTGGATGCGCTTTCAGCAGGGATGAAAGGTACACCGCAGATGTGGAAAGACGAGTGAGTGCTGGGAATAGTGTGAATGGAGCGTTGGGAAAACTTCTTGACAGTAAAAACTTGAGCCAGAAGGCACAGCTCGCTATATATAACGCTGTGCTGGTCCCAACGCTTAGTTATGGAAGCGACAGCCGGGTATGGCAGAGAGAGCGTGAAAGTAGGATAAACGCGGTCGAAATGCGAGCGTTGCGAAAAATTTGTGGGGTAACATTTGTAGATCGCGTTCGCAATGATGACGTTAGGAATATTGTCGGTCTGAATAGGAGTGTCCATATTTTAATAAGAAGAGACATGCTCTGTTGGTTCGGACATGTGAAAAGAACGAGAGAGGAAAGAATTACGAATTATATACAACGCGAAAGTAGAAGATGTAGGAGCTGAGGAAGACCAAGACTTACGTTTTTATGAGGTTTTTCCAAGGAACTACAGCATGGAGTTCTTCAAGAAATGCGTGAAGAGGTTTTTAGAGGGTCGGCAACGCATCAGTGACACCGCTGATGTTGCAAATGTTTATAGTCTACGGTGACTGTTTAAAATCTGGCAGGCCGTATGCTTGACTTCCACCTTAGTGGTATAAAAAGAAACTTATGTCAGGAGCCTTAGAAACCGGCGAGTGTGCATGAGAAGAGCTATGAATGTTATTGAAGCGAGTGAGATATGTAAGGATCGAGTCACGTGGCGCTCGGTTCTCTCTGCCTACCCCGCAAGGGATTTGGCGTGAAGTTATAGATAGATAGGAAAAATTGTGCAAAATTCGAACTCGGGACTTACGTGACTGTATTACCACTGTACATAAGGCGGGGGCAAATGCACAATAATCATGTATAATTGCATATTTTCATGAGTGATATCTATATATGTAAATAAACTTAAAAAGAAAACCCCTATTTAATTGCGTTTTTCTTTTTAAGTTTATTTACATATTAACATGTTATAGTAATAACAGCAATGAATGTTAAAGAAGCGAGTGAGTTATGTAAGAGCGAGTCACATGGCGTTCGGTTCTCTCTGCCTACCCCGTACGGGATTTGGCGTGAAGTTATAGATAGATAAATAGAACGTGTTATCTGTTTCCAAGATACAAGGATATATATATATATATATATAAATACAATAATTGCTCCTTCAAAGTAATCCTACTAATATTATAAATGCGAAAGTTTGTATGTATGGATGTTTGTTGCTCTTTCACGCTTAAACGGCTGAACAGATTTGAATGAAATTTGGCACGTAGATAGATTATGATCTGGATTAACACATAGGCTACGTTATTTGACTCCACGCGGACGTAGCCGCGGGCAGCAGCTAGTACGATATAAATATATAGTGCAGAACAGGCTAACAGCAGCTACTTAGTAACTTACTTTTGATCTCACTCATACGCAGGAACACAACAAACCTCCTGAGAGTTGTTATTTGGCTGCTTTCTGTAAGGTGGAGTTACTTCCCCAGACGCGCTGCTTTGATGCGCGCTACCTCTCTTTAAAACAGTCAGGTCGAGTCAAAATCAGACATGTTCATGCACACAAATGTTTGTCTTGTACGGAAATCGAACCCACGAGCGTTGGTGTCAAAGTAGCGTTACTAACTGCGTCACCAAGCTCGTCAATTCATGGATACAGGAAGCATTGCCAGCTCGTTGCCATCCCTGCATCAGCAACTCCTTAGGGGCTTACTTGTAATCCCACTCATTCGCTGGAACACAATAACTCTCGAGGCAGTTGTTAGTTGGCAGCGATTTTCGGTGAAGTGGAGATTCCCCCGTCAGGCCACCTTAAT
This sequence comes from Pyralis farinalis, assembly GCA_947507595.1. Classification (NCBI taxonomy): domain Eukaryota; kingdom Metazoa; phylum Arthropoda; class Insecta; order Lepidoptera; family Pyralidae; genus Pyralis; species Pyralis farinalis. The sequence goes on from OX382263.1 coordinate 3,735,198, forward strand.
AAGCCTGGTGGCTCAGTCGTGAATGACGCAAATTTGACACCAACGCTCGTGGGTTCGATTCCCACACAAGACAAACATTTGTAGCGAGTAATACATAACGTTTTGCGAACGTAAATAGGCTACGGTAACCGCTTTCCATCAGGTGGGCCGTATGCTTGTATGGCTTCCCGGCGTAGTATAAAAAAAAACCTACACAAGCCTTATTGTTAAAGTAGCCAATGCTAACTACTCACCAGCGGGCTCGAAAAAATATTTATACTACAGAAATGTTTAATTTACATTTTTTTTTAAATTCATTTAACCTTATATTAACTTGACCCAAATAAGGCAAAGGGCAGTGGTCATACTGCCCTGTCCAAAATAAAAGCAAAACCGGAGTAAAAAGGTGGGAGGTCAAATCCGACTTCTTTTTAGGATTCCGTATCGCGATCTATAGACCAATTGATATCGTATAGTTATTTTTTGCGCAACGTCGGAAGCCATACAAGCATACGGCCCGCCGGATGCAAAGCGGGTACCGTAGCCTATTAACGGGATTTGTTATTTCGCTGCGGTTTTCTGTGACGTGGAGGTACTTGCCCAGATGGGCTGCTTTGTTACGCCCTACCACTCTTGGGGAAAATATTGGTATCTTATAGTATCATGGTATACATACATATCATCACGCCTGTTTTCCATTGTGGTAGACAGAGACTATAGAACGCCAGGTGCACCGATCCAAACATACCCCTCTCGCTTCTTCCACTTTCATCACCCTCTTCATGCATGCTCTTCGGTTTTGGATGTTTTTTTGATTTGGCAATTTTTTGCGTAGTGTTCTTTTGAAACCATTGAGTTATTATGTACTAGAGGAGCTATCCTAAGTAAAAGTCTTGCTCCATTTGGGTAATAATTAAAACTAATGTCCGCTCCAACGCTGAAATAATTTACAAGTCTACTCCAAAGATACTAAGATACAGCACTAAATCGCTTCCAAGGGGTATTTTTCTCGCGACCAAAAGGTCAAAAGTGCCCTGATTTTAATGGCGCTTACGCGTTTCGTTCAACGTGGTACAGCGATGAGTTGTTGCCGATCGGCAACAAAGCATGGCGCAAACATTTGCATAATAATTCAATGGTTGAAACTAATATCAAGTACTCGTATTTCGCCGTAATGAAGCTGTGATATCCCAATGGATAAAGAATCAGCCTTCACTCACTCACTTCATCACCATCGCTCACTGTCTTTATAATTTGTAACTTTCTTTGCACATGACAGTAAATGTTTCGCGGTGTAGCCGGTAGATGGCGCTATGGTTGAAAATGTATAGTGTTTGTATTTGACTTGTCTGTAATACGTTGCTTGCTGGCTGTTACTTGAACGACGCTTTTAATTTATCTCCAAAACATCATCGCCCATCTGGTTCCCCGAGCAGTGCATCATCGCCCATTCGGTCCTTCGAGCCGGATTTGTAAAGCTTTTTTTTCACGAGCTCGGTGGCTCAGTCGTGTATGACGCGATTTTGGCACCAACGCTCGTGGGTTCGATTCCCACACAAGGCAAACATTTGTGTGCATGAACATGTTTGTTTGTCTTGGTCTGGAAGTTTTAAGAGAGGTAGGGCGCATCAAAGCAGCCCGCCTGGGGAAGTACCTCCACCTCACAGAAAACCGCAGCCAAATAACAACTCCGTAGAGGGTTGTTGTGTTCCTGTGTGTGAGTGAGGTCACCTGTAAGCTCCTAAGGAGTTGCTGTGTAAGCAGCAGAGGAGGCATCGCGCGAGTGATGCTTAATACATTACAAGTGTTAATAGGGTAACTGCTTTATATCAGGTGGGCCGTATGCTTGAATGCCTCCTGACGTTGTATAAAAAAAAGGCAAACAAGGAATTGTTTGAAATGAAAACTTCTTTAGCGGCGTTGTGCACTTTTTGGGATGAGTAAAAAATGTTAAACTCGACCTGACCGTAAGATTTTGGTGAGAATTAGAACTTAAGTTCGCTGCAGCGCTAAAACATTAGTGACCTCTAATTTAAGAATTAAAATATGAAGCGCTAGATCGTTCATAGAGCATTATTATCTCACGACCAAAACGTTGTAAGCGCCATGAAATTGTTGGCGCTTACGCGTTTCAGACCGGCTGCTTTGATGCGCCCAACCTCTCTTTAAACATCCAGATCAAGACAAACAAACATGTTCATGCACACAAACGTTTGTCTTGTGTGGGTATCCAACCCACGAGTGTTAGTGTCGAAGTCGTGTCATTCACGACTGAGCCACCGAGCTCGTCAAATTTGGCCCTAGCCAGGCACTTTATAAAATCAAATCTTGTTGTATTTTATTAATTTCTCATACTATTAGCCTGAACGCCAATGGTATCGTTATATATTTTTCCGTTGAGTGTCAATGGAAGCGATAAGCCCCATAGTATGATCATGTATTTCTATCTAATTTATGGTTATATCATACTTGCGTCTCGATTGTAGTTTATTATTAAGTTGGCAATATATCCCAACCATAGTCATTGAAATACTCAATCGGAAATAAAAAATAACTTAACAAAACATAACGTCCCGGCTACAAAAGATTTTTGCGCGCTTCTGCAGAGGGCGAGGCGCGTAATGCATTCTTGTCTGTTCTGCGGTTATTGTTTTTTATACGGTTCTGTACCTCAGAAGGAAAAATGGAACCCTTATAGGATCACTCTGTTGTCCGTCTGTCTATCCGTCTGTCAAGTTCCTCATTTCTCAGGGACAAGAAAAGACATCTTTGTCAAACAGATATTTATCAATTCCATAATAAGTCATTATGTACAGTTGCATGCGTATTTCGTAACTGGTATGAAGACGCAAATTTGTTTTTTTATTTAATACAACGTCGGGAGTCATACAAGCATACGGCCTACCTGATGTAAAACAGTTACCGTAGCCTATTAATGCTTGTAATTTATTAAGTATCAATCACACCGTGCCTCCTCTGCTGCTTACACAGCAACTCCTTAGGAGTTTACTGGTGACCTCACTCACACGCAGGAACACAACCCTCCAGGGAGTTGTTATTTGGCTGCGGTTTTCTGTGTGGTGGAGGTACTCTCCTAGACGGGTTGCTTTGATTCGCCCTACCTCTCTTAAATTTGTCTCTCATGAAAGAATCGACATGATTTGTTACATGGTGATAGTTTGTGATTCGGGGAGTCACGTTATCCCAAACTCTAAACCACGTAGGCGAAACCTCAGTTATCTCTTCTTCTTCCTATCGTTAACCTCGTTTCCTAATCGTGATGACTTTGACATGGAACGACTGTCGTCAGGCCTGTTGAATGAATGAATGTCCGTTTGTTTGTCACTCTTTCACGCGAAAACTACTCAGCCGATCATCATGAAACTTTGTACACATATTCTTGGAGGTATCAGAAGGAACATAGGATAATTTAAAAAAAAATGCAAGCGAAGCCGCGGGTAAAAGCTCGTATGTACATAAATCTGAAAACAAAAATTTAATCAAATTTAAATCAAATCAAATTCTTTATTTTTTCTCCACAAATCTCATACATGTATACTAGATACAACAGTACAGGTGCGTATTCTTTTAAGATTGATGATGATGAAGATGATGAGAGACTGGTGTCTGAACTAAGCAAATTCTGTTGGCTTCATGTAAATGTTGTCTTGCAATTTCTCTCGTGGTTCTTCCATCCAACATGGATAACAGACTTCATTTAGTCGTGTCACCTGTAAAAAGAATGGAAATAAGCCTACCAGGAAGCTTTCCAGGAGGTACTGCATAGACAGCTAGAGTGGGAACACCCTAGTTTTTGTGTCACAAGTACAGGCTAAGGTTGCTTGCCTCTTTATATTAGGTATGAATATAGGAAAGGAAGGCTTACTATTGAATGCGAAGAAAACAAAGACAATGGTATTTGAAAGAGAAGAAACCAGAACTAATGTAAGGATTACGGTAGATGATGAAGTGTTGGAACAAGTGGATGAGATTGTATATCTTGGATGCGCTTTCAGCAGGGATGGAAGGTACACCGCTGATGTAGAAGGATGAGTGAGTGCTAGGAATAGTGTGAATGGAGCGTTGAGAAAACTTCTTGGCAGTAAAAACCTAAGCCAGAAGGCACAGCTCGCTATATACAACGCTGTGCTGGTCCCAACGCTTACTTATGGAAGCGAGAGCTGGGTATGGCAGAGAGAGGGTCGAAGTAAAATAAACGCAATCGAAATGCGAGCGTTGCGCAAAATTTATTGCGTAACGCTTGTAAGCGAGCGTCGGTGTTAAAATAAGACGAAGCATGCTCCGTTGGTTCGGACATGTGGAAAGAATGCAGGAAGAAAGAATTACGAAACAGATATACAGCGCAAAAGTGGAAGGATGTAGGAGGAAGGCCGAGGAAGGTCAAGACTTACCTACCACGATCGTGTTCTATCAGAAGGTGATGTCAGGAGCCTCAGAATCCGGTGAGCGTGCATGAAAAGAGCAACGAATGTTATTGGAGCGAGTGAGGTGTGTAAGGATCGAGTCACGTGGCGGTCGGTTCTGTCCACCTACCGCGCAAGGGATTTGGTGTGAAGTTATAGATAGACTAGCTGCTGCCCGCGGCTCCGCCCGTGTGGAGTCAAATAACATAGCCTATGTATTAATCCAGATCATAATCTATCTACGTGCCAAATTTCATTCAAATCCGTTCAGCCGTTTAAGCGTGAAAGAGCAACAAACATCCATCCATACATACAAACTTTCGCATTTATAATATTACTAGCTGCTGTCCGCGGCTCCGCCCGCGTGGAGTCAAATAACGTAGCCTATGTGTTAATTAAGATCATAATCTATCTATGTGCCAAATTTCATTCAAATCCGTTCAGCCGTTTAAGCGTGAAAAAGCAACAAACATCCATCCATACATACAAACTTTCGCATTTATAATATTAGTAGGATTAGGATAGATCAATGATATGCAGTTTGAGACAAATAAAAAGGTAGATCCGTTATGGACGACAATGATAAGTCACCTTCCTGGTACGTGCGATACGTGTGATGTTAGGATATAACGACCTTATTGTTTACACAGCGAAAGTACTGCCTTGAGTAATAACACGTTCAGAAACATAATGGCTAATCACACAAGTTATTCTATATATAACTATACTAACATTATACAGAGGAAAGATGATGAGTTTTGTATCATCATATCAGCCGAAGGACGTCCACTGCTGAACATAGGCTTCCTCCTTAGACTTCCACAGCGATCGGTCCTGTGCCAGAGTGAGACCAGAGGGAGACTTTGTACAGTCGTCGTCTGCGTGGGTACCTCTGTCTCACCTATTTCTACCGCCAAGCAGCTTTTTTTTTATTTTACATACATGGCATACGATGGTATGCCTCGCGACGTCCGGTACGGTCGACGGTATACGGTCCACCCGATGTAAAGCGGGTATCGTTAATTATCAGTCGTGCGCTGCCTCCTCTGCTGCTTACACAGCAACTCCTTGGGAGCTTACTGGTAACTTCACTCACACATAAGAACACAACAATCCTCTAGGGAGTTGTTCTTTGGCTGCGGTTTTTTATGAGGTGGAGGTACTTCTCCAGACGGGCAGCTTGGATGCGCTCTACCTCTCTTAAAACATCTAGACCAAGAAAAACAGAAATTTTCATGCACACAAATGTTTGCCTTATGTGGGAATCCAACCCGCGAGTGTTGGTGTCAAAGTCGCGTTATTCGCGACTGAGCCACCGAGTTCGCCGCAGCTATATTTATATGGCTGTGTTCCGGTTTGAAGGGTGAGATATGGCAGAGAACTGGGTACTGTGACGAAACAACCTTAGGTCCCATGATTGGCAGCGCGCGAGTAACATCCCCGTGGTGTTGCGACCGTCAATAGGATGCGGTCACCGCTTACCATCTAACGCGGGCGGCATGCTTGTTTGCCCATCTAATTGTATAAAAAAAAAACCTGCGTCCTGCAATCTTCAAAAGATCGTCTGTCCATCATGTGCGGGATCGTCCTTCGCTGCGTTTTCCAGTTTATGATCGTCATTAAAGAACTTTTCTGTCCCAATGACCTTCGGTTCTCCGAGCTATGTGGTTAGCCACCGCCACTTCAGCTTGCTGATCCTTAGAGCCACGTCGATGACTCCAGTTCTACTGCACGGATGTGCTCATTCGGAATCTCTCTCGCAGAAAAACTCCGAGCATGACTCCTTCAACCATCAGCTTCCGTATGAGGCCCATAGTAAGGGACCACGTTTTTGTAGATATTTGACTTCTAGTATCCTTTTTTTATACAATGTCGGAAGGCATACAAGCATACGACCAACTTGATGTAAAGTGGTTCCTATCTTTATGAATGCTTGTGATATTAAGTGTAGATAAGTGATATAAGTAGTAAGAGAAATTTAGAGTCTATTGTATTCCAAGTAATACAGTATCATTAATTAATTCTATTGCATAATAGTCAATGATAACTTATGTATTGGCAGAACCCCTATTTGGAAAAAAAATGTAAAAAGCATTTAGTATTAGTTGAGTTTAGTAAAAGATTAATCCTACTAATTTTATAAATGCGAAAGTTTGTATGTATGTATGGATGTTTGTTGCTCTTTCACGCTTAAACGGCTGAACGGATTCGAATGAAATTTGGCACGTAGATAGATTATGATCTGGATTAACACATTGGCTACGTTATTTGACTCCACGCGGGCGGGCCGCGGGCAGCAGCTAGTCTATAATAAATTGGTTCACAATTTAGAATGGCAGACAGAACACCGTTTACATTGCCAATATTTTCGTACCGGCGAGCAACATTAAAAATTAAAGAAGTATCATCAGCAAATAGTAGTATATCCGCGATATTCTTAGTGGGATAAAGGGTACATAATAACGTTGAGACCAGAATTACTAGAGATTGTTGTTGGCTGCAAGGTTCACATGCCAATAAAATCACTAATTAAACAGTTTTTTTCTCATACATACATGGAAACATTTTATGTATTAATTGCAAAATAAGAAATCAAAGAATTAGCAATTCGCAGCTCGCAGAACTAGTAAATTGGCGATGGTAGACTACTTTACTTATACATATAAGAACTTTTAAAAAAGTGTTTCGATTCTCTTAACAACGTGAAACCGAATGAAGGCTTAAGAGAATTCTTCGTAAGACACAAGAATGCGGATCATCTTTATTTTTCCTCATAGGGATAAAAAATAAAAATCATTAGATTAAAAAACCGAAATTATTAAATAAAAAAGCGGCGATGGCTTTTTTTTATTTACCACTAGCTGTGCCCGCGACTTTGGCCGCGTGGAATATTATTTATTTATATTAATAATAAAATTTCTAAAATAAAAGTAGCCTAAGTTACTCCTTATTATATCAGCTATCTGCCAGTGAAAGTCCCGTCAAAATCGGTCCAGCCGTTTCAGAGATTAGCCGGAACAAACAGACAGACAGACAGACAAAAATTGTAAACATATTCATTTTGGTATATGTACCGTGTACACATCCATATGCATTTAGTAAAAAGCGGTTATTTTAATATTACATACAGACACTCTGTATAGATTTCTTAATGAGCAAATACTTTTCTAACAAATAAATTGACCAGAAACTTATTATAGATTAATATTAATAATCCGTTATAATTAATAGAAATAATCCGTGTTACTGTGCATTATGTGGAATTTATTTTAAGCTAGAGGAACTTTTATACTATTAAAATTAAAATCAAAATACCTTTTTATTTAAAAGTTAGCTAGTAAGTAAAACTAAAGTAGTTTACCATCGACGATTCGCTAGTTCTCTGCAATTTTAATGAATATATTATATTAATATGCTTTGACGTCATAAGGCCGCAACGGAAATGTATCAATAATGCAGATAGGATTATAAACTAAAGCGTTATGAACAAGGAAAAATTAAAATTAAAAAGATTCAATAAATATTTTTTTTTTGTTGTTGTTCGAAGTTCTTGTGAATATTTGATGAGAGGTACATCTTCAAATCTTTCCGTCAAATCCTCACTAAAATTCGTGACTAAGACTAAGAGTATTTTGACAGGCGGTGAAGGAAAACATCGAGAGGAAACCCGCACGTCGAAGAAATTATATTTGGAAGGACGCGTGACCTAACTTAAGAAAGATCTGGTTTTCCTTAGGGGTTGTAGAGGATGACGGCAGTCGCTATATGTAAAAAATCGACCAAGTGCGAGTCCGACTCGCGCACGAAGGGTTCCGTACCATTACTTATAAAAACGGCAAAAAAAATCACGTTTGTTGTATGGGAGCCCCCTTAAATATTTATTTTATTCTATATTTTAGTATTTGTTGTTATAGCGGCAACATAAATACATCATCTGTGAAAATTTCAACTGTCTAGCTATCACGGTTCATGAGATACAGCCTGGTGACAGACGGACGGACAGCGGAGTCTCAGTAATAGGGTTCCGTTTTACGGTACGGAACCCTAAAAACCAGATTCTTCGCCAAAGCCTTAGGTTTCGGTAGCGGACCCTGACGATTTTAATGAAATAGGCAACGGGATCTATGTAACATATCCATCAATTCCTAAAGCCTTTATACACAGAGTATGTTTGATGTGTTTTTTTTATCATATTCTAATGAAAGGACAGAATTGTTTCAGGCAGGAATAACGCTTTAAGCCCTACTTCGACGAGCTCAAAAAGCTCGGTGGCTCAGTCGTGAATAATGCGACTTTGACACCAAACCTCGTGGGTTCGATTCCCACACAAGGCAAACATTTGTGCGCATGAACATATCTGTCTGTCTTGGTCTGGATGATTTTAAGAGAGGTAGGGCGCATCAAAGCAGCCCGCCTGGGGAAGTACCTCCACCTCACAGAAAACCGCAGCCAAATAACAACTCCCTAGAAGTTTATTGTGTTTCTGCGTGTGAGTGAGGTCACCAGTAGCTCCCAAGGAGTTGCTGTGTAAGCAGCAGAGGAGGCATCGCGCGACTGATAATTAATATATCGCAAGTGTTAATAGGCTACAGTACTCGCTTTACATCAGGTGGGTCGTATACTTGTATGCCTCACGACGTAGTATAGAAAAGAACGTGCGCGTCTCGGGACGCGCGACAGAAGTGATAATTTAAACTAATCTACATATAATTAAAGCTGCCGTATGCGTGAGAGAAAGGAAGCCGGACAGACTGGCGCCGTAACGCGTTACGTAACGAAGCGGTACACCCTCCCATAAGAAGTTATTACTTCAAAAAAAAACTTAACTTTCATTAAATTCGGCGATTGACATTGACATCGGAATCATGAATAAAAACATACGTATATTGTAAAAATATATTATAAACATTAAATGTGCTGCTTCGAGAATAATAAATGGTTTTTAAAAATAGATCCAAGGTTATAAACATCGTCTCATTTTTTAATCATTATTTAAAACCCAAATAAGTTTATTTGCATTCGAGACTAGTTTGTACTTTTATTTTAGGAGGCTATAATTAAATATTATTATTCAAGCGAGCAATTCTTGTCAGGAACACCGTTCCTATATGAAATCTATATATATGTTTGTCTGTGCGTTTGTCTGTCGCTTTTTTTTTTCGAATATTCGAATTTTGACTTCAGATTCGGATTCAGCATAAAGAAGTAGAATAGGAATGTCTGAAAAACCAACCTCCTGTCTCTTAAGAAACATGGTCAAAATACCCGACAAATTAAAAATAAAAAATTGAATTTTTATTTCAGATTCGAAAAGTAAATTAAAAAGTAGAATAGGAATGTCTTAAAAATCAATATCATATTTCTTAAGGAACATGGTCAAAACGGCCGACAAAGTTTTAAAAACAATAATTAAATTGTTATATAATTGACGAGCCAGGAGTTCCTCTGGCAATGCAAGCTTGCGCATTCTCAACTGGTATATATAAAATACATGGGCACCATTGACATTTTTTGTTATTGGACGTGAATACGTTTTGTTAAATTTGCTTCCATAGTGGGAGACAAATCGGAAAAATGATGGAAAATAAAATCGGTGACAGTTTGGTCTAGTAGCTACATATCTATCGTTTACATACAAAATTTAATTACACCACTTGATAGCTACGGAATCATAGAATTGTTACGTCGACTGCAGCCTTTTTGAGATTTTTTTTTTATACTACATCGGGAGGCATACAAGCATACAGTCCACCTGGTGTAAAGCGATTACCGTAGCCTATGAACGCTTGCATTACATTAAGTATCACTCGCGCGATGCTACCTCTGCTGCTAACATAGCTACTCCCAAGGAGCTTACTGGTGACCTCACTTACTCGCAGGAACACAACAACCCTCCAGGGAGTTGTTATTTGGCTGCAGTTCTTTTGTGAGGTGGAGGTACTTCCCCAGACGGGCTGCTTTGATGTGCCCTACCTCTCTTAAAAAATATCTTTTCGCTGCACCAAATAATTACCTTGTGATACAAATTACTTCTGTTTAGCCGGTGCGAAACGTATAAAAAGCGATAACCTGATAAAAAGCGGTTACCGTAGCCTATAAATGTTTGCAATACTTTAAGTGTAATTCGCGCGATGCCACCCGTGCGGCTAACACAGCAATTCCTTGGGCTCCCAACTAATTACTGGAGACCTCAAAATGTCTTCACGCCGGGTCCCTTGCGGGGTAGGCGGAGACAACCCAGCGCCATAACAGGCGGTCCTTACACACCTCATTCGCTTCTTTAATATTCATAACCTTTTCATACACGCTCGATGGTCTTTATCATCCAGCGGTGATATATTTAGCGCTAAAACACAACGTTTTGGTGAAAGAAAAAAAGTGGTAAATAAGTTACTGTTTATACAATCTGGCGACATACTGAAGTCGGGACCGTAATCAGCGACCCCAAAAACCCCCGAGTCCGCCGTTTCATCCAATTCTGATAGTTTTTTTTTTAAATGCTGGATGAACACTTGGGTAACCCCCCAAGTGTTCATCCAGCATTTAAAAATTAGAGAAGTGATCAGCGACCCTGAAAAGATATTTTTTAAGAGAAGTAGGGCACATCAAAGCAGCCCGTCTGGGGAAGTACCTCCACCTCACAAAAGAACTGCAGCCAAATAACAACCCCCGGGAGGGTTGTTGTGTTCCTGCGAGTAAGTGAGGTCACCAGTAAGCTCCTTAGGAGTAGCTATGTTAGCAGCAGAGGTAGCATCGCGCGAGTGATACTTAATGTAATGCAAGCGTTCATAGGCTACGGTAATCGCTTTACACCAGGTGGACCGTATGCTTGTATGCCTCCCGACGTTGTATAAAGAAAATCTCAAAAAGGCGGCAGTCGACGTAACAATTCTATGATTCCGTAGCTATAAAGTGGTGTAATTAAATTTTGTATGTAAACGATAGATATGTAGCTACTACACCAAACTGTCACCGATTTTATTTTCCATCAGTTTTCCGATTTGTCTCCCACTATGGAAGCAAATTTCACAAAACGTATTCACGTCCGAAAACAAAAAATGTCAATGGTGCCCATGTATTTTATATATACCAGTTGAGAATGCGCAAGCTTGCATTGCCAGAGGAACACCTGGCTAGATAAAATCGAGCGTTATGACGCGGTCCTTTTCTATTTTTTTTTTATTACCTACGTGTTTAATATTACATGTATGAATTGATTCAATCAATGGATAGTACTGTATACCTTGTTCCGACCTTATGTCTAGTAAACCAAGCTCAGGGCAGGGTCAGTCAACTTGACTCTGCGCACCAGGCTGGGCCTGTTAGACAAGATCTATTTAAAGATCTTAAGTTACCTCATAGGACCCGCTGAAGGCATAAGGTTCTAAATTGTTATAAAAGATATAGAAAATACATTTTTATAACCTACCAAATATTCGTAGAGAAGCTTAATATTTTTTTTATACAACGTCTGGAGGCATACAAGCTTACGGCCCACCTGATGTAAAGCGGGTACCGTAGCCTATTAACGATTGCGATATATTAAGTATCACTCGCGCGATGCCTCCTCTGCTGCTTGCACAGCAACTTCTTGGGAGCTTACTGGTGACCTCACTCAAACGCAGGAACACAACCCTCTAGGGAGCTGTTATTTGGCTGTGGTTTCCTGTGTGGTGGAGGTGCTTCCCCAGAAAGGGCTGCTTTGATGCGCCCTACCTCTCTTAAAATATCGAGACCAAGACAAACAGACATGTTCATGCACACAAATGTTTATCTTGTGTGGGAATCGAACCCACGAGCGTTGGTGTCAAAGTCGCGTCATTCACGACTGAGCCAGCTCGTCAAAACCTATTTCTGTAGTACGTAGTATAAAAAAAAAATCCAATCACAAAACCAACGGAGCATGCCTTCTTGCTTCATGCCTTCTTCTTGTTTTAACACCGATACTCTCTTTTAGACCAGGTATGTTTCTAACATCATCATTGCGAATTCGGTCTACAAGCGTTACACCACATTTTGCGCAACGCTCTCATCTCGACCATATATTCTACTTTCATGCTCTCTTTGCCATACCCAACTCTCGCTTCCATAAACAAGCGTTTGGACCAGCACGATGAAACGAAAAAGCGCCAGTAAAAAAGAGACAACCACATACATCTATAGGATTTAACGTGCGAGAGAATGAGATAGAAGGCATTATACAGTGTTTATTACAGGGTCCGAGCGTTGTACGCGTGTATGTGTGTGTACTGCCGTAATACGCAGCTTCAATGATCCTACTCCTGAAAATCTACGTTCGTCTTATTATCCTGAAGTCCACAATTCTGAAGGTTTCACTTCTATCGCATCTTAACTGCGGACATATTGTTTTTTTGAAGTGAACACTTCTTTAGCGGCGTTGTGCACTTTTTAGGATGAGTAAAAAATGTTAAACTCGCGTCAGGACACGCGACCCTGACCGTAAGATTTTGGTGAGAATTAGAACTTAAGTTCGCTGCAGCGCTAAAACATTAGTTACCTACCTCCAATTAAACAATTGAAAAGTTTTCACTTCTGCCGGCACTCCCGAAATGCAACCTGTTTTTAGGGTTCCGTACCCAAAGGGTAAAACGGAACCCTATTACAGAGACTCCGCTGTCCGTCCGTCCGTCCGTCCGTCCGTCTGTCACCAGGCTGTATCTTCTGAACCGTGTTAGTTAGCCAATTGAATTTTTCACAGATGATGTATTTCTGTTGCCGCTATAACAACAAATACTAAAAAATAGAATTAAATGAATATTTAAGGGGGCTCCCATACAACAAACGTGATTTTTAGGGTTCCGTACCCAAAGGGTAAAACGGAACCCTATTGCTGAGGCTCCGCTGTCCGTCCGTCCGTCCGTCCGTCCGTCCGTCCGTCCGTCCGTCCGTCCGTCCGTCCGTCCGTCCGTCCGTCTGTCACCAGGCTGTATCTCTTGAACCGTGATAGCTAGACAGTTGAAATTTTCACAGATGATGTATTTCTATTGCCGCTATAACAACAAATACTAAAAAATAGAATAAAATAAATATTTAAGGGGGCTCCCATACAACAAACGTGATTTTTTTGCTGTTTTTATAGATAATGGTACGGAACCCTTCGTGCGCGAGTCCGACTCGCACTTGGCCGATTTTTCTTGCTGTTTTTATAGATAATGGTACGAAACCCTTCGTGCGCGAGTCCGACTCGCACTTGGCCGGTTTTTTTTTATTTATGACTTTAGACTAGTGATTGGTATTCATTCAGTAATTTGTACGGAAAACAAAGATGTCTTAACGGATAATAGCTGATAATAAAGGTCACATCTCTCAGGGCTACGTAATTACATTCATTACACTCAGTTGGATATTTTCTGTTACGGTTAGTATAATATAGGACGTTCATTACTTGACACAGCGTGCAATGGTGACACAGGTACATCGGCTTGCTAAAAAATCAAATATTCTTTATTGTAGACACACAGGTTAAAATGATCTTAAATAATGTATGTGTGTCACTGTGGCCTGTCTTTAACAGACATACAACAATTAAATTATTATATTATGACAATTAAATTATACTACAATCACATGAATCAATAAATCAAAATTAAAAAAAAATAATCATTAAAAAAAAACATCAATTAAATAGTCAAAAAATTCGATTGAGTCAAATTATCATTTAAATATTCTTTTATGTTATAATAGCATTTATCAGTCAAAAACAGTTTTAATTTATTCTTAAATTTCAGCATGTCTAAACTCTTAAAATTATCAGGTAGTTTATTAAAAGTAACAGGAGCCATTCCAATAAAACTTTTTGTCAATAATGCGGTTGTGAATCCCGCTGTCAACAGCTTATGTTTATATTGAGATCTTATATGATCTTTTCTTATTCTTGTTTCACAAATTTTTTGGAACAGCTGAGGATTGGATTTAACAAAAATACATGCTAAGACTGGTAGATATTTAGATTGGAAGATTTAAGAGAGGTCTCTTGAAAGCCCGTCTGGTACTACGCCTTACATCTGTTAAAATAATATGTTATCTGATCTAACCTGCTTTGTGTGCTTCCGCCACCAATTAGTTCATGTGGCCTATCGCCGGCCGGCACCCACCCAGTACTGTTAGTAAGTGCAACATGCCGACGCTGCCATGGCTGCTCCGGTAGTCTCTGCCTCGGCTGCTGCGGTCGTCCGCCATCTGGAACAGAATCCGCATGCCCCCACCACCACCGTCGCTGCCACGACTGGCCTACCGCTGCGACACGTGTTTACACACAGTATTGGGTGCCGGCCGGCGCTTGGCCGCATGAACTAATTGGTGGCGGAAGCACACAAAGCAGGTTAGATCAAATTGCAAGTAAATTTGACTTTCGCAAAATATCGCCTGAATCTATTAACTAATATGTTATTATTGATTTCGGCTATGCCAGCACCGGTAGTAGGAATGTGTGAGAGATACTTCCCATATTGCAGCGTTCATGTACTACGGCAATCACTTTAAATTAGATAGATCTACTATGATGTAATTATGTAGATTATTGTAGATGTTAAGGGTCGGCAACGCAAGAGTGACACCCCCGGTGTTGCAAATGTCCATAGGCTACGGTGACTGCTTACCATCAGGCATGCCGTAAGCTTGGTTGCCTCTAATGTAAACTAGCCGTATTGTAATGTGCCTGATACGCGACATGTCCGCGACATTTCCATTTCAAACACAAACACGTCCGATGTCTGTAAACAAGGAAACAGACAAGGCCCCGCCACAGATTAAATAACAATCGATTACGTCTTTATACAACGTCGGGATGCAAACAAGCTTACCGCCCACCTGATGTGAAATGACCATCATAGTCAACGAACGCTTGTAATAGAAGGGCATTCGACGACGGTGGCGCAGTGGTTGATAAAACCACATTAACACCTTGCTCGGGGTTCGATTCCAACACAGGACTAATATTTGTATGCGTGAACATGCCTGTTTATCTTGTACCTACTGGGTGTTTTTAAGAGAGGTAGGGCGCACCAAGCAGCAGCCCGTAACTTGGTCTGCGCGTACGGCGGTGTCCCGTGGGTGCCGCTTGTTCTTACTTTCTTTTCCTCGTCTTCTAATGGTCTTATTGTGACGTCGTTAGCCTATAACCTTCCTCAAGAAGTAGGTTATGAAATGAAAATGTAATTCTTCAAATCCGACAATTAGTTCCTGAGATGAGCGCGTAACAAACAAAGAAACCCGTCTAAACTAACTTATAAATTAATAATTAACGTAACTTTAAATATTAATATTTTTTTAAGAGAGGTAGGGAGCATCAAAGCAGCCCGTCTGGGGTAGTGCCTCCACCTCGCAGAAAACCGCAGCCAAATAACAACTCCCTATAGGGTGAGTGCGGTCACCAGTAAACTCCCAAGGAGTTGCTGTGTAAGCAGCAGAGGAGGCATCGCGCGAGTGACACTTAATATATCGCAAGCGTTAATAGGCTACGGTACCCGCTTTACATCAGGGGGGCCGTGTGCATGTATACCTCCCGACGTAGTATATAAAAAAACCATAGCTATCGGTGCCGACCGGCGCTACCCCGCATGAACTAATTGGTGGCGGAAACACACACAGCAGCTTAGATCAAATTACACTTGTTTCCTTGTTGGAAAACACTAGCATTACACAACTGGTACAGATCAGAAAGATTGTGCCTTACCTCTCTTTCCCTGAATGTTTTCGAGCGAGTGATAGAAATATTCCATTGACGTCCTTCATGGGAACAATGGCGGAATTAGCGTTTGGCGGTTATAATAGGCAATTATTACCTAGTTAGCAAGGTCTAATTAGCCTATAATTGATTCAAAGGTCTAGCGGAAGAGAAATTAACTGACTCGTCCAAAGTCAGTGAGGTAAACGTTCCCACTGGTCTGACAACCAGACTATGGACCACCTGGTCACCGGTTCTAATCCAGGCGGGGCGTGCACCACTAAATTTGTGTTTTCGGATTTATATGTAATTATCACTTGCATGCGGGGTAGGCAGAGAGAACCGAACGCCATAAGACGCGGTCCTTGCATACTTCACTCGCTTCTGTGACATTCATAGCTCTTTTCATGCACGCTCGCCGATTCCTGGGGCTCCTGACATCACCTTCTGATAGAATACGACCAATTTGGTCATGGTAGGTTAGTCTCGGCCTTCCTCGGCTCCTACATCCTTCCACTTTTGCATTGTATATCTCCGCGATGCGCCCTACCTCTGTTATAAACACCCAAATATTCTCTCTGCCTACCCCGCAAGGGACTTGGCGTGAAAATATACATACATACATATCACGTGCTCGGCGGTGAAGGAAAACATCGTGAGGAATTCCACACGTCTCAGAAATTATATTTCGAAAGACGTGTGACCTGAGGAAGATCAGGTTTTCCCTCAGGGTTGTGGAGGTCTGACGCCAATCGCACCATGTAAAAATCAGTGTCTTCCCCAAATCCTTAGGCTTAAGTAGCGGACACCGCCAATCCTAATAAATTAGGAAACGGGATATCGCGAAGCTGAAGAAGTTCGCACTGATCTGAGAACATTGATAGCCCAAGATAAAGAACCTTGACGAGCTCGGTGGCGCAGTGGTCAGTAACGCTGCTTTAACACCAACAATCGTGGGTTCGATTCCCACACAGGACAAACGTTTGTGTGTATGAACATATTGGCACAGTAGACCGTATTCGCAATGATGATGTAAGAAACAGAGTTGGTCAGAAAGGGAGTATCGGTGTTAAAATAAGAAACGGCATGCTCCGTTGGTTCGGACGTGTAGAAAGAATGCAGGATGAAAGAATGATGAAGCAGGTATACAATGCAAAAGTGGAAGGATGTAGGAGCCGAGGAAGGCTAAGACTTACCTACCATGACCAAATTGGTCGTGTTCTGTCAGACGGTGATGTCAGGAGCCGTAGAAACCGGCGAGCGTGCATGAGAACAGCAGTGAATGTTAAAGAAGTGAGTTATGTAAGGAACGAATCGCGCGGCGCTTGTTTCTCTCTGCCTACCCCGCAAGGGATTTGGCGTGAAGTTATAGATAGATAGAACATATTTGGGTGTTTATAAGAGAGGTAGGGCGCATGACACAAGTCTCGAGAAGTACCTCCATTTCACAGAAAACCGCAGACAGCAACAATATTAAACCGAATATAGTTCAAGGAAAAAAATGGGTTCGTGTACTTATATACGCACTTGAGAAGTTATACTTCTCTGGCATCATTAAATAAATATTTAACATTAATAACTCAAATTAAAAAACGTCTATCAAGTAGTAGCGGCGATGTTTATGGAATGTATTACATACAAGTCAAATGTAAAATACAAATGTTATACATTTTTAACTATAGCGCCATCCACCGGTAATACCGTGAAACATTTAGCAGTTTTAACCTATTGCACATTTTTAACTATAGCGCCATCTACCGGTAATATCGTGAAACATTTAGCAGCTTCAACCTGTACTTTTGTGTTCGAGTGCCACGCATTCACTCTCGCTCTGTCTCTTTCTATTCCCCCTCCATGGTAGCGTTAAACGTTTAACGCAACCTTTTTGCAAGTCGCATTAGAAGTATAACTTCGAAATGTACATTAAGGAAAAACATTGATTATCGTAATCAACATGTTTCCTTAAGGTGAGCTCAATGGCCGAGCGGTTAACAGTGCTACTTTAATTGAACACCAACGCTCGTGGGTTCGATTCTCACAAAAGGTAAACATTTGTTAATGTTTCTTTTTTTATATAACGTGAAGAGGTCGGCAGCATGCAAGCATACGGTCCACCTGATGTTAAACGATTACCGTAGCCTATGAACTCTTGCAATATATTAACTATAGCTAACGCGATCTCTCCACCTCTGCTGCTACTGCTGCTCAGAAGCTTATTGGTAACCTTACTCACCCGCAGGAGCACACCAACTCTCCAGGAAGCTGTCATTTGGCTGCGGCTTCCTGCGGAATGGAGGTACTTCTCCAGGCTTGTGTGACGCACCCTACCTCTCTTAAAAACACCCAAACATGTTCATGCACACAAATGATTGTCGTGTGTGGGAATCGAACCCACGAGCGTTGGTGTCAAAGTATTTTTGTGTGCATCACAACAAACCACTTGCCGCATAACAACACCCCTCACCCACAAATACGTTGTGTTTTAGCGCACAAATATCTGATCTGATCCTAAACTGATCGATGGGAGGATGTTTTAACCAATAAGTCGATAAGTGTAACAATGTTTATGAACTAGCTAATAAGAGCGCGTTCTACTTTAACCCCCCGACCCGTAGCGATGAATTGAGTCACTACGCAAAATCATTTGATCGGTTCTCCATAAGCTATTATAATGGTGTGCATGTTACGTCTCTGTGATATTTTGACGAGTTCCGTTGCGTAGTAGTTAATAAGTCTCCTTTGATAGTGCTCGTGGTTTCGATTCCCACACAGGACAAATATTTGTGTGCATAAACATGTCTGTTTGTCTTGGTCTGTGTGTTTTAAGAGAGGTAGAGCGCAGCAAGGCAGCTCCTCTGCGAAGTACCTCCACCTCACAGAAAAAAGAAACCAAATAACAACTCCCAAGAGGGTTGTTGCCTGCTAGTGAAGTTACCAATAAACTCCTGAGGAGTTGCTGTGTTAGCAGCAGAGGTGACATCATGTTATCGATACCTAATGTAGTAAGCATTCATAGGCTACGTTAATCATTAACATCAGGTGGGCCGTATGATTGTATGGCTCCCGATGTCGTATAAAAAAATGTTAAGATATCATTATGCATCGAATGGAGAAGTACCTCCACCGGAAACCGCAGCCAAATAACAACTTTCCTGGAAGTTGTTATTTTAATCCGGAATCGAACCCAAGAGCCTTGAACTATCTTTGCTAACCACACCGCCGCCGGTTTAATCGTTATCATGAATGTGGGAAAACCTTAAGGGCCGCCGGTTTGCAAGAAATTGCAACTTGAGTAACTCAACCGTTGAAAAATATATCATATGAACTATAGACATAAAGTGGAATATACTTCGTGACGTTGCTTATTGCAATTAACGTTTTTTATTTAAACCAGTTCAGTCCATTCTTTGTATGTCAACGTTAAGGAACCCTCAAGGTTGGGTGATGAAATCACGTTTTTTTTAAACAACGTCGGGAAGTATACAAGCGTACGGCCCACCTGATGTAAAGCGGGTACCGTAGCCTATTAACGCTTGTAACATGTAACACCCGCGCGATGCCTCCTCTGCTGCTTACACAGCCACTCCTTGGGAGCATACTAGTAACCTTACTCACACGCAGGAACACAACGGTCCTCTAGGGAGTTGTTATTTGGCTGCGGTTTTCTGTGAGGTGGAGGTACTTCCCCAGACGGGCTGCTTTGATGCGCCCTAGCTCCCTTAAAACATCCATACCAAGGCAAACACACATGTTCGTGCACACAAATGTTTACCTTGCGTGGGAATCGAGCCCACGAGCGTTGGTGTCAAAGTCACGTCGTTCGCGACTGAGCCACCGAGCGAGTCGAAGTCGTCTCGTCTTAATCCATTAGGTCAGCATCTGCTACCTATGAGTAAATTTGGGAAAGATACTGATTTCGACATGGAGCTACTACTCCATCCATCCAGTGGGAAAATCAGACCTTTCTTAGATTAGGTCCCGCGTCGTACTAAATATTATTACTTTTAATTCATTTTAATTTAGTGGCACATGCCAGCATTCGAATATGGGACAAGTTAGACAATAGGTCGGTCCTTTAACCAATGGTCTATCTGGTTGCCTGATTTGTGTTGTGTTCCTGCGCGTGAGTGTGGTCACCTGTAAGCTCCTAAGGAGTTGCTGTGTAAGCAGCAGAGGAGGCATCGCGCGAGTGATGCATGATTACAATACATCATTACAAGCGTTAATAGGCTACGGTATCTGCTTTACATCAGGTAGACCGTATGCCTGTATACCTTCCGAAGTTGTATAAAAAAAAATATACCCTGGTCACACACATTACATTATACTTTTCAAAGAGGCTTCTACGCGTTGGATTCATATCCCCGAGCGCCTTACTTAAATGGCCGGGGTAAACGCCCGTGACTAAAGAAAGAATATTATATAAAATATTTATCTATATATATAAAAATCGGCCAAGTGCGAGTCGGACTCGCGCACGAAGGGTTCCGTATCTATAAAAACGGCAAAAAAACACGTTTGTTGTATGGGAGCCCCGCTTAAATATTTGTTTTATTTTAATTTAATTATTTATTCTTAAAGTGAATATATAACTAAATATTCTGTGAATATTTCAAGCGTCTACCTGTTGCCGTTATCAATATCAAGTAAAAAGCAGCAAAATAATCACGTTTGTTGTATGGGAGCCCCCTTAAATATTTATTTTATTCTGTTTTTAGTATTTGTTGTTATAGCGGCAACAGAAATACATCATCTGTGAAAATTTCAACTGTCTAACTATCACGGTTCATGAGATACAGCCTGGTGACAGACGGACGGACGGACGGACGGACGAACAGCGGAGTCTCAGTAATAGGGTTCCGTTTTACCCTTTGGGTACGGAACCCTAAAAATGAATGTTTGTCTGTATGTCCTCTATGGACTCAAAAACGGCTGGGCATATTTTGATGAAATTTTCAGTGAATCTTCAGGTTAGCGCAGCAGGTGATCCTGTGAAAAAGACGATTGGATCACCCGTGCGTATCGAAAAATTCAAACTCTTATTTTTCTAAGATGTAACATATTTGTCTGTCATCTAATCGGAAGTTTATTTATGCCTTTGCGATAGAACTCAGGGGATCTAGATTCGACAAACTGTGTAAAAGCATTTTGTACTGCCTCCTGGGAAGAATTTTTGTTAACTCGTAGAAAATTGTCCAAATCACGAAAAAATGGTAGTCAGTTGGAGCTATGTCTGGCGAGTACGGAGAATGACGTATGATTTCTGCAGCTCCTGTAGAGTTACAACGGTTGCGTTATCATGGAGCAATAATGGTGAAGATCGATTCACGAGTCGGGGCTGTTTCACTGCCAGTTTCGCCATCGTTGTTCGAAGTTCGGCACAGTAAACATCTGCTGGTATTGCTTGACCAGGCCTGAGAAAGCTATAGTGAATAACGTCATGAAAAAATCACCAAACAGTTACCATTACCTTTTTATTGGTAAGCTTTGCTTTAGGGCACTGTTGCAGCGTTTGACCTGGGGTCGGCCATTGTACTTTTCGCTTACGTCTTTTGGTAAAGAATCCACTTTTCGTCACATGTCACAATTCGATCCAATATCCCTTCATTTCTGTACCGATCCATCCAACCAACACAAGTTTCAACACGCGTGTATTTCTGCAGATCAGTCAAATCATGAGGCACCCATTTTCCTATGTTATTGTAATTATTTAACCTATGTTATATTTTCAGGAACACCGTTCCTATATAAAATCTATACGTTTGCTTTTTTTCGAATATTCGAATTTAGACTTCAGATTCGGATTCAGCATAAAAAAGTAGAATAGGAATGTTCAGGAACACCGTTCCTATCTCTTAAGGAACATGGTCAAAATGGCCATTATTTTTTTTTTAATTTGAATTGTTATATAGTTGACGAGCCAGGTGTTCCTCTGGCAATGCATGCTTGCGCATTCTCAACTGGTTTTCTCTTATTGATTTGATGCAAATAAGTCAATATTGTAGATAAGGTAACGCTAAACCATGCCGCTAATTCTTAGGTAGTTTGACTCGGATCGGGTTCCACTATCTGTAATTCAGCGTTATACATTATTACAATTCTGTTACATACATACAATAGCATCATACAACACTTGAATTATCATGACATTTCTCAAATTTGACGATTTATTTATTATATATAGGTAATTTTATACTTTCACGGTTGGTCATTGACGGTGCGGAACTTGCTGCGATTTGTTTTCATATTCCTCGATATTTCGGCGACGCCACGTTGCAGACGCCATGGTCACGAAATGACCACCCGAAATATCGGGGAAATATAAAAACAAATCGCAGTAAAAGTCCAATGATGTTATAAAAAAAGCAAGTCCCGTATAATACGCAGCAAACAACTGGAGCAAAGATGGCGTCATTCTGAGCAGGTTCCATATAAAATTTGTATGGGACAGCTAGATATCGCTACTGCGCATGTTCAAGTTATTTTCCGGTCACCATACCTACAATAATAATGTAAACAACCGTGAAAGTTTTTTTTTATACAACTATATTGGCAAACAAGCACGCGGCCCGCGTTAGATAGTAGTATGTCATCGCAGCCCATTGACGCTCGCAACACCACGTAGATGTTACTCGCGCGCTGCCAATCTTGTGACCTAAGGCTGTTTCGTCACAGTACCCAGTAATTTCTCTGCCATATCTCACCCTTCAAACCGGAACACACCTATACCTATAAATATAGCTGCTTGGCGGTAGAAATAAGTAAGACAGAGATACCCGCGCAGACGACTTATATACAAAGTCTCCCTCTGATTAGAAAATTTAAAATTATATACATACGAAAAATAGTATTGTAATTTCATATAATATTGCATTACAATCATTTCATATTTCGAACGTCATAATTTATTCTAATAGTATACGTCAAATTAGAATAAATTATGACGTTCGAAATATGAATTAGTATAATGTTGATAATATTTATATTTACCTATTTATGAATATAAATTTTATTTTTGTCGTGACATGACATAACGGTAATAATTTAAATATTGAATTACTGTATTCAATTCAATTAAATATACGCGCTTCGGTGATTACAATTTCGTCCAACAATTAAATTAAAATACAGCATATAAACACTTTTAAATACGACCTTTAGTATTTAAATATTTATAAGTTGTTGAAATTCGAAACTTCTGTCAATATTTAGTCGATGTACAGAGACTTCTCAATTAGCTGCGAATAGTTTAAAATAAATCAAATAATACACACACTGTGTGCGTATTTATTATCACTTAGTTCACCCGCATCTTATACTAACGACGAATCTAGTCATATATTTTTATACAACGTCGAGAGGTATACAAGCACACGGCCCACCTGATGTAAAGCCGTAACCGTAGCCTATGAACGCATACATTAAGTGTCACCCGCGTGATGCCACCTCTACTGCTAACATAGACACTCCTTACGAGCTTACTGGTGACTTCACTCACACGCAGGAACACAACAACCCTCTAGGGAGTTGTTATTTGGCTGCAGTTTTCTATGAGAGGTACTTCGCCAGGCGGGCTACTTTGATGCGCCCTACCTCTCTTAAAACATCTAGACCAAAGCAAACAGCCATGTTCATGCACACAAATGTTTGCCTTGTGTGGGAATCGAACCCACGAGCGTTGGTGTCAAAGTCGCATCATTCACGACTGAGCCACCGAGCTCGTCAAAAACTACTGCTAACAGACCTCACTGCAACCCTGCAGGGAGTTGTTATTTGGCTGCGGTTTGATGTGAGGATTAAGAGGACCCTGGGCCGGGCTGGGTGCAGGTACTTCCCCAGGTGGGCTTAGAGGCGCCCTACCGTTTTTAAAAACACTCAAACCAAGGCAAACAGACATGTTCACGTACAAAAATGTTTGTCCGGGAATCGAAACCACGAGCGTTGGTGTTAAAGACGCGTTATCAACCGCTGCGCCACCGAGCTCGTCAAAAACCATAGATCATAGCTCGTCATAAACAATGAAGAATCAGTGAAATGGCTTTGCAATTCAACTCATCGCTACTACGGGGCGGCGAGTAAAATAGAACGTGGAGCTCTGATTGGCTAGTTCACGAATCAACATCGCGTCACTCATCGGCTTATTGGTTAAAATATCCTCTCATTGGTCAGTAGGCTCGAATCACTGAATTAAAGACACTAAAACACTACGGTTTGGTAAGGGGTGCTTTTATGCACAATCAAGTGGTTTTATTGCTTTGTGTCCTCGGAACCAGCTCTTAATAATGTGCTCTTGTTTCAGAAACATGAATCAATCGTTGATGGAATCTCCTCTCCTGAAGACAGACCTTACAAGAGAGAAGATGGGGAAGTGGGTGGAAGCACAATCAAAGGGGGAGAAGATAGAGATCGACGTGTATGGAAAACCTTCGGAGAAACAGATGAGGGAGCTAGAGAACGTACGAAGTCTGAGTAGGGAACTGCAGGATAACTTGCATGTAAGTATTTTTATTTTTACCCGATTTATATATGTACTAGCATCCGCCCGCAACTTGGTTTGCGTAGAATTCGAATCGTATATCATTACCCGTTTTCCCGTAGGAATGAAGCATTTTCCCGCGGTAAAAAATAGCCTATGTTCATCAGGGATAATGTCGGCTTCTAATGGTAAAACAATTTTTCAAATCGGTCCAGTAGTTTCGGTGCCTATTCAATACAAACAAACAATCAAATCTTTCCTCTTTATAATTCTACTTCCTACTAATATTATAAATGCGAAAGTTTGTATGTATGGATGGATGTTTGTTGCTCTTTCACGCTTAAACGGCTGAACGGATTTGAATGAAATTTGGCACGTAGATAGATTATGATCTGGATTAACACATAGGCTACGTTATTTGACCTCTGTTAGAGCAGCTAGTATTAGTATAGATTAGAGATGCACCGAGTACACTTTTAATACTCGGCACTCGTCTTGTAGTACTCGTACTCGGCTGAGAAACTTGTTTCCATTGTGAATGTTAATTGGTTAATGTAATTTATTGTTAAAATATTATTTTCTAAATGTTAATGAAGCGAGTGAGGTGTATCCCGCAAGAGACCTGTAGGCCGATTCTACTAAAAAACTGCAACTGCACTGCAGCGCGGCGTGTGTCAAAATGCGTACATTTTGACGTTTCGTCAAGCGATCTGACAGCAGCGACGTTTAACGAAACGTCAAAATGTACGCATTTTGACACACGCCGCGCTGCAGTGCAGTTGCAGTTTTTTAGTAGAATCGGCCTACAGGCGTGAAGATATACACATTCCTTTCTCATAACGGAGATGTGGTTCGGTTTGGAGGGTGAGATATGGCATTGTGTGACATGGATGTTTGTCTTGGTTTGGGATTTTTAAGAGAGGTAGGGCGCATCAAAGCAGCCCGTCTGGGGAAGTACCTCCACCACACAGAAAATAACAACTGCTTGGAAGGTTGAGTTACTGCGAATGTCGTATGCTTTTTTTTATAACCAGTCACCGCAGCCTATTGACGCTCGCAACACAATCTTGTGACCTGAGGCTGTTTCGTCACAGTGCCCAGTAATTTCTCTGCCATATCTCACCCTTCAAACCGGACCACATCTCCGTTATGAGAAAGAAATGTGTATATCTTCACGCCTGGTCTCTTGCGGGATACACCTCACTCGCTTCATCAAAGATTTGATTGTTTGTTTGTATTGAATAGGCTCCGAAACTACTCGACCGATTTGAAAAATTGTTTTACCATTAGAAGCCGACATTCTCCTTTTTAATTTAATTAAATATAGCTGCTTGGCGGTAGAAATAGGTGAGACAGAGGTCCCCACGCAGACGACTTTTGTACAAAGTCTCCCTCTGGTAATAGGCAACACCCGTTGCCAGTAATCAGTGTTTACTTTCAAACTTATGTGTGACCTAAAATTTGAAAAACCCATTTATAGTAGGTAAGGCGTAGGCAAGATTATGGATTTGGGTACCTATAGGTTTTTTTGTGTCGGGGTTTTTTAATTTATAGTTATAGATAGATAACTCGACTTCTAGGGAATGTATCAAGATAATGTAAGGATTACGATTGATGATGAAGTGTTGGAACAAGTGGATGAGTTTGTATATCTTGGATGCGCTTTCAGCAGGGATGGAAGGTACACCGCAGATGTGGAAAGACGAGTGAGTGCTGGGAATAGTGTGAATGGAGCGTTGGGAAAACTTCTTGGCAGTAAAATCCTGAGCCAGAAGGCACAACTCGCTATACACAATGCAGTGTTGGTCCCAACGCTAACTTATGGAAGCGAGAGTTGGGTATGGCAGAAAGAGCATGAAAGTAGAATAAACGCGGTTGAAATGCGAGCGCTGCGCAAAATTTGTGGCGTAAGGCTTGTAGACCGTATTCGCAATGATGATGTTAGAAATAGAGTTGGTCTGAAAGAGAGCGTCGGTGTTAAAATAAGAAGAGGCATGCTCCGATGGTTCGGGCATGTAGAAAGAATGCAAGATGAAAGAATGACGAAGCAGATATACAATGCAAAAGTGGAAGGATGTAGGAGCCGGGGAAGGCCAAGACTTACCTACCATGACCAAATTGGTCATGTTCTATCAGAAGGTGATGTCAGGAGCCCTAGAAACCGGCGAGCGTGCATGAGAAGAGCAATGAATGTTAAAGAAGCGAGTGAGATATGTAAGGATCGAGTCACGTGGCGCTCGGTTCTCTCTGCCTACCCCGCAAGGGATTTGGCGTGAAGTTATAGATAGATAGAGTATCAAGATAAAAACATGCACTCAAACTTAAATCAACCCTCCAGCAATGCAAATAATAAAACCGCAGCCAATTACGCGCAATAGATTTTGAAAGGAGTCCAAACATATAGACAGTCATACAAAAATTCTAACCTTTGACTTACATTGCTCTTGTGAAGACCGCGCATATAATTATTTCTTTAATATATACAGACACCAGCCAGTTACAATTTTGTTGTATGTATATATTGTCCTTACCTATCTTTCGATCTGGTATGCTAATCGATAAGATGCATCACGTGTAGACGACATAGTCTTTGGTCCCTGCGACACGTGTTTTACCTCTCCGCGAGATATCTTCGGGCAATGTAACGTTAATCGGCGCTAGTTCTCATGATCTAATTGATGGCGGAAGCACACAAAGTAGTTTAGATAAATTTGCCTAAATAGGTATAAGGTTCTCGACAAGTAAGAAGATTTAATATGGTGGACAAATTAGTAAGATTTAATTAAAATTATTGTCCGTAGGAGATAGAAAATTCAGTAAGAATAGGCGACGAAGAAAACAGAGCGATGAATCCAACTGCCCCGATCCTGGACTTCTCGGAAGACCACGAGTTCGTCTCAGCCAACAAGCTAGACAACTATTATTCAGAAGAAGATAAAGTGGACGCGAAGGAAGAAGAGAAGAGAAGATTAACTAAGGGTAACGCGCCTAGCACGGAAATACAGCAGTTTTATAAGAATCAGTGTGTGTTTTTGACTGGTGGCACTGGGTTCTTGGGAAAAGGTGAGTGATGCTTCTGCATGGAATTCTTTTTATTAGAATATTCTTTAAAACACTTTCATTAAGTCCTACTTTGGTTAAGCTTTCATTGAAGTACACAAGTAGGTGTATAAATTTGAGAAATGATAATTTTGGTCAATAATGAAGTACATGGTACCAAACGCTGGTTTTCCCTCTGGGTTAAAAATCAGTATCTTAGCCAAATCCATAGGCTTAGGTAGCGGACCCCGCCAATTCTAATGAGTTAAGAAACGGATAACGTACTTTAATATGTCATATATGTATATTGATAGTTAACACTAATATTTGTTATTCTATTAAACTAGTCTATTAATTAAATTTTCCGCAGCATTTGGTACCTAACGTGTTGTTCAACAGTTCTTATTAGCTTATTTGTTTCCTAACATATAGGTATCAAATTTGATCTGGGCGGTTACAGATTGTCGTTTATTCTGCGCTTGAAAATTCCTTTTTATAAGGTGGTAAACGCGTGTATTCGTCGCACGTTCATTTCATACGAGCTTAGACGTGCTTCGAACCTCGAATACGTGCACACGAGAACTACGTTCCATTTGGTACCTGTTGCATATGGTACCTACCTAACCCATACCTAGACATTTTTCGCACCGTTAAATTAAATAATAAAGTATTATAATTACTTCTAGTTGCTACGTGGTACCAAATGCAGCAACAGATGTAGTAGACAAGAGTAGCAAAAAAATGGCGCCAATTAGAACAGAAACCAATAGTAATACTTCAGGTACCAAATCAAACTAAGCTCGTGCAAACTCAGATACGCCTTCGGCTGTTACAATTAATGGAAGCAAACACCTTGCTATAAACGGAAGCACGCACTTTTTTTTATATACAATGTCGGAAGGCAAACACGCATACGGCCCACCTAATCTAAAGCTGTTACTGTAGCCTAGAAACACTTGTAATACATTAGGTATCACCCACGCAGGAACACAACAACCCTCCAGAGAGTTGTTATTTGGCTGCGGTTTTATGTGAAGTGGAGGTACTTTCCCAAACGGGCTTCTTTGATGCGCCCTACCTCTATTAAAACACCCAGGCCAAGACAAATAGACATGTTCATTCACACAAACGTTTGTACTATGTGGGAATCGAACCCACGAGCGTTGGTGTCGAAATAACGTAACAGCAGCGCGTTTCGCCACTACGCCACCAAGTTCGTCAAATTTTTTTATCCCGATTTTGTTCATCAGTTTTCTGAATTGTCTCCCACTAGGTAGCAAATTTCAACACGCATCCTCATGAAAAATCAATGGGACTTCTGTTTAATATATCGAGTGCATATCTAACCCTTAAATCGCCATTTTATTTCCTCGTACATTGTCCGTTAACCCGTCAATACCCTATTGTATGTAAATTATAATTAAAATTCCCAGGTCAAAGAGACCCATACAGCGTATGCATATCATGTACCTATCCTACTACTTCAAACGGGATATTCTTGTATATATATATATATAAATGAATGTTTCTCTGTATGTGCTCTATGGACTCACAAACGGCTGGGCAGATTTTGATGAAATTTTCAATGAATCTCCGAGTTAACCCAGCAGGTGATCCTGTGAAGTTTGGTAGCGATCATATCACCCGTGCGAAGCCGAAGCGGATAGCTAGTATATATATATATATATATACAAATGAATACCATTTTTTACTAAATGCATATGAGGGCAATTGTACCAAAAAATTGATTTCAAATTTTTTTGTCTGTCTGTCTGTCAGATTTTGACGGGACTTTCACTAGCAGATAGATAATGTTATAAGGAGTAATTTATATGAACTCGATGGAGCAGTGATTAATAATGCTACTTTGATCTCAAACGCTCGTCGCTTGAATTCCCGCACAAAACTAACATTTGTGTGCGTGAACATGTCTGTTTGTTTTGGTATGGGTGTTTTTAATAGAGGCAGGCATCAAAGTAGCCTGCATGGAGAAGTACCTCCACCTCACAGAAAACCGCAGCCTAAGCAGTCAGCAGCAGAGGTGGCATCGCGCAAGTGATACTTAATGTATTGCAAGCGTTCATTGGCTACGTTGATCGCCTGATGTAAAGCGGTTACCGTAGCCTATAAACACATTGCAATACATTAAGTATTATTTGCGCGATGCCACCTCTGCCGCTAGCACAGCAACTCCTTAGGAGCTTACTGGTGACCTCACTCACACGCAGGAACACAACAACCTTGGGAGTTGTTATTTGGCTGCGGTTTTCTGTGAGGTGGTGGTACTTCCCCAGACGGGCTGCTTTGTTACGCCACTTACGCCCTACCGCTCTTAGAAACTTATTATTTTATAATGATTAATGACGTAATAATGTAAATAATAATACGTCATCAAAATAAATTAACTACAGTTTAAAAATAATACATAAATTATTTGAAAAATTCCCAAATACATTAAAACTTATTTGATGAGAGTGACTAAAAACGATTGACGTCATAACAAGAATTGTATCAAACCAATATTTACTTTATACCGTACGTATTAACTTTAATAATTCAATAACGACGATGCGGATGGGAAATTATAATGGTAGAGGTAAAGCTGAGTGCTGAATTCAAGCGGGTATTTGACAACACAATTCTTTATTTTTATACTACGACGGATAGCAAACAAGTATACCGTCCGCCTGATGTAAAGCGGTTATCGTAGCTTAGCGAACGTCAGCAACGAAAAGAATGTTGCCACCCCCGCTGTCAACACAGCAACTGAAGAAAAGAGCCTGTTTCCCTAAAAAGGCTGACAACAGTGACAACGGATCATCGCTGTTGTGTTCCTGATTGTAATTGGGGTCATATAAACATACGACACTATGCACGCTCACAATATATTGTCACTCGCACGATGCCACCTCTGCCACTAACACAGCAACTCCTTAGGAGCTTACTGGTGACCTCACTCACATGCAGGAACACAACAACCCTCTGGGGAGTCGTTATTCGGCTGCGGTTTTCTGTGAGGTGGAGGTACTTCCCCAGACGGGCTACTTCGATGTGCCCGACTCTCTAAATTATTAAATTATAAATAATAAAAAAATAACAATACATAGAATACATAAAAAATGTAATTAAAAAGTCGAATATATATGTCTGAAGTGACACGTCATTAGCAAGATCCGTGCCTGTCTAAATGAGATATATAACATATGTAGTTATGCCGTTGGACTATTAAGAAAGAATTCATTAGCACAATTATTCTAGCAAAACATATATTTACAATAAATAATTTTATCCTCACCAGTATTTAATTATGTAATTTATTATTTAAAAATTCCGCCCGCAAATCCATTTTTTTTTAATTCTTTTTATCCCCGAGGGGAAAGGCAAAGATCTTAGCCTATATAGCTAAGTCTTCGGTTTAGTTTCAACATCTGCGTAATTCTAGACGTACCAGCTACAAGAACTATGTTGAAAAATTACGCGGGAATACCCAATACCCATACCCAATTTCACCTACCTCGTAATACGATAGTCAATTTTAGAAGGTATGTTCATGAAATTTACTTTAATGATTAATAAATGCGTGTATTCGAGTTTTTTTTTCATTACAATACATACATTGGAAAGGAAAAAAATCTATAATAATAACAATGTCACTCGTCAAAAGCGCGGGAAGAAGCTATTTACATTTTTTTTTTGCGTACGGCAAAAGAAATACTACTAAAATGTGAAAGCGTTCAACATACAAAAAAAAATCACTTAAAATATTTTGAACTATCGTCATAGTTGTTAATATTTTTAAACCCAACAAAAGAAAAGAATATACACAAAGATCGCGCTGTATAAAGCCTTACGTCAATACGCATGTTTACGATTGAGTGTGGTTTTGCGGTTGTGGTATGTGTTTTTTTTTGTGTGCTTTTTATAGAACATTTCGGTGACGTCACATATTTTTTCCTAACAATCAAGAGGATAATCCCGTTAAGGTTATTCGTATTTGATCTTATTTCAATGCCAACGAAATGAACAAGCAGTGATCTATATTGTATACTCAGACCAAATAAAAAATGTATAACGAAATTGATTCGTTAATTGTTAGTAGGTTGTTTGTTTTTTGGTTGTAATGTTTAAGATGTATAATACTTATCATAAAAATTTAGCTTGACCTTTGGTGACACGTTTATGTACTATTGTATGTTTATCGCAATAGGTACAACGTATACATTACCTCTGCAAAGTTTGTCGAATTACAGGCGATTTGATGCGTGCTTCCGCCACCAATTAGTTCATGATAACTAACGCCCCAGCCGGCAACTACGCACTACCGTTAGTATATGCATGGCGTAGGTGTCTACTCCGGTCGTGTCTGCCTCGATTTTTCACAGCCGAGGCAGAGACGAAAGGAGCAGCCATAGCAGTGACGCCATGCATGTACTAATTGTAGTGTGTGGGTACCGGCCGGCGCTAGTTCGCATGAACTCATTATTAGCAAAAGCATGCCACGTAGTTTAAATCTAATAGTCTGTTAATTGTCGCTAAATTACGCTCGGATTATCTATTTGTTCAGTTAATTTAGAAAGATTCTTTGTATCGTGTGTAAGATTCCATTTTTATAAGTACTTTCTACAATTTGCTTTGCTGATTTGTTTAAGGAACATACCACGCACAATTTTTGAAAATAATACTTAAGTATGTACGTAAGAAGTTATACATCTTTCGCGTACCTAACGAAACTAAAATAAGTCCAAAAATGTCATCCCACGTTCCAGTAGGTACTCTATGTTTGGAAAACAAAAGATAACATAATACTATCTATAAATATCATTTTCCACTATATATAGGTAACTTAAATACACAGACATATATATCTACATGTAAATATGTTTTATCTGTACTGATATAAAACACGTGTTGTACATTCATAAGTATTTGAGTAACTACCTTGAATATAGTCACGAACAAAACTTGGGATACATTTTGCAACCAACTTCGTGATGTCGATTTTAAAAATCCTAAAGAATCCATTTCGTTACTTTATAATATATAACGCGCCAAAAAAAGTATAAATTCAATAAATTGATAAACTAAAATTAAATATTATACAATTATATATTTAACTTAACCAACAGTGGAAATGATAATATTGCAGTTATATACTGTACTAAAACAGTCATTAGCACGTTCGCTTGTTTTATAAGGAGTATGTTTGCTTGTTTACATTAAGGTGTTTATAGCATGGAGCGATTGTATAGTGTGTTTTGTGTGTGGTAAGTAATGTTGTTTTGAGTATTGTGTGTATTGTGTACAGTGCTTAATATTTTGTTTCTTTATAAGTTGATGATCATTTTTTGTACCGGATATGTGGTAAGTAATGTTGTTTTACTGTTTTGTGTGTACTGTGCTTAATATTATGTTTCTTAATAAGCAATACAAAGTTGATAGCAATTACTTGTATAGGACTTTGGTAACGAACAATAGGCTTCTAATGGTGTTTTTTTAACTAAGGTAGCAAGCAAGTGTACGCTCCTATCGCAATACCAGGGGTATCAATCACACTTTGCTGACTCCACCTGATGTAAAGTGACAACCGTAGCTTATGAATGCAATTCAATACGTTAAGTATCGCTCGCGAGATGTCACCTCTGCTGTTAATACAGCAACTCCTTAGGAGTTTACTGTTATCCTCACTCACTCGAAAGAACACTATAACCCTCCAGGGAGTTGTTGTTGGTCTGCGATTTTCTGTGAGATGGAGGTACTTCCTCAGTCAGGCTGATTTGATGTGCCTACCTCTCTTACCTCCTCCTACCTCCCTACTTCTCTTAAAAACACATTTTTTTCTGTGAGCGCAGGATGCTTTCTTGCGCAATCAATAGGTAATATCATTATTCTGTGGGCTGTTCTTTAGGAAACCATACATTTATTTCTTGAAGGCTCCATACATTTGCTTGGACACAACTTTTACGTAAGTTGATTCCGTATCTTAGCTGTCCTGAAAGAAGATGCCATGAAGATATTAACGTGCCGCATGTAAAGAGCTATAAATGTTAAAGAAGCGAGCGAGTGTAACTCACAAGACGCAGTCCTTACACACCTCACTCGCATTTTTATAACAAACTAGCTGCACCCCGCGACTTCGTCCGCGCGTATCCCGGGAACCGCTTTTTATTACTTTTTCTCTTCTTTCTCTGCTTATAAGGGTCGTATCATATGTTGAGTAGCCTATAGCCTTCCCGAATAATTGGGTTATCAAAGGCAACAAGATTTTTTCAAAACCGACTGATAGTTGCAGAGATTATCGTGTTCAAAATCTTCGTCTTTATATATTAGTAAGTATAGATGTATGAAAAATATATGAATAATCCATTTTATTTTTTTCAGATGGCCGAATCAGCTTGAAGGCAAGTCGTGTGGTAGAGAAAATCGTTCTTTAGAGCTTGCAAATTTTGCATCGATGTGCAATCCTATGGTGATATTTATTTATTTATAAATAAATGAGTGAATAAAATTGTGTTTTATTTGTTTAATACTAATTCTTATTAGTTTACTATCACTGTTTAATCGAGTAAATAACACAATCCACTTTCCCTTACGAATTAACTAACAAATCATCGATTTGTACTAATAAACTATATGAAAAACATCATACACTAGCGACCTGCTCCGTCATCGAACGTGGAGGCACATTAAAT
The DNA here is from genome assembly GCA_947507595.1 of Pyralis farinalis. Lineage (NCBI taxonomy): Eukaryota > Metazoa > Arthropoda > Insecta > Lepidoptera > Pyralidae > Pyralis > Pyralis farinalis. The sequence continues at coordinate 3,769,491 of OX382263.1, forward strand.
GATATATATGTAAAGGATTAGACCTCCTTTCTTTTTAGAATAGTGTTTCTGTCCAAGATTGTGACATTTCACTGAAGCATTGTAATAGCTGTTTTCAAAATATAATTATTGTTGATTGTGTTAAGGAATAAACTTTAAATGTCGTTTCTGTGTTTTTTCAGGTATTTCTTTGAATTATAATGTTCATATGTTATTTTGTGTGTTTGTACAGAAAATAAAATAAACTGTGTTTTTTTAGAGCAACGCATGGTTTTAATTCTAATCCACAATAAAAGTATAGAAATAGTCTTATATGTATATAACTTCATGCCAATTCCCTTGCGGGGTAGGTAGAGAGAACCGAGCGTGACTCGATCCTTACATGCCTCACTTCGCTTCAATAACATTAATTGTTCAACTCAAGCACGCTCAGTTTCTAGGGCTCCTGACATCAACCTCCTGATGGAACACGACCAATTTGGTCATGGTAGGTACCTACTAAGTCTTTCTCGGCTCCTACATCTTTCTACTTTCGCGTTGTATATCTGTTTCGCAATTCTTTCTTCATGCATTCTTTCTACATGCCCGAACCAATGCAGCGTGCCTCTTCTTATTTTAACACCAGTACTATCTTTCAGACGAACTCTGTTTTTATTATCAATATATGAATACGTGAAGCAAAAACTTTGACCCCTTTTTACGTAGTACGAGTGTTGGCCTTCTTCGGCTCCTGCATCCTTCCACTTTTGCATGGTATATCCGCTTCGTCATTCTTTCCTCCTGCATTCTTTCTACACGTCCGAACCAACGGAGCACGCCTCTTCTTATTTTAACACCGACGATGTATATCTATATATATAAAACAAAGTCGTGTTAGTTACACCATTATAACTCCAGAACGGCTGGACCGATTTTTTGATTTTTGTGTTTTTGGATTTGTCTTCCTCCGGAATAGGATAATAAGTATTAAAACATAGAAAAAAATAACAAAAAATAAAGTAAATTTCATTTCTCATACATTTTATATGAAATTGTTTTTTTATGATATCTCAAGTACGAGTTGGCATATCTATCTATCTATATATATATAAAACAAAGTCGTGTTAGTTACACCATTTATAACTCAAGAACGGCTGGACCGATTTTTATGACGTTTGTGTTTTTGGATTTGTCTTCGTCCGGAATAGGATAATAAGTATTAAAAAAATTTATACCATCTAATAAGTTAACACACCATTTATTAAATTGAGGCGGTACGAAGTTCGCCGGGTCAGCTAGTATATTATAAAACGATAAATTTGTACAAATAGAACATTATAACAATTCCTTATGAAAGTATTTATTTGATTGTACCCGTGTTTCGATTGACTAATTTGAACAAATTAGTCAATCGAAACACGATTATTGTGACTAAACTATAATAGTTAGACATATAGTCTCGCAGACATTTTTGTGTGTAATGATAAGTAGGTACTGTAAACAAGTAGTACCTTATTTTGTGTATCATCTATAGCAGAAGTTTCCAGACTTTTTTTCTCATAGCCCACTTTCAAAATTTTGCCAGTTCCGGTGGATCCCCTGCAGCTACATTTCTACCATATTCCCAAGACTCGACAAAAATGTGAAGATTTGATCTAACTATGGAAATTTGCGTTGCGGCTGATTTCCAACCACGAATGAATAGGTTTCGAAAAAAAAAAGTGAGAATTGATTGGTTAATTAATTAATTGATTGTGCTGTGAGTGGATGTCAAAAAAGTAAAGTTGGCCAATCAAAAAAGTGATTCCATCCAACTTTATTTTATTGACATCTACTCACAGCACAAGGAACCAATCAATTCTCACTTATTTCATTTAAAAAATTCGGAGTGGTAAAAATATAAAGTTTTTTTTTGTGTTGTATTTATTCAATATGTAATTATTACACTATTAATGTTTATTGTTATCACAGTCACTGAGCTTCTTAAAATATTATCTGCCTACATTAATAGGTAAAGTCAAGGCAACATTTTAGTTCTTTACTATCGAAAGCAGACAAATTTTCGTGGACCTCCGCTTGAGAACACCCAATTTTTCGTCACGCCAACGTAGACCCTCGTCGAGTCTCCCTTGGACCCCTGGGGGTCCACCTGGACCACTTTGGGAACTAAGGACCTATAGTTTCGCAGTAACGCATGCCTAATTACCAGTGGCGGCGCTAGACGAAACGTGGACGTCGGCGACATCAGATCTGCGAGGCCCTCGGCATTTTCGAGTCAGAAATAAAATGTGAAATTAAATGAGCTGAATTGTACACAACTAATAATTACACCCACATTTTATTTTATAAGTATTATTGCTAATCAACTAATGACAAAAATTACAAAAAAACCTTTTTTTGCGAGGCCCTCACAGGCGCGAGGCCGTAGGCGGTCGCCCACGTCGCCTACGCCTAGCGCCGCCACTGCTAATTACTTTTGCAGGCAAATTTTTAATACGTTGACACGTTACACTACAGCAACTTCCGTATGGATCTCTAAGTTTTTTTACATAAAATATAGCCCATGTAACTCGTTGATATTGGAACTTTCTATATGTGAAAGATTTTTTAAATCGGTTACCTAAATGTTTTTTGTGTTTCCCCACTACAAACAATCATACAAAAACAACAAATATTTTCTGTTTACAATATTTAGTTTAGATTATTCTTAAAAAAAAATATTGGACGCGAAGTCAGGGCAAATTGCTAGTTAAATACGTAATATATAAATGATGTATTATGACTTTACGCAAAAAAATATTAAATAGAATCAGAGTACTAATTTCAAATATTTTGTTTGTAGGTTCCGTGGTGTAGTGGTTATCACATCTGCTTTACACGCAGAAGGCCGCCAGTTCGATCCTGGCCGGAATCATAATTTTGTAATTTCACTTTTTTGAACTCTATTAAAATTTTTATTTATATTTTAAGTATTTTTGTGTTAATTGGAGATTGTAAAACTATGTCGAAAGTTAACCACCATTTTTACCGTCTATTTTATTTGTCAGCCAATGATCTTTATCTATATATAAAAATCTCGTGTCACGATGTTTGTGGTCGCACTCCTCCGAGACGGCTCGACAGATTTTAATGTTTTTTTATGTATATTTGGTAGGTATGAGAATAGGTCTTTTTTATACTACGTCGGAAGGCATACAAGCATACGGCCCACCTGATGTAAAGCGGGTACCGTGACCTATTAACGCTTGAGATACATTAATTATCAATCGCGTGATGTCTTCTCTGCTGCTTACAGCAACACAACAGCCCTTCAGTGAATTATTTGGCTGCGGTTTTCTGTGAGGTACTTCTCTAGACGGGCTTTTTTGATGCACCCTACCTATCTTAAAAATACCCAGGCCTAGACTAACAGACATGTTCATGCACACAAATGTTTGTCATGTGTGGGAATCGAACCCACGAGCGTTGGTGACAAAGTCGCGTCATTCACGACTGAGCCACCAAGCTCGTCATTGGCAGAGCTGCGATAGCCAGCGGAGCCACATTACCCTCAAAATTGCCGTTTGGGGTAGACTGATGTCATCTAGCTAGCGTTTAGACGGTAATAGTGAGAAACTCCAAAATCGACACACTAATAGCTAACATATTGTAGTTTTGTATCCTTTAATTTGAAATTTAAATGTAAGTTGGTAAGGAAGAACGGTCCAAAATCGTTCCAATTAGAAAAAAAAACATATGGGAAAACGTATGGCCGGCCACTCTGCAGTGCAGAGTCTGCACTGCACTCCCATCAACAGAAAAAGTAACAGCACTCGTCGCTAGATGTCGTACAGGGTTACATATATTTAAAAAAAAAAAATAATAAAATCTTTAAATATTTTTTAAATTTAAAAAATATCAGCTCTGCCTACACAGCTTGCTGTTATTTACTAGTATAAATAAGTATGATAAATGGGACTTCATCCCGCGCTTTTGACGAGTGACATTGCTGTTTTACTTGAAATTTTTACAATTCAGTATAAAATTAGTTTTGTGTGACAATTTCGATAGTATTTTGTAACATAAGTGCTAGTGAAATTATACAGTAATGAATAAACTCAAATATAGCACGTTTATGCACTTTTTGGAAGACGTGAATAAGTTCATCAAGAAAACCTTGTAAAAATCACTATCGTTTTAATGGTGGTATTTAAATTGGGTTGATTGGGTCTAGGTACCCTTCCCAAGTATTTTTTTCAGCACAGTTCCTGAAGCTGGAACATAGAATTACGATTTTCAAATGGTTCTGAAACTGAATACTTTGACACTGGCATAAAGTAGCAACACTATTGCCATATATATTTAAAAAAAAAAAAGTATGATAAATTGATTGGTAATATAGAACTGATAAGTCAGTGGACGAAGAGTCAGCTCATCTACGGTCCCCGTTTCGAATCCTGATGTGGGCATGTACCATGTCGCCGTGGTCATCACGGTAATTTCGTGGTAAGGCTCGAAATCCATCGAGGTTTTGGCTGAAGGGTCGTGCCATGATGTTAAATTAACCTTGCTAACCATTTGACCCCCGGAAATTATGATGCAAATCGATTAATTTGAATAAATACATAAAGGACAAGAAATTTTAACAAAATTACCACCTGTAATATATACATTTGGCAATAGATAATAGACTTCCGTTTATTTTGCTAAAACTATGTAGATTATGCTGCATACATAATAAGATGGGTATTTATGATTTTATAGTTTGTTTATGATACAAATGGCCGGATTTTCTCTAAATAGGGTAACACCCAATTATTGGTACGTTAAGAAACAATCTTGAAATAATTAGAAACATTTAATTTCAAATGAATGTAGATATGTTTTTCAAACTTTTTACATTTTTTTATACCACCATGATGGCAAACAAGCATACGGCCTGCCTGATGGTAAACAGTCACCGTAGCCTATGGACATTTGCAACACCAGGGGTTTCACTCATGCGTTGCCAACCCGATACAATACATTACTTTCAGCCTTAATGAAAGATAAAGATAATAAATATTTATTTGCCATTGGGAACTCGCGGACACATATATACGTCTTGTATTTTTTTAAATATGCATTTATCCATTTTTTTAATCGGCTAGCATTTTGGAAATGAACAATGTCGAAGAAGAAATGCCGAAAGAAACTTGCCAATATAGGTCTCTTTTAAAATTGTCAATTAGATATTACAATAAATTCACGTCAGCGTATTGGTACAATAATGATATCAAATGGTATTAAAGATTATTAAGAAAAGGTTGTCGGTGCTGAATTATTTCCAGACATCTTTGTTAGTTATACATTCATCAATTCTATAATAAGCCTTTTTACACAGAGTATATTTGATGTGCTTTTTGAACACATTGTCAGGAAAGGACAGAACTATTTCAGGCAATTTATTATAGAATCGAATACACTTTACAAGAAAAGATCTAGCAGTCCTAGCAAGCTGATGCACTGGCATACGGAACTTATTTCTACTCCTACGTTTTTCACTGAAGTCTGAAAACGACTTTTAATATTTACTTTTATACACATTATGTTTTCATAAATATACTGAGAATGAATCGAGGCTGTCCTCAGGGTTCAGTGTTGGGGCCGTATCGTTGGAATATCGGTTTTGATGACTTTCTTAGCCTACCATTACCGGAAGGGTGCTCGTTAACTGGCTACGCCGATGACGGCCTCTTATTAATAAAAGCTAATTCCAGATCAAGTATAGAAAATCTAGCCATTACTTGCCTTGGCCTCATTTCAGACTGGGGTTATCGTAACCGTCTCGATTTCGCACCTCACAAAACATATCAGCTCTTGCTTAAGGGAAATTTGCAGGTTCCGCCGCGATTCCACTTCAATGGAGTATCAGTTGCAAATAAAAACTCGGTTTGTTACTTGGGATTACTGTTAGACAAAGGTTTTAATTACATTGAACACATAGAGCAGGTAGGAGAAAAAGCCAAAAAGAACTTTTATGCGTTAACTCGAATTTCCACCTCGACGTGGGGCTTAACTTTTAAAACGTTAAAAATTATTTACATAGCCACATATTTAGGATGTATTACGTACGGTTCACCTGCATGGGCTGATAGGGCTACCATAGGTGCTGCACGTTGTAAGTTGCTGCAAAGTCAGCGTCTCGCTTTAATATTTATTTCTATGTAAATCGTATAGAACTGTGAGCACCGAGGCACTACCAGCGCTGGCAGGCGTATTACCAGTTGACTTAGAAATTCAACGCCGGGCTTCAATGTACTACACCTCTAAAAACATACACCCTGACTTTCTAAAACGCCGCGATATTGACAAAATACTTAGATTGTTCAAACCAATTGACGAGGTACTTGAAACTTTGATGTCTGAATGGCAAGAAAGATGGGAAACTTCTACTAAAGGACGCCACTTGTATCTGTTCTTTAATCATTACGAGACAGATTAAGTAAAGAGTGGTTAGAAGTCGACAACCCGTTGCGCAATTTTTAGCTGGACATGGAAACTTTGAGCTAAGCTCTTTTTGTTTAGACTTGTGTCATCGGCTCATCGCCTTTATGTGAGTGTTCTACGACAAATCATGATTTCGACCAAACAGCACATCATGTTCTCTGGGAGTGCGATCCCTGGCGTCGGGAGCGGGACGATATGTTAAATTCCTTGCTTGTCATATCCGGGGTAGTATAGGTACTATTCTGATTTGGTGGCAACAGGGGAGAATTACCAGGCGTTTAGGCGGTTCTGCAATCTATATTATTGGAATCGATGTGTTAGGTAACAACTCACAGTTTAGGTCCCAATAGTGTTAGATATCTAATAAACCGTGGTGCACGGCAATTGAGCTTCACTTGACTAGCCATCTCTTTGAGGTTCTTTAATGCCTTATTTGTCATATTGCTGTCTCTCACTTTGCGAAGAGGGGAAGTCAATTCGAAAACTTCCTACTCTTACAAATTTCTTCTGATTAAATTCGTTGTGAGTTCCAAGGCAGCTGTAGTTTAACCGCCGGGACAGCAATGGACTTCACTGTTCATTGCCTTTTTGGTGGTCGCCGCTGTTAATTCTGGCTACACAGGAGACACAGTGGTGGGAATGAGTGGTGGGCCTGTCCCATATTAAAAAAATATATGTACTGTTACTTCTCAGAACAGTGAGGATATGTTATAAACAGAGGGAATGTCTCTTTTTTGTAAGATAAAAATTGTCTCAATGTCAGCCGCCGTTCTCCACAACAGTATACCATACGACATAATGCTGTGAAATCCTTAGTTGATAAAAAAAAATCATTTAAGGTACCCACCATGTTAAAACGTAACTATTAGCACATTCTATCTAAAGTATTGGAATCGTATCACCTCAGCGGAAGTGTTTGTTTGTTTGAACATGTTAATTTCTGGAAATACCAGCCGGATTTGAAAAAATATTTTTGCATTTGATAGCCCGATTCTAGAGAAAGATAAAGCTATTCAACATCACGATTGGACTCTTAGAAGTCGAGAACAGTAAAGAAAGTAGGAATACAACTTCCTGGGGGGTTGATGTGTTCCTGCGAGTGAACAAGGTCATCAGTCCTAAGAAGTGTGTGTCTTTATATAATATTCGGTGATGAATGATATTAGTTGATAATCCTACTATCCTACTAATATTATAAATGCGAAAGTTTGTATGTATGGATGTTTGTTGCTCTTTCACGCTTAAACGGCTGAACGGATTTGAATGAAATTTGGCACGTAGATAGATTATGATCTGGATTAACACATAGGCTACGTTATTTGACTCCACGCGGGCGGAGCCGCGGGCCGCAGTTAGTTTATTATATTATCGTTTTGTTTTACTAACATAGAGTACTGGTTCGAAGGATGACATATTTGTAGTTATTTGTTTTTATTACAAAAAAGATGTATAACTTCTTACGTACGTATATAAGAACAACCACGCGTTTTTTTTTCAGTCTACACAATATGGAATACATAATCCGCCATATTGTTTTTATGCCGTCACATATGCTTGTTAACGGAATAACATGGGGATTGTAACAATACCTCATATATTTAAATCGGTTAAGGCGTATAGTAATTATCGGGGTGTGAAAAATTACAGAGAGTTCAATGGCGTCGTTGAGCGTGTCATTCTAACAGGTTAATCAACGTCAGCCGCAGCTTGTCTATGGATGGGTGTATCTATCTCGAGCTCCGTGCTTTTAGCCGTCGGTCCCGACTGTCGTACGTAGATGGGTCTCGACAATATTCAATATGTAAAATGTTGATAACTCAAAATGTTCAATACACAATAATGTACGAGTATGACTGTCGCTAAGCTAAATCAATGGCTGGCGGGCGGCGTGAAAACACTGGATTACACCAATCCGCAGTTGAGCCGCGTGATGGAGTATGCTCTAAACTCCTTCGGTTGACTGGAGACCGGTATCTCTGCTGTAGGTTGAGTTAGTCTTGGCACCCCATTTTCGGATCAGTCAATTGATATTCTTTTACCTTGTTACAGTTTTAATCGAGAAGTTGTTGCGATCTTGTTGCGACATCGATACGGTATACGTACTGGTTCGGAGCAAAAAAGGGAAAGATCCCACAGCCAGATTGCATGAAATGCTGGACGAATTTGTAAGTATAATTTTCAGGAACACCGTTCCTATATGAAATCTATATGTTTGTCTGTGTGTGTGTCTCTGTCGCATATTTTTTCGAATATTCGAATTTTGACTTCAGATTCGGATTCAGCATAAAAAAGTAGAATAGGAATGTCTGAAAAACCAACCTCCTATCTCTTAAGGAACGTGGTGAAAATGGCCTACAAATTAAAAAAAAAATTGAATTTTTATTTCACATTCGAAAAGTAAATTAAAAAGTAGAATAAAAAGTAGAACGTCTTAAAAACAATATCATATTTCTTAAGGAACATGGTCAAAATGGCCGACAAAGTTTAAAAAAATAAAATTAAATTGTTGTATAATTGACGAGCCAGGTGTTCCTCTGGCAATGCAAGCTTGCGCATTCTCAACTGTTTTTAGTTACATTCAATCACGCTCTATAATTCTTTCATTATGCAATGAGACGAAGTGTAAACAAAGAATACATTTATCAAACTTACGAATTGGTACACTGAGGGCAAGTATCGCCTACAAAGGTACTCGTACCTTAATATGGTAAGAATTAGAGTTGCACCAATCATCACCATCTCAGCCCGAATTCATCCACTGCTGAACATAGATCTCTAGAGTGCCATTCCTCTTGATCCTGTGCCACCTGCATCCATCGACTCCCTACAAACCTCTTGAGGTCGCTGCATCTAGTGGGGGGTCGTCCCACACTGCGTGTACCGGTACGGGGACGCCATTCGAGAACCTTCCTTCCTCAGCGGTTGTCGATACTACGAACTATGTGGCCTGCCCACTGACACCTTAGTTTTACTGCGGATATCCTCATTTCTTCTATCACGCAGAGAAACTCCGAGCATAGCCCTTTCCATAGCACGCTGAGCTACCTTGAGCTTTACCATACGGCTAGCAGTTAAGGGCCACATCTCAGTTCCGTATGTCATCACTGTTCGAAGACCTTGCTCTTCAGGCGTTGAGATATTTTGGACGAGAAGATGTGTCGAAGTTTCCCGAACGCTATCCAGCCGAGTTGGATCCGTCTGTTGACCTCTCGGTCGAAGTTAGACTTACCTAACTGAATAACCTGCCCTAGGACATATTATTCGTCGACAACTTCGAGCTTAGTGCTTCCAACCGTGACCGGCATAGGTTTGACATGGACATTCGACATGATCTTAGTTTCGTCCATGGTCATCTTGAAACCTACCTGTTTGGAAACACTATTGAGGTCATTGAACATAGCGCTAAGTTCCTCCAGTGACTTCACCACGAGAATTATATCATCGGCAAATCGAAGGTGAGTGAGTTGATTGCATCAAGTACTCGGTTACACCTCGGTACTCTGTGTACTGGACATGTGTTGCAGTACTAGTACTCGGTTTAAATACACAGTACTCGGTTAATGTATTTTTATGTCGTTCGTCGTAAATATTATTTTCTGAACGTTAACGACCTCACTCGCTTCATTACGTCTTATGGCGTTCAGTTTTCTCTACCTCTCTACCAAATGGGTGCCGGCCGCCGCTAGTTTACATGAACTAAATGAAGGCGGAAGCACACAAAGTACCTAGTTTAGATAAAATTGCATGTAAATTTAACTGTCTCAAATTAACGCCTAAATCTAGAGGGAGACTTTGTGCAGTCGTCGTCTGCGTGGGTACCTCTGTCTCACCTATTTCTACCGCCAAGCAGCTATATTTATATAGCTGTGTTCCGGTTTGAAGGGTGACATATGGCAGAGAAATGACTGGGTACTGTGACGAAACAGCCTTAGGTCACAAGATTGGCAGCGAGTAACATCCCCGCGGTGTTGCGAGCGGCAACAGGCTGCGGTGACCGCTCACCATATAATGCCGGCGGCATGCTTGTTTGCCAATCTAGTTGTAGAAAAAAATCTATTAACTATTCAAATAATTATTCATTTCAGCTCTTCCACAGAGCACACGAGGTAAATCCGAAGGGCATCCACAAGATAGTGCCCATCGTTGGAGACATGGAGCTGCCAGGCCTTGGCATCAGCGAACAAGACAGAAAAACCATTTCTAGTAAGGTGAGTAGTCAAGATGCAGACTTAACGTATTTACAGACATGAAGAATTGATGAATATGTAACTGACAAAGATGTCTGGAAATAATTCAGCACAGACTACCTGTACTTAATAATCTTATTTTACCATTTGATATCATTATTGTCCCAATACGCTTATATATACTACTCTGTGTAAAAAGTATCGGGAATATGTCAATAAAAAGACCCGCGTAAAAGAGGTCGTTCTAATTTTTTTACTGCATGTTGGTAGCACTGTACTGATTTAGCGCGCAAAATTTGAGCGGGATCTGTCATTTAATTTGTTTTAAACTACACTTTTTGTTGGTCATAGTTTTGAGTCCTCGGCGATTTTTACAATGGAAAATATTGTTGAACAAAGAGTGTGCCTTAAATTTTGTGTTTCAAATGATATTTCATGTGGTGAATCACTAAAAATGTTGCGAAATACCTACGGCGAATCGTGTATATCGAAAACAAGGGCTTATGAATGGTATAAGGCTTTTAAAGAAGGCCGAGAAGTAGTAGTAGACTTGCCTCGTTCTGGTAGACCTTCAACCGCTACGACCAGAGAAAACATCGACAGAATCAAGAAGCTAGTGCTCGAAAATCGACGTATGAGTCTGAGAGAGTTGGCTAGTGAGGTGAACATATCTTTTAAGTCCGTCCACAACATTCTCATTGACATTTTAGGCATGAAACGCGTCGCCGCTCGACTAGTTCCAAAAGAGCTCAATTTTGTTCAAAAAGCGCAGCGAAAGCATGTCGCTGAAGACATGGTTTCCCGAGCTTCTACGGATCCGACCTTTATGAAACGTATAATAACTGGCGACGAGACATGGGTTTATGAGTACGACATGCAAACAAGCCAACAGTCTTCAGAATGGCGTCTCGAAAACGAGCCGAAACCCAAAAAACCGCGGCAAAGTCGCTCCAAAATCAAGGTGATGCTGACAGTTTTTTTTGACTACCGTGGTGTGGTTCACTCCGAATTCCTTCCAGAGGGAGAAACAGTGAATAAAGAATATTATTTAGGCGTCATGAAGCGTTTGCGTGAGAGTATCCGCCGAAAACGTCCAGATTTGTGGCAACACAACTCATGGATGCTGCACCATGATAATGCACCATCACACACAGCCATTATAGTGAAAGAGTTTTTAGCGAAAAATTCAACAATATTTCTCGACCAAGCACCGTATTCACCTGATATGGCTCCGTCTGACTTTTTTTTATTTCCCAAGTTAAAATTACCACTTCGAGGAAAACGTTTTGAGTCGATAGAAGCCATAAAAGAAAATTCGCTGAATGAGCTAAAGGCCATACCGCAAATAGCCTATGAAAAATGTATGGAAGACTGGGTGAAGCGGTGGAGATGTTGTATTGCAAGCGATGGGGCCTACTTTGAAGGCGATAAAATAAATTTAGATGAATAATTTGTATTTTTTGTTTTATTGACAAATTCCCGATACTTAGTACACAGAATGTATATATTTTTGGAATATCTAGTTGCCAATTTTAAAGGGACATATTGGCATGTTTCTTTCGGCATTTCTTCCAATGGTCATTTCCGAAATGCTAGCTTATTAAAAAAAAGGAATAAAGTAAAATAAGAGAATTAAATAAGATACAATAAGATTATATTTCAAAAAATGTAAGACGTGTCTAAGTGCCCGCGAGGGCCCAATGGCAAATAAACAATTTTTATCTTTATCTTATCTTTAAGAAGGAATCTATCGAGAACCGATGAGACGATTTTGCATAGTAACTCAACTCATCCACGGGTCGGGAGTAAACTGCGGGTCGCTTATCTGCTTATTGGTTAAAATCCTCCCGTTGGTCAGTACGCTCCATAAAGGAAAACCCTGTGGTGAACCGATAAGCCGATTTTGCGTCTACATTTCACCGCTACGGGTCGGGGGGTAATGTATACGCGCAGCTGAGTGTTAGCTCCATCTAGTGGGGGCTCGTCCCACGCCGCGTGTACCAGTATGGGTACATGGTTCTTCCCCAGCGGTTGTCGGTTCTGCGAACTATGTGGCCGGCCCACCGCCACTTCAGCAATCTTTTCTAATAGGCTATGTCGGTTACCATAGTTCTGCTGCGGATATCCTCATTCCTGATTCTATCACGCAGCGAAACCCCGAGCGTAGCTCTTTCCATAGCACGCTGAGCGACCCTGGGTTTCTCACACGGGCCGCGGTGAAGGCCCACGTCTATATGCTGGTGTATTGGATAATGGAAAAAGATAATCTTTTCAGGTAACTATCATAATAAACGCAGCGGCAACGGTCAAATTCGACGAGAAGCTGTCAATTTCCACAGCGATCAACGTAAAAGGCACCAAGGAGGTGCTGAAGCTGGCGAAAGAGTGCAGGAACCTGAAGGCTGTCACCCACGTATCAACGGCTTTCGCCAACACCCACGTGGACTACGTCGAAGAGAAGTAAGTTAATAATCTTTTCATATTTAATGAATCAACTAATTTTTAACCAAACATGCATGCAATGCAAACCACTTTCGTACTATCTATCTATAACTTCACGCCAAATCCCTTGCGGGGTAGGCAGAGAGAACCGAGCGCCACGTGACTCGATCCTTACATATCTCACTCGCTTCTTTAACATTCATTGCTCTTCTCATGCACGCTCGCCGGTTTCTAGGGCTCCTGACATCACCTTCTGATAGAACACGGCCAATTTGGTCATGGTAGGTAAGTCTTGGCCTTCCCCGGCTCCCACATCCTTCCACTTTTGCATTGTATATCTGCTTCGTCATTCTTTCATCTTGCATTCTTTCTACATGTCCGAACCATTGGAGCATGCCTCTTCTTATTTTAACACCGACGCTCTCTTTCAGACCAACTCTGTTTCTAACATCATCATTGCGAATACGGTCTACAAGCCTTACGCCACAAATTTTGCGTAGCGCTCGCATTTCGACCGCGTTTATTCTACTTTCATGCTCTTTCTGCCATACCCAGCTCTCGCTTCCATAAGTTAGCGTTGGGATCAGCACTGCATTGTGTTCAGCCAGCTGCGCCTTCTGGCTTAGGTTTTTACTGCCAAGAAGTTTTCCCAACGCTCCATTCACACTATTCCCCTTTCGTACAACGTATTAAAATGTAAGTAAATGCATTTCATACAAATTTCACGCTTTTTCTCTCAATTTCGTGTAAATTTGGATGCAAATATGTGGCGGAGTGCACCATGTATTATCAGTGATAGCCCAGTGGCCAAGGAACCAGCCTAGTGATCAACAGGTCCCCGGTTCAAATCCTGGCATGTACTCACTAAACTCGTGTTTTCGGATTAATGCACAGTTAAGAGTAGATCACGCTTAGAATCGATCACACCCTAAGTGCGATTGTAACTCTTATCGCGAACGACATAAGAACGGTACAAAGTTCAAAGTGTAAAGCTTGAGGTGCACTTGGCTGTGCATATTTGTAATTTTTACTTCAGGTCTGAGGTGAAGGAAAACATCGTGAAGAAACTCACACGTACAAGAAATTATCAAAGACGCGTGACCTAACCTTCCAAAGGTATGGTTTTACCTTTGTGTTGTGAAGGTTTGACGGCTATTTTCAAATCCTTAGACTTAGGTAGCGGACCCTGCCAATCTTAATGTATTAGGAAACGGGAAAACGCTAAGAAGAAAAAGATAATCTACGTATTATGTCACTACTCCTTACAGATAAAGCTTCAAAATGTCGGTGAATTAAAAAAGTAAAAGTATTATATTAAATTAGTGACAATAGAGGGCGCTGACTCAAAACTGAATCAGCCTTTGGTTTGACCACCCATTGGTAGCCCGGGCTGCCAATTACACCCCGCGGATCGACGCCCGGGGGTTCCGGCGCAGACCGCCAAATTCACTCTTTGATCCCGATAATCGTATTACGTATTGCGAATGCCCCCTACCTCTCCGACCCTGACCCTAACACTCCACATATACACCGCACTCGGCGGATCCGAGTGCGAAGAGTTGGGACTTCTGCGCGATACACCAGCCATGCAATTCTGTAAGAGCAAACATCCTTACATCCTCGGAAACATCGGCTGTTATAGCCTTGAACACGAAATTGCAATTCCTTAGTGTCGCTTTTCATGGTTGTGCGACATTAGCGCCGCAAGGCTGCGTTTGGAATTGGAATTCTACAAGGCAAACAGCCTCGCGTACGCTTACAGCCTCGCGTACGCTTACAGCCTCATAGAATACCAAATAAAAAGCCGTGATCGCAGTAGACAATGTCAAAGCTGTGACATCTGTGATCACAGCGACGCACACAGCCATTACGAGTCGCTTAGAGAATTGCATGGCAGGTACCGAGTAGCCCAGGTACCTGGGCGCCTCTCATCATAAGCCCTTCAGGCATGAACCCGCGTTTTCGATTGTTTTGCTCCGCGACGCCGAGATTCGACCCCTCTTAGGGGCCCTTAAGCAGACGCTTTTTTGTTATTTCAGGCTGTGGCGCCTCACGCCCGCCTCTGCCTTATGTAACGGCCAACTATATAGACAGTGTCTAAAAATGTAAAATTGAGTTATAAAAAGTATTTGTATTGAACAATCAATACAAATACTTTTTAGAACTGTGTTTTTATAGACCGCTCAATACGGCAATCATTACCCAGCACCCCAAACTAATAACTTAATCTTTCAAACTATAAATTCTTGCACGTGTTACCTCACGATGTTTTCCTTCACCGCTAAGTGAAAATCCGATAACACGAATTTAGTGGTACATACCAACAACAGTATTCGAACCATGAACCAGTTGGGCTGGTTCTTTATTCAATATATACCTATCGACATTTTGCAATATACACTGACTTTTTGCTAAATATTTATCGACATTTTGCAATATACACTGACTTTTTGCTAAATATATATCGACATTTTGCAATATACAGTGTCATTTTACTAAATATTTATCGAAATTTTTCAATATATACTGACATTTTGCTAAATATTTATCGACATTTTGCAATATACACTGACATTTTGCTAAATATTTATCGACATTTTGCAATATACACTGACATTTTGCTAAATACTTAACGACATTTTGCAGGTTCTACGAACCACCGATGTCAGTTGAAGCGCTGGAGGCTGTGTCAGAACTGGATGAAAACCTGGTGGAAGCCATATTACCAACGTAAGTATGCAGATGATTATGTGATGTAAAGGCAAGAAGGGAATAACCTATAGAGAACCGATGAGACCAATATTACGTAGTAAATTATTTCACGTAACGTGTATTTATGCAGCCCGCCTGGGAAAGTACCTCCACCTCACAGAAAACCGGAACCAAATAACAACTCCCTGGAGGGTTGTTGTGTTCCTGCGTGTGATACTTAATAATACATTAGCAAACGCTATTAGGCTACGGTAACCGCTTTACATCAGAAGAGCCATATGCTTGAATGCCTCTCGAAATTGTATTAAAAAATATGCAAGAAAAGTCTAGTTTTCCCTCTGTGTCATGGAGTTCAGTATCTTCGCCAAATCCTTAGTCTTAAGTAGCAGATCCCGCCTATCCTAATAGATAAGAAAACAGTATAACGTTAAGAAGCCATTTTCTCTCCACCGATATGTGTTCTTAACCAATATATATTTCTTCCAGGTTATTGGGCAAGCGCCCTAACACATACTGCTTCACGAAGGCAATAGCCGAAGAGGCTGTCAGGACATACGGAGAAGGGCTGCCCATCTGTGTAGTCAGGCCTTCAATTGGTACGTTAGCTAACAACGCAAAAGAAGAAGGACGTAGGAGCCGAGGAAGGCCAAGACTCACGTGCCCTGACCACAGAGGACAAACATTGCGCATCATGAAAAATTTCATTGGTCTTAAAAAAGAGTTGCAATTGATCAAATCCTTTCGAATATCTTAGTCAAAACTGGCAGTGTAGATATGGGTCTGTAATTCACCACCTCGCTCTTTTCTCCTGAATCATAACAATATCCCGATCTTAATTTCCATGCACTCCTGTTGGGCTTTTATACGACGTCGGGAGCAAACAATCACGCGGCCCTCCTGTTTTAAATGGTTACTACATCAACGAACGCTTGCAATCTCAAATCAATGTGTTCCCTCCATGGTTGTTATATAAGAATTGAACTTTTTCTACGATCCGTGTCCGAAATGGTATCCGTAAAAAAAAAGTATCCTATGAAGTTTTTCCCTGAAAGCTCTTGAGGTGGTGCCATTGTCACCAAGTCTGATAAGGGATGCCTATAACCAACTTGATGAGAAGCGATTACCGTGGTTTGCTGGTACTTACTATAGGTGGTAATGTCACTCACTTGTAGGAACACAACGGCCCACTAGGAAGTTGTTATTTGCTTGGTTTTCTATCAGGTGGAGGGACTTCCCCAGACGGGCTGTTTTGATGCGCCCTACCTCTTAAAAACACCCAGACAAATAAACATGTTCATGCACAGAGATGTTTGTCCTGTGCGAGAATCGAACCCACGATCTTCGGTATCAAAGCCACGTTTCCTAATCCTATTTATGGATGGATCTTATACATTTCCAGTGGTATCAACATACGAGGAGCCAGTGCGAGGATGGACTGACAGCGTGTACGGACCCACCGGCTTAGTCATTGGCATCGGCACCGGGGTATGGATACCTATTAATACATCCTCCTAGCATTATCTCGTTACCTGTTCCATTATGATTGGCGGCGTCCGCTCACTTAAGGCTAAGGATCTGGCGAAGATACAGATTTTTACATGGAGCACTGGTTAAGGAGCCAACTGGTCACCGGTTCGAGGCCTGGGGTGGGCATGTACAGCTAAGAGCAGATCATGCCTATCACTCGAAGTACGATTGTAACTCTTATTACGAACGACATAAGAACGGTACAAAGGTCAAAGTGTAAAGTTTGAGCTGCACTTAACTGTACCACTGTTTTTCGCAGCGGAAATGCTGCCAGCATTCAGCAGTCATTCTAACCGAACACGCAGGTTAAACAACGTCAAGCGCAGCCTGTCTATGGATGGGTTTATCTATCTCGAGTTTCTCCGTGCTTCAGAGGACACGTTAGGCCGTCGGCCCCGGCTGTTGTCGATAGATGACAGTCGTTAAGCTAAGTCAGTGGCCCTCGGGCGACTTGAAAACACTGGCCTCCTCCAATCCGCATTTGAGCAGCGTGGTGGAGTATGCCCCTTCGGTTGAAGGCAGGCCCGTATCCCGCATTGGAATGAGTAAGGGTTGATGTGATGATGATGATGAATTTATTGTGTATTTATGTAATTTTTGTTAATTATCTGTTATTATTAAAAACAAGTTGAGAATGCGCAAGCTTGCATTGCCAGAGGAACACCTGGTTCGTCAATTATATAACAACTCATAAATTATTTTTTTAATTTGTCGGCCATTTTGACCACGTTCCTTAAGAGATAGGAACGGTGTTCCTGAACATTCCTATTCTACTTTTTATGCTGAATCCGAATCTGAAGTCAAAATTCGAATATTCGAAAGAAACGTACACACAGACAAACATATAGATTTCATATAGGAACGGTGTTCCTGAAAACATATAACTCCCAGTGAAAAAAATATATATATAGTTATACACGATATTATTATACAATATGTAGATATATTTGAGTGGTATTTTTTTGTCTGACACATATTGTGGTTAAACCATATATCAATAATGTTTTTTTGTCAATTCCAGGTTTTAAGAACAATGTACATGGATACACAAAAAGTAGCTGACATGGTGCCCGTGGATCTCACCGTGAACGCCATCCTGGCTTCCGCCTGGTACACGGCCAGGAACTTCAAAGAAAAGTCAGTAATATTGAACACACGTCTGTAGTATATATAGCACCGGTATAGTGTAATAATTATAAATCGTTGCGCTTATCATTCTAATCGAACGCGCAGATTAAGCAGCCTCGACCGTAGGCTATCTTTGGATGGGTTTTTCTATCTCGAGCTTCTCCGAGCATCGGAGGGCACGTTAAGCCGTCGGTCCCGGCTTTAAGAAAGCAAATTATTTAGATATTCTTAATTAAAATGACTACACACAGTAAATATACATACATAGACGTTACATACATAATAACTGTATAATACATACAGTAGTATACATAGACATACTTACACATACATAAACATTGCATACATAATAAATGTATAATACATACGGTAGTATACGTAGACATACTTACACATACATGAACATAATATCAATCTGACGATGATTAATAGATGGAATAGGTCATGGTTTTAGCAAATTGTCCAATACACTTCTACACTATTATTATATTATACTACTAGCTGAAGCCCGCGGCTTCGCACGCATGAGATTTGGACTTTTAGTAGCCTTTATTTCTCTGTAGACATGAAATCAGGGTCGTAGATGCAACCATAGAGCGATTCAATTTTCATACAACGCCATCTATTGACCTTTACGGGAGGCAACGTATAATTATTTTATTTTTATTACATAAAAATGCGTAGTTATTTTATTTCACAAAAAATACGTATTCTGGGAAAATAATAAAAATAAAATTGCAAAGTCCCCCGAAGGGGAAGATATTTCCCCCTAATTTTAGCAGTTTTTCATTTTTTACGCAGGAACCCTAAATATTTACGGCATAAAAAGTACCCTATATTCTGCTCTGAACAGTCCTCTACCTACCAGTGAAAGTCCCGTCAAAATCGGTTCAGCTATTTCGAAGATTAGCCCGGACAAACAAAAAGACAGACAGACAGACAAAAAAGTTAAAAATGCGTATTTAGGCTTTGGTAACTTGAAAATAATAATATGAGCTTAAGATAAAGGCTTGAGAAGAGCAATGAATGTTAAAGAAGCGAGTGAGATATGTAAGGATCGAGTCACGTGGCGCTCGGTTCTCTCTGCCTACCCCGCAAGGGATTTGGCGTGAGGTTATAGTAGTAGTATAAAGGCTTTATTTTGAAATCACAGACAGACACTTCAATTTTATGTATATGTATAGATATACATCTATACATATTATATAGTATTAGAACGCGCAGCTCTGATTGGTTAGTTTACGGATCGACACCGCGTCACTTATCGTCTTATTGGTTGAAACATCCTCCCATTGGTCAGTAGGCTCGAATCGCTGAGATTGCTAATAATGTTGTGATGGTGCCTTTTAAGTAGTTTTTTGGTTTGTGGTCGGCCTCTACAGCTCCTGACATCACCTTTTGATAACCATTATAACCGAAATATTATCCGGTTGTTGGAGTCCTAAGACCCAGTAACTCACCGTCTCACTCCAGCAAACATTTCTTGGAACTCCAGCTTAGTTACAAAATGTATCATTTATTTAGTTAATAGTTTTTATAATTTTGTAATCCATAGGTCGCTGGATCAAATCCGGCTCGAAGGACCACACGACGTATGTTTGCGCTTCTACTTGAAGCAGAGGCTTGATTGTTGAATTAAAACACCTGATATGTGCTATTTCTCATAATTGCATAAGATTTTCACCGTTATTGGTACAGAGCAAAAGTAGTAAGGTTAAACGTGGAAGCGGTTACACACCATAGACATAATGAGTATTGTTACAGTAAAATTCGTAGAACTATTATATGAACATTTGTCTATGCCCTAGCAATTATCTCAGCAAATTATTAATGTCCCTAAGCGAAATACCCGGTTAATATAAATGCTGTGTACGATAAGATATACAGGCATCTTATACATATATATGTATGTATAAGAATCATGTTATTTGAATTTTAATAAAAACCGCAATCGAGTTTTTCCCCCACTCCCAATGGTTGCCTGGTAGAGAATGCAATTAGCATTAAGACCGCATTTTGAACCAACTGTATTGTGATCATATTTTTTTTAATTTAATTTTATTCAGGACAACAAACAGCAAGTACAATAAAATATTACGTAAACAATGTTCCTAAGGTTATGTTAAATTATTGTACAGCCAACACCGTTCTCCACAAATATACTTAAATAGTGTTACAAACAGATGGAGCTAGAAACAGTAACTAAGCGACACTATATATGATTAAATCTATCTATCTATAACTTCACGCCAAATCCCTTACGGGGTAGGCAGAGAGAACCGAGCGCCACGTGACTCCATCCTTACATACCTCACTCGCTTCCTTAACATTCGTTGCTCTTCTCATGCACGCTCGCCGGTTTCTAGGGCTCCTGACATCACCTTCTGATAGAACACGACCAATTTGATCATGGTAGGTAAGTCTTGGCCTTCCTCGGCTCCTACATCCTTCCACTTTTGAATTGTATATCTGCTTCGTCATTCTTTCATCCTGCATTCTTTCTACATGTCCGAACCAACGGAGCATGCCTCTTCTTATTTTAACACCGACGCTCTCTTTCAGACCAACTCTGCTTCTAACGGTCGAAACGAATACGGTCTACAAGCGTTACTCCACAGATTTTGCGCAACGCTCGCATTTCAACCGCGTTTATCCTACTTTCATGCTCTCTCTGCCATACCCAGCTCTCGCTTCCATAAGTAAGCGTTGGGACCAGCACTGCATTGTGTAGCCAGCTGCGCCTTCTGGCTCAGGTTTTTACTGCCAAGATTTCCCAACGCTCCATTCACACAATTCCCAGCACTCACTCGCCTTTCCACATCTGCGTGCATATATGATTAAATATTATATATAAGCATTTTACAAGGGCATGAGAATATCAATGACCTGTCTTTTAAATAAAGGGTTAGATAATGAAAAGATGTCGATATTAAAATATTAGATAATGTCGTAAGGAATGTGATGAAAACTGTTAAGTGTACCTTTTCCAAATATAAATAACTCACGACCCGTTTGGTCACGATAGAGTCTTGGCTTTCCTCGGCACCAACATCCCATTCTTCACACCGCTCACACTAGCCCGGTAATATTATTAATGTGTATTTTTTTTTTATTTCAGCCAAACATCTGATATCCCGATCTACAATTTCGTGTCGGGCGCCCAGAATCCCATCAACTGGGGACAGTTCATAGAAGTCAATGCCAAATATGGAACCGACAAGCCCACCACCAAGGCTGTGTGGTAAGAAGACCTTTGCCATTCTTTCTTTTGTTCGGCTCAAACGTGGACGAATTTTTACCGATACACCGTGATAGAAAACGATGGTTGATGGTTCAGCGGACCCTGGGCTCCGAAGCGAAAGCGTAGGACGCAACCCTGGATTAAGGCTCGGATGATGATGAGAAAAACGATGGTTTATAAGAAGTTGTAGTTGAGACACAGCCGCAGGCTTGTGTAGGATGGTGTCCCTTGCAGGTAAAAAAGGATCAACCTTTACTTTAAGTCCACATGTATGTAATTTTTGAAGTAAAACTTCTTTACGCACGCACTTGGGGAGTAAACTGGTGAATGCGTGACGAGAGCGTTACGCAAAATGTGATCGGGCGAGGCGAACGCAAGTTGAGAGGGAGATAAGTTAGGAGAAAGAGAGACTTACGTTTCGTATATTACTGTAGGGGCAAGAGAAAGAGGTGCGAGCACACATTTTCTTTCTCTCATAGCGAGTTTAGTTTCGTATATGTAAGACACAGTACAGGCCTATTGTCTGTATCACACTATGGAGCTAAAAAAGTTTTATTTCTGTCGTGTGGTCTAAAGCACACTCGTTTTTTTTAAGAGAGGTAGGGCGCATCAAAGCTGCCCATCTGGGGAAGTACTTCCAACTCACCGAAAACCGCACTTAAATAACAACTTTCTTGGAGGCTTGTTGGGTTCCTGCGACGGAGTGAGGTCACCAGTAAGTTCCGAAGGAGTAGCTGTGTTAGCAGCAGAGGTGGCATCGCGCGAGTGATACTTAAAAGTGTTGCGTTCATAGGTTACGATAACCAATATTAGCCTGCACTGTGTCTGTTACATATACGAAACTTAACTAGCTATGAGAGAAAGAAAATGTGTGCTCGCACCTCTCTATCTTGCCCCTACAGTAATATACGAAACGTAACTCTCTCTTTCTCCTATATATCTGGCAGCGGTAAACGCTAACGAGCGGGTTTCCTCACGATATTTCCCTTCACCGCCGACCAAGGGATAATCACAAAGGTGACCAGGTGGTCAATAGACCGGTTGTTTATCCCCTGGGTTGTCACTGTTCTCAAGATATCCGTATTGTCCATTTCAGGTACTATGGTCTGAACCCCACGAAGAGTTACTTCCTCTTCTTGTTCTACAACTTCTTCCTGCACTACGTGCCAGCTCTGTTGGTGGACGTGTACTGCGCTCTCACGGGAAAACGAAGGGCGTAAGTATTTATATTTAAAATTCCGTACCACAAAAAGACAAAATCCACACACTTTTTCTACTGCTTCCCGACAAATTACATAACTTTGCCTAATTCTGAACTAAAAGAATACTCTCTTCTTCCATGATTATTGGCCGGGTCCGCTGCCTAAGACAGAGGATTTGGCGAAGTTACTGATTTTTACACGAAGCAACTGCCGTTAGACCTTCCACAAAGCAAAGGGAAAACCAGATTTAGGTTAGGTCGCACATCTTTCGAAATATAAATTCCTGGACGTATTGTTTTTCTCACGATGTTTTCCTTCATCGCCGAGCGAGTGATAAATATGTACGTAAATCCGAAAATACGAATTCAGTGGTACATGCCTCCGCCAGGGCTCGAACGTGGGAGCAGGTGGTCAATAGACCGGTTCGTAATCCACTGGACTATCACTGCTCTTGCTATCTTTATATATTACTAGCTACTCGACCCGGCTTCGCACGGGTGATCCAATCGTTACCAAACTTCACAGGATCACCTGCAGGGCTAACCTGAAGATTCACTGAACATTTCATCAAAATCTGCCCAGCCGATTTTGAGTCCATAGAGGACATATAGACAAACATTCATTTTTATATATGTAGATTAAATATTGTTTCAGAATGTTAAAACTATACGGAAAAGTGATGAAGCTTGCAAACATATTGTTCTACTTCTCCACCCAAGACTGGAAGTTCGAAGATACAGGCGTGAAGAACATGTGGAAAGCCTTAAGTCCTGAAGACAGGGCGGTCTTCTTCTTCAGCTTAGGAGAAATGTCGTGGGAAAGACTTTGTGAGACATTCTTAGTTGGTAAGTTGATATTTAAAAACGAAGGAATTAAATTGGTATGGATTGATCTGAGTGTCGGTGTACAGGAAGATATAATTTTGAAACAGATTTAAAAGAGGTAGGGCGCATCAAAGCAGTACAGGAAGTACCTCTACCTTACAGAAAACCGCAGCAAAATAACAACTCTTTGCTCCCAAAGAGTAGCTGTGTAAACAGCAGAGGAGGCATCGCGCGAGTGATACCTACTTAATATATCGCAATCGTTAATATGCTACGGTACCCGCTTTACATCAGGTGGGCCGTATGCTTGTATGCCTCCCGACGTAGTATAAAAAAAAAGTGATTACCGTTGTTTATGAACGCTGGTAATACGTTAAGTATCACTCGCGCGATGCCACCTCTGCTGTTAAATACAGACTCCTTAGGAGCTTACTTACGCTGTAGATGTTTGTATGCATACGCCGACGTAGTATAAAGGTTCTTTTTTACTTCTCTACGTATATACGTCGGCTAGAGCATACGTATTTCATTAGACAGGGTGTAAGTAGGTTGTACAAAACAAAGAAAAATGTTTTTCAGGAACACCGTTCCTATATGAAATCTATATTTTTGTCTGTGCGTTTTTTTTTCGATTATTCGAATTTTGACTTCAGATTCGGATTCAGCATAAAAAAGTAGAATAGGAATGTTCAGGAACACCGTTCCTATCTCTTAAAGAACATGGTCAAAACGCCCGACAAATAAAAAAAAAAATTAATTGCTATATACTTGACGAGCCAGGTGTTCCTCTGGAAATGCAAGCTTGTGCATTCTCAACTGGTTTTTTATCCACAGGCCTTCGCGTATACCTCATTAAGGACGACCTCTCAACATTGCCAGAAGCAAGGAAGAAATGGAACAGGTACATTCTTGTTTCTAGAATTATCCCGTTGCCTAATCTATTAACATTGGCGGGATACGTTACCTAAGACTAAGGATTTAGCGTAAATACTGATTTTCACATGGAGCATCAGACTTCCACAACCCAGAGGGGAAACTAGCTCTCTAGGAGAGAGCTAGGTCAGATATCTTTTAAATATAATTTCTTGGACGACGTTCTCGGAAGAAAACTTCTCTGGAACCGCACAGTACGCGACTATTGCAGTTCCAGCGTGACGTGTGCGACGTTGGCTAGCTGTGAGTTTATAAAAAATGTTGTCACGTCCTCATATACAACAATTCTTCAGAACAGAACCCGTTGCACAACCGGTAGAACACACAAAGGGAAAAATCTCTTCTTAAAATCAAGGGCTCAATGCTGTGGGCACGCTTAGGATCGTCGAGAATTCTCACAGCTGGACCGAATCACACGGTCCCAGCTGGCATCCAGGTGCTCCCGCCCAAAGGTGTATTAGGCAGTACTCCATGTGTGGTCTGACTTGGGATTCATGTAACATAAATCTTTGCCTCGGGCTGAAATTCTGCTTTGAATAAAATCACGAACAAAACTTGACAGACATTTACCAACACTATTTTGTTACGTCAATGTCAGCAACTAACTTCGTGGTGTCGATTTGAGATGTTGGTGTCGTAATAATTGACTGTCATAATTTTTCCTTAAAGCGGCAAAAGAAGTATTACTTTAAGAACACGTTTAGTATTTATTGATTTATAACGAATTTTCTTTATTTTTCAGACTATACTACTTGCATCAACTGGTGAAACTAGTAACTCTAGGGCTAGTAATAAACTTGGCCTACCTCCTACTACGACCACTCATAGCACTGTTCTGGTGAAGCTAGATTTAGTTACAATAATAAACTAAATTACTTAAGCAATTCATTACTAGCCGCTGGTACCACCAGGGGTACCACGGGAAAAACGTAATGCCCGAGGTACTTTAAATGTAAAAAGCATCAATTACAAGTATATACGGTATCTATACAATATATATAAACCAGCCCTTTCTTAAGTTAGGTTAGGTCACAAATCCTCTGGAATATATTTTTTAACACGTGTGGATTATCAATTTGCCTTCACCGGCAAGTAATAATTACAAATATGTACATAAATCAAAAAACACGAATTTACATACACAGTGATACATACCAGGATTCGAACGGGACCAGTTGGTCAATAGACCGGTTCTTTATCCCACTTGGCTATCACTGTAAGATATATATAGTTATCACTATAAGATATATATATAACCTTGCACGAGTATGAAGTCATAATATTAGATAGGAGAATAATTTACAAGTGTAAGTGAAAATCACCGCGGTTTTTATTATTGACTAACAAAAACGGTCGATTTCTTACAAATTTATTTTTCAGACGTTTAAAACATGATGTAACTCGGGAAAAGTGTTTTAAGATATAAGTAATCAATAGATATAAATTCCCAACCAGGGGGCACGCCCCCCTAGGGAGGCATAAGGAGATATCAAGGGGGGCGGAATATCTTTTTCTCGACTTTTCAAAGCAATTAAAAATAACAAACTGGGCAAAGATTAGAAAGCTGACAAAGAAACTCATTGGCAATCGCTGGAAGACGAATTTCGCCGATACTATTAAGACACTAATTCAGAATCTCCTATTAGGCACATGACCAGAAATCCATTCTTTGTAAATGTCTCACAATTACCAGAAGTTCAAGAAGAATTTTATGTGATGAAAAAATTAAAAAGGGGGGCGTGAAAATATTATTTATAGTCTAGGGAGTGACTCAACAAAAGAAAGGTTGGGAAACCCTGCTATGGAGCTATTCCCATTACCTCGGAAAGTCATATTCTAAACGGAATCGAAAATATTTCACCTTGATTGCATACATTTTTGAGGAAACCTTTTCGATATGAATATGGTCTTTTGAAGCAATGTGAATACGCTTATTGATCTCCCAAATGTTTAAATCCTTACCTTTAAATTTCAGTTGAGTCTTGACTGTGAAAGTGACAAAATTAAGATCTTCCTAACATCTAGAACACTAGATAAAATATTTTAGGTATATGCATACATGTTCAGTGGTACGACGGGCAATACGTTAATCCCGTGGTTCCCTTAGGGGTAGCAATTATTATGACTTGTTTATTGGTCATAATCATAAGTTATGTTCATTTTAGTTAAGTATTCCGTCCGCAACCGAGATTTTCAATTCACTACCTAATTTAGCAAATAATTATAACTTTAGTTAATTAAGTTAAATAGTTATATCGTATTGAATAGTTCATAGATTCAGATTTTATTTAACAGAAGTTAAATTTACAGACCTTTTCTGATCTGTGCTTCCGCCACCAATTAGTTCACGCGAATTAGTGCCAAACCTACTACTACTGCGCCACCGACCTCGTCAACACCAGCGTTACTCAGACTGAGGGAGAAAGTTGTATCGACAGATTTATCGACAAATGTAAATGCACTAATTATTGTCAGAAATTCTCATATTCGAAAGTAATATTATGTGTACACATAGTAACAGATCCAGCTTTACAAAACCGTTCAAAACTCACCTTGAATACAATGACATAAGACGCATATGTCTATAGCTAGCAGCACAATCGTACAACAATTCTAACCTGAAAACAAATTCCGTTATACAGTTTAGTAAATAACCGTCGATTTTTTCCAGAATATATAAGAATAGAATATTATCTATACGTATAAATAAAATTGGAGCGTCTGTTTGTAATGTCCAAATAATAGCTATGTATTAAATGTATGTGAATATATACACGGTACTTGTACCAAAAATCAAATTTTATAATTTTTGCCTGTCTATCATCAGTCTGTCCGTTTGTTGGGAATAATTTCTCCAAAACAGCTGGACCGACTGTGACGGGGTATCATTGGCAGATAGATAGATAGATGTCATAAGGAGTAACATACGCTACTTTTATTTGGAAAAAAAAAAACAAGCAAATAATACCGATGTAATTTTTAACAAATTCTAATAACACGCGTATGAAGTCGTGGCTAAGCGCGCGCGCGGAGAGCATTAGGCACGATTTTATATATCATTAGGATATAATAAAATACTATAGTTAAAAGCATTGAATTATTATATACTAGTATACTAGAACCGGCACCGCGAACCAAATGTTGCCATGCTTGACTACTACGTAGAACGAAACGCGTAAGCGCCATGAAAATCACGGCGCTTTTGACCTTTTGGTCGCGAGAAAAATACCCCTTAGAAGCGATTTATAGCTGCATCTTCGAATCTTTGGAATAGACATCTAAATTATTTCAGCACAGCGGCGGACATTAGTTCTAATTATTACCAAAATGGAGCAAGACATAGCTCCTCTAGTACATAATAACTCAATGGTTAAAAGAGCTAAAAAAACACGCTTTCTCGGGGCGTCCGCCATATTGAATTTAGCATGACGACATTTTGTTTTTCGTATTCTTCTCAGCAAGCTCAAATGAAAGCATTTGATATTCATATCAAGGAAGTGCAAAATAATTCGGCCGCCATCTTTGCGAGTCTGCCATATTGGATTCAGAATGACGTCACATAGCTAATCATGCATTGTGCATGCATGCAAACTAAACGTGTACGCAAAATTTCAACTGAGTCTACAATCGGGAAGGGGGACAAATATTTTTTTTTATGTTGTTACAGGTGAAGATTTTGAGTATACATAACCAAACTATAGAGTACGCGTATCTATGGTATAGAGCTATTACAGTGATGTTTTACGCGCGACGAAATTTCTAGGTTATCGATTCTATACAGACATTCCTATAATTCTCATTCCCAAAAAGACTTATCTCTGGATATAAGCACACGTTCTACTGATCGACAGCGATATTTACACTCGGTGTTGTTCATACGTGTGCTTACCTTAGTAAAGCGGGCCCTATATAGCTTGCTTATGTATACTCTAAGGGTGAAACTAATAAAAGGGTGTTAATAAAGATTGTTCAACTGTCCACAAAATGAATCCATGTGCCAGTATACTGAACTGTGTATTTATGAACACCCCGTATATGTTTTGTAAATTATTACAAAGTTATTGTGCTCAAATAATTATAAGAATAAAACAATTATTGCAAGCAACACCTTTTTCATTTATTTACATTAACCTACAATAAATTCATTCTAATATTATTACAAACAAATTCCGAATATACAAAATAATGCTTTGAGCAAAAAGTAATACAAAAATAAATAAAATAATAATTATATGTAATAGTTGATCGGGGAACATTTCCAAAAGTGTTTTAAATTAACCATAATTTTATATACAACCAAAATAATAGAATTTTAAACAAAGTAACCTATAAATAACTCAAAACAATGTCTAAAGATTATTTATTTTAAAATGCTGCATAAAAATGTGTGACGTCATTTGTGTGTAATCACAACAACAAACAGTAAACACTACTATTTTATTCCTGATATTAAAATAATTTGAAAGTTTGTATCACTTAACTAACTTGTTTATAACTTATTTTGTATTTGTTTGTTGTTAGTCAATCAACTGCAATAAGAGCTTTAATGGTTGGTAGTTTGTTTACGCACAAGTGACGTCACGCGTTCCGAGATCAATGCGCCATTTACACGGCATTTTTTAAATAAGTAATCTATAAACATTTATATATTAAAAGTGTATTTGTCACCATTTCTTATGGTCAGATAATGATTAATTCGAAACACTTTCTGAAATGTTGTCCAATCACCTGTGCAGTCCACAACATACCACACATGTTCGTGTGTGCTTCTTATAAAATAAAGAGGACAACTTTATTAATACAACGTCGGGTGGCATACAATACAATATACGACCCGCCTGATAGCAGCATCAGGCGGGTCGTAGCATACCTACTACCACAAGGGAGTTGGTATTTGGTTTTCACAGTCGGTCGCTTTATTGCACCTCTCTTCAAACTCAAGGCCAAGACAAACAGAGATGTTCATGCAAATATTTGTCTTGTATGGGAATCGAACCCACGAGCGTTAGTGTTCAAGTCGCCATTTCGACTACTGGACTCGTCAAAAATAAAATGATCTTTAAATACTTTTTTAAGTATTTTAATACAACCATAAAAAATAGATAAACACGTAATTTAATCAAAAAAAAACCACATGTACGTCTATGCTAATTGGGGCTTTCGAGATATATTCTACAGTTAACTTCATGCAAATGCAGCTGTTTCATTTGCTACAACACTCTTCATAAAAGTAAAAAAAACTCTTAATACTTAACTAACTGTTAAAAAACGATACAGACAGCTCCTCAAACATCTGACCAAGTCAGATAACTCATGAACCGACTGCACAAATTCTTAACTATATAGAAATAAAAAATAATTTGCATTTATTTGACTATAAAATATATTATATATTAAAATTGTTCTATATTACATAAATTACAGTATTTGACAATTGCAATAGCACATCTTTATGGGTCGCCTAAAGCAAGGTATATATGCAACCATCGGTAGCATGGACCGGATAAATAAAGATATGATATGACTATAGTCAAATTACACATGTTGTTGTAAAATAGCGAAACCTAAAATATATATTTTTCTAAAAACTAAATAAAATCCAACGAAAAAAATACTTTTAAACATAATTATCACACTAAAATTTGCAAAGTAGTATCTATATAATTTTATACAATATACATGTAAGTATAAATTTTTACATAGGTCCTCTTATATATTTATAGTTTACATTTTTCAAAAGACAAGTCATTAGGCTTTAAAAAGACGTGCAATAGCCGCCAAATCTGCATCTCAGATGGTACATTCAACATGATATCATCGGTTAAAAAAAACGCCCTAGTTATTATTATATAACACATGAAACAATTTATTTTATGTAATTATTAGTCCGGACAAGTTGGTCGTTTTGGTTAACTTGTTAGCAACTTCTTGACCAACTTGCAATTAGTTTGAACACACGGTAGAACAGATGTTTCTTTATACTTCTCTTAAAAATATCCAGACCAAAGCAGACATGTTCCTGCACACAAATGTTTGTTTCGTGTGGAAATCGAAACCACGAGAATTGGTATTATACTAGTAGTAGCCACTTCTAGTCACTCAATCACCAAGTTGATACAAATATTTAGTGTCGTTCTTCCAGAGCCACTATTTAAAAGGTCTTTTCAGGATAAAACAAATGACCGACCTCGTAATTACCATCAGAAATGCAGCCGAATTTGGCGCATTCTACAACCGCTAGCGCTTGCATGCGCAGCCAATAAAGTAATCATGATCTTTTTTATATTTTAACTACTACACTTTTGTATTAACGCTATCTAGCTAGGAACTAATACACATATATGTTTGTCAATTTGCCACTTATCCTAGTATATTATAGGGTTTGTTCGATACTGACATAGTATTTTAACTTTTTAACGGAAGACTGCTGCAGTTATAAACCGCTCGCGGCGCCGCCATTGTATTTATCCAACGATATTGGACACTGTAATCCACTCTGATTACTAAGTCCCATAACGGCTACATGAATCTTTTGCGCGATTCACATATATAAACAAATAAACAGTCTTTGTTTATGGTCGCTAATCACCATTCGAATTTATAAGGATTTTTAAATTGAGATAATTACAGTATTAATAATTACATTTTTAGTGGTTTATAAAGTAGTTACCGTAGCTTATAAACGTTTTCGATTCATTAAATATCATAGTGATGCTATAATCTTCCAAGATATATCTTTTAATCAATTTAATATATGTATAATGTTTCATATAAAAGGAAAGGGGATGCCTGGTGGGATGCGGAGGTTGAATCCTCCGTAGCAAGAAAGAGGAAAGCGTGGCTGGATTATGTATCATCTTTGCCCTTAAATGAAAGTATGAGAGAGAAGAAGAAAGAAATGTACCGTCAATGCAAGAATGAAACCAAGGCTTTAGTGAAAGAGAAGAGTGAAAGACAAATTATGAATGAGGAAGAGAGGCTGACGAGAAACTTCGAGGCAAATACCAAACTCTTTTGGAGAGAGGTAAAGAAGTCTCGGGGTGGTTCGTCGGCATCCAGTATGAACAAGATTAAGTCTAAAGCTGGTATCATTCTTACAAACACTCAGGAAGTGTTAGAACGGTGGAGTGAATATTTTGAAGAAATGTACGAATATGCCTCGGACGCTGACAATGAGAGTGAGTCTGATGCTCACTCCACGTTGACGGCGTCCGATGAAGGTATAACTATGGATGAGATAGAATGGTCGATACGAAGTTTGAAAAATGGAAAGTCTGCGGGAATTGATATGATTGCAGCTGAGATGATCAAACTAGGTGGCACTTACGTCCGGGACGCCTTCTGGTACTTATGCAACCTATGTTGGAGAACTAAAGGGTCCCAATGGACTGGGGACGCGCAGTCATCGTACCCTTGTATAAAGGCAAGGGATCACGCATGGACTGCGCCAACTATAGGGCCATCAGTTTGATTAGCTTAGCAGCAAAAGTATATGGAAAGATAATTGAAAGGAGAATGAGGGTGAAATCTGACGAAATGCTGTGGGAGGCACAAGGAGGATTCCGAAATGGAAGGGGATGTACGGATCAAGTTTTCTCGCTCCGCAATATCGTAGAGAAGCATCTGGCCACAGACCAGAAGGTTTTCTGCGGTTTTGTGGATCTTGAGAAGGCATTTGATAGGGTTGTGCGAAAGGAACTGTGGTGTATATTGCCGAGATGTGGGATTGACGGCTCACTGCTGCGTGCTGTGCAGTCCACCTACAAGGATTGCTCAGCATGTGTGCGAATAGATGGCAACATGTCACCCTGGTTTGATGTCAAAATTGGTGTCAAACAGGGTTGCATGTTGTCTGCTAGGCTGTTTATTCTGTATCTCGATAGTTGTCTACAGAGAATAAGATCGACGAATGTAGGATTACGCATGGGTGACCTAGTGGTGAACTGTCTGCTGTATGCAGATGATGCCGTCCTGTTAGCAGAAACACCATCTGAGCTGCAAACACTAGTCACAATGATGAAAGACGAATGTATGAAGGAAGGCTTACTATTGAATGCGAAGAAAACAAAGATTATGGTATTTGAAAGAGAAGAAACCAGAACCAATGTAAGAATTACGGTAGATGATGAAGTGTTGGAACAAGTGAATGAGTTTGTATATCTTGGATGCGCTTTCAGCAGGGATGGAAGGTACACCGCAGATGTGGAAAGGCGAGTGAGTGCTGGGAATAGTGTGAATGGAGCGTTGGGAAAACTTCTTGGCAGTAAAAACCTGAGCCAGAAGGCGCAGCTGACTATACACAATGCAGTGCTGGTCCCAACGCTTACTTATGGAAGCGAGAGCTGGGTATGGCAGAGAGAGCATGAAAGTAGGATAAACGCGGTTGAAATGCGAGCGTTGTGCAAAATCTGTGGTGTAACGCTTGCAGACCGTATCCGCAATGATGAGGTTAGAAGCAGAGTTGGTCTGAAAGAGAGCGTCGGTGTTAAAATAAGAAGAGGCATGCTCCGTTGGTTCGGACATGTAGAAAGAATGACGAAGCAGATATACAATGCAAAAGTGGAAGGATGTAGGAGCCGAGGAAGGCCAAGACTTACCTATCATGATCAGATTGGTCGTGTTCTATCAGAAGGTGATGTCAGGAGCCCTAGAAACCGGCGAGCGTGCATGAAAAGAGCAATGAATGTGAAAGAAGCGAGTGAGGTATGTAAGGATCGAGTCGCGTGGCGCTCGGTTCTCTCTGCCTACCCCGTAAGGGATTTGGCGTGAAGTTATAGTAGTATAATGTTTCATATATGTATGTTCATGCCACAACTTGCCGGAGAAAAATTGAAGTCTCCGTCTAGGTGGGGCCCGAACTCACGACCTCTCGATTGCTCTTCCAACTGAGCTACAAGGAAGGTTTGTGATGGTGGCCTCTATATTGTAGTACATAACATAATAGGTAAATGGCGCTAGCGCGGTTTTACAGCGGTATATAGAAACGTGAAAATTCGCCACAATCATAAACGATGCCTTAATAGTAGAATACGGCCTAGAGCTTTTATGTATTGTAAAATCGACAGGTTGATTAACGTTCGAAACCCACCTAGGCGGAGAAGGTAACTTCTTCCATTATAAAATATTATAACTATTTTCTATCGTATACGAAACATCTCAATAATATAACTATAGACATATATATACATATATGGGATAGTCGTGCCACGTAGATTTTGCCATTTTGTTCTAGAAGGCTGAGCAATATCCATTTGCACTAAAAATATAATTATCAGGATGTGACAACTTTTATGCCACTCATTGTAAATCTTGTACAGGCATTCAAATTGACAATAAAAACATAATTGCCGTCATATTATTTTTGCTTTGCTTATTTGTATTTAAAAACTTTTTATAAAAAAAAATAATTAAAATATAACTGCCTTTAAATTGTTATTTTTTTGTTAAAAATATCCATTTTCTTGTTTAAAAAGTTCTAATTGTCTATCAATATATCTTTTTGGAATGTTCAAAAACCGCTCGACGTGTGCGTCGAATTTTCGCAAACAAACAATCATGCCATGAGGGTTGGCCAGGGGTGTCGGGGGATCTTTCTCTGAGAGCAAGAAGTGTAAGGGCCTTAGTACACGTGCTAGTTTATATAGCGGGGATCGGCGACTTGGCCGCTTTTTTATAGCTAAACATAGCAATAAAACATTTCATATAGTAAAAATGACAGTCGCGACGATGAAGTCTTTTTTTAATACTACGTCGGGAGGCATACAAGCATACCCGCCTGATGTAAAGAGGGTACCGTAGCATATTAACGATTGCGATATATTAAGTATCACTCGCGCGATGACTTCTCTGCTGCTTACACAGCAACTCCTTGGGAGCTCACTGGTGACCTCACTCACACGCAGGAACACAACAACCCTCTAGGGAGTTGTTATTTGGCTGCGGTTTTCTATGAGGTGGAGGTACTTTCCCAGACGGGCTGCCCCTGTTTTCGCAAACAAAGCATCGGGCGCATCAAAGCAGCCCGTCTGGGGAAGTACCTCCACCTCATAGAAAACCGCAGCCAAATAACAACTCCCTAGAGGGATGTTGTGTTCCTGCGTGTGAGTGAGGTCACCAGTAAGCTCCCAAGGAGTTTATCGCAAGCGCAAATAGGCTACGGTACCCGCTTTACATCAGGTGGGCCGTATGCTTGTATGCCTCCCGACCTAGCATAAAAAAACTTGGATTTAGTGGTACATACCCATGGTAGGATTCGAAGCAGGACCCGTTGGTTTGGCTCTTTATCCACCGGGCTGCACCTGCTCACACAGCTGATCTCCTCATTGCTCTAGTATCATACCCTTCGCACAGAAGACGGTGGTGTTTAAATAACTGACTACCTCTCGTCTTACATTTAATACTACAGTACACCAACCCTAACCCATCCCATGTGTGGACACGGTACCCCCTTCAACCGAAGGGGTTTAGAGCATACTGCCCACGCTGCTCAACTGTGAATTGGCGGAGGCCAGTGTTTTCAAGCCGCCCGAAGGCCACCGACTTATTGTAGACAGACTGCGATCGACATTGTTGAACCTACGTGTTCGGTTAGAATAACGCACGCAGCGACGCCATCGTGCTCCCAATTTATATTTAACACCGCGTCCGAATGCAAAGAGTGATTAAATTCGTAATAGCCTTTAAAAATTGTATTAGTAAATTTTAAAAAAATATACTGAGTAAGAGAATTGAATAAGATACAATAAGATATAAATAAAAAATGTAAGACGTGTCTAAGTACCCGCGAGGGCCCAACCGCAAATAAACATTTTTTATCTTTATCCCTTGCTAAAAGTAGCACGTGAACTTTGCCCTTACTTGCAAATTAAAAGTATTAAAAAAAATCAGGAAAGATATCTAACTCTGTCATACCTGTATTTCGCGAAACCCTCTTGTGGACAGCTGTGCCAGTTGCTTAACTCGCCAACTATAAAACGCTTAAAAAACTAATGCTTGTGCCCCATGGTAAGTAAAACAGGTAGCATGGCGCCAACGGTCAGTATGATAACTTCGAAAAATTGCAATCCGCCGAAACCCTTTTTGGGAGGGGCGCCATCTTGCATAGGCAACAGCGTGTGTGTGTGAGGGTGTGGGTGTGTTAGCTCTGGCAACACGTGGACAGTTGCCACATATAAAAATGTGCCGGCGGAGAAGAGCATTGCTATACCTGAAAGTTAAAAAAAAAACACATGTACTAATAGTTTTTAGCGGACAATGATAGATAGGGATGTAAGACTACAATTACGATAGGGAAGAAGAAAACGTCAAATAACAGTGAAATATATATTTTTTAAATATTATATCTATAACTTCACGCCAAATCCCTTGCGGGGTAGGCAGAGAGAACCGAGCGCCACGTGACTCGATCCTTACATATCTCACTCGCTTCTTTAACATTCATTGCTCTTCTCATGCACGCTCGCCGGTTTCTAGGGCTCCTGACATCACCTTCTGATAGAACATGACCAATTTGGTCATGGTAGGTAAGTCTTGGCCTTCCCCGGCTCCTACATCCTTCCACTTTTGCATTGTATATCTGCTTCGTCATTCTTTCATCTTGCATTCTTTCTACATGCCCGAACCATCGGAGCATGCCTCTTCTTATTTTAACACCGACGCTCTCTTTCAGACCAACTCTATTTCTAACATCATCATTGCGAATACGGTCTACAAGCCTTACGCCACAAATTTTGCGCAGCGCTCGCATTTCAACCGCGTTTATTCTACTTTCATGCTCTTTCTGCCATACCCAACTCTCGCTTCCATAAGTTAGCGTTGGGACCAACACTGCATTGTGTATAGCGAGTTGTGCCTTCTGGCTCAGGATTTTACTGCCAAGAAGTTTTCCCAACGCTCCATTCACACTATTCCCAGCACTCACTCGTCTTTCCACATCTGCGGTGTACCTTCCATCCCTGCTGAAAGCGCATCCAAGATATACAAACTCATCCACTTGTTCCAACACTTCATCATCAATCGTAATCCTTACATTAGTTCTGGATTCTTCTCTTTCAAATACCATTATCTTTGTTTTCTTCGCATTCAGTAGTAAGCCTTTCTCCATACAGTCGTCTTTCATCGCTGTGACCCGTGTTTGCAGTTTAGATGGTGTATCTGCTAATAGCACGGCATCGTCTGCATACAGCAGACAGTTCACCACTTGGTCACCCATGCGCAATCCCACATTCGTTGACCTTATTCTCTGCAGACAACTATCGAGATACAGAATAAACAGCCTAGCAGATAGCATGCAACCCTGTTTGACACCAATTTTGACATCAAACCAGGGTGACATGCCACCGTCTATCCGCACACATGCTGAGCAATCCTTGTAAGTGGACTGCACAGCACGGAGCAGTGAACCGTCAATCCCATATCTCGGCAATATGTCCCACAGTTCCTTTCGCACAACCCTATCAAAGGCTTTCTCAAGATCCACAAAACCGCAGAAAACCTTCCGGTCTATGGCCAGATGCTTCTCTACGATATTGCGGAGCGAGAAAACTTGATCCGTACATCCCCTTCCATTTCGGAAACCTCCTTGTGCGTCCCACAGCATTTCATCGGATTTCACCCTCATTCTCCTTTCAATCACCTTTCCATATACTTTTGCTGCTAAGCTGATCAAACTGATGGCCCTATAGTTGGCGCAGTCCATGTGTGATCCCTTGCCTTTATACAAGGGTACGATGACTGCGCGTCTCCAATCCATTGGGACCCTTCCAGTTCTCCAGCATAGGTTGCATAGGTACCAGAAGGCGTCCCGGACGTAAGTGCCACCTAATTTGATCATCTCAGCTGTGATCAGATCAATTCCCGCTGATTTTCCATTTTTCAAGCTTCGTATCGACCATTCGATCTCATCCATAGTTATGCCTTCGTCGGACGCCGTCAACGTGGAGTAAGCATCCGACTCACTCTCATTGCCAGCGTCCGAGGCATACTCATACATTTCCTCAAAATATTCACTCTACCGTTCTAACACTTCCTGAGTGTTCGCAAGAATGACACCAGCTTTAGACTTTATCTTATCCATTCTGGATGCCGACGAACCACTCCGAGACTTCTTTACCTCTCTCCAAAAGAGTTTGGTATTTGCCTCGAAGTTTTTCGTCAGCCTCTCTTCCTCATTCATAATTTGTCTTTCACGCTTCTCTTTCACTAAAGCCTTGGTTTCATTCTTGCATAGACGGTACATTTCTTTCTTCTTTTCTCTCATATTTTCATTTAAAGGCAAAGATGATACGTAATCCAGCCACGCTTTCCTCTTTCTTGCTACGGAGGATTCAACCTCCGCATCCCACCAGGCATCTCCTTTCGCTGTTTTACGTCTCTTTGCGCATCCACAAGCTTCTTTTGCACTATCCACCATACTTTCTTTCAAAACTTTCCAACAATCATCCACATCTGAGTCGGAGAGGCTTGCATTTGCAAGTCTCTCACTTACCAGATGCACATACATTCTCCTTACACTTTCATCTTGCAATTTTTCGCTCATTATCCTTTCATGATCTCCGAAAGGGATACGCACTCGCCAGTGCCTCCACTTCCTAAAAAGGCCCACAAACCGGCTTACCACCAGGTAGTGGTCCGTCTCAAGAGTGGGGCCTCTAAAGGCTCTTGTATCCATTAAAACATTTCGGAGACGTCTATCTATTAAAATCAAATCAATCACACTTTTTTGATCATTCCTTCTCCATGTATACGTGTGAATATCCTTATGATGAAATAAAGTATTCGACACGAGGAGGCCTCGTTCCATACATAAATCTAGTATTGACTTACCTGCTTCGTTCACTCTCTTATCTCCATACGGACCAAGAACAGCTTCATAGCTGTATCGCTTGGTCCCAACCCATCCATTCAAGTCTCCACACATAATCACTCTTTCATTCCCTTCAGCTAAGTCCAGAACATCCCTCACAGACTCCCAAAACTTCTCCAGTTCTTGAGCACACGCTGAGCTTACGAGAGCGTATGCTGCAACCAAAAATACTCGCGTGATGCCCAGTTTAATACGAACCCAGAGAAGTCTAGGCCCTACCAAACAGTAATCTCTTACACCAGTGGCTAAGCGAGACGAGAGTACGACACCTACACCAGCACTGGCATGATCGTCCCGGTCTACCCCAGACCATAGGGCCATCATACCACCGGGCAGATCATCGGTGTCGCTCCCCTTGCGCTTAGTCTCTGTCACACATAAAGCATCCAAACGTCTATCATTCATTACGTCTATCAGTTCATTCGTCTTATCTTTCAATCCACCTCTCACATTCCACGTGCCTATGCGGCACTCGGCTCCCCTCGTCCCGCCGGAATTGGCGCTGCGTGGTGGGTGGCGGCCCCCACCGCCGCGTGCAGCTATATTCGCACCGACGGGGGCGGATCGGTGCGCGTCGTCTACGGGGGACGCCCTAATCCGCACGTCGGTGCGCTCTTGGTCCAGAATTGCAATCGACTGATTGGCAGGGGTCGCGAACGAGCACGCTTCTGGCACATGACCCCCCTTAACTTTTAAAAAGTACAAATAAACTATGGGAAATTCAAATATTTCAAAAGGCCTGATCGAAGTCCAAGACAAGAAATGTCAATGTAAACTTGTATGTCAGTTTCTTGGATTGTTCCATAGAGGAAGAAGGTTGTTCCATATAATGTATTAATCAAAAATAGAAAACACTATAAAATTGCAGTAGAGCACAATACTTCCGCAACATAATCTCTCCACTTGTTTGTTGACATGGACAATGACGTCACATCAAGCGCGCCAAAATGGCTGGCTATTTTTAATTGAAAAAAAATACTAATACAATTACTTTTTGGCGTTGAATATTTTTTTTTTGTTGTCCTAGAAGCGTAGACAGAGAAAAGATAGACCCAGTGACGTTTTACGTCTCATTCACACAGTAAAGAGACAGCAATATACGTTGCATATGTAACAGAAAAAGACATAGATAGATTATTTTCTGTCCCTCATCTAGTTTCAGTTTTTTCAAGGTCATCAACTCATTTTGCGAAACAAACTTGACAGTTTGCCTTGTTGTGTAGAATATTTTTGTTTGGAATAAGTTTTATTTCATTTTTATGAATTAAAATACCGTTTTGGCTTTTGAATACACATTAAGCGTTAAATAAACTATGGTACGGTGTCGTGTTATCTTATGCAAAAGTGACAGTGAAAGGAAAATCGACGGTGTATCTTTTCATGGGTATGTAACATTATTTATAGCTTGTAATCTATTTATTATAGGATTTGGCTCGCATGACCTCATATTAGTTACACTTAGACGTGATAAAATTAATTTGAAACCTCATATTTATTACAAATTTTGGAAATTTTGCATTCATAACCTATATTTGGATATTATAAATGTATTGCCAGTTTTGGTATGAAATTACCTCACTACTATTAATCAATAAACAAAATGTAAATTAGTAACTGCTTAGTAGGCATGGAGTAGGTAAAGAAATAATAACATAACATTTATTTTTATTTCTTGACCATTAATAAACAACGGTTATTTAGATATTCATCCATTTATGTACACCCGATTACACTTAAATTGTTTAGTACTTCAAAGTAATTTCAGGTAATTCTATCACCATCTCATGATCATGTTCGGAGTCAAACCCAATATCACCGGTATGCTGTATGTGCTGCACCCACCAATTATAACCCGTGACGGTCTGGCACCAGAGATTGTACAGCTACATTTAATTAGGAACTAATCAATTGGGGCTGTTCTTCCACATTTGAGAAGACCTTGGCTAAATATCAACTTTCCGGAAGGATATTTTATTGCTGTAAGTGAGTGAAATCAGCAATAAACTTCTGAGATGTTTTTACGAGGCCACAGAGGGACTGTGTGGAGCTTATTATATGGCCCAGCATTGGAAGTTTTGTAATTTGTTTTAAATTACTGAATATGTTTTAGTGTACATCTGTTAAGTAAAGGTATAGGTATGTCTAAAAAATATAGCACATTAAACACTTATGAGTTTAATGTGTAAATACATAAAAACTGAACTGAGAATTTTTAATTTCCAGAACTGGATCTTAAGCTTGTTTTTCTGAGATGTGTGTGTTTTTTTAAATAAACATGCTATGCTTTTTGATACCCAAGTAATATAAGAAAAGTAGAGTAATTGTAAAGATAGACACTATATCAAAATATGTTTAGCTTCCCAGATGACCCAGAGACCCATAAAAAAGAAGAAAAGAACACTTCTATATCCTAATCCAATACCAAATAAGGTACGTCATGTTACGTAATACAGCGTAACACAACCCAATCCTAATTTTGTTTTTTTTTTTTATATACAACATCGGGAGGCATACTAGCATACGGCTCAACTGATGTAAAGCGGTTACCGTAGCCTATTAAGGCTTGAAATACATAATGTATTACAAGCGTTAATAAGGTAATTTGCCCATGAATTGTTTTCTGTTAGGTAGAAGTAATTCTCCACTCAGGGTGATCATAATTAAATTGCCAAGCCTTACAGCTCCTAGTTAACTACTCGGCTAAGTGCACCGCGTACAAGTGATGATGTATTTGGCTCTAAAGATGAATGGTTTATCACCTACACGCTAACTTACTCGAACATTTTTACGACCTCGGCGGCTCAATCGTGAATGACGCGACTTTGACACCAACGCTCGTGGGTTCGATTCCCACACTAGACAAACATGTCTGTTTGTCTTGGTCTGGATGTTTTAAGAGAGGTAGGGCGCATCAAAGCAGCCCGTCTGGGGAAGTACCTCCACCTCACAGAAAACCGCAGCCGAATAACAACTCCCTAGAGGGTTGTTGTGTTCCTGCGTATGAGTGAGGTCACCAGTAAGCTCCCAAGGAGTTGCTGCGTAAGCAACAGAGGAGGCATCGCGCGAGTGATAGGTACTTATTATATTGCAAGCGTTAATAGGCTACGGTACCCGCTTTACATCAGATGGGCCATATGCTTGTATACCTTCCGACATAGTATAAAAAACATCAAATAATTATTTAACTATAATATTTCAGATTTCATTAACTGGACAGGGTGATGATCCAGTACCATCTACATCTACCAGTGCTATTCTGCAAGATTATTGCACACTAAAAAGAACTGATGACGACACTGAAATAAAAAGAAATTCAAAAAGGAAACTGTATTTCTTAAGTACTAATCCTGAAGAAGATACGCCAAGAAAAAGGAAGTTGAAAACGGTTTTGAAGAAAAAAACTAAAGTAGTGGAGGTACTTAGAAAAAAAGTACGTGCGGTTCAGCAAACAAATCGACGATTGATTAAACGCAATGCTCAATTGTCAGATATTATTTCTGAATTGAAACTTAGATCTTTAATATCATATGAAGATGCTGATATATTAAACACTATTGACGCCGGAAATAGAGATTTTCTTAAACGATTTGTGGGTGTCGCTGGAAAAACAGAGAAATATTCTGCTCCTTTGCGAAAGTTTGCCCTATGTTTGCATTTTATAAGTCCACGTGCTTATTCTTATGTTAGAGACCAGTTTAATACTTGCCTTCCACATCCGCAAACATTGATTAGCTGGTATCGTTCAGTTGATGGTAACCCTGGGTTTACGTCTGAATCATTGCAAGCAATAAAAACCAAAGCAGATATTTCATCAAAACAGCTGCATGTTTGTCTGTCTTTTGACGAAATGGCAATTCGAAAATCAATCACTTTGGATGCCGGTGAATGTATCGGTGCAGTAAATATCGGGTCAAATTTAGATGGAGACAATATCAGGATGGCCACTCAAGCTTTAGTTTTTATGGTTACATCTTTAAATGATAGCTGGAAAATACCAGTAGGTTATTTTTTAATTGAAAGTGTAACAGCAGAGCAAAAAGCACAGCTTGTCAGTAAATGCATAAAATTGTTGCATTTATGTAACGTTAACATTATATCAGTTACTTGTGATGGATGTCCATCAAATTTTGCGATGGCAAAAATATTAGGTTGCACCATTGAACATGATGACGTAGTTAACCCGGTATTTAAAGTTAATGTAGACGATGTTTTTAAACAAGTATGTTTTTTTCCTGATCCACCCCATATGGTGAAATTAGTAAGGAACCTACTCGGTAGTAAGGGTGTGTTAAAAACTGAAAGCGGTCATGAAATAAAATGGGTATTTATTAAATTATTACATGAATTACAAGAACAGGAAGGACTTCACTTAGCGAAAAAATTGAGAAAAGCTCATATAGATTTTTACAAGCAGATAATGAAAGTTAAACTCGCTGCTCAAACATTCAGCAATTCAGTTGCTGACGCCAACGAGTTTTGCAATGACCTTGAACTTGAACAGTTTCAAGGCTCGTCAGCTACCATTGATTTTATCAGAAAAATTAATGATTTGTTCGACATATTAAATAGTCGCAACATTAATGCGTATAATTATAAAAAGCCTCTTAACATGAAAAATTTTGAACAGAATAATTTGTTTCTAAATAGTATGTTCAATTATTTAACTAATCTGAAAATGGCTAATGAGCAAAATGTTACTCAAAGTAACAGAAAGTCATGTATAATTGGACTAAGATGTTGTATTCGTAGTATACAATTTTTATTTAATACTCTCATTGCTAACTCCAAATTGATGTTTTTGCCAGCGTATAAGTTAAGTCAAGATCATTTAGAATCCTTTTTTAGCGCT
The DNA here is from genome assembly GCA_947507595.1 of Pyralis farinalis. Taxonomy (NCBI): domain Eukaryota; kingdom Metazoa; phylum Arthropoda; class Insecta; order Lepidoptera; family Pyralidae; genus Pyralis; species Pyralis farinalis. The sequence continues at coordinate 3,812,826 of OX382263.1, forward strand.
ATCCGGTCAAAAGGTAGCTTTAATAATAATCCTTCAGCGATTCAGTTTCGTGCTGCATACAAAAGGTTAGTCGTGCATGGTGAACTTAAACATATAGATACGGGTAATTGCATATCTCTTGAATATATAAATATTTTATCATATACCAACTCTCACTATGAGAAAGCAATTAATTCCACTATGTCCCTATTGATACATAATATTAGTGGTTCGGAAAATGAAAATATTCCGGAAGTCGATTCAACAAATTTAATAATTGATAATGATCATGACTATCTTTTTGATCCTACGCGACTGACTGAATACACTAAACAAATAATTACATACATTGTGGGCTTTATAGTTACTAAAGTAACAAAGATTGTTAAATGTGAGAATTGTTTGATTGTTATGATCAATATAGAATCCAAAAACAATCTTAAATTAATTTTGAAAAAAGATAAAGGTGGTCTGCTCTATCCTTCTGCTGATACTATAGCTGTGTGTGAGATATCCGAAAAGGTATTTAAACACAATATATCATCATCCGGCACTAAATTACTAGAAATGAAAAATCTTTTGCTAATATTTATTAACCAGTGTCTTGTTCGGTGCGTAGGGAAACAATTCTTTAAGGAACACGGTATTTTTTACGACCATTCTCCGACTGATGATCACAGAATTATTTTAATCAAGGCAATTACCATGAAGTACCTTCAAATTCGTATACATAAATATACTAAACAACTATCTGATCCAAAAGAAAAAATAAGAAACATGTACACAAAATTAACTCTTTTTCGACATCAATAGGTTACAATACGTTTTAATTTTAACACCGACACTCTCTTCCCCAACTTTGTTTCTAACATCATCATTGCGGACACGATCTACAAGCTTACGCCACAAATTTTGTACAACTCTTGCATTTCTACTGCGTTTATTCTACTTTCATGCTCTCTCTGCCATATCCATTTTTTTTTATTATATCTATATTTTTATTTGCATTATGTATAATGTTCAGTATGATGTGTGAATACATGTAGTATAGGTAAAATACACTAGTTATGTAGAAAATCTCATTTTTAACATTGCTAGTAAAATAAATATTTTAGTATTACTATTTTCCTGTAAAGTCTATATATACATTATACAATACTTTTGCAAATTTACATTTTTTTTCTTATAGATACGCAAATTTTGAATATTAAGTTTAAGAATGTGAGCATTCTGCTCTTTTATACTCTATCTAAATGATTTAGACGCTTTTTGGTTGAACTTCACTCGCTCCCTTCTTGTTTTTGGGGCATTATTTTGTTTTTGTGACATTAACATAGTTATATGTCGAGAACAACTTGTACGCTACTATGTAATTTCACGTTTGTATGTGTAACTGGTGAATAGACACGTTAGTATTTTTGTAAGCGTTCCTATTTTCATATTGAGTACAGAACTCCAAAAACTCTAAATATTTTCAATTACTTGTCATTAACAATAAATGTGTATACGGGCGCGATATCTTTTTACACTATGCAGTATTTTCATAAAAAACGAAAAGTATTATATTTGATCTCAGATAAGTTAAACGTTGTTTTTATTCAACTCCTAGAGAGTACCTACCTATTTAGTTCGTTTCGTTGAATGTGTGAATGGGAGGTGAGATATTTGGCAGTTTTAGGTGAGTACCAAAAGTGTGGAGTACATTGCAATAAAGAAAAAGTGTATATTTCAATAAAAAATAAAAAGCAGTTTTACAATCTGAAGTAAAAGACTCTTACGCAATGATGCAGTTGCCGTAGCCTACAAACGCAATATGAGGAACGTCGTTCGCAATACAAGAAGTATCGCTAACGTCTTACCACCTGTGCCGATATCACAGCTTTTCCTTAGCTGTAACCCTACTTACTCGCCGGAATTCAACACCCCTTCTAGACAGCCAGGCTGCTTATTTATGTACTTATTTATTGTCAGCCCTTCGTTCACTCACTAGCTAGAAGAGATTAGCTTAGGTGTGACTCTTACGATCTAAATTTAGTTCCTCAACAGACGTGCTAAATAAGTATGCATATATAAAGTATAGGGTCGGCAACGCATAAGTGACACCCTTGATGTTGCAAATGTCCATAGGCTACGGTGACCGCTCATCATCAGGCAGACCGTACGGTCGATTGCCACTTTAGTGGCATATAAAAATTATAGTACTATAAGTTTTGACAAACATGCATATTTAAACAACTGATCCAATTAATTTTATTAGATTTTTTTATACAACGTCAAGAGGCATATAAGTATACGACCCACTTGATGTAAAGCGGTTACCGCGGCCCATGAACGCTCGCAATACATGTATGATATAATATACAATACAATGAATGTGTTAAGTATTACTCGCGTGATGCCACCTCTGTTATTAGCACAGCAATTCCTTAGAACCTTAGTGGTGATCTCACAAGAACACAACAACCCTTCAGGGAGTTGTTATAAGGCAGCGGTTTTCTGTGAGGTGGAAGTACTTCCCCACACGGGCTGTCAAGACAAACAAATATTTTCATGCGCACAAATGTTTGTTCTGTGTGGGAATCGAACCCACGAGCATTTGTGTCAAAGTAGCGTAACAGTTCGTTTCACCACTACGCCACTGAGCTCGTCAAAATTATCTGTTTATTACGAATGTTTATCACAGCGTCAATAAAAGCTGATTCAGTATACGTAAATATTTACATATAAGTAATTGAAAACACTGGACTACAAGACATGGTAATTCCGTAAATATATGACTTCTACGGGAATCGTATCCACATACCGTGCATCATGTCGCTAACCACTCTGATACAACATCCGTTAAAAGACCTTGTTTAACAGGGAACGCTGCAACAGTGGCAACATTAAACGCACACATACGTAAACTATCGTTGTCTCAAACGTGGTTACACAGTACCTTTATCTATTATTTTCTCCATCTACGCCTAGAAGAGAGTTAATGAATTATTAATGTTAAAGAAGCGAGTGAAGTAAGGACCGCGTGTTATGGCGCTCGGTTCTCTCTGCCTACTCCGCAAGGGATTTGACGTGAAGTTATAGATAGATAGATACAATATTTTTTAGTGTTGTATAACGATTTAACGTATACAATAAAAATATAAAAAAAAATACATGCATATTCTCTATTAGGCTCAGAATACGCGCGCTCAAAATACGTGAAACACAAAAGTGACGAAATTGCAACTCTCAATTACTTTAGAGTGTAACATAGGTTACCTAACTTCTTTAAAATTTAATCTTATACGTACTTACTTACATACTTAAAACTAATTTAAATCTAAATACTTATAACACTAAAAAATATCTACATATTTACATTACTTAATTATTCTACAAAATATAGAAGCATATAAAAACATAGTAAAATAAATTACTTTCAATATTCGCGCGGACAAACGCACCGTGTGTTTTATATTGCTAATACGTAGAGGTAGGTGCGGGGCGCGGTAACTGATTGCATCGAGAATTCATTCGCTGAGAACGCGCGATCAGTGCACGCCAAACCACTTGAGAGCCTGTACGCGTCACTTTAGCTTACAAAAACTACCGTTACAAAATACGAAAGTAACGGCTATTTAAATTGAAACCGACTTTTTAATTTATTGGTGTTTTAGTGAATTTCCCTTACTGGGTAAGTTGTGCACACATTATTTATGTACCGCAAAGCTGTAGTATCTGTTTGCTTACCCTATTTGTGCTATTTTTATTGTAATCCTGCCACAAAGCAAAACATTAGAAATAAATCGTTCGTAGTGCTTGCTTTATCTATCGCAATGCCACAGCCGCTAGGAAAATTGTAATTAGTCTCGCATATGCCAAGCTCTCTTGCGTCTCGGTTGCTAGTGGTAGTGGACTTCTCGGCTGGATCGTAATACTGTGGTACGGTTCACAGGAACACCGCTGGGGTTCATCTATCGAACCTGAGAGCAATATACCTCATCTTTGACTGCGAGCCTCTGCACCCTGAACCAGCGCCGCAGCAGCTGTCTCCGTGCCGGTGGATCTTCCGTGGCCAGACAAAGGAGAGTGCGGTAGTTTTCAACAATAGTGTACGGACTCGATCACTAAAGTAAATCGAACCCGCGACCTGACTTATGTTCTTCGCTTAGCTAAAATACTCTAGTAATAAAAATCTTAGTTTTCTGTTCACGGTTGTTTGAATTACCCTCTATGCTAGGGCACCTCATAGCAACGTGACAAGAGTCTACAGGTAACCACACGAGTTGAAACGAATCAGAAACTTGTTTGAAACGCATTTCAAATCAGTTGCATTCAAACTGTCGTGCCGAATCTACGTGTCGCATCTTTTCCTCCGACAAAATGGTCGAGGGAAAACGTTGTAATTAATTGTTAACCACAAAGATACGATGGTCAATAGTCTTCTCAATGTCAGGATGTATCCACATAGTTCTTCCTCTACATAAATAATTACTTGACGAGCTCGGTGGCTCAGTCGTGAATGACGCGACTTTGACACCAATGCTCGTGGGTTCGATTACCACACAATAGAAACATTTGTGTGCATGAACATAACTGTTTGTCTTGTTCTGGATGTTTAAAGAGAGGTAGGGTACATCAAAGCAGCCCGTCTGGGGAAGGAGGTACTTCCTCACAGAAAACCGCAACCAAATAACAACTCCCTAGAGGGTTGTTGTGTTCCTGCGCGAGAGTGAGATCACCAGTAAGCTCCTAAGGAGTTGCTGTGTAAGTAGCAGAGGAGGCATCGCGCGAGTGATACTTAACATATTACAAAGTGTTAATAGGCTACGGTAACTACTTTACATCAGGTGGGCCATATGCTTGAATGCCTCCCGACGTTGTATATAAAAACAAAAAGATAATTTCACCACATTTAGGTTACGCCGTATGTGAAAATGGGCTCAAACTGGTTTCATACCAAGACTTTCAAATGGATTTAGTTGCAGTTGCTATTATTCCCCGTGTTTCGTGGCCTTAGGGTTGCATGTGATGAGACCTACCGACTAGCAATCGTGAAACTCTCGATGAATGAAGCGTAGGATACATCCTCATTTATCTAAGACCATCCCCAGTTGAAGAAGCACTTTCACTTTACATCAGGATGATGGGTGTACTACTAAAATTAGATCTACAGTAATTATGAAAGCAATCTACCAGCAGTCCACTTATAAAGGACGAGCACGGTTGGGCACTGGCGAATGACGCGACTTTGACAAACATTTGCATGAACAAGTCTGTTTGTCTTAATGCGTTCATAGGCTACGGTAACTACATTACATCGGGTGGGCCGTATGCTTCTATGCCTCCCGACGTTGTATTAAAAAATCTACCTTGAACGAAATGCTGCAGATCTAATTGTAGTAGTACATCCGCCATCCTGATATATGCAGTTGAGAGAGAGAAGTGCATGGGATTGCGCATAGTGAATTGGCAGTGGTGGCGGTATCGCGCTAGTATACTCCTTATGTCAGGCGAGACTTTATGCTTGCTTGCCAACTACCATAGTGCAAACGCGAGCATAGGCCTCGGAAGGTGTAAATTCAACAACAGCTTGCAGACGCAACCGCCACAAGGATGATCTCTTACACCAAGAAGAAATGGCAAATCAAACAATACTAAGGAAAGCTTGTCTGATGGGTTTAGTTACGAGATGTACTCACCAGTAGCGTTGAAATCACTTAGTGTCTGCTTGCTCTCGTTCCCGATCCCGAAGTAGGTGACCAAGGCAAGCAAGGGGGCGGCGCATGAGAAGATTAACAGATGTTTTCGTATCCGGTTTCTGAAACAATAAAAATCAAACCAATTTCTTATGATTAATTCACCGCCCAAGGTACATCGTGTTGCAGAGAGTGAACTAAGAGAGGCTTGTGACCGCAAAGGCATTGAAGGATGTCTTTAATGTACTCTTAATCCAGCTTTCAACGATACCCACTCCTCCTCGATACCAATTCACATTTGATAAAATCCTACTAATATAGCTACAAAGGTCTTTTAAGATTTTGTTTTTGATCTTAACAGACCATGGTCTTTAGTAGGTTGTAGAAAGATATCTCTAATGTCTATCATCTAATATCTATCAGGTAGCCATTCTGGTTAGTGTTAGATCACCTATTCACATTTGATTAAATCCTACTGATATGGCTACACAGTTCTTTTAAGAACTTGTTTTTGACCTTAACAGACCATGGTCTTTAGTAGGTTGTAGAAATGTAGAAGGAGATCTCTCATCTATTGTCTATCAGGTAGCCATTCTGGTTAGTGTTAGATCACCTATTCACATTTGATAAAATCCTACTGATATGGCTACACAGATCTTTTAAGAACTTGTTTTGATATTAACAGACCATGGTCTTTAGTAGGTTGTAGAAAGAGATCTCTCATCTATTGTCTATCAGGTAGCCATTCTGGTTAATGTTAGATCACCTATTCACATTTGATAAAATCCTACTGATATGGCTACACAGATCTTTGAAGAACTTGTTTTGATATTAACAGACCATGGCCTTTAGTAGGTTGTAGAAAGAGATCTCTCATCTATTGTCTATCAGGTAGCCATTCTGGTTAGTGTTAGATCATAGTATTCGTTTGTATCATTGTGTGGTTCTCAAGTATGTAAGAATAGATCGTTCATAGTCTTAACCGAAGTCGAGTATCCATAATACGAAACTGGAAACACTCATAGACATATCGAGGACATGGAAAAATGGATGTGATAATTTCCAGTGTTAGTGTGTGGTGTGCAATTTGAAATATAGTACATATTGAATAGAGCAATATTTGTGTATAAAGAGAGAAGGGGTAAGGACGATAGAGAAGGTTATATTTGTAAAGTCGAGCGCCAGCATGTCTTTAAATATTAACATACATGTATCATGTAATTATATAAAAGTAGCTGTCGGCATCATATCGAACAATTCTTCCCCTTAAACTTAAGGGTTCAATACCGTGTGTTAGCTTAGGATCGTCGACAATTTTAGGGTCGGCAACGTATGGGACGACGAGCTCGGTGGTGCAGTGGTGGAACACGCTGTTACGCTACTGTGACACCAACGCTCGTGGGTTCTATTCCCACACAGTACAAACATTTGTGAGCATGAACATGTCTGTTTGTCTTGGTCTGGGTATTTTCTATGTATACTAAGTATGTAATTATAAAAAAAAAGTATTTACGTATGTTTATCAGTTGTCTAGTACCCATAACACAAGCTTCGCTTACTTTGGGGCTAGATGGCGCTGTGTAATTTGTCCGACAATATTTATTTATTTATGAGTGACACCGATGGTGTTGCAAATGTCCATAGGCTACGGTGACTGTTTACCATCAGGCAGGCTGTATGCTTGTTTGCCACCTTAGTGGTATAAAAAAAAGAAATTTAGGTTAAAGTTATTAGTTACGGGGACTTTTTATTATTTAGGAGCTTGCTTAGGTGTCGCCGTATTCTTCAATGTGTCATCCAACACGCCTGCAATTCTGATATCACACATATTACCTTAATGAAAAGAAATACAGTGAGAAACACACCTTTCTAATCCAGCATGAAGCAGGAAGGTGACTAATCCGAAGGCCGCTGGCGCTTTGTGCAACATGATGGCTAGGAAGACTATAATCTCAACGTCCGCGTGAGAGGTGGTAGCCGCGGCGCCCAGGGCTACGCCGTCAGCTGAAATAATTCCTTGGTTAATCCAACAGTTCACACCATTAGCCACATATAATTAGTTGCCAATAGAAGCCGACTTGGCTCTTTACAATACGCGCGTATCTTAATTGAAGCGATCACCAACCAAAATGTTTTTCGTCAGATTTTTTTTTGTATTTTCATAATCCATCTTCTTCTAGATATATTTACAAAAATGAATGTTTGTCTGTATGTCCTCTATGGACTCAAAAACGGCTGGGCAGATTTTGATGAAATTTTCAGTGAATCTTCAGGTTAGCCCAGCAGGTGATCCTGTGAAGTTTGGTAGCGATCATATCACCCGTGCGAAGCCGGGCGGATAGCTAGTAATATGTAAAACACAAAACATGTTTGTAGCTATGTTCGTTATAGACTTTGAAACCATTCATCCGCTTGTAATGAAACTTTAAGGTTATATTCAACACATTACCGAGAAAGTTAAGAGATAAAAAAGGGGGAAAAATGCGGTGCCAGGCACAGCTAGTATATAAATAAAAATCTAGGTATGTATGTTTGTCCTCTATGAAAACGGCTGGACGGATTTTGATAAAATTTTCAGGGAAGATTAGCCCAGCGAGTGATCTTATGAAGTTTGGTAGTGATCAGATCACCCGTGTGAAGCCGGGACGGGTAGCTAGTTACTTATATTTATCGATATTTTGTATCCGAAAATGGATTTAAATTCATTACTATTATATGTTAAAACTTTTATTGTCCGTCACTACTATTGTAATTTACATTAAAAGCAAGCTAGCTGTATGTTTTCCGAAAAGAAATAAATATTGAGGTGCCAATTATATATTTGCACATTGACTACAATAAAAGTTTTACTTCTGGCCGCTCATAACCTTTTAAATTTCGAATATTATATTTTTAAAAGGATAATCGCGTTTTGTTTCTTTTTAAAAAATGGGTGGGAAAATTTTGGTCAAACGTTTTTATCTATATGGATCACACAAAATATTTTGCGCACCTGAACATTTGAATTTGGAAGTTTGAATTAACATAAAATAATGCCAAAGAAATATTTTTTAAGATTTTCTAAGTGCTATGTCTCTGCAAGATCGGTATGTTCGTCTTCGAAACACTTTTGGAGGAAAAACATCACATCTGAATACCATGAGACATTGGTACGCAGGATTTGAGCGGAGCCGTATCAGACCGGGTGACGATATTTGTGAAGGTTGTCCTCCATCTGGGACCACAGAGAAAAAAGTTTTAGGGTATTTGGGGATCGGTATGAGTCAAGTTTAAAAAAAAATTACATTAACATTTTAAGGTAGTCGTTGATTCCTCCACAAACTAACGCCAATACAGAAATGGGCACATGTTGATTGGTACACATGTTGCTCGAACAAGACCATAGACATCCAATGCTGTTTACAATATTGTCACAGTTTATAAGTAGAGAAAAACTAGCACTCTTGTGAATTGATGTTCGAAAACGAAAACAGACCAATGAAATTGAGGGTTTCCATTTATTCATCAGATATAGAAACGTGAAACCTTAAGGTATACCTGCAGCGTGGACAACCAGGCCAACGGTTGCTGTGACGTTCCTCTCGACAGGGTTACTCGCATCGTTGTACCTGGTTGACAGCTGGTCAACCAGTAACATGAACACGAAACCTGTAAGGAACATAGAAAATGTAAAATAAAAAACTAACCCATTCACTGAACAGTGATAGCTCAGTGGATAAACAGCATTCTAAACGAAGGTTCCAGCCATGCAATTCTCTAAGCGACTCGTAATGGCTGTGTGCGTCGCTGTGATCACAGATGTCACAGCTTTGACATCGTCTACTGCGATCACGGCTTTTTATTTGGTATTCTATAAGGCTGTAAGCGTACGCGAGGCTGTTTGCCTTGTACAATTCCAATTCCAAAGGCCTTGCGGCGCTAGTGTCGCACAACCATGAAAAGCGACACTAAGGAATTGCAATTTTGTGTTCAAGGCTATAACAGCCGATGTTTCCGAGGATGTAAGGATGTTTGCTCTTACAGAATTGCTTGGCTGGTTCGAATCCTTGTGTGGGCGCTGAATTCTTGTTTCCGGATTTATGCACGTATTTGTAAATCACATGCTCGGCGGTAAGGGACAGTATCGTGAGGCACGTCCATAAAATTATATTTCGAAAGTGTGGCCTAACCTAAGAAAGATCTGGCTTCCTCTCGCGGTTGTGGAGGTCTGACAGTGATCGCTCCATGTATCTCGCCAAATCCATAGTTTTAGATAGGGGGCGTCAGTCCTAATGCATGAGGAAACGGGTAACGCTAGGAAGAAGAAGATCACAACTGAACCACAGCCGAGTACGAGTACTAGAAAACGCGTCAAGTACACAGAGTACCGAGTAGTAACCGAGTACTCGGCTCAACTCTAGTTATCTATTGAATTAAACAATTTTTAACGGAAATATCGCGTATTTTATTTATTTTGTTGAACCTGATGTTTCGAAGGCTTTGCAGCGTCCGTGGTCGCAGGAAGACTTCCTGCGACCACGGATATTTCCGTTAAAAATTGTTTAATTCAATGTATAAAATCGCGAAAAGCTAAGACAATCTAGTTATCTAGTTTTATTTTTCTTCGCGTTATGTTTCCCAATCCATTAGGATTGGTGGAGTATGCAACCCAAGCCTAAGGATTTGGCAAAGACACTGATTTTTAAACAGAGCGACTGCCGGCAAACCTCCACAACCCAGAGGGAAAATCGAATCTTTCTTAGGTTAGGTCACACGTCTTTCGAAATATAATTTCTTGGAAGTGTGGCTTTCCTCATGGCGTTTCCGTTCACCGCCGAGCGAGTGATAATTATGTATTTAGTAGTACATGCCAAGACTAACCTACCATGACCAAAATGGTCGTGTTTTGACAGAAGGTGATTTCAGGAGCCTTAGGAACCGGCGAGCGTGCATGAAAAGGGGTATGAATGTTAAAGAACCGATTGAAGTGCGTAAGGACCGCGTCTTACGGCGCTCGGCACTCTCTGCCTACCCCGCAAGGGACCTGGGGTGAAGATATACATACATGCCCCCGCTAGGATTCGAGCCGGCGACCAGGTGGTCATTAGGCCGGTTACTTATCCACTGGGCTATCACTGCTGATATTCTTATTCTTTACGTGATTTAAATAATTAAATGGTAATTACCTAAATTTAATATGCTTATTTATTGAATGAGAAAACAATATTTCAATCATAAATTACATTAACCGAGTAATTATTTTTTATTTAAAACAAAATACTCGGCCGAGTACGAGTACTACAAAACACAGAGTACCGAGTAGCAACCGAGTACTCGACGCATGTCTACTTATCTAGTCATTATCATACCTAAAACTAATGATATTCCAATAACAGAATGCAAGTCATCATCGTGGCCGGGAGGTTCCGCCGTGTAGTCTTTGGTGACGATGGTCGGCGTGGACCGCTCGCTGAACAGTGACCGCACGCCTTCAGGGATGATCACCGCCAGCGCCGTGCCCACCAGCAGACCAGCGCCGAATACTGTCACTTTTTGGAGTTTGTCCTGTGAACATTTAAATATTATTGTTATAAAAAGCTGGACAAGTAAGAGTAGAACTCCTGAGGATTTGGTATCAGGCTAGGAACCTGGCGGTGCAGGGAGAGAGCACCGAGCGCCGCAAGCGGTCTGACACACCGCGTTTGCTTTTTTAACACATTCATTGCTCAATTCAAGCACATTTCATATTTCTTGACGAGCTCGGTGGCGTAGTGGTGAAACGCGCTGTTACGTTACTTTGACGCCAACGCTCGTGGCTTCGATTTCCACACAGGACAAAAATTTGTGTGCATGAACATGTCTGTTTGTCTTGGTGTTCTTAACAGAGGTAGGGTGCATGGAAGCAGCCCATCTGGGGAATTACCTACACCAGAAAAAAAAAACCGCAGATAACAACTCACTCAATGTGTGAATGAGGTCACCAGTAAGCTCCTAAGGGGTTTCTGTGTTAGCAGAAAAGGTAGCATCGTGCGAATGATACGTGTGATATAACCGCTTTACATCAGGTAGGCCGTATGCTTGTATGCCTCCTGACATCGTAAAAAAGTAAAAATTTACGCCAGTTTCCATTCCAGGGCTCCTGACATCACCTTCTGATAAAACACTATTTGGTCATAGTAGGTTAGGGTCTACCTCAGCACCTACATCCCTCCATTTTCGCACTATATATCTGTTTCGTTATTCTTTCAATCCACATTCTTTCTACATGCCCGAACAAACAAAGCATGCCTTTTCTTATCTCAACACCGACACTCTTTCGTTGCGAATGCGATAAGCAAGCTTTAGGGTAATTTTCAAATGTTCATCATTTACTTGTGCTATAAAATCTTCCTGCATACTAAATTTAAAGATTCTACGACAACTAAAAGCATCACTATGAAAGAATGTACATGTTTCTTTTTTAGTTGTATACAACATGATCATGATAATTTCAGCTAATGGACATCAACGCTTGCAACACAGGAAGTATCGCTCTTTACCACACCCTCGGCTATTGCAACAGCCCCTCAAGAACTCACTTACTTTACTACACAGATACATATCATCATGCCTGTCTCCCATTGTGGTAGGCAGAGATTATTGAATGGTGCATCAATCCAAACATACCTCTCTCGCTTCTCCTACACTCATCAACCTCTTCATGCATGCTCTTCGGTTTTGGGTACTTTTGATTTGGTTTTTCTACACAACACCAATTTGATCTATGTGTGTTGTGTGCTTCTAGGGCGGCCCCTACCGATATCTCCATTCATCTTGCCTGATACACTTCATTCGTAACTCTTTTGTCATACATTCTTTCTAAATGACGAAACCATCTCAGCATACCCTTTTCAATTTTTGTCACTACATCATCTTTTATTCCACATTATTCTCGTATTGTGTTATTTTTTACTCTATCCACCATTCTCACGCCACACAAAGTACCTCAGCACTCTCATTTGTACAGCGTTGACCCTACTGTCATGCTTCTTGTGCCATACCCATGTTCCACCCTGAATGATATAGCAAGGCGACTGACTCCCAGAAATACTACAACCCTCCATGGAGTGAATATTTGGCTGCGATTTTCTGTGAGGTACTCCACCGGTCAAACTGCTTTGTTATCAACGTAATTATAATGCAAATAGGTTATATATATTTTTATGTGTTAAATAAGAAACCAGTTGAGAATGCGCAAGCTTGCATTGCCAGAGGAACACCTGGCTCGTCAATTATATAACAATCCAAAATTAAAAAAAAAAATTGTCGGCCATTTGTACCATGTCCCTAAGAGATAGGAACGGTGTTCCTGAACATTCCTATTCTACTTTTTTTATGCTGAATCCGAATCTGAAGTCAAAATTCGAATATTCGAAAAAAACGTCACACACAGGCAAACATATAGATTTCAAATGAAGAACGGTGTTCCTGAAAATATTTTTTTAATTTTGCCTTGTGCTTGGGCAATAAAATCTAATTTTTATATCACATTCCATTATCAGACACCAATGGTAACTACCTAATAATGAAGAGTATGCAATGAAGACGTTGATGAATTTAGAAGATGCAAAAGGGGTAGGTTTAAATACATCTGGCAGTAACATCTTTGCCATTACATATGTCGATAGGCTACAATAACTGCTTAACATCATGCAGGCCGTATGCTTGTTGGCCCCTTTCAGTGGAATAAAAAAATTGTGTGTGTATTATTATAACTCACTGTTGAAAAATGTTTATAAAAATTTGCAAGTACCGAGATAAGTAACTGCTAATCAGCAGCAATCACACACTGCTGTGGTTTATAATTGTTAAACAAATTCGATATGGGCTGAGTTCACTACTGCAGTTTACACATTCGTTTTGCCCTTGAGTGAATTAACATAACAAATTTCAACATCAACCCATACTCATTCCACTGCAACGATACAAGTCTTCTTTTTAAAAGGTCTATGAAGCTAAGTGGCGCCCTCATTCTGTTTTTATTAACAACGCTTCAATACTGGCACTGTAGAACCATATGTACATTTTTTGAAACATATTTTGAGTTTATTATCTATGTACAAGTAACCAAAATTTTTATTATTGCGTATTGTGGCCACTTATAGCAATAATCAAAATTATGAGTAATTGTTCATAAATAATAAATACAGAATATGTCTCAAAAAACATAAATATGGCTCTACAGCGCCCGTATTGAGCGTTTTTTAAACTTGGTCTTGCGTTGTTAACCTGTGAGACCCCGTTATATACGTTTTCCAATACATTTCTTGGCGGAAAAGCAGCCTGCGGGTAATGAGAGATTAATAAGAACAAATTAGGGGCACCACTTTGCTTTATACACCCACTTAACCATTGATATTTATAACGTAGCATACTCCGTCACGCTGTTCAACTATGGATTGGTAAACAAAACAAATTTACACAAGATATATTTTTTAATATACTGTGCTGGATGTGCGGGGTGACATGGAAGGTTCGTAAAGAACTCCGGTAAAATAGTGTATTAGGGGAAAGTTGTACAACTGCAAGCTGCAAGGTAGGTGTTACTACAAGTCACAACTAGATTGTCTTACAGCTTGCAGCTAACCGGTAGGGCTATGGACGTGAATGAGGTTCTTGATGAATTTTCTGACTAAATCTTCCAGCGTGTACCAGTGTCCTGCAAACACTACTGTTATATGGTGTGCTGGAGTAAAATGACCAATTTGTCAGAAAGAAGATAGTATCTACACAAAGGTTATAGTTATGCATGATTATCTATGATTGCTTTTCATACTGTCTCGATTTTAATAATAAATAAATATTAAGTAAAATATTTCTTTTCCCTACGGTGTACAGCAACAGATAAGCTTATGCATTATATTGTAGCAGTAAAGGTGAGATTTGCATGGTTCTGATTAACTTAATATATTGCAGTACCCACTGCAACATCATATCTAAAATATGTTAAATTAATAGCTGTGCATTGAAATTTGTGGAAAACTGGGAAGCACTTTAGATTAAGTAACACCGTAAAAGGGGAAGGGAGTGGGGAGGGGGGTGAGGGGGAGGGGAAAGGAACCCCCAGAGGAGGGAACTATAACACGGAAACGCATAGTTTTAAAGTTTTCTAATTTTTTGAGGTTATGTCACCTACAATCTTTCAAATTCGAACAATCACTTTGAATAATCATTTGCCAACTTTTCGTATAATTTTGTTTTATTTCCCAAACTCAGAGTTGCCAACTGTATGTTTGGTCTACTTTTTATAATGACACTTTTAAAAATGGCAAAGATTCGCTTCTGGCACTTCGCCGGCCGCTGCCGCGGCACGCTCGCTTCGCTCGCTCGGCTCGTGCGTTGTTTGTCATACTCTAACCTAACCTAACCGAGATTTCTGTTGCTATACTTATTACAAAATTATTTGTTTGAAAGTTATCATTATAATAATCATCTTAACAATAATTCTACCAAATGAAACAAAATGGCGGACGAGCGATATTGACTTGACAAATACGATGTTTATTTCCATTTCACTGTTTATTCTTGTATTTTCAGTTACAAATGCACTTGACATCTACATTGTTACGTTGAGTTTGACGTTTCTAATGCTTATAATGAAACGTTTTGATAATTTATATCAAACATGGCGATTTTATTACGATTCTTTGAAAAACATTGTAAATTTCAATAAATTCTAGCGTAAAAACTATACATCTCTGTGCCTTAAAATTTTAGTGATTTAATCTTCTTCAGTAAAGCTATTCATAAAAAAAATATGGTGCTGATATCAGGTGTTACTTAAGCCTGAGCCGAAAACTGACCTAGACGAAACAAATTGTTTAGTTCAAGATTGTTGACTTGTAATGTTAAAGTTAAAATGCCATCTTTTTTTTTATACAATGTCAAGAGGCATACAAGCATACAGCCCACCTGGTGTAACGCAGCCTATAAACGCTTGCAATACATTAAGTATCACTCACATGATGCCACCTCTGCTGCTTACACAGCAACTCATTAGTAGTTTACCCGTGACCTCACTCACATGCAAGAACACAACAACCTTCTAGAGAGTTGTAATCGGCTGCGGTTTTCTATGAGGTAGAGCTCCAGACCAAGACAAACAGACATGATCATGCCCACACATGTTTAACCTGTGTGGGAATTGTGTCAAAGCAGCGCGTTTCACCACTGCGCCACAGAGTTCGTCGAATCTGCAATATCTATGAAAAGTTACTAAATAACGGCATTTAAGAAACCAGTGAAAATACCATATGGAAATTTAATGTTCGAGGAATTAATGCGAATAAAGACACGATGACATTCTAAATATTACGAAAAACCATATCAAAAATTGAAAATTCACGTCGAGACTTATTAAGTAAAAACAAATCGTCAATTTTATCGCAGCAAATCGAATTTTACACGCTGCGATTGCAAAATATCCTTTCGTAATATAACGATTGTTAGGTAATTTTCAACAACGTATTTAAAGATGAAACGTAGTATACAAGTTGTAAATAACTTACCTCGGACATAGTCACGTTCAAAGGTATACTTCCAGCAACATAGGAGCCCACCAGCATCACAATAGCTAATAAAATAAGCACCAAAGTTCCATCCATTTTGCACGCAAGTTTTTATAACTTTCTGCACTAGAAATAACAAAAACACTTCTAACCATACATAGAAAACTTTCAAGTATTGTTAACAAAATTTAAATTTCGTATATAAACATATAGTATTAATTGTATAATTAAAGTAAATTACTTTATTTAGAATTTGTATTCGTGTTCGTTTCCCATGGAACTGTAACATTAAATGACAATGACAGCCAGGTATACAGTTGACAACTCGACAATCAACCATAGACTTTTTTTTATTATTTTAGGCTTTGGAGGTATCACATAAGGTAGAGTATTGAAGGGTTACTAGGTGCAATTTCATTAGATTTCGTAATATTTCAGTTTCAAGGAGTTTTTGGTATTTAACTAGAATGTAATATTTAGGTCCATATTAAAAAAAAAAAACATATTGAAGAATGAACCCATTCAAACAAATCAAACCTGTTACTATAAATAACTTGATACAATCATTAAAGGTACAAAACAAAAACTTAGAGCTTAGAGTTTAAGCTACAAGAATGTTGTCTTGTTTAAAAAATACAAAAAAGCACAAAAACTTGCCCATTTCACAAGTTATCCAAAAAGGTATAAAAGTAAGTGTAAAGATACCTAATTAGTAATATATAGGAAGTGTTTAACCTAGTGCATGTACAGAAAATGTGGTGGTTTATTGTTTAGGATTGACAATAGGACAAAGGATTTTGCCTTCTTTTTTGTTACTTGTAAATTAGTCTCGACTCTTCGCCGGTATAAGTACGTATGTTATTACTTGCCACCAACGTTCATCGCATTAATTATCGTTATTGTTCATGTGAAATGTTTTCCCCCTCGCTTACCTCAATCTGTGGTAGGTAGTGATATCATAAAAAGAGAAGGAAATGTGTAACAGAATGCAGAGGAAGTGCATTTTTTTATTTGACCAAAGAGCGCGCGCCGTCAGAAGGTACCATCCCGTTGTCCAAGAAGTTGATGGCATTAATAATTTACTGTATAAGTAATATAAAAGCCACATTTATACAACTTATTACAAAGTCAATTCAATTATTATCATAATTACATTGATTTATTAAGAAAAGATGTAATAAATAATTTATAGACTCATTGATTGACAAAAGATGTCAATAAACAATAGATCAATAAATAATAAAATAGGACAGACAAACTTATATCAATGGCAAGGAACTAATGCTTTTTTGCATTTGTAAAATTATTAATCAAATAAATTCGTATTTCACTGTATTTATTTGAATTCTTAATTTATAGCTAAATATGTAGTTAGTCTCGCTACTGCCATAAATAACCTTTATATTTTTTAATTACCATTTCCGTTTGAAATGTTGAATTACTCATTTAACTACAAAACCAAATTAATTAATTGCACGGATAATCTCTTTGATATTAATAATTACTTAAATGTTTATAATTCAAATTTAATTTCAGGTGCTTATTACTAAAGATATCAAATGTACACATTTAAATATCATTCACGTTTATTTTCTTCGCATTATATTGCAAGCCATTCTCCATATAACAATCTTTCATTATTACTAGTAGTCTAGTAGACATAACATCTGGACTGCAAACACTAGTCACTAGACTATTGGCACGATATCGTCTACCTTAACCAGACAATTCACTACTAGGTCATCAATGCGCGATCCTACATTCGTGGATCTTATTCTTTGTAGGCAATACTCAACATACAGAATAAACAGTCGAGCTAACTGCACACAATTCCTCGTAACACAATGTTATAATCAAACTAGTGTGACATGTAGCACCCAAACGTACACACGCTGTACAATCCTTATAAGTGAACTGTACAACTCGCAGTCGGGCATCATCAATTCCGTATACCGGCAATACATCCCGAAGATTCTTTGGCACAACTCTGCCAAATGCTTCCTTTCTAAATCCACAAAAATGCAGAAAACTTTATGATCTAGATGCTTCTCGACGATACTACTAAGTAAGACGACTTGCCCTGTGCTCCTTACAGCGTTCGGATTTCACCTCCAATCTCCTTTCAATTTCTTCTTCATAAACTTTTGCCACGGGTCAAATAGTCGGCTTTTGCCACGGGTCAAATAGTTGGCCTTGTAACTGGCACATCTGCATGTTCGTATTCATGACACGCCTTTGGTCAAGGACACGATAATAGCGTCTCTTCAATCCGTTGGAACCTTTGCTGTTCTCCAGCATAAATTGCATAAGAATCGGAAAGCGTCCCACACGCAAGTGCCACCTAGATTGATCGTCTCAGCTGCTAGCCTATCTATTTCTGCTGACTTTCCATTTCTTCAGGCTTGATATCAATCATTCAATCTCATCCATCATCATTGTCATCATTATCCAAATTAATACAATGTCACCCAAGATGATCAACTAGCTAGGATCTACGTACGGAACCTTTTACGGTACTTAAAACGGGCAGTCATCGTGGCCTTGTGTACAGGCAATAGTTTACCTAATTCGTAGAAGATTTAGTCAGCTTAACAACAAAAGTATATAGTAAGATTACTGAAAGGAGAATGAGGGTAAAATCTGATACAATGCCGTGTGAGGCACAGAGAGGAGTTTAGGTAAATTTAGTACAATCGATCATGCGAGCAAACATCGTAAAATTTAAGTCACTTAAGATGACATGCCTAAAACTACTTGCACAACGCCGTCATGACACTATGAGTTTACCAGAATGCTCTTTGATCTGAAAAAAACATCAGCTTCCTATAAACAACATCCTGAAAAGATTGCAGGAACCTTGGTCTCCCGAGCGTCATAATACAAGTGTATACGAGCAGTTTACAGCACATAGATAAGCGTCAGAAGGGTTTTTGAGTGACATAGTGCATCAAATTTCAAGGTAACTCTAGATAAAAGTGAGTTCCTTAGAAAAGTGATCACTTAATTCAGAACGTAACTTAATTTTAGCGCTCTATGGCGTCGTTGCGCGTGTTATTCTAACTAAACACGCTGGTTAACCAATGTCGACTGCGGCCTGTCTGTGTATGGATTTATCTATCTTGAGTTTTATTCGTGCGTCAGAGGGCATATTAAGCCGTCGGTCCCGGCTATTGTCGATAGATGATGATCGTTAATCTAAGTCTGTGGCCTTCGGGTGGCTTGAAAACACTGGCCTCCGCCAATCCGCAGGTACGCAGTGTGGTGGAGTATGCTCTAAACATCTTCGGTTGTTGAGGGAGACTCGTATCCCTACTGTGGGATGAGGAAGGGTTGTGTTTTGTACTTGATTTTAAAAGGGATAGGATTCGTTAGTTCAAAAAGAAAATAAAGAAATACACCCAATAATATATAATATACAAAACCCTAACTAATCTAAGTCTACGTTCGACAAGTCTTCTGTGATTTTCTTCACTTCCTCCTGAGTTCTCTTCTTCTCTACCAATAGCTTCGCTTCTTCTTTCTTCTGGCCGTACAATCTGAAATAATAAAGTATAATTATATAGTCAAGTATAATATTAGTGATTTTCTTACAAGTGATACAGAAAGGAAATGCTGCCAGAAGAAGATAAAATATTGGACTTTACGACTAATGGAAGAAACCATTAGTCGTAAAGTCCAATATTTTATCTTCTTCTTCTTACCTAATTCCGTTTCCTAATCCATTAGGTTTAGCGGGATCCGCTACCTAAGGATTTGGAGATGACACTAAAAGGCAAATCAGACCTTTCTTAATTTAGGTCACATGTCTTATGAAATATAATTTCTTAGTATATTTTTTGAAGTTATACTTCTAATGCGACTTCCAACAAGGTTGCGTTAAACGTTTAACGATACCAAGGAGGGGGAATGGAAAGAGACAGAGCGAGAGTGAAGCTGCTAAATGTTTCACGATATTACCGGTAGATGGCGCTATAGTTAAAAATGTGGAATAGGTTAAAACTGCTAAATATTTCACGGTATTACCGGTAGATGGCGCTATAGTTAAATAAATAAATAAATATTGTCGGACAAATTACACAGCGCCACCTAGCCCCAAAGTAAGCGAAGCTTGTGTTATGGGTACTAGATAACTGATAAACATACGTAAATACATATTTTTTTTTTTGTAAATACATAGGTACTTATTATACATAGAAAATACCCAGACCAATACAAACAGACATGTTCATGCACACAAATGTTTGTACTGTGTGGGAATCGAACCCACGAGCATTGGTGTCAAAGTAGCGTAACAGCGCGTTTCACCACTGCGCCACCGAGCTCGTCTAAATGTTTCACGGTATTACCGGTAGATGGCGCTATAGTTAAAAATGTATGAAGTATAACTTCTCACGCGCGTACATAAGTACACGCACCCATTTTTTTCAGAGTGTTCTATACTAAACTATTTTAATAAAATATGTAGTGTTATACATATATTTACTTGAATGTTTACCTACTATATTAAAGAAGAGAGCCTGTGTAGACAATGCCTATCGATTCGATTTACAGCCAAATCGCCTTCTTGACCCTGACGAATGAGGATTCATCCTCACACATTGGAACCGCATTAATCGCGTACTGTTCGATTCCAGTGTAGTCTTCTACCGAGAACTCTTACGATGTGGAATGAACTCCCTGGTTTTCCCAGCATTAGGTTTTTGAAAAAAGGCGAGAAGAGGTTTCTGCTGATTGACACCACTGGCCTGGCCCCTTATCATCAGACATCGTCAGCCAGGCTGTATGCTTGTTTGCCAACTTAGTGAAATAAAAAGAAACACGTATTACCTTTTCAAGTCATCGAAAACGCTGGCCGGCAAGTTTCCAGGTGTGGGTTGATGGATCTCGTATTCCCCTTTCTCGTTCTTAACTAACTCCACAACGGATTCTTCCAAGTTAGGGACTTCCCCTGGTTTTTGGTGTGAAGGCTTGGACACACGTTTGTGGGGGTGTTTCATCTTCTGCGCCCAATTCTGAAGGTAATTCCCGGCGTCTGATTGCAGATACTGAAATTAAAACGATCATAAATACTTTAGCCTGAAGTGGCCTGTTCTTGCAAGTGTCCTGGTCTTGCTAGTGTCCTGGTCTTTCAATTGTCCTGGTCTTGCAAGTGTAATGATCTAGCTAGCGTACTAGTCTTGCAAATGTCCTGGTCTTGCAAGTTTTTGATTGCAAGACGCGTAGATCACCACCATCTTTTGGAAGCAAAGGCAACCTCAGTTGCATGTGGTGCACCCGGCTAATACACTTATGAGTCTCTGGTGAAAGGGAGGTAGAGAGCATCAAAGCAGCCTGACTGGGAAAGTTCCTCCACCCTCATAGAATACCGCATTTAAATAACTACTCCTGGAGGGTTGTTGTGTTCCTGCTAGAAAGTGAGGTTTCCAGTACACTCCTAAGGAGTTGCTGTGTTGGCATCGTCCGAGCGATACCTAAAGAATTGCAAACATTCATAGGCTACGGTAACCACTTTAGATCAGATAGACCGTATGCTCTTATGCCTCTCTACGTTGTATGAAAAAAAATGCTCATTTCTTCAATCTACAAACAAATAAATCAATTGTCGGCGCATAAAGGAATCACTCACTAAAACTTTTGTTTCAGCGAATAAATATCTCACCGTTCGAGCCTACGGTTCAATACAAGGTCGTTTTATTTAACCAACAAGCCGATAAATGACATGATGGTGATTCATGGCCTAGTCAATAAGAGCTGCGCGTTCTACTTCATCCATGTAGCGATAAGTTGTTTTTCCCAGCAAAATCATTCTATCATTCTAAAAAAAAGAGTGTGCTTTAGACCACACGACTGAAGTAAAACTTCTTTAGCGCCATAGTGTGATACAGACAATAGACCTGCACTGTGTCTTACATATATGGAACTTAACTCGCTATGTGAGAAAGAGAGAAACAAAATGTGTGCTCGTGCTCGCACCTCTCTCTCTTGTCCCTACAGTAATATACGAAACGTAACTCTCTCTCTTTCTATCTTCACTAACTTATATCTCCCTCTCAACTTCCTTTCGCCTCGCCCGATAACACTTTTCGTAACGCTCTCGTCACGCATTCTCCAGCTTACTCCTCAAGTCAGGCGTGCGTAAAGAAGTTTTACTTCAAAAACAACACACCTTCTCTTTGCCCTTGTTCACTTTTGTTGGTAGAGACGGCGCTTGTCGTTTTGCATTACTTGTACCGAAGCCGGTGCCAGCTGGAAAGTAAATATACAAATATTAGTCAGCGGTAGTTATTATCCGACAGCGGTATTGAAGTGTTAATAATATTACATTAAGTTCTTCAGTTAATCTCCCAAATCCTGAGCCCAGTGAGAGATGCAAGCGGTAGCTAGCTGGAGATAGTCCGATAGGCGTCGAGTAATGAGCGACGCAGATATGGGGTAGACAGATATGTCTTTCCTAAACGGAAGATCTACTCTAACTGGATGATCTACTCGCTATCTCCAGTTATCATGATAACAATTATACACCAAGTGTTACTTGTAATCTAGATTTTCAATATTTGTGGTATTTATAACACAGATATTTATAACACAGGTATTGTCTAAAACTATCGATATTATCGATAGTATTGCAATAAATCAATAGTATTACCACATCATTTTGTGCTATCGATAATATCGGTACTATCGATAAACTATCGATATGCGAGCAGCTGCAACGTCGCTGAAATATCGGGAAAATAGAAAATCAAATCGCGTTAAGTTCCGTACCTACAATAATAGTATAAACACCGTGAAAGTTTAAAATTATACATAATGTCGAGATTGAGGAACTTGTGGCTGTCCTGAAAATTATCAGCAAATTTAAAATGCGTCGCTTTCACTGGGAACTTGGAGAGAATTGGTGACGATATAAGTGTAAAGAAAGCATGAATTTGTCAGTAAGAGAACTACATAACCTTTACGGCCGACCGTAAGATATTATCAGGATAGGAGAGGTGTTTCTCGTAATGTGGGTATTATAAAATCACATTACCATACACACGTTTTTTCCTGTTTATAAGACTTTCGCTGAATTATAGAAACGGCTTTATATTTTGACAGACATACATTTAGTTTTCAAAAATATATTGAGAGATAACAGTGACAACAGTGTAAACAGTTCTATAAGTGATTCCCTGGTGCGTTCCTATTTTTTTTTTAACCAGTCGCTTTTCCTCACATACGTATACCACATAATGCTGTGGATGTTAACATTGAGAGTTCACCCCTTGTCTCCTATCGGGTCCCAGAGTGTACCCCCTCAGAAGAATTACTATGGTAAAGCTAAGCTTTTACCTAAGCCGTGCGTAAAAAAAATGCCTGAATATACGTGGTACGAATATCCTAGGATTACTTTATTGACGAGCTCGGTGGCTCAGTCGTGAATGACGCGACTTTGACACCAACGCTCGTGGGTTCGATTCCCACACAAGGCAAACATTTGTGTGCATGAACATGTCTGTTTGTCTTGGTCTGCATGTTTTAAGAGAGGTAGGGCGCATCAAAGCAGCCCGTCGACAACTCCCTAGATTGTTGTGTTCCTGCGTGCGAGTGAGGTCACCAGTAAGCTCCCAAGGAGTTGCTGGGTAAGCAGCAGAGGAGGCATCGAACGAGTGATACCTATCTCAAGTGTTAATAGGCTACGGTACCGGTATACATCAGGTGGGCCGTATGCTTGCCCGACGTAGTATATAAAAAAAAACTTATAGTGAGCACGGCACCTTCAAAACGCGACTTACTCAAGTTCTTGGTGTTTGTCTGCGGTCCCAACTCCAGCATCACTTGGAAGTCAGCGTGGTTACCGAAAGCGAATCCGAACCCCACACGTGAGTCCGTCCCTGGAATCATAGACAACAGATTTTTTAAATACCTAATAACGTTTGATTAGGTTACCTTAGGTTAGGGTATAATGCAGCCGGGCTGCCAGGATCGTGGCGCGGCCGAGGACACTGCCCAACACACTCTGGAGCAGTGTCCCAGGTGGTCTCGGCAGCGCCACGATCTGGTGTCCCTCTCGCTCCCGAGCGTGGTCCGCTCCATGCTCGGGAGTGACAGTGCCTGGCAGGCGATGGCCTCCTTCTGTGAGACGGTCATGTCCCAGAAGGAGGCCTCGGAGCGGGACAGGGAGGATGATCCCGAGGCTGTCCCGCTCCGGAGACGGCGGACGGGAGTGCGGCGTAGGCGCTACGCGCACCTATTGCCGCCTCCCTAACCTGTGGGACTAGGGGTCAGGATGAGAACCTGGCCCCATAATGGTCCCGCCGCCGGAGGGGCTGTCCCAATTTATTTGCCGGGACGGCCCCTAGATTGAAGAAGTCCGGCCCCTTCTGAGGGGCTGGCCAGTCGCAGTGGTGCCCTGTTGCTGACAGATCCGGGGCACCACACCAACGCGACCGATGGCATTTCGCGGGGTCGTTTAGTGGGTATACCGTCGGGCAGCTTTGTTTGTTTGTTTGGATACCAAAAGAGGGATGCCTGAGTTTTTTGGCAGTATTTTTATCAGTGCTCACCTAGTCATAAACTGCACGGTAGGGAAAAAAATCGGCCAAGTGCGAGTCGGACTCGCGCACGAAGGGTTCCGTACCATTATCTATAAAAACAGCAAAAAAATCACGTTTGTTGTATGGGAGCCGCCCTTAAATATTTGTTTTATTTTAATTTAATTATTTATTCTTAAAGTGAATATATAACTAA
Organism: Pyralis farinalis; assembly: GCA_947507595.1. NCBI lineage: Eukaryota > Metazoa > Arthropoda > Insecta > Lepidoptera > Pyralidae > Pyralis > Pyralis farinalis. The sequence continues at coordinate 3,837,739 of OX382263.1, forward strand.
ATATTCTGTGAATATTTCAAGCGTCTACCTGTTGCCGTTATCAATTTCAAGCAAAAATGAGCAAAAAAATCACGTTTGTTGTATGGGAGCCCCCTTAAATATTTATTTTATTCTATTTTTTAGTATTTGTTGTTATAGCGGCAACAGAAATACATCATCTGTGAAAATTTCATCTGTCTAACTATCACGGTTCAAGAGATACAGCCTGGTCACAGACGGACGGACGGACGGACAGCGGAGCCTCAGTAATAGGGTTCCGTTTTACCTTTTGGGTACGGAACCCTAAAAATTGTGACGATTCCAAACAAATGTAGCCATTTTTACGGAATAAAAATAAAAAGATTTTGACTTTGACTTTGACAGCCGACGGGGAGTCCCACACTACCACCGGAGGCCACCCAGGCACCGGTGGTGTGCGTAACGCATTTTTCCCCGCGTCACAAAATAAAAGGTTAGGGTATAATAATTGGTCAACATTTCAAAAAGTGATTAAAATTAATTTAAATATGTCGCAAAAAAAACACGTGACGTCATTTGTATGTAATCATTACAAGTCGTAATAACTATTATATTATTCCTCACGAACCTCATATTTGTTATTAGTTATTATTAGTCAATCAATTGCAATAACGGCTTTCGTAGCTAGAATTTTGTTTATGTACAAATGACGTCACCCGTTGCAATGCGCCGTTTACGCAAGTTTTTTAAGTAAGTAATATATCTTTAAACATAGTTTTGAGACGTTTAATGGTTTATCTTTTGAATATGTTTATCATGATTTTACGGTGAATATCCATAATGATTAATTTTAATTAGTTTTTATAATGTTGTACGAACCCATGCAGATACTTAATAAGGCATCTAAATTTTTATTTCAGCAGAATAGAACACTGCATATTGTTACATATTTGAAATAAAAAAAATAGCGTTCTTAACCCATTAATAAGAAAGAATACAAAATTAAGCCCCATATTTTGGATTCCGAGACAGCAAGTAAATGCGAAGAAAATAGTAACATAACTAAGCCTTTAGAGTCAAAGTGAACCCCACCCGCCCATGGTGCACCCTACTAATTATTCGAGCTAATTATTACATCTGACAATACAATAATATTGAATCAATCATTCTCACAATTCTCATTTTGTGAATAAATATAAAACCTTGTCGTTTCTGTCTACAATGTAAGTAATCGAATTTCATGATGATAGTGTGTACAACTTTTATAAAACATAAAATTTATCAGTAGCTTGTAAGAGTAATAAAGATATGTAGTCGAAAATTAGTATGAAAATGTTTGGAGAAAATCATGAGTGGCCGTTTTGTTTTTGCAAATGAGTGTATCTCTCTAGTTTTCGACGTTGCAACCCTGAATGTCTGTGGTAAACAAATATATATGGAGCATAAAATACCTTTTTTAATTGGCGGAACATTGGAGTACGCCACGGATAATAAAGATGGCAACTCTTCCGGAATAATAATGCCAGAATGGCTTATGCCTGAAACAGAAAATACAATAATTAATATATTTTTGCTCGCAGCACAGCTTGTGGCGAGCTGTGGTGGATAACGACACTACGGGTACCAAGTGCTTCAGCTAAAGAGTCGGTCAGAGCCTTCGTCTCCGGCGTGTCTTCGTCGGTAAATCTGGAAACACGAGAACACCCGCAGGAGTCGCAGGACTGTCAGAGAGGAGACGATGGAGCTATATGATCCAGGGGTGGAAGTGTTAAAGGACATAACGACGCGAATCTTCGTCTTGCAATTATCCCGTTTCCTAATCTGTGAGGATTGGGTTCCTTACCTAAACCTAACGATTTAGCTTAAGTTACTAATTTTAACATTGAGCGACTGTCGTCAGATTCCCACAATCCAGAGGGAAAATGAGATCTTTCTTACGTTAGGTCACATGTCTTTCGAAATATAATTTCTTGGACGTGCGAGTTTCCTCGCGTTGTTTTCCTTCACCGCCAAACAAGTGATAATTACAAATACGTGGGAGAGTTTATTTGATTGATTGTTTGTTTGAACCCCTAATCACTGAAACTACCAGGGAGACTTGAAATATTTGCCATTTAATGTAGGTATGTATGTAATATATTTATTCATATAAAGTTACACTTTCATTTAAACCATGCCCCGCAAAACTGCTTACGCAGTTTGACTGCAGGTAACTCGCTTTATATAAACATAGCTTATAAAATATTAAATTAGGTTATATTAATACAATTAATTTACGTAAATGGATACAACGTGTCTAACAAGTGTTTTTTTAATAAACTTTTAAATTTAGCAAGTGCAGGCTCACGTCTTATGCTCAATTCTTGAGTAAAGTTATAGTCTATTCACGATCACGACCCTTAGAAGTGGAGCAAACAGAAATAAAGTAAAAAAAGAGCCACGAAATAGCGGGAAACGCGCGGGCGTAGTCACGGTTCTAGTATGTGCCTATATAAATCCGAAAACACAAAATTAGTGATACCTACCAGGATTCAAGCCGAGGACCATGATCTACATATCTGTTCTTTATTCATGAGCTATCACTGCTGGACAAAACGTCCGAAGTAACTTCGGACAAAGCTAAGCACACCACTCGCCACACTATGTCGCCACCAGCCAATTTTTCTGGGATACCAAGGGTTCCAGTGAGTGGCAAGCCACCGTCTGTCTGAATACCGTTCATATGATAGCTACGGCAGGCGTTTGTCCCTCTTCTGTAACAGCCCAGTGTCAATAATACATGGTATGAGGTGTGTAAGGACTGAGTCACGTGGCATGTGTAGTTCCAGAGGTTAGACGAGGTCGCTGGCGCAGCAGTAACTCTACTTTGACACCAATACTTGTGGGTTCGATTTCCACGCAGGACAAACATTTGTGTGCATGAATATGTCTGTTTGTCTTGGTCTGGGAGTTTTAAGAGGGTGCACAAAGCTAAGTGGCGCCCTCATTTTGTTTTTGGCAGAGCTGCGATAGCCAGCGGAGCCACATTACCCTCAAAATTGCCGTTTGGGGTAGACTGATGTCATCCAGCTAGCGTTTAGACGGTAATAGTGAGAAACTCCAAAATCGACACACTAATAGCTAACATATTGTAGTTTTGTATCCTGTAATTTGAAATTTAAATGTTCGTTGGTGAGGAAGAACGGTCCAAAATCGTTCCAATTAGAAAAAAAAACATATGGGAAAACGTATGGCCGGCCACTCTGCAGTGCAGAGTCTGCACTGCACTCCCATCAACAGAAAAAGTAACAGCACTCGTCGCTAGATGTCGTACAGGGTTCCATATATTTTTAAAAAATTAAAAAATAAAATATTTAAATATTTTTTAAATTTAAAAAATATCAGCTCTGCCTACACAGCTTGCTGTTATTTACTAGTTATTAATAACGCTGAATTTAAGACCAATTTAAAAAAAAACGCACATAGCAACGCAAATAGGGCACTGAAGAACCATATTTACGTTTTTTTTAAACATACCTATCTTGTATTTATTATCTACTAGCGGACCCGACAGACGTTGTCCTGTCCCATAATATAAAGTTTCTCAGAACCCGACTGTAGTGCCACCTATTGGGTCCAATTGTGAATCTAAACCATTCTCGAATCCCCTTGAACACAATCAAAAACGGTCCAGTCGTTTAGGAGGAGTTTAGTCACATACACACGTACAGTAGAAATATATATATAATATAGATATATACCAATTCGTTCTTGAGATATCATAAAAAAAAGTTTCATATAAAATGTATGAGAAATAGTATTTACTTTATATATTTTTTTTGTCATTTTGTCCATGTTTTAATACTTTTTATCCTATTCCGGACGAAGACAAATCCAAAGACACAAAAATCATAAAAATCGGTCCAGCCGTTCTTGAGTTATAAATGGTGTAACTAACACGACTTTCTTTTATAGATATAGATAGATGACAAGTAACCAAAATTTTAATGATTGCTTATTGTGGCCACTTATAGCAATAATCAAAAGTATGACTAATTCTACATAAATAATAAAAACAGAATATGTCTCAAAAAACATAAATATGGTTCTTCAGTGCCCTATAGAGCGTTTTTTTTTTAAATTGGTCTTAAATACAGCGTTATTAATAAAAACAAAATGAGGGCGCCACTTAGCTTAGTGCACCCTCTTAAGAGAAGTAAGGCGCATCAAAGCATCCCCGTGAGGTAGTACCTACACCTAACAGAAAAGCGCGGCCAAATAACTAGGGATGACCTCAAGGGATATTGTGTACCAGAGTGCGACTGGGGTCACCAATAAGCTCCTTTAGTTGCTTTGTTAGCAGCAAAGGTGACATCGCGCGAGTGATACCTAAAGTGTAATACTTTAGCGTTCATATGCTAAAGTAACCTCTTTACATCAGGTGTGCCGTACGCTTGTAGCTCTTTGGATAAAATATAAATATAGCGCGTTCAAACAATCAAACAAACTTTTCTCGTTTAAAGTAAGGGGATAATTTTGTTAAACAAATTCAATCAATCAGTCATTATCACTGATTCCCAATTGCGTTCTGAAAGTCGTGTGTTGGGCCTTGCGCGGAACTGCTTGTAGGCACTTTCTGATATAACACTTGGAAGAGAGGTAGGGCGCATAAAAGCAGCCCGTCTGGGGAAGTATCTCCACCTCACAGAAAACCGCAGCCAAAAAACAACTCGCTAGAGGAATGCTGTGTTCCTGCGTGAGAGTGAGGTCACCAGTAAGCTCCCAAATAGTTGCTGTGTAAGCAGCAGAGGAGGCATCGCGCGAGTGATACTTAATCTATTACAAGCGTTCATAGGCTACGGTACCCGCTTTATCAGGTGGGCCGTATGCTTGTATGACTCCCGACGTAGTATAAAAAAAGACACTATTTGTCCATACCATTTGACGCGTATAACCCTCACTCATACTATGACTCAATTACGACCTAGTTAGCAGCCCGTCGCGGGAAGTACCTCCACCACACAGAAAACCGCAGCCAAATAACAACTCCATAGAGGGTTGTTGTGTTCCTGCGTGTGAGCGAGGTCACCAAAAGTTCCTAAAAAGCTGCTGTGTAAGCAGCAGAAGAGGTATCTCGAGAGTGATACTTAATAAATTACAAACGTTGATAGGCTACAGTAACCGTCTACAGCCTTCTTTCAAAAATCTACTCCAACAATCACTGACATATACAAATGTTTATTCTAACACATATTTACTGTCGGAATCGTTCAAACCGCATCGGTTAAGTAAACTCCGCCGTGAACTGAGTGACCCCAATTGCATAAACACGACCTTAGCTGGTGCGTGCCACATCTTGCATAACCATTGCTAAGAAATATGTTGTACTAAAGACAATCATTTATTTATTAGTTATTTTTTGGTTTTGTTTAAGAACATTTTTTGAAGTGATAACTTCTTAAAGTGATAAATACTTTCTTTCATTGTGTTTTATTAGAAGGTGATGTTAAGAGCCCCAGGAACCAGCAAGCGTGCATATAAAGAGCTATGAATGTCACAGATGCGAGTGAAGTATGCAAGGACCACGCCTTATGGCGCTCGGTCTTCTCTGCCTACCCTGCAAGGGACCTGGCGTGAAGATATGCATACATACATTTCAACATATATATAATTAACTAGTTATGTGTCATTCACAAAAAGAATAATAATAATGAGTTGTATAAATATTAGGGAAAATTTAGACATTATATTATGATTCATGTTTCCACGTCATTACTGGCAGAGTAAAATGGAACTATCTTAAACATACAACTGTGTAATACTTACCTTACTCTGGCAAATAATCGCATTCATTCATTCTTATGTGAGGGTAAACCGCTTCGTTACGTAACGCGTTACGGCGCCAGTCTGACTGGCTTCCCTTTCTCACACGCCGGGCGTCCCAAGACGCACACTTTTTATTTTAATTTTTCGTGGTTTATCAGAGTGTTTTATTATATAGTTATATACATATGATTTTTCGTTAGAAGATGTTAACTAGCCTATTCGATTAGATGTATGTATGTTTATTTTCACGCCAGATTCCTCGCGGGGTAGATAGAGAGAACCGAGCGCCATAAAACACTGTGGAGCGACTCCATGTAAAAATCAGTATCTTGGCCAAATCCTTAGTCTTAGGTAGCGGACCCCGCCAATCCTAATTTAAAAGAAAGACTGCTCATTTAAAGTGATAGGATGTGAAGTTATCATAAAAACAGATAATGTAATGATTTATAGTTATGTTCAAGAGGTATTGTATATAACAATAGCTTTCCCTTGTCGTGTCTGTCTGTTTGTACAGTTGTTAATATATATTTGAAATGCATGTGCATTGACAGGTTACCACTTAACGCTGCACTTACTGCCTACTTTCAACTTTTGTTAACTTGCAGCTAGGAATACGGAATATCTATTTATATTTTCAATCCACTTTAGGCAGAAAGAGAATTACCTGAAAGGGTTGAAAGAGGACTATAGACGAACTCGGTGGTGTAGCGGTTAATAACGCTACTTTGACACCAATGCTAACCCACAAGGTTCGATCCCCACGCAGAACAAACATTTGTGTGCATGAACATGTCTGTTTGTCTTGGTCTGGGCGTTTTTAAGAGAAGTAGGGAGAATTAAAGCAGCCCGTCTGGGGAAGTACCTCCACCTCACGAAAAACCACAGCTGAATACAACTGCCTGTTGTGTTCCTGCGTGGGAGTGAGGTCACCTAAGCTCTTAAAGAGTCGCTGTGTAAGCAGCAGAGGTAGCATCAGTGATACAACCAAAAATGAGTAACCTAAAAATCATGTAATCATAAATAAATATGTTTTGTAATTAAATTAAAATTTTATTTAGATTATTAATATTACATTTCTTATAGTTCCTTTGAAAGAGAGTATGTATAAACAAGACGAGACATACTCCGTTGGTTCGGACATGTAGACATAGATGTAGATGTCGGAACAGATATACAACGCGGAAGTGGTAGATATACAAAGTGGAAGGATGTGTAGGTGTAGGAGGCGAGGAAAGCCAGCTGTGCGTTCTGCTTTACCACCCGACCAGTAGCGGTGAGTTGACTGTCTAAAATAGTTTCATCGGTTCTCCATTCCCTTCATGATTAATAACAACATACGTAACAAAAGGCGTGGGTGAGCAAAACCTACAGTGGTAGTGGTATTATTATTAAAAAAAACGAAGTAAGTTTAAATAATTGATAATTGTCAACCGGAAGTCACTGAGGAATTCACACATCAGGCAAAGCGTATGCTTTATTGCCGCCCGAGGTACTGTAGAATGTCCAGGAAACTACACTTAAATTCAACGCGGAAATTATATAATTGTTACCTCTACGAAAGCAGTTTTATTGCCCTCAAAAAAGCGTCCAAGTGCGCTTTGGATTCTCGCGCGAAGTGTTCTGTATTTTCATGTAAAAAGACATGCATCTTGTATGGGAGCTCACTTTAATTTCTAATTTGATTGCGATTGTGATAACAATAATTAAGAGAGGTAGGGCGCACCAAAGCAGCCCGTCTGGGGAAGTACCTCCACCACACAAAGAACCGCAAATAATAACTACCTAAACGGTTGTTGTATTCCTGCAAGTGAGTGAGGTAACCAGTAAGCTCCTACGGACGCGATTGATAGTATTGATACTTATGTAAGCGTTCATAGGCTATGGTCACCACTTTACATCAGGTGGACCGTATGTTTTTATGCCACCCGACGTTGAATAAAGTTTAAATACACAAAAGTAATAATTTTAAGTTAAGCAGAAGTGTTCGTCTAAATCTATTTAAAGCAGCCCCTCTGGGGTGGTACCTCCACCTCACAGAAAAACGTAGCCAAATAACAACTCCCTAGAGGGTTGTTGTGTTCCTGCGTGTGAAGGATGTCACCAGTAAGCGCCTATGGCGTAGCTATGTTAGTACGAGAGGTGGCATCGCGCGAGTAACCGCTTTACATCAGGTGAGCCGTATGCTTGTACGGCTGTCGACGTTGTATAAAAAAAAACCTCTGATATTTTTGCGATTCGAGCGAAGTAATCACCTTAACAAAAGTGAACGGCATAGCACTGCCTTACTACACCTCACTCGAGCTGCAGTGGAATATTAAGACCTTGATACACCAATCTAGATAATAAATATCAATTAATGTTTTATTTAGGGTCTCGCACTTATGGGGAACCGATGATAGCGATTTTGTGTAGTAACCAAATTCATCGCTACGGCTCGGGGATACTGTAGAACGCGCTCTGATTGGCTAGTTCACGAATCAACATGGCGGCACTTATCGGCTTATTCACTCACTCACCAAAACGTAGTCTCACCAGGTCTCACCGCCTAAATCTCAGCAATTCGAGGACCTGGACCAATGGCAGGATATTTTAACCAATAAAAGCGGCGCCTTTACCCATCGACCCGACGTTTACCAGAGGGAGACTTTGTACAGTCGTCGTCTGCGTGGGTACCTCTGTCTCACCTATTTCTACCGCCAAGCAGATATATTTATATAGCTGTGTTCCGGTTTGAAGGGTGAGATATGACGGAGAAATTACTGGATACTGTGACGAAACAGATTGGCAGCGCGCGAGTAACATCCCCGTGGTGTCGCGAGCGTCAACAGGCTGCGGTAACCGCTTGCTAAGTGATGCGGGTCACATGCTTGTGACCCGCATCACTTAGTAAGCGGTCAGCGGTCTAGTTATATAAAAAAAAAATGCTGTGAATTGAGTCACTACGTAGTGTCGGGCACAGCAGCTTTCCATAGGTTAATTCCTTCATGGTTGCGGGGCAAGCAGAGAGCCTTTGACACCTCATTTGCTTCTTTACAAATGAACACCACGACTTCCTGGGGCTCCTGACATCACCTTCTGATAAAACACGATCAATTCGGTCACGGTAGGTAAGTCTTGGCCTTCCTCGACTCCTATATCCTTCTTCTTTCGCGGTGTATATCTGTTTCGTCATTATATATCTGTTACATTTTGCATTTTCTACATCTACAATAAAGTTGTAGATCTTATTACTTGCAGATAGTATTCGCAATGATGATGTTAGAAACAGAGTTGGTCTGAAAGAGAGCGTCGGTGTTTAAATAAGAAGAGGCATGCTCCGTCGGACATGTAGAAATAATGCAAGATGAAAGAATGACGAAGCAGATATACAATGCGAAAGTGGAAGGATGTACCATGACCAAATTGGTCGTGTTCTATCAGAAGATGATGTCACGAGCCTTAGAAACCGGCGAGCGTGCATGAGAAGAGTAATGAATGTTAAAGACGCGAGTGAGGTGTCCTGCACATCGAGTCACGTGTCGCTCGGTTCTCCCTGCCTACCCCGCAAGGGATTTGGCGTGAAGTTATAGATAGATATGATAAAGTTAGAAATTAAAGAGGGTCCCCATACAATAAACGTGGCTTTTTCGAATTTCCTTTTACATAAAACTACAGAACCCTTAGTGTGCGGATCCAAGCGCACTTAGCCGTTTTTTTAAAGGCTATTATACTGTTTTAATAGTAAACAAGTGCATAATTTCCGCGTTGAGGTTAAGTGGAGTTTCTTACACATTTCATAATACATCGGGAAGCAACGACGGGGGACGAGCTCGGTGGCTCAGTCGTGAATGACGCGACTTTGACACCAACGCTCGTGGGTTCAATTCACACACAAGGGAAACATTTGTGTTCATGAACATGTCTGTTTGTCTTGGTCTGGATGTTTTAAGAGAGGTAGGGCGCATCAAAGCAGCCCGTCTGGGGAAGTACCTCCACCTCACAGAAAACCGCAGCCAAATAACAACTCCCTAGAGCGTTGTTGCGTTCCTGCGTGTGAGTGAGGTCACCAGTAAGCTCCCAAGGACTTGCTGTGTGAGTAGCAGAGGAGGCATCGCGCGACTGATAATTAATATATGCAACTTGATCCAACCTGCTTTGTGTGCTTCCGCCACCAATTAGTTCATGCGGCCTAGCGCCGGCCGGCACCCACCCACTACTGTTAGTGCGTGCATCATGCCGACGCTGCCATGGCTGCTCCGGTAGTCTCTGCCTCGGCTGCTGCGGTCGTCCGCCATCTGGAACAGAATCCGCATGCCCCCTCCACCACCGTCGCTGCCACGACTGGCCTGGTCGTCGCTGCGACACGTGTTTCGCCTCTCCACGAGGCATCATCAGGCGTTGTAGACGTTAATCGTAAGAGTAACATGCTACAAGTGACAAATCCATCGCAGTGCCGTCCCTTATATTGAATTGAGAGTGGGGGTGGATGGTGTGAGCGAAAAGATATTTAATAGTGGGGAATGGTTTACGTCAGTCTGTTTGTTCATGAGAGTAATTTTAGAATTTTTATGTTTATTAATTTCTAATTGTTCCCTAATATTTAGTTTTAAACCTTTGTCTATGGTGTGTAAAATTTGATACTAATACATATCAAATTTTACACACCATAGACAAATGGCGGACGACCGCAGCAGCCGAGGCAGAGACTACCGGAGCAGCCATGGCAGCGTCGGCATGATGCACGCACTAACAGTAGTGGGTGGGTGCCGGCCGGCGCTAGGCCGCATGAACTAATTGGTGGCGGAAGCACACAAAGCAGGTTGGATCAAGTTGCATGTAGATTTGACTTTCGCAAAATAACGCCTGAATCTATTAACTGATAATTAATATATCGCAAGCGTTAATAGGCTATAGTACGCGCTTTACATCAGGTGGGCCGTATGCTTGTATGCCTCCCGTAGTATAAAAAAAAACAATTAATCAGATGTGATGTGTCAATTCCTCAGTAAGACTTCTTTTTCGTGTTATTCCGTCTCCTAATCCATTAGGATTGACGGGGTCCGCTACCTAAGCCTAAGGATTTGGCAAAGACACTGTTATTTACACAGAGCGATTGCATTCAGACCTCCACGGGCCAGGGGGAAAACCAGATCTATCTTAGGTTAGGTCACGCGTATTTCGAAATATAATTTCTTGGACGTGCGGAGTTTCCTCACGATGTTTTTCTTCACCGCCGAGCGAGTGATAAATATGTACGTAAATCCAAAAACACGAATTCAGTGGTACATGCTTTCCGCCTGTATTCGAACCTGCGACCAGGCGGTCATCAGGCCGGCTCCTTATCCACTGGGCTATCACTGCCCTAACTGCCTACTGGATAACCGTTTTGAGGAACACTGTTCCTATATGAAATCTAGTTGCCAGTGGAACACCTGGCTCGTCAACTATATAACAATTCAAAATTTTTGTTTTTTTTTTTAATTTGGCCGACATATTTAAAAAACAAAAATTTTGACCATGTTCCAGAGATAGGAACGGTGTTCCTGAACATTTCTATTCTACTTTTTTATGCTGAATCCGAATCTGAAGTCAAAATTCGAATATTCGAAAAAAGCGACACACACACACACACACTGACACACACTAACAGACAAACATATAGATTTCATATAGGAACGGTGTTTCTGATGACATGTGGAGTACCGATGAGACCGATATTCCGTAATAACTCAACTCACTAACCGCTAAGGTCCGGTGGTAAAGTAGAACGCGCGGCTCTTGTTGGCTAGTTGCCGGATCAACATCGCGTCACCTATCAGCTTATTGGTTGCAATATGCTCCTACTGGTCAATTCAGCAGGTCCGAATCGCTAAGATATTTAGACGCTAAACCAATACGTTTCGGTGAGTGAGGAGGGTATTCATGCGCAGTCAATTGGTGAGTTGGTTTGTGGCATACGCCCACTGACTGGAAAGATGCTACCACTTAATCCTGGCGACTACACAGGTACGCCACTGTCACAGTATTCCACTCAACTGATGTCCGTGCACCGCGACAAGATCACGTTCATTTTGACATTTGTAATTAATACATCTACATATTTAATAAACTTTGAACTATCTGCTTGATATTTTTTCTTTTTTTTTCTCTCATATTGAAGTTAGAAAATTCATCTGGCCCCAAGGATATCAATCATGTAACTGAGTATAAATGGAAACAAGTTTCATAGCAGTGATGTGAGTATAAATACTAAGAAAATTAAAAAATATATATTCCTCTCAATAAATGACACAAAGAATATGATACTAATAAATGAAAAAATAACAACATTCTATGCACATACTTGAAACTTTGTTTAAAATAATTTTATGTAACACATCAACCAAACTGATTTAAAATTAAAATCGCCATTATAAAATACCCACTTACCTAATGAAAGAAGGAACAGGAAAACACCTAATTTATCCATCGCACACAGTCAAAGAAAATATTACCAAAGCGCACAAGAATAAGATTTATATTCGAAAACTATTTATTTGTCCTTACAACATTTTTTGGCCTCGATTTTAGCAAAATTTCAAAGATCGCACTGTCAACCGCAAGTTTTACCGCCAAACTGTCCACAGGAAACTTTAAACGAGCGAATGTCGCAACTGATCATTAAATATTATATTACAAATGGCAAATACGTATCAATTAACTTATAACTTTAACGTATACCAATTAGGCATAAATTACTTTGTAATGACTCATAAGATATAACGTGTTGGTTTCTTTATTTCGAATGTCCATGCGTCCGAACTTCAAAATCGTTTTAACATAAAGGGTATAAATATGGCTTTTAATATTTAACTCTATACCATTGGGTTAAAACATATATTACAATATGAAGCATGATCACCTACGACAAGCATTATGTGTGCGAGATTCCATTCGCTATGAAAGTGAAAGGCTATGATGTCACATGTACAGATAGTAAATATTTAAAACACAGAACCGTTTCGCATTGAGTTAAGACAGATTTTAGTATAATGCTTACTTGCGTTTGTGACTTTTGAGCATGAGAAGTAGGCCACTACTTTCTTTTTCGTGAAACCGATAGTAGTCTGAGCGAGATAGTATGTTTCCTGCATAGAAAGCTATAAAGTTGTGTTTATACTTCGATTTTTGGATAAATCGGCTTAAAATAAAATATAATTACATAACGTGCTTAAATGACTTCTCGTTAAGATTTTGTCATCGCAACTTTGAGGAACTTGAGGTCATCGATGCGCTAGTCAGACTGTTAGGCTAGGTTAAGACTGCTGTCTTTGGATAATCATCTCGTGTTAGAGGGCAAACCAAATGTCTTTATTGCTTCCATAATGTTACATACATAGGTAGTGTAAATAAGAATAACACATTCAGATCATTACAGACCCTGATGGGCACTGCAATAGAAAAGAGAAAGAAGCCAGATGCGTCAAAATCGGAAATTTATTTTAATTTTTAAATTAACTATTACCTAATATATATATATATGTATGTGTGTGTATATATATATATATATATATATATATATATATATATTTAAATCGCAGACGTGATCTTGCGTCTTTTCATTTTCGATACTTATTGCGTCTCCCACTTCTAATGGTATTTTAATTGTTTTTACTGTGAATATTGGTTGTTTTATTGTAAACTAAGACCGTAGTCATAAAGATATTACATTTACTTTACATACCACAATATTCAATTTTGAATAATTCTCGCTTGTTTATGGAGTCCATACATTGGGCATTGGAAACCATGGGGCACATGTGTATATTCTGTATATAGTTTATATGCTTTGCTAACATTATGCGTCCGTTCGTATTGAGAAACTTCAGGCATCCTGTATATTTTCGTATATATTTGGTGTATTGTGCTCACTTAATACGTCCGTTCGTGACGAAAATTATATGGCACACTGTATATTCCGTATATGGTATGTGTAAATTGCTCCCTTCTAAAACCCGTTCCTGATGGAAACAATGTGGCACATAAAAGATAAGATAATAATAAAAAAATCTTTATTTGCCCCCTCGCGGGGACTTAGACACGTCTTACATTTTTTGAAATATAGTCTAATTGTATCTTAATCAATTCTCTTATTTTACTTTTTTTTTAATCTGCTAGCATTTTGGAAATGACTAAAGAAGAAATGCCGAAAGAAACTTGTCAATATAGGTCTCTTTTTAATAGTCAATCACAAAAAAAAATCACATTAGCATATTGGTATAACAATGATATCAAATGGTAGAATTAAAGATTATTGTTAAAGACAGGTCGTCTGTGCTGAATTATGACATGTAGAAAGAGTGCATGATGAAAGAATTACGAAGCAGATATACAACGCAAAAGTGGAAGGATGTAGGAGCCGATGAAGGCGAAGACTTACCTACCATGATCAAATTGGCCGTGTTCTATCAGAAGGTGATGTCAGGAGCTCTAGAAGCCGACGAGCGTACATGAGAAGGGCAATTAATGTTAAAGAAACGAGTAAGGTATGTAAGGATCCAGTCACGTGGCGCTCGGTTATCTCTGCCTACCCCGCAAGGGATTTGGTGTGAAGTTATAGGTAGATAGATATGTTTCGTCAATCTATCCTCGTGTGTTCTTCCTACATGTATTAACCAACGGAGTGTACCTCATCTTATCGTATCTCGAATACTCTCTTTCTGACCAACACACTTTCTTACATCATCTACTTTCATGCTTTCTCTATTATAGCCAGCTTTCGTTTCGATTATGTGATGTTGGGATTAATACTGCATTATTAAAGAGTTGTGCTGTTTAGCTTAAGTTTCACACTCTGTTCATACTATTTCTGCACTTAGTCATCATTTCACATCATCGGTGTTCCTTACATCCCTGTAAAGTACATCCAAGATATACAATCTGATCCACTTATTCTCACACTACATAACTATTATTTATTATTTACATAAACGTTAATATGCGTTTGTGTTAATGCTCTTTTTTGAACACCATATTTGTTTTCTTTACATTCAGTGTACGTCTATTTCTATATATTTGTCTTTCAACAGCGTTTCTGCTAACAACATGCCATCACCTGCATGAAGCAGATAATTCACGATTTGGTCACTTACACGCAGTCCTTCATTCGTAAAATACGCCAACTAAGCGTACTATGGCTTCTGACTTCAATCTACGTCCTAAAGTTATCGTTTTCCTGCACATTGCTGTACAATTCCCACACGCGAGCTGCAATATGGCCTCTAGATACTTTAACATAATTTTGTCAAATGCTTTCTCAAGATCTTTAAAAGACCGCTGTACATCCCATGGTGTTCTACAGTCTTTCATTCTAATCAGTGAACCCTTTGTACAAGACATGGTAACTGTGCGTCTATAATCCGTTGTGACTGTCCCGGTTCTCCAACCTAATAAGTACCAGAGAGTATCATGTACCACGTATAGGTACCACCTAGTATTATCATCTCGGTTAACATCGTATCTGCTGCTACTGCTGATATTTTGGGGTCAGTAATAGATTTACTCTCAGTATTAACATCCGAGGCGTAGTCATGCTTTTTCGAAAAATATTTACGTCACCGTTCAGCACATCACATATATTAGTAAGAATGATATCATCTTTAGACTTCGTCTCATCGATTCTGGATTCTGACGAACTACTAGCCTTTACCTCCTTTCAGAATTGTCAGCCTCTCTTCCTCACTCGAAGTGTTTCATTCCAGTACTGACGAAATAATTCTTTCTTCTACTCTCTCATACGTAGGTCCAAAGACGATACATAAACTAGTTATGATTTTCTCTTTCTTATCCAAGTACGCAGCTGGTAGAACGATTTTGCTTTGAAATTCAACTAACTCACCGTTACGGATTTGGGGGATGAAGCAGAACACCCAGCTCTAATTAGTTAGCTTATTGATAAGATATTTGGGAGCTAAAATTAGCGCCCTATATTAGTTATTATTATTTTCCAATGTCAAATGATTGAGATTAAATTTAGAGAAAGAGGAAAATGGCGTGACACCCTATGTTCTACATTGTATGAGCTTAACGACATCACCAAGAAAGCAGTTAAATTAATTTGATTCTTTTTGAGGACGGCATAGATATAGTATCCAGCAGTTATCTCCACTTGTACAACAGATTCAAAGGACAACGAACAGAATTATACAGGCAATCCTTTCCCCTAAAATAATGATTCTGTGTGATCTTAGTGCCTACGACATCAAAACTTTCAACTGATCAAAGCGGGGAGATCAGCCTCAGTATATGGAACGCAATTTTTAATATTGAGTTCGAATGCTGTTATTTACGTCACTTATGTAAGTACCAGACGGAAAAGGCTACCATTCTATAACTTTCCTTTTAGGATTTTTACTGAGTGATGGCCCCAAATTATCAGAATATTAGAATGGGTTTTTAGTATTTTTGGATAAGCACTGCACCTATACCAACACTTTCGCTACTGCCATTCTGCAAGATAGGAAAATTCTCTTCATCTGATTCAGCAGTTGTAAGTTCCTGCCATGGTTTGAGGGTTTTGTTGAGACTCCAAGGTAAGACGCCCCGAACTATGAAAGGGACTTACCACTTGACGTCTGCAAGTTAGCATGATTTATACTGGCCTGTTCTAACACTAGAGAGACCTGGAGATTTGGATGCCAATACAGGATAGGCTCTGATTAATCCTATGTTATTTCCTATAGTATAATTATGTCTTTTTCTAAAGTTGTGGAAAACATAAGTCGTTTCTACTCAGTTGGGATGTTCTAGTGTACTAAACTTATCATTAAACTCAAAGGTGAAGATTTAGCCACTAGCTTAGACTTAGTTAAATGCATTCGATCGGATGTGGCAAATGGCACTATTTGCGAAATTAAAGAAGCTTCAATAGTAGTGTCCAGCATTAATTGCATGTGGAGCATCAAAGTCGCAGTTGGCGGTACTTGCTTGAATATGTTGCTCTTAAATACTGGCATACCACAAGGCTGTTTCTTGTCCCCTATTCTATTCTTTATACATATCATTGACTTGCTACATGTAGCGACTTCATTGTCCCGTGGTTACAAGTATTGGGGAAGCAGGAGATTTTTTATACAATAGCATCAGATGAACAAACCAATAAACCCATGTAGTGTAAAAAGTATCGTTGCCAATCCTTCTGCTAACACAGCAATTGTTCAGAAGCCATTAGATTGGGGTCAGCATGCACCCCGCCTACGTTGAACCCCATCTGTGCAAGACCTCATGAACAATAATTGGGACTTGGTTAGGAATGAAAATTTTAATGCTCTACAGAATCATGACAGCGTGGGCGCAGGCACTGTGATCGTTCAACAAGAAGAAAAATTCCCGTTGAATCCAGAATGAATCTTATCTTAATCTCTTGACTTGAAATGTACAAGAAATATCCACTATCTAAGGATACATCATAAGATAGTCGTCACCAAGTATCATATATTTGACTCGTCAAAGCTAATCAAAGAAACTCAAACTCAATGGCTTTACTAGTAACCATTAAAGAATTCTACTATCCACTCCGAGGATGCGTCTTCAGACCCTCATCACGAGGTCTAAAGTATTATTCGTTAAAATATATTAAATAAGCTCAAACTCGATGGGTTCACTAGAAACCATTAAAGAATTCCTCCTTTATTCACCTTTAGAATGCATTATCAGACCCACATCATGAAGTCTAATGTCATGAAACCAAATAAGCTGCAACTCGATAGGTTTACTAGTAACCATTTATGAGTTCCATTATCCATCTCCAGGATGCATCATCACCACAATCAGGCCCTATAGTAATGTAAAAATTATAGTCGTCACCAAGTGTAACATATTCGACTCGTCAAAGCAAATCAAAGGAGCTCAAACTCGATGACTTTACTACATAGTAACCATTAAAGAGTTCTACTATCCACCTCCAGGATGCATTCTCAGATACTTATCACGAAGTCTAAAGTATTCAACTAGTTAAAACAAACCAATTAAGGTCAAACTCGAGGGGTTTACTTGTAACAGTTTATGAGTTCCACTATCCACCTCCAAAATGCATCGTCAGAACAGTGTCACCAAGTGTAACGTATGCGACTCGTTAAAACTAACCAAACGAGCCCAAACTCGGGGGGTTTACTAGTAATCAATAAAGAGTTTCACAATCCACCTTCGGGGTGCATCATCACACCAGCTCGGTCGAACCAAATTATACATTTTTATTATTATTTTATTGTCATCGGATTAACATGCATTCGCGAAGTTAGTAATTGATACGATAATTACAAGTTGGTTAAATTCGTCTTTCAATATTTGTTCCCATACATAGTCGCAAAAGAAGATATTAAATACGTGTAAAAATAGTGGCCCCTCGACCGCGCGATTCTGCTGCCCCTCCCCCCTTTCCTTTTGTCATTTCCCCGCAGACATCTATCTCGAAACAAATTTAACGGAAGCATTTAAATCGCCACTTCGAACTGATAAAAACATGAATATTATTTACAATATATAGCAGCAGGATAATCGGAGAAATGTATAGACAAAAAATGTTAATATACGTCGCTCCGATATACGCCGCGCAGTAACGACCTCAAAAAGTTGCGCGGTAAGTCCCAGAACTAAAAAATACGGCGAATTACACCTCAGAGGTCAAAACACGTCCAGGCCGATTTTTTGCCCACGCGTTTTATAGGTGATATGGAGCCTGTTGGGTGAAAATCAGGTGGGGTTAATCTTGCGTCCGTATATCGGACGCAGTATACCGGTCGGACGCAGCATCCTTTGCAAATTTTCGACCCTTGGCGCAAGATCATACGTAAAATGTAAATATATATATATATATATATATATATATATATAAATGTAAACAATCAATAAATAATTTAAAACTATTAATTTATTTAGAAAGTGATGTCAGGAGCCTTAGAAACCGGCGAACGTGCATGAGAAGAGCAATTAATGTTAAAGAAGCGAGTGAAGTGTGTAAGGACCGCGTGTTATGGCGCTGGGTTCTCTCGGCCTACCCCGCAAGGGATTTGACGTGAAGTTATAGATAAATGCCATTAAGAAATTCATTGAAATTTTAATAGGCTTTGTCAATAAAAATATTTTTAAATGTTTTATAAATTGCATGTCACTATTTAAGTTTTTAATTATTTGTGGGGTTTTATTATATATTTTTGTGGGCATAACAAGAGGGCCAGAAGAGTGCAGAGCTAACGGAGAATTTGGCATGATCAATTTGTTTCCGTGTCTAAAAGCGGTACAGTGCAATTTTTTTCTCGTCTCGTGTAAAATTCAGGGTATTTTCGAACAAATTTACATAATTCCAAAATGTATATGGAAGGCAGGGTTAAATTTTTGTAGTTTTTTGAAGTAGAGTTTGCAACAGGAGCTTTTATATTAGCCAGCATCCATACTAGTTTCTGTTGGCTATTCAAAAAGACTATTGGAATTTGTGCTGTTTCCCCATAACATTGTTCCATGTGTGAGTAGGGGACAAACATAAGTGTAGTACAAAGCAAGCGACGTTAAGTCACGCTAAGACGTCGTTCCCGGACGTCTTCGATGACGATGACGATTCGCCGACTTTAAGATAGGGGGAAACAGAGCAGCTCGACAGGGGAAGTCCTTCCACTGTACAGAAAACAGCCAGCTAATTAAAGCTTCCCCGAAAATTGTTGTGCAGCCGCGAGAATTTGTATCCCTTTGTGTGTTTTGCCGATTGTACAATGGGTTGTGTTCTGAGGAGTTGTTCAACATGATGGCAACAGCCTCGTTTTATAATGGTACCGCTCACCGACGGCTGGGAGCTCATGAGGATGAACTGTCAGCTGTCGGCGAGCGGTACGAGTATACTGGAGACGCAGTGGTCACGTTCCAGAGACATTTTCTTCTGAAAACTCTCAAGTTGTAGAATGAGTTCCCAGCCGAGGTTTTCCCAAGGGACTACAGTTCGGAAGTTTTTACAGGGTCGGCAACGTAAAAGTGACCTGATGTTGCAAATGTCCATAGGCTATGCTAACTGCTCACGATCAGGGAGGCCGTAGGCTTGTTTGACCCGTTAGTGGTATAAAAAAAGAGTAAGTGAATTTACCAGTAAAAATCTGAGGATAGTTGCTGTCTTAACAGCAGGGATGGCAAAGCTCGATACTTTTTGTATTGCAAGCATGCATAGGCTAGGGGCGTATGCTCGTTTATACGACATAGTATAAAAAGCCGGAAAGCGTACCCGGGGCTCCGAAGCGAGAGCTTAGGGCGCGCAGGGCCTACTTCTCGGATGATATGATGATGACTTTAATTTACGGGTTACGGGTCTTAATAACCCGTATTCTAGCCTTTTATAACCCCTCAGTGCGCACGTCAGACGACTAATCCGGCTTTTTGTCTTATTTTCATAAGTACACACATCAAAAGTGTCTAGGGATCAACATATATTTTTGCAATAACTTTTCTCCTGATTGATATTAATTAAAATTTTCTTTAAGGATTCATCAAATAAAGTATTTTCGTTTGTCTACAGTAACGATAAACCAAGTCACCTTTGCATTAATAAAGAAATTTGCCATTTTCATAATAAAGGGATTTTTGACATTTGAACCACTAACATTAAAGTTCGAAAAAAAGACTGAAATAACAGTTTTCTTTAAAATTTTATTGGGTAACTTAAACAATTAATAATCCGTGTTTCTACCGCGAACACTAACAACACAAGAACATCGGTTTGGCATACTCAAAATGAGTTCATCCAAATCACGCTGTGGAATGGCCGCCCATGTTCGTTGCAACAACAAAAAAAGGTCTTCTTGCGACTGGATACCCTCCATATTCGGCAGAGCTCTTCTCTGTAGCATATCCCATGCATGCTCAATCGGGTTCAAGTCTGGCGACTGAGCAGGCCAGGGCACATTGATGTTAGCTGCGGCGAGAGTCTGTCTTACAACTCTTGCGGTGTGCGGTCGTGCATTATCATGCATTAACTGAAATAAGGGACCGATTTGCACTTGTAGAGGAACGATGACGTCTGATACAATCGTCTCAGCATAAATTTGAGCGTTGAGGTTGCCTCTGATCCAAATCAACTCAGTTCTTCCGCCGATCCAAATACCCGCCCATACCATGATGGTTCCACCACTATAAGGATGGACTTCCTGGCAGGATTTTAATCGCTGTTGGCGTCCAGGGGTTCTCCAGTGTCGTATACGTTTATATATTTTATATATTTTTTTATTACAAAGCCACATCTCAATCTCAAGAAATCCGCATAAAATGCTTGATCCCTAGACACTTTTGATGTGTGTATATAGTACCTGCAGATAACGAAACATTGCACTTCTTAAATGTTGGGTAAAAAATAAGTAATTCCAACATTGCACTATCAACGTCGTAGTACACTTGAGAAGAAAAGTGTATAATTATTTAAGCACTTTAAAGAACATTACATGAAACATACGAATATTACATTGTCTTTAGTAAATTAGAAGTAGGTAGGTATACTCTCTTAAAAACACCCAAACCAAGATAAAACGGACATGTTCATGCACACAAATATTTATACGGTATGTGAATCGAACCCACGAGCGTTTGGTGTCAAAGTAGCGTTACTACCTACTGCGCCACCTAGCTCGTCAAAATCGAGATGGCTGACAATCGCGAAGACGCCCACACCAGCCGAAGCAGAGACGCCAGGAACAGCCATGCAATTCTCTAAATGACTCGTAATGGCTGTGTGCGTTGCTGTGATCACAGATGTCACAGCTTTGACGTCGTCTACTGCGATCACGGCTAAATTATTTGGTATTCTATAAGGCTGTAAGCGTACGCGAGGCTGTTTGCCTTGTAGAATTCCAATTCCAAACGCAGCCTTGCGGCGCTAGTGTCGCACAACCATGAAAAGCGACACCAAAGAATTGCAATTTTGTGTTCAAGGCTGTAACAGCCGATGTTTCCGAGGATGTAAGCATGTTTGCTCTTACAGAAGTGCATCGCAGGCATGGCACTACTAACGGTAGTAGGTGGGTGCCAGCGTTAATTTGCGTGAACTAATTGGTAGCGAAAGCTGCAGGTTAGATCAAAATCATCAAGCAAAATTGATACAGGAGAATACACTGCACCTCTTCAAGTTTACTATGTCTAAGTTTCTTCTTATTCGTGTTATTCCGTTTCCCAATCCACTAGGATTGGCGAGGTTCGCTACCTACGCCTAATCATTTAGCCAAGATACTGACTTTTACATGGAGATACTGTCAGCACACCTACATAACCCAGAGGGTAGACCAGATCTATCTTAGGTTATGACGAGTGAGCAAAGATAGATCTGGTTTTCCCTCTATCAAAATATAATTTCTTCGACGTGTGGGTTACCTCACGATTTTTTTCTTCACCGCCAGGTAAGTGATAAATATGTACATAAATCCGATAGGTAATACTAATTTAGTGTACATGTTTGAACAGGCCGAGTCCTTATCTACTAAGTTATAAGTCTAAGCTTACCTATACTAAATTGCCTGGAACCGCCTGTTCTGTCTCATACCAACGGCATCTTCGAAAGGCGCATCAAAAATACTCTTTGTAAAAGGCATATTCAGGAATTGATGACTGTATGATTTCCAGATCAAATCTTTTCATCAATTCTTTAATATACCTTTTTTTTATATACAACGTCGCGAAGGATACAAGCATACGGTTCATCTGATGTAAAACGTTTACCGTAGCCTATGAACGCTTGCATTAAGTTAGTTTAGTTGGCGCGATGCCACCTCTGCTGGTAACACGGCATGACCTCACTCACTCGCCAGGAACATAGTGTTTTTGAACTCTTCAGGGAGTAGTTATTTTTACAAACAGCATTTTTGATGAGCAATTACTTGAAACACCAATTGATAATTGGAAAATCTTCTTTGCTAATGTAGTATATAGTACCTTTTTTAGGTACTTTAAGGTCGTCAGAAATCTCTTTAAAGGTATAATAAAATGCAATATCGTTCAAGATGACTAACATCCAGCCATATATCGTGTTGGCAAACCGTAAATACATATCAGCGAAACACTTTTATTCTGACATGTACTTCAACGTACTATACCTTCGTGAGAAAATACAACCTAATAAAACAATAGCTGCTTATTTTTTATTCCTCACACTAATAATATTCCCATCATTCATAGATTATCCTCGACCAAGTCAGTCCTGCTCTTTATTTCACGAATCAATCAGTGATAAATTTAAAAAAGTATTGACCGCCATTTTGTGACTTTTAAAATGGCGCGATATGCGTTTAGTATTTGCATTGTGATGTTTGTTTTAGTGTGTAAGTATTTTACTTTTAATCCTTTTATTTTATTTGTGAATCCACCGATTCAAAAGGGGGTATGTGTTTATCAGTCTATATTTTAATACTAGCTATCTGCCCCGGCTTCGCACGGGTGATATGATCGCTACCAAACTTCACCTGCTGGGCTGACCTGAAGATTCACTGAAAATTTCATCAAAATCTGCCCAGCCATTTTTGAGTTCATAGAGGATATACAGACAAAAATTCATTTATATATATATAGATATTGTAAATATTAGTCTTTAATAAATTTGTGATTCCCTTTTAGTAGCCCCTTTTTATTTTTATTAAGTAACTAGCTTATGCCCGCGGCTTCGCACGCGTAGATTTTTGAATTTCAGCAGTTTTACTTATTTTTATTTTACTTCTTATTTTTGGTACAGTCCGCATTATATAGTTAGTAAAAGTACCAAATATTCGTATTTGTGAAGTAATGAAAATATGTCACGATCTGTTCGGTTTTCATTAACTATTTAATATTGACTGAATACACTCAAAGAACCTCTCTATTAAATACACAACATTGCCTATTTTAAACACATAACTGTACAAAGTCACTAACTTCAAAAGATATTTCTACTTCATACAAAGTGTCAACCCTCTTTTCAGCCACCTAAGAAATTACTTTTTTGGTGTTTTGGTTGAGAATATTTTTACCAAGTCTAAAGAAGCTCACTTTAAAAAAATCAATCCCTTAACAATTCAACTTTTAATTCAAGAAATACTTTTGACCCCCATTATACACTTTAAGACGTGGAATTTTTGAAAACGCTGAAACCACTTTTTTTTTATTCTAATAGAGAGTGTGTATCTGTACAAAGTTTCAAGTTACGAACTTCAAAACATATTTCTACTCCATACAAACTGTCAACCCCCTTTTCAGCCCTCTAAGGGTGGAATTTTGAAAAACGCTGAAATCACTTTTTTGACGTCTTGATTGAAAGTATATTTACGAGTACAAAGTCTAAAGTAGCTCACTTTAAAAAAATCAATTTAGTAGTAGTAGTAAAAGTATCGCGTGTTTTCAATCGCGAAAACCTAAGACAATTTCTTAACAATTCAACTTTTAGTTCAAGAAATATTTTGACCGCCATTACACCCTGTAAGGAGTGGAATTTTTGAAAACGCTGAAATTACTCTTTTTGGACTCTAATACAGAGTATCTGTGCAAAGTTTCAAGTCACTAACTTCAAAAAAGTTTTCCGCTACATACAAACTGTTAACCCCCTTTTCAGCCCCCTAAAGGTGGAATTTTGAAAAACGCTGAAATTAATTTTTTGACGTCTTGATTGAGAGTTTATTTACAAAGTCTAAAGCAGATCACTTTAAAAAAATCAATTTCCTAACAATTCAACTTATAGTTCAAGAAATATTTTAACCCCCATTACACCCTTTAAGAGGTGAAATTTTTGAAAACGCTGAAATCACTTTTTATGAATTCTAATAGAGAGTATATGTGCAAAGATTCAAGTCATTAACTTAATTATACTGAACGCGATCAAACTAAAAGGGAAAGGAAAAAGTAGTTCGATACGATGTGTCCATTACAATATTTTATTAATAGTGACGTTTATAAAAACAAGACGTACGAGTATATTCAAAAGTAAAAAAGTATAAAAAGAATGTGCTTACTAAAGAGTTTTGCACATCTCTCCCGGGAGGAGAAAAGTACCTATCGAAGTTAGTAGGCAGTACCTGATGAAAGGGTATTAATAAATGGTGGACAGACTGTACATTCAGATAATCATTCAGAAGAAGTATGCAAAACTGAACAAAACTAAATGTTAAACAAGTTGGTAAAAAATAACAAAATCCAATAGATACCGAAACAAACGACAAACAAAAATTATATACGTACTATACGATAAGTTTTACTAATTTCTTACATGGTCTTTTTAAGATCCCGGCTAAAGTTTTAACATCGGCAACCCTAATAATACCGTCAGACCCAGGATATACTTTAACAATGCGACCTCTTGGCCATACATTACGCGGTAGATTGCTGTCTGCTATAAGAACTAGATCTCCCAAACAAATGTCAGGAGCAATCTCACCTCCACGCCTCTGATGTAAGGTCGGTAGGTATTCTTTAATCCAACGTGACCAAAAGTGATCGGCTAGTCGTGCTGCCTTACGCCAGCCTGTCCTCCCTGTAAGGTCGGCGTCTTCCAAACTTGCAGGAACAGCTCGTCCAGACGAAGAGCCAATAAGGAAATGAAATGGGGTTAACGCCTCTTCACTTTCCTGATCGACGGCAACGTGTGTTAATGGGTGAGAATTTATTACTGCTTCAGCTTCAGATAAGAAAGTCGCTAAAACTTCCGACGTTGGGATTCTCTCCTTCATAGTAACACTTAGAGCAGTCTTTACTGACTTTACTAGACGCTCCCAAGCTCCTCCCATGAAAGGGGTTCCGGTGGTATGAAATGCCATTCAATCTTCTCATTAGCGGCGTAGTCTTCAACAGCCTCTCCGTAAAGCTCTCTTAGTTGGCGGTTTGCTCCAACAAAGGCTGTGCCGTTATCAGAATAAATTTGAGACGGCCTACCTCGACGTGCTACGAAACGTCTTAAGCTCATCATAGCAGCATCTGTTGATAGACTGTCGACAATCTCTAGGTGTAAAGCTCGTGTAACCAGACAAGTATATAGCGCTACGTACTTCTTTTCTCGTCGACGTCCAACAGCGACTTGGATCGGGCCAAAATAATCCAAACCAGAAAATGTAAACGGGCGACTGTGATGAGTTAGTCTTGCTTCAGGTAGATTTCCCATTGGGGGATGGAAAGGAACCGCCCTTTTGATGCGGCACACCTGACAACTATTAACAATGGATCTGACTGTACTACGAAGTGAAATTATCCAATACTCTTGGCGTATTTCATTAACAACCATTTCTGAATTTGCATGAGCAGCCTTCTGGTGTATATGTTGAACCAATAAACGGACAGCAGGGTGTTTACCATCAAGGATAGGAGGGCATTTCATCTTGGTGCTTATATCAGGTGCAGCAGTAATTCGACTTGACAACCGTATCAGATGATCAGTACAGACTTTTGGAGAAATATTTTTAAGCCGACTGCGTGGCGCTAATTGCTTATTGTCTCTCAGTCTATGATAATCACTTTCAAAAGACTCCATTTGGCTCTGGCATAATATGTGTATTTCAGACCTCCTCAAATCTTCGGCAGTTAGTCCCGTCCAAGATGGTAAAGAGCGCCTACGCTTGACGCTTACATCAGAGGGTACATGAGGAGCATATGAAAATAGGCAGTCTGAAATCAAATTCATTTCGTCAACAATTACCCCACGCTTAAACAGATAATGCTTGCGTAGTAAAATTAGATAACTATGGGCAGTAGCTGTAGCCCTCAATAGTCGAGTCCAAGAACTAAATCGACGGGAATCAGCTACTAAAGGGATGAAACATGAATATGTATGAATATCTACATGCGATGTACAACAACATGATTCAGGGCGAGGTTTAAAATTGTCCAAAAGAAACGCTGGACCCCTAATCCACCTACAATCTACAGTAAGAGGTATACGATTATCTCGAGTTGCATCATCAGCGACATTTAGATTACTAGAAACCCATTGCCACTCGCACACGTTCGTAAGTTCCAATATTTCACCAACCCTGTGAGAAACAAAAGGCTTATAATTTCTCGGATCATTACTAAGCCATTCTAAAACAGTTTTAGAGTCGCTCCAAAAGGTGCGACTTAAAGCTTTATGGCGATGAGCTTCGCAAATAGTGGTAGCAAGCCGAGCAGCTAATAGAGCTGCTTGCAACTCTAAACGCGGAATGGATGTTGGTGATAATGGTGCTACTCGTGACTTGCTAGCAATTAGCGCAAGCTTCACGTTACCGTTTGCGTACAAAATGCGCCAATAAGCAACAGCAACATAAGCTTGAGCACTTGCATCACAAAATACATGAAGTTCACGACGACATACTTCCTCGTGTGTGATATAACAACGTGAAATATTTATTTTTGAAACTAAAACTAAGTCTTCATACCATGACTTCCAATATTCACAGTCTACTTGAGGTAGTGCCTCATCCCAACCAAGACCTAGTCGCCAAACATTTTGAAAAAGAATGCGTCCTCTCATTGTTATAGGAGCTAAAAAACCCAAAGGATCGTATATGCGCATCACTTGAGAAAGCACGATGCGTTTGGTGAGGCAGTCAGGCAAACTGTGTTCAATATTGACATTAAACGTAATCACGTCAGTTGATGGATACCAGATGAGGCCTAACGTGCGAATTGGTGGTGTAAGTGAACCTAAACTAATATAGTGCGCATTATTTACCATTAAGAGTGACGAACTATTTTCAGTATGACTAGCTACAGGTGCTTTATACAAAAGATTATTTGGCAGAAGAGACAGCGCTGCGGGATCGTTCGAGATCCAGCCACGCATCTCAAACCCGGCGCGACTATGTACATTTACAATATCTGCGGCAAGACGAGCCGCTTTTTCTACTGTAGAAACACTACCTATATAGTCATCCATATAATGGTCAAATAATATTGCATGAGCAGCATGTGGGTACTGCTTCTCGAAATCTTTGGCGTTTTTGTCCTTGATATAAAGTGCAGTAAAAGGACTAGAGGCTGCACCGAATATCATGGATGACATTCGATAAGTCTTAATTGGTTCGCTAGGGCTGTCACGCCAAAGAAATCTCTGAGCGTCCCGATCTTGACTACGAATCTTAAGCTGAGGAAACATTTCCTTAATATCAGCTGTCATGGCTATTCTCTCTTCCCTAAAACGAAAAATGATATGTAGAAGCGGTTGCAGTAAATCAGGACCAGTTAATAATAACGAATTCAAGCTAACTCCATTCGATTTAGCTGCAGCGTCATGAACAATGCGTAATTTATCAGGTTTGTTTGGATTAATGACGCCAAAATGCGGCAGATACCAGCATTGCATTGAATTTGTACTCTTAGGACACTCTTCCGCGTATCCTTTTTCTAAAATATCTCCAATATTTTTCCGGTACCGTGCGGCATATTCTGGGTCGCGAATCATCTTTTTCTCTAAACTCAAAAATCTCGATAATGCTAAACCGTAGCTATTCGGTATAATCAGATCGTCTGCCTTCCATAAGAGACCGACTTCGAAACGACCGCAAGGTAGACGTTTTGCAGTACGTTTCAAGATATCTACAGCGCGTTCATCAGCACTACTGCGTGCCATGTGTTTTGAGATCCCGATAGCATCCAGGTGATATTGTTCTTTAATAAGGGCTTCAAGAGAAGGCTTTATTTCATCATTGCTAATGTCACTGTCAGTTCTAACATAATTCATGAAGTCTACTGGTTTGGATTTACTAGTAACAAATCCAAATAAAACCCAACCCAAATTAGTATTAATCGCTACTGGTTCAGATTTAGTGCCTCTAAGAGTAGACTTTGAGATAGTCAAGTGCCAATTATCTGACCCTAGTATAATAGTCGGTTTTGCGTTTTCATAACACAAAACATCAACCAAGTTGGTTAAATGTGAATAGTGACATATGTCTTTAGGTAGAACGGTTTGGTGAGCCATACCTAGGCTACTAATAGACCTTGCGTTACGGATAGTGTAAGTCGTAGGAGAATGCCTACCTTTTATTTTAAAATCTACATACCGTGTCTCAGTGTTGCGTGACAGACCACCTACGCAGTCTAACTGGACACGTCCTTCTACGCCGCTCAAACCAATCTTCGAGGCCACCTTCGCATCTATAAACGTTGCTGTCGAACCATCGTCTAATAAAGCGTATGTATCCAAGCTCCCGGGCGGGACCTGAGACAGTGACCCCTATAACTTTAAGTAAAGGACGACGTGTAAAAATTGATGCAGATGACGTGCTTGTCTGAGCTACTATTTCTTCATCTATATGTATAGGTTTATTGTCGGTGTCAATTTTAGGTTTGTCAGACTTAAAAAGCAATTTACTCATACGAGCTTTACAGGAACTGTATCTATGACCACCTTTTTTGAGACATTTATGGCAAATTTTTGCTTCTTTTATAAACTGCCATCTCTGGTCAACAGTCATTGACACAAACTTGTCACATTGAAGTAGAATGTGAGACTTTTCACAACACAGACAGATTGGCGAAATTATCGATTTTTTAGTTTCGCTTGATGATTTAATATTTTGCTCGGAAACAGAGTGAATTCTATCACGATTATATGAAAATTCGTTAGTACCACCGAACCTCGTGCGTAGCTCTACCTCTCGAGATAGAAAATCTGCTAACAATTCTAACCTGGAAATATTACCGCGTTCAAATTGCGACGCATAGTCTAGCCATCTAGTTTTGATTAACGGCGATAACTTATACAACAATGCATTAAAAAGATCTGGAGAATGCAAATACTCTTTTTGGTTAAGTAAGCGAATAATTTCAACACAATTTCTTACTCGTGAAGTAAAAATGGTCAAATCTTTCCCATCTCCGACTACTCTAGGGAGAGCTCGCATAGAGTTGACTTCGCGAGTAACTAGTAGATCGGGCCTGCCAAAGCGTAATTCTAATTCTCGCATAACAAGATTAGGATCACGAGTACTCATCAAAATCGCAGCAACTGCCTCCCTAGCCTCACCTTTTAGAGCACAATTAATCCGAGCTAGGTTTGTTAAAGGCGAAAATGAATGTTGTGTATCGGTAAAAACACGAGATATGTGTAACCAGTCTAAGTGGGACTTACCGTCGAAAGTAGGCAGAGGAACGATTGAATACTGGCCCTGATACGTATCAAACCTAGGTGGTGGTTCGACTCTTTGTGGCAAATATTCTCCCTTGGCAGGGAGTCGCTCCGTCGTGTAAGTAGGATCGAGGAGCTGACCAGATAAAGTACGTGTAGGCGCCTGCATGGAAGGCCGGCGGTCTAGGAGTGGACGCGTGGATGGTATATTTTGAGTACCCATCGCGTAGGATTCACGGACAGGATCGTTGACAGGAAGTTCATCGTGGCCTTGGTTTGGTAACTGGCCGGGTAGTAAGGGAGTATCAATTTCCTGAGAACAAAAATTAAAGTTACGTGACTTTTCGACCCATGAATCTACATCACTATTTTTTTTAGATTGGCTGCTCTCAAGAGCAGCAAGCTGTGCTTTAAGCTCAGCATTGGCAGCTTCACGTCGCGCAAGAAAAATTTTATGCTGTGCCGCAGCCTGTGCCGCAACCTGTGCCTCAGCATGTGCACATTCCAGTTCTGCGAGACGACGTGCATGTTCTGCTTCAATAGCTAATTTTCGAGCTCTAACGGTGGAACGAGACGAAGTGCTAGCCGCGAGTGAAAGACACGACGCCGCAGGGCCCACTACATTAGCCGGCGGCGTTACCCAGGGTGCATCACTACGTTGGGGCTGATCTTGAGCACTGGTGACAGGAGGCACGGCCTCAGTCGAGGGCGCCGAGGCCTCAACCAGAGCTTGATTCCTCGTCTTTACCATTTTACGTCTCCGGTTTTAAAAATCACAGAAGGACCAATAATGAACGCGATCAAACTAAAAGGGAAAGGAAAAAGTAGTTCGATACGATGTGTCCATTACAATATTTTATTAATAGTGACGTTTATAAAAACAAGACGTACGAGTATATTCAAAAGTAAAAAAGTATAAAAAGAATGTGCTTACTAAAGAGTTTTGCACATATACATATAATAATGAAAAAAAATATTCTGCTCCATACAAACTGTAAACCGCATTTTCAGCCCCCTAAAGGTGGAATTTTCAAAAACACCCAAATTACTTTATTAATTTCTTGATTCAGAGTATACTTACGAAGTCTAAAGTAACTCACTTTAAATAAAAACAATTTCTTAACAATTCAACTTTTAGTTCAAGAAATACTTTTGACCCCCCGTTACACACTTTAGGGGGTGGAATTTTTGAAAACCCTGAAATTACTTTTACATTTGGTTCATGACTTTTAATGAAACACTTTAATATTGAATTTCAATCGAATAACTTCAAAAACGTAAAGTTTCATACTAACTTTGCATCCCCGTTTTACCCGTTTTAAGGGATGTTTTTTGAGAAAAATATTTTACTCGTGTTTCATGCCTTTCAATAAAGAACCTTCATGCTGAATTTCATTCGAATAACTTCAAAAACGGCAAAGTTTCATACTAATTTTGCGCCCCCGTTTAACCCCCTACGGGATGAATTTTGAAAAAAATATTTTACTCATGTTTCATGCCTATCAGTAAAGAACCTTCATGCTGAATTTCATTCGAATAACTTCAAAAACGGCAAAGTTTCATACTAAATTTGCACCCCCGTTTTACCCCCTTAGGGGATGAATTTCCAAAAATACTTTCTTAGTGCTCCCCTACGTTATAAAAGGAACCCCAGTGCAAAATTTAAATTTTCTAACCCTTATAGTTTAGGCCCGCGTTGATATGTCAGTCAGTCAGCTTCTCCTTTTATATATATAGATAGATGACTTTTGAGAAAAATATTTTACTCGTATTTCATGCCTTTCAATAAAGAACCTTCATGCTGAATTTCATTCGAATAACTTCAAAAACGGCAAAGTTTCATACTAACTTTGCATCCCCGTTTTACCGCCCTTAAGGGATGATTTTTAATAAAAATATTTTACTCGTGTTTCATGCCTTTCAATAAAGAACCTTCATGCTGAATTTCATTCGAATAACTTCAAAAACGGCAAAGTTTCATACTAAATTTGCACCCCCGTTTTATCCCCTTAGGGGATGAATTTCCAAAAATCCTTTCTTAGTGCTCCCCTACGTTATAAAAGGAACCCCTGTGCAAAATTTCAGGTTTCTAACCCTTATAGTTTAGGCCCTGCGTTGATATGTCAGTCAGTCAGCTTCTCCTTTTATATATATAGATATGTTAGTTTGTGCTTCGTGGCGCTCTAGGGACGAAACGCGAGGGCCAATCTCGATGATTCATATTACCGTAGGTAATACAAGTCAATGATTTATATGATAATCGTGTTAATGTTAAATATCTCTAAACATGTCAGTAATTAATTAAAATTCAATATGGTGCCCAGAGGCCATAATGTGATGAAGAAAAATATGAAAGTCGATGAATTAATAGTGGGGTAACATTGAATACATTTTCCTGCCAGTGGTCCACCTAAATGATGAGTAATATGCAAATCAAAAATGTCTATAGGCCATGGTCCACTTTTAAAACTAATGATCGAAACTCATAATCATCAGAATTCATAATATCACCAATAATACACCTGGTTTATACTCATATTTGTTTTCATATATTATTTTATACTAATATTTGTTTTCATATATATTTCTTAATCATAAGTGTTTATTTATCCGCAATGGATTGCAATGGAAAAAAATTAAAGTACAGTAGTAGTAGTAAAAATAATAGGTACGACGACGAGTGAAGCGAGGAGGAGTGTTAGGTAGAATTGCGACCCTACAGCGCGCGAGCCGAGCGAGCGAAGCAAGCGTGCCGCGGCAGCGGCCGGCGAAGCGCCACAACCGAACATTGTCTGTTATGCAATTATGAAACTGTTCAAAAGGTTCAATATTATTTTATATATTACTAGCTGAAGCCCGCGGCTTCGCACGCATGAGATTTGGCTTTTAGTAGCCTTTATATCTCTATATTCCTTACATTCTTTCTGTTTAAAAAAAAAACAAAGTTCAGAGTCTTAGATGCAACCATAGAGCGATTCAATTTTCATATAGCGCCATCTATTAACCTTTACGGGTGGCAACGTATATTTATTTTATTTTTATTACATAAAAAATGCGTAGTTATTTTACGTCACAAAAAATACGTATTCTATGAAAATAATAAAAATAAAATTGCAAAGTCCCCCGAAGGGGAAGATATTTCCCCCTAATTTTAACAGTTTTTCATTTTTTACGCAGGAATCCTAAATATTTACGGGATAAAAAGTACTCTATATTCTGCTCTGAACAGTCTTTCCTACCTACCAGTGAAAGTCCCGTCAAAATCGGTTCAGCCATTTCGA
Source organism: Pyralis farinalis (assembly GCA_947507595.1). NCBI lineage: Eukaryota > Metazoa > Arthropoda > Insecta > Lepidoptera > Pyralidae > Pyralis > Pyralis farinalis. The sequence continues at coordinate 3,870,820 of OX382263.1, forward strand.
AGATTAGCCCGGACACACAAACAGACAGACAGACAAAAAAGTTAAAAATGCATATTTAGGCATTGGTAACGTGCAAATAACAATTTGCGTCACCCCGTTCCCCTGGGGTGATCGCTTCAGATGAAGCCTTTATAGCCTTCCCGGCTAAAGGCAGTCCCAGGGGGTGTTTTAGTCAGTGGAAATCTGACATAACCAGTTCGTTCGCACGAAATGGTATCTTTGAAAGATTTCACCTCCTCCCTCCCTTTTTCCGGAGGGTGCCCCTCACGGAAGAATGACCAATGCACACCCGGGTGTGGGTTGGTCCTTCTTTTGTAGGTCTTCTTATAAGGTAAGGTCTTATAAAGGTCTTATAAAGGTAGACCACCGCGAAGAAAAAGTGCCCGTGGTCCACCCAGGGGAAGTAAGCAGGTGGACCACGACCGAAGAGTGTCCCCTAACCGTCACAAATGTCCGCCGAGGACCACGTACGGACTCAACGTACTCGATGTGGGATCAATAAAATTGTCCGCCGCCTGTTTAGTAAAGCAGTCGCTATACAATATATAAGTACAACAAAACAATGCACATTTTTTTCAAATTCATATTGTTATTTATCCTAGTTATTTTTATTTAAATAGTTGATCCGGCCTGGCACGCTAATTTTATTTATTTTGGGGACTCCCGTGTATTTTTGTACGATCCAGTCCGTCAATAGTTCCGTTTGTCCGGGGGACGTTTGAACCGCAGTACTCCCTCGTACGCATCAGTTCTAAATGATCTATTTTGACGGACAAAAATGTGCCTCGAGGGCTATCTCTCGTCTCCGAAAGCCTTAAGGGTGTACTTGTAGGATCGTAGAGTGAAATAGAGGTAACACTTTGATTCCAAATTTTAAGTTTGTCTGTACCGCAGTTGGGTTTTTTGTTTGTGCAAGTCCTCACATCAAAATAAGCGTTTTTCTAAAATCCAGGCCTCTATTTAACTATCAGCGGACTTTTCTGGAACAGAATTGTACATCTTAACATTGTAATGCGTGTTTATTTCAGTACGACATTTTTAATAGCCTCTGGAGGCATTCGGCCCACCTGGTATAAAGTGGTGGTAACCTATGAACGCTTGCTAAACAGGAAGTAACACTTGTTGCTAATACAGCAACTCCTTAGAAACCTACACTCCTCTCTGAAGATTTTCTGTGAGGTGGAGGTATTTCTCAAACCGGGTTACTTTGATGCGCGCTACTTCTCTCAAAAACAATCGGACCAGTGTAAAAAGACATGTTCATGCACACAAATTTTTATCTTGTGTTGCGTGTGATTAGTAACGGGGTAAGTAACTGGGTGTTTTAAGAGAGGTGGGCATCAAAGCAGCCCGTCTGGGGAGCTACTTCCTCCTTACAGAAAACCACAGCTAAATAACAACTCCACCATAAAATGAGTGAAGTCACCAGTAAGCTCCGGAGTTGTTGTGTTAGCAGCAAAAGTGACATCGACTGATACATAATGTGTTGCAACCGTGCATAGACTAAATAATCAAATTCATGGGCTTGGTGTTAAAGTAACTACACCGCTCCACCACCGCGCTCTTAAAAAAATCATTATGAACTATGTCAGTAGTATTTAAATTAGAAGTAACGGCGGAAACATGTGCTCGGTTCCTCGACCTCTTAGCAATTTATTCATTGCAGGTTTCCCTGCGGAAGGCAGACTCCTGGTGGTACCTGAAGACGTACCAATGGGTTTCGCAACCATCTTTGGATTTACACCAAAAATTGTGAAAGGTAAGCACCGACCATATTTTAACTTAATTAACGATTTATGTATGTATATCTTCACGCCAGGTCCCTTGCGGGGTAGGCAGAGAGAACCGAGCGCCACAAGACGCGGTCCTTACATACTTCACTCGCTTCTGTGACATTCATAGCTCTTTTCATGCACGCTCGCCGGTTCCTGGGGCTCCTGACATCACCCTCTGATAAAACACGACCAATTTGGTCATTGTAGGTTAGTCTCGGTCTTCCTCGGCTCCTACATCCTTCCACTTTTGCATTGTATATCTGTTCGTCATTCTTTCGCCCCATATTCTTTCTACATGTCCGAACCAACGGAGCATGCCTTTTCTTATCTTAACACCGAAATTCTCTTTCAGACCAACTCTTTCTCTCCGTTTACGAACGCGGTCAGCAAGCGTTATGCCACAAATTTTGCGCAATGCTCTCATCTCGACCGCATTTATTCTACTTTCATGCTGTCTCTGCCATACCCAGCTCTCACTTCCATAAGCTAACTATTTATCGTCATAGTTATTACTTCTTACGTACCCTAGGATCTTTTGAGAACTGTAGTCGTGCAAGCGTACGGTCCACCTGATGGAAAACGGTTACCTATGTGGCCTAGTCCCGCCTAGCAGCTAACATGGCCAGGTCACCGCTGGAGCTTGCCCGCACCTGCGCATTCAGCCAAAGCGAACATGCTCGAGGTGCTGCAGAAGCGGGGCATCCCCAGTACAGCCCAAACGCATTGTTGAACTGGACGTGGAGGCCTTTGTAGTTCCTCTACGAATTTAACCCACAGACCGCATGTGCGAGGTTCAGTATGCATGAATCAGCGTTACTTTAACATGCTTTAACCCCTTCTGAACAGCGCGCAAATCTCTGCGGGCCAACATATTCGCCCTTCGCGACAGCGCCTTTCGCTTCCGATATATGTGCATGGTCCTTGAGGATGACGGTAACTATGTGCCTCAGATATTTGAAATTGTCCACCTTCTGAAACGGAACACCATTTAAAATCATTCATGCGAAAACATCGCGAGGAAACCCGCACCTCCAAGAATATGAAGATATTGCGAAAGATCTGACCAGCCCAGAGGTGACTACAGACCTCTATGTACGCTGTGACTTAGGGTTCCCACCCGTACTATAATATATAGTACTCGTATCTTACTATATTATGGTCAATTGTACTATATATCATACTATATTTTCAGCGGTAGCACAATCAAAAGCACAAATACATTTAAAATCATTTGCATATTAAAAATAGAGCATCAATTAATTTAATTAAAAATTAATTATTAATTTATTTTAATATGGATTTGAATTGTTCGCATCGCAAAAAATAGAACTGATAGCCAAAGCAAAGAATATTTTTTTATATATATAAGCTCAGCATAGTGGCTTTGAATTAAACAATTTTTAACGGAAGTATCGCGTGTTTTATTTATTTTGTTGAACCTGACGTTTCGAACGCTTTGCAGCGTCCGTGGTCGCAAGAAGACTAAGGTGATATTTGTCTTACATTAGTTATTCAATTATTACATCTACCGACATGGATGGATTAATTATATATGTTCCGATTCACACAAAAATCGCTCTCAGTGTCCGAACATTTTTTAGTAGAAAATAAAATGTGTAGTAGATAAAAAAATGTGTAACAATCGCGAAAACCTAAGACAATACTATAGTGGCTTTGCTTTGGCTGAGCCCAAATCGCAACTGCAACTGACAAAAGACTACACAGTATCCTGTCTGTTGACGCTGTCATGCTGGTCCGCAAGATGCTTCTTCACGTTTTGTTTGAAGGATCCCATATTGTAGGAAGGAGGAAACACATGTGCAGGCAAGGCGTTCCACTTTTTTAATGGTACGACAGAGATAGGAGTTGCCGAACTTTTTGGTACGCGAAGAAATATTCTCAACAGTGAAACAATGATATCGCAAGCCCGCACGTGTGGTTCTATGACGGAAGGGAGAGGGTTGGATAAGGGAAAACAGTTCTTCAGAGCACTCGCCATGTAAAGGCGGTTAAATACGCTTAGCGAGCCTATGTCCCTACGGGGTTGAAGAGGTTCGAGGTTTTTCGTGAGCTATTCGTCGTCGATTATGATGATAGCCCGTCGCTGCTACCTATCGAAAGCCTCGAGATCTCGAGAAGATATTGTACGGGGCCGTTCCAGAGATGCGAGCAATACTCCACGCAGGCCCGAACTTAAGTCTTATAAAGCAGATAAAGCTGGTCCGGCGTTAAGAACCGGCGCACCCTGTTCAGGACTCCGAGTTTTCTTGAAGCTGTTGAGATGAGTCTCTCGATGTAATTACGCTGGTTAAGGTCTCAACAAATACCCATGCCTAGCGCCCTGAAGACTGGGAGTCGGAAATAATGAGACATTTTTGTTGTAAACGCGAAAGTAATAACAAATACACTACATTTTTTTTCGTTAATTTCCCAAAAGTGCTATATTTTTACTATTGTAAACAAAAAATACTATTCTTTTTTAAAACAAAGGTGGTGGTAACCCTACTTTGACTTGACTTATTCTCTTCTCTGACCCATTGAAGAAACTACGTATGATAACTCGATATATCTGATCTCCAGGAAACGATCACCGCTTTGGCTTCGGGTTCCGTTTCGGTAACCACGCGGACTTCCAGGTCCTCTACGAACTCGGGCCGCAGACGGTCACCAGCCCTCTCCGGCAGCCAATCAGTGAGTACACTTAACACACTATTATTCTCAGGAGTGGACACATCACTAGTTTCATAGCCAAAGCCATGAAGGAAACGATGGAACGATTTTGCTTTGGTAAAGGTAAAGTAGAACGCGCTCTCATTGGCTGGTTCATAGATCAACATCGCCGCACTTATCTGGTTATTGGTTAAAATATCCTCTCATCGGTCAGTGGGCTCAAATCGCTGAGATATTTAGGCGCTAAAACACAATGTTTCTGTGAGCACATGGTGCCATCATGTGCAGTCAAGTGTTTAATTAGTGTGTGTTCTTGGCCAGTGCTATCGCGAGTATTGTCGCATTAAGTCAACAGTATTATTTATATTCATTATTGTATATAACAGTGTTAAACATTGTAATATAAAACGGTAGTTTTGCAAAGGCGAGCTTATCTCTATAATAAGAGATCTCTTCCAGCCAACCTGTGCTGCGGGACAGTTTGTAAAGTATATCGGATAGGAAATATACAATATACCAAGATACAGTAATACATTAAATAACAAAATACAATTAAATACTTATTAATATTTTTTTATTTTATTTAGGATAACAAACAATTGTACAGAAAATTACTTAATAACGTGACACTAATATTTGGGTGGTTGCACAATCAGCACCATGAGGATATTTTACTTCAATAAGCAGTTGTGTGAGTCAGTTTACCCACTACAGAAATTATTATAAAAATATTCAAGTAGGAACTTTAGTGTCGGAATCACACAAATCAGACTAAATCAAACTGCAGATACCATTGGGCTCACATTACTCAGTCAGAAAGGAAGTCTAAAATACTATTCTCAAACAATGCTGGCGACAGCGCAGTACAAATAAATATTACTTACATAACATTATAATTATGAACTAATACTAAGTACCAACATAGGAAACGAAGCGATGGGTGGTGGGCCCACGGTATAACGCACGCCTAACAAGCGTGAGGTTCCGCGTTCGAACCTCGGCGGGTGCCTACTCGGTTTTTACGAGTAGGTACAATTTACTTGCGTTCGGCTGCCACTCGCTCCCGGTGAGGGAAAACACCGCGAGGAAACCTGCACATGCACATCTTCTGGATGTGTAATCATGATTCATTGTCTTGTCTGGTTCCCCTTTTAAGGGTTATGGAGGTCAGACGACAGTCGCTCCGATGTAATAACTGGACTCGCCACATCTCGGATCATGATCACAGCGAACCCCGGGCTCCGTAGTGGATGCAACCGGGACTTACCGCTTGATGAGTGTAACTAAGTACTAAAATAAATACATGTATAGGTATAAATACATATATACCACATTTTACTATATTTTAGGTTGTTGATAGTATCAATAATATCGATATTATATATACGCAATGGTCGCGTACTGTGCGGTTCCAGAGAAGTTTTCTATCGAGAACTATCAAGTTGTAGAATGAGCTCCCTGCCGGTTTTCCCAAGGGGGACTACAGCATGGGGTTCTTCATTAGAGGCGTAAATAGGTTTTTAGAGGATCCGCAACGCATGAGTGACAACCCTGGCTGGTGTTGCAACGTCTGTAGGCTACGGGAGATGTTTACCATCAGGCAGGTCGTATGCTTGTTTGCCACCTTAGTGGTATAAATATATATATATATATATATATATATATATATATGTATATATTACTATCAATATTCTGATTTGCAAGGTGAACTAATACGATAGTTCGGAATCTTTAGAGCCTACTGAGACGGGAAACCGTGTGTCTGTCCGTCCATGCAAACATGTAATTTATGTATAGACTTCAATTATTACCTTCAACATATAGTAAAATACTCTTTGACGCGGCTCTATTGCGAGCGTCTGTCGGTGTGAATGGTCCTTTAACTAGGTTATTTATTCATTTATTTTTTGAAGAGCTTGGTGGCGCAGTGGTTAGTAGTAACGCTACTTTGACACCAACGCTCGTGGGTTCGATTCCCACACAGAACAAACATTTGTGTGCATGAACATGTCTGTTTGTCTTGGTTTCATTGTTTTTCAGAGAGGTAGGGCGCAGCAAAGCAGCTCGTATGGGGAAGTACCGACACCTCACAGAAAACTGCAGTCAAATAACTACTACCTGGTGGGTTGTTGTTCCTGCGAGTGAGTGAGATCACCAGTCAGCTTCTAAGGAGTGCCTGTGTTAGCAGCAGGCATCGCGCCAGTGATAACGTATTGCAAGCGTACATAGGCTACGGTTAAACGACTTTTATATGATTGTCGTATGCTTGTATTCCTCCCGACGTTGTATAAAAAGATCTAAAGGTGCAGGACGAAGTAATAAAACCAACTTGAGCATTTCAAAAAGAGCAAAAATGTATTGTTTAAAAAAAAAATACACAATGTTGTGACTTTTGACTTAAACATCTAAAGGTCATATTCAAACAGGTGCGGCCAACTATTCTAAAGTACATTTAATAAAATATAATATGGCAGATACATTACAATCATTAATCGATTTCTGTAGATAACATATGGGACTCACACAAGTCCACTAGCGCCACTCAAGTCTTCCTCTATCTAGCGTTATTCCGTTTTCTAAACCGTTATGATTAATGATATGATGACAAACTTCTTTACCAACTCTTTTTCTGTTCAAGCTGTTCGTCTGTGGAGTACCTTACCTCTTACAATCAGGCAATCTCAAACACTATACTTTCAGTTCATTCTTCTTAAATTACGTATGCTTATACTGTTCAGTCTCTCTTTCGGTGTCGGACAGAACTGCATACTGTTGTATTGTACTCGTATTAACGTTATTTATGTGGTTTTCTTTTCTTTTTGTTTTTTTTTTTATGGGACAGGCCCACCACTCGTTTCCAACACTGTGTCTCCTGTGTAGCCAGAATTAACAGCGGCGACCAACAAAAAGGCAATGAACAGTGAAGTCCATTGCTGTCCAGGAGGTTAAACTACAGCTGCCTTGGAACTCACAACGAATTTAATCAGAAGAAATTTGTAAGAGTAGGCTGTTTTCGAATTGACTTCACTTTTTGGCAAAGTGAGAGACAGCAATATGACAAATAAGGTATTTAAACACCTCAAAAAGATGGCTAGTCAAGTGAAGCTCCACTGCCGTGCACCAAGGTTTGTCAGATATCTAACACTATTGGGACCTAAATTGTGAGTTGTTTCCTAACACATCGATTCCTATAATATAGATTGCAGAACCGCCTGTTAATTCTCTTTTTGCTTTACCTTTATTTATGTCAATTCTCCATTATGTTTAGGTTGCCTGGAAGAAATTGCATTAGCCATAAGGCCGGCACTTTCTTGCATAAAGTATGTATATTTTGTATATTTTATTGGTGCAATAAAGAGTTATGTATTGTTTAGCGCTATTTATTTGGCGAACATACTGAATTTGACATGGAGGATATATGTATTTGTAATTATCCCTTGCTCTTCGGTAAAAGAAAACATCGTGACGAAACTGGTAGTGACAAGAAATTACCTTATTACCTAAGAAAGATCTGACGGCAGTCGCTTCATGTAAAAATCAGTATGTTCGCCAAATCCTTAGTCTTAGGTAGCGGACCCCGCCAATCATAATGAATTACGAAACTGGACAACGGTAAGAAGAAAAGGTCGCTTTTAGCATTTTTTTATTTTATAAACTACAGGTTATTAAGTTTTATTAGGTAATATTGTTTTACTTGAGTGGTCACGCCACGGCTTCGCGCGGATGATCCGATCGCCAGTTATCCGAATGCTGCGAAATAAAACACTGGGTTAGGGTACCTAGATTTTAACTACTACAATTACACGTACCTTTAATTTACAATGTACTTTACATCCGCCGCACCTGTCTGGACATAGCTTAATTTACTATAATCTAAATTGACCAAGGAACGAATGAGATTTTTAAGTTTTGGTACATCAGTTGGGGTGCATTCCGAACACTGCAAACTTAATACACGGTAAGCAAGCGCATCACTATAGTGAAATTATAGAGCATAAAGTAAAACAAAACAGCTGGGAGAAAGCATATACATTATTTCTTTATTCTCAGTACAGTAGCACATATTTTGCATATAACTTACCTCTCTCGCTTCTTCCACACTCGTCAACCTCTTCACGCATACTCGTCGGCTTTGGGTACTTTTGAATTGCACTTCACTAATTTGATCTATAATATGTGTGCGTCTAGCGTGGCTTCTCCCGATATCTCCATTCACTCTTGATCGATACACTACATTCGTTTGTCATTCATTCATTTATTTGTGAGAGAGCCATGTTCGGATCGCTGCACCTGGCGTTCCATGGCGTCACACGGTAAGTTACAATTTCTAGCATTGGTGATAAACCTCAGTGTTTTACAATATTGAACATAAATGTAACATGATAAATAAATTAAATGAATATAACACGCAAAAAGAAGTATAACTTTAAAACTGTCTATTTGAGTCACACTGTGTCTACCAATGAGTACATTGTGACAGTTTAGGGTACAAAATGAGAACTGAAGTTTAGTACGACCAATGACGTCATAAAACTCACATTTGTATTTGTGTCGTTTTCGTGATTCGGAATGCAGTTCATTTGATTAGGGATCATTCATTGGTCAATGTATGAAATGAGATAATACATTTAAATACTTATTCCATTAAAAATGGCTACAAACTACGTAAAGGCAGACTTAAATAGGTCACGTTTTTAACACAAATGTTCACATTCTAATAAAAAAATATAATACAGCCATTATACAAATAGAGATCTAGCCTAAACATGAGATGTTGTTGACATTTATGCAGTACCGTCTCAAAGTCTGGAAGCAGTTTTTTTTTTAATTATCGTAAACAATGGCTTAAATAACATCCAGAAAATCAGTCAATATCTGTTTTCACACACCTTCACATAAAAATTAAATAATTTTTTTTTTTAATTTTTTAAGAGCATGTTTGCAAAATTTGTGATATTTTTTGTTAAAACCGATTTTATCTGATACGAGATATCATCATTTAGTCTTAAATACTTCATTGACATGACAAACCCAGCTCTCGCTTCCACACGTTATCATTGGAAGCCAATAAATCAACAAACTATGTAATAACAAGAGACTAGGCAAAGAAGTTTAAGGCGTACCCAAATACAAGTACATATGTGTATGAGGAAAATTCATATTTCATTATATTTGTACCCTACCAAAAGAATAAAAAAAACAATTTTTCCAAATGGTGAAGATTTTACCAAAAGGAATCCGGCTACATCCTCGCTTTAAATCACCTGATTTTTTTAACAAAGGCCAAGTTAAAGATTTTTTAAAAATACTCAAGAAAGTCTCAACACGAGAAGGCAAATCACTGGCACTGGCTATCTTACAAGTGGCAATGTTGTAAGATGAAGTTTAGTACTTCATCTTACAACATTGCCACTTGTAAGATATGCCAGACTTTCCTCAAGAGCAAGCTAAGCCTAAAAATAATGGAATGGTCACCACATCACAGTTACTTGTTTTACCACCAATAGACCTTGTGGATCACTGTGATGGTCTGACAACAGTCGATTCATCAACATCAGTATCGCCAAATCCTTCGGCTTAATACCCCGCCAAACCTATTAGCAAAATGGCGAAAATAGGATTCAAATCTACTACTAGTGGTAGAAAGCTCTAGAGGCTTTTTTATTTTATAAAAATATAGATAATTATAATAAAACAAACGGACTTCATATTATTGTGTTAAATAAGTTTTGCATACCGCTTCCAAATTTATAAACGGTAGTGTATATAGTAAAAAATACATTTCATTATATGAATAGGCCTTAATTAATTTTAGGAGAACACTTAAAATTATTTTAATGATACAAATAAATTAAAAAAAAGAGAACAGCTAGCCATATCAGTAGTCACTTATGATGTGTAACATATACCATCTCACCCTGGTAATAAGCTACATTAATATTTTATCCCTAAAACAAATGATTCAGGTACTATTTGAAATGATTTATGGTAATAAAGAATAATTATTAAAAATGAAAATTGTACTTTTTTTAAATTAAAACTAGGAGTAATGCATTTTTTTATTGAAGACAGTTAGTTACTTTTGTTCAATTTGGGGAGAGCAGAGACAATAGACTTATGACATACTTGTGATTTCAAAGTATTTAAAATCCGTTGAAAAACTTCATCAATAACAGTACCGCTGTTAGCTGTCGAAACATTTTAAGGAAATTATGTATATATATATGAAAATGATATACAAATTACGAATAAATTTAATAAAATAAATTCATTGATGGACTACACAATGAAATATAAAAATTGAGCTCTATTGTCGCCAATGTAAAATTCAACAAGACGGGATTTAAAAGAGAATTTAAGGTGCCGTTTTGATTTCATAAGGAAGAGGATTCCAGAGCCTTACGATTTTTGCAGTAAATGAACAGCTGTAGGTGTTCCTGCATTGAGACGGGATATCGAGTAACAGGTTTCCACAAGATCGAAGCCTGCTGTGTACGTCGCGGAACTGGATTCTATCTTTTAGCAAGTAATTTCAGAACAGGAATGCCCTGCTCTTAATTTGGGAAATAATTTTCTCCACCTATGCAACGGTAATCAATTCCAGTTCTAGCGGTAGTTTGCCTGACATAGGTCAGTTGTCGAGACTGGACAACGTTGACTGCTTAATAAGCTGATTCATTGAAATTGGGGAAGAACCAAAGTGATCATTCAGCGCGTTCAGATCTACGTCACCACTTGCATTAGTGTTAGTCGTGGCCACACCGATACTATTAACGTACTTCCATAACTTGTTTGGAAGACAACCATCAATGTGCTTGCATATGCTTTCGTTTTGCCACTCTGCAGAGCTTGTTACAGCGATTACGTAGAGAAATATAATTACGTTGATTTTCCTCAGAGGGCTCAAGTCGCAGTTTAACCCGCGCCCTGTCCCTTTTGGACATGAATTTTTCAATGTCGGGTATTAACCAAGGTGCTGGATAATGTTTGACACGGACTGGCTTTATTGGAAGATGTCTGTCATATATCGAAAGAAAAATCATGTGTCAGTTTGGAATCCACATCATTTGCTGTGAAAATAGGACTCCAATCGGTATTAACGAAATCTATTTGCAATGCACTTTGATCAAAAGCATCGTAATTTCGTACTAAAATTACTTTATGCTTACGTTTCGGTGGTCGAATTCTAAATGATGCAAAAATTAAATCCATAAACTGAGACAAAATTAGAAGATGTCGTGATCAAATTGAGTAATGAAGTGTGAAGAAAATGCGTGGGGCCAAGGTTCAGGTTATTTAGATAGAGGGAGTGAAGCAAAGGATAGAAACCTATTTGCAATCATTTTAATCAGGCAGGTATTAAAATCACCCATGATAACCTGATTCCTTGACCTCTCTGCACATTAATGTAATTAATGTGCAGAGAGGGACTATAGTACACTCCAAGTAATACCTTTTTATGATGGAGCTATACCTCCAAGAAAAGATGTTCCGGTGCTTGGTTTACGTACAGATAACGAGATCACCTTGCAAGCGATATCGCTACGCATATAGATAGCCACTCCTCCACATCCAACCATTCTAGATGACACATCATGTTCACTAGTACATGTGCGATCATGTCGAATAAGACGAAAGCCGGGAAGGGTATACAATGTTGAAGGAAAACTCGGGTTCAGAAAGGACTCCGAAACAAGGATAGCATGAATTTTATTGGTTGAAAAAGTAGACAGAAAATTAAGATAATGTGCAGCTATACTCTGAGTGTCCAAATGGACAACGTTGATTTTTTTAAATGTGATGAAAAAGCTGATTCATATTTTTCACTCGGTGCGGGTTCATAGGAGAGATTTTCGAAACTATAACAGCTATCAGAAGACGAAGACAACGAGAAAAATTCATCGGAGGAATCCTGACGTACTTATGGCAACATTGAGCTAAATAACAAATATTTATGAAATAAAAAGTTCATAAACCTAATAAATAAATAAAGCTTCGTCTATCAAAAACTCACCGGCAGCAAAACCAGATAAGTTTATCACAAAACAAAGTACAATGACTTAAAATAAACATCATGTAAATAGCAGTTGGCAAATTTTGTACATAAACATTTGCACTTTTGTCCGGTCGTTTAAATTGTACATAGCAATTGAAGTTCGGTACCGAAACATGTTCATTCACGTTTCCTGACGACGGGTCCAAGTCGACTGAGAAATGCCATCTGTATGTGCAGACATTTCAGTCATTTCGGTATTTACAGCGGCATAAAAATCGGCATCAAACGGGTCTACCGCAGGAACATGAGCATCCAAGTTTTCAACATCATCGTGATCATTTTCCTCATTCTCAATGTACATTTCATGGCAAATTTCCATTGTCTTAACGATGTCTAGATGTGAATCAAACTCTTTCCTTGCCTGCATTATAATGATTTCATTGTCATCATATAATTGTATATATTTTCGATCAACTAAAATATCAGTCTCTTCATTGCGAAATGGTAAATACAATGTTACCATTTCGCGTTTATACTCTTCCAGATCAGCGACTATATCGCTTGAGCTAAAGTAAGATCTTCCAGTTCGACTGGTCTTCTTTCGTATTTTTCAAAACAATTATTTAGCCATGAGTCAGTCGAATCATCGTCAATTTCCTCTGCGTTCAATTGCTCAAGAGACTTTCTTACCCGTTGTCTTTCAATTGGCCGAACAGTGGCTATATAAATGACTTTCACAGAACTAGATACCATCGGCAGCCGTAGTAAGAACCAGGCAGCTTCTTGACTTGTCATTTCCACTGCATTGAGCATGTCTATACTAAGCTTGCGAGTAATTTCTGCAATATCAAATTCGGGATGTTCATCCATGACTTCAATAATTTTGCACTGAAGATTACTAATACCTCGATTGATTTTGGTGACATATTCGACGACATATGCAGCACATGAGTACTCATCAATTATGAACTGAAAACCCATATTTGCAGCAAGGACATTTAAAATAAATGGATTGAATGCATTAATCCATTTCTCAGTGGTTTGCCGCTTGAGAAAAACCATGGGTCTCTTGATACCTGCTCTAAGTACGTCGAGGTAAAACTCATCCGATAAAATGTTGTGCTCCTCGAAAAAATGATCTATATCTCTGTAATCATTTTCTTCGAGTGCTTTCCACAAGTTATTGTAAAAATTTGCGAGGTTACTTCGTCGAGGATCATCTGCAGGCATAGGAATAAGGATAACAGTAGATCGGCTTGGCATGAACGGTGCTCCGAAACGACATTTCTGGTTTGCAGCATTACCAATTTTGTTGTAGCATGTAAATGCGTGTTTGTGCTCTTGAAGTTTTTCATGACCGGATGCATTCTCTTTTGATACAGACACAAGACTATCGATAAGTTTTATAGCAACGTTTTGATCATCATTAGTAGCATCTTTTGGGGCATTATTTAACCATAGTAGTATATGTGCGTGCGGGCCGCCTCGATGTTGAAATTCAATTCGCTTAAAAAAATTCGTAGCATAATGGCGCTCAAATGGACTGTGTCGTTTTGATTGTAAAATTCCTATAATAGTGTCCACGAGTTTATTAAAATAAATCGCACATGTGACGGGATCTTCGTTAATAAGTGTTGCTTTTGAATTGTAGTGAAAATTGTGTAAGGCATCATCGTCGATCTCAGCACCGTCATTTTTCAGCTTGTAAAGTAATTTCATTAAGTTTGTCCATCCAAGCTCGTTTGCACTCATTGTTAAGAAAAATGTTGGTTTTCCAAGTTGTCTTATCATTGCGAACAGATCTTTTTTACGCGCTGCCCAGTAATATGCTGAATTTGGAATATGAGATAATGCTAAATTATTATCAATACAATTATTTACGTAATCTGTAGAGTTTAATTGCGCTCGTGTAATTGTGCTATGTTTGCCGATGTATCTGAAAGCTATCTTTAAGGTGTCACGTGTACGTAAACGCAAAATTTTCATGGCCATATAGAGTAAATGCGTGGGAGTAACTCCTCGTCGATCGGCCCGCCGTAACTCACTTGTCGCTATCATAAATGGGGTAACCTTAATCTCTTCCTTAAAAGTTCTGAATTGTCCAAGGTAGATCGACGGAAATGACAGCTCTTCACAATGTTCATCAAATAAGATACACTTAGGCAAGGTATTCTCACCAGGAGCAAGGCAGAGATATTTATTCTCGTCCCAAAGCAAAGTTTGTTGTTGCGCTGTCAAGCTTTTTGCAGTATCAATTACTTCACTGAAGTCATCGTGATCTATCTGATCTATGGGAGGGCTTTTAACATTAAAGAGCGACTCGTCGATTGTGATTCCATAAAATTTATAAAGTTCTTCGTTAACTAAATATTCGAGCCAAGTTTTTACCACATGTTTTTTGACGTAGCCCATCAGATAACTGGATTTGCGTATTTTTTTACGTTTAATATGGACATTGATTGCATAATCATCTTCAAGATCTCGAGGAAGTGTTCTAACCATATTATCTACAGATACCGGCACGTTGATTGCCTGTCCCAAAATTCCATACTGACCACTTCCGTGTCGTAGTCTCCTGATAGTCATGAATGGTAATCGTGGGGAAATGAGACGCTCAGAAATCAAATCAAGTTCAGGCAAATGAGGTGGCCTCGATGGATATTTAAAGCCATTAGACTTTGACAGTGCCGGAATTTTATTTTTACTGAGTGCCAAATGACACGTATAACAAACGCGAGCAATTTCAAAATTGAGGTCTGGAAATTCAGCCGAGATAAGTTCTCTTGCACGTGGAGGTAGGCTTTTCATATTATTTTCGTACCATAGACGATCACAAACATAACACACTGCACCGAAATGATTGTCTAAAAATTTGGTTTTAAATTCATCATGAGCGGTACTGAATTTTTCATAATCGTGATACTGACGAACAATAGTTATTTACAACATGTTCCACTTGTTCAACATCTTCTCGAACGACTCTTTCATTTTCAAAATCGGCAGGGCGCGGGTAAATTATTGCAGGGAGTGTATTGCCAACAACCAGATTTGGTAAAACAGTAGTTGCGCCGGCATTTGATGTCTGTGAGAGAATTGAGTTTGCTGCACGTGCCCGAAAATCCCTGCTACGCTGAGTCGAACTACGCGCAATTTTTTTTGGCTTTACCTTTCCTGTTCTTAATTTTTCCTCACGTTTTTTCTGCCGGTAAAGTCGCATATATTCTGCTCTGGATTTACCCATCTCTGCAACAGACGAAACCATTAGACTTAAATTAGAATTATAAATATTTATGAAATTATTAATATAAAAAAAATATCCGTGTAATTAATTAATTTGTATTATATTTTATAGTTAAAATTCTTTAGACGCGATAATATGACGAGTAATTTAGATCTTATTCGGACGGAAATAACGTTCTAAAATGGAAATGACGTTCTGTAAAATATATATATATATATATATATATATATATATAAAATGACAATTCTTGTGAATACAGTGAATAATTATGTATTAATTTAATTAATACTTTTACAAATGCAACAAAGTATTCGTTCCTTACCATTATGATATTAATTTGTTGTCTGTGGCAACTTCAGTCTTGTTTTGAACGATTATTGGTATATTTAGTAAAAAAAATGGTTTTTTATTACTCATACTGTAAATTATACTATCAATAAATACTAATCTAAACTTTAATAAGAGATATTTATTTTATATTTAATCATTTTCAGTAATATCTGCTACAACAGTCAAAGAAGCTTTACTTCGTGCGTAAATGTTTACACACACTCATTTTTAATGTGTAACATCTTTCCTCTCCCTTTCCATCAATCTACGACAGTGATTTCTTGAAAAGAGACGAAAGTGTGTAACAGGAAGTCGGGGAATAACGCGCTAATTGATTTACAAATAAGCGCGCGCAGTGGTAGAGATGGCCATCAGACGATTGGTACTATTGATAATATAATTTACAGTATAAGTAATAAAAAACCACATTTGCATAACTTATTACAAAGTCAATTTAATTATTATCATAATGATTGGTTGACAAAAGATGTCAATAATCACTCAAAACAAGACGACAATGTCACAGACAATAAACTAATACTTTGTTGAATTTGTAAAAGTATTAATCAAATAAATACGTATTTAATTTACTAAACGTTATTTTCGTTTAAAAACGTTATTCCGCCGAAGATCTGCGTTATTTGCCATACCGCGTCTTAAGAATTTTAACTATAAAAAACAAATTAATTCATTACACGAATAATTTCGTTGATATTAATAATTCTTAAATATTTGTAATTATAATTTAATTCAAGTTGCGTCGTATTACCAAGGTGAGGCGTCAGGTGTTACACAGCGACTACACTAAGACACGCGCGTTCTTCTTTTTTTTTGATTAAATCAAAACAAAAAAATCAAGAAAATTTATTTTAATTTTGAGGTTAACCTCAATATCAAAATAAACTACATACTGAAATATTTATTCGGATAATTATGCATTACCAGTCACTTGTATTTTTTATCAATGATCTGCACTTTTTTCAGACACAACTTTTTTTTCAACAGTATATACATTTATTAATATAGTTTACACATATAAATTATTATATATAACAGCATACTTTATACACAAGGCTGTAGGTAAAGCACACAGCTGATGCATTTTCCTTCTCTATTTCTCTTTCTCGTTACAAACACTCACTACCGACCTCTCGGAAAATGGGTTGGTGCTATCTGAGCTATTCTACCACCGAGCGCGCACTTCCCCAGTTTCTTGCTACACACTTCCGTCCCTTTTTACAAAATCACTCCCACAGATTGCAGGAAAGCGAGATGAAAGATGTGCATATCAATAGTATCTTCTTACTTGTGACATCATACCGTGCCATCTCTTTCCAAAAAAAATTGTTTGTTTTAACATTGTATTCAATACTGAATTAAGTAAAAAGTTGAAACATACATAGGTAAGTGCACGAACATTTACAATGGCAACGAAGACTTTTTGTATTGTTTGTAAAGTAGGTGGGGAAATTAAATCAAAAATTTGCCTCACAACCGGGGTGGTCAATCCCCTCTCTTCTATAGACCCGTCTTGGGACAAAATGAGTATAAGTTTTCTCATTTTTTAATTATATATATTAAAATTAATTGCTTTAATCTTGCAAAAACTTGTAGGTGTGTAAATAGTTCGCCTATCACGGGAATAGAGTCGTGAAGGTTTTCCCATTTTTTTTTACTGTGTTGCATACATTAACAAAATATTCACCTTAAGCGGTAGGCCCCTTCTTGTTAAGTAGATTTACCAATAAATAAACGGGTTCCATATCGTTTGCTTTCAATGTAAGCATCGAACATTGCTCTAACGAAAACATTAACTGGATGAGGGCGAAACCTACAAGCCATTGGAAAACTGTTGTCCTCGTACATCGACATATGTAGCGGTTAGTTTACCAACTGGAAATAAGTTTGTAATCGCAAAAAAAAGTTTTTTTTGGTGATATAAGTACAAATTTAATATAACATCACGTGGCACAATTTGGGATAAACTACAATCTCATTTCATACTTACATGACGTCACTGAGAAGCGAATTCGATAGAAAATAAATCTATGTTAAAATATTAAAAATCTGTCTTATTTTGTTCGATGACGTCATGCGTATGGTACAAAGGGGATTTTCTTTCCAGTCTATTTTAAACCGCATTTAAAAAGCCTCGGGGTGAGAACGGTCTTATCGGTGTACTAGTACCTCAGCAATCCCGTTTAAAAATTATGAAATGTTGCCCACATTTAATAATTGCAAACGGGAATTACATTGAAAGCAAACGAAATGGAACCCGTTTATTGGTAAATCTACTTTAATAAGCAGGGGGCCTACTGCTTAAGGTGAAGGCGGTTCAGTAAAGATCTTGCCGGATCGATTTGTCAGTTTCGTTAGGACTCGAAATATTCTCAAAGGCTCTCGATATTTTCCCGCCAATTTATTTATTATTGGTAATTTATTTATATTTAATAATTAATTATTAAATTCATTATTATTTAATTTCATATGCCTAGCCCAAGAGATTTGGTGAGAAGTTTTAGTAATTAATAGTAATAATACATAGATAATTGCAAAAATGAAGTAACAAACTTATAAAGTAGTGAAACAAGCTATATTATTTGTGGGTTTCGTGCGTGATTATTTCGTTTCACATGAAAACGACTCCAATTCTGTGGGAAAAGATTTGGAAAAAAAAACTGCGAAAGTATCGAATCGACCTTGACCTTAACGAGCTCCACCTTGCAAGACTGCAGCAAAATGAGAACTCTCTACAGGGCTGACGAGAGATGACAGGTGCGAGTGGGAGGTGAGATTGCAAGAGTAGCAATACGAGAATGTACTTCTTGTATGTACACCTCTAGTGGGCCGTAAGTTTGTTTGCCACATGATAGTATAAAAAAACGTGTCTCGGAACGCCCGACAGAAATGATAACTTAAACTAATCCGCTGCCACACACGTACGGAGCCGTAACGCGTTACGTAACGAAGCGTATACCCTCCCATAAGAAGTTATCACTTCAAAAAGATGAGCATGTGCCTTGCTATCATTATGGGTTCCTTCGGGACTCTGGAAGGGTCAACAGCTGGAAATAAGTTGTCTCGCAGTAAGGCAAATTATTTCCAGCTGTTCGTGGCCTTTGGCATCAAACAAAAATACCTAGACACCATGTTGGATATTTACAGACACAATTAACAAAACTATAAAAAAAAAATCTGAAAAAGATTTTTTTGCATTAAAAATAAATTATGTACAAAGTAAGCTAAAATCAACTACTAAATAATTAAAATTGTTTAATGAAAAAATGCACCTTCCTGTTGAGCCGGGACTAAAACCCATGGCCCCTTTACCAGAGTAGGTACTCTTCCATCTGAGCTATGAGGAAGGTTTGTGATAGGGACTTTTTCCACTAAATGTGGGGTGGCGAAATTTCTCAAAACTGGAGAAGGCTTATTTCAATTTAACTGAAATAAGACTTATTTTAGGATTACACTTTGTTCGACCATGGGCAATTGAACCTAATAAAATTATTGCTGTTCAACAACGGAATCAGCATGCTGAGTTCTTAAATGCACATTCAAACTACTCCTCTGTGTATATTTTCGCTTGCAGATCTCACATTCGTACGGTTTCAACCCTGAATGAGACCTCAAATGCCGATCCAAACTAGACTTTTGAATAAATCTACGCTCACATATACTGCACATAAAAGGCTTGTCACCGGTGTGTCTTCGGAAATGTGTTTTCAAATTACCTTTATTTTTAAATTTGCACTGGCATATAGCGCATTCAAACGGCGTTTCACCTGTATGGGTTCTCACATGAGCCGTCAGAGCACTTTTCTCACTAAATTTGTACAAGCAAACGGAACATTCATACGGTTTCTCCCCGTTGTGTACTCTCAAATGCTTTTTCAAATTGCTGATGTGTTTGAAATCGTGTTCGCATATAGGACATTTAAATGGTTTATCATCTGTATGTATTCTTAAATGTACTCTCAAATTGCTTTTGTCTTTAAACCTCTGATTACACATATTACATTCAAACGGTTTCTCCCCTGTGTGAACTCTTAAATGCGTTTCTAAATCCCCTTTTCTGATTGATGTATACGGACACTGTGGACATTCATATGGGTTATATTTACCTTTCCTTGTTGTGTGGCCACTGGCTAATGTAATAACTTTCTTTCCTACTAGCTCACTGTGTCCTAGAACTGCTGCAGGATTAATATTTCCACTTACAAACTGTCCCTGGTCTTTATTCTCTTGAGTACCTGTAAAAGGTAACTGCATATAGCGAAGACTGTATAACAACCTCAAAGAGCAAATTTACTTTCATAGATGGCAACATAATACGTGCAAAGACTGCACTACCCATTAGCAGTGTCCTTTTCTTAATCCATTAAGATTGGCAGGGCCCACTACCTAAACCTGAGAATTTGGGGAAGATTCTGATTTGGACATGGAGCGACTGTTGTCAGACCTCCACAATACTGAGGGAAACCTAGACCTTTCCTAGGCAAGGTCCCATTAACAGTGTACCCTTGTTAATCTGGCATGAAGCTTATGTTTTTGTATGTAACAGGTTTTGACATAGTTCTATTCAGAGTAACGCTTATTAGTTATGGCCATTAACCATCAGTTGATTTATCAAAAAAATATCAAAAACATTAATGTAAAGCTTAAAGACAGAGAAAAAATATATGTTCTACATTATAAATATATAATACACGCAATATCTAACACAGTGGAATTTTCACATTTAATGTTTATGTAATGAACATAGTTATTTTTACATTACAGACATGACAGTAGTGCTATCAGAATGCTACATTCAATAATCCCTACTATTTTTAAGAAATCCAAGAAAGGGGTAGAAACGTAATTGGTTGTATTTGAATAACATATATGTTAAATATTGAATTGTCACAATACAATATTTAACCTTATTCACCTAAGAGTTGGCAGTGCCAGTGGCTAAAGGAGGAGTGCCTATTTGTTTTGTTCGAGTTAGTGAATTAAAAGCTTATATACGTCGTCCCAAGACAGGTCTAGTAGATTCTGAGACAAATTATTAAACTCAATAGATTTCATTGTATGAAAGTTAGCATTCACAGTTGACCTCGTATGGACCACTTAATACAGATAATTAATATCACATTGCTGGAATGTCATATACAAAAAGAAATCACATATCCTTACCAAGGTATCCTTCTAGTAGGAATAAATCAAAACCCACTAAAATAAATTAAATCTTACAAATTATATGTACTAAAACAAAAATATATATTACAATATCAATTATGTAGCATAATATTATATAGTTTGTCTATAGTTCAAGCTACGGTTATCAGTAGTTTAAGTATTTAGATATATAATAGAAATATTGTGACATATTTTTACTTTTGGATTACCCTGTAATTCTATTTACAAAGAACAAACAACATAATTGGTATTATAAGGTATATCATTCATTGATATACATTAGTATATTAAAAATTCTCTGTTCCCTTAATATTCTGCTAGAAATTATCCCATGTAGACTATTTTGGGAGAAATTTTATTTAATTCAATATTCCCAAAATATACATCCTTTGATTTTTAAGTTTTTTGTGAAATCATGTTTTTGCAGTCATAGACAAGAAAACAATAATTATTTTTGTAATCAAGACTCGACTGACTGATTAAGAAGACTAGGATCTGACTATATTATTTCTATATACTATATTGTTTTATGTAGTTCTTGTATGCACTTTATTACACAATACTGTACGGTTTGATTAAATGCACCTGCTTCAAAATTAATTGTGGGATGTTTAGGGAATCGTAAATCAAAGATTAATTTGTTATTACATGAATATACCGAAGGGCGATTAAGATGGGAGATTTTGGGAACGTACAACAATTTATTTTACACTTTCCCAAAACAGCCCATGTGGGATGTTATGGGAACAGAGGTTAAAAATGCCTTGTTTTGCCAATTATACCCACTATTTCAGAATACCTCAGTAGGGAACAATATAAAGCCCACCTTTCTTTAAGGGGGGACCTATTAATCTTTTTGTTCTCATCTAATAACATTTCTTTGTCATTATTTAAGAATAAATTACTATTTATAGTTGATACCTACAAGTCATTAACCTATTGAAAGATTATTTGAAAGTCATAAATACCTACCTATTTTTTAATTTATTTGTTTTTTACTCTTATACTTCAAATCATTGGTATGTCAAATTATCACCTTCCCTTATTTCTTATAATTAGCATGTAGTTAAAGCACTATGTCTTACATAATTCCACTAATTATGCTTTCATGACATAAAATTTTTGCATTTCCCATTTGAAGGTGTAATGTCTTTTTATATAAATGCTACGACTCAGAGCAGAATAACAGTTTAGAGCAGTGCTGTTTGCCGAATGTTACAAAACCGACAACAGAATATGGGAAGAATAACAGAAGCAGCATGCGGTGCTTTCCTTATTACTATGCGAGTTATTTGAAGATGACATAGTAACAGATACATTATTAGGAAGTGGCACAACCTGACTCATTTCATGGCAAATTATTTTCAATGCTATCGCCAGTAATATTTAAAACAGTGCAAAAATTATGTTACATATTTATAAAACAATATATTATCTCAGAATATTAAGATTTTATACAAGACACCATTAACTTTCAAATATCATTATTTTTAATGAGTCAATTAGGAGTATTCCTAACCTTCACATCTTCAACTTGGCAAATTTTATATTCTCTCTTGGAGTTCAGTCCACACAATATTAAACATACTCAGACTCCATGGTTTTGCTATTACTATATTTAAATTTGACTAAAAACAATCTGGTTAAGTTTGAAGACAATACATTGTTAAAGCAAATAGGTGTGTACAATTATTTTTATTCAATTATTATAGAATCGGGGTGTTGTCTTTTTAAATGCACATTCAAACTACTCCTCTCTGTATATTTACGTTCACAGATCTCGCATTCGTACGGTTTCAACCCTGAATGTGAGCGGAAATGTCGATCCAAACTAGACTTTTGTATAAATCTACGCTCACATATACTGCATACATAAGGCTTGTCACCGGTGTGTCTTCGAAAATGTATTTTCAAATTGCCTTTATTTTTGAATTTGCAATGACATACGGGACATTCAAACGGTGTTTCACCGGTGTGCGTTCTTACATGAGCTGTTAGTGCACTTTTTTCACTAAATTTGTTCAAGCAAATTGAACATTCGTATGGCTTTTCTCCGTTGTGTACTTTCAGATGTTTTTTTAGTGTACTTATGTGTTTGAATTCGCTTTCACATATCGGACATTTAAACGGTTTATCACCAGTATGTATACGTAAATGTACTCTTAAGTTGCTTTTGTCTCTAAACTTTTGATCGCACATTTCACATTCGAACGGCTTCTCGCCGGTGTGAACTCGTAAATGTGTTTCTAAATCCCCCTTCCTGGCCGACGTGTACGTGCACTCTGGACATTCATATGGGTTATATTTACCTTTTCTCCTCGTGTGGCCACTGGTTATTCTAACGACCTTCTTTCCCACCAGCTCACTGTGTCCGAGTATCGCTGCAGGATTGATATCGATAATCACAGCTTCTCCCTGGTCACATCCAGTATCTGGGAACGGCAAATGGGATTTATCATCAAGTTCGTCATCATCCCACATGTCTTCATTATCAGAGTTGTCATTTTTCGTCAGTCCGTCTGATTCTCCGCTGTAATCTCCGTCCGGTTCATCACATTTCCTAATTTCTACTTCGACCATGTCTGACGGGATGGTCATTTCATCATCAGAATCCGCGTCTGATACTGCTTCTTCTTTAATTGTTGCAACTTCGAATGTTGTGGTGTACTCGGTCGTTACATTAGCTACATCACAGTAGTCCAATGGACTGACAGACAAACCGTGACTCAAATTAAATGCCTCGCGATCGATACTGGCGATTGATTCTCGCTTTATAGCTTCACCACTGCGTAATATCTGCGATAACAATTCATCAGCTTTAACCGATTTTATTCCGAAGCTATAGCACTTCAATAGCTGCTTGTAACAAAGTAAACAAGCTACCACCGGCTTGTCAGTAACGTTGAACTGTTTTCTAGTTAAACTTTCATAAATGTCTTGCAACGCAGTGTCGTCCACAAGTCGCATAGGTGAGTCCATCGCCAGACAAAGCCTGCATACACTTTTCGAAGACATTTTGTTTGTTTGTCAATAAATGCTTTTAAAAACACGAAACTACTTTACGCGTTCACAATTGACAGAATAAAACAGGCTATATTAAATCGAAAACTTCATAATGAATAATCGCTTTCCGGAATATAAAGCTAAGGAAGGTGAGACAAAATGAATTCAAGAATATTTCCTCTGGATCGAAGAGAATTCCTCATCCTCCCTGTGGCTGACTAGAGTTTACTTACACATCCAAAGGCAGATAGATATTTCTGTCCCCTAATGTATTTGTGCACCGTCTCCATCTGGATTTTCGCACTAGTAACTGTAGTATCAATTATAGACAACAGATGTCACTATACAAAATAATTCGTTTTCTCAGTGGGATATTTACATTGTCTCGGAAACCGTAGTCGAATCGGATTCGAAAAGTTATAACTCAAATTTCAGACATTTTGAGTGAAAGCTTTTCGATTCCGATCGAACATGGTGTTTCAAGCAAATGTGAATACGGCTACAGATAGCACTACTTTCTACTAGGTGAAGGTCATGTGTTCTCAGTGATATCGTTGTAAAGATTTTATCGAATGTTATTTTAAAATATTCTTAATTAATATTTTTCTAAATAAAACAGGAAGTGCCTGACTTTTCTGGTCCTTTTTGATGACCTCACTCACAAGCAGGAACAAAATCATCATAGGAGAATATTGTTCATTATATGAGTAAAAAAAACACGCTGCGTTAACAACGGGGCTGGTAACCACCTGGCGATGCTACCAGTGTTGCAAACCATCACAACTACATGAACTGAGTCAAATCAGGCGGGCTATGTGCTCTATTGTCACTCTGCACTGTGGAAGAAAATAATGATCTATGCCCAAACCGACGTTCTTCAGGGATACATCTTCTGATTGCAATAACGGAGGGCATTTAATAGAAATAAGTTTTTCTACAAAAACCAATATTGATGACTCATATTCGCTTTCACTCCTCGGCATTTTTTCATGCTTTTATTTTATAGCAATATTAATACTGTACCTACAATCTTACACTCACAAAACAGCACACCAACAAAAAAGAACTATTAAACGGTATTCCTGCGCATTGGAAACGATAATTATTTTTTCAACTATCACTAACTATGTAAAATTGTTGAACTTGTAAATACTCCTAGAACTTACAACTTCAACAATTTTTACAAAACGAATTCTTTTTGTCTGTGATATAAACTAACTCTAAGATTAGATATATGATGTATGTGCAAATTCCTACGTACGTCGTTCATTGCAGATAATACTCACAAGAAGAGCAAACATGTTGCTTTCAGTTAACTTTCTTCTCCAGAAAAATACATTGTCTGCAGGTGTCTTAAAAATAAGAAAGAGTGGTATGTCTGGATCTGATAGTCAGTCGCGGTACTAATCCATATTGTACCTAAAACATACTTATTCATTCTTGTGGTTATTATGTCTACGAAGACGTTTGAGGTGTGAGTCCAAAATTTTACATTGTTTTGCTCAGAAACAGAGCTGTATATTCTTTATAGACAAGGTATTTTGTTATTACTAAATAATGATTATTAAAATATTTTATTACAATGAATTAAAATTTTGCCATTCCATTCCCCATTTTGTAAAACCCAGACATATAGGTGGCCGAGGGTCATATACCATACTGTAGATAATTATATCACTCTTGATAATAAGCAAATATATCACTATACCTATATAATTGAAATTACGTCTTTTAAATGCAACACTCCGAAATCAACCCAAAACATGACCTAGTACTTGGCGCGAATAATGAGAGGGCGCCACGGCATAATGATTCGAAAAAGAATTCAAGAAGCACTCTCTCTCTCTCTCTTTCTTTCTCTCTCTCTCTCTCTAGTGTTCCATAAAATGTATATTATACACACATCAAAAGTGTCTAGGGATCAACATATATTTTTGCAATAACTTTTCTCCTGATTGATATTAATTAAAATTTTCTTTAAGGATTCATCAAATTTTCGTTTGTCTACAGTAACGATAAACCAAGTCACCTTTGCATTAATAAAGAAATTTGCCATTTTCATAATAAAGGGATTTTTGACATTTGAACCACTAACATTAAAGTTCGAAAAAAAGACTGAAATAACAGTTTTCTTTAAAATTTTATTGGGTAACACACATCAAAAGTCATTTAAGCAGGGAAGAAATACTCAGAGCCGTGGGAATGATAGAAGCTGGTTCCCGGCAACGTACTGTGGCTTTAGCTCTGAATACAAGTCAGAGTGTTATCAGTCGACTTTGGACACGTTACCGAAGCACTGGTAGCGTGGCTGAGCGCCATGGAGGACGGTATCGCTGCACCACACGGAGACAAGACCGATACATTCAAATCACAACTCGAAGAGCTCCAACAATAACCGCCATGATGTTAGCCGTGACGCTTCATCACAAAGACGTGTTCACGCACACAAATGTTTGTCCTGTGTGACAATCGAACCCACGAGCATTGGTGTGAAAGTCTCGTTATTAACCACTGTGCCGCCGAGCTTGTCAAAAGTGCACTGTGACTGAAGAACTGGGTTGAATGGGACTGATTAGAGTAACATGAATGTTTAGCTATTTTTAGATCGAACTAATTTAAAGCATTTTATTGATAAACTAGCTACTCGCCCAGCTTCGCACGGGTGATCCAATCGTTACCAAACTTCACAGAATCACCTGCTGGGCTAACCTGAAGATTCACTGAAAATTTCATCAAAATCTGCCCAGCCGTTTTTGAGTCCATAGAGGACATACAGACAAACATTCATTTTTATATATATAGATATCATCATTATTTCTTGACACACTACCATTATTATGAAGCCGAGGAACTAATAAATAAAGATTTGATTACAATGTTTCTATTGTTGAATTCCCGCTAAAAGTTTCTCGTATTCACTAGTTTTGCCATATTCTCATCCCGTAGGTTTGGTAAAAGGAGTTTAAGGAAAAGATCCAGGATAAGGGCAGCAGCGCCTTATGCATTACCTCCAGAGTCTTCGCCAAAGATCTGTCTGTTCGGCAACGTCGAATGACGAAGCTGAGGCCGATACTGACGCCATTATTTCTACGAAAACTGAGATTCTGAGCGGGGAAGTTCTATGGACAGCTGTGCACATCGTTGTTACAGACGGGCAACAATGCTACTCAAGAGCTAAACTGACCTGACACTATACCCATGATATTCCGAACATCAGTCTGCATGAGATTCGTATGGCTCTCAAACAGCTTAACAATGACAAAGCACGCGAGAGACGGAATTACGTCGAAGACACTTCTGGGCCGAAAGCCGGTACTTGTACTTCTTCAGAAGCTCTCCAATTCCGTCATACACTCCGGCGAAACACGGGAAGAGTGGATAGACCGATATCGCTTCCGAGCCGCGTTTATGTACCTACCTACTGTTTATTAGTAGGATGGCAACGCGCGAGTGATTCATATATTGCAAGCGTTCATAAGCTACGGGAACTGCTTTACGTCAGATGGGTCATACCTCCGGAAAAAGGATAAAAAAGACGCGACCCAGAGGTTTTGACGAGCTCGGTGGCTCAGTCGTGAAAGACGCGACTTTGACACCAACGCTCGTGGGTTCGATTCCCACACAAGGCAGACATTTGTGTGCATGAACATGTCTGTTTGTCGTGGTCTGGATGTTTTAAGAGACGTAGGGTGCATAAAAGCAGCCCGTCTGGGGAAGTACCTCCACCTCACAGAAAACCGCAGCCAAATGACAACTGCCTAGAGGGTTGTTGTGTTCCTGTGTGTGAGTGAGGTCATCAGTAAGCTCCTATGGAGTTGCTGTGTGAGCGGCAGAGGAGACATCGCGCGAGTGATACTCAATATATTACACGCGTTAATAGGCTACGGTAACTACTTTACATCAGGTGGGCCGTATGCTTGCATGACTCGCGACGTTGTATAAAAAAAAGACCCAGTGTGTGGGGACGAATTCCCCCTCGACGAACGTGTAGAATGAAGCTGTTGTCTTTATATCAAATAACTCTTCAGAACACAATCGTATAATCGGTAACAATGGTACGAGTATAATCGGTAGAACACACAAATTCCCTAGTTTATGGGGACCTACCTATGGAGAACCTATGAACCAATTTTGCATCTATACAGATAAATAAAATTGGAGTGTCTGTTTGTAATAGGGGAGACCGGGTACAAAAGTAACAATTTGTACTTTTACCTTCATTTCTGGCTGGATGTTATTATTGTCATTAAATTAATGTAACCATATATAAATTCAGTTTAAGTTCTTTACACTAATAACTCGATTTATTTTATTGTGGTGTGTTTTATATGAATATCAGAGAGTTAAAAAAAATTGTCAGTTGTTACTTTCGACCACGTAGGCAGGCCGAAAGTAACACGTTATGGGTCGAAAGTAACAAGACAAAGGTGTTGGTAATGAATACAATATTACACGTTACATCAACAAATTATTTATTTTTTGACGACTTTATATTAATAACTGCATTTTAAATGCTCAATAATTATATATTTTAAGAAAACAAAAAAATAAAAATTATATTAGTTTAAATAATTAGATCAATGTTAATCATTCTTTTATAATCAGACATTCGTTATTATTCTCCTATTCAGACTCGCAATTATGGCACACATCATTCTTATCATCATCCACGCATTCCACATAAGAGTATAATGTTACATGGCAAACATTATATTTTATTGCCAGGGTTCTAATTTTTGCACCATATTTGAAATGCTCTTCAGCCGCTTTCCGATACACTTCTGTGTCGACAGTTCCTCGTGCAGTAGTTCTTATCCGTTGTCGCGGCAATCGCGGCATTCTGTTAAAGTAAAGACGAGACATAATAAAAATAAGATGTAGGTAAGTAAATCATTACGGGGACAAAAGTAACATGTTACTTGTGTACCCATACGACTATGTTACTTTTGTACCCTTCCTTATTTTTGTCAAAACGTGTAATATAACCTTAAAACAAACGGAGCTAGACAAAAACGAATTTCAACAATGTACAATCAATCTAATCAAGAATGGATAGGTATGCAAACATTCAGATTACTGTCATCCTTTTACGACTACGTAAACGTTAAATAAGAAAACGTCGAAAAACTTACTTTTGACGTAGCGTAGCGTCCTGTCACACAAACTAACAGCGCGTAGTGCATGCGCCGACTGATTGCAAGTGAGCAGCCATGCAATTCTGTAAGAGCAAACGTCCTTACATCCTCGGAAACATCGGCTGTTACAGCCTTGAACACAAAATTGCAATTCTTTGGTGTCGCTTTTCATGATTGTGCGACACTAGCGCCGCAAGGCTGCGTTTGGAATTGGAATTCTACAAGGCAAACAGCCTCGCGTACGCTTACAGCCTTATAGAATATCAAATAATTTAGCCGTGATCGCAGTAGACAATGTCAAAGCTGTGACATCTGTGATCACAGCCATTACGAGTCGCTTAGAGAATTGCATGGCAGGTCACTCCCGGCTATCACCTGACTGCGGTGTAGCGATATTCGCCCATTGGATAAATCTAGAGAGCATTCGTTACTTTTGACCCGCCGTTACTTTTGTACCCGGTCCCCCCTATTAAAATAACCGCTTTTTACTAAATGCATATGGATATATACACGGTACATATAACAAAATGAATATTTTTACAATTTTTGTCTGTCTGTCTGTCTGTTTGTTCCGGCTAATCTCTGAAACGGCTGGACTGATTTTGACGGGACTTTCACTGACAGATAGCTGATGTAATAAGGAGTAACTAAGGCTACCTTTATTTTAGAAAATTTATTTATATTTGTTAATATAAATAACAATAAATAAATTCCCTGCTACGGGTCGGGGGTAAAGTAGAACGCGCAACTCTTATTGGCTAATTCATGTATCAACATCGCGTCACTTATCGGCTTATTGGTTAAAATATTCTCCCATTGGTCAGTAAGTTTGAATCGCTAAGATATTTAGCTGTTTTGATGAATGGGGGTGCCTCTATGCGCCGTCAAGTGTATTAATAGTTTGTGCCACAATGTGATACGATAGTTAACGCAATAATCTTTATTTTTCAGGAGTAAGATCAGCGACCTACCGCCAGCGCTTAGTCAAACGTAAACCTCTTCTAGACTTCCTGATAAACCTCGGCTTCGTGAAGGAAGTGACCTACCGGTACAACGTCGGCGAGGATTGTGACAGTACGGAAAATGATATTGATGAGCCTAGATAGTTGATCAAATTAAAACAAATTAAATTCAAAAAAAAAAATATATTAAAAAAGGACTCATGAGTATATATACCTTAGAGTATACATAAGCAAGCTATTGAACGCGCGTCTCTCCGGTCGGTTGTACATATCCATGGTATAGAGAGCTATATAATAGTGATGTTCTATGCGTCACGAAAATTCTATACTATCGATACTTCAATACAGACATTGTTCAAGTCTCATTCACAAATAGACTGCTATCTCCGATAGAAGCACATGTTTACAGCGACGTGTACATACACGCGGTGTTGTTGTGCGCGGGGGAGGGTGGGGGGGGGAGGCCTGTACGGGTCACTTCTGTTGTACAAACTTGACGATTCTGTGGACTAAACCATAATGTCATACCATCGAGTGAATGACGCGACTTTGACGCCAACGTTCGTGGGTTCGATTCCCACACAAGGCAAACATTTATGTGCATGAACAGGTCTGTTTGTCTTGGTCTGGATGTAAGAGGTAAGGCGCATCAAAGCAGCCCGTCTGGGGAAGTACCTCTACCTCACAGAAAGCCGCAGCCAATTAACGGCTCCCTAGAGGGTTGTTGTGTTCTTGCGTGTGAGTGACGTCACCAGCAAGCTCCCAAGCAGTAGCTGTGTAAGCAGCAGAGAAGGCATCGCGCGAGTGATAGTTAATATATCGTAAGCGTTAGTAGGCTACGGTACCCGCTATATATCAGGTGGACCGTATGCTTGTATGCCTCCCGACGTAGTATAAAAAAAACGAATACTAAATTGAATATTAATATTTTATTACTCGTTTAATTATAATTAAATTCAGCACATGATCAAATCATTATACGGGGTAGTTGTAGTTCCCTAATTTGAGTGTAACTATGTAATGAATGTACAACAGGAGTCGAACACTAATATTTAGTGTATTAATTAAGAGAGGTAGAGCACGTCAAAGCAGCTCAACTGGAGAAATACCTCCATCTTACAGAGAATTGCGGGCAAATAACAACTCCCTGAAGGGTTGTTGCGTTCCTGTGAGTGCGTGAGGCTAAGCCCGAGAGAAGTTACTGTCTTAGGAATGGCAATACACGAGTGATGGTTTTTGTACTGCAAGCAATCGTAGGTAAATAACCTAATCGGGTAGGCTGTATGCTTGTATAACTCTCGTCGTTCCATAAAAAAAAGGGTTATTGTAGACGAAATAAAATCACCACATAAATCAGCAATATAAATTAATTTTATTATGAAATCAGGTAACCTATACACAAAAATTAAAAAAGTAAACAATAGAAATACTTGGATAATATCGTAAACATTATTAATTAGTCTTCGTAAATGGCAAAATTTTGAACATAATTATAATAAAAAAATATTATTTATCTACAATACACAACGTGCTTATCGCAGTTGGGTATGTTTAAATACAGATATTACTGATACATTCGTAGTTCCTCATTATTTCAGATACAACTGTCAGTTAGTCATGTGAGACAGCCATTTTTTTAGTAGTTTAACGGCTCTGGATACTCGTGTAAAGCCTGATATTATTTTTTTTATCTATATTTAATAACTGCCAAAAAAACTGCGGGAGGATACCAAATTTAATATTGTCAAGGAATAGTAGATCCCTATCTAATTATCGGTGGATAGTGACACTTTATTTCTGTTCTGGAAGACTTCTTAAAGTAACACACGTTTCATGCGTAAATTAAATATTTACGTACGAAATAAAAGAGCACTTTAAAACAAAGGTACAATTATTGTTATGGGTTTATATTAATCATCACTGTACTTGTTTACCTCAACAGTATTAGTAGTTCCCTCCAAAATATAGTGTAATTATTATAAGTAGTATCAATGAAGTAGATGAAGTCACGATTATTATAGTACCCGGCATTAAATATGACACATAAAGATATTGCACATTGCGCTAATATTTCTCGAATAAATTATGAAATGTCGAGTCTTAATATGCCTATTCGTGCCAGATACTGTACATTAATGTCAGTGTTCTAAATAAACGGCTATATCACTAATTACATATTCACAAATTAAAACCGCCACTTAAAAGATGCTTATGACTTTTTTCAATTTTAATATAAGCCAATTAAAATGAATTCGAAAATACAACAAATACAATGAAAATGCAAGCGGTTCCCCGAACAGCTAGTAAATTAAATCATAAAATTATTAATTTAATTGTAGTGATTTCGAATTCACATACTTTGAAGAGAAAAATATATTTTTAACCGTATAATCTTCTATATCACTCACAGAGATAACAGCAATTGTCTTTTTTTTCTCATTTCGTACTTAATTCAAACATAAAAATGCTCGTGAACCATTTATTTATTATGAAACAACTCAAACTCAATAATATAACGATTGAAACTCTTAAAAATATTTTTTGTCCATCAAAAACCCCTCAAAATATCGGCTTAATTACACGACATAGTTTTTACATTCATTGCGTCGATCATCGAATACACATTACCACATTGGAGTAGCAGTTACGACATTTATTGACATGTGTCGTAAGTACAAGTGTGGGCATATGTAATAACCACAACTGCGACGTTCCTTTGAAGCATCAGATAATTGCTACTAATTTACGTTGAAACAATTTGTTACGATCATGACATGCATATCTGAAATACAATATTATACAATGTTATTTACACATACATCTCTCGCACACACACATGCAACAAACACTCACTACTGATACACATTATTTGTGACAGGATAATTAAAACACTTATAACTATCATAACATTGGCTTATCGGACGTTGATTGATTTGCAATCATTATTAATAATTTTCAATTTATAAACAATCACTTTTAACGTATATTACACAGGCTGCTGGAAATCGGAAGTCAGTGAAGTTGATATGTACAGTGAATATTATGTCATGTGTGCAATCGCATTTCACTAATTCTCATCTCTCAAACAAGTAATCGCCAATGAGATTGGGCTTATATCAGATCGATGATTACGTTTGTTGCTATATTATACCGTACAATAAGATAATGGTAGATTTCCGCGGAGAGATCTTATTCAATTAAAACCACACTAGCAATATCCAGCGAAATATAGTTTTCTGCAGTTATTACACTTTGATTCAAAAGTAATTATTTATAAATCAAAAATGTTAATAAAATTAGTTTATTTACATTAAACCTAACCGAGTTTACACTTTACTCATCATCATATTTTTACTTTCATTGAAGTTTTAACCGAATTTAATCAGAAAAATACCTTCGAATTTAAAGATAAAGGTATTGGATTTATTTCCTAATTCTCTGATTCACTCTTCAATAGACATTAAATTCTTATTTCTGTCTCAAGTGTTACGATTTGATAGTTATATTACTAAAAAAACTTTATGCGACATTGTTGTGTGTTAAAAATAAAAAGTGAGATTATTCTAAAACAACAGTTTAATTATAATTGTGCTTTAAGAAGTTGCTATTAATTGCAATTTCCACTGAACTAAAGCAGACATAAAAATATTCTTTTTTATTTATAAATATCTATCAAAGACAATAACTATTTGTCGTTTGTTTGAGTTTCGTTTGTATTATTTTAAGCCTCCAGTTACAATACCTGGCAAAAAAGATGGCACAGATACAACAAAAATACTCATAATATTGATGCTATAATAATCCAAAGAATCTTCTATTTTTTACAGTGGCAATGATAATGAATTGCAGTTAGATATTCTCGAAGAGACATTCACTATTTGTACACCGTACTTTTTTTATTTATTTTTTTGAGTGTATATCAAATAATGTTTGATACTGCATATAACTAGGTGTTACTAAACTTGACATATTAATATCTTCAGCTGGCACACTCGAGAAAAAACTCTTTTACATGGTAGTACCATGGAACTACTATTACAAAATTTCACGTTATTTACAAATTAAATGAATGTAGAACAAAATTTGTAAACTTGGTAGTAGTAAACTTAAAAATGATGAAATGTATACTTACACTATTAAATTACCCGTATTTATCCACGTTTTCTATCCATTCCTATATTTTATCTGTGAATAATATGTATGTTGTAAGTACATATGTACACTTATGGACATAAATAATTTTGCCCGGTTTGGAATACCCAAGATAAACCATAAAAGCAATAAAGTTATAATTCATTTATTGCGTGTATGGTTTATGTTGATGTATCATGTGATGACCCATCTACAAGAATATTAGATTGTTTTTTTTTACTTTTACAGAATATATTTTCTAGAGTACCAATTTTATTGCCAAGTATTGTATTTAATGTCACCGAAAATGTATGTATACAAATAATATTTTCCAAACTTATAGTTAACGAAACAAAATTACAATGTTTTAAATATATACGCAAATTATTTAATATTAATAATAATTTGAAATGGAATGATAATTCTAAATGCAATAACGTCTATGGCAGTCTATACTTTTATTCGTTTCTGTCAAAAAATACTGTAATTGGTTACTTAATCACGATAATAATGAGAATGAACAATGTAGGAGGTAAATAGAATATTTGATTTTCGTATTATAATTTATTGAGATATTTGCCAATTGTGTTATGATATGTTAAAAGTTTTATTAACTCTGATTAAATTCGTTATTTTTATTAATAAAAAATTAGGAGAATGATATGAAAAAAGTTTTAGATAAAAATGTAGACATTCAAGCAGTCCAATACTATCGGTTGTATGAAATATCGTACGTGGTTTTACAGCGTATACAAGGGAAATCTGCCGTCTTGAAAGCAAAGGAAAAATCTTTTTTGTTAGTGGTTAATGTCAGAATTCTATCAGTAAAACATAAAATTTTATCGTTTCGAATAAAATCAGAGTTTTACGCTTTATGGATTTTAAGATGGCAACGGTATGGGTATGTTGTGCACTTATATCATACTCGTGCGTTGCTTACATCTTTGTTGAAGATACTAAGCATACATATTACAATATAGTTTTTTTTTAAAGAACATTTGGGAAACATTATTTAATGTTAGGTTTTGTAAAACGTTGATTATGTAATTTTCAATTTAATTTAAAGAACACATATAGTATGTACATATACATTTTTATTTAATTGTGTTAATCCCACCTACATATTTACTCGTCAATCATACCTAAAGGAATATTTACCAAATATAATAATTGACAGTAGACTAAAGAGTGTCAAAGAAGTCATTCGGAATATTATTATGTGAATGATTTTCGCCGAGTTCCGTATACATATTTTGATACGATTATGACAGTGGCGTAACATTTGATATTCTCATTATTTCAGTCATAAATCACCAATTCCATAGACATAGAAGAGTTATAGACACGGCACAACATATGAAAAGTAGTCGATCTAGACACGTGACTGTGAAATTAAGTCGATATCGAATTTTTGCTTTGATTTACTTGATTAATTTAAGTATGCAATCAATACTTGCTTTATTTTACTTTTCATACGAATAATGCTATCTATCATTCCTTTGTCTATGTTCCTTTTTTCTTCAAATTACAAAATTCGGTTACACGCAAGAAGCTAATACACCTAACTAAAGATTTCAGAAAAACATTTTCGTTTCGATGTTTTTCTTACAAAACTGTACTACATTTAAGGATATTATAGCAGTAAAGGAGAATGAACACGTTTTCCGACTATATTTTAAGTGCATTATCTAGTAAGTGTACAACTTCTTGTTACGTCTTCGTTCTTAATTAACAGTTTACAATGCGACGTAACTGTTCAACAACCTGTTAAAAATAACACAATTAAATCTGACAAAATCACACACTATACATATTGTAAACATAACGTTCCATTTAACAATGTTATTAATTAGTGGTTGCGTTTTATCAACTCTTGATCTGCTAAAACCGCCGATGTAGGTTGTAATACCTCCATTTTTATTATAACTGCACGGACCATAATACAGGTTTTATTTAAAATCACAATACTTACTTGTTTTTATATTAAAACAATATCATGTTCGACATTTTTAACAATGTATATGAACACTGGTCTTCAATGTTGCTTTACCACATTTTAACCAAACATATTTAAATATTATTCAAAGATTATTTTCAATATCATGTTTCATGACAAAGACTTTTGATTAATTCAAAATGGCGTCTAATTATTTATTTGCTTACGAATACTAGTTCTTCTTTACTCCCAGTCTTTATAATGGAAATCAAACTTCATTATACCCCTCATATGTAAAAAAACAATATTGAATACGTCAAAATAGCCAAGACATAATTAACATAATAACAGATGCTACGTACGAACGTTTAATATAACTGTTATTTTAATACCGTTATTATAACAGTTACTCCGCACTAATATTTCAATATAACTATAACACTTCCATGCTTTTTTTCTTTTGACTTTGTCGAGTATTCTTAATCTATTGTTAACGAGTTATTTCCATATAGGTAGTTAAAACAGTTTTTTTCTTCGCACTAACGTTTCGGCGTGTACTAGCTTTCGTCGCCGGGATCCCTCGACGTGTTAGGCGGTAGACTTTGGGGGCTCTGCGAAAACTGATTCACCATCTTCGTCTGCATCATATTGAGGAGTATGTCGGAGTACTGTTCGAAGAATGACATCGCTGGGTTCCCGGTGTTGTTCGCTTCTGTGGAGAATTTATTTGGGTGTCAGATATTCGTGGCTGTGAATTGTTTATGGAGCTGAGTGATGACTCGGTGGCGCAGAGGTGAATGACGCAACTTTGACACCAACGCTCGGTTCGATTCCTACACAGTACAAACATTTGTGTGCACGAACATGTCTGTTTGTCTTGATCTGGGTGTTTTTAAGAGAGGTAGGGCATATCAAAGCAGCCCGTCTGGGGAAGGGTACATCCACCTCACAGAAAACCGCAGCCTTTGGCGTACAAGCATGCGGCCCACCTGATGTGAAGCGGTTATCGCGGCCTATGAACGTTTGTAACATATCACTCGCGCGATGCCTCCTCTGCTGCTGCTTACACAGTAACTCCTTGGGAGCTTACTGGTGACCTCACTCACACGCAGGAACACAACAACTTTCTTGGGAGTTGTTATTTGGCTGCGGTTGTCTGTGAGGTGGAGGTACTTCCCCAGACGGGCTGCTTGACGTTGAAAGAATATATTAGTACTAACTGCAGCCCGCGACTTGGTCCGCGTGTTTACCGGTATCCGGTGGGAACCGCTTTTTCTTACTTTCTTTCTTTTTCCTCTGCTTCTAAGGGTTCGCGATGTCAAATGGCCTATAACCTTCCTGGAGAATTAGCTTATCAACACACACATACTCTAATATAAAATCTAACAATATACATTGTATTGTCTTAGGTTTTCGCGATTGTTACACATTGAAATTAAACTATTTTTAACGGAAGTATCGCGTGTTTTATTTATTTTGTTGAAATCTGACGTTCATTAGCCAAATAAAAGACCTAAAATTGACTAGTGATGAAACTATGGTCAGTTTTGATGTACAGTCACTATTCACCTGCCTACCTGTACAAGACTGCATAGAAACTGTGAAGAGGAAGCTGCGTGAAAATGACATGCCTGAGGAATATGGAGAACTTCTAGAACTTTGCTTAACATCTGGCTATTTTCTTTGGAATGACGAATTTTACACCCAAATCGATGGCGTAGCTATGGGCTCTCCCATTTCTCCTGTTGTCGCTGACATTTTCATGGAAGACCTTGAGGAGAAAGCGCTGTCGATGGCACCGGCTGTGCCGAAGATGTACAAACGGTACGTAGATGATACTTTTGTTGTCATACCCAAAGATAAAGTGTCTATATTCCTACACCACCTTAATTCCATCAACAATAAAATCAAATTCACCATGGAATTAGAGGCAAATAATTCACTAGCATTCCTTGATATATTAATCACCAGGAAACTTGATAACTCACTTCACACTCACACTCACAGTGTATAGGAAACCCACCCATACAGACAAATATCTCAATGGTAACTCACACCACCATCCATGTCAGTTAGCTACCGTAGGCAAATCTTTGTTTCAGAGAGCACACGGCATCTGCGACGCTGAGCATCTAGAGGAGGAACTCCAACATGTCAAACAAGTACTGCGGAGCAATAGTCACACACTCCCTCGCATGCGTCACAGAAGCCGCCCGAAGCCACCTACAGTTGAACGTCAACCTGCCATCTTACCATACTTAAAGGGAGTCACAGACAAAATTGGCAACATCTTACGGCGAGCTTCAATTAAAACTTATTTCAAGCCCCATAAGAAGATCAGTCAATTTCTAAGACCTATCAAGTCTAATATCCCCCTACAAGATGCAGGAGTATACAAATTAGACTGCGAATGTGGTTTATCATACATAGGGCAAACAAAGAGAAGCGTAGGTACTCGTGTGAAAGAACACATTGCTGACATGAAGAATAGGCGCGATAAAAACTCTGCAGTATGTGAACATACACTGGACCAACCAAACCATTACATCCGGTTCGATAAACCACAAATCCTCGCCAAGGAAAATCGCTACATGCCGAGAATGTTGCGCGAGGCTATTGAAATAAGAAAACACCCCAATTTCAATAGAGAAGATGGTTGGCAAGTACCACCTGCTTGGGATCCAGTCCTAAAAATAATCAAGTCACAAATCCAAAGATCTACTAAAAAATGTTCGGACACTGTGAGCGATTTTTGTGTGAATCGGAACATATATAATTAATCCATCCATGTCGGTAGATGTAATAATTGAATAACTAATGTAAGACAAATACCACCTTAGTCTTTCCTGCGACCACGGACGCTGCAAAGCGTTCGAAACGTCAGGTTTCAACAAAATAAATAAAACACGCGATACTTCCGTTAAAAATAGTTTAATTTCAAAATATACATTGTGTCACACAATACGTAATCCAAATCATTAATAGACACGATATAGTTTTTTATTCTCTTAAGTGAATTCTGGCCGGAGAGGTACTTTTCTTGTATATGTTTTGGCGGGCTATTTACAATTATTGGTAACGTATGTTGGTATGTTCTCATACCATATTTGTTATTTCATTTAGGTACAACAAAAGTGTCCATGTTCGGCAATGGTCTATATATAAATATTCCTTATAACCCGCAAGTGGCTCTAGTTATTCGAATTAATATTTGTATTTAGATAAGGTTTTGCTTTATAGGTTTATGTATATATCTGTATTTC
This sequence comes from Pyralis farinalis, assembly GCA_947507595.1. Lineage (NCBI taxonomy): Eukaryota > Metazoa > Arthropoda > Insecta > Lepidoptera > Pyralidae > Pyralis > Pyralis farinalis. The sequence goes on from OX382263.1 coordinate 3,910,446, forward strand.
CTAAACAAACATGCGATATTATAAAAACAAAATTAAAAAAATATATAATAATAAACTAATAATATATAAAAATAAGAATTTAATAACCGTTGGTAACCCTTGTAATAGGGTCCTGTTGGTAACCTTTATAATAGGGTCCCGTTGGTAACCTTTGTAACAAGGTACCGTTGGTAACCTTTGTAATAGGGTCCCGTTGATAAGCTTCGTAATAGAATCTCATTGATATCCTAATTTAATAAAATAAACGTAAAGAACGTCGAGTGTAGTGCAATATCTTAGGTACTTTTTATAATTATGTTTGTACAATCTTACTTATTCCATCCGGGATCTCTTACTTTAAAATAAGCCGGAGACTTAGGTAATGGAGCCCCGACGGTATAATAGGGTCCCGCTGATACCCTTAGTAATAGGTTCCCGTTGATACCCTTAATAATAAGAGCCCTTTGATATTCTTTGTAATAGGGTCCCTTTGATACCTTTTGTAACAAGGTCCCGTTGGTAACCTTTGTAATAGGTTCCCGTTGGTAACCTTTGTAACAAGGTCCCGTTGATAATCTATGTAATAGGGTCCCGTTGATAAGCTTTGTAATAGAATCTCATTGATGTCCTATGTATTAAGATCTCGCCGATACCTATAGCTATGGAACTCAAAAAAAAACAAACACAAACGAAAATAAAAATAAAGAGCTGTATTTACCACTTGCACCGCACGGTCACCTCGTCGTACCTTTAGACACGAGGTGCTCCAGCTTCTGCCTCGTCGAGTCCACGTTCACGCGGCTCTCGCCGTCTGTAGACGACAGGCTGCTCAGGGCTTCGCCCCCGTTGTGGTTGCGCGTTACAGCCGAACGGAGGACCTTTTGAGTCTCAACTATAGCAGCTTCTAATCCTGTATTGAAATGACATTGAGAATTAAATTTGAAATCTTTTTAGATGCGCTTTAAAAATCAGCTGGACCGTCAAAGTAACTCCACCACACAGAAAATCGCAGCTAAACAACTACATCCTAGAGGGTTATTGTGTTCCAGAGAACGAGTGAGGTCATAATCAGCTCCTGAGGAATTCCTGCGTTAGTATGACGAAGGTGCGAAGCGTTATATAGAATACACTTTATTTGCATAATACAGATATTTGGAAATACATTCAAAAGGATTTTTTTCGCAACAAGGCGGCCTTATTGCTAAAAGCAATCTTTTCAAGGCAATCTTAAGGTAACGAAACAGATTACAAAAAAAAATGCATTCATAGGCTACAGTAATCACATACCTGGAGAAACCTGTGGTCACTGATAAATATAATTAATTATAATTCTGACAGTGTGTTTACTTTCCATTTGTTCTTCTTTTATGGCATAACAGACCTACAATTCGACATAACTACTAGCACCAGATATAGTCGAAATATTTACATATCTTGACGTCAAATCCCTTGCAGAATACGAACTCCAAGTTCCTTGCCCCACAGGACCTAACCACACATCAATAAAGGGCGTTCAACGAGACCAGTACAACGTCGGGAGGCATACAAACATACGGCCCACCTGATTTCCCCTGACCTGAAAGCGGTTACCGTAGCCAATGATCGCTCGCAATAGATTTAGTATCACTCGCGCGATGCCACTCCCGCTACTAGCACAGCAACTCCTTAGTAGGTTACTGGTGACCTCAACTCCCGCTACTATCCAATGCAATAACCCTCTAGGGAGTTGTTATTTGGCTGCGGTTTTCTGTGAGTTGGGAGGTACTTTCCGATACGGGCTTCGATGCGCCCGATCTCTCTTAAAACACTCAGATCAAAGCAAACAGACATGCTCATGCTAACACAAATGTTTGTCCTGTGTGGGAATCGAACCCACGAGCGTTGGTGTCAAAGTAACGTAACAGCGCGTTTCGCCACTGCGCCACCGAGCCCGTCAAAACTTTCCAGAGTTTCATTTCAAACGATAAAGTATCCCCTTCCTTTTCTCTCACGGGCGGGATTGGCGGCGTGACTGTAGCCAATTGTTTTTACACGTTGGTACGGGAGTCATGTCTGTACGAGAATTAGTCACATTTGGCAGTCAAGTAATATCCAAAACTTCCAACTCCTACAAATTTCTTCTGATTAAATTCGTTGTGAGTTCTAAGGCAGCTGTAGTTTATCCCCGGGACGGCAATGAACTTCACTGTTCATTGCCTTCTTGGTGGTCGTCGCTGTTAATTCTGGCTACACAGGAGACGCAGTGGTGGGAATGAGTGGTGGGCCTGTCCCGTTACAAAAAGGGTCAAGTGATATTTAAGTGTCAATTAATTATTTTTTAATAGAAACTAATAATAAAACAAGAAATCCTATGATCTATGTCTTTTTATATAAGGTGCATGACTTTATTACGTAATAGCGTTTACCCGCGGCTTCGCTCGCATTGATAATTTTTTTTTTTATTATTTATTAAAAAGTATACTACGAGTATTTTACTTCTGATATCTCCAAGAACATGTGTACAAAGTTTCATGACGATCGGTTCAGTAGTTTTCGCGTGAAAGCGTAACGAACAAACGGACATTCACATTTATATTATTAGCAGGAAGTAGGATGAACAAAACTAACCTTTATTTTAATTACAATCTGCTCATATAGTTATTTTTATTCCTGACGTTATCCCGTTTCGTAATCCATTAGGATTGGCGGGGTCCGCTGCCTAGGCCTATACTGGCGATGATACTGATTTTTACATGGACCGACTACCGTCAGATCTCGACAACCCAGAGGAAAAACCAGACCTTTCTTAGATTAGATCACTCGTATTTCGAAATATATTTTCATGGACGTGTGGGTTTCCTCACGAGGTTTTTCTTCACCGCTGAGCAATTGATAGTTACAAATTGCAAATATGTACATACATCCCAAAACACGAATTTAGTGGTACATGCCAGGATTGGAACCGGGGACCGGTTGACCAATAGGTCAGTTATTTACCCACTGGGCTACCACTGCTCGAATCTGCTGCTATAACTAATCAATGTTATATTTTTCTTTATATATTTTATTCTATATTTTTTTATTTAATAAAAAAAAATATGTCTACTTCGAAGTCTATATCTTTACAGTCTGTAGGCAATTATTGTATTAGTAGAGTTATTAACATTCATTTTGTTAAAGTAAATACACAATATGGATGTTACGAGAGGTATGGCATCAAAGCAGCCCGTCTGTCAAGAGGTTTATAAGAAGTCGTTGGATGCAGGTGGCACAGGATCGAGACGAGGCACACTAGAGGGTAGGCCTGTGTTCAACAGTGGACGAGTACGGGCTGAGATGATGACTGTGTTTGTCCATACCACTGATGTCAGCGGCTGCGTTCGGCTCCCGCTGCAAGGTTGCGTACAGCTGGACCACTTTGCACGCTGTCTTCGTCAATTGTTCAGTCAATGCTGAACACAGTTGAGATGACGACACTGTCAAAAAAAAAGTAATTAAACAAAATGGTTCGAGAGTCTAAGAATCAAAGCGATTGGTTATCGCAAGCTGGCACGTACCAAATTGCGTATAGCTTTGAATAAGTTAACGGTAGAACGTCGACTACGTGCATACAACATCGGAAGGCATACAAGCGTACGGCCCACCTGATGTAACGTGGTCCATATCTGCTGCTAACACAGCAACTCCTTAGGAAATTACTGGTAACTTCACACACTCCTAGGAACGCAGCGCCCCTCCGGGTAATTGTTATTTGTGGTTGTCTGTGAGGTAGGGGTACTTCGTTAGGCTGCTTTGATGTGCCGTACCTCACTGAACATCCAGACTAAGACAAACAGACATGTTCATGCACACAAATGTTTGTCGTGTGCGGGAATCGAACCCATGTGCATCAGGGTTAAAGTAGCATTGCTAACCACTCATGTTTATTGTTAATCTGTCACTCTCGCACGCGACGTAAGGAACGTGACAGAGAACCTCAGCCAATCACACAAGCGTGCGTCAATTCGTTGAACGTGCCAACTTGCGATAACCGAAGAACGCCATTTATTGCTCCATTTAAGTGCTCGAAAGCAATGGTCGGCTGGAAGAGATTCCTTGAAGGAATAAATCCGCCTTTGCCAGTCATGTAAGTTTTATACTTTGTAATTATGGATTGAAGACACAAGTAACCTACATTTGATTAACAACCAACTGGGGAAATCCTGTTTCCTACTAGAAGATTAAGAAATACCATTTCCCTGTATGGCTCTTGTGTTCGTGTGACGCCACCAGGAAATTGCTGTCGAGGTGCTATGGTAGTAGTGAGGGTGGCAAGATGGTAACGATGGTTTTTTGTTAGAAACGTTTATAGGCTACAGTAGCTTCACATCAGGTAGGCCATAAACTTGCTTGTCACATGTCGTGGCATTTATTTGGCTCTTTGTCTTGATCTAGATGTTATTAAAGGTAGGGCGCATCAAAGCAGTCCGTCTTAGGAAGTACCTCCACCTCACAGAAAACCGCAGCGAAACAATTTGGAGGGTTGTTATGTTCCTGCGGTTACCAGTAAAGTATGAACGAATTGCTGTTAGCAGCAGCAGTGGCAACGCGTTTGCGATACTTCCTGTATTGATTGTATGGACCGTATCTTCCTTGCATCTTAGTGGTTAAAAGAACTTACGGGTAGCATCGCTGGTGGTTTCCTTACTCCTCGGGCGGGAGTTGGAGGTGAGCCGCGCCGTCACCTCCCGCGCCTTCGCTGACAAGTCTCGCTCGCTGCCGCTACGACCTGCGTGAAAAAGTGCGAGTGAACAAAATTTATTAATTTATCACCAAAATTACACGAGATTGAGAGAGAAAGAGTTTCTTTCGAAATTTCTTCTCCGCCAATCTTCAAAATGCTGGCAGATGAAAGAGGACAAATGATGATGAGAAATGAATAAGATGCAATAAGACTTTATTTAAAAACATGCAAGACGTGACCCGCGAGGGCCAATAGCAAATAAAGAATTCTTTTTTTAGGGTTCCGTAGTAAACAAAGAACCCTTATAGTTTCGTTATGTTCGACTGTTTGTCTGTCCGTCTGTCCGCGGCCTAGCTCAGAGACGCTGATATAGAATATTTAATAAGAATATTGATACTAGAAAGCTGTAGTTTGGCATGTATATACATATTAACTATGCTGACAAAGAGGTAGAATAAAATCTTGAAACAATTTTTTTTTATAGGTACACGTAAAGTGGGAATGATTTTTTTATTCGCGCACCCCATGGTGTGGGGAGTCGTTAGATGGGTTTCCTAAAAACATTGAGGGTGTGCAAAGATCATTTTTCCATATAATGATCCGTTTCATAGGCTACAGTTTCCGCTTTATATCAGGTGGGCCGTATGCTTATATACCTATTTCCAGACATCTTTGTCAGTTACATTTTCATCAATTCCAAAATAAGCCTTTTTACAGAGAGTATTTTTGAGTGCTTTTTGAACACGTTGTCAGGAAAGGACAGAACAGTTTCAGGCAACTTATTATAGAATTGTATATAATTTACAACAAAAGATCCATCAGTCCTAGCGAGCCGGTGTATCGGCATACACAACTTATTTGTACTTAAAAATTTTTCGCTGAAGTTTTAAAACGACTCAAATTTTTTACAGACATACATTGTTTCCAAAATATATTGAGAAGTAACAGTGAGAATATTTATTTCTTTGAACCGTTCCCTGAGGGATTCTATGGAGCCCATGTTATAAATAGAGCGAATGGTTTTTTTTTTGTAAGATAAAAATTGTCTCAATGTCAGCCGCCGTTCCCCACAACAGTATACCATACGACATAATGCTGCGAAAGTAGCTGAAATAGACTAAGCGCGCAGAAGCCACGTCTGCAAATTTGTATAATCGTCAACAACTTCGAGAAGCGAGCTCCCAATTGAAACTGGGGTATAACTTGTACTTTCGACATACTTTCTTCTTCATGTTATCCCGTTTCCTAAAAGGCGGTTTGGCGGGGTCCACTACCTAGGCCTAAAGATTTGACGAAGACACTGATTTTTAAAAAGAGCGACTGCCGTCAAACCATATCTTTCTTGGGTTAGGTCAAACGTGTGTCGAAATATAATTTTCTGGACGTGTGGGTTTCCTCCCGATGTTTTCCTTCATCGCCGAGCAAATTATAAATATGTACATAAATCCGAAAACACGAATTTAGTGGTACACGCCCCGGCCGGGATTTGAACCGGGGACCAGGCGGTCAAGCAAGCCGGTTCCTTATCCACTGGGCCATCAATACTCCTTGTACATTCAACATAATCTTATATAATTGATTGAGATACATAATTGCCATTCAGTATTGTGCTTATGTTAATATGTCTATAAAGCGTGATACTCACCTATCCGTCTCTGCGTGTGGTCTACGGAGCCCGCTCGCGGCCTGGGGGGCACCTGGGGCTTCTCCGCCTCCGCCTCGGAGCTGGACTCCTCGTGCCCGCCGGTGGTCAGGCTCACTGTGCGGTTAGTGCAGTACGTGCCGGGTTAATATTACAACAGTTTTAATCTACTCGCAACTTAACTACAAATACTACATCGAAAAATCTGAAAGCATTTAATTAAACAATCTTTGCTCCTGACTGTTCTGTTACTTCAACACCAACGCTCGTGGGTTCGATTCCCACACAGGATAAAACATTTGTGTACATGAATATATCCGTTAGTCTTGGTCTGGATGTCTTAAGAGGGCGCATCAAATCAGCCCGCTCGGGGAAGTATCTCCACCTCACAGAAAACCGCAGCCAAATAACAACTCGCTAGAGAGGGTTGTTGTGTTCCTGCGTGCGAGTGAGGTCACCAGTAAGCTCGTATGCAGTTGCTGTGTTAGCAGCAGCGGTGGCATCGTATGAGTGATAATGTATTACAAGCGTTCATAGGCTATGGACCGTAAGTTTGTATGCCTCCCGACGTTGTATAAAAAAAAAGTGTGCATTATCTTTACACAGACACTGTCTTTCATACCAACTCTTTTTCTTATATCATGGTAGCAAACACATACACACACCCATATGTGTGTGTTTGCTACCGTGATATATCTATTTTTCTTTTACTTACTATTAAAACGTTATTGGTAATAATTTAACTTTTTTTTTTCACATTTCATATACGCTGTAACTCTTCTTCTAACATAATGCTGTGAAAGTAGCTGAAATAGACTAAGCGCGCAGAAGCCACGTCCGCAAATTGTCTTTGTATACTCGTCAACAACTTCGAGAAGCGAGCTCTCAATTGAAACTGAGGTACAACTTGAATTTTCGACATGCCTTCTTCTTCGTGTTATCCCGTTTCCTAATCCACTAGGATTGACGGGGTCCGCTACCTAAGACTAAGGATTTGGCGAAGATACTGATGTTGACACAAAACGACTGCCGTCAGACCTCCGCAACCCAGAGGGATTAGAACCGGGGACCTATTGCTCACTAGGCCGGTTCTTTATACACTGCTCCATCATATATGCTGTAATTATACTAACCCTAACTCATCCCACTGCAGGTATACGGATCTCCCTTCAACCGATGGAATTTAGAGCACATACTCCACCAGTGCACAACTGCGGATTGGCTGAAGCCAGTGTTCTCATGCTGCCCGAAAGCCACTGACTTAGCAACTACTGTCATCTATCGACAACAGCGGGGGCCGACGATTTAACGTGCCCTCCGAAGCATAGAGCAGCTCCAGATAGATAATCCTATCCATAGACAGGCTGTCGCTGCTTAACCTGCGTGTTCAGTCAGATAGACACAACGCAACGACGCCATCGAGCTCTTAATACTGTAATATTTGACAAAGTTATATAAACCGTAGCATCAGATTTAACAATGTAGTTTTCAAACCTAGCGAGTAGGTAATACGGTGTCAACTATAGTTTATAGATAGATATTAATGCAATACTATAGACTATAGCATTGCCTTAATATCTTGTCTATCAACTATAAGCCTATAGTTCATTCATTATGCCGTGAGTTTGTCTCACAACAACAAAGAAAACATAAGTTTTCAAACTTACGAATCGGTACACGGAGACAAAGTCTTGTACATGTCTTAATATGTTCATAACAGTCTCCTTGTACGTACAACGCATTGAAATAGGATTGAAATACTTTTTATTTGGCGAATTAAAACCAAAAAACTACTGAGTACATGTTCACTCACTTTCACCCTGAACGACATTCAGATAACAGAACCTCGCCAATAATAAAATATGAAAACGTAACACTACTGTAACACTTCATAAAAAGAACGACTTTACCATAAATAATGAAGAAATAGTGACAGTAAACGGTGAAAAGCATCACTCGCGATAACCTCTGTGCTGAACTATAATAATGCATTCACAATTTGAAGTTCCCTAGAATAGTAATAGATCTTTTATAATGTCCACAATTATGAAATCCTCATGGAAAAAATATATACGTACAGAGTATTCAAATTTATATGTGTTTATTTTATATGGGTATTAGTGTATAAACCTACAGAAATTGTTATCGAAATAAACTTTATAATATTTATTCACATGCAAATATTATGCATTTTGCTTTTGAATTTTCTTTTTGTGTAATATTGGCACAAAAAAAACTTTTTTTGTGCGGTTTGTTTTCATTTTTTGTCTCAAGTTCAAGTGAATACGGTTATAGGTAACTTCGTCTAAACCCACCTGCACTATACGCGTTGGCCAGTCCTCGTCTCCTGGCCGTGTTGGCTGCAGCCTTGTTCATCGAGCTGATCGTCGGTCGCATCAGGCCCTGGTTACGAGCCGGTTGCTGCCTTGACGGCTGAGGATCTGATTCCGAGTCGCTCTGGCAAATAAAGAGAAAAGATTATGAAGACGGACCAGCTTTGAAAACCTGCCTTTTAAATGATAAATACGAGTAACTTCCGTGTCTCGTGGTTTTGACTTGAACGGTAACAAAGTCTGCTTAGATAAAGTAATAAAATTCTAATGATTTCTTTCAAAGAGGAGTGTTTATCGAAAACCTCATCTCCTCAAAAAGAAATATATAGTTTTTAAGAAAAATACTAATAATAAGTTATTTATTCAAAAAGCAAAACTGTTGTGGTAAAAGTGCCAGAGGCTAGGCTTTTGGTGATCACAGTTCAATACTAACCTAACCCAAGCAAGGATGTTTTTACACAATTTCAATAAATTTAACCTAACTTAACAAAAACTTAAAAATGTATAAAAATAATGATTTTTTTCATTATTTAACTCCGGGGTAAAAAATTTCGTTAATGTGTTCTACTCGTAAATTGCGAGTACTTTGACCAATAGAAGCCAAAACTCGATGAAAAATAAGAGGAAACCTGAGCCAGCCTTTGTTACTGAAAGTCAGAGGAGATACGGAAGTTGGACTTTTATTATTTCCTCACATGATTGAGAAAAGCACTATCCACACTTCGACTGAGATTATTGTTGCTGGACTCATCCCGCTAACGCACAGGTCCACACTCATTAACTCCCAGCAATACAACGATTGTGATATTGGGGAGACAGCCTTTTTGATAAGTCGTTGTTTGTGAGAGACAAATAGCGAGAGGTCACGAATGGCGCGATGCGAAAAATACCTCGATGGCTGAATTAACACGATATGAGATAGCGAAAGAGAGAACAAGATAGGGCAGATACAAGTCCAATTGTTTGTCATCAGTCAAATCATGAGACACCAAAAGGGGGCCTTATGATTTGACTGATCTGCAGAAAGAAACGCGTGTTGTAACTTGTGCCTTATGAGAATCGGTACAGAAATGAAGGAATATTGGAATTGTGACATGTGACGAAAGGGGGTTCTTTACCGTTATGGTAAAATGCAATACAGAGGCAGTACATAATGCTTCCACATAGTTTGTCGAATCTAGATCCCCACAGTTCTATCGCAAAGGCATAAATAAATTTCCGATTAGATGGCAGCCACGTATGAAATGAGAGTAAATATTTTGATTAAATAACTATGTTACACATATAACCCCTAATATTTATCACTTACCTAAGCTAAGAAAGATCCGATTTTCCCTCTGGGTCATGGAGCTCGGACGGCAGTCGCTCCATGTAAGAATCAGTATCTTCGTCAAATCCTTTGGCTTAAGTAGCGGACCCCGCCAATCATAATGGATTAGGAAACGGGATAACGATAAGAAGAACATGTACACTGATACTACCGACGGCGGGGAGTTCACCCTCACACGCTGGAACTGCAATGGTCGCGTACTGTGCGGTTCCAGAGAAGTATTCTTCCGGAACTCTCATGCTGTGGAATGAGCTCCCAGCCGAGGTTTTTCAAAGGGACTACAGGATGAAGTTCTTTAAGAAATGCGTGAAGAGGTTTTTAGAGGGTCGGCAACGCATGAGTGACGCGCCCCTGGTGTTGCAAATGTCCATAGGCTACGGTGACTGTTTAACATCGGGCAGGCCGTATGCTTGATTGCCACCTTAGTGGTATAAAAAAAAATACTTACTTGGTTATTTAACACTCCCACACTTGAACTCCTTGTCATATTCGACTTGTTTGTGTACCGCGGCGAGGGACGAACGAATCCGCTCGGCGACTTGCTCGTGTTCGCGCTCGTCGGCTGCGCTGGTTTCGATGTGCCTATAGCGTTTTAATAAGGAAAATAAAGCACGCGATTACCAACTTACGACGCGCTATATCATAGGCGTTGACAAGAGTAGTAAATAACAATTCAATGGTAAACCACTTACACCGTTTCGTTATGATTGGTTGGTTGTTGGTTATGGTTACGTATAAGTAACTAATAACAATAGTTTTTAGGAATAGATACCTATTTTGAATAACTAAGGTTTGGTAAGGTTTTTTATACAACGTTGGAAAGCATACAAAAAAAATAGGCCAAGTGCGAGTCGGACTCGCACATGAAGGGTTCCATACCATTATCGATAAAAACGGCAAAAAAAACACGTTTGTTGTATGGGAGCCCCCTTAAATATTTATTTTATTCTATTTTTTAGTATTTGTTGTTATAGCGGCAATAGAAATACATCATCTGTGAAAATTTCAACTGTCTTACTGTCACGGTTCATGAGATACAGCCTGGTGACAGACGGACGGACGGACGGACGGACAGCGGAGCCTCAGTAATAGGGTTCCGTTTTACCCTTTGGGTACGGAACCCTAAAAACGGCCCACTTGATCTAAACCTTTTACAATAGTCAATGGACGCATGCAACAGATTAAGTATCACTCGCGCGATGCCACTTCTGGTGCTAACACAGCAACTCTTTGGGAGTTTACTGGTGACCTCACTCACTCGCAGGAACACAACAAACCTCTAGGGAGTTGTTATTTGGCAGCGATTTTCTGGAAGGTGGAAGTCCTTACAGAGACGGGCAGGTTTGATGCGCCCTACCTCTCTTTAAAACACTCTGAGCAAGACAAACATACATATTCATGCACACAAATGTTTGTCCTGTATGGGAATCGAAACCACCCCGTCTGGTGAAATACCAGCAGAGATGGCATCGCGCGAGTGATACTTAATATATTGCAAGTGTTCATAAGCTACTTTACATCATGTGCGCCTTATCATTGTATGCTTCCCGATGCTGTATAAAAAAAGTGATAGGCCGTGGAGCTCGTTTGCCACTTCATGCCGAGATTTCAGCAAAACCACAGTATTGGGTTCTTGAAAACGGACGTTAACCGTCTGCAATTAATGTGGCCGGTGTTGCAAGCATTCATAAGCTAGTAAGGGCTTACCATCACAGTCGTAAGCCTACCTTAGCGGTATTAAAAATGGCGATATTATCGGCATAAACAAAATGCAAAAAGCATAAGGTACTTACCCTGGAGCATGTCACAAAGGCACATTTTTATTGGTCGATACGATCGATACACACGGGGCATCCCCGCAAGCGGTATAGAGGAATTAGCCAATCGATATGTGGGGTCATATACATCGCGGGAACATTATAACCATAGCATGTTGACATTATGGCTAATAAGGATCTCTCCTCATACTCCGAATGGATAATGAAAATAGTTCCTAGAATGCGTGACTATCGTACAATGAAAATAGTTCCCAAAATGTGTGACTATTGTACAATGAAAATAGTTCTCAGAATGCGTGACTATCGTACAATGAAAATAGTTCCCAGAATGCGTGACTATTGTACAATGAAAATAGTTCCCAGAATGCGTGACTATCGTACAATGAAAATAGTTCCCAGAATGCGTGAATGCGTGAATGAAAATAGTTCTCAGAATGCGTGACTATCGTACAATGAAAATAGTTCCCAGAATGTGTGACTATTGTACAATGAAAATAGTTCTCAGAATGCGTGACTATCGTACAATGAAAATAGTTCCCAGAATGCGTGACTATTGTACAATGAAAATAGTTCTCAGAATGCGTGACTATCGTACAATGAAAATAGTTCCCAGAATGCGTGACTATCAAACAATGAAAATAGTTCCTAGAATGCGTGACTATCGTACAATGAAAATAGTTCCCAGAATGCGTGACTATCAAACAATGAAAATAGTTCCCAGAATACGTGAGTATCGTACAATGAAAATAGTTCCCAGAATGCGTGACTATCGTACAATGAAAATAGTTCCCAGAATGCGTGACTATCGTACAATGAAAATGGTTCCCCTAATGCCAGACTATCAATTAATGAAATTAATTCTCGGAATGAGTGACTACCGACCAATGAAAATAGTCTCCCGAATGCATAACTACAGACCAATAGTTAACATGTATCACAATGGCATATATCAACCAATGGACCATACTCTTACAAAATACTGACATTCATTACATTAACAATATTAAGTTATATATATATTTATACATATATATATATTTATACAAACGAAGATCAAAAGACATGCACATACAAGCATATTTCACTTACAAAGCCAGCTCTTATACATTTTGTAAACAGGACAAAATAAATAAAAACCCGGTCAAGGTGAGTCTTACTCGCACACAAAGGGTTCCGTACTAACACAAAGTAATTTCGTAGTCCATGGTACTCGTAATAACGTGACAATAATTTGGAACAAAGTTTAATAGTGAAGGATTGATAATCTAATCTAATAAAGGATTTCCAAGTTAAGCAGCAGCGGATCGCAGCTTGTCAAAAGATCGTGGTGGTATATAGTTGCAGGGAGACCCGTATCCATGCAGTGGGACGAGTATGTATTTGTTGTACATCTATGGCGAATGTGTTCAAAGGTATATTTCAAGGGCCCACGAACCCCAGTTTAAAAGAGGTGGCTTCGTAAGGTTTATCAATCGCACATGCAATGAAAAGCAAGACAAATAATAATTATAATGTAGACAATAGAGAGTATAATGTGGATAAAGAGAGGTGAACTAATAATGTTCTATAAGCGCATACAAAAAAACTATGACATTATTTAGAACAAAATTCTACCACTTTACAATGTTGAGGTGTGCCTTTTCAAAAGGTCTTCCCGTTTCTTTTTCAAATAGTAGAAAACTGATTGATTCATTCATGATGAACTGATCATTCAAGAAGAACAGATTCGGATACGCTCACAAGACAGGGGAAGTATTACGTAACAAAAAGGCATTACCAGTTTTAAAAAATAACGAAACCGCGAATTTAATAAATAATAAAAAAAAGAAAAGACACTCCTCATTTAATACACCTGACGAAAATTTAAGACTTCCATTGTGACTTAAACTACTACTATGTTGTCCTAATATTTTAGCATAATGACCACATATTCTTCTATCATGGTATAATATTCTACTGTTATGTATTAAAATACTACCATTAATTGTCCGTATTCTACCATTTAGAACCCAACCACCGAATGTTAGCCCGTGTAAGGGTCGGCACCAACCTTGCGGCGTTCGTGGCGCCGGCATCGGTTTAACTGCTAGATCAGACAGTGATATGGCTCGACGCATCCCTGTCGATTCTTCGTCGGGTGCGGCTGGTACGTGGTTGCGATTTGCTGATGGGTGATCGACAATTAAACATGCAAGCTATCTAAACTATTGTTGGGAGAATACAGAATATGTAGACTCAGAAAGTCCATTTAACGCGCCAAGTGATCCCAGAAAAAGCATGTCATTTATTATCATTTGAGATGACATTAAGGTTCGTTCAAATCTAACCGCAGAATGTAGAGCACGCACCTAAGCACGACTTATCTAACTCGCACATTCACTTTCAGCCACTGTCCATGCACAGACAGTTGCATTGTAATAATAGTTAGTTGCGTGTAGATATCCGCAGACATATCCAGATGCTATGCTAGCCGAAGCCAGGGTCTGTATGTCACGCGTTTTTTTTATTCGCCAGAAAAAATACGGAAATTGAGAAAATACTCCTTCTACGCTAAGAATGGCGTCTGTGTATACGAACGAACGAACCGAGCGGGAGCGCAAGCCTCGTTTTGCGGACTGGTCTTTCTGTGTCTATCTATTTTGTGATACTATCTGCTTCAAATATCATACTAAGTTTTTCTGACAAACTTTAATATATATTCCGCCAATAACTACCCCTTTGAAAACAGTTTTGAAACATTTTTTTTAAATTTGTAGAACTCAACTCCCATAATACTCTTTTGAACAGGAACCACAAAAATGCATACGTTTTATACGTTACGTTTTATATAAAGCAAGGCGAATACCTCGTCACTAGGCCCGACGTAAAAAAATATCAACCATAACCGTATTTATAATTTACAATAGTTTAGATTGCTAAAAGGCAAAAGCTAAAAAAAATCATGCTTCAAATAACGACACTAGAGAAATCTTCACAATTAAAACATGCTAAAATACACCACAGCTAAATTATTGTGTCGAAAACAGTGATTTGTGATATGTAGTGAAGACAGCCAGTGTTCTATAAAACATATAAATATATTATATGATGATTTCATTAAAATGGTTATTATAAAAGGATAATAAAACAATCGGCTCTTCCTTCACAAGGATCACAAATTAATAACACCGACATACACAATGAGATTTATATTTTTACATTATTGTACTTTAAATGTCAGAAATAATGCACAGAAATTATAACAGGATTTATGTTACCGTCTATGACCGGTGCTAAGAGCATTTGAGTAAACGGGTTTAGCATTTTTTGTATCCGTTTAGGCTTCGTCATTGTCGTTCTCGTGTCTTTTGAATAATAATAAAATAAAAAACATAAAAGGCGCGCAAGATAATTTCGAGTTATGGAAGGATTAATTACTGCTTGAGCAGTCAGAACCCGTTATATACGTTTTCCCATACATTTCGCGGTCGTATACGACCACCCGGGTTTCGAAGGGTTAATTTATCGAATACTTGTCAATATGAAGCAATGCCTTCATTTTCTTGTTCGACTGACTGATTTGTATGTTTTAATATTTGTTGTACAGCCTATGGAATTTCAGCGAGTCTTCAATGCAACTTTGTAAAAAAAAGTGTTTGCAGGCGTCAACATTGCCTGTTTTTTTAGATTTAACATGTGTTTGTTTTTTCACATTTACTTAGATGACCAACGCCAAGTGTCCTTTGAGCATCACAAAAACATTTCTCTCTTCCAACACGCAGTGAAATAACATGTTAGAACGTGTCGAATTCCATCGATCGAAGCAATATTTGTATCCCAGCAGCAGAATGAGTGAATGGATAATGAAGATAAAAGTATGCAATAATGATTCTTCAATATAAAATAACTACAAAATTCATAGTCTAGCCCGCAATCAAATTGTAACATCTTTGGTTTTTCGTCTTGTTAAATAGAAGATCACTCAATTATGTTCGTCGGGAAAGACTACCAGTTTCCATCTCATGCAAAGATCATGCCAGCTAGAGCATCATGGCTAATCTAAATCAGCGTTCGCGACTATTAGATTCGTGACCTGTTGGTTACTCAAACTTATGTCATTTGAAATTTTCTAGAACGTGTAGAATCTATACAAAGTGAGTGCAGAATTTCACCTATAATATAAATCGAGTAATCTCTTTCACAAGACACGTCATCGATTTCAATTCTAACAATTCAGTAAAAATATAAATCCACATATAAAATATAATAATTTTAAAGGACTGTTAACATCAAAGCACTATGAAAAAAACTAGTGTTGCCAATCATGCAAATCCAACCTTGTGTTGGCGAAAACTTCGATGGTAGGACAGGAGTTTGGAAAGGCAGCCTTTTTGCTAAACACGAACCCCTTACACCAGCCCCGGAACATATCACCGGCCTAATTCTAGCCGTTGACAGGAAAACTTTATTTTCCATACATAATCTTGGCGTTGGTCCCCTTATAATCTTTCTGAATGGTGTCTTAGGTCTATTGAACCCGTAAAAAGACAGCCTTTTTGGAGAGTTCGTACAACTGGAACTAGTCGTTGATGATTCGTAATTTTCACTGTCTAAATGCACATCGGTTTTAGGTATTACCATTTCATTATATACTCTCTGCTTAAGACTTTTAGGTGTAATTTTTAAACCTCTTTTCACCGTGTTATTTAGTTTTACTTCAGGGTTTATCTGTTCTGCATTCTCTGTGTCGTTTCCCGCATCATTAGGAGTATCAGCATCTTCTTGTACTCCAACAGTTACTAAACTTCCAATTTGGTCTGAATCTAATATATCTGGAAGACTTAAATTTCGCTTAATCTCCTTATTCTCGGAATTTGGCTCAGTGTCAGTTTCTACTTCTTCTAAAGTTAAAGATGCAAAATTCGAAACAGTAGTCTGTTTTGTCGCCAGCTTTTCAAATTTTCTGGATAATACTTTTACTACACCTGTACCGTCGTTAATATTAGCTTTTAGGGGTCTCATACGCCATTCCTTTAATATTTTTTCTTGCAATATTTTTCTTTCCTCCATTTCTACTAGCTTGTTGATAATTTCTATTTTTCTTTCTATATATTTATACTTCTTTATCTCATCGCTTATTTCTGTTGGTGCCATATTTTCTTTTGCATCACTCTGACGACTGTGCGAAGCTTCGGATAAATCCCGATCATTCGAAATTCTCATATTAATTTGATCTTTAATACATTTGCCATAAAACTTATTTTCTTGTTCCGCGTAGTAATCTAAGGAATCTTTAGCAAAATCATTATTATCTTCCAAAACATCCAAAGAATCCATGCTCACTTGTTTCATTCTATCCATTCTTTGCATAGCATAGACTTCAAGACTATCCATTTGTATTTCAGATTTATTTTCATTCACGTCCTTTTCTTTGACGAAAACATCAAAAGTTTTTTCTGCGTTATCAGTGTTATCAACGTTGTTGGAATTCTTGTCTTCGTGTTTTCTATTAATTAAGTAATTTTTATTTTGTAGACCATCTAACTTGGCTTTATATTGGGAAGATATTGAAGAACTTAAGCTGGCTTTATCTAAACCAGCTTTCAATCTATTATTAATTTTAACAGACGAGGTCCTCTTTATTGGTTTTGGAGGTTTATGTGGTACAAATTCCATTGTGATTTTTACATTATTATTCTTTTGTGAACCTCTTTCTAGGCTCTTAGTTGTATTATTAAACTTATTACCATTAGCTTTTTCCTTATTCGTTTGATTTTTGCTCAATTTTGTTTGGGCATTTTTACGTATCTGTTCCTCGAATTTCTCCAAGTTTTTCTGTACATGTGAATTTCTTTTTTCCATCAAATTCTTCAAAGGGTTCGGCTTTGAAGCTGGTTCAAGAACTACTTCGAAGCTACAACTCTTTGATTTAACCATAGCACTACGATCACATCCCTCCATCTCACTCTTATATTTATGTTTATCTGCAAATTGGGGTTGTAGAGATTTGCTTGTATTTGCTCTATAATCAGTAGTAGTATTTAGTCTAGGTATTTCATCAGCCTGTTTCTTCTCCTTTGTGTACTGCTTAATATTATTTCCATCGAAATAATACGCAATATTTTTTGCTGGAGGAGGTTGTTTCGATGAAGAATCGTAAAGACTTCTTGATCGAGTTACCGTTTTGTGCCCAGAAAACTCACTTGTGGGAATTTCGAATCCAAAAACTTTATTCACAGGTGGTTTTGGACTTATACTACCTAGAGGCGATTCTTTACAATTAGGACTTGTTCCTTCTAAATAATTGTTATACATATAACCACCGAAATATGGAATATTATTAGGACTAGACCCATAACTTTTAGATGCATTGTCAAATTCATAGCAACTTTTGCTGTGTTTCGGTATATTTCCTGTATTTTTATGCTGACGCTTCGGCCTCGTACCTTCGAATAACATTTCCAAAGGTGCACTTTTAGTACAATCAGAATCATCAGAAAGGACACTTTCTAAAGAATTACAGTTTGTCCTGGATAACTGATTGTCATTGTCTAAAAACATATCGTCAGATAATACAGATTCTTGACTGCAACTCGACTTCATATATTTCTTTTGATTTAGGAAAAAGCTAGCGCTGCTGTGACGGTGATTATCGAGATAGTGTTCACCAGGTTCATTGATATTTTCAAAAGAACAATTTTGAGAATCATTTAAATTATATTGGCTATCAAATTTAGCTTGTTGGAAAGCTACTTCGTTGCCATATTTTAAGAATATTTCATTTGAAACGCTGGAACAATTAGAATTGTCACTTAACATAGATTCATTAGAACGCGTAACACACCTTTTAGTCAAAACACTTTGGCATCTATACATATTAGCATAGTTATAGTTTATAGAATCCTCGTCCATTATGTCATCTAAATTTGATGGCATATTTCGAGGTAGAGTCGAACTCTTTTGATTTATGTAAGAAGGTTTAGCCGGTACTGTTGGTTTGTCGCCTGAATTGAATATCTCATAGTTAGACACAGCTCGTCTAGGTGCTTGAGACTTAGTATGTTTTTTGCATACTTTTTTAGAAAACAATTTATTTTTACAACTAGCATCTTGACTTAAACTGCAATCTTCCAATGAATCAGATGAGAAATTGCCATCATCCTTTTCTTCAACCTCTTTAGTAGGCTGTAAATCCAAATCATCGCGTGTATTAGGTTCATATTCGTCTAAATCTCCATACTTTTTAGTTATTTCTGCAATCATCTTTTCAGTGTCACTTTTGATTGTATCTACTATACTTTTACCACTATATTTCAGATTTTTATTATCAATACCGACAAAGAAACTTAATGAATTTCTTTTTTTAGGATCTAAGGAATTCGTTTGAGGTTTATTTTCGTTTTTACATTGATTTTTAATTTGAGCTTTATCAGCCCATTTGCACTCTTCACTGACAGGAGATACCGGACAAGATTTATAATTCTTAAATATACTTCTAGCATTTGGCTTGGGTTTTGGTTGTGGTTTCTCTTCGGGTTTATTTAGATTCAAATGGAAGTTTCTATGTGGAATTTTAGGTGCTTCTTTTTCATCTTGGCTGGGGAATAGCCTATTAAAAACGTTTGATGGGGCTGGTTTCTTACCCATATCAATAGTAAATGCTAATGCTTGTTTTTGAGGCAACTGTTCTTTAAACACAATTGGTTTCGTACCGTATGGTGTAAAATTCATTGCTCGTTTATCATTTTGGGTTGTCGGCATATTAGCATGAGGTGGTACGTAAGGTACTATATTCTCTATATATTCAGGAATTAGTTTATTTAAATTCGCGGGAATGGCGTAAGGGTTTTTGTTTCTGTAATCCATATTGGCGTTGGGATATGGATTGAGACTGTCGAAAAAGTTAGAATTTAAACTGTCGAGATTTTCTTCTGGAAAAACTGGGGGACTAGGAAATCCTGGGTAGCGTGGCGGGAAATAAGAAATGTTAGTAAATAGCAAAACATGTGTCGACAATTTATATTCTGACGAGAAACATTGTCTACATCGAAATTCCATATTCATATAATCTCACACGCAACGTTAGATAACTGTAGTTATTACAAGAACCAAAGCGCTGGCGAAAGAACAGATGATTTTGCTGTTTGCTATGTCTGCGTTAATATCTTTATGTAGATACAATGACAGTGAATGATTAATGATGTAATTTTTATTTTGTAGACCATGTAACTTGGCTTTATACTGGGAAGATATTGAAGAACTTAAGCTGGTTTTATCTAAACCAGCCTTCAATCTGTTATTCATTTTAACAGGCGAGGTCCTCTTTATTGGTTTTGAAGGTTTATGTGGTACAGATTCCATTGAAATTTTTACATTTTTGTTCTTCTGTGGATCTATTTCTCTATTTTCTCTTATATGTATGTATATACAATGCCGAGCTATTTTCTTTCGATTCTCGGAACAGTAAGGCTCAATGTTTACTTTCGCAGAGTCGAAGCGAAGAAATGTTATATAGTATATTCAATTTTCTCTCTACAGCATAATACCCAATTTTCTACCGAGTCTAAAAAATACGCAGTTCGTTTCAACTCGCGTCTCTCTCTACATTTATCTCGATAGAAAATCGATATATCGGTATATAAGATTTATACTGACGCTTCGTTTCGCTTTTCAAGGTGTCACAAAAGACTGGTCTGGACTGAAAATCAGTGTCGGCTCTGCTACACAGGTTTCGACAACATACTGAGTCCAGACCATTTTGTTACATCGCACAACACTGTCTGCTGTGTTTATGCTTAGTTTTGAATATATGTTGTGCTGTGTTTATGTTAGTTTGTCACAAGCATGCTGTTTTTCTATCCGATTTATGACACTAGCTGTGTATATATTGTTGTTCAGTGTTGTGTACGAATAAATGTTTTTTTTTTCTTTCTTTCCTTGACTTTGCATTAGAGGGAATTGAGCCCAACTGTTATGCAACCTATAATATTGTTATCGTATTACAAGTCCTTTTATACGTATTTTTAAATAGACAATTATCAGTTGCGGGCGTAGATTGTACTAAAAAAAAACTAGGTAGCTTACTTTGAAGGACCCTCAAATGTCAACTGGATATGCGGTACTAGTTGCAGCCCGCGACTACGTTTGCGCAGGCATACCAATATCCCGCGGGATTTTTTTTTCTCTTTTTCTACTTCTAAGGGTCGTATCGTGATGTTGAATAGCCTATAACCTTCCTCAAAAAAAATATTTTTAAACTACGTCTGGAGGCATACAAGCATACGGCCCACCTGATGCAAAGCGTGTACCGTAGCCTATTAACGCTTGCGATATATTAAGTATCACTCGCGCGATGTCTCCTCTGCTGCTTACACAGCAACTCCTTGGGAGCTTACTGGTGACCTCACTCACACGCAGGAACACAACAACCCTCTAGGGAATTGTTATTTGGCTGCGGTTTTCTGTGAGGTGGAGGCACTTCCCCGGACGGGCTGCTTTGATGCGCCCTACCTCTCTTAAAACATTCAGACCAAGACAAACAGACATGTGCATGCACACAAATGTTTGCTTTGTGTGAGAATCGAACCCACGAGCGTTCATTAAAATCATTAAAAAAAATGTGTGAATATACTACTCTGTGTAAAAAGTATCGGGAATATGTCAATAAAAAGACCCGCGTAAAAGAGGTCGTTCTAATTTTTTTACTGCATGTTGGTAGCACTGTACTGATTTAGCGCGCAAAATTTGAGCGGGATCTGTCATTTAATTTGTTTTAAACTACACTTTTTGTTGGTCATAGTTTTGAGTCCTCGGCGATTTTTACAATGGAAAATATTGTTGAACAAAGAGTGTGCCTTAAATTTTGTGTTTCAAATGATATTTCATGTGGTGAATCACTAAAAATGTTGCGAAATACCTACGGCGAATCGTGTATATCGAAAACAAGGGCTTATGAATGGTATAAGGCTTTTAAAGAAGGCCGAGAAGTAGTAGTAGACTTGCCTCGTTCTGGTAGACCTTCAACCGCTACGACCAGAGAAAACATCGACAGAATCAAGAAGCTAGTGCTCGAAAATCGACGTATGAGTCTGAGAGAGTTGGCTAGTGAGGTGAACATATCTTTTAAGTCCGTCCACAACATTCTCATTGACATTTTAGGCATGAAACGCGTCGCCGCTCGACTAGTTCCAAAAGAGCTCAATTTTGTTCAAAAAGCGCAGCGAAAGCATGTCGCTGAAGACATGGTTTCCCGAGCTTCTACGGATCCGACCTTTATGAAACGTATAATAACTGGCGACGAGACATGGGTTTACGAGTACGACATGCAAACAAGCCAACAGTCTTCAGAATGGCGTCTCGAAAACGAGCCGAAACCCAAAAAACCGCGGCAAAGTCGCTCCAAAATCAAGGTGATGCTGACAGTTTTTTTTGACTACCGTGGTGTGGTTCACTCCGAATTCGAAAATAAATTTAGATGAATAATTTGTATTTTTTGTTTTATTGACAAATTCCCGATACTTAGTACACAGAATGTATACTTATATTTTATCTGTGCTAATATAAAACACGTGTTGTAGATTCATATGTATTTGAATAACTACCTTGAATATAATTACTAACAAAATTTGAGATGGTTAGTAAACGTACCGACCGATTTCGTGGTGTCGTTATTAGATGTCGGTGTCGTTAAAGTTCATTCTCATCATTATTCCCTAACGCGCTAATAGAAGTTCGACATCAAAATGCATTTAGTACTGCCTAGATATGGAACTTGAGATACATTTTTTTTGTTTGCGGATTACAAGCAATGTAGACAATACTTTCTCGTCAGAATATAATACAAAATGGCGAATGTTAATGACGTGTGTCACTCAAATCATTGGCAATTAGTGTAGTGGACGCAACCAGACATGATTGACTTAGTAGACATAGAATTGGATTTAGCAGATGTTTTCAGTACATATGCGAGTGAGCACTGGATACCCAGTTAGTACCTTGTGATTCGGTGCAAAGACGAGCTGTGAGAATTGTCGGCGATCCTAAGCTTACACATGGTATTGAGCCCTTAAGTTTAATAAGAAATTGTGCCTCCTTTTTTGCAATTAGTTGCAGATGAAGGCACCCCGCGCTCACAAAAACATTGTGTTTTAGCGCCGCCTTAAATATCTCATCGATTCAAGCCTATTGACTAATGGGAGTTTATTTTAACCAATCAGCCGATAAGTGACCCGATTTTGATCCACGAACTAGCCAATAAGAGTTGCGCGTTCTACATTGCCCTCCGAGCCGTAACGGTGATTTTTTTATGCTACGTCGGGAGGCATACAAGCATACGGCCCACCTGATGTAAAGCGGTTACCGTAGCCTATCAACGCTTGCGATATATTAAGTATCACTCGCACGATGCCTCCTCTGCTGCTAACACAGCAACTCCGTAGGAGCTTACTGGTGACCACACTCACACGCAGGAACACAATAACCCTCCAGGGAGTTGTTATTTGGCTGCGGTTTTCTGTGAGGTGGAGGTACTTCCCCAGACGGGCTGCTTTGATGCGCCCTACCAAATATAATATATGGGTTATTTATCCTCAACCATGTTTGATTGCGTCCACATTGTAGTACGACTTCGGCATTGACGTGTCAATACTCACCAAAGTTCCTATTGGCCGGTACGGCCATAGACAAGGGCCTGCTCCGCCGCGACCCATCCTTCTCCGGGACGTAGGACAGGTCTGTCGTAGATTGACTCGACTTCAGGTTTGATCTGAACGCCACCTGGTTGACAAACATATAACGATGTATTGAAGAGTTGGAGGTACAATGGAGTCACATATCAGTCATTCAAATGAATAGGCAGGTTAAGCAACGTTGACCGAAGTCCGCCTAAGGATGGGCTAAATTACCATGACGAGCTCGGTGGCGCAGTGGTTAAGTAATGCTACTTTGACACCTACGCTCGTGGGTTCGAGTTCCACACAGGACAAACATTTCTGTGCATGATGATGTGTTCTTGGTCTCGGACGCTTTTAAGAGTACCACCACCTCACATAAAACCACGGCGATATAAGAATTCCCTGGGGGGTTTTTGTGTTTCCGCCCGTGAGTGACGTCACCAGCAAGCTCCTAAGGAGTTGCTTTGTTAGGAGCAGGCAGACATGAGAGCGATTCATCCTGTATCGCAAGCGATCATAGGCTACGGTAATTGGCAGAGCTGCGATAGCCAGCGGAGCCACATTACCCTCAAAATTGCCGTTTGGGGTAGACTGATGTCATCCAGCTAGCGTTTAGACGGTAATAGTGAGAAACTCCAAAATCGACACACTAATAGCTAACATATTGTAGTTTTGTATCCTTTAATTTGAAATTTAAATGTTCGTTGGTGAGGAAGAACGGTCCAAAATCGTTCCAATTAGAAAAAAAAACATATGGGAAAACGTATGGCCGGCCACTCTGCAGTGCAGAGTCTGCACTGCACTCCCATCAACAGAAAAAGTAACAGCACTCGTCGCTAGATGTCGTACAGGGTTCCATATATTTTTAAAAAATTAAAAATAAAATATTTAAATATTTTTTAAATTTAAAAAATATCAGCTCTGCCTACACAGCTTGCTGTTATTTACTAGTTATTTTACATACACTTAATACTTGCATATCTCCCCACGTTGTATATTCAGATAAATGCATAACCCCCACAGCAAAAGTAACTTACGCTCTCGAGCTGTCTCTTGGTCTCCAATATCCTCCTGGCGAGCTCTTCCCTCCTCCTAACTGCCTCGGGGTCCACGTGTTTGCCGGGAGTGCGCGGGGCGGGGCTCGGCGCCGAGGGGGACGGCCTCGCCGCGGGCACAGGGCCACGGGACAGGTGCATCGATGATAAGGATGTGTTACCTGGAAGATTCACTCATATTAAATATTCTTCTTCCCATTTCCTAATCCATTGGTATAGGGAGGGGTACGCTACCTAAACTTAAGGATTTGGACACGAATTTTGACACGTGGCGGCTGCCGTCAGGCCTCCACGAGCCAGAGGAGAACCAGACCTTTGTTAGGTCAGGTCACACGACTTTCTGTGAAATATATTTTCATGGACGTGTGGGTTTCCTCACGATGTATTCTTTTCACCGGCGAGCAAGTGATAAATATGTTCCTAAATCCGAAAACACAAATTTAGTGGTACATGCCCGTCCGCAATGTTAAAGAAGCGAGTGAGATATGTAAGGGTTAATAGATTCAGGCGTTATTTTGCGAAAGTCAAATTTACATGCAATTTGATCTAACCTGCTTTGTGTGCTTCCGCCACCAATTGGTGGCGGAAGCACACAAAGCAGGTTAGATCAAATTGCATGTAAGATATGTAAGGATCGAGTCACGTGGCGCTCGGTTCTCTCTGCCTACCCCGCAAGGGATTTGGCGTGAAGTTATAGATAGATAGATGCCCGTCCGCCTGGATTCGAACCGAGGACCATTTGCTCAACAAGCCGGTCCCTTATCCACTGGGCTATCACTGCTCTATACGACGGTTCCAAATTCAAATCCTGGCGTGGGAGCGATCCTGACCACTAAAAACCTGTTTTCACATTTTGTAATTATCAATTGCTCGGCGGTGAAGGAAAACATCTTGAGGAAACTCGCACGTACAAGAAATCATATTTTGAAAGACGTTTGACTTAACCTAAGAAAGATTCCCTTATGGGTCGTGGTGGACGGCAGTCGTTCCATGTAAAAAATAATGTCTTCGTCAAATCCTCAGTCTTAGGTAGCGGGTCCCACCAATCTCATTGGATTCGAGAACGGGATACCGCTATCAAGAAGATGAGTATAATATTAACTTATGATGTATTCTTTTTATTACATTACAAACTCCCATGCTTCTTCTGCCATGGGTGTGGCAGAAGAAACATGAAAGGATAGTGAACGCAGTTGAAATGAGAGCGTCGAGGAGTATGTATACATGAAGTTAAAATGATTGACAGAGTAAGAAATAGACGTCTTCTAGACGTACTCGTGTAGATATTTGATCTACACGTGTACGTCTAGAAGATATTCTAGCTGATGTGCTGAAAAACGGCTAAATCAAAAGCACACAAAACCGAAGAGCAAGCATGAAGAGGTTCCATGGTCTCTGTCTACCCCAATGACAGACAGGCGTGATGATATGTAAGTATTACAAAGTCCACAACCATAAGTTAATTATCGTTTGTAAAATTAAAATAGAAATCTAATTACTAGTCGGTAACAATGGTAGCTGCAGAAGGCGTAACGCGGGGACCGAAACGTCAAATTAAAATGTTAAAATAACGACATCTTGAATCGTCGAATGGTAAACTCGTTTATTGACCACCTGATTGAAAGCACATAGTTAATAAAAGAAAGTTACGGAGATACCTCGACGAGACACACGCTAAACAATCTGTTTTTATTACATTAAAAAGCAAATGGCAACGCCCAATGGCGAATAAAGAATTTTTATCTTTATCAGGAACTCTGTTGAAGATACTCGAGAAGGGTACTCAGGCCAAATCCTAAAGTTCAAATACCAACTGTAAAACAATAATGTTCATGGTCTTTTTAGGGTTCCGTACCCAAAGGGTAAAACGGAACCCTATTACTGAGGCTCCGCTGTCCGTCCGTCCGTCCGTCCGTCCGTCTGTCACCAGGCTGTATCTCATGAACCGTGATAGCTAGACAGTTGAAATTTTCACAGATGATGTATTTCTGTTGCCGCTATAACAACAAATACTAAAAAATAGAATAAAATAAATATTTAAGGGGGCTCCCATACAACAAACGTGATTTTTTTGCCTTTTTCATAGATAATGGTACGGAACCCTTCGTGCGCGAGTCCGACTCGCACTTGGCCGATTTTTTTTTTATCTTTCATCATTAGGTTTAGAGAGTTAAGGCGCGTAAAAGCAGTCCGTCAGGGGAAGAATTCCCACCTCACAGAAAAGCGCAGCATATCAACTACCTGAAGGGTTGTTGTGTTCCTACGTGTGGGTGAGGTCACCAGTAAGCTCATAAGGAGTTGCTGTGTTAACAGCGGAGGGATAGCGCGAGTGATAATGTATTCCAAGCGTTCATATGCTAAGGTAACCGTTATACAATCAGGTGAGCCATATGCTTGTATGCCTCCGGACGTTGGTACCGGGTGGAGTCAATGATGTGTAGTGTCACTCACCACCAACGGTGCTGGCGTCCATCTCAGCGCCGCTCAAGCTATCGAAGGCAGACTTGAGGTACTTCTCCCTGCGGCCCGCTGTGTCGATGGACTCGCAGGAGCCCGACAGCGGGTTCCGTTCCGCGTTGTCACCAGAAGGCGTTGATACCTGAAATACATACATGTACAAACACCTTTTAACAAACTGGTCCCCGATTCGAAGCATGTACCACTAAATTCGTGTTTTTGAATTTATGTACATATTTGTAATCATCACTCGCTCGGCGGTGAAGGAAAACATCGAGAGGAAGCCCGCGCGTCCAAGAAATTTTATTTCGAAAGACGTGTGACCCAACTTTAACTTTGCCTAATAAAGGTCTAATTTACCCTCAGAGTTGTGTAGGTCTGACGGCAATCACTTTACGTAAAAATCAGTGCCTTCGCCAAATCCTTAGGGTTAGGTAGCGGACCCCGCCAATCCTAATGGACATGAAAAGCTCTGGTGGGATATCCCGGTCATCATTGGTGAAGAAACCTGGACATTCATTGATTGCGAAGACGTGCTTCTCTTAGCTCGGCTGCAAGAGAACTTGCTGTTGGTCTTCGAATATGTTCCCATGTGAATGATGGACAGCAAGTTCCTCAGAACAATTGACCAATTTTTTATACCACTAAGGCGGTAAACAAGCGTACGGCCTGTCTGATGGTAAACAGTCAAAGTACGGGCCTTTCCAACACCGACACCCTGGTGTTGGAAATGCCCGTGCTCATGCGTTGCCGACCGACCCTCTAAAAACTTCTTCACGCCTTTCTTGAAGAACCCCATCATACTGGGAAAACCTAGGTTGGAAGTTCATTCCACAACTTGAGAATTCTCGAAGAAAACTTCTCTGGAACCGCACAGTACGCGATCATTGCGGTTTCAGCGTATGAACCCTCACACGTTCTCCCTGCCGTCAGGGAGCGGTGCGGTTATAAAAAAAGCTGTCGGCATCATTTCAAACAATTCTTCAGAACACAAGCCGTTGTACAATCGGTAGAAAACACAAAGGGAGGCAAAACCTCTCCTTAAAAATGTAAGGGATTAAGTATGTCTAGTGTGTAATCATCACAGATCGTAATAGGTAGAGTTTTTTAATGTACTTTTGCAACGTTCGCAAAAAATGGATATGCCAAGACAGATTTTGTTATTCCGGTATACGGAAAAACGTAATATATTTTTAAACTAGCAGTGCCCGCGACTTCGTCCACGCGGAATAGTTTTTTTTTATTATTTATATTAATAAAAATAAATAAAATTTCTAAAATAAAGGTAGCCTAAGTTACTCCTTATTACATCAGCTATCTGCTAAGTCCCGTCAAAATCGGTCCAGCCGTTTCAGAGATTAGCCAGAACAAACAGACAGACGGGCAGACAGACAAAAATTGTAAAAATATTCATTTTGGTATATGTACCGTGTATACATTCATATGCATTTAGTAAAAAGCGATTATTTTAATATTACAAACAGACACTCCAATTTTATTTATCTGTATAGATGTATAGATGACAAATATATCCAAATGGGTGTGTGTGAGTGGTTAAAATGAAGGTGCATATAGATATTTTTCGAATCCAATATTGTAACCATAATTTATATTCGTGTACTAAGGACTAGTGCAAGATAGGCATGCAAATATTGAAAATAAGGAAAAATAGAAATTCACTGGCAGAGACGTTGAGAGAAAGAATCCATTTCAAGTTTGCATTATATATCTGCGCTTCGCCGTCTGGTATCTACATAGTAAGCGCAATAGTGTGGGTGTTAAAAATGTGACCTACACTACTAAACAATAAAAAGAACTGTTTAAAAAGTGTTCTATTTTACTAAATCATAATTTAAAATGCATATGTACATAAAGATTTTACATTCCGGATTCCGGAAGCTTATCCATACTTTGATAACGTTATGACGTAAGTACTAGAAAAGCTCTACCTATTTCGATCTATGGTAATCATACATTAGAATTAGAATTTGAAATAGCACTTAATCGCAAGAATAGCTT
Source organism: Pyralis farinalis (assembly GCA_947507595.1). NCBI lineage: Eukaryota > Metazoa > Arthropoda > Insecta > Lepidoptera > Pyralidae > Pyralis > Pyralis farinalis. The sequence continues at coordinate 3,939,392 of OX382263.1, forward strand.
CTACGGCTGGTAGTGTGTTTACACACAAATGACGTCACGCGTTCTGACATTACATGATACACCTTTTACGCGCCAGTTTTAAATAATCTCTAGACATAGTGTTATAAATAAATATTATTGGAACATTACACAGCGCCATCTAACCCCAAAGTACGCGAAGCTTGTGGTATGGGAACCAGACAACTGTGATAAACATACGTAAATCCATTTCTTTTGGAAATACATGCTTATGGTACATAGTAAACACTCAGGTCAAGACAAACAGATATGGTCATGCACATAAATGTTTGTCCTGTGTGGGAATCGAACTCACAAGCGTTGGTGTCAAAGTAGCGTTACTCGCCAATAGAGCTCGTCAATATATCGAGTTTTGGATCATTTACAGGTTAATTAATTTAAAAGTCTATATGTAACTTCACATCAAAAGCCTTGCAGGATAGGCAGAGAGAACCGAGCACCACAAGACTCGGTCCTTGCACGCCTCGCTCGCTTTTTTAACATTCATTGCTTTTCTTATGCACGTTCGCCGATTTTTAAGTCTCCTGACATCACCTTCTGATAAAACACGATCAATTTGGTCATGGTAGGTGAGTCTTGGCTCCTACATTCTTCTACTTTCGCGTTGTATATATGTTCGTAATTCATTCATCCCGCATTCTTTCTACATGTCCGAAACAACGGAGCATGTTTTTTCTTATTTTAACACCGACGCTCTCTTTCAGACCAACTCTGTTTCTAACACCATCATTGCGAATACTGTCTACAAGCGTTACGGCAATAGTTTTGCGCAACGCTCGCATTTCGACGCTTTTATCCTACTTTCATGCTCTCTCTCTGCTGCTTCCATAAGTAATCATAAGGAATTTAAAAGTGATGATAATAAATAAATTCAATCAATTTTTGATATGGTGTCCAATCACCTATTACTGTTTGGCTGAAATAGCAACGTGGATGTAACTCACCTCATCGTCATCAGAATCGTGTCCAGAGCCACTAAGCGATGTACCACTTGGTGGCAACTCTATCCTCGGCGACTCAGCCTTCCACCTCTTGGAGCGACGCACCGACTGCCTCAACTCCTCGGCATCCATTGCGTTCACCATGAACTCACTGGAATACATGTTGTTAAAGAACAAATGAGAAGGATCGAGATTGTACGTACACCCCTGACGTTGTCTAGGCTACTAACTGCTTACAATTAGGCAGGCCATATGCTTGTTTGCCACATGAGTATTATATAAAAAAAAAAATACCACTGAATTATAGATCGCTGTACCATGTTGCATCAAAGTAAAACTTACTTTTTATTGCACTCATTAGAACTGGAGATACGTGATATACAGATGGACAGATAAAACAAAGAGCAAGATTATGATGATGAAGATGCAAGCGCATTTCGTCCTACAAGCACAAATCAAGAGGACCGTGGAAGATAAGCCTCGACGCCTGGCCGAGTATTTAGCAAATGACAGGAAAAGGGGAGATGGCACGAAGCTATAAACCCGTCCTCACCTGGGCGTGTCGTCATCATTGTTCCCGGGGTAGTAAGTAGGCCTGTTCCCTCTTTCGGAGGATGAGGTCCTCTCGCCGTCTGATATATCCTCGATGTCGCCGTCGTGCTCTGTAGATTCTTGGTCCTGGAAATATATATAGCAATAGGTCATTGTCAGCTCACAAGCTAAGTCAAGTGGTTTTCGGGCGGCTCAAAAACACTGGCCGCCTCCGCCAATGCGCAGTTAAGCAGAAGAAATGTGCCCGAGAAATGAAGCTGTCAAATTGTTTCGATCCGAAATCGTGACTTGCATCAAAAGATTTCGTTACGAATATGACGTTCCGTGTCGGTGGGAATTAAAATTAAATACATTTTCACTGGGTAATGATTCAGAGTACAACAACTTTTCGATTCGATTGAGAAATTTCCGTGTCAATGTGTATACCCCTGTAGATCAAGTGAAAAAGTACTTTTCCTAAGCACTACATAATTGTTCCCATTTTCTAACCTACATTTATGTTTTCTTTATCATTACCGTCTCTGCATTCTTTTTATTAAAGAAAAAGCACCCCTACTGTGGGCAAGGCTCTTTTTATGACTTATTTATATATACAATTTTATTATTTTACAAATGTACACATTCATCCATCATATTCCCTTTCATTCCGCACTTCATTCTTTCATTCATCATCTTTCAGTTTTATGCACATTTCTAAACGCCGGTGAAACTACAGCTGTTTCCAAATTTCCCACCCCATAATGCGTCAGTCCAGCCACGGGCGACAGTGAGCTTCACAGCTCCATCTAGCCGCCGCGATCCCATCGGCTATATGAAGTATAGCCGAGGTATACTGCATTAGTCCTAGGTGGAGCTGCTCAGCTTGTTACGTTCTATGACAGCCGTGGCTAGACTGACGCAGTATTTAAAAAATTTTGATATACTTTTCCCCGCCACTGTTTTGGAGACTGCATTTAACTGCAGTTCTTCTTCTTCTTAGCGTTAACCCGTTTCCTGTAGGCTGATTTCAGCGACTTAGTATTCGGATCTTTGAGGGCGCGACCCCTGGTCCAAGCGCGATACGCCGCTTGTTTGTTTATAACAGCTTCAGCGCACTCCCTATTAAACCAAGAGCGTTTTTGGCTTGTGACGACGACATCGGAGTGAGGAATGTAGTATGTTGTATATCGCGCATGCCGTCCCAATCTGCTGACGAGTAGTGTCAGACACGATGCTTAACCGCTGTGGGTATGGTGGAGCTGTGCCTGGCACTGTGCTGGACACTAGGCAGTGGTCAGATGTGCCCAGTGGCGCCCTGGCCTCAACCCGGTAGACAGCAGGGTGGGTGGCCAGCAGTAGGTCTAGTAGAGAGGGCGCCTGATCAGCGATATCAGGTATTCTGGTAGGTTGGTCCACTAATTGCGACAGGCTGTGCGAGAGAGCGAACGCGTGAGCCGTCCTTCGTGCATGGTTAGTTATGGGAGCATCCCATCCAGGAGGCGTGGAGAGGGTTAAAGACCCCAAACACGCCAGGCTCACCGCTCCTGCGCTTCATCGACCGCTCGACTCAAATGCTCAAAGAACCGAATCGTTTCCGTGTCCCGAGTATGGGGTCGGTATAGTGGCGACTAAAAGCTTACAGCTCACATGATGGTAAGCAATTACCGTCGTAGCTTATGGACATTGTAATGTTATAGTTTTCTCAGGTTAAGGATGTCTGGAAGAGATTGCTTAACGGTAGGACTGCCTCACTACCTGCCTGCACTTTACCTCTTTTTCAATTTTATGTTGGTGCAACAAAGAATGTTTTCTTTTTTAACGTCTTCCCCAGACAGAGAAGAAAAGCTTCCCCAGACGGATTGCTTTGATGTGCCCTACCTCTCTTAAAAGTGTATTGCGGGCATAAACTCACTAATGTAAGTGCACAAGTGTAAATCACTTTAAAAGAACTATTATTACCCAATTCGCACATTTAACAAAAAAAAAACAACAACAATATAAACACAAATTAAAATCATAAAAAAACAGAAATAAACAAAAAACCCTTCGAACCTCGTACTTAAAGCTCCCGAGCGAAGAATCGTCGGTGTGGTGACGCGTCCTGCCGTCCACGGACCGCGGACTTGGAGCAATTGTCACCTATTGTTATAAAAAAAAACACAAAACATGTAAAAAAAGCATTTGCCAAAAAAAAACATGCAAAGAAAAACATCAAAAAAGACAAAAACTACACTCAATGCGACGAGTGAATTGAACGAATTAAAGTGAATTATATAGTAAATAGTAGCTTCGGATTCCATGCATATTTAATAAAGGTTCTTTCTTTATAAAAGAACTAATGCAAAAAGAAAATATAATCTTGTATATAAAAATCGATGTATGTTCCCTGTTGACTCTAAAACGGCTGGACCCATTTTAATGAAATTTTCAGTAAATTTTCAGATTAGCCCAGAGGGTGCTCCTGTGCAGTTTGGTAGCGATCGGATCACCTGTGCGAAGACAGGCGGGTCGCTAGTACATTAAAGTCGCTAGTTCTGTCTGTAAGATTAATATATCAATTCGTCTAATCAACGTAACAGATTTTAATGGTGGATTTCTCTATGACTTAGAAGATATCTTCAGGAATGTTTAGATGGTAACATCAAGATTCGAGGGTTGGATTCCCGCGCCGGACAATCAATTGTGCCGGTCATGTCTGTTTGTCTTGGTCCGGTCATTTTAAGAGAAAGGCATCAAAGAAACCCGAGTGGAGAAGTACCTCCACCTCACAGAAAACCGCAGCCAAATAACTCCCAGGAGCGTTGTTGTGTACCTAGGAGTAAGTGAGGTTACTGAGCTCCTAAGGAGTTACTGAGTTAGCAGCAGGGATTAGCCAACACGCGAGCGGTACTTACTGTATTGCAAGCGTTCATAGGCTACTGTAACCAGCTATTGAGATATCTATTTATCTATAACTTCACAAATCCCTTGCGGGGTAGGCAGAGAGGACCGAGCGCGATTGTGATATACAAAAGAAATACACTTGTATATAATTAATATATATAAGCTATATATAATTAAAAACTGTTAACTTATAGGTCTACCCATCATCATTACAGCCCGTATTCGTCCACTGGTGGACATAGGCCTCTATCCACCTATCAATCGATAGAAAGCCACCTGCATCCATCAACTCCCAACAAACCTCTCGAGGTCGTCTCGCTCCATCTAGTGGGGGGTCGTCCCACACTGCATGTACCAGAACGGAACGACATTTGTATATTACACAAAGCTATTAGCAAAATGAAAAAAATATAAAAAAAAACCATACCTTGTTCCAGAAAACAAATGCGCATCAGTCACTAATAATATAAAGCGTACTACACACTGCTCTACTGTTTAGCTTTAGTATTATACCGAAATACAGCCAAATATGGTCACCCAGCCAATTGGCATGCATTACATTTATAGACAAATAAAAAGATACCTTAGATAAAATGTGACAATAGTTGGGTTTTAGCATAGCAGACTGAAAATAATGTATTGGTAAAGAGTTTGAGAGACATCATTCATTAAAAGTGATTTTAATCGTATTAGATACCATTTGACGTTAATTTTTTCTAATTATTTCAAGATTGCTTATTAAATAATTAGATGGATCACACTATTTATTGTGATTTAATTTTAGATATTATTTTCTTAAGAATGACTGAACTTTTCTCACAATAGACAGACATTTTTTGAAGTTCACTCAATAATAAACGATTTTGAGTTATAAGGCCCTGTACGGATATTTATGAGGAGTAAACAACCCTTCATATATTTCTAAATTGTCTATGCCCAGCTCATAGACAAATTAAAAATAATTGTATAATAGGTTCTGTTTTTTTTTATTACAGAGTCGGAGGTATACAAGCACACGGCCCACTTGATATTAAGCGATTAACCGTAACCTTTGAACGCTTGCAGCAGCACATTAAGTATTACTCGCGCAATGACATCCCTGCAGACCTCACTCACTCGACGGAACACAACTCCAGGGAGTTGTTATTTGCCTGCCGTTTTCCGTAACGTACAGGTGCTTTCATGTGCCCCAATTATCTTAAAACTTCCACTTTCGCAAGAAATGTTCATCTAATATTCTTAAAACAGGAACTAAACAAATATATACACATATATTCAGCAGTGACAGTGTGTACTATCCTTTATACAAACCCTTTACAATTACAGTATAATAGAACGGCACAAGACAAGAAAAGCTATGTATAGGTTGACGTGAAGATATTGTGAAACGATGTATTTATACCGCTCAGATGACAGACAAGCATACTGCCCGCCTGATGGGTAGTAACCAAGGTACGAGTTACGGTGCGAGGTACCCACTATTCATGCAAAAGTCATCAGCTGATCGAAAATTTTGTATGGAGACACTTTATCCTATGACTACAAACGAGCACTTCTCGTATCTATACTAATATAAAAAGCGGAAAACTTTCTTTGTTTGAACGCGCTAATCTCTGGCACTACGAGTCGAATTTCAAAATTCTTTTTGCATTCGATAGCCCAATTCATGAGGAAGGTTATATAGGCTATTCAACATCACGATACGACTCTTAGAAACCGAAGAAAAAGAAGGAAAGACGAAAAAGCGGTTCCTACGGATACCGCGATACGCGCGAAGTCGCGGGCTGCAGCTGAAGATTTGTTTGCTTGTATATTTAGGAACACCGTTCCTATATGAAATCTATATGTTTGTCTGTGCGTTAGCCTGTGTGTTTATCCGTCGCTTTTTTCGAATATTCGAATTTTGACTTCAGATTCGGATTCAGCATAAAAAAGTAGAATAGGAATGTTCAGGAACACCGTTCCTATCTCAAACAAAATGGAAAGGAACATGGTCAAAATGGCCGAGAAATTCAAAAAGAAAAAATAATGAATTGTTATATAATTGACGAGCCAGGTGTTCCTCTGGCAATGCAAGCTTGCGCATTCTCAACTGGTTTTGTTTGTAATTGATAAACGCTAGAATCTCTATTTCCTCAGGAGATTTATATCCATTTAGAAAAACTACAGTATTGTTATTCAGACATGTGGAGGTGCTTCCCCTGTTCTCCTACTAATTAACAAGCAAACATTGCTACTGCTGTGTGCTCTATGACAGTTAAATGAAATGGTTCTACATTATAATAGATGATCGTACAACATATCAAAAAATGATTTAAATTTTTCATAATATATATTTTTCAATAAATAAACCTTTAAATAACCCAAAGCTATGCTTAAAGATTATTTATATAAAAATGGCGCATTGATCTCGGAACGCGTGACGTCACTTGTTTTAAACAAACTACCAGCCGTAAAAGCTAGTTAAATTACGGCGGAGGTAGGGAGACCTTTAAAAAACTAGAACTAGGAGGAGACGTCCGAGCAGATTGAGATGCTCGTTTAGTCTATCTTCTTAATTTGTTAATATTACATTAATACCTTTATCTCTACATACATTCTTAGTACTGTATACGCCACCCTCTCATACCACACGTAAGTGCTGTGTCAGCTATGCTCTCAGCGTTATCACTCTGGACGGTATAGGGTGTGTAGATGCATAACTAGCTGTTATTGCAATTGATTGACTAACAACAAACAAATACAAAATTAGTTATAAACAAGTTAGTTAGGCGATACAAACTTTCAAACAGCATTAATATCACGAATAAAATGATAGTTTATACTTGTAGTTTGATTGTTGTGATTACACACAAATGACGTCACGTATTCTTAACCTTTTTTTTATACCACTAAAGCGGAAATCAAGCATACGGACTGCCTGATGGTAAACAGTCACCGTAGCCTATGGACATTTGCAACACCAGGGGTGTCACCCATGCGTTGCCGACCCTAAACCCTTAACGCGTCATTTTTAAATGAAATAATCTTTAAACACAATTTTGAGTAATTTAAAGATTTATTTATTTAAAATGTTATTATTTAAAGTGATAAATATCCATTATGATTAATTTAAATAACTTTTATAATGTTGTTCAAACCCCTATTAGAACCAAAGCCAACCTCAGCTCCACGTGGTGCACCCTGCCCGTAAATGGACATTCACTTATTAAACCGTGATAAAATACAGTGATATATTACGGAGAACAGCCTAAGGCGATGCACCCTAAAGAACACCACAGCCAAATAACAATTTCGTGGGAGGATTAATAATAATAATTTAATAATAATCTTTATTCACTCACAAGGTTTACAATAGGTTTACATAGTATTGTCTTAGGTTTTCGCGATTGTTACACATTGAATTAAACAGGAAGTCTTCCTGCGACCACGGACGCTGCAAAGCGTTCGAAACGTCAGGTTCAACAAAATAAATAAAATACGCGATACTTCCGTTAAAAATTGTTTAATTCAAGGTTTACATAGTTTTTACGATTGTGACAAATAAATCCTTGTGAGAGTCAGGAGTCTGAACTACGCCGACGCCTGTTCTACACAACTCCTGGTTAAATGATGTTGTGATCCTGACGGTATGGTTAGTATAGCGGAGGTGACAACGACCATGGATAGATACTGTTTATATTGCAAGCGTCGATATGACATGTACATTATCGCTTAACATGAAGAGGGCTATATGCATGTATGTCATCAGAGCCGGTACAAAAAATATATTAGAAATAATGTACGATGAGAAGCAATGCATGCAAAGGTTAATTATGAAGATGTAACATTTCAAACATGACTTCAATCCCGCAAACTGCATTCATAATACTAGCAACATAATCACAGCAAACAATTATCACGAATTCAAGCAACTTGTATAATGGGGATGCATCCCTTCATAGATCATGAAAAAAGATGTCAAAATTGAGTCGAATTCGCGCTCCAAAGGTTCAGCGCATCTTTTTTTTAAAGAAAGAAAACAAATTTATTTGGAAACAAAATTACACAGTAAACATAAAATAATTATACATTAAACTCAATGCGAAAGTGACCCAAAAGTCTCCAGTCAGCATTATATGCCGTTGACTGTATTCTGTGGGCACCATTTACAGAAGACAAGAGGAGCGAATTCCTGTCTGACGTAATAATAAATTGAATTTTAAAACAATAACACTATGCATTACTAACATATATTTATATAGGAGCGATAAAATAACGTAAGACTATTGAAAATATATATAAATACATTTAAACGTGTAATCAATAAATATTATATCTACGGAGTATTACTGTAGCGATGTATATCTATATCTATCTATGACGTCACGCCAAATCCCTTACGGGGTAGGCAGAGAGATCCGAGCGCCACGTGACTCGATCATTACATACCTCACTCGCTTCTTTAACATTCATTGCTCTTCTCGTGCACGCTCGCCGGTTTCTAGGGCTCCTGACATCACCTTCTGGTAGAACACTACCAATTTGATCATGGTAGTAGTAAGTCTTGGCCTTCCTCGGCTCCTACATCCTTCCACTATTGCATTGTATATCTGCTTCGTCATTCTTTCATGCGATGTATGTATAATGTATACATATATATTTATAGTGTTTATCACATTATCTACTTAACTTTTTTAAAATTCAATATGTACTTATTTTTAAATGCATGTCTTTTTTTAATAATCATTATCGCTAATATTTATATATATATATTAATCGCGAAGCAAAAGTAATAGAATCATGGAGTCTTCTTTTAAATACGCCTATTAGGTGTCGTATCATATACTATTACTTGAAACGAACGATTCTTGTATTTATTTATACGAGTATATATATATATATATATACTACTTCAACTTCTTCTTAGCTTTGTAAAGTTTCCTAATCCATTACGATTGGGAGGTATCGCTATATAACTGCGAGATAAGGAACATACAGCTTCAAGTAAAGAATGCACTTACATTTGAGACTAAATTAGTTTCTCCTAACTTACAAAACCTAATCAGAACTTAAATAATAACAAAGAAGCTACTAGAAACTAATATGATCCATTGTTAAATTAACTAAACTTCAAGTTATGTGTATTATATTTTAATATAAACATGCGTAATATATTTGCATATAAAACTAATCTTAGTTCCTACTTAAATAAGACATACATATCATCACGTCTGTCTACCATTGGGGTAGGCAGAGTCTATGGAACGCCAGGTGCATCGATCCAAACATACCCTTCTTGGTTCTTCCACACTCATCAACCTCTTCATGCCTTCTCTTCGGTTTTGGGTGCCTTTGATTTGGCCCTTTTTCAACACATCACCAATTTGATCTATATGTGTGCGTCTAGAGCGGACCCTCCCGACATCACCATTCACTCTTGCCTGATACACTCTTTCTTCTTTTAAATAAGACTAATTCAAATTAATGAAACTAACCATATAATAATGTGATACCCGTTATCCCGTTAATTAAACCATTAGGATTGGCGCGGTCCGACTAAGTATTTGACGAAGATATTGATTTTGATGTCTGACGTCATACCTTCACAACCAGCAAGAAGGACCAGACCTTTGTTACACGGATCCTTCGAAATTTAATTTCTTGGACTCGCGTTGTTTTCCTTCACCGCCGAGCAAGTGATTGATAATTACAATATGTACATAAATTCATAAACACAAATTTAGTGGTACGTATGCCAGTAGGTCGATTCTACGAAAAAACTACAACTGCAGTGCAGCGCGGCGTGTGTCAAAGTGCGTACATTTTGACGTTTCGTTAAGCGATCTGACAGCAGCGACGTTTAACGAAACGTCAAAATGTACGCATTTTGACACACGCCGCGCTGCAGTGCAGTTTTTTAGTAGAATTGGCCTACAGGATTCAAACCGGGTACCTGTTGCTCAATAGGCCGGTCACTTCAACTATCTATACTTTCTTATTTGTTAGACTAAATTGTATTCACTCACTAATTACTAACTAAAACTTAAAATTTATTTGGCGACACTATCTAAAGATGTACCTAGCAAGTACCTGCAATTAGCCATGAGCAGTTACGGCTGACCTAAACTTAGCTAAGACTAACTAAAACTTAAACATACTTTTAGCAATACAACTTCAAGATGATAAAATTTTTATGATAATTTTTACCAGGACAATATCAACGTGTAATATCACTATATGTAACATTCAATGAAAAGCGTTCAGACAAAACAAGCGATCAATGGAATGCCAGCAAAGTACAGTCGACTAAATAAACTAGTAACCTTTTCGGCCCTTGGCGATATCATGAGTAAGTCGTAAGTTTTTCTAATGCTGCGATCGAAGTTCCTGAACAGAGCCTCAACGCGTGGCAGCTGGTGGAGATTCAGCGACTTCGGACGCTATCACCATTGAAATAAGGCCCATAGTCATGTGGGTTTAGTTTGGCGGCAGGTGAATTAGAGGATATTATTACAAACAATAAACTTTTTTTTAGTTGAATTATTATCAATAATATTTCTTATACTTTTAACATAAAAACAGTAACAATATCCTCTAAACAACCGTGAGAAAAGAAAAAAAATAGATTATAAAAAAAAAGTAACAAAGCAAACTAAACAGGCTGATCAAATATAACATAAAAATAATAAAATATAAAAAAAAATGCAAAAATAATCTGTTTTTATCTTCGCAATCCTTTTACCGTGATTCGCTTGATCAGGCTGTCGTATTTGGTTGTTTTGTATAAAACTATATATATATATATATTTTGTAGATATTTATTTATATGTATATTTACAGATTTTTTTTGAAGTGATAACATCTTTGAGGGTAAACCGCTTCGTTACGTAACGCGTTACGGCGCCAGTCTGTCTGGCTTCCCTTTCTCTCACGCATACGGCAGCTTTAATTATATGTAAATTAGTTTAAGTTATCACTTCTATCGGGCGTCCCGAGACGCACATTTTTTTTTTAATTTTTTTATGTACATACATTTTATTTACACCATCACCAAACACCGTAACCGTGTGAGTGAGAAGACGACACGTTAGAAAAACAAACAGAAAGACGGACAAATAATTATGTTGGAATGTCGAATACAGCTTTTAACAAACCTCGTCAACAGTCAAAAATGTCTTCTTATAGACCTGTCTGCACGTTCTAAGAGAGCATTTTTTTTTGTAACGGTTCCAGATACCAAGCGGAAATTTACGTCGAATAATGAACGTCTATGGTCTTGTTGTAGTGCAGTAAAAAATCAATTTTAGGAAGTAATCCAATAAAAAAAAATTGTCATAATGGAATAAGTTTGTGTTTAATGGGCTCCCAAAAATGATCTTTATTGTAAGATTACAAGTATAATAAATAATCATATTAAAATTATAAACAAAGTTAAGTCCTAAGCATGTCGGTAACGCGAAAACATAAGATATAGATTCCACTTCCTATAACCCCGGGTCGTTTAGACGTGGCGTGAAGAGGCACCTCAGCGGGCCGTCAAGGACAGCCAGCACAGCACTAATCACTGTGATGGCTGTTCTCGCATCTGGTTCTTATTGACGCTTTTCATCAGGCGCGATAGGGACATTTTGATAGACTACATTAAAAAAAAAAGATTTCCTCCCTACCGAATAATTTTGGGGTGTAAATGGCTCAGTGCCGCTTTTAGAGCCAAAGCCTACCTCACCTACACGTGATTCACCCTGCTCATCAACAGACGAGGCTCTGGCGAAAGAGAGGTAGGGCACGACGTTAGCCCGACTGGGGAAGTACCTCCACCTCACAGAAAACGGCAGCCAAGTAACAACTCTCTGGAGGGTTGTTCCGTTCCTGCGAGTGAGCGAGGTCACCAGAAAATTAGGAGTTGCTGCGTTGACATTCTTTTCGTTGCTGGCGTTTATATGTTATGGTAACCGCTTTACATCAGGCGGACCGTATGCTTGTTTGCTATCCGTCGTAGTATAAAAAACAAGAATCGCTCAACGTGCATAATTTTACCTTCAATTATGAACCGAAAAACAAAATTGACGATTGATCAAAAGCTATTGGGTAATTTCATTGATTTACAGGAGGATTAAAGCCGGGAGACATACAATGATACGACCTACCCGATGTGAAGTGGTTACCGTACAAGAAATATATACTATCGCTCGGGCATTGCTTTTCAGCTAACACAGCAACTCCTTGGCAGCTTACTGTTAACTCCACTCATTCAGCAGGAACACCAAAACGTTCCAGGGAGTTGTTACTTGGCAGCGGTTTTCTGTTAGGTGGGGATACTTCCCCAGACGGGATGCTTTGACGCGCCCTACCTCTCAAAAACACCCAAACCAAGACAAACCTACATGTATGTTTGTACACACAAATGTTTGTCCTGTGTGAGAATGGAACCCACGAGCGTTGGTGTCAAAGTGGCCATAGCTAACCAGTCGACCACTGGGTGCGTTGTAATGCAACAGATCGATATTTTTTTAATCAATAAACATCGAATTAAAAATGAATGCAGCTGAACTCTACCAGCGATATATATCTAAAATAGTCGTATCAAAAATGTCGTTTATCTTCCCATTGGACAAATCAGAGATTTTAATACAGGTAGGGCACATCAAAACCGACTGGGGAGGCACCTCCCCGTCAACAGAAAACCGCAACAAAATAACAACTCCCAGAAAAGTCGACATAATCCTGAAAGCGAGCGAGGTTACCATCACCTAAGGAGTTCCTGTATCAACAGCAGGAGTCCGCGACACTTCCCGTTACAAGCGTCCATAGGCTACGATAATCAGACCGCATGATTGTATGGCTTCCAGACTTTGTATAAAAAAAAATTGCTAAAACGTGTTCGACATTCCAACATCCCACCGCACCACGCCACCATGTATCCAACGTACCTGCTTGGTGGGTTGATCCCTCCGCTTCTCTATATAGCGTGTGTCTGTCCCGCTGTCCAAAGAACTGTCTTTGGAGCCGTCCGAATCTCGCTTTTCTAAAAAAAATTGATACATTATAAACTAGCTGTGCCCGCGACTTTGTCCGCGCGGAATAGTTATTTCTTTATTATTTATTTATATTAATAAAAATAAATAAAATTTCTAAAATAGAAATAGCCTAAGTTACTCCTTATTACCTGATGTAACGTAGTTATCGTAGCCTGTGACCACTTGCAATACAAGTATTGCGTTGCCAAGACCGCTGCTAACACCTCATGTGCTTACTGGTCCTCATTCAATCGTAGCTAGATAAAAACCGTCCACGGATTTGTTATTTGTATACGGTTTTCTGTGAGGTGAAGGTACTTTCTCAGATCGGCTGCTTTAAAGCGTACTATATACTTAGCTTAATGACTGTCGTCTATAGAAAATAGCTGGGGCAGACAACAATACGAAGCAGGAACTCGTGGACACTAAACCCAAGTAAAGAAAGACTGCAGAAGACGTTTTTGAACTTGCGTATTCAATCAAACTAACACGTGTACGACGGTATCGAGCTCCTTCATTTAAATATATCTGCTTCTTAAATACAGCTGTTACCTAAATACAGCTGCTTTTTAAATACATCTGCTTCTTAAATACAGCTGTTACTTAAATACAGCTGCTTCTTAAATACATCTGCTTCTTAAATACAGCTGTTACTTAAATACAGCTGCTTCTTAAATACATCTGCTTCTTAAATACAGCTGTTACTTAAATTCAGATGCTTCGAGATATCTGCTTCTTAAATACAGCTGCTTCTTAAATACATCTGCTTCTTAAATACAGCTGTTACTTAAATTCAGATGCTTCGAGATATCTGCTTCTTAAATACAGCTGCTTCTTGACCCGTTGAGTGCCGAGCGGTTTGATCAAACATTGCGCGTTACGGCAATAAGCCTATAACAGCATTCGACGGGTTAAAGACATCTGCTTCTTAAATGCACCTGCTTTAAATACTGCTACTTGCTGCCTACCGCTGTTAAAGTGGTACTTATATATGGGATCCATACCGGCCGGTTGTATTCTGGTCGCCCATTTTCCCCGCGCGGGCGGCTGCGGGGTTGGCGCAGCGGGAGTGGGGAGGGAGTCGCCCAAACTCTTCTTGGCCCACGTTGGTAGTCTGCCTATTCGTAACCTGGGAAATGAGAAAAAAGTGTGAAGTGACCAATATAATTTATATTCAGTTGGATCTTTATCTTTACATATATATATGAATATATATGGGATTGGAACACTGAGTGATGAATGAGATTCTAAGGTAACACGAGTGACAGAGACGATGAATAAATCTACGAAAGAAAAGGATGAATGATAGGATAATATATAGTAGGTGTGAAAGAGATGCAGGACGGAAGACGAAGATGGCGACAAGGGCACGACGATGCAAGACAATGCAAGACGGGACAGGCCCACCACTCATACCCACCACTGTGTCTCCTGTGTAGCCAGAATTAACAGCGGCGCCCACCAAAAAGGCAATGAACAGTGAAGTACATTGCTGTCCCGGGGGTTAAACTACAGCTGTCTTGGAACTCACAACGAATTTAATCAGAACAAATTTGTAAGAGTAGGAAGTTTTCGAATTGACTTCCCATCTTGGCAAAGTGAGAGACGGCAATATGACAAATAATGCATTAAAAACCTCAAAGAGATGGCTAGTCAAGTGAAGCTCAACTGCCGTGCACTACGGTTTATCAAATATCTAACACTATTGGGACCTAAACTGTGAGTTGTTACCTAACACATCAATTCCGATAATATAGATTGTAGAACCATCTAAACGCCTGGTAACTCTCCCTTGTTGCCACCAAATCAGAATAGTATACTAAATTAGTTTAAAAAGGAATAACGCTTTGATTTTCTCACCCGTTCCTGTATACATAATTATTCTGTTTGTGTGCATGTCATAAATTCTTCCTACACCGATTTTGGAGTAATTTTATGTGTGTGTAAGTGTATTCGAGAATGGTTCAGATTCACAATTGGACGCGGTAGGTGGCGCTGCGATCGGATAACTGGACTTATTGTTTTTATTTTCGGCCACAGCAACGTCTGTCGGCTCCGCTAGTACATATATATAATTATTCTGTACATGTGTATGTTACCAAGTACCTCTTAAACGGCTGAACCGATATTGATGATTTTTTTGTCTGAATATAAGTGTGTCACTGGATGTTTTAGATTCACATTTGGAATCGGTAGGTGGGGCTACAATAGGATTCTATGATCTTTTTTTATTTCGAACAGGCCAACGGGTCCCATCATGAAGGAAATAGTCTATGGAGAGCCAATGAGACCGATATCACGTAGTAACTCAATTCTCCGCTACGGGTCGGGGGATAAATAACGCCCAACTCTTATTGGATAGTTCATGGATTAACATCGCGGCACTTATGGCTTATTAGTTAAAATATTCTACCATTGGTCAGTAGGCTGTGATAGGCGCTAAAACACAACGTTTTTGCGAGGGCGGGGTGCCTTCATGCGCAGTCACATGGTTTATTAGTTATATACACTCAAGAGTGTGACTCAGTTGAAGCAATTCAGTAGACTCACGTGTAATCCGGTACAATGGGTGTGCCGAACTTGCTCTCCTCGTAGGACAGCTCCCGGGGGGGTGACCCAAAGTGGGAGTCGCTCTCGCTGTCCAGACCCGACGTGCCGTTTGTGGGCGCTGACACTTTCCTGAACAACGTAACATTTTCTATTGCATCCAAACGTATGTTTTATAACGGAACTCAGTCAGTGGGATAGAAAAAAAACCTTTCTACATTTGATAGCCTAATTCTTGAGAAAGGTTATAGGCTACTCAACATCACAATACAACCCTTGGAAGCGGAGAAAAAGAAAGAAAATAAGAGAAAGCCGTTCAGACACGATACACGCGGGCGTAATCCATACTCAATTGCACAATTTTTCGATAGTCGGTTTTATCGAGTCGATTTAACTCTGTACGGACTTATTTAGGAAATCTATTTTCAACCACTTCTAAATTTCTTTCTTTGAACAGATCCCAAGTCCATGGAGTCCAAGTTTTCATGTAAATTCTAAGATAGAGGTTTCCTCAGGTCGTCTCAGACTTAGTTTGGGAAATCTGTCACAAATCTCTCACTAATATTTTTATCTTCACGCCAGATCCCTTGCGAGGTAGGTAGGTAGTACCGAGCTTCACAATACTCGATCCTTACAAACCTCGCTTGCTTCTTTTAATATTCATAGCTCTTTTGATGTATACTTATTATTATATAATAAGTATTTTATGTATTATTTATTATTATATAGTAAGTATTTTGATGTATACTTATTATTATATAATAAGTATACATCAATATATTAGGAAAACACGATCAAATAGATCGTGATAGGTGAGTCCTGGCCTTTCTTCGCTTCTGTCTCCTTCCAATTTCGCATTGTATATCTTTTTAGTCGTTCTTTCATCGGGCATTCCTTCTACATGCCAAACCAACGGATCATGCCTCTTCTTATGTTAACACCGACACTATCTTTCAGACCAACTCGCTTTCATACATCATCCATGTGAACGCGATCAGCATGCATTACGTCATCAATTTTGCGCAATGCTCGCATCTCGACTACATATGTTTTTACAAATAAATATTACTTTTTTAGTACTCACTTGCCCTGCCGTATGGCCTGCTGCGCGAGCCTCGCCCTCATGGTGACGACCATGTCGTGCGGCACCCTCCACACGAAGATACATCCGTCGCCTGACGCCGACACCAGGTGCTGGCAGTCGGGAGTGAACCTGAACAACAAGTATACCACTTTTACAACCAACTCTAATATTACATTTAGACGAGCTCGGTGGAGCAGTGGCTAGCAACGCCACTTTGACACCAACGCTCGTGGGTTCGATTCCCACACAGGACAAACATTTATGTGAACATGTCTTGGTCTGAATATTTAAAGCATCCGCATCGCATCAAACAGCCCTTCTGACGAAACAGCTCCACTTCACAGAAAACGGCAACCAAATAAGAACTCCTTGGAAGGTTTTTGTGTCGATTGAATGAAGTCACCAGCTCCATAGGAGTTGCTGTGATAGCAGCAGATCTCGGTCATCTGATAGCCGTGCGATCTGATTGCTACTTCCGGCAGGCGGTGGCTTGCCACTCACTGGATGGATTCCCGAAATGCCAGAGTAAGTCGGTCGGCCGGGAGCAGGACCGGCGTAAGTGACTCTTGGACGTCGAAAGGTGTGCTGCGCTTTCTCCGCAATTATTCGCGGTGTTATGCCCTTGATACTTTAACTCATGCAGGTATTCACATAGACACGGAACATTTTCATTCGAATTAAAAAGTTGTTACACTGACTGGGAGTTGTTTCAAGAGAAATGTATTTGAATTCCATTCACATTGGCACGGTACGCAATATACGTCACGAAATCGAAATGTTTTCGATGTAATTTGAATACGATTTCGGCTCAAAATGATTTCTTCTTCTTAATTCCTCAAATTACGCCATTATACACTCGAAATATTTTTGAGAGCCTGTGGGCGCGTGAATTTTTTTCCGACGAATATATTTATTATATGTAAATTGCAAACATGAAGTAATTTTAACGGTGGTGGGTTTTGAAGTGCGTGTATTTAATTTAAAATTTAAATTATCAAAAACATGAAGATAAAATTAACTTAAAAAAAATTAATTAAAAAAAAACTTATCGTTTACGGTTTGTATTTGTACGTCAGAATTTTGTTTGAAAACCCTTCCGATGTTTTATTCAGCACAATTTCTGAAGCTAGAACCTAGAATCGAAAACGATTCTAAACTTAAGACTTGCGCTGTATGAGCATAGACCCTTTGCCAGTACCCCTGTAGACTAAAATACGAAAAAAATACGTGTTTTGCTTTACTTGGTGTGTCGACTTTTCGATTAGAGTTTCGATGCTAATGTAAATACCCCTGCTGGAGCATGTTGCACATTGACTCGTCTCTGGACGGTCAATTAAGGCAAACCAGAGCTGAACAGTCCTGAGAGACAGTAGGGAATATGCACGTGATTAAAATAAGTATGATATATATATTTTTTATAAACTTTATTTGTTTAGTGTTATGCGTTCATTAATATTTTTGATAATAATTTCTATTTGAGCAAGAAATTATTTTTTTTAAAGTGCGAATAAACTGTGGGAAATTTAAATATTTGTCGGTTCCTTAAATCATTCCATAGAGGGTGAAGTTTGTTCCATATGATGTATTAGTCGTAAATATAAAACACTGTAAAATTGCAACAGAACACAATACAACTTCAACATAATATCTTCGCTTGTTTGTTTGATGTCATGGACAATGACACATCAATCAAATGCAAATGGACAATGACAAATGCCAAGATGGCGGGCGTTTAAAATTCCCGTGTGGATTGGCTATTTTTAATTAAAGAAAAATGATGCCACAAAATAGCATATTGGTGTTGAATATTTTTTTACTGTTATATTAAAAAAAAAAATACATGCGTATTCCCTATTATTAATCCCTTATCATAATTTAAAATTTTAGCATACTGCAGCTATTTTCATAGCATAATAGCTTTCCAAGTAAAAACTTAGCGTATTCACAAACCATACATTTGTTTGGTTTGTCCTATAGCAGTTTATATAGCGCTCGTTCCTTAAAATCTACTGCAAAGTATGTACTAATTTGAAACCATTCACCATACTCAACGCATTCCACCGGCTGCAGTATGCGAAGCGGTATATTCTGAACTCGTTATTATATAGAAATGTTTCCTTTTCCCTTGACGAGATCATAAATGATTCTTCCGTACCTCAATCCAGTGACGATCTCCGAGTGCCCATACATGGTGGCCATGCACTCCCCGGAGTAATAGTCGTACACGCTGAGGATCTTGTCCGTGCTGGAGGTCGCCAGGTATATGCCGCTGCTGTCCAGCGCAACCTGCGATATACATTGATAAGTATACAGTATGTTGGGACGTGAAGAAAGAATGCAGGATGAAAGTATGACGAAACAGATGTACAACGAGTAAGTGAAGGATGATGGAACCTAAGAAGACCAATACTCGCTTACCATGACCAAATTGGTAGTGTTTTATCAGAAGGTATTTAGACGAGCTCGGTGGCGCAGTAGTGAATGACGCGACTTTGACACCAACGGGTTCGACTCCCCAACAACACAGGACAAACATTTGTGTGCATGAACATGTCTGTTTGTCTGGGTCTGGATGTTTTTAAAAGAGGTAGGTCGCATCAAAATAACCCGTCTGGGAAAGTACCTCCACCTCACATAAAACCGTAGCCAAATAACAACTCCCTAGATGGTTGTAGCGTTCCTCCGTGTGAGGTCACTAGTAAGCTCCTAAGGACTTGTTGTACTAGCGCCAGAGGCGGCATCGCGCGAGTTATACTTAATGTATTACAAGCGTTCATATGCTATGGTAACCGCTTTACGTCAGGTGGCCCGTAAGCTTTCCGACGCTGTATAAAAAAAATAAAGGTCATATGAGGACCTCTAGCAAGCGTGCATGAAAAGGGTTATCAATGATAAAGAAGTGAGTGAGCACACCTCATTCACTTCTTTAACATTCTCTAAGCCACCCACTACCGATAGTAGATGCAGTATGCCGACGCTGCCATGGCTGCTCCGGTAGTGTCTGCCTCGGCTGCTGCAGTCCTCCGCCATCTGGAACTGAATCCGCATCCGCATCCGCCACCACGGTCGCTGCCACTGGCCTGGTCGTCGCTGCGACACGTGTTTAGCCTCTACACGAGGCATCATCAGGCGCTGTAGACGTTACTCGTTAGAATAACATGCTAACAGGCGAAACACGTGTCGCAGCGACGACCAGGCCAGTCGTGGCAGCGACCGTGGTGGGCGCACGCGGTTTCTGTTCCAGATGGCGGACGACCGCAGCCGAGGCAGACACTACCGGAGCAGCCATGGCAGCGTCGGCATGTTGCATTTACTAACGGTAGTGGGTGGGCGCCGGCGCTAGGCCGCATGAACTATATGGTGGCGGAAGCACACAAAGCTGGTAACATCAAATTGCATGTAGATTGACGTACGTTACCTTAATGAGCGTGCCGTCTTCGGCCGTGGTCCCTCTGAAGGTCTTCGTGTGCCGGCCGTGGGCCGAGCTGTACACTCGCACGTTGCGATCCTGTAATATTAACACACCAACACAAAATTACTAACGGTGGACAGCGATAGCCCAGTGGATAAACAACCAGCCTTGTGACCAATAAGTCCCCGGTTCGATTCCTGCCATGTACCGCTAAATTTGTGTTTGTGTGTACATATTTGGCAGAGCTGCGATAGCCAGCGGAGCCACATTACCCTCAAAATTGCCGTTTGGGGTAGACTGATGTCATCCAGCTAGCGTTTAGACGGTAATAGTGAGAAACTCCAAAATCGACACACTAATAGCTAACATATTGTAGTTTTGTATCCTTTAATTTGAAATTTAAATGTTCGTTGGTGAGGAAGAACGGTCCAAAATCGTTCCAATTAGAAAAAAAAACATATGGGAAAACGTATGGCCGGCCACTCTGCAGTGCAGAGTCTGCACTGCACTCCCATCAACAGAAAAAGTAACAGCACTCGTCGCTAGATGTCGTACAGGGTTCCATATATTTTTAAATTTTTTTTATAAAATATTTAATTTTTTTTTATAAAATATTTAAATATTTTTTAAATTTAAAAAATATCAGTTCTGCCTACACAGCTTGCTGTTATTTACTAGTTGTAATTATATGCTCGGCGGTGAAGGAACAACATCGAGATGAAACCGGCACGTGCAAGAAATTACATTTCGAAAGACGTCTGACCTGACCTAAGAAAGGTCTGGTATTCCCTCTGGGTTGCGGATGTAAAAATCAGTATCTTCGCCAAATCCTTAGGCTCAGGTAGCGGACCCCGCCAATCCTAATGGAATTAGAAAAAAGGATAACAATCAATTCAACTCTGAAATGCGTTACCAGTATCTATTAAGAAATCGTGCAGCAAATTTGTCTTCAAAAAGAAGGTACACCAATATCTTTTTGAAAGCTCGACAAGGCAGTACGCAAGTTCATCATCATCTATACATATAAATAAAATTGAAGTGTCTGTCTGTGATTTCAAAATAAAGCCTTTATCTTAAGCTCATATTATTATTTTCACGTTACCAAAGCCTAAATACGCATTTTTAACTTTTTGTCTGTCTGTCTGTCTGTTCGTTTGTCCGGGCTAATCTTCGAAATGGCTAAACCGATTTTAACGGGACTTTCACTGGTATGTAGAGGACTGTTCAGAGCAGAATATAGGGTACTTTTTATCCCGTAAATATTTAGGGTTCCTGCGTAAAAAATGAAAAACTGCTAAAATTAGGGGGAAATATCTTCTCCTTCGGGGGACTTTGCAATTTTATTTTTATTATTTTCATAGAATACGTATTTTTTGTAACATAAAATAACTACGCATTTTTTATGTAATATAAATAAAATACATATACGTTGCCTCCTGTAAAGGGCAATAGATGACGCTGTACGAAAATTGAATTCCTCTATGGTTGCATCTACGACCCTGAACTTTGTTTTTTTTTTAAACAGAAACAATTTCATGTCTACAGAGAAATAAAGGCTACTAAAAGCCCAAATCTCATGCGTGCGAAGCCGCGGGCTTCTGCTAGTTATATAAATATTTCTATTTATTTTAATATAAGTTGTAACAGTTATGTCTAATACGTATGTATCGTATAATTTATATGTACGTATCGTATTATTGAAATGTATATATGTATTGTAAATATCACCTATCGCCGTGTTCAAAAAACTAGTAAAAAATTCTTCATCACCGTTATCTATGGCTTTAAAAGCTGTACACTGACATTAAGTATGTATAAATAATACTTATATTTGTATGTATGTATATCTTCACACCAGGTCCCTTGCGCGGTAGGCAGAGAGAACCGAGCGCCACGTGACTCGATCCTTGCATACCTCACCCGCTTTAACATTCACAGGCTTCGTCATATGTGTTACACGACGGTAAGTGATCCCCACTACCTGTGGACATCAGACATACCAGAGGATCAACGACCCGTTGCCAACGGTTATAGGAAGACATACCTGACATGCTGTGAGTATATGCCTGCCTCCCGAGTCCACCTCCATGTCGTAAAGCGTCGTCCGGCCGGACACGTTCTGACCGCGGGCGAATTGGTAACCGCCATCTTGAGTCTGTCGAATGAACGATAAATTAAACATTTCATTGGATTTTTTATTTGCTCGCATTGTTTGAGAAGAATTCTATACGCGCTGGGAGCTAGAATACGATAGCCGCCCTCGGTCGCGGCTCGGCCCCCAAACACATTATTGATATATTGAAACGAGATCTGGAGGGATTATTAGTACTGGGCTATTGCAGAAGAGGGACGGACACCTGCCATAACTATCATATCTGTAGGCCGATTCTATTAAAAAAACTGCAACTGGACTGCAGCGCGGCGTGTGTTAAAATACGTACATTTTGACGTTTCTTTACATGTCGCTGCAGTCAGATCACTTGAGGAAGCGTCAAATTGTACGCATTTTGACACACGCCGCGCTGCAGTACAGTTGCAGTTTTTTACTAGAATAGGCCCACTGATGTTACTTTCGGCAGGCGGTGGTTAAATACAAATTGACAATTTTAAACGAGACCTATATAGGCAAGTTTCTTTTGGCATTTCTTCTTCGCCAATGGTCATTTCCGAAATGCTAGCAGATTAAAAAACGAAAAAAGTAAAATAAGAAAATTAAATAGGATACAATAAGATTATATTTCAAAAAATGTAACGTACGTGTACGTACGTAAATGTACGTGTCTAAGTGCCCGCGATCGCCCAATGACAAAGAATTTTTATCTTTATCTTTAAATGCAGTCCGCCTGGGGAGGTAACTCCACCTAACAGAAAACCGCAACTAAATAACCCCCTGGACGGTGAACACTTGCAACACATTTAGTATCACTCGCGGGAATCCACCTCTGCTGCTACCACCACTACTCCTTAGGAGCTTGCTGGTGACATCACTCACCAGGAGAGTTATTTGCCTGTGGTTTTCTGTGAGGTGGACGTACTTCCCCAGACTGGACTGCTTTGATGCGCCCTACCTCTCTAAAAAACACTCAGACCAAGACAAACATATTCACGCACACAAATGTTTGTCCTGTGTGGGAATCGAACCCACGAGCCAAAGTCAAAGTAGCGTTACTAACCACTGCGTCACCGTATTTCCAGTACGGTAATGAAGAGTCGCTGTGTTAGCATCAGGGGTGGCAGCGGGCGAGTGAGACTTCCTGTATTGCCAGCATAAAGGAAATAACCTATGGAGAACAGATGAGACCGATACTAAGTAGTAACTTAATTCACTCTTATTGGCTAGTTCAGGGATCAACATTGAGGCACTTCTCGGCTTATTGGTTAAAATATTCTCTTACACAGCAACTCCTTGGGAGCTTACTGATGACCTCACTCACACGCAGGAACACAACATCCCTCGAGGGGGGTTGTTATTTGGCTGCGGTTTTCTGTGAGGTGGAGGTACTTCCCCAAACGGGCAGCTTTGATGCGCCCTACCTCTCTTAAAACATCCAGACCAAGACAAACAGACATGTTCACGCACACAAATGTTTGCCTTGTGTGGGAATAGAACCCACGAGCGTTAGTGTCAAAGTCGCGTCATTGCCACAGGCGACTGAGCCACAGAGCACGTCATAGTGTGTTTTATTGGTATGTAATTGCCAATGTTTACAGGCTATGGTATCCATTTTAAATCAGGCCATTATGCTTGTATGCCTTGCCTCCCCATGTTGTATATAAAAGAGATGATGTGAGTACGAACATTCCTCAGCTGCCTGAAGAGTATGGTCTTGTCGGCGCCGCAGGACACCATCTGCAGCTGGCCCGCCGAGCTGAGGAACCGCACCGCCGTGATGGACGACGAGTGCTCGTCCAGCGTCTGCAGGATTTGATAACCCTGGCGACAAACAATGTACCATGGAATATTGGAAGAAACAACAAGATACACGAAATGAAGTTATGATTAAAGTACAAAGGCGGTCGTCTTTTTATACTACCAAGGTGGCAATCGACAGTACGGCCTGCCTGATGGTAAGCAAGTTACCGCAGCCTATGGATATTTGCAACACCACTCATGCGTTGCCTAACATAAAATCTTATCGCATAGCCACTCTCTTCAAGACAAACTTAGGGTAGAAGAAAAAATCAAGCAGATAGGTGTCGCGGTAAACAAAATGACAATATATATATATATATATATATATATATATATATATATATATATATATATATATATATATGTCAATATATATATATATATGTATATATTTATTTATTTATTTAAGAACAATCATACATTATTATTACAGGTTTCCCCAATGCAACACAATGTAGGTAGTCAACATTACATATTATTACTTGTACAATAACATTGGTTAAATAAAGTAGCCCTTGTGAACTCAGTCAATGAGCAACAGAATACGTCCACTGTATTAGCGACCACGTTAAGTGTCCGCAGGGCTCTCGTGAATGGCGCCTGGTTCATGATATTAGTTCGCGCGCGTGGAATTGCAAACAGAGGAGGCCGACGTCGCCGAAGCACATACTGGTCCGGCACGCGCAGCGCCATCGCCCGCAACACGCCCTCGTTGGACACCCGACCTCGTAACAACTTGAACAAATATGTAGCGAGACTAAGACCACGTCTCACTTCTAGCGTATTGTCAAAGTCAAAGTCAAAATCTTTTTATTCCGTAAAAATGGCTACATTTGTTTGGAATCGTCACAATTTTTTCCCTACCGTGCAGCTCATGACTAGGTGAGCACTGATAAAAATACTGCCAAAAAACTCAGGCATCCCTCTTTTGGTATCCAAACAAATTTACATAATTTATTAATTACATTATAATTGGATCGACTCAATCCCAGGCATTTTTATCATTAATATAGTCAGATACTTTATAATATGCCCAGCTACACAATTTGGCTTTAATAGTAGTTTTAAATTTGTTTATTGACAATTCTCTTATATTGCTGGGAAGTTTGTTATAGAACCGTATACATTGCCCCATAAAAGAATTACTTATTTTGTAGAGACGGCTTGCATGTAACACAAGATTATGCTTATATCTAGTATGTATCCTACCATGCCGAGTACGAATAGCGTGGGGTACATTAACGGGTAAAATGGATACACACCATATAATTTAAGATACATGAATCTAATGTATTTGTTCTGTATCCGTTCTAACACCAATTTATATTTAGCCTCGTGAGGCGCCCAAATGAAGGCGTTACACTCCAGGTGACTTTTAACGAGTTCTTCATACAGGGCACGCACCGCATTTAAATTTGTGAATCCACTTGATTGGCGCAACATAAATCCCAAGTACCGATATGCCTTCTTGAAAACCCTGCTTATGTGTTCCAAATAATATATATATGTGGGAATGTAATTAAAAAAGTGTTTCTTTTCAACTCAACTCTTATTTATATATTTTTAATGCCGCGCACATTGTTTCACCGTTTTTTTCTTCTTTCCCAGTCCCCCGTCCCTCTCTCACATCTCCCCTCTCTCTCTATATCCGCTACGTTCCTTTCCTCACATACCACGCTACATTCCATTTCCCACATATATATATATATATATATATATATGTATATATATATATATATATATATATATATGTATATATATATATATAATAGTAATAGATACTTTGAATTGACATTAAAACTTCGTGGTGTGAGATTGTCGTGTAAAAGAATTCCCCGTGATACCTATGAGGTTTTTTTTTTAAACGTGCAAGTATTTTTGTTTGTACGCGCTAATCTCTGGAACTACCAGACGAATTTCAAAAATTCTTTATTGCATTTGATAATTCTATTCTCTAGGAAGGTTATAGGCTATTGAACATCACGATACGACACTTAGAACTAGAGGAAAACGAAAGAAAGTAAAAAGTGAGAAAGCCCACGGAATACGCGCGGACGAAGTCGCGGGGTTCAGCTAGTACTCAATATACTCACCCTATCAACCAGGAACACGTGATTGAGCCGGTCCCTGGACGCTGATATAAACAATCTAGGCTTAGGCGCTGTACTCGAAGCAGAGCTCAGAACATTGAGGGTGTGCAGAGCTTGTTATACCTCTCTGCTGTGAGGGTCCAACATTAGACATATTCACGGTATCCACCTAGAATACTCGTATGAACCAGTGCCTGAAGGCTGAAGCAAGCTATCTGGTACTCAAAGCAGAGCCCAGCACCTCAAGAGCGTCCAGAACCACTTATACGTCCCTACTGTGAGACAAGTTTGGGTACTTGATATACTCACCCTATCCACAAGGAACACGTGTATCAGCCGGTCCCTGGACGCAGACGCGAGCAGCCTGGGCTTGGCGCTGTACTCGAGGCAAAGCACCTCAGCGTCATGCGCCTCCAGCGTATGCAAAGGCGCACCACTACACGAGTGTATCCAGATGTTCCCCGCGCGGTCACCGGATGCCACATGCTGTCCATCAGGCGACACCCTCACACATCTGTCGGATAATAACACGAACCATAAAACCACTTGACTGCGAAGGCACCCAGCGTTCAAAATTAAAACAAAATATTGTGTTTTAGCGCCAAAATATCTGTAATTCTAGCCTGTGAGTTTTTTTTTTAATACTACGTCGGGTGGCATACAAGCATACAGCCCACCAGATGTAAAGCGGGTACCGCAGCTTATTAACGCTTGCGATATATTAACAGCACTCGCGTGATGCCTCGTCTGCTGCTTACACAGCAACTCCTTGGGAGCTTATTGGTGACCTCACTCACACGCAGGTACACAACTCTAGGGAGTTGTTATTTGGCTGCGGTTTTTTGTGAGATGGATGTACTTCCCCAGACGGGCTGCTTTGATGCGCCCTACCTCTCTTAAAACATCCAGACCAAGACAAACAGACATGTTCATGCACTTTTTTTGCATTTTTGAAAAACCGCAGCAACTGGAGAGTTGTTGTGTTCCTTCGAGTGAATGAGGTCACTAGTAAGCTCTTACTTAAGCAGTTGCTGTGTTAGCAACAAGGGCGGCATCTAGCTACACCACCACCACATTAAATCAGGTAGTATGCTGGTTTGCCACCCGACGTTGTATAAAAAAAACCGGCCAAGTGCGAGTCGGACTCGCGCACGAAGGGTTCCGTACCATTATCTATAAAACGGCAAAAAAAAACATGTCTTTTGTATGGGAGCCCCCCTTAAATATGTATATACTGTTTTTTAGTATTTGTTGTTATAGCGGCAACAGGAATACATCATCTGTGAAAATTTCAACTGTCTAACTATCACGGTTCATGAAATACAGCCTGGTGACAGACGAACGGACATCGGAGTCTCAGTAATAGGATCCGTTTTACCCTTTGGGTACGGAACCCTAAAAAATCTACAAAAGAAGCAAACATTAACGTGACTAAAACCGTACCTGACTCCAGTCTTGTCGTCGTAAGACTTGGACTTGTCCTTGTCGCTGGTCGCGGTCAGGTCTGCATCCTTCAGGAACTTCAGCTCTGGGTCTATATACGTCACTTTGGACAGCTCCTGGGGGAGAGAACAAATATGGACACCATTAGAATTTACATTAACACACAAGAAGTTTTGAGCCCTGGAGTTTGAGATGGGATTCTGCCTCCCGTTGCCTGTTCCACCGATTGTATGATGGGTTGCGTTTCGAGGAGTTGTTCAACGTTGTGCCAACAGCCTCGTTTTACAATCGCACAGCTCGCCGACGGCGGGGAGTTCACCCTCATACACCGCAATGGTCGCGTACTGTGCGGTCCACGAGAAGTTTTCTACCGAGAACTATTAAGTTATGGAATGAGCTCCCTGCCGAGGTTTTTCCAAGGCACTCCAGCATGGGGTTCTTCAAGAAAAGCGTGCAGAGGTTCTTACAGGGTACACAAGAGTGACACCTCTGGTGTTGCAAATGTCCATAGGCTGTGGTATATGTTTACCATCAGGCAGCGCGTACGCTTGTTTGCCACCTTAGTGGTATAAAAAATCGGCCAAGTGCGAGTCGGACTCGCGCACGAAGGGTTCCGTACCATTATCTATAAAAACGGCAAAAAAATCACGTTTGTTGTATGGGAGCCCCCCTTAAATATTTGTATTATTTTAATTTAATTATTTATTCTTAAACTGAATATATAACTAAATATTCTGTGAATATTTCAAGCGTCTACCTGTTGCCGTTATCAATATCGAGCAAAAATGAGCAAAAAAATCACGTTTATTGTATGGGAGCCCCCTTAAATATTTATTTTATTCTATTTTTTAGTATTTGTTGTTATAGCGGCAACAGAAATACATCATCTGTGAAAATTTCAACTGTCTAACTATCACTGTTCATGAGATACAGCCTGGTGACAGACGTACGGACGGACGGACGGACGGACAGCGGAGCCTCAGTAATAGGGTTACGTTTTACCCTTTGGGTACGGAACCCTAAAAAAGTGCTATTGCTAAAGTGCTAATAGATTCGGACATGTAGAAAGAACGCAGGAGGAAAGAATAACGTAACAGATACACAACGCGAAAGTCATCAGAAGCCCAAGGAACTGGCGAGCGTGCATGTAGAGAGCTACGAATGGTGAAGAAGCGAGTCATGTGTCAATCGCCTAAGCTCGCTAAGCTCCTAAGGAGTTGTGTAAGCAGCAGAGGAGGCATCACTCGAGTGATACTTAATATATTACAAACGTTAATGGGCTACGGTAACTGCTTGACATCAGGTGGGACGTATGCTTGTATGCCTCCGGACGTAGAAAAAAAAGGAAGTAGAGTATAAAAAAAGAAGTGTTAAAGTTTTGACTTACGTTGCTGTAAATGTTCGGCGCGCTGGGCTGCAGCTGCCAGGACCTGACGGTGTCGTCGCTGGAGCACGTGAGGAAGGTGCCCGGGGGAAGGTCTCCGGCCCCCGGCGCCATGTCCATACCCCAGATACACGCAGAATGGTACAGGGCCGAGTGAGACTTGCCCACCTGTCGGAACGATTTTTTACTTTTAATGTTATTGAAGCGAGCTAGGTGTGTAAGGATCGAGTCACGCGGCGCTCGGTTCCCTCTGCCTACCGCGCAAGGGATTTGGCGTGAACTTATAGATAGATAGATAGGTTTTCAGAAGAAAAACTACACATTACTGGACGATTTTCCAAAATCATAATCCATTATATTATTTTTAACAATATCATTTATGTATATGTAAGTATGTCTATATACACTACCATATATTTGTATGTTATATATATATATTTAATGTTTGCGTATGTATAATTAAGTATATATGTAATTGGTTTGCATTCTTACTTTGTGTTTAAACGCTTTCAATATGTTGAGTATAACTCGCCCAATACCACCTCTTCTGTTAACGCAGCAACTCTTTAGGAGCTTACTGGTGACCTCACTCACACGCAGGAACACAACAACCTTCTAGGGAGTTGTTATTTGGCTGCGGTTTTCTGTGAGGTGGTGGTACCCCCCCAGACGGGCTGCTTTCCAGCGCCCTACCTCTCTTAAAAATACCCAGATCAAAACAAACAGACATGTTCATGCACGCAAATATTTGTGCTGTGTGGGAATCGAACCCACGAGCTGTCAAGTTGCGTTATTAACCTCGGCGCCACCTAGCTCGTCATATAAGTATGTCTAATGTTACCATATGTCTCACATACATTTGTATGTTTCATACAGTTGTAATTTTTTAATAATTGTGTATGCATAATTAAGTATATACATAATGTGGTTTACTTTCTTACTTTACTGTACTGATTGCCTGAATTACTCTTTCAAAAATTTGCCTAAACATCAAGAATGCTATACCGCATACCGTAGCCTATAGGTATTTGCAATATTAGGTGTGTCTTGCGTTGAAAACCCTGAAAAAATCTGTTTCCGCCTTTCTTGAAGAATCCCAATATAGTGCGTGCTATGATGTATTGCTCGGAGGATGTTAAATATGAAGTGTTTTTGGAGTTTAATTAAAAACATCGTTCAAGTAGAAGGCTGCCATCTTGTTTATGGAAATGTATTACAGGCAAGTTAAATGTAAAGTACAAATATTATACATTTTTTAAAACATTGTGCCATCTATCGGCAGTACCGTGAGATATTTAACATCATGCCAATGTACAAAGTAGGCAAAAACTAACATTTTATTTGGTTACAAATTGTTAAGACCAAGAGCGGTGGAAGTGTATTGGTCCATAGTGTAGTACAATGTGCTGGTATCGCTCACCCTCTTGATGTCTCGCACGTCCCACACGTACAGGCTGTGGTCGTTGTACACGCAGGTCAGCTTGTGGTTCCGTTCGTCGTAGGTGAGCGCCACCGCGTCCGGGTACCGCGCGTTGGCCGGCTGCGTGAACATGTGGCTGGAACATTATTACACAAACATTGGATCAACATTTGAATAAAACGATGTTACACAATTATTAGACCAACATTTGAGTGGAACAATGTTACACAATTATTGGATCAACATTCTACTGGAACAATGTTACGCAATAATTGGATCATCATTCCACTGGAACAATGTTACACAATTATTGGATCGAAATTTGAGTGAAACAATGTTACACAATTATTGGATCAACATTTGAGTGGAATAACATTACACAATTATTGGATCAACATTTGAGTGGAACAATGTAACATAATTATTGGATCAACAGTCTACTGGAACAATGTTATGCAATAATTGGATCATCATTCCACTGGAACAATGTTACACAATTATTGGATCGAAATTTGAGTGAAACAATGTTACACAATTATTGGATCAACATTTGAGTGGAATAATGTTACACAATTATTGGATCAACATTTGAGTGGAATAACATTACACAATTATTGGATCAATATTTGAGTGGAACAATGTAACATAATTACTGGATCAACAGTCTACTGGAACAATGTTATGCAATAATTGGATCATCATTCCAATGGAACAATGTTACACAATTATTGGATCGAAATTTGAGTGAAACAATGTTACACAATTATTGGATCAATTGGACGCGCTCAGTTCTCTCTGTCTACTCCACAAGGGACTTGGCATGAAGACATAGATAAATATGAAAATAGTGCCATTTTCTTATTTATCTATGTCTTCATGCCAAGTCCAAGTCTTATCTACATAATTACCTGATGTTGACTCCCTGCGCGATGTCCACCCCCAAGTAGTGTGTCCTGGGGAGTGTGGTGACATACTGCAGCGTCTGGGGGGCGAAGCACCTCACGATGCCCTCGGCGCACCCCACGAATATGTACTCGGACCCGACCGCCATGCAGTTAGCTGATGTTGTCTGTGGACAAATATGTTGACGTATCCTTGTATGCCTCTCGACATTGTATCAAAAAATAAATGAAGAGGTTTCCAGCATACCTACATAACTATGCTTCTTCCGAGTGTTTTTATATCAACTAATGTATCAAAAAAGCGTACAGCCTGCCTAAAGGTAAGCAGTTACCATAACCTGTAGACACTTGCACAATAAGAGGTGTCACTTGGCGTTACGGATCCTGTGTCATTTAAGCTAAAAAAGGTCTGATATCCCTCTGGTTGTGGAGATCTGACAATAGTCGCTCCATGTTAAAATAAGACCTTCTCACCGTTACCCAGTATCTTAATCCATTAGAATTGACGGGTCCGCTACCTTGCCAAAGGATTTAGCGAAGATACAGATCTTTAGGAAAGACGTGTGATCTTACCTAGCAAAGGTCTGGTTTCTCTCTGGGTTGTGGACGTCGGACGGTACTCGCTCCGTGTTAAAATCAATATCCTCGCCAAATCCTTATTCTTAGGTAACGGATCCTGCCAATCCTAATGGACTAGGAAACGGGGTAACGCTAAAAAGAAGGGTATAATGAACGGGATGTGCTCACCCTGAGTTCCACCCACTTGTCCAGCAGTCTCCTCGCGTTGAACTCGCAGAGCAGCCCCCCGCGGGTGATCGCGTACGTGCTGTCTGCAGCCTCCCCGCGCCCGCACACCACGTCACAGAACTCGTTGTCCTTCTGTTCACCAAGTATAGCTGACCTACCCATCAACGGCACCGGCTCCTTGAACTGGAAAAGGAAAGTTATTATACATACATGTCATCATGCCTGTCTCCCATTGGGGTAGGCAGAGACTAAACGCCAGGTGCACCGATCCAAAGCATGAAAGTAGGGTGAACGCTGTTGAAATGAGAACTGAGGAGTATGAATTAGAATGATTCATAGAGTAAGAAATAACACGATACTAGAACAACGTGGAGTGAAAGACGAAGTAGTGTCAAAAATTGAAAAGGTGATTGTGTAGTGAGTTAAGAAAGAAGTGTATCGAACATGAGTGAGTGGAGATATCGGCAGCGGCCGCCATAGACTTACAGTGTGTTCCCAGACTTGATAAAATTTAGTAAATTAATTCCATTATTGAACTCTGGTAAAAAAAGTGAACTGGGGACTTACAGACCCATATCTATTTTGCCAGTATTGGGTAAAGTTTTTTTATTTTTTTATACCACTAATGTGGCAATCAAGCATACGGCTGATATTAAACAGTCACCGTAGTCTATGAACATTTGCAACACCAGAGGCGTCACTCATGCGTTGCCGACCCTCTAAAAACCTCTTCACGCATTTCTTGAAGAACTCCATGCTGTAGTCCCTTGGAAAAACCTCGGCTGGGAGCTCATTCCACAGCTTGAGTGTTCTCGGAAGAAAACTTCTCTGAAACCGCACCGTATGCGACCATTGCGGTTCAAGCGTGTGAGGGTGAACTCCCCGCCGTCGGCGAACGGTGCGGTTATAAAAAGTAGCTGTCGGCATCATTTCGAACAACTCTTCAGAACACAACCCGTTGTACAATCGGTAGAACACACAAAGTATTTGAAAGGGTAATGCTTGATAAATAGCAACTTTATTTTAAGACCAATAAAATTTTTCATAATTCACAACACGCGATTTACAGCAGGTAAATATCCACTACAGATGCAAGGGCAGCATTGGTCATGCATGTTCTTAGCGTATGGTAGAGATCCCAGAATGCAATTGGGGTATTCTGTGATCTCTGCAAAGCATTTGATTGTGTCGACCATCGGACATTATTGCTCAAGCTGAGCCATTATGGAGTTAAAGGTAAAGCCCATAATTTGATTGCAACTTACTTAAATAACAGAATACAGACAGTTGATATAAATGGGGTCATATCTAAAGGCAGTAATCTCAATATGGGGTGCCCCAGGGGTCTGTATTTTCATTATATATATATATATATATATATATATATATATATATATGCCCTACATGGTGCAGAAAATGACAGATATGCTTCTGTTTGCTGATGATACATACTTCTTTAATTTGGAATGTTACTCACACTCGCCAGTGCAAGTATATTGACAAGGTAAACAGTATTGTATCTGCCATTCTAAATTGGTTCACATGTAATAATCTTTTATTAAACTGAACTAAAAACAAATATATAAAATTTAGTTTACCAAATGTGGCTTCTGCCAATTCAGAAATTCTCATTGACAATAATGTACTAGAATTTATTAATGATACTGTATTTCTTGGAATTACAATAGACTCCAAATTGCAGTGGGGCTCCTACATAAAAAAAGTGGCCAGTAAGCTCAGCTCCGCCGCATATGCAGTTAGGAGAATTAGACACTTAACAGATGTGGCTACTGCGCACTTAGTCTATTTCAGCTACTTTCACAGCATTATGTCGTATGGTAACTGTTGTGGGGAAAGGCGGCTGATATTGAAACTATTTCATCGATGTAATGAGTGAGACAAGAATATTTATGTATGTATATCTTGAGAAAACCGAGCGCCATAAAACGCGGTCCTTATACACCTAACTCGCTTCATTAACACTCATAGCTCTTTTCATGCACTACTGTTCCTAGGCCTCCCTCCTGACATCATTTCCAATTTGGTCATGGTAGGTTAGTCTTGGTCTTTCTTGGTTTTCCTATGGAAAATTACTAATGAATGTATGCAGTCGGAATACAGACCACAATACATCTATACTAATATACAAATCGGGAGAGTTTGTTTGTTTGAACACGCTAAACTCTGAAACTATCGGTCAGATTTGAAAAAATATTTTTGTATTTGACAGCGCAATTCTTGAGAAAGGCTATAGGCTATTAAACATCACGATACGACCCTTAGAAGCCGAGAAAAATGCAAGAAAGCAAAAAAAATAGCTTTTATAACAAAAACTGATATGAACACCAACCTTGGCATTTCTCGAGTACTCCAAATACCAAAATTTGACATGTCTGAAACCAACTGTCACGAAGTAGTTGCCGCTCTCGGAAAAACTGACAGCTTTCACTCGAGACGACACCTGAAACATATAATTAAATATTATCCACTGTATTTTTTTTTTTTTTAGAGAGCTCGATGGCACGTGCAGCTACGTGTCACGTGTACACGTTAAACCGTCACTAAGTAGCGGCCACAAAACAATAAAAAACGTTCGACTGCGCATGACGGCACCGCCAATCGAGCATACTGGCCAATGGGGGTATGTACATAAGCCCGCCTGGGGAAGTACCTCCACCTCACAGAAAATCGCAGCCAAATAACAACTCCCTGGAGGGTTGTTGTATTCCCGCGTGTGAGTGAGGTCACCAGTAAGCTCCCAAGGAGTTGCTGTGTAAGCAGCAAAAGAGGCATCACGCGAGTGATACTTAATATATCGCAATCGTTAATAGGCTACGGTACCCGCTTTACATCAGGTGGGCCGTATGCTTGTATACCTCCCGACGTAGTATAAAAAAAAAGCCGATCCGTGAACTAGCCAATAACACTAGCGCTTTATACTTCACCACCAGACTTGAAGCGGTGAATAGTACTATGTAAATTTCAGTCTCATCGGTTCTCCATAGGTTATTTCTTTGATAGCCGGAACTAATTTTGTAATTGCCTTAGTAAGTGGTCTACGGGTGGCTGGAATCATTTGCCTCCGTCAATCCGCCACTGAGAAGATTCGTACTCCAGCACCAGAATGAGTATAGGTCGGTGTGGGTGTTTGTGTGTCACCAGGCTAAGAAAGAAGTAATCAAAAACACCCCCTAATGTATTTCTAGTGAAGAAGAAGTGAGACAGTAATATGAAGATGGCTCTATTATCGATCTATCCACCTACGTAGTATTACAGAAATTACTTGCACCACCATATATACAAATAACAATTCCCTGCAGAACTGTTGCCTCCCTGCGACTGAGTAAAGAGGCCAGGAATGTGATAAAGAGTTAACCACGGAGGTGATAATTCCCAAATTGTGCTCCTTATGTTGTTAACGTCGATAAGCTACGGCAACCGCTTCCCATCAGTACTGCATACTTGTTTACCATTGGATGTAGTACTTACTTATTTTTTTCGTACTACATTCAAGGAGTTGCTGTGTTAGCAATAGGGCTGGCAACTCGCGAGCGATACATCTGGTATTGCAACCGTTCATAGGCTACATCAGGTGGGCCGTGTGCTTGTATTCCACCCAACGTTTTATAAAACAAAATATATAATTATGTATTCTACTACGAACAAAATGTATATTATGTAAAGAGAAAATGCATTGTAAAACCGACCTTATTGCTAGCGAGCTTGAGGTTATTTCTCCAATCCCACACGTTGACTATCATGTCGTGCTGGGAACCGACTGAGACTAGATATTTGGACGACGTCGAAAACGCCTGCAAACAGACAGACAAATCACGTTACTATGAAAAAAAAAAACAATAAATACACACATCAAAAGTGTCTAGGGATCAACATATATATATTTTTGCAATAATTTTTCTCCTGATTGATATTAATTAAAATTTTCTTTAAGGATTCATCAAATAAAGTGTTTTCGTTTGTCTACAGTAACGATAAACCAAGTCACCTTTGCATTAATAAAGAAATTTGCCATTTTCATAATAAAGGGATTTTTGACATTTGAACCACTAACATTAAAGTTCGAAAAAAAGACTGAAATAACAGTTTTCTTTAAAATTTTATTGGGTAACTTAAACAATTAATATTCCTTGTTTCTACCGCGAACACTAACAACACAAGAACATCGGTTTGGCATACTCAAAATGAGTTCATCCAAATCACGCTGTGGAATGGCCGCCCATGTTCGTTGCAACAACAAAAAAAGGTCTTCTTGCGACTGGATACCCTCCATATTCGGCAGAGCTCTTCTCTGTAGCATATCCCATCCATGGACACGGAGACAAGACCGATACATTCAAATCACAACTCGAAGAGCTCCAACAATAACCGCCATGATGTTAGCCGTGACGCTTCATCACTCTTCAGGGAACTTAATTAGCGACCAAACAGTCAGAAACCGC
This sequence comes from Pyralis farinalis, assembly GCA_947507595.1. NCBI lineage: Eukaryota > Metazoa > Arthropoda > Insecta > Lepidoptera > Pyralidae > Pyralis > Pyralis farinalis. The sequence continues at coordinate 3,976,166 of OX382263.1, forward strand.
TTGCATGAAGTGAACCTTCATTCCCGAAGACCGCTAAGGGTACCACCTATAGCAATGCACAATCGTAGGATTCGATATCAATGGGCTCTTGAACACAGAAATTGGGCAGAAGAACAATGGCGTTTCGTGTGCTTTTCTGATGAGTCTCGTTTTGGTATGAGACCGGATACAAGACGTATACGACACTGGAGAACCCCTGGACGCCAACAGCGATTAAAATCCTGCCAGGAAGTCCATCCTTATAGTGGTGGAACCATCATGGTATGGGCGGGTATTTGGATCGGCGGAAGAACTGAGTTGATTTGGATCAGAGGCAACCTCAACGCTCAAATTTATGCTGAGACGATTGTATCAGACGTCATCGTTCCTCTACAAGTGCAAATCGGTCCCTTATTTCAGTTAATGCATGATAATGCACGACCGCACACCGCAAGAGTTGTAAGACAGACTCTCGCCGCAGCTAACATCAATGTCATGCCCTGGCCTGCTCAGTCGCCAGACTTGAACCCGATTGAGCATGCATGGGATATGCTACAGAGAAGAGCTCTGCCGAATATGGAGGGTATCCAGTCGCAAGAAGACCTTTTTTTGTTGTTGCAACGAACATGGGCGGCCATTCCACAGCGTGATTTGGATGAACTCATTTTGAGTATGCCAAACCGATGTTCTTGTGCTGTTAGTGTTCGCGGTAGAAACACGGATTATTAATTGTTTAAGTTACCCAATAAAATTTTAAAGAAAACTGTTATTTCAGTCTTTTTTTCGAACTTTAATGTTAGTGGTTCAAATGTCAAAAATCCCTTTATTATGAAAATGGCAAATTTCTTTATTAATGCAAAGGTGACTTGGTTTATCGTTACTGTAGACAAACGAAAACACTTTATTTGATGAATCCTTAAAGAAAATTTTAATTAATATCAATCAGGAGAAAAGTTATTGCAAAAATATATGTTGATCCCTAGACACTTTTGATGTGTGTATATACATATTAGTAACATCAATGAACATCAATCGAGAGCTCGATGGCGTTGTTGTGCGTGTCCTTCTAATCGAACACGCAGGTTAAGCAACGTCAACAGCAGTCTGTCTATGGATGGGTTCATCAATCTCGAGTTTCTCCGTGCTTCGGAGGGCACATTAAGCCGTCGGTCCCGGCTGTTGTCGATAGATGCCAGTTAAAAACACTGGCCTCCGCCAATCCGCGTTTGAGCAGCCTGGTGGAGTATGATCTAAACCCATTCGATTGAAGGGAGACCCGTATCCCTGCAGGCATCAATGGTAACCATTAGTATACGGGCTGTATAAGTAGGCTTTCTACAGCTCAACAAAAGAATCATCAAAAGTGCCTCACGTAATCAACGGACGCCCCCTAATAGCTGCACAACTAATGTACTATCCCTAAGCTGCACAGGAGCTGGTGTAGAGCTATATAGACAGCTTACTTAAGTAATTTAAGTGTTAGCTGGTCACCGAAGATTTCAGTGGTGCAGTAGTTAGCAATGCAACTTTGACACCAACGCTCGTCGGTTCGATTCCCACACAGAACAAACATTTGTGCGCATGTCTGTTTGTCTTGGTCTGGGTGTTTTTGTAGGGCGCACTAAAGCAGCCCGTCTAGGGAAGTATTTCCACCTCACAGAAATACGCAGCCAAATAACAACTCCCTGGAGGGATAAAGTGTTCCTTCGTGTGAGTGAAGTCACCAGTAAGCTCCTACGAAGTTGCTGTGTTAGCTGCAAGGTGGCATCGCGCAAGTGAGACTCAATGTGTTGCAAGCAATCATAGGCCACAGTATCCGATTTACATCAAGTGAGCCGTGTGCTTGTATGCCTCCCGACGTTGTATATAAAAACAAATGTTACCTGTTAATCCATTCTAAATAATGCTACCCTATCTAGCAAAGAAGCGAGTGAGCCGTGTAAGACCGCGTCTAGTGGCGACTCATTAAGAAAAATATTCTTTCATTAATTACTAATAACTCGCAGGAGTTGTTATTTAGCTCCCCTCCAGGGTGTTGTTATTTGGCTGAGAACGTCTGTGTGTTGGAAGTACTTCTTCGTGACGGCTGCATTAATACACTCCACCTCTCTCGCAGTAGGTACTCCTAGTATTGCAACTGTTCATAGGCTACGTTACTCCATACGTTTAACAAAACTCTTCATTATTTGCTATATATACTTTTACAGCACTATTCACACATACACCTTCACGCCAGGTCAGGGTTGAACCTTAAACAGAGGTAGTGCACTCACCACGCAGCTGACACCATGTGTGTGTCCCGGGAACTCCGCGATCTGCACGGCTCCGGACGCGGCCGGATCCTGAAACATAGACATTAAAAAACCAGTTGAGAATGCGCAAGCTTGCATTGCCAGAGGAACACCTGGCTCGTCAATTATATAACAATTCAATTTTTTATTTTTCGGCCATTTTGACCATGTTCCTTAAGAGATAGGAACGGCGTTCCTGAACATTCCTATTCTACTTTTTTATGCTGAATCCGAATCTGAAGTCAAAATTCGAATATTCGAAAAAACGCACACACAAACAAACGCACAGACAAACATATACATTCTGTGTACTAAGTATCGGGAATTTGTCAATAAAACAAAAAATACAAATTATTCATCTAAATTTATTTTATCGCCTTCAAAGTAGGCCCCATCGCTTGCAATACAACATCTCCACCGCTTCACCCAGTCTTCCATACATTTTTCATAGGCTATTTGCGGTATGGCCTTTAGCTCATTCAGCGAATTTTCTTTTATGGCTTCTATCGACTCAAAACGTTTTCCTCGAAGTGGTAATTTTAACTTGGGAAATAAAAAAAAGTCAGACGGAGCCATATCAGGTAAATACGGTGCTTGGTCGAGAACTTTTGTCGAATTTTTCGCTAAAAACTCTTTCACTATAATGGCTGTGTGTGATGGTGCATTATCATGGTGCAGCATCCATGAGTTGTGTTGCCACAAATCTGGACGTTTTCGGCGGATACTCTCACGCAAACGCTTCATGACGCCTAAATAATATTCTTTATTCACTGTTTCTCCCTCTGGAAGGAATTCGGAGTGAACCACACCACGGTAGTCAAAAAAAACTGTCAGCATCACCTTGATTTTGGAGCGACTTTGCCGCGGTTTTTTGGGTTTCGGCTCGTTTTCGAGACGCCATTCTGAAGACTGTTGGCTTGTTTGCATGTCGTACTCATAAACCCATGTCTCGTCGCCAGTTATTATACGTTTCATAAAGGTCGGATCCGTAGAAGCTCGGGAAACCATGTCTTCAGCGACATGCTTTCGCTGCGCTTTTTGAACAAAATTGAGCTCTTTTGGAACTAGTCGAGCGGCGACGCGTTTCATGCCTAAAATGTCAATGAGAATGTTGTGGACGGACTTAAAAGATATGTTCACCTCACTAGCCAACTCTCTCAGACTCATACGTCGATTTTCGAGCACTAGCTTCTTGATTCTGTCGATGTTTTCTCTGGTCGTAGCGGTTGAAGGTCTACCAGAACGAGGCAAGTCTACTACTACTTCTCGGCCTTCTTTAAAAGCCTTATACCATTCATAAGCCCTTGTTTTCGATATACACGATTCGCCGTAGGTATTTCGCAACATTTTTAGTGATTCACCACATGAAATATCATTTGAAACACAAAATTTAAGGCACACTCTTTGTTCAACAATATTTTCCATTGTAAAAATCGCCGAGGACTCAAAACTATGACCAACAAAAAGTGTAGTTTAAAACAAATTAAATGACAGATCCCGCTCAAATTTTGCGCGCTAAATCAGTACAGTGCTACCAACATGCAGTAAAAAAATTAGAACGACCTCTTTTACGCGGGTCTTTTTATTGACATATTCCCGATACTTTTTACACAGAGTAGTACATTTCATATAGGAACGGCGTTCCTGAACATTTATTTGTCACTAGGCCTTCACGAACACTCATCCACGTCATTTCCCTCGCGTTATCCAGCTTCCTAATCCATTAGGATTAGCGGAGACCGCTACCAAAGACCTTCAGCTACAGAAGGATTTAGCTAAAATTTTGACATGAACCAACTGCCGTCAGACTTCCACAACCCAGAGGGAAACCAGACCTTTCATAACATAATTTCTTGGACGTATACGTGTTTTCACACGATGTTTTCCATCACCGATGAGCAAGAGATTATTACAAATATGTACAATAAATATCATATGGACAAAGTGCAGTTTGGTTCTCTGTGCCTACCCCGCGAGAGACTTGGCGTAACGATGTAGTAACATAAATCCTATATCACAAATTTAATTGGCAGAGCTGCGATAGCCAGCGGAGCCACATTACCCTCAAAATTGCCGTTTGGGGTAGACTGATGTCATCCAGCTAGCGTTTAGACGGTAATAGTGAGAAACTCCAAAATCGACACACTAATAGCGAACATATTGTAGTTTTGTATCCTTTAATTTGAAATTTAAATGTTCGTTGGTGAGGAAGAACGGTCCAAAATCGTTCCAATTAGAAAAAAAAACATATGGGAAAACGTATGGCCGGCCACTCTGCAGTGCAGAGTCTGCACTGCACTCCCATCAACAGAAAAAGTAACAGCACTCGTCGCTAGATGTCGTACAGGGTTCCATATATTTATAAAAAATTAAAAAATTAAAAATAAAATATTTAAATATTTTTTAAATTTAAAAAATATCAGCTCTGCCTACACAGCTTGCTGTTATTTACTAGTAATACAAACTCGCACCAGGAGCTGGTTCTCTATCCACTAGGTTGATACTGTAAATAACCGCACGGCAAAACGTACCCTAAGATCAGAGCTTTCCAGTCACTTTTAGTTAGCCAATAGTAAATAATTGATTTTGATGATTTATAGTGTGCTTAGTGCTTGCTTGTCCTATCCGTGGTGTCACAGACAAGTCTTATCTGAAAATCAGCGCCGGGTCATGAGGTGACACGGCAACATGCTGAGATGTGATGCTGTATATTGTTTATTGTGTGTATAGTATGGTGTTGCGTCCAAATAAACGTTTTCTTTCTTTCTTCTTTCACTTTTGTCCCTTAGACCTAGCCTATATATATTCTGTTCTCCGTAGACCCCACGTGCCAAACTAACGTTTGAACCTCATGGACCCCTCACTTGTTGCAACCCATGGGCCACTGAGGTAAAACCAATTTGGGAAGGACGTTCGAATTCCACACAAGGCAAATATTTGTGTGCATGAACATGTATGTTTGTCTTGGTCTGGATATTCTAAAAGAGGTAGGGCGCATCAAAGGAAGTACTCGTAACTCTACCTCACAGAAAACCCCAGCCAAAAAACAACTCCCTAGAGGATTGTTGTGTTCCTGCGGGTGAGTGAGGTCACCAGTAAGCTCCCAAGGAGTTGCTGTGCAAGCAGCAGAGGAGGCATCGCGCGAGTGATACTTAATATATCGCTAGCGTTAATAGGCTACGGTACTCGCTTTACATTAGGTGGGCCGTATGCTTGCATGCCTCCAGACGTAGTATAAAAAAAAAAGATACTAAAAGTACTGCAATGTGTCGCATAGTTTGAAGCTATATCCGCTATTGGACAATAGATGGCGCTGACAGTTAGGACTATTTTAAAATGGATTGTAAACAAACAGGCGCTATATCAATCGTAATTTTAGTCATACTAAATATCAAATAATACAGGCAATTTAAATAAAAAATATTTAAGAATAAGCTCATTTATTTCTTTTAATTTATTACATTTAATTTCATAATAATAAACTTCATAATCTATCATATTATGATACTACACATGGCCTATTAAAAAAAATTTTTTTATTCTTTAGTTTCAAAACAAAATAGTATGTGAAATAGGAAAAAATTTAAATTTCTAATTTTACCATTTTAATGGTATGGTCAAAACGCAGTTAAATATGTTAACTTAATGTTCAAAATGTGTCAATTTAGTTGTTTGATTAAAGGCCGTGCTTCCCTAAGTCGTCTCTATAGATCCCATAGGGTCGTTTGTAACAAGTAAGGGGTCCATCAAATTCAGGCGGTCTACGGAGAGCAGAAAATATATAGGCATATACGGGTCTACGGGACAAAAATGTTTGGAAATCTATGGTATAAAGATTTTACCTACCTATATCTTCATATATTAAGTCCCTTGCGGTGTAGGCAGAGAGAATCGAACGCCTACATTGTTTCTTGCTAAGATACATATATTGTGCTTTTTCCCAGTGTTATCCCGTTTCCAAACTCATTAGGATTGGCGGGGTCCGCTACTTAAGCCTAAGGATTTGGCGAAGATACCGATTTTGACAGACTGCAGTCAGACCACCACAAACTAGAGGGAAAATCAGACCTTTCTTAGGCAAGTGACAATCACAAATATGTACATAAATACGAAAACACGAATTTAGCGGTACATGCCAGGATTCGAACCTGGGACCTGTTGATCAATAGGTCGGTTCTTCATCTACTACTCTACTAAGCTATCACTGTTCAAAGCGTGTGTCTTCACCATCATGAAGGGAATAACCCAGGATTCGAACCTGGGACCTGTTGATCAATAGGTCGGTTCTTCATCTACTACTCTACTAAGCTATCACTGTTCAAAGCGTGTGTCTTCACCATCATGAAGGGAATAACCCAGGATTCGAACCTGGGACCTGTTGATCCATAGGTCGGTTCTTCATCTACTACTCTACTAAGCTATCACTGTTCAAAGCGTGTGTCTTCACCATCATGAAGGGAATAACCCAGGATTCGAACCTGGGACCTGTTGATCAATAGGTCGGTTCTTCATCTACTACTCTACTAAGCTATCACTGTTCAAAGCGTGTGTCTTCACCATCATGAAGGGAATAACCCAGGATTCGAACCTGGGACCTGTTGATCCATAGGTCGGTTCTTCATCTACTACTCTACTAAGCTATCACTGTTCAAAGCGTGTGTCTTCACCATCATGAAGGGAATAACCCAGGATTTGAACCTGGGACCTGTTGATCAATAGGTCGGTTCTTCATCTACTACTCTACTAAGCTATCACTATTCAAAGCGTGTGTCTTCACCATCATGAAGGGAATAACCCACGTAGTATCTAAATTCACAATTCGCAAGGCAAAGTAGAACGCGCATCTCTGACACCGCCACAACCCTGAAGGAGAACCAGACTCTAAGACAAATGTACATTAGTTTTTTACCTGTAAATCCCAGACTCTGACTGCGGGCGCGTGGCCGCACTCCCCGGTGGCGAGGTACCGCCCGTCCGGCGAGAACGCAACGCATGTGACGCTCTTCCGGGATGCATTGAGCACGTGCGACTGCCGGTTCTTGCGAACATTGTACAGTACCACAGTGCACCTGGAATTAAGAAAAAAAAATGATTAAAACTTATTAAATTAATAATATTTTAGCCCAATTACAAAATGGAATTATTAATAATTATTATCTATTTTTTTTGACGTGATAACTTCTTATAAATCGATGAACGCCGGGTGCACGCACGAAAAAGCTCGACTCATTGTCACGTTCCGCGTGAGCCGAGCGTGCAAGCGAGAGCGCGGAACAAGCGATAGAGAGGCACGATCGACCTAAGCGTTCGGCTTGTGACGCACCTATCTCTCTTCCACTCCATCGGCCGATGCGTCCGAGTAGAAGAGAGACAGCGGCAGCACACAACTTACACGTGAACTGTTTTGTCAACTGTTGGATGTTTTCTTATGACGTTATCACGTAAAACTATCGCCCGGAAACCGACTTTACAGACAAACATTTTCTTACTATCGGGAACCATACAAGCATACGGCCCACCTGATGTGAAGCGGTTACCCGCTAACGCCTGTAATACATTAAGTTTCAGTCGCGCGATGCCACCTCTGCTGCTTACACAACAACTCCTTAAGAGTTTACTGGTGACCTCACTCACACGCAGGAAGACAACAACCCTCCAGGAACTTGTTATTTGGCTGGCCCAGACGGGACGCTTTGATGCACTCCACCTTTCTTAAAGAAAGTGCGTTAATGTGCCGCATGGAACGAAATAAGTTAACTAAAAATTGATACTATAAGTTTAAAAAAAATAATTAGTTATTGATATTTTAAGTGCACCTGTAATTAGAAAAGAAACTCAAATAAATAATATATTTTAATATATATATATTATTTTAATATATATATATAACTTCACGCCAAATCCCTTGCGAGGTAGGCAGAGAGAACCGAGCGATGTAGATAGCGAGTTTGGCCTCGATAATTAGGGGTCCGGTTCCAGATGGCGGACCATCACAAAGACGATCGTAGCAACCGGGGCAGAGACGACGTCGGGAGCCATACAAGCATACGACCCACCTGATGGAAAGCGGTTACCGTAGCCTATGAACGCTTGTAATATATTAAGTGTCACTCGTACGATGTCAACTCTGCTGCAACTCCTTAGGAGCTTACTGGTGACCTCACTCACACACACAAAACATAACATCAACCTCAACAACCTCCAGGGAGTTGTTATTTTGCTGCGGTTTTCTGCGATGCGCCCTACCCCTCCTAAAAACACCCAGACCGAGACAAACACACATGTTCTACATTTGTGTGCAATGTTTGTCCTGTGTGGGAATCGGAACCCCCGAGCGTTGGTGACAAAGTCGCGTTATTTACCGCTGCGCCACCGAGCTCGTCAAATGCCTGACCTGACGCCTCAGTTACCGTACCCTAGGGACACTCGCGAAACCAGTGGTGTCACCCATAGCTGTATAAAACCCTGGACTATGGAATACGCGACCACGTCTCCAATAGGCCCATCAGTCCATGGTAAGTGTGCACAAAACTCCCACAGTGCGTATGTAAATATAAATTCAGTTGCCGTGCGTAGGCAGCTATTGACTATGGAGTGGACAGGGGACCTGGATATCACCGTGGTGATAAGCGGAGCGGGTACCAAACAAGCCATGTGTCTTCACCTTCATCTTTTTTTTTATATACTACGTCAGGGGGCATACAAGCATACGGCCCACCTGATGTAAAGCGGGTACGGTAGCCTATTAACGCAGCTTACATAGCAACTCCTTGGGAGCTTACTGGTGGCCTCACTCACACGCAGGAACACAACAACCCTCTAGGGAGTTATTGTTTGGCTGCGGTTTTCTGTGAGGTGGTGGTACTTCCCCGGATGGGCTGCTTTGATACCCCTCTGAAAACATCCAGACCAAGACAAACAGCCATGTTCATGCACACAAATGTTTACCTTGTGTGGGAATCGAACCCACGAGCGTTGGGGTCAAAGTCGTGTCATTCACGACTGAGCCACCGAGCTCGTCATCTTCCTAGCGTTATACCGTTTTTAGGATTGGCGGGGTCCGCTACCTAAGCCTAAGCATTTGGTGAAGATACAGATTTTTACATGGAGCGATTGCAGTCAGACCATCACAATCACAACCTAGAGGGGAAACCAGACCTTTCTTAGGTCGGGTCACACATCTTTCGAAATATAATTTCTTGGACGTGCCGGTTTCCTCACGGTGTTTTCCTTCACCGCCGAGCCAGTGACACAAATATGTACCCGCATAAATCCGAAAACACAAATTTAGTGATACACGTCAGGATTCGAACCGGGAACCTGTTAGGCAATAGGCCAGTTCTATGTGAGCCAAATAACAACTCCGTAGAGGGTTGTTGTGCACCTGCATGTGAGTGAGGTCTGCAGTAAGCTCCTAAGGAGTTGCTGTGTTAGTAGAGGCAGCATCGCACGAGTAAATACTTGGTGGACCGTAAGTTTGTATGCCTCCTGACGTTGTTTAAAAAAAATATATACATACACACACACACACATATATATATTCTTATATATATAAAGATTTCCGGGCAACAAGCCAGACGAACTAACCGAATGAATTGTTAAACGTAAACTGATTGGTGTTAACCATGGCTACTCTGGTCGTTACTGCATCAGAAAAGAGTGCATGAAAAGAGATAAGAATGTTAAAGAAGCGAGTGAGATGAGTAAGGCGCCACAAGACTTTGGTTTAGGACGCCACTCCTATCTGTTTTTTCAAACAATGCAAGACAGATTAAGTAAAGAGTGGTTAGAAGTCGATCATCCTGTTGCGCAATTTTTAACAGGGCATGGAAACTTTAGGGCGAAGCTCTTTACGTTTAGACTTGTGTGTTCTACGACAAATCATGAAGTCGCGTCATTCACGACACGACTGGGCCACCGAACTCGTCAAAAAGCACGACCAAGAAATTTATATTTCAAAAGACTTGTGACTTATCCTAAGAAAAGATCATTCTCTCCGCTGTGCGTTGAGATTCGATGGCAGTCACGTCAATCCTAATGGATTAAAACGGGATAAGGCACCGCTAGAAAGAAGATAGAAATTGCCACAGGCTGTTGCGTGTTGCAGCCGCTATCCGCTCCGCTCACCACCAACACATTAACAACCTTATTCGTATGTATGACGGACGGACAGACGGTATCTCACAGTGTGTATGTACATACCACCGCGTCTGTAACTGTTTCCTTTTGTCACTAATCGTTACTCGAACTTAAGTCACCGTGTTCGGAATTATAAAGGCATTGTCGGCTAAGTCGAACGTTTACTTACGGCTCTAGTACTTAAACAAACGGACACGACGGAAATTTTGTAGACTAATGTCCTCTTGACTGAATTATTAATTAGCACAGTTTTTTTTTTTAATCTTTTAGACGCCTATACTGCGCGCCGCCTCCACGCTAGGCTTGGGTAAAAAATATCGATATTTTTTGAAAAAATAATCGATATATATCGTCGATATACTTAGTCCGGCCATAAATACTGTTACAATTAAAAATAAACAAAATATTACATTTGAATTTGGAATCTGTCATTTTTATATGATTGTTCATTGAGTTTTCTCATTTTGGCGCCAATACATTGTACAATATTTTGCCATATTAAAATGGAGTGGGGTGATAAAGAGAACCGAATCGCTGTGATTGCATTACACAAAGTAGGTATGGAGCCAAATGCAATTTTTAAAACTCTCCATACGCTTGGTATTAGTACAATGTTTGTGTACCGGGCTATTAATAGGTACAATGAGACCTCCTCTGTTTGTGACAGAAAAAGATCTGGCCGTGCACGTAGTGTTCGTACGAAAAAGGTGGTCAAAGCAGTAAGGGAAACAATTCGAAGAAATCCTGTCCGAAAGCAAAAGATTTTATCTCGGGAGTTGAAGATAGCACCTAGAACCATGTCGCGTATTTTAAAAAATGACTTAGGACTTGCAGCCTATAAGAGACGTACCTACTGATCATTTCTTAACTGATAATTTAAAAAAGAATAGGGTGGTAAAATCGAAACAACTACTGAAGCGGTACGCAAAGGGAGGTCACAGAAAAACTTTGTTTATGGATGAGACAATTTTTACAATTGAGCAATATTTTAACAAACAAAATGACCGTATTTATGCTCAAAGCTCTAAGGAAGCTTCCCAATTAGTCGACAGAGTGCAACGTGGAGTACATAAGAGCGGACGCCCAGCGCGTTACACAAGTCGGCACGGAGCTAGTGACGCACCCTACTGGATCGCGTAATTACTGGCGACTAGCTAAAGCCGTGCAGGCCAACTTCTGCCAGCCCTCGCTGCCCCCGCTGAGATGCCCTGATGGCTCACTGGCACATCAGCCGCAGGAGAAAGCCGATCTTATGGCCAGTCTCTTTGCGGTTAACTCCCGGATCGATGACTGTAGCACGCAACCACCATCGATACCCTCCTGTGGTTCCGTTATGCCAGAAATTCACATCAGACAGCGTGATGTCCGTTTTGAGTTACAGTCACTCTATGTCCGTAAAGCCAGTGGTCCTGATGGTATCCCAGCGATTGTTCTGAAAAAATGTGCAGCGGAGTTGTCCCCGGTGTTGACGCGCCTCTTTCGTCTCTCGTACTCGACCGGTTGTGTTCCGGAGGCTTGGAGAGAGGCTAATGTGCAGCCGGTACCCAAAAAGGGAGACCGTTCGGACCCATCAAATTACCGCCCCATTGCCGTAACTTCAGTGTTGTGCAAAGTCATGGAACGGATCCTTAACAATCAGTTGATCCGTTACCTAGAAGATCACTCCTTAATTAACGATCGTCAATATGGCTTTAGACCGAAACGATCGACGGGTGATCTTCTAGCGTATGTGACGCACCTCTGGGGAGAGGCAATTGATAAACATGGTGAATCTATGGCAGTCAGCCTAGATATCGCCAAGGCATTTGATCAGGTTTGGCATAAAGCACTTCTCTCCAAACTTCCGGCATACGGTCTGCCCCTCCAGCTTTGTAAGTGGATTGCTGGCTTCCTGCATGAGCGTAGAATCCGCGTCCTTGCAGATGGACGCGCTTCACGGTTCATGTCAGTGAATGCCGGTGTCCCACAGGGCTCCGTCCTATCGCCCACCCTCTTTCTTCTGCATATCAATGACATGCTGCCACTTGGTAATATTCATTGCTATGCAGATGACAGTACGGTCCATGGGCGATATTTCGGGCGGCCTAGTGCTAGTCGGGCAGAAATCGGTGAGAGGCGTGAGAGTCTTGTCGTTGAGCTTAATCGGGTTTTGGACCTCGTTAGTAAATGGGGTTCCAATAACCTGGTTGAGTTCAATGCCAAGAAAACTCAGGTGTGCGCGTTCACAACAAAAATGTCCCCATTTCATCCCACTCCCAGTCTTCAGGGCGCTACCCTCAATATGCGCGATAGCCTGAATATGCTAGGCATGGATATTCGTTGCGACCTAAACCAACGAAATTACATCGAGAGCCTCATTTTAACAGCTTCAAAGAAACTCGGAGTCCTGAACAGGGTGCGCCGGTTCTTCACGCCGGACCAACTTTGTCTTCTTTATAAGACTCAAGTTCGGGCCTGCGTGGAGTATTGCTCGCATCTCTGGGACGGCTCCGCACAGTATCTTCTCGAGGCTCTCGATAGGTTGCAGCGACGGGCTATCCGCATAATCGACGACGAAGAGGTCACAAAATACCTAGAACCTCTGCAACTTCGTAGGGACATAGGCTCCCTAAGTACATTTTACCGCCTGTACCATGGTGAGTGCTCTGAAGAACTATTTTCCCTTATCCCACCCTCTCCCTTCCGTCATAGAACCACACGTGCAGGCTTGCGATGTCATCATTCCACTGTTGAGGACATTTGTTCTCGTACTAAAAAGTTCGGCAACTCCTATCTTTGTCGAACTATTAAAAAGTGGAACGCCTTGCCTGCACATGTGTTTCCTCCTTCCTACAACATGGGATCCTTCAAACGAAGCGTGAAGAAGCACCTTGCGGGCCAGCATGGTAACGTCAACTGACAGGACACCGACCGTAGTCCTTTGTCAGTTGCCGCTGCAATTTGGGCTCCCCTTTTCGCTTACCAACAGGCGAAGAGGAGCCACTGTGCTGAGCCAATATAAAAAAAAAAAAAAAAAAACGTGGGCACTATCCGACTTCAGTGATGGTTTGGTGGGGTATTAGCTATGAAGGAGTGACTGAGCCATACTTTTGTGAAAAAGGTATCAAAACATCGGCACAAGTGTATCAAGATACCATTCTTGAGAAGGTAGTGAAGCCCCTTACCAACACCATGTTCAATAACTAAGAATGGTCGTTCCAGCAAAACTCGGCGCCGGGTCATAAAGCTCGGTCTACGCAGTCTTGGTTGGAAACGAACGTTTTGGACTTCATCAGAGCTGAAGACTGGCCGTCGTCTAGTCCCGATCTTATTCCGCCGGATTATGATTTATGGTCAGTTTTAGAGAGTATGGCTTGCTCTAAACGCCATGATAATTTGGAGTCCCTAAAACAATACGTACGATTGGCAGTGAAGAATTTTCCCATGGAAAGAGTGCGTGATTCTATTGATAACTGGTCTCAAGGTTTAAAGGACTGTATGGCAGCCAATGGAGACCACTTCGAATAAGCTTTTTATATTTTAAATTGTTTTATATTTATGTATTAAACTAACACACTGTAAAAGTAATAAATGTTATTTGCTATAGAATTTTTTTTTCTTTATATATATGTATGTATCTTCACGCCAGGTCCCTTGCGGGGTAGGCAGAGAGATTTTTTTTCTTTGTTTCAGTATTTATGGCAAGACTAGGTATTTAATCTCGAACTATCGATTTTTATTTCAGAGTATCCAATTTGTATCAAATTCTGTACATACGACGCATGTATGCAACCGCGGACAATACCTAATAAGTATTATCATGTCCTCCTGGAAAAAATATCGATATATAGAAATATCGATATTTTTTATTGTACGTATCGATATTTTAAAAATGTCGATTACCATATATATATTTGATTTGCCCATCCCTACTCCACGCAGAATTTTCAAATAGGAACCACGTGAAACGTTCAATACGTAGGTACTCGTAAAATGTGCTTTTTTTTATTTGCAATATCAGAATAATGACGACTGACGAGCTCGGTGACGCAGTGGTGAATGACGCGACTCTTACACCAACGCTCGCGGGTTCGATTCCCACACAGTGCAAACGTCTGTGTGCATGAATATGTCTGTTTTTCTTGGTCTCGGTGTGTTTAAGAGAGGTAGGGCGCATCAACGCAGCCCGTCTAGAGAAGTAGGTTATCTCTACCTCACAGAAAACCGCAGCCAAATAACAACTCCCTGTTTGTGTTCCTGCGTGTGAGTGAGGTTACCAATAAGCTTCTAAGGAGTTGCTCTGTTAGCAGCAGCGGTGGCATCGCGCAAGTGACAATGTGTTGCATACGTTCCCAGGCTACGGTAACCACTTAACATCAGTTGGGCCGTAAGCTTGTATGCCTCCCGACGCAGTATTTAAAAAAAAAAACAAGTTTATCGAACTTTATCCCTTAAGAAACTAGATCTCATTGATTAACCAGTTCTGATTTTACTTCCATAAAACTCAACCCTTATCAAGCGCAAGCTAATGACTCACTCGCTCGGTAGGCAGCACAGCTAGACCGGAAGTATAGGTTGGTACTCGCCCAGCCGGTCGTTGGCCGCGCCCGTACTTTTATTTATAGCAAACAGCACCGTTACTCTAAGGACAGTATTGTCTTAGACATGTGTTTATAAAGGCTGTATACACCAATAAACTATTTGGCTGCGCATGACGACCACCCTGCGCTAACAAGAACGTTGTCTTTTTTGTCGTGTTCCTATCAGTGAGCGAGGAAAGTTAATATGTACCTATGGAGAACCAATGTAACCGATTTTGCGTAGTAACTCAATTCACCGCTATGGATATCTAGGGGTAAGGTAGAATGCGCAGAATGCCAGTTCACCGAACAAAATCACATGACCTAAATATCGGATAAAATATCCTCCCATTATTGGTCTGTAGCAGGGTTGGCATGATTAAAACAAGTTGTTTTAAAACGCGCGTTTAAAACAATGTTTTAAAACAGTTAATAAAACAGTGTTTTTTATCGCGTGTTTGAAAACATAGTTTAAAACAAGTTTTAAACATTGTTTAAAACTTGTAAAAAACAAAAATGGGTGCGTGTACTTATGTACGCGCGTGAGAAGTTATACTTCTCTGGCATCATTAAATAAATATTTAACATTAATAACAATATAATAAAATAATAATATAAACATTTAGTATTATATTAAATAATAATAATTTAATTTTAACTATAGCTCCATCTACCGGTAATACCATGAAATATTTAGCAGTTTTAACCTATTGCACTTTTTTAACTATAGCGCCATCTACCGGTAATATCGTGAAACATTTAGCAGCTTCAACCTGTACTTTTGTGTTCGAGTGCCACGCATTCACTCTCGCTCTCTCTCTTTCTATTCCCCCTCCATGGTAGCGTTAAACGTTTAACACAACCTTTTTGCAAGTCGCATTAGAAGTATAACTTCAAAAAACAGGATATATAGTCGGTGTCAAAGTCGCGTCATTCACGACAGAGCCACCGAGTTCTACCAAAATGTGATTTTCCCTATGGGTTGCGGATGGCTGACGACAGTTCTTATTACGCTCTATTAGTGTTAATTAGCGGTCCTCGCCGATCATATGGAGTTGCTGTATTAGCCAGCAGTGGTGGAGTGATACTTAATGTGTTACAAGCGTATATAGGCTACGGTAACCGCTTCGCATCAGGTGGGCCGTATGCTTGTATGTCTCCCGACGTATGAATAAAAAAACTCTCCATTAGTGCATCAAAGAAACATGAACACAGACGGCCGCCGGCGCCGTGTTACGTTACCGTGTCTTGAAGTGTGCGTGGTGTATCGATCTGAAGGCGCGGCGGCGCCACTCCTGCCGGCTCGGGGCGCAGCCCTACCTCATCGACCTTACACCCGTGAAAGTTCGTTCACTTCATCGAACACACAATTTGTTGCACCGAACAAATTGACAAAATCCTATTACTTGGCACCACAAATTCTTGTATATATATTTATATATATATAAAACACTCATGTCACGGTGTTTGTGTCGCACTACTCCGAAACGACTCGATCGATTTTAATGATTTTTTTTTATGTATATTTGGTAGGTATGAGAATAGGTCGTAAAGTATGTTTCGTAATAAAAAAATAATAAGAAATAATTTATAAGAAAATAACAACGTTTGCCGAGTCAGATATATATACAACGTGTCCCTAAATTCAACGATAAGCTGGCACCAACGGATGGACCTACCCATGGCTACTCAAGAATAAAAGATTTTTTTATTTGTATCTCTTTTTTTTAATGAAAAAATTAATAAAATTGAAATTTTCTGAAAATGTACATCCCTTATGATAGCTTTAATTACCATAACCACAGTTTACCAAATATTTTTGATTTTTTTTTAGTGTCGGCAACCTAAGTAGCACTGCTATACACTACAATCCCTAAAAACTCCAGGATGCTTGTAGTTTTTTAACAGAATAAACTCAAAGTCATTTTTCTTCCTAAAATTGTATAAGAATTTTACTTACAAACTACTTTGACTCATCGTGGTGAAAAAAAAATGTATTGATACAGGTATGGCAAGTCATTTTAAAAGTTGGCGCAACTAACCAAGATTCTAAAATGGTAAAATACTCTAAGAACACTAGTAACAAAAAAAATCGTAGGTACTATTTCTAAACAAGAGCCAAATTTGATAAATTGTTTTTGTTGATAGTAATCATTTTTATTTCGTACAAGTTGTTTTGTTATTAAAATTAAATGAATCAAAATAAATAAAACAAACAATATTACATTTTATTCATTTATTAAAACACCATTATAATAAATGTTCAAATTGCTTGCCACCGGCATGGCATTAATGCAGGCACGACATCGCCTTAAAAAGGCTCTTTTTATTAGTCGTGCATGTCTTCTCATATTGATTTGATCCGCTGCCTGAGATATTTTTTGGCGAAGCTCATCTAATATTATATTAGATGATAGCATTGATAGCAACATTAGATGAGCTTTGGCGAAGCTCGTCTAATGTTATATTAGATGATAGCATTGACAGCAACATTAGATAAGCTTTGGCGAAGCTCATCTAATGTTATATTAGATGATAGAATTGATAGCAACATTAGATGAGCTTTGGCGAAGCTCATCTAATGTTATATTAGATGATAGCATTGATAGCAACATTAGATGAGCTTTGGCGAAGCTCATCTAATATTATATTAGATGATAGCATTGATAGCAACATTAGATGAGCTTTGGCGAAGCTCGTCTAATGTTATATTAGATGATAGCATTGATAGCAACATTAGATGAACTTCGCCAAAAAATATCTCAGGCAGTGGATCAAATCAATATGAGAAGACATGCACGACTAATAAAAAAAGCCTTTTTAAGGCGATGTCGTACCTGCATTAATGCCATGCCGGTGGCAAGCAATTTGAACATTTATTATAATGGTGTTTTAATAAATGAATAAAATGTAATATTGTTTGTTTTATTTATTTTGATTAATTTAATTTTAATAACAAAACAACTTGTACGAAATAAAAATGATTACTATCAACAAAAACAATTTATCAAATTTGGCTCTTGTTTAGAAATAGTACCTACGAATTTTTTTTGTGACTAGTGTTCTTAGAGTATTTTACCATTTTAGAATTTTGGTTAGTTGCGCCAACTTTTAAAATGACTTGCCATACCTGTGTCAATACATTTTTTTTTCACCACGATGAGTCAAAGTAGTCTGTAAGTAAAATTCTTATACAATTTTAGGAAGAAAAATGACTTTGAGGTTATTCTGTTCAAAAACTACAAGCATCCTGGGGTTTTTAGGGATTGTAGTGTATAGCAGTGCTACTTAGGTTGCCGACACTAAAAAAAAATCAAAAATATTTGGAAAACTGTGGTTATGATAGTTAAAACTATCATAAGGGATGTACATTTTCAGAAAATTTCAATTTTATTATTTTTTACATTAAAAAAAAGAGATACAAAAAAATTTTTTTTTATTCTTGAGTAGTCATGGGTTGGTCTATCCGTTGGTGCCAGCTTATCGTTGAATTTAGGGACACGTTGTATATATATATATATATCTGACTCGGCAAACGTTGTTATTTTCTTATATATATATATATAACTAGTAAGGGCATAAATACTGTTACATAAAAACTTTTCTTTTTTCAAGTCTTTAATTATTTTGACTTTGGAACGCGTTTATTATGTTCGATTTCCCGCCGTTTTACATATTTTTTTCGTATTTATTATCAAATTACAATATGGAATGGGGTGTTAAAGAAAATAAAGGTATGGAGCCGTCGGTCATGTTCAAGACACTTCAAAAGCTCGCTGTCAGCCGTATGTTCGTATATCGTACTATCGACAGATATACTGACACTTCCTCTGTTGAAGATCATAAAATAGTTATAGTTCTAACACAAAAGCTCCATTTTTATGAAAAAGGAGTGAAGACTTCAACCAAAGTGCATCAAGAGACAGTCTTGGATCGTATTTCCCTTTTTAACGGGACAGGCCCACCACTCATACCAACACTGTGTCTGTGAAGTTTGAATTTTTCACTGCTCAAAGGGATTACAGACCTGAGTATTTGATATTAATTTCAGCTTTATAGCTTTATCACCCTTTCCTGAGAAAAAGGGTCTCGACAGACAGACGGACAACAAAGTAGACCTATAAGGGTTCAATTTGTCCTTTTAAGGTACGGAACCCTAAACAATGAATGCATAGTCATTTGTAACAGAACTTATGACCGGACTAGGTATATATATAGTTCTTCTGTCCTTGTGTATGTTCTGGACTCCTACTAAACAGTTGGATCGATTATGACGAATTCTTTTGTGTGTTAAGGAATTCGAGAATAGTTTACATTCTAAGCTCCTAATAAGTTGCTATGTTAGCACCAGAGGTATCGCACGAGTATTTAGTGTATCACAAGCGTTTATAGGCTACAATAATCGTTTACATCAGGTTGCTTGTATGCCTCCCGACGTTGTATAAAAAATATCGCCCTTAAAGGGGGGCGACTCGATCGATCATCGATGTAGACTGTTCATGCACACAAATTTGCCTTATTTTGAGAATCGAACCGACGAGTATTGGATTAAAGTTAGAAACGCTAACGAAAATAAAACCTTTAGTACATATACAGTAAGCAACTTCATCGCAACGTACTATAAACCTTACCTTATCGCCGGAAACGGCTCGTATATTGATCGAGTAAAGGTGAGCGTACACTAGACAAGTTATCGACTATGGAAAATTCAATCCGCTATCGGAATTAAGTTTTCAGTACACATGTACTTATTTACATATCTCACGAATAACATAAAAAGATCTATGAATGTTAAAGAAGCGAGCAAGGTGGCATAAAGACCGCGTTTGTTTATTTTTTTTTATACTTGTAGGAATACAAGCGTACGTACAACCACCTGTTGTAAAGCGGTTACTGTAGCTTATGAACGCTTGCCACTCTCTAAGTATCGCTCACGCCAACGCAGGAACACAACAACCCTCCTGGATGTTGTTATTTGGCTGTGTTTTTTCTGCGAGGTGAAGGTACTTCCTTAGACTGGATGCTTCGATGCAACCTACCTCTCTTAATAACACCCAGACCGAGACAAACAGATATGTTCATGCACACAAATGTTTGCCCTGTGTTAAATTTGAACTCACAAGCGTTGGTGTCAAAGTAGTGTCACTAACCACTGTTCGTCAAATTGGTGCGCCCGGTTCACACAGCCTGCCACGCAAGGGAACACCGTGAGGATATACTACATAGATAGATAGACATACTAACAGTATAATATGAGAGCTCGATGGGGTCGTTGCGCGTGTCATTCTAACCGAACATGCAGGTTACGCAACGTCGACCGCAGTCTGTCTATACCTCGAGTTTCTCCGCGCTCGGAGGGCACATTAAGCCGTCGATCATGGCTGTTGTCGATAGATGATAGTCGCGAAGCTAAGTCGGTGGTTTTCGGACTGCTTGAAAACACTGGCCTCCGCCAATCCGTATTTGAACAGCGTGGTGGAGTATGCCCTAAACCGAACTAGCCAATAAGGGCTTCGCGTTCTACTTTACGCCCGACCCGTATCGGTGAATTGAATTACTACATAATATCGGTCTCTTAGGTTCTCTATTTCTTCACGATCACAACATACCACAGCTTTCCTCTTAATAAAAATTAATGCGAACGGCTTGTCTGGCACAGCCCGTGTTACATAAGTTACCTTCCACAAAAATACATCATCTATACAGACAAATAAAATTGGAGTGTCTGTTTGTAATATTAAAATAACCGCTTTTTACTAAATGCATATGGACGTATACACGGTACATATACCAAAATGAATATTTTTACCATTTTTGTCTGTCTTTATTAGTAAACAGACGGACATACCCGTCTGTTTACTAATCTCTGGAACGGCTGGACCGATTTTGACGGGACTTTCACTGGCAGATAGCTGATGTAATAAGGAGTAACTTAGGCTATCTTTATATTAGAAATTTTATTTACTTTTATTAATATAAATAAATAAATAATAAAAAAAAACTATTCCGCGCGGACGGAATCGCGGGCACAGCTAGTGTTAAATAAAATCTTGTAAAAAACACATTAGCGCCACATAAAGGCGTATCACCGGGGGTGAGTTCTGACGAGTCATTCGCTATAAGACATGGGGATGAAAAATTACTTCCCTTTTATTTAAGGTGCGGCAAAATGAACTCCAAGAACTTTGCATATGGGTTTTTTTTTTTGACTTTGGGCTACGAGAGGAAAGCTTAACCGAGACTAACGGTTAATAATAACGATGATGATTCTCAAGATAGTGCTAATGCTATAAAACTATAAATACTAACATATACAAAATGAAACCTGTTGAGAATGCGCAAGCTTGCATTGCCAGAGGAACACCTGGCTCGTCAATTATATAACAATCCAATTTTTTTTTAATTTGTCGGCCATTTTCACCATGTTCCTTAAGAGATAGGAACGGTGTTCCTGAATATCCCTATTCTACTTTTTTATGTTGAATCCGAATCTGAAGTCAAAATTCGAATATTCGAAAAAAAGCGACAGACAAACACACAGACAAACGCACAGACAAACGTATAGATTTTATATAGGAACGGTGTACCAGAAAACATAACGAGCGTAACGCAAAATTTGTGACGTAACACTTATAGACCGTATTCCCAATTATGATGTTAGAATCAGAAATGGTCTAAAAGAGAGCGTCGGTGTTAAAATAAGAAGAGGCATGCTCCGTTGGTACGGACATGTAAAAAGAGTGCAGGAAAAAAAAAAACAAAAAAAAAAAAAAAATATGCATCGCGAAAGTGGGAGGATGTAGGAGCCGAGGAAGGCCAAGACTTACCTACCATGATCAAATTGATCGAGTTTTATCAGAAAGCGATGTCAGGAGCTTTTGAAACAGGCGAGCGTGCATAAGAAGAGCTATTGATGTTGTTAATGCGAGTGAGGTGTGTAAGGATCGAGTCACGTGGCGCTCGGTTCTTTCTACCTACCCCGCAAGGGATATGGCGTGAAGTTATAAATAGAACAACATAATACTTTCTACGTTGAACGTAAGCTATTAACATAATCTCAAGATATACGAGTAGATACTAAAACGGAATTTCCAGTAAACGGTTGCAAGGTAGAGGCAGGTGCAGGGCGCTCCGAGACCGTAAAATTGGAGCCGTCTACCGTAAAATAGCGCGGCTGGCAATTGCGCACCGCAATATGTGGACATTTAAACAGGAATCCACGTTTACATTTTCAATTCCTTCGAAATGCCGTTAAGTGAAAAGTTACGCGGCTCGTATGGAGAAGCTCTAGACTCGCTCGTGAACAAAGACACTCAACGACCCTCCCAGGAGTGTTACGTTTTTCTGTGAGGTGGAAGTACTTCCACTTTACTTTTTATGCACCCTACCTCTATAGAATACTTATCGCATCCTTTCACTGCCGTGTGTGCGATAGAAGTGAAACCTTCAAAAATGTGACCTTCAAGATAATGAGACGAATGTAGAATTTCAGGAATAGGGTCATTGTAGGGTTCATTTATGACTAGCTGTGCCCGCGACTTCGCCTGCGTGGAACATTATGTATTTATATTAATAAAAATAAAGTTTCTAAAATAAAAGTAGCCTAAGTTACTCCTTATTACATCAGCTATCTGCCAGTGAAAGTCCCGTCAAAATCGGTCCAGCCGTTTCAGAGATTAGCCGGAACAAACAGACAGACAGACAAAAATTGTAAAATTATTCATTTTTGTACGTGTACATGCATTTAGTAAAAAGCGGTTATTTTAATATTACAAACAGACACTTCAATTTTATTTATCTGTAAAGAGTATAGATGATATTGATCGTACATGAAAAATGTTTTAATGAAATATTTATGTAAACAATACGCGTGTACAATCTAAGATGTATTTATAGTTATAGATACGTCGTATACGCTCTAGAATGGCAATACGAAAGTAAGGTAATTGCCCAAATCGCATTCAGTTGAGCGCGGTCTCGCGTCGCGGCTGTACGTACTTCGCCACAAAGCATAAATCCCTTAAGATATATATTCATCTTTTTCTAACGACAGGTATGCCCTATCATTTATCTCTTTGTTAGAGCAAAGTGTCATAATAAATAACTGTACGTAGATATAGTACTACTTGCGCCATTTTAAAATACAATAAAGTTGGTGTGTAACGTGTCTACCTTTTGATACGTCGCTGTGTACCACGGTTATTATGACGCCTTATGTCAAGCTTCGTAATACGCAGGCGCGCACACACACGCACTAAGCTGTATCGCACGTTAAATCCCATAGATTGTATGTGGTTGTCTCTTTTTACTGTCGCTTTTTCGTTTCATCGAGTTACGATGGCTAAAGAAGTTTTCACTTCAAAAATGCTATGTAACTTACCCAGCTGGATACGCAACGATCTCCGTGTTGTGGTCGCAGTCGAGAGCTGCATTGCTGCCCACCGTCAACCCCAGGACAGTCTCCAATTTGATCTGTGGACAACAGAACAGGTGACTTTAGTACATAAATGACGAAAGAGATACACAATGCGAAAGTGGAAGGATGTAGGAGTCGAAGAAGACGAAGAATCAGCTATCATGACCAAATTGGTCGTGTTTTGTCAGGACATGATATCAAGAGGTGCACGAAAAGACCTATGAGTGTTATTGAAGCGAGTGCGGTGTGTAAAGCAGGGGTGGCATCGTGCGAGTGACACTAAACGTATTGCAAGCATTCGTAGGCTACGGTAACCGTTTCACATCAAGTGGGCTGTATACTTGTGTGACTTCCAACTTTGTACACAATTTTAACAGGGTCGGCAACGCACGATGCTTTGCTACAAGCGGGTCTAAGCTACTGTAACTGCTTACCATCAGGCAGCTAGTACGCTGTTTTTTTTAATATACACAATTAATGTGACAAACAAGTTAAAGGCATGTCGTATGCTGGAAATATCAGTACTATATTTATTTATTGAGAGTCAGCAGCGCATGCGTGACACCTCTAGTGTTGTAAGTGTCCGTAGGCTACGGCGACTGTTTAACATCAGGCAGGCCGTATGCTTGTTATCCACCTTAGTAGTATAAAAGAAAACTATTAAAAAAACCCTTAAAAGCTTGTAATCTGAATTCTGCAATCATACTACGATAGTGACAAGGTTGCACTACTCAAACGAGCCATAAACCTTGGCAGTTCAACTTTACATGGTGAACGGAATTTTCATGGCGAAGATAATGCGGAAAAGTCATGATACGGTGTGATGCCGAAATTGGCAAATAGGAATACGTCCTGACCTCGTCTTCCGTTCATCGGTCAACCATCCCCACAACCTTCTGAACGCAAACCAAACGGTATGACATGCTAACGGGCAAAAACGTAGGTATAATAATAAATATTGCCGTACAAATTACACAGCGCCATCTAGCCCCAAAGTAAGCGAAACTTGTGTTACGGGTAGTATAGTAGACAACTGATAAACATACGTAAATACATTTTTTTTGGTAAATATATACTTATGATGCACAGAAAACACCCAAACTAAGACATACAGACATGTTCATGGTCACAAATGTTTGTCTTGTGCGGGAATCGAACCTACGATCGTTGGTATCAAAGTAGCGTTACTAACCACTGCGTCACCGCGCTCGTCAAAGGTATAAAACAAATAAATAAATTAAAAATCTATTAAAAAGAACGTATTTCATGTTATCTTTACTTATTATATAAAGCGGAAGCGTTTGTTCGTTTGTCTGTTTGAACGCGCTGACCCCAAGAACTGCCAGTCGGATATGAAAATTTATTTCATAGCCCAATATAGTGTATAGACTATACAACACCACGATACGACCCTTGGAAGATTTTTTTTGTTTATTACTACGTCGGGAGCCATACAAGCATACGGTCCACCTGATGTAAAGCGGGTTCCGTAGCCTATTAACGCTTGCGATATATTAGGTATCACTCGCGCGATGCCTTCTCTGCTGCTTACACAGCAACTCCTTGGGAGCTTATTGGTGGCCTCACTCACACGCAGGAATATAACAACCCTCTAGGGAGTTGTTATTTGGCTGCGGTTTTCTGTGAGGTGGAGGTACTTCCCCAGACGGGCTGCTTTGATGCGTACTACCTCTCTTAAGGCGACACATCGAAAAATTAGACCAACTTTCATCGAATAGTATAGGCTAATGACTAAACTGACGGATCTAAGATTTTAATATAAATAACTTCATTTCTTTATCTTGAATTTGCTTGCTCAAATACGCGATTGTGTAAAATTGATTCGATAATAATTACTTTCGAAAACACCTCCTGAAATTCATTATTTTTGAAATTACAACGAAGTTGTTCTGTTTATACGCTTCAAAATTACTTAAATCTATTAGTAATATCTATGTTTATAATATGCTTGCTGCATATGTTGATAAGTGAAACATGAAATTTTTTAAAAATATTTTAAGTTTCTGACAATTTCTAAGCGATCACATTCGTCTTGGGTGCTACGTGTTTTCGACCTTATTGTGCGGTAATGAGGATTATAAACGCGTTGACTAACTACATCCAGCCAGTCCGGCTGCAGCCCGCTTCGAGGTAGGACCTATGTCGACTGTCTGCTCGAGCTCGCTCCATTTACATCGCGACACCGAAGTTTTTATAATTAATAGTTGTAAATATTCAATATTATAGTATTTAGCGTAAGTGTATTATTATTAGATATAAGTAGTAAATAATATTATAGGTTTATATATATTTATTATACTGTTGTAATAATGGGGAACACTAAAAAGAAAATATATAGAATAAAAATACAAAGAAAATGTTCGTAGAATGGGGGAGGCGAACAAGACAAGGTATTTATTTTTTTTAATTATTATATTCATTAAACATATTATAATAACATTGTGTAGACATATTTCTAGTTTTTAGAACAGTTCCTAGGTATGGTTGGCCCAAGCTATTTAATTCCTCTTCAAACTTTTTTTTAATTTTGATTACTTAATAACTCTATATAAAACTGCATTAATTAAATAAGAGTTATTTTTTGCAGGAATAAACAGTAACATTTGATAATTGGTATACATTATCCACAGGCTGACCGCGTACCTATATAGGACGTCAAACTCCTATTTTGTCCATTATAATCTGACCGAACTCCGACTTAGAAGTTGTACGTCGGTGGAGGTCAGGTTACGTTGGAAATTTATACCAATAAGGTTCGCGTTCTCAGCACATAGCAACCAGTGGAGACTCTTTATTTCTTTGTATTAAAATAAAAACTTATAAAATAGAATATTTTTGCTGTTTTGTTTTTTAGGAGAAACTTACTAAATAAACATATTCCACTAGAAGAATCACTACTCGATTTATATGCTACTTTAACGTAAGTGTCATACGGGACGACAAACTCATAGTAACCATTATAAGCTCACCGAACTCCGACTTAGACATTGTACGTAGGTGAAGGTTAGTTTACGTTGGAAATTTATCCAATCAGAAGATAGAAAACCAGTGGAGGTTTTTTTTTTTTTGTATTAAAATAATTACTGGTAAAATAGTATATTTTGATAGTTTTTAAAAAAACTCGGTATGTTTCATGTTAAAGAAGCGAGCGAGGTGTGTAAGTACCGAGTCATGTGGCGCTCACGAGGGATTTAGCGTGAAGATATAGATAGATAGTATACTTATACCCATGGTACTCGTGAAAACAAATAATATTTACTATGAACCAACACTGAAAACACAAAAAAATCATCTATTCTATACATTGTGGTTAGTATTGAACTATTGTACGGATTAGATTTATTTTGCAACATCAGAGATGGTCCTGGTTCTTTCTTCTTGAGAGTTTAATAAATAACAAGGAAACGTACAACAATACAAAACACAGAGTATACATAAGTAAAATACAATAAATGTCATTATACTGAAGTTAAAGTTATGAAACAGCAAGAAAATCATTTGTCACATGTTTTTTTTAAATATGAATAGATTATAAAATCTATTTGTATATATGTATATTACGGTGTCCCTTATTTTTCAAAGTTTTTATTTTCTAACGCATATGTCTTAGTTTTGTTCATTTGCTTTTAAAACACTCGGAAATTAATTTTTAACTTATTTGGATTACGATAATCCGTGCCGAATTACATCGAAACATGTTCATACAAGTTGCGCGGCAGTGCCGCACGTACTCGCGGTATTCATTTGTTCAAATTCAAAGTCAAAATCTTTTTATTCCGTAAAAATGGCTACATTTGTTTGGAATCGTCACATTTTTTTTCCCTACCGTGCAGTTTATGACTAGGTGAGCACTGATAAAAATACTGCCAAAAAACTCAGGCATCCCTCTTTTGGTATCCAAACAAATTTACATATTTTGTTAATTACATTATAATTGGATCGACTCACTCCCAGGCATTTTTATCATTAATATAGTCAGATACTTTATAATATGCCCTGCTACACAATTTGGCTTTAATAGTAGTTTTAAATTTGTTTATTGACAAATCTCTTATATTGCTGGGAAGTTTGTTATAGAACCGTATAATTGCCCCATAAAATAATTACTTGTTTTGTGGAGACGGCTTGCATATAACACAAGATTATGCTTATATCTAGTATTTATGCTATGAATATCACTCTTTTTACAAAATGAGTCTATGTTTTTATGGACATACAAAAGATTTTCATAGATATATTGCGATGCGACTGTTAAAATATTTATTTCTTTGAATTTTTCTCTAAGGCTCTCACGGGGACCAAGTTTGTAGATAGCTCTTATGGCTCTCTTTTGCAATAAAAAGATGGTGTTAATATCCGCGGAGTTACCCCAAAGAAGAATTCCATATGACATAATACTATGAAAGTAGCTGAAATAAACTATTCTAGCCGTATCAATATCAGTGAGCCGTCTAATAGTTTTCACTGCATAAGCTGCAGAACTTAGTTTTCCTGATAATTTTTCAATCTGTGGGCCCCTTTGTAGTCTGGAGTCAATTGTTATACCCAAGAACACAGTTGTCTCCACAGAGGCTAAATTAGTTCCATTAACATGTACATTGGTAGCCACCTGCCTTACATTAGGTGTTGAGAACTTAATTACTTTAGTCTTTTTATCATTTAAAAGCAGATTATTAACACTAAACCAATGAATAACTTTAGAGAGAGCATCGTTAACTTCGTCATAATTACCTAACCGTCCATTAATTTTGAATGTCAGTTATTCTCGTGATTAATACGTAATGTTTTAACTTTTATAAGATGGCAGTGGAATTGAGAAGCAATAAATCAAGTATTTTCTTAGTTGGAGACGTAAATTATCAAATAATAGGCGCAAAATTACCGTCTAACCGTCAAGTTCTTCCTGTACTTTTTTATAAAATTCGCGAAGTTAAATTGACTGTTAGTGAAAGCGCATACCTAGTCATTCGAGAGTGTATTATATTTAGGGAAAAAGCTAGGATCCCTACCAGAGCTATACCTAACTGTGTAAAATAACTTGTGAATCTTCACCAGGAGGGAGTTGCAAAAAAATTCCAATTTTCTATTTCAATTTCAATCTAATTCAATCTGATAATTTTATTTCTCTTATTTATTCGAAATAAAAAAATCCTGTGTTTACTCGGCGCTATCAGCCATTATGACACTCTAACATCTATAACTTCAAGCCAAATCCCTTGCGGGATAGGCAGAGAGAGCCGAGCGCCACGTGACTCGATCCTTACATATCTCACTCGCTTCTTTAACATTCATTGCTCTTCTCATGCACGCACGCCGGTTTCTAGGGCTCCTGACATCACCTTCTGATAGAACATGACCAATTTGGTCATGGTAGGTAAGTCTTGGCCTTCCCCGGCTCCTACATCCTTCCACTTTTGCATTGTATATCTGCTTCGTCATTCTTTCATCTTGCATTCTTTCTACATGCCCGAACCATCGGAGCATGCCTCTTCTTATTTTAACACCGACGCTCTCTTTCAGACCAACTCTATTTCTAACATCATCATTACGAATACGGTCTACAAGCCTTACGCCACAAATTTTGCGCAGCGCTCGCATTTCAACCGCGTTTATTCTACTTTCATGCTCTTTCTGCCATACCCAACTCTCGCTTCCATAAGTTAGCGTTGGGACCAACACTGCATTGTGTATAGCGAGTTGTGCCTTCTGGCTCAGGATTTTACTGCCAAGAAGTTTTCCCAACGCTCCATTCACACTATTCCCAGCACTCACTCGTCTTTCCACATCTGCGGTGTACCTTCCATCCCTGCTGAAAGCGCATCCAAGATATACAAACTCATCCACTTGTTCCAACACTTCATCATCAATCGTAATCCTTACATTAGTTCTGGATTCTTCTCTTTCAAATACCATTATCTTTGTTTTCTTCGCATTCAGTAGTAAGCCTTTCTCCATACAGTCGTCTTTCATCGCTGTGACCAGTGTTTGCAGTTTAGATGGTGTATCTGCTAACTAAACATATGTGTCCGAATCAACAAATGGCCCGCTTTAGCCTCTCGATAAACAATGTTGTATTATGTAGCTGGTGTTTCATTCTTCTTAAGGGGGATACATGCTGTCCAGTGGCGCCTCAAGGAATAAAATATCGTATCTTAGCGTGGAAGATAAACATTATAAAGTCATGTGTTGCGTGTGTTACAAATACAATAACGTACTTTTACGTCATTAAACCAACAATTGAAATGTTTTGCTTTCGTTGTTATAGGCATAATTGCCAAAAAACGGCCTCTTTTAGCACTTTTGCTTATAACAACGATAGTGGAATATTTTGAGTGTTGGTTTAATGACGTAAAAATACTTTACTATCTTCGTAATAAATGCAACATAAGATTTCATAATGTTTATCTTCTATGCTATAATATGTTTTTTTATTCAATGAGGGCGCCACTGGACGAGACCTAAGTAAGAACAACATAGATACCAAGACATGTTAACTTATAGAGATATAAACATAAAACGATGTCATTGATTTCTCTTTCAATAAACTTTTAAAAGTGAATACGTTTCTGTAGTTTTTTATTACTATTATTACTATTGTTTTCCGTCTAGCTTAAATAAATATGTTTGGTTTAGTATGTATAAAGCTAAATAATAATTAAATCAATAATTTTTATTAAATATTGATATTATAAATTTTATTTAAGTGTGACGCGACTCTGTAGCTTTTCTGTTCGTTTGCATTGACTATACGTTGACCCCAGGTTACCTATTAGGCGCTAATTTCAAATTTTACAAATCGAGCGTCGAGTGTCAATTGAGGGGCGCGGGGTGATTGGGCGGAGCCATTTTAAAGCTTCACGATCGAGGTGTCGCCTTAAAACATTCAGACCAAGACAAACAGACATGTTCATGCACACTAATGTTTATCTTGTGTGGGAATCGAACCGACGAGCGTTGGTGTCAATGTCAGGTCATTCACGACTGAGCCACCGAGCTCGTCAAAAGATGAGCAAAAAGAAAATAAAGTAGGTTACCACGGGATAGCGGGATACGCTCGTTTAAAGTAATAGTTAAAAATGTGTAAAAAGATAGTGCCGTTGGTGGGCTTCAATCATGTGGCGAGCTCGGTGGCGCAGTGGTGAAACGCGCTGTTACGTTACATAGACACCAACGCTCGTGGGTTCGATTCCCACACAGGACAAACATTTGTGTGCATGAACATGTCTGTTTCCGTTGGTCTCGGTGTTCTAAGAGAGGTAGGGCGTATCGAAGCCCGTCTGTGGAAGTACCTCCACCTCACAGAAAACCGCATCCAAATAATAAATCCCTAGAAGGTTGTTGTGTTGCTGCGTGTGACGTGGTCACCAGTAAGCTCCTAAGGAGTTGCTCTGTTAGCAGCAGAGGTGACATCGCGCGAGTGATAGTTACTTTAATGTATTGCAAACGTTTTACGGTAACCGCTTTACATGAGGTGGAACGTATGCATGTTCCAGATGTTGTATAAAAAAAGACTCTAGTCCAGGGTTTCTCAAACTATGGGTCGCGGGCACCGGGCACATTGAGTGGGCCCTGCCTGCAGAACGGCACACCACCCTACCGATCCAACCGCTGGGCAGCGGGCGACTGTCAGCCGCCCGGACGGATTGTAAGCGCGGGCGGGGCGCTTCAAAAAAAACTTAAACTTTGTTTGTTATTTGAAAAGTCCTTTATTTAGGTATATTGGTAACGGTTAAATTTCCTATAGGTGGGTCCCGAATTTGAGAACTTGTATTAGATGAGTCGTAGCGCAGACAACTTTGAGAACCACTGCTCTAGTCACATCGAACAACCACGCAAACAATGTGCTCGGGAACTCGGGAACCAAGGTCGACCTGACACCCGATCCGGTCGTACTTGCAGCGCGGAGGTTGCGGACCGGTTGGAGGTCGGAGCCGATGACCTTGAGTTCAGGTCAAATTATACGAGTTTCCACTTAACACGTCTGGACCCTTGCGTACAAACCAATTAACTAATGACTGCGCATGAAGGCCACCCTAACACACCAAAGCGTAGTCTTTTAGCGCTTAAATACCTCAGCGATGACCTGCTGACCAATGGGAGAATATTTTAACCAATAAGCCGTTGCGTGCTGCGATGTTGATAAGTAAACTAACCAATAAGAGCTGTGCGTTCTACTTTGCCCCCCGACCCGTAGCGGTGAATTGAGTGACACAATATCGGTCTCATTGGTTCTCCATAGGTTATTTCCTTTATGCTCGTGGGGTAGGCAGAGAGTAAATAATTCTATCTACCGCTTTTTGTATTTCAACTACCGATTTGTTCAGCTCAGTGGATACTGGAGGAAACGAGCTCGCTTAGTAACGCTACTTTGACACCAACGCTCGTGGGTTCGATTCCCACACAGGACAAACGTTTGTGTGCATGAACACGTCTGATGTCTTCGTCTCATCGTTTTTAAGAGAGGTACACGTCCACATCACAGGAAACTGCAGTCAAATAACGACTCCCTGGTGGATTGTTATTTTATAAAGTAGAGGTAGTATCGCTGAAGTAATCCTACTAATATTATAAATGCGAAAGTTTGTATATATGGATGGATGTTTGTTGATCTTTCACGCTTAAACGGCTGAACGGGTTTGAATGAAATTTGGAACGTAGATAAATTATGATCTGGATTAACACACAGGCTACGTTATTTGACTCCACGCGGGCGGAGCCGCGGGCAGCAGCTAGTATGTAATATATTGCAAGTGTTCATAGGCTAATTTATATCAGGTGAGCCATATGCTTGTACGCGTCCCGACGTTGTATAAAAAAAAACAATGAGCCACAAGACGCGGCTCTTGCACGCCTCGCTCGCTTTTCTAACATTCATTGCTTACTTCGGTCGCTGATGAAGCTATAAAAGTCTTCCCTGATAAAGGTGACCAGTAGTTACCCTCAGAACCTCCTTGTTTAGTAACCTGTGCGGCCGATCGTGAGTAATCATTTTGCAAGTTTTAAAAATGAAATACATCCACCGCACAAAAAACCGCAGCCAAATAACAACTCCATGGAGTGTTGTTGTGTTCCTGCGTGTGTGTGAGTTAAGGTTTTCCATCAGGTGGACCGTACGCTCATATGCCTCCCGTGTAGTACAGTATATATATATTATAGTAGGTGAGTCTTAGTCTTATTTTGACGATCTCAGTGGTGGAATAGCAAGCGATGGCTACTTCAGCACTGACGCTCGTGGGTTCGATTCCCACACAGGGCAAATATTGCGCAAGAATATGTCCGTTTTTCTTTGTCTGGGTGTTTGCTATGTACATTGTAAGTATTTACAAAAAAAATATGGTTATCGGTTATCTAGTATCAATACCACAATCTTTGCTTAGTTTGGGAAAGATGGCGGTGTGTAATTTGCCCAACAATGTTTATTTACTCGGCTCCATTAATCCTTCCACTTTCGCATTGTAAAAAAAAATTGCTTGCCTGTAAAGTCGGTTTACGGACGATAATTTTACGTGTTAACGTCATAAGAAAACATTCAACAGTTGACAAAACAGTTCACGAGTAGGTTGTGTGCTGCCGCTGTCTCTCTTCTACTCGGACGCATCAGCCGGAGAGATAGATGCGTCACAAGCCGAACGCTTAGGTCGATCGTGCCTCTCTATCGCTTGTTCCGCGCTCTCGCTTTCACGCTCGGCTCACGCGGAACCTGACAATGAGTCATGCTTTTTCGTGCGTGCAGCCGGCGTTCATCGATATCTGTTTCGTTATTTTATATATTCATAGGCTACGGTAACCACTATCCGTCAGCCGGGCTTGGTAGCCACGTGGCACGAAAAACAGGACTTCAAAGTAAAACATGACATATATTCCGCTCGCACGCTAAATTGTACTCTATTGCCAAGAGTCACAGATGTTTTTTGCTGCATGATCGATGAGTACTTAAGCAAACAATGTAACCCAAGGTCGACACCTCATCCAAGCCACAGCTGAGATATAAAGCAATGGGCCAAAATTTGTTTCGTTTTGCTAATTGTCAATGCTCGTGAATCAGTTGACGAGCTCGGTGGCTCAGTTGTGAATGACGCGACTTTGACACCAACGCTCGTGGATTCGATTACCACACAAGCCAAACATTTGTGTGCATGAACATGTCTGTTCACCTTGGTCTGGATGTTTGAAGAGAGGCAGGGCGCATCAAAGCAGCCCGTCTGGGGAAGTACCTCCACCTCACAGAAAACCGCACCCAAATAACAACTTCCTAGAGGGTCGTTGTGTTCCTGCGTGTCAGTGAGGTCACCAGTAAACTCCTAAGGAATTGCTGTGTAAGCAGCAGAGGAGGTATCGCGCGAGTGATAATTAATATATCGCAAGCGTTAATAGGCTACGGTACCCGCGTTACATCAGGTGGGCTGGAAGCTTGTATGCCTCCCGTCGTAGTATAAAAAAAATTAGTAATGCAGTTACCCCTTACAGTGAACGGCGCGCTGCACAATACGTAAAAAGTGCGAATTGAGTGCGACGATATCGAAAGATTCCTTTAAAGTTATCCTACTGCTTATTTCTGCCCTGTGTCCAAGATGGCCGCCGTCCTTGTGACGCGGCAAGGATGCGCGCGCGCCTTTAAAGAACCGGTTGGGGCCAAATGACCTTGCCCACGCAAAGGTCGGATTACATTGAGCCCCTGTGCTTTTTAGGGATCCGTGTGAAGTTTGTAATTTGAACAGACTAACATACTCGCTTAATCACGGTTCCGTAACATCGTACAATCTTCATCTCCACAGCGTTATCCCGTTTCCTAATCCATTAGGATTGGCGGGGTCCGCTATCTAAGGATTTGGCGAAGATGCATATTTTTACATGGAGCGACTGCTATCAGACCTCCGCGACCGAGAGTGAAATCCAGACCTTACCTAGCTCACACGCGTTTCGAAATATAATTTCTTAGATATGCGGGCTTCCTTATAATGTTTTCCTTCACCGCTATTATACAAGCATTCAAAATTACAATAAAATAGTATCGATCAATGTATACCTATATATTGATATCCATATGGCAGAGAGAGCAAGAAAGTAGGATAAACGTGGTCGAAACGTGGCGATGCGCAAAATTAAATAAATAATACATTACGATTGGCGGAGTCCTCTAGACTTAAGACTAAGGATTTGGCGAAGACAGATTTTAACAGGACTGCCGGCAGCCCTCCAGAGAGAAAACCAGATCTTTCTTAGATTAATTAGGTCACACGACTTTCGAAATATAATTTCTTGGATGTGCGCGGGTTTCCTCATGATGTTTTCCTTCACCGTCGAGCAAATGACAAATATGTACATAAAACCGAAAATACGAATTTAGTGGAACTTACCCCTCACCAGGATTCAAACCAGGACCAGTGGGGATAAACCAATGCCCTACCTATCTATCTATCTATAACTTCACGCCTCATCACTTGCGAGGTAGGCAGAGACAGCCGAACGTTAATATTGATGCGATCTTTCCACATCTCACTCGCTTTTTTAACGTTCACTGCTCTTTTCATGCACGTTCGCCGGTTTCTTAGGCTTCTGACATCAGCTTCTGATAGAACACGACCAATTTGATCATTAGGTAAGTCTTCGCCTTCCTCGGCTCCTACATCCTTCTACTCTCACGTCGTGTATCTGTTTCGTCATTCTTTCTACATGTCCGCACCAATGGAACATGCTTCTTCTCATTTTGACTGTGATGACACTGACACTCTCTTTCAGATCAACTCTGTTTCTAACATCATCATAACGAATACGGTCTGCAAGCGTTACGCCACAAATTTTGCGCAACGCTCGTATTTCAACCGCGTTTATCTTACTTTCATGCTCTCTCTGCCATACCCAGATCTAACTTCCATAAGTAGCTAATTCATGTATATATAATTAAAGTCAAATAACTAATTACTATTTCACTCGACTAAAACTCGTGTAATGTAGATCGATCGTTTATAATATGGTGAAAGCGAAAGTACTTTTGAATATTAATAGTTACGGCGAGATGGAACGAGAGTTCAAGTTCCGTTCTCGGAAATCGATAAGTTATTTTAATATCTCACGCAGCGCGTGAACTTCGTGAATTCGGAATCACAACAAAAAAGATATGCATCAAAAAGGGGCCAAGTTCCATAGAAACCTCGGGAAAGTCGCTGTCACCAATAACAGGGTTGAGATCTAATCGTTGTTAGGTTCCTACTGTTTAATATAACATGCTAGCTGTTGTCCACGGCTTCGTCCGTCACGCAGCGAGATGTTAAATAGCCTATAACCTTCCTCAATAATTGGGCTAAATGTTAAAAGAGTTTTTCAACAGTGGTTCCAGAGACTAGCTTGTTCTACAAACAATTATATTAAAAAAACTATATGTTACCTTTTTGAACATATACAATACTTGGCACGTTTTGCTTGTAAATTTGAGCGGTAAGGCACAGAAAATTGCAAATATCTATGTATCTGTGTATGTCTTGACGCCAAGTCCTTTGTAGGGAGAGGGGAGAATCGTACGTCAAATTACTCGGTCCATAAACACGTCACTCACTTATCTAACATTCATAGCTCACTTAGCACATCACAAGTATGATCGCCGTTTTCCAAGACTCCCGACATAAATTTATCTATCTATAACTTCACGCCAAATCCCTTGCGGGGTAGGCAGAGAGAACCGAGCGACATAAATAAATTGCAAATACAATAATAAATAGGTCTAATAGTGATCGAGACATGATGGGGTCGGGGGTATTTTTTATACAACGTCTGTAGGCATACAAGCACACAGCCCACTTGATGTAAAGCAGTTACCGTAGACTATTAACTTTTGTAATACAATATTAAGTATCACTCGCGCGATGCCTCCTCTGCTGTTTACACAGCAACTCCTTAGGAGCTTACTGGTGACCTCACTCACATGCAGGAACACAACAACCCTCTAGGGACTTGTTATTTGGCTGCGATTTCCTGTGGAGGTACTTCCCCAAACGGGCTGCT
Organism: Pyralis farinalis; assembly: GCA_947507595.1. Taxonomy (NCBI): domain Eukaryota; kingdom Metazoa; phylum Arthropoda; class Insecta; order Lepidoptera; family Pyralidae; genus Pyralis; species Pyralis farinalis. Next base: position 4,012,570 of record OX382263.1, read on the forward strand.
TTGATGCGCCCTACCTCTATTAAAACATTCAGACCAAGACAAACAGACATGTTCATGCACACAAATGATTGTCTTGTATCTTTTAAATCGACCCCACGAGCGTTGGAGTCAAAGCCGCATCTGACTGAGCAACAGACTGAGCCACCGAGTTCGTCAAAAACTATCAAGTACTTTCAAAATTTTTATACATTCTAGCCACCGCGACGCCGTTTTCATTTCCGAACTTGGCTGACACACTACGTCTAGATTTATATTATAACAAAAAATATGACAATAAAAACAACAATTCATGTTTTCGGACTAATGTAAATATTTGTAATTATCACCTGCTCGGCGATGAAGGAAAACATCGTGAGGAAACCAGCACGTCAAAGAAATTACATTTCGAAAGGCGTGTGACCTAGCCTACTCGTAAGAATGGTCCGCCATGCAATTCTCTAAGCGACTCGTAATGGCTGTGTGCGTCGCTGTGATCACAGATGTCACAGCTTTGACATCGTCTACTGCGATCACGGCTAAATTATTTGGTATTCTATAAGGATGTAAGCGTACGCGATGCTGTTTGCCTTGTAGAATTCCAATTCCAAACGCAGCCTTGCGGCGCTAGTGTCGCACGACCATGAAAAGCGACACCAAAGAATTGCAATTTTGTGTTCAAGGCTGTAACAGCCGATGTTTCCGAGGATGTAAGTATGTTTGCTCTTACAGAATTGCATGGCTGGTTTGTCTTCTGAGTCGTAGAGGTTTGACGGCTGACATTCCATGTCAAAATCAGTATCATCGCCAAATGCTTCGTCTTAGGTAGCGGACCCCATCAATTCAAAATGGATTAGGAAAGAAGATATTTAAGTAAATTGTGTCTTTATCGCAATCAAGTTCATCGCCGCCGACCAGAATATATAGCTGCCTGTTAAATTAATAGGTACAGGCTCTATAAAATGTAAACGTGAAAGGCATGTCGCGAGAAAGTTGTGTACATTGCCCTAGACCATTTATTTGATAATTATAAAACAGCAATATCCAATCAACCCGTCGTCTGCCAGCCAACCCGTGAAAGCTACCGCCGCGACACGCGTCCGTTTTTTTCCCAACACAATTAATGATACCATTGTGCCGTGAATGGCTTTAATCTAACAGCTAATCGAGACTAGCGTGCGATCTTGTTCGCTGAAAGTGAGTGAGTTAACTCACTCGCTAACAATAACTCACACGTAAACAGTTACAGTAGTCTATGGACATTTGCAATTGGGTTGTCACTTTTACTTTGCCGACCCTATAAGAACCTCTTCACGCCTTTCTTGAAGAACCTTATACTGTAGTCCTTTGGGAAAACCTTGCCAGGGAGCTCATTCCGCAACTTAATAGTTCTCGGTAGAAAACTTCTCGTGGACCGCACTGTACGCGACCATTGCGGTTCCAGTGTATGAGGGTGAACTTCCAGCCGTCGGCGAGCTGTGCGATAGTAAAACGAGGCTATTGGTATAATGTCGAATACAGCGACCTGCAACTCAGTGCGGACCATGTGCCGTGTTGGGAGCTACCGGCCGCCTCCGCCGGGGCACCACCGCCACCACCGCACCTGGCCTCATCTTCTAGCACATTGGTCAGACCCATCCTCGTAAATCCTTAAATCCCCTCCGCCAGAACAATTTATAACTATCCGGACCCGTCTTTGTATATTTCGATGTTTGTAAATATTAAATTTCAATTAAATTTATATTATTGGTTTGAAAGTAGAATAAGCACGGTCGATATGCGAGAAAAAAAAATCGCCCAAGTGCGAGTCGGACACGCGCACGAAGGGTTCCGTACATTATCTCTAATACGGCAAAAAAATAACACGTTTGTTGTATGGGAGCCCCCCTTAAATATTTATTTTATTCCATTTTTTAGTATTTGTTGTTATAGCGGCAACAGAAATACATCATGTGTGAAAATTTCTACTGTCTAACTATCACGGTTCATGAGATACAGCCTGGTGACAGACGGACGGACGGACGGACAGCAGTCTCAGTAATAGGGTTCCGTTTTACCCTTTGGGTACAGAACCCTAAAAACGACGTAAGAAAGAGAGCTGGTCTGAAAGAGAGTGCCGGTGATAGGATAAGAAAAGTTCCGTTTGTTCGGACATGTAGTAAAAATGCAGGATGAAAATAATGACGAAACTGATATACAATGCGAAAGTGGAAGGATGTAGGAGCCGAGGAAAGAACAAGACTCCATACCGTGACCGTGTTGGCCGTGTATGATGCGAAGGTTTCTAGAGCCCTAGAAACCGGCGTGAGTGCATGAAAAAACTATGAATGTTAAAGAAGCGAGTGAAGTGTGTGAGGACCGAGTCTTATGACGCCCAGTCTTCTCTGCTTACCCCGCAAGGGACCTTACTTGAAGATATACATACATTGTATTATTTTTATTTAGAAGACCTTTTTTAGTAACCTTACAATGCCCAACTGTAACCAACTTCTCAAGCAACATGGCGAAACATCAAAACCATTTCGTCACAAATACCTGTCCAGCATACCAAGTCCGCCCACGCGCGTGCTCAATCAGCTGATGGTAGTAAGATAGTTTGAATAGCTCATTGATTTGTGTAACTTTATACAATACATACATATCATCACGCCTGTCTCCCGTTGTGGTAGGCAGAGACTGGAATGTCAGGTGCACTGATCCAAACATACCCCTCTTGCTTCTTCAACACATCCACCTCTTCGATTTCTGGCGCTTTTAACTTGGCACTTTTTAACACCGGTATCTCCAGTCACTCTTGCCCAATAACACTTCAACTAACTTGCAACTTTATATCCCAACAAAAGACTAAATATCAAAAAGCGGCCAAGTTCGGTAGAACAACCAAAAAACCACTTAACGGCGCATAAAGTCGCACTTTACTCACAAAACTTGGTGTTTTACGCCTAAATATGAATCGAGCCTACGGTCCAATGCGTAGATATTTAACCAACCAAATAGACTAACAAATAAGACCTGTGCGAGCTACTTCACCCTCGACTCTTAGCAGTGAGTTAAGTTATAAAGCAAAATCGTTCTATCGGTTCTCCATTTGGTTCTTTACATCATGGACCGAAACGTCATACGGGATAGTCGATGTCACCCATAAAACAGTAGAAATGGTTCTATATCAATTCCTTTGATCATAGTTAGTGTAGTATACTATACATAAGTAGGTACGTAGAGATGTAAAACGTTCTTCAGCCCATTTTAAAACCAATTAGTTACTTTCTTTGATTAACTCACATTTGAAATCGTATTTCTAATTTGGCAAGTAATAAAATTGGCAATAAATTACTTTGATTGAATATTTGACTTACATGTGGCCTCTTACAATAGCTAATTTAGCGCTCAATTCTCCGTGTCTACCCCGCAAGAGACCGGTGTGAACATATAAATAGATAGTAGTATAAAAACGGGGTGTGGCTGTCTAACGGAAGTAAACTATACTAAAAAGAAATTATACGTAACAATGCTATGCGTAACAACCAACGAAACGAATTCTTCGAATCTTTAGCTATCAAGTGGCGCATATAAATTTTGGATGTGAACGACAGATACGTTACAGCTAGAACACCAAAATGTATCTTCAGATTTTGCATCATAATCAGTCTCCTGAATTGCCTTGACACTATTTAACGATGTATTTACCTCAAAAAAATATATTGACCATTGCCCCGTATCACTGTTTCTAAACAAACAACCTGCTTCACAAATATGGTCAAACTATTTGCGTCGGCGTCACGTCATGACACAGTTATGGCAGCGGTTATGGTCTCGTGTGGTCTAGACCATGTGGAAAATTATACAATAACATATTGTTAATGTCATCGTCGTCGTTCGTCACATTACGAAACTTGTTTACGAATCATGATTAAGTTTAGAAGAGGTAGGGCGCATCAAAGCAGCCGACTGGGACCATAACTGCTTTTTATACAACGTCGGAAAAAATAACGATACAGATATACAATGCGAAAGTAGAAGGATGTAGGAGCCGAGGAAGGTCAAGCTCACCTACCATGATCAAACTAGTCGTGGGTGATGTCAGGAGCCCTAGGAACCGGCGTATGTATAGAACTACGAGTAATAATGTTAGTATGGGTGTAAAGACGAATTGTAAGGACCGCGTCATGTGGTGCCCGGTACTCTCTGCCTTTTACTTTTTTTATATACAACGTCCGGAGGCATACAAGCATACAACCCAACTGATGTAAAGCCGTTACCGTAGACTATGAACGCTTGCAATATATTAAGTCGACGAGCTCGGTGGCGCAGTGGTGAAACGCGTTGTTACGCTACTTTGACACCAACTCTCGTGGGTTCGATTCCCACACAGTACAAACATTTGTGTGCATGAACATGTCTGTTTGTCTTGGTCTGGGTATTTTCTATGTATAATAAGTATGTATTTACAAAAAAATATATACTTATGTATGTTTATCAGTTGTCTAGTACCCATAACACAAGTTTCGCTTACTTTGGGGCTAGATGGCGCTGTGTAATTTGTCCGACAATATTTATTTATTTATTATTTATTTATTTAAGTATCACTCGCGCGATGCCACCTCTGCTACTAGCTTTTATGGTCGGCAATGCATGAGTGACACCCCTGGTGTTGCAAATGCCCATAGGCTACGGTGACTGTTTACCATCAGGCAGGCCGTATGCTTGATTGTCACCTTAGTGGTATAAAAAAAAATAGCATAGTAACGCCAAGCAGGAAATTCCTGGTGACCTCACTCACACGCGGAAACACAACAACCCTCTTGGGCAAAGGGAGAGACTCCGTTTTGCTGGTGAGGTGAGGTGGTGATACTTTCCCAGACGGGGGGCTTTGATGAGCCCCACCTGCCTACTGCGCAAGCGACCTGGCGTGAAGATATAGATATATTAAGAGAATTAAGAGCTAAACTTTAGGAAGTCTGAGGAAGTACCATACGCTATAATATCTATATCTTCACGCCAGGTCCCTTGCGTGGTAGGCAAGTAGGGCGCATCAAAGCCTCACCAACCTAAGCACCACCATCTTACAGAAAACAACTCTCTGGAGGGTTGTTCCTTGGTCTCCCGACATGAGGATGATGTAGTGGAGACAAAATACTCCAATGATGTAGTGATAAAAATTAACAAGGGCATGCTGAGATGGTTTGGTCATTTAGAAAGAATGAATGACAAAACAGTTTCGAAAGAAGTATATCAGGCGAGAGTGAATGGAGATATCTGTAGGGACCGCCCTAGACGCATACATATAGATCAAATTGGTGATGTGTTGAAAAAGGGCCAAATTAAAAGCACCCAAAACCGAAGAGCTTGCATGAAGAGGTCGATGAGTGTGGAATAAGCGATAAGGGTATGTTTGGATCGGTGCACCTGGCCATGTTCCATAGTATCTGCCTACCCTAACCGAAGAGAGGCTTCATGATATGTATGTATGTGCAAAATATCCTGTCTTACATCATAATTCCAAATGCTTCAATATGTCAAGCATATAATGCAGTGGACTGCGAAATACCATAGCTATTATAAGAGTGATTATGGTGACCACGCGAGTGGGAGCCACGGCGAGACAATACCGCCGACAAATAACCACCCACCACATTCCGTCACGGCCGGCCACTGGCGAATTAGTGTTCTAATATTTAGATCAGTGGTCCTTAACCTTTTAGTGATGAGGGACAACTTGTCAAAAATTCTATCTTGCTATGGACCACCAACTATTTTGCTTGTTGTTGTGTTACATGCAAGTCATCTCCACAAAATAAGTAATTCTTTTATGGGGCAATGTATACGGTTCTATAACAAACTTCCCAGCAATATAAGAGAATTGTCAATAAACAAATTTAAAACTACTATTAAAGCCAAATTGTGTAGCAGGGCATATTATAAATTATCTGACTATATTAATGATAAAAATGCCTGGGAGTGAGTCGATCCAATTATAATGTAATTAATAAATTATGTAAATTTGTTTGGATACCAAAAGAGTGATGCCTGAGTTTTTTGGCAGTATTTTTATCAGTGCTCACCTAGTCAGGAACTGCACGGTAAGGGAAAAAATTGTGACGATTCCAAACAAATGTAGCCATTTTTACGGAATAAAAAGATTTTGACTTTGACTTGTGGGTTATATGCAACACATAAATAACCAGTTGAGAATGCGCAAGCTTGCATTGCCAGAAGAACAGACATTCCTGTTCTACTTTTTTATGCTGAATCCGAATCTGAAGTCAAAATTCGAAAAAAAGCGACAGACACACACAGACAAACATATAGATTTCATATAGGACGGTGTTCCTGAAAATAAAAAGGAAAAAATAACGGTGCGGTGCCGGGCACAGCTAGAGCACAGCTTCTTCTATATTAAAGAATTACCAAACAAATATACAGCGCGAAAGCAGATGGATGTAGGAGCCGAGGAAGGCCAAGACTTACCTACCGTGACCAAATTGATCGTGTTTTATCAGACGGTGATGGCAGGGGGCTTAGAGACCGGCGAGCGTGCATGAGAAGAGCAATGAATGTTAAAGAAGCGAGGAGGTGTGTAAGGATCGAGTCACGTAGAGCTCAGAGCTTAACCCGCAAGGGATTTGACGTGAAGTTGTAGATAGATCACTAGGCAACAGGGTATACTACAGGCATACAGGTCACTTCATTCAAAAACACACCTACTGTCAATGAACTCTAAAAATCTATCTATCTATAACTTCACGCCAAATCCTTGCGGGGTAGACAAAGAGAAACGAGCGCCACATTTTTTTTATACAACTAGATTGCGAAACAAGCATGCCGCCCTCATTAGATGGTAAGCGTCAGTCACGGCAGCCTATTGACGCTCGCGACACAACGTGGATGTTACTCGCGCGCTGCCAATCTTGAGACCTAAGTCTGTTTCGTCACAGTACCCAGTAATTTCTCTGTCATATCTCACCCTTCAAACCGGGACACAGCCATACAAATATAGCTGCTTGGCGGTAGAAATAGGTGAGACAGACGTACCAAGGCAGATTTTTGTACAAAGTCTTCCTCTGGTAAGATGGATGACTCGATCCTTACAAACCCTACTCGCTTCTTTAACATTCATTGCTCTTCTTATACGCGCTCGTTGGTTTCTAAGGCTCCTGTCATCACCTTCTGATAGAATAAGATCCTATTCTATTAGAAGCTCACTGGTAGTACGAGTCAGCTTGAGCCAGAAAGCACAGCTAGCTAAACACAATGCAGTGCTGATCCTAACGCTTACTTATGGAAGCGAGAGCTGATAATGGCAGAGAGAGCATGAAAGTAGGATAACGTTTGTAGACAGTGTTCGCAATGATGATGTTAGAAGCTGAATTGGTCTGAGAGTGTCGGTGTTAAAATAAAAAGAGGCATGCTCCGTTGGTTCGGACATGAAGAAAGAATGCAGGAAGAAAGAATTACGAAACAGATATACAATGCGAAAATAGAAGGATGCAGGAAGCCGAGGAAGGCCAAGACTTGCGTTACTAAAAATTCCTAAATTAATAAGTATCTTCTTTCTTAGCGTTATCCCTCTTCCTAATCCATTAGGATTGGCAGTTGTCAGTCCGTCTGTCCCGGCTGTTTTCTACAGATGACAGTCGTTAAGCTAAGTCTTCAAGCTAAGAGTGGTAGGATGCATACGTCTACCTCACATAAAACCGCTGCAAAATAACAACTCCCTAGAAAGTTATTCTCACTACGGGTGTGAATGAGGCGTAGGTGGCGTCGCTCGAGTGATACTTAATGTGTTGCAAGCGTTCGTAGGCTACGGTAACCACTTTAAATCAGGCAGGTGGGTGGGGTCCTTTGGAGCTTACTGACAACCTACCTTACGTACGCATAAAATGCATCCCATCACTCTAACGCTGGAATTAAGATGGTTGAACGCATACCTAACTACAGCTCACAGGAATTTGGCAGCGGAATATCAACTCCCAGGAGTCTTTTTCTACCTATCAAAAACAGCCGGGATGGAGACGGCTTAAATTGTCCTTAATACGAAGAAGCTGTAAACAGATAACCCCATCCATTGACAGGCTGCGGTGCACATTGCTTAACCTGTGTGTTTCGACTAGTGTAACAAGCGCAAGCGACTACCTCATACATATTTTTGTACCACTGCAGTGACCTCATGCAAACAAATTAATGTCCATAAAAGTAATGGATGATGTTTTCATTGAATTGACGCGTGCTGCGTGGGCGGTACACTGGCAACACTTACAGACCACTAGCTTAGCCCCGCAGCTTCGTTCGCGCGTATCCCGTAGGAACTACTATTATTGTACTTTCTTTTTATTTCCTGGTCTTCTAAGATCTTGGATAGCCTATAACCTTCCTCATGAACTGGGCTTTCAAAGGCAAAAAGAATTTCTCAAATCCGACTAGTAGTTCCAGAGATTAGCGCATACAAACAAACAAACTCTTCAGCTTTATACATTAAAAATATAGAATATAGATGACGTGCTCGGTGGGTCAGTCGTGAAAGACGCGACTTTGTCACCAACGTTCGTGGGTTCGATTCCCACACAAGACAAACATTTGTGTGCATGAACATGTTTGTTTGTCTTGGTCTGGATGTTAAGAGAGGCAGGGCGCATCAAAGCAGCCCGTCTTGGTAAGTATCGCCACCTCACAGATAACCGCAGCCAAATAACAACTCTATACAGGGTTGTTGTGTTCCTGCGTGTGAGTGAGGTCACCAGTAAGCTCCCAAGGACTTGCTGTGTAAGCAACAGAGGAGGCCTCGCGCGAGTGATAATTAATATATCGCAAGCGTTAATAGTACCTGCTTTACATCAGGTGGGTCGTACGCTTGTATGCCTCCAGACGTAATATAAAAAAAAAGATGTGCTTGTAACGGCTTACTTTAATGCCAAAGCCAACCCGACATAAGCAGTGATGGCCCAGTGGATAAAGAATAGACCCATCATCCGACGGTCCCGGGATTCGAATCCTGGCGGAGGGGTATGTACCAGTAAATTTGTGTTTTCGGATTTATGTACAATATTTGTAATTATCACTTACTCAGCGGTGATGGAAAACATCGTGAGGAAACCAGCACGTCAAAGAAATTATTCTTCGAAAGACGTGTGACCTAATCTAACCAAAGGTCTGGCTTTCCCTCTGGGTTGTGGAGGTTTGACGACAGTCGCTCCATGTAAAAATCAGTATCTTCGCTAAATCCTTAGGCTTAGGTAGCGGACCCCGCCAATCCTAATGAATTAATAAACGGCATAACGCTAGGACGAAGAAGCATTTGCAAAAGTAATATTTATTAGAGACGTAACTTTTCAGGAACACCGTTCCTACATGAATTCTATATGTTTGTCTGTGCGTTTGTCTGTCGCTTTTTTTCGAATATTCGAATTTTGACTTCAGATTCGGATTCAGCATAAAAAAGTAGTATAGGAATGTTCAGCAACACCGTTCCTATCTCTTAAGGAACATGGTCAAAATTGCCGACAAATTAAAAAAAAAATCAATTTTTATTTCAGATTCGAGAAGTAAATTAAAAAGTAGAATAGGAATGTCTTAAAAACAAATATCATATTTCTTAAGGAACATGGTCAAAATGGCCCACAAAGTTTTAAAAAAAAAAATTAAATTGTTATATAATTGACGAGTCAGGTGTTCCTCTGGCAATGCAAGCTTGCGCATTCTCAACTGGTTTATAGATAACGTCTAAGCATACGGCCCACCTAAAGTGGCCTACGAACGCTTGGAATATAGGAAGTGTCTAACCTCACTCACTCTTCGGAACACAACAACCCTCCAGAGAGTTGTCATTTGACTGCAGTTTTCCGTGAGGTGGAGGTACTTCCCCAATCGGGCTGCTTTGATGCGCCCTGCCTCTGGACTTGCCAGTTTTCTCTATGTTTTCCTTCACCATCGAGCAGTTGATAAATACAAATATGTACATAAATAGTCAACACAAATTCACTGGCACATGTTTATACGAGGATTCGGACCAGAGATCAGTTGATTAATAGGCACCAATCACAATATTCAGTGGTGATAGCGCAGCGGGTAAAGAACCATCTTTAAAGAGTTATTAGAATAACTATAGGTACTACACTATAAGTCCCTGGCGGGCATGAACGAAATAACTTATGGGGAACCGATGAGACCGACATGACGTAGTAACTCAATTCACCGCTACGGGTGGGGGGGTGAAGCTGAATGCGCAGCACCTATTGGCTAGTTCGCGGATGAACATCGCGGCAATTATCGGCTTATTGGTTAAAATATTCTCCCATTGGTCAGTATAAATAGAATCGCTGAGATATTAAGGCTCACAAATCGTTGTGTATAAGCACACAACGATTTGTGCGCAGAAAAGTTGTTTAGTATTGTGTGCTTGCGGTGTAGGCAGAGAAACCAGCGATCGTTATTAATATATAATTAAACATGGAAAATGCCCTCGCGTGCTTAGAGGTCAAACAGACAATTTGGATGTTTTATATAGTTATGTAATATATCACACATAAATCTCAATCAACGTCCTCACTGACACACAAACTATTTATATGTCCATCAACCAGTCATAAATTACACCCGACTCTATGCAGACTCTATGAGAATTGGTAATTTATTACAATTATTACGATAAAAAGACATTATAATTTAATCTTCAACCCATAATTGGATTGAAGATTAAATTATAGTGTCTTTTTAAAAATTAATCTAAATCAACCCATTTATAGATTGAATATTAAATTTAATATCTTAATAATTTACTATAGGTAAACTGTTAATTGTATTTGATAGGGAGTAAACGGAAACGAACGCAAGGATTACCGGTGGTGACCTTATTAAACAGTTAATGAGACTGTAGGGCTGGGACTATGAGAAAAATAACCTATGGGGGACAGATGAGAGTATTTTACAATAGTAACTCAATTCACAATGAAATGAGCAATTAATGTTAAAGAAGCGCGTGAGATATGTAAGGATCGAGTCACGTGGCGCTCGGTTCTCTCTGCCTACCCCGCAAGGGATTTGGCGTGAAGTTATAGATAGAACTCAATTCACTGCTACGGGTGGGGGGTAAAGTAGAACGCGCAGCTTCGGCTTATTGGTTTATTGGTTAAAATATACTCCTATTGGTGAGTAGGCTCGACTCGCCGAGATATGTAGGCGCTTGATCGCTATGTTTTCGGTGGTTGAGACTGATACCCCTATTCTTGGTAGAGAGTGAGGAGCTCGGTGGCGGAGTCACACCAACGCTCATGGGTTTGATTCTCACACAGAAAAAATAATTGTGTACATGAAGACAAAAATTGTCTACTTGTCTGTCTGGGTGTTTTTAACAGACAGTAGCATATGACCGCTTGCAACACATTAAGTATCACTAAAGCGATGCCACCTCCGCTGCTAACACAGCAACTCCTTAGGAGCTTACTGGCGACCTCACTCACAATCAGGAACTCAAAAATCCTCCAGCGGGTTGTTATTTGGCTGCGGTTTTCTGTGAGGTGGACATACGTCCCCAGACGAGCTGCCTTGATGCACCCTGCCTCTCCCCCTCGAGCGTGGCGGCCCGGGCGACTTAAAGTGCCTATAGTGTGGCCAAGCATTCTCTCGCGTTAACTAATGCGCGACCGCGGTTAGAAAAAGTGAAATTTCTCGAGTAATTGATAATTATATTTTATGAAATATACATCGTTGGAAAGCTGATATTCCAATACTACTAATATAAAAAGAACTCGTAGATAAAATACCTTTATCATTCCTTAGATGTACGATATATCGAGACATTTAGCTTATAAGTCACGACGCCGCGAACATTTTTACTTCATACACTGCATTCCAATTCACTTTGTACTTTTCGGGAGATATATTCAATTGAACACTCTTTTATAACCACGTGAAACTATTCAAATGTCTAATGTATTTATTATAAAAATGAAAACAAGCACATTCTAGTGGGGGAGTTTAGGTGACTTCAGTCCACTTCAGTCCATTGATATGAACAGATATTTATTACACGAAATTAATGAACAATCGCTAAAAAGTAATTTTAGAAATAGATTCCTGGATAAATTTGCCACAAGATAATATTTATTACACTCCTAATAATAATTAAACATAAACACATTTTACAAATAAATTTCGTACGACGGACATGTCGAAAATGCCGGCTTCACTATTTTTGAATGTTTTTTCACGAATAATATCCCGTTATTCACTAAAAGTAATAGAATAACTTGAAAGAACACAAAATTTCCAAAAGATTGAAGCTTATTACATGTAAAAAGCACTGACTGTTTATTTATAACAAACATTTTTATCGGAATCCATTACACACACAGCAATATCAAAATGGCGCGAAACGGAAAAATGTACCGACTCACTCTGATTTCATTTTTATACTGGTCTTCGGAGCAACAGGTTGGGCAAAACCGACCTTATTATAAACTGAAATAACCATAGACAAGGTACAAACATTTACAAGCTAGCCAAACGAATAATACGGAAGAACCAATGAAATAAACGTGGGCCTAACCGTTACGCACGAATACGGGACTACACACTACAGCCACTTTTACCTTATGCTCGAATACGGGCCAAACACGCTCGAGGGGTAAACACCCATACAAACATACATGTTAATGCACACAAACGTTAGTCCTGTGCAGGAGTCGAAGCCACGAGCGTACTAAAACTAGCGTTACTAACCACTGTGCCAACGAGCTCGTCAAAGTCGTCGTCGGTGTAGTAGATAGATACATACATAGCTTGTTAAAATCGTAAGCCTCCTTTTGGGTTCGCCGTTGTCGGACAAAGTATACATGAACTCTGAAAACATTACCCTCTTTTTCGGGGCAATCGCGTTAAAGCTAACGTCTCGGCGTACAATCAAGCTGTATCTATCTATACAGATAAATAAAATTGGAGTGTCTGTTCGTAATATTAAAATAACCGCTTTTTACTAAATGCATATGGATATATACACGGTACATATGCCAAAATGAATATTTTTACATTTATTGTCTGTCTGTCTGTTTGTTCAGGCTAATCTCTGAAACGGCTGGATCGATTTTGACGGGACTTTCACTGGCAGATAGCTGATGTAATAAGGAGTAACATAGGCTACTTTTATTTTAGATATTTTATTTATGTTTATAAATAAATAATATTCCACGCACACTCGTAAGGTTACAGGATATTCAACAATCACGACGTTACACGACACGATACAACCCTTAGAACCAAAAGGAAAGAATATAATTTTGAAGAGCTCGGTGACGCAGCGGTTAACACGACCTTGACACCGAAGCTCGTGAATTCGATTCAAACACAGGACAAACATTTGTGTGCATGATCATGTCTGTTTGTCTTGGTCTAGGTGTTTTAAGAACGGGAGGGCGCATCAATGCAGCTCGTCTGGGGAAGTACCTCCACTTCACAGAAAAACAGCAGCCAAATAACAACTTTCTGCCGCAGAGGTGGCGTCGCGCGTGTGATACTTAATGTATTACAAACGTTCATAGACTACGGTAATCGTTTTACATCAGGTGGGCCGTATACGTGTATGCCTCCAGTCGTTGTATGGGTATTTATTGCCCTGTTAATGCAATCATTTCGTGAAAGAATTCAGCTTCAGTTATTTTATCAGAGCGAAGCAGTCGGAGCGTGTCGCGTTCGTGTCCAAACACTGTCCTCTCTCAACAGGCGATCTTCCGCATTCTAGTTTCTAGTGCATTTATTGGAGATTCTTATTAATTTTTATTATTGATTTACCGTATTATTTTTTTTAGCTATCCATTAGCGTGGGCCGCTGCCTAAGACTAGGGATTTGACGATGATGCTTATTTTTACATCCACTCCACAACCCCAAGAAAATACTAGTACCTTTATTAGGTTAGGTCACACGTCTATCGACTTGTTGACGTGGATTACTTAGCATTGAAGACAAACCTCAGTGGTTTTATAATGCTAATTATTATGTATCTTTTTGTAAGTCTGTAAATGTGAAATAAAAAAATAAAAAAAATAAAAAAAAACTTAAAATTTCCTGGACGTGATAATTACAAAATAAATATGTACAATAAACCCGAAAACTGCCAGGATTCAAACTGGGGACCAGCTGGTCAACAGGCCAGTTATCCACTGGGCACTACTCTCACTGCTTTATTATTAACTAGCTATCCCTGGCTTCGCACGGGTGATATGATCGCTACCAAACTTCACAGGATCACCTGCTGGGCTAACCTGAAGATTCACCGGAAATTTCATCAAAATCTGCCCAGCCATAGTCACCCACAGTCCATAGAGGACATACAGACAAACATTCATTTTTATATATATATAAATTACATATTCAAACTGCATCAGTGAAGGGCCTGCATAAGATACAATAAGATTATAATTAAAAAAAATATATGTATGCAAAGTTCACACGCGATAGAAGTGACCTTCAAAAATGTGAACTTAATAATCACGACATTATTCTGCATTCGTTTTTATGAAAAGTGCTATGAATATTAAAGAAGTGAGCGAAGTGTGTAAGGACCGCGTCTTATGGCGCTCAGTTACATACATATTGACACATATATGATTGACGAGCTCGGTGGCGCAGTGGTGAAACGCGCTGTTACGCTACTTTGACACCAACGCTCGTGGGTTCGATTCCCACACAGTACAAACATTTGTGTGCATGAACATGTCTGTTTGTATTGGTCTGGGTATTTTCTATGTATAATAAGTATGTATTTACAAAAACAAATGTATTTACGTATGTTTATCAGTTGTCTAGTACCCATAATACAAGCTTCGCTTACTTTGGGGCTAGGTGGCGCTGTGTAATTTATCCGACAATATTTATTATTATTATTATTTATATTAGAGTAACTGATTGATCAAGGAATCATGTATATAGTTATTGGTATAATTAAAAGAACCTCACCTCATACGCCGGTGTATGAAGACTGTCCTTGATGACTGGAGCACTGTTCCTCGGTCCAATAAACGCCATATTCTCATTTTAAAACATAAAAAAAAAACAATAATTGACGCAATAACCGAACGTTTCACTTCACTGCATTCCAAATGGAACAACACTGCCTTCTAAATTCAAAAACTGATTCGATACAACACTTCTCCAATGCACAATTTGCAAAACACTGGCCTTTTAGAATACAATCAGATCTTTCAAAAAAATAACAGGTATAAGTTACGTCACTTCACAGCATTCTCCGATTCAAAATTGGAACGCTAAAACATTAATATTGGGATAAAATAACACACTTCCTAATTCATATTGCTATATTACGAGTATATTATAACACTTTCGAACACGGTTATTTTTAGATATTTTTAGCGCGTTACTTTAGTTCCTAGTGATGTAAACACTACATAATAATACAAGGTCAACAGAATTAACAATAGGGCAATACTCGAAACGCTATTTTGTGATAACTAGTTATTAGCAAGATTGCGTTATTATTGTCACACGTTCGTGGAGGTGTTACGTTTGGATTTATTTACACATGTCATGTTCCGCAAGCGACGTATCAAAAGGTAGACACGCTATACACAAACATTATTGTATTTTAAAATGGCGCAAGTAGTACTATATCTGCGTACAGTTATTCATTATGACACTTTGCTCTAACAAAGAGACAAAGATAGGGCATACATGTCGATAGAAAGAGATGAATATGTATCTTAAGATATTTATGCTTTGTGTCGAAGTACGTATAGTCACGACGCGAGAGCGAGCCCAACTGAATGCGAGTTGGGCAATTACCTTAATTTCGTAATGCCATTCTAGAGCGTATACGACGTATCTATACTCTATAAAAATATTTTAGTGTTCCGCCCGTTTTAAAACTGTTTCATAATTTGCTTTATGCAATATATATGTAAGATGCACGTTGCCACGCCTGCTGTTAACACATCAACTCCTTAGGAACCTACTGCTAACCTCACTCAATAGCAGGAATACAACAACCCTCCAGGCAGTTGTTACTCGGCTGGGATGTTAATTACTGTGAGGTGGAGATACTTTACTAATTCGGCTGCGTCCTAACTCTCGTAATTTAGTTCCATACCAACTCTTACATATCAACCTTCATATCAAATTCAACCGCCACACTGCTCAAGTACGGATTGGCGGGACCCATGTGTCTTCAAACCGAAAGCCAATGACTTAGCTTAACAACTGTCATTTATCGACAACAGCTGGGACCGACGGCTTAACGTGCCCTTATAACACATGCGAGTTAGAGATACTACCCCAGCCTGGGTGCTTTGATGCACCCTACCTCTCTTAAAAACACCAACACAAACATTCACACAAATGTTCTATATGAGAATCGAACCCACGAGTCTTGGTGCTAAATTACCATTGTCGACCACTCAGACACCGAGCTCGTCATTTAAAATTCTAATGGTAATAAATATAATATTGCATCAAATATGAAACTGCATCAGTGCAGGGCCGGCCCTGCGGCCGCACCACTGACTTTCCCCGGAGAAACCGCGTAATTGGCGATCGCTTTCTCGCGCAATCTCACTGCCGAGCCGGCGCGGAGGCTGCAGCGGTCCACTCCCACAACACTAGTGTGTGCCTTCCACTTCCACCGTCACTTCACAACACTTACTACTGTCACGATTTTAGTAATATTTTCCAAATATAATGTGGCAACACTGATGGGTGTTGTGTCCAGAAGTCACTTCACACTAGTTTGATCGAGATGTTGCAATGGTGGGTCCGAAAAATCTGGCGTGTACAGAGAAAAGTTGGGTGGTAGTCAGTCGGCCGTGATCCTTCATAGTGATAAGACACGTTGTAAAATCTATGTCCCTTAGCCAAGTGACAGAGATCATTAGGGTTGGCTGGAAGGAATATCTTGAAGAGATAAAGCTCACCTTTGTACACTGTATTTGTCACTGATTATTATGTACAATTTGTGTGCAATAAAGAATATCATTATATAGAACAGAAGTGGTTTTGTTTCAATACTACTTCACAACTTTGACAGGATTCGATTCCCATATGTTCATGCAAGTGCACACAAGACTAACATTTGTGTGTATGAACATGTCGGTTTGTCTTGAGTGTTTGCCGCAGAACTGGCATTACCGACGTGGTTCTATGGATCAGCAAGTTGAAGTGGCAATGGGCAGGCCACGTAGCTTGGAAAATCGATGGGCGGTGAAGCAGATTGGTTCTCGAATAGAGACCACGAACTACAAAATAAGCGTAGGACGGCCCCCATACGATGGACCGACGATCTTGTGAAGATCGTCGGTCAAAGGATGCAAGCACAGGACCGTTCGCTGTGGAAGTCTAAAGGGGAGGCCTATGATATAATATACCTACTACTACTACTACCATTAAAGCCAAATTGTGTAGCAGGGCATATTATAAAGTATCTGACTATATTAATGATAAAAATGCCTGGGATTGAGTCGATCCAATTATAATGTAATTAATAAATTATGTAAATTTGTTTGGATACCAAAAGAGGGATGCCTCAGTTTTTTGGAAGTATTTTTATCAGTGCTCACCTAGTCATGAACTGCACGGTAGGGAAAAAAAATGTGACGATTCCAAACAAATGTAGCCATTTTTACGGAATAAAAAGACTTTGACTTTGACTACGATGAGATGAAAAAGCAGCCCGGCTGGAGAAGTACCTCTACAAATTATAATTCCCTGGAAAGTTGTTGCGTTGAGCGAGTGTAAAGGATAAGCTCTTCAGAAGTATAAATTAATAAATATAGAAGTACTCCTCTCGACGTTTGTAAGAAAAACATTGTCATTATAAGGAGGACATATTATAAGGAATAACTTAGACTACATTTATTTTAGAAAAATAATTAGAGTTTCGCGGTTAAAATTCAAACCCACGAGATTGTGGACAAATTTAAATTCCACGCGGACGAAATCTAGTTAGTAATAGAATTAAATCTTGCATTATTGCCCCTTTTAAGTTTCAGCAAGACACCCCCCCCCCCCCCCCCCCCCTAACTCGACCCACATTGTCGTCGTTCAAGTACTCTGAAAACTGAAAGTGTACAGACACTCGGCTATTGTTTCACCAGATGTGTCACTCCCTTTGAAGTGAAAAGCTTTCAGCTACCACTCTCCGCGGGGCTTTTAGCTTGACTTTTAGAAAGTTTCACGAGCTCCGTGGTGAAGTGGCGCACCAATCACAAAGTTGGCTGCGCATGAAGGCACCCATCCCACGCTCTGTGTGAGTAAATATTTGTTTTATTTTAATGAAATTTTTTGAAGTGAAAATTTATTTAGCGGCGTTGTGCACTTTTTTGGGATGAGTAAAAAATGTTAAACTCGCGTCAGGACACGTGACCCTGATCGTAAGATTTTGGTGAGAATTAAAACTTAAGTTCGCTGCAGCGCTAAAACATTACTTAGCTCTAATTAAACAATTAAAACAGAAGCGCTAGATCGTTCATAGGGAACTATTTTCTCGCGACCAAAACGTTGTAAGCGCCATGAAATTGTTGGCGTTTACGCGTTTCGTTCAACGTAGTTTATCAACATCGCTGTTTGGTTTAAGCGGCGCGGTGTGTTTGAGTTTTAGAGATTGGCGATGATGATGCTGGTAATGGATGGATGATGGTGAAAGAGTCGTAGAAATTATGGATGAAACTTGATTTTTCTGAGAGATAAACTTTTTAATGTAAAATAATTGTAATAGTTCTGAAGTGTTAAATTTTTTATGTAATATAAATTGTCATGTTTGTGTACGATAGCGCAATAAATGAATATTGTATTTTACCACATACATCATAGTACTTTTATACTGATAAATAAAGCAATTCGTGCGAAATTATTCCCTAACCATTCCAAAATGCACAACGTTAATGTTCAAGTTTTCACTTCTGCCGGCACTCCCGGAGTGCAACCCGTTTTTTTTTAAAGTGAATATACATATAACTAAATATTCTGTGAATATTTCAAGCGTTTACCTGTTGCCGTTATCAATATCGAGCAAAAACAAGCAAATAAATCACGTTTGTTCTATGGGAGCCCCCTTAAATATTTATATTATTTTGTTTATTAGTATTTGTTGTTATAGCGGCAACAGAAATACATCATCTGTGAAAATTTCAACTGTCTAACTATCACGGTTCATGAGATACAGCCTGGGGACAGCGGAGTCTCAGTAATAGGGTCCGTTTTACCCTTTGGGCACGGAACCCTAAAAACGGAGTATTTAATAATAATCTATATTCAAAATAAGCAATAAATAAATACATGACAGATTAAAAAAAACGCGGGTATAAATTCTAGGAGCAGTAAAGTACGCGTCGGCATTTTTTATTGCAAAAAAGGCGTGGTACCTACATTCTCACGAGCGGGCCGCGGGGAGTTGACATTTCAATTTTGACGTATTACACACGCCTAGCAATGGCGGCCCGATTTGGCGCCAATTTCACAACACTATACGGTTCGTGGATTTTGCAATATTTTCTTGATCCGTTTGTTGACTGACATATAAATAGATATTATACTACAAGGATTAATGACAAAATAGAAGGCTTGGAATTCAAAAGAAAACAATATCGATTAGCAAACGAGGAGGTGGTAAGGGAGGAAGGTTTCCAATTCATAGGTCTTCGTATGTATAACCTACTTCTATAATAAATAAAAAGAACCCTTATTACGGCACCTTATCGTCCTTTCCGAGCACAAAAATATAAACCAAACCCATATTTTTCTTTCTTTTTTTATACAACGTCGGCAGGCATACAAGCATACGGCCCACCTGATGTGAATTGGTTACCAAAGCCTATAAACGCTTGTAATCCATCAAGTATCAATCGCGCGATGCCTCCTCTGCTGCTAACACAGCAACTGCTTACGAGCTTACTGGTGACCTTACTCACACACAGGAACACATCAACCCTCTAGGGAGTTGTTATTTGGCTACGGTTTTCTATGAGATGCTAATTCCCCTGACGGGCTGCTTTGACGCGTCCTACCTCTCTTAAAACATCCAGACCAAGACAAACAGACATGTTCATGCACACAAATGTTTGCCCTGTGTGGGAATCGAACCCACGAGCGTTGGTGTCAAAGTAGCGTAACAGCGCGTATTCACCACTGCGCCACCGATCACGTCAAAATCTCAGGCAAAGAATATCAATGGTTATAAATGGAAATAACGGATACAAATGCATTTATAAAGCTTCCGAGAAAATATTTTATAACTTTATACTGTTACTAGATTCTATATAGGGGCAGACCGCTAGGTGGCGCTTGCGGAAGACGCCATATTGAAAACAGGAAGTGCTGTAATGCGCGGGAAATAAATACGCCATATTATTCGTTTAGTGTCGGCTGTCGACCGTTATGGATGATCACCATAAATGAGGGCTTGATTTGAATGGTCACCGTCACTTATTATGACGTATAATAAAGCAAATTGTTAAAAAATCGGCCAAGTACGTCGAGAGGCACTAACCAATAAAGCACTTGACTGGGCATGAAGGTACTCCGCGCTGACAAAATGTGTTATAGCGCTTAAATATCATCAGCGATTTGAGCCTAGTAACCAATGGAAGAATATTTTGAACAGAAAACCGCGGACAAATAACAACTCCCTGGAGGAGTTGTTGTGTTTCTAAGTGTGAGCGAGGTCACCAGTAAGCTCCTAAGGAGTTGCTCTGTAAGCAGCAGAGGAGGTATCGCGCGAGTAATACTTGATATATTACATAGGCTACGGTAACTGCTTTACATATGGTGGGCCGTATGCTTGAATGCCTCCGGACGTTGTATATATAAAAAAAATATATTGACCAACCCAAAGATGACATTTCGACGATCTCGGTGGCGGAGTGACTAGTACTTCCACTTTGCCATCAAGACTCGTGGGCTTAAAATCGAGGAGACAGGACAAACATTTGTGTGCCTGAACATGATCATATTTGTTTATCTTGGTATGGGTGTTTTTAAGCTTCACCTCTTCGAACATAGTTGTTGAGGATAGCTTTTATATAACCTTTTTATACTTTTGAAAACTCTATGTTTTTACACTCTGGTATTATTCTTTTCTTTTGTTTTCTGCTGTTATATTTATTGTGTCATCGTTCGTCTTTTGGTAAGCATTATTTTATTATAACTCCTATATCCTAAATAAATAGAAAATACTCTGATATCTGGTATTTTACCTATTTATTAAATACATTCCACCTTTCTTTAAAACCCATTCTTTACAATAGCATACATAAAAAATTACAGAGGGAGTCGTCTACGTGGGTACCTCTGTCTCACCTATTTCTACCGCCAAGCAGATATATTTATATAGCTGTGTTCCGGTTTGAAGGGTGATATGGCAGAGAAACTACTGTCACGAAACATCCTTAGGTCACAAGATTGGCAGCGCGCGAGTAACATCCCCGTAGTGTTGCGAGAGTCTATAGGCTTCTTTTTAGGGTTCCATACCCAAAGGGTAAAACGGAACCCTATTACTGAGACTTCGCTGTCCGTCCGTCCGTCTGTCACCAGGCTGTATCTCACGAACCGTGATAGTTAGACAGTTGAAATTTTCACAGATGATGTATTTCTGTTGCCGCTATAACAACAAATACTAAAAAGTGGAATAACATAAATATTTAAGGGGGCTCCCATACAACAAACGTGATTTTTTTGCCGTTTTTATAGATAATGGTACGGAACCCTTCGTGCGCGAGTCCGACTCGCACTTGGCCGATTTTTTATACTACGTCGCGAGGCATACAAGCATACGGCCCACTTGATGTAAAGCGGGTACCGTAGCCTATTAACGCTTCCGATACATTGATCATCACTCGCGCGACGCCCCTCTGCTGCTTACACAGCAACTCCTTGGAAGCTTACTGGTGACCTCACTCACTCGCGGGAACACAACAACCCTCCAGGGTGTTTCCACTTGGAAGAGGCTGCATTAATCGTTTACCATCTAATAAAAAAACAACCGTACATCAAACACGCGTCGAACATTGATCTTCTCTTATTTGATGTTGGTTAAAGAGAAATTTCACTGAAGCCCGATCCAATATCATTGCGTCTACAAGATTAGTGAAAGGGAAACACGACCCGGCACTGTGTTCAATACAAGAGATCAGTATGTACTTGTGTATTTCAAACTATGTCAAGTATGGATCGGTGATGATAGTATTAACAAAAATCGGCCAAGTGCGAGTCCGTCCGTCCGTCCGAAGGGTTCCGTACCATTATCTATAAAAACGGCAACAAAATCACGTTTGTTGTTTGGGAGCCCCCCTTAAATATTTGTTTTATTTTAATTTAATTATTTATTCTTAAAGTGAATATATAACTAAATATTCTGTTAATATTTCAAGCGTCTACCTGTTGCCGTTATCAATATCGAGCAAAAACGAGCAAAAAAAACACGTTTGTTGTATGGGGGCCCCCTTAAATATTTATTTTATTCTATTTTTTAGTATTTGTTGTTATAGCGGCAACAGAAATACATCATCTGTGAATATTTCAACTGTCTAACTATCACGGTTAATGAGATACAGCCTGGTGACAGACGGACGGACGGACGGACGGACAGCGGAGACTTAGTAATAGGGTTCCGTTTTACCCTTTGGGTACGGAACCCTAAAACGAACATAACGCATGCAACACCGATGTCTTTAGCAGAGTGAACGAAGAGTGTTGAAACTCCGTACGCAATAACTGCCCTTTCGTACGGCACCCGTTTGAAACAATTTGAAAGCATCCGAATTGACGCATACGGTTGTGTTGTTATTTAGAGATTTCTTTTATATCATATCGAGACGTATACAAGCAGCCGACTCTTCAGATGTAAAGTTGTTAGCGTAGCCTATAAAGCGCTTGAAATGCATTAAAAGCGATAACACACAGGGGTGGAACAGCGGAAGAAATACGGGACGAGATTTTTTGTAACATCGTGTTTGTATGTAACCTGTTACAGAGAAAGCGGGTACGATCCGGCACGGTACGATTGCTTTTTGTGTGACAGGTTACCTAAAAATCGGCCAAGTGCGAGTCGGACTCGCGCACGAAGGGTTCCGTACCATTATCTATAAAAGCGCCAAAAAAATACACTTTTGTTGTATGGGAGCCCCCCTTAAATATTTGTTTTATTTTAATTTAATTATTTATTCTTAAAGTGAATATATAACTAAATATTCTGTGAATATTTCAAGCATCTACCTGTTGCCGTTATCAATATCGAGCAAAAATGAGCAAAAAATCGGCCAAGTGCGAGTCGGACTCGCGCACGAAGGGTTCCGTACCATTATCTATAAAAAAGGCAAATAAATCACGTTTGTTGTATGGAAGCCCCCTTAAAGATTTGTTTTATTCTATTTTTTAGTATTTGTTGTTATAGCGGCAACAGAAATACATCATCTGTGAAAATTTCAACTGTCTAACTATCACGGTTCATGAGATATAGCCTGGTGACAGACGGACGGACGGACGGACGGACGGACGGACAGCGGAGCCTCAGTAATAGGGTTCCGTTTTACCCTTTGGGTACGGAACCCTAAAAATGAGCAAAAAATCACGTTTGTTGTATGGGAGCCCCCTTAAATATTTATTATATTCTAGTTTTTAGTATTTGTTGTTATAGCGGCAACAGAAATACATCATTTGTGAAAATTTCAACTATCTAACTATCACGGTTCATGAGATACAGCCTGGTGACAGACGGACGGACGGACGGACAGCGGAGCCTCACTAATAGGGTTCCGTTTTACCCTTTGGGTACGGAACCCTAAAAATACGTTTTTAAATCAGAGCAGTGATAGCCCAGTGGGTAAGAAATCGACCTATTGAGGTCCCCGGTTCGAATACTTGCATGAATTTATATACATCTATTTATCTATAACTTCACGCCAAATCCCTTGCGGGGTAGGCAGCGAGAACCGAGCGCCCGTGACTCGATCCTTACATATCTCACTCGCGTCTTTAACATTCATTGCTCTTCTCATGCACGCTCGCCGGTTTCTAGGGCTCCTGACATCACCTTCATATACATATTTGTAATTATCACTTGCTCGGCGGTGAAGGAAAACATCTTGAGGAAACCCACACATCCAAGAAATTGTATTTCGATGGACGTGTGACCTGACGGTCAGGTCATACACAGACCTTTCTTAGGTTAAGTCGTAACCTAAGAAATATCTGGTTATGTGGGGTTTTTTTTCTTTTCTTTTTTTTTTAATAATATTTAAAAAGCTAGCACCCCTGCCGTGGGCAAGGCTATTTTATTCCTTTAATATTTGTATACAGATTTTTAAAATAAATAAAACATTTCACATATAAATAAATAAACACATTCATACTGTGGTGAGCCAACATGCGCTACCTGTTTTTATTACACTAAAAACTTTTTGGATATAAGACTACATATATTTTGTTAATGGTAATCATCCGTGACATTGTCAGATTATTATCGCTAGTATTTTTCAGCATTAATAAAAGTTTTAATATGTGCGATTGATTGTTTACATAAAGGAACCCTTGCTTAGTCTCAATTAATAAGTGGTAGGTTAGCATACCGAGATTTCTAACCACTACAATACATCACTCTCTCTTTTATTCCGCAATTGATCTTCCATTCATAATCTTCCGCCAGTGAAGCTATCATGACTACATATTTCCAGTTTCCCTCCCTATACTGCGTCAGTCCAGCCACGGGCTGCAGCGAGCTTTGCATCTCCACCTAGCCACCGCGACCCCATCGACTATACCCAGTATAGCTGAGGTGTTCTGCATTGGTCCTAGGTGGAGCTGCTCTGCTTATTACGATCTATGACGGTCGTGGCTAGATCGACGCAGTATTTTAAAAATTTCGACCTGCTTCTCCCCATTACCACTTCGGAGACTGTGGTTTCGGTGACCCGCATTCCCAACTCCTGCTCCAAATCGTACCTCTGTTTGGAGAATGCACATATTGTGTTGCTGCACTGTCTGGTCCACGCCGGGCTCGTGTGGGTTCCCTGTGGGTTGTGGAGGTCGGACGGCAGTCGGTCCATGTCAAAATCAGTATCTTGGCTAAAATCTTAGTCTTAGATGGCGGACCACGCCGATCCTAATGGATTAGGAACCGGGATAACAAAAGAAGAAGAGGTTACATAAAAATACGAATGTTACAAACACTCCCGTCCCGGCTTTCCCTTTCCCGCTTTTCCAGCCCCTGGGGGCTATTAAAGCAATGTGGCGTCATCCGGCTTCAACCATCACAACTAACCGTGCCGATGTGATAGCAGCTATTTATCAGTGTGAAGCTAGCATCCATTGACGCTCGCATCCCTTGCCTACGTAATTTTAGATTCTTCCATTAACCGTCTCACTCACTTCAATGACATTTTTTTTGTAAAATCTGATTCGCAATCAACGTTGTCCATTAATAATTCAAAGGATTTCCTTGTAGCAACACGGATTTTACCTTTAAGTATCGCCCGCGCGATGTCATCTCTGCTGCTGACAAAACGACTTAGAAGCTTACTGGTGACCTCACTCACACGCAGGAACACAAAAACCCTCCTCAAGGGAGTTGTTATTTGGCTGCAGTTTTCTGTGAGGTGGAAGTACGCCAGACAGGCTGTTTTGAGGCTTCTTTTAAAAACACTCAAATCATGACAAACAGACATGTTTGAAAATTTTTTCAAATATTATTTACTGCCCATGTTAATACGCCATAACTCACTTGCAATACTTTATGTATTGCAAATGTCCATAAGCTACGGTAGTCTAGATGTCGTATAATACAAGCTCTTTATGAATCGCTACACACTTTTACAGCACTGTATAGGGACAAAACAACCCTCCCGAGTTATTTATTTTTTGGCTGCGGTTTAGACGGGCTGCTTTGATGCGCCCTACCGCCTGAAAGCCATCTGGCTCGCCCCTCTGTGCCTACTATGACATGGTGTGAACGTATACATATATATATTGCCAATTGTCAACATGCCGACTATAGGGGACATAGTAAAACCACAACGTAGGTGTCACTGAATATGCATGGAAAAATGTTTAAAACGAGACGAGAGTGAGCAACTGCGCAATGCCCACGCGTGGGCTTCAATGACAACCAAGAACGTTGGTATCCGTTAAGACAATTCCTCGGCAATGAGGATATGATTTCATAAATCCATGCCTCCCGTATTATACGGTCTGTACACGTCTTGTAGTTAGGTGGCGCAGCGGTTATTAACGCGACTTTGTCCCCGACGCTCGTGAGTGCGATTCCCAGAGAGGACAAACATTTGTGTGCATGAACATGTCTGTTTACCTTGGTCAGGATGTTTTAAGAGAGAAGAAAGAGAAGAAAGCAACCCGTCTGGCAACCTCCACCTCACAGAAAACCACAGTCAAATAACAATTTTCTGGAGGGTTGTTGTGTACCTGCATGTGAGTGAGGTCACCAGTATGCTCCTAAGTAGTTGCTGTGTTAGCAGCAGAGGTAGCATCGCACGAGACGAGTGATTCTTAATATGTTACAAGCATACATAAGCTACGGTAACATCCATCAGGTGGGCCGTCTGCTTGTATGCCTCCCGACGTTGTATAAAAAAATACGATGAATTCTAATCAGGGGGTCTATTGTAGGGTGCCTTAATCAGAATGAGGTCGGAAATCTAATGCTTTATATTAATAGCGATGGTTTTCAGCTAAGGGTACAAGGACAAGGTACAAGTGGAAGGATGTAGGAGCCGAGGAAGGCCAAGACTTACCTACCATGATCAAATTGGTCGTGTTCTATCAGAAGGTGACGTGACCCTAGAAACCGGCGAGCGTGCATGACAATAGCTATGAATGTTATTGAAGCGAGTGAGGTATGTAAGGATCGAGTTACGTGGCGCTCGGTTCTCTCTGCCTACCCCGTAAGAGATTTGGCGTGATAATATAGAATAGAATTAGGTACAAAGACCTTAAGGACGAGCTCTGTTGGGGTGGTTTGGCAACGCAAGTTTAACACCAAGGCGCGTTGGTTAGATTCCCACACCGAACAAACATTTTATGTGCATAAACTTCGTCTTATTAGCGTTATCCCGTTTAGAAATCCATTAGGATTGGCAGGACCCTCTAGTTAAGACTAAGGATTTGGCGAGGATACTGATTTTTTCAGACCTTCGCAACCCAGAGGGAAAACCAGACCTATCTTATGTTAAGTCACACGCATTTCTGAATTTAATTTCTTTGTTTGAAATATGTTTTCGAACAAAGAAATTATATTCAATGATGATGTTAGAAACAGAGTTGGTCTGAAAGAGAGTGTAGGTGTTAAAATAAGAAGAGGCATACTCCGTTGGTTCGGGCAATTCGGGTTGAAAACGGCAAGCCACTCGTGCCATTAACAAAAAAGCCGTCAAGTGAGAGTTCGACTCGGGCACCGAGGATTCCGTAAAAAATATTTCCGCAAATTATTTTCGCATTTTTTTGTGATGGAACTACATGTATGTATATCTTCACGCCAAGTCCCTTGCGGGTAGGCAGAGAGAACCGGGCGCCATAAGACGCGGTCCTTGCATACTTCACTCGCTTCTGTGACATTCATAGCTCTTTTCATGCACGCTCGCCGATTCCTGGGGCTCCTGACATCACCTTCTGATAAAACACGACCAATTTGGTCATGGTAGGTCAGTCTCGGCCTTCCTCGGCTCCTACATCTACATCACGGAACTACATATTTACCGTTTTCAGATTATTTCCGTTACTTGTGATACATGACCTTGCTTCTTACCAAATTTCATGATTCTAGGTCAACGGGAAGTACTCCATATGTTTTGATTCCCTTGCGAGTGTCAAAAATATGCGCATAACTGGAACATAAACGGCCGTATCTTGTGATTGCATTGATTTAGAAGTTTAATTTTTTCGACAGCTCGAAGAGATTGAAGACCTTAGTATTTGGTATTAATTTCAGCTTGATAGCTCCATCCGTCCCTGAGAAAGGAGTCTCGACAGACGAACAGACAAACAATCAAAGTGATTCTATAAAGGTTCCGTTTTTCCTTTTGGGGTACGGACCCTAAGAAGCGGTCCCCCTACCGTCATTACGTACACAGCCTACATAATATGCATATATGCATAATATGCATATTACACACAATGTGCATGCTGATGACTATTACGAGGCACCCGGCAGTCGCGACGGTGGGCGTAAAAAATAATTACTGCCTAATCAAGTTTGTTATACTGTACGTGAACACCAAATATAAGTTTTGTATATACTTATTTATATATTCATTCATTCTATTAACCTAAATGAGCTTAGTTAATAGATTCAGGCGTTATTTTGCGAAAGTCAAATTTACATGCAATTTGATCTAACCTGCTTTGTGTGCTTCCGCCGCCAATTAGTTCATGCGGCCTAGCGCCGGCCGGCGCCCACCCACTACTGTTAGTACGTGCAACATGCCGACGCTGCCATGGCTGCTCCGGTAGTCTCTGCCTCGGCTGTTGCGGTCGTCCGCCATCTGGAACAGAATCCGCATGCCCCCACCACCACCGTCGCTGCCACGACTGGCCTGGTCGTCGCTGCGACACGTCAAGTCATACGTCATGCTACAAGTCAAGACTTGTAGCATGTTATTCTTACGATTAACGTCTACAACGCCTGACGATGCCTTGTGGAGAGGCGAAACACGTGTCGCAGCGACGACCAGGCCAGTCGTGGCAGCGACGGTGGTGGTGGGGGCATGCGGATTCTGTTCCAGATGGCGGACGACCGCAGCAGCCGAGGCAGAGACTACCGGAGCAGTCATGGCAGCGTCGGCATGTTGCACGTACTAACAGTAGTGGGTGGGTGCCGGCCGGCGCTAGGCCTTATGAACTAATTGGTGGCGGAAGCACACAAAGCAGGTTAGATCAAATTGCATCTAAATGAGCTTAACAGTTTCCCAATATGCTCAGTTTGCCTAAATATTTGGTGAAAATACTGATTTTTACATGGAGCGACTGCCGTCAGACCTACGGAACCCAGAGGGAAAACCAGACCTTTCTTAAGCTAGATCCACAAGTCTTTCGAAATATAATTTCTTGGACGTGTGGGTTTCCTCACGATGTTTTCCATCACCGCAGAGCGAGTGATAATTGCAAATATGTACATAAATCAGAAACCACAAATTTAGTGGTACGTTCCAGGATACGAACCGGGGACCTGTTGATCACTAGGCCGCCGGTTCTTTTCCACAGGGCAGGCACTGCCCAAACTCTCTTTCTTAAATATACTATTATAAATATATAAATTGACGAGCTCGGTGGCTCAGACTTTGACACCAATGCTCGTGGGCTCGATTACCACCACACAAAGCAAAGATATGTGTAGCATGAACATGTCTGTTTGTCTCGGTCTGGATGTTTTAAGAGAGGTAGGGCGCATTAAAGCAGCCCGTCTGGGGAAGTAGCTCCACCTCGCAGAAAATCGCAGCAAAATAACAACTCCCTAAAGGGTTCTTGAGTTCCTGCGTGCGAGTAAAGTCACCAGAAAGCTCCCAAGGAGTTGCTGTGTAAGCAGCGGAGGAGGCATCGCGCGAGTGATACTTAATATATCGCATGCGTTAATAGGCTACGGTACCCGCTTTACATCAGGTGGTCCGTATGCTCGTATGTCTTCCGACGTAGTATAAAAATATAAATATATAAACTCAACATATATTTATGAGTGTGCTATGATGACTGTAATTACGTTATCACTCGCACTTTACGATAACTAGTGTTTAATTATCACGAATCACTCGTTTACAATACGATAACACAGTCCATGACAAATAAAAAACAGATTAAGTTCTCTCAGCTGTTATACATAATTACGACTTAAATTTTACTATTTTAATGACAATTTATTTCCGGTGTAAGTGATTCACAGTCATATTTAGTCAACCTCTCTTATACGTGACTTTGACACTAACGCTAGTGGGTTCGATTCCCACACAACGCAAACATTTGTGTGCATGAACATGTCTGTTTGTCTTGATATGGGCGTTTTTAAGAGAGGTAGAGCGCATCAAAGCAGCCCGTCTGGGGTAGTACCTCCACCTCACAGAAAAGCGTAGCCAAATAACAACTCTCTGGTGGGTTTCTTGTGTTCCTGCGTGTGACACTAATTTCTAATAAATGTAATAGTAAATAAGTAAGTTTTTATACAACTAGATTCGCAAACAAGCATGCGGCCCGCATCAGATGGTAAGCGGTCACCGCAGCCTATTGACGCTCACAACACCACGGGGATGTTACTCGCGCGCTGCCTATCTTGTGACCTAAGGATGTTTCGTCACAGTACCCAGTAATTTCTCTCTCATATTTCACTCTTCAAACTGGAACACAGCTATATAAATATAGCTGCTTGGCGGTAGAAATAGGTGAGACAGATGTGTCCATGCATAAATGTCCTTTTGAAGTCTCCCTTTGGTTAATGTATTATATTTATTTATTTATTTTAACTTTATTAACCACATATGTAGGGTATAAAGGCGGACTTAATGCTAATAGCATTCTGTACCAGACAACCTTATGGAAGAGTACATACGTACGTATTATAAGCGTTGATAGGCTACGGTAACCGCTTTACATCAGGTGGTTCGTATGCATGTTTGCCTCACGACGTTTAAAAAACAAATCTCATATGAGACCGCAGCAAAACAACAACTCTCATATTACTCCAAGGTCGTTCTCGGCGCGGTCTGCGCAGCTCTGGAATGCCTTGCCACTTTCTATTGCCGCGGTGCACAATCTTAGTCTCCATTATGGTTATGTATGGTTGGAAGAGATCGCTTTATACGTGTTTATTATTGATGCACTAAATTGTAATGTATGCTGTATACATATATATAAACGAGTTGAGAATGCGCAAGCTTGCATTGCCAGAGGCCTGGCTCGTCAATTATATAACAATTAAATTTTTTTTATTGTCGGCCATTTTGACCATGTTCCTTGAGAGTTTCTCCGTTGGTTCGGACATATAGAAAGAATGCAAGATGAAAGAACCACGTGCTTTGGTGTTAAAGTAGCATTGCTAACCACTCCGCCACAGTGCTCGTCGTGATATGGGGATTTATGTAATATTCCGGGCCATGTTGCGTTACTTTGGGATCCGCAATTCTATTTTTTCTGCAGAACTCTAATTAACAATGAAATCTATGCACATACCAGCGACTATCAGCTCATTAGTATAAGTTACTATCCATTTCTAAGACTCAGATCGTGGAAAATGGTATGGGAATTAGAGAGACAATGATGGCGTGCCGACAGTTATGTTTTTCACAGATCAGTAAACATATAGTGTGCCAATTTAATTGCCTAGCAGTGTACTATATTCTTTTTCCTTTGGGCTTCGCTACTCAGATGCAAGATTCATAAATTTGAAAATTGAATTGATACACAGTATAGTTTTTTATATATACAACGTCGGGAGGCATACAAGCACACAACCCACATGATGTAAAGCGATTACTGTAGCCTATGAACGCTTGCAATACGATAAATATAACCTTGCTCATTCCCAGGAACACAACAACCCTCAAGGGAATTGTTATTCGGCTGCGGGTTTCTGAGATGGGATGACTCCCCAGATGCGCCCTCGCTTAAAATCACTCAGGCCAAGGGAAACGGATATGTACACGCATACAAATGCTTGTCCTGCGTGGGAATCAAACCCACGAGCATTAATGTCAACCCATTACTAACCACACTGCCACTGAGCTTATCGAAATGGGGCACTGTATGGTGTGCGATTTTGATTCCCCAGTCGTGTAATACGTATATTATTTTTTTCTCTTTTTTTTTCAGGTTTCGCTAAGTAAGATTGGTAACCTTGAATTTGCAGACATAACTCTTCTTCCGTAACAGGGTAAAAACCTCGTACAATATGTACCTATAACCGGCCAGGACTCGATAAAAAAACTTCGCTTATGAACGCGAACATTACGTATGTAATTAACATTATAATGAGTAACCACAGTATAGAGATACAAGCAGTAGGATAACATCAAAGAAACGTTCGAAATCGTCGCAAACGCACGTATGTCACAGTATGGAGATATAACCAGTAGTACAACTTCGAAGAAACTGTACAAAACATAGCATCCGCCACTGTTGATACTCCGCTCGTCTCTGCGACACATATTTCGCCTCTCGACGGGGACTCCTCGTGCGCCGTACATGTTAGTTATCAGAATAACATATTGTATTCATCTTCTTCTTCGTCTTCATAGCGTTATCTCGTTTCCTAATCCATCGACCGCGTTCCGCTACCTCTAAGCCTAAGGATTTGGCGAAGATACTCATTTTTACATGGAGCACCCGCCGTCAGACCTCTGTTCACATCCCAAAAGGAAAACCATATCCTTCTTAGGTAAGGTCACGCGTCTTTCGAAATATAATTTCTTGGACATGCGCACTTCCCTCACGATGTTTTCACAAATATGTACATACATCTGAAAACACGAATTTAGCGGTACATGCCAGGATTGGAACCGGGGATTTGTTGGTCACTAGGTTCGTTCTTTATCCACTGGGCTATATTTGGGAAATTAATAAAGGTTTAATCATTATTATGACCACCACTTTAAATTTTCAGGGGGCGGGTGGGTATATGCTGTGTGATGCACAGCAGGCGAAATTTAGGGGGTGAGCGGGTGCGAGACGAAAATTACCTTGTCTAGAAATAGCCAACAGCATTCCGTTCATAATTATCATAGGTAATTAATTCAAAGCAAGCTGAGGTCACACAGATTGCGGCACGGCGCTGACTATGTCAAACAGATTTCAACACGCGACGCCGGTTTTCATACAAACAAGATTAGATACGAGCACGACCTTTCCGCTCGCCTTTGTTGTAGCCCATCTTTATTCTTGTGTTCCACTTCACTTGAGGCGCTCTGAGGTTATGTTCGCACTATGGCAAATCGTTGGGGATACATCGAGGAAGACGTTGTGGAGGTCTGACGGCAGTCGCTGCATGTAAAAGTCAGTATCTTTCCTAATTCTTTGGTCTTAGGTGTTGGGAATACATAGAGGAAGACGTTGTGGAGGTCTGACGGCAGTCGCTTCATGTAAAAGTCAGTATCTTTCCTAAATCTTTGGTCTTAGGTGTTGGGATACATCGAGGAAGACGTTGTGGAGGTCTGACGGCAGTCGCTTCATGTAAAAGTCAGTATCTCCCCCAAATCTTTGGTCTTAGGTGTTGGGAATACATCGAGGAAGACGTTGTGGAGGTCTGACGGCAGTCGCTTCATGTAAAAGTCAAAATCAATCAATCAATCAAACATTTATTTGTTAAACATAGGTACAGCAATTCAGATGTTACTCTCCATGTAAAAATGAGTATCTTCGCCAAGTCAGTGTCTTCCCAAAATCTTTGGTCTTAGATAGCGGACGCTGCGAATCCTAAGAAGACATTTTTTATACAACAATATGCCTCCGGCATACGAGCATACGGTCCGTAATCTAAAGCTGTTACCGTAGTCGCCTCAAGCACTCGCAGGAATATAACAACTCCTCTCCAGAGAGTTGTTATTTGACTGCAGTTTTCTGTGAGGTAGAGGTACTTCCCTAGTCGAACCGCTTTGATGCGTCCTACCTCTCTTATCTACATACTTCAATCGCTCGCAGCGAGTGACATGTAACACTTGTATCAGAAAACTAGACAAAACAACCCTGCTACTATATTTCCTTTTATATCAGTACATAAAGCTATGGTTTGTATGTTTGAACGCGCTAAACTCTGGAACTACCAGTCGGATTTAAAAAAAATATTTTACATTTGATAACCCAATTCCCGAGGAAGGTTACAGGCTATACAACATCACGATACGAAGTAGCAGTGGGTCTTACGAAATACTGGGGGACTAAGTCGCAGGACGCAGCTAGTTAAATATAAAATAACCAACTACTTTTCACACCTTTTGTTTTTGTACAGAAAATTGAAGTCTATTTTTGCGCTCTCTGTATGCGCATAAATGATGTAGACTGTGCATTATGTTCTCATTTTCTTTTCATGGATTTATTATACGTGAAATTTTCTGTTCGACCAAAGTTATCATGATAAAACGTTATGTCAAATAACTTAGATACTTCGCAGGGCTTTATACTGGTGAAGTATATTTGCTTAAACAACCAAGCTCTGTCTTGAGATAACATAATCTTTCGCTACAATAATGCAAACAAGGTATTCCATCTTTGTGAGTTCATGAATAGTTAAGCAGTAAGGATCAAGAATGTAACCTTGTGGGATGCCCGATAATATTAAAGTAGTTCATAGTGATGTAGGTCGTCCGTTAAAAATAACATGTGTGTCAAAGGAGAATGACCAAATGTGGGCCCACCTTGCGTCTTAACCATTTATACTCTAAAAAACCTTTTCCAAATTGATAATGTTCATGATTTTTTTTTAGTCCTATTGGAATAGGGGTTTAAAAGTTGAATATTAAAAGTTATTTACATTTCCGCTTATGATTACAAATGGATGAAATGACAGGTACAAAACGAATGAGTTTAGGGTTGCGATGATTATGTAATCGATTATCGATTATAAATATACTAAATAATTGTTTGTAATTAAGAACCTTAAATTTAAAAAAAAATTAAAAAAATTATATATATATATATATATATGAATATGAAAAGCTTTTATTAATTTTAATAGCTAACCTTCATATAAAAATGTTTGTAAACAATCATAAAGCATGAATAACTCCACTACTCGAAATATTTCTTTAACAAATGTTTTTCATCATAACATAATCGATTTAACATATATTATTCGGTTAAAGAAGCGAGTGAGTGAATCATGTGGCGCTTGGTTCTCTCTGCCTACCCCGCAAAGGATTTGATGTGAAGTTATAGATAGACAGGAGTCCTGTTAATCCTATTAGTAGCAAGATACAGGCCTTTGTTTAAGCCCCGTTCATACTATGTCAAAGTGTTAGATTATTCGTAATTATTTAATCGATCGTTTTTTTACTTTTAATTTTTTACGTCATGTCATCACAAACAAACAACTTGCAACATTATTGTATTTACGTGAGATCAAAAGAAAAAGGTAAAGGGACAACGGTATATTCCATTTTATTTCATGGTAGCACTGTATAGAAACAAAAACACAGTAGGAATTGAGATCTATGTCAGATATAGTGAAAAACTGTGTACTATTATTATGTTTTTGATGCGTACAAATAATTGTATATTTCAATGCCGATTGAATCGATTTTCTTAACCCATTGAAATCGATGTCCAATCGCATCCCTATACAGCGACGTGTTCATAGACAAGAGTCAAATCTTGAATCTATTCCATAATATATATTATTTTGTTTTGTTTCTCTGCAGTGAAATTAATTGTGAAATCAACGTGTGGAAATATTATAAGAATCCATTCATTGATCATACCAACAACTAGTACATTCCTTGAATGGTGCTCAGTCCGGTAAGTGTCACGTTATTTTTAAGTTCATACATATATTTGTAATTTGGTAAGCTTTTATTAAGTATATGAATAAAAGTATAGACCCCTCCTAAACAAGAATTGTGAACACATATCTACACTCGCCCATATTAGAAGCTGCACCATTGATTGTTTATAAAATACATCGGTATATTATGTTATAATAACTGGGATAGTAAGACTGTACATACATGACTTGTGTTTTTAGATTATTGTGTTTATCAATTAAACAACTAATTTTTAATTGTTACAGATCACAGACGGTAGCATCTTCTGCCTGGAATTATATATACATTTAATACGGGCTTAAATAACATTTGAAGTCAAATCTTCAACAGAATTTGGATATCAACAAGTATGCCTTGAATGTGGGATGTTGACATAATGATAATAAGATCTCAATTATACAGAGTTATCACCAGAATATCAAAAATCGAATGCTATAATTACATGGATTCCAGTTCATATGGTACTTAATTTCTAAAACATATTTTTTATGGTCTTTCCCTAAAATTATATATATTTTTTTTATAATTTTGTACATTGTTACTTTATCTAGCTGGGATCTTTATATTTTATTCAAGTCATTTTAAGCTTTCTGATACTCCTATAGTATATGTATATACATATTTAATTTTCTTCGCCTAACATATATGTTATTTTAGGTATCAAGACTGGAAATAGTTTGTGTGGTCTGTTGACAAGCAGCTGAGTAATACAAAGACAACAGTACCGTGATGATAATTGAACACTGCTAGAGGAAATTAACTGGAAATTCATCGAGGCTGTACCTAAAGTTCCAGCAACTCCAGTGAAAAATGTCATATATACATTCTGTGTACTAAGTATCGGGAATTTGTCAATAAAACAAAAAATACAAATTATTCATCTAAATTTATTTTATCGCCTTCAAAGTAGGCCCCATCGCTTGCAATACAACATCTCCACCGCTTCACCCAGTCTTCCATACATTTTTCATAGGCTATTTGCGGTATGGCCTTTAGCTCATTCAGCGAATTTTCTTTTATGGCTTCTATCGACTCAAAACAAACGTTTTCCTCGAAGTGGTAATTTTAACTTGGGAAATAAAAAAAAGTCAGACGGAGCCATATCAGGTGAATACGGTGCTTGGTCGAGAACTTTTGTTGAATTTTTCGCTAAAAACTCTTTCACTATAATGGCTGTGTGTGATGGTGCATTATCATGGTGCAGCATCCATGAGTTGTGTTGCCACAAATCTGGACGTTTTCGGCGGATACTCTCACGCAAACGCTTCATGACGCCTAAATAATATTCTTTATTCACTGTTTCTCCCTCTGGAAGGAATTCGGAGTGAACCACACCACGGTAGTCAAAAAAAACTGTCAGCATCACCTTGATTTTGGAGCGACTTTGCCGCGGTTTTTTGGGTTTCGGCTCGTTTTCGAGACGCCATTCTGAAGACTGTTGGCTTGTTTGCATGTCGTACTCATAAACCCATGTCTCGTCGCCAGTTATTATACGTTTCATAAAGGTCGGATCCGTAGAAGCTCGGGAAATCATGTCTTCAGCGACATGCTTTCGCTGCGCTTTTTGAACAAAATTGAGCTCTTTTGGAACTAGTCGAGCGGCGACGCGTTTCATGCCTAAAATGTCAATGAGAATGTTGTGGACGGACTTAAAAGATATGTTCACCTCACTAGCCAACTCTCTCAGACTCATACGTCGATTTTCGAGCACTAGCTTCTTGATTCTGTCGATGTTTTCTCTGGTCGTAGCGGTTGAAGGTCTACCAGAACGAGGCAAGTCTACTACTACTTCTCGGCCTTCTTTAAAAGCCTTATACCATTCATAAGCCCTTGTTTTCGATATACACGATTCGCCGTAGGTATTTCGCAACATTTTTAGTGATTCACCACATGAAATATCATTTGAAACACAAAATTTAAGGCACACTCTTTGTTCAACAATATTTTCCATTGTAAAAATCGCCGAGGACTCAAAACTATGACCAACAAAAAGTGTAGTTTAAAACAAATTAAATGACAGATCCCGCTCAAATTTTGCGCGCTAAATCAGTACAGTGCTACCAACATGCAGTAAAAAAATTAGAACGACCTCTTTTACGCGGGTCTTTTTATTGACATATTCCCGATACTTTTTACACAGAGTAGTATATGTCAAGCCGCAAGATCTATAATTGCACAGATTTCATTAGCCATGTATTTGAGGTGGCGAGAAACTGAATGTGGTGGAAATGGTCCCAAAAACGAAAGAGATATATTGTTAATGTACAACATATTATATGTACCTAGCTGTGTTAGAATATGCTGTCATCAGTTAGACAATGGAAATTAGCAT
The DNA here is from genome assembly GCA_947507595.1 of Pyralis farinalis. Lineage (NCBI taxonomy): Eukaryota > Metazoa > Arthropoda > Insecta > Lepidoptera > Pyralidae > Pyralis > Pyralis farinalis. The sequence goes on from OX382263.1 coordinate 4,050,329, forward strand.
GAATTGAAATTAAACATACGTATCATGTGCCCTTGGGATAGCAGTTTTTACTTTGGAGAACATATTCCTAATGAACTGTATGCTGTGGAGATTAATTCAAAAGTAGAAAATGCTCCCCTTATATTAGGACAAAATTATTATCAGAGCACATATAAAGTGGAGGCACATCAGTTCAACAACACATTTGTTTAAATGTCTAGAGAGGTATTGGTCGGCTAATGCTGCAATTGCTTTGTAGGAAAATTGCAATTAAAAGTATTACTACTTAAGAAACGCGTGCACATAATTTTGGTAATTTGGTATTTAAGTTAGGGTAGATGAAATGATGTACAGGCTCCTACTCCATTTTTAGATTTTTATTTTTATACTATTATTTATTTATTGATATTTATTGACTATGAAAACTCTAATAAACAATTAAAAAAAAGTTTTTTTTTCTATATAACCTAATAAATATAACTCAAAAAGTGTCAATATACTAGGTGATGTTCTTATTTATATCTAATGAATATTATGTGATTAAGAACAATGTAAGCAATTATATCAGCATACAATCCGCCTGATGTTAAATAGTTACCATAGCCTGCCAATGCTTACAACTAAATAATGTAAGTCGCACATTGCCACCCTGACTGCCAATGTAGGTGCTATAGGGTTACCACACTCACCAGTGAGAACAACAGTTCTCCAAAGAATCTTTTGTTGTGTTCTTCCCCAGTCAAGCTATCGTCCCATCAGTATCGTGGAGTGCACAATGTGCAGGTAAGGTTTGTTTTAGTCAAAGGTGATTTGAGCTACTTCACCCCAAACGAAATGTATAATAGATGTAGTTGAACATAAAAGTTGAAATTAAATATCTACTTCTTATCCTGTGGTTTAATTTGAAGATGCATTTTACGTAGGTGTACAGTGCGATTGATCTATGACATAGCATCGTATTTACAAATCCATATAATCCTTACTAATTACCTTACCAAGCCTTTTGGGTGCGGTAGTACTTGCTAGTAAGTACTAGGTACTCTATGTGACTATCTTTCAGATCTAATGTCTGGTTATTTCTTCATTGTTGTAGGTCTGTTTAAAAGGCTAAATATATAAAAAAAACTATCCATAAAATATAACATGCCCTCTGTATAGGTAACCTTGTAGTTTTACACTCGCAAAACATAACCTCAAAATGCCTAATTTGATTTAAAAATCCTCGATAACCCCTATTCGTATTGAAATAATATTTCTTTTGAGTCATCTACAAAATATTTCCTTTGTTTTGCCGATGGTTTGGTCAAGACGCATGACTGACGCAAGTGGGCCGAGCTCCCATACAAGTTTGGTCATTCTCCTTTATATTCGTAATAATGTTTTACATGAATCACATCAGACAGTTTTAATTTATCACCTTTCTTATTAACGAACATACATTTAACATCATCAGCTTGTAAAGGTTCGACAACTGACAAATTTATATCACTGGGAAAATAAACCCTATCAGATTTATAAATAAAGCAGCAAAGGGCAAGTTTCTTATCCCAAGTCATCCTTCAATTCCAACCCACAACTAAGACAAGGATATTCAACCGTAAAACATAATCAGAGATCAAGAATGCAACCTTGAGGAATGCCCGATAATACTTAATAAGACCAAAGCGATGTTTATTAAAAATAACATGTATGTCGAATTTATATTAAAAATCATGTTTTATATTAACGAAATATCAGGCAATGTTTATTGCTTTTGTTATCAAATAACAGACATTTAACGTCATCAGAAAACTTGTAAAGATTGGCAACTGACAAGTTTATACCACTGGGGAAAGAAAAACTATCATCTTAATAAATAAACCAGTTGAGAATGCGCAAGCTTGCATTGCCAGAGGAACACTTGGCTCGTCAATTATATAACAATACATTTTTTTTTTAATTTGTCGGCCATTTTGACCATGTTCCTTAAGAGATAGGAACGGTTATCCTGTACATTCCTATTCTACTTTTTTATGCTGAATCCGAATCTGAAGTCAAAATTCGAATATTCGAAAAAAACGCACAGATAAACATATAGATTTCATATAGGAACGGTGTTCCTGAACAGCAAGACAACTTTTAGTAATTCAGTATCCCCAATTCGCCACTAGGTCAAGGACGTCCATTCAGGAAGCATAATCTGTCATGCCCCTCCACTACGGATTAACAGACTTAAAGCCTATGACCTACAAACCGTAGCCGAGACTGACAACGGCTTAACATGCCGTCGGAAACACTTCAAGAAAATCCACTAAATGCTAAAATCTAAAACAAAGATTGTGGCATTATGCCAAGTTGCCTCTAGGGACTCTATTGGGACCAATGGACTATATCAATATATAATCAATATTTTCCCAGTAATTGAGCCTATAAACGAGTTTTTTTTTCTTAAATGCCTGGGCTCCGTCGAAGTCTGCTAGTCTATTTGTGAGACACATTTTACAAGGTTTTTGTTAAGAGGTTAAAGTACAGTTACACGTGGGATTCCTAGAAGAATGCATAAAAAAGTGTGACGAGCTCGGTGGCTCAGTCGTGAATGACGCGACTTTGACTCCAACGCTCGTAGCTTCGATTCCCACACAAGAGTAACATTTGTGTGCATGAATGTCTGCTTGTCTTGGTCTGAATGTTTTAAGAGAGGTGGGGCGCATCAAAGCAGCCCGCCTGGGGAAGTACCTCCACCTCACAGCAAAACCGCAGCAAAATAACAATTCCCTAGAGGGTTGTTGTGTTCCTGCGTGTGAGTGAGTCACCAGAGTAACCTCCTAAGGGGTTGCTGTGTAAGCAGCAGAGGGGGCATCGCGCGACTGGTAACTTAATATATTACACGCGCATTATAGACTACGTTAACTGCTTTACATCAGGTGGGCCGTATGCTAGTATGCCTCCGGATGTTGTATAAAAAAAAACAGAATATTTCTCTAGCGTTATCCCGTTAACTAATCCATTAGGATTGACGGAGTCCGCTATCTAAAACTAAGGGTTTGGCGATTCGACATGGAACGACTGCCATCGAATATCCACGAACCACAGGGGAAACCAGACCTTTCTCAGGCTAGGGGACACGTATACAATATAACCTGGCTTGGCTGTCCAGGTTTCCTTACGACGAGTACAAATATGTACACAAATCCGCTAACACCAATTTAGTGGTACATGCCCCCCACCAGCATTTCGACTGTCGGTTAAAAGGCTGATGCTTTACCCACCGGGCTACCACTACTCCTGAACAGCATCAAACATCAGGAAAGGAGGTCCTCATCTTTACATTTTCGCTCTCGAAGGACCAAAGGACGAGTGCGGCCTTAAGACTTTTTCCATCGATCCACGTTTTTTTTTATACTACGTCGGGAGCTATACGGCCCGCCTGATGTAAAGCGGTTACCGTAGCCTATTAACGCTTGCGATATATTAAGTATCACTCGCGCGATGCTTCCTCTGCTGCTTACACACCAACTCCTTGGAAGCTTACTGGTGACCTCACTCACACGCAGGAACACAACAACCCTCTAGGGAGTTGTTATTTGGCTGCGGTTTTCTGTGAAGTGGAGGTACTTCCCCAGACGGGCTGCTTTGATGCGCCCTGCTACTCTTAAAATGCAAACGTTTGCAGTCAATTTGCTATTAAAAGTTATGCAAACAACGTTTGATCAGATCTGTTTGTTTGTTCGTAAGGACACCGCTGTGTTTACATACAATGAGCACTGTCTTCCTGCTCTGTGAATCACGGCTGTTCATTAATTACGACATGACATGGATACCTTTCTATAGCCTCGATGTACGTTTGTATGGGAAATTAGCTTGCTTTGAAGATTATTTCAATCAAATCTAGATATTATGAAGTGAAAACGTCTTTAGCGGCGTTGTGCACTTTTTGGGATGAGTAAAAAATGTTAAACTCACGTCGAACATGGTCAAAATGGGCGACAAATTACAAAAAAAAATTTTAATTGTTATATAATTGACGAGCCAGGTGTTCCTCTGGCAATGCAAGCTTGCGCATTCTCAACTGGTTATTCTTGTTAAATGTCCGAACAAACGGAGCATGCCTTTTCTTATCTTAACATCGACACATTATTTTTACCAGAGGGAGACTTTGTACAGTCGTCGTCTGCGTACCTCTGTCTCACCTATGTCTACCGTCAAGCAGCTATATTTATATAGCAGTGCTCCGGCTTGAAGGGTGAGATATGGCATAGAAATTACCGGGTACTGTGACGAAACAGCCTTAGATCAAAAGATTGGCAGCGCGCGAGTAACATCCCCGCGCTGTTGCGAGCGGCAATCAGCTACGGTAACTGCTTACCATCTAATGCGGACCGCATGCTTGTTTACCAACCTAGATGTATATATTAAAAAAAAATTGGTTGTCTGTAAAGTTGGTTTACGGACGATAATTTTACGTGATAACGTCATAAGAAAACATTCAACAGTTGACAAAACAGTTCACGTGTAGGTTGTGTGCTGCCGCTGTCTCTCTTCTACTCGGACGCATCGGCCGATGGAGTGGAAGAGAGATAGATGCGTCAAAGCCGAACGCTTAGGCCGATCGTGCCTCTCTATCGCTTGTTCCGCGCTCTCGCTTGCACGCTCGGCTCACGCGGAACGTGACAATGAGTCATGCTTTTTCGTGCGTGCAGCCGGCGTTCATCGATTTATAAAAAGTTATCACGTCAAAAAAACGAGTAATAAGAAGTAGAACAATAATAATAAATAAATATTGTCGGACAAATTACACAGCGCCATCTAGCCCCAAAGTAAGCGAAGCTTGTGTTATGGGTACTAGACAACTGATAAACATACGTAAATACATTTTTTTTTTGTAAATACATACTTATTATACATAGAAAATACCCAGACCAAGACAAACAGACATGTTCATGCACACAAATGTTTGTCTTGTGTGGGAATCGAAACCACGAGCGTTGATGTCAAAGTAGCGAACAGCGCGTTTCACCACTGCGCCACCGAGCTCGCCAAATGACAATAATGTCATAAAACCTCTCTAGACTCCAAAAATAAGTACATGCGAAAGCGTATCAACAACGTGACATCATGCAGTGTTAAACAAATTAAGATAAGTGGTCCAGTTACATGATATCTCTGTTTATCCACGCTTGTTTGAGTTTTCGCTATCTGAAACTGGGTTGCGAGTTGCGGCGCACTTCTTGTAACAATAACTTTAGACAATGAATACTGGTTATACATCTAGAAAGAAATTGTGGTACATGAGAATTTCAGAAAACTGTAAATTTATAGAATACTAGCTGCTGCCCGCGGCTCCGCCTGCGTGGAGTCAAATAACGTTGCCTATGTGTTAATCCAGATCAATTTTTGATCTGATCAACCAATTCGTATAAAATTGATGTTAAATTTTATTTTGATTTTAAATTGCGGCCGCCATTGTTTTTGTTTTGAATCGATTGACAGGTAGCAGACAAAATAAGATTTTAAAGTTTTAAAGTTGATAAATATGGATGATATTCACTGCGAAAGTTGTTCATGTGGTGTGTGTAGGGAAACTAAAAAAAGATGCGTTTTCAAAACTATCTTTCGGTGAAAAAAAACAAGTGATCACATACATCATTATTTTCACAATTCACACAACTGGGTAACCAAAATCAACATTCTGTATTTTTTGGTAAGTTAATAACTTTAAAAAAAATCTGCCTACACTGTCAAAAATCTCTGTGCACGCCACTGGCGTGAAGATATATATACATACACATTGTATTTAAAAGAGAACACCTATTGGCTCTTTAAAAAATGTTCCTCATCACAAAATGCAACTCATCACAATTAGATCACAAAAGAACTGAAGGTATTAACGTTAACCCACTTGCTTATCTTACTTTCGATTTCGTTCTTAGGCTTTATGCAGACTAGCGACTTCATTCCGCGACTCAAGTTTAATAGGATCGTCATTTATTTCTTAGAATTATGGTGATAAACGTTACGTCAAGCATGATGTAACGTTCAGGAAAAGAACAAATACGAGTATATTCTGCTGCCATGGGCATGAAAATTTAAAAATTAAATGGATAAATGAATGAATGTTATTGAATGTATAAATTAAAATGATTATTTTTTTTTTTTTTTTTTTTATTTATTTATTTAGGTACACAATACAAATTACAGTTAAATCTAGCTTAAATTATAAATAGTTGTTATTACATCTGAACTGTAATCTATTGACACGTGCACACAACATGATCAATAATTTTAGCGCTCATAGTCCTATATAAATACACACACACCTACACACATGTATACATGCATATACACACATGCACACTTGCATACATATACACATGTGCATAACGCTTACTATGCATTTCCACTACCCATATCTACTATGAAACAAAAATCACAAACAGAAATGAAATGATTCGTATTTTTGTTTGTAATGGATAAACCCAAAAGATACTGAACCAATTTAAAATTAAAAATATTTAGCCTTCAGAAAGCCGCATGATCAGCGTGCATGCGTCACAGGCCATATGGCGTGGCTATGGCATACGTGCAAAACCGGGCCGGATCGTTAGTATCCATTAAAAACAAAGCACAATTTAAAGAAATGTATTAAAACATTGCGTACTCGGACACTATAAAATATGCGCAAAAGGTAAAAGGCAAACTGCAGCGCCTCACTGAGTCAGATCAGAATGCTTGAGAAAGATGTCTTTTAAGCAGTTCTGAAATTTTCGAAGGCTCAAATGGAATATGTCGAGATTGGGTGTCGTGCTCGACACGTCATTATATAGACGACACATACGGACTATAGGGTTAAAAAAAGAGGTATTATTAGTATGGACTTGTAAGGCAAAAGTGTTACGATTGGCATCACGTGATCGAAACTTTGTTTTAAGATTTAAAAGTGAGAGTAATGATGGTGAATCAAAGTTATTGTTAACAATTTTGAATAGACAGGAGAGTGCAAAATAATTGCGTCTGTTTTCCAACGTACTGAGTTTAAATTTAGTTAATTTGTCCTTGTAAGTGGTAAGCTGGCGACTCAAACCGGTTCTATAACACAGTAATTTTAAAAACTTCTTCTGTATCCTCTCAATGCGATCTGAGTGAACATTATAGTAGGGAGACCAGATGACAGAGTTATATTCAAGGGTGGTTCTAACTAGTGTATTGTATAAGTATACATGTGACCGTGGATTTTGAAAATCTTTGGCGGATCGTGAAATGAAGCCAAGCATTTGAGAACCCTTTCTTGCAATATGGTCATAGTGCGTATGAAAAGATAATTTATCATCAAAATATACGCCTAGGTCTTTGACAGCATTTTTCCTTTCTAGTACATGACCATTTATTGCGTAGCTGAAAATAAATTTATGGTTTTTACGAGTGAATGAGATTATATTACATTTCTCAGCATTTAGGTACATACCATTGTTCTCGCTCCATTCAGAAATCACATCCAAATCTCTCTGCAACAAGCACGCATCTTCGATGTCATCAATCACTTTAAACAGCTTGAGATCGTCTGCGTAGAATAAGCTGTGACATGTAAGTTTGTTTGCTAGGTCGTTTATAAATATGATAAAGAACAGAGGACCCAAATGCGATCCCTGCGGAACTCCCGAAACGACCATAATAGGTCCTGATAGATGTCCTCGAATGGCAACCAGTTGGCTTCTCTTAGACAAGTACGATTCAATCCACCGCAAAAGATTTCCGTGCACACCATATGCTGCAAGTTTATTGCAAAGTATTTCATGATTTACCCGATCAAATGCTTTTGCAAAATCTGTGTACACCGAGTCAACCTGACATCGTTTTGCAAATGCACTACATAAATAGTTTAACCCAAAGATAATTAAGCAATGAGTTATTCCTTCAATATTTTAGCAATTAGTATGCCACCTGGAGGTTACCGAGGTTCATAAAAGACAGTAATGTGTCGTGAATAATTTTCTTTAACATTGTATATATTTATGTATATATGTTTTAAAGTGTTCGCCGGAATAATGCGTCGCTCGCTTAAGATTCATCCAAATTATTCTCAGAACCACAGTTTAGTTCTTTTAGCCGTTTGGAATGATAATAATACGTCGAGTAACAAACAAGCAATGTAAAGCGGATACCGTGGCCCATGAAATGCTCGTAATAAAAGGAATTGCCAGTGCTCCCATCCTCGCTGCTAAGCATATACTCGTGGGTTTACTACTCATTCGTAGGAACAAAATGTCATCCAGAGAGTAGAGTTACATGGCCACAGAATCCGTGAGATGGAGATGATTCCCCACTCTGACGGCATAATTAAAATTTGCCCGATCTCTTTTACGCCAAAGCCTCAACGAACAAGTGCGTTCCCTAAAATTGATACGTTCCATACGTAAGGATAAAATATATAATATTTTATATTTTTGGATAAAAAATATAAAATATTATATAAATTATTTAATAGGCCGTGTTTTATCAGAAGGTAATGTCAGGAGCCCTAGAAACCGGCGAGCGTGCATGAGAAGAGCAATGAATGTTCAAGAAGCGAGTGAGGTATGTAAGGATCGAGTCACGTGGCGCTCGGTTCTCTCTGCCTACCCCGTAAGGGATTTGGCGTGAAGTTATAGATAGATAGATATTTTTGGAAACCAAAACGAGTACCCTGGTGGCCGACCTCCTTTGCAATGGTGTAAAATCGTGCTTTTTTTTCAGGAATAACACTTTTTCCTCTATACTAATATATAAAGATGAAGAGTTTGTTTGTTTAAACGCGCTAATCTCTGGAACTACAGATCGGATTTGAAAAATTATTTTTGCATTTGATAACACAATTCTTGATGAAGGCTATTCAACATCATATACGTCCTTTAGAAGCCGAGAAAAAGAAATAAAGAAAAAGCGGTTCCCACGGGTTACGGAAATACGCGCGAACGAAGACGCGACCTGCAGCTACTAAGCTAGATAAACTTAAAAATTAAATGTATCAATGCAGGCAGGCGGCAGTACGCTTGAGGTATAAAAAAATGGGTAACAAAAATCATATGAATAACATTTGAGTATCGTAAACATCACAGAGAGTCGCCGGTGTGCGCCAGCCCTACAGCCATTCGCACACAAAACGCATTACGCAAGGCGCATTGTATTTTGCAAGTATAGGTAATCTTCTTGTAAACAGTATTGGATAAGTGTTAATTGAGATCTTCTTGTATCCTCTGTTGAGTAAGATGGTGCTGTTATGTAAGCCGGTGTTTTGTCTTCGTTTGGAGTGAACTGATGCGCAGCCTACACGGGAGAATAAGACCTAATAAGACCTCTTTCGACCGTTTTTAGAGTTCCGTACCCACAGGGTAAATCGAAACCCTATTACTGTGGCTCCGCTGTCCGTCCGTCCGTCTGTCACCAGGCTGTATCTCATGAACCGTGATAGTTAGACAGTTGAAATTTTCACAGATGATGTATTTCTATTGTCGCTATAACAACAAATACTAAAAAATAAAATAAAAGAAATATTTAAGGGGGCTCCCATACAACAAACGTGATTTTTTTTGCATTTTTTATAGATAATGGTACGGAACCCTCCGTGTGCGAGTCCCACTCGCACTTGGCCGATTTTTTTTTTGTACTATGTCACGAGACATGCAAGCAAGCCCATCTGCTGTAAAGCAGGTACCGTAGCCTATTAACGCTTGCGATATATTAAGTATCACTCGCGCGATGCCTTCACTGCTGCTTACACAGCAACTCCTTGGGAGCTTACTGGTGACCTCATTCACACGCAGGCACACAATAACCTTACAGGGAGTTGTCAGTGGTTTTCTGTGAGGTGGAGGTACTTCGCCAGACGAGCTGCTTTCACGCGCCCTACCTCTCTTAAAACACCCAGACCAAGACAAACAGACATGTTCATGCACACAATTTGCGTTGTGTGGGAATCGAACTCACGAGCGTTGGTGTCAAAGTCGCGTCATTCACGACTGAGCCACCGAGCTCGTCAAAAGTGTATTAAATTCGTGTGTCCATTTATGTGTATATTTGTAATAGTAATGTGTATACGGTTTTTGCATAGCATAATTTGTCGTCATGTGTACATCCACACATCGCCCTCACGTCTCCATCCTCCCCGTAATATCAGCCAGGTGTGTCGTGCTACTAATAACTTCATGTTATTAAACATTATGTCACCTTGGAATAACAAGTTAATGATTGAAAACACACATTTGTACTACAATGACACGTACTTGAGGACACCCGTGATCTCATAATATTCTACGTATACACTATATTATACTACATTTTTCTATTGAACTCTATTCCTTTGCATCAAGGTTTAATTTCCTTCAATATTTCTCGTGAACAATTATTAATGTAAATGTTTCTACTCTATATACATACTATAACATGTTATTGAGATTAGTTTCTTTTGAACTTTACAACATTGTATCAAGGTTTAATTTCCTTCGAAGTATCTCGTGAACAATTATTGATTTAAATGATAAGTACGCAATATAAGTATATGTACGACAACATTTTAATATCGACGTTATTACCTACGACTTGCGGTTGAAAATTCAATTTTAATGTTGATATTGACAGTACAGCACATAGATTAACATACTAACTTAAATAATAGTCAAGTTTTGTTTTCCAAGGAGTGGTTTAAGATTCTAAAGATCTATTTCAAAAGTGTTTTCAATAGGAAATATTGTTTCTTTTTATTGTTGACAAAAAAAAACTAAGTTGATATTAACAAAGCACTATATAACCAGTTGAGAATGCACAAGCTTGCATTGCCAAAGGAACACCTGGCTCGTCAATTATATAACAATTCAATTTTTTTTTAATTTGTCGGCCATTTTGACCATATTCCTTAAGAGATAGGAACGGTGTTCCTGAACATGCCTATTCTATTTTTTTATGCTGAATCCGAATCTGAAGTCAAAATTCGAATATTCGAAAAAAAACGCACACACAGACAAACATATAGATTTTATATAGGAACGGTGTTCCTGAACAGTTTTAAACAAACCAAGTTAAATAATCACGATCATCATCGTCCAGTACATTCAACTTGGTGGTATTAGTATTCTGAAATCAAGTGCACGTCGGAATGCCGCTGTGACCATGTACGGTGGGTAGCTCGTTCTATTTCTAGTAACAACTATTTGTGTTGTAGGAAGTACTACCACTGCATGTTGTGAATGATGGAGTAACAGACAAACATATGGAAGATAAAAAATAAATAAATATTATCGCACAAATTACACAGCGCCATCTAGCCCCAAAGTAAGCGAAGCTTGTGTTATGGGTACTAAACAACTGATAAACATACGTAAATACATTTTTTTTTGTAAATACATACTTATTATACATAGAAAATACCCAGACCAAGACAAACAGACATGTTCATGCACACAAATGTTTGTATTGTGTGGGAATCGAACCCACGAGCGTTGGTGTCAAGGTAGCGTAACAGCGCGTTTCGCTACTGCGCCACCGAGCTCGTCATATTTATAATAACACCTTTATTACCAAGGTACCTTTTAAAGAACGTGGATTCTCGGCGTATACTTCACGTTGCGGTACTTCTGTTGGCATAATTAAAAGCAAAGGCCCATGTTATTTGTACAATAAATTAAACTTTACCACTCGTGCAAGAGTACCCGATCGTCTTATGCGCCCTAGACATAAGTCTGCCGCTTTCCGTGGCAGTTTCAGATATGCTGCATCTAGATGTTGGAACAACATTCCTCCGCCCATTAGAAATTCCAGCTCCATTAAATATTTTAAGTATAAACTCAAGGAGCGTATTTTGAGTATTCAAAAAACACAGTGATTGCAACATTATAAGCATTTATTGTATGAATAAGTGTGCTTACTTTTCCTTTTTGTTTTTATATTACATAATCTAATGTTAGTTACAATAATATTCCACTCAAATTTATGTTATGTACGTGTTAGTGCCCGCAGCTAAATATAATAATTGGCAGAGCTGCGATAGCCAGCGGAGCCACATTACCCTCAAAATTGCCGTTTGGGGTAGACTGATGTCATCCAGCTAGCGTTTAGACGGTAATAGTGAGAAACTCCAAAATCGACACACTAATAGCTAACATATTGTAGTTTTGTATCCTTTAATTTGAAATTTAAATGTTCGTTGGTGAGGAAGAACGGTCCAAAATCGTTCCAATTAGAAAAAAAAACATATGGGAAAACGTATGGCCGGCCACTCTGCAGTGCAGAGTCTGCACTGCACTCCCATCAACAGAAAAAGTAACAGCACTCGTCGCTAGATGTCGTACACGGTTCCATATATTTTTAAAAAATTAAAAATAAAATATTTAAATATTTTTTAAATTTAAAAAATATCAGCTCTGCCTACACAGCTTGCTGTTATTTACTAGTCTAAATAATTTAACTGGTATCCGCGGAAGACCAGCGTTGTGGTCCACACCACGAGCCACGACACATGCTGAGCGGAGGCCGTTTTGGTGCATTGATGTATAATTAGTTGTAATTTAACAAGCATGTGAAATGTAACCAAATAAACAAATTTTTCTTTTTCTTTACCTGGGCGACCGAGCTTTGCTCGACGTCGGGAAAGACACCTGTATGAATTTAAAAAGTATAACTTTATTGACGAGCTCGGTGCAGTGGTTAGTAACCCTGCTTTGACACCAACGCTCATGGGTTCGATTCCCACACAGGACAATCATTTGTGTGCATGAACATGTCTGTTTGTCACGGTTTGGGTGTTTTCTATGTATCATGAGCATGTATTTACAAAGTAAAAATATATTTACGTATGTTTATCAGTTGTGTAGTATCCATAACACAAGTTTCGCATACTCTGGGGCTAGATGGCGCTGTGTAATTTGTCCGACAATGTTTATTTATTTTTCCAAATACAAAATTATCTCAATTCTATCTAGTTTCCGAGATGCACGAAATATATATACATATATACAAGAATGTCCAAAGAGATATCGAAGCCGAGGAATACCAAGACTCACCTACCAAGACCAAGCTGGCCGTGTTTTATCAGAGGGTGAATTTAGCCCTAGAAATCAGCGATCGTTCATAAAAAGATTTTTATTACTATGAATGTTAAAGAAGGGCGAGCGAGGTGTGCAAGGATCTCGTCTTGGTGTGCTCGTTCTCTTCTCCTCTGTGCGTACACCGCAAGGGGCCTAGCGTGAGCATACAGTTAGATATAGTTCATACGTTGTGCTCTCAATGCCGTGCCTTCCTTGTGTTTACTTTAAGACATGATGTGATTTCTACCGTATTTACAATTAGATAGATAGATAAAACGTTTATTTGCACAAAAGAACACACATGTAAAACAATGAGATTGTGTTTTTCCAGAGTATAGGTGCCAAGAATACAAATGCTTGCGTGCTTCGGAGGGCACGTTAAGCCGTCGGTCCCGGCTGTTGTCGATAGATGACTGTCGCTAAGCTAAGTCAGTGGTTCTCGGGCGACTTAAAAACGCTGGCCTCCGCCAATCCGCATTTGAGCACCGTGATGGAGTATGCTCTAAACACCTTCGGTTGAAGGGAGGCCCGTATCCCTGCAGTGGGATGAGTAAGGGTTGATGTGCATGTGGATTTTTTAGTATTTGTTGTTATAGCGGCAACAGAAATACATCCGTGAAAATTTCAACTGTCTAACTATCACGGTTCATGAGATACAGCCTGGTGACAGACGGACGGACGGACAGCGGAGCCTCAGTAATAATAGGGTTCCGTTTTATACTTTGGGTACGGAACCCTAAAAACTATTATCAAATGAACAAAATACAGTACAATGTACAGTGATGAATAAGCATGTGTGTCGCTGGTTGGTACGGTTTGTTTTAAGATTCTAAAACATTGGTTCAAGACAGTTATATCCATTTTTCTGTGCATGCTGTGCTTTTTTTTTAAGCAATGAGACACTTAAGAGGGGGCACAAAGCTAAGTGGTGCCTTCATTTTGTTTTTATTAATAACGCTGAATTTAAGACCAATTCCAAAAAACGCTCAATACAGGCACTGCATCCTACTAATATTATAAATGCGAAAGTTTGTATGTATGGATGTTTGTTGCTCTTTCACGCTTAAACGGCTGAACGGATTTGAATGAAATTTGGCTCGTAGATAGATTATGATCTGGATTAACACATAGGCTACGTTATTTGACTCCACGATGGAGCCGCGGGCAGCAGCTAGTAATATATATGTTTATATTGAGACATATTCTGTTTTTATTATTTATGTACATTTAGTCATACTTTTGATTATTGCTATACGTGACCACAATAAGCAATAATTAAAATTTTGGTTATTTGTACACAGATAATAAATACAAGATATGTTTCAAAAAAACATAAATATGATTATTCAGTGCCTGTGTTGAGCGTTTTTGGAATTGGTCTTAAATTCAGCGTTATTAATAAAAACATAATGAGGGCCCCACTTAGATTTATGCGCCCTCTTAAGTCAGTTATGTATAATGTATTTAACGGGACAGGCTCACCACTCATTCCCACCACTGTGTCTCCTGTGTAGCCAGAATTAACAGAGGCGACCACCAAAAAGGCAATAAACAGTGAAGTCTATTGCTGTCCCGGGGGTTAAACTACAGCTGCCTTGGAACTCACAACGAATTTAATCAGAAGAAATTTGTAATACGAGTAGTAGGAAGGTTTGGAATTGACTTCCCCTCTTGGCAAAGTGAGAGACAGCAATATGACAAATAAGGCATTAAAAAAGAGATGGCTAGTCAAGTGAAGCTCAACTGCCGTGCGTATAATGTATATATAATGGTAAACTCGTTGTTGAAAAGCCAATTAAATAAACCGATAAATTATGTTTTATTTACAAGTAACGAAAAACTTTCAGGGGCGCGAAATATTCTTCCAGTTATATATTCTTATTTCACTAAGTCGTAAAACAAGCATACTGCCCACCTGATGGTAAGCACCGTAGCCTGTGAACACTTGCAGCACAAGGTTGCCGACCTTGAAACTTTTTATTTCTCTCGCCATCGTATCGCAAATTCTTCGCGACCGGCTCCTGCCGTTATGAAATTACCGATTGAACAGCTTATGTATATGCGTGATGGGCGACCTTGCGCTTGCGCACCTCTGCGCTGCCCACGACTGTACATTTTGGCTTTGGGACCATGAACTGAATATGCTAAGTTTAATTTATTACTTTGCCATATGATTATCTTACGAGAATATTATATGAAAGGATTGCAACGATTGACGAACCCGACGGTCGAGTGATTAGCAAAAACTACTTTAACACCAACGCTCGTGGGTTCGATTCCCACGCGAGATAAAGATGTCTGCTTGTCTTGGTCAAGACATCGAGTCTCTTTTGACGAACTCAGTGGCTTAGTGGTGGTCCAGATATTTCAGAACGTCTGTACGTATGTTTGTACTCCTTTATCATTATATAACTTAAATAAACTTAACCTCCATGTGATAACATTAAACCGTGACCATATCAAACAAATAAGGTCATATCTCGCGAACGTGACATTAGCATTGATTTTGAAACTAAATTGTTATGAAAATTGTGACACCGAACTTCATTGAAGGCGAGAGTAATTCACATTGTTGATTTGTAGGTTTTCGTATCCAAAGGGTAGGTAGGGGTAGGACTTACTGTTGAACTCAGGGCCAGTGAAATCAATTCATATTGTATCTTATTGATTACATGTGACCTCACTTACAAGCAGGAACACAATAACCTTCCAGGGAGTTGTTATTTGGCTGTTTTTTCTGCGATGTGAAGGTACTTCACCAGACAGGCTGCTTCAATGCACCCTACCTCTCTAAAAACACCCAGACCGAGACAAACAGACATGTTCATGCACACATTACTGTGTGAAATGTCTATTATGACCTACGTGGGAATCAAACCCATGTCTTTAAGACAGGCAGGGTGCATCAAAGCAGTCCGTCTACGGATACTTCCACCTCTCAAATCACCGCAGCCAAATAACAACTCCCTGGTGGATTGTTGCATTCTTGCGAGTGAGTGAAGTTACGCGTAAGCTCGTAAAGAGTTGCTGTGTGAACAGTAGTGTACAGGTGGCATCGCATGAGTGATACTAAATGTATTGCGTTTAATTTAATGCAAGCTTTCATAGGCTTAATCGCTTTACATCAGGTGGGCCGTATGTTTGTATGTCTTGTAATCATTACATGTAACAAAATGCCCCTCAAGCTCAAAAACCTTCGTCAAATGAACGAGTAATTAACAAAAGAGTCGAACCTGCACTTGAAAATTATGAGCGAAGGTTGCCGATACGATCGCGTGTTCCCTTACTTAGCACCTTGGTGGTTTACGACTGCTGCGGCAACGTTATCGGCGACCTTCGTTCTATTTCCACGTATATATAATAATTATGTAAAGGCATGCTCCGTTGGTTCGGACATGTAAAAAAAAAACACGAAACAGATATACAACCCGAAAATAGAAGGATGTAGGAGCCGTGGAAGGCTTGGCCTATCATGACCAAATTGATCGTGTTCTATCAGAAGATGTCAGGAGACATGGAAAACGGCGACCGTGCACGATAAGAGTTATGAACGTTAAAGAAGCGAGTGAGGTGTGCAAGGATGTTATGTGGCGCTCGGTTCTCTCTGCCTACCTCGCAAGGAATTTGCCGTGAAGTTATAAATAGATAGAATATTTATGTAATAAAAACTTTAATATGCACCTAGTTAATTTTCTCGATCGGGCCTCTACGTGTTAGATCTATGTCTCCGTGTGCGCTATCTAAATTCTAGCGTATTCCCGTTTCCTAATCCATTTCCACCACAAGCGGCGTCCGCTACCTAAGATTAAGGATTTGGCAAAGATACCGATTTTGAAATGGAACCACTGCCTCCTCGACCTCCACAAGCCAAGCGAAAACCAGAGTTTTCTTTGGTTAAGTACTTCGAAATAAAAATTTCTTGCGCTTGCCCGCGACGCACTACTTCATCAATCTCTATATCTCTAAAAATGAATGTTTGTCTGTATGTCTTTGAGTCCATACAACTCAAACAGCTGGGCAGATTTTGATGAAATTTTCAGTGAATCTTCAGGTTAGCACAGCAGGTCATCCTGTGAAGTTTGGTAGCGATCATATCACCCGTGCGAAGCCGGGGCGGATAGCTAGTAATATATAAAAATCACCTAGAAGTCGTCACCTCGTGTGGGAATCGAACCGCGTAGGTGTCAAAGTATCGTTACTAAGCGCCAACGAGCTCGTCGTAACATGTACTTTCTCAATAGGGCTGCTTTGATGTGCATAACCCTTTTTTAAAAACAACCAGACAAGACAAACAGACATGTTCAATGTTCATGCACATAAAGCTTTTTGCTATGCGTGTGTGTATACTACTGCGCTCGTCAAATGACAACCCTAGCAATGAAATGAGTCATTATGGACACCCCTGCATTCACTTCCGTGTAATGAAAAACTGGGCTCGTCCCCTTTCTACCGTTCTGTTATTCGTACGGTTAACCGTGGCGGGTGCAGTACAGCTGCTTTTTTAATACTTTTTAACCCCACTCACTCGTAGGAACACAACAACCCTACAGGAAGTGGTTATTTAGCTGCGGTTATCTATTAGGTGGAGGTTCTTCCCTAATCACACTACTATGATACTCTCTAGCTCTCTAAAACACCTAGACCAGGACGAAAAAACATGTTTTTTGTACAACGACGGGAAGCATACAGTAGCTTATGAACGCATGTAATACATTAAGTATTACTGGCGCGATGCCACCCGTGTTGCTAATACAGCAACTCCTTAGGCGCTTACGGGTGACTTACTCAACCACATGCAGGAACACAACAACCCTCCAGAGAGTTGTTATTTGGCTGCGGTTTTCTGTGAGGTGGAGGTACTGCCCCAGACTGCTTTGATGCGCCCTACCTCTCTTAAAACATACAGACCAAGACAAATAGACATGTTCCTGCACACAAATGTTTGTCTTGTGTGGGAATCGAACCCACGAGCGTTAGTGTCAAAGTCGCGTCATTCACGACTGAGCCACCGAGCTTGTCAAAAGTTGTGCCGAGTTTGTGTTAGCTATGTATACACATAAAAGTTTATCCTGTCTGAGAATAGAACTCACGATCCAATTTTTAAGAGAGATAGGACGCATCAAAGCAGCCCCTCTGGGGGAAGTACTCAACTCCATCTCACTGAAAACCGCAGCCAAATAACATCTCCCGTTTTACATCAGGTGGGGCGTATGCTTGTATGCCTCCCGACGTTAAAAAAACGTTTGCATCTCGGGACGCCCGACAGAAGTGATAACTTAAACTAATCCACGTATAATTAAAACTGCCGTATGCGTGAGAGAAAGGGAAGCCAGACAGACTGGCGCCGTAACGCGTTACGTAACGAAGCGGTTTACCCTCCCATAAGAAGTTATCACTTCAAAAAGAGACTTTACTAACCACTCAACATCGCTCGTCAAAATCCTCAACCCTAGCGATGAAATGAGTCATTATTGACACCCCTGAGTTCACTCACGTGTGTGAAAAAACTGGTCTCGTCCCATTTCGACCGTCCTACTATTCGCTACTGCGCTCAGTACAGCTGCATTCTTAGCCTCGTGGGGAAACGTTAATTTCCGTGTTACAGAAAAACTTTGTTCTCATTAGATTTGCGTTGAATTTGTCAAGACAACGCCACCTGTACGTGAGGCACCTTGACCACTGGCTAACGAGTGGCCACTATTACTACTACTATACCTTCACGCCAAGTCCCTTATGGGGTTGGCGGAGAGAATTAAGTCACAATATTCAATGCTTACACACCTCGCTGGCTTCGTTTTTTTTTATACAACGATCATATTATAAGCGGTATCCTATAAACGCTTGAAGTATAGGCTATCGCATCAAGTATAATATAAGTATATAAGTATCGCTAGCGCATTGCTAATTCTGTTGCTAACACGGCAACTCTTTAGGAAATTACTGGTGAGTTCACTTACTCGCAGGAACACAAGAAACGAAGTGGAGGTGGGTTTTCCCATAATCAGTTCGATGTTCCTCTTATTTGGTAATTGATTTTTGGCGGCGATCTTCCATAAGTTAGAGGCGATGGTGAAACGCGCGGTTACGTTACTTTGACACCAACGCTCGTGGGTTCGATTCCCACACACGACAAATATTTTTGTTCATGAACATGTCTAAGAGAGGTAGCGCGCATCAAAGCAGCCCGTCTAAAGAAGTACATCCATCTTAAAAAACCGCAGTTAAATAACAACTCACCACCCCAAAGGGTTGTTGTGTTCCTGCTTGTGAGTGTGATCACCAGTAAGCTCCTGAGGAGTAGTTGCGTTAGCAGCAGAGGTACCATCGCGCGAGTGATACTTAATGTATTCCAAGCGTTCATAGGCTGCGGTAACAGCTTTGACATGAGATGGTCCGTATGCTTGTATGCCTTCAGACGTTGTATAAAAAAAAGGCACTACCTCAGTCGCGCTTACTCCTACATACTTAGCGACTGATTTGTTCAACCTCTTTTTGGATAGAAGGCCGTTTGCTGATCGGCAAGGTACACCATGTGCAGGTTGAAGAGTGGAGTCGCTAACGATAACGATCGAAATAACTTTCACAAGACACATTTAACCAACTTCGATTAAGAAGGATTTTCTCAATTCACCTCTCGGTTTTTTCAAATGCCTAGCAGCGTATCGCTCACATATAAAACTATTAGTATAATGACTTCAATGAAGTCACTTGGAATGATATTAAAACACTTCTTTTCGACTGCAGGTTTTTGAAACGCCTAGCAGCGGATCGCTCTCATACTATTCGCATTATTACTTCAGTGAAGTCAGTTAGGTATGATACTAAGACACTTTTTTTTCGATTGCAGGTTTTTGAAACACCTAGCAGCGGATCGCCCTCAAACATATCTATTAGCGTTATGACTTCAGTGAAGTCCGTTTGAATGATATTTAAACACTATCAAATCATTTCTTAGTTTCCATCCAAGTATGTACTCATACTTACAATATCTACAAACATAATACACGAGAAAAAAAATCCAAAAACAAAGTAATGACACCTCCACAAACGCACTTTAGCCGATTTCACTCAATCGATTCTAAACCACATTGTAATCGATTAATCGAGCACTCGATTCAAACTTTACACTCGGAGCCAGCGTGCGATTCGCTCGGCGGACGCGATGTTACTGCTGCTAACGTTTGCGTTAGGCCCCGGTTTAAGTGACGAACGATTAGCGAGAGCAGATAATTTTTAAAACAAAAGTTAATTTAAAGTTTAAACCGGCCACAACGCAGCTATAACATATAGTAATATTTCTATCTATCTATCTATCTACAACTTCACGCCAAATCCCTTGCGGGGTAGGCAGAGAGAATCGAGCGCCACGTGACTCGATACTTACATATCTCACTCGCTTCTTTAACATTCATTGCTCTTCTCATGCACGCTCGCCGGTTTCTAGGGCTCCTGACATCACCTTCTGATAGAACACGACCAATTTGGTCATGGTAGGTAAGTCTTGGCCTTCCCTGGCTCCTACATCCTTCCACTTTAGCATTGTATATCTGCTTCGTCATTCTTTCATCTTGTATTCTTTCTACATGCCCGAACCATCGGAGCATGCCTCTTCTTATTTTAACACCGACGCTCTCTTTCAGACCAACTCTAGTTATATTTATTTAATTCGCCATAATACTGGATGAGCTTGACAGCTGCCCAATTTGCTTGCTTATAGCCATACAATAACACCTTTAACAATTATATACATTACATAATAAAACGAACACAAGCAATGTAACATTACAATTAACACACAACTATATACAATTAAAATAAAATTAATGACTTAATTCAAGCCATCTTATTGCCGTTCTGCTAAACTCATGCTATGTCTAATGGAATATGTCCAACGCTCTAGGCGTACCGGCGAGTGACGGCGTTCAGTAAACTTGACACCAGTGAGAACAGGGCTGGCTTGAAAAGCTCTGTTCTAGCCCGCGGCGTATATAGAATACGTCACGATGACGTATTCTAAGGTAATTTGTCGCGATGCTAAAATAGTTTGGTTACATTGACGAGCTCGGTGGCGCAGCGGTTAATAACGCAACTTTGACACCAACGCTCTTTGGTTCGATTCCCACACAGGACAAACATTTGTGTGCATGGACGTGTCTGTTTGTCTTTGTCTGAATGTTTTTAAAATAGGTAGAGTGCATCAAAGCAGCCCGTCTGGGCAAGTACCTCCAAAGCACTATGAGGGCTTACATTACATTCAAGTATCACTCGCGCGATGCCACCTCTGCTGCTAACACAACTACCCTCTAGGGAGTTGCTATTAGGTTGCGGTTTTCTGGGAGGTGGAGGTACTTCCCCGGACGGACTGATTTGATACGCCCTACCTCTCTTAAAAATAGCCAGGCCAAATCAAACAGACATGTTCATGAACTCAAATGTTTGTCATATGTGGGAATCGAACCCACGAGCGTTGGTGTCAAAGTAACATAACAGCACGTTTCGCCATTGCGCCACCGAGTTCGTCAGAAATTAACTTGTTTACTTAGCTGAGATAAGCTAGTTCAAAAGACATTTTAAAATATACTATGGCGAAACAGACCGAGGGAAACAGAATCAGTAGATATGCTGTTTCAGTTTCCCTTGGTCTATTTCACCGCTATAATTTATCACGTAACTTTATCGTGGCCGTCGACGTCCACTATTTACCGTAAACGTTGTCAGTTAATACAGTAAACTCACTTTTATAATTTGCATGATGCCGACATTTAACATGAATAAAGGCAGGAGGGAGGCAGGGACAGGGGTGCACGTGGACACACAAACACAATATGGGTTGTGCTCTGAGGAGTTGTTCGACATCATGCCAACAGCCTCGTTTTACAGTCGCACAGCTCGCCGACGGCTGGGAGTTCATCCTCATACACTCGAACCGCAATGGTCGCGTACTATACGATTCCTGAGAAGTTTTCTACCGAGAACTATTTAGTTGTGGAATGAGCTCCCTGCCGAGGTTTTCCAAGGGACTACAGTATGGGGTTCTTCAAGAAAGGCGTGAAGAGGTTCTTACAGGTTTGGCAACGCAAGAATGACACCCCCGGTGTTGCAAATGTCCATAGGCTACGGTAACTGCTTACCATCAGGCAGGCCGTATGCTTGTTTGGTACCTTAGTGGTATAAAAAAAATGAAGCCTCGTAGTTACGCACTACATCGCAAAAATACCGCGACCGTTTTACAAGAAACCCGCTTTCTACGATATCGTCACGGCATAAGATGTAGTGCGGTGCACGTGCACGGCACGACGTTACGAGGAATTTATGAACGCCTCATATACATAAATTGGAGATACCTGTGTCGCCATCTCGATGGTGTCGTTGCGCGTGTCATTCTAACCGGTTAAGCAACATCGACCGCAGCCGGTCTATGGATGGGTTTATCTATCTCGATTTTCTCCGTGCTTCGGAGGGCACGTTAAGCCGTCGGTCCCGGCTGTTGTGGATAGATGACAGTCGTTAAGCTGTGGGCCTCGGGCGGCTTGAAAAAACTGGCCTCCGCAAATCCGCATTTTAGCAGCGTGGTTGAGTATGCTCTAAACCCCTTCGGTTGAAGGGAGACCCGTATCCATGCAGTGAGATGAATTAGGGTTGATGTAATGATGTGATGTGTTGCCATTGTGACGTGGACTTCCACGGTAATATCGTCACGGCGCAAAATTGTTGAAGCGCACATTAGATCCGCTGTCGCTTGTCACGTGAACCGTGGTCTAATGCTAGTGTGGGAGAGGTAGGGATACGTTGGATATTAATTGACGGATGTCTGCATTTGGTCGCGCGAAGGTTTCGCTGTGTGACATAATTTTTAGAATCAATTTGTTGTAATTATTCATCTAGTATTTATTGGTTTATGTATTTCTAATTGACAGTATCCCGTAACCTTCAGCTCTTCATATAGATGGTATTATGTCCGAGCAAAGATAGTATGTATGTATATCTTCACGTCAAGTCCCTTGCGGGGTAGGCAGAAAGTATATATATATATATATATAGTATAAGAGCTTTTAAGACCCTATAAATAAATGGGTCTTTTAAAATCAATCTCTCTGAATGACGAGCTCGGTGGAGTAGTGGTGAGTAACGCTGCTTTGACACCGAAACTCGTGGGTTCGATTCTCACACGGGACAAACATTTGTGTGCATGAACATGTCTGTTTGACTTGGCCTGGATGTTTTTTACCTATTATAAGTATGTATTTATGTATGTTTATCAGTTGTCTAGTACCCAAAACACAAGCTTCTCTTACTTTGGGGATACATGGCATTATGTAATTTTTCATTATAATATATGTGTATATAGGATAAGATAAACGGGACAGGCCCACCGCTCATATCCACCACTGTGTCTCCTGTGTAGCCAGAATTAACAGCGACGACCACCAAAAAGGCAATGAACAGTGAAGTCCATTGCCGTCCCGGGGGTTAAACTACAGCTGCCTTGGAACTCACAAACGAATTTAATCAGAAGAAATTTGTAGGAGTAGGAAGTTTTAGAATTGACTTCCCCACTTGGCAAAGTGAGAGACAGCAATATGACAAATAAGGCATTTAAAAGCCTCAAAGAGATGGCTAGTCAAGAGAAGCTCAACTGCCGTGCACCACGGTTTATCAAGTATCTAACACTATTGGGACCTAAACTGTGAGTTGTTACCTAACACATCGATTCCAATAATATAGATTGCAGAACCGCCTAAACGCCTGGTAGTTCTCCCTTGTTGCCACCAAATCAGAATAAGTATACTACCCCGGATGTGACACGCAAGGAATTTAACATATCGTCCCGCTCCCGTTGCCAGAGATCGCACTCCCAGAGAACATGATGTGCTGTTTGCTCGAATTCATGATTTGTCGTAGAACACTCACATAAAGGCGATGACACAAGTCTAAATGAAAAGAGCTTCGCCCTAAAGTTTCCATGCCCTGTTAAAAATTGCGCAACAAGATGATCGACTTCTAACCACTCTTTACTTAATCTGTCTCGCACTGATTGAAAGAACAGATACAGGTGGCGTCCTTTAGTAGAAGTTTCCCATCTTTCTTGCCATTCCGACAGTAAAGTTTCAAATACATAGGATAAGATAATATACATATTAGTTTAAACGTTTTTAAAAATAATGGCGGGCTTGTTTTTTTATGTTTTAATAAATTGGCTCGTTACCCATCGAATGCTAACCCCAACGCTAACTTATGGAAGTGAGAGCTGGGAATGGCAGAGAGAGACCATGAAATCAGAATAAATGCGGTCGAGATGAGAGCATTGCGCAAAATTTGTGGCATAACGCTTGCTGACCGCGTTCGTAATGATGACGTAAGAACGAGAGTTCGTCTGAAAGAGAGTGTTGATGTTAAAATAGGAAAAGGCATGCGCCGTTGCTTCGGACATGTAAAAAGAATGCAGGATAAAAGAATGACGAAACAGATATACAATGCGAAAGTGGAAGGATGTAGGAGCCGAGGAAGACCAAAACACCCCTACCATGATCAAATTGGTCGTGTTTTATTAGAAGGTGATGTCAGAAGCCCAGGAACCGGCGAGTGTGCATGAAAAGAGCTATGAATGTTAGAGAAGCGAGTGAAGTCAGTAATGACCGCATCTTATGGCGCTTGGTCCTCTCTGCCTACCCCGCAAGGACCTGACGTGAAGATACACATACATACATAGATACCTATCGAATTATGGAACCCTAAATAACATTTTCCTATTACTGAAATAAAATTTGTGTATATCCCCCACAGATTATTAGGGTAATTGAAACGGGACCGGCCCCAGGTGGGAGCGCTAGGGCCAGCCTTCAAAAGGTAATGGATTAAAAAAGTTCACTCGCAGCTTTATGGTAACAATGTGAACAAAATCCGGCATATTGCGAGCCGAGCTTCGATCACTGAGAATTCCGTACGCGATATTAAGGCGACACCTCGATCGTGAAGCTTTAAAATGGCTCCGCCCAATCACCCCGCGCCCCTCAAGTGACACTCTACGCTCGATTTGTAAAATTTGAAATTAGCGCCTAATAGGTAACCTGGGGTCAACGTATAGTCAATGCAAACGAACAGAAAAGCTACGGAGTCGCGTCACACAAAAAAAAATTATAATATCAATATTTAAAAATTATTGATTTAATTATTATTTAGCTTTATACATACTGAACCAAACATATTTATTTAAGCTAGACGGAAAACAATAGTAATAATAGTAATAAAAAACTACAGAAACGTATTCACTTTTAAAAGTTTATTGAAAGAGAAATCAATGACATCGTTTTATGTTTATATCTCTACAAGTTAACTTAGGTCTCGTTCAGTGGCGCCCTCATTGAATAAAGAATCATATCATAGCATAGAAGATAAACATTATGAAATCCTATGTTGCATTTATTACGAAGATAGTAAAGTATTTTTACGTCATTAAACCAACACTCAAAATATTCCACTATCGTTGTTATAAGCAAAAGTGCTAAAAGAGGCCGTTTTTGGCAATTATGCCTATAACAACGAAAGCAAAACATTTCAATTGTTGGTTTAATGACGTAAAAGTACGTGTGTTACAAATAACACACGCAACACAGGACTTTATAATGTTTATCTTCCACGCTATGATACGATATTTTATTCCTTGAGGCGCCACTGGATGGCATGTATCCCCCTTAAGAAGAATGAAACACCAGCTACATAATACAACATTGTTTATCGAGAGGCTAAAGCGGGCCATTTGTTGATTCGGGCACATATGTTCGAGTGTCATAATGGCTGATAGCGCCGAGTAAACACAGGATTTTTTTATTTCGAATAAATAAGAGAAATAAAATTATCAGATTGAATTAGAGAAAGTATTCCCGCTATTACTACTAGTTTTTATATAATTTTCGCAACACATTAACATAATGTGACCTCCAGGATTTTTTTTCTTTACAAAGAAGTTAAGGGCTATAACTTATAACACACACTTTAGCCCCTCTACGTTATACCTTTAATGCTATTTTTTTAGAGCACGAAGAGTAAACATTTTATTACAAGCTTTTAGCAACTTTTAGTGCATAAAATGGTATACGGCATCTACACAACTTTCACGCGTCATACCTAACATCGACGAATATATCATTCAGGTATCTACTGAAAGATTGCGTACCTAAATGATAAAGAAATTGTATATTTTGATCATTAAATGTAAATTTAACCTTTACCAAAAATTTATCAAGCACTTGGAATCCAATCAGCGAAATGTGAAAAAAACAACCAATATTTTAGGGTATCCTTCGAAAGAATAAATTATAATGATTAATTTCATCTAATGATATAGATTTATAAATTTATGGAAAATATTTAGATTTAACATTCAATTATCACTAAGATTTTAAAAATTGCTGTTTTTGACCCTAACCGTTATGTAGCTAAATAAATTGATAAAATTATAATTTATAAAATTAATTTTTATTCCTTGAGCCTCTTTAATAAGCACAAATCTTGATTTGGTGCCTTCACCACCAGACTACATTCAAGCTATTTCACGTAATATATATAACCGCTATGAATAAACAAACGTCTTGAAGTACTCGTTTATCCTTGGCGCTAATTTTGGATTGGGATTGCAACAAACATATTTTTAAAGAGTAAATAGCTCTAGCCTTGCCTCCTGGATCCTAGCCTTGCTTGATGCATCGCCAGGATCCAGGAGGTCTGATTTTAATTTTTTTCTCATTATCTCCTCCTAGGAATATAATGGATAGTTCAATTACTTCCCGATAATCGTCACGTACAATGTTTTTTTGTAATTCTTGATTATAAAATATCAACAATTCTTTTATTATTGTATTACCAAAATGTTGTGTGACAATATCGGTGTACGATTGAATAGCAGCAGGATTAATAGTTTTCCAGTCGTCTCTAAATTTTTTGAACATTGGGATATCAGGGCTGCTTGTGACTTGGTGGATTTTTGATTCGATTTGACACAGCTTTACCTTGATCCTGGCCGGAAGAGCTCTCTAGTTTGGGTACAGCCAGAAGTTGTTCATTTTCTCTAAATGAAATTAAAATTGGCAGGCGTTCTTCTTTAGGGCTTCTCACGTCCAGACCAGGTAACAATTTCCCATTCCAGTAAACGGTCACCATTTTAGACATATTATTTTGAAAATCTGATTTTATAGATTCCGCTCTATCTTTTCTACTCTGAGTGCTAATGCGTTGATAGACGATTTGTTTATCGGTAAATCATCACAGCTAAAATCTAGTGCTTCTACTACAGCCCGGTGTATATAGACAGAATCCCTTATGCTTAATTGAGATCTATCTAAATCTGCAACTAACATAGGCGTGATAAAGTCTTCCTTCCTCGTAACACATTTGGTCATGACTTTTTTTCTCTTCTTTTAATTTTCTCTGTTTGGTCCTTTCTTCTTTTTCGGCTAACTTTTTTTTGTGCGCCTGCTAAACATCCTGAATTATTTATATAAATATTTTGTCTTCTTCTATTGTAATCCGTTCTAAAGCATCAGCGTGTGCTATATCGAATAAACTATCTAAATTATTTTGAAAGTCCTCACGGCGCTTGTAAACATCTTGTATTTTTTTGGAAATTTTTTGCAACTCCCTCCTGGTGAAGATTCACAAGTTATTTTACACAGTTAGGTATATCTCTGGTAGGGATCCTAGCTTTTTCCCTAAATATAATACACTCTCGAATGACTAGGTATGCGCTTTCACTAACAGTCAATTTAACTTCGCGAATTTTATAAAAAAGTACAGGAAGAACATGATTTTGCGCCTATTATTTGATAATTTACGTCTCCAACTAAGAAAATACTTGATTTATTGCTTCTCAATTCCAGTGCCATCTTATAAAAGTTAAAACATAACGTATTAATCACGAGAATAACTGACATTCAAAATTAATACACGGTTAGGTAATTATGACGAAGTTAACGATGTTCTCACTAAAGTTATTCTTTGGTTTAGTGTTAATAATCTGCTTTTAAATGATAAAAAGACTAAAGTAATTAAGTTCTCAACACCTAATGTAAGACAGGTGGCTACCAATGTACATGTTAATGGAACTAATTTAGCCTCTGTGGAGACAACTGTGTTCTTGGGTATAACAATTGACTCCAGACTACAAAGGGGCCCACAAATTGAAAAAATATCAGGAAAACTAAGTTCTGCAGCTTATGCAGTGAAAACTATTAGACGGCTCACTGATATTGATACGGCTAGAATAGTTTATTTCAGCTACTTTCATAGTACTATGTCATATGGAGTTCTTCTTTGGGGTAACTCCGCGGATATTAACACCATCTTTTTATTGCAAAAGAGAGCCATAAGAGCTATCTACAAACTTGGTCCCCGGGAGAGCCTTAGAGAAAAATTCAAAGAAATAAATATTTTAACAGTCGCATCGCAATATATCTATGAAAATCTTTTGTATGTCCATAAAAACATAGACTCATTTTGTAAAAAGAGTGATACTCATAGCATAAATACTAGATATAAGCATAATCTTGTGTTATATGCAAGCCGTCTCCACAAAACAAGTAATTATTTTATGGGGCAATGTATACGGTTCTATAACAAACTTCCCAGCAATATAAGAGATTTGTCAATAAACAAATTTAAAACTACTATTAAAGCCAAATTGTGTAGCAGGGCATATTATAAAGTATCTGACTATATTAATGATAAAAATGCCTGGGAGTGAGTCGATCCAATTATAATGTAATTAACAAAATATGTAAATTTGTTTGGATACCAAAAGAGGGATGCATGAGTTTTTTGGCAGTATTTTTATCAGTGCTCATCTAGTCATAAACTGCACGGTAGGGGAAAAAATGTGACGATTCCAAACAAATGTAGCCATTTTTACGGAATAAAAAGATTTTGACTTTGAATTTGAACAAATGAATACCGCGAGTACGTGCGGCACTGCCGCGCAACTTGTATGAACATGTTTCGATGTAATTCGGCACGGATTATCGTAATCCAAATAAGTTAAAAATTAATTTCCGAGTGTTTTAAAAGCAAATGAACAAAACTAAGACATATGCGTTAGAAAATAAAAACTTTGAAAAATAAGGGACACCCTAATATACATATATACAAATAGATTTTATAATCTATTCATATTTAAAAAAAACATGTGACAAATGATTTTCTTGCTGTTTCATAACTTTAACTTCAGTATAATGACATTTATTGTATTTTATTTATGTATACTCTGTGTTTTGTATTGTTGTACGTTTCCTTGTTATTTATTAAACTCTCAAGAAGAAAGAACCAGGACCATCTCTGATGTTGCAAAATAAATCTAATCCGTACAATAGTTCAATACTAACCACAATGTATAGAATAGATGATTTTTTTGTGTTTTCAGTGTTGGTTCATAGTAAATATTATTTGTTTTCACGAGTACCATGGGTATAAGTATACTATCTATCTATATCTTCACGCTAAATCCCTCGTGAGCGCCACATGACTCGGTACTTACACACCTCGCTCGCTTCTTTAACATGAAACATACCGAGTTTTTTTAAAAACTATCAAAATATACTATTTTACTAGTAATTATTTTAATACAAAAAAAAAAAAAAACCTCCACTGGTTTTCTATCTTCTGATTGGATAAATTTCCAACGTAAACTAACCTTCACCTACGTACAATGTCTAAGTCGGAGTTCGGTGAGCTTATAATGGTTACTATGAGTTTGTCGTCCCGTATGACACTTACGTTAAAGTAGCATATAAATCGAGTAGTGATTCTTCTAGTGGAATATGTTTATTTAGTAAGTTTCTCCTAAAAAACAAAACAGCAAAAATATTCTATTTTATAAGATTTTATTTTAATACAAAGAAATAAAGAGTCTCCACTGGTTGCTATGTGCTGAGAGCGCGAACCTTATTGGTATAAATTTCCAACGTAACCTGACCTCCACCGACGTACAACTTCTAAGTCGGAGTTCGGTCAGATTATAATGGACATAATAGGAGTTTGACGTCCTATATAGGTACGCGGTCAGCCTGTGGATAATGTATACCAATTATCAAATGTTACTGTTTATTCCTGCAAAAAATAACTCTTATTTAATTAATGCAGTTTTATATAGAGTTATTAAGTAAGCAAAATTAAAAAAAAGTTTGAAGAGGAATTAAATAGCTTGGGCCAACCATACCTAGGAACTGTTCTAAAAACTAGAAATATGTCTGTCTACACAATGTTACTATAATATGTTTAATGAATATAATAATTAAAAAAAAAAAATACCTTGTCTTGTTCGCCTCCGCCATTCTACGAACATTTTCTTTGTATTTTTATTCTATATATTTTCTTTTTAGTGTTCCCCATTATTACAACAGTATAATAAATATATATAAACCTATAATATTATTTACTACTTATATCTAATAATAATACACTTACGCTAAATACTATAATATTGAATATTTACAACTATTAATTATAAAAACTTTGGTGTCGCGATGTTAATGGAGCGAGCTCGAGCAGACAGTCGACATAGGTCTCACCTCGAAGCGGGCTGCAGCCGGACTGGCTGGATGTAGTTAGTCAACGCGTTTATAATCCTCATTACCGCACAATAAGGTCGAAAACACGTAGCACCCAAGACGAATGTGATCGCTTAGAAATTGTCAGAAACTTAAAATATTTTTAAAAAATTTCATGTTTCACTTATCAAAATATGCAGCAACCATATTATAAACATAGATATTACTAATAGATTTAAGTAATTTTGAAGCGTATAAACAGAACAACTTCGTTGTAATTTCAAAAATAATGAATTTCAGGAGGTGTTTTCGAAAGTAATTATTATCGAATCAATTTTACACAATCGCGTATTTGAGCAAGCAAATTCAAGATAAAGAAATGAAGTTATTTATATTAAAATCTTAGATCCGTCAGTTTAGTCATTAGCCTATACTATTCGATGAAAGTTGGTCTAATTTTTCGATGTGTCGCCTTAACACGTAACGCTAATTTAACAAGATAAGATAACTGCAAGATAAGATGACTGCAATACAGGAACTGCTGCTCACGCGTTGCCACTGTACCAAAGCCCGATTGGGGAAGTACCTCCACACCTCACAGAAAACTGCAGCTGCATAACAACAGCCTAGAGGATTTTTTTTATACTACGTCGGGAGGTATACAAGCATACGGCCCACCTGATGTAAAGCGGGTACCGTAGCCTATTAACGCTTGCGAAATATTAAATATCACTCGAGCGATGCCCCCTTTGCTGCTTACACAGCAACTCCTTGGGAGCTTACTGGTGACCTCACTCACACGCAGGAACACAACAACCCTCTAGGGAGTTGTTATTTGGCTGCGGTTTTCTGTGAGGTGGAGGTAATACCCCAGACGGGCTGCTTTGATGCGCCCTACCTCTCTTAAAACCTCCAGACCAACACAAACAGACGTGTTCATGCACACAAATGTTAGTTTTGTGTGGGTATCGAACCCACGAGCGTTGGTGTCAAAGTAGCGTCATTCACGACTGAGCCACCGAGCTCGTCTTGCGTTCCTACGGGTGCAGTCCTGAGGAGTTGCTATATTGGTAGCGGCGAACGATACTTTATATTGCCGATGAACGCTTGCAATAGCAACTAATCTACATATTTACATCAGTGCCTTCGGATGTTGTAAAAAAAACGAGTTGTCCGTGGACGTGAGTTTTAACTGAACACGTCTTCGCAACTGGTTAACGAAATTAAGTTATACTGAAACGAAACTATATGATTCAGCAAAATGAACTCAAACCCACCACCAAAAGTGGTGGTTTCTCTTCCACCGCGCGCGATGCGTCACAGTCCTCGTTCAACGTACCGAATTATTTAGCTATCAAGTGGTGTAATTAAATTTTAGATGTAAACCATAGATAGAGCCACAACACCTAATTGTATCCCCCGCTTTTATTATCATATCAGTATTCTGAAGAGCCTCCCACTACGGGAGCAAATTATTAAAGATGTATTCTCGTCACAAAGTCCACGCAAAAGGCAGCGCGCCAAAGTATTCTGCGAGTGCTCTACACAGACTAGAGTGACCACTCCATCCTCCCGGTCGGCGGGCAAGTGGGACATTTTATAACCATAAATCTCGGTAAATGTCAAAGATATTTTCCGTAACATTTTTCTCATTCATTTACACGCAAGCAACGCGTAAGAAGTTAGAAGCACATTTTTGCACGTTAAGCCGTCGGCCCAGTGGGCCAATTCTGCTAAATAACTGCAACTGCACGTTTACGCCTGTCACTTGAGTCGTGCAGGAATAGTGCAGTGCCGATAGGTGTATTCTACTAAAATATCTTGCACTGCAACTGCGCTGGAACTGCGCGTATGCTGCACTGCAACGGCACTGCACCTACGCTGCAACTGTGCGTATCCTGCAAATAAACTACTTAAAACCTGAAATGTTGCCATATTTAAATTTAATAAAACAGAATTTTTATTTAATGTTGACTCCTATAGTTTCACTATTGACCTTGGTTGCCGGAGTAGAGGTATTTCTAACCGAAAACAAGCTTTACTTAATTATATTTATCCACAAACATCTCTCAAAACAAAGCAAATATAATTCACCGCCTCAGAATATTAATTTCACTTCGCAAAAGTTGCTCAAGAGTAACGTTATCAAAACTGCAAGTAAACTCCTTCAAAACATCTGTCACCGGTATACAAATGTCAAAACAATTTATCAGAATACGATTATGTTGCAGGAAACGTGCAGTTGCAGTGCAGGTTTTTTAACAGAATAGCGATTAATTTACTGCAACATTCCTGCAACGTCGCTGCTGTCAGATCGTTTAACAGAATACCGAAACGTCAAAATGTACGGATTTTGACACACGCCGCGCTGCAGTGCAGTTGCAGTTTTTAGTAGAATCGGCCCACAGTAGGCCGATTCTACTAAAAAACTGCAACTGCACTGCAGCGCGGCGTGTGTCAAAATGTACGCATTTTGACACACGCCGCGCTGCAGTGCAGTTGCAGTTTTTTAGTAGAAGCGGCCTACAGGCTGTTGTCGATAGATGACAGTCGTTAAGCTAAGTCAGTGGCCCTCGGGCGGCTTGAATACACTGGCCTCCGCCAATGCTCATTTGAGCAGCGTGGTGGAGTATGCTCTAAACCTCTTCGGTTAACCCGTATCCCTGCAGCAGGATGAGTAAGGGTTGATGTGATGAATGTATAAGAAATAACATTTAGGTATACGTTTTTTTTTTAAACAATAAACGAGATCACATATTATTATGGCACAATAAATCACTTGACATTATCAGAGTGCACTAAGTTGACAGTGAGACACTTGTTTGTCACAATAGCGAAAAGAAGATGTTTTGGGCAAGGTCGGTGTCGCGGTGGTTAGTAACGCTACTTTGGCACCAACGCTCGTGGGTTCGATTCCACACACATGACAAGGAATTGTGTGCATGAACATGTCTGTTTGTATTGGCCTGAGTGTTTTCTGTGTATCATAAGTATGAATTTACAAAAAAAATGTATTTCCGTATGTTTATGAGATGTCCAGTACCCACAACACAAACTTTGCTTACTTTCGAACAGCGACGTATCAAAGGTAGACACGTTATACACGAACATTTTTGTATTTTAAAATGGCGCAAGTACTACTATATCTACGTACAGTTATTTATTATCACACTTTGCTCTAAAAAGAGACAAATGATAGGGAATACCTGTCGTTAGAAAGAGATGAATATACATCTTTAGTTACGTATTGATTGCTGCTGAGCGCTCATTGGCGCGAGCACTGATTTACCGACATGGAGGAGACTGGGGAAAAAGCTCTGGATTTAATTAGTGTTTAAAATAATAAAACCAATTATGTACAAAACATCTATTTTCGTAATATGAATTGTGAACAATGAAATTATAAAATAATATCGAGTCAGTTTGTGAGTGAATAAAAAAAATACGTATTTGATAAAATATTATTCCCTCAAATAAACTTAACTTATTCCTTTTTTGTCTTTTTTAATCAGTTTTCTAATCTAGACTATTTTAATGCGCGAAATATATTTTAACTTCACTATAATAGCGCGTATTAGGTGAAGCCTGTGATTATAAGTCGGATATTGCTCTAGGAAATGACAATTTAAAGAGGAAATTACATCATTGCGATATAGGAAACTCTTTAAATGACGACTCGAAATTTGACGAGCTCGGTGGCTCAGTCGTGAATGACGCGACTTTGATACCAACGCTCGTGGGTTCGATTCCCACACAAGGCAAACATTTGTGTGCATGAACATGTCTGTTTGTCTTGGTCTGAATGTTTTAAGAAAGGTAGGGCGCATCAAAGCAGCCCATCTGGGGAAGTACCTCCACCTCACAGAAAACCGCAGCCAAATAACAACTCCCTAGAGGGTTGTTGTGTTCCTACGTGTGAGTTTGGTCACCAGTAAGCTCCCAAGGAGTTGTTGTGTAAGCAGCAGAGGAGGCATCGCGCGAGTGATAATTAATATATCGCAAGCGTTAATAGGCTACGGTACCCGCTTCACAGCAGGTGGGCCGTATGCTTATATGCCTCCCGACGTAGAATAAAAAAAAATTAACCATTTTTTTTTCATCAAACCATCTAGATAATCTAAAATGGAAAGAAATAAATGATAAGTAATATTCTATTCGCTTCATTCTTTTCTAGAACGTCGAGTATTACTAGTATCTAATAATTGAAAATAAGGTAGGTAGGCGTATTACTTAATATAAAACAAAGTTAGGAATAAACTTAATTCACAATTCTGTGTTCATAACGTGATAGTTAAATTTTCCTCAACTTCCCCTAGCAACGGCTGCCACTAGACCCGCTTTAATATTGCTAAAAACTAAATACATTTACTATGTTTTTAATTTAAAAAAACTGTACTTACAAATGAAATGACACGTTTTCCTTGTCTTTAACAGTTGCCGTGTAATTTGTGGACATTCTAAAAACACAGGAAGGCATTTTTGCCAGAAATAACTTATTTACGCTTTGTGGCGAAGTATGTATAGACGTGACGCGAGAGCGTGCCCAACTGAATGCGAGGTGGGCAATTACCTTACTTTCGTATTGCCATTCTAGAGCGTGTACAACGTATCTATGACTATAAAAACATCTTAGCTTTCGAAGATGTTTTTATACGTCGTACACGCTCTAGAATGGCAATACGAAAGTAAGGTAATTGTCAAACTCGCATTCATTTGGGCACGCTCTCGCGTCGCGGCTGTACGTACTTCGCCACAAAGCATAAATGTATTAAGATGTATTAAGATATATAAGATATATTCATCTCTTTTTAACGACAGGTATGCCCTATCATTTGTCTCTTTGTTAAAGCACAGTGTCATAATAAATAACTGTACGTAGATTTAGTACTACTTGCGCCATTTTAAAATACAATAATGTTGGTGTATAACGTGTCTACCTTTTGATACGTCGCTGCTTACTTTGGGGTTAGATGGCGCTGTGTAATTTGCCTCACACTATTTATTATATTTTATTCTTTGGAACCGCACAGTACGCGACCATTATAGTTCCAGTGCGTGTTGATGAATTCCCAACGGTCGGCGAGCTGTGCGATTGTAAAACAAGCTTGTTGGCATCATATCGCGCAAATAATCGAAATACAACCCGTTGTACAATCGGTAGAACAGACAAAGGCAGGCAAAATCTCCTTAAACTTAATATCGAGTGTAAGTTTATTGTTGTGCTTATCCCGTAAGGGATCTAACTTGAGGACAGGGTCGGAAGCGCAGTGGTTAGTAATGCTGTTTTAACACCAATATATATAACCATAATAATCGGTGGCTCAGTCGTGAATGACGCGACTTTGACACCGACGCTCGTGGGTTTGATTCCCACACAAGGCAAACATTTGCGTGCATGAACATGTCTGATTGTCTTGGTCTTGATGTTTTAAGAGAGACAGGGCACTCTAAGCAGCCCGTCTGGGGCAGTTCCTCCACCTCGCAGAAAACCGCAGCCAAATAACAACTCCCTAGAGGGTTGTTATGTTGCTGCGAATGAGAGAGATTACCAGCCACCCCCAAGGAGTTGCTGTGTTAGCAGCAGAGGTGACATCGCCGCGAGTAGTACATAATGTATTGCAAGCATTCTTAGGCAACGGAAACAGATTTAAATCAGGTGGGTCGTACGCCTGTATGCTTCCCGACGTTGTACAAATGATTGACGTTACTGCATGTCACACCGTAGATGTACTCAATTCAGATGTGTACATTTAGAAGCACATTTTTTATACCCAATTATGTAAGGTTGCGTTTGGCGCGAAGATGTCTCTTTAACGACATTTTAATGAAACTTCACAGATCGTAAGACCAAACATGGCGGACGGTTAATTACTACAAATCCAAATACAACGAAATAAATACTGGCCATAGACACATTTGGCTATGACTACGACGAGTTACTAATTAGAAAAAAAAGTTTTTTTTTGACCTATTACTTTAATCTCTCATTACCCGCGGATGAGTAAGTAATTCATGTACACGTAAGTATATAGGGCGACCGAGCTTTGCTCGGATATTGAAGTTTTTGAAGTGAAACTTCTTTAGCGGCGTTGTGCACTTTTTGGGATGAATAAAAAATGTTAAAGTCGCGTCAGGACACGTGACCCTGACCGTAAGATTTTGGTAAGAATTAGAACTTAAGTTCGCTGCAGCGCTAAAACATTAGTTACCTCTAATTAAACAATTAAAACAGAAGCGCTAGATCGTTCATATGAAATTATTTTCTCGCGACCAAAACGTTGTAAGCGCCATGAAATTGTTGGCGTTTACGCGTTTCGTTCAACGTAGTTTATCAACATCGCTGTTTGGTTGGCCTTCTCTGCTGCTTAAACAGCAACTCCTTGGGAGCTTACTGGTGACCTCACTCACACGCAGGAACACAACAACCCTCTAGGAAGTTGTTTTTGGCTGCTGTTTTCTGTGAGGTGGAGGTACTTCCCCAGACAGGCCGCCTTGATGCGCCCTACCTTTCTTAGAATGTAAAATTAAAAACTTAAGTATATGGGCGTCGTAACTAAAAAAAGGACAAAGTATTTAAAAACAAAATGAAAAAGCCCAACAAAGCTCCGTCGCCGTATATGCGTCTGCGGAAGTACCTCCACCTAACAGAAAACTGAAGCCAAATAACAACACCCTGGAGGGTTAATGTGTTCCTTCGAGTGAGTGAGGTTACCAGTAAACATCTTAAGGGCTCAGAATACAGAATAAACCAGAAACCGCAAACACGCCCAAAACTGAAGCCATACAAACTACTCTCAATGAGAGTAGTTTGACATTTGGACGACTAGTATATATTTGGCCACCGTGTCTATTACGCGTAAAAATTTCTCGATAGTTTTTATTAAATAATGCCGTCTTGTGCGGTTCCCACCTGCAAGAATGCTGTTAGAAGCATAAAAAACAAAATGGGATCACATTTCATGTGTAACTAGCGCATTTACATCTCATTTTATTTAAATAATGAATATCTTTTACTCGTTGATAGTGGTAAACAATTTGGGCGAGTCCATTTTGTTCATGTTGCCAGTTTTACTGGTTTCTTTTCCCTACTTTTTTATAAAGTTGACATTGATGAAATAAATAATAAATGCATGTTAAGTAATTAAAAAATAGTTATATAAAATATGTAAATACATTTATTTAATTTGAAGGTATTTACGATATGATAATGTAAACATAGGCTTACATTATTTGAGATCTTTTAATATAAATATTGCCTGAAATAAATAATAATTATTGACTTAATAATAATGACTGAAATACTAAACTAATGTTTTTGGTATATAGTCTGCATATGTGAAATTGTATAAATAGTAGTTTTTTTACAAAAATGTTTTGTGTAAGACTATTTTAATTATTATATATGGAATTTCATCTCTTCAATCTCATTTGTCGAAACGTAAAAATGTATTGATTACCTCAGAATCAAAACGGCAATATTATTAGTACAACAAAATGTACCTAAGTAAAGACATATTTTTTGTAAATTACTTGTGTTTTATTTTACTAAAGCATTTTTTTATGCATAACAGTATATTAATATAATATCTTTTATATTAATATAACACTTTTAATTTACCCTAAAAGAGGCGAACTCTCACTAAGCTAGCAATACTGTACGGGTGGGAAGTATGAAGAGTGCGGGGGATTGCGAAATGTTTCTGGACACAGCGGACCGCATGTATTATCGGCTGTAGGCTCCTTCTGGTTTATTCTGTATTCTGAGCTTAAGGGGTAACTATTTTAGCAGTAGATCGCGCGAGTGATACTTAATGTGTTGCAAGCGTTCATTGGCTACGGTAATCAGTTAACATCAGGTGGGCCGTAAGTATGTATGCTTCCCGATGTAATATAAAAAAAAAAAGACTCAAAAGCTAACCCCAATTAAAACACATAATTCTCTCTTCCAGCTAATTCTGTCTCACATCCACATTGCGAACTCGAGTCTGCAAGCATTACGCGCCCCAGATTTTAAAATCCGTTACCATATTACTATTTTCTACAGTAATTTAATATTTCTATATCTATCTATTTATAATACTATTACTATAACTTCACGCTAAGAACCGAGCGCCACGTGACTCGATCCTTACATACCTCACTCGCTTCAATAACATTCATTGCTCTTCTCATGCACGCTCGCCGGTTCCTGGGGCTCCTGACATCACCTTCTGATAAAACACGATCAATTTGGTCATGGTAGGTGAGTCTTGATCTTCCACGGCTCCTACATCCTTCTACTTTCGCGTTGATATCAGTTCCGTGATTCTTTCTTTATATCATATACAATTCTAGCTACAGCCCGCGATTTCGTTCGGTATGCCGTAGGAAACGCTTTTCTACTTTCCATTCTTTTTCACCGTCTTCTAAGGGTCGTATCATGAAGTTGAATACCCTACAACCTTCCTCAAGAATAGGGTTAGCAAATGTAAAAAGAACCTTTCAAATCAGACTGATAGTTCTTGAGATTAGCGCGTTCAAACAAACAAAAAACCAAACTCTACCGCTTTATATATTAGTATCTAACAGAAACACGTGACCTCGCAAGATAAATATTATCATTTAGAGTTTAAAGTTTCTAGATTTGAGTTTTTATATTTTGTGCTAGGGAGTTCCATAGAGTAAATTAGAAGCAGATAGTAGACGCAACAAATTAAATATCACAAAAATGTCTATCACGTTCACACACATCATATTTTAGGTCAACATTTGAATCGCAATGATTCGAAAAATAATCCTTATTGCATAGATATACATTCTGTGTACTAAGTATCGGGAATTTGTCAATAAAACAAAAAATACAAATTATTCATCTAAATTTATTTTATCGCCTTCAAAGTAGGCCCCATCGCTTGCAATACAACATCTCCACCGCTTCACCCAGTCTTCCATACATTTTTCATAGGCTATTTGCGGTATGGCCTTTAGCTCATTCAGCGAATTTTCTTTTATGGCTTCTATCGACTCAAAACGTTTTCCTCGAAGTGGTAATTTTAACTTGGGAAATAAAAAAAAGTCAGACGGAGCCATATCAGGTGAATACGGTGCTTGGTCGAGAACTTTTGTTGAATTTTTCGCTAAAAACTCTTTCACTATAATGGCTGTGTGTGATGGTGCATTATCATGGTGCAGCATCCATGAGTTGTGTTGCCACAAATCTGGACGTTTTCGGCGGATACTCTCACGCAAACGCTTCATGACGCCTAAATAATATTCTTTATTCACTGTTTCTCCCTCTGGAAAGGAATTCGGAGTGAACCACACCACGGTAGTCAAAAAAAACTGTCAGCATCACCTTGATTTTGGAGCGACTTTGCCGCGGTTTTTTGGGTTTCGGCTCGTTTTCGAGACGCCATTCTGAAGACTGTTGGCTTGTTTGCATGTCGTACTCATAAACCCATGTCTCGTCGCCAGTTATTATACGTTTCATAAAGGTCGGATCCGTAGAAGCTCGGGAAACCATGTCTTCAGCGACATGCTTTCGCTGCGCTTTTTGAACAAAATTGAGCTCTTTTGGAACTAGTCGAGCGGCGACGCGTTTCATGCCTAAAATGTCAATGAGAATGTTGTGGACGGACTTAAAAGATATGTTCACCTCACTAGCCAACTCTCTCAGACTCATACGTCGATTTTCGAGCACTAGCTTCTTGATTCTGTCGATGTTTTCTCTGGTCGTAGCGGTTGAAGGTCTACCAGAACGAGGCAAGTCTACTACTACTTCTCGGCCTTCTTTAAAAGCCTTATACCATTCATAAGCCCTTGTTTTCGATATACACGATTCGCCGTAGGTATTTCGCAACATTTTTAGTGATTCACCACATGAAATATCATTTGAAACACAAAATTTAAGGCACACTCTTTGTTCAACAATATTTTCCATTGTAAAAATCGCCGAGGACTCAAAACTATGACCAACAAAAAGTGTAGTTTAAAACAAATTAAATGACAGATCCCGCTCAAATTTTGCGCGCTAAATCAGTACAGTGCTACCAACATGCAGTAAAAAAATTAGAACGACCTCTTTTACGCGGGTCTTTTTATTGACATATTCCCGATACTTTTTACACAGAGTAGTATATACAAAAGATTATAAACTTACCCTGTCTGAAATAGCTTCTTCCATTTTCCCGCGCTTCAACCCCGGCGCTCTGATCACGTTCGCCGGTGGCGCCATAACGGCGGGAGGCGGCATGCCGCCCGCGTTCCCCGCCGACACCGGTATGTAACCGGCCTCCATTCTAAGTACTACACATTCCCGCTACTAGACAACAGATGGCGCTGTACACTAAAACTTTGTCACGGATTTATGAAAAATCAATTGACCATTTTCCTACAATTTAATGTGTAAACTTCACTTTTATTCACATACAATTACTTTACGATTCACTTTTCAATTCACTATTTGGACGTATTCAGCCATTATAAGGAACTGTTCTTATTGAGCACTTAAGATGTTTGAGCAAAATGAACGGAATCAAGCGACACTTAGCACTGATAAAAAAAAACACTTTTTACACTATATTTGAGGTTACAAACGCTAAATTTGTTTGGTATACGTAAAATATCACATTAACGGTTGGCAAACATATGCACGGGATGCTGGCACGGCGTTTTCGGTAATACTGAGTGACAGTTTTCAACCGTCCCTCTCACTCGTTATACCTGTGAAAGAGAGAGGTGCATCATTAATTTAATTGACAAAACATGAGGTGATTGGACACGGGCAGGTTCTCAGTCAAAACAAGAGTAAAATAAATTAATTTCAAGGTTACAATATGAATTACATTATACATTTCATAAACCTATCCGCCATGTATAAAATGACGTTGGAAGAGTTTACTTTTTTAAAAGCTCCCAAACAGCTTACTGGTTAACCTTACCCACACGCAGGTACACAACAACCCTCTAGGGAGTTGTTATTTGGCTGCTGTTTTCTGTGAGGTGGAGGTAATTCCGCAGACGGGCTGGTTTGATGCGCCTTATCTCTTAAAAACCGCAGACCAAGACAAACGAAATGTTACATGCACACAAAAGTATGTACTGCGTGGGAATCGAACTCACGAGCGTTGGTGATAAAGTAACGTAACAACGCGTTTCACTACTGCGCTACCGGAGCTCTACATCTAGAAAAGTAACTTTTTTATCATCACACCTAGGGTTGCCAGACGTCCGGATAAGCCGGACACAGTTAGGCTTTTTGCATGCTTGTCCGGGCAAATTAGACGGTGTCTGGCCTTGTCCGGCTTTTGTTAGGCTTTTTACATTCCTATCGAGCACTTTGGCGGCGTGCCTCGGCCGAGCCAAAGGCGGAGCGTCCCGCTTGTTTGTGAGTAATGAAGGATTAAAGAAGACTAATTAATTCAATGTCATTATTATTTCATTAGAATTTAAAGATAAAAGATAAAAGATAAAGATAAAAATCATTTATTTGCCATTAGGCCCTTACGGGCACTTAGACACGTCTTACATTCTTTAAATTAAATCATATTGTATCTTAATAATTTTCCAGTTCTTTTTTTTTTTTTACTTTTAATCTCTCTTTTTTAATCTACCAGCATTTCGGAAATGACCATTGGCGAAGAAGAAATGCTAAAAGAAACTTGCCAATATGGGTCTTTTTTTTCCATCGTTAAAATATATTACAATAAATATATGTGAGTGTACATATAGTGAAATCAAGTGGTACAATTAAAGATATATTAATACATGTGCTGAATCATTTCCAAGCATCTCTATCAGTTAGATATTCATCGATTCTATAATAACCCTTCCTGCACAGAGTATTTTTGATGTACCTTTTGAACATATTCTCAGGCAAGGACAGAACTATATGCAATTTGATCTAACCTGCTTTGCGTGCTTCCGCCACCAATTAGTTCATGCGGCCTAGCGCCGGCCGGCACCCACCCACTACTGTTAGTACTTGGTACATGCCGACGCTGCCATGGCTGCTCCGGTAGTCTCTGCCTCGGCTGCTGCGGTCGTCCGTCATCTGGAACAGAATCCGCATGCCCCCACCACCACCGTCGCTGCCACGACTGGCCTGGTCGTCGCTGCGACACGTGTTTCGCCTCTCCACGAGGCATCATCAGGCGTTGTAGACGTTAATCGTAAGAATAACATGCTACAAGTGACAAATCCATCGCAGTGCCGTCCCTTATATTGAATTGAGGGTGGGGGTGGATGGTGTGAGCGAAAAGATATTTAATAGTGGGGAATGGTTTACGTCAGTCTGTTTGTTCATGAGAGTAATTTTAGAATTTTTATGTTTATTAATTTCTAATTGTTCCCTAATATTTAGTTTTAAACCTTTGTCTATGGTGTGTAAAATTTGATATGTATTAGTGGGGGATAAGTTATGTCCTTTGTCTATAAGATGCTCGGCGAAGTGTGACCTTTCTGGGCGATTGTTTTTATACGCCGATACGTGTTCGTGAAATCGTGTTATGAAGTTACGACCAGTTTGCCCGATATAAACGTGTTCACATTCATCGCAGAACAGCTTATAGACGCCGGATTTTTTATTGGGCGGGATTTTATCTTTAGTGTTACAAAGTGACCTGAGTGAATTATGGGATTTGAGAGCAACATGTATGTTATTTTTTCTAAATATGTGAACTATTTTGTCAGTGATTTTACCCAGGTATGACAAACTCGCAGTGTATTTATTTGTCGAAATATATGGAACCGCGTACAATAGTCTGTTAACGATACTACTCGTCTTTTTACGCAATAATTTATCGATGGTAGATTTGGAATAACCGTTTGACTTCGCGATCTGATATATTACATCAAGTTCTTTGTTGTAATTATCCTTACTTAATGGAACGCTCATCAAACGGTGTATCATAGTTTTATACGCTGCGAGCTTGTGTTGCCAAGGATGGCTGGATGACGCGGGAATCGTGGTATCGGTATGAGTTGGTTTACGATATATCGAAAATTGATGGAGGGATTGATTTTTAGTTATGGTTAAATCTAAAAAGTGAAGTGAACTATTTTGTTCTATTTCTAAAGTGAATTTAATAATAATAATTCACTCAGGTCACTTTGTAACACTAAAGATAAAATCCCGCCCAATAAAAAATCCGGCGTCTATAAGCTGTTCTGCGATGAATGTGAACACGTTTATATCGGGCAAACTGGTCGTAACTTCATAACACGATTTCACGAACACGTATCGGCGTATAAAAACAATCGCCCAGAAAGGTCACACTTCGCCGAGCATCTTATAGACAAAGGACATAACTTATCCCCCACTAATACATATCAAATTTTACACACCATAGACAAAGGTTTAAAACTAAATATTAGGGAACAATTAGAAATTAATAAACATAAAAATTCTAAAATTACTCTCATGAACAAACAGACTGACGTAAACCATTCCCCACTATTAAATATCTTTTCGCTCACACCATCCACCCCCACCCTCAATTCAATATAAGGGACGGCACTGCGATGGATTTGTCACTTGTAGCATGTTATTCTTACGATTAACGTCTACAACGCCTGATGATGCCTCGTGGAGAGGCGAAACACGTGTCGCAGCGACGACCAGGCCAGTCGTGGCAGCGACGGTGGTGGTGGGGGCATGCGGATT
Organism: Pyralis farinalis; assembly: GCA_947507595.1. Lineage (NCBI taxonomy): Eukaryota > Metazoa > Arthropoda > Insecta > Lepidoptera > Pyralidae > Pyralis > Pyralis farinalis. The sequence continues at coordinate 4,094,515 of OX382263.1, forward strand.
CTGTTCCAGATGACGGACGACCGCAGCAGCCGAGGCAGAGACTACCGGAGCAGCCATGGCAGCGTCGGCATGTACCAAGTACTAACAGTAGTGGGTGGGTGCCGGCCGGCGCTAGGCCGCATGAACTAATTGGTGGCGGAAGCACGCAAAGCAGGTTAGATCAAATTGCATATAGATTTGACTTTCGCAAAGTAACGCCTGAATCTATTAACTATTTAATGGCAGCAAGTATAGCTGATCAGGTGAAGGTGTATATTAAGTTGACAAAACTCCACCGCATTGCCGTTCAAAATCTCTGGTTCAACCAACAGTGCAAACACAACCACGTGATTCCCAACTATATTTCTATAACATCACATTCACGTTCAATAGCGGCTAAAAAAGCCATCAAAAAAGCCCAATTCATCTGGCTAAATGAGGAATCACGTCGTTGGTTTGCCGTTAGGGACAACCTCAAATCACATTTAAAAATATTACATACCGAACTCGCCCACAAATTACATCCCGTAGAATTCGATTTAGTAGATCATAAAGCCCGAGAACTCGCGTCTAATTTTATATACAAAAAGTACACCTCTCAAACAGACAAACTTGACAGACTCATTTCACAACAACGCCCATCTCCTGTGTTACAAAGTGATTTAACCTCAAATTACACTAATTCTGCATGTCACACCTTCTACCCCCGCGTAAAAAATTTATCAAATACACAGTTTACTAACCAGGAAATCACACTTTTGGAAAAGGGTTTAAAGTACAGTATCCCCCCCAAAATAACACAAACATCCCTTGAAAACCTGGCGGTTGACGCGGAGGTCGCGGTTATTAGAAATAAAAAAGATAATTTCTTAAAGCACTCCATAGCCCAACAACTTAAATGTTTTCCAAATCAAAATACCGTTAATAGTGAGGCCAAGACGTTGGTATCTGTCAGGCAGAGAATTTTAACCGATAATATTGTTTTATCTAAAGCGGATAAAGGAAATACGTTAGTCATCATGGACCGTAATGAGTATAACTCCAAAGTCAGTGACGTTTTACAGACAGACAGCTTTTTGACGGTAAGTCAAGATCCCACCAACAAATATTTGGCCCAATTAAAGTTAACTGTTAACGGCTCGAAATATATCTTTCCGGATAATTCATATTCAAAATTCAAAATTATTCCCATGAATCCCCATTCTCCTATGCTTTATGGTTTACCAAAATTACATAAAATCAATATTCCAATAAGGCCAGTTGTGTCGTACATTGGAGCTCCCACCTATAAGTTGGCAAAATTTCTTAATGTACATATCCGTGAAAAGATATCTTTTGAGCCAAAACACAGTCTTAAAAATAGTTTACATTTAATTGATAGTATAAAAAACTTAACACTACCCCCTTCTTCCAAATTAATTTCACTCGATGTTGAAAGTTTATTTACTAACGTACCTTACGAGGATTGTCTAAAAATCCTCAAGTCCTCTTTAGAAAGTAAATTCATTCATCCTGGCGAGACAGATGACATATTACGACTGACAAGACTTTGCATGTCTCAAAATTATTTTCAGTTTGATAATAAATACTATTTTCAAAAAGAAGGGTTAGCAATGGGGTCCCCTCTTAGTCCATTGATGGCTGACTTATTTATGGATAATTACGAACGCGAACACATAATCGGTAAACCACACATATTCTATTACTATAGATATGTCGACGATATTCTCATATGCTGGACAGGTACCAATCGTCAATTGGATCTCTTTGTTTCCAAATTAAATAAAATCCACCCTAAAATTAAATTCACTTTAGAAATAGAACAAAATAGTTCACTTCACTTTTTAGATTTAACCATAACTAAAAATCAATCCCTCCATCAATTTTCGATATATCGTAAACCAACTCATACCGATACCACGATTCCCGCGTCATCCAGCCATCCTTGGCAACACAAGCTCGCAGCGTATAAAACTATGATACACCGTTTGATGAGCGTTCCATTAAGTAAGGATAATTACAACAAAGAACTTGATGTAATATATCAGATCGCGAAGTCAAACGGTTATTCCAAATCTACCATCGATAAATTATTGCGTAAAAAGACGAGTAGTATCGTTAACAGACTATTGTACGCGGTTCCATATATTTCGACAAATAAATACACTGCGAGTTTGTCATACCTGGGTAAAATCACTGACAAAATAGTTCACATATTTAGAAAAAATAACATACATGTTGCTCTCAAATCCCATAATTCACTCAGGTCACTTTGTAACACTAAAGATAAAATCCCGCCCAATAAAAAATCCGGCGTCTATAAGCTGTTCTGCGATGAATGTGAACACGTTTATATCGGGCAAACTGGTCGTAACTTCATAACACGATTTCACGAACACGTATCGGCGTATAAAAACAATCGCCCAGAAAGGTCACACTTCGCCGAGCATCTTATAGACAAAGGACATAACTTATCCCCCACTAATACATATCAAATTTTACACACCATAGACAAAGGTTTAAAACTAAATATTAGGGAACAATTAGAAATTAATAAACATAAAAATTCTAAAATTACTCTCATGAACAAACAGACTGACGTAAACCATTCCCCACTATTAAATATCTTTTCGCTCACACCATCCACCCCCACCCTCAATTCAATATAAGGGACGGCACTGCGATGGATTTGTCACTTGTAGCATGTTATTCTTACGATTAACGTCTACAACGCCTGATGATGCCTCGTGGAGAGGCGAAACACGTGTCGCAGCGACGACCAGGCCAGTCGTGGCAGCGACGGTGGTGGTGGGGGCATGCGGATTCTGTTCCAGATGACGGACGACCGCAGCAGCCGAGGCAGAGACTACCGGAGCAGCCATGGCAGCGTCGGCATGTACCAAGTACTAACAGTAGTGGGTGGGTGCCGGCCGGCGCTAGGCCGCATGAACTAATTGGTGGCGGAAGCACGCAAAGCAGGTTAGATCAAATTGCATATAGATTTGACTTTCGCAAAGTAACGCCTGAATCTATTAACTATTTAATGGCAGCAAGTATAGCTGATCAGGTGAAGGTGTATATTAAGTTGACAAAACTCCACCGCATTGCCGTTCAAAATCTCTGGTTCAACCAACAGTGCAAACACAACCACGTGATTCCCAACTATATTTCTATAACATCACATTCACGTTCAATAGCGGCTAAAAAAGCCATCAAAAAAGCCCAATTCATCTGGCTAAATGAGGAATCACGTCGTTGGTTTGCCGTTAGGGACAACCTCAAATCACATTTAAAAATATTACATACCGAACTCGCCCACAAATTACATCCCGTAGAATTCGATTTAGTAGATCATAAAGCCCGAGAACTCGCGTCTAATTTTATATACAAAAAGTACACCTCTCAAACAGACAAACTTGACAGACTCATTTCACAACAACGCCCATCTCCTGTGTTACAAAGTGATTTAACCTCAAATTACACTAATTCTGCATGTCACACCTTCTACCCCCGCGTAAAAAATTTATCAAATACACAGTTTACTAACCAGGAAATCACACTTTTGGAAAAGGGTTTAAAGTACAGTATCCCCCCCAAAATAACACAAACATCCCTTGAAAACCTGGCGGTTGACGCGGAGGTCGCGGTTATTAGAAATAAAAAAGATAATTTCTTAAAGCACTCCATAGCCCAACAACTTAAATGTTTTCCAAATCAAAATACCGTTAATAGTGAGGCCAAGACGTTGGTATCTGTCAGGCAGAGAATTTTAACCGATAATATTGTTTTATCTAAAGCGGATAAAGGAAATACGTTAGTCATCATGGACCGTAATGAGTATAACTCCAAAGTCAGTGACGTTTTACAGACAGACAGCTTTTTGACGGTAAGTCAAGATCCCACCAACAAATATTTGGCCCAATTAAAGTTAACTGTTAACGGCTCGAAATATATCTTTCCGGATAATTCATATTCAAAATTCAAAATTATTCCCATGAATCCCCATTCTCCTATGCTTTATGGTTTACCAAAATTACATAAAATCAATATTCCAATAAGGCCAGTTGTGTCGTACATTGGAGCTCCCACCTATAAGTTGGCAAAATTTCTTAATGTACATATCCGTGAAAAGATATCTTTTGAGCCAAAACACAGTCTTAAAAATAGTTTACATTTAATTGATAGTATAAAAAACTTAACACTACCCCCTTCTTCCAAATTAATTTCACTCGATGTTGAAAGTTTATTTACTAACGTACCTTACGAGGATTGTCTAAAAATCCTCAAGTCCTCTTTAGAAAGTAAATTCATTCATCCTGGCGAGACAGATGACATATTACGACTGACAAGACTTTGCATGTCTCAAAATTATTTTCAGTTTGATAATAAATACTATTTTCAAAAAGAAGGGTTAGCAATGGGGTCCCCTCTTAGTCCATTGATGGCTGACTTATTTATGGATAATTACGAACGCGAACACATAATCGGTAAACCACACATATTCTATTACTATAGATATGTCGACGATATTCTCATATGCTGGACAGGTACCAATCGTCAATTGGATCTCTTTGTTTCCAAATTAAATAAAATCCACCCTAAAATTAAATTCACTTTAGAAATAGAACAAAATAGTTCACTTCACTTTTTAGATTTAACCATAACTAAAAATCAATCCCTCCATCAATTTTCGATATATCGTAAACCAACTCATACCGATACCACGATTCCCGCGTCATCCAGCCATCCTTGGCAACACAAGCTCGCAGCGTATAAAACTATGATACACCGTTTGATGAGCGTTCCATTAAGTAAGGATAATTACAACAAAGAACTTGATGTAATATATCAGATCGCGAAGTCAAACGGTTATTCCAAATCTACCATCGATAAATTATTGCGTAAAAAGACGAGTAGTATCGTTAACAGACTATTGTACGCGGTTCCATATATTTCGACAAATAAATACACTGCGAGTTTGTCATACCTGGGTAAAATCACTGACAAAATAGTTCACATATTTAGAAAAAATAACATACATGTTGCTCTCAAATCCCATAATTCACTCAGGTCACTTTGTAACACTAAAGATAAAATCCCGCCCAATAAAAAATCCGGCGTCTATAAGCTGTTCTGCGATGAATGTGAACACGTTTATATCGGGCAAACTGGTCGTAACTTCATAACACGATTTCACGAACACGTATCGGCGTATAAAAACAATCGCCCAGAAAGGTCACACTTCGCCGAGCATCTTATAGACAAAGGACATAACTTATCCCCCACTAATACATATCAAATTTTACACACCATAGACAAAGGTTTAAAACTAAATATTAGGGAACAATTAGAAATTAATAAACATAAAAATTCTAAAATTACTCTCATGAACAAACAGACTGACGTAAACCATTCCCCACTATTAAATATCTTTTCGCTCACACCATCCACCCCCACCCTCAATTCAATATAAGGGACGGCACTGCGATGGATTTGTCACTTGTAGCATGTTATTCTTACGATTAACGTCTACAACGCCTGATGATGCCTCGTGGAGAGGCGAAACACGTGTCGCAGCGACGACCAGGCCAGTCGTGGCAGCGACGGTGGTGGTGGGGGCATGCGGATTCTGTTCCAGATGACGGACGACCGCAGCAGCCGAGGCAGAGACTACCGGAGCAGCCATGGCAGCGTCGGCATGTACCAAGTACTAACAGTAGTGGGTGGGTGCCGGCCGGCGCTAGGCCGCATGAACTAATTGGTGGCGGAAGCACGCAAAGCAGGTTAGATCAAATTGCATATAGATTTGACTTTCGCAAAGTAACGCCTGAATCTATTAACTATTTAAGGACAGAACTGTTTCAGGTAATTTATTATAGAATCGAATACAATTTACAATAAAAGATCTACTAGTCTTAGCAAGTCGATGTACAGGCATACGCAATCTATTCTTACTTCTAAGATTTTCACTAAATTTAGAAAATGACTCTATATTTTTACGAGCATACATTATATTCTCATAAATATACTGAGAGGTAACCGTGAGGATATTTATTTCTTTAAATAGTTCTCTAAGAGATTCCCTGGCGCCCATGTTATAAATAGAGCGGATGGCTCTCTTTTGTAATATAAAAACAGTTTCAATGTCAGCCGCTTTTCCCCACAACAGTATACCATACGACATAATGCTATGAAAGTAGCTGAAATAGACTAAGCGCGCAGTAGCCACATCCGTCAATTGTCTAATTCTCCTAACCGCATATGCGGCGGAGCTGAGCTTACTGGTCAGTTTTTTTATGTGGGGGCGCCACTGCAATTTGGAGTCTATTGTAATTCCAAGAAATACAGTATCATTAATAAATTCTAGTATATTATTGTTAATGAAAACTTCTGTATTGGCAGAAGGCACATTTGGTAGACTAAATTTTATACATTTGGTTTTGGTTGAATTTAATAAAAGATTATTACATGTGAACCAATTTAGAATGGCAGATAGAACACTATTTACATTGTCAATATTTTCGCACCGGCGAGTAACATTAAAAATCAAAGAAGTATCATCAGCAAACAGTAGTATATCCGCCATTTTCTGCACCATGTAGGGCAGATCATTCACATATACTAAAAATAAAAAGGGGCCCAATATAGAGCCCTGGGGCACCCCAATATTAACATTGCTACCTTTAGATTTGACCCCATTTATATCAACAGTCTGTATTCTGTTACTTAAATAAGTTGCAATCAAATTATAGGCTTTACCTCTAACTCCATAATGGCACAGCTTGAGCAATAATGTCCGGTGGTCGACACAATCAAAAGCTTTGGAGAGATCACAGAAGACCCCAATGGCGTCCTGGGATCTCTCCCATGCGCTAAGAACATGCTTGACCAATGCTACTCCTGCATCTGTAGTGGATTTACCTGCTGTAAATCCGTATTGTGAATTATGAAAAATTTCATTGGTCTTAAAATAGAGTTGCAATTGGTCAAGCATTATCTTTTCAAATACTTTACTCAATACTGGCAAAATAGATATGGGTCTATAATTCCCCAGTTCACTTTTTTCACCAGACTTGAATAATGGAATCAATTTACTAAATTTCATCAAGTCTGGGAATACACCCATATCTATACATTGATTAAAAATAAGTGCCAAGTGTGGAGCTATAGACTCAATAATATAATAAAATACTCTTATAGACATTCCCCAATGATCCTCTGAGTTTTTAATGTTTAATTGTTTAAAAGTTTTAATAATGTCGCTTGACTGAATATGTGTAAATTTAAACAGCTCCACACTTTGTTGTACATTCTCCTTTAATAACTCATCCGCAGCATGTGGAGATGAGTTAAGGGAGTCAGTGGTACTGTAAGGGATATTAAAGAAGTAGTCATCAAATAGATTTGCTACTTGTTTTGCAACTGTTACAGTTTGATTATTATGTTTAATAGAATACTCATTATCCCGTGGTTTATCTTTACCTGTTTCTTTTTTAACAATATCCCATACTGCCTTTATTTTATTTGTAGACTGTTTAATTTTGTTTTTAATATACATAGATTTTGCAACTTTGCAAACGTGTTTAAATATTTTGGAATAATTTTTAACATATTTAACAAAGTCTGGGTCAAATCTATAAGGCTTTTCTTCATATAATTCAAACATTTTGTTTCTACTTATTAATATACCTGTAGTTGCCCAGTCATTAAACTTAAATTTATTTGTGGCATTAATCTGTTTACTTTTGAATATTTTCTGGTATTCACTGGATAGAATATGAAACAATTTTGTGTATAACAAGTCAGGATTGTCTACAGAGTAATCCAATGAAGGCAACCTGTCCCCCAGTACATTGTTGTACTTAACAAGCTTGTTGGTAGTCAGTGGTCTATATAATACATGACTTTTTAAATCTGTCTTCTTCGAACATTGGTATACCACTAACTGACCACAATGATCTGAAGGCAAGTCGCCAATTATTGATTTATTTATATGCTCACAATGACAAAAAATATTATCTAGACAAGTTGCAGATGTGGCTGTTATACGTGTAGGCTCCAGGAAGACATTTTGTAAATTAAATGATTTAAATAAATTTAAAAATCTAAGGGTTATCTGTGTATTTACTAGAATGTCTACATTAAAATCACCACAGACTATAATTGTCTTTTTTACCTATGAAAACTTTTCTCAAAGTATCCTCCATTACCTGCTCAAATTGTGTAAAGTCACCGCTCGGAGGTCTGTATACACAAATAATTATGTAATTATCTAATTCAGCACATGACATCTCAATAGTGCATTCAATAGAGAGCCTAACAATGTCCTTACGTTCTTTAGCTCTATGGCAATTTTTTGTTATAATCATTGAACCGCCTCTAATCGAAGACTCTCTATTAAAGCAACTAACTATTTTATAGTTGTTAATCCCAAATAACATTTCACTTTTGTTTAACCAATGTTCAGTTAAACATAAAATATCAATATTACGTTTTTCTAAAAATAATTGAACTATTTGTTCACAGCCAGGAAAGCCTTGGATATTTTGGTGTACTAAATTTAGGTTTTGCTTCCCTTTTGTCTTTCTATGCAGTTTAAATCTGCAGTCAAATCTATACAATTATTTTGTCGTTTACATTGTAAACTGTTTATGTTATTAATATTATAGGCCACTAAAGTGGCTATCTTATGTCTACATTTCTTTGAAAGATGTGTCATATCTTTTGTCAAATAAAAATTACTAATAAAATTATTAGTGTCAAAAAATATAAATTTGTCATTGTGACAACATGTCAAATGATATAAATTGTTAATATTGTAAATGTTAGTATTTATTTTTGGTAACTGGCAACTAACATATGGAAGTGCGCATAATAATATCTTATTAACCTTTAACTGGTACAATTTATCTAATGCATTAATAATATCTATTTTTTGGATTTCTGTACTATTCCCTATTAATAGAACAATGGTAGTATTGTCATCCACCTGTGTATTCATAATTTTTTCAACAATTTGGCTGTAGGTTGCGTTCGGCATACAATAATTAATAATATTGCCTTTTACATAGTTACTCATTAGTGGGCCTAGGTTACAGCCTATTTTATCAGAAAATACTATGGTTTTATACTTAGAAACTAAACTACTGTCACAAGTAGCTGAATTCAGAATATTATATTTTTTAGCTGAAACACCCGCTGAAATGGGTTGGGTGTTACTTGTGTTACTACAGGTACAGCGATTACTTAGTGAATCAAACCTATCTGCATTGTATCTACTGAAAACTAAAAAATGATAAAAAACCTGGTTATACATAAAAAATGTTCTGTCGTATTGATGTTAATAATATAAACCAGTTGAGAATTCGCAAGCTTGCATTGCCAGAGGAACACCTGGCTCGTCTATTATAACAATTTTTTTTTTTTAAAGTTTGGCGGCCATTTTGACCATGTTCCTTAAGAGATAGGAACGGTGTTCCTGAACATTCCTATTCTACTTTTTTATGCTGAATCCGAATCTGAAGTCAAAATTCGAATATTCGAAAAAAACGCACACCCAGACAAAAACACAGTCAAACGCACACAAGACAAACATATAGATTTCATATAGGAACTGTGTTCCTGAAAATTCTTCATAGCTAAGGATGTCCGGCCTTTTTACCCAAATGTCCGGCCAAACTGGTCGGTCTGCCCGGCTATTCGGTTTTAAGACCTGGCAACGCTAATAACGCCTGTCTCCCACTGTCCTGGGCAGATACTATGGAACACCAGCACCGATTCAAACATACCTCTCTCGCTTCTTCCACACTCATCGACCTCTTTCATGCACGCTCTTCGGTTTTGGATGGTTTTGATCAAGCCCTTTTTGATAGATTCAGGCGTTATTTTACGACCATCCGTGTCGTGACGCTGCCATGGCTGCTCCGGTAGTCGCTGCCTCGGCTGCTGCAGTCGACCAGGCCAGTCGTGGCCGCGACGGTGGTGGCGGATTGCGGATTCTGTTCCAGATGGCGGACGACCACAGCAGCCGAGGCAGAGACTACCGGAGCAGCCTTGGTAGCGTCGGCATGTTGCATTTACTAACAGTAGTGGGTGGGTGCCGACCGGCGTAGGCCGCATGAACTAATTGGTGGCGGAAGCACACAAAGCAGGTTAGATCAAATTGCAAGACCTTTTTAGCACATCACCAATTTTAGGCTATTTAGAGCCTTTGTGAGCCCTGCACAAATATTTTTTATCTTATCTTGAATAAATAGCAGCTTACTCAACTAATCTAATTCGTATAATTGTAAATTGTATAATTACGCAGTTATTGTTTGTTTCCTGTTATTCCCCACAGGAAGTGAGTGCTATAGAGAAAGAGACAGACTAAGGTAATCATTAAAACTACACTCGCGAGCAAAAATAGGGAATCACCCTCTTGTGTTTTGTTAAGAACTAAATGACCAATGAAAAAAGTGCCAGTTTAAAGGTTATATTGTAATCTTTGAATTGATGCCATAATCATTTTAATTACACCCATATTTCAGGAGCTGTCCTGTTTTAAGTAAAGGAGTAAGGAAAAAGTGGGGGAATAAGGAAATGTAAGTCAATAAATAAACCAGTTGAGAATGCGCAAACTTACATTACCAGAGGAACACCTGGCTCGTCAATTATATAACAATTTTTTTTAAATTAAGATTACAATATAACCTATAAACTGGCACCATTTTTATTAATTTCCATTGGTCATTTAGTTCTTAAGATCGCTTGGAACAAAACGCAAGAGGGCGATTCCATTGCTCCCGAGTGTAGAATTTTAACGCCAATTGTGTACATTTTTTAAGAGAGGTAGGGCGCTCGTTTTGTTTTGATCTGGATGTGTTAAAGAGATGTAGCCCGTCCGGGGAAGTACCCTCACCTCACAGAAAACCGCAGCAAATAAGCAAGCATATAATAGCGCGTTGCACCACTGCGCCACCGAGCTCGTCAAAAGATTCACATACTATGGCCAAATTGGTAGTATGTATTAGAAGACGACAGATGAAGCAAGTGAGGCGTGAAAGGATGAAGTCCTGTGGCCTTTGATTCTCTCTGGCTGTTCCACAGGGAACTATGCCTTAATATAGACAGGGAACAATACCTTAATATAGACAGAGAACTATGGCTTAATATAGACAGAGAACAATACCTTAATATAGACAGAGAACTATGCCTTAATATAGACAGAGAACAATACCTTAATATAGACAGAGAACAATACCTTAATATAGACAGAGAACTATGCCTTAATAGGCTTAATATAGAGAGAACTATGCCTTAATATAGACAGAGAACTATGCCTTAATATAGACAGAGAACTATGGCTTAATATAGACAGAGAACAATACCTTAATATAGACAGAGAACAATACCTTAATATAGACAGAGAACTATGGCGTAATATAGACAGAGAACAATACCTTAATATAGACAGAGAACTATGCCTTAATAGGCTTAATATAGAGAGAACTATGCCTTAATTAGACAGAGAGATAGACATACGTGTCTCTTCGCGTTATCCCGTTTCCTAACCCATTAGGATTGACGGCCTCCGCTAAAGATTTGGCGAAAATACTGATTTTTAGATGGAACGAATGCGGTCAGTCCTCTACAGACCAGAGGGAAAGCCAGATCTTTGTCAGGTTCGGTCACACGTCTTTCGAAATATAATTTACTGATTTTCTCACGATGTGTTCACCTTCACCACCGAGCAAGTTATAAATATACACAAATAAATCAGAAAACACGAATTTAGCGGTACATAACCTAGTACCTCTACTGACGAGCTCGGTGGCGCAGTGGTGGAACGCGCTGTTACATACTTTGACACCAACGCTCGTGGGTTCGATTCCCACACAGTATAAACATTTGTGTGCATGAACATGTCTGTTTGTCTTGGGTCTGGGTATGTATAATAAGTATGTATGTATATGTATATCTTCACGCCAAGTCCCTTGCGGGGTAGGCAGAGAGAACCGAGCGCCATAAGACGCGGTCCTTGCATACTTCACTCGCTTCTGTGACATTCATAGCTCTTCATGCACGCTCGCCGGTTCCTGGGGCTTCTGACATCACCTTCTGATAAAACACGACCAATTTGGTCATGTATAAGTATGTATGTATATATAAGTATGTATTTACAAAAAAAAATGTATTTACGTATGTTTATCAGTTGTCTAGTACCCATAACACAAGTTTGGCTTACTTTGGGGCTAGATTGCGCTGTGTAATTTGTCCGGCAATATTTATTTATTTATTTACATGCCGCTTCCTTATTCACTGGACTACCACTGCTCTCTGGGTTCTATAAGTACAAATAGCACAAAAACAAATCCATCATAATGAAATAATTTCCGACATTTTATCTTGAATGATGTGAGATCATCCATTTAATCGAATGTCCTTAATCTCATAATCTCACTATAATAATCCGTTGCAAATATTTTAAATTCCGTCAAAATATTCGAATGACCGATTACAAATGATTTCTTTTTTTGTTCTTTTGTCCCCAAGGAGAAAGGCGGAGGCATCTAGCTCATACAACTAAGTCATCAGTACAGAACCCTTTCAAAATTCAATTCCAGATGTCCCAGGTTCAGGAACTGTGCTGAAAAATCATTTGGATACCCAGAACCAATCCTGTAGTTTAAATACCGCCCGCAAAAAGAAAGTAAATTTTACAAGGTTTCCTTCATGGACTTGAATCACGAGTTCCAAAAAGTGCATAGACTTGTTATTGTTATATATATATATATATATATATATGAGGTTTTTCATTACTGTATAAGTTCCCTATAGAAGTTACATTATTATTATATGCATTTATGTTACAAAACACTATCAAAATGGTCACATAAAACTAATTATATACTGAATTGTGAAAATTTCAAGAATAACAACAATATTACTCGTCAAAAGCGCGGGAATAGGTCAAACTACAAATTAGAGAAGAGATAGTACTTCCTCTTCTTATTTTCGATTATTTGGCGCTCGGTGCTTACTCGAACACCATTTCTATGTATGTCATTATTTCACATATATATGTTAGTACTAGTTGCAGACCATGTTATCGTACGCACGTATCTCGGTATGCCGTGGGTACCGCTTTTTCTTACTTTCGTTTTGCTCGGCTTCCAAGGGTCGTACCATGATGTCGAATAGTCCTCAAGACCTTCCTCAAGAATTGGGGGCCTACAAGCATACGACCCACCTGATGTAAATCGGGTACCGTAGCTTATTAACGCTTGCGATATATTAAGTATCACTCGCGCGATGCCTCCTCTGCTGCTTACACAGCAACTCCTTAGAAGCTCACTGGTGACCTCACGCACGCGCAGGAACACAACAACCCTCTAGGGAGTTGTTATTTGGCTGCGGTTTTCTGTGAGGTGAAGGGACTTTCCCAGACGGGCTGCTTTGGTGCGCCATACCTCTCTTAAACTCTTAGCTGCGGAGATTAGCGCGTTCAAACAAACACTTTGAAACGCACAAAAGGCTTTTAATATCCAATGAGCCTACATACGGAACTGCGAACGGATGTACAAATGTCATCTTGTCTTTTAAACAATGGATACGATGCAAATCGATATCATCAATGAATAGATTGTTTTTATAACCGACTGCTCGTTCAAGGCGCACAAGAAAAACAATCACCAACTAGGGTCACTCCCGTTACGCACGTTGTATTTGAGCTGTGAAATGAATTAAAAACAAATTTCCAGATTATGATAAAAAATCTAATAAACTAATGTATGTCAGTATATTTTATTTTGCAATGACGATGTTTACAAACAGAGTTGGCCTGACAAAGAGTGTTGGTGTTAAAATAAGAAGAGGCATGCTCAGTTTGTTCGTACGTGTAGAAAGAATGCAGGAGGAAAGAACTAAGACACCGGCGAGCGCGAGGAGGAGGGGAAATAATGTTAAAAAGCGAGTGAGGTGTGTAAGAATCTAGTCATGTCGCGCTCAGTTCTCTCTGCCTACCCCGTAAGGGATTTGGCGTGAAGTTATAGATAGACAAAGTTTTGCATGTTAAGGTTACCGAAATGAATGCGTCGCTTTTTTTTTATAAATTTACGAAAAGAAAAACAAAACTACGGATCGTGTTAATATGTAATACCGATATTTGACAATATGATTATATACGCAGGTATATGCTTCCGCTGTATTTACTATCTATCTTATAGTTACAAAGGTCACCGATTCGAATCCCAATAACAGAATTGTCTTTTTGTACGTTTATTCCTTCAACTTTAGACGAGCAATTTTTGTATATACATAATATAATGCATACTTTATGGTGTTATCACGTTTCTTAACCCATTAGGACTGACGGAGTCCGCTACTTAAGACTAAGGATTTGGCGAAGATACTGATTTTGACATGGAGGGACTGCCGTCAGACCTAGACGTAATTTATACAACTAGATTGGCAAACAAGCATGCGGCCCGCGTTAGATGGTGAGCGGTCACTGCAGCCTATTGACGCTCGCAACACCACGGGGCTGTTACTCGCGCGCTGCCAATCTTGTGAGTTAAGGCTGTTTCGTCACAGTACCCAGTAATTTCTCTGCCATATCTCACCCTTCAAACCGGAACACAGCTATATAAATATAGCTACTTGGCGGTAGAAATAGGTGAGACAGAGGCATGGGGGTATGTAGACGACTTTTGTACAAAGTTTCCCTCTGGTAACTTAGGTTAGGTCACACGTGTTTCGAAATATTGGACACGTGGGTTTCCTCACGATGTTTACCTTCACAGTCGAGCAAGCGATAATTACAAATATGTACATAATTCCGAAAATTTGTGGTACATGCCAGAATTCGAGCAAGGTGACCAGTAGGCCCTTACTTTAGAAACCAATTCCGATAACTCGCTATTGGAATTAAGTTCTTGAATCACGACAAGAACCCCAGATTAGATTAATCTTCATGCCCTACTGTTTCTTTAGGCACTAATAATAAGATGCAATCGCATGTTGACCAAGTTATAGTCGGAATTATGAAATATTACCGAAAACTTTGACATTGATATTGGATTGACATTGGAATTAGTATCAAGAGTAACCCTACGGTTGGTCAATATAAAAAAAACTCTTAAAAAAATTAACCTCCACCATTTTAAACTTAGAGCATTCAATTTTAAGAAAGGAGCCGATACTAAGCTGGACATCGGTATCGAATGACCAATCAGTAATGACATTCCACAACGGAAACTGTCATATTGCACGCTCTGTTTATCAGCTTCCAAGTATAATGAATGATATTGTGGTTCTTTGTGCGATGAGACAAAACCATATTCACAACTAGACGCATTAGCTCTTACACGTTTATCGGTCAGCAATTCTTACAAAAAGGGCGTGATCCCTTGGTTCGGACACGGAGGAAATAATTACAAAACAGATTTACAACGCGAAAGTGGAAGGATGGAAAGGTGGAAGGGTACATAGCCGAAAAGTGTTTGGCTAAAAACAAGCGTCTATTGCGCGTTCGTGGATCTAGAAAAGGCCTATGATGGAGTGGTGAGGAATGAATTGTGGTCAGCATTGTCCGTGAACGGTGTGAGCAGTATCCTCATACGAGCATTGCAAACTCTTTATAGGGATTCTAGTGCTTGTGTAAGGATAAACGGGGCATACACTGAATGGTTTAATATCGAAAAAGGTGTTAGACAGGGATGTGTAGCGTCACCGTGGCTGTTTAATCTGTTCATGGACAATTGCTTGACAGATTGAAAAGAGAATGGAAGTGGGTTGAGAATGAATGAGTTACTCGTCAAATGTTTTCTCTATGCTGATGACCAAGTATTACTTGCGTCTTCGGCCGAGGAGTTGCAGGAGATGGTAACTGCTATGAGTGGAGCTTTTGCTAGAAAGGGAATGAAGATGAATGTAAGGAAGACGAAAGTGATGGTGTTTGAAAGAGATGAGGCAGTGACAGACTGCAATATCGTGATTGGAGATGAACAAATTGAACAGGTGAATGAGTTTGTATATCTGGGTTCAAAGTTTACAAGAGATGGAAAGTGTGAGAGTGATATTGAAAGAAGAGTGAATGCAGGAAACATGGTGAATGGAGCTTTGCACTCCTTTATGAGCAGTCAGAAGGTGTCTAACATGGCTCGTTTGGCTGTGTATGAGGGGGTGTTGGTTCCGACACTCATGTACGGAAGTGAAAGTTGGGTATGGCAGAAGAAACATGAAAGAAGAATAAATGCAGTTGAGATGAGAGCGTTAAGAAGTATGATAGGAGTTAAACTGAGTGACAGGATAAGAAATAGTGAGATAAGGAAACGTTGTGGTCTGAAAGAAGATGTAGTGACAAAAATTGAGAAAGGTATGCTGAGATGGTTTGGCCATGTCGAGAGAATGAATGGAGAACGATTGACGAAAAAAGTGTATAAGGCGAGTGTGAATGAAAGTGTTGGAAAGGGTAGACCTAGGCGGACGTTTCGAGACCAAAACAGGGACGTCTTGAAAAAAGGCCAGGTCAAGAGTACCCTAAACCGAAGAGAATGTATGAAAGGAATAATGAAAGTGGACGAAGCGAAAAAGTATGTAAGGATCGTAGCAAGTGGAAAGAAGTGGTCTCTGCCTACCCCTACGGGATAGAGGCGTGATTATATGTATGTATGTATGTAAGTGGAAGGATGTAGGAACCAAAGAAGGACAAGGCTTACCACGACTAAATTAGTCGTGTTACCAGAAGGTGTCAAGAGCCCTAGCAAAAACAAGCAAGTGATGTGTATTAGGGCATCGTGTGGCGCGAGGTTCTCTCTGCCTACCCCGCAAAGGAGTTCGAATAAAACTTTAAAGATAGATAGTATTCTGACATATACATTTGAGCTTTCGTTTGATCGACATGACTACATACATATAACTAATCCATATATTTTATATGTGTAAACGTAATTTAATGTACGTATGTAATTTCTTTTTTTTATACAACGTGAACATAGAAGCATTCGGCCCACCTATAAACGCCTGCAATACTTTAAGTATCACCTACTCACGCGTTGCCGCCTTTGGTGCTAGCACAGCAACTCCTTAGGAGCTTACTGGAGAGCTTACTCACAAGCAGGAACACAATAACCCTCTATATAGGGAATTGTTATTTGGCTGTGGTTTTTTGTGAGGTTGAGGTAATTCCACAGACGGGCTGCTTTGATGCGCCCTACCTATCTTATAAACCCGCAGACCAAGACAAAACGTTTTTTTGTAAATACATACTTATTATACATAGTAAATACCCAGACCAAGACAAACAGACATGTTCATGCACACAAATGTATGTCCTGTGTGGGAATCGAACTCACCGAGCGTTGGTGTCAAAGTAACGAAACAGCGCGTTTCACTGCTGTGCCACCGAGCTCTACATCTAAAGTAACTTATTTATCATCAGATGGAGGTACTTCCCCGGATGGGCTGCTTTGATGCCCTACCTCTCAAGTTTTTGTTCTATAGATTTAAACATCATATATACGTGTGTAAAAAATCTTCATTCACAAATAGCTCATTAAATACAGAAGCGCCACTTTGGCATATTGAACGGGGCGAGCAAATCAAAACTTAAAACAAGCATTGTTGAAGATTTGTAACCTTTTTTGGTAATTAACTATATCCATATTAATAAGTCTTTATATGTAAGGGAGTGGTTAGTATAACGCTACTTTAAGACAAAGGCTCGTAGGGTCGATTTCCATTAATACATACATATCATCACGCCTGTCTCCCATTGTGGTAGGCAGAGACTATGGAAGGCCAGGAGATCCATACTTCTCTCGTTTCTTCCACACTCATCGACCTCTTCATGCATGTACTTCGGTTTTGGGTTATTTTGATTAGATCCCTTTTTATCACATCACCAATTTGATATATATGTGTGCGTCTAGGGCGGCCCCTTCTAATATAATACATTCACACTTGCCTGATACACTTCTTCTGTAACTCTCTGGTCATTCATTCTTTCTAAATGACTAAAACATATCAGTATATCCTTTTCAATTTTTGTTTGATCGATTTCTATACAAGATAAAACATTCATGTGCATAAACATGTGTGATTGTCTCAATGTGGGTGCCTTTAAGAGACGTAACATTTTCTTCGTATAATATAATGTTATAACTTCACGCCAAGTCCCTTGCGGGGTAGGCAGAGATTACCATCGTATGAACACCAAAGCGATAAAAGATATTAGAGATTTTCAAAATTTTGCTGTATAATGTATTCAATCTGGCTATGTCTGGCAGACATGCGTTGTGCACGTTGATTGATTGATTCTATAATAAGCCCTTTTACGAAGTATATTTTTGATGTAAAAAAATAAATTGAGCTGAGGAAGGCCGATACTAACCTACCATGACCAAATTGGTCGTGTTTTATCAGAAGGTGATGTCAGGAGCCCCAGGAACCGGCGAGCGTGCATGAAAAGAGCTAGGAATGTCACAGAAGCGAGTGAAGTATGCAAGGACCGCGTCTTATGGCGCTCGGTTCTCTCTGCCTACCTCGCAAGGGACTTGGCGTGAAGATATACATACATATACATAAAAAAATAAACATCGGAAGGGTCATGTGCTTGTTTGAAACCACCGTGAAGAAATCCACACGTCCACAAAATTATATTTAGAAAGACGTGTCACCTTATCTAAGAAAGGTCTGGTTTCCCCTCTGGGCTGTGGAGGTCTGACGGCAGTCACTCCATGTCAAAATCATTGCCTTCGCCAAATCCTTTAGCTTAGGTAGCGGACGCCGCCAATCCTAATGGGTTAGGAAACGGGACAACGCTAAGAAGATTTAAAAAGAATGAAAAACTTGTACTAACAAACGAGTGCACACGACTGAAGTAAACCTTCTTTAGCTCCATAGTGTGATACAGACAATAGGCCTGCACTGTGTCTTACATATATGAAACTTAACTCGCTAGGAGAGAAAAAGAGACAGAAAATGTGTGCTCGCACCTCTCTTGCCCCTACAGTAATATACGAAACGTAACTTTCTCTCTCTCTTTCTATATTCACTAACTTATATCTCCCTCTCAACTTATTCGCCTCGCCCGATCACACTTTTCGTAACAATCTCGTCACGCAATCACCAGCTTACTCCCCAAGTCAAGCGTGCGTAAAGAAGTTTTACTTCAAAAATTGTATTTTACTGATTTGTACCATTTTAAATTTAAAATTCAAAAGTTTAAAAAGTAGGGTGCATGGTTTTGTTTTATTTTTAAATTGTGGACCAAGACTTGGACAATAAAACCGGAGCCAATTGACCATGGCATCAGAGATTCGTTCTACGCAGAATCGATTTCGATTGTTGTTCAAGAACTAATGGGACATATTCATTTTTTTTGTTAATACAACGTCGGAAGACGTACAAGCATACGGGCCACCTGATGAAAAGCGGTTACCGTAGCATATAAACGCCTACTAGGGAAGTTAGGGCCTGCGGCGCAAACGCAAGCGCGCTTTTTATCTTTTAAATAGGTAACAGCAAGCTGTGTAGCAAGCGCGCTTGGAAACTTAGTGCGTCAATCTAAAAAATGCTTGGGCATTTCATTTTATAATTAAATAAAATTAAAAAAAATAAGTTAAAAAAGATAACTTAGTAAAAATTACCAAAAAAATGTTGAATATTCAAAATTTAATATTTAAAAAAATAAGTTACTTTTTAAAAAATAAACTGAAAAATTTTGATATTTGATATAAAAAATATAAAAATATTAGAAAAATAAGAATTTGAAAGAAACCTTTTGATAAATTGTTTAAAATGATATTGCTATTTGTTTTCATATATAAAATAAAATGAATTGATGGGATTATGAGTAAAATATATGTACATGATGAAATGAGATTAAGAGATGAATGAATAGATGAATTGATGATGAGTGAAATATTTACAAATGAATAGATGAAGACTATTTACAGATGAACACCAGTTAGGCTGGTGTGATTAGACTAAAGGACTAAAATTAAGGGGGAGAGGGATGGGGACTTTTGTTTTTGGGTTTTTGGGATTTTGAGATTTTTTTGGTTTTTGGGATTTTTTATTTTTTTGGGCTTTTGGGTATATGTGCTGGGGACAGGACCCAGCAAAAGGATAGAGGTCAAGAGAAAGGGGACCTGATAGAAAGGGGTTTGCTGGGGATAGAGAGAGAGAGGCAAAATACGATGTTATATTCAAAATGATGCGATGACTATTGATGAAAAATGAAATATTTACAAATGTACAAATGAGAGATATTTACAGATGAACACCAGATAGGCCGGTGAGATAGACTATGACTAAAACTAAGATTAAGGGGATATTTTTGGGTTTTGGGATTTTTTATTTTTTTGGGCTTTTGGGTATATGTGCTGGGGACAGGACCCAGCGAAAGGATAGAGTTCAAGAGAAAGGGGACCTAATAGAAAAGGGCTTGCTGGGGATAGGACCCAACAAAGTGGATAGAGAGGCAAAGTAAAATGTAATATTCAAAATGATGAATGAAATATTTACAAATGAGTAGATGAGGACTATTTACAGATGATGACCACCAGTTAGGCTGGTGAAATTAAACTAAGACTAAAAACTAAAACTAAAAACTAAAACTAAAACTAAAAACTAAAACTAAAATTAAAAACTAAGACTATTACTAAAATTGAGCAAATTAATTTCCAAAGAGATTTCTCATGAAAAGTAATTTGTTCAATTGCTGGGGATTGTTGCCAATAGATTGCAGTCGCTCAAAAGGAAAGGATTGAATGAGAATGAGATCTGTCAACTTACGAACCCGACTGAATGCAACGTAAGACAGGCCCAGCATTGTCTCACGGGAGGCGTCGCCAAGGTCGATCTTGACTTTGGAAAGAGTCAAGCCTTGACTCTTGTGGATGGTGGTGGCGTGGGCGAGGGAAAGAGGAAATTGCTTCCGAGTGACGGACCGGTCGCCCTGGTACCAACTGCCAGTAACTGGCACAATTGGGAACCAGTTCTCATGGACAAAGGGCCCCTGGTAATTTTCAAACTCTACTAAAACGTAGAGAGGAAGGGCAGGCGGACCCGAGTTGGCTTCATAGACGATGGCCCGAACAATGCCCATGGAGCCGTTGACCAGACCGCCGGCTGTCCACAGATTTCTTCGCAACATCACTCGACAGCCAACGGTGAGAAGAAGGTACTTGGGGAGGCCCATCTCGAGATCGTCCTTTTCACTGGAACGAAGGTCGGGCTCATTGAAGGAGGCAACCTCCGCAATGGGGCGCTCCATATTGCGGAGAAACTATTCATTTTCCGCCAGTGCCCTCTTGTTGTCCGGGAACAGACACACGGCAAACTTGAATGCCTCCGTCTCAGGGCATTTTGGGCACGGGTTTGCCAGCCTTCTCTCGTCGCTGCACTGGCAGAGGACGTTATACGCCCTTCGGGTGTGCACAAACTCGTAATCTTCATACGTGGATGTGCCATTGGACAGATTCTCGAGAAACAGGCGGAATCTTGCCTGGTCTTCACCACTTTGTCGGTGGCATTGGCTCAACCTGACCCGATTCAAGAATCGGTCAAAGACCAACTTCCCCTGAGCCTGCAGCTCATCGAAAGGGCGAGTGGAGAAGAAGGCTCGATCCAGGACGGGTGACAGCTGGTGGAAGTCACCGATAAAGTAGACGTACAGTCCCCCGAAGTCTTCCCGAATGATGGTGCCGTCGGCGGCCCGTTTGATGCCCTTCAGCTCTCTACACCGATTCTCAATGTAGTAGAAGAGCTTGGCCCCCACCATGGACATCTCATCAATGATGAGGAACTTGATGGCCTTCATTTTCTCTTGTGCTTCATGGGCGGCCCTTCCTTCAAGTGCTTTGTAGTTCTTCAACTTGAAGGGAAATCGGAGAAGGTCATGGAGAGTTTTGCCGCCAATGTTCAAGGCGGCCACTCCGGTGGGGGCAGCAAGGGCGACAGAGTCGGGTCCAAATTCTTCAATTGACCTTTCTCTGGTCTTGGGTGTCAATGGGATAATGAAAGCGACACACTGGATTGGGGTTGTTGGGAAGTTGGCGAAGGCAATAATTCCCGCACCGAGTGTGTCGCTGGAAATTGTTTAATAAATGGATCAGATCCGTCAACCGATCCCCGGTGTCAACGTCGGAAAAGCGAGTCCGACATGGGTGCGTGGGGGCAGGCTCAGCATCGACGTTTGGGTTCACTGCAAACACCAAACCGTCATAGTACTCCCGAATGGTGGCCAATTCCTCCTCCGAAAAGGAAGTCTTGTCCAAGTCGGGGAAATTCTCATCGGTTTTGAACCAGAGGAGACCGTGAGCATGAGCACTGCCACGCCACTGCCACTCAAATCGGTACCACCAATCCTCGACACCGAAGAGAGGTTTCAGGACCTTCTCAAGAAATAATTCAACGCGCTTGGCGAAGAATAAATCGACAATGTCGGGGTTGGCGTGCATCAACTCACGCCGTTCCACTTCGGAGAGACTTGCTGGGTCCCTGTCTGCGGCCAGCAATCGAAAGAGATCCGGCCAATGGTAATCGGCCGCAGACAGGGTGAAGAAGATGTGCGATGTGCCCAGTTGCTCCACCATGTCCAGCAATTCGCAACATCTTCGTCCCCAGAACGCGTTGGTGGAGCGAACCTGGGCCCCGTAGACCATGAGTTGGCGAATAAAGGTGGGATCCCTTTCAAGACGCTCACGGACTTCCCCCACCGTCGCCGGGACCGGAACTCTTGACCGGCGCATATAGACGCCCACCATGTTCAGCGCGTCTTGCCGCATGAGAGTGTTAAAGGCGAAGAACCGAAATCTTGGGTCCCTCGCAAATCGACGATCCTTGTGCTGCATCAGGTAGATGAAGTACTCTCTGGGAGTGACCTTCGTCCGCCTGACCTGACGCTGGGAAGGGCGACCGTAGGGGAAAAGACAGGGGAAAGCCTGGACTTCGTACCCCTCTGTGGTAAACTCGTTAATCGGAGGACCAGCGGTGGGAGGGTAGTTCAGTCGAAGCAAACCCCGAATCTGCTCGTCCTGGTCGTTTGGGTCCACGCTGGGGACAAAGCTTTCGTCGATGAAGTTGTCCGCATTGGCGTTTTCCTCGTCTTCCGGTGGGGCGTCATGGGCTTCGAGTGAGGGAAGTAGCTGCGTCAGATCACCATCCGCCGGAATCTGCGAGAGATGTTGCTCGTTGATCTCAATGTCCGAGTAGAAGGGATTATGGGCCCTAAGCCATTGCAAGGCACGGCGAATCTTCTCGGGACAGGCCTTGAAGTTGGCGACACCAGTGGGCGTTGTTCGGGCAAAGACGACTGTTGAAGCGAGGGCGGAAGGGGCGTGCGGCAAGCTGTTGGTGTAGGCGGTAATGTCCTGACGGAAGTTGATAACATTACCGCGGTACGAATACTGGGCCCCGCGGACACGGTACAAACTGACAACCGGATGGACCCGGGCAATGAGCATTTCTTCAATGTATGTCAAATTCTTCAATTCTTCCGGAACTTCCCCCGGGTCCATCAGGTTGCCCTCCGTAAATTTAACCGGGTCCCGACGACATTCGGAACAAAATTGTAATTGATCAACATTTAAATTAATGGCTGACCTATCACAATTAATACAGGTGACGAATGCAAGCCCACTCATTGCATCGTCAAACTTTCTGGCATCATTATTTTGACTACGAGAATAATTAACCATTGAATTATAGTTAATCGCATTATTATTTTGACCATTTATATTTGGGTTTGGTGGGGGTATGGCTCGCTGGGCTCGAAGATTTTGCACCCTAGCACGAGTTGCAGCTCGAGTGCTGCGATTACTGCGACGGCCTCGAGGCATCTTGATGAAATTAGAATTAAAAACCCAAAATTTAATATAATTTAATATAATTTAATAAAAGACTAATTTATTAAAAAACTAAAAAAACAAAAAGGAAAAGATGAAAAAAAAATAAAAAAGAGGAAAAAGGAAAATTTAGTACTACCACTGCAAAAGCACTGCTCACAGTAGGGACAAATCTTCTTGGACCGATTTTTCTGGAACAAAACTTCTTTTTTTGAAAAACAAATTTCAACTGGCACAACTACGACATCTAGGCTACACGATCACGAAAAAAGGGGGTTTCAAACTATTTTGGTTTTGGAGAAGTAGAGCGTACAAAATACCGAGAAACTGGAGGTCGACCTCACATATTGCTCGCTTGCTATCGCGCGCTTGCAAAGCGTTGGTATTAATAGCTTGTTAACCACTCAGCCACCGAGCCCGTTAACGCTCTAAACTTCTTCGGTTGAAGGGACACCCGTATCCATGAAGGAAATAAATAACCCATGGAGGAAAAATTAAATCGATTTTGCGTAGTAACGCAATTCACCGTTACCGTTTCTTTAACAACCTTCTAATGCACGTTCGTCGGTTTCTAGGATTCCTAACATTTCTGAACAAGCAGATATTTTGGCGCTAAAACACAACATTTTTGTGAGCGCCGGTTGACTTCATGCGCAGGGTGGTTTATTCGTTTATGCACGCGTGTGTGGAGACAACTGTGTTCTTGGGTATAACAATTGACTCCAAACTACAATGGGGCCCACAAATTGAAAAATGATCAGGAAAACTAAGTTCTGCAGCCTATGCAGTGAAAACTATTGGACGGCTCACTGATGTTCATACGGCTAGAATAGTTTATTTCAGCTACTTTCATAGTATTATGTCATACGGAATTCTTCTTTGGGGTAACTCCGCGGACATTAACACCATCTTTTTATTGCAAAAGAGAGCCATAAGAGCTATCTACAAACTTGGTCCCCGGGAGAGCCTTAGAGAAAAATTCAAAGAAATAAATATTCTAACAGTCGCATCGCAATATATCTATGAAAATCCTTTGTATGTCCATAAAAACAGACTTATTTTGTAAAAAGAGTGATACTCATAACATAAATACTAGATATAAGCATAATCTTGTGTTACATCCAAGCCGTCTCCACAAAATAAGTAATTCTTTTATGGGGCAATGTATACGGTTCTATAACAAACTTCCCAGCAATATAAGAGAATTGTCAATAAACATATTTAAAACTACTATTAAAGCCAAATTGTGTAGCAGGGCATATTATAAAGTATCTGACTATATTAATGATAAAAATGCCTGGGATTGAGTCGATCCAATTGTAATGTAATTAATAAATTATGTAAATTTGTTTGGATACCAAAAGAGGGATGCCTGAGTTTTTTGGCAGTATTTTTATCAGTGCTCACCAAGTCATGAACTGCACGGTAGGGAAAAAAATTGTAACGATTCCAAACAAATGTAGCCATTTTTACGGAATAAAAAGATTTTGACTTTGACTTACGTAGGGGATGGTTAAGGGTTGGTACTTATCAAAGCCTTATAGGACATTAAACTATCGATTGAAATGATAAACCGCAGTTATTCTTATACTTAGTACGTGACTAACCCCGAATTGGCACTGAGCCATCTCCAAGGCGTCATTTCACTACAACCTCACTGTACCGCCTGCAGATGATATTAGACTTTAAAAACTTGTAAATAATGTCGAAAATTATATATTATAATATTTGCACAATGTTCGTACAGCAGTACGCTAGCTAGTACATAACTTTCAACCTTAAAGCGATACGCATAAAGTTGATTTTTGTCTTAATGTAACTTATTGTATTGTCTTGTAAATATAGTCTTAATGTGACGAGCCCGGTGGCTCAGTGGTGGAACGCGCTGTTACGCTACTTTGACACCAACGCTCGTGGGTTCGATTCCCCCACAGTACAAACATTTGTGTGCATGAACATGTCTGTTAGTATTGGTCTGGGTATTTTCTATGTATAATAAGTATGTATTTACAAAAAAAAATGTATTTACGTATGATTATCAGTTGTCTAGTACCCATAACACAAGCTTCGCTTACTTTGGGGCTAGATGGCGCTGTGTAATTTGTCCGACAATATTTATTTATTTATTATCGCAAGCCTTAATTTATTCGTGTTTATTTAACTACGCCTTGGCGCCTGCAGTAGTTGCTCTATACTACGTTGGGCACGAAGGTAATAACCAATAGAGAGCCGATGAGTCCTATATTACGTAGTTATTCAATTCACTGCTACGGGTCGAGGGGTAAAGTACAACGTATAGCTCTTATTGGCTAGTACGCACCAATAAGAGTTTATCGCTGACATATTTAGGCGCTAAAACACAACAATTTGAAGTTTTCTTCAGAGAACTCTCCAGCCGTGGAATGAGCTCAGCCAGCAAAATCTCAGCCAAGTAACAACTGTTCTTGAGGGTTGTTATGTTCCTACGAGTGAGTTAGTTAGAGTTAGGTTACCAGAAATCTTCTAAGAAGTTAACAGCAGGGATGGCAACGTGCCAACAGTGCTTCTTGTATCAAATGCATTCATAGCCCACGGTAATGTTACATCTTGAACATGTCTGTTTGTCTTGGTCTGTGTTTAAGAGAGGCAGAACGCATCAAAACAGACCGTCTAGGGAAATACCTCCACCTCATATAAAACGGCAACCAAGTAACAAATCTCTGGAGGGTTATAGTGTCTATATATAGTGTCTGCGTGTGAGTGAGGTCACCAGTAAGCTCCTAAGGAGTTGCTATTTTAACAGTAGAGGTGGCATCGCGCGAGTGATGCTTAATGTGTTACAAGCGTCATTGGCCGGTGAACAAAACACTGGCCTCCGCCAATCCGCATTTGAGCAGCGTGGTGGAGTATGCTCTAAACCCCTTCGGTTGAAGGGAGACCCGTGTAGTCCATGCAGTGGTTGGATTGAAAGGGTTGACGTGGCATTGGACGGTGAACGTTTTACATCATGTGTAGCAGATTGTTATGTATGTCTCCCGACGTTGCATAAAAATAATCAACTTTAGACTATAAACCATTACAATACAGTTGAAGTTTCAATGTAGTTGATTGACTAATCCTTTTAACTGAGAGTGACGGCGTGCGAAAACATTTCTCACCGTTCAGAAAATAGTACTTAAAATTGGTTGAAGTTTTAATTCACTGTGGTTCAAACTATTTGATCTCGGGGCTTAATAAATTAATTATTGTTTACAGTTTTCTAGTGAAATGTTTATGAATGACACGGCGGGTGGCAAACAAGCATACGGAGGGCGGCGGACAAGATACGGCATTTCGATACTTTCTTTTATACAACGTCCGGAGACTGTACATACTGTCCACTTTATGTAAAGCGGTTACCGTGGCCTACAAACGCTTGCAATACGTTAAGGATTTAGTATGCCACCTCTGCTGCTAACGCAGCAACTCCTTAGACGATTTCTAGTAACCTCACTCACTCGCAGGAACCCAACAACCTTCCAGAGAGTTATTATTTGGCTGTAGATTTCCGTGAGGTGCGGTTCTAAGAGTGGTAGGGCGTATCAACCCCGTCTGGAGAAGTACCTCCACCTCACAGAAATAACAAATCCCTAGTGTTGTTGCGTTCCTGCGTGTGAGTGAGGTCACCAGAAAAGCTCCTAAGGAGTTTCTGTGTTAATGCAAGCTACGGTAACCGCTTCACATCAGGTGGGGCGTATGCGTATATGATTCCCGACGTTGTATAAAAAAAAATATTTCCCCAGTCGCGTTGTTTTGATGAACCCTATCTGTATAAAACACACAGACAAAGACAAATAGACATGTTCATGCTTCCAAATGTTTGTTAAGCGGGAATCGAACCCACGAGCATTGGTCTCACAGTCGTTACCAGTTGAGGTTGTAACGCGCGATCGATTCGCCTATGTAGTTTATTGCCTTCAGGCTACGACTGTAATCGTTTACCATCAGACGGCCATGCTTGTTTGCCATCCAATCTTCCATAAAAGTCAGTTAAATGTGCAGTAAAAACCTAACAGTTAAAACATCACCTGAGATTCACTCGCCACTGGCCAAATTCACGGAAATGGTTCAGAACCGTTTTTAGGGTACCGCAGTGCGATTAGATTTAGTATAATTGTCTCACCATGAGATGACACGGGCAACGACGGCACCGAGAGCTCGATGGCGTCGTTGCGTGTGTAATTCTAACCAAGCACGTAGGTTAAGCAACGTTGATTGCTTAACCTACGTGCTTGGTTAGAATTACGCGCAGCCTGTCTATAGATGGGTTTTATATCTTAAGTTTCTCCGTGCTCGGAGGGCACGTTAAGCCGTCAGTCCCGGCTGTTGTCGATAAATGACAGTCGTTAAGCTAAGTCGGTGGCCCTCGGGCGGCTGAAAACACTGGCCTCCGCCAATCCGCATTTGAGCAGCGTGACGGGAGTGTGCTGTAAACCCCTTCGGTTACAGACCCGTATCCCTGCAGTGGGGTGAGTGAGGGTTGATGTGGTGGTCTCGCCATGAATTTTAAGAGGTAGGGCCACTAATCTAGACGTCTATATATCTTAGCGGTGCGAGGCTACTGACCAATGGAATAATTAAACCAATCAAAGTCAATCTCACCTGTACGTGGTGTCCCCCGCCGATTAACAAAAGAGCGGGGAGATACCTGTACGTGGTGTTCCCCAACAAAAGACACCTCTTTTGTTGGAGATATTTCTCGACTAGGAGAGTATATTTTCTCAAGTACTTTTCTAACATAATATTGTGAGTGTGAAGTGATAGACCAGTGGATAAAGAATTGGCCTAGTAACCGGCTGGTTTATGGTTTGAATCCCAGTAGAAGTCCCAATGAAGTTTTTTAAGAGAGGTACGGCGCATCAAAGCAGCCCGCCTACTCCCTAGAGGATTGTTGTGTTTCTACGTGTGAGTGAGGTCACCAGTAAGCTCCTAAGGAGTTGCTGTGTAAGCAGCAGCAGAGCATCGCGCGAGTGATACATGTTACAAGTGTTAATAGGCTACGGTACCTGCTTTACATCAGGTGGACCGTATGCCTCCCGACGTTGTATAACAATAATAAAAAAATCCACTAAAATCGTAATTTCGAATTTATGTACGGAGAAGACAGACCTTTATTCTACTTACTGTCTGTTCATATAACTAGTCCAATATTTTATCAATTTAAAACAAAAACCAGTTGAGAATGCGCAAGCTTGCATTGCCAGAGGAACACCTGGCTCGTCAATTATATAACAATTATTTTTTTATTTTTTTATTTGTCGGCCATTTTGACCATGTTCCTTAAGAGATTGGAACGATGTTCCTTAAGAGATAGGAACGGTGTTCATGAACATTCCTAATATTCCTATTCTACTTTTTTTATGCTGAATCCGAATCTGAAGTCAAAATTCGAATATTCGAAAAAAAGCGACAGAAACACACACAGACAAGTCAAGATAGGAACACCGTTCCTATATGAATTCTATATGTTTGTCTGTGTGTGCGTTTGTCTGTGCGTCTGTGTGTGCGTTTGTCTGTGCGTCTGTGTGTGCGTTTGTCTGTGCGTCTGTGTGTGCGTTTTTTTTCGAATATTCGAATTTTGACTTCATATTCGGATTCAGCAACAAACAGAACAACAGCAACAGCAGAACATGATCAAAATGGCCGAAAACTAAAAAAAAAATGATTTGTTATATAATTAACGAGTCAGGTGTTCCTCTGGCAAAGCAAGCTTGCGCATTCTCAACTGGTTTTAACTTTGGAATACTGGCCAGAAATACTTTGACTAATTACTACTAAAACTTACTAAAAATTAAACGTGCCCGCTTGTAGAAATTAAAAAAATAATTCATTTTCATTCATTTTCAAATATGGAGTGGTGGTGCGTTTACAAAACGAAAACAAAAAATCTTAGCTCTTCAGCTAGGATTAAGCAGAAGCAGTGTCACAAGAGTGTTAAACGAAGACCTGGGACTACGAGCTTATCGTAAAAAAATCGGCCAAGTGCGAGTCGGACTCGCACACGAAGGGTTCCGTACCATCATCTATAAAAACCGCAAAAAAAATCACGTTTGTTGTATGGGAGCCCCCCTTAAATATATTGTTTTATTTTAATTTAATTATTTATTCTTAAAGTGAATATATAACTAAATATTCTGTGAATATTTCAAGAGTACCTGTTGCCCTTATCAATATCGAGCATAAAAATCACGTTTGTTGTATGGGAGCCCCCTTAAATATTTATTTTATTCTATTTTTTAGTATTTGTTGTTATAGCGGCAACAGAAATACATCATCTGTGAAAATTTCAACTGTCTTACTATCACGGTTCATGAGATATAGCCTGGTGACAGACGGACGGACGGACAGCGGAGCCTCAGTAATAGGGTTCCGTTTACGGAACCCTAAAAACCGAACATTTATTTGAACGAGCGTTTGAAAAAAATTAGGATGGAAAGATTCCGCGCTTTGTGTACCTTGTTTAAAAACACAAAATGTTTAAATAACCATACGGAACCCAACGTTTTAAATACATTTCTCTCGCGACCTTTAGCGCCGGTGTCAGCGACCCCGCGTTACACTGACTGCTAAACTTTTTGCTTCGAGACATTTTTTTTCTATTGTCTCGCTACGTTGTTCTATTTTCAATCTTACGCCGCCGGTATTGAATTCGAATTCGAACGTACAGGTCCAGTAAACTATTGCAATTTCGTTCATTGTGTCACTAATTTGTCCTATTTTCAACTCTAATTTCAGCCCATTAAAGTTTTCGCAGTCTGTATAATAATAGAAATATGGACATTGAACTTCAGATCATTTCTCTTAGCTCTCCAACAACACAGCTGCTATGACAAATTCAGTGGCGGAGTGGTTAGCATCCTACTTTAACAACAAGGCTCGTGGATTTGATTCCATCACAGGATAAACATTTGTTTACATCCGTGGGGTCGATTGCGAAAAGGAAGGGGTCCATCAGATTCAACCATTAATTAGGCAGGGGTCTACGGAGAGCAGAAAGAGCAGCAAGGGGTCTACGAGACAAGAATGGTTGCAAATCCCTGGTTTACACTAACATGTCTTTTTTAGGGTTCCGTACCCAAAGGGTAAAACGGAACCCTATTACTGAGGCTCCGCTGTCCGTCCGTCTGTCACCAGGCTGTATCTCATAAACCGTGATAGTTAGACAGTTGAAATTTTCACAGATGATGTATTTCTGTTGCCGCTATAACAACAAATACTAAAAAATAGAATAAAATAAATATTTAAGGGGGGCTCCCATACAACAAACGTGTTTTTTTTGCCGTTTTTATAGATAATGGTACGGAACCCTTCGTGCGCGAGTCCGACTCGCACTTGGCCGATTTTTATTATTATTGTTTATACTACGTCAGGAGGCATACAAGCATATGGCCCACCGTAAAGCGGGTAACGTAGCCTATTAACGCTTGAGATATATTAAGTATCACTCGCGCGATGCCTCTTCTGCTGCTTACACAGCAACTCCTTGGGAGCTTACTGGTGACCTCACTCATACGCAGGAACACAACAACCCTCTAGGGAGTTGTTAGTTGGCTGAGGTTTTCTGTGAGGTGGGGATACTTCCCCAGACGGGCTGCTTTGATGCGCCCTACCTCTCTTAAAATGTCTGTATATGTATTGGCAAGACTTAATATTTTCAAGAGAGGTAGGGTGCATCGAAGCAACCCATTTGGGCAAGTATCTCCACCTCACAGAAAACCGCAGCCAAATAACAACTAAGATAAAAGATAAGATAAGATAAAGATAAAAATAACTTTATTTGCCGTTGGGCCCTCGCGGGCACTTAGACACGTCTACATTCTGTTGAAATATAATCTTATTGTATCTTATTCAATTACTTGGAGAGTTGTTGTGTTCCTGCGATTGAGTGAGGTTAATCATTCTGTGGTAGATCGAATTCATCTTCAAATCGTGATTCTTCGACGAGGGCTTCTTCTCCGTGTATCCCGTTTCCTAAAGCTTAATTAGGATTGGCGCGATTTTTACATGGAGCAACCGCCCTCGGACCTCGACAACCCAGAGGAGAAACCAGATCTTTCTTAGGTTAGGTCACACAACTTTCTAAATATAATTTCTTGGACGTGTGGGTTTCCTCTCGATGTTTTCCTTCACCGGCGAACAAGTGATAAATCTTACTAATATTATAAATGCGAAAGTTTGTATGTATGGATGTTTGTTTCTCTTTCACGCTTAAACGGCTGAACGGATTTGAATGAAATTTGGCACGTAGATAGATTATGATCTGCATTAACACATAGGCTACGTTATTTGACTCCACGCAGGCAGAGCCGCGGGCAGCAGCTAGTATTATAAATGCGAAAGTTTGTATGTATGGATGGATGTTTGTTGCTCTTTCACGCTTAAACGGTTGAACGGATTTGAATGAAATTTGTCACGTAGATATATTATCATCTGGATTAACACATAGGTTACGTTATTTGACTCCACGCAAGCAGAGCCGCGGGCAGCAGCTAGTATTATAAATGCGAAAGTTTGTATGTATGTATGGATGTTTTTTGCTCTTTTACGCTTAAACGGTTGAACGGATTTGAATGAAATTTGTCACGTAGATATATTATCATCTAGATTAACACATAGGCTACGTTATTTGACTCCACGCGGGCGGAGCCGCGGGCAGCAGCTAGTATGTACATAAATTCGAAACCACGAATTTAGGCCGGGGCTCGAACCGGAAACTAGTCGGGTAATGAGCTGCTTGTTAATCCACTAGGCTCTTAATGACAGCGTTCCTATGTTAAGTGAAACTAAATCCCAAGATTCCCACGCCAGGATCGGGAAGAATACGTCGCTTGCAACCGTTTACATTAAGTATCACTCGCGCAATGCCATATCCGGTGCTAACACAGCAACTCATTAAATGCTTACTGGTGGCCTCACTCACGCAGGAACACAACAACCCTACAGGGAGCTGTTATTTGGCTGCGGTTTTCTGTGAGGTGCAGGTACTTCTCCAGACGGGTTGCTTTGATGCGCCCTACCTATCTTAAAAACACACAAAACAAGGCAAACAGCCATATTCATGCACTTCGTGGGAATCGAACCCACAAGCGTTAGTATCAAAGTAGCGTTACTAACCACTGCGCCTCCGTACCCGTCCTATAAGGCTATAAAGATTTTTTACAATCATAGTAAACTACATAGTCTAGACTAGACAAACAAACATTCAGTATTCCTAGAGGTAAACACTCATACTATACTTTCATTATTTTATATGTGGGCGGGGCCTCGCCGGTTCATCTCTATAGCTGTCATATATATCTACTGAAGTAAAGCTGTATCTACACTCACATATGGAAGCTACGCGATATGGAAGCTACGCGATATTGAAGCTACTTTACTATTTTTATATTATGCTAGCGGACACTGCAGATGTTGTTCTAGCTGAAAATTAAAAAAAAAATCTAGAAGTCGATTGCAGTGCGACCTACCGGATCTAATTGTGAATGTAAACGATCCAGGGACCCACTTAAACAGACAGAAATTCATCAAATTCAACCGTTGACGTGGAGTTCTATCACATAACGAATTATATGTACACACATATCATCCCGCCTGTCTCCCATTGGGGCAGGTAGATACTATGGAACGCCAGGTGCACCGATCCAAACATACCTCTCTCGCCTCTTCCACACTCATCAACCTCTTCTTGCATGCTCTTCGATTTCGGGTGCGTTTGATTGAGGCCGTTGAGGCCCACGTGGCTGAATTCCGCCATGCACGTTACAGCGCCAAGTATATAACGGGCCTCAAGGCGTCAAGCCCTTTCTCAGCACATCAGCCATTTGATCTATATGTGTGCGTCCACGGAGGCCCCTGCCGATATCGTCACTCACTCCTGCTCGCTATACTTCTTTCGTAACTCTTGTCATTCATTCTTTCCAAATGTCTGTACCATCTCAGCATATCCTTTTCAATATATGTATATATATAAAGATATATTACATTTTATATTATTTGAGGTTACCAGTAAGCTCCCAGGGAGTAGCCGTGTTATCAGGGGTGGCAACAAGTAAGTGACACTTCATGTATTGCTACGTGTTCATAGGTTACCGATGTTGTATATAAAAAATCGGCCAAGTGCGAGTCGGACTCGCGCACGAAGGGTTCCGTACCATTATCTATAAAAACGGCAAAAAAACACGTTTGTTGTATGGGAGTCCCCCTTAAATATTTGTTTTATTTTAATTTAATTATTTATTCTTAAAGTGAATATATAACTAAATATTCTGTGAATATTTCAAGCGTCTACCTGTTGCCGTCATCAATATCGAGCAAAAATAAGCAAAAAATCACGTTTGTTGTATGGGAGCCCCCTTAAATATTTATGTTATTGTATTTTTTAGTATTTGTTGTTATAGCGGCAACAGAAATACATCATCTGTGAAAATTTCAACTGTCTAACTATCACGGTTCGTGAGATACAGCCTGGTGACAGACGGACGGACAGCGAAGTCTCAGCAATAGGGTTCCGTTTTACCCTTTGGGTACGGAACCCTAAAAAGTGGGATGAGTAAGTATTGATGATTTTGATTCAGCCAATAAAAGCTGCGCGTTCCACTGTACTCCCCGACCTGTAGCGGTGAATTGAGTTTAGCTGTGCTATACTTCCCTTAGTGAATAAATAATAGCAGTAAAATAGTTTCATCATAGCTTCGTATATTATAACTACCCACTACGATACACGGTTTACATACAGGCGGTTGCATTAAAAATTCATCAGATCGCATCCTGCCTTTGTCTCCTACCGTTGGAATGTTTGTGTGTGCATATCTCGGGAACGCTGTGTGCATAATATCCATTCACTGAGTGTCTATTTACGGGATGCATTTAGGGTTTTATGGGTTATATGGATATTTAAGATTACTTTATGGTCTTTGTTATTATTTTACGCGAGATAAACTTGATTGTTTATTAGTATCTAGGGTTAGGGTAGGGTTATTAGTATATTTGTTTTTTTTATACAACGAGGGAAGGCATGCGAGTATACATACGGTCCCACTGTTTGTAATAACATTGTCGAACAAATTCCATCTATTGACCTTTACAGGAGGCAACGTATATGTATTTTATTTATATTACATAAAAAATGCGCAGTTATTTTATGTTACAAAAAATACGTATTCTATGAAAATAATAAAAATAAAATTGCAAAGTCCCCCGAAGGGGGAGATATTTCCCCCTAATTTTAACAGTTTTTCATTTTTTACGCAGGAACCCTAAATATTTTACGGGATAAAAAGTATATTCTGCTCTGAACAGTCCTCTACCTACCAGTGAAAGTCCCGTTAAAATCGGTTCAGCCATTTCGAAGATTAGCCCGGACAAACAAACAGACAGACAGACAAAAAAGTTAAAATTGCGTATTTAGGCTTTGGTAACGTGAAAATAATAATACGAGTATGAGCTTAAGATAGAGGCTTTATTTTGAAATCACAGACAGACACTTCAATTTTACGAGTATTTATATGTATAGATAGAAAAGACCCCGAGCTCGTGATAACTATGTCCTATCATATGAACGGCAGCAATATGGGAAGTAGGTATTGCTCGAGTGCTGCACACACAGAAACTTCTTAGCAGTTTTCTGGCAACCCCACTCACTCGCAGGAAAGCAACCGCCCAGGGAGTTGTTATTTGGCTGCAATTTTCTGTGAGGTGGAGGTACCACCTGGCTACACAGGAGACACTACACGACATAGTGGTGGGTATGAGTGGTGGGACTGACCCGACAAAAAAAGAAAAAAATAACGCAAAAATGGAAGGATGTAGGAGCCGAGGAAGGGCAAGACTTACCTACCATGATCAAATTGATCGTGTTCTCGAAGAAGGTGATGTCAGGAGACCTAGAGACCGGCGAGCGTGCATGAAAAGAGCAATGAATGAGCAAATGAGCAAAAAAGCGAGTGAGGTATGTAAGGATCGAGTCACGTGGGGCTCGATTCTCTCTGCCTACCCCGCAAGGGATTTGGACGTGAAGTTATAGATAGATAGAACCTCACCCATCAAGCGGTAAGTCCCGGTTGCGTCCACTACGGAGCCCGGGGTTCGCTGTGATCATGATCCGAGATGTGGCGAGTACAGTTATTACATTGGAGCGACTGTCGTCTGACCTCTATAACCCTTAAAGGGGAACCAGACAATACAATGAATCATGATTACACATCCAGAAGATCTGCATGTGCAGGTTTCCTGGCGGTGTTTTCCCTCACCGGGAGCGAGTGGCAGCCGAACGCAAGTAAATTGTACCTATTCGTAAAACCGAGTAGACACCCACCGGGATTCGAATGCGGAACCTCACGCTTGTTAGGCGTGCGTTATACCGCGGGGACACCACCGCTCCGTATGTATATAGCATACATTCTTTATTATCATTAAATAACAAATGAGGGTATATATTTTTATACCGGATCTTGCACTATAAGTATCATCGCCAAATCCTTACTCTTAGGTAGCGGACCCAGCCAATACTAATGGATTAGGAAGCGGGATAACACTAAGAAAGTCTTGCTTTTTCTTAGTGTTATCCCGTTTATCCATTATAATTGGCGGGGTCCGCTACCTAAGACTAAAGGTTTGGCGAAGACACTGATTTTACATGGAACGGCTGCCGTCCACAACCCAAAGGAAAATCCACGTCATTCTTAGGTAAGAAATATATATTTCGAAAGACGCCACACGTCTTTATATATTTAGGAACACCGCTCCTATATAAAATCTATATGTTTGTCTATGCGTTTGACTGTGTGTGCGTTTTTTTCGAATATTCAAATTTTGACTTCAGATTCGGATTCAGCATAAAAAAGTAGAATAGGAATGTTCAGGAAAACCGTTCCTATCTCTCAAGGAACATGGTCAAAATAGCCGACAAATTTAAATGAAAAAAAAATTTTGAATTGTTATATACTCGTAATTGACGAGCCAGGTGTTTCTCTGGCAATGCAAGCTTGCGCATTCTCAACTGGTTATTTATTCACTGCAACACGTGTATACATTGTGACACTGTAACTATATAATACACAGCACATATATTCACATGAACCTTTTCAGACACAGCTAGGTGAAAGAGAGAGAGGCAGACTTTTTATAGTATTCTATCTTCTAAGTATTCCTTTATAGAATAATACGCTTTTGTATGGAGGAATTCTTTTATCAATTTAACAAATTTACAGAATTACTTTTCAGATTTTATGTTATCAGGCAGCTTATTATAAAACCTTCACTGACATTGAATAGGTATATTTCTTCCTGACGATGTTTCTAAAGAAGATATCGTTGTATGCTTTTATATAATAGACAAAACAAAGCGAGTGATCGAATGCACAACACTATCAGATTGTTTTTGGAGAAGTGAGTCAACTTTCACTTACGCAACTTGTCAATATTGGTACGATTTCGCCAAATTCGAAAATACTCTAACAAATTTCTAATTCACTCTGTAATGTTTGCTTTTGACGAGCTCGGCGGCACAGTGGTTGGTAACGCTACTTTGACAACGCTCGTGGGTTCGATTCCCACGCAATACTAACACTTGTGTGCGTGAACACGCCTTGTTTTTTTTTATATACCACTAAGGTGCAAACAAGCATACGGCCTGCCTGATGGTACGCACTCTACGACATTTACAACAAAAGCGGTGCCACTCATGCGTTGTTTGTCTTAGTCTGGGTGAGAGCGGTAGGGCACATCAAAGGAGTCCATTTGGGGAAATACCTCCACCTCACAGAGAACGACAGAACCAAATAAAACCTCCCTAGATAGTTGTTGTATTCCTACGAGTTAGTGAGGTCACCAGTAAACTCGTGTGTGGGCCGTATGCTTGTATGCATCGCTATGTCACGTATAAAAAAAAAGTTTATCCTATTTTTGAAGTGAAAACTTCTTTAGCGGCGTTGTGCACTTTTTGGGATGAGTAAAAAATGTTAAACTCACGTCAGGACACGTGACCCTGACCGTAAGATTTTGGTGAGAATTAGAACTTAGTTCGCTGCAGCGCTAAGGCATTAGTTACCTCTAATTAAACAATTGAAACATGACGCGCTAGATCGTTCATAGGGCGTTATTTTCTCGCGACCAAAACGTTGTAAGCGCCATGAAATTCTTGGCGCTTACGCGTTTCGTTCAACGTAGTTTATCAACATCGCTGTTTGGTCCGCATGTTCAAGTTTTCACTTCTGCCGGCACTCCCGGAGTGCAACCCGTTTTTTTTTTATATACTACGACGGTTACGAGCTTACGGTCCACCTGATGTAAAACTATTACCGTAGCCTATAAACGCTTGCAATGTTTTCGAATATCTAAAAATATCATAAGTGAGCTGGGCTAAACCGGTTTCTTATAGACACGTTTGTATGGAACGTCGCGAGTGTGCCACAACACGATTAGTCAATCGTAAACCAGTATTGGTGACAAGGTCGTTCATAGCTTTTGCACTTTTCAAGATTTTCCAACAAGATATACAATCGCATCAAACACTACCCAACACGCCAAGCGAATATGCACTTTAATTATTGCGCGTGTTTACACCGTCAGGGGGCATGAACAATAACAAATAGAGTCCAAAGTCGTGTAGAGGTAACAATGAACGTGGACAGATTCCCACATTTCCCACGGCACGGTGCATGCCAGTGTGTTTGTAGTACGAGTGGTAGCAAAGTAACGGTCGTAACTCTTTCAGTACAAGTAAAGTTATATATGAGTTAGTAGTCTTTTTGAAGTGATAACTTCTTATGGGAGGGTAAACCGCTTCGTTACGTAACACGTTACGGCGCCAGTCTGTCTGGCTTCCCCTTTCTCTCACGCATACGGCAGCTTTAATTATATGTAGATTAGGTTAAGTTATCACTTCTGTCGGGCGTCCCGAGACGCACACGTTTTTTTTTATAGAGCGTCGGGAGGCATACAAGCATACGGCCCATCTGATGGAAAGTGGTTACTGGTTTGTTTTGGTCTGGGCGTTTGTTAGACGTAGGGCGCATCAAAGCAGCCCGTCTGCGGAAGTACTCTCCATCTCACAGGAAACAGAGGGTTGTTGCGTTCCTGCGTGTGAGTGAGGTCACCAGTATGCTCCTAGCAGAGGAGGCATCGCGCGAGTATTACTTAATGGTATTACAAGCGTTCATAGGCTACGGTAACCGCTTTACATCAGGTCTATGCTTGTATGCCTTTAGACGTTGTATAAAAAAAAATCTAATTGAAAACTTTTCGAATCTGTTTCGAATATCACCGATGAAGTGCCAACTTCCTGACATTTTTGCTTAAATTGAGTTTTTTAATACAATAGGCTTAAAGTTGGAATTTGCATCAGTAGCAATTACACCAAATTCTTTTTATACTACGTCGGGAGGCATACAAGCATACGGCCTACCTGATGGAAAGCAGTTACCGTAGCCTATTAACGCTTGTATTATATTAAGTATCACTCGCGCGATGCCTCCTCTGCTGCTTACACAGCAACTCCTTAAGAGCTTACTGGTGACCTCACTCACGCGCAGGAACACAACAACCCTCCAGGGAGTTGTTATTTGGCTACGGTATTCTTTGAGATGGAGGTACCGCTTAAAATATCTAGACCAAGACAAACAGACATGTTCACGCACACAAATGTTTGTATTGTGGGGAAATCGAACCCACGAGCGTTGGTGTCAAAGTCGCGTCATTCACGACTGAGCCACCAAGCTCGTCAAATAGTCTATATATATATTATAGTACTATAATAATGTAAGAGTAATCTTGAATCTATTATTTATCCTTTACTTTATGTTTTACATGTGTACTAAATACTAAATAAATAAATAAATTGCCGGACAAATTACACAGCGCCATCTAGCCCCAAAGTAAGCGAAGCTTGTATTATGGGTACTAGACAACTGATAAACATACGTAAATACATTTTTTTTATGTAAATACATACTTATTATACATAGAAAATACCCAGACCAAGACAAACAGACATGTTCATGCACACAAATGTTTGTATTGTGGGGAAATCGAACCCACGAGCGTTGGTGTCAAAGTAGCGTAACAGCGCGTTTCACCACTGCGCCACCGACCTCGTCATACTATATGATACTTTGCTAGTGGACATGGTTTCAAAAGCACTAAGGTATAATGAAGACACATCACTGGGTGTTGCGTGTTCGCGTGTTTGTTTTGTTAGGCAAATATTTGCCATGTGTGAACAATTTATTTGGCAAAGATTCGCCATATTTGGCAAATAGTACAAATACCAAACAGGCGTTTTTGAGTAGCTCAATGGCGTCGACGAGCGCGTCAGTCAGGACACGCGAGATAAGCGGCATCGATCGCAGCCTGTCTGTAGATGGGTTTAGCCGTAGAGTTCCTCGGACGGCACGAAATAGCGGCGGTTGCAGGCGTTTTCAATAGATAGAACAGTCGTTAAGCTAACTCAATAGGCGTAACACAAAGCCCATCAAAGTATCTCCACCTCACAAAAAAATCGCACCCAAATAACAACTCCCTGAATGATCATAGTAACGCTAGCGTTACTTCCTTTTTTATACAAGGTCGGGAGGCATACTACCTACCTATGAACGCTTGAAACATATTAAGTACCACTC
Organism: Pyralis farinalis; assembly: GCA_947507595.1. Taxonomy (NCBI): domain Eukaryota; kingdom Metazoa; phylum Arthropoda; class Insecta; order Lepidoptera; family Pyralidae; genus Pyralis; species Pyralis farinalis. The sequence goes on from OX382263.1 coordinate 4,134,962, forward strand.
GCGCGATGCCACTTCTGCTGCTAACAAAGCTACTGCTTAGGACCTTATTGGTGTCCTTACTCACTCGTAGGAACACAACAACCCTCTATGAAGTTTTGAGTATATCGGAAACAGCTCTAACGATTTGCATCAAATTTTGTATTCTTTATTATATCTTTAGTATATGGGTATGGCAGAGAGAGCATGAAAGTAGAATAAATGCGGTCGAGATGAGAGCATTGCGCAAAATTTGTGTCATAACGCTTGCTGACCGCGTTCGTAATGAAGACGTAAGAGAGAGAGTTGATCTTAAAGAGAGTGTCGGTGTTAAGATAAGAAAAGGCATGCTCCGTTGGTTCGAACATGTAGAAAGAATGCAAGATGAAAGAATGACGAAACAGATATACAAAAGTGGAAGGACGTAGGAGCCGAGGAAGACCGAGACTAACCTACCATGATCAAATTGCTCGTGTTCTGTCAGAAGGTAATGTCAAGGCCTAGGCGAACGTGCATGAGAAAAGCAAGAAGCGAGTGAGGTATGTAAGGATCGAGTCGCGTGGCGCTCGGTTCTCTCTGCCTACCGCGGAAGGGATTTGGCGTGAAGTTACAGACAGATAGATATTATTGCATAAGTTTATGTATATAGGTGTCCTTCACGAGAAAACGTGACGTCATACAAAAAAAATATAAAACAAAAATAGGCCAAGTGCGATTCCGACTCTCGCACGAAGGGTTCCGTACCACTATCTATAAAAACGGCAAAAAAATCACGTTTGTTGTATGGGAGCCCCTCTTAAATATTTGTTTTATTTTAATTTAATTATTTATTCTTAATGTGAATGTATAACTAAATATTCTGTGAATATTTCAAGTCGTTGCCGTTATCAATATCGAGCAAAAACGAGCAAAAAAATCACGTTTGTTGTATGGGAGCTCCTTAAATATTTATGTTATTCTATTTTTTAGTATTTGTTGTTATAGCGGCAACAGAAATACATCATCTGTGAAAATTTCAACTGTCTAACTATCACGGTTCGTGAGATACAGCCTGGTGACGGACGGACGGACGGACAGCGAAGTCTCAGTAATAGCGTTCCGTTTTACCCTTTGGGTACGGAACCCTAAAAAAGGGGGAGCTCGGTACATTCTTACGCAAAAGGTGCAAGAAATGTTTCAACATGTAAACAGAAGCCGCATAGAGTTTGTTTGAGAAACGAGAAACGTCAAGTTGCCTACACAGAAATATGCGCACCGACATCAAACAACTCGCAGGAAAGTTGTGAGTATCAATTAATTAACATTTAATGACCTGCGACACTCAAGGAGTCTTAAAAATGCATAAACATACCTTTATTGGAAAATAGTAACCGTGTTCCTGAAAATGTGTACATGTGTACATACAAAAACAGGTACCAGAGGGAGACTTTGTACAAGAGTCGTCTGCACTCACGCAGACCTCTGTCTCACCTATTTCCTACCGCCAAGCAGATATATTTATATAGCTGTGTTCCGGTTTGAAGGGTGACATATGGCAGATAAATTACTGGGTACTGTGACGAAACAGACTTAGGTCACAAGATTGGCAGCGCGCGAGTAACATCCCCGTGGTGTTGCGAGCGTAATTAGGCTGCGGTGACCGCTTACCATCTGATGAGGGCTTGTTTGCCAATCTAGTTGCATGAAAAAACAAGTACCCTCGCAATGAAAAGCGAGTAAGGATCGAGTCACGTGGCGCTCGGTTCTCTCTGCCTACCCTGCAAGGGATTTAGCGTGAAGTTATAAATATGTAGATAGGTTTAGTTTGGTGAATAGCAAAAAAAAGGGTACAAGGCTCGCTTTTTTTATACCACTACGGTGGTAAACAAGCTTACGGCCTGCCTGATGGTAAGCAGTTACCGTAGCCTATGGACATTTGCAACACCAGGGGTGTCACTCTCGCGTTGCCGACCCTGCTCGTATCGTGATGTCGAATAGTCTATAAGCCTCCTCAAGAACTGGTCTATCAAATGCAAAAAGTTTTTTTTAAATTCGACAAGTAATTTCAGAGATTAGCGCCTTCAGACAAACAAACTCTCCCGCTTTATGTATTAGTATATAGAGTACAGATAGAATTTAATTATTTAGAAATTACTGCCAATCGTGAGGAAACACGTCCGCATGTCCAAGAAATTATATTTCGAAAGACGTGACCTTACCTAACAATGATCTGATTCTCCCTCTGGGTTGTGGTCTGACGGCAGTCGCTCCATGTAAAAAATAGTATCTCCGCCAAATCCTCAGGCTTAGGTAGCGGACCCCGCCAATCTTAATCGAATGGGAAACGGGATAACGATAAGATGAAGAAAGATAATAAGATAAATATGAATGTAAAAAATAAATTGTTCTATTTAGGTTTCCACTGACAAACTAGGAATTAATTTTCAATGCCGGAGTCATAGACGTAATAAAAACTTTTTTATTACGTCTATGGCCGGAGTGTCCGAGACGTGGCAATTCACTGCGGGCCGTATGGGGAAACTCAAATTGGCTTAACGTGCTATATAGCAGGTATGGGCAACCTTTGACATGTTGTGGGCCAAACTTTAGCATGCAAATACGTTCGCGGGCCGCGTTTAAAAGTAGTATATAAGTATATTCCGTGAGTATATATAAGTAGTGTACTTAATTTTTTTTTAATTGGGTTTTTTCAAAATGTCCTGCCCGCGGGCCGAGTGTTGCCCACATGTGTGCTATAGAAAGAACTATGCTTGGGATTTCTTAAACCGGGGATTATTGAAAAATACCTACGCATCAACTGCGTGGTGATTCGAGGACGGTTGGGGTATGGGCCAAGTTCAAAAAAATATTCGTCAATATTTGAAAATTTTGTTTTCGTTAAATATTGTTGAAACGACAAAACAGACGTGGATTTACTGTTTTGAGAGACTACAGAAAAAACAGCAATTTTGTGAATAGATATTTGAAAACTACAGGCCCACATAATTGCGGCTAGCGAGAAACGTGGGTAAAAATGTGATTATTATTCATTCGCATGGGTCCAGTTTGCACGATCTCATCTGACCGGTATCCTCCATTTATTACCCAGTATGTTTAAAAAGTACGAAAATGACGACCGAGAAACCGCATCTTGCACCATGACGATGCTTCTTCTTGTAATTTCATCTAACCTGCTTTGTGTGCTTCCGCCACCAATTAGTTCAGCGCCGGCCGGCACCCACCCACTACTGTTAGTAAATGCAACCGCATGAACTAATTGGTGGCGGAAGCACACAAAGCAGGTTAGATCAAATTGCATGTAAATTTTCGCAAAATAACGCCTGAATCTATTAACTATGTTATGCTTCTTCTCACAAGGTGAACTAAATAGGTTATTTTGAGCCTCAAACATGTGTTGAGAAACACTTTCGAACGTTTCTACATCAATGATCCTACTGATTATATTTCTCCACTGTGACACGGCTACCTGCCGCACTGCCTTAATTAAAATGAAGCAATTATTTAGTAACTGCCTTTGACTGATAGGAAATTACACATGATAACTTTAATCAAACATTACAATGATAAGATAATAGATGACGTAGCGAATGTTTATTCTTAAAGTGAGCTTCTGGACAAAGGCTTGTGTTATACAATGCTCAAGTCAGATCACACATGGAGAAGGAAGGAAGGTCACGGATGAGGTAGCCATTATCTGTCACGTGCACTCATGCCAAAGGTGTCGTTTCTTCCTTCCCCATGTGCGCATCAGTGCAGTTCTACTGGCCAAATAACAACTCCCTAGAGGGTTATTGTGTACCTGCATGTGAGTGAGGTTACCAGTGAGCTCCTAAGGAGTTTTTGTGCTAGCAGCAGAGGCATCGAACGTGTGATACTTAATGTATTGCGAGCGTTCACATGTACCGCTTTCCATCACGCTTGTATGCCTCCCGGCATTGTATAAATAAAAAAAAATTGGAGTTGGGCGCATCAGAGTAGTTCTACTGGGGAAAGTATTGCCAGCTAACAAAATACTTCAGCAAATAACAGCTCCCTGGAGGGTTGTTGTTTTCCTGCCCGGGAGTGAGGTTACCAGTAGTAAACTCCTGTAGAATAGCTGTGTCAGCAACGCGCGAGGGACTTGTGTTGCAATCGTTTATAGGCCACAGTAATCACTTTACATCAGGTAGGCTGTATGCCTCCCGACGTTGTAAAAAAACAAATTCAGAAAGCACATGGAGTGCTGTAGCCATCTTTGGGCGGAAGTACCTGCATACCAGCTAGGACTTTGTGACTTGGTTCAGAAACAAGCTCAAATATTTGGAAACCAGTTAGAATCCTGTCATTCGTCAGAGACTAGCTCATGAGCAGTAATAGCCCAGTGGGTAAAGAACCTGCACAGTGACTAACTGGTCACCGGGTCAAATCCCGGCGGGAATATACTGGCATGTACCGCTCAATTCATATATACCGTTTAACGTACATATTTGTAACTAGCAGAAGCCCGCGGCTTCGCACGCATGAGATTTGGGCTTTTAGTAGCCTTTATTTCTCTGTAGACATGAAATTGTTTCTGTTTAAAAAAAAAAACAAAGTTCAGGGTCGTAGGTACAACCATAGAGCGATTCAATTTTCGTACAGCGCCATCTATTGACCTTCACAGGAGGCAACATATATATATATATATATATATATATATATATATTATTTATATTACATAAAAAATACGTAGTTATTTTATGTTACAAAAAGTACGTATTCTATAAAAATAATAATAACAACAAAATTGCAGTCCCCCGAAGGGGAAGATATTTCCCCCTAATTTGAACAGTTTTTCTTTTTTTACGCAGGAACCCTAAATATTTACGGGATAAAAGTACCCTATATTCTGCTCTGAACAGTCCTCTACCTACCAGTGAAAGTCCCGTTACAATCGGTTCAGCCATTTCGAAGATTAGCCCGGACAAAGACAGACAGACAGACAGACAATAAAGTAAAAAATGCGTATTTAGGCTTTGGTAACGTGAAAATAATAATATGAGCTTAAGATAAAGGCTTTATTTTGAAACCACAGACAGACACTTCAATTTTATTTATATGTATAGACTAGCTTCCGCCCGCGGCTTCGCTCGCGTGGATGTCCATTATCGCGACCAGTACGTCCATCCTCATGCCTTACAATCCCTTGCCAAATTTATGTCCAGCGATTTTAACTTGAAAAGTTAACATGCAGACAGACAGAAGAGAATTTGTAATATCGGTAATGATTAAGTTTTCTACGTAGTTAAATATTGCTCACGCGGTAGAAGCTGCGGGCGGAAGCTAACTTTTTGGATATCCAGTCTTAGTTTCTATAATAATTACAAAGAAATATTATAGGAGAATTATAATATTTACAAAAAAATATTATAGAAGAGTCTGCTCCTACAATATTTCTTTGTAAACAATATTTTTAATCTTCCTATCGGGTGGCGGTAAAACGACTAAATTTTTTGCTGAACTCACACGCGAGCAGGCTACATAAAATTGGCCATGCGAAAAACAATCTGCTCTCAAATCTACCCCAGCGTATTTAAAAGTTTGGCCTTGGGATTTGTTTATTGTCATGGCAAAACACACCTTGACAGGGAATTGTACGCGTTTAAATTCAAAAGGGAGATCATTGGGAATCAATGGGATTTTCGGCAGAAACACTGTCGCACCCTGAGCACAGCCAGTTATAACAATGGCCTCGATTAAGTTTTGATGTAGACGCTTGACCTGTAGTCGGGTCCCGTTGCAGAGCTTCGGAGGCTTCAAATTTCGTAATAATATTATAGGTGTCCCTGTCCGTAAGGTAAGTTTGTGGGGAGAAAGACCCGCGGGTTTTAAGGAGTTCAAAAATTCCACCGGATAATTAACGGCATCATCCGAATTTACCGCCGAGTCTATTTAATTATATACCTTTTCCTCTCCTGTCATTGATTTCAGTACCACTTCATTAATTGCTTCAGCTTGATCGTTTCTTGGGGTCAAAATAGCCCGTTCACCAAACCATTCCAAAGTTTTTTCTCGTATTTTTAATATATCGGGGTATATTCGATTAATTCATTATTGAACAGTAGCCACCATAGTGCACAACTCTTCTGTTAATAACACTTTACCGTCACAGTCATCACGTTCCCCATTTCCTATTTTAAGCAGCATATCTGCAAACAGTCCCGCAGTAACGTCGCCTTTTAGATGTACTCTCATATTTCTTGTAAGTTTAAGTACTCTTACTGATGACCATAAAACAGATCTCTTAAGACTGGCTTTAATCTCGTCGGCTCTCGTTCCTTTAGGCACCACTGGTAATGTTTGGCGAAAATCTCCTGCAAGCAGTACTGTCACACCACCCATTAAATTTCCGTTATACTTAATGTCACGGATGCTCCTGTTCAAAGCTTCAATGCCTCCTTTATGTGCCATTGTTATTTCGTCCCAAACTATTATTTTGGTATGTTTTAATACCTCAGCGAAATTGCTCTGTTTGGGTATGTTGTACATGGGGTTTTCTAAGACATTGAAGTTGAGAGGCAATTTAAATGCAGAATGTGCAGTTCGGCCTCCGTCCAGTAAGATTGCAGCATCCTAGATGATGCGATAGCTAACGCGATATTGCGCGTGCTCCTTATTTTAGCGAGAATCAAGTTAATCAGAAACGTTTTTCCAGTGTCCCCTGGAGCATCTAAAAAGAAAATTTCACCTGCATTCTGTTCTATGCTAGTAATGATATCATCATAGGCTAATTTCTGTTACGCAGTCAGAGTATACTCATTGTTTGCGACTACGTTTGCTAACATTTCTGAATTGTAATTAGTCTCTCTTAAATACTCCCTGTTTTCTAATGTTTATAATCTACTTGGCTATGGCAAACCACACTCCCCAAGTGTGCGACCACCTAAAACTTGAAGAGACTCTTCAATAGATAATAAACAATTATTAAATATGTGGTTAGAAAACTGGTCTACATCTACTTCGACATTTTTTTCAACTTGACGCCTAAAGTCTTCAGATAAATGTTCTTTGAATTTATTCCACAGATTTAATGGATCTGATACTTGACAATGCACAAATAGAACTGAAAATAGCTCTGGCATCATCGAAGGTGATTGACAAAGTGCAGCTTCTTCCAGCGCTGCACACCAGTGCTCGTCATCTTCAAGTAAATGTAAAGCCTTGCAAGCGGCTTGGAAAGTAGGGTATAGCACACCATCCACCGTTTTTAATACTTCAAATGACGTAGGGCCTCGAATTACGTGAAGAAGCATACGAAGATAGTAGCACTACGCATTGTTTGGATGAACCGTGTATACCCTTCCTAAAGCTTGATCTTTCTTCACGCCAGACCATCCTTCAACATCAATTCCTCTTTTCCTCCTCTCGAATGTACTGTAGGAAATCGTTCATGTATGGAAAACCCAAGTATACGCCATACAGCCTCAGAACTACTTATATATCTTCCACTTTCATAAATCTTCACCTCATCTTTGTCATTTTCTAAGGCAAATGTAGCCTGATCGGACCCTTTATTAACATACTTACAAACATATTTTATAGATTTTACCGAATTACAATACTCAATGTTTATGTGAGCATTAAAAGTTCTTAAAAGAACTGGATTCCCATTTATATTCACAGTAAATCCTCCATCATTCGGAGACCGCCTCCTATACAGAGGATAAACATCTTTTCCAGTTTGTGTTTCGCTATGGAGGGGCATGGGGTATTTTTTGCGGACGAGGGGTAGCAAGAGAGGAAGAGAGGGGAGGGGTAGCGGAACAGGGGAAGGGTAGCGAGAGAGGTGGAATGAGGGAACTGAGAAGGAGGAGGGATATATATGTAAATAGATAATACAATTATAAGGGCGGATGGGGTGCGGGAGAGGGGGAGGGAGGGAATTGATGATATTTTACGTCCGCCATGTTGGATTATTAAATTGCTATTATTTTCGTAATCAGCAACCCGATAAACCATAAAAACGACACCCAAACTGATATTTAAACATTTCAACCCCATTGCACCCCAACAGGGGATGATGATATACTACGTCCGCCATGTTGGATTTTTAAATTGCTATTTTTTCGTAATCAGCAACCCGATAAACCATAAAAACCAAACCGAAGTTAATTTTTAGACTTTTCACCCCCTTTTTCCCCTTCTGGGGGTTGAATTCGGAAAAATCCTGAAACACGTGTTTTTTAATTTATCGCTAGGAATACTCTTAAGAAATTTTGAATAAAATAGTCCAACTTTTTTTTTTCCCATACAAACTTTGAACTCCCATTTAACCCCCTTGGGGTGTGAATTTCGGAAAATCCTTTCTTAGTGGGTACCTACCCTTTATAATGAACACACTCTCCAAATTTCACGTTTCTACAATTGGCGGTTACGGCTGTGGATGCGTCTTAGCGTTTCGACTTGTCCTTTTATATATATAGATGTATAGATTATCACTTGTTCGGCGGTGAAGGAAAACATCATGAAGAAGCCCGCACGTCCAGGAAATTGTATTTCAAAAGACGCGTGACCTAACCTAAGAATGGTCTGGTTTTCCCTCTGGGTTGCGTAGGTCTGACAGAAGTTGCTGCATGTAATAATCAGTATGTATATCTTCACGCCAAGCCCTTGGGTAAGCAGAGAGAGCCGAGCGCCATAAAACGCGGTCCTTACACACTTCACTCGCATCTGTGACATTCATAGCTCTTCATGCACGCTCGCCGGTTCCTGGGGCTCCTGACATCACCTTCTGATAAAACACGACCAATTTGGTCATGGTAGGTTAGTATCGGTCTTCCTCAGCTCCTACATCCTTCCACTTTTGCACTTAATAATCAGTATCCTCGCCAAATCCCTAACCTTAGGTATCAGACCTCGCCAATCCTAATGGATTAGGAAACTGGATAAAGCTAAGAAGAAGAAGTCAGAGATCAAGCTTTATTGAGCAGTCAGAACCCGTTATATACGTTTTCTCATACATTTCGCGGTCGTATACGACCACCCGGGTTTCGAAGTATTAATGATCTCAAGCTTACACGTGGTTTCAACCCCTTTACCCCAACCCGTGTAAAGTGCCACTAGTGTCTTCTATCAAATGCTCAGGCGAGTTGTTGTGTTTTCTTTTATACAACGTTGGGAGGCATACAAGCATACGGCCTCAGTCCCATCAGTAACTGACGTAAATAATTCCCCACTATTAAATATCTTTTCGCTCACACCATCCACCCCCACCCTCAATTCAATGTAAGGGACGGCACTGCGTCACTTGTAGCATGTTATTCTTACGATTAACGTCTACAACGCCTGATCATGCCTAGTCGAGAGGCGAAACACGTGTCACAGCGACGACCAGGCCAGTCGTGGCAGCGACGGTAGTGGAGGCATGCGGTTTCTGTTCCAGATGGCGGACGACCGCAGCAGCCGAGGCAGAGACTACCGGAGCAGCCATGGCAGCGTCGGCATGTTGCATCTACTAACAGTAGTGGGTGGGTGCCGGCCTGCGCTAGGCCGCATGAAGTAATTGGCGGCGGAAGCACACAAAGCAGGTTAGATGAAATTGCATGTAAATTTGACTTTCGCAAAATAACGCCTGAATCTATTAACTGTACCATATATGTTCGTGAATACATGGTACATGGCAGGAAAATTCCCCGATGTGTGATGGTGATTTCCGATTTATATGCATATTTGTAATTATCACTTGCTCGGCGGTAAAGGAAAATATCAGGAGGAGACTCGTAACTCCAAGAAATTATATTTGAAAAGACGTGTGACCTCCTAACCTGATAATGGTTTGGTTTTCCCTCTGGGTTGCAGAGGTCTAACGGCAGTTGCTCCATGTATAAATCAGTATTTTTGCCAAATCTCTTAGGTGCAATTTGATCTAACCTGTTTTGTGTGCTACCGCCACTAATTAGTTCATGCAGCCTAGCCCCGGCCGGCACCCACCCACTACCGGCTGCTGCCGAGGCAGAGACTACCGGAGCAGCCATGGCAGCGTCGGCATATTGCATCTACTAACGGTATTGGGCGCTAGGCCGCATGAACTAATAGGTGGCGGAAACACACAAAGCAGGTTAGGTCAAATTTCATATAAATTTGACTTTCGCAAAATAACGCCTGAATCTATTAAATCTCTTAGGCTTATGTAGTGTACCCCACCAATCCTAATGGACACTAAGACTAAGAAGAAGTGGTACATCACCAGTTGGCACCCTATCTCTCATGAAAACACACAGACCAAGACAAACAGACATATTTGTGCACACAAATGTTTGTCCTGTGTGGGAATCGAACCCATGAGTGTTGCTATATTTAAATTCATTTGCAAAAAGGCTTATTATAGAATTGACGAATATCTAGTCTTTTCCTGTTTGTTGTGGTTCCTGGCACTCCTGAAATCACCTTCTGATAAAACACAACCGATTTAGTCATGGCACAGTGGCTCCGTTGGTTCGGACATGTAGGAAGAATGACGAAACAGATGTACAATGCGAAAGTGGAAGGATGTAAGAGCCGAGGAGTAGCAAGACCAACCCTTGCTACTCCTCAGCTCCTACATCCTTCCACTTGCACACACTGTCTGAACCAACGGAGCATGTTGGAGAAGTGAGTGAAGTGTGTAAGGACGGCGTCTTATGGCGCTCCGTTCTCTCTGCCTACCCCGCAAGGGACCTGGCTTGAAGATATACCTACATTATCTTTATCTTGGCACTGTAAATGTTTATGTGATAGGAAACAAAACAATCAGGAAAGGGGCATTTCTTTGACCGACATTTAAAATATGTAAATCTATGATAGCTTATCATCATGTACAGTCAGGCACAAGTCATATTAGACACTGACAGCACGATTTTTACTATTAATGTTTTTTTTTATACAAAGGGAGGCAGCATATGGCCCACCTGATGTAAAGTGGTTACCATAGCCTATTAACACTTGTAATATATTGAGTATCATTCGCACGATGCCTCCTCTGCTGCTTACACGGCAACTCTTTAGGAGCTTACTGGTGACCTCACTCACACGCAGGAACACAACAACCCTCTAGGGAGTTGTTATTTGGCTGCGGTTTTCTGTGAGGTGGAGGTACTTCCCCAGACGGGCTGCTTTGATGCGCCCTCACCTCTCTTAAAACATCCAGACCAAGACAAACAGACATGTTCATGCACAGAAATGTTTGTCTTGTGTGGGAATCAAACCCACGTGCGTTGGTGTCAAAGTCGCGTCTTTCACGACTGAGCCACCGAGCTCGTCAAAACAATACCATACAAACATATTGTTAGTACCCAGCCCAGGCAAATATAAATTAGTAATACTACTAGTATTGACAGAGAGGTCAAGGGGTGATGGATGACATAATATGGACTAATCAAGTTACAATCACATTTTAAATATCAAAAAGGATCCGTCTTAAGCTATAATTTTTTTTATACCACTAAGGCACCAAACATGAATACAACCTGCGTGATGGTAAGCAGTTACAATAGCATATGGACAGTTATAACACTAAGGGTGTCACATGCGTGTTACAGACCCTGTAAAAACGTTTTTAGAAGAAAACTTTTGCTGAAATATCTAGGGTTAACCTTAGCAGCGAATTCATTCCGTAACTTAAAGAGTATTCAGAGCTCTCGGTTGTATACTTCTTTGGAACCACAGTACATAACCCTTCCTTATTGTTTTATGATAAAGTTAAATCATAAATTGCTCTGTGCATTAATGAACTTGTTTGTCAGCTTTCTACACCTCTGCAATCAAAAGTTGACAAATTATCTCGAGACCTTCAAAAAGACTGGTTGAAATGTCAACATTACTAATTAATATCAACTCAGGGCTGTCAACATCCAGTCATTTTTATTTGAGGGTTCTACTCATAATTTGACTATGTTACACCTTATTAAGGTATCAGAAAACTGAGGTGTACCAAATCAAATCAAATCAAATCAAAATCTTTTTATTCCGTAAAAATGGCTACATTTGTTTGGAATCGTCACAATCTTTTTCCCTACCGTGCAGTTCATGACTAGGTGAGCACTGATAAAAATACTGCCAAGTGAGAAGAATGGGAGAGGGTTAAAAACCCTTTGTTGGTTTTTCAAACAACATTGGGATGCATATAAGTATATGGCCCATCAGAGGTTACCGTAACCTATGAACGATTGCAGCATGTTAAGTTCCACTAAGCACAATTCCACTTCTGGTGCTAACACGGCAACTCCATAGGAGGATACTGGTCACCTCACTCACACGCAGAAATGCAACAGCTCCAGGGAGTAGTTATATGTGCTTTAGGGAGTTGTTATTTGGCTATGGTTTTTTTGTGAAAATTACTTCCCCAGATGGCGTGTTCTGATGTGCTCTTAAAAAAATATGTTCCAAGTTTGTTAAAATAGAATATGAAAAACCTTAGCAGGGAGTTAATGTTAAGACTTAAGGGTTTCAGAGCGTAAGATCCTAAGGGCACTCACTGACTAATAATCCATACTGGAACTGCACAACATTGTGTCATAATGTGTGAGCATGTATTTTCTATTGATATTAATATCTTGCAGGGTAGGCAGAGAAACCGAGCGCCATAAGATGTGGTCCTTACAGATCTTAATCGCTTCATTACATTCATAGTTCTTTTCATACACACTCCCTGATTACTAGAGCTCCTGACATCAGCTACTGATAAAACACAACCAATTTGGTCATAGTAGGAGAGTCTTAGTCTACCTCGGCATCCTGTATCTAGGTCTTCCATCATCTCTATAGTGTCCCTAAATGTACAATCCTAATTCTGACACCAGCCACTAAAGCGATTCTATGACCTTGAATAGAAAAAATCCAGTGATAATTATGTACTCATATATTTATTCCTTTATAATAAAAAAAAACCACTTGTTAATTGCCATTTTTTTATCATGGAAATAAAGTTCTACATAACTTTAGCAATTTTGTTTTTCTTTTTCAGAACGGACAAGGGTTTTCGTTTTACGAATGTAGCAGGTATTTTTAAATGAAGAACTAAAGAGAAGCAAATAGTGACCGGACCGGGAATAGTGAAAGAAATGTATCCAACATAACAATAGTACAACTGTGGCGAATACTTTCACCATGGACGGCTAGTTATTGTGTATATAGATCTGGAAATAGTACTCGTAAATAGGCACTTATAATAATTTATCAACATGCCTACAAATTGGTCATGATAGTAATTAAGTATCTTTTATAAGTACTAATTATAGAATTAAAGAAATTACTTACCGTTTATTTACAGTTTCTTCGAACACATTACAACCACATCACTTCGCAGCGGAAACTTAGATAACTGTGAGAATTCGATTGGCCGATAAATATACACTTTACACCAAAGACGTTTAGAATAAAACAATCGTATGTATTTTGCACGTTTGTCACCTTTGAATACCTGCCCCGAACACAATCAATAAAGTCTGGTCTGCCTGGTTTTGGAATGAAAAGTTTGCACTGTTCAAAAAGTTATATGTAGAAAAATATTGGACGACGACAGACGCATAAAAATCAATTTATGCTAAAAAGGACAAAATCAGGAATGTAAAACAGACAATTAAAAACGAATTGCACCACACGATTACACAAAGTCTACCAGTTTAATAAAATCAAAGCACGAAAAGGGGGCACGGTATCGTCGTTACGAGAAATGTACAAAGTCCATCTGCATTTACGCCCTACGAACTGTAGTTTCAACTAACTGATAAAAGATGTCGGAACACAAAATATGATTTAATATAAAAATAACACAATATATGTATATTTTTTTATATCTGGTAGTTACAAAATAATTTAAAATATATAATATTTATAAGACGGTGTCATAAAAAAAAGGGATAAGAAAAAATTCAGGCAAATAATACTCATAGACTTTACAACTTAAAGTGGTAACTCTCTGTAATACGCGAGACAGCACTGTAGAACATTAGAGTGATCTTCAATACATTATAACAAATTTTCTATAGTTTTACTAGGTACCTCTTGCACCATGAATTCATAATGATTAGCAAAATACGGTATTTCAAGAATCTTTACTTACTTACAATAATTACAAATTACATAGTAGAACCACGTTAGCTATTTAATGTGTACAAAATTAGCAAAAAATATCTTACCTATTAACACGGTCTGCTCCATCATCATTGTTCATTAGTATCAGATTGCAAAGGTAGATCATTCTAAAAATAAAAAAGAGCAGATTGAATTCCACGAATGTTTACATCCACATCAACCCTTACTCATCCCACTGCAGGGATACGAAACCGAATGGGTTTAGACTATATGTATACTCCAGCACGCTGCCAAATTCAGATTGGACAGACTGGTCTCCAGTGATTTCAAGCCGCTGCCTAAGGTCCACTTGGGTCCACTAACTTAGCTTAACGACTGTCATCTATCGACAACAGCCGGAACCGACGGCTAAACGTGCCCACCGAGGCACGAAGAAATATAAACCCATCCATAGACAAGCTGACGTCGACGCTGCTTAACCTGCGTGTTCGGTTAGAATGACACGCGAAAAGCGGTTATTTTAATATTACAAACAGACACTCTAATTTTATTTATCTGTATAGATAATTCTGCCATTTTTGACGGGGGGGTGAAGTAAACTGCCTACCCCGTAAGAGATTTGACGTGAAGTTATAGATAAATAGATAAACGAGGTAAATACTACATAGAAACGATCACTAAACGCGCAAAAAACATTTTGTACTGTCATGAACGCACACCTGAAAAAATGTTCAAAACTAGGTAATTTTACGCACATTACTAAAATATTCACGAGAACAAGCTAGAAAAATAACTTCACGCCAAATCTCTTGCGGGGTAGACAGGGAAAATCGAACGCTACGTGACTAGAATCTTACACACCTCACTCGCTTCTTTAACATTCATTGCTCTTCTCATGCACGCTCGTCGGTTTCTAAGGCTCCTGACATCGCTTTCTGATAGAACACAACCAATTTCGTTATGGTATGATACAATAATATGGAATATATAAAGTATGCATGTACGTATATCTTCACCCCAGGTCCCATGCGGGGTAGGCAGAGAAAACCGGGCGCCATAATACTTGGTCCTTACACACTTCACTCGCTTCTCAAACATTAGTAGCTTTTTTCATGCACGCTCGCCGGTTCCTGGGGCTCCCGACATCACCTTCTGACACGACTAGTTTTGTCATTGTAGGTTAGTCTCGGTATTCTTCGACTCCTACATCCTTCTATTTTCGCGTTGTATATCTGTTTCTTCATTCTTTCATCCTGCTTTCTTTCTACATATCCGAACTATTCCGAACCAATGGAGCATGCCTCTTCTTATTTTAACACCGATATTCTCTTTCAGACAGACTCTGTTTCTAACATCATCATTGAGAATACGATCTTCCAGCCTTACGCCACAAATTTTGCGCAACGCTCGCATTTTGCTATCGCGTTTATTCTACTTTCATGCTCTCTCTGCCACACCCAGCTCTCGGTTTCATAAGTAAGTGTTGGAACCAGCACTGCATTGTGTATAGCGAGCTGTGCCTTCAGGCTCAAGCTTTACTGCCAAGAGGTTTTTCAACGCTTCATTCACACTATTCCCAGCATACACTCGTCTTTGTACCTTCTAGCCCTGCTGAAAACGTATCAAAGATATACAATTTCATTCTTTTATTCCAACACTTCATCATCCACCGTAATCCTTATATTGACTCTGGTTTCTTCTCTTTCAAATACTATTATTTTTATTTTCTTCGCATTCAACTATTTCTGATTGCTATTATCGAGCTGTGCATCATTAGTCATGCAATAGTAACTCGTACTAATATTGTACAGTCAAAGTATACACAGTCAACAGCTTATGAACCCATGATCACGAGAATCACGACTATAGCTCCCAATTATCGGGATGGGTATTTTCCGTAATGCATTATCAGGTCTTTCTTTATCTGGTGTTGCTTGCCAGTGTTAATGGTGCTTTGTGAATGAATATATTTTCATAACCAACATTTTATTTGTGGCTCCTACAAGCAAAATTAATGTAATATAAAAATTAGATTATTATTATTCATCTTTATATGAGTGACAATTGAAGACGCTTATAGAAATACTTAGGTATAGTTTTGCCATTGTTCTTTTTGAACTAAAAATCGACCTTAAATCTTATTACTTTAAACGAGCAATTCTTGTATTACATTTATCTCGGGATCGGCTGAAATGACTTTAATCAAACTTTGTATTTCAATAAGGTTTTGATTTTTATATTTATATAGTTGTTTTTTTTTTTCAGAAATAAAAATTCAATTTTGTAAAATAAAACTTAATAAACGCTAAGCCAGGTATTATTTTTTTATATGATATACAACAAAATGTTTTTTTGTACTTTTTGCTGTGCTTATGTGGCGAGACTATACTGATTACTGCTGATTAGTACTGATTCCAGGAAACTTTTATAACTCTACGTCTCTCTGGACATCCTGTGGAACTCGATAATATTGATACGCGTCCCAGCTAATCGTATACGCTCGTTAAGCAGCGTCTACCGTAGCCTGTTTATGGACGAGTAAAGTCATCTAAGTTCCTTTGTATTTCAGAGTATATGTTAGGCTGTTTACCATCACTATCACTATCACTACATATTATAATCTTCCGCCGCGTCTGTCTGATCGCGATAAACTCAAAAACTACTGCACCTATTTTCATGCTGTATTCACCAATGCATAGAGTGGATCTCGAGGAAGGTTTTAGCATATAATTTGTTAAGTTTTTGTATACATTAACGATATTTGTTGGAGATGTAGGAAAAAAATGAGGCGTCTGGGAGCTTTCAATGAAAACGCCGCCTAAACTCTTTGAGCTATAACAAAATAATGTATAATGGAATTGTGTATCTTATATAGGTCTACAGAAAAGTCTGCGATAGCATATGTCTATCCCTTAAGTATAACATATTATATTCATTTTAATACTTTAAAAAATGGGCACTTATAAAACGGTAATTGGCTTAAAGCTATTTACACAAATACGGAATTAATCTTTATCTATTTAAATACGTTAGTTAACTTGAGCATTTCATGAACATTATTTTTTCCCTTTACACCATATAAATTAAATGAATACCTTAGGAGATATAGCAAAATCAATATAGGGCGCCCCGTGACCCCGCGCCTCGCGTCTGATCCGATGGGATCCGACAGTTCATGTAGTGTTTCAATGTATGGTGGAATTGTGTATCTATATGCCTACAGAAAAGTCCGCGATGGCATATGTCTATATGTTAAAGTTAACATACCACCTATATCCATTTTAATACTTTAAAAAAATCGGCAAAGTGCGAGTCGGACTCGCGCACGAAGGGTTCCGTACAATTATCTATAAAAACGGCAAAAAAAAAAACACGTTTGTTGTATGGTAGCCCCCTTAAATATTTGTTTTATTTTAATTTAATTATTTATTCTTAAAGTAAATATATAACTAAATATTCTGTGAATATTTTAATCGTCTACCTATAGCCGTTACCCTAACTTTTCCTATATGTAATAAAGTACTCTGTGCGCTAACTATAGACAGAGGTAGGGTGTTTCATCAAAAATGCTTGTTTGCATGTTTTCACATTTTACTTTGTATATGTTTTTTTCTATTTTCAGTAATTATTATATTAGAAATGCGACCATTATGGCGACCGTTGGTTGATATAAATTAAAAAAGTACTTGCTAATCAAACTATTTTTAATAAATTATTTTGCAATGTAACAAAGCAGTTACAAGTAACACCTACTTTATGCCAAGTAAAATTAAGGAACAATATGTACTCCTTATAAATAATATCCTTCCTCTGAGTTAAACAGGTAACCTTTTTTTAATTTTTTTAATTTTGGTAGTACTCTGGCGGCACCTGTCAATGTCAATATATATAACGTTCACAGTGTAGTCTTCCGTAGGATTATATTCTCTTTGAGTGTAGTACTACCGATACCTGTAATAAACCTATGTGGTTATTAATTTATTCGTTTTTCCTAGATTATTATAATTTGTCATGTACCTATCTATTCTAATTGTGTTGTGATTTTATTGTTGGAGGAGGTATTCTTATAATTATTAACGTTATATCGTTAGTAAACAAAGAATAATGGAAGACGAAACAGCCAATACAGCAAAAATTGAGACTCCCGTTGAATTTAAGAAGCCTGTTTTATTCGGACGTGTCGGCAAACTCCCTAAAAAAGTTAAAAGTGATATTGAGAAGCCTGTAGCAGTACAAGATAAAAATGAAGAAATATCTGACAAGGCATTGGAAAGTTCAACCTCGAAAAATAACTTGCCTCCAGCTGTATTATCGAAAGAGTTGACAGCTCCAATACCATATAAAGAACCTAAATGGTCAGGACTATGTCCAGATGGTAAGTATTATGATAAAGTTATCAGTAGAAGAGCAAGACCTACTATAACCAAATTTGTTGATGAATGTCAAAGAAGTGAGTGAGATGTGTAAGGACTGAGTTTTGTGGTGCTCGGTTCTCTCTGCCTACCCCACAAGGAACCTGTCATGAAGGTATAGATCATAGATAACAGAAACAATGGGAGATGTGACATACCACGCGAGTTTACACCGGGATGGTTGTCGCCGGGTTTCACCCCACCATAAAACACTCACACACTTAAATAAATAAAAAATATCATTCTACGCACACAAGTACAACGACACACATTTGTTAAGACGCTGTCATTGGATGTTTATTTAAACAACACCCAAGTAAGCGCACTACTACATTTATAAAGCGGCAGAAACAAGCGGCCGTATCTCGAAACTGTATACACAGTGAACAAATAATATTACTCGCTTTACATTGCGTGTTGGTAAATGAGCGGTGGCGACTGTGTAATGGTAGAAAAGCAATGTATGATTAAGAATGAGAAATTTGATATTTATAATTTGTATCGTGGTAAGGCCCTGGTAGAAATGGCGTCAGAGAATTTTTGAAATTAATTCTGTATTTATGCTTACAAAACGTAATATTATTTGTACTTATAGGTGATAAGTGATTCCATTTGATTTAAAGTTAACCACTGCACTTCTATTTTTGCAAAAAGGCAACAGCACAACTTGGCATTTTGCTAAAACAAGGAGCAATGTATCTCAATCGAACTTGATTGCAACTAACTAACTTGGCAATGTTCTCGTTTTGAGCATATTGCGGCGACACCAACCACGCCCCCTCGTCACATCTCCCGTTGATTCTGTTATCTATGGTATAGATAAATAGACAGTTAAACAAAGTGGCATTACCTATGTGTCCGTGAACTTAGATATTCTTATACCAACACAGTAGCTTAGGCTGATCTTTTGTGTAATATTGTAGGGCTTCCCCTATTGGCTTTTTATAAAATACAAGCATTTATTTGTACAACGTCTGGAGGCATACAAGCATATGGCCCATCTGTTGGAAAGTGGTTATTGTAACCTATAAATGCTCAGAATACATTACATATCACTTGCATGATGCCACCTCTGTTGCTAGCACAGTAGCTCCTTAGGAGCTTACACGCACAAACACAATAACCCTCTAGGAGCTTGTTATTTGACGATGGTTTTTCTGTGAGGTGGAGCTATTTCCCCAATTGGGCTCCTTTGATGCGCTCTACCTCTCTTAACAACACCCAGACCGAGTCAAGCAGCCATGTTCACGCACACAAATGTTTGTCCTGTGTGGGAATTGAACTTACAAGCGTTGGTGTCAAAGTAACGTAATAATGGGTATCACTACTGCGCCTCCAAGCTCGTCATTATATTCATTTACATGTTTGTATATGCAGGAAAATGCAATTTTTGTAGCATTATTGCATAGGATAACCGAGCTTTAGTTCGATTTTATTGTGTTTTTTGTGCTTAGTCACATTTTTTCAGGACACCAGGTCAAAGGATGTAGATAAACTTAAAAAGCAGCAGCTGAGCCAAGTTACTGAGACAGGGTTCTGCTTTACATTCGGTGAACTGTATGTCTCCCGATGTTGTATAAAAAATAGAAGTTGTTATCAGGAAATATGTAAACAAGTATGTAATTATAATTAATTGAATTTCAGGTTCAGAATATGGCTTAGAGGTGTTAAAATCTGGCATGATTGTTGAAAAGGTAGAGCTTACCAATAAACCGTACTATGTGTTTGGGAGACTTGCCAACTCGGACGTCATCATGGCACACCCTACAATCTCCAGGTATTGTGTGCATTAAAATATATGTATTACAGAAAAGGACTTCAACAAAATTAAGATGAAAACTAGAATCGGACCACTACAAAATTTGCTTACTGAAAAGATACAACACAGTAGACATAATGCATAAAATAATTCATAAACTATGAAGTTTTTTTCTTCTGCGACTGGGACCACTCATAAATGAACAAAAAATCTATTGTTCAAGCCAAAAATAGTACAGTCAAAGGAAAAAATGTTTATGTATTATTAAAGAACATATTATTATATTTACATAATATAAATGTCATTTATTTATCCTAGACATGGATTTATTCCATGTGCTTAGTAAAAGATTACGCCAGCCAATTTTCACGTAATTTAACCATGCAGGTAAGTTTATACAATGCTGATTTTGTGAATGCTAATTACTTAGGAGCTTGTTGTTAATTATTGATATGATTTATGTGTATTCTTTATTACGGAATTTTTAAGTAACATGAACGGTAATCAGTGTTAATTTTATTTTATATTGTATTATAATAACAAACGATATTTTTGTATAAAAGACTTTTGGTCTTTAATTATTACTTTAAACATTTTTTCCTTTGACTGTACTATTTTTGGCTTGAACAATAGATTTTTTGTTCATTTATGAGTGGTCCCAGTAGCCCAAAGACAAAAACTAAAATTAAATGGTCCACGGTCCGAATCATTTGTTTAGCCATAGTCACACATCATTACTTAATATGTCATGCATCTAATTTAGGCAGGTACAGATCATAGGATTTGTAGTTTCTATTTAAGTTTAATTCATTATGTCTCGACCATAATAAACATTACTTGACCTGCCAGATGCGACAATGAATTTATGTACAGACATGATTCCATACCAAAGTTTACATGTAAACACGCTTAGCGATGGCTACGCCGCCGTTTCTGCTTGTGAGAGAAAAGAACGGGCATATTTATCGGTTGATTTATATTGAAACTTAGTAAAGGCTAGTGTGTTTATCATTTTTCTCATCTCCGAATAACCTTAAGTATGTTCAAACTTTAGGTTGTTCCAAGGGTCCCACCGGTTGTGTCGATAATGTTTGTGTTCTGGTTCCAATTAGTATAAATTAGAGTTGTCTAAATAGACATAAGAAAATAATGAGATATGCAATGTAAAAGTGGAAGGTTTATAGTGTTGTTCTCAGGATGGCTGTGGTCACATGCCATCTCATATGTATGGTAATTTTCTTGTTTCATACTTTTTAGAACATGAATATTCAGTTATTGGGTTTTAATTTTTGAACTTACTTTCTTTATTTGTAGACACCACGCAGTTCTTCAATACAAGGCCTTCGCTGCAGAAGGGGAGCCGCCATCAGGCTGGTACCTGTACGATCTGGCCAGCACACATGGCACGTTCCTCAACAGAGAGCAGTTGAAGCCTAGCCACTACACCAGAGTCCGAGTGGGACATCAGATCAAGTTTGGAAACAGCACTAGGACCTATATTATGCTGGTAATTATTTTTGTGTTTGGTTAACCTATATGTATGATGATGATGATCTATCTATATATTCACACCAAGCCCCTTGCAGGGTAGGCACAATCAAGCGTCAAATGATTTGGTCCTTACACACATTACTCACTTCTGGAACATTTGTAGTTCTTTGATGCACGCGTGCCGATTTCTAGGGCTCATCTTTATACTCAGCTCATGAAAGATATTTTTTTTGTACAAAAATCATACGACCAACCTGATGTTAAGTAGTTACCGTAGCCTATGAATGCTTGCAATACATTAAGTATTGCTCGCACGATGTCACCTTAGCTTCTAACACAGTAACTACTTAAGAGCTTAGTGGTGACCTAAGAGTGTTGGCAGTGGTAGTGGTGACTGAACAAAATAACCATTATTTGGCTGTGGTTTATCTGTGAGGTGGAGGAACTTCCTTGATGGGCTGCTTCGATATGGCCTATCTCTCTGAAAAAATCCAAACCTGGACAAACAGATGTGTTCATGCAGACAAATATTTATCTTGTGTGTGTATCTAACCCATGAGCGTTGGTGTCAAAATAGCATTATTAACCACTGCGCCCCCAAGCTTGTCAAAGGTTGAGATTATAGGTTCCGTACATCTGTATGGTCACCCTCACAGGATCACTTGTATGTCTGTCTATCCATCGTCACAGACAATTTCTATTGACTCTACTGGACGGATGTAGTTGAAATTTGGTCCATATATGAACTTCTGTGAAACAAACACGAATTTGTATCTCAAATAAATAAATTTTGAATATGGGAGGTCACTCATATGTGCTGTAAAGAAGAAATAAATAAAAAAACTTTAGTAATGTGATATAAAAAAACTTTGATTATATCCTTATATGATATTTCATCAATTGAGATATATATTTTATTGTGCCTGAAAAATATTTTGTTGTAATTTTAGGATATAAGTAATTTATCAAGACACACCTATCATGACCAAATTAGTTCAGTTTTATCAGAAGGTGATGTCAGGAGCCCTAAAAACATCAAGCATGCTTGAAAGAAGCTATAAATGTTAAAGATGCGAGCGATGTGTAAGTACACAGAGTCATATGTCACTCTATTCCCTCTGTCTACCCCGAAAGGGATAACCGCTTTACATCAGATGGGCCTTATATACAAGCAAAAGGTTCCCTATCTGATGTTATGCCTATGTTGCCTTTGTTGAACCGTGACATTTTATAAAAGAATAAAAAACCGGCGTGTGGCTGTGTAGTGACGGCCATGAGTTTTATGTGAATACTTCTACTTGTGTGAATCCTTATAAGACATAAGGAATATTATGTATTAAAAGGAAAATTACCTAAAAATGGCGGCGGGCGATGCGTCCCAGTCCTCACTCAACGTAGCGAATTATTTGAATCTTTAGCTATCAAGTGTAGTAATTAAATTTTGAATGTATCTATCTATCTATCTATAACTTCACGCCAAATCCCTTGCGGGGTAGGCAGAGAGAACCGAGCGCCACGTGACTCGATCCTTACATATCTCACTCGCTCCTTTAACATTCATTGCTCTTCTCATGCACGCTCGCCGGTTTCTAGGGCTCCTGACATCACCTTCTGATAGAACACGACCAATTTGGTCATGGTAGGTAAGTCTTGGCCTTCCCCGGCTCCTACATCCTTCCACTTTTGCATTGTATATCTGCTTCGTCATTCTTTCATCTTGCATTCTTTCTACATGTCCGAACCATCGGAGCATGCCTCTTCTTATTTTAACACCGACGCTCTCTTTCATACCAACTCTGTTTCTAACATCATCATTGCGAATACGGTCTACAAGCCTTACGCCACAAATTTTGCGTAGCGCTCGCATTTCGACCGCGTTTATTCTACTTTCATGCTCTTTCTGCCATACCCAGCTCTCGCTTCCATAAGTTAGCGTTGGGACCAACACTGCATTGTGTATAGCGAGTTGTGCCTTCTGGCTCAGGATTTTACTGCCAAGAAGTTTTCCCAACGCTCCATTCACACTATTCCCAGCACTCACTCGTCTTTCCACATCTGCGGTGTACCTTCCATCCCTGCTGAAAGCGCATCCAAGATATACAAACTCATCCACTTGTTCCAACACTTCATCATCAATCGTAATCCTTACATTAGTTCTGTGGGCCAATTCTGCTAAATAACTGCAACTGCACGTTTACGCCTATCACTTGAGTCGTGCAGTGCCGATAGGTGTATTCTACTAAAATTTCCTGCACTGCAACTGCGCGTATGCTGCACTGCAACTACGCTGCAACTGTGCGTATCCTGCAAGTAAACTACTTAAAACCTGAAATGTTGCCATATTTCAATCTAATAAAACTGATTTTTTTATTTAATGTTGACTTCTATAGTTTCACTATTGACCTTGGTTGCCGGAGTGGAGGTATTTCTAACCGAAAAGAAGCTTTACTTAATTATATTTATCCACAAACATCTCCCAAAACAAAGCAAATATAATTCACCGCATCAGAATATTAATTTCACTTTGCAAAAGTTGCTCAAGAGTAACGTTAACAAAACTGCAAGTAAACTCCTTCAAAACATCTGTCACCGGTATTTGTATACCGTATAAGATATATTTGTAAATTTCAAAACAATTTAACAGAATACGATTATATTGCAGGAAACGTGCAGTTGCAGTGCAGGTTTTTTAACAGAATAGCGATTCATTTACTGCAACATTCCTGCAACGCCGCTGCTGTCAGATCGTTTTACAGAATACCGAAACGTCAAAATGTACGCATTTTGACACACGCCGCGCTGCAGTGCAGTTGCAGTTTTTAGTAGAATCGGCCCACTGGATTCTTCTCTTTCAAATACCATTATCTTTGTTTTCTTCGCATTCAGTAGTAAGCCTTTCTCCATACATTCGTCTTTCATCGTTGTGACCAGTGTTTGCAGTTTAGATGGTGTATCTGCTAATAGCACGGCATCGTCTGCATACAGCAGACAGTTCACCACTAGGTCACCCATGCGCAATCCCACATTCGTTGACCTTATTCTCTGCAGACAACTATCGAGATACAGGATAAACAGCCTAGCAGATAGCATGCAACCCTGTTTGACATCAATTCTGACATCAAACCAGGGTGACATGCCACCATCTATCCGCACACATGCTGAGCAATCCTTTTGAAATTTTGAATGTAAACCATAGATATGTAGCTAAAACACCAAAATTTGTCCCCCTATATTTTGTAATCGGTTTTCTGAATTGCCTCCCCAATATGGAAGCCAATTTGAAGACGTATTCACGTCAAAAGATTTTGTTTTCATAATGAGTGTGCGTGGGTGACATTAGAATAAGTATTTTAATTTTTTTTCTTTTTTAACCAACTTCAAAAATGTTGAGTTTCGAGGTTCGTCGCAGTTTTTTTTACTTTTGGTCTGTTATTTTTCCAGGGTCCAGATTTTGACTGTGAAGGGGAATCTGAGCTCTCCGTGACGGAAATCAAACAGAGAGCACAGAATATGAAGTTGGAGAGAGAAAGAATGATACAGGAGGCCATAAAGCAGAGGGAGAGGGATAGATTAGAGGAGGAGAAAAGAAGGGAGGAGCAAGGAATTGATTGGGGGATGGGTATGTTAATTTTTGGTTCATCTTTTGAAGATTTATCTGTCCCTTGTGGAGTAGGCAGAGAGAACCGAGCGCCAAAAACGCTGTCCTTACAAACCTCACTTGTTTCTATAATATTCATAGCTCTTTTCATTTACAATCGCCGGTTCCTAAGGCTCCTGACATCATCTGATAAAACACGACCACTTTGGCAATGGTAGGCGAGTCTTGGTCTACCTCGGTGCCTACATCATTCCGCTTCATTCATTGTATATGTGTTTCGTCATTCCTTCATCCTGCTTTCTTTATACATGTCCGAAACAAGGGACCATACCCTTTCACACCGCCAATTTCTTTCAGACCAACTCTCTTTTTTTATACTACGTCGGGAGGCATACAAGCATACGGCCCACCTGATGTAAAGCGGGTACCGTAGTCTATCAACGCTTGCGATATATTAATTATCACTCGAGCGATGTCTCCTCTGCTGCTTACACAGCAGCTCCTTGGGAACTTACTGGTCACCTCACTCACACGCAGGAACACCCCCTTGGGAGTTGTTATTTGGCTGCGGTTTTCTGTGAGGTGGAAGTACTTCCCCAGACGGGCTGCTTTGATGCGCCCTACTTTAAAACATCCAGACCAAGACAAACAGACATGTTCATGCACACAAATGTCTGTCTTGATGAACACAAATTGCCTTGTGTGGGAATCGAACCGACGAGCGTTGGTGTCAAAGTCACGTCATTCACGACTGAGCCACCGAGCTACATCATCATTGCGAACGCGGTCAGCAAGCGTTACGCCACAAATTTTGCGCAATGCTCGCATTTTTACCGCATTCATTCTACTTTCGTGCTCTTTCTGCCATACCCAACTTTCGTAAAAGTTGGGATTAACACCGCGTTGTGTACAGCTAGAAAAACCAAAGAAATTGTCTACTAGAAATTTTTCTTATAACTGTGAATATAAAGATTTTCAGGAACACCGTATGAAATCTATATTGTTTCCTGTCTGTGTGTCTGTCGCTTTTTTTCGAATATTTGAATTTTAACTTCAAATTCGGATCCAGCATAAAAAAAGTAGAATAGGAATGTTCAGCAACACCGTTCCTATCTCTTAAGGAACATGGTCAAAATGGCTGACAAATTAAAATAAAACAATTTAATTGTTATATTATTGACGAGCCAGGTGTTCCTCTGGCAATGCAAGCTTGCGCATTCTCAACTGGTTATATTTCCGTTGACGTACTCGGTTGTTAAGTTGACGAGCTCGGTGGCTCAGTAGTGAATGACGCGACTTTGACACCAACGCTCGTGGTTTCGATTCTGCATCAAAGCAGCCCGTCTGGGAAAGTACCTCCACCTCACAGGAAACCGCAGACAAATAACAACTCCCTAGAGGGTTGTTGTGTTCCTACGTGTGAGTGAGGACACCAGTAAGCTTCTAAGGAGTTGCTGTGTTAGCCAGACGAGACATTGCTTTGGTCGATACTTAATCTATTACAAGCGCTCATAGGCTACGGTAACCGCTTTACATCAGGTGGGCCGTATGCTTGTATAACTGCTGACGTTGTATAAAAAACATCGTATGTACCTGATTTTATACAAGTGTTTAAAATCAGGTACATACGATGTTTTTTATGTTTCGTCTCTCCCATCAGGTGAAGACGCAGAAGAGGAACCAGATTTAGCAGAGAACCCGTATGCTGCCACTGCTAACGAGGAGCTGTACCTGGACGACCCGAAGAAAACCCTGCGAGGCTACTACGAGAGGGAGGGCCACGAGCTCAACTATGATTGTGAGGAGAGAGGCGTGGGACAGTTTATATGCAGGTACCGATATTATAAGTGGATATCAGGGCGGTAACAACTGGATACCAGCTAGGATCTAGTGGTTCAGAGATGAGCTGTGAGGATTGTCGATAATCCCCTAAGCTGCCATGCGATATTGAGCCCTTCAGTTAAATAGAAGTTTTTGTCTCCCTTTGTGTGTGCTACCGGTTGTAGTCCTCACTCAACATAAAGATTTCTTTGATTCTTTAGCTATCAAGTGGTGTAATTAAATTTTGTATGTAAACCATGGATATGTAGCTACTATACCAAACTGTATCCCCCCGATTTTATTATCATCAATTTTCTGAATTGCCTCCCACTACGGAAGCCAGTTTCACCTCATGGCTTGCTTCTTCTTAGCGTTATCCTGTTTCCTAACCCATTAGAATTGGCGGGGTCCGCTATCTAAGCCTAAGGATTTGGCGAAGATACTGATTTTTACATGGACCGACTGACGTCAGACCTCTCAAACGCAACCTCATGGCCTGCATACTTACAATATTATTTTTTCTCAGGGTGGAACTACCAATAGATGACACAAGGGGGAGGCCCGTGGTAGCAGAAGTAATACACAGGGGGAAGAAGAAGGAGGCGGTGATAGCGTGTGCGTTGGAAGCCTGCCGGATACTCGACAGAGCTGGACTTCTGCGGCAGTCTAAACACGGTTAGTGCCACTAGGGTTTGACGAGCTCGGCGGCGGGTTCGATTCTCACGCAGGACAAACATTTGTGTGCGTGCGCATGTATGTTTGTGTTGGTCTGGGTGTTTTTAAGACAGGTAAAGCGCAACAGCCCGTCTGAAGAAGTAAGTCCACGCGGGAGACTGCAATCAAATAACTCCCTAAAGGGTTGTTGTGTTCCTGCGCGTGAGTTAGGACATCAGTAAGCTCCTAAGAAGTAGTTATGAGAACCGGACAGGTGATTAGGCGGCGGACACTTAATGTGTTGCAAGTATTGATAGGGTACGCTAACTTGTATGACTCCTAAGTTGTGTAAAAAAAAACAACTCCCGTCCAGTCAGCTGCGCAATCGTGAGAGGAGAGGAAACAGTGGTGACAGGGGGATAGTGGTGTGCTGTAAGGTTTGCATACACCACGTGCAGGGAATACGGCTTTGGCTCTATATATAATGATGATCCATTTACTACCTGACCTGAGCTCGGTGGCGCAGTGGTGAAACGCGTTGTTACGGTACTTTGACACCAACGCTCGTGGGTTCGATTCCCACACAGTACAAACATTTGTGTGCATGAACATGTCTGTTTGTCTTGGTCTGGGTATTTTCTATGTATAATAAGTATGTATTTACAAAAAAAAAAAAAAATATTTACGTATGTTTATCAGTTGTCTAGTACCCATAACACAAGCTCGCTTACTTTGGGGCTAGATGGCGCTGTGTAATTTGTCCGACAATATTTATTTACAATATTTATTTATTTATTTATTACCACTGTTCATTACGCCTCTTTTATACATTATCGCGAAGCAAACAAATGGCCCGCCTGATGTAAAGTGGTTACAGTGACCTATGAATAATTGAAATGCAAGAAGTATCGCTTGCTCGTTGCCACTTCTGCTGCTAACACAGTAAGATCCCTGTAAAGCTTGCTCTTAACATTACTCACTCTTAGGAACATAACAGACGACCAGGGAGTTGTTAGTTGGGTCCTGTGAGGTGATGGTACTTCTCCAGTCGGGCTGCTTTGATGCCCCATACCTCTCTTAAAAAACACCCAGATCAAAGACAAACAGACATGTTCATGCGCACACATGTTTGTCTTGTGTGGGAATCGAACCCACGAGCGCAAGTTAGACCGGACCTAACTCTTAAAGTGCGCTGAATAAGAACTGTAATATTTTAATAACAGACTTTATTAAAATCGATATTTTTTTCAACATAAAGTATATAACTTTAAATATAGTATATAAATTTAAAACTTTAATAGCTTTTATGTAAAAGCATTGAATGCTCTATAATAATATTATAAATTATTTATAATTATAATTTATGCTTCGATGAAGGCACACTGCCACATCATTAAGAAAATAACCTGTGGAGAAAAAGACGAGACCAATTTACGCAGTAACTCAACTCACCGCTACGGGTCGGGGGGTGAAGTAGGACGCACAGCACTTATTGGCTAGTTCACGAATCAACATGGCGGCACTTATCAGCTTATTGGTTAAAATGTTTTCCCATTGGTCAGGAGGCTAGCAGGATATTTAGGCGGTGAAACACCGTTTTTGTAATGAACTCTAAAAATGGTATTTTCAAATTATTATTGTGATTTCGTATTCATTCTTAGCCCTAAGAACCGGCGAGCGTGGAAAGAGCTATGAATGTTGAAGAAACGAGTCAGGTGTGTAATGACCGCGTCTTATGGCGCTCGGTTCTCTTTGGCTAGGGACCTGGCGTGAAGATATACATAGAGTCATGTGATTTATATTTAGAATCCCGCCGCCGCAAACAGCGGGACTGGAGCGCCGACGACTACTACGATTCAGACGAGGATACGTTCCTCGACCGGACTGGCTCCGTCGAGAGGAAACGGAAGCTGCGCATGCAAAAACACGGCGCGCTGCAGCAGGATGATAGCAAACCCCTCACTTATGACGACCTGGTGAGTCCATTTTTTTCTATACAACGTTATAACATTTTTTTTATACGTCGGGAGGCATACAAACATACGGCCCACCCGATGTAAAGCGGGTACCGTAGCCTATTAACGCTTGAGATATATTAAGTATCACTCGCGCGATGCCTCCTCTGCTGCTTACACAGCAACTCCTTGGGAACTTACTGGTGACCTAACTCACACGCAGGAACACAACAACCCTCTAGAGTTGTTATTTGGCTGCGGTTTTCTGTGAGGTGGAGGTACTTCCTCAGACGGGCTGCTTTGATGCGCCCTACCTCTCTTAAAACAACCAGACCAAGACAAACAGACATGTTCATGCACACAAATGTTTGTCTTGTGTGGGAATCGAACCCACGAGCGTTGGTGTCAAAGTCGCGTCATTCACGACTGAGCCGAGCTCGTCAAATACATCGGCACAATTACGTGTCCCATATTACTAAACAGATGGATAAAATTTGTTAACTCAACAAAATGATTGATAACATTACAGACAGTTTTATTACAAGAGTAGACAGTGGCGGGGATTCCAATCATTCAGATGAATACATATTGTTTGCATACGTTGAATTATTTCGAATAAGCCATAAAAAATAAATATTATTAAATTATGAACTCATTCATTCATTTGTACCCGTCACTACCTTTTTTTCACGTAAAAGTTGGAACACAGCAAATGTCATGAAATTCGTGTGGCATAATTTATGGATGGCCATTTAGGATTGGGTCCGCTACCTAAGCCTAATGATTTGGCGTAGATACTGATTTATACATAGAGCGACTGCCGTCAGATCTCCACAACCCAGAGGGAAAACCAGACCTTTCTTAGGCAAGGTCACACTCATCTACAGATATATAATTTCTGCGGGTACCGTGCGGGTTTGACGATGTTTTCCTTTACAGCCGAGCAAGTGATACAAATGTTCCGAAAATTCCGAAAACATAAATTTAGTGGTACATGGCAGGATTCGAACCGGGTACAAGTTTTACATTAGTATTAATAATAAACTTTTTTTTTCTAGTTACAACAAGTATCCGAGATCGAAGCGAAAATATCATCAGATCAGAAATGTCTCGACCGCCTCCGTGCTGCGTGGAAGCCTGCGCAGCACGCGGATGGAGAAGTGGATGCTCTGGACGAATTCATGACCTCTCTGGGCAAACAAGGGCAGAGCGTGGCGCACAAAGCTGAAATCTCCAAAACTAAGGTAAGTAACAGGTCTCTCGTACAAGCCACATTTGATACAACGGTGGAGGCATACAAGCATTCGGCCCGTCTTATGTAAAGCGATTACATAAACGCTTGCATTCAATACATTAAATATAACTCGCGCGATGTTACTTCTGCTGCTAACACAATAACTCCTTAGGAGCTTACTGGTGAACTCACTCACACACAGGAGCACAAAAACCCTCTAGGGAATTGTTATTTGGCCGAGGTTTTCTGTGAGGTGGAAGTAGTTCCCCGAACGGCAAATAGACATGTTCATGCACACAAATGTTT
This sequence comes from Pyralis farinalis, assembly GCA_947507595.1. Lineage (NCBI taxonomy): Eukaryota > Metazoa > Arthropoda > Insecta > Lepidoptera > Pyralidae > Pyralis > Pyralis farinalis. The sequence goes on from OX382263.1 coordinate 4,166,196, forward strand.
GTTCTGTGTGGAAATCGAACCCACGAGCGTTGGTGTCAAAGTAGCGTAACAGCGCGTATCACCACTATGCCATCTTGTGAAGATCACAAGACGCCGATGGATGAAAGGGGCACATGACAGGACGTCGTGGAAGTCCAAGAGCCTATGTTTTTTTTATGCTAGGTCGGGTGACATACTAACATACGGCCCGAAAGCGGTTACAGTAGCCTATTAACGCTCGCAGTGCATTAAATATCACTCACGCGATGTCACCTCTGCTGCTAGCATAGCATCTCCCTGGGAGCTTACTGGTGACCTCACTCACACGTAGGAACACAACAAACCTCTAGGGAGTTGTAATTTGCCCGCGGTTTTCTGTGAGGTGGAGGTACTTCCCCAGACGGGCTGCTTTGATGCGCACTACGTTTCTTAAAGTTCAGCAGTGGTCGTCATTAGGCTAAAATGATTATGATGATGAAGGTGAATGACCTTACGCTTAATTATTAAAGATGTCACGTCCTTAAATAGATAAATAAATATTCCCGGCCTAATCACACATCTCCAAATTATCTTTCACACCTACTATGTTTCTTATATCATTATTGTGAACGTGGTTAACGAGCGATACACCACAGATTTGGCGCAACGCTCGCATTTCGACTGTGTTTTCTACTTTCACGATAACATATTTATCAATTATATTATGTTCACAGATGAGCATCCAGAAATTAAAAATGGAGTTGGCGAAGACACAGAGGTTGGCGGAGTTGGCACGGCCCGCTCATCTGCCGCCCCTTGTAAAGAAGGACGACACCAAGATGGCGGTCAAACTCGGCACAAACTCCATTGTCTATGGCAAGAGGTTTGTTGGTTTTTCTGTTAATTGTAGTTTATTTTTAAGCGACTACGAAAAAAATGTATGAGTTTTTTTTTTGTTTCTTTCCCCGAGGGGAAATGGAAAAGGCAAAGGGATCTGGCACATACAGCCAAGTTTTCAGTTCATAACCATTTCAAAATTGTAACTTTAGCTGTTCTAGTTTCAGGAACTGTGATAAAAAATGCTTGGGAATGGTACCCAGACCCAATCCTGTAGTTTAAATACTACCCGTAAAACGATAGTGTATTTTACAAGGTTTTCTTCACGGATTTAATCACGTCTTCCAAAAAGTGCATGGACGTCTTATATTTGAGTTTTTTTATTACTTTACAAGTTCACTAGCACTTATGTTACAAAATTTATGCATCAAACTAATTTTATATTGAATCCTAACAATTTCAAGAATAACAACAATGGCTCTCGTCAAAAGCGCGGGAAGAACTCGGGATGTTCCCAATTCGACTGATATTGATGATTCTTATTTTATTGTATAGGGCATACCTCGAGGGTGGTCTCACTTAAGTTACAGTGATGTACCGCGTACAGTTTTTAAGACATTCTTGAAAAAACAATTCCACCTGTGTGTATTAACCGACTTTTTCACTGATATCTTCGTCAATTGTATGAGGGTCGATCAATAAGACCCCTATTAGGAATGAAGGGGCAAGTTTTTCGCTATTTTTTTTTCTATTTTTCAACGTAATCTCTTTTTAGTAGAATACACTTTTCCCAATGTTTCTGCCATTTCTTTAACCCCTCCAAAAATACGATTTCTCAAACTCTTCTAAATACGCTTCTGTCTCGACGATAACCTCCTCATTTGAGCTGAATTTTTTCCCCCGAGCCACGCTTTCATGTTGGGGAACAGAAAGAAGTCGCAGGGAGCAAAGGCATTTCATAGTGCAGTTCATCCAATTTGGCCGCGATAATTCTGGATGAATGTGTTGGTGCGTTATCGTGGTGAAATAGCACTTTTTTTCTTAGCCAAATGTGGCCGTGTCTCCTTCAATTTTGTATCGAATCGGTCCAATAATTCACTGTAGTACTGCGCCATGATCGTTCTTCCTTTCTGCAAAAAGTCCATTAGGATTATTCCCTTGGAATCCAAAAAAATCGTGGCCATGACCTTTCCGGTCGATGTGGACCGTCTTTCCCTTCTTCGGAGCAGATTCACCCCGAAAAATTCATTGTTTTGACTGTCGCTTGGTGTCTGGCGTATAATATTGGATCCAGGTTTCATCAACGGTGACGACTCGACGCAAAAACTCCTGCGAATTTCGCTTAAAGAGGTCCAAACACTGCTTCGACATTGACAGCCGTATCCGCTTGTTGTCCACCGTAAGCAATCGCCGATACCTTTCTCATGCTTAACTTATCATGTAAAATATTAATTGCCGTTCCGTACGACACGCCTACGGCCTCTACTACGTCGCGCACTTTCGTTCGGCGATCAGCGAGAATCATGTCGTGGACCTTTTCAATGATTTCCTCGGTAACCAAGTCTGCCGGGCGGCCTGGGCGCTCCTCATCAAAAACAGATGTACGACCACGTTTAAATACGTTGAACCAATATCTTACGGTTGTCGTAGATGGTGAAGGGTCCCCATAGACAGCATCCAACTTTTATTTATTCGCATGTTTTTGCATCCAAAAATAAAAAGCGAATTACGGATCGATATTGTTCTTTTTCCATTTTATCGAGAAACACGAAACACGTGTGATACAACTGGCTGCCAAATAAAAACTAACCTATGAATCAGTCTGAAATTTAGAATGGTGTCGTGTGACAGATCGTGTCGTCGTGTACAGTCGTGTACACGACGGTAATGCCAACTTCCCTTAGCAACGCCACCTGTCTTCCCACACGGTACTTATTGATCGACTATACGTGAAGATTTGATGTAGATCCAAGAAGATGTCATGATAAACAAACAAGTTCTTTCACTTTCAACGAACAGTTCTTGAATATATATATATATATATATATAGTTCGATTTGGTTGAAAATTTGTATTTAGATAAGGATTCGCTTTTTAATTTCATCTATATGTCTATTCTGAAAAATAAATAATTTTGTACAAGTAAAAAAAACGCCGAGGGAAACTCGGTCGCTAAACATGCTTGATTTTTTTTCTAGAATACGCTTAAAAGAAGACCTAGAAAAACGTCCGAAAGTGCAACAGCCAGTAAAAGAAGAAGACACAGAATTCGTTGAAGAAATGGATTCTGACGAAGAAGATTCTAGAACAGAACAGAAGACAGACCGTGCAAGTGAGGCTGCAGATGACAATCGCACGAGTGAACGAGATGCAGATTCAGAACAAGATAATAGTAACAATAAACAAACTAAAACGTACGGGCCAATGAGGCCACCTGAAAATTATGTAATACCTGAAAACTATTTTGATCAGGAAACTGAAAGAGATTTGCCTGAAATTATGGAAAAAGAATAATTTTAAGAAATAAATTTAATTTTAAGAAACCATACAATGGATTTTTATTTTAACCTCTAACACTGACCACTGGAGACGACACCATAAATGGTTGAAATTATATTTTTGAAATAATTGATTTATTAAAAAATAGGGGCCCATAATTTCGTCTGCATGGAATTGTAGTTTGTTGACCTTGTTTCATAATTTCATGAATTTTATTTCATCCCGCTAAACCCTTTTCTTAATCTAAAATAAGAGTAGCCCATGTTACTCCTTATAACATCAGCTATCTGGCAGTGAAAGCAGAGACATGTTACTAAAGGACCAGCCTCGTAGGATCATTCCCCTCTGTCATGGTACAAGATATTGTGATCCATTGCGCGCATAAATACTTCGTGCGTAATCGATTCTCTAACAGTCTTGTAATCGTTATCGCTCAGGTAACATCATAAAGTGTTACACTAAAAATGCCAAACTGTGCAGTTATGTCATGCAAAAAAAGGTCGAACACTTCTAGTTTGCAAAAATATTGAGTTACCTTTCACATGCAAGTATTATTTTATTTGCTTTCATATAAAAGAAATTAAAATGGTGTGATAACGATTAATACATGATAAATCGATTCAGTAATCGAGTACTGATGCAATCGAATCATATTCCGCGACTTTGGTCGCATATCTCCTATCCCAAATTAGCGTAAATTATACAAACTGCAAAACAAAACAGTCCTTCACGCTGTATAATAGAGTTCATTTAGCTAAAGACAAAAAAGTATATAAGACGTTTCGTGATTTTGAATCTACCAGCTTCGATTTACGAAGAAGTTCAGCTATTCCACAACAGATGGCAGGCAGCGGTAAGAAAATAACTTTGGACTCTAAGTGCCTCGAAATAAGGTTGACATTTCCTTAAAACATTATTTTCGTTTCTATGAAGTTGTTACCTCGTCCCCCGTCAAAAATGGCAGAATTATTTACTAACAGAATCACGCGTATGGCGAGTCCTTTTGTTGAATTGTCTAAGAGTGAAAGTCAAGTCAAAATCGGTCCCGTTGTGAAAAAAATTAAAGTTGCCATGTATGGCATATACTCAGAGACATGTTACTAAAGGACCAGCCTCGTAGGATCATTCCCCTCTGTCATGCATGGTACAAGATATTGTGATCCATTGCGCGCATAAATACTTTGTGCGTAATCGATTCTCTAACAGTCTTGTAATCGTTATCGCTCAGGTAACATCATAAAGTGGTACACTAAAAATGCCAAACTGTGCAGTTATGTCATGCAAAAAAAGGTCGAACACTTCTAGTTTGCAAAAATATTGAGTTACCTTTCACATGCAAGTATTATTTTATTTGCTTTCATATAAAAGAAATTAAAATGGTGTGATAACGATTAATACATGATAAATCGATTCAGTAATCGAGTACTGATGCAATCGAATCATATTCCGCGACTTTGGTCGCATATCTCCTATCCCAAATTAGCGTAAATTATACAAACTGCAAAACAAAACAGTCCTTCACGCTGTATAATAGAGTTCATTTAGCTAAAGACAAAAAAGTATATAAGACGTTTCGTGATTTTGAATCTACCAGCTTCGATTTACGAAGAAGTTCAGCTATTCCACAACAGATGGCAGGCAGCGGTAAGAAAATAACTTTGGACTGTAAGTGCCTCGAAATAAGGTTGACATTTCCTTAAAACATTATTTTCGTTTCTATGAAGTTGTTACCTCGTCCCCCGTCAAAAATGGCAGAATTATTTACTAACAGAATCACGCGTATGGCGAGTCCTTTTGTTGAATTGTCTAAGCATATACTGCGTACACATTCCGAATTTAATAAAAAGCTGTTATTTTGTCATTATAAACAGACACTTTATTTACTTGTATAGAAAAGTGAAGTTATAGGGAAAGTTTTTTTTGTATGCCCATACCCGAACCTTAAATGTCCTTGAATCAAAGAGTAGGTGATGCATTGGTTTGTATTTCAATTAACCGCATAACAGTGACTGTGTGTGTATTCTTGCCCTTAACATAGAAGAACTTACCAATGGTATATTCGAGGGCGTTTGATTTTGTCGTGCATGACATACTCTTGGATAAAATAGTAAAGCATGGTATATTTGGACCGGCGTTCTGTTAAATGAGATCATTACCTAAATAAAATGTAGCAAAGTGTTAAAATAACCAGGCTGGGTGACAAAGTCATATCGACTAGTCATGTTCATGTTACAAACAAATATATTGGAGTTCCCCGGGGAAGCTTACTGGGTCCTATTTTATATTAATTGTTATTACTACTAACGTATTACATATCTTAGTAATAACAATTAATATACACACATAATTAATGTACAAACATTTCTTTTAATTTGCTAGCGAAGTTGAACTATCTTTTAATTATTCGTAAAGTCGGCGACACGAAGTGCAAGGCATAAGTGATAACTGAATTTCAATTCTTTCATCTTGCACCGTGATACCCGTGATACTTTACACGGAAGTGATTTTGATTTTTGGTGTGTAATAAATATCTTTCCTCTTGCTTACCTACATTTCGGAATCAGAATCACAATTTCGTGAAACGGGACTGAAGTGGCAGGAAGACGAGGAAGAGCGCGTTATTTGATTTGACTTATTACAAAGTCAATTCAATTATTATCATAATTGGATAACAAAGATGTCAAAATTTATTGACTTTTTGACTAATTGACTAATTGATTGACAAAAGAAGTATTATATAACTTATAATCTTTGTCCTAATAACATACTAGGGTATATATTTCTAATGCCGGATTTCAAACTATGACTATAGTAATGTTTTCATAATAATCCTGCATTCATGAATATATCTAAGCTATTTTTAAATATTTACTAATCACATTAGCTGGCCAATTTTTGTGCACTTCAACTGGCAACACCAAAGGGACTACGAATTAGTAGGACTTCTTCCCGCGCTTTTGACGAGTGACATTGTTCTTATACTTGAAATTTTTAAAATTCAGTGTAAAATTAGTTTTATGTGATAATTTCGATAGTGTTTTGTAACATAAGTGCTAGTGCAATTATACAATAATGAAAAAACTCAAATATAACACGTTTATGCACTTTTTGGAAGACGTGAATAAGTTCATCAAGAAAACCTTGTAAAATTCCTATCGTTTTACGGGTGGTATTTAAACGGGTTGATTGGGTCGAAGTACCCTTCCCAAGTATTTTTTGAGCACAGTTCCTGAAGCTGGAACATAGAATTAAGATTTTCAAATGGTTCTACACTGATGACTTGGCTGTATGGGCTAGATCCCTTGCCTTTCCCCTCGGGGATAAAAAGAACCAAAAAAAAAAAAAAAAAATACGAATTAGTACGAATAAATAATAGTAGAGTAGAGTAGAGATCTAGGCTAGGACACTACTCTACTCTATGGCTATGGCTAGGACTTTATCGTAGCATTATACATAGTTGTGTAGAAAAAAAAAATCCTCTGTACTTGCAATACAATAATTATTGTGAAATAAATTCATTTTTCTTATTTTGTAAATATCGTGGCATATTGCTATATTATTGTTTTCGCATTGTATGACTTAATATTGTTGTGATAAATTGCTGTGGTTTAACTTTTCATTCATAACCTAAAAGAACCGCCCATAATGGACAGCGGCGTCGAAGAAAATATCGAAATCGTAAGTTTCTGTTTATATTTATTTGGTTATTGTATAAGCTAAATGAGAATAGATATCATATAATTTAAAAAAAGGCCTTTATAGCATGTATGGGAAATGTATTTTAAAACAAGTGTATAGTTATAGTCGGTGGCATCAATTACGAAGACGATCAAATGTGCATGCACTACTTTGTGCTTTGTGTTTTTGGCCAATGATGAAAGTGATATATGACATGAATAAGAGTTGTGCCTAACGCCGTATAAACCGCGCATTGCATGGCCTTTTTCTTGCTTTTTGTCTTACTGAAATGTCACTCATCAATTCATTCATTCAAACATTTGTTAACTGACTTACAATAGTAGTTACGGAACATTTTTCTTATACAACGACGGAAACATGCCGTCACATTGTTCTTGTTCTCAAATTTAAATTGCTTACCGTCAAAGAACAACGGCGATGCAGGCTACAGGCAGCTGCTATCACAGCAACTCCTTAGGAGCCAATGATATTGTATTAAAAAGAGGTAGATGTCGTACTAGCGCGCAAAAACGAGGCAATGAAATTAACCCAATTGGTCTAATATGCGCTATTCTATGATGCGCTGACGTATTTCAAGCGCAACTCTTGACAGATAGCTATCTCTTTCTATATCATGCGTTCCGTATTATCTATCCCCTTCTTAAGTAAGTAAGTACTATAATGTCGTAGTGGAACAATAACAAAAAGTATGAATATACGTCATCTTTAAATACAATATCATTGAGTGGAACAATAACAAAACGACGCGCAGTATGAATATACGTCATCTTTAAATACAATATCATTGAGTGGAACAATAACAAAACGACGCGCAGTATGAATATACGTCATCTTTAAATACAATATCATTGTTAGAAGCTCACTTGGTTACTATTACCCCACTGATCCACCCCCCCATAAAATATAACTAAAACTAATTTGAAAACGTTAAGGTTAAATACTATGCATCTCCGTGGAACACGAATGATATATTAACCTGGAGAGATCTGACTGGCATAATTATACCACTCGCTTACGACATATATATGGACTAATGGTACACCCGGGTCTTGACGGGTTAAGAAAGCTGACATCAATCCCTACATATTTCAATCCTCATCTACCCCGTAAGCCTACCCCTCTATTCTATAGTCAACCTGTTAGATTCTTGTTGACTTACTCACTAGAACTTGACAAAAGTTCCTTTTGTTTATATCATTGCAGTCTTATCTTAGGTGGTAGTACTTTCCCCCAGACTGGGTGTGATTAAATAATTTTGTGCTCTCTCTCTTTTTTCAACGTCCATTCTGATGGAATCACAACACATGTGTGAAGTCAACTGGTTTTGGAGCTCTAAATCTTGTAAATTGATGCTATAGAGAGATTAGTATTGTCTTATTGCGATTGTTACACATTGAATTAAACAATTTTTAACAGATGTATAGCGCGTTTTATTTATTTTGTTGAACCTGATGTTTCGAATGCTTTGCAGCATCCGTGGTCGCAGGAAGACTCTTCGTCAGGTTCAACAAAATAAATAAAACACGCAATACTTCCGTTAAAAATTGTTTAATTCGATAGATTAGTTTATTCTAACTTCTCTGTCAAGATGAAGGTGGTTTTAAGAGACGTAAATAAAGAGGAAGGGCGCATCAAAGCAGTCTGGAGAAGTACCTCCACCTCACAGAAAACCACAGCCAAATAACTTCTGCCTAGAGGTTTGTTGTGTTCCTGCGTGTGAGTGAGGTCACCGGTAAGCTCCTATAGAGTTGCTGTGTTAGCAGCAGAGGAGGCATCGCACAAGTGATACTTAATGTATTACAAGCATTCATAGGCTACAGTAACCGCTTTACATCAGGTGGGCCGTATGCTTGTATGCCTTCCGTTGTATAAAATTAAAAAAAAAGTATGTTTTTTTTGGTGCAAAAATCAAACTTTTATTTTTTGCATTATGTTAATTGTGATCATCTTTGGCTAATGAGACAAGGATGCTGGAGCTACTCACTCAACAGAAGGAGATGACCGACCACTAACCTAACCATACCAAAGTGCAATATTTGCAATCCAAGAAATCTGTCGTGAACATTCGGATCCCGTTATATACTTACCTCTGTAACGCGCATTACTGATAATAATAAATAAATATTGTCCGACAAATTACACAGTGCCACCTAGCACCGAAGTAAGCGAAGCTTGTGTTATGGGTACTAGACAACTGATAAACATACGTAAATACATTTTTTTTTTGTAAATACATACTTATGATACATAGAAAATACCCAGACCAAGACAAACAGACATGTTCATGCACACAAATGTTTGTACTTTGTGGGAATCGAACCCACAAACGTTGGTGTCAAAGTAGCGTAACTGCTTGTTTCACCACTGCGCCACCGAGCTTGTCAGTCAGTCAGTACTGATATCAGTCACTCGGGGCTTGAAGGGTTAATCTTCACCTTGGACTGCAGGCTACCAAATCATACCTTTTATTTAGGATTATTTAATTGACATTAATTAGTAACATTGATGATCCAACATGCGCTAACAGATGATAGCTATTTTGCTTGACAGAAAGATTGGGATCCTCCATGACATTGTCAGATTATTATTGATGGTATTTGCAGTTTGAATAAAAGTTTTAATTTGTGTTTTTGTTTTGAGATCTCTAACCACTACTACACCGTCCACACTTAGCAATTTTTTTTAATATAACATCAGGAGATGTACAAGTATACGGCTCACTCAATGTAAAGTGGTTACCATAGCTTATGAACACTTGCAAAACCGGAAATATGAACCTATATTAGCAAGTTTCTTTCGATATATCTTTTTTGACAATGGTTATTTCCGAAATGCTAGCATATTAAAAAAAGAAAAAAGTTTAATAAGAGAATTGAATAAAGATACAATGAGACTATATTTAAAAAAATATGAGACGTGTGACTAAGTGCCTGGGAGGGCCTAATGGCAAATAAACATTTTTTAAGGAAGATCCCACGGGAAACTAAATTCAAATAACGATTGAGTGGAGTTGCTAGCAAGCTCACATGGAGTTGTTGCGTTAGGATAATGGGTAGCAATGCGTGACCAATATTTCCGATTTTGCAAGTGTTCAAAAAATATCATTCTTTTTTTTTAAATTTTATACAACGGAAGGCATACAAGCATACGGCCCACCTGATGTAAAGCGGTTACTGTAGCCTATGAATGCTTGTAATACATTAAGTATCACTAGTGCGATGCCTCCTCTGCTGCTAATACAGCAACTATAGGAGCTTACCGGTGACCTCACTCACACGCAGGAACACAACAAACCTCTAGGCAATTGTTGTTTTCTGTGAGGTGTAGGCACTTCTCCAGACTGCTTTGATGCGCCCTACCTCTTTATTTACGTCTCTTAAAACCACCTTCATCTTGGCAGAGAAGTAAGAATAAACTAATCTCTATCGAATTAAACAATTTTTAACGGAAGTATTGCGTGTTTTATTTATTTTGTTGAATCTGACGAAGAGTCTTCCTGCGACCACGGATACTGCAAAGCATTCGAAACATCAGATTCAACAAAATAAATAAAACATGCGATACTTCCATTAAAAATTGTTTAATTCAATGTGTAACAATCGCAAAAACCTAAGACAATACTAATCTCTCTATTGCATCAATTTACAAGATTTAGAGCTCCAAAACCAGTTGACTTCACACATATATCTTCTTTGACATATTTTCTTTTAAAATTGTCAATTACATATTACAAAAAATTCACATAAGCATATTGGTACAATAATTATATCATATGGTAGAATTAAAGATAAATAAGGACAGGTCTTCTGTGCTGAATTATTTCCAGACATCTTAGTCAATTATATATTCATCAATCTATAATAAGCCCTTTTACAGAGAATATTTTTAATGTGCTTTTTCAATACATTGTCAGGAAAGGACAGAACTGTTTCAGGCAATTTATTATAAAATTAAATACAATTTACAAGAAAAGATCTACCAGTTTTAGCAAGCCGATGTACTGGCATACACAACTTATATCTACAAAGTTTTTCGCTGAACTTTGAAAACATACTTTAAATTTTTACGGACATACATTACGTTTTCATCAATATATTTAGAAGTAAAAGTGAGGATATTTATTTTTTTGAACAGTTTCCTGAGGGATTCTCTGGAGCCCATGTTATAAATAGAGAGAATGGCTCTTTTTTGTAAGATAAAAATTGTTTCAATGTCAGCTGCCATTCCCAGCAACAGTATTCCATATGACATAATGCTGTGAAAGTAGCTGAAATAAAATATGCGCGCAGTAGCCACATCTATCAATTGCCTGATTCTCCTAACTGCATATGCTGGGGAGCTGAGCTTACCGGCAAGTTTATTTATGTGGGGGGCCCATTGTAATTTGGAGTCCTCTGTAATTCCAACAACCACAGTATTATTAACAAATTCTAATTTATTATTATCAATGAGAACTTCTGTATTAGCAGAAGGAATTAACACATTTGAAAGACTAAATTTGATATAGGATAAATTGTACCTTAGTTAATGCGATATATATAATCGGTATATATGATCGTTATAATAAATTCTTTAGTTTACATTCAGGTCACATTCTGGATAGTGTCTGGATAGTGGAATCGGCCTACTGCTAAACAAATTCGTTAAATTGAGGGGGCTAATACAGCTGTATGACACATGTGAAGCAATTGAGGATGTCACTCACACATTTGGTAGCGGAGTGTGGTCACATTGCTTCTCTAAGGAACAGGACTCTCTCAGACCAATCTAACCAGCTTAATGTAATATTAATTGACCCTCTGTCAAGTGAAGCAAAGAAACTGTATCTCTTTATGTCACTTGCTACTAGGAATAGGAGTATCATGTGTGCTGCCTACTTTACTCTGTATTCCTCGTAACTGTATGAACATTCCCTATGACATAGTCGAGCTAAATTACTAAAAGCCTCAAAAAAATAATAGCTAAAAGAATATTATAATTGAGATTTATATTTTATAGGACTGGGGAAATGAACGTCTGACTCGTGCTCAGCGAGCTGTTGAAGCCAACATTTACGATGTGGACTCCTGGTCGCTGCTCATCAGAGAGGCCCAGACGAGGCCCATCAATGGAATTAATGGCGTACGGGCTATGTACGAGAAGCTCATTACCGCTTTCCCCACTACGGGGAGGTACTGGAAGATTTACATCGAGCAGGAGGTTGGTAGAACAAATTTTTTTTTATATAACATCAGGAGGCAAACATGCATATAGCCCTCCGGATGCAAATTGGTTAGAATCATCAATGATTAATAAAAGTAAATATTATTAGACAAATTACACAGCACCATTTAGTTCCAAACTAGACAAAGGATATCCTATGGACATTAGGCAATTGATGTACATATGTAAATACTTTTTTTGTAAATAGAAAACACACAGGCATGTTAATACACACAAATATTTAACTAGTGAGAAGTGAATCTACAACTTGGTGCTAAAGTAGCCATGGCTAACTATTTCACCGTATGCATATTTGTTTCCACCACTACTACTAGTTCCTTCTGGTAGTTATTCATTGCAGTCTTCTATAAGGTGGAGGTACTTCTCCAGTCAGCCTGCTTTGATGCTCGATCACTTTCACTAGAGCCTAAGGATTATCTGTTCGGTTGCTGCAGGTGCAGTTGACTGTGACTCTGAAGATAATAGTGAGCTTTGTTACACACCAAGACTTCTGTGAGAGAAATGTATTGCAGCCTTTCACCAGTGAAAGAAGTATAGTTCAGTGGTTCCCAACCTTTTATTAAGCAGAGACTACTGTTAGCAGGAACTTCAAACTTCGAAAAAATAAAATCATTCATTATGATTAATTTGAACCACTTTTGAAACATTGTCATCCTCGCTTATATTATCCGATATTGCATTTTCATCACACTTAACATTTCTGTTACAATGTCTGAACCTTTGTCTAGTACTGTCTGCCAAGCATACAGAAATGTGATATCTCGGTTTAATCATATGTATATATATATATATATTTATTAATTGTATTTACTGTTTTTTCCAGATGAAGGGGAGAAACTTTGAAAAGGTGGAAAAGGTTAGTATTCACCTAGCGTAAGTTAGTAAAAAATCAAAATCTAACTATAAATAATCGGTGATAATAAAATTTAAAAGGTAAAACATCTTGTCTATGACAAGCGCTAAAGTAGATTCTATGAATCTGTATTAGATGTAAGTTGAAATAAAGATAAACATATACACATTATCTTTTCTTTCGGTTAGGGTGTCTGTGTTCAGACATGTTGGAGGTGACTTTCCATAGTAAAAAAGTAGCAATGTAAAACATTACCCTCCTGTCTAGTCTCCTAGCAGTTGGGTACAAAATGGGCTCTAAAAATTTTGAGAAATTATTGAAGACATAAATGAAAGGTGTTATGTCGGTTTTTATTAAACGATTTCTTTTTTGTATAAATGATCCACCTTATATACCATATTTTTCATATAACCTTAAGTACTTAATAGTCGAAATGTTACAAAAGTCTTAGTTGAAATGTTACAAAAGTGTTAGTCGAAATATTACAAAAGTTTTGAAGAAATGTTCCAGAAGTTTTATTCAAAATATTGAACTATAATTTCTACAATTAAGACGTCGGAACTACAATTTATTGAAAATTATGTTTTTATGTGACTTTCATCCACTGATGTCTTCAATTTTTTTTTTAAATTTATTTTTACTTGAGAAGGTCACTTTTGACATGTAAATATCCCTACTACTACTACTACTACTAATAAATTCTTGTGTATAATTTACTTTGTTATTGAAGAAAAGGTGAAAATTGGTTCGTCTGATACGGAGTCCAAACAAATTTTATTCCGTTGCTCAGTTTCCTTGGTACCACTAGTGTCTACGTTGGTTGTGACACCACAAACTACACGCCACTGAGTTATTGTGTATATGTAAACGACTTTATTAATAATCCTACACAAAATTCAAAGTCATTGTCTTGATTGATTTGTTGATCAGACAGCAAACCATTAAAAATTAAAATTGTTTACATTCAAATTGTGGTAAGTGAACGCGTTTGTTCAAATTTCATGCTCTTTCAGCCATACCCATCTTTCATACCTTTATGTATCAAGTTTTTTCTATCAAGAAGGGTTTTCCACCAGTCCACTCTCATTATTCTTCGCATTCACTCGTCTCTCCACATAAGCGATGTACCTCACACCTGTTAAAAGTACATTCAAGATTTACAATCTCATCAGTTACATCATCGACCATAATTCTCGCGTTTGTTCTGGTTCCCTCTTTGCAAACTGCATCCCGTTATATACGCCTACAGTAAGTAGCTTGGCCGCCCGGCATATTTGTGGGGTTCCCGAACCCTGGGACTACTTAATCGCCCCGGGAGGCTGAACCCCCAACCTGTGTAAAATCCCGGTGGTCGTGCCGGTGTATGCTATACTGTACTAATGTGCTGTAGTGGAAGACATCACGATTTTCTCCTACGATTTTGTCTGCTAAACGACTTCTCTGTTTTTGATCCTCAATATTAGCAACAATCACAACAGCGTCCACCCCCTCCACATACAATGTGTATTTTTACAACATAGAAAGAAATAAATCAGATGGTTCCACTCAAATATCAATGGTGCCTACCATCACCTTGAGGCTGCTCTGGCGACCGTTATTTTTCACACCCTGGTCGACATAATCTCACATGCCTCGCCCCAGGTACAAGCTCGAGCAACATTTTGTGTCGTCCCGGGATATGCATGAGGATATTTGCTGTCGCCGTCTTCATAGACCTGTCTTCATTGATAGATAAAGGTACCTGCCAGTATTATGGGTTCACGTAGACCATGAGGGCCCTACCCGAATCTACGCATGCCTCCGAAGGTCCCATAGCGGAGACGCAGAACCAGTTCGACTATTAGAAACATCTGCAAATGGATCTCGATATTCGAAATATCCCACCGCAGAGTTAGTGATTTTGTGGGACAACGTGGCTTGGTTCTCGATGTAGTGACTGCGCAGGGAGATATGCTCTTTCTTTTCTCTCAGCTGGTTCCTTCCCTAACGAGAATCAGACATAAAGGTGCATACAGCTTCTCTGGTGGACCTTCTGGTGACTACATGTCTACATGAGCATGACATCTCAGTGGATGCGCACCGCTCGATTTATCGGACCACTGTTTCATCCAGACCCTTTGCTTCTAATAAGAGCACATTGATTCCCGTGCATCCGCAGTGGCAGGAGCGATTGTGGACGATATCGTATGTTACACTCCCAATTACGTAGTGGCTGGCTACTGCGGGGACCAAAAAACCAGCGACTCCATGGCGGCGCTCCAGGCGGTGGCGAGCGTCGAGTCCCCCCATCCCCTGGCGGGGATGGGGGGCAGATTAATCGGCAATGTAAAGAAGCTAATCTTTTAAAATATGCTCCTTGCACTCACGGCACGCAATTATGGGGATCCTAGTCTCTGATTTGTAACGCAAACTGAATACTGTCTCGAGGTGAGATAACGTGATTGCTAGAGCTAAATTCGATTTCGTCAGCAGAGTTGGTGAGCAGTTTATGAGCCTGGGAGCCGTGCTTTCCCGTCGCTCGCTGAGACTGCCGTGGTACACTTTCGTCAAGACCACCACTGCGAATACCGGATGGTATTTTAGCCTACAGTGCTAATGAGAAAGCCGATTTACTCGGTTATTTCTTTGCCTCTTAACTCGAATATAAATCGCGGAAAGGCTGTGCCACCGAAAATCCCGAGGTGCGTAAGCTCAAAGCCGGAAATCTCAATCACTCACCAAGATATTTGGCGGGCCTCTCGACATTCATACCGTCTTGTGATCTTCTTGTGTACTTGCACACCGCTGAACTTTGGCGATCGAAAGTTAAAGTACTAGGCATCGGAATCTTGTAACAGCTACCATCGTTTTTTTTTATACCACTAAGGTGGCAAACAAGCATAAGGCCTGCCTGATAGTAAGCAGTTACCGCAGGCTATGGACGTTTACAACACCAGAGATGTTAATCTCGTTGCCGACCCTGTTAGAACCTCTTCACGCCTTTCTTGAAGAACCCCATGCTGTAATCGCTTGGGAAAACCCCGCCTGAGAGCTCATTCCACAACTTAATAGTTCTCGGAAGGAAATTTCTCTGGAACCACGCAGTACCAGACCATTGCGGTTCCAATGTATGAGGATGAACTCCCAGCCGTCGGTGGGATGTGCGATTGTAAAATGAGGCTGTTGGCATAATGTCGACCAGCTCCTCGGAACACAAGCCGTTATACAATCGGTAGAACACCCAGAGGGAGGCAAAATCTCTTCTCAAACTCAAGGGCTCAATACCCTGTGTGAGTTCAGGATCATCGACGATCCTCACAGCTTGTCTCTGTACCCAGTCACAAGGTCCTAGCTGGTATCCTGGTGCTCCCGCCCAATGGTGGCTACAGTATTCCATTTGGGGTCTGACTTGGGAGTTATATAACATAAATCTTTGCCCCGAGCTGAAGTACTGTTTGGCTCTGTTGACCACAGTTTCATGGACACCAGCTTGAGCTTCTCCTCTAGGTGACCTCGATACTGAACATCGCTGAAACTCTCGACACCGAGAATCCTAATGCTCTTAGTAGTAATGGGGCGTTCTTAGCGGTGAACGCGCAGACTTGTGTCTTGGTAGGGTTGAACTGGATCAGATTCAATAACCGTCTACTACGGCTTTTATGCGTTTGCTGGATAAGAAGCTGGCAACCCATTTGTACAAACCCTCGGGCAGTCCGTACGATGGTAACTTCGATAGTAGACTCCGGTGCCAGACCCGATCGAACGGCTTTTGCCATATCTAGGCTGGCAGCCAATACCATACCTTGACTTTCAATCGCCGAAGCCTAGCGGTGTGTAAGATATACTGGAAGATCACCAGTCGAACAACCGTGGCGAAAGCCGTATTGACGGTCTCTGATTAAGTCGTGATCTTCTAGATATGCCATGAGTCGTGTGTTTATCACATGCTCCATCACCTTGGAGAGAAGGGAGGTTATGGCAATAGGCCTGTAATTCGATGGATCTGATCTATCGCCCTTTTTGGGCACCGGGTGCACATTGGCGGTCTTCCACAAAGACGGGACTTGCCCAGTGGAATAGGAAAACACGAAAAGGCGCGTTAGCACAGAACACAACTCAGGAGCACACTGCTTTAGCAACGCTCGCCGAACATCTCGCTGGGTAATTGAGAATTCTAGAGAGCTACTACACCTCGAGATGGTAAATGACCCAGCTCCCCCGTCATTCAAAGTCGAGTTAGAGGCAAAGAGATTACCCAGTAAATCGGCTTTCACTTTAACACTATAGGTCAGACTGTCATCGGGTTTTTGAAATGGTAGCATGGACGACTGACAAAAAGTTAACTTCAGCAGGTTTAGCGAGCGACCAGAAAGCACGACTTCCAGACGGAAGGCCTTCAAGCCGCTCGCTAACGCTTCCGACGAAATCAAACTTCGCTCTGGCGATTAACCTCTTACTGGACCTTGAGGGCAGCATTCAGTTTGCGTTTCAAAACAGATATACCTTGATATCCATTACCACGCGCCGTGGTCCAAGCCTCGAAAGCAGCTTGTTTGAGAAGTTTTGCTTCTCTACAACGCAGATTAAACCACGGTCGCGTTTTAGCTCCCGCAGCAGCCACTAAGCGATTGGGAATGTAGCATTCCATGCCACCTAATATCGCCGCAGCTACCGCAGTCGCACAGGATTCGATATCATAAGCTTTAAAACAAAGCTGCCGCCACGGGTACGACGCGTAGAATTCACGCAGCCCGTCCCAGTCTGCCGACTTATAGAGCCATACGCGACGCCATCCGGTAGGCCGAGGTGGGTCACGCCTTTCACAGGGCGCTTGGGTCCGGACGAGACAGTGGTCCGATGAGCCAAGCGGCGCATCCACAGAGATGTTGTACTCATCCGGACGTGTTGTCAGCAGAAGGTCCAGTAAGGAACTTGTATGGTCCTCTATATCTGGTATTCTCGTGGGAGAATGTACCAGTTAGGAAAAAATCATAGGCCAGAGCAAAGTCATGAGCTGTAGGGCAAGCACGAATCCTTTGCGAAAAAACATTCGTATCGTCATCGTATACAATTTGTATGAAATATGAGCAGCGCCTCTATCGGACGTTAAAGTAACTACATTTTGAAGCACAAAGTACTTTCGTATCGAGCTCGTATCGTAACGTGTACGTATCTTGACATATTTGTATGAAATTTGGGAGCACGAACTTTGTTTTGACGTGCGGTATCGACAATCTCGAAGGCTGGCTATCGAAACTTACGAATATTTATTCACGTAAAAATTGTGGATGAAACAACTTGCGTAATTGTGAAAACATAGTATTTGACCATTATTTTCAGTATTTTTGGTAGTATTTCGCTTGAAAACATTAGTAGACTAATGTTTTACATAAAACGCAAGATTTACCTAGAGTTTAACGTAGTTTATTATGTTATTTTATTATCTTACTACAATACTTATTGAACACCCAGTAAATGAACAATAATATAGAAAACCTATACTAATAATATAGAAAAATAAACCTATTTTTTCAATTATTAGTAGCATGAAATAAACATTTGTAAATAATAAATTTGTATATTAAATATATAGTTTATATTTCATTCTACTAATACATAATTGAAAAAAATATGTATTTGTACTAAAGTACCTACCGTTATTTTTATTTATTGATTATGTTACACAGAAGTAAGTCACAGGGCTAACAAAGAAAATCAACAAAACTGCTAGATCTGATAGAAACTGAATTTAAAAATAGTTTTGCCTTCAATGATAACAACCAGCCCTCCACCAGTGCCACTAGCAGCCCTATAGATATTTGCCTAATGCATATCGTGTTGTTTTTAAAGGAGCTCCAACCTTGACCCAATAAAACGAAATAAACTAAAACAAAAACTGAGTTCACACTCCGTCACAAAAACAATCAAAAAATACTGATAAGGTATGTGCGACATGAACGAAATCGATTGATGACTTTTTATATATTATACTTAGGACGAGCACTTGAAATTCTTGAGACTATTAAATGCATACCTTGCGACCTTTGATTATTTATACGATATATAAATAAACAAAGCTTGCGATAGTTCTCCTTTGTCGAGTCTCCGAGACAGAATATCAAGAAGCCGTTCAGAAATAAAAGTAATCCAGCTGTTTATGTTTTTCACATTAAAACATAATTTATATTTTTTCAAATATTAATACAATTTAAAATGTTAATACAAAAAGAATATTCATATTTCAAAGTTTTTGTACATAATCCACTCGAATATTTCATAGAATACTCAAGATAAAAATTACAAGAACAACTTCATCTAATTTCAGAACGAATCGTTCACTCAATTTGTTCGTTCCCGGTTTACGTAGTATTGAAATGCTATCGAGGATACGATAGGACGACGAAGGTGCTTCGTGCTACGTACTAGCGTGATGCTGCGTAATACTATCGGGGCCTCGTTACGATTACGATAGGAGTTTCTAAAATGTTCGTGCTTACCCTACAGATCTCCCCGCGGAATCAGTGAACCGAGAGCCAAGCCATTCGGTGTGGTGGGCATTAATGGCTCCCAAAATCACTAATTCCGTGGAGGGATACTGCTCGATAACTCTGTCAGGCGTCATTTGCAGGTGCTGCTCAAATAAACGAGCTGTGTCTGCATCACCGCTATAGGACCTGTAAAGGCACGCGTAGATTCGGGTGTGGCCGCCATGATCCACGCGCACCCATAATAATGACAGGTAATAATTACCCTGTCTTCCAGGCTACGAAGACGGCGACAACAAATATCCTCCCGAACGAACATACATACCCCGGCACGACATACAAATAAGTGTTCAAGTTTGTACCCGGGGTAAAATCCGGGTAATAAAGTCATCGTCCGGTTAGTCTGAGAGTGCGTAAATTAATTTTCAGCTCATTATTCAACTAATGCATAAAAGTCGTTATCAATAGTTGTTGCCCCCATAGCATGGTTGTCAATGCGTGTTTCCTACAAGGCTCTGTGTTATCCCGGACGCGTTTTTACTGCATATTATCCCTCGTTCCCTTTTGGAGGAAAGTTGCCATCAACTTGTTTGCTGTAGTCTCCTCATTTCCGGAGCACGCCTCTTACCATAGTCAAGAGCATAGCAGTTCTTGGTATCGAGATCTCCAGCAAAGGATGCCTTTTGGAACAGAGTTCTCTCTGCTTACCCACAAATCCCGATAGATCGGTAGGTAGGAAGGACCGAGCTCGGTCCTTACTTCACTACACTACGGTCACTTCGCTTGCTTCTTTAATATTCATAGCTTTTGTTGTGCACGCTCGCCTCCTCCTCCTAGGGCTCCTGACATCATCATTCTTTCGTCCTGTATTCTTTTTTAATCTCCGAACCGACGATGCATGCCTTTTCCCATCTTAACATTGTCTTGTTCAGACCAACTATCTTACATCAACATTGAGAACGGAGTCAGTAAGCGTTACGTCATAAAACGCGCAATGCTCGGATCTCGACCGCGTTTGTTCTACTTTCATGCTATCTATGAGCTATCATTAGAAGCTTTCACATAAGTTACCGTGAGCTATGCCTTCTGACTTAGGTTTCGGCTGCGTAGAAGTTTTTCCAACGCTCCATTTACACAGTTCCCTTCAATCTCGTCTCTCCACGTCGGCGGTGTACCTTGTACAATGTCACAGATGCGAATAAAAATTGTTTGACTCTTAGTAAATTATTATATTTTAGCTGTAAAACCCTATAGGTCGCTGAAACCTTTCTCAGCCATTTATTTTTTAATAAAAAATGAAAGAAATCACAAATTAATGTTTTCTTCCTTGATAAATGTTCACCATGTAAAGATAGTTCTTCTTTTACGAAAAACCAAAACATGGTTATAGTAAACCTGTCCAAGGTAAGTGAATTAAGTAAAAGTAAAGCTAATTATAACAACCGTACAAGAGGCGTTACCGTACAAGAGGCGTTAACTGGACAATTGACTATAAGTTGCCTTGCGGGCATTGTATTTAAAATTGTACTAATTATCAGATGTTTTGACTTGGCGAATGCTAACGATCGTAGCAGTCAGTGGCTATGAAGGAAATAACATGGAGAAACAGACCGATATTACGTGGTAACTCAACTCACCGCTACGGGTCGGGGGTAAAGTAGAACGAGCAGCTCTCATTGGCTAGTTCACTGACATCTTATCAGCTTATTGGTTAAAATATTCTCCCATTGAACAATAGTCTCGAGTCGTGTGTATTTAGGTGTCGAAAAACAACGGTTTTGCGAGCGCGGAGTGCCTTCATCCGCAGTCAAATGGTTTATTAGTTCGTGGTGGCGGCTCTAGACGTAAACTCCTGTAGAGGCCTTGCAGAAAAGATTTTTGTAATTTTTGTCATTTGAAATTAGTATATACTTGTAATAATAATTATTGATGCATAATTTAGGTAATTTAATTTTAACGTTCTCTTTCTGAGTAAAAGGAGAAAGCCCTCGCAAGGCTGGTGTCGCTGGTGTCCACGTTTCCTCCTATCGCCGCCACTGGTCGCAGTTCAGTGCTGCTAATGTTACATTGAAAATTCCCCACCAAACTGAAATGAAATGAAATATGTTTTTTTTTTATATTTATTCCGCATTCTCAACTGGTTTATTTATGAACTGATTGAAATTAAACAAACACTAAATGTTTAGTGAAGCTTATCACAATACATTAGTGAAAACGCGCACAAACGCACAGGCAAACAGACAAAAATTCTAACAATCATTGTTTTGGGTTCTATTACATTGAGGAAGTCCCCCAATAATAGTTTTTCTCATATATCTTCAATGTACCGACAGCGATCAGTTTTACGTATAGACTAGCTGTGCCCGCGACTTCGTCCGCGCGTAATAGTAATTTTTTAATTATTTATTTATATTAATAAAAATGAATAAAATTTCTAAAATAAAAGTAGCCTAAGTTACTCCTTATTACATCAGCTATCTGCCAGTGAAAGTCCCGTTAAAATCGGTCCAGCCGTTTCAGAGATTAGCCGGAACAAACAGACAGACAGACAAAAATTGTAAAAATATTCATTTTGGTATATGTACCGTGTATACATCCACATGCATTTAGTAAGAAGCGGTTATTTTAATATTACAAACAGACACTCCCAATTTTATTTATCTGTATAGATTACGACTTACTAGGCGGTGAAGGAAAACATCGCGAGGAAACACGCACGTCCAACAACTTGTATTGCGAAAGACGTCTGACCTTACCTAAGAATGATCTGGAATTTGCCTCTGACGGCAGCCGCTCCATGGAAAAATCGGTATTTTCGTCAAATCCTTAGTCTTAGTTGGCGGGCCCCGCCAATACTAGTGGACTAGGAACCGGGATATCGCTAAGAAGAAGATACAAGTGAAAATATCCTTGTACGCTTGTTATAATTGCGGCTAAACATTGTCGGGGATGATTACGTCGCTACGGATTATTTAAAAATAACTTGCTTGTCTTCGGTCTTCACTGTGGACGTTGGTCTACAACGTCCACAAAATATGCCGAAGATAAAAAGCGTATAGGTACATACGAGTATATTTATAGTAATACGTAGGTGCCAAATTGAAAAGAAAAAAAACCAGTTGAGAATGCGGCATGCTTGCATTGCCAGAGGAACACGTGGCTCGTCAATTATATAACATTTTTTTTTTATTTGTCGGCCGTTTTGACCATGTTCCTTAAGAGATAGGAACGGTGTTCTTGAACATTCCTATTCTATTTTTTATGCTGAATCGACAAAAAAAAAAGAAACGCACACACAGACAAACATATAGATTTCATATAGGAACGGTGTTCCTGAAAATACGGCAAGTCTTTATTTATTTTGGAGTAAAACTTCTTTACACACGCTTGACTTGGAGAGTAAGCTGGTGAATGCGTGACGAGAGGGTTACGAAAAGTGTGATAGGGCGAGGCGAAAGGAAGTTGAGAGGGAGATATAAGCTAGTGAAGATAGAAAGAGAGAGAGTTACGTTTCGTATATTACTGTAGGGGCAAGAGACAGAGGTGCGAGCACACATTTTCCTCCTCTCTTTCTCTCATAGCTTGTTTCGTATATCTAAGACACAGTGCAGGCCTATTGTCTGTATCACACTATGGAGTTAAAGAAGTTTTACTTCAGTCGTGTGGTCTAAAGCACACTCGTTTTTTTTATATAAGCTCAGCATAGTGGCTCCTCTTTGCCTGATGGTAAGCGAAAGAGGAGCCCAAATCGCAACTGTAATTGACAAAAGACAGTGTCCTGTCAGTTGACGCTGCAATGCTGGCCCGCTAGATGCTTCTTCACGCTTCGTTTGTAGGATAGTCTAATGCAGCTAAGAGCATAGTAAGCTTGACACTTGTGATGTCTTGGCCGCTAAGCCGCGTGGAATAGTAGCTCGTAAATTCAATTTGCAGTGTCAAACTTGACGTGTTCTTAGCTGTACATATCTGTGTATGTATATATAACTTCATGCTAAATCCCTTGCGAGGTAGGCAGAGAGAACCAAGCGATACATGACTCGATCCTTTCACTCGCTTCTTTAACATCCATTGGTATTCTCATGCACGCTCGCCGGTTTCTACTTTTGCGTTGTAGGTATATCTGTTTTGTAATTGTATTTTCCTGCATTCTTTCCACGTGTTCGAACCAACGGAACATGCCTCTTCTTATTTTAACACCGACGCTCTCTTTCAGTCCAACTCTATTTCTAACATCATCATTGCGTATACGGTCTACAAGCATTACGCAACAAATTTTGCGCAACGCAGGCATTTCGATCGCGTTTACTCTACTTTCATGCTCTCTCTCTTATACCTAGCTCTCACTTCCATAAGTAAGCGTTGCAACCAGCACTGCATTGTGTATAGCGAGCTGTGCCTTCTGGCTCAAGTTTTTACTACCAAGAAGTTTTCCCAACGCTCCATTCACACTATTCCCAGCACTCACTCGCCTTTCCACATCTGCGGTGTGTCCCTGCTGAAATCGCAACCAAGATATAGAAACTCATCCACTTGTTCCAACATTTCATCATCAACCGTAATCCTTACATTGGTATGGTTTCTTCTCTTTCAAATACCATTGTCTTTGTATCTGCTTCATCATTATGCATTTGTTGTTCATCGTGCATTCTTTCTACATGTCCGAACCAACGGAGCATGCCTTATCTTAACATCGACACTCTTTTTCAGACCAACTGTCTTTCTTACGTCATCATAAAGAACGCTGCTAGTAAGCGTTATGCTTTTTATTTTGCTCCTATTTGATTAAACAAAACTTCTTATTATACCTAGTCTTGCCATAAATACCGAAACAAAGGAAAAAAAAAGATGAAGATGAAGTCCGAAACGTTCGTTTACAACCAAGACTGCGTAGACCGAGCTATATGACCCGGCGCCGTGTCTTGCTGGAAGGACCATTCTTGGTTATTGAACATGGTGTTGTTAAGGGGCTTCACTACCTTCTCAAGAATGGTATCTTGATACACTTGTGCCGATGTTTTGATCCCTTTTTCACAAAAGTATGGCTCAGTCACTCCTTCATAGCTAATACCCCACCAAACCATCACTGAAGTCGGATAGTGCCCACGTTGCACTCTGTCGACTAAATGGGAAGCTTCCTTAGAGCTTTGAGCATAAATACGATCATTTTGTTTGTTAAAATGTTGCTCAATTGTAAAAATTTTCTCATCCGTAAACAAAATTTTTCTGTGACCTCCCTTTGCGTACCGCTTCAGTAGTTGTTTCGATTTTACCACCCTATTATTTTTAAATTATCAGTTAAGAAATGACCAGTACGTCTCTTATAGGCTGCAAGTCCTAAGCCATCTTTTAAAATACGCGACATGGTTCTAGGTGCTATCTACATCTCCCGAGATAAAATCTTTTGCTTTCGGACAGGATTTCTTCGAATTCTTTCCCTTACTGCTTTGACCACCTTTTTCATACGAACACTACGTAGACGGCCAGATCTTTTTCTGTCACAAACAGAGGAGGTCTCATTGTACCTATTAATAGCCCGGTACATGAAACATTTTACTAATACCAAGCGTATGGAGAGTTTTAAAAATTGCATTTGGCTCCATTCCTACTTTGTGTAATGCAATCACAGCGATTCGGTTCTCTTTATCACCCCACTCCATTTGAATATCGCAAAATATTGTACAATGTATTGGCGCCAAAATGAGAAAACACAATGAACAATCATATAAAAATGACAGATTCCAAATTCAAATGTAATATTTTGTTTATTTTTAATTGTAACAGTATTTATGGCCAGACTAAGTATACAACACGAAAGTGGAAGGATGTAGGAGCCGAGGAAGACCAACACTCACCTACCATGACCGTGTTTTATCAGAAGGTGATGTCAGGAGCCTTAGAAACCGGCGAGCGTGCACGAGAAGAGCAATGGATGTTTAAGAAGCGAGTGATGTGTGAAAGGATCGACTCACGTGGCGCTCGGTTCTCTCTGCCTACCGCGTAACAGATTTGGCGTGAAGTTATAGATAGATAGAAACGTATTATATTATAACGTTACCCTAATGCCAAAATATGTAAGTTATAGCGTACTCCAAATTGCAGTTCGACCTGATATTTAGCACTGTCCTCAACAAGCGGCTGAATGTAAGGTCTTGAGGATGAGGGTCAAGTACCTTTGCTTGCTTTATGATTATTTTTACATGATAGGTTATTTACAACCTCGCAGTCGTGAATGACGCGACTTTAACACCAACGCTCGTGGGTTCGATACCCACACAGGACAAACATTTGTGTGCATGAACATGTCTGTTTGTCTTGGTCTGGATGTTTTAAGAGAGGTAGGGAGCATTAAAACAGCCTCACAGACCTCCACCTCATAGAAAACCGCAGCCAAATAACAACTTCCTAGAAGGTTGTTGTGTTCCTGCGTGTGAGTGAGGTCACCAGTAAGCTAGTAAGGAGTTGGTGTGTTAGCAGCAGAGGAGGCATCGCGCGAGTGATACTTAATGTATTACAACCGTTCATAGACTACGGTAACCGCTTTACATCAGGTGGGGTCGTATACTTGTATGCCTTCCTTTGTGTGGGGTAACCAATTCTTATTTACCACCATCCAAACCATCTTCCAAAAGCATCTATATTTTCAGTTTTAACTTAACCCTTGGTATAATAATATGGGTTGCCATATCATTATTTCAAGGTTTATGATGCCCTCCTCAGTGTTAACAACTGGTGTTATGACATATAATTTCACTTCCCCCTCTCTATTTGCTATCTAGCTTTTAAATCATCGTAAAAGTACCTCATTGCAGCATTTCTGACGAGCTCGGTGGCTCAGTCGTGAAAGACGCAACTTTGACACCAACGCTCGTGGGTTCGATTCTTATAAAAGGCAAACATTTGTGTGCATGAACATGTCTGTTTGTCTTGGTCTGGATGTTTTAAGAGAGGTAGGGCGCATCAAAGCAGCCCGCCTGGGGAAGTACCTCCACCTCACAGAAAATCGTAGCCAAATAACAACTCCCTAGAGGGTTGTTGTGTTCCTGCGTGTGAGTGAGGTCACCAGTAAGCTCCTAAGGAGTTGCTGTGTAAGCAGCAGAGGAGGCATCGCGCGAGTCATATATGTTACAAGCGTTAATAGGCTACGGTAACTGCTTTAGATCAGGTGGACCGTATGCTTGTATGCCTCCCGATGTTGTATATAAAAAAAATCCACATCTTGTAGTTACAATTCAATTAATCCTTTTTGCGTTGTCCCACCAGTCCTATGTTGTCTACGTAAAATGTTTGTGAGTCTGTTTGTTGATGTTTCCATGAAGCTGTTCCAACGTTGCCTGATGAAGATCCTCAACATCGAGCTGTGGCGTCTGTACCTCAACTACGTTAAGGAGACAAAGAATATGTTGCCAACGTACAAGTAAGTTGTCACACTCTTATATTATGTAGCTGAGAGAATAACTTTATTTAAGTAAGGTAGGTATAAAAGCAGCTTGGCTGGGGATGTACCTCCACCTCAGAAGAAAATTGCAGCGAAATAGCTCTACGAATACTAAGGAATTGCTGTGCGAGTGATACTTAATGCATTGCGGGCGTTCACAGGCCGCTGTACCGTAAACAACCGTTTCACATCAGGTGGGCCATATGCTTGTATGTCTCTCGTCGTATAAAAATAAATAGCTTGATAGACTGCTTAGGAGCTTGCCGGTTACCTTTAGATCTAATTGGCTCGCCATCTTTGAAGTAGATAGATAGATATCATTTTTATTTGTATTTTTATTCACA
This sequence comes from Pyralis farinalis, assembly GCA_947507595.1. Taxonomy (NCBI): domain Eukaryota; kingdom Metazoa; phylum Arthropoda; class Insecta; order Lepidoptera; family Pyralidae; genus Pyralis; species Pyralis farinalis. Next base: position 4,193,507 of record OX382263.1, read on the forward strand.
TACGTAAAATGCTTATATTAGGGGTTAAAGTAGGAAATTGCCGATTTGTACTGAAATATTAAAACTCTTTTTTCTAATATGTAACATATTTATTTAATCAAAATATTTATCCTCATTATCTATACATTGCTACCATCTAATAGGAAGTTTATTTATGCCTTTGCGTTAGAACTCTGGGGATCTAGATTCGACAAACTGTGTGAAAGCATTTTGTACTGCCGCCTGGGAAGAAAATTTTTTATCACGTAGAAAATTGTCCAAATCACGAAAAAAATGGTAGTCAGTTTGGAGCAAGGTATGGCAAGTACGGAGGATGACGTATGGTTTCTAACTGCAGCTCCTGTAGAGTTACAACGGTTTCTCGTGCAGTATGAGGTCTTGCGTTATCATGGAGCAATAATGGTGAAGATCGGTTCACGAGTCGGGGCTGTTTCACTGCCAGTTTCGCCATCATTGTTCGAAGTTCGCCACAGTAAACATCTGTTGTTATTGCTTGACCAGACCTGAGAAAGCTATAGTGAATAACGCCATGAAAATATAATTAAACAGTTACCATTACCTTTTTATTGGTAAGCTTTGCTTTAGGGCACTGTTGCGGCGTTTGAGCTTTTGATTAGGGGTTTATTGTAGTATCGATGAATATATAAGTAATTATATTAATAAGAATAAATTTTCCATCCTTGCTAACCCTACCTTGTCTGTACGCCGATTCGTTACCTTAAGGTTGCCTTGAAAATATTGCTTTTAGCAATAAGGCCGCCTTGTTGCATAATAAGTGTTCATGTTTTACAATTTTGAAGAAATTTTCTGTTACAATTATTATGTAAATAAAGCTTTTTTTGAAGTGAAAACTTCTTTAGCGGCGTTGTGCACTTTTTGGCATGAGTAAAAAATGTTAAACTCACGTCAGGACACGTGACCCTGACCGTAAGATTTTGGTGAGAATTAGAACTTAGTTCGCTGCAGCGCTAAGGCATTAGTTACCTCTAATTAAACAATTAAAACATGAAGCGCTAGATCGTTCATAGGGCATTATTTTCTCGCGACCAAAACGTTGTAAGCGCCATGAAATTCTTGGCGCTTACGCTTTTCATTCAACGTAGTTTATCAACATGGCTGTTTGTTCCGCATGTTCAAGTTTTCACTTCTGCTGGCACTCCCGGAGTGCAACCCGTTTTTTATGGTTCCGTACCCAAAGGGTAAAACGGAACCCTATTACTGAGACTTCGCTGTCCGTCCATCTGTCACCAGGCTGTATCTCACGAACCGTGATAGTTAGACAGTTGAAATTTTCACAGATGATGTATTTCTGTTGCCGCTATAACAACAAATACTAAAACATAGAATAACATAAATATTTAAGGGGGCTCCCATACAACAAACGTGATTTTTTTGCTCGTTTTTGCTCGATATTGATAACGGCAACAGGTAGACACTTGCAATATTCACAGAATATTTAGTTATATATTCAGTTTAAGAATATATAATTAACTTAAAATAAAACAAATATTTAAGGGGGGCTCCCATACAACAAACGTGAATTTTTTGCCGTTTTTATAGATAGTGGTACGGAACCCTTCGTGCGCGAGTCCCATTCGCACTTAGCCGATTTTTTTATACTACATCGGGAGGCATACAGGCAGGGTTGGAAAAAATCATGATTTTTTGAAAAAATCGAATAAAGCACGATTTTTTGAAAAAATCCTAATTAATCACGATTTTTTTGATCTTTTCATTTTATTATTTAATTTAACTATATTTCTGCGCAAATCGGAACGCGCCCTCAATGGATTGGCGCGAACAGAGCGCGGGGATTTCCTTTTTGTCTGACATGTGTGTGAATGTCAAGCAAAAAGGGATGGGATTTGGGACCATTTCACAGAAAAAAGCACTACCAAAACTGGCTGTCGGGCTATATGCAACAAATAAAAGAAATTCAAAGTCTGGTTGCGAGAATGAAAATACATTACGAAAGGTGCAAAAATAATATTCCGGAATCTAGTGACGATGTTGAAGTTCTAGGTAAGTTATTAGTTATTATTTACAAAACAAATTAAAAAATACTAACTAGATTTCTATATGGTTTTGGTGATCGTACTCTGCGATGCGTCGCTGGCATATACGTCCAGAAGTGGACAACAGTAGGATTAGTGGAAAATTTTATCTGCGCGATGTCTGTAGACATGAATGTTTTAAACTTTTAATGTGTAACTGTGTAAACAACATCATAAGTAAAATATATTTATTTTTCAGAATTGACTTCATTTTCCGAACCTAGCTCATCTGCAAGTTCTTCGGCAAAAGGCGTTAATTGCGCGGAACCGTCTCTTAAAAAAAAGAAACTATCTGGAAACTTAAGCTCCTTTATAGTAACAACGCCAAAATCTACAAAAGAAGCAATAGACCGACAAATAGCAAAGGCCATGTTTGCAACAAACTGTAGCTTCAGAAGTATTGAACATCGAGAAGTAAAAAAAGCCATTTCATTATTATATATTCCACCCAGGATATATTCCACCGTCTCGGAAGGCAAATTATTGGATCAAATATACCTTGAAGAAAAAGATCGGTGTTTCTCTAATTTATCTGACAGTTATGTGAATATGCCTATAGATGGGTGTTTTTTTTTATATTGATTTCTGTAAAAGATAGTGAAATGAAACATTTTTGATTAAATCATTGATTTTTATTGAAAAAATAATTTGATTTATTTATTTATTTTTATTTATTTATTTATGACATACCAACAGCATACACATCACAATTACATATAAAAATGGATATACAGCTACATTCTCATGTGTACACCAAACTCCTTGGGAGTTACTTAAGCTTATTCTATCTATCTAAAGTATTTTTATCTTTTTTTTAGATTTATTTTCATACATTTGGCAGCACGTTATACATGTATTGATTCGTCAAATGTAGGAAAACGCATTTCCTCTCGACACATTTCTATTTTTGTGCCGCTAGAACCTTAAGCATGCAGCATAGAATGCTTTCAGTTTTTAACATTTGTCACAGATTCGACAATCATGTCCTTGTTTTTATGAAATACTGTTCTTACCTTTTGCATATGACCCACCTGATGGAAAGTGGTTACCGCGTAGTCTACGAACGCTTGTAATAACCCGAGATCCCGGTGCAAAATTGTGTGGGTATCTGGTTTTTTTAATAAAACATCATTCAGATGAATGATTGGTAATATAATGTATTAATTCCATGTTGCCTATAAAAAAATTGCCGTAATGATTTTTAATTAAATCTATATCTATAAAAGAAAGTCGAGTTAGTTACACCATTTATAACTCAAGAACGGCTGGACCGATTTTTATGATTTTTGTGTCTTTGGATTTGTCTTCGTCCGGATTAGGATAAAAAGTATTAAAACATGGAAAAAATAACAAAAAAAATATATAAAGTAAATTCCATTTCTCATACATTTTATATGAAACTTTTTTTTATGATATCTCAAGAACGAATTAGTATATATCTATATTATATATATAATTCTACTGTACGTGTGTATGTGACTCCTCCTAAACGACTGGACCGATTTTGATGAAATTTTTTGTGTGTGTTCAAGGGGATTCGAGAATGGTTTAGATTCACAATTGCACCCAATAGGTGGCACTGCAGTCGGGTTCTGGGAAACTTTATATTATGGGACAGGACAACGTCTGTCGGGTCCGCTAGTATTTTATAATTAAGGAAATAGTATGATTTTGAGCGATGTGTTTTTTAAGTGAATGAAACGTCATTTTAAAGGAAATAATGTAAGGAATGTAAAAAAAATGTGGTTGCCACCTTCCAGTCAACCTGCTGAAAAGAGCTACATTAATGTTGATTTTTTACAGTTATCGTGTTTTTTTTTTTTAATATTATATCAAATCGAAGTTGAATTTGTGCTGAACACAATGGTTGCTTGTAAAAAAATGGCCGTATTATGTCCTGTTTTATTATGTTATGGTTTACAATAAAACAACAAATAAGTATCAGTAAGTAAGTACACAGCTCAAAGGGAACGTCCGCACGCCACGACTGTCAGCCTGCAAGTGCGAGTGAGGCGCCGCCCCACCATTGATCTGTGACTACTATATTTATTGAATATCACATCTCTTCCTTTTCATATGTTTTGTTTTTAATAATATTATGATCATTTCAACAATCAATACAATACAATAGAAAGCAGATGAAAATATTTTAACATACTTTTTATTACTACCTATAAAGAAATAAACTAAATTGGAATTGTTATCAGATGTTTCTTCTTGATTATTCACCTTCCATTGGCCTTCGATTTTCTTAAGATGTACAATAGTTCTTCTGTACTCTTGACCTGTTTCATCAGTCCTAATATTGATATCGCTACCTTTAGTACTCACAACGGTGTGGCGTACTGGACTGAACTCAGAAACTAAATTATTTTCTTTAATCAGGTTCTTAACATAAACTTTCTTGCCAACTTGTAATTCTCTATCCATAGCTCTTCTCTTCTTATCTTCAATTATTTTGCTTTTTCCTTTTTTCTTTATCCTTGTCTCTTGTTTCTAAATCATAGTGATTATTTTTGAGATCTGTTATAAATGATAGCTTGTCTCTGAATTGTCTTCCGTAGCCTATATTGCTTCTCGACTTCGCCATTTTGTTGAGGCCAATAAGGGATCGTATTGAAAACAGTTATTCCTTCTTCGATACAGAATGTTTTCAATTCCTGGGTACAGAATTGTCTACCATTATCAACTGTTATACGAGCAGGATTTCCGGCTCGAGAAAAAATATATATTTTAGTGTTTTTATTGTGCCTTGTGTGTAGATATAGATTTCATAATTTATATTTCTTTATACAGAGTGTAATATTCGATAATTACGAAAAGGTAATCCCTAGTTGGCAGTGACCCCAAAAATCAATAGCAGTATCCACCCAAGTTCTCAATGGTAAGTTCACGACTTTTCATTGGCACTGGAGGGTTGGGAGCGGAGACCAAAGTACACCCTCTGCAATTTTTTCAGTATTTTCGGCGTCTTTGTCTATTTTTGGCCATCAAACCTATGTGCGTAGTCTTGCCTTCATATTAACAATGCCTGGCTGGCCTTTGTGAACTGCTGCTAAAACTTCTTTCCTCAACCTACTGGGAATTACTATTTTATTTCTTCTTACCAAGATACCGCCATGTGACCAGAGATCATGTTGAAACAACTTGTAGTGTTTAACTGAAATATCCCAATTGTTATCCACCAAAACTTCCTTGACTAACTGAAACTCATTGTCGTCATTTGAAACTTCAATAATCGATTTTAGGGATAATACGACAGGCTGCGCATACTGAACAATCTGGTTAACATGATCTTCGACTGCAAAAGAACTATTTGGAGTGGTTGTGCACAAATGAGACAACGGGTGGGCTATATTTGATTTACCAGGTTTATATATACGACTTTATAATCATATCCTTGTAATCGTAAGACCCAGCGTTCGATTCGTGCACAGGGTTTTAATCGACTGTAAAATATAACTTCCAGAAGCTTATGATCTGTGACAAGCTCAAATGTCTTTCCATACGAATACATATGAAAATGCTCAATTGCTTATACTAACGCGAACGCCTCTTTTTCAATCTGACAGGTATCTTTTTTCAACATCTGTCAAACTTTTGTTTCCGAAAGCAATAATACGATGCCCATTCTCATCATATTGAATTAGTACACTCCTAGTCCAACAGGGCTTGCATCGGCAAATACTTGGGTGCGGTCTTTTGGATCATAATATCTAAGAGTAGGAATCGGGGAGAGATATTTTTTTAATTCATTAAATGCCTCTGATTGTTCTGATGCTTTTTTTGTGCATTTTTTTGTCGGAGGAATTGCCGAATTGGTTCGTTTAAGGTTGATAAATTTAGAATCCATTTTCCAACAAAATTGATTAGGCCAAGAAAACTTTGAATTCTTCGATTGTTTCTGGGGGTCTAAATGTCTCGATTATTTTAATATATTTTCCAAGAGGTTTTATGCCTTCAGATTTCTTCAGCTCATGGCCCAAAAAGTAGTTTTTTTTTTTTTGCGTTGAAGATATTGTTTTTTAGCACTTTAATATAATGCTGGAGCCTGTTATCGTATTCTTTTTCATCGTGCCCAAATACAACAATGTCATCGATGAAGTTTACAACACCTTCGCATGACAATAACATGTTTTCCATGATTTTTTGAAAGTGCTCCAGTGCACACGAAATTCCAAACATGAGCCTTTTATAACGATAAATCCCTTTGCTAGTTATGAAAGTTGTGATTTCCCTACTGTTTTCGTTAATTTCAATTTGGTGAAAAGCATTTTTAGGAACACCGTTCCTATTTTAAATCTATATGTTTGTCTGTGTGTGCGTTTGTCTGTACGTTTTTTCGAATATTCGAATTTTGATTCCAGATTCGGATTCAGCATAAAAAGTAGAATAGGAATGTTCAGGAACACCGTTCCTATCTCTTAAGGAACATGGTCAAAATAGCAGACAAATTAAAAAAAAAATTATATATAATTGAGGAGCCAGGTATTCCTCTGGCAATGCAAGCTTGCGCATTCTCAACGGGTTTATATCTAAGAGCGAAAAAAATTTAGCTTTGCTAAATTTGGGAATTATTTGCTCCATGGTGGGCAATTGATAATTTTGCTTTATTAGCAGCACGCATATCGAGACATATTCGAATATCATCACCAGGCTCGAAAATCGGCACCATCGGTGAAACCCAATGCGAAGGCTTATTTACAGGTTCAATAATGTCCATTATAACTAGTTCGTCAAGTTTTTTGTTTATTTTTGATTCCAATGGAATTGGCACTTGTCAATAAGGTTGGCAAACTGGCGGGACTTTTTTGTCTAGCAATTTCTAATTGAATGTCTTTAAATTTAGGATACTGGTTTTCCTCGACGGAATTCACTTTATTCCCTAATTTTAGCATGTTTAGGCGAATAGCTGTATCTTTGCCTAGAAGGTTCCTCGAACCATTTTTTATTACAAAATTTTGTCGATAATGACTCAGTGCCAACTTTAATTTGAGCCTCAAATGAACTTAACACATTTAACGGCTCTTTAGCACCATAGGCCAGGAACGTCTTTGTTGCTATTTGACGAGTGATTATTAGATTTTATCCTTTTATTAACTCTTGTCCTACAATGTTTCTGGAAATGACCTATGAAAGCACATTTGGTGCAAGTCACATTGATTGCAAGATAAGAGTTGTTGTCACTTTTGTGTTTTTTACTGCCGCATCGGCAACAATAATCGATCTCTCTTATTGTAGGACGCTTGATTGGTTTTATGTTAATTTCATTAAGGCTAGTAGTTGTTGCATTTGTACTCTGCCTATCGTGGAACTCGTTTAGCTGTCGTTCAACTGTTTCCAGAGAATTTACATCTATTGTGATATTTTCGATATTTGCTGAATCCCCTAGCAGCAAAATACTCTTCCTCAATTTGGTCGAATTGCATTTTTCCGTTATCTGATCAATAAGATTTTCATTGAGAAGTTGCATTTTAAACTTTGTCTGAGACGGATTAAGAACTTTTCGAATCTTTCATCCGGTTCTTGTTTCATTAACCGGAATATGTGTCTTTCGAATAAATTGCTTTATTTAGGAGAGAAATAATCATCTAGCTTTTTAATTGTAATGTCATAAAAATTAGGTGTATTCAAATAATTTTCGTTACATTTTATTTTATTTTTATACTATGTGTACGTACTTATGACTCCTAAAATAAGATTTGTAACTACAATGGTTAAGTTATACTAGGTGAAAACACAATTCCTAATAGTTTACCCATCTCACGAATCATTAATGTTCTTTTGACTTAAGTATATAAAAATCTATAAAATTTAATTGATTAAAATACTAGGCCATTGCTTAATATTAATTTCGATTTGACCACAACTTATAATTGTCCCTAACACCGGACACAATTAATCCAATAATATATATAAACAACCAGCATTCGACACATCGTCAAGCCATTAGTGAAACCCATCATAGGGAAAAGTTGCTCCCTTGTTGCTAAGTGCACTATGTACTGATTGCCACCATGTTATAATACGTAATATTAACTTTTCGGATAAAATTCTCCAATTGGTAGTGGAAACAGCGTCAAAATCGGTTACCTAGTTGAAAAAGAAAACAGAGAAACCGACAGAAATAGATACGACTTGTTTTAATACCCATTTGTTGACTATGTACATATAACGGGTACTAATATTGTTGATAACGATAGGCAGATTTTTTTTTTTTGGTAGGTACTTTGAATAGCCTTGTAAACTCTTAAAATTTATAAGTACCTACTTTTCATAATGAATAAAACGTGATAGTATTTATTCATGGCACTCGATAAATTTAACAGACTTAGATTCAATTCAATAATAACAAAATTATTGTAGGTAGTAGGTAAATAAATCTTTTTAGATAATTAACGATTTTCGTTGGAACAATTTGACCATGGAACACATGATTTCCATATTATTTTGCTATTATATCAGTAAACAGATTCAGTCAACAATAAAAATCTAGTTGCAATTTTATGGAGTGATTTTCTCCAACGGTTTAGATAGGTAGGTACCACTTGAAACGCATTCAAAATGTTTAGTTATCAATTCGTGATCTTAGCAGCGCTAGGACGCCGAATGCACCGATGCAGTTGATTGCGTTTATTTATTTGTCAATTAATTAATATCTTATTCATAACATCCTTAATCTACTTTCTGTATCGAATTTAAACTATGACTTGATCATGCACGACATACAAAACGTCTAGCCTGTTTTATTAAATTTTAGACCGTTTTAAGCATGTCTATTTATATTTTATTTTCTTCTAACATTTTCAAATTGAGATCTCATTGTTGACCAATATCCGTAAACAGATAAGTAAGTGTAATTTGAGCTATAAATTTACTCACTGCGCGTGTACTCGTCGCCAATATTATGTCCTGTTTTATTATGTTATGGTTTACAATAAAACAACAAATAAGTATCAGTAAGTAAGTACACAGCTCAAAGGGAACGTCCGCACGCCACGACTGTCAGCCTGCAAGTGCGAGTGAGGCGCCGCCCCACCATTGATCTGTGACTACTATATTTATTGAATATCACAGGCCGCAAGCCAAGGTTGCCATGATTTGACATGACATGATTGAGACAGGAAGATATCGCAAAGTATTTTTTTTCTACGATAATTATTTTGCGAGATAATGCTGTTTGAAAGTGGCATTTCATCACGTGACTTTACAACGCTTCATACTAAGAGCCCGCGGTAGGTGACGTCACAACTATGAAAACTATGAAGAATGTATGGACTTCATCTAAATATTAGTTTTATTTCTTCAATTCAGGCATTCACATTAAAGCTGTCATAGTAAAACATGTTCAAAATATGACAATGGTTTAAATTATGAAGTTTTTTTGTTATAAAAACCGTTTGATTTTTTACGATTTTTAACACCAAAACTAAACAAAAAAAAATACAGAAAATTAAACTACAAAAAAATGTTTTTGTTTTAGTCTATGATAATTGTGAGATCTAAAACGAAAAATAAATTTCATGCATATTCCCTATTATGAAAGCTGAATATTAAAATTGTTGGTGTTAGGTAACACGCGTGTGAATATTCTCCATCGTTATTTTCTTTTTTCAGAGAAAAAATGGCGCAAGCGTACGATTTCGCTTTGGACAAAATTGGCTTGGACATACATGCGTACCCGATATGGAACGATTACGTAACGTTCTTGAAAAGCGTGGACGCCGTCGGCTCTTACGCCGAGAATCAGAAGATTTCCGCCGTAAGGAAAGTAAGTAGAAATAAAGCAAGCCGACTTATTTTTTTATCGTTTCTTTTAGCACAATGTACTCATAATTAACGTTTTCGACGTTAACGGTTTTTTTTTTAAAACCGTGAAAGCTTTGTCGCTTATACTGAGAATCAGAAGATTTCCGCCCTAAGGAAAGTAAATAGAACGTGCCATTGTCATGAATTCCGTTCCCGATAAGGCATAATTGCGTAACATCTTGAGAAGCGCGAACGCATTGCCTCTTGCTGACAATCAGAAGATTTCTGCTAAGTTTAAGTAATGTTCAGTACGCCCAGCTGTAGCACTCACTTTGGCGTCGTTTCTCGATACTTTCCGCATAACTTTCCGTAGTTATAAGTTCTATTCCCGACGAGGTAAAATTACGTAATATTCTTGAAAAGTATAAACGCTGATGGCTTTTCAGCTGATTATCAGAAATGTTCTGCTGTAAGGAACGTAAGTAGATATAACACGAATTTCTTTCTTCAACACCTTATATAACAGACCCAACCTTGTGACGTCAATCTCCCAAAATCTCCTTTGTACGTACAGGAATCCACAGGACGTAGCGTATGCTCTAAGAGAAATCTACAGTGGCATATACTCGGCCAAGACTCGCGCTAGATCCCTGTCGTTGAAGCGGTTTACAGGGGAGCGGATCCCGAAACAGGACAACACGCTTTACCTTGTCCACACCCAGGCTGAGAAGGCACTCCTTATCAGCCAGGGCTACGGAGCAAATTCGGGTTCCCGCACCCTAACCATACACGAAGCACAGGGACTAACGTGCGAGTCAGTGATTATTGTGCGTACAACCTCCAAAAGATCCCATCTCCTCCAAAGTGTCCCCCATGCCGTTGTCGCGGTCTCTAGACACACGGACAGCTGTGTATACCACACAGACTGTACTGACAATGACGCGACAGCTCGGTTTATCCTACGAGCCGAGACCGCGATAACGGTACACATCAGGGACTATAACCTTAAGATGGCGATGAGGGCGAGAGACGAGAAGGTCATCAGAAAGTTGACTGAAAGCTCCGAGGGCCCAGCGAGCGGTCCCTCCTCCTCCTCCCAAACCAGCAGACAGAGAGGGGGGAAGGGCGTCATGGCAAGGCTCCGGGATGCCATCTTCCTTCGTTTCCGGAAAAACTGACAAACTGTAACAAAGCAGAGACAGGGATGAGAGATGCGAGCAGTCATGCTCACTAAAATGTCTAGACGAGCGGCGGCGTTGGGGGGCGGGTCATCGAGTTCCCTACAATATGGTTGAGCACGGTGATGGCTGCCCTCTGCGTCAACTCGTGAACGGGTGCCGCTCGGGGGGACTGGTCTGCCCGCGTCTCTCGTCCCACTTTCTGCCTATAACAAAAACTAATGTAATCTAACGAAACGGAAAAAAAAAAAAAAAATATGAAACAAAAACACCAACAGTACAAAAAAAAAAAAACCTGACTTGTCTAAAATAATAGCATGTAAGCACTACTAATTCTATTGAAATCGCACTTGCGGAGCGATGAACACTAAAGTGACTAACAACCTGACAAACAACCTCTCAAACAAACAATGGCACGGGCCAAAGAGCCTGTGGAAACTTTTTATGTAAAAAAAAAAAAAAAAAAACACGAATTTATTATTTGACTAGGAATATTTATTCTTTGATTATTTTATCAAACGCTATATGGGTCTCCCGTTAATAGCAGGAGTTTGAAGCGTACTCCTCAATGCTTCATTGTGGAGTCGAGTGTTATCAGCCGACAGCTACTTTTCATAACCGCACCGCTCCCCAACGGCGGAGAGTTCACCCACACGCTGGAACCGCAATGGTCGCGTACTGTGCGGTTCCAGAGGAGTTTTAACTCTCAAGCTGTGGAATGAGCTCTCAGCCGAGGTTTTTCCAACGGACTACAGCATGGAATTCTTCACGAAATGCGTGAAGAGGTTTTGAGAGGGTCGGCAATGCATGAGTGACACCCCTGGTGTTGCAAATGTCCTTAGGCTACGGTGAATGTTTACCATCATGGTAGGCCGTATGCACGGTTGCCACCTTAGTGATATAAAAAAAAAACAAAAAAAAATACAACTGTCATCTATGGTCAACAGCTGGGACCGTCCGACGCTATAACGTGCTAATGAGACTTGATCATAGATTAACTATTAACCATTCCCAGGTATACCAGAGAGCGGTCATCACACCCATTATAGGAATCGAAACTCTATGGAAGGAGTACATATCGTTTGAACAAAGTATCAACACTATTATTGGTGAGTACACAGAGTAAGAAAACTTCATGTAATCACTCGTTTAATATATTTTTTTTAACATGTCTATCGCGTATTTTGTTTAAAGATGTAGCTCTCGCAGCCTCTCATAAACAACTTGGCCAAAGAACCATATACCAACCTAGATTAATATCTTCGGGGTAGACAGAGAGAACCGATCGGAGTCTAACAACTAGAAAAATAAAATAAAATTTAATTCGTTTGGCAGCCAGTATGCCTGTTTATGTTACTAGTACCTAGGGACCAAAGATGTATATCTAGTGTTTTGTTTGAGCAGAAATACTCGCACATCAATGTTGAAACCGTCCATGATTATATTACGCCTGGAGGGAGCGGGCGGTCCTGAGAGCGGTCACTTTAAGTGTAATAAAACTTTGCAAAATGTGATCAATAAAACTTTGCAAAATGTGATCAATAAAACTTGCAAAATATGTAGTGACGCGCCTGCAGAAAAGACAAGCAGTTAAACACGCGCGTAAACTAAGCGATGTGTAGGACACACGTGCACGGAAATTAGTAATAAAGTATTAAATGTTTGATTAGGTACTATGATTATCGGTGATCGGAAATTCGGGAGCTATTATACCTATACTTAAATTTTCTATAGTAATAGTATGGACATGCCTCTTTTAATATTTTTTTATTGTCTATATTCTTATAAAAAATTCCGGAAGTCCGGGTTTGTAAACAACATTATTTAACTCCTTATTTTGTTCAATTGGTCACCTGTCTTCGTAGAAAAATATTTTTCTACTTATAATCATCAATTTCGGCATATTTAAATTATAATAAAGGTGTTTTTGGTAAATAGACATCCAAATTTCCTATTTTGTAATCTCGGGTCTATCCCGACATGTTTTGGTAGGTTAATTCAAGTGGGCTTGTCCATATTATGCTAGCTTCGCACCTTTTGGTATTAATTATATCCCCCGAATTTGCGATCACAGATGATTATGCAACGTGCAATACACTAACCTATACCTGCGCGTAATTTTCGCCGGTGTATCATCGCACTTAAAAATACTATTTAAATAGCTATTTATAGCTCAACAACAATAATTGCGTCGTCCCGTATCCCTGGGGCGATCGTTTCCGTTGAAGCCTTAAAAGCCTTAGCGACTAAAGGCAGTCCCTGGTGGTGTTTTAGTCAGTGGGAATCTGTCATAATCAGTACGGCCTTCCGAAATGTTATCTTATGTAAGATCTCACCACCTTCCTCCCGTATGTCCGAAGGGTGACTCTCACGGAAGAATGACCAACGCACACCCGGGTGTGGGTTAGCCCTTCTTTTGCGGGTCTACATTTTCATGGGCGAAAAAAAAACAATAAGCGTCGATTTACGAGATTTTGCGCCTTGACGCTTCATAGTGTCTAAAGGGGTTTTTATGAAGCTTCAACACTTGCACTGTTTTTAACCATTAGCGGAACGTATGGCGATGGAGCGGTCTAGAGATTACATGAACGCCCGCCGCGTCGCCAAGGAGCTGGAGACCGTGACCAGGGGCCTCAACAGGAACATGCCGGCCACTCCGCCCACGGTCGACCGGGAGGAGATGAAACAGGTAACGGGGAGCTGAAAACTGGTTATGAACCCGGTGAATATTGTGTTATCATTTAAATCACGGGTTTCCAACCAGTGGCCCGCGGATCACCAATGTCCGCAATGTTTTCGAACAGTGATAAGGAGCAAAGGACATTTTTACAGGCCCACCTGATGTAAAGCGGTTACCGTAGCCTATGAACGCTTGTAATAAATTATCACTCGCACAATGTCTCTGTTGCTAACACAGCAACGCCTTATGAGCTTACTGGTAACCGCACTCACACGCAGGAACACAACTACTCTCCAAAGTTATTTGACTGCGGTTTTCTGTTAGGTGCTTTGATGCGCCCTAATCCACTTAAAAACGCCCAGACCAAGACAAACAGACATGTTCATGCACACAAATGTTTGTCATGTGTGGGAATAGAACCCACGAGCGTCGGTGTCGACGTCGCATTATTAACCGCCGCGCCACCGAGCTCGTCAAAATGGGGCGGTTCTTGATCCCCATGGGCTGTATCTGTTCTCTAATCCTAATGGATTAGGAAACGGGAAACCACTAAGAAGAAGAAGATTGAAAAGTTAATATCAAAATGCAATATATATTAAAAAGTTGTGTACGTCGGTACATAGGCTTGCTAGGACTGGTAGATCTTTTCTTGTAAATTGTATTCGATTTTATAATAAGTTGCCTGAAACAGTTCTGTCCTTTCCTGACAATGTATTCAAAAAGCACATTAAAAATACTCTCTGTAGAAGGGCTTATTATGGAATTGATGAATATGTAACTGACAATGATGGAAATAATTCAGCACCAATGATATTGTATTAAAAAGAGGTAGATGTCGCACTAGCGCGCAAAAACTGAGGCAATGAAATTAACCCAATTGGTCTAATATGCGCTATTCTTTGATGCGCTGACGTATTTCAAGCGCAACTCTTGATAGATAGCTATCTCTCTCTATATCATGCGTTCCGTATTATCTATCCCCTTCATTGTTGTAATCTATATACGCCTTAGTAAGTAAGTACTATAATGTCGTAGTGAAACAATAACAAAACGACGCGCAGTATGAATATACGTCATCTTTAAATACAATATCATTGTTCAGCACAGACTATCTGTCCTTAATAATCTTTAATTTTACCATTTGATATCATTATTGTACCAATATGCTGATGTGAATTTATTGTAATATCTAATTGACAATTTTAAAAGAGACCTATGGCAAGTTTCTTTCGGCATTTCTTCTTCGCCAATGGTCATTTTCGAAATGCTAGCAGACTAATCCCTGAAGTAAACGGTATCCCTGCAGTGGGATGAGTGAGGGTTGATGTAGGATGTATGAGTCGACTAACAAATAAAAAAATCCTTAAAATCTTTTACAATTCCTTCTATCGCCACCAGGTGGAGTTATGGAAGAAGTACATATCGTGGGAGCGCTCCAACCCCCTGCGGTCGGAAGACACGGCTCTCGTGGCCAGGAGGGTGATGTTCGCCATCGAGCAGTGCCTGCTGTGCCTCTCCCACCACCCGGACGTGTGGCACCAGGCGGCGCAGTTCCTCGACCACTCCGCAAAACTGCTCCAGGAGAAAGGGGTAAGTGATAAGTTCGCGGCGCTGTCTAGCGATGAGGAGGAAGCCCCCGGTGCAAGGAGTCTCAACCAAGTCCTCGTTCAGGTCTTAGCTGGTACATCTTAGCTCGTAAGCATATGCCGGTTTGCTGGGATTTATTGTTTGCTTTTTTTTATTAATTATTTATATTTTTTATATACAACGTCGGGAGTACCTGATGTAAAGCGGTTACCGTAGCGTATGAACCCTCGTAATGCATTAAGTATCACTCGCGCGATGCCAGCTCTGCTGCTAGCACTGCAATTCCTTACAACAAATACAGCGAGTAAGCGTGGTCACCAGTGTAAGCTCTTAAGGAGTTGCGGCATTAGCAGCAGAGGTGTCATCGCCCCAACCAATTGCGTATGCGGTGGGCGTTTAATAAAAAGGCTGGTTTCATCATATTCCTGCGACATATAGATAAATAATTTACATACAATTTGATTTAACCTGCTTCCGGCACGAATTAGTTTATGCGAGCTAGCGCCAGCCGGCACCCGCCCACTATCGCTAGTGGATGCATTAGTGCCGGAAGTACACAAAGCAGGTTAGATAGAATTGCCTGTAAATTTGGCTTCCGCAAAATAACCTTCAACCAAAGCGGTTGAGAGCATACTTCACCACGCTGCTCAAATACGGATCGGCGGTGGCCAGTGTTTTCAAGTTTAACAATTGTCGCCAGTCGACAACAGCAGACCGACGGCTTAACACTTATTTTGCTTAACGTAAAATAATGCCTGTATCTATTAACAATACTCTATTCACCAAAACGATTTAATAGGGGAAACTTGGACTGGCATGTGATTGGTTAAACAGTAACGCTCAGCCTGTGTACACACTACACCGCGCTAATTTGTTAGTTTGTTCTTGCGTGTCGTACTGTTCAGACGTGCTCACTGTGTTTGTGCAATTTGTCATGAAATTTTTTGTCTGTGCTTATTATTTGGACTCTTGATAAATTTGTTGCGTGTGACCTGGCTTGTATGCTGGACTTTTGATTGACTGCATTCCTGAAGATTTGGCACTCGTGTAATGGACTTATCGACTTTACATCTGTAAGATGGTTGACAGTATAAATGGAGATAATTATGTGGATAAAGGCGTCGACGAGCCTTTTGCCCAACTGAAAAGACTATTATATGCAATATGTATCAATCTATGAGAATTTAAAGGATATGTCGCTTTCCACAACAAAACGTACTCTATTGAGAATAACAAAATGGAAAAATATATAAAACATGTCGAAGAGGCGATAAAACCGAAAATGGCATGGCATGTACATAAAATTTGGAAACAATGACCGAAACATCTATATATATAAATGAATGTTTGTCTGTATGTCCTCTATGGACTCAAAAATGGCTGTGCAGATTTTGATGAAATGTTCAGTGAATGTTCAGGTTAGCCCGGCGGGTGATCCTGTGAAGTTTGGTAACGATTGGATCACCCGTGCGAAGCCGGTGGGAAGTGATAGCGACAGTAGTGAGCAGAGGGAATAATTTCCTTTATGTCTCATATGATTATTGAAAATATTGAAATATACATAATTCGAATAAAGGTTTAAAAGACATTGTCTTATTTTTTATGGATAGTTTACACAAGTCTTCAAGTTCTAATACACAATAAAAGTGGTGAAAAAATGCTTTCTAATAAGCGCAAAAAATCATCACATATAATAAATATAAATAAATAATAAATATAGTCCGACAAATTACACAGCGCCACCTAGCCCCAAAGTAAGCGAAGCTTGTGTTATGGGTACTGGACAAATGATAAACATACGTAAATACATTTTTTTTGTAAATACGAGTACATACTTATTATACATAGAAAATACCCAGACCAATACAAACAGACATGTTGCACACAAATGTTTGTACTGTGAAGGATCGAACCCACGAGCGTTGGTGTCAAAGTAGCATAACAGCGCGTTCCACCACTGCGCCACCGAGCATACATACCTTGCTTTTGATCAGTTTAGCGGACGCCAACTGACCGTTTAGTGTCCTTGTCTTTTGTGTTGGAATGTGTGACAGAGACAACGCTCCATTAACTCGTTTCGGCGGATAGAGTATAGATGAATAATTTTTAAATAGTTAATGTTGATTCGTTCGGCAGGATTCGAACGCGGCGCGCCTGTTCTCGGACGAGGCGGCGGCGGTGTACGAGCGCGCGACCAGCGGCCCTCTCAAACAGTCCACGTTGCTTCACTTCGCGCACGCCGACTACGAAGAGAGTCGCCTCCATTACAACAAGGTACAAGTCCCGGCGCGTAACTTGACCTAAAACGACGTGCGGCAGCTCTGGTGCAAACTAGCTGTGCCCGCGACTTCGTCCGCCTGGAATATTATTTATTTCTATTAATAAAAATAAATAAAATTTCTAAAATAAAAGTAGCCTAAGTTACTCCTTATTACATCAGCTATCTGCCAGTGAAAGTCCCGTCAAAATAGGTCCAGCCGTTTCAGAGATTAGCCTGAACAAACAGACAGACGGACAAAAATTGTAAAAATATTCATTTTGGTATATGTACCGTGTATACATCCATCTACATTTAGTAAGAAGCGGTTATTTTAATATTACAAACATACACTCCAATTTTATTTATCTGTATAGATAAAATATGAATTCAATTACCGTTGTCGTCGGCATCTCCAACTCGTAGTTTTGTACGAAGTACCAGCGTTAAAAATTTAGGTCTCCATATCGACGGTACGTTTAGCTGGACTAATCAACTGGTTGGAATTAGTCGTACAGTCATATCAGCATTATGATTTTTAAACCGATACAGTAATTGTCTCCCTATTGCTACTAAGGTTGCCCTTGTGCAATCCCCCATCCTGCCCGCAATCGATGGTGATGTGTGTTCTGCTTGATACGCTGGACCGGTTAATTAATAATGCCATCCGGTTTATCTTTCGCCTTCCGAAATTTGACCACATTTCTTCCTACCGGTCTAAGCTTGGATAGCTACGTATTCTTCAGCGTCGAAATCTGAGGTTACTTTGTACTCTCTATTCTATTCTTTCCAACCCTCATTCTCCAGAATACTTGAAATGCAAGTTTCAGTATCTCTGTGACTCTCATAATCTCCCACTACGTTCCTACAATTCTCTCTCACTCTCTATCCCTCTTTTCCGCTCAGGCTTCATGTCCAGCTCCTTCACTCGGCAATCAATTCAACTCTGGAATGCGTGACCAGTATCTATTAAGAAATCGTGCAGCAAATTTGTCTTCAAAAAGAAGGTACACCAATGTCTTTTTGAAAGCTCGACAAGGTTCAAAGTACGCAAGTTCATCATCATTATTTATATATTTCTATTTGTGTATTTAATGTATATATATGTATATATATATATGTGTGTGTAGCTGCAATCGTGATTCTCTGCACTCCCAAAGGTCGACTGGTAGAGAATGCAACTAGCATTATGTACGAAAATGTAAAGTGAGAGAGGTCATCAGTAAGCTCCTAAGGACTTGCTGTGTTAGCAGCGGAAGTGGCATCGCGCGGGTGACATTTAATGTATTACACGCGTTCATACGGTTACGGTAACCGCTTTACATCAGGTGGGCCGTATGCTTGCCGTATGCGACCCTATCGACGTTAGTATATAAAAAACAATTGAATCATGCAACACTATTTGTTTTTAACCCCCGACGTAGGAAAAAGAGGGTTGTTATAAGTTAGACCGCCATGTGTGTGCATAGCTCTTAAATGGGTGTGTAAGGTAGTGCTGGTGTGCACACTCTTCATGTGAGTGGTCAATAAAAGATGGTGCTGGTTCACAACGGATTTAATAACGCGACCAATTCAATGGCGCGACCGCTGGTCTACATAATATACTTGGGTTACAACTGCATGGCAAACAAGTAGGTATCATATCCCCTACAGGTGAACCGATTTGGATGCGGTATTTTTTTATTTGATAGCAGCTTTTCTAGCGGTGGTTCTTAGACATGTTTTATTAAAATCGGTTCAGCCGCTTCAAGGTCATCAGCTCTTTTGTTAGCTGCGATAGAAATCTTAAACACATAATGGGAATTTACTTTACTGTCAAACACATGTGTGACCTAAAATTTGAAACACCCATGCATAACTATGCAAGATTATAGATGGGTTTTCAGGAACACCGTTCCTATATGAAATCTATATGTTTGTCTGGCGCTTTTTTTCGATTATTCGAATTTTGACTTCAGATTCGGATTCAGCATAAAAAAGTAGAATAGGTAAGTTCAGGAACACCGTTCCTATCTCTTAAGGAACATGGTCAAAATGGACGACAAATTTTCAAAAAAAAAAATTTGGATTGTTATATAATTGACGAGTCAGGTGGTTCCTCTGGCAATGCAAGTATTCTCTGGTCAAAATGCAATTCTCAACTGGTTTAAATTTTAAATTCATGTTATTGTATGGAAGTAGCTAGTAGTGTTTTTTTTTTTCGCCCCAGGTCCACCAAGTATACACCAGGTACCTGGATATGGAAGACATAGACCCGACCCTGGCGTACGTGCAGTACATGAAGTTTGCGAGGCGAGCTGAAGGCATCAAGTCAGCCAGGACGGTCTTCAAGCGAGCCAGGGAGGATCCACGGTGAGCTGTTTGTCTATCTTCTTTAACTTCACGCCGGAGTCCCAGGTCCCTTGCGGGGTAGGCAGTAGAGAACTGAGCACCATAACACTTGGGTACTTACAACCTTACTTGGCTCTTTAAAATTCGGTCTTGGAAAGTTTATTTAAGAGAGGTAGGGCGCATCAAAGCAGCCTGTCTGGGGAAGTACCTCCACCTCACAGAAAACCGCAGCCAAATAACAATTCCCTAAAGGGTTGTTGTGTTCCTGCGTGTGAGTGAGGTCACCAGTAAGCTCCCAAGGAGTTGCTGTGTAAGCAGCAGAGGAGGCATCGCGCGAGTGATACTTAATATATCGCAAGCGTTAATAGGCTACGGTACCCGCTTTACATCAAGTGGGCCGTATGCTTGTATGCCTTCCGACGTAGTAAAAAAAAACCCGTTCAAAGACACTGCTTTCTGTCTGTCTGTATGTCACACGTCTCCTAGCTTGTAAAAGAAAATGTTTGTAAAAAAAGCTTGTAAAAGAAATGGCTTACAATGATGACCTCAAGATTTATATATATGTAATTAGCGACCAGCCCGGCTTCGCACGGACGCGCCGGGCGCTACCTAACTTTACGGTATCACCCTCTGCGTTAATCTGGATATATCGTGAAGATTTCATCAAAATCGGTCCAGCCGTTTTGGAGTCCCTACGGACTAATTATACACATACAATTTTATAGAATGTCAGAAATTTATATACTAATATATAGAGCGGTAGGGTTTGTTTGTTTGTTTGAACGCGCTAATCTCTGGAACGACCAGTCGGAATTAAAAGAATCTTTATTACATTTGATAATTCTATTCTCGAGGAAGGTTATAGGCTATTCAACATCATGATACGACCCTTAGAAGTAGAGATAAGAGAAGAAAAGTAAGAAAAAGTGATTCCCAACGGGATACCTGGATACGCGTGGACCAAGTTGCGGGGTGCAGATAGATTATATTTGAATACAACGTCGGGAGGCATACAAGCGTACATTCCACCTGATGTAAAGTGGTCACCGTAGTCTATGAACCCTTGTAATACATTAAGTATCACTAGCGCGACGCCACCTCTGCCGCCAACACAGCAACTCCTTAGGAGTTTACTGGTGACCTGACTGGTCACACAACAACTCCCGAGAGAGTTGTTATTTGGCTGCGATTTTTTGTGAGGTGGAGGTACTTCCCCGGACGGAATGAATTCATTGTCCTACTAATATTATAAATGCGAAAGTTTGTATGTATGGATGGATGTTTGTTGCTCTTTTACGCTTAAACGGCTGAACTGATTTGAATGAAATTTGGCACGTAGATAGATTATGATCTGGATTAACACATAGGGTACGTTATTTGACTCCACGCGGGCAGAGCTGCGGGCAACAGCTAGTTATGAATATTTGTAATTGTGTGTGTTTTATATGTAGTCAAAGATGAGGTTTCTTGCAGGTCCCGCTACCACGTGTTCGTGTCCGCCGCCCTCATGGAGTACTACTGCTCCAAGGACAAGAACATAGCGTTCAGGATCTTCGAGCTGGGCCTCAAGAAGTTCTCGCACATCCCGGAGTACGTGCTCTGCTACATCGACTACCTCTCGCATCTGAACGGTCAGTACCGCTAACCAATAAACGATTTGAATGCTCATGAAGGCACCCCCCGCTCACAAACACGCAGTGTTTTAACGCCTAAGTATCTCAGCGATTGGAGACTAATGACCAATGAGAGAATATTTTAACCAATAAACAGATAAGTGCCGCCATGTTGATCTGTGAACTAGCCAATGAGAGCGGCGTGTTCTACTTTACCCCCAGCTCCGTAGCAGTGAAATGAGCTAATAACAGCTAGTGACAACTATGCCAGTGGTCAAATTCGACCATAATTCATTTAATTTCGAAGTTTGAACATTATTAAGGTTGTATTGACCAAACACTATAACCTCTATAATTATAGATGTCGCCAAGGCTACATACCCAGTTCATTTGCTTGCATCTTTTACAAACCAAATTATGTAACATTTAAATAAAAAACCAATACAAAAAATGAAACGACAAAATAAAGAATACCTTTTTATTGAAACAAATAATAATAGAAAAATGTCGTGTATTGAACTTGAGATACATATTTAATACGGTAATGTAATGATTCAAAAGTTCTCTGTAAACAATGTTTTTTTGTAAAAATTATTTCATCGTTTGCTAAATGTCCTTGACCATTGTATTCGGGAATAGAGATTTTAATCTCAAACCGTCGAATGATGGAAGTCTACTTGCTGCGTCGTATAACTAATATATAATATAATGTGTAACTAATATATAAATCGCAAATATCTATTAGACAAACTGTGGCTATGACATTATCATAATTATGATTATTTATGACATTCAGTAAGACTATAGACAAATAATATTAATCTCTTCTCAGTTTGACGACGGACTTTAACCATAAACAAAAGAGTAGGTATACCCAGTGCGGCCATATGTACGGTTACAAATTTATTTTTTATAAAATAACGTAATCTTAATAAACCTTATGTGTACATATTTATGAGTCACAGCAAAAAATTAAAAAAAAAAAAGGATTCTATTCGAAATGGCCACCTTTTTTTTTAAATAAATAATAATAATAAATATTGTCGGACAAATTACACAGCGCCATCTAGCCCCAAAGTAAGCGAAGCTTATGGGTACTAGACAACTGATAAACATACATAAATATATATTTTTTGTAAATACATACTTATTATCCATAGAAAATACCCAGACCAAGACAAACAGACATGTTCATGCACACAAATGTTTGTACTGTGTGGGAATCAGACCCACGAGCGTTGGTGTCAAAGTAGCGTAACAGCGCGTTTCACCACTGCGCCACCGAGCTCGTCACCTTTGGCTTTGATACAGGCCTTTAATCTGTCTGGCCACGAATCTATGGATTTACGCACTGTTTTCATGGGAAATTTAGGCACTGCTTCCTCCTCAGATTTCTTAAGAGACACAACGTCAGCGTGCCGGTTCGAGCTGGCTTTGTCCTCCAAAACTGGCTATAATTTGTAGTCAAAGAGATTCAGGTCGAGGCGAGACGAGGGGGGTCAGTCTTCAGCCCTAAATTTCGGAACGTTGGTTTCGAGCCAGTCCTGTCCAGTCACAGTCCTGCTGGAAAGTCCACGGTACATTTTTAAAAAGTGTATCGCTTCGAGCTTTCACACGAGATCAATCGTAAACCAAATCGTTTTTAAGGAAAGACATCTATACAGATAAACTTTAAAGAGCAGAGCCTTATCTAAATACAAGATTTGATCCAAATCGTTAAAGCCGTTTCCGGTATACACGAATTTTTTTTTTCTTTAAAGAAATAGAATAAATGAGCTTCTAGATCTACCATTAAATTCGTGTGTTCGGATTTATGTACATATTGATAACTATCACGCATCGTGACGTCACCCGCGCGTCCAACAAATTATGAAAAGCGTGTAACCTTACTTAACAAGTAAATAACAGCAAGCTGTGTAGGCAGAGCTGATATTTTTTAAATTTAAAAAATATTTAAATATTTTATTTTTAATTTTTTAAAAATATATGGAACCCTGAACGACATCTAGCGACGAGTGCTGTTACTTTTTCTGTTGATGGGAGTGCAGTGCAGACTCTGCACTGCAGAGTGGCCGGCCATACGTTTTCCCATATGTTTTTTTTTCTAATTGGAACGATTTTGGACCGTTCTTCCTCACCAACGAACATTTAAATTTCAAATTAAAGGATACAAAACTACAATATGTTAGCTATTAGTGTGTCGATTTTGGAGTTTCTCACTATTACCGTCTAAACGCTAGCTGGATGACATCAGTCTACCCCAAACGGCAATTTTGAGGGTAATGTGGCTCCGCTGGCTATCGCAGCTCTGCCAACAAGAGTCTGGTCATCTCTCTGTGGAGGCCTGACGGCAGTCGCTCTCTGTGAAAATCAGTATCTTTCTCAAATCCTCAGTCTTAGGTAGCGGACCCCGCCAATCCTAGTGAATTAGTATTATTGCTAAGAAGAAGAATAAGATAATAGAATATAATAATAAAATAGGAAATTTATCTACTTACATGTTCACGCCATGCCCTCGCGGGGTAGGCAGAGAGAACCGAGCGCCTCGGTCCTTACACGCCTCACTTGCTTCAATAAAAAGATAAAGATAAAAATTCTTTATTTGCCATTGGGCCCTCGCGGGCACTTAGACACGTCTTGCATTTTTTTTAAATGTAATCTTATTGTATCTTGTTTAATTCTATTATAAAATTCACAGTCATAGCTCTTTTTATGCACGCTCGCCAGTTCCTAGGGCTCCAAACCCACTATGAACACTCGCACTGTATAGTCATATTACGAGCTCGGTGGCGCAGTGGTGAAACGCGTCGTTACGCTACTTTGACACCAACGCTCGTGGGTTCGATTCCCACACAGTACAAACATTTGTGTGCATGAACATGTCTGTTTGTCTTGGTCTGGGTATTTTCTATGTATAATAAGTATGTATTTACAAAAAAAAACAATATTACGTATGTTTATCAGTTGTCTAGTACCCATAACACAAGCTTCGCTTACTTTGGGGCTAGATGGCGCTGTGTAATTTGTCCGCCAATATTTATTTATTTATTATTTATATTTATCCAACAGAGGACAATAACACGAGAGTACTGTTCGAGAGGGTGCTGTCGTCGGGCAGCCTCAAGCCGGAGAGCTCGGTGGACATATGGAACAGGTTCCTGGAGTTCGAGTCCAACATCGGCGACCTGGTCTCTATCGTGAAGGTCGAAAAGAGGAGGCAGGCCGTGCTCGAAAAGGTAGCCTTTGAGTTTAAACGAACAGTTGGAAAGAATATGTGTAAAATCAATTTTTACAGGTTTCATATAGATATCCTATTGTATTTACTTATCTATGCGATTAACAAGGTTACTTTGACACCAACGCTCGTAGGTTCGATTCCCACCGAGACAAACATTTGTGTGCATGAACACGTTTGCTGTTTGTCTTGGTCTGGGTGTTTTTCAGAATCAAAGCAGCCTATCTGGAGAAGTACCTCCACCTCACAGAAAACCACAGTCAAATAACAACTGCCTGAGGGTTGTTGTGTTTCCGCGTGTGAGTGAGGACACTAATAAATTCATAAGGAGTTGCTGTGATAGCAGCAGAGGTGGCTTCGCGCGAGAGAGATACTCGATGTACTACAAGCTTTCATAGGCTACGATAATCGCTTTACATCAGGTGGGCCGTATGTTTGTGTGCCTCCCGACGCTGTGTCCACACAACACACACAGACAGAAAACCACAGCAAAACAACTCCCTGTAGGGTTGTTGTGTCCTTGCGAGCGAGTGAAGTTACCAGCACGCTTCTAACGAGTTGCTGCGTGCGCAGCAGAGGTAGCAACGCGCGTACTGTATTGTAAACGGTCGTGACCAGGTAGCCATATAACATCAGGTATATTTTAAAAAATAGTAGCTGTACAGCTACTGCTAGTACTACAGCAACCCTCACTCATCCCACTGCAGGGATACTGGTCTCCATTCAACCGAACGGGTTTAGAGCATACTCCACTCAACTGTGGATTGGCGGAGGCCAGTGTTTTCAATCCGCCCGAGGGCCACTGACTTAGTTTAACGACTGTCGTCTATCGACAACAGCCGGGACCTACGGCTTAACGTGCCCTCCGAAGCACGGAGAAACTCGAGATTGATAAACCCATCCATAGACAGGCTGAGGTTGACGTTGCTTAATCTGCGTGTTAGCGTTAAAATGAAATGCGTAACGACGCTATCGATACAGTTTCGCCGTAAACAAATAAGGTGTATGAGGATGCTCGGTCCTCTCTGCCTATCCCGCAAGGGAATTAGCGTGAACATATACATAAATGTAGATGGTATTTATTTTTTGTTATCCAGATAAAAGAGTTCGAGGGTAAGGAGACGGCACAGCTGGTGGACAGGTACAAGTTCTTGGACTTGTATCCGTGCGGCATCGCCGAGTTGAAGTCCATAGGCTACACAGAGGTGAGCACACGATTGTATATTAGTGTATGGAGCATGGCTGTCGAAGAGGTAAGGAGTCTGGGGTAGAGATACAGACAAAACGTGAGTACGATTCCCACACAGGACAAACATTTGTGTGCATTAAACATATGTGTTTGGCTTGGTCTGGGTGTTTTTAAGAGAGGTATGGTGCATCAAAGCAGCCCGCCTGGGGAAGTACCTCCATCTCACAGAAGACCGCGGCCAAATAACTCCCTGGAATATTGCTGTGTTAGCATCAGGGGTGGTATCGTGCGAGTGATACTTAATATATTACAGTCGTTCGTAGGCTTTACTTCAGGAGGGCCGTATGCTTGTATTCCTCCCAACGATGTAAAAAAAAATACAGATAAAACTTTAGAGTTTTGTCGTGTACCTGTGAATGAGGGAGGTTACCAGTAATCTCCTCAGGAGTTGCTGTGTAAGCAGCGGATGTGGCAACACGCGAGCTTCTTATATCGAAAGCGTTCATAGACTGCGGTCACTATTTTCCATAAGGGGGACCGTTTGCATAAGCAAAAAAAAGTCATTATCTTCAATCTTTTTGGCTTTGATATAATAAAAGTGTGTGTATGTACTTATGTACGTACTTAAGAAGTTATAATTTTTTTCTTGTAACAAAACATAAATAACTATTATGAATATTAATTATCACCCATTTATATATTATTATATTAATATATATAACGTCCGTGTGTGTCGTAGGTGGCGTCCATGTCGAACAAGTCGTGGGCGCTGGGAGGGCCTCTCGCCGGAGTCTCCCCGGAGCTGGCCGCTGTCATTTTAGGACAAAAGTAAGTACTACATTATACCACAACACTCGGTTCACTCTAACTGACGAAACCTTCGCACGCGTTCATATGAACTGAACACATTTAGGAAAGCTGTGGAATCAGCTCCCAGCCGAGGTTTTTCCAAGGGACTACAGCATGGAGTTCTCCAAGAAATGCGTGGAGAGGTTTTTAGTGGGTCGGCAACGCATGAGTGACGCCCCTGGTGTTGCAAATGTCCATAGGCTACGGTGACTGTTTACCATCGGGCAGGCCGTATGCTTGATTGCCACCTTAGTGGTATAAAAAAAAGGAAATGTAGTAGTGATAGATCAGTTGTTAAACATCCGCCCTGTTGTGCAACGGTCCTCGATTCCGATCCTAGTGTAGCCATATGTGGTACACGCCTACACCAGGATCTATCCGGTCTCTAGGGCTCCTGATGCCAGGATTTTTTTTTATACCACCAAGGTGGCAATCAAGCATACGGCCTGCCGCGGGCAATTGTCAATCAATTGTCGCGGGCTGCAACTGGTATTGATATATAT
Organism: Pyralis farinalis; assembly: GCA_947507595.1. NCBI lineage: Eukaryota > Metazoa > Arthropoda > Insecta > Lepidoptera > Pyralidae > Pyralis > Pyralis farinalis. The sequence continues at coordinate 4,220,732 of OX382263.1, forward strand.
ATATATATATATATAATATGTATATATTATACGTAATTAATATTTCCAGGGACAACGACCCTAACAAGGACATAGCCCGTCCGGACACCAACCAGATGATACCTTACAAGCCGAAATCGAACCCGCTACCAGGGGAACACCCGATTCCAGGTAAATAGTAATAAATGAATAATAATAAATATAGTCGGACAAATTACACAGCGCAATCTAGCCCCAAAGTAAGCGAAGCTTGTGTTATGGGTACTAGACAACTGATAAACATACATAAATATTATTTTTTTGAAAATACATACTTATTATACTTAGAAAATACCCAGGCCAAGACAAACAGACATGTTCATGTACACAAATGTTTGTACTGTGTGGGAATCGAACCCACGAGCGTCGGTGTCAAAGTAGCGTAACAGCGCGTTTCACCACTGCGCCACCGACCTCGTCAATAGTGTATATATATATATATACTGTGTTTCTATTTCGATAAAACAATTATTCCTTTTGACGAACTCGGTGGCGTAGTGGTTAATAACGTTACTTTAACACCGACGCTCGTGGGTTCGATTCCCACTCAGAACAAACATTTGTGTGCATGAACATGTCTGTTTCTCTTAGTTGTTTTTAAGAGAGGTAGGACGTATCAAAGTAGCCCATCCGGAGAGGTACCTCTACCTTACAGAATACCGCAGCCAAATAACACATGCTTGGAGTGTTGTTGTGTTCCTGCGTGTGAGTGAGGTCACCAGTAAGTTCTTAAACTATGATAGCAGAGATATATAAATATTGTCGGACAAATGACACAGCGCCATCTAGCCCCAAAGTAAGCGACGCTTGTGTTATGGGTACTGGACAACTGATAAACATACGTAAATACATTATTTTTGTAAATACATACTTATGATACACAGAAAACACGCAGACTAAGACAAACAGGCATGTCTATGCACACAAATATTTTACTCCTGTTCGGGAATCGAACCCACGAGCATCGGTGATAAAGTTGCGTAACAGCGCGATTCACCACTGCGCCACCGAGCTCGTCGAGAGAGAGGGAGAATCACGCGAGTGATTCTTAGTGTATTGCGAGCTCAATTTTTACTCATAGACTACGGTTACCGCTTAACATGAGGTGGGCCGTATGTTTGTATGCTTCCCGACGTTGTATAAAAAAATCTGAGCTTAACCGACTTTACAGCGGGTTACTTACTGTAAAGCTGTGATATATTTGTGTTGTGTTGTGGCAGGCGGGTCGTTCCCGATCCCGCCGGCGGCGGCAGCACTGTGCACCCAGATGCCACCGCCCACCAGCTTCAGGGGCCCTTACGTGGTGGTGGACGTGCTGATGCAGCTCTTCGACAGGATATCACTGCCGGACAAGCGTGAGTACCACCACACACACAATTCTGCCGTACTGGCGATAAACGCACTAACTAGATCCTGACACTTATTGAGAAAAACGTGTTTTTAGTTTAACATTACTTGTGTAACAAATATGTAACAATGAGCTTCCAGCCGAGGTTCTCCCAAGGCACTACGGCATGGGGCTCTTCAAGAAAGGCGCGAAGAGGTTTTTAACGCATTAATGACGACACCCCTGGTGTTGCAATTGTCCATAGGTTATGGTGACTGTTTACCATCAGGCAGGCCGTATGCTTGTTTGCCACCTTGGTGGTATAAAAAGAAGTTCAATCATGTAGAAATATATATATTGAAGTAGATAATAATATATATAACATACTCCGTGAATACCACAACTTTTGACAGTAAACGGCGTACAGAAACGCTAAAAGTAAAAATGGCGGATATAATCCGGACACATGGAAAAGTTTCTAATCCTTCATACTGTTTTAAAGTGCCATAAGGATCTTCATGAAGTTGAGTGACGTTCGAGGGGGGGCGGTGATGTGACATTTCAACTGTCAAAAGTGACGTCTAACAAGATGGCTACGTTCGTAGATAGAGATTCCGTTTTCGGCCGCGTTCATTTAGATCACTGTGTGTGGCACTGTATTCGTCTCCCTCGGAACTTACCGGGCCTTGCATTCATGAGGCGCGCGGGGCCCGAAGAGTTTGGGAACTATAATAATGCGTTCGATAATTTGAAATTCACTTCAATAACAGATCTTTTATAATGTCCACAATTATGAAATATTCATCGTTTATCCTTTATTTTTTATCTACCTACTTTCGTGCAGAGAGAACGTGAAAGTAGGATAAACGCGGTTGAAATGCGAGCGTTGCGCAAAATTTGTGGCGTAACGCTTGTAGACCGTATTCGCAATGATGAGGTTAGAAGCAGAGTTGGTCTGTAAGAGTGTCGGTGTTAAGAAGAGGCATGCTCCGTTGGTTCGGACATGTAGAAAGAATGCAGGATGAAATAATGACAAAGCAGATATACAATGCAAAAGTGGAAGGATGTAGGAGCCGAGGAAGGCCAAGACTTACCTACCATGACCAAATTGGTCGTGTTCTATCCGAAGGTGATGTCACGAGCCCTAGAAACCGGCGAGCGTGCATGAAAAGAGCAATGAATGTTAAAGAAGCGAGTGAGGTGTGTAAGGATCGCGTCACGTTCGGTTCTCTCTGCCTACCCCGCAAAGTATTTGGCGTGAAGTTATAGATAGATGAAATATTCATACAAAAATGTATATGTACGGAGTATTTTAATTATCGTGTATTTATGTGCGTATTAATGTAATAACTACGGATATTGTTATCAGAGTACCTTGGAGTAGCTTTATAATATTAACTACCTTATGCCCGCCGCTTCGCACGCGTAGATTTTGGAATTTCAGCAGTTTTACTTACTTTTATTTTACTTCTTATTTTTTAGTACAGTCGGCATTAAATTAGAGATGTGACATTCTACATAAAAAATCGATTTTTAATTAATCAATTGTTTTTTTAACATGAAAAATCGATTAAGAAATAATCGATTTTCCTTAATAAAATAATCGATTTTGTTATATAAATCGATTTTTTTCCTAATTTGTCAATTAATTTCAAAATAAACGCCATAAATATTATGTTAATCATAGTTTTATTAATTAAAAATAAACCACAGAAATAATAAGTTTTTAACACAAATTAAAGTTTTAGAATAATCAACATTCTAATAGGTTCAAAATAAAATGTTTTTCTTTCAACATAAAATAACAAAATTAAACTATTCAAATAAAAAGAAGACTAGAAATCCGAAGGCAATGAGTTCAGGAATAACAGCTTAGGCAAGAGTTTGGATACTTGTCACCCTTTTGGTCTTTAACATTGTTAAAAACAAGACTTAAAAACACTAAACACTTTTTGTCACGAAAAACTTTCAAAATTGTCGTTTGAAAAATAGATATTTTCTGCATTCGGGTTGCCCACTTGTCGACCGCGGCACATCCGTGCGCGCACGGCCCGCTAGATAGAAGAGTTTCGACAGGTTCGAATCCGATAATGTAGGTAAAAACGAAAATCTTTTATACTTATTAGTTTAGAAAAACATATTTTACATTTGGTTCATGACTTTCAATGAAACACCTTAATATTGAATTTCAATCGAATAACTTCAAAAATCGGCCAAGTGCGAGTCGGACTCGCGCACGAAGGGTTCCGTACCATTATCTATAAAAACAGCAAAAAAAATCACGTTTGTTGTATGGGAGCCCCCTTTAATATTTATTTTATTCTATTTTTTAGTATTTGTTGTTATAGCGGCAACAGAAATACATCATCTGTGAAAATTTCAACTGTCTAACTATCACGGTTCAAGAGATACAGCCTGGTGACAGACGGACGGACGGACAGCGGAGCCTCAGTAATAGGGTTCCGTTTTACCCTTTGGGTACGGAACCCTAAAAACGGAAAGTTTCATACTAACTTTGCATCCCCGTTTTACCGCCCTTAAAAGATGATTTTTGAGAAAAATATTTTACTCGTGTTTCATGCCTTTCAATAAAGAACCTTCATGCTGAATTTCATTCGAATAACTTCAAAAACGGCAAAGTTTCATACTAACTTTGCGCCCCCGTTTAACCCCGTAAGGGATGAATTTTGAAAAAAATATTTTACTCATGTTTCATGCCTTTCAGTAAAGAACCTTCATGATAAATTTCATTCGCATAACTTCAAAAACGGCAAAGTTTCATACTAAATTTGCACCCCTGTTTTACCCCCTTAGGGGATGAATTTCCAAAAATCCTCCCCTACGTTATAAAAGGAACCCCTGTGCAAAATTTCAAGTTTCTAACACTTATAGTTTAGGCCCTGCGTTGATATGTCAGTCAGTCAGCTTCTCCTTTTATATAATACTAGCTTATGCCCGCGGCTTCGCACGCGTAGATTTTGGAATTTCAGCAGTTTTACTTATTTTTATTTTACTTCTTATTTTTTATTTATTTTACTTCTTATTTTTATTTTACTTCTTATTTTTTAGAAACTTGAAATTTTGCAAATGTCAAGTTTCTAAACCTTATAGTTTAGGCCCTGCGTTGATATGTCAGTCAGTCAGCTTCTCCTTTTATATATATAGATTAACAAACAAGTAACAATATACATTTGTACCAGAGGGAGACTTTGTGCAGTCGTCGTCTGCGCGGGTACCTCTGTCTCACCTATTCCTACCGCCAAGCAGATATATTTGGCAGAGCTGCGATAGCCAGCGGAGCCACATTACCCTCAAAATTGCCGTTTGGGGTAGACTGATGTCATCCAGCTAGCGTTTAGACGGTAATAGTGAGAAACTCCAAAATCGACACACTAATAGCTAACATATTGTAGTTTTGTATCCTTTAATTTGAAATTTAAATGTTCGTTGGTGAGGAAGAACGGTCCAAAATCGTTCCAATTAGAAAAAAAAAACATATGGGAAAACGTATGGCCAGCCACTCTGCAGTGCAGAGTCTGCACTGCACTCCCATCAACAGAAAAAGTAACAGCACTCGTCGCTAGATGTCGTACAGGGTTCCATATATTTAAAAAAAATTAAAAATAAAATATTTAAATATTTTTTAAATTTAAAAAATATCAGCTCTGCCTACACAGCTTGCTGTTATTTACTAGTTATATAGCCGTGTTCCGGTTTGAAGGGTGACATATGGCAGAGAAATTACTGGGTGACGAAATATCCTTAGTTCACAAGATTGGAAGCGCGCGAGTAACATCCCCGTGGTGTTGCGAGCGTCAATAGGCTGCGGTGACCGGTTACCATACCACCACAAAAATAATATGATTTGTTTACATTTTGTCTCGGCCTCAAGTGAATATGGTATATATTGAACACGTGGATGTCCATGTCCTAAGAAGTACAATTGTGTGCAATCAGCTCCGGCGCCGACCCAGGAGAACGGCTGCGACACGAAGCTGTTCGATCTGGCCCGCTCCGTGCACTGGATCGTCGACGACGAGGGCATCACCACCGTGGCCAACAAGGTACATGCACTACATACCAATAACAGTGATCAAACATAACAAAAAACGAGTGTGCTTTAGACCACACGACTGAAGTAAAACTTCTTTAGCTCCATAGTGTGATACAGACAATAGGCCTGCGCTGTGTCTTACATATACGAAACTTAACTCGCTATGAGAGAAAGAGAGACAGAAAATGTGTGCTCTCACCTCTCTCTCTTGCCCCTACAGTAATATACGAAACGTAAATCTCTCTCTTTCTATCTTCATTAACTTATATCTTCCTCTCAACTTCCGTTCGCCTCGCCCGATCACACTTTTCGTAACGCTCTCGTTACGCATTCACCAGCTTACTCCCCAAGTTAAGCGTGCGTAGAAGTTTTACTTCAAAAATAGTGATAACAACCGTGCAGTCTGCCTGACGGAAAGCTGTCCCTATAGACTTGTAACACCAGCACTCGGGTATACTTTTTGATGAATATGGAATACACCAACGCTCGTGGGTTCGATTCCCACACAGGACAAACAGTTGTGTGCACGAACATGTCTGTTTATCTTGGTCTGAGTGTTCATAAGAAAGGTAGGGCGCATCACAGCAGCAGCTCTGGGGAAGTATCTCCGCCTCACAGAAAGCCGCAGCCGAATAACAACTCCCTACAGTCTTCCTGCGACCACGGACGCTGCAAAGCGTTCGAAACGCCAGGTTCAACAAAATAAAACACGCGATACTTCCGTTAAAAATTGTTTAATACAATGTGTAACAATCGCGAAAACCTAAGACAATACTCCCTACAGAGGTGTTGTGTTCCTGTGAAGGAGTGAGGTTACCAGTAACCTCCTAAGGAGTAGCTGGTTAGCAGCATCGGTGGCATCGCGCGAGTGATATATTTTTTATACAAGCAACGTCAGAATTCAAGTAAGCATGCGGCCCACCTGATGTGAAGTGGTTACCGTAGCCTATGAACGCTTGTAAGAAAGTATCACTCGCGCGATGCCTCCTCTGCTGCTAACACAGCAACTCCTTAGGTGCTTACTGGTGATCTCACTCACGCAGGAACACAACAACCCTCTATTTAATATATTGCGTGCGATCATAGACTAGGGTAACCACTTTCCATCATGTAGGTCGTAAACCTACATGATGGAAAGTCTAGCTTGTATGCCTCCCGACGTTGAAGAAAAAAAAATACTACGTTGTCAAGTGGCTACCGTAGCCTATGAGGGCTTGGGGGAAGTATAGTTTGCGTGTTGCCACCCTTGTTTCTAACACAGCAACTCCTTACGAGCTTGATACTCACTCGTAGGTACACAATAAACTCATCCGTGAACTAGCCAATAAGATAATCATCACCCCCCGACTCATAGCGGTGCGTCGAGTTACTTAGCAAAATCGTTTCATCGGTTCTCCATAGATTATTTTCTCTATGTTGCCACCCACCACGCACGAACTGAACTCCACTAAATCTTCGCACGGCGAAGCCGTTGAGCTGTTAGTTATACTTTGGTTGTCTGTGGGTGCAGGCTCGCCGGCGGAAGGCAGGCGAGGACTCCGACGACGATGACCTCGGCGTGGCGCCGCCCGTCAACGACATCTACCGGCAGAGGCAGCAGAAGAGAGTCAAGTAGACTTCAACACTCCGTTGGCCCGCGACGATGTATCAACACGTACTAGCTGCTGAGGAGTTGCTGTGTTTGCAGTAGGATTAGCAACGGAGATATTCATATGCTACGGTTTTCATCAGGTGGGCCGTATGCTTATATGCCTCCTGACATTGTATTTAGATGTACACGGTAATACACGTATGAATATGCAGCGAAATTTTGACTAGCCCAATGACGAAGTAGTTAGCAATATAACACCGGCGCACTGGGTTCGATTACCACTCTAGACAAACATTTGTATGCATGAACATGTTTGGTTGTTTTTAAACCGCACTTAACACTTTCGCTGCTGAATACACACCGTATGTGTTCCGTAGGTTTGGCATCAGTGCTACAAAACACACATGAGTGTTAGAAATCACCACCGAACAGGTGTGCTATATAAACACACACCGTGTGTTTACGCGGCGCTACGCCAGTGCTGGCGCACACGCAAGTGTGTTACGGCCGCTTTGCGGCAGTGCTGCGCACACGCTTGTGTGTTTGATACTTTACCGCTACTACAGTGCTTTAAAACACACACGGTGTGTAAAAAGGGCGACTACGACAGTGCTGATTACGCACGTGATGTGTTTTATAAAATTATATTTTTTTTTTTATATAACATTGGAAGACAGACGTACGGCCCACATAATGTAAAGCGGATACCGTAGCCTACGGACGCTTGCAATACCATATTAACACCGACACTCTCGAGCATGCCAATTCTCTTTCTTACATCATCATTGTGAACACTGTCAGCAAGTCCACACGCCACAAATTTTGCATTTATTTTATTATACTCCGCATTTATTCTACTTTTTATTTTAAAAAAATATTTGATGATTATAAGTTGCTTGTTTGTAATTACGATTGGCCGCTAAATTGTACTCATTGTATATGAAACTCAATTGTTTTTGATGGCCACGATTCAGGCCTAGCCTAATGTGGGGTCATAGCGATTTAATATTCAGATGTACATGTTTGCTTTGAATAAATTATTATTATTATTTATTTATTATTACTTTCATGCTCTCTCTAACATAGCTAGCCTTCACTTCCATAAGTTATATAAAATAAACATTAGGTACTACATGTAAATTAAATACTTATTAATGTGCATTTAAAAATAGTAATATTCAACGAATTCCTAACAGAGTAATTACAGTCAACAAGTGTTACTAAGTGCACAAATTAAATTAGCCATCCCAGTCGCGTTGATCTTGTCGGCGTAGGTGACCTACATTGAATCTTAATTCTATAGCCGTACGGTATGTTTTAGTATTTATCGATTGTATCATTATCAGTTGGCGCCGTCTTTACTCAGACTGGCTCTCAGCTCATCGAAGCATTGTCCGTTATCTATTCATTGTAACAAAAGACTAGACAGTAATTGACCAGGGCAGAACAATACATTCTTATTTAATATATATTAGCGAGGTGTGTAAGGACCGCGTCTTGTGGCGCTCGGTCCTCTCTGACTACCCCGCAAGGGGCTTAGCGTGAAGTTAAAGAGATATATTAAAATTCTTGTAAACAAAGCTATACTTAGCAATATATCAATTTACCATTAACGGTATTTTTATAACACTAAGTAGCAAACAAGCATACGGCTTGCCTAATGGTAAGCAGTCATGTATGTATATAATAATTGGCGTGTATATAGGCTACGGTAACCGCTTTACATCAGGTGGGCCGCATGCTTGTATGCCTCCTGCCGTTGTACATAAAAAAAAACAACGCACCGTGTGTTGGCTCAGCACTGCTGTCTCAAAACACACGGTTTGTGTTGGGCCAGCACTGTCGTTTCAAAACACACCTTGTACTAAGGTCAGCACAGCTGTAGCGGAACACACGGTGTGTGTTGACCAGCACTCTCGTCTCAAAACACGCTAGGCGCGCAGCCGCACTGGCGTACAGAAACACACGGTGTGTGATTTACCGCACACTCGTAGGGCTACAAAATTAGTGCATCGTGTGTGCTGAAAACACACTTTTGTGTTTTTATAGGTATATAGGAAAGGTAGTGGTATAAGGCCGCAGTCAATGTGTTAAGAAAGGTAGGCATCACAGCAGCAAGTCTGGGGAAGTACCTCCATCCCCGCAGAAAACCGCAGCCAAATCACAACTCCCTAGAGGGTTGTTGTGTTCTCGTAAATCATACGGCCTACCTTATGTATTTTCACGGCAGGTCCCTTGCGGGGTAGGCAGAGAGAACCGAGCGCCATAAGATAATTTATATATACATATTTACCTTATGTAAAGTGCCGTAATCTAAGAACCTATGCAATACAGAAAATATCTCGTCCATTGACAGTTCTGTTTAACAAAGCAATTCCTTAGGAGGCTACTGGTAAATTCACTCACACCATCAACAACAACCCTCCAGGGAGATGTTATTTGCCTGTGATTTTCTGTTTTTATTTAATTTTATTTGTCTTGATCTGGGTGGTCTCAAGAGGCAGGGCGCGTAAAGCCCGGCTGGGGAAGAACGTCCACGGTAAGCCGCGGTTGTCTGTGTGGGCGTATTTCCAGGCGGACTGCTTTGATGCGCTCTACCTGTCTTAAAAAAATATATTTATCCTGTGTGGAATCGAACCCACGAGCATTGGTGTAGTAGCTTTGCTAACCACTTTGTCACCGAGCTCGTCAAGGCTCAGGGCAAAGACTTGTGTTACTTGTGACGTGTATTGTTATACAAGTCAAGAACCCAACAAATCAGCATCAATTAATGATGATGACATAAATATAATATGACAAAATTCAAGCACTCATCGTTGACTGAAGGGTTATAGTAATGGTGGACATCATAATTGAGTATCATTATAAGGTTAGAAATTTGACTAATGGATGGGTATGTACAGCTAAGGGCACGTCAAGCTATACACTTTCAAAAATGTGAACTTTAAAAGTTAGAAAAGATTTCGATTTCGTGACGAATATTGCGTATCTTGTCAATGTGAATGAAAGTGAAATAAATATCACTGAAAAAAAAATCCTATTCAGTGTAACAATTTTCCGTGTTAATGTGAATAGCCCTGCAGATGTAAGAGTCTGTTACCAATCACATAGCAACTCCTTAGGAGCTTATTGGTAACCACATTCAGTCGCAGAAGTTGTTATTTGTTTGCGGTTTTCTGTGAGGTGGAACTACTTCCCTAGACGGGCTGCTTTGATGCGCCCTGCCTCTCTTAAAAACACCGAGACAGACATGTTCATGCACACAAATGTTTGTCCTGTGTGGGAATCGAAACCACTGCGCCACCGAGGTCGTCAAGTACACGTATAGTCGACAATAACTGACACGGGTCACTTGACTTCTAAGAGTAAGAGTGAAAGCTCCATATCTCCAATGTCCAACGATAAAAAGTCTCTCCAGGACATTTCTAGAAAGTTCAGCTTTTATGGCTAAATCGAGATCAATTTATGTGAATTAAAAATTAATGATTTAGTTTGTAAGACTTAATCAAGTTCCCTTACCGAATGTATTGATAGATTATAATTTTAGATAAAATATGAACTTTTATAATATGCTGTGAATAATAAATTGAAGCGTTATCATAAAGCTCCTAACAAATGAATTTTAAAAGTGTCCTCTTACCATAGATATAGCGCACTGTACTCGCTGGAATTAAAGCCCTGCCCACTGTGTACTTTAAAAAAAAATTGGTTGTCTGTAAAGGCGGTTTAACATTCAATGACAAAACAGTTCACGTGTAGGTTGTGTGCTGCCGCTGTCTCTCTTCTACTCGGACGCATCGGCCGATGGAGTGGAAGAGAGATAAATGCGTCACAAGCCGAACGCTTAGGTCGATCGTGCCTCTCTATCGCTTGTTCCGCGCTCTCTCTTGCACGCTCGGCTCAGGCGGAACGTGACACTTTTTCGTGCGTGCAGCCGGCGTTCATCGATTAATAAGACGTTATCACGTCAAAAATTAGATAACTTAATCCAGATAAACACCTATCTCTGAGACATTAAGGAAATAACCTATGGAGAACCGATGAGATTAATTTTACGTAGAAACTCAATTCACCGCTACGAGTCGACTGGGAAAGTAGAACGACGTGGAAAGCTCTTATTGGCTATCTTATATATATATCCTATATTTAGCGGAATCACATTGTAAAACTGCTGTTACGCTTCTCAATTTTAATCTTATTGTCTGTTTTTTTCTGTTGTGTTAATCTAATATGCCCTTTACGCACTTCCTAAATAGTAAACTTGTAATAAACATAAGTTTGCGGACATGTGGATTTCGTCGGTTGAATTATAATTGAACGTATCAGAGATTTTGTATGTATATCTTCACGGCAGGGCGGGGTAGGCAGAGAGAACCGAGCGCCATAAGACGCGGTCTTTACATACTTCACTCGCTTCTGTGACATTCATAGCTCTTTTCATGCACGCTCGCCGGTTCCTGGGGCTCCTGACATCACCTTCTGATAAAACACGATCAATTTGGTCATGGTAGGTTAGTCTTGGTCTTCCTCGGCTCCTACATCCCTCCACTTTTGCATTGTATATCTGTTTCGTCATTCTTTCGTCCCACATATTGTAATTTTACAGTAAACCAATTTTTGAAGTGATAACTTCTTATGGGAGGGTAAACCGCTTCGTTACGTAACGCGTTACGGCGCCAGTCTGTCTGGGTTCCCCTTCTCACACGCATACGGCAGCGGATTAGTTTAAGTTATCACTTCTTTCGGGCGTCCCGAGAAGCACATATTTTTTTAATAATATAATTATCACGTTTTACTAAAGTTACAATAATTTCAGCATAGATAGCCAAGTGGATGAAGAATCAATGTTATTAGACGGTCCGTGGGTCGTATACTACTCTGTGTAAAAAGTATCGGGAATATGTCAATAAAAAGACCCGCGTAAAAGAGGTCGTTCTAATTTTTTTACTGCATGTTGGTAGCACTGTACTGATTTAGCGCGCAAAATTTGAGCGGGATCTGTCATTTAATTTGTTTTAAACTACACTTTTTGTTGGTCATAGTTTTGAGTCCTCGGCGATTTTTACAATGGAAAATATTGTTGAACAAAGAGTGTGCCTTAAATTTTGTGTTTCAAATGATATTTCATGTGGTGAATCACTAAAAATGTTGCGAAATACCTACGGCGAATCGTGTATATCGAAAACAAGGGCTTATGAATGGTATAAGGCTTTTAAAGAAGGCCGAGAAGTAGTAGTAGACTTGCCTCGTTCTGGTAGACCTTCAACCGCTACGACCAGAGAAAACATCGACAGAATCAAGAAGCTAGTGCTCGAAAATCGACGTATGAGTCTGAGAGAGTTGGCTAGTGAGGTGAACATATCTTTTAAGTCCGTCCACAACATTCTCATTGACATTTTAGGCATGAAACGCGTCGCCGCTCGACTAGTTCCAAAAGAGCTCAATTTTGTTCAAAAAGCGCAGCGAAAGCATGTCGCTGAAGACATGGTTTCCCGAGCTTCTACGGATCCGACCTTTATGAAACGTATAATAACTGGCGACGAGACATGGGTTTATGAGTACGACATGCAAACAAGCCAACAGTCTTCAGAATGGCGTCTCGAAAACGAGCCGAAACCCAAAAAACCGCGGCAAAGTCGCTCCAAAATCAAGGTGATGCTGACAGTTTTTTTTGACTACCGTGGTGTGGTTCACTCCGAATTCCTTCCAGAGGGAGAAACAGTGAATAAAGAATATTATTTAGGCGTCATGAAGCGTTTGCGTGAGAGTATCCGCCGAAAACGTCCAGATTTGTGGCAACACAACTCATGGATGCTGCACCATGATAATGCACCATCACACACAGCCATTATAGTGAAAGAGTTTTTAGCGAAAAATTCAACAAAAGTTCTCGACCAAGCACCGTATTCACCTGATATGGCTCCGTCTCACTTTTTTTTATTTCCCAAGTTAAAATTACCACTTCGAGGAAAACGTTTTGAGTCGATAGAAGCCATAAAAGAAAATTCGCTGAATGAGCTAAAGGCCATACCGCAAATAGCCTATGAAAAATGTATGGAAGACTGGGTGAAGCGGTGGAGATGTTGTATTGCAAGCGATGGGGCCTACTTTGAAGGCGATAAAATAAATTTAGATGAATAATTTGTATTTTTTGTTTTATTGACAAATTCCCGATACTTAGTACACAGAATGTATATAATAAGTACCTCTCCGTGACAGTAAAATATGGCCTGAGCCCGACCGTGTTAGATACGACCTTTCACGATTCGCCCGACGATTTGCGAGCGTGTATAAATAGACCTTTTCTATGTATGTAATATTTTATATTAAGTTCATGAACGAATATTGTGTGAATAAATATAAGAAGTAATTTTATAATGGTGTTTTATTTTGAACTACCTTCCGCCCGCTGTTCCCTCGCCGGAGCGCTCGTCTCCTGCCCTGCCCTCGTGTTTTAGTAACGCTACCTTTACACTAAGACTTGTGTTCGAAACATGTCTGTTTGTCTCACACTGGGTGTTTTTAAGAGAGGCAGGGCGCATCAAAGAAGGCCGACCAAAAGTACCACCCGACGCCTTTTTTCACGCCTAAAGCTTTATCGATTTATCCTAATATAATACGAGGGTCATTTGAAAAGTTCTTAGCCTAACATGGTTAAAGTCATTGGTTTTTTTTATAACTACCCTCATTTTGTAGTTACATTATTTAGCAACAAGTATGCACAGTTTATTCACAGTAACTCATTGTTCGTTTACACGTGATACCGTAAGTCCAGTCAGAGCTATTTTTGAAAATGGATAAAATTGAACATCGTGCAGTGATAAAATACCTGAATTTGAAAGGTTTAACTCCAAAAGCTATACATGAAGACATGTCTGCTACTTTGGGTGAGTCCGCTCCTTCGTATGCGACTGTTAAAAACTGGGTGGCAGAGTTTAAACGTGGTCGTGAGACCATTCAAGATGAGCCCCGTAGTGGCCGGCCTTCGACTGCTTCCACTGATCAAAACAAAGAAAAAATCTGTGATTTAATTTTATCTGATCGAAGATTGACTGTCGAGGAGATAGCTAAGACTGTAGGCATCTCATCTGAGCGAACACATCATATAATTACTACTGAACTTGGATTCTCTAAGGTGTCTGCGCGGTGGGTACCGCGACTGCTTTCAGTGGAACAAAAACGCCACCGACTCACAACTTCTCGCGACTGTTTAGAGTTATATGAAGCTGACCCAATAGAATTTGTTGAAAGATTTATAACCATGGATGAAACCTGGGTTCACCACAATACACCCGAGACAAAAGAACAGTCGAAACAATGGAAAAGAGCAGGATCGCCCACCCCAAAGAAGGCAAAGGTGGTTTTATCGGCGGGCAAAGTCATGGCATCCGTTTTTTTGGGATGCAAAGGGTATAATTCTCGTGGATTATTTAAAAAAGGGTGAAACAATAAACTCCGATTACTATTGCAACCTGTTGCGTCGTTTGAGAGAAGAAATCAAAGAAAAACGTCCAGGTTTATTGAGAAGAAAAGTCTTGTTTCATCAGGACAATGCGCGCGTTCACACCTCTGTGCAATCCATGGCAGAAATCCATCAATGTGGCTTCGAATTGTTACCTCATCCCCCATATTCACCGGATTTAGCACCGTCCGACTTTTATCTGTTCCCACAGCTGAAAAAATTTTTAGGTGGTAAACATTTTTTTACAAATGAAGAGGTCATAGCCGCCGTGGACGCTTATTTTGAGGAGTTAGACGAAGATTTTTTTACAACGGGTATCGAAGCCTTACCGGGTCGATGGAAAAAGTGTTTTGAGCTCGGAGGAGAGTATGTTGAAAAATAAAAATAAACTCAAAATCGTGTGGTTTCATTAAGTATGTTAGGCTAAGAACTTTTCAAATGACCCTCGTATAATAATATTATAAATGTGAATGTCCGTTTGTTTGTTAGCTGTCACGCGAAAACTACTCAACCGATCATCATGAAACTTTGTACACATATTCTTGGAGGTATGAGAAGTAACATAGGATACTTTTTATAAAAAAAAAAATGCGAGCAAAGCCGAGGTGTGTAAGGATCGAGTCGCGTCGCTCGGTTCACTCCGCCCACCCCGCAAGGGATTTGGCGTGAAGTTATGGATAGAAATATTTAAGACGTTTTCCAACCACACTGGACGTTCACTGCAACTTTAACTTAACCAAAACGTACATTTAGGCAAAAGTGGTCAAAACTCATAACGGAAATCCAAAAATTTGTCACTCGTAAGGGAGTGTAGATATTGCCCAATATGTGAATCACTCAATTCATACATTTGGTAAAATGGCTACAAGCTGAATCTCAGCAAATACTTTGTGGATGAAAATTTCAATATCAAAAATTTGTCCCGAATTTGTCACAATATTTTACAAAAAATCAAGATACTGCAAGGTAAATCCAGGAATCTATGATGGTTTCATTGGATCACTCAATCCTGACGCATTTAGATTGAGTGATTCTAGAAATACGGCATTAGGTTTAGGCTTTTCAAGTGCAGTTTCCACAAAAACCTGCTTAACAGAATCTTGCACGTCACCTGAAATAATTAGAATAATTGTATTCTTGCAATTGAATCTAAATATAATTACTGTATTTTCTATTCACGGTCTAGAAGCTGCAATTTCTTGTAGCGATGAAAAGGAAACTTGTTCCTGTAATGGTACTACTACCCATAATTACGAACTTTCAAATATAATTTCAATGGACTTAAATGGATCAGAAGTAAATTTACATGACGTGTCCGAAATGATTTTGATAAAAAATAGTTCCTTCAGATTACTAGGAGGTATAGAATTCATTCCTTCTATGCATCCTGGTGGAATCGAGCCCACGGCTATATAAATGGGCGCATGGTTGGCTATGGTGATAATATGCAAAAAACGTATTTTTTTATATATACTCACATACGTAATTTGCGATTTAGAATTTAAGTAAAAAAGACAAACATTTTCCAATAAACTAATATTATGGTTATGGACCTACTGCATTTTTCTTTAACAATAAAATAAAAAACTAAAATCTCATGAATGAAATGACGTAAACAAAAGAATTAAAATTATATGTATACAGTATACAAAGGGGTACTTACCTACATCTATATATATAAAACAAAGTCTTGTTAGTTACACCATTTATAACTCAAGAACGGCTGGACCGATTTTTATGATTTTTGTGTTTTTGGATTTGTCTTCGTCGGGAATAGGATAATAAGTATTAAAACATGGAAAAAATAACAAAATAAAAATAAAGTAAATTACATTTCTCATACATTTTATATGGAATTCTTTTTTTATGATATCTCACGTACGAATTGGCATATCTATATATACCTAGTCTTGCCATAAATACTGAAACAGAAAAAAATTTTTCTATTGCAAATAACATTTATTACTTTTACAGTGTGTTAGTTTAATACATAAATATAAAACAATTTAAAATATAAAAAGCTTATTCGAAGTTGTCTCCATTGGCTGCCATAGTCCTTTTAACGTTTAGGACAGTGATCAATAGAAGCACGCACTCTTTCCATGCGAAAATTCTTCACTGCCAATCGTACGGATTGTTTTAGGGACTCCAAATTATCATAGCGTTTAGAGCAAGCCGTACTCTCTACAACTGACCATAAATCATAATCCAGCGGATTAAGATCGGGACTAGACGACGGCCAGTCTTCAGCTCTGATGAAGTCCGAAACGTTCGTTTCCAACCAAGACTGCGTAGACCGAGCTTTATGACCCGGCGCCGAGTCTTGCTGGAAGGACCATTCTTGGTTATTGAACATGGTGTTGTTAAGGGGCTTCACGATACCATTCTTGAGAAGGTAGTGAAGCCCCTTAACAACACCATGTTGTTAAGGGGCTTCACTACCTTCTGACTTCAGTGATGGTTTGATGGGGTATTAGCTATGAAGGAGTGACTGAGCCGTACTTTTGTGAAAAAGGTATCAAACCATCGGCACGAGTGTAATCTCCCGAGATAAAATCTTTTGCTTTCGGACAGGGTTTCTTCGAATTCTTTCCCTTACTGCTTTGACCACCTTTTTCGTACGAACACTACGTAGACAGCCAGATCTTTTTCTGTCACAAACAGACAGACAAACAGAGGAGGTCTCATTGTACCTATTAATAGCCCGGTACATAAACATTTTACTAATACCAAGCGTATGTAGAATTTTAAAAATTGCATTTGGTTCCATACCTACTTTGTGTAATGCAATCACAGCGATTCGGTTCTCTTTATCACCCCATTCCATTTTAATATCGCAAAATATTGTACAATGTATTGGCGCCAAAATGAGAAAACTCAATGAACATATAAAAATGACAGATTCCAAATTCAAATGTAATATTTTGTTTATTTTTAATTGTAACAGTATTTATGGCCAGACCAGGTACAATACACAGTCACACGACTGTCCAAATCTCATGCGTGCGAAGTCAAAGTCAAAGTCAAAATCTTTTTATTCCGTAAAAATGGCTATACATTTGTTTGGAATCGTCACAATTTTTTTCCCTACCGTGCAGTTCATGACTAGGTGAGCACTGATAAAAATACTGCCAAAAAACTCAGGCATCCCTCTTTTGGTATCCAAACAAATTTACATAATTTATTAATTACATTATAATTGGATCGACTCAATCCCAGGCATTTTTATCATTAATATAGTCAGATACTTTATAATATGCCCTGCTACACAATTTGGCTTTAATAGTAGTTTTAAACTTGTTTATTGACAATTCTCTTATATTGCTGGGAAGTTTGTTATAGAACCGTATACATTGCCCCATAAAAGAATTACTTATTTTGTGGAGACGGCTTGCATGTAACACAAGATTATGCTTATATCTAGTATTTATGTTATGAGTATCACTCTTTTTACAAAATGAGTCTATGTTTTTATGGACATACAAAAGATTTTCATAGATATATTGCGATGCGACTGTTAGAATATTTATTTCTTTGAATTTTTGTCTAAGGCTCTCACGGGGACCAAGTTTGTAGATAGCTCTTATGGCTCTCTTTTGCAATAAAAAGATGGTGTTAATGTCCGCGGAGTTACCCCAAAGAAGAATTCCGTATGACATAATACTATGAAAGTAGCTGAAATAAACTATTCTAGCCGTATCAACATCAGTGAGCCGTCCAATAGTTTTCACTGCATAGGCTGCAGAACTTAGTTTTCCTGATAATTTTTCAATTTGTGGGCCCCATTGTAGTTTGGAGTCAATTGTTATACCCAAGAACACAGTTGTCTCCACTGGGGCTAAATTAGTTCCATTAACATGTACATTGGTAGTCACCTGTCTTACATTAGGTGTTGAGAACTTAATTACTTTAGTCTTTTTATCATTTAAAAGCAGATTATTAACATTAAACCAATGCATAACTTTAGAGAGAGCATCGTTAACTTCGTCATAATTACCTAACTGTCTATTAATTTTGAATGTCAAAGAGGTATCATCCGCAAACAATACAATCTCATGTTTATCCTTTACATAATAAGGTAAGTCATTTATATATACTAAAAATAAGAATGGACCTAGAATTGACCCCTGTGGGACTCCCATGACTACAGGGGACCCCGAAGATCTTTTACCATTAACATCGACCTTCTGTATCCTATTGCCCAGATAAGAAGACAGAAGTTCGAGAGCCTTGTTCCTGATACCGTAGTGGTGTAATTTTCTGACAAGAGTGTCATGGTGCACGCAGTCAAACCGCGCGAAGCCGCGGGCTTCTGCTAGTAGTAGCTATATATCTATATATATAAAACAAAGTCGTGTTAGTTACACCATTTATAACTCAAGAACGGCTGGACCGATTTTTATGATGTTTGTGTTTTTGGATTTGTCTTCGTCCGGAATAGGATAATAAGTATTAAAAGAATTTATACCATCTAATAAGTTCGTTGGGTCAGCTAGTACGTTTATAAAGATCACTCAGTTCAGCAAATTTTAAAAGCTTAACTGCTCAGAACTGTTTTAACTATAAATATATATGGTGTGATTTTAATTTGTACAAATATATTGGAAACGTACCTTTATGGTGAAAAAAATTATCTATTTCGTAAACGATAAATTCATTCAAATCGAGCGTGATGAAACACTTGGTCAGTAATTTAGATAGTTTGGACTAGTAATGTATTGTATTGTATTTGCAGTTAATCGTGTATATTATTTATTACTTATATTATGTGTGTATTATAAATCTTAAAATATTCTCGTGTGTACGAATCCTCGTACGTGTTTTGTCAGTCTTTGTGTCTACTGACAATGTTCCTAAAACTCTCGCCAAGCTTATATCTCCTTTCTCTTTGGTTTCTCTATGGTTGACTGGAAGAGATCCTGTGTGATAAGTCCGCCATTGTATATTACTAATTTCTACCAAACCATGTACTTAATCACTGTAATGTTTATTATTATAAAATAAAGCCTTATACAACAACAACAACCTAATGTCGTATTTCTAGAATCACTCAATCTAAATGCGTCAGGATTGAGTGATCCAAGGAAACTATCATAGATTCCTGGATTTACCTTGCAGTATCTTGATTTTTTGTAAAATAATAGGACAAATTTTTGATATGAAAGTTTCATCCATAGAGTAAATATTTGCCGAGATTCAGTATGTAGCCATCTTGCCAAATGTCTTAGTTGAGTGATCCCCATATTGAGCAATATCTTCAATCGCTTACGAGTGACAAATTTTTGGATTTCAGTTATGAGTTTTAACAACTTTTGCCTAAATGTACGTTTTGATTAATTTAAAAACTAAAAAGGGATTCCACAATCTAGATGTACATTCCATAAGCTGCCAGCAATCTTCAGCACACCTTCGGGTCAACCATTAGTAAATTTAAGATACAAAATCGCCTATATTACGGCCTATTATTGTCACCTCCGAAGTTCACCATCGGTAAATAAGGATTAACCAGCCAGGGCCTGAGGAATTGTGTCCTCCGGGGAATTGTCATTTGGCGGCAGTTGTCTGTGACATGTTAGCAATACGTTCATAGATTACGGTGACCACTTTACATAAGGTGGTGGGTATGCCTCCAGACTTTGTATAAAAGAAATATTAACGTCAGAATCCTGGTACCCTCATCCATGGTTCTGATGGTCTCTTCGTACTTATTATGTTCTGATGACACTTTGGGTCACTTTTTGAACCAAAGCGTAACCTCCTGTACATGGTGCGCACCTTGCACAAACGAGGCGCTGGAAGAGAGGTTGGTATCATGATCGTAACATGTTTGTTAATCTTGGTCGGAATGAATTTAAGAAAAAATTGCATCCAAATAACAATTCACTTAAGGGTTGTTGTGTTCCTGTGTGTGAGTGAGGTCACCAGTAAGCTCCCAATCACTATTCTGATTTGGTGGCAACAAGGGAGAACTACCAGGCGTTTAGGCGGTTTTGCAATCTATATTATTGGAATCGATGTGTTAGGTAACAACTCACAGTTTAGGTCCCAATAGTGTTAGATATTTGATAAACCGTGGTGCACGGCAGTTGAGCTTCACTTGACTAGCCATCTCTTTGAGGTTTTAAATGCCTTATTTGTCATATTGCTCTCTCTCACTTTGCCAAGAGGGGAAGTCAATTCCAAAACTTCCTACTCCTACAAACTTCTTCTGATTAAATTCGTTTGTGAGTTCCAAGGCAGCTGTAGTTTAACCCCCGGGACGGCAATGGACTTCACTGTTCATTGCCTTTTTTGTGGTCGCCGCTGTTAATTCTGGCTACACAGGAGACACAGTGGTGGGTATGAGTAGTGGGCCTGTCCCGATAAAAAAAAAATAGCTCCCAAGAATTTGCTGTATTAGCAGCAAAGGTGGCATCGCGCGAAAAATACTCAATGTATTGCAAGCGTTTATAGGCTACAGTAACCACTAACCGGTATGCGCCCCGACCTTGTATATATATATTAAAAAAAAAACCAAGACACTGACATGTTCATATAAACAAATGTTTGTCCTGTGTGGGAATCGAACCCACGTGCGTTAGTGTCAAAGTAACTATAGCTTGCTTATGTATACTTTAAGATCCGGAGACCGGTATTATGTTATAATTAAAAACAATTCCATTTACATCGATTTATTTAGATCAGATAATTATCAATGAAATTATTGTTCAGTAAAAAAAAAACAATTTCAGCAATCGACATAAAACAGAGTCACTCACCTAAACTCTATGGAAAATAACTTACTTTTAAAAATGTACAATTTCCTATATCGAAGTTAAGACTTACACATTACGTGTCTGTGTGTTTATCTGTCGATTTCTCCGAACACGACGTCCAGCGTGCCGATGATGGCCACGATGTCTGCCAGCATGGCGTTCTTGCCGACCTTCTCTAAAGCCGCTAAGTGAGCGAACCCGGGCGCCTTTATTTTACACCTGAAAATACGGATAAGCTTTTATAAAGCAGATAAAAGACTTCTCAGCCGTTATCTTCATTGCTGAAGGTCGTATCTAGTCGGAGGTATAGATCGCTCTATGCACTATGCTCTACCACGTTTTTCTGTCCTCGGCGGTCTTAAAAGCTTCGGCTGTTGGTAGTAGGTTTTCAAGAGAGGTACGGCGCGTCAAAGCAGTCCGTCTGGGGAAGTACCTCCACCTCACAGAAAACCGCAGCCAAATAACAACTCTCTTAAGCATCGCGCGAGTGATACTTAATATATTACACGCGTTAATAGGCTACGGTACCCGCTTTACATCAGGTGGGCCGTATGCTTGTATGCCCCCCGACATAGTATAAAAAAAAGGCCAGTTAGTCTTTACAATGTCCGACCAACGTGTAGGAGAGCGACCGCGTGGTCTTTTCTCATCGACCTGGCCAACTACCGTGAGCCTCTCAACTGTCAGGGTTTCTACGAGCAAAAGCAGATAAAAGACTTCTTCTCAGTCGTTATCTTCACTGCTGAAGGTCGTATCTGGTCTGAGGTATTGATCGCTTTATGCACTATGCTCGTTTTTCTGTACTCGGCGGTATTAAAAGCTTCGGCTGATGGTAGGCCAGTTAGCGTCTGTCCGACCAACGGGTAGGTGAGCGACCGCGCGGTCTTTTCCCGTCGACCTGGCCGACTACCGTGAGCCTCTCAACTGTCAGGGTTTCTACGAGCGGCATGTCCCAAATTAATTGACGAAGAAGAAATGCCAAAAGAAACTTGCTGATATAGGTCTCTTGTCATTAGATATTACAATAAATGCATGTTACAATAATGATATCAAATGGTAGAACTAAAGATTATTAAGGACAGGTCGTCTGTGCTGAATTATTTCCAGACATCTTTGCCAGGTACATATTCATCAATTCTATAATAATCCCTTTTACAGAGAGTATTTTTGATGTGCAGTGATAGGTTTAGCGGATAAAGTACCAGTTTATTAACTAGTTCTTGGTTCCAATCCTATTGCGTGTTGTTGTTTACGGATTTATTTATGTGAGAGGTCTATGGGGCCGTTGCGCGCGTCTAACTAAACACGTAGGTTAAGCAACGTCGAACGCAGCCTGTCTATGGATGGGTTTATCTATCTCGAGCTTCTCTAGGCCGTCGGTCGGTCGGCTGTTGTCGATAGATAACAGTCGTTTAGTCAAAGGCCTTCGGGCGGCTTGAAATCATTGGCCTCCGCCAATTCGCAGTTGAGCAGCGTGGTCGAATATACTCTTAAACTGTAGAAGGGAGACCCGTATACCTGCAGTGGGATGAGTAAGGGTGTTGGATTCCTTAGTACAGGCTATGGATGAGTTCTATCATTAAAGGAAGCGTCGGTTGTTTCCTTAACCGTAGTTTGTTTGATTCCCTCAGTCCACTCTGTCAGACAGTGAATTGAAAAAATATTCACGGTTCCAACTGGTGGATCTTAGAGGAAAAGGTCCATCCAGGAAAGTATCCATGAATCTACATGTAGATTGAAGAGGACACAAAGTATCCAATGACTCACATGTAGATTGAAGAGGAAACAAAAGTATCCAATGACTCACGTGTGGATCTAGACTGTGGATTGAAGAGGAAACAAAAGTATCCATAGACTCACATGTGGATCTAGACTGTGGATTGAAGAGGAAACAAAAGTATCCATAGACTCACATGTGGATCTAGACTGTGGATTGAAGAGGAAACAAAAGTATCCATAGACTCACATGTGGATCTAGACTGTGGATTGAAGAGGAAACAAAAGTATCCATAGACTCACATGTGGATCTAGACTGTGGATTGAAGAGGAAACAAAAGTATCCAATGACTCACATGTAGATTGAAGAGGAAACAAAAGTATCCAATGACTCACGTGTGGATCTAGACTGTGGATTGAAGAGGAAACAAAAGTATCCATAGACTCACATGTGGATCTAGACTGTGGATTGAAGAGGAAACAAAAGTATCCATAGACTCACATGTGGATCTAGACTGTGGATTGAAGAGGAAACAAAAGTATCCATAGACTCACATGTGGATCTAGACTGTGGATTGAAGAGGAAACAAAAGTATTGAAGGATCTACATCTCGATTGAATAGGAAATAAAAGTAACGAAGAATGTACATGTTGTTTGAAAGGAAACGTAAAAAAAGGATCCACATGTGGCGCTAGACTGTGGTGGATCCTAGTGGACGAAAGGTTATGTACTTTTATTAGACAATTTGTATACCGGCTGCAGATGTTTGTCACTAGAATTGTATATGAAACTGACCTGTATGGTTTGGAGCTGCCGTCAGAGACGAGGTACACGCCGAACTCTCCCTTGGGCGCTTCAATGGCGGTGTAGGTGGCACCCGGTGGCACCTGGTACCCCTGCGTGAACAGCTTGAAGTGATGGATGAGGGCCTCCATCGACGTCTGAAAGAATACCAGGGTATGTGTTTTAGGGTTCCGTACCCAAAGGGTAAAACGGAACCCTATTACTGAGACTCCGCTGTCCGTCCGTCCGTCCGTCTGTCACCAGGCTGTATCTCATGAACCGTGATAGTTAGACAGTTGAAATTTTCACAGATGTATTTCTGTTGCCGCTATAACAACAAATGCTAAAAAATAGAATAAAATAAATATTTAAGGGGTCTCCCATACAACAAACGTGATTTTTTAGCTTGTTTTTGCTCGATATTGATAACGGCAACAAGTAGACGCTTGAAATATTCACAGAATATTTAGCTCTATATAAAATGTATATTTTAAGAATAAATAATTAAATTAAAATAAAACAAATATTTAAGGGGGGCTCTCATACAACAAACGTGATTTTTTTTGTCGTTTTTATAGATAATGGTACGGAACCCTTCTTGCGCGAGTCCGACTCGCACTTGGGCGATTTTTTTTAAAAATCCGTACCCATAAGGAAAATTGCGTTTGTCGTGGACCGGCGGCTTTGTAGGAAAGGGGTACAACCAAGATTGAGTAATGCTACTTCAACACCAGACTCGTGGGTTCGATTCCCACAAAGGACAAACATGTCTGTTTTTCATGGTCTGGATGTTTTTAAGTGAAGTGGGACGCATCATAAAAGCCTGACTGGGGAAGTTCAACTCACAGAAAAACGAAGAACAACTGCCTGGAGGGTTGTTGTGTTCCTGCGAGTGTGTGGGGTTACCAGTGAACTTCAAAGCAGTTGCTGTCTTAGCAACAGGGGTGGCAATGCGCGAGTAATTCTTGTATTACAAGCGTCATAAGCTACGGTGACCACTTTTTATCAGGTGGGCCGTATGCATACCGACGTTGTGTAAAAAGAAGCTCCTTAGGAGTTGCCGTATTTGCAGTGGGAGTGGCTCGTGAACTATACTTCCAGTACAACAACGTCGGGAGGTGACATTCGAACGACCCTATACATTAGTTTTAGTCAAGTGGTTACCTTAGACTAAATGCTTGCAATACAGGGAGTATCGTTCGCGCGTTGCCACTTCTGTTGCTAACTCAGCAACTCCTTAGGAGCTTACTGGTGACCTCACTCACACGCAGAAAAATAACAAACTACCAGGTAATTGTTATTTGGCTGCGGTTTTTCGCGAGGTGGAGGTACTTGCCTAGTGGGGATGTTTTGTTTCGCCTTACCTCTCTTAACTTCTCTTGCCTCGAGCCTTAGATATCGGGGAGCGTACATGAAAAGAGCAATGAATATTAAAACAGCGAGCGTAAAGATTTGACTGCAAAACATCCCCCACCCCTTCCTCCAAGTATTTTTTGGTCCGTACATCGTCGGTTTCTTTAAATACCTTCATTTCTTCCCTGGAGGGCGGCGTGAGCTTCGCGTCGTCGGTCTTCACCGCTCCAGCGGGCATCTTGTTCAGGCACTGCTCGATGATACGCAGAGACTGCCGCATCTCCTCGGCGCGACATAGATACCTAGGACACACAAAAAACACATTATATATTACTTACTGCATACGCGGCGGGCGGAGTTGAGCTCACTGGCAAGTTTGTTCATGTGAACTAATATTTTTTATGCGCGTAAGAGTGATCATCATCCGAGCGTTCTATCCCGGTCGCGTCCTACACTTCCGCGCGTCCGCTTTCCGGCTGTCACCCCTCCATTTCGCGCGGTCTTCGCCATCCCTTATATTGAGATCACTGGCACCCATGTCATCCCTCACGAGACGTCTAGCCAGCACTTCTTGGCCCTACCCCTTCAACCGGGACCCGGCGCAGGTGGCATGACCAGACATTTGTTCCCCACGTACTCGTAACTTGCCGGTTTTCGTAAGACGTGGCCGTACCAGCGTAGACGACACTAGCTCAAGTGCAGGCCACGGTTCGATTTATAATCCTGTCCTTTCAGCTTAACCGGCTTTCTAGGGTCACAAACGACACCATCTCACGCCACTTGGCCCAAGACGCTGATATGCGTGCCTTGACGTCGCAATCGATGTCTCCGGACGCGTGGAGGACAGTTCCCAAATACCTATAGCGCTCCGGTAAGACTATCTGATAGTATTGTCTTAGGTTTTCGCGATTGTTACACATTGAATTAAACAATTTTTAACGGAAATATCGCGTGTTTTATTTATTTTGTTGAACCTGGCGTTTCGAACGCTTTGCAGCGTCCGTGGTCGTGGTCTTCCTGCGACCACGGACGCTGCAAAGCGTTCGAAACGTCAGGTTCAACAAAACTATCTGATAGTCTAGTGGATAAAGAACCTGCCTATTAACCGATTGGTCTGGTTCGAATCCCGGTGTGAGCGTGTACCACTAAATTCGTGTTTTCGGATTTATGTACACATTTGTAATTATCACTCGGTAACCCTACGTCCAAGAAATTATTTTCGAAAGACGTGTGAACCAACCAAAATGTCTGCTTTTCCCCGCGAGTTGTGGAGGTCTGACGGCAGTCGTTCCAAAATTAGTATCTTGAAAAGAGGTAGGACCCAGCAAGGGGTCGTGCTGTGCTCCACCGCGTCAGACATTCTGGTAGTGGCAAGACCTCTTGCTCAAAATATCCGTCTGGGGAAGCACCTCCACCTTACAAAAGACCGCAGCTAAATAGCAATTCTGGGAGGATTCTTGTGTTCCTGTGTGTGAGTAAGGTCGTCACTTATTTGAGAAATCGTTGTACAGGCAGCGGGTGGACCGGCGGATTTCGAACCGCCACGAACAGTGTGGGCGCGGAAGGCTGGCGCGACGGTCAGGGAGACGCGGTGAAACAACTGACCGCAAGCCGCCCGCGGGCCAATAGGGTTCCCGAACCCGTTTCATAATCTCCGCCACGAGAGGCTGAACCGCTACCCGCGAAAAAAACCCTATTGTAGTGGTCGTGTCGGAGAAGGAGACCGAAGTGGACCGGGACCCTTCCGCCCGTCGAGCCAGCAAATCTCATAACCTGTACTATCCAGCGGTGGAAGATACCGCGCTTTTGTCTTCTACTCTGTCGGCTCAGCAACTTCTCTTTTTAGAGAACCTCAATCGACTTTAAAAATGGCACCGATAAAAAATTGAAAATGAAAAATTACAGCGGCTCAATAAATGTGAATTTTTGGAACATCAGGGGACTTCACTCCAACATTAACGCGGTTCACTACCACCTCGAGACCGCTCGGCCGAC
Source organism: Pyralis farinalis (assembly GCA_947507595.1). Classification (NCBI taxonomy): domain Eukaryota; kingdom Metazoa; phylum Arthropoda; class Insecta; order Lepidoptera; family Pyralidae; genus Pyralis; species Pyralis farinalis. Next base: position 4,247,787 of record OX382263.1, read on the forward strand.
CCTTCTTTTCCTCACGGAGACACAAATATCCTCACCGGCCGACACAGCTTACTTACATTAACCCCGGTACAAACTCGAATACTTATTTGTGTGTCGTGCCGGGGTATGTCTTTGTGGAAGACGGCCAATGTGCACCCGGTGCCCAAAAAATGGTGATAGATCAGATCCATCGAATTACAGGCCTATTGCCATAACCTCCCTTCTCTTCAAGGCGATGGAGCGTTTGATAAACACACGACTCCTGGCATACCTGGAGGATCACGATCTAATCAGCGACCGTCAATACGGCTTTCGCCACGGTCGTTAGACTGGTGATCTTCTAGTGTATCTTACACACCGCTGGGCTTTGGCTAGCTATAGAGTCAAGATGAGGCATTGGCTTTTAGCCTAGATATGGCAAAGGCGTTCGATCAAGTCTGGCATTGGTCTCTTCTGTCGAAGTTACCATCGTACGAGCTGCCCGAGGGTTGCACAAACCCTGGGTTGCACGCCTCTTATCCAGCAGATGCATCAAAGCCGTGGTTGATAGTAGTTGTTCCGATCCGTCCCACAGGGCTCTGTGTTGTCCCCAACGCTGTTTCTGCTGCACATCAATGACATGTTGTCAATTGACAGCATTCATTGTTATGCGGACGATAGTACTGGGGACACTTATTACACAGGCCGTGCTGGCACCCTTCGTTCCATTGTGGAGGAAAGCCGCGTTAGACTTGTGTCTGAAATGGAGGGTACTTTGTGTAAAGTATCTGACTGGGGGCGATTGAACCTAGTCCAATTCAACCCTACCAAGACACAAGTCTGCGTGTTCACCGCTAAGAAACCCCCATTTGCTGTGGTTTTCCAATTCCAGAACAAGTCGCTCACGATTGCTAAGAGCATTGGGGTTCTCGGTGTCGAGATCTTCAGCGATGTTCAGTATCGAAGTCACCTGGAGGAGGTCAAACTGGCGTCTAAGAAACTAGGTGTGCTCTACATAGCCAAACAGTACTACAGCTCGGCATATGGAGTACTGTAGCCACCTTTGGGCGGGAGCACCTGGATACCAGCTAGGACCTTGTGACTCGGTGCAGAGACGAGCTGTGAGGATCGTCGATGATCTTGAACTCACACACGGCATTGAGCCCTTAAGTTTGAGAAGAGATTTTGCCTCCCTTTGCGTGTTCCACCGATTGTACAATGGGTTGTGTTCTGAGGAGTTGTTCGACATTATGCCATCAGCCTCGTTTTACAATCGCACTGCTCGCCGATGGCTGGGAGTTCATCCTCATACACCGGAACCGCTGGTTGCGTACTGTGCGGTTCTAGAGAAGTTTTCTACTAGACTACTAGAGAACTATTAAGTTTGTGGAATCCTTCAACTCCTTGTCGAGGTTTCCCCAAGAGACTGCAGTATGGGGTTCTTCAAGAAAGGCGTGAAGAGGTCCTTACAGGGTCAGCAACGCAAGAGCGACACCCCTGGTGTTGCAAATGTCCATAGGCCACGGTGACTGCTTACCATTAGGCAGGCCGTACGCTTGTTTGCCACCTTAGTGGTATAAAAAAAAAGAATTAAAGGCGGGAGAGGATGGGGATGAGTGAAAAGATATTTAATAGAGGGAAGTTGTTTAGGTCTGCCTATTTGTTCATAACACATACGTTTTAGAAGCAATTTTAAACCCACGTATTAATATAATATACCGTATAATAGTAGAAAACATCAACTCAAATCCTTAGTCTTAGATACCGGACCCCGCCAATCCTAATAGATTAGTTATTACGAGTACATGTTGTGTGAATAGTGTGTATGAGTGAGGCAGTGTGTATGAGTGAGGCAGTGTGTATGAGTGAGGCAGTGTGTATGAGTGGGGCAGTGTGTATGAGTGAGGCAGTGTGTATGAGTGAGGCAGTGTGTATGAGTGAGGCAGTGTGTATGAGTGAGGCAGTGTGTGCGTGTCGTTGTGTATGTCACCTGTCGTAGCAGTCTCCGTTGGTGCCGATCGGCACGTCGAACTCGACGGCGTCGTACGCGTCGTAGGGCTGCGACTTGCGGAGATCCCATTTGATACCAGAGCCGCGGAGCATCACACCGCTGCAATTACAAAACAAAACGCATGACTTTTATTTTCTTGAGAAAGTTATTTATTCAAGTATAACATGCTATCTATCTATAACGCGCCAAATCCCATGCGGGGTAGGCAGAGAGAACCTCGCGCCACATGACTCGGACACAAACATCACTCGCTTCTTTAACATTTATAGCTCTTATGCAGGCTCCTGACATCACCTTCTGATAAAACACGATCAATGTGGTCATGGAAGGTAAGTTTTGGCCTTCCTCGGCTCCTACATCCTTCTACTTCCGCGTTGTATATCTGTTTTGTAAGCCTTTTCTCCTCCTCCTGTTCCTTACATCGTTATTACGAACGCGGTCTACAAGCGTTAGGCCACAAATTTTGCGCAAAGCTCGTATTTCGACCGCGTTTATCCTACTAAAGTTAGCGTTGGGACCAGCACTGCATTGTGTATAGCCAGCTGTGCCTTCTGGCTCAAGCTTTTACTGCCAAGAAGTTTTCCCAACGCTCCATTCACACTATTCCCAGCACTCACTCATCTTTCCACATCAGCGGTGTACTTTCCATCCCTGCTGAGACCGCATTCAAGATTTTTAAGAGATTTAGGGCGCATCAAAGCAGCCCGTCTGGGGAAGTATCACCTCTACCTCACAGAAAATCGCAGACAAATAACAACTTCCTGTAGGGTTGTTGTGTTCTTGCGTGTGAAAGTCACACGCAAGTCACCAGCAAGCACCTGAGTTGCTGTGCGCTAGCAACAGAGGCATCGCGCGAGTGACACTTAATGTATTGCGAGCGTTCATAGGCTACGTTAACCGCTTTACATCAAGTAGGTCGTATGCTTGAACGCCTCTCGCTGTTGTATAAAATATATATATGTCGCAGAGGTAGCAACACCATATTGAGAAGCCCGGAAGAAATCAATCCCCGTGATGCTAGTTTTAATAATAACGGATCAAAATGTCAAGTCGGAGCTTGGGTGGAATCGACATCGTTGGATTGGCAACACCGGTTGTGTTTGTTATTGTTGTCAGTTGTCAAAAACGTCAAGATGAGATACTGTCATTGGAAGCGCATTACGAATCGAGCAATGGAGCCAATCGCACGTGTCGCGTCCACCGCATTTTGAATCCGTTGTAATCTGCGATCTGAGTATAACTTTTGTTACGATTATTATTGTAATGGACTGATTAAATATTGAGAAGATTAACTACGCTGGTATTTCGCTTTATTCACCATGAACAACGAGCCACCTGACGACAATTACATCCACGTTCTGACATCAGACGTGGGATGTAACCCAACCGCCCCTATATGGAAAAATGGAAATAGTGATGAAGAAAAATGGCGTCTTTTACTTGAGCAGCAAAACCAGAATCTTTTAGCATTGGTTCAAGCGATGAAAGGACCATCGACTAGCATTGACATTCAGCTGTCCGAATTCGATCTTGACAAAGGAAATGTGGACGCGCGTGCATGGATCAATACCGCGGATATGTGTGTACCGGATCAGCAACTGAGTGGTGTTCCGCTGATGTTTGCTTTGAGCCGTGCGCTGAAGAGACAAGCTGCTGCTTGGCTATCTCAAGTATCTTTCCATGGCATGTGTTGGAGTGACTTCGAGGACCTTTTCATATCAAGTTACCTGCTTCCACTGCCGGGGAACAGGCCTCTATGTATCCAGCGGCCCCAATCGACGTAACCAGGGTGGAGCCAGCGGTACTAACGGCACCCGAGCTACGGCGGAGAAACGAGTGGATATGTGCAGCATCAACGCCCCTGCTGGGATAATGCGACACTCTGGTGAGCAGTACCTATTCTATTATGATTCTGGAGCCGAATGCTCGCTTATAAAGGAGATGTAATGACACTGTAACTTTGACTGTTATTGGACAGACGTCAGTTCATAGCACTATTCAAATTTTGACTACTGTTGAAATACATTCAGTTAGAAATCCTCTTTCACGTACAGCCTGACTCTTACTTACGATATGACGTTCTAGTAGGCCGCGAACTATTAAAACAAGGTCTAGCAGTTCATGTGACTCCTGATAAGTTACAGTTTACTAGGACAATTGTTGTTTGCGCATGTGATGTTTCCAATGCCCGAATATTGACAAAAATGCTGACTATGACAAAACACGTTTTGACAGTACAAAAGCTAAATGTGTTAACTTTAAAGTTGGAGACTTTGTATTATTGAAAAATGAAGTGCGTAATCAAACGAAGCTCGATCCTAAGTACTGAAAGAGAAGAAGATCCTGGGGTGCTTGAAGGAGACCGTTACGTTTAGAGGCTTTTAGTGGTGACCGTACCTACAAGTACGCTCATGATTGCTTGTGAAAAATGCCTAATGATTGCCCTCAATTAGATGAGGATGATAATCGATCGAAGACTATTGAGCAATAATGTTGTTTAGAATTTTAAGAGTTCTGTTTTCATGCAAATTGTGAGAGTATCCGCCGGATGGAGGCGATGGCTTTCTTGAGAGTATCCGCCGGATGGAGGCGATGGCTTTTTTGAGAGTATCCGCCAGATGGAGCCGATGGTTTTGAGAGTATCCGCCGGATGGAGGCGATGATTTTGAGAGTATCCGCCGGATGGAGGCGATGATTTCATGTTAGCAGAATCCAGTAAAAATGTTGAATTAACTTTAAACTAAATGTTGGCAGATAATTGCACAATGGTCTCGATTGTGAATTATAACTTAGAGTTAAATGCAAATTGTACCAAGTTACTGGTTAATTGAAATTTGTTTTACTTGAAATAAATGTTGACTAAAGCCAGTCTCAGTCAGGGTTGGCCGAGCTGGAGTAAGATCTGTTTCTGTTCAGATTTTTTGGTTACAGATTACGCACACGAGGGCGTGTGATGCATCAGAATGGCCGTGTCGCAGAGGTAGCAACACCATATTGAGAAGCCCGGAAGAAATCAATCCCCGTGATGCTAGTTTTAATAATAACGGATCAAAATGTCAAGTCGGAGCTTGGGTGGAATCGACATCGTTGGATTGGCAACACCGGTTGTGTTTGTTATTGTTGTCAGTTGTCAAAAACGTCAAGATGAGATACTGTCATTGGAAGCGCATTACGAATCGAGCAATGGAGCCAATCGCACGTGTCGCGTCCACCGCATTTTGAATCCGTTGTAATCTGCGATCTGAGTATAACTTTTGTTACGATTATTATTGTAATGGACTGATTAAATATTGAGAAGATTAACTACGCTGGTATTTCGCTTTATTCACCATGAACAACGAGCCACCTGACGACTATTACATCCACGTTCTGACATATATATATCTCCTTCACTTGTTCCAACACTGAACTGACATTAAACCTTCATGGTGTGAGATTTTCGAGTGAAACTTTTTTCCCATGATACTACTGATGACGATTTTCTTTTAAAAAATGTGTAATATTTGATTTTTGAATTTAAATGGTTTTTTTTTATTCAGCTTAGACGAGAAAGATGGATACTTGGAAAATCAGAGTATTTTTTTGAGTACGAGTTCCGACGCGGAACTGACGCGGCAGAAACGGCTCGCAATATCAATGCTGCGTTTGAAGAGGAGACTGCTAATGAACGCATTGTGCGTTTTTGGTTTAAACGCTTTCGTAATGGAAACTTCGACTTGAAGAACGAACCACGTGGAAGACCGCCCAGGCGAATAACGCTGAATTGACTGGAATAATATCCCTTACTATATGTTTGACGGCACACCAATAAAGTCCAGCGATAAAGTGGAAAATTTGGGAATCATTGTTGATAATTTTTTATTTTGGTCAATTTCATCCACTTGTTCCAACACTTCATCATCAACCGTGTTAATATGTTTCTTTTAAGTATACATGATATTGTGATTTGGCAATAAAAATATTTCAATTTCAATTTCAAAATTTCAACCGTAATCTGGTTTTGGTTTCTTCTCATACAACGTACTGCTTATAGAAAACCTTTAAAAATTCTATAACAGTATGTATAAACACAACTGTCTGATAACCATTTACGGTACAGGAAGTCAATTAGAAGTAGAAATAAGTTGTGTACGTCGGTACATCAGCTTGCTAGGACTGGTAGATCTTTTCTTGTAAATTGTATTCGATTTTATAATAAACTAGCGGCCCGCCCCGGCTTCGCACGGGTGGACATTTATTTTTTAAACATTTTGGGATAAACGAAGAGTAAATGTATCTTTAGAGAGTTTTTTAAATAGTTTTTCTTAAGTAGCTTTTTTTTTCAGACAAATTACTTTAAGTGGTACGTACTTAGTGGTATTAAATTTTTTATTAGTTTTTATCAATAACCCTAATTACATCGGAAAGTTTATTTTTTATTTATTTATATTGTTTTTAGTTTTATTTTTACATTTCTTTTTTACATTTATTTTAATATATATAACATATATTTCGAGACTTTATATTAATTTAATTTATTAGGTTTTACTTTTTTAGTTTCCAATATGTCTACGTTAAGGCTGTATACTATATTGGATGTGGTATTCGTAGATGGCAACAAAAAATATTTATTTTTAGGAATCCTACTCGAGAAAGTGCAACATATAATTGGCTATGAGAAAAGCATTCTTCTCTTAGGTCGATGCCAAAGATCGAGAAAGTTTGTCCCTGGGATTTATTTATTATAAGGGCAAACGATACCTTTACAGGAAACTGTAACCTTTTAAAAGACATGGGCAAATCTGTTGGTATCATCGGGATCCGCGGAATGTGAGCTAGCTGTCCGGCCGTGGGACCGGTGATGATTGTTGCTATAATTAGATTGTCTCGTAATTCCTTTATCAAAAGCCTTGTGTATCAGGAAATCACCTGATAAAATTAAAGCTATGATCGAAGCTCAAAAACCCGAAAATGTAAAACAATTGCAATCTTTTTTAGGGTTAATAAACTACGAGTACTATAGAAGCTTTGTGCCGGATGCCTCATCAATTTTAAGCCCCCTATATGACTTGTTACATGTAAAAAGTAAATGGGAGTGGACGAAATTGCATGACATTGCTTTCAGCACAATAAAACAGCGAATAGCGTCTGATCAAGTGTTAGCTCATTTTGACCCGGATTTAACAATAATCTTGACGGTTGATGCGTCTTCAACAGGGGTTGCTGCCATTTTGACGCAAAGAAACCAAGATGGCGAAGAAAGGCCTGTTTCGTTCGCTTCCAGAACGCTTTCAGCAGCTGAAAAGCGATACTCACAAACCCAAAAGGAAGCGACTGCTATAATTTTTGGTGTTAGGCGTTTTCACCAATACTTGTATGGGCGTGCTGTTCCTTTTATTTTGAGAACGGATCATAAGCCTCTGTTGACGATTTTCGGGTCACACCGTGGCAGGTCCCCAGGTATCGGCAAATCGGCTACAACGTTATGCAATATTTTTATCTGGTTACAACTACATAATAGAGTATATACGCAGCGAGAATAATAGTGCGGATTTTCTATCTCGATCCCTACCGGCGTCCGAGAACGATAAGGACGCGCAAAATGAATCGAGCGGGGAAACGCGTGATTGCGATGAACGCACTGCGTATGTACATTTAGTGAGTGAAGGTTGCTTACCGGTTACATTACACGAATTCATTCAAGAAACTGAGCGTGACGTACTACTCATAAAAGTGAAGAAATATTTATCGAGTGGTTGGCCTAGGAAAGTTATGGATCCAAAGTTAGCAGCGTATTACAACTGTAGGACTCGACTATCGCTAGAGAACGGTGTTTTGATGCGCGGCCATAAGGTAGTGATTCCGGAGGTATTCCAGGATAGAGTATGCGATGAGCTTCATAGTTCGCACTTTGGAATCGTCAAAATGAAGGTGGAAGCTCGTGCGCGGTTGTGGTTCCCCGGCATAGACGCGGCTTTGGAACGGCGTGCAGGGGCATGCGCTGTATGCGCACAGTTACGCCCGGTTCCGGCTCGTACGCCTCTCACGGTGTGAAAGCTACCTCCTCATTCTTTTTATAGGATTCATGTGGACATGCTGGGACCTCTTAATGGTCATATGTATCTTATAGTCGTGGACGCGTTTACAAAGTGGATCGAATGCTACGAAATGTCATCGACGTATGGGTCGAAAGCGGTTATAGGGAAGTTATGCGAATTAATGTCTAGAGTAGGAATACCAAATGTGATCGTGAGCGACAATGGTACATCAATTACATCGCAGGAATTTCAAAATTTTTGTAGCTTGAATGGCATTAAGCATATTTTATCCCCGCCTTATCATCCGTCCAGTAATGGTCAAGCGGAGTTGTGTGTAAAAATAGTTAAGAAAGGGCTCCAGAGTATTATTATGGAAAGCGCTCATAAAAAGCCGGCAAACGAAAAAATATTGAAATTTCTGTTCGATTATAGGAATTCTAAAAATACCACTACGGGTAAGTCACCAGCCGAATTGCTATACGGACACACACTAAGATCGCGCCTAGATCTTTTAAAAAACAACGACACCAACCCTGTATCCACAGACCTTTCTAAACAGGTAGCGCGGCAACAGTCTTTACAGGCTAAGTATTATAAAAGTAAAGAAAGGAGACACCCCCAAGTAAATGATCTGGTTTGGGTTAAAATGTTTAAAAACAATCATAAGTTTACCTGGGCAAAAGGAGCAGTGATAAAGACAATTGGTAGGGTAATGTACCTGATTCATGTACCGGACTTAAACATTAAAGTTACAAGGCATATAGATCAAGTAAGGTTCTACGTAGCGGAGGTTGGTCAGCGCAAGGACTTCACTGCAGAGGACCCCGACTGGGACCCTGACACCGTTCCGGTGATCACAAGACAAATTACTGATCAATGTCGTCCATCAGCAACAGACGGCACTGTGGCACCGGCATTAACCTTTGCAGACGGAGGAGAGGAGCTTGATGCTGATTGTGGGGAAGGATCAATAAGCGATTGCGAGCGAGACCATAACGCTGTACCAACCATACCACACGCAAGTATCGGAGGCGAGAGTGCCAATATACACATGTCTGACTGTGATGGCGAATTTGCGACGCCTGTGGTTGACGACACAGATAATGCAATGGTTAAGACTCCTGCCGAACCAAATCTTACGGATAGATCCAAACGTTCACGTCAGCGAGTTAGTAGGCTATGTATCTAATTAGATGTTTGTAAAATAAAGGGTGAGGGATGTTGTATATGTTAGTTTTAAGTTACAAGGCGGCTGCGACCACCCACCGACCGTATGGTATGAATAAAGGCAGTGTAACAGTATCTAGCTTGTTTGTCGGTTGTGTCCGTCATCTTATCCTCATATAAAACAATTATCCAATAATACTTACGAATATGAGAGCACGTTTAAGTAATGACGGCAACGACAATTTCTCACAAAAATTACTTAAACTTGGAAGCGGAAAATTACCAATCTCCAATTGCAGGCTATGTGCATACATACATAATATACGGTCTTTACATACTTCATGCTCTTTTCATGCACGCTCGCCGGTTCCTGGGGCTCCTGACATCACCTTCTGATAAAACACGACTAATTTGGTCATGGTACTCGTAGGTTAGTCTCGGTCTTCCTCGGCTCCTACATCCTTCCACTTTTGAATTGTATATCTGTTTCGTCATTCTTTCGTCGTGCATTCTTTTTACATGTCCGAACCAACGGAGCACGCCTTTTCTTATCTTAACACCGACACTCTCTTTCAGACCAACTCTTTCTCTCACGTACGAAGAAGGTATTTTATAATAAATTTGAGTGACCTGAAGCCGTAGTTGAGTGCATCCTGGGCGGTGACCACGCCGATGTCCTTGGTCCTCTGCACCCAGAGCCTGTTTGTGGTCAACACATCCTCCACCTCATCGATGCGTTCAGCAAACTTCTCACTGAATTCGTATATGTCATCCATCAGACCAAGTGGCATGTCCTGGAAGAAGGTATTCTCATTTTTTTACTCAACGTCGGGAGGCATTTCGGCAGTTGACGAGCTCGGTGGCTCAGTCGTTAATGACGCGACTTTGACACCGACGCTCGTGGGTTCGATTCCCACACAAGGCAAACATTTGTGTGCATGAACATGTCTGTTTGTCTTGGTCTGGATGTTTTAAGAGAAGTAGGGCGCATCAAAGCAGCCCGTCTGGGGAAGTAACTCCACCTCACAGAAAACCGCAGCCAAATAACAACTCCCTAGAGGGTCGTTGTGTTCCTGCGTGTGAGTGAGGTCACCAGTAAGCTCCTAAGGGGTTGCTGTGTAAGCAGCAGAGGAGACATCGCGCGAGTGATACTTAATATATCGCTAGCGTTAATAGGTTTCGATACCCGCTTTACATCAGGTGGGTCGTATGCTAATATGCCTCCTGACGTAGTACAAAAAAAGGCATACGGCCAACCCGCTGTAAAGCGGTGACCGTAGCCTATGAACGCTTGTAATCATTTGCGCGATGTCACCTTTGTTGCCAACACAGCAACTCCATAGGAGCTTACTGGTGGTGCACTCGCACGCAGGAACACAACAAGCCTTCAGGTATTTGTATTATCTGCTTATTTGTTAAAATATTCTCCCATCCGTGAGTAGGCACGAATCGTTGACATGTTCAGACGGCAAAACATTAGTTTTTTGTGAGGGCGGAGTGCCTTTGTGTGCAGGCAAGTGGTTTATTGGTTTGTATGATAGGTGAGTCTGTTGTTATATACCTACGAGTGAGTGTGGTAACCAGTACGCCCCAAAGGAGTTGCTGTGTTAACAGCAGTGGTGCAGCAGATTATAGGCTACGATTTTACATCAGGCGGGCCGTACACTTACGGCGTATCAAAGTCGTATACTATAGTAGGCATTAAAATGTAGTGAAAATAAGCTGGGAGTTCATCCTCATACACTGAAACCGCAATGGTCGCGTACTGTGCGGTTCCTGAGAAGTTTTCTACCGAGAACTATTAAGTTGTGGAATGAGCTCCCTGCCGAGGTATTCCCAAGGGACTACAGTATGGGGTTCTTCAAGAAAGGCGTGAAGAGGTTCTTACAGTGTCGGCAACGTAAGAGTGACACACCTGGTGTTGCAAATGTCCATAGGGTACGGTAACTGCTTACCATCAGGCAGGCCGTATGCTTGTTTGTCACCTTAGTGGTATAAAATAAAATGTAATTTTTTTTATGAATATCAATAAATTCCACATCAACCCTTACTCATCGTACTGCAGGGATACGGGTCTCCCTTCAACCGAAGGGGTTTAGAGCATACGCTGCTCAAATGCGGATTGGTGGAGGCCATTGTTTTCAAGCTGCCCGAGGGCCACAGAGGCTTAACGACTGTTATCTATCGACAACAGCCGGGACCGACGGCTTAACGTACCCCTCAAAGCACGGAGAAACTCGAAATAGATAAACCCATCCATAGACAGGCTGCGATCGACGTTGCTTAACCTGCGTGTTTGGTTCGAATGTCACGCGCAACCACGCCATCGAGCCCTCAATAAATATAAATTACCACTGTATAATGAATATTTTAGATTTAAACCTTATGAATAAATAGACAATTTGATAATATGTCCATTTTAATACTTTAGACATAATGAAACTAAAGGCTCCCGACGGTGTAAAAAAAAACTATCAATGTTGCTTGACATTAAGTACTCACAAGGGCCACACCACCAGGTCGTATATATGCAGCGTGCATCCTAGCTCCACTGACTCTCTCGTAGAACTCCATGAGCTTCTCTCGCTCCTCGAACAGCCAGAAGAACGGCGTCAGCGCTCCGATGTCCAGCGCATGGGTGCCGATGGCCATGATGTGGTTCAGGATACGGGTAATTTCGGCGAACAGGGCTGAAATATACACAACATGAGTACTCCTACTGGGGATACACCTCCACTGTGAGGTGAAGAAGAAATCTGTAGAGAATCACTACTAAAACCACAACTAAATAACAACACCTTCATTGTATTTCTGTGAGAGAGTGAGGTTACTAGTAAGCTCTTGAGTAAGTTGCTGTGTCAGCAGCAGGAGTAACAACGTGCAAGCGATATTTTCTGTATTGCAAGCATTCGTAAGCTACGGTAATCACATTACATCAGGTGGGCATTATGCTTGTATTACTGCCAACGTTGTATTAACTCAAATTACTCAAAGCCGTCCAAATTTATATACAAATAACTAAAAAGACATACGACCTGTGGACCACTACAGTAGCAAATAAACCTACTTCGTTCTTAGCCTACTATAACCATTTACATCGGGTGGGCCATATGATTGTATGCCTCCTGACCTTGTTATAAAAATCCATAAATTTGTTCATGCGAGTGAGTAAGGTCAACACGTTCAACATTACGTACGGTAACGCACCGTCCCCGCAGTCACACAAACGATAATCTTTTATGTTCCAAGAGTGAGCCTTTGATAACCACCAGACCGAGATAAATAGACGTGACCGTGCACACAAATGTTCGTCATGTGTGGGAATCAAATCTTTGAAAATTGGTGTTAAAATAGCATTAAATTAGGCACACTAAGTTATGAATGTCCGTCTCGCAAAAACTCAGAATGACCACTTTGCGAAAAGTCCCCATCTCAGAATGTCCCATCTTCATAAAGTGCCCTTCGCATATTGTCCCTGTTACGTTTTGCCTTGTCCTAGAGAGAGTCCTGAGTGTATAAAAATCCTTACTGATATCTGATATGATAATAATATCATTTATTTCTCCCGACAAAACAAGGTACACACAACGACAAGATATGTTAGACACCTACAACGCCATTTTTATTCCTAATACGTGCGTCATACAAACTGTACAAAAGTCAAACAATCTAGCTTGAAGTGCTGCTGTGTGTACATAAATATTTTAGTAAATAGGTACACTAAGAAAGAGTAGACATAGCTAAGAGCCGATAATGCGCAGAATGCCCCCCAAGAACAAAAGTTTATTTTTCCCCGAATGTCCCGCATGCTAGTCTTCTACACAGTATTTCCTCTTCGCAAAACGTCCCTTGATACAAGAATGCCCCGTCTCAGAATGTCCCCTTTGCAAAGCATCTTTATCATGTGTTGCTCTGTCACGGAGGAAATGAGTGTACAAAAAACCTTACTTACTCCTAATATACTTGGCCCTTATCGGTATGTCAATATTGAGTAATTTCTCCACGGCCAGGCTGTAGCACTGCTCGTTGCACATCATGGACACATAGTCCAGACGATCGAAGTATGGCAACGCCTGGGTATACGTCTTGTACTCAATGAGCTTCTCCGTGCCGCGGTGCAGGAGACCGATGTGGGGGTCGGCTGATCGCACAGTCTGAAAGTATGCAAAGAAACATTGGACGATGATGGAACGCTCGGAGGACCGGAGGGGCGATGATGTTTTGGAATAACATTAAACGTCGTTCAAGGAGCAGCCATGTTTTTGAAATGTATTACAGAAGTCAAAATGTCAAGCACAAACATTATATACATATGTATGTATATCTTGACGCCAGGCCCCTTGCAGGATAGGCAGAGAGTACCGAATAATATGCGGCCCTTACATACTTCACTCGCTTCTGTGACCTTCATAGCTCTTTTCACGCACGCTCGCCGGTTCCTGTGGCTCCTGACATCACCTTCTGATAAAACATATGATGCTTGCAACACCAGACATGACTAACGCGTTTCTGAACCTGTAAGAACCTCATGCTATATTCCATCAGGAAAACATCACCAGAGTTTATTCTAAAACATAAAGTTCTCAGAAGATAATTTCTCTGAAACCGCACTGTATTACGTTTCCAGAGCGTGAGGATGAATTCCCCGCCGTGTGCCAACGGCGACACCCGTGTACTGTATATTACAGGGTCGGCAACGCAAGAGTGAGCTGGTGTTGCAAATGTCCATAACCTACGGTAACTGCTTACCATCAGACAGGCCGTACGCTTATTTGCCAACTTAGTGGTATAAAAAAAAATACTGACCTCTCCATCAAGCTCCAGTACCAGCCGCAGTACTCCGTGAGCGGCGGGGTGCTGCGGACCGAAGTTCAGGATCATGTTCCGCACCTGCTTCTGAGATGGAGTTACAATACCTGAAATATTAAAATTTTTAGCACTAATGAAGTATTTGTTACAATTTTTAGCACTAAAGAAGTTTATGACCCTTTATTCTATAATTTAACATTAATACATAATAATAATAACACAAAAAACAAAGTCTAAATTAAACAATGGCGGACTTATCCCAATAGTGATCTCTCCAGTCAACCATAAAATGCTTGATAATGCACTTATGGAATTACACAGTACGTACCAGGCCACTCAGAAAGTATTGCGAAAAAAGTTTTTATGTATGAGAGACTGGCCAGTTATAATCTATTTTGAAAATATGATTATTTATAAGTAAAAATAGGTACGTTCCAATTTCAAACATTTCGCTCCACATTTTTTGCGAGCTAATTTCAATTATCGTGTCTCATTGAAAAATGGATCTGCGCCGGGAACATTTTCGCGCTATGATTTTTACGATTTCAAATGTCGCCTGAAACCGGACGGACGAATCGTACGATAGACTTCAAATGGCATTCATGGACGAAGGCCCTGCTAAGGCAACCGTGTATCGTTGTTATAACAAATTCAAGCGCTGTCGACTAACTTTGGTGGATGAAGAAAGAAGTGGTCGCCTTTTGACGGCTGTTACGGAAGAAAACGTGCTAGCAGTGAAAAAATTAATCCTAGACAATTCAAGATAAGACAAGATTCAGCACATGCTGCAGATTGAATCGGGAAGCCTTCACGAGATTCTACACTTACATCTTCGCGTGAGGAGGATAGTTTATGCCGATTTAACCTATGTGGTACAAGGTATGTGGTACAAACCCTATCAAATTAACAATAAACACAACAACCACCAAGAGGTTTGTTACTTGGCAGCTGATTTGAGTATGATGGAGGTACTCCTCACTCATGGTGCTTATTGAGTATCTCTGTGCTTTGTTAGCTGGGCAGAGCATATTGATGAGTTTGGCTATGGCACTACAAATGACAGTGAGCCACTAATGTGTATCTTGCCTTCGTAGGTTAATTGCTTCACATTAGGCAGGGTGTATACTTATTTGGAACTAAAAATAGTATAAAAATTCATACTGTTATATGGAGGGTGTTTGAGCAGGGAGGTGACTTCATTAGGGTACATAACGGCACCCTCAAATTGCTTCACAAATTCTCTATCTGGATACCAGCGTGAGCCATTTCGCTGCGAACTGAAATCATTGAAAAAAAATACCAATTTTAAAATAAATTACAACCATAATGATCTGAGAATTTTGACTGGCATAAATATGGACTGTTGAGTCGGATGAAGGGTGAGGGAGACTCAGGAGTCCTACCCGTACCATTGCTCCACCTTGCTATTGAGGTAGCATGATGGAGGATTGGGTGGAGAGGTTTTCGAGATATACATGGTTGAAATGTGGGGTCAGTTTCTGGGTGATCATAAAGATTAACTAAGGGTAATCCATCCAATTATTGGCACTTTAAGAAGTAATCATGAAATAAACAGGAATATTTAATGTCAAATTGAATCTAATACAATTAAAATTAATTATAAGGAATGTGGATAAGACTCAAACTTTTTATCAATATGTTACTTTCACTTTTAATACTTAGTTAATATAAAAAAAATTGGTTCATTGTAAAGTCGGTTTACAGACGATAATTTTACGTGTTAACGTCATAAGAAAACATTCAACAGTTGACAAAACAGTTCACGTGTAGGTTGTGTGCTGCCGCTGTCTCTCTTCTACTCGGACCAACTTGAACGCTTAGGCTGATCGTGCCTCTCTAACGCTTGTTCCGCTTGCTCTCACTTGCACAGGCGTGCTGCCGGCGTTCATCGATTTATAAGACGTTATCACGTCAAAAAAGATTTAAGGTATCCGCATGCTAAAACTCAACTATTGTCACATTCTATCAACAGTAACCAAATCATTTTTTTTGTTTAATTTATTTGTCTATAATTGTAGTGATGACAATAATTGGGTGGGTGACAAATATTCTAACCATCATGGGGCCATTTCGTATGGGACAAAAATTATGGATGGTGTGAAGTTAAATATGTAGTATACTTAGTCTGGCCATAAATACTGTTACAATTAAAAATAAACAAATTTTACATTTGAATTTGGACTCTGTCATTTTTATATGATTGTTCATTGAGTTTTCTCATTTTGGTGCCAATACATTGTACAATATTTTGCGATATTAAAATGAAGTGGGGTGATAAAGAGAACCGAATTCTGTGATTGCATTACACAAAGTAGGTATGGAGCCAAATGCAATTTTTAAAACTCTCCATACGCTTGGTATTAGTAAAATGTTTATGTACCGGGTTATTAATAGGTACAATGAGACCTCCTCTATTTATCACAGAAAAAGATCTGGCCGTCCACGTAGTGTTCGTACGAAAAAGGTGGTCAAAGCAGTAAGGGAAAGAATTCGAAGAAATCCTGTCCGAAAGCAAAAGATTTTATCTCGGGAGATGAAGATAGCACCTAGAACCATGTCTCATATTTTAAAAGATGACTTAGTACTTGCAGCCTATAAGAGACGTACTGGTCATTTCTTAACTGATAATTTAAAAAAGAAGAAGGTACGCAAAGGAGTCACAGAAAAATTTTGTTTACAGATGAGAAAATTTTAACAAATATAATGACCATATTTATGCTCAAAGCTCTAAGGAAGCTTCCCAATTAGTCGACAGAGTGCAACGTGGGCACTATCCGACTTTAGTCATGGTTTGGTGGGGTATTAGCTATGAAGGAGTGACTGAGTCATACTTTTGTGAAAAAGGTATCAAAACATCGGCACAAGTGTATATCAAGATACCATCCTTGAGAAGGTAGTAAAGCCCCTTAACAACACCATGTTCAATAACCAAGAATGGTCCTTCCAGCAACACTCGGCGCCGGGTCATAAAGCTCGGTCTACGCAGTCTTGGTTGGAAACCAAGGTTTCGGACTTCATCAGAACTGAAGACTGGCCGTCTAGACTAGCCGATCTTAATCCGCTGGATTATGATTTAGGGTCAGTTTTAAAGAGCACGGCTTGCTCTAAACGCCAAGATAATTTGGAGTCCCTAAAACAATCCGTACGATTGGCAGTGAAGAATTTTCCCATGGAAAGAGTGCGTGCTTCTATTAATAACTGGCCTCAATGTTTAAAGGACTGTATGGCAGCCAATGGAGACCACTTCGAATAAGCTTTTATATTTTAAATTGTTTTATATTTATGTATTAAACTAACACACAGTAAAAGTAATAAATGTTATTTGCAATAGAATTTTTTTTTTATTTTCTTTGTTTCAGTATTTATGGGAAGACTAGGTATTTTATAGTCATTCAATATAATTATTTTATGAAAAAACTTCCAGTTAGCCATACGTTTGTAGTTACAATCCAATATAAACAATTAAGTTTTCACTTGTAATTAAAAATACACTGTTCAATCAGAAAAAAAATGTTTGGTCAATGATCACTTTGGCGCATGACGCATGTTAAAAACATCCATTTTGACAGTCCAATGGTAAACTATGTTATTTGCCATTTTTGCATTTACGGTTTATCAATCTATAACATGATGCAAAATCCCTTGCTGGCAGAGAGAATAAATATATATTATATGGCATAATAGAGAAATATGATCTATGGTATGTACTGTGAAATATCATCATCTGTAGCTCAAAATTGATTGAAATGTTGGCATCATTCTTTTAAACCAAGATAAATATAGTGAGGAAACCGGCACACCCAAGAAATTATATTTCGAAAAGCTTGTAATCTAACCTAAGAAAGGTCTGGTTCCCTCTAGGTTATCAGATGGCAGTTGCTCCAAGTTAAAATCTGTATTTTCGTCAAATCCTTATGCTTTGCTTAGCAGATCCTGCCAATCCTTTTGGATTAGGAAAGGGTATAAGGAAGAAGCCTTGAAATATATTCAAAAATTTACATCAAATCCACAGTAAGCTGTTGCGACTGTGACTAATACTTTACTCATTAATGTTAGTATATCAACAGTGCACATTTTTTCACACAATTTTTTAAGTCCTATTATAAGTCCAAAAATATTTCTCATACCATTTTTCATCGTAATGATCACCAATGGCGGCTGTACCTTAAGTGCGCCCGTGCGCTGAACCACCAATTCAAAAGATTTAAAAATTACAAAATATTACTTCATCTTTATTTTTAAATTACCATATTAATATTTACTTTTTAAACATATAAAAACATAACAAATAAAATTTCCAATTATGACGAAACAATTTAAGCCCTTTGCTAAACTATTAATACTTATTTTCCCTGTAAAGAAAAATTCTCTTGCGCTCAAAGCACACAAGGACCGCTAGTATAACTTGTATGAGTTACGAGGTAATATGCCTGACGCATGAAACAAAAGATAGTTCATAGAAATGTACCGAGAAATGAGTCAGATCTCGTGCGCCGCACGTGCGAATCGAAGATTACCGAGAGCACCTGATGTTTGATGAAATTCTCAGGCC
Organism: Pyralis farinalis; assembly: GCA_947507595.1. Taxonomy (NCBI): domain Eukaryota; kingdom Metazoa; phylum Arthropoda; class Insecta; order Lepidoptera; family Pyralidae; genus Pyralis; species Pyralis farinalis. The sequence goes on from OX382263.1 coordinate 4,266,322, forward strand.
AGCATGGGCTCTCGTTATCAGTATAATTTCGCTGTATCTGTGACGCGTTAATTATTGTTTGTTTATAGTAATTGTTTTTTTTTTAATTAACATATTTTATGTAAATTGTTGTTTTGTTGCAATTTCTAATCTGAATACTTAGTGAACAAGTAAAGTTTACCACCAGTTCGATAAGCTACCAGCCGCCACTGATGATCTCTCTTCATAAAAATATTTAATACTAATGATCGAAACTCACAATCATCACTATTCATAATATCACTATATACTCCGCGGCAGAGGCCGGCAAAGCACCAGAACTGAACATTGTCTATTATGAAGGAAACTGTTCTGAAAAACAACATTATGAGTTGAAACATGTACTTACTACGACATTATTAATAAAAAAAATATGTTTACTGACTTGTTATAAAGGTAAAAGTTCTGAAAAAATAATTATGAGTTTAAACATGTTCTTAGAATGACAGTATTAATAAAAAAATATGATAACTGTCTGTTATGAGTTCCGTTGGTAGTAATAACAATTTATGAACAAAAAAGTAGAAGAAAAACATTATGAAGAGTGATTATTATGGACACAAATCGGTAGTAACACAAAAAATAAGAATAAGATTTTTATGTCAACCAATATGGACCCATATCAAGTACTTTTAATAGGCTGCATCCTCAAAGTTCTTCTTAAGGGTGTGGACGGACGATTAGAGCAGACTGCGAGTGTGTAGTGCAAGTTGACAAGAACACAAGAGTGCGTCTTTTGCTGCTAAAGCGGACAGATGTTTTCGTACGCGAAACCCATAATTGGTACGAAAGAAATTATGCATAGGTTTCAACAAGACATCTGTTATTGTTTTTCTCTATCTTGGTGGAAAATAGCTTCGATTATGTTGATTTGTTTTCTTATGGGATTTTAGGTTATACTTTTTTAACATAGTGTAATTGCCGTAAAATACATAGAATAAGAAATATGTATAAAATATAAATAGCTGTTCTACATTGAAAAATAAAATATATATTAATAAAAAACTCAAATAATTTGCACATTACGTAACTTTCAATCTTAATAATATAATTTTTACTACACTCACTTCACATTGTAAACTGCCGGCAGGTTATTTAATAGAAGTTTATTCTGGCTCAAATTTACGGATTTTCGTAACAATACATTCATTAAAGAGGCCATTTTCAGGCCAATTTAGTATTTTTCTCTTGAGAAAAATAAATAAATTACTCTGTGGCCTGTTTGATTGACGTATAATCTTTTAAAGTACTCTGTGGTATTGATTTTGGTTCTTTTTATCCCGGAGGGCAAAGGCAAAGGGATCTAGCCCATACAACCAAGTCTTCAGTTTAGAACCATTTGAAAATCTTAATTCTATGTTCCAGCTTCAGGAACTGTGGCTGTGTACTGAAAAAATACTTGGAAAGGGTACCTAGACCCAATCAACCCAGTTTAAATAGCACCCGTAAAACGATAGTGATTTTTACAAGGTTTTCTTGATGAACTTATTCACGCCTTTCAAAAAGTGCATAAACGTGTTATATTTGAGTTTTTTCATTACTGTATAATTTCACTAGCACTTATGTTACAAAACACTATCAAAATTGTCACATAAAACTAATTTTATACTGAATTATACAAATTCCAAGTGTAAGAACAAGAGCGGGAAGAAGTACTCTGTGGTTAGGGATAAAACGATACGAGTAAATACAAGTACTTACTCGATACTTTCCTTCCGATACCAAGTACTTTTGGTATCGATACTTTGAATCTGAGTATCGAGTAGGTATCGTTCAAAACTTTGAAAAGTACTCGTATCGCCATGCCAATGTCACGATTTTATTTAAACAGGTTGAAGAGCCTCCTGTGAGCCTGTGACTTATCTATGTTGACAGAAATGTATATAAAAAAATTATCTTTTTCGCGTGAAAGTATATTGAACTTTTGAACACCTCCTCACTAGGGATAAAACGATACGAGTAAATACAAGTACTTACTCGATTCTTTCCTTCCGATACCAAGTACTTTTGGTATCGATTCTTCTCAATCGAAACCGATAGGAGGATAGGATAGGCGATAGGAGGTATCGATACTTTAACATCGATACTGAATCGAGTAAAAGTATCGATACCTTGGAGGTATCGATTCATCCCTATCTGTGGTATTGATTGACGTGCAACGACACTGAAGTCGGTCATTTTCTAATTTGTTTGCTACGTGAAATACACGGTTAGCAAAGGTTTTGCTATCACACAGGCGTAATGTGTAGTTTTTTTTTTTATTTTGAATTACGTGTAACCTACCCTACACGAGACTTTAAACATCAGAAGAAAATAAGTAGAAATTGGTTTACGTCAAACTTGTGTCTGAATTGAAGGGTACTTTGAGTATAGTATAGGGCGGTTGAACTTGTTCAATTCAACCCTACCAACACACAAGTCTGCGCGTTCACCACTAAGAAAACCTCTTTTGCTGTGGTTCCCGAATTCCAGAACACTTTGCTGCTAACACAGCGTACTCTGTGCAGTGCGAACGAATACGGTCGCTTCCCGCCACACGTCACAGTTACGAATATTAATTCGCGAATTGAGCGGCCGCGGCCTAGCCGCTGTACACTACCGTCGCTATGCGTTCCGAACAACTCATAGCCAACGAGTTCTTGGCGTTCATACAACACGCCATCGACACTTTGGACGAAGTCAGCATCGGCGCATCTGTAAGTCTACCTTCAGTGAAGATGAGATTTGCAGTGGCAAGATGCTACTGTTCAAGACGCTGGACAAGACCACGGAGATGCCGTCACGCAGGAGGGATGGAGGTGACAAAATATACAAGACGTCATCAGTCTTTTGAAGGTGACCGATCCAGACGACGTGCCTTCCTTTGTAGCGAAAGACCTACACAAGTTACCATCTGTGACCTTGGAACATGTCGACGTCAGTACGCTTCTGAAGGACATCAGAAGCCTGAATGCCAGTCTCGCTGATGTCCAGTCACGATTAGCAACATCGGAAACAACAATCAGTGGGCTACGTACGGAAATATTATCACTAAAATGTAATGTTTCCGTAAGTAGGTCACCTGAGCTCGGCAACATTAACACGCGTCGTGGTGCGCAGAATGCATCCGTATGCAGTTTATTGGTGTCACCGACTACTGTTGCTATGAGCTCCGTACCGTGCCGTGCCGCCCGCTCACCAGCGGAGCCGACTCAAAATGTAAACACGTCAACCCCGGGACGTGATTACGCAAAAGTTACCGCATTACCACCGTCTCACCTACCATCTCACCGGGAGAAGTCAAGTCGTTGCGAGCCCGCTCGCAAGGCTTTGAAACCGGGTTCTCGCAAGGACCAGTGCGATGAGCAGGGCTTCATTCAAGTGGACAGGAAGAAGCCCTCCAACCGCAACTACTGCGGCACCGCACAGACCGGACCGTCACAACTGCGCGTAGAAATACCAGCGACGCCAGTACGTTTCCAGACTACACTGATCTACAAAGGTCGAGGAGGTTGTAGACTATGTGAAGAAGAAGACCAACTTCACCTTGAGGGTCGAGCGACTGGAATCTCGCCACAAGGTAAACTTTAGTTCCTTTGTGGTGAGGGCTCCAACTCATAATCTGCCGACCTTCATGAATGAAGAATTCTGGCCAAAGGGAATCGTGTTTCGGAAGTTCCGAGGACGGTTGCCTAACGACACGCGCTACACGTTGCCGACTCTACATGGAATTAGTAATTAGTTTATATTGTCATATATATTTTAATTTAAGGTATTTATCTATGGACCCGTGTTGTAAAACCTGTCGTCTGAAATAAATGATTATTATTATTAGTATCTTCTCGCTCACGGGTATTAATCCCGGTCATTTGATAGGCGTGCGCGGGGATAAGGATCCAACGCGTAGAGGCCCCTTCGGAAAGACTATGTAATGTTGTACACCCACCGTGACCCACTCCAGGGGATATCAATGGGACAATATACGAACGAACAGGTCACGGCAGATATTGGGACTATTGGAAATATGTCGGAAAAAAGTGGGCTATTAAAATGAAATTTGGAGGTATTACTAGAACCGGGCTATTGCAGAAGAGGGACGGACGCCTGCCATAACTATCATATCTGATGTTACTTTCGGCAGGCGGTGGCTTCCCACTCACTAGATGGACCCCCGAAATGCCAGAGAAAGTCGGCCGGGGGCAACACCGGTGTGAGTGACTCAGGGGTGTTGAGAGGTGTGCTGCGCTTTCTCCGAAGTTACTCGCGGCGTTATGCTCTTTAACACTTCCACCCCTGGAGCATATCAGCTGCTAGAGCAATATACTCTATCGACTCCTCTCTGGACGGCCAATGAAGGCAAGCCAGAGCTGAGAGTCCTTCTTGGGTTTCCACTCCGACCGACGAAGACACGCCGGAGACGAAGGCCCTGATCGACTCTCTGGAGCACTCGGGTACCCGTGGTGTCGTTACGCACCAACAGCTCGCCACAAGCTACCCTGCTTATTATTACTATTATAATAGCCATGAGCATTGGAATACTCGTTGTTGATATCTACAGCAATGTTCAGTGCCGTAGTCACCTGTAGCAGGTCAGACTGGAGTCTAAGAAACTAGGTTCGCTCAACATAGCAAAATAGTACTTCAGCTCGGCACAAAGACTTATGTTACATAAGTCCCAATTTAAACCGCATGTAGAGTAGTGTAGTCACCTTTGGGCGGGAGCACCTGGATACCAGCTAGGACAGGTGTTCCCAAAGTGTGCGCCACGGCGCGGCGCCCTGGTGCGCCGTAGAGAGTACAGAGGGGCGCCGTGAGACACTCATGTAAACTCATGTAAATTACCTGGAAATGAAATTTAGATATTTGGGCCTGTAAAATAAACAATTCGAATCAAATCTAACAAGAAAAATATGCGTTGATAGAAGATCCTTTCCATGTACAAGCTCCACCAGAGAGAGTTCACTTGAACTCGTAAGAAGAAGAGAGATTTATTCGATTCTCTTGCGACAGCAGCCTAAAATAGGGATGGGCAAATCAAAAATATATATCGAAATCGATATTTTTCCAAATATCGATATACGTACAATAAAAAATATCTATATTCCGATATATCGATATTTTTTCCAGGAGGACATGGTAATACTTATTAAGTATTGTCCGCTGTTGCATACATGCGTCGTATGTACAGAAGTTTAAAAAAAATATCGAGTTTGATACAAATTCGATACTCTGAAATAAATATCGATAGTTAGAGAGTAAATATATCGACAATATATATCGATTTTTTTTTAATATCGATATTTCGATTTTTTTTGCCAAGCCTAGCCTAAAAACAAGACTCACGCTCACGTGTTCCGATTCCGATTTGTTGGAGTTTTGAAACTTTTGAACATTGGTTCAAAATGAACACCCAAATTTAAGTTAAAAAGTATTAAGAATTCTCATTCCCTTTGCAACATCTTATTTATGTGAGGCCGAATTTTCAACGGCAACTATATTAAAAAGCAAATATCGCTCAAAGATACATGTGGAGCAAGAAATGAGAGTAGCGGTACAAACCTTATCCCGCGCTTTGAAAAGATTTGTGGAAATCACCAAGCTCACACATCACATTGATTAAGTTGTCGTTGTATTTCATAGCCTATTTTTCTTAAATTATAAATGTTTCTTGCGTGTCAATGCATATGTATAAACTCAGCTTCATATTGCGAAAGTTTTAATTTGAAATGTGCCTATTTAGCCAGTATCCTTCTTTCAAGTACTAACTACTCGTACAGTACTAACGAGCAATCTGATTTCACAAATCAGATTGCTTTTGCTCACTCAGTCGTTTGGGACTACTCGTCTTATTCGTACGCGTCTTCGGCTTTACTGCCTAAAAATGCCTTCATGCGTTGTAAAATCGTGTAAAAATTGTTCAAAAAAAGGATGCAGAATTACATTTCATATTATTATATAATTATTTGTGTATCAATTTAGTAATTATTTTATTGCAATTACAATAAAATCTGTACTCAACAATTCCGTCCATAACATAGAATTTGGAATAATAAATGAATGGAGTCGTACATTAGATATTAAAAAATAATTAATTATGTATATTTAAACTGGCGGCCCGCCCCGGCTTCGCACGGGTGGACATTTATTTTTTAAACATTTTGGGATAAACGAAGAGTAAATGTATCTTTAGAGTTTTTTAAATAGTTTTTTTTTCAGACAAATTACTTTAAGTGGTACGTACTTAGTGGTATTTAATTTTTTATTAGTTTTTATCCATAACCTTAATTACAATCGGAAAGTTTATATTTATTTATTTATATTGTTTTTAGTTTTATTTTTACATTTCTTTTTTACATTTATTTAATATATATAACATATATTTCGAGACTTTATATTAATTTAATTTAATAGGTTTTACTTTTTTAGTTTCCAATATGTCTACCTTAAGGCTATATACTATATTGGCTGTGGTATTCGTAGATGGCAACAAAATATATTGATTTTTAGGAATCCTACTCTAGAAAGTGCAACATATAATTGGCTATGAGAAAAGCATTCTTCTCTTAGGTCGATGCCAAAGATCGAAAAAGTTTGTCCCTGGGATTTATTTATTATAAGGGCAAACGATACTTTTACAGGAAACTGTAACCTTTTAAAAGACATGGGCAAATCTGTTGGTATCATCGGGATCCGCGGAATGTGAGCTAGCTGTCCGGCCGTGAGACCGGTGATGATTGTTGCTATAATCAGATTGTCTCGTAATTCCTTTATCAAAAGCCTTGTGCCATTACACATATTGGGAGGGCTTAAATTTCTCAACAGCATAATGGGAGTACCTACTTTTAATTTCAGTTCGTGTGGTGGCAAGCCGGCGGGATAGAGAGAATTTAAAAATTCTTGTAGATATTGCACTGTATCTTCGATGTTGCACACGTTATCAATAGATTTGTAACATTTTGTTTATCTCATTTACTGAGCTGCTTTTCGGTGAGACGATCGCCCTCGAGTAGAGCCAATCGAAATTTCTTTCTGTAAGATGTTCGATATCGGGATAGATTGTCTCTATAAGGATTTCTAGACTGTGAACAGTTTGAGCCAATTCATTATCCAATAATACTTGGAGGCTATGTGCAATTGGAGATGGTAATTTTCCGCTTCCAAGTTTAAGTAATTTTTGTGAGAAATTGTCGTTGCCGTCATTACTTAAACGTGCTCTCATATTCGTGTGCAAATTGAGAGTTTCAATTGATTGCCACAAAGGTGATGATTTGGGGAAGCGTTTTTTGAAAAGAACTTTTTAACTGGAACAGAAAAAATGTGGTATGAAAAAGTCAAAACATTCAATGTCGGTAGCGCGCGAATGAGCCGCGCGGGTACCTATCTCATAGATGTGCGCCGCGCCGCCCGCTGCCACGCGCCGTGGCCGCCGGTGTCGCAAGCAAGGGTTTGAAACACAGAACAAAATCCGTAATATCTTTGGAATGGAATGTGTACAGGCATTGAAACAGTCTTGAATACGAAATGATTTATTTGGATAAGGATTAATTACCAAGGTACGAATAATGTGGCCTATTTTGTACCGGCGTTACTATAGCATATTTTAACATGAAAAAGTAGTTATTGTGACGTAACAGTAATAGTTAGACATATGGTCTCGCGGACTTTTTTGTAGATATTGATGTCCTCTATAAAACTGTAGTACATTACTTTGCTCTATTGTCAATAGTTTCAGCAGCGTACGCGGTATAAGGATTTTTTGGTATCTTTTTCACACATTATCGAAGTTTTCATACGGATCCCTAACTATTTTCAAAATATTTTATAGCCTATGTTAATCATTTATATTGTAGCATTCTAATGGTGACAGAATTTTTGAAATCGGCCCAGTAGTTTTTGAGTTTATTCATAACATACATACAAATCTTTCCTCTTTATAATAATAATATAGATAGATAGATATTGTATGTTTATGTATGTATATATTATATTTTTTACGCATTCATTGGTTACGCATTCGTTCGAACAGCTATTAACCTATAAATATAACCTATATAGCAATTAACCATCGTGTCCACATTATTCGAGCAATAATTGATAAGTATATAAATTTAAGACTTAATTACATAGCCAAACATATCACTAAAAGGCAAATATTTAATAAATTAGTGCTTTTTGAAGGACTTTAGAATGCATCCGTTGTAGATTTCTGCAGAAATCTACAACGTACTTTGATGACGTGCACACATATTACCTTACACGCACAAGCTGTACAAGCTCTTCGAACAAAACTTTTTAAATTTAAAACGTAATAATACATAATATGTACATGTTCCAACAATAGGGGTGTGTGGGGAGCCTTATCCCTTTTAAATGTATGTATGCATTAACCTGTCTCAGTTGCTACAATATGGTGACCACTGGCATCGAACACACAACTTGAGAACTGCAAAGTCAGGAGTTTTGTAATAGGTACGAGCGATGACGGATCTCCTCGTAAAACAATGCCAACTGTATTGTTCTACGAGGTGGTTAGTATATTTCAAGACATATGTAAGTAGCTACACATGCTCAAATATTTCTAACCGAACAGCCCATGTAGCTTACAAAATCGATGATAAATGTAATGTGTAATGTAAACAGCGACGTACAATATCAAAGGTAGACACGTTATACACGAACATTTTTGTATTTTAAAATGGCGCAAGTACTACTATATCTACGTACAGTTATTTATTATCACACTTTGCTCTAAAAAGAGACAAATGATAGGGAATACCTGTCGTTAGAAAGAGATGAATATACATCTTTAGTTACGTATTGATTGCTGCTGAGCGCTCATTGGCGCGAGCACTGATTTACCGATATGGAGGAGACTGGGGGAAAAGCTCTGGATTTAATTAGTGTTTAAAATAATAAAACCAATTATGTACAAAACATCTACTTTCGTAATATGAATTGTGAACAATGAAATTATAAAATAATATCGAGTCAGTTTGTGAGTGAATAAAAAAAATACGTATTTTATAAAATATTATTCCCGCAAACTTAACTTATTCCTTTTTTGTCTTTTTTAATCAGTTTTCTAATCCAGACTATTTTAATGCGCGAAATATATTTTAACTTCACTATAATAGCGCGTATTAAGTGAAGCCTGTGATTATAAGTCGGATATTGCTCTAGGAAATGACAACTAAAGAGGAAAATACATCATTGCGATAAAGGAAACACTTTAAATGACGACTCGAAATTTGACGAGCTCGGTGGCTCAGTCGTGAATGACGCGACTTTGATACCAACGCTCGTGGGTTCGATTCCCATACAAGGCAAACATTTGTGTGCATGAACATGTCAGTTTGTCGTGGTCTGGATGTTTTAAGAAAGGTAGGGCGCATCAAAGCAGCCCATCTGGGGAAGTACCTCCACCTCACAGAAAACCGCAGCTAAATAACAACTCCCTAGAGGGTTGTTGTGTTCCTACGTCTGAGTTTGGTCACCAGTAAGCTCCCAAGGAGTTGTTGTGTAAGCAGCAGAGGAGGCATCGCGCGAGTGATAATTAATATATCGCAAGCGTTAATAGGCTACGGTACCCGCTTCACATCAGGTGGGCCGTATGCTTATTTGCCTCCCGACGTAGAATAAAAAAAATATTTAACCATTTTTTTTCATCAAACCATCTAGATAATCTAAAATGGAAAGAAATTAATGATAAGTAATATTCTATTCGCTTCATTCTTTTCTAGAACGTCTAATATTACTAGTATCTAATAATTGAAAATAAGGTAGGTAGGCGTATTACTTAATATAAAACAAAGTTAGGAAGAAATTTAATTCATTCACAATTCTGTGTTCATAACGTGACAGTTAATTTTTCCTCAACTTCCCCTAGCAACGGCTGCCACTAGACCCGCTTTAATATTGCTAAAAACTAAATACATTTCTATGTTTTTAATAAAAAAAACTGTACCTACAAATGAAATGACACGTTTTCCTTGTCTTTAACAGTTGCCGTGTAATTTGTGGACTATCTAAAAACACAGGAAGGCATTTTTGCCAGAAATAACTTATTTACGCTTTGTGGCGAAGTACGTATAGACGTGACGCGAGAGCGTGCCCAACTGAATGCGAGATGGGCAATTACCTTACTTTCGTATTGCCATTCTAGAGCGTGTACAACGTATCTATAACTATAAAAACATCTTAGAATGTAAATTAATTCTGTACATGTAATTGAAATCTTACATTAATGTATAAATTGTATAATAAATTCAAGACCAGCTAATCTTGTATATATATAATGCACTACAAAATAACAAATATAGATTTTGATATATTTTTTTTAAGAATTGTTTAATTTTTTTTATTTATTAATTCCTTTGAAATCGACTCTATTCCTTCATTATATTTGACGAGCTCGGTGGCGCAGTGGTGAAACGCGATGTTACGCTACTTTGACACCAACGCTCGTGGGTTCGATTCCCACGCAATACAAACATTTGTGTGCATGAACATGTATGTTTGTCTTGGTCTGGGTATTTTCTATGTATAATAAGTATGTATTTACAAAAAAAAAAAATGTATTTACGTATGTTTATCAGTTGTCTAGTACCCATAACACAAGCTTCGCTTACTTTGGGGCTAGATGGCGCTGTGTAATTTGTCCGACAATATTTATTTATTTTATTCATTGTTCCAAGATCAACTAATTACACGTGTCACTCCTGATTGGTGCATTCCTGGCCTCATTAACCGCGGTTTCTGTAATAGAAACGTGGCAAACTAAACCATGGTGCGCCTCTTGGTACGTTTCTAAAGAGTATTTTGTATTGGAAGGGCGCATCCTTATACATCGATGATCGTCGATGATCCTGAACTCGAACACTGAATTGAGCCTCTCGAGTTTGAGAAGAGATATTGCCTCCCTTTGCGTGTTCTATCAATTGTACAATGGGTTGAACACGCAATGTGTTCCGAGTTGTTCGACATGATTCCAACAGCCACATTTTACAATCACCCACAGTTGAGAATTCAACCTCATACACTGGAGCCGCAATGGTCGCATTCTGTGTAGTTTTAGAGAAGTATTTTTTCCAAGAACTATTAAGTTGTGGATGAGCTCCCAGCCGAGGTTTTCCCTAGGGACTACAATATACGTTCTTCAAGAAAGGCGTGAAGAGTTTCTTACGGGGCCGGTAACGCTAGAATGATACCCCTGTTTCCACCTTACTGGTATTAAAAAACCTCACAGAAAATCGCTGCCAAATAACTCCCTGAAGGGTTGTTGGGTTCCTGCATGTGAGAGAGGTCACCAATAAATTTCTACGGAGTTGCTGTGTTAGCAGCAGAGATGGCATCGCTATAGTGATACTAAATGTTTTAAAAGTATTCATAGACCACGGTAACAGCTTTACATAAAGTGGACCATATACTTTCTATGCCTCCCGAGTCCCGACGTAATTTAAGAAAAAAATTAAACTACCGCCATAGTATGCAATATTGACTTAAATATTCATGCATGTAATGTTATTTGTACAAACCAATCAAAATTCGAAGTGAAAACTTCTACTTATTTCCACGCTAATTATCCCACAGGAAGCTAGACAGATCCAAAGGCCACTTGGTTCTTAGGTAAGAACCAACCACAGTAGCCTTTCACATTGCCTCGAAATACTATATTTGATTTGAATCGGAATCGAAAAGATATCTGTCAAAATGTATGGAGTCTAAGATAAAATTTTTCGAACCAGTTTCGAATATTTCGTCAGTAAAAAATAAAGTAGATAGAAAGCAATGTCTCATAATTGAAATATACCCAAAACTCATTATCAAATGTGCCAAATATACAGGAGATTTACTAAGGGAATTTCAGTGCTGTAATGTAAGATGAAAAACTATTATCCTGTAATAATACAAGGACTATAATGAAAACAAAGTTAATTTTAACTGTGCAAAAATATATTCAGGTAACAGCAGAAATACCTAGAAAATCTGAAACAAGTTTTTAAAATCAATTTTTAAAAGAAGATATAAACCTAACTTTTAAGCTTTCGTATTATAATAGTTCGCCCATAGTAAGGGACCATGTTTCTGTGCTGCAAGTCATCACTGGCAACACACACTGGTCAAAAACTTTTGCCTTGAAATTTTGCAGTATTTTGGACAAGAAAATCTTTCGCAATTTCCCAAATGCTGCCCTGAGTTGGATTCGACAAGAGACCTCTTTCTCAAAGTTGGATATACCTACCTGGATTGTTTGTCCTACTGCCAGCGTCTAGTTTGGGCACTGGTGCATCAGGAGTGGGACGTCTGTAGGCTTTTGTATCAATTAATCTCTCATTACCCGCGGGCCACTTTTCCGCCAAGAAATGTATGGGAAAACGTATATAACGGGGTCTCACAGGTTAAGAGTATAAGTTTGTTTTTTTTTCAGAATCATAGTGACTTTTCCATCATTCCATCTTTTTCCAAGTAAATGTGTAAGAATACTGTTACTATTATGGAATAAATTATTCCACAAAACAAGATTTCATTCCATACATAACCGCTCAAACGCCAATGGTATTGAAGAGTACCATGATATTTTTTTGCATTGAGTGCCAAAGATAATATGCTGCTAATGTATGGAACATGCTGAAACAGGAGAAATACAGATTCACATTGTATCATATATATTTAGATCTATCTCAAAGTTAAGTGGTGAGTGTCTCGCGATAGCATGTTATCTTACGATATATTATAGCTACAAGTGTGCCGGGCTCCATGCTTGGACTGTGATGAAGTACCTTTAAAGAAACATCATCATTCAAAAAATTTAAATTGCCCAATTGTGAATTGAGTCACAGCTGAGCGGTACATAATTAAATGTATCTTTACTAAAGTATCTTGATTTTTGTGCATATATTTTATAGGCAAGATCGACTACCTAAAGACTAAGGTTGTGGTGCAGATACTTGTATTGTTCCATAAGATTTGATGTCTGTCGTCAGAACTCCACAACCCAGAGGGAAAATCAGGTCTTTCATAGGTTAGGTCACACATCTTTACAAATAACTATTGATTGTCTGTTTCCTGACAAAGTTTTCTTTCATCGACTAACAATGTTTTCCTTCACCGACAAAGTGATAATTACAAATATGTAAATCTATAAACACGAATTTTGTGGTACATGTTTCGAACCTGCCACCGTTCGGTTAACAGGCTGATCTCTTTGGATTAAGTTGATTCACTCCCCTTCTAAAGCTTGCTGCTACTCTATAATAAATAATAGGAGGATGAACATAAAACTTATACCTTAGTAGGTATAAGTTTTATGTAATTTTAGTAAATGTTGTAGCATTATAGAATTTACACTACACCAGCAGCAAATATCATAACGTAAACCAAAAAGGTTTTAAATTAAAATAAAATACCAACTTATTCACTTAATTTCTTTTAACAACTTACATATAATGTTTACATTTAGTATTTACACACACTTTATGAAAATTGAGAGGTTAGTTCATTGTTTATCTTGTTGACACTGTCGCTTCTTTCCGTGCGGCGTCCTGAAGGAGTTGAGTGTCCACTTCATCGGCCGGTAACTGCACGTAGCGGACCACGGAGCCCCGAATAAAACAATTCTTAACAGACAGCATATGTGGATATTTGTCGGAATCTATGACGCTAATGTCAGACAATTTTATGTTCAAATATTGATCAACAGAATGAAGCGTCCCGCATATACTAAGATCGTTTTTAAGTTCCACGACTACATCTTTACCCACTAATGACTTGAAGAATGAGTAAAATAACATTTTCGATTATACTCTGCAAATTCTAAAATGATAAAGTAGATTTTATAATTAGGTATGTGAAAATAATCGGAAGTTAAGTATAACAGACGGAAAGTGAAATAATAAAATAAAATCATCAGCAAATGTTGCCAGCTATAGATTTCAAAATACAACAGAAAGTGTGGTCAAACAGAAAAATCTAAATTTAAAGTATGTACAAAAAGTTTTTTTAACTTATTTTATTCACAATTTTGTAACAAGAGATCCAAAATTCGACTGATTTTTTAATTTCTTAAGTCTGTTTATACAAAAAAAATGTGACTTCAATCCCTTTGACTTGACGTTTGAAAGTGCAAAGCGTTCGAAACGTCTGGTACAACAAAATAAATAAAACACGCGATAATTCCGTTAAAAATTGTTTAATTCAATATACTATATACTTACTTAATTTTAACTACATACTATACTTACTTATATATATATGTCCGACTTCAGTAAGCAGCTAGTTTCTTTAACTATGTTCGATGTTGAAAACCTGTGAAATAACCGTCGAGCGGTTGTTAGCGATTGGTAACATTTATAGGCGAACGTCATATTGTTATGCAGCAAACAACACAAACATAAATTACCAATGTAGTGAAACCTTTTGGATAATTGGCATAAGAAAACTTGTGCAAAAAGAGGTGTGAGTGTAAAATATGCACATATCTTTCAGCTATGATCGTGCAGAAGTCAGCACGGCATTCGAAATGAGTGGAATTTGATCTAGTTGGCTGTGCTACGTTCATACATGGCAGTAAAATCGCTATCTGCAAATGATTTTTATTATTCATGCATTACGCTTACTTATTGCTTGCGCGAAGGAATCAAATGCATTTACTCTGATAACGATACTAACTTTGTTGACCATTATCATATCATACGCAATCGGAGTTACAATTCGCTTCAAATATTAAGCATGATAGGTTGTTAGCTGTTTTTAGGGTTCCGTACCCAAAGGGTAAAACGGAACCCTATTACTGAGGCTCCGCTATCCGTCCATCCGTCCGTCCGTCCGTCTGTCACCAGGCTGTATCTCATGAACCGTGATAGTTAGACAGTTGAAATTTTCTGTTGCCGCTATAACAACAAATACTAAAAAATAGAATAAAATAAATATTTAAGGGGGCTCCCATACAACAAACGTGATTTTTTTGCCGTTTTAGAGATAATGGTACGGAACCCTTCGTGCGCGAGTCCGACTCGCACTTGGCCGATTTTTTTTTAATTTGACCACTGTTTTCTTTAACTCTTTAAATTGAGTCAATATGTTAGGGAGGATGGAGCGAGTATCGTCAACATAAGTATTATCTAAAAACATTGGCAAAAAAGAGTTTGCCGTGGTGACAGCTGGAACTCATTTTTTTATGGCAACACTACTTTCCTGTCGGATTTATGATCGTTTTGTTATACTTGATGCTTTTATTCTATATTATTATATTTACACACCTACCTAATGTCATAAATATTATGATCTTTATTTAAAATTGTAAAAGTAATAAAAGTATCACTATCGTTTTGGTCGTCGTCTAAAGGGTGACCATATGTATGACAGTAGCGCCCTCATTTTTGGCAAACTCTTTTTGGCCAAGCTGTACATGTGTCCATTATAACTAGTCTGGCTATAATATTATTACAATAGAAACTTTTCTTAGACTTCTTCCAGCACTTTTGACGAGTAGGTAACATTGTTATAGTTGAAAATTTTAACATTCAGTATGTAACATTATATGAAATTATACAGAAATAAAAAAATTCAAATATAACAATTCTTAACACGTTTATGCACTTTTTGGAAGACGTGATTAAGTTCATGAAGAAAACCATGTAAAATTCACTATCGTTTTATGGATGATATTTAAACTGCAGGATTGGATCTGGGTACCTTTTCTAAATATTTTTTTATCCTTTATTGCATAACAAACATATACAAAGTAGGTTATACAGAAAATGGTGTGCAAAGGTGAGCTTATCTCTTTAAGATACTCGTATATCTTCCAGCTAACCCTAACGTATGTGAAGTAATTTTATTTTGGCTGGGAGTTAAAAGTTATGCAGAATTATATTTTCCATATTTATACATAATCTATAGTTATACATATATAAATACATAGCAATAAATACATAGCAATAAATACATATATACTATACACATAATATTACTTATCATGTGTAAGGTAGTGCTCACTTAACCTCTTCTTGAAGGAAGATACCGAGCCGCTGTCTCGTATTTGCAGTGGTAATTTGTTCCACAGCCGTGCAGCATTAACGGTGAATGATCGAAAGAAAAAAATTGTGTTGGATGAGGGATACTTCAGAGTATTGGTAAGACAAGGACGTTGGGAATGGATGGGAGTTGTCTTATGAGAAAACCGAGATCGAAGGTATTGGAGTGTCTCAGGGTTATTGAGGATTTTATATAGAGAGCATAATATGTGCACATTTCTGCGAAGGCGGATAGGGAGCCACTTTAAACGTGTACGGAATTCGGAAACATGGTCATATTTACGCAAGCCGTAAATATAACGGATAGCCAGGTTTTGTAGGCGTTCTAGTTTATTAAGTAGCTCCTCGGTCGCATATAAATAGTAAATGTCAGCATAGTTGAGAACAGGGAGGAGGAGAGACTACGCAAGCATAACTTTAGTTTTAAACGGTAAGAAGTTCTGGAGCCGCCTGAGTGAATGAAATGTGTAATGCATGCGTTTACTGACATTATTGACCTGCGCTGTCCAGGATAGAGTGTCGTCAATGATCAGTCCCAAATTCTTTGTTTTATTAGTAAAGGCAATCGGAAGACCATTGTAGATAACCTGTGGCAAATCACTAACCTTGACCCTATTTTTCAATTGCCGACTACCAATAACAATAGCCTGTGATTTGGATGGGTTGACTAAGAGGCCAAAGCTGTTAGCCCATTTCTGGACTACGCACAGCTCTTCATTCATAGCTGCAATAGCACTAGGTGCATCAGGTAACGAAAAATGTCTATAAATTTGAAGATCATCTGCATATAGATGGTAGGGAGAAGAAATTACTTTGGATAATTGGTTAATGAAAATCGAAAAAAGTAATGGAGATAAAACACCACCCTGTGGCATGCCAGCAATTAGTGGGTCCAATCAGATGAATATTCATCAAGTTTGATACATTGCCAGCGTCCACGAAGATATGATTCGAACCATGCGGTGACAGACGAGGACAAATTCAAAGAGCGAAGAATTCCTAGGAGAATGTCAAAATCGACAGAATTGAATGCGTTACTGAAGTCTAACAGAATAACCAGGGAAAGTTTTTTATTGTCCATAGCAAATCGTATATCATCTGAGACATTTTTAGCATAGTTCCTGAAGCTGGAATATCTAGAATTAAGGGTATGAAGTGATTTTGAAATAAATACTTGGCTGTATGGGCTAGATCGCCTTGCCTTTATTGCTCGGGGATAAAAAGAATAAAAAAAAACTTTTTTTCAACTCTATTATTTTGATTTTGGAACGCAATCATAATTTAAATAACTTCCGATTTCCCGCCGTTTTAAATATATTTTTTGTGTTTATCATCCAATTACAATATAAATATGGTAATAAAAATGGTGTATTAAAGAAAATAGAATTGCATTGATTGCCTTGCACAAAGTGGGTATGGAGCCGTCGATCATATTCAAGACACTTCAAAAGCTTGGTATCAGCCGTATGTTCGTATATCATACTATTGACAGATATACCAACACTTCATGTGTTGATAACTCCATAAACGATCAGGTCGATGGCGTGCTGTTAGAACTACAAAGGCTGCTGTTAAAGCCAGAATTCTCCGAAACCCTATTAAAAAACAAAAAATCTTATCGACAGAAATGAAGATTCCCGCTAGAGCTCTTGTCGCGTATAATAAAACAAGACCTGAAGCTCAGCGCTTATCGTCGATATACAGGACATGCTCTGAACAAATCCCCACAGTTGAAGAGAGTGGATCGATAAAAATGCCTTCTGTCGCGATATGCAGGTGAAAGGCAAAGAAATATCCTCTTTACTGTTGAAGAAATTTTCATGATTGAAGAGCACTACAACAAACAAAATGACAAAGTGTACGCACACAGTTCTAATGAAGCCGCTCAAGTGGTCGGAAAAGTACAACGCGATGACCACATTGTCCTCACTCCTGCGTCTGTAATGTTTTAGTGGGGGGTGTCTTATCAAGGAGTCAGCAAGCTTCATTTATGTAAAAAACGAGTGAAGACTTCAGCTAAAGTGTATCAGTAGACTGTCTTGGTTCGTGTTGTGAAACCTCTCAGCAGTACACTTTTTAAAATGTACCGTGGACTTTCCATCAGGACTCTGCACCTGGTCACAAGGCACGAACTACTCAAGCGTGCCTCGAAACCAACGTTCCGAACTTTATAAGGGCTGAAGACTGGCCCTCGTCTAGCCCAGATCTGAACCCCTTAGACTACAAGTTATGTTTAGTTTTAGAGGATATTGCCTGCTCGATAGGACACGCTGACATTGTGTCTCTTAAGAAATGTCTGGAGCAAGCTGTGGCTAAATTTCCCAGGAAAACTGTGCCTAAATCCATAGATTTGTAGCTAGACAGATTAAAGGCCCCCCAAAGCCAAAGCTGGCAATTTCGAATATATATTTTTTGCTAAGACTGAGTTTTATTAATATAACATTACTTCATAAAAAAATAAATGCATATTCATTTGCAGAACTTATGGTCGGTCTAGGTAGACTTTGAAACCATTCATCCAATTGTGATGAAACTTCTGGGTTATATTCAACACAGTTATTACCGAGAAGGTTTAGATATAAAAAACAAAAAACGCTTAGCGAGGCGGTGCTGGCTACAATACTACAATAACTATATTCAACTTAGTGAAATTGAATTCTTCATCATCTTCACCATTCAGTGTCATGTAGTTTGTTTGTGCGATCATGATCAATTACGTATGCTCTTTTTCTCCTTTCAATAAAATAAAAATATAGTGCCTATTTGTTTTTAATACGAATTTAGATCCATCTAAATCTGAAAATTCGGAGCCATAGTTATGTTTAAGTAGTGATTTGTTACAAATGTCAAAATTGATAATCTTATTGCCAAATTCTATGAGAATACACATCAGGATCGGAAATTTGTCGCAATGAAGGAACTAAATTGAAATTTGTACCTTCAGTTAAGTTTTCTCATTTTTATTCCGCATCAGTGGAAACCGGGAAGGTTTCCATTAAGCACTGATGCGGAATAAAAATGTTTTATGCACTTTTATTGTAATTCGACACCAAAACACTTTAGTGTAATTGTAAAAAGAGGTCGATGATTTGGACTTCTTGAAGTAATGCGAATAGCGACACTTATCACTTCAAATCTAGTCCTATGATTAAACGTTACTTTGCACCATAATTCTATATATCCATTTTCTAATTTACTTTCAATACGTACATTATTATTACAACAATGGCTAAGACAATTATTGTCACCTGCTAGGTCTCCTTCCAATATACCTTTCGTTTTTCGTGTTATTTACGCATTACGTTTTACATGATATTTAAAAGTGCGGTACGCCACTTTTTACGGTATTCGCAAGAGTTCTCTAAAATAAATAAAAATGTACTATCCATTAGGCTGTTGCCTTACACCAAGTAATTAAAAACAAACGGGTTTTCGTTGTATTTACCGGCAGCGTCCCGAATACTCAAGCGCCGAGTTAAAATATTAAAATCGTTGTCATTAGCCAGTACATTAAGATCGCCACAAAGCAGAAATTGAATTGAATTCATTTTCTTTGTATAATATAGTTTTAGCAACCAAGGGGAAAATAACTAAAAAAAAAACACAATTATAATGGAAGTAATTATTTCTTAACAAAATGAGATTAATTTTAGATGCAACCGATATTCTTAATAATTAATTACAAATTTAATACTAATCAAACTAGGCAACTTAGGTTCTTAAACGGGGAGAGCTTCTTCTTACGATGTGTACTCGACGAAAAGAGGCCTTAGACGTGTGGGTCATCTCACAACCTCCTCACGGTGGCTGGGGAGTCAGTTCCGAGATATATATCTCTCTACTGAGGTGTCAATCGCAGTATGTAAATACATACCGGGCGTTGTGTTGGCCATATAGACCTAGATGCGCTCTATGTTTCTAGTTCACTGGAATCATCGCGGCTTATGTTGTTGTTCGCGAGTAACTCACGAGCGTAAGGGCGTCCGTCCGGCGGCCGAGTATGTAGAGGCGCCAGACTGCGTATATAACGCAGATCCGACGCGTCCGCACGCTCGAACAGGCTTACAGTGAGTCAAGCGTATAAATGCGTCCGTGCTCTCCATGCGTAGATCCCTCTCTATAGTGGCGTTCTTTACAAAGCGCAGCGCGCCTGTAATCTGCCTGGGGGAGATGTGCTGTTGGATTCTCTCAGCGTTTCCTTTGCTCAGTAGGGCGTACCAAGTCGGCGCTACGTATGTTAAACATGGCCGTAGGTAAGTCTTGTATATGCTGAGTTTTGTATTCAGCGGAAGCTTCGAGGAGAGCACCGGTCGCAGTAAAGCGCGCGATGATCGGGTCCTAGCGATGACTTTGTTCGCGTGTTTTTTCATAGTGAGCCGCCGGTCGATTTCGACGCCTAGGTAGGTCGCCGATTCGCGCTAGCTGCTCACCATGGAAATACAGGGTGGAAGGCTTCTTAACGGAAAGATTCACCAGCATTGCTTGTGTTTTAAGCACGTTGACCGAGAGCCTCCATTTGTCAAGCCACTCGGGGAGCAGATTTAGTACGCGTTGCATTTTCAACACTGCGAATCTAGCATTTTTGTTGTATGTTAGATACGCTGCGTCGTCGGCGTACAGTGCTAACGTGGATTCGTCTGACTTCGGAATGTCATCGGTGTAACGCGCGTACAATGCTGGGGAGAGGCAACTCCCTTGCGGTACGCCGGCTAAGATTTTTCTCGTCGTCGAGGAATCTCTTTCTACTGATACGTGAAAACTTCTATCACTCAGGAAGGAGGCTACTATTCGGACTAGGCGTTTGGAAGCGCTGGACGTCGCTAGTTTGTACAGCAGACCGTCGTGCCAAACTCTGTCGAACGCTTTCTCCATATCGAGAAATACTGCGACTGTGCTTCCCCTCTGGTTTAAGCCCTGGGTCATCATGTGCAGTACTCTCAATAATTGGAGTGTCGTCGAATGTTCCGCTCTGAAACCATACTGCTGGTCGCGGGGAGTGATGTGCGGGGCGAGCTGTTTCAGTAGTAGGCGTTCGTACACTTTTGATTGTGTAGATAGCAGCGTGATGGGCCGATAACTCTCCGGTTTCGACACGTTCTTACCGGGTTTAGGCAGCAATAGAACGCGTCCGTCTCTGTATATAGACGAGAAGTGTCCGGTGCGGTTTATGCCGTTGTAAAGTCGCGTTAACGCCGCGACTGCGCGCGGCGGTAACCGACGTAGGCCTTCGTTAGTTATTTTATCTGCACCGGGCGCCTTCCGTAGTTTCGCGCGTTGTATTGCACGCTGTACTGCGCCCGGGGTGACAAACAATTGGGTCGTCATCGGCCGCTATCGGTGTAGAAAAGTAGCCTCGTAAGTACTGTTGCACCATTTCGACGTGAGCTGTATTTTCTGTTTCGTTAGGGCGGAATTGGCGTTCTAAGTGGTCGGCGAATATTTCAGCGCGGTCTGCTGCGTGACATCGCAAAGTGCCATCGTCTGCCAGTAGTGGTCGTACTGGAGGTGGAGTTCTCGTCAGCTGCCTGCACAGTCTATGGATGCTATTCCAGTCATCACTGACATCCTCTACGTGCCGCTGCCAACTCTCCTCTCGATGGGTTTCTAGCTTGTCCTTTATTTTGGTCATAAGTCGATGGAGTTCGGCCTTTAACACAGGACACCGCTTCCTCTGCCACAACTTGCGTAGTCAACGTTTGTCTATTAGCTTACGCTTGATGGCGTCGGGGAGTGGCGAGTATCGTTGTCGCTTCTTAGTCTCAGTGGAGGATTCATTCAAGGCCGTTTGGATAGTCTCCGTTATTTGCATCGCTGATCGCTCCACATCATCCGGAGTTGAGATGGGAAACGACGCCGCGAGCTTGGAGTCTACTTTTTCGGTGAACTGGGTCCAGTTGGTAAGACGCTTGGGGATTGGTGGAACGACCGAAAGTGGAGTCTCTGGAATCGTTACGAGTACCGGTAGATGGTCTGAGAACATGCTCTCCAGTAGAACCTCTAGTGCGCCGCCCTTTTATAGGCAGCGCTCTTACCACCACCATCTCCCCACCAATGGTCGTGTTAACGTATCAAGTCTCTGCTAATAATAGATTATTCCTTCATTTTCCATATATTCTATTTTTACACACATCAAAAGTGTCTAGGGATCAACATATATTTTTGCAATAACTTTTCTCCTGATTGATATTAATTAAAATTTTCTTTAAGGATTCATCAAATAAAGTGTTTTCGTTTGTCTACAGTAACGATAAACCAAGTCACCTTTGCATTAATAAAGAAATTTGCCATTTTCATAATAAAGGGATTTTTGACATTTGAACCACTAACATTAAAGTTCGAAAAAAAGACTGAAATAACAGTTTTCTTTAAAATTTTATTGGGTAACTTAAACAATTAATAATCCGTGTTTCTACCGCGAACACTAACAACACAAGAACATCGGTTTGGCATACTCAAAATGAGTTCATCCAAATCACGCTATGGAATGGCCGCCCATGTTCGTTGCAACAACAAAAAAAGGTCTTCTTGCGACTGGATACCCTCCATATTCGGCAGAGCTCTTCTCTGTAGCATATCCCATGCATGCTCAATCGGGTTCAAGTCTGGCGACTGAGCAGGCCAGGGCATGACATTGATGTTAGCTGCGGCGAGAGTCTGTCTTACAACTCTTGCGTTGTGCGGTCGTGCATTATCATGCATTAACTGAAATAAGAGACCGATTTGCACTTGTAGAGGAACGATGACGTCTGATACAATCGTCTCAGCATAAATTTGAGCGTTGAGGTTGCCTCTGATCCAAATCAACTCAGTTCTTCCGCCGATCCAAATACCCGCCCATACCATGATGGTTCCACCACTATAAGGATGGACTTCCTGGCAGGATTTTAATCGCTGTTGGCGTCCAGGGGTTCTCCAGTGTCGTATACGTCTTGTATCCGGTCTCATACCAAAACGAGACTCATCAGAAAAGAAATCAAGAAATCCGCATAAAAATGCTTGATCCCTAGACACTTTTGATGTGTGTATTTAGAAATTATAGCGTATAAAGTTTTAATAAATTATATTTGTTCTTTTGATAATTGTGTTATAAGATTCGTTCATAATCACACATATACAAATGTCTTTGAAAACTATGTGCAGGATTTGTCTAGCGATGGACATGCATAGTCACGATGTAGCCGATAGTCGGTTGTAAGATATTTATGAAAGACTAACGAAAACATAGTTTAACTGAAGAGAGACAAATAGAGGCGTTTTATATCGGCTGTTACCAGCTGTGGAAGTGTCACAGTCTGAAAGCAAATGCATTGCTGACACAGACATTAAATAATTAAGGAGGATTACACAGAGAATCACTCGCCAATATAGATCGTGTTGCATATAGGTATATTCAATCTCTTGCTATTAGTGAGTACAACAGTGTGGAATCGGTGAATATGACGGTTGAAGACGAAACTCAACTGTACTCAATTGTAGAAACAACGGATCTCTTCAATAAAGTAAATGTAAAGCAAGAGGTACTTGAAGATAATGAACATATAAAGAATATCGAATTGAATGTTTTGTGAAAACTATCAAAACAAATTCAAAAGACAAAGTTCACAAACCGTTAAGAAAACAGCAAGAAGGAGAGACAAATTTAAATATCCACATGATACCGACAAAGATATAACCAGTATCAATAAATTAACAGAATTTAGAATTACAAAGAAAGAAAAGCTTTTTGGACATAGAAACTAGAATTTATGTGACATTAAAAAGGTAGTAAATGTAGGTAGTACTGAAAGAAATTTAAAGACACATAAGCATACATTGGAATACATTCTGGTCTTTTTTTTATGTACAATATCTGAAAAGAAAGACAAAAATAATTGCAAAATTAATTTAATAATTCATACTGGTAAAACGCCGTTCGAATGTAGTATAATGTCAGCAGTTCAGCACGCATTCAACAGTAGAGGCATTTATAAACAACATTTAAGAACACACAACGCCAAGAAGCCGTGTTATTCTCGATTAAGTAATATAAGTGCACTGAAGGTTTTTAGAAAATATACTGGAGAAAAAAACCTTTTTAATGTCCAGATCAGGTGCGCCGTATGCTTGTATGCCTCCCGAGGTTGTATAAAAAAGTACGGTCCTCTTATTTGCCTTTTTTATGTACTGTAATCACAAACCATTAAACCACTTGACTGAGCACGAAAGCACTCCGCGCTCACAAAAGCATTGTGGTTTAGCGCCTAAATATATCAGTGATTCGAGCCTACTGACTAATGGGAGGATTTTTTAACCAATAAGGCGATAGCGATGTTGATTGTTCATGATTACAATGTGGTTACCGCAGCCTACTAACTTACATACGAAAAATGTCACTCGCGTGTTGCCATCCCAGCCACTAGCCGGTCTACCTCCTTAGGAGGCATTAAATCTCACGGCCCAACTGATGTGAAGTGGTTACCGTAGCCTATAAAAGCTTGAAATACAGGAAGTATCTCTCACGCGTTGCCACCTGTGCTGCTAAAACAGCAACTCTTTTAAAACTTACTGGTTTACTCATTGTGAGTTACTCATTCACTCACAGAGCCAGTTGTTATTTGAGCGCGGTTTATGTGAGGTGGAGGTATTTTTCGTTTTCCAATCCAGCCGTATACATTTTTAGGGGGGAGACCTATGTTCAGCAGAGGACTTCTTTCGGCTGTTATGATGATGAAACACACGGCAGTACTAATTCACTGCGATGGTCTAGCCCGGTGGTCGAATGATTAGCCATGGCTATGACTCGTTATTCTAACGATTAACGTCTACAGCGCCTGAGGATACCTCGTAGAGAGGCGAAACACGAGCGATGACAGCGACGGTGGGGGGTGCATGCGGCTTCTGTTGCAGATGGCGGACGACCGCAACAGCCACGGCAGAGACTACCGGAGCAGCCATAACAGCGTCGGCATGTTGCATCTACTAACAGTAGTGGATGGGTGCCGGCCTGCGCTAGGCCGCATGAAGCAGGTTAGATCAAATTGCATGTAGCCATAGCTAGTTCAGCACCATGGCGTGGGTTCGATTCGCACACAAGACAAACATTTGTGTGTTTGTCTTATATTGGGTGTTTTTAGAGGTGGTAGTGCGCACTAAAACAGCTCATTTGGAAGTACATCCAATCGAGAATCCTCCAATAGAATACATACATACATACATACTATCACGTCTGTCTCCGATTGGGGTAGGCAGAGTCTGAACGAGATGGGTGCACCGATCAAAACATACCTCTCTCGTTTCTTCTTCTTCTTTAAGCTACGGTAATCACTTCACGTCAAATAGGGCATAAGTTTGGATGCCTCCTGATTTTGTATAAAAGACCAGTCAATCAAACGCTTCTAGAATTCCTTGAAAGTATGCGTCACTAGAATTCAAAAAATATCTAAAGATAAGAAATGGAGTGTTCTACGTAATGTTTACAAATAAATAGTGTAACATCATCGAATCGTAGAAGAAACCGAGTATCAGAGTATAACGAGCTGTTGAATTAACCTTCAACCCAGCGTTATCAAGCTGCGTCATAGTAACATCGACAAACAGTAGTTGAACTTGGTTACAACAACGATCCATATATATACCATTTCGATGACAGAAATACTAGAAATGACAATAAAATTGTCAGTCCAGCAATACAGTTACGCAAAATCCAGACTTTGTTTTTGGGACTCAGTATGGGGTTTAATTTATAAAATAAAAAAGCCGTCAAGTGCGAGTCCTACTCGCGCACCGAAGGTTCCGTAAAAAATTTTTTCGCAAATAAATTTCCCATTTTTTTGTGATGTAACTACAAATTTGCGATTTCGGATTTTTTCCTTTATTTGTGCTATATGACATTGCTTCTTATCAAATTTCATGATTCTAGGTCAACGGCAATAATTTTGATTCCCTTGCGAGTGTCCAAATATGCGCATAAACGAGGTATAAAGAGCTGTATCTTTTGCTTGCGTTAACTTAGAAGTTTGATAGGTCCACCCGTCCCTGAGAAAAAGCGTCTTGACAGACGGACAATAAAGTGATCCTACAAGGGTTATATTTTCTTTTTGACGCACGGAATCCTAACAAGCTGCATCTTGCGACTTCATAAACCGGGTATATCATTGGAACTGCTTTTTCTGCTTTCTTTTGTTTTTCCTCTGCTTCTAATACCTGTATTGTGATGTTGAATAGCCTTTAACCTTCCTCAAGTACAGGTCTAATAATGCAAAAAGAATTCAAATCTGGCTTGTTCCAGAGATTAACATTCAGACTTATTATTATTAGAGCTTATCAACGATTGCTCCAAATTTTGCTCGCTTATCTTCAGTTAAGCAGACTCACATTATTTACTAAATATCTTTTCCTATTTTATTAATTTTTATAATAAACTAGCTGTGCCCGCGACTTCGTCCGCGCGGAATAGTTATTTTTATTATTATTTATTTATATTAAAAAAAAATCTAAAATAAAAATAGCCTAAATTACTCCTTATTACATCAGTTATCTGCCAGCGAAAGTCCCGTCAAAATTGGTCTAGCCGTTTTAGAGATTAGCCGGAACAAACAGACAGACAGACAAAAATTGTAAAAAAAAATATTTTGGTATATGTACCGTGTATACATCCATATGCATTTAGTAAAACGCGGTTATTTTAATATTACAAACAGACACACCAATTTTATTTATCTGAAGTATAGATAAGGTTAATGTCCCCTATTTCGGCATCTTAAGGCTCTTGACTTTAAGATTTTTTGAAATATAATTACTAAACATTAAATCAGTTTGAAAGCTTTTGTGGGATGAATATTGGTATTTTGGCAGTAATTTAATGCATGAATACCTAATTCAGTTCAGTTTCAGTCTACGAATAAGTAATAAGTCAGGAACTGTAACTCAGAACAAATTCCACACAAAAAGTGGCGCTACGTGAAACCAAAACAACGTATGTTCAAATTACGAATCAATTAGGTTACACTAATACACGTGCCTAGTGATTGGTTTAAATTCAATACAAGAACACGGATTAATAACAATAATAGACGCAAAATGCGAGCATTGCGCAAGATTTGTAGTATAACATTTGTTTACAGCGTCCGCAATGATAATGTAAGAAAGCGAGTTGGTCTGAAAGAGAGTGTCGGTGTTAAGCTACGAAAAATATAGTTTAAAAAAATTAAAAAACACGCTGAAAGGCGCTGAAATTACTTTTATGACGTCTTGATTGAAAGTATAGTTACAAAGTCTAAAGTAGTTTTAAAAAAATTAACAGTTCAACTTTTAATTCAAGAAATACTTTTGACCCCTATTACATCATTTAAGGGTAGAATTTTTGAAAACGCGGCAATTAATATTTTTTTAATTCTAATAAAGAATATCTGTACAAAGTTTCGAGTCACTAAGTTCAAAAAATATTTCTGCTCCATACAAACTGTCAACCCCTTTTCAGCCCCCTAAAGGTGGAATTTAGAAAAACGCTGAAATTACTTTTTAATTCCTTGATTGAGAGTATACTTACAAAGTCTAAAGCAGCACACTTTGAAAAAAAAAAAAACAATTTCTTAACAATTCAACTTTTAGTTCAAGAAATATTTTGACCCCCATTACACCCTGTAAGGAGTTGAATTTATGAAAACGCTGAAATTACTTTTTTTGGACTTTAATACAGATTATCTGTGCAAAGTTTCAAGTCACTAACTTCAAAAAAAAATTCCGCTCCATACTAACTGTTAACCCCCTTTTCAGCCCCCTAAAGGTGGAATTTTGAAAAACGCTGAAATTAATTTTTTGACGTCTTGATTGAGAGTTTATTTACAAAG
Organism: Pyralis farinalis; assembly: GCA_947507595.1. Lineage (NCBI taxonomy): Eukaryota > Metazoa > Arthropoda > Insecta > Lepidoptera > Pyralidae > Pyralis > Pyralis farinalis. Next base: position 4,294,181 of record OX382263.1, read on the forward strand.
TCTAAAGCAGGCCACTTTAAAAAAAAAAAACAATTTCCTAACAATTCAACTTTTAGTTCAAGAAATATTTTGACCCCCATTACACCCTTTAAGGGGTGGAATTTTTGAAAACGCTGAAATCACTTTTTATGGATTCTAATAGAGATTCTAAGAGAGTATGTGTGCAAAGTTTCAAGTTATTAACTTAATTATATATATAATAATGAAAAAAAAAATTCTGCTCCATACAAACTGTAAACCCCATTTTCAGCCCCCTAAAGATGGAATTTTGAAAAACACTGAAATTACTTTATTGATTTCTTGATTGAGAGTATACTTACAAAGTCTAAATCTTTAAATAAAAACAATTTCTTAACAATTCAACTTTTAGGTCAAGAAATACTTTTGACCCCCATTACACACTTTAAGGGGTGGAATTTTTGAAAACGATGAAATTACTTTTACATTTGGTTAATGACTTTCAATGAAATACCTTAATATTGAATTTCAATCGAATAACTTCAAAAACGTAAAGTTTCATACTAACTTTGCATCCCATTTTTACCGCCCTTAAGAGATGATTTATGAGAAAAATATTTTACTCGTGTTTCATGCCTTTTAATAAAGAACCGTCATGCTGAATTTCATTCGAATAACTTCAAAAACGGCAAAGTTTCATACTAACTTTGCGCCCCCGTTTTACCCCCTTAGGGGATGAATTTCCAAAAATCCTTTCTTAGTGCTCGCCTAGGTTATAAAAGGAACCCCTCTGCAAAATTTCAAGTTTCTAACCCTTATAGTTTAGGCCCTGCGTTGATATGTCAGTCAGTCAGCTTCTCCTTTTATATATATATACTAGCGGCCCGCCCCGGCTTCGCACGGGTGGACATTTATTTTTTAAACCTGAAACAGAGCAACTACATACCTCTTTTTGTCCAAATTTTCATTCACATCATCAGTAAACTTAGAGTGCCGTAGCAGTACTTCGCGCTTTTCTAAAACCGTGTTGCGTTTCGGATATTATGTTCTGGTCCTCCAAGTATTTGCTTATTTTTCCCACTATAACTGTTTCAACTATTTTATTAATTATTGACAATATAGCAATTGGTCGATAGTTGGAATAATCAAAGTGACTTCCCTGTTTGAAAATCGGGCGAAATATAGACTTTCTAAGGTTGATTGGATATTTACCCTTTTGTATACATAGGTTCACAAATTTTGCTAATATTGGACTTATTTTTTTGTTTATGTACTTCAAATTTTGTACCCGTATACCATCAAATCCGGGAGACTTTCGGCAACTTAAATTATCGATAATTTTTTCAATTTCACTAGCGGATACTATCGGATCTAAAACTAAAGTTGACATGATTTACATACTCTTCGCGATTTAAAAAATTTCGATTGCAACTTTTTTTAAGTTTTTAAAGTTTTAGAAAAATTTGAGCATACAGTATTCACATCCGTATTTTTACCTAAATAATTCATAACCACATTACCAATATTCATTTTTTTTTGTTGTTGTAGTTTTTTCGTAATGAACGAATATTCAAATGTATTATTTTTAGATCATTTTTAGCGGATAATAAATAGTCTGACCAATCCGATGCACTGTTATACTTCCAAAAAGGAATGTTACTTTCTATATTTTCCAGTGTGTCGTTGAATTTTATGGTTAGTAGAAACCACTAGTGTGTTCACCCGGTATTACACGCAGCTTTATTTCGTGATTCCGATTGAGCTCAATTGGCTTAAGTCTTCAATGTTTCGTATGCTATGAATTTTTTCCCCGTCTTGTTTTCTTACTAGTATTTTACCGTCTTGAACCCAAATATATTTATATGTTCCTTTTAGCGTTGTTTTCGTACTCCAAAAAATGTGACGCATCTGTTTAGTAAGACAATCGTTTATGTACAACCGGTCAGCATTGTCTCCTGGCAATATATCGTTGTTTTTAAGTCCTGTTTTCTTTTTGAAAGCCATTGTTGCTTCGCCGCTTTCGAACTCAGTGAGACAACTACAGGCCTCGACTTTTTTCCATCAGATTTTTCTCTACCTACACGTTTTGCGTCTTTTATATTCGAAATGTTTAAATCCAATTCTTTTGCTATTTTTTCTACTAATCTTCTAGTGCTATCACTGTTTTCATCTTTTCCTGTCTCTAAACCAAAAAATTGTATATTTGTCTCCACTTCTTTTTGCTCCAAGGATGCTACTCTTTCCTCCAAAGCACTATTTATTTTCTGTAAGCTTATATTTTTATTTTCTAACGACTTAATTTTTTTCTCTGTGTCTGCATCTTTAAATTCAGTCATTTTCTGGTATTGTTCCGCATAGAAATCAACTGTCTCTGTTAGTTTTATAATTTTCTCCTGCATACCGTATATGATTTCTAACTTACTATTAACTTCTGCTAACAAGTTTTCTACCGTTGTTTTATTGAAATCCAGATTTATCTTTGGTGCTTGCGTTTTCGGACTACCTTCTTGTTTCGTACAGTCGTCACACAGTAGATGCTTCATAAATTGTTTGTTATTTTGTACACATTTTTTATGGTAAATTGATTCACAGCTCCCTTTACACTTCAGCACATCGTCCTTAGACAACGATAGGAAAAGCTTGCACTTTTTGCACTGCACCACTGAGTGACGTGAACCGGTCCGTGCGAAGAGCGAACGCGAACTTAAAAAGGCATGTTCCGTTGGGTCTGACATATGGAAATAATGTAGTATGAAACAATAATGAAACAGATAAACATCACGAAAGTAGAAGGATACAGGAGCCGATGAAGGCCAAGATTTACCTACCGTGATCAAATTGACGTGTTTTATCAGAATGTGATGTCAAAAGCCTTAGAAACCGCTGAGCATGCATGAGAAGAGCAATGAATGTTAAAGAAGCAACTGAGGAGTGTAAGGATCGAGTCATGTGGCGATTGGATTTCACTGTCTACCCCGCAAGGGATTTGAAGCGAAGTTATAGACAGATCGGTCAAATAAGAATGTATGCATCTGTATGGTACCTCATAACAATTTGGCACTACTAATGACTGACCTGTGACTTTATTGTTCACTAGTGTACGCGACACCGTTTGCGTGGAATTGGAGTTTGTTCATAATTTTATGGGTTTCATTTGTTTCCCGCGGAAACTTAATTATTTTTCGTAAATAAAGTAACCTAAGTAACTCTTTATAACATCAGCAACCTGCCAGTAAAAATCTACTCAAAGCTATCGGTATAGCCATTTGCCGGAACAAATAGTGCCGTCATACATTCTTATGCATTTAGTGAAAGCTTGTTATTTTGACGTTACAAATTGACATATATATAACATACTAGATAATAAAATTATGTGTAACATTACTAAATTGATATATAGGTATAAACATAAATTATAAGCTTCGCTACTGCTCACGCTTATACTGTGTCCGAATAATAACATATACATATGTTTTTCCTAGAATAATTTGATGAAAGAATTATGAACATGATATTAATAAACGGGCTCAGAACTGGAACGCGCGTGCAAGTGTACCTAGTTAATAACAAAAATGGCCAACAGACGAACTCTGTTGTGTTTTTACTGCGTTTTATTAATTGCTACAACGGTTGACGGCAAAAGTTATGGTAGGAGTAGAAGTTCTGGAAGATTACGTGGCTCCGGTTCGCACAGATCTGGTGGATATAGTCACTCAACATCTTACTCAAGACCATCAAGTCACAGCTATCCGTCTTCTTCATCAGGATTTTCAGGGTCTGGAAGACACACAAGTTCATCGTCAAATTATGGATTTTCTGTACCAGTATTTGCATCTACAGGAGTTTCTGGTGTTTCTCATAATACACCATCACGTGGGCATGATTTTTCATCGTCTGCTGGTTCGAAAGCTTGGCCGTCGCTATCAGGAGCTGGTTCTTCAACATTTTATCCATCGTCAAATTCAGGACTATCCGGGAATGGTAACAAACCTCCATCTGTAATATCCAGTAGAAATGGACCAGCAACAGTAACCAAACCACTCTCAGACACCTACGTCTCAGCAAATAAAATATCGACCAGCTATCCGTCTTCAAAATCAGGACTATCCGGGTCGTCAGCCTTCGAAAATAAACTATCACCGAGTTATCCATCATCAAATTCAGGATTATCTGGAAATGGTAACAAACTTACTCTTGGAACATCAAAATTAAATCCGCCGATAACAGTGACTAAACCACACTCCGGATCCTATGATTCAGATAAACAATCTGTTGGTTATCCAACATCGAATTCTGGACTATCTGGTTCTTATAACAAGCTAGCTTTATCGGGGTCCATCGCGGTTTTAGAAAATAAACAATCTCCAAGTTATCCATCATCAAATTCAGGACTATCTGGATTCCTTGATAAACCTCTCCCTTCTTCCTCATCTGGCAATAATTACCCAAACTTGTCATCAGTGAATAAACCACCTCCGAGTTATCCATCATCGATTTCAGGCTTATCCGGGTCTTATAATAAGCCTCTTCTCGCATCAACTGCTAACAGTTATCCATCAGCTCCATCGGGGCTATCTGGTAATAATAAACCAATATCACCCTCAACCGTAAGATCAGATACTATATCTGTAACATCTTTAGGATCTGGTCAGCGGCCAAAACTTTCTGTTCCCATCCCGCTACCTATAACACCTAGTATTTCTGATTCTAGTGTCAGTTACCCTCCAAAAAGACTCCCTGCCCCTCTTCCAGTGACACACAATTCGTCAAGTCACGGTTACCCAACTCAATCTCATGGTTTATCAGGATCTGGATCTCATTCAAACACAAGTTTGTCTGGGTCAAATCCGAGTACAGTACCAAAATCTAATATAAGTTTTCCACCTCAAGTCAACTTAGGGCGAACACAGAGTGGGAAACCTAATTCTGGATCTTATCCTATTACTACAGGATCAGTACATAGTTATCCTTCTACATCAACAGGATTGTCTGGTTCGGGGCATCACAAGCCATCAATAATAGCTACTACAGGGCACTACCCTCCGCAGTTTTCTCCAACAGGTCACATTTATCCCTCATCATCTACAGGTCTTTCCGGTGCTGGTACGAGGAATGTGTATCCACAAACTATACCACCTCAAAACACCTACGGATCTGCTTCCAAAGTGCCCCATTATCATGATAATAAATACCCGTCCAATTACGGAAGTGTACATTACCTGCCAACCTACTATACCTCTCCTCAATATGTTTACATTACAGAATATAGGAACTCTGGTAGCCGATACAGTGACCTATTAAGTGGCTTAGCGTTGTATAATTTAGGACGTTCTCATAGTCATCATCACATTCATAATTACTATGATGATTACTACATTAGAAGATACGGGGCAAACTCAAATTATAAACCAGAAAATCGTCCAACAGACACGGCTTTATGCATGTTGAAAATAAAAGAAAATGATAGTGTGCAATTTCTGAAAATACCATGTGAAATTGTCTCAACGTTTACTGATGGTGCAGTGAAACATAATGTAACTACAAACACAGTTTGTGTGACAAACATCACAACTGTTCTGAACAATACAGTGGCTGGAAACGTAACTTCAGGTGCTAACATGACTACAGTAAATGCAACAACATGCACCACTAACACTACAGATCCTCTTAGCGTAAAAGGTCCAAAGACTAATACATCGAATATGCAGTGTTCCGTGGAAATTAAGACTAGAGACTCATACTTCAATAATAACGTTGATTGTAATATCTTGATGCAACATTCACAAATGCCCGAACCTAAAAAAACAGAACATACTATGATGCCTTCACGAGAAAAACTTAAGTCTTGGCTTGAAAAACCTCCTTGGTGGATGTCAGTGTTAATAGCAGCGTAATATTTCATTTCTACCATAGAAATTACACGAGCGTTTGATGTAAATAATCATGGCCACATTTCAATGGAATGTATCGATTTGCGCTATATAAATTGAGTAGGGTCGTCTGACTTAAGTTTATACAAGTTCAGACTTATGCAAACGAAAACGCATTTATATTACGTACCAGCTGCTCTTCGTCACTTTATCCGCTTGGAGTTTGGTATATTACTCTGTTTATTATTTGAGATAATAAATATAATTATAATTTAAATAACTAAGAAGACGTTCAATTAGTTTTCATTGAGATTCCTTTTTGAGAAATCTAACGTTTGAAGATTTCCATACCGGACTTCAATCTCTATCACCAGACCAGCTCGATGATATCTTATTTTATACCGTCATCTGAACGCTTGGAGCGTTGGAGATTTTTGGAGATTTGAGATAATAAATATAATTATAGTTTAAATAACTAAGAAGACGTTCAATTAGTTTTCATTGAGATTCCTTTTTGAGAAATTTAACTTTTGAAGATTTCCATACCGGACTTCAATCTCTATCACCAGAACATCTCGATGACATATTATTTTATACCGTCATCTGAACTACAATCAATTCAGAAGTTTCTTGATGATGCATCAATTAAAAGAGGTTGAAATTCGGATTATTCCGTCGGTCCTATTAAAATCCGATGTAAATGATGGCGATATGGTTATTATCCTTATAATATCCTCATTGTATATTGTCATTATAACTATTCTCATTAGCATACATAACTCTTATATTATATTACTTATGTTAAAAAATATTCTACTACCTAATTTCTTCTAAAGAATAAAAAAAAATTGTACAGTTAGCCTAAAAATTGTATGCTTAATTTATTTTTTTAAATAAGTTTACTTATCTTATTTATATCAGTTAATATCTAAACACTGTTATATTGTCTAGGAATTATGTAACACATTGTTATCTTAGCTCTCCATGGCTCTTGATTCCACCATCGATTTACTAGATTTTGTGTTGTTATTGTATGTAACTGGCTGTTTAGTGGTCTCCGAACACTCCGAGAGCATCAATACGTCATGTCAAATATTCAGGAACACCGTTCCTATATGAAATCTATATGTTTGTTTGTGAGTGCGTTTGTCTGTGTGTGTATGTCGCTTTTTTTCGAATATTTGAATTTCGACCTCAGATTCGTAATAATTGAATAACCAATGTAAGACAAATGTCACCTTAGTCTTCCTGCGACCACGGACGCTGCAAAGCATTCGAAACGTCAGGTTCAACAAAATAAATAAAACACGCGATACTTACGTTAAAAAAAAATGTTTAATTCAATAAATAAATTGTTATATAATTGACGAGCCAGGTGTTCCTCTGGCAATGCAAGCTTGCGCATTCTCAACTGGTTTACTTTGAGATCTACTGGAATATCTACTTTAAAAATACACAAACAACTTATCGTAGTCTGGTTTACATTTATTCTTTACTTTTTTCCTAACTTCTTTTTTCCTAATTGAATGTAATTGTACTACAGATCCTCTTAACGTAAATGGGCCAAAGATTACTATTATACTATACATTCAGTTTTGCAGAATAACGTCGATCGTAATGGCTTCATAGTAATGGCATTCACAAATGCCTAAACCTTAAAAACCAGAGCACAATAGTGCCTTCAAGAGAAAAACTGAAGTCTTGGCTTGAACAACCTCGTTGGCGGATGTCAAATTTAATAGCAGGATAATATTTATATGTATTATAAAAAGTCAATTTAAACTCTGTACTGTATTGTCGATTTGAGGTCGGCGTGAGGAGGTCAGACTTGATATGAGATAACAGTCTTTAATGTAAATAGTACCTATGCAGTTAAGTTATGAAAATAATATTTCATTACAATAACTTCATAGCATAACTATAATTTGAGAGAATATGTGTTATGGAAGTAGTTAATAGTAAACATGAGAACAATAATTAAGGTATAATAGATACAGTAGATCGAGACAACCCACCATTGCCTATGGCTCCACCGACCTTGCGGTCGTTTGAGCCGAATCGCGGGAGATGCAGCACGGCACTTGCTGCTCTGAGGCTCTGTTCTGTGTCGTGGGCATTTCTTGACTCCCTACAAATTATTTAATTCTATGCCACTACAAATTATTTAATTCTATGCGCATCGTAGTGTCACAAATATCGCGCTTTCGCTGGCTCAACTCTTTACCGGTCGCGGATCTACGCGCTCCCTCCATTCGTCCAGCACGAGTCACCTCCAGGTCTGAGGGAATACTTCAGCCAGTACGGGCAGGGCAACGGAGATGATGATGATGCGGAGATGGGGGGAGGACCTGGCGCAGCCGCGGTATGGAGTCCGCGTTGCGGATGCGCTGCGCCCGGTCCTGGAGGCGTGGATGCGCCGCAGGCGCAAACCCCTCACCTTCCGCATGGTGCAGGTGCTCACCGGGCATGGGTGCTTCGGTGAGTACCTGCACCCGCGGGCCCCCGTTGAACACCTACCGGCGCAATGTCGCCAAGATCGAGATAGGGACCAGTGGCCTCCCATAATGATTACAACAAACTTCACTAAGACAGAGGCATGTGTGCGGCGGTAAAATAGCCAAATGCCTCGTCATCTAATTAGTGACGCGCATGAATGGATTAACGAGATTCCCACTGTCTCTATCTACTTTTTTTGTTGTGCCGTGGGCAACGCTTGGCACCCTACAAGTTGTTTATATCTTATCCACAATGTCTCAGTTTAGCCATTCTCTCCCTTTTGGGGCGGCAACGCACACAAAGACGCTTTCGCTGCTGTCCGAAGGCGCTCGTGAGTACTCGAAATAGTTTGGTTGGGCTCTTGTGTTTTCTAATCAGGGTCGCCATCACCAGGTAATCTAGATCTTCGATTATCCTAGTTTTTATAGTTTTCCCTTTATGTGGCCATTAAACCCTAACTCTGTACCAAATTTCAGCTCTCTGAGTTTATGGGAAGTACTAGTTCTATTTTGATGATCATGAGTGAGTGAGTGTCATAAATGCCAAACTTTGCTTTCGCTTAACTTCGGAACTAAATGACCTACAGACTTGAAATTTTGGATTTTAAGTATGTGATTATAGCTTACTGGATGACGAAAATTTCTGCGTTCTGGTCTTATCCAGAGGTTCTCGAATAGGGGTCTGAAAATGCGGCGAAATGGTTCCAGTAACGGATGGTACGGCAGTGTTTGCTTCGCGCTCGACTTGGCGGGCACTCAGTGGCGGCGCTAGGCGTAGGCGACGTGGGCGACCGCCTACGGCCTCGCGCCTGCGAGGGCCTCGCATAAAAAGGTTTTTTGTAATTTTTGTCATTGTTTTACAAGTATTATTGATTAGCAATAATACTTGTAAATTGTAATTGAAATTGTTATAACTTGTGTACAATTCAGCTCATTTAATTAACATTTTCTTTCTGACTCGAAAATGAGGGGGGCCTCGCAAAGCTGATATCGCCGACGACCAGGTTTCGTCTAGCGCCGCCACTGCGGGCACTGTCTATAATAACATCTAAGGTATCCATTAAGACTATCAGGCTCGACAAATTACGGGATATGCTGCGTATATTTTGCGTTAGAATGTTCAGCGAACTTTTGTGTTTTGGGAGAGAGCCGCGCAGCTGTTGGCGATCACAAGCAATAGAGGAAGAGACTGACACTGTGTCTATATTATTTAACAAATCGTTAGAATTGAATGTTGCTGTTTATAAATATAGGGTGCAGTGAAATGGGCACCACAGAGACACGGAAGGAGGGAGATGTTAATTGAAAGAAATTGATTTGAAATATAACATAAAATATGGGTTGCTGATCGGGAAATAGTAACAGACATGGAATGTGGCTAATATTTAGGAAAGTTTGTATATACCTTGACAGGAATTTGTATGTGTAGGTGTAGTAAAGTTTTCGTGTAATGTTGCGAGTGTCTATTGTTGGTATGTTTCTTTGATATATGTATTACAAAATTATACAAAAATAATATAAAATAATGAACACATTTTAAAGTACAAACCATAATTTGGGTTAATATGAGCTTGCGAGAAATAATGTTTCTAAGTGCACTATTTGTAAAAAGTAAAGAGAGTAACAATAATGATAATGATCTAAAATTAAGATTATGTGCTACGCATGCAATTAACCTATTTATGAAAGCTAGTCATTGTTGTTTGTTGCTCTTCAAGTTGGCAAGTTGGACCTCGTTAGTCACCGTTTTAAGTGGCGAACCATCCACCTGGCGCAGCAAAACTCTTCCACCGGCTGTCCAACAGTATCTGAATTGGCCTGTCCTAACGAGTTCGCGGCCCAGGTAGTATAGCCGACGGGCCTTTAAGGTGAGATGCTCAGCTATGTAGATTACACGTGGTGCACCTGGTAATCCAAGGCACGATGTGTTCAGCCGTTGCTCTTTATGCTCCATGTTAAATTTTTTTGCAGATACTAATATGTCGTTCCTAAGTAGCATTGTTGACAATGAGACCAGGATAATGCGGTTATCGGATTTTTCTAGTAAGCGACGAATATCCAGTATATTATTTTGCGAAACATTAACAGATATTGTTGTGAAAACCGTGATAGCTATATCGACTAGCTGTTGCTATGTTTCTTTTTGCATGCATGGTACGAGGGTCATTTGAAAAGTTCTTAGCCTAACATGGTTAAAGTCATTGGTTTTTTTTATAACTACCCTCATTTTGTAGTTACATTATTTAGCAAAAAGTATGCACAGTCTAGTTTATTCATAGTAACTCATTGTTCGTTTACACGTGATATCGTAAGTCAAGTCAGAGCTATTTTTGAAAATGGATAAAATTGAACATCGTGCAGTGATAAAATACCTGAATTTGAAAGGTTTAACTCCAAAAGCTATACATGAAGACATGTCTGCTACTTTGGGTGAGTCCGCTCCTTCGTATGCGACTGTTAAAAACTGGGTGGCAGAGTTTAAACGTGTTCGTGAGACCATTCAAGATGAGCCCCGTAGTGGCCGGCCTTCGACTGCTTCCACTGATCAAAACAAAGAAAAAAATCTGTGATTTAATTTTATCTGATCGAAGATTGACTGTCGAGGAGATAGCTAAGACTGTAGGCATCTCATCTGAGCGAACACATCATTGGCAGAGCTGCGATAGCCAGCGGAGCTACATTACCCTCAAAATTGTCGTTTGGGGTAGACTGATGTCATCCAGCTAGCGTTTAGACGGTAATAGTGAGAAACTCCAAAATCGACACACTAATAGCTAACATATTGTAGTTTTGTATCCTTTAATTTGAAATTTAAATGTTCGTTGGTGAGGAAGATCGGTCCAAAATCGTTCCAATTAGAAAAAAAACATATGGGAAAACGTATGGCCGGCCACTCTGCAGTGCAGAGTCTGCACTGCACTCCCATCAACAGAAAAAGTAACAGCACTCGTCGCTAGATGTCGTACAGGGTTCCATATATTTTAAAAAAATTAAAAAATTAAAAATAAAATATTTAAATATTTTTTAAATTTAAAAAATTTCAGCTCTGCCTACACAGCTTGCTGTTATTTACTAGTATAATTACCACTGAACTTGGATTCTCTAAGGTGTCTGCGCGGTGGGTACCGCGACTGCTTTCAGTGGAACAAAAACGCAACCGACTCACAACTTCTCGCGACTGTTTAGAGTTATATGAAGCTGACCCAATAGAATTTGTTGAAAGATTTATAACCATGGATGAAACCTGGGTTCACCACAGTACACCCGAGACAAACGAACAGTCGAAACAATGTAAAAAAGCAGGATCGCCCACCCCAAAGAAGGCAAAGGTGGTTTCATCGGCGGGCAAAGTCATGGCATCCGTTTTTTGGGATGCAAAGGGTATAATTCTCGTGGATTATTTAAAAAAGGGTACAATAAACTCCGATTACTATTGCAACCTGTTGCGTCGTTTGAGAGAAGAAATCAAAGAAAAACGTCCAGGTTTATTGAGAAGAAAAGTCTTGTTTCATCAGGACAATGCGCGCGTTCACACCTCTGTGCAATCCATGGCAGAAATCCATCAATGTGGCTTCGAATTGTTACGTCATACCCCATATTCATCGGATTTAGCACCATCCGACTTTTATCTGTTCCCAAAGCTGAAACAATTTTTAGGTGGTAAACATTTTTTTACAAATGAAGAGGTCATAACCGCCGTGGACGCTTATTTTGAGGAGTTAGACGAAGATTTATTTAAAACGGGTATCGAAGCCTTACCGGGTCGATGGAAAAAGTGTTTTGAGCTCGGAGGAGAGTATGTTGAAAAATAAAAATAAACTCAAAACCGTGTGGTTTCATTAAGTATGTTAGGCTAAGAACTTTTCAAATGACCCTCGTATATTACGCAGTTCAACTACATTTAAATGAGACTTTCGTTCCAGTTCTTCTGCTTTTTGTTCCAGCAGGATAAGCCGCTCTTCGTGCGCATTTGTATTATCCTCTAATTTCTCATCTTTACTACTGAGAACTTCAAATTGAGAGGCCATAAAATCGATTGCTTTTTCAATTTCGGTATTAGTTTTTTGAATATCGACCAATTGCTGTACTGATTAGGTTTGACTGGAGAAGAGATGAACGGCTAAAGGAGACCAGCTTCAAAAGTTGGCTTCAACGTGATCCAAAAGACCCACACCGTGAATTTTGTAAGTTATGTGATGCGAATTTATTAGCTGGCAAAGGTGCGATAAAATGGCATGCCGAAGGCGTCATTATTATACAATAAACATTTAAAAATCATTAAGTTCTTAAGCTAATAAAATAACAATCTTGTACATGTACTCTACCTGTTTTAGATACAGGTGTAAAGTAATAGCAATAAACGTTCTAAATGTCACAAATAAATAAAAAAAAAATACAAGCTAAAAGTAAAAATAATGATGTCCGCACGATATGTATATTAAATTAACAATTATTTATATTTTAAATGTCCTTGTCATTTAGAAATTCATTAATACAATAAAACATTTTTTTAGTAACCAATTTGTCAATTCTAACTTAAAATTTCCATTATTTAAAGTTTTCAAATAGATCGGGAGTTTATTATACACAACTATGGCAACTATGCACATACTGTATTAATAATAAATGTACACATTTTTCTTATATATGTCTAGTTTACAGGATGGTTGATATAATAGATATTTAAATTTACCTCTTTTCTGCCGTGGATGCATATCCGTATACTTCTTAAGTAAGTCACGATGTTCGTTGACAAACAGGCAGATATTTCTAATGTACAAGGTAGTGACAACACTTTTAATTTTTGAAAAAGAGGCTTGCAACTGTCCGTGTACCATGCGTTACATATTGCTCGGATACATTTTTTTTGTACCTTGATAGCCCTTTCAAGGTCAACTGAGTTACCCCATAAAATAAGACCGTAGTTTAGCACAGACGATACGTACGCATGATATGCTGTCAGAGCGGCCGCCTTTGAAATTGTTTGTCGAAGTTTTTTTAACGCAAACACGAAACGATCCAATTTTTGGCACACCACATCAACCTGGTTTTTCCAGTTTAGGTGTTTATCTATCATTATTCCCAAAAATTTTACAGAGTCAACCTCAATGACTGGTGTACGATTAAAAGCGATACGAAATTCTAAGGGCTTTGAATTATATGGTAAAAATTGCATTACTGATGTTGTGGTGATGTTTATCTGTAAATCATTCAAATTCATCCATTCGATAACATCTGACAATACTTTGTTGGCCTCTGTTTGAACTAAACGGATTTCATCGCTTTCTAGTAATATGGTTGTATCATCAGCGAATAATAAGCATTTGTGATGAGTGGAATTGGGAAGATCATTAGCATATAGAATAAAAAGTAGCGGACCGAGAATACTGCCTTGTGGAACACCAACATTTGTAGTCTCAAAGGTTGATCTGAAAGGTTTTCTTAATAGTGTGTTCCCTGATTTGATCATTTTTGTTACTTCTGTACATTGTTTTCTATCAATCAGAACACTTTTCAACCAATTATGAGCTCTATCTCTAATCCCCATAACGCTCAAGTTTTTGTAACAATTTAGTGTGGTTTACAAAGTCAAAAGCTTTACTCATATCTAGAAACAGCGACAGTGTAGGAGTTTTTCTAATTACTTGTCCTGTTACCCATTCTATAAAATTAAAACAGGCTAGCGTCGTTGAGCTACCCTTTCGAAAACTGTACTGTTCAGGGCGTAGTATATTGTGCAAAGTCTAAAAATGATTAATTCGGATCAACATAGCTTTTTTCAACTCTTTCGATAAAATTGGGACTAGTGCAATAGGCCTGTAGTTATTTGGATCAACTTTGTTCCCCTTCTTCAATAGCGATTTGATTACAGTTACTTTTAGTTTTTCTGGGAATAATCCGTCTACAAAAGATAAATTTATAATATGTGCTATTGGACAGCTTATATACTTAGAGATCAATTTTAATATCTTTGTGACTATATGGTCATATCCGCTAGCCTTACTGTTATTTAGAGACATTATTATTTTATAAACCTCTTCCTCGTCCACTGGTCTCAAGAATATTGTATGAGGATTTGAATCTATATTGCATTCTTTGGTATTTTGGTAAGTTGTGTGTTGTGATTTATTTGTAGTCAAATTTATGAAGTGTCTATTAAAATTATTACATAAATGAATAGGATCAGAACATAATTTATTATTAAAGTTAATCATGTCAATATTATTATAATTAAATTCATTTGAAGTAACTGAAGATATTAAATTCCAAGTTGCTTTGGATGTATTCTTGTTATTTTGCAAATATTTGTTATTGTTAATAAGTTGAGCACGTAAAATGCATTTTTTTAAGAACACGGTTATATATCTTAAATTTATTTTTCTCTTTATGTTTGTCTTTTTTTTAGTGACATAATTTAAGAACAATTTCCATTTTATTTTACTAGATATTTTTAACCCTTTCGTTATCCAAATTTTCGTTTTTAGTTTATTGTTCATTTTAACTTTGACTGTGGGAAAGCATAGATCGTAAAACAAACATAGCGTAGTATAAAAATTTTCAAACGCATCTGTAACAATATTCGCCATCAGTACTTCTGAAAATGAAAGAGATGATATGCACTCGCAGAACTTTTGAATGTTATGAGCACAATAATCTCTTTTGTATTCGAATCAAGTTGTATGTAATTTTGAGTTTTTAGTTTTTAGTGCTATAGATTGGGCAGTTTCATGATCGGACAGACCAAGTTGATACGTGGTACATTGTATTGGTTTAGTATTGCTTGCTATTTGGTCGATACAGGAATTTTGTCTTGTTAGTGTTGAAATGTGTGTATTTAAGTTATGATGATGTAAAATACCTACTTAATCTAAAACAATGTCTATCTATCTATCTATAACTTCACGCCAAATCCCTTGCGGGGTAGGCAGAGAGAACCGAGCGCCACGTGACTCGATCCTTACATATCTCACTCGCTTCTTTAACATTCATTGCTCTTCTCATGCACGCTCGCCGGTTTCTAGGGCTCCTGACATCACCTTCTGATAGAACACGACCAATTTGGTCATGGTAGGTAAGTTTTGGCCTTCCCCGGCTCCTACATCCTTCCACTTTTGCATTGTATATCTGCTTCGTCATTCTTTCATCTTGCATTCTTTCTACATGTCCGAACCATCGGAGCATGCCTCTTCTTATTTTAACACCGACGCTCTCTTTCAGACCAACTCTGTTTCTAACATCATCATTGCGAATACGGTCTACAAGCCTTACGCCACAAATTTTGCGTAGCGCTCGCATTTCGACCGCGTTTATTCTACTTTCATGCTCTTTCTGCCATACCCAGCTCTCGTTTCCATAAGTTAGCGATGGGACCAACACTGCATTGTGTATAGCGAGTTGTGCCTTCTGGCTCAGGATTTTACTGCCAAGAAGTTTTCCCAACGCTCCATTCACACTATTCCCAGCACTCACTCGTCTTTCTACATCTGCGGTGTACCTTCCATCCCTGCTGAAAGCGCATCCAAGATATACAAACTCATCCACTTGTTCCAACACTTCATCATCAATCGTAATCCTAAAACAATGTCATTGCAAAAATCAATAAATACAGTTTTGGAGAAACAAAAAATGAAGTCTGATGAAGATAAACGTAAAACAACTGAGATTTAAGTTATGTAAATAAAAGTAAATTCAACAATATAAATATTTTTCAATTTTACTGTAAAACACACTGTATATTTTTGGAAAATTTCCTGTAATTTTGGTCGTAAACACTGTATTTTGTCGTCTAAACCGCTGTATTCTCATTTTCTTTATCTGGCAACACTGTTTCAATTCAATTCAATCGAGTTTTTTTTCAACACCACGAGAAGCTTTCCTGGCCGCTCTATTTTTTGTTGTATTTGTATTTTACATCTGTCTTATCTGTTTTTGTTCGTTCGCCAATTCTAGTAATTCTATTTACCTCCCTCGAGTGATTCTCTCTACATAATTATTAAAATTTACTGCGATATCATGAGTAAACTAAGCAAGTGTGTAAATTGTACGTACAATACAGTAACACCAATTAGTTCTAACATGTGATTACAAATGTAAATATTTAATTGTAATTATCGCACAAAATGGACGTGAAAGGTTGTAATCGTGAGTGATATGTGAAGTGAGATATTTCGTTCAGTTAATTTTGTGCAGCATCTTTCGACCTTATGTTTCTATCGAACAGTGAAGTGTAGTTTGTATTGGAATTCCCTTTGCCTCTTGGAATTGGGCATGAAAATGTAAGTTTTTAAAACTTAATTACCGCAAAAGTTTTAAATAAACGATATTTAACCGAAAGTTTATAAAAGCACATTTCAATTTTCGTTTGCAAATGTTATGGCCAATGTAATTATATATAATAGGTAGATGAAATTATAATCAGGTTATTTAACTATAAACTTAAATTTTACTAAGACTTTAAATTTGCGATATAAGTTCTTGGTGCAAAGTATATATATATCAGGCAGTAGTATATATATAGGTACCTATATATGCTACATCTGGTTGCAATATGTGTATGCTGTGACTCATTCTGTTTTTTATTACTCTTGTTTCTACTTACTGTTAACAGATGAAGTAATTTCATGCATCTGTTGTTTATGATAATTTCAATTTAATTAACATAAATACAGTGAGTTGTCTTTAAATATTATAATATTATTTTTAGGGTTTAATAATCAGAACAGAAATAGATCACTTGTTTGTTTGTCTGTCTGTCTGTTACAGCGAAACTGCCCTCAATTTATCAATCTATTCTGTTGAATTTGGTACACATATGGATTTTTGTGACAAACTCAATTTATAAGTTAAATAAATTTTATTTATTTATTTTCCACTTTTGTGTACAAAAACTTAAGCCAGAAGGCAGAGCTTGCTACAATGCTGTGCTGGTCCCAACACTTACTTATGGAACCGAGAGTTGGGTATGGCAGAGAGCATGCAAGTAGTAGATAAAGGTGATTGAAATGCAAGCGTTGCACAAAATTTGCTCGGTTCTCTTTGCCTACTCCGTAAGGGATTTGGCGTGAAGTTATACATACATATTTTTACTAATGGTTATGCTCATGTAGGTGTCGATGATGAAACCGCTTGGAGTTTTAAAAAGGCAGTATCACACTTTTTATAATGTACAAGGAGACAACTGGTACACCATTTCGGATCCAACTGTTGCAGTATCTTTCTTTTATGAATTCATCAATTATAATATTAAATAATAATAATACATTACCTCCCCGCATGCCTATCAAAAGACCAGGGTTAACACGTGATTAAAGAAATATATAATAATACTATATTCAGTTAAGTGTACCTCTTTAGTAACTTACTAAAAATAATGCACTATTGGTATAAGTAGACTTAAAACCATTCCAGGGTGGTGAGGTATGTGTGTATATATGTATGTGTACCTCTGCGTGTATATATATACTAGCAGCCCGCCCCGGCTTCGCACGGGTGGACATTTATTTTTTAAACATTTTGGGAAAAAACGAAGAGTAAATGTATCTTTAGAGAGTTTTTTAAATAGTTTTTCTTAAGTAGCTTTTTTTCAGACAAATTACTTTAAGTGGTACTTACTTAGTGGTATTTAATTATTTATTAGTTTTTATCCATAACCCTAATTACAATCAGAAAGTTTATTTTTTATTTATTTATATTGTTAGGGTTCCATACCCAAAGGGTAAAACGGAACCCTATTACTGAGGCTCCGCTGTCCGTCCATCTGTCTGTCAGGTATCTCATGAACAGTGATAGTTAGATAGTTGAAATTTTCACAGATGATGTATTTCTGTTGCCACTATAACAACAAATACTAAAAAATAGAATAAAATAAATATTATAAGGGGGCCCTATACAACAAACATGTTTTTTTTGCTCAGGTTACTGGTGACCTCACTCACACGCAGGAACACAACCCTCTAGGGAGTTGTTATTTGGCTGCGGTTTTTTGAGAGGTGGAGGTACTTCCCCGGACGGGTTACTTTGATGCACCCTACCTCTCTTAAAACATCCAGACCAAGACAAACAGATATGTTCATTCACACAAATATTTGTCTTGTGTGGGGATAGAACCCACGAGCGTAGGTGTCAAAGTCACCGTCATTCATGACTGAGGCACCGAGCTTGTCAACATTGTTCACAACAATCAAGTTCACAATGAAGGTACAAGAAAGAGAGTTGGTCTGAAAAAGAATATTAGTGTGACAAGTTATGTTTCGCTGATTCCGACATGTAGAAAGAATGTAAGTGGAAAAAAGGATGAAACAGATATACAACACAAAAGTAAGAGGTTGTAGGAGCCGAGGAAGGCCTTTTCCTATCACAATGCAATTGGGGTGCGGTCCATCTAGTGGGTGGCGAACCACCGTCTGTCGAAAGTAACATCAGATTATGATAGTTATGGCAGGCGTCCGTCCCTCTTCTGCAATGGCCCAGTTCTAATAATACCTCCAAATCTCATTTTAATAGCCCACTTTTTTTACCTGCCGTGACCTGTTCATTGGTATATTGTCCCATTGATATCCCATGGAGCGAGTCACGGCGGGTGTACAACATTACATACAGTCTTTTCGTAGGGGCCTCTACGCGTTGGATCCTTATCCCCTGACCGAAATGACCGGGAGTAATACCCGTGAGTGGAAAGATATAATGATAATATTTTTTTCTGCGAAATATTCTTTTCAGACTTAAACATGAAGCTTAAAAGCACTAGTCCTGTCCTGTGGGAATCTTATAAAATTGTTTAACATTAAGTTCACATTTAATTGGAGCTCAAACATTTAGGCAGGCTCTTTTTATATGAAATTGAATTTGAACTACCATAATAACCATTTCCTTTTTCCTACAATTACATATTCTATAAAATATTAACATTTCATATAATTATATTCACAATTACATATAATAATGAGCGTAATAAAAATAAGATAATAATCTCATCATAACATCATTTACCATTCACTTTAGATGATCCATTGTACAATACTAACTAAAATGCCCTCAAGAGTTCTGGCAGGTCTAGCTCAGTCGTTTCTCTCTCAGTTTTTCTTTTACTTCACGAGTACTTAAATTGTGAATGCCTTATAATGAGTCCACTTTATAATCTAATGGCTTTCTAAAGGATCTAAACCGTTTGGCGAAAGTGGTGATTACTGTGGGTAAAGGGAGCCTAAATATATTTTTTAACGTCATATTGTAGGATAGCGACAATGTATGTATGTATATCTTCACACCAGGTCCCTTGTGGGGTAGGCAGAGAGAAAAGTGGTAAAGTGCAAAAGAGGAAGGATGTAGGAGCCGAGGATGACCGAGACGAACCTACCATGACCAAATTGGTCATGTTTTATCAGAAGGTGATGTCAGGAGACCCAGGAACCGGCGAGCGTGCATGAAAAGACCTATGATGGCAATAGCACTTCTTTATGAGTCTTTATAGCAATACTTAAAATATATAACCTTCTAACCCTCAGAACCTCTGCTTCCAAATATAGGTCATTAGTAGGAAAGCGAGTAGACTTTCGCAACATAGTCTTTAAAGCAGCTCTTTATGCTCTTTCTAGTATTATAAGATGGTTTGAAATGGATTTGAGTGAAAATAGTGTGATTTTAGGTTAAAAATAATTCAGTTCGATGCTACGTTAGTTCGGACATGTAGAAATATTTACAATACAAATATACAGGAAATAATCACAATACAAATATATCACAGATGTGGAAGGATACCTTTCATGATCAAATCGGTTGTGTTTTATCAGAAGGTGGTGTCAGGAGCACATGAATCTGGCATGTGAAAATGAGAAGAGATGCGAGTTATGTAAGGTTAGTCATGTAGCGCTCCGTCAATACACCTACCCTACAACTTTTTTTGTATGCTACGTAAACAATAACTCATAAAAGACTTCTATCTATCTATCTATAACTTCACGCCAAATCCCTTGCGGGGTAGGCAGAGAGAACCGAGCACCACGTGACTCGATCCTTACATATCTCACTCGCTTCTTTAACATTCATTGCTCTTCTCATGCACGCACGCCGGTTTCTAGGGCTCCTGACATCACCTTCTGATAGAACATGACCAATTTGGTCATGGTAGGTAAGTCTTGGCCTTCCCCGGCTCCATAAAAGACTTATTCGCTGAAATCATGCCTTAGTCATTCTTCTGAGGGGGGCAGCCTCAGTGACCGATGGGAGTAAGGTGGTGAGCTTTCATGAGTACTCTTTGTAGACTTTTATTGACTAGTCACCGCCTACAGATTGCCATTAGCTGGGAAGACTTTTAAGGCTTCATCGGAGGCGGTCCCCCCAGGGGAAGAGAGGCGACGAAATACCCTTGTAAGGGTGACCTTAGTATGAACTGGAGTACTCCTACTCGACGAGTACTTGGTTAATGTAATTTATGGTTGAAATATTGTTTTTTCGTTAGAGATTCAATGAATATGCAAATATAATTTAGGTAATTGACATTAAATTACTTGAATCACATGTTAAGTATACCTACACTGGGAAATGGTATGAATTCTATATATTAATATTGGAAATTTAACAAAGGCAAGTTATAATACAGAAACACTAAGCAATTTGGCCTTTATGGCTTCGAGACGCGATCAGATGCGAAAGGAGAGGACGGCGAGGTACCGCTCGCACGCTCGATCCACTACCGAGTACTCGGTTCGATAAAAATAAAACCGAGTAATGCTCGGCATTCGGTTATTCGGTAAATTGTGTACTCGGCGCATCTCTAGTGTGAACATATATGTATACATTTTAATATTATTTTGTTCTTCAAGCCCGCGAAATACGTAGCTATAATATATCGTAAGATAAACAGCCGTCTCCCTCTAAATATATGAAACCTGGTGAATCTATGTTTCCTGTCTCATCGTGTTCCCCACTTATAGAAAGAGATGGCATGTTATCTTACGATATATTGTCTGTGACAGCTTTAATTCTGGCATAAAATTGTTTACATATTAAAACAAAGAATGCACAGTGATACATAATAGTGTAATTAGTGCTGTAACTTTCCCTTAAATGAAACCGAGAGTGTGGGAGTAGACCTTATCAGTTTTACCATTTAATTCTTTGTATTATACTCATATTATGGTATCCTTTCACTTTTTTGATACAGTTGTTTAGGACCTCAGTATATGACTTGGTGTGATCCACAGAGCCAAACAGCTCTCCTTATAAACTCATACTAAGTATACGTTTTTTTAAAATTCAAATATCACTCGCTTGATGCGACCTCTGCTGCTAACACAGTAACTTCTTAGAAGCTTATTGGTGATCACTCACATGCAAGATCATAACAAGTAATAACCCTTCGGGGAGTTTTTTTGCCTGCTTTTTTCTGTGAGGTGGAGGTGCTTCCCAGACTAGGCTGCTTTGATGCGTTCTACCTTCCTAAAAAACCAAGATCAAACAAACGGGCATGTTCATGCATACAAATGTTTGTCCTGTGTAGGAATCGAACCCACGAGCGTTGGTGTCAAAGTAGTGTTACTAATCACTGCGCCACCGAACTCGTCATAAGAATACATATAAATTGGCAAATTTTTGCTGTAAGTGACTCGTCGCCATTCAAATATAACCATGTGTTCGACATTACCAGGTTTTTTTTAATACTACGTCGGGAGACATACAAGCATACGGCCCACCTGATGTAAAGCGTGTACCGTAGCCTATTAACGCTTGCGATATATTAAGTATCACTCATGCAATGCCTCCTCTGCTGCTTACACAGCAACTCTTTGGGAGCTTACTGTTGACCTCACTCACACGCAGGAACACAACAACTATCTAGGGAGTTGTTATTTGGCTGCGGTTTTCTGTGAGGTGGAGGTACTTCCCCAGACGGGCTGCTTTGATGCGCCCTACTTCTCTTAAAACAACCAGACCAAGACAAACAGACATGTTCATGCACACAAATGTTTGCCTTGTGTGGGAATCGAACCCACGAGCGTTGGTGTCAAAGTCGCATCATTCACGACTGAGCCATCGAGCTCATCAGTGTAATCGGTTCTTCATAGGTTATTTCTTTCATGATTATAGTCTACTGGCTGCGCCCGCGACTTCGTCCGCGTGGAATAGTTATAAATTACATAAATTAATAGAAATAAATAAATTCTCTAAAATGAAAGTAGCGTAAGCTACTCCTTATTACATCAGCCAGTGTCCCGTCAAAATCAGTCCAGCCGTTTCAGAGATTAGCCGGAACAAACAGACAGACAAAAATTGTAAAAATATTCATTTTGATATATGTACCGTGTATATATCCATATGCATTTAGTATAACGCGGTTATTTTAATATTACAAACAGACACTCCAATTTTATTTATCTGTATAGATATATCACTTGCTCGTCGGTGAAGGAAACCCGCGCGTCCAAGAAATTATACTTCGAAAGACGTTGTGACCTAAATGTTTTGCGACAATAAGTCACTGTAAATAGAAAATCGTCGCGCGTAGTTATTAAGGCATATAGTTATAGTTGTTTTTTTATATAAGATACATAGAATAGTCATTTTACATTAAATAAACAGTTTTACCTTATGTTTAATCCTATCCTGTTGGAATAATGGCCGCGAGACAAAAAGCCGAAAGTTCAAATTAGAGCCATACTGTACCGCATTCCAAACCGAACTGTTTGCTTTGCTGAAAGCGACGGAGGTAGTGCTTGCGGGGAAGGAGATGCAGACAGGCGTGTTTAGCGATTCGAGGTCTGCGCTGGAGGCAATCGCCAGGGCCGACCACAGTCATCCCATCGTGACTGAAATTAAAGAAAACCTCAAAACTATAAAAGCTCGGGGACAAATTCTGAAGTGGTTTTGGGTTAAGGCACACGTTGGGGTGGCTGGAAATGATAGAGCCGATGAGCTGGCGAAGGAGGCTGCGCTGTTTCGAAAGACAAAGTCGGATCTCGGTCTCTTACCTAAAGCGGATTATACGTGCCGATACGGTGAGGGATTGGGGACAAGGTACGCGTCTGGTGAGACAGCAGCGGTCACAAAGCTTTTCCTACCGGACGTCGAAAAAGCTTAGATTTCGGAGACGTCTATCTAATCTAATCAATCACACTTTTTTGGTCATTCCTTCTCCATGTATACGTGTGAATATCCTTATGATGAAATAAAGTATTCGACACGAGGAGGTTTCGTTCCCTACATAAATCTAGAATTGACTTACCTGCTTCGTTCACTCTCTATCTCCATACAGACCAAGAACAGCTTCATAGCTGTATCGCTTGGTCCCAACCCATCCATTCAAATCTCCACACATAATCACTCTTTCATTCCCTTCAGCTAAGTCCAGAACATCCCTCACAGACTCCCAAAACTTCTCCAGTTCTTGAGCACACGCTGAGCTTACGGGAGCGTATGCTGCAACCAGAAATACTCGCGTGATGCCCAGTTTAATACGAACCCAGAGAAGTCTAGGCCCCCATACCCTACCCCAGACCATAGAGCCATCATCCCACCGGGCAGATCATCGGTGTCGCTCCCCTTGCGCTTAGTCTCTGTCACACACAAAGCATCCAAACGTCTATCATTCATTACGTCTATCAGTTCGTTCGTCTTATCATTCAATCTATCTCTCACATTCCACGTGCATATGCGGCACTCGGCTCCCCTCGTCCCGCCGGAATTGGCGCTGCGTGGTGGGTGGCGGCCCCCACCGCCGCATGCAGCTATGTTCGCACCGACGGGGGCGGATCGGTGCCTGTCGCCTCCGGGGGACGCCCTAATCCGCACGTCGGTGCGCTTCTTGGTCCAGAATTGCAATGGATTGATTGGCAGGGGTCGCGAACGAGCACGCTTCTGGCACATGACCCATAAAATATGTGAAAATATTCATTTTGGTAAATGTATCCGTGTATATATCCATATGCATTTAGTAAAAAGCGGTTATTTTAAAATTACAAACTGTCTGTTTGTCATATTAAAATATTACAAGCAGACACTCCAATTTTAAAATTAAAAAAATTAGAGTTAACATTAGAGTGTCTGTTTGTCATATTAAAATAACCGCTTTTTACAAAATGCATATGGATGTATACACGGTACATATACCAAAATGAATATTTTTACAATTTTTGTCTGTCTGTCTGTCTGTCCGTCTGTCTGTCTGTCTGTCCGTCTGTCTGTCTGTCCGTCTGTCTGTTTGTTCCGGCTAATCTCTGAAACGGCTGAACCGATTTTGACGGGACTTTCACTGGTAGGTAGACTGTTCAGAGCACAATATAGGGTACTTTTTATCCCGTAAATATTTAGGGTTCCTGCGTAAAATATGAAAAACTGTTAAAATTAGGGGGAAATATCTTCCCCTTCGGGGAACTTTGCACTTTTAATTTTATTATTTTCACAGAATACGTATTTTTTGTGACATAAAATAACTACGCATTTTTTTTATATTATATATAATAATATAATATGTAATAATAATATAAATAAAATTGAAGTGTCTCTCTGTGACTTCAAAATAAAGCCTTTATCTTAAGCTCATATTGTTATTTGCACGTTACCAATGCCTAAATATGCATTTTTAACTTTTTTGTTTGTCTGTCTGTCTGTCTGTTAGTTTATCCGGGCTAATCTTCGAAATGACTGAACCGATTTTGACGGGACTTTCACTGGTAGGTAGGAAAGACTGTTCAGAGCAGAATATAGGGTACTTTTTATCCCGTAAATATTTAGGATTCCTGCGTAAAAAATGAAAAACTGTTAAAATTTGGGGGAAATATCTTCGCCTTCGGGGGTTTTTGCAATTTTATTTTTATTATTTTCATAGAATACGTATTTTTTGTGACGTAAAATAACTACGCATTTTTTATGTAATAAAAATGAAATAAATATACGTTGCCACCCGTAAAGGTTATATGAATTATATAGATGGTGTTATATGAAATTTGAATCGCTCTATGGTTGCTAACCTAAGACTCTGAACTTTGTTTTTTTTTAAACAGAAAGAATTTGAGGTCTATAGATAAATAAAGGCTACTAAAAGCCAAATCTCGAAGCCGCGGGCTTCAGCTAGTCAACTATAAAATAACAATATTTACAATTTTTTTTGTAAATATTTAAATAAGACCATATTAAAAAATATTCCCAGATATTACCGGTAATAACAGAAACATACTGGGAATATTTCCGTATGGTAAAGTACTGATTATGGAAAAAAGGTAACGGCACATCACTAGTTGTGATATAGTGACATACTGATTTCTTTATATACTGTTATCTCTTCGTTCCCAGCGTTTTATCATTATAAGCCAAAATGTGAGTATGTCATTGATAAGTTATCATTATCAAATATCCGTACGAGTTGATTTGATTACACAGAGGATAAGGCGGGCTGCAGACTGGCGTGACTGTGATGTTTAGACCACAAATCAGTAGTGTCAAAGAGTCCCCCTTCCTTCCCACTCCCAGTCTTCAGGGTGCTTCCCTCAGTATGCGTGATAGCCTGAATATGCTGGGTATGGGTATTCATTGCGACCTTAACCAGCGTTATTACATCGAGAGCCTCATCTCAACAGCCTCAAGAAAGCTCGGAGTCCTGAACAGGGTGCGCCGGTTCTTCACGGCGGATCAACTTTGTCTGTTTATAAGACACAAGTTCGGGCCTGCGTGGAGTATTGCTCGCATCTCTGGGACGGCTCCGCACAGTATCTTCTTGAGGCTCTCGATAGGTTGCAGCGACGGCTATCCGCATAATTGACGACGAAGAGGTCACTAAAAACCTAGAACCTCTTCAACTCCGTAGGGACATAGGCTCTCTAAGCGTATTTTACCGCCTTTACCATGGCGAGTGCTCTGAAGAACTGTTTTCCCTTATCCCACCCTCACCCTTCCGTCATAGAACCACACGTGCGTGCTTGCGATGTCATAGTTCCACGGTTGAGAATATCTCTTCGCGTACCAAAAAGTTCGGCAACTCCTATCTTTGTCGTACCATTAAAAAGTGGAACGCCTTGCCTGCACATGTGTTCCCTCCTTCCTACAATATGGGATCCTTCAAACGAAGCGTGAAGAAGCATTTTGCGGGTCAGCATGGCAGCGTCAACTGACAGGATACGGGATGTAGTACGTTGTCAGTTGCAGTTGCGATTTGGGCTCCTCTTTCGCTTACCATCAGGCAAAGAGGGGCCACTATGCTGAACTTATATAAAAAAAAAACAAAAACATCAGGTGGGCCGTATGCTTGAAGGTCTCCCGAAAAAAGGAGTGAAGACTTTATACCAAGCGTTATTTTTTTAATACGTCGTCATACAAGCATACGGGCCCACCTGATTTGAAGGTTACTGTAGCCTATGAGTTAATGCACACGGCATTAAGTATCACTCGCGCGATGCTACCTCTGCTGCTAACAACACTCCTTAGGAGCTTACTGGTGACCACATTCACACGCACGACCACAAACACCCTCAGGGAGTTGTTATTTGACTGCGGCTTTTTGTAAGATGGAAGTACCAACTTCCCCAGGCGGGCCGCTTTGATGCACACTACCTCTCATTATTTGGCCACAGTATGTGTCTGGAGCAGTCCTTACCGGCATCTCCACTCAGTCTTGCTCAAATACCCGTCTTTCATACCTCTTTTAGTTAAGACATTAATCCCAATTTTTGGGAGGTATTTCCTCCCTTTGCGTGTTCTACCGATTGTATGATGAGTTAGCGATGGGCGATTCCGAGATGTTTTAACAATCGAAAGAATCGCAGTCGTCAAAATATACAATCGAGTCAACAATCGACTCGCCGTTTTAAAAAACAATCGAGAGGTTTTTCGATTGTTTCGATTGTTGCATCAGTCAGTCATTCATCGGTCACCGGTCAGTTTAGCCGGACGGACTCAACTCGCTGCTAGTTGTTTACAAGCATCGAGCCGAGATGTATGTGTCGCGATTGTATGTCGAGCCGCCCGCCACCGTGTGCGTAATAGAAAATGTTACATTATAAAGATTAAGACTTTACTGACGATTTTGTTATTATTTGATTGTGATCGTTGATTAAACTTGAATAGGTATAGAAAAATTACATTAGAGAGATAAATAATTTTTTGACTTAGTAAAAAGCAATAAAGCTGTAATTTTTTGTATTAAAACTAAAAAAACTATGTTGCATACATTGCACAAGTTTATTAAGGTCATTAAAAATAGATGATTCGTTATAAACTTCGATTATTTTATATATTTCCGTGATTCCTTTCTCCTATAATACGTACGTAAGTTAAGTTTGCTACTTTGCATGCTTTGTTTGAATGCAATCACAAGACAAGGCCAAGTCCGGCCATCAAGATGTTCTAATATAACTCAAAACAATCGACTGAAACCTCTCGCCATTGTGCATACTCGCAATTCGCAACTACAAATTCGAGTTGAAATTGCGCCGAAGACGAATACAACAACAATCGAGATGTTCGACGAAACAATCGAAAACAATCGAGATGTTCGAACAATCGAGACAATCGAAAAAAACCTCTCGCAATCGCCCATCGCTATGATGAGTTGTGTTCAGCCATGCAATTCTGTAAGAGCAAACATCCTTACATCCTCGGAAACATCGGCTGTTATAGCCTTGAACACAAAATTGCAATTCCTTAGTGTCGCTTTTCATGGTTGTGCGACACTAGCGCCGCAAGGCTGCGTTTGGAATTGGAATTCTACAAGGCAAACAGCCTCGCGTACGCTTACAGCCTTATAGAATACCGAATAAAAAGCCGTGATCGCAGTAGCCGATGTCAAAGCTGTGACATCTGTGATCACAGCGACGCACACAGCCATTACGAGTCGCTTAGAGAATTGCATGGCTGAGGAGTTGTTCGATATTATGCCAACAGCCTCGTTTTACAATAGCACAGCTGGGAATTTAACGTAACCTAACACATTATAACCGCAATGGTCGCGTACTGCGCGGTTCCAGAGAAGTTTTCCATCGAGAACTCTCAAGTTGTGGACTGAACTCCTGACCTAGATTTTTCGAGGGACTACAACACCCTGCGCTCAAAGAAAAAACAAAACGTTGTGTTTTAGCGCCTAAATGTCTCTGTCTAATGCTGCGCTTTCCGCTTTACCTCCGACCCGTAGCGGTGAATCGAGTTACTACGTAATGTCGGTCTCATCGTCTCTCCATAGCACCCCTGATGTTGAAAGTGTCCATAGCTTACCACCAGGCAGGCCGTATGCTTGTGTGCCACTGTATTGTTATAAAAAATCGATGCATTCGAATTGGCTTCAAGGAAACGCTAAACGGTGTTAGGGTCACCACACACATTACAGGCACAGCTCCAACCCAATAAACAACTTCTTATTCAAATTAGAGCATTCAATGTGTTGTTTGGTATCTTTCATAAGCGGAGCGGGCTTACCAATATATAAATTAACCAATCACAAAGCTCAAACCTCCGCTTAGTGAAGACAGTATAAGCGGAGCGAGATGGAGCGAAATCCTATGTAAATATGTGTATGAGTACGTGACTCCGAGCGGGATAGAATGGGAACGAGCGAGAATGGGTATCAGCAAGATTATTGCTAGTCTGCAAATATGAATCTAGCATGCGATCTAGAGTCACCGGTAGAGAGACATTACGTTTGTGTGTGGGGAAAAGAGGCAATCGCTCTCTATTAGAGGGTGGTGTGGTCCTAGATTCCTGAATTATATCTTCCAAAACCCTCCTCAAATGTTCATTATCCTGAGTGTGTCCTCAGGTGTGTCCTCGTCATTGGGCACGTAGGTCACTGTCTAAACGAGCTGTTGGTGGCAGAGTGTGTGAAGAATCCCATACGGCGGTAGGCACAGGGACAGCAACCTCGGGACGAAGTAGTTCAAGTACAGGTTCATCCAGCATACGATTACGCTGGATGACCCGCACGTGATCAGATAATCGCTGTGCGGTTAATACTCAGATCCGGTTCAAAAACCTGAAACAGGAGCAGCATACGGGAACGATACGCAATAAGGTTAGTTCCTCCTTCTGTCGCCCTATAGTACTCTCGCATGACATTTTCATTGATTTCTCGCATCTCATGCGGCGTACTTCAGCTCCCTTTGCGAGGCGGGTTGCCCCACTGGCCGCAAGCGCGGCAGCGATGGTCTCCCACGGTGACGTGCATGTGGTCGACGTTCATCATCGCTGCTCGACACGTAGTATTCTGAAGAGGTTGCATACATCTCTTGGGACGACGTGAAGCTAATAGGTGAGACGTTCGTCGATAGTGGGCGTGCGTTTCCTGGTACTTGTCGGCTCCTGCCATGCAATTCTCTAAGCGACTCGTAATGGCTGTGTGCGTCGCTGTGATCACAGATGTCACAGCTTTGACATTGTCTACTGCGATCACGGCTAAATTATTTGATATTCTATAAGTCTGTAAGCGTACGCGAGGCTGTTAGCCTTGTAGAATTCCAATTCCAAACGCAGCCTTGCGGCGCTAGTGTCGCACAACCATGAAAAGCGACACCAAAGAATTGCAATTTTGTGTTCAAGGCTGTAACAGCCGATGTTTCCGAGGATGTAAGGACGCTTGCTCTTACAGAATTGCATGGCTGGTTAAGCTCCTTGTTGTCATATTTTGTATTTATTCATTTTCCTTCGTGATATAAATCTTCAACTGTATCATTATTATTATTTAAACTTTTCAAATTATGTATCAAAATACTTTACTACCATCTACATTGGGTCACAAAGAAAAAGAGCGAAACAAAAACCTTAATATCTTCCAA
This sequence comes from Pyralis farinalis, assembly GCA_947507595.1. Lineage (NCBI taxonomy): Eukaryota > Metazoa > Arthropoda > Insecta > Lepidoptera > Pyralidae > Pyralis > Pyralis farinalis. The sequence goes on from OX382263.1 coordinate 4,324,253, forward strand.
TACATTTAAATTAGTATCTATACAGATAAATAAAATTGGAGTGTCTGTTTGTAATATTGAAGTAACCGCTTTTTACTAAATGCATATGGATATATACACGGTACATATACCAAAATGAATATTTTTACAATTTTTGTCTGTCTGTTTGTTTCGGCTAATCTCAGAAACGGCTGGACCGATTTTGACCGGACTTTCACAGATAGCTGATAGCTGATGTAATAATGAGTAACTTAGGCTACTTTTATTTTAGAAATTTTATTTATTTTTATTAATATAAAGAAATAATATTCCACGCGGACGAACTCGCGGGCACTAGTTATGATATAGAAGCTAAATTAAATTTATTTAATAACAAATGTAAGAAGTAATAAAACTATAGCAGCATTACAGCAGTGAGTAGTAGATAAGGAACCGGCCTATTGAGCAACAGGTCGCCGGTTCGAATCCTGGCATGTACCACTAAAATTCGTGTTTTCGTATATTTGTAATTAGCTTGGCGGTGATGGAAAACATTGTGAGGGAGCACGTCCAAGAAAATATATTTCGATATACATGTGACCTGACCTAAGAAAGGTCTGTTTTTCCCTCTGGGTTGTGAAGAACTGACGGGCGTCGCTTCATGACAAAATCAGTATCTTCGCCAAATCTTTAGGCTTAGAAAGCAAACCCCGCCAATCCTAATGGATTAAAAAGAAGAATAACGCTAGGAAAAGAGGAGCAAGGAGCAGTAAAACCTTTTTTTATCTTTATGGCAACTGTTTTAAATTTTATAAATAAAAATGAATACTGAAGTTCAACTCCGAATGACTTGAAACTGTGAATTAGACTGAATGGTTAAGCAGTAGTAAGCTTCCTGACGGCGCAGTGGTTTAGTACGGCTAATTTAACATCAACGCTCGTGGCTTCGATTCCCACACAGGGCAAATATTTGTGTTCATGAACATATCTGTTTGTCTTGATCTGGGTATTTTCTGTGTATAATAAGTATGTATTTACAAAAAAAAAATGTATTTACGTATGTTTATCAGTTGTCTAGCACCCATACCATAACACAAGTTTCGCTTACTTTGGGGCTAGATGGCGCTGTGTAATTTGTCCGACAATATTTATTGAGTATAGTACTGCTGATTTGTTTTTCTAACACGGAACTCTAAAGTTGACGTAAGATTCATGTTAGCTACTTGATAAATATAGTTTACCTTTAAACATATTTTTTAACAGACTCCAAAAAGTTTTTTTTAATGTGTGTTACTTTATAATTCACAACTCCGTCGTTTATAAACCGATTTGAAAAACCTTTTTTTTTATACAAATATCTTATAGTTGTGAACTTGGGATTGTAATTGAACTTTATATATATTTATAATATATATTGTTGAAATGACCTGCCTACCCCGCAAGGTACCTCGGTAACGTGAAAATATTGATAATGTCATGCAAAAAAGTCTTTATTGTATTTAGATTATCATTTAAAATTAAAAAATGTTTAAAATTACAAAAATAATTGTTTATCCTGTTTGTTTAAAAAAAAAAGCGTTCAAAAAGTTATTGACAGCGGTGGGATTCGAACCCACGCCCTTTCGGACTGGTGCCTAAAACCAGCGCCTTAGACCGCTCGGCCACGCTGCCTTGATATTAAGCGGTGAAATTACCATACGTTATCGGTCGGTACAGTCTGTTCGTAACTCCCATTTGTTGATTGAATACTATACTAGCTGCAGCCCACGACTTCGTTCGCGCGTATCCAGGTATCACGTGCGAACCGCTTTTTCTTGCTTTGCTTCTTCTTTCTCGGCTTCTAAGGGTCGTATCGTGATGATGAATAGCCTATAACCTTCCTCAAGAATGGGTAATGAAATGCAAAAGTAATTTTTCATATCCGCTTGATAGTTCCAGAGATTAGTGTGTTCAAACAAACTCTTCCGCTTTATATTTGTATACTACGTCGGGAGGCATACAAGCCTACGGCCCACATGATGTAAAGCGGCTACCGTAGCCTATTAACGCTTGCGATATATTATCACTCGCGCGATGCTTCCTCTGCTTCTTACACAGCAACTCCTTGGGAGCATACTGGTGACCTCACTCACACGCAGGCACACAACAACCCTCTAGGGAGTTGTTATTTAGCTGCAGTTTTCTGTGAGGTCGAGATACTTCACCAGCTTTGATGCGCCCTACCTATCTTAAAACATCCAGACCAAGACAAACAGACATGTTCATGCACACAGATGTTAACCTTGTGTGGGAATCGAATCCACGACCGTTGGTGTCAAAGTCGTGTCATTCACGACTGAGCCACCGAGCTCGTCAAAAATCTAGTTATATATTAGTATAGATGTACTAGCTGGTGTCTGTGGCTCCGTCCACGCGGTTTTTTTTTTTTTTTAATGAATGAATATTTATTTGCATACATTTTTTAGTCAGATTTTAAACTATATGCTATGGTAAATTGTATTAGCAACTGCAACTCTTTATTTTTGTACAGGAATCCTAATTAAAAAAATAGGACTCAAGTATAATGTAGTTTACCTTACAACATGAAGATTTTACATGGTCGCCCTTGATGTTGCAAGTGTTCAAAGGCTACGGTAATTGCTTGCCGCAGGGCAGGCCGTATGCTTGTTTGTCTTAGTATATAAAAATCAAACAATTGTGTGATTAACTTTTAATTTCATCGTGTGCGTAACGGATTATTAAAGCCAAAACCCACAGTGGCGAGAAAAGCGGATAACCTAACTCACTCGCACGAACACACCCTCTTTGGCTGCAAGCTGGAAGTAGTGTGGAAGCACTTCCTCTGCGGCTGCTTATATGTGCGATAACCCTTTTAATGTACTTACAATATTTAATTACGTACAGTACTTAATATTTAAATACTTATAATACCTTTTAATATCCTTACAGTACTTGCAATACCTTGACAGATGCACTAGCAACGGGGTGTACCTCCAAGCGAGTAAGGCCAACAGTATTGACGAGCTCGGTGGCACAGTAACGAAACGTGCTTTTACGTTACTTTGGCACTAACGCTCGTCGGTTCGATTCCCAAACATGGCAAAATTTGTGTGCATGAACATGTCCGTTTGTCTTGGTCCGGGTGAAGAGAGGTAGGGCGCATCAAACAGCCCATCTAAAGAAGTACCTCCACCTCACCAAAAACCGCGGCCAAATATCTTGAAGGTTCTTGTGTTCCTGCGTGTGAGTGAGGTCACAGGTGAGTTTCTGTGCTAGCAGCAGAGGTGGCAACGCGCGAGCGGTACTTAATATGTTGCTAACGTTCATAGTCATTACAGCAGGTGGGCCGTATGCTTATATGCCTTCCGACGTATAAGTAAAGAGATTACTTGTGTTGCGTACTTTCTGTTCGAGCGGGCCGTAGTTTTGTTTGCCAGTCGACGCAGTGATTAATTCTCTTTGAAATCGGTTAAAAATAGAGTTCGTTGACGTACGAGGTTAGTGCACCAGATGCCCTAGACTAGACGACCTGACCTTACAAAGTACTCTGTAACCTTTCCTTTCAGTGCCCGGGCTAGTGAGCTTCGTGCGATGTGCTTTTTGTGCTTTTAATTGCGTATTTTTCTAGTCACGTTTTTTTTTCTAACGTCGCGATTTTTTGGAATGTCGCGTTTTTTAATGGCGCAATAAACACCGTTCCTATGTGAAATCTATATGTTTATCTGTGCGTTTGTCCGTGTGTGCGTTTTTCCCGAATATTCAAATTTTGACTTCAGATTCGGATTCAGCATAAAAAAGTAGAACAGGAACGTTCAGGAACACCGTTCCTATATCTTAAGGAACATGGTCAAAATGGCCGACAAATAAATAAAATAATTGAATAAAAATAGAATGAAATAAATATTTATTTCATTCTATTTTTATTATATATTATAAATATTATATTAAGGGAGCCCCCTTAAATATTTATTTCATTCTATTTTTTAGTATTTGTTGTTATAGCGGCAACAGAAATACATCATCTGTGAAAATTTCAACTGTCTAACTATCACGGTTCAAGAGATACAGCCTGGTGACAGACGGACGGACGGACGGACAGCGGAGCCTCAGTAATAGGGTTCCGTTTTACCCTTTGGGTACGGAACCCTAAAAAGCACATGTCTAGTTTTGTTGTCGTTCACATGAAACTATGGGATGTTTTATATTGCAGCAGATATAAAATATTTCTTTTTTTTTCTTCAAAAAAATAACAAGACGAAAAAAAATTTTTAATTGAAATTTATCAATTCGTTCTTGAGATATCATAAAAAAGGCGTTTCATATGAATTGTATGAGAAAATGAATTTTCTGAGATATCATAATAAAACATAAATTTAAAAAACCCACGACGAAAAAACTTCAAATAAAACATTTCAAAAAACCCACGACATTAAACCGTAATAGGATTCATAAAACAATTAGATATAATTCTCATTAATAAAGTCAATAAATGGAAAAGTATTAATAATTACAATATCACAATAACTATTATATAGAATACTAGCTGTGCCCGCGACTTCGTCCGCGTGGAATTTAACAAAAAAGTTATTGTTCAGTTCGCAGAGTTTACTATAACTTATTTATTCTGTATTTCGCGTATAGAAATACCTATGCTAATTTTAATGAAATTCTTCTATTTTGTGAATCGCACCCCCGAAGGGGAAGATGTTTCCCCCTAATTTTAACAGTTTTTCATATTTTACGCAGGAACCCTAAATATTTACGGGATAAAAATTACCCTATATTGTGCTCTGAACAGTCGTCTACCTATCAGTGAAAGTCCCGTCAAAATCGGTCCAGCCGTTTCAGAGATTAGCCGGAACAAACAGACAGACAGACAAAAATTGTAAAAATATTCATTTTGGTATATGTACCGTGTATATATCCATATGCATTTAGTAAAAAGCGGTTATTTTAATATTACAAACAGACACTCCAATTTTATTTATCTGTATAGATATAGATTATTAACAGCCGTCGTGCATAACAGTTTACAACATAGGTTATGCAGTTTATTAAGGATAGGTTATATTAAGGAAACCCGTACGCCCAGGAAATTATATTTCGAAAGATGACACAAGAAAGGCCTGATATTCCCTCTAGGTTGAGGAGGTCAGATTGCTGTCGCTCCATGTAAAAATCAGTCTTTGTCAAATTCTTAAGTTTAAGTAGCGGATCCCGCCAATTCGGTACAACGTTTTGAAGAAGAGCTAAATTAAAAAGTAAAACCTTATCTGACAACCTCACTTATTCACAAGAACACAACAACCCTCTAGGGAGTTTTTGTTTAACTGCGGTTTTCCGTGAGGTGGAGGTATTTCCTCAGACGGGCTGCTGTGATGTGCCCTACCTCTTAAAACACCCAGACCAAGACAAACATGCGTTCATGCACACACATGTTTGTTGTGTATTACCGACCACTGCGCCATCGAGCTCATCTACAATCGAACTTGTCTCTAGGGTTGTTAAATTTAATTTTTTTTCATATTCATATTCATTTATTGCAACTATAATGTGTACATTAGGTCTCATAAATATAATTACAGTAGCATTATAGACCCTGTCGGGCGCCGCAATTCTGAGAGGAGGACGAGTTCTTTACCGTACTATATTTATTATTATTCAACTTTATCACATTACATTATTTATTCACTATTATTTACTTATGGTAAGATTTATATAATAACATTTTATATTTCTAAATCGTTCTTGATATGTTTACGTAGGTGTGTCATGTTTATTTATATTAATTTATTATCGTATTATATTTATTGATTTTAATAATTATTTAACATTTATATTTATTGTATATTAACATCGTTTAGGAACTCACTTACTGAATAATAACATTTGGCAAGTAGGATATTTTTGAATGTTTTTTTAAAATGTTTGTCATGACATTCTTTCAATTTGTTTAATGAAAACGCTCATAGGTGTGGACTAAGGGAGGCGATTGGGGGTTGGAAGTACGAGTGATTCGTATGAAGGTTTTGTAACTTCGAGTAGATGTAAAATATTAACTAGATGTGACTTACCCATGAAGGGAATAACCTACGGAGAACCGTCGATACCGATATTTAATAATAACAATATTGTCGGACAAATTACACAGCGCCATCTAGTCCCAAAGTAAGCGAAACTTGTGTTATGGGTACTAGACAACTGATAAACATACGAAAATACATTTTTTTTGTAAATTCATACTCATGATACATAGAAAATACCCAGACCAAGACAAACAAGATATGTTCATGCACACAAATGTTTGTACTGTGTGGGACTCGAACCCACGAGCGTTGGTGTCAAAGTAGCGTCATTCACGACTGAGCCACCGCGCTCGTCTCAGCACACCTTTATCAATTTTTTGTTTAGTGTGCTTTGTTAGTTGATTCTTGGCGCATCCAGATGCTCTATCACCATGGTACCCAGCCGAGGGTAGACTGCGTTTGTTTAAGGCTTCATACTCCGATTGTTCGGTGGGTGGGGGACTGTCTGCAATATGCTATTTGCGATGAAAATAATCATATTGTAAATTGATTTATAGGTAACGCCACTCGCTTGCAACAGCACAACAAAATCTACAAGGAGTTGTTATTTGGTTGAGGTTTTCTGCGAGGTGGTGCAGCTAAGAGCTGATCACGCTTAACACTCGAAGAGCGATTGTAACTCTTAACACGAACGGCATAAGAACGGTACAAATGTCAAAGTGTGAATCTTGAGCTGCACTTAGCTGTACACAAATATTTTGTCTTGTGTGGGAATTGAACCCACGAGTGTTGGTGTTAAAGTTGCGTTGTCAACCGCTCCGCTACTGGGCATGCAGGGAAATAAGCTATGGAGAACCGATGACACGATTTTTCGTAGTAAACCGAATCACCGCTACCGGTCGGTGGTAATGCAGCTCTTATTGGCTAGTTCACACATCAACCTCACTTGTCGGCTTTAAAGATTAAAATATTAGGTTTCGGCGAGTGAGTGGGGCCTTCATGCGACGTCAAGTGGTTTATAGGTTTGTGGGTAAAGCGCATCACCGTTCACGCGCTTTCGTTTCGTCTAAACATCCGTACTCATGATCGGATGCTACATATCTAATAGGGGGGTCGGACATCAAGGCAGCCCGTCTGGGGAAGTACCTCCACCTCACAGAAAACCGCAATGAAATAACAACTCCCTAGAGGGTTGTTGTGTTCCTGCGTGTGAATGAGGCCACCAGTAAGCTCCCAAGTAGTTGCTGTGTAAGCAGCACAGGAGGCATCGCGCGACTGATACTTAATATATCGCAAGCGTTAATAGGCTAAGATACCCGCTTTTCATCATTTGGGCCGTATGCTAGTATGATTCCCGACGTAGTATTAAAAAAAGTGTGCAATTCCCTATTGTAAATAAGGTTCAATTTATGCTTTTATTCTAGTACAAGAATAACAAATACATGTTTCATAAACAATGCATGCATGAAGGAAAACTAATAAAGCGGGACAGCCAGGTAACGCAGGCGGAGTTGTGAGCTTTCAAAAGTTTCTACAGAGTGTGCGGGCCACTGTTGGCGAGCTTGGAAACTGGTACTCTATGGAGGGAAGAGTATTGTCTATTCCTAACCTATTTATTTACAACTTTATTGATCACAATAAGTTGGTACAAGTGGCGGACTTAATCAATACATCTATACATATAAATAAAATTGAAGTGTCTGTCTGTGATTTCAAAATAAAGCCTTTATCTTAAGCTCATATTATTATTTTCACGTTACCAAAGCCTAAATACGCATTTTTAACTTTTTATCTGTCTGTCTGTTTGTTTGTCCGGGCTAATCTTCGAAATGGCTGAACCGATTTTGACGGGACTTTCACTGGTAGGTAGAGGACTGTTCAGAGAAGAATATAGGGTACTTTTTATCCCGTAAATATTTAGGTTTCCTGCGTAAAATAAGAAAAACTGTTAAAATTAGGGGGAAATATCTTCCCCTTCGCGGGACTTTGCAGTTTTATTTTATTATTTTCACAGAATACGTATTTTTTGTGACATAAAATAACTACGCATTTTTTATGTAATAAAAATAAAATAATTATACATAGCCTCCCGTAAAGGTCAATAGACGGCGTTGTATGAAAATTGAATCGCTCTATGATTGCATCTACGACCCTGAAGTTTGTTTTTTTTTTAACAGAAATAAGTTGAGGTCTATGGAGAAATAATGGTTACTAAAAGCCCAATTCTCATGCGTTCGAAGCCGCGGGAGCTAGTACTATAATAAGAATAACCCCGCAAGGCAGCTTGTGGCGAGATGTTGGTACCGATTGCTCCAGAGAGTCGATCAGGGCCTTCGTCTCCGGCGTGTCTTCGTCGGTCAGAGGGGGAAGGAAAGAAGGCCCTCAGGAGTCTCAGCTCTTGCCTTCATTGGCCATCCAGAGAAAAGTCGATAGAGCATATTGATCTATCAGGTGATATGATCCAAGGGTGGAAGTGTTAAAGGGCATAACGCCGCGAGTAACTTCGGAGAAACCACAGCACACCTCTCGACACCGGTGTTGCTCCCGGCCGACTTTCTCTGGCATTTCGTGGGTCCATCCAGTGAGTGGCGAGCCACCGCCTGCCAAAAGTAACAATCAGATACGATAGTTGTGGCAGGTTTCCGGTTTCCTGATCTCGTTTCATAGCCCATTTTTTCCGACATCTTTGCAATAGTCCCAATACCTGCCGTGACCTGTTCATGGGTATATTGTCCCACTGATATCCCCTGGAACAGGTCACAGCAGGTATAATACATTACACCAGTCTTTTCGAAGAGGCCTCTATGCGTTGGATCCATATCAAATGACAGGGGTTAACGTCCGTGATTGAAATGATATAATAATGTTATCGGACAAATTACACAGCTCCACATAGACCCAAAGTAAGCGAAGCTTGTGTTATGGGTATTAGAAAACTGTTAAACAGAATGGGCATGTTCATGCACACAAATGTTTGTCCTGTGTGGGAATCGAACCCACGAGCGTTAGCGTCAAAGCAGAGTTACTAACCACTACGCCAACGAGCTCGTTAAAATACTAATTGTATTATCTACCAGTCAATCGACCATTAAAATGGAATAACAATTAAGAGAGTTAAGGGCATCAAAGCAGCCCGTCCCGGAAGTACCTCCACCTCACAGAAAACCGCACCCAAATAACTCCCTAAAGGGCTGTAGTGTTCCTGCGTGTGAGTGAGGTCACCATTATGCTCCTATGTATTAGCAGCAGAGGTCGCATCGCGCGAGTGGTACTCAAGTATTCAGTAATTGCTTGTAAGCCTTCCGACGTTGTATGTATGTCTTCACGCCAGGTCCCTTGGGGTAGGCAGAGGGTACCGAGCGCCATAAGACGCGGTCCTTACGTACTTCACTCGCTTCTGTAACATTCATAGCTCTTTTCATGCACGCTCACCGGTTCCTGGGCTCCTGACAAAACACGACCAATTTGGTCATTGGCAGAGCTGCGATAGCCAGCGGAGCCACATTACCCTCAAAATTGCCGTTTGGGGTAGACTGATGTCATCCAGCTAGCGTTTAGACGGTAATAGTGAGAAACTCCAAAATCGACACACTAATAGCTAACATATTGTAGTTTTGTATCCTTTAATTTGAAATTTAAATGTTCGTTGGTGAGGAAGAACGGTCCAAAATCGTTCCAATTAGAAAAAAAAACATATGGGAAAACGTATGGCCGGCCACTCTGCAGTGCAGAGTCTGCACTGCACTCCCATCAACAGAAAAAGTAACAGCACTCGTCGCTAGACGTCGTACAGGGTTCCATATATTTAAAAAAAATTAAAAATAAAATATTTAAAAAAAATTTTAATTTAAAAAATATCAGCTCTGCCTACACAGCTTGCTGTTATTTACTAGTGGTAGCTTAGTCTCGGTCTTCCTTGGCTCCTACATCCTTCCACTTTTGCATTGCATATCTGTTTCATCATTCTTTCGTCCTACATTCTTTCAACATGTCCGTACCAAAGGAGCATGCCTTCTTATCTTTACACTGGCGTTGTATAAAAAAAAACCCTGTTCTATCTTTTCGGGTAACATTAATACTGTAGGTTGTAAATTCCCTAAGCTTCCGAGTTCATGTCTGAACTGCTTTTTACTTCTCAGCCCACAACTTGTGCCGCAACTCCCCAGGGATCCCGAACTTGTGTCAACTAGTGACGTACGCATGTATCGATAGTTCATTTGTGTAAAATGTAACCTGTACGTATAAGAGAGAAGTGATAGCTCAGTGGATAAAGACCGTTCTGTTAACCAACTGGTCCCCGGTTCGAATCATGGCTTCGGCTCGTAATTACTAAATTCGTGTTTTCGTATTTATGTGCATACTAGCTGTTGCCCGCGGCTGCGCCCGCGTGGAGTCAAATAACGTAGCCTATGTGTTAATCCAGATCATAGTCTATCTACGTGCCAAATTTCATTTAAATCCGTTCAGCCGTTTAAGCGTGAAAGAGCAACAAACATCCATCAATACATACAAACTTTCGCATTTATAATATTAGTAGGATTTGTGACTATCCATTGTCCGGCGGTGAAGGAAAACATCATGGGGGAAACCCATAAGTTACGTAAGAACGGTCTGATTTTCCCTCTGATGGCAGTCGCTCTATGTAAAAATCAGTATCTTTGCTTTCTTGTTGCCATTAGGATAGGCGAGGTCTGCTACCTAAAAACTGAGGATTTGAGTTTTTAGGTAGCAGACCTCGCCTATCCTAATGGATTAGGAAACGGGATAAGGCAAGAAAGAAGATTGTTAACAAATGTGAATGTATCGATAATTCGTTTCATCGACCGCGATCCCATCCCTATCGTTATATAACCGTCAGTTTGCTAAAAGCAGCGCGTTCTCATTTTGTCTGGTGTCTGTAGACGATTGTCCGGAATCGATATCCCGCGATATGGCTTGTATTTTTAGTTGGAATGCACGCCGTGTCTATGGCTCGCTAGTGATGAGTTCATACAATGTATGATGTAATGTTTTAGACTTCCGTGCTCTATGGTACAATGAGAACTCTACCATGTAATTGTATGGATATAGTTTAAGTGTGTTTTATACAACGTTGGGAGGCATACAAGCGTGCTGTCCACCTGATGTAAAGTGGTTACCGTTAGACAGGTGGCATCACAAAATTCATACTTAATATATTGCATGCCATCATAGGCTACTATGATGGCATGCAATATATTAAGTATGAATTTTGTGATGCCACCTGTCTGCTGCTAACACAACAATTTAGGAGCTTCCTTGAACGCAGGATTACAACTACCCTCCAGGAGTTGTTATTTGGCTGCGGTTTTCTGTATGGTGGAGGAACTTCCTCAGTTACGTGCTTTGATGCGCCCTACCTCTCTTAAAAATACCCAAACCAAGATAACAATGCTTCTGCTTGTACATACAAATGTTTATCCTGTGTGGGAATCGAACCCACGGAGAGTTGGTGTCAAAGTAGTTTTATTGACAGGTAGGGCGCATAGGCGCAGCTCGTCTGGGGAAGTCACGTCACAGAAAACCGCAGCCAAATAACAACTTCCTAGTGGGTTGTTGTGTTCCTGCGTGTGAGTGAGGTCACCAGTAAGCTCCCAAGGAGTTGTTGTGCAAGCAGCAGGGTAGGCGTCACGCGAGTCATATTTAATATATCGCAAGCGTTAATAGGCTACGGTACTCGCTTTACATCAGGTGGGCCGTATGCTTGTATGCCTCCCGATGTAGTATATAAAAAAAATCGACGACTGTGCCACCGAGCTGGTCAAAATATATGTGTTCTGTACACAATTTTGTAGTAACATTTCCAACTTGTAGGTCAACTTCAATCTCGATTTGACGACCGCACTATGAATACGGTTCGACTCTCAACGAGACGCATGCGATGGCCAAACTATAAATAATTACATAAACATGAGATCCGGCCGTTATTGCAAAACCCTTGTTATTACAAGGCAATAGGGTGCGAATTGATACGATATGTTTGTGATCTATTGCGATATTAACTGTAATGTATGTAACATGTCTTACTAGGAAATGTAATTAAAGAGAGGAAGGGCGCATCAAGGGACAGCTCATCTGGGGAGGTGTCTCCTCTTTACAGAATCTTTTTCTTAGCGTTACCGCGTTTCCTAATTCATTAGGATTGGCGGAGACCGCTACCTAAGATTAAGGATTTGGCGAAGATGTTAATTTTTACTTGGAGCCACTGCCAGCAGACCGCCAGAACCCACAGGGAAACCAGACCTTATTAAGGTTATCTCTCTCTCTCTTCGTTTGTTTGTAATATTAAAATAACCGCTTTTTACTAAATGCATATGGATGTATACATGGTACATATACAAAATGAATATTTTTGCAATTTTTGTCTGTCTGTTTGTTCCGGCTAATCTCTGAAACGGCTGGACCGATTTTGAGGGGACTTTCACTGGCAGATAGCTAATGTAATAAGGAGTTACTTAGGCTACTTTTATTTTCGAAATTTATTTATTTTTATTAATATAAAAATAACTATTCCGCGCGGACGAAGTACATAATACATATCTATTATTATTTTGCTGTTCGCTATTTTACTCTGCTTATAAATAAGTTATCGTAAACTCTGCGAACTGAACAATAACTTTTTTGTTAAATTCCACGCGGACAAAGTCGCGGGCACAGCTAGTATATACATAAATCCAAAAAAACGAATTTAATGGTACATGTCATGATTCCAACCGGGGACCACTTGACCAATAGGCTGATTCTTTATCCCCTGGACTGCCACTGCTGCGTCCGTGCTAACAAGTACGTGTATATATGTTTTTTATACCACTAAGATGGCAAACAAACATACGACTCGCCTGATGGTAAACAGTTACCGTGGCCCATAGACCGCTGCGAGGGGTGTCACTCGTGCATTGACGACACTGAAAAATAACCCTGTTGTTTCCGACTGAGGTTGCCTGTGAGATTTGAGGAGTTCCTGTATTAGTAGCAGGGCAATAACGCGTGATACACCTAATGTTGCAAGCGTTCACAGGCATGGTTAATCTTCAGAGCCTGGCTCATTCTCAACTCTCTCTCAGCAACGTTTGTTGATGAGATGGGTGCACCATGTGCAGATTAGTTTGGATTCAGCTGTAAAGATAAACCTCTTTCAGTTAGCATTGAAGACAACTCGATCAAAAGGAATCAAATAATTAAGCCAATTCATCAGAAAATGTCTAAATATATATTTAAGAGATATGGCCGCATCAAAGCAGACGGAGGAATTACCTCCACGTCACAGCAAATCGAAGCCGAATAGCAACTCCCTGCAGGGTTGTTGTGTTCCTCCGTGTGAGGGAGATCACCAGTAAGGTTTTGAGGAGTTGCTGTATTAGCAACACAGGCATCACGCGATTGATGTCATGTAAGCGTTCATAGGCTTTGGTATCCACTTTACATTAGGTGTGCCGTGTGCTTATATTACTCCTGGCATTGAATAAAAAAAAACGTGTTCAACTAATACCTTCATTCCAGTGGAATAAAAATAATACATTGGCGTAGGCCAGTGGTTTTAAGCCGCCTGAAGGCTACTGATTTAGCTTAACGACTGTCATCTATCGACAACAGCTGGGACCGACGGCTTAATCTATACATATAAATAAAATTGAAGTGTCTGTCTGTGATTTCAAAATAAAGCCTTTATCTTAAGCTCATATTATTATTTTCACGGTACCAAAGCTTAAATACGCATTTTTAACTTTTTGTCTGTCTGTCTGTTTGTTTGTCCGGGCTAATCTTCGAAATGGCCGAACCGATTTTAACGGGACTTTCACTGGTAGGTAGAGGACTGTTCAGAGCAGAATATAGGGTACTTTTTATCCCGTAAATATTTAGGGTTCCTGCGTAAAAAATGAAAAACTGTTAAAATTTGGGGGAAATATCTTCCCCTTCGGGGGTTTTTGCAATTTTATTTTTATTATTTTCATAGAATACGTATTTTTTGTAACATAAAATAACTACGCATTTTTTATGTAATATAAATAAAATACATATACGTTGCCTCCTGTAAAGGTCAATAGATGGCGCTGTACGAAAATTGAATCGCTCTATGGTTGTATCTACGACCCTGAACTTTGTTATTTTTTTAAACAGAAACAATTTCATGCCTACAGAAAAATAAAGGCTACTAAAAGCCCAAATCTCATGGCTTCATGGGCTTCTGCTAGTTTGTAATAAGAGTTATAAAAAATCGGCCAAGTGCGAGTCGGACTCGCGCACGAAGGGTTCCGTACCATTATCTATAAAAACGGCAAAAAATCACGTTTGTTGTATAGGAGCCCCCCTTAAATATTTGTTTTATTTTAATTTAATTATTTATTCTTAAAGTGAATATATAAATAAATATTCTGTGAATATTTCAAGCATCTATCTGTTGCCGTTATCAATATCGAGCAAAAATGAGCAAAAAAATCACGTTTGTTGTATGGGAGCCCCCTTAAATATTTATTTTATTTTATTTTTTGGTATTTGTTGTTATAGCGGCAACAGAAATACATCATCTGTGAAAATTTCAACTGTCTATCACGGTTCGTGAGTTACAGCCTGGTGACAGACGGATGGACGGACGGACGGACGGACAGCGAAGTCTCAGTAATAGGGTTCCGTTTTACCCTTTGGGTACGGAACCCTAAAAAAGGCTCAATACTGGCGCTGTAGAACCATGTTTATGTTTTTTTGAAACATATTTAATATTTATTCACCCACTCATCAAGCGGTAAGTCCCGGTTGCGTCCACTACGGAGCCCGGGGTTCGCTGTGATCATGGTGTGAGTTATGTAAGAATCGAATCATGTAGCGCTCGGTTCTCTCTGCCTACCCCGCTAGAGATTTGACGTGAAGTTAAAGATAGATGACTAATTTACATAAATAAAAAAATCGGCCAAGTGCGAGTCGGACTCGCGCATGAAGGGTTCCGTACCATTATCTATAAAAACGGCAAAAAAACACGTTTGTTGTATGGGAGCCCCCCTTAAATATTTGTTTTATTTTAATTTAATTATTTATTCTTAAAGTAAATATATAACTAAATATTCTGTGAATATTTCAAGCGTCTACCTGTTGCCGTTATCAATATCCAGCAAAAATGAGCAAAAAAATCACGTTTGTTGTATGGGAGCCCCCTTAAATATTTATTTTATTCTATTTTTTTGTATTTGTTGTTATAGCGGCAACAGAAATACATCATCTGTGAAAATTTCAACTGTCTAACTATCACGGTTTATGAGATACAGCCTGGTGACAGACGGACGGACAGCGGAGCCTCAGTTATAGGGTTCCGTTTTACCCTTTGAGTACGGAACCCTAAAAACGAGTGCTTTAAACCACAGGACTGAAGTAAAACTTCTTTACGCACGCTTGACTTGGGGAGTAAGCTGGTGAATGCGTGACGAGAGCGTTACGAAAAGTGTGATCGGGTGAGGCGAACGGAAGTTGAGACGGAGATATAAGTTAGTGAAGATAGAAAGAGAGAGAGTTACGTTTCGTATATTACTGTAGGGGCAAGAGAGAGAGGTGCGAGCACACATTTTCTTTCTCTCATAGCGAGTTAAGTTTCGTATATGTAAACTGTGTCTTACATATACGAAACTTAAGGCGACACCTCGATCGTGAAGCTTTAAAATGGCTCCGCCCAATCACCCCGCGCCCCTCAATTGACACTCGACGCTCGATTTGTAAAATTTGAAATTAGCGCCTAATAGGTAACCTGGGGTCAACGTATAGTCAATGCAAACGAACAGAAAAGCTACAGAGTCGCGTCACACTTAAATAAAATTTATAATATCAATATTTAATAAAAAATATTGATTTAATTATTATTTAGCTTTATACATACTGAACCAAACATATTTATTTAAGCTAGACGGAAAACAATAGTAATAATAGTAATAAAAAACTACAGAAACGTATTCACTTTTAAAAGTTTATTGAAAGAGAAATCAATGACATCGTTTTATGTTTATATCTCTATAAGTTAACATGTCTTGGTATCTATGTTGTTCTTACTTAGGTCTCGTCCAGTGGCGCCCTCAATGAATAAAAAAACATATTATAGCATAGAAGATAAACATTATGAAATCTTATGTTGCATTTATTACGAAGATAGTAAAGTATTTTTACGTCATTAAACCAACACTCAAAATATTCCACTATCGTTGTTATAAGCAAAAGTGCTAAAAGAGGCCGTTTTTTGGCAATTATGCCTATAACAACGAAAGCAAAACATTTCAATTGTTGGTTTAATGACGTAAAAGTACGTTATTGTATTTGTAACACACGCAACACATGACTTTATAATGTTTATCTTCCACGCTAAGATACGATATTTTATTCCTTGAGGCGCCACTGGACGGCATGTATCCCCCTTAAGAAGAATGAAACACCAGCTACATAATACAACATTGTTTATCGAGAGGCTAAAGCGGGCCATTTGTTGATTCGGACACATGTGTTTAGTTAGCAGATACACCATCTAAACTGCAAACACTGGTCACAGCGATGAAAGACGACTGTATGGAGAAAGGCTTACTACTGAATGCGAAGAAAACAAAGATAATGGTATTTGAAAGAGAAGAATCCAGAACTAATGTAAGGATTACGATTGATGATGAAGTGTTGGAACAAGTGGATGAGTTTGTATATCTTGGATGCGCTTTCAGCAGGGATGGAAGGTACACCGCAGATGTGGAAAGACGAGTGAGTGCTGGGAATAGTGTGAATGGAGCGTTGGGAAAACTTCTTGGCAGTAAAATCCTGAGCCAGAAGGCACAACTCGCTATACACAATGCAGTGTTGGTCCCAACGCTAACTTATGGAAGCGAGAGTTGGGTATGGCAGAAAGAGCATGAAAGTAGAATAAACGCGGTTGAAATGCGAGCGCTGCGCAAAATTTGTGGCGTAAGGCTTGTAGACCGTATTCGTAATGATGATGTTAGAAATAGAGTTGGTCTGAAAGAGAGCGTCGGTGTTAAAATAAGAAGAGGCATGCTCCGATGGTTCGGGCATGTAGAAAGAATGCAAGATGAAATAATGATGAAGCAGATATACAATGCAAAAGTGGAAGGATGTAGGAGCCGGGGAAGGCCAAGACTTACCTACCATGACCAAATTGGTCATGTTCTATCAGAAGGTGATGTCAGGAGCCCTAGAAACCGGCGTGCGTGCATGAGAAGAGCAATGAATGTTAAAGAAGCGAGTGAGATATGTAAGGATCGAGTCACGTGGCGCTCGGCTCTCTCTGCCTACCCCGCAAGGGATTTGGCTTGAAGTTATAGATGTTCGAGTGTCATAATGGCTGATAGCGCCGAGTAAACACAGGATTTTTTTATTTCGAATAAATAAGAGAAATAAAATTATCAGATTGAATTAGATTGAAATTGAAATAGAAAATTGGAATTTTTTTGCAACTCCCTCCTGGTGAAGATTCACAAGTTATTTTACACAGTTAGGTATAGCTCTGGTAGGGATTCTAGCTTTTTCCCTAAATATAATACACTCTCGAATGACTAGGTATGCGCTTTCACTAACAGTCAATTTAACTTCGCGAATTTTATAAAAAAGTACAGGAAGAACTTGACGGTTAGACGGTAATTTTGCGCCTATTATTTGATAATTTACGTCTCCAACTAAGAAAATACTTGATTTATTGCTTCTCAATTCCACTGCCATCTTATAAAAGTTAAAACATTACGTATTAATCACGAGAATAACTGACATTCAAAATTAATAGACGGTTAGGTAATTATGACGAAGTTAACGATGCTCTCTCTAAAGTTATTCATTGGTTTAGTGTTAATAATCTGCTTTTAAATGATAAAAAGACTAAAGTAATTAAGTTCTCAACACCTAATGTAAGGCAGGTGGCTACCAATGTACATGTTAATGGAACTAATTTAGCCTCTGTGGAGACAACTGTGTTCTTGGGTATAACAATTGACTCCAGACTACAAAGGGGCCCACAAATTGAAAAATTATCAGGAAAACTAAGTTCTGCAGCTTATGCAGTGAAAACTATTAGACGGCTCACTGATATTGATACGGCTAGAATAGTTTATTTCAGCTACTTTCATAGTATTATGTCATATGGAATTCTTCTTTGGGGTAACTCCGCGGATATTAACACCATCTTTTTATTGCAAAAGAGAGCCATAAGAGCTATCTACAAACTTGGTCCCCGTGAGAGCCTTAGAGAAAAATTCAAAGAAATAAATATTTTAACAGTCGCATCGCAATATATCTATGAAAATCTTTTGTATGTCCATAAAAACATAGACTCATTTTGTAAAAAGAGTGATATTCATAGCATAAATACTAGATATAAGCATAATCTTGTGTTATATGCAAGCCGTCTCCACAAAACAAGTAATTATTTTATAGGGCAATTATACGGTTCTATAACAAACTTCCCAGCAATATAAGAGATTTGTCAATAAACAAATTTAAAACTACTATTAAAGCCAAATTGTGTAGCAGGGCATATTATAAAGTATCTGACTATATTAATGATAAAAATGCCTGGGAGTGAGTCGATCCAATTATAATGTAATTAACAAAATATGTAAATTTGTTTGGATACCAAAAGAGGGATGCCTGAGTTTTTTGGCAGTATTTTTATCAGTGCTCACCTAGTCATAAACTGCACGGTAGGGAAAAAAAATGTGACGATTCCAAACAAATGTAGCCATTTTTACGGAATAAAAAGATTTTGACTTTGAATTTGAACAAATGAATACCGCGAGTACGTGCGGCACTGCCGCGCAACTTGTATGAACATGTTTCGATGTAATTCGGCACGGATTATCGTAATCCAAATAAGTTAAAAATTAATTTCCGAGTGTTTTAAAAGCAAATGAACAAAACTAAGACATATGCGTTAGAAAATAAAAACTTTGAAAAATAAGGGACACCCTAATATACATATATACAAATAGATTTTATAATCTATTCATATTTAAAAAAAACATGTGACAAATGATTTTCTTGCTGTTTCATAACTTTAACTTCAGTATAATGACATTTATTGTATTTTACTTATGTATACTCTGTGTTTTGTATTGTTGTACGTTTCCTTGTTATTTATTAAACTCTCAAGAAGAAAGAACCAGGACCATCTCTGATGTTGCAAAATAAATCTAATCCGTACAATAGTTCAATACTAACCACAATGTATAGAATAGATGATTTTTTTGTGTTTTCAGTGTTGGTTCATAGTAAATATTATTTGTTTTCACGAGTACCATGGGTATAAGTATACTATCTATCTATATCTTCACGCTAAATCCCTCGTGAGCGCCACATGACTCGGTACTTACACACCTCGCTCGCTTCTTTAACATGAAACATACCGAGTTTTTTTAAAAACTATCAAAATATACTATTTTACTAGTAATTATTTTAATACAAAAAAAAAAAAAAACCTCCACTGGTTTTCTATCTTCTGATTGGATAAATTTCCAACGTAAACTAACCTTCACCTACGTACAATGTCTAAGTCGGAGTTCGGTGAGCTTATAATGGTTACTATGAGTTTGTCGTCCCGTATGACACTTACGTTAAAGTAGCATATAAATCGAGTAGTGATTCTTCTAGTGGAATATGTTTATTTAGTAAGTTTCTCCTAAAAAACAAAACAGCAAAAATATTCTATTTTATAAGTTTTTATTTTAATACAAAGAAATAAAGAGTCTCCACTGGTTGCTATGTGCTGAGAACGCGAACCTTATTGGTATAAATTTCCAACGTAACCTGACCTCCACCGACGTACAACTTCTAAGTCGGAGTTCGGTCAGATTATAATGGACATAATAGGAGTTTGACGTCCTATATAGGTACGCGGTCAGCCTGTGGATAATGTATACCAATTATCAAATGTTACTGTTTATTCCTGCAAAAAATAACTCTTATTTAATTAATGCAGTTTTATATAGAGTTATTAAGTAATCAAAATTAAAAAAAAGTTTGAAGAGGAATTAAATAGCTTGGGCCAACCATACCTAGGAACTGTTCTAAAAACTAGAAATATGTCTACACAATGTTATTATAATATGTTTAATGAATATAATAATTAAAAAAAATAAATACCTTGTCTTGTTCGCCTCCCCCATTCTACGAACATTTTCTTTGTATTTTTATTCTATATATTTTCTTTTTAGTGTTCCCCATTATTACAACAGTATAATAAATATATATAAACCTATAATATTATTTACTACTTATATCTAATAATAATACACTTACGCTAAATACTATAATATTGAATATTTACAACTATTAATTATAAAAACTTCGGTGTCGCGATGTTAATGGAGCGAGCTCGAGCAGACAGTCGACATAGGTCTCACCTCGAAGCGGGCTGCAGCCGGACTGGCTGGATGTAGTTAGTCAACGCGTTTATAATCCTCATTACCGCACAATAAGGTCGAAAACACGTAGCACCCAAGACGAATGTGATCGCTTAGAAATTGTCAGAAACTTAAAATATTTTTAAAAAATTTCATGTTTCACTTATCAAAATATGCAGCAAGCATATTATAAACATAGATATTACTAATAGATTTAAGTAATTTTGAAGCGTATAAACAGAACAACTTCGTTGTAATTTCAAAAATAATGAATTTCAGGAGGTGTTTTCGAAAGTAATTATTATCGAATCAATTTTACACAATCGCGTATTTGAGCAAGCAAATTCAAGATAAAGAAATGAAGTTATTTATATTAAAATCTTAGATCCGTCAGTTTAGTCATTAGCCTATACTATTCGATGAAAGTTGGTCTAATTTTTCGATGTGTCGCCTTAACTCGCAGGCCTATTGTCTGTATCCCACTATGGAGCTAAAGAAGTTTTATTTCAGTCCTGTGGTTTAAAGCACACTCTTTTGTTTTATTTATGTACAATTAGTCATCTATCTACTAGTATAACTTCACGTCAAATCTCTAGCGGGGTAGGCAGAGAGAACCGAGCGCCACGTGACTCGATTCTTACATAACTCACTCGCTTCAATAACATTCATTGCTCTTCTCAAGCACGCTCGCCGGTTTCTAGGGCTGCTGACATCACCTTCTGATAGAACACGACCAATTTGGTCATGGTAGGGAAGTCTTGGCCACCCTCTGCCCCTACAGCCTTTCACTTTTGCGTTGTATATCTGCTTCATCATTATTTCCACATGAACCAATGGAGCGTACCTCTTCTTATTTTAACACCGACGCTCTCTTTCAGATCAACTCCGTTTCTAACACCATCATTGCGAATACGGTCTACAAGCATTACGCCACAAGTTTTGCGCAGCGCTCGCAGTACGACTGCGTTTATCTTACTTTCATGCTCTCTCTGCCATACTTAGCTTCACACGCCCTCTTAACGTCTCCGAAACACGAAGGTACTCGAGACTACTAACTCATCGATAGACACGATGCGGTCGACGCCTCTTAACTTTTCTGATAAGTTTGTGCCGCTGTCCTGATGTTTTCGTTGTGATAAGGTCCCCGCTGACAGTGATGGATGACCTGACAATACTGATTTATTTAACCTCGCAAACAATTGTTCCTGTTGATAAAACATCATCCGGTATATAGCTCCAGAGACATACCAATAAACCACTTGGCTGCGCATGAAGACACTCCCGCGCTCACATGAAGCCCGTCACAGACGCAGCTGTCGTATATCGTAAGATAACATGCTGTCTTTTTAAACGTTGTCCCGTTTCTTAATCCATTAGGATAGGCGGGGTCCGCTACCGAAGACTAAGGATTTGGCAAAGATACTGATACTGATTTTTACACGTAGTCTTCTTCTTGGCGTTATCCCGCTTCCCATTCCATTAGAATTGGCAGGGTCCGCTATCTAAGGCCAAAGATTTGGCGAAGATACTAAATTTGGCATGGACATGGCCGTCAGATGTCCACAATCCAAAGGGAAAACCAGAATTTTCTTTGGTAATGTCACACATCTTTCGATATATAATTTCTTGTACGTGCGGGTTTCCTCGCGATGTTTTCCATCACCGCCGAGCAAGTGATAATTACAAATATGTACATAAATCCCAAAACACGTGTGTTTAGTTTTTAGTGTTAACAGGCCCCCAGTTGGAATCCCGGCATGTACCAGGATTCCAACTGGGGACCTGATGGTCACTGGCCCAGTTCTTTGTCCACTGCGCTATCACTGCTTCATGCTTGTTATCTGTCGAAAGATAACGTGCTGTTTCGCTCTAAATATATGAAATATGATGAATTTGTATTTTTTCTGTCTCATCATTTTCCATACTCATAGAGTGAGATAGCACGTTACCTTACGATATATTATAGCTACGTCTGTGACGGGCATAATCGTTGTGTTTTAGCGGGATATCTTAGCGGTTCGACACTACTGACCAATGGGAGGATATTTTAACCAATCAGCCGATAAGTGACGCGATGTTGATCCATGAACTGGCCAATAAGAGCTGCGCGTTCTACTTTACCCACCGACCCGTAACGGTGAATTGAGTTACTACATAAAATAGGTCTTATCGGTTCTCCATAGGTTATTTTCTTCATGCCACCAGCAATATAACTAGACGAATACATTTTTAATATTTTGATTTGATTCACTATGATCAATAGTCAAGTCAAAACCAACCTCATCAGATACCCAGATAATCAGCTAAAAACGGCCACCTCTGCTGCTAACACAGCAACTCTTTAGGAACTTACTGGTGACCCCACTCAAACACATAAACACTATTGTTGTTAGTAGTTGTTATTTGGCTGCGGCTTTCTGTGAGGTGGAGGTACTTCCCAAGACGAGCTGCTTTGATGCGCCCTACCTCTCTTAAAACACACATACCAAGACAGACATGTTCATGCTCACAAATATTCGTCTTGTGTGGGATTCGAACCCACGAGCGTTAGTGTCCAAGCGTTATTAACCGCTGCGCCACCGTGCTCGTCAAAAGTATATCATTGGAAGTTCAGAGATACCTAGTGGGTAGGCTCCACGGTATCTTACTCCATAGCTCTTCGTGAATGTGTAAAAAAAAAGGAAAGCGCGGGAAATGAGCGCTCTTGTCTTGTCCGCCATAATAGGATCGAGGGCTCTCATTCATAAATGCATTCGGATATTTCTTTTTTAAAGTTAGGGCCCCTACACGCGTGCGTTGTATGGTTTTGTTTTTTTTTTATACTACATTGGGAGGCATACAAGCATATGGCCCACCTGATGTAAAGCGGGCACAGTAGCCTATTAACGCTTTGCGATGTATTAATTATCACTCGCGCGACGCCTCTTCTGCTGCTTACACACCAACTACTTGGGAGCTTACTGGTGACCTCCACCACTCACATGCAGGAACACAACAACCCTCTAAGGAGTTGTTATTTGGCTACGGTTTTCTATGAGGTGGAGGTACTTCCCCAGACGGGCTGCTTTGATGCGCCCTACCTCTCTTAAAACCCTATTGCATCGCATAATTATAACTGTTATATCCAATGATAATTTTACTGGTAAGTAGAAAGAATGCAGGAGAAAATGAAACAGATATACAATGCTAAAATAGAAGGATGTAGGAACCGAGGAAGGCCAAGATTTACCTACCATTACTAAATAGATCGTGTTTTATAAGGTGATGTAAGGAGCCTTAGAAACCGGCGAGTGTGCATGAGAAGAGCAATTAATGTTATTGAAGCGAGGTGTGTTAGTCGACTGGTTGCTGGTTTGAATCCTGGTGTGAACATGAAGTCGACTGGTTCGAATCTTATGTGGGCATGTACAACTAAATTCGTGTTTTCGGATGTTACATATTTGTACGAAATAGATATACAATGCAAAAGTGGAAGGATGTAGGAGCCGAGGAAGACCGAGACTAACCTTCTATGACCAAATTGGTCGTATGTTATCAGAAGGTGATATCAGGAGTTGCGTGCACTCCATATAGGCAAAAAGACATTGCCTACCCTATCAATTTGATAAATGCCATCCGATGTTTCTTGATTCTTAAACGTAGTTTTTAACTAATATTTCGTATCAAAAACAAAAAATTAAAAACTGCTCCATCTATCGGTATCGGTGCAAGTTATTAAAATAGATTCATTAATACCCGCTACATGGATGTGCTACACTAGCGCCGCAATGGGAGCTTAACGGCAGAGACACAAACTATTTCTGTCTAAGTTTACATATGTGTGCCACGTTAGTAATACGAATAGTGTAGTGTGCATTCCTGTAAATACATTGCCCACAATAACACAAATAACGCACACACTCGCATAGTTTAGATATTGTCTTTTCTGGCGAACCATGACGTAAATTACCGAAGTGTCGCGAACATTGCTTCGTAACTATTTTAAAAACTAGTTTGCTCCATATAATTAGAGTGACAGAAAGTGCCATTTCTTTTTTTCGTATAATATTGATGTTAAATTTTGTTTTGTTTTTAAACGGGGCGCCATTGTTTGTTTTGAATCGTCGAAAGGCCGCTTCGAATGTCTGCAAATTGATATGTACGAGTATATAAAATCAATCAATCTAAAGATATTTGAGGTGGCTAACCAATCACATACATCATTATTTCCACAAGACTATGTAACCAAAATCAACATGCTGTATTATTTGGTAAGTTAATAGCTTTAAAAAAATCTCTGTGCACGCCACTGAGCCCCAGGAACCGGCGAGCGTGCATGAAAAGCCTACCCCGCAAGGGACTTGGCGTGAAGATATACATACATACATATTTGTAATTATCGTTCGGTGGTGAAGCATCTTGAAGAAACTCCCACGTCCGAGTAATTATATTTCAAAAAACAAATGTAATTTAACATCGGATGTGTTTGGTTTTCCCTCTGGATTATGGATGGAGTTTTGACAGGAGTCACTCCATGTCAAAATCAGTATCTTCGTCAAATCGAACTTCGCTAATGAAATCGCGGGCTGCAGCTGGTATAATTATTTTTGTTAATAATCAGAAACGTTTTTATCGATTTGGTTTACCATTTCGTATTTACAAGATTTTGCTTTTTAATTTTAACTATTCAGTAAACTCCCGGTTATCCGAATCGCATTTATTCGAAATTCGCTTTATCCGAACGTACTTTTTCGAATGTCGCTGCCAAATAAGGCGGAGTTTTTTCCGTAAGGAAGCAAAATAAACGAGCTTTGTTATTCAAAATATAAAAACTTTGGGTTTTCAACTATAATTTGGTGCCTTTTTAACACGTCAATACAAATTTTTCAGTCATAAACACGCAGGCTTGTTCACTACCATATCAATAGCATTCTACGTACGGACGTTTTACGATTATATTTCGCGGTAACCACCACATCATCCCTTATTCATCCCACTGCAGGGATACAGGTCTCCCTTCAACCGTACGGGTTTAGAGCGTACTCCACCACGCTGCTCTAATGCGGATTGGCGGAGGCCAGTGTTTTCGAGCCGCCCGACGGCCACCGACTTGGCTTAACGACTGTCATCTATCGACAACAGCCGGGACCGACGGCTTAACGTGCCCTCCGAAGCTCGGAGATAGATAAACCCATCTATACACCGACCGCGGTTGACGTTGCTTAACCTCTCATATTTCAATTTTTCTCATATTTCCCGGTATTGACGCAATTTTCGATAATCCGAACCGGCCGTTCCGATCATTTCGGATAAATGGGCGTTTACTGTATACGTGTATTTGCTGAAAGAAAACGTTAGAAATGTCGTATAGGTACTATACATAAATCAACAGACGACCAGTCGCCGACGTTCGTCTACCCTTATTTTTATTTTCGTCTGCGCCATTTGTTTTAACTTTTATTGGTTTTTCCCTTCCGCGTTGAAAGACTCCGGGTGTATATTATTATAGTTAATTACACTGCCTTTTATATTGGTCACGTTTTTATCTATGGTGCATTTATATCTATGGTTTTATTTACGTCTGCGATTAAAAAGATTTGAGTTTTGTTTATGATCGTCTTAATGTGAGAGAGTTGTATCGATTTCTGTAAAATTTTCACACATTAAGTGGACCGCAGCCAAATAATTACCTACATAGTTGTGTTCCTATGAGTGACTGAGGTTTTTTTTACAACTAGATTGGCAAACAAGCATGCAGCCCGCATTAGATGGTAAGCGATCACCGCAGCCTATTGACGTTCGCAACACCACGGGGACGTTACTCGCGCGCTGCCAATCTTGTGACCAAAGGATGTTTCGTCACAGTACCCAGTAATTTCTCTGCCATATCTCACCCTTCAAACCGGTATATAAATATAGCTGCTTGGTGGTAGAAATAGGTGAGACAGAGGTACCCACGTAGACCACTTTTGTACAAAGTCTCCCTCAGGTTACCAGTAATCTCTTCAGGGTTCAAGCAGCATAGAACCGATCGTTGTGGAAGTACTGAACAGGCAATTCTCGGAAAAGGCTCTAACGATTTGGAACAAATTTTGTATTTAGATAAGGTGGGCATTTTTTTTTGGTCAGAAAATCGCAGCCAAATAACAACTCCCTAGAGAGTTGTTGTGTTTCCTGCGTGTGAGTGAAGTCACTAATAAGCTCCCAAGGAGTTGCTGTGTTAGCAGCGGAGGCGGTATCGCGCGAGTCATACTCGATATACTTTAAGCGTTCATAGGCTACGGTACCGTATGCTTGTATGTCTTGCGACGCTGTATAAAAAATCTGGATTTGTGTATCTGCGAGTGAGTGAGGTTGCCAGTAGTGTCCTGAGGATTAAAGCGGCATAGAACCGATCGTTGTGGAAGTCTCAAATAAGCCTTTCTTGTAAATCTCTACATAGTATAAAATAAAGTTCTTTCCCGCCGTCTGTACGCGGGCGCTTTTAAACTACGCAACGGATTTGCAGTTTTCATCAATAGACAGATGGATTTAAGTGGAAGATTTATATGTATAACTAGCTGTGCCCGCGACTTCGTCCGCGCGGAATAGTTTTTTTTTATTATTTATTTATATTAATAAAAATAAATAAAATTTCTAAAATAAAAGTAGCCTAAGTTACTCCTTATTACATCAGCTATCGGCCAGGGAAAGTCCCGTCAAAATCGGTCCAGCCGTTTCAGAGATTAGCCGGAACAGACAGACAGACGGACAGACAGACAAAGATTGTAAAAATATTCATTTTGGTACATGTACTGTGTATACATCCATATGCATTTAGTAAAAAGCGGTTATTTTAATATTTTAAACAAACACTCCAAATCTGTATGTATAAAAGATTATTATTATATTATTACATATTATGTTAATATATATACAAAAAAAAATGCGTAGTTATTTTATGTCACAACAAATACGTATTCTGTGAAAATAATAAATATAAAAGTGCAAAGTCCCCCGAAGGGGAAGATATTTCCCCCTAATTTTAACAGTTTTTCATATTTTACGCAGGAACCCTAAATATTTACGGGATAAAAAGTACCCTATATTGTGCTCTGAACAGTCGTCTACCTACCAGTGAAAGTCCCGTCAAAATCGGTCCAGCCGTTTTAGAGATTAGCCAGAACAAACAGACAGACAGACAAAAATTGTAAAATATCCATATGCATTTAGTAAAAAGCGGTTATTTTAATATTACAAACAGACACTCCAATTTTATTTATCTGTATACTCGTAGATACATGCATATTATAGTAGAGGAAAGTCGAGAATTTAAAAGATTTATAATGTAATGTGAATGATGATGCGCTTACATTGCAAACCTTACGAGATAAATCATAATAATGTACTACGGAATTATATATCTTAAAAAGATCTACAGAAAAGTCCGCGACGATACATATCGTATCTCCTAAGGATAACTCACAGTAACCATTTTTAGGGTTCCGTACCCAAAGGGTAAAACGGAACCCTATTACTGAGACTCCGCTGTCCGTCCGTCCATCCGTCCGTCTGTCACCAGGCTGTATCTCATGTACCGTGATAGTTAGACAGTAGACGATTGAAATTTTCACAGAATATTTAGTTATATATTCACTTTAAGAATAAATAATTAAATTAAAATAAAACAAATATTTAAGGGGGTCTCCCATGCAACAAACGTGATTTTTTTATAGATAGTGGTACGGAACCCTTCGTGCGCGAGTCCGACTCGCACTTGGCCGATTTTTTATATGTTCTGTTGTGATACGTTTTTACCATGGAGCGACTGCCGGCAGACCTCCAACAACCCACTTGTAAAGCAGATCATTTTCAGGAACACCATTCCTATCTGAAATGTATATGTTTGTCTGTGTGTGCGTTTTTTCGAATATTCGAATTTTGACTTCAGATTCGGATTCAGCATAAAAAAGTAGAATGTTCAGAAACACCGTTCCTATTTCTTAAGGGGGCGTCCATAAATTACGTGAGATGTTTAAGGGGGGGGAGTGGGTCGAGTCAAATCTCATCTAATCTTACGTTGGAGAAAGGGGGGGGGGGGGTCTCGGCAAATATCACGCAATTTTTTTTCTGATTGAAACAAAAAAAAAATATACTACTTTGGTCCATTTAATCCAGATTGTACATGCTTAAGATTTAAAAATCATATGGACATGTTGGTTCCAATAGTCTCTCTTGAGACCGCGCATGATTCTCCATGGACTGAATTAGAGTAGATATTCTTTTTTAATCACAGTAGTTACGATTTAAGTATTCTATTGTTAAATTTTTATTGCATTATAACTCTCAGCAATATTGATTACTAGTCTTAACGAGTCGTAAATAAAAGCACGAAGCAATTTTTTTTTTCTTTTATAATAACAATCCAACGCGTTTACGTAAGAAACCCACATTTTTTTAAATCTCACGTGAGATTGGGGGATGGGGGAGGGGGTTGAATAAAATCTCACGACATCTCACCAGGGGGGGAGGGAGGGACAGAAAATTCAAAAAAAATACACCTCACGTAATTTATGGACGCCCCCTAAGGAACATGGTCAAAATGGCCGACAAATTAAAAAAAAAAATGTATTCTGGCAATGCAAGCTTGCGCATTCTCAACTGGTTAGGTTTGGTCTTTCGAAATATAATTTCTTGGACGTGCGGGTTTCCTCGTGATGTTTTCCTTCACCGCCGGACCAGTGATAATTACAAATATTTACATAAATACGAAAACACAAATTTATTGGTATCATGCGTGTTGTACCGGTTGTATGATGGGTTGTGTTCTGAGGAGTTGTTCGACATTATGCCAACAGCCTCGTTTTACAATCGCACAGCTCGCCGACGGCTGGGAGTTCATCCTCATACACTGGAACCGCAATGGTCGCGTACTGTGCGGTCCTCGAGAAGTTATCTACCGAGAACTATAAAGTTTTGGAATGAACTCCCTGCCTAGGTTTTCCCAAGGGACTACAGTATGGGGTTCTTAAAGAAAGGCGAGAAGAGGTTCTTACAGGGTGGGCAACGCAAGAGTGACACCCCCGTTCAAAAATTTCACCGGCGTTCAAAAACGGGCAAATATTAGAATTTTAGATAATAACACTGAAAGATGATGAATGAAAGAAGGAATTGTGGAAAGGAAGAGAGTATGATGTATGAATGTGATAACTTATATTTCATTGAATAAACAAAAATGTTATATATAGATATTGTTGTCTAAATAGCCTTGCCCATGGCAGGGGTGCACGATACAAAAAAAAAAAAAAAAAGAGTAACTCCCCTGCTGTTGCAAATGTCCATAGGTTGCGGTAACTGCTTACCATCGGGCAGGTCGTACGCTTGTTTCTCACCTTAGTGGTATAAAAAACATGACAGTATACGAACCGGGGGCCTGTAGGACACTAGGATGGTTTTTTATCCACTAGGCTGCCACTGGTCTAGTCGGCAAAAGAAGTACGAGTATCAAACAAAGGCCCGACCGGTTGTTGTATAAAAACATATGTTCCGGGTTTTGCAGCTGACGCATGCAATTGTTTATGCAGGAGTCAATGTCACAGTGACACGCGTGCACTGTTTGTCAGATATAAGGCCCGCCGCACATTGCACGACACGATTAAACGCAATGGAGCACTTTAACATAAAGGTATGTATGTATGACTTCACGCCTGGTCCAGTGAGGGGTAGTCAGTGAGAACCGAGGGCAATAAGACGCGGTACTTACACACTTCACTCGCTTCTTTAACATTTATAGGGAGGGACCTCTGATAAAACACGGCCAATTTGGTTAGGGGAAGTGAGTCTTGTTACATAAATGTGTTGAGATGTGTCGGTATCAAAAAATATCTGATACGATTCTTGGGTCTATACATGGAGGAAATTACCTATATTTAGAACCAATGAAACGGATATAACGTAGTAATTCAATTTATCGTCACAGGTCGGGGGGTGAAGTAGAATGCGCTGCTCTTATTGGCTAGTTCGCGGATCAACATTGCGGCACTTATCGGCTTGTTAGTTAAAAAATCTCTCATTGGTCAGCAGGAGGTTCGAATCGCTGAGTTACTTAGACGCTAAAGGGCGGTTTTTTTGTGAGCGCGGGGTGCCTTCATGCGCAGTCAAGTTTTTTTATTGGTATGCGGGGCCGTACCTTCCAAGATTTTTTTTTAAGTGAACCAACGGAGCACGCCTTTTCTTATCATATACCAGATATGATAAGAAAAGGCGTGCTCCGTTGGTTCGGACATGACTAAATAATGCTTGTAGACGTGTACAATGTGAAAGTGGAAGGACGTAGGAGCCGAGGGAAGCTGAGAGAGGTAGGGCGCAGGTGAAGTACCTCTATCACACAGAAAACAGCAGACAAAATAACAACTCCCTCGATGGTTGTTGTGTTCCTGCGTGTGAGTGAGGTCACTAGTAAGCTCTTAATGAGTAGCTGTGTTAGCTGCAGAGGTAGTATCGTGAGTGATACTTAACCCTACCTCTCTTAAAACAAGCAGACCAAGGCAAACAGACATGCACACAAATGTTTGCCTTGTGTGGGCAATCGAACCCACGAGCGTTGGTGTCAAAGTAGCGTCTTTCACGACTGAGCCACCGAGCTCGTCAAAACCCGCAAGGGACCTGGCGTGAAGATATACATACATAATTTCTGGATTATTTATCTATATTGTGAGGTGGGGCTTAACCTTCTCATTCCTTAGCGTCTTTTTCCATCGTCAACAACAACCTTTTCAACCCTTCTTATCCAAACTACCTCCAGGAGAGGTTTCACTTTCGGAAGGTCCCAAGCTCACTTACAAATACTTTCTGAAATTCATAAACCGTACAAGCTGCACGCCTATGCAATGCACTTCTTGCGGAAATTAGGGTTTCTCAGACTATAGGCTCCTTTAAAAAGCGTCTATACGCATTCTATGACACTCCCGCGTTGAGTTGAGGTTACGTATATAGTTATTATGTATTTAATAAGTATGTACTAGTATTAATATAATGTGTGTGTTTATTAGCGATTTCGTTATTAATCGCATATGTTGTCATGCTTTTTCTCTATCTACTTTATTATCCATCTGTATATTATCGATCTTTTTTAGGGTTCCGTACCCAAAGGGTAAAACGGAACCCTATTACTGAGGCTCCGCTGTCCGTCCGTCCGTCTGTCACCAGGCTGTATCTCATGAACGGTGATAGTTAGACCAACAGTTGAAATTTTCACAGATGATGTATTTCTGTTGCCGCTATAGCAACAAATACTAAAAAATAGAATAACATAAATATTTAAGGGGGCTCCCTTACAACAAACGTGATTTTTTTGCTCATTTTTGCTCGATATTGATAACGGCAACAGGTAGACGCTTGAAATATTCACAGAATATTTAGTTATATATTCACTTTAAGAATAAATAATTAAATCAAAATAAAACAAATATTTAAGGGGGGCTCCCATACAACAAACGTGATTTTTTTGCCGTTTTTATAGATAATGGTACGGAACCCTACGTGCGCGAGTCAGACTCGCACTTGGCCGATTTTTTTTTCTCACCGCCGTTCATTGCTCCATTCTAACCGGAAGAGAGCCTGCAGCTCCGTAATACAGGCTTCATGCCTAGCATGAACTCCAGACTCTCGCAAGGTGAGTTCAAAATAAACAATGTAACTGTTACTTAAGAAATTGGAACCTTTGTGAGAAGTGAGTAAATTACTATTAATATATTCAAGTACTCATAAGCAATGGTCCACTGGAAGAGATTCCTTGAAGGAATAAGTCCGCCTTTGCAAATCACGTAAGTTTTATACGTTGTAATTATGGATAATGCAATAAAGTTATACAAACAAACAAACAAAACTTTGTAATAGCTTTAAGTTGACGTGTAGGCGCGCAACTTCGTGCCAATTTAAAGTTGGTGTGATAACCTTGCACTTCCTACTCGTGGGCGGTATCTCTGGGTTGACGTACGTGGACAAACTGAGGTCCTTGTTGCCCACGCTATTATTAGCAGTAAGTTTTTAGTAGAACGATCTTTTATTGAAGTGATAACAACGTCAGGCACGTGGGGCACTTTTGGGATGGTGGGAAAGCACTGAGCCCGCGTGACCGTCGCGTTCAAACACATTTATATATGTCCATGTATGTGAAAAATTGCCTTGTTCTTAATACATTTTATAAAATTTGTTTGTGTTATATATACTATTATATATAAAAATGGAGTTCCTGACTAATTCACTGACTCATCAGCGCCGAGGCCAAACCCCTTGAACCTAGAAAGCTGAAATTTTGCAAAGATGTTACTTTTGTAATACTATTATACAATAACAAATAAGCATGAAAGTACGGTCTACGCTGTTGAAACGAGAGCCCTGAGGAGTATATATGGAGTTAGAATGATTGATAGAGTGAGAAATAGCACGATACGAGAACAATGTGGAATGAAATATGGTGTAGTGACTAAAATTGAAGTGTATCCTGAGATGGTTTGGACATTTGGAAAGTATGAATGACATAAGAGTTACGAAAGAAGTGTATCAGGCAAGAGAAGGTCGTATCGGTCGGGGCCGCCCTAGACTAGTGATGTGACGAAAAAGGGCCAAATCATATGCACTCAAAACCGAAGAGCATGCATGAAGAGGTTGATGAGTGGAGATTCAGATGTGAGAGGGGTATGTTTGGATCGGTGCAGCCGGCGTTCCATAGTCTCTGCCTATCTCAATGGGAGACAGGCGTGATGATATGTATGTATGATAAAGATAATAATCATTCTTTTCATTTAAAACAGCATAATAAAAGAATTTTTTATTACTATGTTAATACGTTGATGAACATAATTTTTAATTAAAAATACCTACTTCCTAAAGACTATTTCTTAACAAACCAAAAATAATGTCTACTAATTTGTGAAGCTAAAAAGTATTCACTTCCGATGTGCACTTCTATGACTTGGAGTTTTTTTTTTATACACCTGATGTAAAGTGGTTACCATAGCCTACGAACGCTTGCAATACATTAAAATTAAATGCATTGTGTTGTGTATGTCCATAGGCTACTGTGACTGTTTACCATTAGGCAGGCCGTATGCTTGTTTTCCACCTAGTGGTATAAAAAAAATACCACGCGATGTCACCTCTGCTACTAACGCAGCGAATGCTTACTGGTGACCTCACTCACACACAGGAGTATAGCAACCGTCAAGGGAGTAGTTATTTGACTGCGGTTTTTCTGTGAGATGGAGGTACTTTACCAGACTGGCGGGCTGCTTTGATGAGTGCTACCTCTCTTTAAAACACCCAGACCAAGACAAACAGACATGTTCATGCACACAAATGCTTGTCCTGTATAATCGAATCCACGAGCGTTGGTGCTAAAGCATCGTAATTGACCACTGCGCCATCGAGTTCGTCAGAATCCGTTAGGATTGGCGCGGTCCACTACCTAAGACTTAGGATTTGGCGAAAATACTGATTTTGACATGGAGCGACTGCCGTCAGTCGACCAGGATGCAAACCAGCTACCTGTCAACTGTCTGTCGGTCTGCTTCTTCAAAATGTGTAGGTACTTTGCACATACAATATTGAACTTTATGTATTCTGTGATAAAACTTGTTTTACAAAAACTGGCTGTGATTTTTTAAATTGATACTTACCGTAGGGCTTCCTGCAATTGCGGCAAGAAGGAAATTCACTTAACGCTGCCTACATTGAATTGTCACGGGAATTTTAACTTTATCAACAAGTACAAAGGTTTATATTGGCTTAACGCATAGTAACGTAAATTAACATTTCAGAACTACAGAATAGACGAGCCCTGTGGCCGAGTGGTTAACAGTGGCTAATTTAACGGCAATGCTCGTGGGTTCGATGTCTGTTTGTTGGTCTCGGTGGTTTTAAGAGAGGTAGGGCGTATCAAAGTAGTCCGTTCGGTAAAGTACTCATAGAAAACAGCAGCCAAATAACCACTCCCTGTAGGGCAGTTGTTTCTAGTAAGCTCCTAAGGAGTTGCTGTTGCCAAACCAGGACAAACAGACATCTTCATGATGTGGTTTTGTTTGGTGCCTCTACCTCTAAGATAATCGCACCCAAAAGACAATTCCCTGAAGGGTTGTTGCGTTCCTGCGAGTGGCTTGTTCACAATTCGCGGGCAATACTTCTTGTATTGCAAACGTTGATAGGCCTCTCGATATTGTGTCTAAGTTTTATTTATTATTTTTTAAAACGTCGGGTATCATACAAGCATACGGCCCACCTGATTACCGTTACCGTAGCATATTAACGCTTGCAATACATTTAGTATCACTCGCGCGATGCTATTCTGCTGCTAACACAGCAACTCCTTACTGGCGACCTCACGCACTCGCAGGAACACAACAACTCTCCAGGGAGTTGTTATTTGACTTTGGTTTTCTGTGAGATGGAGGTACTTCCCTTGACGGACTGCTTTAATGCACCCTACTTCTCTTAAATTTTACCTATACTCTATTAAAATTATCTTTTTATATTGCGTTCAGTACTTGAGTAACTATCTATCTATAAACTATCTATTTGAAGAACTTGTCTTTATAACTTAGTTTTTTCTTTTTTTTCAGACAATTGTTGCTACCATGGCGCCGATCGAAAACAACGGAGGCAGTGTTGCCAGTATTTGAACTCGATTGAACAAAACAATCATAAAAATGACTTGAATCTCGCTGATATATTGTGATACATCCGCCGCGCATAAGGCCTATTTTGTAAAAAAAAAAATATTTAATCCCGGGTTCCTCTAGTTATAGTGTCAATTAACCTGAAACCAAAGCCATATTCGTGTTAAAAAAAAAATAGGTTACTACCTCTAAAAAAAGTTGAAAAATATTTTTTCTAACCAAAGCTAGCGTAAGATGTCGAATGATATGCCCATATATAGTCAAATAGTACCAAAATCACAATATCGATCGAAAAACACGAAGCAGTCGACGCGCGCGCAAAATTTGGCGCGAACCGACTTCGATCCGTTGAACTTCAATCACGGCGGGAATTTTCAAATGATGAACGCGCCCATAGACAAGGAGAGGCCGGATAAAAAAGAGAGGAGGTCTCGCGACGAGTCGAGTAGGACGAGGAGGGCCCTCAACAGGAATGAAGCCAGCGAGAGTAAGGTGGAGGCGTACTTGAGGCAGAATCAAGTGAACATGAGGCAACAGCAGCATAGGCATTCTGCTGTGAGGCAAGCGGAGCATAGAGTCAATCTCAGGTTAGTGCTTTTGACGTGATAACGTCTTATAAATCAACTACTCGTATCTGTGCCCGCGACTTCGTCCGCGTGGAATTTAACAAAAAGTTATTGTTCAGTTCGCAGAGTTTACTATAACTTGTTAATTCTGTATTTCGCGTATAGAAATACCTATGCTAATTTTAATGAAATTCTTCTATTTTGTGAGTCGCACCCCCGAAGGGGAAGATATTTCCCCCTAATTTTAACAGTTTTTCATATTTTACGCAGGAACCCTAAATATTTACGGGATAACAAGTACCCTATATTGTGCTCTGAACAGTCGTCTACCTACCAGTGAAAGGCCCGTCAAAATCGGTCCAACCGTTTCAGAGATTAACCGGAACAAACAGACAGACAAAAATTGTAAAAATATTCATTTTGGTATATGTACCGTGTACATTTAGTAAAAAGCGGTTATTTTAATATTACAAACAGACACTCCAATTTTATTTATCTGTATAGATGAACGCCGGCTGCACGCACGAAAAGTGTCACGTTCCGCCTGAGCAAGCGAGAGCGCGGAACAAGCGATAGAGAGGCACGATCGGCTTAGCGTTCGGCTTGTGACGCATCTATCTCTCTTCCACTCCATCGGCCGCTGCGTCCGAGTAGAAGAGAGACAGCGGCAGCACACACGTGAACTGTTTTGTCAACTGTTGAATGTTTTCTTATGACGTTATCACGTACAATTATCGTTCGTAAACCGATCTTACAGACAACCAATTTTGTTTTTTGCGAAAGGAATAAATCGATTGGAGAGTTGTTATTCTCTGCAATTTGGCGGTGGCCTGTGTTTTCACATCTAGCGAACGTTATTGACTCTATGGTTGCATCTACGTCCCTGAACTTAGTTTTTTTTTTAAACAGAAAGAATTTCATGTCTACAGAGAAATAAAGTCTACTAAAAGACCAAATCTCATGCGTGCGAAGCCGCAGGCTTTAGCTAGTGTGAAATAAAGAATGTTATAAGATTTATGTATATATTTATGTACATTCCATTAAATTGATGTCATTATTCCACTCAATACTAAGAAAGTATAACATAATCGCTTGATTAGCAATAGTAATGATAATTTGTACAATTTTACAGTACTGATAATCAGTACATAAGTATACCAATTTTTTATGCATGCACATTAAAGAACACACAGAAAAAGAATTTTTAAAATCCGACTGTTAGTTCCAGAGATTGGCGCGTTCAAACAAATAGACTCCGCATCCGCTTTGCACTCTGTACATACAAGCATACGTCCCACCTGATGTAAACTGATGTAACCGTACCGTGGCGTATTAACGCTTGCGATATATTAAGTATCACTCGCACGATGCCACCTCTGTTCCTAACACAGCAACTCCTTAGGAGCTTACTGGTGACGTCACTCCTACGCAGGAACACAACAACCCTTTAGGGAGTTGTTTTTGGACTGCGGTTTTTGAAGTGAAAACTTCTTTAGCGGCGTTGTGCACTTTTTAGGATGAGTCTTCTTCTTCATGTTGCTCTCCACTACTGGAGGTTGGCCGTCAGCTTCGCGAATTCGTCTCTCTCTGGGCATTCGGAATAGTAGGATGAGTAAAAAATGCTAAACTCGCGTCGGGACACGTGACCCTGACCACCACCTGACACCCTACTAAATTAGTGTTTTCTGATTTATGTACATATTTGTAATTATCACTCGCTCAGTGGTGAAGGAAAACATCGTGAGGAAATTCGGTCATTCAAGAAATTATATCTCGAAAGACGATCGATTAACGATCTGGTTTTCCCTCGTGAGTTGTGGAGGTTTGACGGCAGTCGCTGCATGTCGAAATCAGTTTTTGAAGTGAAAACTTGTTTAGCGGCGTTGTGCACTTTTTGGGATGAGTAAAAAATGTTAAACTCGCATCAGGACACGTGACCCTGACCGTAAGATTTTGGTGAGAATTAGAACTTAGTTCGCTGCAGCGCTAAAACATTAGTTACCTCTAATTAAACAATTAAAACATGAAGCGCTAGATCGTTCATACGGCATTATTTTCTCGCGACCAAAACGTTGTAAACGCCACGAAATTGTTGGCGTTTACGCGTTTTTGTGTGTGTGAGATTGGCGATGATGATGCTGGTAATGATGATAGTGAAAGAGTCGTTGAAATTATGGATGAAAGTTGATTTTTCTGAGAGATAAACTTATTAATGTAAAATAATTGTAATAGTTCTGAAGTGTTAAATTTTTAATGTAAGATAAATTGTCATGTTTGTGTACGATAGCGTAATAAATGAATATTGTATTTAACCACATACATGATAGTACTTTTATACTGATAAATAAAGCAATTCGTGCGAAATTATTCCCTAACCATTACAAAATATTCAAAAATGCACAACGTTAATGTTCAAGTTTTCACTTCTGCCGGCACTCCCGGAGTGCCACCCGTTTTTTTTTTGTGAGGTGGAGGTACTTCCCCAGACGGGCTGCTTTGATGTGCCCTACCTGTGCTTTGTACTGTATTTTATACGGTATACGAGACTGTCTCGCACGGAGCCAGTTTTTTAGGCTTCCGTATCCAAAGGGTAAAACGGAACCCTATTACTGAGGCTCCGCTGTCCGTCCGTCCGTCCGTCCGTCTGTCACCAGGCTGTATCTCATAAACCGTGATAGTTAGACAGTTGAAATTTTCACAGATAATGTATTTCTGTTGCCGCTATAACAACAAATACCAAAAAATAGAATAAAATAAATATTTAAGGGGGCTCCCATACAACACGTTTGTTGTATGGGAGCCCCCTTTTTTTTTGCTCATTTTTGCTGGATATTGATAACGGCAACAGGTAGACGCTTGAAATATTCACAGAATATTCAGTTATGTGTTTACTTTAAGAATAAATAATTAAATTAAAATAAAACAAATATTTAAGGGGGGCTCCCATACAACAAACGTGTTTTTTTGCCGTTTTTATAGATAATGGTACGGAACACTTCGTGCGCGAGTCCGACTCGCACTTGGCCGATTTTTTATAAATCATTCGTTTGTTTTCAGGTCCCTCCCTTTGAACGACATTGTCACTCCTCGTGGTGGTCATGATCGGACACCGACGGAGAGACATCGGGGGTTCCCCGAACGAGAGAGCACTAGGGAGCATCGCCGTGAGAGGGACAAGGACAGAGATAGAGACCGAGAACGGGACAGGGGGAATTATGATCTCGACGGTAAGTACACGCACCAATTTCATCTGAGCCGAAAAGAACAGGACCTACCGTATAGCCTATGAATGCTTGCGACACATTAACGAGAGGTAGGGCGCGTCAAAGCAGCCCACTTGGGGAAGTGTTTCCACGTCACAGAAAATCGCAGCCAAATAAAAACTTCCTGGAGGGTTGTTATGTTTCTGCGAGTGAGGTTACCTGTAAGCTCCTAAGGAGTTGCTGTGCCAGCAGCCGATTTGGCAACGCCCGCTGGCTGGCTGGCTTCATTGGCTGCGGTAGCCACTTAACATAAGATGGGCTGTATGCCTCCCGACGTTTAAAAAACAAACAACGAGTGTGCTTTAGACCACACGACTGAAGTAAAACTTCTTTAGCTCCATAGTGTGATACAGACAATAGCCCTGCACTGTGTCTTACATATACGAAACTTAACTCGCTACGAGAGAAAGAAAATGTGTGCTCGCACCTCTCTCTCTTGCCCCTACAGTAATATACGAAACGTAACTCTCTCTCTTTCTTTCTGTCTTCACTAACTTATATCTCCCTTTCAACTTCCGTTCGCCTCGCCCGATCACACTTTTCGTAACGCTCTCGTCACGCATTTACCAGCTTACTGCTCAAGTCAAGCGTGCGTAAGGAAATTTTACTTCAAAAACTAAATTAATAACCATAATATGATAAGTGATAACAGTTAAAGATATCAGCAGTTTGATCTCATTTCATGTTCCCAGGTACCCCACTAAGCCCCATAGCTCCAAGGGCTGAAAAGGAATCATCCCGTCCTGTTCGAAAGTCATCCTCAGCCCACAGGGTGACGGAGACGACGATATCGACAGACAAACGCAAGTTCTACTGCCGAGAGTGGGCGTTCCAGAAGATAGCGCACTGCCTGGAGCAGAGGCCTGTTAGTAAGACTTGTGGAGCGTTGATATTGGGTAAGTAGCATTTCAGCCCGTATGCAATTTGATCCAACCTGCTTTGTGTGCTTCCGCCACCAATTAGTTCATGCGGCCTAGCGCCGGCCGGCACCCACCCACTACTGTTAGTGCGTGCTACATGCCGACGCTGCCATGGCTGCTCCGGTAGTCTCTGCCTCGGCTGCTGCATCTGGAACAGAGGCGAAACACGTGTCGCAGCGACGACCAGGCCAGTCGTGGCAGCGACGGTGGTGGAGGGGGCATGCGGATTCTGTTCCAGATGGCGGACGACCGCAGCAGCCGAGGCAGTGACTACCGGAGCAGCCATGGCAGCGTCGGCATGTAGCACGCACTAACAGTAGTGGGTGGGTGCCGGCCGGCGCTAGGCCGCATGAACTAATTGGTGGCGGAAGCACACAAAGCAGGTTGGATCAAATTGCATGTAAATTTGACTTTCGCAAAATAACGCCTGAATCTATTAACTATTTCAGCCCGTATTCGTCCACTGCTGAACACAGCCTACCCTCTATATATATAGGTGTACTTTACCGACTTCAAAATGTTGCGTCGCCCCGCATCGCCTCCGATGAAGCCTTTAAAGCCTTCTCGGCTAAAGGCAGTCCCTAGACGGTGTTTAGTCACTAGGAGTCTGACATAACTCGTTCGGCCGTCTGAAAGGGTACTCGTGAGAGTTCAGCACCTCCCTCCCATCGGATCCCGGAGGGTGCCCCTCACGGAAGAATGAATAACACACCCGGGTGTGAGTTAGCCCTTCTTTTGTGGGCCTACATTTCATGGTCGAAAAACAAAAAAAAATACGACTTCAAAATAGGTGGAGGTTTTATATTTGGCTGTATACGTATGTTTTTATGTATTTTCGTATATTAGGGGCAAGTTTTATATACATTTTTTTTAAACTCGTAAGGTGATGGGATAACCTTGATTGTCGAGTGAGGATATGATATTGGAATCCCAGGAAAATTGAGGAACCGAATGGCGTCCCCGTACTGGTACACGTAGTGTGGGTCGACCCCCCCACTAGATGGTGCGACGATCTTCAAAAGTTTGTAGGGAGTCGATGGATGCAGGTGGCACAGGATCGAGACGAATGACACTCTAGAGGGAAGACCTATGTTCAGCAGTGGACGAATTCAGGCTGAGATGATGATGTAGAATATATACATTAATATACAAAAAAAAAAAAATTGTCAAAAAAGTTGATTTTAAGTTTTCTGCGTTATGACGTATGTTAATTATTGAATACCCCCAGTAATAGAAGTAGTTCATCTAAATTCTTTTGTACTTCGGTTCTAGGTGACGCGGGCAGTGGGAAGACTGCGCTATGTCACGAATTGAGCGAGCCAGGACAAGGCCCGCAGGCGAGGCAGCAGCGGGCGCTCAATAGAAGACTGCTGGCTAGACATTTTTTACAGGTAGTGTTTTTATTTATTAGAGGGGGGCAAACGAGCATGTGAGTCACCTAATGGTAACTGGTCACCACCGCCCATACACATCAGCAACACCAAAGGGATTTTAACACTGAAGAGGTAATCCACAACAGTACGCTTTTTGAGCCATTTTATTTATTTATGGAAAAGGTACACCAACAGTATACATACATAACATTGCTTATGACATTGTACAAACATAATTCTTATATATATACCTATTACAGGCGTACACAGCATTTATATTATCTGGGTAATCCGTTTACATTAATAAATTTCTAAGATGATATTATATATAAAAACTATTAACAAAATAAATCATATAGCCAAGTTTAGATGAACTGCTGAAGTTCCATGACGGTGAGTTACCGGTCTTGGGACTCCAACAGCCGCATAATATTTATTTTAAATTTGGATAAGGAGTGATGGAGAACATCTGCACTAGTAGTATTATTTTTAGTCAGTGCAATATATTTCGCGCAACATCGGACGAGAGGGGCGTTTTGACCAACATTGGTTTTAAATGTAGGTAACACGAACGTTTTATTTATTGGCTGGTGAGGCAGACGGGATGGCACATAGAAAGAGATGTTCTCCACGAGTTTGACACATTTTAGATTGCCATTGAAAATGTGCAACAAGTGCGATATGGGTGGTGGTTGTTCGGGAACACCGCTGAGGGTAATTTATTCCACAATTTCATCGTACGTGGTAGAAAATGCCTCAAATAGCGTACTGTTGTGGATTACCTCTCATCAAGGCGGTGAGGGCGAAATTTAATTTTGTAGCGAGTGGTACGAATTACGGTAGTGGAACTCAGCGGCTGGTATTAAGTTGGACAGCTCCTCCGAACACTCCCCATGATACAATTTGTACACTACACAAAGAGAAACAATGTCTATTCGTGTACAAAGCGAGTCCAGCCGAGAGGAGATCAGTGACTCGCCGACGATTCGAACTGCTCTATGTTGTATGCGATCAAATGGAGTAAGCAAATATTGTG
This sequence comes from Pyralis farinalis, assembly GCA_947507595.1. Classification (NCBI taxonomy): domain Eukaryota; kingdom Metazoa; phylum Arthropoda; class Insecta; order Lepidoptera; family Pyralidae; genus Pyralis; species Pyralis farinalis. Next base: position 4,366,409 of record OX382263.1, read on the forward strand.
GCGCGCCGGTCCAAAGATGTGAACAGTATTCCATGTGAGGCCGGACCTGGGCCTTATAAAGTTGAAGGCGATGTTGAGGTGTAAAGTATTGTTTAGCTCTATTGATCACGCCAATCATCTTGGACGCCAACTTAGTCTTGCTCTCCAGATGACCGCGAAACTGTACGCGACACCCAGGATACCGATGCTAGACGTAACGCTGAGAGGTATACCTTCCAATCGAGGAGCTACGACAAATGGGGACATTTTCGCGGTAATCGCGATCGCGATATGCGCACACGTGTGTCTTTAGGGGATTAAGTTGAACTAAATTCAGTCTACCCCAATCCAAGACCTGTTCTAGTTATGTCTCAATTTCAGACACAAGCTATGATCGGCACTCATTGACGCAATCCTGAGAGATATTGGCTTAACCAGTGTATCTTGCGTCCACTGTACTATCATCCGCATAACAATAAATGTTACGCACGTGCAACAAGTCATCGATATGCAGAAGGTATAGAATGGGAGACAACACACATCCTTGTGGGACGCCAGCAGTCAGTTCAGGGGCAGTGGATCCGAGCACGCACCGTCAACTACGACCTTGATGCTCCGCCCAATGAGAAAACTGGAACTTTTCCCATTGCTCCTTTCATAACAGTCTACTGCATTTCCATTTTATGTTATTACTTAAAAAAAAAAGGAAAATAAAGCAGTAACGCTTACAGATCACGTTCGCAATTATGGTGGGAGAAATAGTATTGATTTGAAAAGGAGTATTATTGTTAAAATAATATGAGGCATGCTCCGTTGGCTCAGACATGTAGAAAGAATGCAGGAGAAAAGAATATGTCGCGTAAATAAAAGGATGTAGGTGGCGAAAAAGGTCGAGATTTACCTATCATGATCAAATTAGTCGTGTCTTACCAGACTGCGATGTCAGGAGCCCTAAAAAAGTGTACGACAAGAGCTACGAATGTTAAAGAAGCGAGTAAAGTGTGTAAGGATCGAGTCACGTGGTGTTCGGTTCTGTCTGATTACACCGCAAGCGACTTGTGAAGATATAGATAAACTATTTGACAGCGCGTAAAAACGCAGAACAACGTTTTGGTGAACGAGATTTTACCGCCTGAATATCTCCGTGACTCGAGACTACTGACCAATGGGAGGATATTTTAACCAGCAAGCGGATAAGAGACGCGATGTTGATCCCTTAAATAGCCAATAAGAGCCGCGCGTTCTACTCTAGGTTATTTCCCTCATGCTTTTAAATTTAATTTCAGAGCCACAACGAAGGCAGCTTGCGGCCGAGCGAATTCGTCCGGTCGCTAGCGATGCAGATACTGAGTCACTCGTCGCGACGCGTGCGGCCAGACTGCGGCCGAGACGACCTGCCCAGCACGCCGCACTCGAACAGGTACTCGTATATACAGGCTGTTCCGGAAATGTCTACTGCTCTCGTAACAGTCTCGTGAGAAATATCACGCGTGGGCTATTATGGAAGATTTGATAAGTGATGCACCGGGCACGGCATGGCAGGGCCCCACAGGAACATTGGTTAAAAATATTCATCGTCATCACTTACTAATAAGACTTTTTAAATAACCCTATATAAATAAATAACCAAAAAATTCCCTACACCACGATTAAGCGGTACAAAATAACCCAGGGGTGGTACGCCCCTTGGAGCATGTCCGGGTAAGGAACTACAGTTCGATGCCTGAATCATAACTTTTAATTAAAGTTATAAGAATCGTGATGATGATGTATATATGTATATATTCACACCAGGTCCCTTACGGGGTAGGCAGAGATAACCGAGCGCCATAAGACGCGATCCTTACATACTTCACTATAGCTCTTTTCATGCACGCTCGCCGGTTCCTGGGTCTCCTGACCATCACCTTCTGATGAAACACGACCAATTTGGCCATGGTAGGTCAGTCTCTGTCTTCCTCGGCTCTTACATCCTTTCACTTTTGCATTGTATATGAAAAAGGAAGGATCATGATGAAATTTGATATTTATTTATTTAGATACACGTATAGGTGACATCAGAGTTTTTCAAAGTGTGGGTCGCGACCCTCTTGGGAGGTGCGGCTGAGGTGTTGTCGCTGTTGCCTTAATGAAGAGACGTTACTACGCAGTCCATGTTAAATTATGTCTGTTTTAGAGAAAATAATATAACTTATTGTACGAATTGTATATTTGTGATGTAAAAATATTAATTAGCAACGGCGGAGAGGGTCGCGAAGGGCCGTGCCATGTAAAAGGTTGAAAACCACTGGGTTACATGATTACATTCAATATAATGTGTAAATAAGAATTAAATAATTATAATGTACTAATAAACCTGATAGACGTTGTCCTGTCTGAAAAAAAAAACGGCTGCACCAATTGTGCTTTTTGAAGTTATACTTCTAATGCGACTTGCAAAAAGGTTGCGTTAAACGTTTAACGTTACCATGAAGGGGGAATAGAAAGAGACAGAGCGAGATTGAATGCGTGGCACTCGAACACAAAAGTGCAGGTTGAAACTGCTAAATGTTTCACGATATTACCGGTAGATGGCGCTATAGTTAAAAATGTGCAATAGTTTAAAACTGCTAAATGTTTCACGGTATTACCGGTAGATGGCACTCTAGTTAAAAATGTATAACATTTGTATTCTACATTTGACTTGTATGTAATACATTCCATAAACATCGCCGCTACTACTTGATAGACGTTTTTTAATTATACTCCAATAACCCTTTTTATAAATTAAAATATTATTTAATATAATTAGTACTAAATATTATTAAGTTTTTAATGTTAAATATTTATTTAATGATGCCAGAGAAGTATAACTTCTCACGCGCGTACAAAAGTATTTTTATACAACGTCCGGAGACATACAAGCATACGGCCCACCTGATGTAAAGTATTTACCGTAGTCTGTTAACGCTTCTAATATATTAACCCTTCGAAACCCGGGTGGTCGTATACGACCGCGAAATGTATGGGAAAACGTATATAACGGGTTCTGACTGCTCAAGCATTACACGCGCGATGCCTCCTCTGCTGCTAACACAGCAATTTCTTAGGAGCTTACTGGTGACCTCACTCACACGCAGGAACAAAATAACCCTCTAGGAGGTTGTCATTTGGCTGCGGTTTTCTGTGAGGTGGAGGTACTTTCACAGACGGGCTGCTTCGATGCGCCCTACCTCTCTTAAAACATATAGACCAAGACAAACAGACATGTTCATGCACACAAATGTTTGTGTTGCGTGGGAATCGAACCCACGAGCGTTGGTGTCAAAGTCGCGTCATTCACGACTGAGCCACCGGCCTCCTCAAATACGTTCGCTATAATGTGTCCAACTTTTCATTAAATGTCGCAAGTGGGTGGGTGTTACTTGAGAATAGAAACATATAAGAATTAAATAATTATAATATACTTATGAATAGTTAATAGATTCAGGCGTTATTTTGCGAAAGTCACTCATTGCATGTAAAATATACTAATGAACATGACAGACGTAATCCTGTCCAAAAAAAAAAACGGCTGCACCAATTGTGATTTTCGTTTAGATCCGTGCTTCCCAAAGTAGTGTTTATCGATAAGGGGTCGATTGCAATAAGGGCTCATCTGATTCAAACATTAGCTAGGTTGGGGGTCTACATAGAGCACAAAATATATAGATAAGAACTCTACGGATTGGAAATCTCTGGTTTAGATTCGAAATTGCACCCGGTAGGGCGTTGCAGTCTGGTTACATGTTTTTTTTTTTGGACAGGTCAACGTCTGTCGAGTTCGTTAGTATGTTATATTTATTTAATTCTTATTCTTTTCTTTTCTCCTAATGTTATTTAGGAAGGTAAGTCTCGTTGTGGCGTAACGCTTGTAGTCCGTATTCATAATGATGATGTTAGAAGCAGAGTCTGAAAGAGAGCGTCGGTGTTTAAATAAGAAGAGGCATGCTCCGTTATTTCGGACATGTAGAAAGAGTCCAGGATGAAAGAATGGCGAAGCCGATATACAATGCAAACCTTGAAGGATGTAGGAGCCGAGGAAGACCAATACTTACCTACCATGATCAAATTGGTCGTGTTATATCAGAAGGTGATGTCAGGAGCCCTAGAAACCGGCGAGCGTGCATGAAAAGAGCAATGAATGTTAAAGAAGCGAGTGAGGTGTATAAGGATCGATTCACGTGGCGCTCGGTAGTCTCTGCCTACCCCGTAAGGGATTTGGCGCGTAGTTATAGAGGGAAAGTAACTCTCACTCGCGAGGTTTAATGAAAAGTGGTTGTAAATTTAGTACATAAAGGGAAAAAAATATTTTTTTATTTTTTTTATTTCCAAAATTGCCGACGTGGATGGAATACTTTCCGAGGAAAACTGCTATAAATATTCCAAATGTGCTTTAAGTCTGAACTGCATGAAAATTGCAAATAACTCCCCGGCTGTGGGGGAATGTCGTCGACAATGAGATTTTTATTATTTCTTCTTTTTTAGACGTAACTCAGACGACGAGAGGCTGATCAGCCGGTTCCGTGGACTTGGCGACGATGCCGAGGAGAGCTCGAAGCCCCTACTAGCTGACAGTGAAGGTAATCACATCATTTGTGCCCTTGCAATTACACTATTTTTATTTTGCGTCGATGTTCTGTAAGGTGGAGGTGCTTCCTCAGATGTGCTACTCGGTATTGCCTGTCTATCTTTCGTAAGAATTATTCAAAAGCAAAGATGTTATGTGCAGTTCAAGGGAGGTAGGGTGCATCAAAGTAACCCGTCTGGGGAAGTACTTCCACCTCACAGAAAACCGCAGGCTAATAGTAACTCCCAGGAGGGTTGTAGTGTTCCTGCGAGTGAGCGAGGTCACCAGTAAGCCTCTATAGAGTTGCTGTGTTAACAGCAGAGATGGCAGCGTGTATATAAAAAAAAGTATATATGTGTACCTACACAAAAAAGTTACGTGTGTCATCTGGGTGTGGTGGCGGCAAGAGCATTCCAACAGCATGCAGCAACAGCTAGAACGTTTGGCCATATCAATGTTTTGTACCTGCCGGCTTTATGATGTATTTTTTTTACATCGTCGGTGTAGTGGTTACCGTTTCCTATGAGCGCTTGGTTAATCTTTTTGTGAAAATTCATCCCACTGCAAGGATTCGTGTCTCCCTTCAACCGAACGGGCTTAGAGCATACTCCACCACGCTGCTTTACTGTGGATTGGCGAAGATGAATGCTATTAAGCCACTCGAAGGCCACTAGATAGCTTAGTGCTTAATATCTATCTATAAGCTTAGTACCTATCGACTACACTTCGCTGCCGGGACGACAGCACAGGAGCTCGAGATAGATAAAAGCATCCACGTACATATTTATTTTCACCTTCACGCCAGGTCCGTTGTGGGAAGGCAGAGACAACCTTTATCACAAACCAATAACCCACTTGAACACAAATCAATAAACCGCATGATGGTACTCCTCTATCTATCTATAACTTCACGCCAAATCCCTTGCGGGGTAGGCAGAGAGAACCGAGCGCCACGTGACTCGATCCTTACGCGAGTGAGGTATTCAATCGCTTCTTTAACATTCATTGCTCTTCTCATGCACGCTCGCCGGTTTCTAGGGCTCCTGACATCACCTTCTGATACACACGACCAATTTGGTCATGGTAGGTAAATCTTGGCCTTCCTCGGCACCTACATCCTTCCACTTTTGCATCGTATATCTGCTTCGTCATTCTTTTATCCTGCATTATTTCTACATGTCCGAACGAACGGAGCATGCCTCTTATTATTTTAATAACTCGAGCATACTGACCCACTTGGAGAATATTTTAAAAGAAGCCCAAGAAGCCGATAAGTGCCGCGATGTTGATCCGCGAACTAGCCAATACGAGCTGCGCGTTCTATCTTTCCGTCCGACCCGTAACGGTAAATTGAGTTACTACGTAATATCATCTATCGGTCTCATCGGTTCTCCATAGATCATTTCCTTCATCGTCTCTACACACATTACTCGCTTCTTTAACATTCATCGCTGTTTTCAAGAACGCATGTTAATTTTTGTATTCTTAGAACTATCTAACAATGTGTACGTATATGTTTGTAACAGATCAACGCACAGACGAAGAGGATGGCGTTGGCAGCGTGCGTAGACAACGTACCATAGACCGCATACACGAACGAGAGGCGTACCTCGACTCTATGGTCGGCGACGCTGCTCTCAGCCGGGCTGATGACGTGAGTCTATGGTTTATGTCTTTAACACTATATATTAACACCCTATATATAGCGCCCCCACAGACGTTGCCCCGTCTGAAAATAAAAACAATATGTCGTGTAACCCGATCGCAGCGCCACCTGCTGGGTCCAATTGTGAACGTAAACCATTCTCGAATACACATAAACACACGTAAAAAGTTTCATCAAAATCGATTCAACCGTTTAGGAGGAGTTGAGCGTTTTACCCAACAACAGTAAGAGAGAGAATGAATATCAGAATCATACTTGGACATTTGGTAAGAATTAATGACAAGAGAGTTACGAAAGCAGTGTATCGAGCGAGTGAGTGAAGATATCAGTAGAGGCCGCCCGAGACTTACACATATACATCAAATTGATTATGTCCTAACCGAAGAGCGTGTATGAAGAGGGAGCGAACTAGTTATTTCTGAATCGGTGAATTTTGCCGTTCCATGGTCTCTGCCTACCACAATGGTAGACAGGCGTGATGATATCTATGTATGTAGGAATCATATACTACGAAATATAACCTTACTCTATTGTAATATTGTACCTAATTTTTTCATTTCAGTTGCCGGAAATTCTTCCAAGATCCAACGTGAAACCGACCAACCCATTCATGACCGACGACAAAGATCCAGACTTTCGTCTATACGAAAACCATGAGAATCTGTTCCTTAGAAATATTTCGCATCGACAATCGAAAGAGCTGCGAAATTCGAGATTACTACGACAAAGCTCCGAACCCTTGACCGAGAAAAAGACCGCAGTCCTACAAAAGAGTCTTTCGACTGAACAAAAGACGGATATCAGTGAGAATGAGAAAAAAATCGAGAATAGCCCCCCTAAGTCTCGCATACCGGTCGCTAACTTCAGATATCCAAACAAAAGTGAACTGCGTTCAAACGAAAACTCACCTAAAAAAACTAATTTGGACAAAGATGACGAACTCCCGGAATACACTAATGTCGTAAAAGAGATGCCAGTGACTGAGAATCATCAATTGGAGGTATTACTCGAGAAAAAGAGATCCCAAAATAGTGATGTGCCTCCGCCTATTCCCAGTTTACCGATAAGTCCAAGGACTATAATAGCTAATGCGTACTACGACAAGCTGTTGTCCGAGCCGGAGATACAGCAGGCGTTGTTGCCGCAAAATTTGGAGAAGAATCCAGATGAGTGTTTCAAGAAGGCGCTGTTGTTTCCGCTGTTGGAAATCGATCCTCCCAAGCAGTGCTTGTTTCTGCTTGTCGATGCTATTGACGAAGGTGGCGCTGTCAGTAAGTATAGTACAACTTGCAGTCTAACTTGCTTTGTGTGCTTCCGCCACTAATTAGTCCATGCGAACTAGCGCCGGCCGGCACCTATCCACTACCGTCAGGTGAGCGGCGGCGTGTCGTATTGCGAGGTGAGTAAGGACTTGGCGTGAAAATGATCTAACCAGCTTTGTGAGCTTCCACCACTAATTATTGTCCATGCGAACTAGCGCCGGCCGGCACCCATCCGCTACCGTGAGTAGACGAGCGGCGGCATGTCGTCATCGTTTATATAAAATTGCGTGCAAATTTGACTTTCACAATGACTTATGAATCTGTTAACTATTTTTTCATTGTTCAGGCCAATGTGATGATCGAGAAGTGGGTGAGAGTGCGACGACGATCTCCAGCGTCCTCTCCCGCCACCAGCACCTGTTCCCCCAGTGGCTGCTGCTGGTGTGCACAGCGAACAGACACTCGCGGAGCACCAGCACCTTCACTGGTGGGTACAAATAGATATTCTTATACAACTATAGGAGATTTACAACATACTGTGGTATATATTTAGCACCATTTTGAGGGTTATATCTATTTAGTGAAATACATATATGATTTATTTTTTAAACTACATCGGGAGGCATACAAGCATACGGCCCACCTGATGTAAAGCGGGTACCGCAACCTATTAACACTTGAGCTAATTAAGTATCACTCGCGCGATGCCTCCTCTGCTGCTTACACAGCAACTCCTTGGGAGCTTACTGGTGACCTCACTCACACGCAGGAACACAACAACCCTCTAGGGAGTTATTTGGTTGCGGTTTTCTGTGAGGTGGAGGTACTTCCCCAGACGGGCTGCTTTGCCGCACCCTACCTCTCTTAAAGCATCCAGACCAAGACAAACAGATATGTTCATACACACAAATGTTTGCCTTGTGTAGGAATTGAACCCACGAGCGTTGGTGTCAAAGTCGCGTCATTCACGACTGAGCCACCGAGCTCGTCATTCATCGTCATGTGGGTAAAAAACCGCTCAAGTTATCAACTTGTCCCCAGTTCGAATCCTGCCATGTACCATTAAATTCGTTTTCGGTTTTATGCACATACTTGTAATCATTTCTTACTCGGCGGTGATGGAGGACATCTTGAGGAAACCCGCATGTCAAACAAAAGTATATTTCGACATACATAAGAAATGTTTGGTTGTCCCCCGGTTTGACGGCAGTAGCTCCATTTAAAAATCGGTCTCTTCCCCAAATCCTTAGTCTTGGTAGCGGACCCCGCTAATCCTAATGGAAACGAGATAACGCTAAGAAGAACTAACTAACTTGACTAATATACCGATCACCACGTGACTCGGTCCTTCACACCTCGATTGCTTCTTTAACATTCATAGCTCTACTCGTGTACGTTCGCCGCTTCCTTGAGCTATTGCTACCACATTCTGAGAACACACGACCTATTTGGTAGTTGTAGGTGGCTTTCCCATTGTTATACTATTTCGTCTTCTTTTCGCCATGCGTTCTTTCTACATGTCCGAACCAGCGGAGTATGCCTTATCTCAACTACACACCGATCTTATATTAAAACACAAAAATGTTTGTACCTATGTCCGTTATAGACTTAGGAACCATTCATCCGATTGTGATGAAACTTTGTGTTATATTGAACACATTACAGAGAAGGTTTAGATATAAAAAAAAAACGCCAAGCATAGCGGTGCCGGGCACAGCTAGTAATATAATGTAATAAAATGTTGTTTTAGGGTTCCGCAAAGTGACTCTGGACGAGCTGCAGCGTGCGCACGTCGCCGCCGACGTGCAGAGATACGTCCTCGCGAGGCTTGACGCAGAACACAAACTAAGGTAATACATGCACTACATTAAGTATCACTGCAACTCCTTAGGAGTTTACTGGTGACCTCACTCACACGCAGGAACACAACAACCCTCTAGGGAGTTGTTATTTGACTGTGGGTTTCTTTGAGGTGGAGGCATTTTGCTAGATATGCTACTTTGATGCGCCCTACCTCTCTTAACGTACGTAGTACATTTAATTTTATACCACTAACATGAAGAAGCATATGCCCTGCTTTATGGTAAGCAATACCCGTAGCACATGAATGATATAACCAATGGAGAATAGATGAAACGTTTCGTGAAGGAAGAATGTAAAGTAGAACGCGCAGTTCTTATTGGCTTGTTCACGGATCAGTATCGCGGCACGTTAAAATATCTTACCATTGGTCAGTGGGTTCGAATCGTTGAGATATTTAGACGGTAAACGGGTACGAGTACGGTAACGGGGGGCTTTATGCAGCACCAAGTGGTTTATTGGTTCGTGCCTAAGCCTATGGACGTTTGCAACACAATGGACTTCGTTTGTGCGTTGCCGACCCTGTAGAAAATTTTTGGTTTTTCGACACTTGAGTATGCAGCTTTTTTATACAACGCCGGGAGCAAACAACAACTACAGGCATAATGCCCACCTGATGTAAAGCGGTTACTGTAGCCTATGAACGCTTGTCATACATTAAGTATTACTCGTGCGATGCCACCTGTGCTGCTAACACAGCAGGTACTCCTTTGGAGCTCACTAGTGACCTCACTCACACGCAGGAACACAACAACCCTCTGGGGAGTTGTTATTTTGGTTGCGGTTTTCTGTGATGTGGTGGAACTTCACTATAACGGCTATAATGGTGTTGGCACCGGTTCGCAGTGTGCCAAGTACATCGCTTGCGCAACTGTGTGGAAGCTGCAGCAGCAGCGCCTCAGCCGCACCACCGACCTGAATGCATTAATATATTGGACGCGCTAATCGTCAACGATTTCTGAATGTATCTCGTCCATATAGTGCATGTATATAGTGACAAACAATATGTTTTGAAGAGTGTGATTCTACCACCACTTGCGAACTTTCTCGCTGTGTGTCGGGCGTAGGTACTTGCCGTCGGATCTGATTATAACCATAGTAATTCCTGTTGTAAAAAAACGAGACAGGTGATAGGTATATCTGATAAATCAAATCATATATTATTAAGAGAGGTAGGGCGCATCAAACCAGCCCGTCTGAGGAAGTACCTCCATCTCACAGAAAACCGCAGCCAAATAACAACTCCCTTGAGGGTTGTTGTGTTCCTGCGTGTGAGTGAGGTCACCAGTAAGCTCCGCTTGGTGACGGCCTAGGTACTTAAAGTTGTTACCATTTTTAATTGAGTCCATTGAGTGTGATGGCCGTCTTGACGATTGCACCCGATCTAAACACCAACACTTGTCTCTTTTTAACAATATATTTTAAGCCATTTGTCGCAGCATATTTTTCACATATATGTACCAGTTTTCTCAACCCCCCAACCGAGGGGCTCAGCAGCACCATATCATCAGCAAGGCTTAAATTGTTTACAGCTATGCTACCGATGTGACAACCGACATGCGTGCAGCTAAGCTTCTCGATCTCAGATCGAGAAGCTTGAGCGTTTATGTAAAGATTGAATAACTTTGGTGATGTTAGGCCCCCTGCTTAACTCTACATTGAATTACATATGGTTCGGATAAAACATTGGACTATATTACGTAGTTGGTTTGTTGTAAATGCCAGTATTTTAAGAGTTCTACTATATGGCAAGTGAGCTTTTTCCATAATGTGTCGTAATTAACAAGATCAAAAGCTTTGCTATAGTCACAGCGTGGTTTAAGCTCAAAATGAGCACTTTCCGTGGATAAAACTGACCGAAACCCACATTGTGCTTCGTGCACTCCTATATACTGAGTAAGGTTGTGTCTATATGACTGTCGAGTACTTTAGCCAAAATAGTAGTCAGCGATATAGGCATATAATTTGATTTATCAGATATATCACCTGTCTCGTATTTTACCATAGGAATTACTATGGTTTTAATCAGATCCGACGGCAAGTACCTATGCCCGACACACACCGAGAACAAAAACGAGTGTGCTTTAGACCACACGACTGAAGTAAAACGTCTTTAGCTCCATAGTGGGATATAGACAATAGGCCTGCACTGTGTCTTACATATACGAAACTTAACTCGCTATGAGAGAAAGAGAGATAGAAAATGTGTGCTCGCACCTCTCTCTCTTGCCTTCACAGTAATATACGAAACTTAACTCCCTCTCAACTTCCGTTCGCGTCACCGACCACACTTTTCGTAACGCTCTCGTCACGCATTCACCAGTTTACTCCCCAAGTTAAGCGTGCGTAACAAAGCTTACTTCAAAAACAAAGCTAAAGTTCGACAGTGGTGCGGCCCTGCGTGCTGGAGGTGCTCGACACTGAGGCTGTCGTGCCCCGGAGACTTGCCCCTCTTCATGTGTTTAAGCACTATTGTCCACATCTTTGGCTGTAGATTTGTAGTTAACATTGAAATGTAACTGCTCATGTTGTGACATTACTCGTAGTAGACGAGGCCAGTGGCGAGTTTACTTTGAAATGCTCCCTGAACAAATTGGCTATGTGTACAGGCTGAGTCTCACTCTCAATACTTGCAGAGAGGTCTGTCCATTAAGTTTTTAATACGTACTGGACGGCGAGTCCATTTCTTTTTCCGAACTTTAAGAGAGGTAGGGCGCGTCAAGGCAGCCCGTTTGGCGAAGTACACCCACCGCGAAATTCCCAGCCAAATAACAACTTCGTAGTCTAGAGGGTTGTTGTGTTCCTGCGTGTGAGTGAGGTCACCAGTAAGCTCCTAAGGGTTGCTGTGTTAGCAGCAGAGGTGGCATTATGCGAGCGATATTTAATGTACTACCAGCGTTCGTAGGTATGGTACCGCTTTACTTCAGGTAGGCTGTATGCTTGTATGCCCCCGACGTAGAATAAAAAAAAAAGAACGGGTTGCACTCCGGGAGTGCCGGCAGAAGTGAAAACTTGCACATTAACGTTGTGCATTTTTGAATATTTTGGAATAGTTAGGGAATAATTTCGCACGAATTGCTTTATGTATCAGTAGTATCATGTATGTGGTAAAATACAATATTCATTTATTGCACTATCGTACACAAACATGACAATTCAAGCACCCTTCGCCGCTTAAACCAAACAGCGACGAAACGCGTAACCGCCAACAATTTCATGGCGCTTACAACGTTTTAGTCGCGAGAAAATAAAGCCCTATGAACGATCTAATGCTTCATGTTTTAATTGTTTAATTAGAGGTAACTAATGTTTTAGAGCCGCGGCGAACTTAAGTTCTAATTCTCACCAAAATCTTACGGTCAGGGTCACGCGACCCTGACGCCTGACGCGAGTTTAGCATTTTTTACTTATCCCAACAAGTGCGCAACGCCGCTAAAGAAGTTTTCACTTCATAAAACGGGTTGCACTCCGGGAGTGCCGACAGAAATAAAAACTTGTACATGCGGACCAAACAGCGATGTTGATAAACTACGTTGAACGAAACGCGTAAGCGCCAAGAATTTCATGGCGCTTACAACGTTTTGTTCGCGAGAAAATAATGCCCTATGAACGATCTAGCGCTTCATGTTTTAATTGTTTAATTAAAGGTAACTAATGTTTTAGCGCTGCAACGAACTTAATTTCTAAATCTCACCAAAATCTTACGAATTTTCGATCAGGGTCACGTGTCCTGACGCGAGTTTAACATTTTTTACTCATCCCAAAAAGTGCACTACGCCGCTAAAGAAGTTTTCACTTCAAAAATTTGCTGACAGCTGACACACGCCGTGTTACGTCGTGCCTTTCGCACCCCGCACTGCAATAGTCTGTGGACATTTACAGCACCAGGGGTTTTCACTTATGCGTCGCCGACCCTAAATCTTCGTGTTATTGTTGCAGAGCGCGTGTCTCCAGTGATTCGACAGCCGCGGCGGCGGCGGCTGCGGCGCTGGACCACCTCCGCATAAAGAGTGATGGATGTCTCTTGTACTTGGAAAAGGTATGTACTTACAAAAATAATATATTTAAATAGATTTATCAGTTATCTAGTACCCATAACACTTTGGGGCTAGATGGCGCTGTGTAATTTGCCAGATAATAGAAATTTTCGTTATTATACTACCTACGTTACAACAAAGGTGTGGTTATCCCTCTGGGTTGTGGAGTGGTATGTTCGCCAAATCCTTATTCTTAGATAGCGGACCCCGCCGATCATAATGGATTAGGAAATGGGGTGACGCGAAGAAAAAGAATTTTAAACTATATTTTTTATATTGTTATGTTATCTTATTGACGAGCTCGGTGGCGCAGTCGTTTATAACGCGACTATGACATCAACGCTCGTGGGTTCGACTCCCCACACAGGACAAATATTTGTGTGCATGAACATGTCCGTTTGTCTTGGTCTGGGTGTTTTTAACAGAGTCAGTCAGTCAGTGATACTTGCGTTTGCGGATGACAAACGCGAACGGGCCTCGAGCTAAGCGCTCTTTGCGACATTTTGCGACAATTGGACACTTTAAGAAGTGTGTGGAGGCAGTATTGTTCAATTTTTCTTTTTGTAATCTGACTGAACTGACATAGGACGTACAGATGGATGGACGATCACTTCGCATTATCGACATTACTAGTGCACTAAGTGTGCAGAAGAAAGGACAACGCAGGACATACAAAGGAACTCGTAGGAACGAGTGGTACCAGACTGTGGGCTGCATACAGGCGGATGAATCGTGAGATTAATCCGTCTGGATGCAGCCCCCTACCAATAAGTAGTTTTAACAGAGGTACAGCGCATCAAAGCAGCGTGTCTGGGGAAGTACCTGACAGAAAACCACGGCTAAATATACTGTTTCTTCATACCGATACTCTCTTTCTTGACGCCTTGGGGCCCGTTATATACTAGGTGCCGTAACGCGCATGTCGGAATTCAGCCACAACGGGGCTAATTTGGTTTGTTGGGTGCATCAATATATTTCCTATGTATAATATGTATTTACAAAAAAAAAAAATGTATTTACGTATGTTTATCAGTTGTCTAGTACCCATGACACAAGCTTCGCTTACTTTGGGGCTAGATGGCGCTATGTAATTTGTCCGACAATATTTATTTATTATTTATTATTTGTTATTTGTTATTTATTATTTATTATTATTTATTTATTATTTATTATTTATTAAAACAAGTCTAGGGAAGTACCGTAAAGAAAAACACAGCTGAATAACAACTCCCTAGAGTTGTTGTGTTCCTGCGTGTGAGTGAGACATCGCGCGAGTGTTACTTAATGTGTTATTAGCGGTCATAGGCTACGACAATCGCTTTACATCAGGTGGGCCTTATGCTAGCATGCCTCCCGTCGTTGAAAAAAAAACTGTTTTTTTTTATACTACGTCGAGAGGCATACAAACGTACGACCCACCTAATGTAAAGCGGGTACCGTAGCCTATTAACGCTTGCGATGTATTAAGTATCACTCGCGCGATGCCTCCTCTGCTGCTTACACAGCAACTCCTTAGGAGTTTACTGGTGACCGGACTCACACGCAGGGACACAACAACCCTCTAGGGAGTTGTTTTTTAGCTGCGGTTTTCTTTAAGGTGGTACTTCCCTAGACACGCTGCTTTGATGCGCCGTACCTCTGTTAAAAACACCCAGACCAAGACAAACGGAATGCTCATGCACACGAATGTTTGTCCTGTGTGGGAATCGAACTCACGAGCGTCGGTGTCAAAGTAGCGTTACTAACCGGTGTGCCACCGAGCCTCGTCAAATTTTAAACCTTACCTAACTAACCTTTCTTACCGTGTATCGCTCTAGGTGCTGGACGGCGTCGCGGACGGCTTTATAGGGTTGCGTGAAATCCGGGAAATCCCCGGCACGCTGAACGGCCTGTATCTCTGGTTGGCGCAGAGATTATTCCACGGGAGGAGATTCACTAAGGTAATAAATAGTATTAGTATTGTCTTAGGTTTTCGCGATTGTTACACATTGAAATTAAACTATTTTTAACGGAAGTATCGCGTGTTTTATTTATTTTGTTGAAACCTGACGTTTCGAACGCTTTGCAGCGTCCGTGGTCGCAGGAAAGACTAAGGTGGTATTTGTCTTACATTAGTTATTCAATTATTACATCTACCGACATGGATGGATTAATTATATATGTTCCGATTCACACAAAAATCGCTAACAGTGTCCGAACATTTTTTAGTAGATCTTTGGATTTGTGATTTGATTATTTTTAGGACTGGATCCCAAGCAGGTGGTACTTGCCAACCATCTTCTCTATTGAAATTGGGGTGTTTTCTTATTTCAATAGCCTCGCGCAACATTCTCGGCATGTAGCGATTCTCCTTGGCGAGGATTTGTGGGATCCAGTCCTAAAAATAATCAAGTCACAAATCAATCAAAGATCTACTAAAAAATGTTCGGACACTGTGAGCGATTTTTGTGTGAATCGGAACATATATAATTAATCCATCCATGTCGGTAGATGTAATAATTGAATAACTAATGTAAGACAAATACCACCTTAGTCTTTCCTGCGACCACGGACGCTGCAAAGCGTTCGAAACGTCAGGTTTCAACAAAATAAATAAAACACGCGATACTTCCGTTAAAAATAGTTTAATTTCAATAAATAGTATTGTTTAAAACAACTTTAGTACTATAGTGTAGACAGAGTGCACCCGCTATTATATATCTGTATAAAAAAATAGTAGTGGCATGCATCGTTGGTTCGGACACGTAGCATGAATGCAGGAAGAAAGAATTACGAAAGCGATATACAGGAATATTATATAATGCAAATGTAGAAGGATGCAGGAGCCGAGGAAGGTCAAGACTAGTACTACTACACCAACCGTGACTGATCCCACTGCAGGGATACGGGTCTCCTTTCAACCGA
Source organism: Pyralis farinalis (assembly GCA_947507595.1). Taxonomy (NCBI): domain Eukaryota; kingdom Metazoa; phylum Arthropoda; class Insecta; order Lepidoptera; family Pyralidae; genus Pyralis; species Pyralis farinalis. The sequence continues at coordinate 4,382,705 of OX382263.1, forward strand.
AGGGGTTTAGAGCATACTCCGCCACGCTGCTCAACTGAAAATTGACATAGGTCAATGTTTTCAAGTCGCCTGAAGGCCACTGACTTAGTTTATCAACTACAGTCGGAACCGACGGCTTAACGTGCCCTCTGAGTACGGAGAAGCTCGAGATAGTAAACCCATCCACAGACAGGCTGCGGTCGAAGTTGCTTAACCTACGTGTTCGGTTTGAACGACACGGTCAACGACGCTATCGAGCTCTAAGACTACTTACTTCATTTAAGACTTACCTACCATGATCAAATTGGTCATGCTCTATAAGAAGGTGATGTCAGGAGCCTTAGAAACCGGCGAGCGTGCACGAGAAGAGCTATGAATGTTATTGAAGCATTGAGTTATTATGTACTAGAGGAGCTATCCTAAGTAAAAGTCTAGCTGCATTTTGGTAATAATTAAAACTAATGTCCGCTGCAGCGCTGAAATAATTTACATGTCTATCACAAAGATTCAAAGATACAGCACTAAATCGCTTCCAAGGCGCACTTTTCTCGCGACTAAAAGGACAAAAGCGCCGTGATTTTCATGGCGCTTACGCGTTTCGTTCACCGTAGTAGTAGTACATAATAATTGTATTGAAGCGAGTGAGATGTGTAAGGCCCGAGTCATGTAGCGGTTCTCTCCGACCACCCCGCAAGGGATTTGGCGTGAAGTTATATATAGATAGATAGCTATAACGAGCGCCACGTGAATCGATCCTTACATAACTCACTCGCTTTTTAGGGTTCCGTACCCAAAGGGTAAAATGGAACCCTATTACTGAGGCTCCGCTGTCCGTCCGTCGGTCACCAGGCTGTATCTCATGAACCGTGATAGTTAGACAGTTGAAATTTTCACAGATGATGTACTTCTGTTGCCGCTATAACAACAAATACTAAATAATAGAATAAAATAAATATTTAAGGGGGCTCCCATACAATAAACGTGATTTTTTGCTCATTTTTGCTCGATATTGATAACGGCAACAGGTAGACGCTTGAAATATTCACAGAATATTTAGTTATATATTCACTTTAAGAACAAATAATTAAATTAAAATAAAACAAATATTTAAGGGGGTCTTCCATACAACAAACGTGATTTTTTTTTTTGCCGTTTTTATAGATAATGGTACGGAACCCTTGGTGTGCGAGTCCGACTCGCACTTGGCCGATTTTTTAACATTCATTGCTCTTCTCATGCACGTTCGCCGGTTTCTAAGGCTCCTGACATCATCTTCTGATAGAACACGACCAATTTGATCACGGTAGGTAAGTCTTGGCCTTCCTCGACTCCTACATCCTTCCACTTTTGCATTGTATATCTGCTTCGTCATTCTTTCATCCTGCATTATTTCCACATGTCCGAACCAACGGAGCATGCCTCTTTTTATTTTAACACCGACGCTCTCTTTCAGACCAACTCTGTTTCTAACATCATCATTGCAAATATATATATATATAATATATCTGTCAATACTTTAGCTGTAAATCTTCCACGGTAATCCGTGCATGTTCGGTCATGTGTCTGTTTGTTTGTAGGTCCGTCTGTTGCTGGACGTCCTCCTGGCTGCCCGGTGCGGCGTCACTGAGGAGATGCTCTACAAGTGTCTCCTCACCAAGGAGTACAGCGTCACCAGGGAAGACTTCAACAGGAGACTCCATCTACTAAGGAGGTTCGTAATCAACTTCATTTATCAGCTTTTGCTATAGCTATCTTCGTGACAGCGCTGCCCGCCTCAGGCAGGCCGTATGCTTGATTGTTGCTTTAGTTATGTAAGAAAGTAGTTAGTCTTTATACAACGGTAGGTATAGAAGCATACACTTGTAAAATGGTTACCGTAGCCTCTGAACCCTTGGTATACTAGAAGTATCGCTCGCGCGTTGCTACTCCTGTCGCTAACACATCAATTCCTTAGAAACTTACTGGTAAATTTATTTAGTCACTGGAATATAACAACCCTTCAGGTAGTGGATATTTGATTGTGGTTTTCTGTGTTCCCTGTCTATTTTGAAAAGATCTACAACAAAACATACAGACATATTCATGCACAGAAATGTTTGTCCTGTGTGGGAATTGAACCCACGACCGTTGATATTGAAGTAGCCATTGTTAACCGGTCGACTACCGGGCTTTTTTTTACCGTCCACCACGTCCGGAAGTATAAAAGCATACGGTCCACCTGATGTAAAGCGCTTACCGTAGCCTATGAATGCTTGCGATACATTAAGTATCACTCGCGCGATGCCACCTCTGCTGCTAACACTGCAACTCCTTAGGAGCTTACTGGTGAACGCACTCACAAGCAGGAACACAGGAGCCGTCTTGTTAGTTGTTATTTAGCTGCGGTTTTCTTTGAGGTGGAGGTACTTCCTCAGATGGGCTGCTTCGATGCGCCCTACCTCTCTTAAAAACACCCAGACCAAGACAAACAGACATGTTCATGCACACACATGTTTGTACTGTGTGGGAATCGAACCCACGAGCGTTGGTGTCAAAGTAAAGTGACAGCGCGCTTCACCACTGCACCACGAGGCTCGTCAGGGGCTCGTCATTAAGGAGTTATAATAGATGAAGTACATACGTCACTCACATAATTCTTCGAAATCACGCAAAAATTGTAATTTTGTTTTTTTTAGGATCCTAGTGATGGAGCGTGCCACAGGTTACCTCTCCATTTTCCACCACTCGTTCGCCAAGTGGCTAGTGGACGTCAAGCATTGCACCCGGCGGTACCTGTGCTGCCCTGCAGAGGGGCATGCGGCCATCGCTATGTACTACACACTCGATGCCAAAAGGTAAATTATAAATTTATAGACTTTGCAAGAGGATGGGGTGGAAGCCAATATCATTCAATCTCACTCGTCTGCGCTCTATGATATTAATAATAAAAAAAATGGAAACAGTCGAAAGGAAAGAGGTTTGTAAACATGCAAATGAAAAATGCAAATTCGTTCAAATTAAAAAGAAAAAGAAACTATAAAGATGCAAATATGTTCAAATTAAAAAAGGAGCCGTCAAGTGCGAGTCCGACCGAGGGTTTCGTAAAAAAATATTTTCTCAAATTATTTTCGCAAAAAAAATATTTTTTATTATGTAACTACAAATTTACAGGTTTCAGATTTTTTCCTTTAATTGTAGTACATGACATTGCTTCTTGCCAAATTTCATGATTCTAGGTCAACGGGAAGTACCCTTTTGATTACCTTGCAAGTGTCAAAATATGCGCATAAACGAGCCGTAAACAGCCGTATCTTTTGATTGCGTTGACTTAGACATTTGATATTTTCACTGCTTGAAGGTATTGTAGACCTGAGTATTTGATATTAATTTCAGCTTGATAGCTCTACCCGTCCTTGAGAAAAAGGGCCTTGACAGATGTACAGACAGACCGACGGAGAAGAAAGTGATCCTATAAAGGTTGCATTTTATCTTTTAAAGTGCGGAATTCTAAAAAAGAAGTTTGAAACATGCAATTTCGTTCAAATTAAAAAATTTGAAAGGAACCATTCAAAATAAAGAGGTTGGAAATAAACAAATTATTAAAATTTTCAGTAATGATTAGGATCGACCCCAATGGTCGATGCCATTGGGGTTGATCGCTAGTTGTTTACTGTATATACCGGTGTTTGTTCTAGATTGAGTGCGTTGGAGATACACAACTATATCTACCACATCACTAACTTGGAGCAGCATTTAGCCAGCCTGAAGAAAAACAAAGCCGGGTAAGTTGACCGCTGGTGGCTCATCTGCTGGTATCCTGGTGGCTACCTTTGTCCGCTTGCACTCTCTACTGTCCCAATGTCACCACAGGACAGGCATTGCCTCCACCACCACCACTACATCAACCCTTACCCATCTCACTGCAGGGATACGGGTTTTCCATTCAACCGAAGGGGTTTAGAGCATACTCCATCCACCACGCTGCTCAAATGCGGATTGGTGGAGGCCAGTGTTTTCAAGCTGCCCGAGGGCCACAGACTTAGCTTAACGACTGTCATCTATTGACAAAAGTCGGGATCGACGCATATTTATTATTTATTTGGTTATATATAGATATAATAAAGAATCAAAAGTAGTCAAAACCGAAGAGCATGCATGAATAGGTTGATGAGTGTGGAAGAAGCGAGCCAGGTATGTTTGGGTCGGTGCACCTGGCGTTCCTAGTCTCTGCCTACCACAATGGGAGACAGGCGTGATGGTATGTATGTATGTAAGTTAAAATGTACTAGTAGTAATAATGTTTATTTTTGTAAGGAGTTTTAATTAAATGAAGGCTTATTTAAAATTGTTTGTTACAGTGATCAAACTGAAGAAGTCATAGATTTACACACACTCTTCTTGCTCTGGGTGTTGGACTCTGGGTGTGACGTAGAGTCGGCTTTGAAGAGGGAAAATGATACCTTCAAGCAGTTGGAGACAGTTGCTACGGTATGTTTTACGATATTTCAATATCATTTTCATATACCTTTGTGGGATTCCCTATCATTGGGGATAAATAATCTCAATATACATCCACGTATATCTTATCTATCTATCTATATGTTCACACCAAATTCCTTGCGGCGTAGACAGAGAAAGCCGAGCGCCACATGATTCTATCCTTACATATCTCGCTCGTTTCTATAACATTGCCTTCTTACGCACGCTCGCCGGTTTCTGGGAATCCTGACATGTTTCGCCATGTTTCAAAATAGTGGGGTGTTTTCACAAATGTACTGACGGTTTTAATGTACAAACAAGGCACTGGTAGCGCCTTATACTGTTCAAATAATGGCTTACCATGCTTTGTCTATCGCCTGGACATTTTTTTTGACGTGATAACGTCTTATAAATCGATGAACGCCGGGTGCACGCACGAAAAAGCATGACTCATTGTCACGTTCCGCCTGAGCCGAGCGTACAAGCGAGAGCGCGGAACAAGCGATAGAGAGGCACGATCGGCCTAAGCGTTCGGCTTTGACGCATCTATCTCTCTTCCACTCCATTGGCCGTCCGAGTATAAGAGAGACAGCGGCAGCACACAACCTACACGTGAACTGTTTTGTCAACTGTTGCATGTTTTCTTATGACGTTATCACGTAAAATTATCGTTCGTAAACAGACTTTACAAACAAACAATTTTTTTTGTAATTTTAATCGCAGGTGGAATCTTCTTAGCGTTATTCCGCTCCCTAATCCATTAGGATTGGCGGGGTCCGCTACCTAAAGCCGGTCACTCACATGCGCGCCAACATTCGACCAATGTTTGCGCTTTAATGAAGGGCCGTCGAATATTCATTCGTAAACTCAGCGGATATACAAATAGGTTCGCATAATCATTGTGCGAACCCATTTGTGCTTCCTCCTGCACTTGTCTACGAATGTCTCAGAGTGGTGTAGGAATATTTAACTATTTTTAAGTGCTCCCTGTATGCCGCCATTAGAGATTTTATCTTTTTCTTTTAATTCGTCAGTGGAACATTGAAGATAAAATACATTTTTAATTCTTTTCCAATTTGGATTTGTTTCAATCCATGATCAAATAAGTGCACAGTAGACGCCACGAGTTCTGAACATAATGAAACGGCGGTTGCCTTTGCAATCGTGTACGCAACTGGTCGCACGAATGCGTGGGAGACGACGCGTAGGTTCAAGGTTCGCGCGCTTTGATGTACGCAAAAAACCGACACAGCTCGGAAAACCCGATGCAGCGAAATCTTGGCATTTTCAACTGTCATGCTACACTTGTAGGTTCGCGTCTTCGCGCGAATGGTATGCATGAACAATATGAACATGTCTGTTTGTCTTGGTCTGGTTGTTTTTAAGAGAGGTAGAGTGCATTAAAGCAATCCGTCTGGGGGATGTACCTCCACCTCACAGAAAACTGCAGCCAAATAATCAAGTACAACGCAAAGAAAACCGCATCCAATTAACATCTCCCTGGAGGGTTGTTGTGTTCATGCGAGTGAATGACCAGTCACCAGCAAGCTCCTATGGAGTAACTGACTGTGTTAGTAGCAGAGGCGGTATCGCGCGAGTCATACTTAATGTGTTCCAACCGCTCATAGGCTACGGTAATTGCTTTACATCAAATGGGTCATATGCCTGCATACATAGCGATGTGCAAAAAAAATGCGTTAAAAAATGCCTCTGTCCTTCTTTAACTTTTAGAGGAATTTACAAACCCACATATGGATAGGTTACTTCCAAAGTTCCTTACCTTACGTCAAGACTCTCCTGCCATGACCATGACTGAGCACTAGGAACGACAAGCGTACACAAAAAGCTATATATGTTAAAGAAGCGAGTGAGGTATGTCAGGATCGAGTCACGTGGCGCTCGGTTCTCTGCCTACCCTGCAAGTGATTTGGCGTGAAGTTACAGTTAGATACTGTATATGTATAATGCTTCTATTTGTTTTGCAGACAGAAGATAAGGGAGAAGAGAAGGAAACTGACCCTGATTCGGAAGGAAAGGAATCCATTTCAGGTATATATTGTAATTTAATATTATTTCATTTGATTTTTCAGTCTTAATTTTATTTAATTAAGAATTTTCTTTATAAATAAAGAATGCAAGATGAAAGAATGACGAAGCAGATATACAACGCAAAAGTGGAGATATGTAGGAGTCGAGGAAGGCCTAGGCTTACCTACCATGGCCGAATTGCGAGCGAGTGAGGTGTGTAAGGATCGAGTCACCTGGCGCTCGGTTCTCTGCCTACCCGCAAAGGATTTGGTGTGAAATCATCATCAAATTGATTTGATTTGTCAGAAAATCCTGCCTCTTCATAACAACTGATTACATCAATTACAGTGATACTAGTAGGATACTTAGCACATAACTAAATTTGATTACAAAGTGATTTGTGTGTGTGTGTATATGTGTGTGTCAGTGTGTGAGTGGTGTGTGATGGTGCTCACGCTCTATGTGCGTTATGTATTAATTATATTTAATGTTGATGTGTATATGTATGTAATAGTGTATGTAAAATTTTATTAATACTGGCTTTATTGTTCAAGAAATTCCTCAGTTTCTTTGTAACTCCCAACTTTTTAGTAGTGTCGTAACGGTTGTTTTGCAAGTATATTTATTCATTGGGTAAATATTTGAAATTTTGTTGATTTTGTTATACAAATATGCAGACCGTGTTACAAACTGCCTCTTTGCATATTGTGTTTTAATTACAGCCATTGGAGCCACATTATGCTTTCGTCTTCTGGATATTTTAGAAGGATCATAAGGCAAACATTTATGAAGTTTTAATGTTGTCGACAGTATGTAAAGCCACTAAATTGGTACAGATTTTCCGTAGAATACCTTAACGGTTTACAGTGCATTACTTTTAGGAGTGCTCTTTCTAGATCAAGAAACTTCATCTTACTAGCACCACCCCAGACCGGGATACAATATTGCCTGAGCCAGGGAAATGTACCTGAGTTTGAGTAGCTTTTTGTCTGCAACATGTCTCACTTACACTATATATATATTATATATATATATATATATATAGAACTTTAAAAGGAAAGGTATGAAAATAAATGTAATGAACACGAAAGCGATGGTGTTTGAAAGAAATGAAAAAATTGTCCACTTTACATATTCTTTCACAACTTACTTCGCCCGCAACTGATTCATTTATTTTTCGCATTGTCACAGAGGAAGAAATTAAAAAAAAGCATTGTCTCTTTTTCTACAAAAAAACAAAAGCTGTGGACAGCGATGGCTCGAGTCGTGACATGCTTAAACCTATCATTGACCTTTGTTATTCCGGTGATTACACATATAATAAATTTCTCTCTAACTCACAACGTGTTCCCGACTGCTTGGAAAACGGCTCAAGTTATTCCCCTTCCAAAGACGTCTAAACCGTCGTCCTTTTTTCAATTCCGTCCTATTTCTATACTTCCTTTACTCTCAAATGTTCTCGAAAGTACTGTCCATAAACGACTCCACACATCATTCTCGCGACAATCTTCTCGGCCCTTTTAATCAGGCTTTCGTCCCAACCATAGTACTGTCACTGCGTTGCTAAATGTCACGGACGATATTCGTTACACCATGGACAATAAAAAACTCACCTTAATTATATTATAAGACTTTAGCAATGCTTTTAATTCAGTCCATTTTGACTTTCTCCTAGGTATATTTCGCTCAATTGATCTTTCTCCCTCTGTGATGGCATGATTCGACTGTTATCTTCATGGTTACGTATCTATCAAATACCATTATCTTGATTTTCTTCGCATTCAATTGCAAGCCTTTCTTCATACAATCGTCTTTCATTGTTGTGACTAGTGTTTGCAGTTCGGATGGTGATTGTGCTATTAATACCACGTCGTCTGCATAAAGCAGGCAGCTGACCACTGAGCCACCCATTCGTATTTCCACATTCATATTTCTTATTCTCTGAAGACAACTGTCCAGATACAGGATGAATAGCCGAGCCCGACAGCAAGCATCCCTGTCTGACACCAATGTTGACATCAAACAAAGGCGACAAGCTGCCGTCCACCCGCACACACGCTGTACAATCCTCATAAGTGGATTGCACAGCACGGAACAGGTCACTGTCAAAATGTTCCAGAGATTCTTTCGCACGACCTATCAAATGCTTTTTCAAGGTCCACAAAACCGCAAAAAACCTTCTGGTCCAAATCCAGATGCTTTTTTACGATGTTGCGGAGTGAAAAGTTGATCCGTACATCCGCTGCCGCTTCGAAATCCACCCGGTATTTCCCAAAGCATTCCATCGTATATATAACCAGTTGAGAATGCGCAAGCTTGCATTGCCATACACAATTTTTTTTACAATTAATAAAAACAATACAATTTTTTTTTCAATTTGTCGGCCATTTTCACCATGCTCCTTAAGAGATAGGAACGTTGTTCCTGAACATTCCTATTCTACTTTTTTATGCTGAATCCGAATCTGAAGTCAAAATTCGAATATTCGAAAAAAACGCACATACAGAAAAACGCACAGACAAACATATAGATTTCATATACGAACGGTGTACCTGAAAACTTTACATTTCCCTCTAGCTGACACGAAATTCTTTTTTAATTCGTTCACTGTCCGTGCTGCTAGACTTTGGAATAAATTACCACTGGAGATAAGAGAGAGTTGAAAAGGGTATGCTGAAATGGTTTGGTCATTTAGAAAGAATGAATGACAAAAGAGTTACGAAAGAAGTGTATCAGGCAAGCGTGAGTGGTGATATCGAGAGGGGCCGCCCTGGACGCAGACATATAGATCAAATCGGTGACGTGTTGAAAAAGGGCCAAATCAAAAGTACCCAAAACCGAAGAGCATGCATGAAGAGATTGATGAGTGCGAAAGAAGCGAGAGGTTAGTTTGGTTCGATGCACCTGGCGTTCTATAGTCTCTGTCTACCACAATGAGAGACAGGCGTGATGATATGTATGTATGTAACTTTTATAATTATATATATAACTAGCAGAAGCCCGCGGCTTCGCACGCATGAGATTTGGGCTTTTAGTAGCCTTTATTTCTCTAAAGAATCTCCAATTCTTTCTGTTTAAAAAAAACGAAGTTCAGGATCGTAGATGCAACCATAGAGCGATTCAATTTTTATACAGCGCCATCTATTGACGCACGGGAGGCAACGTATATTTATTTTATTTTTATAACATGAAAAATGGGTACTTATTTTATGTCACAAAAATACAGTTTTTCATTTTTTACGCAGGAACCCTAAATAATTACGGTATAAAAAGTACCCTATATTCTGCTCTGAACAGTCCTCTACCTACCAGTGAAAGTCCCGTCAAAATCGGTTCAGCCATTTCGAAGATTAGCCCAGACAAACAAACAGACTGACAAAAAAGTTAAAAATGCATTTTTAGGTTTTCGTAACGTGAAAATAACGATATGAGCTTAAGATAAAGCTTTATTTTGAAATCACAGACAGACACTTCAATTTTATTTATATGTATAGATTTAGGTTCTCAAAGAGCCTTTTGCCAAAAAAATACATTACCTCTATCATCATTACAAATATATATATTTATTGAATTTTGTTCTATTACCTTAGTGACGTGTGGCTACCGTAGCCTATGTGCGCTCATAACACAAAATGTATCGCTCTCGTGTTTTTACCTTCTGCTAACACAGCAATAATTTTGACGACCTTGTTAGTGCAATGGTAAAACACTGTTACAATTCTTTGACATGGACACTCGTGGGTTCGATTCCCACACAGTACTAACATTTGTGTGCATGAAGATGTCTGTTTGTCTTGCTTTGGGTGTTTTTAAGAGAGGTAGGGCGCATCGAAGCAGCCCGTCTGATGAAATATCTCCATCATGATTGACAAACATTTGTCGTGGAAGGAGCACATTCAAAATGTATGCCAAAGAATAAATCGATTTGTTTATGCTCTGTATCGTTTAAAAAATACTTGTGGTCAAGAAACGGCACTGCTGGCCTACCATGGTTATGTTTGCTCGGCTTTACGGTATGGACTCGTCATTTGGGGAAATTCGGTAAATTTAGGTGATGTCTTTATTATTCAAAAAAAATGTGTAAGAGCCGTATGTGGCGCCAGACCATTAGATAGCTGTAGACAATTATTTAAAAAGTTAAAAATTTTGACATTAGTTTCTATGTACATATTGGACATCTGTATATTTGTAAAGAAAAACACACATTTGTTTAGAAAATTGACATATCCCTCTGGATTAAGATACCCAAATCGTCTGGCGATTCAATCACACTCTACGACGTCGTTCCAAGCAAACAGTTATAACATGGCGATAAAGCTTTATAACCATTTGCCAGAGAGTTTGAAGTCAATACCATTTTCAAAGTTTAAAAAACAACTTCATACATTGCTGGTCACAAATTGTTTCTACACTATAAATGAATTTCTTTATTATAAGTTTTGACATGTAGCGCCCTAAAATAACGTAAAATAATTTTTAAATAATTTCTCAATTAATACTTAAATTTTTAACCATTGACATTATTTTATGTTGCTTAAGTGTACGACGTAGCCATATTTAGTTTAAGACTAACGTTGTCATTGACTACAAATTGTAAAGCATTGACTTTGAACATTTGCATGCCAATTGTTGGCGCAACACGCTTGTTCACATAAATTTAGACATATTCTTTGTCCTAACATGAATTTGTACCGTGTATGCCCGCAAATAAATATATTTCATTTCATTTCATTTCATTTCCATCTTACAGAAAACTGCAGTCAAATGACAACTCCCTTAGGGGCGTGTGAGTGAAGTCACCAGTAAGCTTATAAGGAGTTGCTGTGCTAGCAGCAGAGGTGGCATCGCGCAAGTGATAGTTAATGTATTGCGAGCGTTCATAGGCTACGGTAACCGGTTTCCTTCAGATGTGTACGCCATTGTATAAAAAAAAATACTATTGCAGTCTATCATAGGCTTCGTACCGCATTACGTCAGGTGGGCGGCATGCTTGTATGCCTCCCGATGTTGTATAAAGAGTAATATGTATCTATCGCTTGTTTGTGTTGAACACAAATAAGGATAAATATAATTAATGGTTTCCTATTAATTGTATTATCGTTTTGTTTGCAAAATTTTCCCGTCGTGTAAAATGACGTCACACACACACATCTGGCAGGTACTTGTGGTAAAGTCCAGGGTGGATAAAGAACCACGGTCGTGTAGCACTCCTGGCGATATTACTAGACACAATTTTTAAGGTGTGGAGGTGGAAACTCTTCCTCATAGCGTTTTTCCGGTATCCTATTCCATAATAATTGGCGCGGTTTGCTACCTAAGATTGGGAATTTTGCGAAGATGATTTTTACATGGAGCGACTGCCGTCAAACCTCCACATCACAGCGGGAAAACGCAAGAACTTTATTAGGTCAGGTCTGTAAAAATATAATTTCTTGGCATTGATTTATTATGTACTAGCAGAAGCCCGCGGCTGCGCACGCATGCTATTTGGGCTTTTAGTAGCCTGTATGTCTATGTAGACATGAAATTGTTTCTGTTTAAAAAAAAACAAAGTTCAGGGTCGTAGATGCAACCATAGAGCGATTCAATTTTCGTACAGCGCCATCTATTGACCTTTACAGGAGGCAACGTATATGTATTTTATTTATATTACATAAAAAATGCATAGTTATTTTATGTTACAAAAAATACGTATTCTATGAAAATAATAAAAATAAAATTGCAAAGTCCCCCGAAGGGAATATATTTCTCCCTAATTTTAACAGTTTTTCATTTTTTACGCAGGAACCCTAAATATTTACGAGATAAAAAGTAGCCTATATTCTGCTCTGAACAGTCCTATACCTACCAGTGAAAGTCCCGTCAAAATCGGTGCAGCCATTTCGAAGATTAGCCCGGACAAACAAACAGACAGACAGACAGACAAAAAAGTTAAAAATGCATGTTTAAGCTTTGGTAACGTGAAAATAACAATATGAGCTTAAGATAAAGGCTTTATTTTGAAATCACAGACAGACACTTCAATTTTATTTATATGTATAGACTAGTGTACTAGAACCGACACCGCGAACCAAATGTTTGCGCCATGCTTTGTCGCCGATCGGAAACAACTCATTGCTGTACTACGTTGAAGAAACGCGTAAGCGCCATGACAATCACGGCGCTTTTGACCTTTTGGTCGCGAGAAAAATACCCCTTAGAAAGTGATTTAGTGCTGTATCTTTGAATCTTTGTGATAGACATGTAAATTATTTCAGCGCTGCAGCGGACATTAGTTTTAATTACTACCAAACTGGAGCAAGACTTTTACTTAGGATAGCTCCTCTAGTACATAATAACTCAATGTTTAATAGATTCAGGCGTTATTTTGCGAAAGTCAAACTTACATGCAATCCGATCCAACCCGCTTTGTGTGCTTCCGCCACCAATTAGTTCATGCGGCCTAGCGCCAGCCGGCACCCACCCACTACTGTTAGTGCGTGCATCATGCCGACGCTGCCATGGCTGCTCCGGTAGTCTCTGCATGTATCTTGCATCTTGTAGCATGTTATTCTTACGATTAACGTCTACAACGCCTGATGATGCCTCGTGGAGAGGCGAAACACGTGTCGCAGCGACGACCAGGCCAGTCGTGGCAGCGACGGTGGTGGAGGGGGCATGCGGATTCTGTTCCAGATGGCGGACGACCGCAGCAGCCGAGGCAGAGACTACCGGAGCAGCCATGGCAGCGTCGGCATGATGCACGCACTAACAGTAGTGGGTGGGTGCCGGCCGGCGCTAGGCCGCATGAACTAATTGGTGGCGGAAGCACACAAAGCAGGTTGGATCGGATAACTCAATGTTTCTTAGCCGTGCGGGTTTTCTCACGATGTTTTCCTTCACCGCCGAGCAAGTGATAATTACAAATATGTATTTTTTTTTATATTACGACGGATAGCAAACAGGCATACGATCCGACTGATGTAAAGCGGTTACCGTAGCCTATGAACGATAGCAACAAAAAGAATGTCGCTAGCGCCATCCCCGCTGTCAACACGGCAACTTCTCATCTTCTGGTGACCTCATTCAGTCACTTGAGCACAACAACCCTCAATGGGGTTGTTACTTGGCTGTGGTTTCCTGGGAGGTGGAGGTACTCCCGCAGTCGGGCAAACATCGTGCCCTACCTATCTTTTGCCAGAGCCTCGTGTGGTTATTTTAGCACTTTACATTATTATGTCATATTGACATAAATTTGCGGGTTTTAAATGAAAATTATGAGAACTGTTTAAGATACAATAAAAAGATTTTATTTGAAATAAATATGGGACGTGTCTAAGTGCTCGCGAGGACGCAATGACAATAAACATCTGATGATAATCTATCTACATCTTCACGCCAAGCCACATACGGTAGGCAGAGGGAACACTACCACCGAGCAACATATGAATCGGTGACACACCCCACTCGGGTATTTAATATTCGTAGGGTTTTCATAAACGCTCATCTATTCTCTAGCTCCTGACATCCCATTCTAATAAAATACGATTAACTTAGTCATGGTAGATGAGTTTTGGCCTTTCGCGGTACCTACACCATTTCTTATTGTATATCTGTTTCTTCGATCTTTCATCCTGCATTCTTTTCACATGTCTGAACCAACGGAGCATGCCTTTTCCTATCTTAACAACGGTAGTCTCTTTCGAACTAAGTCTCTTTCTTATTTATATACGGTCAGCAAACGTTACACTAAAAATTTTGCGGAATACCCGCATTTTAACCACATTTTTATGCTCTCTCTGCTATATCCAGGTTTCCCTTCCATAAATCAGGTCAGGGATTAGCACAGCGAGTTGTGCCTTTTGGCTGATGTTTCGGCTGCCTAGAGGCTTTACCTAACATTTTCTGCATTCTCAAGAGCCACTAAACCGCCGAAAACCTTCTGGTCCATAGCCAGTTGCTTCTCCACGATATTTCGTGTAGTGAAAGAAACTTCTTTCCTACATCCCTTGCCGTTTTGCCAAAAAGCCAAATATATTAAAAAAAAAACGATCTGCCTATGGGCCCTATATACCGACCCGAGTAAAATAAGATTCTCGTTAATAACATAATTCACCTTTTCGGCGCTCTGGCAGTCGGTCAAACGCAGATTGTGATAAGCACATATTGATAAAGCATTAGTTATCATGTCATTTCAAATACTACTGTACTATCTGTGACTTATTAAACTTCCATTTAAATACAATGAATAATTGGTTACATTCTACATCCTGTCTGTTTGATAAAGGATAATTAACTTTAATTCATAAGTAACAGTGTTTGATTTACATTAGCAGCTGATGAGATGAGAAATGTAATCTTTTCGTAATAGTTAGAAACTCTAATGTGTTATTAATAGTGTTTATTTTGCAATGATAAGCAAATGTAAGGAAAATATTTTAGTATACTGGTGTATGTTCGTGCTAGTAGAATGAATGTTGAGTTGTGGTTTATGAAATCGCCATGTTGGTTTCTCTTGTTTATTATTGTGATGTGTCGGTGCAATGTGTGGTTTTAATGTATATGTGAAAATTTTCTTGTATGATAGTAGAGTTGGTCAATTTTTTCTTGAGTAAGTATATGGAGTTGGTCAATTTTTTCTTGTGTAATTATGTAAAGTTGGTCAAATTTATTTTGTATTATAATAGAGTTGGTGAATTTTTTCTTGTCTAATAATAGATTTGTTCAATTTTTCTTGTGTAATCATATAGAGCTGATCAAATTTTTCTTACACTAACACTCAGGAAGTGTTAGAACGGTGGAGTGAATATTTTAGAGATATGTATGATTATGTCCATGACGCTGGCATTGAGTCAATCACAGACTCATTGAAAACATTACTATGGATGAGATTGAATGGTCTATACGAAGTTTGAAAGATGGAAAGTCAGCGGGAATCGATACGGTAACAGCTGAGATGATCAAGCTAGGTGGTACCTACGTTAGGGACGCCTTCTGGTTTTTGAGCAAATTATGCTGGAGAACCGGAAGGGTCCCGAGCGATTGGAGACACGCAGTCATCATGCCCTTGTATAAAGGCAAAGGCTCACGTATGGACTGTGCCAACTATAGGGCCATCAGTTTGATCAGCTTAGCAGCTAAAGTGTATGGAAAAATCATTGAAATGAGAATGAGGGTGAAATCCGATCCGATCCGAATGCTTTGGGAAGCACAGGGTGGATTTCGAAGCGGCAGAGGATGTACGGATCAAGTTTTTTCACTCCGCAATATCGTAGAGAAGCATCTGGCTTTGGACCAGAAGGTTTTCTGCGGTTTTGTGGACTTTGAGAAAGCATTTGATAGAGTCGTGCGAAAGAATCTCTGGAACATTTTGCCCGGATATGGGGTTGACGGTGACCTACTCCGTGCTGTGCAATCCACTTATGAGGATTGTACAGTATGTGTGTGTGGACGGCAGCTTGTCGCCCTGGTTTGATGTCAACATTGGTGTCAGACAGGGATGCGTGCTGTCGGCTCGGCTGTTCATCCTGTATCTGGACAGTTGTCTTCAGAGAATAAGAAATATGAATGTGGGAATGCGAATGGGTGACTCAGTGGTCAACTGCCTGCTTTAATAAATAAAATAAATAAATATTGCCGGACAAATTACACAGCGCCACCTAGCCCCAAAGTAAGCGAAGATTGTGTTATGGGTACTAGACAACTGATAAACATACGTAAATATACATTTTTTTTTTTTGTAAATACATACTTATTATACATAGAAAATACCCAGACCAATACAAACAGACATGTTCATGCACACAAATGTTTGTACTGTGTGGTAATCGAACCCACGAGAGTTGGTGTCAAAGTAGCGTAAAAACGCGTTTCACCACTGAGCCACCGAGCTCGTCATATCTGCTTTATGCAGACGACGCGGCATTAATATCAGAATCACCATCCGAACTGCAAACACTAGTTACAACAATGAAAGATGATTGTATGAAATAAGGCTTACAATTGAATGCAAAGAAAACCAAGATAATGGTATTTGAAAGAGAGACAACCAGAACGAACACTAGGATTATGGTTGATAATGTAGTGTTGGAGCAAGTGAATGAGATTGTATATCTTGGAAGTGCTTTTAGCAGCAATGGAAGGTACACCGCTGATGTGGAGAGACGAGTGAGTGCCGGGAATAGGGTGAATGGAGCGTTGGGTAAACTTCTAAGCAGCCGAAATCTAAGCCGGAAGGCACAGCCCGCTGTACACAACGCGATGCTAATTCCAACGCTAACTTATGGAAGTGAGAGCTGGGTATGGCAGAGAGAGCATGAAAATAGATTAAATGCGGTCGAGATGACAACATTGCGCAAAATTTGTGGCATAATGCTTGCTGACCGCGTTCGTAATGAAGACGTGAAAGAAAGAGTTGGTCTGAAAGAGAGTGTCGGTGTTAATATAAGAAAGGGCATGCTCCGTTGGTTCGGACATGTAGAAAGAATGCGGGACGAAAGAATGACGAAACAGATATACAATGCAAAAGTGGAAGGATGTAGGAGCCGAGGAAGGCCGAGACTAACCTACCATGACCAAATTGGTCGTGTTTTATCAGAAGGTGATGTCAGGAGCCCCAGGAACCGGCGAGCGTGCATGAAAAGAGCTATGAATGTCACAGAAGCGAGTGAAGTATGCAAGAACCGCGTCTTATGGCGCTCGGTTCTCTCTGCCTACCCCGCAAGGGACTTGGCGTGAAGATATACATACATATACAAATTTTTCTTGTGTAATTATATAGAGTTGGTCAAATTTATTTTGTACTAGCTGTGCCCGCGATTTCGCCCGCGTGGAATATTATTTATTTATATAAAAATAAATATTTTTTTTAAATGAAAGTATCCTAAGTTACTCCTTATTCAGCTATCTGCCAGTGAAAGTCCCGTCAAAATCGGTCCAGCTGTTTCAGAGATTAGCGGAACAAACAAACAAACAGACAAAAATTGTAAAATATTCATTTCGCTGTATGTACCGTGTATACATCCATATGCATTTAGTAAAAAGCGGTTATTTTAATATTACTATTGTCTGTTTAGACACTCCAATTTTATTTATCTGTATAGATTATAATAGAGTATGGCCAATTTTTTCTTGTGTTTTATTATATAGAGCTGATTAAATTTTACTTTTATAATTATGTAAAGTTTAAGTATAGAGCGGGTGAAATTTGTCATACAAAAACATATTCATGCATTCATTTATTTGCTTTTTCATATTGTAACAAGATGGTGATTTGATAATACAAAATAGTTTCAAACATGAACCCTGTGTAGGGCACAACATACAGAACTTACAATAATCAATTATAAAACGAAATTACAATGTCTATTACATTCAACATTTTTTTTTATACTACGTCGGGTGGCTTTCAAGCATACGGCCCACCTGATGTAAAGCAGTTACCGTAGCCTACTTGTAATATATTAAGTATCACTCGCGCGATGCCTCCTCTTCTGCTTACACAGCAACTCCTTTGGAGCTTACTGGTGACCCCACTCACACGCAGGAACATAACAATCCTCTAGGGAGTTGTTATTTGGCTGCGGTTTTCTGTGAGGTACTACCCCAGACGGGCTGCTTTGATGCGCCCTACCTCTCTTAAAAATCTGGTTCTGGTTTTCCCTCTGGGTCGTGTAGGTCTGACGGCAATCGCTCCATGTAAAAATCAGTATCTTCGCCATATCCTTAGGCTTAGGTAGCGGACCCCGCCAATCTTAGTGGATTAGGAAATGCAATAATGGTAAGAAGAAAACCGTTATTAACTCTCGCTTTACCCTTTTTCTTGTACTCTCCCGTGTTCCAGTTGACCAGTCGACGCTAGAGAGTATTATGCCAGAGCTGATGTCTGGAGACACAAGCTCGAGGTGGCCTACAGACCGTCGCGTGTTCAGGACCTTGTTGGAGCTGAGCAGAGCGGATTCGATTCCCGCTGAAGGTGAAACGGATGACATCCGGGAGTTGGTATGTTATATGGGCAGTTGTATGAGTCTGCCTTCACGGTACTTACATAAATTCATCATCATCAGACATTTAGACGAGCTCGATGGCGCAGTGGTTACTACTTTGGCACCAACTATCGTGAGTTCGATTCTCACACAGGACAAACATATGTGTGCATGAACATGTCTGTTTTGTCATTGGGCTAGGTGTTTTACAGAGAGCTAGGGTTTTTAGGGTCATTAGGGTCAGCAACGCATGAACGACACACCTGATGTTGCAAATGTCCATAGGCTGCGGCGACTGCTTACTGCTAATCAGGCAGGTCGTATGCTTGTTTGCCAACTTAGTGGTATATAAAAAAAACAACATCAAAATCATCATCATCAGAAATTCATCCTCACACGTCGTTGTGTGTGATTGTTGTATTCCTGCGAGTGAGTTGTATTACCAGTATGCTTCTAAGGAATAGCTGTGTTATCAGAACGGGTGGTAGCGAGCGATATTTCCTGTATTGCAAAAGTTAAAATGCTTGGATAACTGCTTTCCATCAGATGGGCCGTATCTTGTATGCCTCCCGACGTTGTAAAAAATAGCCATAGTTATGAATGTCACAGAAGTCCTCGCTGCCTACTCCGCAAGGAACTTGGCGTGAATATATACATACCATACCATACCAGGTTATATAATGATATTATTCAAAAAGCATATGTTTAGAATATTAACAAGACATTGTCATGCCACTTGCAGCTCACAATTGACCAACCGTTGGACTCCGAGGATCATCTGGACGTGGACGCCGCAGAAGAAGAGGAACCCGTCCTGCTGGACCCCAACATGGTGCACGAGCTGGCCACCAAGGGAGACGATGAGACTCTCGCTGCGTTATTGAAGGTCAGGATCTGTTTTATCAATGGTATCAAATGTCTTTACTATCCGCCCAATGATGGGGGAGTTGTGCGGAACTTGAATAATTTTTTTGATGCTAAACATCTATTGGCGCGCCTTGGCGGTAAAATCGAACCGTATGCCGTGACGGCAAATGGCATGACGCTCTCTCTTTTTGTCACTACATGATCTTTCATTCCACGTTGTTCTCACATCGTGCTATTTCTTACTCCATGTCAAAATCTGTAACTTCGCCAAATCCTTAGTCTTAGGTAGTGGACCCCGCCAATCCTAATGAATTAGGACCTGGGGATAACTCCAGGAACTAGCTTCTAATTGTATATCAGAATGAAAAAATATCATTTGTAAGTGGTCAGAAAATGGATTTATCCCCATCAAACAGACAAAACCGCAGCGAAATCACAAATCCCTAGAGGGTTATTGTGTTAAGCTCCTAAGAAGTTGCTGTGTTAGCAACAGAGGTGGCATAGCGCGTGTGATACTTTTGTATTGCAAACGTTTATAAGCTACAGTAAACGCTTTACATCAGGTGGGCCGTATACTTGTATGTCTCCCGATGTTGTATAAAAAAAAGCAGGCAGGCAAACACGTGAAGTGTGTTTCTGTCAATTGCAGCGCTATCCTCAACTGGTGGAAGTGACCGATGCGACGGGCGGTACAGCTTTGCACTCCGCTGCTCGCGGGGGGCGCGCTGGGTGCGCGTCCGCTCTGCTCCGCGCTGGCGCCCGCCCTGACGCTGCCGATGGCGACGGCTGGAGTCCTCTGCGCGCCGCCGCCTGGGCCGGACACACCGAGGTATTTTATTTTCTCAGTGAAACTTACAGCTGGCTGCAAATATAAGGTTAATAATTAACAGTAAAAGACTAATTATTAGTTTCCACATCTTTTCTTTTTCTTAGCGTTATCCCGTTTTCTTTAAAATAAGAAGAGGCATGCTCCGTTGATTCGGGTATGTAGAAAGAATGCAGGATGAAAGAATGACGAAGCAGAAAGTTGAAGGATGTAGGAGGCGAGGAAGGCCAATGGTGGATGATGGTGATGTCAGGAGCCCTAGAAACCGGCGAGCGTGAGAAGAGCAATGAATGTTAAAGAAGCCAGTGAGGTATGTAAGGATCGAGTCATGTGGTGCTCGGTTCTCCCTGCCTACCCCGCAAGGGATTTGGCGTGAAGTTATAGATAGATAGAATATTGAACATGCCGAAGAAAACGTTTTTGGATTTTCTCAATACGAGTGATGTAAACTTGGTATGTGGTATTCCATACCTATGGATACCCTCTATCTATCTTTGGTTCATATCCTTGGTAATAAACTACTTTTACCAGAGGGAGACTTTGTACAAAAGTCGTCTGCATGGGTATTTCTGTCTCATCTATTTCTACCGCCAAGCAGATATATTTATATAGATGTGTTCCAGTTTGAAGGGTGAGATATGGCAGAGAAATTACTGGGTACCGTGACGAA
This sequence comes from Pyralis farinalis, assembly GCA_947507595.1. Lineage (NCBI taxonomy): Eukaryota > Metazoa > Arthropoda > Insecta > Lepidoptera > Pyralidae > Pyralis > Pyralis farinalis. The sequence goes on from OX382263.1 coordinate 4,403,496, forward strand.
ACAGCCTTAGGTCACAAGATTGGCAGCGCGCGAGTAACATCCCCGTGGTGTTGCGAGCGTCACTTACCATCTAATGCCAGCCGCGTGCTTGTATGCCAATTTAATTGTACTCGTATATAAAAAAAACCTCTTAATAAACTACTTCTGTCACTTCTTATCGAGTACTCCTTTCTTTCAGGTGGTAGAAGTTTTGCTGGAGTTTGGATGCGATGTCGACTGCGTGGACGCTGACAATAGAACAGCTTTAAGGTCATTATGTTATTTTTTTTTATATTTTGTTATACAAGCAGTATCCGTAGCGCGTTGCCACCGCTGCTCCTCCAACTCCTAATATAGCAGTCATAGCGGGTGCGCTACATGGACCTCTACGTGTTGAATCCATGTTCCCGCGCATACGCTTCGGTTTATATAAATTACTAGCGGACCGGTAGACGTCGACGCGTGACGAGCTCGATGGCGCAGTGGCGAAACGCGCTGTTAAGTAACGTATCGACTTTGACACCAACGTTCGTGAGTTCGATTCCCACACAGGGCAAACATTTGTGTGCATGAGCATGTCTGTTTGTCTTGGTATGGATGTTTTTAAGAAAGGTAGGGCGCATCAAAGCAGCCCGTCTGGGGAAGTACTTCCACCTCACTGAAAACCGCAGCTAAATAACAACTCCCTTGAGGTTTGTTGTGTCCCTGCGTGTGAGTGAGGTCACCGGTAAACTGCTAGGTAGTTGCTGTGCTAGCAGCAGAGGAGACATCGCGCGAGTAATACTTAAAGTATTGCAAGCGTTTATGATGATATTGTATAAAATAAAGAAGATATTTAATTGTAAAAAATATTTAAAATACGCAGGGCGGCTGCATGGTCCGGCCACGAGGCGGTGGTAGCAGTGTTGCTGGCTGGCGGCGCAGAGCCCGACGCGGCCGACGCCGAAGGCCGAACGCCTCTCATCGCCGCCGCTTACATGGGCCACTGTGAAATCGTCCGCGCGCTGCTGGACGCCGGCGCCGAGATCGACCACGCTGATGAAGACGGTGAGATCTGCTGCTTGGTGGGCGGGTGTCCCGTGGTATTGTGTCCTTGAGTTTACCTTGCTTCTCTTTGTGTGTTCTACCGATGCCAAGTAAAGTAAAGTAAAGCTCTTTATTTGCACATAAATAGGGTAGATACATGTGATGTTGGTGTTGAAATTTTTAGGTGGCTTAACCTATTTAACCATATTAGATGGCACGCAAATATTATTTGATTTGTGTCTATTAATACTAACATAACATTTCAATACGGAAAATAATAAACTAGTTAGTTACATATATTAATTAAATTGCTTACAAGACTCTTAACTATTTATGGAAAATGTCACAACGCATTAGTCTGTGGTCAGTGATTAACAAAATAATTATACACTGTCAAATATAAAGTAAGTATGTCAATTGGAATCTTAACATAATCCGTGCATCATTACATAATATTAGAGTTTATGATTTAAATAGTCACTTGTAGAATAAAAAAGATTGTGAAGAAGCCATCTACGCAATTTACTTTTGAACCTATTAAATGGCAATATTTTAATATGTTCTGGTACTTTGTTACATATATTTTGTTACACATAATAAAGCAATTTTTTTTATAACGTTCTGTTCTGGGAATGGTATCAAATATTAGTTTGTCTGGGTTTCTGCTACTTCGGGCTAGAGTAAACATGTGTATATTTCTTTTGACAAACATTGCAACCTCCAGTATGTGCAGGCAGGGTAGGGGTAATATATTAAATGATTTGAAGTAAGGTTTGCATGATATATCCGGTGCTATATTGCATATTGCCCGTATACATCTCTTTTGAGCTCTGAAAAGTCTTAGAATATCTGTACCATTTCCCCAAATTACAATACCGTATCGTAACACCGATTCTACATAAGCAAAGTAGGTCGTTAGTGCCGTACTTTTATTTGCTATTCTAGATAGCTTATATAATGCAAACGCGAAACTGTTTATTTTACTGCAAACCTTGTCTATTTGAGATGTCCAATTTAATTTTGGATCTATTATTAAACCTAGAAAAGTGGCATTATTTGTAGTCATTAGAACATGTCCATCATAATTTACATTAATTGACTCATTTTTAAAATTATTAAAATTCATAACATTGGTTTTAGTTAGATTTATTTGAAGATTATTCTTATTTAACCAGTCTAGTATAATTGTCATTGTGTTCTTAATATCTAATTTGTGTTGTTCTGTCGTATCCTTATTATTTGAGGTCACAATTACGGAAATGTCATCTGCAAATAGTATGGTTTTATAATTTATAAGTTCAGGTAGGTCATTAATATATAATAAGAATAACAACGGTCCAAGCACGCTTCCCTGCGGTACTCCGGGACCGGCCAACACACCACCCCCGCTGTCATGGCAGAAACTCCTGCCTTTCTTCCTGGTGTCCTCGTTCACGCGCGGGAACACAACGATCCTCCAGGGAATTCACCTGACCCTGGATGGTTGTTGTAAGCTCTTAAGGAGTTACTGTGTTCATAGGCTACGGTAACCATTTTACATCAGATGGGCGTATGCTTGTATGCGTCCCGGCGTTGTATAAAAAGAAATTACTGCATACAAACAGGATGTATGTTTTTTTTACTACCCTTGGGGTTTAAAAAGGCCGACCTTCACCCATGGCCATGAAAGAATTAAACTATGGAGAGCCGATGAGATCGATATTACGTAGTAACTCAACTCACCGATACGGATCGAGGGTAAAGTAGAACGAGCAGCTCTCATTGGCTAGTTCGCGGATCAACAACGCGTCACTTATCGGCTTATTGGTTAAAATATTCTCTATTTTTTTATACAACATCGGAAGGTATACAAGTATACGGTCCACCTGTTGTAAAGCGGTTGCCGTAGCCTATGAACGCTGATAATACATTAAGTATAACTAGCGCAGGCAGGGATAGATTGCGTATGGCGGTACATCGGCTTCCTAAATCTAGTACATCTTTTATTGTAAGTTGTATTCGTAAGTGCCCGTAAGGGTCTATTGGCAAATAAATGATTTTTATCTTTATCTATGCATGTGAGAGAGGTCACCAGTGAGCTTCTAAGAAGTTGCTGTGTTAGCAGCAGAGGTGGTATCATTCTAGTAATAGTACGCCTTACATCAGGTGGGCCGTGTGCTTGTATGGCTCCCGTCATCATCATCATATCAGCCGAAAGACGTCCACTGCTGAACATAGGCCTCCCCCTTAGACTTCCACAGCGATCGGTCTTGTGCTGCTTGCATCCAACGGCTCCCTGTGATCACAAGATCGTCGTCGTCCATCGTGTGGGGGGCCGTCCTACGCTGCGTTTTCCGGTTCGTGGTCGCCATTCAAGGGACTTTCTGCCCTAACGGGCATCGATTCTCCGAGCTATGTGGCCTGCCCACTGTCACTTCAGCTTGTGGATCCTTAGAGCCACGTCGGTAACTCCAGTTTTGCTACGGATGTACTCGTTTTTGAGCCTATCCAGCAGAGAAACTTCGAGCAGGGCTCTCTCCATCGCACGCTGTGCAACCTTGAGCTTTCGTATGAGGCCCATAGTGATGGACTACGTTTCTGTGCTGTAAGTCATCACTGGCAACACACACTGGTCGAAGACTTTCGTCTTTAGATATTGGGGTATTTTCGACGAGAAAATCTTTCGCAATTTCCCAAATGGCTCCCTACGTTGTATAAAAAGAAATATACAGGTCGATAACAGAAGTGTGTTAATATTCTATTTTGCAGGTCGTACGGCGTTATCCGTGGCGTCCCTTTGCGCATCAGGTGGGTCGTGTGCTGCCTTGCTCATCGAGCGCGGCGCCGATGTCCACAAGGCGGACAGAGACAGCGCTACACCTCTCCTCGTCGCCGCGTTTGAAGGACACACGTGAGTTAAAATATATACTTGAATGTTTGCCGAAAGAGATTATTTGTATGTTTGAACGCGCTAATCTCTGGAACTGCCACTCGGATTTGAAAAATTATTTTTACATTCGATAGTCCAATTCTTGAGGAAGGTTATAGGCTATTCATCATCACGATACTATCCTTAGAAGTCGAGGAAAAGTAAGAAAGTAAGAAATAGCGATTACCACGTCATACAAGCTAGTATAAAAATAAATAGTTAAAGGTCTTTTTAACCGGTAAACAAATTAAACCTAACCCCTGATATTATTGTTTTATAATTTTATTTATTATATAATCATTTGTTTTTAAGGACCGTGTGTAAGGACTTTTAAGAATATTTGTTTTATTTTAATTTAATTATTTATTCTTAAAGTGAATATATAACTAAATATTTTAAGAATATTTCAAGAGTCTACCTGTTGCCGTTATCAATATCGAGCAAAAACGAGCAAAAAAATCACGTTTGTTGTATGGGAGCCCCTTAAATATTTATTTTATTCTATTTTTTAGTATTTGTTGTTATAGCGGCAACAGAAATACATCATCTGTGAAAATTTCAACTGTCTAACTATCATGGTTCATGAGATACAGCCTGGTGACAGACGGACGGACGGACAGCGGAGTCTCAGTAATAGTAGTAGGGTTCCGTTTTACCCTTGGGAACCCTACGGAACCCTAAAAAATGAAGAAATAGCTTCAAAAGTAACCCTCCTGGTTTTTAGACAATAGATTTGTTTTTTTAACGAATATTTAAAGAAGCTACTATTTTCCAGCGAGATCTGCGAGTTGCTTCTGGAAGCAGAAGCAGATGTGGAAGCAGTAGACGCGGCCGGTCGCACTGCCCTGTGGGCGGCGGCCGCAGCAGGCCACGCCCGCACCGTTCGCTTGCTGCTCTTCTGGGCAGCTTGCGTCGACAACATGGATGCAGAAGGACGGACTGTACTCAGCACTGCCGCTGCACAAGGTGATGATTTTTTATACAACGTCAGGAAGCAAACAGGCATAGATTGAGCAATTCGACGATCTCGGTGGCGCAGTGGTAAAACGCGTTGTTGTTTTGACACCGATGGTCGTGGGTTCGATTTCCACACAGGACAAACATTTGTGCACATGAACATGTCTCTTAGTCTTGGTCTGGGTTGTTTTTAATTAAGCCGTGAAGGTGTAATTGTCAACTTTTGTCGGGTACATTTTGTTACACCCTATATACGGGCAGGGCGACATCTGTTGGGTCCGCTGGTATAACTATTATTTAGTAATGACAAAGTCTATTATTTTCAGGCAATGTGGAAGTTGTCCGGCAGCTGCTGGACCGGGGATTGGACGAGCATCACAGAGACAACTCCGGGTGGACGCCGTTACACTACGCTGCGTTTGAAGGTAACCCATCCGTACACCACTACCCTTGGTGTTGAAGTATAGTAGCCATTATATTTCTTTTATATAACACGGCAATTTCTTAGCCAAAACCATAAACAAAAGAGTAGGTTTATTTGGTTAAGTATATTTGTGTTTGTATGTCAAACGCAGGGCAGTGTGTTATTTTTTTTTTTATTAATTTAATGTATTTTCCAAGCATTATTATAATTTTTTTTAGCTTTCTGCACTTCTCTATATAAACTTTAATTGTGCTAAATTTCGTACTACTTCGTTCGCGTAATTTTCGTAAAAAGGGGTTGAAAGAATCACGAAACATATATACAACTAGGGTTCCCACCTCTCCCAGAATTTCAGGAGTCTCCAGGAATTCAGGAATGAATATTTAAATCTCCCGGCTCCCGGAAGGAAAATCAAATAAACAAATTTCTCCCGGAATTTCAAATTTGCGCACGCTGACGGATTGATAGAGAGTACAAAAACCATACGAAGACGCGCGGCAGCGGTCTGCTGGTCAGTGCGTCGCAGTTGCTCGCGTCCACATTTTCAACCTCCCTCGCTCACCTCACCCCCCGCCGCCCGTCTCGCTCGGGAGGAAAGAAACTGCTTAAATGAAGAACATGTCAAGGCAGAAATCCAAACGTTCTTCAATTTTAAAATGGACTGCAAAGAGTTTTTTTTTATTTGTTAGGCCAGATATGGAGTCTGTACGTTAAAATGAAAAGTATAAGTTCAAAATAAAATAACAAGTTATGGAAAGTCGCTGGTTTTTTTCTCCCGGATTTAGACTAATCAGAGGTGGCAACCCTATATACAACGCGAAAGTAGAAGGGTGTATGAGCCGAGGAAGGCCAAGACTTACCTACCATGAACACATTGGTCGTGTTTTATTAGAAGGAAGATGCATGCACGCCGGTTTCTAAGGCTCCTGACATCGCCTTAGAAACCGGCGAGCGTGCATGAGAAGAGCAATGAATTTTGTGTGAGGTGGGAGTGAAGTGTGTAAGGGCCGAGTCACGTGGCTCTCGGTTCTCTCTGCCTACCCCGCAAAGGATTTGGCGTGAAGTTATAGATAGATAGGAATAGCATTTATTTATCTTTCGGCCAGGTCATGTGGAAGTGTGCGAGGCCCTGCTGGAAGCTGGTGCGAAAGTGGACGAAGCTGACAACGACGGCAAGGGTGCTTTGATGTTGGCCGCGCAAGAGGGACACACCAGGCTGGTGGAGTTACTGGTGGATGAGTGGGGCGCGCCTGTTGATCAACACGCGCACGACGGCAAGACTGCGCTCAGGTGAGGATAGTGGAGGAAGTGGTGGAAGTAGTGATGAAGGAAATGCCGAAACTATTAAGAGTGAGAGGGCGTATCAAAGCTGACGGTCTTTTTTTTAGCCTACAGCCCATCTGATATAAAGCTGTTACCGTAGCCTATGAACGCTTGCGATACATTAAGCATCACTCGCGCGATGCCAACTTTGCTGCTAATTAATGTATTGCAAGCGTTCATAGGCTGCAGTAACCACTTAACAACAGGGGGATCGTATGCACAAACCAATAAAACACTTGACTGCGCATGATAGCGCCTAAATATCTCGGCGATTCCAACCTATTGACCAATGGAAGGGTACATTAAGCAATAAGCCGATAAATGATTAATCAATAAGCCGATAATTATCCCGATGTTGATTCTTGAACTAGCCAATAAAAGCTGCGCGTTCTTTACCCCTCGATCCGTAGCGGTGAATTGAGTTACTACATAATATCGGTCTCATTGGTCCTCCATAGGTTATTTCCTTCATGCTCCAGACGTTGTATAAAACATATCTCCGGAACTACTACTCGGATTTAAAAAAAAACTTTGCTTTTGACACTCCAATTATTGAGGAAGGTCTCTTCAACATCACGAGCCGAGCCGAGCAAAAAGAAAGTAACAGAAAGCAGTTCCCCCGGGATACCGGGATACGTGCGGATAAAGTCATTGGCTGCAGCTAATCCTAATTCCTAATCCTAATAATAATATTATAAATGTGAATGTCCGTTTGTTTGTTACGCTTTCACGCGAAAACTACTCAACCGATCATCATGAAACTTTGTACACATATTCTTGGAGGTATCAGAAGTAACATAGGATACTTTTTATTAAAAAAAAAATGCGAGCGAATACCGCGGGTAAAATTAATAGTAATGTATTCTATTCCGCAAATAATAATACATTTCTTGCGTAGATTGGCAGCACTGGAGGGTCATTTCGACACAGTTCTAGCGCTACATACGCGCGGCGCGCACGTAGACTCGCTAGACGCGGACAGACGCAGCGCCCTCTACGTGTTGGCTCTGGACAACCGGCTGGCTATGGCGCGGTTCTTGCTCGCCGAGTGCGGCGCCAGCGTCGACACCACCGACAGTGAGGTGAGACAATGATATTGTACTCCGCATATCATTTCATCCCCTAATGGGGGTTGAATATTAACGAGCCCAGTGAGGGAGTGGTTAGCAATGGTACTTTAACGCCAAGGGGGTTCGATTCCCATACGGTTCAAACATTTGTGTGCATGAACATGTCTGTTTGTCTTAACCTGTGAGTTTTAAGAGAGGTAGAGTGCATCAAAGCAGCGTGACTGGACAAGTACGTCGAGCTCGCAGAAAACCGCTGCCAAATAACAACTTCCTCTAGGATTATTGTGTTCCTGTGAGTGAGTGAGGATCCCAATAAGCTTCCAAGGAGTTGCTATAGGGGTATGAGGGGCCGAGATTTGCAACACCTGTAGCGCAAACTTTATAGGCTACACTAACAACATTACATCAGGTGAGACGTTTGCTGTGTATGGAATATGATCCACCTAATAGAAAATTACAGACAAGTAACAAATCACATAGTATCGTCTTAGGTTTTCGCGATTGTTATACATCGAATTAAACAATTTTTAACGGAAGTATCGCGTGGTCGCAGGAACACTTCCTGCGACCACGGATGCTGCAAAACAATCGAAACGTCAGGTTCAACAAAATAAATAAAACACGCGATACTTCCGTTAAAAATTGTTTAATTCAAAGTAACAATTCACTGGAGGTTTATTTTATAAGTGTTTGAGGAATCACCTGAGGAGATGCTTTGTAAGTAGTAGGGGTGGCATTGCGCGAGCAATACTTTTATTACAAATGTTTACCTATAAACGCCTACTACAATAACCACTTTGCAGTTTGTTACACTGACTGTTTGTCAATTATATATTCAAATTAACTTGAATTATTGATAATAACAAATATTTTTTCCCTGCATCAGAAATTATTTTGACTGATTATTGATATTTCGCTTTCCGTTGTATAATATTAGCTACACGGACGACATAGTGTGTGAATATTGATGGAGGAGGCAGTGCAGTTCCAATATTGACTCATCGAAGTACGTTTAAAAAACGATCTATTTTTGCTCTTGCCGACAGGGTCGCACCCCTCTCCACGTGTCGGCGTGGCAAGGGCACACCGATATGGTTAATTTGCTGATAAAAGTTGGTAAGTTCATTCTATCTATTCATAACCTAACGCTTTGTTTAAATATTATATGCAATTAACATTATTAAATTATATTTATACAGATAAGCAAAATTGGAGTGTCTGTTTGTAATATTAAAATAACCGCTTTTTATTAAATGCATATGGATGTACACGGTACATATACCAAAATATTTTTTTACAATTTTTGTCTATCTGTCTATCTGTTTGTTCCGGCTAATCTCTGAAACGGCTGGACTGATTTTGATGGCAGATAGCTAATGTAATAAGGAGTAACTTAGGTTACTTTTATTCTAGAAATTTTATTTATTTTTGTTAATATAAATAAATAATAAAAAAATAACTATTCCGCGCGGACGAAGTCGCGGGCACAGCTAGTTGTTAAATAAGAAAAGGCATGCTGCGTTTATTCGGACATATAGAAAGAATACAGGATGAAAGAATGACGAAGCAGATATACAACGCAAATGGAAGGATATAGGAGCCGAAGAAGACCAATACTTAACCTAACATAACCAAATTGGTCGTGTTTTATCAGAAGATGTCAGGAGCCCTAGAAACCGGCGAGCGTGCATGAGAAGAGCAATGAATGTTATTGAACCGAGTCGTGTGACGCTCGGTTCTCTGCCTACCCCGCAAGGGATTTGGCGTGAAGTTATAGATAGAACATTATTAATTTCTTGACATACCATTACATTGCAGGCGGCGCGGCAGTGGACGGCAAAGACCGGTGCGCCCGCACTGCCCTGCACGCGGCCGCGTGGCGAGGAAGGACCGCTGTATTGAAAGCGTTGCTGCAGCACGGCGCTTCGCCCTCGGCCGTGTGCACGCAAGGAGCTACGCCGCTCGGTAACTACTATACTCTAGTAGAGGCTTTACCCCTCTTGACAATTCCTTAATAGCAATAATATAATCCTCCTTCCTCCTTCACATTGGATTATATTTTGTCCAAATTTTATTATGATCTCTTTAGGGGTTTAGACGTGGAAAGACAACAAATAGACACACAGTTTCTTTCATATAATAATAATGTATTAACGAGCTCGGTGGCGCAGTGGTTAGTAATGCTACTTTGACACCAACGCTCATGGGTTCGATTCCCATGCAGGACAAACATTTGTGCGCATGGACATGTCTGTTTGTCTTTGTCTAATTGTTTTTTATTTAAGTATGTATTTACAAAACAAAATGTATCAGTTGTCTAGTACGTAAGCTTTCCTTAGTTTGGGATTAGATGGCCCGGTATAATTTGTCAGAAAATATTTATTAATTCTTATTTATATTGACCAGGTATAGCTGCTCAAGAGGGTCACGAGGAGTGTGTGCTGTGGCTGCTGCAGCACGGCGCCGATCCTTTGCAAGCTGACCACTGCGGTGAGTTTCATCCACATTCAAAAACAAGCGAAAAATCAATTAATTTAAATTTAACAAGCGAATCTTACAGGTGTTGTTATACCCGACAATAATAAACTAGGGGAGCTGGGCCTGCGGCGCATTGGCGGAGCTCCTTTTGCACAATAAGTAAATAACAGCAAGCTGCGTAAGCAGAGCTGCTAACCCTAACCCCTGTGTCAATAAACATTTTGACAATTAATTTGACCCGGTGTTGTTGTTTTTACAGTGGTCGCCATACGCGCTCCAATTGACTTTGTATTGAAACGGTTTTTGGGGCGATAACATCACTTATCGATATCCTTTATTGAGCTAATTGAAATTTAATCTATTTTAGGGGAATCTACAATACTTAAGGTACATTCACGTCGAACAATCAGCTGTCTAGCTTCAAAACTGAAGGAGTACTACGTGTAACAGTCGAAAACCGCAAAACTGCAAAAAAGACAATTTTCTCGGTTATAAAGCTTCGCTGGCTAACGCAGCTCTGCAATTAAAATCTTCGAACACGATTGCAGCGCCACCTACCAGAGTCAATACGGGGTCCACTACTTAAGACCAATGATTTGGCGAAGATAATGATTTTGACATGAAGTGACTGCCGTCAGACCTCCGCAATTCACAGGGAACGCCAGTCCATTCCGAAGTTAGGTCTTTCGAAATATAAATACATGGACGTATATCTTCCTTCAGTCTAGCAACTGTATGTATGTATATCTTCACGTCAGGTTGGTAGAATAATTGCAAGGGAGGAGGAATATGATAGGAGGTATAAGATTTGAACAGTCAGTGACATTGTACGAAAGTACATGTATATTTTCACGCCAGGTCCTTGCGGGGCAGGCAGTGACAACCGAGCGCATTAAAACGCGATCCTTACACACCTCACTCGCTTCTTTAACATTCATAGCTCTTTTCATGCATATTCGCCGGTTACTAGGGCCCCTGACATCACCTTCTGGTAATAGTGATAATTACAAATATGTACGTACGTCCGAAAACACACAATGTATGCTCTCGCTAGGATTCGAACCAGGGACTAGAAGGTTAATAGGCTGGTTCGTTATCCACACCGCTGTCAATGCTCTCCAGATACTTTCACTAAAGGGTAACCATGTATTTGTCGTGCAGGTCGTACTCCAGCGAAGGTGGCGTGGCGAGCTGGCCACGCTAACATCTGCCGTCTACTGGAGCGGTGGGCGGCACCTTCAGCGCCCGCCGCTTCCACAGCATCGGGCGCTTCCGCCCCACCGCAGGGGGAGCTACGCCCACCCAGCGCTGGTAAATATCAAACAACGATTTTAGACTTCCATATTACAAAAGTATTTTATTATTGTTTTATCAGAAGGCGATGTCAGGAGCCCTAGTAATCGGCGAACGTGCATGCGAAGTGAATGCTAAAGAACCGAGTGAGGTGTGTAAAGACCGAGTCATGTGGCGATCGTTTCTCTCTGCCCACTCCGCACGGGATTTGACATGTAGTTATAAATGTCACAAAAGGTAAAAATCGGCCAAGCGCGAGTGGGACTCGCGCACGAAGGATTCCGTACCATTATTTATAAAAAAAAGGCAATAAAATCAAGTTTGTTGTATGGGAGCCCTCTTAAATATTTATTTTATTCTATTTTTTAGTATTTGTTTTGTTATAGCGGCAACAGAAATACATCATCTGTGAAAATTTCAACTGTCTAACTATCACGGTTCATGAGATACAGTCTGGTGACAGACGGACGGACGGACAGCGGAGCCTCAGTAATAGGGTTCCGTTTTACCCGTTGGGTACGGAACCCTAAAAACGAAACTCAAAATATCAAACGACAAATTTGGAAAGTTTGTGGCAGATTGTGTTGAACAGAAATGGCCGACCATTGAGTGGAAGTTTTAATTTTAATTAATGCTTTAATTAATGCTTGCGATACATTCAGTATCACTCGCGCGATGCCTCCTCTGGTGCTTACACAGCAAATTGCAGAAAAAGCATGAAAGTAGGGTCATCGCTGTTGAAATGAGAGCGCTGAGGAGTATGCGTGGAGTTAGAATGATTGATAGAGTAAGATATATCACAATACGAGAACTATGTTTCCACATTGTTCTCGTCTTGAAAGATAATGTACTGACTAAAATTGAATAGGGAATGCTGAGATGGTTTGGACATTTGGAAAGACCATTCTTTATCTCCATTATCTTTATCTCCACTCGCTCTTGCTAAATATATTTCTTCATCCATATGAAGAAATATATTTAGCAAGCGAGTGATATCGGCAGGGGCCGCTCTAGACGCACACATATGTACATCAAATAGATGATGTGCTGAAAAATGGTCAAATAAAAAGCACCCGAAACTTAAGAACTTTTTTTATATAAGCTCAGCATAGTGAAAACCGTCCGTGTAGTGGGGAAGTTGAAGAGTTCTGCGAGTCTCCGTCGGTGTTCCACTAATATTGTTTTTCACTTAATTTTCTTCTATTTTTATTCCCTTCTTTTGCGAAGCGTCTGTACGACACAGCTATTATCATCCCTTCTTCTCCACTCCCACGTACAATGCGGGACTAAAATACTCGGTAGCGGCTGCTACCGAAGACCGCCCGGGCAAAGAGCTCAAAGCTCGAGGCCCGTACGCACCCGTTCCCGCGGGTGCACGATTGAGAAGAAGTTGAAAAACTCGCGAAATTAAGTGAATAAATGACAAAGTTACATGCAATTTGATCCAACCTGCTTCGTGTGCTTCCGCCACCAATTAGTTCATACGGCCTAGCGCCGGCCGGCACCCACCCACTACTGTTAGTACGTGCTACATGCTGACGCTGCCATGGCTGCTCCGGTAGTCTCTGCCGTGGCTGCTGCGGTCGTCCGCCATCTGGAACAGAATCCGCATGCCCCCACCACCACCGTCGCTGCCACGACTGGCCTGATCGTCGCTGCGACACGTGTTACGCCTCTCCACGAGGCATCATCAGGCATTGTAGACGTTAATCGTAAGAATAACATGCTACAAGTGACAAATCCATCGCAGTGCCGTCCCTTATATTGAATTGAGGGTGGGGGTGGATGGTGTGAGCGAAAAGATATTTAATAGTGGGGAATGGTTTACGTCAGTCTGTTTGTTCATGAGAGTAATTTTAGAATTTTAGCACGTACTAACAGTAGTGGGTGGGTGCCGGCCGGCGCTAGGCCGCATGAACTAATTGGTGGCGGAAGCACACAAAGCAGGTTGGATCAAATTGCATGTAAATTTGACTTTCGCAAAATAACGCCTGAATCTATTAACTATATTAAATAACAAAGTGTAGAGAGGCACTTCGGTCCGCTTCGTGCAACCTCGTCTGGCCTCAAACTACTTCCGCTCGTTGTCTCTTTTTGTGCCCGAGTCCAAGGACTCGAAGCGTACCGAAGTTCAAACACGAAGCGTCCGACTGCAATACTCGGATCGCTTCAGTCGCATCTAGGCATCGTCGTAAGCGCATTTGGCTGCCATCCAACTCATTTGCCATTATTTTTCTTCATTTTTTCTTAACGTGATAAACTCGCACGTATATTTACCAGAGGGAGACTTTGTACAAAAGTCGTCTGCGTGGGTACCAAGTAGCTATATTTATATAGCTGTGTTCCGGTTTGAAGGGTGAGATATGGCAGAGAAATTACTGGGTACTGTGACGAAACAGCCTTAGGCCACTAGGCAGCGCGCGAGTAACATCCCCGTGTCGTTGCGAGCGTCAATAGGCTGCGGTGACTGCTTGCAAGCGTGCACATTCCATCAGCAGCTGTCACTTGAATGATATTCATTTGCGGGCGCGGGGCGACTGACCACCTCGCGAGATTACAGGAGTGTGTGGTCACCTTCTACCAACTTTGGGCAACTTCGAACAGTACTGCATCGAAGCAACTTCATGTAGTGGAGGCTTTAGCATAGCATTTAGCCTAGCCAGGGCACACTGCACCGTACCTCCTATAAGTTGGTGTGTCTTTTTTAATATAGCTTCACGGCCCTGGATACTAGGTAATAAGGCTGTCTAGGCGTAGTTTATATAAACTGATTTAGTTGTAATATACGGTGTTAAAAATAAATTGGGTTAAAGCTAGTGTTACAAAGGCGGTCTTATCCTTAAAATAGATCTCTTCCAGCCTATCTAGAGCTATTGATAGAATGATATACATACACGGGCGAGAGAACACACGTACACTAATTCACTACAACAGGATTATAGATTTCGTAGAAGTAACTTACACCAAGTTTGCCTATATGTTAATGTAATTCGTAATTGTAATTCGACTATTGAACAAAACAATAAGAAAATATGGATTTGGCGTGAAGTTATAGATAGACATAGATTCGGGAGGCATACAAGCATGCGGCCCACCTGATCTAAAGTGGTTACCGTAGCCTAAGAACGCTAAGTAACACCCGCGCGATGCCACCTCTGCTGCTAACACAGCAACTGCTTAGGAGTTTACTAGAGACCTCACTCCCACGCAGGAACACAACCACCCTCTATGAAATTTTTAATTGGCTGCGATTCTCTGTGAGGTGGAGGTAGTTCCACTGACTGAAGGTTTTAATGCGCCCTACATCTATTAAAAACACCCAGAACAAGATAAACATTGTCCATGCACACAAATGTTTGTCTTTTTTGGAATCGAACCCACGAGCGTTGGTGTCAAAGTAGCGTAACAGCGCGTTTTACCACTGCGCCACCGAGCTCGTCAAGAGTCGAGATGTATTAGCAGTCGTAATATTTTGTAAGTGACATTCTGTAATGTTGCAGGCTCGCCGGAGTACAAGCGTCGCAGTGTTCACAGTTCGAATTCAACGAAGTCATCTTCCAACATGACGGGCGGATCGGGCCGCTCGCACGACCATCACGATCCGGACCTCGCGCACACTCACGAAAAGGTAATAACTACATCCTACCATGTACACCGAAATAAGACAAATACCAATGGTCAAAAGTATCTTCGCCAAATCCTTAGGCTTTGGTAGCGGACCCCGCCAATCATAATGGATTAGGAGACGGGCTAATGTGAAGAAGAAGAAGACCAATGGTCAAAAGTGAAAGCGAAACACACCAGACTTAAGCTCCTAAGGAGTTGCTGTGTTAGCTGCAGAGGTGACATCGCGCGAGTGATAATGTATTACTAGCGTTCATAGGCTACGGTAACCGCTTCACATCACGTGGACCGTGTCCTTGTATGCCTCCCGACGCTGTGTAAAAAAACCATTAAGAGAGTTAGGGTGCTTCAAAGCAGTCCGTTTGGGGAAGTACCTCGACCTCACAGAAAACTGCGGCTAACTAACAACTCCTTGGCGAGTTGGTGTGTAGGAACACGTGTAGTTGTCTAGGAAAGCGTGCGAGTGAGGTCACCAATAAGGTCCTAAGGAGTTGTTGTATTATCAGCAGAGGTGGCATCGCGCGAGAGACATCCAATGTATTTCAAATGCTCATAGGCTACGGTAACCGCTTTGCATCACGTGAAAGAAAGAAGTAGTTTATTTCTGCTGCAACATAAAGCATTATATCATCGTATATACACGACAACAAAACTAAAGAAAAGCTTAAAAGATAAATAAAATACAAAATAAAAAGTTGTTTTTTTTCCTTTGTTTTGTAATATCCACAAAACATTGCCACGACACTGTTTTTCAGGCGGACCGTATGCACGTTGTATAAAAAAAATACTATTTAAAATGTTTTGCTATTTCGATGCTATTTACATTATAAATATAAATAAATATTGTCGGACAAATTACACAGCGCCACCTAGCCCCAAAGTAAGCGAAGCTTGTGTTATGGGTACTAGACAACTGATAAACATACGTAAATACATTTTTTTTTTGTAAATACTTACTTATTATACATAGAAAATACCCAGACCAATATAAACAGACATGTTCATGCACACAAATGTTTGTAGTGTGTGGGAATCGAACCCACGAGCGTTGGTGTCAAAGTAGAGTAACAGCGCGTTTCACCACTGCGCCACCGAGCTCGTCAACATTTCACGTGAATTGTATTAAATATAACCACTAAAACTATCACAGACACTAATTTGAAACCGTATGTCAATTCTGATATTATAAACGGAAAAGATTTGATTTTTTGTTTGTTTGTATGTTGCCTCGTAATGGATGAAGTCAAAGAATACTTAACCGATTTTAAAAATTCTTTCACATACAGAAAGCTACATTATCAGCGAGTAACAAGAAATGTTTTATTTTCAAAAAATTAGAGATCCCTGCGAAAATTGCAATAATCCAAGATATCAAAAATTTGCCTCCAAAAGTATGCATTGTTTGTTCTGCGCTGTGAAAACTATTGATAATAACTATCAATAACTTCACGCCAAATCCCTTTCGGGGTGGGCAGAGAGCTCGATGGCGTCATTGCGCGTGTCATTCTAACCAAACACGCAGGTTAAGCAATGTTGGCCGCTGCCTGTCTTTGGATGGGTTTATCTATCTCGAATTTTTCCGTGCTTCGGAGGGCACGTTAAGCCGTCGGCCCCGGCTGTTGTCGATAGATGACAGTCTTTAAGCCAAGTCAGTGGCCCTCGGGCGGCTTAAACGCTGGCCTCCGCCAATCCGCATTTGAGCAGCGTGGTGGAGTATGCTCTAAACACCTTCGGTTGAAGGGAGACCCGCATTCCTGCAGCGGGATGAGTAAGGGTTGTGGTATGGTAGTCAGAGAGAACCGAGCGCCACACCTTACACACCTCACTCGCTTCAAAACTATTGATGATATATAAAATAATGTACTTACATGTTTAATCCTATGTAATCCTTATCCTGTGTTATAAGAAATTTTTGTTATTACCGTACCGTAGCCTATGAACACTTGCAAGACATTAAGTATTACCACCTCTGCTACACACAGCAACTCCTTAGGAGCTTACTGGAGACCTCACTCACACGTGCGACTACAACATCCCTCTAGGGAATTGTTATTTGGCTGTGGTTTTCTGTGAGGTGGAGGTACTCCCCCAGACGTGCTGCTTTGAAGCTGCCTCTCTTAAAAATACCCAGACTTCATGCACTCAAATGTTAGTCCTGTGCGGGAATCGAACCCACGTGCGTCGATGACAAAGTCGCGTTATTGACGGCTGCGCCACTGAGCTGTAATAAATGTCGTTTGCTTATTTGCCATCCATGTAATATAAAAATATACATATTTTAGGCGAATCGGGCGAATCTGTCTCTCTCGTTCGCGCAGCAAGTCGCCCGCTGCGGTCGGAGCCGGCGAGACAAGGACAGAGACAGCACCATACCTGAGCACCAAGCTGTGGAGAAGGATTCCAAATTAAGGTAAATTAATAATCTTCTTTCCAGCGGCTGGACTCGCTTTGTACATCTGGAGGGCAAGGCTAAGTTGACGTCCATGAAGATTGGCGTGATCAATAGAGCTAAACAATACTTTACACCTCAACATCGCCTTCAACTTTATAAGTCCAGGTCCGGCCTCACATGGAATACCATTCACATCTTTAGGCTGGCGCGTCACAATATTCGCTTACTCCATTTGATCGCATACAACGTAAAGCAGTTCGAATCGTCGGCGACCCAGTGCTCTCCGCTCGGCTGGACTCGCTTTGTACACGAAAAGACGTTGCTTCTCTTTGTGTTTTTTTTTATACTACGTCGTAAGGCATACTAGCATACGTACCACCTGATGTAAAGCGGGTACCGTAGTCTATTAACGCTTGTAATATATTAAGTATCACACGCGCGATGCCTCCTCTGCTGCTTACACAGCAACTCCTTGGGAGCTTACTGGTGACCTCGCTCACACGCAGGAACACAACAACCCTCCAGAGAGTTGTTATTTGGCTACCGTTTTCTGTGAGGTGGATGTACTTTCCCAGACGGGCTGATTCGAGGCGCTCTACCTCTCTTAAAAACACCCAGACCAAGACAAAGAGACATATTCATGTACGCAAATGTTTGTCCTGTGTGCGAATCGAACCCACGAGCGTTGGTGTCAAAGTAACGTAACAGCGCGTTTCGCCACTGCGCTACCGTCCTCGTTAAACATTAAAATAAATATTGTATTATTTATACGAATACATAAATCTTGCGTGAGTTCGACACATACCGGTTATTAATTTCTGCCAATTTAAACCCCCTATTCCTCCAGGAGCTACTTGGCGAACGAGCGTGACGCTGACTTACGCGGGTACGCGCGCGAACGCGACAGGCGACGCGAGGCGCGTCACGCGCGCGACAACGCGTCCCCGCTGTACGCGTCTCCGCCGCGTTCACCGGCGTTGAGCCCCTGCACTGCACAACCACCTTCCGGAATAGGTTAGTAGATATATTTACCATCTTTGCACATAACTGATAGAAAAGACGAAAGGTATATTTCTTTCTTCTGCTTCTTTGTAATAAGATAGTGAGAGAGCCCGAGAGTGACACAGGCTACGCTCTACCGCGTTAAACTAACACACTCACATGAAAAACACGTTTTCCTTCTCTTCGACCACGTGAACGAAGCCGTGGGTAACAGCTAGTATGTATATAAATCCGAAATCACGTAGTCAGCTTTAGAATTTCACCCAGGAACAGTCTGTAGATAGGCTGCTTTATCCCACTAGATCATCACTGCTCATCCTTATGGCTATGCCAATGATTATTATGATGGTTTGCAGGGTCGCAGCCGGCCAGCCTGACGTCACTGCAGCCTATTCTCACCGATACCCACTTCAACAGAGACACTCACATGAGGATCATACTGGGGAGGGACAGCAAACCGGCGCAAGAGAGAGCTGACAGGTGTGTATCCAGAATTGTCATTCGTCAGCAGTTATGGCTCATATCTTTTATTATCCGTAGAGGATGGTCTTTTTGCCCTTCAAATTCAATATTTTTTTTTTATTGCCAATATGACTGTATACGTTTGGATGAAATTTAGAAAACAGTTCAACCATATTTTACCAAAAATATGACGTTCAACTAATTTTTATTGAGTATAATAGTCTTTTTCCCTTAGCGGTTAGGTCACCTCTTATCTCTACCCTTCTATTTATTGTAACTTATTTTTTACTTTAATTAAAGTAATGAAAAAATTGGTCGGTAGTTTAAAAATTGCCTGCCTACTGAAAAGATATAAACAAGACTTCAAAGTAGGCATATGTCTCATTATATATTAATTTCTATAACTTATGACAAAATTGGTCGTGTTGTATCAGTATCGTGGTGATGTCAGGCGCCCTAGAAACCGGCGAGCGTGCATGAGAAGAGCAATGAATGTTAAAGAAGCGAGTGAGGTATGTAAGGGTCGAGTCACGTGGCGCTTGGCTCTCCCTGCCTACCCTCAAGGGATATGGTGTGAAGTTATAGATTTATATATTAATTTATTAATAATAAATTAAAAAATAAAGGTCAGTTTTGTCCAGCAGTAGTCACACGTCATTACTAAATATGTAATAATGTCGTGAATCTTATTTAATAAGGCATAGATTGTTACCGATCTGTGCCAGTGTTATGAAAGCCTTACGAATTAGTCGACATAGAAATATTCGCATATCATCTTACTCCCAAAAATGACCTGCTCGCTGAATGACCTATCCTTAAAACGATCTGTTCGTTGAATGACTTAGTCTTAGGCCTGTTCGAATATCAGCGAGCGATGATAGCTCAGTGTATAAAGAATTAATCTGTTAACCGACGGTTCCCCATTCGAATCTATCTATCTATAACTTCACGTCAAATCCCTTGCGGCGTAGGCAGAAAAGAGCAATGAATGTTACTGAAGCTAGTGAGGTATGTAAGGATCGAGTCACGTGGCGCTCGGTTCTCTCTGCCTACTCCTGATTCGAATTCGGATTTATGTACATATTTGTAATTATCACTCGCCGAGCGGTGAAGGAAAACATCGTGAGGAAACCCGCACGTTCAAAGATATATCGATAGACGTGTCGGTCTAACCTAAGATAGATCTTGGTGTAGTTTCTGTTCTGACGGCAGTCGCTCTATGTAAAAATATTCTTCGCCAAATCCTTAGTATTGGTAGCGGACCCAATCATAATGGATTAGGAAACGTTATAACGCTAGAAAATAGGAGACTCTTTTGAAATGGACAATCTGCCGTCATTGTGCGATGACAATGGAGACCATTGCGTACCTAGATCATCCTCTACGACCTATAAAAGGTATGAAGCTTAACCAATAAAAAGGAATTACACAAATGAATGCTCAATTTTTATGATGTACGCGTTTCATCTAACTGAATACGAAGATTAAGCAACGTCGATCGCAGCCTAGATACGTTGCGGTCGACGTTGCGCGTAAGGTAAGCAACTTAGCTTATTATGCTTAGTAAATGAAATAAAGTAGACGCCTATGTTAAAAATCGTATAATCTGGGATGATATATATTGCGAAATGGACACATATTCGTCTACAGTACAAACTAGCGTAGACATTGAAATAAAATGATGGTGAACGAAGATCAAAATAAAGTATAAGTTTTTTTTTATACAACGTCGGGAGGCATACTAGCATACGGTCCACCTGATGCAAAGCGGTAACCGTAGTCTATGAACGCTTGTAATAAATTAAGTATCATTCGCGCGATGCCAAATTTGCTGTGTTAGCAGCAAATTTGGCATTTGGCAATTACTCCTCCTCATGGAAGTTATTATTTGGCTGCGGATTTCTTTGAGTTGGAGGTACTTCCCCAGATAGGCTGCTTTGATGCGCCGTACCTCTCTTAAAAACACCCAGCCCAAGACAAACAGTCATGTTCATGTACATAAATGTTTGTCCTGTGTGGGAATCGAACGTTGGCGTCAAAGTCGCGTTACTAATCACTGCGCCACCGAGTTCGTCAATATACATATTGTAGGTTTGTTATTTTTGATTTTTATCTCCGTTCACGAATTATGATTTATACTTCTATATAATATATCTCGTTAATACGACATAATATAAATCAATTATTCCGCCCCCGTCAACATTCCATTTTGCTGTTTCCACTTGTACAAACATATGATACTTATGTAATGACAATATATTATATGTTTAAAATATGTAAGTATCCTGTAGTTTTTTTTTCTCTTTGCTGTAGACGAAGTTTATGTGTGCTTGTCTTTTGTAATGCTTCTGTGAATTTACCACATTCTCTGTTAAGGCAATTTTCTAACACAATTTTTACTCCGTAAGCCCGAGGGCATTCAAAGTTACTGCAATAAAAAGTGCCAAATATGTCTGTTATTACATTGATAACTTAAGGTTGATATCCACCAAAGATAATATGTGAGGAGATGATATGTGTTTTCATACAAAATTAAAACTATAACTGAAAAATGAATAAGATTCAATAAGATAAGAATAACAGAATGACGAAACAGATATACAATGCGAAAGTGGAAGAATGTAGGAGCCGAGGAAGACCGAAACTAACCTACCATGACCAAATTGGTTGTGTTTTATCAGAAGGTGATGTCAGGACAGGAGCCTTAGGAACCGGTGAGCATACATGAAAAGAGCTATGAATGTGAAAGAAGCGAATGAAGTGTAAGGACCGCGTCTTATGGCGCTCGGTTGTCTCTGTCTATCCCGCAAGGGGCCTGGCGTGAAGATATACATACATGATTTCATTCAAAAAATGTAAGAAGTGCGAGGTTTTGTTGTTTTTTATAATAGGCACATCTGGCGGTAGGTTGTCAAGTGTATGTATATTTTTTGTTGTTAATTGTTTTAATATTCGATTCTATGATAAATTGCCTGAAATAGTTCTGTTCTATCCTGACAATGTCTTCAAAAGGCACATCTTAAATACTCTTTGTAAAGCTTATTATAGACACGATGAAAATCTGACTAACAAAGATGTCTGGTAATGATTCAGCACATGTTTTTTTATTATTTTATCACTCGACATCATCGTTATGATGGCAGTGCTATAATGGCATAGATTTATTGTACTATCAATTCGAAAAATATTATATATTAGCAAGTTTTTTCGGCATTTCTTGTTCGTCGTGGTCGTCTTCGAAATGTTGATAAATCAAAACAAAAAAGTATGTAAGATTAATAAAATATATTAGATTTGATTTTAAAGCTTAAAGGCAAATAAAAAATTTTCAACTTTTTCATACACCTGTATATAATCAATACAGTACAATAGAAGTACAATTACCGCCTTCAGTTAAGGCGCCAGACACTCTGGAACTCTACCGACTGAGCAGAAAAAAAACCACTTGTCTAAACCAAAATTTGATACTTGGCCCAAAGGCAAATAAAGATTATTATCTTTTTATGAAAACATTATCTCTCCGGCCTCTCTCTGGTGGAAACTAGCCTTAATCTACCCGCCTTTTTGGTAGCAAATTGCCCTAACATTAAAGAGCGTCACAAACGGCGAAGATGTTATAACATTTTGTGTTAAGATATCTGGATATAAAATATTGTAGTATCTTACAGTATCGCACACGGTTAACTTACAATAATATCCACTCGAGTAATAGTCTCGAATCATTCTATAATCTTAAGATTATATCTTTGCATCACTTGGCATCTTAACATAAAATTTCCATGTTGCTCGATATCTTAAGTTTTGTAATATGAAAATATATATCATCGCCGTTTGTGACGCGTTTAAGGCATAAGCGATTGCCTTTGAGACCCTCAATTCAGGTCTTTATAAGTCGGTCGCATTACTCCAAGTTCTTTCCTATAGATCTATATCTACAGGAAAGAATTCCAAGTTCTTTCCAATAGATCTATATCTAGAGGAAAGAACTTGGAATTATCTGTATGTAGATATTTTAGTGATAGTGTATGTGTATGTAGCGTGGGGCGCACATCGAAGGGTCGCCTAGCATACAACAGAATAGTGGGCAGTATTGGCAGAGCGAGAGGGAGGATATTTAAAAAAACGTGAGTGTACGAGACAGATATTATGCTCTGGGGTGATGACTGTACGGTGATAGGCATAGCTCCAGGTTTACACAATGATTATCACATTTAATATATCGTATCATACCATTACGTAATATTTCAAAAGTATTGTATTGAACTAAATTCTTACCAAGTATTTACGATGTTAGTTGATATTTTTTACAGCAGAAGAGTTTTTTTATACGACTTCGGCAGGCAGCATACGGCTAATGGGTTATCATAGTCAATGAACGCAATGTAGGAAGAAGTATCATTCGCATAAACTCAATGATGAGATTATGCTCGTTTGCTTCTGACTTTTTGAGCTCTTTAGCAATACAGGACGTTTTTAAGTTAATTACTATATTTATTATCATTTCATTTTCAATGTATTTTCTGTATGTAGCAGTTAGGTTAATATACATCTCTGTCCTTTCAAGTTATCATCGTGGGACTGCAATAAATTTCCTTATTCATTGCCCATTTTGGTGTTTGCTGCTCGACCGCAGAAAAAAAAATGGATACAGTATGTTAATACCTTTCGTGTATCACCAAAACTCCACACAATTTAAAAACTCCGCGCACCGTCCGCTCAGTTCGCCATCGACCGTCACCGCGAGTGTACTTGCTTGCCGTTGTCTCTATATCGCTAAAAATACCAACTTGCGTTATTAAAATTTGCGCTTACGTGTTACACGAATGAGTTAATCGAAGTATACGAAAGCTTTGCTCTCATGAATGATTCAGGCGTTATTTTGCGATAGCCAATAAAATTGTATATTCATGAATGAGTATCATTTTGTTGCGGCTTGTTAAGAAATTTGCACTAAAACCTCATACATTCAAAAGTTTGTCATACAAATAAGTTCAGGCGTATTTACAATTACCCCACATAAATTGCACTATATTCTGCAGCTGTTATGGTCCAGTGGATAAATAATCAGCCTGACGAGCTCGGTGTTTCACTCGTGTGTGACGGCACTTTGACACCGATGTTCGTGGGTTCGAGTCCCACATAAGACAAACATTTGTGTGCATGCACATGTCTGTTTGTCTTGGTCTGGATGTTTTGAGAGAGGTAGGGGCTCATCAAAGCTTGTTGTTACGCTACTTTGACACCAACGCTTGTGGGTTCGATTCCCACACAGTACAAACATTTGTGTGCATGAACATGTCTGTTTGTATTGGTCTGGGTATTTTCTATGTATAATAAGTATGTATTTACAAAAAAAAAAAATGTATTTACGTATGTTTATCAGTTGTCTAGTACCCATAACACAAGCTTCGCTTACTTTGGGGCTAGGTGGCGCTGTGTAATTTGTTCGACAATATTTATATTAATTTAAAGCAGCCCGTCTGGGGAAGTGCCTCCACCTCACAGAAAACCGCAGTCAAATAACAACTACCTAGAGGGTTGTTGTGTTCCTGCGTGTGAGTGAGGTCACCAGTAAGCTCCTAAGGAGTTACTGTGTAAGCAGCAGAGAAGGCATCGCACGAGTAATACTTAATGTATTATAAGCGTTAATAGGCTACGGTACCTGCTTTACATCAGGTGGGCCGTATTCTTGAATGCCTCTCGACGTTGTATTAAAAAAAACCTATTATCCAATGGTCTTCGGTTCGAATCCTGGCGAGGGCATGTGCCACTAAATTCGTGTTTTCGGTTTTATGTACATATTTGTAATTATCACTTGCTCGGCGGTGAAGGAAAACATCGTGAGTAAACCCGCACGGCTAAGAAATTATATTTTAGAGACGTGTGACCTTACCTAAGGAAGGTCTAGTTTTCCTCCGAGTTGTGAAGCTCTGATAGCAGTCGCTCCATGTAAAGATAAGTATCTTCGTCAAATCCTTAGTCTTAGGTAGCGGATCCCGCCAATTCTAATAGATTAGGAAACGGGATAATGCTAGAAAGAAGTAATTGCGTTATATTCAGTTGACATCACTTGACAATCCTCAACGCAATAAAATCTAAATTGACTCTGTATACCCGAGTACAGTTTGGATATTACATGAAAAGAATTTCCAAGAATTTCAATAGTTTTAGTTTACTCCGTTATGTCCTGTCAGAGACGCTTTTAATTTAAAATATTTTATAAAAAAAAAAGTAAGTAATAATCTTCAATTTGAGGCAGGCAGCACCTACGCGCATGCGTAGGTGAGCCAACATTCGCCTATTAGATAATGCGCAAGTCTTGAGAGCACAGGCAAGCTATACCGAGTTTTCTAATGCGTGAAAAGGATGGCTATACGTACAAGCTCTTACCGGTGGACGGTCGTGTACTGCATGACGCGGACCGGCATCGCATTTGACTGTTGACTGCAGTACGATATTGATATCCATCGTTTTTTCTATGATCGAAGATTTATCGCTGCTGAACATAGATACTTATTGGGGAGTGGGAATGGGTGGTGGACAAACGTCACTGACAGTCATCCCTGTACATTGCTAGGTTTAGCTGGTGGCTAGTTTATAGATTTATACTGTAACATCATCACATCATCATCATCATCGTCATATTTGACTGTATGGGACTTTTTCAAAATAATAAATTAGATTTTCTAAATAATTATATTTTTTAGAGAGGTAGGGCACAGGTAGGACATCGAAGCAGCCCCTCTGGGGAAGTACCGCTAGTCGCTAGAGGGTTGTTGGGTTCCTGTGTGTGAGTGAGGTCACCAGTAAGCTTCTAAAGAGTTGATGTGTCAGCAGCAGATGACTTATAATTTCGGCAATAAAGAGACCGATAAAAAACCAAAAATTGTAATTAATATTTTATTAACTACATATTACATTGAAATTAATTCTAGCCTAATATATATAAGCAAATATCTATTTGGGGTGCAAGGAAATATATATTTGGGTGTATAATCAAATATATATTTAACGGTATAATCAAATATAATAGGGGGGTATACAAATATTATGTAATTACATAATTTAACATGTCACTCATCTTCACGTTACAGTGTGAATCGAGATAACACATTAACTGCTCTTTCCATTAAAACCAGTTGAGAATGCGCAAGCTTGCATTGCCAGAGGAACACCTGGCTCGTCAATTATATAACAATACTTTTTTTTTTAATTTGTCGGCCATTTTGACCATGTTCCTTAAGAGATAGGAACGGTGTTCCTGAACATTACTATTCTACTTTTTTATGCTGAATCCGAATCTGAAGTCAAAATTCGAATATTCGAAAAAAAAACGCACACACAGACAAACGCATAGTCAAACATATACTCGTAGATTTCGTATAGGAACGGTGTTCCTGAAAATAACAATATTTTGTTTTGTGAATAAAAAGGGTCCGCGTATCAATGTGTTCACTCGCAACAAGTGAAATTTAGATTATCGGTACTTATTTTGAACATCAGTTTATGTTTTAAATAATTAGGATACATCAAGGAAATATCCCATGGAGAACCGTTGAGATCGATATGTCGTAGTAGATCAATTAATTGACCGCTGCGGGTCGACGGCGGTGAAGTAGAATTCTTAAAGGTTAGTTCACGGATCAACATGGCGTCACTTATCTGCTTATTGGTTAAAATATTCTCCCATTGGTCAGTAGGCTAGAATCGCTGAGATATGACGAGCTTGGTAAATAACGCGATTTTGAAACCAACGCTGGTGGGTTCGATTCCCACACAGGACAAACATTTGTGTGCTTGAACATATCTGTTAGTCTAAGTCTGGGTGTTTTTAAGAGAGGTAGAATGCATAAAAGCAATACGTCTTGGGAAGTAACTCAACCTGCGTTTTTCTGTAAGGTGGAGATACTTTCACTGATTGCTTTGATGCGCCCTGCCCCTACCTCATTTAAAATATCCCGATCAAGCTAATAGACATGTTCATGCACACAAAATGTCTTCTTGTGTGGGAATCGAATAGCGTTGGTGTCAAAGCAGCGTTAGTAGCCAATACGTCACCTAGTTCTTCAAAAAAAAAATCTTAAACTATGTACTTACAACGCCGCGAGACACAAATGCATCGCCGATCCTATAAAAACAAATTTCATGAAGAACCCCACGCAGTAATCTAAGAGTTTTCGGTAGGTAACTCTAGAATGGCATAGTACGCGACCATGCGTTTCCTGTGAATGAATTCCCAGCCGTCGGCGAACGATGCGATTGTAAAGTCAGGCTGTTGGTGTCATATGGAATAATTCCTCGGAACACAACATATACTCGTAGCACAATCCGTAGAGCACACGAAGGGAGGCAAAATATATAACTCAAGGGTTCAATACCGTGTGTGAGCTTAGGATCATCGAGTTTAGTATAGTATACTGAACTTTAGTTTATGTATGTATGTATATCTTCACGCCAGGTCCCTTGCGGGGTAGGCAGACAGAACCGAGCGCCATAAGACGCGGCCCTTACATACTTCACTCGCTTCTGTAACATTCATAGCTCTTTTCATGCACGCTCGCCGGTTCCTGGGGCTCCTTACATCACCTTCTGATAAAACACGACCAATTTGGTCATGGTAGGTTAGTCCCGGTCTTCCTCGGCTCCTACAACTTTAGTTTACTTGCAGTTAATGTGTTACCATTTGCATCTGACAAATTTAACAACGCCTCGCTTCGTCTAACATTTAACTTAAATGAGTGCCGTTTTTTTAGAATGATTTAATTAGTTTACTATTATATTTAACCCCCGACGCACAAAAGAGGGGTGTTATAAGTTTGACCACTGTGTGTGTTTCTGTCTGTGGCACCGTATCTCTTAAACGGGTGAACCGATTTGGATGCAGTTATTTTGATTTGAAAGCAGGTTTTCTAGCTATGTTTCTTAGACATTTTTTATCAAAATCGGTTCCGCCTTTTCAAGGTCATCGGCTCTTTTGTCATTTTAACCGCGGTAGTGAACTTAGACGCATAATTTACTTTAGTTTCAAACATATGTGTGACCTAAAATTTGAAACACCCATATATGTTACTATGCAAGATTATGGATTTTTTGGGTTGATGCTGTAGCCAGGATATCCAGCTACACTCTTGGAGAAATAATATGATATATGCCGTTTTTGGGATTCGTTTTTGATCATTATTTTTGATTCTACATGCAATGCAATGGTGGCAACACAATGAGCTGATGCTGCAGCCAGGATATCCACCACACTAGTACACTAAATAAAAATTAAATAAAAAATTTAAATAAAAATCAATTTCTATATTGTGTACTTGACCAGAGGACGACTTTGTACAAAAGTCGTCTGCGTACCTCTATCTCACCTATTTCTACCGCCAAGCAGCTATATTTATATAGCTGTGTTCCGGTTTGAAGGGAGAGATGGTAGAGAAATTACTGGGTACTGTGACGAAACAGCCTTAGGTAAACACTTAACTAAGGTTTTTGAGCTGTTTCACAAATTCATTAACTATAACTTCGATTGCAGTTTTATTTTTATTAACGAGCTCGGTGGCGCAGTGGTGAAACGCGCTGTTACGCTACTTTGACACCAACGCTCGTGGGTTCGATTCCCACACAGTACAAACATTTGTGTGCATGAACATGCCTGTTTGTCTTGGTCTGGATGGTCTTCATCAGTTGTCTAGTACCCATAACACAAGCTTCGCTTACTTGGGGGCTAGGCGGCGCTGTGTAATTTGTCCGGCAATATTTATTATTTATATTTTATTTATTTATCCTAGACACTTACAACTATACCAGCGGACCAAACAGTCGTTGCCCTCTCCGAAAATAAAAACAATAAATCCTGAAATATGATCGCAACGCCACCTACTGGGTCCAATTGTGAATCTCGAATACACTTTTTTATACAACTTCGGGAGGCATACGGCTCACTTGATGCAAAGCGACTACTGTAGCCTATGAACGCTTGCAATACATTATATACATACATAATACGTGTGATATTTACACGCGATGTCACTTCTGCTGCTAATACAGCAACTGGAACTGACTGGTGACCTCACTCCCACACAGGGACGTAACAACCGTGCAGGAAGTTGTTATTTCGCTGCGGTTTTCCGTGAGGTACTTCCCCCGACGGGCTGCTTTGATGCTACCTACCTCTTAAAAATACCCAGACCAAGACAAACAGACGTGTTCATTCACATAAATGTTTGTCATGTCCAACCCAAGAGCGTCGGTGACAAAGTTGCGTTATTAACCGCTGCGCCATCGAGCTCGGCAAGACTCCACTTAAAACACACAAAAGGAATTAAAAAAGTCGGTCCAACCGTTTAGGAGGTGTTCAAGTGCATACACACAGACAGAGGAATTATACGTATGTTTGTGTAAACAATTTCAATTATGCTGACGACATGGTCCTTCTTAGCCCTTCCATCAGGGGTCTAAGAAAATTACTAACAATTTGTGAAAAGTACGCTAGTAAACATGGGCTTAAGTACAATATTCAGAAGACCCAAATGATGGTGTTTCGAGCGGGTAAGGGTCCGGAGAGGATACTCCCAGTTTATTTGGATGGCGTTTTAGTGGAAAGAGTGGGAAAATTCAGACATATATATATATATATATATATATACTAGCTTTTACCCACGGCTTCGCTCGCATTGATAAAATATATATATATATATATTTTTTAATAAAAAGTATCCTATTTTATTTCTGATACCTCCAAGAATATGTGTACAAAGTTTCATGACGATCGGTTGAGTAGTTTTCGCGTGAAAACGTAACAAACAAACGGACATTCACATTTATAATATTAGTAGGATTAGTAGAATACATATAAAGATATATGATTGGTGTTTTTGGATTTGTCACATCTTTCTGATTACTTTGTTACAACTTCCACGTTGACATCTCGTGTAGTTCCAGAGATACAGGCAAAATGACAATAAAAACTTAAAACACTTAGTGTATTTATCGTAAGCACAAGTAAGCATATTTTGTTAATGCAGTTCAAAAATCGTTTTATTGTATCAACCGATTGAATTGCAATGATTTTACAGTTGTCCCAAAATAAATGTTTCTTTTACAACCACTGTTGACATTCCAAAAATATACTCTCTACTTTCTAGGTATCTTTGACAAGGTTTCGGTTTACTCTTGTAATCTGGGTAGCGGATAGACCTCATAGAAACGTGTGTAATAGTTTTGGTGTCATTTTGCAAACCTTAAATTTACAATCCGGTATATTTTGTTTGCTTTCACCACCAGTTAATTTATACGAATTAGATTGCATGTCTTTACGGTGACTGGTTTAATAACATTGCATGGACTTATTGACGGTGAAAACACACAAATTGCCTATGTTTTTCTTTTGTAATAAATGTAGAACGTGCGATAAATGTATGGATATTATATATTTGTCGAATTCGTATACAGTGTTAAACTTTGTGGTGGTATTTTTTTTTATGTTTATCAATATGTTTTGTCTACAGTAAGAGCAAAAGGAATGGAATTGTTACCAATCCTGCAATGAGATTGGTTGCCAACGTACGAAATGGATTAGGTGAGTTTTCATCTGAAATTTTACATTGATCACAAAACTCACTAGGGTGGTAAGTAATGTTGTTTGTAATAGTATAACGGCTCGAGATACTAGTTCTTTGATACCTGACTTTGTTATTTTATTTCTTCGTTTGTATCCCAGCGCACATTGGCGTGGGTCTTTATCATAATTCCCTTTTTTGTAATATTTATGTGGGAATTTTGAATTGTATCCGAATGTATGAAAGGTTGTATAATTGATGATGCGTGAATCCGAATGTGCTGTGTGAAAGAGATTGAAAGGTGTGAGAGAGAGAGAAGACGAATGGACGACGAACGACGTAGCTTAGCTCCGCTGTGTAAAATAGTAATTATTTTTCTGAAGTTTTAATAAATCAGTTATACGTGCGCGATTTGTTTTCAATAAAATTCCCACATTTATGCGCCTGAACTGACTACTTTATCAAATGCAGATATTTTCTTTTACGTTCAACTAGCCGTCAATTAAAATAGTATTGTATGTTTCGAAGTCAAACCAAAAGGAAAACTTAATTCTGTTTATAGATAGATAAAGATTTATTTGCTCCAAGTTATATATGTTTACAATAAACAAACGAGTTTTACAGAGGTGCAGGTATATCTCGCTTATGTAAAATGAATGTGTTGTGTGTGTCTCCACATATTAAAGTCAGTATATTTTAAAGTTTTATGGATTCGAAGAGTTACATTTTATTAAGGATAGTGTAAAAAAAGACAGCGAGGTTTTTTGTTATAGAATAAAAGATTAATCACAAAGTATTTAATTTTTTTCCATTTATTTGTGTGTACTTTTCTATAAATACATCATATATAAAATATGTGATTTATTATGAAAGGTTCAATAAGTTTCGACACTGTGCGGTATAGCTACACTCCAAATACGAAACATACCAGAAACCCGTAGTTTAAGCTTTTTGAAATAACATGATGAACTAAGTTTCGCACAATGCTTTAATTCGATAAATAGTCCCACGAATTCCTTATATTCAGCATTTGCAACACCACATATTATGAATATAATAATACATAACTCAGTTAATTATCAAATTTTAATTAGAATCACAGCTTTATTCGTCGAATTCCCGCCAAATGCCCTTGTCACTTATGTCGTGATCACTTATGTTCAGCTAAGCAAGCTAATAGTTAATATAGAATAGCTAATAATATAAGAAAAGGTGATGAATAATGTGTATTAAACATCTTTTAATATTATATTGATATTAATAATAAAATAAATGAATATTAAAAACAGAACGATTATCCTTTGGTGTGCATCTAAAATATGTGAATTCCGTAGGTGTACCCTTAAAGCAAAAATTTGTGGAACACTGCGATGAGATATGACAAATATATATTTTTTTATTGATTTCATTGACTGAATATCAAGACAAGTAGTATGTCAGCGTTATTATTTAATACAAATCCAACCACACTCACACTAGGTGCATTTAATTTCCCCCACTATGAAAATTTAAATTTATGGAACTCTATATAACAGTTGGATACGTCTATTTTATTAGTTTATAGACAATTATAATATTTTTTGTAGATAATGCCGCAGCAAACATAAGGCGTACAGGCGTAGCTTTAGCGGCGAGCGCCAGTTCTGCCAACCCTGCAGTGAAAACAAACGCCTTCCAGTGGAGGAAAGAGACCCCGCTATAATGCACCTAATGATAGAAAAAGAGGGATATAAGCTTGTGAGTTTCACGTCAACGACCGTTCGAAGTAGGGTTGTAGCTTTCTATAGTGTAATGTTGGGCCAGTTTTCATGTGAAGTGTCCAATGTCCAATCATACAGTAACATTTGTTATTGTGCGATTGATTTTTTTATAGTCTATATTCGCAATGTTTATTTGTATATTTTATTTTATGTACTCTTTCTAGTCTTATTGTGTTTATGTATATATTGGACACTTTATAATGAATTTTGGTATATATGCAATAATAATTGTAAAGAATAGAAATGTTTAAATAATCGACAGTATAATGCTACGTGCTTATAATTTTTTATAAATACTATGACTCTATCTCAGATGAAAATATTGACTGTATGTTTTTTGTGTTAATTAAGATTATTAAAAATTGATGGTATAGTAAATAGTACAGTCAAGAACATATCAATTATGATTTGCAAGAAGAACATTAAAAAGGTAAACATGCCGAGATCGGCATTCTTGTCTGTACAACTCTGTCGTTATTAAATGTGTGTACGGTGAGGGAATTCAATGTACCGTCCATCAGGTTTAGAATGTGTTATTTGAGCGGTGTAGCCTTGATTATTTGAACTGATTGCTGAAAAACGAATACTGTTTTCATAAAAACTATAATAATGGCGGTTTTTTCTTCTGTTCCCTCACTGTCACAGCGATTTTCACTTCTTAACAAAAATAATAATCACCCATTTTTATTGCCTATTTTTCATTCCTCTTTTTTAAAAATTTAACATAGCCGCCGTATATAATTGGTCTCTATTAAAATTATCAGTATTAATAAATAAAAAAATACTATACTAATTGAATATTGAAAAATGCATTTCCCAAAAAGATAGTACAATTTGTAAAAAATACGCCTGATCTCATCTCGAACAATGTAATGTTAGATAATTTTTCCTAGATTTATTAACAGGGTTGTTAAGCTGCAAATAAATGATGATTTTGTTACAAGAATACGTTGTGTGGCAAACTTGCATATGGTTTGCCTGATGTGAAATTCTGTAGCATGTTTGCAACACAAATGCATCGCAGCGTTCCTTAAAAAAATATTTAATTAAATTATGACGATTAAGGTAACATTAAGGAAGATAGCATTTTCCTTATGACTAAAGTAGCAAACAAGGTTACAGCCTACCTTATAATAAGCAGTTGCTGTGGTTTATGGACGCTTGCAATTCAGACGCGTCACTCGTTGAACTAGCCGTAATAATATAATTATGAAAAAATAAACACTGTTTTTATTCTGTCACTATTTACAGCTTGGCAATCTTGTAGAAATCTTTTTTTTTTTGACGTTTTTAATGAACATTTTTGGTGCATTTATGTATTTATCATATACTAGTCTTGATATAGAATACATTTAGTTTTTTGTAGCGCACTAATTCGCAAAAACTAATGTATTTACTCCTAAATTTTAACATCGTAAGTTTATTTTGAATTTTGTATTTGTCTTTTCGTATATAACGTACTTTTTAATTAACAAAAGTCACAGACTATGTACAGGCTATTAACTTGGCACATCGGTTACTGGAGAGATGTAAATAAATCGCCCGAGACAGGTCTGTTTATGTTGTAGAGCGCTCTGTCACAATAAACAATGACGGCGCTGTAAAAAGTCGATGCATCTTTCTGGCTTCTAATGTGCCAACATAAATGCCATGTACTATTACTCTATTTTTCCTAATAAACGTAATTATATACTCAAATTTAACGACTGCACAAGTATATTTGAAATGTATAGCAAAAAAAAAATATTTTAGTACGTTAATGGTAGGATATCGAATTTTTGAATGGCGACACCAAACGATAACGAAAGCTTTGCTGAGTCCAGATTATAAAAGAGTATTGTGAATGCACATGACTGTTTTTTTTTTGTAAAAATACTTGCAAGTTTGTTGCTTGTGTATGTATGCATTGGCATATGTTAATAAGATCATATAAGTGCTTACAATTGCATTTAATAATTTGAGAGAATATGAACTTTAATTGTAGTTTAAGAGCGTTTATTTTAAATCGACTATTTCGCGAAAACCTTTATATTTCCACGAAATTGTTAACAGCAACGAAAAACTACCAGAGGTATCTTTTTATGGATTGTGTTTTTAGGCATTGAATTCGATTAATGCAATTTTTACGGTCAATTTAAATTAGACGATGCTTAGTGTCATGTCTATTCTAGTAAACTGCAAGCGAAATCGTCATTTTTTATATTTTTGTACGGAGAGTGCCCATTTCTTGTGTGCCTATAAAATATGTATTTTTTTTTAATCCGTAAAGGTAATTTTATTTGTACTTTAAAAATAGAAACTTGATGGAGTAAAAATCAAGCTTAATATGGATGGTATACACGGCGACAGATTAACCTGTACAAAACCGTTCAAAATTCACCTTTACAACGACATAAGATACGCAGGTGTATCTTGATGTGTCAAAAGACAAAGATAGCTAAATTTTTCGATTTTGTACCGTCCGAGAAACATTATTATCTCGGTGTCGCGCGTTCATTGTCCAGCTAGGTCTTACAGGTTGCTGCGTTGTATAACTGCGTTTCTGATCACGATAGCGGAAAACATTAAGTTATATGCCACAGCTGTTGCACACGCACACGTGGTTTTATACCGGGGCTGGTAAAATTCTTTCCCTATAAAGTTTCATACATATTCACTATTTGGATTGAAATAATTTCGATAACGCACGTTGATGATCTATTGTTGTTGTTGTTGTATTATTGGTATTTTTATAGGCTACTTTTCTTTTTTTTATACTATGTCGGGAGGCATACAAGCATACGGCCCACCTGATGTAAAGCGGGTACCGTAGCTTATTAACGCTTGCGATATATTAAGTATCACTCGCGCGATGCCTCCTCTGCTGCTTACACAGAAACTCCTTGGGAGCTTACTGGTGACCTCACTCACACTCAGGAACACAACAACCCTCTACAGAGTTGTTATTAGGCTGCGGTTTTCTGTGAGGTGGAGGTACCTCCCCAGACGGGCTGATTTGATGCGCCCTACCTCTCTTAAACTCCTACTATCTGTTACTATTCACTTGTTTGTTTGATATCCAAATATATAAATGCAAACAGATTTTTACTCCATACTAGTTTTCTAACTATTTTAATTCCAAATGAGCATTTATTATTCGAAACTATAACGAACAGCGAGAATAGGAACAATATTAAAACGCGTTTGTCTTTGGTTTTATAAACGTAGGGTGTAAATTCGAAGACTAAACTATGTAAGTATAAAACTAGTAAGCATATTTCTTATGAGCAGAATATAGTTTTTGGGCTTTTTGCGTATATGTGACTAATTTATGTGAACCGTCGTCGAGACATGGCAGGGCCGAGGGTCCGAAGGTGGTGCACAGAATGGTGACAAGAAAGGCCTTTCTTGCGGCAAGGATTGTCGTTGAGCAAGCACTATATTATGTTGCAGTAAAGTGTAAAGTTACGTACATTACAGGAACTAGACATTTTACATAGTACACTCCATTGCGTAATATCAGTCGTAATATGCTTAGTCAGTGAAAATGAGCATATAAATATTTAATAAATGTCAAGTACAATTGTTAACAATATTTGAACGAAAAAGATCTGATTAGGTTTATTTAGGTTAATAAATGCTTATGTTCAAAATGATTGACTTAAGTACAATGCACGTACAATTAGCAAATCACCAATAGTAAAAGATTACTGATGGATTTTTGTTTAAATACTCTAACATTACAGTTAAATGTTTACAATTCCTAAGTCCTCATCGCATTTCGCGAAATATTTAATCATTGAAAAAAAGAGAAGATATTCAAAACGTGAGGGAGTATAAAAGCTCTTAGACGTTTACGACACCGTGTAAAATTAAAAAAAAAATCTGATTAGATGTTCATAGTGCCTCCAACTTTTACAAAACATGAAATTAACCATCCTGTAAGTAAGTAGTTTGTAGTAATATAATATTTAATCAAAAAATACTATGAAACGTGAAACATGGAGACGTACCTTGTGTTACGATACACTAGAAGAAACGCTAAAAAAGTATATAAAAAAAATTTAAGTCACATATAAGCTGAAGCCTTTTTCTAAAGCGAACGAAATGGCAAATTGATACTAATCAATGTTCTAGAATTTTTAAAATTCTCTCAATGGGTAGTCGTGGTAGATTTTGGCATTATTAGATAAAAAAAATGATAATTGTAACTATGACTGTGAGGCTGATACGAAAAATAGTTGCTTTTTAAATTACGAAATTACTTGGTGTTGCTTAAACCTCGATACTGTATTTATTTATGTATACAATACCCAGTATTGTATATTTGATACGGAATACAAGAAACAGATTCAATCAATCTGTCAAATCTAAAATAATAATTTATTTTGTCTAATTTGATTTGCGTATAAATGCCAAGTATTGTATTAATTAATAAACATTACAAATGATTTTCGTTTACTAGTATTGTATTTTTTAAAATCGGTTGTGTGAAATATACGTATACATAAATACACGTATTTATTGTAAATAAGGTGAAATTGAGAAGTAATAAAAATAAATATTGTTTTATTTCATGTAAATACATACTACACTTACCCATGAATTTGTATAAATAAATATGTATTAGATGTAACAAAGTTAATTCGACAAACATTGCGGGGGTAATGTATAAGTTGCACCCATTATAAAAACGCATACAAATTTAATAGATAAATGTGTAAAAATGTTTTTTTTTTTTTTTGGGTAAGACTTCTATGACCCATATGCAATTATACAATACCCATACGCAAAATTTGTCGATTTAATTTGTGAGATCTTGTATGTGTTACTGGGTATGTGTAGTGTGTGTGTGTGTATTCTCCTCGGATCATCTTTTTGGTGTTTTTAAATGGACTAATGTAACGTCACAATATTTTATCGACGTTTAAGGAACGCATATTTACACGTGTCATAATCGAGGCTATATGTATTGAAATTTGTATTTTGAAAGTGAACGAGTAAGCAATCTTAATTATGTACCGATAATTGTATAATACGATCAAATTGAGATCTGAACGAACTGATGCGAGGTTGCAGAACACGGAACGCTCGAGCTCAAAATTTGAAAATTTACTTTTTGATGACAATCGAGTCTTTCACATTGAATATCAATATCGGTATGGTGTAATAATTAATGTTTTAACATGATAAGTTATTAGAGCAAGCCATATAAATGTATTTTATAATTTGTAACAAAATTACCTGCGAACTTTGCGAGGGTAATGTGCAAGTTGTACCTACAAAATTGTGTAAAAAAATGGAAACACGAAATTGACAATTTTTTATACAACGTCGGGAAGCATAAAAGTATACGGATTACCTGGTGTAAAGTGGTTACCGTAGCCTATAAACGCTTGCAATATATGAAGTATCACTCGCGCGATGCTATCTCTGCTGCTAACACAACAACTCCTTAGGAGCTTACCGGTGACCTCACTCACGCGCAGGAACGCAATAACCCTCCGGGAGTTGTTATTATCTGTGAGTTTGAGGTACTTCCCCAGGCGGGATGCTTTGATGCCTTTAGAATTTAAAACCATCTGAGCATAACTCTCTTAAAAGTGTTCAACGACCAGCAGCGGCGGATGCTCAGCTGAACTATGGCCGTTGACCTTTCGATACATACTATTACACTTGTTTCACATTGTTAAACACACCTCTTTTGCTTCTTCTACATTCATCAACTTCTTCACTCACGCTCGTTGGTTTCAGGTGCTTTTCACAGCACGCCGACTTCTAGTGCGGCCCCTGCCGACATCTCCACTCATTTTTCCTCGATACACTTGTTTCGTAACTCTTTTGTCATCCGTACTTTGCACATGTTCAAACCATCAGAGCAAACCCATTTAGAATTTGTAACGACATCATTTGTTTGTGACACGTTTATTTACTAAATTTGTACGTTTTTATAATGGGTACAACTTTGAAATTAAACTAGGAAAGACTTACCTGCGACCACGGACACTGCAAAGCGTTCGAAACGTCAGGTTTCAACAAAATAAATAAAACATGCGATACTTCCGTTAAAAATAGTTTAATTTCAATGTGTAACAATCGCGAAAACCTAAGACAATACTATAACATGGGTACAACTTGTCCATTACCCCTGCAAGATTTGTCCAATTAATTTTATTACTCGTATATAACTGACATGAAAAGCAATATTTACTTAGTATATACATTGCATGAGAGTAATGCTGGTCTCATTGAGCCATAGAAGCTTGGGATTTTTTTTCGCAACTTAACTACAGGAGTGGCGCGAAAAAGATTTAAAGAAAGATATAACTGATGTGTTATGTCTCGATGTATGTGTTGAGTCTATCTGACAGGCCCAGGATATAAACTGCATAAGTAGGCTTTCTACAGCTCAATAGTTCTGCAATGGCTGTATAACTGCTGTATTGTTAACCTTACGCAGTAAAGAAGCTGTTTAAGAGCTATTGAGCTGAGACAGTTTACTTAAGCAGGTACTGTTGTCACATCGACAGTATTTTTCATCGTAGCTAGCGACGGATCATAGACAAATATTTAGCGATACAATAAATCGTAAAATGTAAGTTTGGCCGGGCACTAGTGAGTGTACAGGCACAGGCTTTACAGGCATTCAGTTCTCTTGGGTCCCGTTCGAGCTTCGCGTCAGTTTGAACAGAGCATAATGTTGCAGTGATATTTACTTTAATTATGTAATCAGTAATCACGAATCTTGCTATATATCGAGTCAGTAATTTAGTTATTACATGTTAATTGTGTTATAATAGACATTTCTCTTGTTTCGACCTTCGTACTTGCAATTCGTTGACAGTTGGCGTCATTGCGAATTTTTTGTTGTGTGTTATAAGTGTATATTTTTTATTAAAAACAAAATATAGTTTTCCTATTTTTTAGACAGCTTGAGGGTTGGATCTATCGTGTAAGCGAAGATTTGCTTTCGAGATTTTAAGATATGCCAATTACTAAATGTAATACATTTTTCGTCGCTAACTTATTGATGACGAAATGAGGAGTAGCATTAAGTTACACAAAATAAGTTCTTATTTAAACTTTACACCATGACCAGTGGTTAAAATGTCAGATACACAAAAATGTTCCTCACAATATTAGAAATAGTTTGGCAGATCGACTTAGTGGTGAACACTAATCCGATTACAATGTAAACACGAGCTTATCCTGTTTGGGCATACGGTAGAAATTAAGTTAACGAAAATAATAATGAGTGTTTGTTTGGAAATTTTGTGTCGTCTTGTCTATATATTTATAACTTCACGTCAAATCCCTTGCGGCGGAGGCTTAGAGAACCGAGCGGTGCATGACTCGGAACTTCCACAACTCATTCATTTCTTTAACATTTTTTTTTATACAACGTCGGGTGGCATACAAGTATACGGCCCACCTGATGTAAAGCGGTTACTGTAGCCTATGAACGCTTACAATACATTAAGTATCACTTCGCGCGATGCCACCTCTGCTGCTAACACAGAAACTCCTTAGGAGGTTACTGGTCACGACACTCACACGCAGAAACACAACAACGCTCTAGGGAGTTGTTATTTGTCAAACATTCGTCTTGTCACGTTTAAATATTATTTGTGTATTAAAGGGTCATTTCACAGATATATAAAACAAATTCTACTATATTGGATGAACACTTTTTTGAACACAATTTTGATATAGAATTATCAACGCAGAAATCATTAACAAAAGAAAAATGTCTATTAAATACAATATAGTTTAACTTGATGCTTTATTATTGTGTATAAAATCGAATAGCAGTATTTATTTATTAAATTAGATTTACATTTTAGAGTTTTTGGACGTTCGTTAAAATATTGAAGTTGAAGAAAATGAATAGTTTATGCTATTCGACAATAGATGGCGTTACTTGTACTATTAGCAAAAAACAAATTCTGATGTTTGACAAAACACGTAAAGCCCAGTGGATAACAAATTAGCCTCTAACCGACTGTTGTCCGGTTCGAATCCTAATGTGTACCATTAAATTGGAGTTTTCAGATTTGTGATATTTACCTGCTCAGCAGTGAAGGGAAACATCGTGAGGAAACCCGCACGTTCAAGAAATTATATTTCGGTAGACGTGTCACTTAACCTGGGAAAGGTCTAGTTTTCCCTATTGGTTGGTGTGTTTGACCATGTGAAAATCAGTAACCTTGCTAAATCTCTCAAGGAAACGGGATATTAGGATTCTAATTGCTTAATATTTATTAGATATCTTCAGGAATTCTATATGATTGTTGCTTCACTATTAGTATACAATTGGAAATTTTTTCGAACGTTCAAAAAACGTCAAGTTATCGTCTGACCTTAGGTTTTCTTTTG
Organism: Pyralis farinalis; assembly: GCA_947507595.1. Classification (NCBI taxonomy): domain Eukaryota; kingdom Metazoa; phylum Arthropoda; class Insecta; order Lepidoptera; family Pyralidae; genus Pyralis; species Pyralis farinalis. The sequence goes on from OX382263.1 coordinate 4,444,104, forward strand.
TATTTTGTGTGTTGGTGAGATTGTGACTTAGGTATAGTGGGGCGCGTGCGAGTAGTAAGCAGTGCGGTATAACATGTTGTGAAGAAATATATTGAAATATGTATAATTTCTCTTATTTTTGCGTTTTATTTTCATTCTAAAATAGTAAATACCAAGTTGGATTTTGAGTCCTTGGCGTTATTTCCGTTTTGAACTGAAAACTACTTTAGGCACGTTGGGCACTTTTGGAATGGCGAAAAAGAACTGAACTCGTTGCGCTCAAATATGTATGTATATCGATATCGTAGTGCCGTCCCCTTATATTGTATTAGAAATCTCAATTACCCAGCGAGATGTCCGGCGGGCGTTGCTCTCCCTCGACATTCATAAGTCGAGTGGGCCAGATGGCATACCAGTAGTGGTGCTAAAGCAGTGTGTTCCTGAGTTGTGTTCTGTGCTAACGCGCTTTTTCGTATTTCCCTACTCCACTGGGCAAGATCCGTCTTCGTGGAAGACCGCTAATGGGCACCCGCTCTCGTCACGCATTCACCTCAAGCTTACTCCCCAAGCCAAGCGTGCGTAAAGACGTTTTACTTCAAAAAAAAAAAGAATTAATTAATTAATAATTATAATATTAAGAATTAATAATTAAGTAAGGATAATTACAACAAAGAACTTGATGTAATATATCAGATCGCGAAGTCAAACGGGTATTCCAAATCTACCATCGATAAATTATTGCGTAAAAAGACGAGTAGTATCGTTAACAGACTATTGTACGCGGTTCCATATATTTCGACAAATAAATACACTGCGAGTTTGTCATACCTGGGAAGAATCACTGACAAAATAGTTCACATATTTAGAAAAAATAACATACATGTTGCTCTCAAATTCCATAATTCACTCAAATCACTTTGTAACACTAAAGATAAAATCCCGCCCACTAAAATCCGGCGTCTATAAGCTGTTTTGCGATGAATGTGAAAACGTTTATATCGGTCAAACTGGTCGTAATTTTATAACACGATTTCACGAACACGTATCGGCGTATAAAAACAATCGCCCAGAAAGGTCACACTTCGCCGAGCATCTCATAGACAAAGGACATAACTTATCCCCCACTAATACATATCAAATTTTGCACACCATAGACAGAGGTTTGAAACTAAATATTAGGGAGCAATTAGAAATTAATAAACATAAAAATTCTAAAATTACTCTCATGAACAAACAGACTAACGTAAACCATTCCCCACTATTAAATATCGTTTCGCTCACACCATCCACCCCCACCCTCAATTCAATATAAGGGACGGCACTGCGATGGATTTGTCACTTGTAGCATGTTATTCTTATGACTAACGTCTACAACGCCTGATGATGCCTCGTGGAGAGGCGAAACACGTGTCGCAGCGACGACCAGGCCAGTCGTGGCAGCGACGGTGGTGGTGGGGGCATGCGGATTCTGTTCCAGATGGCGGACGACCGTAGCAGCCGAGGCAGAGACTACCGGAGCAGCCATGGCAGCGTCGGCATGTTGCACTTACTAACAGTAGTGGGTGGATGCCGGCCGGCGCTAGGCTGCATGAACTAATTGGTGGCGGAAGCACACAACGCAGGTTAGATCAAATTGCATGTAAATTTGACTTTTGCAAAATAACGCCTGAATCTATTAACTAAAAGAATTAATGGCGGGAGAGGATGGGGGTGAGTGAAAAGATATTTAATAGAGGGCAATTGCTTAGGTCGGCCTGTTTGTTCATAACAGTTAATACGTTTTAGAAGCAATTTTGAACCCACGTATTACTAATAATAGAGGCTGATCTGTTTCGCGAAGCGAAGCGAGCAATTTTAGCAGTGAGCTCGCGTGAAGTGATACTTTTGCAGCAGAATTGGCAACGCGTAAGGTATAACTTCTTGGTACTATAACCGCTAAATGGCAGGCGGGCCAAATGTTTGTAGTTTAAAACCATGATTTTTTTTATTATTACTACCTAATATATATATATATATAAATATATATATACTTCGAAATAAAAAGTTTAGACTAATTTTATTTTTTAGATTAGATAGCTATTAAAATTAATAATGTATACAATCATTGAAATCAACGCCTGTTTTCTTATGCAATACGATAAAAACTTATAATAGTATTGGTTCTGCACATGACCGCTAGATGTCACTGTACGGATTTGAAGCGAATTTGCATCGCGCTATGGTTTCACATTTCATTTGTAACAAATATACGATGCGCTGAAAACCACTACTTCTGTTACGCGGTCAATCGCAGAGACGAATATTTTTAACAGTGTCGCCTAGAGAATTTCCTAGTAACGACATTTATTAAATAATTTAAGTAACACAAACATTAAATTCGTAAAGGTTGAACTGGACGTACCGTCTATGCGTCTATATATACGAGGGTCATTTGAAAAGTTCTTAGCCTAACATACTTAATGAAACCACACGATTTTGAGTTTATTTTTATTTTTCAACATACTCTCCTCCGAGCTCAAAACACTTTTTCCATCGACCCGGTAAGGCTTCGATACCCGTTTTAAAAAAATCTTCGTCTAACTCCTCAAAATAAGCGTCCACGGCGGCTATGACCTCTTCATTTGTAAAAAAATGTTTACCACCTAAAAATTTTTTCAGCTTTGGGAACAGATAAAAGTCGGACGGTGCTAAATCCGGTTGAATATGGGGGATGAGGTAACAATTCGAAGCCAAATTGATGGATTTCTGCCATGGATTGCACAGAGGTGAACGCGCGCATTGTCCTGCCTGATGAAACAAGACTTTTCTTCTCTATAAACCTGGACGTTTTTCTTTGATTTCTTCTCTCAAACGACGCAACAGGTTGCAATAGTAATCGGAGTTTATTGTTTCACCCTTTCCCTAACCCATAAAATAGTACAGTTTCTCCCTCTATGTCTCTGCACTGACATTTTGGCCTCTAGAAATAAAACTATAAATGCGATTGAGATGCGGTTTTCACCAGAAAGTCGAACTAAATTGCATCTTTCTAATGGTATCAAAACGGAGTTAATTTGATAACCGGAAGTATTTCAAAAAGTACATTTTGTAAAAGTAGCGGTGGGATTTGCTCGAAGCGCGAACTCCAGCACTTGTTTTAAATAATCCACGAGAATTATACCCTTTGCATCCCAAAAAACGGATGCCATGACTTTGCCCGCCGATAAAACCACCTTTGCCTTCTTTGGGGTGGGCGATCCTGCTCTTTTTCATTGTTTCGACTGTTCTTTTGTCTCAGGTGTATTGTGGTGAACCCAGGTTTCATCCATGGTTATAAATCTTTCAACAAATTCTATTGGGTCAGCTTCATATAACTCTAAACAGTCGCGAGAAGTTGTGAGTCGGTTGCGTTTTTGTTCCACTGAAAGCAGTCGCGGTACCCACCGCGCAGACACCTTAGAGAATCCAAGTTCAGTAGTAATTATATGATGTGTTCGCTCAGATGAGATGCCTACAGTCTTAGCTATCTCCTCGACAGTCAATCTTCGATCAGATAAAATAAACCCAATACAAAGTCTATTGGAGCGCGTATGGCGAGCTCATTTAAAGTTTTGCAAATTTATATTCCGGGTCAAATTAATTGCCGAAATATTTATTGACACAAGGGTTAGGGTTATCAGCTCTGCTTACGCAGCTTGCTGTTATTTACTTATTGTGCAAAAGCAGCTCTGCCAATGCGCCGCAGGCCTAGCTCTCCTAGTTATCTATACATTGCTGCCATATAATCGACAGTTTATTTATGCCATTGCGATAGAACTCTGGGGATCTAGATTCGATAAACTGTGTGAAAGCATTTTGTACTGCCTCCTCGGAAGAAATTATTACCAAGTAAAAAATTGTCCAAATCACGAAAAAAATTGTAGTCAGTTGGAGCAAGGTCTGGCGAGTACGGAGGATGACGTATGGTTTTTAACTGCAGCTCCTGTAGAGCTACAACGGTTTCTCGTGCAGTGTGAGGTCTTGCGTCATCATGGAGCAATAATGGTGAAGATCGATTCACGAGTCGGGGCTGTTTCACTGCCAGATTCACCATCATTGTTCGAAGTTCGGTACAGTAAACATCTGCTGTTATTGCTTCACCAGACCTGAGAAAGCTATAGTGCATAACGCCATGAAGAGACCACCAAACAGTTACCATTATCTTTTTATTGGTAAGCATTGCTGTTGCGGCGTTTGACCTGGGGTCAGTCATTGCATTTTTAGCTTACGAATATCGTAAGGAATCCATTTTTCGTCACATGTCACAATTTGATCCAATATTCCTTCATTTCTGTACCGATTCAACAAGGCAACACAAGTTTCAACACGCGTTTCTTTCTGCAGATCCCGCGTCGGAACTCGTATTCAAAAATTACTCGGATTTTCGAAGTATCCATCTTTCCCGTCTCAGCCGTGAAGGTTTAATGTCAATCCAAAGTATCTATTATTATAAAACGGCAATTTCATGCTTGAACCCTAATTATTTTCTGCTCTCCGTAGACTAGTTTGGGAAGCAGGGCCGTGGCTTGTGTACCTACGCCCAACACGTATATCTCCACCTTTGACTCTCGCGCTTTGATTCGCCAACCTGCCTCTTTCTCCAGATCCTCTTCTGTTTTGACAGCTTGCTTGCTTGAATGAACATTAAATGATACCAGAGCCCATGAACGCTTGCAACACATGGGTATCCCTCATGCGTCGCCGCCCATGATGCTAACATAGCAACTACTCAAGCGTGTATTGTTACTAATTCGCAGGAACACAACATGCCAGGAAGCTATTTTGTGAGGCTGTTTAAAATGATAAAAAATATTTATTTGGTATTAGGCCCTCACGGGTACTTAGACACTTATTACATTCTCATTATTGCATCTGCATACACGCATACACGTTTAGTTGCTTCGCACGACTAATGTCCAACAGTTAAAATGTCCATTACACTATAAATGTCATACCATAAAAATGTCCAATCATAAAAACATCCAGCCATAAAAAAGTCCAATCATATAATTGTCCAACAACACAAAATCGGTACAACGACAAGCGAAGCGAGTAGGAGTGTTAAACAACACCCAGACCAAGACAAGCATATATTTTCATGCACACAATTGTTTGTCCTGTGTGGGAGTTGAACTCACGAGCGTTGGTGTCAAAGTGTCGTTACTGGCCACTGGGCCACCGAGTTCGTCATTTTAAAGGCTTGAAGGTATTTGATACTTAGGGTCCCCCCGCGCAGCGAAAAGTAAACGGTGTACCTTGGGAATCTTTGACAATTCGACAAACATACATGCATTCAAACATTGTTCTCAACTCGAATGTAGAGGCACTCGAAATCTCTCCGATATTTTGGTGAAAAGGGGTACATAAAGTGTCGTATTACAAATAAGGGTGGTTTTTACGCGCGGGGCGATTATCCAGCCATTATTTTTGGTTTACAGCTATCGGGGGCTGCGACGTCATTGAGTCACGTGCCTGAGTTTATTGTTGTTTTCGTGTATTAATTGGCACAAACATTTTTTATACCACTAATGTACCAAGCAATGTGATACAATTAAGCTAGAAATACCATCGCAGAACTAGGCTTTATTCAACTAAAGAATTGACGTACAAAGCAAATAACAAGGCAATGTAACATAGCAAAGGATAATACTATCGATATACCACACAATGCCTACCTGATAGTTAGTAGTTACACATGTTTTTCCACCAATCTTTAAAAAATACTTAACTAAAAATCATTTTATAAATGGTGCCTAAGTGGTTCGATATGATCTTTAGTGTAAGCTTTTTGACGAGCTCGGTGGCACAGTGGTGAAACGCGCTGTTACGTTACTTCGATACCTACGCTCGTGGGTTCGATTCCCATATAGGACAAACATTTGTGTGCATGAACATGTCTGTTTGTATTTGTCTGGCTGTTTTTAAGAGGGGTAGGGCGCATCAAATTCAACCGTTTTGGTGAAGTACCTGCACCTCGCAGAAAACCGCAAATAACAACTCCATGGAGAGTTGTTGTGTTCTTGCTTGTGAGTGAGGTCTCCAGTAAGATTGAAGGTACTTGATATTTTGAAACGAAAACCCGACATATTACAAAAACCGTCAAGTGCGAGTCCGACTCGTGCTCTGAGGGTTCCGTGAAAATTATTGTCGCAAAAAAAGTTTATTTTTGTGATGAACTACAATCGTTGTTTCTTACCAAATTTCATGATTCTAGATCAACGGGAAGTACCCTATAGGTTTTGATTCCCTTATTTTATATAGGTATATGATTCCCGTATTTGATATTAATATCAACTTGACTCCACCCGTTCCTGACAAAAAGAGTCTTGGCAGGCAGAAAAGTGATTCTTTTATAAGGGATACGGGTTCCGTTTTTCCTACTAGTGTATGGAACCCTAAAAATAACCTATAATTTGTATAGGTTAAAATCGTAAATCGAGAAGGTTCTTGTCAAAATAATAATGTTCTTAAACACATTAACACAATAATGAAATTATTAAAGGTTAGTAACAACATTTTCAAATTTTATGAGAAACAGTGACAGCCCAGTGGATCAGAAACCGGTGTATTGAGCAACCGGTCCCCAGTTCGAATCCTGGCATGTACCACTAAATTCGTGTTTTCTCATTTATCTACATACTTGTAATTATCACTTGTTCGGCGGTGAAGGAAAACAACAAAGAAATTTATTTCGATTTTTTTGTATACAACGTCGGGAGACATACAAGCATACGGTTTACCTGATGGAAAGCAGTCACCGTAGCCTATTAACGCTTGTAACATAATATATCAGCCGCGTGATGCCTCCTCTGCTGCTTACACAGCAACTCCTTAGGAGCTTACTATAATTTTCGATAAGAAAGGCATTCCCTGGGTTGTGGAGGCCTGACGGCAGTCGCTCCATGTCAAAATCAGTATCTTTGCCAAATCCTTTGGCTTAGGTAGCGGACCCCGCCAATCCTAATGGATTAAGAAACGGTATAACTAAGAAGAAGAAGAATTTTTCATATTTTATCAATTGAAATTACGGTGTTACTATTCGGGGAGAAAAATCTTTGCATTGAGTTACTGTCAGGATGCTTTCATGATTATTTTCCCCTGTTGGGTGTCACAGTGTGACATATAGTGGTGTCACTCAACAGGAACAAAGGACCTTTAGTAGCTGTGATCGTCTTCGGCTGTTGCCGGAACAGGAACCGCATGCACCCACCACCGCTGCTGCCGTGGCCGCTCTCTCTGAGGCATCCTCGGGCTCGGGTACTGTACATGTTATTCTAATGACTAATTTCGATTCTGTTGTCGCTTCCTGATCCAGATGGTGGGGAATCGCCACACATCAATAAACCCATTGACTGCCCGTGACCCCACTGATCAATGAGAAAATATATTAACCTATAACCCGCTAAGTGTTGCGATATTGATCTGCGAACTATCCAAAAAGAGCTGCGTGTTCTACTTTACCACCCGACCGGTAGCGGTGAATTGAGTTACTACGTAATACTGGCTTCATCGGCTTTCCGTAGGTTATTTCTATCGTGGCAAACGCAGCGACGACCGCAGCAGTCATGGTAGGGACGACGTGTTAACGGTAGTGGCTGAGCGCCGTCCTTCGTTAAGTCGAACGAACTAACTCGTGGCCGACTCATTTTTTAGGGCTCCGTACCCAAAGGGTAAAACGGAACCCTATTACTGAGACTCCGCTGTCCGTCCGTCCGTCTGTCACCAGGCTGTATCTCTTGAACCGTGATAGTTAGACAATTGAAATTTTCACAGATGATGTATTTCTGTTGCCGCTAAACAACAAATACTAAAAAATAGAATAAAATAAATATTTAAGGGGGCTCCCATACAACACACGTGATTTTTTTGCTCATTTTTGCTCGATATTGATAACAGCAACAGGTAGACGCTTGAAATATTCACAGAATGTTTAGTTATATATTCACTTTAAGAATAAATAATGAAATTAAAATAAAACAAATATTTAAGGGGGGCTCCTATACAACAAACGATTTTATTTTTTTTGCTGTTTTTATAGATAATGGTACGGAACCCTTCGTGCGCGAGTCCGACTCGCACTTGGCCGATTTTTTTATATTAGGTATACAAGCATACGGCCCACCTGATGTAAAGCGGTGACCGTAGTCTATGAACGCTTGCAACCTCTGACGCTAACGCAACTCCTTAGAAGCTTACTGGTGATCTCGCGCACACGCACCTCGCAGAAAACCGCAATAACTCCCTAGAGGGTTGTTGTTGTAACAACCCTCTAGGGAGTTATTGCGGTTTTCACCACGGGGATGTTACTCGCGCGCTGCCAATCTCGTGACCTAAGGCTGTTTCGTCACAGTACCCAGTAATTTCTCTGCCATATTACACGGCAAACCGGAACATAGCTATATAAATATAGCTTCTTGGCGGTAGGAATAGTTGAGACAGAGGTACCCACGCAGACCACTTTTGTTCAAAGTCTCCGCCCTAGTTAAATTGGTTGGTTGGCATACCTCGATCTTAGTACGAGGGAATGTCATCGTGTGTTATCGGGTGTCTTCGGGCCTAATCGGTGCAATTATAACATGCAATCAGCGTTATATATGATAAAAAATTTCGTCATTGTTTTTCTAACAGCGATGGTGCAGACAGTTTAAGCGACTGGTATTATGTATAAGTCGTGCTATCGAATCTCTCCGAAGTTATTTAACTTTTTGGTCAGTTTTAATGAGGACTCGTTTTTCATTTCTTTATTTTATGTGAGTCAATGTTAATATTTATTAGAATTGATAAACAATAATTTAAGATATCTAAGTGAGTAAGGAAATGAAACAAAACAGTCAAAAATGACAGTTGTTTTGTATGTAAAACATGACAAATTAATACTATACTATAAAAGTAGAAGTTTACATTTGAATGTTACATCAGAATGTATTTATACAATAAACAATCATTTACATCTACCGTAAAGATTATCTATTGTAGTCTAGTTTTAAGTCAGATAAGGAGATCAAGTTGATCATGAGATTAGTAAATAAACATACTATATAGTTAGGAAATCTAACTTTTATAGCAATAACACTGTCACTTCATTAAAAATTACCTAACTGATCACTTACACTTTGAATAGGTACTCACCCAACTTAATAATAAAGGTATATTTTTCAACATTCTTTTACATTTTGAATATCATCACATCGACCCTTTCTCATCCCACTGCAGGGATACGGATCTCCTTTCAACCGAAGGGGGGTCTTTTTTATCGTGCACCCCTGCCGTGGGCAAGGCTTTTTTTTATGCCAGTCAGTCAGTTAGTTACTAATAAGAATTTCACTTACACATTCATACCTAATATTCCCTTTCACCCCTCAATTCGTTCATTTATTCATTATCTTTCAGTTTTATGCACATTTCTAAACGCCGGTGAAACTACAGCTGTTTCCAAATTTCCCTGCGCATAATGCGTCAGTCCAAACACGGGCGACAGCGAGCTTCACAGCGAACCGAAGGGGTTTAGAGCATACTCCACCACGCTGCTCATATGCGGATTGGCGGAGGCCAGTGTTTTCAAGCCGCCCGAGGGCCACTAACTTAGCTTAACGACTGTCATTTATTGATAACAGCCGGGACCGACGGATTAACGTGCCCTCCCAAGCACGGAGAAACTCGAGACATAAACCCATCCATAGACAGGCTGCCGTCGACGTTGCTTAACCTGCGTGGTCAGTTAGAATGACACGCGCAACGACGCTATCGACCTCTCTTTATATATATATATTAGTTTAATAAAAAAATACGTTTAAAAGTAAATAAAAGTAATAATATTTAAAACCATACATTTATAGGTAGAAACTAATAACGTAGTGGCCTGTTGCCGTTATCGATAATTTCTTGTAACCGAGTATGCATTCCAGCTACCACATTCCAGTCAGTGCCCTGCAATGACGTCCATGTTGTATTGTTATATTGTCACGATTGCCAATTTACTCGGTAACAATTAATTGTTTAAAATTTACACAAAATAATTTGTGCAGTACTAAAAAAACATTTTTTAAAGCGTGTAATATAAAAAATATTTGGTTAATTTAAAAATAAAGTGTCATTTCTTAACAACGCGTCAAGAAAACCCCGCTTTTAAACAGGAAACCCAAACAAAGGCAATTTGTTCAACAACCATCAAGGAAACCCGAGACGCGACACGCGCGCGCCACGCGGCGAGTAGCGGAACTACCCTCTTTAGGAACAATGCATTGTAAATACCATTTTGGGCTTTAATAATGTTAAATTTTCTTTCTTACGGACGGACGACCCATAATTCCATTTATATTGTTACATAGAGGAAATATTGTATAAAATCAAAGTTACCTATTGTTTGTAGAGTTGCCTATATAATAGCTGGGAATTCCCAAGAGACTACAGCATGGGGCTCTTCAAGAAAGGCGCGAAGAGGTTTTTAGAGGGTCGGCAACGCATGAGTGACACCCCTGGTTTTGCAAATGTCCATAGGCTACGGTGACTGTTTACCATCACACAGGCCGTATGCTTATTTAATACTTATATATTCAAGAATTGCTCAAGTAGGATAGCCGGTTTCCATGCTTACATCCCTCTGCCGAAACGACAGCGGAAGGATGTAGCTCCATGGGCTCTGCATCCTTCCGCTTTTGTATATATTAATAAAATACTAAAAGGTTTTATTACAAAACTGTAAGACGTATTCTTTGCCCACCACTCACACCCACCACTGTGTCTCCTGTGTAGCCAGAATTAACAGCGGCAACCACCGAAAAGACAATGAACAGTGAAGTTCATTCCTGGCCCGGGGGTTAATTACAGCTGCCTTGGAACTCACAACGAATTTAATCAGAAGAAATTTGTAGGAGTAGGAAGTTTTGGAATTGCCTTCCCCTCTTGGCAAAGTGAGAGGCAGCAATATGACAAATAAGGCATTAGAAAACCTCAAAGAGATGGCTAGTCAAGTGAAGCTCAACTGCCGTGCACCACGGTTTATCAAATATCTAACACTATTAGGACCTAAACTGTGAGTTATTACCTAACTGTTACATGTAAGACGTATCTATGAATCCTTCTTCTTCTTCGTGTTACCCCATTAAAATTGGCGGGGTCCGTTGCATAAGACAAAGGACGAGCTCGGTGGCGCAGTGGTGAAATGCGTTGTTACGCTACTTTGACACCAACGCTCGTGGGTTCGATTCCCACACACTACAAACATTTGTGTGCATGAACATGTCTGTTTGTCTTGGTCTGGGTATTTTCTATGTATAATAAGAATGTATTTACAAAAAAAATGTATTTATGTATGTTTATCAGTTGTCTAGTACCCATAACACAGGCTTCGCTTACTTTGGGGCTAGCGCTGTGTAATTTGTCCGACAATATTTATTTGTATATTTATATAATTTGGCGAACATACTGACGGACAGAGGCAAAACCAGACTTTTTTAGGTTAAGTCATACGTCTTCCGAAATATAATTTCTTGGACATGCGCGTGTTTCCTCACGATGTTTTCCTTCACCGCCGAGCGAGTGATACATAGAAATATGTACATAAATCAGAAAACACGAATTTAGTGGTACATGCCAGGATTCAAACCAGGGACTGTAGGCTAACAGGCTGGTTCTATAGCCACTGAGCTATTGCTGCTGCGTGTCTAAGAATCCAATGTCAATTAAACATTTTATTAGAGCTTAGAGCTTCCAACATGTGTAACATGGGATGTTAAACTTGGTGTAACAAGAAAAGGTATGCTCTGCATAATAAGAAAGCATTTTTAAAACCAAATAAATGAATAAATAAAATTTAAATGCAGGATGAAAGAATGACGAAGCAGATATACAATGCAAAAGTGCAAGGATATAGGAGCCGAGGAAGGCCAAGACGTACCTACCATGACCAAATTGGTCGTGTCCTATCAGAAGGTGATATCACAAGCCCTAGAAACCGCCGAGCGTGCATGAGAAGAGCGAAGAAGCGAGTGAGATATGTAAGGATCGAGTCACGTGGCGCTCTGTACTCTCTGCCTACCCCGCATGGGGTTTGGCGTGAAGTTATAGGTAGATAGATTTTAAAACCAAATTCGCATCAAAGCTTACACTTGATGCTACATTATCGATCTACTTGAAGTTTATTGAGGGTTGCACGCTAAATTAAACCAAATTGTACCGGCTAACACTATAATAATGCCTTTGATAACCCCCCCTCCTCGTCAATGATTCAATTATTGCTGTCAAAACGATTTATACGCGCCGACTTCGAATATATTGAGGGCACGTGCCCTTTGATTGGGCACACAAGTGTTTTGAAAACAGTTGTTGCAAATTGGTAGAATTATTTTAAGAGAGTACGGATTGGACACTTAGATGGATCAATGACGGACGAACATTTATTTTATACTACGTCGGGAGGCATACAAGCATACGGCCCACCTGATGTAAAGCGGGTACTGTAACCTATTAACTCACAGGAACACAACAACCCTCTAGGGAATTATTATTTGGCTGCGGTTTTCTGTGAGGTGGAGGTACTTCCCCAGACGGGCTGCTTTGATGCGGTTAAAGCGGGTACCGTAACCTATTAGCGCTTGCGATATATTAAGTATCACTCGCGCGATGCCTCCTCTGCTGCTTACACAGCAACTCCTTGGGAGCTTACTGGTGACCTCACTCACACGAACACAACAACCCTCTAGGGCTGCGGTTTTCTGTGAGGTACTTCCCCAGACGGGTTACTTTGATGCGCCCTACCTCTCTTAAAAACACCCAGACCAAGACAAATAGACATGTTCATGCAAACAAATACTTATCCTGTGTGTAAATCGAACACACAAGCGTTGGTGTCAGTTAGCGTTATCAACCACTGCGCCACCGAGCTGGTCACTATGCCTTGCTGTCAAGCTTTCAAATGATTGGTAGAAAAATGATGTCAATATCCTGCTATATGCCTTTATCCTCCTAAAATTTCTATATATTGTGGTTTGCTTTGAGTCTTCTTTGATATTGGGCAGTGTGCACCACGTGTAGGTTCGCTTTGACTGTAAAGATGATAGTGAACCATTTTTTTATACAACGTTGGGAGGCATACAATCATACATCATCGTTAACGTAGTCTATTAACGCTTGTAATATATTAAGTATCACTCGCGCGATGCCTCCTTCGCTGCTTACACAACAACTCCTTACGGGCTTACTGGTGACCTCACTCACACGCAGGAGCACAACAACCCTCGAGGGAATTGTTATTTGGCTGCGGTTTTCTGTGAGGTGGCGGTACTTCCCCAGACGGGCTGCTTTGATGCGCCCTACTTCTCTCGGGATGCATATAAGCATACCGCCACCGGCGATGCCACCTCTGCTGCTAACACAGCTACCCCTTAGGAGCTTACTAGCTATTTATACACCCCCTGATATATTTTCCTACTAAAATGTATTAAAGCAATAATAAATAAATAAATAAATATTGTCGGACAAATTACACAGCGCCACCTAGCCCCAAAGTAAGCGAAGCTTGTGTTATGGGTACTAGACAACTGATAAACATACGTAAATACATTTTTTTTTTTTGTAAATACATACTTATTATACATAGAAAATACCCAGACCAATACAAACAGACATGTTCATGCACACAAATGTTTGTACTGTGTGGGAATCGAACCCACAAGCGTAGGTGTCCAAGTAGCGTAACAGCGCGTTTCACCACTGCGCCACCGAGCTCGTCAAATATTAAAGCAATGATAATTAGGTGTAATCAGATCCTTTATAGCGTGGAATGTTAAACTATTAACCCCCTTTTTAAACTGCTCACCCGTGATTGTTGTTATATTTTCGAGCAATCAGCAGTATTGTGGGAGCGATCGGGCAACACTCGCGTTACTGTCGTGGGAAAATCTCGAGATAAATTTATCTAGATGTGACATTATTCAGATAAAGTATCCATAGATTTATGTCTTAAGTACCTTGTGGGGTGGGCAGGGAGAAAAGAGAGCCTTATGATTCGGTCCTTACACACCTCGCTGGATTCTAAACATTTTTTTTTTACTACGTCGGTAGGCATACGGCCCACCTGATGTAAAGTGGTTACCGTAGCCTTTGAACGCTTGGAATTAAGTTACACTCGCGCGATGCCACCTCCTTAGGAGCTTACTGGTGACGTCACCTCAGGAACACAACAGCCCTTCAGGGAGTTGTTATTCGGCTGCGGTTTTTCTGTGAGGTGGAGGTACTTCCCCAGACGGGCTGTTTCTGTGGCTGCTGCTGTTTTGTCGGGCAGTATTGATGCGCCCTACCTCTCTCAAAACCATCCAGACCAAGACAAACAGACTTGTTTATGCACACAAACGTTTGTCCTGCGTGGGAATCAAAGCGAGCTCGTCGATAGCCCCGTTTCATGTACACCAACGGGTTTCTAGGGCTCCTGACATCACCTTCTGATAAAAGGCGATCAATTTGTTGGTGTCTTGGGCTTTCTCGGGTCCTCTTTTTTTCCATTTTTAGAGTTCCGTACCCAAAGGGTAAAACGGAACCCTATTACTGAGACTTCGCTGTCCGTCCGCCCGTCCGTCACCAGGCTGTATCTCACGAACCGTGATAGTTAGACAGTTGAAATTTTCACAGATGATGTATTTCTGTTGCCGCTATAACAACAAATAAAATAGAATAACATAAATATTTAAGGGGGCTCCCATACAACAAACGTGATTTTCTTTGCTCGTTTTTGCTCGATATTGATAACGGCAACAGGTAGACGCTTGAAATATTCACAGAATATTTAGTTATATATTTACTTTAAGAATAAATAATTAAATTAAAATAAAATAAATATTTAAGGGGGGCTCCCATACAACAAACGTGATTTTTTTGCCGTTTTTATAGATAATGGTACGGAACACTTCGTGCGCGAGTCCGACTCGCACTTGGCCGACTTTTGTATAGTATATATGTTTTCTCTTTCCTTTATTACGCATTCTTTCTACGAGTACATGCCCGGGACAATAGAACATGCGTTTTCTTATTTTAACATCGACATCTTTCAGATCAACTGTCTTTCTTACTTTCTTACACAATTGTTGCGAATGCAGTCAGCAAATGTACCGCCATTTTGCTCAACGTTCGCATTTTCAACAATCTTTAGATAAAGATAGATAGATAAAGTTTTTATTTGTACCAAAGAACACACATTTATACAATAAACAAGGGTGTAGGTAGACATGTCTCAAACCAAGTGGTAGTGCTCCACGCACTCTACACTTATACACTTTAATTATACATTGTGGATAGTAATATCACAATATGTATCGCAGAATAAATAATACAATAAATTATACCAAATACGTCATCTAAACAATTAAAACGAGCAAAAGACAAAGTCACATAGTTAAGAAGTTATTAAAATTTCGAAGTATTTAGTACCTACACCACATTGCAGTGGGACATCGTCATGCACGTGTGTCGCAGTGATACAAAGAGGTAACAGCTCAGTGGAATATTTGCTAGTGAAGCAAATCACTGATTTTCAGCTGCGACCTAACGATGCCGCAGGGATGCGCGCAACGATACAAACTGTTTTTGTTTACATTTTAGTGAAAAATATGTGAATCTGTAAACAGTTGTAAAAGTGAAAGTGAATGAGATCTAATGAAAGTTTGCACACATCTTTATGGTACTTTCATGATTTCTTTGTCATTCCCAGCGTTTACAATCATAAGTAAGAGTTGGGATTAGCATCGCCTTGTGTATTAAAATGACCGAAACACTTATTGAAATAAAACTTCTTCACGCACGCTTGACTTGGGGAGTAAGCTGGTGGATGCGTGACGAGAGCGTTACGAAAAGTGTGATCGGGCGAGGCGAACGGAAGTTGAGAGGGAGATATAAGTTAGTGAAGATATAAAGAGAGAGAGAGTTACGTTTCGTATATTACTGTAGGGGCAAGAGAGAGAGGTGCGAGCACACATTTTCTTTCTCTCTTTCTCTCATAGCGAGTTAAGTTTCGTATATGTAAGACACAGTGCAGGCCTATTGTCTGTATCACACTATGGAGCTAAAGAAGTTTTATTTCAGTCGTGTGGTCTAAAGCACACTCGTTTTTTTTACAATAAGGTAGGTGTTTCGATAATTTACTAAAACATTTAATTATCTGTTTACACTACACAAGTCCTCTTCCTCCTAGTCTCCTCTATTCCTCTAGTTATCTAATTTCCTAAAACATTAGGATTGGCGCGACCCTACTGAAGCCTAAGGATTTGGCGAAGATACTGATCATGACATAGAGCGGTTGCCGTCACCCCTCCACAACCCAGAGGGTCAACCAGACCTTTCTTAGGTCAGATCATACGTCTTTCGGAATGTAATTTCACGGCCGTGCGTATTTACTCATGATATTTTCCTTCACCGCCGAGGTGAGTATCATCTATCTATCTATAACTTTACGCCAAATCCCTTGCGGGGTAGGCAGAGAGAACCGAGCGCCTCGGGACTCGATCCTTACATATATCACTCGCTTCAACCATTCATTGCTCTTCTCATGCACGCTTGGTTTCTAGGGCTCCTGACATCACCTTCTGATAGAACACGACCAATTTGGTCATGGTAGGTAAGTCTTGGCCTGCCTCGGCTCCTACATCTTTCCACTTTTGCATTGTATATCTGCTTCGTCATTCTTTCATCCTGCATTCTTTCTACATGTCCGAACCTGGAGCGTGCCTCTTCTTATTTTAACACCGACGCTCTCTTTCAGACCAACCCTGTTTCTAACATCATCATTGCGAATACGGTCTACAAGCGTTTCGCGACAAATTTTGCGCAGCGTTCGCATTTCGACCGCGTTTATCCTACTTTCATGCTCTCGTTTTCTTCTCTATTCTCTTTCGTGAGTATCATAAGTGACAAATATGTACGTAAAATCAAAAACACGCATTTAGAGGTACATGATTTGAACCAGGGAGCGTCGTTAATAAGCTGATTCGTTATCTACTAGGCCATCTCTGCTCTTCCACGATGCACAAGCCATATCCAGTAGAGTATCATTTACTCTGTGTACCCATCTCAGTGCCCTAGCTCTCGAGTTTGGCACAACGTTTAAAAACATACGTGTTTTATCTCTATTAGCGCCAAGGGTAATTGGAAAGGTGTCTAAGTGGATAGAGATCGAGATTGTCTATGGTACAGTCAAGGGCACATCAAGATTCACTCTAGAGGTCCTACTTTAACCGACTGCAAAGGTGAATGTGTCTAATGTTACTGATTTTACACGATTGCCCCAAAAAAAGAGGAAATTATTTTCAAAGTTCAGTGGCGGAGTGGTTATGATATTTTAACACTAACACGCGTGGGTTCGATTCCCACGCAGGACAAATATTTGTGTGCATGAACGTGTCTGTTTGTTTTGATCTGGATGTTTTCAAGAGAAGTAAGGCACATCAAAGTAAGGCAATACAGACTGAGGCAATACCCTTACAGAATACCGCAGCCAAATAACAACTCCCTGGAGTGTGATATTTTTTTACTTCTGTTCGTCATGTCAAGTCATCGTCAATTATAAACTGATTTTAATAATAATAATAATAATAATAATAATAATAATATATTTATTTCTTCTCACACAACTTACAATAATTTTACAAAAGATGGATATTTTATCTAAATAAGGAAAAATAATCCAAATTGAAAAACATTTAAAATATACCTAACCAAAATAAGCAACAACAATATTCTCTGAATTATGTGTGAGAAGCTGGCGCCCGAAGTAGGCTTTGAGAAGCCTGTAGTACAGGTCGCCAGGCTCCCACCTCTCGTTGATATGCTACAAGTATATACCCATTATATGCCGTGGGTGAGCAGAAAGCACATCCACTCGAAAATGCATACCAGGCAAGTACCTGTAACCTGTTGCATGAATGATGAAAAACTGAATCCTTATAATATATTTGTATATATAGATATAAGTGTATCTGTATGCTCGTGTTTGTTTTAAGTATTTTTTTGTGTATTGTTAAAAAGTAATAATTTATGTGCATGAAATGTTAAAACGCTGTATTTTAGCAATGAGTAAATTGTTTAAATTTTAGTTTAGGTTTGGACTAATAGAATTATTTCAGTTTGCTCATAATTTAGTGTGATTAACCACTTTCGTAGCTTTTCTTTACATTGATGTTTATTGGTTGAGTAAATGGATAGCATTTTGTTGGCTATGTTATATAAGAAGCCTCCCAAAAAGCGAAAATATTTTCTTATGTATGTTGTTCTAATTCTAACAGTTTCAATAACTTTATACGATCGTCTAGCAGTTAGTGGTTTGACATCTTCATGGGGGATAATTGTATGTTGCTTTAAGATAGTGTGCATGATAAAGATTTGTCTTACTGTGAGTACCTGCCAGTACTTGTATACAAGATCAGTTGGATGTCTAAATGGGAAGAAACCACTAACCTTTAATATTGCCCTTTGTGCAACTTCGATTTTTTTCATAATTGCTTTGGGTGCCCCACCCCATGATGTAATACAGTACGAGAGAATACTCTGTACAAGTGCAAAATAAACACATTTAAGGGAAGGACGATCCATTACGTATCTTAAATTTTTGAATACATATATTAATTTTCGCAACCTTTTGGAAAGCATTTCTATATGATTTTGGAAGGATAAGTGATTGTCTATTATTACTCCAAGATATCTAATTGATGTAACTAATTCTATGCTTTGACAGTTACATAATAGTTTATTTGTGTAGTCAGAACATTTGTGCGCAATGAGTGGATTATAAAAAATACTTTTAGAATGCATCTTACGCATCGAGAAGGTCATATATTTGGTTTTTTCGGAGTTTAAGGTTAATAGGTTTATTCTTAACCAGTTGTTAATACTATTGAAACCATGTTGGGCAGCATCCTGTGCAGCTTTCCATGTATTGGCAGAAAACAACAAACAAGTGTCATCGGCATATGAGATAATTTGACCATTGGTAAGCCGCAACGAAGAAAGATCATTTATATATATGGAAAATAGAGTAGGACCCAGGATGCTACCCTGCGGGACACCGTAACAAATGGGGGCTTTATTGCTAATAAAATTACCAATTTTTGAACTTTGTGTTCTATCCAACAGATAGTCTCTAAAAAGATCCAGTTGCTTCCCTCTAATCCCGTATGATTCCATTTTATTAATTAGTATTGGTATAGAGACCGTGTCAAATGCTTTCGCAAGATCTATGAATATCCCAATAACCTTGTTAGATTTATCTAAGTTTTTTACGACGAAATCGGTTAGTTCATGAACTGCTCCATCTGTACATTTACCCTGTCGAAAACCAAACTGATTCCGCGAAAACAAGTCATTACTTTCAAAGTAATTTACTAATTGTTTATTGATAATTTTTTCAATGATCTTTGAAAATGCTGGAAGGATTGAAATAGGGCGGTAATTGCTAACATGATCTCTGTCCCCAGCTTTATAGATTGGGTGAATAATGGAATATTTGAATATCCGCGGAAATACACCATTATTTAAGCATAGGTTGTAGATGTACGTCATTGGTGGGACAAGGTATTTTCTAAATTCCTTAATAAATATATTAGAAATATTATCCCAACCTTCAGAACACTTGTTTTTTAAACCCATAACAAATGTGTCCACCTCTTTCTCGTCCGTATTTAATAAGACAAAAGAAGAAGCCTGTACCGGTATTGACTTATTAGCTTGAGACGTATTTTGTTCATCTGATGAAACTGTCTCCGCTAGTTGTCTTCCCACATTTGCAAAAAAATCATTGACCAGATTAACAGATTCTTCAGGTGTTTTTAAGCAATTAAGAAGTTCTGTAGCAGGAGTATTCGATTTTTGAGTATTTGTTATGTCCTTCACCGCTGCCCATAGTTTTTTACTATCTTTTCCTGCTTTGTTAATTAATTCTTTATTATATCTTAGCTTGGCTTTTTTAATTAATGTATTACAGTAATTTCGGTATCTAGTATAAGTTAATTTCAGTATATCATTATTCGGCGCTGCTTTGTATTTTCTGTATAAATTATCCCTATTTTTTATACATCGTAATAAGCTTGTAGAAATCCATGGTTTTAAGGTTCGTTTGCGATTTGGGATTGTGTATTGAATTGTGTAAGATGTTAGCAGCTGTTGTAAAAATGTAATAAATTGATTGGCTGCCTTATTAGCATCACTACATTCAAATACAAAGTCAAAAGTAGTGTCTTCTAATATTGCTTTAATTTTGTCAAACTCAATTTTTTTACATATCTTTTTAGTATTTTTGCTTTTCTCTTTATTAGTATCTAATAACAACATCACTGCTTGATGGTCTGTTACTGTAGAATTTAATACTATTGTATTAGCCTGCCATTTGGTACGCAACATGACATGGTCAAGACATGTATGAAGCCTTGTCTCCATGTTATGTGCTGGCAATAAGCCATGAAAAGCATTTATGTTGAGATATTCAGACGCCCTATCGTCTCTTGTGTTATCTGTTATGTCAATATTTACATCACCCATCACTGCAACATTTCTGTGCGATGATAGCGATGTGAGAATATTATCCAACGATTTTATAAATGTATCTGTTTTTTTAAAGCACGGTGGACGATAAACAGAAACTATGGTTATACTAGGGTGTTTTATTATCAGACAATTGCCTTCCTGGAATGGGGGTTCGATGATATTTATTTTTAGATTATTTTTGTAATATATTACAATACCATCATTTTGATTGTAATTATTGGTAGATTTAAAGTGTGTGTATCCCTTTATCTGAGGTATAAATGGATTAACAGACAGCCAGCATTCAGTAAATATAAGTATATCGCAATTAATTTTTATTTGGTCGAGCAATATAAGAAAATCATCTAGATTATGTGATATGCTTCGAATATTTTGGTGTATTATAGTAAGACACTTCTCTGTATCCATATCGGATAAAAAGTCATCATGAGTGTCACAACGCATGGATTTTGCTACTACAATGCTTTCGACATTTTGTAATAATATATTCATATTATCGAATTTTGAATAACAAGTGGCTGCTCGACAGAACATGCAATGCAATTATTTTTGAAGCTAGTATTAACTATGTAAGTAAAAGAAGCAACACAATACAGATTAAACATTATTGTTATTATAGAAAAGGTAGAGAAATAGTCACACATTAATATAATAACGTCCATTGTTTCGAAATGATTTTTTGGAGAAATTGATGTTAAGTAGTATTGTGAGAAAATCACACAAATTATATAACTGTGCACACGCGTTATTTCATTTGTAATTTTGCTTTGTACATTTGTATAAATAACCGCCATCATATATATTATTATCTTGCATAAATCATAATAATTGTTATTCGTGAAGAGTAGTTGTATTAATGTGTGTAATATTGAACTATATATCTCCGTTAACACCCTAAAATTATAATTAAAACTAAAATTACAAAATACAACAAAAAATGTGATACAGACATACCAAGCTAGCGCATAAATTAAATAATGCTGTATTACATCTAGTCATTTCAGTTTAGCAATGTCCTCTTCTGAGTCAATCCTGATAGGTGTTATATTCTTATCGTATTCTTTGCATAGGTATACTTTTCCGTATGATATCCAGCACCTTTCATAATTGTTTGTCCTTGCGAATTCCCGCGCCAAATAATGCAATCGCCTAGCTTTGGTAGTCAATGCTTCACTTACAAAGACCGGGCGTGTGGGCCCTTCGATGTTTAATTGTGTGGAATTTAACTTGGAGCCCTTATTATTTCTGTTGTAAGATTTAACACTACGAATAATTGACTCCTTCAGTGAGGTCCTAGTAAACTCAGCAACAATGTGACCGCTGCTATTCTTGGTGGAGGACTTAACACGATATACCTCACGGATTTCACTATCTTGAATTGACTGTTCAAGAACTGCGCCAACCTGCCTGACAATACCACACAAAGTTTGTCTATTTTCTGACTGCACTTTAGGAACATTTCTGATTTCAATAGTAGCGGCAAGAGACTTCCTTTCCATAAGCTCAATCCTGATCAGAAGTTCCTTAATTACAGCTTGCTGAGATTCATATTTTGACAGCAGCAATCTATTTTGCTCACAGACCTCATCATACTTGTCCGACATAAATTCCAGTGATTGTTTAATCTCTAAATTTTGCTCTTCGATTCTTCTAAAAGAGGTAGAAAAGGTTTCAAACTTTTTGTCTTGTTGAGTCTTCATGTCAAGTATCATGTGCTTGAGCTCTTGAATTTCAGAACTACTGTCTGACAATATGTTATCGCATTTTCTTTTAGTTCTGCGTGACGTATTTAAATTTGGTTGCATATCAATGTCAAGTTCCTTTCTACTTGTAGAAGCAGTGTCCAGCTTAGGCTCCGACAGGTGTCTGGTGGGAGTACTACCTATCTTAGTAATATGATACTTGTTAGTTGGAGTCCTTTGTGTGCTCATGATTTGTTTTATGTAAGTATGTAGATCAATAATCCGACCAACTGCCTAGTCCTCAAACCACAGCCAACGTCCTTATCACACTATTATTGGAGCGACACTGTGCACTTCTGGTACTAAACTTGAGATACGACGCAGGTGGGTTGCTGTATAATGTCTCGCAGCACAGCTCTCACTCTCGTGGAGAGTCGTAGAACTTGCACTTGTAGCGGTTTGCACTGATTAAGAGCTGTAATTTCGTCGCGGGCCGTACTGTTAGATTGGCTCAGCGGGGAAAACAGCATTCACTTGCAGCGCCTCCGTCTCCGGGTTCGTATCCACGCACGGTCACAACAGAAATCACTTTATTATTTATTTATTTTAATTTCAAATAAATTTATTTAAACTGCGACAGATCAGTGGGCACGTCCAAGCCTGACAGCGGTCCGAGGGGGAGAGGATTTTGGAAACTGTTTGAGAGTTTCCTATAGCGTTATTGTGTTCGTCTGTATGAGTTCAACAGAATGCTGCCGAGCTAAGTATTATAAATTAAAACTTCGTTTCAAAAGTATTCATCAAAAGACTTTAAAGTCAACTCCATCACATAAATAGGGCTTCAGCGTAGGGGCTGAACTCGCGATAAGTCACGCGCTCATTAGCGGTGACAGTCGAGAGCCGGCAGCGGAGCCCTAAGTGCTGTGTTTACGACATTTTAGATGGTTTTTGTTTACGTACAAAACACAGTTTGTTATCGTGAATACTTGTGGTTATAATTAACCGTCTCCAAAAATAGAGTTCGGTGGCTCGGCCGTGAATGACGCGACTTTGACACCGACGCTCGCGTGCTCGATTCCCACACAGGCAAATATTT
This sequence comes from Pyralis farinalis, assembly GCA_947507595.1. Classification (NCBI taxonomy): domain Eukaryota; kingdom Metazoa; phylum Arthropoda; class Insecta; order Lepidoptera; family Pyralidae; genus Pyralis; species Pyralis farinalis. The sequence goes on from OX382263.1 coordinate 4,467,399, forward strand.
GTGTGCATGAACATGTGTGCTTGTCTCGGTATGGATGTTTTAAGAGAGATAGGGCGCATTAAAGCAGTCCGTCTGGGAAAGTACCTCCACCTCACAGAAAATCGCAGCCAAATAACAACTCCCTAGAGGATTATTGTGTTCCTGCGTGTGAGTGAGATCATCGATAAGCTCCCAAGGAGTTGCTGTGTAAGGCAGAGGAGGCATCGCGCGAGTCATAATTAATATATCGCAAGCGTTAATAGGCTACGGTACCCGCTTTACATCAGGTGGGCCGTATGCTTGAACACCTCCCGACGTAGTATAAAAAAAGAGTCTCTCAATTTGTCATTGCTTTATTTATAGCTTCACGTAAAGTCTACTGCGGGGTATGCAGCGAGGACCGACCGCTTACGTACCCTTTGCTCGCTCCTTCAACTTTCATAGCCCGCCTCCAGATCGGTTTATTTCCACTTCCCGTACTTCCAGGGGCTCGTTGTTGTCTATAGACCACAGTAGTTAAATGAGAAATAATCTTCGAGTGGTTTGATAACACTGGCCTCTGCCAATTCACATTTTAGTAGCGTGGTGAAGTTCTAAACCTCTTTGGTATCTCTACAGTGCAGTGGTTAACTGATGCTGTGGTGATGGATGGTTTCATAGACATATATTTAGAGTTCCGTAACCTCAAAAGGCAAAACGGAACCCTTATATCACTTTATTGTCCGTCTGTCTGTGTCAAGACCTTTTTCTCAGGGACGGGTAGAGCTATCAAGCTGAAACTAATATCACTTACTTAGGTGTCAACACAATGAAAAGATCGGCTGTTTATGCCTCGTTTATACGCTATTTTGACACTCGCAAGGGAATCAAAACCTATAGGGGTACTTCCCGTCGACTTAGAAATAGGAAATTTGGTAAGAAGCAAGGTAAATATGTAGTTATAAAACACAAAAATATATGTTTTTGCGAAAATAATTTTAGAAAATATTTGTTACGGAACCCTCGCATAGCGAGTCGGACTGGCACTTGACGACTTCATTTACGTACAATGTCGGGCGTAAAAGCATATTTTGCGCCCGAACGGTTAAACTATACCTATTGATCAATAGGCGCTAAAATACAACAATTTTGTGAGCGCGGGGTGTATTCATGAGTAGTCAAGTGGTTTATTTATTTGTGGGCCCACTTGTTGTAAAGCGAATTACCGTAGCTTATGAACGCTTGCAATACATTATGTATTGCTCTAAGATGCTGCCTCTGCTGCTAACACAGCAACTTCTTAGGAGCTTACTGGTAACCTCACTCACTCACATGAACACAACCCTCCAGGGAGTCATTTGGGTGCGGTTTTCTGTGAAGTAGAGGCACTTCTGATATTTCTAACGGTGACTATCTCGGTAACTGATTTACTATATTGTAGTCGCTTTTTTTTTTACACAACGTCAGCAGGCATACGAGTACAAGCATCCGGCCCACCTACCTGATGTAGTTACCTTGGCCTATGATCGCTTGCAATTTAGGATGCAACACAGCAACTACTTAGGACCTTATTGGCAACCTCACTTACTCGCAGGAACAGAATACTTAATACTCGAGCGAGTTATGCGAGTACTGCGATTTTCTACAGGTAAGTCACTTACTATTAAGAGTATTTTTAAGAGAGGTAGGGTGCATCAAAGCAGCCCATCTGGGGAAGTTCCTCCACCTCACAGAAAATTGCAGCCAAATAATAACTATTAAGTTCCTAAGGAGTTGCTGTGTTAGCAGCAGAAGTGGTATTGCGCGTGATACTTAATGCATTACAAGCGTTCATTGGCTACGGTAACTGCTTTGCATCAGGTGAGCCGTATGCTTCGATGCCTCCCTTGGTTGTATATAAAAAAAAACTTCAAAGTAGGTACTTCCCCAGTCGGGCAGTATTGATGCGCCCCACCTCTCTTAAAAACATCCAGACCAAGACAAACGGACATGTTTATGCACAGAAATGTTTGTCCTGTGTGGGAATCGAACCCACGACCCGCGTTGGTGTAGCGTTGCTAACTTGGACGCAGAGCTCGTCAGCCGCCATTGTTCAAAAAATCAATTTACAACCAAACCCTGGATTCTTCACAAGTCTTTAATAACCATTCTAACAAACGACAATCGGTCAAAGTGACCCCAAATCTGTAAGCTTTTGATCCCTAATTGACCTGCTGTGATTGGTCAGAATTGGATCTCTGCGCGCGCGGTGAGTGGTGATTGGTCGGCAGTGTCGTGACCACGCCTTTGATGTGGATTAGGGTGAGGTCGGGGTGAATCGTTGAGGGTTTAAGGGATTAAATAGTCTTGATCATTTTGGATTAAAGGATAATATATTTATTTTCAATTAGACGAAAATATTTTTTTTTTAATAAAGGACAGTGAGAAAACGCCTAGATGGCGAGAAGTTGCTGTAATTGCTATAACACGTGATGGTTATAGGCTACGGTAACCGTTTCACATCCGGCACACCGTATACTTGTGTGTTAGGTACATAACTTAATGATCCTCGTGGCTGAGTAGTTAGTATGTTGCTTTAACACCAAGGCCCGTGTGTTCGATTCCCATGCAGGCAAATATGTATGTGCATGAACATGTTTAGATGTTTTTAACAGAAGAAAGGCGCATCAAAGGAGCGTGACTGTTAAATTGCCTCCACCTCACTCCACTGTGTCTCCTGTGTAGCCAGAATTAACAGCGGCGACCACCAAAAAGGCAATGAACAGTGAAGTACATTGCTGTCCCGGGGGTTAAACTACAGCTGCCTTGGAACTCACAACGAATTTAATCAGAAGAAATTTGTAGGAGTAGGAAGTTTTGGAATTGACTTCCCCTCTTGGCAAGGTCCCAAGGGATCTTATGTGAAGATATACATATATAAATTAAATTGTATTTGAGCAGATTGGAATAAACTTGAGCCCAGTGGATAAAGAATCGACGTATTCACCAACTGGTTTCCGGTTTGAATACTGACGTGGACCACTAAATTCGTCTTTTCGAATTTATGTACATATTTGTAACTAGCTGCTGCCCGCGGCTCCGCCCGCGTGGAGTCGAATAACGTAGCCTATGTGTTAATTCAGATCATAATCTATCTACGCGCCAAATTTCACTCAAATCCGTTCAGCCGTTTAAGTGTGAAAGAGTAACAAACATCCATACATACAAACTTTCGCATTTATAATATTAGTAGGATTATCACTAGCTCGGCGGTGAAGGAAAATATCGAGAGGAAACCAACACGTCCAAGAAATTATATTTCGGAGGACGTGTGAATTAACCTCAGAAAGGTTTGATTACCCCTGTGGAGTGTCGTGGAGGTCTGACAAATCTGAAAAATTAGTGTTTTCGCCAAATCCTTAAGCTAAGGTAACAGACCTCGCAAATCTTAATGGATTAGGAAACCGGATAACGCTAAAAGGAAGCTTGTTGCAATCAAATACGTGGGATTTCTCTAATTACATTTTTATTATATGAAAGTAACTGTACCTATGTCTTGCTACCTTGAACAAGCGTACGGCCTGCCTGATGGTAAGCAGTTACCGTAGCCAATGGACATTTGCTACACCAGGGGTGTCACTCTTGCGTTGCCGATCCTATAACGTAATCCAAGATATGAAGGATATATTATTGCCATAACGGATTTTTAAAAGAGGTCTAAGCTCCGATCACGGCTATACCATGACCGGGGCTTAGACCTCTTGAAAAATCCGTTGTAAGTTGTAATTTCCATATTAATAAAAATACACATACTTTACAGGCACAACATTATCATTCTCAACATGTAAGACACACAAACACAGCACTCTCAAACACAATCACTGCACACAACTACACTCATACTCCACGTCCTTTATAGCGTAAGCAATGATTTGTTATACACAATGTAACTACGAGTATATCTTTAAGGAAGAGCGGTGTCTCCAATCACAAGCATAATTCCGCTTACATGGAGACTCCGGTCACGACAAATGTAACTAGTTTAAGTTACTGAATAAAGATTTATTATAATAGAAAGCAGTGGGCGGTAGGTAGTTACCGAGCGGCGTAGCTCCTTGCGTGCACACGGGCGAGGGCGAAGCGCCGCGCTGCACCATCGCTTTCAATACAGCGGGATCGGGAAAACGCCAGAAACAGGACGAAGATAAATTAAATTGTACCTGATTGTTTCAAGTATCAAGCACGTGAAGTCGAAGTACACGCGCTTTGCATCCGGGGATCATCCGGGAGTGGGTTACACAATCCTCCGTCAATTTAGTCGGCTATCCGGCTGTGAAGCTATGTATTACGTTAGGAAGTGTACACACCTGTAAAGACAAATCTATACATATAAATAAAATTTAAGTGTCTGTCTGTAATTTCAAAATAAAGCCTTTATCTTAAGCTCATATTATTATTTTCACGTTACCAAAGCCTAAATACGCATTTTTAAATTTTTTGTCTGTCTGTCTGTCTGTTTGTTTGTTCGGGCAAATCTTCGAAATGGCTGAACCGATTTTAACGGGACTTTCACTGGTAGGTAGAGGACTGTTCAGAGCAGAATATAGGGTACTTTTTATCCCGTAAATATTTAGGGTTCCTGCGTAAAAAATGAAAAACTGTTAAAATTAGGGGGAAATATCTTCCGACACATAAAGAGACTGCAATTTTATTTTTATTTTCATAGAATACGTATTTTTTGTAACATAAAATAACTACGCATTTTTTATGTAATTGGCAGAGCTGCGATAGCCAGCGGAGCCACATTACCCTCAAAATTGCCGTTTGGGGTAGACTGATGTCATCCAGCTAGCGTTTAGACGGTAATAGTGAGAAACTCCAAAATCGACACACTAATAGCTAACATATTGTAGTTTTGTATCCTTTAATTTGAAATTTAAATGTTCGTTGGTGAGGAAGAACGGTCCAAAATCGTTCCAATTAGAAAAAAAATCGGCCAAGTGCGAGTCGGACTCGCGCACGAAGGGTTCCGTACCATTATCTATAAAAACGGCAAAAAAATCACGTTTGTTGTATGGGAGCCCCCCTTAAATATTTGTTTTATTTTGATTTAATTATTTATTCTTAAAGTGAATATATAACTAAATATTCTTTGAATATTTCAAGCGTCTACCTGTTGCCGTTATCAATATCGAGCAAAAATGAGCAAAAAAATCACGTTTGTTGTATGGGAGCCCCCTTAAATATTTATTTTATTCTATTTTTTAGTATTTGTTGTTATAGCGGCAACAGAAATACATCATCTGTGAAAATTTCAACTGTCTAACTATCACCGTTCATGTGATACAGCCTGGTGACAGACGGACGGACGGACGGACGGACGGACAGCGGAGCCTCAGTAATAGGGTTCCGTTTTACCCTTTGGGTACGGAACCCTAAAAAAAACATATGGGAAAACGTATGGCTGGCCACTCTGCAGTGCAGAGTCTGCACTGCACTCCCATCAACAGAAAAAGTAACAGCACTCGTCGCTAGATGTCGTACAGGGTTCCATATATTTTTAAAAAATTAAAAAATTAAAATAAAATATTTAAATATTTTTTAAATTTAAAAAATATCAGCTCTGCCTACACAGCTTGCTGTTATTTACTAGTATAAATAAAATACATATACGTTGCCTCCTGTAAAGGTCAATAGATGGCGCTGTACGAAAATTGAATCGCTCTATTGTTGCATCTACGACCGTGAACTTTGTTTTTTTTTAAACAAAAACAATTTCATGTCTACATAGAAATAAAGGCTACTAAAAGCCCAAATCTCATGTGTGCGAAGCCGCGAGCTTCTGCTAGTTGAATATAAAGTTACATTTTTAGCCGAGTGACCAAAAACGAGGGTAATGTTTTTCGCGAGTATGTATGTATGTGGCCTCCTGTAACGTAAACTTGCTGGTAATTAAAAAAAGAAAAACAAAAAGTATGAGAAATTAATCAAATACAATATAATTTGATTATTTTAAATAGAAGTCTAAGTGTCCGCGTATCACTCGCGCGTTGCAAGCCCTTCAGCTAACTCTCCAACTTCTTAAAATTTTACTGGTAACACTGGAAAACCTCCAGGGAATTGTTATTTGGTTGCGGTCTGCTGTTAATTATTTATTTATTACTTGGAAGACTTGCGTTATTGTAATTAGTAAAAGAGGTAGGTCGCAACAAAGCAGCCCGGGTTGTTGTGTTTCTGCGTATGAGGGAGGTGACCAGTAGGTTGCTGTGTTTGCAGCAGAGGTGGCATCACGCGTGTGATATTTAATATATTGCAAGCGTTATAGGCTACGGTAACCACTATACACATCAGGTGGGCCGTATGGTTATGTCTCTCGACGTTGTATAAAAACACCCACCCAGGCGTTATTATGCGTTACTCAAATTTGCAGGCAATTGGTTCTAAAATACGATGTGCAGGGTTCCGCCACTAATTAGTTTATGCTAGTGATCGTCTCTGCATCACATGTTAATATTCTAACGACTACTGCAGCGTCTGAGGATATCTCGTGGAGAAAAACACGTGTCGCAGAGACGGAGCGACCAGGCCAACAACGGTGGCGGGTGCATGCGGTTCACATTTCAGATGGCGAACACTCGCAGACACAACCGCAGCAGTCGAGGCAGAGACTACGTGTCATCACTGCCATGGGCAGCCATGACACGTATCAATCTATTACGGCAGTAGATGAATGCCGGCCCGAGACAGTCCGCATGATCTAATAGTTAGTGGAGGCTCACAAAGTAGATCTTGAAAATAGGTCTTTTACAAAACAACGCCAGAATTCATTATCTATTTTACAATCTGGCTTTAATTTTTATTTCATAATATTGGTTAAGATTCGAAGAAGATGTGATGATAAAGTAAACAGTTGAAATAATATAAAAAATCGGCCAAGTGCGAGTCGGACTCGCGCACGAAGGGTTCCGTACCATTATCTATAAAAACGGCGAAAAAATCACGTTTGTTGTATGGGAGCCCCCTTAAATATTTATTTTATTCTATTTTTTAGTATTTGTTGTTATAGCGGCAACAGAAATACATCATCTGTGAAAATTTCAACTTTCTAACTATCACGGTTCATGAGATACAGCCTGGTGACAGACGGACGGACGGACGGACGGACGGACAGCGGAGCCTCAGTAATAGGGTTCCGTTTTACCCTTTGGGTACGGAACCCTAAAAATCGCCCAAGTGCGAGTCGGACTCGCGCGCGAAGGGTTCCGTACCACTATAAAACGGCAAAAAAATCACGTTTGTTGTATGGGAGCCCCCCTTAAATATTTGTTTTATTTTAATTTAATTATTTATTCTTAAAGTGAATATATAAGTAAATATTCTGTGAATATTTCAAGCGTCTACCTGTTGCCCTTATCAATATCGAGCAAAAACGAGCAAAATAAAAATCGGCCAAGTGCGAGTCGGACTCGCGCACGAAGGGTTCCGTACCATTATCTATAATAACGGCAAAAAAAATACGTTTGTTGTATGGGAGCCCCCCTTAAATGTTTGTTTTATTTTAATTTAATTATTTATTCTTAAAGTAAATATATAACTTAATATTCTGTGAATATTTCAAGTTGCCGTTATCAATATCCAGCAAAAATGAGCAAAAAAATCACGTTTGTTGTATGGGAGCCCCCTTAAATATTTATTTTATTCTATTTTTTAGTATTTGTTGTTATAGCGGCAACAGAAATACATCATCTGTGAAAATTTCAACTGTCTAACTATCACGGTTTATGAGATACAGCCTGGTGACAGACGGACGGACGGACGGACAGCGGAGCCTCAGTAATAGGGTTTCGTTTTACCCTTTGGGTACGGAACCCTAAAATCACGTTTGTTGTATGGGAGCCCCCTTAAATATTTATGTTATTCTATTTTTTATTTGTTGTTATAGCGGCAACAAAAATACATCTGTGAAAATTTCAACTGTCTAACTATCACGGTTTATGAGATACAGCCTGGTGACAGACGGACGGACGGACGGACAGCGGAGCCTCAGTAATAGGGTTCCGTTTTACCCTTTGGGTACGGAACCCTAAAAATCACGTTTGTTGTATGGGAGCCCCCTTAAATATTTATGTTATTCTATTTTTTAGTATTTGTTGTTATAGCGGCAACAAAAATACATCATCTGTGAAAATTTCAACTGTCTAACTATCACAGTTCGTGAGATACAGCCTGGTGACAGACGGACGGACGGACGGACAGCGAAGTCTCAGTAATAGGGTTCCGTTTTACCCTTTGGGTACGGAACCCTAAAAAATCGTATTTGGCTTCAATGATGTCAAGGTTAAAGCAATGATGTCAACAGAGGACGTCTTCAATGAAATCTGTTCCACCACATTAACCACAGCAACACTATTCATCCCACTACTGGGATACTGGGATACAGTACAGATCGGGTGCTGCCGAGCTCGGTGCTGCAGTGATTAGTAACGTTACTCTAACACCAATCCTCGTGGGTTCGATTCCCACACGGGGAACATTTGTGTGTATGAACATGTCCGTTTGTCTTTGTCTGGATGTGTTTAAGAGAGGTAGGGCGCATCAAAACAACCCGTCTGGGGAAGCACCTCCACCTCAAAGAAAACCGCAGCCATATGACAACTCCCTAGAAGGTCGTTGTATTCCCGTGTGAGTGAGGTCACCAGTGAGCTCCTAACGAGTTGCAGTGTTTACCAGCAAATTCGCATCGCACGAGCGACTATTAACGGTGACCACTTTACATAAGGTTAGACGTAAGCACATTCAAGTACTAATTTTAATTTATGTACGCTTGTGACCGGTGTGTTCAGTTCCTTATTTGTGGAATCTTCAGTCATTTTCTCGGCATCCTTCAATTTATATTGGCAGGATGTCACTCATTTACAACATATATATTGTGTCGCGGTGAAAACATTGAATTGGTAATTTCATGAAACGACCGGACAGATCGTTAAACATGCATATATATTTTTATATATATATATTTGTAAGTACAAGCCTTTGAATCAATAATTATTTAATAAGCATAAAAGGCGTGAAAAGTTTTATACAAGATCGGCAAAACGCGAGTGAATACCTTGACGTTGCAAGTGTTCATTGGCTACTCCTTAACCATCGCACAGGTTGTACGGTCGTTTGCCACCTTAGTGCGTATTCTCTCAACTTTGTAAAACAAGGTGAATCCCGCGTGTATTGCCATCGCCGCTACACTGACTAAACTCTGGTAGTGCAGCTGAGGTTGGCTATAGAACAATGTACAATCTTCATATGCCTTTTGAACATATGCCTGAGAATATGTTCAAAAGGCACATCAATAATACTCTATGTAAGAAGGTTTATTACAGAATCGATGAATATCTGACTGACAGACATGTTTCGAAACGATTCAGCACAAGTATTAATATATTCTTGTTTGTACCACTTGATATCACTATATGTACACCCACATATATTTATTGTAATATATATTGACGTTTTGAAAAAAAGATCTATATTGGCAAGTTTGTTTTGGCATTTCTTATTTGTCAATGGTCATTTTCGAAATGCTGGTGGATTAAAAAAAAGTGAATAAAGTTATGAAATATTAATAAGATACAATATGAACTGACTTAAAGAAAGTAAGACGTGTCTAAGGGTAGGTGAGGGCCTAATTTTTTTTTTATCTTTGATCGTGGTAGATATTGCTGATTAGGAACCTTATGAAAGTCTGCACTGAAAGATGTGTTAGCTGCGGAGGTAGGTATGCATATACATACACACATATATATATATATATATAGGTATGCACGACCTACTCCTTGTATGGCAAGCGTGTGTAGCCCACGGTAACTGCATTATGTCAAGCGGCGTATTTATTATTAATTTTATTGACCACAATACAGCAGGTACAAGGCAGACGTAATGCTAATTACATTCTCTACCAGTCAACCATTGGGAGCGGAGAAAAAACACGATTGCGGTTTTTAGTAAAATTAAAATAGAATAGCAATAGGCTCTATAAAGAACATACCTACACCTAACTGTACATACATATACATAAACATATGAATACATAAATAACCACGATAATACATACACAACCACAATAATACATACAAAACCCTAGTAATACTGACATATTTTTCTCTATGAATAATATGCTTATTTTAGAACTAAAAAGTTCAATTAATATATTCATTTGTTTGATTGTACATTAGCTGGAGCTAGTTGATCATTATATCCAATTTGAAAGTTGAATATTTAGCCAACATGTATATAAATACTCCCCGTAGCGAAAATGGAAAATAACTATAAAAGTTCAGTCCTGAAGATCTCTCTAATGCCCTCGTCTGAAAAACAGCTCTGCAGACTAAAAAAAAAGATAACTTCGCCCCCACCCTGTAGGCGTCACGGCCCACCCCCGGGCCCCACCCTATCGCGCGACAGTTTAACTCGGTGCGCTGCCGAAATCACCTCGTTTCGGACAACAACCCCCAAAACGGACGATTATCGATATAATTGTCTACATTATGGTCAACTCCATACTTTGATTTAAAAAAATATCTGCCATTATTTATGTTTTATTTATACGCGAAAATTTAACATTATTAAATATTTTAACTTTTAATAATTGTGCGATGTACTTTATGTGCAAAAATTGTCGCGTGTCCAAAGATTAGATTTCCTGTTCTTTTGGTTTGTTTTTTTTTAATTTTAATGATCGCGACGTTTATTTAAACAAAGCAAAGAAGAAAATAAACAAACAGTGCTTATGTGAGTTGTGATTGTAACTATAATTAACAGAATATATAGCTATTTGTGTTTATAAATAAACTTGTTTGTTTTTGAAGTAATAAATGTTAAAATCAAAAATGCACAGAGAAACAGAAATATCTAAAATACATTAAGTGAATACGAAAAAACGCACAAGAAAATGGATCAAGAAACACGAAGCGAGTCACCGACGAATACAAATCACGAACAAACATCAAAAACGTCATTTCTGATCGAAGACATCCTCTACAGAGGGCAACAGAGGAGTTTCAAACCTCCCATATCAGAAGCAAGAAGGTTTGATTACGAACGAGATCCAAAACCCTACTTTCCGATACCTAACGAAGTAAGGCCGCAGGTGCCCAGGGAGGGCTCGTATTTGCAAGTCGCTATGGGTGCATTAGGGGCTTACTTGCACACACCAAATACATACAAGAGCGTCGAAGCACCTTACTTTTTGTCACAAGGTAAGATTTTATGCTCATTTCAGAGGAGGAATTCTATTGTACTTTTACCGTTACTAAATGCAAATAGATCACAGATATATATTTGTTTAAATTACCTATTTTTAGGGTTTCGTACCTCGAAAGGAAAAACTAATCAAAACCTATAGGGTACTTCCCGTTGATCTAGAATCATGAAAATTCAAGAAGCAATGTCATGTAGCACAAGTAAAGGAAAAATCCGAAAACAGTAAATTTGTAGTTACATCACCGGTCTGTCTGTCTGTCTGTCCAGTCAAGACACTTTTTCTCAGCGATGGGTGGAGTACCTACAAGTTTGTACGGAATCCTCGGTGCGCGAGTCGGACTCGCACTTGGCGTCTTATTTATACAACATCGGAAGACATACAAGCATAAGGTCCACCTGTATGATGATGTAAAGCGGTTACCGTAACCTATGAATGGTTGCAACACATTAATTGTCTCGCGCGATGCCACCTCTACTGCTAACACACGTACTCCTTAGAACCTCACTGGCAATCTCATTCACTCGCACACAACAATCCTCGAGGGAGTTTTTATTTGACTACGGTTTTCTGTGAGATGGACGTACTTCTCACGATGCGCTGCTATGACGCGCCGTACCTCTCTGAAATTAATTTAAAAAAAAACAAAATTATTTTATTTGCACAGTTACAAAAGGTCTTCAAGACATGAAAAGTACAATGAATTCAGCATGCATGCAGGTGTGCAAATTATTTAAATTTAATAAGTAATTAAATTAAACCTTTATGCGATTACAAATTTATATACATTCTAAAATATTTTTAAAATTTACTTGTCAAGTATTCTGAGACATTGTAAAAACAATGTTTCAAAATGCAATTTATCAGCTTAATATTAAATCATTTACCAGTAATCAATTGAATATCTTTAGGCAAATACACACATCAAAAGTGTCTAGGGATCAACATATATTTTTGCAATAACTTTTCTCCTGATTGATATTAATTAAAATTTTCTTTAAGGATTCATCAAATAAAGTGTTTTCGTTTGTCTACAGTAACGATAAACCAAGTCACCTTTGCATTAATAAAGAAATTTGCCATTTTCATAATAAAGGGATTTTTGACATTTGAACCACTAACATTAAAGTTCGAAAAAAAGACTGAAATAACAGTTTTCTTTAAAATTTTATTGGGTAACTTAAACAATTAATAATCCGTGTTTCTACCGCGAACACTAACAACACAAGAACATCGGTTTGGCATACTCAAAATGAGTTCATCCAAATCACGCTGTGGAATGGCCGCCCATGTTCGTTGCAACAACAAAAAAAGGTCTTCTTGCGACTGGATACCCTCCATATTCGGCAGAGCTCTTCTCTGTAGCATATCCCATGCATGCTCAATCGGGTTCAAGTCTGGCGACTGAGCAGGCCAGGGCATGACATTGATGTTAGCTGCGGCGAGAGTCTGTCTTACAACTCTTGCGGTGTGCGGTCGTGCATTATCATGCATTAACTGAAATAAAGGACCGATTTGCACTTGTAGAGGAACGATGACGTCTGATACAATCGTCTCAGCATAAATTTGAGCATTGAGGTTGCCTCTGATCCAAATCAACTCAGTCCTTCCGCCGATCCCAATACCCGCCCATACCATGATGGTTCCACCACTATAAGGATGGACTTCCTGGCAGGATTTTAATCACTGTTGGCGTCCAGGGGTTCTCCAGTGTCGTATACGTTTATATATTTTATATATTTTTTTATTACAAAGCCACATCTCAATCTCAAGAAATCCGCATAAAAATGCTTGATCCCTAGACACTTTTGATGTGTGTAATTATATAATGTGTACAGATTTTTAAGTACTTTCTTCGATCGTCTTTGTTTATATTTTTGTAGTGTATTGATTTTGTTTTTTTATTAGTAGATATATAATGATAATCACGTGTAATTTTAGTGTACATTTAATGAAGCTTCAATGATATTTTCTTAAACAACGTCGGGAGGCAAACAAGCAAAAAACGGCCGACGGGTTACTCTGGTAATCAAAAGTGATAATAAACTCTTAATTTCGAGCCAGATTTGTTTGATCTTGTCTTATCAATTGTCCACTTAGATACTATAGCAAGAAAATAACAGGAAGTTGTTATTTGGTTCCACAAAATACCAATTTTTACTTATCCACTACGTGAGTAGTACTTACACTATCGTAGCCAAAAGTCACAAAATCAAATATCATGAATCCTTTTTGCTACTGTAGCGTAGACGCGTAGCGACGTATCTACGCTACCGTAGCAAACAGGCCACAAAATCAAATGTGATGAATCCTTTTTGCTACGGTAGCGTAGACGCGTAGCGACGTATCTACGCTACCGTAGCAAACAGGCCACAAAATTAAATTTTATAAATGCGCTACGCACCTACGCTACTACCTACCTACCTAAGAACCGCTACGTATTCAAGCTAATGTAGCAATAGTATAGCTTTTTATACCACGGTGAAAGACATACCGTCCACGTAAAAGGGTTACTTTAACCTATGAATGCAATATAAGGAGTACCGCTCGTACGTTGCCATCTGCGCGGCTAACACAGCAACTTGGTTGCCGGTAATCTCACTCACCCGCAGGAACACAACAACCCTTCAGTGTTATTTGACTGAGGTAGTTTCCCAGTGGGCTGCTTTTTCGGGACATTTTCAAATGGAAATGACGTAAAAAATACATGATTCGTTTACGGACTATATATTTAACTATAAATTGAGATTTCAAAAAAATACAATGAAATACGTATTTATTTATTAATACTTTTACAAATGTAAGAAAGTATTAGTTTCTTAATGTTGATGTTAGTTTGTTGTCTGTGACATTGTCCGTCTTGCTTTGAGTGGTTACTGACATATTTTGTCAATCAGTAAAGAATTTTTGACATGTTATGTTAATCAATCAGTCAAATTATGATAATAATTAAATTCATTTCGTAATAAGTCAGGTAACTGTGGCTTTTTATTACTCATACTGTAAATTATATTATCAACAGTTCCAATTTTGTCGAGCTCGTTGGCGCAGTGGTTAATAACGCTACTTTGACATTTGTGTACATATACATTTTTAAGAAAGGTAGGATGCATCAAAGCAACTCGTCTGAGGAAACAACTCAACCTCACAGGAAACCATATTCCGCGTGTGATATGTTGATATGAGGTCAGCAGTAAGCTTCTATGGAGTTGCTGTGTCAGTAGCAGAGGTGGCATCGCACGAGTGATACTCAATGTATTGCAAGCGTTTGTAGGGTACGGTAATCGCTTTACATCAGGTGGGCAGTATGCATGTATGACGTTGTATAAATAATGCGACATCAATACCAACGCTCGTGAGTTATATTCCCGCACAGGACAAACATTTGTATGCAAGAACTTGTTTGTTTGTCTTGGTCTGGGTGTTTTTAAGAGAGGTAGGGCGCATCAAAGCAGCCCGACTGGGAAAGTACCTCCACCTCATAAAAAACCAGGCAGCGACAACTGATAGGGTACTGTAGTCTTTTGTCAGTTGCCGCTTGATTTGGGCTCCTCTTTTCGCTTACCATCAAACGAAGCGGAGCTACTGTGCTGAGCTAACACATAAAAAATACCCTGATAGCAAAGAAGTAAATATGCGAGCTATTCCTCTAATAGTGAGAAAGTATAGTCTTCCACTAGTACTATGGTTACTAAATTTACATTCAAAAGAGTGTAGAAAATATTTTATGTATGTATATTCACGCTGGTCAGATAAGACCGAGCGCCAACACACACCTCGCTCGCCTCTTTAATATTTACAATCCTCTACATCACGTTTTTATGTGTGAACAAATTAGGCATACCCGATATTTGTTTTATTTTATTTTATTTTATTTTATTTGTACTTGTATATTTTTATAGTAGTGTCTTGGCAACCGAGTTTCGCCCTGTGAATTTTTATCACATAACGTTTTTTAAAATAAATTTGAAAAGTAAAACCTTTTAATCAATCTTACTGAACATTACAATATATAAATTACTTAAGTAAAATTAAATAAATACAGAATAACTAATGAAATAATAATAATAACTTAAAATAAATCTAAAAAGTGTGCCCCCCGCGTCATTGTACCAACGATGCTGGCAGCATTCCCGCGCTGAATCGCAATATTAATGCGCTGAACGAGAAAACTACCAGCTCTTTGGTCGCCAGTGACGTCGATCAGACGTCTCGCTAGTTCTTGAAAAAGCGACTGCGCGCCTGGACCAAGTCTCTACTCCGAAAGGAACAAAGTTGTAGTCAGAGCCAAGACCCCTGTATCTATTTACTTTCGAATATTCGGCCGCCTCAGCCGCCCCGCCTGCCTTGATGGTAGTGCGATGAAGATGAGAATAGACCAGTGTGTCAACAACCCTCCCCATCTTCCATGGAATCAACGACATCCCGTCGGGTCGCTTACCATCGTCCCTGGCTAGTCCGGTGAGTTCCAGAATAGCTGGAACGTTAACAGAGGCGAGGGCCCGGCGGATGTCGTTGAGTGCTGCATGACGGGAGAAACAACCTGCACTTTTTTTTACAAGAATAACCTTATTTAAACATAAAATTTTATTCTAATTGTTACATTTTGTGAAAAACTTTGTGGAATGAAAGATGATGTAGTGACAAAAAATTGAAAGGGGTATGCTGAAATGGTTTGGTCATTTGGAAATAATGAATGATAAAAAAGTTACGAAATAAATGTATCAGGCGGGAGTGAATGGTGATGTCCGGAGGGGTCACCCCAGACGCACACACATAGATCAAATTGGTGATGTGTTGAAAAAGGGCCAAACCAAAAGCACCCGAAACCGAAGAGCTTGATGAAGAGGTTGATGAGTGTGGAAGAAGCGAGTTGGGATCAGTGCACCTGGTGTTCCATAGTCTCCGATTACTCCAATGGAAGATAGACGTGATGATATAGGTATGTATGTATGTGTATACAAGAATTTCACATATGGAATATAAAACTAATCCAAATTTATATTTTGTATTAAAAATGTTATTAAACTAAATTATTTAACTATATATATAAATTAAACTAACATTAAATTACGTCTTAATTCAATATTCATTAAATATTAATGTTTTATATAACAAACAATTTTACAGAAAATCTCTACACTGTATTCATTTGGGCTTGTGACAAAATGTAAACAAACTGTAAAAATCGGCCAAGTGCGAGTCGGACTCGCGCATGAAGGGTTCCGTACCATTATCTATAAAAATGGCAAAAAAATCACGTTTGTTGTATGGGAGCCCCCCTTAAATATTTGTTTTATTCTGTTTTTTAAATTTTAATTGCATTGTAAAAGAGATAGGTCTTTTGGGCATTGTAAAAGAGATAGGTCTTTTGGGTATTGTAAGAGATAGGTATTTTTCGCATTGTAAAAGAGATTGGTCTTTTGGGCATTGTAAAAGACCTATCATTGTAATGAATTTCAAACACCGAACGCATTATTATAGTTCTCAATAAAGGTGAACAGTTAATACAGACGAATAGAACAATACGAAGTAAGTATGAAGAATGCTTCCTCTGCTGCTAACACAGCAACTCCTTAGGAGCTTACTGGTGACCTCACTCACACGCAGGAACACAACAACCCTTCAGGGAGTTGTTTTTCGCTGCGATTTTCTGCGCGGTAGACGTACTTCCCCACAACGGTTGCTTTGATACAAGCTACCTATGTTAAAACATCCAGATCAAGACAAACAGACATGTTCATGCACACAAATATGTGTGTAAGTAGAATAAATGCTGTTGAGATGAGAGCATTGCGCAAAATTTGTGTCATAACGCTTGCTGACCGCGTCCGTAATGATGACGTAAGAACGAGAGTTCGTCTGAAAGAGAGTGTTGATGTTAAAATAGGCAAAGGCATGCTCCGTTGGTTCGGACATGTAGAAAGAATGCAGGATGAAAGAACGACAAAACAGACAATGCGAAATTGGAAGGACGTAGGAGCCGAGGAAGACCAAGATTATCCTAACATGACCGAATTGGTCGTGTTTCATCAGAAGGTGAAATCAGGAGCCCCAGAGACCGGCGAGCGTGTATGAAAAGAGCTATGAATATTAAGCGAATGAGGTGTATAAGGACCGCGTCTTACGGCGCTCGGCATTGTCTGCCTACCCCGCCAGGGACCTGACGGGTACCTATATATACACATATGACGAGCTCGGTGGCTCAGTTGTGAAGTATGAGTGAGGTCACCAGTAAGCGCCCAAGGAGTTGCTGTTTTTTTTTTTTTTTTTTAATATCACTAAGATGGCAATCAAGCATACGGCCTGCCTGATGTTAAACAGTCACCGTAGCTTATGGACATTTGCAACACCAGAAGCGTCACTCATGCGTTGCCGACCCTCTAAAAACCTCTACACGCATTTCTTGAAGAACTCCATGCTGTAGTCCCTTGGAAAAACCTCGGCTGGGAGCTCATTCCACAGCTTGTGTTCTCGGAAGAAAACTTCTCTGGAACCGCACCGTACGCGACCAAGCGTGTGAGGGTGAACTCCCCGCCGTCGGGGAGCGGTGTAAGCAGCAGAGGAGGCATCGCGCGAGTGATACTTCTCTCAAGTGCTAATAGGCTACAGTACCCGCTTTACATCAGATGGGCCGTATGCTTGTATGCCTCCCGACGTAGTATAAAAAATATATATGTATTTTATTATGTAGATAAATATGCACGGTTGGATCGATTGTGATGAAATTTTGTTTGTGAGTGGGTCTCTGGATGTTTTAGATTTACCATTAGACCCGTAGTTGGCGCTGCAATCGGGTTCCAGGAAAAAAAATAGCAGGCAAACCAACGGCATCGTTCAGGCAGGACACCGTCTGTCGAGTCCATCATTTAAGTTATACGGTGTAAAGGATTATCATAATGTGCCTAAAATACATAGGGTAACTAACGTATTTAACTTGAAAAGGATTAATACTGTATATCAGTATAATATCAGATGAAAGCCCCCAGGAGGTAGCTTGTCTTTTTCCGACATTTTCAACAATTATCTTCATATTCAACTAACCTACGAGTACCATGACCAAATTGGTCGTGTTTTATCAGAAGGTGATGTCAGGAGCCCCAGGAACCGGCGAGCGTGCATGAAAAGAGCAATGAATGTCACAGAAGCGACTGAAGTATGTAAGGACCGCGTCTTATGACACTCGGTTCTCTCTGCCTACCCCGCAAGGGACCTGGCGTGAAGATATACATACATACATTTTCATATTTCAATTGATTTACACAAAACCTTAACAAATTATACACCTAAACCTTCCTCAAGAATCACTGTCTATTGGTGAAAACCGTATGAAAATCCGCTCATTACTTTTTGAGTTTATTGCGAACAGACAGACGCCCGGCGTGGGACTTTGTTTTATTATATGTATTTGTAGTGATGTGTCGAACATTTAGGTTACATTAGTTCCATTCTCGTGTAATAAACAGATAAACCCATGCACACACCAATAAATCACTCGATAAAGGTGCCCTCACTCATCAAAACGTAGTGTTATAGCGCTTAAATATATCAGCGATTCGAGCCTATTGACCAATGGGAGGAATTTAAAGGAATTAGCCAATGAGAGCTGCGCGTTCTACTTAACTTTTCAGGAACACCGTTCCTATATGAAATCTATGTTTCTCTGTGTGTGCGTTTTTCTCGAATATTCGAATTTTGACTTCAGATTCGGATTCAGCATAAAAAAGTAGAATAGGAATGTTCAGGAACACCATTCCTATCTCTTAAGGAACATGGTCAAAATGGCTGAAAAATTAAAAACAGAAAAATTGAATTGTTATATAGTTAACGAGCCAGGTGTTCCTCTGGCAATGCAAGCTTGCGCATTCTCAACTGGTTTGTTACTGCTATATAACATACTAGCTGAAGCCCGCGTCTTCACACGCATGAGAATTGGGCTGTTAGTAGCCTTTATTTCTCTGTAGACCTGAAATTCTTTCTGTTAAAAAAAAAAACAAAGTTCAGGGTCGTAGATGCAACCATAGAGTGATACAATTTTCATACAGCGCCATCTATTGACCTTTACGGGAGGCAACGTATATTTATTTTATTTTTATTACATAAAAAATGCGTAGTTGTTTTATGTCACAAAAAATACGTATTCTATGAAAATAATAAAAATAAAATTGCATAGTCCCCCGAAGGGGAAGATATTTCCCCCTAATTTTAACAGTTTTTCATTTTTTACGCAGGAACCCTAAATATTTACGGAATAAAATGTACCCTATATTCTGCTCTGAACAGTCTTTCAGTCTCGTCCCGTCAAAATCGGTTCAGCCATTTCAAAGATTAGCCCGGACAAACAAACAGACAGACACAGATAGACAGACAAAAAAGTTACAATACGAGCTTAAAATAAATGCTTTATTTTGAAATCACAGACAGACACTTCAATTTTATTTATATTATTATTAATTATTTTTCTTTTTCTTTAATCACGGGTGTTAACCCCGGTCTTTTGATAGGCGTGTGCGGGGAAATGGATCCAACGCGTAGAGGCCCCTTAGAGAAGATTGATGTAATGTATTATACCCGCTGTGACCTGCTCTAAGGGATATCAATGGGGGAATACACCCACGAACATTTCACGGTAGGTATAGGGACTATTGCAAATGTGACGGAAATAATTGAGCTATTGAAATGAGATCTGGAGGGACTATTAGTACTGGGCTATTACAGAAGAGAGACGGACACCTGCCATTACTATCATATCTGATGGTACTTTTTATTAATTATATTATTATATATGTAAAAAAAATGCATAGTTGTTTTGTCATAAAAATACGTATTCTATGAAAATAATAAAAATAAAATTGCATAGTCCCCCGAAGGGGAAGATATTTCTCCCTAATTTTAACAGTTTTTCATTTTCTACGCAGGTATCCTAAATATTTACGGGATAGAAAGTACCCTATATTCTACTTACCAGTGAAAGTCCCGTCAAAATCGGTCCGGCCATTTCGAAGAGTAGCCCGGACAAACAAACAGACAGACAGACGGACAAAAAGTTAAAAATGCGTATTTAGGCTTTGGTAACGTGAAAATAATAATATGAGCTTAAGATAAAGGCTTTATTTTGAAATCACAGACAAACACTTCAATTTTATTTATATGTATAGATTTGCTATCACTAAATTACGACTTAATCTATACATCTATACATATAAATAAAATTGAAGTGTCTGTCTGTGATTTCAAAATAAAGCCTTTATCTTAAGCTCATATTATTATTTTCACTGTCTGTCTGTTTGTTTGTCCGGGCTAATCTTCGAAATGGCTGAACCGATTTTAACGGGACTTTCACCTATAGGTAGAGGACTGTTCAGAGCAGAATATAGGGTACTTTTTATCCCGTAAATATTTAGGGTTCCTGCGTAAAAAATTAAAAACTGTTAAAATTAGGGGGAAATATCTTCCCCTTCGGGAGACTGCAATTTTATTTTTATTATTTTCATAGAATACGTATTTTTTGTAACATAACATAACTACGCATTTTTTCTGTAATATAAATAAAATACATATACGTTGCCTCCTGTAAAGGTCAATAGATGGCGCTGTACGGAAATCTATTCTATTATATTATTATTTATTCATTGAATTGCTTTATGGTTGCATCTACGACCCTGAACTTCGTTTTTTTTTTAAACAGAAACAATTTCATTTCATGTCAACAGAGAAATAAAGGCTACTAAAAGCCCAAATCTCATGCGTGCGAAGCCGCGGGCTTCTGCTAGTAGTAGCTATATATCTATATATATAAAACAAAGTCGTGTTAGTTACACCATTTATAACTCAAGAACGGCTGGACCGATTTTTATGATTTTTGTGTTTTTGGATTAGTCTTCTTCGTCCGGAATAGGATAATAAGTATTAAAAGAATTTATACCATCTAATAAGTTAACACACCATTTATTGATCCTGAGGCGGTACGAAGTTCGCCGGGTCAGCTAGTATTATATAAAAGAAAGTCGTGTTAGTTACACCATTTATAACTCAAGAACGGTTGGACCGATTTTTATGATTTTTTTGTCTTTGGATTTGTCTTCGTCCGGAATAGGATAATAAGTATTAAAACATGGAAAAAAAATAACAAAAAAAAAAAAAATTATAAAGTAATTTCTATTTCTCATACATTTTATATGAAACTTTTTTTTATGATATCTCATGATCTTTGTTTTGTTGAATTTGTTTGCGCCCCGAATAGCAGATCGCTATTAAAACATGGAAAAAATAATTATGAATAAAATTCATTTTCTCATACATTTTACATGAAATGCTTTTTTACGATATTTCAAGAGTGAATTGACAAATTTCATTGAATATTTTTTTTGTTCGTCTTGGTGAGAGCTGAAACTCCTCCAGCGACATTAACCAGTTTTTTTTTCGATTTGCCAAGGCGATTCATTTAAACGAACGTTGCCTCTGATATGCCACGTTATTACACTTGGAACGCTCATCTCAGATACTTCAACGTGAGGATCTGATCATGTGCGTTCTGCTGCTGATGTTTTTGGTCGTATTTACACAGTTTATTCAAAGAGTGACGAATGCTTTTGCTTGTGGTTGTTGCTGGTGAACGTTCGTCGGTCGACACCATTTGAATCACTTCGAACTGGTGTAGTGTGCCCAATATTTCATGGTTCATATCAACTGCTCAATTTGCTTGAAAACGATACTCATTGGGACATGATAATAGTTGAAGCCGATACTATATTTTAAAGTGCTTCCCAGGGAAACCACATGAATTGTGGTACAAAAATATATATTATGTATGTCATAAGACATTTTACATCGAATTCGTGTCAGTTCAGGGAATCCCGATCTCGAAGTGAATGAAGAGATACATAACCCGGCTTTGGTTTTAATCGAAGACATGTGGTGCTTTTAGTCGAGAATTGGAATGTGAACGTGAATATTTTCGAAATACCAACAGAAGGAAATGTGCGATATGTTAACGAAGGCAATTGATGATGTAAATGGCTTATTTTTCCTCGATGCGCTCTGTGGAACTAGGCAGACAGGCATTGATTTTGTCCACTTGGCCCACTTTTCGCAAGATGTCCGAAACTGCAGTTGCTTCCTCTGGGATAGCGATCATGTTACTAAAAAAACGCACAACGTCTCATACAGTGTTGAAATTATCGGTAAACCTTCAAACGACTGAAAAACCGTCATCCAACATTGCAAAACACTCAGCAAGGACCAAAGTTTTCGTAAGAAGTAAAATCATCTTCACGGATAAATGCATAATGGCGCCTAAACGCGTATTGAAAGCGTATCTAACGATGTGGGCAATGAATCGAGATGTTTTGGAGGCCCAATGATTCTACTGTCTGGCGATTTCCGCCAAATACTACCAGCCATTTCTAGATCGACCGCTGCCGTTGAAATAAACGCTTGCCTTAAATCATCGTCTCTGTGGCGCTATGAGACGAAACTTCAGCTGACGGCAAACATGCGAATTGCATTGCTAAACGATCCATCTGTTGCAGGTTTCAACAAGCAATTACTGACTTTCGGTAATGGTCGCATTCCTGTCGACTAATCTAACGAATTGAGTTTATTTCCACCCAATTTTACCATTTTTCTCAATGAAGAACGAGCTCATCAACAAAGTGTTACTGAGTATCTTTGATCACCACGAAAATCACAATTGGTTGAGTTAACGAGTAATTCAAACAAAAACGTAGAATATTTAAAATTCAGAATTATAAATTAAATCGTTGGTCTACTGCATTCCTACAAAACTACAGACTATGAAACAAACCAGGACCTATACAACTGAATATTTAAACTCATTGGATCAGCCAGACTTGCCCCCGCACAATTTACAACTGATGGTTAGCTCGGCAGTCAATTCAACGAAGGAAATCGACTCGAATGCGAGCCATCCAACAAACAGCTTAATATAAATTAGTACAACAATGGTACGCGAATAATTTCGTTCGCTTACTTAAAGCTAATGCTTTGCCGCCATGTGAATTACATTAGTTATAATATATTTAAAATACTTCTCATTTATATTTTTGAACATTTATTATACTTAATTAATTTTAACTACTTTTTTTTTTTATTTTTTTTTTATTTTCGCCCAAGAAATTGAAGACCCACAAAGGAAGGACCAACCCACACCCGGGTGTGCATTGGTCATTCCTCCGTGAGGGGCACCCTCCGGAAAACGGGAGGGAGGAGGTGAAATCTTTTAAAGATACCATTTCGTGCGAACGAACTGATTATGTCGGATTTCCACCGACTAAAACACCCCCTGGGACTGCCTTTAGTCGGGAAGGCTACAAAGGCTTCATCTGAAGCGATCACCCCAGGGGAACGGGGTGACGCAAGCGTCACTCTAATAAGAGCATACGCTTAGAGAAGGGTCGACTTCCTCCTGAGGACGCCGACCCTGGACCCTATAAGCGCCTAAACCGAGCGACCAGAAGGGTGCTCACATGGTGGAGGAGTGGATTTTAACTACTCATTTTGTCTTAATTTATAGAATTTATAGACCTAATAAGTTAACACCATTTATTGATTCTGAGGCGGTACGAAGTTCGCCGGGTTAGCTAGTAAATATATATATTCTTCCGACAAATTTAGCCGTGATAGCCCAGTGGACAAAGAACCGGCCTATTTGCGAACATTGTACCCGGTTCGAATCTTGACATATAGCAATAAATGTTCTCAGATTTATGAACATATTTGTAATTATCACTCGCTCGGCGGTGAAGGAAAACATCGTAAACCCGCAAGTAAAAGAAAAATGCCCCTCAAACATCCATGTAAAAATCAGTATCTTCGTCAAATCCTTAGGCTTAGATGGCGGACTCCATCAATCATAATGGATTAGGAAACGCTAAGATGAAGAAAAAGACTGCTTAGGAGCTTACTGGTGACCTCACTCACACTTCAGGGAGTTGTTGGTCGCGGTTTTCTGTGAGGTGGACACTTCCCGAGACTTCTTAACATTATGGCACTTCTTTAGCGTAACTAATCCCTTTGATGGGTTGTTGCTTCTAAATAGTTAACTGATTAAGGCGTTATTTTGCGAAAGTCAAATTTACGTGCAATTTGATCTAACCTGCTTTGTGTGCTTCCGCCGCCAATTAGTTCATGCGGGATAGCGCCGGCCGGCACCCACCCACTACCGTTAGTAGATGCAACATGCCGAGGCTGCCATGGCTGCTCCGGTAGTCTCTGCCTCGGCTGCTGCTGTCGTCCGCCATGGCATGCTAATTTGATCTTCGCTTCTGAACCGTGTTATGTGTTCATTTTTCCCCAGGTGTTCCGTACCACGCCCTGTTCACACCTTCGGAGTTGTCATTGTCAGCGTTGAAGCACTGCCGACGGAGGAAGGCGAGGACTGTCTTCTCAGATCCACAGCTAACTGGCAAGTTCTATTTCTATCTTTTGACGAGCTCGGTGGCTCAGTTGTGAATAACGCGACTTTGACACCTACGCTCGTGGGTTCGATACCCACACAAGGCAAACATTTGTGTGCATGAACATGTCTGTTTGTCTTGGTCTGGATGTTTTAAGAGAGGTAGGGCGCCTGGGGAAGTACCTCCACCTCACAGAAAACCGCAGCCAAATAACTAGTTCCTAGAGGGTTGTTGTGTTCCTGCGTGTGAGTGAGGTCACCAGTAAGGTCCCAGGGAGTTGCTGTGTAAGCACCAGAGGAGGCATCGCGCGAGTAATAATTAATATATCAAAAGTGTTAATAGGCTACAGTAACTGCCTTACATCAGGTGGGACGGTATACTTGTATGCCTCCCGATGTAGTTTAAAAAAATATCTACTTAATAAAATACATAACCTGATGTAAACGGTACCCGCTTTACATCAGGTGGGCCGTATTCTTGTATGCCTCCCGAGGTAGTATAAAAAAAAAGAAACAAATTTAGCGTATCTCTACAGTATATTTATATATATATATTTATTTTATGCAACGTCGGGAGGCATACAAATATACGGCCCATCTGATGTAAACTTACCGTTGCCTATGAACGCTTGCAATACAGGAAGTATCCCGCGAGTTGCGACCCCTGCTGCTAATAAATAACTGCTTAGGAGTTTCCTGGTAACCTCAGTTACTGAGAATAATAACCCTCAGGATGTTGTTTGAGACGTACGTACAAGCATACCGGCCACCTGATGTAAAGCGGTTACCGTAGCTTATGAACGCTTCCAATACATTAAGTATCACTTGCGCGATGCTACTTATGCTCTTAACACGGCAACTCCTTAGGTTGTTGTATTCTTTCGTGTGAGTGAGGCCACCAGTAAGCGGTGGCCTCACTCACACGAAAGAATACAACAACCCGCCAGGGAGTTGTTATTTGGCTGCGTATTTCTGTGAGGATCATGCGGATCAAAGCAAACCCGTCTGGGGAAATACCACCACCCCAGACGGATTTGCTTTGATACGCCCTACCTCTCTAAGTTCTTCGTTTGAAACTTTTCATACGATGGTAAGCAGTTACCGTA
Source organism: Pyralis farinalis (assembly GCA_947507595.1). Classification (NCBI taxonomy): domain Eukaryota; kingdom Metazoa; phylum Arthropoda; class Insecta; order Lepidoptera; family Pyralidae; genus Pyralis; species Pyralis farinalis. The sequence continues at coordinate 4,493,113 of OX382263.1, forward strand.
GCCTATGGGCATTAGCAACACCAGGGGTGTCACTCTTGCGCTGCAGACCCTAACTATATAAATTGATCCCACTAAAGACTTATATGTTTTTTTTATTCTGTAACACTTGTTTTGCATGAACCTTAAACCTTTAACGAGTAGCTTTGTATTTAATAGTAGAATACTCAACATCAGGCGGGCCTTGTACCTGATGTAATATAAACTTTTTGATGTGATAACGTCTTATAAATCGATAAACGTAGGCTGCACGTACGAAAAACGTTCCGCCTGAGCCGAGCGTGCAAGCGAGAGCGCGGAACAAGCGATAGACAGGCACGATCGGCCTAAGCGTTCGGCTTGTGACGCATCTATCTCTCTTCCACTCCATCGGCCGCTGCGTCCGAGTAGAAGAGAGACAGCGGCAGCACACAACCTACACGTGAACTGTTTTGTCAACTGTTGAATGTTTTCTTATGACGTTATCACGTACAATTATCGTCCGTAAACCGACTATATAGACAACCAATTTTTTTCCAATCAAAATGTATTTCTCTCAGGTTTAGAAAAACGTTTCGAATCTCAACGGTACCTGTCTACTCCAGAGAGAGTAGAGCTGGCCGGAGCACTGAACCTCTCGGAGACACAGGTGAAGACCTGGTTCCAGAACCGCCGTATGAAACACAAGAAGCAGATGAGGAAACAGCAGCAGCAGAGAGGTGAGACATTCAAAATTCGAGCAAATAAATATCTACATATATAAAAATGAATGTTTGTCTGCATGTACTCTATGGACTCAAAAACGGCTGGGCAGATTTTGTTGAAATTTTCAGTGAATCTTCAGGTTAGCCCAGCAGGTGATCCTGTGAAGCTTGGTAGCGATCATATCACCCGAAGCCGGGGCGGATAGCTAGTTAGTTTGATAAATTTGTCTAAGAGCAGTGGAGAAGGAACCAGTCAATCAAGCAACAGGTCCCTGATTCGAATCCTGGAGTGCACCAATAAATTCTTGTTTGCGTATTTATGTACATGTCGGTTGTGGAATCTCCGGAAGCGGACATGATTTTAGGATCGCTATTATACGAACTCGCTATACACAATGCAGTGCTGGTCCCAACGCTAACTTATAAATAAATAAATAAATATTATAAATATTGTCGGACAAATTACACAGCGCCATCTAGCCCCGAAGTAAGCGAAGCTTGTGTTATGGGTACTAGACAACTGATAAACATACGTAAATACATTTTTTTTTTGTAAATACATACTTATTATACATAGAAAATACCCAGACCAATACAAACAGACATGTTCATGCACACAAATGTTTGTACTGTGTGGGAATCGAACCCACGGGCGTTGGTGTCAAAGTAGCGTAACAGCGTGTTCCACCACTGCGCCACCGAGCTCGTCGTTATGGAAGCGAAAGCTGGGTATGGCGGAGAGAGCATGAAAGTATGATAAACGCGGTCGAAATGCGAGCGCTGCGCAAAATTTGTGGCGTAAGGCTTGTAGACCGTATTCGCAATGATGATGTAAGAAACAGAGTTGGTCTGAAAGAGAGCGTCGGTGTTAAAACAAGAAAAGGCTCCGTTGGTTCGGACATATAGAAAGAATGCAGGTTGAAAGAGTGACGAAGCAGATATACAATGCAAAAGTGGAAGGATGTAGGAGCCGAGGAAGGCCAAGACTTATCTACCATGACCAAATTGGTCGTGTTCTATCAGAAGGTGATGTCAGGAGCCCTAGAAACTGGCGAGCGTGCATGAGAAGAGCAATTAATGTTAAAGAAGCGAGTGAGTTATGTACGCCACGAGTCACGTGGCGCTCGGTTCTCTCTGCCTACCCCGCAAGGGATTTGGCGATAGGTAGATGATTTTAGGAGTTATGTGGGCGTATGAAGGAAGAAAATAATATATATAATGATAAATTTATTTATTTCTTCCACAATTTACATAACAAACACATATATAAATCATTATATAGTACCAGAGCATTATTATTATAAATATTGTCGTGGAGGACTGGTGCCTAAACTAGGCAAAAGCCCGTATTTCAGGTCACCAGGTCTCCAAAATAAACCAGTTGAGAATGCGCAAGCTTGCATTGCTAGAGGAACACCTGGCTCGTCAATTATATAACAATTCATTTTTTTTTTAATTTGACGGCCATTTTCCTTTAAGAGATATAGGAACGGTGTTCCTGAACATTTCTATTCTACTTTTTTTATGCTGAATTCGAATCTGAAGTCAAAATTCGAATATTCGAATGGTCGCCGGCTACCCCACGCTTCCTCTCCAAGACTCCGTACAGCTCCACCAGATGGCGCTTGCGTTCCGCAACAACTTCAGAAGATACGGACGACTCATGAACCAAACCTTCCATACTCATGACGGAATGCGACATACATATTTGTAATTATCACTTGCTCGGTGAAGGAAAACATCGTGAGGAAACCCGCACGTCCAAGAAATCATATTTCGATAGACGGCCGTCCGATTCGTCGGCCATGTTAAAACTAGTATCTTCGCAATCTTTAGGCTTAGGTAACGGACCCCGTATATCCTAATAGATTAGAAAACGGGATAACACTAGGAAGAAGATGCTAAATTTATCTTAAGAGAGGTGAGGCGCATCAAAACAGTCCGTCTGGGGAAGTACCTCCACCTCACGGAAAACCGCAGCCAAATAACAACTCCCTAGAGGGTTGTTGTGTTCCTGCGTATGAGTGAGGTCACCAGTAAGCTCCTAAGGAGTTGCTGTGTAAGCAGCAGAGGAGGCATCGCGTGAGTAATATATGTTACAGGATCTATCTGGATGTCGATCTGAGAATAAAATTATGTGACTCTTTAATACTGTCCAAATTAAATTATGCGGATACGGTTACTGGTGAATGTCTTTCTGGGTATACCAAAAAGGTACTACAACGTGTCCAAAATGCTTGTGCTTGTTTCTGTTTTTCCGTACCTCGCAGAGCCCATGTCACTCCATACCTCAATCAGGGAAAACTCATGAATATGCAGTCCAGCCGTCTACATCACTTTGGTTGTTTATTATTTAACATTATTCAGACACAGTCTCCATCATATCTATATAATAAACTGCAGTTCTCAGGTCGACAAGTGCAATTTGCATCCCGACTTATCTGCCCCCGACACAAATCAGCAATGTTTCGTGGCAGTTTTCGTTACTGCGCCACGAAATGTTGGAATAATATTCCCCCTCCCATAAGAAACTGCCGCACAACTGAATCTTTCCGGCGGCATTTCAAGGCTTACCTTTTGGATCTACAAAAACCCTAAATTGCAACTCCCCCTGGTTATCAAAATTGTTTTTTTTTCCTCTGTATTTGAGTTTCGGTTTTCAGTGTAGTAGGTATTTCACGGTCACTTTACCCTAAGTTTAGTCTACCTTTTAGTAATTTTACTTCCCACAGAGCATAGAATTATATGTAAAACTATAAATTTAAGGTACCACTTACTATTTTGTTTTGTTTAGACTTATGTAAGTACCAATGTAGATTTTGCACAGCAGTGTTATATTTCAAACAGGCATAGAAAATACCCAGACCAAGACAAAGAGACATGTTCATGCACATAAATGTTTGTACTGTGTGGGAATCGAAGCCACGAGCATTGGTGTCAAAGTAGTGTAACAGCGCGTTTCACCACTGCGCAGCTGCGCCACCGAGCTCGTCCATTATATTAAGTATCACTCGCGCGATACCACCTCTGCTGCTAATACAGCAACTCCTTATGATTTACTGGCGAACTCACTAACGCGCAGGAACACAACAACCCTTTAGGGAGTTGTTATTTGGTTGCCCTATGGTTTGATATGTCCTACCTCTCTTAAAAACATGTGCGTCTCGGGACGCCCGACAGAAGTGATAACTTAAACTAAACTAATCTACATAATTAAAGCTGCCGTATGCGTTAGAGAAAGGGAAGCCAGACAGACTGGCGCCGTAACGCGTTACGTAACAAAGCGGTTTACCCTCCTATAAAAAGTTATCCCTTCTAAAATCCAGACCAAGACAAACATATATGTTCATGTTTGTCTTGTACGGGAATCGAATCCACGGACGTTGGTATCAAAGTAGCGTTACTACGCATTGATACATAATAAATAACATACCGAAACTGCTGGTTGGGCTTCTCCTTTTTTACGCCCGCGGGTATAAAGAGCCTGCCTCGTTCGATTGTTGCCTTTCCTCGAAAATGTGTCGTTACATTCAACCGTCAGATTTCCAAGAAATTGCTCTTCGAAAATTAGCTAAATTGGTGTCTCCTAATTGACAGCGAAACCTCAAAGGCGGCAAAATTAAATTTCGAATAGCACCGCTTTTGCGCCACAACTCAAGACGTTCATAATTTCATTAGGAGTCAAGATGGCCGACGTCTTGGTTGCTATGGTAACGCAACGTCTTGAGTTTGCTGTTTTGAGAATTATGGCCTTTATTACATATGGCCTGAAAGTTCAGTTTTATGTGTTAAAAACTTACCTTAAAGATTTTCTTTGGTTTGATGACACAGTTATGTAATTTTCAACCTTACGCGTATAGTTTAAGGTATAATGTTAAGCTTAAACATATGTTTACAATGATTAGGGTGTTGACATTTCCACTTTGTGGAGGAAAATGAGGAAAATCGACTTAATTGCGTTGTATTAAGATCCATACTTACATTTTAATGTAATAATCGAAGAGATGCTACGAAATAGATTTTGAATTTATGTACCTACTTATATTATATATTTAGCTTGATTTGTTTATACTACGTCGGGTGACAAATAAGCATACCGCCCGCCTGGTGTGAAGCGGTTACCGCAGGTTATGAACGCTTACAACACAAGAAGTGTTGCTCGCGCGTTGCCACCCCCAAATCATCGCTTGTACTATAGATAGGTTTGTAGGTAGGTACTATAGTGGTTGCGTGACTGTCAGGATTTGAACCGGGTACCAGTTAATTAATAGGCTGGTTCTTTATGCACTGGGCTATCACTGCTCGTCCCATGTTAAAATCAATGTTTTCACCAAATCTTTAATCTCAGGTAGCGGATCCCGCTAATCCTAATGGATTAGGAAACGGAAAATTGTAGGAAAATGAAGTAGTAGGTATAAAATTACCAGTGAGTTTAAAAAATGTATTTGTTTTAGGTACAACGGCTGTAGACTTCACATCAAAGCATCCACCACATCATGGCGAAGTTCGAAAGGTATGACAGTGGTGATGAAGACTTGTGATCTGGCGTCTGAGGAACTGTACTGAATGTGACAAACCCGGTGGCGGAGTGGCTAGCAGTGCTACTGTGGGTTCGATTCCCTCACAGTACCAACATTTGTGTACATGAACATATCTGTTTGTCTTGGTCTGGGTGTTTTTAAGAGAAGTAGAGCGCATCAAAGCATCCTGTCTGAGGATTTAGCTCCGCCCCACATAAAACCGTAGCCAAATAACAACTCACTGGAGGTTTATTACGTTCTTGCGTGCGAGAGAGGTCGCCAGTAAGGAGTTGCTGTGTTAGCAGGCGTGGTGGCGTCACGCGAATGATACTTAACGTATTGCAAACGTTTATAGGCAACGGTAACCGCTTTACATCAGGTGGGCCGAGGTTGTATAAAAAAATATATATTTTCATATTATAACATCCTCACAATAACTTTCAATAAAAATGTTTTTATTGCAAGCGAAAAATTCTTTTTTTTTTTAGACGGACGACTCAACTGATTCCAGATTGTCGACAACGCACACGTCAGATTCAGATACGGAACACAGCGATAGCGATATCGATATAGTCGGCGAGTCTAATTATGCACAACACTATTCTGGCGGGACGTAAAAAAACATGGCTTCGTCAGTAGATTCCGAGTTTTAACAAAATTCTGTAGCTCGGCCGGTTTTAATAAGAGGAAGAGTTCTATGTATATACGTCGTTTTATGTATGTTTTATATGTATGGAATCTGATGTAACAACTGATTGATTTGATGGACAGTTTTGATTTAATGAGACCTAAATAATGCATTCATTTATAGACATGGTCTACCAAAATTATCTCTACAAATGCATATACATGGTACTCGTTACGGAATACTACATTTTTGTAAATAAATATGTCACGAAATTCGATGTACAAAGGCCATTTAGGAGCTTTTATTGGTTTGTGGCTGAGTGACAGCCGTGTTATGGCCGTTGAACTTTCCTGACGCGTGTAGTGATGGGTAAAATTTATACATTACGCCTGCAAAGTTTGTAGATTGTGTTAGATACTGTATATGCTATATATCTTTCCCTCTGGCTACCCCGCAAGAGACCTGATGTGAATATATACATACCTACATACAAACATACCGTAATACCAAACTTTGGCACCCACCCAATTATTGGCATCCTTACATTTTCATTACAAATGCTTACTTACGCTTACAAATGATAAGATTCCGATTTTGGATAGAATGTGCCAATAATTGGACTGTAGCATGTGGATACCTTATGTTTTTTTTATATATCAACTAAGTATTAAGACTGAATGTAATATATTAGTAAAAAGTTTGAGAGACTTATCCGTTCATTGTAAGTAATTTTAATTGAATTAGATTCCATTTGACATTAAATATTTCTAATTATTCAATATTTCTTCTTAAGGTGACAATACCTAATAGGATGGTTTACCCTGTATATGTTTCCAATATATTTGTTGAACGATGTCATGAAATCGTTCAGAAATATGTATTAGGGCAAGCACATACATAAAACTTTTCGTTGCAAGTACAACTATTTAGTTGCGCATCGTAATCCTAAGGTATGTCTGAATATACACATAATAATGCCTCGTAGGTATATCGAATTATCATTTGACAGAAAATCTAATAGACGCATAGATATGCGCTTGATTAAAAAGTCAAGCAACTATCAATCCATTGTTCAATGTGTTTAGGAATATATTGGTGTACACCTAGTATGGACTAAACTATAGATTACGAGTGATTTTTGTGCCGTAGATACCTAGCGTATATATTTTCTTTTCTCCGAACCACTGCCTACAATTTGAATTTGACTGACCTATTGTTTGTTAGAATTAACCGTTATTTTTGGAAATCTATGGGCTAATTAGTCGATCCACGACTTAACAGTCTCGCATTAATATTCGGAATAACGTAGCCTCTTGTCTCGATAACGGGCAGAATTTTGAGGAATGTACAGGCGTTCATTAAAGTGTAGAAAAGAGATATTCGTTTTACGAAACGTGTTTGTGGAGGATTAATCGGACACGTGACAATCTGTCACTGACATGGGATGACCACAATCTATATCTTGACGTTAAGTCTTTAGCAGGGTAGGCAGAGAGAACCTAGCGCCACATGACTCCGTTTTTACACACCTTGTTTCTTCAATACTACCTAATAGTTATTTTCATGCACGCTTGCCGGTTTTTAGGGCTCCTAACAATATGGCCTTCTGATGAAACATAACTAATTTAGTCGTGGTAGGTAAGACTAGGCTAAAAATTAACTATCCATCATCAAGATAGTTGATTTGTTGAGTAGCAATTGCAGAAAACAATGACGACTTCATAACATATACGCGCGTTGTATGCATGCGCTAGCCCTTATTGTAGACAGTTTCGAAATTGGCAACTAAAAGTGGCCGAGCTAGGAAATTTGAATCTCTATGTAATATTTTTTTATACAACCATTGTACTGTATATCGTCCCTCTCTATGATGCCACGAGGATTTAAATGAACGCGGTCGAACTGAAAACGAAACGGATCTAATGCCGCAATCTTGTCGTTGAATGTTGCTTTGTGATTGGATGATTGTGATAATTGACAACTCAAAATATCACAGCAACGCCCCATAAACGTCACTCACGTTCATGAAGATTCTTGAGGCACTGTAAAAGATACTCAATGTCAATTTTGACATTAGTGACGTAAGGGTTTTTATGCGTTATGCCGACGGCTTCATCACATTCAGCGGACAAATTTCGACAACAAAAGCGTGTGTCATAAGTCCCCTACTGTGGTAGATGGACTATTGATATCTCCACTGTCGGACTATTGATAACTCTACTGCAGAAGGTACATTAATGAAAGTTTCCGGTTGAAAACAATACCTACAAGTCATCTTAGGTTATTTTTTTTTTGCTGAATATTATTATCTTATCTTACCGTATCTTCACCAAATCCCTGGGCTTAGGTCACAGTTCCCGCCTATCACAATAGATTAAGAAACGGGGGAATGCTAGAAAGAAAAACTACGGGTCCCTAATTTTGTACTGTGGCTTGATTCATAAGTGAATAATAAGTGAATAATAATAACTTTATTTCGAAAAATAGGTTTAAAACAGATCCGAGTTGCACTGACCCCACACTAGGCTAGGCCTGTGTCGTGGGAAGTTATAAGTTAATAAGTTATAATTATTATTATTATATCTAAGTTCATAGCAACTCAACGGATGGGACCTTCGGAACAACTTACTCAGATGGTAAGAAGCGATTGACTTTAGCGAAGGTTCGTCTCGCATAGGCGAAATTTACTGTGTACCGGATGCACGTAAAAAATATATACTATTTTTAACCAACAATCGTAGGACTTGTTTGATGGTAAGACAGTAGTAATAAATACCATGAGCATTCAACAATGTAATAACCTCTTTGCGTCTGTTTTAAATGGCGCAAACACACCGCGCCGGAGAGAAATATGCCGTCGGCATAGACTGTAACAGCCTCTAGGATATTATGTAAATTAGTATTAGCAAGTTTAATAATTGGATATGTGTAAAATTGCACCAACGCTAGGTGTCACCAAGAACCCAGAACTTGTTAGTCAGTGAAGTCTCATTTAATAGTAAGTAGGTATATTGTGTATTAATGGTGGCAAGGAGGGAATTAAACAAGAGGGGCTATTTTTCTAAGTACCTCGTAATAAAAAAACTTGAGTCAGAAAACTTTGAGTTTGTAATACCTGTACCGGCCGTGTTTCATCACATTTGCGAGTAAATAGAATTCTACTAAACACATTTAGATAATAGAATTTGCTGGAGACATTCTTAGTACCTGTATTAGGGTAATAAATATTTATATTTCAGTGTCTGCCATAGATAGATAGATACTTATACATAAGTGTTGTAAGTAAACTCACCAAAAATTTAATTGGATAATGGCAGCAATCGTAGCCATAAGTAAAACGGTAGACCGAGAGAAGACCAATATACAGTAGTAACTTAATTCTAATTATTAAATGTTTTTTAAATACTATAAATGCAGTTCTAAGCTGACACTTAAAATTTCGCGCACCTGGCTACTGATATTTAAACAGAAATTTCGAATATTGTACACACAATCGTGTTTCTTTCTTTATTCAATTATTTTTAATTATTGTCGAGACATTTTCTAGTAATTTTTTTTATACTTTGAAGTTCGTCGTAGAATTAACGAGAAATTATTTCAAATTTAAATGTTTTAAGTGATCGAACAGATGCCCCTGTTTTGAAATTGGGCGTATGAGTCAGTTGTAATGTTCAATAACAGGCTATTGCAGCTTTAGGTATTGATAAAGGTCATACTGCCCGCTTTTTGTGCATGTCATAAAGCTGTTTACGAGCAAATGTGATGAAAAATAAAATAAATTAAAAAGTATTAAAAGTTGAGAGTTGGGGGAAAGGTTTGGATTAAATTCAATTTGAGGTTATGTGAATTAACATCAAATTGAATCGAATTTTCCGTCAAATGTATCATATATATAATATAGTTTACAGAAATTATCGGGTGTAATATTACAAAAAAAAATGAAATAAGTTATTCAAAACAATGAAACAATTCAACAAAGTATTTTTTTGTTTTTTTATACAATGGGGGGGGGGGGGCATATAAGGCACGTGCATAAAGTGGTTACCGTAAATTGTGTTCGTTTGCGGTACAGGAACTATCGCTCGCGCGATGCCACCTCTGCTGCTAACACTCCTATTACATTCGTACTGGTAAGTAATGTACTGTATAATTATTGTACTGCAAGTGTTCATAGGCTTCGGTAACCACTTTACATACAGGTGGGTCGTATGCTTGTATACCTCCCGTTCCATAAAAATATACTACTAAGAACAGCGGTCCGATCATTCATTGCAGTTCTACGATAAAATGCAGTCAGCGTTCTTGTCGCCATGTCTCACGCACTTAGCTTTTAGGCTGTTTTCTTTTGTTACGTAGGTACTTGGTTATTGTTTTGTAGAAATCGACTGTAAATAGGTACTTAATAAATAAAAAATATTATAATAAGATGTCATTAAAATGAATATCATTGAGTCTATTATCTTACTTTCGCTATAATCGCCTAATTCGAATTTACTAACTTCGTTTTATATCAGTGGCGATTGGCGACCATCTTCAGTTAAGACGACAGAGACCGAGCTCTACCGACTGAACAGAGAAAGATTATCACGTGTCTAAACTAGAGGACGGTATTTGAAATAATAGATCTGAATCTCTCTGTATCTTTTTCTTAGCGTTATCCCATTACCTAATCAACTAGGATTGGCGGCGTCCGTTACCTAAGCCTAAGGATTTGGCGAAGATACTGATTTTTACATAGACCAAATGCCGTTAGACCTCCGCAACCCAGAAGGAAAACCAAATCATTCTTAGGTAAGGTCATACGTCTTTCGAAATATAATATTTCTTGGACGTGCGCGGGTTTCCTCCCGATGTTTTCCATCACCGCCGAGTAAGTGACTTACAAATATGTACATAAAACCGAAAACACGAATTTAGTGGTAGGTAGGTACATGCCAGGATACAAACCGGAGACATGTTATTAACTAGGTCGGTTCTTCATTCACTGGGCTATCACTGCTTTTGGTCTGCTGTCTGAATTTCTCTCTATGCCTCCACTTTAGGCGATAGGCCCGCAGATCTCTTTGTGACGGGACTGACGGGCCGAGTCGACGAAATGGTAAATATAGTTTTCAGTTTTAAATAGCGGCTGTTCGAAACTTGATTTTTCGGGCACAGTTTTGATTAATAATAAGTGCAATAATAGCGTATTTTGTATATATATCATATAATAATAATTGTGATTGAGTGTTTCTAGTCGTGTAAATTAGATGTGTGCAAAGACAATAGGGAATAAGCATGAAAAATTGTTAGGACAGATTTTAAAACAGGAGATAGAGACAGGAAGGTATCCAAAAGTATTTTTTCTACGATAATTTGTTTGCGATATAATGCTGTTTGAAAGTGGCATTTAGTCACGTGACCTGAAAACGTTTCATACTAAAAGCCGTGGCAGGTGACGTCACAAGCCATGTGGCTATGAGAAATGTATAGACTTCTTCTAAATATTAGCTGTATTTCTGCAATTCAAGCATTCACTAGAGGGAGACTTTGTACAAAAGTCGTCTGCTTGGGTACCTCTGTCTCACTTATTTCAACCGCCAAGCAGCTATATTTATATGGCTGTGTTCCGGTTTGAAGGGTGAGATATGGCAAAGAAATTACTGGGTACTGTGACGAAACATCGTTAGGTCACAAGATTGGCAGCGCGCGAATAACATCCCCGTAGTGTTGCGAGCGTCAATAGCTGCGGTGACCGCTTACCATTTAATGCTAAATACCATTTAATGATTCAAATCATGAAGTTTTTTTTATTATAGAAACTGTTTAATTTTTTTACAATTTTAACACCTAAACCAAACAAAACTACAAAAAAATGTTTGTCATTTTACTTTTTATATGATAATCGCGTGATTTAAAACGAAAAATAAATTTCATGCATATTTCCTATTGTGGAGATATAGCGAGTAGTTTGATGCCAGCATTCTACCGTCGGCCCGCGTAGCATCTACTGCGGCATTAGCATCCTACCGGTAGCCGTAGCATCCTACTGTCGGACGTAGCATCCTACTGTCGGCCGTAACATATTACTGTTGGCCGTAACATTCAACCTTAGCAGCTTGCACGAGGTAGCTGTCAAATGTAATTAAATGATTAATTAGATTTGACAATTGCCAGTTGAAAGCAGATATGAGGACGCGTATCGATTTTTCGTTTGATCACAGTATTCACATTTCAGGAATAAGTTCATTGAAGGCTGATATCGTATGTAATGTGTTAAGCTTGCCTCTGTGGGTTTTCTTACTCCACTCTCCAACAGAGAATGTGACATTGTTGTTAAATTTACATGTTTGTAATACAAATTACAAATTTACATGCAATTTGATCTTTGATCTAACCTGCTTTGTGTACTCAAAAAAAAAAGCAGGTTAGATCAAATTGCAAATAAAAAATATTACTCATTATAATATTTCATTATTTTTCATATGGAAATGAAAAATTCATTCATTTCGATTTATTATTTCCTATGGGTATCAATTATTTTAAATATTTTTTTACGTTAACCCTCTCTCATTTTACTGGTGAAAATCACCATGTACATGGCGCTTTTCGCAATTATGAGATGATTCGCCTGGCGTCGCGCGCTGTGACATCCGCGGCGCCATGTTTTTGTTTGGAATTGTGATTGTAATGGTAACCATAGCTCAATGATTTATAAAATATTATGGCGCTTGTAATGTATAGTAGTTGTAATTATAATTGATCCAATTGCAATTAAGTTTGGATAAAAATGTGTTATATAGATAATTACGTGTATTTTCCCATGGAATATTATTTGTCAAGCGTTATAGATAAGTAGGTACATGAATTTCTTAATAAGTTTAGTAATAAATATATATTTTAAAGGTCTTTATTTTCCATAAAAACACGTAAATATAGCTTTTACGTCAATTAATCACAATAAAATGTCCCCATTCCTTCCCACTCCCAGTCTTTAGGGCGCTTCCCTCAGTATGCGAGATAGCCTGGATATGCTAGGTATAGATATTCGTTGCGACCTTAACCAGCGTAATTACATCGAGAGCCCCATCTCAACAGCTGTATTAAAACTCAGAATCCTGAACAGGCTGCACCGGTTCTTCACGCCGGACCAGCTTCGTCTGCTTTATAAGATTCAAGTTCGGGCCTGCGTGGAGTTATGCTCACATCTCTGGGACGGCTCCGCACAGTATCTTCTCGAGGCTCTCGATAGGTTGCAGCGACGGGCTATCCGCATAATCGACGACGAAGAGGTCACAAACCTCAACTCCGTAGGGACAATGGCTCGCTAAGCGTATTTTACCTCCTTTACCATGGCGAGTACTCTGAAAAGCTGTTTTCCCTTATCCCACCCTCTCCCTTTGTCATAGAACCACACGTGCAGGCTTGCGATGTCATTGTTCCACTGTTGAGAACATTTCTTCGCGTACAAAAAAGTTCCGCAACTCCTATCTTTGTCGTACCATTAAAAAGTGGAACGCCTTGCCTGCACATGTGTTCCCTCCTTCCTACAATATGGGATCCTTCAAAAGAAACGTGAAGAAGTATCTTGCGGATCAGCATCGTCAATTGTCAGGACACTGTGTAGTCTTTTGTCAGTTGCAGTTGCGATTTGGGCTCCTCTTTCGCTTACCATCAGGCAAAGCGGAGCCACAATATTAAAAAAAAAGTTATAATGACGGAATTTACCGCGGTTTTGTTTCATTCGCTTACATTTGCAAATAAAGGAGAATGCCCATTTAACTATTTCGGTATAAAAGTTCTCTCAATAACATTGTTCTGTCACACAAATGTATTATTTTTGCAAGGTTATCTTCAATGAAATCAATTGTGAAAATGGGCGCCAAAAAATAAACTAAGACTATGACCCCGACCTAGAAAGACTAGAGTTGAAAAAAATACAAAATTGAGTGGAATTTCATACGACAGTCAGATCATAGAGTCCAATCACTGTGTTTGTTGATTGATGTTTGCTTTATATTACACTGTCAATACTATAAATGAAAATGCTAAATATTCAGGAGTGGAAAAATACTGTAAATCTATACAAATAAATAAAATTGAAGTGTTTGTTTGTAATATCCAAATAACAGCTTTTTACTTAATGTACCTATATGACCCATATACCTTAAAATCAATAATTTTTCGTCTGTATGTTTGTTTGTTCCGATTAAACTTAACGGGTAAACGGGATTAAGTTAACTAATAGGAATTTATGATGCAGCTGAATAATCTGAAAATGGCGGCATTTTACCTACCGCCACGCGCAATGCATCACAGTCCTCACTCAACGTAACGAATTCTTTGATTCTTTAGCTATCAAGTGGTGTAATCAAGACGTAAACGATAGATATATAGCTGCAATACCAAACTGTAACCCCCCCATTTTGTTACCATCAGTTGTCTGAATTGCTTCCCACTACGGGACCAAATTTAAAGATGTATTCACGATAATAACAAGCTACTGAACCCAGTGGCGGTTTCCACCACAATATTGCCATAAGTCACTTGCAAATATTACCCATAGGCATTCTTCTTTATTTTTCGGCCGGTAATAGTCAAAGAATGTAAAAAATATTAATATTCATATAAATTACTTAAATATAATTATATAAAGTAAAAAAAAACGTGTGCGTCTCGCAACGCCCGACAGAAGTGATAACTTAAACTAATCTAAGTTGAACTATTTAATATTGAAATTGTTTAACTTGAGAAAAGAATTACTTCAAATATTTTTAATGTATTTTTCTAACTAGGAAGCGTCTGGCCGAAATACGGCTAGCGCTGTGGGTTAGAGTGAGAGAGGTCCTCCTCTCTCACTCTACCCCACAGCGCTAGCCGGCTCCTGCTTGCCTACCGCTGCCGTATGCGTGAGAGAAAGGGAAGGCCAGACAGACTGGCGCCGTAACGCGTTACGTAACGAAGCGGTTTACCCTCCCATAAGAAATTATCACTTCATAAAAAATACCCTATTTTTGAAATGTGTTTACCTACGAGTATATGGAAAACGAAGACCTCCAGAACGTCAATTTGACCCAATTGGAGTGAACTCTTCTCGTAATATAATTTCATACAATTTAACTATTTCATTCATTCTTTTATTGATTGTAACGAAACTGTAAACGATGTTCATACTAATTATATTATTAAACCAGTGAAAGTTTGTTTTTAATTCATCTTTCACAGCTGCAGGAATTAGCTTCCGAGGTTTTCTCCGTGGACTACAGCATGGGGTTCTTCAAGGAAGGCGTGAGGAGGGTTTTACAGGGTCAACAACGTATGATTGCCACCCCTGGTGTTGCAAATGTCAACAGACTACGGTAACTGCTTACAATCAAGCAACCTGTACGCTTGTTTGCCACCTTCGCGGGAAAAAAATCAACCACTGAAGCGAAAGCATAGAAGTAGGTTGAAATTTGGGAAAGGTGGCGACTTCGACACTAACGCTTGTGGGTTCGATTCCCACACACGACAAACAATTGTGTGCATGAACATGTCTGTTTGTCTTTGTCTAGGTGTTTTTAAGAGAGGTAGGGCGTATCAAAGCAGTACCTCCATCTCACAGAAAATCGCAGCCAAATAACAACTCCCTAAATGGTTGTTGTGTGAGTGAGGTCACCAGTAAGCTCCTAAGGAGTTGCTCTGTTAGCAGCAGAGATGGCATCGCATTACAAGCGTTCATAGACTACGGTAACCGCTTCACATCAGGTAGGCCGTGTACCTCCGAACGTAGTATATATAAAAAAAACGAGTGTGCTTTAGACCACACGACTGGAGTAAAACTTCTTTAGCTCCATAGTGTGATACAGACGATAGGCCTGCACTGTGTCTTACATATACGAAACTTAACTCGCTATGAGAGAAAGAGAGAAAGAAAATGTGTGCTCGCACCTCTCTCTCTTGCTCCTATAGTAATATACGAAACGTAACTCTCTCTCTTTCTATCTTCACTAACTTATATCTCCCTCTCAACTTCCGCCTCGCCCGATCACACTTTTCGTAACGCTCTCGTCACGCATTCACCAGCTTACTCCCCAAGTCAAGCGTGCGTGAAGAAGTTTTACTTCAAAAAATGATGATGATACAACAATTAGATGTCGTTATAATTTGGCTCCTTACATCTTCTTCTTCTAATATATAAAAATTAATGTTTGTCTGTTTGTCCTCTATAGACTCGAAAATGGCGAGACCGAATTTGATTAAATTTTCAGAGAATCTTTATATTAGCTTAGCGGGGGTTCCTGTGCAGTTTGGTAGCGACCGGATCACCAGTGCGAAGCTGGGTCGAGTAGCTAGTTCCTAAAATGTAATAATGTATAATAAGTATGTATTTACAAAAAAAATGTATTTACGTATGTTTATCAGTTGTCTAGTACCCATAACACAAGCTTCGCTTACTCTGGGGCTAGATGGCGCTGTGTAATTTTTCCGACAATAATAAATGTACAAGTATAAAGTAGAAATGTCCAGAGAGAGAGAGAGAGTAATTACCGCCGCTGAATGATTGAGCTATCCATAGCAGAGTTCTCTATCTATAATTAAAATTTGAATTTGAGACGAGGGCCTTTCCCAGTACACCAGCTTTCTCTTTGTCACAGGCCAACGCGGGTTTCGAGGTGGCGTGTAAGGCCAACAGACGTTTCCATGAAAAAGTCATTACATCGCCCCTTACTCAACCCACTGCAGGGATACGGGTATCCCTTCAACCGAAGGGATTTAGAGCATACTCTACGCTGCTCAAATGCGGATTGGCGGAGATCAGAGTTTTCAAGCCGCTCGAGGGTCACTGAGTTAGCTTAACGACTATCATCTATCGACAACAGCTGGGACTGACGACTTATCGTCCCCTCCGAAGCACGGAGAAACTCAAGATAGGTTAACCCATCCATAGACAGCTTGCTTAACCTGCGTGTTCGGTTAGAATGACCCGCGCAACGACACCATCGAGCTCTCCACTATGAAAAAGTGTCGATCAGAAAATATGGCTACCAAATACATTCCTAGCACACTATCAGCGACATAAATTTTTGCTGTAGCAATTGCCTGTTTCCTGAACCTCAAGGAAGTATTCAATTTACTTTAAAATTAGCATGTAGGACTGATCTCGTGTGGCGATTTGAATGGTCGGGTTGGGACCAATCGAGACAGTTACGATGCTGTGCTTGACTCGTATGATTTCACAGAAGAATGCCCATTGTTGTACGGAGTTTGGTTTCAATATTATTATACTGGCTTCAACTATCTATTCGAACAAAAGTACCTACAAATGTTTATAAATAGCTAAATTAGAAAAAAGGTTACAAAATTTGAAATAATGTAATCTTAATAAAACTTATGTATAGATACATATTTATGGAAGTCTCAGCAAAAAAAATGATTCTATTCGAAATGGCCACCTTTAGCTTTGATTTAGGCCTTTAATCTTGGTTAGTTGGCCTTGGTAGTTTGGCCACGAAGATCTTATAAAGTCTGGAATGTTGGTTTCGAGACAAGCTTGGGTAGTTCGTACCTTGTGGCCAGGTGCAGAGTCCTGCTGGAAAGCACACTGCACATTTTTAAAAAGTTAAGACAGTCTCTTGACACACTTTGGCTGAAGTCTTCACTCCTTTTTCACAAAAAAGCTTTGTGACTCAAGATAAGACACCCCCCACCAAAACATTACAGACACAGGATGATGACCACGTTGTACCTTTCCGGCCACTTGAGCGGCTTCTTTAGAACTGGCCTATTGCCATAAACTCCTTTCTCTCCAAGGTGATGGAGCGTGTGATAAACACACGACTTCTGGCATACCTAGAGGTTCATGACTTAATCTGCGTCAATACGGCTTCCGCCTCGGTCGTTCGACTGGTGATCTTCTAGTGTATCTTACACACCGCTGGGCTTCGGCGATCGAGAGTCAAGGTGAGGCATTGGCTGTCAGCCTAGATATGACAAAGGCGTTCGATCGGGTCTGGCATCGGGTCTTCTAACGAAGTTACCATCGTACGGGCTGCCCGAGGGTTTGTGCAAATGGGTTGCCAGCGTTGGTAGTTGCTCCGATAGCATGAATATCAATACTGGCGTCCCATAGGGCTCTGTATGGTTCCCAACGCTGTTTCTACTGCATATCAATGACATGTTATCAATTGACAGATTCATTGTTTTGTGGACGATACGCTAGAAGAAGACCTTATTTCTTTGTCGTCAAAAAACTCTGGAAATATGGAAAGTCCTGGAACATTTAAAAGCATTTATCTTTTGTTTACAAATGTCGGACTATAAATATGTTACAGAAACAAACATGGCGTGCTACACAATGGTTGAATTAGAGACAAAATTGTGCGTGATTCTGGGAACGCGTAACGAGGTTAGACCGGCCACGGACTGCGCGTGAATTTAGTTACAGAGGGTTGTTGGAGGGTTCATATTTTTATAATATAATAATAGCTTGTAACATTTTGTTTCTTACATCATTTTATTCGTGGTATGGGTATATCTGACAAAGATGTCTGGAAATAATTTTGGAGAGTTACGATAGTCGCTGCAAAAGATTTCATTTTCTACAGTTAGAACTTCGTCTAAAATATTGACAATTTGGGTCTGTGGACTCTCCTAAACTGTTAAAAAAACTATAATTCTGTACTATTTGATAGTTTTGCGGAATCATCCAATCCTATTCTTATCCTTTGCTACAACGAACTTTCGACAAAATATCTTTTGCAATTCCTTTATTCGTGATTCGTGCATTTTTTTTTACACAATGTCGATAGGCATACAAGCATACGATCCACTTGATGTAATGTGGTTATCGTAGTCTATGAACGCTGGTAATACATTAAGTATCACTCGCGTGATGCCACCTCTGCTGCTAACACAACAACTCCTTAGGAGCTTACTGGTGACCTCACTCACACGCAGGAACACAACAACCCTCTTGGTAGTTGTTATTTGGTTGCGGTTTTCTGTGAGGTTGAGGTACTTCCCGCAGGCAGGCTGCTTTAATGCGCATTACCTCTCTTAAAAACGCATAGACCAAGACAAACAGACGTGTTCTTCACATAAATATTTGTCTGGTGTGGGAATTGAACCTACGAGCGTTGGTGTCAAAGTCGCGTTATTAAAAGCGGCGCCACCGAGCACGTCAAAATATATTTCCGGATACAAATCGATCAAACTGGTCGTACAAAAACAATTTCAGGAACACATATCGGCGTATAGAAACAATCGCCCAGAAAGGTCACACTTCGCTGAGCATCTTATAGACAAAGGACATCATTTATCTGCTACTAACACATTTAAAATCTTACATACAATAGATAAAGGACTAAAATTCAATATTAGGGAACAATTAAAAATCGTTAAACATAAACATTCTAATATCTCTCTTATGAACAAACAGACTGACGTAAGCAACTCCATCTATTAAATAAATATCTGGTCGCTTACCCCTTCCACACCCTCCACCTTCTCTATATAAAGGACAGCACTACGATGGATTAGTCATTCGTAGCATGTTCTTCTAACGACTAATATCTACAGCGCCTGAGGATGCCTCGTGAAGAGGAGAAACACGTGTCGCAAAGACGACCGGAGCAGCCAGCGCAGCAACGGTGGTGGGTGCATGCGGTTCTCATTTCAGATGGCGAACACTCGCAGCGACGACCGAAGCAGCCAGGGCAGCAACGGTGGCGGGTGCATGCGGTTCACATTTCAGATGGCGAACACTCGCAGAGACGACCGGAGCAGCCAGGGCAGCAACGGTGGCGGGTGCATGCGGCTCACATTTCAGATGGCGAACATTCGCAGAGGCGACCGGAGCAGCCAGGGCAGCGGCGGCATGTATCTACTAACGGTAGATTCGCTTACCTACAGGCAAAGCGGAGCCACTATGCTGAGCTTATCTATATATATAAAAGGAGAAGCTGACTGACTGACATATCAACGCAGGGCCTAAACTATAAGGGTTAGAAACTTGAAATTTTGCACAGCGGTTCCTTTTATAACGTAGGGGAGCACTAAGAAAGGGTTTTTGGAAATTCATCCCCTAAGGGGGTAAAACGGGGGTGCAAATTTAGTATGAAACTTTGCCGTTTTTGAAGTTATTCGAATGAAATTCAGCATGAAGGTTCTTTATTGAAAGGCATGAAACACGAATAAAGTATTTTTCTCAAACATCATCCCTCAAGGGCGGTAAAACGGGGATGCAAAGTTAGTATGAAACTTTTCCGTTTTTGAAGTTATTCGAATGAAATTCAGCATGAAGGTTCTTTATTGAAAGGCATGAAACACGAGTAAAATATTTTTCTCAAAAATCATCCCTCAAGGGCGGTAAAACGGGGATGCAAAGTTAGTATGAAACTTTAAGTTTTTGTAATAAAGTATTGACCACAGTGACGACTGATTTGATTGTCCGCGTGTTCGATTAGTTTCCCCAACGACGTCCTAAGCCGAGGTTCGACTCCTCTCGGGGGCCCTCAGGCTGTCATTATACTTAGTTTTGCTAGGCTGTGGCGCCTCACGCCCGCCTCTTTAGTCCGGTGACGTAGTAACAACCCACTCGGGGCTAACTACATAGTCAGGTCAAAAAAAAAAATGTTCTAATTCGTACTTCGATGATCACTTTGATTATTATAACAAAAAAATTTTGTTGCAATATTTGGATTAATTATTATTATTTATTCTATTTTTAGTACAGAGTCGGCAACGCACGAGTAACAACCAACCCTGATGTTGCAAATGTCCATAGACTAGGCTGACGGCTTACCATCAGGCTGACCGTATGCTGGTTTATAAAAATATTTATGGAAACAAGATCTCTTTCCATAATACTAAATTAAGAGATTGGTAATATTAAGAAATTGCCTACAATAGGATGTGTTATCACAATCGAAGGCGGATATCTATATATATAAAACTGGAGTTCCTGACTAATTCACTGACTCATCAACTCCGAAGCCAAACTCTTGAACTTAGAAAGCTGAAATTTTGCAAAGAGGTTACTTTTATAATCCTCACGAGAGTGAAGAGGGGCTTGACAGTTTGTATGGAGTTGAAAAATTATTTCAAGTTAGTGACTTGAAACTTTATACAGATACTCTTTACTAAAATCCAAAAAAGCAGTTAAAGTTGAATTATTAAGAAATTATTATTTTTTAAAGTGAGCTGCTTTAGACTGTAAATATACTCTCAATCAAGACGTCAAAGAAGTAATTTCAGCGTTTTTCAAAATTCCACCTTTAGGGGCTGAAAAGGGGTCGACAGTTTGTATGGAGCAGAAAACTTTTTGAAGTTAGTGACTTGAAACTTTGTATAGATACTCTTTATTAGAATAAAAAAAATTGGTTTCAACGTTTTCAAAAATTCCACCCTTAGCGAGGTGAGGTGCGGTGAAAAGGGGGGAAAGTGTGTTTGAACGAGACGCTAATCTATATTAATAGAAATGGAGTTCCTGTCTAATTCACTGACTCACCAATAGGTTCCTTTTGTAATGCATGTGAGAGATAAGAAAGATTTTTTTGAATTTCAACCCAGGCAGATATTTTTTAAGTGGCTTGAAACTTTTATGTTTTTAAAATAGGCATTGTTGAGAATAAAGAGGTGTTTTGAGTGTATACAGCCAGTATCAAATAGTTAATGAAAACCGAACAGGCCGTGACATATCTTCATTACTACACAAATAAGGATATTTGATACTTTTACTAACTATTTAATGCCGACTGTACTAAAAAATAAGAAGTAAAATAAAAATAAGTAAAACTGCTGAAATTCCAAAATCTACGCGTGCGAAGCCGCGGGCATAAGCTAGTATAAAAAAAGTTCTTAAGTTTCGGGTGCTTTTTATTTGACCATTTTTCAGCACATCATCTATTTGATGTATATGTGTGCATCTAGAGCGGCCCCTGCCGATATCACTCGTTTGCTAAATATATTTCTTCATATGGATGAAGAAATATATTTAGCAAGAGCGAGTGGAGATAAAGATAATGGAGATAAAGAATGGTCTTTCCAAATTTCCAAACCATCTCAGCATTCCCTGTTCAATTTTAGTCAGTACATTATCTTTCAATACGAACAAACGAACAATATGGAAACATAGTTTTCGTATCATGCTACATCTAACTCTATCAAACATTCTATTTCCACACATACTCCTCAGTGCTCTCATTTCAACAGCGTTGACCCTACTTTCATGCTTTTTCTGCAATTTGCTGTGTAAGCACCAGAGGAGGCATCGCGCGAGTGATACTGAATGTATCGCAAGCATTCATAGGCTACGGTACCCGCTTTACATCAGGTGGGCCGTATGCTTGTATGCCTACCGACGTATATAAAAAAATATATATACTACGACGGATAGCAAACAAGCATACGGTCTGCCTGATGTAAATCGGTTACCGTAGCCTATGATCGCTAGCAACAAAAAGTATGTCGCTAGCGTGTTGCCGCTGTCTACACAGCAACTCCTCATCTTCTGGTGACCTCACTCACTCGCAGGAACACGATAACCCTCCAGGGAGTTGTTATTTGGCTGCCGTCTTCCGTGAGGTGGGGGTACTTCCCCAGTCGGGCTAACGTCGTGCCCTACCTCTCTTCCGCCAGAGCCTCGACTGCTGATAAGCAGGGCGCACCACGTGCAGGTGAGGGTTGGCTTTGGCTCTAAAGGTGACATTGAGCCACTTACACCCCAAATAAATATACTCGTATAAGCAATAATCAAAATAACATTATTATGTATTATATTTTTAATAACATACTCCTGTTGATGAAATAAATGTTTTTTTTTTTTTTTTTTATTATATATGGCAATAGTATTGCTACTTTATGCCAGTGTCAAAGTCTTTAGTTTAGAACCATTTAAAAATCTTAATTCTCTGTTCCAGCTTCAGGAATTGTGCTGAAAAAATACTTGGGAAGGGTACCTAGACCCAATCAACCCAGTTTAAATACCACCCGTAAAACGATAGTGATTTTACGAGGTTTCTTGATGAACTTATTCACGCCTCCAAAAAAGCGCATAAACGTGTTATATTTCAGTATTTTCATTACTGTATAATTTCACTAGCACTTATGTTACAAAATACTATCGAAATTGTCACACAAAACTAATTTTATACTGAATTGTAAAAATTTCAAGTAAAACAACAATGTCACTCGTCAAAAGCGCGGGAAGAAGTTCAAATAAATGTTTTTTCATTTTCACACAAATACTATAGCAGTGAAGTCAAGTAGTAAAATAAAAAATAAATATCGATGCACATGCTGAATTATTTCCAGGCTGTTTTGTCAGTCAGATATTCATCAATTCTACAATAAGCCCATTAACAGATAGTACTTTTTACGCATGATACCTGCAGGGACCCTAATACCTATGCTAATACTAAGACTCTGCTGGCAGTCCGTCCGTCCGTATGGCATGTACCACTAAATTCGTGTTTTGGGATATGTACTCACATACCTGTAATTATCACTAGCTCGGCGGTGATGGAAAACATCACGCGCCTACAAGTCCAAGAAATTATATTTCGAAAGACCGGTGACCTTACTTAAGAAAGATCTAGTTTTCCCTCTTTGTTATGGAGGTCTGGCGACTATCGTTCCATTTAAAATTCAGTATCCTTGCCAAATCTTTAGGCTTATGTAGCGGTCCCCGTCAATTCTAAGGGATTGGGAAACGGGATACCGCTAAGAAGAAGATATTAGCAGTACACACGGAAATTAAATTATGGATCTCTAGTATAAGTATCTAGTAAATTCGTTTTAAATGTATAATGCGCTAACATGTGTTATGAATGTGACAGACAGACGGTGTAATAACCTGAATATATGTATATATGGTAAGAAACAATGAGGTTACTACTAAAACGACAGCCAAAAGGTCTCCAAAAAAGGTACTCATACCGCCCACTGAGAGTAAAAGGTAAGGATTTACAATCCAAAAGGTAACCAGTAAATTAATTTAAAATAACAATTTACTAGATCCAGCACTTTGAGTATCGTTATAAATCACAACCGAATAAACCGTCGTCGTCACATGAATGAATGAAGAATGATGCTAGGAAATGATTCAGCACAGGTTTAATAACCTTTAACTCTACCACTTGACTCATTATTGTACCAATATGTAGACAAAAATTTATTGGAATATCCAAATGACGATTTGGAAAGAGACCTATATCAGCAAAATTTCAATTGGATTTTTTTTCTTTACAAAAAAAAAACAAGAATTAAGAGAGTTGTATTCAATATTATTAGATTCAATAAGATTATGTTTAAAAAATCTAATACGTGTCTAAGTGCTCGCGAAACCCAATGGCAAGAAAATATTTTTTCTCTTTTTTCATCATTTTATCTGCGGTTAGTGTTAGTGTTGAGTATATCGGATCTTCTGCTTCTTAGTGTTACCCCGTTTCCGATGTAATACTAGTAAATTACAGCAAGCTGTATAGGCAGAGCTGATATTTTTTAAATTTAAAAAATATTTAAATATTTTATTTTTAATTTTTTAAAAATATATGGAACCCTGTACGACATCTAGCGACGAGTGCTGTTAATTTTTCTGTTGATGGGAGTGCAGTGCAGACTCTGCACTGCAGAGTGGCCGGCCATACGTTTTCCCATATGTTTTTTTTTCTAATTGGAAAGATTTTGGACCGTTCTTCCTCACCAACGAACATTTAAATTTCAAATTAAAGGATACAAAACTACAATATGTTAGCTATTAGTGTGTCGATTTTGGAGTTTCTCACTATTACCGTCTAAACGCTAGCTGGATGACATCAGTCTACCCCAAACGGCAATTTTGAGGGTAATGTGGCTCCGCTGGCTATCGCAGCTCTGCCAAAAATTTGCGGGTTCCACTACCAAAGCACAAGGATTTGGCAAAGATACAGACTTTTACTTGGAGCGACTGACGTCAGACCACATCCTAGAGGGAAAACTAGATTTTTTAGGTTAGTTCCCACGTATTCACGATGATCATCGCTTTTATCACGATGTTTTCCTTCACCGTGACAATTAAAGCTTACTGTCTTTTATCTATGCTTTTATATAAAAAATACTTACATGTAAATGTGTTAAAAGTGTATTAAATCTATACTAAATACACATGGAGGAAGAGTTTGCGCTATTTTCTGGGACTACTATTTGAAAAATATTTGATAGCCCAATTATTGCGAAAGGTTACGGGCGAACATCCCGATACGATCCTCACAAGCCGAGGAAAAAGAAAGAAATCGCGTCGCCGGGTGTATCTAAAAGATAGATATAATAAAGCGGGTAAAACTGTATTCTTCATGCATAAAACCGTCCCCCCATAATCAAATAAGCCCAATATCGAAGCTTCTGTTCGCAAAATTAAAAGAGTTGTGTTATCACCCCAACCCCCAACCCTTACAATCCAATATGGCAGTCTATTGTCATTTTTACTATACAATATTGACAATAAACTTTCAACCTTACCCCCGTTGGAATAAAGTCAAAGTTAATTATTTACGTCGCTAAAATGGTTTTTATGGTTATATTCGCTCGCTTACGTTTCTATATCTTTGAGATAAAGTTTACATTAGATATTTGCAACGTAAAAGTAAAGTGGTAGAAGAGTAATTTGGAGTTATTATAAGCAGAATGTACCGCTTTGATCCACTTAAGGCCCGTTTAAACTGGCCTAGGGTTCTCAATATGTAAAGGTGAGAGCATTTTTTTATGAGATCTACTAAAATCCCGCTAAAGAACAATGACAGCTTCCTATGCGACGACCTGCCATTTGTATTTTTAATTAAGGGATGTATAATACAATAAACAACCATAAATAATACCTATGGAAACCTATTTATATAAATATTTTTTATATGTAAACTATACAGATAAATAAAATTGGAGTGTCTGTTTGTAATATTAAAATAACCGCTTTTTACTAAATGCATATGGATATATACACGGTACATATACCAAAATGAATATTTTTACAATTTTTGTCTGTCTGTCTGTCTGGCTAATCTCTGAAAGGGCTGGACCGATTTTGACGAGACTTTCACTGGTAGGTAGACGACTGTTCAGAGCACAATATAGGGTACTTTTTATCCCGTAAATATTTAGGGTTTCTGCGTAAAATATGAAAAACTGTTAAAATTAGGGGGAAATATCTTCCCCTTCTGGGGTGCGATGCACAAAATAGAAGATTTTAATTAAAATTAGCATAGGTATTTCTATACGCGAAATACAGAATTAATAAGTTATAGTAAACTCTGCGAACTGAACAATAACTTTTTTGTTAAATTCCACGCGGACGAAGTCGCGGGCACAGCTAGTATGTAAATAAAAAGGGGAACTTCTCGAGGATATGCGATAATCGATGTGCCATGACATGACAATACAGATGTCAAATGAATTTGCCGTCAAAATTAAAATATGTTATCTTAATTAAGTAATTAAATGTCTAGTGATGCCGAACTATTGATAGTATGCCTAGATAGTTGACTTTGAAGATCAGTTGGGACATCGATAGTACTATCGATACGATTGATGAGCCCCGATATACCATTGTTATGATCGTTATACCATTTATGCTATTGATAGTAGATAGATAAATGATTTATTTTGCTTCTAAAACACACACGACACACAAAAATTTACACATAAGAGGTTACATACAAGAATATACATACTGTGATGCGAATGTCTTATTTGAGGGTACGCGTGTGCTGCTGTAGCGCAAACGGGCTATAGCTCAGTGAGTAATGTCGCTCAGAAAGAGCAACCACTGATTCCCTTGAGATGCCGAAGTCAAGTGCAATAAAAAGTCACCTAGTCTTTCTGTATCAGAGAAGTGTCAGTGTAGTACAAAAATGTAAATAAATCCAGCCAAAATTATGTTAATAATGTGAGAATTTCAGCAGCCTACCACTGATGATTGTATTCCTTACTTTATACACGGCAAACAAAGTGTTTAGGAATACCAAGCTATTATTGTCATCCATGAATGGATTACTATCGATATCGATACAATCGTTGGTATGAGACTTTTTTTTATATACAACGTCGGGTAATATTTTTTTTATACAACTAATCTAAATTAAGCAATCAAGCATGTGGCCCGCATTAGATGATAAGCGGTCACCGCAGCCTATTGACGCTCGCAATACAACGGGGATATTACTCGCGCGCTACCAATCTTGTGATCTAAGGATGTTTCCTCACAGTAATTTCTCTGCCATATCTCACCCTCCAAACTGAACACAGCTATATAAATATAGCTGCTTGGCGGTAGAAACAGGTGAGACAGAGGTACCCGCGCAGACGATTTGTGTACAGTCTCCCTCAGGTAATTTGGGATACAAACATACGGTTCACGTGATGTAAAGTGGTTACCGTAGCCTCTGGACGCTGATAATACATTTAGTATCGCTCGCGCTACAACTACTATGAAGAGCTTACTGGTGACCTCACACGCAGGAACACAACAACCCACCAGGGAGTCAGTTATTTGGCAGCGATTTTTTATGAGGTGGAAGTACTTTCCCAGTCGGGCTGCTTTGATGCGCCCTACCTCTCCTAAAAACACCCAGACCAAGACAAACAAACAAGTTCTTGCACACAAATGTTTGTCCTGTGTGGGAATCGAACTCACGAGCGTTGGTATCAATGTCGCGTTATTTATACGACGTCGGGAGTCATACAAGCATACGGCCCACCTGATGTAAAGTGGTTACTGTAGTCTATGAACGCTTGTAATAAATTAACTAGCGTCGGACGGCACGTACCCTCTACCGTTAGTAGATGCTTGCCGTCGTTGCCACGAATGTTCCGGTCGTCTCTGCGAGTGTTCGTCATCAGAAATGTGAACCGTATGCACCCGCCACCGTTGCGGCCATGGCTGCTCCGGTCGTCTCTGCGAGCGTCCGCCATTTGAAATGTGAATCGCATGCACCCGCAAATTCTAAGGTACCTTGAATTGATTGAATTGATTCTAAGGTACGATTCATAATTCATTAGGATAAGTGTAACTTGAAATTTGAACTTCACCCGGCTGAAGTTGGAACAACAGCAGTTATAAATAAATTGCTTACAGAAAAAGGTCAGAATGTGTCAAGGGACATGACATTTATATTAATATCGCCGTTGTATGTCAATCGTTTTGTTAATAGTTGCGTTGAGGCGATAAACGCTTTCAATACATCGCAATGGCTGTAACTTGGGGTTAATTTGCCGAACAACAAATGTTCACACCCCACGACGCGGGTGTGTTCACGACGTCTAATGGAAAAGACTTAGGTATCAACAATCTGTTTCTTCGTGCTATCCCGTTTTCTAATTCATTAGGATTGGGGGGACCGCTGCCCTAAGCCTAAGGATTTTGGGAAGATCCTGATTTTTATGTGGAGCTACAGCCGTCAGACCTCCACAACCCTGAGGGTAAATCTTCAGATCTTTCTCGGGTCACACGTCTTTCGAAGTATAATTTCTTGGACGTGCGGGTTTCCTTCACCGCCGAGCAAGTGATAAATCTATATATAGAAAAATGAATGTTTGTCTGTATGTCCTCTATGGACTCAAAAACGACTGGGCAGATTTTGATGAAATGTTTAGTGTATGTTCAGGTTAGCCCAGCAGGTGATCCTAGGAAGTTAGGTAACGATTGGATCACCCGTGCGAAGCCGGGGCGGATAGCTAGTATGTACATAAACAAATCGTATTACTCTTCTATTGTTCTAAATAATTTCTCCGGCCTTTTTGAAATGTGGCAACCCCATTCCATGCTGCTAAAAAAAGGTAATTGTGTTAAAGGAAAGATGCACTTAATGTTTAGGTATTCTTTCAACACACTCGACTTATGTCTAATTATTTGATAAAATAGAAAAAAACACGTCACATCCGCGTGACAAAGTAGGGGCGCGTGGCTTGTAATATGATAGCTTAGGGTTGAATCTATTTTTTTGTTCTTTGGGTAACGTGCAAGCATACGGTTCACCAGATGTGAAGTTGTCACCCAGCTTAACACTGGCAACACCAAAGGTGGTGGTACTTCCCCAGACAGTTATACCCACAAACCAATAAACCACTTGACACTTGAGCACCTCAATGTCTCATCGATTCGAGCCTACTGACCAATAGGAAAATATCTATCTATCTATAATTTCACGCTAAATCCCTAATGGGTAAGCAGAATTAACCGAGAGCCACGTGACTCGATCCTTACAAACCTCACTCGCTTCTTTGACATTCATTGCTCTTTTCATGCACGCTCGCCGGTTTCTAGGGCTCCTGACATCACCTTCTGATAGAACACGATAAACACCGTTCGAGAGGCGTTAAAAAGGTAAATGAGCTCCCTGCCGAGGCTTTTCCTAGGGACTGTATCATGGGGATCTTCAAGAAAGGCGTGAGGAGGTTTTTACAGGGTCGGCAACGCACCCCTGGTGTTGCAAATGTCCATAGGCTACGGTTACTGCTTACCATCAGACAGGCCGTACGCTTGTTTATAACCCTAGTGGCATAAAGTAATGCAAATTCTTTATTTGCGATTGCGTTCTCATAGTCACGTAAAAACATAATAAGAAAGAAAGAAAGAAAAACATTTATTCGTACACAACACAACACTGAACAACAATATATACACAGCAAAACCTATATACAAAAACTACTCAGCAAACAGTGTTGTGCGATGTACGTCTTGCATTTTATTAATACCCTCTAATAATATATACCCTTAAAGAGGTTATATTATAATACATGTATATTATAAAGTAATGATTATTAATTCTGTAACCTTAATTATGAGACAAAATGGCGGTTGTTCCGCCAATTTCCCGCGTTTTGTCGTCAACGCCCGCTTTACGTCAATTATCAAGTGATTATCCTACTCGGCGCTAGATGGCGAGCATCGGATTACGATCCTCCGGGACTTGTTAGAAATTTTCCCTGTCCAACATAAAATGAACTATCACATTCCTTATTACGCGATGAAATAACCTTATTTATCAACACACCGAGAGTTCGTCTCAAAATTGACAAATTAAATATACATTACGTGCTGATTTAGATGTTGTTTTCAATGGGATACGACAGAAATTTCTTTGTGAATTATATACTTGATAATTAGCAGATTTTGAGCGTTCTATGCAGTACTTGTTATCATTTTATCTAGTTGATATATATTGATTTAGGGCGTGGCACAAGTTCATACATATCAAGTATCTGCAGCAAAAGTTCAGTCAACATTATTATTTTATATTATCCATTTATTAATAGCAGAGTTTCTCGTAGTAAGAAAACTCCTGTGTCCCGAGTTACATTTTCAACATATTTGCATGGTAGTTCTTTCGTTTTCGGTCACAATTTCGATATTTCAATATGGCGGCTGTTCGGTGCCGCCATTTTTCAACCGACTTGTGGTTTCTATTTTGTAAAAAAAGATACAGATAAAATCTATATATATAAAAATGGAGTTCCTGACTAATTCACTGACTCATCAACGCCCAGGCCAAACCCTTGGACCTAGACAGCTGAAATTTTGCACAGACGTTACTTTTGTAATTCTCAAGAGAGAGAGAGATAAGAAAGGATTTTTTGAAATTGAACCCCTAAGGGGGTGAAAAGGGGATTGACTGTTTAGAGCAGAAATATTATTTAAACTCAGTGACTTGAAACTTTGTACAGATACTCTTTATTAGAATACCAAAAAAGTAATTTCAGCGTTTTCATAAACTCCACCCCTTAAAGGGTGTAATGGGGACAAAAGTATTTATTGAACTTAAAGTTGAAGTGTTAAGAACTTGTTTAAAGATAGTATATTTATATATTTAATATTTATAATATGTGTGTGTGTGTCTTTAAATTATACCTATAGGTACGGTGGTGAATGATATTTATTGATAATTTGTTAGGCGAGAGAAGTTTAACTTCTTACGTGCGTACATAACACACTCTTTTTTTAAATCTTACGCGCTTACCAATACAATGGTTTCTAAATCAAACATTATTGTAATATAAATTGTTTTAATTTATTTATTCTTATCGACCTACATCTATGTCCACCACATCGACCCTCGACCTACAGGGATACAGGTCTCCCTTCAACCGAAGGGATTTAACGCATACTGGAGTCCAGCGTTTAAAAGTCGCGAGGCCCATTGACTTAGTTTACGACATCATCCATCGATAACAGCCGGGACCGACGGGTTAACGTGCCCTCCGACGGAGAAACTCGAGATAAATAAACCCATCCATAGACACGCTGCGGTTGACGTTGCTTAACCTACGTGTTCGGTTAGAATGACACGCGCAACGACGCCATCGAGCTCTCAATATATCACACTCTACATCTATGTAACAAATGAATCTCCTTATAGATCTCAAAAAAATTGTACGGTTAAACTTTTAGACACGGTCGTCACATCTAGCTCACGACGCCCGCCTCTTATATCACTATATATCTATAACTTCACGCCAAATCCCTTGCGGGGTAGGCAGGGAGAATCGAGCGCCACGTGACTCGATCCTTACACACCTCGCTTCAATAACATTCATTGCTCTTCTCGTGCACGCTCGCCGGTTTCTAAGGCTCCTGACATCACCTTCTGATAGAACACGACCAATTTGGTCATGGTAGGTAAGTGTTGGTCTTCCTCGGCTCCTACGTCCTTCCACTTTTGCATTGTACATCTGCTTGAGCATGCCTCTTCTTATTTTAACACCGACGCTCTCTTTCCGACTATATTAGATTAATTGGCCGTAATTGGCAGTCGGTGGCTGCTCCAGACGACACGTGCATGTTGCGATCTCAGAAACAAAATGTTAATTTATTTGAGCTGAATTATGCGGTAATAATAATTATATATTTACGGCGTTTGAGGAGCACGGTGGCGCAGTAATGAATAACGCGACTTTGACACTAACGCTCGTGGGTTTGACAACAACGCCCTGGAGAGTTATATTCTTGCGAGTGAGTGATGTTACCAGTAAACTCCTAAGGAATTGCTGTGTTAGCAGCGGTGGCATCTCGGTAGCGATATGTAATGTATTGCAAGCGTTCATAGGCTACAGTAACCACTCCCTATCAGGTGGGCCGCATGCTTGTATGCCTCGCGTCGTTGTGTAAAAAACCCTTCTCTGCAGAGTCCGGAGCCCCAATGAGTTTCTGGCTATGATGATACTGTCCACATAAAAAAAAAACGGGTTGCACTCCGGGAGTGCCGGCAGAAGTGAAAACTTGAACATTAACGTTGTGCATTTTTGAATATTTTGGAATGGTTAGGGAATAATTTCGCACGAATTTCTTTATTTGTCAGTATAAAAGTGCCATGTATGTGGTAAAATACAATATTCATTTATTACGCTATTGTACACACAAACATGACAATTTATATTACATTAAAAATTTAACACTTCAGAACTATTACAATTATTTTACATTAAAAAGTTTATCTCTCAGAAAAATCAACTTTCATCCATAATTTCAACGACTCTTTCACCATCATCATTACCAGCATCATCATCGCCAATCTCTAAAACTCAAACACACACGCACACTCGCGCAAGCGCCCTGCGCCGCTTAAACCAAACAGCGATGTTGATAAACTATGTTGAACGAAACGCGTAAGCGCCAAGAATTTCATGGCGCTTACAACGTTTTGGTCGCGAGAAAATAATGCCCTATGAACGATCTAAGCGCTTCATGTTTTAATTGTTTAATTAGAGGTAACTAATGTTTTAGCGCTGCAGCGAACTTAAGTTCTAATTCTCACCAAAATCTTACATCAGGGTCACGTGTTCTGACGCAAGTTTAACATTTTTTACTCATCCCAAAAAGTGCACAACGCCGCTATAGAAGTTTTCACTTCAAAAATCTATTTGTATTATAGAGTATGGGTATATAGTTGCCCGAATAAATAAATAATAATAATGGATGGGTGTTAAAGAGGATTTTCAATCGGATTCAACGTACGTGGCTCCTTTGAACAC
Source organism: Pyralis farinalis (assembly GCA_947507595.1). Taxonomy (NCBI): domain Eukaryota; kingdom Metazoa; phylum Arthropoda; class Insecta; order Lepidoptera; family Pyralidae; genus Pyralis; species Pyralis farinalis. Next base: position 4,525,899 of record OX382263.1, read on the forward strand.
CGTGAACATGACCGTGATCTGCCCGTGGGTCTATCGATGGAACAATATATCCATGAGCAGGTCTCAGCAGGTATTGGGATTATTACGAATGTATCGAAAAAGATTCGTCTATTGAAATGAGATCTGGAGGGATTATTGGGGTATTGCAGACGAGGGACGGATGTCTGCAATAACTATCACAATACTTCCGGCAGGCGGTGGCTCGCCACTCGCTGGATGGCCCTCCGAAATTCTAAAGTCCGCTGGGAACAAGACCGGCGTGAGTGACTCAGAGGTGTCGACAGATGTGCAGCGCTTTCTCTGAATTTATTCGCGGCATCATGTCCTTTAATCGAATATTTAATAATAAATATTAGTAAAACTCTAAGTAGTAAACGGTAGTAAACTCTAGTAAACGGGCTTATAGCGAAGAGCCTCGACCGATATCTTGAGAGGCTCTCGCTTGGCAGTTGGGTCAAGGACCAGATTCAGAAGACGGTTCTTTTGGACACGGCCCGTATTGTGAGAAGGTTCCTCACTCTGGAGCCCTGTGGGCCGATTCTACTAAAAACTGCAACTGCACTGCAGCGCGGCGTGTGTCAAAATCCGTACATTTTGACGTTTCGGTATTCTGTTAAACGATCTGACAGCAGCGACGTTGCAGGAATGTTGCAGTAAATGAATCGCTATTCTGTTAAAAAACCTGCACTGCAACTGCACGTTTCCTGCAATGTAATCGTATTCTGATAAATTGTTTTGACATTTGTATACCGGTGACAGATGTTTTGAAGGAGTTTACTTGCAGTTTTGTTAACGTTACTCTTGAGCAACTTTTGCGAAGTGAAATTAATATTCTGAGGCGGTGAATTATATTTGCTTTGTTTTGGGAGATGTTTGTGGATAAATATAATTAAGTAAAGCTCTTTTCGGTTAGAAATACCTCTACTCCGGCAACCAAGGTCAATAGTGAAACTATAGTAGTCAACATTAAATAAAAATTCAGTTTTATTAAATTGAAATATGGCAACATTTCAGGTTTTAAGTAGTTTATTTGCAGGATACGCACAGTTGCAGCGTAGTTGCAGTGCCGTTGCAGTGCAGCATACGCGCAGTTCCAGCGCAGTTGCAGTGCAGGATATTTTAGTAGAATAGACCTATCGGCACTGCACTATTCCTGCACGACTCAAGTGACAGGCGTAAACGTGCAGTTGCAGTTATTTAGCAGAATTGGCCCACTGACCACCGGTAGCTTGGGTCTTTGCTTCGCTACCGGCGGGTACCCCCTTTTTTTATATTTTTAAATGTATTTATTTTTATATAAAATCTTTATATTTAAAAATGTATTTAAAGTGTATAAATAAAATATTAGTAAAACTCTAATAATTATTTTTATTAGCGACTGAGCTACACTTGGCGTTTTTTTATATTTTTTGTATAAAGTCCTGTCATCTCAGGAAAGACACCTATGTGTATAAACTAAAATAGCAAACTTCAATAAAATACAAAACTTAATGCCATTGTTAAAGCCCTTTCTAGAATATACTAAATTGTTTCTAAACTAATAGGAGTAGTTAACAAAAGTATAGTGCTGTTAGTGATCTTCAAATCGTGGACTTTTTTGATCGTATAAGATAGATCGTACACACGGCGAGACCAAATACGTAATAATTGGCGAATAGGTATTGAACACAATCCACAGATTTTTGTTTTTTTTTGATGTGATAACGTCTTATAAATCGATGAACGCCGGCTGCATGCCCGAAAAAGCATGACTCATTGTCACGTTCCGCCTGAGCCGAGCGTGCAAGCGAGAGCGCGGAACAAGCGATAGAGAGGCACGATCGGCTTAGCGTTCGGCTTAAGTTTTATTTGACAAATACACTTCATAAACTATAAACGAAAAGCAGCGATAGTCCAGTGGATAGGGAACCGGCCTATTGACCAACCGGCCCGCGCGGTTCGAATCCTGCCATGTACCACTAAATTGTTTTCGGATTTATGAACTACTACTACTATAACTTCACGCCAAATCCCTTACGGGGTAGGCAGACAGAACCGAGCGCCACGCGACTCAATCCTTACATACCTCACTCGCTTCTTTAACATTCATTGTTCTTTTCATGCACGCTCGCCGGTTTCTAGGGCTCCTGATATCACCTTCTGATAGAACACGACCAATTTGGTCATGGTAGGTAAGCGGATTTATGAACATATTTGTAATTATCATGTGCTCAGCGGTGAAGGAAAACATCGCGAGGAAACCCGCACGCCCAAGAAAGGTTTGGTTTCCCGTCTGGGCTGTGGAGGTCTGACGGCAGTCGCTCCATGAAAAAATTTTCCTTGCCAAATCTTTAGGCTTAGGCAGCGGACCCCGCCAATCCCAATGGATTAGGAAACGGGATAGCGCTAAGAAGCAGAATACACTTCATAAACTAATATACTGTACATTAGTTTATTAAGTGTATTCTGCTTCTTATAAACCAGTTGAGAATGCGCAAGCTTGCATTGCCAGAGTAACACCTGGCTCGTCAACTGTATAACAATTTAATTATTTTTTTAAAAACTTTGTCGGCCATTTTGACCATGTTCCTTAAGAAATATGATATTGGTTTAAGACATTCCTATTCTACTTTTTAATTTATTTTGCGAATCTGAAATAAAAATTCAAAATTTTTTTAGTTTTAATTTGTGGCAATTTTGACCATGTTCCTTAAGAGATAGGAGGATGGTTTTTCAGACATTCCTAATCTACTTTTTTGTGCTGAATCCGAATCTGAATTCAAAATTCGAATATTCGAAAAAAAGCGACAGACACACATACAGACAAACGCACACACAGGCAAACGCACACAAAACATATAGATTTCATATTGGAACGGTGTTCCTGAAAATAATGGGCATTGAAGGAGGAGATTTTTATTTTTATTTATTTATTTTCTCTCTCAATCTAGACTTTCTAGGAGGACTAAGACTAGGAGATTATCGAGATAATTATGAATAAGTAAGTATTTTTATAAAGACATCCGGTTGTATTGATTTCCTAAGATTATTACAATGTCACTTTATTCTTAGAACGTAAATTCTAGTAAATATGAGTAATTCGTAACTTCATATCAGATATTATCTTGGTCCATTGTTGTATTGAAACACTGAGTACTTACCAGAGGGAGACTTTGTACAAAAGTCGTCTGTACCTCTGTCTCACCTATTTCTATCGCCAAGCAGATATATTTACATAGCTGTGTTCCGGTTTGAAGGATGAGATATGGCAGAGAAATTACTGGGTACTGTAACATCTCCGTGGTGTTGCGAGTGTCAATATGCTGCGGTGACCGCTTACCATGTAATGCGGGCCGCATGCTTGTTTGCCAATCTAGTTGTATAAAAAAAAACCAATCAATACCTTCTTTATAGCATTTAATCTATTTTATTTGTGATCATATCATATTTGTGCGATGTAATGCATATTAAAGGTATGCCGAATAATATTTGAGCAAGTAAACAATATCCATAGAAGTAGTAAACACATCCATTTCTGATCTGACTCGTCCCTGATTTTAATCTTCGAGTGGACATGTACCACTAAATTCGTACTCTCAGATTTATGTACATATTTCTTGGTCGCGGTGATGGAAAACATCGTGAGGAAACTTGCACGTCCAAGAAATAATATTGTTTCAAACTAAAATATCTGGTTTTATCTGTGGGTTGTTGATGTCCGACGGAAGTCGATCCAAGAACAATACTTAGTGTTAGGTATGGTTACCCTAACGGTTTAGGGAACGGGATGACGTAACTGTAACCGACAGTCGTTCCATTTTAAAATCAGATCTTTACCAAATCCCAAGTCTTAGGTAGCGGACTACGCCAATTATAATGGATTAAGAAACGGGGTAAGTCTAGGAAAATTTACCTAGACGCAAACATAATAGAAATAGATCAAATTGGAGATGTGTCGAAAAAGGGCCATATCAAAAGTACCCAAAACCGAAGAGTACCTATGCAGGAAGAGGTTGATGAGTTTGGATTTTGGAAGAAGCCAGATGGGTATGTTTGGATTGGTGCACCTGGCGTTACATAGTCTCTGCCTACCCCAATTCGAGACAAAGACGTATGTATATATATTACTTTAATATTACCTTCTATTGAGATACGATATTATTTTTTACTATTCTAATCCACATTTATACGACAAGTCCCATGCAGATTTACTACTTAAAATTGGCTCAAGTTAACAAAACTCCACATGAATCCTGACAGACTCTGGCTTTCGAATAAACAATGATTCAGATACCTCGTGCTACAGTATGCCTCTACTATCTAAGATAAGAAAGATAAGGTGATAAGCATGTTCACTTTCCATGGCTGAAATAAGTTTAGTCTGGCCAGTGTTTTGTGGTATCGCATTGTTTGTGTCATATAGTGTTGAATAAAAGGTAATTATGTATTTATATCTATTAATCAAACAAAGAACTGCTTTTTAGTATTGTACTAAGAACCGGTTTATTAACAACTTAGTGTATATCAACCCTGGTTTTCTAGATATTAAAGTATTTGTATTATAGCTAAATATTTTTTATATTTTATAAACATCAGTAAGTAACTAAACATACCCACATAATGTGGTAGGGAGATATTTCCTAGGTCGGAGATTTTATTTGTCTATCTATCTATAACTTCACGCCAAATTCCTTTCAAAGTAGGCAGAGAGAACCGGGCACCATATGACTCAGCCCGTACACACCTCACTCGCTTCTTTAACATTCATTGATGTTTTCATGCAAGCTCGCCGGTTTCTGAGGGTCCTGATCACCTTCTGATAAATCACGATCAATTTGGTCATGGTAGGTGAGTCTTGGTCTTCTTGGACTCCTACATCCTTCTACTTTCGCGTTGTATATCTGTTTCGTAATTCTTTCTTCCCGCTTTCTTTCTATATGTCCGAATCAACGGAGCATGCCTCTTCTTATTTTAACACCGATCCTCTCATTCAGACTAACTCTATTTTTAACATCATCATTGCGAACACTTTTTTATACCATTAAGGTGGCAATCAAGCATACGGCCCGCCTGATGGTAAACAGTCACCGTAGCCTATGGACATTTGCATCACCAGGGGTGTCACTCATGCGTTGCCGGCCCTCTAAAAACATCTTCACGCATTTCTTGAAAAACTCCATGCTGTAGTCCCTTGGAAAAACCTCGGCTAGGAGCTCATTCCACAGCTTGAGAGTTCTCGAAAGAAAACTTATCTGTAACCGCACAGAACGCGACCATTGCGGTTCCAGCGTGTGAGGGTGAACTCCCCGCCGTCGGCGAGCGGTGCGGTTATAAAAAGTAGCTGTCGGCATCATTTCGAACAACTCTTCAGAACACAACCCGTCGTACAATCGGTAGAACACACAAAGGGAGGCAAAATCTCTCCTTAAACTTAAGGATTCAATACCGTGTGTAAGCTTAGGATTGTCGACAATTCTAACAGCTCGTCTCTGAATCGAATCACGATCAGGATCTACAAAGTCTGATTGTATTTGCAATACAATATAATCTACGATTGGGGAAATATCTCACCTCATCGAAAACGCTAGCGTATTCCTGCGAGTGAGTAGAGCCCCGCCGGGTTTTACTCCAACACGTGAGCAATTACTCCTTGCCTTTTTGACTTTAGCTCAGACAGGAAGCATAGGCACTCGTTAGGAATAACCGTTGCCACCACCATTGGTCAAACAAACTGTTCACTTGGGTCCCGATAAACACTACAATTACATGGAGTTCTGCGCCTGTGACCTTAAAACAAGTGACCTGTGACCTTTATAGGAGAGGTAGGGCACATCAAAGCAACCCATCTGTTGATGTACCTCCTTCTCAGAGAAAACTGCAGCCATATTACAGCTCCCTGGAGGGCTATTGTGTTTCTGCAAGGTGAGGATGAGGTCACCAGTAAGCTCCTAAGGAGATGCTGTTATGCTCTGCATCGCGCGAGTGATAATGTATTGCAAACACTTATAGGCTACGGTAACCGAAGCTCGATGTCGCTGTGGTTAATAATGCCGATTTTATTGTGGGTTCGATTTTTAAGAGAGGTAGCGGACAACCGCGGCTATACACAACAACTCCTATAACAACTCCCTGGGGGTTGTTGTGTTCCTGAGAGTGAGTAAGAAGTTACCAGTGGGCTACGGTAATCACTTTACTTTAGGTGGGTCGTATGACGTACCTTCCGATGTTGTATGAAAAAAAAAGAAATATTATTCTATAAAAGCATATACAATTGAATAAAACGACATGCGACTCGTGAGTTATTGATATCTTATCAGATACGTACTCAAGTTTATCGCAATGATAACCCAAATGTAAGCACCTATCTACTTTTGCCAGCGTTTCTCATTACTAAAAACATCACATTCATTATTTTTCAGGAAAATGGGTGCGAAAACACGCGATAAGAATCTCATCCTCAGTTTTACTTTCGCCGTATTCCTAGCGATCGGAGGGAACTGCCAAAATGGTGAGTAGCGCCATCTGTTATGGAATAGCAGGTACTAAAATAAAAAAATGCATGCCGTTTGCTCTGATGGACTCGGCGCTGGTGGTCTTCATACATCTTACTACTGTGCGAACAAATCGTGCTGTCTTCAGAGCAAACTAGGAGTTTGGCTCCTACCTTTATACTTGATGTCTACCTTTATGCAGTCTTCTTCATCTTAGCTTTATACCGTTTATTAATCCATTAGGAATGGCGGGGTTTGCTATCTAAGCATAAGGATTTGGCGAAGATACTGATTTTTACATGGAACGACTACAAACCAAAGTACAAACCACACCTTTCATAGGTTAAGATTTGACGAGCTCGGTAGCACCCCGGTTAATAACACGACTTTGATACCAACGCTCGTGGGTTCGATTTCGACACAGGATAAACATTTGTGTGCATGAACATGTCCGTTTGTCATGTGAGTGTTTGATTGAGGTGTTTTTAAAAGAGGTAGGGCGCATCACGCATCCTGCGGAAGTACCTCCACCTCACAGAAAACTGCAGTCAAATAACAACTCCTTGGAAGGTTTTTGTGTTCCCGCGTGTGAGTGAGGTTACCAGTAAGCTCCTAAGGAGTTGATGTGCTAGCTGTATAGGTAGCATCTCGCCAGTGATACTTAATGTATTACCAGTGTTCATAGGCTACGGTAACCACTTTGCATCAAGTGGGCCGATGTTGTATAAAAAAAAATCACAAGTCTTTCGACATACAATGTTTTTCTTCACCGCCGCAAGTGATAATTTCGAATACATAATACATAAATCGGAAAACACGAATTTAGTGTAGAATGTAGAATTTAGATTCGAACCGGTGACCAGTTGATCAATAGGCTTGTGCTTTATCTAATATGCTATCACAGCTATACCTATGTAAAAGTTATAACTGCAAAATTATTAATAATTGCCTTATTTATAAGAGATATTATTAGATACTATTCATAAGGTATAGGTAAACTAATTATGTAATGGTACAGTCTGAAATTAAATGTACAGCTTTTTCTTTTTTATTACCAATTCTAGTGACTGTGAAATTTAGTTAAGATTCATGAAAATAACAATAAATAAATGTTGACGAAGGACTTGAAATAATGTTTATTATAGATGTACCGATTTTATTATCTTTGATGGTGATTATACATGTGGCGCCATCTACCAGGTAGTAGCAAGTCAAGCTTTTCAAATAGTTCATGCGGCGGCCTATCGACAAAATAGCACGTTGGTTTGATGCTTTACGAGTAGCATCTGTCGTATAATCAGCCCTGTAGTTTTTTGAGAACTAATGAACACTAATGAACATAATGAAACGTGTATCATGAAATTTTTGATACGAAAATTCCACAGATGGTTGCTTTCAGAAATTTTCTTTTCAAAAACCACAATTTACCGTATTTATTTCGTTTATGAGTAACAAATAAATTACAGGAGTTACCAAACAATCGTGTATTTTTTCAATCAAGACCATTAAACAGGAATCCAATCTTCAATGAAATAGATGGCGACACTGCGTAAATCTTATATATTTAAACGAGCAATACTTGTATATATAAATAATATAAATATACATTTCGTGTAACGATTTGAATCAACTTAGGTATGGTAAGTTTATCTACATACATTTATTTCCTGGAAAAACCCGATTTTACGGTTTAAAATCGTGTCGTGTCAAAGATTAACATCAGCCATTCGGCCATTATGATTGTTTATTATTTCGCCACGCCGTATGTACGGTATATCTTATAGACTCACAAAGGTCTCCGTTCATTCAAAGCTCACTAACAACATTGTCTTTTTGCACATTTAATATTATAATGATCAATTCATGTAATAAATATATTTTGTGTAGGTATAGCAGAAACGGCTCTAACGATTTGCATCCAATTTTGTATTTAGAAGAGGTTTTTCTTTTTAATTTGATGTTTAAGAATGTCTCTGCTGAGAAAACGCGAGTTTAAACAGAAAAAGTAAAAAAGGAAGCTAAGCTCGGTTCTCTAGGTACTAAGTACTTTAGGAAAACGAGAGTAAGATTAGTATAGATGAAATGATGATATATAGTCCTATAAAGGGACAAAAGCTGGGAGACGGTGTCTGTATACGAAGACAACATCAATAAAGTGGAGTTTTAAAATCTACAGTACAATTAGAATATTTTTTTATTTCAATGATTAGGAAATTTCAAGAATTAAAAACTTATTTAACTAGAAAGTCAGAGCATATCCATATTTATCAATAATATTACGTCAAGATGGTTGCGTCACCTGCGTGTGTCAGAAAGACAAAGTTATATAAAATTGCATGCAAACGAACGAGGCTCAAGTAACTCAGAAATCATTAAATCACATTAATAAAATGCCTGTATTTTCTTCAAATTGCATTCCTACTAGACTTCCTTTGAAGTTTCAAATCCGTTGCATAGCTGGAGGTCTTGCTGTTTTTGTCAGACTGTTATACCGAACATTAAAACATGTTTTGTATCTATACGGATATTCTAGAACATTCGCAGCGCAATCATCCTCACACTGAAATGTAGGTTCCAAACGGTGGGATATTTAGACGCTAAACCCCTACGTTTTTGTGAGGGTTGCCTTAATGCGCAGTCAAGTAAAGTTAGTTTGTGGGAAATTCATATGATTATATTCTCAGGAAACTAGATTTGAGTTTTCGTAAGTTAGCAGTCTAAACTTGGCTCCGTACAAGTTCATTGTAGAGAGACAAGCATGGACGGCAAGTCACATGAGAAAAAAAAAATAAACATTGAGCTTGCGACTGATTCTTGTATATAACTTTCAGATGGCACAGTCCTGGACAAGGACAATATCGTAAGAGAAACCGGTATTTGTAGAAAATGCTTGTGTACCGGCACCAAGGTAGACTGTACAGACCAAGGGATCACCACATTCTTCCCCTCTGATGAGTGGAAAGGTAAGTTAGATCTTCTAGAGGCAATTTGATCTAAAGTCATTAGCTTCGCCATGATTAGTTCAAACGAACTAGCGCCTAAGTATTCACTAGTAATATTTTATACTATACAAATGGTGGCAAGCAACGACCTGCTTGATAGTAAGCATACATTACCAGTACGTTGAGATTATGTAAAAAAAACTTGTTACGTTTTTGTAATAATAAAAACTCTTTCTTCTTTCTAACACTAAGAATTTGCGAGGATTTTGACTTGGGGCGACTCCAGTCAGACCTCCGCAACCTAGCGGGAGAATCAGATCTTCAAAGGTTAGGTAAGGTCCATACGTCTTTTGAAATATATTTTCTTGGATGTGCGGGTTTCTCACGATGTTTTCCTTCACCGCCGAGCAAGTGATAAGTACATACCTATACGTACATAAATTTGAAAACACGAATTTAGTGGCCCACACCGAAATTCGAATACGGGCCCAGTGGGTTAACAGGGCGATTCTTGAACCACTGAGCTATCACTTGCTTTTTATAATAATACTAAACGAATTTATTTTCAGCGTTGCAACCCATGAAGCCGACGCACGTAGACTTCAGTGAAAACTCCATAGTAAATGTAACAGCAATAGCTGAGCTGCCAATCCAAGTGCTGAACCTTTCGCGATGTGGCATCCAATTTATAGAATTCGGTAGCTTCAGGGATCTTCAGGAGATGGTCACTTTAGATTTAAGCCATAACAAGTTGACTGCTGCAAAACTTAGTCCTCATGCCTTTGAGGTAAGTGGATATAAGTAATGTTAGCGTGAGTCGAGTTTACTATGGGTTCTGTACCAGCGTGCAAGATGAAAATTACTTCGTCCTAGCGTTTCCTCGTTTCGTAATCCATTAGGATTGGCGGGGTCCTACCTACGCCTAAGGATTTGGCGAAGATACTGACTTTGATATGGAGCGACTGCCGTCAGACTTCCAAAGCACAGAGACAAAACCAGACCTTTCTTAGGTTAGGTCACACGTTTTTAGAAATATAATTTCTTGGACGTGCGGGTTTTGTCACGATGTTTTACTTCACCGCCGAGCAAGTGACAATTACAAATATGTATATGAAACCGAGAACACGAATTTAGTCATAGTCATAGTCATAAAATTTATTGTTTCATGTGGATACATAGTTCTTAATATTAAAATTTGTCCGCAACACATGAGCCCCGTTGGGGCACTACAATATTTCATTGCTTTCGCATGTCTTTACAATTATTATTATTATTATTTTTTATTAATTTATATTATGAAGTCTAATCAATCAATTGTTGTATCGTCAAATTTTTTATTACAATATTTCTATAATAAAATTACTGGGATAATCAAGATTATTAATAATTATAATTAATTCAATAACTTGTATTATTAGCATTAAGAATATTATTTTTTTTGTCATATTATTGCATTTTCAGTTTAGAAAAACTCCTGAAGACTATAAATACATTTAGAAATTAAAAATGAATTCAGTTGTGATAGAAATGTAGCATCTTTTTCTATATCTTTGAGGTGATTGGGTAGTTTATTGTAGACTTTAATGGACATATAGTTTGCACCCGACCTTACTATCTCCATATTTGTGTTTGGAAGAGTGAATTTATTTTTATGTCTTAAGTTACGTGAATCTGGATAACCTACCTTAGCTTGCTTATATAAATGTTTATTTTCTCGTACGTTTACATAGCTGAAAGATATAGATAGATGCCAAAGTTAATATTTTTAGTGAGGTACAATGTTGCCTACAACTTTCCATTTCATTTATATTTACTATTATTCTTATGCACCGTTTCTGCCGTATAAATAATTGGGAGGCATCTGTGCTGTTTCCTGTTTCCTTGGTACATGCCCCTTTTCCCATTCCTCGGTTCGCCTTGTTATACCGTAGGTAAAAAAATAATAAATACATATTTGCCATTACAATCTTGTGGACACTTATATCCTATTGTATCTTATTCAATCCAATTAATTCTTATAACATGGACTATATATTGTAGGTATAATTCTGTTCATTGGTTCATACCATATGTAATAGCATTATATTATCTTTGCTAATTGTGAACGATTGGGCAGGACTGAACTTTCAACAAATTTGTTTCTACACTCTTGCTACAAGCTAAAAAAATATGTGATTGGTTAGTTTAAGGACTTTGTCCTTTTGTTGGTGTTGTGTTAGCGAACTTCTCATCTGAACATAAACATGGATTTAACAGATGGGTAAGGTTTAAAAAAATATGTTTTGTTTTGTAATAAAAAAAGATCTTAGCTATTTTTTTTAATCTACTAGCATTTCTGAAATGAATAACATACAGGCAACCTTAGGGTAACGAATCGTAATACAGTTACATACTACGAACACAGGAACAACGTGAACATTTTTTTTTTATAGAACGTCTGTAGGCATACAAGCATACGGCCCACCTAATGTTAAGCGGTTACAGTCGCCTACGAAAGCGAGTAATACATTAAGTATGACTCGCATGATACCACCTCTGTTAATACAGCTACTCCTTAGGAGCTTACTGGTGACCACACTCACACGCAGGAACACAACAACTCTCTAGGGAGTTGTTATTTGGCTGCAGTTTTTCTCTGAGGTGGAGACACTTTCTCAGACGGGAAGCTTTGATGTTCCCTACCTCTGTTAAAACAGCTATACCAAGACAAACAGACATGTTCATGCACACAAATGTTTGTCCTGTGTGGGAATCGAACCCACGAGCGTTGTTGTCAAACTAGCGTTCCTACAATAGGGTACCTAGTCATAATAAATAATAATAATAAATCTGTTTATTTCGACCAACAATGAGTAATGGGTTAGTAATATCTTATATATAAAATTCTCGTGTCACAATGTTAGTTACCATACTCCTCCGAAACGGCTTGAGCGATTTTTATGAAATTTTATATTCATATTCAGTAGGTCTGAGAATCGGCTACTATCTATTTTTCATACCCCTAAGTCATAAGGGTTGTCCACCCCTAACATTTATTTTTTATTTTTTGGACAATTTTTTTTTTAATGTGGCATTAAAATTACATACAACCCCAAATTTTCACCCTTCTATCACCAACGCCTATTTTATAATAGTCATTTGGCGCATAGAGGCGCAGTGGTGAAACGCGCTGTTACGCTACTTTGACACCAACGCTCGTGGGTTCGATTCCCACACAGAACAAACATTTGTGTGCATGAACATCTGTTTGTATTGGTCTGGGTATTTTCTATGTATAATAAGTATGTATTTACAAAAAAAAAAAAAAATATTTACGTATGTTTATCAGTTGTCTAGCACCCATAACACAAGCTTCGCTTACTTTGGGGCTAGGTGGCGCTGTGTAATTTGTTCGAGAATATTTATTTATATTATTATACAATAAGTTAGTTATTTTTTTTCTACACTAGAAATTCCTTAGAAATAATTTATATGGCAATACAACGTTTGCCGGGTCAGCTAGTAGATATATAATAAGTTCTCTCCTAGGTCATCAGAGCGAGTCAACGCCTTCGGGTCTATGTAAGACAGCTTAGGGACTCATGTGGAGGCTTTCCACAGACCACCACTGCACCACCGACCTCGTCAATAAATATAAACTGATACATAATACTAATGACTTCAATTCGCCATTTCCAGGGTCGCTACTCCCCCGAGGAATACGAGCCCCTCAGCTCCATGAGGACCTTGAGCCTGGCGTACAATGACCTTCACTCTCTCAACCAAGACCTCTTCGAGCATATGCCGGAGTTGACGGAGCTAGACATAAGTGGCAATCCGCTGACGACCATTGACCATGTTACTCTCATCGCCATATCCAGCTTGCCCATGTTGAAGGTAATGACCTGCTACCAGAGGAGTGGGTGAAGGATGATATGAAACGGGAATGGAAGATGACAACTGACTATGAAGGAAATAATATTATGGAGACCAGAAGCCACAATCTTCTTCTTAGTGTCATTTTTTATACCACTAAAAGTGGCAATCAAGCATACAGTCTGCCTGATGATAAGCAGTTACCGTAGCCTATGGACATTTGCAACACCAGGGGTGCCACTCATGCGTTGCCGGCCCTGAAGTTGCTATCTGGTTTCCCAATCCATTGAGATTGGTGGGGTCCGCTACCTGAGCTGTTTGGTGAAGATACTAATTTTTAGCGACTGCCGTTGGACCTGCAAAACCCAGACGAAAAATCAGACTTTTTTAGGTAAGGTAACACGTTTTTCCAAATATAATAGAGGTAGGGCACATCAAAGCAGCCCGTCTGGGGAAGTACCTCCACCTCACAGAAAACCGCAGCCAAATCACAACTCCCTAGAGGATTGTTGTATTCCTGCGTGTGAGTGAGGTCACCAGTGAACTCCTATGGAGTTGCTGTGTTAGCAGCAGAGGTGGCATCGCGCGCATGATACTTAATGTATTGCAAGCTTTTGTAGGCTACGGTAACCGCTTTACATCAGGTGGGCCGTATGCTTGTATACCTCCCGACATTGTATATATATAATTTCTTGGACGAGTATCCTCACGATGTTTTTCTTCACCGCCGAGCAAATACAAATATGTAATACATCCGAAATCGTGAATTTGATAAGTGAAAATATTCGATTTCTCTTGCAAATGGCGGGTCATCGTAGAGACAACCACAGCAGCCGAGGTACAGACGACAAGAGCAGCCGTGGCAGCGACGGCATGTGGGTGGCGACCGAAGCCAGAAGCAGCTTTCAAAGTAGTTTAACTAGTAAATAACAGCAAGCTGTGTAGGCAGAGCTGATATTTTTTAAATTTAAAAAATATTTAAATATTATATTTTTGGGGGGTCGGTACCAGAAGCGTGCACGTCGCGACCCTGCCAGTCCAACACTGGACTGCAATTCTGGACCTAAAAACAAACCGCACAGACGCGCGGATTAGGGCGTCCCCCGTAGGCGACGCGCACCGATCCGCCCTCGTCGGTGCGGGTTTAAGTGCATGCGGCGGTGGGGGCCGCCACCCACCACGCAACGCCCAACCTGGCGGGTCGAGGAGAGCTGAGTGTCGTATAGGCACATGGAATCTGAGAGGTGGATTACAAGATAAGATGAATGAGTTGATAGATATAATGAATGAGAGATGCCTAGATGTTTTGTGTGTGTCAGAGACCAAGCGAAAGGGAAGCGACGCCGAAGATCTGCCCGGTGGCATGATGGCCCTGTGGTCCGGGGTGAACCAGGACGATCATGCCAGCGCTGGCGTAGGCGTTGTGCTTTCATCTCGCTTGGCCGCTGGTATGAAAGATTACGATTTAGTAGGGCCAAGACTTCTCTGGGTTAAAATAAAACTGGGGATTACGCGAGTCTTTTTGGTTGCAGCATTAAGCTCTACTAATCCCCAGGAGCTCGAGAAGTTTTGGGAGACCGCAAGGGGTGTTCTGGATTTGGCTGATGCGAATGAACGGATAATTATGTGTGGAGACCTGAATGGATGGGTTGGGACCAAGCGAAGCAGTTATGAGGCTGTGCTTGGTCCATACGGAGATAAGAGAGTGAACGATGCTGGTAAGTTACTTTTAGACGTATGTATGGAACGAAACCTCCTTGTGACGAACACGTTCTTCCATCACAAGGATATTCACACGTACACATGGAGACGGAATGAACAGAAAAGTGTGATTGATCTGATTTTGATAGATGGACGTCTCCGAAAGTCGTTAATGGATACAAGAGCCTTCAGAGGCCCCACTCTTGAAACGGACCACTATCTGGTGATAAGCCGATTTGTGGGCCTTTTCAAGAAGTGGAGGCATTGGCGAGTGCGTATTCCTTTCGGAGACCATGAAAGAATAAGAAGTGAAAAATTGGAAGATGAAAGTGTGAGGAGTACGTATGTACGTCTAGTCAGTGAAAGACTTACGAACGCGAGTCTTTCCGACTCAGATGTAGACGAATGTTGGAAAGTTCTGAAAGAAAGTATGGTGGACAGTGCGAAAGAAGCATGTGGATGCGCAAAGAGACGTAGAACACTGAAAGGAGATGCCTGGTGGGATGCGGAGGTTCAATCCTCCGTGGATAAAAAGAGGAGAGCGTGGCTGGATTACGTATCATCTTTGCACCAGAGTGATAGTATGAAAGAGAAGAAGAAAGAAATATACCGTCGATGCAAGAATGAAACCAAAGCTTTAGTGAAAGAGAGGCGTGAAAGACTACTTATGAATGAGGAAGAGAGGCTGACGAAGAACTTCGAGGCTAATACCAAACTCTTCTGGAGAGAGGTAAAGAAGTCTCGGAGTGGTTCGTCGGCATCCGGAATAGACAAGATAAAAGGTAAAGCTGGTGGCATTCTTGCTAACACTCAGGAGGTGTTAGAACGGTGGAGCGAATATTTTAGAGAAATGTATGATTATGTCCAGGGCGCTGGCACTGTGAATGAGTCTGTGACTGATTCGGCAGTGCCAACGTACCATGAAGACATTAGCATGGATGAGATTGAATGGTCGATACGAAGTTTGAAAAATGGAAAGTCAGCGGGAATCGATATGGTAACAGCTGAGATGATCAAACTGGGTGGCACCTACGTTAGGGACGCTTTCTGGTTTTTGAGCAAATTATGCTGGAGGACCGGAAGAGTCCCGAGCGATTGGAGACGCGCAGTCATCGTGCCCTTGTATAAAGGCAAGGGCTCACGTATGGACTGCGCCAACTATAGGGCCATCAGTTTGATCAGCCTAGCAGCTAAAGTGTATGGAAAAATCATTGAAAGGAGAATGAGGGTGAAATCCGATGGAATGCTTTGGGAAGCACAGGGGGGATTTCGAAGCGGCAGAGGATGTACGGATCAAGTTTTTTCGCTCCGCAATATCGTGGAAAAGCATCTGGCTACGGACCAGAAGGTTTTCTGCGGTTTTGTGGACCTTGAAAAAGCATTTGATAGGGTCGTGCGAAAGAATCTCTGGAACATCTTGCCCAGATACGAGATTGACGGTGACCTTCTACGTGCTGTGCAATCCACCTATGAGGATTGCACAGCATGTGTGAGAGTGGACGGCAGCTTATCACCCTGGTTTGATACCAATATTGGTGTCAGACAGGGATGCGTGCTGTCGTCTCGGCTATTCATCCTGTATCTGGACAGTTGTCTTCAGAGAATGAGAAATATGAATGTGGGAATGCGAATGGGTGGCTCAGTGGTTAACTGCCTGCTTTATGCAGATGACGCAGTATTAATAGCAGAATCATCATCCGAACTGCAAACACTAGTCACAACAATGAAAGACGATTGTATGAAGAAAGGCTTACAATTGAATGCGAAGAAAACCAAAATAATGGTATTTGAAAGAGAGACAACCAGAACGAACACTAGGATTACGGTTGATGATGTAGTGTTGGAGGAAGTGGATGAGTTTGTATATCTTGGAAGCGCTTTTAGAAGCGATGGAAGGTACACCGCTGATGTGGAGAGACGAGTGAGTGCAGGGAATAGCGTGAATGGAGCGTTGGGTAAACTGTTTGGCAGCCGAAATCTAAGCCAGAAGGCACAGCTCGCTGTACACAGCGCGGTGTTAATCCCAACGCTAACTTATGGAAGTGAGAGCTGGGTATGGCAGAGAGAGCATGAAAGTAGAATAAATGCGGTCGAGATGCGAGCACTGCGAAAAATTTGTGGCATAACGCGTGCTGACCGCGTTCGAAATGATGACGTACGAAAGAGAGTTGGACTGAAAGAGAGTGTCGGTGTTAAGATAAGAAAGGGCATGCTCCGTTGGTTTGGACATGTAGAAAGAATGCAAGATGTAAGAATGACGAAACAGATATACAATGCGAAAGTGGAAGGATGTAGGAGCCGAGGAAGACCAAGACTAACCTACCATGACCAAATTGGTCGTGTTTTATCAGAAGGTGATGTCAGGAGCCTTAGGAACCGGCGAGCGTGGCCGGCCATACGTTTTCCCATATGTTTTTTTTTCTAATTAGAACGATTTTGGACCGTTCTTCCTCACCAACGAACATTTAAATTTCAAATTAAAGGATACAAAACTACAATATGTTAGCTATTAGTGTGTCGATTTTGGAGTTTCTCACTATTACCGTCTAAACGCTAGCTGGATAACATCAGTCTACCCCAAACGGCAATTTTGAGGGTAATGTGGCTCCGCTGGCTATCGCAGCTCTGCCAATCAACCTAAGGCAATACTAGTTTACATCAAATTGCCTATAATTTTGACTCTCTGTAAAAATTCTATCTATTTCCATTTGAACCATCTCCTGTCACCCACAGGGGAATTCCTCAATGGCTCACGGTGTTCATTGTCGATCAGGTCCTGCGCATGCGTTCCTGCCAGCTTCCGGAGATACCGGAGAAGTTCCTGCACACTCCTCGGTACCTGGAGCGGTTAGACGTGAGTGACAACAAATTGACAGCGATCCCCACTGAAGTCGAAGAGACCAAGAACCTGCTCTACCTGAACTTGAACCAAAACCCCATTGTCAAGTTGGATTTGACTTCGGAAGATTACCCGTAAGTGTGGAATTCGCTTCGCTTACTACACTATACGTAGAAAGAAATTTTATTTTCTACTAGCTGTGCCCGCGACTTCGTCCGCGCGAAATAATTCATTTATATTAATGAAAATAAATAAAATTTCTAAAATAAAAGTAGCCTAAGTTACTCCTTATTACATCAGCTATCTACCAGTGAATGCCCGTCAAAATCGGTCCAGCCGTTTCAAAGATTAGCCGGAACAAACAGTCAGACAGACAGACAAAAATTGTAAAAAAATATATTTTGGTGTATGCACATCCATACGCATTTAGTAAAAAGCGGTTATTTTAATATTACAAACAGACACTCCAATTTTATTTATCTGTATATAGATTTCCCCGATATTTCAACATATTCATTTTATACAACTTTGTATATGATCAGAGGAATTGCCTCAGTGGTATTTTAAAACGCGTGGCATCTGTATTCGTTTTTCATCATCATCATTTCATCTTTCCTTTTTTTTATTCTACGCCGGGAGGTATACAAGTATACGGCCCATCTGGTGTAAAGCGGGTACCGTAGCCTATTAACGCTTGCGATATATTAAGTATCACTCGCGCGATGCCTCCTCTGCTGCTTACTCAGCAACTCCTTGGGAGCATACTGGTGACTCCACTCACACGCAGGAACACAACAACCCTCTAGGGAGTTGTTATATGGCTGCGGTTTTCTGTGAGGTGGAGGTACTTCCCCAGACCTTGCTTTGATGCGCTCTACCTCTCTTAGGATAGGTAGGGCGAAGAATTATCGAACTGTTCGTTCATTTTGACGAGCTCGGTGGCTCAATCGTGAATGACGCGACTTTGACACCAACGCCCGTGGGTTCTATTCCTATCCGAAACAAACATTTGTGTGCATGAACATGTCTGTTTGTCTTGGTCTGTGTGTTTTAAGAGAGGTAGGGCGCATCAAAGTAGCTCGTCAGGGGTAATACCTCCACCTCACAGAAATCCGCAGCCAAATAACAACTCCCTAGAGGGTTGTTGTGTTCCTGCGTGCGAGTGGAGTCACCAGTAAGCTTCTAAGGAGTTGCTGTGTTACCAGCAAAGGAGGCATCGCGCGAGTGATACTTAATGTATTACAAGTGTTCATAGGCTACGGTAACTGCTTTACATAAGGTGGGCCGTTGGCATGTATGCCTTCCAACGTTGTATAAAAAAAAATTCAACCAACAGCGTGACGTCTTTTTACAATATTCGTGTAAGAAGGGTTATTACAGAATCGATGAATAACAGAGATATTTGGAAATGATTCAGCACATGTATTAATATATCTTTAATTGTACCACTTGATATCACTATATGTACACTCACATATATTTATTGTAATATATATTGATGATGAAAAAGAAAGACTCATATTGGCAAGTTTCTTTTGGTAGTGCTTCTTCGCCAATGGTCATTTTCGAAATACTGGTAGATTAAAAAAAAGAGAGATTAAAACTATGTAAAATTAATAAGATACAATATGATCTAATTAAAATAATGTAAGAACTGCCTGTAAGGGCCTAATGGCAAATAAATGATTTTTATCTTATTTTGTCTTCTGAGGTGGCACCTTCCGTGACCCGATGGGAGGAGCGTGATGAACTCCCAATGAGTTCCCCTACGGTCGGCCGTAAGGGTTATGCCAGACTTCACTGATGAAACACCACCAAGAAGTTGCCTTTTTTACACAATGTCGATAGGCTGACAACGCTTGCAATACAGAAAGTATTGCCACCCCTGCCACACACAGATAAGGGGTTTAAAGCTTCATCAAGAACTACTAAATACGTACTTTTTTCAGGGGATTCCCTCATCTGAAGAAGCTGAAGGAGCTCCACATGTGTAACATGCCTGAGCTGAGGTGGATCGGTCCAGGGGCGTTGGCCGGTCTAGAATCAGTGGAAAGTCTCCACATGAGCCTGAATCCCAAGCTGTCTTACATAGACCCGAAGGCCTTGGCTCGCCCTGATGATATCGGAGAGACCTATGACTACCCTATTATTAAAAATGTAAGTTTTTTTTATACTACGTCTGGAAACATACAAGCATACGGCCCACCTGATGTAAAGCGGGTACCGTAGCCTATTAACGCTTGCGATATGTTAATTATCACTCGCGCGATGCCTACTCTGCTGCTTACACAGCAACTCCTTGGGAGCTTACTGGTGATCTCACTCACACGCAGGAATACAACAACCCTCTAGGGAGTTGTTATTTGGCTGCGGTTTTCTGTGAGGTGGAGGTACTTCCCCAGACGGGCTGCTTTGATGCGCCCTACCTCTCTTGAACTAACTCTTCATTCATTACTTAAAATCTTAAGTAATTAAAATCTTAAGTAATGAATTAGTAAATTTAGTTATGGAGCAGTTAGCCTAGTGAATAAAGAACCCTCCTAGTGAACATCAGATCCTCGGTTCGAATACTGGGATGTACCACTGAATTCGTATTTAGGGATTTATATACTTCGAAATACTATTTCGAAAGGCATGTGGCCTTACCTAAGAATGATCTGGTTTTCCCTCTGGAACCCAGGAGGTCTGACGGCCACCGCTCCATGTAAAAATCAGTATCTTCGCCAAATCCTTAGGCTTAGGTAGCGGACCCCGCCAGTCTTAGTGTTTAGAAGAAGAGTTAGTAAATTGAGCTACGACGAGCTCGATGGTGGAGTGGTTAGTATTGCTACGTTAACAGTGAGGTTCGTGGATTCGATTCTCGATTTATTGCAGTAATTTACATTACTGCACACAAATAACAACTGCCCGGAGGGTTGTTACTTGCCATAAAGGAATATGAGCTAGGAAGAACCAATGAAATTATTTTGCTTTGTAACTCTCCGCTACGGGTCGGGGATGAAATGTAACACGCAGCTCTTATTGGATAGTTCACGAATAAAGATCGCGTCACTCATTGGCTTATTGGTTAAAATATCTTCTCATTGGTCAGAAGGGTCGTAGGTTTTGGTGAGCGAGGGGTGCCTTTCAAGTGATGTCAAGAGGTTTATTAGTGTTTGGTTCCTGCAAACGAGTGAGTTTACCAGTATGCTACTAAGCAGTTAATATGTTAGCAGCAGGGGATGCAACTCTCGAGCGATACTTGTATCTGTACGATCTGATTCGAATAGTAATAAAACAATAGATAAATATAAAAATCATTTATTTGCTGTTAGGCACTCATGGGCACTTAGACACGTCTTACATTAATTAAATCGGATTATATTGTATTCTATTGATTTTTCATAACTTCAATCTCTCTCATTTAATCTACTAGTATTTCGAAAATGACCATTGGCGGAGAAGAAATGCCAAAAGAAACTTGCCAATAAAGGTTCAGATCATCAATTTATATTACAATAATATTTCATATTCCTTTATGGCAGGATCTGAACCTATATTGGCAAGTTATGAAAAATCAATAAAATACAATATACTCTGATGAAATGCCAAAAAAAACTCGCCAATATAGGTTCAGATCATCAATTTATATTACAATAAATATATGTGAGTGTACATGTAATGATATCAAGTGGAACAATTAATGATATATTAATATATGTGCCGAATCATTTCCAAACATCTCTGTCAGTCAAATATTCATCGATTCTATAATATCCCCACATAGAGTATTTTTAATGTGCCTTTTGAACATATTGTCAGACAAGGACAGAACTGTTTCAGGTAATTTATCATAGAATCGAATACAATTTACAACTAAAGATCTATTAGTCTTAGCAAGTCGATGTACGCATATGCAATCTATTCCTGCTTCTAAGATTGTCACTAAATTTGTTTCATAGAAATAACTTATTTTTCAGTTATACCTTCAATCAAACAACCTCTCAATGATTGACTCCCGTATGCTGGCCCGCTGGGACCTGATCGAAGACGTGGATATTTCAGACAACCCTTGGGTGTGTGACTGCACCACGCAGTGGATGGTCAACACTCTGGTGCCCATCATCGAAGCTAAGACTGTTAATGCTTCTCTTAAACTTGAGTAAGTACTTAATAGGTTACGTCAGTTAAGTTAAACAGTGTCGACCGCAGCCTGTACATGGGTTGGTTTAAAATGTTGCCAGTAAGCTCAGCTCAGCCGCATACGCAGTTAGGAGAATTTGACAATTGACGGCCGTGGCTACTGCGTGTTTAGGCTCTTATTGAGATAATTTTTATAATGCTGAAGAGAGACGTCCACTCTATTTATAACATGAGCTCCAGCGAATCACTTAGAGAACTATTCAAAGAAATAAATATCCTCACGGTTACCTCTCAGTATATTTATGAGAGCATAATGTGTATTCATAAAAATATATAGTTATTTTTAAATTCAGTGAAAATCTTAGAAGCAGAAATAAGTTGTGTATACCGGTACATCAGCTTGCTAAGACTGGTAGATCTTTTCTTGTAAATTGTATTTGATTCTAATAATAAATTGCCTGATACAGTTCTTTCCTATCCTGACAATGTCTTCAAAAGGTACATCAAAAATACACTTAAAAGGGTATATTACAGTTTTTTTTGTTTCCTTTTTAGGGTTCTGTACCCAAAGGGTAAAACGGAACCCTATTACTGAGACTCCGCTGTCCGTCCGTCCGTCCGTCTGTCACCAGGCTGTATCGCATGAACCGTGATAGTTAGACAGTTGAAGTTTTCACAGGTGATGTATTTCTGTTGCCGCTACAACAAGAAATACTAAAAAATAGAATAAAATCAATATTTAAGGGAGCCTCATACAACAAACGTGATTTTTTTGCTCGATATTGATAACGGCAACAGGTAGACGCTTGAAATATTCATAGAATATTTACTTATATATTCACTTTAAGAATAAATAATTAATATAATACATCTTCAATTTTCTTACTAAATATTACTATGCCCTAATTAGATCAATTCAATTTACAGATGTAAAGAACCAAGTGAAATGGTAGGACAAAACATGTTACATCTTCATGACATCCATCGGAACATGAGGTGCCTGGACAAGTATGGAAACCATCCTGAAAAGGACGGCGCTATCCTCCTGGGAACTCTGATTGGTGAGCTTATTGACAACAAATTGTCGAAGGGTAAAGTAGACTATACGCAGCAATCGCACAGATCACCTTTTACTCGAAAAGTGTTAGGATCTAGTTAGTTTATCGTAAGCACCGCAGCATTCGTGTTTGTATGTAATATGTCACACAAAAAGCAGAGTGTATATGGGCCGTGATAGCCCAGTGGATAACGAACCAGCCTTTTGAGCAACAGGTCTCCGGTTCGAATCCTGCCATGTACCACTAAATTCGTGTTTTTGGATTTATGTACATGTTTGTAATTGTCACTTGCTCGGCGGTGAAGGAAAACGTCGCGAGGAAACCCGCACGTCTAAGAAATTCTACTTCGATAGACCTGTGACCTAACGTAAGTAAGGTCTGGTTTCTTTCTATGTTGTGGAGGTCTGACAGCAGTCGCTTCTTGTCAAAACCAGTATCTCCGCTAAATCTTTAGGCTTAGGTAGTGGATCCCGCAAATTCTAATGGATTAGGAAAACGGGATAACGCTAGGAAGCAGATGTCACACAAAAAGCAATCGCACCGCGACGGATTGCGCCCGCTTATTGTGTGACATGTTACATACAAACACGAAAGTTAAGAAAAATCCCATTGCGGATCGCTGCCGCTTACCCGCTTTCCCCGCCCCTATAGATTTTGGCTTTAACCCAGTTTGCAATTTAAGGTCTCTTTTTTATACCACTAACACGAAAAACAAGCATACGGCCTGTCTGATGGTAGATAGTCAAACAACTATCCATGGAAGTTGAACAGCCATGATGATGCTACACAATCCTACCTAAAACCACATTCTACTACTATCCACCTCATACATGGAGAGCGTAGATCAAAGTTCGTCCCTCGCCACTCTGTCGTAAGCCTTTTCCAAGTCAACGAAAGCCTAGAAAACCTTTTCGTATTTTGCTAAGGCTTTCTCCGTTAATACACCTTTTGAGAAAAAGCCTTGATCCACACATCCCATCCCCTTCTGAATAAACAAACTGAATAGTTTCATTATGAATTCAAACATAGTCATTGAAGAACAGTATGGTTTCATAAAACACAGCTCAAAGGCTCTAGCTTGCTTTAACTTTATTCAATACGTCACAGAGAGTCTTAACGAGGGGATTCCAATTACCGCTTTGTTACTAGACTTAAGCAAAGCATTTGACTTTGTTTCCCATGACAAATTATTGGATAAACTCTCGCGGTACGGAATCAAGGGTAATCCATTGGACTGGATAAAGAGCTTCCTCAATAATCGCAATCAATGTGTAGAGATAATTTCAGTAACTAACATCCATAAAATATGCACAAGATCGGAATTCAAAACGCAAAACAAATATTCTGTCCCTCAAGGTAGCATTTTGGATCCATTCTTGTTTTTTCCTTATGTTAATGATCTACCTAAAGTCACAGATCAAAAATATATCCTATTCGCAGACGATACTTCTATATTATGTAAGGGGACTAAGGATGCAAGTAGCTATAACACAATGATTAATAATACTTTAAAGAAGATTACAAATTGGCTCGACGAAAATAATTTAAAAATGAACATAGACAAGACCAAAGTAATACAATTTCATTCTTATAATAGCCATCCACCAACATTAAATATATTACATAAAAATTTCGTGATAAATCAAGTCGAGAAATCATTATTCTTACCTTACTTACCTTTACAAAAATTTAAAATGGGACACTCACATTGATCAAATTATTTTAAAACTCGACAGGTTTGTCTACGCTCTAAAAAGAATAAAGGATACCGCAGGCTTGAAAGCAGCTCTGACGGCTTATCATGGATATATCTCATCTGTTTTAAGATACTGTATAGTGATTTGGGCAAACGGAGTAGATTTTGATATCTTATCTGTACCCTTATTCAGTAAATAAGATTTTCATTCATTCATTGTGAAACTCCGCTTGCACATCCCAAATTTTCGATTCCGTTACGGATATCACAATTTAAATCAGAACCTTTGCAATTACAAATACAATACAATTTGCCTACAACACTCAGAAGGCTTATACCGCGATAATTCTTGCATTGCTGCTGCGAACCTTTACCTTTGTACAGCGGCACAATCACAGCCTAAAGGTCAGAAGAAAATGTCACTCAAAGAGCGATCGCACCGCGACGGATCGCGCCCGCTTCTTGTGTGACATGTTACATACAATCACGAATGTTACAAAAAATCTCGTTCCGAAGCGCTGTCGGTTTCTCACTATTCCCGCCCCTGTGGATCTTGGCTTTAACCCAGTATGCAATTTCTTAGTAGGTATACAAAGAGATCAGTGACAATCTATAGTCAAAGTCAAAATCTTTTTATTCCGTAAAAATGGCTACATTTGTTTGGAATCGTCACAATTTTTTCCCTACCGTGCAGTTTATGACTAGTTGAGCACTGATTAAAATACTGGCAAAAAACTCAGGCATCCCTCTTTTGGTATCCAAACAAATTTACATAATTCATTATATTAAAGTATTATTATTATTATTATCAATTACATTATAATTGGATCGACTCACTCCCAGGCATTTTTATCATTAATGTAGTCAGATACTTTATAATATGCCCTGCTACACAATTTGGCTTTACTAGTAGTTTTAAATTTGTTTATTGACAATTCTCTTATATTGCTGGGAAGTTTGTTATAGAACCGTATACATTGCCCCATAAAAGAATTACTTATTTTGTGGAGACAGCTTGCATGTAACACGAGATTATGCTTATATCTAGTATTTATGCTATGAGTAAGGGCTTTGGCGTGAAGTTATAGATAGATAGATAGATTATGCTATGAGTATCACTGTTTTTACAAAATGAGTCTATGTTTTTGTGGACATACAAAAGATTTTCATAGATATATTGCAATGCGACTGTTAAAATATTTATTTCTTTGAATTTTTCGCTAAGGCTCTCCCGGGGACCAAGTTTGTATATAACTCTTATGGCTCTCTGTTGCAATAAAAAGATGGTGTTAATGTCCGCGGAGTTACCCCAAAGAAGAATTCCATATGACATAATACTATGAAAGTAGCTGAAATAAACTATTCTAGCCGTATCAACATCAGTGAGCCGTCTAATAGTTTTCACTGCATAGGCTGCAGAACTTAATTTTCCTGATAATTTTTCAATTTTTGGGCCCCATTGTAGTTTGGAGTCAATTGTTATACCCAAGAACACAGTTGTCTCCACAGGGGCTAAATTAGTTCCATTAACATGTACATTGGTAGCCACCTTCTTACATTAGGTGTTGAGAACTTAATTACTTTAGTCTTTTTATCATTTAAAAGCAGATTATTAACACTAAACCAATGAATAACTTTAGAGAGAGCAGCGTTAACTTCGTCATAATTATCTAACCGTCTATTAATTTTGAATGTCAAAGAGGTATCATCCGCAAACAATACAATCTCATGTTTATCCCTTACATAATAAGGTAAGTCATTTATATATACTAAAAATAAGAATGGACCTAGAATTGACCCCTGTGGGACTCCCATAACTACAGTGGACCCCGAAGATCTTTTACCATTAACATCGGCCTTCTGTATCCTATTGTCCAGATAAGAAGACAGAAGTTCGAGAGCCTTATTCCTGATACCGTAGTGGTGTAATTTTCTGACAAGAGTGTCATGGTGCACGCAGTCAAACGCTTTAGACAGATCACAGAAAATTCTCAAGGCATTTTGCGAACCTTCCCATGCCGCGAATATACTTTTAAGCAAATGAATCCCTGCGTCTATAGTTGAACAACCTCTCGTAAATCCGAACTGTTTTATAAGAACACAATTTGTCCTCAACAGCTACTGCATTGACTTAGAAGAAATATCGTACGTTCCCCATTCAACACATGTTTGTTCTAAATGTTAAAACGACATTCTTTCCTCCAGGTGTTCTGCTAGCAGTACCTGTCATGCTGGCTCTGGTGCTGATGTGGAGAAATGGCTACTTCACTTGCATCGGTATCAAAGGGCCATCGACTGTATCCAGGGCATTCTACAAACGGGCACCACACGACGAAGACTGTAAAACTGGTTTTTGCTCGAGAATTTAGTTTTATGAGGGTCTTTCAAAGGTGCCGAACGAAGAAGTATTCATGTGAAACATCTGTGCGTAAAATCTCGATCAGTCGTTTCGTAGGCATCAAGTTGTATTCTCAACGTTCATTTCTTACTTAGTGGAGAATATCAATACGGTAACCTCCACATATTTTTTAACAAGAATACGGTTTTCTTTTTGGAAAGCAGTTACTATTGTACCCAATATATGATTTAAAATTAACATTTTTGTACATATTTTGACTACAGAAACATCCACATAGGTATCATTGTTATTTGAGCTCTTGCTTACTTCGGGACGCTTCAGGTTGCTTCGAAATGACTTGAAATACATCAGGTTAGTTCGAAATGACTCGGAGCGCTTCAGGTTGCATCGAAATAACTCGGAGCGCTTCGGGCTTGCATAATGTTTAATTATAATATCTAATTACGTAAGTACATCTAATATATTGTTTCTTATTTACGTTTGTGTAGTAATAATTAAATAGTTTTAATATATTTAAGTTTTAATTATTGTTATATGTGTGTATAGGTCGATATCTTGATCTGTCTGTAGATATCCGTCTTACCTAATGTTATCTTACACATACGATCATCAGCTTTCTAGAACTTTAGGTCTTGCTCTAATGTTCTCAGGCCTAATCATGTCCCTTAAAGAAACTCCGAGTGTAACTCTGTCCATCGCGCCAAATGTGGTTTTGAGATGTTGTGGTCATCCTCCAGCATGTACTTCGACAGCTGCGCTATTCGAGAAGGCTAGAAAAATACGTTTAGCATATTGCATTGCTCATTGATTCTGCGACAATCACGTCAAAACCGCTTGTTCTGCCAAATCTTTACTGTTGTTATTTCATAGAGCTATTGTCTTTCTAGAGAGTCAAGTTCCTATGCTCTTGTACTGTTACCAGGGTTTGGCGGCTCCCTAGAGCTTAATTTGCAAACTGCCCAGAGTACAAGGGCTTAGGTGCAGGATGGTTAGATGAAGGATGAGCTTGGGTTTGGTCTTCTTGTCGATAGAGAGCTTTTTATACAGATTAATTTACTAGGTACATAAATAAGCACTTAATTCAAAGAAGGCGATTTAAATATTTATGTAAAAAATAAGTAATATTTTTAACCAGAAAAGAAAGTTGTCAGAATCTTTCACAGTGTAGCTAGAATTGCCCACCAAAATTTTTGTAAGTTAATTTTTTGAAGATAATAAATATTTTTATATTTAAATAAATTTGGCTTTTTTTACCTTGAATCATACTCCTATTCTAACAATAAGTTTCTAAAAAATAATATAAAACAGCTGACGTTTCTATCAGTTTGTTTGTGTGTTAACTCTTAACCCCTCTTCGACCGGGCGGCGCGCGATGACGTAATCGCTTGAGACCAGCCACTTGAGGCGGCGACAGATTGGCGCGCATTATCGCTTTGTTTACATTCCCATGGGCCAGATGTTTGGGTTTACAATGACCGGCTTTGTTTCTTTTGAAAGGTGATAAACGAGTCTGTATATTTAAGTGTGTAATAAACAATTTGACTGATTGTATAATTTTTTATGGCGCTTGTAACTTCGTGTCTAAGTAACTGTTTAATTGATTTTAATGATCATAATAGAGAATGATCATAGGAGAGTAGATTTAGAAGTCGGCTGGAAGATTGACGTTATATGCCGCCATGAAGGAAAGCTTTGCGTATGCCGCTGACATTACGTGGGCCATAGTTATCAAATATTATAATCATATTATTTCTCATTAAGACAATTATAATAATTATTCTTTATTGCATATAATTACACATTACACCATGGTTACATTAAAGGTGTACAAAAGTGAGATTATCTCTAAAAGAGATCTCTTCCAGCCAACCCCACGGGCAGTAAAAGAAATCATTGTTGGCCGGGTAATAAATATATATATATATTGGTAGGTAAAAATAGCACTATGAATAAAGAAAAAAACCTATACTTATTATACGTAATATTTCATTCATAGTTTATATAAATAAATAAATTACGATAAACGTTTATTATTATTTTTCTTATCATTTACACTTTTATATCTCCTTCTTAGCGTAATTCCATTGCCTACTACTTTAATAGGTATTGGCGGTGTCGTCTGAGACTTTGTGAAGATACTGATTTTTACATGGAGCGACTGCCGTCAGATCTCCACAACTCGGAAGGAATGCCTAACCTTTTTAGGTAAGGTCACACGTATTAAGAAATATTATTTGTTAGTAGTGCGGGCTTTCTTACAATGATATCCTTCACCGCCGAGCAAGTGATAATAACAAATATGTACATAAAACCGAAAACACGAATTTAGTGGTAGATGCTAGGATTCGAACCGGGGACAAGTTTGTCAATAGACCGGTTCTATGTCCACTGGGCTAAAACTACTCTCATTTACACTTTTATATATAAAATTAAAGAAAAAGTTGTCTGTAAAGAATAAGATCAACGAAGGTCGAGATACGAATGGATGACATAACGGCAAATTAACTGCTATAGCCAGACGATTTTGCTTTACTAGTAAAATAACCATCTGTACTGCAAATACTGGTCACAGTAATGAATTATGTCTTATGATGATAATTAGTAGGTAGCTAATATCAACAATAACCTTACCAATAACACGACTAATATAGTGGTATGGAAAGAGAGGGAACCAGAATGAGCAAAGTTTAAGATTGACGATGTAGTGTTCGAACATGTGAATGAGTTTATATCACAAATGTGATTTTGCCGTCGAGGGTACACCACTAATGAGGAAAGAAGAGTGAGTGTAGGGCGCAGACTCTATGGATCGTTGGGGAAATTTATAGACAGCCAAAACATAAGCCAGAAGGCACAGCTCACTGTACGCTAACATATGGAAGTGAGAGTTGGATATAGCAGAGAAGACATGATAAATTTATAATTAAATAAATACACAATAAAACTAAAACTAAATTGCATCTAAAGTTTAATAAATCTGAAATAATAATAATAAAAAGTGTGGCCTGCCCGTCATTGTACCAACGATGCTGGCAGCATTCCCGTGCTGAATCGCAATACTAATGCGCTGAGCGAGAAAACTAGCAGCTCCTTGGTCGCCAGTGACGTCGATCAGACGTCTCGCTAGTTCTTGAAAAAGCGACTACACGCCTGCACCCCACGGACCAAGGGTCTCTACTCCGAAAGCAACAAAGTTATACTCGGAGCTAAGACCCCTTTATTTATTCATTTTTAAATGTTCGGCCGCCTCAGCCGCCCCGCCCGCCTTGATGGTAGTGCGATGAAGATGAGAAGAGGCCAGTGTGTCAACGCTAGTTGCGTCCCACACTAAAACCCTCCCCATCTTCCATGGAATCAACGACATTCCGTCGGGTCGCTTACCATCTTCCCTGGCTAGTCCGGTGGGTTCCAGAATAGCTGGAACGTTGACAGAGGCGAGGGCCCGACGGATAATGTCGTTGAGTGCGGCATGACGGGAGAAACGATCTGCACTTTTTTGACAAGAAAGTCCGTGGTGTCCAAACTGATCGCCATCACTGCCGCAGGGGCACTTGTGTGGAGCACAAATTGGGACTCCAAGCCGCAGACAGACAGCCAGCCTGAGGTGTTAGGGTCTAGGAACGTGGCCGTATTAGGCGACGGGTAGGCTTGTAGCCAGTGGCCAGCATCCTTACACTCTGCCGCCCTCAGTCTCGCTTGTTCAAAGTCTGAAGCTCTGTGGAACAAATTATTATAATGAATTTTGCAGATGGCATCATCCCAGTTCCTTTGCGAATTGGGATCTGAAGGATTTTTTTGACCCGGGCAGGCAATTGACCAAGCATTTCTTGCATCTGCCAGTCCAGCCGTCTCATAGTTTAATGGGAATTCCCTGAGGATTTTACCTATGAGAAGATGATGATCTGTGAACAGACGAGAGAAAAGCCGGTAGAGCTACACTGGAAATTTTGCGCAACCCTAAACCACCGTGGCGATTGGGTAGGGAAGCTTGTGACCAAGATTCTTCGCTTAGCTGTATGTTAAAAATACGTTCTACGGTTTGGGGGTCATGTGCCAGAAGCGTGCTCGTTCGCGACCCCTGCCAATCAGTCGATTGCAATTCTGGACCAAGAGCGCACCGACATGCGGATTAGGGCGTCCCCCGTAGGCGACGCGCACCGATCCGCCCCCGTCGGTGCGAATATAGCTGCATGCGGCGGTGGGGGGCGCCACCCACCACGCAGCGCCAATTCCGGACGAGGGGAGTCGAGTGCCGCATAGGCACGTGGAATGTAAGAGGTGGATTGAATGATAAGACGAATGAACTGATAGACGTAATGAATGATAGACGTTTGGATGCTTTATGTGTGACAGAGACTAAGCGCAAGGGGAGCGACACCGATGATCTGCCCGGTGGTATGATGGCCCTATGGTCTGGGGTAGACCGGGACGATCATGCCAGTGCTGGCGTAGGTGTCGTACTCTCCTCTCGCTTAGTCACTGGTGTAAGAGATTACTGTTTGGTAGGGCCTAGACTTCTCTGGGTTCGTATTAAACTGGGCATCACGCGTGTATTTTTGGTTGCAGCATACGCTCCCGTAAGCTCAGCGTGTGCTCAAGAACTGGAGAAGTTTTGGGAGTCTGTGAGGGATGTTCTGGACTTAGCTGAAGGGAATGAAAGAGTGATTATGTGTGGAGATTTGAATGGATGGGTTGGGACCAAGCGATACAGCTATGAAGCTGTTCTTGGTCCGTAAGGAGATAAGAGAGTGAACGAAGCAGGTAAGT
This sequence comes from Pyralis farinalis, assembly GCA_947507595.1. Classification (NCBI taxonomy): domain Eukaryota; kingdom Metazoa; phylum Arthropoda; class Insecta; order Lepidoptera; family Pyralidae; genus Pyralis; species Pyralis farinalis. The sequence goes on from OX382263.1 coordinate 4,557,708, forward strand.
CAATACTAGATTTATGTATGGAACGAGGCCTCCTCGTGTCGAATACTTTATTTCATCATAAGGATATTCACACGTATACATGGAGAAGGAATGATCAAAAAAGTGTGATTGATTTGATTTTAATTGATAGACGTCTCCGAAATGTTCTAATGGATACAAGAGCCTTTAGAGGCCCCACTCTTGAGACGGACCACTACCTAGTGGTAAGCCGGTTTGTGGGCCTTTTTAGGAAGTGGAGGCACTGGCGAGTGCGTATCCCTTTCGGAGATCATGAAAGGATAATGAGCGAAAAATTGCAAGATGAAAGTGTAAGGAAAATGTATGTGCATCTAGTAAGTGAGAGACTTGCAAATGCAAGCCTCTCCGACTCAGATGTGGATGATTGTTGGAAAGTTTTGAAAGAAAGTATGGTGGATAGTGCAAAAGAAACTTGTGGATGCGCAAAGAGACGTAAAACAGCGAAAGGAGATGCCTGGTGGGATGCGGAGGTTGAATCCTCCGTAGCAAGAAAGACGAAAGCGTGGCTGGATTACGTATCATCTTTGCCTTTAAATGAAAATATGAGAGAAAAGAAGAAAGAAATGTACCGTCTATGCAAGAATGAAACCAAGGCTTTAGTGAAAGAGAAGCGTGAAAGACAAATTATGAATTAGGAAGAGAGGCTGACGAAAAACTTCGAGGCAAATACCAAACTCTTTTGGAGAGAGGTAAAGAAGTCTCGGAGTGGTTCGTCGGCATCCAGAATGGATAAGATAAAGTCTAAAGCTCGTGTCATTCTTGCGAACACTCAGGAAGTGTTAGAACGGTGGAGTGAATATTATGAGGAAATGTATGAGTATGCCTCGGACGCTGGCAATGAGAGTGAGTCGGATGCTTACTCCACGTTGACGGCGTCCGACGAAGGCATAACTATGGATGAGATCGAATGGTCGATACGAAGCTTGAAAAATGGAAAATCAGCGGGAATTGATCTGATCACAGCTGAGATGATCAAATTAGGTGGCACTTATGTCCGGGACGCCTTCTGGTACCTATGCAACCTATGCTGGAGAACTGGAAGGATCCCAATGGACTGGGGACGCGCAGTCATCGTGCCCTTGTATAAAGGCAAGGGATCACGCATGGACTGCGCCAACTATAGGGCCATCAGTTTGATCAGCTTAGCAGCAAAAGTATATGGAAAGGTGATTGAAAGGAGAATAAGGGCGAAATCCGATGAAATGCTGTGGAACGCACAAGGAGGTTTCCGAAATGGAAGGGGATGTACGGATCAAGTTTTCTCGCTCCGCAATATCGTAGAAAAGCATCTGGCCATAGACCGGAAGGTTTTCTGCGGTTTTGTGGATCTTGAGAAAGCCTTTGATAGGGTTGTGCGAAAGGAACTGTGGAACATATTGCCGAGATATGGGATTGACGGTTCACTGGTCCGTGCTGTGCAGTCCACTTACAAGGATTGCTCAGCATGTGTGCGGATAGACGGTGGCATGTCACCCTGGTTTGATATCAAAATTGGTGTCAAACAGGGTTGCATGCTATCTGCTAGGCTGTTTATCCTGTATCTCGATAGTTGTCTGCAGAGAATAAGGTCAACGAATGTGGGATTGCGCATGGGTGACCAAGTGGTGAACTGTCTGCTGTATGCAGACGATGCCGTGCTATTAGCAGATACACCATCTAAACTGCAAACACTGGTCACAACGATGAAAGACGAATGTATGGAGAAAGGCTTAATTCTGAATGCGAAGAAAACGAAGATAATGGTATTTGAAAGAGAAGAATCCAGAACTAATGTAAGGATTACGATTGATGATGAAGTGTTGGAACAAGTGGATGAGTTTGTATATCTTGGATGCGCTTTCAGCAGGGATGGAAGGTACACCGCAGATGTGGAAAGACGAGTGAGTGCTGGGAATAGTGTGAATGGAGCGTTGGGAAAACTTCTTGGCAGTAAAATCCTGAGCCAGAAGGCACAACTCGCTATACACAATGCAGTGTTGATTCCAACGCTAACTTATGGAAGCGAGAGTTGGGTATGGCAGAAAGAGCATGAAAGTAGAATAAACGCGGTTGAAATGCGAGCGCTGCGCAAAATTTGTGGCGTAAGGCTTGTAGACCGTATTCGCAATGATGATGTTAGAAATAGAGTTGGTCTGAAAGAGAGCGTCGGTGTTAAAATAAGAAGAGGCATGCGGGCATGTAGAAAGAATGCAAGATGAAAGAATGACGAAGCAGATATACAATGCAAAAGTGGAAGGATGTAGGAGCCGGGGAAGGCCAAGACTTACCTACCATGACCAAATTGGTCATGGTCTATCAGAAGGTGATGTCAGGAGCCCTAGAAACCGGCGTGCGTGCATGAGAAGAGCAATGAATTTTAAAGAAGCGAGTGAGATATGTAAGGATCGAGTCACGTGGCGCTCGGTTCTCTCTGCCTACCCCGCAAGGGATTTGGCGTGAAGTTATAGATAGATAGATAGACGTTCTACGGTAGATTTTAAAATAGTGTCTATAGGAGTAAGTAAATTAAGCATATTTCCAAAAGTCGCAGTTAAGAAGTACATACGTTAATTTTGGAACGAAAAGACTAAATTTAAAATGATTAAAGCTGAATGGGAATTAATTTCCAATAGGCGTTCAGAACATGTTTCAAATTTTGAAATCATATTATTGATAAAATCCGGAAATGCTTCTTGGAAAACCGGGGACCCTAGGAGGCAGAGGGATGTTTTATTAACAATTTTTATATTAGGAGCCAAGTCATTAAATTTTTTAATAATTTTGTCAATGTTTTTATTTCTATTTTGAATATATAGTTCACATTTTACAAAATTTAATTCTAGACCGATCGATTGAAATTTATTTTTGATTTCCAACAGGTCAGAGAGCACTATGTGTATGTCGTCTCCTAAAGTCCCGTCGTCCAAATACCACGTATTAAATTTAGACTTTAAATTTTGAATAATTGGATTAATGGCTAGACTAAAAATTGTCGGCCCGAGGGGATCACCTTGCTGACAACCAACTTCAGAAGATAATACGTTGGTTCGGTACATTAATTTTGTGGGCTCAGAGTAACAGTGTAAAAGATAATTACTGGAATATTGTGGCTGATTTCTGTCAGCAATGTGTCTCTATTTACCGAATTAAATGCATTTTTGACATCAATTTTGAGTAACACCTCACACTGGTCACTATTTAAATGAGTACGCAAGGCATGGACTGCGGCTTCGCAACCACCCTTTGTACCGAAACTCAGTTGTTTGGGTTCAAAATTTGGTTTTAATTTTGACAAAATATGTTTAGATGCCAAACGACGAAAAATGGAACCCACAGCAATTGGTCTCACCCCACCATCTTTTTTGGACAGGGCAATGAGGTTTGCGCCATACATAATAGGTACGAGTACTATGGTGATATTAACATTTCCTGCTAGCATTTGGTTAATTAATTTTGTAATAGCCAAAAGAATTGTTTTACCTGGATCACCCACATTTAGCGCTGTTAAATCTTTGAGATGTTGGGGTGAGATACCGTCCAATCCAGAGGCTAAGCCGGCTTTGAATGACTTAATATCAGCTAATACCTGTCTATCTGTTATTTGTAGACAAGCCTCGAAATCTGTTGGTGAATCCAGAATCCAGTAAGGAGTTGCAGGAGCTGGGGGATGCGTACATTGTAAGGCCGAAAGAGTGACTGGGGAATCTGGGGAAAGAACGTTGCGTGAAAATAAAAGCTGCGCAGCACCTTTTAGATCTCTGTCGCTAAGTTTTTGCTCAACTTTTTTGGACAATTTGTGATGGGAATAAAGTTTATATTTTATAAGTATTATTGCGGGAATTTCCAAGTGAGTACAATTGTCTTTAATTTTTTGGGTAAGGGATGTTTGTTTATTGTCATTAGAAGCATACAGAGTGCGATATGAAAATGATAACAATTTTTCCCTGTCAACTATGGTGTTATTTTCGGTGCAGTTTGATAAAAGATGAGACAAAGAGTTAGCAACGGAGATCCTCGCGCCTCGAGGTATCCTCGCTTTAAGCAGAATATTCCAGTGGTCAACCACTGGAATATTCTGCTTAAAATGAGCGAGTTTTTCATGAAACGGTTCGATTGAAGGTGTGTTAAATGAGTTACAAGTGTTCTTGGTAGTGAAAGAGCTAGAGATTATTGAATTTTGCGAACAAGAATTTTTATGTGATTTACTAAAATGAATTTTAAGTCCACGCATAGAGGTAAATGATTTTTGACATAAATTGCATATTGACACAGACGAGGAAGTGCCAGCAGCTTCATTATCAAGGACAGAAACCGGCGAGTGCATCCACATAAGATTTAATAAATAACGTACTTATAAACGCAACTAAAAATAACACTTACTATGTATATTAAAAAAAAACACTATTCAAAATAAACTATCACAACATTATGTTCAAACACTGTTTTTTTCACTGTTAAAAGTATATGTAGTTAATGATTTGCTTTTCAGTAATTAATATTTGTATTTTTTCACGCAGTCAGGCTTTGGAATGGCGTATTATATTGGTCCTTAGCGCAGGCGTTGTTGATAGTAACCACGGAGACGGCTAAAATACTACCAATCAGCGCTATCAGTTATCGCGTCTTCCTGGAAACGCGTACGTCAAAAACGGCGTCCTTTGTCATTTGACCGTGAAAATTATAATTTCACTGACGGAAAACAGCTGATTCCTTGCAAAACAAAGGCTGCCCACAACTGCAGCTTCACATTATACATGATATTTATATTCAGACATGATACTTATTCGAATAACCGCAATCTGAATATGAAGTGTCCGCGAAATCTGTATCGTAACTCTCGCTGACCGCGTCTGCATACGATAACAAAGAGAGTTGTTCTGAAAGAGAGTGTCGGTATTAGAATAAGAAAAGGGACATGGGTAGAAAGGATGTGGAAAGAATGACGAAAGAGATATACAACAATAAAGTGGACGGATGTAGGAAGTTCCCGATTGACTTATTACCAAATAGGTCATATCTTATCTTATCAGGAGCTCTAAAACCGGCGAGTATGCATGATAAGGGCTATCGTATTAGAGTAAAATGTGTAAGAAGCGCACTAGTGGCGTTCAGTTCTCACTACTCCCAATAGACATGGCGTGAAGACTTAGTAATAAAAAAAGTCCAAAAGCGAGGTGTGTAAGGATCGCGTTTTGTGATGCTAGATTCTCTGTGCCTGCGGGGTAGGCATAAAAGGTGAAGATCTTTTAGACCTTTCACGATACTGAACAGATTCCGACAGATTCTGTTAACGACAAGGCTTCAAGACAGAAATAGAATTGAGTACGAGGTCCAAACTAAGATTTGTGGATATGAGTATGAAGTTTATTCAGTCAGACAACGAAATTCAACCAAGATTAATTGGATTCAAATTTATTTAGTCCAAGAGGTTGACGGGAGTAATTTTCCTGTTTTGACTACTTAAATTAATGGAATATTCGGTAACTTTTTTTTATACTACGTCGGGAGGTATACAAGCATACGGGCCACCTGATGTAAAGCGGTTACCATAACCCATGAACGCTTGTAATACATTAAGTATCACTCGCGCGATGCCTTCTCAGCTGCTAATACAGCAACTCCTTAGGAACTCACTGGTGACCTCTTTCACACGCAGGAACGCAACAACCCTCTAAGGAGTTGTTATTTGGCTGCGGTTTTCGGCGAGGTGAAGGTACTTTCCCAGACGGGCTGGTTTGATGCGCCGTACCTCTCTTGAAATATCCAAACCAAGCCAAACAGACATGTTCATGTATACAAATGTTTGCCCTGTGTGGGAATCGAACTGTGCGTCATTTACGACTGAGCCACCGAGCTCGTCAGACTCTAGTTCCAGAGAAGATTTCTTTCGATATTCTCAGGGATCCCTAGAACTACAGCATGAGGTTATTTAAAAAATCGGTCAAGTGCGAGTCGGACTCGCGCACTAAGGATTCCGTACCACTATCTATAAAAACGGCAAAAAAATCACGTTTGTTGTATGGGAGCCCCCTTAAATATTTATGTTATTCTATTTTTTCGTATTTGTTGTTATAGCGGCAACAGAAATACATCATCTATGAAAATTTCAACTGTCTAACTATCACGGTTCGTGAGATACAGCCTGGTGACAGTCGGACGGACGGACGGACGGACAGCGGAGCTTCAGTAATAGGGTTCCGTTTTACCCTTTGGGTACGGAACCCTAAAAAAGACGTGAATGTCTTTTTACAAGGGTCGACATCTCGCAAGTGGCTATAGCCTATGGTAACAGTAAGATCCGATGAGACCGATATTACGTAGTAACTCAAATAACCGCTACGGGTCCCTGAGATATTTAGGCGCTAAAACGTTTTTATGCACTTCATGCAGTCAAGGCAGGTGTGTTTATTTACTACTCAAAGTCGTGTCGGTTGACCATTGGTTAATTACAGGCAATATGATCTAAACTACTTTGTGTGTTTCCGCTACCGATTAGATCATGCGAACTAGTGATGGTCGGCACCCACCCACTGACGTTAGTTGTGCTACGAATCGAAATAGCTACGGATCGTAATCGATTCGTAGCCAATTCGATTCCGATGTTTTTCTAACGACTGACATGCTCGTAACACCGAGCCTAAGGATGACGAGCTCGGTGGCGTAGTGGTGAAACGCGCTGTTCCGCTACTTTGACACCAACGCTCGTGGGTTCAATTCCCACACAGGACATATGTGTGTGCATGAACATGCCCGTTTGTCTTGGTCTGGGTATTTTCTATGTATAATAAGTATGTATTTACGAAAATAAACGTATTTACGTATGTTTATCAGTTGTCTAGTACTCGTAACATATGCTTCGCTTACTTTGGGGCTAGCTATAAGGATGCCTCGTAGAGAGGCGAAACACTCCTCGTAGAGACGACCTGCCATGCAATTCTGTAAGAGCAAACATACTTACATCCTCGGAAACATCGGCTGTTACAGCCTTGAACACAAAATTGCAATTCTATGGTGTCGCTTTTCATGGTTGTACGACATTAGCGCAGCAAGGCTGCGTTTGGAATTGGAATTCTACAAGGCAAACAGCCTCGCGTACGCTTACAGCCTTATAGAATACCAAATAATTTAGCCGTGATCGCAGTAGACGATGTCAAAGCTGTGACATCTGTGATCACAGCTACGCACACAGCCATTACGAGTCGCTTAGAGAATTGCATTGCTGGGCACTCACGGCAACACTCGCAGCGCAGCAGCCGAGACACGACCGGAGCAGCCACGGCAGCGGCGGCATACTACTAACGGTAGTGGGTAGCCGGCCGGCACTAGTTCACATGCACTAATCGGCAGTGGAAGTACACAAAGTAGTTTAGATCAAATTGCCTGTAAATTTGACTTTCGCAAAATACCATTGGTTGTCTCCTTCATGCTTGAGAGAGAGAGAGAGAGAGAAATGTTACGGAAATACAAGAACGATCTCTTGGGTATATCGATGACACATTTCTTGATATTATGATTACTTCAGATAGCATACGTAGGCACTCTTCTTATCGAATTTTTATCAATACGATATTTAAAATACGCAGGGAATCTCACACGAAAACGATACAAATACAAACGATTTTAGACTACAAGCTGTACGTGATAAGATATACTTTACCTATAGTAGAGCAATGTCAAAGATGTCGTGAGTACGTTGGATTTCGATATTGATAAGATTTACACACGAACAAAGAGTAACTAATTGTCGCAGAAAGGTGAAACAGGTTCATTAATAAACGCGAAAAAGTGGTTGAATTGGCGGCGTCCGCTAAGTCTTTTAAGACAAATAAATACAAAAACAAATAATTTATTTACAAGCGAACACGCTAAATATGTACACAATATAACAGTAGGAACAAGCGTGTCGCACCAATAATTGCAAATGTTGTAAAGTAATTCAATTTTACATTCAATGTCAAAGCAATGTCATATCTATCAAATGAATATTTAATAATAAATGATGACATCGATTTATGTCCAAAATATAACAATAAATAGGAAATGTATTTATTAATATGTCATAAATATCAAAATAAAAAAAAAAACAGTTTATGTATAAAGAGCCACCAATGCGGCCTCGAGCCTTATTTAATACTAGCTGCTGCCCGCGGCTCCGCCCGCGTGGAGTCAAATAACGTAGCTTATGTGTTAATCCAGATCATAATCTATCTACGTGCCAAATTTCATTCAAATCCGTTCAGCCGTTTAAGCGTCAAATAGCAATAAACATCCATCCATACATACAAACTTTCGCATTTATAATATTAGTAGGATTATTACCTTATTCTTTTAAATTCCTCAATGTTATATACACAGCTGTCACAAAGTATACTGAACAAGCGAGACTTAAAAGCTTTCATAGGCGAGTCTTTAATATCGTCAGGTAATAAATTGTACAATACTACAGACATATTATAACTATTTTTGGCAAAAAAAGATAGGGTACATCAAAGTAGCTCCTTTGGGGAAGTAGGTACCTCCACCTGACAGAAAATCATAGTCAAATATTAACACTCTGTAGGAATGTTCTGTTTCTGCGTGTGAGTGAGGTCACCAGTAAGATCGTAAGGAGTATCTGTGTAGCAAAGAGGATATCGCGCGAGTGATACTGAATGTACTACAAGCGTTCATATTCTACTTTAACCGCTAAAAAAATCTAATGATATGGCGAAGATAATGATTTTGAAACGGAGTGACCGCTTTCGGACATCCACAACCCAGAGGGAAAAACCATAGCTTTCCTACCTTAGGTGACGTGTCTTTCTAAATACAATTTCTTGGTCGTGCGAGTATCTTCACGATGTCTTCGTTCACCGCCGAGCAAGCTTCACGACGAGTCCCTTGCAAGATGGACAGAGAGAACAGAGAACCACATTTCTCAGTCTTCACATTACTCGCTTCTGTAATAATCATAGCTCTTTTCATGTTCACCGATGCCTAGGGCTCTTGACTTCACCTGATAAAACGCCACAATTTTGGTCTGGGTACGTTTTGAGCGTACCTACATCTGTTACGTCATTCTTTTCCACAAACTATTAAACCAATTAAATATTAATCCTAAATTTAAGTTTGAGGAGAGATTTTGCCTCCCTTTCTGTGATCTACCGATTGTACAACGGGTTGTGTTCTGAAGAGTTGTTCGAAATGATGCCGACAGCTACTTTCTATATCCGCACCGCTCGCCGACGGCGGGGAGTTCACCCTCACACGCTGGAACCGCAATGGTCGCGTACTGTGCGGTTCCAGACCAGTTTTCTTCAGAGAACTCTCAAGCTGTGGAATGAGCTCCTAGCCGAGGTTTTTCCTAGGGACGAAAGCATGGAATTCTTCAAGAAATACGTGAAGAGGTTTTTAGTGGGTCGGCAACGTATGAGTGACACCCCTGGTGTTGCAAATAACCATATGCTACGGTGACTGTTTACCATCAGGCAGGCTTGATTGCCACCTTAGTGGTGTAAGAAAAAAACAATTGCCAGCGCATGAAGGCACACCATCCTCACAGAAACGTTGTCTTCTAGGGTCTAAATAACTCAGCGGTTCGAACCTACTGACCAATGGAAGAATATTTAACCAATAAGCGTATAAGTGACGTGTCTGTCAGTGAAGTAGCCAATGAGAGCTGCGCGTTCTACTTTAACCCCGGACCTGTAGCGGTGCGATTTTTTTCTGCGTAAAATCATGTCATTGGTTCTCCATAGGTTATTTCCTTTATGTTCTTTTCTCTTGTTTCTACATTTCCAAACCAACGGAGCACGTCTCTTGTCGTCGCTGATACACTCTTTCAGATCACCACTAGTTCTTATATTAGCGAACTCTACAAGCGTTACGCCTTAGGTTTTGCACAACGTTTGTATCTCGATAGTATTACCTTAATGGTATTGTATATCTTCACGCCAGGTCCCTTGAGGGGTAGGCAGAGAGAACCGAGCGTCATAAGACGCGGTCCTTACACACTTCACTCGCTTCTTTAGCATTCATAGCTCTTTGCATGCACGCTCGCCGCTTCCTATGGCTCCTGACATCACCTTCTAATAAACACTACCAATTTGGTCATGGTAGGTTTGTCTTGGTCTTCCTCGGCTCCTACATCCTTCCACTTTCGCATTGTGTATCTGTTTCGTCTATCTTTCACCTTGCATTGTTTTTACATGTCCCAACCAACGGGGAATGCCTTTTCTTATCTTAACACCAACGCTCTCTTTCAGACCAAGTTTCATTCTCACGTCTTCATTACGAACGCGGTCAGCAAGCGTTATGCCACAAATTTTGCGCAATGCTCTCCTATCCATCGCATTTATTCTACTTTCATGCTGTCTTTGGCAAACCTTAACGATAACTGTATATTGGTTCAGTTCGATTCACTATAAGTAGAATATATCTATGAAGCAGGTAGAATACTGCCGGGATACGAGTCTCCCTTCAACCGAAGGGGTGGAGAGCATACTCCACCACTGCTCAACTGCAGATGAAAGCGTTTAAAAACCGCCCCAAGGTCACTGACTTAGTTTGAAGACATCATTTACCAGAAACAGCCGGGACCGACGGCTTAACGTGCCCGCTGAAGCACGGACAAGCTCGAGATAGATAAACCCATCCATAGACAGGTTGCAGCCGATGTCGCTTAACCTGCGAATGACACGCCATCAAGCTCTCAGGTATGCTAAGTTTATATTAATCCAGAAGGCAAGTATGTGTGTTATGTTTATATATACCACGAGCTCAGTGACGGCGCCGCGGTTAATAACGCGATTTTGACACCAACGCTCGCGAGTTCGATTCCCACACGGGAATCGAAACCCCATTCCCAGTCCGGGGAAGTACTTCACCTCACAAAAAACGGCAGCCAAATAACAAACGCCCTAAACGGTTACGCACGCCCTCGTGTCTTAGAGGGTTATTGTGTCCCTGCGTGTCAGTGAAGTCACCAGAAAGCCCCTAAGGGGTTGCTGTTGCATCCTAGGTGGCATCGAGTGATGCTTAATTTATTACCAGCGTTTATAGGCTGCGGTAACCACTTTACATCTGTATTACCGAACGCTTGTAAGCCTCTCGACGTAGTATTAAAAAAAAACACGACTTTCTGTTGATATTGATTCTTTGTACAACATTTTAAGGATATTGGATATCTTTATCTAAACTGATTTGAGCATTTGAGTTGAGCAATGAAATGTGTTCGTGCACATAGTTAGACATATGCAGACATGAGTTTCGTGAGTTTTGTGGTGTTAGTTTCAGTGTGTTGTTATGTTTGTGGACAGGATGAGGGTATGTTGGAGTTTTACACCTTTTCAGAGGCACTAAATAATTACGAGATTATGTAAATATAATACTATATCTTATTAGTTTAAACGAGCAAATCTTGTATATCTACTTAGTCAGGTCATAAGTTCTGTCAAAAACTTTTGATGTAATTAATGATACACTTTTTGATAATTATTCAAAAGTTATATATGAAATGAAGGGTAATTAAATGAACAATAAAATTTTATTTACATTATTCGAAATGCCCTCCTCCATTTAGAATACATGTCCTTAATCGACGCGGCCAGTCATCGATCGCAGAACGCACCACATTTATATCTATTTCTGCCGCTGATTTAACCAGAGATGCTCGGAGAGACTCCAAATTCTGATGAGGTTTAGCACAGACTTTTCCCCCCAAATGTTGCCATATCTTGTAGTCCAGTGGGTTTAAATCTGGACTAGAAGAGGGCCAGTCTTCATGCTCAATGAAGTAAATTCCACGGGCGGTCAACCAGTTTTGAGAGCTTCGTGCCTTATGAGCTGGTGCAAAGTCCTGTTGGAATATCCAGTGTCCGTTTTTGAACATTGTTTGAGAAAGAGGTTCTACTATGTTTGTTAGGGCGGTATTTTGGTAAACCACGGCACTGGTTTTCACACCTTTTTCACAGAAAAACACCTCAGTTAAGCCTGAATATAAGACTCCAAGCCAAACTATGATTGATGAAGGATAATGCCCTCGCTGGACCCTTGAAATTTGCGCGCTCGCTTCTTTACAACCTTATCATTTGGTTTGTTGAACTGGAAACTTAATTTAATGATAATAACTTCATTAGATTTTTGTGGAACCAAACGTCTAGGTCTAGATATGTTCGTATACAATGTCGTGATGCAAATAAGCATACGGCCTGCCTTATATAAAATATTCACAATGGCCTATGAATGTTTACAATATAAGACGTATTGCTAGCGCGTTACTTACGTTAGGGGTCGGTACCAGAAGCGTGCACGCCGCGACCCTGCCAGTCCAACACTGTGGACTGCAATTCTGGACCCAAACCGCACAGACGCGCGGATTAGGGCGTCCCCCGGAGGCGACGCGCACCGATCCGCCCCCGTCGGTGCGAAATCTAGGGCATGCGGCGGTGGGGGCCGCCACCCACCACGCAACGCCCATCCCGGCGGGTCGAGGGGAGCTGAGTGTCGTATAGGCACATGGAATGTGAGAGGTGGTCTAAAAGATAAGATGAATGAGTTGATAGATATAATGAACGTGAGATGCCTAGATGCTTTGTGTGTGTCAGAGACCAAGCGAAAGGGAAGCGACACCGAAGATCTGCCCGGTGGCATGATGGCCCTGTGGTCCGGGGTGGACCAGGACGTTCATGCGAGCGCTGGCGTAGGTGTCGTGCTTTCATCTCGCTTGGCCGCTGGTGTGAAAGATTACGATTTAGTAGGTCCAAGACTTCTCTGGGTTAAGATAAAACTGGGGATTACGCGAGTGTTTTTAGTTGCAGCATATGCTCCTGTGAGCTCTGCTGATCCCCAGGAGCTCGAGAAGTTTTGGGAGACTGTAAGGGGTATTCTGGATTTGGCCGAAGCGAATGAACGGATAATTATGTGTGGTGATCTGAATGGATGGGTTGGGACCAAGCGAAGCAGTTATGAGGCTGTGCTTGGTCCATACGGAGATAAGAGAGTGAACGATGCTGGTAAGTTACTTTTAGACGTATGTATGGAACGAAACCTCCTTGTGTCGAACACGCTCTTCCATCACAAGGATATTCACACTTACACATGGAGACGGAATGAACAGAAAAGTGTGATTGATTTGATTTTGATAGATGGACGTCTCCGAAAGTCGTTAATGGATACAAGAGCCTTCAGAGGTCCCACTCTTGAAACGGACCACTATCTGGTGATAAGCCGATTTGTGGGCCTTTTCAAGAAGTGGAGGCACTGGCGAGTGCGTATTCCTTTCGGAGACCATGAAAGAATAAGAAGTGAAAAATTGTAAGATGAAAGTGTGAGGAGTACGTATGTACGTCTAGTCAGTGAAAGACTTGCGAACGCGAGTCTTTCCGACTCAGATGTAGACGAATGTTGGAAAGTTCTGAAAGAAAGTATGGTGGACAGTGCGAAAGAAGCATGTGGATGCGCAAAGAGACGTAGAACACTAAGAGGAGATGCCTGGTGGGATGCGGAGGTTCAATCCTCCGTGGAAAAAAAGAGGAAAGCGTGGCTGGATTACGTATCATCTTTGCACCAGAGTGATGGTATGAAAGAAATGAAGAAAGAAATATACCGTCGATGCAAGAATGACTCCAAAGCTTTAGTGAAAGAGAAGCGTGAAAGACTACATATGATTGAGGAAGAGAAGCTGACGAAGAACTTCGAGGCAAATACCAAACTCTTCTGGAGAGAGGTAAAGAAGTCTCGAAGTGGTTCGTCAGCATCTAGAATGGATAAGATAAGATGTAAAGCTGGTGGCATTCTTGCTAACACTCAGGAAGTGTTAGAACGGTGGAGTGAATATTTTAGAGAAATGTATGATTATGTCCATGACGCTGGCATTGTGAATGAGTCTGTGATTGACTCGGCAGTGCCAGCGTACCATGAAGACATTACTATGGATGAGATTGAATGGTCGATACGAAGTTTGAAAGATGGAAAGTCAGCGGGAATCGATATGATAACTGCTGAGATGATCAAGCTAGGTGGTACCTGCGTTAGGGACGCCTTCTGGTTTTTGAGCAAATTATGCTGGAGAACCGGAAGGGTCCCGAGCGATTGGAGACGCGCAGTCATCGTGCCCTTGTATAAAGGCAAGGGCTCACGTATGGACTGCGCCAACTATAGGGCCATCAGTTTGATCAGCTTAGCAGCTAAAGTGTATGGAAAAATCATTGAAAGGAGAATGAGGGTGAAATCCGATGGAATGCTTTGGGAAGCACAGGGTGGATTTCGAAGCGGCAGAGGATGTACGGATCAAGTTTTTTCACTCCGCAACATCGTAGAGAAGCATCTGGCTTTGGACCAGAAGGTTTTTTGCGGTTTTGTGGACTTTGAGAAAGCATTTGATAGAGTCGTGCGAAAGAATCTCTGGAACATTTTGCCCGGATATGGGGTTGACGGTGACCTACTCCGTGCTGTGCAATCCACTTATGAGGATTGTACAGCATGTGTGCGGGTGGACGGCAGCTTGTCGCCCTGGTTTGATGTCAACATTGGTGTCAGACAGGGATGCGTGCTGTCGGCTCGGCTGTTCATCCTGTATCTGGACAGTTGTCTTCAGAGAATAAGAAATATGAATGTGGGAATGCGAATGGGTGACTCAGTGGTCAACTGCCTGCTTTATGCAGACGATGCGGCATTAATAGCAGAATCACCATCCGAACTGCAAACACTAGTTACAACAATGAAAGATGATTGTATGAAGAAAGGCTTACAATTGAATGCGAAGAAAACCAAGATAATGGTATTTGAAAGAGAGACAACCAGAACGAATACTAGGATTATGGTTGATGATGTAGTGTTGGAGCAAGTGAATGAGATTGTATATCTTGGAAGTGCTTTTAGCAGCAATGGAAGGTACACCGCTGATGTGGAGAGACGAGTGAGTGCCGGGAATAGGGTGAATGGAGCGTTGGGTAAACTTCTAGGCTGCCGAAATCTAAGCCAGAAGGCACAGCTCGCTGTACACAACGCGGTGCTAATACCAACGCTAACTTATGCGGTCGAAATGCGAGCATTGCGCAAAATTTGTGGCATAACGCTTGCTGACCGCGTTCGTAATGAAGACGTGAGAGAAAGAGTTGGTCTAAAAGAGAGTGTCGGTGTTAAGATAAGAAAGGGCATGCTCCGTTGGTTCGGACATGTAGAAAGAATGCGGGACGAAAGAATGACGAAACAGATATACAATGCAAAAGTGGAAGGATGTAGGAGCCGAGGCAGGCCGAGACTAACCTACCATGACCAAATTGGTCGTGTTTTATCAGAAGGTGATGTCAGAAGCCCCAGGAACCGGCGAGCGTGCATGAAAAGAGCTATGAATGTCACAGAAGCGAGTGAAGTATGCAAGGACCGCGTCTTATGGCGCTCGGTTCTCTCTGCCTACCCCGCAAGGGACTTGGCGTGAAGATATACATACATACATACATACTTCTTGTGATGCAACTTGTCAGGAGATTATAATCTTCACTTGCATAAGTAGAACATCTCTCTAGGTAGTTGTTATTTGGTTGGGATTTTCTTTGAGATGGAGTTAAAGATGAGATACAGAGCAGTGATAGCCCAGTGGACAAGGAGCCGGCCTATTGACCAACAGGTCGTCGGTTCGAACCTGGCATGTGCCACTAAATTCGTATTTTGGATTTATGTTATACAACGTCTTTTAAAAAATGTTGATGGGCAGTAGCAGTGGGCAATCTTTATAGAGACCGGTAGTAAGTTAAATATCTTATTGTAAGGTAGTTAACAGGTAGTACTATAATAATAAATAAGCTAATAAGGTAGTAAAATCAGGTAGTACTTACTATAAACTATAAGGTAGTACCTAACCATAGGGATATGGCGAAGATAGCGATAACATGGGGCGTTTGCAGTCAGACCTCCACAAGCCAGAGGAAAAACCAGATCTTTCTTAAGTTACGTCACACGTATAATATAATTTCTTGGATGTGCGGCTTTTCACGATGTTTTCCTTCATCGTCGAACAAGTGATAATTACAAATATGTACATAAATCTGAAAACTCAAATTTAGTGGTACACACCAGGATTCGAACCGGTGACCAGTTGGTCAATAGATCGGTTCTTTATCCACCGGGCTATCACGGCGCGGGTAATGGGTTGTAAATCGGTTATAACCGGTATAATTGAAATTTTCTATTTAATTTCCTATAGGGAAGTATATCTTATCTTATAAGTTAAATGAAGTAAAATCTAACACGACAATATTCGATTGTACTTTAGTACATTAAGTACATTTAGTGTAGATAAAATACACACCATTTTGATGGATTAGTTCAGATTAGTTCGTGACTACGATTTGTAATCGAATCAAATCCTGATCATTTACTATTTGTTATCAATTGCGTGATGTATATCAACATATATTATATTCAGTGGTATTCTATTCTGCAGTGCTGATCCTAACACTTACTTATGGAAGCGAGAGCAGAGTATGGCACAGAGAGCGTGAAAGTAGGAAAGATGAGTGAGTGCTGAGGATAGTGTGAATGGAGCGTTGGAAAAATTTCTTAGCAGCAAAAGCTTGAGCCAGAAGGCACAGCTCGCTATACACGATGCAGTGCTGGTCCCAACACTAACTTATAGAAGCGAGAGCAGGGTATGGCACAGAGAGCGTGAAAGTAGGAAAGATTAGTGAGTGCTGAGGATAGTGTGAATGGAGCGTTGGAAAAAATTCTTAGCAGCAAAAGCTTGAGCCAGAAGGCACAGCTCGCTATACACGATGCAGTGCTGGTCCTAACACTAACTTATGGAAGCGAGAGCAGGGTATGGCACAGAGAGCGTGAAAGTAGGAAAGATGAGTGAGTGCTGAGGATAGTGCGAATGGGGCGTTGGAAAAATTTCTTAGCAGTAAAAGCTTGAGCCAGAAGGCACAGCTCGCTAAACACAACGCAGTGCTGGTCCCAACGCTTACTTATGGAAGCGAGAGCTGGGTATGGCAGAGAGAGCCTGAAAGTAGGAATAACGCACTTGAAATACGTGCGTTGCGTAAAATTTATAGGGTAACTTTTGTAGATCGCATTCGCAATGACGATGTAAGAAACAGAGTTGGTCTGAAATAGCGTGTTGGTGTTAAAATAAGTGCCCCGTGAAATGCAGGAAGAAAGAATCACGAAATAGATGTACAACGCAATAGTACAAAGATGTAGGAGCTGAGGAAGGCCAAGACTTACCTACCATGACCAAATTAATTGTGTTTTATCAGAATGTGAAGTCAGGAGACATGGAAACTAGTGGGCACGCATGAGATGAGCTATGAATTTTAAAGAAGCGTTTGAGATGTGTAAGATCCGAGAGCTTGAAGTCATGGATATGGATAGACAGTGATATTTATTAATATTACAATTGAATGATATGCTGGAACTATTTTACCTATTAGGACCTAACAGCATTTTGATAAATAAGCAGATGAAAGGATATTCACATTTCATTCATCATTTTATAAACAGGTATTCTCTAAAACGAAGAGTGCAGTAATGGCCCAGTGGATAAAGAACGTGAATTTTGAATTGACCAACTGGTATCCGGTTCGAATTCTGTAATTGTCACATGCGCGGCGGTGAAATAAACATCGTGAGGAAACGCGCACGTCCAAGAAATTATATTTCAAAACCACGTGTGACCAAACGTAAGAAAAGGTTTGGTTCTCCTTGTGAATTTTGGAAGGTCTGACGACAGTCGTTCAATATAAGAGTCAGTCTTTTTCTTCGTAGGCTTTTTCTCTTTGGTTTTCGCGATTGTTACACATTGAATTAAACCATTTTTAACGGAAGTATCGCGTGTTTTATTTATTTTGTTGAACCTGACGTTGAGAATGCTTTGCAGCGTCCGTGGTCGCAGGATCTCAGTCTTCTGCGATACTTCCGTTAAAAATTGTTTAATTCAAGGCTTTTTCTCGTTTCCTAATCCATCAGGATTTGCAGGATTCGCTAACTAAGCCTAGGATTTGGCGAAGATTAATATTTAAAGAGAGCGTCTGCCATCAAACCTTCATACCAAGACGGAATATCAGATCTTTTTTAGGTAAGGCCACACGTCCTTCGAAATTATTTTTTTGGACGTGCGGGTTTCCTCACGATGTTTTCCTTCACCGAGGACAAGTAATAACTACAAATATGTACATTCATTACCAGTCCATGTAAAATTCTGTATTTTCGTCAAATCCTTAGGCTCGGGTAGCGGATGACAAGAAGAAAAATCGGCCAAGTGCGAGTCGGACTCGCGCACGAAGGGTTCCGTACCATTATCTATAAAAACGGCAAGAAAAACACGTTTGTTGTATGGGAGACCCCCTTAAATATTTGTTTTATTTTAATTTAATTATTTATTCTTAAAGTGAATATATAACTGAATATTCTGTGAAGCTTCTACATGTTGCCGTTATCAATATCGAGCAAAAATAAGCAGAAAAAATCGGCCAAGTGCGAGTGGGACTCGCGCATGAAGGGTTCCGTACCATTATCTATAAAAAAGGCAAAAAAATCACGTTTGTTGTATGGGAGCTCCCTCTAATATTTATTTTATTCTATTTTTTAGTATTTGTTGTAATAGCGGCAACAGAAATACATTATCTGTGAAAATTTCAACTGTCTAACTATCACAGTTCATGAGATACAGCCTGGTGACAGACGGACGGACGGACGGACGGACGGACAGCGGAGCCTCAGTAATAGGGTTCCGTTTTACCCTTTGGGTACGGAACCCTAAAAATGACATTCTTTAACACGAAGACTATCAAAATCTAAATAGTCGAGAAAACTTAAAGTATCCCATATTCTTTAGCAAATACATAATATCTTCTTCTTCTCGGTCGTTATCTTCATTGCTGAATGTCGTGTCTAGTCTAAGGTATTGATCGCTCAATGCACTATGCTCTTCCACGTTTTTCTGTCCTCGCCGGTATTAAAAGCTTCGGCTGTTGGTAAGCCAGTTGGCGTCTTCACTATGTCCGATCAACGACGGGTAGGTGAGCGACCGCGTGGTCGTTTCCCTTCGACCTGGCCAACTACTATTAGCTTCTCAACTGTCAGGGTTTCTACGAGCGTACATACATAATGCAAGTAGTGGCAATAACTTGACGTGGTTGTCTATTTTGGATCCTGCTGACTAAAAAACGAAGCGAAAGAGGGTAAGGCGCATTAAGGCAGTCCGAATTGGGAAGTGCCTCCTCCTCACGGAAGTGAATATTAAAGTTACTGTCTGGATGTTTTAAGAGAGGTAGTGCGCATCAAAGCAGCCCGTCTGGGAAAGTACCTCCACCTCACAGAAGTGAATAATAAAGTTGTGCTGCTAGCACAAACGAATGAACCACTTGAAAGTGAAAGGTACGTTGACGAGCTCGGTGGCTCAGTCGTGAATGACGCGACTTTGACACCAACGCTCGTGGGTTCGATTCCCACACAAGGCAAACATTTGTGTGCATGAACATGTCTGTTTGTCTTGGTCTGGATGTTTTAAGAGAGGTAGGGCGCACCAAAGCAGACCGTCTGGGGAAGTGCTTCCACCTCACAGAAAACCATAGCCGAATAACAACTCCCTAGAGGGTTGTTGTGTTCCTGTGTGTGAGTGAGGTCACCAGTAAGCTCCCAAGGAGTTGCTGTGTAAGCAGCAGAGGAGGCATCGCGCGAGTGATACTTTAATATATTACAAGCGTTAATAGGCTACGGTACTCGCTTTACATCAGGTGGGCCGTATGCTTGTATGCTCCCGACGTAGTATAAAATAAAACTCACCCTCCAAAACAGAGTGTTTTAGCGCCTAAATTACTCAGCGATTCGAGCCTATTGATCAATGGAAGGATTAATGAGGATATTTTGACCAACACACCGCCAAGTGATGCGATGTTGATCCATGAATTAGCCAATAAGAGCTGCATGTTCTACTTTACCCCCCGACCCGTAGCGGTGAGGTTTTTACTACGCAATATCATGTCATTGGGTGTCTACAGGTTATTTCCTTCAGGACAAATATTTGTATGCATGAACATCTGTTTTTTTTGTGTGTGTCTGTTTGACTTGGTTTTCGATGTCTTTAAGATAGGTAGGGTGCATTAAAGCACGTCTGGGGATGTACCTTCACCTCACAGAAAACCACAGCCAAATAACAACTCTCTGGAGGGTTGTTGTTGCGTGTGAGCGAGGTCACCAGTAAGCTCCTAAGAAGTGACTGTGCTAGCTGCAGAGGTGGCATCGCGCGAGAGATACTTAATGTATTGCGAGCGTGAATGGGCTACGGTAACCGCTTTCCATCAGGTGAGCCGCATGCTTGTATACCTCCCGACGTAGTATAAAAAAATGTAAGGAACTCCCGCATTTATGTCCTTGACATAGCAGACAGACTGCAAGAGTGTCGCCTACGGTGGTATGGCCACGTCTTACGAAAACCGGCGAGTAACGTGGGGAACAAATGTCTAGCCGTGCCACCTCCCAGGGTCCTGGTAGGAGAGGTAGACCCAAGAAATGTTGACTTGACATCATTAGGGATGACATGTGTGCCAATGGTCTCACAGTTAGGAATGCCGAGGACCTCACGAAGTGGAGATATAAAACTCTGAAAGCGGATCCCGGGCTCGAAAGCGAAAGCTTAATACGCAACCGGAAATAACACTCAGACGATGATGTTGTATAAACAAAACTATATTTTGTTCACAGATCCAATGACAACGCCAGATGCAACCATAGACTTAAATGTTGTAACAGCGTGCGATGTCTGCTCCTGCAACGGAAATCTTATCGACTGCCATGAACGAAATTTGCCGAGACTCTTCGAAGAGTTTGATTTAACAGGTATATTAATACTCACCAATTTAGGAGCTGTCATAATCCACTGGATAACCAACTAGACTAGGGGAGCTGGGCCTGCGGCGCATTGGCAGAGCTCCTTTTGCACAATAAGTAAATAACAGCAAGCTGCGTAAGCAGAGCTGCTAACCCTAACCCTAACCGGCGATAGTGATCGTGTTGTTGTTTTTCAGTGCTCGCCATACGCGCTCCAATTGACTTTGTATTGGAACGGTTTTTGGGGCGATAACATCACTTATCGATATCCTTTATTGAGCTAATCGAATCTTAATCTATTTTAGGGGAATCTACAATACTTAAGGTACATTCACGTCGAACAATCAGCTCACTAGCTTCAAAACTGAAGGAGTACTACGTGTAACAGTCGAAAACCGCAAAACTGTTAAAAAGACAATTTTCTCGTTTATATAGCTTCGCTGGCTAACGCAGCTCTGCAATTATTTACCAACGGCCCCACGGTCGATTGTTGGTGTGGACATGAACTTTACAACAAACTTTAAGTTGAATACCGAACTAAGAATCTAGCTATCAAATTAAAAGATATGAAAGGAGAAACTCGATGCATAAATTGCTGTTTATATACATAAAATAAATGGAAAATTGCGTGTGTGTATTTATTTATTGTTAGGAAAACCAACAGCTACAGGTGACAGAATAAGTAACAATATTAATTGCTAATGGAACCAATTACAGGTCCTCACAGATAGAACTTGAATGATTATTCAAAGGAAACTTGAACAGAAATAACACGCTGTTACAATAAGACGTCGTGTCACAACATGGTCGATTTCATCTATATGAATATAAAAAGTATTTATATAAAAGTATATATATAATTGTGTGAAGAGTATTAGATATCAAATAGAATTTTGGAAGTTGTTTACGCACTAACATAATTTATAGACAATAAAAAAAATGTTAACGCAGAGCAGAGTTTCCTAATACAGGCATTCGGTTTGCTTAAAGGAGACTCCAACAGTCCTTCTTAGATGTAAACACCTTACAAGTTGAAAATATACTGAAGGTAGTTCCCCAGACGGGCTGCTTCGATGCACCCTACCTCTTTTAATACTATTGAAACTGAAATATAATTCTAATCTTGTTTGGTAATAAGATAGAAATTTTGAAATACACGCTCTCACGAACGCGTATAGAGAGAAATACGTTATAATCATTACAAAACATATATTTTAATGATAAATATCATCTAAAAATTTATTCCCATAAACAAATGACAAGTATCAAAATGGATCATACAAAATAGTAAAGGGCTCAAGTTTCACACAGAGCGACCGTGCGTTGTAGGGTGCGTGTAGAAACTCGCCGTATTCGCGATCGCTGAAGTTTCGAGATGCATTAAATAGCGTGCACGCTCTTAACAACGCATCAAATATATGATCACTGCCGAAAACACTGAAATATGGCTTTAAATTCTTTTTTTTTTATTCTACGTCGGGAGGCATACAAGCATACGGCCTACCTTATGTAAAGCGGGTACTGTAGTCTATTAACGCTTGCGATATATTCATTATCACTCGCGCGATGCCTCCTCTGCTACTTACACAGCAACTCCTTGGGAGCTTACTGGTGACCTCACTCACACGCAGGAACACAACAACCCTCTTGTTATTTGACTGCAGTTTTCTATGACGTGGAGGTACTTCCCCACGTGGGCTGCTGTGATGCGCCCTACTTCTCTTAAAACATCCAGACCAAAACAAACAGCTATGTTTATGCACACAAATGTTTGCCTTGTGCGGGAATCGAACCCACGAGCGTTGGTGTCAAAGTCGCGTTGTTCACGACTGAGCCACCGAGCTCGCCATAATTCAATTTTATATGATGCTAACAGCTTCGTTATATAACCGCAACTCTCGCCGACAGCTGGGTTTATTTCTTGATTGATTGATTGAGACGTAATACATGAAAAAACATACTACGCTATTTACGCGGCATTCCTAGATACTGATTAGACAGTTTTGGGCCAGTAAAACATTTGTAGGGACACATATGATTACCACCACCACATCAACCCTCACTCATCCCACTGCCCCGATACGGGTCTCCCTTTTAACCGATATGGTTTAGACCACATGTGGGCAACACCCAATTAAAAAAAAATAAGTACACTATAATAATAATAATTCCTTATTGAAAAAGTGGTTACAATAATTAAATTTTCCTTAGTTCCCACGCTAGGCTAAGCCTGTCCTGTGGGCAACTTCACAAATTTGGTTTGACTTGTAACACATTTGCGGAACCTACATAAGAAAATTTGTTTGATTACAATTCCCTTATAAAATTAACTAAAAAATAAAACAATTGAATGAAAATAATAAATAATGAATTTGGCAGTATGTAACATAATTAAATTAACAATTCAAATAAGGTTTACATTTATGAATTTGGTAGGTAAACTACTAAATGTATAAAATGAAATTAATTAATGAATTAGGCCATTATCCAATACTTTCCAGTAACTTCTCTGAGTCTCGGTAAGTCCAACCTATCATCTCAGCTTCTAATTTCAATCTAGCTTCACGGTACGATAGCGAGTGAAGGTTATACAGTCTATTAATTTTATTATAGATAAAAGGCTTTCTAAAGGTGAGGAAACGCTGGGCAAACTTAGTATTGACTTTCGGTATAGGAAGCCTGAAGGTACGTTTCATTAAAAGATTGGGATACTGAGCAGACCTCAGAACTTCCTTGTGCGTCAACACTACTTATATATACTCACGGAATCTACTTATATATATGCACTACTTTTAAACGTCGCCCGCGAACGTATTTGCATGCTAAAGTTTGGCCTACAACATGTCAAAGGTTGCCCATACCTGGTTTAGAGCATACTCCACCACGCTGTTCAAACGCGGATTGGCGGAGGCCAGTGTTTTCAAGCCCGAGGGCCACTGATTTAGATTAACGACAACAGCCGGGACCGACGGCTTAAGAGGGGGCATAAAGCTAAGTGCCGCCCTCATTTTGTTTTTATTAATAACGCTGGATTTAAGAACAACTCCATAAAACGCTCAACACAGGGTCTCAAAAATCATATTTTTGTTTTTTGAAACATATTTTGTATTTATTATCTATGTAACCATAATTTTAATTATTGCTTATTATGGCCACTTATAGCAATAATACTAATTGTATATGAATAATAAAAACAGAATATGTCTTAAAAAAATATAAATTTGGATCCTCAGTGCCTGTATTGAGCGTTTTTTGGAATTGGTCATTCAGAATTATTAATAACTAGCAGAAGCCCATGATATTTGGGCTTTTAATAGCCTTTATTTCTCTATAGACCTCCAATTCTTTCTCAAAAACGAAGTTCAGGATCGTAGATGCAACCATAGAGCGATTAAATTTTTATACAGCGCCATCTATTGACGCACGGGAGACAACGTATATTTATTTTATTTTTATAACATAAAAATGCGTACTTATTTTATGTCGCAAAAATACGTATTCTGTGAAAATAATAATAAAAATAAAATCGCAAAGTTACCGATATTTCCCCCTAATTTTAAGTTTTTCATTTTTTACGCAGGAACCCTAAATAATTACGGAATAAAAAGTAGCCTATATTCTGCTCTGAACAGTCCTCACCGGTAGGTGTACCAGTGAAAGTCCCGTCAAAATCGGTTCAATCAGCCATTTCGAAGATTAGCCCGGACAAACAGACAGACAGACAAAAAAGTTAAAAATGCATTTTTAGGCTTTGGTAACGTGAAAATAACCATATGAGCTTAAGATAAAGGCTTTATTTTGAAATCACAGACAGACACTTCAATTTTATTTATATGTATAGAAAACAAAATGAGGGCGCCACTTAGCTTTATGCCCCTCTTAATATGCCCTCCGAAGAACGGAGAGCCTCGTGATAGATAAACCCATCCATAGACAGGCTGCAATCGATGTTGCTTAACCTGCGTACTGATTATGAAGTGACACAGTGGCGCGCTCGGGACTCTTCCAGGCAGTCGCCTCCGGAGAGTTCCTCATCACTTCGTATGGCTGTAACATATTCACGTCGGTTATGTGACTGAATTGTTAAATCGAATATTGGTGAACTCTAATAATTTGGTATTTTATAATGTCGATGGGGAATTCATCCTCGCAAACTGAAACAGCAATGGTCGCACACTATGCGGTTCCAGAACTGTTTGCCTTAGAGAACTAAACTTTCTCCAAACAGGTGTAAAGAAATTTTTACAAAGTCGGCAACGCAAGATTGACATCTCCGTTGCAAATGTCCTTAGCCTTATTATAAGGCAGGCTGCACGTTTGTTTACCGTCTTAGTGCTGTAAATATAAATATCTTAGACGTGACGGAGTGGTTAGCAATTAACAATCAACGATCGTGGGTTCGACTCTAACAATCCTAAGCAAAATGATCAATGATTTATTTTTGTAACATTTCAGATCTCAAGAGCATAGACAAAGTGGAATTGGACTTAAGTGGGAATCCTCTTCTAGTGTTGATTCGTATTCCTGAGCTACCCATCACCAAGCTCAACTTGTCCAGGTGTGACATAGCACTGGTGGAAACTGGTGCTTTCAGGAATCTCCAGTTCCTAAGTAGTCT
Source organism: Pyralis farinalis (assembly GCA_947507595.1). Classification (NCBI taxonomy): domain Eukaryota; kingdom Metazoa; phylum Arthropoda; class Insecta; order Lepidoptera; family Pyralidae; genus Pyralis; species Pyralis farinalis. The sequence continues at coordinate 4,583,128 of OX382263.1, forward strand.
CGATTTGTCCAAAAACCAGCTGTCAAATTCCGCTATCAACAGAAATATTTTTGAAGTAAGTCTTGAATAACTGTTTTTTTATACGTACATACATAGCATACAACCAATTAATGGGTAGTGGCACAAGTTTTGAGAGATGTAAGGTGCTTCAAAGCAGTCCATCTGGGGAATAACTTCTACCTTACAGAAAACCGCAGCCAAATAACAACTCCCTAACTAGAGAATTGTTGTGTTCCTGCGTGTGAGCGAGGTCATTGTGTTAACTTAGCTGAGGTGGCATTGCGCGAGTGATACCTAATGTATTGGGTACAAGCGTTTATAGACTACGGTAACCGCTTAACATCATTTACGTATCCTTGGCTGCCTCCTGACGCTGTACAAAAGAAAACGAGAAACCATTTGACGATGTATAAACCCACTCCTCACTCACAAAAACATAGTCTTTTAGCGCCTAAATAGTATATATATCGCAGATTCAAACGGATTAGAATCCACATGTTCGTTATTAGTGTCCGCCACGTTATCTTATTGTCAGTACGCACACCCGGCGCCGGCGCTGTCTCAATTCAATTCAATTCTCCTTTATGGCGATCCTGGTATTGTTTACGCCAATGACAATGCTTTCTTTGTAAAAGCCAGTGTTCATCTCAGTATGTGGCTATGCTAAGTAGGTGACTCTGCAATGAGTTGGCCTTGTGGGTGTACAGAAGAGAACCAATTTTGGCGAGTTATTAGGTTACTATGATGTTCTGTTGATAATCCTGTAATAAATAGAGACACGCACTACATATAGGACAGAACAAAATGTCATTTGTTAGTTTTGACAAACACTTCAAAGTCTAATGTTATTAGTGTTAATAAAATTACATAAAATATGTATAAAGGGAGAGGAATTGACACATGACAGTAGGGATTTAAAATCAATAGGAAGGGGGATAGAGGGGGGAAGGAGGTCATACAGTGAGGATGTATTCTTGGAGCAGTTAAAAAATATGTGTTTTGGAGTTCCCACGTCCAGGCCACACTCACACAAGGAGCTGTCCCTTATCCTGATTTTTGCAAGGAATACACTGGTGCAAGCGTGACCTATTCGTAGCCGACATATGACTGATGTTGCTTGTGAGACCAAGTGAACGAGCTTCAACTCGACTCGACAGAACGCACAAGTGACTGATGTGACATTGACATTGACAACCTCGCTTTACAACTGATAGCGACTTGAGTAGACGATGTTGCCATTGGAATAAATAACAGCCGGAATAAGTGGCGCCGTACGGTCGTTTGCATTTTAATCTCTGACATATATATATATATATATATTACCGTTTCAAGGCTACGATCCAATGGAAATATATTTTATCGCTCTTTTCTTGCTAACCCTACTGCAAAAACTCACATGCAGGAACACAACAAGCTTCCAGGTTTGGCTGCGTTTTGCTGTGAGCTGGAGATACTACTTCAGTTGGGCTGCTTTGGTACGCTCTCCCTCTCTTAGACCTGCTTACTATTGTTCATTTTTTTTTACTGAATCAAATTAACTACTTTCCAGAGAACCCGTTTGTCTGTCCAAGTAACAATTCCCTGGGGGGTTGTTGTCCTGCATGTGCGTAAGGTGACCAGGAAGCTCCTATGGAGTAGCTGTGTTAGCAGCAGAGGAGGCATCGCACGAGTGAAACTCAATGTATTACAAGCGTTCATAGACTACTGTAACCATACGGTTACGGGTTTCCGACGTTGGTAAACAAAACCTAGACAATTCATAAACAATCGTAAATACATTTTAATTTTATAAATACATAGAAAGCACCCAGATCAAGACTTGATTTCGGGGTGTGAACCACTTTCTACCACCTCTACAGCTGAAAGCAACAATTTGGGCACACGCAGCGCGTTCTCCTCTAGCTAAGGTCCAAATCATCGACCTTTAACTATTCATCATCAGTTGCGTGAAGGGAACGTCTAGGCGCTATTCAAACCTGCCTCCCAGCGCTCCAACCCATTGGTAGCCCGGGCTGCCAATTACACCCCACGGATCGACGTCCGAAGGTTCCGGCGCAGACCACGTAATTCACTCTTTGATCCCGATGATCTCATTACTGTTGCGAATGCCCCCTACTTCTTTAATACCGACACCAATACTTTGACACTGCACTCAGGAGATCACAACAAAGAATTAAAGTCGAAGTCGATTTTTCTTGTAGAAAAACTTATTTTTTTTTTACAAATATTTCAGGGGAATTACGACCCAGAGAAAGGTCGTATGATTTTCATGAACATGCAGTATCTCAGCTTGGCTTCGAACGACATCCACGCGCTGCCAAAAGATATATTCAACTACATGACGGAACTCAAATATTTGGACCTCAGCGGGAATCCCCTTCGAATAATAGATCTTGTTACATCGGCTGCTATGAGTGAACTGAAACTGATTGTAAGTATATGTAACAACTACAATTTTTTTTGCTTTATTTTACCAGACGAGTGAATGATGGAAATAGTGTGAATGGATCGTTGGGAAAACTTCTTGGCAGTAAAAGTTTGAACCAGAAGGCACAATTCGCTATAATATATAAAAAAACGAGTGCTTTAGACCACACGACTGAAGTAAGGCTTACAGACAATAGGCAATTTAATATCCTTTGCGCTCGCGACGGACGGACCGACAGGACGGACTTGGTTCTTCTTCTTCATAAACTTTATTGAACGTTAGCGCTTAGAAGCACTTTTTTCGCATTCACATTATTATAGTGGTTGCCAAAAGTCACTAACTTATATCTCCCTCTCAACTTCCATTCGCCTCGCCCGATCACACTTTTCGTAACGCTCTCATCATGCATTCAAACGACGACGGCGTCAGAATAAGAAAAGGCATGCTCTGCTGACTCGGGCACATAGAAGGAACGCAGGACGAAAGAATAACGAAATAGATGTACACCGTGACAATAGAAGGACGTAGACGTAGGAGTCGAGGAAGGCCAACACTTACCTACCATTACTAAATTGGTCGTGTCAAGGAAAGTTGTTAAGTGACTTGCTCGGTGGCCCAGTCGTGGATGACGCGACTTTGACACCAACACTCGTGGGTTCGATTCCCACACAAGGCAAACGTTTGTGTGCATGAACATGTCAACGTTTGTCTTGGTGTTTTAAGAGAGGCCGGGCGCATCAAAACAGCCCGTCTGGGGAAGTACCTCCACCTCACCAAAACTGCAGCCAAATAAGAACTCCCTAGAGGGTTGTTGTGTTCTTGCGTGTGAGTGAGGTCACCAGTAAGCTCCCAAGGAGTTGCTGTGTAAGCAGCAGGGGAGGCATCGCGCGAGTGATACTTAATATATCGCAAGCGTAAATACGCATTTTGACACACGCAGCGCTGCAGTGCAGTTGCAGTTTTTTAGTAGAATCGGCCGACAGGCGTTGGTGTTAGAAGCAGGGATGGCAACACTTGCAAGAACACAACTGCCATCCAAGGAATTATTATTTCAGCATGGTTACCTGCAAAGTGGTGGTATTTGCTCAAATGAATGGCTCAATAATCCTACCTCTCTTAAAATTCTAGTTAACGCCCATTTTTTGCAAAATTAAAAACAATTATATTTCAGGAGTTGAATCTGTCGAACTGTGATCTGGAGTCGCTGCCAGAGGGGTTCCTTCGTCGTCAGCGCAGGCTGGAGTGGCTGGACCTCAGTAACAATAAGTTCACCGCGGTCCCGCCAGAACTTGGCGAGACCAGTCTTCTTCGCTATCTTAATATGGATAGAAATTCTCTGACAACTCTTGAAAGTGGCAAGTGAGTCAAACCATAATATTTTACAAGTTAAGCAGCGTTCACCGTAGTCTGTACATGGATGTGTGTTATCATGCGTAAGCCGTCGGCTTTTCTTTTATACAACGTCGGGAGGCATACAAGCATACGGCCCAACTGATACAAAGTGATTACCGTAGCCTATTAACGCTTGTAATATATTAAGAATCACTCGCGCGATATCTCCTCGGCTGCTTATACAGCAACTCGTCAGGTGCTTACTGGTGACGTCACTCACACGCAGGAACACAACTACCCTCTAGGGAGTTGTTATTTGGCTGCGGTTGTCTGTGAGGTGGAGGTACTTCCCCAGACGGGCTGCTTTGATGCGCCTTACCTTTCTTAAAACATCCAAACCAAGACAAATATACATGTAAATGCACACAAATGTTTGTCTTGTGTGGGAATCGAACCCACGAGCGTCGGTGTCAAAGTCGCGTCATTCACGACTGAGCCACCGAGCTCGTCAACGTCGTCGGCTGGTTTCGATATAGTCATATCAGTCAAATAACAACATCATGGAGGGTACTTGTGGTCCTGTAAATGAAGCTCTTGAGTAGTCGCTATGTTGGCAGCCTGAGTAGCTACAGTAACCATATTACATCAGGTGGGCCGTATGTCCAGTTTAACGAGCCTGTGACGGAGTGATCAGCAATGCTACTTTATACGAGGCTCGTGGGTTCGATTCCCAAACAGAACAAACATTTCATAGTTTTAATTCAAAGCGTTCATCATCATTGAGAGCTCAATATTGAGTGTCACTCGAGCTATGTCATCTGTGCTGCTAACACAGCAGCTCGTGAGGAGCTTACTGGTGACCTCGCTCACACAACACAACTCCAGAGATTTGGCTGCGGTTTTCTGTGAAGTAAAGGTACTTCCCCAGACGTGCTTTGATTCACCCTAAATCTAAAAAAATCTCTTAAAAACACCTAGGCACACAAATATTTGTCCTGTGTAGGAATTGAACGCACGAGTATTTGTGTCGAAGTCGCGTTATTCACCGCTACGCCATCGAGAACGTCAAAAGGCTCCTGATATCACCTCATAGAACACGACCAATATCATCATGGTTTCAATTAGGATTTTATTTATTTTTATATGTTCTTATATCACGGGTTTATCCCGGTCGTTTGATGACCGTGACCTTCTCCAGGGGATATCAATGTGACAATATACCCATGTACCAGGTCACGGCAGGTATTGGGACTATTATTATTATTTAGATGGTTTGGTCATTTAGAAAGAATGAATGACAAAAGAGTTACGAAAGAAGTGTATCAGGCGAGAGTGAATGGTGATGTCGGGAGGGGCCGCCCTAAACGGACACACATAGATCAAATTGGTGATGTGTTGAAAAAGGGCCAAATCAAAAGTACCCAAAACCGAAGAGCGTGCATGAAGAGGTTGTGTAGAAGAAGCGAGCGCGGTATGTTTGGATCGGTGCACCTGGCGTTCCATAGTCTCTGCCTACCCCAATGGAAGACAGGCGTGGTGATATGTATGTATTTTATTTATTAATAAAATGTACGTAGGTAAACATTTGTGAAATTAGCTAGTATTTATATTATTTTTGACTAAAACAGCTGATAATTTCAGTGCCATAACAAGCCTGAACAGTCTCCAAGAGTTGCGACTGTCCAGGAACATTAAACTACAGAGCATAGACGCTGGTGCCTTGGCTGGCCTTGAAAACCTGCTAGTTCTGCACATAACAAACAATCCAAGGTTGTCATCTCTAGACCCCGATTTCTTGATGTGGGAGGACGATGAGGAACTAGAGAGATGGCCGATGCTTGAAGAGGTAAATTTCCTGATGTTAAATTGCTTCTAGATGCAATGGCACCCTCATTTTATAACAAACGTAATGTTAAATGACGAGCTCGGTGGTGGAATGGCAAATGATGTCCACTTCAGCACCAACGGTCGTGGTATCAATTCCCGCACAAGGCAAATATTTGTGTGCTCATGCTCACAAATACTTAAATGTCTTTTTGTCTTGGTTTGGATGTTTTCTAAGTATTATAACTATTGAAGTGGAAGGATGGGGGCCGAGGAAGACCCAGACTAATCTACCATGTCCAAATTGGTCGCGTTATCAGAAGTTGATGTCAGTAGGCCAATTCTACTAAAAAACTGTAACTGCACTGCTGCGCAGCGTGTGTCAAAATGCCTACGTTTTGACGTTTCGTTATTCTGTTCAGCGAACTGACAGCAGCGACGTTGCAGCAACGCTGTAGTAAATGACTCGCTATTCTGTTAAAAAACCTACACTGCACCTGCACGTTTCCGGCGATATAATCGTATTCTGATAAATTGTTTTGACATTTGTATAGCGGTGACAGAAGTTTTGAAGTAGTTTATTTGCAGTTTTGCTAACGTTCGTCTTAAGCTACTTTTGCGAAGTGAAATTAATGTTCTGAAGCGATGATTTACAATACAAAACATTTGTTTTATTTTGGGAGACGTTTGTGGGAATATAAGATTAAGTAAAGCTTGTTTTCAGTTAGAAATACCTCCATGCCGGTAACCAAGGGCAAAGGGGCTTGAAACTTTAGGAGTCAACATTAAGTATAAAAAATCCAGTAATAGAATACACATATTGGCACTGCACTACTCCTGCACGACTCAAATGACAAGCGTAAGCTGTAGGTTTTTAGTAGAATTACCGTAGGTACAGGAAAGCTAGGAACCCGCGAGCGTGCTTGAAAAGAGCTGTGAATATTAGAGAAATTAGTGAAGTATGTAAGCACTTGTGGCGCTAGGTTTTCTCTGCCAACCCCACAAGGGACCTGGCGCGAAGATTTAACTAATTACAAAAATATTACAAAAAAAATGTATTTACGTACGTTTATCAGTTACCTAGTAACCACAGCGCAAGCTTTGTACTTTTGGAATTAGCGTGTAAGTGAGGTCACCAGTAAGCTCCCAAGGAGTTGCTGTGTAAGCAGCAGAGGAGGCATCGCGCGAGTGATACTTAATATATCGCAAGCATTAATAGGCTACGGTACCCGCTTTACATCAGCTAAGCCGTATGCTTGTATGCCCCCCGACGTTGAATACAAAAAAAAAAAGGAAAAAATCCGACCTTTCTTAGGTTATATGTAATTTCTTGGCCGTTTGAGTTTTCTCACGATGTTGCTTCACTGCCGAGCTAGTGATAATTACAAATACATGTCCACAGCAGGATTCAAACCAGGGACCGCTCGGTGTGTACGTTACCCACTAGGTTATCACTGCTATTGGTTTCCGACCTATAAATAGGTCAACAAGAATGAAGCATTCATTCTTGTTGACCTATTTATAAGTCGGATAAATCTATAGATAAATCGGAATAAGGATTATTTTATACAACGTCAGGAGGCATACAAGCATAAACCCACCTAGTGTAAAGTGATTACCGTAGCCTATGAACGCCTGCAGTACAGGAAGCATTGCTCGCGCGTTGCCACCCCTGCTACTGGCTGTAACTCCTTAAGTCCTTAAGAGTTTACAGGCTTTTATTTTTTTAGCTTTCAATTTTCGAAATGTTTCAGTTTCGCCTGAATAACAACAATTTGAGTCGGATCGATCCCCACTACCTGGTCAGCTGGAGCCAGCTCCGCAGCGCTGACTTCTCAAACAACCCTTATGTCTGCAACTGCTCGAACCAGTGGATGGTCGACGTACTGGTTCCCCTTATAGACAGTATTACACAAAACGATACAGCTTCTAATATGGTGTGAGTATTTAATTTTTTTTTATAACAGAAAGCCTTAAGCTTTCGGCCCACCCACAAACGAGAAACCACTAGACGGCGCGGCTTACCGACCAATGGGAGGATATTTTAACCAATAAGCCGCCAAGTGACGCTGTAGCGACCCTATACTATACTATCGAATCAACAATTCGCAACTTAGACTGGATGCAAGTATGAAGCGCCAGTCACCGCGCGACACCCGCCTCGTTCTCTTCTCTCCACAACCTTCTCTAACGTGTACTGTGTTCAATCAATAAACTACTTTTATACAAGAACTATATTCATCATTCAACGCCCACCACACGCCGTAACATCAGGACACCTCAACTGTTCCTCATTGAGCAGTCAGAACCCGTTATATACGTTTTCCCATACATTTCGCGGTCGTATACGACCACCCGGGTTTCGAAGGGTTAATGGTGACCCACGACAGTTCCTGATAATAGGACATCCCCGACATGATGTATCCCATAAACATAACATGATGTCCTGATAATTGGTGACCCGACATGAGATCCTGGTAACGCCATGTTGATCTGTGAACTGGCCAATAAGAGTTTACGGAGCAATGCCAAGTGACAATTAAAAGCATGTACATAAATTCGAAAACACGAATTTAGTGGTACTTGCCAGGATTTGAACCGGGGACCTGTTGCTCACTAGGCCGGTTTCTTATCTACTCGGCTGTCACTCCGTATATTTCAATATAGGTATTTACAAAAAAAAACGTATTTACGTATTTTCACACAAGCTTCCCTTACTTTGGGACTAGATGGCGCTGTGTAATTCGTCTAAGAATATTTCTATATTGTTATACGCACTAACCACTTACTATCAGGCTGTTCCTAGATTTGTTTGTCACCTGAGTTGTAGTAAATGAAAAAAGAGGTGTAATAATCAGTGAAGTCAAGTTTGATTACAATACATCTTTATATGAATATATTGATATATTTGTGTTTTATCAGAAGGTGATGTAAGTCTTGTTAGATTCTTAATATTCCGCAAGTTTCTTTTTATAAAATAATAGCTTATTTATGTATGAGCAGTGATAGCGCGGTGGAAGAACCAGCCTATTAGTAGACTGGTAGCCGGTTCGAAACCCGGTGGCCGGATGGACCGCTAAATTCGTATTTTTAGATTTATGTACATACTAGCTGCTGCCCGCGGCTCCGCCTGCGTGGAGTCAAATAACGTAGCCTATGTGTTAATCCAGATCATAATCTATCTACGTGCCAAATTTCATTCAAATCCGTTCAGCCGTTTAAGCGTGAAAGAGGAACAAACATCCATACATACATACTTTCGCATTTATAATATTAGTAGGATTTGTAATTGGCTGGACGGTGAAGGAAAACATCGTGATGAAACCCGCACGTCCAAGAAATTATATTTCGTTAAACGTGTGACCTAACCTTGACAAAGGTCTGGTTTTCTCTCTGGTTCGTGGAGATCTCCGTGTAACAATCAGCATCTTCGCTAAATCATTAGTCTCAGGTAACTGCGGTATCCGCCACTCCTAATGGGTGAGGAAACGAGAAGAAAAAAATTGGAAAAAAGAAGTTTTTTTGCTACATCGGGAGGCATGCAAGCATACGGCCCACCTGATGTAAAGCGGGTACCGTAGCCTATTACCGCTTGCGATATAGTCAAAGTCAAAATCTTTTTATTCCGTAAAAATGGCTACATTTGTTTGGTATTAATTATCACTCGCGCGATGCCTCCTCTGTTACTTACACAGCAACTCTTTAGGAGGTTACTGGTAACCTCACTCACACGCAGAAACACAACAACACTCTAGGGAGTTGTTATTTGGCTACGGTTTTCTATGAGGTGGAGGTACTTCCCCAGACTGGCTGCTTTGATGCGCTCTACCATGTTCATGCACACAAATGTTTGCCTTGTGTGGGAATCGAACCCACGAGCGTTGGTGTCAAAGTCGCTTCATTCACGATTGAGCTACCGAGCTCGTAAGAACGTTATTTATGTTAACAATATAAAATACCCAGTTGCAGGAAGCCTGCAGACATGCGAGGGGTCTCCTTCGAGACCTTGTTCAGCTCTAACAGAACCTTAGCCTGTGCTGAAGATCTGAAGATGCCTCCAGATGTCGGCGCCATATCTGACATGGCCATTGTCCTGGGAGTCATGATAGGTAATATGTTTTCTTTCATTGGCGTGGCGAGCTCGGTGGCGGAGTTGGGAATGATTCAGCTGCAATCAGGGTGACACATGGTTTTGCAATTGTTTACAGGACACGCTTACCCTCAGACAGGCTGTAGGCTTGTTTCTCCCCCTTCCGCGTCCTCGCGTGTCGGGTATATTTACTTCTACTTCTAGAAACGCTACTTTAATCCAAAGGCTCGTGGGTTCGATTTTCACAAAATTGTAGATATGTTTGTCACCATCACATGAGACCTATATAACCAATACAGAGTCGGACAGACCAGACAGTATAACTCGTGAACTGCTCGTGGCCGGAACCCAGACTATATTCCCCACTTAGGCAATAGCTTTCGCACAATAATTAGCAGCTACAGAGCGCTATAATGACATGTGCACGGACTGCCGTCGAGGATAGAATCCATCTGCACGTTTGTATTTTTTTTTCCGCCCATGAAATGAAGGCCCACAAAAGAATGACTAACCCACACCGAGGGTGCGTTAGTCATTCTTCCACGAGGGGAACCTTTCGGGGCCCGATGGGAGACCCATTTAGAAGGCTGAACGAGTTATGTCAGACTCCTACTGACTGAACACCGCCTAGGGAATGCTTTTAGCCGAGAAAGCTTTAAATGCTTCATCGGAGGCGATCGCCCCAGGGGAGGCGGGGCGACGCAAGCGTCACTTAGTTACAGAGACCGCTTGCATAGTGCGCCGCGCCTTATATAACGAATATACGAATGGAACATTCTTCAACGGTACCCCCGGCGCGCCTGTTGAATGAGGCATGAGGCACGCCACACGATGAGACCACACATGTGCACGTGCAGTTCTCAATGAATTCTAATGCGCCGCTCTCATTCATAAATCTAAAAACACGAACTTACGTGGTACGCTAAGTTGAATTCGGAGCGATTTCGGAAAAATACCAACGGTTTGAGTGAGCAGCCATCAACATCAAATCGTTCCAAAAAAACCGTCACATCAGATGATTTAATAATACAATATCAGTTATAAAATAAAAATAGCCATCTGTTGTATGAATCCAACCAGCTAGGAAAATACAAGTATGCCACGCGACACGGTACGCAGGTACGCAGGCGCGCTTAGCGGGCCTTCGTAGAAACGCTAACCGCGCATGCGCCATCCATGTACCCACCGCGCTGCGTAGTAGATGGCGCACGCGTGGTCTGGTCAGTCTGTTCCGAGTGTCGCACACTACACTACTACGCGTGACCGTAATCATGGCTGGACCTTGTTACTCTAATCAGGAGTATCTCCAAATGGTACTTTGTTATCACGGGTGCAATAACATCACTGCAAAAGTTCGGAATACGAGTGAGCCATCACACCATCGTGTACAGGTTTCGTGAACATGACAGTTACTTAACGATGAAGGCTTACATCCATACCACTTCACTAGGGTACAAGAACTCATGCCACAAGATCATGCGCCTCGTGTTGACTTCTTTCGTTGGCTTCATGCGGAGCGCCACAACATTTTGTGGACAGACGAGTTAACCTTCACACGCAGTGCGGCCCGATCATTTCCAACACAGATTTACAATACAACACTCGGTGACAGTGTTAGGACCAGTTTTTTTAGAGAGACTGAATGCGGATACCTATCTTCACCTACTGCAAACACAAGTGGACAGTATGCTGGAAAATGTTCCACTTGAACATCTAAGGGGTTTATACTTCCAGCACGATGGAGCACCAGCCCATTACGCCTTGCGTGTTCGCGAGTATCTGGACGTTACGTACGCCATGAGGTGGGTAGGAAGGGGAGGGCCAGTCCAATGGGCTCCCCGTTCCCCTGATATAACGCAGATGGATTTTTTTATGAGGTTGTGTGAAAGTGTGATGGAAAGTTTATGACCTTTTTTAAGTTAAGTTTAAGTGGATCAGCTGTTATATCCGGTAAGTGTTCTATAAATTTCCATTTTATTTAACTAGATAGGTAGCGAATGTGAACGCACATAAGCGACGTCTCTGGCGTTAAAAATGTCTAAATGCTACGATAACTGCTTACAATCAGGAAGAGAGCACCTAAGCTTGTTTGCCACCTTAGTGGTGTAAGTGTACCTTTTCCTATATCGAACCTCGTACACAATTACCAACAATATAGACATATCATTTTTTTTATCGTTCCCATAAACAAACTTAGAATAATATTCTAAGTAAACAAACCACTCATGAAATACCTACCTAATTAGTTGAAAATGTATCTAAGTGTAAACTAATCAGACTTAGTGATGGATGTTTGTCATATGAAGCAAATCAGCTGTTTCATCTGTTTCATACTTTGGATCAGGCGCATCTTTGTTTTTTACTACGTCGGAAGACAAATAAACATACGGCCCACTTGATGTAAAGTGGCTACCGTAGCCTATGAACGCTCGCACTAAGGTTTATCGCACGCGGGTTGCCACCCCCGTTGCTCACACAACAACTCCTCTCACTGCCTTCTGGTAACATCACTCACTCACATAAAATCAACAACCCTCCAGTAAGGTTATTTTGCTGCGGACTTCCCCTGTCGGACTGCTTTGATGCGCCCTACCTACCTATGTAAAAAACATTGTTAGGTGATGTATCAGCTGGCATAGTCACAGCCGTCAAAGGTATTTTTTTTGTATACAACATTGGGAGGCGTACGGTCGACCTGATGTAAAGTGGTTACCGTAGCCTATAAACGCTTGCTTGAGCTCACTCGTAACCTTACTCACTCGCAGGAATAGTTGTTCTTTGGCTGCAGTTTTCTGTGCGGTGAAGGTACTTCTCCAGACGGACTGCTTTGACGCGTCCTACCTCTCTTCACTGAGCCTTCCGACAGGCAACTGCCAGAAACTCGGGACAGACTGTGGTGGTCGCTGCGTAAATGGCGTGTTCGATTAGACCCGCGACCCGTGCATCGACCCCGTCAAACTGAATTATTAACAACTGATGATGATGACGGGGCAATCATTATGCACCATGAACCAAGTAGGCACTTTATTTATTTGATTTCTCAAACTTTTTTAACGATGCCGGGACACGAAGTTTCTTGTCTATCGTAACAAATAAACGATATTCATTCTCCCATTGAAGTTCGGGCATATACAAAAAAAACACCTTATATATATATATATATATGAAACTAATATTGTAAGTATACTTAATCACCTTGGATATGAATGTAATCTAGTATTTCATTAAAATATAATAATATATATATATTGTGGTGAACATTTATGATCCTAGCTTGACTATTAAATTTAATATAGATGCTAGTTCTATTGGCTACAGTGCAGTGCTCATTGCTTAGCAAAGCCAACCTACCAATAGTACGAGTTCCAGACCTTAACTGTTGTTAAAGCCTTGCTGTGTTATATATATTATCTGGTCGGTATCTATTTTATGATCGTTACAGATGGTAAAGCACTTAACTCTACGTAGAAAAAAAAAATTACAATCTCGCATAGCAGATGGTGAATATACCTGCAGGACTTAACTTGACTTTACAGTGACACTGACATGTGTATTCAATATATTATATAGTGTATATATATATTTTAATAAAATAATTAAATACTATATTACATTCATATCTTATATATAATTACGATATTAGTTTCGTACGGTCGTCTCTATTCACGTATGATATTTTAAAAGCCAGGTGATTTAAGTACACCATTTAGTATACTTTAATCATTTACGTGTCCTAGGTGATTTACATACCTGATTTAAGTGGAAAAAATTCGCCTATGCCAAGGACCATTCGGTCAATAGCCTGGTTCTATATCCATTAGTCACTGATCGCACAGCGGCATATCAGCAGTAATTACTTATAAAGCATTGTTTTGTTTTTCAGGTATTTTCGTGACCTTTCCCATAGTCATACTAATAGTTCTGCTGTGGAGGAACGGCTATTTTGCAAGATGCAGGAGAAAATACCAGTCGCATCCAGTATCAGTCTACGAAGAGAATGATGCGTTTTAGTTAAAGATAACTTAGGTTATGTTATTTATAATGTAGATTACTGCCTTTTCTGCGGAGTGACGGCGTATATGTGACTCCTGTCCATCCTTTAACCTAGCCATCCAATCCATGTTGGACGTTGGGAATTTTAAGTGCCACCTTCCAACCTTTTTTAGATAGGACAATGGGAATACAATATCATTATATTTTCCCCATTTTACTATTTACACCTTTGTACAGTGGGCTGCAAATGTGCTTTGATAATTGAATAGATTTTCCGCTATTTCATTGTCTCTTGTGATGTGACCAATTCTTCCTTCCTGGATTCTGTAATCCTGTACGTAATCCTGATGGCTGTCCTGAAAAGGAATAACCATCAACTCGCGGCGCTTATTATTTGCAATGAACAGACATTTTTAATAGTTAATAGATTCAGGTAACGCCTTTTTTTGCGAAAGTCAAACTTACATGCAATTTGATCCAACCTGCTTTGTTCAAGTTATCCTATCCCATTTTTCAATCAAAAATCCCATAATTCACTCAAGTCACTTTGTAACCCTAAAGATAAAATCCCGCCCAATAAAAAATCCGGCGTCTATAAGCTGTTCTGCGATGAATGTGAACACGTTTATATCGGTCAAACGGGACGTAACTTTATAACACGATTTCACGAACACGTATCGGCGTATAAAAACAATCGCCCAGAAAGGTCACACTTCGCTGAGCATCTCATAGACAAAGGACATAACTTATCCCCCACTAATACATATCAAATTTTACACACCATAGACAAAGGTTTAAAACTAAATATTAGGGAACAATTAGAAATTAATAAACATAAAAATTCTAAAATTACTCTCATGAACAAACAGACTGACGTAAACCATTCCCCACTATTAAATATCTTTTCGCTCACACCATCCACCCCCACCCTCAATTCAATATAAGGAAACTAACAGTAGTGGGTGGGTGCCGGCCGGCGCTAGGCCGCATGAACTAATTGGTGGCGGAAGCACACAAAGCAGGTTGGATCAAATTGCATGTAAGACATTTTTAAATTTTCCTTTTGTAAATCGATCTGATAATGTAAAGTTATTTAAAAAAAATATTTTGTATACCACTTTGTAGAAATTCCCGAAACACATTAACATAACATCTATTTATCTATCTATAACTTCGCGCCAAACCCCTTGCGGGGTAGACTGAGAGAACCGAGCGCCACTGACACTGACAGTCATTATTGGCAGGTTGGATGATGGGCATAAAAATATTTCGGATATAATTTTCCCATTCTCCAACCTGAATCGTAATCGAAACGTACAACCAGGATTGGATAGCTAAGTTGGTAGACGGGAATGAGTCGTAGCAAGGTTTTGATGAAATATACATGTTTACCAATCATAAACAAAAGGATATACGAGCCGAGAAAAGTAGAGCCTCATCTATCACGAGAATAAGTCTTCATTCTCATTTTAGAGCTCCGTATCGGCCTCTGGATCTCATCATTAGTCTTTATTCTTAATCGTCCAGTCTTTATCGGACAATTGTGGAGTCAATCTCACAACGTTCTAAACATAAACATATATTTCCCCAAAATATGTACCCCAACGTTGTGTGTTATTAAGCTTTCGTTTCTGCATCAACTGTAAAATTATTTTTCGGTTCTCGCATACTGTCACTCAGGCAGCTGTAAAGGCACATAATCCAGGCACGCTTTCCTCTTTATTCGTAAGGAGGTTATCAAAATCCTTGATTCACCAAAATTTGCGGCACATATACTCGCATCAAAAGTTATCACGAAATATGTTTAATATAGGCACCTGGCAACACACAGTTTTCTACAGTAATTATTACTTCAAAAATGTTGAAAATTTTGTATTCTAATGAAGGTCATAAGATCATTATAATGTAGGTAAATACCTACATGGTATGATCTTATGCCTGCATGATATTAAACTTATTACTAACTAGACAAGTTGTACAGTTCCTTTTAGTACAAAACCACCCATGCAGAAATGAACAAGTCGTCCAATTAGTACAAAACCATCGTTAAGAAATTGAAGAAGTCATTCAATTTCTTTTAGTACAAAACTACGCTTACAGAAACTGAACGAATTGTCCTATTTCTTTTTGGTGCAAAACCATCCTTAGAGAAACTGGACGAGTTACCACACATCGTTTTATTGCAAGATAATCATTACAGAAGAATCAGTTGTTAGACTTCATTTTGATGCTAACGAACTGAATAAACTGTCAAATAATTCCCTTATGGTTCGAAACGATCCTTATAGAAATTTAATATTTGTTACATTTTTCAATGCGTCCACTTTGATAACTAAATTTACATGGGAACTAGTTGTGAGAGAAGAATTATTTTTCCACTTTCGTAGATCAAATAATTTCCATTTTTGTAACCCGAGATATTAATTTTTATAATACGAACAAAACATCGTGTTTTTTACATAACTTTTAAGTAGGTACTATTATCGGATATTCCAAAATATTTCTCATACCATTTAATAATAGGTACAATGACGAGTGAAGCGAGTAGGAGTGTTAGGTAGAACTGCGACTCTTCAGCGCGCGAGCCGTACGAGCGAAGCGAGCGTGCAGCGGCAGCGGCCGGCGAAGCGCCAGAACCGAACATTGTTCATGTTCTGAACATCCACGTTCATAACTATCAAAAAGTTACAAAAGCGGAAAAATAATTCTTCTCTCACAACTAGTTACCAAACAGCGAAAGAAAAATTTCTTCTCTTGTAACTGGTTACATAAGTTTAGTTACCAAAGTGGACGAAGCTACATTTTTGTGCAAAATGATTTTAACCATAGTTCAAAACTGGTTATGATTTCTAGGTCCGTTTTGGTGCAAAGCATCTCTTAAGAATTCTTTCCAGTAATCTAGAAAATTGTGCATGTCTCTTTGTTTGTAACTTTAACCAAACTACTTGTGTAAGTAAATTTTGTAAATATATACATAGTACACTCAAGAATATACTTAAGAAAAAACTGTATATTTCTTTTTTTTTACTATTTCGCCGATACTGGTTCACTGCCACAGGCTTGCGATATCAGGCTTGAAGGTTTATCTGAAAAAAAAAATAGAAAATTTGATTATGTAATTCAGAGATTTTCGCGTGCGGTGGTTTCATTCAACTACTGCGACTAAGTGGTCACCGACCGGTCGGCCGCCCTAGGTATCGCTGGATTGAAGAGGTGCTGAAAGACTGATGAAGATCGTAAGAAAAGGCGTTATCTGGTCTCGGAGGCCAAGATCCATTTAAGGTCGTTGCGCCACTACAGTAAGTAAGTTTATGAGAGGTAGGGCTCATCAAAAAAAGATCTTTCGGAGATATACCTCCACCTCACAGAAATTAATACATCGCAAGCGTTAACAGGCTACGGTGCCCGCTTAACATCAGGTGGGCTGTATGCTTGTATTCCTCCCGACGTACTATAAAAAAAATGCCCCCCGTTGTTGTAAAAACAAATGTATTTACTTACTAAAATTAAGTAGATTCTTCAATAACGGAGGTGTGAACAGGCCCTTGATTTTCATACGATACATTGCTAACCTGGATAAGAGAAGAAAGAGATAAATTACTAGGAGAGCACAAGAAACGAGAGCAATGTTAGCTCAGTGGAACCGGCCTACTATCTGACGGTCCCAAGGTTGAATTCTGGTCGGATTAAGCAGATATTTGTAATTATCACTTTCTCGGTGGTGATGGAAAACATCGTAGAAACCCGCACGGCCAAGAAATTATATTTTGAAAGACGTGTGATCTTAACTAAGAAAGGTCTGATTTTCCCTCTGGGTTGTGGAGGTCTGAAGATAGTCTATGTAAAAATCAGTATCTTAACCAAATACTTAGTATCAGATAGCGGACCCCGCCAATTCTAAACAGAAGAAGAAGATCACGAGAAAGATAATTCATATACATATATATTTATATATATACCTAACCTGTTATAGCTAACTGACATATAAAAGCACGGGTCCGAGAAACTACCGTCTACATGCAATTTGATCCAACCTGCTTTGCGTGCTTCCGCCACCAATTAGTTCATGCGGCCTAGCGCCGGCCGGCACCCACCCACTACTGTTAGTACTTGGTACATGCCGACGCTGCCATGGCTGCTCCGGTAGTCTCTGCCTCGGCTGCTGCGGTCGTCCGTCATCTGGAACAGAATCCGCATGCCCCCACCACCACCGTCGCTGCCACGACTGGCCTGGTCGTCGCTGCGACACGTGTTTCGCCTCTCCACGAGGCATCATCAGGCGTTGTAGACGTAGTGGGTGGGTGCCGGCCGGCGCTAGGCCGCATGAACTAATTGGTGGCGGAAGCACGCAAAGCAGGTTGGATCAAATTGCATGTAGATTTGACTTTCGCAAAATAACGCCTGAATCTATTAACTAAACTACCGTCTATCTAAGTGCGTTGTGGGGTACAGTACAGAGCACCATTGTGATGGTATAATAAAGGGGGTGTGACATGATTGTCCTTACCGTAACACCTCGCTCGCTTCATTAACATTCGTAGCTCTTTTCCTACTTGCTCAACGGTTCCTAGGCCTCCTGATATGAATTTGGTCGAGGTGGTTAAGTCTTGCCTTTCCTCGGTCCCTGCATTTTCCACTTTCACGTTATATTTCTTTCATTACAATTTTTTTTATACAACGTGCGTAGGCGTACAAGCATACAGCCCACCTGATGGAAAGCGGTTAGGTTTAAAGAAATTTTATTCCCAAAAAGACAAAAAGTCACTTACATGAGAATATGAATAATAGATTAATGATATATTCGTCTTTCACACACACTGATTTTATAACCATTTATTGCATCAAGGGTGTTCAATTTATCGTAGCATATGCTCGCAATACATTAATTATCACTCGCGCGATGCAACCTCTGCTGCTGTCACAACAACTCTTTAGTAGCTTACTGATGTACCTCGTGCTCCAGGGAGGTGTTATTTGGCCGCGGTGAGTGGTGAGGTGGAGGTACTTTCCCACACACAGCCCGTTGGGGAAAGTACCTCCAACTAATACTTTGATGCTCTCTACCTCTTTTAAAAATTCATATACTCATTTAAAGAGCAAAATTCCTATCTATCTATAACTTCACGCCAAATCCCTTGAGGGGTAGGCAGAGAGAACCGAGCGCCACATGACTCGGTCCTTACATATCTCACTCGCTTCTTTAACATTCATTGCTCTTCTCATGCACGCTCGCCGGTTTCTAGGGCTCCTGACATCACCTTCTGATAGAACACGACCAATTTGGTCATGGTAGGTAAGTCTTAGCCGGTCCGGCTGTTGTCGATAGATGGCAGTCGTTAAGATAAGTCAGTGGGCCTCGGGCGGCTTGAAAACGCTGGCCTCCGCCAATCCGCATTTGAGCAGCGTGGTGGAGTATACTCTAAACCCCTTCGGTTGAAGGGAGGCCCGTATCCCTGCAGTGGCATGAGCAAGGGCTGATGTGGTGGTATGTATGTATGACTATATTGTCTGTGTATATGAATGTATGTTAAGTATCTGTGTACATAACTTTTATCCAGGCGCATGCAGCTATTCCGCTACCAACAATATACCCCACTGCTGGAGGTTGGTTGAAAGAGATCTCTTTTAGAGATAAGCTCGCCTTTGCGAACTAAGCACTTTAAATATTGTACCTCTTTAATTTGTTATGTGCAATAAAGTAATAGATTGGACCGAGTGTTTTGACAGACACATGGTTACTCACTCGCTTTTAGTTGGTCCAGCTCGTCTCATGACCTGGGACCTCATGCATCGGTAGCTGTGCGATCGGTTGAAGTGTTTGCAGCTGAAACCAAATAGTTTTATAATGTATAAGTAGCTCCAGGACCACCACACGTCAACCCTTACTCATTCCACTGCAGGATCCCCCTTTAACCGAAGAGGTATAGAGCATGCTCTGCGGAGCTACTCAACTGCAGATTGGTGAAGGACAGTGCTTTTAAGACGCCCGCCACTGCCTCTGATTCATGTCTGTCATCTATCAACAACCGGGACAGACGGCTTAAGCTACTCGTATTTATGCTCTCAGATTTAACTATGCTCTCAGAGGCATATAGAATCTCGAGATAGAAAACAAATCCACAGACAGGTTGCTGTCAATATTGCTTAAGCTTGCATCTAATCGTGCAATGACGCCGTAGATCTTCTCATAAATACCTTGGTGCTTCGGGAGCTAAAAAGCAACCGTGGTTTAAATGGCCTTGTGAATAAGCCAATCTTCCAAAACTAGCTGCTTACGAGGTTTGGACCTCGACGTGCGCTAATGGGGATTCTCTGTTTTGAAAAACAAACTGAATGCTGCCTCGAGATCCAGTAAGAGAGTGATTTCTGGTCGCTCGCTGAAGCTGCCGTACCACATAACATTGCAAAAACCGGATGGCAGTCTGGCATATAGTGGTCACGAGAAAGCCGACTTACTCGGTAATTTCTTTGCCTCTAACGAATTTGAACTGTGCCATTTACCAATCCCGTGGTGCGGTAGCTCAACGCCGGAAATCTCAATTAGCGAGCGAGATGTCTGACGGGCGTGGCTCTCTCACATTCATAAGTCGAGTGGGCCAGATGTCGCACCGGCAGTAGTACTGAAACTGTGTGTACCTGAATTGTATTCTGTACTGATGCATCAATTTGTTTTTATGGAAGACTACCAATGTACACTTGCTGCCCAAAAAGTCGATAGATCAGATACATCGAATCGAATTACGGGTCTATTGCTATAACCTCCCTTCTATCTAAGGTTAAGGAGCGTGTGATATAAACATAACTCCCAGCATATATAGAGGATCACATCACGACATTGTCAATACAGATTTTGCCACGGTAGTTGGAATGGGGATCTTCTAGTAATCGTACTTACACACTATAGACTATCTATGGCAATTGAGCTGTCAGCCTAGATACGGCAAAGGTGTTCGATCGGGTCTGCCATCGGGGTCTTCCATCAAAATTACCATCGCACGGATTACTGAGGGTTTATACAAATGGATTGCCAATTTCTTGTCCAGCAGATGCATAAAAGCTGTGGTAGACGGTAGCTCCTCCGAAAGCATGGATTTCAATGCTGACGTTCCTACAAGGCACTGAATTTTCCCCGTTCAATTTCTGCTGTATATCAATCGTAACGTACCTCGTTATGAGGAGTTGTTTGATATGATGCCAATAGCCTCGTTTTATAATCACACTACCCGCCGACGGCTGTGATTTCATCCTCACAAACTGGAACCACAATAGCCGCCTACTGTGCGCCTTCAGAGAAGCTTTTAGAATTCTCAAATTGTGGAATGAGCTCCCAGCCGCGGTTTTACCAAGGTACTGCAGCATGGAGTTCTTCAAGAAAGCATGAAGAGGTTTTTCCAGGGTCCATAACGAACACGCTTGTCCTAAGTGGGAATCGAATCCACGATCTTTGTTGTTAAAATAGTCATTAAAAACCATTTGGCCGTAGAGATAGTCATCAGTTATTGCCATTTCCATCAGGTTGTCCCCCGAAACATTTGATATCAGATTATAGCAGAGAAAGTAAAATTAATGCAGGATGAAAGAATGACGAAGCAGATATACAATGCAAAAGTGGAAGGATGTAGGAGACGAGGAAGGCAAAGACCCTACCATGATCAAATTGGTCGTGTTCTATCAGAAGGTGATATCAGGAGCCCTAGAAACCGGCGAGCGTGCATGAAAAGAGCAATGAATGTTAAAGAAGCGAGTGAGGTATGTAAGGATGGAGTCACGTGGCGCTCGGTTCTCTCTGCCTACCCCGTAAGGCATTTGGCGTGAAGTTATAGATAGAAGTAAAATTAAAAGGATTAGGTACATAGAGTAAACTTACTGTTTAGGCATACGTTGTACTCTGTAAATTGTAATAAAAAGAAACAAATTAAATAAATGTCAATATGGCATATTGCACGTGGTGTACTCCGCCGAAAGCAATCGAGGGTTTGGAGTAAGAGATAAGGTATAATTTAAGGCACATCAAAGCAGCCCCAGAGGGGTTTTTGTGTTCCTACGTGCGTGTTACCAGTAAAGTCTCAAGGAGTTGCTGTGTTAGCAGCAGAGGTTCATAGGCTACGGTAACCGCTTTACATTAGGTGAGCCTCCATATAACTGTTATTTGGCTGCGGTTTTCTGTGAGACGGGGGTGCTTGCCCAGTCGCTGTTTTGATGCGCCCTACTTCTCTTAAAAATACCCTACTCCCGTAGTTTTTGATTAGTTATCTTTTTTTATAGATTTTCAATACCAAGCAACATCATCATAATCCAAGATACTCACCTATAGTTTTGTGAAAACTTTTCAGCAGCCCCCGAATGCGCTTGTGGAGGATGTGGAGGTTGGCTGTGGGGGCAATACAAGATTTCTATTTTATTGTATGTACATCATCCAAAAAGTCATATCCTTTATTCCGATCCGCTCGGATTTTGAAAGAATTACGAAACAGATGAACGGTCGATGCCAAAACTCCATATAGAACGAGCAGAAGAAATCCTCTGTTCATGCTGGTGGCCGGTTGGCACGCACACACTTACGGACGGCGACGAAGGCGTAAGTGTGCTTGTTGCTGCCCCAGAAAGGGGAGAAAGAAAAATATAGAGACAGGACAGAGATGTAAATAATTTGTAGGGAGTCAAGCAAATGCCCACGGCACGAAGAGAGCCTTAGAGCAGCATGTGCCGTGCGCATCTCCCGCGATTCGGCTCATATGACCGTGAGGTCGGTGGAGCCATGGGCGGTGGTGGGTTGTCTAAGTACTCTTGAGGTCTTGAGTAGGTAGGGTAGTAAGAAGTAATGTTATTCTCTATCAGTGGGTTAGTAAAAATATGATAAAGAGTTAAATAGGTTAGGTCACTATACGAAAACATTTTTTTTTTATACTCCGTCGGGAGGCATACAAGTGTACGGCCACCTGATGTAAAGCGGGTACCGTAGCCTATTAACGCTTGTAATACATTAAGTATCACTCGCACGTTGCCTTCTCTGCTGCTTACACAGCAACTCCTTGGGAGCTTGCTGGTGACCTCACTCACACGCAGGACCACAACAACTCTCTATGGAGTTGTTATTTGGCTGCGGTTTTCTGTGAGGTGGAGATACTTACCCAGACGGGCTGCTTTGAGACAAACAGACATGTTCATGGACACAAATGTTTGCCTTGTGTAGGAATTGAACCCACGAGCGTTAGTGTCAAAGTCGCGTCATTCACGACTGAGCCACCGAGCTTTCAATCTTAAGAAATTACGACTCATATAAATCACAAGTCAGACCGCATATGGAGTACTGTAGTCCTTTGGACGGATACCACCTGGACACCAGCTAGGACCTTGTGACTCGGTGCAGATTCGAGCTGCGATCATCAATGTGGATCTTTGATGATCCTAAACTCAAAAACTTCATTGAGCCCTCGAGTTTAAGGAGAGATTTTGCTTCCCTTTGCGTGTTCTACCGATTGTACAATTGGTTGTGTTCCGAGAAGTTGTTCGACATGATGCCAACAGCCTCATTTTACAATCGAACCTCTCGCCGACGACTGGGAGTTCATTCTCATACACTGGAGCCGCAATGGTCACGCACTGTGCGGTTCCAGAGAAGTTTTCTACCGAGAACTCTAAAGTTGTGGGATGAGCACCCTGGCGAGGTTTTTCCTAGAGACTACAGCATGGGGTTCTTCAGGAAAGGAGGGAGGTTTTTACAGGGTCGGCAACGCAAGACTAAAACCCCTGGTGTTGTAAATGCCCATAGGCTACGGTGTCTACTTAACATCAGGCAGGCCGTACGCTTTTCATTTTAATACATTTTAATACTTTAGTCCTTAAGAACCGAAAAGTGTATTTAAGATTATTTTTTTTACAACGTCGGGAGGCATACAAGCATACGGTCCACCTGATGGAAAGCGGTTACCGTAGCCTATAAAATATAAACTTGTTATTGACTCACTTAATAATTCTGGATACCTTGGTCATCATGTTCAACCTGCAAATAAATTCACTCTGTAATAGATTCTTTTTTTTTTTCAACGTCGGAAGGCTTACAAGCTTATGGGCCGCCTGATGTAAAGCGGTTACCATAGCCTATAAACGCTTGCAATACATTAAGCATGTATTATTCACGCTATGCCACCTCTGCTGCTCTTAAGTTTACAGGTGACTTTACTCACACGCAGGGACACAACAACCTTCTAGGAAGTTATTTGCTGCAGTTTTTTTTCTATGGGGTGAAGAGACTTTCCCAGACGGGCTGGTTTGGGCTATCTCTCTTAAAGACACCCAGACCAAAATAAATAGTTTATGAACATAAATGTTTGTCTTGTGTGAGATTCAAACCCACTAGTCTCGGTGTTAAAATAGATAGATAGGTAAGCCATTTATTTGTATCTCCATGACACACAACAGTAAATATTAGCAGGTAAACAATGAGCAAACACTAAATACAATGGTAATTGTACAATAAATTGTGTGTCGCAGTGATACAAACGACGAGCTCGATGGCGCAGTGGTGAAACACGCTGTTACGCTACTTTGACACCAACGCTCGTGGGTTCGATTCCCACACAGTACAAACATTTGTGCGTGAACATGTCTGTTTGTCTTGGTCTGGGTATTTTCTATGTATAGTATATATTTACAAAAAAAAAATGTATTTACGTATGTTTATCAGTTGTCTAGTACCCATAACACAAGTTTCGCTTACTTTGGGGCTAGGTGGCGCTGTGTAATTTGACCGAAAATAAAGAAAAGTGCATTATTTGCTCAAAGAGCAAACCACTGGTTTTCAGCAGATGGCTGAAAATTAAGGAGACGCACGCAAGCAATAACGCCGCGGATGTTATGTTATACATATATGTATGTTTATATATATATAAACAATACGTATCCATGCATAAATACTCACAACTATAGGTATACATGCAAGCAAAAATAAGCAAGCAAAATAGCCATTTGAACAACTGAACTATCGCGCTTCTAAGCCCAAGAATTTATTTATTTTTTGATATCCATACTATCGGAGCATCCACCGTCAACCACGGCTTTTATGCATCTGTTGGATAAAAAGCTGGCGACCCATTTGCACAAACCCACGGGCATCCCGTATGATGGTAACTTCGATAGAAGACCCCGGTGCCAGACCCGATCGAAGGTCTTCGCCATATCTAGGCTGACAGCCAATGCCTCACCTTGACTCTCTATCGCCAAAGCCCAGCGGTGTGTAAGATACACTAGAAGATCACCAGTTGAGCGACTATGGCGGAAACCGTATTGACGGTCGCTAACCAAGTCGTGATCCTCTAGGTATCCTAGGAGTCGTGTGTGTTTATCACACGCTCCATCACCTTGGAGAGAAGGGAGATTATGGCGATAGGCCTGTAATTCGATGGGTCTGATCTACCGCCCTTTTTGGGCACCGGGTGCACATTGGCGGTCTTCCATGAAGTTGGTACTGGCCCAGTGGAGTAGGAAAGCACGAAAAGGCGCGTTAGTACAGAACACAGAGTTCTCCCGTTTCCATTCGGATTGGCGAGGTCCACTACCTATGTCTACGTATTTGATGAAGACACTGATTTTGACATGGAGCGACTGCCGTTAGACCTTCACAACCCACAGGGACAACAAGATCTTCGTTTAGGTCAGGTCACACGTCTTTCGAAATATAATTTCCTTGACGTGCGGGTTTCCGCACAATGTTGTTCTTCATCGAACAAGTTCTTTTTTTATACCACTAAGGTGGCAATCAACCATACGGCCTGCCTAATGGTAAACAGTCACCGTAGCCTATGGACATTTGTAACACCAGGGGTGTCACCCGTGCGTTGCCGACCCTCTAAAAACCGCTTCACGCATTTTTTGAAGAACTCCATGCTGTAGTCCCTTGGAAAAACCGCGGCTAGGAGCTCATTCCACAGTTTGAGAGATCTCGGAAGAAAACTTCTCTGGAACCGCACAGTATGCGACCATTGCGGTTCCAGTGTATGAGGGTGAACTCCCGGTCGTCGGCGAGCGGTGCGGCTAAAAAAAGTAGCTGTCGGCATCATTTCGAACAACTCTTCAGAACACAACCGGTTGTACAATCGGTAGAACACACAAAGGGAGGCAAAATCTCGCCTTAAACTTAAGGGTACAATACCGTGTGTAAGCTTAGGATTATCGACAATTCTCACAGCTCGTCTCTGAATCGAATCACACGGTCCAAGCTGGTATCCAGGTGCTCCCGCCCAAAGGTGACTGCAGTACTCCAAGTGCGGTCCGACTTGAGACTTATATAACATAAGTCTTTGCCCCGCACTGAAGTACTGCTTTACTCTGTTGAGCACACCAAGATTTTTGGACGCCAGCTTGACCTTCTCCTCAAGGTGATTTCGATATTGCACATCACTGGAGATCTCGACGTAGACGTAGAGACGACGTAGAGTAGATGTTTGGTATAAAATGGTTTGTTTTTATATCCTTGTTATCTACTTTTCGGGCATGATAGTCCAATGGATAAAGAACCGCTCTATTGACCACCTGATCCCCCGTTCGAATCCTGGCGTGTACCACTAAATTCGTGATTTATGTACATACTAGCTTTTGCCCGCGGCTTCGCTCGCATTGATATTTTTTTTTTAATAAAAAGTATCCTATTTTACTTCTGATACCTCCAAGAATATGTGTACAAAGTTTCATGATGATCGGTTTAGTAGTTTTCGCGTGAAAGCGTAACAAACAAACGGACATTCACATTTATAATATTAGTAGGATTTGTAAAGGAAACCAGCACGTCCAAGAAATTATATATTTCGGAAGACGTGTAACCTAAGAAAGGTCTGGTTTTCCCTCTGGGCTGCGGAGATCTGACGGCAGTTGTTAGAAAATTAGTATCCTCGCCAAATCCTCAATCTTAGGTAGCGGACCCCGCCAATCCTAGTGGAGGAAACGGAATAATGCTAGGAAGAAGATGCAACCTACTTTTATACGAGTATTGTATTATACTTTCTCCTAATACGTGGGATCTCATACATTCTCTATGTTCTTCTCTTACCATCCCATTTTGTATGGTATCTTCCGCCTGTTGATTGTTGAATATAATCTTCTTAGTCCGCGATCTATACACAAAGAAAATACATAATGTCGTTAAATTAATATATTTTTCTGTACAACGTCGGGATAGTGGCAACAAGTGAGAATTACCAGGCGTTTAGGCAGTTCTGCAATCTATATTATTGGAATCGATGTGTTAGGTAACAACTCACAGTTTAGGTCCCAATAGTGTTAGATATTTGATACACCGTGGTGCACGGCAGTTGAGCTTCACTTGACTAGCCATCTCTTTGAGGTTTTTAAATGCCTTATTTGTCACATTGCTGTCTCTCACTTTCCCAAGAGGGGAAGTCAATTCCAAAACTTCCTACTCCTACAAATTTCGTCTGATTAAATTCGATGTGAGTTCCAAGGCAGCTGTAGTTTAACCCCCGGGACAGCAATGAACTTCACTGTTCATAGCCTTTTTGGTGACCGCCGCTGTTAATTCTGGCTACACAAGAGACACAGTGGTGGGCCTGTCCCGATATACAATGTCGGGAGACATATAATACGACCCACATAATTTAAAGCGGTTATCGTAACCAATGAACGTAGAACGTAAAAGAACGTAAAGTAGAACGCGGAGCTCTTATTGGCTAGTTCGAGGGTCGTCGTCACAAAAAAGTTGTTTTAGCACCTGAATATCTCAGCGACTACAGCTATTTGTTAAAATATCCTCCTCATCGGTCAGTATCCTTTTTTTTAGATTGGTTATAATATTTTAACCAATCAGCCGATAAATGACGCGATGTTGATCCATGAACTAGCCAATATAAACTGGACGTTCTTCTTTACACCCGACCCGTAGCGGTGAATTTAATATCCGTCTCATCGGCGCATATAAGCATACGGTCCACCTGATGTAAAGAGGTTGTCTACGCTTACATCGAGTACCACTCGAGCGATGCCCACCTCTGCTGCTACCACAGCAACTCCTAGGAGTTTACTGGTGACCTCACTCACACGTAGGAACACACTAACCCTCCAAAGAGTTGTATACAGGGCTGCTTTGATGCGCCCTACCTTTCTTAATATTACGTTACATGAAAAAAAAATGATTAAAAATTGAAATTAACATTGTACCTTGATGATGCACAGTTGACTCGTGGAGCATTAGTTTTAGTCCTTTCAATAACACACTGAAATATATAAACACATGGATATAAATTTTGTTTTCGATACGAAACATCAATTTAATGCAAACGCCCCTTTTTAATAGAGCATATGGACCGTACCAGAGGGAGAGTTTGTACAAAAGTCGTCTGCATGGGCACCTCTGTCTCACTTATTTCCACCGCCAAGCAGCTATATTTATATAGCTGTGTTCCGGTTTAAAGGGTGAGATATGGCAGAGAAATTACTGGATACTGTGAAACATCACTTAACATCCTTAGGCCACAAGATTGGCAGCGCACGAGTAACTTCCCCGTGGTGTTGCGAGCGTCATTAGACTGCGGTGACCGCTTACCATCTGATGCGGGCCGCATGCTTGTTTGCCAATCTAGTTGTGTAAAAGAGAACCCGAATGGTTCCTGGCTCCAAGCCTGGGCGTAGGACCTTTATTCGGATAAGAACAGATTCGGTTAAAGACAGATTGGCTTTACGACGGATTATGTACAGGCAAGGGGAAAATCATTTTTATTTAACGTCCTATGAATACGCGTTTTCGAATAGATTTCCTTTTAAGCTTGTTATTTTTCTTTTATTATGGAAACCTCCTTCCAATTCCTGCTGGTACTTGTGATATGGTTGTCAGGAAGAGATCGCTTTAGCGATAAAACCGCCCATTGTACTCTTACAATAACATGTTAGGTACATAAATGTATTAATTTTGGTGCAATAAAGTGTATTCTATTCTACTTTATGTTTAATTTAGTTATTCATAGGACTGGTTATTCATAGGACGTTGGTGGGTGGTAAAAGTAAAAAGTAGTTTTAAGTACTCAAAACAGGAAAAATACTCCCTTCATCCTGTTGAACAAAATTAATTTGAATCCAATTAATCTTGGTTGAATTTAGTTGTCTGACTGAATATACTTTCTACTTATATCCACAAATCTTGAGTTCGAATTACGTACTTAATTGTATTCTATCTATAACTTCACGCTAAATCCCTTGCGGGGTAGGCAGAGAGAACCGAGCGCCACGTGACTCGATCCTTACACATCTCACTCGCTAAAGGTATTTCTATCTTAAATCTAATCTGCCCTAAACAGAATAAAGGGCGTACGCAAGTACCGCATTTATGTACATGTTTGTAATTATATAATACCCGCACACCCACACACGGTATTGAACCCTTAAGTTTAAGGCGAGATTTTGCCACCCTTTGCGTGTTCTACCGATTGTACAACGGGTTGTATTCTGATGAGTTGTTCAAAATGATGCCGACAGCTACTTTCTAGGGTTCCGTACCCAAAGGGTAAAACGGAACCCTATTACTGAGACTTCGCTGTCCGTCCGTCCGTCTGTCACCAAGCTGTATCTCACGAACCGTGATAGTTAGACAGTTGAAATTTTCACAGATGATGTATTTCTGTTGCCGCTATAACAAAAAATACTAAAAAATAGAATAACATAAATATTTAAGGGGGCTCCCATACAACAAACGTGATTTTTTTGCTCGTTTTTGCTCGATATGGACAATGGCAACAGGTAGACGCTTGAAATATTCACAGAATATTTAGTTATATATTCACTTTAAGAATAAATAATTAAATTAAAATAAAACAAATATTTAAGGGGGGCTCCCATACA
The DNA here is from genome assembly GCA_947507595.1 of Pyralis farinalis. Lineage (NCBI taxonomy): Eukaryota > Metazoa > Arthropoda > Insecta > Lepidoptera > Pyralidae > Pyralis > Pyralis farinalis. Next base: position 4,612,638 of record OX382263.1, read on the forward strand.
ACAAACGTGATTTTTTTGCCGTTTTTCGAACCCTTCGTGCGCGAGTCCGACTCGCACTTGGCCGATTTTTATAACCGCACCACTCGCCGGCGGCGGGGAGTTCACCCTCACACACTGGAACCGCAATGGTCGCGTACTGTGCGGTTCCAGAGAAGTTTTCTTCCGAGAACTCTCAAGCTGTGGAATGAGCTCCCTGCCGCGGTTTTCCCAAGGGACTATAGCATGGAGTGAGCAAGAAATGCGTGAAGAGGTTTTTAGAGGTGGCCATCTTGGTGGTATAAAAAAAAACACCCCAGTAATTATATTTTGAAAGATTTGTGTGTGAGTAGGTCACACCTAACCTAAGATAGGTCTGGTTTTCATCCTTTTTGTGATGGTCTGACGGTTCGTAAGTAAGTCGTTCCATGTAAAAATCAGTATCCTCGCCAAATACGTAGGCATAGGTAGCGGACTTCGCCAATTCGAATGGATAAGAAAACTGAATAACTGAACGAGAAAGAAGATCACAGTATAATTTTATTTTACTTATTTCATTACAATAGGTTCCTTATAATGTAGCCGAAGTCTCGTTTTAACTACGCATAAATTCGTCTGCAAAGCCGCCCGTCTGGGGAAGTACCTCCACCCAACAGAAAACCGCAGCCAAATAACTCCCTAGAGGGTTGTTGTGTTCCTGCGTGTGAGCGAGGTCACCGGTAAGCTCCTAAGGAGTTGTTGTGTAAGTAGCAGAGGAGGCATCGCGCGAGTGATACTTAATATATCGCAAGCGTTAATAGGCTACGATACCCGCTTTACATCAGATAGGCCGTATGCTTGTATGCCTCCCGACATAGTATAAAAAAAAAGCCTTCCCACCTACAGGCAGGCCCGATGTGGTGTTTACCCACTGAAAGTCTGACATAACCATGGATGTCGAAGTAATTGTATGTATGAGCATTCACCACCTCCGTCCCTGTCTTCCCAAAGGGCGCTTACTTTTTAGAATAAGCATGGAAGTTTCATTAGTCCATCCTCCATTTTGGGTCTACTACGCATGAGTGATACTGGTGACTGCTGGTGTTGCAAATGTCCATAGGCTACGGTAACTGCTTACCATCAGACATACCGTATGCTTGATTGCCACCTTAGTGGTATAAAAAATCCTCTGAAGATTCGTGTACGTCAGAGAAAAAAACAACTTTTTGAACAATACATTTCATTACATAGGTAGATCTAATAAAAGCATGTAAAGTATCCAAAAGAAGATGTACTAACTTCTTTTTACTTCTTCTCTGTACCACTGCGATGAGCGAACTGCGATTTATTATATTCCTTTTAACTGTAACCATAAAAAAATACTTATCCAGATTTCTTTTTCTTATTGCTTAGAGGAAAACCTTAATGTTTTTACTGTTGCAATGACTCATGTTATTAGTTCATGATACTCGTAGTTTAGTTTTAAAGAAGGTACAGATAGTTTCTCTGCCTATATATGTATTACATAGTCCTATCAAGCCTATAAAGGTTGGCTGGAAGAGATCTCTTACAGAGACAAGTCCGCCTTTGTACATACTAAACATTTGTAACAGTATATGTTATGTATATTTGTGCAATAAAGAGATTACAACAACAACCTTTCCAATTCAAGGAGCTTAAATAAAACATTGTTTTCTATCCATATCGTTACGCCAAATACCTTGCGGGGTAGGCAGAGAGAACGCCACATGATACGCTCCTTACAAATCTCACTCGCTTCTTTAACATTCATTGCTCTTCTTGTGCACGCTCGCCGATATCTAAGGCTCCTGACATCACCTTCTTATAAAACACGATCAATTTGGTAATTGTAGGTGAGTCTTGACCTTCCTCGGCTCCTACATCTGTTTCCAATTGTTAATAAAATAATTTAACAAACAGAAAATGAGTTTAACTCTATTTCTCTTAGTTAAATTAACAATGAATGTGTGTTCAATGTTTTGTGGTTTTTGCTATCTTCTCAAGATCGTCGGGGATAATACTCCGCCAACCCTAAGTCATCAAGTCATCCCGCTGCAGGGATACGGGTCTCCCTTCAATTGACACTTGAGGATATTCCATCACGCTACTCAACTGTGGATTGGCGGAGGCCAGTGTTTTCAATCCGCCAGAGGACAACTGACTTAGCTCAGGGATGTCATCTATCAACAACCGGGACCGACGGCTTAACATACCATCCTAAGCCCGGCTAAACCCATACATAAACAGGCTGCGGTCTACGTTGCTTAACCTGCTTGTATGGGTATAATGACACGAGCAACGATCTAGTTCTCGTATTAATGGTAATAAAATCGAAAGTATATATTATTCCAAATAGTAGGAACATAATGAAAGTTCTCTATGATTCCACTAGAAACAGGTTAGGTTAGGTTAAAGAGAGTGAAATCATAATAGAAGCACTTATAAATAATACTTACAACATTTATAAGGCAATGTTAGAAGACTGTAGAAATGTCTGTCCGACCAGAACCTACAACGAAAACACAATTACTAGATAAATATCTTTAGTAAAACATTCAGACTATAAAGCCTTTATGTTCACAATGTCTTAAGTATTAAAATGGCCGTATTATCAAAATGTCTAGTTACTAAAAATTACCAGTTTATATAGTCCATAAATGGAAATTACCATAGCATTAAGATGTATTAAAATAAAAAATAAATAGTAAAAATAACTAGTAAATAACAGCAAGCTGTGTAGGCAGAGCTGATATTTTTTAAATTTAAAAAATATTTAAATATTTTATTTTTAATTTTTTTTAAATATATGGAACCCTGTACGACATCTAGCGACGAGTGCTGTTACTTTTTCTGTTGATGGGAGTGCAGTGCAGACTCTGCACTGCAGAGTGGCCGGCCATACGTTTTCCCATATGTTTTTTTTTCTAATTGGAACGATTTTGGACCGTTCTTCCTCACCAACGAACATTTAAATTTCAAATTAAAGGATACAAAACGACAATATGTTAGCTATTAGTGTGTCGATTTTGGAGTTTCTCACTATTACCGTCTAAACGCTAGCTGGATGACATCAGTCTACCCCAAACGGCAATTTTGAGGGTAATGTGGCTCCGCTGGCTATCGCAGCTCTGCCAATTACCATAGAATCAAATTAATACATTAGACCTAATGTATAACTGGACATATTGGTAATATGGACATTGTAATACTTTAGACCTTAGAGGCCCAACCAATGACAATATTATCAAAAAGTCCAGTTTTAACACGACGGGTGGCATAAAATCCCCGATGTAAATCGAAAAAAGAAAATTGTAGTTATGCATTATTACGAGATTAAAACCTAATTTGACCGGGCCATTTTATCGCTTGTTTCACATTCATTGTTCATTTCATTCCACTAAAATTTAAACATTTTTTTTTGTACAATGTAAGGAGGAATGTAGGAATACAAGCATACGTCTTAGCTGATGTAAAGCGCTTACCGTAGACTATGAACGCTTGTAGTATATTTGGATCATTCGTGCGATGCCACCTATGGCGTTAACACAGCAACACTTTAGGAGTTGGTTTGTTATATATTAGGTCGCAAAGATTAGTTTAATACTATGGTAATTTGCATTAAATTTACTATTAATTTACTTTTATTGAAGTTCTACTTCTAATGCGACTTCCAACAAGGTTGCGTTAAACGTTTAACGCTACCATGGAGGAGGAATAGAAAGAGACAGAGCGAGAGTGAATGCGTGGCACTCGAACGCATGCGCGTAGTATACTTATACGTTAGCAACGAGTAGCGTCCAATATTATAGCGAAGTTAAACAGTGTGAAGTTTCACTTCTTCCGCGCGGTATAATCCCACTAATATTATAAATGCGAAAGTTTGTATGTATGGATGTTTGTTGCTCTTTCACGCTTAAACGGCTGAACGGAATTGAATGAAATTTGGCACGTAGATAGATTATGATCTGGATTAACACATAGGCTACATTATTTGACTCCACGCGGGCGGAGCCGCGGGCAGCAGCTAATTAATAATAAATTATTAATGTTCAATATTTATTTAATGATGCCAAAGAAGTATAACTTCTCACGCGCGTTCATAAGTACACGCACGCACATTTTTTTTTTAATTATTTTTGTCACATCTGTTTTTCAAACACTTTAATGCTGGGCTAATTTTGGTACACGGACGTTTTCAACCGTTCCAGTAAATAGACATTTTGGTACTATGGACATTTTAATAACCATATGAATCGAAAGAATAATAAGAACCTGGTCGTGCGAATTACAGATAGACGTGCCCAGTGGTGGAATGACTAGCGATAGGGTACTTTTTCATTAAGGTTCTTGGGTTCGGTTCCCGCACACGATAAACATTTGTGTGCGTGAACATGTCCATTTATCTTGGTAAGCGTGCTGTATTCATTTATGTTTGTCAGTTGTCTAGTCAACTATAGCACAACCTTTTTCCACCTGATGTAAAGCGGTTACCGTAGCCTATGAACGCTTGTAATATATTAAGTATAACTCGCGCGATGCCTTCTCTGCTGCTAACACAACAACTCCTTAGGAGCTTACTGGTGACCTCGCTCACACGCAGGAACACAACAACCCTCTAGGGAGTTGTTATTTGGCTGTGGTTTTCTGTCTGGTGGAGGTACTTCTCCAGACGGACTGGCTTTGATGCGCCCTACCTCTCTTGAAAGCTTTGTTTAGTTCGGGACTAGATGGCGCTGTGTAATAATTTATTTATTATTATATTACATTTACTTACTTTACAGTGGAATGAAATAAGGAATTAATGTGAAAGAAGTGTTCTGACGTTTGGATACCACTGCCTATCCCGCTGGAGACTTTGAGTGAAGATACAGCAGATATATACATAGATATAGTATACTTTTTTAATAAGCGGTCAAAATTGCAACATAACATTATGATGCAATTTGATCTAACCTGCTTTGTGTGCTTCCGCCACCAATTAGTTCATGCGGCCTAGCGCCGGCCGGCACCCACCCACTACTGTTAGTACGTGCTACATGCCGACGCTGCCATGGCTGCTCCGGTAGTCTCTGCCTCGGCTGCTGCGGCCGTCCGCCATCTGGAACAGAATCCGCATGCCCCCACCACCACCGTCGCTGCCACGACTGGCCTGGTTGTCGCTGCGACACGTGTTTCGCCTCTCCACGAGGCATCATCAGGCGCTGTAGACGTTGCATGTAAATTTGACTTTCGCAAAATAACGCCTGAATCTAATAACATTATGATTTATAGTGGCGGCAGGCCTACCAACTTTTAAGAGAGGTAGGGCGCATCAAATTAGCTTGTCTGGGGAAGTACTTCCACCTCACAGAAAACCGCAGCCAAATAACAACTCCCTAGATGGTTGTTGTGTTCCTGCGTGTGAGAGAGGTCACCAGTAAGCTCCCAAGGAGTTGCTGTGTAAGCAGCAGAGGAGGCATCGCGCGAGTGATTCTTAATATATCGCAAGCGTTAATAGGCTACGGTATCCGCTTTACATCAGGTGGGCCGTATGCTTGTATGCCACCCGACGTAGTATATAGGTATAGTACATATACCAACTTTATCGTAGAATGATTTAGCCTCATTTAGAGCACTGATAGCTTAGTGGATGAAGTCCCGGTTTCGAATCCCAGCGCATACCACTAAGTTTGTGTTTTCTGATTTATGCACATATATACTAGTAAATAACAGCAAGCTGTGTAGGCAGAGCTGATATTTTTTAAATTTAAAAAATATTTTAATTTTTTAAAAATATATGGAACCCTGTACGACATCTAGCGACGAGTGCTGTTACTTTTTCTGTTGATGGGAGTGCAGTGCAGACTCTGCACTGCAGAGTGGCCGGCCATACGTTGTCCCATATGTTTTTTTTTCTAATTGGAACGATTTTGGACCGTTCTTCCTCACCAACGAACATTTAAATTTCAAATTAAAGGATACAAAACTACAATATGTTAGCTATTAGTGTGTCGATTTTGGAGTTTCTCACTATTACCGTCTAAACGCTAGCTGGATGACATCAGTCTACCCCAAACGGCAATTTTGAGGGTAATGTGGCTCCGCTGGCCATCGCAGCTCTGCCAACTACCACTTGCTCGGTGAAGGAAAACATCGTGTCCCGCTAATCCAAGAAATTATATTTCGAAAGACGTGTGACCTGACCTAAACGAAGATCTTGTTGTCCCTGTGGGTTGCGAAGGTCTAACGGCAGTCGCTCCATGTCAAAATCAGTGTCTTCATCAAATACTGTGGTCAGGTAGCCCGCCAGTCCTAATGAGTTAGGGAACAGGATGACGCCAGAAAGAAGAAAACAGTTCTGGCCTCATTTAAAATACACTTAGTGACGACTACCTTCTCGTTGACTCCTCCGCTGACGATGACGATGCTAACCATTCTTCATCGCAATCTCTTGAAGTCTCTGAAAATAGTTTACATAATAAAAGTTTCCGGCAGGAACATTTACACTGCTGTGGAGTGAACTGCCTGCCGATATTTTGCTAATGGGGATCACTGTCGTAGATTGACACCAACGATCGTGGGTTCGATTCCCACACAAGGCAAACAATTGTGTGCATGAACATGTCTGTTTGTCTTGGTCTGGATGTTTTAAGAGAGGTAGGGCGCATCAAAGCAGCCCGTCAAATAACAACTCCCTTGAGGGTTGTTGTGTTCCTGCGAATGAGTGAGGTCACCAGTAAGCTCCCAAGGAGTTGTTGTGTAAGCTGCAGAGAGAGGCATCGCGCGAGTGATACTTAATATATCGCAAGCGTTAATAGGATACGGTGCCCGCTTTACATCAGGTGAGCCGTATGTTTCTATGCCTCCCGACGTAGTATAAAAAAAACCTTAAACTTAGATCATAACCTTTTGGATTAGACGTGTTAGCTATAAGGAAATTATTAACATTTATATACTCGTATATATATATATATATACACACATCAAAAGTGTCTAGGGATCAACATATATTTTTGCAATAACTTTTCTCCTGATTGATATTAATTAAAATTTTCTTTAAGGATTCATCAAATAAAGTGTTTTCGTTTGTCTACAGTAACGATAAACCAAGTCACCTTTGCATTAATAAAGAAATTTGACATTTTCATAATAAAGGGATTTTTGACATTTGAACCACTAACATTAAAGTTCGAAAAAAAGACTGAAATAACAGTTTTCTTTAAAATTTTATTGGGTAACTTAAACAATTAATAATCCGTGTTTCTACCGCGAACACTAACAACACAAGAACATCGGTTTGGCATACTCAAAATGAGTTCATCCAAATCACGCTGTGGAATGGCCGCCCATGTTCGTTGCAACAACAAAAAAAGGTCTTCTTGCGACTGGATACCCTCCATATTCGGCAGAGCTCTTCTCTGTAGCATATCCCATGCATGCTCAATCGGGTTCAAGTCTGGCGACTGAGCAGGCCAGGGCATGACATTGATGTTAGCTGCGGCGAGAGTCTGTCTTACAACTCTTGCGGTGTGCGGTCGTGCATTATCATGCATTAACTGAAATAAGGGACCGATTTGCACTTGTAGAGGAACGATGACGTCTGATACAATCGTCTCAGCATAAATTTGAGCGTTGAGGTTGCCTCTGATCCAAATCAACTCAGTTCTTCCGCCGATCCAAATACCCGCCCATACCATGATGGTTCCACCACTATAAGGATGGACTTCCTGGCAGGATTTTAATCGCTGTTGGCGTCCAGGGGTTCTCCAGTGTCGTATACGTCTTGTATCCGGTCTCATACCAAAACGAGACTCATCAGAAAAGCACACGAAACGCCATTGTTCTTCTGCCCAATTTCTGTGTTCAAGAGCCCATTGATATCGAATCCTACGATTGTGCATTGCTATAGGTGGTACCCTTAGCGGTCTTCGGGAATGAAGGTTCACTTCATGCAAGCGGTTTCTGACTGTTTGGTCGCTAATTAAGTTCCCTGAAGAGTGATGAAGCGTCACGGCTAACATCATGGCGGTTATTGTTGGAGCTCTTCGAGTTGTGATTTGAATGTATCGGTCTTGTCTCCGTGTGGTGCAGCGATACCGTCCTCCATGGCGCTCAGCCACGGTACCAGTGCTTCGGTAACGTGTCCAAAGTCGACTGATAACACTCTGACTTGTATTCAGAGCTAAAGCCACAGTACGTTGCCGGGAACCAGCTTCTATCATTCCCACGGCTCTGAGCATTTCTTCCCTGCTTAAATGACGTCGCCGCTCCATAATAACGTTGGTTTTAATAAGTAGGGAAACAGTAGCACTAATAATGTCTTCAATGCGTTGTATGTTTTTATAGGGAAAATATTGACAGCTGATTTTCATCTTTTTTTGAATTTGATTGACAGTTCCTGTTTCAAATTATGAAATGCACCAAAAAGGATCCATATAAATTTATAAAATCATAAATTTATTACAAAGCCACATCTCAATCTCAAGAAATCCGCATAAAAATGCTTGATCCCTAGACACTTTTGATGTGTGTATATATATCGACCATGAAAAAGTAGACCCACAAAACAAGGGCTAACCCACACCTGGGTGTGCGTTAGTCATTCTTCCGTGAGGGGCACCCTCCGGGACCCGATGGGAGGGAGTCGGTGAACTCTCACGAGTACCCTTTCAGACGGCCGAACGAGTTATGTCAGACTCCTACCGACTAAACACCGTCTACAGACTGCATTTAGCCGGGAAGGCTTTAAAGGCTTCATCGGAGGCGATCGCCCCAGGGGATGCGGGGCGCGACGCAAAGAAATGATATAAATTATGGTATAATTAAATAGAAATATCAGCATCATACATTCTCTTGCCGTGTGGCTTCGGCGTAAGACTAGGCCACCCCATCTCAACCCGTGGGTGTCGTAAAAGGAGACTAAGGGAAATATCCAGGAGATGGGCAGCAGCGTCCCCTGCGTACTTTAACAACTTACTGCGGATGCCAACCCGCCTGTCAAGCGGGGCAACTATGGCAAAACCCCCTTAACATGAGAACGACACAAAAACGGCTCCCAGTCACCAGCAGCCCTGCTGATCCTGGCTCCGGGTTTGCAGGAAGTCGATGGATGCAGGTGGCACAGGATCACATCATCACAGGCATCAGGAAGGGGAGGCCTATGTTGAGCAGTGGACGAGTACAGGCTGCGATGATGATGATGTTACAGATGATGTTCTCCTAGTACGTGTCTCAAATCCACTTCCCAGATAGTAAATTAGTACCTCTTTGTAACATTTTCATGTATATAACCTTGTGTAGTTTATAGTAGGTATCAGATTAAAAATCTATCTATCTATAACTTCACGCCAAATCCCTTGCGGGGTAGGCAGAGAGAACCGAGCGCCACGTGACTCGATCCTTACATATCTCACTCGCTTCTTTAACATTCATTGCTCTTCTCATGCACGCTCGCCGGTTTCTAGGGCTCCTGACATCACCTTCTGATAGAACACGACCAATTTGGTCATGGTAGGTAAGTCTTGGCCTTCCCCGGCTCGTACATCATTCCACTTTTGCATTGTATATCTGCTTCGTCAGATTACAAATATATAGCATAATAAGAGTGGTTCTGTACATATTTCCACAACAGCGGCTACATCGTCGCGGTTACGTTGTGGGATTCTTAAAGAGGATTAGAGGGCATTACACGGTCCTTGGTGTGCCCAGGGTACGGAGTCTGTCCACCATTAGGCAGACCGTAGAGCTCTTTTACAAACCTTGTAGGTACTATTAAAGTTGGGTGTGATGCCGGCTGTATACACTCGCTGAGACATTCCAAGAAAGGCCAAGGACGAGAGTATACTTAATCTGTCTTGTCAAAGTAAAAAGCAACCACGATTCCAGATCCATTGTGGCTATCTGCGGTTCAACTAAGAAACAGATTCTCAGCGAGGGTCTCGATCCTGGAACGTGTGTCTCCTCGAGTGTGTACAACCGCCATTAAAAAATCCTTAAGTAATTAAATCCGTCATTTTTATACAACGTCTGAAGGCATACAATACGGCCCACCTGATGTAAAGCAGTTACTGTTAGCCTATGAACGCTTGTAATACAATTAAATATCATGCAATTTGATCTAACCTGCTTTGTGTGCTTCCGCCACCAATTAGTTCATGCGGCCTAGCGCCGGCCGGCACCCACCCACTACTGTTAGTACGTGCTACATGCCGACGCTGCCATGGCTGCTCCGGTAGTCTCTGCCTCGGCTGCTGCGGTCGTCCGCCATCTGGAACAGAATCCGCATGCCCCCACCACCACCGTCGCTGCCACGACTGGCCTTGCACTTACTAACAGTAGTGGGTGGGTAGGCCGCATGAACTAATTGGTGGCGGAAGCACACAAAGCAGGTTAGATCAAATTGCATGTAAATTTGACTTTCGCAAAATAACGCCTGAATCAATTAACTAATTAAATATCACTCGCGCGATGCCTCCTCGGCTGCTTAACACAACCACTCTTTAGGAGCTTACTGGTGACTCACACGCAGGAACACAACAACCTTTTAGCGAGTTATTATTTGGCTACGGTTTTTCTGCGAGCTCTCCAAACGAGCTGCTTTGATGCGCCCTACCTCCTAAAAACATCCAGACCAAGACAAACAGACACGTTCATGCACACAAATGTTTGTCCAGTGTGGGAATCGAACCCACGAGCGTTGGTGTCAAAGTCGAATCATTCGCGACTGCGCCACCGAGCTCGTCAAAAAGCCTTAAGTTACACACCTGATTTCTGAATTAAAGCTGATAAGTCCAAAGACTTGTTATCTTTTATTCGTTTGACATGGCTCCTGAAATAAAGGAAAATACTGAAAAAATATATATAATATAACTATACTCAATGCAGTGTTGGTCCCAACGTTAACTAATGGAAGCGAGAGCTGGGTATGGCAGAAAGAGCATGAAAGTAGAATAAACGCGGTTGAAATGCGAGCGCTGCGCAAAATTTGTGGCGTAAGGCTTGTAGACCGTATTCGCAATGATGATGTTAGAAATAGAGTTGGTCTGAAAGAGAGCGTCGGTGTTAAAATAAGAAGAGGCATGCTCCGATGGTTCGGGCATGTAGAAAGAATGCAAGATGAAAGAATGACGAAGCAGATATACAATGCAAAAGTGGAAGGATGTAGGTGCCGGGGAAGGCCAAGACTTACCTACCATGACCAAATTGGTCGTGTTCTATCAGAAGGTGATGTCAGGAGCCCTAGAAACCGGTGAGCATGCATGAGAAGAGCAATGAATGTTAAAGAAGCGAGTGAAATATGTAAGGATCGAGTCACGTGGCGCTTGGTTCTCTCTGCCTACCCCGCAAGGGATTTGGCGTGAAGTTATCGATAGATAGACTGAAAAAATATTACTAGATTTCATCGTATGTAAGTATCGTTATTACTATAACAAGTAAAAGTAAGTAAGTAGTGTTAAAATAAGAAGAGGGATGCTCCGTTGGTTCGGACATGTAGAAATAATGCAGGATCAAAGAATAACAAACCAGATATACAACGCGAAAGTAGGAGCCGAGGAAGGGCAAGACTTACCTACCACGGCCAAATTGGTCTTGTTCTATCAGAAGGTGACGTCAGGAGCCTTAGAAACCGGCGAGCGTGCACGAGAAGAGCAATGAATGTCATTGAAGCGAGTGAGGTGTGTAAGGATCGAATCATGTGACGCACGGGTCTCTCTGCCTACCCCGCAAGAGATTTAGCGTGAAGTTATAGATATACAGATATAAGTAGCATGTGTCCTTTTCGTATATACAATGCGTGAGCGGAAGGATGTAGGAGCCGAGGGAGACCAAAACTTCACCTACTGTGACCAAATGGGTCGTGTTTCATCAGAAGAAGCGTTAGGAGCCCTAGAAATCGGTGCGGTGTGTAAGGACCGCGTCTTATGACGATCGGTTCTCTCTGCCTACCCCGTAAGGAACCTGGCGTGCAGATATACGTTTATACATATGCTCTTCTATTCAAATCCCTTGCGGGATAGGCAGGGACTCGATGCTTACACACCTCACTCGCTGCTTTAACATTCATTGCTCTGCTCATGCACAGTCGCGTGCATTTTTTTTATATAACGTCGGGAGGCAAACAAGCAACGGCCCACCAGATGTAAAACAGGTACCGCAACCTATTAATGCGTGTAATTTATTAAGTATCACTCGCACGATGCCGCCTCTGCTGCTTACATAGCAACTCCTTAGGAGCTTACTGGTGACCTCACTCATACGCAGGAACACAACAACCCTCTAGGGAGTTGTTATTTAGCTGCGGTTTTCAGTGAGGTGGAAGTACTTCCCCAGACGGGCTGCTTTGATGCGCCCTACCTCTCCTAAATTAGTCCCTAGTTATAGTTTGTATTGTGTATTGGGAAAGAACAAAAGACTACATTCTTGTATACGGCCGTGGTATGTCAGGCCTCCACTCATACGTTCATTTTTGCTTTCAGAAACTGTGAGCCTTCAATGAGTACCCATTGATAAACCACAGTTTCTGAGGCTAAGATTATTTCCAAACATAAGAACATCGTATTTCTCCAGTTGCGGGCTTCTCAAAGTAGCAGTAGAAGAAAGCTGGCATCCACTCATACGTTCATTTTTGCTTTCAGAAACTGTGAGCCTTCAATGAGTACCCATTGATAAACCACAGTTTCTGAGGATAAGATTATTTCAGATATAAGAATTTGGTATTTCTCCAGTTGCCGGCTTGTCAAAGTAGCAGTAAAAGAAAGCTGGCATCCACTCATACGTTCATTTTCGCATTCAGAAACTGTGATCTCTCTTAGAAAATAAAAATGAATATATTTTTCTTTGTAATTGGTAGGTTTTATGTTTAAAAGATTAAATGAATAACTGTATTACATGTAATAATATAAATCGAAATAAATGACGGACTTATGAAGTAACAAACATTAAAAAAAAATCGGCCAAGTGCGAGTGGGACTCGCGCATGATGGGTTCCGTACCATTATCTATAAAAAATGCAAAAAAAATCACGTTTGTTGTATGGGAGCCCCCTTAAATATTTATTTTATTATATTTTTTAGTATTTGTTGTTATAGCGGCAATAGAAATACATCATCTGTGAAAATTTCAACTGTCTAACTATCACGGTTCATGAGATACAGCCTGGTGACAGACAGACGGACGGACGGACGGACGGACGGACGGACGGACGGACAGCGGAGCCTCAGTAATAGGGTTCCGTTTTACCCTTTGGGTACGGAACCCTAAAAACCAGCCGAGTTGAGAACTTCCTCCTTTGTGAAGTTGGTTAAAAATGCGTCTAAATGAAAAATCGAGGTTATTTGCGTATCGGGTACAATGCGTAAGATTTAGTTTTAGGTATCATGGTCATTCGCGTAACTGGTCAAGTACGAATCTGGCACATTGCGTCGAAAGGTTATCACTTGCTCGGCGGTGAAGGAAAAGAGTGAGGAAACGCGCCCGCCCAAAACATTATATTTTGTGTGACCTAATCTAATAAAGGTCCTTTTTCTTCTGGGGTGTGGAGGTCTAACGGCAATCGCTCCGTGTCAACATCAGTATCTTCGCCATAAATCGACAGGCTTAAGACTCCTGAATTCTAGTGGACTAAAGCTAGGAAGAAGAGAAGAATATGAAGAGAAATAACGTACCCAGATAGAACACCAGGCACTCTGGACTGATTCCTCAACGCTTTACCGGCCATCTCTGTCGAGTTTATAAGTACAGGCACTTCGGAATGTTTCCTCAATGGCATATTGGCTATCTCTGTTGATGCTCCAAGTTCTGTAAATATATATATTTACTAGCGACCCGACGAAACGATTGCAGCGCTACCTACCGGGTCCAATTATGAATCTAAACTATGTAAGGACACATATTGTGATTATTGTGATATTGTGATTTGTAGTCGGTAGTGTCACGCTAGGTGGTCGTAGAATGCAGTGTCACGCTAGATAGCATTGATCAGTGGTGTCACAAGGTGGTAGTAGTAGGTGGTGTCACGCTACACGATGGTATCGTGTTGTGTCACGCTAAGTGGTGGTATTCGATGGTGCCGCACTAGGTGCTAGCAGTCTATGCTGTAATGCTACGCGGTGGAAACCTGTGGTGTCATGCTAAGTTGTGGATATTGTTGGTGTCACGCTAGGTGGTAGTAAACAGCGGTGTCACGCTAGGTGATAGCAGTGGATGGTGTCACGATACGCGGTAGTAGACTGTAATATCGTGCTAGGTGGTAGTGGTCGGTGGTTTCAAGCTAGGCACTGGTAGACTGTGGTGTCACGCTAGGTGGTGGTATTCAACGATGTCGCGCTAGGAGGTAGTAGTCTATAGAGTCAACTTAGGTGGTGAGCTTTGGACAATTGCATGTTGAACACCGCCTTGTCAGCCTTGAATGAAATGAGAAAGATACTAAACAAACTAATCGATTAAAGTTTTTTTTTATAGAACGTCGGGAGGCGTTCAAGCATACGGCCCACCTTATGTAAAGCAGGCACAGTAACCTATTAACGCTTGTAATATATTAAGTATCACTCACGCGATGCCTCCTCTGCTGCTTACACAGCAACTCCTTAGGAGCTTACTGGTGACCTCACTCGAACGCAGGAACACAACGACCCTTTAGGGAGTTGTTATTTGGCTGCGGTTTTCTGTGAGGTGAATGTACTTCCCCAGGCGGGCTGCTTTGATGCGCCCTTACCTCTCCTGAAATTGTCCCAAAATATAGCGATAGCTTCTTTAGCACTACGGCTCGTGGGTTCGATTCCCACATAAGGCAAATATTTTGTTTGCATGTCCGGACATGACTTTCCGTTGGTTCGGACATGTAGAAAGAATTCAGAATGAAAGAATGACAAAACAGACATACAATGCAAAAGTGGAAGGATATAGCAGCCGAGGAAAATTAACACTAACCTACCATGACCAAATTGGTCGTGTTTTATCAGAAGGTGATGTCAGGGGCTCTAGGAACCGGCGAGCGTGCATGAAAAGAGCTATGAATGTTAGAGAAGCGAGTGAAGTGTGTAAGGACCGCGTCTTATGGCGCTCGGTCCTCTCTGCCTACCCCGCAAGGGACCTGGCGTGAACATATACATACATACATGAACATGGCTGTTTGTCTTAGTTTGGGTGTTTTCTATGTACTACAAGTACATATGTATTTACAAAAATTTACGTAAGTTTATCAGTTCTAGTAGTAGTACGCATAGTACATGTTTTACTTAGTTTGGGACTAGATGGCGCTGTGTAATTTGTCCGACTGTATATATAGGTGTTACTCACCTGCTATTCTCATGTCACTAATTTTACGCTTATTCTGAAAAAGAAATGGTAAACCACTGAGTTATTATGTACTAGAGGAGCTATCCTAAGTAAAAGTCTAGCTGCATTTTGGTAATAATTAAAACTAATGTCCGCTGCAGCGCTGAAATAATTTACATGTCTATCACAAAGATTCAAAGATACAGCACTAAATCGCTTCTAAGGGGTATTTTCTCGTTACCAAAAGGTCAAAGGCGCCGTGATTTTCATGGCGCTTACGCGTTTCGTTCACCGTAGTACAGCAATGAGTTGTTGCCGATCGGCAACAAAGCATGGCGCAAACATTTTGTTTGTGGTGTCGGTTGTAGTACACTAGTACATAATAATTCAGTGTGGTAAACATTTTATGAAAAACCTCGAGAAAAATCTACAACGATTAACGAAAATCTGACTGATTTGGTCAACCTTTTTTTTACAACGTCTGGAACACTTCGCCATCTATGCTGCTAACACAGCAACTCCTTAGGAGCTTACTGGTGACCTCATTGACACGCAGGAACACAACAACCCTCTAAGGAGTTGTTATTCGACTCGGTGATCTCAGCTCGGCTGGTCTCGCTTTGTACACGAAGAGACGTTGCTTCGGGAAGCATACAAGCATACGTCCCACCTGCATGTAAAGCGGTTACCGTAGCCTACGAACGCTGGCTGGTAATACTTAAGTATCACTCGGGCGACACAACCTCTGCTGCAAACACAGCAACTCTTTAGGAGTTCACCGGTGACCTCAATCACACAAACAACCCTCCAAGGAGTTGTTATTTGTCTGTGGTTTTCTGTGAGGTGGAGGTACTTCCCCAGATGGGCTGCTTTGATGGGCCCTGCCTCTCTACTTCGGAATTACCACCAACCTTCTTCCGTGTTGGCCAATGTTTGGTAAGAGCCTTCACACATGTATCCTCGGGAGACAAGACCTTCGCTCTGTAACAAAATATACGAATTAACATGAAACGTCGACGACGTACCCGCTGGCATAGTGGTTAGCAATGCTACTTCAATGCCCAAGATCGTGGGTTCGATTTTTTTTATACACAACGTCGGGAGACATACAAGCATACGGCCCACCTATTGTAAAACGGCTGCCGTAATCTATGAACGCCTGCAACTCATTAAGTATCACTCGCACGATGCCATCTTTCGCACAGCTACTCCTTAGGAGCTTACTCGTGACCCGTTCGCATCAGCCCATCTACCCTACAGGCAGTTGTTATTTAGGTGTGATTTTTCTGTCAGATGAAAGAATTCCCCGAGACAGGCTGCTTTGATGTGCCCTACCTCTCTTAAATCCAGTCCAAGACAAACAGACGTGTTCAAGCACACAAATGTTTATTCTGTGTGAATATCGAACCCACGAATGTTGGTGTTAAAGTACTTGTAGCATTACTAACCATTGCGCCATTGAGCTCATCAAATCGGCATAAAGTGTCAGCTGCCTTTGAACACTTGCAATACAGAAAGTATTCCCCACCGCTGCTGCTAACATCACCTCCTCTAAGAGCTTACTGGTAACTAGGTTTTTGACAAGCTCGGTGGTGCAGTGGCGAAACGCGCTGTTACGCGCAAACTTAAATTTCACCCTCACCATCTTGATGAGAGGCAATCCACTGCAGTACGCTTCTTGAGGCATTTTCTACCACGTACGGTGAAATTGTGGAATAAGTCACCCTCAGCGGTGTTCCCGAACAAATACGATATGGGTGCCTTCAAGAAAAGAGCCTGTTTCCCTAAAAAGGTTAGCAACGGATCAGTGACCCTTTGGTGTTGCTGATGTCTATGGGCGGTGGTGACCACTTACCATCAGGTGAGCCACATGTTCGTTTGCCCCCCTCTAATATAAAAAAAAAATCTTCATTCAGGCTGATGTTTTCTTTTCCTTCGTCTTCCCGTTATTCCGTTTCCTAATCCAATAGGATTGGCGGAGTCCGCTACTTAAGCCTAAGGATTTGGCGAAAACAATGACTTTTACATGAAGCGACTGCTGTCAGACCTGCACAGTCCAGGGTGAAATCCAGATCTTTCTTGGGTTAGGTCGCATGTCCTTCGTAACAATTACTTGGACGTGTGGGTTTGCTCACGATGTTTTCCTTCACCGCTGACCAAGTGATAAATATGTACATAAACCAGAAAATACGAATTCAGTAGTACATGCCCTCGCCAGGATTCGAACCTGGTACTAGGCAGTCAACTCCTTCTTCCCTGGGCTATCACTGCTCTTATCATTCAGGCTAAGAAGATTTTTAAGAGAGGTAGGACCCAGCAAGGGGTCGTGCTGTGCTCCGCCCTGTCAAGCATGCTGTAATGGCGGGGCATGGCAAGACCTCTTGCTCTAAGTATCCGTCTGGGGAAGCACCTCCACCTTACAGAAGACCGCAGCTAAATGACAACTCCAGGAGGATTGTTGTGTTCCTGTGTGTGAGTAAGGTTGCCAGTCATTTGGGAAGTCGTTGTGCGGGCAGCGGGAGGACCGGCGGATATCGAACCGCCACGAACAGCGGGGGCGCGGAAGGCTGGCGCGGCGGTCAGGGAGACCCGGTGAAACGGCTGACCGCTGGCCGCCCGCGGGTCAGTAGGGTTCCCGAACCCGGGGATTACTTAATCTCCGCCCCGGGAGGCTGAACCGCCAACCCGCGAAAAATCCCTGTTGTAGTGGTCGTGCCGGAGAAGGAGACCGGAGTGGACCCGGCTGCTGCAGCAGGGGGGGACCGGGGGCCCTTCCGCCCGCCGTGCCAGCAAACCGCATAACCTGCACTGTCCAGTGGTGGAAGATACCGCGCATTTGTCTTCCACTCTGTTGGCTCAGCGACTTCTCATTATTCAAACAACCTCATAAAACATGCCTAAGAGAAAGAAAGGAAAATGGAAAATTACAGCGGCTACCCCTTCCACAATAAATGTGGATTTTTGCAACATCAGGGGACTACACTCCAACATTAACGCAGTTCACTACCACCTCGAGACTGCTCGGCCGACCCTTCTTTTCCTCACGGAGACACAAATATCCTCACCGGCCGACACCTCTTACTTACATTACCCCGGGTACAAACTTGAACACTTATTTGTACGTCGTGCCGGGGTGTGTATGTTCGTTCGGGAGGATATTTGTTGTCGCCGTCTTCGTAGCCTGGAAGACAAGGACCTGTCATTACTATGGGTGCGCGTAGACCATGGCGGCCACACCCGAATCTACGCCTGCCTTTACAGGTCCTATAGCGGTGATGCAGACACAGCTCGTTTATTTGAGCACCTGCAAATGACGACTGACAGAGTTATCGAGCAGTATCCCTCCGCGGAATTAGTGATTTTGGGAGACTTTAATGCCCATCACACCGAATGGCTTGGCTCTCGGTGCACTGATTCCGCGGGGAGATCTGCTCATGACTTTGCTCTGGCCTATGGTTTCTCCCAACTGGTGCATTCTCCCACGAGAATACCAGATGTAGAGGACCATACAAGCTCCTTACTGGACCTTCTGCTGACAACACGTCCGGATGAGTACAACATCTCAGTGGATGCGCCGCTTGGCTCATCGGACCACTGTCTCATCCGAACCCAAGCGCCTTGTGCCAGGCGTGACCCACCTCGGCCTACCGGATGGCGGCGTGTTTGGCACTATAAGTCGGCAGACTGGGACGGACTGCGTGAATTCTACGCGTCGTACCCGTGGAGGCAGCTTTGTTTCAAAACAGACGATATCGAATCCTGCGCGACTGCGGTAGCTACGGCGATATTGGATGGCATGGAATGCTACATTCCCAGTCGCTTAGTGGCTGCTGCGGGAGCTAAAAAGCGACCGTGGTTTAATCGGCCTTGTAGAGAAGCCAGACTTCTCAAACAGGCTGCTTTCGAGGCTTGGACCACGGCGCATGCTAATGGAAATCCTGATGTCTCTGTTTTGAAACGTAAACTCAACGCTGCCTCGAGGTCCAGTAAGAGGGTAATTGCCAGAGCAAAGTTTGATTTCGTCGGTAGAGTTGGCGAGCGGCTTGCAAGCCTTCCGTCTGGCAGCCGTGCTTTCTGGTCGCTGGCTAAAGCTGCCGGGGGAAACTTTTGTCAAGCGTCTATGCCACCACTGCAAAAACCGGATGGCAGTCTGGCCTACAGTGCTAAAGAGAAAGCCGACTTACTGGGTAATCTCTTTGCCTCTAACTCGACTTTGAATGACGGGGGAGCTGTGCCACCTACCATCCCGAGGTGCAGTAGCTCAATGCCGGAAATCTCAATTACCCAGCGAGATGTCCGGCGGGCGTTGCTCTCCCTCGACATTCATAAGTCGAGTGGGCCAGATGGCATACCAGCAGTGGTGCTAAAGCAGTGTGCTCCTGAGTTGTGTTCTGTGCTAACGCGCCTTTTCGTGCTTTCCTACTCCACTCGGCAAGTCCCGTCTTCGTGGAAGACCGCCAATGTGCACCCGGTGCCCAAAAAGGGCGATAGATCAGATCCGTCGAATTACAGGCCTATTGCCATAACCTCCCTTCTCTCCAAGGTGATGGAGCGTGTGATAAACACACGACTCCTAGCATACCTAGAAGATCACGACCTAATCAGCGACCGTCAATACGGCTTTCGCCACGGTCGTTCGACTGGTGATCTTCTAGTGTATCTTACACACCGCTGGGCTTCGGCGATTGAGAGTCAAGGTGAAGCATTGGCTGTTAGCCTAGATATGGCAAAGGCGTTCGATCGGGTCTGGCATCGGAGTCTTCTATCGAAGTTACCATCGTACGGGCTGCCCGAGGGTTTGTGCAAATGGATTGCCAGCTTCTTATCCAGCAGACGTATAAAAGCCGTGATAGACGGTAGTTGCTCCGATAGCATGGATATTAATGCTGGCGTCCCACAGGGCTCTGTATTGTCCCCGACGCTGTTTCTGCTGCACATTAATGACATGTTGTCAATCGACAGCATTCATTGTTATGCGGACGACAGCACCGGGGACACTTATTATACAGGCCGTGCTAACATCCCTCGTTCCCTTGTAGAGGAAAGCCGCGATAAACTTGTGTCTGAAATGGAGGGTACATTGTCTAAAGTATCTGACTGGGGGCGATTGAACCTAGTCCAATTCAACCCTGCCAAGACACAAGTTTGCGCGTTCACCGCTAAGAAAACCCCATTTGCTGTGGTTCCCCAATTCGAGAACACGCCGCTCACAATTTCTAAGAGCATTAGGATTCTCGGTATCGAGATCTCCAGCGATGTTCAGTATCGAGGTCACCTGGAGGAGAAGGTTAAGCTGGCGTCCAAGAAACTCGGTGTGCTCAACAGAGCTAAACAGTACTTCAGCGCGGGGCAAAGGCTTATGTTATATAAGTCCCAAGTCAGACCGCATATGGAGTACTGTAGCCACCTTTGGGCGGGAGCACCTGGATACCAGCTAGGACCTTGTGACTCGATACAGAGACGAGCTGTGAGGATTATCGATGATCCTGGACTCACACACGGCATTGAGTCCTTGAGTTTGAGAAGAGATTTTGCTTCCCTTTGCGTGTTCTACCGGCTGTATAATGGGTTGTGTTCTGAGGAGTTGTTCAACATTATACCAACAGCCTCGTTTTACAATCGCACAGCTCGCCGGCGGCTGGGAGTTCATCCGCACACACTGGAACCGCAATGGTCGCGCACTGTGCGCTACACGAGAAGTTTTCTACCGAGAACTATTATGTTGTGGAATGAGCTCCCTGCCGAGATTTTCCCAAGGGACTACAGTATGGGGTTCTTCAAGAAAGGCGTGAAGAGGTTCTTACAGGGTCGGCAACGCAAGAGTGACACCCCTGGTGTTGCAAATGCCCATAGGCTACGGTAACTGCTTACCATCAGGCAGGCCGTACGCTTGTTTGCCACCTTAGTGGTATAAAAAAAAAAAAAAAAAAAAAAAAAAAAAGGCTGATGTGAATGTTGTTAAATATAAAACTCACTCGCACTTCCGATTCTCGATGACTGGACATTTGAGTTGTCGAAGTAATCGCTCTGTTACCTCAGTGGTCACACCAGTCTCTGAAAGAGGACAAAAGAAAGAAAGAAAACACATTTATTATCGTAACATATATGGGAATATGCAATATTAATAACAAAAGAGTTAACAGTTTACCAGAGGGAGACTTTGTACAAAAGTGATCTGCGTGGGTACCTCTGTCTCACCTATTTCTACCGCCAAGCAGATATATTTATGTATCTAGCTGTGTTCCGGTTTGAAGGGTGAGATATGGCAGAGAAAATACTGAGTACTGTGACGAAACCGCCTTAGGTCACAAGATTGGCAGCGCGCGAGTAACATCCCCGTGGTGTTGCGAGCGTCAATAGGCTGCGGTGACCTCTTACCATCTAATGCGGGTCGCATGCTTGTTTACCTACTTGCAGATGAAAAGAAAAAGGAATTATTGGGTGCATCCAATCAGCGTGCATGAAAAAAGCGTTAGAGAAGCGAGTGAAGTATGTAAGGATCGCGTCGGTTCCTATGACCCAGACATGAAGATATACATACACCCAATCATTGAGAAATCAAAACATCTATGTTAATTTCGCCCTCCGTGTTTAATTACGTGTCCTACTGCGCACACGCCGGCGAAACAGATGGCGCGAGCGCCGACAAGTCTGGACGACGCTATACAAAGCAGGATACTAATATTACATCCTAACCCACATAAACCGTGGACTGAACCTCCGGTAAATGTGTCGCCGCCGACAGATTTATCGGGTCGCCCTAATGTGAACAGCATTATTAATATTATTATTATTAAAAGCTTCTTTATTGTCTTCTCACACAGTTTGACACAAAAGATAAAAAATATATATAGGTACATATATAAAATACAAAGGTGAATAATGTAAACTAAGCTAACCTTACAATTGTGTAAAACATTTTAGTGTGAGAAGCTGGTGCCTGAAGTAGGCTTTGATAAGCCTGTATTACAGGACGCCCGGTTCTCACCTCTCAATTAGGGTAAATATTGTCTTTTTTACCAATTTGTTTGTCGGACAAATTACACAGCGCCACCTAGCCCCAAAGTAAGCGAAGCTTGTGTTATGGGTACTAGACAACTGATAAACATACGTAAATACATTTTTTTTTTTTTTTTGTAAATACATACTTATTATACATAGAAAATACCCAGACCAAGACAAACAGACATGTTCATGCACACAAATGTTTGTCTTGTGTGGGGATCGAACCCACGAGCGTTGGTGTCAAAGTCGCGTCATTCACGACTGAGCCACCGAGCTCGTTTTTTTATTGTATTGTATTGAAATACATATGCTAATATGCATCCGACACCTTTATCGTTCCGGGAAAACTGTCGGTCCGACCTAAGGTGAATCCGCTGCTAGTCTTCGGTTTATGATCAGAATTATCAACCCTTGCTTACTACTCAGATACCAGTCATCAATACAGCTAATATTGAGAGGCGCGCTCCACAGAACTTAAAGCGTGAACAATCGTTTCTATACACGAAATCGTGAAATCCACGATTTATAATTTTTCTACGAAGTTACCACGCTAAGACAAAGCATACATACCTGTGCTGGTTTTCTTCGGATTCTTGAAATTCTGTAAAAAAAATAAGAAGCATCAGCCAAAGTTTAGTAGATCTATAGCTAGTTATTAGATGTAGGTATTCTAGCTCACACACCCTGCACACTTCATACAACCGCTTAATTTTAATCCTATTACTTTGAACTAGTAGTTCTCGTGTATGTGTTGTGTGTGTATGTGTATTTAGCTTTCGGTTCATAAAGACTAAAGCATTAAAATGTCCATGTTATCAAAATGTCTATTTATCGAAAATGACTAGTTTAAAATGTCCACGTGTTAAAATAACTATAGTAATAAATTTACTTCTTCTTTCGTATTATATATTTTCTATAAATATGTATTTACAAAAAGTGTTTACGTATATTATGTATTAATACAAAAGTGTGTTTATGTATTTGTTTTTATGTAATAAATAAATAATACAAGAACGCAGCAAAATTCTCCGGAGGGCAAGATCAACACGAAGCTGTCTATGGGCTCTCGGATTACTAACAGGGGTGGCAACGCGTGAGCTATATCTAACAATTTCCATTGGAACAATCCAACGGCTACACAGGATGATCCTATGTACACACAGCGACCACTCGTGTTACACACTTGCACCACCATTTTCACTCTTATTGCGTGCGCCCATAATAACGGTGCAAAGGTCAAACAGACTAGTTTGAAGGGTCGCTGTGTACATAAATAATGGGTACATAAATACACAATATAAAAACACAAGACATACATTACCTGAAGAGAAATGGAATCAAAAATGTTTTTTCTCACTTCCAACACCACCTCAGCGGTGGTCACTGGAGCTTTGCTGTAAAAAGGACAATTCATCATTCATTATCATCATTACAGCCTGAATTCGCCCACTGCTGAACATAGGCTTTCCCGTGCCACCTGCATCCTTCGACTTCCTACAAACGTCGTGTGTTCGTCGCTCCATCTAGTGCGAAGTATTCGCACGCTGCGTGTACCAGCACGGAGACGCAATTCGAGAACCTTTCTTTCCCAACGGTTATCGGTTCTATGAACTGCGTGACCGGCTGACCGCTACTTCAGCTTGCTCATCCTCTGGGCTATGTCGGATACCTTAGTTCTGCCGTGGACATCGTTATTTCTCATTCTATCACGCAGAGAAACCCTGAGCATAGCTCTTTCCATAGCACGCTGAGACACAATGAGCTTCCTCATACGGCTCGCAGTGAAGGGCCACGTCTCAGTTCCGTATGTCATCACTGGCAACACAACTGTTCAAGAGATTACTCTTCAGGCGTTGTGTTGTATTTTAGCGAATAAATATGCCAATAATTTGAGCACAATGACCAATGGCAGCATGACCAATAAGCCGATAAATACATATTGTCGAACAAATTACACAGCGCCATCTAGCCCCAAAGTAAGCGAAACTTGTGTTATGGGTACTAGACAACTGATAAACATACGTAAATACATTTTTTTTTGTAAATACATACTTATTATACATAGAAAATACCCAGACCAAGACAGACATGTTCATGCACACAAATGTTTGTACTATGTGGGAATCGAACCCACGAGCGTTGTGTCCTAGTAGCGTAACAGCGCGTTTCGCCACTGCGCCACCGAGCTCGTCATATAAGGGACGCAATGTTGATCCGAGAACTAGCCAATAAGAGCTCTGCTTTCTACTTTACGTCACTACCCGCAGCGGTGAGTTTATTTACTACATAAGGCATGCTCCGTTGTTTCGGACATGTAGGTCGGTAATACAGGAAGAAATAATTACGAAACAGATATAGGTGCCGAGGAAGCTCAAGATTAACCTACCATGACCAATTTGTTCGCGTTTTATCAGAAGGTGATGCCAGGAGCCCTGGGAAATGGCTAGCGTGCACGAGAAGAGCTATGAATGTTACAGAAGCGAGCGAGAAGGATCAAGTCACGTCGCGCTCGGTTCTGCCCTACGCTACAAGTGATTTAACATGAAGTTATAGATAGATAAAGGACGTTCAACGAGACGAGATAAAAATGGTAAATATGCGCCTTTACTGAGTTTCGTTACAAATCAAACGATTACTATCTCCCGTCTTTTTCTCTCGCAGGCAGGAACGGCGGAGCAACGACGTAGCGACATCTAAGTGTTACTGTAGTTTAAATTTTGGTCCAGGAATCATATTAATAAAAACAAATCCTACGATATATGCCTGTTTAAATAAGATACATGATATTATCACATATTCAGTAATGACTTGTTACTACGGCTGGATCAAACAGACCTAATTACAATCTGCTTATATATGTAGTTTAATATTCTATTTTCTTTTTGTTCATCAAAGTATAATGAAGAATATGCCTACGCTGAAGTATTTTTTTCAGTAGGTACCTAGGCAATTTTAGTGCTAGTCGGATTTTAGTCTTTAACTTTTATTTGTGAAAGTAAACATATTACATAATAAGTTACACGAAATAAAAGAGTAGAGTTAGCCTAATGGTGGTAACGCAAGGGGAAAGAAGACTACCATGTATGTATGTACATCTTCAGGCAGGCAGAGTGAACCGGGCGCCATAAGACTCGGTCATTACACACCTCACTCGCTTTTTTAACATTCATTGTTCATGCACACAAACGTTTGTCCTGTGTGGAAATCAAACCGAACTCGTCGATAGCCCTTGCACACTCGCCGGTTCCAAGGGCTCCTGACATTACCTTCTGATAAAACAAGGCCAATTTGGTCATGGTAGGTTACCCTTGGTTATCCTCGGCTACATCCTGCCACTTTCGCATTGTATATCTGTTTCGTCATTGTTTCATCCTGCATTCTTTCTACATGTCCAAACTACTATACTCAATAGAAAAATGTTGAGCACTCCTGAATTGTTTCATTCTTTATCTTGGCTGCCTGAACGCACTTTAGATAGTTATGTTTTAATGTTTACCCGTCTTTGTTCTGATGTTTATTATCAGTGATATATTCAGAGTCCGTGGAAGCTGCCATCCTCGCGAGTTCTATAATGCCGGGTGGTATCGGCGCTGGTCGACGATTGGAGCGCCTTTCCTGTGACAACAAGTGGTGTGATCAACCTCAAGAGATTTGTAGGGAGTCGATGGATGCAGGTGGCACAGGATCGAGACGAATGGCACCCTAGAGGGGAGTTACCCTATGTTCAGCAGCCTGGTCCTCTGCTGAACATAGGCCTACAGGCTGAAGTGAGGATTATGAATGATGAAGCTAATTGCCCTTTTTACAGCACAGCCCCAGTGACCACCGCGGAAGTGGCAATGCGAGAAATTTAAAGTTGGATTTTTGTGAGTGAAATTACCAGAACACATTATTCCGTTTCCTAATGCATTAGGATTGGCGGGGTGCGCCACCTAAGCCTAAGGATTTGGCGAAGATATTGATTTTTACATGGAGCGAAAGCCGTCTGACCTCCGCAACCCAGATGGAAAACCAGATCGTTCTTAGGTAAGGTCACACGTCTTTCGAAATATGATTCCTTGGACGTGCGGGTTTCTTCGCGATGGTTTTTAGATAGATAGATAAGCCATTTATTTGTATCTCCATGACACACAACAGTAAATATTAGCAGGTAAACAAAGAGCAAACACTAAATACAATGGTAATTGTACAATAAATTGTGTGCCGCAGTGATACAAAACGGCAGCAGCACAGTGCATTATTTGCTCAAAGAGCAAACCACTGATTTTCAGCAGCTGCCTGAAAATTTTGGTTTTTCCTTCACCGCAGAACATGTGATAATGAAAACCAGTTGAGAATGCGCAAGCTTGCATTGCTAGGGGAACACCTGGCCCATCAATTATATAAATACAAAATTAATATTTTTTGTAAATTTGTCGGCCATTTTGACCATGTTTCTTGAGATAGGAACGGTGTTACTGAACATTCCTATTCTACTTTCTATGCTGAATCCGAATATGAAGTCAAAATTCGAATATTCGAAAAAAACGCACACACAGACAAACATATAGATTTCATATAGGAACGGTGTTCCTGAATATGTACATAAATCCGAAAACACGAATTTAGTGGTACATGCCAGGATTCAAACCGGAGATCTGTTGGTCACAAGGCCTGTTCTTTATCCACTGGGCTATTTCTGTTCTCAATTACCAAAATTTTTCTTTTTAATTAATTTTGAAGAGCTCCGTGGCAGCTGGCACACAGAACAAACATTTATGTGCATGAACATGTTTGTTTGTCTTAGTTTTGGTAAGAGAAGTAGGTCGCAACAAAGGAACCTAGAAGAAGTACCTCCACCACACAGCTAACTGCAACTAAATAACAACTCCCCTTATCTCGTTTTTTTTATACAACGACGTAAGGCATACAAGCATACAGGCCACCAGATGTAAGGAGGTTACAGTAGCTTATGAACGCTTGTAATACACTCGAGCGATGCCAACTCTGCTGCTAACACAGCAACTCGACGGCTCGATGCTCTTGCAATGCAATTAGACGAGCTCGGTGGCTCAGTCGTGAATAACGCGACTTTGATACCAACGCTCGTGGGTTCGATTCCCACACAAGGAAAACATTTGTGTGCATGAACATGTCGTTTTGTCTTGGTCTGAATGTTTTAAGAGAGGTAGGGCGCATTAAAGCAGGCCGTCTAGGGAAGTCCTCCACCTCCTCCACCTCACAGAAAACCGCAGTCAAATAACAACTCCCTAGAGGGTTGTTGTGTTCCTGCGCGTGAGTGAGGTCACCAGTAAGCTCCCAAGGAGTTGCTATGTAAGCAGCAGAGGAGGCATAGCGCGAGTGACATAAAATTCACACAAAAATTTGCCTTGTGTGGGAATCGAACCCACGAGCGTTGGTGTCAAAGTCGCGTCAATCACAACTGAGCCACTGAGCTCGTCAAAAACTTACTGATGACCTCACTCAAACGCAAGAACACAACAACCTCCCAGGGAGTTGTTATTTGGCTATGGTTTTAAGGTGAGACACTTCCCTAGACTGGCAGCTTTGATGCGCCCTACCTCCCTGCAGGATTCTCGTCTTCCTGCGTGCGAGTGAGGTCAGCAGTAAGCTCCAACAGAGTTGCTGTCTAGATAACAGAGGTGGCATTGTTCGAGTGTTTACTATCACTGTATCAAGCGTAAGCTACGGCAACCACTGTACATCAGGTGGGCCGAATGCTCGAAATCCTCTCTAATGCTCGAATGCCTCTCTACGTTGAATAGAAATAATCTCCGGATTCTTAGACGTACATGGATGTATCTTTCTTTTCTGTTGTGTTTAGTGGTAGATCGTGTCCTCTTGTTCCTGTGCCTGCTCCTCATCCTCCGGGCTGTGCAGCACCCTCGGAAGATCCTCTGGGAACAACTCGAGCAGAATATCACACCTTTGAAGAGTTCAGCATTCTGGAGATTCGTCTCGTTGCATACATCTGAAAGAGATAAAACCATGAAGGGAATAACTTATGGAGGATCAATGAGACCGATTTTGCATAGTATCTCAATTCACCGCTGCGGGCCGGGGGTACAGTAGGACGCAGCCCTTATTGGCTAGGTTGCGCATCAACATCGCGTCCCTTATCGGTTTATTGGTTAAAATACTATACAATACACTTTATTGCACCAAATAAGACAAACATACATGAAGTAAACATTACAACACAAAAAGCGGTCTTATCGCAAAGCGATTTCTCCCAGACAAACTTGAGGTAGAGGAAACGACAATGACACTGAACAGGTAGGAGGCGCATAAACTATTTACATATTCACTACATATTCCATATACATATATACTTACACGCACATATACCTATATATACTTATATATATACACATAAATACATTTGAAATAAATACATATAAACACGTAGAAATATATAAAAGTATATGCGTAAGCATAATCTAATAAAAGTTATTACGTAATCAGGCGTCATAACAGAAATGAATACAGAAAGATTATAGACGGGTAAAGTTAAACAGAGTCAAGAGAAAGATAGTGAACTTTTACAACTACTTCCCTTTACTACTGTACTAATTTAAATATTATTGACATTATTAATAACTATTTAAAATTGCGTGAAAAAAATTCTGTACATTGTTTTAAATATTGTGCTATGTAAATTTTGCATGCCATGGATCGGCTGAATGATAAGGCTCTTTATATAACTTTTAGGCTCCCAATGTTACCTCATCCAAAGCGAAATAAATCTTTTTTTTCTTTCTTTCTACAAGGTTTTTGAATGTAGATAAGGTTTGAGCACTGCGGATATATAATGGCAGAGCATTCCAGAGGCGTACAGCTTGTACCGTAAAAGATTTCGAGTAATAATTGGTAGTGCGATGGCGTGGACAGCCGGTATATTCTCCCATTGGACAGTTGGCTCGAAACGCTCAGATATTTAGGCGCTAAAACACATTTTAGGAAGCGCAGGGTGCCTTAATGTCAAGTGGCTTATTAGTTTGTGGATAAAACATTGCGTATCAACTCACAGAACAACACAGCATCCTCTTATGAGCTTACTGGTGACCTCACTCACACGCAGGAACACAACTACCCTCTTGGGAGTTGTTATTTGGGCGAGGTTTTCTGTGAGGTGGGGTACTTCCCCAGACGCGCTGCTTTGATGCGTCCGGCGTCTCTCTAGCAATCATTGAATGAAATCAATGAAATAAGCGCTTCGGTTGTGTATCATTGAATGAAATCAATGAAATAAGCGCTTCGGTTGTGTATCATTGAATGAAATCAATGAAATAAGCACTTCGGTTGTGTATCATTGACTGAAGTATGATACTGCGGTATTCCTTTGTTGTGACCGAAGTTCGCAAGCCTCGTGATATCCTGAATATATGAAATTTGATCGAACCTCCTATACACAATGCACAACTCGCTATACACAATGCAGTGTTGGTCCCAACGCTAACTTATGGAAGCGAGAGCTGGGTATGGCAGAAAGAGCATGAAAGTAGAATAAACGCGGTCGAAATGCGAGCGCTCCGCAAAATTTGTGGCGTAAGGCTTGTAGACCGTATTCGCAATGATGATGTTAGTAACAGAGTTTGTCTGAAAGAGAGCGTCGGTGTTAAAATAAGAAGAGGCATGCTCCGATGGTTCGGACATGTAGAAAGAATGCAAGATGAAAGAATGACGAAGCAGATATACAATGCAAAAGTGGAAGGATGTAGGAGCCGGGGAAGGCCAAGACTTACCTACCATGATCAAATTGGTCGTGTTCTATCAGAAGGTGATGTCAGGAGCCCTAGAAACCGGCGAGCGTGCATGAGAAGAGCAATGAACGTTAAAGAAGCGAGTGAGATATGTAAGGATCGAGTCACGTGGCGCTCGGTTCTCTCTGCCTACCCCGCAAGGGATTTGGGGTGAAGTTATAGATAGATCGAACCAGCTTTGTGTGCTTCCGACACCAATAAGATCATGGGGCTTAGCGCCGGCAGAATCGTTAGTCAACCTGTAGCATGTTATTCTAAAGATTAACGTCTATAGCGCCTGATGCCTCGTGGAGAGAAACACGTGTCGCAGCGACGACCAGGACAGTCGTGGCAGCGACGGTGGTGAAGGCATGCCGTTTCTGTTCCAGATGGCGGACGACCTTAGAGGCAGAGACTATCGGAGCAGCCATGGCAGCGTCGCATGTTGCATTTACTAACGGTAGTGGGTAGGTGCTGGCAGTCATGAACTAATTGGTGGCGGAAGCACACAAAGCAGGTTAGATCAAATTATAACAAAATATAATAAAATAACGCCTGAATCTATTATCCGGAATACTTACAGCATTTATTGCATTTCTTGTGGTAACTGAATCCATCGTGGACAGCGAATGGCTCATCATTGAGGACAGCGTCTTGGCAGTGCTGGCAAACCGCGTAACTAATTGAAATAAAATAATATTACTCGTTTTTATGGTTCCGTACCTAAAAAGAAAAACGGAACACTTATCACTTTTTTGCCTGTCTGTCCGTCGGTCAAGACCCTTTTTCTTAGGGACGGGTGGAGCTATGAAGCTAAAATTAATATCAAATACCCAAGTCTGCAATCCCTTCGAGCAGTGAATCTTCCAAGTCAACGCAATCAAAAGATACGGCTGTTTATGCGCATATTTTGACACTCGCAAGGGAATCTAAACCTAGTACTTCCTGTTGACCTAGAATCATGAAATTTGGTAATAGGCAATATCATGTAGCACAAGTAAAGGAAAACATCCGAAAATCGAAAATTTTAGTTACATCATAAAAAAGTTTTTTAGAGAAAATAATTTGCGAAAATATTTTTTTGCGGAATCCTCAGTGGGCGAGTCGGAGTCGTACTTGACGGCTTTTTTTATTCTCCGACGCAAACAAGAGGGATGTTATAAGTTTGATCGCTATATGTGTGTGTCTATTTATGGCACCGTAGCTCTAAAACGGGTGAACCGATTTGCATGCGGTTTTTTTTTTATTTGTAAGCAGGTATTTTAGCGGTAGTTTTAACTGTAGCTTAAACTTTTTTTATCAAAATTGGTTTTATCCGTTTCAAGGTCATCAGCTCTTTTGTTAGCTGCGATAGGGGTCTTAGACGCATAATGGGTTTTACTTTCAAACATACCTATGTGTGACCTAAAATTTGAAACACCCATGTATGCTATATAACTTTGCAAGATTAAGGGTTTTTAGCTTTTTGACGTGATAACGTCTTAAATCGATGAACTCTTCCACTCCATCGGCCGCTACGTCCGAGTAGAAGAGAGACAGCGGCAGCACACAACCTACACGTGAACTGTTTTGTTCAATGCCAATTGTTTTTTAGGAATTTTTTATTTTCTTATAATAAGATGGGTAGAGCAAATATGCGGTCAGCGCATCAAGGAAATAACCTATGGAGGACCGATGAAATTGCTGCTTGCTATACTCCGCTACGGGTCGTAGATGAAGTAGCTCCACCTCACAGGAAAACTGCAGCCAAATAACTCCCAGGAGGGTTGTTGCGTTCCTGCGTGTCAGTGAGCAATTACCGTAACCCGTGAAACTGTTCAAAAGGAAAGAGATTGCAATATTATTATATGTATATATATAATTATAAAGATGGACCACCGCCAGGAAAAGGTGCCCGTGGTGCACCCAGGTGAACTAAGCAGGTGGACCACGACCGAAGAGGGAGACTAACACCACGTGTATTTCACGTGCTTAAAAAATTCTTCGCGCCCGTCTTTTTGAATAACCTTAGGAATACCTTTCACAACCCAAAAGTTGTTGAAAGCACAGTATGCGACCAACAGTCGGGATCGACGGCTTAACGTGCCCTCCGAGCTCGGGAGAAGTTACGTTTAAACTCATCCGATGACAGGCTGCGGTCGTCGTTGTTCGGTTAGAAAGACATGCGGAACTAAATTCTATAATGATAAGAACTTACGTGAGAAGAGCAATGAATGTTAAAGAAGCGAGTGAGGTATGTAAGGATCGAGTCACGTGGCGCTCGGTTGTCTCTGCCTACCCCGCAAGGGATTTGGCGTGATGTTATAGATAGATAAATAGAACTTACGTCATTTTTGTTTTTGGATTTATTCTCATTTTTTAGAAAAGTATGTTTTGAGAAAAATTACATTTTCTCTATATTGTTTTGATTACAGTTCGCCTCGGCATTTTTCGTATGTTGAGCTAGCGTGAAGAGAATTTGATATGGACACGACATTGACAGAACGACGGACGATTTGTTTTTTATGTCCAAAGAGTTTTATGGTAAAAATCATGTTTTTGTTGGGAATTAATAACAAATCTTATTTATTTCATACAACGTCGGGATGCATAGAAGCGTATGACTCCCACTGATGTAAAGCGATTACTATAGCTTATGAACGCTTGCAAACATTAAGTATCAATCGTTGTCATCTCTGCTGCGAACACAGTAACTCCTTAGGAACTTAGGGGTGGTCCACTAATAACGTGAGATTTTAGTCGAACTGAATCTCTGAAATCTGACATAATAGCAAGCAAAGCATGATCGATTGTTTAGGTGGCACCGCCCACCGGCCAGCCACACACTCGACGACGAGCGACTCGACGAACGTGGCAACGTACAAAGATGAGTAACTGCACGGACAAGTTTTTAAACTACGTTGCTTACGGTGAAGGTAAGCCTGCTCTAATTATTTCGAGCGATACCGGTCCCGACGACGTCGCAAAATGATTTTTTATATATATATAAGTTCAGCATATTAGCTCCGCTTTGCCTGACGGTAAGCGAAATATGAGCCCAAATCACAACTGCAGCTGGCAAAAGACTACACAGTGTCGTGTCAGTTGACGCAGGAATTGCCGAACTTTTTGGTACGCGAAGAACTACTCGTCAGCAGATTTTAAAGATAAAAGATAAAAATTCTTTATTTGCCTTTAGACCCTCACGGGCACTTAGACACGTCTTACATTTTCAATATTATATCTTATCATTATTTTTTTTTTTAAGTTTTCTCTTTTTTAATCTACCAGCATTTCAAATGACCATTGGCGAAGAAGAAATGCCGAAAGAAACTTGCCGATATAGGTCTTTTTTTTTCCAAATCATCTTATACATATTACAATAAATATAATGAGTGTACATATAGTGATATCAAGTGGTACAATTAAAGTTATATTAATTCATGTGCTGAATCATTTCCATACATCTCTGTCAGTTACATATTCATCGATTCTATAATAACCCTTCTTACATAGAGTATTTTTGATGTGTCTTTTGAACATATAGTCAGGCAAGGACAGAACTGTTTCAGGTAATTTATTGTAGAATCGAATACAATTTACCACAAAAGATCTATTAGTCTTAGCAAGTCGATGTACTGGCATACGCAATCTATTCCTGCTCCTAAGATTTTCAGTACATTTTGAAAACGAATTTATATTTTTACGAGCATACATGATGTTCTCATAAATATATTGAGAGGTAACCGTGAGGATATTTATTTCTTTAAATAGTTCTCTAAGTGATTCCCTGGAGCCCATGTTATAAATAGAGCGGATGGCTCTTTTTTGTAATATGAAAATAGTTTCTATATCAGCCGCTCTTCCCCACAACAATATACCATATGACATAATGCTGTGAAAGTAGCTGAAATAGACTAAGCGAGCGGTAGCCACATCCGTTAATTGTCTAATTCTCCTAACGGCATATGCGGCAGAGCTGAGCTTACTGGACAGTTTATTTATGTGAGGGCCCCACTGCAATTTTGAGTCTATCGTAATTCCAAGAAATACAGTATCATTAATAAATTCTAGTATATTATTGTCAACAAAAACTTGTGTATTGGAAGACGCCACATTTGGAAGACTAAATTTTATACATTTGGTTTTAGTTGAATTTAATAAAAGATTATTGCATGTGAACCAATTTAGAATGGCAGATAGAACACTATTTACCTTGTCAATATTTTCGCACCGGCGAGCAACATTAAAAATTAAAGAAGTGTCATCGGCAAACAGTAGTATATCCGCCGTTTTCTGCACCATGTATGGCAGATCATTTATATATACTAAAAATAAAAAGGGTCCCAATATAGAGCCCTGGGGCACCCCAATATTAACATTACTGCCTTTAGATTTGACCCCATTTATGTCAACTGTTTGTATTCTATTGTTTAAGTAAGTTGCGATCAAATCATGGGCTTTACCTCTAACTCCATAATGGCACAGCTTGAGCAATAATGTCCGATGGTCGACACAATCAAAAGCTTTGGAGAGATCACAGAATACCCCAATAGCATCCTGGGATCTCTCCCATGCGCTAAGAACATGCTTGACCAATGCCACCCCCGCATCTGTAGTTGATTTACCTGCTGTAAAGCCGTATTGTGCACTATGAAAAATTTCATTGGTCTTAAAATAGAGTTGTAATTGATCAAGCATTATCTTTTCGAATATTTTACTCAATACTGGCAAAATAGATATGGGTCTATAATTCCCCAGTTCACTTTTTTCACCAGACTTGAATAATGGAATTAATTTACTAAATTTCATTAAGTCTGGGAACACACCCATATCTATACATTGATTAAAAATAAATGCCAAGTGTGGAGCTATTGACTCAATAATATAATAGAATACTTTTATGGTCATTCCCCAATGATCTTCTGAGTTTTTAATGTTTAGTTGTTTAAAGGGTTTAATTATATCGCTTGATTGAATATGTGTAAATTGGAAAAGCTCCACTCCTGGTTGTACATTTTCCTTTAATAATTTCGCAGCAACATGAGGAGATGAATTGAGGGAGTCAGTGGTAATATAAGGGATATTAGTGAAGAAGTCATCAAATAGATTTGCTACTTGTTTAGCAGCTGTTACAGTTTGATTATTATGTTTAATAGAATACTCATTATCCCGTGGTTTATCTTTACCTGTTTCCTTTTTAACAATATCCCATACAGCCTTTATTTTATTTGACGACTGCTTAATTTTGTTTTTAATATACATTGATTTTGCAACTTTACAAACATTTTTAAATATTTTGGAATAATTTTTAACATATTTAACAAAGTCTGGGTCAAATCTATATGCCTTTTCTCCATATAATTCAAACATTTTATTTCTACTAATATACCTGTAGTTGCCCAATTATTAAACTTAAATTTATTCGTGGTATTAATCTTTTTATATTTGAATATGTTTTGGTACTCACTGGAGATACCATGAAACAAATTGGTATAGAGCAAATCAGGATTGTCTACAGAGTAATCCAATAATGGCAACCTTTCCCCCAGTACATTGTTGTATTTAATAAGTTTATTAGTGGTCAGTGGTCTATACAACAGATCACTTTTTAAATCTACATTATTTGAACATTGGTATACTACAAACTGACCATAATGATCTGAAGGCAAGTCGCCAATTATTGATTTATTGATATGCTCACAATTACAAAAGATATTATCTAGACAAGTCGCAGATGTGGCTGTTACACGTGTAGGCTCCAGGAAGACATTATTTAAATTAAATGATTTAAATAAATTTAAAAATCTAAGTGTTGTTTGTGTATTTACTAATATGTCTACATTGAAATCACCACATACGATTATGCTTTTTTTGCCTGTAAAAACTTTTCTTAAAGTATCCTCCATTACCTGCTCAAATTGTGTAAAATCACTGCTAGGAGGTCTGTATACACAAATAATTATGTA
Organism: Pyralis farinalis; assembly: GCA_947507595.1. Lineage (NCBI taxonomy): Eukaryota > Metazoa > Arthropoda > Insecta > Lepidoptera > Pyralidae > Pyralis > Pyralis farinalis. The sequence continues at coordinate 4,648,564 of OX382263.1, forward strand.
GTTATCTAGTTCAACACATGAAATCTCAATAGTGCATTCAACAGAGAGCCTAACAATGTCCTTACGTTCTTTGGCTTTGTGGCATTTTTTTATAGTAATCATTGAACCGCCTCTAATCGAAGACTCTCTATTAAAGATACTAACTATTTTATAATTATTGATACCAAGTAATATTTCACTTTTCTTTAGCCAATGTTCCGTTAAACATAGTATATCAATATTATATTTTTCTAAAAATAATTCTACTATTTCTTCACAGCCAGGAAAGCCTTGAATATTTTGATGTACAAAGTTTAGGTATTGCTTTCCTTTTGTCTTTTTCAGCAGTTTAAATCTGCAGTCAAATCTACACAATTACTTTGTAGTTTACATTGTAAACTGTTAATACTATTAATATTATAAGCCACTTTTTTTTTGATTGGGACGGTATGCGCGACTACTTTGCTTCCATTCCATGGGTGCAGCGCTGTTTCAGTGAGAAGAATATAACGTTGAGTGCTGCGGCTATTGTTGACGAGATCGGCGTTGGCATGGAATACTACATTCCCCACTCCGATGTCGTCATCAAAAGCCAGAGATGCCCTTGGTTTAATCGCGAAAATGCACTGAAGCTGTTAGTAACAAACCTATATTAGCAAGTTTATTTCTGCATTTCTTCTTCGTCAATGGTCATTTCCGAAATGCTAGTAGATTAAAAAAATAAAAAATATAATAAGAGAATTGATTAAGATACAATAAGATTATATTTTAAAAAATGTAAGACGTGTCTAAGTGCCCGCGAGGTTCCAATGGCAAATAAAGAATTTTATCATATTTTAGAAAACTTACGCAAAATAAAATATGATCTCACTATGGAGTCTGATGTACAAAATGAGGTAGGAGTAGATGTTAAAAAGAAACAAAATAATACGTAAATATTTAATTTTATAAAACGAGATATAGGTACATGTGACCACATATGTTTCAATATAAAATATACACACAGCGACTGTATAAGCTATACAAAATCATTCAAATATCATATAATATCAACCTTTAGTGCAACGTCGTAAGATGCACGAGTGTATAACTTGATATTGACTCTGCGTACACAGAACAAAATAAATGAATAACTTGATAATTTAGCACATATCCTTGAGGGGAATATTCTTACGTAACATATTCAACATTTTTAAAGTTATACTTCTTTTGGCGTGCTAGGGGAAAATGATGAATACGACATTGACATATAAAACCGACACCACGAAGTTGGCTAGTAAACGTCTCTCAAGTTTGGTTCGTGGCTATATTCAAGGTAGTTATTGAAATACTTATTTATGAATGTACAACAGTTTTACATCAGTGCAGATAATATATATATATGTATGTATGGTGGTGAATGATATTTACTACCACTACAACTTCACGCCAAATCCCTTGCAGGGTAGGCAGAGAGTACCAAGAGCCACGTCACTTGATCCTTACACACCTCACTCGCTTCTTTAACATTCATTGCTATTTTCATGCACGCTCGCCGGTTTTTAAGGCTCCTGACATCACCTTCTGATAGAACATGATAAATTTGGTCATGGCAGGTTAGTCTTAGCTCCTACATTCTTTCACTTTTGTATTGTATGTCTGTTTCGTAATTCTTTCTTGCTGCATTATTTCCACATGTCCGAACCAACGGAGCATGCCTCTTATTTAAACACCGGCGCTTTCTTTCAGACCTACTCTGTTTCTAACATCATCATTGCGAATACGGTCTACAAGGGTTACGCCACAAATTTTGCGCAACGCTCGAATTTCGACCGCGTTTAACGTACTTTCATGCTCTCTCTGCCATACCCAGCTTTCATAAGTAAGCGTTGGGACCTGCATGTGTATAGCGAGTTGTGTCTTCTGGCTCAAGTTTTTGCTGCCAAAAAGTTTTCCCAACGCTCCATTCACTCGGCTTTCCACATCAGCGGTGTACCTTCTATCCCTGCTGAAAGCGCATCCAAGATATACAATCTCACCCACTTGTTTCCACACTTCATCATCAACCGTAATCCTTACATTGGTCCTGGTTTCTTCTCCTTCAAACACAATTATCTTTATTCAATAGTAAGCCTTTCTCCATAGAATAGTCTTTCATCGTTGTGACCAGTGTTTGTAGTTCAGATGGTGGTTCTGCAAATATCACAGCATCGTCTGCATACAGCAGACAGTTCACCACTAGGTAACCTATGCGCAATCCTACATTCGTTGACCTTGTTCTCTGTAGACAACTGTCGAGATACAGAATAAACAGCCTAGCAGATAGCACGCCACCCTGTTTCACACCAAACCAGGGTGACATGTTCCCATCTATCGGTACACATGCTGAGCAATCCTTGTAAGTGGACTGCACAGCACGGAGCAGTGAACCGTCAATCCCATATCTCGGCAATACGTCCCACAGTTCCTTTCGCACAACCCTATCAAACGCTTTCTCAAGATCCACAATACCGCAGAAAACCTTGTGGTCTATGGCCAGATGCCTTTCCACGATATTGCGGAATGAGAAAACTTGATCCTTACATCCCCTTCCATTTTGGAATCTCTCTGTGATATTTATTAATGATTTATTATATTATTATGTACTACACACGTTTGTAAAATAAACCGATTTAGTTGCAATTTGATCTAACCTGCTTTGTGTGCTTCCGCCACCAATTAGTTCATGCGGCCTAGCGCCGGCCGGCACCCACCCACTACTGTTAGTACGTGCTACATGCCGACGCTGCCATGGCTGCTCCGGTAGTCTCTGCCTCGGCTGCTGCGGTCGTCCGCCATCTGGAACAGAACCCGCATGCCCCCACCACCACCGTCGCTGCCACGACTAGCAACGCGCTAGCGACTACCGCGCTAGCGACTACCGCGCTAGCGACTACCGGAGCAGCCATGGCAGCGTCGGCATGTAGCACGTACTAACAGTAGTGGGTGGGTGCCGGCCGGCGCTAGGCCGCATGAACTAATTGGTGGCGGAAGCACACAAAGCAGGTTAGATCAAATTGCATGTAAATTTGACTTTCGCAAAATAACGCCTGAATCTATTAACTAAAACGATTTGGCTCGCGGGAGGACATTTTTGGAGTTATTTTTGTTTTGTTACGCGAAAGAAGTATAACTTACACACACACATTTTTTTTAACTTACGTCACCGACAACAGAGGGTTTTTAATGAAAATAAACTGCCGCCGAGTACGTTGTAAAGTTGCGTCATATGGCTTCCTTTTTCACCATTTACGTACAGAATCCTAATAACATTTATCAGTTTGGCTAATTACGAGTAGTTTATTCCTAACTTGATATGCATTTTCGCTCATATTTCTTGAGCATGCTTTTTCATTTAAGTTATAAATCAAAAATCTTGCACAAGACCTCGTGTAGGTACTTTGATCTTACTTGACTATCTTCATTATTTCATAATATAAGCAGAATATTACCAGCACCATCGTTTGCACTAAAAAAAAAACACGTTAATAAAACAATTGATTCTGTTAATTCGAGACTTATAAAGATCCGATGCGAATTGTCCAAATGATTTGACGATTAGTGCCAAAATATACAGGATGTTCCGTAAATAGTACGATACACTTGAGGTATATTTATGTACATATATAATACATTTGCACGGGGCACGTAGCAAACTACAAAAGTTACTCTAGTGAAATGTTCAATTATTTATACATCTCTCTACACCAAGTCCCGTGTGGTCTAGGCAGATTAACTGTTTCATGACTCGGTGATATGAAATATTACTGTTTTTTTTTTTTCAAATAATTGACTATTATCCTACAGAAAGCGTTATATTAAAGTTAATAGTTTTAAGAGGTAGGGCGCATCAAAGCAGCCCGTCTGGGGAAGTACCTCCACCTCACAGAAAACCGCAGCCAAATAACAACTCCCTAGAGGGTTGTTGTGTTCCTGCGTGTGAGTGAGATCACCAGTACGCTCCCAAGGAGCTGCCGTGGAAGCAGCTGAGAAGGCATCGCGCAAGTGATACCACTTTACATCACGTGGGCCGTATGCTTGTATGCCACCCGGCGTAGCATAAAAAAAAAGTTACTTTAAAACCGGTCCCTGGTTCGAATCCTGGCGTAGGGATGTATAACTAAATTCATGTCTTCGGATTTCTGTATACATTTGAAATTATACACTCACACGTATAGCCGACCCTGGGCTCCGAAGCGAAAGCGTAGGACGTAACCGGAATTAATGCTCGGATGATGATGATGATTTGAAATTATTCATTCGACGGTGAAGAACTTTGTGAAGAAATCCGCGTGTCCAAGAAACTATATTTCGAAAGCCATGTGGCTTAACCTAAGAAAGGTTCGGTTTCTCTTCTGTCGGTCTGACATAGCTAGACAGTCGTTTAACCTCGATTTATAATGGATTAGTAAACGGTTTGATGCAAGGAAGCAGATTAAAAGTTGATTATTTCCATAATAATAACACTTTAACTAAGGTAATCTCATGTCATTACATTTTTTGTCATATTCCAAAATAATTAACTTTTAATACAGGAATACGTATGGGAAATTTCCTTATTCAACATTTATTATTCCGAAAATAATAACACTTTCACTAAAGCAATTTTTGTCACCTTAGTCTCCATCCAAATTATTTACTTTCACGGTAACTAAAAAAAACATTTTTAGTTATTCATGGTAATTATGGAACACCTTGCATATTATACGTATAAAATTTTAGAAAATTGTACATTGTTTAACTAGAAAATAATATACTTAGGTACTTTTAAGAAATAGAAGGCTGCTGAATGCTGATTAGAAGCTATAAGATTGTCTTTTATAAAAAATATATATTCATCAAAATAAGTCCGCATTTATAATAGATTTAATAATTCACACATATACAGTAATATATCTTATATTTACTTAACTAAATTATAAAGTTTTAAAAATATAGGAATCTAAATTAGTTGCATTTTCAATTTTACTGGCCGCTAAAATGCGTGATGTATTACATTTAAATCGTAAACTATTAACTTACGTTATTTTCGAAAATATTAAAAATAATTACTAAAACAGATCACCATGTATTTGAAGACCTTTTAAAATAATATACTTTTATAGTATTGATTCAGCATAAAATATTAACATATGGATAAGTCTTAGAAAATGTAAAAAAACTATTTTATTACATTTTCTAAGACTATGAATTCTATGAATATGAACATTCTATGAATATCTAATACTGATCGATACGCAAAAGTTTACTGTTTTAAAATAATGGTTTTTAAACAATCGACTGTCATATGTTAAGATTTATTTTAATAAGTAATTATTGCCTTTTCTTATTTCTAAAATATTTTTAAAATCGAGATCACAACTCACAATTCAAAAATATAGAGAGAAAGGAATATCCAATTTGAGATCGATATTTATTACACTTTTTTAATAAATTATAAAAAAAGACTTTCACTGTCAAAAAGATAAAAATAAAACTACTTCTTCAGCACATTACTTAAAACTTTAGACATTTAAAAATATTATACTACATAATTTCAAAAATACTGGCCCCGAATCTTTTTCTAATATTACAGACTTACGCTAATATTTAAGTTATTCGTAATGTAGACTTAAGCGCCAACTGTTTAATATAAATTATAAACAGACGAAATTTCTAATACGATGGAATATGATACGAGAGTCAGATGCTAGGCTCAATAATAACATCCGAACCAATAAACAGATAAATATAAAATGGAGTCGTCAGTCATGATTTTTTACGCTATTCGTAAAGATGTATGTATGTATATCTTCACGTCAGATCTCTTGTGGGGTAGATAGAGAGAACCGAGCGCCATAAGACTCAGTTCTTACACACCTCACTCGCGTCTTTAAAATTTTCTTTTAATGCATGCTAGACGCTTTCTAGGTCTCCTGATGTCACCTTCTGATAAAACACGACCAATTTGGTCATGGTAGGTGAGTCTTGATCTTCCTCGGCTCCTACATCTTTTCACTTTCACATTGTATATCTGTTTCGTCTTTATTCCATCTAGCATTATTTCTACATGTCCGAGCCAACGGATGACTTTTCTTATCTTAACACCGACACTCTCTTTCAGATCAACTCTCTTTCAAAAAACACTCGTTGTTAAAGATGATATTTATAATAGTGAGCAAGTGAGAGGGTATGACTCCTAGTACTAACATTATAGCTACGCGCCGCTGCTCTTTTAGTGTGAATTGTTCATTTGATTTAAATATTGATGTATTTTGCAGTAGCAAAACACATATAAGGAAACAGATACTGACTGAAACATTTAGTGATGATTGTGCTCCATAATAATGTATTATTAGACGTTAAGTACATATTTCCTGTTTATTCTTCACCTGTAGCTTGTAAATCATATGCAGTGATAATAAATTACTATTGTTAAGTATGTAAACAATTGATAATCTATCTGTGGTAGCTTGTAATTGGCTTATATTCATTCAAATTTAGACGTTCGTATTGTAATAATAGGTGTAAGCTTCCCTCAACATAATAAACTAAAATAAATTTAAGTCCTTTGATGCCTAAAACGACCCTTCGATTTATAATATAACAACACTATATGTGCATCAACACCTAAAGGTGTCGACTTTTCTTTATCGAAATGACCGTTATAAATGTCTAAAAACGGTGTGAACGAATTTCAAGAAGGTCGCAAGAAAATTAAATTTGCGCCCAATCTGAAACCAAGACCTATCTGTGTATATTTTACAAAATATAGCAGACAGTATTTAAACGAGTTGTTGGATTTAATAGTCGTTCGAGATATTTTGAAGTTCTATCTATGTGCAAGTTCACGCCAAATCGTTTGCGGTGTAGGCAGAGAGAACCAACCGCCACATGACTCGATCCTTATACACCTCACTCGCTTCTTTAGCATTGCTCTTCTTTTGCACGCTCGCCGATTTCTAAGGTTCCTGACGTCACCTTCTTATAAAACACGATCAATTTGGACATGGTAGGTAACTGGCCTTCCTCGGCTCCTACATCCTTCTACTTTTATGCTGTATATCTGTTTGGTAATTCTTTCCTACTGCACTTTTTTACATGTACGAACTAACGGAGCATGCATCTTTTTATTTTAACACTGATACTCTCTTTCAGATTAACTCTGTTTACAACATCATTGCGAATATGGTCAAGCATTACTCCACAAATTATTGGTTATTTTGAAGTTGGTTATATATGTACTAATACTGTATGTACTAAACTTATATATGTAATAATATGGGAATCGTGAAAAGAATGTCAATGTCACCATGACTATACGATTTGGTGTAAACGCGGCCAATAAATGAAGCAATTTTTTTTAGAATTATATTAAGGAGAATAGCAATAGACATTATGAATATGTAATAGTGGAATTGGCAAACCTATACCAAATGAGACTTTATAGGCTAATTAGATTATTTGAGTGCCAAATGGATCCTGAAAATAGCATCTTAGGGAAATTATTCACCATTACTAGCGTTTCAGATTCCTCTAGTTACATATCTGATCCAAATCACTTTTGCAATATATAATCGTCTACTATTCGTTGTCAAAAAGCGCATAAAACAACATTACGCTTTACTATCTTACTTTTATTATCAATAATATAAAATCCTTTTTCAGTAATATTATTAAACATTTGAAACAAAACAATATTACTTATCTAGTGAATGTTTTATACAAAAAATATATAAATTTAAAAAAATAGGAAAACATTTTTCTTTAATTCTAATATTGCCACGAACGCCCTGTATAATAATAATGTATGTAATTTTTACATTTTGTGGAACTTTTTTGAGCTTTTTAATTTATACTTAATTAATTTTTAATACTTAAAAAAATATTTATTTTCATATTCTTAACTAAGTTTACTTATTATAATAAAACAACTGTTTCTCATATAGAATAGTATAACATTGACGTAGTATTTTCCTGTAAACTGCAGTATAAAAAATAATTTTATTTCATGTTTCTAATTTCAGTTACTATAAATACCATTAGCTTAACCATTTCAAGACTGATTTGACATATCATTGGCAACTCGGCCTTAAAATGGCAACGGGTAAAGTAATTGAACTTTTATTATCATTTTTTATAACCGTGCTTTGTTCACTAAAGAGTAAACTTATATATATAAATATAGTGATTTTGAATGGATAAAAGTAACTATAAAACACAATAAAAAATATCTTACAACATAAAACTTTTTTCCAGGGCATCTGTTTTCAGTTGTGCATGTTGAGCGCGATCAACCGACAAAAATCTCACTTCAACAATAATACATACTCTTTAAAGATTGCATGTGTCTACCTATTACGGTATAAAAGATACAACCATGTCACAGATGGCCAGAAAAACAGCGGATCCTTAGTAATATGGTAAAAAGTGTACTGAACTGGGAAATGTATAAAAAAACTTAACTCGATGAAGTAAACACATAACATTTAAATAACGATATGAAAAACTATGAACAGAGTAAAAAAAAAAATTTTGCACTTGACAAAAATTGATCTAATAATCTTTTCTTCAAATCCGTATGTGATAAATCCAGAACAATTACATTATTAAAGGAAGCTGTTAAAAGTACACAAACAAATTAAAAATGGACATTATTTCAGGACGGTATTTTTATAAATGAATATTAATTTACTGCATACGCCATTAATACAAATCCACAACTAGAAGCCAAACACCCTGTACATACATACATTAAAATTACTCTTAACCAAAACGTATACGTAAACACTTCGTATAAAAAATATCTTAACATAATAAATGTATAATAATTACTGGCCTTAAGTTAATGTAATGCCACACATTGTAAACGTTTCTTTTGTCAATTTACGTCTCTTTCTAAGTAATTATTGACAAAAAATCTTGCATCGTTAAAAACAATATGCAATTTCCAGTTTGTCGAAACAACTGCAAAGTCTTATAATCAAAAAACTACAGGCGCGGGAAAAGTGTCACACAAAAAGCTATCGCATCGCGCCCGCCTTTTGTGTGACGGTTGCATAGAAACAAGAATGTCACAAAAAATCCCGTCCCGGATTGCTGTCGCTTTCCCCGCGCCTGTGGGTTTTGGCTTTTTATCAACTATGTCACACAAAAGTGGTTCTTATGACACAATGTGACATAAAATTATTATTTTATTGAAAAACTACTTCTATCGAAGTGGCGATGTTGAGAAGAAGAGGTATGTCTTGTAATTGCAAACTAAATATGTTTTTAAATTTAATTGAAACAATAAATCTAATTTTAATTCAACAATAAATCGACGTTTAATTACGTTGTTTTGTTTCTTTTATACAACGTCGGGAGGCATAGAAGCATACGACCCACCTGATTTAAAGTGGTGAACGGTTATGAACGCTTGCAATAAGTTAAATATCGCTCGCGCGATGCCACTTCTGCTGCTAACATACTCACTCCTTAGGAGGTCACTGGTGAACTCGCGCACACGCAGGAACACAACCATCAACCAGGGAGTCATTTGACTGCTATTCTCTGTGAATTGGAGGTACCTCCGCCGACGAGTCGCTTTGACGCGCCGTACCTCTCTTAAAAGTACCCAGACCGAGACAAACAGACTCAAAAGTTCACGAGTATTCTTTGAAGAAAAAAATGCGAGTGTTATTCTTGGCAAATTTTATATAACATAAGTGCTATACGTATATGAACATGTACGATAAATATATTTTGACGAGCTCGGTGGCGCACTGGTTAGTAACGCTACTTTGACACCAACGCTCGTGAGTTCGATTCTCACACAAGACAACCATTTGTGTGCATGGACATACCTGTTGGGTCTTGGTCTGAGTGTTTTTAAGACAGGTAGGGCACATAGAAGCCCGTCTGGGGAAGTACCTCCACCTCACAGAAAACAGCAGTCAAATAACAAGTCCCTTGAGGGTTGTTGCCATTCCTGTGTGAGAGTGAGTTCAACAGTGACTTCCTAAGGAGTTGCTATGTGATAGCGTTAGTGATACTTAATATATTGCTAGCGTTCATAGGCTACGGTAACCACTTTACATCAGATGAGCCGTATACTTGTATGCCTTCCGATGCTACATAAACAAAAAATAATAATACAAGTTTTTCCTGACTGAATAAAACAAAGGAGTTTTAAATTGGAGAAGTTTAAAAAAATGACTGGCTACTGAGAGCCCTTTCAAAATCATGAACGAGGAGAAGTGACAGAGCAGAGGGTGGGTAATTTATGCTTGGGAGAGGAGAAAGGCAAAAGGGGTAAAGGGTTATTATTAAAATTTCCATTGCAGAATGGGAACCTTGTTTTAGATGTGTTGTCAGTGTCTCCTCATGTGCAGTCCGAGGTGGTCAGATCTGGCGAAGGACCTTCTGCACAGCGGGCATGTGAACGGTCTGTGGCCGGTGTGCTTGCGGGTGTGTCTCGTCAGCTCGTCGGAACGGGCGAAGCGCCACTCGCATCCCGCCCAACCGCACGAGTAAGGCTTCTCACCTGAAATAACCAAGGATGATGACATAAAAAAAGGAAGCGTGTGAAACGAAACCATATAACGAGAACTAGTGATACCGATATTACGTGGTAACTCAATTTACCGCTACGGGACGACGCGACGGCCACCGGTAGACCCAAGCTACCGGTGGTCAGGGCTCCAGAGTGAGGAACCTTCTCACAATACGGGCCGTGTCCAAAAGAACCGCCTTCTGAATCTGGTTCTTGACCCAACTGCCAAGCGAGAGCCTCTCAAGATATCGGTCGAGGCTCTTCGCTATAAGCCCGTTTACTGTCACGACTATTGGAACAATTATCGTTGAGTCCACACGCCACATGGCGGTAACCTCATGAGCCAAGTCCAAGTACTTAGAAAGTTTCTCTTTCTCAGCTTTCACGAGGTTTTCGTCATGAGGAATGGTAACGTCAACGAGAACTGCACGGCGTGTCTCCCGATCTATTATCACAATATCGGGCCTATTGGCGACAATAGTCCTGTCTGTGATAATTGACCGGTCCCAGTAGAGCGTGATACTACCGTTCTCGAGAACTGGCGCTGGTGCATATTAATTATTATTATTATTTTTGCCTATAATAGTTTTGTAATGTATTTTTGACTGATATAAGTATAGGAATTGCATTTTATTATATTTATTTTTAGTATAACGTTAATTGTCACCGTCGGAATAATTATTATTGGGATGTGACGTTTGTAGTGTATGATTAGTTTTGACATTTTTAGATATGAACATTTATACTTAAGATTATATAATATTTTAGCCGCCCGAAGGAAAATACCCGCACGTTCAAGGAATTATATTTCGATTGACCTAAAGAAAGGTCTAGTTTTCCAAGCGGAAATGAGTATATTTGCCAAATCCTTACGCTTAGGTAACGGATGCCGCCAATCCTGATGGATTATAAAACTAGGACAATGAAGACAGTCTGCAGTCATCCAAGCCCCTCAAAATATATAAAAAAAAACATACCGGTGTGAGTTCGTTTATGCGCTTTCAAATGTGAACTCTTCGTGTAAACCTTATGGCATCCGGCTACGTCGCATTTATGAAGCCTCCTTCTGCTTTGAACATCATTGTTGTTGACTAAGTCGTTCTTCTCTTTATCAGCTGTTTTCGTGAACGTCTTCCTTTGAGCCAGTTGGTTCAGCGAGCCGGTCAAGGCGTTTTGTAGAGCAGTGTTTAGAAGGAAGTTCTTCAGTTCCTCGGTGGGTTTGTGCGGGACGGGGAACGGGATGAGGGGCGGCAGGAATGGTTTGTGTGGTATTTCGATGGGGTGCGTTTGCGGGGATGGCAACGTTATTTGTGTTGTCGGTGGTTTCAGCCTGAAATAAAAAGAAGGTAAATATTAAATCCAACGATGAAAGTTAGACGAACAAGGCTCGCTTTTTGTGTATTTTTTTTTATTTTTCTTTTACTACAACGTCGGGACGCATACAAGCATGCGGCGCACCAGATAAAAAGTGGTAATCGTAGCCCATGATCACTCGCAACACATTAAGTATTACTCGCGCGATGTCACCTCAGCTGCTTAAGTACTTCCTATTTACTTACTACCTATTCAAGGGGTCGGTACCAGAAGCGTGCACGTCGCGACCCTGCCAGTCCAACACTGGACTGCAATTCTGGACCTAAATACAAACCGCACAAACGCGCGGATTAGGGCGTCCCCCGTAGGCGACGCGCACCGATCCGCCCTTGTCGGTGCGGGTTTAAGTGCATGCGGCGGTGGGGGCCGCCACCCACCACGCAACGCCCAACCTGGCGGGTCGAGGAGAGCTGAGTGTCGTATAGGCACATGGAATGTGAGAGGTGGATTACAAGATAAGATGAATGAGTTGATAGATATAATGAATGAGAGATGCCTAGATGTTTTGTGTGTGTCAGAGACCAAGCGAAAGGGAAGCGACGCCGAAGATCTGCCCGGTGGCATGATGGCCCTGTGGTCCGGGGTAAACCAGGATGATCATGCCAGCGCTGGCGTAGGCGTTGTGCTTTCATCTCGCTTGGCCGCTGGTGTGAAAGATTACGATTTAGTAGGGCCAAGACTTCTCTGGGTTAAAATAAAACTGGGGATTACGCGAGTCTTTTTGGTTGCAGCATATGCTCCTGTAAGCTCTACTAATCCCCAGGAGCTCGAGAAGTTTTGGGAGACCGCAAGGGGTGTTCTGGATTTGGCTGATGCGAATGAACGGATAATTATGTGTGGAGATCTGAATGGATGGGTTGGGACCAAGCGCAGCAGTTATGAGGCTGTGCTTGGTCCATACGGAGATAAGAGAGTGAACGATGCTGGTAAGTTACTTTTAGACGTATGTATGGAACGAAACCTCCTTGTGACGAACACGTTCTTCCATCACAAGGATATTCACACGTACACATGGAGACGGAATGAACAGAAAAGTGTGATTGATCTGATTTTGATAGATGGACGTCTCCGAAAGTCGTTAATGGATACAAGAGCCTTCAGAGGCCCCACTCTTGAAACGGACCACTATCTGGTGATAAGCCGATTTGTGGACCTTTTCAAGAAGTGGAGGCATTGGCGAGTGCGTATTCCTTTCGGAGACCATGAAAGAATAAGAAGTGAAAAATTGGAAGATGAAAGTGTGAGGAGTACGTATGTACGTCTAGTCAGTGAAAGACTTGCGAACGCGAGTCTTTCCGACTCAGATGTAGACGAATGTTGGAAAGTTCTGAAAGAAAGTATGGTGGACAGTGCGAAAGAAGCATGTGGATGCGCAAAGAGACGTAGAACACTGAAAGGAGATGCCTGGTGGGATGCGGAGGTTCAATCCTCCGTGGATAAAAAGAGGAGAGCATGGCTGGATTACGTATCATCTTTGCACCAGAGTGATAGTATGAAAGAGAAGAAGAAAGAAATATACCGTCGATGCAAGAATGAAACCAAAGCTTTAGTGAAAGAGAGGCGTGAAAGACTACTTATGAATGAGGAAGAGAGGCTGACGAAGAACTTCGAGGCTAATACCAAACTCTTCTGGAGAGAGGTAAAGAAGTCTCGGAGTGGATCGTCGGCATCCGGAATGGACAAGATAAAAGGTAAAGCTGGTGGCATTCTTGCTAACACTCAGGAGGTGTTAGAACGGTGGAGCGAATATTTTAGAGAAATGTATGATTATGTCCAGGGCGCTGGCACTGTGAATGAGTCCGTGACTGATTCGGCAGTGCCAACGTACCATGAAGACATTAGCATGGATGAGATTGAATGGTCGATACGAAGTTTGAAAAATGGAAAGTCTGCGGGAATCGATATGGTAACAGCTGAGATGATCAAACTGGGTGGCACCTACGTTAGGGACGCTTTCTGGTTTTTGAGCAAATTATGCTGGAGAACCGGAAGAGTCCCGAGCGATTGGAGACGCGCAGTCATCGTGCCCTTGTATAAAGGCAAGGGCTCACGTATGGACTGCGCCAACTATAGGGCCATCAGTTTGATCAGCCTAGCAGCTAAAGTGTATGGAAAAATCATTGAAAGGAGAATGAGGGTGAAATCCGATGGAATGCTTTGGGAAGCACAGGGGGGATTTCGAAGCGGCAGATGTACGGCTGAAGTTTTTTCGCTCCGCAATATCGTGGAAAAGCATCTGGCTATGGACCAGAAGGTTTTCTGCGGTTTTGTGGACCTTGAAAAAGCATTTGATAGGGTCGTGCGAAAGAATCTCTGGAACATCTTGCCCAGATATGGGATTGACGGTGACCTTCTACGTGCTGTGCAATCCACCTTGAGGATTGCACAGCATGTGTGAGAGTGAACGGCAGCTTGTCACCCTGGTTTGATACCAATATTGGTGTCAGACAGGGATGTGTGCTGTCGGCTCGGCTATTCATCCTGTATCTGGACAGTTGTCTTCAGAGAATGAGAAATATGAATGTGGGAATGCGAATGGGTGGCTCAGTGGTTAACTGCCTGCTTTATGCAGATGACGCAGTATTAATAGCAGAATCATCATCCGAACTGCAAACACTAGTCACAACAATGAAAGACGATTGTATGAAGAAAGGCTTACAATTGAATGCGAAGAAAACCAAAATAATGGTATTTGAAAGAGAGACAACCAGAACGAACACTAGGATTACGGTTGATGATGTAGTGTTGGAGCAAGTGGATGAGTTTGTATATCTTGGAAGCGCTTTTAGAAGCGATGGAAGGTACACCGCTGATGTGGAGAGACGAGTGAGTGCAGGGAATAGCGGGAATGGAGCGTTGGGTAAACTGTTTGGCAGCCGAAATCTAAGCCAGAAGGCACAGCTCGCTGTACACAGCGCGGTGTTAATCCCAACGCTAACTTATGGAAGTGAGAGCTGGGTATGGCAGAGAGAGCATGAAAGTAGAATAAATGCGGTCGAGATGCGAGCACTGCGAAAAATTTGTGGCATAACGCTTGTTGACCGCGTTCGAAATGATGACGTACGAAAGAGAGTTGGACTGAAAGAGAGTGTCGGTGTTAAGATAAGAAAGGGCATGCTCCGTTGGTTCGGACATGTAGAAAGAATGCAAGATGAAAGAATGACGAAACAGATATACAATGCGAAAGTGGAAGGATGTAGGATCCGAGGAAGACCAAGACTAACCTACCATGACCAAATTGGTCGTGTTTTATCAGAAGGTGATGTCAGGAGCCTTAGGAACCGGCGAGCGTGCATGAAAAGAGCTATGAATGTGAAAGAAGCGAGTGAAGTGTGTAACGACCGCGTCTTATGGCGCTCGGTTCTCTCTGCCTACCCCGCAAGGGACCTGGCGTGAAGATATACATACATACATACCTATTCAACTTTACATACTTATTGCATATGCATCATAAGAGGGGTAGGGCGCATCAAAGTCTGTCTGTGGGAGTCTGAGGTAGTAAGTACCTCCACCTCACAGAAAACCGCAGCCAAATAACTCACTAGAGGGATTTTGTGTGAGTGAGGTCACCAGTATACTCCTAAAGATTTGCTGTGTTAGCAGCATAGGCATCGCGCAGTCGCTAGAAAGTTAGCTACTTAGAGAACGCCGGGACCAACCTCTAAGGTGGCAATCAAGCATACGGCTCGCCTGATGGTAAACGGTCACCGTAGCCTATGGACATTGGCAACACCAGGCGTTGCCGACCCTATGGAGAAGCTCAAGACAGATAAACCCATCCACGGATAGGCTTCGGTCGACGTTGCTTAACCTGTGTGTTCGTTTCGAATGACACGCGCAATGGCGCCATTGAGCTCTCTACATGCATATCGAGCATGTGGTATATATGTAATTATGGTGATGGTAGCTGTAAAATGAGCCCTGTAAGGGCGTTGAAGAATTGAAAAGAAGAATGACATTAAACCTAATCCAATTTCCAAATTACATACCTATCATATCAATATAAATAAAAAAAAAACTTTTGTACTAAAATTAAAAAATATATATTATAACCAGTGATCGGATAATCGGGCGCTAATATACCTAAACTTCATTTTTATTCCCACAAAAGAATAATACGGACATGCCTTTCATGAGTCGTTTGAAATTCCTGAGATTGCTAAAAATGTTACCTGCACACAAAATATAGTTAGAACTCATTGTGAAAATGATATATTTTCATTGAATAATGCTTACATACCCTCTCGTACTTTCAAGACGGCTGTTCCTTGTTAAACTCTTATTGTATTTTTTTTTAGATTTAAAAAGCCGATTCTAATGAAACTTTTAATTTACAATAAAAGTTTTATGAAAACTGGTTTCGTAACAGGCCAGCAACCTAAACTACTTATGGAATTGAAACAATTGTAATTTTATGTGTAGCACCATTTATTTTCGTACAAAAGCAAATTATAATTATAAAATCTTTCACAAAAAATATGAATGAGAACTTTTTTAGTAGTAACCACTGCTATATTTTCATTATGTTACTTATAGTTGTTTTTACTAAATTGTTCAATCCCGGGTATCCCGGATTACTTATTAATTCAGGAAGGAATATCCATATTATTCTTTCAAGGAAAGAAGTTTAGGTATATAAGCGCCCGATTATCCGATCACTGATTATAACTCTATGTATGTATATCTTCACGCCAAGTCCCTTGCGGGGTAGGCAGAGAGAACCGAGCGCCATAAGACGCGGTCCTTGCATACTTCACTCGCTTCTGTGACATTCATAGCTCTTTTCATGCACGCTCGCCGGTTCCTGGGGCTTCTGACATCACCTTCTGATAAAACACGACCAATTTGGTTATGGTAGGTTAGTCTCGGCCTTCCTCGGCTCCTACATCCTTCCACTTTTGCATTGTATATCTGTTTCGTCATTCTTTCGTCCCGCATTATTTCTACATTACTATCTTTCTTTATATACTTTCTACATTATTATAACTCTAAATATTTAAAAAATAAATATTGGACAAATTACACATCGCCATCCAGCCCCAAAGTAAGCGAAGCTTGTGTTATGGGTACTAGACAACTGATAAACATACGTAAGTACATTTTTTATTATACACAGAAAATACCCAGACCAAGACAAACAGCCATGTTCATGCATACAAATGTTTGTATTGTGTGGGAATCGAACCCACGAGCGTTGGTGTCAAAGTAGCGTAACAGCGCGTTCCACCACTGCGCCACCGAGCTCGTCAACAGACAATTCAATATACTCGTATATCCTTCCATTCATCATTCAATTATACACTACATACATACTTACATCATGTAAGAAAGAAAGTTGGTCTAAAAGATAGTGTCGGTGTCAAGATAAGAAAAGGCATAGTCCGTTGGTTCGGACATGTTGAAAGAATGCTGAACGAAAGAACGACGAAACAGATACGCAATACAAAAGTGGAAGGATGTAGGAGCCGAGGCAGACTAAGACTAAACTACCATGACCAAATTGATCGTGTTTTATCAGAAGGTGATGTCAAGATCCTTAGAAACTGGCGGGCGTGCATGAGAAGAGCAATGAATGTTAAAGAAGCGAGTGAGGTGTGTAAGGACCGCGTCATATGACGATCGGTCCTCTCGGCCTACCCCGCAAGGAACCTGGCATGAAGATATACATACATAGTATTTGACGAGCTCGGTGGCGCAGTGGTGAAACGCGCTGTTACGCTACTTTGACACCAACGTTCGTGAGTTCGATTCCCAGTCCCACACAATACAAACATTTGTGTGCCTGAACATGTCTGTTTGTCTTGGTCTGGGTGTTTTCTATGTATAATAAGTATGTATTTACAAAAAAAAAATGTATTTACGTATGTTTATCAGTTGTCTAGTACCCATAACACAAGCTTC
This sequence comes from Pyralis farinalis, assembly GCA_947507595.1. Lineage (NCBI taxonomy): Eukaryota > Metazoa > Arthropoda > Insecta > Lepidoptera > Pyralidae > Pyralis > Pyralis farinalis. Next base: position 4,666,349 of record OX382263.1, read on the forward strand.
GCTTACTTTGGGGCTAGGTGGTGCTGTGTAATTTGTCCGACAATATTTATTTATTTATATTTGTAGTTGCATCCATTTAAACATCTTTTTTTTTTATTTAGCCTATATATAACCTTAAAATTCTGATATATAATCTTACATTTTACGTATTCCGGAAACGGCTCTAACACTCTGGATTAAATTTTGTATATAGATAAGGTTTTGATTTTTAATTTTATCAATATAGGCATCTTTTTAGAGTTCCGTGCCTTAAAAGGAAAAACGGAATCCTTATAGGATCACTTTGTTGTACGTGAGTCTGTCTGTCTGTCAAGACCGTTTTTCTCAGGAACGTGTGAGCTATCCAGATGAAATATTACATTTATATTAAATATATATAATATTCAAGTCTGCAATCCCTTCGAGTAGTGAAATAAACAAATCTAAGTCAACACAATCAAAAGATACGGCTGTTCATGCCTCGTTTATGCGCATATTTTGACCCTCGCAAGGGAATCAAAACCTACAGGATACTTCTTCTAGTTTACCTAGAATCATGAATCCTAATCCTAATAATATTATAAATGTGAATGTCCGTTTGTTTGTTACGCTTTCACGCGAAAACTACTCAACCGATCATCATGAAACTTTGTACACATATTCTTGGAGGTATCAGAAGTAACATAGGATACTTTTTATTAAAAAAAAATGCGAGAGAAGCCGCAGGTTAAAAATAGTAATATTATAAATGTTAATGTCCGTTTGTTTGTTACGCTTTCACGCGAAAACTACTCAACCGATCATCATGAAACTTTGTACACATATTCTTGGAGGTATCAGAAGTAACATAGGATACTTTTTATTAAATAAAAATGCGAGAGAAGCCGCAGGTTAAAGCTAGTAATATTATAAATGTTAATGTCCGTTTGTTTGTTACGCTTTCACGCGAAAACTACTCAACCGATCATCATGAAACTTTGTACACATACTCTTGGAGGTATCAGAAGTAACATGCGAAAAATGCGAGCGAAGCCGCGGGTAATAGCTATTAAAGAATAAAGGAAAAAATCCGCAAACTGTAAATTTGTAGTACCATCACACAAAAAAAACTTTTTTTGCGACAATGTTCCTGAACATTCCTATTCAACTTTTTTATGCTGAATCCGAATCTGAATCAAAATTCGAATATTCGAAAAAAAAACGCACACACAGACAAACGCACAGACAAACATATAGATTTCATTTAGGAACGGTGTTCCTGAAAATTATAATCTGCGGATCGTGTGACCCTAATACCAGCTATTTGACATTATGATTATTTCGTATTTGGTTCTGCCCCGTGTGTATCTATATTATAGTCACAAAGGTCCACGGTTCGAACCCGTCTTTTTGTACATTTTCACCTACAACGAGCTCGGTCGTGCAGTGGTTAGTAACGCTCGCGGGCAGGGCTTGTTTACCGGTTCATTTTCAAACCTCAATCAGCACAAGTACATTGGGAGCGTTTTGTTTAGGTTTGGCTCTACCTGAACCTTAAAGTAACCGGTATTCTTAAGGAGCAAAATCAATGAGGTTTTGAATCAATGAACCGGTTTTATAAGGTTTTCATTTCGCTCTTTTCGACATCATATTAGCCGAGACCTTGACGACCTTTAAAATTCACTTAAAAATTAAAAGCTACACGAAACCACATAATAATTAGAAGAAATTGAATATTCCGGCAGACACAATCTACGTGTTGCAACAACCGTTCTTTATGAGTTTACATCGTAACGTAGGTACCAATTTGTTCCAATTCGAATTAAGCAAGCAAGTCGTAACCTGCTCGCGCGACACGTGTGTGTTAAATCGGTTTTTTAACAATGATATTGTATTAAAAAGAGGTAGATGTGGTACTAGCGCGCAAAAACTGAGGCAATGAAATTAACCCAATTGGTCTAATATGCGCTATTCTATGATGCGCTGACGTATATCAAGCGCAACTCTTGACAGATAGCTATCTCTCTCTATATCATGCGTTCCGTTTTATCTATCCCCTTCTTAAGTAAGTAAGTACTATAATGTCGTAGTGGCACAATAACAAAACGACGCGCAGTATGAATATACGTCATCTTTAAATACAATATCATTGTTTTTTAAGGTTTTACGTAGCGCTCTCATTTAGGACGCACTCCGAACGAAACCTTTTCTAAAAACCGGTAAAAACCTTTATTTACCGGTATTTTCGAAACCGGTTCCAAGCCCAGCTCGTGGGTTCGATTCCCACAAGTGACAATTATTTGTGTGCATGAACAATTTTGTATGCCTTGATCTACGATACGGGCGCCTCAAAGCAGTCCGTCTGGGGAGGTAACTCTCCACACCTCACAGAAAACCGCAGCCGTATAACAACTCCCTGCAAGGTTATGTTCCTGCGAGTGAGTGAGTTAACAGTAAAATTCTAAGGAGTTACTGTGTTAGCGGTAGGGATACTTCCTGCATTGCAAGCGTTCATAGGCTACGGTAGCCACTTTACTGTATGGTATGGTGGGCTGTATGCTAGTTTGTCTCCCAATGTTGTATAAAAACCATAGGAATTGTATTAGGAATTATTGACTTACTTGTGTAGTTGCTGTTTCGGTTTCCTTGCGCTTCGAAGGTCCGGACCGACCTTGATTTTGGACACTTGGTGGTTCGACCTGAAAACACCAGATCTAGACTCAATTAAATTGCTTTCAGTATCTATCTATCTAGTCTGTGAACGCTTGCAATGCGTTACGTATCACTCACGCGACACCACCTCAGCTGCTAACACAGCAACTCCTTAAGAGCTTACCGGTGACCTTACTCACATGCAGAAACACAACAACTTCCCGGGAAGTTTGCTATTTGGTGCGGTTGCACTTGCATGCGGTTTTCTATAAGTCTGGGGTTTTTTATACCACTAACGTGGCAATTGTAGGTTGTATTGTATTATAAGAGATCAATCGGTTAACATCAGGCGGTATGCTTGTTTGTTACCTAGTACGAAAAAAATACTCACTCGTATAAAAACTGCGTTGATGTTGCTTCGATGTCTTTCATGAACTTCGAAGAGGTGGGGGTGGTGACGCCTGAAAAAAAACACTAAAGATAAAATACATTTTTTTAATATTTTTGTTATGGTGTTCCGAGGAGTACTTCGATATGATGTCAATATCCTCGTTTTACAAACGCACTGCCCGCCGAAGGCTGACAATTCATCCACACACACTGAAACTGCATTTTTTTTATACAACGTCGGCAGACATTCAAGCATACGGTTACCGTAGCGTTATCACTCTCGCGACGCCATCTCTGCTGCTAACACAGTTACTTCTTAGAAGCTTACTGGTGACCTCACTCACACGCAGGAACCCAACAACCCCCTGGGCTTACTGACTGCGGTTTTTCTGTGAGGTGGAGGTACTTCCCTAGACGAACTGTTTTGCTGCGCCCTACCTGTGCTATATATATATATATATATATGTAACTCCGGAACGGCTGTAATAATTTACTTAAAACATTTGCGCCCCTAGGGTACAGTGACTGCCTACTAAACGTACACTTGTTTGCTACCTAAACTGTATGTCTAAAGCTATTAATACCAAGTCTTAAATCAATAGTCTCGCACGTATGGCGTATCTGTAATAGTATTTATTCTATGCCCAGCGCTTGTTTATGATTACAAAAACCATCGGCATATCAAAAGCACAGAACTTCCTCTTATAGACGCCCATTATCCACTTTACGCACATAGGGGGGAATAAAAAGTGAAATATTTGAAATTGTTGGTCGCACCTTAAGGTGGTTATTCTCGACGTTATTGGATGTCAGAAAAAATAGTCGCTCGTCGACGAAGACAGAAAAGTCAATTGCGCCATTCATGTTTACTGCATGTGCTGGTTAGTAGTGTAACTAAGATAAAAAAAAATGATAATATTTCTTGCCATTGGGCCCTTGCGAGTACTTTTACGGTTACCGTAGCCTTTAAGTAACATATTTATCTATCTATTCCTTCACGCCAAATCCCTGGCGGGGTGGGCAGAGAGAAACGAGCGCCACGTGACTCGATGCTTATACACCTCATTCGCTTTTAGGGTTCCGTACCCAAAGGGTAAAACGGAACCCTATTACTGAGACTCCGCTGTCCGTCTTTCGGTTGAAGGGATCCTCGTATCCCTGCAGTGGGATGAGTAAGGCTTGATGTGTGATGTGGAGTTCACAAGTCTTCAATAACTACCTTGCATTTTATTTGCACTAACACATTTTGAAGAAGTGTGTTGATACATTCGACGCAGAGTACTGTGTTAGCGCAATTGGGCGACGTGGCGCAGTGTTACACTACACGTGTCTACACCCGCTGCCCCTTCCGTCTCAATAGTGACAAGTAGATGGTTTCGTTACCCAGTACATAAACAGGATGTTATAATATTGACACTTGTTTCTATTAACGCCAATTATAGCCAATTAAGGCGAGGATTGCTTTCATTGGCAGCCCTGGCCTGTCGAAACGCCAATAGTCTGATGGGCTACCGTCTAACAGCATAGCTATGCAAATTTCATCTGTTTCCTCGATCACCTGATAGCTGGAGGTCTTGTTGAGTTCGCTAGTAAACTACTGCGGTGTGCGAATGTGTTTTCTTTTTTTTTTATACAACGTCGGGAGTCATACAAGCGTACGGCCCACCTGATGTAAAGCAGTTACCGTAGCCTATTAACGCTTGTAATATATTAAGTATCACTCGCGCGATGCCTCCTCTGCTGCTTACAGAGCAACTCCTTAGGAGCTTACTGGTGACCTCACTCACTCACACGCAGGAACACAACAACCCTCTAGGGAGTTGATTTTATTTTTATTGGTGACACTTGAGTATAACAAAAATGTGCACTTTTAATATAAATATTTCGTAAACGGATCACTATACCTTGGGGTGGGCGCGAATATAAAAAATCAGCCCACTGTACGTGTAGACGAGGTACCATCAAAAAATTTTTTTTCAATATTTTATTCTACCACTTTGTCAGCATAGTTAATATACATGCCAAACTACAGATTTCCAGTAACAAGCGTGTCTGGCTAGCTAGGCCGCGGACAGGCGGACGGACGGACAGACAGACGGTCATGGCGAAACTATAAGGGTTCCTTGTTTACTACGGAACCCTAATAAGGCAGGCATTCGTCATGCAGCCTTATATAAAATATGATTATTTAGATATGTTTATATATTTATTCCAAAAAATAATGTAAATTAGTTTATAAAAATAAATAGTTAATAGATTCAGGCGTTATTTTGCGAAAGTCAAATTTACATGCAATTTGATCTAACCTGCTTTGTGTGCTTCCGTCACCAAACCAATTGGTGGCGGAAGCACACAAAGCAGATTGCAATGCAATAAGCGACAGTAATAAGAGACAAGCACATACAACAATAGGATTTAACGTGAAAAAAATATGCTGCTGCTTACACAGCAACTCTTGGGAGCTTACTGGTGACTTCACTCACACACAGGAACACAACAACCCTCTAGGGAGTTGTTATTTGGCTGCGGTTTTCTGTGAGGTGGAGGTACTTCCCCAGACGGGCCGCTTTTATGCGCCCTACCTCTCTTAACGCATGCGGCCCGTCTAAGATGGTAAGCGGTCACTGCAGCCTATTGACGCTCACACCGCCACGGCGATGTTCCTCGCGCGCTGCCAATCTTGTGACCTAAGGCTGTTTCGCCACAGTACACTAGCTCCTTTCTGATGGTCACAATTTGTGGTGGTAATGGTAAAGTGGTGACCGTCATTGACCTTACTGCACGCATTATTGCTGTACTAGGTTGTTTGGACATAGTTTATCTAGATGTTCACTCCAGGTCCTTTGCGGGATAGGCAGAGAGAACCTAGCGCCACAAGACGCGGCTCTTACACACATTGCTCGCTTCTTTAACATTGATAGATCTTTTGAAGCACTCTCGCTCGGCTTTCGAGGGTTGTTGTGTTCCTGCGAGTATGTGAGATTACCACTAAGTCTCCAAAAGTTGCTGTGTTACCGGCAGGGATAGTAACGTGCGAGTGATATTTAATGCATTGAATGCGTCCATAGGCTACCGGTAATAGCTTTACATCAGGTGGACCACATGCGTAAAAAAAATTAACGCTATACGCGCTGACTTCAGTGATCTTGATTTTTTTTTATACAACGCCGGGAGGCATAAAGCATACGTCCCACTTGATGTAAAGCGGTTACCGTAGCCTATAAACGCTTACAATACATTAAGTATCGCTCAAGCTATGTCACCTCTGCTGCTATCACGGTAACTTCTAAAGAGCTTACTGGTGACCTCACTCACACGCAGGGACACAACAACCCTCCAGTGAGTTGTTATTTGGTTGCGGTTTTCTGTGAGGGGGAGGTACTTCTCCCGACGGGCTGTTTTTGATGCACTCTGCCACTATTAAAAACACCCAGATATGACATACAGACATGTTCATGCACACAAATGTTTGACCTGTGAGGGAATCGAACCGACTTTGACACCAACGCAAAGTCGCGTCATTCACCACTGCGCAACCGAGTCCGCTTGTCCAAGATTCGAACCTATCACTGCTCGAACTAGGTTCAATCGTCGTTTACTCTAATTTCACACGAACAAAATCGACAACAAACACTAGAATCCACCAGTCTTCCAGTTCTAGTTTGTTAAAATAGCCAATAGATGGCCCCATTCCCATCAAAGACCGTTTCGTATGCCTCAATGATATGTATGGCCATTAAAACAGCGTTAAATGACACTAGATAACGATTCACGTACAGACCGCGCGGCCGCACAAAGCACTTTCCCTTTACAGAATATCAGTTCGGGTTTAGATCTCAATCTTAACAGTTCTTGCGCTCAGTTTATTGGTATGAGATATAGTTCGCTTGGGGCCATGAAAAAGGCGGTGCAAGAAAACATTTTTATCAATGTTTCGTGCTTTCTATTCTGAAAGGGATTGCTAAGAGAGTATAGTGAAAACAGTTATAGTGCTTGGGCGAATGAGTTCCGTACGGCGTTTTTTTATGTATGTATATATTGTATAGATTTTTTGCATGTCAATCAAATTATATAATTTTGTATTTACTATTTTTAGTATTATGCATCGTGTTTACATTCATATGATGAAACAAAAAACACGAATTGAATTATTTAAAGTGTGTCAAAAATACAAAAATAACCAGTTGAGAATGCGCAAGCTTGCATTGCCAGACTCGTCAGAGCTGGCTCGTCAATTATATAACAATTCAAAAATTTTTTATTTTATTTGTCGGCCATTTTGACCACGTTCCTTATGAGATAGGAACGGTGTTCCTGAACATTCCTATTCTACTTTTTTTATATTAAATCCGAATCTTAAGTCAAAATTCGAATATTCGAAAAAAAGCGACAGTCAAACACACAGACAAACATACATTTCATATAGAAACGGTGTTCTTGAAAATTATACAGTCGGAGAACGTGCAAAGCTAAATTAAAAAAGTATGCATTTTATCTATACTTCATTTTATGTCTCCCGTTATTGCCTGCCTTTTTGGGGCACAATTAACAACCACTTTAAATCTAATGGCATGCCTTTTCTTACCAGTAATATGTTTACAAATGTGTGTAGTAAGATTAAACTGGAGTAGAACTATCATTGAATAAATTTAACGCTTTCGGCGACCGATCGTGACTTCCCCGACTAAAATAATGGCGACAAATGTAATGTAGTCCACATTATCATACAGAGTTTCCTTGATATCAATAAAATCGACATTCGCGTACTTTATGGCCTCGTTTTGCATACGCCAGTAATAGCGTTCGTAGAATCTTAACGGGAGATTGGTTTCGTTGATTGGGACGCTTTTGTGGTGTAAATTTATAATCGGAGCGGATTAATTTATTGTCATTTATTTCTTTGTTTTGTACTAGAATCAATCTGCGTGGCGTTCGGCCTTTTAAGCATTACACTCTATATATAAATAATAGCACTCACTACGTGAATATAACATATTAGTGTTTTCAGGAACACCGTTTCTATATGAAATCTATATGTATGTCTGTGTATCTCTGTGTGCGTGTGTCTGTCGCTTTTTGTGGAATATTCGAATTTTGACTTCAGATCGGATTCAGTATAAAAAAGTAGAATAGGAATGTTCAGGAACACCGTTCCTATCTCTTAAGGAGCATGCTCAATATGGCCGAAAAAAAAAATTGAATTGTTACATAATTGGCGAGCCAGGTGTTCCTCTGGCAATGCAAGCTTGCGTATTCTCAACTGGATTTTTATTGGGAATGGTTTCTGGGTTTCCCCTAACTACAATTTACATACACTTAATTGCATATAATTTTAAAGCCGAAATGCATGTATGTATGAATATCTTCAAGCGTGGTGCCTTGCGGGGAGGGCAGAGACAACCGAGGTCCTTAAGATGCGGTCCTTATACACCTCAATCGCTTTGATATTTGTAGTTTTTTTCAGACACGCTCAGTTCCTAAGGCTCCTGACATCATTATTACGATAAAACAGGATCAATTTTACTCTAACTCATGGCAATTTTAAATGATTTTTTTTATCAGTTTGCCCGTAACTAACAAACAAACTTTCCTCTTTCTAAAATTATATAGTGTAAATTGCGTATAATAATATTAAAGCTAAACTTTCCAATAATCCTTGTGTTTTTAATTTGGTTTCGAGAAATGAAATGTGGATGCGTTTGTTGGTTACACACATCTATAAAAGCATAATTATGAATACTATATTACCAACTACTATAAACCACAAGCAGGTTTTTCACGAAAAGAAAAGATTTTTTTTCTTTATATTGGTACAAACTGTCATTATAAACACTTTTTACATCATATTGCCAAGCGTTTTATGCATGAAGTCTGTATACTTTCTACAAAGGGTGCGCTTACAGGGACCCAGTCTTGTCTGTTTTTCGTGTCTTGTAAACTAACATTTTAGTGCTCGATTGTAGCTGCGTCGCTTTTGAGAAGTTCCTAAACACGTGCACTTCTTGATGAACAGGTTTTATGACAGCTTTAACAGGATCTTAAAGATGTTCGCTGATCAGTGTGACGAACGAATACAGAAGCCTACTTACAAATACATTTTTGTTTATAAGAAACTAACTTTTATAACAATTTAGATATGCACAGTATCTTCACTAACCCTTATACATCACACTTTCAATTCTAATGAGAACTATCCGTGCCAATGCGAAAACCGTTGTGGTGCGGACGCGGGGCGAAGTGGAGTACAATAGGACTAGTTTATTTTAAATGACGATATGATGTTCAGAAACAAACAAAAACATCCAATGCGGCTCTTCAATTGTTCAACTGTTTCCAATACCTATGTAAGGAGATCCCGGGAGTTTGTGTCGTAAGATTGTAATCGGGACGGCTTTAAAAGGCCAATTTACTTGTAAACTGTGCTAAGACATCGTCATTCGCTTGTTTTATGGCCCCATTTGCATACACCAGTAGTTCTAGTACGATTCCAACTTGTGATTAGTGTTGTTGATTGGTGAGCTTGTGGGGTGCAAGACGATAAGCGGAGCGGAATAAAGCGATTGGGCAATACGAACTTCGATAAGTTTACGAAGAGAAACTTTACCAAATAACTTAGTAGACTTACCTTGCCAATCTTTAAATCACGGTTTAGAATTCTACTCGTAAATAAATGTTACTAGTGTAATTTTTAAATGATATGATATATTGTAATTATTGATGTGTTGATTGTTTAAGCAAAGAAATTAAATTTAATGTGAAACTATTATTTATTAGCAACGTCAATCAATATTTGAAGCTAATAACATACATAAATATCATCACGGCCTATAAACTATGAAGGAAATAGCCTATGGAGAAGCGATGAGACCGATATTACATAATGACTCTAATCACTGATACAGGTCGAGGGTAAAGTAGAACGCGCAGCTGTTATTGGCTAGTTAGTTCGCGAATCAACATCGCGGCACTCATCAACGGGTTTTGTCACTGGCGTTCGTGGGTTCGATTCCCACACAGGACAAATATTTGTGTGCATGAACATATCTTTTTGCCTTGGTCTGGTGTTTTTAAGAGAGGTAGGGTGCATCAAAGCAGCCCGTCTGGTTAAGTACTTCCACAGAAAACTGCAGCCAAATAACAACTCACTGGCGGGTTGTTGTGTTCCCGTGTGTGAGTGAGGTCAGCAGTAGGCTTGTAAAGGGTTGCTGTGTAATAAGCGTTCATAGGCTACGTTAACCGTTTTACATCAGGTGGGGCGTATGCTTGTATGCCTCCCGACGTTGTATAAAAGAGCGCAACAGGGCGCATCAAAGCAGCCCGTTTGGAGATGTACCTCCATCTTAGAGAAAACTACAGCCAAATAACTACTCACTGAAGGGTAGTTGTGATCCTGTGTGTGAGTGAGGTCACCAGTAACCACTTTGCATCAGATGGTCCGTATGCTTGTATGGTTTCTGAGATTGTATAGTCAGTAGGTTCGAATCGTTTAGATATTTAGGCGCAAGAACAACGTGTACACAGAAAGCAAATTAGACAAAATTGCACGTAAACCTATTAGCTACTTTTATAAGTTTAAAAATTGTAACAAGGAACTATAAAACGTATTCCACAGCAGGTCGGGTCCATTGTAAGTAGACAATTATGTGAGTATCTTATAACTTGGACCACAACCATAAATTGATTCTCACACTTTACTCGACAATCTCCCGTAAACTACATTCGGTAGTCATTGTTACGCCATGCCACCGTGCTGTAGTGAAAGGCATGTGCTACACATATACAAGATAGCTATACGAACGAAATACTCGCCCTTATTACTTAACCGATATTCATAATCAATAGGAATTTTCGCGATAAACTTAGATTTAATGAAGTTTTTGTTGGATATTAATTTAACTTCTGTACACACGGCGAAGCCTCACGCTATAAAATAACATGACTTGTTGATGTGTGTACATAAATGTACAAAAGATAGATATGGTATATAATGTTAGGGTGATACATACATATTATCACTCCTGTCTCCCATTGGGGTAGGCAGAGTCTATGAAACGCCAGGTGCACTGATCCAAACATACCATCTCTCGCCTCTTTCACACTCATCGACCTCTTCACGAATGATTTTCGGTTTCGGGTGCTTTTGCTTTGGCCCTTTTTCGGGACATCAGCTATTTGAAATTATAATTATATATAATACTAGTGGACGCGACAGTCGTTACCTTACCGAAATTTTTAAATTGGATAGTTTATTTTACATATTTAGACATATTTGAATATCTATTAATATTTTATTTAAAAATAAAATACGATATAGTATGCAATTACAAAAGTAAAAAATATTAATTTAAAATATTTACTTATTTATTTATTAGCTACCCCCGCTAACACAGCACCCGCTAAGTCAGCGGATGAAACCACGGAGCGGCAGTTAATTTTAATTCTCTAATCCCCAAATCTTCCCAATAATGTGAGAAATTACTATACGTTACTTATAGTAATTTATCAAATTATTGGGAGGTTTGTAACTGAGGTTGGGAGGAGGAGATAACTGAAAGGTTAAGAACTACTGCTCTAAAGACAGGGAATCACTTACACAACAGTTCTTACAACAGGAGTTCCCAACTACGGGGGCACGCCCCCCTAGCGAGGCGTAAGGAGTTATCAAGGGGGGCGGAATATCTTTTTCTCGGTTATTCGAAGCAATTAAAAATAACAAACTGGACGAAGAAGACATAGATACTCTATTGCAGTCGCTGGAAGACGAATTTCGCCATGACCAGAAACCTATTTATTTCACTGGCTCACAATTACCAAAAGAAGTTCACGAAGAATTTTTTGAGATGAATAAATTAAAGCGGTGCATTTGTTTGGAGGAGGCTCAACAAAAGTAAGATTGTCACCCTGTCACACAATAGAGCAAACATAGAAGTTGAAAATTTGGCATTTAAATAGGTCAGAGGAGAGGGACGAATGATTCATATAGCTCTCCATATAGCAGACGGTGTACCCAGTCTTAAAATTCCGATATGTATCTCAGATGTAGCCGAGCATTTTATCGTTTATAGCTTTGCTATCTCCTAATATTTATAGCATACAGAATTGCAGATTACATTGGATGTGTCTGAGATAAACAAATCTATTTCATTCCAGGGTTACGTGTAAGAAAACTTAGAACTATAGATGAAATTTCTGAATTTTGAACACGCCAGGGGTCTTGCCGGGGCAGGCAGAGAGAACCGAGCGGCACATGAATCCGGCTTCTTAAACATTCATAGCTCAATCAATCAATCAATCAAATATTTTATTTGCAGAGAATATGGGTAATATAGTTATTCACAAGATTTTCGATCCAACACATTCTACTGTCTCAATACAGCGTGCAAAAATTAATTAATATTATGTTTTAAGTAAACTTTTAAATTTAATAACATTTTAATAAAAATAATATCAATGTCAATATGTTATTCAATTTCTTAATAAATTAATAAGTGCAGATAAAAAATGAAATAAAATGTTAACAATAGGTAATGTCAGTCATTGATTCTGTTTTTGTCATTAACATAATCATTATAAGAGTAATAACATTTGTCTAAAAGATAATTAAATAGATGTTTTTTAAATGTATTCAAAGCCATGTCTTTAAAACGGTTTGGTAATAAGTTATATAGCTTTATAGCCATGCAGTACACATTTTTTTTAAAAAGAGCCAATTTTTGTTGAGGTACGTACCGTTTATTCTTATGTCGAGTTCTAGAACCGATTATGTCTCCATGTCTAATAAATAAATTAGAGTGCTTGTGTACAAACACACATGTCTCGAAAATGTAAAGACATGGTAATGGTAGAATTTTGTGTTTCTTAAATGCAAACACACAGCTATCTAGTAAGTCGAGTCCACTGATAGCTCTAATACATTTTTTCTGGGCTATAAATACTTTCGACACATCTACTGAATTTCCCCATAGTATTATCCCATATCGTAAGATTGATGATACATACCCATGGTATGCAGTAAGTGTTGCATCGATAGTGGCAACTTGTTTCACTCGCCTCAACACATAGACAAATTTATGTAGTTTAGTACCAAGAACATCTACGTGGGCCTTCCAATTACATTGACTATCTAACGTGATACCCAGAAATTTAGTTGTATCTACTTCTTCTATTTCTGCGTTATTAAAATTGATATTTAAGTATTTACTATATGTATTGTTTTTCGTCCTAAAATGAATAAAATTAGTTTTATCAGTATTAATTTTTAAATTATTATCTTCTAGCCATAGAGTTACATTTTTTAATGTATTGTTAATATCAAGCTCGTGACTGATATTATCCCTTTTTTTAATAATCAGTGTCACATCGTCCGCAAACATTATACATTGGTGACTCAATACCTGAGGCAAGTCATTGATGTAGATCAAAAATAGCAGTGGAGCCAAAATGCTACCCTGTGGCACTCCATGAGCGTTATGACGGTATTCGGACCGATATGTCTTTTTATCGTAGCCAGTCGTTCGGGTTATCTCTACACATTGCTGTCTGTTACTTAAGTAGCTTTGAATCCAACTATGAGCTACACCTCGAATACCATAACGCCATAGTTTATCCAGCAATATTTTATGAGACACGGTATCGAAAGCCTTGGACATATCTAAAAATAGTGCGGTTACCGGCGTTCTATTGTTTAGATATTCCGTGACATTTTTTATTAAATGGAAACAGGCTAGAGTGGTCGATTTATTTTTTCTAAATCCAAACTGGTCAGGCGTTAATATGTTAAATTTCGTTAAAAATTTTGAAATTTTTTCGCACATTACCCTTTCCACAATTTTAGCTAGTACAGGGGTTAAGGTAATAGGTCGATAATTACTTAAAATCTTTTTATCTCCTTTTTTAAAAAGCGGTTTAACAACCAAGTTCTTTAATCGCGTGGGATATTTGCCTTTTGTTAATGTAAGATTCACAATATGGGCTAGTGGTGCAGCTATGCACTGGGCGCATCGCTTTAATATCAACGTTTTTATGTCGTCATAACCAGTACTGTTACAATTTTTAAGTCCAATAATTAATTTATACATGTCATAATTGTCTACAGGCGTCAAGTAAATACTATTATCGTTATTATTTATCGCGTTAATTTTATTATATATGTCATTTGTGCCAGTGTCATTCAGTTGTAAAAAATAATTATTGATTATATCTGGTATTTTAAATGGGTCAGTGTGTAATTTTCCATCATGTTCAATTTCTCTTATTTCGGTATTATCTTTCATATTATCTTTTATTATGTCCCATGCGGCTTTGCATGAGTTTTTTGCTTTTAAGATATATTTTGTATTAGTAATTTTTTGTGCGTCATTTATACATCTTCTTAATATTTTTGAATACTTTTCATAAATAGTTTTATTCCTATTTTTGTTTGTAGATATTAGGTGATATTTTAAATAAAGTTTTCTTTTAACAACGCAGCATTTTTTCAGTCCTTTAGTAATCCACCTATTTTTTATTTTCTTGCTGGTATGTTTTATTTTATTTTTAGGGAAACATAGATCATAGAATAGTGTCAATGTATCGTGAAAATTGTTGAATGCCCTATCTACATCTTGCTCTGACATTACTTCGCTGAATGATAGGCATTGTATGCATTTTACAAACTTTTGAATATTTTCTTCACACATATCCCTTTTTTCTTCATACCAATAAGATGTCTTCCGGTAGACATTTACATACACGCTCGTTTCTTGGGGCTCTTGAGTACACCATCTGATAAAACACGAACAATTCGCTCATAATAGATTAGTTTTGGGAAAGCCGCCCGTCTGGGGAAGTACCTCCACCTCACAGAAAACCGCAGCCAAATAACAACTCCCTAGGGGGTTGTTGTGTTCCTGCGTGTGAGTGAGGTTACCAGTAAGCTCCTAAGGTTGTTGTTGCTGTATTGGCAGCAGAGGAGGAATCGCGCGAGTGATACTTAATGTATTACAAGCGTTCATAGGCTACGGTAACCGCTTTACATCAGGTGGGCCGTATGCTTGTATGCTTCCCGACGTTGTATAAAAAATATATTCACAAAACTACACACATTTCCATAGCTATGATGGAACCCGTACAAAAAGCAGCGTGGTGGAGTATGGTCTAAACCCCTTCAGTTGAAGGGAGACCCGTGTCCCTGCAGTGGGGTAAGGGTTGATGTGATAGCTCACATGGTGTTTGACTATATTCAAGATATCTCTACTGCGCGCGTGGAGTGGCCAGCACGCTGCCCAGCTTTGAGCCCAATGCGCATGCCTTGGACAAAAAGGAAATTATCGAGGTTCGAGCTTCCTGAACCTCTACCGAGTTATTTGAGGAATGGGAGAAAACTCAGAATCAGCTCAGACATGTGGTCAAAAGCATAACTAATCTTAGGATAGCCATATTGACTGACGAGCTCGGTGGCGCAGTGGTTAGTAACGCTACTTTCACTTCAAGGTTCGTGAGTTCGATTCCCACACAGGACAAACATCCGTGTGCATGAAAATGTCTGTTTGTCTTGGTCTGGGTGTTTTCTATGTATCATAAAAAAATATTTACGTATGTTTATCAGTTCTCTATTACCTAAAACGCAAGCTTCGCTTACTTTGAGGCTAGATGGCGCTGTGTAACTTGTCCGACAAAAAAATTAACTCGTGGCAATACAAAATACTAAAATATGTGAAAATTGCACTGATAAAAAAACACTTGTAGAACTACATGGAAATAGAGTGAAAAATGCTTGTTTTAACTTTAGTTTCCTTCGAAATAAGTTCTATAAAGTTAATTATTTCATGAGATGATTTG
Source organism: Pyralis farinalis (assembly GCA_947507595.1). Lineage (NCBI taxonomy): Eukaryota > Metazoa > Arthropoda > Insecta > Lepidoptera > Pyralidae > Pyralis > Pyralis farinalis. The sequence goes on from OX382263.1 coordinate 4,682,168, forward strand.
AACACTATGAAACAGTCTCTTTTTATTAGAGGGGGGGCAACCGAGCATGTGGGTCACCTGATGGTAAGTGGCCACCACGGCCCATAGACATCAGCAACACCAAAGGGTCACTGATCCGTTGCCAGCCTTTTTAGGAAAACATAATAAGCTCTTAAAAATAGTCTTCAGTATATATTAGGGGTTAAAGTATGAAATTGCCGATTTGAAAGTGAAAAATTAAAACTCGTTTTTTTCTAAAATGTCACATATTTATTTAATCAAAATATTTACCCTCATTATCTATACATTGCTGCCATCTAATCAGAAGTTTATTTATGCCTTTGCGATAGAACTCTGGGGATTTAAATTTGACAAACTGTGTGAGAGCATTTTGTGCTGCCTCCTGAGAAGAAATTTTTTTACGACGTACTTAAAAAATTGTCCAAATCACGAAAAAAATCTTTTACTATAAAACAGCAATTTCATACGTAACCCCTATTATTATATTCATTGTTATTCATATAATATAGTATTCATTTTAAAAAGCTAGCCTAAATATTTTGCAACATATTGAGGATTTTGTTCCTGACCTGTTTTCTTTACAACCCAGTGTAAAAATTCAATGCCTATTAATACTAGCTACACCCCGCGACTTTGCACGCACCCAGGTGTCCTGTGGGAACCGCTCTCTTTCTTTTACGTATTTTTCCTCGCCTTCTAAGGATCATATCGTGGTGTTGAATAGCCTATATCTTTCCTCAAGAACTGGGCTATCAAATGCAATTTTTTTTTTCAAATCCGACTGATAGTTCCAGAATTTAGCGCGTTCAAACAAAGTCTTCCGCTTCATATTATATCAGTGCAGTGTATCAAGTATGTAAAAGTAAACTGCAACGCTAGACCGTAAACTTAGATATCACTAAAGGTGGATTGTTTAATATTCACATTGTTACATTATATCGCTTATTTCGCTTTAATATAACATTGTTAGTGTCACAATAATACTTATTTATAACTTAATCAGTTAACTTGAGAATACGTAAAGGACAGAATTTAGTGGAACTTGTTTTTTTTTATACTACGTTGGGAGGCGAACAACCATACGGCCCACCTGATGTAAAGCGGATACCGTAGCCTATTAATGCTTGCGATATATTAAGTATCACTCGCGCGATGCCTTCTCTGCTGCTTACACAGCAACTCCTTGGGAGCTTACTGGTGACCACACTCACACGCAGGAACACAGCAACCCTCTTTTGCGGTTTTCTGTGAGGTGGAGGTACTTCCCCAGACGGGCTGCTTTGATGCGCTCTACCTCTCTTAAAACATCCAGACCAAGACAAACAGACATGTTCATGCACACAAATGTTTGTCTTGTGTGGGAATCGAACCCACAAGCGTCGGTGTCAAAGTCGTGTCATTCACGACTGAGCCACCGGGCTCGAGATTATTTTGATGATTATTTTGAACATGTAGGACGTGTCTAAGTGCCCGCGAGGGCACAATGGTAAATAAAGATTTTTTATGCAAGAAAGGCGTGAGGAGGTTTTCACAGGGTCGGCAACACAAGAGTGACACCTCTGGTGGTAGAAATGTCCGTAGGATACGATAACTGTTTACCATTAGGCAGGTCGTATGTTTCATTTCCACCTTAGTGGCATAAAAAATACAAGAATTGCTAGTTTAAAGTAAGAGGATAACTGTACCAAATATAGTTTTCTAAATCGGTCTGCCAGTAAAATGGCTATGACATGCAGGCAGATGGACAGACAGGCATGAAGGAACTACTAGGGTTCCTCGTTTACTATGGGAACCTAACAAACTCTTAGATCGTAGTAATAATGGAGATCATACAACGTTATTTTCCGTCGTCATCATCGTCCATGATACGGTAGCTGCTAACCATCAGGCATGCCGTACGCTTGTTTGTTTTGATGCGCCCTACCTCTCTTAAGATGACATAGAACATTGTTTAGAAATCCGCTACTAGCTCCGCTCCGCTCGTCACGAATTCCGCTATTTTATATGTATTAGGCACAATCTCATTTGGGCATACGGTAAATATCTTCAAGCTACAATAATTAGTGCTCTTATTGACAACGGCCATTGTTCAGTTGCGGTCTAGAATGTGTTTATACCTAATCCTCTTAAGGCGGATACAATACAATACATGCATACATATCATCACGCCTGTCTCCCATTGATAAAAGAGGTAGGGCGCACCAAACTGCCCGTCTGGGGAAGTACCTCCACCTCACAGAAATCGCAGCCAAATAACAACTCCCTAGAGGGTTGTTGTGTTCCTGCGTGTGAGTGAGGTTATCGGTAAGCTCCCAAGGAGTTGCTGTGTAAATAGCAGAGGAGGCATCGCGCGAATGATAATTAATATATCGCAAGCGACAATAGGCTATGGTACCCGCTTTACATCAGGTGGGCCGTATGCTTGAATGCTTCCCGACGTAGTACAAAAAAAAATGTGGTAGACAGAGACTGTGGAACGCCAGGTGTACCGATCCAAACATACCTCTCTTGTCTCTTCCTCACTCATCAACCTCTTCTGGCATGCTCTTCTGTTTCGGGTGCTTTTGATTTGGTCCTTTTTCAGCACATCAGCTATTTGATCTAAATGTTGCCGTCTAGGTCTAGGGTGTCTCCACCCGATATCTCCACTCTCTCTTGCTCGATATACTTCTTTCGTAAATCTCAGCATACCCTTTTCAATTTTAGTCATTACACCATCTTTCATTCCACATTGTTCTCGAATCGTGCTATTTCTTACTCTATCAATCATTCTAACTCCATGCATACTCCTACATACAATATTCTTTATTGACTGTAGCGCTGGCTTGACATTATAATGTAAGGGATTACATGTGTGCTAACGGTCTCACAGCGAGACTACTGTAAGACCTTATCACTTAGGATGCCGAAGATCGCGCGAAGTAGAGAAGTAGAAGCCGGAAAGCGAACCCCGGGCTTCGGAGCGAGGATGCTTGCTCCAGATCTTCTTACCTATCTTACTCATACTTTCACATATCTTCAACGCGGTTTCGATCACAACCTTTTTCACGTAGTATATAAAAAAAATCTGACAATACAGAATATTATAACGAACATGGCTACTGCACCTAATTCAGCTACTTTCACAGCATAATATCCTACTAATATTATAAATGCTAAAGTTTGTATGTATGGATGTTTGTTGCTCTTTCACGCTTAAACGGCTGAACGGATTTGAATGAAATTTGGCACGTAGATAGATTATGATCTGGATTAACACATAGGCTACGTTATTTGACTCCACGTGGGCGGAGCCGCGGGCAGCAGCTAGTAATAGATAAAAATGTTATGAAAGTACCTAACATATAGACAGGACAATACAACTGTAAGTACTGTGTGGTGGATAAAGGCCATGGCATGAATACAATTATAAGAAATATATATGCTGGCGATTAGATATAGACGATTGTATGGAGAGAGGCTTACTATTTAATTGCGAAGAAAACTAAGATAATGTATTTGAAAGAGAAGAAACCATGACCATTGTAAGGATTACAGTTGACAATGAAGTGTAGGAACAAGTGGATGAGATTGTTATCTTGGATGCGCTTTCAACAGGGATGGAAGAAACACCGAAAGACGAGTAAGTGCGTTAGAAAAAGTCTTCTTGCCAGTAAAAGTTTTAGCCAGAAGGTACAGCTCGCTACACAATGCAGTGCTGGTCCCAACGCTTACCTTCAGGTGACCCACATGCTCGTTTTCCCCACTCTTTAAAATAAAATAAAAAACTCTTACTTATGGAAGCGAGAGCTGGGTATGGCAGAGAGAGCACGAAAGTAGGATAAACGCTAAAAATTTGTGGCGTACCGCTTGTAGACCGTATAAGCAATGATGATGTTAGAAACAGAGTTCGTCTGAAAGAGAATATCGGAGTAAGAATAAGAAGAGACATGCTCCGTTGGTTCGGCCTACATGGTCGAACCAACGGAGCATGCCTCTTCTTGAAAGAATGCAGGAAGAAAGTATTACGAAACTGATATATAACGCGAAATTAGAAGGATGTAGGAGGCGAGGAAGGCCAAGACTTACCTACCATGACCAAATTAGTCTTGTTTTTTCAGAAGGTGATGCCAGGAGCCTCAGAAACCGGCGAGCGTGCATGAGAAGAGCAATGAATGCTAATGAAGCGAATGTGGTGTGTAAGTGTGGCGCCCGGCTCTATCTGCCTAATCCGCAAGGGAGTTGGCGTGAAGTTATATATAGATAGATATATGTTGGCAATAGTTTTAACTTTACAGTGTACAACTTTAAGAGAGGCCTTAAAACAATATTTAGTGAAAAGCCACAAATCAAATAATGTCTTCGCTGATATCGATAAAACTCGCACAGAGTTAATTTATCGATTTGGTCGATTTGTTTTGCAAGATATAATAAATAGCGTCTATTGGCAAGAGAAAGTGTGGTACTATTCGCTAGTTGCACGAGTTAAGGGTAGCCACCCACGCCAAATACGCGTCATAAGCACCACTAAATGCTGATGGGCAGTTACTCAATATAGGAAATGCGGCATTGCACAATAGTGATGAGTAAACAATAATTGTAGTATAAATTAGCTAGTAAGTTTAGATTAATTAAATATTCGTTTGTTTGTTTGTTTGTAATATCTTTAATGTACAATAAGAAATACAATAAGTAACAATAACAATAAGTACAAAAAGTGACAATGGTACATAGGCGGACTTATCCCATAAGGGATCTCTACCAACCAACCTTAGAGAGATTGATAGGAAATTTTACAGTGTCGTAAAAGCACATGTACATTACAGACTGTACCTACCTCAATAATTGAGGAGAATACATAATTAACTACATCTATACATAAACTATACAATAAAAAGAAAATAGTGATAAAACAAATAATAAAACAATATTACACAAGAATATTGGAAAATAAATTTAATTTAATAACAATAAACTAATTGATCGATAAAAATTGAGCTCAATTGTCGCCAGTGTAAAACTTCACAAGACGGGATTTAAAAGAGAAGATTGAAGTTGCCGTTTTGATCTCATGGAGAAGAGGATTCCAGAGCCTTACGGCTTTTGCAGTAAATGAACAGCTATAGGTGTTTGTGCATTGAGACGGGATATCTAGTAACAGGTTTCCACAAGAACGAAGCCGACTGTCTACGTCGCGGAACTGGACTCTATCTTTTAGGTATTGAGGGGAAGATGGATTGAAGAGGACATTGTATAATAAGCCTAATATGTGAATATTCCTACGATCTCTTATTGGAAGCCAATTTAACTTTCTGCGATATTCCGAAATGTGAACAAATTTACGCAAGCCATATATAAATCTGATACACAAGTTTTGCAATCTCTCAAGTTTGTCCAACAGTTCTTCAGAAGGATCAAGATAAGCCACATCAGCGTAATCTATTATAGGAAGGAGAAGAGAACGCGCCAGCATGACTTTAGTCTTCAGCGGTAGAAAGTTCTGGAGACGCTTCAGGGAGTGAAGGGAAGTGAAAATTTTTCGGCTTACATCGTTAATTTGTGGGGCCCATGAAAGCGTTTGGTCTATGATAATTCCAAGGTTTTTAACGGTGGAAGAAAAGGGAATGAGGTTACCATCAAACATGATGGTTGGATGTACCATGCCTTGGAGTTTCGAAATGAAATGAGAACTGCCCACAACAATTGCTTGGGACTTGGCTGCATTGACCTTAAGGCCGAAGTTATGTGCCCATTTTGCAATATTGCAAAGATCGTTATTGATATCGCTGACAGCAACAGAGAATGCATTTAGTGGTGCAGCCGTGTATATCTGCAAGTCGTCAGCGTACAGATGAACTGAGGTGGATAGTGAAGAAACAATATTATTGATAAATAGAGAAAACAGAATTGGAGACAATACTCCGCCTTGCGGGACACCGGCATTTAGTACGCGCCACTCTGATCGGCGGTCATCGACCTTAACTAACTGTTTACGTCCTACAAGGTACGACTGAAACCAGGAAAGTAGAGAAGTTGACAGATTGAGTGATTTGAGAATGCCTACAAGCACATCGAAGTCCACTGAATTAAATGCACTACTAAAATCAAGTAAAACTAAAATCGTTACCTTTTTGTTGTCAATGTTATGCCTAATATCATCCGTAATCTTAACAAGGGCCGTGGTTGTACTATGTCCACTACGAAAACCGGATTGATAGGGACTTAAAAGGTTATGATCACAGAGAAAGTGAGTAAGACGCTTATTAACATAATGTTCTAGTACCTTGGAAAGTACGGGTAGGATGGAAATCGGTCGAAAATTGGAAAATGAATCAGGGTTAGGTTTTTTAGGAAGGGGAATAACATGACCAAGTTTCCAAAAAGCTGGGAAGACACCTGTGGATATCGAACAGTTAAGGATATCGACAATGAGAGGAGCAACTAATTTGAGAACAGGAATAATCATGGCGATGCTAATATTATCCTCGCCGATAGCCTTGCTCTTAATTTGAGAGATAATTTTCTCCACTTCTGCAACGGTAATTAATTCCAGCTCTAGCGTTGGTTTGCCTAACATAGGTTGGTTATTGAGAGTGGACAACGTTGACTGCTTAATAAGCTGACTCATTGGAATTGGGGAAGAACTAAAATGATCATTCAGCGCGTTCAGATCTACGTCACCACTTGCATTAGTATTAGGCGCGCCCACACCAATACTATTAAGGTACTTCCACAATTTGTTTGGAGGACAACCATCAATGGTCGAGTGTATGTGCTTTCGTTTTGCCTCTCTGCAGAGCTTGTTACAGCGATTACGTAAAGAAATATAATTACGCTGATTTTCCTCAGAGGGCTCAAGTCGCAGTTTAACCCGCGCCCTGTCCCTTTTGGACATGAATTTTTTGATGTCGGGTGTTAACCAAGGTGCTGGATAATGTTTGACACGGACTGGCTTTATTGGAGCATGTCTGTCATATATCGAGAGAAAAATCGTGTTGAAGGCTGCCAGTTTGGAATCGACATCATTTGCTGTGAAAACAGGACTCCAATCGGTATTAACGAAATCTGTTTGCAATGCACTTTGATCAATAGCATCGTAATTTCGAACTAAAATTACTTTATGCTTACGTTTTGGTGGTCGAATTCTAAATGATGCAAAAATTAAGTCGTGCGCTGAAAAAGCAGCAGCAGTCATTTGTCCATGAATTGAGACTAAGTTAGGAGAAGACGTTATGATTAAATCGAGTAATGAAGGGGGACCATTGTGAGGAAAATGCGTGGGGCCAAGGTTCAGGTTATGTAGATTGCAGGAATGAAGTAAGGATAGAAGCCTATTTGCACGAGAATCATTTTTAATCAGGCATGTATTAAAATCACCCATGATAACCGTGTGGTCGAATTGTGTGCAAAGATTAGATAAAAGTAATTCAAACGAATCGAAGTAATTAACGTGCAGAGAGGGACTATAGTACACTCCAAGTAATACCTTTTTATGATGGAGCTGTACCTCCAAGAAAAGATGTTCCGGTGCTAGGTGTTTAGGTACAGATAACGAGATCACCTTGCAAGCGATATCGCTACGCAAATAGATAGCCACTCCTCCACATCCAACCATTCTAGATGAGACATCTTTATCACTAGTACATGTGCGATCATGTCGAATGAGACGAAAGCCAGGAAGGGGATATAATGTTGAAGGTAAACTCGGCTTCAGAAAGGACTCCGAAACAAGAATAGCATGAATTATATTAGTTGAAAAAGTAGAGACAAGATCAGGATAATGTGCAGCTATACTTTGAGCGTTCAAATGGACAACGTTGAAATTTTTAAAATGTGATGAAAAAGTTGATTCGAGTTTTTCACTCAGCGCGGGTTCATAGGAGGAGAGATTTTCGAAACTATAAGAGCTATCGGAAGATGAAGACAACGAGGAAAATTCGTCGCCGGAATCATGACGTACAGATGGCAACATTGAGCTAAATCACAATTATGTATTTAAGAAATAAAAAGTACAATAAACCTAATGAATAAATAAAGCTTCGCGTATCAAAAACTCACCGGCAGCAAAACCAGATAAGTTTATCACAAAACAAAGTACAGTGACTTAAAATAAACATCACATGAATAGCAGTTGGCAAATTTTGTACATAAACATATTTGCTACGTGTGGAACATAATTACTATGAAAGCAAATCGAGCAGGCAGAGTTGAAAAAATAATAAATGGAACGCGGTGACATAGACTATAGACAGCTGTCATCAGTCACCTCACCGGGTGACATACCAAAATGTCAATAAAAACATTAACCTCTCTAATTTACGTTCGTCATTTTACATTACCTACTCTACTTTGAAATATATTGATATTTTGCGTTATACCGCACAGTGCAAAAACAAATGCAAAATGATAAAGGTAGTTCAACAGAAAATATGTCTGAACAAAGAATTTCTAACACACCTAACCAATTTACCAACTGCCATCACCATTATATACACAAAAGAAGTTAATAAAAATGTATGGAAATGCATAAATGAAAACAATTTACGCTTTGTTGAGCTTGGACTGTATTCTGGAGCTTCGAGGTTGATTCGGGAGGCGGGTTTGTTGGCCTGATCGGCTTACACCTTTCTGAGCTACAACGGAGGCGGTCGATGGTTTGCCCTCGGTCTGTGCAGCCTGGGTGGTAATCGACTTCAGTTCAGCCATAGTTATTATTTTGCGTCGGACGTTATTAGGACAGTTAACCACTATTTTTCCATCTCCGCTAGTCCAACAACCTTTGATGCCTAGACATTTACGTGCCTCTAAGAAAACAGCATGTCGGGTACTTGTTAGAAACTCGGACAATGTGTATCCAGATCCCTTCAGAAGCTTTTTGGCAGCCCATATGCGATTGCGTAATACATAGTCCCTGAAGCGAATCAGAATTGGACGGGGCTTATCTGATGAACTAGCTTTGCCAAGGCGAATACAGGACGATGAAGTCTCAAGTATGATGTCTGGAACCATCAAAGTTTCACGACAGATTTTTGAAATGTTTTCCTCAAGATTTCCTTCAAGATGTGAATTCTCTGGTACTCCATGAAGCAATAGAATATTTGCTCGTGATCTCATTTCCAGACAGTCCAGTGAATCAAGAATCAACTGCATCTGAAATTTGAGTCCTGCGACTGTCTTCCAAATTAAAGATTTAAATGTATGGAACTCACGTGTCAAGTCGTTGGTGTCTTGTGAAGGACTGCTGTTAAGTGAATCTTCAAACGCTGACATCTTTGTACTGAACATATCCTCCATCTCATCCATATGCCTCTTTATTTGTGCAAGGCGGTCCATATTAAGTGCAGTATGTGATGAAACAATTTTCTGTTGTTATTTCTTGTCAATGCAAATGATAGGAGTTTTTAGTTAGCTGACAGTGAGGGTGACACACTAAACAATCATTTGTGATGTTTTCAGGTGTGTATGTTTTATTATTGTATTTTTAATTACCAAATTATAGAGAGCTAAATTTTATGTGTTGATGCTTTCACTTCTACCCCCTTCGTTTGTATTAAATCAACACCGAAACTCTGTCGGCCAGTATTGTGGTAAATAAAGTTTGTTTTTTTTTTATAACAACTAATCTCAGCACAGTTGTGAGTAAAGAAAGAAAGAAATTTGACAAGCTCGGTGGCGCAGTAGTGAAACGTGATGTTACGCTACTTTGACACCAACACTCGTGAGTTTGATTTCCACACAGGACAGACATTTGTGTGCATGAACATGTATGTTTGTCTCGGTATTTTTAAGAGAGGTAGGGCGCATCATAGCAGCATGTCTGGGGAAGTACTCGCCTTAGAAACCTTCGAGCGTGCATGAGAAGAGCAATGAATGTGAAAGAAGCGAGTGAGGTGTGCAAGGATCGAGTCACGTGGCGCTCGGTTCTCTCTGCCTACCCCGCAATTGATTTGGCGTGAAGTTATAGATAGATATTATTATAAGAAGAAGTATACATAGGTGTCTTTCCTGATGAAACGGTATTTTACACAAATGATAAAAAACGCCGAGCGAAGCTTAAGCTCACTCGCTAAGTTACTTATAGTGAATGTTAAGTGACTAAACAAACTTCCTTTCACATCTATAATGTCTGAATTACAATACTTTCATCTAGGTTACACGATAGGCAACCTAGTGGTTATCTGTTCCTAGTTGTTTTAACTCTGTGCGTATTTACAGCGTGTTTAGATACCAAAACGATGTTTGTTGCGATAATTAATTGCGTGGTACCGGTTCCATCGACAACGTACATGGCGCAACACTAGACGATGGATAAGGGTTTGGTAGTTGTTCTATCGACCTTGTTTACATGGTACAGCACTCGATACTTTCTTGTATATTTGGACTAGCTGCAACCCGCCGCTTCGTTTGCGAATATCCCGGTATGCGGTATAAACTGCATTTTTAAGAGTGGTAGGGCGCATCAAAGCAGCCCGTCTGGGGAAGTACCTCCACGTCACAGAAAACCGCAGCCAAATAACAACTCCCTTGAGGGTTGTTGTGTTCCTGCGAGTGAGTGAAGTCATCAGTAAGCACCCAAGGAGTTGCTGTGTAAGCAACAAAGGAGGCATCGCGTGGGTCGTATGCTTGTATGCCTTTCGATGTAGTATAAAAAAACTATTATTTCTCTCTTTTCTCTGCTATTATATATCATGAGGTTGAATAGCATATAAGCTTCCTCAAGAATTGGGCTATCAAATGCAAAAAAAAAAAAAAAAGAACTTTTCAAATACGACTGGTAGTTCCAGAGATAAGCGCGTTCTAACAAACAAACACTTCTGCTTTATATCTTATATATAAAAATCTCGTGTCACGGCACGTGGTTGTGGTCGCACTTCTCCGAAACGGCTGGACCGATTTTTATGAATTTTTTTATGTATATTTGGTTGGTATGAGAATAGGTCTTAAGGTATATTTCATAACAACATTTTGAAAATAAATTCATATTATTATTAATAATAATAGTAACTTATATGGAAGAATAACATTTGTCGGGTCAGCTGATTGCCGCTCTAGGTATTAGTACAGAATACCTAGAGCGGAAATCATGACTACGGCCCGCATAATGTTGTCGTGGATTATGAACGATTATACAATTACGTGACTCGATCTTACATGATGAAAGAATGACGAAGCATATATACAACGCGAAAGTGGAAGGATGCATACCTTCTGATAGAACACGTCCAATTTGGTCATGGTAGGTAAGTCTTGGCCTTCCGCGGCTCCTACATCCTTCCACTTTTGCGTTGTATATCAGACTCATACCAATTCTGTTTCTAACATTATATTGCGAAAACGTTCTACGTTACGCCACAAATTTTACGTAACGCTCACATTTCGACCGCGTTTCTCCTATTTTCATGCTCTCTCTGCCGTGCTATAGCCATAACACAAGTAGTATGGTTTAATTGGCTCGCTATCTTTCTTAGCGTCAAAAACCTCACCTTCACGTAATGTGCCTGTTAATTAACAAACGGGGCTCTGACGAAGGACAGGCAGCAACGTACCAACGTAAATCGACTGAGGAAGTACCTCCATCTTACAGAAGACCGCAGCCGAATAACAACTACCTGAGAGGTTGTTGCATTCCTGCAAATGTGGGTGAGGTCACCAGTAAGCTCCTAAGGAGTTGGTGTGTTAGCAGCAGAGGTGACATCGCGCGAGTGATACTTTAGTTCATAGGCTACGCTAACCGTTTCACATCAGATGGGCCGTATATGCAGTAAAAAAACAAAGGGAGAAGCAAAATCACTTAAACTTAATAATTTATAACCCCTTTTTGACCGACGACTTTTTATAACGATGTGTAAAAAATAAAATAAAAAATAGGCTTACGCAGGATAACTTAGCTCCGTTTTTGCCAAATACGTTTTTAACTGCGTCAAGTAATCTCAATAAAAATACAATTGGGCATGCGAAACATTAACTAGTTAAGAACCACAATGAAATCGCATAATTACAAACCCAGCCTGCGTCTTCAGAAGTGTATTTTCAAATTAGAAGGATAACAACAATCCAAGTGATAAACTTATAACGGGTTTGAAATAAACATGCATATTAATTGAAGTCAGTTTGACTTCAGTGAAGTCGTAACCACTCAAATATATATGGGACTAATCGAACGCTTCGTGTTTCACAATGAAAATAGTGTTCGAGTCCCACACAAGGCAAACATTTGTGTGCATAAACATGTCTGTCTTGATCTGGATGTTTTAAGAGAGGTAGAGCCCATCAAAGCAGCCCGTCTGGGGAAGTATCTCCACCTCACAGAAAACCGCAGCCAAATAACAACTCCGTAGAGGGTTGTTGTGTTCCTGCGTGTGAGTGAGGTCACCAGTAAGCTCCCAGGTGGGCCGTATTCTTGTATGCTCCCGACGTAGTATAAAAAAAAAACGGGTTGCACTCCGAGAGTGCCGGCAGAAGTGAAAACTTGCCAAACAGCGTTGTTGGTAAACTACGTTGAACGAAACGCGTAAGCGCCAAGAATTTCATGGCGCTTACAACGTTTTGGTCGCGAGAAAATACTGCCCTATAAACGATCTAGCGCTTCATGTTTTAATTGTTTAATTAGAGGTAACTAATGTTTTAGCGCTGCAGCGAACTTAAGTTCTAATTCTCACCAAAATCTTACATCGGGGTCACGTGTCCTGACGCGAGTATAACATTTTTACTCATACCAAAAAGTGCACAACGCCGCTAAAGAAGTTTTCACTTCAAAAAATATTAATGTACACAAGAGAAGTCAACTAACTTACATTGGTTACACTGTCGTATGTCCCTGGGTAAAAAGGGGTACCGTTGATGTCTTTTAGTCTAGTTCTACACTATTACATGATTTATTTCAGTCACACAATGTATGTTATCTATCAGTATTGCTTTATTTATCAGTATAAAAGTACTATCATGTATGTGGTAAAATCTCTGAAACTCAAACACACACGCACACTCGCGCAAGCGCCCTGCGCCGCTTAAACCAAACAGCGATGTTGATAAACTACATTGAACGAAACGCGTAAGCGCCAAGAATTTCATGGCTTTCAACTTAACTTACACCGTTTTGGTCGCGAGAAAATAATGCCCTATGAACGATCTAGCGCTTCATGTTTTAATTGTTTAATTAGAGGTAACTAATGTTTTAGCGCTGCAGCGAACTTAAGTTCTAATTGTCATAAAAATCTTACATCAGGACATCTTACTCATCCCAAAAAGTGCACAAAGCCGCTAAAGAAGTTTTTACTTCAAAAAAAATTTGGAGAGGCAGGCAGCAGTCCAGTAACCAAATAATCCTAGAGGGTTGTTACGTTCTTAAGGAGTTCCTGTGTTAGCAGTAATCGTGGTCAATAGCAGCACAACAGCAAAAGGTTCGATTGTAGAATAACAGATGGTCCAAGGGACAACAGACCCCTCGTGACTTAGTCCACCGTCCGTCCGTGGAATTTGTTCACAATTTCATGACTTATATTTATTCTCACAAAACCCTCATTTTTTTACTAAAATAAAGCCTAGCCTAAGTTACAATCAAACACACAGGCAAATACCGTATATACATACATATTTTATCATATGAGTAAGGTAACCCTAAAAAAGGAAAAGGTTAACTAAGCATTTAAACGCTACATGTAGTAACTTCTTCCGTTCTTTTAAACGGGTAGCTAATTATTGCACGCGCAACGCAATTAGTATCTACGGCCGTGATAATTATTTTTATTAAAAATAAAATTATATTTGCAGTATTACTTACAATAATATTACGTTAATTGCTAAGTGCGATATTTTATAAATTTTATTTAATTATGATTTTTCTTCCGGTGGTGTTTAACATGAATGTTCGCGGGCTCGATTCCCACACAGGATTAACATTTGTTTGAACATGTCTATTTGTCTTGGTCTGGGTGATTTTAAAAGAATTAGTGCATATTTAAGCAGCCAGGCTGGAGAAGTACTTCCGCCTCAGAGAAAACCGCAGCCAAATAACAAGAAAAAAATTGTACAGTCCACACGCCATACAAGTGAAACCTTCAAAAATGTGAACTTCAAGATAATGAGACGAATTGTAGAGTATATTTATGACGCTATTTATACCGAGACGTATAACGCTCGCACCCTGTAATAAACACTGTATAATGCTATCTCATTCTCTCGCACGTTAAATCCTATAGATGTATGTGATTGTCTCCTTTTACTGTCGCTTTTTAGTTTCATCGAATTCTAATAACAACGATGCTAAACGGGTGCGCATTGTTTCACATAACTTTCTAAGCCCTATTTTTTTTTTTTTTTGTACGGGACAGGCCCACCACTCATACCCACCACTGTGTCTCCTGTGTAGCCAGAATTAACAGCGGCGACCACAAAAAAGGCAATGAACAATGAAGTCCATTGCCGTCCCGGGGGTTAAACTACAGCTGCCTTGGAACTCACAAACGAATTTAATCAGAAGAAATTTGTAGGAGTAGGAAGTTTTAGAATTGACTTCCCCTCTTGGCAAAGTGAGAGACAGCAATATGACAAATAAGGCATTTAAAACCTCAAAGAGATGGCTAGTCAAGTGAAATCAACTGCCGTGCACCACGGATAATCAAATATCTAACACTATTGGGACCTAAACAGTGAGTTGTTACCTAACACATCGATTCCAATAATATAGATTGCAGAACCGCCTAAACGCCTGGTAGTTCTCCCTTGTTGCCACCAAATCAGAATAGTATACTACCCCGGATGTGACACGCAAGGAATTTAACATATCGTCCCGCTCCCGTTGCCAGAGATCGCACTCCCAGAGAACATGATGTGCTGTTTGCTCGAATTCATGATTTGTCGTAGAACACTCACATAAAGGCGATGACACAAGTCTAAATGAAAAGAGCTTTGCCCTAAAGTTTCCATGCCCTGTTAAAAATTGCGCAACAGGATGATCGACTTCTAACCACTCTTTACTTAATCTGTCTCGCACTGATTGAAAGAACAGATACAAGTGGCGTCCTTTAGTAGAAGTTTCCCATCTTTCTTGCCATTCAGACAGTAAAGTTTCAAATACCTCGTCAATTGGTTTGAACAATCTAAGAATTTTGTCAATATCGCGGCGTTTTAGAAAGTCAGGGTGTATGTTTTTAGAGGTGTAGTACATTGAAGCCCGGCGTTGAATTTCTAAGTCAACTGGTAATACGCCTGCCAGCACTGGTAGTGCCTAGGTACTCACAGTTCTATACGATTTACATAAGAATATTAAAGCGAGCCGCTGACTTTGCAGCAACTTACGACGCGCAGCACCTATGGTAGCCCTATCAGCCCATGCAGGTGAACCGTACGTAATACATCCTAAATATGTGGCTGTGTAAATAATTTTTAACGTTTTAAAAGTTAAGCCCCAGGTCGAGGTGGAAATTCGAGTTAACGCATAAAAGTTCTTTTTGGCTTTTTCTCCAACCTGCTTTATGTGTTCAATGTAATTAAAACCTTTGTCTAACAGTAATCCCAAGTAACAAACCGAGTTTTTGTTTGCAACTGATACTCCATTGAAGTGGAATCGCGGCGGAACCTGCAAATTTCCCTTAAGCAAGAGCTGATATGTTTTGTGAGGTGCCAAATCGAAACGGTTACGATAACCCCAGTCTGAAATGAGGCCAAGGCAAGTAATGGCTAGTTTTTCTATTTATTAAATTGAATTAAAATTCTAAGCCCTATTATCGGAAGTCCGAATATATTTCTCATACCATTTTACATGATAATGTCAGAAATCATCAGAATTCATAATATCACTACATAACTTTCTAAGCCCTATTATCGGAAGTCCGAAAATATTTCTCATACCATTTTACATGATAATGTCAGAAATCATCAGAATTCATAATATCACTACATAACTTTCTAAGCCCTATTATCGGAAGTCCGAAAATATTTCTCATACCATTTTACATGATAATGTCAGAAATCATCAGAATTCATAATATCACTACATAACTTTCTAAGCCCTATTATCGGAAGTCCGAAAATATTTCTCATACCATTTTACATGATAATGTCAGAAATCATCAGAATTCATAACATCACTAATAAAACACTTGGTTTATACTAATATGTTTTCATATATTTCATATATTATACTAATGATCGAAAATCCCAGTATACTTCACAGGTGGTCCCGTGTCATCTGGTTAGGCTCTGACGATGGGATCCTAGAGAAATCGAGGGAACTCATCAAATTTTCATTAAAGGCACACTTGAAGCGATTTGGTTTATTATTTGCTTTTTTGGTCCTGGGTGTTTTTGAAGGTGTTTTTTTATTTAAAAATAATTTTATAGAAGAGAATATTTTTGATTTGTCATTTGAAAATATTGTCAGGGTAGCACAGAACAGTTTTAGACAATTTATTACAAAAACAATTTTCTTATTTTTTTTAATAGAACGTCGGGAGGCATACAAGCTTACGGCCCACCTGATGAAAAGCGGTTAGCGTAGCCTATGAACGCTTGTAATTCGTTGAGTATCACTCGTGCGATACCCTCTCTGCTGCTAGCACAGCAACTCCTTAGGAGCTTACTGGTACCTCACTCACAACAACCCAATAGCGAGTTGTTATTAAGCTGCGGTTTTCTGTGAGGTGGAGGTACTTCCCCAGACGGGCTGCTTTGATGCACCCTACCTCTCTTAAAACATCCATACCAAGATAAACAGACGTGTTCATGCACACAAATGTTTGTCCCATTGTGGGAATCGAACCCACGAGCGTTGGTGTCAAAGTCGCGTTATTCACTGGGGTGGTGTATTTCGGGGTGAGGCTGTTTATACTTGGATTATACTTAGACCATGGCACGCGACGTTGACGCCTTGGTCGTAACTTCGTGTAAATTGATCGATCATGACGAGCTCGGTGGCTCAGTTGTGATTGACGTGACTTTGACACAAACGCTCGTGGGTTCGATTCCCACACAAGGCAAACATTTGTATACATGAACATGTCTGTTTGTCTTGGTTTGGACGTTTTAAGAGAGGTAGGGCACATCAAAGCATCCCGTCTGAGGAAGTACCTCCAAACATATGTGCGCATGAACACATATGTTTATCTTGGTATGGATGTTTTAAGAGAGGTAGGGTGCATCAAAGCAGCCCGTCTGGGGAAGTACCTCCACCTCACAGAAAACCGCAGCCAAATAACAACTCCCTAGAGGGTTGTTGTGTTCCTGGGTGTGAGTGAGGTCACCAGTAACCTCCCAAGGAATTACCAGAGGAGGCATCGCGCGAGTGATACTTAATATATCGCAAGCGTTAATAGGCTACGGTACCCGCTTTACATCAGGTGGGCCGTATGCCTCCCGACGTAGTATAAAAAAAAACATTCACCATTGCGCCACCGAGCTCGTCATAATCGATCAATTTACACGAAGTTACGACCAAGGCGTCAACGTCGCGTGCCATGGTCTAAATATAATACAAGTATAAACAGCCTCACCCAGAAGTATTTCTGAAAAACATTGAAAATTTGAAATTACAATGGAGTTTAAATACTTATTGTTTACAAATCACCGCGAGAACTACAGAAAAAACTGTATCCCATTGAAACAACTCGAATGACGTCAGTATGAATAAACATTGGCTAATATTTAGGATAATGCATTTTAAATTAAACACGAGCCTTGCCTTCGGATTATACTAAACGCCCTTTGTTTGTGGCGCATGGCAGTAACGCGCGCCAAGTCTGACATTTATTTCTACATTATACAATAACGGGTATCCGGCAAATGCGGTCATTAGATAGGCGTGACCGTGGATGTGAACCCAACGCGTAGAGACACCGTTAAAAATATTGATGTATTGTAGTACATGCGCCTTGGCCCGCTTCAGGGTATATCAATGGTGCAATACAAACATGAGCAGGTATTGGAACTGTTGCGAATGCGTTGGAAATTGTTAGGCTATTTGAATAAAATCTAGAATATATCTATCTATAACTTTACGCCAAATCCCTTGCGGGGTAGGCAGAGAGAACCGAGCGCCACGTGACTCAATCCTTACAAACCTCACACGCTTCTTTAGCATTCATTGCTCTTCTTATGCTTTCCTCGGCTCCTACATACTTCAACTTTCACGTTGTATATCTGTTTCGTAATTCTTTCTTCCAGCAGTCTTTCTACATGTACAAACCAACGGAGTATGCCTATTCTTATTTTAACACCGACACTCTCTTTCAGAGCAGCTCTGTTTTTAACATCATCATTGCGAATACGGTCTACAAACATTACGCCACAAATTTTGCGCAACGCTCTCGACCGCGTTCATTCTACTTTCATGCTCTCTCTGCCATACCCAGCTCTCACTTCCATATGTAAGCTATCTAGAATATATGTATAAAATGAACAAATATAAATAAAACATATAAATATATATTCATAAAAATAGCAATAATTAATCGAAGGAATTATTGGACTATTTTTACGAATACTATGACGATCTCGGTATCACAGTGGCTAGTAACTCTACTCTGACACCAATGCTCGTGGGTTCGATTCCCACGCAGGACAAACATTTGTGTGCATGAACATCTGTTTGTCTTGATATGGGTGTTTTCCGTGTATCATATATATGTATTGCCACAAAAAATGTATTTACGTATATTTATCAGCTGTCTAGTACTCATAACACAAGCTTCGCTTACTTTGGGCTCCGTGTAATTTGTCAGAAAATATTTATTTATTGTTATATTTTAAACAACTATTTATTACATGTTTTGGTATTTTTATTATTACATGTTGGATCACGGAGCCGCCATAAGTTACACTCCAAAGGACTGACATTTCGCATTTATGTGCTATCTCATGTTTCTCCAGGAAGTCCTAGAGTTCCAGGAACATTTATCACTCTTTTAATTTCCTGTATGTATGTATATGTTAATTCTGATCGCAACTTTAAGGGATGGAGGGCGGCGCATCAGTTCTAATTCTCACCAAAATCTTACGGTCAGGGTCACGTATCCAGACACAAGTTAAAATTTTTTACTCATCCCAATAAGTGCACAACGCCGCTAAAGAAGTTTTCACTTAAAAAAAGAAACTAAGATCTCTTAAGGGGACAAGTCCGCCTTTATACACGTTCGGTTTCTTGAATAATATAGACAAATAAACTCTCGGGTATTCGTTTTCAATAGTAACAAGATAAATAGTATACCGTGATGCCGCGCTTATGACAAGCGTATCAACGGTGAGGTTTTTAGCGAAATTCAATTAATACAATATCCAAAATCAGAAAAACGAGATGTACAACTTTCTCAAAGTGATATTTCATAATTCCTTCATTATATCTAGTTATTCAGCAGAAATGCATTAAGTAAAACTTCGATTGCAGTTTTACTTTTAACTATATGTTGAAATATGATAGATATTTTGTATTTTTGGATCTTTCTGTTTGTTTCTTTCTTTCATGTTGCGCTCTCGTGTAGTTCCAGAGATACAAGCAAAATAAAAACTTAAGATACGTTTTTCTCGAAAAGCGTCAGAACCTAATGAGTGCGTTTATCGTAAGCACGGGCAGCGTGGTGCAAGGCAGTCGAGCTTCCATTGATTCGCCATCTCTTTAAGCTATTAGGCCTTGTGTCAGATTGCAGTCTTTCACATTGTTTACAGGGAAAAATAAATCTAGAAGTTATTTAAGTTACCCCACACAATAAAACTGGCCAGTAAGTGTATGCATTTAGGAAAATTAAACAATTGATAGATGTGCGCTTAATCTATTTCAGCTACTTTCACAGCATTGTGTCGTATGGTATACTGTTGTGGGGAATACATACTGGCTGGCATACTGGACGATGTTGAAACTATTTTTATATTACACAAGAGAGCCATCCGCTATATTATAACGTGGGCTCCATGTAATTACTTTTGACGATTTGATAAAACATCTACATTGGCAAGTTGGTATTTCGTCTTCGTCATTCTTTCGAAATGTTGGCATATTAAAAAAGAGAAATCAAAACTACGAAAAATTAATAAGATACAATATGATCTGATTTAAATAATGAAAGATGTGTGCCCGTGCCCCTGAGGGCCTAATGGCAATTTTATTTTTACTTGAGCTAAATAATTTTCTTATTAATTTGTTGTTAATTCCAAGGCAGCCGTACTTTTACACTGGGAGCTGTTATAATGTTGGTTGACGCTGTAAATGCCTGCTACACACCAGACACTGATAAAGTCGTGTGCTTGTCCACCACTAGAAGTTTTACTTAGTATAAATGAATTTAAAATTACAATAGAATTCCCATACTTATATTCTTCCAATTAGCAAACACAGAGAGAGAAAAACCATTTGAAAAGAGCTTCAATAAAAGATTTACTGCAAGAAAGGCGTTATTAATGATGGATTAGACATTAATAAAGATTAGCTAATATTTAGGATAATCTTATTTAAATTGGCCACGAGCCTTGCCTTCTGATTATTCCAAACGCCCTTTATTTGTGATGTACAGTAGTGAAACGCGCCAAGTCTACTATTTATTTGTATTTAAATTGCATTTAATATCGTGTCACGCTAATAGAAATAAATTTCTTGGCCAGCAGAAAAATAACTAGTCTGGCCATAAATACTGTTGCATAAAAACTTTTATTTTTTTCAAGTCTTTAATTATTTTAAATTTGGAACACAATTATTATGTTAAAAACCTCTTTCGATTTCCCGCCGTTTTACATATTTTTATTCGTGTTTATTATCAAATTACAATAATTAAATTACAATGGGGTGTTAAATACAATAACATTGTAGTGATTGCCTTGCACAAAGTGGGTACGGAGCCGTCGACCATATTCAAAATACTTCAAAAGTTTGGTATCGGACGTATGTTCGTATATTGTACTATCGACAAATATACCAATACTTAGTCTTTTGAAGACCATAAAAGCTCGGAGCGACCACGTGCTGTTAGAACAACAAAGGTTGTTAATGCTGTTAAAACCAAAATTCGCCGACACCCATTACGAAACAAAAAATCTTATCGCGAGTAATGAAGATTTCCACTAGGCCGCTCTGTCGCGTCTAATAAAACAAGAACTGAAGCTTGGCGTTTATCGTCGATATACAGGACATGCCCTAAATCAATCCCTACAGTTGAAGAGAATGGATCGATCAAAACGCCTTCTGCCCCGATACGCAGGTGAAAGGCACGGAAATGTCCTCTTTACTAACGAAAAAAAAATTCACGATTGAAGAACACTACAATAAGCAAAATGACAAAGTGTCTGTAAGCGCACGCAGTTCTAAAGAAGCTGCCTAAGTGGTCGAAAAGGTACAACGTGGTCATCATCCTGCGTCTGTAATGGTTTGGTGGGGGTGTCATATAAAGGAGTCACAAAGCTTCCTTTTTGTGAAAAAGTAGTGAAGACTTCAGCCAAAGTGCATCAAGAGACTGTTGTCTTGGATCGTGTTGTGAAACCTTACAGCAATACACTTTTTAAAAATGTACTGTGGACTTTCCAGCAGGACTCTGCACCTGATCACAAGTCACGAACTACTCAAGCCTGGCTCGAAACCAATGTTCCGGACTTTATAAGAGCTGAAGACTGACCCTCTTCTAGTCCAGATCTGAACTGTTTAGACTACAAATTATGGACAGTTTTAGAGGACATGGTCTGGTCGAAACGACACGCCGACATTGTGTCTCTTAAGAAATCTCGGAAGCAAGCGGAGGCTAAATTTCCCATGGAAACAGTGTGTAAATCCATAGATTCGTGGCCAGACATATTAACGGCCTGTATTAAATCCAAAGGTGGCCATTTCAAATAGATTTTTTTTTTTAATTTCTTGTTGAGATTTCCATGAATATGTACATATAAGTTTTTTAACATTACATTACCTCATAAAAAAAAATGTACATTTATTTGTAACAGAACTTATGGCCGGACTAGGTATATTCTAGAACTTCACGCCAAATCCCTTGCGGGGTAGGCAGCGAGAACCGAGCGCCACGTGACTCGATCCTTACACACCTCAGTCACTTCTTTAACTTTATTACTCTTCTCGTGCACGCTCGCCGGTTTATAAGGCTCCTGACATCACCTCCTGATAAAACACGATCAATTTGGTCATGCTAGGTAAGTCATAGCCTTCTTCGGCTCCTACATCCTTCCACTTTTGCGTTGAATATCTGCTTCGTTATTCTTTCATCCCGCATTATTTCTACATATACGAACCAACGGAGTATGCCTCTTCTTACTTTAACACCCTCTGTTTCTGACCAACTCTGTTTCTAACATGATCATTGCAAGTAGGGTCTACAAGCGTTACACCACAAATTTTGCGCAACGCTCGCATTTCGACCGCCTTTATCCTACTTTCATGCTCTCTCTCTCTGCCATAAGCAGATCTCGCTTCCATGAGTAAGTGTTAGGACCAGCACTGCATTGTGTATAGCGAGCTGTGCCTTCTGGCTCAAGTTTTTACTGTCAAGATGTTTTCCCAAAGCTCCATTCACAATATTCCCAGCACTCGTCTTTCCACATCAGCGGTGTCCCCCCTGATGAATTCGCATCTAAGATATACAATCTCATCCACTTGTTCTAACACTTCATCATCAACCGTAATCCTTACATTGGTTCTGGTTTCATGTCTTTCAAATACCATTATCTTTGTTTTCTTCGTATTCAATAGCAAGACATTCTCCATACAATCGTTGTAACCAGTGTTTGCAGTTCAGATGGTGTTTCTGCTAATATCCCGGCATCGTCTGCAAACAGCAGACAGTTCACCACTAGGTCACCTTGTCCATTCTTCCAAAGACTTTATCTTGTCCATTCTGGATGCCGACGAACCACATCAGAGACTTCTTTACCTCTCTCCAAAAGAGTTTAGTATTTTCATCTTCATTCATAATTTGGCATTCACGCTTCTCTTTCACTAACAATAATTTACAGTTTTAATATAAATATTTCGCAAACGGATCACTATATCGAAAAATGATCATACCAAACCCGAACCCGTTTTTAAAAAACCTATGTAACGAATCCTCACACCATGGGGTGGGCGCAAATAAAAAAAGTTCACCACCACTTTACGTGTAGGAGAGGGAGGTATTACCAAAAAACTTTTTTTTCAAGATTTTATTCTATCATTTTATCAGCATAGTTGATATTAATATACATGCCAAAGTACAGCTTTCTAGTATCAAGCGTGTCTGAGCTAGACGACAGATGGACATGGCGAAACTATAAGGGTTTCTTGTTTATTACGGACTTAGTATGGATGAGTTTAAAGGTACAATAGAATTCCCATACTTATTGTCTTCTAATTACAGCCAACAGAGAAAAAATATTCATCTGTAAAGAGTTTCAATAAAACATTTACCTCGAGAAAGACGTCTTTAGCAGATGAATAATCATTAGGTAACATTTAAATTAATCTAATTTGAACTGATCACGAGCCTTGCCTCTAGATTATTACAAACGCCCTTTGTTTGTGGTGCACGGTAGGGAAGCGCGCCGAGTCTGCTGTTTTTTATAATTTTATTGCATCAAATATTGTGTCACACTAATAAATACGAAACAGATACACAACGCGAAAGTAAAAGGATGTAGGAACCGAGGAAGGCCTTACCTACCATGACCACATTGATCATGTTTTATCAGAAGGTACTGCCAGGAGCCCTAGGAAACGAGTGTGCATGAGAAGAACTATTAATGTTAAAAAAGAAAATGAGGTGTGGAAGGACCGAGACATGTAATTTTGACGAGCTCGATGGCGCAGTGGTGAAACGCGCTGTTGCATTACTTTGACACCAAACCAACGGTCGTGGGTTCGATTCCCACACAGGAGAAATATTTGTTTGCATGAACATGTCTATTTGTCTTGGTCTGTGTGTTTTCTTCCTAGAGGGTTGTTCTGTTCCTACGTGTGAGTGAGATCACCAGTAAGCTCCTAAGGAGATGCTGTGTTAGTAGCAGAGGTGGCATCGCGCGAGCGATACTTAATGTACTGCAAACGTTCATAAATTAAGGTAACCGCTTTACATCAGGTGGGAAGTATGTTTGTATGCGTCCCGACGTTGTATAAAAAAATCGCTGTTGTTTTTTGACTGCGGTTTTCTGTGAGGTGCTTTGATGCGCCCTTCAAACTTCAGGGCTTGGCCTTCAAGGCTGGCTTCCAGGCTTTGGCCTCTCTTTCGCCAAAGCCTGATTTGTAATTAGAAGACAGTATCACGTCCATGTGAGATTTGTTCAATAAGATGATATGGAAACTTACTTATGGAAGCATGAAAGTAGGACAAACGCGGTCGAAATGCAAGCGTTGCGCAGACTTTATGGCGTAACGCTTGTAGACCGTATTCGCAATGATGATGTTAGAAACAGAATTGGTCTGAAAGAGAGCGTCGGTGTTAAAATAAGAAGAGGCATGCTCCGTTGGCTCGGACATATAGAAAAAATGCAGGATGAAAGAATGACGATGCAGATATACAACGCAAAAGTAGAAAGATGTAGGAGCCGAGGAACGGCAAGACTTACCTACCATGACCAAATTGATCGTGTTCTATCAGAGCGCGATGTCAGGAGCATTAGAATCCAGCGAGCGTGTATGAGAAGAGCAATGAATGTTAAAGAAGCGAGTGAGGTGTGTAAGGAACGGGTCACGTGGCGCTCGGTACTCGGTATTTGGCGTGAAGTTATAGATAGATAGATAGAAAAGATGATATTCTATATGCGCCCATAAGGGTTGTATACGAAAAGATAAAAATCTTTATTTGACATTGGGCCCTCGCGGGCACTTAAACACGTCTTACATTGTTGAAATATAGTCTTATTGTATCTTATTCAATTGTCTCCTTTAACTTTTTTTTTCGGAAATGACCATTGGCAGTAATGTCTCTAGGTCCCTTTGCATTATTGATGTTTTTTGTACATTTTCTAAGAGAGGTAGGGCGCATGAAATCATCCCTTCTGGTTAATACCTCCATCTCACGAAAAACCGCAGCCATAGTACCAAATTCCCGGGAGGATTGATGTGTTATTGCATTGGGAGTGAGGTCACCAGTAAGCTCCCAAGAAGGTGCAGTGTTGGCACCAAAGGTGGGCATCGCGCGGGTGATACTTAACGTATACAAGTGTTCACAGGCTACGATAACCACTTTACGTCAGATATGACCGTATGCTTGCATGCCTCCCGACGATAAAAAACAATCGGGATGCCCCACCTGATGTTAAGTGGTTACCGTTGCCTGTAAACGCGTGGAATACAGGAAGCATAGGTTCCGCATTGCGAATACTGTTACTAAGACAGCAACCGCTTAGGACCTAACTGGTAACATCACTCACCCGCAGGAACGCAAAAACAAAAAGGACCAGCTACTTTTTATAACCGCACCGCTCGCCGACGGCGGGGAGTTCACCCTCACAAGCTGGAACTGCAATGGTCGCGTACTGCGCGGTTCCAGAAGTTTTCTTCCGAGAACTCTCAAGTTGTGGAATGAGCTCCCCGCCGAGGTTTCTCGCAAGGGACTACGGCATGGGGTTCTTCAAGAAAGGCGTTAAGAGGTTTTTAGAGGGTCGGCAACGGTATAGCGTCATAGGTATATAACGGTCCATAGGGCTACGGTGACTGTACACCATCAGGCAGGCAGGCATATGATTGTTCGCCACATTATAAAATAAAATAAAAAAGGTGGCTGTCACGGGACGCCCGGCAGATGTGAAACATCTTAGTGAATATTCAAAATTTTAATAAATAAAAATCTAAAACTTTATGAACGTGCATGAGAAGAGCAATTAATGTTAAAGAAGCGAGTGAGATATATAAGGATCGAGTCAAGCATAGCGCTTGGTTCTCTCTGCCGACCCCGCAAGGGATTTGTTAAAGATAAAACCATCGGATAGTCATAGTAAACAGTTCATGCAGAGAAGCAACGGAGTGTCTAGTATGCGCACGCACACACGCAAGGGAGTGGCGGCGAAAGGGGGCATGACGTCATGAGAGAGCGTCATGCCATTTGCCGTCACGGCATACGGTTCGATTTTACTGCCAAAGCGCGCCAATAGCTGTTTCACATCAAAAAAAGCTTCTTTAATGCGTCCTGCCTCTAACACCCAGACCGTTGTATAAAAACCGGCCAAGTACGAGTCGGACTCGCGCACGAAGGGTTCCGTACCATTATCTATAAAAACGGCAAAAAAATCACGTTTGTTGTATGGGAGCCCCCCTTAAATATTTGTTTTATTTTAATTTAATTATTTATTTTTAAAGTGAATATATATCTAAATATTCTGTGAATATTTCAAGCGTCTACCTGTTGCTGTTACCAATATCGAGCAAAAAATTCACGTTTGTTGTATTGGAGCCCCCTTAAATATTTATTTTATTCTATTGTTCCGTATTTGTTGTTATAGCGGCAACAGAAATACATCATCTGTGAAAATTTCAACTGTCTAACTATTATATTACGGTTCATGAGATACAGCCTAGTGACAGACAGACGGACGGACAGCGGAGTCTCAGTAATAGGGTCCCGTTTTACCCTTTGGGTACGGAACCCTAAAAAAAAAGAAATTGTTTTCCTGCAGCCACAGTACTAACGGCTGTGCCACCGAGCTCGTCATCTGATAAAACACGGTCATGGTAGGTAAGTCTTAGCCTTCCTCGGCTCCTGCATCCTACTACGCCTTATATACCTATTGTACCATTTAATCCTTACAATAGTTAAATTTAACTATAGGTTAATAAATAACAATAATTATCTATTGGTGTTACATGCAATCAAGGTGAACAGGACGACAACAGCATTATACCGGATCTTGAAAAGTGAAAGTTTACATTTTTAAGATTTATTACAGTAATTGCAGTTGTGCGAGTAATTCCTGTATCCACAACTATCTAACTACATACATATACAACCACAAGGACAAAAAGCGAGTGAGGTGAGTAAGGATCCAGTAATGTGCTCGGTTCTCTCTGCCTTTCCTGCAAGGGATTTGCCGTGAAGTTATAGATAGATTTTTTTTTTATTCAACGTCGGAAGTTATTCAAGCATACGGCCCACCTGATGTAAAACGGTTACAGTAGCCTATGAACGGTTGCCATACATTAAGTATCACTCGCGTGATGCCTCCTCTGCCGCAAACACAGCAACTCCTTAGGAGCTTACTGGTGACCTCACTCGAACGCAGGAACACAACCCTAAGGTAGTTGTTCTTTGGCAGCGATTTTCTGTGAGGTGGAGGTACTTCTCCAGACGGGCTGCTTTGAGGCGCCCTACCTCAAACACCCAGACCAAGACAAACAGACATCTACCTGCACGCAAATGTTTGGCCTGTGTGGGAATCGAACCCACGAGCGCTGGTGTCAAAATCGCGTCATTCACGATTGCGCCACCGAGCTCGTCGAAACATACTAACTACAAAGACAAGTGAGGTATGTAAGGACCTAGTCATATGGGCGCTCGGTTCTCTCTACCTTCCCTTCAGCAGCAGGGTATTGGCGTGAAGTTAAAAAAAGGAGTGTTTGGGGAGTACAGCTAAGTGCAGCTCAAGGTTTACACTTTCACCTTTGTACCGTTCTTATAACGTACGCGATAAGAGTTACAATCGCACTTCCGAGTGTTTTAACGTGATCTGCTGATAGCTGCACCACCACTTGTGCAAAGAACTGCGTACTTACGAAGACCGGCTTTTTACGTATTTTCACACGAGGCGAAGCAGCATTGAGGAGTTGCATGAAATTTTAATAGATAGACAACTACATTATTGTATGTATGTATATCTTCACGCCGGGTCCCTTGCGGGGTAGGCAGAGAGAAATTATTGTAACTATAAATAACTACGCTACATAGTTCGTGTACCTTACTATCAGGCAAAGCAGCTCGTCTGAGGAAGTACTTCCACCTCACAGAAAACCGCAGCCAAATAACAACTCCCTAGAGGGTTGTTGTGTTCCTGCGTGTGAGTGAGGTCACCAGTAAGCTCCTAAAGAGTCACTGTGGTAGACGTTGGACAAAAAAAACGCCAAGAGCAAGAATAGTGGGAGTGTTGGGGACACGAAAGTTTTGTAACACTTACTGTTACATTTGAAGCGACGCCGTGGGGTCGGTGGACGTTTGAGGCTCAGGTCAACTGGCTCCAATTGGATTGGGGGTCCGCAAGCCTGGAACAACACAACATCTTTTATTACAACTAAAAGTCAAGATTTGATAGTTTGTACGTTCTTTATGAAATGGTTTTCCCCTAATGATATTGTTTTCCCCCTGGGTTGCGGAGGTCTGACGAGGCGGTCGCTCCATGTAAAAATCAGTATCGTCGCCAAATCCTTAGGCTTAGGTACCGGACTCCGCCAATCCTAGTGGATTAGGAAAGGGGTAACGAAGAAGTTCGTTCTTTATATGCTGTCGTGCCATTTGATTATAATAAAACTTTGTCACATTATTGTTCACACTTGTGCAAAAGTTACAATAAAAGATAATAAATATATTGTTGAGAGTTGGTAGTTAAGATAAGAAAAGGTGCTTCGTTGGTTCGGACATATAGAAAGAATGCAAGAGGAAGGAATGACGAAAGAGATGTACAAAGCGAAAGTAGAAGAATGTAGGAGTCGAGGATGACCAAGGCTAACCTACTACCACACCAATCCTTACTCACCCCACTGCATGGTTACGGGTCTCCCTTCAACCGAAGGGGTTTAGAGCATACTCAATTGCGGATTGGCGGAGGCCAGTGTATTCAAGCCGCCCGAAGGTCACTGACTTAGCTTAACGAGTATCATCTTTCGACAACAGTCGGGCCCGACGACTTTACGTGCCCTCCGAAGCTCGGAGAAGGTTGAAGGCGGACAGGTTGCGGTCGAAGCTGCTTAACCCGAGAGTTCGGTTAGAATAGACACGCGCAATAACACTAACGAGCTCTGTGTGTTATGAGACGGTGTTGTCAGGAGCCCAAGAAACCGGAAACCGGAAGAGCGTACGTGTAGAGCAAGGAAGAAGCTAGTGAGGTTTCTAAGGACCGCGTTTTATTGTGCTCGGCTCTCTGCCTACTCCGCAAGGGACCTGGCGTCAACATATAGATAGATGAATATAATGTTGAGAGATTTTGCCTCCCTTTGCGTGTTCTACCGATTGTACAATGGGTTCTGTTCCGAGGAGTTGTTCGATATGATGCCAACAGCTTAGTTTTACAATCGCGCCTCTCGCTGACGGCTGGGAGTTCTTCATCGTCATACACTGGAGCCGCAATGGTCACACGTCGCTTCCATAAAAGTTTTCTACCGAGAACTCTAAAGTTGTGGAACGAGGCCCTGCCGAGGTTTTACCTACATCATGGGGTTCTTCAAGAAAGGCGTGAGGAGGTATTTACAGGGTCGGCAACGCAAGAGTCACACTCCTGGTGCGCAAATGTCCATAGGCTTCGGTAACTGCATACGTTCAGGCAGGCCGTACGCTTGTTAGCCACCTTAGTGGTATAAAAAAAAATGTATTAATAAATATATATTATTTTTGTTTTTTGGGTCGCATGTTAATAATTATTATCCTCTCTTAATTTAAATTTAATTCTTAAGCCACGGATGTTAATCCCGGTCATTTGATAGCCGTGCGCGGGACTGAGGTGAGCCGAGTGAGGTGTTGTAACCTCACTCGCTTCTTTAACATTGTTTTACATTTATTAATAATACCATTAGCGCGTAACAACTTCCACTGCTAACGCACCCTTCCAAGCTGGCAACCTAGCAATGTTACTACCTTTCTCTTGGAACCGGAACACGGCAAGCACACCCGATGTGAGTCTCAGAAGTGTACTCTTGGTACATGACATCAAAGACAAGTAATTTACTACTCTACCGTCTTGGTGTGCGGCCAATGTATTTGCAATAGCGTTAGCGTATGGTCGCATTGTAAGCAGATAGCGGAGCGGAATTAATTATCTCGCGCAATAAAGTTGAACTGACTTCATTGAATCGACGTCAGCACACAACAGCAACTATGTAAATAGGCCTCAAGTTCAGTAAACCTGGTTCCACTTTCATATTAAACTTTTATTACATATTTTTTTGTTTATTACATCTTTGTTGTGTCTACATTAAACTAAACAATATTTTGACGAGCTCGGTGGCGCAGTCATGAATGACACAACTTTGACACCAACACTCGTGGGTTCGATTCCCATACAAGACAAACATTTATGTGGTAGGTAGGGCCATTCAAAGCAGTCCGTCTGGGGAAGTACCTACACCTCACAGAAAACCGCAGTCAAATAACAACTCCTAAGGAGTTGCTGTGTTAGCAGCAGTGGAGTGGTGGTAACCAGCTGGTGTTATTGTTATTTTGACGAGCTCGATGGCGGTTAGTAACGCTACATTGACACCAAAGCTCGAGGCTTCGATTCCAACACATAACAAACATTTCTGTGCATGAATATGTATTATTGTTTTCGTCTGGGTGTTTTTGAAAGAGGTAGGACACATAAAAGCAACAGTCTATAGAAATGCCTCCACCTCACAAAAAAACCGCAGCCAAATAATAACTACCTGGAGGGTTGTTGAGTTCATACGAGTGAGGTCACCAGTAAGCTCATAAGATGTTGTTTTTTTTTCATGTTACAATTTATCGTCGTGGATTTTTCGAATTTTCAATTTATATTTGATTATAACATCGAAGCATGTATATTATTTAAAATCATAATCATAATAAAATTTTAATCCACAATTGCAATCTAACACCGCTACCACTAACACCCGACCCTTACCATTAAATTCACGAAAACTCGTGCACCACCATCCTCGTTGCGTAAAGCCGTGGTCGTGCATATCCACCACGCTACGCCCGAACGCGTTCACACTGCCGGTAATTATACAGTAATGTACCGCTAAATAGCTCGCACATGAATTGGAAATAACAATGCGTGTCTACGAAAACTTCGACTAAACGTTTAGAAAACTGAAATAATCCATACTAATAAAACGAAAGTGCCAATCTCATTGTGAGTTACCTTTTATGGATGAACCTCTAAACGACGAGAAGTATTTGCTGAAAAGGCAAATGGAGACTTGTACGACATTGGGAGTACAGCGACAATAGTGTTCCATAAAGTAAATAAATGGTTTTTTATTCAATTCTCGGTTACGCTGTCTCCTGTTATCTTAATGTTACCGAAGAGCAATATACTCTTGTGTTTGAGACAAAATGTATATAAACCATAAAAGGTTAAGGTGTGGCTTTTATCACGAAATAAACATTTAGTAAAATGTATAATGTTACTTGTATGTCAATAAATATTATAAAGTTACTACTAGGTATTCCAATAACAATTTCCGTAGACATACACATATAAATACATTAAATATTCTATATATATATATTTTTCTATGAAGATTTCATAATTGTAGGCATTATAAAATACCTATTATTGTAGGGAATATCAAATTGTAAACGCATTATTATAGTTTAGTATATTATGAAGAATTAATAACTTTTGCATTTGTCCGAATTATATTCGGCATTTTTACTTTTGAGAGAGGTTGACCTCACGTCAACCTCTCTCAAAAGTAAAAATGCCGAAAATGTTTCTATGAGCCGTTTGTTTTCAGAAACACCGTTCCTATATGAAATCTATATGTTTGTCTGAGCGTTTGTGCGTTTGTCTGTGTGTTTGTCTGTCGCTTTTTTCGAATATTCGAATTTTGACTTTAGATTCGGATTCAGCATAAAAAAGTAGAATAGGAATGTTCAGAAACACCGTTCCTATCTCTTAAGGAACACGGTCAAAATGTCCGACAAATTAAAAAAAAATTGAACTGTTATATAATTGACGAGCCAGGTGTTCCTCTGGCAATGCAAGCTTGCGCATTCTCAAATGGTTTTTTTGAGTTTTAAGTTTTATAGTAGTGTTACGTTTCATATTCTGTTATTATTGAGTTAATATCATCAGAAAAAATGAGCGAACCCGGACCGAGTACTTTTTGCAATTTAATTCGCCGAAGAAAGTGTTTCAAGCCTATTCCAAGGCCTTCAAGGAGACTGTTACTAAGACATGTAACTAACATATTAAGACATGTAGAAAAGACTTGGCCTCGGTGTATTCCGATGGAGCAGTCCAAATCGCCTTTAAAGATTTTATTGATTCTCGCTCCCACATTTTTTTCAGCAATGGAATCAACGAACTACCTATAAAATGGCGAAAGTGCATAGATAATAATGGTACTTCGATAGATTAAATATATAATTTCATATATATTTTTCGTAACTTTTTCCATATAAACGCCAATATCATATATAAGAGCCCAAGATTTATTCAATTGATTTTATTACGCTGACATATTTTTGAAGTGAAAACTTCTTTAGCGGGTTGTGCACTTTTTGGGATGAGTATAAAATGCTAAACTCGCGTCAGGCCGTCAGGACACGTGACCCTGACCGTAAGATTTTGGTGAGAATTAGAACTTAAGTTCGCTGCAGCGCTAAAACATTAGTTACCTCTAATTAAACAATTAAAACATGAAGCGCTTGATCATTCATAAGGCATTATTTTCTCGCGACCAAAACGTTGTAAGCGCCATGAAATTGTTGGCGTTTACGCGTTTCGTTCAACGCAGTTTATTAACATTGCTGTTTGGTTTAAGCGGCGCAGGGCGCTTGCGCGAGTGTGCGTGTGTGTTTGAGTTTTAGAGATTGGCGATAATGATGCTGGTAATGATGGTGAGTCGTTAAAATTATGGATGAAAGTTGATTTTTCTGAGAGATAAACTTTTTAATGTAAAATAATTGTAATAGTTCTGAAGTGTTAAAATTTTTAATGTAATATAAATTGTCATGTTTGTGTACGATAGCGCAATAAATGAATATTGTATTTTACCACATACATGATAGTACTTTTATACTGATAAATAAAGCAATTCGTGCGAAATTATTCCCTAACCATTCCAAAATATTCAAAAATGCACAACGTTAATGTTCAAGTTTTCACTTTTGCCGGCACTCCCGGAGTGCAACCCGTTTTTTTTATATACGTCAGGAGGTATACAAGCATACGGCCCACCTGATGGAAAACATTTACCGTAGTCCATGAACGCTCGCAATACATTAAGTCTCACACACGCGATGTCACCTCTAATGTTAGCACAGCTACTTTGATGCACTCTTCCACTCTTAAAAACACCCCGATCAAGACAAACAGACATGTTCATGCATACAAATATTGGCCCTGTGCGGGAAACGAACCCACGAGCGTCGGTGTCAAAAACGCGTTATTAATCGCTGCGAGACGGAGCTCGTCACGCACCTGCTTACACTCGGACCCCACCCCGGCGCCAGCATGTGGTCGCACCACAACTTTACAATATCAATTCACGGCAAGTCGTGCGCCGCCCATCCTCATTGCGTCACGGAAGGGATCGTGCATCTACGCCACGCCCGAATACATTCAGTGCGCAAGTGTTAAAATTGTTGTAATTAAAATGCTGATGAACTTCTTAAACCGCTGTATATTTCTGTTATTTTGTAATAAGCTCAATTCAATATATTTATTTTGTGAACATAGGTAATTGATGTACATACAATGCCAAATAGTTGGATAGCTCTATGTTCCGCCAATGGGCATACACAATTCATTAAAATGTAACTTAATAAAATTAATTGTAAACTTGATATAATAGTAATTTAAATAGCAATTAAAATTGACAATTTAATGAACAACAATGAAAAATGAAAGTTTAATTTTTTTTATGATAATGTTAGTGAACTCATACCCAATATCCTAAAGAAATAAAATTGCTAATGCCAATTAGGGCATTGTGGAAGGAATAATGAATTTATTATAACTTTACACTATTCTACTTATTATTTTAAACGAGCTCGGAGGCTCAGTCGTGAATGACGCGACTTTGACACCGACGCTCGTGGGTTCCGCTTTTTATTAAATGCATATAGATGTATACACGGTACATATACCAAAGTTGTGTTCCTGCGTGTGAGTGAGGTCACCAGTAAGCTCCTAAGGAGTTGCTGTGCAAGTGTGCTGTGAGTAAGCTCCTAGGCAGCAGAGGAGGCATCGCGCAAGTGATACTTAATATAATACAAGCGTTAATAGTCTACGGTAATTGCTTTACAGCAAGTGGGCTGTGTGCCTCCCGACATAGTATATATATATATATATATATATATAATATAACATAATATAATATAATAACCGGGATCACCTTGTAAGGAAAAACAGCCCAAAATAAATAAAAACCCCATTAAAAACAAAAAAAAAACCTGTTTGCGACGTTAGTGTAGTAGAAATCGCTTTCATCAAGAAACTAAAAAAATCAGGATCTAAATCTAGACAAGTATAATACATAAGTAGATAACTAATTGTGTTTTGCTCTTAAATGATTGATTTTTTCTTGCTGGAGCACCGTACATCATGAAAACCGTATCTGAATCGTTGAGAACTGACTTCTCATCGCTCGTTAATACTGGCACCCCAACCTAACCTACCTAATTGAAGATGAGTCGTGAAACCCGTGTGTTGCGTAAACGCTGCTCGTGCGGCCGAGCCACGCCCGACATATTCGCACTTGCATTACTCTCATAGACGTTAAGCAACAATTGCGCGGTTCTGTACATCGATGGGAGATTTCGTAGTAATTAGTGGGATAGAGACTGCAAAAATTGAAAGCATTTTATTTTTATTTATACAAGCATACCCTGAGTTACCGTATATATGCCGTTGTCTATTTTACTGTCGCCTTTTCGTTTCATCGAGTTTCAAGTCACAACGATACTAAGGAACTATTTCACTCCAAAATACAAGTCTGAAAACCGCTTTATTTTCCAAATTGATAATTAATAAACCATTGGTGCTGTCTCTTGTCACGATAACCTCGATCTAACCCTGGGTCCACTGAACATGATCGGGCAAGACTCGCCACGCCCTGAACAGCAAAGATGCAGTTTCTTGTGATAACTGGTTTTTGCTCAGACGTTTCCGTACAAATTTTTTACTTTGCCCTTATTTTTGTAACTGATTCTATTAGCTTCACCTGTAACTAACTTACTGACTTAGTGATAAATATAAGATAAAATAGACATTCTTTATTTACCACTGGGCCCTCGCGAGCACTTAGATACGTCTTACATGTTCAAAATAATCAAGTCTTATTGAATACTAGCTGAAGCCCGCGGCTTCGCACGCATGAGATTTGGGCTTTTAGTAGCCTTTATTTCTCTATAGACTATAAAAAATCAAAGTTCAGGGTCGTAGATGCAACCATAGCGCGATTCAATTTTCATACAGCGCCATCTATTGACCTTTACGGTAGGCAACGTATATTTATTTTATTTTTATTACATAAAAAATGCGTAGTTATTTTATGTCACAAAAAATACGTATTCTGTGAAAATAATAAAAATAAAATTGCAAAGTCCCCCGAAGGGGGAAGTCATTTTCCCCTAATTTTAACAGTTTTCATTTTTTACGCAAGAACCCTAAATATTTACGGGATAAAAAGTATCTTATATTCTGCTCTGAACAGTCCTCTACCTACCAGTGAAAGTCCCGTCTTAATCAGTTCAGCCATTTTGAAGATTAACCCGGGCAAACAAACAGACAGACGACAGACAGACTAAAAAATTAAAAATGCATGTTTTCAAAAGATGCATGTTTTCAAAAAATGTGTCAAAAGGCTTTAGTAACGTGAAAATAATAATATGAGCTTAAGATAATGGCTTTATTTTGAAATCACAGACAGACACTTCAATTTTATTTATATGTATAGATGTATAGATTATTACTATCTCTTAATATCCGTTTTTTTGAAGTGAAAACTTCTTTAGCGGCGTTGTGCACTTTTTAGGATGAGTAAAAAATGCTAAACTCGCTTTAGGCGTCAGGACACGTGACACCCTGACCATAAGATTTTGGTGAGAATTAGAACTTAAGTTCACTGCAGCGCTAAAACATTAGTTACCTATAATCTAATTAAACAATTAAAACAAGAAGCGCTAGATCGTTCATAGGGCATTATTTTCTCGCGACCAAAACGTTGCAAGCGCCATAAAATTGTTGACATTTACGCGTTTCGTTCAACGTAGTTTATCAACATCGCTATTTGGTTTAAGCGGCGCAGGACGCTTGCGCGATTGTGCGTGTGTGTTTGAATTTTAGAGATTGGCGATGATGATGCTGGTAATGATGATGGTGAAAGAGTCGTTGAAATTATGGATGAAAGTTGATTTTTCCGAGAGATAAACTTTTTAATGTAAAATAATTGTAATAGTTCTGAAGTGTAAAATTTTTAATGTAATATAAATTGTCATGTTTGTGTACGATAGCGTAATAAATTAATATTGTATTTTATCACATACATGATAGCACTTTTATACTGATATATAAAGCAATTCGTGCGAAATTCTTTCCTAACCATTTCAAAATATTCAAAAATGCACAAATTTAATGTTCAAGTTTTCACTTCTGCCACCCGTTTTTAGGGTTCCGTACCCAAAGGGTAAAACGGAACCCTATTACTGAGGCTCCGCTGTCCGTCCGTCCGTCCGTCCGTCTATCACCAGGCTGTATCTCATAAACCGTGATAGTTAGACAGTTGAAATTTTCACAGATGATGTATTTCTGTTGCCGCTATAACAACAAATACTAAAAAATAGAATAAAATAAATATTTAAGGGGGCTCCCATACAACAAACGTGATTTTTTTGCTCATTTTTGCTGGATATTGATAACGGCAACAGGTAGACGCTTGAAATATTCACAGAATATTTAGTTATATATTTACTTTAAGAATAAATAATTAAATTAAAATAAAACAAATATTTAAGGGGGGCTCCCATACAATGAAACGTGTTCTTTTTGCCGTTTTTATAGATAATGGTACGGAACCCTTAGTGCGCGAGTCCGACTCGCACTTGGCCGATTTTTTTTTAATTACCAGCATTTCGGAAATGACCATTGGCGAGCTCGGTGGCGCAGTGGTTGGTAACGCTATTTTGACACCAACGCTCGTGAATTCGATACTCAGACATGACAAACATTTGTGTGCATTAACATGTCTGTTTGTCTTGGTCTGGGTGTTTTCTATGCATGAAATATATATTTAAAACAAAAAATGTATTTCCGAATGTTTATTACTTGTCTAGGCAACCATATCAGAAGTTTCGATTACTTTGGGGCTCTAGCGCTGTTAAATAGTTATAAATATATGTATATACATGTGCTGAATCATTTCCAGACATCTTTGTCAATTAAACATTCATCGATTCTATAATAAGCCCTTTTACAAAGGGACGAATGTTCGATTTCCTACATCCGCGAATGTGGATGCGACTATTGACCTTAATTACTGCAATACTGTTCCTAGCTGTATTCAATTTCCTAATCCATTATTATTGGCGGGTTTCGCTGCCTAAGCCTAAGGATTAGGTGAAAATACTTTGTCATGGACCCAGCAGTGGTAGCCCGGTGAATAAAGAACCGGGTTACATTGATCAACTTGTCCCCCGGTTCCAATCCTGGCATGTACCACTAAATTCATGTTTTCGAATTTTATGTAGGTACATATTTATAATCATCACTGGCTCGTCGGTGAAGGAAAACAGCGTGAGAAAACTTGCAAGTACAAGTAATTGTATATCGTAGTAAAGTCCTTATACCGGTTTCACCAGTTACCAGTCCATGTGGGTATATCAATTCTTGTTAAAATCCTTTCAGATATTCTTCAAGTAGTACTCCTTTCTACCACTTGTACCTTCAAGGTACAAGGTACTACCTTGTAGATTTAAGGAAGTAACCCAAATGACTTGGGTTTCTTAGATTTAAGGACGTATTTTTATTTTTTGGTTAAAGTTGTTATTTTTGTTAATCAGGAACACCGTTCCTATATGAAATCTATATGTTTGTCTCTGTGTGTGTTTGTCTGTGCGTTTTTTTAGAATATTCGAATTTTGACTTCAGATTCGGATTCAGCATAAAAAAGTAGAATAGGAATGTTCAGAAACACCGATCCTATCTCTTAACGAACATGGTCAAAACGGCCGACAAAATTAAAAAAATAAACTTTTGAATTGTTATTGCAGAGCTGCGTTAGCCAGCGAAGCTATATAACCGAGAAAATTGTCTTTTTTGCAGTTTTGCGGTTTTCGACTGTTACACGTAGTACTCCTTCAGTTTTGAAGCTAGAGAGCTGATTGTTCTACGTGAATGTACCTTAAGTATTGTAGATTCCCCTAAAACAGATTAAATTTCGATTAGCTCAATAAAGGATATCGATAAGTGATGTTATCGCCCCAAAAACCGTTCCAATTCAAAGTCAATTAGAGCGTGTATGGCGAGCACTGAAAAACAACAACACGATCACTATCGCCGGTTAGGGTTAGGAGCTCTGCTTACGCAGCTTGCTGTTATTTACTTATTGTGCAAAAGCAGCTTTGCCAATGCGCCGCAGGCATGCTTACCTACACTTTGTCTCAAGGTATCACATATTTTTAATAACGGGACAGGCCCACCACGCATTCCCACCACTGTGTCTCCTGTGTGGCCAGAATTAACAGCGGCGACCACCAAAAAGGAAATGAATGAGTGAAGTTCATGGCTGTCCCCGGGGTTAAAACTACAGCCGCCTTGGAACTCACAACGAATTTAATCAGAAGAAATTTGTAAGAGTAGAAAGTTTTGGAACTGACTTCCCCTCTTGGCAAAGTGAGAGACAGCAATATGACAAATAAGGCATTTAAAAACCCTCAAAGTGATGGCTAGTCAAGTGAAGCTCAACTGCGGGCCGTGCACCACTACATATTATAAAACAAAGTCCCACGCCGCGTCTGTCTGTCTGTTCGTGATAAGCTCGAAAACTACTGAACGGATTTTCATGCATTCACCAGTAGACAGAGTGATTCTTGAGGAAGGTTTAGGTGTTTAATTCGTTAAGATT
The DNA here is from genome assembly GCA_947507595.1 of Pyralis farinalis. Lineage (NCBI taxonomy): Eukaryota > Metazoa > Arthropoda > Insecta > Lepidoptera > Pyralidae > Pyralis > Pyralis farinalis. The sequence goes on from OX382263.1 coordinate 4,721,055, forward strand.
TTGTTTAAATCGATTGAAATATGAAGATAATTGTTGAAAATGGCGGAAAAAGTCAAACCGCCTGGGAGCTTTTTTTTTTATACTACGTCGGGAGGTATAAAAGCATACGGCCCACCTGATGTTTAGCAGGGACCGTAGCCGATTAACGCTTGCGATATAGTAAGTATCACTCGCGCGATGCCTCTTACACAGCAACTCCTTGGGAACTTACTGGTGACCTAACTCACACGCAGGAACACAACAACCCTCTAGGCCCTAGAGGTCTAGGGAGTTGTTATTTGGCGGCGGTTTTCTGTGAAGTGGAGGTACTTCCCCAGACGGGCTGCTTTGATGCGCCCTACCTCTCTTAAAACATCCAGACCAAGACAAACAGACATGTTCATGCACACAAATGTATGGATTATGTGGGAATCGAACCTTGGAGCGTTGGTGTCAAAGTCGCGTCATTCACGACTGAGACACCGAGCTCGTCAAAATCGTAGGTAGATTATAGTGGTAATATTGTGTTTACACAAATATATTTACACTCGACAGTCGGCAGAGTTACATAAACCAACGCTGAAAGTAGCACACGATGGTGAATAGCCGCCAGTTGGCCGCAGTACGGAAATCTTAGAGAGCGGTATTTCACCGAGACGCTGATCGCAAACAGGACTAATTTCTCTCAAAACGCGATAAACTAAATCGGCGATCAACAACTGGCCTTGTAATCGGCCCAACGCTTGAACTAGGACGTATCTCGATCGTTTCTCGCGTTGCGATGACGGGACCTAGTCTCGAATGATACAAAATTTTGTTTCGTGATTTAATCATAAATTTGTGCCTTTTGATACCTTTTGTAAAAAAAATGGTACCTATTAGGTTTCAGAGATACGTAATACAAAATACCAGTGCCGCCATTACGTCTATTAACACTTATGGCCTAACTTTGCACGTTTTTTTAAGTTTTTATATAAAATTGCATTTTCTCATTGAAGTAATTGTAAAAACCATCTCTGAATCACCACTGATTGTCGATGATATTTTTTTGATACATAAAGCCCGGGAGGCATATGGCTCGCTAATCTAAAATGGCCTATGAACGATAGTTATCACTCGAACGATGCCACCTCTGCTGCTAACACAGCAACTCCTTAGGAGCTTACTAGTGACCTCACTCACACGCAACACAACTATCCTCTAGGATGTTGTTATTGGACTGCGTTGTCTGTGAGGTGGAGGTAATTCCCCAGCCAGAGGTTCAGCCAGAGGTTGATGCGCCCACCCTCTCTCTATCATGATATGAATGTCATCATTTTTTGATTCCACCCGTGATTGACTAATTTAAACAAAAAGCGGTTCTTGGGACTTAACTATAACAGAGAGAACCGACCGCCACGTGACTCGATCCCTACACATGCACGCTCGCCGGTTTCTAGGGCTCCTGACATCACCTTTTGATAGAACACGACCAATTTGGCCTTTCTCGGCTCCTACATCCTTCAACTTTCGCGTTGTATATCTGTTGCGTAATTATTTCTTCCTGCAATCTTTCTACATGTCCTTATCAACGGAGTATGTTTCTTCTTATTTTAATACCGACACTCTCACTCTCTTTCAGACCGAGTTGGTTGAGTGGTGTTTTCAACATCATCATTGCGAATTCGGTTTACAAGCGTTACGTCACAATTTTGCGCAACGCTTGCATTTCGACCGCGTTTATCCTACTTTCATGCTCTCTCTGTCATACCCAGCTCTGACTTCCATAAGTAAGCGTTGGGAACCAGCACTGCATTGTGTATAGCGAGCTGTGCCTTCTGGCCCAAGTTTTAATTGGACCAAGAAGTTTTCCCAATTCACACTATTCCCAGCACTCACTCGTCTATCCACATCAGCGGTATATTTTACCATTTATCAGAAGGTGATGTCAGGAGCCTTAGAAACCGGCGAGCGTGCATGAAAAGAGCTATGAATGTTAAAGAAAAGAGTGAGGTATGTAAGTGCCGAGCCATGTGGCACTCAGTTCCCTCTGCCTACCCCGCAAGGGATTTGGCGTTAAGTTATTGATGCACATTAAAAGTATTAAAAGAGGTCATCAGAGTAGCCCGTCTGGGGAAATACCTCCACCTCAAAGAAAACTGTAGCCAAATAACAACTCCGACCGTATGCTTGCATGCATCCGGATGTTGTACAAAAAAAAAGGAAAAGTCTAAAGTATAGGCATTCGACCTAGGTATATTTAGTATTCGACCAAAGTATATTAAACATCTGTTTAATTTGACACACAGCAGTGTATCAGCAAAATTCAAAGACAAATTATTTGAGCTACTTTTACCATCACTTTACTTTCTACTGCACCATAACCCAAAAACTGTTACAGTTTTTTACAAAAGAAGGACTAACGGTCATTCTTCTGAGGGAGGGGGGGGGGGGGGGGGGGGGCGTTGGGAAGGAAGTGGTGAACTCTCATAAGTTCCCTACATGCTTGCAATATGTATATGCAATGCAATATATATTATAATATTACTCTTTATAATTCCAATAGTAGTGGTATATTCCTGAACACAACGCGGCGATCTGTCGTCAAAGATCTACAGTCAACTTTCGCGTTTAGATTTACTGCGCGCGCACCCACAGCCATCACGTGACTGACAAATCAATGGATCAATTATATTGAATACATCAAACTTATCATAGGGTTGTCCATTATAAATGTTGTGTACAGCATTGCGTAACTAAACCGGCCGTTACATTCAGGCCATCCCAGGATTCCAGTTTGGTCCAGGGTCGGGCAAATTTACTGCAATAATGGGGATTTTTTTATACAACTAGATTGGCAAACTAGCATGTGGCCCGCATTAGATGGTAAGCGGTCGCCGCAGGCAATTGGCGCTCCCAACACCGCGGGAATGTTACTCGCGCGCTGCCAATTTTCTGGCCTAAGGTTGTTTCGTCACAGTACCCAGTAATTTCTCTGCCATATCTCCCCCTTCAAACCAGAACACAGCTATATAAATATAGCTGCTTGGCGGTAGAAATAGATGAGACAGAGTACACAGAGACAGGTACCCACGCACGCGACTTTTGTACAAAGTCTCCTTCTGGTAAAAATATGCATATGATTCAAATAAGAGTAAAATATTTTGAAGTGAAAACTTCTTTAGGCAGGCTTGTAAAACAGCGCAATATATTAAATTTTATTACTACAGTAATACGTTGATATAAAACATAAATTTAAAATTTAAAAAACACACGACGAAAAAAACTTCAAATAAAACATTTCAAAAACCCACGACATTAAAGCGTAATAGGATTCATAAAACAATTAGATATAAATCTCATTAATAAAGTCAATAAATGAAAAAATATTAATAATTACAATATCACATAACTATTATATAGAATATTATTAATAGCCGTCGTGCATAACAGTTTACAACATAGGTTATGCACGACGGCTGTTAATAATATTCTATATAATAGTTATGTGATATTGTAATTATCAATATTTTTTCATTGGAATAAGTGAATAAGATATATCTATGTATATCTTGGAAGCGCTTTTAGCAGGTGTGGTACACCGCTGATGTGGAGAGACGAGTGCAGGGAACAGAGTGAATGGCACAGTTCGCTATACACGTTATGTGACTGAAAAAATATGTAATAGTAAAGAACAAGACTAAAAGACATCAACGGTACCTCTTTTTACCCAGGCACATGCGAGAGTGTAAACAATGTTAGTTGACTTCTCTTGTGTAAATTAATATTTTTCTTGCAATTTGATCTAACCTGCTTTGTGTGCTTCCGCCACCAATTGGTTTGGTGACGGAAGCACACAAAGCAGGTTAGATCAAATTGCATGTAAATTTGACTTTCGCAAAATAACGCCTGAATCTATTGACTATTTAATATTTTTCTTTTACCCAACGTCTAGAGACATACAAGCATTTGGCCCGCCTGATTTAAAGCGGTTACCGTAGTCTACGAACGCTCGTGACATATTAAAGTATCACTCTTGCGATGCGCCATCTGCTGCTAGCACAACAACTCTTTAGGAGCTTACTGGTAATTTCACTCACACGCAGGAACACAACAACCCTATAAGGAGTTGTTATTTGGCTGCAGTTTTGTGTGAGGTACTTCCCCAGACGGACCGCTTTGATACGCCCTACCTCTATAAAAAGATACCGTGCGAGGAAGGCAGGCAATTTTCAAACACGCTCGCCGGTTTCTAGGACTCTTGACATCAGCTTCTGATAAAACAGACCAATTTGGTCATGGTAGGTTACTCTTGGTCTTCCTCGGCTCCTACATCCTTCTACTTTTACATTGTATACCTGTTTCGTTATTCTTTCATTCTGCATTCTCTGCCATACCCAGTTTTCACTTCCATAAATTAGCGTTTGTTTTTATTTTATTTTATACCACTAAGGTGGCAAACAAGCATACGGCCTGTCTGATGGTAAGCAGTTACCGTAGCCTACGGACATTTGCAACACCAGGGGTGTCACTCTTGCGTTGTCGAGCCTAGCGTGGAGGTTAGCACCGCGTTGTGTACAGCGAGCTGCGCCTTCTGGCTTACATTTCGGCTGCGTAGAAGTTTACCCAACGCTCCATTCACGCTGTTCCCTGCACTCACTCGTCTCTCTACATCAGCTATTCGATATTCAATCTAATCTACTTGCTCCAACACTACATCATTAACTGTAATCCTAATGTTCGTTCTGGTTGTCTCTCTTTCAAATACCATTATCTTGGTTTTCTTCGCATTCAATTGTAAGCTTTTCTTCATACACTCATCTTTCATTGCTGTAACTAGTGTTGGCAGTTCGGATGGTGATTCTGCTATTAATACCGCGTCGTCTGCATAAAGCAGGCAGTTGACCACTGAGTCACCCATTCGCATTCCCACATTCATATTTGTTATTCTCTGAAGACAACTGTCCTGATCACGATGAATAGCCGAGGCGACAGCACGCATCCCTGTCTGGCACCAATTTTGGTATCAAACCAGGGTGACAAGCTGCCGTCCACCCGTACACTATTCGTCTACATCTGCGTCGGAAAGACTCGCATTCCCAAGTCTTTTACTGACCTGACGTACTTATTACCTTACACTTTCATCTTCCAATTTTTGACTTCTTATTCTTTCATTATTAAAACACTAAAAGTGTTGGATATGATGGCATTAGTACGCTAGTACTAAAGCTAAATGCAAAACAAATAGCAGCACCTTTGGTACATGCTATAAATTTAACACTTAGCACAGGTTTTTTTCCAGAATCCTTAAAATTTACTATTATAAAACCAGCACACAAAAAAGGTGATCGTAATGATAAAACGAACTATAGGCCTATAGCATTATTACCAATTGCAGCGCAAATTTATGAAAGAACAATATATAACAGACTTTACGAATTTCTAATAAAAAACAAACTACTAATAGACGAACAGAAGGGATTTCGTAAAAATTGCTGTACAAATCTAGCAATTTATGATCTATTGAAGAAGGTTACATATGCTATGGACAAAAAAACAGCAATATGTGCTGTCTTTACGGACATGTCAAGGGCATTTGACTACACAAATCATGACATATTAATTAGGAAGCTCGAGTCTTATGGGGTTCGAGGAATAGCACTAAATTTATTTAAATCTTACCTTAAAAATAGAATGCAATGCACACAGATAACTCATTTTGATAAACGACTGAAATGCGAACAAAGTTATAGCTCTAAATACAGAAATAATCCCTGTGGTGTGCCTCAGGGCTCAATTATAGGACCCCTCCTGTTTTTAATATATATTAATGATTTGCCAAAAGCTGTAACACAGCCTATGGTATTATATGCAGATGACAGTACAGTAATTATTGAATGTAATGACCCTATAACATATGAAAATGACATTAATAATTCTATTAAATACATTATACAATGGCTGGACGCGAATAATTTATTAATTAATTTAAATAAAACAAAAGTAGTGCATTTTAGGCAAAGAATAAACAGGCCCATACAAATTAAAGCGAATTACATGGACACAGAAATCGCGCAGGTGAATGAAACTAAGTTCCTGGGACTTACGTTGGATAACTCACTTAATTGGAAACCACATACTATAGCTCTGTGTAATAAAATAAGTCAATATATATATGTACTTAAAACCCTTCCCAAAATATCAAGTATAGATACAGCACTTACTGCATATAATGGTTACATTGCATCTATTCTCCGCTATGGAATTATTTTCTGGGGCAATTCTACCAACACAAAAATGGTGTTCAAGGCGCAGAAACGATGTGTTAGAGCGATATGTGGATTGCGTAAGACTGACTCCTGTGAACCTTACTTTAAATCTCTAAAATTGCTTACTCTTCCGTGTATTTATATATATGAAGTAGCAGTCTTTGTTAAAACTAATTTGAATCTATATACATTATCGTCACAAATGCAAGCGCGTAGTCTGAGGAATCCGACAAAGCTATGTCTGGGACAGTCTCACACAGCGCTTTTTAATAAAAGCGTGTTCCAAATGTCTGTAATTATTTTTAACCACATACCAAGTTACGTAAAGGAGCTACCGTTATTAATGTTTAAAAAACGATTGAAAGGAATGTTAATTGATAGGGTCTACTAGCGTGTCGATGATTTTTTGAAGGATAAAGATTTTTGACATTAGATTATTATTTGACAGATTATTTATTCACTGACATCATAGATTTGTAATTAGACAAAATATTAATTAAATTTAGAAATGACATGACTCAATGAATTGATTATAATTTAATGCATGTTTCATAAGTTGAGAGAGTTATTGACTATTTATGTCTCTCTCTATTGTAAGCCTAGTGGCAGGTCATAGCCGATCATAAATTGTGCATCTGTAAGAACATTTAAATACCTATGTACCACAATAAAGTATTATTATTATTATCTCCGAAAGGACGCCCTCGCCAATGCATCCACTTCTTGAAATGGCCCACAAACCTGCATATCACCAGAGAATGGTCCGTTACAAGAGTGGGACCTCTGTAGGCTCTTGTATCCAGTAACGACTTTCGGAGACGTCCATCTATCAAAATCAAATCAATCACACTTTTCTGTTCATTCCATCTCCGTGTGTACGTGTATCACACGACTCCGGGGCAATGATTAGGTAATCCCCGGGTTCGGGAAACCTACTAACCTGCGGGCGACCAGAGGTCAACCGTTTCACCGGGTCTCCCTGACCGCCACGCCATACTGCTACGCCCACACTGCTAGTGGCGGTTCGACGTACGCCAGTCCTTCCGCTCAAAAACATAGAGAGTAGAGCACATCAAAGCAGCCCGACCAGGGAATTTAAAAAAAAGCCGTCAAGTGCAAATTCGCCTCGTACTCTGAAGATTCCGTAAAAAAAATTTCACAAATTATTGTCGCAAAAAAAGTATTTTTTTGTGATGGAACTACAAATTTACGGTTTTCGGATTTGTTCTTTTACTTGTGCTACATCACATTGCCTATTACCAAATTTCATGATTCTAGGTCAAAGGGAAGGACCCTATAGGTTTTGATTCCTTTGTGTCAAAATATGCGCATAAACGACACATCTTTATCCTTTGATTGCGTTGACTTAGAAGTTTGACTTTTTCACTGCTCGAAGGGATTACAGACATGAGCATTTGATATTAATATCAGCTAGATAGCTCCCACCCTTTCCTAAGAAAAAGGATCTTGACAGACAGACGGACAACAAAGTGAGACTATAAGGGTACCGTTTTTTCTTTTAAGGTATGGAAGCCTAAAACCTTAAAAAAACCGCAATCAAAAAACAACTCCCTGGAGGGCTGTCGTGTTCCTGCGAGTGAGTGAGGTAACCTCCCAAGAACTAAGAAGTTGCTGTGTTAGTAACAGAAATCGTGCGAGCGTTACGTATTACATGCGTTCATATGCTGTAACTATACATCAGATGGGCCGTATGCTTGTATGCCGCCCGACTTCGTATAAAAAAAAAACAAAACGGCGCAGCCCTAATATTGAATTCCTAGTCAAATTAAACAGAATATATTCAGCCATTGGCGGAATATATTTTGCAACACACCATTTATGGACGCCAGCGGCGATAGTACGTGGTGCTAGATTGGTGCCTGTTATACCAACTAATCTTCACGCCAGGTCCCTTGCCGGGCAGGCAGGGAGAGCCCAGCGCCATAAGACGCTGTCCCTACACACCTCACTCGCTTCTCTAACATTCATAGCTCTAAAGAACATTCATGCACGCTCGTTGGTTCCAAGGGACCATGACGTCACCAACAGAAAGACATGTTCTTCCTACCTTATATACATGAAGGAAATAACCTATGGAACTAAAACCGCAGCCAAATAACAGAGACCTAGAGGGTTGTGTTCCTGCGTGTGAGTGAGGTCACCAGTGAGCTCCCAAGGAGTTTCTGTGGAATCAGCAGAGGAGGAACCGATGACACCAATATTTTATTATACACCTTACCGCTACGGGTCGAGAGGTAAAGTAGAACGCCCATTTCTTATTGGCCAGTACACGGGTAAACATCGCGGTACTTATCGTCTTATTGGTTAAAATTTTCTCCCATTGGTCAGTAGGCTATTAGGCGCTGATACACAACGTTTTTGTGAGCACGGGGTGCCTTTATGCGCCGTCAAGTGGTTTATTGATTTAACGGTACGAAGGTACACTACTAGTCTTAAGTATACGGTAAAGCCAAAAGTTAACCAATGGCTTAGTTAAGTTAACCAATGGCTTAGTCGAATGTCAGGTTAGCTCTGATCCCCTTAAATATATAGTCCGTAGGCCAAACTCTCGAAGAAAGCTGTACAAGACGCTTCTCATACCTGGTTCGCGAACTAATCTCGGTAGGAATGCGCCCTTATCAAGAATGCTTGGTGGCTATAATGAGGTTAACGAAAAGTGCGATTTAGATATTCACCACGACTCTCTTATGAAATTTAAACATAAACCAGTTGAGAATGCGCAAGCTTGCATTGCCAGAGGAACACCTGGCTCGTCAATTATATAACAATTGATTTTTTTTTTTAATTTGTCGGCTGTTTTGACCATTTTCCTTAAGAGATAGGAACGGTGTTCCTGAACATTCCTATTCTACTTTTTTATGCTGAATCCGAATCTGAAGTCAAAATTCGAATATTCGAAAAAAAAAACGCACACACAGACAAACGCACACGCAAACATATAGATTTCATATAGGAACGGTGTTCCTGAAAATACAGTAATCGTCATAGTAATAAAAATCACTACTTCACGAAACATCCAAATAGCAAATATTAATTATGAAATGTAAGACCTGCCTACCTACTTTTATTTTACTTTTAATGTAATTATTGTTAGTACTGAATACTTGGCCAAGTATTCGAAAATGTGATGATCACCTTTAATTGGGTTTCATACTAGAATAAGTACCTTTAAGAATGTTATTGAAAATGTAAACATGTAACCTGTTGGTGTACCTAAATAATTAAATAAATAAAACGTAGGAGAATTTTGTCAGAAAACCGACACGTCCAAGAAATTATATTTCCATAGACGTGTGACCTAACCTAATAAAGATCTGATTTTCCCTCAGGGTTGTGGGGATCTGATGGCAGTCGCTCCATGACAAAATCAGTATCACCGCCAAATCCTTAGGCTTCAGGTAGTATCCCAATGAATTAGGGAATGAGGTAATTCTAAGAAGCAAATACCTGGTCTAAGATATAGCGAAATGAATTTTACCTCCATGGTGGTGGGCAGCACGGCGCCATCGCGGCGCCCCGCGCCCGCCTTTTCATCCTAGAAAAAAAGATAATCAATTTTATTTTCAAAATCTCTTAACGAGCATGTCAAGAGGAAACCGAGGCCAAGACTCGGCTATCACGACCAAATTAGTTTTGTTTTACCAGAAGATGAAGTCAGGGGCACAAGGAACCGTTGATCAGGTACGAATAGAGCTGTGACGATCTCCCGACTCTTAACCAAGCAGGACTTGGTCAATGCTTGGAAAAGATGGTGACCTATGGTGTTGTTACAGTCTTCCTGCACAGCCAAGTCTTAGCAGCTCCAGCCAAAGTACATTACGTGGAGAACTGTTCGGTATTTACGCATATATTGGTAGAGGTAGAGGCTCTAGACGTATCAGTAGGTGATGTGCTGAAAAAAGATCAAATCAGAAATGTCCGACCCCGTAAACCGTGCATGAAGAAATTGATGAATGCACATGTACATAAACAGGTACATCGTTGGACCTGACGTTCCATAGTCTCTGCCTACCCCAATATGCTTTTCGAATACCTGCTATTCGAATACAGACAGAAGCCGACCTTGAACGGCTCACCTCGACCCCCTCCGCCGACCACTTCTCCCAAAAGTCCACCTTATATAAATAATAGTACCTGTCATCATCTTCATAGAGCTGTTTTTGGGGTTCTCTGCTTGTATGATTGCTGTTTTCTGTTTGCAATTTTATGCCTATTACCAATTTACACTCTACAATACAAAGCGTTATTGCACTTTACACTCAAATCCTGTCAGTATACACGCACAATACACAACCTCAATGTCATTGATTGCAAATGTCCAACATTTGATACAAATAAAATTCCTTTCTGTACGATAATAATAAATCTAATCAATATCGCTGTTAGGGCACTCAATATCACCATGTTTATTGCTAGAAAATCATATCTTCCCAGTGTCTACCCATGGGTTCCATAGATTTGTTAGATGAGATAGACAAGTCTTACAACGTCAAGTGCCATAATTTAACAATACCTGAACGATGCAGTGATGTAATCTCTAAATATTACTTAAAAGTTCTTAATGTAAATATCAGAAGCGTTCAGAAAAATTTCGACAGTTTTCTTGTGTTGTTTAAAAGACTCGATATTGACTTTGATATAGTGGTTTTTAGCGAATGTTGGCTTGGCGACACCTGCACTATCAGACAACTTTGCGGTTACACGCCTTTCCATTCGAGCAAATACATTAACAGAGCTGGGGGTGTTATAGTTTATGTTAATAACAAATGGGCAGCCACTGGTGTTGAATTGGATGTTGAAGAGGCAAATTGCATTATGGTGAAGGTTCCCAACAGTTTCAGAGTAATAGGGATATATAGACCTCCTAGTTTCCAGAACCCACGGACATTTATACAATCTTTGAACGAAATGCTAAGAAACACTGCTACTGATACTTGTCTTATTATTGCAGGCGATATAAACATAGACATTCTTAGCTCTGCGGCCAATAACATAATTGCCACGGACTACTTAAATGTCATGGCTGAGCATGGGCTTGTTCCCAGCATCAGTGAGATTACCCACGACAAAACCTGTCTGGACCATATATTTGTGACTGCTCAAAAACAAGCCGAGTCAGTTGTTTGTTCTACTGATTTAACTGATCATTTTATCACTATGACAGGTATTATGATCAAATGCGAGAAACCTGCAAAACCGAGTCGTACCATATCAAAAATTGATGTAGAATCGCTTACATATGAGTTGGGAACTGTTGACTGGTCCGTTATTTTGGAGAATAAGAGTCTTGATGAGGCTGTAGAATCATTTTCTTCAATAGTTTCAAATTCAGTTAAAAAACATACAAAAATTTCTAAGATAAATCGTTCCAAATTTAGCTTAAATCCCTGGATGACTCCAGGACTAATAAGATGCTCCAAAAATCGAGACAAGTTACATGAAGAATTCCGCAAAGATCCTGGAAATTTAATTAAAAAAATAACATATACTCGTTACAGAAACTTTTATATATCCATCTTGCGGAAGTTAAAATTTGATCATCAAAAAAGAGAATTAGATAAAAATAGGAGCAATCCCAAGAAATTATGGAGTACAATCAATCAAATCACACATAAAAGTTCGAAAAAGTATCAAGCTGATGAGCTGACTCGAATCAATAATTCAGTTAAAGAATCTCTTGACCACTGTAACTCTTATTTTTCGACAGCTGGCTCTGATCTTGCTAATTCAATATTGACTAAATCTAACGAAACACAGGAATCTCTAGCCTCGAAATTAAATAATCAAAATCCGCCCCTCCATTCATTTTTTCTGAAGCCTACTGATGCACTGGAAGTATTAAGTATAATAAACAGCCTTGATACTGGTCGTGCTCCTGGTGCGGATGGGATTAGTAACAAAATTCTAAAGTCGATTGCCTACATAGTTTCAGAGCCCCTCGCAGCCATCATTAACCTCAGTATCTCATCGGGAGCTTTTCCTCTCTCCTGGAATATAGCTGCAGTCATACCAGTCCATAAATCGGGTCCTAGGTACGATCCGGGTAACTATCGGCCTATTTCTCTGATAAGCGTTTATTCTAAAATCTTAGAGCGTGTAGTAAACGAACGCCTAGTAAGTTACTTAGAAGACAATAAAATGCTCTCAGATCTTCAATTTGGGTTTCGCCGTGGGAAATCCACTGAGAGTGCCGTAATGCATCTAACTGAGAACGTTGTTTCACATCTTGACGAGGGGCGGTGCTGTGTCGGCGTTTTCTTGGACCTTGCAAAAGCGTTCGATACTGTCTCCAATCCTATACTATTGAGAAAATTGGAAGGATTTGGGATTCGCGGAACTACCCTTGACTGGTTTGCTTCCTATTTAACTGAAAGAAATCAGTTCGTTAGGATTGGTAACCAGTCGAGCAGCCTCGAAACTGTAACTTTCGGTGTGCCTCAGGGTAGTATTCTGGGGCCAACATTATTTGCCGTATACATAAATGACATTCTATCCACCCAAATTCCAAACGGAGAGGCTGTATGCTACGCCGATGATACTGCCATTATATTTCATGGGCGGTCCTGGCAAGAAGCTCATAATGTGGCAATGAGAGGAATGCATATAGTACTGGAATGGTTTAGTAAAAACCTACTGACTCTAAATAGTGGCAAAACTAAATTCTTATGCTTCCATAAAACAGTTGCCTCAGCTCCTCCTTTAATGTTGAAGAAAATGGTTCTGCATAATCAACATTGTGCTATTTCTCATTGTGCTTGTGAATGCATAGAGAGAACTAAATCACTGAAGTATTTAGGCGTTGTACTGGATGAGAATTTAAATTTTAAAAATCATATCCAGGTTACTGCAGGTAGGGTCCGAAAATTAATTCACACACTGAAACTGTTGAGGTCAGTCACTGATAGATGTTTGATTAAGTCTGTTTATCTGGCACTTTGTCAAGCAGTTGTAAATTACTGCATCCTTGTCTGGGGTGGCATTGCTTCTACAACGCTTATTACCTTGGAGCGAGCACAAAGAGCCGCTCTAAAAGTTGCACTTAAAAAACCTCGAAGGTATCCCACCGCAGAGTTGTTTAGTGAAGCTCGGGTTCTAAGTGTACGGAGCTTGTTTTTAATGCGAGCCACTTTGTACACGCACAGACAAGTATTGAAATTACCAACCTATCATAGTTTGATTAACAAGCGTACATTTAGAATCCCGATCGCTGATGTTAAAACTACATTTGCCAAAAGATTCAGTATCCATATATTCCCGCGAATTTATAACCAAATTGTTAAAAGATGTGACATAAAATGTTGTACCGTTTTTGATGCTAAAAAGCTCGTTCAGGACCTGCTAATGTCATGGAATTATGAAGAGTGTGAAAGGATAGTTAGCGTTACATATTAGGACAAAGCACATACACTAAAAACAAGCCAGTATGCACATACTCAATACAAACATAACACACATACATTCTAGTGCCCATATACACACGCGGACGCAATTTGTAAGTGCATGCATGGGGGATCCATGTAAACCTCTGAATTGCATTCAGACTGCAGTCTTATGTTGCTATGTCTTTTGATACTTTCAATAATAGTGGCTTTTATTATACTTTGTAACTGATTTATTGCCGCCTGCAAATTTATATGTATGTTTCTACGCGGGTGACTCCTATGGGACAGGCTTAGCCTAGTTTAGGAGTCACAGGATACTGTAACATTGGCAATGATTGGTTGTAATAAATATATTTCTATTCTATTCTATTCTTAATAGGAGACTTGCATGCCTTCTTCTTGTTAGCGTAATCCCGTTTCCTAGTATGGGTGAGCCGTATGCTTGTATGCCTCCGGACGTTGTATAAAAAAAATATAAGTATTATATTTTTATTGTATATCAATTTACCTAGTAGTTATTTGCCTAGTTTGAAGTCTATATCTTTTCTGTAGGTAGGCAATTGTTGTATTACTCGGGTTTTAGGTTATAACATTAATTTTGTAATAATTTACAATATATACAAGAGTAGAGATAACCTGGTGGTGGTAACGCTAGGAGGGAGAAGAGTGCTATACTCAATAGAAAAATATTGAGCACCCCTGAATGTTTGTTTACATTCTTTATCTCGGCTGTATGAACGCACTTTACATGGTGATACGGAGCCCTTTGTTAATAAGTCCGACACGCACTTGGCCGATTGAGACTTGCGAATTACCGAACGTAGACTAAGAGATTTGAGAAAAGCATACATACAAACAACTCTCCTATTGAGCAGTGATAAAAAACTCCTAGTGGATAAAGAACTACTGGCCAACTGGTCCCCGGTCTGATTTAGAGGTACATACCTCTAAATCGCGTTTTCGGATTTATGTATATTTGTAATTATCACTTGTTTGGTGAAGAAAAACATCGTGAGGAAACCCGCACGTCCTATAAATTGTATTGTATTTCTAATAACGTGTGACCTTACCTAAGAATGATCTGGTTTTCCCTCTGGGTTGCGAAGGTCAGACGGCAATCGCTCCATGTAATAATCAGTATCTTCGTCAAATCCTTAGGCTTAGGTAAGCGGATCCCACCAATCCTAATGGATTAGGAAAACGAGATAAAACTAAGAAGAAGAAGGGACAATAGTACCTTTTGAAAATTTCAAGTGTCTACCTTATACCGTTCAAAATATAAAACCCCATCCCATTAGCACACGTGGGTACAGAAACCAATAATTGGTCAGGACCCTATCCCAAAGTTGGTTGCGTAATTCATAAAGGCTGGCGGACCCGCTACCTAAGACTAAGGAAATGCTATAGGTATATGAGTTTGGTATGGAGTGACTGCCGTCAGACCTCAACAACCTAGAAACAAAACCAGACCTTAGATAAGGCCACATGTCTTTCGATATATATCCTAGACAAGTGGTAATCTAAGAAAGGGCTGGTTATCCCTCTGAGTTGTGGAAGTCTGTACTCGCACCATGCCAAAATCAGTATCAGTAAATCCTTTGTCTTAGGTAACGAACCCAGCTTATCCCGATGGAACAGGGAACGGGACTACGCTAGGAAGACTTATCAGATAATCCTGGCATGTACCACTAAACTCTTGTTTTCGGATTTATGTAGTACATATTTGTAATTATCAATTGCTCGGCGGTGAAAGTAGCAACGCGTTTGATCAAAACACGAATTTAGTAGTACATGCCTAGGCCAGGATTCGAACCAATCGGTTAATAGGTTGGTACTTGGTATTGGACACTAGGCTAACAATGCTACCAAATTGAACTGCTGACACGGATTATTGATTCCCATGATGCCCACTTTCTATTTGTAACTTTTTCTATAATTTAATTTACAGGCAATTTCAAGATCCAAATTACTCGTGTGCTTCTGCTGCCATTTTTTTTATACTACGTCGGGAGGCATACAAGCATACGGCCCACCTGATGTAAAGCGGGTACCGTAGCCTATTAACGCTTGCGATATATTAATTATCACTCACGCGATGCCTCCTCTGCTGCTTACACAGCACCTCCTTGGGAGCTTACTGGTGACCTCACACACACGCAGGAACACAACAATCCTCTAGGGAGTTGTTATTTGGCTACGGTTTTCTGTGAGGTAGAAGTACTTCCCCAGATGAGCTGCTTTGATACACCCTACCTCTCTTAAAACATCCAGACCAAGACAAACAGACATGTTCACGCACACAAATGTTTGCCTTGTAAGGGAGTCGAACCCACGAGCGTTGGTGTCAAAGTCGCGTCTTTCGCGACCGAGCCACCGAGCTCGTCAATATTGGTGCCGGAATTCCAACCGGGGACCTGGTTGGCCATCAGACCGGTTCCTTATTCACTGGGCTATCATTACTCTGGTCTGTGGTAGAACACAACGAATTTATTGATTCGTGTACACGCCGTCAGCTGTACAATCGGTAGGACACACAAAGGAATACATTAGTAACATATATAATGTAAGTTTGTAAACCCCGGTAATTTTCACGCACGCTCGCCGTCCTTGTCGCGCGTGTGTACCGTTGGTAGGTGCGAGTAAGTACGCACGATCTCACGCCGTAACTGTATCGTGGGAACCTAGCATTTGCGCTTTCGCTGAACATTCGATTTTGGCATCGTCCAAGCGTTGCGTGTCGCCTTGACAACTCCTTAACTTCTTGCAACGTAACTTATGTGTAGGGTTGGCAACTTGCAACACATTTTGTACAAAATATTTTTTTTTTCACGTGAATACGTCTTTAAACTTGCAATTCCTGATAACTGAGTGATAACCGGGGGATACAGTTTCGTGTTGTAAATATGTATCTATCGTTTAAATTTTATTTTCAGGAACACCGTTCCTATATGAATTCTATATGTTTGTCTGTGCGTTTGTTTGTCGCTTTTTTTCGAATATTCGAATTTTGATGTGAGGTCACCAGTAAGCTTCTAAGCAAAGCAGTTACTGTGTTAGCAGCAGAGGTGGCAACGCGCAGGTGATACTTAATGTGTTGCGAGCAAACGCCTATAAACATAGGCTAGGGTAACCGCTTTACATCAGGTGTGTTGTATGCTTGTATGCCTCCCGACGTTGTATAAAAAAAAAACTGTGTGGCCGTGTCGTTGGCACGGGAGTGAGTTTTACGTGAGTACGTCTTGGTAACGAGTATACGGAAGTAAGTTATGCTGAAAGGAAATTAAGTGATACGGCGAAATGATCTCAAAACGGCGGCGCTCTTCTCCCCGTCGCGTACGAAGCGTCACAGTCCTCATTCAACGTAAGGCATTCCTTGATTCAGCTATCAAGTGGTTTAATATTTTTTTTTATACAACGTCGGGTGGCATACAAGCATATGGTCCACCTGATGTAAAGCGGTTACTGTAGCCTATAAACGCTTGTAATACATTAAGTATCTATCACTCGATGCCACCTCTGCTGCTAACACAGCAACTTCATAGGAGTTTACTGGTGACCTCACTCGCTCGCAGAAACAATCTTCTAGGGATTTGTCATTTGGCCGCGGTTTTCTGTGAGGTGGAGGTACTTCCCCAGACGGGCTACGTTGATGCGCCCTACCTCTCATAAAAATTTACAAATAAAATCAGTTGAGAATGCGCAAGCTTGCATTGCCAGAGGAACACCTGGCTCGTCAATTATATAACAATTCTTTTTTTTTTTTTAATCTGTCGGCAATTTTGACCATGTTCCTTAAGAGATAGGAACGGTGTTCCTGAACATTCCTATTCTACTTTTTTATGCTGAATCCGAATCTGAAGTCAAAATTCGAATATTCGAAAAAAAGCGACAGACAAACGCACAGACAAACATATAGAATTCATATAGAAACTGTGTTCCTGAAAACAAACATCTTTAATTCCACCTTGTTCTCGTATCGTGCTAAATCTTATTCTATCAATCATTCTCACTCCACACACAATCCTCAGTGCTCTCGTTTCAACAGCGTTAACCCTACTTTACGCCTCTTCTGCCATGGCCATGATTCACATTGGCGTAGCAGTCAGAACCCGTTATATACGTTTTCCCATACATTTCGCGGTCATATATGACCACCCGGGTTTCGAAGGGTTAATACACCCTCAATAAATAGCAAGGCGAGCTTTGATCCATATATTTTCGCTTGTCAAAATCGTTCATGACGTACCATTGATACGGCTTCCAGCTTTCAGTCTTCTTTCAATATCTCCCTCAAATATTCCATCTCTCATAAACATAAAGCCTAAGAGACACTTTCATTCACTTGTTTCACTTTTTGAAAAGAGTTATGAATGTTAAAGAAGTGAGTAAACTGTGTAAGGACCGCGTCTTGTGGCCCTTGGTAGTCTCTGCCTAATCCGCAAGGGATTTGGCGTGAAGTTATATATATATGAGTATATATGTTTCACATTTTAATCTCCGATCATCTTTTAACGAGCTCGGAGACTCAGTCGTGAATGACACGACTTTCACACCAACGCTCGTGGGTTCGATTTCTCACACAAGGCAAACATTTGTGTGCATGAACATGTCTGTTTGTCTTGGTCTGGATGTTTTAAGAGAGGTAGGATGCATCAAAGCAGTCGGACTGAGGGAAGTACCGTCACCGCGCAGATAACCCCAGCCAAATAATAACGTGGAGGGTTGTTGTGTTCCTGCGAATAAGTGTGGTCACTAATAAGGAGTTGTGTTACCAGCAGTGGTGGTGTCGGGCGAGTGATACTTAATGTGTTGCAAGCGTTCATACTGTAACTACTTTACATTAAATGGTCTGAATGCATGTATACCCCCCGACATTAAATAAAAAAAATGGGGCCATAGAAATATATTAATGAATTGTGCTAATTCTAAATTTATCCTATACTATAGCTGACCCGACGAACTTCGTACCGCCTCAGAATCAATAAATGGTGTGTTTACTTATTAGCTGAATTTAATTCAGTTTTTTATTGAGACAAATCGAAAAATCAAAATGAATTAAGTATAATAAGTATTCAAAAATATAAAGAAGAAGTATTTTAATTGCATTAAAACTAATGTAATTCATGTTGATACTGTTGATTGTAGGCGCTTGGTGGAATTTTGAAGACATCTCATTAATGTTAATACTTGCACTTGTACAGATTCCACTTCACAATTTTATTTAATAATTATTTTTACCGACCGGTTTCGCCTTTACGGCATTATCAAGGTATTTTATATAACATATGACGGTACCGTCCAATCAGTGATAGTGGCAATCCACAGGGGTCACCACCAGGCAGTCACTGCCTAGTATAAAATAATTATTAAAAATAATTATTAAATAAAATTGTGAAGCGGAATCTGTACAAGTGCAAGTATGAACATTAACGTAATGTAATTCACATGGCAGCAAAGCATTTGCTTCATAGAAGCGAACGAAATGATTCGCTTACCATTGCTGTACTACTTTATATTGAGCTATTTGCTGGATGGGTTGCATTCGAGTCGACTCCCTTCGTTGAAATGACTGCCGAGCTAACCTTCAGTTGTAAATTGTGCCAGACGCATCCAATGAATTAAACATTCAGTTGTAAAGCTGTTTGCTTCGTCTAGGTTTGTTACATAGTCGGTAGATTAGATGGAGTAGAGTAACGATTTAATTTTGAGTTGTGAAGTTTTAGTCTTCTACATTTTTGTTCTTTGTCGCAAGAATTACTCGTTCACTCAACCAATTGTGATTTTTGTGGTCATCCAAGATGCTTGAGAAAAGTTGCTAAATTTGGCGGAAACGAAATCAATCCGTTAGATTCGTCGGCAGTAATACGACCATTACCGATAGTCGGTAATTGCTTGGAGAAACCTGTGGCAGATGGATCGTTTAGCCATACAACTCGCATGTTCGCCGTCAGCTGAATTTTCGTCTTATAGCGCCACATACATATAGTCGATGAATTGAAGCAAGCGTTTATTTCACCGGCAGAGGTCGTCTTGAAATGGCTGGTAGTATTTGGCGGAAATCGCCTGGTAGTCGAATCATTTCGCCTCCAAAACATCTCGACGCATTTCCCAGATCGTTAATCGCAAACGTCCTTCCGTTGGAGGTTTCAACCAACAGTGGTACATTCGCTCCAACTCATTGGTTTAATACCTTTCGAACATATTCACGTTCACATTCCAATTTTCGACTAAAAGCGACGTTCATTTCACGATTTGGCAGTATAGCATTCTTAACTTCACTAACAAACTACCGCACATGATGTACCACATGTCTTCGATTAAAAGCAAAGCCTGGTTATGAATCTCTTCATTCACCTCGAGATTGGGATTCCCTGAACTGACACGAATTCGATGTAAAATGTCTTTTGACATACATATAAGTTTTTGTTCCACAATTCATGTGCTTTCCGTGGGAAGCACACGGAAATATAGCAACTGCTTCAGCGATTGTCCCGATGTAGCTGTTGATATAAACCATGAAGTATGTGGCACACTACCCCATTGACAGTTCGAAGTGATTCAAATGATGTCAGCCGACGAACATTCACCAGCAACAACCGCAAGTAGAAGCATTCGTCACTCTTTGAATAATCTGTGTAAATACGATCAAAAGCATCAGCAGAACGTACACCCGGTTCACCATATTGCCTTACTCCCGACGTTGAAGTATATGGGATAAGAGTTCCAAGTGTAATAGCGTGGCATATCAGAGGCAACGTTTTAATCGCCATGGCAAATCGAAACCGGTCAATGTTGTCGCTGGAGGTGTTTCAGCACTCGCCAAGACGAACAAAAAAATATTCATTGAATTTTGCCAATTCGTTCTTTAGATATCATAAAAAATCGGTCAAGTGCGAGTCGGATTCGCGCACGAAGGGTTCCGTACCACTATCTATTAAAACGGCAAAAAAAATCACGTTTGTTGTATGGGAGTCCCCCTTAAATATTTGTTTTATTTTAATTTAATTATTTATTCTTAAAGTGAATATATAACTAAATATTCTGTGAATACTTCAAGCATCTACCAGTTGCCGTTATCAATATCAAGCAAAAACGAGCAAAAGAACCACGTTTGTTGTATGGGAGCCCCCTTAAATATTTATGTTATTCTATTTTTTAGTATTTGTTGTTATAGCGGCAACAGAAATACATCATCTGTGAAAATTTCAACTGTCTAACTATCACGGTTCGTGAGATACAGCCTGGTGACAGACGGACGGACGGACGGACGGACAAACGGACAGCGGAGTCTCAGTAATAGGGTTCCGTTTTACCCTTTGGGTACGGAACCCTAAAAAGCCGTTCCATATAAAATGTATGAGAAAATGAATTTTCGTTATAAATTTTGTTTTCGTTATTTTTTCCACTTATTAATAATTATTCTGCTATTCGGGGCGTGGACAAATCCAACACAACATAAAGATTATAAAAATCGGTCCAGCCGTTCGCGAGTTATAAATAGTGTAACTAACCCGACTTTGTTTATATATATATATATTTTATATAAAATATATATATATATGTATATACGTACATTTAATACGTTACAATGTTTAATAGACCAAAACTAACCTACTGAAATTGGTCAAACTGGTGGTCTGGTCTACTTCAAATTGGTCGTGTTTTATCAGAAGGTGATGTCCGGAGCCTTAGGATCCGGCGAGCGTGCATGAAAAGAGCTATGAATGTGAAAGGAGCGAGTGAAGTGTATAAGGACCGCGTCTTATGGCGCTCGGTTCTCTCTGCCTACCCCGCTAGGGACCTGGCGTGAAGATATACATACATACAATGTTTAATTAACTCCAATTCATTCTATTTACATTTATTACAGTTGACTAAAAGAGCAATTCAGGCAATACCCATGGGAAAGTGTACGGAATCGCGTGTATCCAAAGATCGAGATCATCATTAACGTAGACTGATGCACCGCGTCGATGGGTGAAGGCTGTCCTGGCACAGACGAGAGATAAGCAGTAGCGCAACTAGCGTACTTAGGCCTCGTTAAACAATTTCAACAAACAAGGAAGCTCTGTCACGTGTGTGTTAACAGATATCTCGAAAACAGTTTAATGGTTTTCTGTGCTTTATACATAAATAAATAAATATTTGCAGACAAATTGCACAGCGCCATCTAGCCCCAAATTAAGCTACTTCCTAGCGTTATCCCGTTTCCTAATTCATTAGGATTGACGGGGTCCGCTACCGGCCGGCAGACGTCCACAACCCAGAGGGAAATCCAGACCTTTCTTAGGTTAGGTCAAGTCTATCGAAATATAATTTTTTGGATGTGCGGGTTTCCTCGCGATTCGTATTCTTGGCGAATTCCTAACTCTGTGCACTACTATCAATTTTTCTTCGTCCATGGTAACCACCGATACGTAGTCACAAACACACGTCGTCGAACTCTGTGGCAAAACTGAAAAGCAATTACGTGCGCCGCAAACGACGACGCTGCTGCCCGCGCCATCTCAAGGCTGCGCGTGTATGCTCGCGCGGCCTCGAGACGGCGCGAGCATCCTTTCGCGATGTTCAAACATTTATGCACTTTTTGATAATGGAATTAAAATTTATTTTCCGGTGTCATAAAAAATCCTCTCCGCTGCGCTGACCCTAAGAAGTTGCTGTGTTAACAACAGAGGTGGCATCACGCGATACTTAATGTATTGCAACCGTTTATAGGCTACGGTAACCGCTTTACATTAAGTAGGCCGTGAGCTTTTATGCCTTGACGTTGTTTAAAAAAAAACGGGTTGCACTCCGGGAGTGCCGGCAGAAGTGAAAACTTGAACATTAATAAACTTTGGAATGGTTAGGGAATAATTTCGCACGAATTGCTTTATTTATCAGTATAAAAGTACTATCATGTATGTGGTAAAATACAATATTCATTTATTGCGCTATCGTACACAAACATGACAATTTATATTAGGTACATTAAAAATTTAACACTTCAGAACTATTACAATTATTTTACATTAAAAAGTTTATCTCTCAGAAAAATCAACTTTCAACCATAATTTCAACGACTCTTTCACCATCATCATTACCAGCATCATCATCGCCAATCTCTAAAACTCAAACACACACGCACAATCGCGCAAGCGCCCTGCGCCGCTTAAACCAAACAGCGATGATGATAAACTACGTTGAGCGAAACGAGTAAACGCCAACAATTTCATGGCGCTTACAACGTTTTGGTCGCGAGAAAATAACGCCCTATGAACGATCTAGCGCTTCATGTTTTAATTGTTTAATTAGAGATAACTAATGTTTTAGCGCTGCAGTGAACTTACCTATGTAATTCTCACCAAAATCTTACGGTCGGGGTCACGTGACCCTGACGCGAGTTTAGCATTTTTTACTCATCCCAAAAAGTGCACGCCGCTAAAGAAGTTTTCACTTCAAAAAAAGAAACCGCGATTGACAAGCCTAAATGGGACGAACCGCAAATGGGACGAATTACGAATGGGACGTTATGGGCATAAGCCTCTCTCTTGTTGGTGCGTACATATGGAGAGTTGCGGTAGTATAACTTTTATACATTGCTTTAAATACTCGTAGTATCACCGATGCGAGCCGTACATATTGCAATAATCAATTTCATTATAAATTATTATCTTTGGAGCTATATTTTCAGTTTATAGTAACTGTATTGTACAGGTGCTTGTTGAACCTGAAATACGGGCTTTTGCCTAGTTTGGGCACCAGTCCTCCACAATGCTCTGGTACTATATAATGATTTATACATGTGTTTGTTATAAAATTGTGGAAGAAATAAATAAATTTATTATTATATATATTTTTTTTCTTTAATCACGGGTGTTAACCCCGGTCTTTTGATAGGCGTGTGCGGGGATATGGATCCAACGCGTAGAGGCCCCTTAGAAAAGATTGAAATAATGTATTATACCCACTGTGACCTGCTCTAAGGGATATCAATGGGAGAATATACTCACGAACAGGTCACGGCAGGTAATTGGGACTATTGCAAATGTGTCGGAAATAATTGAGCTATTGAAATGAGATCTGGAGGGATTATTAGTACTGGGCTATTACAGAAGAGAGACGGTATTATTATATAGTTCTTTTTTTTTTGAAGTTGTGCTACTGATATCTTCTCTGCTGTGGTTGTGGCGTGATGCCGGCACTGTGTGAGACATGGCACGATTGCAACTCGATTTTATTGTGTTATTCACAGCCGCTTACCATGATAATCGTGCTTAACGCCTTATTTATTCCGAGTTTAACGAAAACCTAACTACATTAGCATTGCAATTACGTTTTTACCTCTTTGTTTTTCGCCGTGCGGAAAGTGCATTTTAACACCCGTTCATTACAGTATTTATTGTATTTCGAGCCCGATAGTGGAGTGGCTAGTAACGCTACTTTAACACCAATGCTCGTGGGTTCGATTCCCATGCAGGACGAACATTTGTGTGCATGAACATGTCTATTTTTCTGGTCTGGAGAACAAGACAAATAAACATATTTTTAAGAGAGGTAGAGCACATTTAAGCAGCGCGATTTGGAAGTACCTCCACCTAATAGAAATCCGAAGCCATATAACATTTCCCTGGAGGGTTGTCGTGTTCTTCCGAATGAATGAATGAGATCACCAGTAAGTTCCATATAGGTTATTTCTTTACTATGTAGGTTATTTCCGAGATAAGAAACAGCGGTTCCCATATATACCGGGATACACGAGAACGAAGTCGCGGTCCTATGAACGCTTACAACACATTAAGCATCACTTGCGCGATGCCACCTCAGCTGTAGAAACACAAAACCTTCCAGGGAGTTGTTATTTGGCTGGGGTTTTCTGTGAGGTGGATATACTTCCCCAGACGGCCTGCTATGATGCGCCCTACCTCTCTCAAGAACACTCAGATCAAGACAAATAGGCAAGTGTGCATGCACACAAATGTTTATCCTGTGTGAGAATCGAACTCAAGAGCATTCGTGTCATAGTATCGTTACTAACCACTGTGCCACATAGGCCGTCCGTATACTTATTTGCCACTTTTGCGAAATAATAAAAGCTAATCATATAATCTGCTTGTATTAGACCGGTCCATCAAAAGTTAAAACATCTCGACCTTGGTTGAGTGTGTCACAAGGATTGCTAGCAATCGCCAATTATTTTAAACCTTAATGCTTTGTAATAAGACCACTCAACCGACAATGTTAAAGGGAATGTACTTACCTACATTTTATTAATGTGTTTTTGATGGAGATGAGAGAAAAGGTCATGAGACTAAGTCACGATAGAGGTATAAGCAGTAGGACAACAACATTAAAATTTTAGCAACATTGAAGGCAGATCATTCACATACACTAAAATTAAAAAGGGACCTAAAACAGAACCCTGAGGCACTCCAATATTAACATTACTGCCTTTAGATTTAACCCCATTTATGTTAACAGTCTGCATTCTGTTACATAAATGAGGTTACACAATAACATCTTGCGACTTGTCCCAAGCATTAAGAAAATGCTTAAGCAGTGGAATAACTTCAAAGAAACGTCAGAAACGGTAATACTCTCACTCAGACGCATAGAGACGTCAGAGTAGAGATATAAGGAGTAGGATAACTACAAAGAAACGATCGAAATCGTCGCATTCACACAATTTTAAATTTATCTTGTTGTATCTTCGTCTGTTGCTTAGATATACATCAAATATGCAATAAGCCTTTTGACACGAGTATTTTTTATGTATCTCTTGGAAATATTGTCGGCAAAGACAGAACTGGTGCAAGGACAGGTCATATAATAGAAATACGAGAAAAAAATATGCAAATTAATCACTAATACAAATAAAGATAACGAAACTTTTCAAGTATCATCATGAATTTCAAATGCCTAATTTTTATTAAGGGGAAGAATATACACCTGCTTTTGACAATACACTTTATTGCACCAACAGAAAATGAAGGGAGAAAAGCCTCACCTACCGCAGTCTGTAGCTAAAGGAATCGGGAAATGAGCATGAAAAGAGCTATGAATATTAAAAAGGCGAACGAGGAGTATAAGGACCGTGTCATGAGGCATTCTGTCCTGTTCGCCTACACCGCAAGGGACGTGCGGGGAAGATAGATAGATTTTTAATTAACACACAATTTAGAGAGGTAGCCCGTCTGGGGAAGTAGCTCCACCTCACAGAATACTGCAGCCCAATAACAACTCCCTAGAGTGAGTGAGATCACCAGTTAGCTCTTAAGAAGTTGATGTGTTAACAGCAAATGAGGCATCGCGCGAGTGATACTTAATGCATTGCGAGCCATCATAGACTACAGGAACCGCTTCATGTCCATATTCCGTATATGACTCACGACGACGGATAAAAAAAAACGGGTGGCACTCCGGGAGTGCCGGCAGAAGTGAAAACTTGAACATTAACGTTGTGCATTTTTGAATATTTTGGAATGGTTAGGGAATAATTTCGCACGAATTGCTTTATTTATCAGTATAAAAGTACTATCATGTATGTGGTAAAATACAATATTCATTTATTGCGCTATCGTACACAAACATGACAATTTATATTACATTAAAAATTTAACACTTCAGAACTATTACAGTTACTTACATTAAAAAGTTTATCTCTCAGAAAAATCAACTTTCATCCATAATTTCAACGACTCTCACTATCATCATCATCGCCAATCTCTAAAACTCAAACACACACGCACAATCGCGCAAGCGCCCTGCGCCGCTTAAACCAAACAGCGATATTGATAAACTACGTTGAACGAAACGCGTAAACTCCAATAATTTCATGGCGCTTGCAACGTTTTGGTCGCGATCTAGCGCTTCATGTTTTAATTGTTTAATTAGAGGTAACTAATGTTTTAGCGTTACAGCGAACTTAAGTTCTAATTCTCACCAAAATCTTACGGTCAGGGTCACGTGTCCTGATGCCTGATGCGAGTTTAGCATTTTTTACTCATCCTAAAAAGTGCACAACGCCGCTAAAGAAGTTTTCGCTTCAAAAATTCGCTACCAGCACAAACCTCTGGTAGCTCAGTTGGAAGAGCACTCGGTCGGCATTACATCAGTCGTGGGTTCAAATCCACCTAGGCTAGAGATCTAGACCGTGTGTATGGTTAGGATGTTTTTTATACAACGTCGGGAAACATACAAGCATACGGACCACCTGATGTAAAACTAATACCGTAGCCTATGAACACTTGTAATACATAAAGTATCATTAAGTGCCACCTTTGCTGCTTAAACTTAGGAGCTTACTGGTGACCTCACTCACACGCAAGAACACAACAACCCTCCACAGAGGTATGGTTCTCTGTGAGGTGGAGGTATATCCCAGTCGGGTTGATTCGCTGCGCGCTGCCACTCTTAAAAACACCCAGAACAAGACAAACAGACATGTTCATGCACGCAAATGTTTTTGTGGTGTGTGGCGAACAAGGTGTATAAGGACATTCGGTTCTCTCTGTTTGGTTTTTCGGTGACGTTGCATAATAGATAGAATTATGAAATTAATATTTTTTTATACAACGTCGGGAGGCATACGGCCCACCTGAAGTAAAGCGGTTACCGTAGCATGTGAACGTTTGTAATACATAAAGTATCACCCACGTGATGCCACCTCAGCTGCTAATCCAGCAACTCCTTAGGAGCTTACTGGCGACCTCACTCACACGCAGGAACACAACAACGCTCCATAGAGATGTTATATGATTGCGGTTTTCTGTGAGGTGGAGGTACTTCCCCAGGCGGACTGCTTTAACGCGTCCTACCTCTCTTAAAAACATACAGACCAAGACAATCGAACATGATTACGCACACAAATATTTGTCCTGTGTGGGAATCGAACACACGAGCGTCGGTGACAAAGTCGCGTTATTAACCATTACGCCACCGAACTCGTCAAAAATGCGATAAGACTGTGGAACTTCCCCTTAAGTTCAGCCCAAATCAGCCATGTTGCAACGCAACTTTGATTAATAGAAGAGCACGATTCGACCTCTTTATTGACCTTATTTGAGCATAGGTTAGCGTAAGGTCGCAGGTACGATTCCCGCGTCGGGCGCTGAAGATTCACTGTACGAGGTCAGCTCGGTTGTAAATATAAACTGGCTTCCGCCCGAGGCTTTACCTACTCAGAGAATCTTGTTAATTCAAACGATAGTATACCTAGTACGGTCATAAGTTCTGTTACAAATGATTATACATTTATTTTTTATGAAGTAATGCAATCTTAATAAAACTTACATATTTGGATGGAAGTTTCAGCAAAAAATAAAAAAATGATTCTATTCGAAATGGCCACCTTTGGCTTTGATACAGGCCTTTAATCTGTCTGGCCACGAAACTATGGATTTACGCACTGTTTCTATGGGAAATTTAGTCATTGCTTGCTCCAGTGATTTCTTAAGAGACACAATATCGACGTGTCGTTTCGAGCAGGCCATGTCTTCTAAAACTAACCATAATTTGTAGTCTAAGGGGTTCAGATATGGGCTAAACGAGGGCCAGTCTTTAGCTCTTATAAAGTCCGGAACGTTGGTTTCGAGCCAGGCTTGAGTAGTTCGTGCCTTGTGACCAGGTGCAGAGTTCTGCTGGGAAGTCCATGGTTCATTCTTAAAAAGTGTATGCTGAGAGGTTTCACAACACGATCCAAGACAGTCACTTTATACGTTTTGGCTGAAGTCTTCACTCCTTTTTCACAAATAAATTTCTTGTTTCCTAATGGGGTTTCGGCGAATTCTGGCTTTAAAAGCATTAACAGCCTTCGTAGATCTAACAGCACGCGGTGCCCCCGATATTTTACGGTCTTCAACAGAGGAAGTGTTGGTATATCTGCCGATAGTACGATATAAGAACATAGAGCTGATACCAAGCTTTTGAAGTGTCTTGACCGACGCTAACGGCTCCATACCCACTTTGTGCAAGGCAATCGCTGCAATCCTACTTACTTTAACACCTCATATTCCTTGTAATTTGATAATAAACACGAAAAAAATATTTAAAACGGCGGGAAATCGGAAGAAGTTTTTAAAACAATAAACGCGTTCCAAATTCAAAATAATTGAAGAATTTAAAAAAGAAAAGTTTCTATGTAATAAACAGTATTTCTAAATAAATAAATATTGTCGGACAAATTACACAGCGCCATCTAGCCCAAAGTAAGCGAAGCTTGTGTTATGGGTACTAGACAACTGATAAACATACGTAAATACATTTTTTTTCGTAAATACATACTTATTAAACATAGTAAATACCCAGACCAAGACAAACAGACATGTTCATGCACACAAATGTTTGCCTTGTGTGGGAATCGAACCCACGAGCGTTGGTGTCAAAGTCGCGTCATTCACGACTGAGCCACCGAGCTCGTCAACTTATAGCCAGACTAGTTATATTATATGAAATCTATCTATGTGTAACTTCACGTCAACTCCGTTGCGGGGTAGGCAGAGTACCGAGCGTTACATGACTCGGTTCTTACACACCTCACTCGTATCAATAACACGTTTCAATAACATTCATAGCTCTTTTACGATCTCTTCTTAGCGTTATTTTCTAATCCATTAGGATTGGCGCGGTCTGCTAACTAAGCCTAACGATCTGGCGAAGGTCCACAACCCAGAGGGAAAATCAGACCGTTCATAAGTAAGGTCAAACGTCTTTCGAAATATAATCTCTTTGATGTTTTCCTTCACCACCGAGCGAGTGATAATTACAAATATGTACATAAATCCGAAAACACTAATTTAGTAGTACATGCCAGGATTCGAACGGAGGACCTGTTTAACAATAGGTCGGTTCTTTATCCAGTGGACTATAACTGCCCTGTACCACGTTTCCGACATACACTAAATATATTTAACATTCGTAGCTATTTTCATGCACGCTCGCCGGTTCTATTTATTTATTTATTGACAAATATTTATTGACTCTAGGGCTCCTGACCTCACCTTCTGATAAAACAGAACTAATTTGTTCATGGTAAGTGAGTCTTGGTGTTCCTTGCATCCTACATTTTTAGGGTTCCGTACCCAAAGGGTAAAACGGAACCCTATTACTGAGGCTCCGCTGTCCGTCCGTCTGTCACCAGGCTGTATCTCATGAACCGTGATAGTTAGACAGTTGAAATTTTCACAGATGATGTACTCGTACATCCAAGCAATCTGGAACAGAAAACAAAAGACCTCGTTCGATTGTAGTTAAAATGTTACGAAAAGCGAAACGCGACCGCATGCTGCATGAATCTAAAAAACGCAGAAACCTGAATAGTGAAGACCTGGAAATTCCTGGCTCAGCGCAAAAGGTATACATCAACGAACGACTTACTAAGCATAATAGGACGTTATTTCGTGAAGCTAGGTTCAGGTCAAAAGCCTACGGCTATGCATACTGCTGGTGCAGCCAGGGTTCCATCTACACACGACAGCGTGAGGGTAAAGCAGCAATCCAAATATCTAATGTCGAAGACCTTATCCGCCTTTTCGGACCGACACCCCCGTCTACCTCTACCAACCAGTAATTTCTGTAATTTATTCAATTTTACTTTCATTGTTTTGTTATCTTGTTTATTATTCAAACATTGCTATAGTATCTCTGAACTAGTTAGAGTCGAATTTATCAACCCTTTGTATTTGAAATCGCGCACTCTATGCAACGTAATTTTATATCTTATATTATTTTTAACGTGTTATGCCACTTATTTATTGTATTACACTATTCATTACATATCATATTATTTGTACTGTAGACATACTTGCTTGGCCCATTTAATATTTTACTTTGACGTTGACTGCATTTTTCATATTGATTTACTCCTATCAATCTTACCACTGCAACTGATGCTTATAATAAGTATCCAAAAACATGTAAACTGGTATATAGCGAGACGTTTCCGTTTTCCCCGTAAATCCCATAAAATCAAATATATTTATAAAAATGGATCACAGTGATATAGAAACTGAAATTGACACCCTGGACATACAGTGTCTCGCTTCAAACGATTTGGAAAAATGTAAGTTTACCTTTGCAGATAAAAACTTCAAAGTATTGACCTTTAATATTAGGAGTATAAATAAAAATTTTGATTTATTCACTATAGCTTTAACCCGCTTGAATATTGATTTTGATGTTATTGTTTTGACAGAGTGCTGGCTTAAGGATGGCTTGATTGTACCTAAAATCTCTAACTATTCAGAATTCTCGACCAGCAAATTTATAAACCGGAGCGGAGGTGTTGTTGTTTATGTAAAAAACGGATGGAAAGCCATTGTTACTGAGCCGAACCTCCAAGATGCGAACTGTCTGCAAATCGATATCTCTAATACAGCTACCATTTTAGGAATCTATCGTTCGCCAGCTTTTAGTAATCTGGACAACTTTCTATTTTCACTTGAAAGCATTCTGGATAATTTAAATGACAGGAATAATCTTTTACTGGTGGGTGATCTAAATATAAACATTTTGTCATCAGCAGGTAATAATCAAAGTATTACATATATTTGCTTTTTAGCACAAAATGGACTTCTCCCGGCAATAACACTTCCTACCCGGAATGATGCTTGTCTCGATCATATTTTTATTAAAACCTCAAAACCTTCTGTCGGCTTAGTTTGTTCATCGGATATCACTGATCATGAATTAGTCATGGCAGGTATTTCCCTTGATGCCACTACACGCCAAAAACACTATGAAGTCATAAAAAGGGACGTTGAAGCCATTAAAAAAGAATTAAGCTTAATAGATTGGGACACCTTGCTTAGTAGTGAAGATGTAAACATTTTAGTTAGTATTTTTAGCCAAACTCTAACAAACATTATAAACAGGAATACAAAAATAACACTTTTGAAGCGCTCTGAACGTAACCTAAAACCTTGGATCACGCCGGGCCTAATACGTTGTATGAGACACAGAGATCGTCTACATACCCAATCCCGACGGAAACCTAACGATCTTATTGCTACAATTACATACAAACGCTACCGAAATTTTTGTAATTCTTTAATGCGCAAACTCAAATTGGAGTACGAGAAAATGGAATTGAAAAAAAGTGAAAACAATCCAAAAAACCTATGGAAGACCATTAAGACAATCTGTCACCTAAAGTCCAACAGGAATTCGCCTTCTGAATTGTTGCCTGACATGGGTGATGCAAAGGAAGCTCTGAATGCCTGCAACTCTTACTTCGCGAAAGTAGGTCAGTCGTTAGCAGACAACATATTAAATGAGTTGGACACCACGGAGGAACAACTAGCTTCAGACACTTTACCTAACATACCCGTTCTGAACTCCTTTTTTATGCAACCTACCGATCCATTTGAAATAACTAGTCTCATTAATAATCTACCTACTAATAAAGCTCCTGGTTTGGATGGCATAAATAATTTTCTTGTTAAACAATTAAAGGAATATATTGTCATTCCCTTAACGTTCATTTTTAATAATAGTCTTGCCACTGGTACTTTTCCGGACCTTTGGAAGATCGTATCTATAATACCCGTATATAAAAATGGGCCCCGAGACTCCCCGTCGAACTACCGACCAATATCTTTGTTAAATACCTTTTCCAAATTGCTCGAAAAAATCGTACACAAACGTCTTATTCGTTTTTGTGAATTAAACAACCTGTTGTCAGAGAGACAATTTGGTTTTCGACAAGGAAGCTCGACCGAATATGCAGTTTCCCTACTTCTAACTAAAATTTCCTCTCAATTAGATAAAAACAGGAGTTGTTTAGGTGTATTCTTAGATCTCGCAAAAGCTTTTGACACTGTTTCCGCTCCAATCTTACTTAAAAAGCTGGAAAATTTAGGAATCCGTGGCATTGCTCTGGCATGGTTCAAAAGCTATTTATTAAAACGGAAGCAGTGTGTCAGCATCGACGGTATCTCAAGCGATGTCCATGAGGTAGACTTTGGAGTCCCGCAGGGAAGTATCCTCGGGCCAACCTTATTTATTCTTTATATAAATAGTATTCATGATCTTATGCTAGAAAACGCAGACATAATATGTTACGCAGACGATACTGCCCTAATCTTCCATGGGTCAAGTTGGCTAGAGGCGGTTTCATTGGCTGAGCGTGGCATGAGTATCATCAACAACTGGTTAAAGAAAAACCTCCTCACTTTAAACACCGACAAAACTAAGTTCGTCTGTTTCCATAAGACAACTGCATCCGCACCGTCACTAGCCTTGTCCAAACTCAAAATTCACAGCTGTGGTGAAACTTCGGTAGACACTTGTAATTGCGGACATATAAGCATAGCTAACAATGTTAAGTACTTGGGAGTCACACTGGACGACAGGCTAAATTTCAAAGCTCATTTAAATATCCTATCTTCCAGAATCCGTAAAACCTCCTACATAATGAGGAAACTACGAAATCTGGCTTCACTACAAACACTGAGAACCATTTATTTCGCCCTTTGCCAATCTCTGATTACTTATTGTATCCTTGGCTGGGGCAGTGCCGCTAAAACAGCTCTACTACCGGTTGAAAGGGCTCAAAGATCAGTGCTGAAAACTATGTTACGGAAACCTCTCAGATACCCTACAGCGGATGTGTATGAGGACAGTCGTGTTCTAACTGTGCGACAACTCTTTGTACTGAAAACTACATGTACGGTACACAAGGAAGTCATCAATTCCAAGGATTATACACCTATGTTAAGTCGACGAAATTTCTCTTTACCCACTATCGCCGTGAACACTTCATTTGCACAAAGATTCCCTCCATTTATTCGAGTGCTTACCTACAATAAAATTTGTAAGACATGCGATATAAAAATGTGCTCTGTTCGCCAAGCAAAAGCTATAATTGGCAAATATCTCGCCACATTGTCATACGAATCAACTGAAAATTTACTCCTCCCTATGCAATAACGTCTGTTACCTTATAATAATATGAGTGCCAAAATATTGTTGGAAGTAATGTTAATAGAGTAACGAATATAATATATAATTATTAATAATGTAAGTAAAATATATTATTAATCCACATAAGATACCTCAAGTTCATATATAATAATTATAATATATATAAATAATTTAGATATCTATATAAATAATACTTCACACATATATATATATATAATAAATAGATAGTTCATTCCCATATTGTACCTACAAACGTACCTCATTTATATTGAATGTTTGTCACAGATATGTAAAGCTTTAGGTGACCCGTATAGATACCCACAATACAGATTTATTCTAGTGTGGGTATCATTGGTAAAAAATTAATTGTTAAACCTCCCAACAGCCAGAATTTATCTTCTGGCCGTGTATTATACTAATTAGCACATATAATTATTGTAAATCTGGTTGTTGCAAATAAATATTTTTGTATTTTTTTTTTTTTGTATTTTGTATTTCTGTTGCCGCTATAACAACAAATACTAAAAAATAGAATAAAATAAATATTTAAGGGGGCTCCCATACAACAAACGTGATTTTTTTTGCCTTTTTATAGATAATGGTACGGAACCCTTCGTGCGCGAGTCCCACTCGCACATGGCCGATTTTTTATGCAAAGCTTACTGCTGAGGTTACTGGTGACCTCACTCACACGCAACAACACGACCCTCCAGGAAGGAAGTGGAGGTACTTCAGCAGACGCGCCGCTTTGATGTGCCCTACCTCTCTTAAAACACCCAGACCAAGACAAATAGACTTGTCACACAAAAAGCGGGCGTGATCGAAGACAGGATTTTTTGCAACATCCGCGTTTGTATGCAAACCTGTCACACGAAAAGCGGACGCAATTCAGGACGGCATTTTTTGTAACATCAGCATTTGAATTAAAAAAAATGAAAATAATTTATTTAACTGCAAACATTAATGGGATTAGTTCTATATAATTAAACTAGGTAATTTATACACACATTGTAGACATCATCTTAACTTAGCTTAGAAATATCGATGACTTCCTCACTAGGCAAGCCTGTATCGAGGAAGAACCCGTATGCAACCCCTCATAAGAAAAGCGGGCGCGATCCAGGATGGGATTTTTTGTAACATTCGCATTTGTATACAACTTGTCATATGAAAAGCGGGCGCGATCCTGGACCGGATTTTTTTGTAACATTCGTGTTTGTATGCAACCTGTCACACGAAAAGCGACATAAAAAGCAAATAGACATGTTCATGCACACAAATGTTTAGCGACATAAAAAGCAAATAGACATGTTCATGCACACAAATGTTTATCCTGTGTGGGAATACGCTCGTGCATTAATAGCAGCGGCGACCACCAAAAAGGCTATGAACAGTGAAGTTCATTGCTGTCCCGCGGGTTAAACTACAGCTGCCATGGAATTCACAACGAATTTAATCAGAAGAAATTTGTAGAAGTAGGAAGTTTTGGAATTGACTTCCACTCTTGGCAAAATGAGAGACAGCAATATGACAAAGAAGGCATTTAAAAACCTCAAAGAGATGGCTAGTCAAGTGAAGCTCAACTGCCGTGCACCACGGTTTATCAAGTATCTAACACTATTGGGACCTAAACTGTGAGTTGTTACCTAACACATCGATTCCAATAATATAGATTGCAGAACCGCCTAAACGCCTGGGAATTCTCCCTTGTTGCCACCAAATCAGAATAATAATAAATATTTAAAGAATAGTAAACTATTAGATAAAGTAGTTAATAGATTCAGGCGTTATTTTGCGAAAGTCAAATCTACATGCAACCCGATCCAACCTGCTTTGTGTGCTTCCGCCACCAATTAGTTCATGCGGCCTAGCGCCGGCCGGCACCCACCCACTACTGTTAGTGCGTGCTACATGCCGACGCTGCCATGGCTGCTCCGGTAGTCTCTGCCTCGGCTGCTGCGGTCGTCCGCCATCTGGAACAGAATCCGCATGCCCCCACCACCACCGTCGCTGCCACGACTGGCCTGGTCGTCGCTGCGACACGTGTTTCGCCTCTCCACGAGGCATCATCAGGCGTTGTAGACGTTAATCGTATCGCGATTGTTTTTATACGCCGATACGTGTTCGTCCAGAAAGGTCACACTTCGCCGAGCATCTTATAGACAAAGGACATAACTTATCCCCCACTAATACATATCAAATTTTACACACCATAGACAAAGGTTTAAAACTAAATATTAGGGAACAATTAGAAATTAATAAACATAAAAATTCTAAAATTACTCTCATGAACAAACAGACTGACGTAAACCATTCCCCACTATTAAATATCTTTTCACTCACACCATCCACCCCCACACTCAATTCAATATAAGGGACGGCACTGCGATGGATTTGTCACTTGTAGCATGTTATTCTTACGATTAACGTCTACAACGCCTGATGATGCCTCGTGGAGAGGCGAAACACGTGTCGCAGCGACGACCAGGCCAGTCGTGGCAGCGACGGTGGTGGTGGGGGCATGCGGATTCTGTTCCAGATGGCGGACGACCGCAGCAGCCGAGGCAGAGACTACCGGAGCAGCCATGGCAGCGTCGGCATGTAGCACGCACTAACAGTAGTGGGTGGGTGCCGGCCGGCGCTAGGCCGCATGAACTAATTGGTGGCGGAAGCACACAAAGCAGGTTGGATCGGGTTGCATATTAGATAAAGAATAGAATGTTAATTTAACATTAAAAATCAAAACCCACAGGGGCGGGACGAGCTGCAGCGATTCGAGACGGGATTTTTGTAACATTGGCTTTTATATGCAACCTGTCACATGACACGCGGGCGCAATACAGCACAGTGCTATCGCTTTTTGTGCGACAGGTTGATAATTTATTCTTCAACACGTTTCCTAATCCATTAGGATTGGCGGGGTCCTCTACCTAAACATAAAGATTTGGCGAAGATATTGATTTTGATATGCGATATGATAAGCGACTGCCGTCAGACCTCCACAACCCAGAGGGTAATCCAGCCCATCTTTACGTTTTTTGAAGTGAACACTTCTTTAGCGGCGTTGTGCACTTTTTGGGATGAGAAAAAAATGCTAAACTCGCGTCAGGACACGTGACCCTGACCGTAAGATTTTGGTGAGAATTAGAACTTAAGTTCGCTGCAACGCTAAAACATTAGTTACCTCTAATTAAACAATTAAAACATGAAGCGCTAGATCGTTCATAGGGCATTATTTTCTCGCGACCAAAACGTTGTAAGCGCCATGAAATTGTTGGCGTTTACGCGTTTCGTTCAACGTAGTTTATTTACATCGCTGTTTGGTTTAAGCGGCGCAGGGCGCTTGCGCGGGTTGTGCGTGTGTGCTTGAGTTTTAGAGATTGGCGATGATGATGCTGGTAATGATGATGGTGAAAGAGTCGTTGAAATTATGAATGAAAGTTGATTTTTTTTGAGAGATTAATTTTTTAATGTAAAATAATTGTATTAGTTCTGAAGTGTCAAATTTTTAATGTAATATAAATTGTCATGTTTGTGTACGAAAGCGTAATAAATGAATATTGTATTTTACCACATACATGATAGTACTTTTATACTGATAAATAAAGCAATTCGTGCGAAATTATTCCCTAACCATTCCAAAAAATTCAAAAATGCACTACGTTAATGTTCAAGTTTTCACTTCTGCCGTCACTCCCGGTGTGCAACCCGTTTTTTTTTTGAAGTGTAAAGTTCTTATGGGAGGATAAACCGCTTCGATACGTAACGTGTTACGGTGCCAGTCTGTCTGGCTTCCCTTTCTCTCACGCAAACGGCAGCGGATTAGTTTAAAGTTATCACTTCTGTCGGGCGTCCCGAGACGCACACGTTTTTTTTATACTACCTCCGGAGGCATACAAGCATACGGCCTACCTGATGTAAACCGGGTATCGTAGTCTATTAACGCTTGTGATATATTAATTATGCCTCTTCTGCTGCTTACACAGCAACTCCTTGGGAGCTTACTGGTGACCTCACTCACACGCAGGAACACAACAACCCTCTAGGGAGTTATTTGGCTGCGGTTTTCTGTGAAGTGGAGGTACTTCCCCAGACGGGCTGCTTTGATGCGCCATACCTCTCTTAAAACATCCAGACTAAGACAAACAGACATGTTCATGCACATAAATGTTTACTTTGTGTGGGAATCGATCCCACGAGCGTTGGTGTCAAAGTCGCGTCATTCACGCCGAGCCACCGAGCTCGTCAAAAGATATACACTATCGCGAAAATACGACCCATGCACATAAGCATGTGTGCTCGTGAAACCGTCCGCGGGTCCGCGGGTCCGCGGCTATGGTGCGTGCCAGGACATGCGAGGAGCCCGGGGCGAGCGCGCGGGACCTGCAGCGAACAGTCGGCTGCCTCGGGTAGGGCGCGGGCTAGGGTGCCGCCCATCACAATGGACATAGATACTAGACGAGACGCCTACGACTTATTATTTAAAATTATTAGATAACCATAATTATAAAACCAATTTAAAAGCTTAAAATATATGAGATTCAGCAATTTCGTAATGATTTAATTTATAAATACTATATTTAAATGCAATTTGATCTAATATGCTTCGTGTGTTTCCGCCACCAATTAGTTCATGCGGACTGGCGCAGACTGGCACCCACCCACTACCGTTAGTAGATGCAACATGCCGACGCTGCCGTGGCTGCTACTGCCGGCCACGACTGGCCTGGTCGTTGCCGCGACACCTGTTTCGCCTCTCCACGAGGCATCCTCAGGCGCTGTAGACGTTAATCGTTACAGTCGTTACAGGTGCCAGTAGAGATCTCACAAAAATAATTTCCACCATTGGGCGAACATTAAATGTATAAAAAAAAACACTCACCATGGAAACCATTAAGCTCCTTTGGCCGTATCCCCACTAAGTGCTGGGCTGGTGGGCTGAGGAGAAACAAAGAATTATTAATCATCCTGTACATACATCAATACATTTCTGATAGCCTCCCAAATACCTCTAACTCATACCGAAGACCGCAGCCAAATAACAATTCCTTGGAGGGCTGTTATGTTCCAGCGAGTGAATGAGTTACCAGAAGCTCCTAAGTGTTAGCAGCGGGGTGGCAAAGCGCGAACGATACGCAAACGTTCACAGGCTACCAGTTCAGATCAGGATACATGCAATAGTAAACGCTTAACACCAGGTGGATCGTTTGTCTACCGTGGTTGTAAAATATATATATATATATATAACCCCATCTACACATGGTGACTACCTATTGCTTCTGACAAAAACGAAAAAGCTTGAAAGGAGAAGTATTTTCACTTTGTAAAATACCGCAGGCAAATAAAGATTAACAAATTGAGAGTTGGATGTCAAACTGGTGACTGCAGTCGCAGGCATCAGATGCAAACAGCAGCGGCACTACTGACTTGGACTTAAGCAGAGCAACACTGCCACTTGTTGCCTCTGACAAAAACGAAAAACCTTGAAAGAAGAAGTATTTTCACTTTGTAAAATACCACAGGCAAATAAAGATTAACAAATCGAGAGTTGGATGTCAAACTGGTAACTGCAATCGCAGGCAACAGATGCAAACAGCAGCGGCACTACTGACCTATATTGTACTCGAGCAGAGCAACACTGCCACTTGCTGCCGCGCTGCCGCAGTAACTGCATACTACACCGTACTGACATGACGCTGACATCGCGTTTCCTTCTCGAAAACTGTCATACTTTTTGCGAAGAAAACCAAGAGAAGTAGTAAAAGTCCGATTGGGTACCTCCATCTTATTAAAACCGAGGTCAAATAACCACTCCCTGGAAGGTTGTTCTGTTCTTGCTATTTGGCAAACGAGACTCGTCGCAATATCGTTGTGTTTTAGCGCCTAAATATCTCAGCCTACTGAGCAATGTATGTATGTATATCTTCACGCCAGGTCCCTTACCGGGTAGGCAGAGAGAACCGAGCGCCATAAGACGCGGTCCTCACATACTTCACTCGCTTTTGTGACACTGAGCAATGGAAAAATATTTTAACCAATAAGCTGATAAGCACCGCATTGTTCATCCGCGAACAAGCCAATATGAGTGCGTGTTCTAATTTGCCGCCGATCCATAGCGGTGAATTGAGTTACTACGTAATATCGGTCCTTTCGGTTCTCCGTAGGTTACCTCCTTAATGGTTAGAGCACATCAAAGTAGCTCTGTGTGGAAAGTACATCCATCTCGAAGACTGCAGCCAAATAACAACTCGCTAGGTTTGTTGTGAGAGCTCAATGGCGTCGTTGCGCATATCTTTCTAACCAAACACGCAGGTTAAGCAACGTCGACCGCAGCCTGTCTATGGATGGGTTTATCTATCTCGAGCTTCTCCGTGATTCGGAGGGCACGTTATCCCGGCCGTCCCGCCGATCCCGGCTGTTTTCGATAGATGACAGCCCGCCAATCCGCATTTGAGCGGCGTGGTGCAGTATGCTCTAAACGCCTTCGGTTGAAGGGAGACCTGTATCCCTGCAGTGGGCTGAGTAAGAGTTGATGTAAAGATTTGTTGTGTTCTACTGAGGGAGGTTACCAGTGAACACCCGAGGATGTTGTTTTAACAGCATGGGTGCCAACAAGCGATACTTTTATTTATGTAATGGTACTTTTATAGCATGTGTTATAAACTACAGTAACTCTTAACATCAGGTGGGTCCTATGCTTGTATGTACCCCGGCGAATTAAAAAAAACTAACCTAGTGCCTCCTGGCGTTGTATAAAATAAATATGGTAATTATTGAACATAATAAATAAGGTATGGTCCGATGGTTCGGACATGTAGAAAGAATGCAAGATGAAAGAATGACGAAGCAGATATACAATGCAAAAGTGGAAGGATGTAGGAGCCGGGGAAGGCCAAGACTTACCTACCATGACCAAATTGGTCGTGTTCTATCAGAAGGTCTATTCTATCTATCTTATTCTAAGGTGATGTCAGGAGCCCTAGAAACCGGCGAGCGTGCATGAGAAGAGCAATGAATGTTAAAGAAGCGAGTGAGATATGTAAGGATCGAGTCACGTGGCGCTCGGTTCTCTCTGCCTACCCCGCAAGGGATTTGGCGTGAAGTTATAGATAGATAGATAGATAAATAAGGTATGTAAGGACCACGTGTTATGAAGCCTCTCTGCCCACCCCATAAGGGACCTGGCGCGAAGTTATCTCTCAGTCAGGCCGCTTTCCACGCTAACACCCTTTGATTAGCTTGATTTGAATTGGTAATCGTAGTCTAAGGGTATGTGCACTGTAGTGAATAAGGCACTGTGTTAGCAACAGAGGTGGCGTCGCGTGATTGAAAGGTTAATACAAGCGTTCATAGGCTACGCGACCCGACGTTGGATTAAAAAAAATGCTCCTTAATTTACTCGCAAATTGCTACCACCGATGCTAACACTATTACCCCTCTAGGGACTTAGCGTGAAAATATAGACAAGCTTGGTGGCGCAGTGGTGAAACGTCCTTTACGTTACTTTGACACCAACGCTCGTAGGTTCGATTCCCACACAGAACAAATATTTCACGTCTGTTTGTCTTGGTCTGGACGTTTTTAAGAAAGGTAGGGCGCATCAAAGCTGCCCGTCTGGGGAAGTACCTCCACCTCACAGAAAACCGCAGTCAAATAACAACTCCCTTGCGGGTTGTTGTGTTCCTGCGTGTGAGTGAGATCACCTGTAAGCTCCTAAGGAGTTGCTGTGTTATCAGGAGTGGCGTCGCGGGAGTAGCACTTGAAGATGTACGTATTGTAAGCGTAGCATTCATAGGCTACAGTAATCTCTTTACATCGAGTGGGCCTATTGCTTGTATGCCTCTCGAAGTTGTTTTTTTTAACGTCGGAAGACATACAAGCATACGGCCACCTGATGTAAAGCGGTTACCGTAGCTTATTAACGCTTGTAATATATATAACATGAATATATCGCAAGCGTTAATAGGCTACGGTACCCGCTTTACATCAGGTGGGGCGTATGCTTGTATGCCTCCCGACGTAGTATAAAAAAAGTATCACTCGCGCGATGCCTCCACTGCTGCTTACACAGCAACTCCTTGGGAGCTTCCTGGTGACCTCACTCATACGCAGGAAACACAACAACCCTCTAGGGAGTTGTTATTTGGCTGCGGTTTTCTGTGAGGTGGAGGTACTTCCCCAGACGGGCTGCTTTGATGCACCCTACCTCTCTTAACACATCCAGACCAAGACAAACAGACATGTTCATGCACGCAAATGTTTGCCGTGTGTGGGAATCAAACCCACGAACGTTGGTGTCAAAACCGCGTCATTCGCGACAGAGCCGAGCTTGTCAAAAGTTATATAAAAATATATAAATATAGAGACAGGTAATAAATAAAAATACTTACAAAACATCATTAATAAACTCGATGCAGTCTTGAAACATTGATTTACTCCAAACATTATAAAAAGTTTTTAATATAAAATAAAAAAATACTGGCATTAAAAATCTATCACATCACTTGATATTTAAAAATTCCGCACAAATTAAAACTCAATACAATTTTTAATACTGACCTATAAATACTATTGTAATTTATTTAAATTCTAAACGCACAATATACTGGCCGCGTTTTTTATACTATTCTTTTCAATTACATTTATGTTTTCGTTTTCATCTCATTTTAAGCTACATTATCCAGTTCTATTCACCATTGTTAACTTTCTCGATCACATAAACTGTAACAAAAAAAAAACAAATGATAATATATACCCCTACACATATAAAAACAATAATAAAGGTAAAGAAGTCGAAGTGACAACTGGGTATGGCAGAGAGAGCACGAAAGTAGAATAAATGCGGTCGCGATGCACGCATTGCGCAAATTTTGCAGTAAAACTCCTACTTTTTTAGGGTTCCGTACCCAAAGGGTAAAACGGAACCCTATTACTGAGACTCCGCTGTCCGTCCGTCTGTCACCAGGCTGTATCTCATGAACCGTGATAGTTAGACAGTTGAATTTTTCACAGATGATGTATTTCTATTGCTGCTATAACAACAAATACTAAAAAACAGAATAAAATAAATATTTAAGGGGGCTCTCATACAACAAACGTGATTTTTAGGGTTCCGTACCCAAAGGGTAAAACGGAACCCTATTACTGAGGCTCCGCTGTCCGTCCGTCCGTCCGTCTGTCACCAGGCTGTATCTCATGAACCGTGATAGTTAGACAGTTGAAATTTTCACAGATGATGTATTTCTGTTGCCGCTATAACAACAAATACTAAAAAATAGAATATAATAAATATGTACGGGGGCTCCCATACAACAAACGTGATTTTTTTGCTCATTTTTGCTCGATATTGATAACGGCAAGAGGTAGACGCTTGAAATATTCACAGAATATTTAGTTATTTATTCACTTTAAGAATAAATAATTGAATTAAAATAAAACAAATATTTAAGGGGGGCTCCCATACAACAAACGTGTTTTTTTTTTTTGCCGCTTGTATAGATAATGGTACGGAACCCTTCGTGCGCGAGTCCGAATCGCACTTGGCCGATTTTTTTTGCTCGTTTTTGCTCGATATTGATAACAGCAACAGGTAGACGCTTGAAATATTCACAGAATATTTAGTTATATATTCACTTTAAGAATAAATAATTAAATTAAAATAAAACAAATATTTAAGGGGGGCTCCCATACAACAAACGTGATTTTTTTGCCGGTACGGAACCCTTCGTGCGCGAGTCCGACTCGCACTTGCCCGATTTTTATTTTAAGGGAGGTAGGGCGCATCAAAGCTGTCTTTTTTTTTTATACCACTAAGGTGGCAAACAAGCGTACGGCCTGCCTGATGGTAAGCAGTTACCGTAGCCTATGGGCATTTGCAACACCAGGGGTGTCACTCTTGCGTTGCCGACCCTGTAAGAACCTCTTCACGCCTTTCTTAAAGAACCCCATACTGTAGTCCCTTGGGAAAATCTCGGCAGGGAGCTCATTCCACAACATAATAGTTCTCGGTAGAAAACTTCTCGTGAAGCGCACAGTGCGCGACCATTGCGGTTCCAGTGCGGATGAACTCCCAGCCGCCGGCAAGCTGTGCGATTGTAAAACGAGGCTGTTGGTATAATGTCGAACAACTCCTCAGATAAAGTCTGTCTGGGGAAGTACCTCCACCTCACAGAAAACCGCAGCCAAATGACAACTCCCTAGAGGGTTGTTGTGTTCCTGAGTGTGTGTGAGGTCACCAGTATGCTCCCAAGGCGTTGCTGTGTAAGCAGGAGAGGAGGCATCGCGCAAGTGATACTTAATATTTTACAAGCGTTAATAGGGTACGGTAGCCGCTTTACATCAAGTGGGCCGTATGCTTGTATATCACCGAACGTAGTATAAAAATAAATAAAAATCGGCCAAGTGCGAGTCGGACTCGCGCACTAAGGGTTCCGTACCATTATCTATAAAAACGGCAAAAAAATCACGTTTGTTGTATGGGAGCCCCCCCTAAATATTTGTTTTATTTTAATTTAATTATTTATTCTTAAAGTGAATATACAACTAAATATTCTGTGAATATTTCAAGCGTCTACCTCTTGCCGTTATCAATATCGAGCAAAAATGAGCAAAAAAAATCACGTTTGTTGTATGGGAGCCCCCTTTAATATTTATTTTATTCTATTTTTTAGTATTTGTTGTTATAGCGGCAACAGAAATACATTATCTGTGAAAATTTCAACTGTCTAACTATCACGGTTCATGAGATACAGCCTGGTGACAGACGGACGGACGGACGGACGGACGGACGGACGGACGGACGGACGGACAGCGGAGCCTCAGTAATAGGGTTCCGTTTTACCCTTTGGGTACGGAACCCTAAAAACTTGCTGACCGCGTTCGTAATGATGACGTAAGAAAGAGAGTTGACCTGAAAGAGAGTGTCTGTGTTAAGATAAGAAAAAGCATGTTCCGTTGGTTCGGACATGCAAAAAGAATGCAGTATGAAATAATAACGAAGCATATACAATGCGAAATTGGAAGTATGTAGAAACCGAGGAAGAACAAGTCTAACCCTACCATGACCAAATTCATTGGTCGTGTTATATCAAAAGGCGACATCAGAAGCTCTTGGAACCGGCGATCGTGCATGAAAAGAGCTACGAATGTTAAAGAATCATGCGATGTGGGTAAGGGCCGTGTCTCATGCGCTCGGTCCCCTCTGCCTATCCCGCAAGGAAACTGGGATTTCCATATCTATCTATCTATTACTTCACG
Organism: Pyralis farinalis; assembly: GCA_947507595.1. Lineage (NCBI taxonomy): Eukaryota > Metazoa > Arthropoda > Insecta > Lepidoptera > Pyralidae > Pyralis > Pyralis farinalis. The sequence continues at coordinate 4,765,843 of OX382263.1, forward strand.
CCAAAACACTTGCGGGGTAGGCAGACAGAACCGTGTGCCACATGACTCATCCTTACGCACCTGTCTCGTTTCTTTAACATTCATTGCTCTTCTCATGCATGCTCGGCGGTTTTTAGGGCCTGACATCATCTTCCGATATGTTTCATCATGAATTTGATATCAAGTGTGAAAAACGTTTTATGGTCGGCAACGCATGAGTGACACCCCTGGTATTGCAATATCCATAGGCTACGGTAACTGTTTACCATCAGGCAGGCCGTAAGCATGATTACCAACTAAGTAGCATAAAAAAAACAAATAGAAACATTATTATTTAAATTTTTTCAATGTACTTTGTGTGCATAAGTATGTTTGTTCGTCTTGGTCTGGATGTATTAAGATAGGTAGGATGCATCAGAGCAGCCCATCTGGGGAAGTACCTCCACCTCGCAGAAAACCGCAGCCAAATAACAACTTCCCCAGAGGGTTCTTGTGTTTCCTGTGTTTGACTGAGGTCACCAGGATCCCAGTTGCTCTGTCTCAGTTGCCAGTTGTCTGTCTGACTGATGCATCTCAGTAAACAAGCTTTTGTACACAACTAAGTCCGTAAGAACTGACAACAGTAGGCGGCACATGTAACACACTCCTTACTTCCTTTAAAGATGTAACAGATTAGGGTTGCGAGTGTATTGCAAAATGTCTGTGTATGTATGTCAAATGTAATGTTACATCTGTCAAATGTAATGTTTATCTAGAAACATCACATTTCTTAGGTACCGTTAGGTTAGTTGGAGCTAGCTATCTAACTCTATGGACTTGGCAAAGATACAATTTTCACCATAGAGTGACTATCTTCAGAACTCCACAACCCAGAGGGAGAACTAGACCTATCTAAGGTCAGGTCACACCTAGACTTTTATTAGGTACGTGCATAAATCCGAAATGGTCGGTTAAGAAACTGAAGGAAAACATGCTGGGAACGTTCATTATATTTTGAAAGACATGTGATATAACCTAAGAGTTCTGATTTTCCCTCCGAGTTTTGAGAGTCTGATTGGCAGACACTCTGTGTAAAAATCTGTAACATCGCTAAATCCTTAGTCTTAGGCAGCGGAGCACGCCAATCGTAATGGATTAGGAAACGGATAACCCTAGGAAGATGATGGTTGTTTGACTTTTTTAACTTGACTTTGCCTTGAGGCCCGTTATATGGCATGGCGGAATTCAGCCACGCGGGCCTCAACAGGTTAATAAACTTTTTCTCCATCCACAGGGCTATCGCTGCTCACATCCCATCAGTTGGAACCGCTATGCCGCTCAATGGATGCAATCTTCTAAAGTGACAAGCTCAGTGGCAAATAATGCTAACTTGACAACAACGCCCGTGGCTTTGATTTTCACACTGGATAAACATTTAAGTGCATGAACATGTTGTGTTTTTAAGAGAGGTAGGGCAGCCTGTCTGGGGATGTACCTCCATAAAAAACCACAGTAAAATAACAACTCATTAGAGGGTTATCATGTATGTAAAAAAAATATAACAACTAAAGGGCACAAATTATGTGAGTTGATCTACAGATTTAATATCTTTTTTTTAAACAATTCGAGGCAAACTAAGCTTTTTTTATACCACTAAGGTGGCAACCAAGCATACGGCCTGCCTGATGGTAAACAGTCACCATAGCCTATGGACATTTGCAACACCAGGGGTGTCACTCATACGTTGCCGACCCTCTAAAAATATCTTCACGCGTTTCTTGAAGAACTCCATGCTGTAGCCCTTCCGTCGAAAACGTCCCTTGGTAAAACCTCGGCTGGGAGCTTATCTGATGTAAAGTAATTTTCGTAGCCTATGAAGACTTACAACACAAGGAGTATAGTATATGGTAGGGAGAAGGGAGGGGGGTTCCTACCAATCTCTCTCAAAAGGAAAAACATGGATGTGTATAGTTATGCAGTTTTACACTCAAAAATTAGAATGTTTTGTAGTAACCCAAGGGCTAGAGTATTTTCGTGACCATGGATTTTTATACCACTAAGGTGGCAAACAAGCATACGGCCTGCCTGACAGTTAACAGCAATCATAGCCTATAGACATTTGCAACACTAGGGTGTCACTCATGCTTCGCCAACTCACCAAACACCTCTTCACGCCTTTTTAGAAGAACCCCATGCTGTAGCTCCTTTGAGAAAACCTCGGCTAGGAGTTCATTCCACAACTTAAGAGTTCTCGAAAGAAAACTTCTCTAGAACCGCACAGTACACAACCATTACGGTTCCAGCGTATGAGTGTGTACTCGCCGCTGTCGGCGAGCGGTGGGGTTATAAAAAAAAGCTGTCGGCATTATATCAAACATTGAATTAAACAATTTTTAACGGAAGTATCACATGCAGGAAGACTAAGGTGATATTTGTCTTACATTAGTTATTCAATTATTACATCTACCGACATGGATGGATTAATTTTCTTAATTAATTCCTGATGATTAATTAATTCCTTAGGAAACGTTAGGTTCAACAAAATAAATAAAACATGGGATACTTCCGTTAAAAATTGTTTAATTTAATGTGTAACAATTGCGAAAACCTAAGACAATACTATTATATCAAACAATTCTTCAGAACACGACACAGCTCATCTTAGAATGTAATCACACAGTCCAAGCTAGTACCTAGGTGCTCCTGCTCAACGCTAACCGCAGTACTCTATGTGCGGTCTGACTTGAGACTTATATAACATAAACCTTTCCCTGCGCAGAAGTACTGCTTTGTTCTGTTGAGCACACCAAGCTTTTTGTATGGTTCTAACATACCGTAATCTAGCAAGGATGTCTTTACACAATAAATTTTTTTTTTGATATTTCAGTCTCAGCTTGAGATCGGTTCTCAACCATAATCAAGTCCATTTTCGTGTGTGTGCGAGTCTTCAATTTATTACAAAGCCAGGTTGCTATCTCACGCATTCATTCACAGAACCATTTTACAACAAATTAAATTAAATGTTAATAGTACGTCAAATTGCTTGTATATAACCTACAAATGTATGGCAGTAATGAAACATCTTTATTTTATATTTGAGTTAAGTAAATGTATATGAGTTTTATACCTAAAAAAAATTAAGATTTCGACCCTCTAAAAACCTATTCACACCTTTCTAGAACCCTATGCTGTAGTTCCTTGTGTACCTAAACCTCAGCTCAGCCTGGCTCATTCCACAACTTGACAGCTCTCAGAACACTTCTCTGGAACCGGATAGTACTCTACCATCGCAGTTCCAGCATGTGAGGGTGAACTCCCCGTCTTCGGCTAGAGGTATGCGAGTCATTTTACAGCAGTTTTAAGATTCTGATGCCTTTGGATTAACCTGTCAAACGCCATTATATATTTGTTGCCGTAACGTGCATGGTTTGATCAAACTGTTCGGCCATCAACGGGTTAAGAAAGATGGCTTGCAAATGATGGAAATACTACCATTAACTTCTAGCTATCTATCTATAACTTCACGCCAAATCCCTTGCGGGGTAGGCAGAGAGAACAGAGTGCCACGTGACTCGATCCTTACATATCTCACTCACTTCTTTAACATTGATTGCTCTTCTCATGTACACTCGCCGGTTTCTAGGGCTCCTGACATCACCTTCTGATAGAACACGACCAATTTGGTCATGGTAGGTAAGTCTTGGCCTTCCCCGGCTCCTACATCCTTCCACTTTTGCATTGTATATCTGCTTTGTCATTCTTTCATCTTGCATTCTTTCTACATGTCCGAACCATCGGAGCATGCCTCTTCTTATTTTAACACTGACGCTCTCTTTCAGACCAATTCTGTACCATTAACTTCTTCACAGAATTGATTTTAAATATGTTCCTTGGCTCTCCAGAATCTTTTGACTAATGCAGTCACTGCAATGACAATTTGCCAATTGAAGATACCTACTGTGTACAATAAATCAGTATCTTGATCGGTTCCAGCATAATTGCAAATTTTTTATAGTAACATTTTAATGAAGAAAATATAGTTATGCTTAAAACTATCTACAGTGAAGACAACTGAAGACCATCTCCTGCTAATGAGTTCAATTCGAAATGTGGGTTATATACCTACACTCTAGCTTCTTCAGTTATATACCCAGTACCACTTTTCTTTATCAGTCTAATTGTCATAAATAACATTGAATACTTTTTTACGCTTGTATGAAATTCTCCTTGGTGGAAGAAAAACTACAAGATTCTTGTGAATCAAATATTGTTGAACAATGTCATGAATAACTAACAATGCTGTATTCAATATTTGATTTATGCGATTGCAGGACAAGCAATCGGAGGTACCAATTAACGATGAATACTTTTTGTAAGTGAAAACGTTTACGTACGAAATCTATTTACCTTATTAGCAAATAATAATGTCGGACACAATCGTCGTGCACTGTAAATACGTCACTTTTACAACACAAAATTAAATTCGGTCACTGATTTTAAATTCATTTTAAAATTTTCCTTCTAATTATAGTACGAACGTAAAAGTTTTTCCAACTACACGTCACAAAATATTTTCATTGAACTGTCAAAATTATGTTATACGACTTTTCTTGTTCAACATTTTTACAACGTGACCGTGTGATAAATAACGACTTTACAAATCGGTCGGCATATACAGCAAGCGCGAAAAAGTTTTATACCGCCAAAAAAGTTAAAACGTTTCGTTTTTCCATAGTTTTTAACAATTTTTTTTTGTTACGTAACGTTCTAAGAATTTGTTCTGAAAGAATATGTTTAAGATGTTTTGTAGGTCTAGTTATTTTCGCGCGACAGGCTGCCACACGACCGTCGCAGCCTTCTAATACTGCGGGATCCAGCGAGATAGTAATATCGTTGATCGCGCCACTCGCCGCGGCCGGTTTTTCGTACTGAGCTACGGATTATGTACAATGTTGAGCATAGCCTACAATGCCATAATAATTACGGGACAATTACGGATACAAAACGTTCTCGCTACTGTTTAGAGGCCGATTGGTTGCTTTTTGCTACCGTGGCACAATGACCTTAAAACCCTAAGATGATTACGTGTTTAATTGATTTAGCATAATCATAATCTACACTCAGTTAATTATTTAGGTTTATGTGAAACGAACGGAAAGCATAGGTATTTTTGATTTTAACACTTCATTATTCATTTAATTTAACGAGGTGTTTAAGGACCACGTTTTATGGCGATCGGTTCTCTCTGCTATCCCGCAATGGACCTGGCGTGCAGATATACATACTCGTACATAAATACAGACATTTATTTACAATGAACAAACTACATAAGTACTTATAATATTAGTTGTAGGGGGTAAATAGGTTGATTCTGGATGAAAAGTGGAACAATACAACAACCTTCCAGAAGTCGTTATTTGACTGAGCTTTTATATGAGCTGGAGGTACTTCCCCAGACAGGGTTCCTTTAATGCGCCCTGTCTCTCTTAATAACACCTAGACTAGACCAAAACAAACAAACATTTTCATGTAAGTACCTACATAAATTAATTTTTACATTGATAAATTTTTAAGAGAGGTTGGGCGCATCAAAGCAGGACGTCTGGGGAAGTACCTCCACCTCACAGAAACCGCAGCCAAATAACAACTCCTTAGAGGGTTGTTGTGTTCCTGCGTGTGAGTGAGGTCACCAGTAAGCTCCCAAGGAGCTGCTGTGTAAGCAGCAGAGGATGCTTCGCGCAAGTGATACTTAATATATCGCAAGCGTTAATAGGCTATGGTACCCGCTTTAAATCAGGTGGGCCGTATGCTTGTATGCCTCCCGACGTAGTATATATAAAAAAATGTTTGTCTTGTGTGGGAACCTACGAGCGTTGATGCCAAAGTAGCGTTATTAACCACTGCGCCACCGGGTTCGTCGAACTTTACATTTGGAAAGAGAAAGGGCCTGCCAAATAGCGGTATACCTACAAACACAATAGGTGTGGAACACATAAAGCACATAGGGATTAACTTTCGTACTTTGCCACCAGACAGCTATGTGCGGTATACCGCTTATGTTGAGAGACGAGTAATCAGCTGGGAATAGTGTGAATGGGCAGTTGGGAAAACTTCTACACAACGCGGTACTAATTCCAAAACTATAATATGGAAGCGAGAGCTGAGTATGGCAGAGTGAGTATGACGGTGCGTTATCCCGTTTTCCTGATCCATTCGGATAGGTGGGGTCGGCTGTCTAAAGCTAAACATTTGGTGAACTGATTTCTTTTTTTTCATAGGGCGTTTGGTTCTCTCCGCCTACCCCGCAAAGGTTTTGGCGTGAAAATATACATACAATACCAATATCCTTTCTTGAAAAGGAAGATAATAATATATGTTGCATACATTTGCTATGAATTAATACCTAGGCGTTAAAACATTAATAAAATTGATGCGATTTTTTTTTTAATGTGGCCTGTCAAAATGTCCCCATCGCGCCTGAAGGAAAGCGTCAATAAGAACCAGATGTGAGAACAGCCATCACAGTGATTAACGCTGTGCTGGCTGTCCCCCCCTTGACGGCCCGCTAAGGTACCTCTTCACACCTCGTCTGAACGACCCGGGATTATAGGAAGTGGGGAACACATGCCCCGGAAGCGAATGCCACATTTTGATAGTCCGACAAGGAAATGAGTTGCCGAACTTCTTAGTACGGGAGGAAAGCAACCCAACTCTATGTGGATGTGATCTCAGTCCAGCGCGAGTGTTCCGGACGAGGAAAGGAGAAGGAGGAACGACGTAACGTAAATGTGAGCAGTATAGCTTAGTGGATAAAGAACCACGCCATTAACTCACAGTCCCAGGTTCGAATCTTGGCATGTACCACTAAATTTCTAGTTGTGTTTTCGTATTTATGTACATATATGTAACTAGCTGCTGCCCGCGGCTCCGCCCGCGTTGAGTCAAATAACGTAGCCTATGTGTTAATCCAGATCATAATCTATCTACTTGCCAAATTTCATTCAAATCCGTTCAGCCGTTTAAGCGTGAAAGAGTAACAAACATCCATACATACAAACTTTCGCATTTATAATATTAATAATAATAGGATTATCACTTGCTTGATCGGCGGTGAAGGAAAACATCGTGAGGAAGCCCGCACGTCCAAGAAATCATATTTCCAAAGAGGTGTGACCTAATCTAAGAAAGATCTGGTTTTTCATCTAGGTTGTCGAGGTCTGACGGCAGTCGCTCCTAAATCAGTATCTTCGACAAACCCTTAGTCTTAGAGAGGGGATTCCTTTAATCCTAATGGATCAGGAAATGGGATAACGGTAGAAAAAACCGGCCAAGTGCGAGTCGGACTCGCGCACGAAGGGTTCCGTACCATTATCTATACAAACAGCAAAAAAATCACGTCTGTTGTATGGGAGCCCCCTTAAATATTTATTTTATTCTATTTTTTAGTATTTGTTGTTATAGCGGCATAAGAAATACATCATCTGTGAAAATGTCAACTGGCTAACTATCACGGTTCATGAGATACAGCCTGGTGACAGACGGACGGACGGGCGGACAGCGGAGTCTCAGTAATAGGGTTCCGTTTTACCCTTTGGGTACGGAACCCTAAAAACGGGATATTAGAAAAACATTTAGCTTTTTATGTAGTTTTATTAAGTTCAAACAATTTTCCTTTTCTTTCTGTAAAACTGCATCATTTCTTCGAGGCTCGCTGAAAAAATAGAAATTTAATTAAAATTAATTAAACATTGATAACACTATCCCAACCCTTATTCATCCTACTGCAGAGACGCTGGTCTCCTTGCAACCGAAGGAGTATAGAATATACTCCGCCACCCTGCTCAACTGCGGATTGATAGACGCCTGTCCTTAAAGACTATCATCTTTTTTTTATACAGCATTAGGAGGCATACAAGCATACGGCCCACCTGATGTAAAGCGGTCACCGTAGCCGCTTGCAATGCATCGAGCGTTACTCGCGCGATGCGATGGTTAGACCCCTTAGAAGGTTAACTGTGACCTCCCTCGCACGCAGTAACACAACAAGCCTCCAATGAGTTGTTATTTGGCTGTGGTTTTCTTTTGAGATAGAGGTACTTCCCCAGACAAGCTGCTTTGATGCGCCCTGCCTCTCTTAGAAACAGCTAGACCGAAGCAAACATACATGTTCATACACACAAATATTTGCCTTGTGTGGGAATCGAACCCACGAGCATTGGTGTCAAAGTAGTGTTACTAACCACTGCGCCACCGAGCTCGTCAAAACAGAGTTCTCGTGGATGGCTGCATTATATCTCAATTTTGGTCTAAATTAAATATTTCTAAGGTCTGCTGCGATCAGCTGGGCCATATGCTTGTACACCTCCCGACGTTGTAAAAAAAATATACATGTGTGCAGTTCACGCGTGGTAGAAGTGACACCTTCAAAAATGGGAACTTAATAATCACGACAATATTCTGCATTCGTTTTCGGCGTACTTGAAAAATATTTTTATTAAAATAATGAAATATATATGTAAACAATACACGTGTGCAATACACCACGGTTTTTATGACGCCTTATCCCAAGCTTCGTAATACGCAGGCGCAAACACGCGTACAACGCTCGGACCCTGTAATAAACACTGTATAATGCCTTCTATCTCATTCTCTTGTACTTTAAACCCTATAAATGTATGTGGTTATCTCTTTTTACTGTCGCTTATCGAGTTTCATCAAATCACGATGCTAAAGAAGTTTTCACTTGAAAGACAAGGGCAGATAGTAGAGAAGTCACGCTTTAAGACAAGGATACATATACTCACAACATGTTTCTCTTTCTAACAGAGGTGTGTAGACCTTAGGTTTGACGCCTTGTAGTAGACATTCCGCGTGGCACATCACTCTGTCCTGCTCACTCTTACCGCCATCAATATCCATCTCACTCGCACATAATTTTTCATATGCAGATTCCAATTGGTGCATAGTTTCTTTTATCATAGTAGTTCTGTAAATAGTCAAACAATTATACTGCCCGCCTGATGAAAACTATTACAACACAAGCACAGCAAACGAGCTTACTGGCAGGTACACAACAACCCTACAAGGAGTTGTTATTTGGCTGTGGTTTTGGGTGAGGTAAAGTTACTCGCCTAGTCGGGCTGTTCCCCTACCTCCCTTAATCTCTGTCTAGTAGGCTTACTCACGCGCAGAAACACAACAAGTCCAGCGACTTGTTAGTTACACGCAGTCTGTTGTGTTCCTGAGAGAGAGGGATCGGTTGACATCTCGTCTATCAACTCCTGGCGTCTTTATTGACTAACAAGAATACAACGACTCTCCAGGGAATTGTTACTTTACTCTAGTCTCTTCTCATATAGCGGTACTTCCCCAGCTTACTTTTTGACAAGCCCGCTGGTGAAGCGGTAAACAATACTACTTAACTTCAAGGCTCGTGGTTCGATTCCCACAAAGGACAAACATTTGTGTTTGAACATGCCTTTCGTTTTGGTCTGGGTGTTTTTAAGAGAGGTAGGGCGCATCAAAGCAGCCCTAAACTCAAACAAAACCGCAGCCAAATAACAATGGAGCGTTGTTGTATCCTTCCCTGCAAGTAAGGTTGTCGGCAAGCTCCTAAAGAGCTGCTGTGTTTCATACAATTTACAACAAGCAATCTACTAGTCTTAGCAAGCCGATGTACCGGCATATGCAACTTATTTCTATCTATCTATAACTTCACGCCAAATCCCTTGCGGGGTAGGCAGAGAGAACCGAGCGCCACGTAACTCTATCCTTACATACCTCACTCCACTCGCTTCTTTAACATTCATTGCTCTTCTCATGCACGCTCGGCGTTTTCTAGGGCTCCTGACATCACCTTCTGATAGAACACGACCAATTTTGTCATGGTAGGTAAGTCTTGGCCTTCTCGGCTTCTACATCCTTCCACTTTTGCATTGTATATCTGCTTTGTCATTCTTTCATCCTGCCTTCTTTCTACATGTCCGAACCAACGGAGCATGCCTCTTCATCAACTTACTTCTAATTCAAGAATTTATATCTTTACGAACATACATTATGTTTTCATAAATACTAGGGGCACACTAAAAGTTTTGCACTTCTAGCTAATCGGATCTATTTGAATTTCGAATGTTATATTTTTTGAAACGTTGCAACCTACTTAGTAATAAAAAAACGTGAGGCACTCGGGGACTGCCGCGGTAAAGCTATTGCATAGCATTTTTTTTATCAACTTATGCAATTATAATTATATTTTAAATAACAAATCCCTGGAGGGAAGTTGTGTTCATGCGAGTGAGTGACGTTACGACCTCACGGAAAACTGCAGCCAAATAACAATTCCCTGGACGGTTGTTGTGTTCATGCGAGTGAGTGACGTTACCACATCACAGGCAACTGCAGCTAAATAACAATTCCCTGGACGGTTGTCGTGTTCAGGCGGGTGAGTGACATTACTACCTCACGGAAAACTGCAGCCAAATAACAATTCGCTGGACAGATGTTGCGTTCGTACGAGTGAGTGACGTTACTACCTCACGAAAAATATGCTCAAAACTGCAGCCGAATAACAATTCCCTGGAGGATTGCTGTGTTCATGCGAGTGAGTGACGTTATCACCTCACAGGCAACTGCAGCCAAATAACAATTCCCTGGACGGTTGTTGTGTTCAGGCTAGTGAGTGACGTTACTACCTCACGGAAAACTGCAGCCAAATAACAATTCCCTGGACGGTTGTTGTGTTCATGCGAGTGAGTGACGTTATCGCCTCACAGACAACTGCAGCCAAATAACAATTCCCTGGACGGTTGTTGTGTTCAGGCGAGTGAGTGACGTTACCACCTCACAGGCAACTGCAGCCAAATAACAATTCCCTGGACGGTTGTTGTGTTCAGGCTAGTGAGTGACGTTACTACCTCACGGAAAACTGCAGCCAAATAACAATTCCCTGGACGGTTGTTGCGTTCATGCGAGTGAGTGACGTTACTACCGCACAGGCAACTGCAGCCAAATAACAATTCCCTGAAACACAACAACCGTCCAGGGAATTGTTATTTGGCTGCAGTTTTCCGTGAGGTAGTAACATCACTCACTCGCATGAACGCAACATCTGTCCAGCGAATTGTTATTTGGCTGCAGTTTTTACAATTATTTACTACCTCACAACAACCGTCCAGGGAATTGTTAATAGGCTGCAGTTGCCTGTGAGGTGGTAACGTCACTCACTCGCCTGAACACAACAACCGTCCAGGGAATTGTTATTTGGCTGCAGTTGCCTGTGAGGTGGTAACGTCACTCACTCGCATGAACACAACAACCATCCAGGGATTTGTTATTTGGCTGCAGTTTAGAGCATATTTTCCGTGAGGTAGTAACGTCACTCACTCGCCTGAACACAACAATCGTCCAGGGAATTGTTATTCGGCTGCAGTTTAGAGCATATTTTTCGTGAGGTAGTAACGTCACTCACTCGCATGAACGCAACATCTGTCCAGCGAATTTGCCACCCGATGGAGTTTAAAAGTGTCCATAGGCTGTGTAACAGTTTCACATCAGGCAGGCTGAACACTTGTTTGCCACCCGACCGATCATCATCATCATCTGATGCTTAAGAAAAACAAAAACGAGCTACACGGTAGGCGGAGTGGGAGGTGTTAGGTTTTATTTTCGTTACGGAATTTCTTGATTCGGTCGCCGCAAAGCCCGCGATAAAAGCTATGCAATAGCTTAAAAAAAACTATTGGTGGGAAATCATTTGTCAATTGTTTTTTATGTTACATAAAAGTTCTACGTACGCAACGAAAATGGAATTGAGTCGAAAAGATTTTAGAGCGATGATTTTTTATGATTTTAAAAGTTCTCTCTCTCCGCAAGACTGTGCTGCTTGTCTTCAAAATGCTTTTGGGAGAGAAGCACCTTCTTTGAGCACCGTGAGGCGATGGTTTGCTGAATTTGAGAGAGGTCGAGTTTCTTTACATGACGAATTTCATGAAGGGCGGCCTTCAACTGCCGTCAACGTAAATAATGTGGCTACTGTTAAGCGGCTAATTGAAGAAAACCCGCGGATTACCTATGAGACAATTCCAGAACTATTGGGGATTGGTATGAGACAAATTCAGAAAATTTTACACGAAGAATTGAAAGTTCGGAAACTTTGTTGTCGTTGGATCCCTCTTAAACTGACAGCGGAGCAGAAGCGGGCTCGCGTGGAATGGTGCTCACAGATGCTACTGAAGTACGACCACGGACATTCTAATGCTGTTTATGACATTGTCACAGGAGACGAAACGTGGATTTATTGTTTTGAACCCGAAAAAAAACAGCAATCTTGTGAATCGGTGTTTGAAAATGAGAACAGGCCAACAAAAGTGAGGCAGGCGAGAAACGTTGGTAAAAAAATGATCGCGTTTTTTTTCTCAGCTACGGGTCCCATCTGCACAACTCCACTTGAGGATCAAAAGAGTGTTAATGCCGAGTGGTATTCTACCATTTGTTTACCCAGGGTGTTAGAAAAAGTTCGCGAAAAACGACCAAAAAGCCGCGTTCTCCTACATCATGACAACGCTTCTTCACACACGGCCAACAAAACAAAGTCATTTTTAACTTCCGAAAAAGTACAACTCGTTACCCATCCTGCGCATAGCCCCGACCTAGTACCCTGTGATTTCTGTATTTTCCCCAAAATCAAAGATTTGATGAGAGGTTTCACTTTTACCAACTCCGAAGAGGCAGTGATAGCGTTCAATCAGCACGTAGAAAACATGCCTTCAGATCTGTGGTCCTCCTGTTTTAAAAAATGGTTCGATCGCATGAAAAAATGTTTAAAATGTAAAGGAGAGTATTTTGAAAAGCAATAAACATAATATTTTGGTTATAACATGTTGTTTTTTTAAGTTACGCAAAACTTATAGTGTGACCTACGTATACTAATATTAATATTGTCGACAATCCTAAGCTTACACACGGTATTGAACCCTTAAGTTTAAGGAGAGATTTTGTGTGTTCTACCGATTGTACAACGGGTTGTGTTCTGAAGAATTGTTCGGAATGATGCCGATAGCTACTTTTTATTACGGCACCGCTCGCCGACGGCGGGGAGTTCACCCTCACACGCTGGAGCCGCAATGGTCGCATACTGTGCGGTTCCAGAGAAGTTTTCTTCCGAGAACTCTCAAGCTGTGGAATGAGCTCACAGCCAAGGTTTTTCCAAGGGACTACAGCATGGAATTCTTCAAGAAATGCGTGAAGAGGTTTTTTTTTATACCACTAAGGTGGCAATCAAGCATACGGCCTGCCTGAAAGTAAACAGTCACCGTAGCCTATGGACGTTTGCAACACCAGGGGTGTCACTCATGCGTTGCCGACCCTCTAAAAAGGGTTTTTAGGGTAAGTACCTCCACCTAACAGAAAACCGCAGCCAAATAACAACTTCCTAGAGGGTTGTTGTGTTCCTGCGTGTGAGTGAGGTCACCAGTAAGATCCTAAGGAGTTGCTGTGTAAGCAGCAGAAGAGGCATCGCGCGAGTGATACTTAATTACACGCGTTAATAGACTACAGTATCTGCTTTACATCAAGTGGGCCGTATGCTTGTATGCCTTCCGACGTAGTATAAAAAAACACAATTTAAAGACAGTAACACTTAGCAACAGTTACGCCGCCGCCGTTCCTGACTGCGAGGGAAAAGGACCGGGATACTGAGTAAAGGCCAAAGTGTTGACCATTTTTATCTCGTCTCGTGGAACGCCCTTTAGTTCATGCGAACTAGCGCCGGTCTGTGCGGAGAGAAGTTATGTTTTTCCCTTCCTAGGTAGCAGCTGTGGCATCTTGGTAGTAGGTGGGTGCCAGCCGGCGCTAGTTCGCACGAAATAATTGGTAGAGGAGTGCTTCCTCTACCAAAGCACAAAGCAGCTTAAGATAATGTCAAGAACGGACAGAATTGTTTCAGACAATTTATTATATAATCGAATACAATTTACAAGAAAACATCTATCAGTATTAACAAGGGCGTAAGTGGCTCAATGTCACCTTTAGAGCCAAAGCCAACCTCACCTGCACATGGAGCACCCTGCTTATCAACAGACGAGGCTCTGGCGAAACAGAGGTAGGGCACGACGTTAGCCCGACTGGGGAAGTACGGTCACCTCACGGAAGACTGCAGTCAAATAACTCCCTGGAGGGTTGTTGTGTTCCTGCGAGTGAGTGAGATCACCAGAAGACGAGGAGTTCCTGTGTTGACAGCGGGAGTGGCCACGCGCTAGCGACATTCTTTTTGTTGCTAGCGTTCATAGGCTTTTTTTTATGCTACGTCGGAAGGCATACTGCATACGGCCCACTTGATGTAAAGCGGGTACCGTAGCCTATTAACGCTTGCAATATATTAAGTATCACTCGCGCGATGCTTCCTCTGCTGCTTACACAGCAAATCCTTGGGAACTTGTTCTCCTTGGGAACACAACAACCCTTTAGGGAGTTGTTATTTAGCTGCGGTTTTTCCGTGAGGTGGAGGTACTTCCCCAGACAGGCTGCTTTGATGCGCCCTGACTCTCTTAAAACATCCAGACCAAGACAAACAGACATGTTCATGCACACAAATGTTTGCCTTGTGTGGGAATCGAACCCACGAGCGTTTGGTGTCAAAGTCGCGTCATTCACGACTGAGCCACCGAGCTCGTCAAAGGCTACGGTAACCGCTTTACATTACGACCATAAGCTTGTTTGTTATCCGTCGTAGTATAAAAAAAGCAAAATGTACCATAATGCAAAAACCGACTTACTTGACATTATGTATCGTCCACTGAGTCTGTACGTCTGTGATCACGTTTCTCAGTTCTTCTTTGTCGTATATCCAATTGTTCGTTTCTTCCAGTATGTACGAACAATGAAATAAATTCAAGGGAATATCTAACGCCATATTGTACTGAGGTTTCCTACAATAATAAAACACACTAATAGCATAGATGTCGCTGATAGAAAGAAAAGAAAGAAAAAATTGTTTATTTGGTTACATTTCACATGCTTGTTAAATTACCACCAAATATACATAAATGCACCAAAACGGCCTCCGCTCAGCATGATATGGAATAGCTGGCAAATATGTGAATGGAGGGTAGAAGCTTAGGTCACAAGGCACAGCTAAACACAACACAAGTGCAGCAGGGTTGAATGCTGGCAAATATGTGAATGGAGGGTAGAAGCTTAGGTCACAAGGCACAGCTAAACACAACACAAGTGCAGCAGGGTTGAATGCTGGCAAATATGTGAATGGAGGGTAGAAGCTTAGGTCACAAGGCACAGCTAAACACAACACAAGTGCAGCAGGGTTGAATGCTGGCAAATATGTGAATGGAGGGTAGAAGCTTAGGTCACAAGGCACAGCTAAACACAACACAAGTGCAGCAGGGTTGAATGCTGGCAAATATGTGAATGGAGGGTAGAAGCTTTGGTCACAAGGCACAGCTAAACACAACACAAGTGCAGCAGGGTTGAATGCTGGCAAATATGTGAATGGAGGGTAGAAGCTTAGGTCACAAAGCACAGCTAAACACAACACAAGTGCAGCAGGGTTGAATGCTGGCAAATATGTGAATGGAGGGTAGAAGCTTAGGTCACAAGGCACAGCTAAACACAACACAACTGCAGCAGGGTTGAATGCTGGTAAATATGTGAATGGAGGGTAGAAGCTTTGGTCACAAGGCACAGCTAAACACAACACAAGTGCAGCAGGGTTGAATGCTGGCAAATATGTGAATGGAGGGTAGAAGCTTAGGTCACAAAGCACAGCTAAACACAACACAAGTGCAGTAGGGTAAGCACAAATCCTTTGCGAAAAAGTATTCCTGTCGACATGGTAACAAATAAAAAAATGCGGATAATGTACGTCCGACATGAACGAAAGCGATTGTTGACTTTTCAGGAACACCGTTCCTATATGAAATCTAGATGTTTGTCTGTGCGTTTGTCTGTGTCTGTTTTTAGAATATTCGAATTTTGAATGCCCAATCCCTTGCGGATTAGGCAGAGACTACCAAGGGCCACAAGACGCGGTCCTTACACAGTTTACTCACTTCTTTAACATTCATAACTCTTTTCAAAAAGTGAAACAAGTGAATGAAAGTGTCTCTTAGGCTTTATGTTTATGAGAGATGGAATATTTGAGGGAGATATTGAAAGAAGACTGAAAGCTGGAAGCCGTATCAATGGTACGTCATGAACGATTTTGACAAGCGAAAATAAATGGATCAAAGCTCGCCTTGCTATTTATTGAGGGTGTATTAACGCCAATGTGAATCATGGCCATGGCAGAAGAGGCGTAAAGTAGGGTTAACGCTGTTGAAACGAGAGCACTGAGGATTGTGTGTGGAGTGAGAATGATTGATAGAATAAGATTTAGCACGATACGAGAACAAGGTGGAATTACAGTTCTTTGTTTTCAGGAACACAGTTTCTATATGAATTCTATATGTTTGTCTGTGCGTTTGTCTGTCGCTTTTTTTCGAATATTCGAATTTTGACTTCAGTTTCGGATTCAGCATAAAAAAGTAGAATAGGAATGTTCAGGAACACCGAACCTATCTCTTAAGGAACATGGTCAAAATGGCCGACAAATTAAAAAAAAAATGTTATATAATTGACGAGCCAGGTGTTCCTCTGGCAATGCAAGCTTGCGCATTCTCAACTGGTTATATATTATACCTAGGACGAATACTCGAAATTCTTCAAAACACTCGAGACTATTAAATGCATACCTTGCGACAGTTGTCCTCTGTCCGAGTTTCCGCGACAGAATGTTAAGAAGCTGTTCAGAAATAAAAACTATCCAGCTGTCTATGTTTTTCAAATTAAAATATAATTTACATTTTTTTCAAATGTTAATACAAAATATTAATTTTTCAGTGTTTTTATATATCATTCACTTTTCATAGAATACATAAGATAAAAATTACAAGAACAACTTCATCTAAGGAAACTTAACTTCCAGAAGCACAACTTGCTATACACAATGCAGTGTTGGTCCCAACCCTAACTTATGGAAGCGAGAGCTGGGTATTGCAGAAAGAGCATAAAAGTAGAATAAACGCGGACGAAATGCGAGCGATGTGCAAAATTTGTGGCGTAAAGCTTGTAGACCGTATTCGCAATGATGATGTTAGAAACAGAGTTGGCCTGAAAGAGAGCGTCGGTGTTAAAATAAGAAGAGGCATGCTCCGTTGGTTCGTACATGTAGAAAGAATGCAGGATGAAAGAATGACGAAGCAGATATACAATGCAAAAGTGGAAGGATGTAGGAGCCGAGAAAGCCCAGGACAAACCTACCATGATCAAATTGGTCGTGTTCTATCAGATGGTGATGTCAGGAGCCCTAGAAACCGGCGAGCGTGCATGAAAAGAGAAATGAATGTTATTGAAGCGAGTGAGATATGTAATGATCGAGTCACGTGGCGCTCGGTTCTCTCTGCCTACCCCGCAGGGGATTTGGCGTGAAGTTATAGATAGATAGTATCGCTTCACAGCCGATACTGTACATAAATCCGAGCGCACGAATTTAGTGGTACATGCCCGCGCCAGGATTCAAACGAGGACCAATTGGTTAATGGTCTGCTTATTTATCCACAAAGCTATCACTGCTCCGTATTGTATAAATACTACACATTATGAAAAACATACAAATTTTGTTACTAAATGCATCAAAAAAAGTCAATAGGTATAATATATCAGATAAGCGCCAGCCGCTGCTGGCCATTGACCCTGTAGTGATACATTTATTTACACAAACTGGTATCTTTTATTATAATTACCATAATAAACTTAACTTTGCTACATAGTGACAACTTATAAACTGTATATATAAAAGAGGTAAGGCGTAAGTATATACTTATACGTATGAGTACATCGAGCAAGAGGGAGTGGAGATATCGGTAGAGGCCGCGCTAGACGAACACATATACTCGTAGATCAAATAGATGATGTGCTGAAAAAGGGTGAAATCAAAAGCACCCGAAACCGGAGAGCATGCATGAAGAGGTTGATGAGAGTGGGAGAGGAGTGAGAGGTATAGTATTGTCTTAGGTTTTCGCGATTGTTACACATTGAATTAAACAATTTTTAACGGAAGTATCGCGTGTTGTATTTATTTTGTTGAATCTGACGTTTCGAACGCTTTGCAGCGTCCGTGGTCGCAGGAAGACTTCCTGCGAGCTTAAAAATTGTTTAATTCAAAGTGAGAGGTATGTTTGGATCAGTGCACCTGGCGTTTCATAGTCTCTGCCTTTTTTTTACATCAGGTGCGTCGTGTGCTTGTATATGCCTACAGACATTGTATATAAAATAAAACGTAGAAAGAATACAAAAAGAAATGAAACAGATGTACAACGCGAAAGTAGAAGGATATAGGAGTCGAGGAAGACCAAGACTAGAATAGGGTGTCAGGAGTCTTAGCAAGCGGCGAGAGAGCATGAAAAGAGCTATAAATATTAAAAAATCGGCCAAGTGCGAGTCGGACTCGCGCACTAAGGGTTCCGTACCATTATCTATAAAAACGGCAAAAAAATCACGTTTGTTGTATGGGAGCCCCCCTTAAATATTTGTTTTATTTTAATTTAATTATTTATTCTTAAAGTAAATATATAACTAAATATTCTGTGAATATTTCAAGCATCTACCTGTTGCCGTTATCAATATCGAGCAAAAATTAGCAAAAAATATCACGTTTGTTGTATGGGAGCCCCCTTAAATATTTATTTTATTATATTTTTAGTACTTGTTGTTATAGCGGCAACAGAAATACATCATCTTTGAAAATTTCAACTGTCTAACTATCACGGTTCATGAGATATAGCCTGGTGACAGACGGACGGACGGACGGACGGACAGCGGAGACTCAGTAATAGGGTTCCGTTTTACCCTTTGGGTACGGAACCCTAAAAAGCGAGTTAGGTGTATAAGGAGCGAGTCTTGTGGCGCTCTCTGTCTACCCCGCTGGGGACATGGCGTGAAGTTATAGATAGATAGAAATGATTAAGAGCAAGAAATTTGAGGGTTGACTCTCCTTTTCATCGGGATATAATAGGTTGATGATACCTTGTATGTTTTTCAACTTGGAGGAGCTCTGTGATCACATCAGGCGACTCTCGGCCTTCGCCGATGAGGAGTAGGACACCCATGATGCAGCGAATCTGATGCCAGAGAAACGCGTTACCTTCTATCACGAGACAGTACATAGATGTCGCTGTGAAAGGTAATATTAATTAATTTTAATATTAATTGCAATTGTGACGAGCTCGGTGGCGCAACGGTTAATAACGGAATTTGGACACAAATACTCGTGGGTTCGATTCCCACACACGACAAATATTTGTGTGCATGGACATGTCTGTTTGTCTTGGTCTGGGTGTTTTTAAGAGAGGTAGAGACCTCACAGAAAACCGGAACGAAATAATAACTTTCTGGAGGGTTGTTGAATTACTGAGTGAGTGAGGTCACCATTAAGCTCTAAAACCTATTTACCTCCTGTGTAGAACGAACCTCATGTTGTAGTCCCATAGGAAAACCTCGGCAGGAGGAAGTTCATTCTACATCTGAAGAGTTCTTAGAAGCGCACAGTGCGCGACCATTGCGGTACTAGCGACGATGAACTCCGGTGAGGAGTGAGGAAACTCGTATGTCCAAATAATTGTATTCTGTGAAGATGTGTGACCTAACCTAACCTAGTTTTCCTTATAGGTTGTGGCGGTCTGACAGCAGC
Source organism: Pyralis farinalis (assembly GCA_947507595.1). Lineage (NCBI taxonomy): Eukaryota > Metazoa > Arthropoda > Insecta > Lepidoptera > Pyralidae > Pyralis > Pyralis farinalis. The sequence continues at coordinate 4,785,539 of OX382263.1, forward strand.
CGCTCTGTATAATAAATAATAAATATAAATATTGTCGGACAAATTACACAGCGCCATCTAGCACCAAAGTAAGCGAAGCTTGTGTTATGGGTACTAGACAACTGATAAACATACGTAAATACATATTTTTTTTTGTAAATACATACTTATTATACATAGAAAATACCCAGACCAAGACAAACAGACATGTTCATGCACACAAATGTTTGTACTGTGTGGGAATCGAACCCACGAGCGTTGGTGTCAAAGTAGCGTAACAGCGCGTTTCACCACTGCGCCACCGAGCTCGTCAAGTCAGTATCTTTGCTAGATCCTTATTCTTAGGTAGCGGACCCCGCCCATCCTAATGGATTAGGAAACGGGATAACGCTAGGAAGAAGACCAACTGCTGGCATATGGGAGTTTCTGCGAGTGAGTGCATTACCCACGTGGATATAGTACAAGCTTCAATACACTGCGGAATATAAAAATTACTGTTTCCCTCTTTATCGATTAGTCATAAGAGGTAGGACGAAGCAGCCCGACTGGGAAGCACCTCCACCTGACAAAAAACCGCAGCCAAATAACAACTCCCTGGAGCAATGTGTTCCTGCGAATGGGTGAGGTTCGCAGAAGCTTAATGCGAACCAGTAAGCTTCTGCGGAGTTGCTATGTCAGCAGCAGGGATAGTATCTTATGTCGTAGCAGTAAAAGCGAAATTTGCGTGATTTTGTACAGCTTGACATGTCGTTGAACAAGAATCACTCACGATCTTCGTTCTCCCCTCCGCACGGTACGAGATCCGCGCGGAATATTTCCCTGCGGAATTCCGTCACTCCGTTACCAACGTCCATCTTGCAGAGGTGCCTGTAGTCGTTGGATCCCAACAGCCTGGTGCACCCGTCCCTCATCGCTGGTATATCAAGAGACGACCGGGGGAAGTAGTATTTGTATTGACGTTTCTTGCAATCAAATCTGAAAAACAAGTCAATGTGCATACATTAAAAAAATCGGTCAAGTGCGAGTCGGACTCGCGCACTAAGGGTTCCGTACCATTATCAAATTATAAAAAAGGCAAAAACACGTTTGTTGTATGGGAGCCCCCTTAAATATTTATTTTATTCTATTTTTTAGTATTTGTTGTTATAGCGGCAACAGAAATACATCATCTGTGAAAATTTCAACTATCTAACTATCACGGTTCATGAGATACAGCCTGGTGACAGACGGACGGACGGACGGACGGACGGACGGACGGACGGACAGCGGAGCCTCAGTAATAGGGTTCCGTTTTACCCTTTGGGTACGGAACCCTAAAAACGGGTTGCACTCCGGGAGTGCCGGCAGAAGTGAAAACTTGAACATTAACGTTGTGCATCTATACAGATAAATAAAATTGGAGTGTCAGTTTGTAATATTAAAATAACCGCTCTTTACTAAATGCATATGGATATATACACGGTACATATACCAAAATGAATATTTTTTCAATTTTTGTCTGTCTGTTTGTTCCGGCTAATCTCTGAAACGGTTGGACCGATTTTGATGGGACTTTCACTGGTAGGTAGACGACTGTTCAGAGCACAATATAGGGTACTTTTCATCCCGTAAATATTTAGGGTTCCTGCGTAAAATATCAAAAACTGTTAAAATTAGGGGGAAATATCTTCCCTTCGGGGGACTTTGCACTTTTATTTTTATTATTTTCACAGAATACGTATTTTTTGTGACATAAAATAACTACGCATTTATATATATATATATATATATATATATATATATATATATATATATATATATATATATATATATATATATATATATATATATATATAATAACATAATATGTAATAATATAATAATAATCTTCTATATTCTATACAGATAAATAAAATTGGAGTGTCTGTTTGTAATATTAAAATAACCGCTTTTTACTAAATGCATATGGATATGTACACGGAACATATACCAAAATGAATATTTTTACAATTTTTGTCTGCCTGTCTGTCTGTCCATCTGTCTGTTTGTTCCGGCTAATCTCTGAAACGGCTGGACCGATTTTGACGGGACTTTCACTGGCAGATAACTGATGTAATAAGGAGTAACTTAGGCTACCTTTATTTTAGAAATTTTATTTATTTTTATTAATATAAATAAATAATAAAAAAACTATTCCGCGCGGACGTAGTCGCGGGCACAGCTAGTTTTTTAATATTTTCGAATGGTTAGGGAATAATTTCGCACGAATTGCTTTAATTATCAGTATAAAAGTACTATCATGTATGTGGTAAAATACAATATTCATTTATTACGCTACATATATAAACCGCAGCCAAATAACAACTCCCTAGAAGGTTGTGTGTCCCTGCGTGTGAGTGAGGACACCAGTAAGCTCTCAAGGAGTAGCTGTGTAAGCAGCAGAGGAGGCATCGCGCGAGTGATACTTAATATATCGCAAGCGTTAATAGGCTACGGTACCCGCTTTGCATCAGGTGGGTCGTATGCTTCTATACCTCCCGACGTAGTATAAAAAAAACTCACGAGTTTTGGTGCCGAACTATTGCTATCCACTTCAAAACCGGGCTCGTTGAGTGGATTAAAATGGAGTGTAGCTAGTCCTAGATATTAACCATCACACACCACGCACCACCATCAACCCTCACTCAACCCACTGCAGGGATACGAGTCTCCCTTCAACTGAAGGGGTTTAGAGCATTCTCCACCACGCTGCTCAACTGTTAATTGGCGAAGGCCAGTGTTTTCAAGCCGCCGCTCGAAGGCCACTGACTTAGCTTAACGACTGTCATCTATCGACAACAGCCGGGGCCGACGGCTTAGTGTGCCTTCCGAGCACGGAGAAACTCGAGGTAGATATACCCATCCACAGATAGGTCAACGTTGCTTAACCTGCGTGTTCGGTTACAATGACACATATTTAAGTATACCTCGCACTGTACTCAGGTCTGTCGTCTGGTATGGCCATCCACGAAACTACTCTGATGTCTTTTGGGAGCAATCTGTTCAGGATCTTGCAGTACCCCATCTCCGAGGTGATGGAGGAAGGCAAGAGCTGCAGTTCAGGGGGGTGTTTGCTGCGGACCGTTATTGATATCACCTGGAATCATGATAATCCACAGTTATAATTCTTCTAAAGTATTCTGCATCTTCTTAGCGTTATCCTGCTTCCTAATCCATTATTGGAGGGGTCCGCTATCTAAGCCTAAGGATTTGGCAAAGATACAGATCGTTACACTGGAGCGACTGCCGTCAAACCTCTCACAACCCAGAGGGAAAAGCTTATACTTCTTATGTAAGGTCACATCACACATCTTTCTGAATATAATTTCTTGGACATGCGGGTTTCTTCACGATGTTTTCCTTCACCGCCAACAAATACGTACAGAAATCCATAAACATGAATTTAGTGTTTTTTTTTTATACAACTATATTGGCAAACAAGCATGCGGCCCGCATTAGATGGTAAGCAGTCACCACAGCCTATTGTCGTTCGCAACACTACGGGGATGTTACTCGCGCGCTGCCAATCTTGTGACCTAAGGCTGTTTCGTCACAGCACCCAGTAATTTCTCTGCCGTATCTCACCCTTCAAACCGGAACACAGCTATATAAATATATCTGCTTGGCGGTAGAAATAGGTGAGACAGAAGTACCCATGCAGACGACTTTTGTACAAAGTCTCCTCTGGTGATGTCACATGCCATTCGAACCGGCGACCAGGTGGTCAATAGGCCGGTTCTTTATCCACCGGGCTATTACTGCTCAACTTCTATACTTTTTCTATACTATTATATTGATCTTTATTCTTATTATATTATATGTATCTCGAAAACGGATCTAACAATTAAGATCAAATGTTGAATTTAGTGTAGGTTTTGCTTTTTAACTTATCTATATATGATATTTCTTGGAAAAGATAGATGCGGATCATTTTAAGCACTAATACTAATAGTCCTTAACTAATGAAACTTGATGAGTTGATGGAAGATGTAGTGACAAATAGTGAAAAGTGAGTGCCTGAATGAAGTGTGCGAATGGATGACACCTGTGTTAGCAGCAGAGGTGGCATCGCGCGAGTGATAATACTCAATGTACTGCAAGCGTGTATGGGCTACGGTAACCGCTATACATCAGGTGGGCCATATGCTTGCATGCATGGTATAGTCGATGGGGTCGCGGTGGCTAGGTGGAGCTGAAAAGCTCGCTGCCGCCCGTGGCTGGACTGACGCAGTATAGGGAGGGAAACTGGAAATATGTAGTCATGATAGCTTCACCGGCGGAAGATGATGAATGGAAGATGAATTGCGGAATGAAAGAGAGAGTGATGTATGAATGTGTTTATTTATTTATATGTGAAATGTTTTATTTATTTTAAAAATCTGTATACAAATATTAAAGGAATAAAATAGCCTTGCCCACGGCAGGGGTGCTAGTATATAAAAATAAAAAATCGGCCAAGTGCGAGTCGGACTCGCGCACGAAGGGTTCCGTACCATTATCTATAAAAACGGCAAAAAAACACGTTGGTTGTATGGGAGCCCCCCTTAAATATTTGTTTTATTTTAATTTAATTATTTATTCTTAAAGTAAATATATAACTAAATATTCTGTGAATATTTCAAGCGTCTACCTGTTGCCGTTATCAATATCCAGCAAAAATGAGCAAAAAAATCACGTTTGTTGTATGGGAGCCCCCTTAAATATTTATTTTATTCTATTTTTTAGTATTTGTTGTTATAGCGGCAACAGAAATACATCATCTGTGAAAATTTCAACTGTCTAACTATCACGGTTTATGAGATACAGCCTGGTGACGGACGGACGGACGGACGGACGGACGGACGGACAGCGGAGCCTCAGTAATAGGGTTCCGTTTTACCCTTTGGATACGGAACCCTAAAAAAATAATAAAAAAAAAAATATTGCGTGCCTCCCGCCGTTGTATAAAAAAAAAATCGGCCAAGTGCGAGTCGGACTCGCGCACGAAGGGTTCCGTACCATCTATATATATAAAAGAAAGTCGTGTTAGTTACACCATTTATAACTCAAGAACGGCTGGACGGATTTTTATGATTTTTGTGTTTTTGGATTTGTCTTCGTCGGGAATAGGATAATAAGTGTTAAAAGAATTTATACCATCTAATAAGTTAACACACCATTTATTGACCCTGAGGCGGTACGAAGTTCGCCGGGTCAGCTAGTTATCAATAAAAACGGCAAAAAAATCACGTTTGTTGTATGGGAGCCCCCTTAAATATTTATTTTATTCTATTTTTTAGTATTTGTTGTTATAGCGGCAACAGAAATACATCATCTGTGAAAATTTCAACTGTCTAACTATCACGGTTCATGAGATACAGCCTGGTGACAGACAGACGGACGGACGGACGGACGGACAGCGGAGCCTCAGTAATAGGGTTCCGTTTTACCCTTTGGGTACGGAACCCTAAAAAAGTGAGTGGAGATATCCGCAGGCAGATCGCCTTACACACACATATGGACCAAATAGCTGATGTGCTGAAAAAGGGCTAAATGAAATGCACCCAAAAGCAAAGGGCATGCGAGAAGAGGTTGATGAATATGGAAGAGGCGGGAGAAGTATGTTCGGATCGGTGCTCCATAGGTGTTCCATAGTCTTTGCCTAACACAATGGGAGATAGGCGTGATGATATGTACATAGTTAACTAATATTGATAAAAGTGAAAATACATTTTTCCTTAACTTTTTTCTTGTTAATGATAAAGTTAATGAAAATAAATATAAAAAATAAAAAAATGTAAGCAAGACCCCGAGCACCCTGACGATGATGGTATGCTTACACCAGTAAAATTATATGGAGCCGACTTCATTGAAATCGACGACGCTAGCACATACATAGCAACTATGTAAATAGACAACACTTTGTTGTTTATATATATACCACTAAGGTGGCAATCAAGCATACGGCCTGCTTGATGATAAACAGTCACCGTAGTCTATAGATATTTGCAACACCAGGGGTGTCACTCATGCGTTACCGACCCTCTAAAAACCGCTTCACGCATTTCTTCAAGAATACCATGCTGTAGTCCCTTGGAAAAGCCTCGGCCGGGAGCTCATTCCACAGCTTGAGTGTTCTCGGAAGAAAACTTCTTTGGAACCGCAGTACGCGACCATTGCGTTTCCAGCGTGTGAGGGTGAACTCTCCGTCGTCGGCGAGCGGTGGGGTTATAAAAAGTAGCTGACGACGAACGAACGATTACGAACAATTCTTCAGAACACAAGCGGTTGTACAATCGAAAGTACACACAAAGAGAGGCAAAATCTCTCCTTAAACTTAACGGTTCAATACCGTGTGTAAGCTTAGGATGTCGACAATTTTCACAGCTCATCTCTGAATCTAATCACACGGTCCAAGCTGGTATCCAGGTGCTCCCGCCCAAAGGTGACTGCAGTACTCCAAGTGCGGTCTGACTTGAGACTTATATAACATAAGTCTTTGCCCCGCGCTGAAGTACTACTTTGCATTGTTGAGCATACCAAGTTTTTTTGACGCCAGCTTGACCTTCTCCTCCAGGTGACTTTGATATTGAACTTCGCTGGAGATCTCGACGCCAAGCATCATAATACTTTTGGTGACGGTAAGGGGTGTGTTCTGGAATTTAGGAACCACAGCAAATGCGGTGAATACGCAAACTTGTGTATTCTTGGCGTTGAATTCGACTAAGTTAAGCCGCCCCCCGTCAGATACTTTAGCCAAAGTACCATCCATTTCAGACAAAAGTTTATCGCGGCTTTCCTTCACAAAGGAACGAGGGATGTTTGCACGGCCTGTATAATAAGTATCCCCGGTGCTGTCGTCCGCATAACAAAGAATGCCATCAATTGACAACAAATCATAGATATGCAGCAGAAACAGCGTCGGAGACAGTACAGAACCCTGAGGAACGTCAGCATTGATATCCATACTAATGGAGCATCCACCGTCAACCACGGCTTTTATGTATCTGTTGGATAAAAAGCTAGCAACCCATTTGCACAAACCCACGGGCAGCCCGTATGATGGTAACTTCGATAGAAGACCCCGTTGTCAGACCCGATCGAAGACGCCTTCGCCATATGTAGGCTGACAGCCAATGCCTCACCTTGACTCTCTACGGCCAAAGCCCAGCGGTGAGTAAGATACACTAGAAGATCACCAGTTGAGCGACCGTGGCGTAAACCGTATTGACAGTAGCTGATCAAGTCGGGATCCTCCAGGTATCCCAGGAGCAGTATGTTTATCACACGCTCCATCACCTTGGAGAGAAGGGGGGTTATGGCAATAGGCCTGTAATTCGATGGGTCTGATTTATCGTCCTTTTTGGGCACCGGGTGCACATTGGCGGTCTTCCATGAAGTCGGTACTTGCCCAGTGGAGTAGGAAAGCACGAAAATGCGCGTTAGTACAGAACACAACTCAGGAGTGCACAGCTTCAGCACCACTTGGCCGGTATACCATTTGGCCGTGTCATTTATGAATGACGAGAGAGAGAAAGTGTAATGCCCGCATCTCGCTGGGTAATAGAGATTTCCGGCATTGAGCTACCGCACCACGGGACGGTAGGTGGTACAGCCGAGTAAATCGGCTTTCTCCTTGGCGCTATGGGCCAAACTACCATCCGGTTTTTGCAATGGTGGCATGGACGGTTGACAGAAATTGCCCTCGGCAGCTTTAGCGAGCAACCAGAAAGCACGACTCCCAGAGGGAAAGCTCGCAAGCCGCTCGCCAACTCTGCCGACGAAATAGAATTTTACTCTAGCAACCACCCTTTTACTGGACCTCGAGGCATCATTCAGTTTGCGCTTCAAAACACGAGACATTAGGAGCCCCAATAGCACAATCTTCTTATGCAGGCTCCTTACAATGCTTGGAGCATTGTAAGCAGCCTGCTTAAGAAGTTTGTCTTCCTTACAATGCCCATTAAACCACGGCCGCTTTTTAGCTCCCGCAGTAGCTACAAGACGATTGGGAATGTAGCATTCCATGCCATCCAATATCGCCGCAGCCACGGCGGTTGCGCAGGAATCAATGTCGTCTGATTCGAAGCACAGCTGCCTCCACGGGTACGATGCTTAGAATTCACGCAATCCATCCCAGTCTGCCGACCTATAGTGCGATACGCGAAGACATCCTGCAGGCCGAGGTGGGTCGCGTCTGGTGCAAAGCACTTGGGTCCGGATGAGACAGTGACGAGCCGAGCGGCGCATACACTGACATGTTGTACTCATCCGGACGTGTGGTCAGCAGAAGGTCCAGTAGAGAGCTTGCATGGTCCTCTACATCTGATATTCTCGTGCGAGAATGAACCAGTTGTAAGAAACCACAGACCAGAGCAAATTCATGAGCAGATCTCCCCGCATAGTGAAGTTTGTCCAACTCAGATTAATTGTGCTTTTTTAAGAGTCTGAAAAACTGTGCACTGAATCTTATGCAGGACTACCCTCGAGGTATACCCTAAACAAAAAGAAAGTTTTAAAAATATTGATGGCAGAAGCACACAAATTAGGTTAGATCAAATTGCATGTAAATTTGACTTTCGCAAAATAACGCCTGAATCTATTAACTAATAAAAAAGTATCATCAAAATTGGACTATAATTAATGATGATATCACATATCTTACAAACAAAAAATATAAAAGAATTCAGTCTATTTGAGAATCTCGTCCTTTTTTGAAGTTGCTTAAAAAGAGGTTAAAATTTGATGGAGGTAGTACACGAAGCAGGTTAGATCAAGATCAAAAGAAATTAATGATAATGAAATGTGTAAGGGCTGAGTTATATAGAATTGGCATGAAGTAATATATAGATAGAAGTAATTTATGCTTTACCTGACCAAATGCGCTGACACCTTTGTCTGTACGTCCACACCGATGGTAATGTGAGGTCTCTCGACTCTTAATCAAGCAGGACTTGATTAATGCGTGGAAAAGATGGTGTTCTATGGTGTTGTTACTGTCTTCCTGCACAGCCAGGCCTTGGTAGTTCCAGCCAAAGTACATTATGTGGAGGAGAACTCTTCGGTAGTGACATCTGTTGTCAAGATTTAATAATAATTATACTAAATATACATTAAGACGTGAAATAACTGTATAATTTAAAACTTTCATGGTTGTTTATGTCATTACAGTAAGTGTGTGAGTTAATGTGATTTGTTTTCCTATTTTCCTGATATTTCACCAAAATTGCAAACACCACCATTATGGTATAACTAGGGACGGTGGATAGTGCCACTTCATCAAGGGCAGACATATCTGTCTACTGTCTTTCTGTGTTGTTTATTACTTGGCGCCTTACCCACTACACTCAGTATCCTATAGGAGATTGATATTTATATGTATGCATATGTACAGGTATATATATATTTACATATATAATAGAAAAACACATAACAACATGGCAAACTAAAGGAACTTAACCAAAGTAAAGTATTAAATTACTTTGTTATTTACTCTTCAATTGTTTGCCTTCAAGTTAAAAAATTTCGTAAATGGAAACTACAATGAACTAGAGCACAAGTAATAGAAATCAAATTTTCTATTTATTTATGGCTTAATAATTCTCAGTATATTCAAATGCCAGGTCTGTAACCCATTTGGTTTACGAGTTAAGGGTGCATGACATGTGAAGAGTAATACTGATATTATAGGACATTCAGTGATAGGATCATGGCTTTAATCTTGGCTCGAAACGCTGTAGTTAAAATAGAAAATGTCATCACAACAAACTTACATGTCAAAATTAAAGGGCTTGTTTTTGTAATTTTTATCACCTTTAGACTCCTCGGATAGACTTTTACTTATAATATTCTTAAGCTGTGCATTATGAGCTTCTAGCTGAATTATTTTATCTACTAGTTCCTGTGAAAATACAGTAAATATTTACTATTTTGGTTAGCGAAGAGGTTATAATATATTTTGAATGATTACTCAGTTTTTATACATCTTTATCCAAATTTATTAATTCTTCTCGAGTCGCTCCTTTGACTCTTTTAGGTTTGGCTGGCACCTTATCCATTTTTTAATGTATTCCTTACAATAAGTTAGTCTTATTAGAAAGTTAGTCCTATTTAAAATTGGTAAATAGTTAAATACGATACATACAAAAAACATTTGATGACATTGTTTTTTTTTTTGGTTCTTTTTATCCCCAAGGGGAAAGGCAAAGGGACCTAGCCCATACAGCCAAGTCATCAGTTTAGAACCATTTGAAAATCTTAATTCTATGTTCCAGCTTCAGGAACTGTGCTGAAAAAATACTTGGGAAGGGTACCTCGACCCAATCAACCCAGTTTAAATACCACCCGTAAAACGATAGTAATTTTCACAAGGTTTTCTTGATGAACTTATTCACGTCTTCCAAAAAGTGCATAAACGTGTTATATTTGAGTTTTTGCATTATGTATAATTTCACTAGCACTTATGTTACAAAATACTATCAAAATTGTCACATAACACTAATTTTATACTGAATTGTAAAAAATTCAAGTATAACAACAATGTCACTCGTCAAAAGCGCGGGAAGAAGCTTGATGACATTGACATGATATTGTCAATTTTTTTTTGGTTCTCTTTATACCCGAGTGGAAAGGCAAAGGGATCTAGCCTATACAGCCACGTCGTCAGTTCAGCAGAACGATTTCAAAATCTTAATTCTAGATGTTCCAGCTTCAGGAACTGTGCTGAAAAATACTTGGGAAGTGTACCCAGATCCAATCCTGTAGTATATATCACCCGTAAAATGATAGTGATTTTTAGAAAGTTTTCTTGTATGTATGTATATCTTCACGCCAGGTCTCTTGCGGGGTAGGCAGAGAGAACCGAGTGCCATAAGACGCGGTCCTTACACACTTCACTCGCTTCTTTCACATTCATAGCTATTTTCATGCACGCTCGCCGGTTCCTAAGGCTCCTGACATCACCTTCTGATAAAACACGACCATTTTGGTCATGGTAGGTTAGTCTTGGTCTTCCTCGGCTCCTACACCTTCCACTTTCGCATTGTATATCTGTTTCGTCATTATTTCATCTTGCATTCTTTCTAAATGTCCGAACCAACGGAGCAAACCCTTTCTTATCTTAACACCGACACTCTCTTTCAGTCCAACTCTCTTTCGTACATCATCATTTTGAACGCGGTCAGCAAGCGTTATGCCACAAATTTTTCGCAGTGCTCGCATCTCGACTGCATTTATTCTACTTTCATGCTCTCTCTGCCATACCCAGCTCTCACTTCCATAAGTTAGCGTTGGGATTAACACCGCGTTGTGTACAGCGAGCTGTGCCTTCTGGCTTAGATTTCGGCTGCCAAACAGTTTACCCAACGCTCCATTCACGCTATTCCCTGCACTCACTCGTCTCTCAACATCAGCGGCGTACCTTCCATCACTTCTAAAAGCGCTTCCAAGATATACAAACTCATCGACTTGCTCCAACACTACATCATCAACGGTAATCTCTCTTTCAAATACCATTATTTTGGTTTTCTTCGCATTCAATTGTAAGCCTTTCTTCATACAATCGTCTTTCATTATTGTGACTAGTGTTTGAAGTTCGGATGATGATTCTGCTATTAATACCGCGTCATCTGCATAAAGCAGGCAGTTAACCACTGAGCCATCCATTCGCATTCCCACATTCATATTTCTCATTCTCTGAAGACAACTGTCCAGATACAGGATGAATAGCCGAGCGGACAGCACGCATCCCAGTCTGACACCAATATTGATATCAAACCAGGGTGATAAGCTGCCGTCCGCCTGCTGCAAGATGTTCCAGAGATTCTTTCGCACGACCCTATCTAATGCTTTTTCAAGCTCTACAAAACCACAGAAAACCTTCTGGTTCATAGCCAGATGCTTTTCCACGATATTGCGGAGCGAAAATACTTGATCCGTACATCCTCTGCTGCTTCGAAATCCCCCCTGTGCTTCCCAAAGCATTCCATCGGATTTCACCCTCATTCTCCTTTCAATGATTTTTCCATACACTTTAGCGGCTAGGCTGATCAAACTGATGGCCCTATAGTTGGCGCAGTCCATACGTGAGCCCTTGCCTTTATACAAGGGTACGATGACTGCGCGTCTCCAATCGCTCGGGACTCTTCCGGTTCTCCAGCATAATTTGCTCAAAAACCAGAAGGCGTCCCTAACGTAGGTGCCACCCAGTTTGATCATCTTAGCTGTTACCATATCGATTCCCGCTGACTTTCCATTTTTCAAACTTCGTATCGACCATTCAATCTCATCCATGTTAATGTCTTCATGGTAGGCTGGCACTGCCGAATCAGTCACAGACTCATTCACAGTGCCAGCGCCCTGGACATAATCATACATTTCTCTAAAATATTCGCTCCACCGTTCTAACACTTCCTGAGTGTTAGCAAGAATGCCACCAGCTTTACCTTTTATCTTGTCCATTCCGGATGCCGACGAACCACTCCGAGACTTCTTTACCTCTCTCCAGAAGAGTTTGGTATTAGCCTCGAAGTTCTTCGTCAGCCTCTCTTCCTCATTCATAAGTAGTCTTTCACGCCTCTCTTTCACTAAAGCTTTGGTTTCAATCTTGCATGGACGGTATATTTCTTTCTTCTTCTCTTTCATACTATCACTCTGGTGCAAAGATTATACGTAATCCAGCCACGCTGTCCTCTTTTTATCCACGGAGGATTAAACCTCCGCATCCCACCAGGCATCTCCTTTCAGTGTTCTACGTCTCTTTGCGCATCCAGATGCTTCTTTCGCACTGTCCACCATACTTTCTTTCAGAACTTTCCAACATTCGTCTACAAGTTTTCTTTATGAACTTAATCACATCTTCCAAAAAGTATATACACATTTGAGTTTTTTCATTACTATATAATTTCACTAGCAATTATTTACAAAATACTATCAAAATTGTCACATAAAACTAATTTTATACCGAAAAGTAAAAAATTCAAGCATAACAACAATATCACTCGCCAAAAGCGCGGGAAGAAAATGTTGAATCAACATAGGTAACGAAATTTCGGTTGTCAACCGAAGTTTCGTTTTTTGTTTATTAACCAAATAAATGGCAGGTAAAAGTTTAATGACCATACAGCCTTATGTTTAGTTTAAACATTTCCTTATTTTCATCTCAATAGCATTAGCGCTGCTGAAAATACATCAAGGAAAGTATGATGTTCTTCAATTTGTTCGTAAAATTCACTAATGTAAATTTTGTAATAGTATAAATTACACCTCCTATCTATGACAATTATGAAGCAAGGTCACAGAAATATAACTAAAGGCAACAAATATAAGTAGGTATATTTATATACCAAAATCAAAAGTGATCAAGGTCAAAATCAAGTAAAATATTAAATTTTGATACATCTTAAAGTCTAAAATTCTCACCAAAAAGTGTTATTTGTAATACGTTATTTCGTTAACAAAAGTAAATATCGTCATAAAGTCTCGTGTCTCGGCTCTGCTACTTTGTTCTTCTATTGATAGATGCCATTAACTATATTATTTTCAATTAACAGTTAGATTTACTATTAAGACGCAATGCTAGTAAATTAAAACAGAAATTAGCGCACATGTGCACGTATACTTGTACTTGTGCACTTTATGTACTTTCAGTTGTTTAAGTGGATGATCTATAACTATACATATGTTCTGATTAATAGACATTATTTACATTGGTATTTTATTACTTTAAAATTTATCGTATTAGATATACAATAAAAACAATATTCGTTCCGAATTATTATTATTAATTTTTACTTTTTTTATTTCAGCTCAGGCTAGTGGCTCCGCTTCACCTGATGGTAAGCGAAAAGAGGAGCCCAAATCGCAGCGACAACTGACAAAAGACTAAAGTGTCCTGTCAGTTGACACTGTCATGCTGGCCCGCAAGATGCTTCTTCACGGTTCGTTTGAAGGACCCAATATTGTAGGAAGGAGGAAACACATGTGCCTGCAAGGCGTTCAACTTTTTAATAGTACAACAGAGAAAGGAGTTGCCGAACTTTTTAGTACTCGAAAAAATTCTCAGCGGTGAAATAATGACATCACAAGCCTGCACGTGTGATTATATGGAAGGAAGAGGGTGAGATAAGGGAAAACAGTTCTTTAGAGCACTCAAGCTCAACTCAAGCGAGCCAATGTCCCTACGAAGTTGAAGAGGTTCTAGGTTTTTGGTGACCTCTTCGTCGTCAATTATGCGGATAGCCCGTCGCTGCAACCTATCGAGAGCCCCGAAAAGATATTATGCGGAACCGTCCCAGAAATGCGAACAATACTCCACGAAGGCCCGAACTTGGGTCTTAGAAAGCAGACAAAGTTGGTCCGGGGTGAAGAACCGCCGCACCCTGTTCAGGACTCCGATTTTTTTTGAAGCTGTTGAGATGAGGCTATAGATGTAGTTACGTTGGTTAAGATAGGCAACGAATATCCATACCTAGCACATACTTACAGGCTATCTGGCATACTGTGGGAAGCGCCCTGAAGACTGGGATGGGGAAAAAATGGGGGCATTTTATTGTAAACGCGCACACATGAGTTTTAAGCATTAAACTCAACCAGTTTCTCGGAATCACATTTACTAATGAGATCCAAAACCCGATTCAGCCTAACAACTCTCACGCTTTTTGTCCGGCCAGCACCGGGCCGACCGAAATATCACCCATGGACCATACTGTCATCTGCATAGCAATGAATATTACCAAGTGGCAACATGTCTTTGATATGAAGGAGAAAGAGCGTGGGTGTTAGAACGGAGCCCTGTGGCACACCGGCATTCACAGATAATAACCGCCAAGCGCATCCATCTGCAAGGACGCGGATTCTACGCTCATGCAGAAAGCCAGCAATATAATTACAAATCTGGAGGGGCAGACCGTATGCCGGAAGAACAGAGAAGTGCTTTATGCCGAAACCCGATCAAATGCCTTGACGATATCTAGGCTGACTGTCATAGATTCGCCATGTTTATCGATTGCCTTTCCCCAGAGGTGCGTCACCTACGCTAGAAGATCACCCGTCGATCGTTTCGGTCTAAAACCATACCGACGATCATTGAGGGAGTGATTTTCTAGGTAGCGGATTAATTAATTGTTAAGGATCCGCTCTATGACTTTGCACAACACTGAAGTTACGGCAATGGGGCGGTAATTTGATGGATCGAAACGGTCTCCCTTTTGCGAGACCGGCTGCAAATTGGCTCCTCACCAAGTCTCCGGAACTAACAATTTGTTAACTTAGGTTACAAACAAGCATACGTCCCGCTTAAAGGCAAACTGTTATGCACCACTAGGGTTCTTCAATACCAGGTCTTTGCACATTTTCTATACATTAAGTATCACTCGCGTGATGCCATCTCTTCAGCTGACTGCAACTTCTGTGGAGCTTACTGGTGACCTCACTCGCTCGTAGGAACATAGCAACCTTGTTATTTACTATTGTCATCTTTAGTTTTATTTAGCGGATCGCGCCAATCCTTATGGATTAGGAAAAGGGATACAGTGAGAAAAAGAAGGTAGAAAGCGGTATGCTGAACTCCAGAAGTCAATTTGCTATATAGGATTTTTATACAAAATAGAAAGATCATGCCTTCGTTTCGACTCCGCATCAGTGGAAATCGAGCCTTATTTGTCGTCAAATCGATCGAGTAATAATATACATGCTTTAAAACAATATCGATGCTACGTATAAAAAGGCACATCAAACTTAATACATCAACCTCTTTATGCATGCTTTGTCAGCACATCACCAATATGATCTTTATGACATGTGTGCGTCTAGGGCAGCCCCTGCCAACATCTCCATTCTCTCTTACTCGATACACTTCTTTCGTAACTATTTTGTCATTCTTTCGAAATGTCCAAACCATCTCTGCATAGGTACCTTTTTCAATGATTACAAGTGTGGAGCGATCGAGGTATGATTGGGTCGGTGGCATTCCAGTCCCTGCCTACCACAACGGGAGACAGGCGTGATGATATGTATGAATGTACGAGAGTCGCTGATTCAAAAATAGATACCCTAATTACGTAGGTTGTTGGTTATAATTAACTATCCGTGTCTGTCACTTACTGTAAAATTGATGACGACTGTGGCATTCTATGACGTCATTGGATGAATTGTTAATTTTTATATACGCCAGGGTGTTATCAACATTTGGTGTATTCCCTAAATTGAATTGCAAAAGCTTTTTCATACGACGTCGGGAGTTATACGTACAGCCCACCTGATGTAAAGTGGTTACCTGCCGCAATCGACTTGCAATACATTAAGTATGACTCAAACGACTACCACTGCTAATACAGCAACTCATTAGGAGCTGGTGCTTCCCTTAAAAACATACACGCTGAGACAAACAGATATGTGACATGAAACATGCACATAAATATTTGTCCTGTGTGGGAATCGAACCCAGCCGCCACACCGAATTGGTAAAAAAAAAATTAAGGGTAAATTCAGAGGTTTACCAACTCGCAAGCGGTACTTGTCGGTAAACTAGGTTAGTGTGGGATATATGCATGTAGAATTACCAAATGAAGAGCCGATGGGACGATTTTGAAATTAAATTCCCCGCTACTGGTCGGGGAGTGAAATTTGAAAGTGCAGCTCCTATTGGCTACTTCTCGACATCGTGTCACTTCGACTTATTGGTTCAAAGGCATTGGACCATGGTGAGAAATTTAGGCGCTAAAACACTAACAGCCATATTCATAAACGTTACTTAACTTTTAAACAACATTTTAAACAATGCTTATGTTATTTTTGTATTCGTAAACGCTGTTTAGACCTAATTGACATTTTAAACAGTTACTTAAGCAGTAGTCAAATGAGCAGTCAGAACCCGTTATATACGTTTTCCCATACATTTCGCGGTCGTATACGACCACCCGGGTTTCTAAGGGTTAAACAGCCTACAACCCCTTTTTTTTTTTTTTTTTTGTGACGCGGGGAAAAATGCGTTACGCACACCACCGGTGCCTGGGTGGCCTCCGGTGGTAGTGTGGGACTCCCCGTCGGCTGTCCGACGGTATACCCACTAAACAACCCCGCGAAATGCCATCGGCCGCGTTGGTGTGGTGCCCCGGATCTGTCAGCAACAGGGCACAGCCTACAACCCCTGTTTAACGTCATTAATCAACAAAATGGCGGACATAGTCTTTTGGTGAGTAAAAGGTGCCTTCATGCGCCATCAAGTGGTCACCTCACAGAAAACTGCATCCCAATAACTACTCCCTGGATGGTTGTCGTGTTCTGACGAATGAGTGAGGTTACCACTAAAGCCCTAAGGAGTTTAGTAGAGTAAGATTTACCATTTTTTTTATACAACGTCGGGAGGTTTTCAGGCATACGACTCATCGGATGTAAAGCAGTTACCGTAGCATATTAATGCTTGTAATATATTAAGTATCACTCGCACGATGCCTCCTCTGCTCTGATCTTTTTACTGGTGACCTCACTCACACGCAGGAACACAACAACCCTCTAGGGAGTTGTTATTTGGCTTCGGTTTCCTGTGAGGTGGAGGTACTTCCCCAGACGGGCTGCTTGAATACGCCCTACCTCTCTTAAAACATGGTCATTCACACAAATGTTTGCCTTGTGTGGGAATTCAACCCACGAGCGTTGGTGTCAAAGTCGCGTCACAACTGAGCCACCAAGCTCATCATCATCAAATGTTATCGGGGGCAGCTGTGGTAGCAACTCGCGAGTACTTTCTGCATTGCAAGCGTTTATAACCCACGGTATTTTTACATCAGATAGGCCGAATGGTTGCATACCTTCTGCCGTTGTATAAAAAAGAAAAGGACCAGATAAGAAATTATTGGATTTTATCTCCCACCAGAATTTCACAATCCTATTTGACGATCCAAGAACTATTAATGCTGACCGGTATATAACCACTTGTTAACCCACTGTGTTTATAAAATACGAGAAAGACAACCGAGAAATCGCATTCACTTGCCCCATGCCAATGCTTGTTCGCACATGGCGAATAAATCAGTTATTTCTAACCTACGTAAAGGTAAAGCTCGGTCCATTCTTTGTACGTACAGGAATCCACAGGACGTAGCGTATGCTCTAAGAGAAATCTACAATGGCATATACTCGGCCAAGACTCGCGCTAGATCCCTGTCGTTGAAGCGGTTTACAGGGGAGCGGATCCCGAAACAGGACAACACGCTTTACCTTGTCCACACCCAGGCTGAGAAGGCACTCCTTATCAGCCAGGGCTACGGAGCAAATTCGGGTTCCCGCACCCTAACCATACATGAAGCACAGAGACTAACGTGCGAGTCAGTGATTATTGTGCGTACAACCTCCAAAAGATCCCACCTCCTCCAAAGTGTCCCCCATGCCGTTGTCGCGATCTCTAGACACACGGACAGCTGTGTATACCACACAGACTGTACTGACAATGACGCGACAGCTCGGTTTATCCTACGAGCCGAGACCGCGACAACGGAACACATCAGGGACTATAACCTTAAGATGGCGATGAGGGCGAGAGACGAGAAGGTCATCAGAAAGTTGACTGAAAGCTCCGAGGGCCCAGCGAGCGGTCCCTCCTCCTCCTCCCAAACCAGCAGATAGAGAGGGGGGAAGGGCGTCATGGCAAGGCTCCGGGATGCCATCTCCCTTCGTTTCCGGAAAAACTGACAAACTGTAATAAAGCAGAGACACGGACGAGAGATGCGAGCAGTCATGCTCACTAAAATGTCTAGACGAGCGGCGGCGTTGGGGGGCGGGTCATCGAGTTCCCTACAATATGGTTGAGCACGGTGATGGCTGCCCTCTGCGTCAACTCGTGAACGGGTGCCGCTCGGGGGGACTGGTCTGCCCGCGTCTCTCGTCCCACTTTCTGCCTATAACAAAAACTAATGTAATCTGACGAAACGGGAAAAAAAAAAAAAAAAATGACGAAACAAAAAAAGAACATCTGAGAAAAAAAAAACAAAAGATTGAGACACCAACAGTACAAAAAAAAACCTGACTTGTCTAAAATAATAGCATGTAAGCACTACTAATTCTATTGTAATCGCACTTGCGGAGCGATAAACACTAAAGTGACTAACAACCTGACAAACAACCTCTCAAACAAACAATGGCACGGGCCAAAGAGCCTGTGGAAACTTTTTATTTAAAAAAAAAAAAAAAAAAAAAAACTCGGTCCATCCTGTGCACAGTTCGGACCTTCAAATATTTTATTATAGTTTTAACTTTTACGAAGTCAGAAAGGATTACCATGGCTTTCAGTAAACACGTAGAAAAGATTCCGTGTGACAAGTGATTCACATGTTTCGAAAAATGATTCGATAGACTGAAAAAATGTTTAAAATACTACTACTCTCTCTCTCTTCTCTTACTGCTTTACCTTTCTTCTTATGCACGTTCGTCGGTTTCTACGGCTCACCTTCTGATAAAATACAATCAATTTAGTCAAAGGAGGTGAGTCTTGGCCTTTCTGGGCACCGACAACCGAGTTGTATAACTAGCCATAAATATGGTGACATAGAAACATTTCTTTTTAAACTCTTTGATGATTTTGAATTTGGAACGCGTTTATTATGTTAAAAACTTATTTCCATTTCCCGTTAGATGTTAGTCGTTAGAATAACATGCTACGATTCGTAGCGTAGACCAGGGCTATCCAGACCTGATACGATCGCGGGCTAATACAAATCACTGTATATATTGGAGGGCCGCAAAAACGAATACCTAGCATTAATTTATCTATTTGGACAATATGAAAAAACGGCCATAGTGTTAAATTTAGTTTTATTAATTCTTCATTAATGTAGGTATCTTTTACAAATTCTATCAATATCGACATTAATATTTGTAATTGCCAAGCGCACTGCGTTTGTAAGTGAATTATCAGTCAGTGAAGACCTACATTTTAATTTTATAAAATTGTCGCGGGCCGCATCAATATTAGCGCGGGCCACATGCGGCCCGCGGGCTGTAATTTGGACAGCCCTGCCGTAGACTAAACATCTACAGCGCCTAAGGATGCGAAACACGTGTCGCGGAGACGACCGGTGCAGCCAGGGCAGCAACGGTGGCGGGTGCATGCGGTTCACATTTCAGATGACGAACACTCGCAGAGACGACCGGAACAGCCGAGGCAGAGACGACCGCAGCAGCCATGGCAGCGGCGGCATCTACTAACGGTAGTGGGTGGGTGCCGGCCGGCAGTAGTTCGCAGGAACTAATCGGGAGCGCAAGTACACAAATCAGTTTAGATCAAACCAGTATCTTTGCCAAATCCTTGCACAAAAGGAGACTGTATGACGCTAAGAAGGAGACAGACTTAAATGTAAACGAGAGTATCATGGAAAACAATACCTAAACATATTATTTTGCCCGTAACTTGTATTATTAACAAGTCACAGCAATTACGGTTCGCCTTACCTTTAAAAAGTGTCGAAATAAAAAGGTATTACAACACAAGTCCCGTCGATCCAAAATAGACACATAATAAATTAACAAAGTGCTTATAATTAACTTTCTATATCTGTTACTCACTATAAAATTGATGACAATGTTGGCATACAATGGCGTCATTGATTTGCTGAATTGATAAAAAAACCTCCCAAGTGCGAGTCGGACTCGCGCACGAAGGGTTCGGTACCATTATCTACTCGTATAAAAACGGCTATATTCTATTTTTTGTATTTGTTGTTATAGCGGCATTATCTGTGAAAATTTCAACTGTCTTACTACGGTTCATGAGATACAGCCTGGTGACAGACGGACGGATGGACAGCGAAGTCTCAGTAATAATCCGTTTTACCCTTTGGGTACGGAACCCTAAAAAACCGTATTTGTTATTGTGCCCGCGCGGGCACTTAGATACGTTTTGCATTTTTTAATGTAATCTTATCGTACCTTAAGCGCTTATTACACTATCCAATTTGTAGGAAATCTAATTAAGAATATTCTACTCGTAGTTAGGAAGTTGGAAGCTAGTGATCACACTACACTAAATTGAATCCTAAATCGGACAAACGACTCGCAGTCGTGAAGTAGAATTACATTGGATTGCACATATCGATGGTTCCGTATCTCTCAAAACAACAAAAGGCTTGCCGTAGCTCCGTAACAACGTACGTGACGTTTCGGACTCCGTAACAGTAGCACCTCTGATCATTCATTAATTGAAATAAAATAACAAACGTGTAGTAAAGTGCCTATAAGAATATTAATACAACAGTTTATTACCTTATATACCACTGCTAGTGTTATCAAGAGTTATTTTGTTGTAATTGTGCTTAAATAGTGACACGGAAATCTCATTATTGGACAGGTATTATTTAGATACATAAACATTTCTACCTACATAATATATTGCAATTGCAATAAACGGACTCGGTTAGTGACAGCTCCATCTAGTAACAATATTAGAGGCTAATTTCGATCAGTACTAACATGGCTAAGTGTAGCAGCTGTGGTAAATTCCTCTCGCCGACAGATGGCGCTAAATGTGCAAAATGCAATTGTGTTTACCATCGAGTTTGTGTATCGCTGTCATCTACGACTCCAGTACCAGCGACGTGGAAATGTCTAGATTGCACCAAAAAATATTCGAAGCACACAGCCGACTTTTGTGTGATGGATTCTCCTGAGCGTTCCTTATTTGATGCCACTCAGGGTACTGTCGACATGTCAACAGAATTTAGACTTTTTAGAGAGGAAATGAGTGCGACGCGGCAGGATTTCAAAGAATTCCGTGCTGACCTGGCTGAGGTTCGTGCCTCTCTACAGGATTTCTCGGGACGTCTCAGTTCCCTTGAAAACAGGGTGGAGGCCTTGGAGAGACGGGAAACGGACGAGACACCTAGTGATTCGTCTGCTGTTATCGCCGAGATTGCTCAACTTAAACGCAATATCAACGAAAGGGACCAGGAACTACTGCTAAACGATTTGGAGATCACTAATATACCAGAAGTGAATGGTGAAAATCCCGTTCACCTCGTCCAACTTGTTGCGACTAAGTTGGGGGCGAGTGTGGAGGAGAGGGATATAGTATGTGCGGAGCGGGTTGGTTTGCGGCGTATTAATGCGGTGAGCGCGCGCGACGGTACACCCCCCCGCGCGCCTCGCCCTCTCGCCGTGCGGCTCGCGCGCCGTGATCTACGGGACGAGATACTGCGGGCGGCGCGCGTTAGGCGCGGTGCGACTACTGCCGATATCGGAATCGGCTCCCCGTCGGCGCCCGCACAACGGTTTTGGATCAACGAACGTCTTACGAAACAAAATCGAACTTTGTTTCGGAGAGCGCGTGAGGTTGGCCGTGAACAGGGCTGGAGGTTCGTTTGGACGAAGCGCGGTCGCATACACGCGCGTAAAACAAACGAAAGCGCTGTGCACTACATCACCGGCGAGGAGGATATTGTTAGAATATTTTGCTAACTGTGTATATTTATTTTCTCTGAATATTTTTCTGCACCAAGGCTGCAACAGTATGTTCGTTAGTTCGTTTATCGTTATGCTTAGTTTCTTATCTGACAATAATTTATGTATGCATGTGAATCCATATTTAAAAAAAAAAATTCAAACTACTTTCCCAATTATTCTGTAGGCAGGCTAACTTTTTGTCAAATAGGCTATCCAATCATTCCCCAGTTTGGAAACATTGTTATAATAGTGTGATTCTTGTTGATGGCAATATTGTGCGTATTACTTGTTGTATTACTACTTGTTATATTACTTGTTGTACAATGGTCGGGGCCGATCGACAGCTCATGTATCGACTGAGATACTCTCGCGTATTCTATTATTTTACTAATATTTACAATTATTTACTCATAACATATTATTATATATTATATTTATTTTCCCTTTTAATGCTATTTGTTCATGCGTTATCATTTATTATTATAATAGTTATAAATGATTAGGAATAAATATTTAAAAATTGGTCTCCTTAATGCTGGATCACTGGGAAACATGACGAATTCTTGATTGCTATGGCGCACCATTCGGTTGACATTATGGCGATTAATGAGACATGGCTGCGACCAGGTGAGGGGGGACGAGCGCCCGTCGTACCGGGGTATCGCCTACGTCATGTGCCCCGCCCAGCCGACTTGCGAGGCGGACGTGGGGGAGGTGTTGGTTTTTATGTTAAAGATGGTATTGTAGTCCGGGTTCGATCCCATCCTGTCCTTCCACCAGTCGAGCAAATGTGGTTATGTTTAAATATAAATTTGAAAAGAATTCTTATAGGAACAGCATATCGCCCTCCTTGGGTAAACACTGATATTTTTTTAGACGCTGTTACTAGTAGCTTACATGCATTGGGGCCTTATGATCACGTTGTACTATTGGGTGACTTTAATATTAACCTTTTGCATCCCGAGGATACTAAGTGTAAAAAACTTAAAGAATTTTTACACCATAATGGATTGAATCAAGTGGTCACCTCTCCAACGCATACTTTTAATGACACCCAAACGTTAATAGACCTTATCTGCACGGATGCGCAGGTAAATAATGTCACAAATGATTCGATTGAAGAACTAAATCATCACTCATTTCTAACATGCGAGTTTACGTTTAAAAAAGAGAAAATAAAACCTAAATACATTCAATTTCGTCCAATAAAAGACATACTACCAGAGTTTTTCGAGAAAGATCTAAACATGATACCGTGGTCTAATATTTGTCTGCTGACTGACGTGAATAGTATGGTTAATTGTCTAAATTATTATATTTTGTATTTATTTGATCTCCATGCTCCTGTGAGGTCAGTATTGGTTGGTGCTCGTCCAACTCCCTGGATTACTGATAATGTAAAACTCATGAGTTCACTGAGAAATGCTGCGCATAAGAAATTCCGTCGAACAAACCTTTTTTTTTTTTTTTTTGTGACGCGGGGAAAAATGCGTTACGCACACCACCGGTGCCTGGGTGGCCTCCGGTGGTAGTGTGGGACTCCCCGTCGGCTGTCCGACGGTATACCCACTAAACAACCCCGCGAAATGCCATCGGCCGCGTTGGTGTGGTGCCCCGGATCTGTCAGCAACAGGGCACCACTGCGACTGGCCAGCCCCTCAAAAGGGGCCGGACTTCTTCTCTCTAGGGGCCATCCCGGCAAATTGGGACAGCCCCTCCGGCGGCGGGACCATTATGGGGCCAGGTTCCCAGCCTGACCCCTAGTCCCACAGGTTAGGGAGGCGGCAGTAGGTGCGCGTAGTGCCTACGCCGCACTCCCGTCCGCCGTCTCCGGAGCGGGGCAGCCTGAGGATCGTCCTCCCTGTCCCGCTCCGCGGCCTCCTTCTGGGACATGACGGTCTCACAGAAGGAGGCCATCGCCTGCCAGGCACTGTCACTCCCGAGCATGGAGCGGACCACGCTCGGGAGCGAGAGGTCCGCGCTACCTAGCGCGGACACCAGATCGTGGCGCTGCCGAGACCATCTGGGACACTGCTCTAGAGTATGCTGAGCAGTGTCCTCGGCCGCGCCACAATCGTGGCAGCCTGGCCGCTCCTCCCGCCTCGCGACCCGGTGCAGGTACTCACCGAAGCATCCATGTCCGGTGAGCACCTGCACCATGCGGAAAGTGAGGGGTTTGCGCCTACGACGCATCCACGCCTCCAGGACCGGGCGCAGCGCCTCCGCAACGCGGACTCCGTACCGCGGCTGCGCCAGGTCCTCCCCCCACCTCCGCATCATCTCCACATGCCCTCGCTGGCGATACCGCCCCACCTCCACCGACGTGGGGCGCTCGCCGAGAATCCTCCTATCCGAGACAAACCCGTATACCTCGGCGAGCACCTCCGCCTCCAACTCCCAGGGCGGGTCGCCAGCAAGGGCGGTCGCGGCCGTCCACGCCACCGTCCGGTACCCCCTTATCGCCCTCTGCGCTATGACCCGCTGCGCTCTGCGCAGCTGAGCCCTATTCCGAGCGCAGAGGGCTTCCGCCCATATGGGGGCACCGTACGTGGCCATACTCCGGCAGATGCCGGAGTACAGCCGCCTGCACGCGGCGCTAGGCCCGCCCACATTGGGCAGGAGGCGACCCAGCGCCGCCGCAGCTCTGATGACCCTCGGCCCCAACCGCTCGAAGTGGGGGCCGAAGGTCCATCTCCCGTCCAGGGTGAGGCCCAGATAGCTAATCTGGGCACTCACCCTAATCCTTTCTCCTCCTATTTGGAGGTGCGCTCCCGAGGGGGGGCCCCGCCTACCGGTCCCGCGGAAGAGGAGGGCCTCGGTTTTATCCAAGCGGACCCGAAGCCCAAGCCTCTCTATGCGGCTGACCACCAGTCCTACACCGACTTCGGCCAGCCGCGCCGCCTCCACGAAGGTCTTACCCCGGGATGTGACGAGGGTGTCATCTGCATAGCAGATGACGCCCATCCCGGGGAGGAGACGGCCCCGCAGGACCCAGTCGTATGCGAGGTCCCACAGAATGGGGCCCAGAACGGACCCCTGTGGGACACCGCACACGACGTGTCTTCTCACCATCTGACCCCTCGCGTCCTCGTAGCGCACCTCCCTGTCCTCCAAGTACGCCTTCAACAGTCTCCCCAAGTACGGAGGCACCCCAAAGTATTTGAGGGCCTCCAGTATGGTACTGTGGGGGAGGCTGTTGAAGGCGTTGGCGATGTCTAACGACACCGCCACCACCACATCTCCGCTGCGCTCCGCGTCCTCCGTCACCGACCTTAGGCGCCTAATGGCGTCGACGGTCGACCGTCTGGCCCGGAACCCGAACTGGGCATCCGATAGGCCCGGTCCCGGGCCATCCTCCAAGTGCTGAGCGAGGCGGGAAGCGACAACCCTTTCTAGGGCTTTCCCCGCCTCGTTCAGCAGAACGACTGGTCGAACCGCCGACCCCGAGTCCGGGGGCCGGTCTCCCTTCAACAGAAGGCAGAGCCGGCCCACCCTGAAGGGTCCCGGGCAGCACCCCGACCGCAAGCAGCAGTCGAGGAGCTCCCGGAACCTGTCTCCGAGGTGCACGAGAGCCAACGCTAGCACCTTCCCGTGCACCCCGTCCGGACCCGGCGCCCTCTTTTTGCCTCGGAGGCGATCAACGACCGCCTCCATCTCCTGGTCGGTGACGGGCGGCGGAGCGCCCTCCTCCTCTCCTCTGGAGTCCGACTGTAGGGCCATCCTCGGGGGAGCGTAGCCCCGTGGGTTGTCGGGGAAGAGTTCCCCGACAACCCTCTCCAACACGGCCGGCTGGAGGGTCTCTGTCAGTGGGGCCGACTGAGCGCGGATTTTGTTCCGCGCTCCCCTATACGGTCGGCCCCACGGGTCCCTGTCTAGGCCCTCCAGCAGCTCCTGCCACGCTCCCTCCTTGGCCCTACTTATGGCCATCTGCAAGGCTCTCTTCTTCTCCACGTATATGCCGTGCAGATGGCCATCTCTCCCTTCGTCCCGGGGGCGGCGACGCCTGCTCCGAGTATACGCCCTACGCGCCCCGTTGCAGGCGTCCCGGAGGCCGGCTATCTCAGCCGACCACCAGTAGACCGCCCGCCTCGGAGGCGGACGCCCAACGCTGGGCATGGCCGCTCTGCACACCGCCGTGAAGGCGTCGCAGAGACGACCAGCCCCCTCCTCGGCGTCCAGATCCTCCATTGGCGGGAGGCCCCAGCGGCCGACAATGGCCGCCTCCTCTGCCAGTTCCCGGTCGAGTCTGGTGAGCGCCCAACGCGGGAACCGGCTCCGCCACCGGGACGAAGTCGTCGGACTCCCGGGGGCTGGAGACACCTCGAACCTGATATAACGATGGTCCGAGAGTGTCTCCACCCCCGTCTCCACCCTCCAGCCCTCCACTCGGCGTGCGGTGGACGCGGTGGCGAAGGACAGATCCACCACCGACCCTCCGTTCCACCGCACGCACGTGTGGACTGTCCCCCTATTTAAGAGGGACAGTCCCGCGGCCAGCGCCCACTCCTCCACCATCCGCCCTTTGGCTTCCGTGGCCGGGTTCCCCCACGCCGTGGACTTGGCGTTGAAGTCACCGGCCACGACAACCTGGGCGGGCGCTAGCCGCCTCACAGCCGACCCCAGAGCGTCGAGCAGCCGCTCCAGGGCCGGCAGGTCGCGGTTCGGGGAGAAGTACACACCGATGATTGCGTACTCTCCCCGAACCGCCGCCACGTAACCCGCTCCCCTCCCCCACACTACGAGTGGGGGGCTGGCGCCAGGCCTCGCGACGATGGCCACGGAACCGTCCAGATCCCCGGCCCAGTTAGGCCGGGAGGGCACGAAATATGGTTCCGCAACCACCGCCACGTCCACGTCCCACTCCGCCATGGTCTGCAGGAAAAGGTCCTGAGCCCCGGCGGAGTGGTTGACGTTGGCCTGCAGGAAGCGAGGATATCCGGCCATTACTCGGACATCCTAGCCTCCGGCGCCGTCTGCCGCCCACTCCCGCAAGAGATGGGGGGCGTTCTCCCGCGGACGGATGGGGGGTTGCAAAGACGGCCCCCCATCACGTGCGTTGCCTTCCGCCCAGCGTCTGCGCATACGGCACAGCGGGCCTGGGCCGAGCAGCCCGAGGCGATGTGCCCCGGTTGCCCGCACCGGTAACAAAGCCGGCTGCGGTCCTCCTTGGAGGGGCACAGCTCGGCTGTGTGCCCCTTCCCCATGCACTTATAACAATGCATGGGGCGCGCCTCCAGCAGGTAGAGCTGCACCCGGCTCCAGCCCACCCCGATACTGCCCAGCTCAAGCAGCTTCTTCGCTGCCGTCACCGGGCAGCGCATCAGGGCGGAGCTGGAACTCCGCCAGTCCGGGCGGATTTCGCCCACCCGGACCTGCTCGGGGGTGCAGCCCCCCTCGCGCGCGACCGCAGCCTTGACCCGCTCCGCCGTAGCGGCGTCGTCCAGACCCGTGAGGCGGAACTCCGCACACTTCACGGGCCTGGACACCTCAGCAACGCTGAACAGGGCAGCCGACAACCTGGCTGCCAAGGCGTCAGCCTTCTCGTGACTGGACAAGCCGGGGACTTCGATAAGCCTCGCTCCGGTCGCAGACTTGCGAATCCGGAGCGAGCCGATTCCCAGCTCGCCCAGGTTTACCTCCCGCTCGGCCTTAAGCAGGGCCGAGGCATACGATGCCCCCCCTTGGGCTGCCTCCGGCCGTAATTTGAGAATTACGGCCGTGGAGCCGGGGAGCACCACCTTGGGCTTTCGGCCCTCCTCCCTGCCTGCGGGAGCATTGGATGACGCCTTGGCGGGCGCTGGCGCCGCAGGAGTCGCGGGGGCCGCGGTCTTTCGCGGCCTGCGGCGGACCACGTCGGTCCACACCTCCTTAGGGACCTCGGTGGCCCCCGCCGCTGGCGACGGCGTCACCGCGGCCGGCTTCGCCCTTGATGTGGACGGGCCGAAGCTCGTCCACGTCTCCTGCGGGGCCCCACTGCGGGCGGGACCCGTTCCGGTGGCCTGTCTTGCCCGAGGACGTACCTCGAGCTCGGCCGGCGCAATTACCTTCTTCGGCTTAGTCGCCGGCCGACCTGCATTCTCGATGGCCGCCCTCGCGGCCCTCGCCACCGGTGAGCTGTCGCCCGCCAATGGGGGACGGGCGACACTCGGAGGAGGCAGGCGCGACTCAATCGCGGCGAGCCGGCCGTCCACTAGGTTGCCGACGAGCCGGGCGATGTTTGACTCCAGGGTCTGGAGATCCACCGGGCCCGTCGACCCCTGCGCCTTCCTCTCGCTCCGGAGCTCCTGGAACTCCCGGCGGTGCGCCTTGACCTCCTCCCTCAAGGAGGCCACCTCCCGTTGGAGACGGGCGTTGTCAGCTCGGAGGCGGTGGGTCTCCTCCACCTCCGTGCGCACCACCAGGGCCCCCAGGATCTCCCGGATCCCGCTCGCAGCCCTTGCAATTTTTGCGGAGTAGCCCCCCTTGAGGCTCGCCGATTTCCCCGTGAGGTCGAGGATGACTTCCAACATCCCCTCGCCCCTCACCATGAGGTCCTCGGCGCCCCTCTCGAGTGGGCTCGCCGCATCCCCCTCAGGGCTTCTCCCTTCGGGGCTTTCCTTCTCCACCTCGGGGCTCACCCCCTCGGCGCTTCCTGCCGCTACATTTGGGCTCATCCTCGTCCTAAGGGCCCGCTTCTCAAGGAGCGCATTAAATGCCGCCTCCTTGGCCTCCTCCTTTCGCTCCCTTATTTGTTGGCGGGCCCTAGCCAAACTGGGGGCGATACCGCCCCTCTTGCCGCGCCTGGCGGTGGGCACCTTCGCCCGCTCGTCGGGGGTCTCCGTCTCCGACCCCGAGAACAGGCGCTTGCGACACAGCTCAGATTCAGAGAGGGTGGTGACCATAGAGTCGGTCTCCACCCACCCCTCGCCCTCGCTATCCACCTCTTCCCTTCGTGGGCCCTCCGGGACGTCACCCCCCCCGGAACCTTTAGGCCCCAACGTACCCCCCCCCCCACGCGGCATCACCGGAACTCGGCTGTCCAGGCTCGTGACCGAGAACTAGACAGCCCACACAACACGAAAACGAACGACAAACACAAAAACCAAACAAGTGACAAAACCAAACACCAACAAAAACCGCCTATGTTCGTCACCGAACCCAACTACAAACACAAAAAACAAAAACCAACGCAACAAAAACACACGACACCACCAACCACACGGACACGCTCCACACCACCAAGACAATCAACGAAAACGTCAATCGCTCCAACTCCACTCAACCTCCTCGCCCACAAGTATAGTTTTCTAGTTTTAGTCACCACTCACCGGCCACTGCGTTACCGCGCACCAGGTGAGTGGGTCCAGGGCAGACTACGTGGAAGCACTAGAAAACACTTGGGGCCTGCCCCCCGTCGAACAAACCTGGAAGGCGACAAAAAAATACTATAAGGAACTAAAATATCTTACATCAACAGCGATTCATAATGAAAAGAAAGCTTACTTCTCTCAATACATAAATAAAAATATAAAAGATCCTAAAACTCTTTGGCGTAATCTGAAAACAAATATACTCCCCCCTAAAACTGAACATGACCTTCCAGCCTATTTTAACGACCCTGAAACAATTAATGAATCTTTTTTAAGACTCCCTGGACATAGTAATGTTAATATTTCTCTTCTGACTTTTTTTGAATTTAATAGGTATAACTTTTCTAACCATTTTCGTCTTAAACCAGTCGATCAAGCTACTGTTCTTAAAACTATTAACGGGTTGAAGTCGAATGCCGAAGGTATTGATGGTATTACACTTGAAATGCTAAAGCTTACACTTCCTCATTCCTTAGACAGCATCACTGCTGTCATCAATACCTCCATCGTTACAGGTGAATTTCCGGATTGGTGGCTTTTGAGCACTGTGCGCCCCTTACCCAAGAAACCTAACCCACAGGATATTGGCGATTTACGCCCTATTAGTATACTTCCATGCTTGTCTAAAGTTCTAGAGAGGATAGTATATTTGCAAGTTGCAGAATACCTCGAGGCTAATAACATCTTGCCAGAACTTCAGTCGGGCTTTAGAGAGGGCCGAGGTACGAACACTGCTCTGTCTGAAGTGGTTAATAATTTACTGGTAGCACGTGATCGGGGCGAAGGCTCGATCTTGACGTTATTGGACTTCTCTAGGGCTTTTGATTGTATTAATATCAAGCTTATGTTATCTAAGCTCAGTTATTATGGTTTTGATGCCGATGCTGTTCGCTGGTTCAGTAGCTATCTCGCTAATAGGTCCCAAATGGTTCTGTTGAATAGGCATAGTTCTTTGACCTCAAGTGGACTAAAGGCTGTGGACAGAGGGGTTCCCCAGGGTTCAATCTTGGGTCCTTTATTGTTCATTCTTTACACTGCAGATATAACTAAATGTATTCGTCATTGCAAATTTCATATATATGCAGACGACCTACAGGTTTATATTTCATTTGATCCATACAATACGGATGCTGCAGTGGAAAGATTGAATGAAGACCTTGGCAGGATCGCGGCATGGTCTGACGACAACTCATTGGTCTTGAACCCTGCAAAGTGTATGTTTATGGTAATGGGCTCAAAAAAACAAATTAACAAGGTGGTATCAGCTAATCCCAATGTCAATATAATGGGTAAAGCCATTGAACGAGTGATGGAGGCGAGAAATCTTGGCTTAATTATGGATCCCGAGCTTCATTTCGAAAAGCACATTAATATGGCATTACGAAATTGTTTTTACAGATTAAAAATTTTGTATCGAATGCGTAAGTATATTAGTACTAAATTGCGTATACAATTAACAGATTCATTGGTATTATCAAAGTTGAACTACGCAGACACCGTCTACGGCCCTTGTTTGCTTTCTAGAACGAAGCGCCTAATTCAGCGCATTCAAAATGCATGTGCTCGGTTTTGCTTTGATATACCACCTCGAGACCATGTTACCCCCTTTCTCAATGAACACGATATCTTGAAGATGGAAGCAAGGCGCAAACTTCACTTTGCAACATTGTTGTTTGGGGTTATTAAAAGACGCAAACCAGTGTATTTGTATGATAACCTCTCGTGGAAAAGTGACTGCACAGCATTCAATCTTCGTTGTTCCGTGATCCCACTGAATGTCCCGTCCCATAGAACTAGCGCTTTTCGGGGTAGCTTCAAATACGCTGCCACTTTCTGCTGGAACAATATTCCGCCGCCCCTGAGAGACCTAAATTCAACGCTTACTTTCAAAACAAGATTAAAATATCTTCTGCTAATGCAACAAAAGGTATAAGACGCAGGGATGGATTTTTTTTTTTTGTATATTTTAGTTGTGAACCGATGAACTTAGAAGATGCATGTTCTACACTTATTACTATATTTGTTATTAATAACTTTTTATGCCATTATTGTTTAATATATATTTATATCTATATCATTTATATACACCCTCTATAAACTTAAGCAGAATGCATAATTTATTTGAAAACTATATTATATACATATATATTTATTGAATTTACATTGCAAATGTCTACTTATACTGGTAATATCTCTGCCTACCCCGCAAGGGACCTGGCGTGAAGATATATACGTGCATACAATTTTAATGGTCATTCTTCATCCTAACATAGTATTGTAATAGAGATGTAAGTCCTATTTGCTTGGTTGAGTTTTTCTATTTAATTTTATTATAATTAGTTAGTGATCCAACCATCTAATGTATATCTATGGTAGGAGTAGTTTAATACATGTATACGCGCGCTGGTTTCTATTATTAATAATATTGAAATGATCAGGCAGGGTAGCACGCATGTCACGTATTTTTGTTTGAATTTTTGTGTACGTCAGAATCTATACATTTGTTGTTTTTATGTTTATATATGATTAATTGTCTGTTGTCGGGAATCCGACGTCACTAAGGGCCTGACGAAAAACAGCGTTGGAGTACACGGTCACCCGAGTACTTCGACATGATGCTGAGAAGGCACCTTGTTGGCAGCCATTGTAATACACATATTTTTTATAAGAATTTTCACTTATTTCTCTTTGTGTACCATCTTTTTTTTTTTTATTATTATGTGTATTGTTTTAGTGGCTTCTGCCAATAAAATATTTCTTTCTTTCTTTCTTTCTTTCTAGCTGTAACTGTGGGAATAGTGGCCATAAAAATGAAAGAAGAAAAAGTGCTGGGTTAAAGAATACTTACTGTTAAGAAAATAACAAATTTTGGAATCAGAAGATTTTAGATTTTTTTTTAACAGTTGAATCCGAGTATTTTGATTGTATATTACGTTTGGTGTCTAAATATATTGAGAAAAAATTGACGATATTACGAGAAAGCGTGAGTGCCAACTAGTCAGTCCCTCTCGTAGTTATGCGATTACACTCACCTAAATCGTAAACAATTTAGGAAGCAGAGCGGTCGGGACCTTCTAATCGTACTAAATCGTAAACAATTTAGGAAGCAGAGCGGTTGGGACCTTCTAATCGTACTAAATCGGAAACAATTTAGGAAGCAGAGCGGTCGGGACCTTCTAATCGTACTAAATCGGAAACAATTTAGGAAGCAGAGCGGTTGGGACCTTCTAATCGTACTAAATCGGAAACAATTTAGGAAGCAGAGCGGTCGGGACCTTCTAATCGTACTAAATCGTAAACAATTTAGGAAGCAGAGCGGTCGGGACCTTCTAATCGTACTAAATCGTAAACAATTTAGGAAGCAGAGCGGTCGGGACCTTCTAATCGTACTAAATCGTAAACAATTTAGGAAGCAGAGCGGTCGGGACCTTCTAATCGTACTAAATCGGAAACTGTTTTAATTGCGTTTGCATCTTTCGATTTCCTAATCAGTTCAATTTTTTTATAGAACGTCGAAAGGCATACAACCATACGGCCCGCCCGATGTAAAGTGGTTACCGTAGCCTATGAGCGCTGGTAATACATTAAGTTTTTAAGAGAGGTAGGACGCATCAAAACAGCCCCTCTGGGGAAGTACCTCCACCTCACAGAAAACCGCAGCCAAATAACAACTCCCTAGAGGGTTGTTGTGTTCCTGCGTGTGAGTGAGGTTACAAGTAAGCTCCCAAGGTGTGGCTGTGTAAGCAGCAGAGGTGGCATCGCGTGAGTGATAATTAATATATCGCAAGCGTTAATAGGCCATGGTACCCGCTTTACGACGTAGTATAAAAAAAAATAAGTATCACTCGCGCTATGTCACCTCTGCCGCTAACACAGCTACTCCTTAGGAGCTTGTTGGTGACCTCACTCACACGCAGGAACACAACAACCCTCCAGGTAGCTGTTATTTCATTACGGTTTTCTGCGAGGTGGAGGTACTTCCCCATTGGCGCTACTTTGATATGCCCTGCGTCTCTTAAAAACACCCAGACCGAGACAAATAGACATGTTCATACACACAAATGTTGACTCTGTGTGGGAATCGAACCCACGACCGTTGGTAGCAAAATATCTTTACTAAACACTGCGCAACCAAGCTCGCCAAATTTTCTCGTCTGTATTTATGGCCAGTCAAATGAAACCGTTCTATAGTAACCCTCTCCGTGCCTAATTTACTCAACTCCGCCGAATACAAAATTAATAATGTGTTTTACCCTATAATAGCGTGTCAGCCTAATTCCAATAGAAAAGGCAATCAATAAATATTTCAGCCACTTTATATTTCATAACGCGTGTTTCGGTTGCGACCCCTTGTCTATGACGTAGGCGTGACGTCACGCCGTCCACGTTGGCTTCGTGCATCATTTAGACAACGCAAGTTCAAATTACCCGGGGGTAATTTGAACTCCCCGGGGCCCTGGGGACAGTCTACCTAATGAGTTACTGAAGGTCTGCGCGATGCGAAGCAATTTCCGTAGTCCATAGGACTTTCAATACAATCTACAAATGCATTAGTGATCGATAAATACATGTAATTGAAAACGTTTGAAAGAAATCTTCCTTACGTATCACGTCCCTTGCGGGGTAGGTAGAGAGAACTGAATATGAAGGGTCCTTTTTGAAGTGAAAACTTCTTTAGCGGCGTTGTGCACTTTTTGGGATGAGTAAAAAATGTTAAACTCGCGTCAAGACACGTGACCCTGATCGAAAATTCGTAAGATTTTCGTAAGAATTAGAACTTAAGTTCGCTGCAGCACTAAAACATAAGTTACCTCTAATTAAACAAACATGAAGCGCTAGATCGTTCATAGGGCATTATTTTCTCGACGACGAAAGAGTCGTTGAAATTATGGATGAAAGTTGATTTTTCTGAGAGATAAACTTTTTAATGTAAAATAATTGTAATAGTTCTGAAATGTTAAATTTTTAATGTAATATAATTTGTCATGTTTGTGTACGATAGCGCAATAAATGAACATTGTCTTTTACCACATAAATGATAGTAGATACTTTTATACTGATAAATAAAGCATTTCGTGCGAAATTATTCTCTAACCATTCCAAAATATTCAAAAATGCACAACGTTAATGTTCAAGTTTTCACTTCTGCCGGCACTCCCGGAGTGCAACCCGTTTTTTTTATATACTACGTCGGGAGGCATACAAGCATACGACTCACCTAATGTAAAGCGGGTACCGTAGCCTATTAACGCTTGCGATATATCAAATATCACTCGCGCGAAACCTCCTCTGCTGCTTACACAGCAACTCCTTGGGAGCTTACTGGTGACCTCACTCACACGCAGGAACACAACAACCCTCTGAGGAGTTGTTATTTGGATGCGGTTTTCTGTGAGGTGGAGGTACTTCCCCAGATGGGCTGCTTTTTATGCGCCCTACCTCCTTAGACACCTCACCAGCTTCTTTAACATTCATAGATCTTTTCAAGGATGCTCGCCGCTACCTAGGGCTCTTGTCATTACCTGATAAACACGACCATTTTGAATATAGCCGGTGAGTCTTGGTATTCCTTGGCTTTTACATCCTTGCTCTTTCGCATTGTATATCTATTTCGTCATTCCTTCATCCTGCATTCTTTCTACATGTCCGAACCAAACGGAGCATGCCTTTTCTTATCTTAACTACGACACTCTTTTTCAGGCCCATTGTCTATCTATCGATAACTTCATGCCAAATCCCTTGCGGGGTAGGCAGAGAGAACCGAGCGCCACGTGACTCGATCCTTACATATCTCACTCGCTTCTTTAACATTCATTGCTCTTCTCATGCACGCTCCCGGTTTCTGGGGCTCCTGACATCACCTTCTGATAGAACACGACCAATTTGGTCATGGTAGCTAGGTGGCCTTCCTCGGCTCCTACATCCTTCCACTTTTGCATTGTATATCTGCTTCGTCATTCTTTCACCCTGCATTATTTCTACATGTCCGAAGCAACGGAGCATGCTTCTTCTTATCTTAACACCGACGTTCTCTTTCAGACCAACTCTGTTTCTAACATCATCATTGCGAATACGGTCTACAAGCCTTACGCCACAAATTTTGCGCAACGCTCGCATTTCGTTAATGCGATCACTAAATTAAATGAAGACCTCGTACGCATATCTGAATGGAGTAAATCAAACGGCCTTACTGTCAATTCTATAAAAACACAAGCCATTATTATCGGCAGTCCGCGCTTTATCTCAAATATCGATTGGGATACTCTTCCTCCAATAATATTTAATAGTGTTCATGTCCATTAGTGAGAGTGTGAAGAACCTTGCCGTCTACTTTGACAGAACCTTTTCTTGGTCGGTGCAGATAGCGAACATTAGCAGGAAGTTGTTTGCAGCAACTGGCTCCCTCCGTCGTTTGCGGAATGTTCTCCCTATTGGCACCAAAATTTCACCTTCCCATTCTTGACTATGCCGACTCTTGCTACCTTAACCTCATTGAAAACCAATTAAACAAACTTGAGCGCCTTCAAAATCTTTGTTTACGATTTATATTTGGGCTTCACAAATATGATCATGTTTCCGAATTCCGCTCTCAGCCCAAGTGGCTCCCTATCAGGTTACGTCGCAACTGGCACGTACTCTCACTTCTTTATTCTATTCTTTTCAATCCTACTTCTTCTAGTTACTTGAAAGAACGTTTCATCTATCTCAGTGAGGTACGGGGTCGTTGTGACCGTAGTACACGCAGTACTCTTTCCCTTCGTCTGATAATGCCATTTCTTCGCAATATTACTCTAAGTCGTTCTCGGTACGGGCTGTGCAACTATGGAATGCTTTACCACTATCTATTCGCTGAGCACAATCGTCAATGACCTTTAAAAACCTTGTAAAATCTCACTATCTGTCTATCTAACTATAGTAAAATTTGACATTGTCATACGTACATACTTTGTTGTCTGTTGTTGTCCTTGTTACTTTTCTGCTCATTACAGTCATTTTAATATTTTTTTTCTCAATTGTATAGTATGTTGAGTATATGTATCTATGTGTAGAAATAAGTATAGTTATAAATGCGCCACTACCTACTTGTATCTTAACGTTTGTTTCTCTTCCTTTGATACGGTTGTCAGGAAGAGATAGCTTTTGGGATAAGACCGCCTATTGTACTCTTGCAATAACATGTTACTCAAATGTATTTATTATGGTGCAATAAAGTGTATTCTATTCTATTCGACCGCGTTTATCCTACTTTCATGCTCTCCATACCCAGCTCTCGCTTCCATAAGTTTAAGCGTTGGGACCAGCACTGCATTGTGTATAGCGAGCTGTGCATTCTGGCTCAGGTTTTTACTGCCAAGAAGTTTTCCCAACGCTCCATTCACACTGTTCCCAGCACTCACTCGTCTTTCCACATCAGCGGTGTACATTCCATCCCTGCTGAAAGCGAGTCCAAGATATACAATCTCATCCACTTGTTCCAACACTTCATCATCAACCGTAATCCTTCTCTCATTAGTTCTGGATTCTTCTCTTTCAACTACCATTATCTTTGTTTTCCTCGCATTCACATACGTACTTTTTCTTATTTTACTTATATAAAAATGAACGTGTATATGTGGTTTGCCCGGATTTCTGACCACCCTCTGATTTGTGAAGTTTGGTTTGTCGAATTAGAACTGAACTACAAGGAATATCAGCCGATAAATTGCCACCCCCGCTGTTAACACAGTAACTCCTTGGCACCGGTAACCTCACTCGGTCGTAGAAACACAATTACCATCCAGGATGTCATTGATCGGCTGCAATTTATGGGATGCGATCGGATCACCCGTGCATCGCAGTCGTGGGTTGCTGGTCTCATACATTTTTTTTATCCACGTATACTTTGCTTGTCGGGAGGCATACAAGCATACGGTCTACCTGATGTAGTTAGCGTAGCCTATAAACGCATTACTTATTAAGCCAACTCAGCTGGCACACAGTAACTCCTTAGGAGCTTTTGTCACACACACGCAGGAATACAACAACACTCTAGGGAGTTGTTATTTGTCTACGGGTCCCTGTGAGGTGGAGGTACATCCCCAGACGGACTTCTTTGATGCGCGGTATACCCCTCTTAATTTTTTTTTTATTCAACGTCGGGAGGCATACAAGCATACGGTCCACCTGATGTAAAATAACCTTAGCCTATAAACGCTTGCAACATATTAAGTTAGTCGTGCGAAGCCAACTCTTCTGGCACACAGCAACTCCTCAGGAGCTTGCTTTTGCCACTCACACGCAGGGATACAACAACAACAACACTCTAGGGAGTTGTTACTTGTCAGCGGATTTCTGTGAGGTGTTACTTTGATGCGTCGTAAATATTAAAATAATTTTGATTATTAAAATGTATGCATTGCTTAACCATGTTTGACTTGATTGATGTGCGGCATGAAATTGAAAAAAGGTCATGAATGACGAATGTGGTCAACCCCCCAAAATGGAGTCTTCCGTGGAAATAAATTAAAATATAATAAGTCAGCTATTTCTGGCGCGTGATAGACGTACGGACAGAATCAACAATTTGAAATGTTGTGCACATCATTGGGGAACGAAATTATATTTAGGGGCTAATGGATCGATGACTTTGCGTCGGCGGCATCGGTCACGCAGGTTAAGGAGCGCCGATCGCAGCCTGTGGATCCGCTCATCTTTTTTTTATACTGCGTCGGGAGGCATCCAAGCATGCGACCCACCTGATGTAAAACGGTCACCGTAGCCTATGAACGTTTGTAGTACGTTAAGAATCACTCGCGCGATGCCACCTCTGCTGCTAACAAGAGAGTTGTTATTTGACTTCGGTTTTCTGTGTAGGTACCTCTACATACGGACTGCTTTGATGTGCCCTACCTCTCTTTTATCTACCTCACGAAGGAAATAACCTACAAACCAATAAAACACTTGATTGCGCATGAGTTGCAGTACCGTTGCAGTGCAGAACATTTTAATAGAATACACGTATTGGCACTGCACTACTCCTGCACGACTCAAATGACAAGCGTAAACCTGCAGCTGCAGGTTTTTAGTAGAATTGGCCTACAGTTCTCACTACCTACCCCGTAAGGGATTTGGCGTGGAGTTGTAAGTCGTGGAAAAGTTGTTACATTTTTACAAATATTTTATTGTTTTAAATACAAAAATTCAAGATATTTTTATCGTAGTTTATTTACATTTGATAACATATGTGCGCCATTTTGTTCGATAACGAGTAGCCATTTTGTTGGTAGCGACATAATCCCATTGCTGTAGAGATTTTGGGACTTCTGATCAGAAACTGCGACAAGTAGTTTTGGTAGTCCTCTCTTGGCGTTAACCTAACCTAAAGAATTCTGAAGATACCGAAACAGATGAAACTCTATGGTTATCAGGGCTATATGGATGCATTAACACTTCCCAGCCAAGCTCTTTCAATATTGGCTGAGTGGCTAAATATGTTTATGGTTTGGCATTATCATGATGAAAAACCACCCCTTCTCTAATAATCAATTCCGGTTGTATTTATTTTCTATATTTCTTGTTTGAGTCTTATCAGTTGTTGGCAGTACGTAACAAGTCGACCCGAGCGACCATCATCTTCGACATCAAAATTCCCGAACTGAAAACTCTTGAACCAACTTTGTGCTACACTTACTGACACTGCGTTAAGTTCATGAACGTTTAAAATATATATTTTTTTGTGGTTTGCGTCGCATTTTAACCTTTTTTGTAATATAACTTCAGAATGTCTCGAATTTCTTCGTAAATCTTTATTAACAATGGAAAAATGGCGGGAAACCGTTTTACCTTTTCAATTTTTTGTTTTTAAAACTAATACAAACAAATGTATACAAATGTATACAAACAGTATACTTATTTCACGACAAATCAAGCTGTAAAGTTGCCCACAGGACAGGCTTAGCCTAGTGTGGGAACTAAATCAATTTCAGGTTTTATGTAAAATATTATTATTATTATTATTTTATTTTTATTATTATTATTATAGTACCACCAAAGAGACTGCAATTTTTTAACTACTTATAAAATACGAAAAACATTTTTCCTGACCTAATATGTATCATCATGTGTACACATATTCACAAAAATGGAACATTAAGGTCTAGATAGAAAGTAAAATAGTGGTAGAGATGCGAGCGTTGCGAAAAATCTGTTTCCTAACGCTTGTTGACCGCATTCGCAAAGATAATGTAAGAAAGAGAGTTGATCGGAAAGAGAGTGGCGGCGATAAGATATATTAAAAAGTGAGGCAGGAGTGAGAGCAGGGGAAAAAACGGTGAGCGTGCTTGAAATCAGCCATGAATATTAAAGAAGCGGATGAGGTGTAAAAGGACCGAGTCCATTTGACGCTTTGCCTGCTCCCTTGAAGGATACTTTAATTGTTTTGATGAGCTTTTTGGCGCAGACGTGAAACGCACTGTTACACTAATTTAACACCAACGCTCGTGAATGAACGCTTAGAATGGTATTCCCATTATCTCACATTAAAGATGTCTATTTCGTAAGTCTGTAAATAAAATTTTTTGTTTGAATGCGCTGTAGGCAAATTCTACTAAAAAACTGCAACTGCAGTGCTTTGCGGTGTGTGTCAAAATGCATACATTTTGATGTTTCGTTATTCTGTTAAGCGATTATATGATAATAAAGCTTCTTTTCAGTTAGAAATACCTCCACGCTGGCAACCAAGGGGCAATCGGGTGTGAAACTATACGAGTCAATATTAAGTAATAATCCAATTTATAAGATTGAAATATGGTAACATGACATGAGTTAAGTAATTCATTTCCAGGATACGCACAGTTGCAGCGTAGTTGCAGTGCAGGGAACTTTAATAGAATACTTTAATAATAATAAAGATAGATGTAATGGTGTATCACCTGTATTCATCACAATTCAGTCAGTCCAGCCCCTTGCAAGGTAGGTGGGGCGGTTGGTTTAAGAGAAGCAGGGTGCATCAGTCATCATCACTAACGGTAGCGGGTGGGTACCGGTAGGCGCTAGTTCGCATGAACTGATTGTTGGTGGAAGCAAAATTAAATTCCATGTAATTTTGATTTGGCATCTAATTATTTTTTGAGTATTAGCGGCTCTACAATCACCTGTAAAGCTAACTTCGCGCTCGTGCAATGAGGCAAATACGACTATTCGGGCTGTTACGTTCCTACGAATTAGTGGATTGCCAGAAGTTTCTAAGGTTTTACGGCCTGCCTGATGGTGAGCAGTCACCGTAGCCTATGGACATTTGCAATACCAGGGGTGTCACCCATTCGTTGGCGACCCTCTATAAACCTCTTCACGTATTTCTTGAAGAATTGCATGCTGCAGTTCCTTGGAAAAACCTCGGCTGGCAGCTCATTCCACAGTTTGAGTGTTCTCGGAAGGAAACTTCTCTGGAACATATCGAACAATTCTTCAGAACGCAACCCTTGTTGT
Organism: Pyralis farinalis; assembly: GCA_947507595.1. NCBI lineage: Eukaryota > Metazoa > Arthropoda > Insecta > Lepidoptera > Pyralidae > Pyralis > Pyralis farinalis. The sequence goes on from OX382263.1 coordinate 4,826,758, forward strand.
ACAATCGGTAGAACACACAAAGGGAGGCAAAGTCTCTCCTTAAACTTAAGGGTTCAATACCGTGTGTAAGCTTAGGATTGTCGACAATTCTCACAGCTCGTCTCTGAATCGAATCACACGGTCCAAGCTGGTATCCAGGTTCTCCCGCCTAAAGGTGACTGCAGTACTCCAAGTGCGGTCTGACTTGAGACTTACGAGTATATGACATAAGTCTTTGCCCCGCGCTGAAGTACTTGCTTTGCTCTATTGAGCACACCAAGTTTTTAGGACGCCAGCTTGACCTTCTACTCCAGGACGCCTTCTACTACATGACTGGCCTGGTCGTCGTCGCGGTTTATGGTTTGCATGCAATTTGGTCTAACCTACTTTGTGTGCTTCCGCCACCAATTAGTTCATGTGGCCTAGCGCCGGTCGACACCCACTGCAAATGCAACATGCCGACGCTGCCACGGCTGCTCCGGTAGTCTCTGCCTCGGCTGCTGCGGTCGTTCGCCATCTGGAACAAAAACCGCATGCCCCCACCACCGTCGCTGCCACGACTGGCCTGACCGTCGCTGCCACGACTGGCCTGGTCGTCGTTCCGGTTTATAGTTTGTGGTGGGCCGTATCCTCGTTTGCCTACGGAGGTTGTAAATAATCTGTTATACAGTTTGTTTGAAAATGTGATAGACCTAAAAACATGCCCTTATAACAAATTAAAAATTACACTGCAATATTATTTTAAAATACATTACATACCTACATCGGAAGGCATACAAGCATACGGCCTACCTGATGTAAAGCGGTTACCGTAGCCTATGAATGCTTGTAACATTAAGTATCACTCGCGCAATGCCACCTCTGCTGCTAACACAGAAACTCCTTAGGAGCTTACTGGTGACCGGACTCACACGCAGGAACACAACAACCCTTTAAGCAGTTCTATTTTGGTTTCGGTTTTCTGTGAGGTGGGCGTACTTCCTCAGACAGGCTGCTTTGTCCTACCTCTCTTAAAAACACTAAGACAAACGGACATGTTCATGCACACAAACATTTCTCCTTTTTTTATTTGTGTGGGAATCGAATCCACGAGCTGTAGTGACAAAGCAGCGTTATTAACCACTGCCCCATCGAGCTCCTCAAAACGGTTACCGTAACCACCCACCACAGCCCGTCTGATGTAAAGTTGTTACCGAAGTACTCATACATGATTTTTTTAACAACGACATGAGGCATGCAAGCATGCGGCCGACCTGATGTAAAGCGGTTACCGTTGCCTATAAACGCTTGCAATACATTGAGTATCACTCGCGCGATGCCACCTCTGCTGTTAACACAGCAACTCACTCACACGGAGGCACACAACTCCCTAGAGGGAGTTGTTATTTGGCTGCAATTTACTGTGAGGTGGAGACATTTCCCCAGACGGGCTGCTTCGATGTGGCCTACCTCTCTTAAAATATCCAGACCAAGACAAACAGACACAATGTTCAGTTCATGCATACAAATGTTTGTCCTGAGTGGGAATCGAACCCACGAGCGTTGGTGTTAAAGTAGCGTAACAGCGCGTGTCGCCATAAATAATAATAAATAGTAACTTCGGAGAAAGCGCAGCACACCTCTCGACACCCCTGAGTCACTCACACCGGTGTTGCCCCCGGCCGAGTTTCTCTGGCATTTCGGGGGCCCATCTAGTGAATGGCGAGTCACCACCTGCCAAAAGTAACATCTGAATATGATAGTTATGGCAGGTGTCCGTCCCTCTTCTGCAATAACCCAGTACCAATAATCCCTCCAGACATCATTACAATAGACTAATAATTTCCTACACATTCGCAATAGTCCCAATACCTGCCGTGACCTGCTCATAGATATATGGATCTAACGATATTTTTAGGAGCGGGTTTCGGTAGGTGTACAACATAACATGAATCTTCTCAAAAGGGCCTCTACGCGTTGGATCCATATCCCCGCGCACGCCTATCAAATGACCGGGATAATACCCGTGAAAAAATATATATATAATAATTAATACTATCAATATACCTACATGTATATCATGATATGATTAACATGTATATTTATTATTATTATCTCGGTTAGAAGTTAGGTGGTAACATAAGCGACGTAGCCAAATAACAACTCCCTGGAGGGTTGATGTATTCCTGCGAGTGAGCGAGGTCACCAGTAAACTCCTAAGGAGTTGCTGTGTTAGCAGCAGATAACGCATCGCGCTAGTGATACTTTATGTATTGTTAGAGTTCATAGGCTGCGGTTACCGCTTTACATCAGATGGCCCGTATCTCGCCTGATATCGCATAAAAAAATACTCCTTAGGAGCTCACTACCACCACAAACCAGGGAGTTATTTGGCCGCGGCATTCTGTGAGGTAGAGATACTTCTCCAATCCACCAGGTTGCTTACATATGCGTCTTACCTTAGCATAACTAACTCAGCCGACACAGACGGCTTAACGTGCTCTCGGAACACGGAGAAACTCGCAATGACTAATCCCATCCATAGACAGGCTGTAGTGGACACTGCTTAACATGCTTAGGTATGCAATTATCCTGACGCAGCGACGCCGCCATCGAGTTTTTCCGTTGGTAAATTAGTACTCTCTATAGCATTCAGTGAATGTTTACTATCAAGCGAAGTCAATGATTGTTTGTTATATCGCGTGGTAAAAAACAAGACAGTTCAAACTCAACACATTCCGTATTTTCATAGAAAATGTCTATTTTCAGTTCCCCGTTTACGTGTATTATACCGTGTTTATGTATGTAGTGATGTGCTTGACGTGTCACCAAATTATCCAGTGTCCATCGTAGCACTCGCGATGGGCAATGTCGATATCGATAATATCAACCTGTGCAAAAAAGAATAAAAACGCCAAGTGCGAACCCGTCATCACTCTAAAACTTTCGTATAACGCACGAATAATTTTTATATTTTCACTCTAATTTACATCAGTTATTCACATTACACATTTAATTTAAAAAAAGATAATATTCATTGTTCAATATTCAACGTTTTTCCCACTTACATATCAAACAAACAAGTGGACGTCAAAATATAAACAAAAACAATTAAATATTATTTGTGTTAAGTTCTTTGATATAAGCCGACTTCGCCGGCACCACCTTTCACAATGGTTCTAATATCGCTACCGCCGTAAAAAATCTGACCGAAGGTTTACGAATGGCAACTGGACTATGTCATCACTTTATTGAAATTGACCCGTTTTTTGGAGCGAAGCCTTATTTTTAAAACGAATATTGATGATGCCTCAGCTGAATACCACGGAGATTTAAAAGGCCTAAGCGGCATAGCAGGCATAAAACAATATTTTATAACAAATAATTCTAGCGATAATAATTATTAATAATTTAATATTTATTATTTTATATTTAATAATTTTTAATAATTATTTAATGTTTTACTGTTATTAGTGATTAAATAGATTTTATATTTATTTATTTTATTTTTCTACCTTGGAACCTAAACTATTTCCATACAAATCATTCCGTATTAACGGTTTCCGTATTCGCGGCATAATTTGGGAACGTATACCCTGCGAATAAGGAGATTTTCCTGTACACAGATTAGTAGATAAAAGTTCTTAATTATTAACTAAAACTTTCAGTCATATGAGGTACCTCATATGACTGAAAGTTCAGAAATCTTCAACCGAGAGAAATCGATACAAGATCATGTACGAGGAAGTAATGTTTAGTTTCATACATTTTTATTAGTATTAAAAAACATAATATCGATAACATGATTTGCAACACTAGCTCATTATTACTCTATCCGCGGCCATCTTGCATGGATTATTTGAAAACCGTACGTCAGTGAACACGCGCGTTTTCACCGCGCGGGAAAACTTTCGACATATTTTTCAAACAATAATGACATTTTTGTGTTCAGCGATGTGATAGTGCGTGTGTGTGTTTTCATTCGTTAACAAATGGCTGTGTAATATTTAGGTAAGTGAGTGTATTGAAAAATAATTGTTTCATTATCCATATTTGATTATAATCTATTATAATAAAATTACTTCAATTAACCTACGGAAAATTGATATTTTTATGTTGGTATTACTAAAGTAATTGAAAATTAAAGTTTATGAAGGTTAATATTGGTCGCTCATATAACTATTGGGTTATTTTTGGTAGAGTGAAACTGATAGAATATTTTCTTCCACGACTTTGTAAGCCGTTTTGGATCATACCGAGTATCATACGAGAACGAGGCAAAGTGACAAAGTACGTGGATATGTGATTAGTAGAAACTTTCCTGAAGAAATACTTCTTACGAAATATTTTGTCAAATAACAATATATTAGTATAGATAATATATAGATAATATATAAAAAAATAGGTTGTTTGAACGCGTTAATCTTTGGAACTACCCGGTCGGATTTGAAAAATTGTTTTTGCATTTGATAGACCAATTGTTGAGGAAGGAAGGAAAAAGAAAGAACGGGATATCGAAATACGCGAAAACGAAGTTGAGCTGCAGCTAGTATTTTTTTTTTATACTACGTCGGGAGGCATACAAGCATACGACCCACCTGATGTAAAGCGGGTACCGTAGCCTATTAACGCTAGCGATATATTAAGTATCACTCGCGCGATGCCTCCTCTGCTGCTTACACAGCAACTCCTTGGGAGCTTACTGGTGACCAACCTCACTCACATGCAGGAACACAACAAACCTCTAGGCAGTTATTATTTGGCTGCAGTTTTCTGTGAGGTGGAGGCACTTCCCCAGACGGGTTGCTTTGATGCGCCCTACATTCTTATAAGAGAGTTGCGGTGTTCCTGCGAGTGAATAAGAATTCTGGTGTGCGATAGTGCCCACGTTGCACTCAGTCGATTAATTGGGAAGCTTCCTTAGAGCTTTGAGCATAAATACGGTCATTTTGTTTGTTAAAATGTTGCTCAATTGTAAAAATTTTCTCATCCGTAAACAAAATTTTTCTGTGACCTCCCTTTGCGTACCGCTTCAGTAGTTGTTGCGATTTTACCACCCTATTCTTTTTTAAATTATCAGTTAAGAAATGACCAGTACGTCTCTTATAGGCTGCAAGTCCCAAGTCATCTTTTAAAATACGCGACATGGTTCTCTCATCTTCATCTCCCGAGATAAAATCTTTTGCTTTCGGGCAGCATTTCTTCGAATTCTTTCCCTTACTGCTTTGACCACCTTTTTCGTACGAACACTACGTGGACGGCCAGATCTTTTTCTGTCACAAACAGAGGAGGTCTCATTGTACCTATTAATAGCCCGGTACACAAACATTTTACTAATACCAAGCGTATGGAGAGTTTTAAAAATTGCATTTGGCTCCATACCTACTTTGTGTAATGCAATCACAGCGATTCGGTTCTCTTTATCACCCCAATCCATTTTAATATCGCAAAATGTTGTACAATGTATTGGCGCCAAAATGAGAAAACACAATGAACAATCATATAAAAATGACAGATTCCAAATTCAAATGTAATATTTTGTTTATTTTTTATTGTAACAGTATTTATGGCCAGACTAAGTACTGAACGTAATCAGTAAGTATTGGTCCTTGCCACCCCTCCTGCTGCATAGGAGCTTACTAGTAACCCCACTCCCTCGCTGAAACAGTACAACAATCCAGGTGGTCGTTTTGGCTGCGGCTTTCCGCAAAGTGGAGGTACTTCCGCTGTAGGGCTGTTTTGAAAGACTTACTTCTCTTAATACCGAGACAAACAGACATGTTTGTTTTGCGTGTTAAAGAAACATTACTAAACAAGCAGCCAGCCGGTCATAGAAAAAATATTGGATAAAATAAATAATAAATAAAAAAAGCCGTCAAGTACGAGTGTGCCTCGCGCTCAAGAGTTCCGTAAAAAAATATTTTCGCAAATTATTGTCTCAAAAAAGTGTTTTTTTTATGGAGCTATAAATTTACGATTTTCGGATTTTTTCCTTCACTTGTGCTACATAACGTTGCTTCTAACCAAATTTCAGGATTCTAGGTCAACGGTAAGTAAGGTTTTGATTCCCTTGCGAGTGTCAAAATATGCGCATAAACGAGGCATAAACAGCTGTGTCTTTTGATTGCGTTGACATAGAAGTTTGATTATTTCACTGGTCGAAGGGATTACAGATCTGAGTATTTGATATTAATTTTAGCTTGATAGCTCCACCTGTTCCTGAGAAAAAGTGACTGACAGACAGACGGACAACAAAGTGATACTATAAGGGTTTTATGGTACGGAACCCTAAAAAAGACGGTCAGTCGTAGAACAACGTCAGTAGTGAAAACTTCCTAGCTTTGTCATGTGCCGTGTGTCAATTAAACAATCGTTAGAGGCAGACTGCTTTATTCACTATCGACCATCATGGATTAACAATTACTTATGAGGGTACTGGACATACCCTACACTAACACCCCCCTTTTCAAAAAAAAACCAGTTGAGAATGCGCAAGCTTGCATTGCCACAGGAACACCTGGCTCGTCAATTATATAACAATTCATTTTTTTTTAATTTGTCGGCCATTTTGACCATGTTCCTTAAGAGATAGGAACGGTGTTCCTTAGCATTCCTATTCTACTTTTTTATGCTGAATCCGAATCTGAAGTCTTATATTTATATTACTAGGGGCACACTAAAAGTTTTGCACTTCTAGCTAATCGGAACTATTTGAATTTCGAATGTTATATTTTTTGAAACGTTACAACCTACTTAGTAATAAAAAAAAACAATTGGCGGGAAATCATTTGTCAATTGCTTTTTATGACACATCAAAGTTCTACGTACGCAACGAAAATGGAATTGAGTCGAAAAGATTTTAGAGCGATGATTTTTTATGATTTTAAAAGTTCTCTCTCTCCGCAAGACTGTGCTGCTCGTCTTCAAAATGCTTTTGGGAGAGAAGCACCTTCTTTGAGCACCGAGAGGCGATGGTTTGCTGAATTTGAGAGAGGTCGAGTTTCTTTACATGACGAATTTCGTGAAAGACGGCCTTCAACTGCCGTCAACGTAAATAATGTGGCTACAGTTAAGCGGCTAATTGAAGAAAACCCGCGGATTACTTATGAGACAATTCGAGAACTATTGGGGATTGGTATGAGCCAAATTCAGAAAATCTTACACGAAGAATTGAAAGTTCGGAAACTTTGTTGTCGTTGGATCCCTCATGAACTGACAGCGGAGCAGAAGCGGGCTCGCGTGGAATGGTGCTCACAGATGCTACTGAAGTACGACCACGGACATTCTAATGCTGTTTATGACATTGTCACAGGAGACGAAACGTGGATTTATTGTTTTGAACCCGAAAAAAAACAGCAATCTTGTGAATGGGTGTTTGAAAATGAGAACAGGCCAACAAAAGGGAGGCAGGCAAGAAACGTTGGTAAAAAAATGATCGCGTTTTTTTTCTCAGCTACGGGTCCCATCTGCACAATTCCACTTGAAGATCAAAAGAGTGTTAATGCCGAGTGGTATTCTACCATTTGTTTACCCAGGGTGTTAGAAAAAGTTCGCGAAAGACGACCAAAAAGCCGCGTTCTCCTACATCATGACAACGCTTCTTCACACACGGCCAACAATACAAAGTCATTTTTAACTTCCGAAAAAGTACAACTCGTTACCCATCCTGCGCATAGCTCCGACCTAGCACCCTGTGATTTCTGTATTTTCCCCAAAATCAAAGATTTGATAAGAGGTTTCACTTTTATCAACTCCGAAGAGGCAGTGATAGCGTTCAATCAGCACGTAGAAAATATGCCTTCAGATCTGTGGTCCTCCTGTTTTAAAAAATGGTTCGATCGCATGAAAAAATGTTTAAAATGTAAAGGAGAGTATTTTGAAAAGCAATAAACATAATATTTTGGTTATAACATGTTGTTTTTTTAAGTTACGCAAAACTTATAGTGTGACCTACGTATACTTTATCAAATTTGAATCTAAGTTACATTCGTAATAAAACAAAATTGTATGGTGCTCTTTTGAATTGAACAAAATACCAATTAATGAAATATTTGTTTTATTCTATTACCTTCATTGCAATCATTTGATAATTCATAAAATGATTTCAATTATTAAATTAGAAAACTACAATTTTAATTCACAAAAATATATATCAATAAATATAAACCTATGTATAAACATTCACATTCACACGAGCTCGGTTGCTCAGTCGTGAATGACGCGACTGACACCAACGTTCGTGGGTTCGATTCCCAGACAAGGCAAACATTTGTGTGCATGAACATGGCTGTTAGTCTTCGTCTGGATGTTTTAAGAGAGGTAGGGCGCATCAAAGCAGCCCGTCTGGGGAAGTACCCTCCACCTCACAGCAAACCGCAGCCAAATAACAATTCCCTAGAGGGTTGTTGTGTTCCTGCGTGTGAGAGAGGTCACCAGTAAGCTCCCAAGGAGTTCCTGTGTAAGCAGCAGAGGAGGCATCGCGCGAGTTATATATACTTAATATATCGCAAGCGTTAATAGGCTACGGTACCCGCTTTACATCAGGCGGGCCGTATGCTATACAAGCATACGGCCCGCCTGATGTAAAGCGGCGGACCTCCCGACGTAGTATAAAAAAAACATTAATAAGCATTAATTACAATAATTCATATCAGTGGTTCAAATTCTGTGTACATGGATTTGCAAGCGGAAGCAAAACTTAATTAATTTGATAAAATTTAATATAAATGTAATGTTCAAAATATAATGATATAATTTAGGCTAATTATTTTTTGTTTGCTTTGTCTTCATTGTGCAAACAATAACATCAGCTTACACATGCAGATAAAAAAACCTACTCATATATCCTCACGCCAGTTCCACTGCGGTGCAGGCAGAGAGCACCGAGCGCAACCGACGCAGCCATTAGATACCCCGTTGCTTAAAAACTGTAGGTACTCTTACTTGACAGGTAGGTAGTAAAATTAATAGTATTGTTCACAATATATGATTATATTACTAAAATTTTAATGGAGTGTATTGTATATATGTGCCTTACTCATTGACGACGTTGTCTAATTGAATAAATAAATAAATATTGTCGGACAAATTACACAGCGCCATCTAGCCCCAAAGTAAGCGAAGCTTGTGTTGTGGGTACTAGACAACTGATAAACATACGTAAATAAATATTTTTTTTTGTAAATACATACTTATTATACATAGAAAATACCCAGACCAAGACAAACAGACATGTTCACGCACACAAATGTTTGTCATGTGTGGGAATCGAACCCACGAGCGTTGGTGTCAAAGTAGCGTAACAGCGCGTTTCACCACTGCGCCACCGAGCTCGAATGCGGTGCGGTTCATCTATCCGGAGGTCTCACTGTCCTGCCAGAAAGAGTTGCGTTGTCATTAGTTATATGTTGCTGAGGCTGACCCAACTGCACATTGTTACCAGCGGGAGAGGGGGCCGAATGCAATGCGCTCGACGAAGGTGCTACGTCGTCGTAATCTTCGTAATCACGTGAATTACATCTTTTACATTTTTCGGTTTTAGCATTTCTAGTACCGCTTCGACCGTCATCGGGATATAAGTTACTTTTAGTTATTTTATGACTTAAATATTTTAGTTCTCTGAGATCAAACTAATGTTTAATTTCAAATTTATGTGATACCATTAGGTATATATTATGTATATAATTTCTACATCTCTCTAATACAATCCGTAGCCTTTCATTATGAATTTCTTTTATGCTCCCAAATACTAAGAGGTCATCGATGTACATACAAACACCTGCCATATCATCGAAATTTTCATACACCTTACTGTGAAATATTACACTAGCTGAAGATATACTATACGGCATTCTCAAAAGCTTGTATCTGCCAACGGGCGTATTAAACGTACAATAATCTGTGCTATCGTCATGTAATTTACATTGCCAAAATCCGTTAGAAGCATCTAAAGTAGTGAAGAATTTTGCACCTGATAATTTGGCTAAAATTTCATCGAGCGTTGGTAACCTAAAGTGCTCACGTTTTATTGCTAAATTTAACTCTTTTGGGATCTAGGCAAATTCTTAAGTCGCCATTAGATTTTTTCACAATAGTTGTACTACTTACCCAATCTGTAGGCCCCTCTACTTTGGATATAATGCCTTGCGATTCCATTTCTTCCAGTTTCCTTCTAACCTGGTCCTTAATAGGTATCGGTATTTTTCTAACTAAAATAATTCTGTAAGAACCTTTCTCGGCAAACAACCGAGACCTACAAACACATTCTTAAATTCATTTACCAAACCAGGTCGAGTATCTGTCTCAATAATACTATATATTCTTTTTATTAAGTTTAACCGCACACAGGAATGTTTACCCAGTATCGGAGATGAGTTGGCATCTGCAATCTTAAATTCTAATATATACTTTAATCCCTTGTATACCACCATTAAAAAACACTTTCCTAACACTTTTATTTGAGCTCCCGAATATTCGTATACCCTCGTGCCTGTCATCAGCAGGTGTTCACGATCTACACCTAACCTCGAAATATACCTCTCCGGCAAAACATTTACATCGGCCCCCGTGTCCAACTTAAATCTAACATTAACAGAGTTGCAATTTGATCTAACCTGCTTTGTATGATTCCAGCACCAATTAGTTCATGCGGCCTAATGCCGGCCGGCACCCACCCACTACCGTTAGTAGATGCAACATGCCGACGTTGCCATGGTTGATCCGGTAGTCTCTGCCTCGACTGCTGCGGTCGTCCGCCATCTGGAACAGAAACCGCATCCCCCCACCTTGCAACAAGACATAACAGAGTTAACAATCAACGTGGCCGACCACTTGACATCGCTACTATTAACATTACAAATTACCTGTTCATCAGACTCCTGTATTACACATGCGCGAAAAATGATTTTCTCTGGAACACTTTAAAGACTTCTTTCCATACGCAGGGCACTCATATTGCGAATGCAATAATCCACATCGATTGCACCCGGCGCGCGGCCCTGTATCGTTGCTGCCGCCGACGCCGAGCCTGTCGTCCCGCCAGCCACATATCCGCCGCGCGCGGTGCCCGCGCCTCGCTCTCGTGACCAGCCGTAACCGCCAAGCCTCGCCGTCACGGGCGGTGTCGTGGCCGCAAGCCCGCGGTCCGCGCTTCCTCTACCGCGAGACTCATACTTGGAATATGCTCTTCGTTTTGTAACTTAAATACGTTTTCTTCACAACTCTGATCATTATAGTTATTAATACTATTACATGATGTAGCACTTTTTTTATATTAAGATATCTTCGGAATACAACTTTGAAACGATAACTGCACGACATAATGTCTAAAGATTTTTCTAATGTAAGTTCCCTTAAGCTTCCCTAAGTAATCGCTCTCTTATGGCCTTGATCGACATGCCACAAATCAGTCAATCGCATATTAACGACTCCCATAATGTACGAGTATTAAATTCACAACTTCAAATCAGGCTCATATTGTTCAATTGATTCACCTTCACCTGATTTCTTGTGAAGAATTTGTCTCTCCACGGTTACGTTTTATCGAGCTCGGTGGCGCAGTGGTGAAACGCGCTGTTACGCTACTTTGACACCAACGCTCGTGGGTTCGATTCCCACACAGTACAAACATTTGTGTGCATGAACATGTCTGTTTGTATTGGTGTGGGTATTTTCTATGTATAATAAGTATGCATTTACAAAAAAAAATGTATTTACGTATGTTTATCAGTTGTCTAGTACCCATAACACAGGCTTCGCTTACTTTGGGGCTAGGTGGCGCTGTGTAATTTGTCCGACAATATTTATTTTATTTATTTTTTTATCTTTGTTCAAAATGGTTTTTAAACTGTTGCAGAGCTTGTTGTAACGTCGTGCCCTTCGAATGAAACTGATCGTAAACTTCTCTGCACTGTTCACCGATGACGTGTAGCAAAATATTTATTTGAATTGCTGGAGTCTTTTTGGATAACTCGCACGCCTCGTAATATATCATAAATCCTCTGCTCCATTTTTACCAACCGTCACTTAAACTGCCACTCGTAATATTGATCAAACTTTCATCAAAATTAAACGGCAGCGGAGGTGACAATATTGTTTCCATTTTATTTGTTATTTTTAAACTATGTAGAATTATAAAATATCTACTATTCCACAATTGGTTTTATAATTTTCGTTTACCGGCTGCACCATGTCAAGTGGCGTGTGTCAACAACATATAAATAAACTATATAAATACAGGAATTACTCGAAACGCGTAATCGCAATAGAACCTCAAACAACGCAGTGAGAGAGTGAGTGAACGACGGGTTATTTACATAGGCGTGACGTCATTCGCAGTGATTGGCGATCCAACAAAAATGGCTGATTGTAGCATTTTACACTTTTATTTTATTGAAAATCTTAGTAATCTCAATGCTTGTTTTAAGTTTAAGACATTTTTTAAGATCGTTTCGACAAATACATTTTTATATGACACCACTCATTTCTATTTTTTTTAATACTGTCAACATGCCTATTACTTACGAGGGTAGTGGACATACTCAACACTAACAGCTTCACAAACTTGTAAACATTGTTTTTGGGTTGTTAACAAATATTTTTTAGGAAGTATTTTTTATTACATTTTTTTTCTATCAACGAATTAGCAATAAAATTTCCATTTATTGCGCCGTTTCACATGAAAAAGAATGATAATTGTCTAAATAATACAAACGAATTTATAAATACACATCAATTTTATAAAAAATACTAACAACAAGGCAATTTTTCACACACATCTTTATATATGTATCTGAGCGTAACGGTCACGCAAGTTCACTGGTTTTTCCCCATCCCTAGCGTGCTTAAAGAAGTTTTTACTTAAAAACCTGGTGTAATATTGTGTGCAATTTCTAAACACGCTTTTTATCACATTTCTTCGTGAAGTAGTGAGCTGTGACGAATCATCAAATACCCGTGGATACTGTGGTTTGTAATCACTATAGTTCGCTTAAACGGTTTTTACTGCGCCGGGCGATAAACAAGTAACAATTCCGATGGAAAACGGTTGCTGTATTCGTATTAAAAAAATATTATTAAAATTGTTTTTAAATATAAAAGGTTTTAATGTAATTTAATACAAGGTATTATAAGGTTTTTCGGGAAGGATATATTTGTTTTTTTTTTATACAACGTCGGAAGGCATACAAGCATACGGCTCACCTGATGTAAATCGGTTAATGTATACCTATGAATTCCTGTAATACATTGAGTATAACTCGCGGGATGCCTCCTCTGCTGCTAACACAGCAGCTCCTTAGGAGCTTACTGGACCGCAACAACCCTCTTGGTAGTTGTTATTAGGCTACGGTTTTCTGTGAGCTGGAGTTACTTCCTCAGACGGGCTACTTTGATGCATACCTCTCTTTAAAAATACCCAGACCAACTCCACCGAGCTCGTTGCCTATATAAATAAAATAATTATATTAAAATAGTCGTCAAAATATGGACGCTTCATCGGAAAAGATATTTATAATGTAATTTAATACAATACAACGTCGGGAGGCACTCAAGCATACGGCCCACCTGATGTAAAGCAGTTACCGTAGCCTATTAACACTTGTAATATATTAAGTATCACTCGCGCTATGCCTCCTCTGCTGCTTACACAGCAACTCCTTAGGAGCTTACTGGTGACCTCACTCACACGCAGGAACACAATAACCCTCCAGGGAGTTGTTATTTGGCTGCGGTTTTCTGTGAGATGGAGGTACTTCCCCAGACGAGCTGCTTTGATGCGACCTACCTCTCTTTAAACATCCAGACCAAGATAAACAGACATGTTCATGCACACAAATGTTTGTCTTGTGTAGGAATCGAGCCCACGAGCGTTGGTATGAAAGTCGCGTCATTCACGACTGAGCCACCAAGCTCGTCATGTTTATCATTTCTCTTTGTTAATCTACCAGAAAAAAAATCGGTCAAGTACGAGTCGGACTCGCCCACGAAGGGCTCCGTACCATTATCTATAAAAATCGGCCAAGTGCGAGTGGGACTCGCGCACGAAGGGTTCCGTACCATTATCTATAAAAAATGCAAAAAAAATCACGTTTGTTGTATGGGAGCCCCCTTAAATATTTATTTTATTATATTTTTTAGTATTTGTTGTTATAGCGGCAATAGAAATACATCATCTGTGAAAATTTCAACTGTCTAACTATCACGGTTCATGAGATACAGCCTGGTGACAGACGGACGGACGGACGGACGGACAGCGGAGCCTCAGTAATAGGGTTCCGTTTTACCCTTTGGGTACGGAACCCTAAAAACGGCAAAATATCACGTTTATTGTATGGGAGCCCCCCTTACATATTTATTTTATATTAATGTAATTCTTTATTCTTAAAGTGAATATATTACTAAATATTCTGTGAATATTTCAAGCATCTACCTGTTGCCGTTATCAATATCGAGCAAAAATGAGCAAAAAAATCGGCCAAGTGCGAGTCGGACTCGCGCACCAAGGGTTCCGTACCATTATCTATAAAAACGGCAAAAAAAATCTCGTTTGTTGTATGGGAGCCCCCTTACATATTTATTTTATTCTATTTTTTAGTATTTGTTGTTATAGCGGCAACAGAAATACATCATCTGTGAAAATTTCAACTGTCTAACTATCACGGTTCATGAGATACAGCCTGGTGACAGACGGACGGACGGACGGACGGACAGCGGAGTCTTGGTAATAGTTTTACCCGTTTTACCCTTTGGGTACGGAACCCTAAAAATCACGTTTGTTGTATGGGAGCCCCCTTAAATATTTATTTTATTCTACTTTTTAGTATTTGTTGTTATAGCGGCATCGGAAATACATCATCTGTGAAAATTTCAACTGTCTACCTATCACGGTTCATGAGATACAGCCTGGTGACAGACGGACGGACGGACGGACAGCGGAGTCTCAGTAATAGGGTTCCATTTTACCCTTTGGGTACGGAACCCTAAAAAGATCAGTGGCTAAAGAACCAATAAGTTCGTGTTTTTGCATTTACGTACATATTTGTAATTATCACTTGCTCGGCGATGTTTATTTATTTCAACGTGTTCTGCGTGTTTAACGCAGACTTACAGAATATGAATTACACCCAACATACTCGTACCTATGCGTTATAACTAAGTTATAGTTTTTATAGTCATAGTAAAAACGTGACTCGATCCTTACATATCTCACTCGCTTCTTTAACATTCGTTGCTCTTCTCGTGCACGCTCGCCGGTTTCTAAGGCTGCCGACATCACCTTCTGATAAAACACGATCAATCAGGTAAACCGTGGTAGCCCAGGATACGAAACCGGTCTATTGACCAATTGGGACAGGGGCTCATGTGCCAGAAGCGTGATCGTTCGCGACCCCTGCCAATCGATTAGATTGCAATTCTGGCCCGAAAACGCACCGATGTGCGGGTTAGGGCGTCCCCCGGAGGCGACGCTCACCGATCCGCCCCCGTCGGTGCGAAAATAGGTGCATGCGGCGGTGGGGGGCCCCACCCACCACGCAGCGCTAATTCCGGCGGATCGAAGAGATTCGAGTGCTGCATAGGCACGTGGAATGTGAGAGGTGGATTGAGTGATAAGATCAATGAGCTGATGGACGTAATGAATGAGAGATGCTTAGATGCTTTGTGTGTGACAGAGACTAAGCGCAAGGGGAGCGGCACCGATGATCTGCCCGGTGGGATGATGGCCCTATAGTCTGGTGTAGACCGGGATGATCATGCCAGTGCCGGTGTAGGTATCGTACTCTTCTCTCGCTTAGCCTCTGGTGTAAAAGATTACTATTTGGTAGGGTCTAGACTTCTCTGGGTTCGTATAAAACTGGGCATTACGCAACTATTTCTGGTTGCAGCATACGCTCCCGTAAGCTCAGCGTGTGCCCAAGAACTAGAGAAGTTTTGGGAGTCTGTGAGGGATGTTCTGGATTTAGCTGAAGGTAATGAAAGAGTGATTATGTGATTTGAATGGATGGGTTGGGACCAAACGAGACGGCTATGAAGCTGCTCTTGGTCCCTATGGAGATAAGAGAGTGAACGAAGCAGGTAAGTCGATTCTAGATTTATGTATGGAACGAAACCTCCTCGTGTCGAATACTTTATTTCGTCACAAGGATATTCACACGTATACATGGAGACGGAATGACCAAAAAAGTGTGATTGATTTGATTATAATTGATAGACGTCTCCAAAATACTATAATGGATACAAGAGCCTTTAGAGGTCCCACTCTTGAAACGGACCACTACCTGGTGGTAAGCCGGTCTGTGGGACTTTTCAAGAAGTGGAGGCATTGGCGAGTGCGTATCCCTTTCGGAGATCATGAAAGGATAAGGAGTGAAATATTGCAAGATGAAAGTGTAAGGAGAATGTATGTACATCTGGTTAGCGAAAGACTTGCAAATGCAAGTCTTTCCGACACAGATGTGGATGATTGCTGGAAAATTCTGAAAGAATGTATAGTGGATAGTGCAAAAAAAGCATGTGGATGCGCAAAGAGGCATAAAAGATTGAAAGGAGATGCCTGGTGGGATACGGAGGTACGGAGGGAGGAATCCTCCGTAGCAAGAAAGAGGACGGCGTGTCTGGAATATGTATCATCTTTGCCTTTAAATGAGAGTTATGAGAGAAGAAGAAGAAAGAAATGTACCGTCTATGCAAAAATGAAACTAATGCTTTAGTGAAAGAGAAGCGTGAAAGACGAATTATGAATGAGGAAGAGAGGCTGGCGAAAAACTCCGAGGCAAAAACCAAACTCTTTTGGAGAGAGGTAAAGAAGTCTCGGGGAAGATCGTCTGCATCCAGTATAAACAAGATTAAGTCTAAAGCTGGTATCATTCTTGCAAACACTCAGGAAGTGTTAGAACGTTGGAGTGAATATTTTGAAGAAATGTACTCGTTTGAATATGCCTCGGACGCTGCAATGAGAGTGAGTCTGGTGCTCACTCCACGTTGACGGCGTCCGATGAAGGTATAACTATGGATGAGATAGAATGGTCGATACGAAGTTTGAAAAATGGAAAGTCTACGGGAATTGATATGATCACAGCTGAGATGATCAAACTAGGTGGCACTTACGTCCGGGACGCCTTCTGGTACGTATCTCCAGCATAGGAGAACTGGAAGGGTCCCAATGGACTGGGGACGCGCAGTCATCGTACCCTTGTGTAAAGGCAAGGGATGTTGCATGGACTGTGCCAGCTATATGGTCATCAGTTTGATCAGCTTAGCAACAAAAGTATATGGAAAGGTAATTGAAAGGAGAATGAGGAGTGAGGGAGAATGTACGGATCAAGTTTTCTCGCTCCGCAATATCGTAGAGAAGCATCTGGCCACAGACCCGAAGGTTTTCTGCGGTTTTGTGGATCTTGAGAAGGCATTTGATAGGGTTGTGCGAAAGGAACCGTGGTGCAAATTGCCGAGATATGGGATTGATGGCTCACTGCTCCGTGCTGTGCAGTCCACTTACAAGGATTGCTCAGCATGTGTGCGAATAGATGGCAACATATCACCCTGATTTGATGTCAAAATTGGTGTCAAACAGGGTTGCATGTTGTCTGCTAGGCAGTTTATTCTGTATCTTGATAGTTGTCTACAGAGAATAAGATCGACGAATGAAGGATTACGCATGGGTGACCTAGTGGTGAACTGTCTGCTGTATGCAGATGATGCCGTCCTATTAGCAAAAACACCATCTGAGCTGCAAACACTAGTCACAATGATGAAAGATGAATGAATGAAGGCTTACTATTGAATGCGAAGAAAACAAAGATAATGGTATTTGAAAGAGAAGAAACCAGAACCAATGTAAGGATTACCGTAGATGATGAAGTATTGGAACAAGTGGATGAGTTTGTATATCTTGGATGCGCTTTCAGCAGGGATGGAAGGTACACCGCAGATGTAGAAAGGCGAGTGAGTGATGGGAATAGTGTGAATGGAGCGTTGGGAAAACTTCTTGGCAGTAAAAACCTAAGCCAGAAGGCGCAGCTGGCTATACACAATGCAGTGCTGATCCCAACGCTAACTTATGGAAGCGAGAGCTGGGTATGGCAGAAAGAGCATGAAAGTAGAATAAACGCGGTCGAAATGCGAGCGCTGCGCAAAATTTGTGGCGTAATGCTTGTAGACCGTATTCGCAATGATGATGTTAGAAAGAGAGTTGGTCTGAAAGAGAGCGTCGGTGTTAAAGTAAGAAGAGGCAAGCTCCGTTGGTTCGGACATGTAGAAAGAATGGAGGATGAAAGAATGACGAAGCAGATATACAATGCAAAAGTGGAAGGATGTAGGAGCCGGGGAAGGCCATGACTTACCTACCATAACCAAATTGGTCGTGTTCTATCAGAAGGTGATGTCAGGAGCCCTAGAAACCGGCGAGCGTGCATGAAAAGAGCAATGAATGTTAAAGAAGCGAGTGAAGTATGTAAGTATAGAGTCGCGTGGCGCTCGGTTCTCTCTGCCTACCCCGTAAGGGATTTGACGTGAAATTATAGATAGATGGGCCGGTTTGAAGCCCGGCGAGGGCATCTACCAATAAATCGGTGTTATCGGATTTATGTGCATATTTGTAACTAGCTGAAGCCCGCGGCTTCGTACGCATGAAATTTGGGCTTTTAGTAGCCTTTATTTCTCTGTAGACCTGAAATTCTTTCTGTTTAAAAAAAAACAAAGTTCAGGGTCGTAGATGAAACCATAGAGCGATTCCATTTTCGTACAGCGCCATCTATTGACCTTTACAGGAGGCAACGTATATTTATTTTATTTTTATTACATAAAAAATGCGTAGTTATTTAACGTCACAAAAAATACGTATTCTATGAAAATAATAAAAACAAAATGTCAAAGTACCCCCGAAGGGGAAGATATTTCCCCCTATTTTTAAGAGTTTTTCATTTTTTACGCAGGAACCCTAAATATTTACGGGATAAAATGTACCCCATATTCTGCTCTGAACAGTCCTCTACCTACCAGTGAAAGTCCTGTCAAAATCGGTTCAGCCATTTCGAAGATTAGCCCGGACAAACAAACAGACAGACAAAAAAAGTTAAAAATGCGTATTTAGGCTTTGGTAACGTGACAATAATAATATGAGCTTAAGATAAAGGCTTTATTTTGAAATCACAGACAGACACTTCAATTTTATTTATATGTATAGATGTATAGATTATACTCGTATCTTGTACGAGGAAAACATGGTGAGGAAAGCCGCACGTTCAAGAAATTATATTTCTAGAAACGTGACCTAAACTAAGAAAGGTCTGGTCTTCCCTCTGGATTGTGTAGGTCTGACGGCAGTCGTTCCATGTATAAATATTATATGGCTTAGATAGCGGCCTAAACGAATAGGGAAAGGGATAATGTTAGGAATCTAGCTTAGACCTGACCCTGTAAGAACCTCTTCACGCCTTCCTGGAAGAACCCCATACTGTATGTAGTCCCTTGGGAAAACCTGGGCAGAGAGCTCATTCCACAACTTAATAGTTCTCGGAAGAAAACTTCTCGTGACCCCACAGTGCGCGACCATTGCGGTTCCAGTGTATGGGGATGAACTCTCAGCCGTCGTTGTAAAACTGTTGGCATGATGTCGAACAACTCCTCAGAGCACAACCCATTATACAACCGGTAGAACACGCAAAGGGAGGCGGTGAAGGAAACTTGATCTTCGGCCGACTGTACATTTGTCTGTACACAAATTGAGCTATAAAACGCGAAAATACGACTAGGTATTCGTATTTTCGGGTTTTATTACGGAGTCATTGCTACTAGTGGTCATTACAGTACCTTTGACGTTTAGGATGTAGGTACAGTACTTGCCTTGAATATCGCCCATCAACTTTTACCTTGAACTAATCAACCACTGGACGCGAAACCCAATCGCAAATCTATAAAACCACGTTCAAGCGATTGTCGCGGGGGGCGAGGGACGCACACTCGACTAAGATTTATTAGAATATTCACACTGCAGTGTTTATTTTGTACGTACATCATGCATTGACTCTGTGTGAGTTGTTGTTGCGCTATTTACGCGTAAAGCACTATCTCTGTTACTCTTACTACTACTGACTCAGCTATCAATACACACAAATAAAGATTTTTACGTCAACCGCTAGTGGTTCCAAAATTTAACTAATTATCGATTAATGAATGAATGAATTTTCATTCATTCATTCATTGATCGATAATTAGTTAAATTTAGGAGAACACAAAACATCCGAAGGATTTTCAAATAGTATGGATTCAATCATCATCATCGTCTGCCCGTACCGGCCCACTGCTGAACTCGGACCTATTTATATAAGCCAGTGAAGGTTACTTGATCCGTTCTCGGGTTAATTTTTTTAATTTTTTTATTGGTATATTATATAAAGATGCTTACTCTTTTTTCTTTCTGATTTTCTTATTCTGATGTCGACTCCAGTTAACACAAAAACTGATTTTTGTTTTCTTTTATACTATGTCTGGTGGAAAACAAGCATACGGTACGCCTGATGTAAATGTAAGTGCTTACCGTAACCTATGAATGCTTGCAACAAAAATAGTATTAGTCACACTTTACTACCTCTACTGCCGACGGACTCCCTCATTCGCTCGCAGAAACACAACTATCCTCCAAAGAATTATTAATTGGCTGCAGTCTTCTATGAAGCTGGGGTACTTCCACAGTGGAGTTATCGCTGTGACCTACCTACCTCTTTTTCGCCAGAGTCTGTTTGTTAATAGACAGGGTGCACCACGTGCAGGTGTGATAAGTTTTAACTCTTAAGGTGATATTGAGCAACTTGCACCTACTGATTAAAGCAATCTTGGTGTTGTAGGTCAAGTGGAACTGTAGCGGGAGCATGAATGAAATAATATAAACTCTGTATCTCTAAACAATGGTCTACACTCCCGCTATCACTAAACGGTGGCCTTCACAGTGCCAATAAGGTAGGATTACATTTGATATAAATCAATAAGTCTGCACTCAAAATTACATTTAATAAAACAGTAAGGTAAAGAAGGACTGGCGCCACTCGTCATGTAAACAATATACTCCGCACTATAACTATAACGAACTCCGAACTATAACGTAAGAATGAAAAAGAACTATGAAATGTATAACATACTTCGCAGTTTCGTTGTACTCGTATCTTACGTTAAATTAGGACATGATACACTTCTTTCAAAAGGACAGCGAGTGTACTGGGAGATCTGGTAAGAGTTGCCAGGTTTGACTCGCACAACTTACAAAATGTTCAATTGTTACTCTACTGTTTCATCATATGTAAGGATATTGAGTGCAGATTAATTGATTTATTCCTAGTATAATTCCACCTTATTGGCACTGTAGGCCATCGCTTAGTGGTACCAGGAATTATTATTACATTCATACTCCCCTACAGTTACACTTGGCTTACAACACCCAGATTGCCTCAACCAGACTTTGTATTAACTGGGGTCGAAAACAAGCCAAACAATTAAAAAATACAAGCAACTGTTTTTCCTAATGGAAAATAAAATAAAAATGATCCGATAGTGAATCAACATCAATTGACGTATATAAGGTTATGTGATATCTGCTGATCTAAAAAACCGCTCATCTCTGGCAAGGGTGAATAGCAGGTGTAAATTCCCAACTTTCTGTATCGTTACTAAGGCGTTGTCCTAATACAAAGCATTTTGTACAAATAAAGATCGCGCGAACTATATTTGTACGAAACAGTCGCGCGATGATCGCCTAATCGCATTCTATTAGGACAACCCCTACCCCACACAACGCCGCCGTCGTATACTGAGTCGTTAAAAATATCAGCCATGATTTTCACAGTTTCGCACACTTGAATTGAGCTTGTCTAAATTAAAAATTAAGCGAGTGAATGATTTTGTAAGTTGCTCATACCTGGCAACTCTTGCCGGGAGATCTCACAGTATACTTGCCGCTGTTATTTTGAAATAGTGCGCCGTATAAGGAAATTGTTTCTTGCGTTATTCTGTACGTTCACAAATACATTTTACGCACAAAATAGGTACAATCACAATATTCAATTTGTATTTTAAATAAACAATATATTTTTTTATATGTTACTTAGATCGATTATTTCGCACACCTTATACTGAATAAAGTTCCGCACGGCAAAGCGGAGCGAAATGACAATTTGTTTTTACATCGATATTCCAATACCTTTTTGATTAGCATAGTAATAAACGTATTCATTCATATCAATATCGTTCATCAACAGAGTCAAGCCCTAGTTAGAAACAAATTTGATGACCGAACGGTAGAATGAACGGTAACCCGACTTGTTACAATAGATAATTTTCTTGGTTACATTTCATTCAACAATGAGTATATTTTAAAATGTCCGTATTATTTGGTGCTGTCATTTAACATTTAATTGATTTTACAAAAAATAGCAATATTAATAGGATAAAATTGTACTTACGAGTGAAAGGAAACATCAACTGTTCGCCCACTATAGTTTTTGCAAAACAATACAGCGCATTTCACCATTTTTTTGCAATGTTTTTCCGTCGAGCTCTCAAAGTTAACTGACTTGATAATATCGTTCACCCTGAATTAAATTCAGGGTCCGTGACAGAGGGGTAAAAGGCGAGAACGACTGAGTGTCGTGTCCAGTGGTTGATTAGTTCAAGACTTTTACAAACGAGTGTAAGTTTTTTATTTCACCTATTCTTATTTTAGTGTTATCCCGCGGTATATCACTGGCAGCTTTCCACCAGTAATGTAACAATTCAAGATTCGATTTTCAGCATTGGGCTGCAGTGGAGTAAATTGTTTTTACTGCTGAGCGCAATAATATTCGATTATATACATTATGTAAAAAAAAAATTATTTTTTTTGTACTACGTCAAGTCACAAACCCAGAGATCTACGCAAAAACATTCGGATACTGTGAGCGATTTTGTGTGAATCGGAACATATATAATTAATCCATCCATGTCGGTAGATGTAATAATTGAATAACCAATGTAAGACAAATGTCACCTCAGTTTTCCTGCGACCACGGACGCTGCAAAGCATTCGAAACGTCGGGTTAGGGATGGGCAAATGAAAAATATTTATCGATATATATCGAAATCGATATTTTTATAAATATCGATATACGTATAATAAAAAATATCGATCTTCCGATATATCGATATTTTTTCCAGGAGGACATGGTAATACTTATTAAGTATTATCCGCTGTTGCATACATGCGTCGTATATACAGAAATCTTAAAAAAATATCGAATTTGATACAATTTCGATACACTGAAATAAATATCGAATATCGATAGTTCGAGATTAAATAAATCGATTATTTTTTTAAAATATCGATATTTCGATATATCGATATTTTTTACCCAAGCCTACGTCAGGTTCAACAAAATAAATAAAACACGCGATACTTCCGTTAAAAAATGTTTAATTCAATGTATAACAATCACGAAAACCTAAGACAATACAATTGTATCACAATTGTGTTTTAGCACAAATATAAACTTGTATTACAAATAAATTGTTTGATTTGATTTGGATGCGAAAGCAGAAGGATGTAGGAGCCGAGGAAGGCCGGGGAAGGGACGTTGGTGTTGTGCTAGCAAATGACGAGCTCGTTGGCGCAGTGGCGAAACGCGCTGTTGCGTTACTTTGACACCAACGCTCGTAGGTTCGATTCCTACACAGAGCAAACATTTGTGTGCATTAACATGTCTGTTTGTCTTGGTCTCGATGTTTTTAAGAGAGGGGCGCATCAAAGCAGCACGCCCGGGGAAGAACGTCCACCTCACAGAAAACTACAGCCAAATAACTACTCCGTAGAGGGTTATTGTGTTCCTGCATGTGAGTGAGGTCACCAGTAAGCTCCTAAGGAGCTGCTGTGCTAGCAGCAGAGGTAGCATCGCGCGAGTAATACTTAGTGTTTAGCGTTTATAGGCTACGGTAACCGCTTTACTTCCGATATTGGTTAAACAAAAATCAGAACGAATAAATTTAACCTATAAAAAGTAGTAATTACACAAAAACCTATAAAAAATAAAAACGAATCCATAATATTCCATACTTATGTAGAATACATGGGTGTTTCAAATTTTAGGTCGCACATACGTTTGAAAGTAACCACTGTGTCACTGTGCTCGGCGGTGATGGAAAACATCGCGAGGAAACCCGCACGGCCAAGAAATTATATTTTGAAGGACGTGTGACCTTAACTAAGAAAGGTGTGTTTGTCACTATGGGTTGTCGAGGTCTGACATGCAATTCTGTAAGAGCAAACATCCTTACATCCTGGAAACATCGGCTGTTACAGCCTTGAACACAAAATTGCAATTCTTTGGTGTCGCTTTTCATAGTTGTACGACACTAGCGCCGCAAGGCTGCGTTTGGAATTGGAATTCTACAAGGCAAACAGCCTCGCGTACGCTTACAGCCTTATATAATACCAAATAATTTAGCCGTGATCGCAGTAGACGATGTCAAAGCTGTGACATCTGTGATCACAGCGAAGCACACAGCCAGTACGAGTTGCTTAGAGAATTGCATGGCTGATGGCAGTCGCTCCATTTCAATATCCAATTCTAATGGATTATGAAACGGTCTAACACTAAGAAGACGAAGACTTAATATGAATTTTAAATGTTGGCGAGTAAACTGTAACGTAGATTTAAGGACTTGTTCTGTACGCCTGACTATAGGTATAAGGTAAATATTTTCTATATTTTCACACAATCTTAAATACATATACCTAGTCTTGCCATAAATACTGAAAGAAAGAAAAAAAAAATTTCTATTGCAAATAATATTTATTACTTTTACAGTGTGTTAGTTTAATACATAAATATAAAACAATTAAAAATCTAAAAAGCTTATTCGAAGTGGTCTCCATTGGGTGCCATGCAGTCCTTTAAACGTTGATGCCAGTTATCAATAGAAGCACGCACTCTTTCCATGGGAAAATTCTTCACTGCCAATCGTACGGATTGATTTAGGGACTCCAAATTATCATGGCGTTTAGAGCAAGCCGTACTCTCTAAAACTGACCATAAATCATAATCCAGCGGATTAAGATCGGGACTAGACGACGGCCAGTCTTCAGCTCTGATGAAGTCCGAAACGTTCGTTTCCAACCAAGACTGCGTAGACCGAGCTTTATGACCCGGCGCCGAGTCTTGTTGGAAGGACCATTCTTGGTTATTGAACATGATGTTGTTAAGGGGCTTCACTACCTTCTCAAGAATGGTATCTTGATATACTTGTGTCGATGTTTTGATACCTTTTTCACAAAAGTATGGCTCATTCACTCCTTCATAGCTAATACCCCACCACACCATCACTGAAGTCTGATAGTGCCCACGTTGCACTCTGTCGACTAATTGGGAAGCTTCCTTAGAGCTTTGAGCATAAATACGGTCATTTTGTTTGTTAAAATGTTGCTCAAATTTAAAAAATTTCTAATCCCTAAACAATTTTTTTCTGTGATCTCTCTTTGCGTACCGCTTCAGTAGTTGTTTCGATTTGACCACCCTATTCTTTTTAAAATTACCAGTTAAGAAATTATCAGTACGTCTCTTATAGGCTGCAAATCCTAAGTCATCTCTTAAAATACGCGACATGGTTCTAGATGCTATCTTCATCTCCCGAGATAAAAACTTTTGCTTTCGGACAGGATTTCTTCGAATTCTTTCCCTTCCTGCTTTGACCACCTTTTACGTACGAACACTACGTGGACGGCCAGATCTTTTTCTGTCACAAACAGAGGAGGTCTCATTGTACCTATTAATAGCCCGGTACACAAACATTTTACTAATACCAAGCGTATGGAGAGTTTTAAAAATTGCATTTGGTTCCATACCTACTTTGTGTAATGCAATCACAGCGATTCGGTTCTCTTTATCACCCCACTCCATTTTAATATCGCAAAATATTGTACAATATATTGGCGCCAAAATGAGAAGAAAACACAATGAACAATCATATAAAAATGACAGATTCCAAATTCAAATGTAATATTTTGTTTATTTTTAATTGTAACAGTATTTATGCCCAGACTAAGTATACTATACTATACGTATATAATATTGTTTGTCATGAGTAAGATTTCGCCGAATCCTTAGTACTGGGCAACGGACTCCAATTCTAATGGAAACAGAACAACGCTGCTTCCATGTACATTTATAGCAAATTGAAGAACATGCAATTTAACGTCTACAGCGCCTGATGATGCCTCGTGGAGAGGCGAAACACGTGTCGCAGCGACGACCAGGCCAGTCGTGGCAGCGACGGTGGTGGTGGGGGCATGCGGATTCTGTTCCAGATGGCGGACGACCGCAGCAGCCGAGGCAGAGACTACCGGAGCAGCCATGGCAACGTCGACATGTTGCATGAACTAATTGGTGGCGGAAGCACACAAAGCAGGTTAGATCAAATTGCATGTAAAATTGACTTTCGCAAAATAACGCCCGAATCTATTAACTATGAAGAATAATAGTATTTAATCAAGAGTAAACACGACCGGAGCCAGGGCAGCAAGGGAAGCGGGGGCATGCAGTTTATGTTTCAGATGGTGGACACTCGCAGAGACATGCATCTGCTAACCGTAGAGGGTGGGTGCCGGCCGGCGCTAGTTCGCATAAATCAGTCGGTAGTGGAAGCACACAAAGTGAAATTAAATAGTATGTAAATTTAACTTTCGCAAAATAACACTTATCTATTAAGTATTCAACCAGCTCATATAGTGATGAGGTGTTACCAGCGGGTGTGGCAAATCAGCCCAACTGGTATTGGGCACAAAAGCAAATGTATCGAATACAAATATCGTGTTCAAGAGTTCATTAATAATTACCGGAAACTATTTTAATTGCATCTCAGAAATGCATGCTTGGAGTCATTCAATGTGACGATGCGAAGTGAGACTAGATAGATAGGTTATTGTTTCTGAAATGGCAAGCTACTGGGCTATACCAAATATAAAGGAAATATTTATTTCACTAAACTACAACATTATATTACGTTATAGAGCATTTTTTTATTATTCAACTTCGGGAGGCATACAAGCATACATTCCACCTGATGTAAAGCGGTTACTGTGGCTTATAAACGCATTAGGTATCACTCGCGCGATGCCAAGTCTGCTTCAAACACAGCAACTCCTTAGGAGCTTACTGGAGACCTAACTCACACGCAGGAATACAACAACCTTCTAGGCGAGTTGTTATTTGGCTGCGGTTTTCTGTGAGGTAGGGATATTTCCCCAGACGGGCTGCTTTGATGCGCCCTACCTCTCTTCAAAACACCCAGACCAAGACAAACATTTGTGTGCATGAATATATCTGTTTGTCTTGTCTTTAAGAAGGGCCCGTCAAAGTAGTCCGTCTGGTCCGCCTTCTCACAGAAAACCGCAGCTAAATAACAACTCACTGAATGGTTGTTGTGGTCCTGCGAGTGAGTGAGGTCACTAGTAAGCTCCTAAGGAGTAGCTGTATTGGCAGCAGCGGTGGTACCTGCTAATTTAATATGTTGCAAGTGCTCATATGCTAAGGTAACCGCTTTACATCAAGTGGGCCGTATGCTTGTGTGTCTCCCGACGTTGTATGTAAAAACCCTCAATGGACGTCGCTTACGGTTCGGATGACTTATCTACTTCTAAATTTGCAGATCTATCGTTCTATGGATATCAGTTGCGCCGTTGCGTGACTACACGTCTACCATAAATTGACCTGTCTACCAATTTCTTTCCATTATTTATTACAGAAAAGTAACAATGAGGATATATATTTCTTTGAACAGTTCCCTGAATGGTTTTCTGCAGCCCTATGAATAGAGAGAATGGCTCTTATTTTCAAGATAAAAATAATTTCAATATCAGCCCTCGTTCCCACAACAGTATACCATACGGCATAATGCTGTGAAAGTAGCTGAAATAGACATAGCGGGCAGGTAGCCACATCGAGAGATGTGATTTTCTCCTGACCTAAGAAAGATCTGGTTTTCTCCCTGGGTGGTAGAGGTCTGACGACAGTCGCTCCATGTAAAAATCAGTATCTTCGCCAAATCCTTAGGCTTAGGTAGCGGACCCCGCCAACCCTAATG
Source organism: Pyralis farinalis (assembly GCA_947507595.1). NCBI lineage: Eukaryota > Metazoa > Arthropoda > Insecta > Lepidoptera > Pyralidae > Pyralis > Pyralis farinalis. The sequence goes on from OX382263.1 coordinate 4,854,811, forward strand.
GATTAGTAAACCAGATAACGCAAGGAAGAAGAAGTGTGACTTAACCTAAGAAAGATTTGATTTTTCTCTGGGTTGTGGAGACCTGATAGCAGTCGCTACATATAAACTGTGTCTTCGCCAAATCCTTCGGCTTAGGTAGCGGACTCCGCTGATCCTAATGGATTAGGATGACTCTAGGAGTGTTACAAAAATACATATCTGAGTAGTTAAACCTTAACTGCAATGGTGAGGTTCAAGTTATGTTGGTTGAAGAGCCTACCTTGAAACTCAGTTAACTGATCGTTCAAATAGACGAGTTAGTGTGGAAGGTTTCATCACAGTTGTAATCTAGTGGGTATCGATTAAAATTAACTATGTTTAAACTGTAATTATGCTATGAAGTTCAATTATCTGATGTACTAGTAACAAGTCAATTTATTAAACAAATTAAAATTTTCTAAAAATACTCCAACCAATAAGCATACTATGTATTTTAGAACATCTGGTTACTACAAACTTAGTATATGTATATATTAAAAATATCTATAACTAAATTAGTAATTATATAATATTCATTAATATATTTTATTATATCACGGTGGGTATATGCTTGTATGTCTCCCGACGCTCCACCACCTGATGTGAAGCGGTTACTGAAAGTTACAGCTCCATGCACCAATACAGTTTCCAGATGTTAGCGAACCCTTGATCCGAAATCCCTTCCGAAAAAAAAATAATAAAATTGTCTGTTGTTACTGTGATGGTTGGGCTTGTATTTTGTGTCTTTTTTTTATACTACGTCGAGAGGCATACAAGCTTACGGCCCACCTGATGTAAAGCGGGTACCGCAGCCTATTAACGCTTGCGATATATTAAGTATTCGCGCGATGCCTTCTCTGCTGCTTACACAGCAACTCCTTGGGAGCTTACTGGTGACCTCACTCACTCGCAGGAACACAACAACCCTCAATGGAGTTGTTATTTGGCTGCGGTTTTCCGTGAGACGGAGGTTACTACAGACGGGCTACTTTGATGCACCCTACCTCTCTTAAAACATCCAGACCAAGACAAACAGACATGTTCATGCATACAAATGTTTGCCTTGTGTGGGAATCGAACCCACGAGCGTTGGTGTCGAAGGCGCGTCATTCACGACTGAGCCACCGAGCTCGTCAAGAAAACTATACGCGTATTATTTATAAAAATATGAAAAATTGTTGATAGATTCAGGCGTTATTATGCGAACGTCAAATTTACAGGCAATTTGATCTAAACTACTTTGCGTGCTTCCGCTACCGATTAGTTGTTGAACTAGTGCCGACCGACACCCACCCACTAATGTTAGTACATGCATGACTACTAATGGTTGATGCATGGCAGCGGTCTGCTACTGCTCCGGTCGTCCGCCGAGCAGCCGAGCCAGAGACAAACGTAGCAACCAAGCAAAGAAAAAAAAAAAAAGTTTAAATCAAATTGACGACGAGCGTAACGCGTCACTTTTTGTTAACGCGTTCACTTGATTTTACTCCTCATAAAATTTCCGTGATTGTGCCGCTGTGCAAAGGTAAAGGTTCACAGCAGGAATGCAAAAATTATCGTGGTATAGTGACAACAGCATGCTGAAAGCTATCGCTGAGGATGTGCATGCACCTGTGCTGAGGCATTTCGTCAGGACTATGGCCGAAATAAAAGGTGTACACTCCGTGGTTCGTTGTCGTTGTAGTCCTCACGGAATGCCTCTCAGGTACGTAATATATTAAAATTGTCAGTTTCCAAATTTATTAGTAATGCTTAACATTATTTTAAGTTTCTGTCTACTAACCAATGGATCTATGTTATCTGAAATAAATAAATAAAATAAATAAATAAGCCTCCTGAGTGTTGTAGGCAAATTGTATGTATTATACAATAAATTTGGTTTCGAAAGGGGATGGGATGTGTGGATCACCTTAAGGTGTATAACGGAGAAAGCCTTAGCAAAACACAAAAAGGTTTTCTGCGCGTTCTTCTTCTTGACTTGGAAAAGGCTTATGACAGAGTGGCGAGGGGCGAACGTTGGACTACGTTTTCCATGTATGAGGTGGACAGTATTTTGATACGAGCACTCGAGTCCTTGTATAAGGATTCGAGTGCCTGTGTCAGGGTAAATGGGGTCTGTACAGACTGGTTCAGCATCGAATGTGGTGTTAGACAGTGTAGCATCCCTTTGGCTGTTCAACTTATTTTTGGACAGTTGTTTAACAAACTTGAAAGAGTATGACTGTGGAATAAAAATGAATGAGTCAATATTTAAAACCCTGTTGTACGCCGATGATCAGGTTCTCCTTGCATCTTCGGCGGAAGAACTACAACAAATGGTAATGAATGAGGCCTTTAAAAGGAAATGTATGAAAATAAATGTTAAGAAGACGAAAGCGATGGTGTTTGAAAGGAATGAAAGTGTTACAGATTGTCAGATAATAATCGAAGATGAAAAAGTGGAACAAGTGAATGAATTTGTGTACTTAGGTTCTATGTTTACGAGAGATGGAAAATTTGAGAGCGACATTGAAAGAAGAGTGAAAGCAGGAAACCGTATCAATGGTGCGTTGTAATCCGTGGTAACAAGCGATAACATATCGAGCATAGCTCGCCTTGCTATTATTCAGGGTGTATTAACGCCAACATTGATGTACGGCAATGAAACATGGGTATGGCAGAAGAAGCACGAAAGCAGGGTGAACGCCGTAGAAATGAGAGCGTTGAGGAGTATGTGTGGAGTGAGAATGGTTGATAGAATAAAAAAATAGCACGATACGAGAACTTTGTGGAATGAAAGTTGATGTAGTGACAAAAATTGAAAAAGGTATAGGTACTGAAATGGTTTGGTCATTTAGAAAGAATGAATGACAAAAGAGTTACGAAAGAAGTGTATCAAGCGAGAGTGAATGGTGATATCGAGAGGGGCCGCCCTAGACGCACACATATAGTTAAAATTGGTGATGTGTCGAAAAAGAGCCAAATCAAAAGTACCCAAAACCGAAGAGCATGCATGAAGAGGTTGATGAGTGTGGAAGAAGCGAGAGCTGTATGTTTGGATCGGTGCACCTGGCGTTCTATAGTCTCTGCCTACCCCAATGGGAGACAGGCGTGATGATATGTACGTATGTAAAATTTCCGTACCGGACCTCAAAATCGTTTCATAAGGAGTAAACTTCAAACAAAATTGTTGTGCGGCCATTCACGTCATATAGAAGTATTGAAGTGACATTATTTTCGCTCTCTGCTTCACATGTAATGCCCCGTTATGTCATGGAAATGGCATAAAGAACAAATATGCATAAAACTTAATCGATTTTCTTATGCACAGTACATGCTTGCCAAAGTAGTAAACCAATCGGCGTTAGTTACTACATATCATGCATACTTAGAATCTGTACTCAGTACTGTATGCACTATTTTCTAGGGAGACTCAACAGACAATAGCAAAGCTTTCAAAGTCTATGCCGGAGGTATACAAGCATACGGCCCACCTGATGGAAAGCTGTCATCGGAGCCTGTGAACCGGACCGGCTGCTTTGATGCGCCCTGCCTCTCTTAAAACACCCAGACCACGGCAAACAGACAAGTTCATACACACAAATATTTGTCCTGTGTGGGAATTGAACCCACGAGCGTTGGTGTCAAAGTAACGTAACAGCGCGTTCCGCCACTGCGCCACCGAGCTCGTCAATTTTTAACGTTCGCTTGTCGTGACATATTTATATTTTTTATTATATCTAAATATTTAATTATATATCGTGTTATTTCGTTTTGAACATAAAGTTATATGTTTTAAACCGCAATAAAATAACTACTCCCTGGTGCGTTGTTGTATTCCTGCAAGAGAATGTGGTGCAGTGGCGTGCACAGAGATTTTTGACAGGGTAGGCAGAATTTTTTTAAAGCTATTAACTTACCAAAAAATACAGCATGTTGATTTTGGTTACCCAGTCTTGTGGAAATAATGATGTATGTGATTGGTTAATCACCTCAAATATCTATATATTGATTGATTTTATATACATATCAATTTGCAGATATTCGAAGCGGCCTTTGGGCGCGTTTGTTTGATGTTCTGTATTTACAAATAATAGCAGCAAAAAAGTTTGCAATTTAACATCAATTTTATACGAAAAAAAGAAATGGCACTTTCTGTCACTCTAATTATATGGAGCAAACTACTCTTTAAAATAGTTACGTAGCAATGTTCGCGACACTTCGGTAATTTACGTCATGGTTCAGCTGAAAAGACACTGTCTAACCTATGCGATTGTGTGCGTTATTTGTGTTATTGTGGGCAATGTATTTACAGGAATGCACACTAAACTATCCGTATTACCAACACGGCACACACACGTAAATTTAGACAGAAATAGTGTGTGTCTCTGCCGTTAAGCTCCCATTGCGGCGCTAGTGTAGTAGGTACATCGATGTAGCGGGTATTAGTGAATCTATTTTAGTAACTTGCACCGATATCGATAGATGGAGCTGTTTTTAATTTATTGTTTTTGATACGAAATATTAGTTAAAAATTATGTTTAAGAATTAAGCAACATCGGATGGTATTTATCAAATTGATAGGGTAGACAATGTCTTTTTGCCTATATGGAGTGCACGCAACTGGTGTGATGATCAGTAAGCTCCTAAGGAGTTGCTGTGTTAGCATCAGAAGGAGCATCTCGCGAGTGATACTTGATGCATTTCAAGCGTTCATAGGCTACGGTAACAACTTTATATTACATAGACTGTATGCTTATATGTATGGTTACAAGTGAACTTCACTAGTACTTCTTCTTCCCAAGTAAAGAGCGAGTTCTTTACAAGGGACAAAGCGCGAGCTATGCGCCTTGTATTGTAAGTGTTCATAGGCTACGGTGATCACTTTGTCATACCACTAAGTTGGAAAACATGCATACAGCCTGCTTAATGGTAAGCAGTTACAGTAGCCTACGGACTGTTGCAACACCAGGGGCGTCATTCGTGGGTTACCGACCCTTTATAACTAGTTCATTCCACATCTGAAGAGTTCTCTAAAGAAAACTACTTACGAACCGCACAATACGCGACTATTGCGGTCTCAGTGTGCGAGAATGAATTCCCAGCCGTCGGCGAGCGGTGCGATTGTAAAACGAAGCTGTTGGCATCATATTGAACGTCTCCTCTGAACAGAATCAGGTGGGCAATACGCTTGTTTCCCTCCCGACGTTGTATTAATGATGTAAACAATGCAAAAGTATACTGTACTTTCCCTATGCAGTAATTTTACAAGGTTTTCCCAAGGGTAAACAGTCCTTGGGGTGGAAGTGACATTATGGTCTTTAGAGACAAAGCAATATACATTTCACGTTTTCCACTCCGTCGGGTGGTAGGGCTTATGTTATTTCATAAAGAACCTCTCCGCTGGAAAAGTGCCTCCACCTTAGAAGGCAATACAACAAGTAGCTTCATTCATTCGCACGAACAACCCTGTAGATAGATGTTATTTTGCTGCGGTTTTCTGTGAGGGGAAGGTATTTTCCCCAGACGGGGCTGATTTGATGCGCCCTACCTCTATTAAAACACGCATACCAAGATAAACAGGCATGTTCATGCACACAAATGTTTGTCCTGTGTGGGAATCGAACCCACGACTCCCCTCCAATACCGGCTCGTCAAATATTATTTGAAACTGACCTCAAAAAATTCCACCCATCCTTTCATCGAGAGATAGTTCAATAATCGGCAAGATGTACCACGTACATAAGTTTTCTAGGCTGAAATTGTGAGTGACACCAGTAAATTGCTCCACTAAACCACCTACCGTATGCTTTGCCAGTCAAGTTGTATAAAAAATTTACTGAATAAATTATATCATCACGAAATATTGTTTGCCAAAGTCACACATATAATATGTCACATACAACATATTTATATACTGAGGTGAAGTAAATTACGTACGTCATTTGAACATAAAAAATCGTAAAGTGCGAGTCGTATACACGCTCGAAGATCCCGTATATCCTTTAACGCTTTAAGGCGGTCTCTCACTGGGAGCATTTGCATATAACATATAGGTTTTTTTTTGAGTTTTGTTGAGTGAGAACCAATTATCACAGTGCTCTACTTGTGATGAAAAGATTTGTAACATCCGTTATACCATGTATCAATTCAATTCGCACATTATGATCGAGACTACTGTAGGCCGATTCTACTCTTTTTTAGGGTTCCGTACCCATAGGGTAAAACGGAACCCTATTACTGAGGCTCCGCTGTCCGTCCGTCCGTCCGTCCGTCCGTCTGTCACCAGGCTGTATCTCATGAACCGTGATAGTTAATTGAAATTTTCACAGATGATGTATTTCTGTTGCCGCTATAACAACAAATACTAAAAAATAGAATAAAATAAATATTTAAGGGGGCTCCCATACAACAAACGTGATTTTTTTGCTCATATTTGCTCGATATTGATAACGGCAACAGGTAGACGCTTGAAATTTTCACAGAATATTTAGTTATATATTCACTTTAGGAATAAATAATTAAATTAAAATAAAACAAATATTTAAGGGGGGCTCCCATACAACAAACGTGTTTTTTTTTGCCGTTTTATAGATAATGGTACGGAACCCTTCGTGCGCGAGTCCGACTCGCACTTGGCCGATTTTTTAAGAGTGGTAGGGCGTATCAAAGCAGCCTGTGTGGGGAAGTACCTCCACCTCACAGAAAACCGCAGCCAAATAACAACTCCCTAGAGTTCACCAGTAAGCTGGTAAGGGGTTGCTGTGTAAGCAGCAGAAAAGGCATCGCGCGAGTGATACTTAATATATTACAAGCGTTAATAGGCTAAGGTAACTGCTTTACATCAGGTGGGCCGTATGTTTGTATGCTTCCCAACGTTGTATAAAAAAAAAATGGGTACTTATTACGTACGCGCGTGAGAAGTTATACTTCTCTGGCATCATGAAATAAATATTTAACATTAATAACTTAATAATATTTAGTATTAATTATATTAAATAATAATATTTTAATTTATAAGAAGGGTTTTTTAATTTTACTCCAATAGAGTAAAATTAAAAAACGTCTATCAAGTAGTAGCGGCGATGTTTATGGAGTGTATTACATAAAAGTCAAATATAAAATTCAAATGTTGCACATTTTTAACTATAACGCCATCTACCGGTAATACCGTGAAACATTTAGCAGTTTTAACCTATTGCACATTTTTTAACTATAGCGCCATCTACCGGTAATATCGTGAAACATTTAACAGCTTCAACCTGTACTTTTGTGTTCGAGTGCCACGCATTCACTCTCGCTCTGTCTCTTTCTATTCCCCCTCCATAGTAGCGTTAAACGTTTAACGCAACCTTTTGCAAGTCGCATTAGAAGTATTTTATTTATTTATTTTTTGGGAGTCTAACAGCTAAATGACAATGGTATATGATATCTTATAAAGTATAACTGCAACTGCACTGCAGCGCGGCGTGTACCAATCTGACAGCAGCGACGTTTAACGAAACGTCAAAATGTACGCATTTTGACACACGCCGCGCTGCAGTGCAGTTTTTTTTAGTAAAATCGGCCTACTGGTGACCGAAGGTCTGGCAGTAGGGTAACGCACCAGCATCTTCGGTTTAATATTTAATTTCAGTTTACTTTTTACTTGGTTTAAGTTATTTTTGAACATGGCATATATTTCATTTGTCTGTCATTTGCAAATAAACCATTTATGTACACATTTGTGATTATCACTTGGCGGTGAAGGAAAACATCGCGAGGAAACCCGCACGTCCAAGAAATTACATTTCGAAAGACGTGTGACCTTACCTAAGTAAGGACTTATTTTTCCTCTGGGTTATGGAGGTCGGAGGGCAGTCGCTCCATGTCAAAATCAATCTTCTTTTATGCGTTTCCTAATTCATTAGGATTGGCGAAGATACGGATTTTTAGGGTTCCGTACCCAAAGGGTAAAACGGCCTATTAATGGGTCTCCGCTGTCCGTCCGTCCGTGCGTCCGTCTGTCACCAGGCTGTATCTCATGAACCGTGATAGTTAGACAGGTGAATTTTTCACAGATGATGTATTTCTGTTGCCGCTATAATAACAAATACTAAAAAACAGATTTAAGGGGGCTCCCATACAACAAACATGGTGGTGACCTCGCTCACATGCAGGAAAACGGCAACCCTCCAGGGAGTTGTTATTTGGCTACGGTTTTCTGTGAGACAGAGGTATTTTCCATACACAGACAAACAGACACGTTAATGCATACACATGTTTATACTAATAAGCAATGGTTACTTTAGCACCAACGCTGGTGGGTTCGATTCCCACACATAAAAGACATTTGTATGCTTGAACACTTGTTTGTTTTGGACTGAGTGTATTCTATAAGTATATATCAGACAGGCACTGGGGTAACCTTTTATGCGTCCGTTTTTACCTTTTTATACGGAACCCTAAAAATTTGATGAAGCGCAGTACAGTTATCTTAAGCCCTTAATGCGATACATTACAATGAGTTTACACTACTAACTGGACATGTACGCTTATGTATTGCTTTTTTAACTACGTCCTATAACAAATAAGCACAAACGAATAAACCACTTGAGTGCACATGCACATACACACCCGCGCTTCCAAAAACGTTGTGTTATAGCGCATAAATATCTCAGCGAGCCTACTGACCAATGGGAGGATATTTTAACCAATAAGACAATAAGTGACGCGATATTGATCCATGAACTAGCCAATCAGAGCTACGCGTTCTACTTTAACCCCGACCCGTAGCGGTGAATTGAATTACAACGGCTTTGGACAGGACCAGAGAACGTGGTCTCTGTTCTCCTCGCTCTCGCCAAACATACACATGCTACTCTCAGATCATTTCATCTCACAACATCCTAAAACATCCGTAAACATACAAATGTTTGTCTTGTGTGGGAATCGAACCCACGAGAGTTGGTGTCAAAGTCGCGTCATTCCCGGTTGCGCCACCGATCTCGTCAAACTCCTTTTACAGTTACTCCGAGTTACTGGTAACTTCCCTCGCTCATAGTTATTTGGTTGCGGTCTTCTGTGAAGTGGAGGTACTTCCTCAATTAGACATACAACGACTACTAAATATGATTGTATCTCTGCTTATTTAGGAATATCGCTCGCACGCTGTCACACTTGTTGGTAACTTCACTCACTCGCAGGAATACTATACAATAACTTTATGAAATGTAGGGTGCATCGAAGCCGCACAACTGTGGAAGTACGCTGTGATGTATCATCACGTGGTGAAATACGCTGTTACTCTACTTTGACACCAACGCTCGTGGGTTCGGTGGTTTATGTTTTTGGAACCAAAGAATGGAACATCCTTTCAATTATAACAAATTCTAATTATAAATCTAAACGTTATATATCAAAATAATGAAATAAAAATTCTCAATAAAATACTCATAACCGTGGGGCTCCTTTTGTTGAAACTATATTATTTAATCTGCAAAAATACGAATCTTTCTTTTTGTAACAATTCCTAATAATTTCTCTCTCTTATCTTTTTAGAACAAGAGAATGGAGGAACGACGTCTGTTTTGGATTCAATTGTACTTTTTCTTAGTTTGTTGGAAATTATACAATTCTCTTCATTCTATGAACGAAAACGGTATGCTACCTACCATAAGTAACAGTTGACTGTAGGAAATGAATACATGATTCACTGACACACAGACTTTTATGACCGCCTTAATCTTCAATAGTTGATATCTTCCATTCGCGTTTCCGATCAACGTCCCCGCCGCCGATGGAAAGTTTATCGATTCGTAAACAAATGAAACAATGCCTATTAACGTACAGACAAACAAACGCACAATAAAAAACACCTTTGTTTACGAATAACGATTGTTTGGGATCACATCATTATTGCTTGACGCCGGGATAAGAATATACGCATTCCGATATACTTACACCAAAGCTTACACGTACCTGTGGAGCAATTACGTAACCGATTCAATCGATATATTGTCGACTCGATGATCGGCATTGTTTTAATAGTACTTAACTTTGGTATTCGTGAGAGAGCATGAAAGTTGAATAAACGCGGTCTAAATGCGAGCATTGGGTAATATTTGTGACGTAACGCGTGATCGCAATGATGATGTAAGAAACGGAGTAGGACTGAAAGAGACCGTCGGTGTTAAAATAAGAAGAGGCATGCTCCGTTTATTCGGACATGTAGAATTAATGCATGAAAATATAATAACGAAATTGATGTACAACGCAAAAGCAGAAGGATGTAGGAGCCTTTACCGTAGACCTTTCAACCAATGGACTAGACTACTCTCCCTCTGTTATGGTAGAAGATAATTTGATCCATTGCGTTTATAAAAACTACTTGAGTAATCGATTTCATAACAGTCTTATAATCGTTATCGCTCCAGTGACATCATAAAGTGTCGCATAAAAAATGCCAAAATGTGTTGTTATTTCATGCAATAAGAAATAGATCATCTAATTCTCACTTTATTAATTATTGCTATATTTATATAAAATGGATTAAACTAATTGATAACGATTAATACATGAGAAATCGATTCAGTAATCGAGTACTAATGCAATCGAATTATATTCCGCGACTTATCCATGCAATTTTTAACTATATTACATACAATAATGGCTGGAAACAGCCTAATCAACAACAAAATAAATTATTAGTTACATAACTTAAGAAACTAGTGATGACGTAACTGCACTCCCCACGAGACTATAAACTGACTAATATTGCAATTTTACTTTTAATTTCATGAGGATTTAATAGCTAATAACTTGGCAAAAATACAGTATTTTGAATTACATAAACCGGCATTTTCAATTTTGAGGCGCACTACTACCGAGTCATGGAGACGAGAGTGGGTATATGATATGCAACAATATTTTTTATTTTGTAGTGATAATATTTAATATCGTCTGGCAAATAAATACATCATTTGAGTCAAATTTGATGTAAACTATTTTACAATATGAACTAGCGCCGGCCAACACCCACCAACTACCGTTAGTAGATGCAAGCCGCCGCCACCATGGCTGCTCCATTCGTCTCTGCCTTGGCTACTGCGGTCATCTCTGCGATACGTGTTTCGCCTATACACAAGGCATCTTCAGGCGCTGTAGATGTTAGTCGTTACAATAACTTGCTATGAAATGTTATTCGTAGCATGTTATTCTAATTTTATCTAATTCTGATGGCGGACATTCGCAGAGACGACCGTAGCAGCCATAGCAGCGGCGGCATGTATCTACTAACGGTAGTGAATGAGTGGCGGCCAGCACTAGTTCGCATGAACTAATCTGTACCACACAAAGTAGTTTAGATGAAATTGCCTGTAAATTTGACTTTCGCAAAAAATATCTGAATCAATTAATTATTTAAACAATATTTATCACGGAGATTATATGAAGCGGCTGGATTTGAAAGAATCTATGGAATATTTGCTATCAAACAGTTGATGGCAATTATTCCATAGAGTCGTTTTAAAAAGCCTTTCAACAAAAATAGTTATCATTGGTATCATAAATAATTCTAATGATAGACGTATACTTGTATTTTGATTTTGTTCGGCTGACCGTCACTTATGTCAACGCCCACATAAAGGGTGGGGCCTCAGTGACAGCGTGGATGAAGTCGGAAATATAGATTTAACAATTTCTCTTCGCACACGCCCGCGTAGGAAGCTCCTGTTCGCGTTATGAAGTAGCATAATACAGATCTAAGTACTGGATGTTTATTTGGCGAATCTCATTACGATTGCTGTCTGGCTACCTTTTCCGGTTTCTTCTCATTCTTCTTTTTTTCAGTCATTTTCAACCAGTTTGGTATAAACCTCCACCAGAATGCGCTATCTAATTACATTTATATAAACGTTGGCAAACATACAGCCCACCTAATTTAATGTGGTTACCGTAGTTTAATTCATTAAGTATTGACCAACCTTAGCGGCTTACTGGTGACCTCACACGCAGGAACACAACAACCCTCTAGGCTAGGGAGATGTTATTTCGCTGCGGTTTTCTGTGAGGTAGAGGTATATATAACCACGAGCATTGGTGCCAAAGTAACGTAACAGCGCGTTTCACCACTGCGCCACCGAGCTCGTCAAATGAACCGCTGGCACTGTGGCCCCACCCGAACGTGAAATATTGATATGTACCCTGATTGGTGAGGGTCGTGTACTATATTTTGTATGCGTGGGCGGCCGTCAATACTAAAATTGTGCCATCAAATTCATTTCCCCGGGTGACATAACCGAAAACAAAAGCTTATATGTGCTAGTATTCGGTCTAATAGTCCAATTTAGACCATAATGATTATCGACCTTTTGGTCTAATAATCACTAGCTCGGCGGAGAAGAAAACACCGTACGTGAAGTACTGCAGTCACCTTTGGGCGAGAGCACCTGGACACCAGCTTGGACCGTGTGGTTCGGTTCAGAGACGAGCTGTGTTGTCGATGATCGTTTACACACGGTATTGAACTCTTAAGTTTGAGGAGAGAATATGTTCTACTGATTTGTACAACGGGAGGAATTCGATATGACGCCGGCAGCTTTTTTTTACAACCGCACCGCTCGCCGACGGTGGGGAGTTCACCCTCACACGCTGGTACCGCAATGTTCGCGAATTGTGCGGTTCCAGAGAAGTTTTCTACTGAGAACTCTCAAATTGTGGAAAGAACTCCCAGCCGTGGTTTTGACAAGGGACTACAGCATGGGGTTCTTCAAGAAGTTTTTAGAGGGTCGGTAACGCATGAATGTCACCCCTGGTGTTGCAAATATTCGTAAGCTTTAGTGACTGTTTACCATGAGGTAGGTTTTGCCGTTTACATGTGCTTGTTTGCTACCTTAGTGGTACATAAAAAAAACATCGTGAGGAAACCCGGAAGTGTTAAGAAACTATATTTCTTCGTATGACCTGACCTAAGAAAGGTCTTTTCCCTCTGGGTTGAGGTGGTCTGATGGCTGTCATTTAAAAAAAATATATGAATTTGCTTGTTTCCAACTTTTTTTCTAGTCTAGGAAAGTTTTTTTTTATTGAGAACGTTAAAAAAATGGTAGAGAGAGCATGAAAGTAGGATAAACGCTTCCGAAATGCGAGCGTTGCACAAAAATTCTGGCGTAACGCTTGCAGATCGCGTTCGTAACTATGATGTTACGCTCTCTTTTAGACCAACTCTGAAACAGAGTTGGTATAGAAGCGAGCGTCAGTGTTAAAATATGAAGAGGCAAGCATCGTTGGTTCGGACATGTAGAAAAAATACAGGCAGAAAGAATTACAAAACAGATATACATCGCGAAATTAGAAGCCTGCCACCGAGGAGCCGAAGCAGGCCAGGACTTACCTACTATGACAAAATTGATCGTGTTTTATGAGAAGGAAATGTCTGGAGCCCTAGGAACCGAGCGTGCATGAGAAGAGCCATGAAGGTGTTGCTGGGCTCTTTCAGTCTACCTCGCAAGGGATTTGGTGTGAAGTTATAGATAGATAGATGACACTGAAGATGGGCATGTCTGTTTGTCTTGACCTAGGTGGTTTAAAGCAGGTAGAGCGCATCAAAGCAGCCCTCTAGTTTAGTGTCTCCACCTTACAGAAATCAGAAGCCAAATAACAACTCCTTGGAGGTTCGTTGTGTTCTTGCGTGTTACATATATACATGGATCACCAGGTCCCCGGTTCGAATCTTCGCGGGGCATGTACCACTAAAATTCGTATTTTTGGATTTATGCACATATTTATCATTTAGAAAACATCGTATGAAAACCATGACCATGCATGACCAAGAAAATATATTTCGAAAGACTTGTGACTTAACCTAAGAAAGATCTGGTTTACCCAGGTTGGGTTGTGGAGGTATGACGGCAGTCGCTTCATGTAAAAATCAGTGTCTTCGCCAAATCCTTAGCCTTAGGTAGCGGACCCCGCCAATCCTAATGGATTAGGAAACGGGATAACGCGAAGAAGATATATATAATATATACCAAATATAATGCAAGAATTGAACATTAATATACACCATAGAGAGGTAGGGCGCATCGAAGCAGCCCGTCTGGGGAAGTACCTCCACCTCACAGAAAACCGCAGCCAAATAACAACTCCCTAGAGAGTTGTTGTGTTCCTGCGTGTGAGTGAGGTCACCAGTCAGCTTGCTGTGTAAGCAGCAGAGGAGGCATAGCGCGAGTGATACTTAATATATCGTAAACGTGAATAGGCTACGGTACGGAATTTCATGGCGCTTACAACGTTTTAGTCGCGAGAAAATAATGCCGTATGTACGATCTAGCGCTTCATGTTTTAATTGTTTAATTAGAGGTAACTAATGTTTTAGCGCTGCAGCGAACTAAGTTCTAATTCTCACCAAAACCTTACGGTCAGGGTCACGTGTCCTGACGCGAGTTTAACATTTTTACTCATCCCAAAAAGTGCACAACGCCGCTAAAGAAGTTTTCACTTAAAAAATGCCGAAAGAAACTCACCAATGTAGGACTTTTTAAAAATCGACAAATTTATATTACTGTATAATTACAAACGGAAGTGGGTGGGCTTGCACCAACATTGATTGATGCATGCCGTCGCTGCCATGGCTGCTGCGGTTGTTTCTCGGTGATTATAATTACTATGCAAAATAGTGTCATTGGGTCTCCATTGCTTACTTTTACTGCTTGTAAATGTGTATGCTTAAAAGGGCCAAATCGAAAGGACACGAAACCGAAAAGCATGAAGGAAGAGGTAGATGAGTGTGGAAGAGACGAGAGAGGTATGTTAGGATCGGTGCACCTGGCGTTCCATAGTCTCTGCATACCCCAATGGGAGATATATATTTTTTTTGTACCACTATGGTGGTAAACAAGCGTACGGCCTGCCTGATGGTAAGCAGTTACCGTAGCCTATGGGCATTTGCAACACTAAGGGTGACACTCTTGCGTTGCCGAACCTGTAAGAATTTCTTTACGCCTTTCTTGAAGAACCCCATACTGTAGTCCTGTAGTAGTTCTCGGTAGAAAACTTCTCGTGAACCGCACAGTGCGCGACCATTGCAGTTCCAGTGTATGATGATGAACTCCCAGCCGTCGGCGAGCAGTGCGATTGTAATTGTATGTACGTATGTATGCAGTAAGGTGAGTACGCCCACAGGATGGAGCTGTCTCACGCTACGTTATCAATTATTAAAGTGATATCGATTCGCTCGAAACATTTACCGTGCGAAGGGTATGTTAGTTTTATAGTATCGATAATACTGTTATGCTTACGTTTTAAGGTTTAGGGTACCGTATGATAAGATAGAACTGGTCAGAATCGAATACTTTTCTTTTCGGAAACTGAAGGCCGTCTCTACTAAAAAATTGCAACTGGACTGCAGAGCGGCGTGTGTCATAATGCGTACATTTTGACGTATCGTTAAACGTGGTTGCTGTTAGTAGGCCAATTCTGTTAAATAACTGCAACTGCACGTTTACGCATGTCACTTGTGTCGTGCTGGAATAGGGCAGTGCCAATACGTGTACCTATTCTATTAAAGTTTCCTGCACTGCAACTACGCTGGAACTGTGCGTATCCTGCACTGAAACGTACTGCAATTATGCTGCAACTGTGCGTATCCTGCAAATGAACTACTTAACTCCTGTAATGTTACCATATTTCAAACTAATAAATTGGATTTTTACTTAATATTTACTCCTATAGTTTCACACCCGATTGCCCTTCGTTGCCGGCGTGGAGGAATTTCTAACTGAAAAGAAGCTTTACTTAATCATATATTCCTACAAACATTTCCCAAAACAAAACAAATATTTTGCAATATAAATCACCGCTTCAAAATATTAATTTCTCTTCGCAAAAGTTGCTTGAGACTAACGTTAGCAAAACTGCACATAAACTCCTTCAAAACTTCTGTCATCGCTATAAAAATGTCAAATCAATTTAACAGAATACGATTATATTGCAGGAAATGTGCAGGTGCAGTGCAGGTATTTTAACAGAATAGAGAGTCATTTACTGCAGCGTTCCTGCAACGTCGCTGCTGTCAGATCGCCTAACAGAATACCGAAACGTCAAAATGTACGCATTTTGACAGACGCCGCGCTGCAGTGCAGTTGCATTTTTTAATAGAATCGGCCTACTATTCTGTCTTATCATGATAATGTCTACAAAGTGCACATGAAAAATACACTTTTTCTATAATGCCTTATTTTAGAATCGATGACTATCTATCTGACGATGTATGGAAATGATTCAATATATATATATTATTATTTTGTGAATCAATAGCATCCTTATGACTGTATTGTTATACTAATATATTGTAATATTAATTGGAAAAAAGATCCAAATTGAGAAGTTTCTTTAGGCATTTCTTCTTCGCCAAATGTCATTTTCGAAATGCTGGTAATTACAAAAAAAAGATAAACGGAAATCACGAGAAAGGTAAACTATGCCGCTAAATTCCTGGGTAGTTTGACTCGGTTCGGCTTCTACCATCTCCTTCAATTCAGCGTTATTCACATGTGCGGGCGGTCTTCCACGTGATTCGTTCTTCAAGTCGAAGTTTCCATTACGAAAGTGATCCGTTTCTGCCGCGTTAATTCCGCGTCGGAACTCGTATTCAAAAATTACTCGGATTTTCGAAGTATCCATCTATCCCGTATAAGCTGAATAAAAAAACAATTGAAATTCGAAAATCAAATGTTGCACATTTTTTGAAAGAAAAACCTCATAGGTATCATGGGAAAAAAGGTTCCCTCGAAAATCTCATACCATGAAGGTTTGATGTCAATTCAAAGTATCTATTACTATAAAACGGCAATTTCATACTATTGTATATATGTGTTTATTTGATTAATACTTTTACAAATGTAACAAAGTATTAGTTCCTTACCGTTGATGTTAGTTTGTTGTCTGTGACATTGTCAGTCTGGTTTTGAATAATTATTAACATCAGGAGGTATACAAGCATACGGCCCACCTGATGTAAAGTAGTTACCGTCGCCTACGAACGATGGTAATACATTATCACTCGCGCCACCTCTGCTGCTAATACAGCGACTCCTTGGGAGCTTACCGGTGACCTCACTCAGTCGCAGGAACACAACAAACCTGCAGGGAGTCATTATTTAGAACTTCGGTGTTATAGTAGCATTGTTAACCACTCAAACATCGCACTCATCAAAATCATGTCACATTTTAACGCCATATCATAACTGTCATCATAAATCACAGGTGATATTTTTCACTTTCATCGACGAACTCGGTAGCTCAGTCGTGAATGACGCGACTTTGACACCAACGCTCGTGGGTTCGATTTCCACACAAAACAAACATTTGTGTGCATGAACATGTCTGTTTGCCTTGGTCTGGATGTTTTAAGAGAGGTAGGGCGTGTCAAAGCAGCACGTCTCGGGAAGTATCTCCACCTCACAGAAAACCGCAGCCAAATAACAACTCCCTAGAGGGTTCCTGCGTGTGAGTGAGGTCACCAGTAAGCTCCCAAGGAGTTGCTGTGTAAGCAGCAGAGGAGGCATCGTGCTAATGATACTTAATATATCGCAAGCGTTAATAGGCTACGGTACCCACTTTACATACAGGTGGGCCGTATGCTTGTATGCCTCCTTGTAGACGTAGTACAAAAAACGATTTAAAAATCCACGCAAGAAATTTCAATTTGACAAGTTCAAAGTTCAAGAAATGGAATCTCTATATCGTTATATATATAAGTAGCACTAAAATATTTTTTGATGTGAAACACCCAGATTGCAGGAGGGCGAAAGGAAAGTTTCGCCCTCCTGCAATCTGGGTGACTTCGTGAAAATGGACGGAAATGTGGTTTTACAGGAAACGCGCGCTATTTGTTTTGACCAATGAATGTGCGCGGTGGTAGAATTGGCCGTGAGATTGTACCAACCCATTTTTCGAGAGGTTGGTAGGTACTATTGATAATATAATTTACATTATGAATAATGTAAATCCACATTTACATAACTTATTACAAAGTTTAATTATTATCATAATTTGACTGATTGATAGACAATAGATGTCTAAAACGTATTGACTGGTTGATTGATGCCAATAATCACTCAAAACAAGACAGACAATGCAGTCAACAACTAATACTTTGTTGCATTTGTAAAAGTAGATTTACTTGAATTCTCAATTTGTAGGTAAATATGTAGTTACTGTTGTAATCACACTACTGCCGTAAGCGAACTGTACGTTTTTACTGCAGGCCGATTCTACTAAAAAACTGCAACTGCACTGCAGCGCGGCGTGTGTCAAAATACGTACATTTTGACGTTTCGTTAAGCGATATGACAGCAGCGATGTTAACGAAACGTCAAAATGTACGCATTTTGACACACGCCGCGCTGCAGTGCAGTTGCAGTTTTTTAGTAGAATCGCCCTACTGAATGTCATTTCCGTTTGAAAACGTTATTTCCGTCCGAAAAAAGATCTGAATTACTCGTTACATCGCGTCTAAAGAAGTTTTTTTGCGCTAATGTACCTAACTGGGCATTAGGGTTAAACTTATTTAGGTTAATAGAAGGAATTAATTAATTAATAATTAAAAACAAATTAATTAATTACACGGATAATTTCTTTAAACATTTATAATTGTATTTTAATCAGTAAGATGTTACACATCATAGTATGCAGATAGCCCAGTGGATAAAATATTTACGTATGTTTATCAGTTGTCTAGTACCCATAACACAAGCTTCGCTTTCTTTGGGGCTAGGTGGCGCTGTGTAATTTGTCCGACAATATTTATTATTTATTTAAGACCAACTCAACACTCGATACTGGCACTGTAGAACTATATTTATGTTTTTTTTTTGAGACATATCTTGTATTTATTATCTATATATATTTTTTGTTGCAAAACATTACACAGAGTTAGTTACATTGAAAATAGTGTACAATGGTGAGCTTACTCTTTACGAGATTTTTTCCAGCTAGCCGTAGCGTGTGTGCAGCAATTTTATTTTGGCCGGGAGTTAAAAAGTTATGCGAAATTAAATACATTAATTTATATGCAAAAATACATACACATAAATACATACACATATAACGTATGTAATACACGTATGTATTTATGTATATACAAGTAATCAAAATATTAATTATTGATTATAGTGGCCACTTATAGCAATAATCAGAATTGTGACTAATTATACATAAATAATTCAGCGTTGTTAATAAAAAATAACTACTTAGCTTTATGCCCTCTTAACCGACAGCCCCTGGTTCCAATTCCGGCTGAGGTAGATACCATTAAATCCGAGTTTTTATATACACATTTACAGTATACAGCAGCATTTCACAGTTTCGATTGCGACGCGACTGCGATGATCTAGAACGTTGCTTTGAAGTACCGTTTATCTCTATACTGTGGTATATTGTTTGCCGGCGATGGATGGTATGCCAGAAATTTGTGGCCATTATCGCCTTTCTCTCAGCGTCATCCCGTTTCATAATCAAATGACTGATTGATGGACTGACGGGGTCCACTACCTAAGCCTAAGGATATGGCAAAGATACTGATTTGTACATAGATCGACTGCCGTCAGATCAGAAGTAGTACGCCAGACGGGCTGCTTTTATGCGCCCTAACTCTCTTAAATGGACATCGCGCGGCTGTTATCAGACCACAACCCAGAGGGAAAACCAGACCTTTCTTGGGTTAGATCACGTGTCTTTCGATATATAATTTCTTGAACTTGCTGATTTCCTCACTATGTTTTCATGAATTTAGTGGTACAAGCCAGGATTCTAACCGGGGACCTGTTGGTCAATAGGCCGGTTCTTTTTCCACTAGTCTATGACTCCTAAAAATTAAAGTAAAAATAAATTTATTAACTGAACACATACCCATTCTCTTGAAATATATTGCGTATATTCCAATTAAACTAAAATAAGTTCTATCTATCTATAACTTACTAGCCGAATCCCTTGCGGAGTATGCTGAGAGAAAAAAACGCCACATGACTCGATCCTTACACACCTCACTCGCTCGCTACTTTAACATTCATAGCTCTTCTCGTGCACGCTCGGTTTCTTGGGCTCCTGACATCACCTTCTGATAAAACTCTATCATTTTGATCATTGTAGGTGAGTCTTGGTCTTCCTCGACTCCTACATCCTTCTACTTTCGCGTCGTATATCTGTTTCGTAATTCTGTCTCCCTGGATGGAAAATTGTAGACCCACAGAAGAAGGACTAACCAACACACGCGGGTGTGCATTAGTCATTCTTCCATGAGGGGCACCCTCCGCAAAACGGGAGGGAGGAGGTGAGATCTTGCATAAGCTACTGTTTCGTGCGAACGAACTAGTGATGCCAGATTCCTACTGACTAAAACACCCCCTGGGACTGCCTTTAGCCGGGAAGGCGTCAAAGGCTTCATCTGAAGCGATCACCCAAGGGAACGGGGTGACGCAACGTATGTAATTTATGCCAAATTTATATGGCAACGTTTGAGCGATACTTCCTTTTTTCCAAGCGTTCATACACTACGTTAACCTTTTTATGCCATGTGAGCCATGATGATGTTTTTTACAACGTCGGGAGACATACAAGCATACGGCTCACCTGTAGTAAAGCAGTTACCGTAGCCTATTAACGCTTGTAATATATTAAGTATCACTCGCGCGATGCCCCCTCTGCTGCTCATACACAGCAACTCCTTAACAGCTTACTGGTGACCTCACTCACACGCAGGAAAACAACAACCCTCTAGGGAGTTGTTATTTGGCTGCGGTTTTCTGTGAGGTGGAGGTACTTCCCCAGATGCTTTGATACGCCCTAGCTCTCTTAAATCACCCAGACCAAGTGTTTGACATGTTCATGTCTACGAATGTTTGCCTTGTATGGGAATCGAACCCACGAGCGTTGGTGTCAAAGTCGCGTCTTTCAAGACTGAGCCACCGAGCTCGTCAATGCTTATACAAGCTATATCTCTCATCCTTTGAAAGCATTACTCGACCCAAATACCTACATAGCGCATGGCGCCGGACAATCAATAGATCAATATATAACACATGCTTTGACCTCTATGTCACAAGGCTTTATTTCTATGGTCGCCACTCTACGGCCAGACTTAATGAATAAGAGTCAGTGACAGCCTAGTGGATTATGAACCGGCCTGGTGACCAACAGGTCCATAGTTCGATTCCTGGAATGTTTCACGAGCTCGGTGGCGCAGTCGTGAATGACGCGACTTTGACACTCGCGGGTTCGACTCCCACACAGCAGAAACATTTGTGTGCATAGCCATGTCTGTTTGTCTCGGTCTGGATGCTTTTAAGAGAGATAGGGCGCATCAACGCAGCCCGTCTGGGGAAGGACCTCCGCCTCAGAGAAAACCGCAACCAAATAACTACTCGCTAGAGGGATGTTGTGTTCCTGCGTGTGAGTGAGGTAACCAGTAAGCTCCTAAGGAGTTAACAAAACTCAAATAAAAAAATCGGGTTGCACTCCGGGAGTGCCGGCAGAAGTGAAAACTTGAACATTAACTTTGTGCATTTTTGAATATTTTGGAATCGAGTTTTTGTCACTTTGACTTTGAATAAAAATACTAATTTTATATGCTAAAATTATGATTTTTATTAAACGTTTTACAAATATAATGGACTCAAAAGTATGTTAAAACATTCAGATGAGCTTTAAACTAAACAAAATTTATACTTAGTATACTGGAAAACACAACAGTAAAATTATTAATCATAGCATCATCTCTTCTACTCTTTATTATAAATTAATGAGGTATTTTAAGGCTTACAGCTATTTTTAATCTTATCAAAAAAAGTCAGTCTTTTAAGATTCAACTCTATATCTACTAACCTTTTTGGTATCACATGATTTGCATAGGCAATTTGTTTTTTATTAACTATCTAAATAAAATTTCACTTAAGAATCACATAACCAAATAAATCAGTCTTCATCTGAATTACAATTAAGGCATATAAATGAAAATAAATCTCCTATCACGCATTTCACGTTTGCCCACAGTTTACATGATGCACTGCACTCATTCTTCATCTTTTGAATCTCTTATGCCAAACAAAGCCATTCATCTAGCTCTGATTCTGAGTCAGATTTTAAAACTTTTTTTAACTTTGTCTATTCCATGCATGTTTTTCGTTTTTGTTTTAGTCTTTTTACCGGTATTTATGAAGCACCTCTTTGTATTTTCTAAAAAAATCTCCTACATTGGTCTTGTTAGAAGACGTAGCCCGGCTTAAAGAGGTCGCTTCTGGCGTTCCAAGTGGGAGTTTAGGATTACTCTTCATAAATCTTTTGAACCAATCAGGTTCTGCCATCTTATGTTCATGCCACGAAGGTGGTATATTTTTTGCATCAAGTGTAACAAAACATTGATAAAATAGATAAAATAAATGTCTGCAAACGTCAATAAGTATGAACATATCTTTTCTTCCACTTCCTCTATAAAATCTAGGTTTAACATAGCCAACAGATGGGGAATTGTGTTTTTCTTTTTCTATGTTACGTATCTGTGTAATGGCACGTGGCACAAATTGAACGTTTTTGCTGTTTTTCTGATACTGGTCTTATTTTCTATAACTACGATGGCAGCCAAATCGTAAACTTCTTTAGGTACTTCGTGTTGCCCGATTAGACTTTCTTTTGTAATTTCTCATTCTGGAATAAAAACAAAAGAATTTCATAACTACGTAAATTAATTGACTTTATCTTCAATACTGTATACTCACGCGGGGTAAGTTGTAACATGTTACAACTTCCCCCACGATTTTGTTACAACTTGCCCCACGGTATAATTTTTGACAAAAATTAAGATTAATAAAAATCTACATAATTTCAATAAGATTAAAATCTATATGCTAAAAATTAAATAAATTACCTATAAATTTGGATAAATATAATAATAAAAAAAATTAAAATCAGTGCCAAAATACAAAAAAAATCCGAAAGAAAAAAATCCGATACCTGACGGAAACGGTGCGTGTACAGACCACTACGCCCCAGGGTTAGAGCACGCTATAAAGGAGAGGTTAAGCCGAAAATCCTGCGAATAAATGTTACTTTACTAGGTAAAAATTGAGTGTTACTACTTACCCCTGTTCCAACAAGCCCCCCGCTCCCCTATGTGCTAAAATCTCTAAAACTGAAACACCCACGCACACTCGCGCAAGCGCCCTGCGCCGCTTAAACCAAACGGCGATGTTGATAAACTACGTTGAACGAAACGCGTAAACGTCAACAATTTCATGGCGATTACAACGTTTTGGTCGCGACAAAATAATGCCCTATGAACGATCTAGCGCTTTGTGTTTTAATTGTTTAATTAGAGGGAACTAATGTTTTAGCGCTGCAGCGAACTGAAGTTCTAATTCTCACCAAAATCTTACGGTCAGGGTCACGTGTCCTGACGCGAGTTTAGCATTTTTACTCATCCCAAAAAGTGCACAACGCCGCTAAAGAAGTTTTCACTTCAAAAAATCTAATACTATGAATAGAATGTGACGATAATTGGGTTTAAAGGCTTCATCGGAAGCAATCGACCCAGGGGAAGCAGGGCGATGCAACTTTATACACTGGGCTATCACTGGTCAGGGCGCCGCGCCGCTTGACTATCATGTGGCAACTTGGCGATGAAGGAAGGTTCTCGAATGGCGCCCCCGTACTGGAACACGCCGTGTGGGCCGATTCCCCCACTGGACGGACCGACTACCTCGAGAAGTTTTGGTAGTCATGTAGTAGTAGTAGTAACCTATGAACTTTTGTAGTACATAAAGTATCACTTGCGCGATGCCACCTCTGCTGCTAACAAAGTAACGCCTTAGGAGCTTACTGGTGATTTCACTCACACACAGGAACCAACAACCCACCAGTGAGTTGGTACTTTTGTTGCGGTTTTCTAGGCACTTCTCCAGACGGGCTGCTTTGATGCGCCCTACCTCTCTCACAGCGGTTGCGCTGCAAAAACATTTGGTCGTCTCAATTCGACAGAATGCTTTTGTAGCGGGTGGAGGAGAAAGAAGTGGATCAAGTGAGGGAGTATTGTTTGTAGGTCATGGTGGTAACAGTATATCGAGCAAAGCTCGCCGTGCTATCATTAAGGGGTGTATTAACGAAACGTGGGTGTGGTAGAAGAAACATGAAAGTAGGGTGAGCAGTAGGGTGCCGTACAAATGAGAGCGCTGAGGAGTATGTATGTAAATGATTAATAGAGAAAATAGCACGATAGGAGAACAACGTGGAATGAAAGATGATGTAGTGACTAAAATTGAAAAGGGTATGCTGAGATGGTTTGTACAGAAAGAATGAATGACAGAATAGTTACGACAGAAGTGTTTAGGGCAAAGTGAGTGGAGATATCGGTAGGGGCTGCCCTAGATGCACACGCATAGATCATATTGGTGATGTGCTGAAAAAAGGCCAAAAGGGCCAAATCAAAAGCACCCAAAATCGAAGAGCATGTATGAAGAGGTTGATAAGTGTGGAAGAAGCGAGAGAGGTATGTTTGGATTAATCCTCCTGCCGTTCCATAGTCTCTGCCTAACCCAATGGAGGACAGGTGTGGTGATATGTATTTTTGTATTGTAAAGCGTAGACGTGCCTAAAAACGGGACAATTGACGTCCCGCCCACACATTTCACGGGACGCATCCTCTAAGACCCTAAAAGCTTCCCGCATATTACAGGATGAAGTTGGCGTAAAAATATAGTATTGTACGAGCAATTTTTTTTATATACCACTAAGGCAAACAAGCATACGGCCTGCCTGATTGTAAGCAGTTACCGTAGCCTATGGACATTTGCAACACCAGGGGTGTCACTCTTGCGTTGCCGACCCTGTAAGAACCTCTTCACGCCTTTCTTGAAGAACCTATAGCTCTACATTGTGTATATATGCACGCGATCCATTGTCGTAAAATATATAATTAATTTAGTATCAATAAAGCCGCCGTGGAATCAAGAGTGCATTTTATTATTTTATCAGTTGGTACTCCTTGTAATTATCAATATCAACTTAAATATTTTTTGACGAGCTCGGTGGCTCAGTCGTGAATGACGCGACTTTGACACCAACGCTCGTGGGTTCGATTCCCACACAAGGCAAACATTTGTGTGCATGAACATGTCTGTTTGTCTTGGTCTGGATGTTTTAAGAGAGGTAGGGCGCATCAAAGCAGCCCGCTTGGGGAAGTACCTCCACCTCACAGAAAACCGTAGCCAAATATCACTTCCATAGAAGGTTGATGTGTTCCTGCCTGAGGTGACCTCACTCACACGCAGGAACACATCAACCTTCTATGGAATTGATGTTGGTGAGGCTCCCAAAGAGTTGCAGTGTAAGCAGCAGAGGAGGCATCGCGCGAGTGATTCGACTATTTATTATCGCAAGCGTTAATAGGTTACGGTAACTGCTTTACGTCAGGTGGGCCGTAAGCTTGTATACCTCCCGACGTAGTATAAAAAAAACAAAAAATAGCAATAACACGTGTATGGTAATAGACCGTACAAGTATAGTACAGGATTGCATACTTTATAACCATATATGTAATTTATTCCAGTCGAAAACCATGGAAAATGGTTATGAAGAACCAATCAAGAGAACTGTGTCAAAACTCAGTCAAAGAACTCCCCGCACGCTGGGCAACTTGGAGAAGCTCGGCCAAGGTCTAGAAAAATTGAGCAAGACATTCGATCACCAATCTGTTTTAGACCGGGTCACGTTTGAGAGTGAGAGATTGAGGTCTAGTCATAGCGAGGCATCTTCGAGGAGGAACAGTGATGATGGAGGAAGGGCGCGGAATGAAGGTTACAGAACAGGTGAGAATATTTTTGTTTGTTTTATCTGTGATGGTCAAAAAACTCAGACGAGTTCGGTGGCGCGGTGGCTAGTAACGGTACTTTGACAACGCTAGGGCGTATCATTGGATCCCTCCCTGTTGCTATGTTCCTGCGAGTGAGTGAGGTTACCAATAAGGTCTAAAAGAATTGCTACGTTAGCAGCAGGCGATACTTCCAGTATTGCTAGCGTTCATATGCTAAGGTAACCACTTCACGTCAGGTGAGCTGTATGCTTAGTTAATAGATTCAGGCGTTATTTTGCGAAAGTCAAATTTACATGCAATTTGATCTAACCTGCTTTGTGTGCTTCCGCCACCAATTAGTTCATGCGGCCTAGCGCCGGCCGGCACCCACACACTACTGTTAGTACATGGTACATGCCGACGCTGCCATGGCTGCTCCGGTAGTCTCTGCCTCGGCTGCTGCGGTCGTCCGCCATCTGGAACAGAATCCGCATGCCCCACCACCACCGTCGCTGCCACGACTGGCCTGGTCGTCGCTGCGACACGTGTTTCGCCTCTCCACGAGGCATCATCAGGCGTTGTAGACGTTAATCGTAAGAATAACATGCTACAAGTGACAAATCCATCGCAGTGCCGTCCCTTATATTGAATTGAGGGTGGGGGTGGATGGTGTGAGCGAAAAGATATTTAATAGTGGGGAATGGTTTACGTCAGTCTGTTTGTTCATAAGAGTAATTTTAGAATTTTTATGTTTATTAATTTCTAATTGTTCCCTAATATTTAGTTTTAAACCTTTGTCTATGGTGTGTAATATCTAATACATATCAAATTTTACACACCATAGACAAAGGTTTAAAACTAAATATTAGGGAACAATTAGAAATTAATAAACATAAAAATTCTAAAATTACTCTTATGAACAAACAGCATGCCTCGTGGAGAGGCGAAACACGTGTCGCAGCGACGACCAGGCCAGTCGTGGCAGCGACGGTGGTGGTGGGGGCATGCGGATTCTGTTCCAGATGGCGGACGACCGCAGCAGCCGAGGCAGAGACTACCGGAGCAGCCATGGCAGCGTCGGCATGTACCATGTACTAACAGTAGTGGGTGGGTGCCGGCCGGCGCTAGGCCGCATGAACTAATTGGTGGCGGAAGCACACAAAGCAGGTTAGATCAAATTGCAGCTGTATGCTTGTATGCCTCCTGACATTGGATAAAAAACCTTTTCGTGTTAATTATAAAAGAAGTTGCTTTTTTTCAGACGGCACCTCTTCAGAGCCTCCGACTGCTAACGTGACCAATCATAATGGATGGAACGACTTGGACAGTTCCACCTCCACTACTAGAACTGAGCTCAGCTTCTCTGACAGCGCCGCGGATGATCAGGTACGGGAAGAAGTCTTACACAAGTTGGCGGTTCAGCCTTCCGAGGCGGAGATTAAGTGATCGCCAAGTGCGGGAACCCTACTACCGTGCGAGCAGCCAGCGGTCAACCGTACCTATCACCGGGTGGCCATGATCGCCGCGCCAGCCTGCCCGCACCCACACTGCTAATGGTGCACCTTAGCCTATTAACACTAAATTACACAAATAATATTAGGCTAATAATCATTATGCCTAGTAACATTATGCGAATTTAAATTATATGCCATTACAAATTATGCCAAAATATATTAGGAAATGAAACATTATGCGAAAAGAAGAGATCCCTCGAATTCTAGTATTCTCTATGCCTGCCTCGCCAGGGATTTGGCGTGAAGAATGTAGATAGATGAAGTATCGCTTCCAATCCTACCATTCACACAGTATCGCCTTATTGCGAGTTAACCTGGGTTTCGTTACAGTCTGTAGAGCTTGACCGTCCTTTGACTGTGAGCTTTTTCACAAGTTTTTGTCGTAGGTAATCCACTTTTTATCACCAGTGATCAATCTTTTCTGAAACGATTCGGTTTCATCACTTTTCAATAGACATACTAGCCCTGCTGCCTACACAGCAACTCCTTAGGAGCTTGCTGGTGAGGTGCATGGATGGATATCCGCAACATCTTGTCTGTCCAAGAGACCTTCAGAATTAAATTTCTTTTTCAGGGCAGAGCTCGGCGCCGAAGTCACGAGTCGGCACTTCCCGGAACCCCTCTCCACGCCAAGGTGCCATGGAGGTCAGCTGACAGCCTGCCTGCGGAGGCAGCCTTTGGCACCTCACTCGCAGACATCATGGAAAGTCCCGCAAACCAGGTAGTTATTGTTGTTGTTTTATGGTTTACGGTTCATGACTAAGATCTGAATGTGTAACTCTGGAATGATATGCCGTTATGAGCTCTTCTTATCATCTTCATCCCCCTTTATTGCGAACAAGTACACGATTCACTTGATTTTAAGCAATTACTTTTATTCGGTTGATATTGACAGAATATTTAAAATACAGAAGCTTTGTGTCAGGATCATAAACAAAGCTTGATATTTCGACAGTTGTGAACCCCTGTTGACAACACTTTGTCTTTACTTTGCATGTATATAAGAGATGTCTATCTATTTGTTAAAGCACATCCTGAATATTATAAAATGCGCAACGAAAGGTTTCCTTGTCAAAAACGAGACAAATTTGCAGACCTATTAAATCAACCTCGATGTTATAAAGAAATTTTCGATAGAAACAAATTCTTAACTTAGAGGTATCTCCAACAAATTCGGTTTCAAGAAGAAAATCCATGCCATTCACATGCTCGACAATTTGCCAAAAGCATGATCCATTGATATTATGTTTATGTATGTATAAGTATGTCTATGTATACTCCCGTATGTATTATACAGTTTATATGTATGTAATGTCTATGTATGTATATTTACTGTGTGTAGTAATTTTAATTAAGAATATCAAAAGAATTGGTTTTCTTACTTTGTGTACCGATTTCCTGAATATGTTCCCTTCCATAAGCTTGTCTGGGAGAGAATGCTATTAGCATTAAGTCAACCTTTATACCCTATATATGTAGTAAATAAAGTTTAAATAAATAAAAATATTCAATAATAATCTACAATAGAATACCAAACAAGTTGAAATTGCTAACGGGAAATATATTTAGGAAGAAATTTAGGTGACTAGCTCATGTGTAACTGTTTTCGGGTACACCGTTCCTGTATGAAATCTATATGCTTGTCTGTGTGTGCGTTTGACTGCAAGTTCGGATTCAGCATAAAAAAATAGAATAGGAATGTCTGAAAAACCAACCCCCTATCTCTTAAGGAACATGGTCAAAATGGCCGACAAATTTAAAAACGAATAATTAAATTGTTATATAATTAACGAGCCAGGTGTTCCTCTGGCAATGCAAGCTTGCGCATTCTCAACTGGTTTATAGTGTTAATGATATTTTAAATTATTGTTACAGAAATACTTTATAATATCTATTAGTACGTGTGCATGCAGGAGTACATGTACCAATGTATCTTAATAAGATCGTATATAATATTGAGTATTCTGGCAAATAAATGATTATGATTGTATTTGGAAGATGAGCAGCCTAGTGGATAAATAACCAACCTACGAGTATTAACCGACATGTTCGAATTCTTGTGTGGGCACGTACCACTAAATTCCTGTTTATTTATTTCTGATTATCACTGGCTCGGCGGTGAAGGAAAACATCGTGAGGAAAAATGCACATGTCCAAGAAATTATATTTCGAAAGTCGACCTAAGCTAAGAAAGGTCTGGTTTTCCCTCTGGATCGTGAAGATCTAACAGCAGTCGTTTCATATCAAAATCAGTATCTTTGTCAAATCCTTAGGCTTAGATAGTGGACCTCGCCAATCATAATGGATTAGGAATCTGCAACTGCAGAAAAAACTCTAGTAAGAACATAAAGTCTTAAAACACCAGGGTATACCCCTGAGATTATATTAGATTATATTAGATTATATTAGATTATATTAGATAGATAGATAGATAGATAAGCCATTTATTTGTATCTCCATGACACACAACAGTAAATATCAGCAGGTAAACAATGAGCAAACACCAAATACAATAGTAATCGCACAATAAATTGTGTGTCGCAGTGATACAAAGAGGCAGCGGCTCAGTGTATTATTTGCTCAAAGAGCAAACCACTGATTTTCAGCAGCTGCCTGAAAATTAAGGAGACGCATGCAGGAATAACGCCACGGATGTTATGTTATGTTATACATATATATATATATAGAATAGGTATCTATGCATAAATACTCACAACTTATGAAACTTATGAACAGTCTATATATGAGTGTGAAAATGGATTAATATAATTAAAACCAGCAGCGAAACTTAGCGAGGTTACGGGCACACAAAGCCACCCATACCCATTCAAGACCCAGTCAAGCAAACCAGAGGACAATCACCACCAGAGCGACCAGAGTACGACGAAATACGACGTATATTATATTATATTAGACAAAAAATCGCTCATTGCCGAACCTGTGGAAACTTCTTCACGCCCATTTTGAATAAGGTCTTCGGTAATTACCTAACTTGAGAAAAAATCCCTGTTAAGGAAATCGCTTTGGAACCGCGCAGTACGTGACCATTTTGACTCCAATATATGAGGTTCATATCAATATATCCTAAGCTTACGCACGATATACCTTTAAGGTTAAGGAGAGGCTTTCCCTCTCTTTGAGTGTTCTACCGATTGTACTATGGGTTGCGTTCCGAGAAGTTGTTGTTGAAAACTGCACTGTAGGTTAGTTTTACTAAAAAAACTGCAACTGATATTGACGAGCTCGGTCGCTCAGTCGTGAATGACGCGACTTTGACATCAACGCTCGTGGGTTCGATTCCCACACAAGGCAAACATTTGTGTACCTACATGAACATGTATGTTTGTCTTGGTCTAGATGTTTTAAGAGAGGTAGGGCGCATCAAAGCAGCCCGTCTAGGGAAGTACCTCCACCTCGCAGAAAACCGCAGCCAAATAACAACTCCCTAGAGGGTTGTTGTGTTCCTGCGTGTGAGTGAGGTCACCAGTAAGCTCCCAACGAGTTGCTGTGTAAGCAGCAGAGGGGGCATCGCGCAAGTGATACTTAATATATCGCAAGCGTTAATAGGCTACGGTACCCGCTTTACATCTGGTGGGCCGTATGATTTTTTTTTTTTTTTTTTTTTTTATATTAGTTCAGCATAGTGGCCCCTCTTTGCCTGATGGTAAGCGAAAGAGGAGCCCAAATCGCAACTGCAACTGACAGCATACTACATCCCGCATCCTGTCAGTTGA
Source organism: Pyralis farinalis (assembly GCA_947507595.1). Classification (NCBI taxonomy): domain Eukaryota; kingdom Metazoa; phylum Arthropoda; class Insecta; order Lepidoptera; family Pyralidae; genus Pyralis; species Pyralis farinalis. The sequence continues at coordinate 4,885,872 of OX382263.1, forward strand.
CGCTGCCATGCTGACCCGCAAAATGCTTCTTCACGCTTCGTTTGAAGGATCCCATATTGTAGGAAGGAGGGAACACATGTGCAGGCAAGGCGTTCCACTTTTTGATGGTACGACAAAGATAGGAGTTGCCGAACTTTTTGGTACGCGAAGAGATATTCTCAACCGTGGAACAATGACATCGCAAGCCCGCACGTGTGGTTCTATGACGGAAGGGTGAGGGTGGGATAAGGGAAAACAGTTCTTCAGAGCACTCGCCATGGTAAAGGCGGTAAAATACGCTTAGAGAGCCTATGTCCCTACGGAGTTGAAGAGGTTCTAGGCTTTTGGTGACCTCTTCGTCGTCAATTATGCGGATAGCCCGTCGCTGCAACCTATCGAGAGCCTCAAGAAGATACTGTGCGGAGCCGTCCCAGAGATGCGAGCAATACTCCACGCAGGCCCGAACTTGTGTCTTATAAAGCAGACAAAGTTGGTCCGGCGTGAAGAACCGGCGCACCCTGTTCAGGACTCCGAGCTTTCTTGAGGCTGTTGAGATGAGGCTCTCAATGTAATAACGCTGGTTAAGGTCGTAATGAATACCCATACCCAGCATGTTCAGGCTATCACGCATACTGAGGGAAGCACCCTGAAGACTGGGAGTGGGAAGGAAGGGGGACATTTTTGTTGTAAACGCGCAAACCTGAGTTTTCTCGGCATTAAACTCAACCAGGTTATTGGAATCCCATTTACTAATGAGATCCAAAACCCGATTCAGTTCAACGACAAGACTCTCACGCCTCTCACCGATTTCTGTCCGACCAGCACCAGGCCGACCGAAATATCGCCCATGGACCGTACTGTCATCTGCATAGCAATGAATATTACCAAGTGGCAGCATGTCATTGATATGCAGAAGAAAGAGGGTGGGCGATAGAACGGAGCCCTGTGGGACACCGGCATTCACTGACATGAACCGCGAAGCGCATCCATCTTTCAAGCGATTGTATGCCTCCCGACGTAGTATAAAATAAAAACGGGTTGCGTCGTGTCTCAAAATGCGTACCTACATTGTGAAGTTTTGTTATTCTATTAAGCGATCTGACAACAGCGACGTTGCATAAAACCTAATAAACCTTGACTGCAGGTGCACGTTTCCTGCAATATAATCGTATTCAGTTATAGTCTTAAGCAAATTTTATGAAGTGAAATTTATATTCTGAAAAAGTGATTTATATTACAAAATATTTGTTTTGTTTTGTGAGATGTTTGTGGATTTGATATGTAGCTTTTACTTTTCAACTTATTGAACTTGGATTTGAAACTTGAAACTTTCATTTGACTTTCAGAGTCAATTTACTAGACTGAAATATAACATTACAGGTGTTAAGTAGCTCATTTGTAGTATACGGACGGTTGCTGCGTAGTTGCAGTGCAGTTGCGAGACCGCTGCTGCACTGCAAGAAATATTAATAGAATACAATTATCGTCACTGCACTACTCTTGCGTGACTCTACAGCATGGAATTCTTCAAGAAATGCGTGAAAAGGTTTTTAGAGGGCCGGCAACGCATGAGTGACACCCCTGGTGTTGCAAATGTCCATAGGCTACGGTGACTGTTTACCATCAGGCAGGCCGTATGATTGATTGCCACCTTGGTGGTAATAAAAAAATGTGACTCGAATGACAAGCGTAAACGTGCAGGTTTTTAGTAGAATTGGCCTACTGTTCATCATTAAAGACAGATTCACCGTCTTCTGAGAGTACACCCTCGAACACTGAAACCGCAATTGTCGCGTACTGTGCAGTTTTCTTCCGAGAATTCTTCAGTTGTGGAATGAACTCCCATGCCGAGGTTTTTCCAAGCGACGTTTAAAAAAAAAATGTTTTTACGAGCTGTGGTCGAACACGAAGCGTTCCGTACCACTGTGAGAAAGAATCCTATTTTATATTGTACATGTATGTATGTATGTATATCTTCACGCCAGGTACCTTGCAGGGTAGGCAGAGAGAACCGACCGTCATAAGACGCGGTCCTTACATACTTCACTCACTTCTGTAACATACGAGTACATAGCTCTTTTCATGCACGCTCGCCGGTTCCTGGGGCTCCTGACATCACCTTCTGATAAAACACGACCAATTTGATCATTTCAGATAGCAGCTGGTTTTTTTATTTTCTATAAAAAAACGGGAGGCATACATGCATACGGCCCACAATATTCCCCTTTTTCCAATCACCTAAACTGATCAACTATTTTATTTCTTAACGGCACAACGATTTGGTTGATGAGCTAGGAAAGGATTCTGAGACAACTATTTTTATTCCTGACGGTACAACTGTACATACAAGTTGGTATGTTAGTAATTAATTTCAATTATTATACTGTTCCTTATGATATTATAGTGGGCAGAGTACTACACTACACCAATCCTAACTCATCCCGCAGACATACGGATCTCCCTTCGGCCGAAGGGGGTTTAGTGCATACCCCACCACACTGCTTAACTGCGGATTGGCGGAGGACACTGCTTTCAAGTCGCCTTAAAGGACTAACTTAGCTAAACGGCTGCCATCTGTCGACAACAGCCGAAAACCTACGGCTTTACCGTGCCCTTCGGAGACGCTCGGGATGTTATGGGTTTATCCCATCCATAGACAGGCTACGGTATATTCGATTACGACGCCATTGAGCTCTTAGAGTAACAATGCGAAAATTTCACGTATCTAGCGTTACGGCTTGAAAGATACAGCTCTGTGATAGACGGATGGGTAAATATACGGACAGATGGACAGACACCGGATCCTCACTAATAAGGTCCGTAGATATATTTTGGTGACGAAACACTAAGTTTTTACAAGGTCGGCAATGGACGAGTGACTCCCGTGGTGCTACGAGTATCCATAGGCTTGGTAACTGCACTACCATCAGGCACGCTGTGCGCTTGTTTCCCGCCTTAGCGGTATAAAAATCTAGACTATTCATTTAGATAGGCCCGGTGGCGGAAAATATTAGGTATTATGGTAGTCTTATTCACGTATGATATTTTAAAAGCCGGGTGATTTAAGTCCACCGTTTGGTATACTTGAATCACCTACGTGATTTACATAGACTAATATTTACGAGTATGTGCATAAACGTGTCTAACTTATGGAAGTGAATGCTAGGTATGACAGAGAGAGTATGAAAGTAGAATAAATGCGGTCGAGATGCGAGCACTGTGCAAAAATTGTGGCATAACGCTTGCTGACCGCGTTCGAAATGATGACGTACGAAAGAGAGTTGGTCTGAAAGAGAATGTTGGTGTTAAGATAAGAAAGGGCATGCTCCGTTGGTCCGGACATGTAGAAAGAATGCAAGATGAAAAAATGACGAAACAGATATACAATGCGAAAGTGGAAGGATGTAGGAGCCGAGGAAGACCAAGACTAACCTACCATGACCAAATTGGTCGTATTTTATCAGAAGGTGATGTCAGGAGCCTTAGGAACCGGCGAGCGTGCATGAAAAGAGCTATGAATGTCACAGAAGCGAGTGAAGTGTGTAAGTACCGCGTCTTATGGCCCTCGGTTCTCTCTGCCTACCCCGCAAGGGACCTGGCGTGAAGATATACATACATACATAAACATGTCTGTTTGTCTTGGTCTGCGTGTTTTAAGGGAGATAGGGCGCATCAAAGCTGCCCGACCGTACCTCCACCTCACAGAAAACCGCAGCCAGCAGGGTTGTCGTGTTCCTGCGTGAAAGTAAGATCATCAATAAGCTCCCAAGGTATTGCTGTGTTAGCAGCAGAGGTGGCATCACACGAGTGATACATAATGTATTACCAGCGTTCATGGCCAACGGTAACCACTTTACATCACGTGGACCGTATGCTTTTATGCATCCCGACGTTGTATAAAAAAAAACGCGATGAATTTTTCGCATTTCGAATGTAAAAAAATTTAAACTACACAGGCAAAGCACCTCTAGTGTTGAACATTAAAACCCTGACCGGCTGACTGACTCACTCTCATTATGTAGACAGTAATTTAAGAATCATTATTTTCGCTACCGTAATAATATGTTAACTACTCGACCAAAACGAAATACAAATTGTTTTGTAAATATGAATACATGGATTGCACTGAAATAATTAGTAAGCAAATGTTCTGCGATCATACAGCCTTGCTTTGTTTTTTGTTGGAAGGCTAGCGTCTGAATATATCTGAGTGACCGGTGTTTTGTGTGCAGTCACCCTATTTTTAATGAGAGACAGATAAATTTAAAGAGTTTGAGCAGTGATAGCCCAGTGGATAAGGGACCAGCCTATTGAGCAAATAGTCCCCAGTTCGAATTCAGGCTGGGGCATGCACCACTAAATTCGTGTTATCGGTTTTATGTACATATTTATCATTGTGTCGGCGGTGGAGGAAAACATCGCGAGGAAACCCACAATTATTTTTCTTTGAAAGATGTGTGACGTAACCTAAGAAAGATCTGCTGTTCTCTCTAGATTGTATGTAAAAATCGCATGTAAAAATCAGTGTCTTCGCCAAATCCTTAGGCTTAGTTAGCGGCCTCCGCCAATTCTAATGGATTAGGAAACTCGTTCCGGATTCGATCCCTCAGAGAAATTTCGAGCATAGCTCTCTCTATCGCTCGCTGCACAACCTGTAGCCTGAGAACTAGCCCGATGGTAAGTGCCCAAGTCTCTGCACTGTAGGTAATTGCGGGGAGGACACACTGATTGAAGACTTTAGTCGATGTTTTCCGAAAGCTGCCCAGCCCAGTCGAATGCGTCTACCGATATCTTTGTTGAAGTTACCTCGGCCGAGCTGTATCGCCAGCCCGAGGTAGACGTAGTCTTTAACCACTTCAATAGTTGTATTCTCTACGACAACCGGGCTAGGAATGACGTTATACAAGATTTTCGTCTTATTGAAATTCATCCCTAGCCCCACGGATCGAGAAGCAGCATTGAGGTCTTTTAGCAATCCTCTGAGATCCTCCAGCGAATTCTGCTATTATGACCACGTCATCGGCAAATCGGAGACGTGAGATGTACTCGCCATTCACATTTATGCCCTGTGGCCTCCAGTCTAGCGTTTTGAATACGTCTTCCAGTGCAGCGATTAATAGTTTCGGAGAGATAACATCCCCTTGACGTACCCCTCGCTGCAGCTGGATAGGCTTAGACTGTTGATCTTGAACACTGACAGTCATTGTTGCAGCGTTATACAGGCATCTCAACGCCTCGTATAGCGGTGGCCCACTAGACATCGTTGTAAGGACTACAGAACAGACCAAGTTTCGATGGTATCGAAGACTTTCTCGTAGTCCACGAAAGCCATACAGAACGGCACACTGAACTCAGTTGTTTTCTGCACAATCTGACATAATGTGTTATGTGGTCCACCGTGCTGAAGCATTTACGAAACCCAGACTGCTCCGATAGCTGGTAATGATAGAGCCTTCGAGCGAGACGATTCGTGATAACCCTTGAAAACAGCTTGTACACGTGAGGCAGGAGAGAGATCGGTCTATAGTTTTTCAATAAGTGTTTGTCACCCTTTTTGAAGAACGAGACAACCAAATTCCTGGTCCAGGCGACCGGTGTGATTCTGTTGTGATTGATGGAATTAAATAGATGTTGTATTTCCTTTAGAACTGGAGTCCTTCCAGCTTTCAACAGTTCGTTGTAATTTCGCCCTTACTAGGAGCCTTACCAATTTTTAGCTGTTTAAGGGCTATCCTAATCTCCCTCATGCTGGTGTCAGGAATGTCATCGGTGTAGTGTCGGGGTAGCGGGGCTCGGCGATCACTGTCGAGCGAGCGGCCAATGTCGGGACCGGTGCATGAGCAGCATAAAGCTTAGCATAAAATCTCTCTACTTCCGCAAAGATTTCTGGTCTCAAAGAGACGACACGGCCATTCTCTAGCTTGAGCCTTTTCAGCGCCTTTCCAGTAGGCCGAAAAAATACTTTTAGCCCTTTGTTGTTGCGCTATTGCATCTTCAATGCATTTAGTATTGAAGTTGCGATAGTCACGCCGTATTGCCTTCCGATTTGCTTATTCAACGCCGCATACTGTGTCGAAGCTCTTGCAAATGACACCGTCTCTCGTCGCTTCGCCAGAGTTTTGCTAGAGACCTTAGCCTCATGAGCCTTATGCTACCGCCCGAAGTATTTTCTGCCAATCTCGTGTATAATCAGTGTTATTTTATCTGATGCTTCGTCCACGTCCGCAGTGGTTTCCAGCGAGCTGAATCGGTTGTAAAGTTGCAATTGGAACTTTTCCGAAGTTTGAGTGATTTCGGGAAGAGTCGAACGTAAATTCGACCTCATCATATGGACTCTTTTGAGTTTAAAGCTGATATCTAGGGAGCCTCGTATAAGTCAGTGATCATTACACATCCCTGAATCCCTGAATATCCGCCTCTTATCCATTATGATGAAGTCGATCTCGGTCCTACTCACTTTATCGGAGTTTTGCCAGGTCCAGGTAGAAGGAGTTCATCAAAAAGAGCCCGTCTCTTTGTAGAAACTTGACCAGTATTTGCCCCCTATGATTCTTTGACCCCAACCCAAACCCTCCGATTACCGATTCATCACTTTATTGTTCTCCCACCTTGGCGTTGAAGTTCCCGAAAACAACTGTGAAGTGAGTCTTGGTGGAGTGATGTATGGCCGTAATGATATCATCATACATGGCCTCGACTTCATCATCCGGATGTGTTTTGGTTGGTGCATAAATTTACACTACTTTCAGATAATACCTAATACCTATCTGTAAGCTTCAGCTCAAGATATGCTATCCTCGACGACACACCGGAGATCTTCACTATGTTGTTGACGAGGAATCCGACACCGCCCTGGGAGAGCCGGTTTCCTTCACGGAAGTAGAAGAGGTTGCCAGAGGATTCCAGGATCACGGTATCCTCCCCCTGGTGTCGTCCCAGTCCCGTCGTCTCGTCCCAGTCCCAGTCCCAGAATCTGCCATTTAATCGACCTCAATTCCAACTCTAGCTCTCCCATATCCTTATCGCGTCTTAGAGTCCTTGTGTTGAATATGCCTATGGTCTATTGGTGGTGGAGGCCTACCAATCAGGGATTCTTAGCACTCCCTCCCCTGCCGTAACGGAAACCGCCACCTTGGCCCGGAATAGCAGAGCTGCCGGTTACTGGTGGCCTCACATGTAGGTTCATTTTCATTGGGCAGATAGTGCTCATAAATCGCTATGTATCGCTACGCTAGGTAGCCGGGTTGGCGACTCGCCATAGCCTCGTCCGTTGACCGGCAGGGTGCACCACGTGCAGGTGAGGCTTTGGCTCGAAGATAGCGGTGAACCTATTATATGCATACATACAAAAAAATATATTTATTTTTTTAAGTTACTAAAAGAAAGCAATGTTTCACCATAGAATAAATCTTCAAAAAACCAGCGAAGTTGCAGCATACCCAGATCTTGGTAGAGGTAGGGCGTATCAAAGCGATCCGTCGGTCTGGGGAAGTAGCTCCACCTCCAAGAAAACTGCAGCGAATTAACAACTCCCTGAAGGATTGTTGTGTTCCTGCGTGTGAGTGAGCTTGTATGCCTCCCGACATTGTATAAAAAAAAGTTAGAAAAAAAGAGATACTGATTTAATTTATTATCGACATCTATTTCTATATTTTAATTTTGATCTTTTCTGGAGTCATCGTTAATAAAGTCGCTTCTCTTTTTTTATTTAAAATCAGCTTAGGAATTTTGTATACCAGTACACAAATTTCACAATAATGTTTTCAGAGTGTGCCTATAAGGGAAGCGGGTGAGAAAAAGGTACCAATTCCACTATTTTATAAATGTCAGTAGATGTGTGTTTTGATGTTAGCTATAAAAGTGTCTAGAGGAATTTAACAATTGTACATTTTGACAACTTTTTAAAATTGGTGTGATCAGTCGTGCATGAGCTGTTTTTTTTAAACATAGAAAGTAATAAAAAGCGGTTCCCACGGAAAATACGTCGATAAAGTCGCGGTCTACAGTTAGTCCATTATAAAACAAAATATGAAAGGAACTCTTCATCAACCATCAAAATTATTTTTTTATATAATAATAGATAACGTTACTGATCGTCCAAAAAGTATTATTTTTACTTTCTAGTAATTGAAACCAATTCCAAATCAATTACTTTGTAGTTTCTACCATGTAACTGATTTTGAAGGAGATAATAAAACGACACGAAAAGGTCTTTCGTAAATTACACATTAAAAATCAATTTTACTGATACGGCACAATTCATTCGGAAAAAAATATTCATTGTAATTTTTATCAGTGTAATAGAATTTATTCGTAATTTTTCAGGTATGAAAACTATTTTTATCGATACAACAGAATTTCTTTGTAATTTTTTTGGTATTAAAAAACTATTTTATTTCTAAAGTTTCTACTGTAAATTATATTGATACAATATCTTGATCTTTCTATGAAAGTTATTTTTATTGATATTACACAGTTTTTTTTTGGGGATTTTTTTGGTACAAACGCTGGAACTAAATTCCTGTTTTCGAATTTATTAACATATTTGTTATCATCACTTGCTCGACGGTGAAGGGAAACATCATGAGGAAACACGCACGTCCAATAAATTATATTTTGAAAGATGTGTGCACCTAACCTAAGAAAGGTCTCTGGGTAGTGTAGGTCTGGGACATGTAGTAAAAATCACACAACCGCCAAATTCTTAGGCGTAGGTGACGGATCCCGCTAATCTTTACGGATAGAAAAAAAAATACACAATTTATTTGTAAAATTGCTATAAAAACCATTTTTACCAATACTACTGAATTTATTTGTAATGTTTCTACGAGAAAAGTAAATATACAGTTCTTTTGATAGTTTCTCAACTGTGTCAACACAATAGGAAGAAACATCGCTCATACGCGCAAATACGTCAGATTTATGTAGGTGTACTCGTACTTTATCACAATTCAAGAGATGAGTTAATGAATGTGTAATAGAATTTATGTGATCCTATACTTACCCACGGTATTGAACCCTTGAGTTTAAGGGGAGATTTTGCCTCCCTTTGCATGTTCCACCGATTGTACAATGGGTTGTGTTCCGAGGATTTATTCGACATGATTCCGACAGCCTTATTTTACATTTGCACCTCTCGCCGTCGGCTGGGAGTTCATCCTCATAATTTTTTTATCATAAGTTCATTGTTGGCTTTTAATATTTTTTTATCTATTTTATATGTACATACATATAATATATATGTAGCATAACCTATTCACTTATGGATAATAATAATAATCTATCTTTAACTTCACGCCAAATCCCTTAATGGGTAGGCAGAGAGAACCGAGCGCCATAAGACGCGATCCTTACACACTTCACTCACTTCTTTAACATTCATAACTCTTTTCATGCACGCTCGCCGATATCTAGGACTCTTGACATCACCTTCTGATAAAACACGACCAATTTGGTCATGGTAGGTTAGTCTTATGAATAAAGACTTGTATTATGTCAGTTTTACAGAAAACACGCGCTGTACTGTATAATGAGAACGCTTCTCCGTGCGGAAGCTTTATTGCGGTTTTCCCGCGTATCGTTGCGTGGTGCGGGGCTGTGATTGAGAGCTCGATGGCGTCGTTGCGCGTGTCATTCTAACCTAACACGGAGGTTAAGCAACGTCGACCACAACCTGTCTATGGATGTATTTATCTACCTCGAGTTTCTCCGTGGTTCGGACGGCACATTAAGCCATCGGTCCCGGCTGTTGTCGATAGATGACAGTCGTTAAGCTAAGTCAGCGGCCCTCGGGCGGCTTGAAACACTGCCCTCCGCCAATTCGCATTTGAGCAGCGTGGCGGAGTATGCTCTAAACCCCTTCGGTTGAAGGGAGACTCGTATCTGTGCAGTGAGATGAGAAAACACGCGCTTTACAGTACAAAGAGACCGCATCTCCGCGCGGAAGCCCTAGTGCGGTTTACCCGCGCACGTTGCGTAGGGCGGGACTGTGTGTTTTCGTTGTACCGAATTATTTCAGTTTCAATAGAAAACACATGCAGTACGACACACCGAGAGCGCCACTCTGCGCGGCAGCTCGATTACGGTTATCCCGCGCACCGTCTCACACGCGTGAAGAGCAGATTTGGCATGGATAACTGGATAAGATGGATAAGCTATGTAATATAAGCCAATTTTTCATTTTCCTTTCCCGTCATCGCCAGGTGCACCTCCGCGAAGACATCAAATCCGTCAATTCTGATAGTTCAGAAGAACGCAAACCTCGACACGGGTGGAGGCTCGTTAGGAACATGACATCAGCAGCTGGAGCGTTCTCGCCGAACAGGAAGAAGGAAGCTCCAACTGCACCAGCGTTGCCCGGCACACCTCTACCTAGTTTCCAGGTGAACCTTTACATTTTTTTGCGGTGTGAATGTTTTTTTCATTCATTTGCATAATATCAGATTTTTAAAATATTAGATTATCAAAATAGCAGATTCTCAATATAGCCACAGTACAGTCAAGAAAAAAAGAAATAAAATTATTGAGCTAATTTTATTTTTTTAATTTCTAGAGAAAGTAATTAAAAACAATACAAAACCAGTTGAGAATGCGCAAGCTTGCATTGCCAGAGGAACACCTGGCTCGTCAATTATATACCAATTCAATTTTATTTTTTTAATTTGACGGCCATTTGGACCATATTCCTTAAGAGATAGAAACGGTGTTCCTGAACATTCCTATTCTACTTTTTATGCTGAATCCGAATCTGAAGTCAAAATTCGAATATTCGAAAAAGCCACAGACAAACGCACTGACAAACGCACGGACAAACGCACAGACAAACATATAGAATTCATATAGGAACGGTGTTCCTAATTATCCCCGTTTACTTAAAAAATAATTCCCTAAATCATTTTATGAGTCATTATGTCATTGTTATGTTAACCGGATAGTTCTACGCATAGGAGAATTTTAAAAATAATTTGCTAGGCAAACTTTCGTAGTAATAAATAAAATGCATTTTTACGTTAAGTGTCTAATTTCGGTTATATTGATAATCTGCTATTTTGATAATCTAATATTATGCGAATGGAGGAGGTTTTTTACTGACGGCTTAGTAATAAGTAGAACTTAAGAACTAGTTATATAGCGTTATTTAGCGAAGGTCAAATTTACATGCAATTTGATCTAACCTCTTTTGTGTGCTTCCGCTTCCACTAAATAGTTCATGACGGTGACGGAAGCATACAAAACAGGTTAGATCAAATTGCATGAACTTAACAAACGAAGCAACGAAAATGTTTCTTCTTATCTTCACACCGATAATCTCTTTCATACCATCTTTATTGCCAACACGATCTACAAGCATTACGCCGATTTTGATCAACGCTTGCATCTCGACAGTTTTTCTACTTTCATGCTCTTTCTCAGCCAAATCCAGCCCTCGCTTCCGTATATTAGCGTTGGGATCAGCATTACGTTTAATATTGTGAACTAACATCTTTATTTCCTTGTTTCAGTCCAAACCAGATAGCAAGGCATCAGACTATATAATTAAAGACGAAAGAAAACCATCACTGCCCAATGGTCCAAATGAAAAAGACGAAAATGTTGGAGAAATGAATCCTGAGGTAAGAGGCAACATGTATTACGTACAACACGAACCTGGATTAATTTGCAGAATGTCTACGTAAGAGAGGTAGGGCGCATCAAAGCAGCCCGTCTGGGGTAGTACCTCTACCTCACAGATAACCAAATAACAACTCCCTAGAGGGCTGTTGTGTTCCTGCGTGTGAGTTAGGTCACCAGTATGCTCCCAAGGAGTTGCTGTGTAAGCAGCAGAGGAGGCATCGCGCAAATGATACTTAATATATTTCAAACACTCACGCGCAATCGCGCAAGCGGCCTGCGCCGCTTAAACCAAACAGCGATGTTGATAAACTACGTTGAACAAAACGCGTAAACGCCAAGAATTTCATGACGCTTACAACGTTTTGGTCGCGAGAAAATAATGCCCTATGAACGATCTAGCGATTCGTGTTTTAATTGTTTAATTAGAGGTATCTAATGTTTTTGCGCTGCAGCGAACTTAAGTTCTAGTTCTCACCAAAATCTTACGGTCAGGGTCACGTGTCCTGACGCGAGTTTAACATTTTTTACTCATCCCAAAAAGTGCGCAACGCCGCTAAAGAAGTTTTCACTTCAAAAATGTTTTCTTCCTACTGTTACCCTGTTCCCTAATGAAGGAAGCAACTTATAGAGAATCAATGTGAACGGTATTACGTAGAAACTCAACTCACCGCTACGGGTCGGGGGGTAAAGTAGAACGCACAGCACTTATTGGCTAGTTCGAGGATCAATATTGCGACGTTTATCGGCTTATTGGTTAAAATAATCTCCCATTGGTCAGTAGGCTCGAATCGCTGAGTCATTTAGGCGTAAAAATACAACATTTTTGCGAGTATTGTCAGACAAATTACACAGCGCGATCTAGCCCCAAAGTAAGCGAAGCTTGTGTTGTGGGTACTAGACAACTGATAAATATACGGAAAAACATTTTCCTTTGTAAATACATAGATACTTATGATATATAGAACACACCCATACCAAGACAAACAGACGTGATCATGCACATAAATGTTTGTCCTGTGTGGAAATCGAACAAATTTCCCACGGAAACAGTGCGTAAGTCCATAGATTCGTCGCCCGACAGATTAAAGACCAGGATGAACACAGTATGAAAGTCAAAGGTGGCCATTTTGAATAGAATCATGTTTTATTTTTTGCTGAGACTGCCATAAATATGTACATAGGTATAAGTTTCTACTAAGATTACATTACTTCAAAAAAAAATGCATATTCATATGTAACAGAAATTATGGCCGGACTTTGTATAATAAAATGTAATTTTATTCATAATTAAAATTATTTTTAATTAGTTTTATTACAATACATTTTTGTGTGAAACTGTACAATGGGAACTCACATGGGAACCCCATTGTTACTAAACGTACCTGGTGTACATTTACCGCGTTTAATCAAGTCACAATATTAATAAAGATCAGCTAATTACAAATGGAATTCGCACATGAAGGTACCATCGTGTGAAAAAAAGCTTCCTGAATGGGGAGTTCTATCTATAACTTTACGCCAAATCCCTTGCGGTGTAGGCAGAGAGAACCGAGCGCCACAAGACTCGATCCTTGCACAACTCACTCGCATCTTTAACATTCTCTTCATGCACGCTCGTTCCTAGGGCTCCTGACAACCCCTTCTGATAAAAAACGATTAATTTGGTCATTGTAGATAAGTCTTGGCCTTGGGATGGGAAGTTTATTTACTTTAATGTAGGTACTGTATGCATATCTTCACGACATGTCCCTTACGGTATAGCCAGAGAGAAACCAGCGCCATACAACGCGCGCGATATTAATGTATTGCAAACGTACATAGTCTACTATAACCACTTTACATCGGGCGGATCGTTTGTTTGTATGTCTCCCGACGTTGTATAAAAAAACAACAAATGTTATCGTTCAATTCTCGTGGTCTAAATGAATTTATTAAACATTACTGCCTGTGCCTCACACAGAATAACTAATAGTACTAGCGTACAGAAGGCACACTCTCGAACGAAAGTTTTTAGATATAAAAATTTGCCTACTCTTACGAGCTTCATCAGCTTGCACGCGAAATTAAAACTTATCGTGTGACACGAATGTTCATATTGCGTTAGGCAACTCCATACCGTTTTGGTGGCAAGAGCACAGGGTTGTCACTCGCTGATATATTTTGGTAAATATTAAAATAAATTAACAAATATGTAAGTCGTAACACTTCAGCAAACATGATAAGCTACGTGTACTTATCTACCTACTACGTGTTGAGCTACAGAATTCTGTATTGGCAAAACAATAAATGTCTGTCTCTAAAAATTGTTTCTGACCAATCAATTAAAGAATTTTATCACTAGTTAACTACAGACGTAGGCAAGTATTACTAAGTAGGAAATTAGAGTAGCAAAGAGAGAGGAGTATTCATTCAAAAAATAATCGAATTTTATTTGTGAGGAATTCGAAAATCATGGTACTAAATACCTAAGCTACTAATTAACAGTAAGTAAAGTACCTACTTATTTCGCACAACAATTCATTCCACACCTTAAAATACTTACCTATGTATTATATATGTATTATATTATCGCATTATGTACCTACTACATTTACAGAGGATTTAGGTATGTGATGATTTAAGTACAATCGAATATCTTACCATTCAATATCTTCCGCAATTAAAAAAAAAATATATAATTTTAATAGTTAATAGATTCAGGCGTTACTTTGCAAAAGTCAAATTTACAGGCAATTAAAACTAAACTACTATGTGTGCTTCCGTTCCCGATTAGTTCATGCGAACTACTGCCGACCGGCATCCACCACCACCATTAGTAGATGCATGCCGCCGCTGCCATGGCTGCTCCGGTTGTCTTTGCTTCAGTCGTCTGTGCGAGTAGCTTATGAACGTAGGCAGGCAATATAGGAAGAATCACTTGCGCGTTGGCGCCCCTGCTGCTAACATAGCAACAATTTAGGAGCTTGCTAGTAACCTCACTCTCTTACAGGAACAAAACGACCTTCCAGGAGCTTTGAATTAAACAATTTTTAACGGAAGTATCGCTTGTTTTATTTATTTTGTTGAACCTGACGTTTCGAATGCTTTGCAGCGTCCGTGGTCGCAGGAAGACCTCCTGGAACTGTTATTTCGCTGAAGTTTTGCTGTCAGGTGGAGGTACTTCCCCAATCGGGCTGCTTTGATAAATACTAATTAAATATGGTTGCATAAATAGCACCAAGTCTAGTCCTAAACTAAGCAAACTTTGTGTTATGGGTACTAGACAATTGATAAACATACGTTATCATATTATTAGACTCCGCTATGAAACTCGTCAGAAGGAATAATACATAGATTCAAAATTCGCGATAATTAGAGTTGAAATCCCGTGAGTCTTTAGGATACAAGGGTCTGAGTTTGGAACATCTGGATTAAATCATAACCTTAGACTCTACTTTATAAAAAAAAACTTTTTCTACTTTTAATCTTCAGGGTCTTGATCCCGAGTCCTTAATGTTCAGAGATGGGAGACGAAGGATAGACATGGTGTTAGCATATGAAGAGGAAGACTACGGTGTCATGACTGAAGCAGAGGCTAAAAGAAGAGAATACAGAAGGACGTTTCAGGTTCGGATTAGATTTGTTTTGATTATTATATTGATTTAATTTAATTAGCATCCCAATTATGTTCAAACTAAGTAGATGAACATTAGGCTATGCTCAAGGAATCAATCTCAGCCCATCCCTTTACTTCACAGGAGAACCTCATAAGAGAAGGTTTAGAACTGGAATTAGAGAATAAATGCCTCTCTTTCGATGAAAAAACGTGGTTCCTGAAGATCCATATCCCCTGGAAGACTGAGATGCGGCTCGCTGAAGTGATAGGAATGAAGCTGCCAACCAAACGATTTATAACAATATCAGTTAGAGCGTGGGTAAGTGACCTAAGGCGTGTTAAATTTAATCATTTTATATAGAATAGCTACTGCTGTGAAAGTATATCCGCTATTTTCCACACCATGTAGGTCAGATCATTCACATATACTAAAAATAGAAAGGGGCCCAATATAGAGCCCTGGGACACGTCCAATATTAATATAGCTGCCTTTAGATTCTGTATTCTGTTATTTAAGTAAGTTGCGATCAAATTATGGGCTTTACCTCTAACTACATAATAGCAGAGCTAGAACAATAATGTCCGATGGTCGACACAATCAAAAGTTCTGGAGAGATCACAGAAGATCCGAAAGCATCCTGTGATCTCTCCTATGCGCTAAGAACATGCTTGACCAATGCTATCCCTGCATCTGTAGTAGATTTACCTGCTGTAAATGCGTATTGCGAATTATGAAAAATTTCATTGATCTTAAAATAGAGTTGCAATTTAGCCTTCAGAACCCGTTATATACCTTTTCCCATACATTTCGCGGCCATATATGACCACACGGGTTTCGAAGGGTTAAATAACCTCGAACTACTTGCAAACAGAGCTAGGAGACTTATTTGGATTTTTAAATATCTACGAGACATCACTGACAAACATCTTATCGCCTATATTTATTAGTCACTCGTGCAATCAATCCTACTTTACTGTATACCTATTTGGGGAAACTCGTGAAAAACAAAATTTATAAATCTGGAGCGTGCACAGAGAACCATCCTCAAAGTAATGTTAAAAAAGAAAAGAATATTTGGCACAGAGAAACTCTACACCGAAGCAAACGTCCTGACTGTCAGAAAACTTTATATACTACGATGCACTCTCAAAACCCATATAAAGCTGAAAATTGACACAGTAAAACTAAAAAAGCAAAATCAATATTCTGTGATAGATTACACAATGTCGAACACAATTTGCATTTAAACAATTTGCGTATCAATCCAAGAGATTTTTAAGACTCGGTTTATTAACCGAGTCTTAAAAATTTATACTTTATCCTTAGCTCAATGCAAAAAGAGAGTACCTGCTTTTCTGTCACAATTAACTTATCAACAAACTGAAGAACTCGTAAGAAGTATTACCTAAATGTACAACTGACTACTTACTTATATCTTACTTAATAAAATAAAAATGGTTTATTTCAGATAATTTAAAATCAATACAAAATAATTAGTGCAGTTTAAAATTAAATTATATAAATTAAAGAGAGAACATTACTTCATATTAATAAAAATTCCTATATAGGTTGTGACACACCACTCAAACCACACTTATACCCACACTCAAATCACACAAAATAAGGTTCCAGCACACTCTATCATATTCTTCCTTACAATCAGTCGTACACCCAGAAACACAGAATATATGATAACAGTAAATTAAAATTCTAAATTATTAACTATTACAAATCATAATGTACCACGGCGAAGACTTGTATTTTTAAATATTATCCTTTCAAATACTTTACACAATACTGGCAAAATAGATATAGGTCTGTAATTCCCCAGTTCACTTTTTTAACCTGACTTGAATAATGGAATTAATTTACTAAATTTTATCAAGCCTGGAAACACAACCTTATCTATACATTGATTAAAAATAAGTGCCAAGTATGGAGCTATTGACTCAATAATACAATAAAATACTTTTATGGACATTCCCCAATGATCCTCTGAGTTTTTAATGTTTAATTGCTTAAACGTTTTAATATTTGGCTTGACTCAATATGTGTAAATTGAAAAAGCTCCCCCCTTGGTTGTACATTCTCCGTTAAAACTCAGCAACAGCATGTGGAGATGAGTTAAGTTAATGTAATTAATAAATGTATTATAATTCATATGCCAAATGTATAAATATTCCAATGTCAAAATTCCAACAGAGTGACGAAAAACAAGCAGAGAAAGACAAAAGATGGTATTCGAAATGGCGGCGGCGATGGAAGCTCCTGTATGAATATGAACACACTAGGATAGAACCCGAACCATCATTTTACAATGCCACGGACCAGAAGGGCGTTAGACGAGAAGAACAGTAAGTTCACATGTTTTTAAAACATCACAAATAATTCAGTAGACACGGCTTCAAGGCTTTTGGGTTCAAGCAAATTATGGTCATAAAATGACAAGAGCTCGTAATACGGCTGGTATATATAATATAGTTCCACTATCTAATATGGCATTGGTATTAAAAAATAAACCAAATCCATCAGCGTAGGAGACTCCCTCCCTATGTCCCATCATTCGGGCCACCCAACATTATCTGGGGTGGGCACTACGACACTCTACATGGCGCTACCTTAGCTCTCCGTAGAGCATCAAGAAGCTTCACTCGAACCTCAACAGACGGAGTCACATCAGCAGTAATCTTGGCTACGCCACCCAGGCTACCGAGTACTGCTATTAAACTCCATGTTCTACCACGAGCTGCAATAGGTTTGTGGGAGAAAACCTCTGAAATCGTACAGTATAGGTTCTTTTTAGTTCCAATCCATGATGATGAATTCCTTGTCGACTGTGGACGATGTGATGGTAGAAGAAGACTGTATCTTCTTCTGGGCGTTATTTCGTTTCCTAATCTATTAGGATTGGCGGGGCCCGCTATCTAAACGTAAGGATTTAGCCAAGGTACTGATTTTACATGGAGCGACTGCCATCAGACGGAAAAATCAGACCTTTATTAGGTTAGTTTAAATGATCTTCGAAATGCAATTTCTTGGACGTGCAAATTTGTTTCCCTTCGCCGCCGAGCAAGTGATAATTGCAAATATATATATAGAAATCCGAAAATACGAATTTCGTGGGACATGCCCACATCAGGATTCCAACCGGGGGGGATAGACCTGTTGGTCAATAGACCGTTACTTTATCCACTGGACTACCACTGCTATTGAATAAATCTGTACCATCGCATCAGAAACCTCCTAAACTAGAGGTCTGTTTTGTAAGAGTTCCAAAATTCTGTTTTCAGATTCCTAGTCAAAGACCGTCATACACAGTTTTCACCAGCGCAAAGAAGCCTCCTGGTGATGCAAATACTCTTGAGGGTCAGATATGATAACAACGAAATGAAGGTACCAATTGACTTACAAAATTCCATGGTGAATAAATCATCGTCATTTGCACTTTAGTAGTAGGAATAGATAAAGGATATAGAAAATGCTCCGTTGGTTCGGACTAGGGATGCGTCAAAAACTCGATTATTACTCGGTACTTGTACTCGACATATTCTATAGTACTCATACTCGACCGAGTATCGAGTTTTAAATACGGAGTACTCGGTTAATGTAATTTATTGTTATTAGATTTATTATTAGTATTATCATAAAAAATGTAGTTTACACCCCTTTTTTTTACACAACGTCGGATGGCATATCTCTTTTTGACAAGGACGGACTCCCGTTGGGGGGGGGGGGGGGGGTTAAATATTGTGTTGTCTCTTTGGTTTTTCGTTTCTATGTGTATATGTATGTGTATATAATGTATTGAATGTGTTTCAGATGGGCATTCGTCGGCTCATCAACGATGGCACGTATTTGGCGTGCTTCCCCCTCCACGAGGGGCGGTACGACGTGGACATGTCTGATGGCAGCGTCACCGATAGAAGAGTGAGTATTGTGCGCAAACACAACGGCGACGAGCTCGGTGGTGCAGCCGCGCAGTGACGAACTGCGCTGTTACGTTACTTTTACACCAACGCTCGTCGCGTTCATCGCGGTCACAAACATTTGTGTGCATGTGCATGTCTGTTTGTCTTGGTCTGGGTGTTTTTAAGCGCGGTAGGGCGCATCAAAGCATCCCGTCTGGGGAAGTACCTCCACCTCATAGAAAACCGCAGCCAAGTAACAAGAGGGTTGATGTGTACCTGCGAGTGAATGAGGTCACTGGTAAGATTCTACTAAGGAATGGATTTGAATTTGAAAACATTTGAATTGATTTACTTAATTTGAGACTAGATAACACTATGTAATTTGTCCAAACATATTTATTATAAAGTTTTTTCTTATAGCGTTATCCCGTTTCCTAATCCATTGTGATTGGCGGGGTCTGCTACTTAAGACTAAGGATTTGGCGAAGATACTGATTTTCACGAGAGCGACTGCCGTCAGACCTCCACAATCTAGGGGGAAAACCAGACCTTTCTTAGATCAGATCACACGTCTTACGAAATATAATTTCTTGTGCACGTACAAGAAATTACACGTACACGGGTTTCCTCACGATGTTTTCCTTCACCGCCGAGCAAGTGATAATTACAAATATGTTCATATAACCCAAAACACGAATTATCCACGACAGGAGTTATTTATCAACTGCTCACGGTGCCCCTCTATCTCAAGCCACATTTGTCCTAAAATCACTACTTCCAGCTCCTGTACCAAGAATGGGCTCGACCTTCCAAGTGGTTTAAGAAGCAACCCCTTTGGCTGGTCAGGAGGTACTTCGGCGACAAGATTGGCTTGTACTTCTGCTGGCTGGGCTTCTATACGAAGATGCTGTATGCCCCTGCCATCGTCGGGACCTTGTGTTTTCTGTACGGCCTGGCCAGTATGGATTCCGAAGACAATATACCAAGGTAAGGTTTTTAGGTACATATCTCTTCTTTTGGACAGATATATCTCATTTTCAGACACATATCTCTCTAAATGATTTGGATGTTTCGAAATAATAGATGACAAAAGAGTTACGAAAGAAGTATATCGAACAAGAGTGAGTGGAGATATCGGCAGGGGCCGCCGTAGACGCACACATATAGAACAAATGGTATCCTGCCTATTCGTCGAAAATTGTTTGGCCGATTATCACTTGCCAACTAACGTTTCACCTATTTTTCACTTTGACAACTAACGATCAAATTTTGTATGATACCATTTTATTTGGTAGAATCTTTCAACTCACGGGTATTAATCCCGGTCATTTGATAGGCGTGCACGGGGATAAGGATCCAACGCGTAGAGGCCCCTTTGAAAAACTGTACGTAACGTTGTACACCCTCCGTGACCCGCTCCAGGGGATATCAATGGGACAATATACCAATGAACAGGTCACGGCAGGTATTGGGACTATTGGAAATATGTCGGAAAAAGTGGGCTATTAAAATGAGATTTGGAGGTATAATTAGAACCGGGCTATTACAGAAGAGGGACGGACGCCTGCCATAATTATCATATCTGGTGTTACTTTCGACAGGCACGGATCGGTGTACCTGACGTTCCATAGTCTCTGCCTACCCTAATGGAAGGCAGGCGTGATAATATGTATATATGTTTGTCTTCTTTTCAACTCTTTTTGAAGTAAAAACTTCTTTAGTGGCGTTGTGCACTTTTTGGGATGAGTAAAAAATGCTAAACTCGCGTCAGGACACGTGACCCTGATCGAAAATTCGTAAGATTTTGGTGAGAATTAGAACTTAAGTTCGCTGCAGCGCTAAAACATTAGCTACCTCTAATTATACAATTTAAACATGAAGCACTATATCGTTCATAGGGCATTATTTTCTAGCGACCAAAACGTTGTAAGCGCCATGAAATTGTTGGCGCTTACGCGTTTCGTTCAACGTAGTTTATCAACATCGCTGTTTGGTCCGCATGTTCAAGTTTTCACTTCTGCCGGCACTCCCGGAGTGCAACCCGTTTTTTTTATACAACGTCAGGAGACATACAAACCTATGAACGTAAACGTACGTAAACTATGAACGTTATTTACACATTAAGTATCACTCGCGCGATGCCACCGCCGCTGTTATGCCCGCCGTGAAGGGCTACGTCTCGGTTCCGTATGTCATCGCTGGCAACACATATTGTTCGAAGACTTCAGTTTTTAGGTGTTGAGTAGAGCTGAGTTTCAACGAGCTCGGTGCCGCAGTAGAAACGCTACTTTGACACCAACGTTGATAGGTTCGATTCTCACACAGGACAAACATTTGTGTGCATGAACGTGTCTGTTTATCTTAGTCTGGGTATTTTAAAAGAGGTAGGTCAAAGCAGGCGTCCTGGGATATCTCCACCTCACAGAAAACCGCAGCTAAATAACAACTCCCTGGGGGGGTTGTTGTGTTCTTGCGTGTGAGTGAGTTCACCAGTAAACTCTTAAAGAATAGCTGTGTTAAGAGCAGATGTGGCATCGCGGAAGTGATACTTACAGCGGTTGCTTGCCATTAAATTGGGATTTTTTTTCAGCAAAGAGATCTGTGACCTCAAAGGGCCAGGGAACACCACCCTCTGCCCCCTGTGTGACAAGGCCTGCCAGTACCAAAGTCTGTCTGACTCCTGTCTCTTCGCCAAGCTGACATACTTGTTCGACAATCCAGCCACGGTTTTCTTCGCCATCTTCATGTCTTTTTGGGGTAAGTAAGACATTGTAGCTGTCTTCGCCTTTGTCAGAAAATTTTGAGTATTTTTTACAACTGATGCCTTTCGGTTCATAAGGTCTAAACTATTTGCATGCAATTTGATCTAACCTGCTTTGTGTGCATCCGCCACCAATTAGTTCATCCGAACTAGCGCTGGCCAGCACCCACCCACTACCGTTAGTAGACGCAACATGCCGTCGTCGCTACCATGGCTACTTCGGTAGTTTCTGCGTCGGCTGCTGCGGTCGTCCTCGCGATTGCCCGCCATCTGGAACAGAAATCGCGTGCACTTCGTTGCTGCCGTGACTAGAAGCAGACTACGGTAGTAGGTAGGTGCCGGCTGGCGATAGTTCGCATGTACTAATTGGTGGCGGAAGCACAAATTGCATGAATAAAAACGGGTCCAGCGAGCGAGTGGTTCGCAATGGTTACTTGAGAAACGGAGTAGTATTACTTACTAGTAACTTACCAGTAACCTCATTCACTCACATCACAGGAATACAACAACTCACTAGGGAGTTGTTATTTGGCTGTTGTTTATCAGTCTACTGGTACTAAATACTAGTTGTACTATCTATCTATAACTTCACCCCAAATCCCTTGCGGGGTAGACAGAGAGAGCCACGTAACTCGATCCTTACATACCTCACTCGCTTGTTTAAGCCCTTGAGGCCCGCGTGGCTGAATTCATTGCTCTTCTCATGCACGCTCGCCGGTTTCTAGGGCTCCTGACATCACCTTCTGATAGAACACGACCAATTTGGTCATGGTAGGTAAGTCTTGGCCTTCCTCGGCTCCTACATCCTTCCACTTTTGCATTGTATATCTGCTGCTACAAGATAGTTTTACTAGATATTATATTTATATATATAAATATAATATCTAGTAAAACTATCTTGTAGCATAGTAACTTATCTTAGTACTTAAACTATCTTGTAGTTTAGTATATTATATATATATATATATATTAGCTACCAGCCCCTGCTTTGCACGGGAGATCTGATCGTTATCAAACTTCACAAGATCCTGCGCTAGGCTAATCTGAATATTCTCTGAAAATTTTATCAAAATCCATCCAGCCATTTTCGAGCCTATAGAGGACATACAGACAAACATTCATTTATATATATATAGATATATTAATGTACATGTATATAATAGGTATTCTATTTAATGACTTTTAGAGGTTATCGTAAAAGCCCTAGGGCGTAAAGGTATTCAGCATCATCTATTTCACGAATCTTACGTTTCAGCTACCACTTTCCTGGAGCTGTGGAAGCGGAAGCAATCGGTTCTACGATGGGAGTGGGACATGGGCGGCATTGATCATGTAAGGAATACGTATTCTAATATATAAGGGTTTGGATCTTCGACCACAAAAAAATGGATATACGCATATCATACTTCAATCAATTGTCAAATGCGATACAACGGCTGTGATAGTGTCCACTATATGGAGTACACGACTGTTCGTAGTCAGAAGCTGCTAGAGAAATAGCTATCTTTTTCCAGCGCGCGGATATCCATACTGCTTGCCTGTTCTCTCGAGACACACACTGGTGCATTACTAAACATGCTGCCGGCTTCGAAACTAAGGACATATGGAATTAAACACTTTATTTTCATATAAGAGCAGTGCTAACTTATGTTAATATGTAAATAACTTATGGAAGCGAGAGCTGGGTATGGCAGAAAGAGCATGAAAGTAGAATAAACGCGGTCAAAATGCGAGCGCTACGCAAAATTTGTGGCGTAAGGCTTGTAGACCGTATTCGCAATGACGATGTTAGAAACAGAGTTGGTCTGAAAGAGAGCGTCGGTGTTAAAATATGAAGAGGCATGCTCCGATGGTTCGGACATGTAGAAAGAATGCAAGATGAAAGAATGACGAAGCAGATATACAATGCAAAAGTGGAAGGATGTAGGAGCCGGGGAAGGCCAAGACTTACCTACCATGACCAAATTGGTCGTGTTCTATCAGAAGGTGATGTCAGGAGCCCTAGAAACCGGCGAGCGTGCATGAGAAGAGCAATGAATGTTAAAGAAGCGAGTGAGATATGTAAGGGTCGAGTCACGTGGCGCTCGGTTCTCTCTGCCTACCCCGCAAGGGATTTGGCGTGAAGTTATAGTAGCAGTGCTAACTGCAACCCAAAATGCGAACTAGCCGTTAGCGCCGTTTGGCGATCATTAGTTACCTTTGCAATAACAATAATGACTACTCTAATCATCTCTGCCTCGGCTGCAGCGATCGTCTCTGCGACAACTTGTATACCATCCATCCATCGTATACAATCGACGCCATTTAAAGTAAAACCCGTCAAGACTTTGACGAGCTCGGTGGCGCAGCAGTGGTGAAACAGGACAAACATTTGTGTGCATGAACATATCTAGGTGTTTTTAGAGGTAGGGCGTATCAAAGCAGCCCGTTTATGGATGTCCCTCCACCTCACAGAAAACCGCAGCCAAGTAACAACTCCCTAGAGGATTGTTGTGTACCTGCGTGGGAGTGAGGTCACCAGTAAGCTTCTATCAAGTTGCTGTGTTACCAGTAGAGGTGGCATCGCGCGAGTGATACTTAATGTATTGCAAGCGTTTATAGGCTACGGTAACTGCTTTACATAAGGCGGGCCGTATGATTATGTGCCTCCCAACGTTGTATAAAATAAGAATCTAATACACACGCCGAGTTTGCCATTCAACAACAAAATAAAACCCGATGGTTGGATGGTTGATTACTTTAGAGTTTGATTTAGGAGTATACTCACATCCAGTTTGTTCGCGGGTAACACTGAAGTATACTTTTTTAAACAGTACTCTTGTCATACTAGGATGAAGACCCTAGACCAGAATTCGAGACATCAGTCAAGACGTTCAGGACAAACCCAGTGACCAGAGAGAAGGAGCCATACCTACCGGCGTGGCAGAAGACCATCAGATACGTGATCACCAGCTCTGCTGTACTCTTTATGGTGAGATAGATCTCTCTTTATCATTAACTACATCCACATCGATGTATAAAAAAAAACCTCCACACCCGCATCTACTTCCACATCCCCATCCACATCCTCATGCACATCAACTTCCATATCTACAGGTTCATAGGCTACGGTAGTCGTTTTACATCAGGCGGGACATATGCTTCTATCGGGAGGCACAGAAGCATATGGCAATGTTCAAAGTTTTTAATGTGTAAGGAGTACGTATGTACCTCCAGTCAGTAAAATACTTGCGAACGCGAGTCTTTCCGACTCAGATACTATATATATATATATATATATATATATAGACAAATGTTGAAAAGTTATGGACTGAACAAAACCGAACAGTCAGCTGAAATCCATATAGTTACAGCTGAGATGGTCAAACTAGGTGGCACCTACGTTAGGGACGCCTTCTGGTTTTTGAGCAAATTATGCTGGAGAACCGGAAGGGTCCCGAGCGATTGGATTGGACGTGCAGTCATCGTGCCCTTGTACTTGCGTGTGCCTATTACGGGCCCATCGGTTCGATAACCTTAGCAGCTAAAGTGCATGGAAAAATCATTGAAAGGGGAACGAGGGTGAAATCCGATGAAATGCTTGGGAAGCACAGGGTGGATTTCGAAGCGGCAGAGGATCGCAACATCATGTAGATTGCAACATATGGCTATGAACCAGAGGGTTTTCTGCGGTTTTGTGGGCCTTGAGAAAGCATTTGATAGGGTCTATAGGATAGGGAAAGAATCTCTGGAACATTTTGCCCAGATGCTCCGTGCTGTGCAATCCACGTATGAAGATTAAATAGCATGTGTGCGGGTGGACGGCAGCTTGTCGCCCTAGTTCGATACCAACATTGGTGTCAGACAGGGATGCGTGCTGTCGCCTCGGCTATTCATCCTGTATCTGGATAGTTGTCTTTAGAGAATAACAAATATGAATGTGGGAATGCGAATGGGTGACTCAGTGGTCAACTGCCTGCGTTATGCAGACAACGCGGTATTAACAGCAGAATCACCATCCGAACTGCAAACACTAGTTACAGCAATGAAAGAGGATTGTATGAAGAAAGGCTTACAATTGAATGCAAAGAAAACTAAGATACTAGAGACTAATGGAATTTGAAAGAGAGACAACCAGAACGAGCACTAGGATTACGGTTGATGATGTAGTGATGAAGCAAGTGGATAAGATTGTATATCTTGGAGGCGCTTTTAGCAGCGATGGAAGGTACACGCTGATGTGGAGAGACGAGTGAGTGCAAGGAACAGCGTGGATGAAGCATTGGTTAAAGTTCTAGGCGGAAATCTAAGCCAGAAGGCACAGCTCGCTGTACGCAACGCGGTGCTAATCCCAGCGTTAATCTACGCAAGTGAAAACTAAGTATGGCAGAGAGAGCATGGAAGTAGAATAAATGCGGTCGAGATGAGAGCATTGCGAAAAATTTGTGGCGTAACGCTTACTGACCGCATTTTAATAATGACGGAAGGAAAAGATTTGGTCTGAAAGAGAGTGTCGGTGTTAAAACAAGAAAAGGCATGCCCCGTTAGTACGGGCATATAGAAATAATGCAGGATGAAAGAATGAGGAATCAGATATACAATGCAAAAGTGGTAGGAGCCGAGGAAAACCCAGACTAATCATTCGATGGTATGGCGATGCCACCTCTGCTGCAATAGCAACTCCTTAGGAGCTTAGAATTTCCTCATTCACACGCAGGAACACAACAACCCTCTAGGGAGTTCGTTGTTTGGCTGCGGTTTTCTGTGAGGTGGAGGTACCTCCCAGACGGGCTGTTTTGATGCGCCTTACCTCTCTTAGAATACCAAGACAAAGAGACATGCTCAAGCACAAAAATATTTGTCCTGTGAGGGAATTGAACCCACGAGCGTTAGTGTCAAGGTAGCGTTATGTAATCTATTTATTAACTATAATAATATAAAAAAAAAACAATATAAATTTTGGTGGCGTAACGCTCGTAGACCGTATTCGCAATGATGATGTTAGAAACAGAGTTGGTCTGAAAGAGAGCGTCGTTGGTTCGGACATGTAGAAAGAACGCAAGAAGAAAGAATTACGAAACAGATATAAAACGTGAAAGTAGAAGGATGTAGGAGTCGAGGAAAGCCAAGACTTCCTACCATGAACAAACTGATCGTGTTTTATCAGAATGTGGTGTCAGGAGCCTTAGATACCGGCGGGTTAAAGAAGCGAGTGAGGTTTGTAAGGATCGAGTCATGTGGCGCCCGGTTCTCTTGGCCTACCACGCAAGGGACCTGGCGCGAAAATATACATACGTATATACGTACACATACATCCAAGAGTTTGTATTGAACGCGCCGATCTCTGCAACTTCCAAGCGGATTTGAAAATAAATCTTTTTGAATTTGATAGCCCATTTCTTGAGAAAGGTTTATAGGTGGATAATATATTGATTCCAGATCACCATAGTGATGGGCGCGGTGCTAGGCACCATCATCTATCGAATATCGATGGTCTCCGTTATATACGGCGGCAGCGGGTTCTTCCTCAAGAAGCACGCCAAGATCTTCACCGCCATGACCGCCGCCCTCATCAACTTGACCATCATCATGATACTTACCAGAGTAACTACTGTTTCTTTTTTTTGGTTACAAACAAGCGTACGTCCCGCCTGATGGTAAGCAGTTGCCGTAGCCTATGGCCATTTTTTACATTTATTGTATGGACAGATAACGACAGATTAAGGTATTATAAGGTATAGATATAATATGAGAGCGTGCATGAAAAGAGCTATGAATGTTAGAGAAGCGAGTGATGTAACCGCGTCTTATGGCGCTCGGTTCTCTCTGCCTATAATATACATATAATATAAGGTATATTTATAAGAGAGGTAGGGCGCATCAAAGCAATCCGTCTGGGGATGTACCTGCACCTCACAGAAAACCGAAGCCAAATAACAACACCCTGGAGGGTTGTCGTGTTCCTGTGTGTGAGCGAGGTCACCAGTAAGCTCCTGAGGAGTTGCTGTGTTAGCAGCAGAGGTGGCATAACTTACTGCTTTACAAGCCTTCTTAGGCTACGGAAACTGCTACAACAGGTGTGTCATACGCTTCCCGTTGTATAAAAAAAAAAGTAAATTATTTCCATAATCATTTCAGATATACGCCAGGGTAGCCGTCTACCTCACCAACATGGAGAACCCTCGGACCCAGACAGAGTACGAAGACTCCTACACCTTCAAGATATTCTTCTTCGAGTTCATGAACTTCTACTCGTCCCTAATCTACATTGCTTTCTTCAAGGTATTTACATTAAGTCCAACAGTAGCTCATGACTTCGTCCTGTGTATCCTGTGGAAACGACGAGCTCGGTGGCGTAGTGGGGAAACGCTTTGTTACGCTACTTTGACACCAACGCTCGTGGGTTCAATTCCCACACAGGATAAACATTTTGTGTGCAAGAACATGTCTGTTTGTATTGGTCTGGACCCAGCGAGGGGTCGTGCTGTGCTCCGGCCCGTCAGACATTCCGTAGTTGCGGGGCTTGACAAGACATCTTGCTCTAAGTATCCGTCTGGGGATGCACCTCCCCTTACAGATGACCGCAGCTAAATAGCAATATCAAACCGCCACGAACAGTGTGAACGGAACGGAAACGGCTGACCGCTGGCCGCCCGAGGCTCAGTAGGGTTCCCGAACCCGAGGATTATATAATCTCCGCCCCGGGAGGCTGTACCGCCAACTCACGCAAAGTCCCTGTTGTAGTGGTCGTGCCGGAGAAGGAGACCGGAGTAGACCCGGCTGCTGTAGCAGGAAGGGACCAGGCGCCCTTCCACCCGCCTTGCTAGCAAATCACATAACCTGCTCTGTCCAGTGGTGGAAGATATTTTTTTCTTCTACTCTGTCGCGCTTTTGTCTTCTACTCTGTCGGCTCAGCGACTTCTCTTTTTAAAGATCCTCAATCGACTTCAATAATGGCGCCCATAAGAAATGGAAAACGAAAAATTACAGCTTTTTTGCAACATCAGGGGACTTCACTCCAACATTACCGTTCACTACCACCTCGAGACCGCTCGGCCGACCCTTCTTTTCCTCACGGATACACAAATATCCTCACCGGCCGACACATCTTACTTACATTACCCCGGGTAAACTCGAACACTTATTTGTACGTTGGGCCGGGGTATGATGTTAGGTCGGGAGGATATTTGTTAACGCCGTCTTCATAGCCTGGAAGCCCTGTCTTCCAGGTCATTATTATGGGTGCGAAATGGCGGCCACACCCGGAACTACGCGTGTCAAGTCCTATCGCGGTGATACAGACAAAGCTCGCTTATTTGAGCACCTGCAAATGGCGACTGACAAAGATATCGAACAGTATCCCTCCGCGGAATTATAGTGATTTTGTTCTGGCCTATGGTTTCTCCCAACTGGTACATTCTCCCACGAGAGTAGCAGATATAGAGGACCATACAAGCTTCTTACTGGATCTTCTGCTGACCACACGTCCGGATGAGTACAACATCTATCTATCTATATATACGAGTATAGTGGATCGCTTGGCTCATCGGACCACTGTCTCATCTGGACCCAAACGCCCTGTGCCAGGCGTAGGTCACGCCTCGGCCTACCGGATGACGTCGCGTTAGTGCACTATAAGTCGGCAGACTGGGACGGATTGAAAACTACGCGTCGTACCCATGGAGGCAGCTTTGTTTCAAAACAGATGATATCGAATCCTGTGTACGGTATCCGCTTCACACCATGGCTGTATACATAGCTTCTATACATCCCGACGTTGTATGTATAAAACAAAATATGTGTGCAGTTCACACGCGATAGAAGTGATACCTTCAAATATGTGAACTTAATAATCACGACAATATTCTGCATTTGCTTTTGGCATACTTGAAAAATGGTTTTATTACAATAATGAAATATTCATGTAAACAATACACGTGTACTATACACCACGGTTGTTATGACGCCTTATCCCAAGCTTCATAATACGCAGGCGCGCGCACACACGTACAACGCTCGGACCCTGTAATAAACACTGTATATTGTATCTCATTCTCTCGTACATTAAATCCTATAGATGTATGTGGTTGTCTCTTTTTACTGTCGCTTTTTCGTTTCATCGAATTTCAAATCACAACGACGCTAAACATGTTTTCACTTCAAAAATAGCATTTTAAGCAATATAACACTAATTCGTGTTTGCGGACTTATGTACATATTTGTCAATTACTCAGCGGTGAAGGAAAACATCGTAAGAAAACCTACACGTCCAAGAAATTATATTTTGAAAGATAACCTGATTTATGTAAGGTCTGGGTTTCCCTCTGGTTGTAAACACAACAACCGTACACAGAGTTGTTATTCCACTGTGATTTTCCGTCCGTTAAAGTCCAGTTACTTCCCCGTCGCGTCGGCAGTAGGACAGCTTTCCATAAGACCAGGATTAAACCGCTATTTGAAGAACTGAACTGAAGAATATCTCATTCCAGGGCCGTTTCTACGATTACCCAGGCGACGACCAAGCCAGGAAATCGGAGTTCTTCAAACTGAAGGGTGACATCTGTGATCCGGCTGGATGTCTTTCCGAGTTGTGCATACAACTGGCCATCATCATGATTGGGAAACAAAGCTTTAACAACTTTATGGAGTTAGGATATCCGTGAGTGATTTTTTTTTATACAACTTCGGGAGGCATACAAGCATACGGCCCACCTGATGTAAAACGGTTACCGTACTCTATGAACGCTTGTAATACATTAAGTATTACTCGCGTGATACTTGCTCTGCTGCTAACACAGCAACTCCTCAGGAGTTTACTGGTGACCTCACTCACACACTTTGGCTGAGGTATTCTGTGAGGTGGAGGTACTTCCCCTGACGGGCTGCTTCGATGCCCCCTACCTCTCTTAAAATACCCAGACCTAGACAAACAGACATGTTCATGCACACAAATGTTTATCCTGTGTGGGAATCGAACGCACGAACGTTGGTGTTTAAGTAACGTAACAGCGCGTTTCGCCTCTGCGCCACCGAGCTCGTCAAAAGTTGTTGATGTCTACATAGGGCAGGTTATTCCATTAGGTAAGTCCACCTTCGACCGAGAGGTCAAAAGACGGATCCAACTCGGCTGGGCAGCGTTCTGGTAACTTCGACACATCGTCTCGTCTAGAATACCTCAACGCCTGAAGAGCATGGTCTTCGAACAGTGTGTGTTGCCAGTGATGACATAGGAAACCGAGACGTGGCCCTGCACTGCGGGCCGTATGGGGAGCTCAAGGTTGCTATGAAAAGGGCTATGCTCGAGGTTTCTCTCCGTGATAGAATCAGAAATGAAGATATCCGCAGTAGAACTAAGGTAATCGACATAGCCCAAAAGATAAGCAAGCTGAAGTGGCAGTGGGCCGGCCACATAGGTCGTAGAACTGCTGGGGAAGAAAGGTTCTCGAATGGCATCCCCGTATTGGTACACGCAGTGTGGGACGACCCCCGGCTTGTTGCAGCGACGACCTCAAGAGGTAGGGAGTCGATGGATGCAGGCGGTGCAGGATCTAGACGGGCACTCTAGAGGAGAGGCCTATTTTCAGCAGTGGACTAATACAGGCTGAAATGATGATGAGGAATTATTACTTGCTCGACGGTGAAATAAAACATCATGAGTAAACCCGCACGTCCAAGAAATTATTAATATTTAAAGGTCTGGTTTGCCCCCCTGGGATGTGACGGTCTGACGACAGTCACACCATGTCTCAATTAGTATCATCGACAAACCCTTAGGCTTAGGTAGACCCACCAATCATAATGGATTACCAAACAGGATAACAATGGGAAGAAATAGATTAGTGGTATAAAAAATCTAGTCAGGTACGGAAGTACTTCAAGTATTGCTTTCATTTATTCACAGAAAGTTCCACAATTGGTGGCGACAGAGGTCCCACAGGGCCGTCACCAAGAACCTCAGCAAACCCCACATGGCCTGGGAACAGGATTATCATCTGCAGGACCCTGGGAGACTGGCGCTCTTCGACGAATACCTGGAAATGAGTGAGTCTTGAATATAGCATAAGGTTGTCAGGAACTGGGGAAGAAACTTTCTAAATACCAATTAGGAGCCTGGAAGCTTATTCTATTCATATGAGCTATAGGTGACGAGGTTGTGCAGTGATAGCTCAGTGGGTAAGGAACCGGCCCATTGACCAACTCGTCCCCGGTTCGAATCGTGGCACTTACCCCTAAAAATACGTATTTTCGGACTTATGTACCTACCTACAATTTCACGCCAGTCCCTTGAGGAGTAGGCAGAGAGTTCTAAGCGCTACATGACTCGGTCTTTACCCACCTCACTTTTTTAGGGTTCCGTGCCCAAAGGGTAAAACGGAACCCTATTACTGAGACTCCGCTGTCCGTCCGTCCGTCTGTTCGTCTGTCACCGGGCTGTATCTTATGAGCCGTGATAGTTAGACAGTTGAAATTTTCACAGATGATGTATTTCTGTTGCCGCTATAACAACAAATACTAAAAAATAGAATAAAATAAATATTTAAGGGGACTCCCATACAACAAACGTGATTTTTTTCCTGTTTTTATAGATAATGGTACGGAACCCTTCGTGCGCGAGTCCGACTCGCACTTGGCCGGTTTTAACATTCATAACTATTTTCATGAACGCTCCCCGGTGTCTAAGGCTGCTGATATTACCTTCTGATAAAACACGATCAGTTTCATCATACTCGTACTATGTAAGTCTTGGCATTCTTCGGTTCATAAATCCTTCTACTTTTACATTGTGTATCTGTTTCGTAATTCTTTCTTCCTGCATTCTTTCTACATGTCCGAACCAACGGATCACATCTCTTTTTATTTTAATACCGACACTCTTTTTCAGACCAAATCCGTTTCTTTTATTGTCATTGAACGCGATCTACAAGCGTTACGCCACAAATTTTGCGCAGCGCTCGCACTACGTTCATCCTACTTTCATGCTCTCTCTGCATACCAAATCTTGCTTGCATAAGTTAGCGTTAATGTACATGTTTGTTATTACCACTTACTCGGCGGTGATGGAAAACAGACTGAGGAGACTCGCACGTCCAAGAAATTATATTTCATTGAATTAAACATTTTTTAACGGAAGTATCGCGTGTTTTATTGGCAGAGCTGCGATAGCCAGCGGAGCCACATTACCCTCAAAATTGCCGTTTGGGGTAGACTGATGTCATCCAGCTAGCGTTTAGACGGTAATAGTGAGAAACTCCAAAATCGACACACTAATAGCTAACATATTGTAGTTTTGTATCCTTTAATTTGAAATTTAAATGTTCGTTGGTGAGGAAGAACGGTCCAAAATCGTTCCAATTAGAAAAAAAAACATATGGGAAAACGTATGGCCGGCGACTCTGCAGTGCAGCCTGCACTGCACTCCCATCAACAGAAAAAGTAACAGCACTCGTCGCTAGATGACGTACAGGGTTCCATATATTTTTAAAAAATTAAAAAATTAAAAATAAAATATTTAAATATTTTTTAAATTTAAAAAATATCAGCTCTGCCTACACAGCTTGCTGTTATTTACTAGTTTATTTTGTTGAACCTGACGTTTCGAATGCTTTGCAGCGTCCGTGGTCGCAGGAAGAGTTACTGCACGCGCGCGGATTACTTCCGTTAGAAATTGTTAAATTCAATGTGTAACAATCGCGAAAACCTAAGACAAATTTTATTTCATAAGGACGTCTGACCTAACCAAAGAAAGGTCTGATTTACCCTCTGGGTTGTGAAGGTCTGCCGACAGTCGCTTCATATCAAAACCAGTATCTTCGGGCTTGAGTAGCAGACCCTGCCAATCCTAACGAATTGGAAAACGGGATAATGGTAAGAAACAAAAGAAAAAGAAGTAAGGTTACGAGGAAACCTGCCAATAGGATGTTATATTAAAAAAGCGATTTTTATTAGGGTTCCGTACCCAAAGGGTAAAACGGAACCCTATTACTGAGGCTCCGCTGTCCGTCCGTTCGTCTGTCACCAGGCTGTATCTCATGAACCGTGATAGTTAGACAGTTGAAATTTTCACAGATGATGTATTTCTGTTGCCGCTATAACAACAAATAATAAAACACAGAATAAATAAA
Organism: Pyralis farinalis; assembly: GCA_947507595.1. Taxonomy (NCBI): domain Eukaryota; kingdom Metazoa; phylum Arthropoda; class Insecta; order Lepidoptera; family Pyralidae; genus Pyralis; species Pyralis farinalis. The sequence goes on from OX382263.1 coordinate 4,919,830, forward strand.
TATTTAAGGGGGCTCCCATACAACGGAAATTATGTTTTTTGCCGTTTTTATAGATAATGGTACGGAACCCTTCGTGCGCAAGTCCGATTCGCACTTGGCCGGTTTTTACCATAAAACTGTATTTAAAACAAGATTTATCAAGCGCGAGACGGACTCCGGCAAACAAAGGGAACCCAGCGCCGTAATACGCGGTCCTTACACACCTCACTCTTTAACATTCATGGCTCTTTTCATGCATACTCGCATTAAACACTACCAACTCGGTCATGGTAGGTGAGTCTTGGGCCTTCCTCAACTCCTACATCCTATCACTTTCGCATTGTACATCTGTTTCGTCATTATTTCGTCCTGCATTCATTCTACCTGCACAAACCAACTGACAATTCTTTTCTTACATTATTTTTATCTATAACTTCACGCCAAATCCCTTGCGGGGTAGGCAGAGAGAACCGAGCGCCACGCGACTCGATCCTTACATACCTCACTCGCTTCTTTAACATTCATTGCTCTTTTCATGCACGCTCGCCGGTTTCTAGGGCTCCTGACATCACCTTCTGATAGAACACGACCAATTTGGTCATGGTAGGTAAGTCTTGGGTCTTCCTCAGCTCCTACATCCTAACACTTTCGCATTGTACATCTGTTTCGTCATTATTTCGTCCTGCAATCATTCTACCTGCACAAACCAACTGACAATTCATTTCTTACCTTCTTTTTAGCTTCTTAGCTTTATCCCGTTTCCTAATCCATTAGCATTGGCATGGTCCGCTGCTACCCAAGCCTAAGGGTTTGACAAAGATATTGATTTTGACATGGAGTGACTGCCGTTTGACCTCCACAACCCAGAGGGAAAACCAGACCTTTCTTAAACTAGATCGCACCTTACAAATATAATTTCTTGGACGTGCGGCTTTCTTCTCGATGTTTTCCTTCAGCGCTAAACAAAATATGTACATAAATTCGAAAACACCAACGCAACTTTGACACCAACGCTCGTGGGTTCGATTCCCACACAGTACAAACATTTGTGTGCATGAACATGTCTGTTTGTCTTGGTCTGGGTATTTTCTACGTATAATAAGTATGTATTTACAAAAAAAATATATATTTACGTATGTTTATCAGTTGTCTAGTACCCATAACACAAGCTTTGCTTACTTTGGGGCTAGATGGCGCTGTGTAATTTGTCCGACAATATTATATATATTGGTAGGATTGGAACCAGGGACCTGCTGCTCAATAGGCCGGTTCCTTAGCCACTGGGCTATCCTAACACCGACACTCGATCTTGACCGCGTTTATTCTACTTTCATTCTCTCTGCCATATTCCCAATATATATCCAGGTAAGCAACTGTTCAAAGGAAGTCCGTCTGTTCCAGTTCTCCAGTACGGCTTCGTGACTCTGTTCGTGGCTGCATTCCCCCTGGCGCCACTGTTTGCCTTGCTGAACAACATTGCCGAGATCAGGTTGGATGCCTACAAGATGGTGACGCAAGCGAGAAGACCTCTAGCTGAAAGGGTTGAAGACATCGGTGCTTGGTGAGTACAATTTTTTTTTATACAACGTCGGAAGGCATACATGCATACGGCCCACCTGATGTAAAGCGGTCACCTTAGACTGTGGCGATGCCTCTTCTGCTGCTAACACAGCAACTCCTTAGGAGCTTACTGGTGACCTCACACGCAGGGACAACAACCCTCTATGGAGTTGTTATTTGGCTGCGGTTGTCTGTGAGGTGGAGGTACTACCCCGGTCGGGCTGCTTTAACGCGCCCTACCCCTCTTAAAAACAGCCAGACCAAGACAAACAGACATGTTCATGCACATAAATGTTTCTGCGGTGTGGGATTCGAACCCACGAGAGCTGGTGTCAAGTATACGCGCAACAACACGTTTCATCACTGTCGCTAGTTTTTTTTTTTAAATAAAGTCTTGTTTTATTTTAATCTAAATTATTAGATTTGAAGGAAGGAAAAATGTCAAATAATTAATTAGATATTGTAAAAAAAAATATGTCAGCAAACAAGGAGTCGCTGTGTTAGCAGAAGATGGGGCATCGCGCAAGTGATACTTAATATATTACAAACGTTTATAGGCTACGGTATCCGCTTTACATCAGGTTTACGCAGGTATACTCTCACGAATGATGCGATCGCTACCATACGTCACAGGATCACCCTATAGGCTAATCTGAAGATTGCCTGAAAGTTTATCAAAATCGGTCCAGCCATTTTGTAGTCCATAGCGGACATATATACACTCATCGGTTTTTTTAATAAGATCTAAGACTCAAATAATGAGAAGATTATTTTATCCACCCCCAAAAATGTAGATCTTGTTGGTGAAGTGTGAAGATATTCTCTCCAAGAGAAAGGAGCCAGTAACCAATCTGTATCTGAGGGTCTGTCTTCGTGGTTTACAGGTACGGTATCCTACGAGGGATCACTTATGCTGCTGTGGTGTCAAATGTAAGTATGGAACATTTTCTATCTATGTATGTATTTTTTTAATGCCTTATTTGCGCCAAATTTGTGGCATAACGCTTGCTGACCGCGTTCGTAATGAAGACGTGAGAGAAAGAGTTGGTCTGAAAGAGAGTGTCGGTGTTAAGATAAGAAAGGGCATGCTCCGTTGGTTCGGACATGTAGAAAGAATGCGGGACGAAAGAATGACGAAACAGATATACAAGGCAAAAGTGGAAGGATGTAGGAGCCGAGGAAGACCGAGACTAACCTACCATGACCAAATTGGTCATGTTTTATCAGAAGGTGACGTCAGGAGACCCAGGAACCGGCGAGCGTGCATGAAAAGAGCTATGAATGTTAAAGAAGCGAGTGAGGTATTAAGGATCGCGTCTTATGGAGCTCGGTTCACTCTGCCTACCCCGCAAGACCTGGCGTGAAGATATATACATAGATTTTTTCTTTGTTTAAACTTTTATTACGTTGTGCATTAAATACATTGACTGGAAAAGATCCTTTACAGGGATAAATCCGCCATTGTACTACTCATGTTTTATTAGAAGGTGATATCAGGAGCCTTAGAAACCGGCGAGCGTGCATGAAAAGAGTTATGAATATTAAAGAAGCGAGTGAGGTTTGGTTCGGACATGTAGAAAGAATGCAGGAAGAAAGAATTACGAAACAGATGTACAACGCGAAATTAGAAGGATGTAGGAGCCGAGGGGGCCAAGACTTGCCTACCATGAGCAAATTTATCATGTTTTATCAGAAGCTTATGTCAGCAGCCTTAGAAACCGGCGAGCGTGCATTAGGGGAGCAATGAACGTTAAAGAAGCGAGTGAGATTTGTAAGTTCTCTCTACCTACGGCAGTTTTTCTGGCGTGAAGTTATAGATAGATTGTACTTACTTACTGTTTTTTTTGAAGTTATACTTCTAATGCGACTTGCAAAAAGGCTGCGTTAAACGTTTAACGCTACCATGGAGGGGGAATAGAAAAGGACAGAGCGAGAGTGAATGCGTAGCACTCGAACACAAAAGTACAGGTTGAAGCTGCTAAATGTTTTACGATATTACCGGTAGATGGCGCTATAGTTAAAAATGTGCAATAGGTTGAAACTGCTAAATGTTTCACGATATTACCGGTAGATGGCGCTATAGTTAAAAATGTGCAATAGGTTGAAACTGCTAAATGTTTCACGATATTACCGGTAGATGGCGCTATAGTTAAAAATGTGCAATAGGTTGAAGCTGCTAAATGTTTCACGATATTACCGGTAGATGGCGCTATAGTTAAAAATGTGCAATAGGTTGAAACTGCTAAATGTTTCACGATATTACCGGTAGATGGCGCTATAGTTAAAAATGTGCAATAGGTTGAAGCTGCTAAATGTTTCACGATATTACCGGTAGATGGCGCTATAGTTAAAAATGTGCAATAGGTTGAAACTGCTAAATGTTTCACGGTATTACCGGTATCTACCGGTAATACCGTGAAACATTTAGCTATAGCGCTATAGTTAAAAATGTATAACATTTGTATTTTAAATTTGACTTGTATGTAATACATTCCATAAACATCGCCGCTACTACTTGATAGACGTTTTTTAATTTAAGTTATTAATGTTAAATATTTATTTAATGATGCCAGAGAAGTATAACTTCTCACGCGCGTACATGTACACGCACTCATTTTTTTTAATGAAGGCGTTTAATTTCAGGCGTTCGTGATTGCATACACCAGTGACTTCATACCGCGAATGGTGTACAAGTACGTGTACTCTCCGGATTACACACTCAGAGGATACATCGACCATTCGCTCTCGCGTGAGTAACATTCTTTCTTCTTCTTAACGCTATCCCTTTTCCAAATCCATTAGGATTGGCGGGGTCCGCTATTTAAGCCTAAGGATTTGGCGAAGATATTGATTTTTACATGGAGCGACTGCCGTCTGACCTCCGCAACCCAGAGGGAAAACCAGATCATTCTTAGGTAAAGTCACGCTTCATTCGGAATATAATTTCTTGGACGTGTGGGTTTCCTCACGATGTTTTCCTTCACCGCCGAACAAGTAACAATTAGAAATATGTACATAAATATATGTCTTATTCTTTATACCACTTAAAAGGCAAGCAAGATTACGGTCTGCCTGATGGTTACCAGTTTTAACGAGCTCGGTGGCGCAGTGGTGAAACGCACGATTCCCGTACAGCACAAACATTTGTGTGCAGGAACATGTTTGTTTGTCTTGGTCCGGGTGTTTTAACAGAGGTTGGGAGTTCAATTATGTTACAGAATATCGCAATCGCTTTAATTTGCTACCGCTGCGTCTTCCCAGAACTCTCCATATCCTTAGTCTGCTTTATCATGTCCTTTTTCATCCTACGGCTCCAAATTACCTACGGGAAAGATTCAAGATGATCGTCTGCGGTCTTGCAACAATCCATCTCTACATGTTTCTGTTCCCAACTCAACAACTATACCAAATCTTTATTGTTTGTTGCCAAATAATACATAAAAGAATCAAATCCGAACAATTAAAAAAAGTTAGCTGACTTCGGGTGGGTGCCTACTACAAATAAAAAATTGACATGAAATGTCAGGAAATTAACTTTGAAAATCAAATATTTTGCCAGTCCTTTCCGGTAACTCTATACAGAGAGTTCATTCGACAAACAGACGTCTTTATGTTTCAGTCTTCAATACATCCGACTACAGAGAAGACTGGGGGGCCGATGCGAACGAGGTGGACCCACCGACGTGCGCCTACCGAGGGTACAGGAACCCGCCGGACCACGGCGACCCTTACGGGTTGTCACCACACTACTGGCATGTCTTCGCTGCTAGATTGGCTTTCGTCGTCATTTTTGAGGTGAGTCTATACCACTAGCCTGTGACAATCAGTCTACTGACTGACTTAGCCAGTATGTTTAAAAAAGTAGGAGAAAGAAGACCAAAAGCCTACGGACGTCTGCTTGGAGTAAATTTATTGTACCTCTACTAACTGGTACAGAACTATTCCTTTAGCCAGGGTATTTGATAAAGTACGGAAAAGACAGCTGAGAAGCCACATCTTCTCGCTGCTAACACAGCAACTCCTTAGGAGCTTACTGGTGATCTCACTCTCACACAGCAACACAACAACCCGCAAGGGAGTTATTTGGCTGCGGTTTTCTGCTAGGTGGTGACACTTCCCCCGACTGGCTGCTTAAATGCGCCCTACCTCTCTTAAAACATCCAGACCCAGCCAAACAGACATGTTCATGCACACAAATGTTTGCCCTGTGTGGGAATCGAATCCACGAGCGTTCTTGTCAATGTTGCGTCATTCACGACTACACCACAGAGCTCGTCAAGAGTCTCTCTTTAGCTTACGATACGTTGGGGCTGGCATATCTAATACAGATAAAATCTCCTCTCAAAATAAAGTAACAAAGCCATTAGTGTTCTTATTATTATTATTATACAGCACGTAGTCTTCGGCCTGACTGGTCTCATGCAGCTCTTCATCCCCGACGTGCCAAGCGAGCTCCGCACTCAGATGCAGAGGGAGGCGCTTCTCGCCAAGGAAGCCAAGTACGAGCATGGACGGAGGAGGCTTTCCACTGAATACAGGCAGCTGATCACCCAGAAAAGTGACAATAGTGGTGAGTATACAGGAGACTGGTCACTGACACCAGCTCCAGTTCTTCCTTCGACTGCTACACACCGACCATTGGTAATAAAAAAACGGGGTGTATCTGTGTCGCGAACACGGCTGTGAGGTTTACGTGAACTAAAGTAACGTTATACTATCTATCTATAACTTCACGCCAAATCCCTTGCGGTGTAGGCAGAGAGAACCGAGCGTGACGTGACTCGACCCTTACATATCTCACTCGCTTCTTTAACATTCATTGCTCTTCTCATGCACGCTCGCCGGTTTCCAGGGCTCCTGACATCACCTTCTGATAGAACACGACCAATTTGGTCATGGTAGGTAAGTCTTGGCCTTCCCCGGCTCCTACATCCTTCCACTTTTGCATTGTATATCTGCTTCGTCATTCTTTCATCTTGCATTCTTTCTACATGTCCGAACCATCGGAGCATGCCTCTTCTTATTTTAACACCGACGCTCTCTTTCAGACCAACTCTGTTTCTAACATCATCATTGCGAATACGGTCCACAAGCCTTACGCCACAAATTTTGCGCAGCGCTCGCATTTCGACCGCGTTTATTCTACTTTCATGCTCTTTCTGCCATACCCAGCTCTCGCTTCCATAAGTTAGCGTTGGGACCAACACTGCATTGTGTATAGCGAGTTGTGCCTTCTGGCTCAGGATTTTACTGCCAAGAAGTTTTCCCAACGCTCCATTCACACTATTCCCAGCACTCACTCGTCTTTCCACATCTGCGGTGTACCTTCCATCCCTGCTGAAAGCGCATCCAAGATATACAAATTCATCCAATTGTTCCAACACTTCATCATCAATCGTAATCCTTACATTAGTTCTGGATTCTTCTCTCGTTATACTATTAGGAAATTATATGATGCAGCAAAATTATCTCAAGGTGGCGACGTTTCCCCCCGTTGCGCGCGATGCGTCACAGTCCTTACTCAACGTAATGAATTTTTTGGTTATTTAGATATCAAGTTTTTTTTTTAATTTAAAGACGTATTCTTAGAAAGCTCAATGGCATAGTTGCGCGTGTCATTCTAACCGAGCACGCAGGTTAAGCAACGTCGACCGCAGCCTGTATATGATGGGGTTATATCTCTCGAGCTTCTCGGCTGTTGTCGGTAGGTGGCAGTCGTTAAGCTATGGCAGTAGCCTTCGGTCGGCTTGAAAACACTGGCCTCCGTCAATCCGCAGTGGAACAGCGTGATGGAGTATGATCTAAACGCGTTGAAGGGAGACTCGTATCCCTGCAGTGGGATAAGCACTCGCTGGTAGGTGGAGGTACTTCCCCAGATAGGGTTTTTTGCATCCTATAAGATTGCCTTGATGTTTGTCGACCCCACGAGCGTTGGTGTCAAAGCAGCGCTATTAACCACTGCGCCACCGAGCTCGTCGCCGCTTCATTCTCTAACTCAAATACCATTGTTTCGTTTGTCTTCCAGAAAGAGCTGGTGGGGCCAGTCTTCGTCGGCCCTCGCGAGCTTCAGACGGCCTGGACGCGCACGTGGCAGTAGCCCAGCGACCTTCCTCGCCACAGATAACGCACTGATCTCCATAGATAGGTATACAATAGGCAAGATTTACAAAACCTAAGCTCAACATTACGGAGGCTTCAATCTTTTTACTGCGGATCTATGCCTACCAAAACTATTTTTTTATATACATCTTCAAGAGGAATACAAGCATACGGCCCATCTAATGTAAAACAGTTACCGTAGTTTATGAATGGTTGCAACATATTAAGTTATGCTCGCGCAATGCTACCTCTGCTGCTAACACAGCAACTCTTAAAGAGCTGTATGTATGTATATCTTCACGCCAGGTCCCTTTCGGGGTAGGCAGAGTAAAAAAAAAAGCTAAACTAGACCCTAAAACTGCAGTCAACTAAAAACTTGTTCTTACGAGTGAGTGGCAAACAATGCCTTAGCTTACTGGTAAACACGAGTAACCTCCTGAGGGGTTGCCGTGCAACTGGGAGGCAACGCACGAGCGTGGTTCCTATCGCAAGAAGGTTGCTGTGTTCCTGCGAGTGAGTGAAGTCACCAGTAAGCTCCTAAGGAGTAACTGTGTTAGCAGTAGAGGTGTCATCGTGCGAGTGATATTTAACGTGATACAACTATTGATACGCTACGGTTACCACTTGACATCTGGTGGGTCGTATGCTTGTATGCCTCCTGACGTTGTATAAAAGAGGCAGCAGAGTCCAGACACCTTGCAAGACCGCAGCCAAATTATCTGGAGAGTTTTAGGTTGTGATGGTAGAGTTCGTTCCTTTGTGTAAAGTGAGGGACGTCCCTTTTCTGGCTAACGTACGTAGGAGGTAACCGCCATCAGGCGGGCCATATACTCGCCTGCCTCGAGACGTAATTAATGCACTGATAAACCAAATAGTACCAGGGTCCAAATATTTAATAATAAAATAACATTAAAATAAAAATACTATGTTATAGTTCATAAGATTTTATATTATAGTATCTAACTGTATTAAGTCTACAAACTTTACAGGGGAAATGTATTTAAAGTGCGTTCATACAGCCGAGATAAAGAATGTAAACAAACATTCAGGGGTACTCAACATTTTTCTATTGAGTATAGCACTCTTCTCCCTCCTAGCGTTACCACCACCAGGCCATCACCACAATTAATTAGTGTAGCTTATTATGTATTTGCTTTAACAAAAGTAATGTTAATAACTAAAACCCGACTACGACAAAAATTGCTTGTCTACTCAAAAGATAAGACATTTAAGTTATTTTAAATAAAATATTTTCAGAAACACTGTTCCTATATGAAATCTGTTTGTCTGTGTCCGTTTTTTTTTTTCGAATATTCGAATTTTGACTTTAGATTCGGATTCAGCATAAAATAGTAGAATAAGAATGTCCAGGAACACCGTTCCTATCTCTTAAGGAACATGGTCAAAATGGCCGACAAATTTTAAAAAAAATTGAGTTGTTATATAATTGACGAGCCAGATTTTCCTCTGGCAATGCAAGCTTGCGCATTCTCAACTGGTTTATTATAAATTGATAAATGATAAAAAATATAATATTGGACAACTTATATGAGCAGATTGTAATTAAAATAAAGGTCTGCTTTGTCCAGCCGTAGTCCCACGACATTACTAAATTTACACTTAGCGACAGTTATCTCGCCGTCGTTGCCTGCGAGACAAAAGGACGGGGATACCTATCGCTTGGTAACGAAACTCGGTAAAGGCCGGAGAATTTACCATTATTATCTCGTTTCGTTGAACGGTAACTCAACGAAAGGTCAACTGACCGTTGACCACTAAAAATTAAGCTGATAGATTTACGAAAAAATAGTATTTGTAATGATTATAACATAATACATTGCCCTGTAAAACTTGTCGAGGTAATTTTGTTTAAAATAAATGTATGGCTTAGTCAGAATGCTAAATCACATTGTATCCTGGCTGGATCATCTGACATTTGTCTAACGTGTGGTTCGGTGGTGAAATTATGCGGTAATTACGTAACATTACAAATTAACAAATACGATTGATCGACATTTCTTCAAGTCCATTCTCTGTTATGTGTAACAAAGTTATATAAACAAAGAAACTTGACCAAAATCAACATCTATAAGTTCCTTTTACAACCTGTTACGTCCTATATTGTAAAAATCCTTTGGAATGTATTTCCAAATATCTGTATTATGCAAATAAAGCGTGTTCTATCTATCTATCTATATTCTACAAATGCCTGTTGTTGAGACTTTATAATCAAACATCGATACTGCGCGAGTGAGGTGATGTCCCTATTGTTGCAAGTTTCCAAAGAGTATGGAATTTCACCAGGCACCATGGCAGGCTACCTTAAAAACACCTAGTACTGTGATAAAAGGAAATTCTTTCACAGATATGAAGATATGGTCAAGTTAAAACTATGCCGATCGATCGAAAAACTACGTAATTACGCCATTGGAACACGGATACATATTTCAAGGTTGTATAATCATGGCACAAAAATGTTATTATTATAGATCCGAAAATTATATGATATTGTTAGCTATTTGTAATATTTAGACTTAATTTTGGACTGTCTATAATATAGTGAATAAAACGATGCATTTGTATTTACCAAAAGACTTTTATCGAACGAATCTGGCAAAATTATAAAAAATCATGGTAGATTGCATTCATTGATTAGATGGCACTCTATGGGTAATATGGCGGGAACTGTGTCTATGCTCAGTTGACGTTTCTGGTCATTTGGTGATTGATTCTGATAGTATTGATAGTGTAATCAGAATAACATCGGTAAAAGTGTACCGTGATCGCAATTTATGATCAGAGCAGATTAATAATCCAGTTTATGTTGCCTCCGAAATTCATTTACTCCATAGAATTTCCCACCGTTGTCTTTCTTAGGACGTTGTAATTCCACACAGAAAACGTCCCTTTTGTGTTCGGACAATGTTGGATAGCTCGGAGGGATGCTGAATTTTTGTTGAATTTAAATTAAAAGCGTCCTTCAAATAGAAGCAGCCATGTCATATTGAAATGTATTAAAGAAGTCAAATGTCAAGTACAAATACTGTACATTTTCAACCATAGCGACATCTACCGGATACCGAATACCGTGAAATATTTAACATCATGTGCAGTTACAAATTCTAAAGACAGAGAGCGCTGGTGAATTTTATCCAGTGTTATTAAATATTCATTATTTTTCCACTGTGTTCCTAACACTCAAATGAAAAAATTAAATAGATGAGTATGGCCCTAAAGCACCATCATCCAGGGCCGTTAAACTAATTAAATGAAGCACTACATATTAGTTGTGCATCTTTACTTTTTATTGTATATTGTTTATTAAATGAAAAAAAAATATTTAAAATATTCCCGAATTTAAACGAGATAATTAATTATTCCAAAGACTTTAGTAACAACTCAAAATTTAGTTTGAGTCTATGAATAAATGTTTATTATATAGTAAAACTTTATATAAGACAAATGAAATAAAATTAATTTCTCAAACACAGAACTCCGTAACGGTATAATTAAATGAATGAAATTCTAGCATTTCAACTTTTGGCAAATCTGAGTGTTTTTTTATTTTTTATTTTAAGAGAGCATATCCATATAGCCTTCAGAACCCGTTATATACCTTTTCCCATACATTTCGCGGTCATATATGACCACACGGGTTTCGAAGGGTTTGTATACACACATCTCCACATATATTTTAGTAAAGAGTAAGCGAGATGGTTATTGCCAGCAATAAAAGGAGAAAAAGACAACAAAGATATTTTATTGATACCAAATAGTACTTACTCAAAATATTCTACAAATGATGCAAACAAACTGCTTATGGAAACATCAAGAGCATTTTTAAACACAATCGACAAAATATGTTTATCAGTTATCAATCTCAAAATTTCGCGCCATTCCACAGTCCTACATATATCGCCGGTCCGTCATCGTAACTAAGTGCGTTTTTAGTACCCCTAAGTTAACACAAGTCTTTAATTTTAATATTTGTGAATGTTATACAGACGCCCAGAGAAAACAACTGGAAATTTCCGAAACATTGATTATTATCAGATGAAGTTAAATCGGTCTAATAATATGTAGCTACATAAGATAATCATTTGTGTATGTATGTGTGGAAAGTATATCGTATAGGCTTATGTTTTGACTCGTTCTATTATAAATTTTGAGGGCGATAGGGGGATGTGTTTTGGAGTGAATACGTCTTTAAGTTTGCTTCCATGGCGGGAGGCAAATCAGAAAACTGATGATAACAAAATCGGGCGATATAGTTTGGTGTTGTAGATACATAACTATCGTTTACGTATTACCTGTAAAGTTTAATTGCACCACTTGATAGCTAAAGAATCATAAGGTTCGTTACGTTGAGTGAGGACTGTGACGCATAGCGCCCGGCGGCGGGGGAAGATCATTTCACTGCGTCTGCACTGCATAGTGATGTCTCTTTAGTATAATTTACTGCCGTTTACCAGTTACGAAGACGTATTCTCATAAAACTCGCGGCCGTGTCCACGACATAGCCAGACCCCGATTTATTTTTATTCTGTTAGAAATTAAGAGATTAGTTTGTCCAAAATAAATGTGATACTAGTTATTTCCATGACTTGTAAACTAATTTATTTTAAGTAGTGCATGTCAATGATTTACTAAAGATATATATTTCTTAAAAATACAGTGTTTATGTCGTTCGGCTAATGAAGCATACATTCTGTCCATAGACAATAAATATCGCTCTGATCAATTTGATCTGTCCTCAATAGTGACAGAAACATCAATTTTGTACATACTGTGGTACCTCCTTTTAATTGACCTACACCATCTAATTCATGTTTTCGGATCTACGTATATATTTGTTTAAAAATATGTACATAAATTCGAAATGAAAAAAAAAAACAAAATCTATTTGCAAAAAAAAAAAACATAATATGTATACACACAATAAATATAATTGACACGATATCCTCCACTTTTGAAGTCGGGTGAACCAAAGAGAAAAATATTTTATTAAAAATGCCATTACTCCATACGAAGTATTATTAATAATGCTCCGTAATAGCGTTTAATAATTTTCGTTATTAATTTTTGATAACGAAATCTTATTTAAAATTAATTGATTCTCAATAATACTTTGTAATAGCTTTAGAGTCCCATGTTGACTCCATTCTTATTACGAAGTATTAATAAAAATTAAAAACATGTATTTTATTTTTTTATATAACGTCGGGAGGCATACAAGCATACGGCCCACCTGATGTAAAGTGCTTATCGTAACCTATAAACGCCTGCAATACATTAAGTATTACTCCCGCGATACCACCTCTGCTGCTAAGACAGCAACTTCTTAGGAGCTTACTGGTGACCTTACTCACACGCAGGAACACAACAACCCTACATATAGTTTTTATTTGGCTGCGGTTTTCTTTGAGGTGGAGGTATTTGGCGAGATGGGCTACTCTGATGCGCCCTACCGAGAGGTAGACCAAGACAAACAAACATGTTTATGCCCACAATTGTTTGTCCTGTGTGGGAATCGAACCCACGAGCGTCGGTGTCTCGTCAAAGCCAAAATGTTAATTTATCTACTACTACTTAAATAAATTTATTAATTTGAAATTCACAATAAATACAAATGATAAAATAACCAATGACATAAACTAAGAAATACCTTTTTATGATATCTATTTGTGAAACGTGCAGAGTGATGTAGACGGTCGTTATGGGACTTCGTAATTGGAATGGAGCATAATTTGGCGCCTTAATTGTAATGACCATATACATTAAAAAGAGCTTCGTAAGACTTGAGGCACGTAAAATAATAAGCAAAATTTGTATGACTATGTTGTTAATTTTAACGTGACGTTCACTGTACTTGTACATAGCATGTATCTTTGTCATAGTTAAGTGTTGTAATACTCAATATTTTGTTTAATAAACTGTCGTTACAATATTAACTGTTTCATTATTATAATTTATTATTTACATTTTCAGGAACACCGTTCCTATATGAAATCTATATGTTTGTCTGTGTGTGCGTTTTTTTCGAATATTTGAACTTCAGATTCGAATTCAGCATAAAATAGTAAAATAGGAATGTTCAGGAACACCGTTCCTATCTCTTAAGGAAAATGGTCAAAATGGCCGACAAATAAAAAATAAAAAAGTTGAATTGATATATAATTAACTAAAGCTACTTTTAAGAGAAATCCGACGGATAACAATTGCATTACCTATAAAAAACTGCGTAACATCTGCAACAGGTTGTGTAGGGATGAAAAACGCCGACATATTCATACAGCACTTCATAATAAATCAACTTCAGAAATTTGGAAATTTTTGAGGTCAATTGGCGTGGGCAATAATTCTACTTCGTTTAACACCGCTCAAAATCTAGATGCTTTAAATAATCACTTCTCAGAACCTCCAATAATTCTTGATGATACCAGTAAACGGTCATCTCTCCGTTCACTGTCCAATACGCTACGACCAAATTGTACTCCTTTCTCTTTTCATAGTATCGCGGAGGAAGATGTAAGGAAAATTATTTTGTCGATTTCAACAAAAGCTGTGGGCAACGATAGCGTTAGCCTTGATATGCTTCTACTTGTCTTGGATGATATTTTGCCAGTTGTTACACACTTACTGAACTTCTCCTTGGCATCAAATATCTATCCGACGGCTTGGAAAAAGGCTTACGTTATTCCATATCCTAAAGTTATCAACCCTTCGTCTCTTTCAGAGTATCGCCCCATCTCTATACTTCCTATTCTCTCTAAAATACTAGAACACGTTGTCTACAAACAGCTTCATGCATACTTAGCTACAAATAATCTTCTTAATCAGTTTCAGTCTGGATTTCGTCCGTCACATAGTACCGTCAGTGCGTTGCTTCATATTACAGACGATATTCGTAATGCTATGGACAGGCAAGAACTTTACTGGACTTTAGCAGTGCTTTCAATTCGGTGGATTTCGATGTCTTACTTGGGACCCTTCGTGCACTTAACGTCTCTTCTTCCGCGATTTCATGGTTTGACTCCTATCTCCGTAATCGACAGCAGTGCGTCAAGGTAGATGACAGTTTTTCGGGTTGGTCCACCTTAAAAGCGGGTGTTCCACAGGGCGGCGTATTATCTCCACTCCTTTTCTCGGTTTTTATTAACCAAATAACCTCCGTCATTTCTTCTTCTTACCACCTGTATGCAGATGATCTACAAATATATCGCCATTTTACCCTCTCAAATAGTGACTCAGCTGTACAATCCATCAATTCGGATCTTAATGCTGTTAGGGATTGGGCTTCATCGTTTGGTCTACTGGTAAACCCCCTTAAATCACAGTCGATGATTATTGGTAGTAGCAGGATAATACCTAAAACTGATTCATTACCAAAAATTTTATATGACGGCACTGTGATACCCTACAGTATTAAGTCCAAAAACTTAGGTCTTATCCTAGACACTCACTTATCTTGGACTGCTCATGTCAATGATGTGAGTAAGCGCATGCATCATTCATTTCACTCTCTTAGACGTCTCCAGAACTTTCTCCCCCTTGCCACTAAGGTCATGCTTAGCAATACCCTCCTGCTTCCTCTTCTCGACTACGCCGATGTATGTTACCTGGACGCGAGTGAGAAGATTTTGGATAAGCTGGAACGGTTACAAAATCTTGCCATTAGGTTTATTTTCAATCTTAAAAAATATGACCACGTCACTGAATATCGCAACCAACTCAAATGGCTCCCTATCCGCTCTCGCCGCAATTTCCACGTTCTTACTTTCCTCTTCAAGATCCTTCATAATCCCACTGCTCCCGCTTACCTTCGTTGCCGATTCAACCTCCGCCCTCCTACCGTTCGTTCCCGTCGTTCTTGCCATGCCAAGACGCTGCTGCTCCCAGTTGCGCAAACTAAATTTTTCTATAATTCCTTTACCTACCGTGCTGCTCAACTGTGGAATAAATTACCAACACACATTCGGAAAAGCCCATCAATCCACTCCTTTAAAAAAATATTGAAAGAGCATTATTTATCAGATCGAAAGTAAATATATATATGTATGTATATATATGTATGTATATAAGTGTATCTGTATTTATGTTATATGTGTAGTATATTTATGGTATATATGTGTGTATTCGGTATGTATGTATTTATTTAGGCACGTACCGCTGTCCGCAACTGACGAGATATCCCACTGCTGAGGGTTGGCTGGAAGAGATCTCTTTTAGAGATAAGCTCGCCTCTGTACTATCTTTACTATACACATGTAACTGTTTGTATTTATATGTGCAATAAAGAATTATAATAATTGACGAGCAGGTGTTCCTCTGGCAATACAAGCTTGCGCATTCTCAACTGGTTAAATATATAAGAAAGAAATACATTTAAAAAATGGAGGCACCCACCAGTAGCGAAGCGAGACTCAAGCTACCGATGGTCAGGGCTCCAGAGTGAGGAACTTTATCACAATACAGGCCGTGTCCAGAAGAGCCGCTTTTGAATCTGGTTCTTAACCCAAATGCCAAGCGAGAGCCTCTCAAGATTTCGGTCGAGGCTGGCTATAAGCCCGTTTGCTGTCACGACTGTTGGAACAATTATCGTCGAGGCCACATGCCACATGGCGGTAACCTCGTGAGCCAAGTCCAAGTACTTAGAACGTTTCTCTTTCTCAGCCTTCACTAGGTCTTCGTCATGGTGAATGGTGAGCTTAATGAGAACTGCACGGCGTGTCTCCCACCTCTGCTGCTAACACAGTAACTTCTTAGAAGCTTACTGGTATCCTCACTCACACGCTGGAAGTCAACAATCCTCCATTATTTGGCAGCGGCTTTCTGTGTGGTGAAGGTACTTCCCCAGACTTTGCTTTTTTTATACCACTAAGGTAGCAATCAAGTATGCCTACGGTCTCCCTGGTGGTAAGCAATTACCGCAGCCTATGGACATTTGCATCACCCATGCGTTGCCGACTCTGTAAAAACCTCTTCACGCCTTTCTTGAAGAACCCCATGCTGTAGTCCCTTGGAAAAACCGCAGCTGGGAGTTCATTCCACAACTTGAGAGTTCTCGGAAGAAAAATTCTCTGGAACCGCACAGTACGGAACCATTGCGGTTCCAGTGTGTGAGGGTGAACTCGCCGCCGGCGAGCGGTGCGGTTGTAAATAATATAATATGTAATAATATATAAATAAATATATAATATAAGTCTTTGTTCCGCACTGAAGTACTGCTTTGCCCTGTTGAGCACACCAAGTTTCTTGGACGCCAGTTTGACCATCTCCTCCAGGTGCTTAAGACTAAGGATTTCGCATCAATATTGTTTTGGACAAGACATAGTAGTTCTCTCTGTCTACCCCGCAACGGATTTGGCGTGAAGTTATAGATAGATAGATTGATTTTCAGAAAATACAATTTTAGCCAATAAGTAGGTCCAGGCTAGTTTTTATACAATGCAGTGATAGACTAGTGGATAAAGAGCTAGGATATTAACTCGTAGGTTCCTGGTTCGAATTCAATGTACCAATAAATTCGTGTTTTCGTATTTATGTACATATTTGTAATTATCACTTGCTCGGCAAAGAAACGGTAAGGAAACCGGCACGTCCAAGAAATTATATTTCTAAAGACGTGTGACCTAACATAAGGAAGGTCTAGTTTTCCCTCTGAGTTTGGAGGCCAGACGGCGATGCCTACATGTCAATGTATGTATATATTTTTTTATACTACGTCGGGAGGCATACAAGCATACGGCCCACCTGATGTAAAGCGGGTACCGTAGCCTATTAACGCTTGAGATATATTAAGTATCACTCGCGCGATGCCTCCTCTACTGCTTACACAGTAACTCCTTGGAAGCTTACTGGTGACCTCACTTACACGCAGGAACACAACAACCCTCTAGGGAGTTGTATTTGGCTGCGGTTTTCTGTGAGGTGGAGGTACTTCCCCAGACGGCCTGCTTTGATATCTCTCTTAAAACATGACTAGACCAAGACAGACATGTTCATGCACACAAATGTTTGCCTTGGGAATCGAACCCACGAGCATTGGTGTCAAAGTCGCGTCATTCACGACTGAGCCACCGAGCTCGTCAAAATATATATTTCTAAAGATATAAAGGTATATATGTATATCTTCACGCTAGGTCCCTTGCGGGGTAGGCAGAGAGAACTACTATGTCATGTCCAAATCAATATTGATGCGAAATCCTTAGTCTTAAGCAGCAGAACCTGCAAATCCTAATGGATTAGGAAACGCGATAACACTAGGAGGAAGAAGATAGTTTACAACGTTGACCACCCAAACCAATAAACAACTTGGCTGTGCATGAAGGCTTACATAAACGTAGTGTTTTAGCGCCTAAGCGATTCGAACGTCCTGACCAATGAGAGGTTATTTTAACCAATAAGACGATAAGTGGCGCGATGTTGATTTGCGAACTAGCCAATAAGAGCTTCGCGTTCTACTTTACCCCGCGACCCGTAGCGGTGAATTGAGTTAATACGTAATATCGCTGCCATCGGTTCTTCATGAGATATTTCTATAAAGGAAATAACCTATGTGGAGCCGATGACGCCGATCTTCTTCTTAGCGTTATCCCGTTTCCTAATCCATTCGCATTGGCGGGGTCCTCTACCTTAAACTAAGGATTTGACGAAGATACTGCTTTAGACGAGCTCGGTGGCTCAGTCGTAAATGACGCGACTTTGACACCAACGCTCGCGGATTCGATTCCCATACAAGGCAAACATTTGTGTGCATGAACATGTCTGTTTGTCTTGGTCTGTTTGTCTTGGTCTGGATGTTTTAAGAGAGGTAGGGCGCATCAAAGCAGCCCGTCTGGGGAAGTACCTCCATCTCGCAGAAAACCGCAGCCAAATAACAACTCCCTAGAGGGTTGTTGCGTTCCTGCGTGTGAGTGAGGTCACCAGTAAGCTCCCAAGGAGTTGCTGTGTAAGCAGCAGAGGAGGCATCGCGCGAGTGATACTGATATCGCAAGCATTAATAGGCTACGGTACCCGCTTTACATCAGGTGGGCCGTATTATGTATAAAAAAACGGATGTTTACAAGTAGCAACAGCCGTCAGACCACAACCCAGAGGGTAAACTAGACCTATCTTAGGCAAGGTCACAAGTCTTTCGTAACATAATTTCTTGTACGTGCGGATTTCCTAACGAAGACTTCCTTCGCCGCCGAGAAATTGACAATCATAAATAAGTATGTAACAACTTATTTAGTGGTACATGTCAGGATTTTAACCAGACCTGATGGTCACAAGGCCGGTTCTATATCCACTGGAGTGATAGCCAAGTAGGGTGCTTCATCCTTCATGTGCAGTGTAGTGGTTTATTTGTTCGTGGTTGACTACTACTAGTCCGATGCTACAGGCTTGTGATAATAATTAGCCATTCAAAAATCTCAGTTCGATATTTGTCTGTTATCACGTTTGTATGAATGCCGGCCGCTTCGTTACTCCAAGGGCTGATAAGATAACAGTGGTAATTATTATTTCGTATGTACTCCAATTAAAGCTGGTGTATTCGACGCCTCTCAAAATTATTATTAATAGAAATAGTCACTGAAAAAAATAAAAAAAAAGAGCATGAAAGTAGAATAAACGCGGTCGAAATGCGAGCGCTGCGCAAAATTTGTGGCGTAAGGCTTGTAGACCGTATTCGCAATGATGATGTTAGAAACAGAGTTGGTCTGAAAGAGAGCATTGCTTGGCACAGTTTGTCGAATCTAGATCCCTAGAGTTCTGTCGCAAAGGCATAAATAAACTTCTGATTAGATGGCAGCAATGTATAGATAATATTTTGATTAAATAAATATGTTACATCTTAGAAAAAACAGAACTTTATTTTTTCAGTACAAATCGGCAATTTCATACTTTAACCCGTAAAGGATGGCGTCTTGTGGCGCTCGGTTCTCTCTGCCTACTCCATTAATTTTTAGGGTTTCGTACCCAAAGGGTAAAACGGAACCCTATTACTGAGACTTCGCTGTCCGTCCGTCCGTCCGTCCGTCCGTCTGTCACCAGGCTGTATCTCATGAACCGTAATAGTTAGAGAGTTGAAATTTTAACAGATGATGTATTTCTATTGCCGCTATAACAACAAATATTAAAAAATAGAATAAATTAAATATTTAAGGGGGCTCTCATACAACAAACGTGATATTTTTGCCGTTTTTATAGATAATGGTACGGAACCCTTCGTGCGCGAGTCCGACTCGCACTTGGCCGATTTTTCTACATATAAACAAGGACATGTAGAAATAATGCAGGATGAAAGAATGACGAAGCAGATATATAATGCAAAAGTAGAAGGACGTAGGAGCCGAGGAAGGCCAAGACTTACTTACCATGACCAAATTGGTCGTGTCCTATCAGAAGGTGATGTCAGGAGCCTTAGAAACCGGCGAGCGTGCATGAGAAGAGCAAGGGATTTGTCGTGAAGTTATAGATAGCGCGACAGTGACTATTTCTATCTATCTATAACTTCACGCCAAATCCCTTGCGGGGTAGGCAGAGAGAACCGAGCGCCACGTGACTCGATCCTTACATATCTCACTCGCTTCTTTCATTCATTGCTCTTCTCATGCACGCTCGCCGGTTCCTGGGGCTCCTGACATCACCTTCTGATAGAACACGACCAATTTGGTCATGGTAGGTAGGCCATGTCTTCTTCAGCTCCTACATCCTTCCTCTTTTGCATTGTATATCCGCTTCGTCATTCTTTCATCCTGCATTCTTTCCACATGTCCTTGTTTATATGTAGAAAAATTAATGGAGTAGGCAGAGAGAACCGAGCGCCACAAGACGCCATCCTTTACGGGTTAAAGTATGAAATTGCCGATTTGTACTGAAAAAATAAAGTTCTGTTTTTTCTAAGATGTAACATATTTATTTAATCAAAATATTATCTATACATTGCTGCCATCTAATCAGAAGTTTATTTATGCCTTTGCGACAGAACTCTAGGGATCTAGATTCGACAAACTGTGTGAAAGCATTTTTTACTGTCTCCTGGGACGAAAATTGGTAGTCAGTTGTATCAAGGTCTGGCGAGTAGGTACGGAGGATGATGTATGGTTTCCAAGTGCAGCTCACGTAGAGTTACAACGGTTTCTTGAGCAGTGTGAGGTCTCGCGTTATCATGGAGCAATAATGATGAAGATCGATTCACAAGACGGGGCTGTTTCACTGCCAGTTTCGCCATGATTGTACGAAGTTCGGCACAGTAAATATCGCCTGTTATTGCTTGACCAGACCTGAGAAATCTATAGTGAATAACGCCATGAAGAGACCACCAAACATTTACCATTTACCTTTGTATTGGTAAGCTTTGCTTTAGGGCACTGTTACGGCGTTTGACCTGGGGTCCGCCATTGCATTTTTACGGTTATCGTAAGGAATGCACTTTTCGTCACATGTCACAATTCGATCCAATATTCCTTTATTTCTGAACCGATTCAAGAAGGCAACACAAGTTTCAACACGCGTTTCTTTCTGCAGATCAGTCAAATCATGAGGCACCCATTTTTCATATTTTTTTATCTTATTGATTTGATACAAATGAGTCAATAGTGCAGGTAAGGTAACGTTAAACCATGCCGCTAATTCCTGGGTAGTTTGACTCGGATCGGCTTCCACCATCTCCTTCAATTCAGCGTTATACACCTGTGTGAGCAGTCTTCCACGTGGTTCGTTCTTCAAATCGAAGTTTACATTACGAAAGCGTTTACACCAAAAACGCACGGTGCTTTCATTAGCAGTCTCCTCTCCAAACGCAGCGTTGATATTGCGAGCCGTTTTTGCTGCGTTAGTTCCGCGTCGGAACTCGTATTTAAAAATTACTCGGATTTTCGAAGTATCCATCTATCCCGTCTAAGCTGAATAAAAAAACAATTGAAATTCGAAAATCAAATGATGCAATTTTTTAAAAGAAAAACCTCATAGGTATCATGTAAAAAAAGTTTCACTCGAAAATCTCACACCATGAAGGTTTAATGTCAATTCAAATATCTATTACTATAAAACGGCAATTTCATACTTTAACTCCTATTATATACCTATAGGTAAGTATATTATTCAATTTTTGTTGCATTGTACCTAATTGTAATTCTATACGGGTGTCTTACCTAACTGTCAGTGGTAGCCCAGTGGATAAAGAACCGACCTTATCCGACGATCCCTAGTTAGAAACCCGGTGTACGCATGTACCAATACATGCCTGTTTTCGGATTTATGTACACATTACATGCCGGCGTGAGGCCGGCCGTGAAAAAGGCTGGAGGTTTGTTTGGACGAAGCGCGGTCGTAGATATATATACGCGCGAAAAACAAGCGAAGGCCGCTGTGCACTAGATCACAGGTGAAGATGACATCATTAGAATAATTTGCTAACGATATATATTTATTGTCTCTGAATATTTCACTACACCAAGGTTGCAGCAGGATGTACATCGTGTTCATGTTTGGTTTCTTAATATTATTTAACAATAATTTATGTAAACATATGAATCCATATATTTTTAATTCTTCTACGCAGGCTTTACGATTAGTCTTACGGACAGCAACAAGCTAACATTTTGTTAAGCGGGCTTTCCAATTATAACCTAGTTTGTAAACATTATGCTCATAACAATGGGTTTCTTGTCGATAGCTTTATTGTACATATTAATACTTGTTCTGCAATGGATGGGGACGGTCAGCAGCTCGGGTATAAAGATAAAGATAAAATGCAATTTGATCTAACCTGCTTTGTGTGCTTCTGCCGCCAATTAGTTCATGCGGCCTAGCGCCGGCCGGTACCCACCCACTACTGTTAGTAAATGCAACATGCCGACGCTGCCATGGCTGCTCTGGTAGCCTCTGCTTCGACTGCTGCGGTAGTCCGTCATCTGGAACAGAATCCGCATGCCCCCACCACCACCGTCGCTGCCACGACTGGTGTCGCTGACGGCTGACGGCTGACGACGACCGCAGCAGCCGAGTGTTATAAATAGAGCGGATGGCTCTCTTTTGTAATATAAAAATAGTTTCAATGTCAGCCGCCCTTACCCACAACAGTATACCATACGACATAATGCTATGAAAGTAGCTGAAATAGACTAAGCGCGCAGTAGCCACATCCGTCAATTGTCTAATTCTCCTAATTGCATATGCGACGGAGCTGAGCTTACTGGTCAGTTTATTTATGTGGGGGCCCCAATGCAATTTGGAGTCTATTGTTATTCCAAGAAATACAGTATCCTTAATAAATTCTAGTACATTATTGTCAATGAGAACTTCTGTATTGGAAGAAGGCACATTTGGTAGACTAAATTTTATACATTTGGTTTAAGTTGAATTTAATAAAAGATTATTTACATGTGAACCAATTTAGAACGACAGATAGAACACTATTTACATTGTCAATATTTTCGCACCGGCGAGGAACATTAAAAATTAAGGAAGTATATATCAGCAAACAGTATATATCCGCCATTTTCTGTACCATGGATGGCAGATCATTCACATATACTAAAAATAAAAAGGGACCCAATATTAACATTGCTGCCTTTAGATTTGACCCCATTTATATTAACAGTCTGTATTCTGTTACTCAAGTAACTTGCAATCAAATTATAGGATTTACCTCTAACTCCATAATGGCACAACTTGAGCAATAATGTCCGATGGTCGACACAATGAAATGCTTTGGAGAGATCATCGAAAACCCCAATAGCGTCCTGGGATCTCTCCCATGCGCTAAGAACATGCTTGACCAATGCTACTCCTGCATCTGTAGTGGATTTACCTGCTGTAAATCCGTATTGTGAATTATAAGAAAAATTTCATTGGTCTTAAAAAAGAGTTGCAATTGCTCAAGCATTAACCTTTCAAATACTTTACTCAATACTGGCAAAATAGGTATCGGTCTATAATTCCCCAGTTCACTTTTTCACCAGACTTGAATAATGGAATTAATTTACTAAACTTCATCAAGTCTGGGAATACACCCATATCTATACATCGATTAAAAATAAGTGCCAATGGATTAGGTTGCTCTGACATATTCCATTATTTTATTATTATTTATAATTATTTATTCACAACGTATTTTTACAATATTTATTGCATTATGGTCCAGTTAATAAACGATATTTACGAGTATTTTCTTTTTTAATACAGTTTATTCATGTGTTGCTAGTTATTGTTACAAAAGATTGAAATGATTAGGAATAAACATCTAAAAATCGGTTTCCTTAATGCTGGATCACTGGGGTCTAAACATGACGAACTCTTAATTGCTATTGCGCACCATTCGGTTGACATTAT
This sequence comes from Pyralis farinalis, assembly GCA_947507595.1. NCBI lineage: Eukaryota > Metazoa > Arthropoda > Insecta > Lepidoptera > Pyralidae > Pyralis > Pyralis farinalis. The sequence continues at coordinate 4,943,791 of OX382263.1, forward strand.
GGCAATTAATTAGACATGGAGGGACGAGCACCCGCCGTACCGGGATATCGCCTACGTCATGTGCCACGATCAGCCGACTTGCGAGGCAGACGCGGGGGAGGTGTTGGCTTTTATATTAAAGATGGCATTGGAGCCCGTGTTCGATCCCATCCTGTCTTTCCACCAGTCGAGCAAATGTGGTTATGCTTAAATATAAATTCGAAAGTATTCTTATAGGAACAGCGTATCGCCCTCCTTGGGTAAACACTGATACCGTCTTAGACGAGATTACTATTAGATTACATGCATTAAATAAATAAATATTGTCGGACAAATTACACAGCGCCATCTAGCCTCAAAGTAAGCGAAGCTTGTGTTATGGGTACTAGACAACTGACAAACATACGTAAATACATTTTTTGTAAATACATACATATTATACATAGAAAATATCCAGACCAAGACAAACAGAAATGTTCATGCACACAAATGTTTGTACTGTGTGGGAATCGAACCCACGAGCGTTGGTGTCAAAGTAGTGTAACAACGCGTTTCACCACTGCGCCACCGAGCTCGTCGATTAGGGCATTAGGGCCTTATGATTACGTCATGCTATTGGGTGACTTTAATATTAACCTTTTGCATCCGGATGATACTAAGTGCAAAAAACATAAAGAATTTTTATACCATAATGGGTTAAATCAAGTGGTCAACTCTCCAACGCATACTTTTAATGATACTCAAACGTTAATAGATCTTATCTGGACTGAAGCTCAGGTAAACAATGTTATAGTCGATTCGATTGAAGAACTGAATCATCACTCGTTTTTAATATGTAAGTTTATTTTAAAAAGAGAGAGAATGCATTCTAAATATATTTAATATCGTCCAATAAAAGACATATAAGGCTTTTTGAAAAAGATCTAAACCTGATACCCTGGTCTAGTATTTATTTGCTGCCTGACGTGAATAGTATGGTTGGTTGTCTAAATTATTATATTTTGTTTTTATTTGACTTTCATGCTCCTGTAAAGTCAATATTGGTCAGGGCTCGTTCAGCTCCCTGGATTACTGACAATGTCATGTCATGAATACACTCAGAAATACTGCGCAAAAAAAATCCGTCGAATAAAACTGGAAAGCGATAAAAAATACTATAAGGAACTAAAATCTCTTACATCAACCGCAATTCATAATGAAAAAAAAGTTTACTAGTCTCAGTACATAAATAAAAATATAAAGTATCCTAAAACTCTTATTCGGAATCTATAAAACATATATTCTCCCCCCTAAAACTGAACGTGACCTTCCAGCCTATTTTAATGAACCTGAAATAATTAACGAGACTTTTTAACGCTTCCCTGACATAGTAATGTTAGTGTTTTTCAGTTGACTTTTTTTTAATTTAATAGGTACAATTCTGCTAACCATTTTCTTCTTAAACCAGTCGATCAAGCTACTGTCCTTAAAGCCATTAACGGATTGAAGTCGAATGCGGAAGGTATTGATGGCATTACACTTGAAATGCTTAAACTCACACTTCCTCATTCCTTGGACAGTATCACTGCTGTCATCAATACCTCGATCGTTACTGGTAAATTTCCGGATTGGTGGTTTTTGGGAGCTGTGCGCCCCTTGCCTAAGAAACCTAACCCACAAGATATTAATGATCTGCGTCGTATTAGTATACTTCCATGCTTATCTAAAGTTCTAGAAAAAAATTGTATATTTGCAAGTTGCAGAATACTTTGAAGCTAATAACATCATGCCAAAACTTCAGTCAGGCTTTAGAGAGCGGCGAGGCATCAACACTACGCTATCTGAAGTGGTAAGCAATTTACTGGTAGCACGTGATCGGTGTGAAGGCTCGATCCTGGCGTTATTGGACTTCTCAACGGCTGTTGAATGTATTAATGTCACGCTCATGTTGTCTAAACTCACTTATTATGGTTTCGATGCCAATACTGTTCAATAGTTCAGTAGCTATCTTGCTAACAGGTCCCAAATTGTTCAGCTGAAGGAACAACATGATTCTTTGTCCTTTAGTGTAAGGACTGTACACAGGAGAGTTCCTCAGGGTTCAATATTGCGTCCTTTATTGTTTTACACTGCAGATATAACTAAGAGTGTTCCTCACTGCAAGTTTCACATGTATGCAAACGATTTACATATCTATATCTCATTTAACCCTCACAATACAGAAGCTGCAGTGCAAATAATGAATGAAGACCTTAGCGGGATCGCTGCATGGTCTAACGACAACTCGTCTATCTTGAACCCTGCAAAGTGTATGATAATTAGCTCAAATAAACAGATTGAAAAGGTGGTATTAGCTAATCCCAATGTCTATATAATGGGTAAAACCATTGCACGAGTGATGGAGCTGAAAAATCTTGGTTTAATTATGGATCGCGAGCTTCGTTTCGAAAAACACATCAATGTGGCATTACGAAATTGTTTCTAAAGATTAAAAATATTGTATCGAACGCGTAAATATTCTAGTATTTAATTGCGTATACAATTAACAGATTCTCTAGTTCTATCAAAGCTAAACTACGCAGACACTGTTTACGGCCCTTGTTTGATTTCGCGAACCGAACGCCTAATTCAGTGCATTCAAAATGCGTGTGCGCGGTTTTGCTTTGACATACCACCTCGATGCCATGTTACACCTTTTCTTAATGAACATGATGTCTTGAAGATGAAAGCAATATGGAAAATGTATGTACCCGTGAGGGTCTAATGGCAAATAAAGATTTTTTTTAATGGAAAATTTAGGATTGAATTCAAAATCCTTTTTGTGTTGTAAAAATGCATAAAATTAGTATTATATGAACCGCTTTTTGAGACATAAATGTTTCTCATTTATTACGGTAGTTATTATTTATTATCTATATCTATTCTACTATTTTTGTTTACTACATATTCTACCTGTAAACTAAACAAAATGTACACTTTAAATTAAATTATAGCTATGTAATATTTATTATTTTGCATGCATATGTCTATATAATATTAGATAGTATTCATTCTATTAATATATGTTTTATCCATCGATCTTTATATGTAGGCAGTATTGGGGTGACTTGAACCCCTGTTTGGTTATTTGTGTTTTTATTTATTAATTTTAATTATTTAGTGATCCAACCATCCAATGCAGCTACATATCTGCCCTATATAGTAGTAACGAGCGCTGTTTTTTTTTGATTGTATTATTACAAATATTGAAGTGACGCATTTTTATTTGTTTTAAGTATCCGTCGGAATTCATACATTTGTTGTTTTTATGGTGGTGAATGATTAATTGTCTGCTGTACGGAATCCGGCGTCACTAAGGGCCTGACGAAAAACAGCATCAGTACACGGTCACCCGAGTACTCCAACATTATGTTGAGAATGCTCCTTGTTGGCAGCCATTACGATACACATGATTTTGTATATTTTCACAATTTTTTCTTTGTTTCCTTATTATTGTGTATGTGTTATCAATGGTTATGCCAATAAATATTACTTTCTTTCTTACATATTTGTAATTATCACTTGCTCGACGGTGAAGGAAAGCATCGTGACGAAACCCGCATGTCGGAAGTTTATTTGTACACCAGCATTCTTACTTCTTTATCTGCTGAGTTTCACTCCTGAAAAAAGGCAGGGCGATGATAGAGAACGTCGTACGAAAACCCACACGTCCAAGAAATTATATTTCGAAAGACATGTGACCTGACTTAAGAAAGGTCTGTTTTTCCCTCTGGGTTGTGGAGATCTGACGGCAGTCGCTCCATGCAAAAATCTGTATCTTCGCCAAATCCTTTATTTTAAATAGCCGACACCGCACATCCTAATTGATTAGGAAATAATGACGAGGTGGAGACGAATGGTGAACTGCTTACCCTTGATCTGCAGTTTAGTGTACACTTGTTTGTTATGTAAATACAATCGAAGCGACCAGAGTTCACCGCTCCAATTGTGTCGAATGGGCACAATGAATCACAAGTAGGCATTTCCTCGAATACTATTGTCTTGATAGATATAATTTGAATTCAACTGAGACACACTTCACTGGTTTTCTTATTTTTTCTCTTTTTTATACAACATATACACTCGTACAGTTAGATGGGCCGTATGTAGGGTTGTCAACCGTCCAGCAATACGCGGGACGTCCCGTTTTCAGGGTCTTAGAAAATGCGTCCCGCGAAATGTGGATGTATGGTCTATTTCCGTGGGGCTAGGGGCTACACGGAAATAGACCATACACCCCCAGACTTTCACCTGTTTCGGTCTCTTCAGAATTCTTTACATTGTGTTAGGTTAACATCAAGAGAAGCCTACCAAAAATACTTGTCGCAGTTTTTTGATCAGAAGCCCCAAAATTTCTACAGCAATGGGATTATGTTACTACATACAAAATGTCAACAAAATGGTTGTACCATTTTATTCGATAACGTGTTGACATATTATAATTAAAAGTAAATAAACTGTGATAAAAAATATCTTGAATTTTAAAATACGAAAAAAATTTTCCATTTCCTAATATTATAATTTTATTCGTGTAAAATGCAACAGTCGTTAACAAGAGTACCTACTTCAATACAAATATATTTTTATGAATGATTTCGTATAAAGGAAACGTATTTACGATTGTTTATGTTTATTTATCATGTTTCGCCGAAAGATAAACAAAATCGGGCCTCGAACTGTCCATGAAAAAAAATATCACGTTTGAAGTGATGATAAACTTGCTTTGTTACCCCGCGATGACAGCACTACCATAATGCCTTCTTCTTCCTAGCGTTATTCCGTTTCCTTATCTGTTACTATTGGAGGGATCCGCTACCTAAGCGTAAAGATTTGACGATATCACTGATTTTGCCATAGAGCGACTGCCTAGTGCTATTGATTGGTACCATTGATGGTATAAGTGACACAACTTTGTAGTAGCATTAATAAAACGCAATCCATCGATGGCGGTTAAGCAATGTCGACCGCAGCCTCTCTATGGACGGGTTTATGACGTTTGGTTTAAGACGAACTTGGTGGCGCTGTTAATAACGCTACTTTGACACCAACGCTCGTGGGTTTAATTCCCACGCTGGACAAACATTTGTGTGCATGAACATGTCTGGGTGTTTTAGGAGAGGTAGGGCGCAATAAAGCAGTCGCGTCTGCGGAAGTACCTCCACCTCACAGAAAACCGCAGCTAAATAACAACACCCAGTAAATTGTAGTGTCCCTGAGTGTGAGTGAGGTACAGTAAGCTCCTAAGGAGTTGCTGTGTTACTCGTAGCAACAAAGATGACAACGCGCAAACGATACTTCCTGTATTGAAAGCGTTAATTGGCTACGGTAGTCACGTAAATGCTTGTCGCTCTCCAAACTCTCGCTTCAGATTCAGAGCCTATGGGGTCCGCTTTTCGACTTCTACTTCCCCACTTCACTCGGCATCCCTTACTGTGAGACTATTGGCACTAATGTCATCCTTTACGACGCCAAGCCAGCACTTCTTGGGCCTCCCCTTCTGCTGGGACCCGGAGGTGGTGGCATGGCTTGACATATGTTAGATCTAGATTCATCTTACAAATGTATATAAATAAATACTTTCACACTAAGAATGCTCGGTGTTAAAATAAGAAGATGCATATTCCGTTGGTTCGGACATGTAGAAGGAATGGGAAGGAAGATAGAATTACGATGTAGGAGCCTAGGAAGGCCAAGACTGTTTTATCAGTCAGGAGCCCTAGAAATCGACGAGCGTGAATGAGAAAGAAGCGAGTGAAGTGTGTAAAGAAAAACGATTCGCTCGTTTTAAGAGAGGTAGGGTGCTTCAGAGCAGCCTGTCTGGGGAAATACCAACACCTCACAGAAAACCGCAACCAAGTAACAACTCCCTGGAGGGTTGTTGAGTTTCTACGTGTGAGGTCGCCAGTAAGTTCCTATGAAGTTTCTGTGTTAGCAGCAGATCGCGTGAGTGATACTTAATGTATCACAAGCGTTCAAGGCTACGGTAACCGCTTTACATCAGGTGGACTGCATGCTTGTATGCCTCCCGACGTTGTATAAAACAAAAGTCATGTAGCGCTCGGTTCACTCTTCCTACCCCACAAGGGATTTGGCGTGAAGTTATAGATAGATTTTGTCTCTTTTTAATAGAAAAGCTTTTATATTTTATCGTTGCCACTAACTACTAACAAATCAATTCCTTAGGATCTTAATGGAAACCACACTCACTCGCAGGAATACAACAATCCTCCAGTGAGTCGTCATTTTGCTGAGGTTTTCTGTTTATAATTTCACGCCAAATCCCTTAGCGGGGTAGGCAGAGAGAATCGAGCGCCATAAGACGCGGTTCTTACGCACTTCACTCGCTTCTTCAACATTCATAACCCTTTTCATGCACGACCGCCGGTTTCTAAGACTTTTGACATCACCTTCTGATAAGACACGACCAATTTGGTCATGGTAGGTTAGTCTTGGTCTTCTTCGGCTCCTACACCCTTCCACTTTTGCATTGTATATCTGTTTCGTCATTCTTTCATCCTGCATTCTTTTTACATGCCCGAAACAACGGAGCATACCTTTTCTCTCTTTCTTACGTCATCATTACAAACGCGGTCAGCAAGCGTTACGCCACAAATTTTGCGCAATGCTCTCATCTCGACCGCATTTATTCTACTTTCATGCTCTCTCTGCCATACTCAGCTTTCACTTCCATAAACTAGCGTTGGGATTAGCATCGCGTTGTGTACAGCGAGTTGTGCCTTCTGGCTTACATTTCGGATGCCTAGATGTTTACCCAACGCTCCCTTCACGCTGTTCCCTGCACTCACTCGCCTCTCCAATTATCTTCGGCTTTCTATGATAATAAAATAATGTTTATTTATTTTCTCTATTAATCTAGACAATTATTACATAATATATTTAAAGTTCACACGCGTAGAATAAGATCGAGAAAGACTGGTGACAAAGGTAGGCCGACGCAGGTCGCCCAGTACACCAGTCCTCTCCACCTCACAGAAAACCGCAGCCAAATAACAACTACCTAGAGGGTTGTTGTGTTCCTGCGTGTAAGTGAGGTCAGTAAACTCCTAAAGAGTTGCTGTGTTAGCAGCAGAGGAGGCATCGCGCGAGTGATATTTAATAACAAGCGTAGCGGGCCGTATGATAGTAAGCCTTCCGAAGTTGTATAAAAAAAGAGACAGTGGTACATGCCAGGATTCGAACGGGGACCAGTTGGTCAATTGTCAATTCTTTATCCACTGAGCGATCACTGGTCAATCTACTAGCCATAATAAATAACATCTATGAACATGGTCTGGATGCCGACGTGTTTGTTGACAGTGTCTCTGTGTTTCTCAAGTTACAATCATTATATAAGATAAGTGGTCAGTAAGTCAAATAGCTCGTAGATGTTTTGGCATTGTTGCTGTATGTTTATGTGCCAATTCTAAATAAATAATCAAATATATCATAAAGCTTTCCTTCGATGTGCGAAGTGCGGTCTCTGGCGTCGGGAGCGGGACGATATGTTAAGATCCTTGCGTGTCACATCCGGAGTAGTATATTAATCTGATTTGATGGCCACAGGGGAGAATTACCAGGCGTTTAGGCGGTTCTGCAATCTATATTATTGGAATCGATGTGTTAGGTAACAACTCACAGTTTATTTCCCAATAGTGTTAGATATTTGATAAACCGTGGTGCACGGCAGTTGAGCTTCACTCGACTAGCCATCTCTTTGAGGTTTTTAAATGCCTTATTTGTCACATTGCTGTCTCTCATTTTGCCAAGAGGGGGAGTCAAATCCAAAACTTCCTACTCCTACAAATTTCTTCTGATTAAATTCGTTGTGAGTTCCAAGGCAGCTGTAGTTTAACCCCCGGGACAGCAGTGAACTTCACTGTTCATTGCCTTTTTGGTGGTCGCCACGGTTAATTCTGCTACGAAGGAGACACAGTAGTGGGTATGAGTGGTGGGCCTGTCCCGATAAAAAAGCTTTCCTTCAGGGTTAAATCAGTATTTTTCGTAAATACGTCGTGAAAGGACTTAAATTTGCCACATGTACAGAGATTGGCAAGTTTAAGGTCAAACAAGTGGTTCACGGCCGACGACTCTTTATTTCGAAATAACGACAAGGAAACGTAATAAAAAAATATATTTTTTCAAAAAACAGAATATATATTCTATCGTATTTTTAAACCGAGGTTAGGCTTTGTATGATTTTGTGGTCACTTATTTTGGAACATTATGTTTTTAGTACGTGAGGTCAATGATAATGGGTTGGCAAATAAAGTAACTTATTGTTACGCTGAAATGCATAATAACAGAGGAGATCGATGGTGTCTATTCGAACACGCAAGGTCGATCGCAGTATATCTTCTTCTTCTTCCTAGCGTTCCTAATCCATTAGGATTGGCGGGGTCCGCTACCTAAAGATTTGGCGATGATACTGATTTTGACATGGAGCGACTGCCGTCAGACTTCCACAATACAGAGAGAAAACCAGACATTTCTTAGGTTAGGTCTGTCGAAATGTAATTTCTTGGCCGTGCGGGTTACCTCACAATGTTTTCCATCACCGCTGAGCAAGTGATAATTACAAATATGTTACTCAATCAGACTCGCAGTCTGTCTATGGATACGTTATTAGTCAGTTATAGTTCCTTACAATTAGATCTAGAGCCATCAGAGCCGATTGTTTTCTATAGATGGTAGTCGATAAGTCAGCCTGCAGACGACTTGGAAATACTGCTCTCCGCCAATCCGCAGTTGAGGGGCGTGGCGGAGTATGCTCTAAACTCCTTCGGTTGAAAGATAATTCGTATCCCTACAGTGGGAAGAGTAACATACTACGCTTTATAAGACAGGTATGGCGCATAAAAGCAGCCCTCGTCTGGTGAAGTACCTCAACCTTACAGAAAACCGCAGCCAAATAACAACTCTCTCGAGGCCTGTTGTGTTCCTGCGTGTGACTGAGGTCACCAGTAAGCTCCGAAGGAGTTGCTGTTTTAACAGCAGAGATGGCATCGCACGACTGATTCTTAATATAATACAAGCGTGCATAGGCTAAGGTAACCGCTTTTTATCAGGTGGGCCGTATGCTTCTATGTCTCCCGATATCTTGAATCCGATAGTTGAAGGCGCGACGAATGGTTCCTCGCTTCGTCTTCAAGTCCGCCACGCGTGTGACCCCATCCACGCCGGGATAAGTGTTCGTGACCCGTCCTAGGGACCACAGGAGCGGCGGCGTAGTCTTGTCCTTAATTAGGACCAAGGACCCGTGTTTCACTTCGCCTCTGGAATGATACCATTTGGTTTTTGCCTGTAGCAGAGAAGTATACTCATTATGAAATCGTCTCCAGAAGTGTTGTCTGATGTGTTCAATTCTTTTCCATCGATCCAATCGGGTGATGTTGCTATCAGCCACCTGTGGGTAAGGCACAGATAAGAGTGGTCGTCCAATAAGGAAATGAGAGGGAGTGAGTGCCGAAAAATCATTAGGATCAGAAGAAAGCGGAGTAAGTGGGCGTGAATTCAAAATCGCCTCTATATAAGAGAGACAAGTTGCCATCTCCTCAAACGTTAAATGGGTTTGTTGGAGCAATCTTCTCAAGTGATACTTGCAAGACTTGACAGCAGCTTCAGCTAATGAGTTAAAATGAAGGGTGTAGGCCGGAATAAAATTAAATTCAATTCCCTCTTGAGCCATCTCAGATACAACGTTGGACGAATGTAAGAACTTATACATGTCACGTGACGCTCCGACAAAGTTAGTTCCATTATCGGACGTGATGCTTCGAGGCTTGCCTCGACGCGCCATGAACCGATTTAAAGCAGCTAGGTAAGCTTCAGATGTAAGGTCTGAAACGAGCTCCAAATGTACAGCTTTCACTGCAGAGCAAACAAAGATGCACACATATGTTTTTATAAGTTTGCAACCGCGCCCTTTACGGTCTGCTATTAAGACTGGACCCATGTAATCAACATAACAGTTAAGAAATGGGAATTCGAAACAAGTTCTCGAAGCAGGTAAATGACCCATAACTGGCTGTATGTTTTGAGCTTTATATCTAAAACATTTAAGACATTTTATTCACGACTGATTTTGATAGGTTCCTGCCTCCCAAAGGCCAGAAAGTTTGTCTAACATTAGACAATAACAGTTGAGGGCCGGCATGTAAAAGCTTTATGTGTTGCATTGTTTGCTCTGCAGTGCAGCCTGCGGGGTGGCGTCGTGCGGATTCCTCGGCACTTGGTCCGCGTCGCCGCGACACTCAGCCGAACGACGCGCTAGGCACCGGTCGTTATACTTGTCGGTTTAATACCTCATCTTAAATATACCAAATTACAGTCCACAATATCGAAGTATCAATTATCACCCGTTAGGGCCTAAACAGTACAAAGCAACAAACGTTTGGTATGGTAGATTTTTACATCCCCTGTATAAAGATTAGAAGTTTTCATTAAAAATCTGCTTGCATTATTGTTTTTTTAATACAACGTCGGGAGACACTACATTTTGTACTGATCATGATTGGAGTGGCATCCCTAGATTTCAGCTGATAGTACACTAGGTACTGTTTGATATTAAAAAATAAAGTAAACACTGCACGCGCTTTAGAATGTATCGCAATAAGAGTGGCTATTAGTGAACTGCCGTAACGTCGAACCTGAAATTTTCAGTGAATCTTCAGGTTAGCCCAGCAGGTGATCCTGTGAAGCTTGGTAGCGATCATATCACCCGTGCGAAACCGGGGCGGATAGCTAGTTAATAATAAATATTTTTAAATATCAAGAATCTACACAACCGTGAAGTGTGCAATCTCAAGTCAATTTCCTTCATTGTGAAAGTGGGATGCATTGCGACGTTGTAGCAGTTGATAAGGGCCTTACTAGCTGAGTTTATGAGAGCTGGCGCAAGCCGCTGGTGGTTACTACCCAGAGTCGCAAGGACATGGAGAAGAGCAAGGAGCTACACGGGCGGTTCTACTTAGCTCTTATTGGGTCTGATGTAGACCCGCTCGCGTCGGTGGCCTGGCTACGTTTCGGTGACCTCTTTGGGGAAACCGAAGGTTTTGTCTGTGCAATTATGGACAAAGTTATCAAGACGAACAACTACCGGAAGTATATCCTGAAGGACGGTACGGTCGACATTTGTCGAGCATGCCACCGTCCCGGCGAGTCACTCAGGCATATAGTCTCCGGTTGTTCTCATCTTGCTAACGGCGAGTACTTGCACAGACACAATCAAGTAGCGAGGATTGTGCACCAGCAACCTGCACTTAAATATGGCCTTGACTCTGAGGTACCATACTATAAGTTCTCACAATGTCATGCTCTACTGGGACCGATCTATCATCACAGACAGGACTATTGTCGCCAATAGGCCTGACATCGTGCTGTCATAAATATAAATCAGGGGCGAGCCGTGCAATTCTCGTTGATGTCACCATTCCCTATGATAAGAACCTCGTGAAAGTCGAGAAAGAGAAACTTACTAAGTACTTGGACTTGGCTCACGAGGTTACCGCCATGTGGCGTGTGGACTCAACGATTATTGTTCCGATAGTCGCGGTTCACTGTCAAACGGACTTATAGCGAAGAGCCTCGACCGCTACCGTAAGAGACTCTCGCTTGACAGTTGGAAGAAGAACCAGATTCAGAAAGCGGTTCTTTTGGACACGGCCCGTATTGTAAGGAAGTTCCTCACTCTGGAGCCCTAACCACCTAGGTAGCTTGGGTCTTCGCTCCGCTACCGGCGAGTGCCCATTTTTTTATATGTTTAAATGTATTTTTTCCGGATTTTATATTTAAAAATGTAAAATTTTGTGATGAAATAAATAATAATAATAAATAACCTTTATTTTAGATAATACAAAGGTTTTACAATACAATTGGCCGGTTCTTTATACACTGGGCAATCACTGTTAAATCTACTACGAACCATAATAAATAACATATATGGACATTGTTTGGATACCGACATGTTTGTTGACAGTGTCTCTGTTTCTGAAGTTACCAGCATTATATAAGATAAGTAGTCAATTAGCTCATAGATGTTTGGCATTGTTTCTGTAAATTTATGTATATTAATAAACAAATATATCATAAAGCAGTCACAAAAAAACCGCAGTCAAATACAATTTACTGAATGGTTGTCATATCCCTGCGTGTTAATGAGATCACCAATAAGCTCCTAAAGAGTTGTTGCGTTAGTAACAGAGGTGGCATAGTGATACTTAATGTATTCCAGGCGTTCATAGGCTACCGGTAACCACTTTACATCAAGTGGAACGTATACCTACCGATATTACATAGAAAAGGAAAGAAAACATTTTGATCCTCTGATCGGATGTTTCTAAATGTTGTCAAACATTTGTGAACACCGGTGTGGGTTTAGTTTCAAACTATATTTACACAATTTATTAAATGTAAACTCTACTATTATTTATTATAGAAAATTTTCGAAAGCAAAACTGGTTAAATCAAATTGTTTGAAAAACATGCCACGAATACCTGAATTAATGGGGCGAAACGAGGTATGAGATTATGTGTGTCTATATAATGGGGGAACCAAAATAGTCCATTGAACCATTACTTCTGACAAAACATCGAAGTTGAGTCATGGCTTTCCTTGAATTTTTTTTATACTACGTCGGCAGCATACAACCATACGGCCCACCTGATGTAAAGGGGGTACCGTAGCCTATTAACGCTTGCGTTATATTAAGTATCACTCGCGCGATGCCTCCTCTGCTGCTTACACAGCAACTCCTTGGGAGCTTACTGATGACCTCACTCATACGCAGGAACACAACAACCCTACAGGGAATCGTTATTTGGTTGCGGTTTTCTGTTAGGTGGAGGTACATCCCCAGACGGGCTGCTTTGACGCGCCCTACCTCTCTTAAAACATCCAGACCAAGACAAACAGACATGTTCATGCACACAAATGTTTGCCTTGTGTGGGAATCGAACCCACGAGCGTTGGTGTGAAAGTCGCGTCATTCACGACTGAGCCACCGAGCTCTTCAGACCTTCCTCTCCTCCAACCTTCCACTTTCACGCTGGATGTCTGTGACAGTCTGGACTACACCGTCCTATTGATCCACTGGTCCCCGGTTTGAATCCAAGCGAGGGCATTTGCCACTAAATTCGTGTTTTCAAATTTATGTACATATTTATCGCTTGCTAAGAACTTTTGCAATACACGAAGTATTCCTCGCGCGTTGCCACCCCTTCTAACAGCAAATCCTTAGGAGTATACTAGTAACCTCACTCACTCGCACGAACACAACGACTCTTCAGGTTGTTATTTGGCTGCAGTTGTCTGTGAGATGAAGGTTCACCAGATACGCCCTGCCTGTCTTTAAAATTGCGATGTCTCCCCAATACTTGAGTTCTTGATGCTTTCAGACCTCTTTCGATGAAATCCAATAGATCTATATTAAACTTCAGAAAGGCGGACGCCAGCTTTGCCGCGTCACTGTCATCTCTCTCCCCGCTGAGTTGTGAAAGAGCCCTCCTGAATCATTTCAAATCATTGAGATGTTGGCTATGTGCATATGGCTATGTTACGCGTGTCATTCTAACCGAACATGCAGGTTAAGCAAACGCGACTGCAACCTGTCTGTAGATCGGTTGCATGAGTCGGTATCGGCTGTCGTCGATAGATGACAGTCGTTAAGTTAGTGGCCCTCGGGCGACTAGAAAACGCTGACCCCGCCAATCCCCAGTTGAGTACCATAGAGGAGTATGCTCTAAACACCTTTGGTTGAATGGAGAAATGGAGACCCGTATCCTGCAGTGTGGTTTGTTGTGTGTGGTATGGATGTGACTGTGTGTATGGCCCTGGATACGTAAACAGAATTACGTATTCAAAAATCTCCTGAACTCTATCATAATCATAACTTGACGTAACTTAGCAATTATTAAATTATCAGCTTAATCAGATCGGAAGTTTCCTACTACTGGAAATATGTAGAAGCTAAGGAAGCCAAGACTCACCTCGTCACCTCATTATCATCATTTAAATCCAAGAAAGTCCATTGCTGAACATAGACCTCCCCCATAGACTTCCGCAGCGACCGGTTCTTCGCTGCTTGCATACATCTGCTTCCTGCGATTTTTTCTGATCGTCGGTCCAACGTGACCGTCATGAACTCTAGAAACCGAAGAAGAGATATGTATGTTAAAGAAGTGAGTGAGGTGTGTAAGTAAATGTAAAGGTAAGTACGAGTAAGTAATGCGTATTTGGCATGAAGGTATACGTAGATATAAGATTCCTACTAGAATACTTCCCCCTCTCTATCTATCCATCTCTGAGCAGAGATAGTTCAGTGTCTACGGTCCCGCGTTCGAATCCTGTCATATACCACTAAATTCGTCTTTTGGAATTTATTTAACCCGCGAATCCAAGAAATTATATTTCAAAAGACGTGTAACCTAAAAACAGATTTATCCGAATTCTGTAGGTCTGAATGCAGTCACTTCATGTAAAAATCCGTATCTTCGCCAAATCCGAAATATATATAAATATATATCCAAAATATCTTCCGTAACGAACCCCGCCAAGTCTAATGAATTAAGAAACACGGTAACGCTAGGAAGAAGACAAGAAGTTTTCTACTAGATCAAAGGATGTGAAAAATTGAAAGTGTTAGACTGCAATTTGCCAATAGACGCCATCATAATAGTTTGTTTTTGTCATCGGCTTTGAAGTTCGATAGTTTGTTTCTAAACGTGTGTTCTAAGTACGTTCACCCGGTCAATTCCAAGTTCCAATTGTTGGATTTTAGTAAATAATTTAGTCACATCCACGCGAGTAGCATAGTAAATAGAAATTTACATAGCGGACAAGTTTGTCAACTTTTATGTACTGAAATATTTACCTTATTTACAAAATATTTAAAATGACGAAACAAAACTTCCCTATGGCGAATGTACTTGAATAATTATTTTTATTACTCCATATGTCATGTTTTTTTTTTATACAGCGTCGGGAGGCATACAATCGTACGGTCCACCTGATGTAAAGCAGTTGCCGTAGCCTATTAACGCTTGTAACATATATCACTCGCGCGATGCCTCCTCTGCTGCTTACACAGCAACTCCTTAGGAGCTTACTGGTGACCTCACTCACTCGCAGGAACACAACAACCCTCTAGGGAGTTGTTATTTGGCTGCGGTTTTCTGTGAGGTGGAGGTACTTACCCAGGTGGGCTGCTTTGATGCGCCCTACCCCTCTTAAAACATCCAGACTAATACAAACAAACATGATCATACACACAAATGTTTGTCTTGTGTGGGAATCGAACCCACGAGCGTTGGTGTCAAACACTCTTAAAAACTCTCAGACCAAGGTATCCAGATATGTACATGAACACAAATGTTTGTCCTGTGTGGTGGGAATCGAAGTCATGAGCGTTGGTGTCCAAATAGCGTTACTAACCACTGCGCAACCGGGCTAATACGTGCGGTTTTGCTGTGCTTTCTCACGTCTGACATTCTTTAAACAAAATCTTGTTCATCATCAGATCGAAGGGTCCAAGTAAAGAGTCTAGCGAATCACACATCTGCAGATGTGTGATTCTTCACATCTGCAAATCTGCACGCAGCCCAGCTGGGGAAGTACCTCCACCTTACAGAAGACCGCAGTCATATAACAACTCCCTGGAGGGTTTCTATGTTTTCTGCGACTGAGTGAGGTCACTAGTAAGCTCCTAAGCAGTTGCTGTGTTAACAGCGGAAGTGGCATCTCGTGAACGATACTAAAAGTATTGCAAACGTTCAAAGGCTGTAGTAATTAACATCAGGTGGATCGTATGCTTGTATGCCTACCGACGTTGTATAAAAAAATAGGTAGATAGGACGCATCAAAACAGCCCATCTGTGTGACGAATCTCCACATAACAACTTCTCGGAAGGTTGGTATGTTAAGAGGGGGCATAAAGCTAAGTGGCACCCTCATTTTGTTTTTATTAATAACGCTGAATTTAAGACCTATTACAAAAAAAACGCTCAATACAGGCACCTTAGTACCATATTTATATTTTTTTGAGACATATTCTGTATTATTATTAACTAGCTGAAGCCCGCGGCTTCGCACGCATGAGATTTGGGCTTTTAGTAGCCTTTATTTCTCTATAGACCTCAAATTCTTTCTGTTAAAAAAAAAACAAAGTTCAGGGTCGTAGATGCAATCATAGAGCGATTCAATTTTCATACAGCGCCATCTATTGACCTTTACGGGAGGAACGTATATTTATTTTATTTTTATTACATAAAAAATGCGTAGTTATTTTATGTCACAAAAAATACGTATTCTATGAAAATAATAAGAATAAAATTGCAAAGTCCCCCGAACGGGAAGATATTTCCCCCTAATTTTAACAGTTTTTCATTTTTTACGCAGGAACCAGGAAGCAGGAATATTTACGGGATAAAAAGTACCCTATATTCTGCTCTGAACAGTCCTCTACCTACCAGTGAAAGTCCCGTCAAAATCTGTTCAGCCGTTTCGAAGATTAGCCCGGACAAACAAACGGACAGACAGACAGACAAAAAAGTTAAAAATGGGTATTTAAGCTTTGGTAACGTGAAAATAATAATATGAACTTAATATAAAGGCTTTATTTTGAAATCACAGACAGACACTTTAATTTTATTTATATGTATAGATGTACAATTAGTCATAATTTTGTATATTGCTATAATTGGTCACAATTAGCAATAATTAATTTTTTTATTATTTGTACATAGATAATAAATACAAGATATGTTTAAAAAAAACATGAATATGGTTCTTCAGTACCTGTATTGAGCGTTTTTTGTAATTGGTCTTAAATTCAGCGTTATTAATAAAAACAAAATGAGGGCGCCAATTAGGTTTATGCCCCCTCTTAATGCCTGTGAGTGAGACCACAATCACTAGTAAGCTCCTAAGGAGCCACTGTATAATAGCATAGGCTACGGTAATCGCTCAGGTGGTATGCAATCTACATAATCGTGCTGTTTGTCGTTAAGGAGTTCGTTGTGTTCTCTCGTAGTCCAAGTTCAATCCGGTTTAAGACGCCCTTGACCATAGCAGGCCTAACAATACCTCAATCTCTTTAAATTTAAGTATTTTTCCCGTTGAAGTGGAAAGTCCAACAGACTTTCCACTTCGGAGATACACCAGGAAAATATTAATAAAATTAAAATAGTACCACCATAGCTATACTGAACCCAACGTAAAAGAAGCCATTAAAATCGATTTATAAGCAAAACAGTCACGCCCGAAAATGCATATAATGAAATAAAAATACATACGTATGTACTGGCGAATTGATAACCTCCATTCTTCGAAGTCGGTTAAAAATCAGTACATTTCATGACATGATTAGAACAAAAATGTACACCGAGAAACTTGTACGAAACTGTTTGCATAACACATCATCTCCCCACATGTATTTGATAACCTATTTCAACTCGTATAAAAAAAAACAAGATAGCTGTCAGTCGCCGCTCTACTACCGAGCCGTTCGTACGTGCATCATGAGTCATTTGAGCTTAGAAAACGTGCCATCAACAGCACTTATGTTGCCGAAGGAAAATGGGGAAAAAGTAGTCATTATCCCCGCTCAAGGGGTGGGGAAGGTCCTGATAAGGGAGGACACGGTGATGAACAATATCCAGGGGTGCGCGGGGTGTGGGAGGGCTCAGTTCACGTGTGCCGGTGTCAAGAGTCAGTGGTCGGTGTTATGCTGGGGTCGTCAGTCTGATAGGAAATACTATTTCTGTGAGTACTTGCCTTGTTTTCTTTGATTGATGTTTACTGCATTATATTGTTTTTTTCTGTGTATGACGAAATAGATATGAAGTTTAATGTTTAAGCGAGGATCAAAGTAGCCCGTCTGGGGAAGTACCTCCACCTCACAGAATACCGCAGCCAAATGACAACTCCCTAGAGGGTTGTTGTGTTCCTGTGTGTGAGTGAGGTCACCAGTACGCTCCCGAGAAGTTACTGTGTAAGCAGCAGAGGAGGCATCGCGCGAGTGATACTCAATATACCGCAAGCGTTAATAGGCTACGGTACCCGCTTTACATCAGGTGGGCCGTACGCTTGCATGCCTCCCGACGTAGTATAAAAAAAATGTGCGAAAGTGGAAGGATGTGATAGCCGAAGAAGGCCAAGAGTCAAATTGGTGGTGGTTTATCAGGTGACGAGCTCGGTGGAGCAATAGTTATTAACGCTGCTTTGGCACGTTCGTGGATTCGATACCTACACATGACAAACATTTGTGTGTATGAACTTATCTGTTCGTTTTGGTCTGGGTGTTTTTAAGAGAGGTACGGCGCATCAAAGCACCTCACAGATAACTGCAGCAAACAACAACTACAGCCAAATAACAACTCCCTTGAGGGTCGTTGTGTTAGCAGCAGAGATGGGACTGCGCGAGTTATACTTAATGTATGACAAACTTTCATAGGCTACAGTAGCCGCTTTACATCAGGCGGACCGTATGTTTGTATACGTTGTATAAAAAAAGGTAATATCAAAAAGCACATGACAAGCGTGCATGAAAAGAGCTATGAATGTTAAAGAAGCGAACGAGATGGGTATAGGCCACGGCTCGATTCCCCCTGCTTTAAGTGAGTAATTTAAGTAAGCTTTAGCAGGAGAGGTGGCATCGCGCGAGTGATACTTAATGTATTACAAGCGTTCATAGGCTACGATAACCACATTACATCAGGTGGACCGTATGCTTGTATGCCTCCCGGTGTTTAAAAAATATATACGTAGCCTATGAACTCTTGCAATACGTGTCGGTCTGGCGTCACTGCTCCGCTGCCAACACATCAATACCTCAGGAGTTTTTTGGCAACCTCGCAGGAACAAAATACTTCAGGGCGTAAATATTTGACTGCGATCGCTTTTGCTTATGAAACTATTAAAAGTGAGTGGCTTTGGCTACAAAGAGTTGTAAACAAACAGATACAAATTTTAACCATGCGTGGTGTTGGTAACATGTCAACGACCTGTAAGTTTAAGAAAAACTATTTCTGAAGTGAACACTTCTTTTTTTCTTTCTTTTTCCCTAAAAGTGAGAGGATCTAGGAGCCGAGGAAGGCCAAGACTTACCTACCATGACCAAGTTTTCATGTTCTATCAGAAGGTGATGTCAGGAGCCTTAGAAACCGGCGAGCGTGCAATGAATGTTGTAGAAGCGAGTGAGGTGTGTAAGCATCGAGTCGCGTGGCGCTCGGTTCTCTCTGCCTACCCCGCAAGGGATTTGGCGTGAAAATATAGATAGATAGATAGAACACTTCTTTAGGCGGGCTGAGTGATAAGTATTTACTGAGGAAAACCTTTTTTTTATACTACCTACGTCCATACAAGCATACGGCCCACCTGATGTAAAGCGGGTACCGTAGCCTATTAACACTTGCGATATATTAAATATCTCTCGCGCGATGCCTCCTCTGCTCCTTACACAGCAACTCCTTGGGAGCTTACTGGTGACCTCACTCACACGCAGGAACACTGCAACCCTCTAGGGAGTTGTTATTTGGCTGCGGTTTTCTGTGAGGTGGAGGTACTTCCCCAGACGGGCTGCGGGCGCATCAAAGCCCTACCTCTCTTATCGATTCGCGTGACCAACATGATAATATGAACCGCACAATGTAGTACTAGTAAATAACAGCAAGCTGTGTAGGCAGAGCTGATATTTTTTAAATTTAAAAAATATTTAAATATTTTATTTTTAATTTTTTTTAAATATATGGAACCCTGTACGACATCTAGCGACGAGTGCTGTTACTTTTTCTGTTGATGGGAGTGCAGTGCAGACTCTGCACTGCTGAGTGGCCGGCCATACGTTTTCCCATATGTTTTTTTTTCTAATTGGAACGATTTTGGACCGTTCTTCCTTACCAACGAACATTTAAATTTCAAATTAAAGGATACAAAACTACAATATGTTAGCTATTAGTGTGTCGATTTTGGAGTTTCTCACTATTACCGTCTAAACGCTAGCTGGATGACATCAGTCTACCCCAAACGGCAATTTTGAGGGTAATGTGGCTCCGCTGGCTATCGCAGCTCTGCCAATGAGTTTTCATTTCTGTCAGCAGTTCCCATGGTTGCCGAGTTTTTTAATAATTACAGAAAGAACCAGTGGCGTAGCGTGCCTTGTCGGGGCCCCGTATAAAAATTTTTTTGGAGGCCCTTATATGGAGGTAAAGATTTTTCACAAAAGAAAAAAAATATTGTGAGAAGAAATATTTATTTATCACATAATTTACCCATTTTACAAATAAAAATCGAATTTTAAATATTCACTCTCCTTACCTTTTTTTCGGCAAACTGATTTATTAAATCATTTATGGCTGATGATGATTTTAGTTTTTCTAAAGTTTCTGCCTCTATGGACAATAGTGAGATGTCTGACAGCCGTTCTTGTCCCATCGAAGTTCTTAAGTAATTTTTTATTAGTTTTAATTTTGAAAAACTTCTTTCTGCCGTTGCGGTTGTAACTGGAAGGGTCAAGAATAAAAAGCATGCTGTGATTACCTCGGGAAAACTGGATGCAAGACTATTGAATTTTACTAGCAATAATTCAATGAGTTCTTTAATGGAATAATTTTTTTTAATTTCAGAATTTAAGCATGTTTTTAGAGCCTTTAATTGGTCACAAAGATTAAGTGAGATGTCTTTACTGTATTTAGCAGACAGTTTTCCGGAAGCGTTTAATATCTCTTCGCTTGAAGAAGATAGGAGTTTCTCCGGTTGTAATATTTCGAATATACTACTCAGGTTGCAAAGGCTCTGAAATCTTTCTTTAGTTTGAGAAATTAATATATCTAAACAGCAATAGTATACATTGACTTTGAAATAGGATACCGGGTCGGAAATTCTCTCATCTTGTGATAACTCATCAAAAAAACGCTTCGTTATCTTTCGCCTACTGTTTTTAAAAACAGTTGTTACCCCCCACTCTTTTGCTAAATCTTTGGATTCATTTAGCAAACTATTAAATGAATTCTGATTTATTAATTGGCACAGTCTATTTAAAAGATTACTTAATAAAATACTAGATTTCTGTAAGTCATTATTTTCATGCTGTAGAGCTTTAGAAACAGGATTAATAATTTCAAATAGTGAAGAAAAAAATGTAACGAGCACTAAGAAATCAAAACTCTCTAAAATGTTAATTATACTTTTACATTCTTCACGTTCATCTTTTTTATTTGAAATTAAATTTAGTTGGTACAAAGTTTTCATAATTAGTAAAAAATTTTTCTTTACTGCTAATGAAGCGTCGTTCCTAGAAGACCATCTGGTAGGACATACCTTTTTAAGGGTAATCAAATATTTTTCAGATGAATCGTCACTTAGCAT
The DNA here is from genome assembly GCA_947507595.1 of Pyralis farinalis. Taxonomy (NCBI): domain Eukaryota; kingdom Metazoa; phylum Arthropoda; class Insecta; order Lepidoptera; family Pyralidae; genus Pyralis; species Pyralis farinalis. Next base: position 4,965,146 of record OX382263.1, read on the forward strand.
AGCCCAGCGTTTTATACTATTGCCAAAAAAAGTATATATTTTTTCTAAATTATCGAAAAAAGTCGATACTTCACGAACATGTCTCGCAGCATCGTTCAAAACCAAGTTTAAAGCGTGCGCAGCACAATGAACATAATCGGCATTTGGAGCATGCTCTTTTATTAGGGTTTGTAATCCTCCATACACACCCGACATAACATTTGCTCCATCGTATCCCTGTCCTCTACATTTAGTCAAATCAATTCCATATTCTTTAGTCAAATTTAAAATGACAGTTTTCAGACCTGCAGCACTGCAATCGGTTACTGCTATGAATCCTAAAAAGGACTCACAGATTTTTATTTCTTTAGGCTAAAGTTGCATCATAGTTAGATAGCAGACGTGAAATTGCCATAAAATTGCCAGAATCAGAATCATGCCCCCTCAAAGGTAGATTACAAGATACTAAAGTAATTATAACATTAATTATACGATGCAGTACATCTCTCCAGAATGTAATTTTACTATCGATTTCACTTTTCAATAGAGTATCGATGGTATTTCCTTGCAACCAATTATTATAAGAGAGTGAGGCACTAATATGCTGCTGTGACTTTTCATGGTCAAGAATAGTTTGTGTGAAATTGCTTCTAACCGAAACACCGTTAACCCAAGCAGAGGAGTACGATTTGTTTTGACGATCTGCTAATAACCAACAGAAGTGACAGTACGGTTTGTTTAAAACGTTAGAATAACATAACCATGGTCTTATAATTTTTATGCCTGCCTGATTGAAATATGAATAATAATAAGCCGAAAAAGGTCGGTTATTTTCTGAAACTTTTGGAAATGGTCCTTGTGGTTTAAATGGACCCAATTTAAAAATTATTTTTCGTTCGCATTCAGTTAAATTGTCACCAAAATTTCCTCTATCTGATGAAATTATATTACAATCTGCATTATCTGCAGATATATCAGAATCGTTGACTTGGGGTTCCTCGATTTCTGGATGGACATCCGATAAAGTATGTGCTTGGCTTTCTTCTATTTCCGGATGGATATGTGACGAAGAACATGCTTCAGAAGAATCTAAAAATAAACGAGTAATTGTTAAAAAATAAATACGAATGCTTTGATACTAAACTAAAAAGAGTTATATATAAATAAATAACGTTACTAAGGGTCACAGTTAGAGAGTGTTCAGTTCAGACGCACACAGACTCTACGCGGATTGTGCTCGTACCTATTAGTAGATACAAAATCACCTGCAGCCCGTCCGTGCATTACTATACACCTGCGTGCTATTTAAACGCAGCGCGTAGTGTAGTGGCCATACAAAACGAGAACCCGAAAGCGAGTCTGCACATCTGAAGTTCTCAACACGCAATTAACGATACGATACGGACTGATAGACAAACAACAAAACAAATCGATCCTATAGATAAGTTAGAATTTTGTTTTTTTTTAATCAAGGCACGGAACCCTAAAAACAGTATAATTGTGAAAATCGAGGGGGGAGACAACTTTTTGTGACGGACAGATGGACAGACCGAAATTAAAAGATTTCCTTGTTTATCACTACGGGCCCCTAATAAATGGGTTGGGTAGTAGTGTAGTACTTACCTTTCCAATCTAAATCACTCACAGTATCTTGTCTCTGAAAAAATGAACAAATTTTGGGCACTTTTTTTATAACCTCGTCCCTTTTCTGTATAATTTTTCTTTTCTCAGCGCCGCTGGGATAATCTCTTTTCCTTTCACTCATTTCTTTTACAAATCGCTACTAATACTGCTAAACCAGAAGAACAATATTGTTTGTACTGAATTACAATGTAATGCACATTTATATAAAGCGCGTAAATAAACAGTGCACTGCACTCCGTGGTTTAACATCCAATGCAAAGTACAACAACGTACACGTACATCGCGATATCGATGAAGGATTCCCGGGGATTCCCCGCTGAGTTGAAGATGAAGTAAGTAAAACGGGGAAGTCCCGCAGCCCGCCATAACGATGTAGTGTTGCCAACTTTGGAAACGCACGTTTAAGGCGGGAAAAAAAGGAATTGCTTTATAGAATTTTGTCATTTGTAAAATAAAATAAATTAGAAAGTTTTTATTCTTTTTCCTTACACACTTTGGGGGCCCCGTGGCCCGGGGGCCCCGTATAATTGATACGGCAAATACGGCGGTAGCTACGCCCCTGGAAAGAACACTTCTTTTTAGCGTTAATCTAGTTGAAGTGGCGGGGTCCACTACCCGAGCCTAAGCGGCTGCCGTCAAATCTCCACAACCCAGAGAGAATATCAAATCCTTCTTAGGTAAGGTCACACGCCTTTCGAAATATGTTTTATTGGCCGTGTTGGTTTCCTCACGATGTTTTCCTTCACTGCCGATGCAAGTGATACAAAATTTTGTGGTACGTTATTCGAACCGGAGACTAGTTGGTCAATAGCGAGCTTGTTTATCCACTCACACATACACACATCAACCCTTTATCTATCTTGATATATATATGTATATAATTTATATATATAAATTAATAAATACACGAAATCTAATTATATGCCACTAGGTATATAATTATATTTCGTGTATTTATTAATTGTCATTGTTCATGTCTTAAGTTCTGTCATAAACTTTTGATGTAATTAATGATAGACTTTTTGATAATTATGTAAATGTTATATATGAAATGAAAGGTAATTAAATGTACAATAAAATTTTACTTACATTATTCGAAATGCCCTCCTCCATTTTGAATACATGCCTTTAATCAACGGTCATCGATCGCAGCACGCACCACATTTATATATATTTCTGCCGCTGCTTTAACCAGAGATGCTCGGAGAGATTCCAAATTCTGATGAGGTATAGCGCAGACTTTTCTCCTCCAAATGTTGCCATATCTTGTAGTCCAGTGGGTTTAAATCTGGACTAGAAGAAGGCCAGTCTTCATGCCCGATGAAGTCAATTCCACGGGCGGTCAACCAGTTTTGAGTGCTTCGTGCCTTATGAGCTGGTGCAGAGTCCTATTGGAATATCCAGTGTCTGTTTTTGAACATTGTCCGAGAAAGAGGTTCTACTATGTTTGTTAAGACGGTATTTTGATAAACCATGGCACTGGTTTTCACACCTTTTTCACAGAAAAACACCTCAGTTAAGCCTGAATATGAGACTCCAAGCCAAACCATGATTGATGAAGGATAACGCCCTCGCTGGGCCCTCGGAATACGCTCGCTCGCTTCTTCATAACTGTGGGCATACACCTTAGTATTTTGTTTGTTGTAATTTTCTTCGATGGTAAAAACTTTTTCATCGGAAAACATTTTTTTTCTGTGACCTCCCTTTGCGTACCGCTTCAGTAGTGGTTTCGATTTTACCACACTATTCTTTTTTAAATTATCAGTTAAGTAATGACCAGTAGGTCTCTTATAGGCTGCAAGTTCTAAGTCATCTTTTAAAATACCTGACATGGTTCTAGGTCCTTCTTCATCTCCCGAGATAAAATCTTTTGCTTTCGGACAGGATTTCTTCGAATTCTTTCCCTTACTGCTTTGACCACCCTTTTCGTACGAACACTACGTGGACGGCCAGATCTTTTTCTGTCACAAACAGAGGAGGTCTCATTGTACCTATTAATAGCCCGGTACACAAACATTTTACTAATACCAAGCGTATGGAGAGTTTTAAAAATTGCATTTGGCTCCATGCCTACTTTGTGTAATGCAATCACAGCGATTCGGTTCTCTTTATCACCCCACTCCATTTGAATATCGCAAAATATTGTACAATGTATTGGCGCCAAAATGAGAAAACTTAATGAACAATCATATAAAAATGACAGATTCCAAATTCAAATGTAATATTTTGTTTATTTTTAATTGTAACAGTATTTATGGCCAGACTAAGTATATATAATTACGAGTATATTTCGTGTATTTCGGCAACAGCTCTAACGATTTGGTTCAAATGTTGTAATTAGATAAGATTTTGCAATTCAAGTTTATCTATGTAGTATATTTCCTGGAATAACGTGATTTCCACAAAAAAATATAGTTCGTATCGTATACTAATACCTACTTGGTCCCGCCGTATGTCTATCTTATACAGTCACAAAGGTACCAGGTTCGAAGCCCACTAACAGCACTATAGGTTTCCACCTATTTCCTAATACTACAAAGAGCAATGTATTCAGCGCATTTCGAAAAAGATTTGCATCTAATTTTGTATAAAGATAAGATAAAAAGTCTATTGCCATTGCCTCACGAGCACTTAGACACGACATACATTTTTTGAAATATAATGTTATTGTATCTTATACAAGTCTCTTGTGTTACTATTTTTCTTTTTTAATCTGATAACATTTCGGAAATGACCATTGGCGAAGAAATGCCAAAAGAGACATGCCAATATAGGTCTCTCTTCAAATTATCAATTAGATATAACAATAAATTCGTGTCAGCATATTGGTACAATAATGATATCAAACGGTAATTAAAGATTACTATAAAAAGGTTGTCTGTGCTGAATTATTTCCAGACATCTTTGTCAGTTACACAGTCATCAATTCTATAAAATGCCCTTGATAGATAAGATTATGTTTTTTAAGATTATGTATGTATGCATAAGAAAAACAAAAAAGTAAGCCAAGCTCGATTGCTCAGGACCTAGATTAAGCTGCGGGATAAACGCTAAGAGGAAAAGATGTAGAAAAATAAAATCGTAAACTTTCCTAAAACAACGCAAATGATCTTATTTTGAAGTCCTTGTTGTGTGTACTGTTATTTTGGGTTTACCAACGACTTTAGAGTACAGATTGAAATCTTTGGTAAAACCATGAGCCAGCAAACATCAAATAAATATGTCAACATCCAAAATTTCCTCTATTTTTCTCTTGAATTTGTTACGGTTTTCCTGTGCATCATCATCCGAGTTAGGCCCGGTCGCATCGTAACCTCTCGCTTCGGAGCCCGAGATCCGATTTCTGACTTCTACTTCTCTTAGCGCGGTCTTCAGACATCTATTACGTTGGTTTTTGTGTAGGACAAATTACACAGCGCGATCCCAAAGTAAGCGAAGCTTGTGTTATGAATACTAGACAACTGATAAACATACGTAAATACATATATTTTTTTGTAAATACATACTTATGATACATAGAAAACATCCAAACCAAGACAAACAGATATATTCATGCACACAAATGTAATGTTTGTCCTGTGTGGGAATCGAACTCACGAGCGTTGGTGTCAAAGTGATACTAACCACTGCGCCACCGAGCTCGTCTTACTGTGAGACCCTTAGCACACATGTCATCCCTTACGACATATAGCCAACATTTCTTTGGTCTACCTCTTCTTCTGCCAGGACCCGGCGGAGGTGGCATGGCTACACATTTGTTCCCCACGTACCTTGCCGGTTTTCGTAAGACGTGGCCGTACCATCCTCTCCACAATATCTCTAATTGAAATTCAAAACACCAAGAATAGCTTAGTAACGCACTGTGTTAGCAGCAGAGATGGCATCGCGCGAGTGACACTTGTATTACTCGTAGCAGCATTCGTTGCGTTCTACGGTAACAACTTTACATCAGGTGAATCTTATGCGTTTATGTCTGCCAATGTTGTATAAAAAAAGTTAATATTAATGCCATTTTTTTTTTAATTAAAATTTAAATTAAAAAAAAACGCGTGCCTTTATCTTTAAAAACTTCTTTATTCGGTAATAAGTAAGTATATTTGAAGTGAAAACTCCTTTAGCGGCGTTGTGCACTTTTTGGGATGAGTAATAAATGTTAAACTCGCATCAGGACACGTGACCCTGACCGTAAGATTTTGGTGAGAATTAGAACTTAAGTTCGCTGCAGCGCTAAAACATTAGTTACCTCTAATTAAACAATTAAAACATGAAGCGCTAGATCGTTCATAGGGCATTATTTGCTCGCGACCAAAACGTTGTAAGCGCCATTAAATTCTTGGCGCTTACGCGTTTCGTTCAACGTAGTTTATCAACATCGCTGTTTGGTTTAAGCGGCGCAGGGCGCTTGCGCGAGTGTGCGAGTGTGTTTGAGTTTTACAGATTGGCGATGATGATGCTGGTAATGATGATGGTGAAAGAGTCGTTGAAATTATGGATGAAAGTTGATTTTTCTGAGAGATAAACTTTTTAATGTAAAATAATTGTAATAGTTCTGAAGTGTTAAATTTTTAATGTAATATAAATTGTCATGTTTGTGTACGATAGCGCAATAAATGAATATTGTATTTTACCACATACATGATAGTACTTTTATACTGATAAATAAAGCAATTCGTGCAAAATTAATCCCTAATCATTCCAAAATATTCAAAAATGCACAACGTTAATGTTCAAGTTTTCACTTCTGCCGGCACTCCCGGAGTGCAACACGTTTATTTTTTTTTTGATACAACATCGGGAGTCATTCATGCAATCTGCCGACCTGATGGACACCGGTTACCGTAGTGGGCCGTGTGCTTGCATGCCTCCCGACGTTGTGTAAAAAAATGTCTTATAGCCTTGTACATTGCTGAGTACATAAAGTAGTAATTAATCATTAACTGCTCATTACTGTCACGTAGGTATATAATCATACGAGATGTGGGTATGGTTTTCTGTCACTCATGTAACGGTAGCGGATTAGTCTCATCCTAGGCTATAAATGGTGTGTAGTCTAGATAATATACCAGACTGATAACCGACTGGTCGCAGTTTCGAATCCAGGTGTAAACATGTGTCATTAAATTCGTGTTTCGGATTGATGTCCATGTTTTTTTTGTACAACGTCGGAAGGCATATTTTTATAAACGCTTGTAATACATTAGGTATCACTCGCGCGACGCAACCTCCGCCGCTGTCTGAATTAAAGATTGTTAAGAAAAGGTTGTTTATGCTGAATTATTTCCAGACATCGTTGTCAGTTACATATTGATAAATCCTATAAAAAGCCTTTTCGCGGAAAGTATTTTTGATGTGCTTTTAAAAACACATTGTCAGGAAAGGACAGAACTGTTTCGTGCAATTTATTATAGAATCGAAAAGATCTACCAGTCCTACCAAGCCGATGTACCGGCATACACACTTTATTTTTATTTCTGAGTTGTTCGCTGAAGTTTGAAAACGCCTTTATTTTTCTACAGACATTCATTATACACACATACATATCATCTCACCTATCTCCCATCGTGGTAGGCAGAGACTATAGAACGCCAGGTGCACCGATCCAAACATACCGCTCTCGCCTCTTCCACACTCATCAACTTCTTCATGCAGGATCTTCGGTTTTGGGTACTTTTGATTTGGCCATTTTTCAGCACATCAGCTATATAGCTGATGTACTGAAAAAGGGCCAAATCAAAAGAATTTGATCAATGGATCAAATGATCCATATGTGTAAGTCTAGGGCGGCTATTGCTGACATCTCCACTCACTCTTGCTTGATATAGGTACTTCTTTCGTAACTCTTATGTCGTTCATTATTTCCAAATGACCAAACCATTTCAGCATACCCTTTTCATTTTTAGTCACTACATCATCAGTAATTTTTGTTTATCTGTTATATGTTTTAAAACTAAGTACATAAACAAATACTGAGTATATATAGTCTTAAGGAGATACTGTATGCAGATGATTTATCAGCTTTATTGTAAATTTAAAAGATATTTTAAATTTACAATAAAGCTGATAAGTCATATGACTATATATACTCATTATTTGATCATAATAATATTTATCAATAAACATAATGTTACTATGTACATACATGAATAATCATAACACTAATTATCATATTTATTAATACCATTGTATATTATGAATAGGCTTGTAATATTATTGTTTTCTCGATGTCAGGAACCCCTTTTACTAATGGTGTCCACAGAATACCAGCGTCGAGGCACTTCGTGCCAAGACATTATGCTGAGTGGAGACCTATTTGATACGCACACTGTAATTTAGCGTTAAGTTTCTTCAAATTTATGTAATTTTTTTATGTGTTGCCAAATAAACGTTTTTCTTTCATTCCACATTGTTCTAGTATCGTGCTATTTCTTACTCCATCAATCATTCTAACTCCACACATACTCCTCAGCGGTCTCGTTTCAACAGCGTTCACCCAACATACATTATGTTTTCATAAATATACTGAGAAGTAACAGTGAGGATATTTATTTCTGTGGACAGTTCCCCGAGTGATTCTCTGGAGCCCATGTTATAAATAGATGCAAACGGCGTACACTCCCATGTTTGTGATGCATTGTGTGCTAGGGAGGGCCCGATGGCAAATATTTTTCTTTCAATGTTAGTAACCGGCGTGTGATCTATACTTAGGTTTCCCACTTCAGGTAGTTCCGGTTGTTATAGAATCTTGAATTTTGACATGAATTTCTTTACTGGCAAAACTTACAGGCTATAAAATTTATAGCCTAGCCTATAAATACAACAAGAAAGGAAAACATCAGCAAATCAATTTTCTGATTTTACTTTTTATACGCCTACTTACGGAAGCGAGAGCTGGGTATGGCAGAGAGAGCATGAAAGTAGGGAAAATGCGGTCGAAATGCGAACGTTGCGCAAAATTTGGGTCGTAAAGCTTGTAGACCGTATTCGCAATGATGATGTTAGAAGCAGAGTTGATCTGAAAAAGAGTATCGATGTTGAAATACAAAGCAGCATGCTCCGTTGGTACGGACACGTAGAAAGAATGCAGGAAGAAAGAATTATGAAACAGATATACAACGCGATAGTGAAAAGATGTAGAGCCGCGGAAGGCCAAGACTAACCTACCATGACTAAATTGGTCGTGTTTTATCAGAAGGTGAGGTCAGGCACGAGCTTTAGAAACCGGCGAACGTATGGAAGAATAGCTATGAATGAAGTTAAAGAAGAGAGTGAGGTTTGTAAGGATCAAGTCACGTGGCGCTCGGTTCTCTCTGGCTAACCCGCAAGGGATTTGGCGTCAAGTTTTAGATAGATAGATATGTATACCTTTTATATTAGAATTTATTTACAAATTTATTAACTAATCGCGATCTATCTCGATCTCGATGTATACAACAGTTTTCCGGTATTCACTACGAGGATCTCGTAAAATATGAAAACATGGATATTGCTTTAATCTATACATATAAATAAAATTGAAGTGTCTGTCTGTGATTTCAAAATTAAGTCTTTATCTTAAGCTCATATTATTATTTTCACGTTACCAAAGCCTAAATACGCATTTTTAACTTTTGTCTGTCTGTCTGTCTGTTTGTTTGTCCGGGCTAATCTTCGAAATGGCTGAACCGATTTTGACGGGACTTTCACTGGTAGGTAGAGGACTGTTCAGAGCAGAATATAGGGTAAAATATCTTCCCCTTCGGGGGATTATACAATTTTATTTTTATTATTATATTATTTTCATAGAAAACGTATTTTTGTGACATAAAATAACTACGCATTATTTTTTATGTAATAAAAATAAAATAAATATACGTTGCCACCCGTAAAGGTCAATAGATGGCGCTGTACGAAAATTGAATCGCTCTATGGTTGCATCTACGACTCTGAACTTTGTTTTTTAACACAAACAGAAAGAATTTCCGTTCCGGCGCAGACCGCGAAATTCACTCTTTGATCCCGATGATCGCATTACTGTTGCGAACGCCCCCTACCTCTCCCCCTCCAACCCCAACACTTCAGAGACACACCGCGCTCGGCGGCTCCGGGCGCGAAGAGTAAGGACTTCTGCGCGATACACCAGGTACCGGTAGCCCAGGTACCTGGGCGCCTCTCTCCGACAGGCCCCTCAGGCACGAACCCGCGTGTTCGATTTGATTCTCCAACGACGTCCTGAGCCGAGGTCCGACCCCTCTCGGGGGCCCTTAGGCTGTCGTTTAACTTTGTTTTCTAGGCTGTGGCGCCTCACGCCCGCCTCTCTAGTCCGGTGACGTAGTGACAGCCCACTCGGGGCTAACTACATAGTCAGGTCAAAAAAAAAAAGAATTTCAGGTCTATAGAGAAATAAAGGCTACTAAAAGCCCAAATCTCATGCGTGCGAAGCCGCGGGCTTCAGCTAGTTTAAAATATAAACTGGATTGTGGGAGAAACTTAACTTTGCCGTAGACAGTTGACGTAGGTCGCGATTAGTTATTAAATTTACAAAGGCATTTTTATTTTGTGGTGTTCTTACTTATTTTTATGTACAACGTCGGGAGGAACAAAAGCGTTCAGCCCACCAGATGAAAAGCGGTTACCGTAGCCTATGAACGCTTGCAATATATTAAGTATCACTCGCGGCTGTGTCACCCTGCAGCTGACACAGCTACTCCTAAGGAGATTACTGATGACCTCACTCACATGCAGGAACACAACAATCCTACAGGGAGCTGTTATTTGTCTGCGATTTTCTGTGAGGTGGAGGTACTTCCCCAGACGGGCTGCTTTGATGCGCCCTACCTCTCTTAAAACATCCAATAGACCGATTCTACTAAAAAACTGCAATTGCACTGCAGCGCGGCGTGTGTCAAAATGAGTGCATTTTGACACACGCCGCGACAAACACACGACACACCAAGACAAACAGACATGTTCATGCACACAAATGTTTGTACTGTGTGGGAATCGAACCCACGAGCGTTGGTGTTAAAGTAACGTAACAGTGCGTTTCACCACTGCGCCACCGAGCTCGTCAAAATGTTTCTTCACTTGACGTGAAACGCTTCACTTGACAATTGATACAGGAATATAAGCAAAAAGGCGTACAATAGACTAAAGGTATGAGTAATTGGCAATTTAAACAATGCTCAAGAGCTTGGTATCAATTATTATAGAAAAGAATAAAACTGATCCATTAACTATTAGAAAACAATTATCAAATTACAATTCTGCATAATTTCGAGTTTAATTGTTATAGCGTGCCCCAAGACTCAACAGATTATTAAGATTGTTTCACAAGGGCAATCTGTTACTTTGTTGTTTCGTCGCGTTTCCTTTTCCGTTTGGATTGGCGGGATCCGCTAACTAACACAAAAGATTTGTGATTTTTACATGGAGCGACTGCCGTCAGACCTCCAGAACCCAGAGGGTAAACCAGACCTTTCTTCGGTTAGGCTGCACTTCGAAATATAATTTCTTAGACGTGTAGATTTCCTCGCAATGTTTCCTTCGCCGCCGAGTAAGTACTAATTGCAAATATTTTTTTTTTCGGGACAGGCCCACCACTCATACCCACCACTGTGTCACCTATGTAGCCAGATTTATAACAGCAACAACAACAGATTTTAGAACAGCGTCGACCACTAAAAAGGCAATGAAGAGTGAAGTTCATTGCTGTCCCTGGGGTTAAACTACAGCTGCCTTGGAACTCACAACGAATTTAATCGGAAGAAATTTGTAGGAGTAGGAAGTTTTAAAATTGACTTCCAAAACTAATTACAAATATGTACATAAATCGGAAAACATGAATTTAGTAGTACACGCCAGGATTCAAACCGGGGACTAGGGACGGTCACCAGACTGGTTCCTTGTCCACTATCGCTACTCTTTAATGTATTGTATTTATAATTAATATCTGTAACAATTGGTTTCGCTAAGCGATCTGACAGCAGCGACGTTTAACGAAACGACAAAATGTACGTATTTTGACACACGCCGTGCTGCTGTGCAGTTGCAGTTTTTTAGTAGAATCGGCCTTCTGAGCTACTTCCTTTGCCCTAAGTTTTGTTAATTTATAGTTTTATATAAGTAAATATAGTCAATCTATCATTATTATTGTTTAGTTGTTAAGCAAATGTTGTAATTAAAAGGGCAATAAAGACACTATTTATTTATTTAGGAAATAAGGTGCTGATTAATATTGGCGGTAGGAGGCGTTCTCCACGGTTTGTGTATTGGAAATTTATTATTTATTAAAATCCATATGCGGTGTGAAAGGATCGAGGCACGTGGCGCTCGGTTCTCTCTGCCTACGCCGGATTTGGGTGAAGTTATAGATAATAGACAAAGTTTGTTATTATCATAACAAAATCGGGGGGGGATACACTTTGGTGTTGCAATTATATATCTATCGTTTACATCCAAAATTTATTTACACCACTTGATAGCTATTTTTGGCCTATGTATACTTTGGCCCACCTGATGTAAAGCGGGTACCGTAGCCTATTAACGCGTGTAATATATTAAGTATCATTCACGCGATGCTTCCCCTGCTGCTTACACAGCAACTCCATAGGAGTTTACTGGTGACCTCACTCACACGCAGGGACACAACAACCCTCTAGCGAGTTGTTATTTGGCTGCGGTTTTCTGTGAGGTGGAGGTACTTCTCCAGACGGGCTGCTTTGACGCCCTACCTCTCTTAAATAAAGAATTTATGAGTTCATTACCAGGAATGCGCCATTTGAAGATCATTTGGCTGTGTCATATAGTTTCCTTTTAATATAACTACCATCCGTTTACCATTTCGAAGACATGTTCACGTAAAACTCACGGCCATGCCCACGGCACAGACACACCCCGTTTTCTTTGTACAATGTCGGAGGTGGTTACAGTAGCCCATAAACACTAGCCATACATGGAGTATAGTATATTGTAGTAGTTCGACAAGTCCAGTGGCGGTGTTGTAATCAAAGGCAACTGTAACACTAGCACTCGTAGGTTCGATTTCCACACAGGACAATCATTTTTTTTAGACCCATTTTTTTAGGGTACTAGACAACTGATAAACATACGTATATTATGTTTTTTTTTATAAATAAATATTTTAACGAGCACGGTGGCTCAGTCGTGAATGACGCGACTTTGGCACCAACGCTCGTGGATTCGATTCCGACAAACATGCGTGCGCACGATCATGTCTGTTTGTCTTGTTTTTAAGAGATGTAGGGTGCACCAAAGTGAGCAATTAGCTCCACCTAGTGATCCCAAAAACTTTCATCTTTTTCAGGCCTATTTTTTATGTCTGGCCTCATTTTTGTACGCCTACAAAGCTAAAAATCTGAAAAGCTTTTTAGCCTCGAGTTGTATTCAACTTGGATCTCAAACCTTGCACCCTTTATTTAAGACTAATCTATCTATATCTTCGCGTCAAATCCCTCGCGGGGTAGACAGAGGAAACCTAGCGCTACATGACTCGGTCCTTGCACACTCCACTCGCTTCAATAACATTCACGGCTCTTCTCAACACGCTCGCTGGTTTCTATGCCTCCTGACATCACTTTCTGATACGACCAGTTTGGTCATGGTGGGTAAGTCTTGGCCTTCCTTGGCTCCTACATCCTTCTGCTTTCGCGTTGGATTTTTCATAATTATTTCTTTCTACATTCTTTTCATATGTCCGAACAAACGGAACGAATACTTAAGACTAGATTTTGACAACGCTCGTGGGTTCGATTCCCACACATGACAAATATTTATGTGCATGAACATGTCTGTTTGTCTTGCCTGGATGTTTTTAAGAGAGGTAGGGCAGTGCCTCTACCTCACAAAAAACTGCAGCCAAATAACAACTCCCTGGAGGGTTATTGTGTTCCAGCGCATGAGGTCACTAGTAACATACAGAGCTGCACAATGTATTGCAAGCGTTCATAGGCAACGGTTACCGCTTTACATCAGTTGGGCCGCATGCTAGTATGCCTTGCGACATTGTATAAAACAAAGGTAAAAGGCCTTTTCAAATAAGCCTTTTCAAGTAAGGCTACGAGCGTATAAGGCTGAAAGCCTTCAACTTCAATAGCCTTCTCCATTAAAAGTGCAGTTAACTTAACGCTCAAGTTTACTTTATTACTATTATTTATATATTAACATAGTAGTTTTATATATACGTCATAAAAATAAACTTACAAAGATTTTCCGTATACGTACTGCAAATTCGTAAGTACGCAAAAATATACAGTATTAACATCAAGTGAATGATTATAAATAAATTATTTTTAAATAAAAATAAAACCGCCTTCATAAACACCCGGGAACTACGAAAAATAATTGGTCACAATTACTTACTACTAACGCTTTGCAGCGTCCGTGGTCGCAGGAAAACTAAGGTGATATTTGTCTTACATTAGTTATTCAATTATTACATCTACCGACATGGATGGATTAATTATATATGTTCCGATTCACACAAAAATCGCTCACAGTGTCCGAACGTTTTTAGGGTTCCGTACCCAAAGGGTAAAACGGAACCCTATTACTGAGACTCCGCTGTCCGTCCGTCCGTCCGTCCGTCCGTCCGTCCATCCGTCTGTCTGTCACCAGGCTGTATCTCATGAACCGTGATAGTTAGACAGTTGAAATTTTCACAGATGATGTATTTCTGTTGCCGCTATAACAACAAATACTAAAAAATAGAATAAAATAAATATTTAAGGGGGCTCCCATACAATAAACATGATTTTTTTGCTCGATATTGATAACGGCAACAGGTAAACACTTGCAATATTCACAGAATATTTAGTTATGTATTCACTTTAAGAATAAATAATTAAATTAAAATAAAACAAATAATTAAGGTTGCTCCCATACAACAAACGTGATTTTTTTGCCGTTTTTATATATAATGGTACGGAACCCTTAGTGCGCGAGTCCGACTCGCACTTGGCCGATTTTTTTTTTAGTAGATCTTTGGGTTTGTGACTTGATTATATTTAGGACTGGATCCCAAGCAGGTGGTACTTGCCAACGATCTTGTCTATTGAAATTGGGGTGTTTTCTTATTTTTTAATTAATTAGACTGCGAATGTGTTTTATCATACATAGGGCAAATACATAAAATAGAGTCAAATACAGCGTCGAAATTTTGTCCACAAAAAAAAGAATTTTTGACAATTCAAACATGCATAAATTTAATTTATCTCTCCAATTCAGGAATGTCAATGATAATTACAAAATACTAAATGAAAAAATTAACTAAATATTGAATGAATGTATTCCAATAAAAACTTTAAAAATAAGTAATAATAATAAAAATTCTTGACTAACCCGCGGATTGAGATTATCTTATAAAAATAAGCGGTTACTAAAAATACACGCAACATATTCAAAAATAATATTCTTTTAAAATACTACAAACAATATGAAAAGACACTGAAAAAAACTATATTAAAATCAAAGAAAATTGCATATATAAACACAATGAAAAAGCTAGTAGGTAATAAAATAAAATGTATGTGGAATATAATCAAACAGCAATAAAATAAGATAAATATACATGAAAAAAAATATTAAACTGGCGATCCATAATAATCTTACGTCCGATCGTCAAGTTGTCGTTGCGAACACATTGAACGCACTTTTTGCATCTGCCGAAAGCATGTAGCGAGCGCACTGTGCCTGCACCTCAGTCGCAATCGCAACCGCTGTCGCGAGGACGGCCCGTCATGGTTCAACTCGAGAATTCTATGTACCTTCGGCCAGTGGATGACCATGAAGTAAAACAGATAATACGCACCCTTAAGTGTAAAAGTAGTTATGGTATTGACGAATTGCCATCTACAATCATAAAGGCGTGCGTTGATGAGTTAATATCACGTTTCTCATAGACCAATCGCTCTCCCAAGGTATATTACCTGACGCCTTGAAAAAAGCTATATACTGAAGAAGAAGTGAAGCTTATACACAAGAAATCGATTCTGTTCGTTCTGTTCAGACCCTATATGAACTACCGTCCTATCGCCCTACTACCAGTGATCTCTAAAATATTCAAGAAAGCTATATGCACACGCCTATATCCCTTTTGCGAAAATTATAAAATTTTCGATGTTTTCTAAAATGGATTTCGTAAGAATAGATCTAGAACTTTAACGGTTTTTAAACATGTAAACGAAATTTTAAATATATTAAATGATAAAAAATATGCTATAGGAATGTTCTTTGATATGACAAAAGCCTATGAAAAAGTCAAGTTTGATATTCTCTTGGAAAAACTGTATGGTGTAGGAGTTCGGGGATTACCGCACAAGTGGTTTAAATCTTAGGCAGATAGATTTATCTTATAGATAGATAGACGATTTTCCAAAAAATATCAAAGCATCTTGCGTCATGTTCGCGGATAACTTTTCCTAATATTATCATGTAATCATTATTGAAAATTCGGCGATAATCATTACTGAAAATTCAGCCATAGTCATTATTGAAAATTCATTATCGTTTTTGAAAATACAGCCATAATCATTATTGAAAATTTGGTCATAACCATTATTGAAAATTCGACCAAAATCATTATTGAATATTCGTCCATAATCATTATTGAATTCGGCTATAATCATTATTAAATATGCGGCCATGACCATTATTGAAAATTCAGCCGTAATCATTATTGAAACTTCGACAATATTATTTTTTTGAAAATTCGGCCATAATCATTATTGAATATTTGGCCATAATCATTATTGAAAATTCGGCAATAATCATTATTATAAACAAACTATTTGCAAGTTTTCAGCTTTTTTGTTACCTATTGTTTCGAAATTTTTTTAATCAAAAAAATAGACAGATAGATAGTAATAATAAAAAATAAAATTGGTTGACACAAAGGACTATTAATTATTCTAGAGGTCTCATCAAAGAACATTCAAATTCCCAAATTCGACCATAATCATCATTGAATTTACAAGTTCACAACTTTTTGTCAGTTGTTTCTGCTTTGTTTTATTTATAACATCATAAGCTCACCAATATCTACTAAATTAAAACGTTGTCAAACACAGAAATGTGGATAAAGAACCAAAAGTTCCAATCATGGTATTTACTACTAAATTCGTGTTACAGATTTATGTACCTACATATTTGTAATCATCATTTGCTCAACGGTAACAGAAAACATCATGATAAAACTCGCACGTCCAAGAAACACGTGTGACCTAACCTAAGAAAGATCTGATTTCCTCTGCGGGTTGTGTAGGTCTGACGGCAGTCGCTCCATGTCAGCATCATTAGCTTCGCTAAATTAATGCTTCCGTAGCGGACCCCGCCGAATCTAATAGATCAGGAAACGAATAACTATGGGAGTCCCACAGGGGTCAATTCTAGGTCCATTCTTATTTTTAGTATATATAAATGACTTACCTTATTATGTAAAGGATATACATGAGATTGTATTGTTTGCGGATGATACCTCTTTGACATTCAAAATTAATAGACAGTTAGGTAATTATGACGAAGTTAACGATGCTCTCTCTAAAGTTATGCATTGGTTTAATGTTAATAATCTGCTTTTAAATGATAAAAAGACTAAAGTAATTAAGTTCTCAACACCTAATGTAAGACAGGTGACTACCAATGTACATGTTATTGGAACTAATTTAGCCCCTGTGGAGACAACTGTGTTCTTGGGTATAACAATTGACTCCAAACTACAATGGGGCCCACAAATTGAAAAATTATCAGGAAAACTAAGTTCTGCAGCCTATGCAGTGAAAACTATTAGACGGCTCACTGATGTTGATACGGCTAGAATAGTTTATTTCAGCTACTTTCATAGTATTATGTCATACGGAATTCTTCTTTGGGGTAACTCCGCGGACATTAACACCATCTTTTTATTGCAAAAGAGAGCCATAAGAGCTATCTAGAAACTTGGTCCCCGGGAGAGCCTTAGAGAAAAATTCAAAAAAATAAATATTCTAACAGTCGCATCGCAATATATCTATGAAAATCTTTTGTATGTCCATAAAAACATAGACTCATTTTGTAAAAAGAGTGATACTCATAACATAAATACTAGATATAAGCATAATCTGTGTTACATCCAAGCCGTCTCCACAAAATAAGTAATTCTTTTATGGGGCAATGTATACGGTTCTATAACAAACGTCCCAGCAATATAAGAGAATTGTCAATAAACAAATTTAAAACTACTATTAAAGCCAAATTGTGTAGCAGGGAATATTATAAAGTATCTGACTATATTAATGATAAAAATGCCTGGGATTGAGTCGATCCAATTATAATGTAATTAATAAATTATGTAAATTTGTTTGGATACCAAAAGAGGGATGCCTGAGTTTTTGGCAGTATTTTTATCAGTGCTCACCTAGTCATGAACTGCACGGTAGGGAAAAAAATTGTGAGGATTCCAAACAAATGTAGCCATTTTTACGGAATGAAAAGATTTTGACTTTGACTAAGAAAATAGGTACTCATCACTTGTCTTTAGTTATTATACAGATATTATAAAATCTATTTTCTTTGTTGTATGCCCACGTAAATATGTTTAATTACATTTAGTAGTTAATTTAAATAGATAAGTAAGAACTTTTGACGTAAAGTCCTTATTGTTACGGCAAATGGATACAAAATAAATAAATTACGTATCTGCTTCTGACAGTTTACGTATTTCTTTTGTGTGTATTTTCTGAAAATCTATGGTCATAAGGTCACAATGAATGTCAGATTTGCACGGTTTTGTGTGGTTTTGCGTATATTCATTAAATTTATTATTATTACTTAATTACTAAAATCGATTAAGAATCGCTGGTTGAAAATATAGATTTTAATAATTATTTTATTTCATTTCGAGAACTATCACAGTATTCAGATTGTTTCCTTCGACATCACCACGCTAACCCTTGCTCTGTCAATCTAAGAAGCTTAGAGCATTCTTATGATGCTGTTCAACTGAGGATTTAGCGCAGGGCAATGTTTTCAAAACTAGTCCAAGGACCGAGCTTAACGACTGTCATTTAAATAAAAACTTAAACAAAATTGCCATTTTTTATCAAATAATCATGTATTCATTTTCCAAACATAATGAGACAACAAATTGAAGTTAATGAAATGCTTTAGTGGACCACTACGCCATTTCTACCAAAAAACTTTAACTGCACTTTTACGCATGTCATTTCGGTCGCGCAGGAGTAGTGAAGTGCCAATATATAGGCGTAACAAAATGTACCCGACAAAAGCCGAAAAATTGCCAATTACACCTTCATGGCTTTATTAATTAATTTATTAAAATAAACTATACTGATATTAAAAAAACACGATAAAAATGCGTGCGAGAATTAAATTAGAAAATAATAGACTTACTTCGTTTTGTTCGTATCTAGTTTAATCAATGACAACGTTGCCTTCATTTTATGATTTTATGATTTTACCGACAGACCGCTGTGCCGACAGTAGCGTATTTCTGCTTTATCTAATGTTTCACTAAATCAATATACGTACGCAAGACCCACGCTAGATGTCGCTAAATTAATTGCGTACTTGACATTGTTGCTAACAAAATGCATGATTGAGTATCTGCGTCTTGCACAAATTACCCGCCTCTTTGACTCGCATGCTGGGTGAACGTATACGCGTACCTATTGTTAAAGTTTATCCAAAATCATGACAGATGTCGCTATGGATGTCAAAACAATGCAGAGAATTTGTAACAAATGTAAAAATAAAATCATAAAATCTGATTTTATAACATGTGCAGATTGCCGAGAATACTTCCACCTGAAATGTACAAGCATCTCGGAAAGGTTATTCTATATTATGGCACCACTGAACAGGGAAAAATGTAAATGCGATACATGTAAATACGAACCGACAACCGCCTCTCTTACACAAATTAATGTAACAACGAATAATTCCTTTGACTTATTATCGGAAGACGGCGATACAGATTGTGAGCATAATGATGATGAATTTATAACATTGCGAAGGAAAAAAGCATCGTCTTTACAAGATTTATCAATGTTATACCTTTCCACGAATGATAACCAGCAACACGCCAACAATACTATATATTTAAATAAAACAATTCACAGTCTACCAGATGTCGCTACGCTAAATACGTGAAAATATTTATATACAAGAATTGAAAGAAGAGAATACAAAATTAAGGTCTGAATTAGAGATAGCGAATAATGAAATTGAAAATTTGAATATGATTAGCGAACAACTATCTAAAAAGATTAAAGAACAAGAAAAAATTATAAAACTATGTATATAAAACTGTCAGTATTACAAAACTGAATGCAGGTAAAAAAACAAACGATGTATACATGTCTACACCACTGGGAAAGTATATGCAACAAAGGAAAACCATTGCACAGAAAGAAATTATAATTAGTTCGTCACAAAACAAGTCCCACAAATCTCTCACAGCATCACAGAAAAAATACTCGAGGAATACATCAACAACTGGGAATATAAATACTCCTAAAATTACAACTCAGGCGGAGTCAAAAAGTTTTTTGAAAGAAAACACCAAAGTATGTCTAATTAGTAGCATTAACAATAATAAAAATGCTGCAATACTAAGAAACTACTTTGGCGACTGTGATATATGCCACTACCGTATTCCAGGTGGGGGTACGAGTCAACTACTGCACGGAATAAAAGAAAAACTAAAAGAATTTACAGTAAAGGATTATTGCGTGATAATGTTAGGTTATATGGATTTTATTGTATCAAAAAATTATAATAATTTAGTAATTGAATTAAGAGAAAAGCTGCAATGTATTGTTCACACTAATATAATATTATGTCTACCTACTTATAGATATTCATATGAGGCAAATATCTTTAATACGAGAGTTGAAACCTTCAACAATTTAGTCCGATGTGACAACCAAAAATATCAGTATTGTTACGTTTTAGATTCTAACAAAAATTTAGAATGCTCTTTTAGTATGTTTTCGAAGCATAAAGGTTTCTTAAACCATCAAGGCTTAAATTCTCTCATAGCATACATTCTAAAACAGTCACTGCAAAGTAGCAATACTTATTTAGGAACACAAAATTACCAGCGAGATAATAAGTTTTTTCTCTAAGGGACTGCTAGCGATGTTCCAAAATATACAAGGCATAGGAAATAAGAAACATTTGATTGAACATCTATTGTCGGATAGAAAAATTGACATAATCTCGCTATCAGAGCTGTGGAGAAAAGAACACTTTTGCAATTCACTTATAATACCGGGTTACAAAATTGCGTCTTTGAATTGTAGGAAAAAACATGAGGGTAGAGGTACCTGCATAATAATAAAGGACTCTATAGAACATATAGACAGGAAAGATATTAGTCAATATTCCAAAGAATTTATAATAGAACTTAGTGCTATCGAAATACCGAAATTAAATGTCATTATAGTAGGTGTATATAGGGCAAATCGTAGTATTGACATATTTTACGAACAAATCAGCAAATTACTAAATAGACTAAAACTAAAAGATGGAAATAAACATATAATCATAGGTGGGGATTTTAATATAAAAGGCAATGAGAAAAGTAATAAAACGACCCAAAAGTTCTTGAATTTGATGAATTCATTCAATCTAAGCCAACTAATTCGTGAATCTACAAGAGTAACCAAAACGACAAGTTCTTGTATTGACTTAATTTTTACAAACCATACCGCACTAATAGAAAAATCGTATGTCGAAGACTATGGCCTTTCAGATCACAAAGCAACGCATATAAAAACTAATTTAGGCAATATCAGTAATAGTTTTAATAAAATAATGTATAAAAAACAAAGGTTATTCACTAAAAATAAAATTAATCTGTTTAAAAATGCATTACGAAGTATTGACTGGAAAAATGTAATAAATAAATCCAAAAATGTTAATGATAACTATAATTCATTTATACATACAATACGTAATTGCTTAGATAAGTATATACCAGTATAGAAACTAAAAATAAAGAATAACATAAAAAAATCTTGGCTTACGGCAGGATTGAAGAGATCATGTGTTCACAAAAGGTCATTAAAAATTATACTGAATGAAACACAAAGTGAAGTTATTAAAAAATAATACAAGTCGTATAGTACCATATTAAAGCGTAGTATAAAAACTTCAAAAAGATTGACATATATTAAACAAATGGAAAAGTCTGACAATAAAACAAAAACTATGTGGAATATAATAAATACTAAAACCGGGAATATAAAAAGTAAAACTTATAAAAATATACAACTGATTGACAACAACAAATTAATAGAATGCCCGAAAGCGTTAGCGAACATATTTAATGATTATTTTGCAACTGTCGGTGAGAGTCACACTAAAAACGACAATATAAATAAGACAGGGCGGCCTGTCGAAGCCCCTCCACTAAATTCGTTTTACTTGAGTCCTGTAAGCCAAAAAGAGATTCGGAAAATTATAAGGCAACTGAAAAATAAACGCAGTTGTGGTATAGAAGATATACCGCCAGTATTAATAAAACAATGCGCTAAAGAATTAGAAGAACCCCTAACATCTCTTATAAACCAAAGTTTTCATGAAGGTTATTTTCCAAATTTACTGGGAACGTCATTGCTAAAGCCAACTTTTAAAAATGGTGATTACAAACTCGCAGCAAATTATAGACCTATAGCTTTATTAACAACATTGTCAAAGATATTCGAGAGGGCTATGTACGATAGTTAACAATTTTTTTAGAAAAATATAAAGTATTCGATGACGCCCAAAACAGATTCAGAAATCCACAACATTGGCTCTGTACAATTACATACAAATAGCCCTACAAACAATCAATGATAAACATCACGCTATAGGTCTACTGCTAGATATGACCAAAGCATACGATAAAGTCTCTTATAGCATCCTACTCTCAAAGTTAAAGGGTTCAGGAATACGCGGAACAGCCTACAACTGGTTTGAAACATATCTTATGAATAGAAAACAACTAGTCCAAATTGAACACTACAACAAACAAAAATCGGCCAAGTGCGAGTCGGACTCGCGCACGAAGGGTTCCGTACCATTATCTATAAAAACAGCAAAAAAATCACGTTTGTTGTATGGGAGCCCCGTTAAATATTTATTTTATTCTATTTTTTAGTATTTGTTGTTACAGCGGCAACAGAAATACAACATCTGTGAAAATTTCAACTGTCTAACTATCACGGTTCAAGAGATACAGCCTGGTGACAGACGGACGGACGGACGGACGGACGGACGGACGGACGGACGGACGGACAGCGGAGCCTCAGTAATAGGGTTCCGTTTTACCCTTTGGGTACGGAACCCTAAAAATGAGAAATTGAAATAGTAAGGTCTACAGAGCGAAACATAACCTGTTCAATACCTCAGGGAAGTGTGTTAGGCTGTGTGCTCTTCCTTGTCTACATCAATGATCTCCCGAAAGTCATTAAAAATGAAACAACAGTGCCCATTCTATTTGCAGATGATGTTTCAATCTTAATAAAATGTAAAAAAGGTAGAAACCCAAATACTCTAGTAAATAATACATTGGAAAATGTTTCGGTTTGGCTTCGAGAACACAACTTAGAAATAAACTATAAAAAAACGAAAATTATTCAATTCCTGCCAATCAATATGAGACCTATATTCTTAAATATAAATTTTGAAAACACACAAATTGACATGGTCAATACTTTTAATCTTTTAGGCTTGAATATAGATACTCACATAACCTGGAAACCCCACGTAGAACAAATTAAATCAAAATTGTCAAAGTTCACATACGCTCTCTTTCAGATCAAATGTAGCACTGATATAAAAACCGCACTCTCAGCCTACTATGCATATGCGTACTCGTGGCTTAGATATGGGATAATGTTGTGGGGAAATAGCGTAGACGCAAACCAATTGTTTATTTTGCAGAAAAAATGCATTAGAATAATAGTACAGATAAATAATAGACAAAGTTGTAGACCGCACTTCATAAGACTAAATTTATTAACCTTGACATCTATTAACATTCTTGAATTATCTACGTTCATTTATAAAAATATTAATGTATTCAAAAAAGTTAAGAACATGCATAATATAAATACCCGCCGTAAAGAGAGACTGTACTTGCCACCCTCTAGAATAAAGATGCTCAACTGCAGTCCGCACTACATGGCAGTAAAAATATATAATAAATTACCACAAGACATAAAAAACGAAGCGACATACAAGTTATTTAACAAAAAATTAAAATAATATTTGGTACAAAAATGCTTCTATACATTAGATGAATATCTTGACAAACAATACTATTAAACTGCCTCATAATCTATATTAATTTAACTCGATATATAAATTTGTTTACTTACCATTTTAAATTTATATAATAGCTATTTAGATTTGTATAGATTCTCCATATAATTTATTTTGTAAATTAGAATTATTTTAAAATGTTTACGCATTGATTATATTGTATGATACTGTTGCAATGCCCTCGCGCAGGGCTCATGTTATGGACTAAATACTTAGCTTAACACCAAATGTATTACCACATGAATGCAATTAATAAATATGAATATGAATTCAAATATAAATAAAAAATATAGCACTGACTGGCTCTCCACCCACGGTGGCTATTACATAGTAATAACAAGTGTGTTCATAGTAAAATAAACAATTTGTATAATAAATCACCTCTTGAGAATATTAACTTTTTCAGAATATTAACGTTGTTAAGGGCCAGCGTTACCAAAACTGTAAATACACTTAATTAAAACTTCTGTCAACGCTATACAAATGTCGGTATTGCAGTCAACGCGCAGCTGCAATCAAGGTTTTTTAACAGAATAGCGAGTCATTTACTGCAGCGCTACTGCAATGTCGCTGTTGTCAGATCGCTTAACAGAATAACGGACCGTCCAACGTACGGATATTGATAAACGTCGTTTTTATGTGGAATTGGTAAACTATAGGAACTTCTTTAATTCATTTTATTTTCGAGCTAAATATAAGTGAATCGAGACCAGCAGCAGGTTTCCTGTTTTGGCCTTTAGGTGCGGAACCCACAATTAATTGACCCCCGGTACTAAAGCCTATTTACATCCATTCTATGAATACTTTTGTTTTGGTCATGTTTTGTATATAAAGTGATAAGATTACACTAATCTATGTAGTTATTACCCAGGTGGTTATCTGGAAGTGATTGAAAACGCTGTGATTATACGAGTAGTTCACTGGGCTCAACCCGTGGTGTTGCCTGCAACATGGTTACTAAAGTAGCACAAACACAGTATGATCACAGCAGAGAAATTTGTAACTTCATTAAAGTTCATTTTGAAATAATATTCCTTGAAGAAGAGCAGTGATAGTCCAGTGGATAAAAAACCGCCCTATTGATCAACTAGTTCGCGGTTCGAATCTTAACATGTACCACTAAATTCGTGTGTTTGGATTTATCCTCATTTTTTTATACTTCGTCAGGAGGCTTACAAGCATACGACCCACCTGATGTAAAGCGGGTACCGTAGCCAATTAACGCTTGTAATATATTAAGTGTCACTCGCGCGATGCCTCCTCTGCTGCTTACACAGCAACTCCTTGGAAGCTTACAGGTGAACTCACTCACACGCAGGAACACAACAATCCTCTAGGGAGTGGTTGTTTCGTTGCGGTTTTCTGTGAGGTGGAGGTACTTCCCCGACGGGCTGCTTTGATGCGCCCTACCTCTCTTGAAACATCCAGACCAAGACAAACAGACATGTTCATGCACACAAATGTTTGCCTTGTGTGGGAATCGAACCCACGAGTTTTGGGTATCAGTCGCGTCATTCACGACTGAGCCACCGAGCTGGTAGGTAAGAGGAGATAGGGCACGACGTTAGCCCGACTGGGAAGTACCTCCACCTCACAGAAGTCGGCAACCAAATAACAACTCCTTGGAGGGTTGTTGTGCTCCTGCGAGTGAGTGAGATCACCAGAAGATGAGGAGTTGCTGTTTTGACAGCGAGGGTGGCGCTAGCGACCATTTTATTGTTGTTATCGTGCATAGGCTACGGTAACCGCTTTACATCAGGCGGGCCGTATGCTTGTTTGCTATCCGTCGTCGTATAAAAAAAGGAAATAAGTAAAAATGGGTGAAATATCCCTTCTATCTTCTCATCGTCATGTTGTAGTGGTGCCGATTTCCGTTATGCTCTCAAATGATGTTCTGAGCTCAAATTCTGATTGCATTCTTTGCTATAACGCTAATTGTATTATTTGCTATAAGTATAACTAATTGCATCACTTGCTATAATGCTACTTGATTCTCTATCAGTCAACCAATAGCAGTAGAGGAAAAACATTATTGCGGTTTTTATAGCAGATAAATTTATCTATTTTCTAAGTATAGAAAATACATTTGGGTCAATGAACAGTCTTTGTGTAAAGTATATTTGATAAAACATTTATTATCATCGATGAATTCGTCCGGTGAATACGAGACATAATATTTGCCACTTGGACATTGGCCTGGGTTAAAGCACCGATAGCTCAGTGGATAATGACCACCAGCTTATTAACTTACCGGCCCTGTTTCAAATACTGATGTGTGTATATTTCTTTTTTATACTTCGTCGGGAGGCATACAAGCATACGGCCCACCTGATGTAAAGCGGGTACCGTAACCTATTAACGCTTGCGATATATTAAGTATCACTCGCGCGATGCCTCCTCTGCTGCTTACACAGCAACTACTTGGGAGCTTACTGGTGACCTCACTCACACGCAGGAACACAACAACCCTCTAGGGATTTTCGCGATTGATACACATTGAATTAAACAATTTTTAACGGAAGTATAGCGCGTTTTATTTATTTTGTGGTCGCAGGAAGACTGCGACCACGGATGCTGCAAAGCGTTCGATACGTCAGGTTCAACAAAATAAAAAAAAATACGCGATACTTCCGTTAAAAATTGTTTAATTTAATGTGTAACAATCGCGAAAATCCCTAGAGGGTTGTTGTGTTCCTGCGTGTGAGTGAGGTCACCAGTAAGCTAGTTTAATTCAACCCTCCAGGGAGTTGTTATTTGCCTGCGGTTTTCTGTAAGGTGGTGGTACTTCCCCAGACGGGCTCCTTTGATCACTAAATTCTTATTACTAAATTCGTATTTTCGGATTTGTAACTAGCCAATACCCGGCTACTACTGCTACTACGCTAAAAAAGGTATTTAAAAAAAAAGGAATTTTCTTTATTTATTAACTTTTTTGTCATAATGTTAACGGTTAAACAATATAGTTACTAGATTGAGGCGTTATTTTGCGAAAGTCAAGTTTACGTGCAATTTGATCTAACCTACTTAAATAAATGTTTAATTTTTTTGTTTTCTTTCTCTCTTTCGAGTTAAGTTTCGTATATGTAACACACAGTGCAGTAGGCCGATTCTACTAAAAAACTGCAACTGCACTGCAGCGCGGCGTGTGTCAAAATGCGTACATTTTGACGTTTCATTAAACGTCACTGCTGTCAGATCGCTTGGCGAAATGTCAAAATGTACGCATTTTGACAACGCCGCGCTGCAGTGCAGTTGCAGTTTTTTAGTAGAATTGGCCTACAGGCCTATTGTCTGTATCACACTATGGAGCTAAAGAAGTTTTACTTCAGTCGTGTGGTCTAAAGCACACTCGTTTTTTCTTTATCGGCGGGCTACTTCACGACTTTGGCGACATGCGGGCTCAGTGTGTACAGCACATTATCGCTTCGTCTTCTTCAAGGTTGCCTCGAAGAGATCGCTTTACGATAAGACCGCCTTTTATGTATTTTACGTAAAATGATTTTCATTGGCTGCAATAAAATTGCGTATATATCTATAACTTCAAACCTTTTCCCTTGCGAGATAGGCAGAGAGAACCGAACACCACATAACATACCTCACTCGCTTATTTAACTTTTATAGCTGTTTTCACGCACGCTTGTAGGGCTCTCTTTTTTTATACATCGTCGGGAGGTACATACGGCCCATCTGATGTAAAGCGGACACGTGGTGCCAGCTTGCTCTGTTTTATACAACGTCGGGACTAGTCGGGAGGCCCATCTGATGCGAAGCGGATATCGTAGCCTATAAACGCCTGCAATACATTAAGTATCACTCGCGCGATGCCACCTCTGCTGCTAACACAGCAACTCCATAGGAGCTTACTATTGTTTGTAAGCAGCTTGTTGCAACCAAATAACACCAGATCAAGACATACAGATATGTTCATGCACGCAAATGCTTATCCCACGTGGGAATCGAACCCACGAGCGTCGGTGTTAATGTAGCGTTACTAACAACTGCGTCACCGAGTTCTTTAACAAATGTATGCTTTATTTATTCTAATATATAGCCCACTTACAACTCAAAAAAAATTATGTTCCTGTGAAAATGAAAATTTGACGAGCTCGGTGGCTCAGTCGTGAATGACGCGACTTTGACACCACGCACGCTCGTGGGTTCGATTCCCACACAAGGCAAACATTTGTGTGCATGAACTTGTCTGTCTTAGTCTAGGTGTTTTAAGAGAGGTAGGGCGCATCAAAGCAGCCCGTCTGGGGAAGTACCTCCACCTCACAGAAAACCACAGCGAAACAACCACTCCCTAGAGGATTGTTGTGCGTGTGAGTGAGGTCACCAGTAAGCTCCCAAGGAGTTGCTGTGTAAGCGGCAGAGGAGGCATCGCGCGAGTGACACTTACTGACGCTAGCGTTAATAGGCTACGGTACCCGCTCTACATCAGGTGGGCCGTATGCTTGTATGCCTCACGACGTAGTAAAAAACAAAATAAAATATTTAAAACCTAACTCTACGCGAGCGGAGCGGCGTTTGCGTATAGAAGCTTGTAGGTGACCATTTTAACGGTGACCATTCGAGCACGCCATGTTCACCTGCCTGTTAATAGCACGGCAGGTCAGGAAGATATAATCTCGTCCCGTAAACGACACATTAAAACTGTCATCTCATCGCGAAGCGGTGTAATTTTAACAGCCACATTTCTAATAGTACGTTCGTAACGAGAGATGCGAGTAGATCAACAAGCCCACTTAGGCCTTTTTGACGTAATTATCAATATTTTCTGCAAGCTCGGTGGCGAAGTGTGCAGTGTTAGGTATATTTTTAGGGTTCCGTACCCAAAGGGTATAACGGAACCCTATTACTGAGACTTCGCTGTCCGTCCGTCCGTCCGTCTGTCACCAGGCTGTATCTCACGAACCGTGATAGTTAGACAGTTGAAATTTTCACAGATGATGTGTTTCTGTTGCCGCTATAACCACAAATACAAAAAAATAGAATAACATAAATATTTAAGAGGGCTCCCATACAACAAACGTGATATTTTTGCTCGTTTTTGCTCGATATTGATAACGGTAGACGCTTGAAATATTCACAGAATATTTAGTTGTATATTCGCTTTAAGAATAATTAATTAAATTTAACAAAAAAACCGAAACTTGGGCGATTTTTTTCTTTTATATACAACCTCGGGAGACACACAAGTATACGGCCCACCGGATGTAAAGCGGTTACCGTAGGCTATTAACGCTTGCAATACATTAAGTATCTCTCGCGCGATGCCACCTCTGCTGCTTACGCACTGATATATGGCAAATGTAACCGCTTTACATCAGCAGGTCGTATGCTTGCATGACCCCCTAATTTGTACGAAAAAAAAATTGTAAATAACTTCACGCCAAATCCGTTGCAGTGTAGGCAGAGATAATCGAGCGCCAAATGACTCGATACTTACACACCTCACTCGCTTCAATAACATTCATTGCTCTACCTATGCACGCTCGCCGGTTTGTAAGGCTCCTGATATCACATTCTGATAAAACGCAATCAATTTGGTCATAGTAGGTAAGTCTTGGCTTTCCACGGCTCCTACATCCTTCCACTTTTGTGTTGTCTATCTGTTTCGTAATTCTTTATTCCTGCATACTTTCTTCCAATTTTAATAATACGTGTGTAATCTTAATATACTCGTACCTATATTATTCTTCTGTACGTGTGTTTGTCACCTAACTCTTCTTAAACGGTTGGACCGATTTGGATAAAATTTTGTGTGTAGGTATATTTCAATGAGGTCCTTGATGATTTGAAAACACAACTGGACCCGGTAGAGAGAGAGAGAGTGGAGACAGAATTTAATATAGCGCTGCTTTTCCGGGCAGGAAGGACGACGTCTGCCGGGTTCGCTAGTAAACATTTAAAAAACATAACTTAAACTTAAAGGGTTTGAAGAGAGAGTTTCAGCTTGAAGCTATTACCAGTAGGTGGTGACGAGCTCGGTGGCGCAGTGGTTAAACGCGCTGTTACGCTACTTTGACACCCACGCTTGTGGGTTCTATTCCCACACAGGACAAACATTTGCGTACATGAACATATCTGTTTGTCTTGGTTTGGGTGTTTTTAAGGGAGGTATGGCGCATCAAAGCGGCCCGTCTGGGGCAATACCTCCACCACACAGGCAACTGGAGCCAAATACTCGTAACAACTTTCCGCAAGGTTTGTTGTTTTCCTGCCTGTAAGCGAGGTGACCACTAAGCTGGGAGCTTATTGGTCACCTGTGATATGGAGTAGATATGTTAGCAACACAGGAGATACAGCCTAGGTCTTTCTCGGTACCTACATCGTTCTACTTTCGCGTTGTATATCTGTTTGTCATTTTTTCCTCTCGCATTCTTTCAACATGTCCGAACCAACGGTGCATTCTCGTCCTTATCTAAAAGCCGATGCTCTCTGCCCGACAGAGAAGGTATATTATATTATTTAACGCGTGTATATACTTACAGGTACGATAAGAGATAAAATTACATCTTATTTTGTCTACATGATGTTTGAATTATCTTCACATAGACAAAACAAAGCAAATTATCTGTTATTTTATCTGTATTTTGAGTTTCGAAACAGGAACTGACTTTAAATTAAACATTTATGCAACTTTGGGACCACATCGCCCATAACAATGACCATATTAGGAAGAGAAGCTTCCTAATATGATCTTCCATAATTATAACCTAACTATTCTGGCCATAAATACTGTTATATAGAAACGTTTCTTTTTATCAACTCTTTAATTATTTTGAATTTAGAACGCCTTTATTACGTTAAAAGCTTCTTCCGATTTCCCGCCATTTTACATATTATTCTTTGTATTTATTATCAAATTACAATATGCAATGGGGTGTTAAAGAAAATAGGATTGCAGTGATTACCTTGCACAAAGTAGGTATGGAGCCGTCGGTCATATTCAAGACACTTCAAAAGCTTGGTATCAGCCGTATGTTCGCATATCGTACTATCGACAGACATACCAAAACTTTATCTGTTGAAGACCATAAAAGATCGGGGCGGCCGCGTGCTGTTAGAACTACAAAGGCTGTTAATACTGTTAAAGCCCGAATTCGCCGAAACCCTATTAGGAAACAAAAAAAATTATCGCGAGAAATAAAAATTCCCGCTAGGACTCTGTGGCGTATAATAAAACAAGACCCGAAACTCGGTGTCACATAGCTTCATTTTTGTGAAAAAAGAGTGAAGACTTCACCCAAAGTGCATCAAGAGACTGTCTTGGATCGCGTTGTGAAACCTCTCAGCAATACACTTTTTAAATATTTACCATGGACTTTCCAGCAAGACTCTGCACGTGGTCACAACGCTATCCAAGCGTGGCTCGATATCAATGTTCCGGACTTTATACGAGCTGAAAACTGGTCCTCGACCATAATTTGTAGTCTAAGTTCTGATCTGGGCTAGCCAGATCAGAACTTAGACTACAAATTATGGTCAGTTTTAGAGGACTTGGTCTGCTCGAAACGACACGTCGACATTGTGTCTCTTAAGAAATCTCTGGAGCAAGTGGAGGCTAAATTTTGAAACAATGCGTAACCCCAAAGATTCGTGGCCAGACAAATCAAAGCCAAAAGTGGCCATTTTGAATAGAATCATTTTTTTTTTGCTGGGATTCCATGAATATGTACTTGCTATAAGTTTTATTAAGATTACATTACTTCATAAAAAAAACAGTTGAGAATGCGCAAGCTTGCATTGCCAGAGGAACACCTCAATTATTTTTTTTAAATCTTTGTCGGCCATTTTGACCATGTTCCTTAAGAAATATGATATTGGTTTTTGAAACATTTCTACTTTTTAATTTACTTTTGGAATCTGAAATAAAAATTCAAATTTTTTTTAGGAACACCGTTCCTATATGAAATCTATGTTTGTCTGTGTGTGCGTTTTTTTCGAATATTCAAATTTTGACTTCAGATTCGGATTCAGCATAAAAAAGTAGAATAGGAATGTTCAGGAACACCGTTATCTCTTAAGGAACATGGTCAAAATGGCCGGAAAATTAAAAAAAAAATTAATTGTAATATAATTGGCGAGCCAGGTGTTCCTCTGGCAATGCAAGCTTGCGCATTCTCAACTGGTTTTTTTTTTTTCAATTTGTCGGCCATTTTGACCATGTTCCTTAAGAGGTAGGAGATTGGTTTTTCAGACATTCCTATTCTACTTTTTATGCTGAATCCGAATCTGAAGTCAAAATTCGAATATTCGAAAAAAAGCGACAGACACACACACAGACAAACATATAGTTTTCATATAGGAACGGTGTTCCTGATAAAAGCATATTGATTTGTAACCGAACATGGCCGGACTATGTATATATTTCTTGCTAAAATATTAAAATGAGTATACTTCTTTTTAGCGTTATCCCGCTCTCAATCCATGTTGGCGGGCTTCGCTTATTTGACGAAGATACTGATTTTACATGGAGCGTCTGCCGTCAGGCCTCCACAATCCAGAGGGAAAAAGAGACCTTTCTCATATAACATATTCCTTGGACGTGCGGGTTTCCTCACGATGTTTTCCATCACCGCCGAGCAAGTGATAATTACGAATGTGTACGTAAATCCGAAAACACGATATTAGTGGTACATGCCTGGATTCGAGCCTGGAACTTGTTGCTCAATAGGACGGTTCCTTATCCACCGGGCTATCACTGAAAAAATATTAAAATGAGTATATGTATCTGTTCGTGAGTGCGTGTGTATATTAGAGCATACGTATTTATGTGTGTGTATGTACACACATTAATATTGAGCAGTGATAGCCCAGTGGATAAATAACCGGCCTAATCAACAGGTCCCCGGTTCGAATCCTGACATGTATCACTAAATTCATGTACATCGGATTCACGTACATCACTTGCTCGGCGGTGAAGGAAAACACCGTGAGGAGTACAAGAAATTATATTTCGATAGACGTGTGGCTTACACGGACCCCGCTAATGGTAATTAGAAAAGGATTGGAAAAGGTATCAGCTCGTATGTATACATATGTTTGTTAGTGTGTTTTATTATTGTTATCGTAAGTAACTAGTTTAATTCATTCAGCTATTATTCATCTACTGTATTTTGTTTGTTATGTATATAATAATTCTTTATATTTAACTTATTTAACACGTCGAAATTTACCATAAACATTTCAATACATGCCGCTGGGTTAAGGCACCTTCGACCTAAACCAGTTATCGAGATTTACTATAGACAATCACTGACATGTTAAACCTGTCCTTTTATAAAAGGTATCGAACCGACTATCATGTTATTTAAGGAAAAAGAATCCATCTATCTATAAATTCACGCCTTGTAAGCAGAGAGAACCGAGCGCCACGTGACTCGATCACTCGCCACGAAAAAGAACGCAGAAGAAAACGCCTATGTACAGATAAAATGGTTTCCTAACTAAAAAAACTTATTATGACTTAAAAACATTTCTAAATGTTACACTCCCTTAATAATTAATTACTGAATTATTACTTATAATTCAGTGGAATTTTATTGTACACTAGTCTGCTTACTGGCTTTGTATTCGTGGATCTTTAATTTCAACGTAACGTTTAATTTTACAGTTCGGTAATACCCATTTATTATTAATAACTAATTCCATATGCCAGAAAGGCGACTCATGGCTGTATTTATTATTAATTTATTTAACTCCAATGTTTATATATGAATATATATAGAAAAAAAAACGTCGAGCTTAGTCGTCAAAGTAGGTACTGAATATTATAATTTATACATTAAAGTTATACTAGCTATCGACGCCATAGTCGAAAATAACTCGAAATGATTATTGAAAATTTGAGGAAACGTAAATAGACATGTCAACAATTCAACAGTCAATATATAAGTATATATATTCTTTGACTGTTGACATAGACTAGTGTTGAACCCAGTGCACGTGATAGAATCTCTGGAACATTTTGCCCAGATATGTGATTGACGGCGACCTGCTCCATGCTGTGCAATCCACTTATGAGGACTGTACAGCATGTATGTGGGTGCGCGGCAGCTTGTCGCCCTAGTTTGATATCGACATTGGGGCATTGGACAGGAGTGCGTGCTGTCGGCTCGGCTGTTCATCCTGTATCTGGACAGTTGTCTTCAGAGAATAAGAAATATGAATGTCCGAATGCGAATGCAAATGGGTAACTCGGTGGTCAACTGTCTGCTTTATGCAGAAGACGCGGTATTACTACCAGAATCTTTGCGATATTCCTAGGACGATTGCAAATGAGCGGATAATAGAAAAACCTAACCTAACCTAGGTCGTATTTTTGCAATGATCCTGAAAATACCTCGGATGATTACGAAATTCTTTGTTAGATTCCTATTATCCGCTCATTTGCAATCGTCCTAGGAATATCGCAAAGATCCGTTTTCTCTAATTTTCTGCGTCATATATAATTATTTAATATTGATCACTTAACAATAACACAAACGTTTCAAATATAAACAATATATCGGGTGATGCTTCTTATCGTGTAGCGGCGGAGGTCATTGTGTGATATTACGGTTTTTTTTATTAACGAAAAAGGTCGACTAACTTTTAATAGCTCTAAGACACGAAATAAGGACAGATGTCATAAAGCTTTCATAAAGAAAGCAGAAGTCTTTATGTGATATCGCCAAACAGCTGGATAGCACTTAGGCTCAATTTCCACTGATGCAGAATCGAAGCGTAATCTATATTTTCATATCGCTTCTTGCTTCTTGTGGCGCACGGTTCTTTTCGCTTGCAGAAAGAACCGAGCGGCACAAGAAGCGGTCCGGGCACACTTCGTTCGCGTCTCCAAAATGCATAACTATTTTTATGTACGCCTGGTTCCTATCACATATTTACTATCGACTATTTAAGGCGTTGACATGAGAATTGTAACAATTATTGAAGCGATAACTTCTTATGGGAGGGTAAACCGCTTCGTTACGTAAAGCGTTACGACGCTAGTCTATCTGGCCTTCCTTTTTCTCGCGCATACGGCAGCTTTAGAAAGAAAGAAAGAAAGAAAGAAACTTTATTTATTAGCTTTAATAGTATGTAGATTAGTTTAGGTTATCACTTCTGTCGGGCGTCCCGAGACGTACACGTTTTTTTGTTTATTGTGTTATTCGTTTGTTATTATTAAGTTGAAATAATATTTTATTTCAATTTCCACTGATGCAGAGTCGAAGCGTAATCTATATTTTCATATCGCTTCTTGCTTCTTGTAGCTCACGGTTCTTTTCGCTTGCAGAAAGAACCGAGCGGCACAAGAAGCGGTCCTGGCACACTTTGTTATGTATTTTCAGGATCATTGCAAAAATCCGACCTAAGCTAGGTTAGGTTTTCGCAAGAAAAAACGTTTTTTTTGCGATTACTTGCGACATATATACATATATTATTTCACATATAGAATAATAAAGAACTGACCTATTGGCCAACTGGTCCCCGGTTCGAATCCCGGCATGTACCACTAAAGTCATGTTTTCGAATTTATGTACATATTTGTAATTATCACTTGTTCGGCGGCGAAGGAAAATATCGTGAACAAGGTGATGTCAGAAGCCCCAGGAACCGGCTAGCGTGCATGAAAAGAGCTATGAATGTCACAGACGCGAGTGAAGTATGTAAGGACCACGTCTTATGGCGCTCGGTTCTCTCTGCCTACCCTCTAGTTATAGATATATGTATATAACTATACCTATTCTGGCACTGGCCATGACTGACCATAACTGGTGTGGTCTTGTTTGAAATGTTTCTTTTATGCATACCCTAGTTTATCAAAGTAATTTAGACTAATTGTTATTATTAAGTGGGTAACCTGCCTTTAATTGTATTATCAATCATGCAAATCAAGTATATAATACATAAAACATATTTCATCTAAGAAAACCTACTCACCGCGCTGATGAATTTTTTAATATTCATTAACTTTATATCTTATGTTCGCAATTGTACTCAAGCTGCGGTTTTAAGAGAGGTAGGGCGCATCAAAGCAGTCCGTCTTAGGAATCCACAGCACAGAAAACCGCAGCCAAATAACAACTGCCTGAAGGGTTGTTGGATTCCTGCGTGTGAGAGAGGTCACCAGTAAGCTCCCAAGGAGTTGGTGTGTGGTGAGCGGTAGCATCGCGCGAGTGATACTTAATGTACTGCGAGTGTTCATAGGCTACGGTAACCGCTTTCCATCAAGTGGGCCGTACGCTTGTATGCCTCCCGACGTTGTACAAAAAAAGATAAGAAAACTGCCATTAAGTTATTTTAAATTAAAACTTAAACAGTGGTTAATTGAAGGATGTTTTTACAATTATGGCGACTTCTTTGAAAGATAAATCATTTTTTTCTTAGACTCAATTATATATGAATATTGTAAATTTTATTAATTATTATAATTTAATAATATCTGTAATGGAATCCAATTTTTAACATGTAATTATTATAAGGAAGGAATTAATTTAAGTGTATAATGCGTTTGTAGTTATTGTTCCTTCATTAATGATTTAAATATTTTTTTTTGTATTTGCATGTCAATTTATTCAATGACGAAACATCAGAACTATTGTCTCATTAATTACATATCATCATTGTGAACATGTCTCTTGCAAATAAAGATATTCTATTCTATTCCATTCGGTCCGTAGTGAAGGGCCACGTTTCAGTTCCGATGTCACCTCTGGCAACACACGCTGTTCGAAGACCTTGCTCTTCAGCCGTTGAGGTATTTTGGACGAGAATATGTGTCGAAGTTTCCCGAACAGGGTAGGCAGAGAGAACCGAGCGCCACGCGACTCGATCCTTACATACCTCACTCGCTTCTTTCACATTCTCCTCTCTGCCTACCCCGTAAGGGATTTGGCGTGAAGTTATAGTTATAGTAGTTTCCCGAACGCTGCCCAGCCGAGTTAACATCAATATACCAGCATATAGAATTTAGAATTCTTTTATAGACTTAGAACAGTCTCAAAAAAGATTGTGTCTTTATTATTGCAAAACTATCAAGTTTAAAAAAAAAGTATCACTCGCGCGACGCAACTCTCCTTCTTAGCCTTATCCCATTAGGATTGGCGGGGTTCACTACCTAAGCCTAAGGATTTGGCGAAGACTGACACAGCATATCTTTAAGGTTAATTACACGCAGGAACACAACAACCCGCCGGAGTGTTGTCATTTTACTTTATTCCCCGACACACAGCGATGGATTGAATTACACAAGGCACTCGTAATAGAAGGAGTATCGTCTCGCAACCCCCGCTGCTAATACAAATACAGCCTTCTGCTCGCACCGCGCGGTAGAACTAAACTACTGAGCGAGTGAATTCACAAAGGCAGCATTGTGGACCATTTGTTACAAAACGACATGTTAACAAGATATAGCGGCATAAATGTGTTTAATTACGGGGCAAAATTTTACTATGACTTTTTCAGGAACACCGTTCCTATATGAAATCTATATGTTTGTATGTGCGTTTGTCTATGTGTGCATTTTTTTCGAATATTCGAATTTTGACTTCAGATTCGGATTCAGCATAAAAAAGTAGAATAGGAATGTTCAGGAACACCGTTCCTATCTCTTAAGGAACATGGTCAAAATGGCCGACAAATTAAAAAAAAAAATTATTATTATATAATTGACGAGTCAGATGTTCCTCTGGCAATGCAAGCTTGCGCATTCTCAACTGGTTGTGTCTTAATTCTTTGATGACTTGATGATGTTTAATATAATTTTATTGAATTGTAATAATGAAAATATATTTAGAATGTAAACTACGAACATAATAATATTACCTTATTGACGATTGTTTCGCTATTGCATTGGGTAAAGCCTGTAAGGATAGCTGTGAATATTCATGAATAAATAAACCTCCTAAGGAGATTACATTCAAAATAATTTTAAGAATTTTATTGAAAGACAATACCTTATTATATGTAATAACTATTACGAGTTGATCTAAAGAAAGCGTGTTGATAAGAAAAAATAGTGCGTGGAGTCCCTCCGCGCGGAAGATGTTAAACTTCTCACTGTTTACTTCGCTATAATATTGGACGCTACTCGTTGCTAACGTATAAGTATACTACGCGCATGCGTTCGAGTGCCACGCATTCACTCTCGCTCTGTCTCATTCTATTCTCCCTCCATGGTAGCGTTTAACGCAACCTTGTTGGAAGTCGCATTAGAAGTTTCACTTCAAAAAAAATGTGATTTACATAATTTTTGAGGTGAAAATTTCTTAGGCACGTTGGGCTCTTTTGGGATGGGGGAAAAGTACTGAACTCGCGTGATCGTCATGCTCAGATATATATATATAATATGGATGTGTGCGAAAATTTGCCTTGTTGTTGTTAAATTTTGTAAAATTGATATTATATTCATAAATTTGTTTTTATTGCATTGATAATAATCATTATTTTTCCATGTAAAACAGCGGAATAAATGAAATTTTTATTACTACATAAATTCGTCGATAAAAATAATTTCTAATAAAAAATACTTCTTAAAAAAATATTTTTAGCGACCCAGAAATAATTGTTACGAATTTGGGAAGCTAAGAAGTTTTGACTTCTGACGTCCAGTCCTACGACTAACTGTTTTTTCATTCGAAATTATTTGAATATAATAGCCCAGAATAAAATTAATCTGCGTAATTTATTTAAAAGCAAACTTTTCCTGTTCTTCAATAGATATTATGGATTACAAAAACATGTTATGTTTTTAATAACCTAATTAACAGATGCATGTTAAAAAATATTCAAATAATTCTGTTTTTGTCGTACACATAATAATATATACAAACCTTGTTGCGCAATTATATTGGGAAAATTTCTTCGTAGTAAAAACATGAGCCAGAAGGCACAGCTGGCTATACACAACGCAGTGCTGGCCCCAACGCTTACAAACGGGAGCTGGGTACGGCAGAGTGAGCATGAAGATAAAATAAACTAGGTTGAAATGCGAGCGTTGCGCAAAATTTGTGGCGTAACGCTTGTAGATAGGGTTGCCACCTCTGATTAGTCTAAATCCGGGAGAAAAAAAACGAGCGACTTTCCATAACTTTTTATTTTATTTTGAACTTTACTTTTCATTTGAACGTACAGACTTCAAAATATCTGGCCTAAGAAATAAAAAAAAACTCTTTGCAGTCCATTTTAAAATTAAAGAACGTTTGGATTTCTGCCTTGACATATTCTTCATTTAAGCAGTTTCTTTCTTTGGTCCCTCCCGAGCGAGACGGGCGGCAGGGGGTGAGGTGAGCGAGAGGTTGAAAATGGACGCGAGCAACTGCGACGCACTGACCAGCAGACCGTTGCCGCGCGTCTTCGTATGGTTTTTGTACTCTCCATCAATCCGTCAGCGCGCGCAAATTTGAAATTCCGGGAGAAATTTGTTTATTTGATTTTCCTTCCGGGAGCCGGGAGATTTAAATTTCAATTGCTGAATTCCTGGAGACTCCCGGAATTCCGGGAGAGGTGGGAACCCTACTTGTAGATCGTATTCGCAATGATGATGTTAGAAACAGAGCTGGTCTGAAAGAGAGTGTCGGTGTTAAAATAAGAGAATCCTTTTGTTCGGAAATGTAGAAAGAATGCAGGAAGAAAGAATTACGAAACAATACAATTCGAAAGTAAAAAGATGTAGGAGCGGAAGAAGACCAAGACTTACCTACCATTATCAAATCCATACAGATCACTTTCCTACAGGTCTCGTAGTTACTCCACATAGGTCACTTTCCTACAGCTCTCGTAGTTACTCCATACAGTTCACTTTACTACAGGTCTCGTAGTTACTCCATACAAATCACTTTCCTACAGGTCACGTAGTTACTGTACACAGGTCACTTTCCTACAGGCATCGTTGGTACTCCTTACAGATTACTTTCCTACAGGTCTCGTAGTTACTCCATACAAATCACTTTCCTACAGGTCACGTAGTTACTGTACACAGGTCACTTTCCTACAGGCATCGTTGATACTCCTTACAGATTACTTTCCTACAGCTCTCGTAGTTACTCCATACAGGTCACTTTCCTACAGGTCTCGTAGTTATTGCATACAAATCACTTTCCTACAGGTCACGTAGTTACTGTACACAGGTCACTTTCCTACAGGCATCGTTGTTACTCCTTACAGATTACTTTCCTACAGCTCTCGTAGTTACTCCTTACAGATTACTTTCCTACAGCTCTCGTAGTTATTCCATACAGGTCACTTTCCTACAGGTCACGTAGTTACTGTACACAGGTCACTTTCCTACAGGCATCGTTGTTACTCCTTACAGATTACTTTCCTACAGCTCTCGTAGTTACTCCATACAGTTCACTTTCCTACAGGTCTCGTAGTTACTCCATACAAATCACTTTCCTACAGGTCACGTAGTTACTGTACACAGGTCACTTTTCTACAGGCATCGTTGGTACTCCTTACAGATTACTTTCCTACAGCTCTCGTAGTTACTCCATACAGTTCACTTTACTACAGGTCTCGTAGTTACACCATACAAATCACTTTCCTACAGGTTACTTAGTTACTGTACACAGGTCACTTTCCTACAGGCATCGTTGGTACTCCTTACAGATTACTTTCCTGCAGGTCTTGTAGTTACTCCATACAGGTCACTGTCCTACAGATCACGTAGTTTCTCCACACAGGTCTTTGTCTTACAGATCTCGTAGTTACTGTATACATCTCACTTCCTACCGGGCACGTTGTTACTGCGTACAGGTCTCGTGGTTACTCTATACAGGTCTCGCAGTACGTAGTACGAAATGATTTTACAACGTAAATCCCAACAATATTAATACGGACAAACTGTTGTTATTATTAATGGGGTCTGTCTGGAACTTATCATAGTTCAAGAGAGATAACCTGAGATACTCGTACATGTACGAGTATGTAGAAACGAGCAATCAGCTGTATTGAACTTTTGGTAGGCGGATTGTAATCTTCTGTGGAGCCGACCTCACCTCGACATGCCCGCCAATTCACAAAGATCTAGTGAAAAATCGGCCAAGTGCGAGTCGGACTCGCGCACGAAGGGTTCCGTACCATTATCTATAAAAACGGCAAAAAAATCACTTCTGTTGTATGGGAGCCCTCCTTAAATATTTGTTTTTTATTAATTTAATTATTTATTTTTAAAATGGATATATAACTAAATGTTTTGTGAATATTTCAAGCGTCTACCTGTTGCCGTTATCAACATCCAGCAAAAACGAGCAAAAAAATCACGTTTGTTGTATGGGAGCCCCCTTAAATATTTATCTTATTCTATTTTTTAGTATTTGTTGTTATAGCGGCAACAGAAATACATCATCTGTGAAAATTTCAACTGTCTAGCTATCACGGTTCATGAGATACAGCCTGGTGACAGACGGACGGACGGACGGACGGACGGACGGACGGACGGACAGCGAAGTCTCAGTAACAGGGTTCCGTTTTACCCTTTGGGTACGGAACCCTAAAAATGGATGGAAGGCACACTTACATCCTCTATTTTTTCTTAGTGTTATTCCTTTTCCTAATAGTTTTTATGCAACATCTGGAATCATACGAGCATACGGTCCACCTAATGCAAGGTGATTACCCTAGACTATGAACACTTGTTATGCATTAAGTTACCACTCCGTCTTTAAGTAACTATCCGTGCGGAGACGGAGAAAGAATACTAAATATCACCGCCCACTCTCTTCCCGTGGATGTCGTAAGAGGCGACTAAGGGATTTTCGGAGGTTCCAGCTTTCAGCCGGTGTGCAGCGCGAAACACCCGTGAATAGGCGTATCTATGTCGCGTTCCGGGATCAACTGGTGTATAACCAGTGCTCCGGGGATTGTTGACGCGATATTGCGAGAACAGTGATGGATTCTATCCATCCGTTGTCAGAAGGATTGAGCTGACCCGTCGGCCTGAGAGACCCAGTACCAACTTGAGAGGCTGTCCTTTCATACCGCGCATAATCTCGGGGTAGATCGTTGTGCCGGTTGATGGTGGAGACCCGACAACTACCTCCGAGGGGGTTCGGGGGCTTCAGTCCGACGGGTCAGCACTGCTCCTTTGTCGACAAACTAATGGAGAAAAAGTCCACCGCGCTTCTTCTCGAATGTCGTGGCCATTCTCCCCCGCTTCACGCTTCCATTCTGTTTTCCTCTCATGTCAGCACAATCAATTTTACATCTAGGTCTTACAGCAGTGTACTTCCCCACCACCACCCATTAACAATTTTGTTTACGCTTGAATAACGTATTGGAGTAGGTGGCACGGGGCGCCCGGCGGTTGTCCGTAGGTACTATTTGGAGCTTTTATAATACTATCTCCGTGTTATAATTAAATTTAAAATTTAAAAAACCCCCTATGCAAAAATAACCTATAAAAATCATAGTTATTAATTTTTATTATCATTAATTATTATTATTAATAATGATATACACAATTGTTATCATTAATTATTAATAATGATATACACAAATACGTTTAAGTCCTCTTTTAAACAAAAAAAAACAAAATCAAAATCGGTTCATCCATTTAGAAGCTACGATGCCACAGACAGATACACAGATACACACGTCAAACTTATAACACCCCTCTTTTGCGTCGGGGGTTAAAAATAGGAAGAGGCATGCTCTGTTTGTTCGGACATGTGATAAGAATGCAGGTAGAAATAATTACGAAACAGATATATAAGTAACTAGCTTCCGCCCGCGGCTTCGCTCGCGTGAATGTCCATTATCGCGACCAGTACGTCCATCCTCATGCCTTAAAGTCCCTTGGCAAATTTATGTCCAGCGATTTTAACTTGAAAAGGTAACATGCAGACAGACTGAAGAGAATTTGTAATATCGGTATTGATTAAATTTTCTACGTGGTTAAATATTGCTCACGCGGGAGAAGCTGCGGGCGGAAGCTAACTTTTTGGATTAGTCTTAGTTTCTATAATAATTACAAAGAAATATTATAGGAGAATTATAATATTTACAAAAAAATATTATAGAAGAGTCTGCTCCTACAATATTTCTTTGTAAACAATATTTTTAATCTTCCTATCGGGTGGCGGTAAAACGACTAAATTTTTTGCTGAACTCACACGCGAGCAGGCTACATAAAATTGGCCATGCGAAAAACAATCTACTCTCAAATCTACCCCAGCGTATTTAAGAGTTTGGCCTTGGGATTTGTTTATTGTCATGGCAAAACACACCTTGACAGGGAATTGTACGCGTTTAAATTCAAAAGGGAGATCATTGGGAATCAATGGGATTTTCGGCAGAAACACTGTCTCACCCTGAGCACAGCCAGTTATAACAATGGCCTCGATTAAGTTTTGATGTAGACGCTTGACCTGTAGTCGGGTCCCGTTGCAGAGCTTCGGAGGCTTCAAATTTCGTAATAATATTATAGGTGTCCCTGTCCGTAAGGTAAGTTTGTGGGGAGGCAGACCCGCGGGTTTTAAGGAGTTCAAAAATTCCACCGGATAATTAACGGTATCATCCGAATTTACCGCCGAGTCTATTGAATTACATACCTTTTCCTCTCCTGTCATCGATTTCAGTACCATTTCATTAATTGCTTCAGCTTGATCGTTTCTTGGGGTCAAAATAGCCCGTTCACAAAACCATTCCAAAGTTTTTTCTCGTATTTTTAATATGTCGGGGTATATTCGATTAATTAATTATTGAACAGTAGCCACCATAGTGCACAACTCTTCTGTTAATATCACTTTACCGTTACAGTCATTACGTTCCCCTTTTCCTATTTTAAGCAGCATATCTGCAAACAGTCCCGCAGTATTGTCGCCTTTTAGATGTACTCTCATATTTC
This sequence comes from Pyralis farinalis, assembly GCA_947507595.1. Classification (NCBI taxonomy): domain Eukaryota; kingdom Metazoa; phylum Arthropoda; class Insecta; order Lepidoptera; family Pyralidae; genus Pyralis; species Pyralis farinalis. The sequence goes on from OX382263.1 coordinate 5,008,911, forward strand.
TTGTGAGTTTAAGCACTCTTACTGATGACCATAAAACAGATCTCTTAAGACTGGCTTTAATCTCGTCGGCTCTCGTTCCTTTAGGCACCACTGGTAATGTTTGGCGAAAATCTCCTGCGAACAGTACTGTCACACCACCCATTAAATTTCCGTTATCCTTAATGTCACGGATGCTCCTGTTCAAAGCTTCAATGCCTCCTTTATGTGCCATTGTTATTTCGTCCCAAACTATGATTTTGGTATGTTTTAATACCTCAGCGAAATTGCTCGGTTTGGGTATGTTGCACATGGGGTTTTCTAAGACATAGAAGTTGAGAGGCAATTTAAATTCAGAATGTGCAGTTCGGCCTCCGTCCAGTAAGGTTGCAGCATCCCAGATGATGCGACGGCTTACGCGATATTGCGTGTGCTCCTTATTTTAGCGAGGATCATACACAATACAAGTTAATCAGAAACGTTTTTTCAGTGTCCCCTGGAGCATCTAAAAAGAAAATTCCACCTGCATTCTGTTCTATGCTAGTAATGATATCATCATAGGCTAATTTCTGTTCCGCAGTCAGAGTATACTCATTGTTTGCGACTACGTTTGCTAACATTTCTGAATTGTAATTAGTCTCTCTTAAATACTCCCTGTTTTCTAATGTTTATACTTTACTTGGCTGTGGCATACCATACTCCCTAAGTGTGCGACCACCTAAAACTTGTAGAGACTCTTCAATAGATAATAAACAATTATTAAATATGTGGTTAGAAAACTGGTCTATATCTACTTCCACATTTTTTTCAACTTGACGCCTAAAGTCTTCAGATAAATGTTCTTTGAATTTATTCCACAGATTTAATGAATCTGATACTTGACAATGCACAAATAGAACTCTCGCATCATCGAAGGTGATTGACAAAGTGCGGCTTCTTCCAGCGATGCACACCAGTGCTCGTCATCTTCAAGTAAATGTAAAGCCTTGCAAACGGCTTGGAATGTAGGGTATAGCACACCATCCACCGTTTTACGGACCTCGAATTACGTGAAGAAGCATACGAAGATAGTAGCACTCTGCATTGTTTGGATGAACCGTGTATACCCTTCCTAAAGCTTGATCTTTCTTCACGCCAGACTATCCTTCAGCATCAATTCCTCTTTTCCTCCTCTCGAATGTATTATTGTTCCATATGTAATACGCAGCAACTTCAGAATACAATAAAGTTTTAGCAAAGTTATCTTGCTGGCACAGTTCAAAAAATGCCAGAAGTGTAGTTTTTTTTAGGATTATTTAATCTGTCGGCCAAATTTTGTGAATTGAAATATATCCTCTGTCCATTCTCTAAGTGTACCGCTAGGTGAAATACTGTAGGAAATCGTTCATGTACAGGAAACCCAAGTATACGCCATACAGCCTCAGAACTACTTATATATCTTCCACTTTCATAAATCTTCACCTCATCTTTGTCATTTTCTAAAGCAAATGTAGCCTGATCGGACCCTTTATTAACATACTTACAAACATATTTTATAGATTTTACCGAATTACAATACTCAATGTTTATGTGAGCATTGAAAGTTCTTAAAAGAACTGGATTCCCATTTATCTTCACAGTAAATCCTCCATCATCCGGAGACCGCCTCCTATACAGAGGATAACCATCTTTTCCAGGTTGTGTTTCGCTATGCAGGAGCATGGGGTATTTTTTGCGGAGGAGGGGTAGCAAGAGAGGATGAAAGGGGAGGGGTAGTGGGAGAAGGGAGGGGCAGCGGAACAGGGGAGGGGTAGCGAGAGAGGTGGAATGAGGGAACTGAGAAGGAGGAGAGATATATATGTAAATAGATAATACAATTATAAGGGCGGATGGGGTGCGAGAGAGGGGGAGGGAGGGAGTTGATGATATTTTACGTCCGCCATATTGGATTATTAAATTGCTATTATTTTCGTAATCAGCAACCCGATAAACCATAAAAACGACACCCATATTGATATTTAGACATTTCAACCCCATTGCACCCCAACAGGGGATGATGATATACTACGTCCGCCATGTTGGATTTTTAAATTGCTATTTTTTCGTAATCAGCAACCCGATAAACCATAAAAACCAAACCGAAGTTAATTTTTAGACTTTTCACCCCCATTTTCCCCTTCTGGGGGTTGAATTCGGAAAAATCCTGAAACACGGGTTTTCTAATTTATCGCTAGGAATGCTCTTAAGAAATTTTGAATAAAATAGTCCAACTATTTTTTTTTCCCCATACAAACTTTGAACTCCCATTTAACCCCCTTGGGGTGTGAATTTCGGAAAATCCTTTCTTAGTGGGTACCTACCCTTTATAATGAACACACTCTCCAAATTTCACGTTTCTACCATTGGCGGTTACGGCTGTGGGTGCGTCTTAGCGTTTCGACTTGTCCTTTTATATATATAGATAGGATGTAGGCGCCAAGGAAGTCCAAGACTTGCATACTATTACTAAATTACTCGTGTTTTATCAGACGGTGATATCGCGAGCCTTGGAAACTGGCGAGCATGCATGAGAAGGGCACTGTTAAAGAAGCGAGTGATGTGTGTAAGGATTCAGTCATGTTGCGCTCGGTTCGCTCAGCCTACCCCGCAAGAGATTTAGCGTGAAAAAGATAACGGTGTAACGGTGATACTGCAGTATTTAAATTAAAACGTGACACTGGTTATCAATGTTTATTACAACGGCTTGCTTACCTCTTTTTAGGGTTCCGTACCCTAAGGGTAAAACGGAACTCTATTACTGAGACTCCGCTGTCCGTCCGTCCGTCCGTCCGTCTGTCACCAGGCTGTATCTCTCATGAACCGTGACAGTTAGACAGTTGAAATTTTCACAGATGATGTATTTCTGTTGCCGCTATGACAACAAATAAAAAATAGAATAAGATAAATATTTAAGGGGGCTCCCATACAACAAACGTGATATTTTTGCTCGTTTTTGCTCGATGTTGATAACGACAACAGGTAGACGCTTGAAATATTCACAAAATATTTAGTTATATATCCACTTTAAAAATAAATAATTAAACTAAAATAAAACAAATATTTAAGGGGGCTCCCATACAACGGACGTGACTTTTTTGCCGTTTTTATAGATAATGGTACGAAACCCTTCGTGCGCGAGTCCGACTCGCACTTGGCCGATTTTTTTTGCTCGTTTTTGCTCAATATTGATGACAGCAATAGGTAGACGCTTGAAATATTCACAGAATATTTAGTTATATATTCACTTTAGGAATAAATAATTAAATTAAAATAAAACAAATATTTAAGAGGGGCTACCATACAACAAACGTGATTTTTTTGCCGTTTTTATAGATAATGGTAAGGAACCCTTCGTGCGCTAGTCTGACTCGCACTTGGCCGATTTTTTTTTTATGCAACGTCGGGAGTTATACAAGTATATGGTTCACCTGATGTTAAGCAGTTACCGTAGCCTATTAACGCTTGTAACAAATATTACACGCGCGATGCCTCCTCTGCTGCTTACACAACAACTCCTTAGGAGCTTACTGGTGACCTCACGCCTTTTTCGCTGCCTTCCTGGCTGGCTTGATGAAGGAAATGTTGGCTTTAGTGTAAAATGTCTCTCTCTCTGGGACTCTCTCTTCTAGGGTTATTGTGTTTCTACTAGTGAGTGAGACTACCAATAAGCTCCTAAAGAGGCAACACGCAAGCAAAACTGCTTGTGATACAAACGTTCATTGGCTACGGTAACAACTTTACATCAAGTTAGCAGTATGCTTCCCTCTTTTATACCCACAGTGGGATGGAACCTGTATACCCGCGGTGTGATGAGCCCCGTTTCCCCGCAGTGAGGTGACTCTTATATCCCCGGGTGGGATGCCTGCCGTATCCCAACAGTGTGACGATGATGGGATAACAATAACAAATTTTGTCTCTTTTGTTGCAGTTTTGGTGTCACTGTCGGCCATTTTCGTGCTCAGTTTAATTGGAACCGTATTTTTTTGCTTCACCAACGCCATAAATGACGCCATTTTGTCAGTAAGTAACACAAATATGCTTTTTTATTTTATTTTTTACTTTAAAATGTATTGTATGTGTATATCTTCACGCCAGGTCCATTGTGGGGTAGGCAGAGAGAACCGAACGCCATAAGACGCGGTCCCTACATACTTCACTCGCTTCTCTAACATTCATAGCTCTTTTCGTGCACGCTCGCCGGTTCCTGGGGCTCCTGACATAATAAGATATACATACATACAAATTTTATTGCAATTTGCTTTTTGAAATATTTTAACGCTCGTTGGCGCAGCGGTTTAATACCGCGACTTTGACACCGACGCTCGTGAGTTCGATTCCCACACAGGACAAACATTTGTGTACATGAACATGGCTATTTGTCTTGTTCTGCGTGTCTTTAAGAGAGGTAGGGTGCATCAAAACAGCCCATCTGGAGAACTAGGTACCTCTACCTCACAGAAAACCGCAGCCAAATAACAACTCTCTGTGCGTCAGTGTTTCTGCGTGTGAGTGAGGTCACCAGTAAGCTTTTAAGATTTGCTATGTTAGCAGCAGACGTGGCATCGTGCGAGTGATACTAATGTATATAGTGTTGAATAGCCTCTGTACCTCAGAGACTAAAGGTTATGTGTAGGTATGAGTAATAAATTAATTCCTAATAGAATGTAGTTTATTGGATTTACAAATGGTTATAGTACAGCTTATGTTTAGGGCACGTTGTTGTATCGACAGTACGTGCGGTCGGTGGCTGGGTATAGAGACTACTGATCAAGTCGTAGTCGCCACGCACCGGTGTACGTCACAGTGTTTATGTATGTATATTCACTGTATGTAGTCATTTTGATTAAGAATATCCAATTAATTTGCTTTCTTACTTTGTGTACCGATTTCCTGTATATGTAAATAATAATAATAATAATAATAATAACCCCGCAGGGCAGCTTGTGGCGAGCTGTTGGTGCGTAACGACACCACGGGTACCCGAGTGCTCCAGAGAGTCGATCAGGGCCTTCGTCTCCGGCGTGTCTTCGTCGGTCGGAGTGGAAATCCAAGAAGGCCCGCAGGACTCTCAGCTCTGGCTTGCCTTCATTGGCCGTCCAGAGAGGAGTCGATAGAGTATATTGCTCTAGCAGGTGATATACTCCAGGGGTGGAAGTGTTAAAGGGCATAACGCCGCGAGTAACTTCAGAGAAAGCGCAGCACACCTCTCGACACCCCTGAGTCACTCACACCGGTGTTGCCCCCGGCCGACTTTCTCTGGCATTTCGGGGGTCCATCTAGTGAGTGGCGAGCCACCGCCTGCCAAAAATAACAGTCAGATATGATAGTTATGGCAGGTGTCCGTCCCTCTTCTGCAATAACCCAGTACCAATAATCCCTCCAGACCTCATTACAATAGACTAATCATTTCCTACACATTCGCAATAGTCCCAATACCTGCCGTGACCTGCTCATAGATATATGGTTCTATCGATATTTTTAGGAGCGGGTCTCGGTGGGTGTACAACATATCATGAATCTTCTTAAAAGGGCCTCTACGCGTTGGATCCATATCCCCGCGCACGCCTATCAAATGACCGGGATAATACCCGTGAATAAAAATAAAATAATAATAATATAATAAATAATAATAATCTTCCATAAGGTTGTCTGCTAGAGATTGCTTTATTATTTTTATACTAGGTCGGGAGACATACAAGCATAAGGCCCACCCGATGTAAACTATTACTATAATATTTTTAGCGCAAATTCTCGTTTAAAACGTTTTTGTTTATTGGAATTAGAACGAAATATGAAATGTCAAACAATCGAATCGTAGTTGCTGCGATGACAGCTGCCGTATCATGTTTAGACACTATTTATTTAAACTTTATTTACCACCTATATAGGGTACAGAGGCGGACTTAATGCTGATTCTGACGAGCTCGTTGGCTCAGTCGTGAATGACGCGACTTTGACACCGACGCTCGTGGGTTCGATTCCCACACAACATTTGTGTGCATGAACATGGCTGTTTGTCTTGGTCTGGATATTTTAGGAGAGGTAGGGCGCATCAACGCAGCCTGCCTGGGGAAGTACCTCCACCTCACAGAAAACCGCAGCCAAATAACAGCTCCCTAGAAGGTTGTTGTGTTCCTGCGTGTGAGTGAGGTCACCAGTAAGCTCCCAAGGAGTTGCTGTGCAAGCAGCAGAGGAGGCATCGCGCGAGTGATATTTAATATATTACAAGCGTTAATGGACTACGGTACCCGCTTTACATCAGGTGGGCCGTGTGCTTGTATGCCTCCCGACGTAGTATAAAAAAAATCCTTCATGGAACCAAATCATGTGGTCGGTTCTTTCTGCCTTGCCTTGGTTCATAATATACTTGGCGTGAAGATATAAATAGATGCATAGTTATATCTCTCTTCGTTTTTGTTCACAGAACATGGTGATCAGAAACAATTCGCTGGCGTATTCAATATGGCGGCGGCCTAACGTCCAGCCTCTGATGAAGGTCCATCTCTTCAACTACACCAACTGGCAGCGGGTGAGAGACGGCCTCGATGAGAAGCTGCACGTGGAGGACGTTGGACCTTACGTTTATTCGTGAGTAGAATGTACAATTTCAAGATATTTTTTATCATAGTTTATTTACATTTGATTATAATATAAACATACCATTTTGTTTGACAACTTGTTGCCTATTTGAAGGTAGTGGCATAGTCCCATTGCTGTAGAAATTTTGAGACTTCAAATCAAACCAGTTGAGAATGCGCAAGCTTGCATTGCCAGAGGAACACCTGGCTCGTCAATTATATAACAATTCAAATTTTTTTCAGGAACACCGTTCCTATATGAAATCTATATGTTTGTCTGTCGCTTTTTTTTCGAATATTCGAATTTTGACTTCAGATTCGGATTCAGCATAAAAAAGTAGAATAGGAATGTTCAGGAACACCGTTCCTATCTCATAAGGAACATGGACAAAATGGCCGACAAACTTAAAAAAAAAAATTTTGAATTGTTATATAATTGACGAGCCAGGTATTCCTCTATCAGTGCAAGCTTGCGTATTCTCAACTGGTTTTTTTTTTTAATTTGTCGGCCATTTTGACCATGTTCCTTAAGAGATAGAAACAGTGTTCCTGAACATTCCTATTCTACTTTTTTATGCTGAATCCGAATCTGAAGTCAAAATTCGAATATTCGAAAAAAACGCACACACAAACAAACGCACAGACAAACATATAGATTTCATATAGGAACGGTGTTCCTGAAAACTGCGGCAAGTAATTTTGACAGTACTCTGTTGATGTTAACCTAACACTACTTGAAGAATTCTGCAGAGACCGAAACAGATGAAAATATGATAAAGATAAAAATCATTTATTTGCCATTAGACCATTACGGGCACTTAGACACGTCTTACATTCTTTAAATTAGATCATATTGTTTGTGAATAATTTTCCATTGTTTTTTTAAATCTCTCTTTTTTATTCTACTAGCATTTCGAAAATGACCATTGTCGAATAAGAAATGCCAAAAGAAATTTGCCAATATGGGTCTTCATTTCATCATCAATATATATTACAATAAATAAGTCAAAGTCAGTAAATATATGTGAGTGTACATATAGTGATATCAAGTGGCACAATTAAAGATATATTAATACATGGGCTGAATCATTTCTAAGCATCTTTTCTTATGAGGGTCCAAAGTCAGGGCTATAGGAATGCATCGACACTTCCCAGCCAAGCTCTTTCAATATTTGCTGAGTGGCTAAAATGTGTGTGGTCAGGCGTCATCGTGATGGAAAACCACGTCATTTCTGTTCATCAATTCCGGCCGTTATTTCTCTATTTCTTGCCTAAGTCTCATCGACTGTTGGTAGTAGAGATCCGAGTCGATGATTTTGACCTGTAGCAAAAGCTCGATAATAAACGACGCCCTTCCAATCCCTTACACACAGCATCACCTTATTGCGAGTTAAGCCAGGTGTCGTTAATCTGTGTAGCTTGACCTTTTTGACGAAAATAATCCCCTTTTCATTATCAGGGACCAATAATTTTAAAAACGATTCGATTTCATTACGTCTTAAAAGCGAATCGCAAACAAGTACACTATTAATTAGGTTTCTTTCATAGAGACAGTGTGGCAACCAAATATCGAGCTTTTTTTGTAAGTAAGTACTTAGTCATTTATTTGCTCAAAATGTAGGTATATAAAGAAAGTTGTTACAAGTACAAGGTTCCTTATACATTTTGCTTAAATATAAGCATGTAAGTTAAAAAAATACAAAAATATAAATTATTAACGTAATAAACAATGTCAAATCAAATCAAATGTCAAATGAGCTTTAATTCTCTTAAAAAATGTCGAGCTCGGTGGCACAGTGGCGAAACGCGTTCTTACACTACTTTGACACCAACGCTCGTGGGTTCGATTCCCACACAGTACAAACATTTGTGTGCATGAACATGTCTGTTTGTCTTGGTCTGGGTATTTTCTATGTATAATAAGTATGTATTTACAAAAAAAAAATGTATTTACGTATGTTTATCAGTTGTCTAGTACCCATAACACAAGCTTCGCTTACTTTGGGGCTAGATGGCGCTGTGTAATTTGTCCGACAATATTTATTTATTTATTTAATTAATAATAATACAAATAAATCCAAGAAGGCCCGCAGGACTCTCAGTTCTGGCTTGCATTCATTGGCCGTCCAAAGAGGAGTTGATAGAGTATATTGCTCTATCAGGTGATATGCTCCAGGGGTGGAAGTGTTAAAGGGCATAACGCCGCGAGTAGCTTCGAAGAAAGCGCAGCACACCTCTCGACACCCCTGAGTCACTCACACCGGTGTTGCTCCCGGCCGACTTTCTCTGGCATTTCGGGGGTCCATCTAGTGAGTGGCGAGCCACCGCCTGCCGGAAGTAACATCAGATATGATAGTTGTGGCAGGCGTCCGTCCCTGTTCTATAATAGCCCACTACTAATAATCCCTCCAGAACTCATTTCAATAGTCCAATAATTTCCAACTCATTCGAAATAGTCCCAATACCTGCCGTGACCTGGTTCATGGGTATATTGTCACATTGATATCCCCTAGAGAATGTCACGGCGGCTATACAACATTACATCAAGCTTCTCAAAGGGGTCTCTACCCGTTAGATCTAAATCCCCGCGCACGCCTATCAAATGACCGGGATAAACCCGTGATATAAGAACTAACAAATAATACGAATAAGTAATTCAAAATTTGTCAATTAAAAATGCCTGGATGCTGTAGTAACATTTTTCTATTAATAGAAGTATATCTTCACGCCAAGTCCCTTGCGGGGTAGGCAGAGAGAACCGAGCGCCATAAGACGCGGTCCTTACATACTTCACTCGCTTTTGTGACATACATAGCTCTTTTCATGCACGCTCGCCGGTTCCTGGGGCTCCTGACATCACCTTCTGATAACACACGACCAATTTGGTCATGGTAGGTGATAGTAATAATAAGTAATAGTGATTTAAATTTATTCTTAAATAATTGCAATCGTAATTCCTTTATACATTTTGATATTTTATTGTACAATATAGGCGCCATACCGAATATATCTATCAAAAGGTCTAAACTGTTTCGTAGTCGACCCCTAGCTCTACACTTCTGTCGTATCTACTGACACGCCGATCTTTCTCCACTTTTTCAAAAAATGTCATCGACTTTATCCGTAACAGGTCGACCAGGACGAGATAAAAGATGATAACCCAAATCTAGTGGTAAATATCTAAACCAAATTACGAAACACGGATTGCTCAATGTTTTCACAAACCATGTCAGCACAACTCAAGGAAATTGGTGGTCTAAAAAATGCCTACAAATTTGATTTACGCAAAATAGCGTCTGAAAGTATTAACAATAACATCAGCAAACAAGCGTAAAGCCTGCCTGATGGTAAGCAGTTACAGTAATCTTTGGTAATTTGTAACACCAAGGGCGTGGAACACGGAAAGGGAGCCAAACTCCCTAAACTCAATACCATGTGTAAGCTTAGGATCGTCGACAATTCTCGTCTCTGAACAGAATCACACGGTCCTCGCTGGTATCCAGGTGCTCCCGCCCAAAGGCGACTGCAGTACTCCATGTGCGGTCTGACTTGACACTTATATAACATAAGTTTTTGCCTCAAATTTTCTTGGACGCCAGCTTGACCTCTCCTCCACGTGATTTCGGTATTGAACATAGCTAGAGATATCGACATCCAGAATCCCAATGCTTTTGGATAAGAGATGTATTCTGGAACTGAGGAACCACAGCAAATGGGCTTTTTTACAATAATAACCTGGTTGTTATATTATTTTTTATATTGGGTGATAATAATGAATTATTATTTAGCTAGCCTCACCTATGACCCGTCCGCGTGAGAGTTAATTAATAAATATTTATTGTTGATAATAAATAGTGCAAACAAAAAATATTTATCTGTTACTATGTATGTAAATGTGTGTATATACTTACTATAGCTGTACTCCGCGAATTCGTACGCGCTTATGCCGTTATCCCGTGGGAATCGCTTTTTCTCACTTTCTTCCTTTTTTCTCGGCTTCTAGACATCGTCTCGTAATGTTGAATAGCCAATAACCTTACTTAAGAACTGGCCTATCAAATGCAAAAATATTTTTTCACATCCGACTGATAGTTCCAAAGATTAGCGTGTTCAAACTTACAAATTTTTCGCTTTATATGTTGTTATAGATATGTATATATGTTTTAGCTGACCCGGCAAACGTTGTTCTGCCATTTAAATTGTTTCTTATTATTTTTTCATGAAATATACTTTAAGAACTATTCTCATACTTACCAAATATACTCGTACATAAAAAAAATCATTAAAATCGGTCGAGCCGTTTCGGAGGAGTTATTTCAAATGTTCACAAACACCGTGACACGAGATTTTTTATAGATATATACTTACGGTAGATAAAATACTTTTTACTGTCAGATATTAAATTTGGTGACACATCGTTTTAATAAAAAAGTGAAGTCGATGCTATACTGATACACCTGGTGTTGCAAATGGCCCCGGTAACTGCTTACCATCAGGCAGGCCGTACGCTTATTATCCACCTTAGTAGTATAAAAAAAATCGGCCAAGTGCGAGTCGGACTCGCGCACGAAGGGTTCCGTACCATTATCTATAAAAACAGCAAAAAAAAAAATCACGTTTGTTGTATGGGAGCCCCCCTTAAATATTTGTTTTATTTTAATTTAATTATTTATTCTTAAAGTGAATATATAACTAAATATTCTGTGAATATTTCAAGCGTCTACCTGTTGCCGTTATCAATATCAAGCAAAAATGAGCAAAAAAATCACGTTTGTTGTATGGGAGCCCCCTTAAATATTTATTTTATTCTATTTTTTAGTATTTGTTGTTATAGCGGCAACAGAAATACATCATCTGTGAAAATTTCAACTGTCTAACTATCACAGTTCAAGAGATACAGCCTGGTGACAGACGGACGGACGGACGGACAGCGGAGCCCCAGTAATAGGGTTCCGTTTTACCCTTTGGGTACGGAACCCTAAAAAGACTGCTTTTTGCCCTACTAACAGAGCATTAAAATTTTAATAAATAGTGAAAAATCACGTTTTTCCGTTTTATACAAATTGATTATCAAATAAATATAAATTATCTGCAAAACTTTATCTAAATATAAAATTAGATCCAAGTCGCCTTCGCCGAGAAATGCGAAATATCTATACAGATAAATAAAATTGGAGTGTCTGTTTGTAATATTAAAATAACCGCTTTTTACTAAATGCATATGGATGTATACACGGTACATATACCAAAATGAATATTTTTACAATTTTTGTCTGTCTGTCTGTTTGTTCCGGCTAACCTCTGAAACGGCTGGACCGATTTTGAAAGGACTTTCACTGGCAGATAGCTGATGTAATAAGGAGTAACTTAGGCTATTTTTATTTTAGATATTTTTATTAATATAAATAAATAATAAAAAAAATAACTATTTCCCGCGGACGAAGTCGCGGGCACAGCTATATATATATGTACAAGAAAAGACTTACCATGACCAAACTGATCCTGTTTTATCAGAAGGTGATGTCAGGAGTCATAGGAATCGGCGAGCGTGCATGAGAAGAGCAATTAATGATAAAGAAGCGAGTGAGGTGCAGGCAAGGGATTTGGCGTGAAGTAATAGATATACGCTAACTTATGGAAGCGAGAGCTGGGTGTGGCAGAGGGAGCATGAAAGTAGGATAAACGCGGGCGAAATGCGCATACGGCCGGTACGGTACGGAAGGCGAATGCGTGTTGCGCAAAATTTGTGGCGTAACGCTTGTCCGTATTCGAAATGATGATGTTAGAAACAAAGAGGTATGCTCCGTTGGTTCGGACATGTAGAAAGAATGCAGGATGAAAGAATGACGAAGCAGATATACAATGCAAAAGTGGAAGGATGTAGGAGCCGATGAAGGCCAAGACTTACCTGCCATGACCAAATTTGCCGTGTTCTATCGGAAGGTGATGTCAGGAGCCCTAGAAACCGGCGAGAGTGCATGAGAAGAGCAATGAATGTTAAAGGAGCGAGTGAGGTATGTAAGGATCGAGTCACGTGGCGCTCGGTTCTCTCTGCCTACCCCACAAGGGATTTAGCGTAAGTTATATATATAATGACCACGTACGTGAACTGTTTCTTAAGAAAAGAACAGTCTTACGAAGAAAACTCACATGCAGGAACACAACAACCCTCAAGGGAGTTGTTATTTAGATGCGGTACTCTGTGACGTGGAGATACTTCCCCTGACGGGCTGCTATGATGCGCCCTACATCTATTAAAGTTGACGTAAATTTTGACAAAACATAACCCTTCACGTATGGTAGGTGTACAGTTGTTTTCGCAGTAAAGTTGCGCTATCAATAATGATAAAATATGATTAGGTCATATACTGAACCGAAATTACATATTTTATTGTACTATAAAAAGTACTCTATCGCCGACGCCGTGGGTGGCCCAATTATTACTACACTTACTCAAATTTTACGCAAATACTAATAAACATTCCCAAGTCAAAGACTTGTAGCAGTGACAGCCTAGTGGATGGGAACCGGGCTATTCACCAACTGGGTCCCCGGTTCAAACACCGGCATGTACCACTATATTTGTGTTTTCAGGATCCCCGTTCCTATATGAAATCTATATGTTTGTCTGTGCGTTTGTCTGTGTGTTTGTCTGTCGCTTTTTTCGAATATTCGAATTTTTACTTCAGATTCGGATTCAGCATAAAAAAGTAGAATAGGAATGTTCAGGAACACCATTCCTATCTCTTAAGGAACATGATCAAAATGGCCGACAAATAAAATAAAAAAAATTGAACAGTTATATAATTGACGAGCCAGGTGTTCCTCTGGCATTGCAAGCTTGCGCATTCTCAACTGTTTTTTTATACAACTAGATTGGCAAACAAGCATGCGGACCGCATCACATGGTAAGCGGTCACCGCAGCCTATTGACGCTCGCAACACCACGGGGATGTTAATCGCGCTGCTAATCTTGTGACGTAAGGATGTTTCGTCACAGTACCCAGTAATTTATCTGCCACATCTCACCCCTCAAACCGGAACACAGCTATATAAATATAGCTGCTTGGCGGTAGAAATAGGTGAGACAGAGGTACCCGCGCAGACGACGACTGTACAAAGTCTCCCTCTGATTTTCGGATTTACGTACATATTTGGCAGAGCTGCGATAGCCAGCGGAGCCACATTACCCTCAAAATTGCCGTTTGGGGTAGACTGATGTCATCCAGCTAGCGTTTAGACGGTAATAGTGAGAAACTCCAAAATCGACACACTAATAGCTAACATATTGTAGTTTTGTATCCTTTAATTTGAAATTTAAATGTTCGTTGGTGAGGAAGAACGGTCCAAAATCGTTCCAATTAGAAAAAAAAACATATGGGAAAACGTATGGCCGGCCAATCTGCAGTGCAGAGTCTGCACTGCACTCCCATCAACAGAAAAAGTAACAGCACTCGTCGCTAGATGTCGTACAGGGTTCCATATATTTTTAAAAAATTAAAAATAAATAATTTAAAATTTTTTAAAATAAAAAAATATCAGCTCTGCCTACACAGCTTGCTGTTATTTACTAGTTGAAATTATCACTTGCTCGACGGTGATGGAAAATATCGCGAGGAAACCCGCACGCAAAAGAAATTATATTTCGAAAGACGCGTGACCTAATCTGAGAAAGGTGTGATTTTGAAGGTTGTCGAGGTCTGATAACAGTCTCCGGAGACGGCGGACGGGAGTGCGGCGTAGGCGCTACGCGCACCTATTGCCGCCTCCCTAACCTGTGGGACTAGGGGTCAGGATGGGAACCTGGCCCCATAATGGTCCCGCCGCCGGAGGGGCTGTCCCAATTTGCCGGGATGGCCCCTAGAGAGAAGAAGTCCGGCCCCTTTGGAGAGGCTGGCCAGTCGCAGTGGTGCCCTGTTGCTGACAGATCCGGGGCACCACACCAACGCGGCCGATGGCATTTCGCGGGGTCGTTTAGTGGGGACGGGGAGTCCCACACTACCACCGGAGGCCACCTAGGCACCGGTGGTGTGCGTAACGCATTTTTCCCCGCGTCACAAAAAAAAAAAAAGGTCTGATAACAGTCGCGTTCGGTTCCCTCCGCCTACCCCGCAAGAGATTTGGCGTGAAGTTATGGCTCTCAGTAGTCATCAACAAACCTTGATATACTTGACAGCATTTCCATATTTATTACAAATATCACTTAGCTTTGCTTTCAATATGCGTACAACATTATATTACTTAGCAACAATGTATGATTATAGTATAAGTAATAACTTTAGAACACTGCCTCCGCTACGGAAGTCTAAGGATTTAAGAGAGGTAGGGCGCATCAATGCAGCCCGTCTGGGGAAATACCTCCACCTCACAGAAAACCGCAGCCAAATAACAACTCCCTAGAGGGTTGTTGTGTTCCTGCGTGTGAGTGAGCTCACCAGTGAGCTTCTAAAGAGTTGCTGTGTCAATAGCAAGCGTTCATAGTAGTTCCTATATGAAATCTATATATTTGTCTGTGCGTTTGTCTGTGTGTGCGTTTTTTTCTAATATTCGAATTTTGACTAGGACAGATTCGGATTCAGCATAAAAAAGTAGAATAGGAATGTTCAGGAACACCGTTCCTATCTCTTAAGGAACATGGTCAAAATGCCGACAAATTTAAGAAAAAAAAAATTGAATTGTTATATACTTGACGAGCCAGGTGTTCCTCTGGCAATGCAAGCTTGTTACATGTGTTGTGATCTGCTTGGTTAGGTTGTATACAGTTAGCTCCTAAGGAGTTGCTGTGTTAGCAGCAGAGGTGATATCGCGCGACTAATACTTATATATTGCAAGCGTTTATAGGCTACAGTAACCGCCTTACATCAGGTAGGCCGTATGCTTGTATGTCTCCCGAAGATGTATAAAAAAAATATTGCTCGGTATGCGTAGGTATGTTCAGCATTATGGATTACATAAGACATAAGATTTAATCTGGGGCAGTATCTTCATCTTACAGAAAACCGCAGCCAAATAACTACTCCCTAAAGGACTGTTGTGTTCCTGCGTGTGAGCCAGATCACCAGTAACTTAGTAGTAACCTAAGGAATTGCTGTGTAAGCAGCAGAGGAGGCATTGCGCGAGTGATATATGTTACAAACGTTAATAGGCTACGGTAACTGCTTTACATCAGGTGGACCGTATGATTGTATGCCTCCCGACATTGTATATAAAAAAAGTTTTTTTTTAAATCCGACTGTTAGTTCCAGAGATTAGGGCGTTCAAACAAACAAACTTCCGCTTTGCATATAAATATATTAAATGACTTATACCGCACATATTTTAAAACTTAAAAGCATAGATAACTTAGTACTCACTTTAAGTACTTCCTTTATTACTTATTATTATAGTAGTGTGCTTAACCGCAGCAATAAACGCCTGAACTTAAGTACCTACCGCCATAAAACATAAAAGTTAATAGATATATCAATAGCAACTGTGATTTGTATGACAAACAGGAAAAGAATTTGCATATCACAATGGAAATACTTAAATTTGTTAAAATTGATAACGTGTTGTGGAAAACACAGAATAACAGGGAGGCACGGCAGGAACACCGCCAAGTGCTACTCGGTAACAACTCGACGAGGGCGGTGGCATGGCGGCGTAGTGGCGAAACGCGCTGTTACTCTATCATCATCGCTCGTGGGCTCGATTCCCACACAGGACAAAATCAAAAAATCAAACTATCTTGACTTAGTTTGATTTTTTTTATTTTGTTGTGCCTCAACGGGGTTCCATGTGAAACCATTAGTTTTTAAGAAAACTATTAAGATTAATAAATACAAAAATAAAATAAAAATAATTATTATTTTTCTTTTTTTTATACTACGTCGGGAGGCATACAAGCATACGGCCCACCTGATGTAAAGATGGTACCGTAGCCTATTAACGCTTGCGATATATTAATTATCACTCGCGCGATGCCTACTTTGCTGCTTAGACAGCAACTCCTTGGGAGCTTACTGGTTGTTATTTGGCTGCGATTTTCTGTGAGGTGGTGGTACTTCCCCAGACGGGCTGCTTGATGCGCCCTACCTCTCTTGAAAATTAAAGTTACAAACATTATATCCAAATATATAAATCAGAATAAGACGAAGATTAGATCATGAAACAAAAAGTCATAAGTCAAAAACTAATATTTTCCAAAAAAAAGTCTTCCAGGCTATTGAAGCTTCTTCTTATCATGCCTGAACTAACGGATCATGCCTTTTGTTATCATACCTGAACTAGCGGATCATGCCTTTTCTTATCATCCTGAACTAACAGATCAAGCCTTTTTTTTATAAAATACCGAACTATATTACATTCGTACTGAACTATATTACACACGGAACTGTACAGTACGCGACCATTGCGGTTTGCGATTGACATCAGTAGAAAACACACGGCAATGTCACTACAATACAGTCAATTTAATGAAAATGCTTAAAAACCAAGCTACTTTAAAAGCCAACTTTCTTCTTCGCGTTACGTCGTTAAGCCTAAAGATTTGGGGAATACACTTATTTTTCCATAGATGGCTCTGCCGTCAGACCTCTACAACCCAGAGGGAAAACCAGATCATTTTTAGGGTTCCGTACCCAAAGGGTAAAACGGAACCCTATTACTGAGACTTCGCTGTCATGTTCATGCGCACAAATGTTTGTATTTTGTGCGACGCGTAGCACAAGCGTTGATGAAAAGCCTAAAGCCTAAATCCACAGGGGGCGGGGAAAGCGGGAAAGCGGCAGCGAACGGTATATGTAACATTCTTCACTACATACATCCTGTCACACTAAAAGGCGTTTTGTGTGACAGGTTACATTTTGGCCACCAAATTTTCACCAACGCTCGTGGTTCGGGTCCCATAAAAGACAAACAGTTGTGTGCATGAACTTGCTTGTTGGTCTTGATCTGGACTTTTTAAGAGAGGTAGAGCTTTATTATGACAGCCTGACTGGAATGGTACCTCCACCTCACAGAAAACCAGTTAAAATTTCTACTGGAAGGTTGTTGTGTACCTGCGAGTGAGGGTGGTTGGTAAGCTCCTCAAATGTTGCTGTGTTATCAGCAAGGTGAGTGATACAAATATTTGTGTGCATGAACATGTCTGTTTGTCTTGGTTTGGATGTTTTAAGAGAGGTAGGGTGCATCAAAGCAGCCCGTCCGGGGAAGTACCTCCACCTCACAGAAAACCGCAGTGAAATAACAACTTCCTAGAGGGTTGTTATGTTCCTGTGTGTGAGTGAGGTCACCAGTAAGCTCCTAAGGAGTTGCTGTGTAAGCAGCAGAGGAGGCATCGCGCGAGTGATACTCAATATATTACACGCGTTAATAGGCTACGGTAACTGTTTTTCATCAGGTGGACCGTATGCTTGCATGGCTCCCGACGTTGTATAAAAAAAAGATACTCCTTGCATAGCCAGCGTTTGTAAACTACGGTAATTACTTAGTTGTTAATAATATAGTTGGGTTCTACGAGAGTTTGCCTCCCAACGTCGTATGAATAACAGGTGAACTATTAAACTAGTAAATAACAGCAAGCTGTGTAGGCAGAGCTGATATTTTTTAAATTTAAAAATATTTAAATATTTTATTTTTAATTTTTTAATTTTTTAAAAATATATGGAACCCTGTACGACATCTAGCGACGAGTGCTGTTACTTTTTCTGTTGATGGGAGTGCAGTGCAGACTCTGCACTGCAGAGTGGCCGGCCATACGTTTTCCCATATGTTTTTTTTTCTAATTGGAACGATTTTGGACCGTTCTTCCTCACCAACGAACATTTAAATTTCAAATTAAAGGATTCAAAACTACAATATGTTAGCTATTAGTGTGTCGATTTTGGAGTTTCTTACTATTACCGTCTAAACGCTAGCTGGATGACATCAGTCTACCCCAAACGGCAATTTTGAGGGTAATGTGGCTCCGCTGGCTATCGCAGCTCTGCCAATTAGAAGTTGTGGAGTGAACTGGGGGTGTAAGTGGCTGAATGCCACCTTTAGAGCCAATGCCAATGTCACCTTCACGTGGCACCCAGCTTATCGACAGACGAGGCTCTGGTGAAAGAGTGGTAGGGCACGACGTTAGCCCGACTGGGGAAGTAACTCCACCTCACAGAAGACGGCAGCCAAATAACAACACCCTGTAGGGTCGTTGTGTTCCTGCGAGTGAGTAAGGTCACCAGAAGGTGAGGACTTGCTGTGTTGACAGCAGGGGTGGCAACGCGCTAGCGACATTCTTTTTGTTGCTAGCGTTTATAGGCTACGGTAATCGCTTTGCATCAGGCGGACCGTATGTTTGTTTCCTATCCGCCGTAGTATATAAAAAAAAGAACTCCACGTCCAGGTTTTCCTAGAAATCATCAGCGCTTCAAGTAGACTTGGCTTTTTTGTCAAAATTTTATATACACGGAAGGAAAAATGATAATAATAAGCAATTATTAAACATCTTTTATGATTGTTGATCCATCCATCCATTGTTGTAGAAAAACCCAAGCTAAAGAAATAACGGTAATTTTACTAAAAGGGCGTTCAACGAAACGAGATAAAAATGGTAAACACTCTGGCCTTTACTGAGTTAAGTTTCAAATCAAGCGATAAGTATCCCCGTATTATACTCTCGAAGGTAGGAATGGCGGCTAATTATCGCTAAGTGTACTGTCTTTAAATTTTGGCACCGAATTCATGTCTGTACGTACTAAAATGATTTAATAGTTATAGATACGTCGTACACGCTCTAGAATGGCAATACGAAAGTAAGGTAATTGCCCAACTCGCATTCAATTCACGCTCTCGCGTCGCGTCTAAATATACGTACTTCACCACAAAGCATAAATGTCTTAAGATATATATTATATTACTGATGACCTCACTCACACGCAGGAACACAACAACCCTCTAGGGAGTTGTTATTTTGGCTACCGTTGCCTGTGAGGTGGAGGTACTTCCCCAGGCGAGATACTTTGATGCGCCCTACCTCTCTTAAAAACACCGAGGCCAAGACAAACAGACATGTTCATGCACACAAATGTTTATACTGTGTGGGTATCGAACCCATGATGTGATGTTGTCAAAGGTTCCACAAATAAATAAATAAAAATATCTTCACCACTGCATCTTCATAACCTTGTCTGTTAATTCATGTCAACTTGTCTAAATTATTGTCACGTAACTTACCCAGTTAACTATGAACTAAGAGCTTACTTCGTCAAGTAAACAAATTTATTAGAAAGTTCATGTATGTATGTATGTATATCTTCACGCCAGGTCCCTTGCG
Organism: Pyralis farinalis; assembly: GCA_947507595.1. Classification (NCBI taxonomy): domain Eukaryota; kingdom Metazoa; phylum Arthropoda; class Insecta; order Lepidoptera; family Pyralidae; genus Pyralis; species Pyralis farinalis. Next base: position 5,028,780 of record OX382263.1, read on the forward strand.
GGGTAGGCAGAGAGAACCGAGCGCCATATAGCGCGGTCCTTACATACTTCACTCGCTTCTTTCACATTCAAAGCTCTTTTCATGCACGCTCGCCGGTTCCTGGGGATCCTGACATCACCTTCTGATAAAACACGACCAATTTGGTCATGGTAGGTTAGTCTCAGTCTTCCTCGGCTCCTACATCCTTCCACTTTCGCATTGTATATCTGTTTCGTAATTATTTCCTCAATTTGAGAATATTTAATATTTATATTCTCAATTTTATTTAGCTCCGTTGGTTCGGACATGTAGAAAGAATGCAGGATGAAAGAATGCCGAAACAGACAACAATATACAATGCGAAAGTGGAAGGATTTGGGAGCCGAGGAAGTGCTTTGTCGACGGTCGTGTTTTATCAGAAGGTGATGTCAGGAGCCCTAGGAATCGGCGAGTTTGTATGAAAAGAGCTGGACCTCACAGAAAACCGCAGCAAAATAACAATTCCCTAGAGAGTTGTCGTGTTCCTGCGCGTGAGGGAGGTCACAAATAAAGCTCCTAAGGAGTGGCTGTGTCAGCAGCGAAAGTGGCATCACGAGAATGATACGTAATGTATTGCAAGCGTTCATAGGCTACGGTAACCGTTTTACATCATTTGAGCCGTGTGCTTGTATGCCTCCCGGCGTTGTGTAATAAAAAATGTACATAAATCCGAAAAGACAAATTTTGTGGATGCACCCGCCAGGATTCGAACCGGTGACTAATTCAATAGTCCGGTCCCTTATCCACTGGGCTATCTATATCACTGTTCTCTATTAATTTTTTTTATACCACTAAGGCCGCAATCAAGCATACGGCCTGCCTGATGGTAAACAGTCACCGTAGCCTATGTACATTTGCAACGCCAGAGGTGTCACCCATGCGTTGCCGACCCTAAAAGTATATTGGTTTCGAGAGTAACTCTACTAAGTCGTTAACTCTAAACGGGCTGTGTTCTTAGAATAAATCAACTTTTATCTCTTCTTTTTATAATACGTTATCTGTTGCACTAAATCATGTTTACTTGCCCTCTATTACAAATTGGTTAACAATGTCAAGGAGCACCGATAGTCGAATGGCAAATGGCGATAAGGCACGTATAGGAAACGAAATTATATTATGTGTTACTATTTCCAACGTTGCTTCTCTTTGTGTACTGTACGAATTGTATCATGGGGAGTGTTTGAGAGATGATTAAGAGAGGTAGGGCGCACCAAGGCAGCCCGTCTGTGGAAGTATCCCCACCTCACAGAAAACCGCAGCCAAATAACAACTCCCTTGAGGGTTGTTGTGTTCCTGCGTGTGATTCCCACACAGTACAAACATTTGTGTGCATGAACATGTCTGTTTGTCTTGATCTGGGTATTTTCTATGTATAATAAGTATGTATTTACAAAAAAAAATGTATTTACGTATGTTTATCAGTTGTCTAGTACCCATAACACAAGCTTCGCTTACTTCAAAAATCAGTATGTTGCCAAATCCTTTGCGTAGCGAAGCCCGCCAATCCTAATAAATAGATAATAAATAAATAAATAAATATTGTCGGACAAATTACACAGCGCCTCTAGCCCCAAAGTAAGCGAAGCATGTGTTATGGGTACTAGACAACTGATAAACATACGTAAATTCATTTTTTTTTGTAAATACATACTTATTATACATAGAAAATACCCAGACCAAGCCAAACAGACATGTTCATGCACACAAATGTTTGTACTGTGTGGGAATCGAACCCACGAGCGTTGGTGTCAAAGTAGCGTAACAGCGCGTTCCACCACTGCGCCACCGAGCTCGTCGTATTGTATAAGAAACAGGACAACAATAAGAAAATGCTGGTGACCCTTTTAAACGATATCACCTCTCATCAGCGACGTATCAAAAGGTGGACACATGACGTGTCAGCAACATTATTGTATTTTTAAATGGCGCAAGTACTACTATATCTACGTACAGTTATTTATTATGCCACTTTGCTCCTACAAAGAGACAAATGTTAGGGCATACCTGTAGTTAGAAAGAGATGAATACATATCTTAAGACATTTATGCTTTGAGGCTAAGTACGTACAGCCGCGACGCGAGAGCGTGGCCAACTGAATGCGAGTTGGGCAATTACCTTACTTTCGTATTGCCATTCTAGAGCGTGTACGACGTATCTATAGCTATAAAAACATCTTAGCCTTTCATTCATTATCATTAATGCATCATAACCGCTTATAATTGGCCGCCAACGACCAACAAACTTACTGGAAAATGGGCATATAACATCTCGGACAGTAAGTAAAAGATGGTTATTGAATATATATATATAATGAAAACTAGAGTTGTACATTTTAAGGAAAAGGAAAAAAGTGCAAAATAGATTGTTGTTAGTGGGCTTCAAACCGGGGACCTTTGCGACTGTATAATATGGACCGTACATGCGGCGGGAACAAATCTATATATATAAAAGGACAAGTCGAAACGCTAAGACGCACCCACAGCCGTAACCGCCAATGGTAGAAACGTGAAATTTGGAGAGTGTGTTCATTATAAAGGGTAGGTACCCACTAAGAAAGGATTTTCCGAAATTCACACCCCAAGGGGGTTAAATGGGAGTTCAAAGTTTGTATGGGGAAAAAAAAATAGTTGGACTATTTTATTCAAAATTTCTTAAGAGCATTCCTAGCGATAAATTAGAAAACCCGTGTTTCAGGATTTTTCCGAATTCAACCCCCAGAAGGGGAAAATGGGGGTGAAAAGTCTAAAAATTAACTTCGGTTTGGTTTTTATGGTTTATCGGGTTGCTGATTACGAAAAAATAGCAATTTAAAAATCCAACATGGCGGACGTAGTATATCATCATCCCCTGTTGGGGTGCAATGGGGTTGAAATGTCTAAATATCAATATGGGTGTCGTTTTTATGGTTTATCGGGTTGCTGATTACGAAAATAATAGCAATTTAATAATCCAATATGGCGGACGTAAAATATCATCAACTCCCTCCCTCCCCCTCTCTCGCACCCCATCCGCCCTTATAATTGTATTATCTATTTACATATATATCTCTCCTCCTTCTCAGTTCCCTCATTCCACCTCTCTCGCTACCCCTCCCCTGTTCCGCTGCCCCTCCCTTCTCCCACTACCCCTCCCCTTTCATCCTCTCTTGCTACCCCTCCTCCGCAAAAAATACCCCATGCTCCTGCATAGCGAAACACAACCTGGAAAAGATGGTTATCCTCTGTATAGGAGGCGGTCTCCGGATGATGGAGGATTTACTGTGAAGATAAATGGGAATCCAGTTCTTTTAAGAACTTTCAATGCTCACATAAACATTGAGTATTGTAATTCGGTAAAATCTATAAAATATGTTTGTAAGTATGTTAATAAAGGGTCCGATCAGGCTACATTTGCTTTAGAAAATGACAAAGATGAGGTGAAGATTTATGAAAGTGGAAGATATATAAGTAGTTCTGAGGCTGTATGGCGTATACTTGGGTTTCCTGTACATGAACGATTTCCTACAGTATTTCACCTAGCGGTACACTTAGAGAATGGACAGAGGATATATTTCAATTCACAAAATTTGGCCGACAGATTAAATAATCCTAAAAAAAACTACACTTCTGGCATTTTTTGAACTGTGCCAGCAAGATAACTTTGCTAAAACTTTATTGTATTCTGAAGTTGCTGCGTATTACATATGGAACAATAATACATTCGAGAGGAGGAAAAGAGGAATTGATGCTGAAGGATAGTCTGGCGTGAAGAAAGATCAAGCTTTAGGAAGGGTATACACGGTTCATCCAAACAATGCAGAGTGCTACTATCTTCGTATGCTTCTTCACGTAATTCGAGGTCCGTAAAACGGTGGATGGTGTGCTATACCCTACATTCCAAGCCGTTTGCAAGGCTTTACATTTACTTGAAGATGACGAGCACTGGTGTGCATCGCTGGAAGAAGCCGCACTTTGTCAATCACCTTCGATGATGCGAGAGTTCTATTTGTGCATTGTCAAGTATCAGATTCATTAAATCTGTGGAATAAATTCAAAGAACATTTATCTGAAGACTTTAGGCGTCAAGTTGAAAAAAATGTGGAAGTAGATATAGACCAGTTTTCTAACCACATATTTAATAATTGTTTATTATCTATTGAAGAGTCTCTACAAGTTTTAGGTGGTCGCACACTTAGGGAGTATGGTATGCCACAGCCAAGTAAAGTATAAACATTAGAAAACAGGGAGTATTTAAGAGAGACTAATTACAATTCAGAAATGTTAGCAAACGTAGTCGCAAACAATGAGTATACTCTGACTGCGGAACAGAAATTAGCCTATGATGATATCATTACTAGCATAGAACAGAATGCAGGTGGAATTTTCTTTTTAGATGCTCCAGGGGACACTGAAAAAACGTTTCTGATTAACTTGTATTGTGTATGATCCTCGCTAAAATAAGGAGCACACGCAATATCGCGTAAGCCGTCGCATCATCTGGGATGCTGCAACCTTACTGGACGGAGGCCGAACTGCACATTCTGAATTTAAATTGCCTCTCAACTTCTATGTCTTAGAAAACCCCATGTGCAACATACCCAAACCGAGCAATTTCGCTGAGGTATTAAAACATACCAAAATCATAGTTTGGGACGAAATAACAATGGCACATAAAGGAGGCATTGAAGCTTTGAACAGGAGCATCCGTGACATTAAGGATAACGGAAATTTAATGGGTGGTGTGACAGTACTGTTCGCAGGAGATTTTCGCCAAACATTACCAGTGGTGCCTAAAGGAACGAGAGCCGACGAGATTAAAGCCAGTCTTAAGAGATCTGTTTTATGGTCATCAGTAAGAGTGCTTAAACTCACAAGAAATATGAGAGTACATCTAAAAGGCGACAATACTGCGGGACTGTTTGCAGATATGCTGCTTAAAATAGGAAAAGGGGAACGTAATGACTGTAACGGTAAAGTGATATTAACAGAAGAGTTGTGCACTATGGTGGCTACTGTTCAATAATTAATTAATCGAATATACCCCGACATATTAAAAATACGAGAAAAAACTTTGGAATGGTTTTGTGAACGGGCTATTTTGACCCCAAGAAACGATCAAGCTGAAGCAATTAATGAAATGGTACTGAAATCGATGACAGGAGAGGAAAAGGTATGTAATTCAATAGACTCGGCGGTAAATTCGGATGATACCGTTAATTATCCGGTGGAATTTTTGAACTCCTTAAAACCCGCGGGTCTGCCTCCCCACAAACTTACCTTACGGACAGGGACACCTATAATATTATTACGAAATTTGAAGCCTCCGAAGCTCTGCAACGGGACCCGACTACAGGTCAAGCGTCTACATCAAAACTTAATCGAGGCCATTGTTATAACTGGCTGTGCTCAGGGTGAGACAGTGTTTCTGCCGAAAATCCCATTGATTCCCAATGATCTCCCTTTTGAATTTAAACGCGTACAATTCCCTGTCAAGGTGTGTTTTGCCATGACAATAAACAAATCCCAAGGCCAAACTCTTAAATACGCTGGGGTAGATTTGAGAGTAGATTGTTTTTCGCATGGCCAATTTTATGTAGCCTGCTCGCGTGTGAGTTCAGCAAAAAATTTAGTCGTTTTACCGCCACCCGATAGGAAGATTAAAAATATTGTTTACAAAGAAATATTGTAGGAGCAGACTCTTCTATAATATTTTTTTGTAAATATTATAATTCTCCTATAATATTTCTTTGTAATTATTATAGAAACTAAGACTAATCCAAAAAGTTAGCTTCCGCCCGCAGCTTCTCCCGCGTGAGCAATATTTAACCACGTAGAAAATTTAATCAATACCGATATTACAAATTCTCTTCAGTCTGTCTGCATGTTACCTTTTCAAGTTAAAATCGCTGGACATAAATTTGCCAAGGGACTTTAAGGCATGAGGATGGACGTACTGGTCGCGATAATGGACATTCACGCGAGCGAAGCCGCGGGCGGAAGCTAGTACATAATAATCATAACATCGAATAGCTGATATTAGTCTTTATTTTTTTTATACTACGTCGGGAGGCATACAAGAATACGGCCCACCTGATGTAAAGCGGGTACCGTAGCCTATTAACGCTTGCGATATATTAAGTATCACTCGCGCGACGCCTCCTCTGCTGCTTACACAGCAACTCCTTGGGAGCTTACTGGTCACCTCACTCATACGCAGAAACACAACAACCCTCTAGGGCACATGTGGGCAACCCCCGGCCCGCAGTAAGGTTTGATCCGGCTCGCGAAAATTTTTGAACAAACACAATTTAAAAAAAATTAAGTACACTACTTATATATACTCACGGAATCTACTTATATATATGCACTACTTTTAAACGCGGCCCGTGCATATTTGCATGCTAAAGTTTGGCCCACAACATGTCAAAGGTTGCCCATAACTGCTCTAGGGAGTTGTTATTTGGCTGTGGGTTTTCTGCGAGGCGGAGGTACTTCCCCAGACGGGCTGCTTTGATGCGCCCTACCTATCTTAAAACATCCAGACCAAGACAAACAGCCATGTTCATGCACACAAATGTTTGCCTTGTGTGGGAATCGAACCCACGAGCGTTGTCAAAGTCGCATCATTCACTCACGGAGCCACCGAGCTCGTCAAAGTGTTTAATACGATTAGCAGCAGCAGTACACAAATCCGAAAACACGAATTTAATGTTACCTGATAGGATTCAAACGAGGGACCAGTTGGTCAGTGGGCTGTTGCTGCTCATAAATAAAAAATACACAATTATCTCTTTTTTAGGCAACAATTGGAGCGGGTAAACGTGGAGTTCGAAGGAGACCAGCTCAGCTTCCAGGAGAGGAACTACTTCAGATACTTGCCATCCAAGACTGTGGGATACCACTTCGACCAAGTATATGTGCCTAACCTGCCTCTTATCGTGAGTATCGCATACCAAATAACGAGTCTCATCATCATCAACACTGTTTTCTACAACGTCGAGAGGCAAACAAGCATACAAGGGTCAAGGGAAAGGGAAGTGTCACCCCTGGTGTTGCCAACCTCCATAGGCTACGGTGATTGAATACCATAATTTAGGCCGTACGCTTGTCTTCCACCTTAGTGGCATAAAAAGAATACGGCCGACACTTGATGTTAAGTTTTATGATTTGGGATTGCTAGCATTCTATGGTGGCAACAATAAGAATGCTTGCAATCCCAAGTCAATAAACCACTACATTGCGCATTTAGGCATCCCGCGCTCACTTTACTGTTGTGTTTTAGCGCCTAAATATTTAAGCGATTCGAACCTATATAGCCTATAAATAAATAAATATTGTCTGACAAATTACACAGCGCCAACTAGCCCCAAAGTAAGCGAAGCTTGTGTTATGGGTACTAGACAACTGATAAACATACGTAAATACAATTTTTGTTTGTAAATACATACTTATTATACATAGAAAATACCCAGACCAAGACAAACAGACATGTTCATGCACACAAACGTTTGTACTATGTGGGAATCGAACCCACGAGCGTTGGTGTCAAAGTAGCGTCACAGCGCGCTTCACCACTGCGCCACCGAGCTCGTATAGAGCCGTTACTATATATTGGTCAATGGAAGAGTATTTTATTCAATAAGTCGATAGGTGCCGCGAAGTTAATCTGCGTACTAGCCAATAAGAGCTTCGCGTTCTACTTTACCTTCCCCCCCCCCCTGGTGGGTTGAGTTACTACGTAAAGTCGTTCACATCGGTTCTACATAGGTTGTTTCCTTTATGCTTGCAATACAGAAAGTATTACTCGCGTGTTGCGACTCCTGATAGTAACACAGGAAGGAGCCTCAGGAGGTTGACTGACAACACACATTCTCAGGAACACAATAACCCTGTGCATGAAAAAGAATGAAGGATATAGGAGCCGAGGAAGCCCAAGACAAACCTACCATGACCAAATTGGTCGTGTTTTATCAGAAGGTGATGTCAGGAGCCTCGGGTACCGGCGAGCGTGCATGAAAAGACCTATGAATGTGAAAGAAGCGAGTGAAGTGTGCAAGGACCGCGTCTTATGGCGCTCGGTTCTCTTTGCCTACCCCGCAAGGGAGCTGGCGTGAAGATATACATACATACAACAACCCTCCAGATAGTTCTTGTTGGCTGCGGTTTTCTGTGAGGTGAATGTACAGCTAAGAGTAGATCACGCTTGACCCTCGAATTTCGATTGTATGTGTTATTACGTAGGCACTTAACACGAACGGCACAAAGGTCAAAGTGCAAAAGTTGGGGTGCACTTAGCTGTACTCCCCCAGTCTGCTTTGACGCACCCTGCCATTGTTTATCGGAGCATGTTCATACACGCAATGTTTGTCCTGTATGTATTACTCCAGGCCAAACAAATAAAATCGCAAAGCGTATGTACCTAACCTGTCTCTTATCGTGTCACATACCTGATAACGAATCTCATCATCATCAGCATTGTTTTATACAACGTTGAGCGGCGAAATAGCAAGGTTCAAGGTTCTGCAAAACGTGAGTGACACCCCCGGTGTTGCAAACGTCCATAGGCTACGGTGACTGCTTACCTTCAGGCAGGCCGTACGCTTGTTTTCCACCTCAGTGGCATTATAAATAAGGCCTATCTCATGTTAAGTGGTAACCCATAGCCCATGAACGCTCGCTATCACAAATTTTGACGCACCCTGCCATTGTTAATAATAAGTTGTTTATTGGATAAATACAAACAGAAATGTTCATACATGTTTGTCTTGTATTTTTTACTTTACTACAGGCCAAACAAATAAAAATCGCAAAGTCAACTAATTAAACACTTTATTTTCACCGTAATATACTTAGTTTCCCCTTTCAAAAAATACAAAAGCCGGCCAAGTGCATATCGAGCCACGCACAGAGTAGGGTTCCGTATTTGCTTCACTTTGCTAAGATTGATGAAAACGAATTGCTTTGATTATTTTCCTTTCCTTTTTAATTATTTATTGCATGTTCATGGATTTGTTAGCAATGTATATATGTTTATATTATGACTATTATTATCCTGGTGACATTCAAACAGAATTGTAAAATTGTTCATGAATAAATTGATTGATTGAAACCACAGCGCGCTGTTTCATCAATCTTAGTAACGTAGTTTGTGAACAGCGCCATCTACTGTAAAATATAGGAACTAAAATTGTGGATGAAATACAAGTGAACTATGAAATTGCCTTTGTATTGCGGGGGGGGGGGAAGTTCCACTACCTGGCCGTTCAAATGAAAAACTATGAAGCAAAACGCTTAGTGCAGATAAGTGCAATGTCATATTTTATGACATTTGTACGTTTTCATTTATAAAACTACATTTTTAAAGTTTGTCGACTATTACTCGTTAACCTGCAAAGTCTGCTTAGCCGTGATATTTTCCCTTCTAAATTCACTATATGGACTACTACCCAAGTATATTGTATTTAAAGATGACGTATATTCATACTGCGCGTCGTTTTGTTATTGTTCCACTACGACATTATAGTACTTACTTACTTATATGAAGGGGATAGATAATACGGAACGCATGATATAGAGAGAGATAGCTATCTGTCAAGAGTTGCGCGAAATACGTCAGCGCATCATAGAATAGCGCATATTAGACCAATTGGGTTAATTTCATTGCCTCAGTTTTTGCGCGCTAGTACGACATCTACCTCTTTTTAATACAATATCATTGCTACTACCATGATTTTTTTAACAAAAACAATAGTTCGCTAGCATTGACACTTGAGTCTAACAAAAATTTACACTTTTAATAATATTTCTTCAATTATAATATTTCGCAAATGGATCAGTATATCGAAAAATGATCTCCCCAAACCCTCAATGTTTTTAAAAACCTATCTAACGAATCCCCACACCATGGGGTGGGCGTGCAAAAAATCATACCCGCTTTACGCGTACTTACATCGCCCGCCAACAATTCGTTTGATTTCATTTCACATTTCAAACTTATTATGGTGGCGCCACTGAAGCGGCATCCGGTCCGTTTCAATGGTGCCATGTAATAAAAGAAACGAAATAAAAATTGATGATAAATCTTTTTTTTTTTAATTAATAAATAAATAATAAATAAATATTGTCGGACAAATTACACAGCGCCACCTAGCCCCAAAGTAAGCGAAGCTTGTGTTATGGGTACTAGACAACTGATAAACATACGTAAATACATTTCTTTTTTTTTTTTTTTTTTGTAAATACATATTATACATAGAAAATACCCAGACCAATACAAACAGACATGTTCATGCACACAAATGTTTGTACTGTGTGGGAATCGAACCCACGAGCGTTGGTGTCAAAGTAGCGTAACAACGCGTTTCACCACTGCGCCACCGAGCTCGTCAATTTTCGTCGTTAATTCAATTTTAATGACTTTAATGAAAATTATTAAGTACTTAAAGTATAATCGCCTTATAAAAAAACATTGTAATAGAACAAAATAACACAACATAATCATTTGACACATTTTGTTTTTAAAAGGCAGGGGCGTAGCTACCGCCGTATTTGCCGTATCAATTATACGGGGCCCCCGGGCCACGGGGGCCCCCAAAGTGTGTAAGGAAAAAGAATAAAAACTTTCTAATTTATTTTATTTTACAAATGACAAAATTCTATAAAGCAATTCCTTTTTTTCCCGCCTTAAGCGTGCGTTCAAAAGTTGGCAACACTACATCGTTATGGCGGGCTGCGGGACTTCCCCGTTTTACTTACTTCATCTTCAACTCAGCGGGGAATCCCCGGGAATCCTTCATCGATATCGCGATGTACGTGTACGTTGTTGTACTTTGCATTGGATGTTAAACCACGGAGTGCAGTGCACTGTTTATTTACGCGCTTTATATAAATGTGCATTACATTGTAATTCAGTACAAACAATATTGTTCATCTGGTTTAGCAGTATTAGTAGCGATTTGTAAAAGAAATGAGTGAAAGGAAAAGAGATTATCCCAGCGGCGCTGAGAAAAGAAAAATTATACAGAAAAGGGACGAGGTTATAAAAAAAGTGCCCAAAATTTCTTCATTTTTTCAGAGACAAGATACTGTGAGTGATTTAGATTGGAAAGGTAAGTACTACACTACTACCCAACCCATTTATTAGGGGCCCGTAGTGATAAACAAGGAAATCTTTTAATTTCGGTCTGTCCATCTGTCCGTCACAAAAAGTTGTCTCCCCCCTCGATTTTCACAATTATACTGTTTTTAGGGTTCCGTGCCTTGATTAAAAAAAAAACAAAATTCTAACTTATCTATAGGATCGATTTGTTTTGTTGTTTGTCTATCAGTCCGTATCGTATCGTTAAATTGCGTGTTGAGAACTTCAGATGTGCTGACTCGCTTTCGGGTTCTCGTTTTGTATGGCCACTACACTACGCGCTGCGTTTAAATAGCACGCAGGTGTATAGTAATGCACGGACGGGCTGCAGGTGATTTTGTATCTACTAATAGGTACGAGCACAATCCGCGTAGAGTCTGTGTGCGTCTGAACTGAACACTCTCTAACTGTGACCCTTAGTAACGTTATTTATTTATATATAACTCTTTTTAGTTTAGTATCAAAGCATTCGTATTTATTTTTTAACAATTACTCGTTTATTTTTAGATTCTTCTGAAGCATGTTCTTCGTCACATATCCATCCGGAAATAGAAGAAAGCCAAGCACATACTTTATCGGATGTCCATCCAGAAATCGAGGAACCCCAAGTCAACGATTCTGATATATCTGCAGATAATGCAGATTGTAATATAATTTCATCAGATAGAGGAAATTTTGGTGACAATTTAACTGAATGCGAACGAAAAATAATTTTTAAATTGGGTCCATTTAAACCACAAGGACCATTTCCAAAAGTTTCAGAAAATAACCGACCTTTTTCGGCTTATTATTATTCATATTTCAATCAGGCAGGCATAAAAATTATAAGACCATGGTTATGTTATTCTAACGTTTTAAACAAACCGTACTGTCACTTCTGTTGGTTATTAGCAGATCGTCAAAACAAATCGTACTCCTCTGCTTGGGTTAACGGTGTTTCGGTTAGAAGCAATTTCACACAAACTATTCTTGACCATGAAAAGTCACAGCAGCATATTAGTGCCTCACTCTCTTATAATAATTGGTTGCAAGGAAATACCATCGATACTCTATTGAAAAGTGAAATCGATAGTAAAATTACATTCTGGAGAGATGTACTGCATCGTATAATTAATGTTATAATTACTTTAGTATCTTGTAATCTACCTTTGAGGGGGCATGATTTTGATTCTGGCAATTTTATGGCAATTTCACGTCTGCTATCTAACTATGATGCAACTTTAAAAGAACTTCTTCTAAAACCGAAAGGTAAAATAAATTATTTAAGCCCTACGATTCAAAACGAAATTATTAGTTTGCTTGGTACTAACGTTAGGAACAGTATTATCTCAGAAATTAAAAAAGCTCCATTTCTGACAATAATTCTGGATACAACACAAGACTTATCAAAAATTGACCAACTATCTGTAGTTTTTCGATATATCTCGGTTACAGAAAATGATGATAATGTGCCTAAAGAAATAAAAATCTGTGAGTCCTTTTTAGGATTCATAGCAGTAACCGATTGCAGTGCTGCAGGTCTGAAAACTGTCATTTTAAATTTGACTAAAGAATATGGAATTGATTTGACTAAATGTAGAGGACAGGGATACGATGGAGCAAATGTTATGTCGGGTGTGTATGGAGGATTACAAACCCTAATAAAAGAGCATGCTCCAAATGCCGATTATGTTCATTGTGCTGCGCACGCTTTAAACTTGGTTTTGAACGATGCTGCGAGACATGTTCGTGAAGTATCGACTTTTTTCGATAATTTAGAAAAAATATATACTTTTTTTTGGCAATAGTATAAAACGCTGGGCTATGCTAAGTGACGATTCATCTGAAAAATATTTGATTACCCTTAAAAAGGTATGTCCTACCAGATGGTCTTCTAGGAACGACGCTTTATTAGCAGTAAAGAAAAATTTTTTACTAATCATGAAAACTTTGTACCAACTAAATTTAATTTCAAATAAAAAAGATGAACGTGAAGAATGTAAAAGTATAATTAACATTTTAGAGAGTTTTGATTTCTTAGTGCTCGTTACATTTTTTTCTTCACTATTTGAAATTATTAATCCTGTTTCTAAAGCTCTACAGCATGAAAATAATGACTTACAGAAATCTAGTATTTTATTAAGTAATCTTTTAAATAGACTGTGCCAATTAAGAAATCAGAATTCATTTAATAGTTTGCTAAATGAATCCAAAGATTTAGCAAAAGAGTGGGGGTAGCAACTGTTTTTAAAAACAGTAGGCGAAAGATAACGAAGCGTTTTTTTGATAAGTTATCACAAGATGAGAGAATTTCCGACCCGGAATCCTATTTCAAAGTCAATGTATACTATTGCTGTTTAGATATATTAATTTCTCAAACTAAAGAAAGATTTCAGAGCCTTTGCAACCTGAGTAGTATATTCGAAATATTACAACCGGAGAAACTCCTATCTTCTTCAAGCGAAGAGATATTAAACGCTTCCGGAAAACTGTCTGCTAAATACAGTAAAGACATCTCACTTAATCTTTGTGACCAATTAAAGGCTCTAAAAACATGCTTAAATTCTGAAATTAAAAAAAATTATTCCATTAAAGAACTCATTGAATTATTGCTAGTAAAATTCAATAGTCTTGCATCCAGTTTTCCCGAGGTAATCACAGCATGCTTTTTATTCTTGACCCTTCCAGTTACAACCGCAACGGCAGAAAGAAGTTTTTCAAAATTAAAACTAATAAAAAATTACTTAAGAACTTCGATGGGACAAGAACGGCTGTCAGACATCTCACTATTGTCCATAGAGGCAGAAACTTTAGAAAAACTAAAATCATCATCAGCCATAAATGATTTAATAAATCAGTTTGCCGAAAAAAAGGCAAGGAGAGTGAATATTTAAAATTCGATTTTTATTTGTAAAATGGGTAAATTATGTGATAAATAAATATTTCTTCTCACAATATTTTTTTTCTTATGTGAAAAATCTTTACCTCCATATAAGGGCCTCCAAAAAAATTTTTATACGGGGCCCCGACAAGGCACGCTACGCCACTGTTAAAAGGACATGATTTTATATAATAACAACCTAGTAAACCTAATAAACCTTACACATGGGATTCAAATCCTTTTTCCCTTGACGTCAGTCAGTAAACTGAGTAGTACCATCGGTGGTACAAGTGACACTACTTTGTACCCTTTGTACAAATAATGGTACTAGTGACATTAATTTAGAATCAGTAGTACCATCATGAATAAATATAAAGGTATATAGCCTCCATCGTCCATGTCCGACGGGTCCATACTCCTATTACAGAATGTAGTACTTGTAGACATGAGTAACGGAGCGAGGCAGTGGCGGCGCTAGGCGTAGGCGACGTGGGCGACCGCCTACGGCCTCGCGCCTGCGAGGGCCTCGCAAAAAAGAGTTTTTGTAATTTTTGTCATTATTTTACAAGTATTATTGATTAGCAAAAAGCAAAATAAAATAAAATGTGGTTGTAATTATAACTTGTGTACAATTCAGCTCATTTAATTTAACATTTTCTTTCTGACTCGAAAATGAGGGGGCCTCGCAAAGCTAATGTCGCCGACAAACACATTTCGTCTAGCGCCGCCACTGGAGCGAGGCTAAGTTCCAATTCGTAATCATTGACAATCAAACAACACTTAGCGTACCTACCTACGATACAAATACTGTCCCTCCGCCGAACACGAGATGTGTTAGTGCGACGCGAACTGGTTACGATCTTTGACTATCAGTCAGTTTTTTTTTATACAACTAGATTGGCAAACAAGCATGCGGCCCGCGGTGATGTTACTCGCGCGCTGCCAATCTTGTGACCTAAGAATGCTTCTCTGCCGTATCTCGCCCTTCAAACCGGAACACAGCTATATAAATATAGCTGCTTGGCGGTTGAAATAGGTGAGACATAGGTACCCACGCCTCAGACCCACGCAGACGACTTTTGTTGCAGTCACTCCGCTCCGCCAGGGTTGCCAACTCTACAACACGAGTAGGTACTAAATTACATCTAAAATCGTGCTAGTATTCTATGAATTTCGTTGTGCTAAATTTAAAATATGCACATTTCCTTCGAGCTATTTCCGAGCACAGGTCTAAACCATGTCTTAAATTCAATTTTAAATATTTTGCCACTCTTTTCTGTATCTGAACGAAACTCACTTTTTGACTTACATAAAGCACTCACTGACCTCTACACTTATCCTTCCATTTAAAAATGTAAAAATTATACGCCATGAGAAATAATATCATAATCATTGATCAACTACCAGCAATATAAATAATGTTAATAGCACAAACAAATAAATACTATCTCGTCTTCGTCTTTATTACTTCATTGGAAATTCCTCAGGAAAGTGTACCAATCAATTAAACTAAAGCGTTTTGTTATACCCGAATATCTTCGTTTTGTTCTACAGTAGTAAATTAGTAATAAGCATTAATGTATTCAGTGTTAGATTGAGTGCTAGGTGCTATAAATCAACTTTCAATGCTAGATTTATCTAAATAGTGCTAAATCTGGCACCCAAAGTGCTAAGTTGGTTGGACGTTGGTGAATCAAAATGGCGGTACCTACGCCGCTGTGTTGCCAGCGTCGGTACCGCCATTTTGATTCACCAACACTCGGAGTTGCCTGAGTGGAAGTGACGTCACCGAATCCCGAGTCAACGTACGTCCTCGATCATTCTAAAATAAGGGAATCACCGTCAAATACATAAAAAAACGATAAAGAAATGAAGCTGCGACTTGGTTGAGGAAAATCTTTGCTATTTGAAGGATTTCAATATTTTATAACTACAGGAAATATCTTTACTTTTCTATGGTATTACAGATACGAAGTTATGTCACTTGTACCATCAGTGCTACTAGTCAATAGCACTACCAAGCACTACTGACATCAAAGGCTTTTTCTTTATAAAAAATATAAAAAAATTCTGCAGACTGTTGTATAGTTTGTATTTTCAATTTCAATTTTTTTTATACTACTTGTTACATAATATGTATTTTTTTACTTGCAGGGTGCAGTGTCAATTGCTAAAAATAAGGGATTCAATACAATGGAGCAGATAACATTACAGTCGCTGTTAAATTTCGCAAAAAATCGAGACGCATTCGTGAAATTGCCTGTTCATAGGTAACTATAAAAAAATCTACGTATATTTCCATTCAAAGTCTAAAATCACATTATAATAAGAAAAGGCATGCTCCGTTGGTTCGGACATGTAAGAAAGCAGGAAGAAGGAATTAGGAAACAGATATAAAACGCGAAAGTAGAAAGATCAATTGGTTGTGTTCTATCAGAAGATAATGTCAGGAACCGGCGAGCGTGCATGAGAAGAGCTCTGAATCTCACGTGGCGCTCGGTTGTCTCTGCCTACCGCGTAAGGGATTTGGCGTGAAATTATAGATCGAAAGTCCGACTAGTAGAAGTAAGCTGTCCATTCCATCACCGAACTCGTCAAATGTTGATGTATGATGATGAATTTATGATGCTCAGCTGAGCACCACATGAGTCTTTAACGGACTTCTTCCCGCGCTTTTGACGAGTGACATTGTTGGCTTACTTGAAATTTTTACAATTCAGTATAAAATTAGTTTTATGTGACAATTTTGATAGTATTTTGTAACATAAGTGCTAGTGAAATTATACAGTAATGAAAAAACTCAAATATAACACGTTTATGCACTTTTTGGAAGACGTGAATAAGTTCATCAAGAACACCTTGTAAAAATCACTATCGTTTTACGGGTGGTATTTAAACTGGGTTGATTGGGTCTAGGTACCCTTCCTAAGTATTTTTTCAGCACAGTTCCTGAAGCTGGAACATAGAATTAAGATTTTCAAATGGTTCTAAACTGAATACTTTGACACTGGCATAAAGTAGCAACACTATTGCCATATATTATAAAAAGTGAGTCTTTAACATAACTCGCTCGAACTAACATTCATAGCTCTTTTTATGCATACAATTCATCTAGCCCAATTTGGACGTAATAGACCTTCCTCGGCTCCCACATCCTTCCATTTTCGCATTGTATATCTGTTTCGTCACTCTTTTATCCTGCATTCTATATACGTCTCTGAACCAACGGAGCATGTCTTCTCTTATCTTTATTTTTTATACTATGTCGGGAGGCATACAAGCATACGACCCGCCTGATGTAAAGCGGGTGCCGTAGCCTATTAACGCTAGCGATATATTAAGTATCACTCGCGCGATGCCTCCTCTGCTGCTTACACAGCAACTCCTTGGGAGCTTACTGGTAACCTCACTCACGCACAGGAATACAACAACCCTCTAGGGAGTGGCTGCGGTTTTCTGTGAGGTGGGGGTACTTCCCCAGACGGGCTGCTTTGATGCGCCCTACCTCTCTTAAAACATCCAGACAAAGACAAACAGACATGTTCATGTACACAAATGTTTGCCTTGTGTGAGAATCGAACCCACGAGCGTTGGTGCCAAAGTCGCGTCATTCACGACTGAGCCACCGAGCTCGTCAAAAATATATCTTTATATACCGGACAATAGTATGTAGATATAATACACTAGACTTATAATATGGATTTGTTTATCTGTCCCTCAGGTTTTTATGGGGGTACGATGACACAATTTTCGACACGGGCAAGATACTGTTGAGTGTGCAGGGAAGGTTGAAATACAAACAATTCGGACTGCTTGTAACGGTGAGTATTAAACGATATTTATTTTTCATTTCATTTCATTTCATTTATTAACTCCTTTAACAATATACATTGTGTTAGGATATACATAAAATTAAATTACAAAAAAAAAAATTACACATTACAAATTTACACTTACACAATTTTACACTTACAATAATAGAAGTTCCAGTCTAATTAGTCCATATATTATCAATAAAACATGTCATATCATTTCTTTATCATTAAAAAAATCATCCACAGAATAATAACATTTTGTTAATAGAATTGTTTTAAGTCTTAATTTGAAAATATGGGCGTCATATATGGTTTTTAGTGATGTAGGTAATCTATTAAACAGCCTTATTGCTTGATACCGCGTACTGTGACCAACTATTCTCAGTTTTGGTGCAAATTGGGTTCTTAAATCTTTCCGCCTAGACTTTTCCCTAATCATTCTCTCATCTTTGCTTTCGATTTGGTCCAAATATTTAATTAAATTGCATAAAGTCACCAAAATGTACAGACATGGAACCGTTAATATTTTTAATTTTGCGAAATGGTCCTTACACGATTGTGTCTGGGAAATTCTCATCATAGTACGTATTACTCTTTTCTGCGCTACGAAAGCAGATTTGACGTTATAATTGTAGCTGTTCCCCCATAACTTGATACTATACCGCAATTTTGATTCAACCAGTGCATAATACACAGTTTTAAGGTGTTCTATGGTCACTTCATCACGCAAGGACCTTATTGCATAGCATGCTGAACTTATTGCGCTTACTAATACATTTAATTCTTTTTGCCACTTCAGGTACGAATCTATATATACACCGAGAAATTTAACTTCATTCACTGGTTGAATAGTTTCGTCTATGAATTTAGCCACAATTGAATCATTATGTTTTGCTGTTGATTTAAATAACATAACATTAGTTTTTCGAGCATTGACCTTTAGATTGTTAGCCACAAACCATCCAAGAAATAATTTCAATAATAAATTTATATCAGATTGTAATTCATTCAAATTATCTGCTGAAACTATTGCATTCGTATCATCTGCGTAAACTATCAGTGTTGTATTAGTTTTTGAATTCATTATAAAATTAATCAAATCATTCGTGAATATAACAAATAAAATCGGACCCAAGATTGAACCTTGTGGTACTCCCCTTTCTAGTAGTGTGACTTTAGATTTGTTTGTCATTTCATTTCCTATATCATCATCATCATATCATCACCACCTGCTGTCTAAGATAAAGCCGAATCAGATAGAATTTTTCATGCCAAAATTCGAACTTCGGTTTGGGTTAATCAACAGTCTTCAGCTAAGGGAAGCTCTCTATAGCTATACTACTGAATAGAAGAAGTTACCACTAATCGCAACCTTCTTAGACGGACTCGATAGCGGAGTAGATAACAATGCTAGTTATACCAGCGTATATGTACGTGAACACCGCAGTTTGCCTTGGTATGGATGTTTTCAAGAGAGATATGACGTATCAATGTAGCCCAACTGGGGAAGTACCTATACCTCACAGAACACCGGAGCCAAATAAACTTAGTGGTATAAAAAAACGAGTGTGCTTTAGACCACACGACTGAAGTAAAACTTCTTTAGCTCCATAGTGGGATACAGACAATAGGCCTGCACTGTGTCTTACATATACGAAACTTAACTCACTATAAGAGAAAGAAAATGTGTGCTCGCACCGAACGCAACTCTCTCTCTTTCTGTCTTCACTAACTTATATCTCCCTCTCAACTTCCATTCGCCTCGCCCGATCACACTTTTCGTAACGCTCTCGTCACGCATTCAGCAGCTTACTCCCCAAGTCAAGCGTGCGTAAAGAAGTTTTACTTCAAAAATCTCGGCATGGAGCTTCTACAGATTATGTTATAAGCAAATGTGATTGATTTCAGAAAAACAACACGGTATCCGAACGTATGACCATCAACACTGGAGAGGTGGACATGGACAAAATGAACGTCATCGAGATGGTGGACGGCG
The DNA here is from genome assembly GCA_947507595.1 of Pyralis farinalis. Classification (NCBI taxonomy): domain Eukaryota; kingdom Metazoa; phylum Arthropoda; class Insecta; order Lepidoptera; family Pyralidae; genus Pyralis; species Pyralis farinalis. Next base: position 5,048,584 of record OX382263.1, read on the forward strand.
TGGACCATCTCGACTACTGGCATAGCCCAGAATGCAATAGGTACGTCCCAGCAGTCAGGTGCCTTTTGTAAAAAAGACATATGTAGCATTATATTCTAACGACTAATGGCTATAGCGCGGAGGATGACTCGTCGAGAGGCGAAACACGTGTGGTAGAGACCACCGGAGCAACTACGGCAGCAGCGGCATGCATCTACTAACGGTAGCGGGTGTTTGCCGCCCAGTGCTAATTTTCATGAATTAATTAGTGATGGAAGCACACAAAGCATTTAACATCAAATTGTATATATATTTGACTATCGTAGAATAACGCCTGAATCTGGGGGGGAACACTCAACAGAATCCCAGCTTTTCTGGGGTATACCTAATAGAAGAAAAGCTTCTATCGGGGGAAGCTTAATAAACAGTAGTAATGCTTCTATCGGTGGATGCCCCATTGAAGTGGCACATCTACGCATGGACGTATTCACGGCTAAGTAGCGTAGCTATGCGTTGATGAAGGGAAACGGTAGTATAAACACTTGGCTAATGAAATATTCTGCAAGTAATTGCTTTTCATGTATGTATAAACAAATGAGAAAGAGACGATGGTACAAGCATTCCTATCACCGCTGCTAATGCAGTTACATCTTACAAGCTTTCCCGTAACCATGCTTATTGTAGTGCCAATTGGTTCAAGACCTCCTGAAACGTTCTATGTTTGCACTCTAATTATTGTCGAACTATTAGAGCTTGATCATCATGCTTAATTAACATAATTAAGTGGATAATATATTCACGTTTCAATGCCTCCTCAATCATTCTGTATCCTTTTTAAAAGAGCTGTGAATATGTAAACAAAATTTTGCGCACAAGTTACTCCTGTACTACTAAAGTTTGATGGTAATTAATTATTCTAATTATAGGCGATATATTCACGTTTCAAGTTCTTCTGGCCTACGATTCTACTAAAAAATTGCATCTGCACTGCAGTGCGGCGTGTGTCAAAATGCGTACAATTTGACGTTTTGTTATTCTGTTAAGCGATCTGACAGCAGCGACTTTGCAGCAACGCTACAGTCAATGACTCGTTAATCTGTTCAAAAACCTACACTGCACCTGCACTTTTCCTGCAATATACTCGTATTCTGATAAATTGTTTTGACATTTGTATAGCGGTGACAGAAGTTTTGAAGGAGTTTATTTGCAGTTTTGCTAACATTAGTTTTAAGCAAAGTGCAATTAATATTCTGAAGCGGTGATTTATATTACAAAACATTTGTTTTGTTTTGGTAGATGTTTGTGGGAATATAAGATTAAGTAAAGCTTGTTTTCAGTTAGAAATACCTCCACGCCGGTAACCAAGGGCAATGGGGTTTGAAACTATAGAAGTCGACATTAAGTAAAAATTCAATTTATTATATCGAAATACGGTAACATAACAGGTAGTTCATTTGCAGTATACGCACAGTTGCAGCGTAGTTGCAGTGCAGCAAATTTTAGCAGAATTGGCCTACTGAGTCGTTTTATACCTTTTTTAAAAGGATGGCTATATTTAAGTAAAAAAAAAAATTGCCCTCACTAATAAAACATGATGATGATTATTACTCGAATTTAGTCGTTATATTCACATATTTTAGTCGTTTTGTTTTGTGTGTCTTCTGAGTCGTTCTATACTATTCTTGAGAGGATGGCTGTGTGTACGTAAACAAAAATTCGCTCGTACTCAACGTACTCCCGAATACATAGACTTAAGGATGATCACGTTTCATGGCTTCCTGAATCATTCTATACTAATTTTGAGTCGTTGGTTGCGTGTGTGTCAATGCCTGTGGGTACGTAAACAAAAGTTTACGCCCAATTCTCCTGACCGAAGACGTAATTGACTTAGGTCAACTATTAATTAATATTAGTATCTATATGTACATATATATATGTACGGGCCCCTTCGATACGACCCGTACACTTTCGTAGATGAATATAAAAATAATAGAATGTAGGCACTGGCGGGCTTCGTTCTTCGACCTCCGGTTGTAAGTCGCAGGTCTGTGGGTTGGTGCAGAATGAAACGCCTGTTGCTGTCTTCAGAAGTATGGAGCCGTAGGTACTTGCTGCTAGGTCTGGACTGGCTTGGCTTTGGAGTGACTTGGCTGGCTATTTCACTGTAGTGTGAGCGCTGAGTGTAGCGGACGACTGGTACCGATCGACGATGTATGGCCCATATTTATACCCCCGCTGTGCGAGCGAGAGACACATGTGTGGGAAAGAGATAGCAATAGCCAAAATCGCCCAGACCTAGAGGCAATACCTGATCGTGCTCGCTTTATTTGTGTCTAAAATGTTTGTAAGTTGTACTATTATTTCATACATTTGACCCTTTTTCATATAAAACCATAAAAACTTTTGCTAAAGTTATTGTCGAAACTTATGGGTCAGTGAAGTTTTACATAAAAATGTTTTCATTATAAACTTAAAATTACGTTAATAGGTACATCTATGCACTATTGAGCTGTTGCAGCCAGTAATTCGCCGTTATAACTTTATTATATACTTGGCTTGCAACAGCTCGTACCTATACTAAACATGTAAAACTTATCTCTAACAAAGTATGTATGAAAACTGTGTAAACCTATTCTAATCCTTACATAAACAACTAGTACAAACTATACATAAACAACTATAACTATATAAAATGTGCATCACTTATACTACGCGCGACGGTTATTTATTTATGTACATAGTTGTCGCGAACATATACTCCCGCCGCAGCTATCTCAGCTGGAGATATTTTTCGCGTTCGCGCCGTCGACCGTCGCTGTAGGCAGGATCACCAGCTTCTTGGTGGGCCTTCGCAGCACGCCCTTGTTGGTCCGCACGTCCACCGCTCGTGTCTCTCCGTCCGGTCCGGGGTAGGTAGCGACGACTACACCTCGTGGCCACAAGTTACGAGGTAGAGTGCCATCTGCTATCAGTACGAGGTCATTGACCCGGATAGCGCCGTGTGAAGCGCGTGGGTCCCGCCGGTGTTGGAGTTCTGGCAGGTACTCCTTCACCCAGCGACTCCAGAAATGGTTGGCGAGCTGTTGACTCGCACGCCACTCCCGTCGCCCTGTTGCGTCGGCGTCGGTGAATGACCCCGGCAGTGGCACTCGTGATGGCCCTCCCATCAAAAAATGGTTAGGTGTGAGTGCGTCGTCGTCGTCGGCCTCCGTTGACACGTGAGTGAGTGGTCGGCTGTTGAGTGTATGTTCGACCTCGATGAGCAGAGTGGTGAGAACTTCTTCCTTCGGGGCTCGTTCATGCAGTGTGGCAGCCAGTGCGGTCTTCACGCTCCGTACAAGGCGCTCCCAAGCGCCGCCCATGAATGGAGCGCTCGGCGGGATGTAACGCCATTGTATGAAGCGCACCGAAGATTCCTCCTTCATGGCTTCCTCCGCAGCTCTGCGCAGCTCCACGTCTGCGCCCTTCAGGTTGGTACCCTGGTCTGACCACAGCTCAGTTGGACATCCACGACGGCCGATGAAGCGTCGCAATGCCATCACTGCTGAGTCGGTGCTGAGAGTGCCGGCGACTTCTAAGTGCACTGCTCGCGTTGTTAGACACGTAAACAGTACGCCGTATCTCTTCTGATGAGCACGCCCAACAGTGACTGTCATCGGGCCGAAGTAGTCGAGGCCGGTGTAGGTGAAAGGGCGCTGATGATGCGCCAGTCTGCTCCGTGGATGGTCACCCGTAGACGGTTGAGCGGGCACGGCCCGCCTGATGCGACACTGTTGACATCTTTTCAACACACTTCTAACTGTATTGCGCAGTCGTAGTACCCATAAGTGTTGTCGAACTTCGTTGGTCGTGGTCTCGAAGCCCCCGTGATGGAGTCTTCGATGTACCCATGAGATGTACAGTTGCACATATGTATGTTTGCCATCCATAATCGGCGGAGCTTTTTGTTCGTCCGTGATGTCGACAGCGGCTGCTATTCGTGACCGTAGCCGTATGACGTCATCGCTGTCTATAATGACGGACAGCTGACTTAGTCGGCTATTAGCAGGCAACTGTTTTTTACACTTTAAAGCTGCGACATCTTCACTAAACGCATCATCTTGCACTGAGCGTATCCACAGCTGTTGGGCACGATGTAATTGATGTGTTTCAAGTTGAATGAAACAGCTGTTTTCACTTTCACACGTAGCACTGATTTTCTTGTTTTTTCCCTTCGCTGCTTTCTTTATTTTCGTCCAAGTAGCGTCGTCAACTTCGTTTTTCTTATTGCGTTTGTAGGCCGCGTTGCACAGATGTTTCTTGATGCGCAGAAGTTCGATGAATTGTAATACACGCGCCGTAGTACGCACTAACTTTAACCAACTTGAAAAACGAGTTGCGTCGGGCAGTGCTTCCTTTAGTGATGTAGTGTTTCGAACAAAGTTGACTCTTTCCTCGCCGGTCAGACCCATATGGTCGGGTTCATTGACCTCTCGCGGCCAGTTTGTTTCCGACTCGCGTAGAAACGCGGGCCCGTGGAACCACCGGTGTTGGGAGTTGAAGTCGTGTGGAGTGTCGCGCGTTGCGTCGTCTGCAACATTTTCCTTGGTAGGCACCCATCTCCACTCGCTGGTCTTCGTCTCCTCGGCGATCTCCGCGATCCGGTGGGCCACAAACGGCTTGTACGCTCGCGGGCCAGTGCGTAGCCACGAGAGTACCGTGCGTGAATCCGACCAATATACTCGGCGGGTCGGCTTTATGTCGTGTTCGTCTATGGCTGTGCGCGCAAGACGACACCCAAGTACAGCTGACTGGAGTTCGAGTCTCGGTATTGACGTCACTTTGTTCAACGGTGCAACTTTGCCTTTTGCAGCTATCAACGACACATGTATATTCCCGCATGCATCCTGTGCCCTCCAATACACAGCGCAGGCGTATTGCGACGAACTTGCATCGACGAAAGTATGTATCTCGTTCGTATGTGCGGTCGATACGCCGGGATAGCACCTTGGTATAGCTAGGCTCGGTAGTCTTCTCACGTGAGAGAGCCAGTATGACCAACTTTCGGCTTCACTGTCTTGCAACTTGACATCCCAGTCGATTCCAGTACGCCAAGTATCTTGTAAAATCTTCTTCGCTTGTATTGTAACAGGTGTAACTAAGCCCAGCGGGTCGAACAAAGACATCACTGTACATAGGGCTTCTCGCTTCGTCGGTGTTTTCGTGCCTTCCAATATTGAAGGCGGAAGCTTGTGTTGATTGATGTTGAAGCCCAGATAGTCTTCATTCGGGTCCCACACCATGCCCAATATCTTCTCTGCATCGAGTTGCACTAAATTCCCCTTAGGTGTAGTGGGGAATTCGGCGCGCACCTTGTTTGAGTTCGATGCCCAGCGTTGAAGATGATAATTCACTCGTTTGTGTATATTAGCGACTTGTGTTGATACTTGTATGGCGACCTCCTCCGTGTCAAAGCTGGCAAGATAGTCGTCGACGTAGTGGTTTGCTATCACTGCCTGCGCTGCCTCGGGAAACTGTTCTTTGAATTCCTCGGCGTTTTTGTTTTTGATGTATATCGCCGTGCATGGTGACGACGTGGCGCCGAAGATCACGCTTCTCATGCGGTACTCTGTGGGTGGACCGATTCTTCTGCCTTCTCTCCACAGGAACCTCTGCATGTCTCGGTCTTCCTCCCGTATGTTGATGCGCAGGAACATGTCCTTGATATCGGCTGCGACCGCTACTGGGCGTTGACGGAACCTCATCAGCACTCCGGGTAGAGACTGTATGAGGTCGGGCCCAGACAGCAGCATGTCGTTGAGGCTGATACCACGGGTCCTGGCTGCCGCGTCGTGCACGATGCGTAGTTTCTCGGGCTTTTGCGGGTTGATAACTGCAAAATGTGGCAGATACCAAGTTCTGTCGCTTTTCACTGCTGGAGCCTTCTCTGCATAGCCGCTCTGTATCAGAGTGTTCATTTGTGTCTCGTAGCGCCGCTTCAATTCAACATTTTTGTCGAGTTTCTTCTCGACTAACTCGAGGCGACGCATCGCTGTGTTGTAGTTATCCGGCGGTACAAAATCGCTTTGTTTGAATAGCAATCCTGTTTCAAACCCTCCCGCCGGTAATCGACGCGTCTTCTCCTCGAGTGTGCGCAGCGCGTGGAGCTCGTCGTTGGTGTGTGAATGTTTAGGCTGAACACCCAGAGACTCGAGGGCGAAGTGCTCCTTCATGAGGTCATCCATTGTCTGTTCCTCCGTTAGTGTTACTGTAGTCAGATGGCTAACTCGATGGACTTGCTGCTTCTTCTTATTTCCCGTCGCGCCGTGCAATACCCATCCCAAGTCGGTTAATGAAGCGACTGGTTGGGCTGTGGTCCCTCTTCGCACGTCGTGTGTGAGCAGCAACGACCAATTATCTTGACCCAGCAACACGGTTGGATGGCCTTCCTCATAAATCAGCTGATCTTCGATGTCTTCCAAATGACGACAGTGTTTCACGACACTACGTGGCACACCTTGAGTCGTCAACATCAGCTTGTCCATTGTACGCGCCGACACATCGTGCTTCACTGAGTTTCTTCCTTGTATGGTGAAGTGTACACGTTCCGATGTATCGGCCGTAATACGTGCGCCGGCCACACCCTCTATGTAAAAAGGCGCGGGCGGCCCGTGTACGCCGATCTTGTTCGCCACTGCCGACTCGATGAGTGTGCACGTAGAGCCGTCGTCCAAAAGGGCGTAAGTGTCGTATGTACCCTTCGGACCGGTCACTTGTACAGGCAGAATCTTGAGATAGGCAGCAGTGGAATTTTCCCTTGTCGACGTAACTATGGCTGTTGAATTTTCAACTTCATTTTCTTTCCTTTTTGTGTCGTGTAGAAGAGGGTGGTGCGTGTATTTGCATCCGTCGACTTCACACTGCTTTGGCTTGCAGTTATGCCGAAATTTGCGGACTCGCAAACAACGGAAGCATAGCCTGTGAGTTCTGGCTAGCTCCCATCTCGCAAATTGGTCGGCTTTCTTGAACACGTTGCAGTCGTACGGATGGTGACCCTCTTTCTTGCAAACTTGACACTTTAGTTGCACCGCAGTAGACTTCTGATCTTGAGTGTGGTAAGCACGTAGTCCTTTTCGTACGGCAGGCTCCCGCCGGTCTTCAACCGCAGTGAGCTCGGCCGGTGCGTAGCTTCCACATCGATCGGCGGTGACTTCCAGAAACTTGGACAGCGTGAGAAGGTCTGGATGATCTTCCGGCTGTTCGGCGGCGAAGTCGTAATACCTGTAGCGCAGCGCTGGCGGCAGTTTTTCAATGACGCTGCGTACCACTTCGGCGTTGTGTAGATAGTGATGCTTCTTCAGTGCTTTAACTGTGGCTGTGACGTTAAGCACCTTTGAAGCGAAGATGCAGATGTCTCTTGGGTTCTCGGCCAGTCGTGGTAGCGCACGGAGCTTGTTCAGTTCGGTCATTGCCAGTGCATCTGGACGACCGAACCTCGCGGCTAACATCTTCATAACTTCTTCTGAAGTCGTTGACCCGACGAAGAGACATAGTGTTGCATCTCTGGCGGCTCCCTTCAGGCTGTGACGTAACTTGGACAGCCTTTCTTGTTCGGAGAGGTGACTTGCAGCTTCATCATAGGCGGCCTTGAATGGCAGCCACTCGTTCGATGACCCGTGAAAAGACGGTAACTCGACGGTCCTCGGTGCAATGGCGGGTTGAACGGCTCTCGCTGCAAGTGTGATGGCAGTTGCTAGCTGATTGTAGTCAAACTCCCGTTGCGGTCGTCTCTCTTCACAATAGCGTGCTGGCTCTATATCTTCTCTCACTGGAACCGGTACTTGTTGCTCGGCGTGCCGCGTGACCTCGCTGTGGCCCCGATGAAGTGCGTCGCTGCACGTCTGCGGCGGCGGCGCTGCTATAACCTCCTCTTCATCGGTCCTGCGATGGTCCGGGCCTGGGACGTCGGGCTTCGGTACGTAGGGCTCCATGGTGAGTGCCAGCGTGCTTCTGTTGACCCAGTCGGTTGTTCGCTCGTTCCTAGTTGCCAAGTCCTCGTCTGCTTCGATCTCGTCTTCAGAGTCCGCCTCCAACGCGGCGACACGTGCAGCTGCCAGCTCCACTTCCTTCTGTAGAAGGAATTCTCGCGCCTTGGCCAGCGCTCTCCGCTTGATTGTCGACGTAGTGCGGGGCGCGCTGGGCGGGCGGCGAGAGGCCTCCTTCTGTGGGCTGGCTGTCCGGTGTGTGGCTGCTGTCTTGCCGGTTGTCGTCTCGCCGGTCGCCGTCGTCTCGCCGGTCGTTGCAGTGGCCGTAGTGTTCGTCGTCGTCGATGTTTCGGCTGTAGACGTCTCTGGCGTCGCTACGGCGGGTGCGGCGGCGGTGGCGGCGGCGGCGGGCGTCACTGTGGCGGCGGCGGCGGCGGCTCCGTCGACTTGAGCAGGCGTTGTCCTCCTTTCCGACTCCATACTTCTTGTGACAGGCATTTTTCTTCGTCGTCTGAAGAACTATTCCCAGTATCCGGCTGCTGAAGGACCAAAATGTACGGGCCCCTTCGATACGACCCGTACACTTTCGTAGATGAATATAAAAATAATAGAATGTAGGCACTGGCGGGCTTCGTTCTTCGACCTCCGGTTGTAAGTCGCAGGTCTGTGGGTTGGTGCAGAATGAAACGCCTGTTGCTGTCTTCAGAAGTATGGAGCCGTAGGTACTTGCTGCTAGGTCTGGACTGGCTTGGCTTTGGAGTGACTTGGCTGGCTATTTCACTGTAGTGTGAGCGCTGAGTGTAGCGGACGACTGGTACCGATCGACGATGTATGGCCCATATTTATACCCCCGCTGTGCGAGCGAGAGACACATGTGTGGGAAAGAGATAGCAATAGCCAAAATCGCCCAGACCTAGAGGCAATACCTGATCGTGCTCGCTTTATTTGTGTCTAAAATGTTTGTAAGTTGTACTATTATTTCATACATTTGACCCTTTTTCATATAAAACCATAAAAACTTTTGCTAAAGTTATTGTCGAAACTTATGGGTCAGTGAAGTTTTACATAAAAATGTTTTCATTATAAACTTAAAATTACGTTAATAGGTACATCTATGCACTATTGAGCTGTTGCAGCCAGTAATTCGCCGTTATAACTTTATTATATACTTGGCTTGCAACAGCTCGTACCTATACTAAACATGTAAAACTTATCTCTAACAAAGTATGTATGAAAACTGTGTAAACCTATTCTAATCCTTACATAAACAACTAGTACAAACTATACATAAACAACTATAACTATATAAAATGTGCATCACTTATACTACGCGCGACGGTTATTTATTTATGTACATAGTTGTCGCGAACAATATATATATATATATCTTGACGTAACCTTAATCTAAAATTTTCAGTGTTATCATGTGTCACAAGTCCTTTAAGAAATTGAATAAATATGACATTCTTACAACTTACGTAAAAATAGATATATGTATATGTTCACGCCTGGTCCCTCGCGTAGTGGGTAAAGAGAATTGAGTACCATAAGATCCTTACACACCTTACTCCCTTCTTTAACATTCATAGCTCATTTCATGCACGCTCGCCGTTTATGCAATAGATAATAGATTCATTATTATGCGAATGTCAAATTTACAGGCAATTTGATCTAAACTACACACAAAAGTACACAAATTGAAAAAGTAATTTACATCTAACCGTCTATGTAGAAAGGAACCTCGTCTAGTTTCCATGTTTAGATGATACGTTTTCTCTTATATTCTCCGATATATGTCAGTATCGTATCAGCCATCGATAAACTTTGAACTCTATAAATACGCGGCAATTTACAAAATGACGTTGTTACTGTCTCAATGGGCAAAGATTTATCAATGGCCTACATATACGTAATCACTTTCAAACAATCGAGAGTTCACATATCATGTGCTTGTTTGCCACTCGACTGCTATATTTTTTATAAACGACGAACGTTAAGATAAGATTGTGTGTGCAAGATAGATTGTGGAGGTCTGATCACATGTCAAAATCAGTGTATTCGTCCAATCCTTGGCCTAAGGTAACGGACCCCGCAAATTCTAATGCAGTAGGAAACGGAATAATTCTAAGAAGATAAGAAGAACGATGTTACAATAAGTAAAGAAGGCATATTCTGTTGGTTCGGACATATAGAGTGAACGCAAGAGAAAAGAATAACGAAATAGTTAAACAACACGAAAGTGGAAGGAAGTGGGAGCCAGGGAAGTACAAGATTCACCTACCACGATTGGTCATGTTTCATGAGAAAATTGTGTCAGGAGCACTAGAAATCGGCGAGCGGCATGAAAAGAGCTATGAATATTAAAGTAGCGAGGCGTAGTCATGTGGCGCTCGGTTCTCCCTGCCTAAAATCGTTTTCATCGACTCTCCACAGGCTACTTCCTTAACGATGTTTTCGGACTTCTAATTTAATTAACACTTGCTCGGCATTAAGTAAAGTAGCACATGGGTATACCCCTTGTATGGCATACGTTCTTACGCTATGCCTGTCCAACCAGCCTCTGTGTGAAGAAAGGAAATGCGAGACTCGGCTTCATCACTTGATTTTGTTTTTGGTTTCAGCGTGGAAGGATCCGATGGCTCCATCTTCCCCCCTTCACAGCTCAACAGAAACACCACGCTGCACGTCTTCTACCCAAACCTCTGCAGACGTCTGCCATTCGTCTATGAAAAAGACATTGAGGTGAGTATACTATGGTGTCTCATATAAAACAGAGATAGAGATAAATAATACAAAAGGTCTGAATGCATCTTTAAATTTGCTTCCATGGTGGGAGGCAATTCCTTGAACTGATGATGAACAAAATTGGGGGATACAGTTCAGTGTTGTGGCTACGTATCTATCATTTAGATTCAAATTTTTTTTTAATGCTACGTCGGGAGGTATAAAAGCATATGGCCCACCTGATGTAAAGCGGGTACCGTAGCCTATTAACGCTTCCGTTATAATAACTGTCACTCACGCGATGCCTCCTCTGCTGCTTGCACAGCAACTCCTTGGGAGCTTACTGGTGACCTCACTCACACGCAGGAACACAACAACCTTCTAGGAAGTTGTTATTTGGCTGCGCTCGTGGGTTCGATTCCCACACAGTACAAACATTTGTGTGCATGAACATGTCTGTTTGTCTTGGCCTGGGTGGTTTTAAGAGGGTTAGCGCGCATCAAAGCACGTCTGGGCAAACTCCACCTCACAGAAAACCGCAGCCAAATAACAACTCCTTGGAGGGTTGTCGTGTTCCATGTCACCAGTAAGCACCTAAAAAACAGGGTTGCTGTGCTTCCAGCAGTGGTGACATCGCGTGTTACTTGATGTATTGCGAGCGTTCATAGACTACGGTAACCGCTTTCCATCAGATGGGCCGTATGCTCGTATGCCTCTCCCACGAAGTATTAAAAAAACCAATAAGTTCTCTCACCGAGTTGAAGTTTAGTCGTGCAGAGAGATTCTCACGATGGTCTGCTCATCTGCTGATTTTCAACTTATTTTTTTTTCAGTTGGACGGTATCCCCCTTCTTCGCTACCGCATGCCGTTGAACGTCTTCGATGACCCCAAGCACAACCCAGCCAACCAGTGCTACTGCGAAGTGGACACGGCCACCTGCCCGCCCAGGGGAGTCATCAACGTCACTGTTTGCACCATGGGTTAGTAGCTCTTCACAGTACCATTGAACATTCAACTCGATTACATGTTTGATGATGTAACACGGGTGGCATGTCATCCACTATAGATCTATTCATTTATTTTGTGTACAGGAGTATGTGTACATACACGAGCTCGGTGGCGCAGTGGTGAAACGCGTTGTTACACTACTTTGACACCAATGCTATCACGGTTAACAAATATTTAAGGGCTCCCCATACAACAAACGTGATTGTTTTTGCCGTTTTTATAGATAATGGTACGGAACCCTTCGTGTGCGAGTCCGACTCGCACTTGGCCTATTTTTTATACTTATTTTAGATTTCCAATTTAAAACTGACATCGAAATGTTTATAAAATTGTGCGAGTGGAGAGCTCGATAACGCTATCGAGCTCTCCACTCGCACAGTTGCGCGCGTCATTCTAACCGAACACGCAGGTTAAGAAACGTCAACTGCAGCCTGCAACTATCTCGAGTTTCTCCGTTTTTCGGAGGGCACATTGAGCCGTCGGTCCCGGCTGTTGTCGATATATGACAGTCGTTAAGCTAAGTCAGTGGCCCTCGGGCGGCTTGAAAACACTGGCCTCCGCCAATCCGCCTTTAAGACAGGTAGGGCACGACGTTAGTCCGATTGGGGAAGTACCTCCACCTCACAGAAGATGGCAGCCAAATAACAACTGAGTGAGGTCACCAGAAGATGGAGAGTTGCTGTGTTGACAGCTAGGGTGGCAATCCGCTAGCGACATTCTTTTTATTGCTAATGTTCATAGGCTACGGTGACCGCCTTCCATCAGGCTTTGTTTGCTATCCGTCGTAGTATAAAAGAAAAATCCGCATTTGAGCAGCGACATTGTATAAATAAATAAATAAATATTGTCGGACAAATTACACAGCGCCATCTAGCCCCAAAGTAAGCGAAGCTTGTGTTATGGGTACTAGACAACTGATAAACATACGTAGATACATTTTTTTTTTGTAAATACATATTTATCATACATAGAAAATACCCAGACCAAGACAAACAGACATGTTCATGTGCACACAAATGATTGTGTTGTGTGGGAATCGAACCCACGAGCGTTGGTGTCAAAGTAGCGTAACAACGCGTTTCACCACTGCGCCACCGAGCTCGCTAACAATTCAATTGTTTTTTTTATTTGTCGGCCATTTCGACCATGTTCCTTAAGAGATAGGAACGGTGTTCCTGAACATTCCTATTCTACATTTTTATGCTGAATCCGAATCTGAAGTCAAAATTCGAATACACGATAAAAAGCGACAACAAACACACAGACAAACGCACAGACAAACATATAGATTTCATGTAGAAACGGTGTTCCTGAAAATATTTGTATATATGGAACGAAACCTCCTCGTGTCCAACACTATTCCCACACAAGGACTTCAGGAGAGGAAATGTGATCGATTTTATTCTGGAAGATCACCACGTTCGAGGTTATCCTAAGGATACAAGAGCCTACAGAACACCCACTGTTGAAACAGTTCCCTACTGGAGATAACCAGTTGGTTGGTCTGTTCATGCATTGGAGTAATTGGCAAGTAAAGGCATAAAAGGATAATAAAGAAAAATTGGAACCGGAAAATAATTCTGCTAATAAAAGTCTTATTTCTAACTTGAAAAGCACAAAGCTTATATCGCCGACGTCCACGTTTCGTCTAGGGCCGCCACTGTTTCCTAGCCGGGCTGCTTTGACGCCCCCTTAAATAACTGTGCATCTCTCTCAACGAGTTCTTTAAGAAGCTGCTCTTTTCCAGGTGCCCCTGCTATGGCTTCATTCCCCCACTTCCACTTGGGAGATCCTAAACTCCGCGAGGACATCATAGGCATGCGACCGGATCCCGTGAAGCACGACTCGTACTTGGACATCCATCCTACGCTCGGCATATCGCTCAGTGGAAAGTCCAGGTGAATCTATAATTTATTCCTTTTCCTAGACTATTGTATTCTAACACAAAAATATGTTTATTTGATTCAAGTTCATAGATAAAGATAAAAATTCTTTATTTGCCTTCACGGGCACTTAGACACGTCTTACATTCTCAATATTAAATCTTATTAATTTTTTAAAGTTTTTCTCTTTTTTAATTTACCAGCATTTCAAACGACCATTGGCGAAGAATAAATGCCAAAAGAAACTTGCCAATATAGGTATTTTTTCAAATCATCTATAGGTACATCTATATATATAAAAATGAATGTTTGTCTGTATGTCCTCTATGGACTTAAAAACGGCTGGGCAGATTTTGTTGAAATTTTCAGCGAATCTTCAGGTTAGCCCTGATCCTGTGAAGCTTGGTAGTGATCATATCACCCGTGCGAAGCCAGGGCGGACAGCTAGTATTACAATAAATATAATTATATGAGTGTGCATAGTAGTGATATCAAGTCGTACAAGTAAAGATATATTAATACATGTGCTGAATCATTTCCAAACATCTCTGTCAGTTAGATATTTATCGATTCTATAATACTCGTAGTTTATATAGAAAATAAAATGTGGAAACGCAATGAGACGATTTTTCATAGTAATAAAATCACCGCTACGTCTCAGGGGGTAAAGTAGAACGCGTATCTCCTATTGGTTAATTCAACAATCAACATGGCGGCACTTATCGGCTATTGGTTAAAATATCCTCCCATTGGTCAGTAGACTCGAATCGCTGAGATATTAAGGCGATAAACACTACGTATTGATGAAAGAGGGCCCTTCGTGCTCAATCAAGAGGATTATTGATTTGTCGAAGCGAGTGAGGTATGTAAAAACCAAGTCTTGTGGTTTTCGGCCTCTATGCTATTTTGACGAGCTGGGTGGTTCAGTCATGAATGACGAGATTTTGACACCAACGCTCGTGGGTTCGATTCCCACACAAGACAAACTGTGTGCATGAACATGTCTGTTTGTCTTGGTCTGGATGTTTAAAGAGAGGTAGGGCGCATCAAAGCTGCCCGTCTGGGGAAGTACGTCCGCCTCACAGAAAACCGCAGCCAAATAACAACTCCCTAGAGGGTTGTTGTGTTCCTGCGTGTGAGTGAGGTCACCAGTAAGCTCCCAAGGAGTTGCTGTGTAAGCAGCAGAGGAGGCATGGCACGAGTAATAATTTAATATATCGCAAGCGTTAATAAGCTACTGTACCCGCTTTACATCAGATGGGCCGTATGCTTGTATGCCTCCCGACGTATTATAAAAAAAAATGCCTACCCTCAAGGGATCTGGCGTGAACATATACATAAATAGTATATACAACGTCGGGAGGCATACAAGCATACGACATACCTGATGTAAAACTGTTACTGTAAGCCTATGAACGCTTGCAATACATTATCACTCGTGCGATGCCACCTCTGCTGCTAATATAGCAACTCCTTACTTACTGGTGGCCTCACTCCCAGGCTGGAACTAAACAAACCTCTAGTCTCTTAAATTCAACCAGACCAAGATAAACAGACATGGCATGCACACAAATGTTTGTCCTGTGTGGGAATCGAACCTCCGAGCGTTGGTGTCAAAGTAACGTAACAGCGCGTTTCACTTCTGCGCCACCGACTGTGTCTTACAGATACGAAACTTAACTCGCTATGAGAGAAAGAGAGAAAGAAAATATGTGCTCGCACCTCTCTCTCTTGCCCCTACATTAATATACGAAATGTAACTCTCTCTCAACTTCCGTTCGCCTCGCCCGATCACACTTTTCTTAACGCACTCGTCACGCATTCACCAGCAACCAAGCCAACGTGCGTAAAGAAGTTTTACTTCAATAATAAACGCGCTAAAATTATGACATAACGCTTGTAGATCGCATTAGCAATGATGATATAAGAAAGAGAATTGATCGGAAAGATAGTATCGTTGTTAAGATAAGATAGGCTCAGTTTTTTCGGAACTTCGGAGATGTAGAAACATTTCTGTTTTAATAATAAACCAGTCGCGCATGAAGGCAACGCACGTTCGCAAAAACGTGATTTAGCGCCTAAATATGTCAGCGTTTCGAGCCTACTGACCAATGGCAGAATATTTTAACCAATAAGCCGATAAGTGACGTCATGTTGATCCGTGAACTAGCCAATAAGAGCTGCGCGTTCTACTCTACGGTACGACCCGTATTGGTGAATTGATTTACTACGCAATCGGTCTCATCGGTTCTCTGTGGCTTATTTCCTTCATATGTAGGAAGAATGCAAGAGGAAAGAACGATGAAACAAATATATAATGCGAAATTGAAATGATGTAGGAATCAAGGAAGGCCAAAACTGACCAAATCGATCACGAGATTCACGAGTCACGACCAAACTAATCATATTATTAGAAGGTGATACCGGTTGCCCTGAAAACCGGCGATCGCTCATGAAAAGAAATGATAATGCAAGTGAAGAGTGTAACCCGAAAAATCATGTCATGATCGATTCTGTCTGCCTAACCTGCAAGGGTACACTGGCCCTTATTTTTGACGAGGTCGGTGGCGCAGTAGTTAGACTAACGTCAAAGTATCATACAGCCTTGGTGTCAAAGTATCATATTAACCTCTCCGCCACCGATCTCGTCAAGAAATGCTGAATATAAAGAAATATGTGATATATTAATCCTATCCTTATACTCGTATCTATAAAATGTACTGTGACAGCGATATTAATATACCTACTACCTCAAGGAGGAACAGGATCAGGCCGCACCCAAATAACAGCTCCCCTGGGGAGATCTAGTGTTTCAGCGAGTGAATAAGATTGCCAGTGAGCAAGGAAACGCTGCGTTAACAAAGAGATTGCCAACACACAAATGATACTTTATTATAGTAAACTACGAGTATATAACAAAATGATACAGATAGATTTTCTGTTCTGAACTCTAGCCATAGTGAGCATTATTTACGTGCATTCGTATTTTATTAGCTTAAGCAGAAAACGTTCTCCGGCTGACACGATGATAATGATGATGATGTCATTGTATATTTAAAATTTGTATTTTTTTTTTACAGCTTACAAATCAACATACAAGTAAAAAAGACTCAAATATTCTCAGCACTAGGATTCTTGAAGGACGATTTAATTTTGCCGATAGCATGGATAGACATGGTGAGAAACCACAGTAAAATAAAATTAATATAGATATTTTAGTGGCATCTTTATTATAGGTATAAAATTAAACACCATTAAAGGCCGTTGACTTGTTACTGCTAATTGAACTGGGTTCTGTCAAAACAGTAAATTTCGGTAATCATTCCATATTACATAGCATTAAGATTCAATTTAGTCTTCTCACATCCACTGAGACAAAAATAGCTAAAAAAGATAGCAAGATTAGATGCCATCTATCCTTTACTAAAAGTTGCCATAAGAATGAAATATAATTACAGCCTGAAACTATGTCTAGTACGTATCGTCGTGCGAAAGTTGCTCAAGGAATACGTATACATCAATTCTCCACTGATTTAAATTCAAAGTTGTAGTAAAAAGTGATCGCTAAACGTTTAACTTATATTTATTGTACAGCCAGTGTAGTGACTAAGTGATTGGTAAAATCCGTTTATCGATATTTAATTTCGTTCCAGAGTAAATAACAGAATTAAGTTTTGTAAAAACGGCTATCGATAATTCGCCAAGACAACAACAGTAAGCGCACGTGGCTGGTGAATCATCGTCAACCGACACACCAGCGAGCCGCGAGCGCCGGCCCGTGCTACGTTTACGTGGACTCGATAGCCGCCGTGCTTCGTTCAAGTGTCGTATTGTGCGAGTCGTATTATGCGAGACTGAATTAATAATTATCTGAGAAAAATGTTTCCCGAGTACAGTATATGTACCAAGTGCCAGCGAAAAATTCAAAACCGACGTTTCCTGAATTGTAGTTCATGCCAAAAAACATTTGACATCAAGTGTGCAAATGTATCGGAAAAGCGGTTTTACCTTATGGATAATTCACGCAAATTGTTGTGGACATGTGAAGAGTGTATTAAAGGAAAAAACAAACCCACAACCAGCACACCAATTTTCAAGTCACACCCCCATAAAGTAACAACGGCACTTATTACCAAAAAAAATAAAACAAATGATAAGAAGTCAAAACCAGTCGGTCCGGGCAGTAATAAAACAAGCGCTGAGACAGAGCCTACTATCAATATGTCAACAAAACAGTCATCATTATCAACGACCCCTTCGCAAAGCACAACTTCTCAAACGGAAACACCTACGACAATCATCCTTCAAGCCGGGCCTACACCGCTAGTTCAGGAACCATCTCCGATAAGTTCAACACTCACCTTCACATGCACTGCAAACCCAGTACCTGACAGAATTTTAATTGACAACTGCTTTTACGACGTGAATGAATTTATAAATTACTGCCGTGACGGTCACATAAAACGAATTGTAATTGAATTTTGACATGTTGAGTTGAGTTACCAAAAATATCATTTATATTGATTATTCATAATTATTTTAGTCGATATTATGACCATACTTGTATATATATTTAATACTCAAATAATAGCATGACGACGAAATGTTTCCACATCGATAGAACGATAAAACATGCATGTTCACCAATTAAATACATAAGACCTGAAAATGTACCTACCATGTTTTATGCAAATAATTATTTATTATTTATTTATTTACTTTGTTAGAAATTAAATTTTCATTATTTGAAATTATTGGAAAAAATTTCTATCACTAGACTTGGCTTTTTGTGGCTTATTTTATCCACGATTTTATGATAATTTCTATGATAAATGGTGAAAAAATGCTAAATGATGAAAAATTAATCGTATGGTAGTTGCAGTGCATATGTTAGTTATAAAAAATAAAGTATCGAATATGTTTAAAACCGTGCACATTTGCTATCAAGTATTAATTGGACAATTAGAAATCTGTATCACGGCTAGTACAATATCAGCGCGAACCTATATTGTATGCCCAAATAAAGTAAGCACCGATAATTCGTGCTATTGTATATTAGTACTGATATGGTGTAGCCAAATAATGCATATCAAACAATGCCTGATCCAATAATCATGACCATGGCTTCCAATTATCAGGATATGCATCATGGTCATGGACCATGCATTACCTGACCATCTTTATCTGGATATACATTATTATCTCCCAGGTATATTAATTGATACAATATTCATTAACGCCCAATGGTACCTATATTTTATCAATTAATATAGTTTTAAAATTTACAATTTGCTTTTGCAAATAAAACGAAACTTTTCATAAAAATTTGGGTTAGTTAAATGATTAAACCTGTATACAAAAGATATTTGAAGATGTTTATTAAACTACTTAGGTAATGTTTTGCTATTAATCCTTACATGTGAATCAAATCGTATATTTCTCAACTAAACACAGATTGACCTATTTAATTCCATTTAACCGTCTTCGAAATATTGATGTACAGGAATAAAATAAACCTTCGAGACGAACACAGAACATTCTCTTTTTGTAAAGTTCTCTGATGACATAAAAGATGATAATAAGAAATTAATATCTATATAAATCTAGGAAGTGCCTAGTGCCAGCAAAGTATTTAATCTTATTTTGATCTCATATAATTTAATGTGTCTAGTAATTTTCTATTAGGAGCCACTTCACAGATCTTATGTTAATACGTAAATATTATTTTACGTCGATGTTTGTCTCACTTAATAAAAATGTTGTAGTCATCCTATTAGAACAAGATCAGTGACATCTGTTTTTTTTCATTTCATTCAGTACTCAGTCCAGTTAGTAATAATAAGTCCATGCTAGCGGGAGATAAGACCAAAACAATAGATATTTGCAAAGCACATTATTAGCTTGTGTTAATGCTAATCTTTATTTTTCAGTCTGTAGAGGAGTTGCCAGAGAGTCTTCGAACGCTTATTTACCATGGAACATTCTCAACAGCGGCCGCACAGCTAGGACTTACAGTCACGTGTGTGATAGCGCTAATTATCTCTGGAATTTGTATAGCCATGCTATTATTTGGCAGAAGACCGAAACCTTGCGCAACGTTGAAATTTCAAGCAGAAAAAACACAGCAACTATCATAGAATTTAACAAGATAATGAAGATATCCACCGATATTCTACTTCTTTTTCAGTCTGCAGTCCTCGACTGTATAGATCTAGAATAGCAGTTCTTAAAGTTTGGGGACGGTGTGCGTATCGCTATTCATCGGTGCGCATATAGTCGGGTACGTCGGTTGGTGACGGGGAATAGGTATGAAATAAAACCCTTTATATGAATATATTTTTGTAAAATCATGTACAGAGTTCAGATTCCCAGAACATTCCAATATTATAAGAATATAGCTGAACAATTGTGTTTGCTATAATCACTGGGCTGTGTCCTATAAAGAGGTAAATTAGGTAAAAGATATATATATATATTCCCAATACTATATTTTCGTTAAATTTAAAATATTTGCACAATCATATCTGTAAATTAAAATAGTTTAAAATGTTAAAAAATTTCATTAAAAAATGATGTGAATGTGCCACTGATAGATTTATATTATATTGATGAGTGTCCATGTAAACTGTTCTAAGAGACATCAAATACTTGTATGGTAAACCTAATAGTATATATGTGATCGTACAAATTGTACTTTATTCATATTTTAATTATTGTTAATTTACAGTATAGGAAAAAAACAAACACAAAACAGTTTTCACAGCCGTTCTTAGTGGAGAACTCAGTCCTTTGATTAGAGACCTATATTTATCGGATGGTGTAAAGAAACCCGTAGCTATATATGAAGAGCTTGTAGCTATTTAAATATCATTATATTTTAAAATTATGTGGTATATGTTAGAGTCACTAAACTAGCGAACTTCTTTACAAAACAAATTGTACATTGAAAGTATATCAGCATTGATATGGAAGCAGTGAATAAGGAAAGATTCGCGTTAGTGGCAAAATGTTAAACTGTTTATTAAATTTATTTAACTAAAACATTCTTAAATGTTTTTTTTTTTTAAACAAGGCAGGTAATATTATATAATAATTAAGAAACTAAAAAAAAATGTATGTGATCCGACGCACGACTGGAGTTTATTCCTTAATAACGATAATTATGATATATATAGAATCGAAAAAGGAGGTAAATGAAGACACCTTCTAAAATAATAAGAATAAATTTTATATTATTCATAAATGTGAACAATAGGGTTACAAATAAGCGCATCCACGTGTTTTTCGGATTCTTCTTCATTACCACACGAATCAATTTCTATCATATTTTCCAATGTTTTTTTTAACTTAAATCACTTGATTATTTGTTTATTTTAATGTACTATACATTAAAATATACGTAAAATATACCAATAACTAATACGTAGGCACGCATATACACATACTAACACACGACAACGCTGGGACCCTATAATAAACAAGTATGTGGTTGTCTCTTTTTAATACTTCTATCACATTCTCTCGCACTGTAAAACCTACAGATGTATAAGTTTATCTTTTTTTTAAGCGGACGAGCGTAACGCCATGACTTTTAGTTAACAGTTTTACTTACTCCTAATAAAATTTCCGTACCAGGCCTTATAGCTCAAAATTTTTTTTCGTTTAAGGAGTGAACTCCAAAAACAATATATAGTCATTAAATAGTAATTTGGATAGAAATGAATTTGTACAAATTATTTCAGATGAATTTTAAATAGAGATTTTTTCAGTCCATGTATGTTTTTTATAACATAAAGAATAATTTAGTTTAGTTTTAGGGTTAGAAAATGAATTTCCTTGTCTTAAAGGGTTTACGAGAATTACTTAATATTATCTGTTGTTAAGCCCATGTGTACAGACATTACCTGTATCTTGAGTCTGTAAATAAATATACAAGTCGGACTTATAACCTGCAGTTGGACATTTCTAATTTCATCCTGTAAAACACAGTACACATATTTTTATTTATCGAAATGGCATGAAGAATAATGAATAAATAATAAAAGTTATCACTCCTGTCCATGTGATGACGATGATTTTGTGATGCCATTTTTTTTTTCATTAAATATGCGCTTATCTGTTGGTACGATAAAGATAGGTAGACTGTGTAGTAATATGAGATTTGAAATGTCATATTATTGCCAGTATAAAAGTCCAACTTACGAGCCCTATTACTGCATACTAGCACAGCTATTGTAAAAAAATTTTGTTTATTTTCTTTCGTTTTACGAGTTATGGTTTTATCACAGTAACGAAAAAATAAAATTTGTTATATTACAGGTTTTTGAATTAAATTTTAAATTTACGAACATTGTAATTTTCTTTACAAATATCTGCAATCAAGCAAAACAGCTTTTAAAATGTAAGATTTCGAAATAATGTTTTATTTCAAATTCCATTTGGCTGTGGCTTACTTGTTATAAAATGAGCTTTGTTTACTTAATTATAAGATATAAGAATAAATAATAGAGGTCGATGATGGTAGAAATATAAATTTGTATTTTTTTTTAATAATTTGCTACATATCTTAGGAAAAGAAAGCGACTGGTGGAATGTCTTATACCCTGAATATTATTTATTCTTATGGTAGTAGCTAAGACTTATCTAGTGACATTATAAAATTAACATAATATACTTAGCACAAAATGAACCAAATTAACAAAGGAGATTATGATTTATTTCATGTAATTAGAATCTTACAATCAAGAGTACGTTAAATTCAACATTTACCTATACAGTGGACAATATTGAAATGCAAGTGTTTATATTGATGTATTCTTGACTGCACGAGCTATCGCATTTTATTTCATTAATCTTGGAGTATATTCACATTGTTTTAATTCCTATCATTTTTTTTATGATGTTAAATATATTTACATATATATTTTAGTTCTAAGTACTCGGATGTGATCTTTTAACGCTCTATTCTTTTTAATACCCTTAGGCATTCAATCAAATTTTCAGAATAAGTAGATTTACCACGCCGAATATGTAACCTCGTACAAAGAATTATAGTTATAAATGAACGAGGCGCGAAATTTGTAAGAAGAACTTAAATTGTGACTATAAATAATTCAAAACAATTTATTCTTAACAATTTAAACCAAATGTACAATCACATCACGGTGCACTTGCGAATCTGAAGATTAGTGATTTAAAGCAATTATTATTGCAAGATTAGTGAAATTGGTTTTTGATAAAAAAAAACTGTACTGAGTTGGAAGGAAATTATGAGCAAATTACGCTTCAGTGTAAAAAGTTTGACGTACCTACACTTATCTGCACCATCATCTGTACGCGATGGAAAACTTACATATTTCTCTCTATTACAGAATTTTATAGTAAAATTCTGTAATAGTTAGGGATATTATCAATTTGCTATGTTCCCAGATAACACAGCCCCAATATTAAAATCTTCATATCATTATATGCAACAGCGGCTTTTGTTCAATTACACCAAAATTAAAAGTTAAACACATTTTTATTATTGGGTATGTTATGTGATATAAAAGTGAAACGATTATCTTACTGACAATTTTCGTCTATATCTAAAACCAAGTATGTTTTTGTCTGAAACCGCCATTTAGTTTTGAGTGGGGATAAAACATTGGAGATAGAACATATGTTACAAATTTTACTTCAATACGCAATAATGTTAAACAACAGTTTAGCAAATCAGTAACGATTTAAGACGGTCAAAATTTAGGCTACATTTTTTTTCAGAAATTTCATCAAATTCCGTTCACCGCACACAAAAAAATAGTGTTTAACTCCAGTACAATGTTATTTCATTTGCCTAATAGATAAAGGTCAGCACACGTTGTTTCTAAGTGGGTCCATAATATTAGGCATGGGTTTTTTAATCCATCGTCCACGTTAATCAGCGATTTTAACATGCGAAGTCGAAGGATCTCTCGTATCGACAAGATAAATGAGCTCGTCCATATATAAAACCTTAATTTCAAATAAGGACTTGAATTTGAACTCTATTAGCATAAGAACAGAGTATGCAAACTAAGAAAATATTTATTTTAGATAAAAAACATCAACTCTCCCATTTTTTTCTCATTAGTTTTAATTATTTATGTAAGTAGATATATGTATATGGAAGATCTGTTAATACGAGTTAATTTTAGAAATAATTATATGCGAACCAGTGAATTTTTAATAGTACAGGCTTTTGTAATATAATTATTTTATATGTTCATGTTTTTATTTTAACCCGAGTTCCATTTCAAACAGAAGTAATTACTTAATATGATAATATTTTAATTGAAATATTATCGTATTTCATGAATGAAATTTGACAAAAACATTAACGAATATTAAATTTAACGTGTAATTTATTTACAGGCTATAATAAAAAAATAGTCAATACTCTCTAAAGGGCTGGTGTGTTCCTACGAGTAAGTGCTATAACCAGTAAGTTTCTAAGAGGCTGCTATGTTAACAGTGGGAATGGCAACAACCAAGCGGTACTCCTTATATTACAAGTTTTATGTAACCGTTTTGCATTACGAAGTTATATTAAATATTAAAAATATGTTACTTTACCGCACCAACTGTAATAAATTTGTCAATATAAAATTATAAATAAATTAAAATGGCTATTTAGTATCATAAAAATTACTGTTTGTTTATTTATATATGTGAGATGAACATAATTCTTTCGTGCCGCTATTGGGCTTCGTAATTAAAATGGAGTTTCATTCCGCATTCATTTTTACATCAAAATAAAAAAATATTCTTTAATGACCTTGAAAATTATAATCCACAGGGTACAATTTGGGTATAATACAGAAATATATATTTAGGTACATCCCGACATAATCAAAATTTTAATCAAATTTAAGTAGATAAATGAAAACTCTCTAATCACACTCTAAAAATGACACATTTCCACATTTTTGTTTAACATTTTTATCTCGATTTGAGTGGGATCTCTTAGTGTACAGCAGTAAATGATCCGTAAAGTAATGGAGTTGCCAAAAGAAATCTAATTAACTCAAACCCGAGGATTTTACAGTAGAATTCATCTATCCGCCTTCAGCATGCATCATTCATGCATGCATCAGCATGGCTCGTTAAAACAAACCAAATTAACCTGAACTCGATAGATTTACTAGTAACCATTAAATAGTTAACTATCCACCTCCAGGATGCATCGTCAGCCCTTTGTTACAAGGTGTAATGTAGTTAACTCGTTAAAACAAAGCAAATGTACCCAAACTTCAGGATTTATTAGATAACGTTGAAGATCATCAGGTTCAATCTCATGGTTCTATCATCTAATCAGCTCTAAGGAACCAAATAATTGTATTATACTGCCATTGGTATTACACACATTTGCGAAGTTTTACAATAATACTTTTTCGGAGGATAAATTTGCCTTCTAAGATTTTTTTACATATGTAGTTAACTAATCTGTAAAGTCGAAGCCAATAAAAAGGTGATGAGGTCTTGTGATTTTGGTCTTGTTGACCATGTTATTACAGATGTTGTAGAGTGGAGCCTAATGGTCATAGTCAAGGTTGAACACGAGTCTGCGGTCTCTTCAAAATAGTCTTTTATAAGTTCTTATTTCTGATACTTTCTTTAAAAATGTCTCTTGCTTTTAGTAACAATGAGTATTTTATAGATGGGTTGAGATACTTGCTTGTAAAATTATTTTAGTGGGTTAGTATGGGTATAAAGTTTATTACTAAAATGATGTAGGTGCAGGTGTGTCTGTTTTGTGAAAAGTGTTAAGTAGGTCGGTATAATGTATTGGTAAACTTGTATGGTAATCAATTACAAAAACGTAGTGCAATGTTTTTATAGTTAATAGATTCAGGCGTTATTTTGCGAAAGTCAAATTTACATGTGCAATTTGATCCAACCTGCTTTGTGTGCTTCCGCCACCACGTATCGGCGTATAAAAAAGGTCACACTTCGCCGAGCATCTCATAGACAAAGGACATAACTTATCCCCCACTAATACATACATATCAAATTTTACTCACATAGACAAAGGTTTAAAATTAATATTAGGGAACAATTAGAAATTAATAAACATAAAAATTCTAAAATTACTCTCATGAACAAACAGACTGACGTAAACCATTCCCCACTATTAAATATCTTTTCGCTCACACCATCCACCCCCACCCTCAATTCAATATAAGGGACGGCACTGCGATGGATTTGTCACTTGTAGCATGTTATTCTTACGATTAACGTCTACAACGCCTGATGATGCCTCGTGGAGAGGCGAAATACGTGTCGCAGCGACGACCAGGCCAGTCGTGGCAGCGACGGTGGTGGTGGGGGCATGCGGATTCTGTTCCAGATGGCGGACGACCGCAGCAGCCGAGACAGAGACTACCGGAGCAGCCATGGCAGCGTCGGCATGTAGCACGCACTAACAGTAGTGGGTGGGTGCCGGCCGGCGCTAGGCCGCATGAACTAATTGGTGGCGGAAGCACACAAAGCAGGTTGGATCAAATGTTTTTATAACGGGTCACATATAGAGTAGGTACAAAATTGGGGTTGTTAAATACTCGTAGCGAATTTGTAAAAAAAACAAAAAAAAAATTACCTCTTAATGTTAATCAGTGATCGAATAAACGTTTTATCTATCTATCTCTTTGTTCGAGCGCTGGGTGACCACTAGTATAAATTCAATAAGAAATAAATAGTAGAAATTAAAATACATGGATGGCAATCTCATTACGGGTCGAATAAACTAGGACTTCTTCCCGCGCTTTTGACAAGTAACATTGTTGTTTTACTTGAAGTTTTTACATTTCAGTATAAAATTAGTTTTGTGTGACAATTTCGATAGTATTTTGTGCCATAAGTGCTAGTGAATTTATACAGTAATGAAAAAACTCAAATATAACACGATTATGCACTTTCTGGAAGAATAAGTTCATCAAGAAAACCTTGTAAAATCACTATCGTTTTATAAGTGGTATTTAAACTGGGTTGATTGGGTCTAGGTACCCTTCCCAAGTATTTTTTCAGCAGAGTTCCTGAAGCTGGAATATAGAATTAAGATTTTCAAATTGTTCTAAACTGATGACTTGGGTGTATGAGCTAGATCCCTTTGCCTTTCCCCTCGGCGATAATAAGAACCAATCGAATAAACTAGACCCTGTTAAAACCTATTTTTTTTTATACATCGTCGGGAGGCATTCAAGCATATGGCCCACCTGATGTAAAGCAGTTACCGTAGCCTATTAACACTTGTAATATATTAAGTATCGCTCACGCACACACAGGAACACAACACTCCTCTAGGGAGATGTTATTTGGCTGTGGTTTTCTGTGAGGCGGAGGTACTTCCCCAGATGAACTGCTTTGATGCGCCTTACCTCTCTAAAAACATCCAGACCAATATAAACAGACATGTTCATAGACACAAATGTTTGTCTTGTGTGGGAATCGAACTCACGAGCGTTGGTGTCAGTCTTTCCTTTTCGAGCTTTTGTTATTTTGTTGACAAAATCTTTACTGTTACTGTTATTACAAGAAATAGCATAAACATGAAAATAATTATTTATGCTATGGTAGACTTATCCCATCTGAGAATTCTTCCAGGCAGCCATAAAATAACTGATATTATTTGAGCACAAAATCATACACATATCAATAAACAGACGTATTAATTTAGGTATGCACAGACGTAAACACATACATACATACGAAATATTAATACATACATATACATATAATATACGCATATCAATTGATGGTACAGAAAATTAACATAAATTATCAGGTGTATTAAAAATCAGAGCTTAAACAATTTTGACTAGAAAAATGAATACATTAGGCCATTTTTACTTTAAAAGGAATTTCAAAGACATACTTGCACAGTACAAGAGTTCGCATAGAAATACTTTTATATAAATGTATCGGATTGTTACGAGGATTAAACAGCATTTGAAAAAGAACCTTGAGAATATTCCTGCGATATTCATTTGGATATTGTTTCTTATTCTTATATGGAGTGAACTTAGTTTGTATCGTAATTCAGTTATACAAACAAACTGTTGCATTTGCATGCCGACTATACATCTTAACGAACATTATTTGAATGCATTTTAGTTTATTAAGCAGGTCTTTAGTAAGGTCCAAATATGCAACATCTATATAATCTATCATAGAGATAAGAATGATCATACTTAGCAAAGCTATAGTACCAGTAGAAAAATAAACAAGTAGGAAGGAAATATTGGAGGCATTTTAATGATATTAGGGCATACCACGCTTTGCAAATTTGGTATAAAGTGAGGACAACCAATAACTATCATAGTCGTAATCGTCGGTCCACTACCAGTAGTAGATTGGTTCGCGACCATCGGGTGAAGCAGAGGCGTAAATTTTAAGGCCATTGTTAACTGAATAGGCGAAAGGCTTGAGGAACACCAGTTTTGAGTTCACGCCAGTCGAACCTAGCTATTTCAACCTTTATCAGCTGTTTATGTCTGGAAAGCTAATATTCGCAAATAATGAATACCTTGTTGCTATCTTACGTGAGGTTTATTAACGATGAAAAAAATATGTCAATAACTATTATTTGCTAGTAATTTAGAGACAAACATAAAAGCAGAAACCATTACCATTATTTTCATTGTATAATATTATTTTTTAATCATTATATCATTTAAAATAAATAAACAATATACGTTGAAATTTTGCAACCTATTTAGGGCGCATTTTTCGTTGTAGACGGATTTTAGTTTTTGTCTACGTACTGTCTCGACACGAATTCATACAAAAAAGGTGTGACGCTGAAAAATAAAAAATGTCGTCGTGATGTTGACCTTGTTGGTTGATTGATTGTTGATAAAAAACGAAACCCAGAATTAAAAAACGGTAATAAATTAACTCAAGTTCAATGTCATTTAACTATTATTCTTATATTACAAAATTGGAACCTACCGAAAATAACATGATTTCTACTCTGTCAAAATAAAAATGAATTGGTATTATTTACTGTATAATAAATTCGCACTTTATGAACTGATGGTTGTTGTAAGGTAGCGGAAAATATTTGCAAGATATTAAGAAAATTAAAGTTTATACCATAATAAAGGCTTTGTCGCTTTATTCAGTCATAAACATGAGAGTAATTTCCATTTTATATTTATGTGTTTTTAATTCCATTTTATATCTATATATTCGTTAATTTTAATGTCACAATTCATGGAAAAGCTAAATAATTTTATGAGTGAAAATAATTTACTACAAAAATATTTATTACTAGAAAATGTAAAAACATGTCTGCTACAATATAAACCTTGCTTTTATTACTTGCATTTACTACAAAATAAACTTTTTCATGCCATAAAAAAATTAATAATTTATCAGGTGTTCTTTATATAGACATTATCAAGCTTAGCAATAGTTAGCGTTCTTAACCATATTGTAGTCCACGTATTAATAATAGTGTGTTTTGGTTCTAGTTCAATTACGTTTTAGGGCAACACTATATAGCTGTCGGATTCATTATATCCATCCATAGACATCCGTCAAACGTCAGCCATCAAACAAAATCTCTTTCTTTTCTTTCCTTTCCAAAGTTTGTGTGCGAACATGGCGGTCGGTAAAAATAAAGGCCTCTCGAAAGGTGGCAAAAAAGGTGTGAAAAAGAAGATGTAAGTTGCAAATAAATTTAAAATCCATTTATTGATAATTAAATGTTATAGTTATTTGATATTTCTCGCGTCAAAGTACTGTGATTGCTGAAATAATTCTTGATACAAATTACAGTGTCTCGTGTCGGTCAACATAAATTCATTTATAAATGTAATAAATTTGTTACACTTGTACTATCAGCTATATTTTATTCATGAAATATGTCAAAAATCAAATCATTGTTTTGTGTTTTACAAATTTGAATTTCATGGCTTGTTCTTCAGTGGCGTGAACTTATAGGTTAACTTTTAACTTGAACTTTAATTTCAGCGTTGATCCTTTCACACGTAAAGACTGGTACGATGTCAAGGCACCGTCTATGTTCACCAAGCGGCAAGTTGGGACCACTCTCGTCAACCGTACCCAGGTTAGTTTAATTTGTTTATTTTTTATGTAGTTGGAACCTAAATGATTTAGGTAGATCTACTTGCTGAAAATGGTTTTCGTAACTGGCATATATTTATTTGATTAATAACATAATTGCAGTAACCTATAAACAATATATACACGACTCCTTGCTTCCAAATTTCCACGTGTTTTATTTATATATATACATATATTTATAATTATATTCGATGACTAATACACAATAACTTAAATACCCAATTCATGATTTTATTGTCCACGTGTATTTTATTGAATAAAATTTCATGCAAAACTGCAAAATGGCCAAGAATTTAATGTATGGTTTTACTATATTACTAAGGTTAGTTATCCTATCTCGAAATTCTAATATCTTCAAACTCGAAAAAGATAACTAAATCAATAGTCACAAGTACTTTATAGTTTTCCTGTAGTCCTGTGGTCAGAGAGTCTCCTTAGGGGAGGTTAAACATATAAGTGGTCCAAGCTGTTGGTAAACAGGATAATACTAAAAGAATTAAGTTGAATAAATAGGATGGTACACATGCACATGTGTCAATTTGAAAAGAATACAATGCGAAAACAATGTTAGTTCTATGAACTTTCATTAAACCAAGTCGGTGATCTTTTAGAAAATACTGCAAATGTGTACACATAAATATATGTGCAAACCACTACGTTCTAATGTATGAAATATTATGAGACACTATCTGTCTAAAAACTCTTAAAACATACTGACTGTATATGTGTATATGCAGTCAGTATGTTTTAGCATTTTGGTGCTTATTAAAGACTACTAATCTGCAGTCAAACAGCATGTTGCACTCTTTACATTTAATTTCAAGAAAACCCATATTCCAACAGTAGTCTAAGTATATGTCATATATGTGATTTAGGGTAAAAATCTTAGATATTAATATTATTATCTTAAATATCTTATAGATCACAGGAACCGGACGAGCGTGTATGAAAAGAGCTATTAATGTTAGAGAAGTGAGTGAAGTGTGTACAGACTGCGTCTTATAGCTCTCTGTACTCCCTGTCTACCACGCAAGGCGTAGGGGTGCAGACATACATACATGTTAGAACTATCTAAATGATGACACACCTAGCTCGCAATGACACAAATGTGATGAGAACTTTGTTCCCTTTTGATTTAATGCTGAATGTATCTTCAAACTATCACCAGACTTTAACAAATACTACTTTGTCTTCATATATGTCTTTGTTTATTTTAAGGGTACGAAAATTGCATCAGAAGGTTTGAAGGGTCGTGTGTTTGAAGTATCGCTGGCCGATCTCCAAGCTGACACTGATGCTGAAAGGTGTGTAGGTATATTTTTAAATTACTATTGTGCTATCTCACCCTCATTTCATCCCCCTTTTACACTCATGTGGCAAACATACATCTGACGATTACTGTATGCTGTAATAATATAAATACAACAGATATTACTTTGTTACCATGAGTGAACATGCTAGAGTAATACAAGGTTAAAGCTCAGAAAAATAAATTTAGATTTTGATGCGACGCTGCACGAGCCTTCTAGCGACTAGTCTAAAGATTCGTCGCGCGGCCGACCGCGGTGCAGCTAACAGACCCGCGACGGCGCGCGCGCGTTATTTTCCTCATTGAGCCTTAACATTTATTTTGGAAATTTGTCTTAATTCATCTTAGAAACATTTCACCTATGTTATAGTTTTACGTTACGTTTATGTGTTTGAACTTTATATACTTTTTTCAGCATTTAGAGTGTACGCCCTGGTTACCATTCCTAGTGTCAATGAAGCAACTACTAAGCTTACTCACATCCTTTGCTTGCAGGAACATGACAATCCTTGGAAGTATTACTTATTTGTGTGTATTCTATTAAGAGACTTCCTATGTATATTCCTACATCTAACCTGTCTTTTATGCCAGAGTCTCTCTGAAAGAACAAAAAGTTATGACTATTGTATAAAAACC
The DNA here is from genome assembly GCA_947507595.1 of Pyralis farinalis. Lineage (NCBI taxonomy): Eukaryota > Metazoa > Arthropoda > Insecta > Lepidoptera > Pyralidae > Pyralis > Pyralis farinalis. The sequence goes on from OX382263.1 coordinate 5,080,195, forward strand.
TTGCCAGTAATCTGTACTTGCAGTCCAGCTATATAAAGATAGCTTTCTTATCTTTGTATCGTTACAAACTGCAGAAATTAATTGCAATCACATTACGATGTGCCTTTAGACTATGCCTATAAGGTCTATTATGTCATTGCTACATTAAATTGCTCTAATGGCAGCCTCGCTTGCTTTGAAGTGACTACCTCTTAAAACATAGACCATGACGAACATACATGTTCATGCACACAAATGTTTGTCCAGTGTGGGAATGGAACCCACAAACCTTCATATTTAAGTATCCGTGCTTACTACTCTGCCACCAGACTCTTCCAAAAGCTTTTTAAAACCTGATATTCCCACTGGATTGTTGCAGTCTATAGTTACCATATGTAAAATTCAGTATAGTTGACAAATCCTTAGACTTAGGTACTGGACCCCACCAGTACAAATGAACTAGCAATCGGATTATATAGATAGATAGGAAGAAGAGAAAACCTTCATCCAATGTTTTAACATATTTATTATTATAGGTCCTTCCGTAAGTTCCGTCTGATTGCTGAGGATGTGCAGGGACGCAATGTATTGTGCAACTTCCACGGTATGGATCTCACCACTGACAAGCTCAGGTATGTGTATATCACAAACATCAAGCATGCCTCTACAGGTCACAATAACACCTATTGATTTCACTATAAGGAAACAATGCTTGTATTGTCGAAAGTAAATTGCAAAGTAAAACTAACTATAGTATAGTCTAGGAGTAAGGAATATCAGTCATTGGGTAATCTGTGGGGATATTCACATTGTCTTGGAAAGCTGTATTCGAAAGTCTTAAGTTTTTATTCAGATTCCATACATTTTCATAGACAAATTTTTGAATCCAATTAGAATATAGTGTTTCAAGGCGCTATGTGAATAAATACCCCCACTGATGTAAAAATATAGAGTTGGCTTCTTAAAATAGCCGAAAACAACGAGTCAAACACATAACCCTCCTTGGGCTTGCTATAGGTGTGTAAATAAAAATAGAAAGTAATTACAGGCTCATAATTTGAAATTGATTTATCGAATCGAATATTCAGGGTATAAGGAATATCAGGATTAAGAAATCTAATTTCTTTGCTTTGCATCCCTAATTATGTTACTATGACAATTGTCAAAACGGGCCTATTATTTCTCTATAACTGTAATTAGGTAATTATTGCGCTTTCAAATTATTATAATACCTGTCATTTTGAATGATAGAGCGTACTCTACTTATTCAGTGTGTATGTGTATTCATTCATTCAGTGTCAGAGGTATTTCAAATAAGGATGTATCAAATGTTTTCCCCTGTTATTCTGCAGTCCAGCTCTATGAGAACTCTACATAGTCCTCATAGCGTTTCAAACTGCATATATAAAATGCGATCATATGATACAGTGCCTCTATATATCATGTACATAGGCCCTTCATGTCATTGCTACAAACTTGTCTAGTTAGATGCAACATTTAGGCCAGAGATTCTCAGTGTCCTTGACACTTGGAGTAATTAATCAGAAATTTCTCAATATTACCATAGTATTAACTTTTAGAGTATAATGAAGAGGGAAGCGCAACATGACGCGGTCCCTACACACCTCGCTCGCTTCTTCTATCATCTATTTTTATAGACATATAAGGTGACCAACTTGGTTGTGGTAGGTGTTTTACCAGAGAGAGACTTTGTACAAAAGTTGTCTGCATGGGTACCTCTGTCTCGCCTATTTCTACCGCCAAACAGCTATATTTATATAGCTGTTTTCCAGTTTGAAGGGTGAGATATGGCAGAGATATTACTGGGTACCGTGACGAAACATCCTTAGGTCACAAGATTGACAGCACGTGGTGTTGCAAGCGTCAATAGGCTGCGCTGACCGCTCACCATCTGATGCAGGTCGCATGCTTGTTTGCCAATCTAGTTGCATAAAAAAAAAACTTTGCCTTCCAGCTTTTCTATTTTAGCCAAAACTCTTTAAATTAGCTTCTAAAATTGATTTCTCTTGCAGATGGATGGTCAAAAAGTGGCAGACTCTTGTTGAAGCCAACATTGATGTGAAGACAACAGATGGATATCTCCTGCGAGTGTTCTGTATTGGATTCACAAACAAGGACACACTCAGCCAACGGAAAACCTGCTATGCCCAGCACACCCAGGTATGATTGTTATCCACAACTTCTTTGCACCATTATCATATTTCCCAATCCCTTAGTATGGGTGGATTGCCTTGCACATTCCCCAATGTTTTCTTTCACTGCTCATAGTCAAATGACAAATATATACACAAATCTGAAAACACACATGTACTGTTTTGAACTGGTACTGGTCTATTAACAGACTAGTTGTTTTTCCACTAGGCTATGACTGGTCATAATGGATTATTATCGGCAATTACTACTTGGTAAAACTGAAGATCATCCTGGTGACATTGCTCACTCACAGAAAAACTATCCTTCTGTAAATCATTATCTATCTGCAATGTTTTATAATTTAAATATACTTCCCCGATTGTATTGTTCCAAATTAAATATCACTATTACCTACCCATAGCCAAACACTTGTCTATTTAAAGACAACCATATCCTACCTGGCATGACCATGGATGGATGTCTCCCTTATATCTTCAAAAGTATTTTACAGTTTTCTACTATTTACATTTAGGAGATATGACAGTCATGGGAAGAATTATTTCTAGCATGACCACGCTAATACTTGCTTGAATTTTTAAAATCTGTTTTTTTTTTTTAATTTAAATCACAATTTAAAATCTTTACTGGAAATGCGATGGTCATGTAGGAAAGAATAATTTCTTATGACCACAATTAAACTTTCTTTTACTTGAATTTTTAAATGGTATATAGACATTTCGAAATAGGTTATGTTAAATATAGGTATAGGCATAAGAAATATATATTTATTTATTTTAATGCGCAATTTCTTACAGCCATAAAGTAAGTTATCTGTTTATGGTGCAGTTATTATTGCGTAGAGTGAATATAGGTTATGGCTTCATCACGAACGCGGCTTTCGGGCGTGCTGTTGGCTATTCGTGGTGTCGCTACATTCCCTCCTGCATTTTAAGGAGAATGCCAGGTATTGGTCCAGAATGCACCTCTTTATTTTTGTTTGTGGTGCCTAAATTATAGAAGCTTAGAAACCTAGGCTTCTATGAAATCCCAAAAGAAACTTGCCAATATAAAAGTCTGGCCATAAATACTGTTATATAGAAACTTCTTTTTTTCAACTTTAAATATTTTGAATTTGGAATGCCTTTGTTATGTTAAAAACTTCTTTCAGTTTCCCGCCGTTTTACATACTTTTTTCATGTTTATTATCAAATTACAATATGAAATGGGGTGTTAAAGAAAATAGAATTGCCTTGCACAGTGTCTATGGAGCCATGGGTCATATTTAACACTTCAAAAGCTTGGTATCAGCCATATGTCGTACTATCGACAGATAAACCAACACTTTCACTGTTGAAGACCATAAAAGATCGCGGCGACCGCGAGCTGTTAGAACTACAAGGGCTGTTAATGCTCATTACACTCATTAGGAAACAAAAAATCTTACTTTATAATAGTGATTGGCCCTCGTTTAATTCAAATTTGAACCCTTAGACTATAAATAATGGTCAGTTTTAGAGGACATGGCCTGCTCGAAACGACACGTCCTCATTGTGTCTCTATAAGGAATCTCTGAAACAAAGCAGTGCCTATATTTTGCAGTTTAGGAAACAGTGTGTAAATCCATAGATTCGTGGCCAGACAGATATCTTTATGGAATTTTAATGCCATCTGTCCATAGTAGCTGGTATCTTCAATCAAAAACTCGTAACAATTAACTAACTTATTGTCAGGTACGCGCCATCAGAAAGAAGATGTGCGAGATCATCACCCGTGATGTGACCAGCTCTGAACTCCGTGAGGTTGTCAACAAGCTCATTCCTGACTCCATTGCCAAGGACATCGAGAAGTCATGTCATGGCATCTACCCACTGAGGGACGTCTGTATCAGAAAGGTGGGTTATGCTAGATTCTCAGTGACATTGTTTTAATAAAACCTTGCTATTAGATCAAAGAACTGCAACACATACTTGTGTTTTATAATAAATATTTAACTGCCTACCAGGATAACTTCTAGTGTCAAAACAGCACATGGCTATCTGATAATAGGTAGCTTTGGCTGTAACACCAAAGACACCCCCAACACATTCACCCTGAAATTGGATTGTAACAAATTATGACATCAATTATAATGGGGTACTTGCTAGAACTTAATAGAGAAACTTATTCCTGAAAGATCCTCATCAGAACTGCTTACAAATGTTTTTTCTGCCACCCTCTTGTTACAAAAATCCTGGTAGGCGTTTGAATACTTAGATTTGATTATCAACTATGAATGATGACACACCTAGCTCGCAATGATTACCAACATGATGACAACTCATGTTCCCTTTTGATTTATTCTGATTATACACAAGCCTGAGTAAGATGAACTCTTAGATGTGACTAGGGTTGCCAACAATGATGTAAGAGACAAGAATCTTACGATTACTAATATAATAATGTAAGATACATTACCATAGAAGAATAGAATGTTTTTTCCAAAAACCGTCAGGCTGGTATTTGCAATGGGTATATGGAAATATTTATTAGGTATATACATAGTTAGTTGCCAAGATGATATACATAAACGTTGCTACTTATTTTGTATTCTTTTTTTTTTCAATGGTTTTGAGGATATTGAGGCTCCTCTTGTAGTAACTTTTACCTGTTTGCTGAATGTCTGTGATAGTAAACTGCAATTATTTTTTTGTTGACAAATTATGAAAAACAATAATGCACCGTTTTAAAGTATTATGAATCCTCTCACATCTAATAAGAACTTTGAAGTCTTGATTGCGACTTTGAATCTTTTAATTGCCTACAAATGTTTGTGAAGTGAATGCATTAAATCTTTTGGTGACCAGAAACCACGAAATTTCCATGTGATTTAACAATCAGTTATTAATACAACAAAGTTGCTTTAAATTTGATGGTCACAGGTCTATAGAGTTCCTCTTTATGTTTTAGGTTTGTGGTAATGAAACCATGACGCCAGTTCATTACAGAAATATTGTGGACGTTAACACGAGTTTTGTTCACAGGTAAAAGTGCTGAAGAGGCCTCGTTTCGAGATCTCGAAGCTGATGGAACTGCACGGAGAGGGTGGAGGAGGCAAGAGGGGTGAGGCCGGGGACAAGTCGGAGCGTCCCGAGGGATATGAACCTCCCGTGCAAGACAGCGTTTAAGTGTATAATATATGTGAAAAAATGGACTTATGTTTTTTATTTGTACATTCACCACACATTATTATTAGTTATTTTCAGTGCCCTTACATGTATATATAACATACATCTTCACGCCAAGTCCATTGAAGGGTAGGCATAGAGAGCAGAGCTGCAAATGATACGGTCCTTGCATTTTCACGCAGCTTAATGTAATGGTGACTTTAAAAGGTTTTAAGGCTTTTTCAAGGTAATTAATTCACAATGAGAGCGCTGAGGAATATGTGTGTAGTGAGAATGATTGATAAGAATAGAAATAGTACGATAGGAGAACTTTTGTGTAATAAAAAGTGTAGTGATGAAAATTGAAAGTGGTGACTTTATGCCTGCATATTTTTTGGAAGACCAAATACATATTCCAAAATTGTATCATTATAGTAGACTAAATATTTTTGAAGTGACAAGTTATGGGAGGGTAAACCGCTTCGTTACGGCGCCAGTCTGTCTGGATTCCCTTTCTCTCACGCATATGGCAGCTTTAATTATATGTAGATTAGTTTAACCCTTTGATCGCCATATTTTGTTACATCATCATACACCCTCAGAATACAGAATAAACCAGAAACCGCAAACACGCCCAAAACTGAAGCCATACAAACTACTCTCAATGAGAGTAGTTTGATATTTGGACGACTAGTATATATTTGACCACCGTGTCTATTACACGTAAAAATTTCTCGATAGTTTTTATTAAATAATGCTGTCTTGTGCGGTTCCCACCTGCAAGAATGCAGTTAGAAGCATAAAAAACAAGATGGGATCACATTTCATGTGTAACTAGCGCATTTACATCTCATTTTATTTAAATAATGAATTTCTTTTACTCGTTGATAGTGGTAAACAATTTGGGCGAGTCCATTTTGATCATGTTGCCAGTTTTACTGGTTTCTTTTCCCTACTTTTTTATAAAGGTGACATTGATGAAATAAATAATAAATGCATGTTAAGTAATTAAAAAATAGTTTGATTAATATAAAATATGTAAATACATTTATTTAATTTTAAGGTATTTACGATATGAGCCTATGCTTACATTATTTGAGGTCTTTTAATATAAATATGGCCTGAAATAAATGATTGAAATATTATTAACTAGCTGCTGCCCGCGGCTCCGCCCGCGTGGAGTCAAATAACGTAGTCTATGTGTTAATCCAGATCATAATCTATCTACGTGCCACATTTCATTCAAATCCGTTCAGCCGTTCACGCGTGAAAGAGAAACAAACATCCATACATACAAACTTTCGCATTTATACATGGGGCACACTAAAAGTTTTGCACTTCTAGCTAAATAAAATATAACATTCGAAATTCAAATAGTTCCGATTTGAATTTCGAATGTTATATTTTTTGAAACGTTGCAACCTACTTAGTAATAAAAAAAACAAATGGCGGGAAATCATTTGTCAATTGTTTTTTATCACACATCAAAGTTCTACGTACGCAATGAAAATGGAATTGAGTCGAAAAGATTTTAGAGCGATGATTTTTTATGATTTTAAAAGTTCTGTCTCTCCGCATGTCTGTGCTGCTCGTCTTCAAAATGCTTTTGGGAGAGAAGCACCTTCTTTGAGCACCGTGAGGCGATGGTTTGCTGAATTTGAGAGAGGTCGAGTTTCTTTACATGACGAATTTCGTGAAGGGCAGCTTTCAACTGCCGTCAACGTAAATAATGTGGCTACTGTTAAGCGGCTAATTGAAGAAAACCCGCGGATTACCTATGAGACAATTCGAGAACTATTGGGGATTGGTATGAGCCAAATTCAGAAAATTGTACACGTAGAATTGAAAGTTCGGAAACTTTATTGTCGTTGGATCCCTCATGAACTGACAGCGGAGCAGAAGCGGGCTCGCGTGGAATGGTGCTCACAGATGCTACTGAAGTACGACCACGGACATTCTAATGCTGTTTATGACATTGTCATAGGAGACGAAACGTGGATTTATTGTTTTGAACCCGAAAAGAAACAGCAATCTTGTCAATGGGTGTTTGAAAATGAGAACAGGCCAACAAAAGTGAGGCAGGCGAGAAACTTTGGTAAAAAAATGATCGCGTTTTTTTTCTCAGCTACGGGTCCCATCTGCACAATTGCACTTGAAGATCAAAAGAGTGTTAATGCCGAGTGGTATTCTACCATTTTCTACCAGGGTGTTAGAAAAAGTTCGCGAAAGACGACCAAAAAGCCGCGTTCTCCTACATCATGACAATGCTTCTTCACACACGGCCAACAAAACAAAATCATTTTTAACTTCCGAAAAAGTACAACTCGTTACCCATCCTGCGCATAGCCCCGACCTAGCACCCTGTGATTTCTGTATTTTCCCCAAAATCAAAGATTTGATGAGAGGTTTCACTTTTACCAACTCCGAAGAGGCAGTGATAGCGTTCAATCAGCACGTAGAAAACATGCCTTCAGGTCTGTTGTCCTCCTGTTTTATAAAATGGTTCGATCGCATGAAAAAATGTTTAAAATGAAAAGGAGAGTATTTTGAAAAGCAATAAACATAATATTTTGGTTATAATATGTTGTTTTTTTAAGTTACGCAAAACTTATAGTGTGACCTACGTAATATTAGTAGGACTAATGTTTTTAGTATATAGTCTGCATATGTGAAATTGTGTAAATAGTAGTTTTTTTTACAAAAATGTTTTGTGTAAAACTATTCTAATTATTATATGTGGAATTTCAGTTCCCCACTGATGAAATATATATATATAAATATATATATATATATATATATATTTATATATATATATAAATATATATATATAAATATATATATATAAATATATATAAAAGCAAAGAGCAAGACTTCTTCATTTGTCGAAACGTAAAAATGTATTGATTACCTCAGAATCAAAACGGCAATATTATTAGTATAACAAAATGTACCTAAGTAAAGACATATTTTTGTAAATTACTTGTGTTTTATTTTACTAAAACATTTATTTATGCATAACAGTATATTAATATAACATCTTTAATATTAATATTACACTTTTAAATTACCCTAAAAGAGGCGAACTCTCACTAACCTAGCAACACTGTACGGGTGGGAAGTATGAGGAGTGCGGGGGATTGCGAAATGTTTCTGGACACAGCGGACCGCATGTATTATCGGCTGTATGCTCCTTCTGGTTTATTCTGTATTCTGAGCATACACCCTAACGCCAGCGGCCTGTCAGCGTAATTTCAAATAGGATTGAGAAATAGTGCTACATATCGATTAGTTTAAATGAATAAAAGTTCAAAACTTAATATTAAATCTTCTTTATTAACCCTTTAACCGCCGTGCCCGTAATATTACGGGATATGAAAAATGTTCTCCACGCGCCACAGACGTAATTTCACGTTAAGTTTTATAAATTGTTTATTGGTGCATTTATATTAAAGATTAAGTTGCAATAAACGTTGTACATTACAATCCAGGATGTAATCTTAATAATTAACAAATTTTGCTGCGTTTCATTATGATATAGAAAAAATCGTTGTAAGGTGTTACTTAGTATCAACACGAATCGCCAATAACGTGATATTACGTGTACTAGGGATGGGCAAATCAATGTAATCTAAATGAAATTTTATTGAATAATCATGGTGCGAAAGCAAAAATATTGTATTGAAATCCAAATTATTTCGTAACATTCGTAGCACGAATAGTCGTACTAATTAGAAGCATGTTAAAACAATAAAAATGTTTATTTTATGTGTTAATTATTAGATATAATTTATTGTTTCGATAAAGAAGCGACAACAGAACTTCACTAGTTCAGACTGTCCCCGATCGCCGTCACCGTGATTTTACGTGCGGCTCAAGGTCAAACGACGCCATATTTGCTGTTCCTCAGGCGCCGTCACACCGTAATAACACGTTCCTTGTACAAATTAGTGTTGTTCCCTTGCCATGTTAGAAGACTACGAATTATTAAATATTTTAGAAGGAAATAATGACTGTTCGACCTGAGGTACGATCAGAATTATATATGAAAATTATTAATTTGATAAATCAAACTCGAAGAGATGCATCAGAAAATGAAGATGTTATACTAGATTCATTGCTAGAATATTAATTGAAACGTGGTAAATAATGTTATTTTTTTATACCACTAAGGTAGCAAACAAGCTTACGCCTGCCTGATGGTAAACAGTTACCGTAGCCTATGGACATTTGCAACACCAGGGGTGTCACTCTTGCGTTGCCGACCCTGTAAGAACCTCTTCACGCCTTTCTTGAATAAGCCCCGTACTGTAGTCCCTTGATACTTGATTAACCCTTTCACCGCCGTATTTTGTTACATCATCACGGGCACGGCGGTTAAAGGGTTAAATTATCACTTCTGTCGGACGTCCCGAGACGCACACGCTATTTTTTTTATTCAAATATATATCTCCGGTCTCGCACAATTCGCCCTAATTATTTTTCAGGGAGTCAATTCTTGAATTATTTGAAATTTTTTTGATATACTGCATAAGATTGTTCACCGCAGCATTGGAAGATGTCTTCAAACTCTTGGACTGGAAAGGACACTGTATGAAAATCAATAGCGAATACATCACTCACCTTCGATTTGCCGACGATATAGTTCTCCAGGCGAAATCGCTGGAGGAACTTAGCCCTATGCTCAATGACCTGAATAGTGTTTCCAACCAGGTAGGTCTCAAGATGAACATGGACAAGACTTAAGATCATATCGAATGTCCATGTTACACCTATGCCGGTCACGTTTGGAAGCACTAAGCTCGAAGTTTTTGACGAATATCTTTATGTAAGGCATTATTCAGTTAGTTAAGTCCGACTTCGACCGAGAGGTCAACAAACGGGTCCAACTCTGCTGGGCAGCGTTCGAGAAACTTCGACACATCTAGTCCAAAATACGCCTGAAGAGTAAGGTCTTCGAACAGTGTGTGTTACCAGTGATAACATACGGAACTGAGACGTGGCCTTTCACTGCGGGCGGTGTGGGAAAGCTCAAGGTCGCTCAGCGTGCTATGGAAAGAGCTATGCTCGGAGTTTCTCTTGTGTGATATAATCAAAAAGGAGGATATCCGCTGTGAAACTAAGGTAACCGAAATAGCCCAACAATAAGCAAGCTGTGTGAGTGGCAGTAAGCCGGCCACATAGTTCGTAGAGCCGACAACCGCTGGGGAAGAAACGATCTCGAATGGCGACCCCGTACTGGTGCACTTTAGGACGACCCCCATTAGATGGAGCAACGACCTCAAGAGTTTTGTAAGGAGTCTATGAATGCAGCTGGCACAGGATCTAGAGGGGAGGCCAATGTTCAGCAGTGGACGAATATAGGCTGAAATGATGATGAGACCGCATTCGCAATGATGATATTAGAAACAGAGTTTGTCATTTATAATACGTCGGAAGGCATACAAGCATACGGCCCACCTGATGTAACGCGGGTACCCTAGCCTATTAACGCTTGTAATATATTAAGTATCACTTGCGCGATGCCTCTGCTGCTTACACAGCAACTACTTGGGAGCATACCGGTGATCTCACTCACGCTTACTTCGCTGCGGTTTTCTGTGAGGTGGAGGTACGTCCCCAGACGGGCTGCTATGATGTGCCCTACCTCTCTTAAAACATCCAAGACAAACACATGTTCATGCACACAAATGTTTGTCTTGTGTAGGAATCGATATACAATGCATAAGTGGAAGGAGCCAAGGAAGTTTAAGACCTACCATGACGAAATTGGCCGTGTTCTATCAGAAGATACTTTATACATCGATGTTTAGAAAGCGACTAGCGTGCATGAGAAGAGCAATTTTATTAATGTTAAAGGATCGAGTGGCACTCTGTTCTCTCTGCCTACCTATCCCTTGCGGGATCTGCCGTGAAGTTGTAGTAGTAGTAATATACTTTGTAAAATATATTTAAGAGATAATTAAAATCTTTGTTATTACAGGATTGCAAATGATATTGTTGAAAACACATCAAAACAAATAACAAATTCATTGTTTCGCAATAATTTACAAATAAATAAACGCCAATGTGACTAAAAATCACTTTTTTCACATTGTCCCACTATTTTAATAAACAACCTAAGCGATCAGCCAGGTCATTAATTGCGTATTAGACGCATTGGTTGAACATCGCGTGGCCGTTTAGTGAAAAGGCTAAGCTGTTAATTAAAAGGCTAAATTATTGGCCGTATGCTTAATTGTCACCTTAGTAGTATAAAAAATAGGCTAGATGACTGCAACATATAATTATCTATAAGTATTGATATGAGGATGATAGATGGATGACGAAAATAGATATATAGTAAAAACCAGGGACGTAGCTACCGCCGTATTTGCCGTATCAATTATACGGGGCCCCCGGGCCACGGGGGCCCCCAAAGTGTGTAAGGAAAAAGAATAAAAACTTTCTAATTTATTTTATTTTACAAATGACAAAATTCTATAAAGCAATTCCTTTTTTTCCCGCCTTAAGCGTGCGTTCAAAAGTTGGCAACACTACATCGTTATGGCGGGCTGCGGGACTTCCCCGTTTTATTTACTTCATCTTCAACTCAGCGGGGAATCCCCGGGAATCCTTCATCGATATCGCGATGTACGTGTACGTTGTTGTACTTTGCATTGGATGTTAAACCACGGAGTGCAGTGCACTGTTTATTTACGCACTTTATATAAATGTGCATTACATTGTAATTCAGTACAAACAATATTGTTCTTCTGGTTTAGCAGTATTAGTAGCGATTTGTAAAAGAAATGAGTGAAAGGAAAAGAGATTATCCCAGCAGCGCTGAGAAAAGAAAAATTAAACAGAAAAGGGACGAGGTTATAAAAAAAGTGCCCAAAATTTCTTCATTTTTTCAGAGACAAGATACTGTGAGTGATTTAGATTGGAAAGGTAAGTACTACACTACTACCCAACCCATTTATTAGGGGCCCGTAGTGATAAACAAGGAAATCTTTTAATTTCGGTCTGTCCATCTGTCCGTCACAAAAAGTTGTCTCCCCCCTTGATTTTCACAATTATACTGTTTTTAGGGTTCCGTGCCTTGATTAAAAAAAAAAACAAAATTCTAACTTATCTATAGGATCGATTTGTTTTGTTGTTTGTCTATCAGTCCGTATCGTATCGTTAATTGCGTGTTGAGAACTTCAGATGTGCAGACTCGCTTTCGGGTTCTCGTTTTGTATGGCCACTACACTACGCGCTGCGTTTAAATAGCACGCAGGTGTATAGTAATGCACGGACGGGCTGCAGGTGATTTTGTATCTACTAATAGGTACGAGCACAATCCGCGTAGAGTCTGTGTGCGTCTGAACTGAACACTCTCTAACTGTGACCCTTAGTAACGTTATTTATTTATATATAACTCTTTTTAGTTTAGTATCAAAGCATTCGTATTTATTTTTTAACAATTACTCGTTTATTTTTAGATTCTTCTGAAGCATGTTCTTCGTCACATATCCATCCGGAAATAGAAGAAAGCCAAGCACATACTTTATCGGATGTCCATCCAGAAATCGAGGAACCCCAAGTCAACGATTCTGATATATCTGCAGATAATGCAGATTGTAATATAATTTCATCAGATAGAGGAAATTTTGGTGACAATTTAACTGAATGCGAACGAAAAATAATTTTTAAATTGGGTCCATTTAAACCACAAGGACCATTTCCAAAAGTTTCAGAAAATAACCGACCTTTTTCGGCTTATTATTATTCATATTTCAATCAGGCAGGCATAAAAATTATAAGACCATGGTTATGTTATTCTAACGTTTTAAACAAACCGTACTGTCACTTCTGTTGGTTATTAGCAGATCGTCAAAACAAATCGTACTCCTCTGCTTGGGTTAACGGTGTTTCGGTTAGAAGCAATTTCACACAAACTATTCTTGACCATGAAAAGTCACAGCAGCATATTAGTGCCTCACTCTCTTATAATAATTGGTTGCAAGGAAATACCATCGATACTCTATTGAAAAGTGAAATCGATAGTAAAATTACATTCTGGAGAGATGTACTGCATCGTATAATTAATGTTATAATTACTTTAGTATCTTGTAATCTACCTTTGAGAGGGCATGATTCTGATTCTGGCAATTTTATGGCAATTTCACGTCTGCTATCTAACTATGATGCAACTTTAAAAGAACTTCTTCTAAAACCGAAAGGTGAAATAAATTATTTAAGCCCTACGATTCAAAACGAAATTATTAGTTTGCTTGGTACTAACGTTAGGAATAGTATTATCTCAGAAATTAAAAAAGCTCCATTTCTGACAATAATTCTGGATACAACACAAGACTTATCAAAAATTGACCAACTATATGTAGTTTTTCGATATATCTCGGTTACAGAAAATGATGATAATGTGCCTAAAGAAATAAAAATCTGTGAGTCCTTTTTAGGATTCATAGCAGTAACCGATTGCAGTGCTGCAGGTCTGAAAACTGTCATTTTAAATTTGACTAAAGAATATGGAATTGATTTGACTAAATGTAGAGGACAGGGATACGATGGAGCAAATGTTATGTCGGGTGTGTATGGAGGATTACAAACCCTAATAAAAGAGCATGCTCCAAATGCCGATTATGTTCATTGTGCTGCGCACGCTTTAAACTTGGTTTTGAACGATGCTGCGAGACATGTTCGTGAAGTATCGACTTTTTTCGATAATTTAGAAAAAATATATGCTTTTTTTGGCAATAGTATAAAACGCTGGGCTATGCTAAGTGACGATTCATCTGAAAAATATTTGATTACCCTTAAAAAGGTATGTCCTACCAGATGGTCTTCTAGGAACGACGCTTTATTAGCAGTAAAGAAAAATTTTTTACTAATCATGAAAACTTTGTACCAACTAAATTTAATTTCAAATAAAAAAGATGAACGTGAAGAATGTAAAAGTATAATTAACATTTTAGAGAGTTTTGATTTCTTAGTGCTCGTTACATTTTTTTCTTCACTATTTGAAATTATTAATCCTGTTTCTAAAGCTCTACAGCATGAAAATAATGACTTACAGAAATCTAGTATTTTATTAAGTAATCTTTTAAATAGACTGTGCCAATTAAGAAATCAGAATTCATTTAATAGTTTGCTAAATGAATCCAAAGATTTAGCAAAAGAGTGGGGGGTAACAACTGTTTTTAAAAACAGTAGGCGAAAGATAACGAAGCGTTTTTTTGATGAGTTATCACAAGATGAGAGAATTTCCGACCCGGAATCCTATTTCAAAGTCAATGTATACTATTGCTGTTTAGATATATTAATTTCTCAAACTAAAGAAAGATTTCAGAGCCTTTGCAACCTGAGTAGTATATTCGAAATATTACAACCGGAGAAACTCCTATCTTCTTCAAGCGAAGAGATATTAAACGCTTCCGGAAAACTGTCTGCTAAATACAGTAAAGACATCTCACTTAATCTTTGTGACCAATTAAAGGCTCTAAAAACATGCTTAAATTCTGAAATTAAAAAAATTTATTCCATAAGAACTCATTGAATTATTGCTAGTAAAATTCAATAGTCTTGCATCCAGTTTTCCCGAGGTAATCACATCATGCTTTTTATTCTTGACACTTCCAGTTACAACCGCAACGGCAGAAAGAAGTTTTTCAAAATTAAAACTAATAAAAAATTACTTAAGAACTTCGATGGGACAAGAACGGCTGTCAGACATCTCACTATTGTCCATAGAGGCAGAAACTTTAGAAAAACTAAAATCATCATCAGCCATAAATGATTTAATAAATCAGTTTGCCGAAAAAAAGGCAAGGAGAGTGAATATTTAAAATTCGATTTTTATTTGTAAAATGGGTAAATTATGTGATAAATAAATATTTCTTCTCACAATATTTTTTTTCTTTTGTGAAAAATCTTTACCTCCATATAAGGGCCTCCAAAAAAATTTTTATACGGGGCTCCGACAAGGCACGCTACGCCACTGGTAAAAACATATGTGCGTGTTGTTTCAAAGTTATTACTCTATGGTTCGCGGCATCACCAGTACATACCTATTGAGTTTAGCAAATAATGCTTCACGTGGTGACACGAAATATTTTCTGAATATAAAGTGGCTTAAATGTAAGTCGTATCGATTATCACCATATAAAATGTCACCAAAATCCTTCACAAAAGCTTTTAGTTGAGTCGCATCTTAGACAGATTTGAAAATAATTAAACATGACTATTTAACTTTTTAATTGATAGTAGATTAAAAAATAAATCTATACGTGTACATGACTCTGGAACGATTTTATGTTTTTGCCTCTGGAAGGACATTGACCTTCATGGTAGAATATACGCAGAATTAAAAAGGCCACATTCTTTTTTGTGTTTTTGGTAGATTTTCCGGCGGAATGCCTACTCACGTGTACATCAGTCACTCAATGGAGAAATCGTTTAGTGCGTTAGTACGTCACTTCAGTTCGTTCATCACATCATTCAGTAGGTATCGTGTTCGCGGTGAAGCGGTGATTCTCTCCTTGACATTTTCTTTTCTATTCAGTCAGTCAGTGTCAATCGGCCGTGTCGGTTATACTTGTTTTTCATTGAAATTTCTTGTCGTTCTCTAATAGTCATTATATCTATAGATACGCGAAATATCGCTAAACGACACATTCTATTTTCAATTTATCGGTGTTTGTTATCGTGAAAGGCACTTTTTTGTTAAGTGTGATGTGCGTGGCATATTTTAATTAAGTATTTAAATATGGGAGCTAAAGTATCCAGAACAGATTTCGAATGGGTGTATACTGAAGAACCGCATGCGAGTCGCCGGAAGATTATCCTAGGTATGTTAGTATTACGTCATCTATATTTTTATCAGGAGCTTATTATAATTTGATATGGAGTGAACGGGGCAAAGGCGTTTTTAACTATATTACTAGCCATAAATGGCACACAGCCCGTGCTTTAAAACCTATGGAACGAAGTTATAATTTCGGTCAATATTTTCGGTATTGTAATGTTTTGAATGTACATAAAGCATTATACGGCTTTTAACAATAATTACAAACTTCATTATTTGTCTAGAAATCGAAACGATCGCGTATTGCTATTTTTTTTTTAAATTTGTGTAGAACTTAATAAAAATTTTGCAGTAATGTATATCTTCACGCCAGGTCCCTTGCGGGGTAGGCAGAGAGAACCGAGAGCCAAAAGACGCGGCCCTTACACACGTCACTCGCTACTTAAACATTCATAGCTCTTTTCATGTACGCTCGCCGGTTCCTAGGGCTCCTGATAAAACACAACTAGTTTGGTCATTGTAGGTGAGTCTAGGTCTTCCTCGGCTCCTACATCGTTGCACTTTCGCATTGTATATCTGTCTCGTCATTGTTTCATCCTGCCTTCTTTCTTGATCTCTAAACAAACAGAACAGGCCTTTTTTTAATTTTGCAATAAAATTGTAGTAAAAGAAAAAAAATCTTTATTTCCTCTACATAGTTTTTTTTATTCTTAAAACTTAGTTGCTGTAATCTCCCATTAAACATTTGATTATGCTTGTGTTAGGAGACTCCGCTCTTTCATTCATATACATAAATGTTAAAGTGAAATATAATTCCTGAAATATATTTAAAAAAAGTAAAAGGGCTGCTGTTAAATAAGTATTAACACTTGAAGAATTGTAGTGTTCCTAAATGTACCAAGGAGCTATTGAAGAGGGTTGTCCCTGTTTGGTATACATTTTCTTTACCAATAACGAATAATTTTACAAATAAGAAACAGTAACAACCCTGTTTGCTATCATTTACAGTAATAAAAATAGATTTTGTAATCTCGGCTCGCCCTGAGAAATGGTTAATGTAAAACAAACAGGCTCTTATGAAAGTTAGGGTACTTCAAAGCAAAGCCAGTGGTAGTGATTAGTAAGGGCTACTTTCACACCAATATAGCTTCGATTCTCACACAGGACAAATGTTTGTGTGCATGAACACATTATTTTGATTTTTGGGGTATTGTGCATGAATGCAACCCAACTGGAGAAGTACCTCCTACCTCACAGACAACTGCAGCCAAATAACAACACTACCTGAAGGGTGTTGTTGCGTTCCTGCGTTTGAGTGAGTCACCAGTATGCTCCTAAGAAGTTGTGCATATGTTGTATAAAAAAAAATAGCTTATTTGCATGAACATCATTTGAAGGAGCCTTATGCTGACCATTTTACCGTCAGCTTCTCTAATTTTTATGATTTTCTGTCATCATTTATTAATTTGCCCAATACTATTCATCAGTGGTAATAGTTGACTGGTATAATTGTTTGCTTCGATACCGACATGGTGAGCTTCTAATGCCACAAATATACGTATATAAAATATGTTTGTTTGCTTGTATGTCTCCCAACATTGTAAAAAAGAAAATATGTGTATAATTAGTTGTTTTGAGAAAACCTGAGCGGTATCATCCGCTCATTAGCAAATATTGACCGATTAGTATTCATCGTTCTTAAAATATTATGAGCTCCGTGGCTGGTTAGTAATACTACTTTTAAAACAAACGTTTGTGCGATAGATTCCCACATACAGCAAACTGTCTGTTTGTCTTGTCCCTTCTAGATATTTTTAAGAGAAGGAAGCCTCCACCTCACGGCCAAATGACTACCTGGAGGATAATTGAGTTCATGTGAGTGAATGAGGTCAACAGTAAGCTCCTAAGGAGTTCTTAAATAAAGTAGGGACAGGACCTAGTCTAGTCACATATCTTCCGCTATTTTGTTGTAATCAAAGGTTTTTTCATATTTATTATCCTATATATTGATAATAAATTAGGCTTAATATTAAAACATTGATTGAGGTTGTCTCCACTGCCAATTTAGCATTAAGAGGGCGCATCCGTAATATTGGTGTTTTACTCATTTCTCCAACACGATTTCATAGCTATGAGACTACATTGGTTAAAAAAAATTGCTGCCTTTGACAGATAAACTCTTCCTTAATTGCAGTGTAAAAACATTAATTTTATTGATGGTTTATTAGTAGTAGGTTTAGCATAGATTAGCATTCCTTGCATGTCACATCCGGATTAGTATACTATTCTGATTTGGTGGCTACAAGGGAGAATTACTAGGCGTTTAGGCAGTTCTGCAATCTATATTATTGGAATCTATGTGTTAGGTAACTCTAATAGGTAAATCTTGCAATTTAGGTCCCAATAGTATTGGATATTCGATAAACCGTGATGCACGGCTGTTGAGCTTCACTTAACTAGCCATCTCATTGAGGTTTTTAAATGCCTTATTTGTCATATTGCTGTCTCTCACTTTGCCAAGAGGGGTAGTCACTTCTCCTACAAATTTCTTCCGATTAAATTTGTTGTGAGTTCCAAGGCAGCTGTAGTTTAACCCCCGGGACAGCAATGAACTTCACTCTTCATTGCCTTTTTGGTGGTTGCCGCTGTTAATTCTGACTACACATGAGACCCAGTAGTGGAATGAATGGATAGCCTGTCCCGATAAAAAAAAAGAGGTTTAGCATAACAGTAGGCTTGAATCATTCAGATATTTAGGTGCTAAAACAGCATTTTTGTGAGCGCAGGGTGCTTTCATGCGCAGTCAAGTGGTTTAATTGGTTGTGCTGAAGCCCATCATAGACATAGGAATATCAATCGTAAGATTGATGATAATAAAATCAATAGTATGTGGGATCTCAATATCAACCATGACTCAATCTTAATGTTCAAGGAAAGGTACAGTCGTTTTGTTCCACAATGCCTAATGGCTGTTAATTTTGCTAGTTATGTATGTTAGTATTAAAGTTTGTATTGCGAAATGGCAAGACTTATAAGTATGTGTTGCCATTTTGTCAACAGATTTACTTAATTTATTGGAACTGTACCTAATTTTATTTTGAAGTGAAAATTTCTTTAGCGTCATTGTGATTTGAAACTCGATGAAACGAAAAATCGACAGTAGAAAGATACAACCACGCACATTTATAGGATTTAACATGGTAGGGAATGAGATAGACGTATCTATAGGATTTAACGTGTGAGAGAATGAGATAGAAGGCATTATACAGGGTCGGAGCGTTGTACGTGTGTTAGTACATGTGTGTGTATGCGCCTGCGTATTACGAAGCTTGGGATAAGGCGTCATAACAACCCATAGTCCATAGGGACTCTCCTTACAATATTTTATAGCTAGGACTATGAGGACTCTAAACAAGAAATTTTCCGTATGTATATGAATATATTTTGGGTTTATAATTTTGTATTTAGATATGGTGTTGCATTTTTAGTTTGTCGATATAGGTATAGTTGACTTTCCTAAAGAATAAATAAAAAAATTATAATAAATAAATTGCACAAAACAAAAAACATAAAAAACGCCAAGCGATACTTGCCTGGACAGGTACATGTCTAATTACATACAAACAAATAAATATCTATCTATCTATAAATTCACGCCAAATCCCTTGCGGGGTAGGCAGAGAGAACCGACCGCCACGTGACTCGATCCTTACACACCTCACTCGCTTCTTTAGCATTCATTGCTCTTCTCATGCACGCTCGCCGGTTTCTAATGCTCCTGACAAATAATGTCACATACATAAATGCAGTAAACAAAATGCTTCAGGCGGGTCGTAAGCTTGTTTTCACATTTGTGACACAAAAAATAATCATATTCGTAACCACTTCATTTCAGGTGGACCATATGCTTGTTTGCCGTCTGACGTTGTATATATAACGTATAGTAATTAATGTTACACCTGCTACCCGGTTCGCATCCTGGCGGGTGCATGTACAGTTAAGTGCAGCTCAAGCTTTACACCTTGACCTTTGTACCGATCTTATGTCGTTCGTGATAAGAGTTACAATAAAAACTTTGAGTGTTAAGCGTGATCTCCGTGATCTGCTCTTAGCTGTACCACTAAATACGTATTTTCGGATTTATGTACTACTAGCTGCTGCCCGCGGCTCCGCCCGCGTGGATTCCAATAACGTAGCCTATGTGTTAATCCAGATCATAATCTATCTACGTGCGAAATTTCATTCAAATCCGTTCAGCCGTTTAAGTGTGAAAGAGCAACAAACATCCATACATACAAACTTTCGCATTTATATTATTAATAGGATTTTGACGTTTGACGAGCTCGGTGGCGCAGCGGTGAAACGCGCTGTTGCGCTACTTTGACACCAACGCTCCTGGGTTCGATTCCCACACAGTACAAACATTTGTGTGCATGAACATGTCTGTTTGTCTTGGTCTGGGTATTTTCTATGTATAATAAGTACGTATTCCCAAAAAAAATATGTATTTACATATGTTTATCAGTACCCATAACACAAGCTACGCTTACTTTGGGGCTAGGTGGTGCTGTGTAATTTGTCCGGCAATATTTATTTGTTTATCATTTGCTAGGCGGTGAAGGAAAACATCGTTAGTTAACCCACACGTCCAAGAAACTATATTCCGAAATACGTGTGACCTAACCTATAAAAGATCTGGTTCTCCCTCTGGGTTGCGGAGGTCTGACGGCAGTCGCTCCATGTAAAAATCTGTATGTTCGCCAAATCCTTGGGCTTAGGTAGCGGACCCCGCCAATCGTAGTGGATCAGGAAACGGGATAAGAAGATTGAATAAACAATTTTTTAACGGTAATATCGCGTGTTTTATTTATTTTGTTGAACCTGACGTTTCGAACGCTTTGCAGCGTCCGCGGTCGCAGGAAGACTAATGTAACCACAAGGGATAAGAAGAATTTATGTAACCACTTGTAATACAAGCAGTATGTAGATCTCACTGCCATGCCAATTTTTACCTTTCTGACTCAGTTGATTTTCCAAGACGTAATCCTAAGAATTTTCTGACGTTTATTTAACGAACCAGTGTAAAGTAATACCTCCGCACAAATGTTTGTACGTTTATGACGTAATTATCTCCATAACTGAAGAAGTTGAGTAAATATTGAGATAAGAGGAGTTTGCATTGTTCTGATAATAGATAAACATTTTATGAGCCCAGGATAACTTCTTAAAGGTAATTTTCGGGAGGCATACAACACAACCATACGGCCCACCTTATGTAGAGCGGTTAACGTAGCCTATGAACGTTTGATATACATTAATTATCACTCGGGCGATGTCACCTCTGTTGTTAACACAGTAACTCCTTAGGAGTTTACTGGTGATCTCACTCACGCGCAGACGCAAGTTATTTGGCTGCGGTTTTTCTGTAAGGTGGAGGTACTTCCCCAGACGGGCTGCTTCGATGCACCCTACGTCTCTTAAAAACATCCAGACCAAGACAAACAGACTTGTTTATGCACACAAACGTTTGTCTTGTGTGGAAATCGAACCCATGAGCTTTGGTGTCAAAATCGCGTCATTCACGACTGCCCCACGGAGCTCGTCAATATGTACAAATCAGTATGTTCACCAAATCCGACCTTCACCTTCCAGAGGACCAGATCATTATGACTCATGTGTTGACTCAGGGCGGTATTTGCGGCTGCCATCTCACCAATTAGACATATTAACAATTGCTTAACTTCGCATCGAACTGCGAACTCCTCTTAATACATGTAATTAATTGTTCACGGAGAACTGTTGAATAAGGGTCGCCGTAGACAGGAGTGGCGGCGAAACGACTATTTACAACGTCAGGTGGCATACAAGCATAGGACCCTCTTGATGTTAACGGATTATTGTAGCTTATGGACGTTTGCATTAAAGTAGCGCTGGTAGCGTTACCAGCCCCCTAAAGACAGCAACTCCTGAGGACCTTACTGGTCACTAGCAGGAACACATCTCTCTAGTGAGTTGTTATTTGGCTGCGGTTTTCTGAGGTATTGTGATAAAGAATAAACATTTCATGAGCTGAGGATAACTTCTTTATAAATGGGTACTATAAGAGGTTATTACTTTATTCAACGTTGGGAGGCATGCAAGCATGCGGCCCATCTGATGTAAATCGGCTACCGTAGCTCATGAACACTTGCAAGACATCTGTGCTGCTAACACGGTAACTCCTTAGGAGTTACCGTGTTACACCAATGGTGACACCAATCACTTGCTCGACGGTGAGGGAAAACATCGTGAGGAAACCAGCACGTTCAAGAAAATATATTTCGACCTGTGTGTGACCTAACCTATGAAAGATCTGGTTTTCCCTCGAGATTGTGGAGGTCTGACGGTTGTCGCTGTTATGTTAAAATCAGTGTCTTCGCCAAATCCTTAGGCTTAGGTAGCGGACCCCGCCATTCCTAATGGCTAACGCGAAGAAGAAGAAAACGTTATTTTGCGAAAATCAAATTTACATACAACTGAAACTAGCCCGAAAGGCACCATGCAGTTGCATGCAGTCGCTGAATAGAAAGCTACATTATCTACATATACAGGGTCGGCAACGCAAGAGTGACACCACCCTGGTGTTGCAAAATGTCCATATGCTGCTGTAACTGCTTACTATCAGGCGGGCCGTACGCCTGTTTACCACCTTAGTGATATATTTAAAAAAATGGGTTGCACTCCGAGAGTGCCGGCAGAAGTGAAAACTTGAACATGCGGACCAAACAGTGATGTTGATAAACTACGTTGAACGAAACGCGTAAGCGCCAAGAATTTCATGGCGCTTACAACGTTTTGGTCGCGAGCAAATAATGCCCTATGAACGATCTAGCGTTTCATGTTTTAATTGTTTAATTAGAGGTAACTAATGTTTTAGCGCTGCAGCGAACTTAAGTTCTAATTCTCACCAAAATCTTACGAATTTTCGATCAGGGTCACGTGTCCTGACGCGAGTTTAACATTTTTTACTCATCCTAAAAAATGTTCAACGCCGCTAAAGAAGTTTTCACTTCAAAAAACTAAATGTTGACTAAAAATTATTAAATATTAATATTTTAATTATATAAATACTATTCCCCCTCCATGGTAGCGTTAAACGTTTAACGCAACCTTGTTGGAAGTCGCATTAGAAGTATAACTTCAAAAAATAGAAATCCCTACGAAAATTGCAAGGTACCAATTTGCCTGCAAAAGTCATTATTTGGTGCGCTGCATAAAATATTGATAATACATAAAATAATGTACTGCATGTTTGTAAAACTCATCATTACATACAAAAAAGGCCGCGAGGCTATATGACTAACTGTTATAGTTATATGTTCACGTCAAATCCCTTGCTGTTAGGCAGAGAGAACCGAGCAGCACGTTACTCTACCCCTTTCCACACCTCAGTCGCTTCAATAACATTCATAACTTAACACGCTCGCCGATTTTTAAGACTCCTGACATCATCTGGTAAAACACGATCAATTTGGTCATGGTAGATAAGTCTTGACCTTTCTCGGCTCCTACATACTACCTATATCTGTCCAAACTAACGGAGGATGATTCTTTTTATAGTTAAGTCTCAATAATATTTTTTTGTTAAAATTAGCCAATCAAACCACGGGTAGAATCAAAAGATGATCACATTCATATCATGATCCTTATCCAAGTAAACAGTTTCTTAGTGTATTGGTGTTATGTTTTATTTGTAAAGTGCTAAGTTATCTTTATTATCTGTTTACCCGTGAGAATCCGGTGTGACTTGCTAGTACTGAACAACATAGACAAAATACCTTTAAAGACTGTCAGTGCACGCCAGAAATGAAAACTACTTAGCTTCAAAAACTTGTCAACATTATTTTTGGATTCCTTAGAATTATTTTTTTAGGGTATATATATGTATGTGTGACACATTCATATATATATATATAGATAGGAGAATTACCAGGCGTTTCGGCGGTTCTGTAGTCTATATTATTGGAATCGATGTGTTAGGTAACAACTCACAATTTAGGTCCCAATAGTGTTAGATATTCGATAAACCCTGGTGCACGGCAGTTGAGCTTCACTTGACTAGTCGTCTCTTTGAGGTTTTTAAATGCCTTATTTGTCATATTGCTGTCTCTCACTTTGCCAAGAGGGGAAGTCAATTCCAAAACTTCCTACTCCTACAAATTTCTTCTGATTAAATTCGTTGTGAGTTTCAAGGCAGCTGTAGTTTAACCCCCGGGACAGCAATGAACGTCACTGTTCATTGCCTTTTTGGTGGCCGCCGCTTTTAATTCTAGCTACACAGGAGACACAGTGGTGGGAATGAGTGGTGGCCCTGTCCCTGTCAGATCGCTTAATAAAACATCGAAATGTACGCATTTTGACACAGTTTCCAGTGAATTTGCAGTTTTTTAGTAGAATAGGCCTACAGTGCTTTTCCCCCATCGTAACGAGCTGGGTGGCTCAGACGTGAATGACGCGACTTTGACGCCAACGCTCGTGGGTTCGATTCCCACACAAGGCAAACATTTGTGTGCATGAACATGTCTGTTTGTTATGGTCTGGATGTTTTAAGAGAGGTAGGGCGCATCAAAGCAGCCCGTCTGGGGAAGTACCTCCACCTCACAGAAAACCGCAGCCAAATAACAACTCCCTAGAGGGTTGTTGTGTTCCTGCGTGTGAGTGAGGTCACCAGTAAGCTCCCAAGGAGTTGCTGTGTAAGCAGCAGAGGAGGCATCGCGCGAGTGATACTTAATATATCGCAAGCGTTAATAGGCTACGGTACCCGCTTTACATCAGGTGAGCCGTATACTTGTATGCCTCCCGACGTAGTATAAAAAAACCTGTCCAAACCATCGGAGTATGCCTCCTTTTATTTTAACACCGACACTCTCTTTTAGACCTGTGCGAAATCGTGTCCTCGGGTATCCATAGGTTATTTCCATGATATATGTTTATCCTAATGGGAGACAGGGCAAGGTCAAATGATGAAAACATGTACGGTATGTTCTATGACGTAAATGTACGTTATTTGTCTAACTTTATTCTCACAGTTAACCGCAAGAGATGGTCATTAGTTACAATTAAACTGAACTCGCCAATGAGCAACGTTCATAGGTTATTGTTCATGGTCAAACATTGTTCTAAGATAGTCCACTCATAAATTAGATGCAGTAGTATCTCACTGCCCAGGTTACATCACTACAAAGATCATAGACAATATTATGACGAGCTCGGTGGCGCAGTGGTGAAACGCGTTGTTACGCTACTTTGACACCAACGCTCATGGGTTCGATTCCCACACAGGTCAAACATTTGTGTGCATGAACATGTCTGTTTGTCTTAGTCTGGGTATTTTCTATGTATAATAGGAAAGTATGTATTTACAAAAAACCAGTTGAGAATGCGCAAGCTTGCATTGCCAGAGGAACACCTGGCTCGTCAATTATATAACAATTGTTTTTTTTTTAATTTGACGGCCATTTTGTCCATGTTCCTTCAGTCAAATGAAGTCAAAATTCGAATATTCGAAGAAAAGAGACAGACAAATGCACAGACAAACATATAGAATTCATATAGGAACGGTGTTCCTGAACATACTAACACTATTATCAGATGGACAAAATACGTACGTGTCGCAGTGATACAAACAGGCAGCAGCTCAGTGGGTTGTCTGCTAGAGGAGCAAACACTAATTTTCAGCTGCAACCTGATGATACACGCGGGAACGCGCGGCCACGATACAACGCACTCGTACAACGTTATGGACCTTTTAAGTGCCAATTAGTAATTAGCACAAAGATACACGGCGCCATCCCGGTAAATACCTATGTTAAGTCTTTATTCAAAATCGGCTAGTACAGAAAGGAAAGGTCCTCTACCAGGGCGATGAAGATGGAATTCCTAATGATTGTGAACTCAGCAAACCAGATTTGAGCTTTTTTTTAAAGAATACTTCGATGGAGCGTTTCTTGGAGGGGGGGATATTGTTCCAACACTTAGTCGCCCGGTCTGCGGCAGGGTTATATGCCGCAGTCCTGTGCATATGAGTAGTCAACGGAGCTCGGGCCGGCCTAAGAACACCCGATCCATATCTATTTTGAAAGGTGCTAAAATTCAATTTAGTGTATAGGTACATAACATAGGCTTTTTAAATTTTATTAAGTCAAACATAAGTGTTGCAAGATGTAACCGTCTACGGGGTTCCATATTAAGCATAGCAGCCCTATTAATAAATGGCGATACATGACTTCGTGGCGGAACATCAAAGCAAAACCGACAGCAGGCGTTTTGTATGTGTTAAGTCATTCGCCGACTTCTATGCAGAAGGCGTGGCCCATAGACCAAGTCACCGTAATTTAGCCTTGAGAGGTCGAGCGACTCATACAGTGTAAGACGTGTTTTTTTTGTTGTTAAATAATGTCGTAACTTGTAAAGAATCCTTAATCTAGATGACAGTCCTTAATCTTAGATGACAGTTTAAGCTAAGTCAGTGGCCCGCGTGCGGCTTGAAAACACTGGCCTCCACCAATCCGCATTTGAGCGGCGTGACGGAGTATGCTCTATGTTGAAGGAAGACCCGTATCCCTGCAGTGGGATGAGTTAGGATTGATGTAGTGGCTATCAAAGTGTAAGGATTTGGCGAAGATACAGATTTTTACATAGAGCGACTGCTGTCAGACCTTCGCAACCCATAGGGAAAACCAGATTATTCTTATATAAGGTCACACGTCTTTCGAAATATAACTTCTTGGGTTTCCTCACGATGTTTTCCTTCACCGCCGAGCAAGTGATACATACAAATATGTATGTACATAAATCAGAAAACACAAATTTAGTGGTACATGCCACGATTCGATGCTCGATCGGGGATCTATTGACCACTAGGCCGGTTCTTTATACACTACGCTTTCCTATATGAATTCTAAATGTTTGTCTGTGCGTTTGTCTGTAACTTTTTTTTCGAATATTCGCATTTTGACTTCAGATTCGGATTCAGCATAAAAAAGTAGAATAGGAATGTTCAGGAACACCATTCCTACTCGTATCTTTTAAGGTACATGGTCAAAATGGCCGACAAATTAAAAAAAAATTGATATTGTTATTTTGATTATTGATATTGAGCCAGGTGTTCCTCTGGCAATGCAAGCTTGCGCATCTCAACTGGTTTTTTATATCGTGACTAATGTTTTATTTTTTTTCTTTATTTCCAGAGAAATATCCAGAAATCAAGCAGCTCTTCGGCTACGATCCCTTGTTCAAATGGGTGGTGACAGCGATGGTACTAACCCAGGTGGCCATGATGCCCCTGGTACAGCACCTCAGCTGGCCAGTGATGCTTCTGATTGCTTACTGCTTCGGCGGAGTCATTAACCATTCGCTCATGTTAGGTAAGTTTATATGTTTAGGTGGCGCAGTGGTTAAACGCGCTGTTACGTTACTTTGACACGTGGGTTCGATTCCCACACAGACAAACATGAGGCTGTTTCGTCACAGTACCCAGTAATTTCTCTGCCATATCTCACCCTTCAAACCGGAACACAGCTATATATATATATATATATAGTTGCTTGGCGGTAGAAATAGGTGAGACAGAGGTGCCCACGTAGACGACTTTGTACAAGTCTCCCTCTGGTTATAATACATAAAAGCTTTTCTGTTGCAATATCAATGTAATAGTGTGCATTACTGAGTGAGTGTGTGTGTTACTGAGACTTCGCTGTCCGTCCGTCCGTCCGTCCGTCTGTCACCAGGCTGTATCTCACGAACCGTGATAGTTAGACAGTTGAAATTTTCACAGATGATGTATTTCTGTTGCCGCTATAACAACAAATACTAAAAAATAGAATAACATAAATATTTAAGGGGGCTCCCATACAACAAACGTGATTTTTTTTGCTCGTTTTTGCTCGATATTGATAACGGCAACAGGTAGACGCTTGAAATATTCACAGAATATTTAGTTATATATTCACTTTAAGAATAAATAATTAAATAAAAAAAAACAAATATTTAAGGGGGGCTCCCATACAATAAACGTGTTTTTTTGCCATTTTTATAGATAGTGGTACGGAACCCTTCGTGCGCGAGTCCGACTCGCACTTGGCCCATTTTTTTACACAGCTTAGACGGGAAAGATGGATATTTCGGAAACCCGAGTATTTTTTGAATACGAGTTCCAACGCGGAAACGGCTTGCAATATCAATGCTGCGTTTAGAGAGGAGTCTGCTAATGAACGCACCGTGCGTTTTTGGTTTAAACGCTTTCGTAATGGTAACTTCTACTTGAAGACCGAACCACGTAAATCCTATAGATGGTTGTGTCTTTTTACTGTCGCTGTTTCGTTTCATCTAGTTTCAAATCACTGCTATGCTAAAGAAGTTTTCACTTCAAAACGCATACGAAGTCACCACTATTAGCTAGGTAATTAATAAGTTAGATCACTGAACCGGCCACGAGGTCCTAGGATTGACTGAGGAATCCTAAAAGTTATCTGAAACGCCTGTTGTAGCCTTATCACAAGCAGCACGATATCAGTTGTCAGCCGAGGATTATAGTCTGATCACCACCATCACTATATATATAGCGTTGTTTCTGTTTGTTTACAACAACCAACTCGAGTTATCCGTTGTCATAATAAAAATGGTTCAACTAATTCACACAATTTATTTTGTTACCTAGGTAGGTAGTCTTTTTTTTTATCCTACGTCGGAATGCATACAATCATACAGACGACCTGATTTAAAGCGGGTACCGTAGCATATTAACGCTTGCGTTATATTAATTATTACTCGCGTGATGCCTCCTCTGCTGCTTACACAGCAACTCCTTAGGAGCTTACTGGTGACCTCACTCACACGCAGGAACACAACAACCCTCTAAGGAGTTATTTGGCTGCGATTTTCTGTGAGGTGGAGGTGCTTATAATACTTATAATCGCACTTTGAGCGTAAAGTGTGATCTACTCTTGACTGTACTTCCCTAGACTATATTTAATGAAACAGTAAAGCACAATTTATTTCTAAGCACAAATCAAAAACCTAGAACCTCTTCAACTCCGTAGGGACATTGGCTCTAAGCGTATTTTACCGCCTTTACCATGGCGAGTGCTCTGAAGAACTGTTTTCCCTTATCCCACCCTCTCCCTTCCGTCACAGAACCACACGTGCAGGCTTGCGATGTCATCGTTCCATTGTAGAGAACATTTCTTCGCGTACCAAAAAATTGGGCAACTACTATCTTTATCGTACCACTAAAAAGTGGAACGCCTTGCCTGCACATGTGTTCCCTCCTTCCTACAATATGGGATCCTTCAAACGAAGCGTGAAGAAGCATCTTGCGGGGCAGCATGGCAGCGTCAACTGACAGGACATTGTGTTAGTCTTTTGTCAGTTGCCGTTGCGATTTGGGCCCCTCTTTCGCTTACCATCATACGAAGCGGAGCCACTATGCTGAGCTTATATAAAAAAAAAACCGAGGCATATAACTAAAATAGTTTCCCAAAATCCGATCGATTTAAATTTTTTTATATCTTTACAAAAAGGATCTATAGTAGCATTAATAACTATAGCAAAGTATTGTCTTAGGTTTTCGCGATTGTTACACATTGAATTAAACAATTTTTAACGGAAGTATCGCGTGTTTTGTTTATTTTGTTGAACCTGACGTTTCGAACGCTTTGCAGCGTCCGTGGTCGCAGGAAGACTAAGGTGATATTTGTCTTACATTAGTTATTCAATTATTACACTACCGACATGGATGTATTAATTATATATATAAACGTCGGATTTATATTGTATTTATTTAAATACAATATCATTGATATGGTTCCTTTACTGCGTTCTCCAATTGTACGATCTGAATTAAAAGTCGGAGTTGTATGTTTTCTTAAAATGACGTGCAGAGAGAAGAGTTGACGAATAGTTAGGACTTGCCAGGACTTGTAAAGCTCCACTGTTTGATATTTATATGGCAGAAAGAAGCTGACGTTTAGTGAAGCTCGCTGGGCCCTCTCATTGTGTTTTTGCAGTCTCACCACATGCTGAGATGCAATAGACCGTCACCGACTGTTTTTAGTAATTCCAAACAACAATATGTCGTAATACGTAGATTAATTTGTGTACTCTACTTGTTAAAGATTCGACATGACGTTTGAAGCTAAGAGTGTTATCAATGGTAACAACACCAAGATATTTACTGGACTCCGTATGTTGTAGGGGGGAGCACGAACAATTGTTGCCATTTGGATTCAGACACTTGTGGGCTGTTAAGTAGAATGATGGAAGTTGTGTTTTTATTGAAAAACTCATCAATTTGGTCTTATCTACATTAAGCGTTAACATGTTTTCCTGAACCAGTCGTTATATCTAGACATAACTATGTAAGACATTCCATCCTAAGCACGGGTAAAAGTTTTAATAATATAACGCCAATATTCCATAACTTATCTAATAGTATGGCCATAGATTGTATACCGAGATACACGCGTACGAAGTCTTACTCTTCCGCTAAGTGCTATACAAAAAATATTAGAGGTTTTTAGACTGTCGGCAACGTATGAGTGACACCCCTGGTGTTGCAAATGTCCATAGGCTACATTGGCTGTTTACAATCTTTATACTACGTCGGCAGGCATACAAGCATACGGCCCACCTGATGTAATCGGGTACTGTAGCCTATTAACGCGTGTGTGTGCGTTAAGTATCCCTCACGCGATGCCTCCTTTGCTGCTTACACAGCAACTCCTTGGGAGCATACTGGTGACCTCACTCACACGTAAGAACATAACAACCCTCTAGGGAGTTGCTATTTGGCTGCGATTTTCTGTGAGGTGGAAGTACTTCACCTGACTGGCTGCTTTGATGTGGCCTACTTCTCTTATTCTTGTTTGCCTCCTTAGTGGTATAAAAAAAAAGCATAATGTCAAAAGTACCTACATCACGCGTACATTGCAGTACAAATCAATATACCACTCCTGTCTTCTTGTGTGGGAATCGAACCCACGAGCGTTGGTCTCAAAGTAATGTTACTAACCACGGCACTATCTCATCTACACTTTTGACGAATATTGATTATTTATCTTTTTCCCCAGCGATCCACGAGATAGCCCACAACCTGGCGTTTGGTCACAACCGGCCCCTGCATAACAGACTGTTCGGCTTCTTCGCGAACCTGCCCATCGGTATACCCATATCGATCAGCTTCAAGAAATACCACTTGGAACACCATCGAGTAAGTGCCTCGACAATATCTCGCTGCTGAAATGAGACCGCTGAGGTGTGTGAGTGGAGTTAGAATGATTGATAGAGTAAGAAATAACACGATACGAGAAGTATGTGTATGTATGTATTATCTTCACGCCAGGTTCCTTGCGGGGTAGGGAGAGGGAACCGAGCGCCATAAGACGCGGTCCTTACATACTTCACTCGCTTCTGTGACATTCCTAGCTCTTTTCATGCACGCTTGCCGGTTCCTGGGGCTCCTGACATCACCTTCTGATAAAACACGACCAATTTGGTCATGGTAAGTTAGTCTTGGTATTCCTCGGCTACTACATCCTTCCAATTTCGCATTGACACTCTCTTTCAGACCAACTTTCTTTCTTATGTCATTCCTTAGTCCAAGTATGTGTAACATACAAACATACTTATGTTTGTATGCTGGTACGGCTACGTCTTACGAAAACCGGCAAGTTACGTGGGGAACAAATGTCCAGCCATGCCACCACCGTCAGGTCCTAATAGAAGATGTTGTCCTGACGTCGTGAGATTCATTGCTCTAATGCACGTTTGCCGGTTTCTAAGGCTCCTGACATCACCTTTTGCTAAAACAATTTGTTCATGATAGGTAAGTCTTGGCCTTCCTCGGCTCCTACATCCTTCTACTTTCGCGACGTTGTAATAAACCCCTTAAAACCTTTCCAGTACCAAGGTGACGAAGTGATAGACACCGATCTTCCAACGTTGATAGAAGCCAAGCTGTTCTGCACGACGGGGGGCAAGCTCCTGTGGCTGTTCCTGCAGCCGCTGTTCTACGCGATCAGACCCCTGGTGGTGAGACCCAAGCCGCCCACTCCGATGGAGCTGATCAATTTGATCATCCAACTGTTCTTCGATGCTATAGTCGTCAGGCTGTTTGGTAAGTCGTTACCACTAAATTCATGTTTTTTACAACGTCCAGAACCAGACAAGCATACGGCCCACCTGATATAAAGTGGTTACCGCAGCCTATGAACGCTAGCAATACATTAAATATCACTCGCGCGGTGGCACCTCTGCTGCTAACACAGCAACTCCTTAGGACCTTGCTGGTGACCTCACTCACACGCAGGAACACAACAACCTTTTAGGGAGTTGTTATTTGGCTGCGGTGTTCTGTGAAGTGGAGGTACTTTCCCAGACGGGCTGCTTTGATGCGCCCTACCTCTCTTAAAAATACCCCGACCAAGAGAAACAGGCACGTTTATGCACACAAATGTTTGTCCTGTGTGGGAATCGAACCCACGAGCGTTGGTGTCAAAGTAGCGTAACAATTTCACCACAAAAACACTTTTAAACGAGTAAGTGTTTACAATTAAAGAATAAAATGTTCAGTAAAACTTTCTCTTCTTCTTAATTTGCGTTATCTATAAGTTAGTAAACCCCCTTTAAGAAGAAAGGAGAGAAGTAAAGCGTATCAAAGCTGTCCGCCTGGAGAAGTACCTCTACCTCACAGGAAACCTCAAAAGGTTTTTTTTATACAACGTCGGAAGACGAATACAAACGTACGGCCTACCAGTTACCGTAGCCTATTAACGCTTGTAATATAGTTTTATTCGCGCGATACCTCCTCTGCTGCTAACACAGCAACTCCTTAGAAACTTAACCTCACTCACACGCAGGAACACAAAACAACCCTCTAGGGAGTTCCCACGGGATACCCGGATACGAAGTACTTGTATTTTTTTTTATATAACGTCGGGAGGCATACAAGTATACGGTCCACCTGATGTAAACCGCTTACCGCAGCCGAACGCTTGCAATACAATGTCACTCGCGCGATGCCACCTCTACTCACTAAAACAGTCACTCCTTAGGAGTTTACCGGTGACCTCACTCACACGCAGGAACATAACAATCCTCTAATCTAAGGAGTTGTTATTTTGCTGCGGTTTTTTGTGAGGTGGAGGTACTTCCCCAGACGGACAGCTTTGATGCGCCCTACCTCTAAAGTATGCGTACTATGCGTAGTTAAGGCGACACATCGAAAAATTAGACCAACTTTCATCGAATAGTATAGGCTAATGACTAAACTGACGGATCTAAGATTTTAATATAAATAACTTCATTTCTTTATCTTGAATTTGCTTGCTCAAATACGCGATTGTGTAAAATTGATTCGATAATAATTACTTTCGAAAACACCTCCTGAAATTCATTATTTTTGAAATTACAACGAAGTTGTTCTATTTATACGCTTCAAAATTACTTAAATCTATTAGTAATATCTATGTTTATAATATGCTTGCTGCATATTTTGATAAGTGAAACATGAAATTTTTTAAAAATATTTTAAGTTTCTGACAATTTCTAAGCGATCACATTCGTCTTGGGTGCTACGTGTTTTCGACCTTATTGTGCGGTAATGAGGATTATAAACGCGTTGACTAACTACATCCAGCCAGTCCTAGGGATGTTCCGATACCACCTAAGTATCGATACCTACTCATTTCGATAATACTCAAATCTTTTTTCGATACTACTTAAATAAGTACTCCTAAAGTATCGATACTTACTGATATCGATACTTTTTGGAACTTTTATTTTGTTTTATTATTTTGAGGGTGCTATCAATGAACGTTGAAGGACAATAATTTAAACAAAACTGAGAAGAAAAAAACTATTTATTTATTATAAATGTTTATTAGGCTTATTATTAATTTAAACAAAAAACTCTTCAGCATTAAGATTGCCCAAAAACAGTAACTGTTCAAGGTATTTTGAAGACAATCTGTTCCTTGTTTGTGTCATTGTTGCACCGGCTTTGGAAAAAAGGCACTCGCTAGGAACTGATGTTGCAACAACAATTAAATATTGCTGTGCATACTTGTACAGACAAGGAAACACCAACTTCATGTCATCCCATTCTGCAAATGGGTTGCTTTTAAGAGAAACCACTGGATTTGATAAATAAAGAGAAACTTCATCTCCCTGATGAGATTTTTTTTTCTTCTTGTGCCCATGTGCTAACTCTTTATGATGTTTCCAAAAATCGTATTCAGGTGGTGCAGTAGATGAGACATCATCTTCTGACTCACTTGGGCTACTTAGTTGTCCGACAACCATGGTTCTAAGTTTTTGAATAGCTCTTCCGCATGCAGAGGGGTCTTGGAAATGCAGATTTTTAAACCTTGGGTCTAGAATTGTTGCAATGGCTGCATGATCGTTTAATTCAATCATCCCATACCTCCTTTTCAGCTCTCTCAATAAAACATCCTTACATTATTTAACGATAGCGGAGTTTGGAGTGATACTATTCAGTTCTGTAGTTAAGCAATTAAGCATTGGTATAATTTTGGAGATTGTTACATACTTTTGGCCCGATGATTCTTTTGTTACATATTCAAAAGGCTTTAATACAGTTGTAAGCTCATTCAAGGTTTCCATTTCCACTGCACTTGGCAAATTTGGAGCCACTACACTCTCAATTACAATTTCTGATATTACTATTCTTAACTTTAGAAATCGCTCTAACATAAAAAAAGTTGAGTTCCACCTAGTTCTTACATCTGCAATAAGTTTTAAAACTGATCCTTCCGAAACATTATTACGCATTTGGATTTTTCGTAGCTTATCCGACTGCACAACACTATTTTTTATCCAATTAACAATTTCTCGTACTTTTATAACAGCTGATTTAACACTGGGCAACTTTAGTGCCTCCTCAACTACAAGGTTAATAGTATGGGCAAAACACGGTATATGTTTTTTTTCGCCTAATGACATTCGTATGGCAGCCAACATTGAGCTGGCATTATCTGATACAGCAGCACGAATTTTGGTAAGTGGAATTTTCCATTTTTTCAAAATATCCAGCAGGTTTTCCGATATGTATTCAGCTGTATGTCGCTCACTTAATGCACGAGTTGCAAGATAATACATACACATTTGACCATTTTTTACAAAATGTATGGTGACGCCCATGAATCCTACTTCATTCATTGTCTCTGTCCATATATCTAGCGTTAAACAGTAATTGTCTATCTTGGATAATTTGGACTTACAAATAGTTACACAAGCTTCGTACTTTTCGGTAGTCATTTTCTTTAAATACTTTGCGCCAGGAACTTTAAAAGTAGGCTCCAGTTCTTTTACAAGTCGTAAAAAGCCTTCACCTTCAACTATATTAAATGGACGCATATCTTGACAGATAAAAAATATCAATGCTGGAACAATTCTGTTATACTTCGTACCACCAGCTAAAAATAAAACTCAATTTTAATACATGTAATATTAAATTAAATATTTATATTTTTTTCATTAACACTAATACTATATGTATTAATATTATTTTGCTAATATTTAATTAAATATCTATTTATTTACCTTTATTAGATGAAATTCGTTCAAACGCATTCTTTATTGAATTGCTCAGACATAGCTCCCTTGCAGTCTCCGACTTCTCCGAGTCCATACTTGTTAATGTTAATGTGGTTACACTAGAACAATCATCACGATCTTCTGAAATTTTCGATGTTGATGCTTGGGGTTGATCATCTTCCATTAAATGCTTTGAGCTGGCCAACACTATTGTATTTTTTGAACTGAAACATAATAACAAAAATTAACACTTGATAGATCGATAATCTTCAAAGTATCGATAATACCAACCCCAACACTACAGCCACTTAACAACACTATTACACTAACAAAAACAAACACATAACCTTAAATTGTTTAAATCGTATTTATACAAAGGAAATATCTCATCATCGGTCATCAATTATTATTCATATATTATTAATATATAGACAAGACAGTCACAGTACCACTGCTGCAAAACTATTTTTTATACAAATAAAATAGGTAGGAGTAGGTAGGATTTTTTATTAAACATTTTAGGAAAGCAATCGCAAACAAAAAAGAAAAGTTTAGGATCCTACCTTTCGTTGGACTTTTTATTTTCTTTTTTCTGTAATTTGCCTTTGTCCACAGAAATTCCATGAGTTTTAGAATGCTTCAATAAATTCGACGTATTCCCACAATACTTCACAGACTTAAAACACTGTTTACATTTTACAATTGTTTCGTTTGTTTTGGTAAAATGTGTCCATATTATAGATTTTGGTGGTGCCATGATAACATTGGAATAAACCGATGAATTTGATGATTACAATTAATAAAATTACTTGTAAACAATCACTTATCACTTTTACAATGGCGGAATGGCGAGATGATTTGCGGGCGGGTGCGGGACGCGGGTGTCTACTTCTCTCGCTTTCGGCTCGGGCTCGGCTGAAGTCGGACGAATTCGGCTGGCCTAGCGCGAGACAACGCGTCACTCACGCCGCCACGCGACGAATACCGGTAACTCGGTAACCGATTAAAGCTGATTAGCTGACTGTTTTTGCTCTCTCAGTTCTGTATGATGCGTTCTCGGTTTTTTTTATTGTTTTCGGTTGTTTTGCTGATTCGATTCGATACCAAGTATTTTTGTTTCGATACCGAATATGTATCGCAAAATTGATTCGATACAATAAATACTTGGTATCGAATCAAAAGTATCGAGTACCTACTCGTATTTATTAGTATCGGAATATCCCTAGCCAGTCCGGCTGCAGCCCGCTTCGAGGTAAGACCTATGTCGACTGTCTGCTCGAGCTCGCTCCATTTACATCGCGACACCGAAGTTTTTATAATTAATAGTTGTAAATATTCAATATTATAGTATTTAGCGTAAGTGTATTATTATTAGATATAAGTAGTAAATAATATTATAGGTTTATATATATTTATTATACTTTTGTAATAATGGGGAACACTAAAAAGAAAATATATAGAATAAAAATACAAAGAAAATGTTCGTAGAATGGGGGAGGCGAACAAGACAAGGTATTTATTTTTTTTAATTATTATATTCATTAAACATATTATAATAACATTGTGTAGACATATTTCTAGTTTTTAGAACAGTTCCTAGGTATGGTTGGCCCAAGCTATTTAATTCCTCTTCAAACTTTTTTTTAATTTTGCTTACTTAATAACTCTATATAAAACTGCATTAATTAAATAAGAGTTATTTTTTGCAGGAATAAACAGTAACATTTGATAATTGGTATACATTATCCACAGGCTGACCGCGTACCTATATAGGACGTCAAACTCCTATTATGTCCATTATAATCTGACCGAACTCCGACTTAGAAGTTGTACGTCGGTGGAGGTCAGGTTACGTTGGAAATTTATACCAATAAGGTTCGCGTTCTCAGCACATAGCAACCAGTGGAGACTCTTTATTTCTTTGTATTAAAATAAAAACTTATAAAATAGAATATTTTTGCTGTTTTGTTTTTTAGGAGAAACTTACTAAATAAACATATTCCACTAGAAGAATCACTACTCGATTTATATGCTACTTTAACGTAAGTGTCATACGGGACGACAAACTCATAGTAACCATTATAAGCTCACCGAACTCCGACTTAGACATTGTACGTAGGTGAAGGTTAGTTTACGTTGGAAATTTATCCAATCAGAAGATAGAAAACCAGTGGAGGTTTTTTTTTTTTTTTTGTATTAAAATAATTACTAGTAAAATAGTATATTTTGATAGTTTTTAAAAAAACTCGGTATGTTTCATGTTAAAGAAGCGAGCGAGGTGTGTAAGTACCGAGTCATGTGGCGCTCACGAGGGATTTAGCGTGAAGATATAGATAGATAGTATACTTATACCCATGGTACTCGTGAAAACAAATAATATTTACTATGAACCAACACTGAAAACACAAAAAAATCATCTATTCTATACATTGTGGTTAGTATTGAACTATTGTACGGATTAGATTTATTTTGCAACATCAGAGATGGTCCTGGTTCTTTCTTCTTGAGAGTTTAATAAATAACAAGGAAACGTACAACAATACAAAACACAGAGTATACATAAGTAAAATACAATAAATGTCATTATACTGAAGTTAAAGTTATGAAACAGCAAGAAAATCATTTGTCACATGTTTTTTTTAAATATGAATAGATTATAAAATCTATTTGTATATATGTATATTAGGGTGTCCCTTATTTTTCAAAGTTTTTATTTTCTAACGCATATGTCTTAGTTTTGTTCATTTGCTTTTAAAACACTCGGAAATTAATTTTTAACTTATTTGGATTACGATAATCCGTGCCGAATTACATCGAAACATGTTCATACAAGTTGCGCGGCAGTGCCGCACGTACTCGCGGTATTCATTTGTTCAAATTCAAAGTCAAAATCTTTTTATTCCGTAAAAATGGCTACATTTGTTTGGAATCGTCACATTTTTTTCCCTACCGTGCAGTTTATGACTAGGTGAGCACTGATAAAAATACTGCCAAAAAACTCAGGCATCCCTCTTTTGGTATCCAAACAAATTTACATATTTTGTTAATTACATTATAATTGGATCGACTCACTCCCAGGCATTTTTATCATGAATATAGTCAGATACTTTATAATATGCCCTGCTACACAATTTGGCTTTAATAGTAGTTTTAAATTTGTTTATTGACAAATCTCTTATATTGCTGGGAAGTTTGTTATAGAACCGTATACATTGCCCCATAAAATAATTACTTGTTTTGTGGAGACGGCTTGCATATAACACAAGATTATGCTTATATCTAGTATTTATGCTATGAATATCACTCTTTTTACAAAATGAGTCTATGTTTTTATGGACATACAAAAGATTTTCATAGATATATTGCGATGCGACTGTTAAAATATTTATTTCTTTGAATTTTTCTCTAAGGCTCTCACGGGGACCAAGTTTGTAGATAGCTCTTATGGCTCTCTTTTGCAATAAAAAGATGGTGTTAATATCCGCGGAGTTACCCCAAAGAAGAATTCCATATGACATAATACTATGAAAGTAGCTGAAATAAACTATTCTAGCCTTATCAATATCAGTGAGCCGTCTAATAGTTTTCACTTCATAAGCTGCAGAACTTAGTTTTCCTGATAATTTTTCAATTTGTGGGCCCCTTTGTAGTCTGGAGTCAATTGTTATACCCAAGAACACAGTTGTCTCCACAGAGGCTAAATTAGTTCCATTAACATGTACATTGGTAGCCACCTGCCTTACATTAGGTGTTGAGAACTTAATTACTTTAGTCTTTTTATCATTTAAAAGCAGATTATTAACACTAAACCAATGAATAACTTTAGAGAGAGCATCGTTAACTTCGTCATAATTACCTAACCGTCTATTAATTTTGAATGTCAGTTATTCTCGTGATTAATACGTAATGTTTTAACTTTTATAAGATGGCAGTGGAATTGAGAAGCAATAAATCAAGTATTTTCTTAGTTGGAGACGTAAATTATCAAATAATAGGCGCAAAATTACCGTCTAACCGTCAAGTTCTTCCTGTACTTTTTTATAAAATTCGCGAAGTTAAATTGACTGTTAGTGAAAGCGCATACCTAGTCATTCGAGAGTGTATTATATTTAGGGAAAAAGCTAGGATCCCTACCAGAGCTATACCTAACTGTGTAAAATAACTTGTGAATCTTCACCAGGAGGGAGTTGCAAAAAAATTCCAATTTTCTATTTCAATTTCAATCTAATTCAATCTGATAATTTTATTTCTCTTATTTATTCGAAATAAAAAAATCCTGTGTTTACTCGGCGCTATCAGCCATTATGACACTCGAACATCTATAACTTCAAGCCAAATCCCTTGCGGGGTAGGCAGAGAGAGCCGAGCGCCACGTGACTCGATCCTTACATATCTCACTCGCTTCTTTAACATTCATTGCTCTTCTCATGCACGCACGCCGGTTTCTAGGGCTCCTGACATCACCTTCTGATAGAACATGACCAATTTGGTCATGGTAGGTAAGTCTTGGCCTTCCCCGGCTCCTACATCCTTCCACTTTTGCATTGTATATCTGCTTCGTCATTCTTTCATCTTGCATTCTTTCTACATGCCCGAACCATCGGAGCATGCCTCTTCTTATTTTAACACCGACGCTCTCTTTCAGACCAACTCTATTTCTAACATCATCATTACGAATACGGTCTACAAGCCTTACGCCACAAATTTTGCGCAGCGCTCGCATTTCAACCGCGTTTATTCTACTTTCATGCTCTTTCTGCCATACCCAACTCTCGCTTCCATAAGTTAGCGTTGGGACCAACACTGCATTGTGTATAGCGAGTTGTGCCTTCTGGCTCAGGATTTTACTGCCAAGAAGTTTTCCCAACGCTCCATTCACACTATTCCCAGCACTCACTCGTCTTTCCACATCTGCGGTGTACCTTCCATCCCTGCTGAAAGCGCATCCAAGATATACAAACTCATCCACTTGTTCCAACACTTCATCATCAATCGTAATCCTTACATTAGTTCTGGATTCTTCTCTTTCAAATACCATTATCTTTGTTTTCTTCGCATTCAGTAGTAAGCCTTTCTCCATACAGTCGTCTTTCATCGCTGTGACCAGTGTTTGCAGTTTAGATGGTGTATCTGCTAACTAAACATATGTGTCCGAATCAACAAATGGCCCGCTTTAGCCTCTCGATAAACAATGTTGTATTATGTAGCTAGTGTTTCATTCTTCTTAAGGGGGATACATGCCGTCCAGTGGCGCCTCAAGGAATAAAATATCGTATCTTAGCGTGGAAGATAAACATTATAAAGTCATGTGTTGCGTGTGTTACAAATACAATAACGTACTTTTACGTCATTAAACCAACAATTGAAATGTTTTGCTTTCGTTGTTATAGGCATAATTGCCAAAAAACGGCCTCTTTTAGCACTTTTGCTTATAACAACGATAGTGGAATATTTTGAGTGTTGGTTTAATGACGTAAAAATACTTTACTATCTTCGTAATAAATGCAACATAAGATTTCATAATGTTTATCTTCTATGCTATAATATGTTTTTTTATTCAATGAGGGCGCCACTGGACGAGACCTAAGTAAGAACAACATAGATACCAAGACATGTTAACTTATAGAGATATAAATATAAAACGATGTCATTGATTTCTCTTTCAATAAACTTTTAAAAGTGAATACGTTTCTGTAGTTTTTTATTACTATTATTACTATTGTTTTCCGTCTAGCTTAAATAAATATGTTTGGTTCAGTATGTATAAAGCTAAATAATAATTAAATCAATAATTTTTATTAAATATTGATATTATAAATTTTATTTAAGTGTGACGCGACTCTGTAGCTTTTCTGTTCGTTTGCATTGACCATACGTTGACCCCAGGTTACCTATTAGGCGCTAATTTCAAATTTTACAAATCGAGCGTCGAGTGTCAATTGAGGGGCGCGGGGTGATTGGGCGGAGCCATTTTAAAGCTTCACGATCGAGGTGTCGCCTTAACTCGCTGGCGGGTTGTATACCAATACGAGAGATTGTGTTCCGGAAGTCGTGCAACGTAATCTAACAAAATGTGGGTTTCCCTCTGGGTTTGTTGGGGAGTCTCGGCAGTCATCCATCTTAAAATCAATATAAATAATAAATAAATAAATATTGCCGGACAAATTACACAGCGCCACCTAGCCCCAAAGTAAGCGAAGCTTGTGTTAAGGGTACTAGACAACTGATAAACATACGTAAATACATTATTTTTAGTAAATACATACTTATTATACATAGAAAATACCCAGACCAAGACAAACAGAAATGTTCATGCACACAAATGTTTGTATTGTGTGGGAATCGAACCCACGAGCGTTGGTGTCAAAGTAGCGTAACTGCGCGTTTCACCACTGCGCCACCGAGCTCGTCAATATCTTCGCAAAGTCTTAGGTAACGGTCTATTTATTTGTTTGTTGATATTTTACCCAGCATCAAGCGGGCTATAGGCTGGTTTACCACCTTATTCATATGAGAAATATGTGCCAAGATTAACGTTAAAATATAAAAAAAACGTGTGCGTCTCGGGACGCCCGACAGAAGTGATAACTTAAACTAATCCGCTGCCGTATGCGTGAGAGATAGGGAAGCCAGACAGACTGGCGCCGTAACGCGTTACGTAACGAAGCGGTTTACCCTCCCATAAGAAGTTATCACTTCAAAAATATCTATTTATAACTTCACACACCTCACTACACTTCTTTAACATTCATAGTTCTTATGTACGCACGCAAAATATATAGATCTAAATGAACATTTTAATTTATTCTTTTTCAGGTTGGAAGGTGCTGGCTTATTTGGTTTTTGGTTCTTTGATGGCCATGGGAGTTCATCCTGTTGCGGGTAAGAATATTTTACTATTTTTATACAACACCGGGAGGCCATACAAGCGTGCGGACCACCTGATGTAAAGTGGTTAGCGTAGCCTATGAACGCTTAACAAAAACGCTGAGCGAAACTCAGTTCGTCAAGATACTCCATAAGGTGAACTACGCGTGTAATGTTTTTTTGAAGTTATACTTCTAATGCGACTTGCAAAAAGGTTGCGTTAAACGTTTAACGCTACCATGGAGGGGGGAATAGAAAGAGACAGAGCGAGAGTGAATGCGTGGCACTCGAACACAAAAGTACAGGTTAAAGCTGCTGAATGTTTCACGATATTACCGGTAGATGGCGCTATAGTTAAAAATGTATAACATTTGTATTTTACACTTGACTTGTATGTAATACATTCCATAAACATCGCCGCTACGATAGACGATTTTTAATTTAAGTTATTAATGTAAAATATTTATTTAATAACGCGTCTTTTACACCGACGCTCGTGGGTTCGATTCCCACACAGTACAAACATTTTTGTGCATGAACATGTCTGTTTGTCTTGTCCGGGTGTTTTGAAGAGAGGTAAGGCGCATCAATACAATCCATCTGGGGAAGTAGTTCCACCTCACAGAAAGCCGCAGCCAAATAACAACTCCTTAGATTAGAGGATTGTTGTGTTCCTGCGTGTGAGTGAGGTTACCGGTAAACTCCTAAGGCCTAACTGTGTTAGTGAGTAGAGGTGGCATCGCGCGAGTGACATTGTATTGCAAGCGTTCATAGGCTGCGGTAAGCGGTTTACATCAGGTGGACCGTATACTTATTTGCTTCCCGACGTTATATAAAAAAAATATACAAGTACTCCGTATCCCGGTATCCTGTGGGAACTCCCTAGAGGGTTGAAATTAAAGAATTTTTAACGGAAGTATCGCGTGTTTTATTTTTTGACTGACAGACTGACAGTCT
Source organism: Pyralis farinalis (assembly GCA_947507595.1). NCBI lineage: Eukaryota > Metazoa > Arthropoda > Insecta > Lepidoptera > Pyralidae > Pyralis > Pyralis farinalis. The sequence continues at coordinate 5,123,677 of OX382263.1, forward strand.
TCCTGCGACCACGGACGCTGCAAAGCGTTCGAAACGTCAGGTTCAACAAAATAAATAAAACACGCGATACTTCCATTAAAAATTGTTTAATTCAATGTGTAACAATCGTGAAAACCTAAGACAATCCCTAGAGGGTTGTTTTGTGTTCCTGCGTGTGAGTAAGATCACCAGTAAACTCCTAAAGAGGTGCTGTGTTAGCAGCAGAGGTGTTATCGCGGTAGAGATATTTAATGTATCATAAACGTTCACAGGCTACGAAAACCGCTTTACATTAGGCGGATTGTATGCTTGTATCCTTCCCGTCGTATTAACAAAAACATGATATTTTTCCGTTTGTTAATCAATTCGGTACGAATGTGAACGTATTTCTTATATAGCTTCTTCATCTAACATATGTTCGCCATTAACCGTGTAATCACTTACTGCTCGACCAAATATGTATCTATAACTTCACGTCAAATCCCTTGCGGGGTAGGTAGAGATCCTTACAAACCTCACTCGCTTCTTTTACGTTCAATGCTCTTTTCATGTATACTCGCCAGTTTCTAATGCTCCTGACATCACCCTCTGATAAAACGCGATCAATTTGGTCATGGTAGTCAAGTCTTGGCCTTCCTCGGCTCCTACATCCTTCTACTTTCACTTTGTATATCAGTTTCGTAATTCTTTCCTACTGTATTTTTTCTACATGTCCGAACCAACGGAGCATTTCTCGCTGCAACACCGTCACTCTCTTAATATAAAACCAGTTGAGAATGCGCAAACTTGCATTGCCATAGGAACACCTGGCTCGTCAATTATATAACTATTATTATTATTTTTTTAATTTGTCGGCCATTTTGACCATGTTCCTTAAGGCGACACATCGAAAAATTAGACCAACTTTCATCGAATAGTATAGGCTAATGACTAAACTGACGGATCTAAGATTTTAATATAAATAACTTCATTTCTTTATCTTGAATTTGCTTGCTCAAATACGCGATTGTGTAAAATTGATTCGATAATAATTACTTTCGAAAACACCTCTTGAAATTCATTATTTTTGAAATTACAACGAAGTTGTTCTGTTTATACGCTTCAAAATTACTTAAATCTATTAGTAATATCTATGTTTATAATATGGTTGCTGCATATTTTGATAAGTGAAACATGAAATTTTTTAAAAATATTTTAAGTTTCTGACAATTTCTAAGCGATCACATTCGTCTTGGGTGCTACGTGTTTTCGACCTTATTGTGCGGTAATGAGGATTATAAACGCGTTGACTAACTACATCCAGCCAGTCCGGCTGCAGCCCGCTTCGAGTTAAGACTTATGTCGACTGTCTGCTCGAGCTCGCTCCATTTACATCGCGACACCGAAGTTTTTATAATTAATAGTTGTAAATATTCAATATTATAGTATTTAGCGTAAGTGTATTATTATTAGATAGAAGTAGTAAATAATATTATAGGTTTATATATATTTATTATACTGTTGTAATAATGGGGAACACTAAAAAGAAAATATATAGAATAAAAATACAAAGAAAATGTTCGTAGAATGGCGGAGGCGAACAAGACAAGGTATTTATTTTTTTTAATTATTATATTCATTAAACATATTATAATAACATTGTGTAGACATATTTCTAGTTTTTAGAACAGTTCCTAGGTATGGTTGGCCCAAGCTATTTAATTCACTTTTTTTTAATTTTGCTTACTTAATAACTCTATATAAAACTGCATTAATTAAATAAGAGTTATTTTTTGCAGGAATAAATAGTAACATTTGATAATTGGTATACATTATCCACAGCCTGACCGCGTACCTATATAGGACGTCAAACTCCTATTATGTCCATTATAATCTGACCGAACTCCGACTTAGAAGTTGTACGTCGGTGGAGGTCAGGTTACGTTGGAAATTTATACCAATAAGGTTCGCGCTCTCAGCACATAGCAACCAGTGGAGACTCTTTATTTCTTTGTATTAAAATAAAAACTTATAAAATAGAATATTTTTGCTGTTTTGTTTTTTAGGAGAAACTTACTAAATAAACATATTCCACTAGAAGAATCACTACTCGATTTATATGCTACTTTAACGTAAGTGTCATACGGGACGACAAACTCATAGTAACCATTATAAGCTCACCGAACTCCGACTTAGACATTGTACGTAGGTGAAGGTTAGTTTACGTTGGAAATTTATCCAATCAGAAGATAGAAAACCAGTGGAGGTTTTTTTTTTTTTTGTATTAAAATAATTACTAGTAAAATAGTATATTTTGATAGTTTTTAAAAAAACTCGGTATGTTTCATGTTAAAGAAGCGAGCGAGGTGTGTAAGTACCGAGTCATGTGGCGCTCACGAGGGATTTAGCGTGAAGATATAGATAGATAGTATACTTATACCCATGGTACTCGTGAAAACAAATAATATTTACTATGAACCAACACTGAAAACACAAAAAAATCATCTATTCTATACATTGTGGTTAGTATTGAACTATTGTACGGATTAGATTTATTTTGCAACATCAGAGATGGTCCTGGTTCTTTCTTCTTGAGAGTTTAATAAATAACAAGGAAACGTACAACAATACAAAACACAGAGTATACATAAGTAAAATACAATAAATGTCATTATACTGAAGTTAAAGTTATGAAACAGCAAGAAAATCATTTGTCACATGTTTTTTTTAAATATGAATAGATTATAAAATCTATTTGTATATATGTATATTAGGGTGTCCCTTATTTTTCAAAGTTTTTATTTTCTAACGCATATGTCTTAGTTTTGTTCATTTGCTTTTAAAACACTCGGAAATTAATTTTTAACTTATTTGGATTACGATAATCCGTGCCGAATTACATCGAAACATGTTCATACAAGTTGCGCGGCAGTGCCGCACGTACTCGCGGTATTCATTTGTTCAAATTCAAAGTTAAAATCTTTTTATTCCGTAAAAATGGCTACATTTGTTTGGAATCGTCACATTTTTTTTCCCTACCGTGCAGTTTATGACTAGAGAGCACTGATAAAAATACTGCCAAAAAACTCAGGCATCCCTCTTTTGGTATCCAAACAAATTTACATATTTTGTTAATTACATTATAATTGGATCGACTCACTCCCAGGCATTTTTATCATTAATATAGTCAGATACTTTATAATATGCCCTGCTACACAATTTGGCTTTAATAGTAGTTTTAAATTTGTTTATTGACAAATCTCTTATATTGCTGGGAAGTTTGTTATAGAACCGTATACATTGCCCCATAAAATAATTACTTGTTTTGTGGAGACGGCTTGCATATAACACAAGATTATGCTTATATCTAGTATTTATGCTATGAGTATCACCAGTGGCGTGCACTCCATATAGGCAAAAAGACATTGCCTACCCTATCAATTTGATAAATACCATCCGATGTTTCATTCTTAAACATAGTTTTTAACTAATATTTCGTATCAAAAACAAAAAATTAAAAGCTCCATCTATCGGTATCGGTAAGTTATTAAAGTCATCGCTAGTTATATTCAAATCGCAGCTAGGCGCTACGCTACACTAGCGCCGCATTGGCAGCTTTTTACGGCAGAGACACTAACTATATCTGTCTAAATTTACGTATGTGTGCCATGTTGTTTATACAAATACTGTATTGTGCATTTCTATAATTACATTGCCCACAATAACACAAATAACGCACACAATCGCAAAGTATAGACAATGTCTTTACAGCTGAACTATAACGTAAATCACCGAAGTGTCGCGAGCATTGCTACGTAACTATTTTAAAAAGTAGTTTGCTGCATATAATTATAGTGAAAGATATTGCCATTTCTTTTTTTCGTATAAAATTGATGTTCAATTTTATTTTGATTTTAAAACGGCCGCCATTGTTTTTGTTTTGAATCGATTGACTGGTAGCAGACGAAATAAGATTTTAAAGTTTTAAAGTTGATAAATATGATGATATTCACTGCGAAAGTTGTTCATGTGGTGTGTGTAGGGAAAATAAATGTTTTCAAAACTATCTTTCGGTGAAAAAAAACAAGTGATCACATACATCATTATTTCCACAAGATTGGGTAACCAAAATCAACATTCTGTATTTTTTGGTAAGTTAATAGCTTTGAAAAAATTCTGCCTACCCTGTCAAAAATCTCTGTGCACGCCACTGAGTATCACTCTTTTTACAAAATGAGTCTATGTTTTTATGGACATACAAAAGATTTTCATAGATATATTGCGATGCGACTGTTAAAATATTTATTTCTTTGAATTTTTCTCTAAGGCTCTCCCGGGGACCAAGTTTGTAGATAGCTCTTATGGCTCTCTTTTGCAATAAAAAGATGGTGTTAATATCCGCGGAGTTACACCAAAGAAGAATTCCATATGACATAATACTATGAAAGTAGCTGAAATAAACTATTCTAGCCGTATCAATATCAGTGAGCCGTCTAATAGTTTTCACTGCATAATCTGCAGAACTTAGTTTTCCTGATAATTTTTCAATTTGTGGGCCCCTTTGTAGTCTGGAGTCAATTGTTATACCCAAGAACACAGTTGTCTCCACAGAGGCTAAATTAGTTCCATTAACATGTACATTGGTAGCCACCTGCCTTACATTAGGTGTTGAGAACTTAATTACTTTAGTCTTTTTATCATTTAAAAGCAGATTATTAACACTAAACCAATGAATAACTTTAGAGAGAGCATTGTTAACTTCGTCATAATTACCTAACCGTCTATTAATTTTGAATGTCAGTTATTCTCGTGATTAATACCTAATGTTTTAACTTTTATAAGATGGCAGTGGAATTGAGAAGCAATAAATCAAGTATTTTCTTAGTTGGAGACGTAAATTATCAAATAATAGGCGCAAAATTACCGTCTAACCGTCAAGTTCTTCCTGTACTTTTTTATAAAATTCGCGAAGTTAAATTGACTGTTAGTGAAAGCGCATACCTAGTCATTCGAGAGTGTATTATATTTAGGGAAAAAGCTAGGATCCCTACCAGAGCTATACCTAACTGTGTAAAATAACTTGTGAATCTTCACCAGGAGGGAGTTGCAAAAAAATTCCAATTTTCTATTTCAATTTCAATCTAATTCAATCTGATAATTTTATTTCTCTTATTTATTCGAAATAAAAAAATCCTGTGTTTACTCGGCGCTATCAGCCATTATGACACTCGAACATCTATAACTTCAAGCCAAATCCCTTGCGGGGTAGGCAGAGAGAGCCGAGCGCCACGTGACTCGATCCTTACATATCTCACTCGCTTCTTTAACATTCATTGCTCTTCTCATGCACGCACGCCGGTTTCTAGGGCTCCTGACATCACCTTCTGATAGAACATGACCAATTTGGTCATGGTAGGTAAGTCTTGGCCTTCCCCGGCTCCTACATCCTTCAACTTTTGCATTGTATATCTGCTTCGTCATTCTTTCATCTTGCATTCTTTCTACATGCCCGAACCATCGGAGCATGCCTCTTCTTATTTTAACACCGACGCTCTCTTTCAGACCAACTCTATTTCTAACATCATCATTACGAATACGGTCTACAAGCCTTACGCCACAAATTTTGCGCAGCGCTCGCATTTCAACCGCGTTTATTCTACTTTCATGCTCTTTCTGCCATACCCAACTCTCGCTTCCATAAGTTAGCGTTGGGACCAACACTGCATTGTGTATAGCGAGTTGTGCCTTCTGGCTCAGGATTTTACTGCCAAGAAGTTTTCCCAACGCTCCATTCACACTATTCCCAGCACTCACTCGTCTTTCCACATCTGCGGTGTACCTTCCATCCCTGCTGAAAGCGCATCCAAGATATACAAACTCATCCACTTGTTCCAACACTTCATCATCAATCGTAATCCTTACATTAGTTCTGGATTCTTCTCTTTCAAATACCATTATCTTTGTTTTCTTCGCATTCAGTAGTAAGCATTTCTCCATACAGTCGTCTTTCATCGCTGTGACCAGTGTTTGCAGTTTAGATGGTGTATCTGCTAACTAAACATATGTGTCCGAATCAACAAATGGCCCGCTTTAGCCTCTCGATAAACAATGTTGTATTATGTAGCTGGTGTTTCATTCTTCTTAAGGGGGATACATGCCGTCCAGTGGCGCCTCAAGGAATAAAATATCGTATCTTAGCGTGGAAGATAAACATTATAAAGTCATGTGTTGCGTGTGTTACAAATACAATAACGTACTTTTACGTCATTAAACCAACAATTGAAATGTTTTGCTTTCGTTGTTATAGGCATAATTGCCAAAAAACGGCCTCTTTTAGCACTTTTGCTTATAACAACGATAGTGGAATATTTTGAGTGTTGGTTTAATGACGTAAAAATACTTTACTATCTTCGTAATAAATGCAACATAAGATTTCATAATGTTTATCTTCTATGCTATAATATGTTTTTTTATTCAATGAGGGCGCCACTGGACGAGACATAAGTAAGAACAACATAGATACCAAGACATGTTAACTTGTAGAGATATAAACATAAAACGATGTCATTGATTTCTCTTTCAATAAACTTTTAAAAGTGAATACGTTTCTGTAGTTTTTTATTACTATTATTACTATTGTTTTCCGTCTAGCTTAAATAAATATGTTTGGTTCAGTATGTATAAAGCTAAATAATAATTAAATCAATAATTTTTATTAAATATTGATATTATAAATTTTATTTAAGTGTGACGCGACTCTGTAGCTTTTCTGTTCGTTTGCATTGACTATACGTTGACCCCAGGTTACCTATTAGACGCTAATTTCAAATTTTACAAATCGAGCGTCGAGTGTCAATTGAGGGGCGCGGGGTGATTGGGCGGAGCCATTTTAAAGCTTCACGATCGAGGTGTCGCCTTAAGAGATAGGAACGGTGTCCTATTCTTCTTTTTTATGCTAAATCCGAATCTGAAGTCAAAATTCGAATATTCTAAAAAGCGACTGACAAACACACAGACAAACGCACAGACAAACATATAGATTTCATATAGGAACGGTGTTCCTGAAAATATCATTAACCTTAACAATAGAAAAATTACCATAACAGTAACCAAAAAACAAAAAAATAACCATGGTTGTCTTTCTTGAATGTATCGGGGCGTGTAAAAATTCAAATACACGCTGTCAATTACATGTCGTGATTGTGACACCGCAGCATAGCATTAGCTTGCATTCTTTTGTATATAATTCCTCCCATTCTATAATAAGTATTGTACGGGCCCCTTCGATACGACCCGTGCACTTATGTAAACGAATGTTGTAAAATAATAATATGTAGGTACTGGCGGGCTTGTTCTTCGACCTCCGGTTGTAAATCGCAGGTCTGGGTTGGTGCAGAATGAAACGCCTGATGCTGTCTTAAGAAGTATGGAGCCGCAGGTAATTCTTCCAGGTCGGGACTTGTCTGGCTTCCAAGTGACTTGGCTGGCTAGTTCTCTGTAGTGTGAGCGCTGAGTGTAGCGGACGACTGGTACCGATCGAGTGTGGGTCATCTCACAACCTCCTCACGGTGGCTGGGGAATCAGTTCCGAGATATATATCTCTCTACTGAGGTGTCAATCGCAGTATGTGAATACATACCGGGCGTTGTGTTGGCCATATAGGCCGAGATGCGCTCTATGTTTCTAGTTCACTGGAATCATCGCGGCTTATGTTGTTGTTCGCGAGTAACTCACGAGCGTAAGGGCGTCCGTCCGGCGGCCGAGTATGTAGAGGCGCCAGACTGCGTATATGATGCAGATCCGACGCGTCCGCACGCTCGAACAGGCTTACAGTGAGTCGGCGTATAAATGCGTCCGTGCTCTCCATGCGTAGATCCCTCTCTATAGTGGCGTTCTTTACAAAGCGCAGGGCGCCTATAATCTGCCTGAGGGAGATGTGCTGTTGCTGTTGGATTCTCTTAGCGTTTCCTTTGCTCAGTAGGGCGTACCAAGCCGGCGTTGCGTATGTTAAACATGGCCGTAGGTAGGTCTTGTATATGCTGAGTTTTGTATTCAGCGGAAGCTTCGAGGAGAGCACCGGTCGCTGTAAAGCGCGCGATGATCGGGTCCTAGCGATGACTTTGTTCGCGTGTATTTTCATAGTGAGCCGCCGGTCGATTTCGACGCCTAGGTAGGTCGCCGATTCGCGCCAAGCTAGCTGCTCACCGTGGAGATACAGGGTGGAAGGCTTCTTTACGGAAAGATTCACCAGCATTGCTTGTGTTTTTCGCACGTTCACCGAGAGCCTCCATTTGTCAAGCCACTCGGGGAGCAGATTTAGTACGCGTTGCATTTTCAACACTGCGAATCTAGCATTTTTGTTGTATGTTAGATACGCTGCGTCGTCGGCGTACAGTGCTAACGTGGATTCGTCTGACTTCGGAATGTCATCGGTGTAACGCGCGTACAATGCTGGGGAGAGGCAACTCCCTTGCGGTACGCCGGCTAAGATTTTTCTCGTCGTCGAGGAATCTCTTTCTACTGATACGTGAAAACTTCTATCACTCAGGAAGGAGGCTACTATTCGGACTAGACGTTGGGTAGCGCTGGACGTCGCTAGTTTGTACAGCAGACCGTCGTGCCAAACTCTGTCGAACGCTTTCTCCATATCGAGAAAAACTGCAACTGTGCTTCCCCTCTGGTTTAAGCCCTGGGTCATCATGTGCAGTACTCTCAATAATTGGAGTGTCGTCGAATGTTCCGCTCTGAAACCATACTGCTCGCCGCGGGGGATGATGTGCGGGGCGAGGTGTTTCAGTAGGAGGCGTTCGTACACTTTTGATTGTGTAGATAGCAGCGTGATGGGCCGATAACTCTCCGGTTTCAACACATTCTTACCGGGTTTAGGCAGCAATATAACGCGTCCGTATCTGTAAATAGACGGGAAGTGTCCGGTGCGATTTATGCCGATGTAAAGTCGCGTTAGCGCCGCGTCGGCGCACGGCGGTAACCGACGTAGGGCTTCGTTAGTTATTCTATCTGCACCGGGCGCCTTTCGTAGTTTCGCGCGTTGTATTGCACGCTGCACTGCGCCCGGGGTGAAAACAGTTGGATCGTCATCGGCCGCTATCGGTGTAGAAAAATAGCCTCGTAGGTACTGTTCGACGTGAGCTGTATTTTCTGTTTCGTTAGGGCGGAATTGGCGTTCTACGACGGTCGGCGAATATTTCAGCGCGGTCTGCTGCGTGATATCGCAAAGTACCATCGTCTGCCAGTAGTGGTCGTACTGGAGGTGGAGTTCTCGTCAGCTGCCTGCACAGTCTGTGGATGCTATTCCAGTCATCACTGACATCCTCTACGTGCCGCTGCCAACTCTCCTCTCGATGGGTTTCTAGCTCGTCCTTTATTTTGGTCGTAAGGCGATGGAGTTCGGCCTTTAACACAGGACACCGCGTCCTCTGCCACAACTTGCGTAGTCGACGTTTGTCTGTTATCTTACGCTTGATGGCGTCGGGGAATGGCGAGTATCGTTGTCGCTTCTTAGTCTCGGTGGAGGACTCATTCAAGGCCGTTTGGATAGTCTCCGTTATATGCACCGCTAATCGCTCCACATCATCCGGAGTTGAGATGGGAAACGACGCCGCGAGCTTGGAGTCTACTTTCTCGGTGTACTGGGCCCAGTTGGTAAGACGCTTGGGGATTGGTGGAGAGACCGAAAGTGGAGTCTCTGGAATCGTTACGAGTACCGGTAGATGGTCCGAGAACATGCTCTCCAGTAGAACCTCTTGCATGGGTTGACAGTGAAAGTTCTTGTGAACTATAATATCCAGGACATCGGGTACCGCCGCATCACTATACGGATAATGCGTCGGGACCTCGGGGCCCTGCACGTTATAGCCCCAGCGCACGGCGTCGTCAAACAACCGACGTCCGTTCGGGCAAATGTGCGTGGCGCACCATGCTGTGTGTTTGCAATTGAAGTCGCCAGCCAGAAGGACAGGTGTATTAGTCTCCGTATCGACTAGGCGGGTTATCTCCACCGGGTCCAACTTCCCAATCGGGGGTCTGTAGGCTGCGTATAGGTGCATGGATTGCCTACCCGCGTGGATGTCTATTCCAAGAGCGTAAAGCTTGGCCCCTTTGTGGACAGACTCGGTCTCGATTGTCATAATCGGTTGATGGACTAAGCGGCGTCTGACTAACACTGCCAACCCACGGTAAGCTATTCCATGAGGAGAACGTTCGTCTTTTCGATAGATGTGGTAGTTCGGGATTCTCAGCGTAATGGACTCCTTGAGGTGCGTCTCAGACACCAAACAGACGTCAATGTCCTGCTCCTTGAGTAGCGCTTTCAGCAGAGCAACCTTTGGATATAGGCCGTCTGCATTCCAGTGCAAAACTCTAAGCGCCCCCATGTTGTGCAGCCTTAGTTGGATGAGCTGGGCCATTCCTCCTAGTAGTACCGACAGGGTGTTCTGTCCTGTCCGTACGGCCTTCAATACGTCCTCCATGATGATAAGAGTGCCGGTATATGCGATGTAACAACCGCCGTTTGCCTCGCCTGACGACCTACTTGTTGTGTAGGGACGCCCGCTTTCTTCAATTCACTTTTTCGAAGTGCTGAAGTGGTTGCGGTCTGGGTCCTTTCGGCCGGTTTTTGCGCCCGTACGACTTGCGCAGCCTTCTGGGACTTCTTCCTACGCCTCTTCTTCTTAAGAGAGGCGCCTCTCTCAGTGGGAGCGTTCGCCTGCGCCATTAAAGAGGTCGTTTCAGTTTGCTTTTCGACTGTAACGGCCTTCTTTGTCTATTGGGAGGCACCGGCGGTGATTGCAACAGTCCCTGCTTTCTTGTTTCGCATTTCACGGTGAAACACTGCGCATCTGGGATTGTTGGCCGTGTGCGCCTCTCCACAGTTGGCACACGTCGGCGGCTGCTCTCTGGGGCGCGGACAGTCACTAGCTGCATGCTCCTCTCCGCAGCGTACACACGCTTGCTTGCGGTGACACATTTGCGATGAATGCCTGAAGCGCTGACAGCGGTGGCACTGGGCTGGCCCCTGCCTGCCTCGCCACGCCTCTATCTTAACTCCCGGCATGCACAACAGCTCGGTGACGTCATAAATCCGTGGGATAGTGTCGGCGGTCTTCTTCAGTTGGGCGAAGAAGATGCATCCTGGTCTCCCTTGTCGCGCGCGGATGGGTCGCACGTACTCGGGTACGAAATTCAGTTCCGCTAGGGCTTCTGAAACTTCAGTGGGATCCGTGTCAGACGGTAGCCCTCGTATCGCTACCTTAGCGCTGGTTTCAGCCGGCAACGAATACGAGAACCAGCTGAGCCTCTGAGTCTTCTCTAAGTCGTAGAGGTACTGTACAGCACGGTATTCCTCTTCAGACTTCGGTGTGAACCGCACTCCTCTGCCAAACGGTCTAACGTTCGGGCTGTGGCCCAGCTTCGACTTCAAGGCTTTGAAGTGCGTCGTCCAATCCGGGAGAGTTACGACGATGAGCGGTGGGTAGCTTTCGGCGGCGCAACAGGCTTGCCACTCACCGACGCCGATGGTACTTGCGACGCACCGGACGTTGATGTTGACGCCTGTGCACGTACCGTGTCTGCAAACGACACTGATGGCACTACGTCGCTCCTTGTTCGCGGAGGAGGAGAGGGAGGAGGTGGCACTACGTCACTTGACAGCGGGGGAGGAGGAGGAAGCACTACGTCGCGGCGTCGACAAATGCGCGGGTCGCGTTGCTCTCTCGGAGTGAGTGTCGCAGGGGCAGGTACCTCCATCGGTACGCTAAGAGAGGTAGGAGGGCTAGCGAGTGCAATGCGTATACGCTTTTGCATCTCAGCTTCTGCATCGCTCTCTGGGGATCTCTGGCGTCGTATACCGCGCTCGCATAATGCTTGCACGGCTACTTGCGCCTCGACGACTTCCAGTGAGGGGGGGGGTAGACGCCCGCAGTCACCTCATCCTGGTAGTCCCGGATCGCCATCGCGATCCGCTCCGTCAGGGGGTCCGAAAATATACCCCGCCGGCAGATCTCGGCAAATTTCACCATGTCATCCTCTAGGATGGACTTAGGTGAAATGCCGGACCCCAGCAGGCGTACACGCGGGACCGCCAAGACGGCCGGGTCGCGCGACGATACCGTCGGATGGTGCAACGCGGACCGCGCACTGTCACGCTTACGCGACGACGATAGCGACCTGGAGCGCTCGCCCTGAGAAGGGCGCGACGCTCCGGCGCTGGCTTGGGAGACACCGACGTCGCCGGCGGCGTCGATGCCTTGTCTTACCCTCTCGCGTGGAGTGTGCGACGGCTGCCTGGTGGCTTCGCCCTGAGAAGGGCGCATGCCTCCGGCGCTGCGCTCGGCCAACGACGAAATATGGGAAGTAGCGACGCCCGCGACGTCGTCGGTACTTTTTGGACCCTTTTTACGCAGGGACGTTAGCGACGGCTGCCTGGAGGCTTCGCCCTGAGAAGGGCGCATGCCTCCGGCGCTGCGCTCCGGATGGGAGGTAGCGACGTCCGCGACGGCGTCGGTACCTTTTACAAAGTTTCGCGACTGCAGCGGCGCAAGTGGCATCTGCGGTGCAGATACGACGGGCGCACGCGACGGCTGCGCGGGGGATCGCGGCGACGGCACGGGGGGTTCGCCACGGCTGGCGGCGACGGGCGGCGGACGTGTGGCCCCGAGAGGGGCCTTTTTATCTGAGCCCTGAGAAGGGCTCGACATCGGAGGGACGAACTGAGCGCCTGTATCCGCAGTCTGGCGGGCCACGTGAAAACGTCACGCCCCCAGGCCCTAAGGCCCGAGGGGAGAAAGTACTAGGGCCTAGCCAAGAGTCGTCAGGGCTGTGGAGTCACCTCTGCAATGCCTTCAGGTTTATTGTACTTCAAAAAAGTAACCAAAACTTTCCGGCGGCGCAGGCGTATCTGTGTTGATGTTTCGTTATGAAACATAACAGAGATACACGTAGCGACACTAGTCAGTTGCGGATCGCACAAGTACTACACGGAGCGAACGTCGGAACGTGCACTCAGTGCGGCAGTCCGTAGCGGTCTAAAAGACAGATGACGTTATTGTGAATAATTTATTTATATATATCCATCAAGTGTTTGTAACGTGTGACATACAAACATAATATAACTTCTAATGTAGTAACATTTACATAAATAGTTTTAAGTATTTCGAAAGACTAAGAAACGTGTGGTTTTCTCTCTGAGTTGTGGAGGTCTGACTGTAGTCGCTCCATGAAAAAATTTGTATTAGGTATCAGACCCGGCCAATCCCATTAGAATTAGGAAATCGGATAACATTAGGTAGAAGAGAATTAGGTTTTCAGTTGACACCTTCATATTTGAGCTTAATTAGGGTTCCGTACCCAAAGGGTAAAACGGACCCTATTACTGAGACTCCGCTGTCCGTCCGTCCGTCCGTCTGTCACCAGGCTGTATCTCATGAACCGTGATAGTTAGACAGTTGAAATTTTCACAGATGATGTATTTCTGTTGCCGCTATAACAACAAATACTAAAAAACAGAATATAATAAATATTTAAGGGGACTCCCAAACAACAAACGTGATGCTCGTTTTTGCTCTATATTGATAAAGGGCAACAGGTAGACGCTTGAAATATTCACAGAATATTTAGATATATATTCACTTTAAAAATAAATAATTAAATTAAAATAAAACAAATATTTAAGGGGGGCTCCCATACAACAAACGTGATTTTTTGCCGTTTTTATAGATAACTAGCGGACCCGCCAGACGTTGCCTTGGCTGTCCGAAAATAAAAACAATAAATCCTGTAACCCGATTACAGCGCCACCTACCGGGTCCAATTGTGAATCTAAACCATTCTCGAATCCCCTTGGACACACACAAAAAAATTCATCAAAATCGGTCCAGTCGTTTAGGAGTTCAGTCACATACACACGTACAGTAGAATTATATATATAGAAAATGGAACGGAACCCTCCGGGCACGAGTCCGACTCGCACATGGCCGGTTTTTTTTTATTTCATAAAATATACATTATTCAATAGTTCATATAATTTTATACCACTAAGGTGACAATCAAGCGTATGGTCCGCCTGATGGTAAGCGGTGCTTGTAGAATCCCATGCTGTAGTCCCTTGGGAAAAGGCCTCGGCTGAGAGTTCATTCCAGTTCTCGGAAGAAAACTTCGTTGGAGCCGCACAGTACGCAACCATCCATTGGTTCCAGTGTGGGAGGGTGAACTCCCCGCCGTCGTCCTCGAACCTCTTCTTCCTGGCGTTATCCCATTTCCTAATCCATTAGGATTGGCGGGGTCCGCCACCTAAGCCTAAGGACACTTAGACCGACGCCCGTGGGTTCGATTCCCACACAGGGCAAACATTTGTGTGCATGAACATGTCTGTTTGTCTTGTCCTAGGTGTTTTCCAGAGAGGTAGGGTGCAAAGCATCTGGGGAAGTACCTCCACCTAACAGAAAACCGCAGCCAAATAACAACTCCTTAGAGGGTTGCTGTGTTCCCGCGTTTGAGTGAGCTCACCAGTAAACTCCTAAGGACTTGCTGTGTTGAGGTGGCAACGCGCGAGTGACAATGTATTGCAAGCGTTCGTAGGCTACGGTAACCACTTTACATCAGGTGGGCCGTATACTTGTCATACAAAAAATATATATACAAGTACTAAGTGTACTCCGTGACTTCATCCGCGCGTGTCCCGGGATCCGGTGGGAACCGCTTTTTCTTTCTTTTGCTCGTCTTCTAAGGGTCGTGTCCTGATGTTGAATATCCTATAACCATCCTCGAGAATTGGACTATCAAACGCACTAAGATTTTTTTCTGAACCTACTGGTAGTTTAAGAGGTTAGCACGTTCAAACAAACACTTCTGTTTTATATATTAGTATCTTATTTACGAGTATAATAATATGTAAAGCGGTCACCGCGGCACCGCTCGCCGACGGCGGGGAGTTCACCCTCATACACTGGAACCGCAATGGTCGCGTACTGTGCGGTTCCAGAGAAGTTTTCTTCCGAGAACTCTCAAGCTGTGGAATGAGCTCCCAGCCGAGGTTTTTCCAATGGACTACAGCATGGAGTTCTTCAAGAAATGCGTGAAGAGGTTTTTAGAGGGTCGGCAACGCATGAGTGACACCCCTGGTGTTGCAAATGTTCATAGACTACGGTGCCTGTTTACCATCAGGCAGACCGTATGCTTGATTTCCATCTTAGAGGTATACAAAAAAAAAGCGGAAGTGTTTGTTATTGTTCAAAGCAATAAGTATGTATACATGGGGCACACTAAAAGTTTTGCACTTCTAGCTAATCGGAACTATTTGAATTTCGAATGTTATATTTTTTGAAACGTTGCAACCTACTTACTCGTAGTAATAAAAAAAAACAATTGGCGGGAAATCATTTGTCAATTGTCTTTTATCACACATCAAAGTTCTACGTACACAACGAAAATGGAATTGAGTCGAAAAGATTTTAGAGCGATGATTTTTTATCATTTTAAAAGTTCTCTCTCTCCGCAAGACTGTGCTGCTCGTCTTCAAAAGGCTTTTGGGAGAGAAGCACCTTCTTTGAGCACCGTGAGGCGATGGTTTGCTGAATTTGAGAGAGGTCGAGTTTCTTTACATGACGAATTTCGTGAAGGGCGGCCTTCAACTGCCGTCAACGTAAATAATGTAGCTACTGTTAAGCGGCTAATTGAAGAAAACCCGCGGATTACCTATGAGACAATTCGAGAACTATTGGGGATTGGTATGAGCCAAATTCAGAAAATTTTACACGAATAATTGAAAGTTCGGAAACTTTGTTGTCGTTGGATCCCTCATGAACTGACAGCGGAGCAGAAGCGGGCTCGCGTGGAATGGTGCTCACAGATGCTACTGAAGTACGACCACGGACATTCTAATGCTGTTTATGACATTGTCACAGGAGACGAAATGTGGATTTATTGTTTTGAACCCGAAAAAAAACTGCAATCTTGTGAATGGGTGTTTGAAAATGAGAACAGGTCAACAAAAGTGAGGCAGGCGAGAAACGTTGGTAAAAAAATGATCGCGTTTTTTTTCTCAGCTACGGGTCCCATGTGCACAATTCCACTTGAAGATCAAAAGAGTGTTAATGCCGAGTGGTATTCTACCATTTGTTTACCCAGGGTGTTAGAAAAAGTTCGCGAAAGACGACCAAAAAGCCGCGTTCTCCTACATCATGACAACGCTTCTTCACACACGGCCAACAAAACAAAGTAATTTTTAACTTCCGAAAAAGTACAACTCGTTACCCATCCTGCGCATAGCCCCGACCTAGCACCCTGTGATTTCTGTATTTACCCCAAAATCAAAGATTTGATGAGAGGTTTCACTTTTACCAACTCCGAAGAGGCAGTGATAGCGTTCAATCAGCACGTAGAAAACATGCCTTCAGATCTATGGTCCCTGTTTTAAAAAATGGTTCGATCGCATGAAAAAATGTTTAAAATGTAAAGGAGAGTATTTTGAAAAGCAATAAACATAATATTTTGGTTATAACATGTTGTTTTTTTAAGTTACGCAAAACTTATAGTGTGACCTACGTATATCTTCACGCCAGGTCCTTTGCGGGGTAGGCAGAGAGAACCGAGCGCCATAAGACGGGCTCCTACACACTTTCCTCGCTTCTGTGACATTCATAGCTATTTTCATGCACGCTCGCCGGTTCCTGTGTATGGTAGGTTAGTCTCGGTTTTCTGTCTGTCTGTTTCGTCATTCTTTTAAAGCAAAAGGATAACTAATTTGCTCTATAGTAACAGCGTTTAGTTCAACATTTATTTTATATTATTTTCATGTGACATAGTTTTCTTACATAATTTTCTTTTTTGGTTGTCACAAAAAAGACGTAACTTCGAAGGTTATCTAAAAAGGTCAAGGCAGGCCGCACGCTCGCTTGCGTCAGAAATGGAGTTGAATACCACAAAAAAATCTATATAAGCCAAATAAAATCTCTATCTATACCTTCACGCCAGATCACTTGCGGGGTAGGCAGAGAGACTCGAGTGATATGACTCGGTCCTTACACACCTCACTCGCTTCTTTAACATTTTTTTAATACCACTAAGGTGGAAAACAAGCGTACGGCCTGCCTGATGGTAAGCAGTTACCGTAGCCTATGGGCATTTGCAACACCAGGGGTGTCACTCTTGCGTTGCCGACCCTGTAAGAACCTCTTCACGCCTTTCTTGAAGAACCCCATACTGTAGTCCCTTGGGAAAACCTCGGCAGGGAGCTCATTCCACAACATAATAGTTCTCGGTAGAAAACTTCTCGTGAAGCGCACAGTGCGCGACCATTGCGGTTCCAGTGTGTGCGGATGAACTCCCAGCCGCCGGCGAGCTGTGCGATTGTAAAACGAGGCTGTTGGTATAACATATATAACTCTTCTCGTGCTCGTTAGTTTCTGAAGCTCCTGACACCACCTTCTGTTAAAACACGATCAATTTATTCATGGTAGGTAAGTCTTGGTTCTCCTCGACTCCTACATCCTTCCACTTCCACATTGTATATCAGTTGCTTAATAAAATCTTGTTCTACTAACTTAAATCAATGAAAATTTGCTTGATTTGTATTGTATGGAAAAAAGTACATCCAATTTATTTTCTAATTGTTAAGGCTTGTTTTTTAGGGTTCCGTACCCAAAGGGTAAAACGGAACCCTATTACTGAGACTTCGCTGTCCGTCCGTCCGTCCGTCCGTCCGTCCGTCTGTCACCAGGCTGTATCTCATGAACCGTGATAGTTAGACAGTTGAAATTTTCACAGATGATGTATTTCTGTTGCCGCTATAACAACAAATACTAAAAAATAGAATAAAATAAATATTTAAGGGGGCCCCCATACAACAAACGTGATTTTTTTTTGCCGTTTTTATAGATAATGGTACGGAACCCTTCGTGTGCGAGTCCGACTCGCACTTGGCCGATTTTTTAGGGTTCCGTACCCAAAGGGTAAAACGGAACCCTATTACTGAGGCTCCGCTGTCCGTCCGTCCGTCCGTCTGTCACCAGGCTGTATCTCATGAACGGTGATAGTTAGACAGTTGAAATTTTCACAGATGATGTATTTCTGTTGCCGCTATAACAACAAATACTAAAAAATAGAATAAAATAAATATTTAAGGGGCCTCCCATACAACAAACGTGATTTTTTTGCTCATTTTTGCTCGATATTGATAACGGCAACAGGTAGACGCTTGAAATATTCAAAGAATATTTAGTTATATATTCACTTTAAGAATAAATAATTAAATCAAAATAAAACAAATATTTAAGGGGGGGCTCCCATACAACAAACGTGATTTTTTTGCTCATTTTTGCTCGATATTGATAACGGCAACAGGTAGACGCTTGAAATATTCAAAGAATATTTAGTTATATATTCACTTTAAGAATAAATAATTAAATCAAAATAAAACAAATATTTAAGGGGGGGCTCCCATACAACAAACGTGATTTTTTTGCTCATTTTTGCTCGATATTGATAACGGCAACAGGTAGACGCTTGAAATATTCAAAGAATATTTAGTTATATATTCACTTTAAGAATAAATAATTAAATCAAAATAAAACAAATATTTAAGGGGGGGCTCCCATACAACAAACGTGATTTTTTTGCCGTTTTTATAGATAATGGTACGGAACCCTTCGTGCGCGAGTCCGACTCGCACTTGGCCGATTTTTTTATTTCTACACATGAAGCGGGTTATAAGTAACGACCCTGGTGTTGCATATTCATAAGGTACGGTAACCACGTACCATCAGACAGGCCGAGCAATTCTTTGCACCTTTGTAGTATAAAAATATATCTCTGTTTTTTTAATATTTGTAACATTTTATGCGTGCATGACAATAGTTACGAATGTTAAAGAAGCGAGTGAAGTGTGTAAGGATCGTGTCTTATGACGCTTGGTTGTCTCTCCCTACCCTGATAATTAATAATAATGATTACGAACTTCGGAGAATGCGCTGCACACCTCTCGACACCCCTGAGCCACCGGCCGACTTTCTCTGGCATTTCGGGGGTCCATCTAGTGAGTGGCGAGCCACCACCTGCCGAAAGTAACATCAGATATGATAGTTATGGCAGGCGTCCGTTCCTCTTCTGCAATAGCCCGGTTCTAATTATACCTCCAAATCTCATTTTAATAGCCCACTTTTTTCCGACATATTTCCAATAGTCCCAATACCTGTCGTGACCTGTTCATTGGTATATTGTCCTATTGATATCCCCTGGAGCGGATCACGGCGGATGTACAACATTACATCATTCTTTTCGAAGGGGCCTCTACGCATCGGATTCATATCCCCGCGCACGCCTATCAAATGACCGGGATTAAAACCCGTGAAATAAGAAATGATTATGATAATAATGATTTGGCGTGAAGTTATAGATAGATAGTTAATATATTTTATCTGTACTGATATAAAACACGTGTTTCATAAATAAGTATTCGAATAACTGCCATGAATATAGTCACGAACAAACACAGTCACGAACAAACACTTGAGAGACATTTACCGACCAACTTCGTGGTGCCGATTTGACATGTCGGTGTCGTAAAAGTCATTGTCATCATTTTCCCTAACGCCTCCGAAAAACTTGAAAAAGGATTTAATATTGTTTTTTCCGTCGATATTTTTGTTATAAGTCGTAAAAAAAACGAGTGTGCTTTAGACCACACGACTGATGTAAAACTTCTTTAGCTACATAGTGCGATACAGACAATAGGCCTGCACTGTGTCTTACATATATGAAACTTAACTCGCTATGAGAGAAAGAGAGAGAGAAAATGTGTGCTCGCACCGCTCTCTCTTGCCCCTACAGTAATATACGAAACGTAACTCTCTCTATTTCTGTCTTCACTAAATTATATCTCCCTCTCAACTTTCGTTCGCCTCGCTCGATCACACTATTGATAACGCTCTCGTTTCATTCACCAGCTTACTCCCCAAATCAAGCGTACGTAAAGAAGTTTTACTTAAAAAATTGAATGAAATTTATTGTTTATAAAAAAAATTATTTGTTTCAATCAATGTTTTCATACATAACTATGATTTATGTTTTATGCAATTAATTTTATTTACGAGTATAAATAATGTTACAACCGTGTTTTCTTCTTAATACAGAAATAATCAAAGACTGCAACCGCTCCATGTCAAAATCAGTGTCACCAAATCCTTGCTTAGGTAGCGGACCCCACCAAACATAGTGGATTAGGAACGGCATAAGAAGAAGAAGATGAAAATACTCAATTTTGTAAAAAATATTATTTCCAGGTCACTTCGTATCGGAACACTACATGTTCAAGAAGGGTTTCGAAACGTACTCTTACTACGGACCCCTGAATTGGATCACGTTCAACGTGGGCTACCACAACGAGCACCACGACTTCCCAGCGGTGCCCGGCAGGAGGCTACCGGAGGTCAGTGCATACTTACAAACCAATAAACCTCTTGACTGTGCGGGAAGGCCTTCCCTCACTCACCAAAACGTAGTGTTTTAGCGCCTAATCTCTGCGATTTGAGCCTACCGACTATTTTTTGTTTAATCAATAAGTCGATTAGTTCGTCCTCATATTATGTATTTTTTTTTTTTGTAATATCTAATTGACAGTTTTAAAAGAGACCTATATTGGTATGTTTCTTTCGGCATTTCTTCTTAGCCATTGGTCATTTCCGAAATGCTAGTAGATTAAAAAAAAGGAAAAAGTAAAATAAGAGAATTAAATAAGATACAATAAGATTATATTTCAAAAAATGTAAGACGTGTCTAAGTGTCCGCGAAGGCCCAATAGCAAATAACGAATGTTTATGTTTATCTTTAAGTTCAAAGTTCTTTATTTGTCATTAAATAGGGTGGTACATTGAATGTCTGGTGTTATACATGGACATCGTTGCTTAAGCCTATTTAGCCACACAAGGTAGCGTGCAAATGTAATTGAAAATAACAAAATATCAACAATATATTAAATACTATTAATGTCAATAATTATTAAATATTAAAGATTAGTAAATTAAGTACCTAATGTCAAAATAGTTTTAATTAATCCGTGCATCGATCACTCAAATCCACATACTTAATTCAGCGCAGATGAGTAGGTATAATCACTTATAATTTAGAAACTTTATCATACACTGGAACCGCATTAGTCGCGTACTGTGCGGGTCCAGAGAAGTGTTCTACCAAGAACTATTAAATTTTGAAAACCTCCCTGCCGAGATTTTCCCTAGGGATTACAGCATGAGGTTCTTCAAGAAATCGTGAAGAGGTTATTACAGTGACTGCAACGCAAGAGCGACACCACTAGTGGTGAAGGGGTATATAGGTTGCGGTAACTGCTTACCATCAGGCAGGCCGTTCGCTTGTTTGCCACCTTAGTGGTATAAAAAAGTCCAGCGATGTGGACTAGTCAAACAAAGCAGCGCGTTCTACTTTACCCCCCCGACTCGTAGGGTGATTTTGTTTATTACGTAAAATCGTGTCATCGGGACTCAATAGGTTATTTCTTTCATGGTGCATACTTACAAAACCATATATCGTAAAATCGTGCAATGAATGTATAGCCATTTGATAATAATGTACATTATTATAGTATTGACACCTCAGACCTTATGTACCGAAAGGAAAACCTTTTGGTGCATAATGTCTAAAGTATTGAAATGTCCATATCAAAATGTCTATTTATTAAAAATGCCCAGTTTAAAACGTCCATGTAACAAAATCACCAATACATTAAATGTAGTAAAAAAAATACAACCAGATATATGTACGAGAAGTGCTCCAAGGCGTCTGGGTTCGATTCCTACACAGGATAAACATGTCCTTTTGTCCTATATTGATATGGGTGTTTTTAAGAATGATAGAGCGCATCAAAGCACCCCTCTGAGGAAGTACCTCCCTCTCATAAAAAACTGCTGTCAAACCTGTAGGGTTATTGTGTTCCTAACAATGTGTCAGGTTACCAGTAAATACCTAAGGAGTTGCTGTGTTAGCAGCAGAGGTGGCATGGCAGGCTACGGTAATCACTTTATATCGGTTGAGTCATATAAATATGCATGTATACGTCCCGACGTTGTATAAAAAAGATATTGCTGTTTTTACACATATTTAATACATTTATTAATATATTGGCTATTTTGATACATAGACGTTTTAAACTGATCATTTTCAATAAATAGACGTTGTGACACTGTGGACATTTTAATACTTTAGACCATGTGAACAGGTGAAACGTCAAAATTGAAAAATGTGAATTAAAAAAGTTTTCGTTTAATTTTCATTATTCCATAATTCTAAACACCTGTATAATTTATTTCACTTTGTTTCAGGTGAAGCGGATAGCACCAGAATTCTATGACACTCTGCCCCAACACAACAGCTGGTCGAGCGTCCTGTACGATTTTGTGACCGACCCCGACATTGGGCCGTATGCACGAATCAAACGCAAGCACCATGGGCTGGACAGCTAGGTCACAATGACAATACCCCTTGCATAATTACCAGACGTCTAATTTATACAGGGCCATTCTGAACGTACGAATAATATTGAATTTAGAATTTCAAATACAATTTGATTTACAATTCAAACTTTCAAATGTAATTGATGAATTTCATAAACGATTATTTACATTTTAAATTTACTGATTATATGTTGATAAAAATTAATCATTGAATTTTTTTTACATTTTGAACTTAATTTACGATTTCATTTGAGACCAATTGATATTTAAGGTGCTTAAGTTGATTATGATTATATTTAAAAATCGAATAATTTTAAAGGCATTTACATTTGAAACTCAATTAGATTCAGTGGCGCGTAAAAAAGATTTCATTTGAGTTCCAATGAACTTTTAAAGTGCTTTAAGTTGAATAGCATTTATAATCTCGAATCATTTCAAATGCGTTTAAGTTTACATTTGAAACTAATCATTGGCAATTGTATTAATTATTGTACATTAAAATTGAATATGATCTTCTAAAAATAATTTATTTTAGCGCGTTTTCGCAATTTGCTCTTTTTAATTTATTTTAATGTGTAAGTTAGGTGACTGGTATTGAAATATGTATTATTTATTAGTGAAATATTATGCATTTTCTACTCGGTGTAAAAAATTCTACAAAGAATGTTGTTCTATGTGAACATGCCTTATACCTATGTAGACAATATTAACTGCTCGCATGCTAGTCCACTAGCAGAATAATATATATGTTTTTTATATATATCTACAATGACATCAAAAAACCGAAGTTTAAACAAACTTTATTTACTCCTAGGGCAAAGCAAAATTTTAGAATTTTTTTCATTGGCAATGTATAGTTTTATATCTCACAGCTATATATTGCACTAAAAGTATTTAATACTGTAATTATTATAGACCGAGTGCTAGTTGACTAGCATGTTTTTTATTTCGAGTACTGGGTGTCTGAGAATCGCCTGCAAACTAAAGTATTTTACTTTACATATGACTGTATTATAGTGTCGCAAACGTGATATGACATGGACATAACTTGAAAATACTAATATTGCGATTGTATTAATCTATTTCAAAGGAGGTTTAGATTTTACTTGGATTTTTTGTATTTACACGATATTTATGCCAGCTGTGAACCAATTGTATTATTCCTTATTAGGAAGGCTACAAGCTTTACACACTTTTGACGAGCTCGGTGGCTCAGTCGTGAATGACGCAACTTTGACTCCAACGCTCGTGGGTTCGATTCCCACACAAGGCAAACAATTGTGTGCATGAACATGTCTGTTTGTCTTGGTCTGGATGTTTTTTGAGGCCCGCGTGGCTGAATTCCGCCATGCGCGTTACGGCACCAAGTATATAATGGGCCTCAAGGCGTCAAGAGAGGTAGGACGCATCAAAGCAGCCCGGCTGGGGAAGTACCTCCACCTCACAGAAAACCGCAGCCAAATAACAACTCCCTAGAGGGTTGTTGTGTTCCTGCGTGTGAGTGAGGTCACCAGTAAGCTCCCAAGGAGTCGCTGTGTAAGCAGCAGAGGAGGCATCGCGCGAGTAATACATAATATTTTCAAAGATTTAAGCCTGGTTGTTAAAAAATGATCTAATAAATTCAAAACAGTAGAAATAAGCTGGAAACATGTATGTATGTATGATTGTGTTCGAATTTCGACAACCGGAAAAATGTCCTACTTTTTCATATGAATAATTACTTTATTAAAATTCATTAAGATATAATGTTCTAGTTAATCAACATGAGCAGTGGTAGCCCAGTGGGCAAAGAACTGGCCTATTATACCAACCGGTCTCCGGTTCGCATGTATGTACAACTAAATTCGTGTTATATACATATTTGTAATTACCACGTGCTCGGCGGTGAAGGAAAACATCGTGATGAGGAAACCCTCACGGCTAAGAAATTATATTTCAAAAGACGTGTGACCGTGTGTGAGATCTGGTTTTCCCTGTGTGTTGTGGAGCTCTGACGGCAGTCCCTCCATGTAATAGTAAGTATCTTCGCCAAATCCTTAGGCTTAGATAACGCACCCCGCCGTTCCTAATGGGTAACGCTAAGAAGAAAAATCTCGCAGTTAAACAAGTCATTTTTGATATGAAAAAGTAGGGTTTTTAGTCTTTCTATACAACTAAGGTGGCAAACAGGCTTAGCCCCGCAAGTTAGTATTTTCAATACGTACGTCACGTGACCTGAAGACGGCAAATGTTACTATTAACATTAGTCGGCTAGTAGTCACTCCTAGGATTTGCTAGTCAAACCTAGATTTGTTTGTATGGTTATCTTGTATTTTTTTTGTTATGTTATAAATAAATCTATAATCTGGTATTAATGGAGCACTTGTCCCACATACGGTACAAAACAGATGGTTATTCAGCTGTGTACGGTCCGCGTTTCAAAGGTTAGGGCGCTTACAGACCAGCGACAAACCAACGACCGGTGACCGTCGTCAACCATCGTCTTGTATAGACGACAGCTGATGGATTATCTTCGCTGATTATCACTTGACTCTCACAGTGACAGACAATCAAGCATACGGCCTGTCTGATGGTAAATAGTCACCGTGGTCTATGGACATTTGCAACACCTGGGGTGTCACTCATGCGTTGCCGACCCTCTAAAAACCTCTTAACGCATTTCTTGAAGAATACCATGCTAGAAAAGCCTCGGCTCATTCCACAGCTTGAGAGTTCTCAGTAGAAAACTTATCTGGAACCGCACAGTACGCGACCATTGCGGTTCCAGCGTGTGAGGGTGAACGCACTTGTGATCGACACATGTTACATACGCTGACGGGTACAGTGAGCATATATTCTTGCTATCGAATGTAAATAACGCAAGAGACTGATAATACACCAGCAGTGGCCGGCGTTCATTTTAGAATAATGCAGTCTCTTGTGCTCGTGTCACAAGTGCAATAAGTATTGACGAATGCCGATGAATATGGTCGCCTGTAGGGCGATTCTACTAAAAAACTGCAACACACATTTTGAGTTTCGTCAAGCGATCTGACAGCAGCGACGTTTAACGAAACGTACGCAAAATGTACGCATTTTGACACACGTCGCGCTGCAGTGCAGTTGCAGTTTTTTTTTTGTAGAATCGGCCTATTGAACTCTCCTAAAAGTTGACAGCTGTCGACGAATTAAATCGGCGGCAGCTATCGACTATAGTCAGTAACTATAGTAGATTTAACAGCGACTAATTACTTCTGAGGCGCGGAAGGTTTGGGAATGTCCAATTTTCAAACAAATTTTTCGTCGTAAACGCGAAAGTAGTAGTAACGTAAATATTTGTAAACCGCGCATCGCAATCTGCTGCCATTTGTCGGATGTCTATAGTCTGTAAGCGCCCTTAACATTACAGCTGTAATATATTTGCGTTCGCATCTTTTTTATAATAAAACCAAAGCAATATTTATCTACGATGATAATGTTTATTATATAACATGTACCTTTACTTTGTTTTAATATCTATCGCATATTAATACGCGAAATAAAACCTTTCCAGCTCTTTTTATGCACGTTACGCGCACGAAATTGTCCTAGATATTTTTATATCACTCAATTGGCAAACAAGCATACGGCCTGCCATATTGTAAGTAGTTACTATAGACCCTTTCCACACCAGGGTGTCACTCGTCCGTTGCCGATCGTTTTTTGGTTTTCTGGCGGGGGTATGTACCACTAAATTCGTGTTTTCGGATTTATGTACATATTTAACATCTTTTTTCTATGATAATACCAAACCATTGGTGTAGGATTAGTCAATGATTGTCACGTCTGGTTCCGGCGCGGGAACAAGTGACACGATGTATACAGCACACTGTATGACATAACACGAGCGACATCATGCACATAGCACACTGTATGACATGACACATGGGTAACATGATATACATAGCACACTGTATGACATGACAGGAGCGACATCATATACATAGCACAGTGTATGACACGGGTGACATGATGGTCCTCTATAGCTGGCGGCCTATTTCCACCTGGACCGTGACTGGGTGCTGCCGACCAGTTAACAGTGAACTTTGGTTAGATCGAACCAACGCGAGTCCTCAAAGACAAAACTAGCCGAACTTTAGAATCGCGTCTTTTTTTTTATAATATTTTATTGTAAATATTAATCTTAAATAAATTTGTTATTCCCCTTTTATTTAATTAGTAATATTACATCATGTCACCCGTGTGTCATGTCATACAGTGTGCGTGTGTCATAACATATGGGTGACATGATATACATAGCACACTGTATGACACGACACATGTGTGACATGACACATGGGAGACATGATGTACATAGCCACTGTATGAGATGACACATGGGTACCATGATGTACATAGCACACTGTATGACATAACACATGGGTGACATGATGTACATAGCACACTGTATTACATGACACATGGATACCATGATGTACATAGCACACTGTATGACATGACACATGGGTGACATGATGTACATAACCACTGTATGAGATGACACATGGGTACTATGATGTACATAGCACATTGTATGACATGACACATGAGTGACATGAGACACAAATCTTGTAAACAATTTTATTGACCACATACAACACCCAAACAAAAAAACATGTACACGCAAATAATTGCCTTGATAGGGATCAAACCCGTAATATGTATATGCTGATTAACTTTAGTACGTGATGTCAGCAGCCCAAAAACAGGTGAGCGTGCATATAAAGAGCTATGAATGTTAAAATAGCGAGCAAAATGTGTAAGGATCTCGTCTTCCGGCGCTCGGCCTTCTACCTACCACGCACGGCTCTTTGCGTGAAGATATAGATATTAAAATTTTATAGAAGCAAATTAGAAATCGGTCCATGGTTTCAATCTCATTTATAAATTATGATTAATAAAGATAAATAGATGTAATCAGTTTCATAGGCTACATATATTTATTTTTATACGTGCTGTAATTAAACTTTACATAATACCCTAAACCAGTTATTATGTTTGTTTATTTTAAGTGCTCAAGTGATAATAGAGATATTATTAGTTGATTGTTTAATTATAATTTATTTTTAATTCTTTTCAACCCCTTTCATACATTATTGTATGTACCATAGCGTGCAGCGCAGCGTACGTCAAAATGTACGCATTTTGACACACGTCGCGCTGCAGTTGCAGTTTTTTAGTAGAATCAGCACTGACATTGGCGAGAACACCAGGATCGCCATAAAGAAGAATAATAATAATAGTAGAATCTGCCTACTGATTGGTTAGCGCTCTCACACACGTAAATACAGAACTACGATTACAGTACAAATACTAACAAAGAACTGTTTTCTAATTTCCTTTAAAACTGTTCTGTATTTCAATATGTTAAATGTGACTGAGGTGTATGACTTGACAACTTGGTCGAGTTCGATTCAGTGGCAATGCCTTTCTACTACTCTGGCCTTCTGCGGTCTATACATTGTAATACAATGGTAATGGGTCGTCCATATGTACAATTAAGAGCTTGTGGAACTCGACAAGCTTGTCGAGCTCAGCACTGTGTCCTTTTTGTTGTAGGTATGTCGAACGCTTATATTTCAATACGGAATTCAGACATTTCAAAAAGTTACTAATAGTAGTAATGGATATTTATCGCCATAAAAAACATTATTTTAAATAAACCTTAAAACGACCCAAAACTATAATTACCTATTTATTTGAAATTGTCGCATGAAAACAATGACGAAATTGTATATAATCAAACTCGACAAGTCGTAAAAACGATTTGTTTATTTTTGATATTACAACTATTTGATAGTTTGTAGCACTTAACCAACTTTGTTATTAGTCAATCAATTGTAATAATAACTTAAACAGCTGATATAGTTTGTTTACACACTAATGACGTCATACGTTCCGAGATCAAAACTCCATTTACGCGGCAATTTTAAATAAATTATCTTTAAACGAACTTTTGGTCATAAAGGTTTATTTATTAAAAAAATATATTTGTTGTCATTTTTTATGGAAATAAATATCAATTTTAATTAATTTGAATCACTTTTTGAAATGTTGTCCGATCACCTATAGCAAATGTCCAAAAAATATTCTATACTGATAAAATCTGTATTAGAGGAATGTGAGGCTTTGAATGAAACCAAAACAAAATTATTTTATATTTGTTGTCTGTTTATCTATCGGTTTAAACGCATCACGGGTAAACGGTTTAATGGACCATTGTTATTGTATAATTAGAGTTAGTATAGCTTCGATTTGATCCAGACAGTACCATTGAAAAAGTTGATCCCTCTATACTTTGGGATCACATATATACCGTGGATCACCATACCTGGTCGTTGCGAATTGACCATTAGTACTGTGGGCTTTTTTATCTAATCTTATCTTAAATTAACGTGATATGCTACAAAATGTTATCTTCGACAGCTGCACCTGGAAACTTGTCAAGATGTAGTTTATGATAATATTTTATGTGTATATAAAATTACGCCTGGTCAGATAAACTATGATGATTATGTGTTGATTATATATTTATGATGTCACAATTTAATTTCTCTAAATTATGTTATCTATTTCACTGCTCCGTATAGATAGTATCCGAATAGCACAGCTACATTGCAATAGAACTTTATTGTTTATTAAAAAAAGTCATGTATTAGGACCAAGTATATATGAAGCTTTAGCATCTTTACTATGTAGTAATTACGTACATCTGACGTTGACTGTACAATTTGTAGACATTTTGCGACTTAATAGTTCTTGACGTGTATGCGGTATATAAATTTAGTTAGATGCAGGCGTTATTTTGTGAGTCTTTTAGTCTTTAAACTATTTTGTGTGCTACCACCACCAATAATAATTAAAATTATATTCGAAGTAGCCGTTATATGAAACTAAGCATGTAGCTAAACGTTAGTTATTTTGCAATCTGCGACCTAGTCTGTCTCATTCTGAATGAACTTGACGACCCCAATAATTTTTAAAATTATATTCCATGTATTAGAAATTTCACATTATTAGAACAATTACAATTAATTCAAATTTCGTTTCGGAATTCCATGACATGAAAAAAACCTGTAAAGCATACTTCACTTATAGTCGTTTTTTCCATTCGGAATGCCAAGGTTCTGGCGAGAGTTTATACACGTTTCGCTTTTGAGACGCATACACGGTGGCTCCAACAACATTCTGAGCATATCGGCGGACAGCTGGCACTCTCCGATGCTCATACATTGGATACGCCTACATGACAACCGTGTAGGAGTGGTGTCTGGGTTTTCAGAAAGTCTTGCATGTTCCCAGTTTAAATATAAGAACTTATAAATCATTATTATTCTATTTTACATTCATTGCAATCTAATAATTATTATGGGTGTAAATTTAGCCTGAAATAAATGAATTTATAATTATACATACATCACAGAAGTCGAAGCCTTATGAATCGAGATCTGTCTTTGAATCGATGTTCCGAAATCCAATTATAAATGTAAATATCTGCCTTATATAAATATGGTGGTAAATAAATGCTATAATCCTATGCCCATTGAAAGGTTTCATAGTGAAATATATTTTTGCTGTATTTTTTATATTTGAAATACCTCTGCGGCGAGCCGTATGCTGAGTCCAACGTCTAGTCCACCATTGACTCACATATGACCTTTCAGAAATACCATTTTTATAAAATTTAGATACCATTGGCCTTTATTAATAATTAAGTACATTGTACCTCGAGTAGAAACTCTAAGGTTCGAGTGAAAACATACAAGCTAATAATTATTTTGTGGTCGAGTTATAGGAGGGTCGAGAGTGGACTAAACGGACTCGAACATAGCATGGTCTGTATTACAGGATTAGATAGATAACATACAAAAATCTATGTTTCTACGTATGCCTTGTATATGATGTTTGAATAAAATATATTTAATTAATTTAGCTTTTTACTTTAATGAATTAATTTTCATATACGACATTACATGTAGATCCTTAGTCGGTATTCTTGGTAGTCAACGCACGGTGACGGAGGTTGACGAAAGGACTAAATTCGATAATATTAACTCACCTTTATTACCTTTAGCGTATGGCTGAAATTGGGTGGATTAATCATAGATTAGAATCAATCAATGAAGTATCAATCAATGAAGTATGAATCAATGAAATCAATACCTCAATGTCTCAAGACGAAAATCCAGTGTGTGTTGCCTTACGGCACAGAAACGTGGTCCCTACTATGGGCCCCTCATACGGAAGCTCAAGGTTGCACAGCGTGCGATGGAGAGCCAGGCTTGGAGTTTCTCTTCGAGATTCAGAAATAAGCACATCCATCGTGACTCTAAGGATCGGTTGGGGCAGAAAGGTTCCCGAATCGTGACCACGAAACTAAACGCAGCCTTACGGTAGCCTATGGACATTTGCAACACCAGGGGTGTCACTCATGCGTTGCCGACCCTTCTCTGGAACAGCACAGTACGAAACAATTGCGGTTCCAGTGTGTGAGGATAAACTACCCTCCGCTAGCGAGCAGTACAGTTGACATCGAACACTACGTCAGAACACAACCCGTTGTACAATCGGTAGAACACAGAAAGGGAGGCAAAATCTCGCCTTAAAGGCTAAAAATCGTCTGTAAGCTTAGGATCGTGGACAAATCTTACAACCCGTCTCTGAATCGAATCACAAGGTCCCTGGCTGGTATCAAGGTGCGCTCGCCCAAAGGTGACTACAATAATATTGACCGTTTATTCCCATTACGAACGCATCAAGCATTTTAGAACTGCTTTTAATGACAATCTACAACCCTCTTGAGAGTTTATATCGTCCACATAGGCATTGTAGTGTGATAGTTACTTGAAGGGTACAGCAGGAGTTGCATGTGTTCAGAGATGAATATGCTGCGCTGGATATGCGGAGTGTCGCGGAAGGACCGCGTCAGGAACTGCCGCAGTATGCTTTCATGCCCGTGACATACACAAACTAGAAGTGTCGCTTACGGTGGTACAACGTCTTGCAAGTTACGTGGGGAACAAACGTCTGGCTGTGCCACCTCCGCCTGGTCCCAGTAGTAAGAGCATGCCCAAGTGCTGGCTTGACGTCGTGATGTATGACAAACGTGACAATGGTCTCACAGTAAGGGATGCCGAAAAGTAGTAGCCATGAAGAAGTAAAATCCGGAAAGCAAAAGGCCAAAGTGAAAATATAGGACGCCGCGATTAACACTAGAATGATAATGATGAGCTTTATATAAAGCAGCATTTAGGCACACTCTTGTAAAATGGAATACTGTGCGAATTGTGAAAAATCAACCCCACTCAGGATATGTATTGGACAGCAGTTACTATTAAAAAACTTTGTACATAGTAAACATTTTATTGTGTCTATTAATCGATATATAAACATACAATGGACGGTTTTATGAACATTACAATTATTCAGTACGATTTCACAATACACAAAATCATCTTATACGCTATAAGCGTATAATACACTCGCACACACGTTGGTAGTAGTGAAGTTTGGATCGAGAAAGCCCTTCAACCACGACAAGATTCGTTGTTAACTGCTCATAAGGTCTATTATGGCTTGCAATCCTAAGCGTTATCCCGATTCCTAATCCATTAGGATCGGCGGGGTCCGCTACCTAAGTCTAACGATTTGGCGAAGATACTTATTTATACATGGAGCGACTGACGTCAGACCCCCACACCACAGAGAAAAAACCAGACATTTTCTCAAGTTCATACGTCTTTTGAAATATAATTTCTTGGACGTGCGGGCTTGCTTCACGTTATTTTCCTTAGTCGCCGAGTAAGTGATAATTAAAACCAGTTGAGAATGCGCAAGCTTGCATTGCCAGAGGAACACCTGGCTCGTCAATTATAATATAACAATTCATTTTTTTTTTTAATTTGTCGGCCATTTTGACCATGTTCCTTAGGAGATAGGAACGGTGTTCCTGAACATTCCTATTCTACTTTTTTATGCTGAATCCGAATTTGAAGTCAAAATTCGAATATTCTAAAAAAACACACACAGACAAACATATAGATTTCATATTGGAACGATGTTCCTGAATATGTGAAATTCAAAAATATGTATTTGGCCGGTCATTACTCACTTTATTTGTTGTGCTCAACTTTATTAAATCACAACATAAGAACACTTTTGTGTTCTTATGTTGTGATTTATAAAGTTGAGGTATATTGTGAACTTAACGAACCAATCATTGGAAGCCTTTCGGTTCATAATGTAATGTAATGTCAAAGTATTAAAATGTCCATATTAAAAATATCTATGTATTGAAAATGACCAGATTAAATATAAACCAGTTGAGAATGCGCAAGCTTGCATTGCCAGAGGAACACCTGGCTCGTCAATTATATAACAATTAATTTTTTTGTTTTTTTATTTGTCTGCCATTTTGACCATGTTCCCTAAGAGATAGGAACGGTGTTCCTGAACATTCCTATTCTACATTTTTATGCTGAATCTGAAGTCAAAATTCGAATATTCGAAAAAAGCGACAGACAAACATAGATTTCATATAGGAACGGTGTTGCTGAAAAATAGCATATTATTAAAATGTAGTCAACGAAGAAAAATAATAATGAAGAAAAAATGTACATACTCGTAAATAACAAAAATAAATGTAAAAAATATCATTGTATTACAGTCAGAACTAACGTATAAATAGACATTTTGATAATAAGGACATTTTAATATTTTAGACATTATGAACCGAAAGAATTGGGAGAGCATGTACATAAACGTGATTCTACTTTCATTAGTGGTCCAGATATTACTGTTCACGTGCTATCAACTGTACCACGTAAGTCACTGCTGCCATCGTGTGCGAGTTATAAAATACACTTAATTGATACTTATATTTAATATTAGTACAATATAGCTATATCGCGCCTAGAAATAGCATTTAACTTAATATTTCTTTTAAAAATACTACTCACAATAATATGATACAAAAAACATATCAACAAATAAATGCAGAAGTGCCACCATTCGAAATTGGCATATTGAACAGAGCCTAAGGGTCGGTAACGCATGAGGCACACCCCTGGTGTTGCAAATGTCCATCAGGCAGGCCGTATGCTTCATGGCCACGTTAGTGGTATAAAAAAAAAGAAAATTTTATAACATGCATTCTTGAAGATTTTTGACATATTTATATGATGAACAAAACTAAAGATCGTTTGAGTAAGGTCAAGGCCTGTCTTCATTATATTACAAAATATCACATATTCGCAATGATATACAACACGAGCATTTTCGGATTGTGGCATTAATGAACGTATCTAAACGACCACGCAGGTTAAGCAACGTCGACTGCAGCTTGTCTTTGGATGGGTTTATCAATCTCGAGCTTCGGATGGCACGTTAAGCCGTCGGCCTCGGCTGTTGTCGATAGATGACAGTCGTTAAGCTTAGTGGCCTTCGGGTGGTTGAAAACACTGGCCTCCGCCAATCCGCAGTTGAGCAACATGGTGGAGTATGCTCAAAATCCCTTCGGTTGAAGGGAGACCCGTAACCCAGTAGTGGGATGAGTAAGGGGTGTAGAAGGACGAATGAAAAATACTCTATCTATATATATACACACATCAAAAGTGTCTAGGGATCAACATATATTTTTGCAATAACTTTTCTCCTGATTGATATTAATTAAAATTTTCTTTAAGGATTCATCAAATAAAGTGTTTTCGTTTGTCTACAGTAACGATAAACTAAGTCACCTTTGCATTAATAAAGAAATTTGCCATTTTCATAATAAAGGGATTTTTGACATTTGAACCACTAACATTAAAGTTCGAAAAAAAGACTGAAGTAACAGTTTTCTTTAAAATTTTATTGGGTAACTTAAACAATTAATAATCCGTGTTTCTACCGCGAACACTAACAACACGTGGGAATGATAGAAGCTGGTTCCCGGCAACGTACTGTGGCTTTAGCTCTGAATACAATTCAGAGTATTATCAGTCGACTTTGGACACGTTACCGAAGCACTGGTACCGTGGCTGAGCGCCATGGAGGACGGTATCGCTGCACCACACGGAGACAAGACCGATACATTCAAATCACAACTCGAAGAGCTCCAACAATAACCGCCATGATGTTAGCCGTGACGCTTCATCGCTCTTCAGGGAACTTAATTAGCGACCAAACAGTCTGAAACCGCTTGCATGAAGTGAACCTTCATTCCCGAAGACCGCTAAGGGTACCACCTATAGCAATGCACAATCGTAGGATTCGATATCAATGGGCTCTTGAACACAGAAATTGGGCAGAAGAACAATGGCGTTTCGTGTGCTTTTCTGATGAGTCTCGTTTTGGTATGAGACCGGATACAAGACGTATACGACACTGGAGAACCCCTGGACGCCAACAGCGATTAAAATCCTGCCAGGAAGTCCATCCTTATAGTGG
The DNA here is from genome assembly GCA_947507595.1 of Pyralis farinalis. Taxonomy (NCBI): domain Eukaryota; kingdom Metazoa; phylum Arthropoda; class Insecta; order Lepidoptera; family Pyralidae; genus Pyralis; species Pyralis farinalis. Next base: position 5,158,560 of record OX382263.1, read on the forward strand.
TGGAACCATCATGGTATGGGCGGGTATTTGGATCGGCGGAAGAACTGAGTTGATTTGGATCAGAGGCAACCTCAACGCTCAAATTTATGCTGAGACGATTGTATCAGACGTCATCGTTCCTCTACAAGTGCAAATCGGTCCCTTATTTCAGTTAATGCATGATAATGCACGACCGCACACCGCAAGACTTGTAAGACAGACTCTCGCCGCAGCTAACATCAATGTCATGCCCTGGCCTGCTCAGTCGCCAGACTTGAACCCGATTGAGCATGCATGGGATATGCTACAGAGAAGAGCTCTGCCGAATATGGAGGGTATCCAGTCGCTAGAAGACCTTTTTTTGTTGTTGCAACGAACATGGGCGGCCATTCCACAGCGTGATTTGGATGAACTCATTTTGAGTATGCCAAACCGATGTTCTTGTGTTGTTAGTGTTCGCGGTAGAAACACGGATTATTAATTGTTTAAGTTACCCAATAAAATTTTAAAGAAAACTGTTATTTCAGTCTTTTTTTCGAACTTTAATGTTAGTGGTTCAAATGTCAAAAATCCCTTTATTATGAAAATGGCAAATTTCTTTATTAATGCAAAGGTGACTTGGTTTATCGTTACTGTAGACAAACGAAAACACTTTATTTGATGAATCCTTAAAGAAAATTTTAATTAATATCAATCAGGAGAAAAGTTATTGCAAAAATATATGTTGATCCCTAGACACTTTTGATGTGTGTATATATCTTCAAGGTATGTCCCTCGCGGAGCAGGCAGAGACAAGCGCCTCAAGACGCGGTCTTTACACATCCCGATCGTCTTCTTTAACATTCATAACTCCTTTTTCTTTTTCACATCTCTCTTTCTGACCAACTCTCTTATTTAATGCGATCAAAATAGAGTTCGGGGAAATAAGAAAAAAAAAATTTCCTCGTTTATATCTACTATTCTTTAGGCAACATATTCGAAGCCATTAAATGCTGGTTTTCTATAGGCAAATAACGATTCCTTAGAAAGTTGTTGTATTCCTGCGAGTGAGTGAGGTTACCAGAACGATCCCAAGGACTTGCTGTGTTAGTTTTAAACATTATATTCAAGGAGGAACACGATTGGGAAAGTACTTTTTATTAAAGAAAGGTAAGGCACAATCTATGAGTAGTATCGTAGCCAAATAACAACTTCTTGGCGCGAATGTTGTTGTGTTGAACCGGGGACCTGTTGGTCACTAGGCCAGTTCTTTATCCAGTGGGCTATCACTGCTTCTAAATAATATGTAAATAACATTTCTACGCGCTATATATCTTTGTGTACATGTACAGATAAGTGCACGTCATGCTTAACATTGTGACCTTTGTATCGTTGTTATGCCGTATGTAATAAGCAGTCATCCGAAATTCGGGGGCTATTGTACCTAAAATTGAGAAGCTAGCAGAATATGGACATGCCCACTTGAATTAACCTACCAAAACTTTCCGGGCTATCCCGGGTCTATACCCGGGATTACAAAATAGCAAATTCGTATGTCTATTTGCCAAAAACAGCTTTGTTATTATAATTCAAATATGCCGAAATTGATGATTATAAAATCCAATTAGTAGTTTGATAAATTCGAAATTCTAATTGAATTCGTAGAAAAGTATCTCCTCCAAAAATACCTCTCTTTTATTATTATATTTTTTTCTACGAAGAAAGGTAACCAGTTGTAGAAAATATGGAGTTTAATAACGCTTTTTACGAAACCGGACTTCCGGTATTTTTTATAAGAAAACAGACAAAAATATATTAATAGAGGCAGGTCCATACTATTGAAAATTGAAGTTTAGGTATAATAGCCCCCCAATTTCCGATCACTGGTATCGAACTTCCGAGTATCAAGCGTGACCTGCCCTTAGCCGTCCTAAGTGACATATATGCTGGCATCTTCGTTGACATTAAATTACCAGATAAGTGCGTTAAAAATAATGGTAAGGAAATTTATGTACGTAGAAGAAATTATGGTAGAAGCGCTAATAAAAAATTCAGGTCCGGGATCAAACTATATGAATGGGAAAACATGGGTATAAACAGTTTTTTAAAAACCTTTAATTATTTGTTTCAAAAATGTTTCATAAGGCGGAAGAGAAAATTAACTAAAAGTAAGCACGTTAGGTGGATCACTACAGGCATAAGACAGTCGAGTAAAATGAAACGCTTCTTACTAAACACGATTAGTGCAAATAATCATAATAGTGTAGTACAATATAGACAAAAATATGTGAAAATATACAGAAAAGTTATAAAATGTGCGAAACGTATTTCGGTAAAACAAGAAATTGATAAAGCAAGATGCTCATCAAAGGAACTCTGGAAAATTGTAAATCGACACAGAAATAAATTAACAAAGGATACAAATAGGAATCTCACTTTAAAGCAAGATGGTATACAAACCAGGTGCCCACAAGAAATTGCAGAGATATTTTCAAGAGCGTTTGATATTGGAAAGGACTACAAGATTAATGAAAAAGGTTATGCTTTAAAGCTTTTGACAGAAAATGAAAAACCTGTTCAAGGTAAAATGGAATGGACGAGAATCACTAGTAAAGAAATTAAAGATACTGTTAAATCTATGAAATCAAAAAATTCTTGTGGTTATGATGAAATACCCATTACCATAATAAAGAACAACATTGACCTCTTAGCTTACCCCCTAGCCTGTCTACTTAACCAATGTTCAGAGGAAGGCAATTTTCCTGATCAATTGAAAATTGGTAGGGTAATACCGACACATAAAAAAGGTACGCAAGATGATCCCAAAAATTATCGGCCTATATCTCTACTACCTACAGGAGGAAAAATTTTTGAAAAGCTTATAAAAACACGACTTACTCGTCATCTGCGTAAGAATAATATCCTAAATAAAAGGCAATATGGTTACCAAACTTCTGTAGGTACTATTGATGCCATTAATACACTTATTGACGATATTATAATAAAAATGAACGAAAAAAAGAAAGTTGTTGGACTATTCCTAGATTTAAGTTCCGCATTTGACATGGTTGATCATGACATTTTAATAAGTAAATTAGAGTATTATGGTATAAAAGGAAAACCATTGCTATTATTGAAATCATATTTGACAAATAGAAGACAGTATGTAGAAATTAGATATGTAGAGAATAATTATGAGAATGTTGTTAAATCTAAAGCTATTACTGCGACAAGAGGAGTACCGCAAGGTTCTATTTTGGGTCCAATATTATTTATTATATATTTAAATGACATTATAAATTATGTGACGAATAATAATAAAATGACAAATATAGTGTGTTTCGCTGATGACACAAATGCAATTTTATCTGATGAAAACCTAGAGGTATTGTATACTAAAGTAAATGAAACCCTAGATACATTTACTAAGTGGTTTAGTTACAATAATTTAAAAGTAAATGCTCGAAAAACTAATGTAATTTTGTTTAAGACCAATGTAAGGAATAATGAAAAACTGACAATTGATTTCAATGGAGAATTGATAGATGATGTAGAAACAACGAAATTTCTTGGTGTACATATAGATACCTATTTAAATTGGAAAACAGAGCTAAGAAGCATAGAAAAATCACTGTCATCAGCTTGTTATGCAATAAGGACTTTGCGGGACGAAGTAGACATACAACAATTAAAATTAATATATTACGCACTGGTAGAATCTAAACTTAGGTACAGTATAATGCTATGGGGTCAAAGCTATAATTATAACATGCAAAGAGCATTCACGTCACAGAAAAGAGCAATTAGAATCATGATGAGAATCTCGCAAAGAGAATCCTGTAAAGAACATTTTATAAACTTAAGGATACTAACTGCACCAAGCCTGTATATTTTGTTAACATTAACTCACTTTGCTAAGTACTTACCGGAAATAGAATCAATTGAAGAAAGATTTGAGAGAAACCTAACAAGAAGGAAACACTTAAAATGTCGGATCTGTCCAAATTTAAATATTGCTAAACATAGTACGCGTTTTCAGGCGGTAAAATTGTATAATAAGCTCCCTAATATATATAAAGATATATCTTCCCATATAGTACTGAAATCTAAATTGCACAAACTTTTAATTGAGAAAGCTTATTATTCTGTTGATGAATTTATGATGGATGATGACATAAAATGATAAATATAATGAGGTATATATACGTAATGAAATTGCCAAATTTAAAAACCTATCATTGATATCTTTTAATTTAATTTAATTTAATTTTAATTAACATTGTTCACTTATTGTTAATGCTAAATCAAACACAATGTATATTGTTATTGATTAAATGAAATGAAATGAAATATACAAAAGGCACTCATAAAGGCACACTCACGTGTATAATATGGATACCTTAGTGTATTCGGAGAATTAATACGTAATTTTAGCCAAGTAACAATTTATACCAGTTATTTCCGCCACTCAAATACCCCTACACTCCATTCCAATTACGAAATCCCAATATTAAAACTATTTTGTTTTACTTTATAAAACTGAAACAATTTTCTCAATTTAATATTCTCGATATATTCAAGTGATTATGGACTTCGTCATTACAATGGAGTAAATCTACTTTTCCTTTCGAAATTATACGTCTTTTGGCGCGTTAAGGAAAAATGGTGAGAGACAATTTTTTTACGATATTGACATCCAAAATCGACACCACGAAATTTCTCCTATATTTTGTTTTGTTCGTGACTATATTCATGGTAGTATCCAAATACTTACTTATAAATCTACAACACGTGGTTTACATATATATATATATATATATGTCCGTGTGTGTGTCACGATACGGCAGGGAATAATATTTATTGATATTTTATTATATTATCGTTTTGTGTTACAAACGTAAGAGTACTAGCTCGCGGGTTGACATATTTGGAGTTATTTCAGTTATTTTGCGCGAAAGAAGTATAACTTCTTACGTGCGTACATAAGTACACAAACACGTTTTTTTTATTTGTACCATAGAGTAAGTGTATTTTTTCCTTCACCTGTCATTTATTAAATAATCATCTTAATGTGACGAATAAAAACTAAGGTACCCATATATTTATAATTGACTTACCTACATACAACGTCAATTGCAATTAAAGAGATTCATATAAGCGTTAGGAATGAAACATCTCGTGGGGATTATATAATTAACATACGCCGTGCATATTCGATACGATAAGGCTGTCTTGAAAACGATAGATGTCAAAAATATAAAATAGATAGGTTATACGTGCTCCATTGCAACGCGCTGCTTAAATGACTAGCTAATATGAAGGCAGTGGACTTTTTATCTAGAAGAGTTCTTCCAAATCAAAGCAAGAAATCTATTAATTCCAAAAAATCTATATAATTAAACCATTTGGTTGTATACTATATTGTCATTTTTATTGAATTGAATGATTTGTTGTTAATTTTTGAAATTTTATCAGTTTGAAAAACGAAATAATGAAATTTTTTGATCAATCGACCGACCGATCAATCGTCCCGCTGGGGCCCCTTCTTGTCGTTTGTAGTTTTTTATGTAAAGAATGGGAAATCGTGTTCCTATTAATCCGACCATAATTTTTAAGTGTTCAATCTATGTGCGAAATGATTTTGAAAGCTTAAATACAAATATTTTACATTTTTCTATTAACATTATGATACAAAAATGTAATTTACGGTTTTTTTTTATTACTCTATTTCATTGTAAAACCCCTACATAACACCAATGTGAGGTCGGTTACGGAGTGATTTTAAACCCTCTAACGTATATCCTATCTATTTTTCTCGACATCTTGCTCAGCAAAAAGGCCGCATCACACACAACTTATTTTATGAAGTAAAATATGCGTTAGTAAAAGTAATTTAATATAGCGTTTTAGTAGACATTTTGATAACAAGGCAGCATAATTGTAAGTCTGTTTATTGCCTTTTTATTTGTATCGAAAAAACACTTTGACCGTTCCATTTGTCTTATACTATGACGCGCTTAAAATGGCAGTTTATTACATCAAGGTACAGTTGGCATAACATTATATTTAACGATCGACTCGTATACAGGATGTTGGTTCATACGTACAAACTGGATTTAATTAGACTCTTGAAACTAAATAACAGAAAATATGGATTATAAGAAATCGACCCCTCTTAGAAACATATTGCCTGTACTAATAAAATTAGATGGAGGCGATTTTTTAGGTTTTATTCAAATTTCTTCCTTTGCAAAATAATTTAGTTTTGTAAACCGAGTAGCGAGTTTGCACGTGTGTACTCTATATGTTGTCGTTGATATGAAAATTAAAAAAAAAATTAGTTCATAAGTACTGGACACCTTGTAAGTTGTTTTCACCAAACTGAGCAACTTTTTACAAAAATAAAATATAAAATTTCAACAAAAAAAATGTATACTTTTGTATATTTATAAATCCATTTATAACTTAAACACGATAATTATTGCATCTGAGTAAAGACTGTCTAAAAATCGTTCATAATGTTTGACATAGATGGATAGTAAGATCATTTAAATAAACCATAATAATTTTACTGTACCTTAAAATCATAATTAAAATAATTACTTACACTAAATTATAAACTAAAGGGTACTTTAAACCACGGACGGATTGTAGTAACAAATAAGGGCATTTTTTTTTAATAATATACAACCGCCAATAAATCATATTATAATCTTTAAGTAAGAAGTAAAAAAAACGTATGTAATTAAACGTATGTACCCGTTCTCAGGATATTACGTATATAAATTATACAGGGTGTCCTATACCGAATTGTTGAACCTGAATACTTCTGAATGAATATGAAACCTTTTTTATAGTTTTCACGATATATAAATCTTCTTCTTTTTAGAGTTACTCAGTTTCCAAATCCATTAGGATTGGCGGATAAAAATTCATACATTAGCCATTAACATTGAGATCACTGAAATTTAAAGACCATTGAATACAAAGCTCCGACACGAGAGAATGGAAGGGGGGTGAAAAGGGCCGTCCCAAGTATGGACGGCCACTGGGCATAGGTCAGTGGGGCATTCCAGGTGCTACTGGAGTGATCGTGGAAGCGAACCTGCGTAATTTGCAAGTTGACGACAACTGGCAGGAAATTGCTAAGAATCGAAGACGTTGGTGCGCTCTCGTGTTGGCTGATCATGAGTTCCATTGCGTACACACTTACTAAAGCAATAATGTTACCTATATGCTTAACAACTTAATTGGTTAAAATTTGATTCATACTCACTTAAAGTTTTAACCTCTCAACTAAATCTGCATTTGTCGCTCATTCGAAATTACAACGTAACTTCCAATCAGACGCATTTCAAATCTACCAGAGGGTATTTTTTTTATTATCTAGTCATAGATTCTAGTCCTTCGTCTATAGACATAGAGAAAGGTGAATAATTTTAAATTCTTCATAACTTACTTTACAAAAACAGACAGATTGTCAACTTAAAGGTTACAATATAAAGTTACAATGTAACTTTCAAACAGGAATTTCAAAACTTCCCTCCATGGAAAAAGATGACCTATTTCAATGGCTTTCTTGGTCTAAAAAATATCAGTACCATATATATAACATAAGATTTTTTTACTTCTCTACTATAGGTATTCCATGTAAAATTACAATATAACTTTGGAACATGACGGGCGATTCAATACTGCCCTCTATAGATAAAGGTAAGTAATTTTAAATACTTAAAAGTTTACTGGGTTAAAATCAATTATTAACATAAAGTTTATCATAGTTCAATTATCCCATACGAAATTATAATGTAACTTTCAAATAAGCGATTCGAGACTACCATTCACAGAAAAATATTAATTATTTTAAATGCTAATAGCTTTCTTGGTTAAAATTTATCAATAGTTAAATATAGGTTTACTCCCCGAGTATAGGTATTCCACGCAATATAACTTTTAAACAGGCTTCCAAGATTAAAAACCTACCAATTGTTAACATAAAGTTTTTTACCTCAATTAAAAGTAACCCATACAGAATTACAATATAACTTTCAAACAGTCGTTTCAATACTTCAAGGTTAAAAAGTTACCAATTGTTAACATAATGTTTTTTACCTCAACTACAAGTAACCCATACAGAATTACAATGTAACTTTCAAACAGGCGTTTCAAGACTCCCTTCTATAGACAAAGGCGTGGCCTCGTCGGCGCTGTCCGGGACGTCCGGCACCGGACAGACGTCCGGCCTCGGACACTTGTCCGGGCATCATATCTGCGACGCGGGCATCGTCGAAACCGTGCTGTGTGGAGTGGTAGGTCGGGACCCGGCCAGGGAGGCGTTTAAGGATGCCATTGTACCCATCTAGGACAAAAAAATGATGAAGAAATTGCGTTGTAAGTGTCTTTATAATCAAAGTCAACCTCACTCGCACATGGCGAGTCTGATGAATGAGAGTTAGGGCACGTTGTTATTAGCAAGTAACGAGACTGGGGAAGTATCAAATTGATCGATCATCGAGGGTTGATGTGATACTGCAAGTGAGTGAGGGTATAAGTAACATTCACCAGAGGAAGACAAAAGTCGTCTGCGTGGGTACCTCTGACTCAGCAAATTCTACCGCCAAGCAGCTATATTTATATAGCTGTGTTCCGGTTTGAAGGGTGTGGCATGGTAGAGAAATTACTGGGTACTGTGACGAAACAGCCTTAGGTCACAAGATTGGCAGCGCGCGAGTAACATCCACGTGGTGTTGCGAGCGTCAATAGGCTGCGGTGACCGCTTACCATCTAATGCGGGCGCATGCTTATTTGCCAATCTAGTTGTATAAAAAAAAGCCTCCCATGTGGAGTTCTCTGTTAGCGGCTGGGGTGGAAATGCGCACTACTCGTACTGCAAGCTTTCATAGACTTCGGTAACCACTTTAATCAGGTGGACCGTAAACTTGGTTGCCTCTCGAGGTTTGTAAAAAAAAAATCATAAAACTAGTGCTATGACAAACAAATTGACTGTGGAAGGTTCCAAATTTGCAAGAGCACAAACAAATAACAGAGGGCTGTTGCGTTCCAGCAAACAAACTATTGATTGTCCGTCTGATGCGAAACAGGGCACTAGCCATGCTTCCCATTAAAAGAGGTAAAGCGCATCTAAGCAGACCGAACCGACTGAGGAACTACCTCCACCTCACAGAAATCCGCAACCAAATAACAACTACCTTTGTTGTCGTGTCCTGCTAATGAGGTTATAATTAAAGAGAAGTACCTGAGGAGATTCATACGCTACGATAACGACTTTACATCAGGTAGTATAAGACGTTGTATAAAAAAAAATATTTATCTCTAGTGAAATGAATGCCTGATGTAAAGCGGTTACCGCAGCGTATGAACGCTTACAACACATTAAGTTTCACTCGCGCAGTGCCCCCTCTGCTCACCTCTGCCGCAGCAGAGGTATAGGAGTAGGACTCTCTACTTTTGGGGAACTACTATAATCTAACATGGTAAGTTAACAGGCATTTGAAGATACTCACTCTCAAATGCGCAAGATCCTCCAGCTTGGTCAAGTCGGACAGCTCCAGATACAAGCTGTAGACAAGCAGCCATCCGTACACTCCACACACACAGAACACCACCCAGAAGAGGCACATCAGCACGTTATACGCGAATATCATGTCGTTCACGATCGAAGCGAATATGAACGCAATTGTTCGGAACAGAATGAACACGCCGAACGTGTACAGCCACGGCACTATGCGCTTTTCGTGCTCCTGTAAGGAAATAATATTAATGAGCATTTTTGACATATTGTCATTGAGACAAGTTTGCATAATGAGAATTAGGCATTATGTGCAGTTGTCATTTTGTGAGCAGTGAGATATCATTATGAAAAATCGGCCATACCATTATCTATAAAAAAGCAAAAAAAATCACGTTTGTTATATGGGAGCCCCCTTAAATATTTATTTTATTCTATTTTTTAGTATTTGTTGTTATAGCGGCAATAGAAATACATCATCTGTGAAAATTTCAACTGTCTAACTATCACGGTTCATGAGATACAGCCTGGTGACAGACGGACGGACGGACAGTGGAGCCTTAGTAATAGGGTTCCGTTTTACCCTTTGGGTACGGAACCCTAAAAATTAACATAGTGAGCGGTGAGAAGTTATCATTATGGGAAGTTGCCATAATGAGAAAATGGCATTGCGAATAAATTACATTTAGTCGTTAGCACATATTCAAGCGCACGAAAGATTTTACTCGAATTAGGGTTCCCGATGTATTAATACACTGCTTTACTTGAATTCAGGCACTGACAGAAGTGAAAGGAAAACTGGTGTTGGGTATCCAAATTTGTAAAACGGAAACGATGAAACGGGACAAGATTATTCGAAGACAGGTGTACTGAACCCCCTTCATTGAGTTTTAGTTCTTCTTCTTCGCGTTATCCCGTTTCCTAATCCATCAGGATTGGCAGGGTCCGCTACCTAAGCCTAAGGATTTGGCGAAAGACACTGATTTTTACACGGAGCGAATTCCGTCAAACCTCCACAACCCAGAGGGAAACCCAGATCTGTCTTAGGTTAGGTCACACATCTTTCGAAATATAACTTCTTGGACCTGTGGGTTTCCTCAGTTGTAGTTGTTTGTCCGAATTTCATAGGCAAACGAATTCGGGCTAACGACCAAGTGTAATCGCGTCTTATTAATGAGTAGTTATCGTTTTGTGAGCGGTTGGCATTATGAGATGAATCAACATTACAAATATATAATGCGAAAACACGAATTTACTGCCAGGATTCGAACCGGGGATCTGTTGGTCAATGGGCAGGTATCTTTATTCACTGTATTACAAATAAGAATTAAATAGAATTAAAAGAGAATTAAAAGATTTTTTTAAAAGATTAATTCAAAAAATGTAAGACGGTCTAAGTGCCCGCGAAACCAATGGCAAATAAAGAATTTTTATCTTTGGTCTTTTATCTTTTATTTGTACATTAACACATACATTTGTGTTGTGCGGGATTCGAATCCACAATGGTTGAATTTAATTAGTTAAGACACAGATAGCCACTGGCCCATCGGATCTTTATACTACAAGGCTCGAATTCTCTATGCTATGTAGAGTTTTGATACAGAATTGAACATAGACTGAAGTGGGAACAGCATCCCAGTATTGGTATGTGCAGTGGATCAATTAATCACTTTTTAACCTTACTTATTTTTTTTTTATATTAAGGTTAAATGGATTATACCTGTAATAAACACATTAATATTATTTATTTCTATAACTGACTACAGGATGAATATGACTAGCAATGAATAGTGTAGATGTATTTGGGTGCAAACAAGCATTTGGATCGCCTGATGTTAATCGACTTTCATGGTCAGCTGACGCATGCGCACTCGGAGCCAGCTTGCTGTTCTTTATACAACGTTACGTACGCTTATGTAACGTTATGAACGCTTGCAAGACATCACTCGCAATGTCACCTTTCCTGTTAACAGAGCAACTCCTTAGAGGCTTACTGATGACGTCACCCGCAGGAACACATTAGCCTTTCGGGGGGTTGCCCTTCAACAGAAGGGATTTAGACCATACTCCGCCACGCTGCTCAACTGCGGAGGCCAGTATTTTCAAACCGTCCGAAGGCCACCGACTTAGCTTAACGACTGTCATCTATTGACATCAGCCGGTAGCGACGGTTCAACGTGCCCTCCTATGTTTGGAGAAGACGAAACAGATAAATCCATCCATGGACAGGTTGCGGTCGACATTGCTTAACCTATGAGTTCGATTAGAATGACTCTTACCCAGTTTTTAATTAATTATAAATCGCTGCAATGTGTTTCGCCAGAGTTTCGTATGTTTAACAGCTGGGTGCACCGCGTGTAGACGTGTACTACATTTACAACCCTTATTACATAGTCTTACCTTATTTTTATTCTGTTGAACTAGCTACAGGATGTTTGCATGAATGAAATGAACAGTGCGACATGATAAAAATGATCACAAGCAATTTGTAATACTATTACATACATGGTGCTCCTAAATTATTCTAGGATAAATTAAATAGGGCTGGTAACCCTGATGATACCGCTGGTGTTGCAGGCGTCCATAATCTACGGCAACTTACCATCAGGTAGGCCGCATGTTTGTTTACCACAGTAGTGGTATAAAAAACTTTGCAGGGGTAATTTTCAATTAATCATTAACAATTTCAGTTGGCATTAGTCGATATCTTATAATATTTTATACACTTTGTAATAACTAATAATATAAGGTTAACTTAATTATAAATAATTAATCCAGGATCATAGAACATCTAAAAGATAAAACAATAGTAAGTAGATGTTCTATGATCCTGGATTAATTATTTATAATTACGTTAACCTTATATTATTACTACTAAGTGTAAAAAATATTATAAGATATAGACCTATGCGAACAGAAATTGTTAAGGATTAATTGAAAATATATGTTATTAAATAAGTTTGAATCATTAAATTGAATAGATAAATTAAGTCAAAAGTCATTACTATTACACAGCATTGCTGAATATTAACAGAAGGATGACATATACATGTAGTAGTACATTATTATGCATTGAACTCAATGAATCAATTATTAAATGACCAATTAGTTTTTTACAAATAGATAACACTTTTGAATCATGATTGGAGCACCTGATTCTCATTTGAGTCAGGTACTCCAATTATCAACTACTTTCGTGTGTTCGATTCCCAACACAAAACAAACATTTGTGTACATGAACACATCTGTTTGTGTTGGTCTGGATAGTTTTTAGATGTAGGGGCAATAAAAAAAGTCCGTATGGGGAAATACCTCCACATCACAGAAAACCGCAGTCAAATAACAACTCCCTGGAGGGTTGTTGTATGCCTGTGTGTGAATGAAGGCACTATTCAGCTCCTTAGAAGTTGCTGTGTTAGTCACATCAGGTGGTCTGTATGCTTCCACAACTCAAAAGTGAAACCAAACCTGTGTTAGGTCAATAGGGTGTTTCTCTATCACTGTTCAATATATACAAGGATTGCTTGCTGAAAGTAATAAATATAAACTACATCTTCGCGGCATGTCCTTTGCAGGGTAGGCAGAGAATACATAGTGTTGATAATCAGGTTCGCAGTTCTGAAGCAATTTGAAACCTTCTTTCGACATGTCCCCTTAGTAATAATGACATTTAACACTCATGAAGTTTCGTATTGAGTTACGTCATTATGCCTTCAAGTATTTATGTATATAAATACTTGAAGGCTTGTATATTTATGTATGACACATAAAGTATATATGCATATATATACTTTCTGTGTCATAGTGATTATATTGATATCGATAACTTTCAAAGGAAATGAAATATTTATTTATGTGTTTATTGCTACGAGTAGTAGATTTCTTATTTTATTTTGAAGGAAATAATTCAAGGATAACTTAAAGAAATGCAAAGAAAATTAGACGGCAAAAGAAGTTGGAAAAAAGGCTAAAGTAGCATCAAGTGAATGTAAGTACCGAATGTAAAATTGCACATTGTATATGTTCTCAAGAAAAACATTCATGATTAAGGAATCATACTGGTATTTAAGTCAACTTTATTTTTTGTTTGAATATGTTAATTAACAATTAGATTGGTTAAAAAATGTGGTTCTGAAAAATAATATATATATATATATATATATCTTCACGCCAGGTCCCTTGCGGGGTATGCAGAGAGAACCGAGCGCCATAAGACGCGGTCCTTACACACTTCACTCGCTTCTTTCACATTCATAGCTCTTTTCATGCACGCTCGCCGGTTCCTAAGGCTCCTGACATCACCTTCTGATAAGACACGACCAATTTGGTCATGGTATGTTAGTCTTGGTCTCCCTCGGCTCCTACATCCTTTCACTTTCGCATTGTATATCTGTTTCGTCATTCTTTCATCTTGCATTCTTTCTACATGTCCGAAAAATAATATAAAATCTATTATTTATCGATAGATCCACTGCATTTATTCACATCACTGGCCATGAGACGTGTGTCGCATGGGACATACCAGTGAAACAATTCATGTGCCTCATTGGACTGCGAACCGGTTAATAATGGATAATCAATGATACCTACATTATGGAAGTGAGAGCTGGGTACGGCAGAGAGAGCATAAAAGTAGAATAAATGCGGTCGAGATGCGAGCATCGCGCAAAATTTGTGGCATAACACTTGCTGACCGCGTTCGAAATGATGACGTACGAAAGAGTTGGACTGAAAGAGAGTGTCGGTGTTAAGATAAGAAAGGGCATGCTCCGTTGGTTCGGGCACGTAGAAAGAATACAAGATGAAAGAATGACGAAACAGATATACAGTGCGAAAGTGGAAGGATGTAGAGGAGCCGAGGAAGACCAAGACTAACCTACTATGACCAAATTGGTTGTGTTTTATCAGAAGGTGATGTCAGGAGCATTAGGAACCGGCGAGCGTGCATGAAAAGAGCTATGAATGTGAAAGAAGCGAGTGAAGTATTTGCATACTCCTTGCGGACCGCGTCTTATGGCGCTCGGTTCTCTCTGCCTACCCCGCAAGGGACCTGGCGTGAACATATACACACATACATACCATACAAAACCTACCACATAATAATAAACATGTAAACCTACATAAATACACACGTAACTACACATAAAACACACCCATTTATACAGATGTTGTGTTTAAATGTCAATGATAACAATCGTTGACTAATCGGTGATGATGATTACCTTCCTCAACGCGTTGATGAGGATGATGCTAGTGATGAGCACTGCGACCGATCCGATCCGATTCTTTCATCTTGTATTCTTTCTACGTGCCCGTTGGTTCGGGCACGTAGAAAGAATACAAGATGAAAGAATGACGAAACAGATATACAGTGCGAAAGTGGAAGGATGTAGAGGAGCCGAGGAAGACCAAGACTAACCTACTATGACCAAATTGGTTGTGTTTTATCAGAAGGTGATGTCAGGAGCATTAGGAACCGGCGAGCGTGCATGAAAAGAGCTATGAATGTGAAAGAAGCGAGTGAAGTATGCAAGGACCGCGTCTTATGGCGCTCGGTTCTCTCTGCCTACCCCGCAAGGGACCTGGCGTGAACATATACACACATACATACCATACAAAACCTACCACATAATAATAAACATGTAAACCTACATAAATACACACGTAACTACACATAAAACACACCCATTTATACAGATGTTGTGTTTAAATGTCAATGATAACAATCGTTGACTAATCGGTGATGATGATTACCTTCCTCAACGCGTTGATGAGGATGATGCTAGTGATGAGCACTGCGACCGATCCGATCCATGAGAACAACGCAAACACAATCAGGACGTTACGAACTGGAGAACAAACAAATAACATTATTAGAGATATGTTTTGACGAGCTCGGTGGCACAGTTATAACGGCACTTTGACACCAATGGGTTCGATTCCCACACAGGACTAACATTTGTGTCCATGAACACGTCTAGTTTGTTTTCGTCTGGCCGTTTTTAAGAGAGGTAAGGGAGTATCAAAGCAGCCCGTCTGGGGAAGTACCTCACCTCAAGAGAAAACCGCAGCCAAATAACAACTCGCTGGAGGGTTGTTGTGTTCCTGTGTGTGAGTGAGGTCACCAGTAAGTTTCTAAGGAGTTGCTGAGTTAGCACCAGAGGTATTCATATTCATTTAATCACATAAGATTTGTTACATAATTCAAACACATTGCAGGTCACGTAAGGTGGTAGTATATTATGTTAACAAATCACCTTTACAAGGTATTCGTGATTTCATATTCTGGTTGTCACAGCACAATAAATAATTATAGAATTGAAATTACATTAATTTAACAATAGAACATGTAAAAATAAATGTCACAATAATAATAACTTATACAATTAATTGAAAGCCTATAAATTCTAATAAATTTAAAGTTTGTCACTAAAATAGTCTTTCACATTGTAATAGGCTTTCACGATTAGCAGCTTGCTTAACTGGGCTTCAAATTTACCCTTCCTGTAGCATCACGCAAGTGATACTTCATGCATCGTGTTCATAGGCTACGGTAACTGCTTTGCATCAAGTGGGTCGTATGCATCTATGCATTACACAAAAAAATATAGATTGGCTGTTTAGAACAACGGAAGCATTCCATCCACTGAGGAGCATACACTACGACAAATTCACATTCACTTTGTAATGAAAACGCAGGGATGCAGGAAATTTTTGTAAAGTTCCTGCGGTGTTTGTACTCCTGCGAGTACTAATAAGCTCCTACGTAGTTGCTGCGTTATTATAGCACGTTAAATAGCAGGGGTGGCCTCCAATATTACAAGCGTTCATAGTCTACGGTAACCACCTTACATTAGGTTGGCAGTATGCTAGTATGTCTCTCGACGTTGTATAAAGAAAACTGTAACAACCGAATATTCCCCTAAAACTTGATGTGCAAATCATTTTTAGGGTTCCGTACATTAAAAGGAAAAACCTTGAAGGATACCTTTGTAGGATCACTTTGTGGTCCGTCTGTCTGTCTGTAATCCCTTTGAACAGTGAAAACTCAAACTTCTAAGTCAACACAATCAAAAGATATGGCTGTTTAAACCTCGTTTATGCGGATATTTTGACACTCATGGGAATCGAAACCTATAATACTTCCCGTTGACCTAGATCTTCATCAAGAAATTTGGTAAGAAGCAATGTGATGTAGCACAAGTAAAGGAAAAAATCCTAAAACCGTAAATTTGTAGTTCCATCACAAAAAAAAAATCTTTTTTGCGACACTAATTTACGAAAATATTTTTTTACGGAACCCTTAGAGCGCGACTCGGACTCACATTTGACGGCCTTTTTCTCTCAGACTAGTTCTGGAACAGCCCTGTTTCCCATGTTTCATTTAGACTACGCAATATAAAAAAGAAACACGCGAAAAGTGCAATGTACAATCTAACTGTAACTGCATACCGCCATCTAGTGTCACAAAAAGGAACTAATTTTTTTTTAATACAACGTCGGGAGGTATTCAAGCATACGGCCCACCTGATGTAAAGCAGTTACCGTTGCCTATAAACGCTTGCAATACATTAAGTATCACTCGCGCGATGCCACCTTTGCTGCTAACACAGCAGCTCCATAGGAGTTCACTCACACATAAAAACACAACAACGCTCTAGGGAGTTGTTATTTGGCGTGCGGTTTACTGTAAGGTGGAGGTTCTTCTCCAGACGGGCTACTTCGATGCCACTCTTAACAATACCCAGACCAAGACAAACAGACATGTTCGTGCACACAAATGTTTGTCCTGTGTGGGAATCGCACCCATGAGTCAGGTGTCAACGTAACAGCGTGTTTTGCCACTGAGCTCGTCAAAATTTAAGAAAGTTTTTTTTTATACAAAGAGGGAGATAAAGTTATATAGCATATTATTATAATCTTTATGTAGAATTAAGTTATCAAATGGAAAAAGATTAAACCTGACTAGCAGTTCCAGAGATTAGCCTTGTGTTCAAATAAAACAAACTCTTTCTCTTTATATGTTAGTGTAGTTTACAAAAAGTTGTTACCTGGTGCGCTACCAACGTAGACAAACTGAAAGCTGAGCACGTAGTATCCATAATGAATGGAGCCCGGCACCGCCATTCCTAGGCAGTACAAGTCGAAGATGCTCTGAGCGAACGTGAAAAGAGATATGAACTGGAACAAGAGATTAATATTATTAAGCTTTATCACTTCACAGGAGATTCTCGGGGATGTCCCATCCCTAATCTTCCTTCATCTTCTTCTTCCTAGCATTATCCTGTTTCCTAATCCCTTAGGATTGGCGAGGTCCCTACTTTAATCTTTCAACATATATGTACGTAGTATATCCTAATGATCTGTGAGACCTTAGTCCCATACGAACCTCCTAGGCAAAATTTCATGTTACCAATCTCATGTTTGCTGTGTTTACACCTGAAGAAGGTTTTCTTCTTCCTTCCTCACAAACCAATAGACCACTTCACGTCGCATATAACTCATAAAAAGTCATTGTTTTAGCGCCTAAATATCTCAACGATTCGAACTTGCTGACCAATAGGAGGAGTGACAAGATGTTGATCCGTTTAGCCAATAAGAGGAACAAAATAACTCTCCGGTGAGTTGTTATTTGGTCAGTTTTCTGTGAGGTGGAGGTACTTCACTAGACAGGCTGCTTTGTTGTGCCCTCTTAAAAACGACCAGACGACAACAAACAGACACATTCATGCACACAAATGTTGGTCCTACTTGGGAATTGAACCCACGAGTCAAAGTAGCATTACTAACCACTATGCATAATGTATGTAATATACTTACAAGTGATATGAATCCTGTGAGGAGGGAGCCCCTCTGGAGGTCCAGAACGAATGCATCATGCAGTATGGGCTTCTGGTACCACGGCAATCGTAAGGAGCGGACTGACTTTGTTGACCGGAGATTCGAGGTAGACCTGAATTAACAAAATTATATTTTTTTTAGTATTATACGGATTGGATATGTATTATGTATGCAGTGTTGATGAAAAATTACAAGTGAATTCACAATCATTTATATCTATATATATAAAAATGAATGTTTGTCTGTATGTCCTCTATGGACTCAAAAACGGCTGGGCAGATTTTGGTGAATTTTTCAGTGAATCTTCAGGTTAGCCCAGCAGGTGATCCTGTGAAGTTTGGTAACGATTGGATCACCCGTGCGAAGCTGGGTCGAGTAGCTAGTAATGGATAAAAATGTATATTTTTTATACAAGTGGGTTTGATTCCCACGGACAAACATTTTTGTGCATGAACATGTCTCTTTGTCTTGGTCTGGGTGTTTTTAAGGGAGGTAAGGTGCATCAAAGCAGCCCTGGGGAAGTAACACCACCTCACACTAAACTTCAGCCAAATAACAGCTCTTAGAGGGGTTGTTGGGTCTCTGTATGGGAGTGAGGTCACTAGTAAGCTCCTAAGGAGTTGCTGTATTAACAACAGAGGTTACTTAATACATTGGAAGCGTTCATAGGTTACGGTAACCGCTTTACATCAGGTGGACCATATGCTTGTATACCTTCTGTTATATAAAAAAAATGTGAACAATTGCAATATAGTATCACTCGTGCATTGCCAACCCGGCTGCAAACACAGCAACTCCTTCAGAGCTTTAATTACAAAAATGTACATAAATCCAAATAGACAAATTTAGTGTTAAGTGACAGGATTCAAACCGGAGACCAGTTGGTTGGTTCTTTATCCTCTGGGCTGGCAAGAGGACGATAATATGCGTATTATGCTGTTTCTTATTCATTACTTCAGTGTTTTCTTTCCATTCCTAATTTTCCTTCGTGTACATTTATATTTAGTATTATGTACATTTAGTAGCTCGAAGGCGTCGTTGCGCGTGTCATTCTAACGAAACATGCACGTTAAGCAACGTCGACCGCAGCCTGTTTATGGATGGGTTTATCTATCTCGAGTTTCTCCGTGCTTCGGAGGACACATTAAGCCGTGTCGGTCCCGACTGTTGTCGATAAATGACAGTTGTTTAGCTAAGTCAATGGCCCGCGGGCGGCTTGAAAACACTGGCAATCCGCATTTGAGTAGCATGGTGGAGTAAGCTCTAAACCCCTTTGGTTCAAGAGAGACCAGTATCCCTGCAGTGATGGGTAAGGGTTGATGTGGATGTGATGTGAAGTATATTTAGTAATGTTATTTTATTTATTAAATTTCTAGATATTTTAGTAAGTACATAACATTAACATGTTTGATAATTTAACAGTCATGTCTAACAATGACATGACCACTGTAATGAAATTACTAATAAGTTGTAAATTAATAAAGTGAATATAATTATTTAAAATACTTATAAACTCATTAAGTAGTTATAGCCCAGTGAATAAAGAACTAACCTAATGACTAACTGGTCCCCAGTTTGAATCCTAGTATGTACCATTAAGTTTTCAGATTTACGTGTAGGGAGTTCCGTTATTTGTCATTAAATTAAGGAATGAGAGGGTTGGGGAAAAGAGAGGGTATGTTCCTTCCATTATTCTCCCCACTAACTCTGAAATGTATAGGTTTTGAGAAAAAAAAAATTAAAAATCTATGTTATGTAAAATAAAAGCTATTTGTGGTAAGTAAGCCAAGGGCTAGAGGAGATTTGCTCGCTTGGATATTTGTGACTGTGGTACAACCCTAACCTAATTCAACAAGAGATGATGACATATTACTAGCTTACTATATCTTTCATTCAATGAACCAGTCAAAATGTAATGTTAATATTATAATATCATTATCATATATTCAGCCGTGAAGGAATACATTGTGAGGAAACCCACATGTCCAAAAACATTATATTTCAAAATAGTGGACCTAACCTAACATAGGTCTAGTTACCCCTGTGGATTGTTGAGGCCTAACAGCACTTCCTTTATGTAAAAATAAAAAGATCTTTGCCAAATCCTTTAGCTAACGTACCAGGCCCCGCCAATTCTAGGAAGAAGAGACTTACGAACACATTGAGACACTATACAATTATGTTGATTTTGCCTAGAGTTTGAGTGGCACAATATTAACATTGATCTGGGCATGGTTCTGTTATATTGCAGTTTACAAAAAATTAATGACTTAAACTTGGCATATACATACATGAATTAAAGTTGTCTGCTCTTTAGTATTCCAAACTATAAACTATTTATATTTTATTATAACTTTAAACTATTTTATGGAGGATGTAGTATGTAGTAGAGGCCAGAGAGTCGCCTTGGAAGGATTATTGATTAATATGTTTACTTTTTAGAGCTGGGCAAGGTTAGTGATATAGTTTCTAAAAATAAATTAAATACAAGTAAAATATGAATATCGGGGGAGATATCATCAGTAATGAATATATCAAATAGGATTCCAAATAGAAAAAATAAAATATTGGAAAATAGAAGAACAAAGCATAAGCATAATGTGAAAAGTTTTATTACTTACTTTCCTGTGTAATGTGAGTATACAGACGGCGTCGAGCGGTAAGTGGAAGGAGTTTTTCTTCCGTACATATCGTTGTTAATTAAATTTCTGTTTGTTTGAACTGTACACACCCAGTTTTCATGAAATAAAATTAAGTTTTACCACACTAAACCATATAAATACACTGATATACGAAGGTTTACAGACACCCTCTGAGCAGTTTCTATTGGTAAATAAATTTAAAATTGAATGTTTTTTGAAAACAAAGGTAGCCACGCCTGTAAATTATATTGTAATGAATGGTTGTAATCGGTTGTAATGTAAACTGTTGGAGTTTGTTAAAAACCACAGATAACACAGAAAGCAAAGCAACGTTAGCAAAGAGCACAGATTACAAAGAAGTTAACAACAAAGGACAGTTCCACATGATGCGACAATTCTAATAGACGAAAGCGCCATTTAGCTTTGTCTCACATAAGCATACATCTTACTGTAAGATTTTTTTAATCTATAAAAAATTGTCTTACAAAAGAGTCGTTATATATTTGGGCAAAATCATAATTTCATTGCCTACCATGATATATCAAACATGAAATGACATGAACTCTACATACAGATACACTGCAACTAATATCTGGGTACAGCAAACATACAGATACAAATCTGTATGTTTGCTGTACAGATAAAAATCAGTCTGTATGTTTGCTGTACAGATAAAAACATACAGACTTGTATCTGTATGTTTGCTGTACCCAGTAAAGTTATCTTTTGATAACTTTAATAATTCTGGTGTTATAAATAATTTATATTCAACCAAATATACAATTAAATTAAAGTTCAAAATATTTTACATGTTGAATAATTTTCTACATGATTATTCGGTCAGAGAGTCTCCTTGGGGTTCAGTAAGTATCTACATGTATAGGGCAATATATAATAAAATAAAAAGTATGTAC
Source organism: Pyralis farinalis (assembly GCA_947507595.1). Taxonomy (NCBI): domain Eukaryota; kingdom Metazoa; phylum Arthropoda; class Insecta; order Lepidoptera; family Pyralidae; genus Pyralis; species Pyralis farinalis. Next base: position 5,180,444 of record OX382263.1, read on the forward strand.
AGTATACATATAGTGCAGTGGGCCGATTCTACTAAAAACTGCAACTGCACTGCAGCGCGGCGTGTGTCAAAATGCGTACATTTTGACGTTTCGGTATTCTGTTAAACGATCTGACAGCAGCGACGTTGCAGGAATGTTGCAGTAAATGAATCGCTATTCTGTTAAAAAACCTGCACTGCAACTGCACGTTTCCTGCAATGTAATCGTATTCTGATAAATTGTTTTGACATTTGTATACCGGTGACAGCAGTTTTGAAGGAGTTTACTTGCAGTTTTGGTAACGTTGCTCAAGAGCAACTTTTGCGAATTGAAATTAATATTCTGAGGCGGTGAATTATATTTGCTTTGTTTTGGGAGATGTTTGTGGATAAATATAATTAAGTAAAGCTTCTTTTCGGTAAGAAATACCTCCACTCCGGCAACCAAGGTCAATAGTGAAACTATAGGAGTCAACATTAAATAAAATTCAGTTTTATTAGATTGAAATATGGCAACATTTTAGGTAGTTTACTTGCAGGATACGCACAGTTGCAGGGTAGTTGCAGTGCCGTTGCAGTGCAGCATACGCGCAGTTCCAGCGCAGTTGCAGTGCAGGAAATTTTAGTAGAATACACCTATCGGCACTGCACTATTCCTGCACGACTCAAGTGACAGGCGTAAACGTGCAGTTGCAGTTATTTAGCAGAATTGGCCCACAGAACATTTTGCCCAGATATGGGATTGACGGTGACCTGCTTTGTGCTGTGCAATCCACTTATGACTATTGAGTCTACTGTAGCATATTGACTAATACATTACTGAGACATAACGCGTATTACTTGGTCAGCGGAAATCCTAATGTTATATATAGACTAAGACAGTTTAATAAACGTGAGTACTTCTTGTCTTGGCTTCGTCTATACACATATAGACAGGGGTATCACAGCACTACTCAGCACAGGCACATGAATTAGTGCCTGTGCTGAGTAGTGCTGTGATACCCCTGTGTATAGCCCATCACTTCTTCTGTTATTAGATGGCGATCCTGCACTAAGAGCCGAAGACGACTTTTGATCGCAACCAGCTAGCCCCCCACAGTAGCAAGCGACAGCTACTGCCGGCGCACAGTTCTACACGGCACTACACAGCATCGCGCCGCTCGACTCAGCTAGCTACAGCGTCACAATCAGCGTGCAGATCGCTAGACATAGCTCTGCTAAGCGAAATACAACTAGCTCACAGCTACAGCCAGTACACTGCCAGCTAGTCACAGCACGTAGTCAGCTTAACAAGCGTGACGATAGTAATACGAAGAGCAAAGACTACTATTTCAAAAAAGAAATGAAGTACATAGCTAAATGTAAGAAGAAAGAAGCGTAGCTACGAGTCCCAGACCACCAAAGTGACCACCACTCATCGCCGAGGCGACCACCACATATGAATACACGAGAAGACAAGGCCGATGCGATCGTCAGAAAACGATTTGGACGTCACAGTATAAAAAGTAATCTCATAAGTTTTTTTATCATGTAACCGATTTTAAGTAGGTATTGTTTTCTTCCATATATTTTTTTCTTCATTATTGTGATGAGTTAACTATCACTAGTTACTAAACTGATCACCATGCAATTTAGTACGAGTTCAATTTATTACTTTAAAATTACTTTTCTGTGTAAATAACGATGGTATTTAGGTACGGTACAGAAGATAGGAAAGTAAGCTAGGAGCACTGAGTCCTTCAGTTTGATCGTGGTGAGAACAAATGTCTCCAACCCATTCACAGAGAATTATTATTCCTCTGTGAGAATGTGTTGGAGATATTTGTTTAAATAGTAGCTCTTAACTAAGATAGGTAGCACATTATGATGTGTAACCGAGACAAGGAGGCCATTGTAGAGAGGTAGGTAAAGGGTGTGCATGTGTCTAACATAACCCACATTAAGTCATCTAATGGTCGACCGTAAAGTTGGCTGTATTTTAGGCTCCCTTAGTTTTCAGGAACACCGTTCCTATATGCAATCTATATGTTTCCTGTGTGTGTGTCTGTCGCTTTTTTTAGAATATTCGAATTTTGACTTCAGATTCGGATTCAGCATAAAAAAGTAGAATAGGAATGTTCAGGAACACCGTTCCTATCTCTTATGGAACATGGTCAAAATGGCCGACAAATTTAAAAAAAAATGGGTGCGTGTACTTATGTACGCGCGTGAGAAGTTATACTTCTCTGGCATCATTAAATAAATATTTAACATTAATAACTTAAATTAAAAAACGTCTATCAAGCAGTAGCGGCGATGTTTATGGAATGTACGAGTATTACATACAAGTCAAATGTAATATACAAATGTTATACATTTTTTACTATAGCGCAATCTACCGGTAATAGTGTAATTGGTATTTTATTGCTAGCACACAATTACAGAATTAATTTCTTTAATTATCATTAAATAACTCATTAACTATATAGCATTTCGCAGACAGTTGAGTTCTTCTGAGTTAAGGCTCAGATTTCATCATTTGATATGTTACTATAAGTTTTTATATACATCTATGTTACAGTAAATGCTTTCGGATGAGATTGTTTTTGGAATAAATGCAGCTTAGTGGCTGGTAAGGTAGTTTATGAGCCGGAGTACAAATTGTTCTTTGACAAAGATTCCCAAAATATAAATGGATGTTAATCTTAGCATTTAATAGCTTTTTATGTAATGCAGGCGACAGCTTTCTGTGGTTGCGGGGTAAAGGATTTGGCGTATGTTTTGGGGTACAAAAGGAACAAATTGAGTAATACGTTTTCGTCTTATAACCATCGTAGAAATTTTAATCTCAATAGCAGTATAAATACACAATTGATTCCTAACCTAATACCCCAGATCCTCGTGAACTCATCTGTTAATTACAATCCCCTTTAAATATAAGTATAAAAAGATGCTATTACACTGAGTACGATTTATATTGAAATGAAATATTAGCCACACACATTATTTTGATCTATAACCTTATTTGAACTGATTAAATAAAACTGCCTTTTTGTACTCATATTAGTAATTGAAGAGACTGCCCGGCTCCTGTCTACGCAGTCGTCGAAGTGTTGAGAGGTATTATAAAGTTGTACAGGTTTGTCTCAAACAAGATGTTTGACAAGCTCGGTAACACAGTGGTTGATAACACTGCTTTGACACTAGGACGCGAGTAGTATAGTTCGATTCCCACACAGGACAAACATTTATGTGGATGTCCGTTTGTCTTGGTCAGAGTGTTTTTAAGAGAGGTAGAGCCCATCTGGAGAGTTGTTATGTTCCTGAGGGTAAGAGGGTTAACCAGCAAGCTCCAAGGAGTTGCTGCGTTAGCAGCAGAGCGATACTTAATTGCGAAGGTTTATAGGCTACGGTAACCACTTTACATGAAGTGGGTGATACGGACGTTGAATTAAAAAAATGGGTGCGTGTACTTATGTACGCGCGTGAGAAGTTATACTTCTCTGGCATCATTAAATAAATATTTAACATTAATAACTTAATAATATTTAGTATTCATTATATTAAATAATAATATTTTAATTTTGACTAGAGCGCCATCTACCGGTAATATCGTGAAACATTTAGCAGCTTCAACCTGTGGGCCGATTCTACTAAAAACTGCAACTGCACTGCAGCGCGGCGTGTGTCAAAATGCGTACATTTTGACGTTTCAGTATTCTGTTATACGATCTGACAGCAGCGACGTTGCAGGAATGTTGCAGTAAATGAATCGCTATTCTGTTAAAAAACCTGCACTGCAACTGCACGTTTCCTGCAATATAATCGTATTCTGATAAATTGTTTTGACATTTGTTTACGGGTGACAGCAGTTTTGAAGTAGTTTACTTGCAGTTTTGTTAACGTTACTCTTGAGCAACTTTTGCGAAGTGAAATTAATATTCTGAGGCGGTGAATTATATTTGCTTTGTTTTGGGAGATGTTTGTGGATAAATATAATTAAGTAAAGCTTCTTTTCGGTTAGAAATACCTCCACTCCGGCAACCAAGGTCAATAGTGAAACTATAGGAGTCAACATTAAATAAAAATTCAGTTTTATTAGATTGAAATATGGCAATATTTTAGGTTTTAAGTAGTTTACTTGCAGGATACGCACAGTTGCAGGGTAGTTGCAGTGCCGTTGCAGTGCAGCATACGCGCAGTTCCAGCGCAGTTGCAGTGCAGGAAATTTTAGTAGAATACACCTATCGGCACTGCACTATTCCTGCACGACTCAAGTGACAGGCGTAAACGTGCAGTTGCAGGTATTTAGCAGAATTGGCCCACTGTACTTTTGTGTTCGAGTGCCACGTATTCACTCTCGCTCTATCCCTTTCTATTCCCCCTCCATGGTAGCATTAAACGTTTAACGCAACCTTTTTGCAAGTCGCATTAGAAGTATAACTTCAATATTTTATTATTATTAATATGGAAGTTACCGTTTCACTAGTGTCGCTTCAAAGGGGCAATGGCCATCATAATGGCTGGAAAATGATGAAATTTGATATGGTGCAGGTCATACCCCAGGTAAATGTTTAGGTTTGAGGTAGCTATAGAATTGAACTGCAAACCATGATGCGAGTACAGTTAATGAAACATTTGGTTACTGGTATTCTAGAAATTGCTCTAAAGTTTTGGTAGGCGTGAAATGCTAATAAAGATGTTATGGTTTAAATCACCCGTACGTTCAAGAAGGTTTTCGATCAATTTCGACAGAATTTTGCCTAGACATGTAAAATACAATATAAATTATTAATCTATTAGTATATCAAGATCCATACCGCGACTTTGTCCGTGTACACAATGCCGTACACGGACGTGTCGTTCGTAATAATTCTATTGACCTTATCTGTGTTGCTGTGGTTAATTCAGCAATAATTTACAATTAATATCATTCTAACAAAAAAGAGAAAATTACAATGTTATCAGCTCAAGAACGGATAGTAAAGGCTCTCATACACGGACGTACGCAAGATAATAATTTACAAAACCTTTCAACACATAATGACCGAAAGTCTGGTCATGAATTAGAAGACATTGGTAAAAGAAGGAACCGTTCTATTTGGAGGCGTTGCGTGTCATGCTACAAAAAACTGTTTCGTCCACTTTGGTAACTAAATTTACGTAACCAGTTACAAGACAAGATTTTTCTTTCGCTGTTTGGTAACTAGTTGTGAGAGAAGAATTATTTTTCCACTTTCGTAGATCAAATTATTTCCATTTTTGTAACCCGAGATATTAGTTTTTATAAAAAGAAAATAACATCGAAATAAAGTGTTTTTTACGTAACTTTAAGTAGGTACTATTATCGGAAGTCCGAAAATATTTCTCATGCCATCTAATAATAGGTACGACGACGAGCGAAGCGAGGAGGAGTGTTAGGTAGAACTACGACCCTACAGCGCGCGAGCCGAGCGAGCGAAGCGAGCGTGCCGCGGCAGCGGCCGGCGAAGCGCCAGATCCGAACATTGTCTGTTCACGTTCTGAACATCCACGTTCATAACCATCAAAAAGTTACAAAAGTGGAAAAATAATTCTTGTCTCACAACTAGTTATCAAACAGTGAAAGAAAAATCTTGTCTTGTAACTGGTTACGTAAGTTTAGTTACCAAAGTGGACGAAGCCCAAAAAACATGTTACATGTGGCAAAACCGCCGATTATGCCAGGAAAAACACAAAACGAGTAACCACTGAGTGCGAAAAATGTAACAAAGCGCTTTGTTTACAATGTTTTTTTAAAGAACATTTTAATTTAAATTTATGAATAAATATAAGAAATATATTTTTGTTAATAAGAATTCATTAGAGGGATACCTATGTTTATTTTGTTGAATATTAATATGTTTGTATGGCATGTTCACTCGTTTTATTGTAGTTCTATATCTCAATGACTAGTTTCGTTATTTTTTGGAAATAATATCCGTAAATTACATATACAAATTTACTTGGCATAAAAGTAAATCAGTGTACAATATAGAGTACATGGACTTGCCGGAATCCATCCGCGTGTACAGGATAGCGTACACTGGACTGTGAACGTGTTAAATATATTCGAAAATCATAGTATCTGTTGGGGTAATCACATTAGGTAGGTACCCCGGAAAGCCATATTCGATACTGATTCGAAATTTTTTCATTCAAATTCCATATATTATTATTTTTGACACAACTTTTAGATTCAGATTCGAATGTCTTTCCGGGGCAATGTGAAAACCGCCGTGAATACTGCGTAGTGCGCAAGCAACTGGCACAAGCGGACATGTCTTAACCCGTTTTATGAGGCAGTATGCGAGAGAGAGAGAGAGAGAGAGAGAGAGAACAAGACGAACGAAACATTCCAACCGCATGACAGGTACTGTTCACTTAGGTAAATAACATGGGAGTGATATTTTAGCTTGCTGGATGTCATTTTAGGGAATAAATAAAAATCAACAAAATATGATTTAAACACTGATTATTTCCATTTGTCTATTGATCTGAATAGAAATAACTACAGAAAATGAAATCTGGATGAAAACAGTAGGATCTAAAAGATTTTTGTTCGCGACTGTTCAAAACCAAAAAAATGCCCAATTAACTTTACCTTCTGGATGTTCGACAAAAAAATAAATTTCGGTGTAACAAACACTTTATTCTAAAACTTCATCGCAACAAACTTAATTTTGTAAATAATAAATCACTATTCAAATAAATAGGACCACACTGCCACAAACATCTAGGACAATCTGACAGCTCCTTGCAAGACTTCTGATTTTGCAAATCTATCCATGCGTAATACGAATGCTCTGGCAATGCATCGATGTCCGTCGAAGTTGGCGGCGCCTTGCCGCTTTCAAAATTTTTCCATTTTTTCACACATTTTTCATTAGCAACTTGTCTCACGTGAAGGTATTTTGTCAGCTTTACTATTTTTTCCGCTGGGGCCACTACGAAATTTTCTTGGCTTGCTGATTCGTCGATAGTTGCGCACGATTCGGGTGGGTCCGAGACTTCGGTCCGGTTCTCAAACGACAAGTCCCATGTGCAGAGGGATTCTTCCCCGATAGATACAGTGGCCGGTGTAGCAGCTGAAAGTTTTTGATCATTTTACGAACCTACAAAGAAATGTATAAACAATTTAAAATCCACGTCGACATTTTCTAATTGAATAACATAGTTCAGGTGTTATTTTGCTAAAGTCAAATTTACAGGCAGTTTGAAACAAAACTATTTTTTGCTCCACCACCGATCGGAATTTTGTAGAATGATATTCTTAGGAATAAAATCTACAGCGCCTACCTCGGGAGGCGAAATAAGTGTCGCGTCTCTCCGCGTTTTGAATATGTTGTTTCGATAAGTTTTCACTCAGGTTCCTTATATTTTGAATGAAAACTTTTCGATTCCCATAGGAATGTGGTGTTTCGATGCAATGTAAATACGCGTACTGTGGGCCAATTCTGCTAAATAACTGCAACTGCACGTTTACGCCTGTCACTTTAGTCGTGCAGGATTGTGCAGTGCCGATAAGTGTATTCTACTAAAATTTCCTGCACTGCAACTGCGCTGGAACTGCGCGTATGCTGCACTGCAACGGCACTGCAACTACGTTGCAACTGTGCGTATCCTGCAAGTAAACTACTTAAAACCTGAAATGTTGCCATATTTCAATTTAATAAAACTGAATTTTTATTTAATGTTGACTCCTATAGTTTCACTATTGACCTTGGTTGCCGGAGTGGAGGTATTTCTTACCGAAAAGAAGCTTTACTTAATTATATTTATCCACAAACATCTCCCAAAGCAAAGCAAATATAATTCACCGCTTCAGAATATTAATTTCACTTCGCAAAAGTTGCTCAAGAGTAACGTTAACAAAACTGCAAGTAAACTCCTTCAAAACTTCTGTCACCGGTATACAAATGTCAAAACAATTTATCAGAATACGATTATATTGCAGGAAACGTGCAGTTGCAGTGCAGGTTTTTTAACAGAATAGCGATTCATTTACTGCAACATTCCTGCAACGGCGCTGCTGTCAGATCGTTTAACAGAATACCGAGACGTCAAAATGTACACATTTTGATACACGCCGCGCTGCAGTGCAGTTGCAGTTTTTAGTAGAATCGGCCCACTGAGTAGCTAGTGCAGCAATGATGGCGAGTGAATACGGCACCTGTTCCGGATGACGAGCAATCGTGGTTCACACTGTTTTTCGCTCCTGGCTGTTCATGTCTGTTTGAATTTGGAATAAAATATTTTTTGATTTAAATGTTAATCTTATCGAGTTTAAAAAAATATATGGACTAAAAATCTAGTGTTTTGGGAAATCGTTAGATCTAATGAAAAATGTTAATATTTTCAATAATATATTATATCGTTCTAACTTATTCATGTGTTAAGCAAAATTTTCAGTGCGCCCTCTGTATTCAGATAAAACAAAAAAGAAACAATTCATAATAGACAATTATTTTGACAAGTCATTGTCACAATGATTCGATAATTTCAATGACTTTTTTAACTTAAGATCAAAGGCTTGAGTAAGTCTGTTTAAAAAAGCACTTCACCATATGAACTGCTTCTAATCAATTCAGCCCTTTCTTTCGTCAGACCATCGTTGGTCATTTGACGATAAGCACCACATGTGGATAGGGATAGCTTAGGTTCTAGGTCTCTATGATGATGAGCCTCTTACCTATCACAGTTCGCTGTGACCCTTGGCAGATCGTCAGTTCAGCTGACAGTTAGCCCTATGAAATAAAATACGAGTACGGCAAAAGAAGACTAACATCTTTTGGGCTCCGGTTGAAAGCACTCTGTAGGCACAGGTCGTCCCCCTCTGCAGGACGCTGGCTGAGGAGCATGCACCATGAAGATGAAAGGCATCTGACTATTCTGGTTTCCCGCCATGAAGTTCTGCATGTGTTCGGAAAACTGGCCGTTGTTGTGCCATTGCTCGAAGCATGTTCTGAAGAATTCGGAGGGGTTGTCCTTATTGCGACTTAGAACGTAGCGGTTGAAGCAGTCTTCGCAGAATACATGACCATAGTAGATCTTGAGGTTCTTTGTGGGTACGTCGTGGCAGAAATCTAAAAGAAACGATAAATGGTACGAAAATATTAATAATCGGACACTAATTTAAAAATCGATAAATATCGGTAACTTATAAAGAACCACTTCCCATCTTGAACAGTATCCAGGATATGAAGCCCAATTCGGAACTGTCAAAATTAGCAAAGTTATATTGTAACATAGGTAGAAAAGTTGGTCAATTTAAGATCTTGATCTAAAAAAATCGGGAGAGAAGAGTAAGTAGCATTTGCATTCCAGATATTTTGTAATTTAATTTTTTTTTCAAGCTTGACAAGGACTGCGTACGCTAAAGCTACTGCCACACGGCGGTGATTCGATTTTTTTATATACTTTTACCGTGTACGAGACACTAAGACATGATTCGATTTTAACGTACGTTAAAAAACATTTCTAGACTCTGCTTGTTCACAAGCACAACTGATTACGAAAGACAAGTTCTTGTGAAAGATGTAACATGAACATAAACGCTACTTTGTGTTGTATTCGATAAAAATACTTCTTAAACCACTTTGCACACTTCCTGTGGTTTAAAGAAAATATTTGTACCTATAGTTCCACACGATAGAAGTGAAGCCTTCAAAAATGTGACCTTCAAGATAATGGGACGAATCTAGAATTTCAGGAGTAGGATACTTTGTATTGAAGCTTCGTACACACGTGCTAACACACGTACAACGCTCTGACCCAGTAATAAACACTGTATAATGATGTAGTCCTATAGATGTACGTGGTTGTCTCTTTTTACTGTCGCTTTTTCGTTTCATCTATTATCAAAGCACAACAATGCTAAACAAGTTTCACTTAAAAAAAAAAAACTTAAAATTAAACATTTCAACTTTATCTCTCATAGCTAATAGTCATTATAATTCTGCACTAATCTCGTTCATCGTCCGGATATGGTCCGTGATTTGATGCAGACTCTACTAGGAAAGAACATGGCAATATATAGGACGAGCAAATAAAACGGAATAAGAAATAAGTGCGAACTTACAACATTTAGCACATTCTGCGTGGAAACTCTGCCCGGCGATGTCGACCCTGTTATTGTTGTCCACTGCTTGAAGGCATCTGGCGCAGACACACCTTCTCGAAGCGTTCTCCTCGGAATCTTTCTGCGGATCTTTCATTTCTGTTTCAATAATATTACAATGAATAGCAAACGTATCAAAGAAAAAAATCACGATCAAAGCCGTAAGAAATTACTGTTTTAAATTTAACCAAGCCTAATGTGGAAACCAATATTTAGGTACTATCTTATGTCGCATTTCGTGATAATGATTGACCTCATAGATAGTCACTGTGACAGTATTTCTAATTCATAAACAAAATATAAAATGGTATGTGATACGTTCTTTATTTATGATTATAACGGATTGCTGTGGCTAGGGTTCTTGGTAATTGAAAGATATTGTTCGTTGTTGCTTGTTTAATCAGTAAAACACTAAGATACTGAACACAAGGGATACAAAATACGGCAAAAACGTCGAACCGCGAGTTATGAACTTATGACGTGTACACGCAATGATTATTCGGCCGCTCAGGTCAACTGTTCGCGGCTCGGCGCCCGGGCAGCCAAAGAACGCAGGGCCGCCAACAGACAAATAACGCATTGCCGTAATCAACCTTATAGGTCTAAACGCGGCGGAGGAATCCCATCGAATCGAACCTATGGGGAAGCTTACTACCTGTATCTCTGTGGTCACACGCTATATAGCTTCTTTTTTTGGCAGTGGTGAATGACGCGACTTTGACACCAATGCTCGTGGGTTCGATTCGCACACAGGACAAACATTTGTGTGCATGAACATATTTGTTTGTCTTGGTCTGGGTGTTGTTAAGAGATGTAGGGTGCACCAAAGCAGCCCGTTTGGATAAGTACCTCCACCTCACAGAAAACCGCACCCAAATACCTCCCTAGAGAATTGTCGTGTTTCTGCGTGTAAACTAATTTACACGCAGAAACACGAAAATTTTTTCTTTTTTACCTCAGTAAGCTCGACTTGCTGTATTAGCAACAGAGGTGGCATCGCGCGAGTGATACTTAATGTATTACAAGCGTTCATAGGCTACAGTAACCGCTTTACATCAGGTGGGCCATATGCTTGTATGCCTCCCGACGTTTTATAAAAAAGACCCCTCATAATTTGCAGTCTTCAAATACAGAATTCTGACTAGAAGATCAATTAGAATCCATTGGCTTACTGTCATCTTTAGAGTTAAAGTTAACCTCGCCTGCACATGTTACAAACTGCTAGTTAACAAACGAGGTCTTGTGTAGAGGGTAGGGTTCATCAACGCAGCCCAGGGAAAGAGCCTCCAGAAGATAGCAGTCTGGAGAGACACATGTGTTCCTGCAAGTAGTAGCGAGGTTACCATTGAGCTTCCCTGAAGAGTCATGTGTTCCTTCTGGTGAGAAGTTACCAGCAACCTCCTGAGGAGTTGCAGTGTTTGGAGCGAGGGTGATATTGCAAGCGTTTATAAACTTTGTATGGTAACCTCGTTACATCCGGTAGAACGTGTGGTTGTTTGCCCCTCGACGTATAAAAAAAATACCACTACCTTATGAAAGGATGCAGACAAATATTAACTCCATGGAAATCTATTGTGGAGCTGCAAAAGAGCGTTAGCTGTTGCAAGCATTTATTAGAAACGGAATCGCTTCACACTAAGCGGACCATACCCACGCTGCTTACCACCGGAGGTTCTTTCCAACAGAGCTATGGCAGCGTTAAACTTTACCTCCATCCTTCTGCTCAGTATTCTCTCTGGTCTCCTGGGGCTTGGCGCCAGGAGCCCATTGCATCCACCAGCTATTAGAATGGACGTGTGGACTTTCGCCCCTGAATCTCGTCAGAACGTGAGTTTTGAAGCAATCGCTGCAGAAAACATGACCGTAGAACATCTTCAATGATGTAGGAATAGTTCGGCAGACACCTGTTATGAAGAGACCATACATAAATCGATTGTCTTTTTTTTTGTACAACGTCTGGAGGCGTACAATCATACGGTCTACCTGATGGAAAGTGGCCTATGATCGCTCGCAATACATTAAGTATTACTCGCGCGATGCCACCTCTGCTGCTAACACAGCAACTTCTTATGAGCTTACTGGTGACCACACTCCCATGCAGGAACTACCCTCCAGGAAGTAGTTATTTAGCTGCGGTTTTCTGAGAGGTGGTGGTTCTTCCCCAGATGGCGTCACAGTCCATACCACTCTTATATCGTGTCAGACTCGTGCAACAAGAGTTTCAAAGAATTCCAATTTTTATTTGTACTTCCCATGTGTCTGTATTCCCAAGGGCGCACTTCTATAGTCAGCAATAACCTGGAAACTAGTAGAATAGCAGTGATAACTGAACTCTACAAGACACGAACCTTACATGTCTCGCTCGCGTCTTTAATATCCACACCTCTTCGTGCGTGCACGCTGCTTCATTTCGCCCCGTATTAAAGTGGTGAATTTTGCTATGAATTATCCACTATCGATCAGCTTATAGCTGACCATGGGACCGCATCATAAGATGAAGAGGATTGCTTAGACATCTGCGAAAAACTTTCTGACACCCTTAACTTACTGGTTAAGTTAAATTTCCAGGCATTTGTACATTTTGGTACGGTCAATAGCACATCAAGCTAGATTCCGATTTAAGAAGCTACGATACACTATACATGAACGGTAGAAAAATCAATGTAAACAGATTGCTTAGAATCGCGCAATATGAGATTCCAGTAAAGATTCCTTGTGAGAACTTCCGCTAACAGCCTGCCTGTTGGTAAGCAGTTACCGTAGCCTACGGAGAGTTGCTACATCAGGAGTGTCACTCATACGTTACCGACCTTGTAAAATCCTCTCGTCTTTTTGAAAAACTTTATGCAATACTCACTAGGAAAACTTCGGCAAGGAGATCATTGTACAACTCGATCATTTTCGTATGAAAACTTCTTTGCAGCACAGCCTAAGGAGACTCTCTGACCCCGTATGCAACCATTAAGATTCCAGTGTGTATGAATTACCAGCGTTCGGCAAGCGATGTTATTGTAAAACGAGGCTGTTGACATCATAACGAACAACTTCTGGGACACTACCCTTACAATCGGTAGAACATACAAAATCTCTCCTCTGCACACTTTCACACTCAATGGCTCAATAACGTGTTCGAAATGAAGATCGGCAATTCTCACAGCTCACCACCGAATCACAAGGTAGATAGTGTTCAGATGCTCTCGCTCATAGGTAACTACAGTTATAAGATTGGGTTCAGTTTGGTTCCAACGTAATTACGATAGTAGTAATACTTACAGCATGCACTGCATAGTCTGTGGAAGCTCTGATCCTCAACGGTAACTTTATCCTCAGGATCAATCGGTAAAAAACATCTTGCACAGAAACATTTTTTCGGTTGCTCTCGATTATCCATATTGCTAAAATTTAATAATTTTCTCTGGTGCTTAAATATAAAAAAAATAACTTTTTGAATCAGCAAATTATATGTCCATTGTAAGATGGATGATGGAAACTTTAAAACAAAAGATGTATGTTTTCAAATAGAAGAATTTATTTTCAATTTGGAACGCTACGTGGGTATTATTAGAATATAAAGACTGCTGCAAGATAATCCTCTTTTCTAGCACAAGACCATTGAGTAGGAACTAGAGTTTATCTATGTAGAAAAAGCTGTATTTAATTAAAAGTGATGAGAAATTTATTAACTATAAAAAAAGTTATATTTTATTACGAAGCGTCAAAAGTACTTCAAAGCTTTGCATACTTTTTACAATAAAAAAGAATTTTCAAAATGTTGTTTTGACGAAAGAAGTGTATCGGGTAAGTAAGAGTGAATGGAGATTTCGGGAGAGGCCGCCCTAGACGCACACATATAGACCAAAATGGTGATGTGCTGAAAAAGGGCTAAATCAAAAGCACGGAAACCGAAGATATGCATGAAGAGGTTGATGAGTGTGGAAGAAGCGAGAGGGGTGTGATTGAATCGGTGCACCTGACGTTCCATAGTCTCTGCCTACCCCAATGGGAGACAGGTGTGATGATATGTATGTATGTAAATTCTCTAGTAGTCACTTACTCAGGCACGTCGACGAAAGCTTATTTCGCTAAAGAACTCTATTGCCGATGCAGAAGTAATCCGAGTTCAATTCAAATTAATTTCTTCTTTGTGGCGTATTTACTGTTCTCAACATAGACATTGCTTATAAGTGTAAAGTAATCATATAAGTGGCTATGGTTAGCAAGTGACTGTACTTATAATGTGAAACTGTGATATTTTGTCAGAGTTGGTGAGTGTACAATAGTTTAGCTTTAGTTATAGAACCTCTGTCGATCCGCGGTAATTACTTTTAAACTATTCAGCAACTCCAATTCAAGATAATAACGTAAAAAAACGAACGAGACGTCACTAGGGTTGTTACATGAGTATAGTAGGATAGCAAGACACGTCTGGCGTTGTATGAGTAATGAATAGAAGATTTGATTTATAGAACGAGTTACTGCAGTCGCTCCAAACTTCAGTAATCATTGATAGCCGTCGATTAAACCAAACCTAAATCAATCCCAATTCATCGGGATTGTAATTAGAATTTGAGATCATGAAAGTAGCCTCAGTTTGATCATAAGCGTCAAGAGTAACCTAATTTATTCGCTGAACCCAATTCATTTCTAGTACGGGTTGGGTTTAGACTTCAGAATTCAAGATTGAATAAAAATGTTGTTGGCATCTCATATTGGAGATTTTGAGGTTACAGTTGGTTTTATCGACGATTTAAATAATTGGTGAAACTTGAATTTTATACTTAGGGTAAAATAGTGTATTCCGCCATGCTACTCCTACTGGTGTAGGTGCACGTCGACGAATACCTGTGTTTTTAAACTGTGGCCTTTAAAGGGATTGTGGTTTTTAAAAGGATGTGGCCTCTGAACTTTAAAATACCATCAAATTCTATTACAGCAGTGTTTAACATCTCAATTGCAATTGATCGGAATTGGCTGCAACAGTAACTTAGTACTGTTGCAGTCAATACTAACTAGTAACACTAGTACAACACTAACTAGTAACAATAAGATCACGATCACTATTAAAAATATTACTATCTAAGCAAACAAATGAATTATACTCGCTGATCCATTACAATGGATCCTAATTGAACATTGGATGTTAATTTGTAAAAATTTGAACATTTGTGAATAATTCAAAACCTATATTATAGAAAACATAAAATGCTGTTGTAATGTTGACTCAAGTTATATTTTGTCAACACTAACCAATAATCCAATTGTATCGATTAGTATTCAAACATCAAGTCATTGGCATCCCTAGTTTATTGTCGATGTGTTGTGTATCTACACTGTCTACTATATTCCGTTGTTTGTGTTATCTATCATGTTTTTATCAAAAAGTGATGTTTGTGATATTGTTTTGGATTAAATCTACACATTTTTAGTGGTAAACCATATTCCTTATCTTATCTGCACACATTTGTTTGACTACGTCTCTATATATTAGAGTTTGTATAGGTTATGCAGCCGTTCAACGGACGAACCCATGTTTCGCTAGTTTATGATAGAAAACGCTTATTTAGAGTAGGGTGCGGCCGAAATTTAATGATTAGTGCGTATAGTCTTTCATATCACGTACATATTTGTAGATTTTACGCATTAGTTCACTGTTTCCCGAGACTCATTCCGTTGCTACTGTTATACAAAAGTTTCGTTTTTGACCCAAATATTTACGTTCAATAAGTACGACCTTCAAATAACTGATAAATCACATTAAGTATATATCCTCAACTTGTTCATCTAAACCATAAATAAAAGATTAATGATATTTTTTCTAGATTGGTACCTAAGTACATAGGTACTTAACATTAACTTCATCATATTATTGTTTTATACTTAGTATATTTTGTTTGTGCAACTTTATTGCACAGATGTTTGAAATTTATAAAATACACGACTATCATTTGTAGAAGACAAGTAAACGAAGTTCATAATTATTTATTTAAAACTTTTTTTATCACAATTAGTAGGTGTTAAAGACAGACATACTAATTTCATTCTCTATCAATCAATTATTGGGATGAAGAAAAACATGGCACATTAACCTGACAATTCATAAATATAGGAAACATAATCTCTCTGCCTACCCCGTAAGGGATTTGGCGTGAAGTTATAGTATAGTATAGTAGTATAAATAACTATAATCATATATATGCAACTATAATAATACATTTACATATATAAATAACTGTAATATAATTTATTACATAATATATATACTAGTAGCTCCAATAGACATTGTCTTGCCTGGAAATAAAAAGTCTCAAAATCTGATTGCAGCCGACTGGGTTCAATTGCAAATCTGACCCATCCAACGCCCCGACAGAAACACATACAAAAATTTTCAAAATCTATCCAGTCGTAGAAGTTCTGTGATATATTCACATACAGAAGAATTATATATACAGACGGGCTGCTTTGATGCACCCTACCTCTCTTAAAACATCCAGACCAAGACAAACAGACATGTTCATGCACACAAATGTTTGCCTTGTGTGGGAATCGAACCCACCAAGCGTTGGTGTCAAAGTCTCGTCATTCACGACTGAGCTACCAAGCTTGTCAAATCCAGTCGTCGCCTGTTTGATAAATGTTAACAGTTATTTAAATTTTAATTATGTAAAATATGGTCATGTAATGTTTTATGCAGTGAAAGTATAAACGGATAAAGATTCAACCTATTATTCAACTGGTTTGAATCATGGTGTAGGCATGTACCACCAACTTTGGAATTATGTACATATTTGTAACTGCATTGCTCGGCGGTGAATAAACATTGTAAAACCTGACTAAGTGACTAGGAGGTAAATAAATTAATATTAAAAAAATATATAATAACCTTTGTTTGTTTTGTTTTGTAATATCTTTAATGTACATTAAGAAATACACAATAACAATAAGTACAAAAAGAGACAATGGTACATAGGCAGATTTATCCCATAAGGGATCTCTACAGTCCAAACTTAGAGTCATTGTAGAAAAATTTACAGTGTCGTAAAAGCATGTGTACATTACAGACTGTAGGTACCTCAATAGTTGAGGAGAATACATAATTAACAACATAACTACATCTATACATAAATTATGCAATAAAAAGAACATAGTGATAACACAATAAACATAACAAAAACATAACCTTTTATTTAAATACTTTAAAAAAAAGACACTATGAAGCAAATTAAACATATCATTATGTTATGCAATGCAAATAAACAATTTAATTAATAATTGTTACAAATTTTTCATTTTAATTAATTGATAATATGTTACAATTTCTGTTTAATACAATAGAAAATGACTAAACAGATATAGAACATGAAGGTGGAAGGATATATATATATTTTGTTATACTATGTCGGGAAACATACAAGCATACGACCCACCTGATGTAAAGCTGGTACCGTAGCCTATTAACGCTTGTGATATATTAAGTATCATTCGCGCGATGCCTCTGCTGCTTACACAGCAACTCCTTGGGAGCTTACTGGTGACATCACTCACACGCAGGAACACAACAACCCCTAGGGAGTTGTTATTTGGCTGCGGTTTTCTGTGAGCTGGAGGTACTTCCCCTGATGGGCTGCATTGATGCGCCCTACCTCTCTTGGAATATAGAAGCTAAGTGAACTCAACAATTCCTTAGGAGCTTACTGGAAACCTCACTCCTATGCAGGCACACAACAACCCTCTAGGGAGTTATTATTTGGCCACTTGCAGTGCAAAGATGACACTGCTGCCTGCATCCAGTTGTGTAGTTTCCTTCTACCGACTCCTACGGCACCCACGGGACAAGACGGGGTAGCGCAATCCATATGCATTTAGTAAAAAGCGGTTATTTCAATATAACAAACAGACACTCCATTTTTATATATCTGTATAGATTGTATGAAAAAGAAACATGACAATTTGAGCCATTGAGCTGGTCTGGATGATGATGGAGTTCAGAGGATCCTTTTTTTTTATACATCGTCAGGAGGCATACAGCCCACCCGATGTGAAGTGAAAAAATGACTAAACAGATATAGAACATGAAGGTGGAAGGATATATATATTTTTTGTTATACTATGTCGGGAAACATACAAGCATACGACCCACCTGATGTAAAGCTGGTACCGTAGCCTATGGACGCTTGCAATACATTAAGTATCTCTTGCGCGATGTCACCTCTGCGCTGTAAACACAGCAACTCCTTAGCAGCTTACTGGTAACCTCACTCACACGCAGGAACACAACAACCCTCCCAGATAGTTGTTATTTGGCTACGGTATTCTGTGAGGTGCAGGTACTACCCCAACGGGCTGCTTTGATGTGCCCTACTGCTCTTAAAACACCCAGGCCAAGACAAACAGACATGTATGCACACAAATGTTTGTCCTGTATGAGAATCGAACCCACGCGTGTCGGTGACAAAACGCGTTATTAACCATTGCGGCACCAGAAAACCTTAGGTGTAGATAGTGGACCAGTTTAACCCTAATGAATCAGTAAACAGGATGGTGACAGGAATAAGAGTGTTAAAGCATCCATCAGTGATATTGAAATTAATGTCTCAAAAAAAAACCTCTGATGATGATGATCTATTAAAAAAATATGCTTATGGGAGTTCTGGTACATTTTTTTTTATACTACGTCAGGAGGCATACAAGCATACGGCCCACCTGATGTAAAGCGGTTACCGTAACTTATTAACGCTTGATATATATTATCACTCGCGCGATGCCTCCTCTGCTGCTTACACAGCAACTTACTGGAGCTTACTGGTGACCTCACTCACACGCAAGAACACAACAACCCTCTAGGGAGTTGTTATTTGGCTGCGGTTTTCTGTGAGGCGGAGGTACTTCCCCAGACGGGCTGCTTTGATGCGCCGTACCTCTCTTAAAAACGCCCGATGTAAATGACGACCCGCAAAAGAAGGACTAACCCACTAAAATCGTACGTTAGTCATTCTTCTGAGGGACCATTCGAGGGAGGGAGGTGGTGGACTCTTATGAGTACTCTTACGGACGGCCGAACGAGTTATGTCAGACTCCTACTGACTAAACACCACCTAGGAACTGCCTTTAGCCGGGAAGGCTTTAAACTCATCATCGGTGACGATCGCCACAGGGGAACCGGGGCGATGCAATACTGGTGCATAAGATGGAGTTAAAAGTATTTTCGTCCTGCCATGTATGGTTATGTATCGTGGTTTAATTCCTTTTCCTAAAATTATGATCATTATTTTTGCAGAATGGTTCACGTGAATGTCAAAAAAAGAAAGATGTCCCGACATGAGAAAGCAAAGAGCGGCTTTGTGAGTACAGTTTTTTTTTTTATACAAAATCGAGAGGGACCAAGGTCTTTCACATTTACATCTTCTCTAATCACTGGGTTCGTTCTACAGTGCCAGTATTGAGCGTTTTTATGGAATTGGTCTTTAGATTCAAATTCAGCGTGACGAGGCCGCCACTTAGCTTTATACGTCCTCTAACATTCTCGCATTGGACTGTAGGTCTCAAATCGGTGAGATATCAATGCGCTATTTAAGTTTTGGCAAGTAAAGTGTGCCTTTTTTTATACAACGTCGGGTGGCATACAAGCATACGGTCCACCTGATGTAAAGCAGTTACCGTAGTCTATTAACGCTTGTAACATATATCATTCGCGCGATGCCTCCTCTCCTGCTTACACAACAACTCCTTAAGAGCTTACTGGTGACCTCGCTCACACGCAGGAATACAACAATCCTCTAGGGAGTTGTTATTTGGCTGCGGTTTTCTGTGAGGTGGAGGTAATTCCCCAGACGGGCTGCTTTGATGCGCCTTACCTCTCTTAAAAAATTCATGCCTTCATTAATCGTCAAGTGATTTATTGGCTTGTGGGGATTTCCTTGGATATAATTTACATGTTACAAGCATACGGCTCACCTGATCTAAAGCGGTTACTTGCTGACTGTTAGCGGTTAGCACAGCTCGCTGTATACAACGCGGTACTAATCCCAACGCCAACTTAAGGAAGTGAAAGCCGGGTATGGCAGAGAGAGCATGAAAGTAGAATAAATGTGGTCGCAATGCGAGCATTGCGCAAATTTTCTGTGCATAACGCTTGCTGACCGCGTTCGTAATGATGACGTAAGAAAGAGAGTTGGTCTGAAAGCAGT
This sequence comes from Pyralis farinalis, assembly GCA_947507595.1. NCBI lineage: Eukaryota > Metazoa > Arthropoda > Insecta > Lepidoptera > Pyralidae > Pyralis > Pyralis farinalis. The sequence goes on from OX382263.1 coordinate 5,200,723, forward strand.
GTTGGTATTAAGGAAAAGGCATGCTTCGTTGGTTCGGACATGTAGAAAGAATGTAGAATGAAAGAATGACGAAACAGATATACAATGCGAAAGTGGAAGGACGTAGGAGCCGAGAAAGATCAAGATTAATCTACTTTGACCAAATTGGCCGTGTTGTATTAGAAAGTGATGTCAGGAGCCCTATGAACCGGCGAGCGTGCATGAAAAGATCTATCAATGTTAAAGATGTGAGGGAGGTGTATTGGACCGCGTCTTATGGTGGCGCTCGGTTCGGACCTGGCGTGTGACATACATACATACAGCGACGTATCAAAAGGTAGGACACGTTATATACCAACATTATTGTATTTTAAAATGGCGCAAGTAGTACTATATCTTCGTACTGTTATTTATTATGACACTGCTCTAACAAAGAGACAAATAATAGCCCTATTGCCATACCTGTCGTTAGAAAGAGATGAATATATATCTTAAGACATATATGCTTTGTGGCGAAATACGTATAGACGCGACGCGAGAACGTGGCCAACTGAATGCGAGTTGGGCAATTACCTTACTTTCGTATTGCCATTCTAGAGCGTGTACGACGTATCTATAACTATAAAAACATCTTAGTCTATAACTATAAAAACATCTTAGCATACATACAAATATTTAACACCTACATCGGGGTTTTCCATTGTAAAGTATGTCTGGCAAGTTTTGTCATAAACAACTAGAAAAACATACATACGTAATGATAAACACAGTTGACATATGATTTCTCGGCATTATCTTAAAAAAAAAGAAACAAACACGATTTTACAGGCATTTTGATCTAAACTACTTTGTGTGCTTTCGCTACCGATTAGTTCATGCGAAGTAGCACTGGCCGGCGTTCACTTCCGTTAGATACATGCCGCCACTGCTACGAGTATGATTGCTCCGGTCGTCTCTGCCCGGCTGCTGCGGTCGTCTCTGCGAGTGTTCTCCATTTGGAACAGGAATCCCATCCACCCGCCACCGTTGCCGCTCTGGCTGCACCGGTCGTCTCTGCGACACGCGTTCCTCCTCCACGCGACATCCTCAGACGCTGTATATGTTAGTCGTTAGAATAACATGCGCACAAATAATATCTACTCCGAGGTTTTTCCAAGGGACTACAGCATGGAAATCTTCAAGAAATGCGTGAAGACGTTTTTAGATGGTCGGCAACCCATGAGTGACACCCCTGGTGTTGCAAATGTCCATAGGCTACGGTGACTGTTTACCATCTGGCAGGCCGTATGCTTGAATGCCACCTTAGTGGTATAAAAAAAGATAAACAGCAGTTTGGATCAAATTACGTGTAAATTTGACTTTCATAAAATAACGCCTAAATCTATTAAGTAAACATATACATGCAGAGGCTAGAAGAGCAGGTGCACCAATCCAAACATACATCCCCCGCCCGCCTTTCCCACACTCGTCTACCTCTTATGCTTGCTGTTTGGTTTTGGGTGCCTTATTGACCCTTTTTCAGCAGATCACCAATTTTTTTTATACAACTAGATTGGCAAACAAGCATGTGGCCCGCATTAAATGGTAAGCGTTCATCGCAGCCTATTAACGCTCGCAACACCACGGGAATGTTACTCGCGGACTGCCAATCTTGTGACCAAAGCTGTTTGGTCACAGGACGAGCTCGGTAGCGCAGTGGTGAAACGCGTTGTTACGCTACTTTGACACCAACGCTCGTGGGTTCGATTCCCACACAGTACAAACATTTGTGTGCATGAACATGTCTGTTTGTCTTGGTCTGGGTATTTTCTATGTATAATAAGTATGTATTTACAAAAAAAAAAAAAAAATACGTATGTTAATCAGTTGTCTAGTATCCATAACACAAGCTTCGCTTACTTTGGAGCTAGATGGCGCTGTGTAATTTGTCTGCCAATATTTATTTATTTATAGTACCCAGAAATTTCTTATTAGTCAGTAGGAGTCTGACATAACTCGTTCGGCCGTCTGAAAGGGTACTCATGAGAGTTCACCGACTCCCTCCCATCGGGTCCCGAAGGGTGCCCCTCACGGAAGAATGACTAACGCACACCCGGGTGTGGGTTAGTCCTTCTTTGTGGGTCTTCATATTCATGGGCAAAAAAAAAATGGCCCCCTCTGGCATCTATGTATTTGTAATTTGATCTGCATTGGGCATAGGCAGAGACTATGGAACGCCAGGTGCCCCGATCCAAACGTACCACTCTCGCTTCTCCCACATCCATCAACCTCGTATGCACGTTCTTCGGTTTCGGGTGCTTTTTGCGTCCTTCTTCAGCACATCACCAATTTGATCTATATTGTGTGCGTCTAGGGCGGCCCCTGCCGATATCTCCACTAACTCTTGCTCGATATACTTCTTTGGTAACTCTTTACTAAACATGATCCTCCGTTTAAAATATGAAAATATTGAATTAAACGTATGTTTTAATGTAAATATTTATTTATGTTTAATATACGGAATTCAAAGAATCATGAGTAGATAACTGAGTATTACGAAATATGTTGGTAGAGTATTCAAAATTATCTGTCCCACATTTGAAAGTTTACAGTTATATCTTTATTGTCATCTACCTGCTTGTAAATAAGTTGACTAATGTTATTTTAAACGTCTAACATAAATTGTGACGGTCCCGGCGGCCTAGTGGTTAGAAATGCTACTTTTTATTTTAAATAAATATTGTCGGACAAATTATACAGCGGCACCCAGCCCCAAAAGTAAGTGAAGCTTGTGTTATGATACTAAATAAGTGATAAACATACGTAAATACGAGTACATTTTTTTTGTAAATACATTCTTATGATACTTAGAAAACAGCCAGATCATGCATGCAAATGCTTGTAGGTACTGTGTGGGAATTGAACAAAGCAGCGTTATTAATCACTGCGCTACCGAGTTTATCAAAATTTTATGTTTCGTCGAAATGTACTTTAACACCACAAACCAATAAAGCACTTGACTGCGCGTGAAAGTACTCCGCGCTCTAAAATACGTTGTGTTAGCCCCAAAATATCTCAGATATTTGAGATTACTAATGAGATTACTAATTTTTGACGAGCTCGGTGGCTCAGTCGTGAATGACGCGACTTTGACACCAACGCTCGTGGGCTCGATTCCCACACAAGGCAAACATTTGTGTGCATGAACATGTCTGTTTGCTTGGTCTGCGCGTTTTAGAGAGGTGGGGCGCATCAAACCAGCCCGTCAGGGGAAGTACCTGACAGTCAAAATAACAACTCCCTGGATGCTTGCTGTGTTTCTACGTGTGATGAAGGTCACCAGTAAGCTTCTTAAGGAGTTGCTGTGGTGGCATCGCGCATCCTCTGGTGGTAACCGCCTCCCTGTGTTAATAAACAAAGGTAACGGAACCTTGAGAATGGAGGGGGGGGGGGGAGGATATACATAATATTCCAAGCAATGCGACGTATTCAATTGGCGTTGTTGTATACATCTGGTTCTCGCCTTAATGCTTCGAATATGAATAGTTGCGGTGACATTGAAAGATAAAGGATACAAGTACCGTCCGCAGAAAAAACATGCCTTTAAAATATTTCACATAATTTTATATAGTGACAGGCCTCAGTCTTCCACTATATGAGCAGCATATATATGAGCAGGACAACTCGTGGCTTCGATTACCACACACGACAAAAAATTGTGTGCATGAACATGTCTGTTTGTCTTGGTCTCGATGTTCTTAACGTAAATATTAACGGCATGTAGGGTTGCAGTTTTCCTGTGAGTGAGGTCACCAGTAAGGTCATAAGGAGTTACTGTGTTAGCAGCAGATGTAGCATCGCGCCAGTGATACTTAATGTATTGCAAGCGTTCATATATTACGGTCGCTTTACATCAGGCGGGCCGTATACGTGTATGTCTCCCGACGTTGTATAAAAAAAAACATTTAAAAGAAACGTTCGAAATGGTCTCACTCGCACAGATGTCACACTAGAGAGATATAAATAGTAGGATAACTTCAAAGAAATGCTTGAAGAAAAGTCTTGTCTTCAAGCATATTTTCTTGCAGTCATTCAAGCAGTCTTGTATGGAGACAAGGGTCTCCAGCATGAATGACAATTACATAACGCGTTACGGCGCCAGTCTGTCTGGCTTCCCTTTCTCTCACGCATACGGCAGCTTTAATTATATGTAGATTTGTTTAAGTTATCACTTCTGTCGGGCGCGGCGTCCCGAGACGCACACGTTTTTTTTTTTGCCAACGCTCCTAAGACGTAGTTACGTGATGTTTGCATTGGAAACCGCGGCCACAAATTTTGTTCAACGAATATTTTCAGTCGCTTTTTGAATTTTAAAACACCGTGTGGTTATATGACGGTGCGTTTCGAACTTTTGGACAAATTATAAAATTCCTAACCGATTTTTGTTTTTAATGTTGCATTAATTAAGTAATTTATAAATGATTTATGTAATGATGTAATTCTAGACATTGTTATGAGTTTAAAAAGATGTTTCTCTGTTTATCTACATGACTGTTTCTCATAAAGTTTTAATGGGGATTTCTTTATTGAAGAGATTACGGGCATGTCTACAATGTATGGTATGTTATGTATGTACGTTTGTGTGTTTAGATGTAGATAGTAGGTAGATTTAGCAAGTCGTGACAGCGGCCGATAGGTATGTTGGAATATGAAAAACGGCTTAAGTCGACATGTTTTTTGGGCCCCATCTCATGACGTGAGTTTCGCTATGTGATTAGTTTTCCTGAGAATCTAGCTTTTTCAGTCTTTTATAAGTCTATTAGTATAGATTGAGCTGTAATAACCCAGTGGATAAAGAGCCGATCTATTGAATAACTTTTTTTTTATACTACGTCGGAAGGAGTACAAGCCATACGGCCCACCTAATGTAAAGCGAGTACCTATTAACGCTTTCGATATATTAAGTATCACTCGCGTGATGCCTCTGCTGCTTACACAGCAACTCCTTTGGGAGCTTACTGGTGATCTCACTCACACGCAGGAACACAACAACCCTTTAGGGAGTTGTCATTTGTCTGCGGTTTTCTTTGAGGTGGAGGTACTTCCCCAGACTGCTTTGATGCGCCCTACCTCTCTTCCCCGGTTCGAATCCTGGCATGTACCACTAAATTTGTGTTTATGGCTATATGCATATGTTTGTAATTATCACGGCGGTGAAGGAAAACGTCGTGAGGACCCGTAAGCCCAATAAAATATATTTCCAAAGACCTAACGTAAAATGGGTCTGGCTTTCCCTCTCGGTTGCGGAGGTCTGACGACAGTCTCTTCATGTAAAATCAGTATCTTTGCCAAATCCTTGGTCTTAGGCAACGGACGCCGTCATAATGTATTACGAAACGGGATGACGTTCTAGGAAGAAGAATCAATTCTATTATTGGACGTTTTTATCTTATTGGACATTTACCTTTATTTGACTTTCGTAGTTTGTACTTCGCCAGGCGGGCTGTTTTCATGCGCCTGATTACGTGTGATTAGACCCGAGAAGAGAGCCGCCACCTAGATGTTACAGCAACGAGTGACGTGTGTTGTGTTCCTGCGATTGAGTGGAGTTACGGAGTTGCTATGATTGTAACAGGTCACAACGCGAGAATTTGACATCAGGTGGGCTATATGTTTATATGCCTCCCATCGTTGTATAAAAAAATAAATTTAGCAAGGGGCAAGAGCTGATACGCGAGAATTATTTTTGTAACCTCATCAAGCTTGGTTCGTTATTTGTATAGTTTTGGACTTGACCGCTTTTTGTACGCGCACAAAAATGCTGATAACGAGGCAAGGTCGCATGTTATACTATATAGTTACGAACAAAACAAACAGACAGACGTCTCACTCACGTGGTTATAGTATGTGGTTCATATGTCTACCTATCTATAACTTCACGCCAAATCCCTTGCGGGGTAGGCAGAGTGAACCGAGCGCCACATGACTCGACCCTTACACACCTCACTCGTATCAATAACAATCAATGCTCTTCTCCTGCACGCTCGCCGGTTTCTAAAAGCTCCTGACATCACCTTCTGATAGAACACGATCAATTTGGTCATGGTAGGTAAGTCTTGGCCTTCCTCGGCTCCTACATCCTTCTATTCGCGTTGTATATCTGTTTCGTAATTCTTTCTTCCCGCATTCTTTCCACATGTCCGAACCAACGGAGCATGCCTCTTCTTATTTTAACACCGACACTCTCTTTCATACCAACTCTGTTTCTAACATCATCATTGCGAATACGGTCTACAGGCGTCACGCCACAAATTTTGAGCAACGCTCGCATTTCGACCTCGTTTATCCTAATTTCATGCTCTCTCTGCTCTCCCAACGCTTACTTATGGAAGTGAGAGCTGGGCGTGCCAGTTTAGATTAGTTATGTACAAAATTAATTTGGGGTCCTTTTGTCTACATATTTTTCCCCATGGAATGCATCCCGTTTCACCCTAGTTAGTTATTCAAAAAAATTTAGTAAAAAATACCGTATTGTCTCAATGTATTAGAAGCGTTCATAGGCTACGGTAACAGTAGCGCATGCTTGTATGCCTCTCGACGTTGTATATAAAAAAATATATCAAGAAAAAAATCCTTCAGGTTCCTATAACGGGCTGCTATGATGAGCCATACCTCTCTTAACAAAACCTAGACCATGACAAAAAATAGACATGTACAAGGACACATCATGCGGACCGTATGCTTGCCTATCGTCGTAGTAAAGAAAATTGCATCATTACGATTACCTTAAAGTGTCGCTGACGTTATCCAAACATTTCTGTTTACCAAACATACAAACAATGGACGATATAGTATCCTATAGTACTTATTACGTAACTTAATTTTCAGCTGAGCTTCAGTAGACAAATGGTGCTTGAATCTTGTGCTAGTGTTTGAGGGAATGTAAAGTTTGTGAGTGATTTGACGGTACTTTGTTTTTATATATAACTTCGAGAGGCATACATCTGATGTAAAGCAGTCACGAAACCGAATACGAAAGCGTTTAAACCAAAATAGCACGGTGCGTTCATTAGCAGTCTCCTCTCCAAACGCAGCATTGATATTGCGAGTTCCGCGTCGAAACTCGGTATTCAAAAATTACTCGGATTTTCGAAGTATCCATCTTTCCCGTCTAAGCTGAATAAAAAAAAAAACAATTGATATTCGAAAATCAAATGTTGCACATTTTTTAAAAGAAAAACCTCATAGGTATCATGTGAAAAAAAGTTTCACTCGAAAATCTCACACCATGAAGGTTTAATGTCAATTCAAATTATCTATTACTATAAAACGGCAATTGGATAATTTAACCCCTATTACTTACATGTTTGATGAAATATATGAATATTTTGAATTAATTAAAAAAAAAAAATTCAATGTATAACAATCACAAAAACCTAAGACAATACTATATGAATATTAATTAATAAAATATTCGGTAAAAAGTTGATTGTATTATATTAATTAAAAATTACCTTTATGCATATAAATCGGTATATATTTTGAGATCACATTTCAAATCCTATTCTTTTGATAACATACTCAATAGCTTTGTAAGATATTTTTTCTTCAGTCTGGTCATATTTTTGACTGACTGACCAATCAGTCAAAAATATTTGGTACGTACTCTGCCATATTGTTTTTAATATGACATCATATGGCCTGTATCATCCGGGATAACATGAAGATTCTAACTATACCTTACACATCAGAATCGGTAAAAGCATTTAGTATTTAAGTAATGTCCAATTCAACCCTACCAAGACACAAGTTTGCGCGTTCACCGCTAAGAAAACCCCATTTGCTGTGGTTCCCCAATTCCAGAACACGCCGCTCACAATTACTAAGACCATTGGGATTCTCGGTATCGAGATCTCCAGCGATGTTCAGTATCGAGGTCACCTGGAGGAGAAGGTTAAGCTGGCGTCCAAGAAACTCGGTGTGCTCAACAGAGCTAAACAGTACTTCAGCGCGGGGCAAAGGCTTATGTTATATAAGTCCCAAGTCAGACCGCATATGGAGTACTGTAGCCACCTTTGGGCGGGAGCACCTGGATACCAGCTAGGACCTTGTGACTCGATACAGAGACGAGCTGTGAGGATTATCGATGATCCTGGACTCACACACGGCATTGAGCCCTTGAGTTTGAGAAGAGATTTTGCTTCCCTTTGCGTGTTCTACCGGCTGTATAATGGGTTGTGTTCTGAGGAGTTGTTCGACATTATACCAACAGCCTCGTTTTACAATCGCACAGCTCGCCGGCGGCTGGGAGTTCATCCGCACACACTGGAACCGCAATGGTCGCGCACTGTGCGCTTCACGAGAAGTTTTCTACCGAGAACTATTATGTTGTGGAATGAGCTCCCTGCCGAGGTTTTCCCAAGGGACTACAGTATGGGGTTCTTCAAGAAAGGCGTGAAGAGGTTCTTACAGGGTCGGCAACGCAAGAGTGACACCCCTGGTGTTGCAAATGCCCATAGGCTACGGTAACTGCTTACCATCAGGCAGGCCGTACGCTTGTTTGCCACCTTAGTGGTATCAAAAAAAATTGTTTTCACCTTTGTCCTCCTTTTGACAAATTGTTTTAATGATTTTGTAACTGGAATATTGTACTTAATGTTTGTAATATGTTTGTGTCCCATGAAATAACATAATAAATAAATAAAATAAAGGAAATAGGAATAAAAACCTTACAAAACATACATACCCTGAAATCATTACGCACCTTTCTTAGTGCAGTCGTGTACGCAGCATATTTGTGCACCAAGCCATTATTCTCAAAACTTTGTTATCCATATGTCTCGTTTCCAAATAGTTTTTTCACTCCAGCACACTGACACAATAAATTAATACAATGCGACCACTAGAGATGCATTATTTATGTTAGTTTTATTATGTGATTTCTGTACTGTATAATAGCATAACACACTTCTTGGAGTATTATAGCCTTATTTAAATAGTAGCGCCCCTAAATCGACGTTTATTGCATCGGTACGCAAATTTTTTTTGTTCTATTTTTCCCTATAGGGAAGGCAAAGGGACCAACCCCATACAGCATAAGTTTTCCGTTTAATAATCATAACAATGGTTATTTATTTACTTAAAACATGGTGTATCTATAGATAATTCAAAAAAATTGAAAGATCTCATGTTTTGCCATGATATAACATGCAAATTTAAATTATGCATACACATTAAAACGCTAATATAACTACATTACACAAAAAATATTTTGAAATGTATCTCATATTTTGCCAGCCAGGGCATTTTGGCTAGTTGTAAGCAACTTTATGATGGAATTTTTTGAGAATATTTTTTTTTCGATATTTAAACTTCAAATATTTATTTATTCTAAAAAGACTTTGTCCTGAATCTGGCAGCTTGTTATAAATTGTAACACACATAGTAAGATAACTTATCGTAAATTTACTTAATTTGGTAATTTGTTAATATTAGTTTGTTTGGATTTCTACGCAATCTACTACTCAAGTCACTGGTTTTTTAAAATAAAGTCATATTTTTCCGTACGAACTACATGATCTGTCTCGTCACTTTAGAACTATTTCAAAATATACGCTAAATATACTCGGGAAGGGTTCTCAGACCTAATCTTGAACTTCAAATACCACCCGGAAATAGTGAATTTTTCAAGATTATTTCATGTACTTTTTCACGTATTTCAAAAAGTCCATAAACGTGTTATTTTTTTATCACTGTATGAGTCACTAACAATTGTGTTACTAAATCTTATCACTAATCTTGTACTGAAACGAATAAATTTCAATAATAACAACAATGTCTCGTCTCGTCAAAAGCGCGAGAAGTAGTCCTACGGTAAATCCGGTTTATACCGCGTTACAATACCAACTGAAACGATAAAGTATCCTTATTTAGAAATTCTTTGACAGCGTCAATACTTAAAGTAAATATAAATGCAAGAAATCGCACCCACAGCTATGTATCAGTCGTTGATATGTCTTATCAGTGGGTTATCAGATTAAATTTGTGATAATTTCAGAATGTTTCAGTATTCAACACACTGTGACAGTTTATATACGTGAAATGATGTACGTTTTTGAAAGTGATAACAGTGATAGCCTTATGGATAAAGAACCAACCCAGTAATGGACTGGACCTCGTTCGTATCATGGTGTAGCATGTACCATTCAGTTCGTGTGCTCGGATTTATGTACATAATTGTTATTATCACTGGCTCGGCAGTGAAGGAAACCCGCACGCCCAAGAAAGGTCTGATTTCTCCTCTGGTTTGTGGAGGTCTGACGGTAGTTGCTCCATGTGCCCTGCCAATCCTAATGAATTAGGAAACGGTATAAGGCTAGGACGAAGGTTATAATTATGAAAATTTCCATCCATCTTAATCATTTATATGCTCGAATAAAGGCTTCCTTTAAATCTAGTTCAATAAAGTGATCTTCTGACAGATTTATCCATTTGAACTCTTTACATTTGTTATCTGTTTTTCAATCGCACAAAAATAATATGACATGAATACTCCGCTTTAGGCATCGGATAACATTGACGGTTGGAGTACAAATAGCGATATTACTGATCGAGGTGGAGTTAGGGTGTTTACTAATTAGTCAGTACGAAACCCGCAATGAACTATCATTTAACGTTAAGTTCTATGTGACTGGATTTGTTACCGCTAAAATTGCAGTATATAACAAATCTGAAATTGAAGGCCGTTTCTCAATTAGTGACGTAGCCCGCAGTAATACGTATAAAATGTCGATGACAAAGCAGTTAAAATCGAACCTAACGCACGGCTCATTGCATCATACTGACGCATCAAACTATGAATCTTTGTAATAAATGGAACTTAGGTTAATGATGTGCCGTTTTTTATGTGCAACAATGGATAACAAACAAATTTAAGGCCCGCCTGATGTGAAGTTACCCTAGTCTATAGATATTTCAACATAAGCGCGATTTGCGTCCGTCGCTGTTATCTACCTTTTGTCTAAGCGTTTCCTGGTGATTTCACGAAATTTCATTAATGTAACGCTAAAGCTCACTTCCCTTTCGACGAATTTTGTGTCAGATTTGGGGGTCACGCGAGCGTTACTCCTTCGTTTATAAGCTACGGTCATATTCTCGTTTGCTTTCCGACGTAGTATAAAATATTGGAACGACCTCTTTTTAGTGTTTTACCTTTGGGACACTAACCTTAAGGATTTGGCAAAGATACTGATTTTGACATGGAGCGACGCTCATCAGACCTTTACAACCTTGAGAGAAAAATAGTCCTCCTTAGGTTAGGTCACACGACTTTTGAAATATACTTTCTGTGACGTGCGGGTTTCCTAATGATGTTTTCCTTCAATACCGAGCTAGTAATAATTACAAATATGTACTTTAAGCTGTAAACATTAATTATAGCGGTCCACGCCCCTACCAGGATTCGAAGCAAGGAACTGTCTGTTTTTAGCTGGTTCTTCATTTACAATTAAATATCCAAAATTTTAGTTACCAGTAGTTTCTCCTAGGAGAATTTCCTCATAAAACACAAGATAATATTTCATACGAAGCCGCTCCAAGTTCTTCTAGAAATTAAATAATATAAAGATAGTGTACATAAAATCCTAATCTTTTCTAGAATTAGACCCATGACTCTGTTGTCAGTACCAATCAGTGATAGTCAATGCAATTCAGTGCAGTGATCGTGACTCAGTGTTAAAATGTATAACAGTGAAACATTGCCAAGAGTTAAAAGAAGGGAGTCATGGCGGAAGAAGCGGGTAAGTGGACGACAGGGTTTATTCACAGCAGAGAGATAAACAGTAGTTCAATTGTAGTAGTTCAAAATAGTTCTACTCGCTCATATTGGCTTTTCACGTACAGTGTAGACTACCGTTCACTGTTTGCCACCTTGAACAGTAACGAATCTAACGTCAGTGTTGATAATGATTTTGTTTTTTTTATTTTATTTGGCAAACAGCTATCTTAACAAAAGTAGTATAACTAGATAAACGAATTCCAATTTAAAGCTACCACAGATGGTTACATAAAGAATGTGCGTAACTTATATGAGAAATAGTTAATTAAATAAATGTTGTCTGACAAATTACGCAGCGCCATCTAGCTCAAAGTAAGCGAAGCTTGTGTTATGGGTACTAGATAACTGATAAACATACGTAAATACATTTTTTTTGTAAATATATACTTATGATACATAGTAAACACCCAGATCAAGACAAACAGATATGTTCATGCATCGAACCCACGAGCGTTAGTGTCAGAGTAGCTGACCATTGCGCCACCTAGCTCGTCATGATTTAGTGGTATTTGTTAGTTAGCGGAATATGTATATGGAAATAAACACCACGGGTAACTAGGGCGCACAGTCATCACCAAAAGTCTTGGTAAATATATCAAAAAGACGTAAGTGGGCTATTTAACCTACTGCTTTTATCTCTCTACTGTGGTTTGGTTTTATTCCCTTGAACTGACTTTGGTTTTATGAGCGAAGAAGAATGTGATGATATTGGTCACCGAATAGTGATGTGTTGTGTCGACATCGAATGCTACTTTACTTTAAACTTTTTTTTAAGCTATGATCATTTACACATTCATCCTCGCTCTAAAAATAAATTAGTCTTCGTAGCTTTTAAGGGTCTTGTGGTTTTTTTTTACGGGTAGTCGAAGTGAGTCCTGCCGCACTAAAGGCCAGGAAACGATGTACGTGTATGTGAACTGCATGTTGTTTGAATTCCATTGCAATTAAAGTATAAATCCAAGTCAGATAGTTCTTTACCTACCGCATAATGGAACGTATACGTGCACGTTCGTACATACTCAAAAGCAGTTTTCTGGCCTTAATTTCTATTTATTAAAGTGGCGAACCAGGTTACCGTCTACGTAATATCAAGCAGTCACTATAGTCATTCTCTAGCGGCTCTTTGTGTTGTCAGCGTCAATAAGCTACTGTGTTAGCCATTGACGTACAAAATAATAATAAGTAATATATAGCATGAAGCAAGGATGTTATGGCGCTCTTTAACCGTAATCGAAACTATTGGATTTCCGAAATAAAAATCTATATGTAACCGTAACCGAATCCGATATAAAAGTATCGAATAACTTCGGATGGGGCATATTAAAATATTGAATATTTTTTTTTTTTAAGTAGATAATCCTTTAAATGAATAGCTATAATAACTACTGACCGTAGTACCAAATGATATCCTAGGAATTAAGTCAAATTACTACCTACCTACATGTATTTTGCTTTTACAACTCCTTATAAAATCTAAAATCCTTAACTGAAACTAACGGATAATCATACTTCGCGTACTTAATTGATGTGCAGCCTAATAGGTAGTAGCCATCGTATAATGCTATTTACGACAGGTATTTAATATATTATGTACCTTTAAATTTAATATACTAGGGTGACAAATAAAACATATATTATTGTTTTTTTATGTTCTAGTTGTCGTCAAAAAAGCCGACGGCCCACCAGGTGGTAAGTGGCTTCGTTGATGTTACCTAGTGTTTGTTGTGCCCTATATCTGTTTGCTCCCAAAAAATCTAATAAGCTCTTAAAGTGCAAATAATTTATTTAATAATTTTCTCGGGGATTTTCACTTCTTTATACCTATAAGTGATAAAGAATTTGTATCTATCGCCGTGTCACATTTTTTATTTAGGTATAGCAGTGCAAAAAAAAAACTATTCACCATGTGAGAATCTTGAATGTAGTTTATAGCAATGATAGAACAACTGTATGCCATGTGTATTTTTTTTATGTAGTTATGGAAAAAAAACCTAAACGCCATGTGATTAATTTTTATGTATTCAGGTTTGCGAATGGCAAACATTATTATATTTTAATTATAAATTGTTATCAGCCATAAAGTTATGGCAGTGAAAAAAAAACCAAACGCTATGTGGCAGTCTTTTATGTGGTAGATACAGAAAAAAATTGTCACGTGGCATTTAGTTTTTTCACTGCCCAAACTTATGGCTAGTAAGCGTTTTTCATTGCGTTTTAATCGATTTTGTAATATGGTGCTTTCGCCATTTACAAAACTATTTTGCAAATATTATTGTCGGGTTTATTCTAAGTTAATTTGTTGATGATTATATGCCTTCATTGAAATCTACTTCCGGTGTTACAAATCTTTGTAATTGTTATGAATGTTAGTCTGAAACTAGTCTTTCGTTTTGCTCAATTCTGGTGGAAAGTGAACAAACTGGACAAGTCTCGAGAAATTCCCACAAATGATAACCCTGCTCTTGAGTAGTGTAGCTTTCCAATCCTCAATAAATCGATGTATAGACTACTGCATGCTACACGGTGTTTCATTCTCGTCTTACAGCGCTATCTGATTCTCTGGCGGGCTGCTACCGTACTGTGATGTCGAGAACTTTGAGATATATGCACACAAATAAACATTCTTATTTCCTATTGGGACCTCGCGGGCACTTCGACACGTTCTTCATTTTTTAAATAGAAACTTGTATCTTATTGAATCTTAGTTATTATTTTCCTTTTCTAATCTACTAGCATTTCGAAAATGACCATTGTCGAAGAAGAAATGCCATAAACGCGTCAATGTCTCTTTTTAAATCGGCAATTAGATATTACAATAAAATATCAGCTTTTACAATAATAATGATGGCAACTGGTAGAATTAAAGATATGGTTGCCTGTGCTGAATCATTTCCGGACTGTCAGTTACATAATCAATTCTACGGTCACAGAAAGAGATAGCAATATATACAGGGGGGCAATGTCATGTGTCCTTATTTTTAGTATTTGGTTAATTTGTAAGATATTACGAAATTTTAAATTGTCAAAGAAATTCAGCCGTGTCGTATGCGTGGGATACCGTATGATATCTCCTCCACTTTCCCACGTCGATCTGGTGACACAGGTCGAAATTTGCATGGGAGGCGTATGACAAGTGTGTTTCTATATAGTCGCACGTTTTCTTATGGTTTTTATACAAATTCAGAGTTCATATGTTATTGCATTCCAGTGGACTCGGTTCGTCTCTGCCTTAATTTTTTTTTAGTGTATAGTTTTTTTTATACTACGCCGGGAGGTATACAAGCATACAGCCCACCTGATGTAAAGCGATTACCGTAGCCTATAAACGCCTACAATACATTACTGTCACTCGCGCGATGCCACCTCTGCTGCTAACACAGCAACTCCATAGGAGCTTAATGGTGACCTCATTCACACGCAGGAACACAACAACCCTCTAGGGAGTTGTAAAATAGTGATAGTGTATAGTGTCTGCCTGTGCGTGGTATGTAGCTTTTTTACGGGACACGCCCACTACTCATCCCCACCACTGCGTCTCCTGTGTAGCCAGAATTAACAGCGGCGACCACTAAAAAGGCAATGAACAGTGAAGTTCATTGCTGTCCCGGGGTTAAACTACAGCTGCCTTGGAACTCACAACGAATTTAATCAGAACAAATTTGTAGGAGTAGGAAGTTTTGGAATTGACTTCCCTTCTTGGCAAAGTGAGAGACAGCAATATGACAAATAAGGCATTTAAAAACCTCAAAGAGATGGCTAGTCAAGTGAAGCTCAACTGCCGTGCACCACGGTTTTTCAAATATCTAACACTATTGGGACCTAAACTGTGAGTTGTTACCTAACACATCGATTCCAATAATATAGATTACAGAACTGCCTAAACGCCTGGTAATTCTCCCTTGTTGCAACCAAATCAGAATAGTATACTAGCTAATACGGTAGCAGCAGATGTGGCATCGCGCGAATAATACTTCTTGTATTGCAAGTGCTCATAGGCTACATACCACGCATAGGCAGACACTATACACTATAAAAAAAATGAAGGCAGAGACGAACCGAGGGCACTGGAATTCATACATATGAACTCGAAGTTTGTAGAGAAGCCAAGGAAGACCAAGACTCACCTTCCACCACCAAATTTGTCGTGTTTTATCAGAAGATGCTGTCAGAAGCCTTAGGAACCAGCAAGCGGACATGAGAAAAGTTATGAATATTAAAGAAGCGAGTAAGGTCTCTATGGACCCCGTCTTTTGGAGCTCGGTTCTCTTTGCCTACACTGCAACAAATCTGGCGTGAATATATTGATAGATAGTAGGCTTAATAATTAAGAGCAGTGCTATCCCAGTGGATGAGATCAACTGGTTCCCGATTCTAATCCTGGCGTGGGTGTGCTCCATGCGGCATCGGATATAGTACCTATATATTTGTCACTTGCTCGGCAGTGAAGGAAAACATCTTTAGGAAATCCAGACGTTCAGAAATGAATATTTCGAAAGACATGTGACCGAACAAAGCAAGTTCTGTAGGCCGATTCTACTAAAAAACTGCAACTGCACTGCAGCGCGGCGTGTGTCAAAATGCGTACATTTTGACGTTTTGTCAAGCGATCTGACAGCAGCGACGTTTAACGAAACGTCAAAATGTACACGTTTTGACACACGCCGCGCTGCAATATAGTTGCAGTTTTTTAGTAGAATCTGGCTACTGGTTTTCCCTATGAGTTGTGACTGACAGTAGTCGCTTCATGTCAATCCAATACCCATTAGTATCTTCGCTAAATCCTTAGACTTAGGTAGCGGGCCCCGCCAATCCTAATGGATTAGGAAACGGGATAACGCAAAGTAGGCTTAATAATTAAAAGACAATTGTAGGGTAGGTAATTACCGAATATAATTATCTGCACGGACTTCGTGTTGTCATCCTGTATATGCCGGGTCGGCTAAGCACGAGTGACACCCCTGGCGGTGCAAGTGACCTTACGCTGCGGTATCTGTTTACCATCGGGCAGGCCGTATGCTTAGTGTATACAAATAAAAGTTTAACGGCCGACATTAGTGCTGAAAAGTTAGGTAGCAGCCTTATTACAAATAGTTGGTTGCACTAAGCAGTGTTCTGGGACCAAAAGTAGTATTTGTATGCTTTTTCGTTGTCTCTTCTCTATTCGTGTGGTTTTCTTTTCTTCATGTGGTCGAAATAAATGTTTTTTTTTCTTTATTTGCATTATATTTTTGTCTGAATTATTCAACGCCAGCTGCTGCCCGTGGCCTCGCCCGTCTGATGTTTGAAGTTTTTCACAGGTACCCCAAGTATTTTTATTTTCGATATAAAAGTAGCTTAAACGTTGAGGGATATACTATCACACTATTTGTCCAAAGGTATCCAGGAGCAGAAAGAATAATCAAACTTTTTTCTTGACACTGACTATGTGTTTGACCCTGTGGGCCGTTATTGCGTCATCGGAAGGTAGAGGCGGGCGTGAGGCGCCACAGCCTGAAAAAGCAAGAACGCATTTATTTATCCAATTATGTTTATAAATATAAATTTAAAATCTCACTAATCAGATCATATTAGAAACGCAACCATACAGCGAATCAGTTTCAGTACAGCGCCATCTAGTGGCAATATGTGAGGATGAATCTTAAACAGTTTTTACATATACTTAATTTAATTTTACCAAACGAAATACATACACGAAATTGGACACTATTAGATGTCATTAAGATTACTATAAGATAAGATAATTAGTATTATATATTGTCTATCTATATATCTATAATATTATTATTTAGGTATATATATATAGTATACAACTTTTATGCTATTATAATTTCAATGTTGTAATACTATTTTTAAATGAGTTTAAATTTGGATCGAATATATATATTTGTATTCGATTAGATTTGTATATAGATAGTTACATTAGATTAGGATAGCTGTGATAGCCCAGTGGATGAAAACCTTATCTATGTACATTAATCAGATACGCTTTAAGAGAGGTAGGGCGCATTAAAGCAGCCCGTCTGGGGAAGAACCTCCACCTCACAGAAAACCGCAGCCAAATAACAACTCCCTAGAGGGTTGTTGTGGTTCTGCGTGTCAGTGAGGTCACCAGTAAGCTCCCAAGGAGTTGCTGTGTAAGCAGCAGAGAAGGCATCGCGCGAGTGATACTGAATACCTATATCGCAAACATTAATAGGCTACGGTACCCACTTTTCATCAGGTGGGCCGTATGCTTGTATGCCTCCCGACGTAGTATAAAAAAAATTACGGTATATACATGCATTCTAGTTTCGAGCAAATGCTACTTATTAGCATACGACCAGCTCGGTGGCTCAGTCGTGACGGACGCAACTTTGACACCGACGCTCGTGGGTTCGATTCCCACACAAGGCAAACATTTGTGTGCATGAACATGTCTGTTTGTCTTGGTCTGGATGTTTTAAGAGAGGTAGGGCGCATCAAAGCAGCCCGTCTGGAGAAGTACCTCCACCTCACAGAAAACCGCAGCCAAATAACAACTCCCTAGAGGGTTGTGTTCCTGCGTGTGAGTGAGGTCACCAGTAAGCTCCTAAGGAGTTCCTGTGTAAGCAGCAGAGGAGGCATCGCGCGAATGATACTTAATATATCGCAAGCGTTAATAGGCTACGATACCCGCTTTACATCAGGTGGGCCGTATGCTTGTATGCCTCCCGACGTAGTATATACAAAAAAAAAGAGAAAGTGAGAGGGATATCGTTTCGAAGTCGAATAAAACAACAAATGAAGTATTCATTCATTATCTCCAACTCAATCTCTTTTAATAATCAAAATTGACAATTGAGAGATTTATTTTTGAGACTTATTGTGTGAATATCCACATGCGCTATGAAAGCACCCTGTAGGCCGATTCTATTAAAAAACTGCAACAACACTGCAGCGCGGCGTGTGTCAAAATGCGTACATTTTGACGTTTCGTTAAACATCGCTGCTGTCAGATCGCTTGACGAAACGTCAAAATGTACGCACTTTGACACACGCCGCGCTGCAGTGTTGTTGCAGTTTTTTAGTAGAATCGGCCTACTTATTTTTTCCTCTTAATCTATAGGGAAGCGATAGATCAAGAGGATTTTTGTTTATTTATTTAAGCGGTAACGGTTGAGGAAAACCAAATTTCCGCATTATGAGGAAGCGGAAGTGGAATCCTCACCAACCTTAGTTACCACCCCCCACAACCAGCGACTCCTCAGGATGTTACTGGTGACTGTCACTCGCAGGATCGCTTTTCCCCACAACAGTATACCATACGACATAATGCTGTGAAAGTAGCCTGAGTAAGCTAAGCGCTAATGAAATAAAACTAAGCGCGCAATCCAAATCCGTCAATTGTCTAATTCTCCTAACTGCATGTGCGGCGGAGCTGAGCTTACTGGACAGTTTATTTATGTGGAGGGGCTGACTTCAATTTGGAGTCTGTTGTAATTCCAAGAAATACCGGCTTCGTCCACTTTGGTAACTAAACTTATGTAACCAGTTGTTACAAGAGAAGATTTTTCTTTCGCTGTTTGGTAACTAGTTGTGAGAGAAGAATTATTTTTCCACTTTTGTAACTTTTTGATAGTTATGAACGTGGATGTTCAGAACATGAACAGACAATGTTTGGTTCTGGCGCTTCGCTGTAGGGTCACAGTTCTACCTAACGCTCCTCCTTGCTTCGCTCGTCGTCGTACCTATTATTAAATGGCATGAGAAATATTTTCGGACTTCCGATAATAGTACTTAAAAGTTATGTAAAAAACACTTTATTATTTCGATGTTATTTTCATTTTATAAAAACTAATATCTCGGGTTATAAAAATGGAAATAATTTGATCTACGAAAGTGGAAAAATAATTCTTCTCTCACAACTAGTTACCAAACATCGAAAGAAAAATCTTCTCTTGTAACTGGTTACGTAAATTTAGTTACTAAAGTGGACGAAACGGAAATACCGTATCATTAATAAATTCTAGTACATTATTGTCAAGAACTTTTGTATTGGTACATTTGAAAGACTAAACTTAAGGGCCGTGTCTTGTTGCGCTCGGTACTCTCGGGTAGACAACCCCGCAAGGGATCTGGTGCGGAGGAACGCAGCACTCCTCCAAGGAGTTGTTGGCTGCGGTTTTCTGCGAGGTGGACATCCCCGCTCGGGCTGTCCCCTACAGCGGAACGACAGTCATCGAAAACACTCGGGACCTACGATTTAACGCGTCTTTCAAATTACGTAGAATCTTGATATCCATCCATGGGCAGGCTGCGGCCGACGTCGCTTAACATGCATGATCGATTACACTGACAAGCGATAGAGTTCCACAAACGTTACCGACGTTGGTATTTTAGTAGATACACGTACTTCGCCCACATTTATGCAAATTCATATTGTAAACAAACCAGTCGACACTGACCTACCGTGATGTCAAAATGATATCACCATTGCATTTAGGTATATCATTGAACGTACCTAAATGCATGGATGGTTCAAGAGCAGTGATAGCTTAGTGGATAAATAATTAGCCTAGTGACCAATTAGACCCCGGTTGGAATCCTGGCAATAGTTTTACGGTATTAAACTGATTAAGCGATCCTCCTTGATGTTTCATCATTTTCAATCTTTTCAGGAATACCGTTCCTATATGAAATCTATATGTTTGACTGTGTGTGTCTGTGTGTGCGTGTGTCTGTCGCTTTTTTTCGAATATTCGAATTTTGACTTCAGATTCGGATTCAGCATAAAAAAGTAGAATAGGAATGTTCAAGGAACACCGTTCCTATCTCTTAACCTGAACGTGGTCAAAATGGCCGACAAATTAAAAAAAAAATTAAATTGTTATATAATTGACGAGCCAGATGTTTCTCTGGCAATGGAGGGTTATTGTGTTCATGCGAGTGAGTGAGTAACGTCACTCACTCGCATGAACACAACAACCTTCCAGGGAATTGTTATATGGCTGCAGTTTTCCGTGAGGTAATAACGTCACTCACTCGCATGAACACAATAATCCTCCAGGGAATTGTTATTTGGCTGCAGTTGCTTGTGAGGTGGTAACGTCACTCTCTCGCCTGAACACAACAACCGTCCAGGGAATTGTTATTTTGCTGCAGTTGCCTGTGAGGTGGTAACGTCACTCACTCGCATGAACACAACATCCCTCCAGGGATTTGTTATTTAATGATGCCAGAGAAGTATAACTTCTCACGCGCGTACATAAGTACATGCACCCATTTTTTTTTACATTACTATTTTTTACTTTTTCATTTACTACAGTTATCAAAATTATATTAATCTTTATATTCGGAAATTTTATATTTTTACAGTAGCCTAAAATGAAAGTACTTTTTTCTGTATGGAATTTGTGATTTTTTAACACAATTACACATTTGATACAGAAAAAATTTTCTTTTTACTTTTTAGCCATCTTTACGAATTGGTAGTTAAAGTAGGTAGGTAGGTACGCGTACAAATTATTACGAGCGGAAGCACAGCGGCGCGCCGCGCGGCGGTGCGTGCGTGGGAGCAAGCGGTATTACGCACGGGCGTAGCCACGACTGGGCGTACCTTTAGCAGTGATAAATTCTGTCAATGTGTGCGTGCGACGACGCATACGTACGGGCGCGCACACATACAAAGCGAACGCGGTGCGTATCTATGAAGATATCCTACTTATTTGTTTTTACTATGCTTGTGCATTCTCAACTGGTTTTTTGTGAATACATACTTATTATACATAGAAAATACCCAGACCAATACAAACAGACATGTGCATGCACACAAATTTTTGTACTGTGTGGGAATCGAACCCACGAGCGTTGGTGTCAAAGTAGCGTTACAGAGCGTTTCACCATTAGAATATATAACATTAGACTACTTATATAAGTACATTATAATTAAAATAAAGGTAGGTTTTGTAGACCAAGACAAACAGGCATGTTTATGCACCCAAACGTTTGTACTGTGCAGGAATCGAACCCACGAGCGTTGGTGTCAAAGTAGCGTAACAGTGCGTTATACCATTAGAATATATAACATTAGACTACTTATATAAGTACATTATAATTAAAATAAAGGTAGGTTTGTTCAGCGATTACACAAAGTACATTATAATTAAAATAAAGGTAGGTTTGTCCAGCGATTACACACGTCATTTCTATGACACATGTCATGTCAACCTATGCAGGTTTAAATAGGGTATACATTTTAGTTGCGTTTATTCCTTCATAACTTCTAAATACGAACTTATGGAAGCTAGAATAAGGTATGGCAGAGAGAGAGAGAGAGCATGAAAGTAGGATAAACGCAGTCGAATTGCGTGTGTTGGGCAAAATTAGTGGCCTGACGCTTGTAGATCGCGTTCGCAATGATGATGTTGAAACAGAGTTGGCTTGAAAGAAGTTGTTTGTGTTAAAACAAGAAGAGGCATGCGTTGGTACGGACATGTAGAAAGAATGCACGAAGAAAGGGTTACGAAACAGACATGTAACGCGAAAGAAGAGGTAGAAGCCGAGGGAAGCCAAGACTTACGTACCATGATCAATTTGATAGTGTTTTATCAGAAGGTGATGCCAGATATCCTACAGACCGGCGAGCGTGCATGATAAGAGATATGAATGTTAAAAAAGCGAGCGAGATGTGTAAAGACCGAGTTATGTGGCTCTCGGTACTCTCTGCCTACCCTGCATGGGATTTCACGGGAAGTTATAGATAGATAGACTTCTAAACGCTTGAACTAAATCAGACGTATGAGTTAAAATTAGAATCCTTCCGTATTTCCGATAACATTGACGTCATAATACAAAGTATGACGTAAAAACCAATAATGGAGGATTCGGATGAACATACATACTCGTACATGAGATGAGTAGAGCAGTGATAGCTCAGTGGATAAGGAACCGGCCATTACCAACAGGTCCTCGGTTCGAATCCTGGCATGTACCACTGAATTCGTGTTTTCGGATTTACATATTTATCACTTGCTCCGCGGCGAAGGAAAATATCGTGAGATAACCTGCATTTCCAAGAAATTATATTGCGAGAAGATGTGTGACCTAACCTAAGAAAGATCTGATTTACCCTCTGGCTAGTGGAGGTCTGACGGCAGTCGCTCCATGTAAAAATCTTCGCCAAATCATTAGTCTTAGGTTGCGGACCCCGCCAATCCTAATTGATTAGGAAACGGTTTAACGTGAATAAGAAGATACATGTAATGAAAGCAATATCGCGGATTCGAACTCACAAACATGCATACATTGCAATTAGTTTGCATATTATGCAGTAGAGGTCATCTGTGCGCCATTCCGCGAACATCCCTGACGCGCTGCAATGTCGCGGAAGCTCCATCAGACTATTGCACGCGCAGGACGCTGTAAGCTTTCTTAGTACAGTTGACCCACAGGGTGCAAGTGTAAAATGACTGGTAATAGGCCTCAAATAAGGTTACCTTCACATCTGTAGTACACTTTGCAAACCTACTGATCAACATATTATTTCTTACTGTCAACGCACTACACTCCCTCTCCACGTCTAGGTGATCACTCTAGTCTGCAGTAACCCAGTGGTCTAGGTATTTAAATTCCGATACTACCTATAATGTAGTATGTTGATACTGTTGATTGTAGGCACTTGGTGGAATTTTGAAGACATCGCGTTAATGTTAATACTTGCACTTGTACAGATTCCACTTCACAATTTTATTTAACAATTGTTTTTACCGACCGGTTTCGCCTTTACGGCATTATCAAGGTATTTTATACAATATATGGCGGTACCGTGCAATCAGTGATAGTGGGTATTGTGGGTAATCCACAGAGGTTACTACTGGGCAGTGTTGTCACTTTATAATTTTATACTGGGTTGTGGGATAATTTATGACAGTTGGGTCTAGTCATTGGTATTTGAAGTGTCATAATAGAAATTCAAGTAAAATTAATTTAAGTAATTGAAATAAAATAAGAATAAAATAAAAATAATAATAAAAAAAATAAAAAATAATAATAAAAAAATAATAATAATCAAAGTGTCTAGTGTCAGCAAGTAAGGTAATCATTACAATGTCACGAACTATTATGATTTAAATAAATAATAAAATATATTAAATGCCAATAGTAAATTACATCCAGAATAATTAAATAAATGTCAAAAGGTAAAATAATTTAATAGGGGAGAGGTGTTAATATCCAGTTGTATATTTAAGGCCCTGGATGCGTCTTGATGCAACAACCTATTAATTTCTAAAGCCTCCAGGGCATTTAATTTCTTTCCTTTATCACATATATGGAGGGCTTTAAAGTTTGTTTGTTCCTTTCCAAAGGTGTTCAGCAAAGTTGGAATCTGTTCGTTTAAGTTTCCAGCATCTACAGTGTTCCTTGAGCCTAGTTTGAAAGGATCTGCCAGTCTGGCCTATATATTTTTTATTACACTGGGCACAAGACAGTTCATACACTCCACTTTTTAGTTCAGTGGGAGTTCTGTCTTTAGTGTTACAGAGCAGATTCTGTAGGGAATGGGTACTGTAAAATGCTGGTCGACGGTTATTAAGTATCCGTGAACATTTATAGGATATCTTTCCTAAAAATGGTAATCTAGCCCAGCGCATAGATGCTTTTTCTAGGTTGGCCCTGTTACTACCGTTATATGCCAATTGCTGTGCCATTTTCGCTCGTTTTTTCCCCACTATACTATCTATAATTTTCGGGTCATAGCCGTTATTGAAAGCAATGGTTTTAATTGTTTCTAACTCAATATTGTAATTTTCTTTACTAAGAGGAACAGAAAGAAGCCTATGCACCATTGAATGAAAAGCTGCATGTTTATGTGTTAGGGGGTGTTTGGACTCCGCATGGATAACATTGTCGCTGAAAGTAGCTTTTCTGAATACATTAAATGTGTGTTTATTGTTAGATAACTCAATTGTCAAATCTAGAAAATTAATAGTGTCATGTCCAATTTCTATTGTAAATTCAATATTGTCGTCTATGGAATTAATCATTGTCAAAATACCTGAAGCTGTGCCATAGTCCCAGTCCACAGACATATTATGTCATCTACATATCTATACCAATATAGTATAAATCTATTATATTCTTCGTTGTTAAGTATTACGTTTTCTATACTATCCATGTAGATGTCCGCACACAACGGAGATAGCGGGCTGCCCATAGCAAGGCCTAATGTCTGTTTAAATATTTTACCAGCAAACCTGAAATAATTTTGCTCAAGACAAATGGACATAGTATGATTGAGGTCAACGATCTTTTGAGGTTCTACAACTTTTTTCGTCAAAATGTCACTGATTATATAATGTAGTACCTTTTATTGTGACCAGCGGTATTGTAGAATAATATCTATAACTCACTATTATCAGCGTATATCTGTGCCCGTGGGCCTCTGCATACCTTTCACATATGATTGAGAGGTTCAGCAATACTATGTCGTCGGCATAGCTCATATTATTAACGAATGTATCTACCATCTATGGAACAGCCAACCATGGCGTTGCTGAGCCCCTCAATCAGCCGGTTCATATACATACTGAAGAGCCTGGGTGAAGTCGAGCTTTGATATATTTTTCGTCCGTCTATGATATATTTTTTTTATACAATGAACGTCTGAAGTAGGCAGGTGTCTTTATAATAAAAAGAATACAATATAATTAATTTATTTGGGTATCACCTTTTCGAGTATATATGATGAATCACACGTCTGATTCATCATATGTGTTCATTTGATTGGGTAACCATGATTAACTTGTTATTTTAAGTAGAGGGCAAATAAGTTAAATTTTCTGTCACGCTTATGTCAGAATTTTGGATAAGGTTTGACAAAATAACTACGTGTATAATTATATAATCACCTTGTATAATCACCATTAAAATTTAAGAAATAGTCTACTTGATTTTAAGGGTCAGCGCACACCGAGAGGAGTAAAATGAGAAACCCCGTTAACCCCGTGCTTCGCCAAGTGGCCTATATTGCAACAAGTATATAATATATATATGCTAATGTAGAAAGTGGAAGAGTTTGTTTGTTTGAACGGGCTAATCTATAGAAATCAACAAGTGAACATGTGGTTGCGGTTTTCTGTGAGGTGAAGGCACTTCCCCAGACGGGCTGCTTTGATGCGCCCTACCTCTCTCAAAACACCCAGACCAAGACAGATATGTTCATGCACACAAATGTTTGCCCTGTGTCGGGTTCGAGCCCACGAGCGTCGGTGTCAAAGTCGCGTTGTTAACCGCTGCGCCACCGAGCACGCCAATTACCTGTGAGGTTTGTCCGATAATCTCATTGGGAATATAAGTATGCTATCCAGATGTAAAATGATACCGTAGTACTCAGTGATACCGTAATGGATAGTAACGCTTGCATTCCAGGAAGTAATCGTGTTCTCACCCCAGGAGCTTACTGGTAAACACTCTCACTCGCAAAAATACAACAACAGAGTTAGTATTTGTCTGAGATTTGCCCAGACGCGCTGTTTTGAAACCTAACTTCTTTTAAAACCATCCAGATAAAGACAAACAGACATTCATTTTTAGAGGGTCAGCAACGCATGAGTGACACCTCTTTTGTTCCAAATGGCCATAGGCTACGGTGACTGTTTACTATCAGGCAGGCCGTATGCTCGATTGTCACCTTAGTGGTATAAAAAATTCATGCACACAAGTGTTTGCCTTCGAAGTGTGAATCGAACCTTCGTGTAAATCACAAACGAATAAACCACTCAGGCATTCAAGTATACGGTCCGCCCGATGTAGTGGTTATTGAAGCCTATGAACGCTGGTAATACATTTAGTATCATTCGCGCAATGCCACCTTTGCTGCTAACACAGTAACTACTTGGGAGCGTACTGGTGACCTCACTCACACGCAGGAACACAACAACCCTCCCGGGGAGTTGGGCAATACCCTGCAGTTTTCTGCTAGGTATATCTCCACACGGGATGCATTAATGCGCCCTAACTCTCTTAAAAACACCCAGACCAAGACAAAAAGTTATGTTCGTGCACACAAATGTTTGTCTTCTGTGAGAATCGAATCGGTTCCCTGGTACCCCAAGCTCGTCTAGTATTATTACTCGTCCACTGGGCTTGTCGCCACTGTTAGTGAAGAAAAATGGTTTAAAATTTTAGTTTGGACGCAGTTTCTACAAGTGTTCACTCTTTCCAAACTGGTATTAGGTCCGTTATACAACTATTCGGGTCGACCTTAGGCCGGTCACGAACTTGTGGGGTCCCACTTACAGCGGGCTTGACAACGACTTTAGTGACACCCGTAGAATACAATATTTTTAGTTGATAGATGCAGGCGTGTTTATTAAAAGCTGACGTTAGAAACCGGCGAGCGTGCACGAGAAGTAAGGAAGCAAGTGAGGTGTGTAGGGACCGAATCATGTAGCGCTCGGTTCTCTCTACCTACCCCGCAAGGGATTTGCCGTGAAGTTATAAGTATAGATAGATTCGGGCTTTATTTTGCGAAAATCAAATTTACATGCAATTAGGTCTAACCTGCTTTGTGTGCTTCCGCCACCAATAAGTTCATGCGAACTAACACCAGTCTGTACCCGCCCGCTACTGTTAGTAGATGCATCATGCCGTCGCTGCCATGGCTGCTCCGGTCGTCTTTGCCTCGGCTGCTGCGGCCCTCCTCGCGATTGCCCGCTATCTGGAACAGAAACCGAGTGCAGGCGGTGGCGGAACCAACTACCAATTAAAAACTAATTGGTGAAGGAAGCACACGAAGCAGATTGGATCAAATTGCATACAATATTCTTATTTGACGAGTTCAGTTGTCAAGCTAGCAAAGGCTACTGTAACACCATGGTTTAATTCCTACACAAGACAAATACTTGTATGCATGAAATGTCGCCGGGACCGGGGACCTATGACCCTGTTCCTAGAGTTATTCCGTTTTTTAATCCATTGAGATTGCGGGGTTCGGTAACTAAGCCCAAGGATTCGAATTGCAAAAATTGCGAAGATGCTGATGTTGTCATACCGCCACAACCCAGACGGAAAACTAGACCGTTTTTTTTGCGATGGTTTCTTTGGGCGTATCCAGAAGTCCAAGAACTTTAAAATAGACTTATAGAATGTGATCGCAGATTGTCTGCCGTTTGATATGTTAAAGTATACATTTTTACTTATTAAAAAATTAAATGGCAGACACTTATAGCGGTTCCAAGCGTTTTATAAAAATTTATAAGTTCTTAAATTTGATTATACGGATATTTGAAGAAACAGACACCATGTCAGTTCCAACATGCGGGCAGAAGATTTAATGTTCTTTCTCTGTCGTACTAATAAAAGCGTCAAATTGACTCACTCACACTTACGGACAGTCCTGATTTACTCTCATTTGCTCAGAAATAACGCAAATTATTATCAAATTTTGAAATTTTATAAAACACACCTAGAACCGCAATAAGTGTCTGGCTTTGAATTTTGTAATAAAAAATATATACTTTAAGATATTAAAACGGCAGACAATTTGCGATCACGTTTTAAATATCAATATTGGCGTTCTTGGACTTCTGGACACGCTCAAAGGAACTATCGCCGATGATAGTTCACCTTCGCCAGGTCTAATAGTATAACTAGCATCAATGTGCAGTTTGCTAAAATACCGTAAGCCTGCCGATCGCTGGCTCTCAGGCTAATGCGGGGGTATTCTCTCGTTTGCTACATTTGTCTCCCGTTTGCTACGTTTTTCTCTCACACGCGAGAACGTCAACGCTTGCACTGGGACCTCGCCTCACCTTTATTTATACGACTCATAATTATTATGTTTGTAATAAATATTGTAATTTGTTTCCCTGCATATATTTGAATGATTATAAATGAAAACTAGTTTTTACTACTTTTACTATAAACATTCGAAAGTTATGTTACACGCGAGCATAGTAGGTACTAGGAACGTACTAAGGAAGTACTTTCACTTACAGTAGACTGCAGCAAATTAATCCTTGTTCCTATTTTATATAACGTTGGGAGCAGACCTACGATGGAAAGTGATTACCGAACGATAGCAAAACATTAAGTATCACTCGCGCGATGCCACCTTTGCTGCTAACACAACTCCTTGGGAGCGTACTGGTGACCGCACTCACACGCAGGAATACAACAAGCCTTTAGGGATTTATTTGGGAGTAGTTTTCTGTGAGGTGGAGGTACTTCCCCAGACACGCTGCTATGATACGTCTTGCCTCTCTTAACAAAAAGTTCGTCTTTCTACCTAGTGAGGTCATCAATAAGATCCTGAGGAGTTGCTGTGTCAGCAGCGGGTGTGGCAACCCTACTAAAACAATACTACTTGTGTTACGATGTTATATAACAAAAATAGGTAGGAACAACGCGACTGGGGAAGTACCTCCACCTGACAGTCCGAAATTTCCTGGATAATTGTAGTGTTTTAATGACTGACTAGCTGAAGCCCGCGGCTTCGCACGCATGAGATTTGGGCTTTTAGCAGCCTTTATTTCTCCATAGACCTCAAATTCTTTCTGTTTAAAAAAAAACAAAGTTCACGGTCGTAGATGCAATCATAGAGCGATTCAATTTTCGTACAGCGCCATCTATTGACCTTTACGGGATACAACGTATAATTATTTTATTTTTATTACATAAAAAATGCGTAGTTATTTTATGTCACAAAAAATACGTATTCTGTGAAAATAATAAAATAAAACTGCAAAGTCCCCCGAAGGGGAAGATATTTCCCCCTAATTTTAACAGTTTTTAATTTTTTACGCAGGGACCGTAAATATTTACGGGATAAAAAGTACCCTATATTCTTCTCTGAACAGTCCTCTACCTACCAGTGAAAGTCCCGTCAAAATCGGTTCAGCCATTTCGAAGATTAGCCCGGACAAACAAACAGACAGACAGACAAACAAAAAAGTTAAAAATGCGTATTTAGGCTTTGGTAACGTGAAAATAATAATATGAGCTTAAGATTAAGGCTTTATTTTGAAATCACAGACAGATACTTCAATTTTATTTATATGTATAGATTTAGGTCACCTGTAAGCTGAAGCTGAAGCATGAGGTGTGGTAGAGAGAACGGAGAGTTAATGCGGTTGAAATGCGAGCATTGTGCAAAATTTGTGGAGTAACACTTGCTGACCGCATTCGTACGAATGATGATCTTAGAAAGAGAATAGGTCTGAAAGATAATTTTGGTGTTAAGATAAGAAAAGTCTTACTCCGCTGGTTCGGGAATGTAGAAAGAAGCAGGATGGAAGAATTACGAAACAGACAATTCATTAGGGAATTGTTATTTGGCTATTTGGCTGCGGTTTTCTGTGAGGTTGGAGATTCTTTTCCATTTGGACTGCTTCGATGCGTCCTACCTCTCTTAAAAACCCCAAACAAACATACATCTTCATGCACACAAATGTTTGTCATGTGCTCAGAGGTGTTAAAAGTAGCATTGCTAACCACTTCGCCACAGGACTCGCTTCACATGGTGCCATATGCTTGATTGCCATCTGAGTGCTATAAAAAATGTCTACCTAGTACTTTGATGTCAGAATGACGCAATCGATGTACCTACTCACCATCGTTAGTCATTGTTATTTTTATGACGTCATCAACATATTCCACTGTTTAGGGTACCGTAGTTGCGGTAAGGGAACCCTCTTGCTCATGCTGTTTTTACATTTGTCACGGGATTCTAAAAACTAAATAAGTTTATGGCGAGCTCGGTCTGTCTGTCTTGGTCTGGGGAAGTACGCACACCTCACAGAATACGGCAGCCAATTACCAGCTCAATGGAGGGTTGTTGTGTTCTTGCGAGTGAGGTTACCAATAAGCTCCTAAGGAGTTACTGTATTAGCAGCAGAATTGGCATCGCGCGGTATCACTCGCGCAATGCCAGCTCTGCTACTAACGTAATATATTTCAAGCTTTCATGGGCTACGGTAACCATTTTATATCAGGTAGGTCGTATGCTTGTATGCCTCCCGACGTAGTATAAAAAAATGGTACAAATTTATTCATTAGAAATTCAATGTAGTTATATTTTTACCCGACCGACAAAAGGAGGGTGATGTTTTTCGCGCGCATGTATGTATGTGGGTATGTCCGTTCCATTGTGACCTCCTGTAGCCTAAACGGCTTGATCGACTTTGAAGTGAGGTGTCGTTGGATTCGTATTCATCCCCCGAGTGCCATAGGCTATGTGACGTCAGCAATCAATATGGCGGACGTAAACCTTCAATCCCCGGAGTGTGCACAGCTAATATGACGTCACGAGACATATGGTGGGGGTAAACCGATAAGAGAGAGATGTAGATATTGCTACATCTTTTTAGTAGTTTTTTTACAGCCAGTCGGGTGTTTTTGTTTTTTTAATTAACTTTTACTTGTTCTTCCCCACCTACGATGGAAAGTGATTACCGAACAATTGCAATACATTAAGTATCACTCGTGCGATGCCACCTCTGCAGCTGACTCGGCAACTTCTTAGGAGCTCACCGGTGACCTCACTGATGCGCAGGAACAACCCTCTAGGGAATTGTTATTTGGCAGCGGTTTTTTTGTGAGCCTCACCTCTCAAAAATATAAATGAGTAGCATGAAAAAGGTGTTGTAATTATTAGCTGTTTCCTAATTCAGAGATGGCTGAATTCTGTAAACATTGTAGGAGATTGTGTCATGGAATTAGTAATAGGCAATTAGTTCATGCACTCATTACTCGGGGGCGTATCTATAGTACAGTCCCAGAAACGAAATACGGGAGAATAAAAGGTTTTATATCTATAACACTCGGTTGTTTTGTGGAAGAAAAGCACGTGTATTCAGCCTTTCTTTTTAAACTAATAAAATTACTAGACACATAAAACCTAGTCACCTAGGTATACTGTTACTGTAAATATTGTGATGAGATAATAAACGATTTTTATTATTTTTTTATTATTAAAAGAAAAACTAAGACTACGGTTGATGATGTAGTATTGGAGCAAGTGAATGAGATTGTATATCTTGGAAGTGCTTTTAGCAGCAATGGAAGGTACACCGCTGGTGTGGAGAGACGAGTGAGTGCCGGGAATAGCGTGAATGGAGCGTTGAGTAAACTTCTAGGCAGCCGAAATCTAAGCCAGAAGGGACAGCTCGCTGTACACAACGCGGTGTTAATCCCAACGCTAACTTATGGAAGTGAGAGCTGGGTATGGCAGAGAGAGAATGAAAGTAGAATGAATGCGGTCGAGATGAGAGCATTGCGCAAAATTTGTGGCATAACGCTTGCTGACCGCGTTCGTAATGAAGACGTGAGAGAAAGAGTTGGTCTGAAAGAGGGTGTCGGTGTTAAGATAAGAAAGGGCATGCTCCGTTGGTTCGGACATGTAGAAAGAATGCGGGACGAACGAATGACGAAACAGATATACAAGGCAAAAGTAGAAGGATGTAGGAGCCGAGGAAGACCGAGACTAACCTACCATGACTAAATAGGTCGTGTTTTATCAGAGGGTGATGTCAGGAGCCCCAAGAACCGAGCGTGCATGAAAAGAGCTATGAATGTCACAGAAGCGAGTGAAGTATGTAAGGACCGCGTCTTATGGCGCTCCGTTCTCTCTGCCTACCCCGCAAGGGACCTGGCGTGAAGATATACATAAAAGAAAAACAGGAATGTCATATGTACTTCGTAATACGGACGAACTTTCTTTTTTGTTACAATAAGGTTTTATACTATTATTGCATAAAGTTCATTCACAATTCACTCGCTAGGTAATCTTTATAAGTAATGATAGCTCAGTGGATAAAGAACAGACCTGTTGACCGATTGGTTCAAATCCCGATTTGGATTATACCAATAAAGTCAGTGTTGGGACTTATGTAGTACATATTTGTAATTATCCCTCGGCGGTGAAGCTGAAACATCGTGAGAAAACTCGCCCGTCTAAGAAATTTTGGGAGATGAGTGACGTAACATAAGAAAGGTTTTCCTTCTGGATTGTGGATGTCAGACGGCGGTCGCTCCATGTAAAAATGAGT
The DNA here is from genome assembly GCA_947507595.1 of Pyralis farinalis. Classification (NCBI taxonomy): domain Eukaryota; kingdom Metazoa; phylum Arthropoda; class Insecta; order Lepidoptera; family Pyralidae; genus Pyralis; species Pyralis farinalis. The sequence continues at coordinate 5,233,522 of OX382263.1, forward strand.
ATCTTCGCTAAATTCTTAGTCTCCGGTAGCGGACCCCGTCAATCCTAAGTGGATTAGGAGACGGGAGAACGCTAGGAAGTAGAAGAAGAGTCCTGGAAATGAAAAGAAATACGAGACCGTAAAAGATTTTTTATACACTTGCTATGGATTTTTTGGACATCATCATCAAATTGGAGCTCATACGAAATCACAAGGTTGCACTGCGTGCGATAGAGATTGAGAGAGAGAGAGCCATGCTTGGAGTTTCTATACTTCAGTAATAGATGTAGGTATAAGTCACATCAGTAACCTCTACGGATGTCCATAGTAGAACTAGAGCTATCGATGTGGCTGTAAGAGTCAGCAATCCGAAATGGCAGTGGGCAGTCCACTGGCACTTGTATGTATGCTTATGTATAAATTATTCGTGTATCTCGGAAACGGCTGTAACAATTTGGATCGAAATTTGTACTTAGATAAGATTTTGCTTTTGAGACATTGTTCATTGTGTCATATACGTGTCTTTTCTAAAAAAAAAAAATAAGTGTATGTATATTTCTTCGCGTAACAACATAAAAATAACTCCAATAATTTCATCCCGCGTGCATTCGCATCATTAGGTACTCGACGTTTGTAAAATAAAAAGATAATATATAAATCATCAATTAATATCATCCACCTCTATCTATAACTTCACGCCAAATCCCTGGCGGGGTAGGCAGAGAGGACCGAGCGCCATGTGACTCGATCCTTACATACCTCACTCGTTTCTTTAACGTTCATTGCTCTTCTCATGCACGCTCGCCGGTTTCTAAGGCTCCTGACATCACTTTCTGATAGCATACGACCAATTGGTCATGGTAGGTAAGTCTTGGTCTTCCTCGGCTCTTACATCCTTCCATTTTGCGTTGGTATGTTTCGTCATTCTTTTACTCTGCATTTTTTCTACATGTCCGAACCAACGTACCATGCCTTTTTTTATTTTAACACCGACGGTCTCTTTCAGACCAACTCTGTTTCTAACATTATCATTCATCGCCGTATATACAGTCTCACACACACATAATTATATATTTATATGTAAATATATTTTATAAAACACGTGTTGTAGATTCATAAATATTTGATTAACTACCTTGAATATAGTCACGGACAAAACTTGAGAGACGTTTACTAACCAACTTCGTGGTGTCGATTTCAGATAGTGGTGTTGTTTAAATTCTCTAATCATTTTTCCAATGTGCGTTAAAAGAAGTATAACTTCAAAAATACGAACTTTCTTTTATATATACATACATATTATGACGCCTGTCTCTCATTGTGGTAGGCAGAGACTATAGAATGCCAGGTGCACCGATCCAAACATACCCCTCTAGCTTTTTCGACACTCATCAACCTCTTCATGCGTGCATTTCGGTTTTGGGTACTTTTGATTTGGCCCTTTTTCATCACCAATTTGATCCATATGTGTGCGTCTAGGGCGGCCCCTCCCGACATCACCATTCACTCTTGCTTGATACACTTCTTTCGTAACTCTTTTGTCATTCATTGACCAAACCATCTCAGCATCCCCTTCTTAATTTTTGTCACTACATCAACTTTCATTCCCCAAAGTTCTCTTGTCTTCTATATGTATATACTTTCTTTTATAAGCCGCGTAATTACCTACTAAAAGTGATAAAAGATGTTTTTTCCATGTTTGTTTTACACAACACTGTTTACACACACGTGAAGGTTAAGTTTACAGGTCGAACGCGAAAATGTGTCGCCAAGGTCATGTCTGCACTATGAATACGGCGGCGGTGTGCGCGCGCGCAATTTTCCAAAGGCCAGTTCTAATTTTGAAATCGATCGCGAATATCGTCGATCTCCGTTTCGATCGTAACAGTTGTCGTAATTGTGACGCTTGTGTGTTTTTGTGTACGTTGACCATATATATATGTTATATATATATATATGTATGTATGTATGTATATCTTCACGCCAAGTCCCTTGCGGGGTAGGCAGAGAGAACCGAGCTAGTGAGACATATATATATATATGTTATATATATATATATGTCTCACTAGCTACCCGTCCCGGGTTCACACGGGTGATGTCGCACGGGTAATCAAATCACTACCAAACATTACAGGATCACCCTCTGGGCTAATCTGGTGATATGCTGAAATTTTCATCAAAATTAGTCAGCAGACATTTTCGAGTCCATAGAGGACAAATATACCTATATTGATTTTTATTTGTATACTAGCTGCTGCCCGCGGCTCCGCCCGCGGGGAGTCAAATAACGTAGCCTATGTGTTAATCCAGATCATAATCTATCTACGTGCCAAATTTTATTCAAATCCGTTCAGTCGTTTAAGCGTGAAAGAAACAACAAACATCCATCCATACATACAAACTTTCACATTTATAATATTAGTAGGATATTATATCTTATTAAGAGCAATGAATGTTGAAGAGGCGAGTGAGATATGTAAGAATCGAGTTACGTGGCGCTCGGTTCTCTCTGCTTACCTCGCAAGGGATTTGGGGGATTTGGCGTGAAGTTATAGATAGATAGATAGATATATTATATCTTCACGCACCCTTGCGGGGTAGGCAGAGAGAACCGAGCGCCGTAAGACGCGGACCTTACTCTTTTCACTAGCTTCTTTAACATTCATAACTCTTTTCATAGACTCTTTTATTATATTATTATATCAATTATTTGCTTTGTACCACTAAGGTGACAAACAAGCATACAGCCTGCCTGGTGGTAAGCAGTTACCGTAGCCTATAGACACTTGCAACACTTGGAGTGTCACTTGTGCATTGCCGATCCTCCTTACGTTTGTTTTGATGAGCCTCATGCTCAGCAGGTCCTAGGGAACCTCAACACGGAGTTCATTCCACAACTTAAAGAGTTCTCGGTAATGTAATTGTTCATACTCGTAATCCATTGAGTATCATCCGCGCATTGCCACCTCTGCTGCTAACACACCAACTCCTTAGGAACTTACTGGTGACCTCACTCACACGTAGGAATACAACAACCGTCCAGATATTTGTTATTTGGCTGCGGTTTTCTGTGAGGTGTAGGTACTTCCCCAGACGGGCTGCTTTGATGCACCCTATTTCTCTTAAAAACACCCAGACCAAGACAAACAAACATGTTCATGCGCTAAAATGATTTTCCTGTGTGGGAATCGAACCCACTAGTGTTTTTTTTTTGTCAAAGTCGCATTATTAACCAGTGTTCTACCGAGCTCGTCAAAAGTCCGGGATATTTGTTTGGAATTTAAGAGCCGCGATAGCCTAGTGGGTAAAAGACCACCGTTTAACCGACTAGTCCCTGAATCCCTGTTGGAATCCTGTCGTGGGCATGTACCACTGAATTCGTGTTTAATTTTTTTTTACATATATTAGACGGGGGTAAACGAACATGTAGGACACCTGATGGCAAGTCGTCACCACCGCCCATAGACATCAGCAACACGAAAGGGTCACTGATCCGTTGCCAGCTATTTTAGGGAAACAAATGCTCTTTTAATGTATTTATTTGTAATTAGATTTTTCCCCGTGAAGGAAATTATCGTGAGGTATACCACACGTTCAAGAAATTACATTTCAACCTAAGATAGGTCTGGTTATTCCTCTAGGTTCTTGGAGGCGTGACGGCAGTAGCTCTATGTGAAAATCAGTGTCTTCGCTAAAGATTCTTAGAATTTTTGAATGCATTGACTTAGAAGTTTGATTTTTTTTCACTGCTCTAAATACTCAAGGTTTACAGACTTGAGTGTTTGATGTTAATTTCAACTTAATACCTCCACTAGTTCCTGATAAAAAGGTTATTAACAAACGCCCAACGAAATAATCCTATTAGATCCGTTTCTCCTATTGGTGTACGAAACCCTAAAAACAATTACACACGCCCAGTTAACCTCGTTTATGAGCCGTTTAAAAAGTATAAAGTGCAGATGGTTACCAAACAGACAAACACATCACGTGTGTATATAAGTGGCAGTCGTTGGAGATCAGCCAAAGCATCAGGCAGTCAGGCAGGCAGGGCAACTTTTCAGGAAGTGATTCAATTTGAACATAATGGATATCTATCTACCTATGACTTCACGCCATACCCCTTCCGCGGTGTAGGCAGAGAGAACCGAGCGATACGTGACTCTATCCTTACAAATCTCACTCGCTTCTTTAACATTCATTGCTCTTCTCATGCACGCTCGCCGGTTTCTAAGGCTCCTGACATCACCTTCTGATAGAACACAATCAATTTGGTCAAGGCAGGTAAGTCTTGGCCTTCCTCAGTTCCTACATTATTCCACTTTTGCCTTGTTTCGTAATTCATTCCTCCTGCATTCTTTCCACGTGTCTGTACCAACGGAGCATGCCTCTACTTATTTTAACATAAACGCTCTTTTTCAGACCAACTCTGTTTCTAACATCATCAAAGCGTTGCGCCACTAATTTTGCGCAACGCTCGCATTCGACCGAGTTTATCCCACTTTCATGCTCTCTCTGCCATACCCAGCTCTCGCTTCCATAAGTTAGCGTTGGGACCAGCACTGCATTCTGTATGGCGAGCTGTGCCTTCTGGCTCAAGGTTTACTGCCTAGAAGTTTTCCCAATTCGCATACTCCCAGCACTCACTCGCTCGTATTTCCACATTAGCGGTATACCTTATTAGATATTAATATATATATCACTATAAGCAATATATTTTTCCTAGCGTTATCGCGTTTCCTAATCCATTAGAATTGTCTGGGCCTGCTACCTAAGCCTAAGGGTTTGGCAAAAAAATACTGATTATTATATAGAGGTACTGCCGACTGCAATCCAGTGAGAAAATCAGACCTTTCTTAGGGTTAAGGGTCACATGTCTTTTGAAATAGAGTTTCTTGCACGTGCGGGTTTCTTCTTGATATTTTCCTTCACCGCCAAGCAAGGGACATGCCCACATCAGGATTTGAACCCGGGTCGTTGGATAAATAGCCAATCCACTGAGCTGTCACTGCCAAAAATAGTTTTTTTTTAAATAATACCGTAAAATATTATTTTAAATAAATAAACGTTTAACCCAAATCTATGTCTAAAAGATTATTTATTTAAAAATGATCCGGAAATAACCCATGACGTCAGTTATATGTAACCATACTATAAGGTATAAAACTTATGTTATTCCTGATATGAAAGCTATTCGAAAGTTTATATTAACAAACATGTTTGCATTATTTTTTGTTTGTTATTAGTTAATCAATTGCAATATTGGCTTATACGACTGTTTACTTGCAAATGACGTCACGCTTTCCGAGATCAATAGACCTTTTTACACGGAATTTTTAAATAAATAATCTAAACATAGCTTTCGGTCATTTAAAGGTTTATTTATTAAAAAATATATTTCATTATGATTAATTTAAATCACTTTTTCAAATGTTGATCGAACCCCTGTTATGTTTTCATTATGCTTACTTTATATTTTTAGGGTTCCTCACTTCATTAAGAAATACGGAACCCTTATAGAATAATTTCGTTGCACGTCTATTATGATCCTTTTTCTCACCGCAGCGTGGAGGTATCAATTTGAAATTAACATCTCATACTCAAGTCTGCAATTCCTTGGAACAGTGAAAAAGTGAAACTTCTCAGTCAACGCAATTAAAAGATACGGCCGTTTATATCGCATATTTTGACACACGCAAGGGAATCAAAACTTATTGGCAGAGCTGCGATAGCCAGCGGAGCCACATTGCCCTCAAAATTACCGTTTGGGGTAGACTGATGTCATCCAGCTAGCGTTTAGACGGTAATAGTGAGAAACTCCAAAATCGACACACTAATAGCTAACATATTGTAGTTTTGTATCCTTTAATTTGAAATTTAAATGTTCGTTGGTGATGAAGAACGGTCCAAAATCGTTCCAATTAGAAAAAAAACATATGGGAAAACGTATGGCCGGCCACTCTGCAGTGCAGAGTCTGCACTGCACTCCCATCAACAGAAAAAGTAACAGCACTCGTCGCTAGATGTCGTACAGGGTTCCATATATTTAAAAAAAATTAAAAATAAAATATTTAAATATTTTTTAAATTTAAAAAATATCAGCTCTGCCTACACAGCTTGCTGTTATTTACTAGTATAGGTCTACCCCTAGTATGTTTTTATAGTTACAGATACGTCGTACACGCTCTAGAATGGTTAATTACAAAAGTAAGGTAATTGCCCAACTCGCATTCAGTTGACCACGCTCTCGCGTCGCGGCTATACGTACTTCGCCTCAAACCATAAATCTCTTAAGATGTATATTCATCTCTTTCTAACGACAGGTATCATTTGTCTCTTTGTTAGAGCAAAGTGTGATAATCAATAACTGTACGTAGATATAGTACTAGTTGCGCCATTTCAAAATACAATAATGTCGATGTATAACGTGTCTACCTTTTGATACGTCGCTGGTACTTCCCGTTGACCTAGAGTCATGAAATTTGTCAAGAAGCAATGTCATGTAGCATAAGTAAAGAGAAAATTGGAAAACCGTAAATTTGTAATTACATCACATAAGAATTTCAATTGCAAAGTAATTTGCACTTGGTAAACTAATCGCGACCTATGTAGATGAATGGATACAACACTTTTCCAACGGCAAAGTCAAATTTCTCCCTCTATCTAGTTTCTTTTCGTTAGAGCAATGTTCGTTGCTTTCGTAGTTTATGCGATTCCCGTATTTGATGAGCTATATACCTACAAGTGTGTACGGAACCCTCGTTGGGTAAGTCCGATTTGCACTTGGCCGCTTTTGCTTTGATGCCACGAACCAATAAGCCTACAAGTGACGCGATGTCGATCCATTAACTAGCCAATCAGAGCTGCGCGTTCTACTTTACCCCCCCGACCCGTAGCGGTGAATAAGTTACTATTGCAAAATAGTCTTATCGGTTCTCCATAGGTGATTTCTTTGATGTTTGATGCTCTCTATTGCTTTTTCTCATCCAAACTAGACTAGAGTAGTGCAGATGCTACCAACTTCCAACCGAGATACCTTCTTTTGCCATTCGCTTTCCCTACACACGTTCCTACATTTTTAGGGTTCCTCACTACGCTTCACTTCTAATAGATACGGAACCCTTATATAATCATTTCGTTACACGTCTATTATGATCATGATATATATGATGCAGGCTGTCAAACCTGTCAAAAGGCAGATGGCCTTCCTACAACATGGGATCATTCAAATGAAGCGTGAAGAAGTACCTTGCACCTTCCAGCATGGTAGCGTCAACTGACAGGACACTGTGTAGTCTTATGTCAGTTGCAATTTGGGCTCCTTTTACGCTTATCATCAGGCAAAGAGGAGCCACTGTGCTGAGCTGAAATAAAAAATATAAAATGTACCACAGCAATTATCTGGACTATTAATGTGTTCCTGTGAGTAATACTGAGTTAGCTCTGGAGGTGCTGGTTGACTCCTCATGATTGAAAGACTGTAAAAGGTTGAGCTCGTCCGACAATGGTAAGAGACTTGGACGCATCAAAGTAGCCCATCTGGAGATTTCCACTTCACGGGAAACCACAGCCAAATAACAATTGAGGTTACCAGTAAATTCCTAAGAACATGCAATTTGATCTAACCTGCTTTGTGTGCTTCCGCCACCAATTAGTTCATGCGGCCTAGCGCATAGTTGCATCTACTAACGGTAGTGGGTGGGTGCCGGCCGCATGTACTAATTGGTGGCGGAAGCACACAAAGCAGGTTAGATTAAATTGCATGTAAATTTGACTTTCGCAAAATAAATTAGTAGCAAGGGTGGCAACAACGCTTTGGCGATACATATGTGGCAAGCGTTCAAATCTTTGGTAACCACTTTATATCAGGTGGGCCATATACTTGTATGCCTTCCGACGTTGTACAAAACGACTAGCTGCACTCCGCTGTGTTTCGTAGGAACCTATTTTTCTTTCTTTTTCTTCTAAGGATCGTATCATATAACCTCCCTCAAGAAACCGTGGTGCCCGGCCGTTGAGCTTCACTTGACTAGCCATCTCTTTGAGGTTTTTATATGCCTTATTTGTCATATTGCTGTCTCTCACTTTGCCAAGAGGGGAAGTCAATTCGAAAACTTCCTACTCTTACAAATTTCTTCTGATTAAATTCGTTGTGAGTTCCAAGGCTGCAGCAGCTGTAGTTTAATCCCCGGGACAGCAATGGACTTCACTGTTCATTGCCTTTTTGGTGGTCGCCGCTGTTAATTCTGGCTACACAGGAGACACAGTGGTGGGAATGAGTGGTGGGCCCGTCCCATTTAAAAAAAGACCTACGTCAAGAATTGATCAACTGCAAAAATAATTTTTCAAATTCGACTGATTGTTCCAGAGATTAGTGAACGCACTAATCATATAAATAAACTCTTCCGTTTAATTATAGATATGGGTTAAATAATGATTTCATCATACATTACTGGATTAGTTGACATCATCGCACGGAATAGTTAATAGGCGGGCGTCAATGACCCGCCGTGTTCAATTCTTGACATTTGGCCAACTTTCCGAAGGAAGGGCATTGCAACATCTTCACGAATAGACGAATGAATATATTAAAAATAATATGAGAAAGTTATCATAACACCAGGGTTGCCAACCATTGTACACAATAGTTTTTGTTAAGTTATTGTAAATGAAAATTATTGTAAATAAATGCCCGCTAACACTATTATTACGTTTGGAGGTGAATACAACATCACAATCGGTAAAAGAAAACGGAATGCTAACATCAATCCCTTTGTGTGTTCTACCGATTGTACAACGGGTTGTGTTCTGAAGAATTGTTCGAAATGATGCCGACAGCTACTTTTTATAAACCGCACCGCTCGCCGACGCGCGACGGCGGGGAGTTCACCCTCACACGCTGGAACCGCAATGGTCGCGTACTGTGCGGTTCCAGAGTAGTTTTCTTCCGAGAACTCTCAAGCTGTGGAATGAGCTCCCAGCCCAGGGGTTTTCCAAGGGACTACAGCATGGAATTTTTCAAGAAATGCGTGAAAGAGGTTTAGAGGGTCGGCAACGCACGAGTGACACCCCTGGTGTTGCAAATGTCCATAGGCTACGGTGACTGTTTACCATCAGGCAGGCCGTATGCTTGATGCCACCTCTGCTGCGAACACAGCAACTCCTTAGGAGCTTACTGGTTACACAGACGCAGGAACACAACGACCTTCCAGGTAAGTTGTCACTCGGCTGCGGTGGTATACTGAGAGATGGAGGCACTTCCCCAGTCGGGCTGTTTTGATGCGTGCGTCCTACCTCTCTTAAAACATCAAGTGGGTCGTACGCTTGTATGTCACCCGACGTTATTTTAAAAAACGTGCTTATTTCAGCGGAGCAAATCACCTTTTTATGTCCTCATTGTTAATTATAGAATCTGTCGAGCACCTATTATTTTGGTACATTTCGCAATGATACTGACACTTTATTTTGGCACTCACTCAGTGGCTAACGAGCTCTTGGGGTGTGCAGTGCAAGTAGGTGTAGGCAGTGTACGTTTGTTCCTTCTACAAGTGAAAAACTGCAAACCAAAAAAATATCCCGCATTCTTAAAGTGAAATCAAAAAGTTCGCAAATAAAATTTATAAACAAAAATCTTGTGTTCTACGATTAAAAAACAAATAGCTAAAAACGTTCTGTGGTCTAGAGGTAATAAATAAAAATCCAAAAAATCCTGTGTTCTACAATTACAAAACAAAAAACCAAAACAGTCCCGTGTTATACAAATAAAAAATATAAAAACCAAAAAATCTCGTGTCCTACAAAACTAAAAACCTTAAAAAACAAAAAGCCAAAATAGTCCTATAGTCTACAAGTGAAAAATAATACACCAAAAAATACTGTGTTCTACAATTATACACGTATGTATTCTTCGCTCCGGGTCCCTTGCGGAGTGGGCAGAGAGAACCAAGCGTCATAAGACAAGGTCCTTACACACGTTCCTCGCTTCTTTAACATTTAATGAGCGAGCGATACTTTCTTAGGCTACGGAAACCACTTTGCATCTTTTTTACACAACATCGAGAGGCATACAAGCATACAGCCCACCTGATGTAAAGTAACCTATGAACGCTTGTAATAAGCAGCCTGTCTGGGGAAAGTACCTCCACCTCACAGAAAACCGCAGCCAAATAACAACTATTTGAAGGGTTGCTGTGTTAGATCTCAAATTATATATTGGCTACATCTGTATTGTTTATAAACTAGACTGTATCATAATTTTGCCAGTTCGTTTTTAACACGTGCCCTCGCTCTGAAGTTCGCGCATTAACTGGATATTCCAAAGCAGGGCTGGATTCAGACCTTCAGAATATTCTTGGCTATGGAAAATAAAATTATACTATTTGTCTACAATTATACTACGTTTCGTTTCTCGTCTATTTTATTTTTAATATAAAATAAAAACATTTGTATATAAAATTTTATATCCGTTCCTTTGATTATTGTAAGTTTTTTTGAGGTAAAACTTCTCTACGCACGCTTGACTTGGGGAGTAAGCTGGTGAATGCGTGACGAGAGCGTTATTAAAAGTGTGATCGGGCGAGGCGAACGGAAGTTGAGAGGGAGATATAAGTTAGTGAAGATAGAAAGAGAGAGAGTTACGTTTCGTATATTACTGTAGGGGCAAGAGAGAGAGATGCGAGCACACATTTTCTTTCCTCTTTCTCTCATAGCGAGTTAAGTTTCGTATATGTAAGACACAGTGCAGGCCTATTGCCTGTATCACACTATGGAGCTAAAGAAGTTTTACTTCAGTCGTGTGGTCTAAAGCACACTCGTTTTTTTTACATCACTGAGGTAGTAACCAAGGTAGTTTATGAAGTTTTAATTAATCGAATTGTGGTAAATGAATGGTATACATTCTGTGTACTAAGTATCGGGAATTTGTCAATAAAACAAAAAATACAAATTATTCATCTAAATTTATTTTATCGCCTTCAAAGTAGGCCCCATCGCTTGCAATACAACATCTCCACCGCTTCACCCAGTCTTCCATACATTTTTCATAGGCTATTTGCGGTATGGCCTTTAGCTCATTCAGCGAATTTTCTTTTATGGCTTCTATCGACTCAAAACGTTTTCCTCGAAGTGGTAATTTTAACTTGGGAAATAAAAAAAAGTCAGACGGAGCCATATCAGGTGAATACGGTGCTTGGTCGAGAACTTTTGTTGAATTTTTCGCTAAAAACTCTTTCACTATAATGGCTGTGTGTGATGGTGCATTATCATGGTGCAGCATCCATGAGTTGTGTTGCCACAAATCTGGACGTTTTCGGCGGATACTCTCACGCAAACGCTTCATGACGCCTAAATAATATTCTTTATTCACTGTTTCTCCCTCTGGAAGGAATTCGGAGTGAACCACACCACGGTAGTCAAAAAAAACTGTCAGCATCACCTTGATTTTGGAGCGACTTTGCCGCGGTTTTTTGGGTTTCGGCTCGTTTTCGAGACGCCATTCTGAAGACTGTTGGCTTGTTTGCATGTCGTACTCATAAACCCATGTCTCGTCGCCAGTTATTATACGTTTCATAAAGGTCGGATCCGTAGAAGCTCGGGAAACCATGTCTTCAGCGACATGCTTTCGCTGCGCTTTTTGAACAAAATTGAGCTCTTTTGGAACTAGTCGAGCGGCGACGCGTTTCATGCCTAAAATGTCAATGAGAATGTTGTGGACGGACTTAAAAGATATGTTCACCTCACTAGCCAACTCTCTCAGACTCATACGTCGATTTTCGAGCACTAGCTTCTTGATTCTGTCGATGTTTTCTCTGGTCGTAGCGGTTGAAGGTCTACCAGAACGAGGCAAGTCTACTACTACTTCTCGGCCTTCTTTAAAAGCCTTATACCATTCATAAGCCCTTGTTTTCGATATACACGATTCGCCGTAGGTATTTCGCAACATTTTTAGTGATTCACCACATGAAATATCATTTGAAACACAAAATTTAAGGCACACTCTTTGTTCAACAATATTTTCCATTGTAAAAATCGCCGAGGACTCAAAACTATGACCAACAAAAAGTGTAGTTTAAAACAAATTAAATGACAGATCCCGCTCAAATTTTGCGCGCTAAATCAGTACAGTGCTACCAACATGCAGTAAAAAAATTAGAACGACCTCTTTTACGCGGGTCTTTTTATTGACATATTCCCGATACTTTTTACACAGAGTAGTATATGAGCCTATTGCCAGTAACTTAACGATCCCGGGTAAAAAACTCACTCAATTTTGGTCTAGATCGTAGAGAATCACCGAGTTTGATTGAATTCCTTAAAAGTGTCTACCAATAAAACAAATCTATCAATATGTAGAAAACTTATGGTATTTTCGCGTAGTATTCTGGCTTTTCAATATTACATACTACGCATTATAAAACCAGTTGAGAATGCGCAAGCTTGCATTGCCAGAGGAACACCTGGCTCGTCAATTATATAACAATTCAATTTTTTTTTAATTTGTCGGCCATTTTGACCTTGTTCCTTGAGATAGGAACGGTGTTCCTGAACATTCTTATTCTACTTTTTTATGCTGAATCCGAATCTGAAGTCAATATTCGAAAAAACACACAGACAAACATATAGATTTCATATAGAAACGGTGTTCCTGAATATGGCACAAATAGTATTGTTATAACTATACTACGAAATCCAACCCTGCTCCAAAGAGTATGTTATCACGGCTCGCGCGTGTCGCGTACAAGTCGCGCCTATTTTATTAAGCTCCATTTGACAGATCATTCTATGTCTATCAGATTTGAGAGATACGCAACACTTGATAGTTACCTGTCGCTTTATGACTCGTTAAAATGATTACCTGTCTAATGTTTAATTATGAGATGGACAGTGTATACTAGCTCGTCGACGAGCGTATCAATTCGCACAACACTATTTGCCGCAAATTCGCTCCTTCCGGACACAGTCGAAGAATGATTTGGCGCTCGGTTCTTTCTGCCTACCCCAAGGGATCTGGCATGATAGTACAGATAGGAAACCAAGAAATAACTTGACTGCGCATGAAAATTGTGGAATCTGTTACTCTCAGCGGTGTCCCCGTACAAATACGATATGGGCGCCTTTAAGAAAAGTGCCTATGTTTCCCTAAATGGCTGGCAACGAATCGGTGACCCTTCGATGTTGCTGATGTCTATGGGCGGTGGTGACCACTTACTATCAGGTGACTCACCGGCTCGTTTGCCTCCCACTAATATAAAAAAAAATTTAAAGCCACGGTCGCTCACAAAAACGTTGTGTTTTAGCGCCTAAATATCGCAGCCATTCAGGCCTACTGTCCAATGCGAGAAATTTTTACCCAATTGGCTTATTGGCTGAGTAATTGACGCGATGTCGATCCATGAGCTAGCCATAAGGAGCTGAGTAATTTACACACACCACACACACACACACTCACACCACATACATACACGCACACACGCACACACACACCCTTAAATTGAAATACTATACGTAAATACTGTCTCAACGTTTCTCCATAGATGATTTTCTCTCATGGTACAGATAGTCTTCAAGTGATCTCTTGTGAAAAAGTTCGATAACCAAATATTTTAAAGTTGAATGCAATATATGTATTAATGTGTTTAGTGAAGTGAAGTGTTGAACAGTAACTATGGATTCTATAAAAATTGTCGGCGAATTTGTGAGGGAGAGGTCTCCTTTTTCGGTGAGTTTGTTGGTTAAATAAATATAAATAAATATTGTCGGACAAATTACACAGCGCCATTTAGCCCCAAAGTAAGCGAAGCTTGTTTTACGGGTACTAGACAACTGATAAACATACGTAAATACTTTTTTTTTGTAAATGCATACTTATTATACATAGAAAATACCCAGACCAAGACAAACAGACATGTTCATGCACACAAATGTTTGTACTGTGTGGGAATCGAACCCACGAGCGTTGGTGTCAAAGTAGCGTAACAACGCGTTTCACCACTGCGCCACCGAGCTCGTCGAATCTTTTTTTACAACGTCCGGAGGCATACAAGCATACGGCCCACCTGTAATAAAGCTGTTTTTGTAGCCTATGGACCTCACTAGCTTGCTAATATAAATCTCTTTTCAAATTAGATATTACTATAACATCCTGTCGGCATATTGGTACAATAACGATGTTGAATAGGAGAATCAAAGATTATTAAGAAAAGGTTGTCTGTGCTGAATTATTTCCAGGAATCTTTGTCAGTTACATATTCATCAATTCCATAGAAACCATCCTACTTTTTTTTAATTATTCCATATTTACTCTGAAGATTAGACCAATTAATTAGTGTGAATTAATAAAACTGTTTTTTAAATACTTTTGAAATATCCCATAACAGTATGTTTCACAGACAGGAGTATAATAGTGGAACCATCATCATTATTTATTCATAAATAAATTAGTATTTGTGTGCGAAATAAAGTACAGAATTTTGAAACTAATTACAACAGAAATTTGGACATAATGTATATGTATTTAACCAGTTGAGAATGCGCAAGCTTGCATTGCCAGAGGAACACCTGGCTCGTCAATTATATAAAAATTCAATTTTTTTTTAATTTGTCGGCCATTTTCACCATGTTCATTAAGAGATAGGAACAGTGTTCCTGAACATTCCTATTCTACTTTTTATGCTGAATCCGAATCTCAAGCCAAAATTCGAATATTCGAATAAAAGCGACGGACAAACACACAGACAAACGCACAGACAGACATATAGATTTCATATAGGAACGGTGTTCCTGAAAATACATTAGGTATACATTATGTTGAAATTTTATTATAATCGAACGTCGTATTTACAATACATTATCTGATAGATTCGGGCGTTATTTTGCGAAAGTCAAATTTACATGCAATTTGATCTAACATGCTTTGTGTGCTTCCGCCACCAATTAGTTCATGCGGGCTAGCGCCGGCCGGCACCCACCCACTACGCAACATGCAATACATTATCTTTCACTAATAATTAATGTTTATATGCTTATACTATCTTGGGTATTCTATTATTTATACTAATACTACTTCACTTAAGTAACACTCGTGTAACAAGAAAGATTTAAATTTTTACCTGAAACTATTTAGTTTAATATCACCCTTGAGTTCTTTATGTAGCCTATTGATCAATCGCACTTGGTTATAATGTATCCCATGCTTTACAACATTTCATTTGGGACATAAAACTTCCGTCTAGCTACGTCCTGGTTGTAAGGCGAACTGTATTATTTGTATTCTAGCATATATATCTCAGTGATAGGTATTTTTTTCTTAAAATTCATTAAAATAACCAATATGTCCATATACGGCACAGTGAGAACACCTAGTCTTTTTTTACGGGACTAGCCCACCACTGTCTCCTGTGTAGCCAGAATTAACAGTGGCGACCACCAAAAAGGCAATGAACAGTGAAGTTCATTGCTGTGCCGGGGGTTGTTAAACTACAGCTGCCTTGGAACTCACAACGAATTTAATCAGAACAAATTTGTAGGAATAGGAAGTTTTGGAAAATTGACTTCCCCTCTTGGCAAGTGAGGGACAGCAATATGACAAACAAGGCATTAAAAAATCGGCCAAGTGCGAGTCGGACTCGCGCACGAAGGGTTCCGTACCATTATCTATAAAAACGGCAAAAAAAAAAAACACGTTTGTTGTATGGGAGCCCCCTTAAATATTTATTTTATTCTATTTTTTAGTATTTGTTGTTATAGCGGCAACAGAAATACATCATCTGTGAAAATTTCAACTGTCTAACTATCACGGTTCATGAGATACAGCCTGGTGACAGACGGACGGACGGACGGACGGACGGACAGCGGAGCCTCAGTAATAGGGTTCCGTTTTACCCTTTGGGTACGGAACCCTAAAAACCTCAAAGAGATGGCTAGTCAAGTGAAGCCCAACTGCCGTGCACCACGGGTTATCAATAACTAACACTATTGGTACCTAAACTGTGAGTTGTTACCTAACACATCGATTCCAATAATATAGATTGCAGAACCTCCTAAACTAGGGCTGCCATAAATTCTGAGACGCCGACCGGGACATTTAAAACAGAAATAGGGTAAACCACCGGGGCGCCCGCAAACAGACAAACGGGTTTGCGCCGACTCAGCTAACGTCGCAGTCGCGCTCGCTCAACTCCGTTCCACTTCGACACTCGCCGATCTGATTATCTGACCGGGACATAACACTTCAAACCGGGACATGTCCCGGTGTACCGGGACGTATGGCAGCCCTATCCTAAACGCTTGGTAATTCTCCCTTGTTGCCACCAAATCAGAATAGTTTACTACCCCGGATGTGACACGCAAGGAATTTAACATATCGTCCCGCTCCCGACGCCAGAGATCGCACTCCCAGAGAACATGATGTGCTGTTTGCTCGAATTCATGATTTGTCGTAGAACACTCACATAAAGGCGATGACACAAGTCTAAACGAAAAGAGCTTAGCCCTAAAGTTTCCATGCCCAGTTAAAATACAGGTCTAGAATACCTAGTCGAATAAAACGTTCCCTGCAGGGCTCCCATTGCGGTATACGTACAATTAATCTTATTGCCATTTTTTGAGCCACAAACGCGTTCTGGACCTTATATCGATAACTGTTACCCCACAGTTTAATGCTACAGCGCAGTGTGCACTCTATCAAAGCATAATAAACTATCAGTAATTGTTTTTGATAATCTCACCTCGAAGCGTTCTAAGTGCATACTTCATGCCGAACTGATTTTACTTACAATTTGGAGTTCATCTTTCCACTTGAGGTCGATATTTACGTCCAAAAATTTGACACTTTCAGTGAGGGCAATTTTGTTTCCCTGTAGGCAAATGTCTAAAGTTTCTGACTTCTTTGATGTGGCGTTAAAATTCATTAACCATACGTAATACCAAATAATCTTCTTTTAGAATAAGCTATGCTAGAGAAAGTAGGTAATCGAACTGCAGTTCTTGCAGCATGTCATGGCTACGTTGCGTCCACTTCACGATATGCTCTTATATGTTGCGGTAACGCCACGGGATAAGAAAAAGTGTTCATGGCGCAAAAAAATGCATCAGGGCAATGGGTAAGCTTCAGCCTACTGAATCTTGCGAATCATATTTCAAGAGCTTAAATATTCTTACTTTTCCTGCAATGTATATATACGAATTATCAGTTTTTGTAAAGTCAAACTTAAACAGATTCGAGTTTATAAGTTCCGTACGAAATAAACACAAAATTCGACACATGTAATGTACCACACAACTATGTTCAGCGGGAGCGTATTTGGATTGGCTCCTAAAACATATAATAAGCTATCAAAGAATTGACTAGTGAATTTAAACAAAAATTGTATTTAATTTTATCGCAGAAATGTTATTATTCAATTAATGACTATTTAAATGACATTCTTTGATTTATATTGGACATTACAATGTATTTAGATTCTTTTATAATTTGCATGCTTTCACTAAAGGCAAAATGTACACGGGAAACTGTTCAAATGTTGCCTTATTATGTAAGTAAACTACATTTTTGCGTAAATAAATATTTTTGATTGATTGATTCTATTAGCCAATAATCTTGTAATTGAATTCATTCAATCAGTAAACTATAATAACAATACTAAGCTGAATATAATCGATTTGTGTTTAATAATCGATTGTGGTGACATCGATTCGCGGCCCTAAAATGGTAACATTAATAAATAACAATGGACAATGGCCGTTTGACCGAGCGTTCATTTCGTTCCACTAATGGGCTCGGCGCGGTCTTGGCGTTGATGTTCTGTCATTGTGTAAGAATTTGTGTTATTTATTAAAAATTTAGTGGCAAAAGAGATAACAACAAAAAAGAAAACGGATTTAGTATGCCCTTTTACCATTGAGAGTACCTAGGTCTTTTGACGGAGTGTTTAGTTTCTTTCGCTAATGGCCCGTCCGTTGATATTCTGTCAGTGTGTAAGAACTTATTTGTTAAAAATATGGCGGCAAAAAGAGAACAGTGTCTTTTGATGGAGTGTTTAGTTTCTTGTGTTAAGGGTCCCGGGCGTTGATGCACTGTTATTGCATCAGAACTTATTTTATTTATTAACAATATAGTTACAAAAAACGAGTGTGCTTTAGACTACACGACTAAACTAAAACTTCTTTAGCTCCATAGTGTGATACAGACAATAGGCCTGCACTGTGTCTTACATATACGAAACTTAACTCGCTATGAGAGAAAGAGAGAGAGAAAATGTGTGCTTGCACCTATCTCTCTTGCCCCTACAGTAATATACGAAACGTAACTCTCTCTCTTTCTATCTTCACTAACATATATCTCCCTCTCAACTTCCGTTCCTCGCCCGATCACACTTTTCGTAACGCTCTCGTCACGCATTCATCAGCTTACTCTCCAAGTCAAGCGTGCGTAAAGAAGTTTTACTTCAGTCGTGTGGTCTAAAGCATTCTTCGTGGTTTGTCCTCTCACCTTTGGGCGGGAGCACCTGGTATTTTGACGGAGTGTTCAGTTTCTTTCGTTAATGGTCCCGGCGTTGACGCACTGTTATTGCATGATGGATTAATTTTTTTTCACACAATAAATTTCACATGTACGGAAACAATACAAAATAATATATATTATAAAATAGATAGAATAGAATCAAGATTTGACTTTTGTCTATGTACACGTCGCTCTATAGGAATGCGATTGGAGATCGATTTCAATGGGTTAAGAAAATCGATTCAATCGGCATTGAAATAATACAATTATTTGTACGCATCAAAAACATAATAATAGTACGCAGTTTTTCACTATATCTGGCATAGATCTCAATTCCTACTGTATTTTTGTTTCTATACAGTGCTACCATGAAATAAAATGGAATATACCGTTATCTCTTTACCTTTTTCTTTTGATCCCACGAAAATACAGTATTGTTGCAAGTTTGTATGTGATAACATGACGTAAAGTACCTTCTGAGAATATTAATTATAATTATATTTATTATAATTCTAGTGGTTTTGGTATGCCGTATCACCTTTGGACGGGAGCACCTAGGTCTTTTGAGGGAGTGTTTAGTTTCTTTCACTGTTGGTCCCAGCGTTGATGCACTGTTGACGTACTGTTGACAATGAGGTCGTCAATGTGTTATACAAGTCTCAGATAAGACCTCACATGGAGTATTCTATTCATATTAGTGCCGGAGTTCAACTATTAACGAGCTCGGTGGCGCAGCGGATAACGCGACTTTGACACCAACGCTTATGAGTTCGATTCCCACACAGAACAAACATTTGTATGTGTGAACATCTCTGTTTGTCATGTTCTGAGTGTTTTTAAGGGAGATCGGACACATCAAAGCAGCCCTTCTGGGGATGTACCTCTACCTCACAGAAAACCTCAGCCAAATAACAACTCTATCGAGGGTTGTTGTGTTCCTGCGTGTGAGTAAGGTCACCTCTGCAGGTGGCACCACGCGAGTGATACTCAATATATTAGAAGCGTCCACAGGTTACGGTATGCGGTTTACATCAGGTGGGCCGTATACTTGTATGCCTCCCGACGTCGTAAGCACCTGGTTAGCTTGGACCTCGTGACAAGGGTTCACACACGAACTGTGAGATCTAATCCAAAATCTGCGTTTTACCATTTGTGCAATAAATTCTAACTGCTTACCATTAGGCGGTATGCTTGTTTGCATCTTAGTGGAATAAAAAAAATTGGCCAAGTGCGAGTCGGACTCGCACACTAAGGGTTCCGTACCACTATCTATAAAAATGGCAAAAAAATCACGTTTGTTGTATGGGAGCCCCCCTTAAATATTTGTTTTATTTTAATTTAATTATTTATTCTTAAAGTGAATATATACCTAAATATTCTGTGAATATTTCAAGCGTCTACCTGTTGCCGTTATCAATATCGAGCAAAAACGAGCAAAAAAATCACGTTTGTTGTATGGGAGCCCCCTTAAATATTTGTTTTATTTTAATTTAATTATTTATTCTTAAAGTGAATATATAACTAAATACTCTGTGAATATTTCAAGCGTCTACCTGTTGCCGTTATCAATATCGAGCAAAAAAAATCACGTTTGTTGTATGGGAGTCCCCTTAAATATTTATTTTATCCTATTTTTTAGTATTTGTTGTAATAGCGGCAACAGAAATACATCATCTGTAAAAATTTCAACTGTCTAACTATCACGGTTCGTGAGATACAGCCTGGTGACAGACGGACGGACGGACAGCGAAGTCTTAGTAATAGGGTTCCGTTTTACCCTTTGGGTACGGAACCCTAAAAAAGAATATTCCTATATATTTTGCCAATGGAGCAGTGATAGCCCAGTGGGTGAAGAACCGGCCTAGTGACAAACTGGTCACCGGTTCGAATCCTGGCATGTACCACTAAATTAGTGTTTTCTGATTTATGTACATATTTGTAATTATCACCTGCTCGGCGGTGAAGGAAAACATCGTGAGGAAACACGCACGTCCAAGAAATTATATTTCGAAAGACGTGTGACCTTACCTATGAAGGATATGGTTTTCACTCTGGGTTGTGGCGGTCTGACGGCAGTCGCTCCTTGTAAAAATGAATATCGTCACCAAATCCTTAGACTTAGGTAGCGGACCCCGCCTATCCTAATCCTAATAAACGGAATAACGGTAAGAAGAAGAAGATTTTGACTATGGAACATCTTACCGTCCTTGCCTAAGTAAGATTGAAAATAACCAGTTGAGGAATGCGCAAGCTTGCATTGCCAGAGAACAATAATTTTTTTTAACTTTTTCGGCCATTTTGACCATGTTCCTTAAGAAATATGATATTGGTTTTTAAGACGTTCCTACTCTACTTTTTAATTTACTTTTCGAATCTGAAATAAAAATTCAAAATTTTTTTTTTAATTTGTCGGCCATTTTGACTATGTTCCTTAAGAGATAGGAGGTTGGTTTTTCAGATATTCCTATTCTACTTTTTTATGCTGTATTCGAAACTGAAGTCAAAATTCGAATATTCGAAAAAAAGCGACAGACAAACGCACTCATAGACAAACATATAGATTTCATATAGGAACGGTGTTCCTGAACATTGTTCGTTGATTAGCACATTTTAAAATGCAAATTTCAGAATAATTCCTCTAGCCACTATTTATTATATAATAGTGATTAAAGTTAATAAATATATTTCTTTTGCCCACAGCTGGACACATGGTTCTCGAGGCCGAAGAAACCGAGCAGCGGCCCCGAGCGCGGCTACGATACAGTGCCGCGCGGGGCCGAGCCGAGGGCCGAGGACGAAGAACCTTCGGCCGCCGCCGAATACACCAGCAAAATCAACGCGCTCAACGATGATCAGCTGCAGGCGCGGTTTGAGAAGATGCTTGTAAGTACTGCAGGCCGGAAGCCGATGCCGAGGCGAATATCTTTTATTCAGAAGTTAAACGACTGGGAGGTACATTCTGTGTACTAAGTATCGGGAATTTGTCAATAAAACAAAAAATACAAATTATTCATCTAAATTTATTTTATCGCCTTCAAAGTAGGCCCCATCGCTTGCAATACAACATCTCCACCGCTTCACCCAGTCTTCCATACATTTTTCATAGGCTATTTGCGGTATGGCCTTTAGCTCATTCAGCGAATTTTCTTTTATGGCTTCTATCGACTCAAAACGTTTTCCTCGAAGTGGTAATTTTAACTTGGGAAATAAAAAAAAGTCAGACGGAGCCATATCAGGTGAATACGGTGCTTGGTCGAGAACTTTTGTTGAATTTTTCGCTAAAAACTCTTTCACTATAATGGCTGTGTGTGATGGTGCATTATCATGGTGCAGCATCCATGAGTTGTGTTGCCACAAATCTGGACGTTTTCGGCGGATACTCTCACGCAAACGCTTCATGACGCCTAAATAATATTCTTTATTCACTGTTTCTCCCTCTGGAAGGAAATCGGAGTGAACCACACCACGGTAGTCAAAAAAAACTGTCAGCATCACCTTGATTTTGGAGCGACTTTGCCGCGGTTTTTTGGGTTTCGGCTCGTTTTCGAGACGCCATTCTGAAGACTGTTGGCTTGTTTGCATGTCGTACTCATAAACCCATGTCTCGTCGCCAGTTATTATACGTTTCATAAAGGTCGGATCCGTAGAAGCTCGGGAAACCATGTCTTCAGCGACATGCTTTCGCTGCGCTTTTTGAACAAAATTGAGCTCTTTTGGAACTAGTCGAGCGGCGACGCGTTTCATGCCTAAAATGTCAATGAGAATGTTGTGGACGGACTTAAAAGATATGTTCACCTCACTAGCCAACTCTCTCAGACTCATACGTCGATTTTCGAGCACTAGCTTCTTGATTCTGTCGATGTTTTCTCTGGTCGTAGCGGTTGAAGGTCTACCAGAACGAGGCAAGTCTACTACTACTTCTCGGCCTTCTTTAAAAGCCTTATACCATTCATAAGCCCTTGTTTTCGATATACACGATTCGCCGTAGGTATTTCGCAACATTTTTAGTGATTCACCACATGAAATATCATTTGAAACACAAAATTTAAGGCACACTCTTTGTTCAACAATATTTTCCATTGTAAAAATCGCCGAGGACTCAAAACTATGACCAACAAAAAGTGTAGTTTAAAACAAATTAAATGACAGATCCCGCTCAAATTTTGCACGCTAAATCAGTACAGTGCTACCAACATGCAGTAAAAAAATTAGAACGACCTCTTTTACGCGGGTCTTTTTATTGACATATTCCCGATACTTTTTACACAGAGTAGTATATAAGCATACGCCCAATCTGATGTAAAGTGCTTACCGTCTACGAATGTTTGTAATACAATACACCTTCCAGGGAGTTGTTATTTGGCTGCGATTTTCTAATCTGTCCAGTCGGGCTACTTTGATGCGTCCAAACTGTATGAACAATACCCAGTCCAAGACACATGTTCATGCAAAAAAGTGTTATAATCTTTACATATAAATAAAATTGAAGTGTCTGCCTGTGATTTCTATTCGTTTCCCTCTGGGTTGTGGAGGTCTGACAGCAGTCGCTCCATGTAAAAATCCGGTCTTCGCCAAATCATTAGGCTTTCGTAGTGGACCCCGCTTATCCTAATAGATTAGGAAAATGGATAACGCGACAAAGAAGACCTAAACCGCTGATGATGATGATTAGGTTTTCTAAATTGCGTCGCCTTTTGTTTCCTCACATTATCTTAATTGAATTCTCCAGTGCGTGTTCTCTACGTACCAATGATCTCGTTAAAAATGAATTAACTGATTCGTAAACCCAGCCCAGAAGTCATTAGTTTAAAAAATATTAAGTTTTAATGTAGCTATAACTTGCAGCCGAATCTTTTGCGGGTGGGTAGGCAGATACGACGACCAGTAGGCCAATACTACTAAAAAGCTGCATCTGCATTGTAGCGCGGCGTGTGTCTAAATGCGTACATTTTGACGTTTCTTCAAGCGATCTGACAGCAGCGACGACGATACGTCGCGCTGCTGTGCAGTTGCAGTTTTTTAATAGAATCGGCCTACAGCCTACAGCTCGGTGGTGCAGTGGTGAAACGCGCTGTTACGTTACTTTGACACCGACGCTCGTGGGTTCGATTCCCACACAGGACAAACATTTGTGTGCATGAACATGTCTGTTTGTTTCGCTCTGGATGTTTTTAAGAGAGGCAGGGCGCATCAAAATAGCCCGTCTGAAGTACCTCCATGTCACAGAAAGCCGTAGCCAAAGAACAACTCTCTAGTGTTGTTGTGTTCCTGCGTGTTAGTGAGATCTCCAGTAAGCTCGTAAGGATTTGCTGTGTTAGCAGCAGAGCTGGCATCGCGCGAGTAATACTTAATGTATTGCAAGCGTTCATAGGCTGCGGTAATCTCTTTACATCAGGTGGGCTGTATGCTTGTTTGCCTCCTGATGTTGTATAAAAAGAAATCTAACTTTAACTTCAAGCCAAATCTCTTGCAGGGTAGGTAGAGAACATGTTGTTCTATAATGAGTTTCGTATTCTATTAAAGGGGTTAAGAAAGCCTCTTAACTGACGGTCCCTATTTCGGATCCTGGCGTGGTCAGCGCTGAATTTCGTGTTTTCAGAGATTATGTACACATTTGTAATTATCACTTGCTCGGTGAAGGAAAACATCGCGGGGAAACCGGCACGTCCAAGAAATTATATTTTGAAAGACGTGTGACCTTACCTAAGACGGGTCTGGTTTCCAGAGGGTTCTGGATTGTGGAGGTTTGACGGCAGTCGCTCCATGTCAAAATCAGTATCTTCGCCAAATCCTTCGGCTTAGGTAGCGGACCCCGCCACCCTAATGGATTAGGGATAGAAGGAAGGCGCTAGTAAGAAGAAAAGAAAGTTAAAAAACACATTAAAAAAATTTCTATTCCATTACTGAACCCGTTGGCAACTTATGGAAGCGAGTAGAATAATCGCGGTCGAAATGTGAGCGTTGCAAAATTTGTAGCGTAACGATACACCGCGTTCGCAATGATGTTGTACATAATGATGTATTGTGGGTACGTTTTTTTTTAACTTTCTTTTTCTTCCTAGCGCCTTCCTTCTATCCCGCTACCTAATCCATTAGGATTGGCGGGTCCGCTGCCTAAGACTAAGGATTTGGCGAAGATACTGTATTTGACATAGAGCGACTGCCGTCACACCTTCACAACCCAGAGGGAAAGCCAAACCATTTTTGGGTAACGACGTCACACATCTTTCGAGATATAATTTCTTGGACGTGCGGATTTCCTCACGATGTTTTCCTTCACCGAACAAGTGATAATTACAAATATATACATAAACTAGCTGATGCCCGCGGCTCCGCCCGCGTGGAGTCAAATAACGTAGCCTATGTGTTAATCCAGATCATAATCTATCTACGTGCCAAATTTCATTCAAATCCGTTCAGCCGTTTAAGCGTGAAAGAGCAACAAACAGCCATCCATACATACAAACTTTCGAATTTATAATATTAGTAGGATTCGAAAACACGTATTTAATGATACACGCCCCCCGACAGGATGTCTAGTCTGACACTGCTCATTTATACACGTAGCAAGCACACATTAAATTGCAATAATTGTGCTTCAACCACCATTTAGTTCATGCAAACTGGCACCGACCGGCATTAACTCGCTACCGTCAGCCGTCTTTGCCGCTTTGGTTGTATTGTCTATTAGCGACCCGTATATTACGAATAGAACCTAACAACAATCTAAGCAAACAAATTCGAACCGCGTACCGCTTGGCCACTAAGCCGGTTTTTTATCCACTGGGTAATAACGCTCTCTATATTTAACTTACTATTTTGAAGTGAAAACTTTTTAGCATCGTTGTGATATGAAACGAAATAGCGACAGTAAAAAGAGACAACCACATACTTCAATAGGATTTAATGTGCGAGAGAATGAGACAGAAGTATCTATCTATAGGATTTATCGTGTGAGCGTTGTACGTTTGTTAGTACGTGTGTGTGCGCACCTGCGTATTACGTAGTTTGGGATAAGGCGTCATAACAACCGTGGTGTATTGCACATTGTATTTTTACATAAATATTTATATTTTAATAAAATAATTTTTCAAGTATGATCAATATCATCACGAATAAACCCTACAATTGTCCTACTCCTGAAATTCGAAATTCTACATCCGTCTGATTATCTTGAAGTTCACATTTTTTTTTAAATTACAGAGTGACATGAACCTCAGCGAGGAGAAGAAGGCACCGCTCAGGCTCAGGGAGAGAGATCAGAAACAGAAGATGCTGGTGGCATACAGATTTGTTAACGCACAGGTGAATATAGTTTTTTTTTTCCATACAACGTTTTTCTTTTTTGCATTGAGCATGCGACATTTTGTAAAACATGACCTATTTCTTATATTTTTTCATATTTTACATTGCAACCCTAAATTTAAGGCCTCGGGAATAATTGAGCTTCGTATTAGTGAAAGAATTTTCAGAAAGTCATCACTATTTTCAGGAACACAGTTCCTATATGAAATCTATATGTTTGTCTGTGTGTTTGTCTGTGTGTTTGTTTATCACTTTTTTCGAATATTCGAATTTTGACTTTAGATTCGGATTCCGCATAAAAAAGTAGAATAGGAATGTTCAGGAACACCGTTCCTATCTCTTAAGGAACATAGTCAAAATGACCGACAAATTAAACGATTTAGACGTATTAGACGAGCCAGGTGTTCCTCTGGCAATGCAAGCTTGCGCATTCTCAACTGGTTTTTTATGTATAATGACGAGCTCGGTGGCGCAGTGGTGAATGACGCGACCTTAACATCAACGCTCGTGGGTACCTCTGTCTCACCTATTTCTACCGCCAAGCATCTATATTTATATAGCTGTGTTTCGGTTTGAAGGGAGATATGTGGCAGAGAAATTACTGGGTACTGTGACGAAACTGCCTTAGGTCACAATATTGGCGGCGTGCGAGTAATATCCCCGTGGTTTTCCTGCGACCACGGACGCTGCAAAGCGTTCGAAACGTCAGGTTCAACAAAATAAATAAAACACGCGATACTTCCGTTAAAAATTGTTTAATTCAATGTGTAACAATCGCGAAAACCTAAGACAATACTATCCCCGTGGTGTTGCGAGCGTCAATAGGCTGCGGTGACCGCTTACTATCTAATGCGGGTTGCATGCTTGTTTGCTAATCTAGTTTCATAAAAAAAACTGATAAACATACGTAAGTACATAAGTTACATAGAAAACACTAAGGCAAACAGACATGTTAATGCACACAAATGTTTGTGGGAATCGAACCCACGAGCGTTGGTGTCAAAGTAACGTTACTAATCACTGCGCTACCGAGCTCGAGAAATATTTTTTAAAATCGGTAAAAGTATTATTTGTATTTGTTCATTACACACAGACATATAAAACATCTATTGTTTAATTTCCAGGACGGTCGATCAAAGTTTGAGAAGCCTTCGGACTACGTGGCGTACCTCAATCAACCAGAGCTCTCTGTTGGAAAACTACACAGCTGCTTAGAAAATCTACGTATAGCGTTAACAAATAATCCTCTGTCATGGATAGAAGAGTTTGGCACGAAGGGGATTGAAGCATTGCTCAATACACTTAATTTGTGTTACGTCAAGTAAGTATTTTTTATTCAGTGATGTTTAGAATAAATTACGCTGAGAATAATACAGTTTGATGTTAAGAGGCTTGAAGCGTTATTCAATATGCTTTATTCGTATGCATCAACGAAGTATTTTTCATTCAATGGTGAAGAAAAGCCTCTACCGAGTTTAGAACAGTTTGATGGTAATAGGATTGAATTCAAGCAAGTATTTTTATTCAACGATGCTTATACCTCTATCAGGGCTAAGGTTTATAGAAGCGTTGCTCATTTTGCTACGTCTTAATACGCTGTTGATTATCGTTAAGATGTTTTGATGGATGGAACAGTTTAATGTAGGGGATTGAAACATAGTTCTTAAATCAGTACGTATAGTTTTATATACCCCAATAAGGCTCTCCTAAAAATTAATGAGGATATTCGTTCTAATATGCATAATGCTCAACGCTTGTGACATAGCTCGACTTCAGTAACGCATTTAGTACCGTGGATTATGACATACTTTTGATGCGTTTACATTCTATCAATATATCTCCTTCGGCACTTGAGTGGTTTCGTTCTTACTTGTTTGGTCGTCAGCAGCGAGTGCGTATTGAAAGTACGTACTCTTCTTGGTGCGCGACTACTGCTGGCATGCCTCAGGGTGGCGTGTTGTCTCCTCTTTTATTCATCAATTCCATCACATCCGAACTTCGCGCCTGCTGCCATCTTTATGCCGATGATTTGCAGATTTACACCCTAGCTTGAACTTCCGAATGCCATTTCGGCTATTAACGAAGACCTCACAGGTATATCTGTTTGGAGTAAGTCTCACGGCCTCGTTGTCAACACATTAAAGTCGCAAGCTATTATTATAGGTAGTTCTCGTCGCATATCGATAATTGACTGGAATAATATCCCTTGCGTTATGTTCGACTATACACCAATAAATTTCAGCGGCAAAGTGAAAAATCTGCGAATATTTTTTGATAATTTTTTACATTGGTCAGCACAAATTGCAGAAGTAAGTAGGAAAGTGTTTGCTGCGTCTGGTTCGCTTAGAAGGTTGCGAAATTTTCTGCCAGTAGACACTAAAATTGCGCTAGCATAATCCTTGCTCCTTCCTATCCTAGACTACGCTGATTCCTGCTATCTAGATATCATCGAAGAGCAATTAAATAAGCTTGAGCGCTTCAGAACTTTTTCATACGATTTATAGGTATTTGGATAACGTAACAGGCACAGCCTTTCCCTTTTTTACTCTATCCTTTTTGATCCTGCTACCCTAACCTGTTTAACGAAAGGTTTTGTCTTTCACATCGATGCGCTAGGGCCGTACCATACGTAGTGCACTTTTACTCCGTTTTAAAACACCACATCACTCCACTGATTTCTATACTAACTCATTCACTGTCGAGGCAGTACGCCTATGGAATGCTTTGCCATTTAATATTAGGAATTCTCAATCACTTCGTTCCTTCAAACATCTTTTAAAACATCACTATCTTTCTCTTAACATTACGTAATAACCTTAATTCTTCCTGGCTTTCCTCCTCCTCAGTCTCATTAGTTCCATTTACTGTGTGTATATTTATAAAATGTATATATCATTTAGATTAATTATGTATATATTTGAGTATATATAACATATGTATGTTGTATATTTATTTATGAATGTTTATATAATTACTTTTATTTTCCTTAAGTTATGCTCTGCAACGCACGTGTTTTCTCATTTCTCGACGAGCTCGGTGGCGCAGTGGTGAAACGCGTTGTTACACTACTTTGACACCAACGCTCGTGGGTTCGTTTCCCACACAGTACAAACATTTGTGTGCATGAACATGTCTGTTTGTCTTGGTCTGGGTATTTTCTATGTATGATAAGTATGTATTTACAAAAAAAAAATGTATTTACGTATGTTTATCAGTTGTCTAGTACCCATAACACAAGCTTCGCTTACTTTGGGGCTAGGTGGCGCTGTGTAATTTGTCCGACAATATTTATTTATTTATTATTATTTATTCTCCTCTACCCTAAGGTTGTCTGGAAGAGATCGCATCGCGATAAGACCGCCGTTGTACTGATACTTTATTGTCTTTGTTTGTATGTATTTTTATTTTGGTGCAATAAAGTGTATTGTATGGTATTGTATTGTAAATGTATGAGTTGTGGAGGTCTCACGGCAGTCACTCCATGGTATAATCAGTATGTTCGCTGTATTCTTGGTGTTAGAAGGATGAAGAAGAATAACTGACATCAACCTATTTTTTGCCATTACAAGTCTATTATTACCACAATTGACTATAAAAACTGCAGTTACTAAAAATAAAATGAAAATGAATTTTATCTATTTACATGCTGTCAGCGGCAGAGGTTTCTACCGGTAAGTTAAGTTAACAGCACTAACGTACGGAACCGAGAGCTGCTCGTGCCAGAGACAGCTTGAAATTAGAATATACACTGTGGAGGTGAGAACGTTGTGCAAAATCTGTGACGTGTTTTGCGCAACGAGCACATGAAAAGAGCCACGAATGTCAAGGAAGAAGTAGGTTTAGGCCACATGTGGGCAACCCCCGGCCCGCGGGCCGGATCCAGCCCGCTGTAAGGTTTGATCCGGCCAGCGAGACATTTTGAAAAAACCCAATTAAAAAAAATTAAGTACACTACTTATTATACTCACGGAATCTACTTATATATATATATATATATGCACTACTTTTAAACGCGGCCCGCGAACGTATTTGCATGCTAAAGTTTGGCCCACAACATGTCAAAGATTGCCCATACCTGGTTTAGGCCATTCATTGGCATTAACGCACCATTTGCGTTGATCTCGTTCTACGTCATGCCACCAACGCACCGTATGCGTTCAGTTAATTTATTATCAATTAATATTAAGTGCCCCACAGGCGAAGTTATTAAAGTTTAATTGGCAATTGGTTAAGATGTATATATATTTGGCATTGGTAGCCTAGAGCAATGATAGCTCAGTGGATAAAAAACCGGCCTATTGAGTAACTAGTTCCCTGTTCGATTCCTGGCATATACGACTAAATTCGTGTTTTCTGATTTATGTACATATCTGTAATTGTCACTTGCTCGGCGGTGAAGGAACCCGCTCGACCCATACCTATTGAGGACCTTTTGCTCAACAGGCCGGTTTCTTATCCTTAGGGCTTTCACTGCTTAACTCGCACCATGACAGTATCTTCGGAAATTCCTTACGGATGGATCCTAATGGATTAGGTAACTGGTCAACATTGAGAAGAAGTTCAGTAAAGATTTTCTGTTGATTATTCCAGTGACTCCCGCTACGACAGAGTCCAGAACGAATGCATCCGATGCATATCGGCCATCTTGAACAACACGGTGGGAATCCGGACGATGTTCGACTGCAGGGAAGCCCTGCCAGTGCTGGCGAGGAGTCTGGACCCGAGGAAACCGCACTGTGCCCTAGAAGCTGCCAAGGTAATGTTTCTTTTTTTATAGAACGTTGGGAGGCATACAAGCATACGGTCCACCTGATGTAAAGCGGTTATCGTAGCCATTGAACGCTTGTAATACATTATCACTCGCGCGATGACATCTCTGCTGATAACACAGCAACTCCTTAGGAGCTTACTGGAGGCCTCACTCACACGCAGAACACAATCCTCTAGGAAGTTGTTATTTGCCTGCGATTTTCTGTGAGGTGGAGGTACTTCCCCAGACAGGCTGCTTCGAGGCCGCCCTACCTCTCCTAAAAAACACCCAGAACAAGGCAAACAGACATGATCAGGCACACAAATGTTTGTCATGTGTGGGAATCGAACCCACAAGCCTCGGTGTTAAACATAGCCGTTGCGAACTACTCCGCCACCGAGCTCATTAAACTATTTTTTTTTTTGTTAAATTTGATTCCAGGTGTTAGCGGCTATTTGCCTGATCCCCAACGGTCACGAGAAGGTCCTGGAAGCCATCACAATGGCCGGGGAGTCGAGCCAGAAGCCCCGGTTCCTCCCCATCGTCGAAGGACTGGACACCAAGGCACCAGAGAGTTTAAAGGTACGTTCTGTTTGATCCTCTTGTATATGCAATTCTGCTGATTTTTTTTTTGGATCATCAAGGTAACAAATAAGCAGATATCCTGTTTGATAGTAAGCATTTACGATGGGTATAGATCTTATAGCAGGGATATTACGCACGTTGTCGCCTTTGTAAAAATATTCGTTTGTTTATATATATATATATATCATAGGGAGGTATATAAAGCATACGGTTCATCTGGTGTAAAGCGGTTACCGTAACCTTATGCTTATAATACAATCACTAGCACGATGCCACCTCTGCTGCTAACACAGCAATTCCTCAGGAGCTAACAGGTAACCTCGCTCACACGCAGCAACACAGTAACGGCCCAGCTACTTGTTATTTGGCTGCGTTTCGCGTTGCGTTCTGTAAGATTGAGGTACTTCCCCAGACCAATACATACAGACATTTTTATACATACAAATAGCCGTCCTGTGTGAAAATCGAACCCACAAACGTTGGTGTTAAACAAGAAAGAAATAATCTATGGAGTAACCATGAGACCGATATTACGTAGTAACTCAATTCACGCTACGGGGTCTGGGGGTAAAGTAGAACGCGCAACTATTTTTGCTTAGTTCGCGGCTCAACATCGCATCAATAAAAAAAATCGCAGCGCCTATCGGCTTTTTGGTTACGATGTTCTCTTATTTGTCAGTAGGCGCTAAAACACAACGTCTATGTGAGCGAGTCATGCGCAGTCAAGTGGTCGTTTGGTTTGTGTTGTTAAAGTTGTATTGCTAACAACTTTGCCACCGACCTCGTCGCCATTCTTTCCTCTTTCACGTATAGTGTAAAAGGGCCAAGAGACTTTATTGTTATTTATCTTTCCAGAACGTGTGCATGCAACTTATGAATGCGATAATCACGGAACCGGAAGAGTTGGAGTTCAGGTTGCATCTCCGCAGCGAGTTCATGAGAACTGGTCTTTACGATCTGATCGGTAAGGTTAATTTTTGTACAGCAATCAATAGACATTATGCTTTGTCTGTAAGACGAGAGAAATATCTTTGGACAAATTACGAAGGTTGTGATGTGACTTTCAGACCAATTCTCTTTCTAACATTACATACGGCCAGCAAGCGATTTTTTTTATACTACGTCGGAAGGCATACAAGCATTCGGCCCACCTGATGTAAAATGGGTACCGTAGCATATTAACTCTTGCGATATATTAATTATCACTCGCGCGATGCCTCCTCTGCTGCTTACACAGCAACTTCTTGGGAGCTTACTGGTGACCTCACTCATGCGCAGGAACACAACAACCCTCTAGGGAGTTGTTATTTTGCTGCGGTTTTCTGTGAGGTGGCGGTACTTACCCAGACGGGCTGCTTTGATGCGCCCTACCTCTCTTAAAAGATCCAGACCAAGACAAACAGACATGTTTAGACACACAAAATGTTTGCCTTGTGTGGGAATGGAACCCACGAGCGTTGGTGTCAAATTGGCGTCCTTCACGACTGAGCCACCGACCTCGTCATTAATAATATATATAAGTTTAATTATTATTTCAAATCCGCTACAGATGAGCTCCGAGCGGGCGCTGAAGGTGCCAGACAGATTCAGATGAACGTCTTCGACAACCACGCGGCTGCAGACCACGACGAGTACCTGGCCAGGTTTGACGATGTACGGTACGTACTGGCAGTTACCTTGTTTTTTATAAAACGTCGTGACACATACAACCCACGGCCCTCCTGATGCATAGTGGTTATAGATAGATAAATCATTTATTTACGTACTTCATGCACACACATCAATACAATGTACATCGATATAACAACACTGTTAACTTAAAACACAGTTTCGCTGTACTATAGAGAACGTTTTTAGGGTTCCGTACCCAAAGGGTAAAACGGAACCCTATTACTGAGGCTCCGCTGTCCGTCCGTCCGTCCGTCGGTCCGTCTGTCTGTCACCAGGTTGTATCTCATGAACGGTGATAGTTAGACAGTTGAAATTTTCACAGTTGATGTATTTCTGTTGCCGCTATAACAACAAATACTAAAAAATAGAATAAAATAAATATTTAAGGGGACCATACAACAAACGTGATTTTTCTGCTCGATATTGATAACGGCAACAGGTAGACGCTTGAAATATTCACAGAATATTTAGTTATATATTCACTTTAAGAATAAATTATTAAATCAAAATAAAACAAATATTTAAGGGGGGCTCCCATACAACAAACGTGATTTTTTTTACCGTTTTTATAGATAATGTTACGGAACCCTTCGTGCACGAGTCCGACTCGCACTTGGGCGATTTTTTAATTCTGGTGTTTGTGCGTGTGTGTGTGTGTGCCGCAGTAGCGCAAATAGGCTATAGTGTATAGCGTTGCTCAAATGAAACAACCACTGATTTTCAGCTATCACCAATAAGAATGACGAGGACGAGTGTAGTCAGATATGGGATACAGCATATTAATGTATTCGTACCTTTAGAATAAGTATGTATCCTCCTTTATAGGAATACGTGAGTAAAATAACAGATGTAGTAAATTAAAATATAGCAAGTATACGGATATTATAACCAAACATCACGTTGAGATGTCCAGATCAATATCCCTTTGTTATAGTAATATTTCTTTGTTGTGTTAAATATATATATAGACTGTTAATTATTATGTAAGTTAGTCAGTCCACAGACGACAGAATATACATACGTTCCTAAAAACACTGGTCTTATTCCAAACCCGCAACATCAGACAATACCCAATCAGCTACATACAACTATCGCGTATTGCACGAAAGCCTAATTTACATTCCGACACTTTAGTCATAGAATTATGTATAGATGCGCCCTACCTCTCTTAAAACATCCAGACCAAGACAAACAGACATGTTCATGCACGCAAATGTGTGCCTTATGTGGGAATCGAACCCACGAGCTTTGATGTCATAGTCGCGTCATTCACGACTGAGCCACCGAGCTCGTCAAGCTACTACTGAGGATTGGCTACATATATGTTTCATTAGCTCGACGAGGCGCTCCAGTGTTGGAGACGCTGGCGGCCCGCGTTGCTCCAGGTGTGTTAACCTCTCAGGGCCGGTGCGCCGGCGCGTGATTTTCCGTAGAGGCCGGTGCACTTGAAATTTGAGCGCGCCATTTGACACGACTCGATCTTATCTTATTTTTTACGACTTATTAGTTTAAAGTATAAAGTCTAAAAAAGAACAACATATTTTTGCCGTACCGGTATGACGCCGGCGTTTACGGACACATTTTTTTTACGTGCAGGTATGTAGCCGGCCTCCAGAGGGATGGCGGCTCGCTGACTGTATTCATGATGTGCATTGAAGAGCACTAGTTTTAATTTTAAAACGGGGATTTAACACTTCTGAAAAATATTTTCCTGACTTTCAGAGTGGACTTCAGCGACGCGAATGAATGTTTCGAGCTTGTGAAGAATTTAGTGCTGGACACGGCGGCCGAGCCTTACCTCCTGTCTATACTGCAACACCTGCTCTTCATCAGGGATGACGAGCTTATACGGTGAGGATCACAACTTCACAATACTGTTTCGAGTATTGTGATACAATTTTACATGAATTTATATAATTTTTTTTTTCTACGATGTCGTTAGGCATACACGCATACGATCCATGTTATGTAAAGCGGTTGCCGTAGCCTATGAACGCTTGGAAAACATTAAGTATCATTTAATGCCGTAATGGCACCTCTGCTGCTAACACGGGAAACTCCTTAGGAGCTTTACTAGTGATGGCTCAAACGCAGGAACACGTCAATCTTCCAGCGAGTTATTATTTGGCTGCGGTTTTCTGTGAAATGGAGGTACTTCCCCAAACGAGCTGCTTTGATGCGCCCTACCTCCCTTTTAATAATGCCCTGGCCAAGGTCATGCCACCTCCGCTAGTTCCCGGTAGAAGGGGTAGGCTCTATAAGTGCTGGGTTCACGTCGAGAGTGATGACATGCGTGCCAGTGTTGGCTTGGCTACCCATAGTCTCACTATGGGTAGCCAAGCCTGCACGATGTATTTCTTCGCTGCTGAGCAAGTGATAATTATAGATATGTGTATAAATCTGAAAACACGAATTTAGTGGTACATGCCAGGATTTGAACCGTGAACCAGTTGGTCAATAAGCAGGTTTTTTGTCGACTGCTACCATCTGACACCGCCGATGATAATTGTTAATTATTCTTGTTGTGACCAGGCCGGCGTACTACAAGCTGATAGAGGAATGCGTCACTCAGATTGTGCTGCACAAGAATGGATACGATCCGGACTTCAGAGCAACCCAGCGGTTCAACATCGACGTGCAACCGCTCATAGACGGACTCATTGGTAAATATATATTATAAGACAGAAATAGGAATAAAAATTAAGAAAAACTTTATTATAAACTAAGCGCTTTTTTATACCACAACCATATTGTCTACTTGTATTCATATATAAATTTATCATCTATCTACTTATAGAAAAATCGAGAGCGGAAGAAGAGAAGAGAGTAGAAGAACTAAATAGCAAGTTAGAAGCGGCGATAGCGGCCAGACAGGAAGCAGAAGCGAGGGCAGCACATTTAGAGGATAGACTTAAAAGTGCTGCCTCTCCTACCGGTCCCGGTGGGGTTTCACACGGGAATATTGCCGCTATTGCTAAGGTAATAGAGTTAAAGTTAATTTAAATGCAATATTTAAGAGTGTGCCGATCGGGACGGAGAGGAAAACCAGAAAAGTATTTTGTCCGATGGCGGCGGAGATTAGTATGAGAATATCGAGATACCAAGTTCATAAGGTTAAAATTTCTATAAAGGATATACTTAAAAGTGGGACAATTCCTGCAGTTTAAGGTGAAAATACACACGGTAATATGTTCACTATTGTTAAGCTGATACAAATTTAGACGAGATTCTCTAAAATAGTTGTTAGTCGGCCCGGCGTACATTTACACAACAATATCGGCACTAATGCTAAGTCGATAGAGTTGACTTTTAGTTGCAAAAAATAACTAATAGGGTTTTAATTTATTAGTTATGTGATAGTATTGTAGACTTTATTTGTAAGATGATAAGGTCGAAGCTTAACGAATATAATGACGAGCTCGGTGGCGCCGCGGTAACGCGACTTTGACACCAACACTCCTGGGGTTCGATTCCCACACAAAATATGTATTTCTGTTCATGAACATGTCTGTTTGTCTTAGTATGGGGTTTTTTAAAAAAGGTAGGGCTCATCAAAGCAGCCCGTCTGGGGAAGTACTTCCACCTCAAAGAAAATCGCAAGCAAATAATAACTCCCTGGAGGGTTTGTTGTATCCCTGCGTGTGAGTGAAGTCACCAGTAAGCTTCTAGGGAGTAGCTGTGTTAGCAGCAGAGGTGGCATCGCCCGAGTAATATTTAATGTATTATCAGCGTTCAAAGGCTACGGTAACCACTTTACATCAGGTGGACTTTATGTTTGCATGCCTATCGACGTTGTAAAAAAAAATATGTCTTATTTCAGGCTATTGGCAGTCCTGGTGGGCCACCACCGCCTCCCCCACCACCAATGCCTGGAGGTAAGCATATATATTTTTTTGATTGTAACCAGCATGTCACTTTTTAACAGTATGTATATTTTTTGAGTTACTCAAACTTCCAAGCATGTTTTCCGTTATTCAAGAACAGAATACACATTACAATTAAAAAAGAATGATATCTATACGTACAGATCCATTCTCTATAGCTCGTCCCTTTTGCCTTAATGTTGGCATCACTGCGTGTAGGAACATGTATGCACGAAGTGATGCCAATCTGTAAAATATGGCGTTGCGGTCGGCAACAGATATCTATTTCAATCATTCATTCGCTCACTCATTAATTTAATTCATTGTGTCTTATTCAACACATATCAACACTAACACCGTCACATTATTTCATAATTGTGTTGCATGCGGCACTGTGTGTGTTTCTATTCATAATTTAAAACATTCATGCGTATCATTCATTCATTCGTTCAATTTGACCATAAAACTAACAACCAAAGAGAGGTAGGGCGCATCAACGCAGCGCGTCTGGCGAAGTAACTCCACCGCGTAGAAAACCTCAGCCAAATAACAACTATAATAGCAGCAAAGGTGGCATCGCGCGGATACTGTATTGCAAGCGTTCATAGGCTACGGTAACCGCTTTACATCAGGTGGGCCGTATGCTTGTATGTTTCCCGACGTCGTATAAGAAAAAAAAACGAGTGTGTTTTAGACCACACGACTGAAGTAAAACTTCTTTAGCTCCATAGTGTGATACAGACAATAGGCCTGCACTGTGTCTTAGATATACGAAACTTAACTCGCTATGAGAGAAAGAGGAAAGAAAATAGGCTCATATATACCATTCATTTATCACAATTCGATTAATTAAAACTTCATAAACTACCTTGGTTACTACCTCAGTGATGTAAAAAAAACGAGTGTGCTTTAGACCACACGACTGAAGTAAAACTTCTTTAGCTCCATAGTGTGATACAGACAATAGGCCTGCACTGTGTCTTAGATATACGAAACAAGCTATGAGAGAAAGAGGAAAGAAAATAGGCTCATATATACCATTCATTTACCACAATTCGATTAATTAAAACTTCATAAACTACCTTGGTTACTACCTCAGTGATGTAAAAAAACGAGTGTGCTTTAGACCACACGACTGAAGTAAAACTTCTTTAGCTCCATAGTGTGATACAGACAATAGGCCTGCACTGTGTCTTAGATATACGAAACTTAACTCGCTATGAGAGAAAGAGGAAAGAAAATAGGCTCATATATACCATTCATTTACCACAATTCGATTAATTAAAACTTCATAAACTACCTTGGTTACTACCTCAGTGATGTAAAAAAAACGAGTGTGCTTTAGACCACACGACTGAAGTAAAACTTCTTTAGCTCCATAGTGTGATACAGACAATAGGCCTGCACTGTGTCTTAGATATACGAAACAAGCTATGAGAGAAAGAGGAAAGAAAATAGGCTCATATATACCATTCATTTACCACAATTCGATTAATTAAAACTTCATAAACTACCTTGGTTACTACCTCAGTGATGTAAAAAAACGAGTGTGCTTTAGACCACACGACTGAAGTAAAACTTCTTTAGCTCCATAGTGTGATACAGACAATAGGCCTGCACTGTGTCTTAGATATACGAAACTTAACTCGCTATGAGAGAAAGAGGAAAGAAAATAGGCTCATATATACCATTCATTTACCACAATTCGATTAATTAAAACTTCATAAACTACCTTGGTTACTACCTCAGTGATGTAAAAAAACGAGTGTGCTTTAGACCACACGACTGAAGTAAAACTTCTTTAGCTCCATAGTGTGATACAGACAATAGGCCTGCACTGTGTCTTAGATATACGAAACTTAACTCGCTATGAGAGAAAGAGGAAAGAAAATAGGCGCATATATACCATTCATTTACCACAATTCGATTAATTAAAACTTCATAAACTACCTTGGTTACTACCTCAGTGATGTAAAAAAAACGAGTGTGCTTTAGACCACACGACTGAAGTAAAACTTCTTTAGCTCCATAGTGTGATACAGACAATAGGCCTGCACTGTGTCTTAGATATACGAAACTTAACTCGCTATGAGAGAAAGAGGAAAGAAAATAGGCTCATATATACCATTCATTTACCACAATTCGATTAATTAAAACTTCATAAACTACCTTGGTTACTACCTCAGTGATGTAAAAAAACGAGTGTGCTTTAGACCACACGACTGAAGTAAAACTTCTTTAGCTCCATAGTGTGATACAGACAATAGGCCTGCACTGTGTCTTAGATATACGAAACTTAACTCGCTATGAGAGAAAGAGGAAAGAAAATAGGCGCATATATACCATTCATTTACCACAATTCGATTAATTAAAACTTCATAAACTACCTTGGTTACTACCTCAGTGATGTAAAAAAAACGAGTGTGCTTTAGACCACACGACTGAAGTAAAACTTCTTTGGCTCCATAGTGTGATACAGGCAATAGGCCTGCACTGTGTCTTACATATACGAAACTTAACTCGCTATGAGAGAAAGAGGAAAGAAAATGTGTGCTGGCACCTCTCTCTCTTGTCCCTACAGTAATATACGAAACTTAATTCTCCTTCTATCTTCACTAACTTATATCTCCCTCTCAACTTCCGTTCGCCTCGCCCGATCACACTTTTCGTAACGCTCTCGTCACGCCTTCACCAGCTTACTCCCCAAGTCAAGCGTGCGTAAAGAAGTTTTACTTCAGAAACATTTTTAAAACCATCGATGCGGGCTTCTATTCAAATTATTCATTACTTCTGTCACTTACGTCATTCATTCATTTTAATATATCTCTATAATCGTTCACTCAAGCTGTTTTATCACTAAACCCCATCACTCTAGTGTTGCATGCGGCACTTTTAACATCCGGTGTGTTTTTTTAGGGGGGCCGCCGCCACCACCACCTCCGCCAATGCCTGGAGGTTAGTGGTTTTTTTTATTAATTGTAAGAATATCGTTTTTTTAATACTCATGAGACAAATGTACATACAGCACACGCAATGAAAACTGCCCACGCTTTCATAGAAGGCCCCTCGACTAATGTGGAAGATCAAATATGTTGGAAAGCGGTCACAAACCTATAACCAGATTAGTTACCAATGGTAATTTTCGAAGTATTAGTAAATTAAAAAAAGAGAAACGAAATATATGCTTTAATGCGTGTCTAAGTGCCCGCGAGGGCTCAAACGCGAATATTTTTTTTATCTTGACTTGTTTTTCCTTGCTGTCTCTAAATCGTATATTTTAGGCCATAAATGGCTCATTAACGCTATTAGAGCGGAAACCAGACTCTATTGACATACTTTGCCGATTACCAAATGAGATTCTGACTGTACACAAACTGGTTACCTACTTGGTAATTAAAAAAGTTCGTATATTAAACTGTATGGACTTAAAACCTTTGCCATGGTCTTTTTGACAGCTTGAAGAATGTCTGCTTGTCGAATATTGGGATTTGTCATCCCTTTGTACGAAAACGCGCCGCATAGATTCAAAAATACTAATTTTTTTATTCAAATGATTATATTTATTGAATATTTTTATTGTTGTTTTTTATTGAAATGTAAATCAAACGTTCAATCTGATATCTTCGTGAAACACAATTTCAGCTGGTGGAGGTCCACCGCCACCCCCGCCTCCACCGATGCCAGGCGGGATGGGAGGCCCTCCTCCTCCACCTCCTCCACCGGGTATGGGGGGACCACCTCCTCCACCACCTATGATGGGCGGACCTCGACCACCCCCACCACCGTTTGGAGGACCTAGAATGGTAAGTCGAAGCAGCTGACAGCTAATAAAATTACAAATCTCCTGAAGTTATTGTGTTTCTGTCAGTGAGTAATTGGTAGCAGTACGGGTAGCGAGGAAAATTCCTTATATTGCAAGTATGTCCATAGGCTATAGCAATTCTTTTTCTCACCATAATATTAGTATATATAATTTAATACATGCATGTTTGTCTTGGTTTGGGTATTTTAAGAGAGGTAGGACGTTCCAAAGTAGGACCGGTGACGTCATATGTAAGTAAACAAACTATCAGCGATAAAAGCTCTTAATGTAATATATATTTTTAATACAATGTCGGGAAGCATACAATCATACGGCATATAAAGAATGTAAAGCGGTTGCCGTAGCTAATGAACCCTAAGTAACACTCGCGCAATGCCACCTGTGCTGCTAACACAACACTTAGGAGCTTACTGGTGACCTCATTTACACGCAGGAACACAACCCTCTAGTGAGTTGTTATTTGGCTGCGGATTTTCTGTGAGGTGGAGGTACTTCCCCAGACGGCCTGCTTTGATGCGCCATACCTATTTTAAAAACACCCAGACCAAGACAAACAGATATGTTCATGCACACAAATGTTTGTCCTAGGTGGGAATTGAACACACGAGCGTCGGTGTCAAAGTAGCGTAACAGCGCGTTTCACCACTGCGCCACCGACGAGCTCGTCAAGAATTGATTGACATTATATCTCACAAAAAACAGTAGTCTAATCATGATCCTGTCGCAGGTCGACTGCTCGATTTTTATGGCACTAACTTACAAATAAGCGTACGGTCTACCTTTTTTAGGGTTCCGTACCCAAAGGGTAAAACGGAACCCTATTACTGAGGCTCCGCTGTCCGTCCGTCCGTCCGTCCGTCCGTCCGTCTGTCCGTCTGTCACCAGGCTGTATCTCATGAACTGTGATAGTTAGACAGTTGAAATTTTCACAGATGATGTATTTCTATTGCCGCTATAACAACAAATACTAAAAAATAGAATAAAATAAATATTTAAGTGGGCTCCCATACAACAAACGTGATTTTCTTGCTCATTTTTGCTCGATATTGATAACGGCAACAGGTAGACGCTTGAAATATTTACAGTATATGTAGTTATATATTCACTTTAAGAAATAACTAAATTAAAATAAAACAATTATTTAAGGGGGGCTCCCATACAACAAACGTGTTTTTTGCCGTTTTTATAGATAATGGTACGGAACCCTTCGTGCGCGAGTCCGACTCGCACTTGGCTGATTTTTTATTCTACGTCGGGAGGCTTACAAGCATACGGCCCACCTGATGTAAAGCGGGTACCGTAGCCTTTTAACGCTTGCGATATATTAATGATCACTCGCGCGATGCCTCCTCTGCTGCTTACACAGCAACTCCTTGGGAGCTTACAGGTGACCTCACTCACACGCAGGAACACAACAACCCTCTAGGCAGTTGTTATTTGGCTGTGGTTTTCTGTGAGGTGGAGGTACTTCCCTAGACGGACTGCTTTGATGCGCCCTACATCTCTTAGCTACCTGATTTTAAGTAACTTTGGCCGTCATTTGTACGTCGTCGACATTGTAAACGTCGGCAGGCAGGTCATTTTTCCCCCTCGGTTATTTGCATAACGTTTGATTTGTGTTTATAATTATATTGATTAGTTTAATCTCTTCCCAGCCCCAACCAGACATCCTGCCGCACGGTCTGAAGCCCAAAAAGAAATGGGAGGTGGAGAAACCACTCAAGAGAGCCAACTGGAAGACCATTATACCACAGAAAATGTCAGAAAAAGCTTTCTGGGTTAAGGTAATAACTACTACGCTACATTGGTCGGAAATTTAGCAACTGCTAGATTAGTAGAAGTTTGCAGGCTGAGAAGCACGCAGTAATGCGTGTCAAATAACAGGGAAACGGATAACGTTTCAAAAAGTAATTCAAAGGAATAATAATAGATATTTATCACCATAAATATGGTGACAAATATACTTTTTTTAATAAATCTATCTATCTATCTATAACTTCACGCCAAATCCCTTGCGGGGTAGGCAGAGAAATTCGAGCGCCACGTGACTCGATCCTTACATATCTCACTCGCTTCTTTAACATTCATTGCTCTTCTCATGCACGCTCGCCGGTTTCTGGGGCTCCTGACATCACCTTCTGATAGAACATGACCAATTTGGTCATCGTAGGTAAGTCTTGGCCTTCCCCGGCTCCTACATCCTTCCACTTTTCCATTGTATGTCTGCTTCGTCATTCTTTCATCCTGCATTCTTTCTACATGTCCAAACCAACGGAGCATGCCTCTTCTTACTTTAACACCGACGCTCTCTTTCAGACCAACTTTAATAAATAATTCTTTAAATCTATCTATCTATCTATAACTTCACGCCAAATCCCTTGCGGGGTAGGCAGAGAGAATCGAGCGCCATGTGACTCGATCCTTACATATCTCACTCGCTTCTTTAACATTCATTGCTCTTCTCATGCACGCACGCCGGTTTCTAGGGCTCCTGATATCACCTTCTGATAGAACATGACCAATTTGGTCATGGTAGGTAAGTCTTGGCCTTCCCCGGCTCCTACATCCTTCCACTTTTGCATTGTATATCTGCTTCGTCATTCTTTCATCTTGCATTCTTTCTACATGCCCGAACCATCGGAGCATGCCTCTTCTTATTTTAACACCGACGCTCTCTTTCAGACCAAGTCTTTAAATGACCTACATATATTTAAAGATTTTTCAAAATGGTGCATTAGTCGCGGAACGCGTGATG
The DNA here is from genome assembly GCA_947507595.1 of Pyralis farinalis. Classification (NCBI taxonomy): domain Eukaryota; kingdom Metazoa; phylum Arthropoda; class Insecta; order Lepidoptera; family Pyralidae; genus Pyralis; species Pyralis farinalis. The sequence goes on from OX382263.1 coordinate 5,276,749, forward strand.
TCATTAGCGCGTAAGCTACCTACCAGCTGGAAAAGGTATTATTGCAACTGATTGACTAATAACAAACAAGTTCACACTTTTAAATAGCTTTAATATCAAGAACTAAAGAATGGTTTTACGGTTTGTCGGTTGTTTACATAGAAATGACGTCACGTGTTTTTCATGCGGTAATTTTAAATAAACTTATCTGAGGCATAGTGTTTAGTAATTTAAATGTTTATTTGTTTTAAATTATATTTTTATGGTAATACATATTTATTATTATTTGACGAACTCGGTGGCGCAGTGGTAAAACGGGCTGTTACGCTACTTTGACACCAACGCTCGTGGGTTCGATTCCCACACAGAACAAATATTTCTGTGCATGAACATGTCTGTTTGTATTGGTCTAGGTATTTTCTATGTATAAAAGTATGTATTTACAAAAAAAAATGTATTTACGTATGTTTTTTAGTTGTCTAGTACCCATAACACAAGCTTCGCTTACTTTGGGGCTAGGTGGCGCTGTGTAATTTGTCCGACAATGTTTATTTATTATTTATTTATTATTAATTTGAATAACTTCTTGAAATTTCCATATCCCGAGCATGATTATAAAGCGAGTCACACACTATGCAGATACTGTAATATACGAAATTATACATTCATTTCAATCACAATCCTTCCAACTTCCAACAATTAGACCTAATTTTTTGGTGCGTATTGAATATAGAGTGTGATTATAGAGACTTATTACACTTAGCAATAAAACACGTATAATGAATCACAGATGATCAGGTAAACATAGAGCAGTGGTAAACCAATTGATAAAGAGACATCCTATTAACCGACTCTGGTTCAAATCCTGGCATAGACATGTACCACTAAATTTAAGTTTTTGGATTTATGTAATACATATTTTTAATTATCACTTGCTTGAAGGGAAACATCGTGACGAAACCCGCACGTTCGAGAAATTGTATTTTAAACCAGTTGAGAATGCGCAAGCTTGCATTGCTAGAGGAACATCTGGCTCGTCAATTATATAACAATTCAATTTTTTTTTTAATTTGTCTGCCATTTTGACCATGTTCCGGAGATAGGAACGGTGTTCCTGAACATTCCTGTTATACTTTTTTATGCTAAATCCGAATCTGAAGTCAAAATTCGAATATTCGATATATTCGATATAAACGCACACACAGACAAACGCACAGATAAACGCACACACAGACAAACATATAGATTTCATATAGGAACGGTGTTCCTGAAAATCGTGACACTTTACTTAAGAAATTTCTTGTTTTCCCCTTGCGTTGTTGATGGACATCGTCAATTCTAAAGCATTATGTAACGGAATAATGCTAGAAATAAGAAGAATCAATCATACAGCCAGTAGAGTATCGGTAATCTAAAGGTGGTGGGTCCGAATCCCTTGGCGAGGACGTAATTATTTTCTTAGTTAATTCTGTAAACCGTTCTATTTAATTATTATACTATATTCGGACAAGTAACCCAATGAGATTGTTTCCGTGTCAGGTGGAAGAGGACAAATGGGCGTCACCAGACATCCTCACGGGTTTGGAGCTCAAGTTCTCGAGCAAACCGGCCGCCAAGAGGAATGAAGATTCTGTCGACAAGTAAATATACTAAGAATTAAGATTTAAGACCCTAAGAGAGGTAGGGCGCATCAAAGCAGTCCGCCTGGGGAAGTACTATCACCTCACAGAGAAACAAATAACTCCCTAGAGGGTTGTTGTGTTTCTGCGTGTGAGTGAGGTCAGCAGAGGAGACATCGCGCGAATGATACATAATTTATTACAAGCGTTAATAGGCTATGGTAACTGCTTTACATCAGGTGGGCCGTATGCTTGAATGACTCCCGATGTTGTATAAAAAAAAATTACTAGCTACAGCCCGCGACTTCGCCCACTCCTATGTCGGTATACCGTGGGAACCGCTTTTTCCTCTTTGTTTATTTTTCCTTGGCTTCTAAGTATTGTGACATTGAATTGCGTATAACCTTCCTCATGAATTGAGCTATCAAAAGAAAAAAGAAAGTGCCCTGAAAATAATGTTATATTGGACACGCAGATCGCTACGGTGCCGTTTGAGTACAGTTGATTCACACACTGCACGTGTAAATATACTGGTAATATGCACTGAACAAGTAACCTTCACACTATTTATACACTTTTGAACCTTCAAATCAACATATTACCTCGGTCTGCCAGCGCTTCGCTTTCCCTCTCAATATCATTGTTCAGTTATGTGGTTACCCAGTGCCCCAGGTATTTGATCTGTATGACAAATTTAAGTGAAGTATCGCGGAGTGCTATTGGTCGTATGTATGGATAATGTAGGTACCAAACCTAGATAAAACGCACTTTCTCTTCATAGGATTATAAGGCGCATATCGGGCGCGCAAGTAGATATCAACTTCCTGAGAGTGAGAGCATTGATTGACGAACTCAACAACACCATGTCATCAGCGTAACTGATATTATTTACAAAAGTCCCGCTGATAGGTCACTCCATGTCGGTGCTACTGAGCTCACCAATCATCTGATTTACATATGAAGCAAGGACCCCACGCTTCACCCCGCACTCCAGTGTACCTACGCGAGATAGTGTACCTGCTCATTTCACCACGTTGTTTTGGATGGTCGTACCAATACTTAAACATTTCAATTAACTCACTAGGCTTTGTAGCTCGCCATAAAGCTTCTTCCATAACCAACCCATAAGATACCATATCGAGGCATTACTTTGGCTACTTACGGCATGTTTGATTGATGGTAGTATAATATAACTAAAAAATGTGCATTCTTTATTCCAGAGTACCAACATTGAAGAAGGTTAAAGATCTTAAAGTGCTGGACAGCAAAGCTGCTCAGAGCCTCTCCATACTCCTGGGTGGTTCTCTGAAGCATATGTCGTATGACTATATAAGGACGTGCATATTGAGGTGTGATACACAAGTACTTAGCGCCAACGTGTTGGATCTATTAATACAGGTATGTAATTTTTTTTTATACAACATCGGGAGGCATGATGTAAATTGGCTACCGTACCCTATGAACGCTTGAAATACAGGATGCTTGCACGTTGTCAACCCCAATGCTAACACACCAACTCCATTAAAGCTTTAATATTAACCTTTAATCGCAGTAATACAATATATTAAGTCTCCTCTGCTGCTTACACAGCAACTTACGAGCTTACTGGTGAACTCACTCACACACAGGAATACAACAATCCTCTAGGGAGTTGTTATTTGGCTGCAATTTTCTGTGAGGTGGAGGTACTTCCCCAGACGGGCTGCTTTGATGCGCCCTACCTCTCTTAAAAATGAGTCGCAAGCGTCTTGCCGTATCCGTTGTGATGAGGCAGTCGGCCCCGCGCGCCGCACCCGGCCCCCTCGAGCTACCCTTTGTACGATTTGTATTTTTCTGCCAATGAGAATCGTTTCCTTACTCAAGTATAAATAAATGTTATATTTGTTTAGTGGTAATGATGTTTATGTAAATTGAAGGAGACGACATTTCACCTACTTTCTCATGAGACTAACGGTTTCATATGGAAGTAGGTGAAATGGGTATAGTGGCTATATACAACGTTTAGTGCAATTTTAATAAGTAATATTAGGAAGGAAAAGTTGTCAAGGCGGGAAATATAACAACTTTTATATATTGTAACGGAACACATAGGTTAAGCAGCGTCGACCCCAGCCTGTCTATGGATGGGTTTACTTAGTTAAGCCGTCGGTCCCGGCTGTTTTCGATAGATGACTGTCGTTAGGCTAAGTCCAGTGGCTCTCGGGCGGTTTGATAAAACCGGCCTCCGCCGATCCGTCGTTGAGCAGCGTGATGGAATATGCTCTTTAGAGGGGGTTTACCCGTTCGGTTGAAGTGAGACCCGTATCCCTGCAGTGGGATGACTTGGGGTTGGTGTAGTTAGTTAGTGTATATGTCCACTTAACTCCTAAACGGCTGAATCGATTTTGATGCTTTTTTGTGTGTTTGGGTCTCTGGACGGTTCAGATTCACAGTAACGAAACGTCAAAATGTGCGCGTGACAGTGCAGTTGTAGTTTTTTAGTACAATTTGAACAGCATTTGGGGAATGAACTATATTTGTTTCCAGTACCTGCCTCCAGCTGACAAGTTGAAGAAGCTCGCAGAACTGAAATGCAAGAGCGAGGACTTGACGGAGGCCGAGCAGTTCGCGGCCACGGTGGCGGACGTCAAGCGTCTGGTGCCCAGGCTGAGGAGTCTGGCCTTCAGAGAGCATTATGCTGAGATCATTTCTGAAGTTAAACCGGTACGTACAGTGTATCCAGTTCGCTAAGCAAGTGTCCACCCCTGGTGTCGGAAATGTCTATACGGTACTTGCTTACCATCAGGCAGGCCGTACGCTTGTTTCCTACCTTGGTGGTATAAGAAAATCTCGGACCCTTGATCAGTGATAGGCTTAGTGGATATCAAACGAGCCTAATAACATACTGGTATAGGTTCGAATCCCGGTATGCACTTTATTATTAGCACAAAATTTCTTTTTTCTTATTTTTACATATTTGTACGGATTAGAAGGTTACTGGAGACCTCACTAACACACAACAACCCTCTAGGGGAGTTGTTTATTGGCTGTGGTTTTTTTGTGAGGTAGAGGTACTTCCCCAGACAGGCTGATTTGATGCACCCTACCTCTCTTAAAAATACCCAGACCAAGTCATACAGACATGGTCATGCACACATATGTTTGTCCTCTGTGGGAATCGAACCCACGAGCCTTGGAGTCAAAGTAACGAAACAGCGCTTTTCGTCACTGCGCCAACGCGCTCGTCAAAACGGCTGGAGCTATTTTGATAAAAGGGAATCTTTAGATTAACCCAGCGAGTGAGAAGTTTCCTGTGAAGTTTGGTAGCGATCGGACCACCTAGCACGGGCGGCAGCTGGTTCACAATAACAACGCTAGGTCGTATCTTTGAATCCCACCTAACTAAGGTCTTAACGAGCTCGGTGGCGCAGTGGTTGTCCGCAGCAGAGGTGGCATCGCGCGAGTGATACCTAATGTATTGCAAGCGTTAATAGGCTACGGTAACCGCCTTTCATCAGGTTGGGCCGTATGCTTTCATGCCTTCCGACGTTGTATAAAAAATAAAACAAAGCCGTTTAGGAGACCAATAGGGGACAAACATACATACATTGATTTTTATTTATATAGATAAATGAATGGTGTTTGTACAGGATATAGTGTCGGCGACTGCGGCCTGCGAGGAAGTGAAGACGAGCGGGAAGTTCGCCAAAATACTGGAGCTGTTGCTGCTACTCGGGAATTATATGAACACGGGGTCAAATAATGCTGGCGCGTACGGATTCGAGATCAGCTTCCTCACTAAGGTATATAAATATATATATTTATCACTCCTGGCATGATATACAATGCGAAAGTGGCGGGATGTTGGAGCTGAGGATCAAGATTAACCTACCATGACCTAATTGGTCGTGTTTTATCAGGTGATGTCAGGAGTCCTAGAGACCGGCGAGCGTGCATGAGAAGAGCTATGAATGGTAAAGAAGCGAGTGAACAACTTCGTTCATTCAATGACTGTAACCACCTTTGGGCTGGGAGCACCTGGTGACCAGCGAGGACTATGTGACTCGGTGCAGAGACGAGCTGTGAGGATCGTCGATGATCCTGAACTCACACACGGTATTGAGCTCTGGAGTTTGAGAAGAGATTTTGCCTTCCTTTGCGTGTTCTATCGACTGTATAATGGGTTATGTTCTGAGGAGTTGTTCTACATCATGTCAACAGTCTCGTTCGTAGTTCATCCTCATGCACTGGAACCGCAATGGTCGCGTGCTATGCGGTCACAGAGAAGTTTTCTACCATGAACTGTTAAGTTGTGGAATGAGCTCCCAGCCGAGGTTCTCCCGAGAGACTACTGCATGGGGTTCTTCTAGAAAGGCGTCGGCAACGCAAGAGTGACACCCCTGGTTTTGCAAATGTCCATAGGCTGCGGTAGCTGCTCACCATCAGGCAAACCGTACGCTCGTTTTTCATCTTAGTAATATAAAAATATGAGATATCTGAGTTTTTGTTTCAGTTAACAGCGACAAAAGATCTGGAGAACAAGCAAACCCTGCTGCACTACTTAGTGGAGACGATCGAGAACAAGTTCCCCGATGTTCTCACGTTTGCTGAAGAAATGCCACACGTAGACAGGTAAGTCACGAGGGATTTTTGATATTGGATAGTTACTTGTAAATGTCAATATCTAGTATCAAATTATCTATCTAGAATCAAAAAGGTACTTTTTGATACTAGATAGATAATTTTAAAAATCAAAAGGTATTACTAGAAAACGGGGTTTCCCACAAGATGATTTTTGATTTATTTAGTTTCTTTTTGATAATAAAAGAAATACAATATTTTAATTGATTTCATATAGTTACGTTTAAAAAAACAAAATCTAATTGGTGCATATGAAAATTACAAGGTGTTTCGTAGGTAATATAGGAGCTATAAATTGTTTTTTTGATAGTTAGGTACTAAAATCAAAAGGTATGTTTTTTAATCGTATATTTACATGTGAAAATTACAAGGTATTTCCTGATATAGGATAGTTACTTGTAAATAATACAAGATATTTTTTGATATCGGATAGTTAGGAATAAAAATTACAAAATACAAATTGTTGAAGTAGTGATAACACAGTGGGGACCGGCCTATTGGTCCCCGGTTCAAATCCTGGCATGTACCACTAAATTCGTGTTTTCGAATTTATGAACATTATTGTGATTATCACTTGCATAAGCCATGAAAGAAAACATCGTGATGTAACCCGCACGTCCAAGAAATTGTATGATGTTCGAAAGATGTATGATTTAACCTGAGAAAAGTCTGGTTTTTCCTTTGGGTTGTGGCGGTCAGACGGCAGTCGTTCCATGTCAAACTGTTCGCCAAATCCTCCAAAGGCTTAGGTAGCAGCCGACCCCGCCAGGCCTAACGGATTTGGAAACTTGATAATGCGAAGAGGACAAACTTTATATTGTTATGTATAGAGATGCGCCAAGTACTCTGCTAATACTCGATACTTGGCACGTCTTATAGTATTCGTACTTGGCCGAGTAACTAATACAACGTCGGGAGGCATACAAGCATACGGTCCACCTGATGTAAAGCAGTTACCGTAGCCTATTAACGCTTGTAACATATATCACTCGCGCGACGCCTCCTCTGCTGCTACAGCAACTCCTTAGGAGCTTACTGGTGACCTCACTCACACGCAGGAACACAACAACCCTCTAGGGAATTGTTATTTGGCTGTGGTTTTCTGTGAGGTGGTGGTACTTCCCCAGACGGGCTGCTTTGATGCGCCATACCTCTCTGAAACTTCCAGACCAAGGCAAACATACATGTTCACTGCACACAAATGTTTGTCTTGTGTGGGAATCGAACCCACGAGCGTTGGTCTCGAAGTCGCGTCTTTCACGACTGAGCCAACGAGCTCGTCGAAACTAGTTTCAAATGCCGAGTACACGGTTATTGTACTTTATTGTTAAAATATTATTTTCTGAATGTTAATGAAGGGAGAGAGGTGAGTAAGAACCGCGTCTTATATCATTTGGTTCTAGTTGCCTACACCGCAATAGACCTGTAGGTCGATTCTACTAAAAAAACTGCAACTGCACTACAGCGCGGCGTGTGTAAAAATGTATACATTTTGACGTTTCATTAAGCGATCTGATACTCGTAGCAGCGATGTTTAACGTAACGTAAAAATGTACGCATTTTGATGCCGCGCTGCAGTGCAGTTGCAGTTTTTTTAGTAGAATCGACCTACTGGCGTGAAGATACATATTCATACATACATACTCTTTTCTCATTACGTAGACAATAAAAATAAGTAAGCATATATAATGTAGGTAATTAACATTTCATTATTTGAATCATTGAAATGGAAAATGGTGTGAATTCTGTAAATGAATATTGGAAGCGAACTGAGGCAAGTTATGATGCAGGAACACAAAGCACTCTGGCCCTTTCTGGCTTCGCGACGCAAGAACCGAGTAACTCAGCCGAGTACTCGATCCGGTAAAGTAAACCGAGTAATACTCGGTAAATTGTGTACTCAGCGCATCTCTCGTATATAGTAATGTTATAATTATTGCTTATTTATCACCTTTTATAAAACACCATCAATTTAATGGCGACAGGCGAACGTATGCCTGTTCGCTACAACAACCTACCATTTTATGTCCAGAGCGGCCCGTGTCTCCATGGAGAATCTCCAGAAGTCATTGAAGAAGATGGACAACGACATCAGGGCGCTGGAGACGGACCTGAACAACTCACGGGTGCAGCAGTCGCCGGACGACCTGTTCCACGAGACCTTGAATGTATCCTTAAAAATGGCATGACTGTGTCTGTGTAGAAGCTGACTTAGCTTAACGACTGTCATATATCGACAACAGCCGGGATCGACGGCTTAACGTGCCCTCCCAAGCACGCGGAAACTCGAGATAGATAAACCCATCCATAAACAGTCCGCGGTCGACGTTGCTTAACCTGCGTGTTCGGTTAGAATGACACGCGCAACAACGCCATCGAGCTCTCAATATAAATTCAATAATAATAATTGAATATGATATCTAAAATTAATATGCGTAACATTATACAGGCATTGTGTATCTAATAATTTATTGTTCTGCACAATATATTCGCTAACTTATGGAAGTGACAGTTAGATTTGGCATAAATGCCGTCGAGATGCGAGGATTGCGCCAAATTTGTGACATAAAGCTTGCTGATCGCGTAATGAATGATGACGTAAGAAAGAGAGTTGGTCTGAAAGAGGGCGACGGCGTTAAGAAAAGGCATACTCCGTTGGTTTGTACATGTAGAAAGAATGCAGGATGAAAGAATGGCGACGCAGATGTACATACAATGCGAAAGTGGAAGGATGTTAGAGCCGAGGACGACCGAGACTAACCTACCATGACCAAATTGGTCGTGTTTTGTCAGGAGTTGATGTCAGGAGCCCCGGGAACCGGCGAGCGTGCATTTAAAGAGCTATGCATGTTAGAGAAGCGAGTCAAGTGTGTAAGGACCCCGTCTTATGGCGCTCGGTTCTCTCTGCCTACCCCGCAAGGGACCTATATCCTTTTGTTATATCTGTGGGGTAGGTAGGGAGAACTGAGCAAGTTGGACCAAGTCATGTGGTGCCCAATTCTCTCTGCCGCTTGCTGTGTTCGTTCGTTGTTCGATACTAATATAAAATATCCTATTTTTAGTAATTATTTTATACAACGTCGGGAGGCATACAGCTCACCTGATGTAAAGCGGTTACCGTATGCGTGCAATATATTATGTATGACCCCAAGATGTCACCTCAGCTACTAACATAGAAACTCCACATTAGCTTACTGGTAACCTCACTAACGTAGCAAGCCCTCAGGAGGTTACTAGTAACCTCACTCCCTCGCAGGAACACTACAATCCTCAAGGTAGCTGTTATTTTGCTACGGTTTTCTGTGAAGAAAAGTGTGCTATTATAGTAACGTATAATTTTAAAGTAGGCCGCATCAAATCAACCCAACTGGTACTTCTAGCTTTTAGAAAACCGCAGCTACATAACTTCCTGGCAGGTTGTTGTGCTTCTAGCGAGTGAGTGAGCGGTTGCTGTATTACCAGCATGGGTGGCAACGCGCGAGCGATATTCCCTACTGCAAGCGTTCATAAGATACAGTAATCAATTTACAACAGATGATGTTTGCCCCCATAATGTTGTATATATATATATATATATATATATATATATATACAAACGTAGTAATGTATTTCTATCAGTGAATAAAATATCCATAACTGGCAAGCAGTCATTCTCCAAGGAAGCTCGCGAGCAATGCGACCTGCTCCATTCGATGTTCCGCAAAATGGAGGCCCTCTACAACGGCCTGTCCGAGTACTACGTGTTCGACCCGCACAAGTACACCCTTGAGGAGTTCTTCATGGACATCAAGACATTCAAGGACTCCTTCATTGTGAGTACCGCAATACAAAAATAACAGAATATCAGACAACAAAATAACAGAATCCTTTATTGCACAAAAACACTATATATATACAGATTTAAAGTATTTCGTTCGCAAAGGCGAGCTTATCTCTAGAAGAGATCTCTTCCAGCCAACCTCTAACAGTGGGATATATTGTTATATACCACCACGCCTGTCTCCCATTGTGGTAGACAGAGACAATGGAACGCCAGGTGCACCGATCCAAATATACCTCTCTCAGAGGCGAGAGAGGTATATTTGGATCGGTGCACCTCTCAGAGGCGAGAGAGGTATATTTGGATCGGTGCACCTGGCGTTCCACTCTCATCAATCTCTTATGCATGCTCTTCAGTTTTGGGTGCTCGTGCGGTTGTTTGCACGAAAAGTTAATAAGGACTGAGGCACCTGGCGATTCGCCACATGTCCGTACAACATCAGGGTGCTATTTTTGGAGTACAATTTTTTTATGCATACAAGCATACGGCCTACCTGTACCCTACGGACATTTGCATCGCCAAGGGAGTCATTCGTGCGTTGCCGACCCTCAAAAACCTCTTCACGCCTTTCTTGTCGAACCTCATGCTGAAGTTCCTTGGGCAAATCTCGGCCGGGAGTTCATTCCATCACTCGAGAGTTCTCGGAGGAAAACTTGTCTGGAACCGCACAGTGCGCGTCCATTGCGATACCAGCGTGCGAGGGTGAACTCACACGTTGTAAAATTATCCTATTGCTTATTTTGTATTATAAATACCTACTTTTTCTTCACAGACGGCACATCAAGAGAACGTGGTGGCACGCGAAACGGAAGAGCGTGCGAGGCGAGCAAAAGAAGCGCGCGAAGTGGCTGAGAGGGAAAGGCGGGACAGACAGCATCGATACAAGCAGTTTGTCGACATGGAACGCGCGCAGGAGGGCGTTATGGACAGGTGAGGTTAAGTTTGAAGGTCTAGGGTGACGAGATATGCATGGATGTGAAGTGTAGATAAGGTGAAAATCACCGTCACCGTGAAAATTACGAACTAAGTTAGTAATGAGAATAGGGCAAAGTAATCTTCCTTGTGGAACTTCACCTTAATTATACTAGTTTTCGTTACGGGCAATTACGAAACAAGTTTAGGAGAGCGTTAAGCGACTGGTGAGGGTTTTTCACCAGTATATTCTAATTACTAAGTTCAAGGTCAGTGTGATGAGCGAAAAACGGTAGACAGAGAGGGAAATAAAAGAAGGTACCAAAACTAGAAAAGAGAGAAAGAACGCCTCCTAGTGGAACACCTGGTCGAAGTGAGTTAGCACAAGTTACAACATCTTACACGAGTGGTAATTAAAAAGCGACGATTCATGAGGTTGCATTACAGCACAGAAAAGCCGGTCGTAAATCAGTACGCACAGCGTGTGAAGCAGTATGTTAAAGTCCATACTATTAAAAGCATTTGCGAAATCGAATAAAACGTTTTCGTCGTGCCTATTGTGTCCATATGGGTGGTGATTATTTTCGTACCTTAAATATATTTATACAATTGTAATTCATATTTCAATATCAAAAATGAAATAGAAATCTAGAGGAAAAAAAACATAAATCATTCGTTTGCCTTTAAAGATTTTATGTCAACTCAAATTTGACATTTTTTTCTTAAAATTCATTGCTCGTACTTTCAAAATTATTTTTGTTACATGTTTATTTGTTTCTTCAATATATATATATATATATATATATATATTTCCAGCTTGATGGAAGCCCTGCAGAGTGGGTCGGCGTTCAGCAGAGAGCGGCCGAGGAAGAAAGCGAATCCTAGAGCGGCTGGAGGTAAAATCATTTTAAATAGTTTCCCGGTGTTGGGCAAAGGAGCGCTAGGGACGCTTTTCACACACATGTCATCATATCAAATATTTCTATATGCATTTTTATCAATTGGCATTTATTTTTACTTCTTTACATTAAGAATGTCTTGAACAACCTAACCTGAGAAATGTCTGGTTTTCTCCCTGGGATGTGGAGGTTTGACGGCAGTTGCTCCATGTCAAAATCAGGATCTTGGCCAAATCCTTAGGCTTAGTAGACCCCGCCAATCCTAATCAATTAGTGAACGGGATGACGCTATCAAGAATTCATTATTATGCAACGTCGGGAGGCGAGTAAGCATATCACCTAACGTGACTGTGAACAGTTATAATGCAAGAAGCATTGATCACGCATCGCCACAAGAACCCTCTAGCATACTCATCACATATTTTATTTTTACTTTTACATTATTACTATTAGTTGTGTACATTGTGTCATGTGACGCTCGGCTCTCTCTGTCTACCCCGCAAGGGATTTGGACTTGAGGATTTATATTATTAATACTATTTTATTTCTTAAATGCGGCCTAATTTACCAAATACTCACAGGATATTTTTCAAAATTACTACACAAATGTGTATAAGGTAAAAAAATATAATAGTTTATAGTAAATAGTTTATAAAGACATTTCAGGCAATACAAAACCCACATTAAGTTGTTTCTCAGCAGCAGCACTCATTCAGCATACAATGTTTTATTTATTATCTTAACCATACACTTTTCATCCACACACCAGTTTTATAATACTTGTTTTGTATTGTCATTTTCACTCTTGCACGCACAACTAGTCGAGGATATAAATGATGAGGAGGAATTGGTGCACGCAATCCTGAATAGATTGGAAGGTATGTTTGGAGTCGCAGGAAACCACCTGAAAAACCGACTCCCATGTCGAACTATATCACAGAAATTAAAATAGATACCGCTGTTGATGCTTCAATCAATGGTCCAATGCGATGCCGTATGTGTATATCATTCAGTACACGACCGCTCATTGTCGACAGCTTACTAAAGATATAGCGATCCCTCTCCAGCGAGCAGTAACTCAGTATTGCTTGTCTGTACTCTCAATATACATATGCGTATCACCCAATACCGCTGGCATATATTGCAAATGTTTGCACCAATGTATACTTTTGAAGCCAAACAACAACCCTCCAGTTATTGGGGCGCGTGTTATTTGGGCTGCGGTTTTCTGTGTTCCTAGTCGGTCTGCTTTGATGTGCCCTACCTCTTTTAAGAACACTCAGGCTAATACAAACAGACATGTTTACGCACAGAAAAGTTTGTCCTGCGTGGGAATCGAATCTACGAGCGTCGGTCTCAAAGTAGGGTTACTAATCACTGAGCCACCGAGCCCGTCAATTAGTCTTCAATTTTAATTATTATTAATAATTTGTGTTAAATTGTGCAAAAGGTGAAATTTACGTAAACAAATCTGAAAGGATAGTGTAATTTATATTGTAGTGTAATTTATACTAGATCCTTTTGCACATCTATATTTTTTTGTGGTATTTTATTTGTAGATTACGGCACCGTGTAGCCCAAAGCATCACCACGCTCCAATCTATGTACACTATTAAGTATTTAAGTGTTGTTTGAGTTTAAATATGTTTTTGACTAATATGATGCCCGATTTAAGCAAACGACGATAAAAATAACACAATCTACAGGCGATCACGTCTATTAGCTTGCTAAATAACAGAGTTACCCTAAATAATTAATTCAATATGTAATTAATTGCGTCATATATTTTTGTATAATGATATAGAACGAAATATTTATTTTTGTTTTGGTTTGGTTATTTTGTATGTTGTATGGTATAATAAATACACTCATTTCCAAGAAAAATAAACACTAATGGTATCCTTCATACATTTTCACACTCATATTGTGTTACATATCTTTATTGTTCTTACGTGCCACTGGCAAGTTTACATAATTTAGTGTCTATACACTATCATCATAAAATTTGATTACTTAGATTTATACAGGGTGAAGTCAGATACGACATGGTTTTTTACTCGTTCACAAAATGAGAATTTTGATTATGACCAATTCAATAATTTGAAAAAGTGATAAATACAAAGATTTTATTATTTATGTATATTTATTAAAAGTTAAATTAAATCCATCAGCAACGTCTTAGTAGGTATCACCGGTTAATATCTGCCTTCTTTTTTTGCAGTAGAGTTTATTAAAAAAAAATTATCATGGGGAAGTGAAAACCCAAAATTCACATTTCCAGCTATAGATTTATCGTTCACATTAGCATGTCGTGTTATCTCCTTAGCATGTTAGTGACGCCAACGCATACAATTTTCCCCTACCAATAATCACACAACTCTTATAAAGAAGTTTTCGCTTTAAAAATGCGTTTGTTCATATTAATTATGCTTTTAATGTTGTCTGTGTGTTTGATACGTGTTTAGCAATAACAAATATGATTGAAATTATTTTTATTTGTTTCAAATTTTATAATCTATTCAAAATAATTTTTTTAGCCGAGAGAAGAGCCCAACTGAGTCGGTCGAGGTCCAGATCTGGTCTAACGGGGCCTATGACTACGAGGGAGCTAACAAAGTAAGTTGATTTTTGTTGACCCGAGTACACACTAGTTTATGTATACTAAATAATGGGGTAATAAGGTTAGTCATATTGGGGCAAAATGGGAAGTCCTCGGTATCCCATTTTACCCCAACGGGGCTTTATAAATTACCAATTTGGTTGAGAATTATAAATTGAGAAGTGGTAGTTTATTTATAAAATTTCGGTTGAGAGACAAGCATATAGGATGCTCGACATAAAGCGCTTGCCATAGTCTAAGATTGGTAACAATACAGGGAGCAACTCTGCAGAATTTGTTTAGTAAGACAATAATCCTCCAGAGAGTCTTCTGTAAGGTGCAGGTACTTCTCATATCGATATCATTTTTATAGAACGTCGGGAGTTAACTTTTCTTTGTAATTTACATTTTCTCATTTGTTTACATAAGAGGGATGTAATGCGCTACAGCATATTGTAAACACAGTGTAAGCAAAAAAGTTTCACTTTACATTGAGGTTTCTCCTCGACAGCGGCGGATAATACGTTTAGTGTGAACTCAGGCTCATAGATTCAGTGGACATCTTAGAAGAAGAAATAAGTTATGTATGTCAGTACATCTGCTTGCAAAACCTAGTAGATCTTTTGTTCTAAATGGTATTATATAATAAATTGCCTGATTCTGTCCTTTCCTCTTTCAAAAGTCACATAAAATTGATGAGTGATGATGATGATAAAATACTAATTGACATAATTATTATTGTATCGTTATACCGACATGAATTTATTCTAATATCAAATAACGATTTGAAAAATAACTATTCGACAAGTTTCATTTAGCATATCTTCACCAATGGTCATTATCTAAATGTTCCTAAATAAAAAAAAAACGCGAAATTAATTTATCTTCACATGAGGAACACCCCACCGATGTGGGAATACAAGACTGCGGGACTGCGATTTTGCCTACGTACGCGTTTTGTTCAATAACTGGACTGCATTTTGCAAAAGCGCAGTCTCGCTTTACGTTCATGTTGGGAGTAACAGTTATCATACTCATCGACAGTGATGGATAATACGTTTGGTGTGAACGCAGTCCATAATTGTATACTTGAATGTAAATTTGGTTTGTTCCAGCGAACTGCTCGGCAACGCGTGACAACAATAAAGCTCATATCAAGTGATATTAGTATTGTAATTATATTATAATTTAGTGTAAGGATAACGTAATCTAACATACAAGACATCGGTGTTGATTTAATTCGCAGTGGACCGTGAGGGCATAAAATCAAAATCCAGTCATCAAAATCAGTATCTTCGCCAAATCCTTAATCTTATGTAGCGGACACCGACAATAATAATGGATTAGGGAACGGGTAATGCTAGAAAGAAGGATCGTGGGGACAAATAGTATACACAAGATTAAAAAAAAATTTGCGCGACAGACGTTGCAGTGGTATTTCCTCTTATATTTTGTGCAGCTAAGAGTAGATCACGCTTGACACTCGAGGTGCGATTGTAACACTTATTACGTACGTCATAAGGACGGTACAAAGATTAATGTTTAATGCTTGAAGTCACAAACCATACACCACTTATATTGATGCCGCATAATGGCACACTGTACTCACCAAACTTATTGTTTTAGCGCATAAATATTCACCGATTAGAGCCTACGGTCCAATGCGAGGATATTTAAATTAGTAAACTGAATTGACACTGTGTTGACCCGTGAACTAGCCATTAAGAGCTCGTTCTTCATCCCCCGACCCGTAGCGTATCGGTCCTTCATTAAATAAGAAAGTTTATACTATTTGATACGCTTGGTGGTGGCATGGCTATCGTTAACTTCTTTAGCACCGAAGCTCATGGGTTCTATTCCCGCACAAGGTGAACATTTGTGTGCATGAACATTTCGGTTTGTCTTGGGTTGAGTGTTTGTGTATAATACTTATAATATTTATATCCTGCGCAAGATATACAATTATGTGAATAAACATGTCTGTTTGTCTTGATTTGATATTTTATATTTATTATATGTATATTTACAAAAAAAAAAAAACTTATTTACGTATGTTTATCAGTCTAGTATCCATAGCAGAAATTTTGGTTAGATGATACTAGACGTATGTATGACGATGTGTAATGTGTCCGAAAATATTTATTTGTTATTTACTATATAACATTGTTGATATACATAATATTGACATAATAATCGTCATTATTTGAGGGAATTAACGAAGAAAGTAAAGAAGGTATTGCCCTGCTTGTTTTCAATTTAATCCTGGGGATAACGCAAGCTTGTTGGCGCTGGAAGTCTTCAGTGGGAACATATGTATACATTCCAATCATTTCTGATGTAAAAATGTTTTAAAATAAACGGGCCTATGTACTAGAATTTGGTACGAACATAGTTTGGACCATTTGCCTAAAATGATATGCACAATAATTTTTTGAAAGCAAATATTTTATATATTTTTAATGCGATACTTGTATATAATATTCCTATAGCTTTTTAACATATATCCTAACTAACATCTAAGCACTGTTTCGGCTCTATAGCTTTATAATAACTGCTACATGACATAATGTTAATAGTACAGTTATTCTTATTATAGAGCTATGGAGCTGTAGAAAGACTGTATGGTGCTAGTTGGGATATACATACAATTATGCCTCATTATAAATATGGATGCTCGCAAATGCCTTATAATATTCATTGTAAGTAATGTTTTTAAAATTTTATTGTATATTTAGGTAGTTGTGAATTTTTTTACAAATACGTTCTGAACGTTAATGCTTCAAGTTTGGAAAGAATTAACGTACATATTGTGTATGTAATACCTAGCCTAAGAACGATCTGATTTTCACTCCATTCGCTATATGTCAAAATCAGTATCTTCGTCAAATCCTTGATCTTAGGTAGCGGTCTCCGCCAATCCTAATAGATAAGGAAACTTAATAACGCTAGGATGGGGAAGATAACATATGTAATAAAGGGGAAGAAGCTAGAGTTACAGCTCAAAATATCCCCACGAAAATCAGCACTCGCGTTTCCGTTGTCATGGCTGCAGCCCGCACAGCGAACGGGCAATAATTACACTACGGGCTGCAAAACTATTGTCTTCCTTAAAACGGTATACTTCTAATCAAAATCTACATTCTCTCTAGGTTTATTATCTACAATAAATACTATCGTATATATATTATGCTATCGGCTGTATTGTATATTTCTTGCGTATCCTGACGTCGACTCAAAGGATGTTATTTGTATATTACAACTACTGTCGCATATTTGTTAATCATCGTAGCACTTTTCATACATGCTCTCCGGTTCCTACAGTGCCTAATATATTACTTTCTGATAAAACACGACCAATTTGATCGTGGCAGGTGGGCATTAGCCTTCCTTGTCTCCTACATTCTTCGACTTTCGCGTTGTGCATCTCTTTCGTCTTTACTTCCTCCTGCATTTTTACATGTGCGAAATAATGCAGCATGCCTCTTCTCGATACCGATACTCTGTTCCAGTCCAACTCTCTTACATCTTTATTGGAGACTAGCATTACGCCGCAGAGTTTGCGCAACGCTCGCATCTCAACCTCTCCTCGTGTACTTATGACTTCATTTAAATTTGTGTTATT
Organism: Pyralis farinalis; assembly: GCA_947507595.1. Lineage (NCBI taxonomy): Eukaryota > Metazoa > Arthropoda > Insecta > Lepidoptera > Pyralidae > Pyralis > Pyralis farinalis. The sequence continues at coordinate 5,294,819 of OX382263.1, forward strand.
TGCGAAGTCGACAACTATGAACCAATAAACCACCTGATGGCGCATAAATACACCTCTTACTCACAAAATGTAGTGTTTAGCGCCTAAATGTCTCAACGATTGGAGCCTACTTACCAATGGGAGGATATTTTCACCAAAAGTGACGCGAATAAGAGTTGCGCATTATTACTATAATACGCAGCTCTTATTCGCGTCTCTTATCGACCCGTACCGGTGAGTTGAGTTACTAAGCAAAATCGTCTCATTTCTTCATGTGGACAACTCTATATTTGTCGTCCGAATTAACCGATGCTAGTAAAAAAATGTTTTAATTAATTGGTGGGCGTGTGTGGTTTAATTACTTTGCCATTATTTACCCGATATTTGCGCTCAATGGCTACCGTAATGTATTAGGTGCTTACATATGAAATTGGCGTTTTATATAGGAAAAGTAAAATGAAAAAAATATATGAAATTATATATTTAATCAATCGGAAGTGCATATATATTAATGGTGCATATTAATATATATGCACTTTCGCCATTTTGTAGGTAGTTAATTGATGTGGAGTGTAAGTTGAAATGGAGTGAGAAACAATAAAATCTTTGAAGGCGATTTGGACTACCCCATCGGAATTGATTTTTTTCTTTGCAAGAAGTTGTCCAAATTGCGATAAAAAGTGGTAATCTATTGGAGCAAGGTCTGGGGAGTATGGTGGTTGTCGGAGACATTTCAATCGCAGCTCCTCTAATTTAGCGACCGTCTGTCGTGAAGTGTGAGGTCTAGCGTTGACCTGAAGCAGCAGTGGGCTAGATCAATTGACCAGTATCGCTTGTTGGAGAGCGAGCTTTTCTATCATGGTTTGCATTTGTTGACAATACAGATTTGCTGTAATCTCTGGCCAGATCTTAAGAAGCTGTAATGTATGACTGGGCCCCGAAACACTCACCAGTACCTTTTTCTGAGTTTTGAGACGGTTGAGTAATATAACGCAGCACTCAATACGCGTTTGTTAGTGTGCGTCACTCAATTCATGCGGTACTCATTTCTCGAGTTTTTTCACTTTTCCAATTTGTTTCAAGAGAATTGAAACTGTTTTGTCACTCACACCGAAGCCTGCCGCTAACTCTCACGATCACCTTTAACTCTTCTTTGTCAACTAGGGTCTCCAGCCGTCCACGGGGTTTGTTCTGTAGATAAAAAAATCCAGAACGAAAACGTTGGAACCAAAAACGTACAGTGTTTTATTTACAGTAGCTTCCCCTAACATATCATTAATCATTCAAGCTGTTTTTGCAGCGTTGGTGCCATGGTGGAACTCTTATTCGTAAATAATGCGATATTTTATGTTTTCCATGTTGTGAACAGACCGATGTCAAATAAAAATCAAATGGCGTAAAAACAAATGAATAACTAAATTCGAAACAAATACACAAACCTAAATTTGAATTTGAAATAACTAACCAAACGCCAGGTATTTAAAATTAAAGTGGTCTGTCTGACAAGACGCCAATTGCACATGAAAGGACCTACTACATTCGCGCAAAAGCTCACCGGTTAAAACCAGTCTTATAAGAAATTTAGGAAAATCAACAGAGAAGGCCTCAAAAGTTATAACAGTATAGTATACAGCTATATATTTTGTGTCAGTCTATTCGATCATGCAAGTTATGCATCGTCTTTCCACGAAGAGATTGTTCAAACATTAAGTCCGTTTGGGTTCTACTTTGGGTTCCGTTGACTTATTTTATTTAAGCCCTTTAACAATACAGCGTGTTATATATTTTTTTTAATTGTCACACGGCACTAAGAACGATAACGAAGGAATTTTTAATAAATAGTTGACTTAAAATAGGTGATCTAAAATCATCAGACGTGTACTAAAAATTGTATAAACTATTATTTAGTTTTAACTGTAGTATGAGATGTTAGGGATCCCAACTAGCACACACGCTCTTTAATTAGCCTGTCTTAGGTCAATAGCTGTACAACGACTTCTATACGCCTTAAGGATAGGATTACATAGTTAATAGATTCAGGCGCCATTTTGCGATAGTCGTATTTGTAGACAATTTGATCTAAACTACATAAAACTATTTCCGTCTTCGATTAAGTCTTGCGATCGCTGCTGTGGCTGCTCTGGTCATCTCAGCTTCGGCTGTTGCGGTGGTATCTGCGAAACCTACCATCGTTGCTAAGGCAGCAGCGGCGGCAGGAGCATGCTGTGCCTGTTCCAGATGACTGGCAATCCTGGAGCTGACCGCAGCAGCCGAGGCAGTGACGACCAGTGCAGCTATGGCAGCGATGGCATATATCAACTAACAGTAGTGGGTGATTGCCGGCTGGAGTTAGAATGCGCTTCGCTTCGCATTCGCAACTAATTGGTAGTGAAAGTATACAAAGTAGGCCTAACTGCCTAAACTATTGAAGTACAGCAGCTAAATAGCTACTATAGAGCTAAAGCCCTCTTATGCAGCTTGTGTGCTAGTTGAACTGGTTCTCTATCCACTTAGAGTGTTAAGGAGATGTATTTTTTATTGTTTTAACTTAGTTTTACAATTAATTTAAGTATATCATAATATTATGTATGTAAATATATTTTTGTAAAATGTTCCATTTTCAATTATGTAATTATAATGTTTTTAAAACTAAATTTTTAACTTTATTTAATAACTTGAAATGATTATCCCACCCGACCCCCTCTAGAGATGACAATTGGAAGGTCTCTTGGGAACACAAACATAGAAGGCACAGTATCAAGAGGAGTGGGTAGCAATAAGAAGTTTCAATATGCTGCAGTAACTGCCTCACATCAAGGGAGCCGTATACTTCTTTGCCGCCGGGCATGTTCCATACAACATCGGGAGGAATACTAACATACAGCCTTTATGATGTAAAATGGTTACCCTAAACTGTAAACACTTGCAATACAGGGAGAGAGCTCGCGCATTACCACCCTCGTTGCTAACACAGCAACTCCATAGGTGCTTACTGGTAACCTTCAAACTTGCAGGAGCACAACAACCGTCCAGGGAGTTGTTATTTAACCTGCCCCGTTGTCAAAGTATTATTATCATACTCCACCACCGAGCTCGTCAATTACTCCACGCCAAACGAACATACATAGGAGAAACTCTTCTGGTTAAAATGTAACCTTTTTGTGTCTGTCGATTGTTAAAACAAGCATATGGGCTGTCTGATCGTCGGCTGTTATTATAATTTTAAATCGTCTGTAGGAGAAGGTTTGAAACATAATAAATCAGAGAATATAAGTAAATTTTTAAATTTTAAGAGAGGTAGGGCGCATAAAAGCACCCCATCTGGTAAGTACTTCCACCGCACAGAAAACCATGGCCATATAACAACTCCCTAGAGGGTTGTTGTGTGTGAGTGAGGTCACCAGTAACCTCGGATTTGCTGTGTTAGCAGTAGAGGAGGCATCGCGCGAGTAATACTTAATGTATTCCAAGCGTTCATAGGCTACGGTAACAAATTTACATCACGTGGACCGTATGCTTGTATACCTTCTGACGTTGTTTAAAAAAAATCTTCGTTCTATTACACTATAATAAAAAAAAATAAGTATTTTTTTTGAATAATTAATCGAAAATTGTCTGTATATCCCATCTTACCCCACTACTGCGGTAAAATGGGGTTTGGGCTAAATGGGATACAATACTTTGAGCCTTTTAGTCTTCATTATCTTCACAAACCCGACAAGCAAGAAGTGCATCTTCATCGACACCAGCCAGAACGTGTCTCCTGCCGCATTTATGACAGGTAATCCAGCCGTCACGTGATATAGCTTGGCAACGTAGACATGCATCGTCTTCAGTCCCACTATCTGATTCTTTATGTTTCTTTTGACGTGAATACGTCTTTAAATTTGCTTCCATAGTGTTAGGTAAATCACCAAATTGATAATAACAAAATCGGGGGAATACAGTTTGGTGTCGATCATAACTATCGTCGCCGTGTCTCTTACTGTGACATCTGTGTGAGTGTGGCCATATCGAACGTTTCTTTGAAGTTATCCTACTGCTTACGTCTCTCTACTGTGCCCACATAGTCCGAAAATAAACATAATGTTTACTGTGAATATATATTTCAAATGCAAGCAGTTCGGATAGCTGGCATACTGACAGGGGCGGAGTCCGGGATCTCGTGTCACTACTATTAGTTGACGATGACATCTACTGTATATATATATATATATACTAATATCTCTGGAACTAGCCAGCAGGTTTGAAAAAATCTTTTTGCATTTGCCTGATAGCGGAATTCTTGAGGGAGGCTTACAAGTATACGGCCCACCTGATGGAAAGCGGTTACCGTAGCCTATATACGATCGCAATACATTATAAAAAATACGGTGTAAAAGCCGCGTCATTCACCACTGCGCCACCAAGCCTCGAGCCGTTGGCGCGATGCCACCTCTGCTGCTAACACAGCAACTCCTTCGGAGCTTACTGGTGACCTCAATCACGCAGGAACACAACAACCCTCCCGATATGAATATATAAATAGAGAGAGAAACTTCGTTCTTCTCATTATAATAGAGAGATGAATATATTTCACGTATTAAGGCTACAGAGTTAAGAGTCTCACAGTGATCTCAGCACCAACGCCTGCTGTGTTCGCAGCGGCGGCGCTAGGGATCGGTAACACCGGCGAGCGGCTCGCGCCTGCGGGGGCCTTGCAAAACATTTTTTTATAATTGATTAGTAATATACTTTTAAAATTAAATTAGTATTGTAAACGTGGTGGTTCATATACTTACTCACCAAGCGGTAAGTCCCGGTTGAATCCACTACGGAGCCCGGGGCTCGCTGTGATCATGATCCAAGATGTGGTGAGTCCAGTTATTACATTGGAGCGACTGCCATCTGACCTCCGTAACCCTTAAAAGGGGAACCAGACAAGACAATGAATCATGATTACACATCCAGAAGATGTGCATGTGCAGGTTTCCTCGCGGTGTTTTCCCTCGCCGGGAGCAAGTGGTAGCCGAACGCAAGTAAATTGTACCTACTCGTTAAAACCGAGTAGGCACCCGCCGCGGTTCGAACGCGGAACCTCACGCCGTGCAGCTATACCGCGGAGCCTATACCGCTCCAATATAATACTTGTAAAATAAAATTCGTATTGTCACGTGATGATTCATACAACAAGCTCCATAAGGCGCTCAACACGCACACTACTACAGCACTATATATGAACGCGCACATTTGTCTCCCACTACGGCACTGGCTATAAAAGCCGCCCGAACGCCTTACAATAAGTTGCTCCGAACCGTTCCCATGGGGCGATCGCTTCCGATGGAGCCTCCCGTCTAAAGGTCCCAAGGTGGTGTTTAGTCAGTAAGTCTGACATAACTCGTACGTACCCCCACAGAAAAATGACTTAACGCACACTCGGGGTGGGTTAGTCCTTTTGTCGGTCAACGTTTCCGTCGGGCGTAAAAAAAACATGCAATATTCATTCGTTATCTAGACGGGTCAGAGTGCGATGGCCCCGCAGTTCACTCTGACAGTAAATTAAGGCTCGTCCTGTTCGATAGCCTAGCAGTCTTCAGGAGCAACTCAGCTAGGAAGGTGACGACTGGCGATAGCCCCGCAGTCCCTTTCACCACTCACTTAGGGTTGGTATTTGTTACACTTTTTTATACTACGTCGGGAGGCATACAAGCATACGGCCTACCTGATGTAAAGCTGCTGCTTTCGAAGCAACTTCTTGGGAGCTTACTGGTGACCTCACTCACACACAGAAACACAACAACCCTCTAGGGAGTTGTATATGGCTGCGGTTTTCTGTGAGGTGGAGGTACTTCCCCAGACTGACTGCTTTGTTGGGCCCTACCTTAAAATATCCAGACCAAGACAAACAGACATGTTCATGCACACAAATGTTTGTCTTGTGTGGGAATCGAACCCACGAGCGTTAGTGTCAAAGTCATCAACACTTGTAACTAAAGGTAAATGATCAGTATACAATAAAGATAAAAGTGTAATTGAGAGCAAGTTTTACTCCAACACGGTGTCATCTAACATTTTACTACTGTCGACATTGCATTTACAATCCACTCACTACTTGTAACCCTTCAGTGTATAAATTATTATTAGTGCCTAATTCAACTCATTTAATTTGGCATTTTTTTTGTGACTAGAAAATAAGAGAGGCCTCGCAAGACTGGTATCGCCGACGTCCACGTTGCGTCTACAGCCGTCTCTGTGTATACCTACCGCTAAATCTGACTTCGTATATGTACTTACTCGTATGTTATAGTCCTGTTCTCTGTAAAAGTCTGATGTTAAAGTATACGTAGGTATTTCTATCTTGGAATCTAATTAATGATTTTGATCAAATTTTGTATTTAGATAAGAGTTTGATTTTTAAGTTTATATGACGAGCTCGGTTGCGCAGTGCTTAGTAACGCTGCTTTGTCACCAACGCTCGTAAGTTCGATTCCCACACAGGGCAAACATTTGTGTGCATGAACATGTGTTTGTCTTTGTCTGGATGTTTTCTATGTATCATAAGTTTGTATTTACAAAATATGTATTTACGTATGTTTATGAGTTGTTTGGCACCCATAACATAAGCTTCGTTTACTTTGGGGCTAGATGGCGCTGTGTAATTTGTCCGACAATATTTATTTATTTATATAAGTTTTCACAGAAAACAATTACACAAAAAAAAATCATTTTTTCTCCAGATCTTTCCAGTCTTGATAAAACATTAAACAACTTCGTTTTTTTTATAGCGTACCGGGTACAAAGTGGTTACCGTAGCCTGTTATGAATTATTGCAGGGAGTAATGCTAGACACTCGCGCGTTGCCACCCCCGCCGCTAACATAACTCTTCAGAAGCTTACTAGTAACCTCACTCATTCCAGGAGGGAGTTGTTATTTGACTGCGGTCATTTGTGACGTGGAAATACTTCTCCAGTCGGATTACTGTAATGTGCCCTACCACTTTTTCGGCAGGACCTTTTCAGTTAAGCAGGGCCGGTCTATGTTCAGGTGAGGTTGGTTTTACGACCCTTGTATAGACTTTCTGCGTCCATCCCTGTCGCTACTGTTCTTTCTTTGTGTTCGCTCTTTCTTCTATACTGTTTTTTTTTGACACTGACTATGCAGTTGGCCCTTGTGGGGGCTGTTACTGGATCATCGGATGCTAGAGGAGGGCGTAAGGGGCCACAGCCTGAAAAACAAAAAAGCGACTGCCAAACGGTCCTCGAGAGCGGTCGAACCTCGGATTAGGGTGTCGCGGGGTTAAAATAACCGAACACGGGGGTTCATGCCTATAAGGCCTAAGAAGAGACGCATCTAGCCAGGTACCTGGGCTACTGGGCACTTGGTGTATCGCGCAGAAGTCCTAACTCTCCGCACTCGGATCCGCCGAGTGCTAAAACAAATGATGTACTTTGAATACAAAAAGATTGCGCTCTATATATTTGTGAGGAACAGTGATAGCCCTGTGGGTAATTAACCGGCCTATTGAACAACAGGTCCGCGGTTCGAATCCTAGCATGTCTACCGCTAAATTCGTGTTTTCGGATTTATGTAAATATTTGTAATTAACACTTGGGCGGCGGTGAAGGAAAAAAATCGTGAGGAAACCGTTCAAAAGATCATATTTTGATTGACGTGTGACCTTACCTAAGAGAGGTCTAGTTTTCCCTCTGGATTGCGGAGGTCTGACGGCAGTCACTCCATGCCAAAATCAGTATCTTTTTTTTATGTAAGTTCAGCAAAGTGGCTCCTCTTTGCCTGATGGTAAGCGAAAGAGGAGCCCAAATCGCAACTGCAACTGACAAAAGACTTCACAGTGTCCTGTCAGTTGACGCTGCCATGCTGACCCAGAATACAGAAGACCCATATCTTCGCCAAATCCTTAGTCTTGCGTAGCGGACCTTGCCAATCCTAATGGCTAGGTATATTACGTATTTATAATGTTGTAAGAATTTGAGTATCAGTAAACTCCAACGAGCAGTTGAACGTAGCGTGCTAGGGTTGAAATTACGAGATACGTTGCTCTGAAATCAGACTGACAACTAGTAGATTTAGCATAATTAGTCTATACCTACATTAAAATGGTGTTGGGCAGGCCACATAGCGCGGACAGACGATGAACGTTGGAGCGAATGCGTGCTACGCTCGACGCTGGGAGCGACCAAATCACGCGAGTCTCGGGACGCACTTCAACCAGGCTCGCTAATGACAGTAAACGGTGAAAATGTATGAGATTGCCCTTATCCAAATTTGGGTACCCAGAATATATTAAATTCAAAGTGTGCTCTTAAAAATATAATTTTACAAAATTTACAATTTTATTTCAAATATCATTGTTGTAAATCTTATTTCAATTGACGAGCTGTGGCGCAGTGGTTATTAAGGTGTGTAAGTGGTTATCAATTAATTTGACTCCAACGCTCGTGGGTTCGGTTCCCACACAGAACAAACATTTGTGTGCATGAACATGTCTGTTTGTCTTGGTCTGGGGTTTTCTATGAATCATAAGTATGAATTTACAAAAATAATATATTCGCGTATGTGGTAAACAGTTGTCTAGTACTCATAACACAAGCTTCGCTTACTTTGGGGCTAGATGACGCTGTGTAGTGCCAGAGACTATTTATTTATTCTTTTGTTATTTATGTCTTTAGTCACGGCTATTTACTCCGTTCATTTGATAGGCGTGGGGGTATGGATCCAACACGGAGATGCCCCTGCGAAAAGATTATTATTATCAATTAATATTATTAAAATGTAATTTTATAGGTAAGTACTAATAATGCATGAAAATTCTAATTAATTGTGGAAAAAATATGTGTTTAAAGAATTTTGTTTTGTTATAAAATCGTTAATTTATTTTGGGATTAAAAGACTTTATTATTATTATTTTATTTTTATTCACGGGTATTATCCCGGTCATTTGATAGGCGTGCGCGGGGATATGGATCCAACACGTAGAGGCCCTTTTAAGAAGATTCATGATATGTTGTACACCCACCGAGACCCCCTCCTAAAAATATCGATAGAACCATATATCTATGAGCAGGTCACGGCAGGTATTGGGACTATTGCGAATGTGTAGGAAATGATTAGTCTATTGTAATGAGGTCTGGAGGGATTATTGGTACTGGGTTATTGCAGAAGAGGGATATTATTATATTATTATTATTTATTATTGTAAGACTGAATATATTGATAATGTGCCGACGTGTTTACAAATGGACGCCCGCGCGGGCGTGTTTTGGCGGGCTGTCAGGCCCCGCCTCTTGCTTCATTTTTCACGCCTCACGAAATAGAATCGCAGCTAGCGATATTAGATATCAATTATATATAATAAATAATTTAAATTGTGTTGTTAGCGGATTCGGTAAAATATATTACTACTACTATTTTATTTATATTTAATTATTATGTGGACTATTTAAGAAGCACCCAGATATATTTAAGAAAGCGTTTATAACAAAAGCATTCGTACAGGAATCCGACGAAGTTACGATTCTTACGATAGCCCAATTCAAACACAACGCTATACCAATAAATTGCCATTAGGTAAGTAGGTATTAAATAAATTATTAGCTATATTACATTATTTAGGTATTTTACAGAATTTACTTTGGTGAGTGTGCACACGAGCTTCATAACTTAATTCCATGTTCCCCCTTCCGCTATCTTAATACGAGACGAACACCCAGGTTTCACCCCTATGCCGTCGAGATTCCACGCATTCGCACGAAGCGATTTACCTCTTCTTTTATAATGCGAACGGCTAAAGAGTGGAATACCCTGCCCGCATCGGTGCTCCTTGGGAAATACAGCCTCTTCGAGTCAATGGTGAATGGCCACATTCTGGGTAAGCGCGCTCCATCTTATTTCTCATCATCGCTTACCATCATGCGAGATGGGACCAAGCGTAAACCCATACAATTAAAAAATAAAAAAACGTTTTTAATAAATTTTCATAAAACAGCCACGAGTTAATTTCAAAAAAGCACCCGGGAACTAACATGATTATCAAAATGGCCGTGCTTACGATAAACGCATTAACTAAGATTTTTAGCAAAATTACGTTAATACAAATATATGTGTGCAGTTCACATGCTATAGAAGTGAAACCTTCAAAAATGTGAACTTAATAAACACGACGATATTCTGCATTCGTTTTCGCCATAGGTACTTGAAAAATGTTTACATACACCGCTCGGACTCTGTTATTAACACTGTATAATGCCTTCTATCTCATTCTCGCGCACGTTAAATCCTATCCTGTGGTTTTCTGTTTTTACTGTCGCCTTCTCGTTTCATAGAGTTTAAAATCACAACGATGCTAAAGAAGTTTTCACTTCAATAAAAACATAAAACACAATTTTCTCGATAAGCGTCGGAACCATTTCGTTTATCGTAAGCACGGCGCGGCTAAATGTTTTGACTTCTTTATCCTATATTCTTATCCGTAATTGCCATATATAACATAAATCGATAATATAAATCGATTCATGCATTATAATCCCGGGTATTTGATAGGTGTGCGCGGGGATATGGATTCAATGCGTAGATGCCCCTTTGAGAAGATTGAAGCAAATTATCATATATCACTCGCGCGATGCGTCCTCTGCTGCTTACACAGCAACTCCTTAGGAGCTTACTGGTGATGTCACTCACACGCAGGAATACAACAACCCTCTAGGTAGTTATTATTTGGCTGTGGTTTTCTGTGAGGTGGAGGTACTTCCCCAGGCGGGCTGCTTTGATGCGCCCTACGTCTCTTAAAACATGCAGACCAAGACAAACAGACATGTTCTTGCACACAAATGTTTGTCTTGTGTAGGTATCGAACCCACGAGCGTTGGTGGCAAAATCGCGTTATTCACGACTGAGCCACCGGGCTTATCAGCTACCATCTACCAGCTTTTCAAAAATGACCATAGCCGAAGAAGAAATACCAAAAGAAACTTGCCAATATAGGTATTTTTCAAATCGTCAATTTCTATTACAATGAAACATAGCAATGATATAAATACTTTTATTTACAACTACTGATATGTATATTATTCTAAAACAAATCTATACATATACTTAACACCTCGTGCTCCTTACAATATCTGACTTTCAATAACGACGTATGTTCAGAGGAAGTTTCAAAAGTCGATGAAGAAATAATAACTAATGATTACAATATCTTCCTATTCCCAGAAGCATTTTCATTGATCGATAGTCAACGTATTTGCGGTAATGGAGATATTTAAAATGTACGCCATAAGGCTCGCAATCAGGGGACCATTTTCATTGGTTTACAGTTAATTGATTTGGGCTCCCAGATATATCTAAAATGCATGATGTAAGCTTGCAATAGTGGGACCATTGTCATTGCTCTATAGTCTATTGATTTGGGCTCCCAGATATATCTAAAACGCATGCCGTATCCTTGCAATAGGGGGACCATTTTCATTGTCCTTTACTTGATTGATTTGGGGTATCAGAATATCTAAAATGCATGCCGTAAAGCTTGCAAAAGGGGTATCCCTTTTCATTGGTCTATAGTTAATTGATTTGGGCTCCCAGATTTTAGATACCACTTGCATTGGTGTATGAAACACTGTAGTTGACTGATTTAGGCTTCGGGAGATATCTAAAACGTTTTCATTTGTCTATAGTCAATGCATTTTGGATACCAGAGATATCGAAAACATATGCTGCAAAGTTCGCAATCGAGTAACGACCTTCATTGAGATATAGTTGATTTATAGTGGTACTGGAAATGTGAAATGCATTGCTTCCCTTTGCGTGTTCTACCGGCTGTATAATGGGTTGTGTTCTGAGGAGTTGTTCGACATTATACCAACAGCCTCGTTTTACAATCGCACAGCTCGCCGGAGGCTGGGAGTTCATCCGCACACACTGGAACCGCAATGGTCGCGCACTGTGCGCTTCACGAGAAGTTTTCTACCGAGAACTATTATGTTGTGGAATGAGCTCCCTGCCGAGGTTTTCCCAAGGGACTACAGTATGGGGTTCTTCAAGAAAGGCGTGAAGAGGTTCTTACAGGGTCGGCAACGCAAGAGTGACACCCCTGGTGTTGCAAATGCCCATAGGCTACGGTAACTGCTTACCATCAGGCAGGCCGTACGCTTGTTTGTCACCTTAGTGGTAAAAAAAAGCTTGCAATCGGGAAACTATTTTCGTTGATCATATTATTTAAGTATTGATATTATTTTTTACCGAAAATACCCAAAATGAATGCGCAATTTAGAACAATTTTCGTTGGTCTGTATGTAGTTGATTGACGTTGAGTACCGAAGATATCTAAATTGCATGCCATTAGACTCACAATCAGGGACCCATTTTCATTGGTTTACGGCATGCGTTTTAGATATCGACCAATGATAATGCATCTTTAAAGCTAAGTCGCTGTCCGAGGCGAATAAAATAGATATACGTTCAAGATATTTAAGGACACAAGCGAACAAAAAACTTTGGGTAGTAATTTAGCAAAAACCAAACGCAGAGCCATCTTGTTTTTCGTCATTGATGATTTTCGTCAGGGATTGTCCTTCACTTGTAAAGCTTGGACAATGCATCGGAGACGAGCTAAGCTGTTCACGGCGCAGCTGCCGCTGTCTATATCTGGAAAAAATGTGGTTATGTAGCTTTTTATACAATATCGTAGAGGTAACCAAACGGCTCGTCTAATGTAGTGTTGATGATAAATGATTTGTGGGAGGGAAGAACTGCTCGCGGCACGTTAAGAGAGGTAGGGCTCATCAAAGCAGCCCGTCTGGGGAAGTACCTCCACCTCACAGAAATCCACAGCCAAATAGCAACTCTCTAGAGGGTTGTTGTGATCCTGCGTGTGAGTGAGGTCACCAGTAAGCTCCTAAGGAGTTGCTGTGTTAGCAGCAGAGTAGGCATAGCGCGAGTAATACTTAAAATATTGCAAGCGTTTATAGGCTACGGTAACCGCTTTACATCAGGTGGACCGTATGATTTTTATGCCTCCCGGCGTAGTATAAAAAAATCCATGGTGGTGGGTTCTGATGTAAAGTGGTTACCGTAACCGATGAACGCTTGCAATATAGAATTCGCTCATATAATGCCTGAATTAAAGATCCCCACCCTTGCCGCAACGATTCCTTGGGAGCTTTCTAGTAACCTAACTCCCAGAAACATAACAACTCTCCAATTAACTGTAATTTGGCAGCCGTCATCTGTGAGCTAGAGGCACTTCAGGTGGGCTGTACGCTGGAATGCCTCCCGCTGTATTTAAAACTAGCCAGGTCCACTTACTATTTAGGAAAGGTTTCTCTTTCTCTATTTTGGACTCCCTCGTGTCGCCATGCTGTCTCACGACCGCCACCGGCAACTCCATGTAGCTCTTACAGCTGTCAGACTCCAACTGTGGACAAAACATGATGTCAGAGAAGGAAGTAGACCTTTATACTGGACAATAGATCAAGATTATAGATCTCCAATTTTGTGAAAGTAGCTGAAATAGGCTGAGCGCGCAGTAGCCACGTATGTCATTTGTCTGATTCTTCTAACTGCATATGCGGCGAAGTTGAGCTTACCGGCAAGTGTATTTTTTTTTATCGTGTGGGGGGGCCGTCTATTCGATTCGAGAACTTTTCTGCCCTAACGGTCATCGGTTCTCCGAGCTATGTGGCCTGCCCACTGCCACTTCAGCTTGCTGATCCTTAGTGCCACATCGGCTTAGCTTCCATATGAGGTCCATAGTAAGTGACAAACGAGGCCGCTTACTATGGGCCTCGATAAATAGTACCTACTATTAACAAATTCTAATTTATAATTCTTTTTTTTTTGTACAATGTCTGAAGGCATACAAGCATTCGGTCCACCTGATGTACAGCGGTTACCGTAGCCTATTAACACTTGTAATACATGTAAGTACCTATGACTCGCGTGATACCTCCTCTGCTGCTAACACGGCTACTCCTTAGGAGCTTACTGGTGACCCCACTCACACGCGGAAACACAACAACTCTCTACGAACAACTCCCTAACTTGTTACTTGGCTGCGGTTTTCTGTGCGATGAAGGTACTTCCCCAGACGGGCTGCTTCGATGCGCCCTACCTCTCTTAAAAACATCCAGACCAAGACAAACAGACATGTTCATGCACACAAATGTTTGTCTTGTGTGGGAATTGAACCCACGAGCGTTGGTGTCAAATTCGCGTCATTCACGATCACGACCTCGCTAATCGTTATTTTTTTTTTGTACAACTACACTGGCAAACGAGCATGCGGCATTAGATGGTAAGCGATCACCGCAGCCTATTGACGCTCGCAACATCACGGGGATGTTACTCGCGCGCTGCCAATCTTGTGACCTAAGGCTGTTTCGTCACAGTACCCAGTAATTTCTCTGCCATATCTCACCCTTCAAACCGGAACACAGCTATATAAATATAGCTGCTTGGCGGTAGAAATAGTTGAGACAGAGGTACCCACGTAGACTCCCTCTGGTGAGAAATAGTTATATGCGACAGAGCTGAGCTTACCGGCAAGTTTATCTACGTCCCCAGTACATTTCTACCACACAACTCCACTGTGATTACAAGAAATATTAACAAATTCTAAATGGAAACTCTGTATTGGCAGAACTCACGTTATTAACAAAAGAGACGTGAACAAGTTTAGAAGGTAATGTATATTCGCTACTTGGAAACAAAAATAGAAACGTATACATATATTTGTCTATAAGCGCCATATCTGTGTTTAGATGGCCGACGCTTGACAAGATGTGAAGCAGCAATTAAAATAATTCGATATACCTATGTACGAGCTGAGTTCGTCGCAGACTATTTCTGCGCACACGTGAGGCAATAAATAATACGAGGACAGGGATTAATGGCGATTTAACATCGAGACGCGGACACGGCAGGCGGCAGGCCGGCCCGCGAATAGAACACAAATAGGACAAAACAGCATTGGGATTATGGACACTTTTAGCGTATCTTTTTCTTTCTAGCTTACCTTACCTAAAAACCGGCCAAGTGCGAGTCGGACTCGCGCACGAAGGGTTCCGTACCATTATCTATAAAAACGGCAAAAAAATCACGTTTGTTGTATGGGAGCCCACCTTAAATATTTGTTTATAAGTGAATATATAACTAAATATTCTGTGAATATTTCAAGCGTCTACCTGTTGCCGTTATCAATATCGAGCAAAAAGACCAATAAAATCACGTTTGTTGTATGGGAGCCCCCTTAAATAATTATTTTATTCTGTTTTTTAATATTTGTTGTTATAGCGGCAACAGAAATACATCATCTGTGAAAATTTCAACTGTCTAACTATCACGGTTCATGAGATACAGCCTGGTGACAGACACACACGGACGAACGGATAGCGGAGTCTCAGTAATAGGGTCCGTTTTACCCTTTGGGTACGGAACCCTAAAAAGCGTATACGGATCACATAAATTCATATATACACAAATTTCAACTTAATCGGTTCAGTTGTGTCAGAGTGTATGCTGTGATAGACGAATACGGAGAAGCACTAGCGATCCAATAAATGTTACAAAACCCCAAAAAGTCGGGACCCTTTAAGAGAGGTATAAAGTAGCCCCCGTCTGTGGAAGTACCTCCACCTCACAGAAATACGCAGCCAAATAGCAGCTCTCTAGAGAGTTGTTGTGTTCCTGCATGTGAGTGACGTTACCAGTAAGCTGCTAAGGAGTTGCTGTGTAAGCAGCAGAGGAGGCATCGCGCGAGTGATACTCAATATATTATACGCATTAGTAGGCTACGGTAACTGGTTTACATCAGGTGGACCGTATGCTTGCATGACTCCCGTTGTATAAAAATACCCTAGAGCGGGGATAGCCCAGTCGATAACAACCTGGTTTGAATCTTGGCGTGGCCAAGAACCACTGAATTGGGGGTTTCGGATATACATACATCTAATGTTACCGTAGCCTATGAACGCTGGTAATACATTAAGTACCACTCGCACGATGCCACCTCTGCTGCCAACACAGCAACTCCTTAGGAGTTTATTGGTGACCTCGCTCACACGCAGGAACATAACAAACATTGCGGTTTCCTGTACAGTGGAGGTATTTTTCCAGATGGGCAATTCCAAATGTTTGTCCAGTGTGGGAATCGAACACACAAGCGTTGGTTTCAAACTCGCATTATTAAGGCGACACATCGAAAAATTAGACCAACTTTCATCGAATAATATAGGCTAATTACTAAACTGACGGATCTAAGATTTTAATATAAATAACTTCATTTCTTTATCTTGAATTTGCTTGCTCAAATACGCGATTGTGTAAAATTGATTCGATAATAATTACTTTCGAAAACACCTCCTGAAATTCATTATTTTTGAAATTACAACGAAGTTGTTCTGTTTATACGCTTCAAAATTACTTAAATCTATTAGTAATATCTATGTTTATAATATGGTTGCTGCATATTTTGATAAGTGAAACATAAAATTTTTTAAAAATATTTTAAGTTTCTGACAATTTCTAAGCGATCACATTCGTCTTGGGTGCTACGTGTTTTCGACCTTATTGTGCGGTAATGAGGATTATAAACGCGTTGACTTACTACATGGGCCAGTCCGGCTGCAGCCCGCTTCGAGGTGAGACCTATGTCAACTGTCTGCTCGAGCTCGCTCCATTATCATCGCGACACCGAAGTTTTTATAATTAATAGTTGTAAATATTCAATATTATAGTATTTAGCGTAAGTGTATTATTATTAGATATTAGTAGTAAAAAATATTATAGGTTTATATATATTTATTATACTGTTGTAATAATGGGGAACACTAAAAAGAAAATATATAGAATAAAAATACAAAGAAAATGTTCGTAGAATGGCGGAGGCGAACAAGACAAGGTTTTTTTTTTTAATAATTATATTCATTAAACATATTATAGTAACATTGTGTAGACATATTTCTAGTTTTTAGAACAGTTCCTAGGTATGGTTGGCCCAAGCTATGTAATTCCTCTTCAAACTATTTTTTAATTCTGCTTACTTAATAACTCTATATAAAACTGCATTAAATAAGAGTTATTTTTTGCAGGAATAAACAATAACATTTGATAATTGGTATACATTATCCACAGGCTGACCGTGTACCTATAAAGGACGTCAAACTCCTATTTTATCTATTATAATCTGACCGAACTCCGACTTAGAAGTTGTACGTCGGTGGAGGTCAGGTTACGTTGGAAATTTATACCAATACGGTTCGCGCTCTCAGCACATAGCAACCAGTGGAGACTCTTTATTTCTTTGTATTAAAATAAAAACTTATAAAATAGAATATTTTTGCTGTTTTGTTTTTTAGGAGAAACTTACTAAATAAACATATTCCACCAGAAGAATCACTACTCAAAGTCAAAGTCAAAGTCAAAATCTTTTTATTCCGTAAAAATGGCTACATTTGTTTGGAATCGTCACAATTTTTTTCCCTACCGTGCAGTTCATGACTAGGTGAGCACTGATAAAAATACTGCCAAAAAACTCAGGCATCCCTCTTTTGGTATCCAAACAAATTTACATAATTTATTAATTACATTATAATTGGATCGACTCAATCCCAGGCATTTTTATCATTAATATAGTCAGATACTTTATAATATGCCCTGCTACACAATTTGGCTTTAATAGTAGTTTTAAACTTGTTTATTGACAATTCTCTTATATTGCTGGGAAGTTTGTTATAGAACCGTATACATTGCCCCATAAAAGAATTACTTATTTTGTGGAGACGGCTTGCATGTAACACAAGATTATGCTTATATCTAGTATTTATGTTATGAGTATCACTCTTTTTACAAAATGAGTCTATGTTTTTATGGACATACAAAAGATTTTCATAGATATATTGCGATGCGACTGTTAGAATATTTATTTCTTTGAATTTTTCTCTAAGGCTCTCACGGGGACCAAGTTTGTAGATAGCTCTTATGGCTCTCTTTTGCAATAAAAAGATGGTGTTAATGTCCGCGGAGTTACCCCAAAGAAGAATTCCGTATGACATAATACTATGAAAGTAGCTGAAATAAACTATTCTAGCCGTATCAACATCAGTGAGCCGTCTAATAGTTTTCACTGCATAGGCTGCAGAACTTAGTTTTCCTGATAATTTTTCAATTTGTGGGCCCCATTGTAGTTTGGAGTCAATTGTTATACCCAAGAACACAGTTGTCTCCACTGGGGCTAAATTAGTTCCATTAACATGTACATTGGTAGTCACCTGTCTTACATTAGGTGTTGAGAACTTAATTACTTTAGTCTTTTTATCATTTAAAAGCAGATTATTAACATTAAACCAATGCATAACTTTAGAGAGAGCATCGTTAACTTCGTCATAATTACCTAACTGTCTATTAATTTTGAATGTCAAAGAGGTATCATCCGCAAACAATACAATCTCATGTTTATCCTTTACATAATAAGGTAAGTCATTTATATATACTAAAAATAAGAATGGACCTAGAATTGACCCCTGTGGGACTCCCATGACTACAGGGGACCCCGAAGATCTTTTACCATTAACATCGACCTTCTGTATCCTATTGCCCAGATAAGAAGACAGAAGTTCGAGAGCCTTGTTCCTGATACCGTAGTGGTGTAATTTTCTGACAAGAGTGTCATGGTGCACGCAGTCAAACGCTTTAGACAGATCACAGAAAATTCCCAAGGCATCTTGCGAACCTTCCCATGCCGCGAATATACTTTTAAGCAAATGAATCCCTGCGTCTATAGTTGAACAACCTCTCGTAAATCCGAACTGTCTCCTATGAAGCAAATTATGTGTATTAAAATGTCTGAGCAACTGGCTAAGCATTAGTTTTTCAAAAATTTTACTGAGAATGGGCAGTATGGAAACAGGTCGAAAATTCGAAGGGTCCGAACTATCACCAGATTTAAATAATGGAATGATTTTACTATGTTTCATCAAGTCAGGAAATACACCAGATGCCACACAACAATTGAAAATTGTAGCTAAATGTGGAGCGATTGAAATAATAATAGAAGATATGGTTTTGACAGATAGACCCCACAGATCTTTAGTGTTTTTCATATTTATTGATTTAAAAGCGTTCAAAACATCTTTTGGGCTTACAGCTGAAAATTCAAATATTGTGTCGCATTCTACCACGCTCTGTTTGAGAACGAGTTCAGCAGCTATAGAAGAAGACCTAAGATTTCTCGTAGTAATAAGAGGAATGTTAGAAAAATATTTTTCAAACTCAGTCGCAATTTCTACATCATTTTTGATATCTATATCATTTATCTTTAACTGAAAGTCTCGACTACGTACTTTCGCTCTACCCGTCTCATTATTTATCATATTCCAAACAGATTTAATAATATTTGTTGAACCATTAATTTTATTTCTTAAATATATAGACTTAGCATTGGAACAGGCTCGTTTAAATATTTTAGCATAATTTTTTACAAGTTCTTGAAAAGTCGGATTGTGATTACAGGTCCTTTCTTCATAAAGTTCATACAATTTATTCCGACTTTTGTAAATACCAGGAGTTGCCCAATCACTGAATGTCATACGGTCACTTACAGACAGTTGTTTTGGAGTAAAGATTGCATTAAATTCACTAGTAATTAAGCTAAATAATGAACAGTACAAGTGGTCCGGAGTACCGTGATAGGGCAACAATACAATTTTTTCTGCTATATTAGACTTAAATCTTTCTAAGCGGCTTTTACTAAATGGTATATAATTTATTTGCTTTCTTTGTATTTTTGAAGAATTTGGAAATGAAACCAATTGACCTGAATGGTCTGACTGAACTTTATTAATTATAGATTGATATGAAGGTTTTACATTGCTAAATATATTGTCAATACATGTAGCACTTGTAGCAGTTACTCTTGTTGGCTCTGTAAAAATATGATGCAAATTGTTTGATTTAAATAAATTTAAAAAGTTGTAGGTAACAGTATTTTTCTCCAAGATATTTATATTAAAGTCTCCACAAATTATAACAGTTTTATGGCTATTAGACAATTTATTTAAGGCATCCTCCATGATATTTGAAAATGTTTCAAAGGGCGCGCTAGGAGGTTTGTACAGGTTCATAACAATGAATCGTTCCAATTCAATGCATGAAATCTCTACAACTCGCTCAACAGAGAGGCTCACAATGTCACACCTTTCTTTAAATTTAAGCAACTTATTTAATAATAATGTACTCGATTTATATGCTACTTTAACGTAAGTGTCATACGGGACGACAAACTCATAGTAACCATTATAAGCTCACCGAACTCCGACTTAGACATTGTACGTAGGTGAAGGTTAGTTTACGTTGGAAATTTATCCAATGCGGTTCGCGCTATCAGAAGATAGAAAACCAGTGGAGGTTTATTTTTTTTTTGTATTAAAATAATTACTAGTAAAATAGTGTATTTTGATAGTTTTTAAAGAAAATGAACCAACACTGAAATCACAAAAAACTCATCTATTCTACACATTTTGGTTAGTATTGAACTATTGTACGGATTAGATTTATTTCGCAACATCAAAGATGGTCCTGGTTCTTTCTTCTTGAGAGTTTAGTAAATAACAAGGAAACGTACAACAATACAAAACACAGAGTATACATAAGTAAAATACAATAAATGTCAGTATACAAAAGTTAAAGTTATGAAACAGCAAGAAAATCATTTGTCACATGTTTTTTTTAAATATGAATATATTATAGAATCTATTTGTATATATGTATATTAGGGTGTCCCTTATTTTTCAAAGTTTTTATTTTCTAACGCATAGGTCTTAGTTTTGTTCATTTGCTTTTAAAACACTCGGAAATTAATTTTTAACGTTGCGCGGCAGTGCCGCGCGTACTCGCGGTATTCATTTGTTCAAAGTCAAAATCTTTTTATTCCGTAAAAATGGCTACATTTGTTTGGAATCGTCACAATTTTTTTCCCTACCGTGCAGTTTATGACTAGGTGAGCACTGATAAAAATACTGCCAAAAAACTCAGGCATCCCTCTTTTGGTATCCAAACAAATTTACATATTTTCTTAATTACATTATAATTGGATCGACTCACTCCCAGGCATTTTTATCATTAATATAGTCAGATACTTTATAATATGCCCTGCTACACAATTTGGCTTTAATAGTAGTTTTAAATTTGTTTATTGACAATTCTCTTATATTGCTGGGAAGTTTGTTATAGAACCGTATACATTGCCCCATAAAAGAATTACTTGTTTTGTGGAGACGGCTTGCATATAACACAAGATTATGCTTATATCTAGTATTTATGCTATGAGTATCACTCTTTTTACAAAATGAGTCTATGTTTTTATGGACATACAAAAGATTTTCATAGATATATTGCGATGCGACTGTTAAAATATTTATTTCTTTGAATTTTTCTCTAAGGCTCTCCCGGGGACCAAGTTTGTAGATAGCTCTTATGGCTCTCTTTTGCAATAAAAAGATGGTGTTTATATCCGCGGAGTTACCCCAAAGAAGAATTCCATATGACATAATACTATGAAAGTAGCTGAAATAAACTATTCTAGCCGTATCAATATCAGTGAGCCGTCTAATAGGTTTCACTGCATAGGCTGCAGAACTTAGTTTTCCTGATAATTTTTCAATTTGTGGGCCCCTTTGTAGTCTGGAGTCAATTGTTATACCCAAGAACACAGTTGTCTCCACAGAGGCTAAATTAGTTCCATTAACATGTACATTGGTAGCCACCTGCCTTACATTAGGTGTTGAGAACTTAATTACTTTAGTCTTTTTATCATTTAAAAGCAGATTATTAACACTAAACCAATGAATAACTTTAGAGAGAGCATCGTTAACTTCGTCATAATTACCTAACCGTCTATTAATTTTGAATGTCAGTTATTCTCGTGATTAATACGTAATGTTTTAACTTTTATAAGATGGCAGTGGAATTGAGAAGCAATAAATCAAGTATTTTCTTAGTTAGAGACGTAAATTATCAAATAATAGGCGCAAAATTACCGTCTAACCGTCAAGATCTTCCTGTACTTTTTTATAAAATTCGCGAAGTTAAATTGACTGTTAGTGAAAGCGCATACCTAGTCATTCGAGAGTGTATTATATTTAGGGAAAAAGCTAGGATCCCTACCAGAGCTATACCTAACTGTGTAAAATAACTTGTGAATCTTCACCAGGAGGGAGTTGCAAAAAAATTCCAATTTTCTATTTCAATTTCAATCTAATTCAATCTGATAATTTTATTTCTCTTATTTATTCGAAATAAAAAATCCTGTGTTTACTCGGCGCTATCAGCCATTATGACACTTGAACATCTATAACTTCAAGCCAAATCCCTTGCGGGGTAGGCAGAGAGAACAGAGCGCCACGTGACTCGATCCTTACATATCTCACTCGCTTCTTTAACATTTATTGCTCTTCTCATGCACACACGCCGGTTTCTAGGGCTCCTGACATCACCTTCTGATAGAACATGACCAATTTGGTCATGGTAGGCAAGTCTTGGCCTTCCCCGGCTCCTACATCCTTCCACTTTTGCATTGTATATCTGCTTCGTCATTCTTTCATCTTGCATTCTTTCTACATGCCCGAACCATCGGAGCATGCCTCTTCTTATTTTAACACCGACGCTCTCTTTCAGACCAACTCTATTTCTAACATCATCATTGCGAATACGGTCTACAAGCCTTACGCCACAAATTTTGCGCAGCGCTCGCATTTCAACCGCGTTTATTCTACTTTCATGCTCTTTCTGCCATACCCTACTCTCGCTTCCATAAGTTAGCGTTGGGACCAACACTGCATTGTGTATAGCGAGTTGTGCCTTCTGGCTCAGGATTTTACTGCCAAGAAGTTTTCCCAACGCTCCATTCACACTATTCCCAGCACTCACTCGTCTTTCCACATCTGCGGTGTACCTTCCATCCCTGCTGAAAGCGCATCCAAGATATACAAACTCATCCACTTGTTCCAACACTTCATCATCAATCGTAATCCTTACATTAGTTCTGGATTCTTCTCTTTCAAGTACCATTATCTTTGTTTTCTTCGCATTCAGTAGTAAGCCTTTCTCCATACAGTCGTCTTTCATCGCTGTGACCAGTGTTTGCAGTTTAGATGGTGTATCTGCTAACTAAACATATGTGTCCGAATCAACAAATGGCCCGCTTTAGCCTCTCGATAAACAATGTTGTATTATGTAGCTGGTGTTTCATTCTTCTTAAGGGGGATACATGCCGTCCAGTGGCGCCTCAAGGAATAAAATATCGTATCATAGCGTGGAAGATAAACATTATAAAATCCTGTGTTGCGTGTGTTACAAATACAATAACGTACTTTTACGTCATTAAACCAACAATTGAAATGTTTTGCTTTCGTTGTTATAGGCATAATTGCCAAAAAACGGCCTCTTTTAGCACTTTTGCTTATAACAGCGATAGTGAAATATTTTGAGTGTTGGTTTAATGACGTAAAAATACTTTACTATCTTCGTAATAAATGCAACATAAGATTTCATAATGTTTATCTTCTATGCTATAATATGTTTTTTTATTCAATGAGGGCGCCACTGGACGAGACCTAAGTAAGAACAACATAGATACCAAGACATGTTAACTTGTAGAGATATAAACATAAAACGATGTCATTGATTTCTCTTTCAATAAACTTTTAAAAGTGAATACGTTTCTGCAGTTTTTTATTACTATTATTACTATTGTTTTCCGTCTAGCTTAAATAAATATGTTTGGTTCAGTATGTATAAAGCTAAATAATAATTAAATCAATAATTTTTATTAAATATTGATATTATAAATTTTATTTAAGTGTGACGCGACTCCGTAGCTTTTCTGTTCGTTTGCATTGACTATACGTTGACCCCAGGTTACCTATTAGGCGCTAATTTCAAATTTTACAAATCGAGCGTAGAGTGTCACTTGAGGGGCGCGGGGTGATTGGGCGGAGCCATTTTAAAGCTTCACGATTAGAGATGGGTTAAGGACTGAGTATTTATCCAAGGATGAGTAAATACTCATAAATACCCGTTTCTACTGAGTTTTTATCCAAAATCGGCAGTAAATATTTTTTCTTTAGTTAAGTCTTATAAATCGATTCGGAATTATGGATTTACTAAAATATCAAGGGATTAGAGGTTATTTGTGTGTTTTATTAATAGTAAGTACCTAATAAAAAAGTACCGTGCCAATATTCAATATAAGGTATTTATTATTAACCCACAAACACTGGTATTATTAAAGGCCTCCGAGTTAGCTATACGCCTGAGGCACACCTGAGTTGGGGTAGGCGGGGGCAAGGGTCCTTTATTTCGCTGTCACTGTCGTCAGCGTGCTCGTAGCATTTTTTTTACATACGACAGTAAAGTCTCAACCGTCGGAGGAAGTGCACGCGCTCGTCGTATTTGGACTTAAAATTAATGTTGTAGCATTTTAACTTGTCCTATTTGTGTATTTGACTGTGAAATCACCTGCACGTAGCGCATACCGATCAGCACACGAGGTTCTGGCGAAAGAGAGGTAGGTCAATAAGGAGCTATTGCGTTGGCAACGGGGATGGTAATGCGCGAGCGACACTCCTTGTGTTGCAGGCGACGGTAACTGCTTACAATCACGTCGGCCGTATACTTATTTATCACCCGATGTGATATATAAAAAATATACTTTAGTTATCTAAAGAGAGGTAGGACTATAGTTGTAAAGCAACGGTTAACAACGGATATTTATCCAAAGTAGACGTTAATAACGTATAAAAAACGGTTGAAAACCGGTTGTTTATCCGACTGCGAGCTAAAAAAGAGATTACGTTATTAAAGTCAAAGTCAAAATCTTTTTATTCCGTAAAAATGGCTACATTTGTTTGGAATCGTCACAATTTTTTTCCCTACCGTGCAGTTCATGACTAGGTGAGCACTGATAAAAATACTGCCAAAAAACTCAGGCATCCCTCTTTTGGTATCCAAACAAATTTACATAATTTATTAATTACATTATAATTGGATCAACTCAATCCCAGGCATTTTTATCATTAATATAGTCAGATACTTTATAATATGCCCTGCTACACAATTTGGCTTTAATAGTAGTTTTAAATTTGTTTATTGTATTACAGTTTTGTTCCATAATTTATATCATAATTGAATTCCGTTGTACTGTATTTTGATATATCTCGTAAGTTTAGCCAGCGTTTGCAATGTACGCGTACAAAAAAATATTTTTTACAACATCACATTAAAATCTTTGAAATTCTCGTCTTATCTCTACTATAATATGAATGTACCTGTTATACATATAAATCTCCCTATTGAAGTACTCTGCCTATTGATAAAAACCTTTATAATCCGTTGCGTAGTTTAAAAAATCTAAAAGCGTACAGGCGGCGGTGAGCAACTTTGTTTTATACTATGTAGACATAATTGTAATTACTAAATACATTCGTTAAAATACGAAACTTGGTAATAATTATTATTGCGCACGGGTCGTCGTGTGTGCAATACGTTGCCACTTCGTGCATTATGTCATGCATGCTCATGCATGCCGTGCGCGGGTGAGATGGGTATACAATACGTATACTTAGTTTTTACTTCAATAATAAATTGAAGTGATTATTTCAAAATAAAGGGACTTTTACCTACACTGAAGTATCTCATGAAAGTTACATTACATATAAATTATCTTTAATTAATTTATTTAAAAAGAAAACGATTAAGTACCTACATAATATTGGCCTATTCTATCAATTAGCTAGGAGGAAAAACTGATACCATTTAAAAAAAACATGTTCTTACCCGTTTCAAGCCATTTACAACCGTTGACAACGGTTAAAAACAATCGTTTTCACCCGCTCGGTTGAAATCGTTAACAACCAGCTTTGCATCTATAGGTAGGACCCAGCAAGGGGTCGTGCCGTGCTCCGTCCAGTCAGACATTCTGTAGCGGCGGGGCATGGCAAGACCTCGTGCTCTAAGTACCAGTGCCAAATCGCATAACCTGCATTGTCCAGTGATAGAAGATACCAGGCTTTTGTCCTCTACTCTGTCGGCTCAGCGACTTCTCTTTTGAACCTCAACACAACATAAATGGCACCGAAAAGGAATAGGAAAAGAAATATTATAGCGGCTGCTCCTTCCACAATAAATGTGGATTTTTGAAACATCAGGGGACTACACTCCAATATTAATGCGGTTCACTATCATTTCGAGACCGCTTGGCCGACCCTTCTTTTCCTCACGGAGACACAAATATCCTCACCGGCCGACACATCTTACTTACGTTACCCCGGGTACAAACTTGAACACCTATTAGTACGTCGTGCCGGGGTATGTATGTACGTTCGGGAGGATATTTGTTGTCGCCGTCTTCATAGCCTGGAAGACAGGGACCTGTTATTATTATGGGTGCGCGTGGATCATGGCGGCCACACCCGAATCTACACGTGCCTTTACAGGTCCTATAGCGGTGATACAGACACAGCCCGTTTATTTGAGCACCTGCAAATGGCAACTGACAAAGTTATCAAGCAGTATCCCTCCGCGGAGTTAGTGATTTTGAGAGATTTTAATGCCCACTACACCGAATGGCTTGGCTCTCGGTGCACTGATTCCGCGGGGAGATCTGCTCATGACTTTGCTTTAGTCTATGGTTTCTCCCAACTGGTACATTCTGCGACGAGAGTACCAGACAGATAGAGGACCATACAAGCTTCTTACTGGACCTTCTGCTGGACCACACGTCCGGATGAGTATAACATCTCGGTGGATGCGCCGTTTGGCTCATCGGAGCAATGTCTCATCCGGACCCAAGTGCCCTGTGCCAGGCGTGATCCACCTCGGCCTACCGGATGGCACTATAAGCCGGCAGACTAGGACGGATTGCGTGAATTCTACGCGTCGTACCCGTGGAGGCAGCTTTGTTTCAAAACAGATGATGTCGAATCCTGTGCGACTACGGTAGCTGCGGCGATATTAGATGGCATGGAATGCTACATTCCCAATCGCTTTGTGGCTACAGCGGTAGCTAAAAATCGACCGTGGTTTAATCGGCCTTGCAAAGAAGCTAAACTTCTCAAATAGGCTGCTTTCGAGGCTTGGACCACGGCGCGTGCGAATGGAAATCCAGATGTCTCAGTATTGAAACGTAAACTGAACGCTGCCTCGAGGTCCAGTAAGAGGGTAATCGCCAGAGCTAAGTTTAATTTCGTCGGTAGAGTTGGTGAGCGGCTTGCAAGCCTTCCGTTTGGGATCCGTGCTTTCTGGTCGCTGGCTAAAGCTGCCGAGGGAAACTTTTGTCAGTTGTCTAGTCCACCATTGCAAAAACCGGATAGCAGTCTGGCATACAGTGCTAAAGAGAAAGCCGATTTACTGGGTAATCTCTTTGCCTCTAACTCGACTTTGAATGACGGGGGAGCTGTGCCACCTACCATCCCGAGATGCAGTAGCTCAATGCCGGAAATCTCAATTACCCAACGAGATATCCGGCGGGCGTTGCTCTCCCTCGACATTCATAAGTCGAGTGGGCCAGATGGCATTCCAGCAGTGGTGCTAAAGCAGTGTGCTCCTGAGCTGTGTTCTGTGCTAACGCGCCTTTTCGTGCTTTCCTACTCCTTTGGGCAAGCTCCGTCTTCGTCGAAGACCGCCAATGTGCACCCGTTGCCCAAAAAGGGCGGTAGATCAGACCCTTCGAATTACAGGCCTATTGCCATAACCTCCCTTCTCTCCAAGGTGATGGAGCGTGTGATAAACACACGACTCCTAGCATACCTAGAGGATCACGATTTAATCAGCGACCGTCAATACGGCTTTCGCCACGGTCGTTCGACTGGTGATCTTCTAGTGTATCTTACACACCGCTGGGCTTCGGCGATCGAGAGTCAAGGTGAGGTATTGGCTGTCAGCCTAGATATGGCAAAGGCGTTCGATCGGGTCTGGCTGTGGTTGACGATGGTTGCTCCAATAGCATGGATATCAATGTTGGTGTCACACAGGGCTCTGTACTGTCCCCAACGCTGTTTCTGCTGCATATCAATGACATGTTGTCAATTGATGGCATTCATTGTTATGTGGATGATAGTACTGGGGTCACTTATGACACAGGCCGTGCTAGTACCCCTCGTTCACTTGTGGAGGAAAGCCGCGTTAGACTTGTGTCTGAAATAGAGTGTGCTTTGGGTAGGGTCTCCAACTGGGGACGGTTGAACTTGGTTCAATTCAACCCTACCAAGACACAAGTCAGCGCGTTCACCGCTAAAAAAACCTATTTGATGTAGTCCCCCAATTCCAGAACACGCCACTAACCATTGCCAAGAGTATTGAGATTCTCGGCGTCGAGATCTCCAGCGAAGTTCAGTGCCGAAGCCACTTGGAAGAAAAGGTCAAGCTGGCGTCAAAGAAACTTGGTGTGCTCAACAGAGCCAAACAGTACTTCAGCGCGGGGCAAAGACTTATATTTTAGATAAGTCCCAAGTCAGACCGCATATGAAGTACTGTAGTCATCTCTGGGCGGGGGCACCTGGTTACCAGCTAGGACCTTGTGACTCGGTGCAAAGGCGAGCTGTGAGAATCGTGGATGATCCTGAACTCACACACGGTATTGAGCCCTTGAGTCTAAGGAGAGATTTCGCCTCCCTTTGCGTGTTCTACCGATTGTACAATGGGTTGTGTTCTGAGAAATTCGTTCGTTATCATGCCAATAGCCTCGTTTTACCATCGCACTGCTCGCCGACGGCTGAGAGTTTACCCTCATACACTGGAACCGCAATGGTCGCGTACTGTGCGGTTCCTGAGAAGCTTTCTACCGAGAACTATTAAGTTGTGGAATGAGCTCCCTGCTGAGGTTTTCCAAGGGACTACAGTATGGGGTTCTTCAAGAAAGGCGTGAAGAGGTTCTTAAAGGGTCGGCAACGCAAGAGTGACACCCCTGGTGGTTGCAAATGTCCATAGGCTACGGTAACTGCTTATCATCAGGCAGGCCGTAAGCTTGTTTGCCACCTTAGTGGTATAAAAATCTTTAAAAAAAAAGAGTTAGATGGGGTCGTTGCGCATGTCATTCTAACCGAACACTTAGGTCTACCGCAGTCTGTCTATGGATGGGTTTATCTATCTTGAGTTTTCCGTGCTCCGAGGGCACGTTAAGCCGTCGGTCCCGGCTATTGTCGATAGATGACAGTCGTTAAGCTAAGTCAGTGGCCCTCGGGCGGCTGAAAACACTGGCCTCCGCCAATCCGCATTCGAGCAGCGTGGCAGAGTAAGCTCTAAACCCCTTCCGTTGAAGGGAGACTAAAATTTCAAGTCTTTTTGTGTTTATTTTTTTTTACTCATGCATTTGGATAAATACTCAGTATAAATGAGTAAAAATGGATAAATACTAATATTTATCTTTCCGTCTCAGTAAATACTATTTAGTATTTACTGACCGCCCATCTCTATTCACGATCGAGGTGTCGCCTTAAGCGCTAACCACCGAGCTCGTCAGGTTCAGTTGAAATTTGTGTGTAGGTACATATATGAATTTATGTGATCCAAATACAATCTTGAATTTTTGATATGGGAACCAGTTTTGTCGGCAAATCATATAAATTACAGAAATTTGTGTATGTATGTATATGAATTTCTTTGATCCAGATACAAACATTCGAATTTTGTATATGGGATTCACTTTTAGCGGCAAATTAGATAAATAAGAAAAAAAAAAAGAAATTTGTGTAAGTAGGACGTAACAAAATGTACCCCGACAAAAGATGGACATTACACCTTCATGGTTTACCTAATTAATAAATTAATAGAAGAAAAATATATAATAGAAAAACGATAAAAATGCGTTTGTTGTTTTTACACGGTTACATTACATTCCATGTGGCACTCGGCTATCCTCGACCCGCCTGACACCACACTCTTGCATCTCCACCTATGTATCTAAATTCGCATCGCGGGGCGGGTCGGCGCGCGTCGCCTTCGGGCAATATGGAAATAATCTATGGAGACGACACCGATTTTACGTAGTAACTGAACTCACCGCTACGGTCCGGAGGGTTAAGTAGAACGCGCAGCCCTCATTGGCTAGATCACGGATCAACATCGCGGCACTTATCGAGTTATTGGTTCGGGAGGCATACAAGCATACGCCCCACCTGATGTAAAGCGGGGCAGTAGCCTATTAATGCGTGTAATATATTAAGTATCACTCGCGCTATGCCTCCTCTGCTTACATAGCAACTCCTTGGGAGCTCACTGGTGACCTCACTCACACGCAGGAACACAACAACCCTTTACGTAGTGATTATTTGGCTGCGGTTTTCTGTGAGGTGGAGGTACTTCCCCAGACATTGGTCAGTAGGGTAGAATCGCTGTTATATTTATGCGCTAAAACACAACCTTTGTGTGAGTGCGGGATGCCTTCATGCGTAAATGGTTTGTTGGTTTGTATCTCCGGGGGACGCCCTGACACGCAATTCGGTGTGCTTTCGGACTACAACTGCAATTCGTTAAATTAACAGGGGTCGCGCCGAGCTACCTTCTGTCACATGACCCCCAAGTGTTGCCAGTGCTTATGGGACATATATTATAGCCTATTGGCTAAGGCGGTATGTCGAGCTCGGTGGCTCAGTCGTTAATGACGCGACTTTGACACCAATGCTCGTGGGTTCGATTCCCACACAAGACAAACATTTGTGTGCGTGAACATGTCTGTTTGTCTTGGTCTGAATGTTTTAAGAGAGGTAGGGCGCATCAGTGCAGCCCGTCTGGGGAAGTACCTCCACCTCACAGAAAACCGCAGCCAAATAACAACTCCCTGGAAAGTTGTGTTCCTGCGCGTGAGTGAGGTCACCAATTGCTGCGTAAGCAGCAGAGGAGGCATCGCGCGAGTGATACTTAATATATCGCAAGCGTTAATAGGCTACGGTACCCGCTTTACACCAGGTGACCCGTATGCTTGCATGTCTCCCAACGTAGTATAAAATCAAAAAAAAATATGGTTTTTTGGTTTGTATCTCCGGGGGACGCCATAACATGCAATTCGGTGTGCTTTCGGACTAGAATTGCAATTCGTTGGCAATTGGCAGGGGTCGCGACGAGCTACCTTCTGTCACATGACCCCCAAGTGTTGCCAGTGCTTATGGGACATGTATTATAGCCTATTGGTTAAGGCGATCTCATAACACTGGTCTCAACGAGCTGCCGCTGGTCAGAGTGGTTATGCCACTTCATTTACTCGAGTAAACGAAGAGATGTACCCGAGTCCAGAGATGTATGTATATCTTCATGCCAGGCCATTGTGTGGTAGAGAGTATCGTGCGCCATAAGACACGGTCATCACACACCTCACTCGCCTCTTTAACGTTCATAACTCTTTTAATGCACGCTGGCTGGTTTCTGTGGCTGATGACATCGCCTTCTAATATAACACGACCGATTTGGTAATGGTAGGTTAGTCTTGGTCTGCCTCGGCTCTACATCCGTCCACTTTCGCATTGTATATCTGTTTCGTCATTTTTTATTGCATTCTTTCTACATGACGAGCTCGGTGGCGCAGTATTAACCCTTCGAAACCCGGGTGGTCGTATACGACCGCGAAATGTATGGGAAAACGTATATAACGGGTTCTGACTGCTCAAGAGGGGTAGAGCGCATCAAAGTAGCCCGTCTGGGGAACTACCTCCACCACACAGAAAACTTCAGCCAAATACCAATTCTCTAAAGGGTTGTAGTGCTTCTACTTGTGAGTGAGGTCTCCAGTAAGCTACGAGTACTAAGGAGGGTACTGTGTTAGCAGCGGAGGTGGTATCGCGCGAGTAATACTTAATGTGTTGCAAGCGTTTGTAGGATACGGTAACCGCTTTGCTTCGGTTGGGCCGTATGTTTGTATGCCCTCCGACGGTGTATAAAAAAAAAGTCTAAATCAACGGAGCATGCCTTTTTTTCTTATATTAACACCGATACTCTTTCAGACCAACTCTCCATTTAACGTCATCATTACGAACGCAGCCTGCAAGCGTTGTGCCAACAAATTTTGCACAATGCTCACATCTCCACAACATTTATTGTTCTTTCCTGCACTCATCACAAGGCCGCCCATCTCGGGACTGGCAGAGCCTTTTTATCCATTACCCGAGACCCTACACTTACCACAGCAGCAGCTCTTAAGGCGGCCTGTAGTCTCTCTATGTGCTGTATGGCTGCCCGGAGGATCTCCAGCTTGGGCAGTCTTCCGCTGCCCGCACGAGCACGTATGCGGAGTTCTTCGAATGCTGCGTTTACCTAAAAATAAATAATTGTCTGTATCGTACTGCTATAAAATCTAATATCTATCTATAGCTTCACGCCAAATCCCTTGAAGCAGAGAGAACAGATCGCGACGTGACTCGATCCTTACATACCTCAATCGCTTCTTTAACATCCATGCACGCTCGCCGGTTTTCGCGTTGTAGGTATATCTGTTTCGTAATTATTTCTTCCTGCATTCTTACGACCTGTACGAGCCAATGGAGCATGCCTCTTCTTATTTTAACAGCGACACTCTCTTTCAGACCAACTCTGATTTAGAATTAGAGTTTTTTTTATACTACGAGTACGTCGGGAGGCATCCAAGCATACGGCCCACTTGATGTAAAGCGGGTACCGTAGCCTATAAACGCTTGCGATATATTTAGCATCACTCGCGCGATGCCTCCTTTGCTGCTTACATAGCAACTCCTTGGGAGCTTATTGTAGAGTTGCATCATAATTGCGAATATAGTCTGCAAGTGTTACGTCACAAATTTCCGACCGCGTTTATCCTACTTTCATGCTCTCTCTGCCATACCCTTCCCATAAATAAGCGTTGGAATCTAAAATCTAATATAACAAAATATAAATAAAATAATCTTAAAACAAAAAAAAACAGGCCAAGTACGAGCCGAACTCCGTGCACCTAGGGTTCTGTGCAGTCGTGTAACTATGTGAATAGTTCGTTCATCAAAAAACTGTTGTACCCCATACATCGACGTAGGTCATGGTTAGTTTACCAACTGCAAAACAATGATTTCTTTTCAGGCCCACCTGATGTAAGGTTGATGTAATCTGACGAGCTCGGTGGCGCAGTGCCGAAACGCGCTGTTACTTTGAGACCAACGCTCGTGGGTTCGATTCCCACACAGGACAAACATTGTGTATGAACATGTCTGTTTGTCTTCTTCTGGATAATTTTAAGAGAGATAGGGCGCATCAAAGCAGCCCGTCTGGGGAAGTACTTCCACGTCACAGAAAACCGCGGCCAAATAACAATTCCCTAGAGGGTTGTTGTATCCCTGCGTGTGAGTAAGGTTACCAGTAAGCTACTAAAGAGATGCTGTGCTAGCAGCAGAGGCGGCATCGCGCGTGTAATACTTAATGTACCGCGAGCGTTTATAGGATATGGTAACCTCTTTCTATCAGGTGGGCCGTAGCTTGTTTGTCTCCCAACGATGTATAGAAGAAATAGGTGGTTACCTAAGCCTATGACCTTGGAACACGTTAAATACCACTTGCGCGATCAAATACCACCGCAATGCCACCTCTGCCGCTAACACAGCCACTTCTTAGGAGTTTACTGGTGACCTCACTCACTTGCAGGAACATAACAACCCTCCAAAGAATTGTTATTTATCTGCGGTTTGCCGTAAGATGGAGGTACTGCCTCAGGTGGGCTGCTTTGACTTTACCTCTCTTAAATGAGGAGATGAAATGCCTCTAACAAAAAACCGCAGCCAAGTAACAACTCCCTGGAGGGTGGTTGCGTTAATGCGAGTAAGTGAAGGTACCGGTCATTTCCTGAGGAATTGCTGTGTTAGCAGCAAGGATGACAAAGGGATTTTACATTAAAAAATACAAAACCCCGAGCGAAGTTCGTTAGTCCATGTTTTTTTTATACAACGTCGGGAGGCATACAAGCTTACGGCCCACCTGATGTAAAGCAGTTACCGTAGCCTATTAACGCTTGTAATACTTATGTATCACTCGTGCGATGCCTCCTCTGCTGCCTACATAGCAACTCCTTAGGAGCTTACTGGTGACCTCACTCACACGCGGGAACACAACAACCCTCTAGGGCGTTGTTATTTGACACGACTGAGCCACCGAGCTTGTCATCATCCAATGCCGCGGTGAAGAGTTTCGGAGATACAACATCATCCAGTCTTACACCTTTTTGCACTTGGATCGGTTTCGTACTCTGGTCCTGCCATGCAATTCTGTAAGAGCAAACGTCCTTACATCCTCGGAAACATCGACTGTTACAGCCTTGAACACAAAATTGCAACTTTTTGGTGTCGCTTTTCATGGTTGTGCGACACTAGCGCCGCAAGGCTGCGTTTGGAATTGGAATTCTACAAGGCAAACAGCCTCGCGTACGCTTACAGACTTATAGAATATCAAATAATTTAGCCGTGATCGCAGTAGACGATGTCAAAGCTGTGACATCTGTGATCACAGCGACGCACACTGCCATTACGAGTCGCTTAGAGAATTGCATGGCTGTACTCGGATATACATCGTTGCCTACTGTATAAGCACCTCAACGCTTCGATGTACCGATAGTCACTTCGGCATCGCTGGAGACTGCAGCACCGCCCATGTCTCAACGGAATCAAAGGCTATTTCGTAGTCCACATACGTCAGAGATAAGGGCAGATTATACTCAGTCTTCTGTATGATCTGATAGAGAGAATTGATGTGGCATAATCATTTTTTCAGAGCGGTAGGGCGCATCAATGCAGTCTGTCTGGGGAAGTACCTCCACCACACAGAAAACCGCAGCCAAAAAACAACTCCCTGGAAAGTTGTGTTCCTGCGTGTGAGCGAAGTCACCAGTTGCTGCGTAAGCAGCGGAGGAGGCATCGCGCGAGTGATACTTAATATATCGCAAGCGTTAATAGGCTACGGTACCCGTTTTAGATCAAGTGGGCCGTATGCTTGTATGCCCCCCGACGTTAAATAAAAAAATCGGCTAAGTGCGAGTCGGACTCGCGCATTAAGGGTTCCGTACCACTATCCATAAAAACGGCAAAAAAATCACATTTATTGTATGGGAGCCCCCTTAAATATTTGTTTTATTTTAATTTAATTATTTATTCTTAAAGTGAATATATAACTAAATATTCTGTAAATATTTCAAGTGTGTACCTCTTGCCGTTATCAATATCGAGCAAAAACGAGCAAAAACATCACGTTTGTTGTATGGGAGCCCCCTTAAATATTTATGTTATTCTATGTTTTAGTATTTGTTGTTATAGCGGCAACAGAAATACATCATCTGTGAAAATTTCAACTGTCTAACTATCACGGTTCGTGCGATACAGCCTGGTGACAGACGGACGGACAGCGAAGTCTTAGTAATAGGGTTCCGTTTTACCCTTTGGGTACGGAACCCTAAAAAAAGATGGTATATATATGTCATGGTTCGGACATGTAGAAAGAATGCAAGATGAAAGAATGACGAAGCAGATATACAATGCAAAAGTGGAAGGATGTAGGAGCCGGGGAAGGCCAAGACTTGCCTACCTTGACCAAATTGGTCGTGTTCTATCAGAAGGTGATGTCAGGAGCCCTAGAAACCGGCGAGCGTGCATGAGAAGAGCAATGAATGTTAAAGAAGCGAGTGAGATATGTAAGGATCGAGTCACGTGGCGCTCGGTTCTCTCTGCCTACCCCGCAAGGGATTTGGCGTGAAGTTATAGATAGATAGATATATATGTCATCTACGGTGCTAAAGCCTTTTCAGAATTCAGCTTGTTCGGGAGGCTTCCATCAAGTCTGCTTGCGAAACGGTTAGTGATGACGATATCGGCATATAGTTCTTCAAAAGGGTCTTATCACCCTTTTTGAAGAACAACATGCTTCCGGTGTTTCACCGCAATGTATGACAGAATTGAATAACCTCTGAAGGACTACAAGTATCGGCTTTCCGCCCGCTTTCAGAAGCTCCGCCGTACCTAATTCCGTCCTCACCCGGTACCCTCCCATTTTTAAGGCATTGGAGAGCCATACGAATCTCTTACAGACTGATGTCCGGGATATCTTCGGCATAGTATCGGGTCAGTTTAGCTCTTGGCCGACCCACTAGGCTCGTCTGTAGCGATTTGACAAAATTTTAGCAGGAAGGCAAAAACGCAGCTAACCGTGATTAAAACGACAGTATATCATCAAAAAGTGGTATCAGGAGCCATAGGAACCGATGAGCGTGCATGAAAAGAGCTATGAACATTAAATAAGCTATAAAGGTGTGTAAGAACCGAGTCATGTGACGCTTCATTTGCCTACTCCGTAAGTGGCCTGGCGTGGAAGGTACAGACAAATTGTTGGATACGAAATTTCCGAATAAATATTGTTTTCACATTTCATGGATATTAATGAAAATGCTCTTTACGCGTCATGTTATTAGCTTTTGTCAAGTATGACCAATTTGTTATGCCACTTTTTTAGGGTTCCGTACCCAAAGGGTAAAACGGCACCCTATTACTGAGACTTCGCTGTCCGTCCGTCCGTCCGTCCGTCCGTCCGTCCGTCCGTCTGTCACCAGGCTGTATCTCACGAACCGTGGTAGTTAGACAGTTGAAATTTTCACAGATGATGTATTTCTATTGCCGCTATAACAACAAATACTAAAAAATAGAATAACATAAATATTTAAGGGGGCTCCCATACAACAATCGTGATTTTTTTGCTCGTTTTTGCTCGATATTGATAACGGCAACAC
This sequence comes from Pyralis farinalis, assembly GCA_947507595.1. Lineage (NCBI taxonomy): Eukaryota > Metazoa > Arthropoda > Insecta > Lepidoptera > Pyralidae > Pyralis > Pyralis farinalis. The sequence continues at coordinate 5,331,538 of OX382263.1, forward strand.
GTAGACGCTTAAAATATTCACAGAATATTTAGTTTTATATTCACTTTAAGAATAAATAATTAAATTAAAATAAAACGAATATGTAAGGGGGGCTCCCATACAACAGACGTGATTTTTTTGCCGTTTTTATAGATAGTGGTACGGAACCCTTCGTGCGCGAGTCCGACTCGCACTTGACCGATTTTTTATTTTAAGACAGCCAAGACGTGAGCTCAGAGTTTGGATGTTTTGTTAGGAACCACTGCACTAGACTATCCACAACTCTTTTTGTTACAACATTGTGACGATGAATTTCCCGAATTAGATTTCAACAGATTATCCATTTTCAAAGAATGTTACGTGTTTCCTGCACGCATCAAGAACATTTTATTGGTGTATAAAAATACACAAAGAATTTACTAATTAACAAATTATTCATTTTATACACACGTCAAAACATCTGCTCTTTGATATAATAAATAAAATACGCCGTTTCCAACTATATATAAATAGGTCAAAGGTGTGTTTCGCGGCGTCTACGTCACAGTTCCGTATATTAAAGTCAATATCATTTAATAAAGGAATATTCTGTCAATGTTTCGGATTCTCTATGGTTATGTATATTTTTTTAATGTTGATTTCGGCACAAGAGCTTACGTATGTAATTAATATTTGTTTAATATGTATGTACCTACTGAGCATAGATTACAGGAAACATTCAACTCTAAAAGAAATAAAACTAATACTAAATTTAAATAAATCCGTATAATTAAAAATCAATGTATGTATGTTTGTTCTCTATGGGCTCGAAAACGGCTGTGGCGATATTGATAATAATTTCAGGAAATCTTCAGATTAGTCCAGCGAGTGATCCTATCAAGTTTGGTAACGATCGCACCACCAGTGCGAAGCCGGGGCGGGTAGCTAGTACATTATAAAACTACAACTAAATTTAATGAGCTTGGTCGCAACTAGTAACACTACTTTGTCACCAACGCTCGCGGATCGATTCCCATAAAGGACAAACATTTGTGTGCAAAAACAGGTCTGTTTGTCTTTGTCTGGGTGTATCACGTATTAAAACAAATATCTAATCAGTTATCTAGTACCCACAATAGAAGCTTCCCTGACTTTGGGGCTAGATAGCCTGTATAATTTATCCTACAATATTAATTTATCTAACAAATTTATAAAGTAATAACCTAAAAGAGTAAAAGTGTTGTCTCTGCGGCATTGTACTAACGATGCTGGCAACATTTCCGCGCTGAATCCCAGTAATAATTCGCTGAGGGAGAAAACTATCAGCTCTTTGGTCTCGTTGGAACATATTAACTGGAACATATATGTACTAGTTGCCGTGTAGTTTGCCGTGTGGTGCCGGCATAGAATTGCGCCACCCTCTTTCGTCTTGTGGGTGCCCTAAGAGTCGGCTGAGGGAAACACACAACCACATGACGGGCAGCAGCGTCGTCTCGTGCACTGCCTCAAACTGTGCATCATAGTGGTTGATACACTATGATGCACAGTTTGAGCCACCTCACAGAAAACTGTAGCCAAACAACAATTCTCTGGAGGGATGTTGTGTTCTTGAATGAGTTCACCAGTAAGCTCCTAAGGCGTTGCTGTGTTAGCAGCAGAGGTGGTATCACGCGGGTGATACTTAATGTATAATAAGCGTTCGCCCATCCCGGCGGGTCGAGGAGAGTTGAGAGTCGTAAGTATCACTCGCGCGATGCCACCTCTGCGTAATGGATTAGGAAACGGGGTAACGCGAAGAAGACTATTCGGTCACGTATAGATTGTACTGCAGAACCCTAAAAATTGGGATTTGTGTCGGTTGGTGCAAATGAGGCGAGTCTAATAAGCGGTCGGCGAGTAATTCTGTCGCATCGCTTAGGGTGTACACACACGAACGGCTGCGATATATTTTTAGATATTTTTTTGCATGTTTTTAAGTTTTATTAATAAACTTCTAATAATGTCACAATAAAAGCTTTAAAAGAACTCAGAGTGATTGTGAACGTTTTAAATTACAGTATGTAGTTACAATTATATAGCGATGAAGGGCGCATCAAAGCTGCCCAAATGGGAAAGTACCTCCACCTGACAGAAAACCGCAGCCAAATAACAACAGCCTAGAGGGTTGTTGTGTTCGTATGTATGAGGTAGGTCACCAGTAAGCTAAGGAGTTGCTGTGTTAGCAGCAGAGGTGGCGTAGCGCGAGTGATACATAGTGTATATTAGGTGAGCTGTACGCTTGTATGTCTCCCGACGTTGTAAAAAAAATATCATAATGATTGTTTGCAAATCTACTTTAACACCAAGCTCGTGGGTTCGATTCCCACACAGGACAAACATTGGTGTACATGAACATGTCTGTTTGTGTTGGCTGGGTGTTTTCATAAGAAAATAACTTACGGTTGACCAATGAGATAATTTTTACATAGTAACTCAATTCACCGCTACGGATCGGGGCGTAAAGTAGGACGCGCAGCTCTCATTGGCTAGTTCACGGATGAACATGGCGGCACTTATCAGTTTATTGATCAAAATTGTCTCCCATTGATCAGTAGCCTTGAATCGTTGAGATTTAGCGTCTAATTACGCTAAAACACAACGTTTTTGGGTGTATTCATACTCAGACAAGTGTTTTGTGGGTAGCGTGCATCAAAGCAGATCTACTGTGGAAGTAACTCCACCTCACAGAAAACAATAAACACTCACAGTAAAATATAACCCCCTGAAGGATTGAGGTTAGGGTTGCCACCTTTTTTCTTTGCAATTAAATGTACATTGGTGCACAGTGTCAAAATAAGTAACCATAATTTTTCTTCATTAATTTAAAATAATATTTTATTGCTTTCCGCGAGTTTTATCAAATTTATTATCATTGCTAAACAAGTGCATGGCATCATTACAGTCTATATTTAAGAGGCGCTGGCGACCTAACGATTTTGCACTAATCAATAACATTCCATTTTACGCAAAAATTCTTACGATCAAACTTTTTTATACCAGAGATATCAAATCATGCGAAGTAAAGTATTATCACGCCAAACAACCCAAAATAACGTACAATACATTTACATAAAGTACGTGCACAATGGTAGCCTAGCCGGGAGCAGAAAGAATAATCAAACTTCTCCGAATGCATAGACATTTATTAAAAATCTCACCAATCAGGTCATGTTAAATTAGAAACGCAATTATACCGCGATCAGCTTTAGTACAGCGCCATCTAGTGGCAATATGTGAGAATTAATCATAAACAGTTTTTGCATATTATTTAAATGTACCAAACGAAATACACGATATTGGACATACCGCCCCCTGAAGACTAACAGTTCTTCAATAAATCTATAAAAGATAACAATCTATCTCATATCATATTAAACATCAATTCGATTCATCTTGGCAAGTAATGAAAAAAAGGAAGGTGGCAACCCTAGTTGTGGTGTTCCTAGGAGTGAGTGTAGTTAGCAGTAAACTCCTTAGTGTTGTTGTTATTTTTTTTATACTACGTCGGGAGGCATACAAGCATACGGCCCATCTCATGTAAAGCGGGTACCGTAGCCTATTAACGCTTGCGATATATTATCACTCGCGTAATGCCTCCTCTGCTGCTTACACAGCAACTCCTTGGGAGCTTACTGGTGACCTCACTCATACGCAGGAACACAACAACCCTCTAGGGAGTTGTTATTTGGCTGCGGTTTTCTGTGAGGTGGACGTATTTCCCCAGATGGGCTGCTTTGATGCACCCTACCTCTCTTAAAATATCCAGACCAAGACAAACAGACACGTTCATGCAACAAATGTTTGTTTTGTGTAGGAATCGAATCCACGAGCGTTGGCGTCAAAGTCGCGTCACTCACGACTGAGCCACCGAGCTCGTCAAAGTTAGCAGTCGTTAGCAGCGAGTGTGGCAACTCGCTAGCGATACTGCTTGTATTGCAAGTGTTCATAGGTTACGGTTACCACTTTACATCAGGTGGGCCGGCTACTTGAATGCCTCCAGATGTTGGATAATATAAAAGGTGCCTTTATCACGACTGAACTGAACTGATCATTATGCAATTCAATACTGAGGTAACTGACCATAGGCTACTTATACTGCGACAACGAGATTTTAACGAGCACGGTGGCGCGGTTGTTAGTAGAGCTACTTTGACACCAACGCTCGTGAGTTCGATTCCCACACAGGACAAACATTTGTGTGCATGAACATGTCTGTTCGTCTTGGCCTGGGTGTTTTTAAGAGGGGTAGGGGGCAAAGTCCTCTTAAGTAAAGAGACTCAAATAATCGCCGGAACCGTTATCCAGCCATGTACTGGATAACGGTTCCGATGATTATTTGAGATTTTTTTTATACGTCGAGAGGCATACAAGCATACAGATCATCTGGTGTAAAGTTTACCATAGCCTATAAACGCTTGTAATATCGAAAGTATATCAATCAATAGGGCGGTCTCTTATCCACTATCGCTGCTCAAATCAATCAAATTGCAGATTAAAATATTATATTGATACATGAAATGAAAACAAACATTATTTTTGGCCACAAATTGAAAAAGAACTAGCTAAAATTACAAAAGGCTACAATAACAGTCTACAATAAAATTCAGGCAAATGCTAAACCATTAAGGATGTAAAATGATTATAAAAATCGGCCAAGTGCGAGTCGGACTCGCGCACGAAGGGTTCCGTGCCATTATGTACAAAAACGGCAAAAAATCACGTTTGTTGTATGGGAACCCTCCTTAAATATTTGTTTTATTTTAATTTAATTATTTATTTTTGAAGTGTAAGTGTCTACCTATTGCCGTTATCAATATCGAGCAAAAACATCACGTTTGCATGGGAGCCCCCTTAAATATTTATTTTATTTTAATTTAATTATTTATTCTTAAAGTGAATATATAACTAAATATTCTGTGAATATTTCAAGCGGCTCCCATACAATAAACGTTCCGTTTTACCCTTTGGGTACGGAACCCTAAAAATAGCACGATACGAGAACTTTGTGGAATGAAAGTTGATGTAGTGACAAAAAATGAAAACGATATGCTGAGATGGTTTGGTCATTTAGAAAGAATGAATGACAAAAGAGTTACGAAAGAAGTGTATCAGGCGAGAGTGAATGGAGATTTCGTGAGGGGCCGCCCTAAACGCACACATAGATCAAATTGGTGATGTGTTGAAAGGGCCAAATCAAAAGCACCCAAAACCGAAGAGCATGCATGAAGAGGTTGATGAGTGTGGAAGAAGCGAGAGAGGTATGTTTGGATCGGTGCACCTGGCGTTCCATAGTCTCTGCCTACAAAGGGAGACAGGCGTGGTGATATGTATGTAAAAATGATTAAATTATACACATGTGCACATATGACTCTATATTCAGGAACACCGTTCCTATATGAATTCTATATGTTTGTCTGTGCGTTTGTCTGTCGCTTTTTTCGAATAATCGAATTTAGACTTCAGATTCGGATTCTGCATAAAAAAGTAGAATAGGAATGTTCAGGAACACCGTTCCTATCTCTTAAGGAACATGGTCAAAATGGCCGAAAAATTAAAAAAAAAAATTGAATTGTTATATAATTGACGAGCCAGGTGTTCCTGTAGCAAGCGTGCGCATTCTCAACTGGTTTTTTTATAGAACATCGGGTGGCACAAAGCCATACAAGCATATAAATGTTTGTCCTGTGTGGTAATCGAACCGCACAGCACCGGTGACAAAGTAATGAAAGACCAATTGTTTTTTTTTCTGTTTACTTACTAGTGAAAATTTTTAAATGTATGGCTTACCTATGTATTGAGCCCTCCCCCTAACCACACAAAGACGAGCAGTGTGACAGATTTATCGTCGAGCGATCACAATATTTAACGGGAGTACAAAATGGTAGACGCTAAAATAAAAATATATTGTAGCCTTTGAAAGCGGCAGTAAATTTCTGTTTATGTGAAATTAAGATGTCTCCCGTATATTTGAGTGTTTATTGACGGCGGGGCTAATTTTGTTTTCTAAGGGCGTCGACGAACGTGCGATTGGATGAATATCCTCGACTTTGTCGTCTTTATTTGCGTGATAATGTTCGTTATCGGTGCTAAAAGGGATAATTTGCAATGACGCGATGGCAAAAAGGAATGAAAAGTACTTTAAGTCTCGAAAAAAATAGCAATTTTTTTAAATATGTTTTTTAATTATATACATACAGGTAAATATTATACGCGAGTACATCCAAGTTTAAACATTCAAAGGATCGGATTAATTTTAATAACAGAGGTATCGTAGGATTCCTTGCGACAGATGACAATTCTAAGCTGGTTGAGAAATCAAAAGTACATTCTTCACGTTCTATGTGATTCGAGATGCCGAGAATAGAATATCGGTCTAAGGGTCAATTCCCACTGAAAGAGCAGCTGCCGCGAGGTACATACCCTCCTTTGACTAGTCGCTACAAGGTTCCTGTAGCCTCGCGGTTGCTCCTTGTGCCACGCTAACTGTTCTATCGTTTCAAATAAAACTAGTAAATAACAGCAAGCTGTGTAGGCAGAGCTGATATTTATTAAATTTAAAAAATATTTAAATATTTTATTTTTAATTTTTTAAAAATATATGGAACCCTGTACGACATCTAGCGACGAGTGCTGTTATTTTGTCTGTTGATGGGAGTGCAGTGCAGACTCTGCACTGCAGAGTGGCCGGCCATACGTTTTCCCATATGTTTTTTTTTCTAATTGGAACGATTTTGGACCGTTCTTCCTCACCAACGAACATTTAAATTTCAAATTAAAGGATACAAAACTACAATATGTTAGCTATTAGTGTGTCGATTTTGGAGTTTCTCACTATTACCGTCTAAACGCTAGCTGGATGACATCAGTCTACCCCAAACGGCAATTTTGAGGGTAATGTGGCTCCGCTGGCTATCGCAGCTCTGCCAATTAACCTTTTTTCTTTAGCCAAATAAGATTCAAAATACTCGGTAATTTATTGCGCCGAAAAGCCGCTGCGCGCAGCACCTCTTTCAGTGAGAATTGACGCTAAAAGATATAGTTTAGAAGCAGTGGCAATCTAATTGATAATGAACCAGCCTGTTAACCGTCTGGTTCCTGGTTAAAAAATATTCGTATCGTTTATTGCAACTACGAGTATGCGTAGCATTATAGACTCTGTCGGGGGCCGCTGTACAGTACTCTTATTAGTATTAGTAATTAATAACAAAAACATATTATAAATATACTAGGCCACTCAGAAAGTATTGCGGAAAAAAGTTTTTATGTATGAGAGACTGGCCAGTTATAATCAATTTTGAAAATATTATTATTTATAAGTAAAAATAGGTACGTTCCAATTTCAAACTTTCCCTCCACATTTTTTGCAAGCTATAAGTTTCGCGCTATAATTTTTTACGATTTCAAGTGTCGCCTGAAACCGGACGAATCGTACGATAGACTTCAAATGGCGTTCATGGATGAACGCCCTTCCGAGGCAACCGTGTATCGTTGGTATAACGAATTCAAGCAAATTTAAAATCGAGTGTGTACGACTGCCCTAAAAACAAATGTAATTGCAATATTTTATTAAGTATCTTCTTACTTGCAACATTTGTGAATGTTTTTCACTAATATTGTTCGGAAATCGTAAAATATGGTTATTCGTACGTTCACGTTGATTTAAATAAGGATGCATATAGTATACGGCCTACGTGATGTATAGAGGTTACCGTATCCTACGAACGCTTGCGATGCAGTATCACTCACACGTTGCCCTACTGCTAACAAAGCAGCACCTTAGTACAGTCATGTACAGTCTACCGCAAACTTTGTGTGCTCAAAGTTTTTTATATACAACGTCGGGAGACATACAAGCATGCTGCCCACCTGATGTAAAGCGGTCGCCGTAGTCTATGAACACTTGTAATACATTAAGTATCACTAGCTCGATGCCACGTCTCAACAACCCTCCGGAGAGTTGTTATTCGGCCGCGGTTTTCTGTGAGGTGGTTAGAGACGAACTGCTTTGATGCACCCTAACTCTCGAAAACAAGAAAAATAATAAGAAATGTGAACCTTCTCTGAGCATGATCATGCAGCATCATCATCTGGGCCCAGAGCCCGCTTTCAGGCTTTCACTTCTCCATTTCGCGCGGTCTTCAACATCCCTTATAGATAGTGATGTCATGTCATCCCTCACGACGTTAAGCCAGCACTTTTTTGGCCTGCCCCTTCTACCGGGACCCGGTGGAGGCGGCACGGCCAGACATTTGTTCCCCACGTAACTCGCCGGTTATCGTAAGACGTGGCCGTACCAGCCGACGACACTCTTGCAGTTTGTCTGCTATGTCACGGACATGGAGGCTACCGCGAATGCGTGAGTTCCATACGCAATCCTGTCGCGTCACTCCGCACATCCAGGGCAGCATATTCATCGGCGTGAACATGCTCTTAGCATACACTCATTCATCAAGCGGTAAGTCCCGGTTGCATCCACTACGGAGTCCGGGCTTCGCTATGATCGTGATCCAAGATGTGGCGAGTCCAGTTATTACATTGGAACGACTGCCGTCTGACCTCCGTACTTAAAGGGGAATCAGACGAGACTATGAATCATGATTACACATCCAGAAGATGTGCATGTGCAGGTTTTCTCACTGTATTTCCCCTCGCCGGGAGCAAGTGGTAGCCGAACGTAAGTAAATTGTACCTACGCGTGAAAACCGAGTAGACACCCGCCGTGGTTCGAACGCGGAACCTTACGCTTGTTAGGCGTGCGGAGCCACCACCGCTCCCAACATACTCTTAGTATAAACGATAATAATTTGGGGCAATCGTTGATAAGCTCGCATAACCCTCACTTAAAGACGAACTCGGTGGCGTAGTGGTCAGTAACACCAACGCTCGTGTGTTCGATTCCGAAACAGGGCAAAATTGTGTGCGTGAACATGTCTGTTTGTCTTGGCCTGGATGTTGGGAAAGTACCTCTCCGAAAGCTGAAGTGTTGTTATGTTCCTACGAGTGAGTATGCAAGCAGCAGAGGTGGCATCGTTCGAATGATACTTAAGTTGTAAGCATTCATAGGCTACGGTAATCGCTTTACATATGATTGTATGCCTCCAGACGTTGCATAAAAAAAACAAGAATACCCTTTAGGGAGTTGTTATTTGTCTGCGGTTTTCTTTATAGCCCTATATTGCCGCAATTAGATTGCTTCTTAATAAACCTAGCTCTTGTTATAGTGGTTTCTCATTGTTTAGAAATAATGTTGAATCGCTTAATACTGCAAAAACCTGTCTGATAAGTGATAATCAAAAATGGCCTGCTAACTAAAAACCAAGTTTTCTTAATGCACGTCTCTTTTTCGAATGAGTTGAATTCATTACGTCCAAAATAAAACAGCCCATCACTCTTTAATTGTATTTAAAGTGCCTGCTTGCCACTCACGAGGCCCGGGGGACGCGCGCGTCACTACAAATTAACTGCTTGGATGGCACATCACTAATGCTGCGTAGGGTTGTCACATTGCATTCTTAGACGAGCCCGTTGATCAAATTTCTATCGATGATGTGATGATTACTTTATCATATGTTGTAGGTTTGATTCTCGTCTTGTGTTGGTCTGCATGTTTCTATGAAGTATCTACCGAGTTTTGCTCGGCATTTTTATGTAGTTTTATGTTAATTCGCCTTTTTGAAGTAGTGCTTTATTTGGTGCGTTAGAAAAAAAAATATAAGAGTGAATATTTACGAAAACCGACATCCAGAATCGACACCACGAAGTCTCATGTACAAAATTACAAAGTTTCACAATAATATCTATAACTTCGCGCCATATACCTTGCAGAGCAGGCAGAGAGTACCGACCGCTATAAGACACGGTCCTTACACACTTCACTCGCTTCTTTATCGTTCATAACTCTTTTCATGCACGTTCGCCGGTTTCTAAGACTCTTGACATCACCTTCTGATAAAACACGACCAATTTGGTCATGGTAGGTTAGTCTTGGTCTTCCTCGGCTTCTGCATCCTTCCACTTTTGCATTGTATATCTGTTTCGGCATTCTTTCATCTTGCATTCTTTCCGTTCTCTACATGTCCGAACCAACGGAACATGCCTTTTTTATCTTTACACCGACAGTCTCTTTCAGCCCAACTCTCTTTCTTAGGTCATTATTACGAATGCGGTTAGCAAGCGTTACGCCACAAATTTTGCGCAATGCTCTCTTCTCGACCACATTTATTCTACTTTCATGCCCTCTCTGCTTTATAATGATTTTTACATACACTTTAGCTGCTAAGCTGATCAAACTGATGGCCCTGTAGTTGGCGCAGTCCATACGTGAACCCTTGCCTTTATATATGGGCACGATGACAGCACGTCTCAAATTGGTCGAAACCCTTCCGGTCCTCCAGCATATTTTGCTCAAAAACCAGAAGGCGTCCCTAATGTAGGTGCCACCTAGTTTGATCATCTCTGCTGTAAACATATTGATTCCCGCTGACTTTCCATTTTTCAAACTTCGTATCGACCATTAAATCTCATTCATGGTAATGTTTTCATGGTACGCTGGCACTGCCAAGACAGTTACAGACTCATTCATTGTGCCAGCGTCCTGGACATAATCATTCATTTCTCCAAAATATTCACTCCACTGTCCTAACACTTGTCTGACCATTCTAGATGCTGAAGAACCACTTCGAGACTTCTTTACTGCCCTCCAGGAGAGTTTAGTATTAGCCTCGAAGTTCTTCGTCAGCCTCTCTACCTCATTTATAAGTAGTCTTTCACCCTTCTCTTTCACTAAAGCCTTGGTTTCCTTCATGCATCGACGGTATATTTCTTTTTTCTTCTCTTTCCTACCATCACTCTGATATAAAAATGATACGTAATCCGGCCACGCTTTCCTCTTTTTTTCCACGGAGGATTCAACCTCCGCATCCCACCAGGCATTTCCTCTCAGTGTTCTACGTCTCTTTGCACATCCACATGTTTCCTTCGCACTGTCCACCATACTTTCATTCAGATCTTTCCAACATTCGTCGACATCTGAGTCGGAAAGACTCGCATTCGCAAGTTTTTCACTAACTAGACGTACATACGTACTCCTTACACTTTCATCTTCTAATTTTACACTTCTTATTCTTTCATGATCTCCGAAAGGAATACGCACTCGCCAGTGCCTCCACTTCTTGAAAAAGCCCACAAACCGGCTTATCACCAGATAGCAGTCCTTTTCAAGAGTGGGGCCTCTGAAGGTTCTTGTCCATTAATAAATTTCAGAGACGTCTATCTATCAAAATCAAATCAATCACACTTTTCTGTTCATTCCGTCTCCACGTGCAAGTGTGAATATCCTTGTGATGGAAGAACGTGTACGACAAAAGGAGGTTTCGTTCCATACATACATCTGAAAGTAACCTGCATCGTTTACTCTCTTATCTCCGTATGGACCAAGCACAGCCTCATAACTGCTTCGCTTGGTCCCACCCAACCCATCCATTTAAATTTCCATACACATAATTATCCCTTCATTCGCATCAGCTAAATCTATAACACCCCTTACCGTCTCCCAAAACTTCTCGAGCTCCTGAGACTAGTAGAGCTTACAGGAGCATATGCTGCAACCAAAAAGTCTCGCGTAATCCTCAGTTTTATTTTAATTCAGAGAAGTCTTGGGGCTACTAAATCGTAATCTTTCACACGAGCGGCTAAGCGAGATAAAAGCACGATACCTACGACAGCACTGGCATGATCATCATCAATGTATACGGTTCTATAACAAACTTCCCAGCAATATAAGAGAATTGTCAATAAACAAATTTAAAACTACTATTAAAGCCAAATTGTGTAGCAGGGCATATTATAAAGTATCTGACTATATTAATGATAAAAATGCCTGGGAGTGAGTCGATCCAATTATAATGTAATTAATAAAATATGTAAATTTGTTTGGACACCAAAAGAGGGATGCCTGAGTTTTTTGGCAGTATTTTTATCAGTGCTCACCTAGTCATAAACTGCACGGTAGGGAAAAAAATTGTGACGATTCCAAACAAATGTAGCCATTTTTACGGAATAAAAAGATTTTGACTTTGACTTGACTTTGACATCCAGGATGGTCATGCCAGTGCTAGCGTAGGTATTCACCCCGGACTACATGGCCATCATGCCACCGGGCAGATCTTCGATGTCGCTTCCCTTTCTCTTGGTCTCTGCTACACACAACACGAAACATCCAGGCATCTCTCGTTCATTATATATATCAACTCATTCATCTTATTTTGTAATCCACCTCTCACATTCCATGTGCCTATACGACTCACAGTTCTCCTCGACCCGCTGGGTTGGGCGTTGCGTGGTGGGTGGCAGCCTCCACCACCGTATGCAATTAATCTCGCGCCGACGAGGGCGGATCGGTGCGCGTTGCTTCCGGGGGACGCCCTAATCCACGCGCCCGTGCGGTTTCCGTCCAGAATTGCAGTCCACAGTATTGGTCTGGCAGTGTCGGGGCGTGCACGCTTCTGGTACCGACCCCAATATAATATAGTATGCATATTAATACTATTTTATTTTTGCAATTACATAAATTGTAATCTACTCATGGCAGTTATTAAATTTAAATTTTTCTTTATTTATGGTACACCCAGCGACAAGTTATGTTAGATACTTTTAGCACCGAGAACTTTCCAGAACCCCTTATACTACAAATTATGGTCAGTTTTATAGGACATGGCCTTCTCGAAACGACACATTGTTCTCTTAAGAAATCTCTGGAGCAAGCAGTGGCTAAATATCCCATGGAAACAGTGCGTTAATCCATAGATTCATGACCAAATAAATTAAAGGCCTGAATCAAATCCAAAGGTGGTCATATCGAATATAATATTTTTATATACACAGCGACATCTCGAGCTAGACTATTTGCCGTACGCAATAATGTTGAAATTGTACTACAAAGACTGTTTGACCTTGGTACCGTTCTTATGGCTCACGAATAAGTGTAAAACACTTACACTTATTCGTGACTACATTTATTACATTGTTGCACGCGGTCGCCCCGATTTTTTATGGTCTTCAACAGAGGAAGTGTTAGTATATCTGTCGATAGTACGATATACGAACATAAGGCTGATACTAAGCTTTTGAAGTGTCTTGAATATGACCGATGGCTCCATGCCCACTTTATGCAAGGCAATCACTACAATTCTATTTTCTTTAACACCCCATTGCATATTGTAATATATAGATAATAAATACGAAAAAAATATGTAAAACGGTGGGAAATCGAAAGAAGTTTTTAACATAATAACGCGTTCCAAATTCTAAATACTATAATAATAATACTATATAAATAATTAAAGAGTTGAAAAAAAGAAAAGTTTCTATATAACAGTATTTATGGCCAAACTTGTTATTTTCAAAAAAAAAAAATTTAGGTATCCTCGCATGTATTTTACCTGACAATATTTATTTATTTATATTTTCTGTGTAACTAGTATCACGGTATTTTCTATAAAATTAATACCATGTATAATCTAGTAGCAACGACGGTATGGTTTTTTTATGTGGTTATAAAAAGTGGCAACCCTGCTCCGCGCCACTCCACACATATGGTAGTGATTTAGATGACTGGATCCATTTCGCCATCGATAATTCCGATAGACGCGTGCCACTGACAGTGGTTTCCGTTTCCGTAACACAGGTTCGATTCCTGTGAAATTATTTTATAAAAAAAAAGGAAAAAATCTTTATTTGCCATTGGGCCCTCGTGGACACTTAAACACGTATTGCATTTTTTAAATATAATCTTACCGTAGCTTATTCAATTGTCTTAGTTATTGTTTTTTGAAGTTATACTCCTTTTGACACGTTAGGGATAGATGATGAGAATGAGTTTCTATCTAGAATATAGACATCTAAAATCGTCACCATTTTCAAGTTTGTTACGATATCAAATACTTATTTACGAATCTACAACACGTGTTTTATATCAGTACAAATAAAATATATTCATATATACTTTTGAAACACCCAGACAAACATGCACACAAAAGTTTGTTATATGTGGAAATCGAACCCACGACCGTTGATGTCAAAGTAGCGTTACTAACGGCTACGCCACCGCGCTCCGTTTTGCTTTTTGAGTCATCATACCTGTCCTAAAAATTGTTATTTTGCACAAAAAAAACACAGAGATAAACAGAAACGAGCTGATTCACGCTTAATCAGTATGTATGTATATCTTCACACCAGGTCCCTTGGGTGTAGGCAGAGAGAACCGAGCGCCATAAGACGGTCTTTACACACCTTGCACGCTTCGCTTTATCCGTTTTTTATAAAAACAATATTCTATGTTCATTCCAGTAAATATTTTTTTTTTATATAACGTCAGTAGGTTGTAAAGTGGTCACCGTAGACTATGAATGCTTGTAATACATTGAGTATGAACCGCGCGATGCCACCTCTGCTGCTAACACAGCAACTCCTTAGGAGCTTACTGATAACCTCACTTGTACGCAGGAACACAACAACCCTCCAGAGAATTGTCATTTGGCTGCGATTTTCGGTGAGGTGGAGGTACTTCCCCGGACGGCACTTTTGACTACCTCTCTTAAACACCAGACCAACACAAACAGACATTTTTTTTATTTGTATAACTTTATTGACCACAACATTTTGGTACAATAGGCTTACTGCTAATTGCATTCTCTACCAGTCCACCTTTGAGAGTGCAGAGAATCACGATCGCGGCTTTATTATTATATCTATCTATAACTTCACACCAAATCCCTTGCTGGGTAGGCAGAGAGCACCGAGCGCCACATGACTTGATCCTTACAAACCTCACTCGATTCTTTAGCATTTACTGCTCTTCTTATGCGCGCTGGCCGGTTTCTAAGGCTCCTGACATCACCTTCTGATAAAACATGATCAATTTGGTCATGATAGGTAAGTCTTGGCCTTCCTCGGCTGCTACATCATATACTATATAAGATAATAAATATCTAAATACATATACATACTTATTATATATATACACGACGACGAGCTCGGTGGCGTAATGGTGAAACGCGCTGTTACGCTACTTTAACGCCAACGCTCGTGGGTTCGATTCCCACACAGGACAAACATTTGTGTGCATGAACATGTCTGGTTGTCTTGGTCTGGGTATTTTCTATGTATAATAAGTATGTATTTACAAAAAAATGTATTTACGTATGTTTATCAGTTGTCCCCATAATACAAGCTTCGCTTACTTTGGGGCTAGATGGCGCTGTGTAATTTGTCCGACAATATTTAAAAAAATAAATACAATAGTAACACAATGTTATACACCCATATAATACGATCCATACATACGTAATAGACCTAAATATTACAACAAATAATTAATTAAATAGACACACATACATAATGATGATACTCTTTGACCAGAGGGAGACTTTGTACAAAAGTCGTCTGCGTGGGTACCTCTGTCTCACCTATTTCTACCGCCAAGCAGCTATATTTATATAGCTGTGTACCGGTTTGAAGGGTGTGATATGGCAGAGAAATTACTGGGTACTGTGACAAAACAGCCTTAGGTCACAAGATTGGCAGCGCGCGAGTAACATCCCCGTGGAGCTGCGAGCGTCAATAGGCTGCGGTGATCGCTTTACCATCTAATGCGGGCCGCATGTGTGCCAATCTGGTTGTGTTTTATACAACGTCGGGAGGCATACAAGCATACGGTCTACCTGATGTAAAGCAATTACCGTAGCCTATTAACACTTGTAACATATATCACTCGCGCGATGCCTCCTCTGCTGCTTACGCAGCAACTCCTTAGGAGCTTACTGGTGACCTCACTCACACGCAGGAACACAACAACCCTCTAGGGAGTTGTTATTTGGCTGCGGCTCTCTGTGAGGTCTTTGATGCGCCCTACCCCTCTTAAAACATCCAGACCAAGGCAAACAGGCATGTCCATGCACACAAATGTTTGCCTTGTGTGGGAATCGAACCCACGAGCGTTAGTATCAAAGTCACGTCTTTCACGACTGAGCCACCGAGCTCGTCTAATTGCCGTATATAAAAAACTTATTGCTTTGTCAAGCCTTCAAACAGATATTGACGTACATGTTTGTGCACACAAATATTTGTCCTGTTGGTAATCGAACCCACGAGTATTGTGAACCCACAAAGCCTTTTTAACTGCTGCGCCATCGGGCTCGTCAACATATCGCCATGAATATTGACAAAAGACTTCGAAACGAAATTAACTCTTTAAGCTTCGACGAGGTGTCTCCTAATATAAATAGGTCCCGGTCCGTCACGTCCCGGGGATTAACGGATTTAGGGGATCAACTGGATACCCAGGATTATCATTGTAGGACACGTCCGGGGACAGCCTCGTGGGGATGGGATTAATTAGTCTTATTAGACTAGTGTCTTCGTTCGTGATCCGATTATGGATTTCATTCAATATATATATATATATATATATATATATATATATATATATATATATATATATATATATGATGATGATGATGATGTTAGAAATAGAGTTGGTCTGAAAGAGAGCGTCGGTGTTAAAATAAGAAGAGGCATGCTCCGATGGATCGGGCATGTAGAAAGAATGCAAGATGACAGAATGACGAAGCAGATATACAATGCAAAAGTGGAAGGATGTAGGAGCCGGGGAAGGCCAAGACTTACCTACCATGACCAAATTGGTCATGTTCTATCAGAAGGTGATGTCAGGAGCCCTAGAAACCGGCGAGCGTGCATGAGAAGATATATAATAACATAATTTAGTGAGTGATAATTTAATGAACATGTCCCAAATAATTAAAGTGTAAAGTGTAATACAAAGAAAACTAATTTTAGAGCAAGGTAGGCAGAGAGAACCGAACGCCATAACACGGGGTCCTTACATACTTCACTCGCTTCTGTAACATTCATAGCTCTCTAATTATATAAATATAATTTTACGTGGAGATATACCACCACTATGGTGCACCCCTACTTCAAAAACAGTATCCTTAGATCATATATGGAAATAGCGTCTACTTAATGTCTTAGTTATGGTATTTAAATAAATAAATAATAATAAATAAATAAATATTGTCGGACAAATTACACAGCGCCATCTAGCCCCAAAGTAAGCGAAACTTGTGTTATGGGTACTAGACAACTGATAAACATACGTAAATATTTTTATTTTTTTGTAAATACATACTTATTATACATAGAAAATACCCAGACCAAGACAAACAAACATGTTCATGCACACAAATGTTTGTACTGTGTGGGAATCGAACCCACGAGCGTTGGTGTCAAAGTAGCGTAACAACGCGTTTCACCACTGCGCCACCGAGCTCGTCATTAAATTAACTTTGGGGCAATTGACCCAACGTCGATATTAAAACTTTGTTACCATGTTTGGGTCAAGTTCAACTGGGTATTTCTTCATCATTTTCGATAGGATAGCTTGTAATGTTTTTATATATTTTTTATTTATTAATAATAACCACAGACACAAGTACATAGCACATTTCTACAACATATATCCAAGTAACTCCACCAGAGGGAGACTTTATACAAAAGTCGTCTGCGTGGGTACCTCTGTCTCACTTATTTCTACCGCCAAGCAGCTATATTTATATAGCTGTGTTCCGGTTTGAAGGGTGTGATATGGCAGAGAAATTACTGGCCGTACTGTGACGAAACAGCCTTAGGTCACAAGATTGGCAGCGCGCGGGTAACATCCCCGTGGTATTGCGAGCGTCAATAGTCTGTGGTGACCGTTTACCATCTAATGCGCATGATTGTTTGCTGATCTAGTTTAGTTTATAAAAAAAAACCTGTAACTGTTTATGAATACTGGATAACATGCGACGTCGGGAATGCAAAAATATTACGATCCACCTGATATAAAGTGTTTACAATACGAGAAGCATTGATCACGCGTTACCACCTCCGCTGCTAACACAGCGTCTCCTCAAGGGCTTATTAGTAAATATAATATAAACGCTCGGTCCTCTTTGCCTACCCCGCAAGGGATTTTTCGTGAAGTTATAGATAGATAGAATATATAAACAAGAAATAATTGGCGTCTGCCTCACACATGAATCATCCGAGGTGTATTTGACTGTGAATGAAGGTGAGGTTTCAAGAGAGGTAGGGCACATCCCACTGCCCATCTGAGGAAGTACCTTCACCAGAGCCATAGAGGTTTCCAGCTTCTAACGAGTTGGTGTGTTAGCAGCAGAGGTGGCATCACACGAGTCATACTTAATTGCAACCGTTCATAGGCTGCGATAGCCGCTTTACATCAGTTAGGCCCTATGCTGGTATATCTCGCGATATTGTATAAAAATAAGAGATTCATTCACGACTGAGCCACCGAGCTCGTAAACTTTCCAACCGCGACCAAATTGATCGTGTTTTAGCAGATGTCCGGAGCACTAGAAACCGGCGTGCGTAGAGCTATGAATGTTAAAGAAGCGAGTGAGGTGTGTAAGGACTGAATTGTGACAAGTTCGGTAGCGCAGTGGTTATTTGACACCAACGCTAGTGAGTTTGATTCCCACACAGAACAAACATTTGTGTGCATGAACATGTCTGCTTGTATCGGTTTGGGTGTTTTTGTATAGTAAGTATGTATTTACAAAACTAAAATGTATTTACGCATGTTTATCAGTTGTCTAGCACCCATAACACAAGCTTCGCTTACTTTAGGGCTAGATGGCGCTGTTGTAATTTGTCCGACAATATTTATTTATTACTAGCAGAACCCCGCGGCTTCGCACGCATGACATTTGGGCTTTTAGTAGCCTTTATTTCTCTGTAGACATGATGAAATTGTTTCTGTTTAAAAAAAAAAACTAAATTCAGGGTCGTAGATGCAACCATAGAGCGATTCAATTTTCGTACAGCGCCATCTATTGACCTTTACAGGAGGCAACGTATATGTATTTTATTTATATTACATAAAAATGCGTAGTTATTTTATGTTACAAAAAATACGTATTCTATGAAAATAATAAAAATAAAATTGCAAAGTCCCCCGAAGGGGAAGATATTTCCCCCTAATTTTAACAGTTTTTCATTTTTTACGCAGGAACCCTAAATATTTACGGGATAAAAAGTACTCTATATTCTACTCTGAACTCTACCCACCAGTGAAAATCCCGTTAAAATCGGTTCAGCCATTTCGAAGATTAGCCCGGACAAACAAACAGACAGACAGACAGACAAAAAAGTTAAAAATTCGTATTTAGGCTTTGGTAACGTGAAAATAATAATACGAGCTTAAGATAAAGGCTTTATTTTGAAATCACAGACAGACACTTCAATTTTATTTATATGTATAGATTATTACTTATTTATATGGCGCTTGGTTGTCTCTGCCAACTTCGCAAAGAATTTGGCGTGAATTTTAGACAGATAGATAAATAAAACACTCCAACGAAATATCAAAAGTTTCTATTTGTTTTTCGACAGTACACAATCGAAACCCAAAGCTTCCCCATTCGCCGGCACGGTGAATTTTTCAAAAGGTGGGTACTTCCGGTGAAAGCTTTGACGCAGTACTTTCTGGCAGTGTTCCGAAAGTTTATTGTGAATATTTTATACTTAGAAAACAGGACTTTATTTGCTGTTATATAAATGAATTTGACGAGCTCGGTGGCGCAGTGGTGAAACGCGTTGTTGCGCTACTTTGACACCAACGCTCGTGGCTTCTATTCCCACACAGTACAAACATTCTGTGTGCATGAACGTGTCTGTTTGTCTTGGTCTGAGTATTTTCTATGTGTAATAAGTATGTATTTACAAAAAAAAATGTGTTGACGTATGTTTATCAGTTGTCTAGTACCCATAACACAAGCTTCGCTTACTTTGGGGCTAGGTGGTGCTGTGTGATTTGTACGACAATAGTTTTTTTTAATCCATATTGAAAAAAGCTTGTATATACAAGTAGAGGAGAGTAACTAAATGTGGGCTAGTACTTTAATATGGGCTAGTAACAATTCTCGAAGACCAACAATCGAAGACGTTACAAACGACGATCGTCTATCGCAATCATTCGCTCTACCATCGCACTCACTCTGTCTCGTCTGTGGTGCGCGAGCTGTCGCCAGTGATCGCCATACTTGTGTTGCCGCTATCGAAAAATTTTCTGAGGTACTTATCAATGTGTTATTTAATTAACGAAATCTAGGTCTAAGTACTGTAACTATATGTTTTTTTGCTGAATATAAGTTTAATTTTATGATTTTCGGTCGATTTTTTGCAAGCTATATATGATTTGTAAGGTATACGATCAAGATTTTGGTGGAGAATTTCGAATATGGGCTATGACTATTGTCCTATATTTAGGTATTAGTATTTAGGTGGTCGGTTATGTGGTTCTAAAGATACCTACTTATATTTTTTTCAGAATGGCGCCATAACAATCAAAAGAACCAAGGAAAACTTAACTTAATAAGATAAACATTTATAATTATTAGTTTTGTACAAGATATTATAAGTTTCTATATAGCCCATATTTGAGTACCTGTTCCATATTTAGCGTCTGTTTTGCAATTTTGTTTAATGCTCAATTTAATAATATATTAAAATATTAAGACCATAAGATTGTTACTTAGCTCTTTAAAAATATATGTGTGATTATTTTTACGTCAATAAATGGTTAATTTTTGAATAGTTTTTTATTTTTGAGACAAAAACAAAATGGTAGCCCATATTTGGTTACTTTCCTCTACCATATTTTGATTGAAAATTATCAAACTTGTAAACTAGAAATGACAAGCTTGACGGCGCTGTGGTTAGCAGCGGTGCTTTGACACCAACGCATTAATAATTTATTCAAGCAATCACAATCTTAAGTAGGTAGACAAATTTTCTTATACAAAATAGAGGAAGAAAGATTATCACATGGGTGTGTGACATCTGAACTAGTATTTTGTAAAAATACTGTATCTCAGATGACACTTGCCTTCCTGGGTTACATACAATAACTATAGTTGCGGAAGTGTTGTGAACTCCCAGAAAATACCATACAACTAAACAATTTAACAAAGATAATCTAAAAAAGATACATAATAACGCTCGTGGGCATCGACCCCACCTTCATCTGGGTGGTAGAGGTCAGACGACAATCGCTTCATGTCAAAATCAGTATCTTCGCCAAATCCTTAGGCTTAGCTAGCGGTCCCCGCCAATCCTAATGGATTAGGATACGGGATAACGATAAGAAGCAGACTGATGTTGACACGGAGCGACTGCCGTCAGACCTCTACCACCCAGTGAAAAAACCAGGCCTTACTTAGTTAAGGTCACACGTCTTTCGAAATATAATTTCTTGGACGTGCGGGTTTCCGATGGTTGGATGATGTTTTCCTTCACCGCCGAGCAAGTGATAACTACAAATCCTAATATCCTAATCCAAATAATATTATAAATGTGAATGTCCGTTTGTTTGTTACGCTTTCACGCGAAAACTACTCAACCGATCATCATGAAACTTTGTACACATATTCTTGGAGGTATCAGAAGTAACATAGGATACTTTTTATTAAAAAAAATGCGAGCGGAGCCGCGGGTCAAAGCTAGTATGTTCATAAATCCGTGGTGGTACGTGCCAGGATTAGAACCGGGGATTAGTTGGTCAATAGACTGATTCTTTATCCACTGGGCTATGTTTCGTTCGGTGTCATTAAAAGCTAGATGAATTCCATCTGTAACGTATATATAGGGTCTCTCTCTTTCTCTCTCTGGGTCGTGGAGTTCTGACGGCATCGCTCCATGTAAAAATCGGTATCTTCGCCAAATCCTCAGTCTCAGGTAGCGGACTCCGTCAATTTTAATTGATTAGGAAAAGGAATCACGCTAAGAAGAGCTAAGAAAGTTGGGAGTTCATTCCGCAACTTGAGAGTTCTCGGAAGAAAACTTCTCTGGAACCGCACAATTCGCGACCATTGCGGTTCCAGCGTGTGAGGGTGAACTCCCCGCCCTCGGCGAGCGTTTTCTCACATCTCGTCTCTGAACGGAATCACACGGTCCAAGCTGGTATCCCGGTGCTCCCGCCCAAAGGTGACTGCAGTACTCCGAGTGCGGTCTGACTTGAGACTTATATAACATAAGTCTTGAGCACACCAAGTTTTTTGGACGCCAGGTTGACCTCTTGCTCTATGTGATTTCTATATTGAACGTCACTAGAGATCTTCTCACCAAGCACCCTAATGCTGTTGGTGATAATAGATGTTTCTGGAATTTAGGAACCACAGCAAATGGGGATTTCTTAGCGGTGAACGCGCAAACTTGTGTCTTCATGGGGTTGAATTCGATCAAGTTAAGCCGCCCCCCATCTTGTCAGTTTAACGACGTATGTTTAAATTATAGTTAGTTTGCCTTTATTTTTCTGTAGACCTGAAATTCTTTGCATTTTCTTTTTTCGACCTGACTATGTAGTTAGCCCCGAGTGGGCTGTTACTACGTCACCGGAATGGGCTCATTGTATTTAAAAAAAAAACAAAATTCAGGATCGTATATGCAAACATAGCGCGATTCAATTTTTATACAGCGCCATCTATTGACCTTTACGGGAGGCAACATAAATTTATTTTATTTTTATTACATAAAAAATGCGTAGTTTTTTATGTCACAAAAAATACGTATTCTGTGAATATAATAAAAATAAAATTACAAAGTCCCCCGAAGGGGAAGATATTTCCCCCTAATTTTAACAGTTTTTCATTTTTTACGCAGGAACCCTAAATATTTACGGGATAAAAAGTACCCTATATTCTGCTGTAAACAGTCCTCTACCTACCAGTGAAAGTCCCGTCAAAATTGGTTCAGCCATTTCGAAGATTAGGATTACAAACATGACAACAATATCTCTCGATTTGATGGCGATTTCGTGTTTAGTATGTGGGTATCTAAAACGTACATATACTAGAGATACGCCCAGTGCCTACTCGGTTGTCACTCGGTACTCGGCCGAGCAACTCGTTTTAAATATCGAAACTCGGTTAATGTAATTTATGGTTGAAAATATTGTTTTCACATTAGGGATTCAATAAATAAGTATATTTAATTTAGATAATTAAGATTTAATTATTTGAATCACATAAACAAGAAATAATAACTCACTAGAAAAGTGTACGAATTTTATAAACTTATATTTGAAAACTAGCTGCTGCCCGCGGCTCCGCCCGCGTGGAGTCAAATAACGTAGCCTATGTGTTAATCCAGATCATAATCTATCTACGTGCCAAATTTCATTCAAATCTGTTCAGCCGTTTAAGCGTGAAAGAGTAACAAACATCCATACATACAAACTTTCGCATTTATAATATTATAGGATATGGCGATTTTAATTTAAATTCCAATTTAAATTTTAATGGCGCTCGGTCCTCTCTGCCTACACCGCAAGGAACCTCCCGTCTGGCTTCTCTGGCTTCGGGACGCGACTAGATGCGAGAAGCGAGGACGGCTAGGTATCGCTAGCTCACTGCACTACCTAAACTGAACCAAGTAGGTCGACCGAATACTCGGTTCGTAAATTAAAAACCTAGTAATACTCGGTACTCGGTAATTTGTGTACTCGGCGCATCTCTAATTAATGCCATGAAGGAATTAACCTATGGAGTTACAATGAAACCGACATTACGCACTAATTCAATACACCGCTACGGTTCGGGGGCAAAGTCGAACGCGCTCCTATTGGCTATTTCACTAATCAACATCGCGGCGCTTATCGGCGTATTGGTTAACATATTCTCCCATTGGTCGGTAGGGTCGAATCTAGACGTTACAACAAGTTTCGTGAGCGCGGGGTGCCTTTCTGCGCTCTCAAGTGGTTTATTGGTTCGTGATCGTTAATATTATAATTATGAAAGTAAGTTAGTTTCTTTACGTCACAATGGAGCAACGAATTGATATCATTTTTTTTATGGAGATAGTGGAAATGTTTCTTTTTACCGCGATAAAATGTCTTATTACCATGGGAAATCGCGTTTTCATTCCCTTTGACCAAGTATATGTATATATATATATATTATATGTGTGTTATATATATTTATATGTATATTATATCTCCACACATAATATATATATTATGTGTGGAGATCTGAATGGATGGGTTGGGACCAAGTGAAGCAGCAGGCGAGGCTGTGCATGGCCCAGACGGAGATAAGAGATTGAACGATGCTGGTAAGTTACTTTTAGACGTATGTATGGAACGAAACCTCCTTGTGTCGAACACGTTCTTCCACTACAAGGATATTCACACGTACTCATGGAGACGGAATGAACAGAAAAGTGTGATTGATCTGAAACTCTTGAAACGGACCACTAGCTGGTGATAAGCCGATTTGTGGGACTTTTCAAGAAGTGGAGGCACTGGCGAGTGCGTATTCCTTTCGAAGATCATGAAAGAATAAGAAGTGAAAAATTGGAAGATGAAAGTGTAAGGAGGACCTACGTATGTACGTCTAGTCAGTGAAAGACTTGCGAACGCCAGTCTTTCCGATTCAAATGTAGACGAATGTTGGAAAGTTCTGGAAGAAAGTATGGTGGACAGTGCGAAAGAAGCATGTGGATGCGCAAAGGACGTAGAACACTGAGAGGAGTTGCCTGCTGGGATGCGGAGGTTCAGTCCACCGTGAATAAAAGAGGAGAGCGTGGCTGGATTACGTATCATCTTTGCACCAGAGTGATAGTATGAAAGAGAAGAAGAAAGAAATATATCGTCGATGCAACAATGAAACTTTAGTAAAAGAGAGGCGTGAAAGACTACTTATGAATGAGGAAGAGAGGCTGACGAAGAACTTCAAGGCTAATACCAAACTCTTCTGGAGAGAGGTAAAGAAGTCTCGGAGTGGTTCGTCGGCATCCGGAATGGACAAGATAAAATGTAAAGCTGGTGGCATTCTTGCGAACACTCAGGAAATGTTAGAACGGTGGGGCGAATATTTTAGAGTAATGTATGATTATGTCCAGGGCGCTGGCATTTTTGAATGAGTCCGTGACTTATTCCGCACTGCCAGCGTACCATGAAGACATTAGCATGGATGAGATTGAATGGTCGATACGAAAAATCAAACTGGGTGGCACCTACGTTAGGGACGCCTTCTGGTTTTTGAGCAAATTATGCTGGAGAACCGGAAGGGTTCCGACCGATTCGAAACGCGCAGTCATCGTGCCCTTGTATAAAGGCAAGGGTTCACGTATGGACTGTGCCAACTATAGGACCATCAGTTTGATCAGCTTAGCAGCTAAAGTGTATGGAAAAATCATTGAAAAGAGAATGAGGGTGGAATCCGATGGAATGCTTGGGGAAGCACAGGGGGGATTTCGAAGCGGTAGAGGATGTACGGATCAAGTTTTTTCACTCCGCAACATCGTGGAAAAGCATCTGGCTATGGACCAGAAGGTTTTATGCGGTTTTGTGGACTTTGAGAAAGCATTTGATAGGGTCGTGCGAAAGAATCTCTGGAACATCTTGCCCAGATATGGGATTGATGGTGACCTGTTCCGTGCGAGTGGACGGCAGCTTATCGCCCTGGTTTGATATCAATATTGTGGTCAGACAGGGATGCGTGTTGTCGGCTCGGTTATTCATACTATATCTGGACAGTTGTCTTCAGAGAATGAGAAATATGAATGTGGGAATGCGAATGGGTGACTCAGTGGTCAACTGCCTGCTTTATGCGGCGCGGTATTAATATCACCATCCGAACTGCAAACACTAGTCACAACAATGAAAGACGATTGTATGAAGAAAAACTTACAATTGAATGCGAAGAAAACCAGATAATGGTATTTGGAAGAGAGACAACCAGAACGAACACTGGGATTAAGGTTGATGATGTAGTGTTGGAGCGTGGAAGTGGATGAGTTTGTATATCTTGGAAGCGCTTTTAGCAGCGATGGAAGGTACATCGCTGATATGGAGAGACGAGTGAGTGCAGGGAATAGCGTGAATGGAGCGTTGGGTAAACTGCTAGGCAGCCGAAATCTAAGCCAGAAGGCACAGCTCGCTGTACACAACGCGGTGCTAATCCCAGCGCTAACTTCTGAAAATGAGAGCTGGGTATGGCAGAGAGAGCATGAAAGTAGAATAAATGCGGTCGAGATGAGAGCACTGCGAAAAATTTGCGGCATAACGCTTGTTGACCGCGTTCGAAATGATGACGTACGAAAGAGAGTTGGTGTGAAAGAGAGTGTCGGTGTTAAGATAAGAAAGGACATGCTCAGTTGGTTCGGATATGTAGAAAGAAAGCAAGATGAAAGAATGACGAAACAGATATACAATGCGAAAGTGGAAGGATGTAGGAGCCGAGGAAGGCCAAGACTTACCTACCATGACCAAATTAGCCGTGTTCTATCAGAAGGTGATGTCAGGAGCCTTAGAAATCGGCGAGCGTGCATGAGAAGTGCAATGAATGTTAAAGCAGCGAGTGAGGTGTGTAAGGATCGAGCCACGTGGCGCTCGGTTTTCTCTGCCTACCCCGCAAGGGATTTGGCGTGAAGTTATAGATAGATAGATGTATTCATAAAAATGTCGTTGATGTTATGCAGTAAAATAAATGCTCTTTCTTTCTTTCATAACAATTCCCTGGAGGATTGTTGTGTTCCTGCCATTGATTGACGTCGCCAGGAGGCAGAAGCGTTAACGGCAATTGTGTTGTGAGCGTCTATAGGTGTCGGTAACTGATCTACATCAGACAGCCCGCCTGATGTAGATCAGTTACCGAAGTTATTAGGGAATTGTTTAAAGAAATAAATATTCAGTGTTACCTCTCAGTATATGAAAACATAATGTATGTTCGTAAAACTATAAAGTTGTTTTCAAAATTCGGTCAAAATCATAAGTTGCGTATGCCGGTACATCGGCTTGCTAACACTGGTAAATCTAATAAAAGGGCTTATTATAAAATCGATGAATAACTGGCAAAGATTTCTAGAAATTATTCAGCGCATGCATATTTTTTTTTTCATCATAATAATGTATTGTTATATTGACAAAGATTTATTGTAACATCAATTGAAAAAAGACAACGCAAAGAAAATACTTTAGCAAGTTTCTTTCTTTCGCCAATGGACATTTTCGAAATGCTGGTTAAATAAAAAGATGAAAAACGGAGACGGAGATTTGAATATTTTAAACACGTGAGACGTGTTTAAGTGCCCGCCAGGGCCCGATGACAAATAAAGATTTTTATCTTTTATTTTTGTCGGGACTTTAATAAAAAAAAAAGTCCAACCAAAATGGGCTTAAATGTGGTTGAAGTAAAAAAAAACTAACAAAGCGCCGTCGAATTACCATTTTAAAGATCGATTGATATAAAAGCTACTTACTTTTCTTAATCTACGTCGTTCGCGTAATGTGGCGGCTTTCCGTCGGTCCACAGCGGCAGTCTTCCTCTTACAGGCCTTACAAGCCCACGCTAAACACCGCCTGCTCGGTCCCAACACATGTTGCACGTGGTCTTCTTCTTTAGGACTACTGTCAGCAGATTCTCCCTCGTTCTTTCCTTCATTTTTCACTTGGCAACACGCGGGGTCCTTTTGAAATTCGAACTCTTTGTAATTATAATCATAGACACTAAAACCTATTCTGTCACTGTTCATTGTGAAAATTTTCAGTTATTCTTTATTCCTTCGATGTTTTGTTAATTTTAGGCAATTTTTATTTTTAATTAGTGTTTACTTTATTTTATCATAAAGAGGTAGCTCCTTGACTACATATAAATTGGGCCAATTTTAAAATTATGTTTACTTGAGCATTTAGAAGTTTTTGGATTCTTATTAAGATTAATCTTAAATCTTAGGATTAAATCAATTTTTATTAGTATCTCCTTTCAAATATTTTAGTTCACAGTTTTAGTTTAATTTGAAACTTTTTAACTTTAATAATAAGTTAATTGAGACGCATATTAAATTTTTCACGCCGATTAATAACATGTCCAAAAATATTTTCGCGCGCTTTCTTCCAGCCAGAAATAAAAACACTGGTCAAAATTAGCGAAAACTTGTCACGTGTCTGTGGCTAATTTTGTTTTTTTTTCGGGCGCTTCCCGCCACGCCGCGGTTGACACTGTCTGAACATCCGAGGGTGCTACGATTTGAGAAAATATCTGCTATTAATAAAACGGCTAGCTGGGAGTTGAGAGACGCCAATTTATTACTGTTTAGATTGAAATTGATGCTGGCTATAATTTTCCTTTGAATTTGTTACGTAGAAAACGTGTGGACACTTTTATACACATCCTAGACGTGTTCTGAATCGATCTTTAATGTACCATTTTATTTTTTTAAGTATGATATATTTTTGTTATTTTTATTTCGTAAGTGTAAATAAAATTATGTTAATATTCTTTTTATGTACAATATCGCGAGGCATACAAGCTCACACGCAGGAACACTACCCTCCAGGGAGTTGTTATTTGGCTACGGTTTTTGTGCGAAGTGGAGGTACTTCATCAGGCGGGTTGCTTTGATGCACTCTGCCTCTCTTAAAAACTCCCAGATCAACCATACACACATGTTCATACAGAGAAATGTTTGTCCTGTGTGGTAAACGAACCCACGAGCGTTGTTGGAGTCAAAGTAGCGTTATTAATCACTGCGCCACCGTGCTCGTCAAATTTTCAGAATTGTGGTCAATCCTAAGTTTTAAGAGATGTAAGGCGATTCAAAGCAGCAACAATGTCTTGGTTTCTAAGGGTCGTATCGTGATGTTGAGTAGCCTATAAACCATCCTCAAGAATTGTGCTGTTAAATACAAACATAATTTTTCAAATCCGACCTGTAGTTTCAGAGATTAGCGAGTTCAAACAAATAGACAAAAAATTCTTCTGCTTTATACATTAGTATAGATACATGACTGTTTGTCTTAGTCTGTGTGTTTACTATGTATTTACAAAAAAAAAGATATTCACGTATGTTTATCAGTTGTTTAGTAATCATAGCACAAGATTTGTTTAGTTTGGGAGTAGATTTTTTTTGATACAACTTTGGGAGGCGTATTAGCATACGGTCCACCTGATGCAAAGCAGTTACCGTAGCCTATTAACGCTTGTAACATATATCACTACACGTATGAACACAATAACCCTCTAGGGAGTTGTTATTTGGCTGCGGTTTTCTGTGAGGTGGAATACTTCCCCAGGCGCGCTGCTTTGATGCGCCCTTATAAAATGTTCTAAAATTTTACTCTTTAATTTTTTTCTTAATTTTTTTCTCTTAAAATTAGATGACGCCGTGTAATTTAATTTGTAATTATCATAATAATAAATTTACGATTATATGTTTCAAAACATGAAAAAAATTAACAAAAATACAATTGATGTTATATTTATCCTACTCTATATAAGTAATAGGCATATGAATAAAATACAATAAAATAATTTATGTTATTTAGAATCGAATAATATCGTGTTGGTTAAAAAAGATTTTAATTTACTCCGAATAAGGTCGATGGCAATATTTTTAAACTGTCTGGTAGTTTATTATATATTATAGGTCCCATTCCGATTATACTCCTCTAACAATGCTACGAGTATACCTATTGTAACCACCAACTCTAAGTATGTGAACATACTGGGATCGTAACTGTACTGCTCTGTTTCCTTCCTTTCCTTTTATTTGCCATTGGGCCCTCGCGGGCACCTCGTCTATATATATATATATATATATATATACGGTATCATCAGCAAATAGTACTATATGCGCCATTTTCTGCACCATGTAGAGCAGATCATTCGCATATACTAAAAATAAAAATGGACCCAAAATAGAACCCTGGGGCACCCCGATATTAACATTAATGCCTTTAGATTTAACCTCATTTATATGTATATAATAAACAGGTTTTGGTTTGTTTTAACAAAACTACTAATATGTACAGAGGTGGAACGGTTAATATTTTCAAGGACTTAAACAGAGGCTCGCAACTATCGGTGGTTTTTAATCCATACATCGATCTCATGCATCTTTTTTGAGCTTTGAATATGTTTTCTTTTTCACTTGAGTTACTCCAAAAAATATTCCGTATCTTCAGCACTGGTGCTACGATGCCATGATAAGCTACTAGTGACGTTCCCGTTTTACTTTCTGTGATTGGTTATACAATATTTATTTTATATTTAATGTTGATGGGTCACGTGGTTTTTCAGTTATTGATATAAGCTAACCTAAATCTAATCCAGTTTAAATCCCAAAATCTATACATACCTACTAGTATATAAAGCGGAAGAGTTTGTTTGTTTGTTTGAACGCTCTAATCTCTGTAACTAGCAGTCGGATTTGAAAAAATATGTTTGTATTTGACAGCACAATTCTTGAGGAAGATTACAGGCTACTCTACATCACGATACGACCCTTAGAAGCTGAGAAACTAAAAGAAATTAAGAAAAGCGGCCCCTACGGGATAGCGGTATACACGCGGACAAACTCGCGGGTTTAACTAGTATATTATACCTAGAAAATCTTGGAAGGTTATAGGCTATTCAACATCACGACATGACTATTAGAAGCTGAGGAAAAAGAAAAAAAGTAAGAAACAGCGCAGAGTGCAAATAATCCACTATAAAAATATATTTAATATATTAAAAAACATATAATACTCCAATTTATTTTATGCAACGTCGGGAGACATACACGACCCACCTGATGTAAGTGATTCTGGTTACTATCACCGCTTGCAATACATTAAGTATCGCTCGCGCGATGCCACCTCTACTGCAAACACAACAACACCTTAGGAGCTTACCGGTAACTTCAGTCACTCGCAGTAACACAACAACCCTCGAAAAGAGTTGTTGTTGGCTGCGGTTTTCTATGAGGTAGGTACTTCCCCAACCGGGCAGCTTTAATGCGCCCTACCACTCTTAAAAACGCCTAGTCTAAGACAAATATGTGCATGGAATATGTCTGATTCATGCACACAAATATTTATCCTGTGTGGGAATCGAACCCACGAGTGTTGGTGTCAAAGTAATGTAACATCGTGTTTCACCAATGCGCCACCGCACTCGTCATGCAATTATTTGCATTTGGTAAACTTACCTTACACCGGACTTATGTCGATCAGATGTCAAACGTCAACTGTCGACAACTGTGAGCAATGTTTGATTTTTATAAAGGCTAATATTGTATTTTTTATACAACGTCGGGAAGCATACAAGAATACGGCCCACCTGATGTCTGTCCTACCGTTTGTACAACGGGTTGTGTTCTGAAGAATTGTTGGAAATGATGACGACAGCTTCTTTTTACAATCGCACCGCTCGCCGACGGCGGGGAGTTCACCCTCACGCACTGGAACAACAATGGTCGCGTACTGTGCGTTTCAAGAGAATCGATGAGCGTGTATGAAATGCGCTTAATAAAATTATTATTTTCATTTTACACATAGCTGAATTTTAGTTTGGTTTTTGTACAACTGTATTTTAGTTTGGTTTTAGTATAGCTGAACAACTGAATTTTTACTAAAACCTTTTTTTAAAAGAGTTCTTTTCTAATAATAAGTTTATTTTCAACTGTTTAGTTGGGTCCTGAACTGCTTCATTATCGTAATGTATTTTTCCTGTTAATTTCGAACTATCTAATTCTACGATAAGTAATCCTTTATTTAGTTCAGTTTATATGTTTACCTCCTGTTTCCTTCTACACAACTTAAATATCATGTAGCACCAGCATGCTTAACAAATAAAACAAATAATTTTGGCAAGTTCGGTGGCACAGCGGTGAATGACGCAAGTTTGACACCATCGCTCGTGGCTTCGATATCCGCACAGGACAAACATTTGTGTGCTTGAACACGTCTGTTCGATTTGGTCTGGGTGTTTTACGAGTGGTACGGCGCATCAAAACTCGTCTGGGGAAGTACCTCCACCTCCCAGAAAACCAAATAACAACTCCCTAGAGGGCTGTTGAGTTGCTGCGTGTGAGTGAGGTCACCAGTAAGCTCGCAAGCATACGACCCGCCGAAGCTACTCCTTACGAGCTTACTGACCTCAATCACACTCAGGAACACAATAACCCTCTACGTAGTTGCTATTTGGTTTTCTGTTAGGAGGAGAAACTTCCCCAGGCGGACTTTGATTTTTTTTTAATCAACGTCAGGAGGCACACCTGCAAGCATACGGCCCACCTGATGTAAAGCAGTTACCGTAGCCTATTAACGCTTGTATCTAATACATTAAGTTTTACCCGCGCGATGCCTCCTCTGCTGCTAACACAGTAACTCCTTAGGAGCTTACTGGTAACCTCACTCACACGCAGGGACACAACAACCCTCTAGGGAGTCGTTATTTGGCTGCGGTTTTCAGTGAGGTGGAGGTACTTCCCCAGACGGGCTGCTTTGATGCGCCCTACGTCTGTTAAAACACCCAGACCAAAATAAATAGACATGTTCATGCACACAAATGTTTATCCTGTGTGGGAATCGAACCCACGTGTCTCGGTGTCAAAGTAATGTAACAGCGCGTTTCACCACTGCGCCGCTGAGCTCGTCAAAACGTCCGTCATTCCAAATGAAAGCTTTCTCTGAAACTATTACCTGCAACTGTCCAAGTGAATTCAGGTCATTGCGAAAATGAGACTCTGCTGCGGCCATTACCAATATTACGGTTTGATAACGGTGGAGGAATACACCGCTAATGATAATTGTCAGTTGGCAGCACTGCGGCCGCCGGAAATAGCTGTAACGAGACCTGGTGTGCTTGTGTATCTGTATCATTGCAGAAGTATTATAAATTTGCGGTATGTTGTCTTCCGTGCATATGTACAGAGTTAGGGCACATCAAAGCAGCCCGTCTGGGAAAGTACCTCCACCTCATTGAAAAATCGCAGCCAAATAACAACTCCGTGGAGTATTGTTGTGTTCCTGCGTGTGAGTGACTGGTAACCTCCTAAGGAGCTACTGTAGGTGAGCAGTAGAGGTGTCATCCCGCGAGTGATACTCAATGTAGGTATTACGAGCGTTTATAGGCTACAGTAATCGCTTTACATTAGGTGGGTCGTATGCGTGTATGCCTCCCGAAAAAATCTTATAATAAATATGGATGGACTGTCAAACTTTTTATCAATAAATTACTTTCAGCCTTCCTTAGTTAACCCTTTAACCGCCAAGTAAAAAAGATTTAAATTATCCACATGCTTAAATCAAATTATTTTCACATTCTATCCACAGAGTAGTATTTGTCTATAAATGTAAAGATGACAGTGATTTGGTGGGTGCCAACGATTGGGCGGATTACGGTATTTAGTCAAGTTATGACTTTATTAATTGTAGTAATAAGTTTCAATGTTGTATTGTCTTAGGTTTTCGCGATTGTTATACATAGAATAAAACAATTTTTTGAACGGAAGTATTGCGTGTTTTATTTATTTTGTTCAACCTAACGTTTCGAATGCTTTGCAGCGTCCGTGGTCGCAGGAAGACTAAGGTGACATTTTGTCTTTCATTGGTTATTCAATTATTACATCTACCGACATGGATGGATTAATTATATATGTTCCGATTGATACAAAAATCGCTCACGGTGTCCAAATGTTTTTGAGTAGATCTCTGGGTTTGGGTCGCTGAAGTATTTAGGCGGCAAAACGTGTTTTACCGCCTAAATATTTCAGCCAAACGAGCCTACTGCCCAATAGGAGAATATTTTAACCTATAAGATAATAAACGTCGCGATGTTGATCCGTCAACTAGCCAATAAGAGCCGCACATTCTACTTTACCCCCCGTCTCATACCGGCGAATTGAGTTACTACGTAATATCGGTGTCATCGGTTCTCCATAGATTATGTCCTCCATGACACTACCTCTCTTAATTTTTGTAAACTCATTTTTTTTAACACAGGTTAAAAAGTATAAAATATGATTTACCTTTTAAGATGTAGAATCCTTGATCTACCCTATAGGCCAAATGGGGTTTCTAAGTCAGTAAGTTAGTCATGTTTATATGACTTAACAGCAATTGCATTGTGGAGTGGCACTGTTCAGTTCACACCCACACAAGCCTAGGGCTGTGACGACAGCGGGGCGCTGCGCATGCGTACTACGGCCCCACTAGACGTGGGATGCTGAGGGGAACAGGGGCAGGTATGGAGTTGCGATTCGATACATTTCATTTATTTCGTGTAATTTTGGGTAAGAAAGTTCCATGTTGCAACGTATCGCATTCAGGTTTATATGATAAGTATTGTATTGTCCACCTTCATTTTAGTCGAAGGACGTCCACTGCTGAACATAGCCCTCTCGTTGGAATTCCGTAGCGTTCTGTAGATTTGAGACCACCCTCGCTCTTCCTATGAGTACCGTAGGAGCCGGCTAAGGGAAACACAATACCAGATGACAAGCAGCAGCGTCATCTCGCGCAATATCTACCTTATACCGCGATCATCAAACCACCTGCCTAGGCGTGGGGATTGTGGTTAAATTCACAAATTATAATGTTACTAATTATGTATTTTTTAATATATAAAGGTAAAAAAAATAAATTTATGTAATTAATATGTAATCGATTTTAAAAACTCTTTTTTAGATCCTAGCTCATCGCATATAAATTTTCGCCAAAGATTTTATTAATAATAATAATAATATTGTTTATTTACTTCTCACAAGGAATGTTACATAGGCATAAAATTAAGATATTGCAGATTATGCTTACAAGTAGGTCCTTGTGAGAGTGTGGAGTGTGGACTAGGCCGAGACCTGTATTACAGAACTCCAGGCTCCCTCCGGATAATTAATCATAGGTTATTAATCATTGCAATTAAAATTAAAAGCTGTGAGATGTAGGTTTGGACGATTTTACATCTAGGAAATTATTGTAAGGATGAATGTATACTTAGGTAATATTTGTGAGTTAGTGAGTTAAATTGTTTTATTGTATGTAAGTTGGTGAATTCTTAATTTAGTATTTCATTTTAGTTGTATTAAATCGGTCTTGATTATCTAGTTCAGTTTTAGGATTTTACTTTGGGTATTAGTCTAAAATGCCTAAAACCGGCTTCAATGAAGTTGTTGTTGCTTTATCTAACTATTACTGATAACATGCGACTAACGTTATTTTATGAAGGAGTATTGTTGTCAGAATTCCTGAGAGGCAATGCGGTAGCAGCTGCAGATACTCTTAATATGACAATTATACCTATACCTATATGAGATCACCAGTAAACACCTAAGGAGTGCTATGTTAGTAGCAGAGGTGGCATTACGCGAGTAATCGCTTACATCAGATGATTCGTATGCTTATATGTCTTCCGAAGTTCTAAAAAAATGTATACTAAAGGGCCTCTATTCTATTTGAGGGACCGTAATTTTGTATCACAATCGTGCGACTTAGAAATAAAAAATCAAATTTAGGTAAGTAGTTTCCTAAATAAGTACATTGCACCAAAATTCAATTGAAGAATTGAATTAAAGAATAAATATATTATAACCAATGCATATTTATGAATTTATTCTGAAGCACATATTTACTGGACGTCTCTAGTCTGTCATGAAAAGGTGAACGAACACGACTCGACAGTTTCTCCTGTCCCCCAACACAACATCCCCGTTGATTGGGGTGTGATCCGCCAGCAAGGAGATCTACGCCATTAAATTAAGAATCCTATATTGTAGTGTATAATAAAATCATCGAAAACAACAACTCATCAACAATAAATACAGTTGTTTGTGTGAAATTGAAATTCTACGGAAAATTTCAAGTGCTACACCAAGTTTATCAATGGCGAGCCAGTTGTAGGTAAGTAACGATTTTTCCTGCTTATTTTTAAAACAAATCTATTTTTAAATAACTTACCTACATTAACCATAAATTCATATATATAAAATATTACATTGCAACGCGTCGTTTTTCGCACCATCTTATTAAAAGCATATGTCGATTTTTTCTCGCTTACATTTTAGGGTTAAGATATTAATGAAATCCATTTCTATATTTTGTTTTTTACGGAAAATTATTTTCGAAATGGTACGTATTTTTAAATATAGATGTCGTACTTATGACCTAATTTCGAAATATGTCGCTTACCTAGACGTGCTCGTAGTGTTCGTATGACCTAGGTCATCTCTAGATGCCGAGGATAACTCGCGAAATTGGTAAAACGATTTCGGCAACGGTAAATTTTTTCGCGTCATAAATAACGTAACAAAATAGTAAATTTCGACAGAATAAGTTAATTATTTTCGTGTTAGTGTTATTTATAAACTTTGGGGTGACTTTTGACATTTAAGTAATCTATTTAGTGGAAAAAGTGTGTAATATACGTATATGTCAGTATTCAAAGTGATATTTTAGAAGTGTCAAATTACTAAGGTAATAAGAAGTAATAAGAAACCAAAAGAAACAAAAAATAAGAAAGAATTAAATTTAAACAAGAAACATTATGCATGTACAAATTTTAACACACTTTTTTACAGACAACGATTTATGCGAATCGAATTTCAATCATCTATATTTATTGTATCATCAATTGAGTGTACTTTACATAACAATACAATAGCATGATACTATCAAATTGGTCTGAACATGGTAGATGGAAATATGAAATCGAATTTTAATCATTTCCCAACGTTATATCATTACGAAACTTGACAATTGAGTGTAGTCATAGTAAAATGGTGTAGTTTAGATAACAATACAATAATATGATACTATCAAATTGGTCTGAACGTGGAAGAAGGAAATAAGAAATAGAATTTTAATCTTTTTTCAACGTTATATCATTACGAAACTTGACAATTGAGTATAATTTAGATAATAATACAATAATACGATACTATCAAATTGGTCTGAAGATGGAAATAACAAATCGAATTTTAATCATTTATACCACACTCACTTCTTTAACATTCATTTTTAAGAGAGGTAGGGCGCATCAAATCAGCCCGTCTGGGGAAGTACCTCATAGAAGACCGCAGCCAAATAACAACTCCCGAGAGGGTTGTTGTGTTCCTGCGTGTGAGTGAGGTCACCAGTAAGCTCCCAAGGAGTTGCTGTGAAGCAGCAGAGGAGGCATCACGCGAGTGTTAATTAATATATCGCAAGCGTTTATAAGCTACGGTACCCGCTTTACATCAGGTGGGCCGTATGCTTGTGTGCCTTCCGACATAGTATAAAACAAAAAAATAATTGCTCTTCTCATGCACGCTCGCCGGTTTCTTGAGCTCCTGACATCACCTTCTGATAGAACACGACTAATTTGGTCCTGGTAGGTAAGTCTTGGCCTTCCTCCGCTCTTACGTCCTTCCACTTTTGCATTGTATATCTGCTTCGTCATTCTTTCATCCTGCATTCTTTCTACTGTCCGAATCAACGGAACATGCCTTTTCTTATTTTAACACCGACGCTCTCTTCATTTCTCTCTTAATAATAAAATCGTGTTGATAAAACAAGTTTACATTGGAGCATTGGAGTAGGCAGCCATGCAATGAAATAATTCCCATTATTTAACTTTTTTGTTGTCATTCATCATTCCAGGAAACCATACCAAGTCTTACTCATCCCACTGCAGGGATACGGGTCTCCCTTCAACCGAAATGGTTTAGGGCTTACTTCACCATGCTGCTCAACTGCGGATTGGCGAAGGCCAGTGTTCTCAAGCCGCCTGAAGGCCAATGTCTTAGCTTAACGACTGTTATCTTTCGACAGGATACTGGTGA
Organism: Pyralis farinalis; assembly: GCA_947507595.1. NCBI lineage: Eukaryota > Metazoa > Arthropoda > Insecta > Lepidoptera > Pyralidae > Pyralis > Pyralis farinalis. The sequence continues at coordinate 5,369,194 of OX382263.1, forward strand.
TGTCTGGTGCCCCAGACACCGGCGAGCGTGCACAAAAAAAAGCTATGAATGTTAGAGAAGCGAGTGAAGTATGTAAGGACCGCGTCTTATGGTGCTCGGTTCTCTCTGCCTACCCCGAAAGGGACCTGGTGTGAAGATATACATACATACATACATACATACATCTATTGACAATAATAACGAGCTCGATGGCATAGTGGTTTAACGCTACTTACTTTATTTACAAAAAATATATACTCGTATTATATTAAGAGAGGTAGGGCGCATCAAAGCAGCCCGTCTGGGGAAGTACCTCTACCTCAGAAAACACCAGCCAAATAACAACTCCCTAGAGGATTGTTGTGTTCGTGCGTGTGAGTGAGGTCACCACTAAGTTCCTATGGAGTTGCTGTGTTAGCAGCAGAGGTGGCATCGCACGAGTGAAATTTAATGTACTGCAAGCGTTAATATGCTACGGTAACCGCTTTACATCAGGTGGGCCGTATGCTTGCATCCCTCCCGACGTTGTATAAAAAAAAATGTATTTACTTATGTATGTTTATCAGTTGTCTAGTACCCATAATGCAAGCTTCGCTTACCTTAGGGCTAGGTGGCGCTGTATACTTTGTCAGACAATATTTAAATGTTAAATTTAAAATAACAAAATTTGGAGACACTCGAATTGAAAATTCATCCATAGACAAGCTGCAGTTGCAGCAGACTGCAGCAGCAGTCGATGTTGTTTAACCTGCGTGATTAGCCTGATACGCAACTACGGCTACTTCATGTCATGATTGAAGCTAGTAAAAGCGTGTTAATAATTACAAAATATTACGTATTACCAATATTATGTTTTCATAATATTCCTTTACAATAAATTCAAAATTACATTACTGCACAATACAAGGTAATCAAATACGACACGACAGACTTCCTCATCAGAATATGTAATTACTTTTTTAACAGCATAATCCAATCATCTCACAATTAACCGTGTTTCTCTTTGAAGTGAAAACTTCTGTTCTGTAGCATCGTTGTGATTTGAAACTCGGTGAAATGAAAAAGCGACAGTAAAAAGAGACAACTACATACATCTCTAGACCGACTTTTAATTTGATTCAGTAAATTGACAGTACCAAATCTCAAACTAGGTACATTATGTTCCCATATAAAAATGACTATTAAGAGGGGAAAAAAAAAACGACTATTGTAAGTGAATGGTTGTTTCATTCAAATAATTGTTCATTCTAGATTAAATTGAACATAATCTAAATCTAAAAATTGTTTCATTCGAAATCGGAATAGTTTCCCAGTGAAATGCTTTTCATTAGGATTGTTACAGAATGTATGTATATTCGTCACAAAATCGAAATCTTTTCGATACAATTTAAATCCATAAAAATAACGCTTTCGAATGGGGACAATTTCTTTTTCTTCATTCAGTAAAATTACGCCATTTTGACTCGAAATATTCTCGTGAGCTTGTAGGGTAGCGAAGTTTCCCCGCCCCGTATATTTGTTATCTATTAACAAGTGCTGGAGTTCGCGCTTCGCGCAAATCCCACCACTACTTTTACGCTTTTGTTATTAAAATGTTCAATAAATTTAATTTTTTTAAATAATAACTTTATAACTTTACAAAAATTCTCAAAGGTTATCTTAACTGTGAAAAAGATTGACCACTAGTCTTATCGCTATTGCGCTATCTCTGTTTTTTGCACGATAAACTGACTGCACACTGTTCTATACAAATGACCGATGACTGTAATTACAACCTGGAAGTACAAAATGTACTTTTTTAAATACTTCCGGTTATCAAATTAACTCCATTTTGATACCATTAGAAAGATGCAATTTAGTTTGACTTTCTGGTGAAAACCGCATCTCAATCGCATTTATAGTTTTATTTCTAGAGGCCAAAATGTCAGTGCAGAGAAATAGAGGGAGAAACTGTATTTTATGGGTTTAGGGATTGCAAAGATTAAGTAATTTTAACAATCAGATAGGTATTATTTGTGGATTTGAACTGCGTGAATTTCGTGTAAAATTTAAATTATGAAATGTCTAAATCTGTCTCACTTTGATTTACATATTATGGAGAAAACAAGAGAAATACTTCGAAACGAAAGCCCGTATTTTATTATTTAGGAAACGTCTACCAAAACCGAAGCGTTCGAAATACATAGGATTTTTTTAAGGCGTGACGCCCGTATTCTTGATATTTCAAAGGCATACGGAAATCCGGATTTAACTTATTTTTGATAGTTAGCTATTTTTAATAGAACTTATATAGTAATGAAAAAATACAAACATAACACGTTTATTCCCTTTTTGGAATACGCAAAAAGTTCATGGTCAAAGATAACTTTTTATAATTCATTACCGCTTTATGGGTGGTATTGAAACTACGGGATTGGGTCTATTTTTCAGTAGAGTGTCTGAAGCTGGATTATGTAAAATTAAGAGAACCTTTTGCCTTTAACCTCTGGGATAAAAAGGACCAAAAAAGGCTTACATGAAGGAACTTTGAGATTTTATTTTTTACTTACGTGGCGCTAATGGACTTATAGGGAGCTCCTTAATGAGGTATTGTTTTAATATTATTTCATACCACTGAGGTGGCAGACAAGCATATAGCTTGCTTGATGGTAAGCAGTTACCGTAGTCTATAAACACTGGCAACACTAGGAGTGACCCTCATACGTTGCCGACCTGTAAAAACATCCTCACGTCTTTTTTAAGAATTTCCTGCTGCACTCCTTAGAAAAACCTCAACAGGGTTGGAATGAACATTCCACAATTTAAGAGTTCTCGGTAGAGACCTCTGGAATAGCCCAGTATGCGATGAAATGAGGATGAATTTCCAGTCGCCGGCGAGCGGTGCGATTGCAAAATGACGGTGTTGCTAAAAACATTTACGTACCTATGTTTATCAGCTGTCTAGCATATAGCACAAGGTTTGCTTAAGTTTACGACTAGAAAGCACTGTTTGTTTTGTATAGAATATTTCTAATATAATATGGATTTTGTAATAATAAATAAATAAATTATTGGTTAGTTCACAGAATCACGTCGCGTCACTTATCGGGTTATTATTTAAAATATCCATATATATGATAGAACCACATGTGCAGGCTTGCGATGTCATCATTCCACTGTTGAGGCCATTTGTTCTCGTACTAAAAAGTTCGGCAACTCCTATCTATGTCGGACTTTAAAAAGTGGAACGCCTCGCCTGCACATGTGTTTCCTCCTTCCAACAACATGGGATCCTTGAAACGAAGCGTGAAGAAGCACCTTAGGGGCCAGCATGGTAGCGTCAACTGACAGGACACTGTAGTTCTTTGTCAGTTGCCGCTGCAATTTGGGCTCCTCTTTTCGCTTACCAACAGGCGAAGAGGAGCCACTATGCTGAGCCAATATAAAAAAATATCCTCTCATTGGTCAGTAGGCTCGAATCGTTGAGATATTTAGGCGCTAAAACACTACGTTTTGGTGAGTGAGAGGGCATTAATGCGCCATCAAGTGGTTTTATGGTCTGTGACTGGCTAGCAGTACTGGACACGCAGATTTTGTTTCAAATAGTTATTTGTGTGTAAACAAACCATTGCCCCGTAAAAGCTATTATTGCAACAGATTGACTAATAATCAACAAAAAACAGTTACAAACGTCAGATTAGGGTTACAAAAAAATAATAGTTTTTACGACTTGTAGGTTGATTACTTACATATCTACAAATGGCGTCACGTGTTTTTTTTCGGAGCATTTTTAAACAAGTAAACTTTAGACATTTTATGGGTTATTAAAATGACGATTTTACGATGATAAACGTCCATTATGATATTTGCGATTGACATGAATCAATTTGTGAAATGTATTTCTATCACCTATTCAACAATTTAAGCCAAATTATCTAAACTTTATACACAACTTTGTAATAAACAGTCAAAATTACAGACTTACCTCTCAAATCTATACCACAGCTATGTAATTCATACAGATTTTATATTTTTTTCGAATACAATAACATTCGCATGCTAGCAACTTTTTCAAATCGGCGACAAAGGGAAAGTGAATTTCGAACAACTTTGGATACAAGTAGCGCCATCTAGTTTGTACGGATGACACTAAGTATGCATCGAAAGATTTGTATCATCATTCGCTAACTATTAGCTACTTGACAGGCAACCCACACCCACACTCACAAGAGTCACAAGAATGTAGTGTTTTAGATGATTTAGTGTTTTAGATGATTGAAGCCTACTAATAAATAATTGAAGCCTACGAAAGGATATTCTAACCAACAAGCCGATTAGTGACGTGATTTTGATCTGTGAATTAGCCAAGATCTGCGTGGTCTATTTTAAAATAAAATAATAAAAGCTTGAGTTAGATAAATCAATCTATAGACAGGCATTACGCTAACTTATGGAAGCGAGAGCTGGGTATGGCAGAGAGAGCATGAAAGTAGGATAAACGCGGTCGAAATGCGAACGCTGCGCAAAATTTGTCGCGAAACGCTTGTAGACCGTATTCGCAATGATGATGTTAGAAACAGAGTTGGTCTGAAAGAGAGCGTCGGTGTTAAAATAAGAAGAGGCATGCTCCGTTGGTTCGGACATGTAGAACGAATGCAGGATGAAAGAATGACGAAGCAGATATACAATGCAAAAGAGGAAGGATGTAGGAGCCGAGGAAGGCCAAGACATACCTACCATGACCAAATTGATCGTGTTCTATCAGAAGGTGATTGATGTCAGGAGCCCTAGAAACCGGCGAGCGTGCATGAGAAGAGCAATGAATTTAAAAGAAGCGAGTGAGATATGTAAGGATCAAGTCACGTGGCGCTCGGTTCTCTCTGCCTACCCCGCAAAGGATTTGGCGTGAAGTTATAGATAGACAGGCATCAGTCGAAGTTGTTTAACCTGTGTGTTCTAGCTCAACGCAAATCAATACAACAGGGACTTAACATTTATTTTTTTATTTACTGTTTATTTGACGAGCTCGGTGGTGGCCCTGTGGTTAGTTACGCTACTTTGACACCAACGCTCGTGGGTTCGATTCCCACACAGGAAACATTTGTGTGTAACATAAACCTGTCTGTATTGTTTTTCTATGTATCATATTTAAAAAAAAATGTATGTCCGTATGTTTATCAGTTTCCTAGCGCCCATGACACAAGTTTGGCTTACTTTGGGGCTAAATGATGCTGTGTAAATTATTTATTACTTAATTTTTGCACTGTGCCAGCAGGCGTGTGATTATTTTTATATATCTACAATAATCTTAAAAAATAATAAAAATTAAGCAGCCCGTTTAGGGAAGTACCTCCACCTCACAGAAAACCACAGCCAAATAACAACTCCCCGGAGGGTTGCCATGTTCCTGCGTGTGAGTGTGCTCACCAGTAAGCTCATAGGGAGTTACTATGTTAGCAGCAAAGGTGGCAACGCGCGATTGATACTCAATGTTTGGCGAGCGTTCATAGGCTATGGTAACCGCTTTCCATCATGTGGACCGTATGCTCTTATGCCTCCCGACGTTGTATACAAAAACACATAGTTATTTTTTTGCACTGAGCAGTGTGCATAGAGCCTGCATGAAGGCGTGCCATTACTTTTATATATCTACAATAATGCTAAAAAAGAAAACCGGCCAAGTGCGAGTCGGACTCGCGCACCAAGGGTTCCGTACCATTATCTATAAAAACGGCAAAAAAATCACGTTTGTTGTATGGGAGCCCCCCTTAAATATTTGTTTTATTTTAATTTAATTATTTATTTTTAAAGTGAATATATAACTAAATATTCTGTGAATATTTTAAGCGTCTACCTGTTGCCGATATTATAATTATTTATTATATTATATATTAGTTATAAATATCGAGCAAAAAAATCATGTTTATTGAATGGGAGCCCCCTTAAATATTTATTTATTCTGTTTTTTAGTATTTGTTGTTATAACGGCAAGAGAAATACATCATTTGTGAAAATTTCAACTGTCTAACTATCACGGTTCAAGAGATACAGCCTGGTGACAGACAGACGGACGGACAGCGGAGTCTCAGTAATAGGGTCCATTTTACCCTTTGGGTACGGAACCCTAAAAAGAATAGAAATACATCCTGAAATATAGCTCCTAGAAATGTTCATCATTATTTAATTATAAAACATCCTCGACCCAACAAGAAACAGCAATAATTACAGTTCCCAACTTCTATCAAAAGTTAGAAACAAAACGCGTATCACATTTCACAGTCTAAGGCTATGTTCATATTTAAACATTTTACTCGATAAGATTTTTATAAAAGACAATGAATTTTCCACAGTTTCGCCCGTACATTGAAATACACAAATTTTTAAGTTTCTACAAATAGGTTTTGGGCTGTGCTTTGATATGTCAGTCAGTTCCTTTATTATAACTAGGCAGTAAATACTGTAACATAGAAACTTTTATTTTTATCTATCTATAACTTCACGCCAAATCCCTTGCGGAGTAGGCAGAGAGAACCGAGCGCTACGTGACTCGATCCTTACATATCTCACTCGCTTCTTTAACAGTCATTGCTCTTTTCATGCACGTTATTTTTATCAACTCTTTAGTTACTTTGAATTTAGAACGCGTTTATTGTGTTAAAAACTTCTTTCGGTTTCCCACCGTTTTACAGATTTTTTTCGTGTTTATTATCAAATTACAATATGGAATGGGGTGTTAACCAGGGGCGTAGCTACCGCCGTATTTGCCGTATCAATTATACGGGGCCCCCGGGCCACGGGGGCCCCCAAAGTGTGTAAGGAAAAAGAATAAAAACTTTCTAATTTATTTTATTTTACAAATGACAAAATTCTATAAAGCAATTCCTTTTTTTCCCGCCTTAAGCGTGCGTTCAAAAGTTGGCAACACTACATCGTTATGGCGCGCTGCGGGACTTCCCCGTTTTACTTACTTCATCTTCAACTCAGCGGGGAATCCCCGGGAATCCTTCATCGATATCGCGATGTACGTGTACGTTGTTGTACTTTGCATTGGATGTTAAACCACGGAGTGCAGTGCACTGTTTATTTACGCGCTTTATATAAATGTGCATTACATTGTAATTCAGTACAAACAATATTGTTCTTCTGGTTTAGCAAAATTAGTAGCGATTTGTAAAAGAAATGAGTGAAAGGAAAAGAGATTATCCCAGCGGCGCTGAGAAAAGAAAAATTAAACAGAAAAGGGACGAGGTTATAAAAAAAGTGCCCGAAATTTCTTCATTTTTTCAGAGACAAGATACTGTGAGTGATTTAGATTGGAAAGGTAAGTACTACACTACTACCCAACCCATTTATTAGGGGCCCGTAGTGATAAACAAGGAAATCTTTTAATTTCGGTCTGTCCATCTGTCCGTCACAAAAAGTTGTCTCCCCCCTCGATTTTCACAATTATACTGTTTTTAGGGTTCCGTGCCTTGATTAAAAAAAAAACAAAATTCTAACTTATCTATAGGATCGATTTGTTTTGTTGTTTGTCTATCAGTCCGTATCGTATCGTTAATTGCGTGTTGAGAACTTCAGATGTGCAGACTCGCTTTCGGGTTCTCGTTTTGTATGGCCACTACACTACGCGCTGCGTTTAAATAGCACGCAGGTGTATAGTAATGCACGGACGGGCTGCAGGTGATTTTGTATCTACTAATAGGTACGAGCACAATCCGCGTAGAGTCTGTGTGCGTCTGAACTGAACACTCTCTAACTGTGACCCTTAGTAACGTTATTTATTTATATATAACTCTTTTTAGTTTAGTATCAAAGCATTCGTATTTATTTTTTAACAATTACTCGTTTATTTTTAGATTCTTCTGAAGCATGTTCTTCGTCACATATCCATCCGGAAATAGAAGAAAGCCAAGCACATACTTTATCGGATGTCCATCCAGAAATCGAGGAACCCCAAGTCAACGATTCTGATATATCTGCAGATAATGCAGATTGTAATATAATTTCATCAGATAGAGGAAATTTTGGTGACAATTTAACTGAATGCGAACGAAAAATAATTTTTAAATTGGGTCCATTTAAACCACAAGGACCATTTCCAAAAGTTTCAGAAAATAACCGACCTTTTTCGGCTTATTATTATTCATATTTCAATCAGGCAGGCATAAAAATTATAAGACCATGGTTATGTTATTCTAACGTTTTAAACAAACCGTACTGTCACTTCTGTTGGTTATTAGCAGATCGTCAAAACAAATCGTACTCCTCTGCTTGGGTTAACGGTGTTTCGGTTAGAAGCAATTTCACACAAACTATTCTTGACCATGAAAAGTCACAGCAGCATATTAGTGCCTCACTCTCTTATAATAATTGGTTGCAAGGAAATACCATCGATACTCTATTGAAAAGTGAAATCGATAGTAAAATTACATTCTGGAGAGATGTACTGCATCGTATAATTAATGTTATAATTACTTTAGTATCTTGTAATCTACCTTTGAGGGGGCATGATTCTGATTCTGGCAATTTTATGGCAATTTTACGTCTGCTATCTAACTATGATGCAACTTTAAAAGAACTTCTTCTAAAACCGAAAGGTGAAATAAACTATTTAAGCCCTACGATTCAAAACGAAATTATTAGTTTGCTTGGTACTAACGTTAGGAACAGTATTATCTCAGAAATTAAAAAAGCTCCATTTCTGACAATAATTCTGGATACAACACAAGACTTATCAAAAATTGACCAACTATCTGTAGTTTTTCGATATATCTCGGTTACAGAAAATGATGATAATGTGCCTAAAGAAATAAAAATCTGTGAGTCCTTTTTAGGATTCATAGCAGTAACCGATTGCAGTGCTGCAGGTCTGAAAACTGTCATTTTAAATTTGACTAAAGAATATGGAATTGATTTGACTAAATGTAGAGGACAGGGATACGATGGAGCAAATGTTATGTCGGGTGTGTATGGAGGATTACAAACCCTAATAAAAGAGCATGCTCCAAATGCCGATTATGTTCATTGTGCTGCGCACGCTTTAAACTTGGTTTTGAACGATGCTGCGAGACATGTTCGTGAAGTATCGACTTTTTTCGATAATTTAGAAAAAATATATACTTTTTTTGGCAATAGTATAAAACGCTGGGCTATGCTAAGTGACGATTCATCTGAAAAATATTTGATTACCCTTAAAAAGGTATGTCCTACCAGATGGTCTTCTAGGAACGACGCTTTATTAGCAGTAAAGAAAAATTTTTTACTAATCATGAAAACTTTGTACCAACTAAATTTAATTTCAAATAAAAAAGTAAATTAACGTTTATTAAATGTAAAAGTATAATTAACATTTTAGAGAGTTTTGATTTCTTAGTGCTCGTTACATTTTTTTCTTCACTATTTGAAATTATTAATCCTGTTTCTAAAGCTCTACAGCATGAAAATAATGACTTACAGAAATCTAGTATTTTATTAAGTAATCTTTTAAATAGACTGTGCCAATTAAGAAATCAGAATTCATTTAATAGTTTGCTAAATGAATCCAAAGATTTAGCAAAAGAGTGGGGGGTAACAACTGTTTTTAAAAACAGTAGGCGAAAGATAACGATGCGTTTTTTTGATGAGTTATCACAAGATGAGAGAATTTCCGACCCGGAATCCTATTTCAAAGTCAATGTATACTATTGCTGTTTAGATATATTAATTTCTCAAACTAAAGAAAGATTTCAGAGCCTTTGCAACCTGAGTAGTATATTCGAAATATTACAACCGGAGAAACTCCTATCTTCTTCAAGCGAAGAGATATTAAACGCTTCCGGAAAACTGTCTGCTAAATACAGTAAAGACATCTCACTTAATCTTTGTGACCAATTAAAGGCTCTAAAAACATGCTTAAATTCTGAAATTAAAAAAAATTATTCCATTAAAGAACTCATTGAATTATTGCTAGTAAAATTCAATAGTCTTGCATCCAGTTTTCCCGAGGTAATCACAGCATGCTTTTTATTCTTGACCCTTCGGCTTGGTTCACACGGCATTGTACTGCACGTTTTTTTGCAGGATGAATCTTACCGAATAAATAGTGGCTCATACATTGAGTATAGAACCATTCACACGTCGTTTGTACTGCTAATAATCGTACACCGTTTATGCGTTTAAACGAATACTCAACGGACTTGTCAAGCAAAACGAATGAACTGTAACGTATTCGGTTTGCAGTGGCACATAGTATAGCTCTGTCTCGTTCACATGACACGATGTTCATACGTTTTTCATCGAATAGCAAACGAACAAGCGAGATTCCCTTCAAAGTCCAGCCTCTGTTGAATCTTCCTATTCTAACTATACAGAAATTGATTTTAATGACTTTTAATACCATAAATATGTATTAATAAATTGGCCAAATAAAACATATTTTCATAATTTTTTACATTAATAAACCTACATTAATAATTTCCACCTGTGTATTTTTATTTGTGTACTAACCTTAAACAGATGGCTAATTTCATTTTAGTACTGATGCAATTCCGCATATTCCGTATTTGTTTTTGGCAGGCTTGAATTTTCCAGTCGATTTAATAAGTTTTCAAAACTATCAATAGACATCCGAAAGTAATTAAAAAACTTCTTTTCATCGTTTCTAAGTTTATCATATAACTTCTCAAATATTTTAGTACGCACTGATTCTTCATTTATAGGATGTACCCAAAACCTTCTACTTTGTCGGCGGCGAAACCTTTGGCGTCTTCGATTATACCAATATAAAAGTACAACTTCACTGACGTCTATTCACTGTGACAACTGTGTAAAGACTGCGGCTATTCGTTTTTTACACGAATGAAAATCTACCGTGTGAACACCCGGGTGATTGTACTTTAAAAAAACGAATACAAAGAAAACGTGCAGGATAATGTCGTGTGAACCAAGCCTTCCAGTTACAACCGCAACGGCAGAAAGAAGTTTTTCAAATTTAAAACTAATAAAAAATTACTTAAGAACTTCGATGGGACAAGAACGGCTGTCAGACATCTCACTATTGTCCATAGAGGCAGAAACTTTAGAAAAACTAAAATCATCATCAGCCATAAATGATTTAATAAATCAGTTTGCCGAAAAAAAGGCAAGGAGAGTGAATATTTAAAATTCGATTTTTATTTGTAAAATGGGTAAATTATGTGATAAATAAATATTTCTTCTCACAATATTTTTTTTCTTTTGTGAAAAATCTTTACCTCCATATAAGGGCCTCCAAAAAATTTTTTATACGGGGCCCCGACAAGGCACGCTACGCCACTGAAGCAGTGGCTAAATTTCCAAGTGAAACACTGCGTAAATCCATAGATTCGTGGCCAGACAGATTAAATGCCTAAGTTTTATTAATATTACATTACTTTATAAAAAAATAAATGCATATTCATTTGTAACAGAAGTTATAGTCGGATTAAGTACAATTTATTGAACATTAGCGATAATAAACTTTTTTTTTTAAATATATGTGTGCCGTTCACACGCGAAAGAAGTGAAACTTACAAAAATGTGAACTTCATAATATTCTGCATTCGATTTCAACATACTTTAGCTCCTATGGAGTTCCTGTGTTAGCAGTAGAGGTGACTTCGCGCGAGTGATACTTATATTCGTGTACGAGGCATATTACGCATATTTTGTAATTATCACTCGCTCGACTAAACTACCCTATAATATAGAGCAGTGATAGTCTAGTGGGAAACGAATCTATCAACTGACTGGTTGCTAGTTCGAATCCCGTTATGGGCATTTTGGATCTATGTACATATTTGTAATTTTTACTTAGAGGTTTTTAGAGAGGTACGGCGCATCAAACCAGCCCGTCTGGGGACCTCCACCTCTCAGAAAACTGCAGCCAAATAACAAGTCCTTAGATAATATCCTGCCAGTGAATGACACCAGTAAGCTCCTTAGCAGCTCGCTCCGTTGCAACAGAGGTGGCATCGCGCGATTTATACTTAATTACCAGCGTTCATAGGCTATACTTTATATCAGGTGGGCCGTATGCGTGTACGCCTCCCGACGTTGTATGAAAAAATCGGCCAAGTGCGAGTCGGACTCACGCACGAAGGGTTCCGTACCATTATCTATAAAAACGGCAAAAAAATCACGTTTGTTGTATGGGAGCCCCCCCCCCTTAAATATTTGTTTTATTTTGATTTAATTATTTATTCTTAAAGCGAATATATAACTAAATATTCTTTGAATATTTCAAGCGTCTACCTGTTGCCGTTATCAATATCGAGCAAAAATGAGCAAAAAAATCACGTTTGTTGTATGGGAGGCCCCTTAAATATTTATTTTATTCTATTTTTTAGTATTTGTTGTTATAGCGGCAACAGAAATACATCATCTGTGAAAATTTCAACTGTCTAACTATCACCGTTCATGAGATACAGCCTGGTGACAGACGGACGGACGGACGGACAGCGGAGCCTCAGTAATAGGGTTCCGTTTTACCCTTTGGGTACGGAACCCTAAAAAAGGAAAAAGAAACGTATATTGTGTGTAACTCGTCCCGGAAATTATATTTGGAAAGACGTGTGGCATGACGTTTTCCCTGTGGGTTGTGAAGGCTTGACGGCAGTCGCTCCATGTCCAAATCAGTATCTTCGTCAAATCCCTGGGGTTAGGAGGCGTACCTCGCCAATTATGGAATTAGAAACAGGATAACGCCAGGAAAAAAATGTTTACTGCAGAGTTAGTGATCAAAAACTTTTGTTTGTATGCGTGGGGCTAAAATTACGATATCTATCAATATATTTAGAGTCGACACAGGAGTGTTGCAAATGTCCATAGACTGCTTTCCATCTGGCAGGCTGTATGGTTATTCGCCACTTTACTAGCATTAAATAATATACTAAATACCTATATATAACTTGCAATAGACGTCTACAGAAATCTATTCTAATTACAGTGTTTTTTTCATTTTATTAATTTATATATTCAGTTGTATGGGATACAAGCATATTAAATATGCTTGTAAATTTTGTGTACAACGTCGGGAAGCATACAAGCACACGGCTCACTTAATGTATAGCATGAAAGCTTGCAACCCATTATGTAACACTCACGTAATGCCACCTCTGCTGCTAATAAAGCTTCTCCTTAGGAGCTTACTGATGGCCTCACTCACTCGCATATATAAGTTTCTTTAATCGTCTTCTGTTAATTGTCTAAACCGATTTAGATGTGTTGGATATCAAGATCTATCTATCTACAACTTCACGCCAAATCCCTTGAGGGGTAGCACCAGGAGAACCAAGCGTCAAATGACTCATACATACACACTTCACGCGCTTCATTTGCATTCATAGCTCATCTTATGCACGCTCGCCGGTTTCTAAGACTCCTGACATCAGCTTCTGATAAAACACGATCGATTTGGTCATGATAAGTATGTCTTGGACTTCCTCGGTTCCTACATGCTTCTACTTTCGCGTTTTCTATCTGTTTCGTAATTCTTTCTTTCTGCATTCTTTCTACATTTCTGATTCAACGGATCGCAGATAAAGATTAAAAAAACACTTTATTTGCCATTGAGCCCTCGAGGGCACTTAGACACGTCTTACGTTTTTGAAATATAACCTTATTGTGTCTTATTGAAATTCTCTTATGTAACTATTTTTCTTTTTTAATTTGCTAGCATTTCCGAAATGACCATTGGCGAAGAAGAAATTCCGAAAGAAACTTGCCAATAGGTCTCTTTTAAAATTGTCAATTAGATATTACAATAAATTCACATCAGCATACCTATTGGTACAATAATAATGTCAAATGGTAGATTTAAAAATTATTAAGAACAGCCATGCAATTCTCTAAGCGACTCGTAATGGCTGTGTGCGTCGCTGTGATCACAGATGTCACAGCTTTGACATCGTCTACTGCGATCACGGCTAAATTATTTGGTATTCTATATGGCTGTAAGCGTACGCGAGGCTGTTTGCCTTGTAGAATTCCAATTCCAAACGCAGCCTTGCGGCGCTAGTGTCGCACAACCATGAAAAGCGACACCAAAGAATTGCAATTTTGTGTTCAAGGCTGTAACAGCCGATGTTTCCGAGGATGTAAGGATGTTTGCTCTTACAGAATTGCATGGCAGGTCGTCTGTGCTGAATTGTTTCTAGACATCTTTGTCAGTTACATATTCATCAATTCTATATTAAGCCCTTTTACAGAGAGTATTTTTAATGTACTTTTTGAATACATTGTCAGGAAAAGAGAGAACTATTTCAGACAACTTACTATAAAATCTAATACAATTTACAAGAAAAGCTCTACCAGTCCTAGCAAGACGATGTACGGCATACACATACCTCTTCACCGTTAATAAGACCTCTTCTTATCTTAACACCGTTACTCGTTTTCAGACCAACTCTATTTCGAATACGGTCTACAAGCGTTACGCCACAAATTTTGCGCATCGCATTTCGACTTATCCTACTTTCATGCGCTCTCTGCCACATGGACATCAATATATATAGATATATATATATAGATATATATATATAGCATTAGTATTGAGCTAATACAATTTTTATTAATTTTGAATAATTGTATAATAGCGGTGAAGAAAAACATCATGAGGAAACCCGCATGTATTAGAAATTACAAAACGAAAGTCGTGTGACCTAACCTAAGCAAAGGTCTGGTGTTACCTCGCAGTAGTAGAGGTCTGACGGCAGTCGCTCCACGTCAAAATCAGTGTGTTCGCCAAATCCTTAGGCTTAGGTAGCGGATCCCGCTAATTCTAATGGATTAGGGAACGGGATAACGGGATAATCTTCCTAGAAGAAGAAGAATACTTGTATGATAAAAATCTAGATGTGTTCGCACTCTTACATTGCTAAAGTAAGTGATGTTATTCCATTGTTCCCAGGTGATGCTCTAAATGGACATCAAAGAGGATAACGCGATGGAGCCCGAGCTGATCCTGTGCCCCCCTGACTCCGCCTGATTCAGGTCGTCTATCTTTGATTCCTTTATATCTATAGTTAGATTGACCTCAGTGGTGCAGTGGTAGGTAACCGCTACTTTGTCATTAAATCTCGTGGGTTACACATGTCTGTTTGTCTTGGTCTGGGTGTTTTAAGAGAGGTAGGGCACATCACCGCAGCCCGTCTGGGGAAGTATCTGTTATTTCGACGAGTTTGGTGGCGCAGTAGTTAGTAACGCTACTTGACACCGACGCTCGTGTGTTCGATTCCCACACAGGGCAAACATTTACGTTAATATACATGTCTGTTTGTCTTAGTCTGGGTGTTTTAAGAGAGGTAGGGCACATCACCGCAGCCCGTCTGGGGAAGTATCTGTTATTTCGACGAGTTTGGTGGCGCAGTAGTTAGTAACGCTACTTGACACCGACGCTCGTGTGTTCGATTCCCACACAGGGCAAACATTTACGTTTATATACATGTCTGTTTGTCTTAGTCTGGGTGTTTTAAGAAAGGTAGGGCGCAGCAAAGCAGCCGATCTGATGAAGTATGTCTTATTTCGACGAGCTTGGTGGCGCAGTAGTTAGTAACGCTACTTTGACACCGACGCTCGTGTGTTCGATTCCCACACAGGGCAAACATTTACGTGTATATACATGTCTGTTTGTCTTGGTCTGGGTGTTTTAAGAAAGGTAGGGCGCAGCAAAGTAGCCGATCTGATGAAGTATGTCTTATTTCGACGAGCTTGGTGGCGCAGTAGTTAGTAACGCTACTTTGACACCGACGCTCGTGTGTTCGATTCCCAGACAGGGCAAACATTTACGTGTATATACATGTCTGTTTGTCTTGGTCTGGGTGTTTTAAGAAAGGTAGGGCGCAGCAAAGCAGCCGATCTGATGAAGTATGTCTTATTTCGACGAGCTTGGTGGCGCAGTAGTTAGTAACGCTACTTCGACACTTCGTGGGTTCGATTGCCACACTGGACAATTATTTGTGTGCAACATGTCTCTTTTCCTTGGTCTGGGGTTTTTTAAGAGATGTAGGGCTCATCAAAGCAGCCCTTCTGGGGAATAACCTCCACCTCACAGATAACCGCTCCAATAAGCTTCTAAGGAATTGCTGTAGCAGCATAGGCGGCATCGCGCGAGTGTAGTTGAATGAGCTGCCTGCCGTATACTCGCACGGAACAACCCTCCAGGGATTTGTTATTTGGCTACAGTTTTCTGAAGATATTTATTTAAAAAAATGTGGTTCCGTTCCCTGGGTACGCACCTCCCACTGTTCGGCCTTAAAGAGTGGCAACCCTGCACTAATGTAGGCGATAGCGCGACTATATAAGAAAGATCTTCTTATTTTAACACCAAGTTAATTTCAATCTTTAAATGTAATATTTAATCTTGAGCCCTGATCGTCAATGATCCCAGTTACTTCACTGCATCGAATCATGTTGGTGGAGTCACGTCAGGTTGGAGAAGCCACTTTCTCTACGACCATCGTTGACTAGGACGAATATCCGAAGAGACGGAACCTCAAAATATTCAATCTATCTCTGTCATTCGTAGGGCCGGTGCGCGGTGCGCGAAAGAGAGCGGTACGATGCACCCAGCAGCCAGGTGACCCTGTCGCCTCCACCCGCGGAACATGTCATGGCACTCAATAGAGTCACGAGAGTTCCTGTGGTAAGTCTCTGTTTGATAATAGAGAGTCTGATGGAACCAGCAGACTCGGACCCGACGCCTCTAATATGTCATGACACTCAATAGAGACACGAGAGCTCCTGTGGTAAGTCTCTGTTTTATAACAGAAAGTATGATGGAACCAGCAGACTCGGACCCGATGCCTCCAATTTGTCATGACACTCAATAGAGACACGAGAGCTCCTGTGGTAAGTCTCCGTTTATAACAGAAAGTATGATGGAACCAGCAGACTCGGACCCGATGCCTCCAATATGTCATGACACTTAATCCGAGTCACGAGAGCTCCTGTGGTAAGTCTCTGTTTTATAACAGGGAGTATGGTGGAACCAGCAGACTCGGACCCGACGCCTCCAATATGTCATGACACTCAATAGAGACACGAGAGCTCCTGTGGTAAGTCTCTGTTTTATAACAGAAAGTATGATGGAACCAGCAGACTCGGACCCGATGCCTCCAATATGTCATGACACTCAATCGAGTCACGAGAGCTCCTGTGGTAAGTCTCTGTTTTATAACAGGGAGTATGGTGGAACCAGCAGACTCGGACCCGACGCCTCCAATATGTCATGACACTCAATAGAGACACGAGAGCTCCTGTGGTAAGTCTCTGTTTTATAGCAGAGAGTATGATGAAACCAGCAGCGTGTAACCCGACGCCTTCATCATGTCATGACACTGAATAGGATCACGATAGTTCCTGTGGTAAGTCTCTGCTTTTTTTAGAGAGTATGATGAACCAGCGGACTGAAACTTGACGCCTCCAACATGTCATGGCACTCATTATTAATCAAGATAGGTTCTGTGATAAGTCTCTGTTTGACTATATCAAATAAAGTGTTATGATACCAGCGGGCAGGGACCTGACATCCAACATGTTATAACACTCAATAGAATCCCAAGAGGTCCTGGGATAAATTTCTGTTTGATTTTATCAAAGAGAGTATGATAAAATCAGCAGACAGGGAGCCGACACCTTCAACATGTCATGGCACCCAATAGAGTCAGGAAAGTTCCTGTGTTAAATCTTTGTTTGACTATATCAAAGAGAGTATGACGGAACCAGCGGGCAGGGACCTAACGCCTCTAACATGTTATAGTACTCAATAGAGTCACTAGAGTTCCTGTGGCAAGTCTCTGCTTGACTATATCAAAGAGAATCTGATAGAACCAGCGGCCAGAGACCCAACGCCTCCAACATTTTATTGCACTAAATAGAACCATCGTGGTTCCTATGATAATTCTCTATTTGATTTTATCAAAGGGAGTAGGATTCATTCAGTCGGCAGGCTCCCAACGTCTCCGACATATACCATCGACCCGGTGCTACCAACATGTTATGACACTAAATAGAATCACGAGAGTTTTCGTAAATCTCTGCTTGACTTTATCAAAAAGAATGCGGTAGATCCAGGGGGTAGACACCCAATACAAAAAAAAAGTCCTGTGGTAAGTCTCTGTTTGACTCCATTAAAGATAATTACGATGAATCCTGCTGCCAATCACCCATCACCCGTCGCCTTAAAATGTTATGGCACTCAACAAAGTCACGAGAGATCCTATGGTAAGATTTTCTTTGACTCTAACAATGAAAGTACAATACCTAGAGGCAGATGGTTCCACCTGATGAGAACAGGTGATTCCACCTCCATATAACCATGAGACTGTCACGCAAGGTCATGTGCTTAAAAATCTCAAACAATTCGTATCTACTGGCATGTGAGTGAGAATATAACGTGTTACAATATGTATATTAAAACTATTAAATCATGTGATCACTTCAGCTTTCTCAAGATACCTTCGAATATTAAGTAGATTTATATTAAGGAAAAAATATAGAATTTTGTAGTAACAAGCTTATATTTCGTTACAGCGGGGTGCCGACGCACCAGTTGTCGGCGACGCGACTGCTCAGCTCGCCTGATCCGTCGCGGCATCATCTCGATGAACAACCAGGTCAGTACCTGATGTTAGGTTCAATGGGAAGCTGTTTATTGAGAGTTCAAGAGCGTTCTGCTCGATTTATTGCCTAATGTTACGCTGGCAGAGTCTGAAATCCTCTAGGCGCAAACACATCCACGTCTCTCCTAACATCCCCGTTCATTCGCTCGCCAGCTAGTGAGAGGTATCATTACTAATCAGCACGCGTTCATTCACTACTGAATATTGGCTCTCTAGAGCCACAAGGCTTGATACAGAGCTACCTGGATTCATGGAAATACTACAACTCGGAACTGGTGAATTCATCGATTCGTGTAGTCGTCTACAAGTCGCCATTTACGGACTGGCGTATTCTTACTAGATTAGAGAGCGCATGTCATTCTAACCAAACACGCAAGTTAAGCAACGTCGACCGCAGCCTGTCTATGGATTTGTTTATCTATCTCGAGTTCACGTTAGTGCTCGGATGGCACGTTAAGCCATCGGTCCCGGCTATTGTCGTTAGATGACAGTCGTTAAGCTAAGTCAGTGGCCCTCGGGCGGCTTGAAAACACTTGTCTCCGTCAATTCGCATTTGAGCAGCGTGTGATGTGGCCCTGCAGTGGGATGAGTAAGGATGGTGGCATATGTCATTCTTACCACTTTTGGATTGAACCTATGTGTTTTTGCAGAGGTATACCCGTTCTCAGAAGACTACACCGGCGGCGGCGAACTCCGCAATGGAGCGCTCCGCTGGGGCTCACGCTTCGGCCCCGCGCACCGGCCACCCACGGCCGGCCTACTCGACTGCTTCCGAGCCTGTCGCTCCAGGCTTGACCAGTACTTAGCTAGGCGAAAGGTAGATATAGTATCTAGAACTCAGTTTTGGTCAAGACTAGCTTCCTTGACTGTTTTGGGACTAGTCATTCCAGGCTTCATCATTAGGAATAAGCTATCGATGGATAGAGACCTGAGGCTTTGTGCACCGGCGTCTCATATCTGGCAATTTCTTACCCAGCCTGGCGCATCAGGTTGGAAGAAGAAGGGAGGTGACTTAACTAGCTCTAGTCCTTGGCTGGCCCTGGTAGGGGCTACTTTTACCTATCAAATATTATACTTATTACTTCTTTGATCTGTATTAGAGATGCGCCGAGTACCGGGTTATTACTCGGTACTCCGTACGTTGTATAGTACTCGTACTCGGCCGAGTAACTCGTTTCAAATGCCGAGTACTCGATTAATGTAACTCAAGGTTATAATATTGTTTTTAATTAAATAAATTTTACCAGAGGGAGACTTTGTACAAAAGTCGTCTGCATGGGTACTCTGTCTCACCTATTTCTACCGCCAAGCAGCTATATTTGTATATCTGTGTTCCGGTTTGAAGGGTGAGATATGGCAGATAAATTACTGGGTACTGTGACGAAACAGCCTTAGGTCACAAGGTTGGCAACGCGCGAGTAACATCGCCGTTGTGTTGCAAGCGTCAATAGGCTGCGGTGGCCGCTTACCATCCATCGGGTCACATGCTTGATTGCCAATCTAGTTGTATAAAAAAATAAGCATATTTAGTTTAGGTAATTAATATTTATATAAAAAAAAATATTAATATTGGAATTTTAACAGAAGCAAGTTATAATACAGGAACACTATGCATTCTGGTCGTACTGGCTTCGGGACTCGACTAGGTGCGAGAAGCGAGGGCGGCTACGTATCGCTCGCTCGCTCACTGCACTACCTAAACTGAACCGAGTAAACCGAGCAATACTCCATTTTACTGAGCCTTAGAAACCGGCGAGTGTGCATAAGAAGAGCAATGAATGCTAAAGAAGCGAGAGACGTTTGTAAGGATCGAGTCTCGTGGCGCTCGGTTCTCGCTGCCTACCTCGCAAGGGATTTGGCGTGAAGTTATAGATAGAGTAATACTCGGTACTTTAGTAATGATGAAACATGTAGTCTAATATAGGAATTCTAAACATGCATCTCCTGTACTTTCTTTTTTTTATATATACAACGTCGGGAGACATACAAGCATACGGCCTGCCTGATGGAAAGCGATTATCGTAGCCTATGAACGCTCGCACTACATTAAGTATCACTCGCGACGCCACCTCTGCTGCTAGCACAGCAACTCCTTTGGAGCTTACAGGTGACCTCACTCACACGCAGGAACACAACAACCTTCTAGGATGTTGTTATTTGGCTGCAGTTTTCCTGTGAGGTGCAGGTACTTCCTCAGACGGCCACAAACAACACCACCACCGCCCATGGCTCCACCGACCTCGCGGTCATTTGAGCCGAAACGCGGGAGATGCGCACGGCACATGCTGCTTTAAGGCTCTCTTCGTTCCGTGGGCAATTCTTCACTCCCTACAAATTATTTAAATTCTGTCCTCTTCACTATCTAGCTTTCTCCCCGTTCTGGGGCAGGAACAAACACACTTATGCCTTCGTTGCCTAAGTGAGTGAAGTGAAAAAAAGTGAGCTGTCCATCGAGTACGACAGTGCTTTCTCTGCCCGCTCTTCTGCGGACCGCCGCGCATGCCACGCGTGACGAATCTGCGAAATGCCGCGAAGTTAGCCACCGACGACACGAGATCAGTATGGTACACCTGATCCATTTCTGCTCCGCGGCGCTGAATCCCATCCATCATCACACATCGCAGATCGTTATATTTAGGACAGGACCACAGGACGAGATCTCTGTCCTCCTCGCATTCTCCGCATGCACACATACTAGATTTATAACTCTCCAGTTCATAGTCTCTTTCGGAATATGCCATGACCCAGCAGCATCTGAGAAGTTTGATAGTCAGGCTCGACCCAGTGGGCTCTGAGTCGAACCTCCACCTCCGGGAAAAATCTATACAGTTCCCTCCCGTTGGTGTCATCAGCCCAACGATCCTGCCATTCGCTCACAGCAGCGACCCAAATATCCTGTTTCCGTCGGCTCAACTCCCCATCATTAACTGACTTACGCGCGCCATCCATATGGCCAGCACGAATCACCTCCAGATCTGCAGGGAGGACTCCGGCTAGAAGGGGCAGGACTGCAGACGGCCACAAACAGACATGTTTATACACACAAATGTTTGCCCTGTGTGGGAATCGAAAACTCGAGCGTTATTGTCAAAGTAACGAAACAGTGTGTTTCGCCACTGCGCCCCCAGACTCGTCATTATAGGTATTCATCAGCTTCTTGTAATCTCTTTATCAGATATAATGATCACAAATTATATTTTCTTTAGATAGAACGCGGCGTCAGACTGTACGGGCAGAATGAACAGCGGCTGGCCGTCAAGGTGTGGCTGTCGGCACTCCGAGGCGTCAGGCACCGCACCGATAAGTTCGCGCTGCTCGGACATCTGTACCAGGCGTACATGGACTTTGGCAAATATAGGCAAGTACATGCTTACTTTTCTCAAATGATTTTTTTTTTAATACTGTTATACTCGTAGTTTTAAACTGAAACATCATGACTCTTGAGTATTTTAAAGGTATTAAACTGTTGTATTGTAGAAGGTAACTTTCCTGGAGTTTTGCGTAGTGGTGTTCCATAAATTTGTTACTTGAACGACATTTTTAATTTAACTCCAAAATATTATCCCTCATCCGATCCTCCAAGCAATAAATCTTTGTCCAGTTCTCAAAAATTAAATTAGTTTTATGACTGTTTTGTACATGATTATATTTACTTATATTTTATTTTGATTCACGGGTATTATCCCGGTCATTTGATAGGCGTGCGCGGGGATAAGGATCCAACGCGTAGAGGCCCCTTTGAGAAGCTTGATCTAATGTTGTATAGCCGCCGTGACCTTCTCCAGGGGATATCAATGTGACAATATACCCATGAACCAGGTCACGGCAGGTATTGGGACTATTGCAAATGTGTTGGAATTTATTGGGCTATTAAAATGAGGTCTGGAGGGATTATTAGTACTGGGCTATTACAGAAGAGGGACGGACACCTGCCATAACTATCATATCTGAAGTTACTTCCGGCAGTTTATGTTATTAACTGTGTATAATTAAAAAAATAACAATATTAGCTTAATAAATGTAGTTAACATAATCAATTTGAAGAGCTCGATG
This sequence comes from Pyralis farinalis, assembly GCA_947507595.1. Lineage (NCBI taxonomy): Eukaryota > Metazoa > Arthropoda > Insecta > Lepidoptera > Pyralidae > Pyralis > Pyralis farinalis. The sequence continues at coordinate 5,391,822 of OX382263.1, forward strand.
GCGTCGTTGCGCGTCCATTCTAACCGAATACGTCGAGCTACATCAACCGCAACCTGTCTATGGATGGGTTTATCTATCTCGAGTTTCTCCATGCTTCGGGAAGCAAGTTAAATCGTCAGTTCCGGTTGTTATCGATGGATAAGGCAATGTCCTTCAGGCGGCTTGAAAATACTCGCCTCCGCCAATCCGCAGTTGAGCAGCGTGATGGAGTATGCTCTAAACCCCTGCGGTCGAAGGTAGATCGATATGTCTGCAATGATATGAGTAAAGATTGGCATAGTAGTAGTATAATCAATTCCAGAATTAATTAAATTTAGGGGCATTATCAGCAACTACTGGTAAACTTCTTCAAGAGAATCCAATAACCTTTCAGGGACTTAAGAGAGGTAGGGCGCATTAAAGCAGTCTGTGGAAGTACCTCCACCTCACAGAAAACCGCAGCCAAATAACAACTCCCTAGAGGGTTGTTGTGTTCCTGCGTGTGAGTGAGGTCACCAGTAAGCTCCTAAGAAGTTGCTATGTAAGCAGCAGACGAGGCATCGCGCGAGTGATATATGTTACAAGCGTTAATAGGCTATGGTAACTGCTTTACATCAGGTGGACCGTATGCTTGTATGCTTCCCGACGTTGTATAAAAAAAACTTAACGAGTTTCTCTTGCTTACAGGGAATCCCTCGAGTTCGCCAACCGCCAGCTGGGCATCTCTGAGGAGTTGGACTCCGCCCCGATGCGCGCTGAGGCTTACTTGAACCTGGCGCGCGCCCACCAGACCCTGGGAGGTCTTGACAGGTAAGCCTTTGTTGAGGTAGTGTCAAATAAGTCATAGGCAAAGCCGGCAGCAGTGATGGCCTAGTGCACAACGAACCAGTCTTGTAACCAACTGGTCCCCGGTACGAAGTGTGGTGTGCTGTTCCACTAAGTTTGTATTTGCAGATTTATGCACACATTTGTAATTACCACTTGCTCGGCGGTGAAGGAAAACATCGTGAGAAAACCTGCACGTCCAAGAAATTGTATTTCGAAAGACGTTTGACCTAACCTAAGAAAGGCCTGGTTTTCCCTCTGGGTTGTGGAGGTCTAACGGCAGTCAATCCAATTCAAAATCAGTATTAAATCCTTCTTAGTTTTAGGTAGCGGAGCCCACGAATACTAATTAATTAGGAAGAAGTTGAATACAAAATATGACTTAAAAGAGAGTTCTCGAATACTCAGACTCTCTCTTTTAAGCTACCGTGTCCAAAAAGAGCCGTGCGATGCTTTGGAGAGGTCAATTTTACCAAGGGGCACCAATTACCAAAACCAATTTTGACGAGCTCGGTGGCTCAGTCGTGAAAGACGCGACTTTGACACCGACGCTCGTGGGTTCGATTCCAAGGCAAACATTTGTGTACATGAACATGTCTGTTTGTCTTGGTCTGGTTGTTTCGCAGAAAACCGCAGCCAAATAACAACTCCCTAGAGGGTTGTTGTGTTCCTGCGAGTGCGTGAGGTCACCAGTAAGCTCCCAAGGAGTTGCTCTGTTACCAGCAGAGGTGGCATCTTTTTTTTATACAACTAGATTGGTAAACAAGCATGCGACGCGCATTAGATGATAAGCGGCACCGCAGCCTATTGACGCTCGCAACACCACGGGGATGTTACTCGCGCGCTGCCAATCTTGTGACCTAAGGCTGTTTCGTCACAGTACCCAGTAATTTCTCTGCCATATTTCACCCTTCAAACCCGGAACCCAGCTATATAAATATAGCTGCTTGACGGTAGGAATAGTTGAGACAGAGGTACCCACGTAGACGACTTTTGTACAAAGTCTTCTCTGGTTGATACTTAATATATATCACAAGCATTCATAGGCTGCTGTAATTGCTTTACATCAGGTGGGCGGTATGCTTGTATGCCTCCCGACCTTGTGTATAAAAAAAGATTAGGTAGCCAGGTTATCGGCGGCGGCGGGTGTTACCTACTAAGTAAGTAATAAAATTGCAAAGTCCTCCGAAGGGGAAGATATTTCCCCCTAAATTTAACAGTTTTTCTACTTACTTTGGTATGACGGTGGTCCGGTCCCGTATTCCCTGATACGTGTCTTTTAATTAACCTTTTTCATAAAATCTTGGACTTCCCTCAGAGCCCTGTCATACGCTCGTCACGCCCTCTACAACGACTGCGGCGGGGGCTCCACGGCGGGCTGCGTGCACCTCACCGTGGCGGCCGTCAGTCTGGAACTTGGCGCCTTCTCCAAAGCCATGGACGGCTTCCAGAAGGCTCTAGCTGTGGCCCAGGCGCAGAACGACAACACGCTTTTACTTCAGGTAACTGGTGTTCAGGGTACCATACCTGCGGAGAAAAACTCTCAGATTATGTACTGTACAGACGTTTATAAATTACGTTAACCTATTTACAAGTTGTGTGAAACCAAACACTAAGGTATTTGAAAGAGAGACAACCAGAACGAACACGAGAATTACGGTTGATGATGTAGTGTTGGGGCAAGTAGATGAGATTGTTTATATTGGAAGCGCTTTTAGCAGCGATGGAAGGTACACCGCTGATGTGGAGAGACAAGTGAATGCAGGGAACAGCGTGAATGGAGCGTTGGATAAACTTCTAGGCAGCCGAAACCTAAGCCAGAAGGCACAGCTCGCTGTACACAACACGGTGCTATTCCCAACGCTAACTTATGGAAGTGAAAGCTGGGTATGAGAGAGAGTGCACGAAAGTAGAATAAATGCAGACGAGATGCGAGCATTGCGCAAAATTTGTAGCGTAACGCTTGCTAACCGCGTTCATAATGATGACGCTCGGTTCTCTGTCCCTACCCCTGGCGTCAAGATATACATACATACAATAATAAATGCTCTAACCATTACATTACCTTATTTCATTTGATGTCATTTTGTTTAACCTATTTTTCAAATTACAACTATCTCCTACTTTAAAGGAGCACTTTTTTATATATATTTCTTATCTCGAAAACGACCCTAACGATTAGAATCAAACTTTGTATTTAGATAAGATTTTGCTTTTAAGTTTATGTACATAAAAACCGACAAATGTTATGCAAGACAACGTGGAATCATCTAATCTATACATATAAATAAAATTAAAGTGTCTGTCTGTGATTTCAAAATAAAGCCTTTATCAGCTCATATTATTATTTTCACGTTACCAAAGCCAAAATACGCATTTTTAACTTTTTTGTCTGTCTGTCTGTTTGTTTGTCCGGGCTAATCTTCGAAATGGCTAAATTGATTTTAACGGGACTTTCACTGGTAGGTAGAGGACTGTTCAGAGCAGAATATAAAGTACTTTTTATCCCGTAAATATTTAGGGTTCCTGCGTAAAAAACTGTTAAAATTAGGGGGAAATATCTTCCCCTTCGGAGGACTTTGCAATTTTATTTTTGTTATTTTCATAGAATACGTATTTTTTGTAACATAAAATAACTACGCATTTTTTATGTAATATAAATAAAATACATATAAGTTGCCTCCTGTAAAGGTCAATAGATGGCGCTGTACAAAAATTGAATCGCTCTATGGTTGCATCTATGACCCTGAACTTTGTTTTTTTTTTAAACAGAAACAATTACATGTATACAGAGAAATAAAGGCTACTAAAAGCCCAAATCTCATGCGTGCGAAGCCGCGGGCTTCTGCTAGTTATCTATGAGTACTTAAAGTTTGACGAACTCGGTGGCTCAGTCGTGAATGACGCGACGTTGACTTTTTTTTTTACTTTCACAATCCATCAATTTTCTAGGTGTACGTGGGTCTTTCGGAGCTCTGGCGCCGTCTTCGCGACGCCGAGCGTGCAGTGGCGTGTGCAGCCCGCGCGTGCGACCTTGGCCGCGGTCCTCGTTCGACTGACCTGAACACCCGTCACCACAGGACCGCCCTGCTGCAGATGGCCGCTGCTCTTCGAGCGAGGGGTGAATTGGGAGATGCTCATGACTATTGCAATGTTGGTATATCTATCTTTTTTTACATCATCTGTATACCGCTATATATACGTCCGTTGCTAACGCAGTAACTCCTTAGGAGCTTACTGATGACCTCACACGTACGCAGCAACACAACGACCCCAGACGGGCTGCTTTATGTGCCCTATCTCTTATATCTCTTAAGCGCTAAAATACAACGTTTTTATGAACCTTCATGCGCTGCAAGTCAAATGGTTTATGTATGAAATAAACTTACACGATGGTTGTTGTGTTCCTGCGTGTGAGTGAGGTTACCAATAAGCTACTATTTATTTATTTATTTATTTATTTATTTATTTATTTTATCTATAAAAACGGCAAAAAAAACACGTTTGTTGTATGGGAGCCCCCCTTAAATACTTGTTTTATTTTAATTTAATTATTTATTCTTAAAGTGAATATATAACTAAATATTCTGTGAATATTTCAAGTATCTACCTGTTGCCGTTATCAAAATCGAGCAAAAACGGGCAAAAAAATAACGTTTGTGTATGGGAGCACCCTTAAATATTTATTTTATTCTATTTTTTAGTATTTGTTGGTATAGCGGCAACAGAAATACATCATCTGTGAAATTTTCAACTGTCTAACTATCACGGTTCATGAGATACAGCCTGGTGACAGACGGACGGACGGACGGACAGCGGAGCCTTAGTAATAGGGTTCCGTTTTACCCTTTGGGCACGGAACCCTAAAAAGGGTACCCAGACGGATTCTATCTGAGCTCATGGAAATCTGGGTACAATTCGGTCCTAAGTCTTGTACGAACTACATTGCACTTTCCAGGAGGCTCTGAGGCTCGCAGCCGTGGCTGGAGACCAGGGTTGCTACGCGCGCGCAGTCAGGATAGCTGGAGACGTCTACAGGCGGAAGTGTGATGTTGGAAAAGCACTCAGGTATCACCAATGTTTATTTACATTCTTTATCCCAGCTGTATGAACGTATTTTAGGTTAGACATCTTCGCTTCCTTAGGTTTAGCTAGCGGTAACGTTAATAAGAAGAAGAATGTTTTCCGAATGCCAAAACGAAAAGGGAAAAGAGTAAATGTTGCGTTAAGCTTATTCTCATTCTACGTTTCAGACACTATGAAGTAGCAATGGGTGCAGGCCAGGCGCTGGGTGACAGGCTTGCTCAAATGGAAGCTATGGACGGAGCTGCAAGATGTTTAGAAGCGCTGCGTCTGCAGGGCAGGATCTGCAACTGTAGGCCTTTGGAGTTCAACACACGATTGTTGGAAGTCGCCACATCTGTTGGTGCTAAGGTGAGTCCGGGTCTATTGATAGTTCCACAAACAAAGGAACTACTTGACAGCGCATGAAGGAACATGTCTTGGAAAAATGTTGTGTTTTAGCGCCTAAATATCTCATCGATTCAAGCCTACTGACCAATGGGAGTGTATTTTACCGAATAAGTGCCGCGAACTAGCCAATAAAGCTGCGCGTTCTACTTTACCCCCCGAGCCCGTAGCGGTGAAATGAATTACTATGATACTTTGTGTGGTTCCGCCACCAATTAGTTCATTCGAACAAGTGCCGGCCGGCACCCACCCACTACCGTTAATAGATGCATGCTGTAGATGTCATGGCTCCGGTCGTCTCTGCCTCGGCTGCTGCGGTTGTCTCTGAGAATGTTTGCCACCTGAAATGTGAATCCTATGCACCCGCCACCATATTAGGATGAGGATGCTTGGCGTGCTGTCTCTCACTTTGCCAAGAGGGGAAGTCAATTCCGAAACTTCCTACTCCTACAAATTTCTTCTGATTAAATTGGTTGTGTTCCAAGGCAGCTGTAGTTTAACCCCCGGGACAGCAATGAACTTCACTGTTCATTGCCTTTTTGGTGGTCGCCGCTGTTAATTCTGGCTACACAAGAGACACAGTGGTGGGTATGAGTGGTGGGCTTGTCCCGTTAAAAAAAAGTCCTAAACTACTGAACTTAATTCAATTTAACGGCGGATCTCGACAGAGAAATCCCCAGATTTTCCGCCTCGATGTTTATAAAAACACACAGATCGTTCAATTAATTGTAAAAATATTGCACACGACGAACTGACTTATCGTGACTTACCTATCTTGATATTTTTGTCTCCAATATGTCACAATTTAATAGAATTTTGTATGCCACATTGAACTTGTATCGTAAATATTGTGTTATTGTCAAAAATATTTATTTTGAGATATATTGCACGTGATGAATTAAAAAAAAATATTCTGTTTATCCCGTGTACACTTTTTTTTTTTGAAGTGATAACTTCTTATGGGAGGGTAAACCGCTTCGTTACTTGTGTTCTGGCGCCAGTCTGTCTCTTCGTTACGTACAGTCTGTCTGGTTTCCCTTTCTCTCACGCAGATTAGTTGCAGAGCTGCGTTAGCCAGCGAAGCTTTAGAACCAAGAAAATTGTCTTTTTTGCAGTTTTGCGGTTTTCGACTGTTACACGTAGTACTCCTTCAGTTTCGAAGCTAGAGAGCTGATTGTTCGACGTGAATGTACCTTAAGTATTGTAGATTCCCCTAAAATGGATTAAATTTCGATTAGCTTAATAAAGGATATCGATAAGTGATGTTATAGCCCCAAAAACCGTTCCAATACAAAGTCTATTGGAGTGCGTATGGCGAGCTCATTTCAAGTTTTGCAAATTTATATTCCGGGTCAAATTAATTGTCAAAATATTTATTGACACAAGGGTTAGGGTTAGCAGCTCTGCTTACGGAGCTTGCTGTTATTTACTTATTGTGCAAAAGCAGCTCTGCCAATGCGCCGCAGGCCCAGATTCCCTAGTTTAAGTTACCACTTCTGTCGGGCGTCCCGAGACGCACTAGTTTTTTTTAATAATGTGCATGTAGTGGAGTAAAGGCTGGCTCTGAAATTGTTGGTTTTGTGAACGTGAACTCGTTTCGCTTATATTATTTGTGTGCCTGTTTAATAAAATAAAAAAAAAATACTAAATAGAAATCACTTATATATAATTATCAGTCAGGAGCACTAGAAAAGGGCTATGACCGCGTCTTACGGCGCTCGGTTCTAACTGCCTACCCCGCGGGGGACCTGGCGTGAAGATATCCATAAGTATTTACCGATTTTTGATTATTTCTTAGTAGCCTTCTAGCATGTTTTCCAGTGTATACTGCGACACGTATCTGCTTATTCTATTTATTTTCCTCTACCGTAAGGTTGTCTGGTAAAGAATCCTATTCGGTAAGACCGCCTTTTGTATTTTAATTATAAGTTTATTTTATGTGGTGAAATTAAGAATATAAATTGTATTCTTCATTTAGGCGTTATCCCGTTTCCGAATCTATTAAGATTGACGGGTTTTTTTTATACAACGTCGGAGGGCATACTAGCATACGGCCCACCTGATGCAAAGCGGTTACCGTAGCCTATCAACGCTTGTAATACATAAGTATCACTCGCGCGATGCTTCCTCTGCTGCTTACACAGCAACTCCTTAGGAGCTTACTGGTGACCCCACTCACACGCAGGAACACAACAATCCTCTAGGGAGTTATTATTTGGCTGTTTCTGTGAAGTGGAGGTACTTCACCAGACGGGGCTGCTTTGATGCACCCTACCTCTCTTTAAATATCCAGACCAAGACAAACAGACATGTTCATGTTCATAAACACACAAGTATTTGCCCTGTGTGGGAATCGAACCCACCAGCGTTGGTGTCAAAGTCGCTTCATTTACGACTGCGCCACCGATCTCGTCAAAATGGAATAGGAATCGAACCCACGAGCGTTGGCGAAGTAACATTACTAACCGCTCTACCAGTGACCTCATCAAAAGATTGGTTCTACCTAAAGACAACTGTGAATCATATTTACCATCACAAACTTAGGCGTGCCATCGCTGATGATGATGATTATACCCGTAGATGTTAGTACGTCGCGTGCGGCTTCGATTGGCGGAAATATACACAGCGTTGGGCGACAACAACGCAGCAGCAAGGCAGAAGCGTGCTGCGGCCGCCTGGGCAGCACCGGCGTGTGCGCGGTGCAGGGAGCCCCTCGCCGAGCAGCCTGAACCCCTCGCTTCGCTGCCGTGCGCGCATATCGTTCATCATGCGTAAGTATTGCATTTCACCGACATTTTAATGTGAAACATGTATTGGCATGCCTTAGCAGTAAAATTGAACCATATGCCGTGACGGCAAATGGCATGACGCTCTCTCATGCCGTCATGCGTTCTCTACGCCGCCACCCTGCGTGTGTGCGTGCGCAGTCTAGACACTCCGTTGCTTCTCTATATGAGTTGTTTATTATATCCATCCGACGGTTTTGATTTATATTTATTAAAAAAAATAATATTCACTAAGATGTGACATCTGCCGAGCGTCCCTCGACGGTACAGTATTTTTTTGGTTTTTTTATCTGCAGTTTCAGGTCCTAGGGTTAACAGCGTATAAATATGAGTGCCTAGAAACTCACGACGAAATAAAACAGTCCTCTCCCTCATTTTACATTTATTTATTTCATAATTAGACAATGTCCATCAAAATATATAACAAATTACCAGAGCCCATAAAAAATCTAAAGAATGATATAATATTTTTAAAGAAAGTTAAAGAGATACTTATCAGTAAAGCTTACTACAACGTTTCAGAATACCTGAATGATAATATATAAAAATAAATATTACATAATAAAATACAAAAATATAGTCGGCCCCTCTCTAGATTGCGGTGCCCGTCAGGGTCCGTAATTGAGACTACTTATGCTTGTTAGTAAGACCTTGATTTGTACATTATGGATGCAATAAACACTTTGACTTTGACTTAATTTTTGTGCTCCCTGGATGGTTGTTGTGCTCCTGCAAGTGAGTGAGGTCACCAGTTCCTAAAGGTTGTTGTGTTAGTATCAGAAGTTAATCCCTTTACATCAGGTGGGTCTTATGCTTATGTCTCTGGATATGGTATTAAAAACCAGTTGAGAATGCGCAAGCTTGCATTGCCAGAGGAACACCTGGCTCGTCAATTATATAACATTTGTTTTTTAATATGTTGGCCATTTTGACCATGTTCCTAAAGAGATAGGAACGGTGTTCCTGAACATTCCTATTCTACTTTTTTATGCTGAATTCGAATCTGAAGTCAAAATTCGAATATTCGAAAAGCGACAGACAAACACACAGGCACGCATATAGATTTCATATAGGAACGGTGTTCTTGAAAATGTGTTTTAATATTCTATGGTGTATGTACGGTATATGACCTACATTGGTGTCACTCCCATCTCGCCTAGCACTATAACGACGCGTGCGCGACACATAATTACTTACATATTTAGTACTAGCTGTGCCCACGACTTCGTCCGCGCGGAATAGATTTTTTTTATTATTTATTTATATTAATAAAAATAAAATTTCTAAAATAAAGGTAGCCTAAGTTACTCCTTATTACATCAGCTATCTGCCATTGAAAGTCCCGTCAAAATCGGTCCAGCCGTTTCCGAGATTAGCCGCAACAAACAGACGGACAGACAGACAGACAGACAATAATTGTAAAAATATTCATTTTGGTATATGTACCGTGTATATATCCATATGCATTTAGTAAAAAGCGGTTATTTTAATATTACAAACAGACACTCCAATTTTATTTATCTGTATAGATTTCCACTTACCAGTTCACGATCGATCACCAACCATATCGCGTGTGCTCTACCATGTTCATCTACCATACCATATACCAACTACTTTCGTATTATGTTTTGCTTTAATTGTTTCTATATTTTATACATAACCGAATAAATTTTAAAATGTTTTATTCATTTCAATTGACTTTTATATCTACCATCTTAGTGTACAAACTAACCCGTACATTAATGTTTTTATTTCAATATTTCTTAAATTAGTAAAATAAAGTTTATTCGTTTATGTATAAAATATAAGAAGAATTAAAGTAAAACAGAATAGGATAATAGTTGGTATGTGGAATGGTAGATAAATATGGTAAGACACACGGGAAATGGTTGATGATCGAACGTGAACTGGTAAGTAGAACTTATTAAGTATGGTACTTACCTACTAAAACTGTGAGTACTGTATCTCTGTGTCGCGAATGCGTCGCTGTAGTGCTGACTAGGCGAGAGCGGGAGTGACACCAATGTAGGTCATAGACCGTACAGTGTGATGCAAACATCACATGTCTGCCCACCAGATGCATGCCGGAATCCTGGTCTCGGCGTTCCACTAGAAGTCAAAGCGGAGCGGCGGGTGCCGGCCCGGAATGTGCTGAATGCGCTTCACCGAGGGCCCCCAGGGCTCCGCCGCCTGCCCCACCGGCACCTAGGACTTTACCATCGCAGGTGAGTGCCACAACTGTATTTAAGTACTTTCCTTACGTCATTTCCTTTTAAAAATGTTATTTTTTGAAAATGTTAATTACTCGTCATATCGCGTCTAATGATTTTTAACTTAGAAACAAATTAATTCACCACCATTTTGAGATCATTTCGCTGCATCATATAAATTCATTTTAGTATATAATGCTGCAACATATAAATTCATTTTAGTACGTAATGTGTAAACGAAAGTAGATTTACTTTCGTTACACACACACAGAGACGTATTCACGTAAAACTAGCGGCCATTATGGTTGGTATGGTTCATATGACAGCTAACTCTACCACACTTCCCTGCCACCGCTCATTGAACAAATAAAATAGCGCGCGATTTCCCGACTTCCTGTTACACACTTCCGACCCTTTTCACGAAATCACTTCCACTGATTGCAGGGGAGCGAGAAGAAGGGTGTTACACATCAAAAATCTATCAGTTACATACCGTGTCCGTTAATAATTTTCTTAGTCAAATGTCCAAACTGTATTACAAACTGTAGAAAATGCAATAGAATTTCAAAAACTTATTCGTTATTTGGCTCTGTAACAATTCTCTCAACTCTAATGTCTTTATTACGTTTTACTTCATTCATTTCTACCACAGAAATTTCTGCCATTATTAAAATTAAATGTACATTGTTAAATTATTCGTATATTTGGACATCTGCTCCTTACAAACCTCTTGAGGTCGTCACTTCATCTAGTGCGGGGGCGTCCACACTGCGTGTACTACGGGGACGCCATTCGAGGACCTTTCTTCCCCAGCGGTTGTCGGTTCTACGAAATATATGGCCGGCCCACTGCCACTTCAGCTTGCGTATCTTGTGGGCTAAGTCGGTTACTTTAGTTCTACTGCGGATATCCTCATTTCTGATTCTATCACGCAGAGAAACCACGAGCACAGCTCTTTCCATAGCACGCTGGGCGACTTGAGCTTCCCCATACGGCCCGCAGTGTAGGGCCACGTCTCAGCTCCGTATGTAATCAATGGCAACACACGCTGTTCGAAAACCTTGCTCTTCAGGCGTAGAGGTATTTTGGACGAGAAGATGTGTCGAAATTTCCCGAACGCTGCCCAGCCGAGTTGGATCCGTCTGTTGACCTCTCGGTGGAAGTAGGGCTTACCTAACTGAATAATCTGCCTATTCCTTTACCTAGTAAACATATTCGTCAACAACTTCGACCACATTTCACGTCTGACCTGCATGAGATTCTGTGTATAAGGCTTTCAAACTGAGCTCCCGCTACATGGACAATTTCCACGAGCTTGCTGTTGATATCGTCTGTGTTATGCAATCATCTAGGCACTGAAAACGATTACGAAGTTCGAGTTGAAAGCTTTCGGGGTTTTGGATCAGGTCACGAGATGGACGGAGCGTAGACTTCACCAGACGAGACCTTTCCTGCTTTATGTTAAGGTTCAAGGTGCCTCTTACCATCCGGTGATCGCTTCCGGTTTTCAACCTGTTGTCACAGTGACATCATTGAACAAATGCCGATTGGTCGTCAAAATGAAGTCTATATTGTTTATCGTCGAACCATCGGGGCTACTCCAAGTCCATTCGAAGAACTTGAAGAAGGAGTCCATCATAAAGAAGTCCTTCTCCATGAAGTCGACCAGCAATTGTCACCGTTGGTTTCATTGCCCGATTCCAAATTGCCCCGCTCTTAGCTCATCGTTCTGTTTCGTGCCTAGCTTTGCATTGAAGTCCCCGATCAGCACTGTGTAGTGAATTTTAGAAGTATGTAGTGTCTTGGAGATGTCTTCATACATAGCCTCCACCTCATGATCGGGGTGCGTAGACCTGTATAACTTTCAGCGAATACCGTTTGGTAATTCTGAGTATAAGGTACGCAACCCTCGCCGACACAGCCTCGACCTTTAGTACATTGCTGACGAGAGGCTTACGGACGATAAACCCGACACCACCTTGGGACAGATTGTCGCTTTCTCGGTAGTAAAACAAGTTGCCGGATTTAAGGATCACCGAGTCCTCCCACTGTCTTCGGACTTCGGACAGTCCTATTATATCCCAACGCAACTTGCTTAGTTCCTCTTCCAGCTCTAGTAACTTCAATAAATACTTTTATTAATTTTAACAACAACTAGTAAAAATGTCATATTACTGTCTGTTCCAAATATTTTTGTTTTTAAATCCTATGACTACTAGCTTCCTAGTATTCCCTTCTAAAATAATTCTTCTTCACCATAGCGCCACCTGGGCATATGCCAAGGGCCACAAGTAGCAACCGAAATCGGCATAGACTCTAAATTATTATTTGGACCACCATCAGAATCGACTGAGACTCTTGACATATGTGAGTTAACTAACCCTCAAGTGAGTAATGTGATGTATCAGTCCTTGTTTTTGTGATGTAGATTAAATGAATGAGAATTATACAAATCCTTTGCCAAACGTATACATGTTTGAGAAAAAAAAACAATAATTATTTTCCTTGTAAACAAGATTTATGTTTGGTCGATAAATCGGAAGTTTAGACATCTATCTAACGGACCCAATGCATGGGCACGTTCCAGAGTGCTTAGTAATTTGTGTGAGGTAGGAATACATTTGGTATTCTCTAAGCTGTCGAGGTTTATTTTACGAGTATATAGCACTGCCGCCGCTCCATAGGGTATGGTAACTGCCAAAGAACTCGAGTCTTGAGTCTTAATTTTTGAGGTCGGCTGGTAAATTGCACGACTCGACTCACTACAACAAGACTCCAAGACTAGGGGACTTAAGTCTATATGAGCTCTTGATCGCAACATGCAGCCGAGTCTTTTTTTAGCGCTCGAGTCGTTTTTATGCGACGAGTCGCGTTCAAATTCTTTTCCGTTTGGAGCCTTCCTTTTTAAAGCAGGGAATAAAATGTTACTTCTGCGGGATATATTAGTAACCAGTAAGGCGTCTTCACTATTATTCCAATAATAGGTAAATCGTAGATGAAAATACAGAAGTTAACTAAAATATACAACCAATCAAAACTGATCTTTACGCGCATACTAAATATTATCAAATAAATACCATAATACGCTGGATATCGTAAAAACATTGTTCTGGTACAAATATTTTTATTAAACCTTGGGTTAACCCGTAACTATGTATTTGAACATTATTAAAGCCTCAAGAAATAATGTTATTGTTGTTTTATAAGCGTATTCTAAATGAATCACTATGTGATATACATCATTCAAGTCAAACTCGAGCGTACTTCCCAAAATGAGCGTCAACTCATGCCTTATATACTCCGAATTTAAGGAGGACTCGAGCTCTTTTTAAGACTCGAGTCCTATTTTAGTGCTCGAGTCTTCGTGAAATGACTGAAGCTCGACTCGACTCAAGACTCCGAGTTTAGTTAGTACACTGAATCTTGTAAAATTGAGCCGAGTCTATCGAATTAAGACATAAGGACTCGAGTTCTTTACAAAAATAGTTACAGTAGGTTGTATAGATAAGATAGATAGATAGATAAAAAGTTTATGTATGCCACTTGTGCGTTGCTGACCCTACAAAAACCTCTTCACGCCTTTCTTCAAGAATCTCATGCTATAATCCCTGAGGGAAACCTCGGCACGGACTTCATTCCACAACTTGTATCGTACGGAGTTCTCGGTAGAAAAAATCTCTGGAACTAAACGAGGCTGAGGTTACTGAATAATTATTCAGAAAAGTAAGACCCATGCATTGAATCCATCAGATGTCAGTCTTTAACAACTATATGTATAAAAAAGAAAGAAAAATTAGACAATAATTCTATTATATACCTACTGATTAGTTTTGTACACATTCAAGGAAACTAAAAATTGTAAATAGTGCATAATATATTATGTTGTAAGATAAACTAAACTAATTCAATATGTTTATAACATTTGCAACCAATCATAATATATATTTTTAACGTAAAGTAAATAATAATAATGTGATATATTATTGTTTAACCATAACATTAACAATATAAATTTTAGTAGATTTCATCCATATCATATACATAGGAGGAAGATTAAACAGAACAATCTCGAATCATGACGTTACGGTTAATGTTATAATATTTTTTTATTAATTTAATAAAATAAATTATATCTTTTTCCAGCTCCTAAACCAAGTAATTTATTTTTATAATTGAATTAAACAATTTTTAACGGAAGTATCGCGTATTTTATTTATTTTGTTGAACCTGACGTTTCGAACGCTTTGCAGCGTCCGTGGTCGCAGGAAGACTCGTCAGGAACGTCAGGTTCAACAAAATAAATAAAATACGCGATACTTCCGTTAAAAATTGTTTAATTCAATGTGTAACAATCGCGAAAACCTAAGACAATATTATTTTTATAAGTTTATTATTATTCATTTCTATTTATTTACATTCATCTTTGTTGGCATTTTTGTGTTATACTCGTAGTTTATAAATTGTAACTCACAAACAGCACGTAATCTTGCACAGATACACAATTTGGATTCAAAAACAAGTGCGCAGCAGCATGCAAACATACCAACTTCCAAAACTATTAGGATGAATGACTCTTTACTCCACATCGTGGTCCATAAGTGTTATAGCATAAAGTTAATAATGTTTAGTACACATGGCGGGCGTAGAGCTTGAACCAGTGATTCCTGTTTGATCTTGCAGAATTTGACTTGTTACCAATCTGTGTTTTGATTTAAGCATGTTCCTAACCATCCTCTGGAGATACCCCGTAAGACCTGAATATGATACTGATACCGGAACATAATTTAAGTTTGAGACATTTCTTATTAATGTGTTTTGTATGAGTGACCTCAGATATAGATTATTAGCTAACATATTTTTCCCCCATTTCACGTGAGGGAAGCTTACCTATATAAAATGCAATATTTGTGAGTAAAAAAGGTAATTTGTTCTGGTGGTTCCTTTTATATTTAACCAGTGTGTAACAATGTTTGATTCCAGGATTTTCCATTCGGCACACCACCGACGCTTCGAGATTCCGACCTCAACTCCATAGTTTCAGATCACAGTAGTCAGCAGGCTACGTCCAGTGTTTAAGTTGTGTCTTATAATATTTTAAGACCGCAGTTTTTGCGAGCCCAGGTATATTATTAATGTCCCAGGATGTCTTCAAAAAGTAAATTTTAGGGAAAACTACTTGATCGATCAACAACTCATAATAATGCTTATCGTATATCTTTTATTGATGCCGCGTTGATGTTGGTACCATTTACCACAATCATCAGCTACAGTATAATAGCTACATAATACTTATCGTAATTACTTTAATACTTTTCTCTTTAAGCTAAATCTGTATGAAATCCGATGCTGAATCAGTGTACCTAACGTTTGACGATGAAAAATATTTTTATTTGTTATCCAAATTACAAAAAGATATTGGATTAAAAATATTTACGCCGTTAAATAAGAGCAGTTTCACAATCACATTTTTTCAGCCCTAGAATTAAAAATATTTGCTCTGAAATTTAAAAACAACATCAAAATTAGTCTGTATAGAACCCACTTGCCTTTAGTTTTATTAGAAGGTAATCCTTCAGCACTATAAATATTTCGTAATTTCATTACCGCACACAATGGTTAAAACTGCGGTCTTTGACGATCAAAGGTAATTATTTTTTAAATATTTCAAAGATAGGTACTTACCTACCTTTAAAAATAACTATTAAACATTTAAGCTCTATATTACGAGTGTTGAATATTAAATATTTAAAACTGCACTCCTAAGTATAAATATATATATATATATATATATATTTAAGTATATACTTAAATCTATAAAGAGTTACAAACTATGTTGTACTAAAATCGTACATAGACCACAGTAGGCAGATGATACAATAGGACAACTAACTATCAAAAGCTTCCATTTCGAGTTCTTAAAAAGAAAGTAAATACTTATATATGCATTGACGCCTTGAGGCCCGTTAAATACTTGGCGCCGTAACGCGCATGGCGGAATTCAGCCATGCGGGCCTCAACGGGCTTACGCACTCGACAATTTGCTTATGGATGGATCGGCATCATTCATGGACTCAGAAGCACCATTTTAGTACTAAAACAACCATTAACTTTTGTTTAACTTGACCGTAATGCACACAAACGTCTACCTGCCTATCGTTTGTCAAGTTACCTTATTGTATTATTTCTGTTTACTGAGCGTCATGTTAAAAACGTAATTATTTTGCTACCAGATAACAGCGTAAAAGCTCACTCTTACTTGAGCGAAATAACTTCCTAAATTCCATAAAGAGATGCTAAATTTATTCTGTATTCTGAGAGCTAAATCAAAGAAACTGAACATCAAAATAAGTTCTGACAGACTAGTGTAATAGGTACTCGCCGTGATCTCAGCTTTTACGAGAACCATGTAAACTTGAACGAGTTTTAATTACCTATTAAATATGCACAATGAGATTTTGTTCAAACTAACTGTGCCCGCGACTTCGTCCGCGCGGGATTTAACAAAAAACTTATTGTTCAGTTATAATTTTACTTATTTGATTATAAGTACCTAAATAAGCAGAGTAAAATAGTGAACAGCAAAATAATAATAGATATGTATTATGTACTTCGTCCGCGCGGAATAGTTATCTTTTTATTATTTATTTATATTAAAAAATAAATAAAATTTCTAAAATAAAAGTAGCCTAAGTACCCCTTATTACATCAGCTATCCGCCAGTGAAAGTCCCGTCATCGGTCCAGCCGTTTCAGAGATTAGACGGAACAAACAGACAGACAAAAATTGTAAAAATATTCATTTTGGTATATGTACCGTTTATACATCCATATGCGTTTAGTAAAAAGGGGTTATTTTAATATTACAAACAGACACTCCAATTTTATTTATCTGTATGTACTTATCGATGGAGAAATTGTTAGACTACAAAATAGGGGTTTTCATTAATCAAAGTTATTTTAGGATTTAGTCTTGAATATACCCGTATGACGATAAAGACAAAATTAGACGGTTCCTCAAAAGTGAATCATTTTTGCAGTGAACAGTGAAATATGAATAGTGAAGTGCGTTGTTTGTTTAAACGCTTCACTTTTGATGAAAGCTATTATTTAACTTATTGTCGAATTCTCGCATGAACATCAATTGTTTTGACGAGCTCGGTGGCTCAGTCGTGAATGACGCAACTTTGACACCATCGCTCGTGGGCTCGATTCCCACTCAAGGCAAACATTTGTGTGCATGAACATGGCTGTTTGTCTTGGGCTGGATGTTTTAAGAGAGATAGGGCGCATCAAAGCAGCCCGTCTGGGGAAGTACCTCCACCTCAAAGAAAACCGCAGCCAAATAACAACTCCCTAGAGGGTTGTTGTGTTCCTGCGTGTGAGTGAGGTCACCAGTAAGCTCCCAAGGAGTTGCTGTGTAAGCAGCAGAGAAGGCATTGCGCGACTGATAATTAATATATCGCAAGCGGTAATGGGTCGAGTGATTTAATTAAATAATACCTAATTATATCGCGGAAAAAAGTCGTGCGCCCCGTGACGTTCTTTTGATTGTAAACCATTTACTAAAAGAGAGAGAGAGAGAAAAATTCGACGTTGGTGGATCCGAAATTGGATTGCAAGGAATTTAAACACTTTATTGATTGAAATAGCAGAAGAAGATTGTGATTCGTATACAAATTACCTGTGCGAATGAATGAACAACACAAGCCGCGCGGCGGTAGCAGTGAATGAAATGAACTGTGAATAAGCTGTCGCTGCTGTTTAAACATATATACTTGTCGTTTATTGCCGATGAATGATGGATGATAGATGCTAGTGAAAACAATCGAGAGGTGAAAGCTTTCATCGCGAAGCCACATTCATTAATTTTCGGTCATTCTTTGATGAAGCATCGAAAATGGAAGATAAAAAAAATTTATTTGCCATTACTAATATTCGATTTTTTTTTTTTTAGTTTCAATATCTCTTTTTTTACTACCAGCATTTCGAAAATGACCATTGGCGAAGAAGATATGCCAAAAGAAACGCAAAAAGCAAAAATGAACCGTCTAATTTCGGCTTAATAGGATAACCATATTTTATTTTTTGACAGTTTTATATGGAATTAATAGATTGCCAGTGATTTCAGTTGTACATATCGCGTATTTGTCAAAATCCTTTCACAGCGTTTACTTACGTCTTAAGGGGAACGTATATGTTAAATTTTATGTTCCTAGTCACTGAAGGCAGATGTTCAGCCCAGAAGTCCATTACACTTATTCTACACACTAACAAAATGGCGCTCATTCTAATCACTCACTGAATCAGTATTGGATTCGACACTAAAAAAGGACACCCAGTTATGTATATCCGACAGCAGTATTTTTGTAAATTATCTCCAAGAAAATCATAACAATTTCCTCTATTTAGAGATGTAACAGAAAGGTTACACAACGCCGAAACGGTGTGTTTTTATTACACAAGCTTAGAAATTGTCCGGTCAGATGATCACTTGTATACGGGAAAGACATTTTTATATTCCTTAAATGGTTGCGTGGTAAAAGCTATGCAGTGACGTGGTATTCACTAATAAGGACAACTTTTACCTCGCCTTAACTTATAGTAAAATCAACTCGTTTCGGCTTTTTATACCATTTCTGTGCTCACACGGGTATATCTACCTAGGTGTGCATTGAAACCATATTTTCCATTGACTGAAATTCACTTCACTTTTAATTTGTTCCTCTACATTTCTACAAGGAATGATTATTAAGGCAACAAGGGTGATAAGTTTATGTAGTGAAAATCGGTGTATGGTAAAGGATCCTTATGGCATTGCCAAAAACGGCAATCAAACGAATGTCCATATCCTTTTAAACGTAATAGTGTATTATGTACAGGGGCCACCTTATCCTCTCAGCACGCGGTTCAACATATTGATTACTAGAACGACAGGAAAACTGACATTTCCACATACAATATGATAGAATAATATTTTCAATTTACTTTTTCAAAATCCTACACCGCGCATGTGTGCGGCCCATGACATATAGGAAAAAATATTTGATAATACGTTGAGGGTTGAATTTACATAATTATATGTTGATACTGTTGATTGTAGGCGCTGGTGGGATTTTGAAGACATCTCGTTAATGTTAATACTTGCACTTGTACAGATTAAGTATTAGCATTAACGAGATACATAATTATAGCTCGTAAAGATACGTTAAAAAGCATAAAATCGACTCAGGAATATTTTATGCATATATTGAGGGTGTGAAATGCAAAGCATACAAAATTCCTAATGTTAATTTTCTTTTATGTATCATATATAGCTCAAATTAGCATTTGGTTTTTTCTTTGCCTTACTGTCAGATAAGATAATTGAGAACACGATGGAGTCGTTGCGCGTGTAATTCTAACCGAACACGCAGTTTAGCAATGTTGACCGCAGCCTGTCTATGGACGAGTTTATCTATCTCGAGCCTCTCCGTACTTCGGAGGGCACATTAAGCCGTCGGTTCCGGCTGTTAGCAATAGACGACAGTCATATAGCCTTCGGCTTAAAAACATTGGCCTCCGCCAATCCGCCGTTGATCAGCGTGGTGGAGTATGCTCTAAACCCCTGCGGTTGAAGGGACACCCGTATCCCTGCAGTGGGATGAGTTAGGGTTGGTGTAGTAATGTCTAGTATAGTAATAGTAATGTCAGATATACTATTCGGTATTCACTAAACCTTAGTATTCAGAAAGTAACCAGTGGATATAATTCAAAGCTACCACACTTGTATACTTACTGGTGGTATTTTTTAATTCATAACAGTAATATGTATTTGTGGTAAATACATATTACCGTTATGAATTAAAAAATACTATTAGTTTTATAGAATTTGACGTGCTGCCTTTGGAGTTAATTTCATCAAAATTGTATTCACTTCACAGTAATGAGTAATAAAGGCTAAGGTTGCCCCTAATTATTTAAGGCGCATAGTTCGCAACTAGTGTCGACACTAAATAATTCATAGATCGTAAACAATTTTGAAAATAAATTTAAACGTCACAAAGACAATAAGTATGTACCTTTTTTGAGTGCTATTATAATTGATACTGTGAAAGTGCTAAAATATCGTTTTTAGTATTTTCAGCGCATAAATACATTATTATCTGCTAATAATGACATAAATTATTACTATTGTCTTTGTGACGAATGAATGAAATTGCTTCGAAATTCGTTTACGAACTGTGATTTTATTTCGGCACTGAACGCACCATAACTTTAGGATATGTGATTCCTTTAAAAATACGCTTTATTAACAAAAGGAACCTTTGTTTTTGTACGAATTATTGATATAAATTAAAAAAATATACTTACATTATTTATACGTATATATATTGATGTATATTTAATATTAATCAATCCTACACATGGTGTAATTGCAAATTGTTACAGTTGGTTTTTGGACACTGAAATTTAATATTTATGGTTCTATTTTTTTTAAAAGCGGTAGTTGCATATTCTACGTGTATGTTCATTGTTCACTGATATCAGAACGGCCAAACCGATTTGGATAATTTAAACTGTATTCCGTTAAGGTATTGTTAGGGTAATTCCAAAATTGGTTCCATATAAATTTCATGGATGTGATGATTACTTAAAAAAATATTTAAATAAAATATACATTATCAGCAGTTTTCAAAAATAACTTTGATCAGAAAATCATTGATTTAAATACGGAATTCATTACCAATATATTGAATATAATCTGCAGTCTACGTAGATATAAACAATGATGAGTTTACAAATATGCGTATTTATCTGTGCGTTGTAATTTCAGAACGTACATATCAATAAGATCTTACCATGGTATAGTAATGCAATTTATTATACCATTAACTAAACCAGCGATAGATTATGTATGCCGCAAGAAAAGCCTTTCTCTAGAATAAGTCTTAAGACAACCGGCAATGGCAACCCCATGAAATTAATATGTCAGTGACTTTAGGACAATGCAAGTACAGTCACAAACAGAAAGTGAAATACTACATATTTTTTTGAATGAATATAAAAAGGTGAGACGAACAAGAGCCTGTTATTGTATATAATTATTTTGCGTTTTATAATATAATAAGATAATTGTAGTTATATTATCGTCGACAGAAACTGGAAAGATTATTTTTCTCTCATGTTTCAGTGCCGTGTATTTTTGTCGCTTCATGTCTATACAACACTAACTGATCTGGTTCATATAGAACAGAAGAAAAAATAGTATGGCAACGTTCTTGTAACTACGATGATTGGTTTTTAGTTTATCGTATATAAAGATTAAATGTACTAACATAAATTTTATATGTGTGTATACATAGATAGTGTCCAGATGCTGACTGTTACGTCTTGCAATGGAAATAAAAATATGTTTATAAATATAATTAATGGTTTTTGATGACTATATACGCTTGTATCATAACAATGATATTTGTTGCATTATTAATATTATTTCAGTTATAGTATATAATGACTAGATACTCATTAAGAGTGTAGTCAGTGCCGGATTAGCCATATAGCAGGAACCGTCATCCTCATATTAGTCAAAGAGACATAAATGCCGAAAATAGGAAAAAAAAACCGTTCTACCATAAGTAACAAATTATTTTCTAGAGTAATTTTTCGTACAGTGTGTAATACATATATTATGTACTCTATCTGCCGTCCCTAATATTCCCGTACCCAAATAATAGTGACTTGTTAAATAAATTTATTTTTACTATCATACATATGATTTTTTATAATTTCGTATAATTTGTGTAAAATTGACAACAATTTTCGGCTCCGTGGCTTATTCGGCACAGACAATATCGACATATTTCCAAAAACGTACCAGATAAAACTCGTGGGTATAAAACATAATATTTCGTATATAAGAATAACCAACTTTGCAGAATAATACACTCACTCAAGTATTTATAAATTAATATGCAGGTTGTAATAGCACTCTAAGATGTTATATAGGGCAGAGGTATTATTGGCAATAACATTGTGGGTAGTCTGCTACAATACGAATTATTATTTTTATACGCATGTCAAAGTTAATTAAGTCCACTATAAATCTATATCTCAACTGCCAAATAGGTATGGTCAATTAATTATAAACACGGGACATAATAATAGTATTATAAAATGTAAATTCTTAATAGAAGCACTGTTTTCATGCACAGCACGTTATCTGGAGCAGTGGAAAAGTTTCAGTTTGTATTACTATGCACACAACTGACAGTTCAACACCGACTCTACTATGGATTTGACTCCGAAAAGGTAAATAAATAAATAAACTGCGCACACCAGTACGGGGACGCCATTTAAGAAGCTTTCTTCCCCAACGGTTGTCGGTTTTACGAACTATATGACCGGCCCACTGCCACTTCAGCTTACTTATCCTTTGGGCCATGTCGGTTACTTTAGTTCTACTGCGGATATCCTCTTTCCCTTCTATCACTCAGAGAAACTCCGAGCATAGCTCTTTCCATAGCACGCTGAGTGACCTTGAGCTCACCCATACGGCCCACAGTGAAGGGCCATGTCTCAGTTCCGTATGTCATCACTGGCAACACACATTGTTTGAAGACCTTTCTCTTCAGGCATATTTTGGATGAGAAGATGTGCCGAAGTTTTCCAAACGGGGCAGCGTTTGGAAAACTTCGGCACATCTTCTCATTCTCAGCCGAGTTGGATCCGTCTGTTGACCTCTCGGTCGAAGTTGTACTTACCTAACTGGATAACCTGCTCTAGGTAGACATAATCGTCAACAAGCTTAGTGCTTCCAACCGTGACCGGCATAGGTGTAACATGGATATTCGACATATCTTAGTCTTGTCCATGTTCATCTTGAGACCTCCTGGTTGGAAACACTATTGATGTCATTGAGCATAGCGCTAAGTTCCTCCAGCGACTTCGCCATGAAAACTATATCGTCAGCAAATCAAAGGTGAGTGATGTATTCGCCATTGATGTTTATACAATATTCTTTCCAATCCAAGAGCTTGAAGATATCTTCCAATGCTATTATGAAGAGTTTCGGGGATATAATATCGCCCTGTCTTACACCTTTTTGCACTTGGATACACATCGTTGCCTTACTGTATAAGCACTTCAATACTTCGATGTACCGATAGTCAATTTGGCATCGCTGGAGGCTAGCACCGGAATCATTTGCTTTTTCGTAGTCCACATACGCCAGACATAAGGGCATATTATATTCCTTAGTCTTCTGTATAATCTGGCGGACGGTATGTATGTGATCTACGATGTTAAAGCCTTTTCGGAATTCTGCTTGTTTAGGAGGCTGAAATTTATCAAGTGCGTGCGAGATGGTTTGTGATGTCTCTCGAAAACAATACATAAACGTGGCTTAGAGGCAACGTCGGCCTATAGTTCTTCAAGTTTTTCAAAAACAACTTGACCAGGCTTTTGCTCCACGCTTCCAGTGTTTCACCGAAGTGTATGACGGAATTGAATAGCCTCTGAAGGACTACAAGTAACGGCTTACCGCCCGCTTTCAGAAGCTCCGCCGATATCCGTCCACCCTGTGCTTTCCCACTTTTAAGCTGTTTGAGAGCCATACGATACTCGTACAGACTGATGTCCAAGATATCTTCGGTGTAGTGTCGGGTCAGTTTAGCTCTGGGGTCGTTACTGGCAGTTTTCCTCCGCTGTTTCGACTACGTGTACAGCTGTCCATAGAAGTTCTCCATCTCACTTAGAATCTCAAATATTCGTAGAAATAATAGTACCAATGTTGGTCTTCAGCTTTGTTAGTTGACTATGCCTAACAGAGAGAACTTTAGCGAAGACTTTGGAGCCTTGGAGACGCCCTACCTTCTCTCTAATACGAACTATATTAAATTGACGAATGTCTCGCCGTATGCCTTTGGAGATCTACCTGTTCAGCCGCCTGTACTCTAGCGTGTGAACTGAAGACTGCAACCACTTCACGTCTGACCTGCATGTGATTATATATGTTAGTCGTGAGCTTTTGGGTTCTTTTTGAGCGAGGCTGGAGAAATTTAGCTCCGACTGTATGGACATTTTCCATGAGCTTGTTGATATCGTCCGATTTTATACAATCATCTAGGCACTGAAAACGATTATGAAGTTCGATTTGAAAGCTTTGGGGTTTTGGATCAGGGCACGAGATGGACGGAGCGTAGACTTCACCAAGCGAGACTTTTCTAGCGTTATGTTAATATTCAAGATGCCTCTTATCATCTGGTGATCGCTTCTTGTTTTCACTTTGTTGATCACAGAGACATCATTGAACAAACGCTGGTTGGTCGTCAAGATGAAATCTATTTCGTTTTTCGTCAAACCATCCGGGCTACTCCAGATTGACTTGCGCTGTGGCTGTTTCTTGAAGAAGGAGATCACCATAAGTTCCTCCTTCTCCATGAAGTCGACCAGCAGCTGTCGCCTTTTGTTTCGTTGCCCGATTTCAAATTGCCCCACTCTCATGAACTCAACGTTCAGTTTCGTGCCCAGCTTTGCATTGAAGTCATCCATCAGCACTGTGTAGTGAGTTTTAGAGGTATGTATGGCCTTGGAGATGTCTTCATACATAGCCTCCACCTCATCATCGGGGTGCTCGGTGTTCTCATATAGAAGTTCTAGAGGGAGAGATATTTTGCCAAAGTTGGCACGCTTGGCAGGCGGGTTGGCAACCGTAGTAAGTCATTAAAGTTCGCAGGGGACGATACTGCCCGTCTCCTGGATATTTCCCTTCGTCGCCTTTTACGACACCCACGGGTTGAGATGGGGTGGTCTATTCTTACGCAGAGGCCACATGGCACGACTCTAATGCCAATATGAATAGTTAAATAGTTTCAAATACATGAGTAATATAGCATATTGACCAACTCGGTGGCGCAGTAGTTAATAACGCTACTTTGACACCAACGGACAAGCATTGGTTCGATTCCCACAGAGGACAAACATTTGTGTGCATGAACATGTATGTTTGTCTTGGTCGGGATGTTTTCTATGTATCATAAGTATGTTTATATATATATATATGTTTATCAGTTGTCTAGTACCAACAACATTCGCTTACTTAGGCGCTAGATGACGCTGTGGAATTAGTCCGTCTTTATTTTATTTGTCATTGATACCATTTCCTGTACCAGCTTCTAAAATAACTTCTACTGTGTGAATCACTTAGGAGTCTGAGGAAAAGGCATTAGTATTTTCATTAAAATAAAATGTAAATCATTTAAATATTTACCTAATATATTTTGTACGTGCTTAGCCATTGCAATTTTATGTAAAAATTCTTCTTCGCCTAAATCACCAGATTTAGGAGCTAAGCTAAAGTCGTATTCGAATTCTGTTCATCTACGCTCTAAGGCCATCTTAATTGTACGTAAATAAACATCATGCTTTTAATTTTCTCCCGAACGTGGTGAAGCAATTGAATTGTTTTTTACAGTGAGTAACTGAACGAAATTTAGTCTCGTTATGATATTTTATTTTACCGGATCAATAGTTTAATAGCACTTTAATATACTGTGATTGTTTTCCATTTCTTAAAGTGTGAATACCTTGTAACTTAACAAAGCGATAAATCACCTGGCGAGGTTTCTAAATTTTAGGCTCTGTTTCATAGTGATTCAAACTTTTTTTTTTGAATGTCGATATTAACGATATAATTAAGTTACTGTTAAAGACGCTAAATAAAAAAATCTTTATCATTGGTTTAGAGTTTGATATAGTTTCTTAATATTTTACATTATACTCCGAATAAAATGAACTCGTTTAAAAATTAGAGGATGCATACAAAATAATAAATTAAATAACTGTCAATTGGTGTGCTAATTTATCTGAAAACTTTTCACTATTCCTTAACGCTACATAGATATATTACATTTATCTAAAGTCTATGATTGTTAATAGTATAAGTACCTAGAATTTATTTTCTATCCACATGTTATGTTTGTAGTTAAACTACGTGAGATACCTACATACATACTTCAAAACAAAAGACTATATATAATAAATTAGCAAAACATTATGACTTAAAGTCCTGTTATTTCTGTTGTTTAGATAAAAAATATATTTAATTCAGACAAATGCCATCTGACCATTACATACGAAATCTTTTTAAAATGATATACGCCAGGCCATATAAGCCAGGTATGCCAGGGCGAACAAATTTGGTGCTGAGCGGAACTACAGGCAGATTAGTTATCAGGAGAGCATCAAACACAATGCTAGTTCAAAGTGTTTATGTCTATGCAATAAAATTGTTACGTCCTGTTACAAATTTTTTGAGACGCCTTGATTTGAAGTTTTGTGTTTAACGTGAGCCATGTTACGGAGACTGTGGGTGCGTCCGTGGTGGTTGTGTGTTGTAACTACAAACAAATTTATCGCAACATGCAACGCAACGAAGTTTCCGCCTAATCCACTTTAGAGTGTTATTGAACTATTAACGTTTAATGTCACGATGAGATATCGTAAATACTAAATTGAATTGACATATAGAATAATTATAATGTCATATTCACAATATGGGGCTGAAGTTAGATTTAGCATTATCCACATAACACATGAATTGAATAGGGCATTAAGACAACGAAAATTATTTATTTAATTTCACTCTAAAATGTTTTTAATCCTTCTATTACCACCGATTGTCAATTTGGTATAGGACAAAAATATAGATTAAATAGTTATTACAATTACCAAACTAGTAGAAGTTTTCTTGATGTAAGCAAAGTAATATTTTATTTTAAACTATAAGTGGAGGTCAAATCCTTCACGAAATGTCACTGATTTTTAGGTATTGTACATAGATTATTCATAAAATCTACCACGTTTTAGTTAGTCAAAGATTTTTCATTCATTATTTCTGGAAATCGGGTTCGAAAATCTCCGAGGACTGTCAACCATTCGGCTTTGTAGACTGACAGATTCGTCGTGAACGTTCGACAGGGTTATAGACCATGTTGGCTACGATATTTGTGTGTATCTGTCCATTTTATGTTACGATGAGAGATATGCCCTCAAAAAATATTTCAAATTTAATACATAACTTTAACAATTTTAATTGATGTGATAAACATTATTCAGAAAAAAAAACTCAAGTTGTTTACTACCAAAAATGTGAATAAATTGTAATTTTAAATTGCCTAAAAATGTCTGATATTATAAAAAATACGTAAAGTTTGTTCGAAAGCGTTTGAAAACGCAAAATAACAAATGTTACAGACAGATAATGTGTCCTTTGATAATCTATGTACCTGCACATAATGTATCTATGTAACGAAAAAATATATGTATGTACTAAATCTAATTATATTTAATGAAAAACTATTGATAGTAGATTGTATAATTTAAATTCTATTCTTATTTAAAATTTAAATTATAAAAGGAACTTTTGTTTTGGTAAACTTTACGCGACTTCACACTAATTTTCCAAAAAAATATTAAACTATCTTTCACACTAAAACCTAGTTATTGTAGATAAATGCACAGTATATTATTAGAATATTGAATTTATAATTTAATCTGTGTCTATTGTGGTATCATTAAGTATTTATTTTTCAATACAATACATAATATTCATGTCATATGTTTGCCTATTTCATCTGATATTTTTTTAATGAAAGGCCGTGGATTTTGTACCTGTTGTAAGGGTTTAGTATGTTTTAATACATGTTCCATCTTACTACCCGTGATAGTCAGTGAATAAAATAAAAATAAGGATTAGTTTACCAAATGTTTTCCTTTTCAACGGTATCCTGAATCCAGAAGATAAGCGCCTAAATATGGGTAACCGTTTAACTTGTGCGCTTACATGTATGCGTGTAATCATCTGTTGCAATATTTACGACCTTTTATAGAATAAATATCGTTAACATACAATTTTTTCAACAATAATAATATGTAAATGTGTAATCAAAACCATGACAAATATTTCCATGTGATTCTGATGAACTTAAAATAATAAATTGTTATTATAAAAAATAAAAACATGTAGTTGTGAAATTGGCGTTGTGTTAATCGGTCATTATAGATAAAGTTGAATATAATTGTTCGTTATATTTTAAAATTTTAATTGAAATATATTTGATTTGAAAATTAGGTGGTTTCATTTATTTTATTTAAGTGATAGCAGCATACAAAATACTAATTTAACATTTTCCACGTTTAAAGCACGTTCTATTAGCTTCTGCACTACGAACCTCTAATATCATTAAGAAACATTAAGTACGTTATTTTCTTATAAAAACCCTTACCCACATGTCAGATACATATAACGGCATACAGCTGAGGTTCAGATTTTTATACGATCAAGGTGGTATAGAAGTGTACCTACATACTGCCTCATGGTCAGTAACTATAGTTTATGTACACCCCCTACACCAGGTGATACACGCGTACGTTGCCAACTCTTTTCTTAAAAAAGGACTTGAAGAGATTCCTTTTCTTGATATCCTTACTGAAGATCCTCAAGCTGTAGCTCTTCTATAGAGAGGGGAAAAGAAATCACGAGGTGATTCGTCGGCATCCAGAATAGATAAGATAAAGTCGAAAGCTGGTCTCCTTCTTGCTAACACTCAAGAAGTGTTAGAACGATGGAGAAAATATGTTTGGAGAAAATGTGTGACCTATGCCTCGAACGTAGACCCTGATTCTGAGGCTAACTCCACTTTGTCAAAGATCGAATGGTCATTACGAAGCTTGCTGCTACATGGCCATTAGTTTGATCAGCTGAGCAGCAAAAGTATATAGAAAAATAATAAAGTCTAATTCTTGAGTGAAATCCAATGAAATGCAGTACGTGGCGCTGGAAGGATTCCGAAATGTATGTATGGGATGTACGGGATACTCCCCAATATGGAAGAATTTTCTGCGGTTTGTAGACCTTGCATTTCTGTCAAATGGTTGTGCGAAAGTAATCACGGGTCATATTGACAAGAGATATGGCATTGACTGTGCCGTGCTCCATGTTGTACAGTCCGTGTACAGTGCGACAAGGCTTTTTAGACGCGTGGCCAAAATCGGTATAATGCGTCCATCTCGTGAAGATTACGTGTGTACAAGAGAGGGGTATACTGTTGTCAATGTCACTCAAAAGCCAAAAGAGTCTTGTTGCATTGTACACGAACAGCATTTGTCCAGATAGACCAGCATGTCATCTTGGTATGACCTCAAAATGGTTGTCAAGCAGGGTTTCACGGTGTCAGCTCTTCTGTTTATTCCGTATCTCGATAATTGTCTGTAGAAAATTAGATTTACAAATAAAGGATTTAAAATAAACCACGTTTCAAGATTTCAATGTACCTTCCGTAAAGACCTAATGTCTAGGGCCGTTATACTTTTTTTTAAATACAGTTATCACCATGGATGTATTGATAAAGCTAGAAACCACACTTAGACTGTCTCTGACATATTCAACCACGAGACCATTAACGGAAGGTTCACAAAATCATATCGTACACAGATGTGTCACTTTAGAAGTATTATTATTAAATTACTCTCGGAAATTGAATTCAAAGCTTAAAACACATAAAAGTAATGTTTTACGTTATGTATTATACTATTTCTACGTATACGCCATTATCCATCATATTAGAATGGGCATTCCACAATTATAAATTTACTCTTAATTACTAAATTTACTAATACCAAATTCATGAATATGTATAATTATAAATACACAATACATGAATGCATACAATTGTGACAAGTTGAGGGCATTCTTGGCTAACATTATTGTGATAAAAAAACGTATACCGTTTAATACACGTCTGGTTATATACAATGGTTTTGTGGATTATGCAGTGTCCTATGGACTCAGTAGTTATGGACATACCTACCGCACATATCTCAGCACTATTCACCGACTGCAAATAATAATAAATTATAACTCCAAGTATGAAGCTTAGTTGTGCCAAGCAAAGGATGACAATATATTATTCAAACTTTGTAAAATACTCCCCATACATGTTCAAGTTAATTATAACCTACTAAAAGAACAATTTTTCAATATTAAAATTCAAAAACTAAAAGATCTCAAAATAACTACAAGACAAATAACAAATACCGAAGGCCGATAATACTTACGGACAACATACTAGCACTTATTTAATACCTCGTTTGATTAATAACATAGACATCGAAACAAGAAAAATTATCACTTCAATTAACTTGAAACATAAACCAAAAAATCATTTTCTAAAAAGCTTGTAATTGCCTGTATGTATATGCAAAGTTATCTTCCCCCACTGCAGTCCATCGCGATCTACCTGCCTGATTTGTTTTCGTATGACCGTCCTATGATGGTTATTTGGGAGTGGACTAGACGGATGGACAGAATTTGGCACTATTGTATGAGTACAACATAAGTATAAGGTTATAGATATATATATAGATGTGCGTAGTCACAATTTAGCTGTAAGCGACTGAATGTTGAACGATTCGTTCCTAATAAAAAGCTTGAAGGTTTTTTGTGAATGAAAACATTTCTGTTAACATTGTATTGAATATGGTAATAAATAAAAAAAATCATTATCATTTTATGAGTTATATTGACTGGCGTACTGAAGATTTCATACCTTACTGGTACCGCACATTTTGTTTACAAAACTGTGATAATTAGGAATGTCTTATCCTCTTCATCTTTACCCAAACCTGACTTAAATTTAAAACTCTAATTTGTCAAACTTTTTATCAGCCAGGAGTCTGAGAGGTGGAGGTACTTTCCCAATCGGATTGGTTTGATATCTCTCTCTACCTCTCCTATATTTTATTAACTTTTGCGGTATTTAGGTGCTACTGTTCAGTTGTTAACACTAGCAATATGTAGCGAATATCGCTATCGATTGGCGTACTATTAATAGCTAAGGAAGTATAGTGAAATGGTATTTTCACTCAGTGAGTGTTAAATCTTGTTTTGCAACCTTCGGGGTATTTACTTACTTCCCATCGGCAGACCGAGAGCTTGTTTGTCACCCGACGTCATTTACAAGAAAAGCGGTACTGTTGCATTAACAGCGGCAATGTTGCCGTAACAGCGGCAATGTTGCAGTAACAGCGGCAACACAGTAGACTTATACGCTGGCGAAATATATGCTAGCAGTATTCTTTGTATAGTTACCATTTATTAGACGCGATAATCGCTTCAAATCCGAGGCCTTATGCTTCTTTGCTACCGAGGTACTATAAAAAATACATACATACAACTCACATAACTGCGACGCGCAAAAGTGCAATACTAGGTGTTTGGAGTATTTTGCTGGTACATAAGTGGTTCACATCTTTTTATCTCTTGCGGTTTAGGTATTTGGAAAAGCGCGCAGTAGGCAACATTTACATTATTTGCGATCCGAATCACGCATCCCTCTACAAAGCTGTTTCAAATTTATTTACCTATTACATTATTTTTAATTGAAATTTAAGAATATTAATATTTTATTTGTAGTATATGTTACCTGGCTTAATCGAATTAGGCTTGCAGGTGTAAGGTAATGCAAAAATTATTACTATCTACCTGTGTGGTTGGCGTGTCTTGGTCTTGCCAAAAAACGACAATAGTTGTTTATAAAAAAACTTCATTTGTATTGATTTTTGTCTCCGTTCCCAGTTTTTCTTGCAAAAATCCGTGTAAATTGTGTGCAATAGTTTATTTTAACGCTATATCATTTGAGGTACATTATAACCATTCGAAAGCTCTTTAAGTAAACTTATTTTCTATAGCTTGGGTAGCGACCCGTAACGTATTTACTGAATACATTTTAATATTTGCCAGGTGATTTAGACAAAATTACATTGTTTTAGTTGAAAATGAGTGCTATAGCGCAACAGGAGTCCCTCGTTAAGGAGAGTTTATTTCAGTTTATTACCAGGAATATACCTTCCGCTGATTTAAATGTGATTGACGATATAGTACTATCCTATGTAATATCCATCCTGGAGGAGGCTTCTCAGGACCCCTGCTTCGACGTTGAGGGTAAGTAGTTTAATAAAATACCAAATGATTTTACGATGCAGCAAATTGGTTATAAATAGCTATGATAATTTGCACAATAAATCCTTTGTTTTCGTTTTACAATGGGCATCATTATTCAAGGTGTTTTATACTAAGTAATGTTTATAAATAACAGTATAAAATTAGGTCATGTTTCACAAAAACAGGTTTAGGTAATGAACTGTTTATTGAAACATATATAGTCATTTTATTGTTTTAGAACGGATTCTAGTTTATGATAATTATTTCTGATATAGTACAGGAGGATACCAGTCTAAATTTATTATTTTTGTGCATATGATTATATGTTTTGACAATTAATTAATTTCACCTTATCTGACTATATCTAGACTAACTTTAGTGAAAGAATATTCTAGTAAAGAGGGGACATTTGAAACATTTTTGAACCTAGAGATATTTTGCCAGAGACATTATGATACTTACACAATACTCTAAAAGAACACAAAGATGTTTATATTTCAACATAACTTTTTTTTAATAGAACATCGGCAGACATATAAGCAAACGATCCACCTGACCTGACGGTTACTGTAGCCTACGAACGCTAGCAATATGCTGCTAACACAACAACTCCTTAGAAGCTTACTGGTAACCTCACTCACACACATGAACACAACAACCCAGTCAAATCCAGAGAGTTGTTATTTGGCTGTTAGTTTTCTGTAAGTTGGAAGTACTTCACATCCATTAATGCTGCTGCTGACTGCTCTTAAAAATATTTAATAGATTCAGGCGTTATTTTGCGAAAGTCAAATCTATATGCAATTTTATCTAACCTGCTTTGCGTGCTTCCGCCACCAATTAGTTCATGCGGCCTAGCGCCGGCCGGCACCCACCCACTACTGTTAGTACTTGGTACATGCCGACGCTGCCATGGCTGCTCCGGTAGTCTCTGCCTCGGCTGCTGCGGTCGTCCGTCATCTGGAACAGAATCCGCATGCCCCCACCACCACCGTCGCTGCCACGACTGGCCTGGTCGTCGCTGCGACACGTGTCAATCGTCAATTGGATCTCTTTGTTTCCAAATTAAATAAAATCCACCCTAAAATTAAATTCACTTTAGAAATAGAACAAAATAGTTCACTTCACTTTTTAGATTTAACCATAACTAAAAATCAATCCCTCCATCAATTTTCGATATATCGTAAACCAACTCATACCGATACCACGATTCCCGTGTCATCCAGCCATCCTTGGCAACACAAGCTCGCAGCGTATAAAACTATGATACACCGTTTGATGAGCGTTCCATTAAGTAAGGATAATTACAACAAAGAACTTGATGTAATATATCAGATCGCGAAGTCAAACGGTTATTCCAAATCTACCATCGATAAATTATTGCGTAAAAAGACGAGTAGTATCGTTAACAGACTATTGTACGCGGTTCCATATATTTCGACAAATAAATACACTGCGAGTTTGTCATACCTGGGTAAAATCACTGACAAAATAGTTCACATATTTAGAAAAAATAACATACATGTTGCTCTCAAATCCCATAATCACTCAGGTCACTTTGTAACACTAAAGATAAAATCCCGCCCAATAAAAAATCCGGCGTCTATAAGCTGTTCTGCGATGAATGTGAACACGTTTATATCGGGCAAACTGGTCGTAACTTTATAACACGATTTCACGAACAATCGGCGTATAAAAACAATCGCCCAGAAAGGTCACACTTCGCCGAGCATCTTATAGACAAAGGACATAACTTATCCCCCACTAATACATATCAAATTTTACACACCATAGACAAAGGTTTAAAACTAAATATTAGGGAACAATTAGAAATTAATAAACATAAAAATTCTAAAATTACTCTCATGAACAAACAGACTGACGTA
Organism: Pyralis farinalis; assembly: GCA_947507595.1. Classification (NCBI taxonomy): domain Eukaryota; kingdom Metazoa; phylum Arthropoda; class Insecta; order Lepidoptera; family Pyralidae; genus Pyralis; species Pyralis farinalis. The sequence goes on from OX382263.1 coordinate 5,425,956, forward strand.
AACCATTCCCCACTATTAAATATCTTTTCGCTCACACCATCCACCCCCACCCTCAATTCAATATAAGGGACGGCACTGCGATGGATTTGTCACTTGTAGCATGTTATTCTTACGATTAACGTCTACAACGCCTGATGATGCCTCGTGGAGAGGCGAAACACGTGTCGCAGCGACGACCAGGCCAGTCGTGGCAGCGACGGTGGTGGTGGGGGCATGTGGATTCTGTTCCAGATGACGGACGACCGCAGCAGCCGAGGCAGAGACTACCGGAGCAGCCATGGCAGCGTCGGCATGTACCAAGTACTAACAGTAGTGGGTGGGTGCCGGCCGGCGCTAGGCCGCATGAACTAATTGGTGGCGGAAGCACGCAAAGCAGGTTAGATCAAATTGCATATTCTCTTAAAAATACCTAGACCAAGACTAACTGACATGTTCATGCACACAAATGTCTGTCCTGTGGGTATAAAGATACTTATAGAACTTTGGAAGGCATCCAAGCATATGGTCCACCTGTGTGGATATTCTCATTGCCTCGGAAAGCCATATTTGAAACGGAATCAAAAAGTTCAGATTCCATACTTTTTCATAGACAACATTTCGAATCCGATTTAAGTGTTTACTGAATACTTCCACTGATCTATAGTTGTTATAATAGACCAGGGTTTCTCAAACTTATGGCTCCACATGCTTCTGTGAACGTCAAAGTAAGAAAACCTTTTATTGTAATATGACCAGGTGTGAAAACGCACCCGTTAGTCCATCACGTAAATCTTGTTGCAAATCCCCTACTGTCGAATTTCGAACCCCAAGGGTTCACATAGGGGGAAAACGTGGGCCACCTGAGGGTAAGTGGTCACCACCGCCCATAGACATCAGCAAACAAAGTCAAGGGTCACTGATCTATTGCCAGCTTTTACCCTTGGTTTGAGCAAAAATATAATCATCCAGTTATTACTTGGCTGCCATTTCCCGTGAGGTGGAAGTACTTCCAAAATCGGGCTGCTCCAATGCACCCTACTTCTCTTAGATGCAGATAAATAAATAGACATGCTTCAATAGGCTTCAAAAATTATTTCACTTCTAGGTTTCATAGAAATGATGGCAGCATACATTCCTGAGTTTTCGACAATTGACCCAGGACAAGTATGCTCATGGGTCCTTCAGCTTGAAGCCGAGCTGACTTGCCCCACTGAGAAAGTGTCTCTTTCCAAACATGGTAAGGATCAGTTTTCTTATAGTATTATTATACATCAATATGTACGAGGGTCATTTGAAAAGTTCTTAGCCTAACATGGTTAAAGTCATTGGTTTTTTTATAGCTACCCTCATTTTGTAGTTACATTATTTAGCAACAAGTATGCACAGTTTAGTTTATTCACAGTAACTCATTGTTCGTTTACACGTGATACCGTAAGTCAAGTCAGAGCTATTTTTGAAAATGGATAAAATTGAACATCGTGCAGTGATAAAATACCTGAATTTGAAAGGTTTAACTCCAAAAGCTATACATGAAGACATGTCTGCTACTTTGGGTGAGTCCGCTCCTTCGTATGCGACTGTTAAAAACTGGGTGGCAGAGTTTATACGTGGTCGTGAGACCATTCAAGATGAGCAACGTAGTGGCTGGCCTTCGACTGCTTCCACTGATCAAAACAAAGAAAAAATCTGTGATTTAATTTTATCTGATCGAAAATTGACTGTCGAGGAGATAGCTAAGACTGTAGGCATCTCATCTGAGCGAACACATCATATAATTACTACTGAACTTGGATTCTCTAAGGTGTCTGCGCGGTGGGTACCGCAACTGCTTTCAGTGAAACAAAAACGCAACCGACTCACAACTTCTCGCGACTGTTTAGAGTTATATGAAGCTGACCCAATAGAATTTGTTGAAAGATTTATAACCATGGATGAAACCTGGGTTCATTCACCACAATACACCCGAGACAAAAGAACAGTCGAAACAATGGAAAAGAGCAGGATCGCCCACCCCAAAGAAGCCAAAGGTGGTTTTATCGGCGGGCAAAGTCATGGCATCCGTTTTTTGGGATGCAAAGGGTATAATTCTCGTGGATTATTTAAAAAAGGGTAAAACAATAAACTCCGATTACTATTGCAACCTGTTGCGTCGTTTGAGAGAAGAAATCGAAGAAAAACGTCCAGGTTTATTGAGAAGAAAAGTCTTATTTCATCAGGACAATGCACGCGTTCACACCTCTGTGCAATCCATGGCAGAAATCCATCAATGTGGCTTCGAATTGTTACCTCATCCCTCATATTCACCGGATTTAGCACCGGCCGACTTTTATCTGTTCCCAAAGCTGAAAAAATTTTTAGGTGGTAAACATTTTTTTACAAATGAAGAGGTCATAGCCGCCGTGGTCGCTTATTTTGAGGAGTTAGACGAAGATTTTTTTAAAACGGGTATCGTAGCCTTACCGGGTCGATGGAAAAAGTATTTATGAGCTCGGAGGAGAGTATGTTGAAAAATTAAAATAAACTCAAAATCGTGTGGTTTCATTAAGTATGTTAGGCTAAGAACTTTTCAAATGACCCTCGTATAACGAAAAACTTCATGTATTTTTTATATTCGGCTATTATTTTTATGCGCCGTCAAGTGGTTTATTGGTTTGTGTATGAACCAAAATGAATGCAGTGCGATCACTTTGTGTTTGATTACAATTCAACCTACTTCGACGGCTAAATAAAGTTCAAGTTTGAACAATCTATATATATAGATATTAGAGATGCGCCGAGTACATAGTTTACCGAGTAACCGAGTACCGAGTGTACTCGGTTTTGTCTTTACCGAACCGAGTACTCGGCCGAGTTACTCGGTACAATTTAAATAGGTTTAGACGCGATGATCGCAGAGTACTACCGGCGAGCGAGCCGTAGTACCTCGCCGCTCTCACCCCCTCGCCGGCCTCTGCCATTATGTCATTTCTCTGTGTCAGTCATCACTCATCAGTCATTTGTTTACAAATTATGATCGTGCAATGTTATAGTGTAATAATAAAAAAATAAATAGTGATTTCTAAAATTATTTCATGGTGTCAAACTAGTTTTTTTTTTGGTTAAAACTTTAAAAGTCTTGTTATCTAAATCTATGTTTAGTTGTTTACGTAGTTTTAAGGATGAGTGGCAGAAAAAGATCACGATTCTGGACATTTTATGAAGAACTTGAAGAAGACAAATCTAAAGTGAAATGTACTTTATGTAATTCTTTAATTTCGCGTAGTGGAGTTGGACGTAATGCTTCTACAACAGCGATGTCAAACCATATTAAAATGAAAAATCAAGAAGATTTTCAATGTTTAGAAAACGAAATGCAATTAAGATCTCTAGATCGCGACCCAATTGCATCTACTTCGTCACCTGTACCTAGTGCAAATCGCGTTCAAGCAACAAAAGTCCAACAAACGCTTCAATACTCATTTCTTACAAAATGGGAAATAAACGATTCGCGTGCACAAGAAATACATAAGACTATAGCGGAAATGATTCTAACTGATAACCAACCAATATCAATCTTGCTTAGTGTTCCTTCATTATAACTTACCTTTGTTAAATTACCAATATTAATTAATGTTTTTGTCTGTACCTTTCTAGTATTGTATTGTTATTTTTTCGTAATATTATTCAAATTAATAAACGTTACTTGCTTATTTTATATTTATTATTTACCTGGCAAAAAAAACTTTCACTATATTACACTCGGTATATAAAACAAGTTACTCGGCCGAACACGAGTACTATAAAACCGCCGAGTACGCCGAGTACCGAGTAATAACCGAGTACTCGGCGCATCTCTAATAGATATAAATAAAAATCAAAGTATGTATGTTTGTCCGATTTGGATAAAATCTTCAGGCAATCTTCGGAGCGAGTGATCCTGTGAAGTTTGGTAGCGATCGGATCACCCGCGCATAGCCGGGTCAGGTAGCTAGTTATAAAATAAACTGAGCACCAACTCACACTTGACGATTTTTTTTTGTTATTCCAGATGAGTCGGCTGACAGTGACAAGATCAGCCTCACTCTGCAGTCCCTGAGCGAGATGCTCCCTCCTGTAACCAAGGCCAACAGGTATATAGGTTTTTATACAACGTTGGGAGACATACTGGTTACCGTAGCCTATGAACGCTTGCATTAAGCGTTACTCGTAGGATGCGACCTCTGCTGCTAACACAGCAACTCCTTAGGAGCTTCCTGGTGACCTTATTCACACGCAGGAACGCAACCCTCCAGAGAATTGTCATTTGACTGCGATTTTCGGTGAGGTGGAGGTACTTCCCCGGACGGCACTTTTGACTACCTCTCTTAAACACCAGATCAACACAAACAGACATTTTTTTTATTTCTAGAACTAATAACCTCAACATTTTGATACAATAGGCGGACTTAATGCTAATTGCATTCTCTACCAGTCGACCTTTGGGAGTACAGGATATCACGCAGAGTTGGTATTTGGCTGCGGTTTACTGTGAGGTGGAGGTACTTCCCCAGATGGGTTGCTTCAATGCAACCTACCTCTCTTGAACACATCCAAGACAACAGTCATGTTCATGCATGCAAATTTTAGTGGTGTGTGTGAATCGAACCCACGAGTGTTGGTATGGTATGGTTAATGTAGCATTGCTGACTACTGCGCCATCGTACTCTTCATTACGGTGGAGCTTTTGGGATCAATAAATGGAGTGTGGTACCAATGCATTGGCACCCATGACATTGGTACCTACAGGCTGCTTCTAGTCGCCTAATATACGCATAATGAAGTGGACAGCTAGATTTTCTTCCATACTTAGTCCATCCCACATAGCCCAGAGAATGAGCAAGCTGAAGTGGCAGTGGGCCGGCCACATAGTTCGTAGAACCGACAACCGCTGGGGAAGAAAGGTTCTCGAATGGCGTCCCCGTACTGGTTTGGGACGACCCCCCACTAGATGGTGGATGATGATGGATCCTTAAAGAGGTTTGTAGTTAGCCGATGTATGTAAGTGGCACAGGATCGAGACGATTTTTTTTTATACAACGTCGGGAGGCATACAACCATACGGCCCACCTGATGTAAAGTGATTACCGTAGCCTATTAACGCTAAGTAACACTCGCACGTTGCCACCTCTGCTGCTAAAACACCAACTCCTTAGGAGCTTACTGGAAACCTCACTCACACACAACAACCCTCTAGGGAGTTGTTATTTGTCTGCGCTTTTTCTGTGAGGAGAAGGTACGTCCGCAGACGGGTTGCTTTGATGCGCCCTACCACACTTACGTACGTAGCGCGTAGTTTGGTATTGCAATGCCCATAGAAACAGAGTAGGCAGCTCCGGTGCGTCAGATGTGCGCAGAATCGGCAGCGCTGGCAGGCGTGAACCCTGGAACGCACACTTCCAGTGTGTTATTACCGTACCGCCGCGCCTACCGCCTTTTCCCTCGGTTGCCATCAAGTCTTCAATGCTAGCCACAGAGGATAAAAGCTCAGCTCGTATAAGAGGCCAGCTAGCATTTGAAACGGCAAACGGAAGAAAGTACAAAAAAAGAACGGCTTTATAGGCTACTATACTAGAATTGTAAGCAAGTGAAATTAGTCGCTTGGGGAGCTTAACTACATTTTGAATTTTTAAGAATAATACTATTTAAATAATGAACATAAAACTTCCTTGGTGAGGCCAAGTTAGTTAACCTAAAGATTACCTACTAATATACATACATACTCGTACATACATATAATCACGCCTCTATCCCGTAGGGGTAGGCAGAGACCACGATCCTTTTTGCTACGATCCTTACATGTTACGCTTCGTACACTCTCATTATTCCCTTCATACATGCTCTTCGGTTTAGGGTACTCTTGACCTGGCCTTTTTTCAAGACGTCCCTGATTTGGTCTCGAAACGTCCGCCTAGGTCTACCCCCTTCCAACACTTTCATACACACTCGCCTTATACACTTTTTTCGTCAATCGTTCTTCAAACTAATATTGACAATAAAAATCGGTTTGAAGAACCGTTGACCTAGTATCGATAATAACATATGTAGGTATGTACTCGACAGCTACGGTGAATGTAATTAATGGTTAGCTACAATGTATTATAAAGCATCTTCGTTATGAGTACCGACCAATAGCGGTAACCGATTAAAGGTAGGGACAAACTGAGCCCACGTACGGAACGTATGCTACGCATTATGACATCTAAACTACGAAATTTGTATGAAAATATATTACTTGGAAACACACTTGTCATACGCAACGCTGTCACACGCGTCCCATGCAACGTGCGACCTGTCGCGCCAGATCGGCATGGGAACGTGGAGGGGATATTATACGCTATCCCACGCGTACGACTAGTGTGTTTCTAGACTAGATCTTACGTTCGCAGCGCGTCAGACACGGATTGGACGTAGCGGTAAATACCTTCGCTTAAAATGGGAGACGAACAACTTATTGATTTGGTTAGGCGATATGAAGCCATTTATAATATTAAATGCATTGAATATCGTGATTCTATTTTACGCAATGCAGCATGAATTAACATGGGTATAGCAACGAAGCTGTAAGAAATAAGAATCAGTTTTATAATTAACACGGAAGTACATACATACCCAAATGTAGATTTTGGTATTATAATATAATCATGAGCACTGGTACTATTTGTTAGTGGTGACTATTTCGGCTAAGGCTTTAGCGTATGTAAAATTTAGTATTGAATAGAATACGGACACTATTCTTGTCCTGCGTTGACTATATCCGAGCAAGAAATGGACGATATATTGGTTCGAATTAATCTGAGTGAACTGAAGACTGGTGAGTGTACGACAGAACATACCAGAACCAAGTTTCAAAAAGATGTCGCTAACCGTAAATGTAGAAAGTTTACAATTTACAAAAAAAAAATGTCCCAACAACATCTGATCGCCTTAATTAGAACTATCGATTGACATAAAGAAAAAAATGATATGTAACAAAAAAAAAAAATTAACGTTCGCAAATTGGAAATTCGTCCCAGTGTGCGGCGGGGAGTGTCACCCTCATACGTTGGATCCGCAAATGTACTGTGCGTACTGTGCGGTTCCAGAGGAGTTTTCTTCCGAGAACTCCTAAGTTGTGGAATGAACTCCCAGCCGAGGTTTTTCCAAGGAACTACATCATAGGGTTCTTCAAGAAAGGCATGAAGAGGTTTTTAGAGGGTCGGCAACGCATGAGTGACACCCCTAGTGCTGCAAATGTCCATAGGCTATATATAGGCTAGGATTGTAAGCGCGATGACGACCTGCACGAAACTGTGAAACGAGTTTAGTATGACGCGGTTCGCTGCCTCGGACAGTCGTGATGACACCTTTTTCAATACATATATTATTTATTTATTACCTTATAAGCCAGCGCACGCGGAATGCCGCCGGCGCGGACCGGCAGTGCGGGTCGGTTTCATTATGAAACGTACAAGGAACTAGAAGCTCGTGAACCGCGACGACAACCGCGCTGGCGTAAGCGTGGCTATGAAGCCAGGCTTGCCGACTAGTCGGAACATCTCTAACAAATATGTACATAAATCCGAAAATAAGAATTTAGTAGAACATGCCCAGACCAGAATTCAAACCGAGGACCAGTTCCAGCCAGTTTTTTATCCATTGGTATCCAAATATAGTTGCGCTCTATCATTCTTCTTAACAGCTTCTTTCTTTCTGATAATGCCAGACCACGATCAGATAAGGTTGATTTTGACAGTAAAAATTATAAGTTTATTCTGTATTTTCAGGTCTCATTCCAACTCTGAGAGTTCAGAGGGTGCAGAGGGAGGTCGCCGGCCCCTCCTTGGGTGTGATGAGCATGCTCCTCAATGCCGACTCTTGCACGAGATGTTTCCCAATACATGCGCTATGGAGGTATGTTCATCAAGCCATACTTCTCTCACAGCTGGGATAAGTGTATCCCTGCAGTCGATGGGCATTTGGAGTGTACTTCTCCAAGCGATGGCTTTTGTTATCGAGCCCCCCAGAACAGGGTTGCCATTTTATAAAAAAAACATATTGTACCTTATTTATACTTTCTGAGGTCAATGGAGTACTAGAAAATACTTTATTTTGCTTCTTCCTATCGTTATCTCCTGTTCTAATCTATCAACATTGGCAGAGTCCGCTATTTAAGACTAAGGATTTGGCCAAGATACTGATTTCAACATGGAGGGACTGCCATCAGACCTCCACAACCCAGAGGGAATACCACGCCCCTCTTAGGCTAGGTCACGCGTATTTCGAAATTGTGTGATTCTCCTAATGAGGCGGAGCTGAGCTTACTGGCATGCTCATTTATGTGGAGGTGCCACTGAAATTTTTGAGTCTATTGTAATACCGAGAAATTTTATTATTAACAAATTAAAGTTTTTTGTCAAAGAAAGCTCTGTATTACCAGAAACCACATTTGGGAAACTAAATATAGTAACCTTTTTAGATCAAACACTGCGTATCCATCGCTCACGGCGACGTAGAACGAGCTGCAGCTACTCTTCTCCACCGCAGGGAGCAAGGCCAAGCTCTATCAGCGGCCGCCCTCCACTCCGCTGCCAAACAACCTGTCTGCGACGATCACGAGCTCAAGAACAGGATTATAGCACGGTGAGTTTCGGTAACTCCATTCTCCTCCACCAGAAAACTAAAGAAGACCTTACAGAACACCGCAGGAACATAATTCCCGTGTTCCTGGGAGCGAGTGACGTTACCAGAAGCTCCTAAATGGTTGCTGTTAGCAGCAGAGGTGGCAGGGCGCACGCCATACGTCCTGTACGGCAAGCGTACATACGGTATCAGTGGGTCTTATTCTTGTATGCCTCCCGACGTTGCATATAAAAATCAGGGTGTTAATAGAAGGTTGAACTGGACCAAGTGGACCGCCCCAGTCGGATTCTTTAGTAAATGTATTCTCAATGTCAGAGATAGCCTAGCGGTTAAAAAATCGACCTCCCGAACCCCAGACCTCCCAGGTCGAATCCTGGCATGTACCACAAATAATAAATAAATTCAATAAACAAATGATAATTACATAAATAATTAAATAAAAAATAATTACAATATTTAAGAATTTTTCTCTAATAATTGTTATGTTAATAAAGATTATTCTATCTGTCTAATAAATAGTAAGTAAATTCGTGTTTTCGTATTTATGTATATAATTATCACTTATACGGCGGCCCAAGAAACTGTATTTAGAAATATGTACAAACCTACCTAAGAATGATCTGGTTTTCCCTCTGGGTTGTGGAGGTTAGACGACTGTCACTCCATGTAAAAATAAGCATCTTCGCCAAATCCTTAGCCTTAGGTAGCGGATCCCGCCAATCCTAGAAAAGGATAAGGAAAACGGGATAACGCTAAGAAAAAGATTCTCAATTTCAGACAAGTTCGTATTCAACTCTTGTACATGAATTTTTTTTTTATATTAGTTCAGCATAGTGGGTTCTCTTTGCCTGATGGTAAGCGAAAGAGGAGCCCAAATCGCAACTGCAATTGACAAAATACTACACCGTATCCTGTCTGTTGACCCTGCCATGCTGACCCACAAGATGCTTCTTCACGCTTCGTTTGAAGGATCCCATATTGTAGGAAGGAGGGAATACATGTGCAGGCAAGGCGTTCCACTTTTTAATGATACGACAAAGATAGGATATTCTCAACAGTGGAGCGATGACATCGCAAGCCCGCACGTGTGGTTATATGACGGAAGGGTGAGGGTGGGATAAGGGAAAACAGTTCTTCAGAGCACTGACCGTAGTATAGGCGGTACACAACAAAACAAAGCTGGTCCGGCGCGAAGAACCGGCGCACACTGTTCAGGACTCAGAGTTTTCTTGAAGCTGTTGAGATGAGGCTCTCGATGTAATAATGCTGGTTAAGGTCGCAATGAATACTCATACCTGGCATATTCAGGCTATCTCGCATACTGAGGGAAGCGCCCTGAAGACTGGGAGTGGGAAAAAGGGGACATTTTTGTTGTAAACGCGCAAACCTGAGTTTTCTCAGCATTAAACTCAACCAGGTTATTGGGACCCCATTTACTAATGAGATCCAAAACCCGATTCAGTTCAACGACAAGACTCAATTAATCAGTAAGCTGCCAAAATGTCGCTGTGTTAGCAGCAGAGGTGGCATGGCGCGAGTGATACTGTTGTGGACTGTAGAAATAAAATCCCAGGTTGGCTGCCGTGTAATTTAATTACCGCAACACAACATATCGGGTTGGAAACAAGCAAGAGTTCGAAACGCACGTGTACAGGCGCTTCGCAGAAAGGGACAATGTATTTAGAAGGCGACAGATAATTAGAAAAGGATAAATTTATACGTGGAAAACAGAGAGAAAGAAGGGTTAAATTTGCACGACTAAGTTGGGGGGAAAAGGCCAGACTAACAACGTAGATAAAACGTGGTACGTAGACGCTGAATCGACTGTTTGACTTCATTCAATCGATTCAGCTTTTAGCAAATTTGACTTACTTTGCGTTTGCCTAGAACCCTCGAGGCAATACCTTACAGTGAGCACGCTGTTACATTTTTTCTTTGCGTGACCCAGTTTTAACATTTATTACCGCGAGTGTTGTAGGTACATACATGGTTCTTATATCTAATCGTAATTTACATATTGCTTTATCTAGTAAATATACATTTTTATATTTCGAGGACGCTATCCTTAACAGATACTTATTATATTACAAGCGTTCATAGACTACGGTAACCTTTTTACATCAGGTGGACCGTATGCTTGTATGCCTTCCGATGTTGTATAAAAAAAAACCAAATGTAATTTACATGCAATTGGATTTAACCTGCTTTGTGTACTTCCACCACCAATTAGGTCATGAGAACTAGCACCGACAGGCACCCACCCACTACCGTTAATAGATGCAACATGTCGTCGCTGCCAATGCTGCTCCGGTAGTCTGCCTCGGCTGCTGGTGAAACCGCAGGTAACCGCCACCGTTGCAGCTATGAGTGCCCTGGTCGTCGCTGCAACACGTGTTTCGCCTTCGCGTGCATGCGGTTTCTGTTCCTGGCGGGCAATCGCGAGGACGACCGCAGCAGCCGAGGCAGATACTACCGGAGCAGCCTCGGCAGCTACGGCATGTTGCATCTACTAATGGTTGGTGCCGGCCGGCGCTAGCTCGCATTAAATAATTAGTGGCAGAAGCACACATAGCAAGTTAGATCGGATTGCATGGAAATTCGACTTACGCAAAATAACTCCTGAATCTTAAAGAAATGTACTATCTTGAACGTGCGGGTTACCTCGCGATGTTTTCATAATTATGTTCTTTATCAACTGGGCTATTACAGTTCCAGATCTCTCTCTCTCTTTCACTTACGTTTCTGAATCTTTCCAGTTACTCTTACGTGGATAAGAACTCTGAAACCAAGGAGCACAAGCCGCTGGCTCCTAAAATTGAGCCCAAGAAGTTGGTGCGCTACCGCGACAACAAGATAGTATCGCTAAAGGGCGAGAGGTACACGGAGGTAAGGCCATTCGCACACTGGACGTTTTTGAAGTGCGTGTCGACGAGCTCGGCGGCGCAGTGGTTATTGGCTTGGAAGTGGAGGTAGAAGACGTGAGTGAGTCACCATTAGGCTCCCAAGGAGCATCTATACTTGCTGCAGATATGACATATTAGCGAGTGGTACTTAATGTATTGCGTTCACAGGCTACGGTAACCTCGTTACATCAGGTGGGGCGTATGCTTGTATGCCTCCCGACGTTGTATAAAAAAAAAGTCACTGATGAAGCACCTTCCGGGACCCGATAAGAAGTAGGCGGCGAACTCTCATGAGTACCGTTACGTCGGCCGTACGGCTTATGTCAGATTCGCTGACTAAACATGGCGTTGGAGTATTTTTTGAATTGGAAAGGCCCGGCAACGGTGTGACGCAAATCCTTCAAAATCGGACACACTGACATTTTTTTGATTTTCTTTCTATCTTGCTATATTATCCAAAGATAATGTTTCTTCTTGCTTTCATCTTTGTCTGTATAATCAAATATAAATAATCTTGCTTTCAAGCTTTGTTTGTTTTTGCGCCAGTGTATGATGAGTCTGTAGGAAGGACCGCTTAGACCTCTTCCTTGCTACCCTTCATTTTAGACCTGTAAAAATTGGTGCCTCAATGTTCGTCAAACGTACGTTACACAGTCCTACAGAAACACGCACGCACACACCCACATGTAGTCACTTACGCACACACAGACTCACATTCTCACACAAACAATAACAGGTCTGTTTTTTTTTTAATATTAGTTCAGCATTCTTTGTATAACCTCATAGTATATATTATATAGCATATTATTGTAATATAAAGAACGGGCCTCGCCAGATACAGGTTTATATAACTTAATTGGTGAGTACCAGAAACCTGTTTGTAATGACCATATAGCATTGAATAAATGAATTATGAATGTTGACAAATAAAACATCTATAGGTGTTATGTTATTAAGTTATGATTAATCACATAAAAAACCATATGCCGTGCATCGCTCCACGATTTAATTTATATGCAATTAATATTGAACATTCTTTCCATATATACAGGTGCCAAAATCCGGTATCGACGAGGAACACTTAAAGAAACCCAAAAAACAGCACTGCCCTTAACCATTAAAATTCTATCAGTACGGTGTAAAAGCGGAACTTTCGCTCCCTTCCGCACTTTATGTGTCCTGTACTTTAGTCGTACTTCTGTCGGTATATGTCGTCTTTAGCCCCGCACGCCCTACAGCTCATAAGCGAGCGACTTTAATAATTAATATAGCTCATAAGCGAGCGACTTTAATCACAAACACAGCTCTTAAGCGAGCTGCCCTTATTATTAAAAGAGTGACTTTTGTCGCTAAACCAGTGACTACGGTCCTTAAACGGATAATTGTAGTCCGTAAACGACTGACTTCAGTCGTTATACTAATGACTTCAATTCGAAAGGCAACGCCTTTACTATGCAAGTGCAATACGTTAATACAATATGCGCTTTGCAAATACGTTACTTTAAAGTATAAATATACTGATTTTAATATTGTGCATGTGATTTTGTGTTATAAATATAAAGTCACGGCTCAAAAGTCAGTGACTTTGATTGTTAAGCGCGAAAGTATATTGTGTAAGCGAACGACTTCAATTTATAAACGCGAATTTATTTGCTCACACTCAAAAAGTGATCTATTGATTCGTTTTAGTACATTAGAATACCAAACGGTACATTTAAATGTACGTTTAATATGTAACATACATTACGTATTAAAGAATATTCCTAGTCAAACGTTCGGGACAATTTTGAAATTTGTCGTTCCGTACGCCCTATCCTATGTCATATTGACAATTCCCTTTTACGTCATATTGACTAATGACGTGTATATGACGTCAATTTCGTCATTATATACACATGACATGAGTCGCTCGTTTGCGAGCGAGCCCATAGGGCGTGCGTTAGTGTATGTGTGTAGTATTGTAGTTGATACCGCGCGTGAATCGCACGTTTATTTTGCGACATTAATTTCGCTTTTTACCGTCACTGATTATTTCCAATGTGTTAAGTTACGGCCGCAACTTATGGACTGTAATATTAAGTTGAAGTATTTAATTCGCATATTTATTCTTATTATAAAGCCTTCGAGGCAGCTAGCAAACAGTATTACGTTGTCTGTGGCATTAGGATGTGTTGGTAGATGGTTTTTAAAGAATTGTGGAAGTGAGTGTTTGGATGCTGCAGATGGGAACTTGATGAACGTTGGGCCGCTAACAACGCGCTCACCGTCGCCCAGCGAGCTACTAGCTAAGCGACGTTTTAGCACCGCGACTGGCAACTTCGAATTCAACCTAGTTTTAAGTGGAAAGATCTGCGTGTTACCTGTGATTTGTTATTATTTTATTATTAATGTGATTCCTACTGTAGTTTTATCGTTTTTATACAAATCTGTGATTGCGATGCCATTTGATTATACGATAGTTTACCCTTTAAGTGGTTTTTGTAATTTTAATTTAGGATCTCGATTACCGCCGACACGCGTCTGGAATTTCGTTTTTAATTCTGTGCCGTTTATGTTGTGATGTAAGTTTCGTTTAGCTAACGGTGTTGGTGATTCATATCAATTTATATAAATTATCTTAGCAGTTAAATTGGTATATCGGGAACATTACTCATATAAACAGTTTTTATTTCATTAAATAAAAACTTTTGAAAACATCTTTCAGACATGGGCAATTTCAACGCAAAGATATATGGAAGTTGTCCATATCTGTAATATAATTGATGTATTGCTTCATCGAACTTAAACGCCGTTTTCAGTCTGTTAAAGACAGTTTTATGAACTCTTAGTTGTGATTGATTAATTTAAATGTCGCGATGTGTATTTTAAATTCCCGATATGCTAGTTTAATTGTTATGTAGGTGTAGTTAGAATCCAATTTTTCTTCTAAAGCGGCCGAAGATTTAATATGTTAGGTAACAATTTTAAATGCCAAGTATAAACTGATTATTATTAATTACAATGAACAACTTAATTACTTGTAAAAAATGAAACAGAGAAGAAGATATCAATAGTTTAATTATTCGTATTTACATTTAGGTAGATCTTTTTCGTCAATCCATACACATTCATTGTGATTGATTGTGTGGGTGGATGAAACACTAATAAAATGGTTGTGTTTTATTCATTTTAGGAATGAAATTAAGGACCAAAATGAGAAGTGATAAAAACGTTTACTAAAATTTAGTATAAATTGTATGAATCACTGACATCAGATTTTATATAAAAGCCACATTTTAAGGAATAAAACTAGTCCTTAACATTAAGTGGTGGACTTCAATTTTAGCAAGTCGCGTACTGCAATAATTTGAAGTCTTCCATACATACAATATATTGAGGATCTTAGATTGCGTTCGGAATTCTGACCTTAATTAGATATTTTTTATGCAGATTTCGACACAAAATATAGATGTGAACGCACATGTATACAGTCAATCAAATCTAATTCAGAATAATTTGGATTCTCATTGCGTAATTACTTGACAGTTTCTGTCGCTTTCTTCTCCAAAGAAGTGCCATAAAGTACTTCTTACATTTGTTCAACTGTAGCAACTATGATCGCAGAATAACCTTACAATTGTTACAATTGAAGCATACTGTATGGTCATACATTTTTTTTTATTATAGAAGGTCAGCATAGTGGCCGGCCGGCGGCGCACCCTGTTCAGGTTCTCTCGATGTAGTTTCGTTGTTTAATTATTTTAAAGCGAATTTTATGATTAAATTTTACTTCGTAAATGTGGCATTTATATAAAATCATCACTCTTTTGAATAGACTGATTCAATACGATCTCATGTGATGAGGAAAAGAAATCTGATTTTGATACTTTTATTTATTTTTACTTTGTACAATCAGCAGAAAAACATACTAATATATACGGTGTTTAGTTCTTTACGTATTTTCTTTCTATAGCAATAAAATATATTCAGGTGTGTATTTGTCCTCTTCGCAGTTCCAAATATGCAGAGAGACTTTTATTTTTGACAGTTTCCTATCATAATTTTATTTATGAGATAAGAATATTTTTTTTACACGCGTTTATAAACATTGTTAGTAATTTTTCTGCTGTGTTGTACATTTTATCGGCTCGGCCGTCTATATACTGTCTCTTTATTTTAAATCTGACATATAAACGTGCCGTAGTGGATATATGCTGTTGCTTTCATAAACTATTGCCCGCAATTATGCCACCAGTGGTGCCATGTGAGATTTTTCTTACCCGTGACTCCACTGGTGTCAAGAGTAAAAATGCATTTACCGTGTGCATGTTTCCAATCCTTTTTGATGCAAAATCTTTTTATTGCTAATAATATAATTGTTTGACAGACGTGTGACCTAACCTAAGAAAGGTCTGGCTTTCCCTAGAGGTTGTGGAGGTCTGACGGCAGTCGCTCCGTGTAAAAATTAGTATCTTCGCCAAATCCTTAGTCTTAGGTAGTGGACTCTGCCAATTCTTATGAACTAGGAAACTGCATAATGCTAGGGAGAAAAATATAATCGTTTGACAGAAGAGAAAAATGTACTTAGATATATAATGTGTAATGGAAACATGCACATGGAAAATAAATGTAACTCATGACACTGTCGGTAGGCTCATGGGAAAGAATCTTCAATGAGACAACTAGTAGTGCTCAGGGAAAAAGATAGGTTTATGGTATTTCTTGTGATATATAAAAAAAATATGATTTGAAAGTTTCTAGCAATTAACTAACTTGTTTGTAACTTATTTTGTTTGTTATTAGTCAATCAATTGCAATAATAGGTTTTACGGCTGGTAGTTTGTTTACAGACAAATGAGGTCACGCGTTCCGAGATCAATACGCCATTTACGCGGCATTATTAAATAAAAATAATCTTTAAACATAGTTTTGGGTTATTTAAAGGTCGATTTATTAAAGTATATATAAGTATTGTCACGATGTTTTTATAAATCATTAAATTCAATCACTTTTTGATATTTTTGTTCGATCCTCTATTGTATTTTGTTGTAGAAAGAGACAGCATATGTATAAAAAAGGACGGCACGTTCGTTAATTTGGAGTTTATAAGTTTAAGTACGTTGTTAATGTTGTTGTTGACTTTCTCTGATGTTAGTGAGAAATAGATTAGTAAACGGGACTTGGGCCTTTCACGTGTTATTCTAGCAATATTAGTATTAACAAACACATTTTTTTAGACGTTTCACTATATTTTTATAACTACGACTGAGCGGATGGGCTAGTCCACCTTGATTCAAAGCGTTTGTAGTTCGCTTGCAATATACGACAAGGTCGGACAAGGATATTCTTCCAGTGTTGCTATATTTTTACCGTGTCCGCGTTGTGACTAACCAGTACCTTGGAACGTTTGTAAGAAATAAAAAAATACAATCAAACACAAAAAAAATATTGTAATTTTATTTTTGATTGAATTATTTTTTAGTATATTATTTTAAAACCAGTGATAGCCCAGTGGATAAGGAACCGGCCTACTGACCTACTGGTCCTCGGTTCGAATCCTGACATGCACCACGAAATTCTTTTAGTAATTATTTTATTATACATTTGAAAAACTTGTAATTTGTCACGTACGCGAGATTTTTGTTTATGGTTAATAATAACAAGATTTTTTTAAAGCTAATCGAATCACTATATTTATTAAATATATCTGGAGACCGTGGTAATTCGATTATTAATAACCATAAACCGTCACATTGGCGGATATTTATGATGCCTGGTTGAAGTCATAATTATCAGATTGTCTCTTCAACCAAGCTTTTTGTTTAGTATTAATAATATAGTATCTAGTGATACTTCTTAGTTGATCATATTGGGTGTGAAATACATACATATTACTTATTTTAAAGTGTTAATTCTCACTAACATTGGAGTTTGTTGCCATGAAACAATTTAGCCAAAATTTTGGTGCTAAATTAGATTTGATGGAGCCAAACGCGTAGATATGGTTATAATGAATTCGACGGAAAATAATATAGAGCATTTATTTGCATTTTATTATTATTAATTGGTTATTTATTATAAACAGAAATGAATTAGTAGATATGGCGTTTTGAGTTATTGTTTTATTAAACAAAAAAATAATGGATATTTTTGACAAAATGATATTGCAAGATATATTCTCTGAATTTATTTTTATATTATCTCGAACCTTTCATGTTACACCATGTATATTAGTATCAGTTTTTTTTTTCTTAGTAGAAGGGTTTATATTAGAAATATAAATACTTATTGTGATGAACAACAAGTATTATACCTATTATTTACATAATTTGCATAACAAATCGCCATAATTATTAATTTGATACAAAATATACGTTTTATTATATAAACCGATGGTAGATTTGAAATTTTCGATATATATTACGATGACGTAATTCGAACACATTTTGTCACGTTAAATACAAACCTAAAATTAAATATTGGAAATCGCGTATGCATTGAGAAACAATGACTATATGTGTATCGAAGTAGGCCCAAGATTGCTGCCCTAAAAATCCTAGCAACCGATAAAAGGCTTTGGCTGTCAGTCATTCAATGATCGAGCGTTTAGTGCTTTCACCGACGGATTCTAGGGACTGGCAAATGTGATGTACTTGATCTCTTCATGTATCATAGCTGCTACGGAAATCACGCGGCGGAAGTTTCGCATGTCAATAGTATAAGTATGAAATTGCCATTGTGTATAGAGAAAATGAACCAAAAATCTGAAATTTTGATGACAACATAGAATACATTATTGCGATAATTGTACTAATAACAAATGCATTCGTTATCAAATTACGCGAAGTAGCAAAAGTGGCAACACATAATGAGACAATTTTTATATTTGGAAAGAATTCGACAATTTCATACTTTAAACTACAAATACATTGCTACTTATATTACGCTAAAATAACATTGAACGTGTTAAGAAGCATTGTAACATTCACGATGAACTTTAGCCGCGTAATTAAGCGCAATCGCGTAGTTCGTGGCTATTAATGATATATGCTTAGTTTTGGTACGAGATCAAAGACAATCACCTTTCTGGGCGAGGTTGTTCTATAAATTGTCTTTCAATGAATACGCGACTTTAATGCGATATCAATAAAGTTAGAAATCACCTTTGCAAACATGTTTGACTACAAAAACGTACAATTTGATCACGTATTTATTTTAATAACATTTTTTTAGATTTCTTTTAGAATTTATATTTTTAATATAATTTTATTATACGACTTTGAATGACTTGTATTAATTTCGCTTTGACACATTATTATTTACCATTGATAATTTAATTAATGAATATTTTTAGTTTTGACAATATTAAGCATTTAATAAGTTGCGATATATTAGGGTGTGAAAGTATGTACTCATTGATAATAACTTTTGTTGTGGAACTCCTTTCCAAGTCGCAAAAGAAATTATTTTATACAGGCAATATGATATGAACGGCTCAGTTTGCTTCTGCGACCAGTTAATCGTCTGCCGCTGCCTTGGTTGAACTGGCCATCGCTGCCTCGGGTGCTGCGATCTCCACGATGATCATGATGATAACGAGCAGGTCAACCATGAGAGAGACGACATGCATGTGCTAACGGTACTTGCCGTGCCGTCCGGCGCCAGACCGAAGCAACTAAATTTGCCTTGGCCAGTTTGCTAGTAATTTTGAATTCAACTACTGTGCAAGAGGTTTTTTGAGATTTCGAGCCGGATGTCAAAGAGCGTGATGAGATTAGAGCAGTGATAGCCTAGTAGATCAGAACCGATCTTATGACCAACAGGTGCCCTGTTCGGATCCTGGTATGTACCACTAAATTCGTGTTTTCGTATTTACGTACATATTTGTAATTGTCACTCACTCGGCGGTGCAGGAAAACATCGTAAGGAAACCTACACGTCCAAGAAATTGTATTTCGAATGACGTGTAAACCTTACCTAATAATGATCTGGTTTTCCCTCTGGGTCGCGGAGCTTAGGCTTAGGTAGTGGACCCCGCTAATCCTAATGGATTAGGAAAACGGGATAAAGCTAAGAAGAAGAAGTCAATTAGCATGATGAAAGAGCACCTAGTTTTCGCATAGCTGTCATCTAGAGACGATATGGGATGATTGCAATGAGGATATCGCTGGAATGACACAAGTTGTGCGAAATTCAAGTTTTTGGGTGGCGAGAGATCGCACAGGACTGTAGAGAGCTCTCATTTTGTACAATGGGACCCAATGGATAGATGGTTAAGTACGTATAATCTGTAATGGTGGTTGCTATCTCTATTTGAGCAACTTCTGAAAACTCTACTACATGCGTAACATAGTGGTTCCATAGTGAAAATTATTATTTATTTCATTATTTACTTTCATTGGTTGATTAAATCACCCGCATCTGACTTTTATACATTGATTTCAATTAACAAGATGATAAATCTATAAAAGAGACCGAACCGCCATCTTGTTTTTACGCACTTTTTAATTATATATAATTTTATAAGTTATGCCGTCCTTATTTAGATGTGTTTTTGTTGTTTTCGACCTAGGTGATCCAGTGGCTAGTATTGGCTACTTAACACCTTCGCGGATTCGATTCTTATACAAGACTAACATTCGCACGTACCGTTTTTCTTGGCCTGGGTGTTTCTTATCTAATATATACATTTAGAAAACAAAAATGTATTTAAGTGTGTTTTCAAACTCAGTTATTTTTTTTTTAATTAATTATTTTTACAATCTCCGACAAAGAAATGTGCATAGCATTTTGTGATATTACAAAAAATGAATTTATATATGTTTATTTATCTGCTGTGGGTACAGGATAAGCCTTGCTTAGTTTGGGACTAGATTGCATTGTGTATTTTTTCAGCAAATTTTCGTTTTTACCGTCGCTTATAAAGATATGCTCATAACCAATCTAGAACTTTCTCACATTGAGTATGTTTGAAATTAAATGAATAAACTTTAGTTCTAAAACTTATCATATCTTTATAAGTCTTTGTGATGAAATTGTACAGTCAAACTTGATACACAGAATATATACACGAGGTATGACCAATTGTACACTTGATTGATTACTCTTGTTTGTACAGTACCCGGCAAATAACTTGACTCGTATAGTAATGTTTTGAGACGAGGAGCTCGATGACTAGCTGGTTTCGATGTTCCCACGAGTGGGAGTTTTAGTAAAATTTGACCCACGTGACACCACCGGGGACGTTTTAAATTATGTTCCTCTAATTGTTGCCATAGAGGTTATGCATTTTTGAGAACGAGTCTAGAAGTACCAAGACAACAGATTCTATGGGATATCATTAATTTGCGCATCAAAGCAGCTCGTCGGGGGAAGTACCTCCATCTCGCAGAAAACCGCGAAGCCAAAGCAGAGGTGGCATCGCGAGACTGATACTTAATATATTACAAGCGTTCATAGGCTACGGTAACCGCTTTGCATCGGGTGAACCGTATACTTCCATGCCTTCCGGCATCAAGTGGTTTTTGGTAAACTAATGTTATTTTTCTCCACTGAGATCTTAACGAGTAAAATCATTCATACTTCTGTCCGTTACGTCTGTCATCTTCATAGTAACTCCTCGTGCCCTGCTCGTGGCGACATTTTGTATCGAGTTATATGCAGGGCTGTACATTCAGTGTGACGGGCTGGGAACATTGGTTTAGCGAGTGGTGTCCTACCCTCTGTGTGATATTTTGTAACGCAAATTAGTTTGGTATAGTTATTGCATTCTTGGTTAAAGATAGGGTTACACATTTCTTTATAGCAGCATAAAACAACATGGGATTTGGAGGAAGGAGAAAGCGAGAGGTGAGAGAAATGGCTATCACATTGTTGGTAAAAAAAGGTAGTGTCTATGTAAGCCAAGGGTTAGCTTAGCGCCTACCAGCTTTTTTTTTTGCCACCATTTTTTTCATAAATACATATCTCAAATCTTGAATAAACATAATTAAAAAGAACTCTTAAAAATTACTTGTACATTTTTTATTCAACTTATTTCCCGCTAGATGTGACTAGCTACACCCCCATAACTTGTACTTACGAAATAGATGCGGAGGATATACTCGTATGCCTTTCGGGATCGTAAGGTCTACAGTATTAAATTGACAATATAATCAAAATGTCCAGTTATTTATTACATCTAAAGTATTTATTTAATACTATGATAATTTACATTCAATTTACTATTTATTTATATTTATTTTTTGATATTTGTATTTACAACACTTTGTACTATGGACATTTTAATATTTTAGACTTTATGTGTCGAAAGCTTTCACATGGATTATACTGGGCCAATTCAATTTCTTTGTCGTGTATCCACTTGGATTTTGCGCAGTGGATAAATGGGATAACTGAAACGCTGATCAGTCTTCAATAGAAAAAAATATTTACATTATTATTTAACGTGCCATTGGTGAATACAGGCCTCTGCTAATTAATTCCTTTACTCTCACTCGCTAAGAAATTCTCATCCATATTGTATTCTCCCTAAAATCCATTCATAACAGATATTGTTCAACGCTCCTTAGCCTTCGCTGCATTTGTGTAAGCACGGCTCTATCCGCAGCCTCCCTTGCCCATGTGATGTGACCAGTACTATTTGGGCCTCCCGGAGTCTTGTTCCTTATTTCAATTTCGAATCTGCGTTTAAGACTCGAATATAGCTTTCAGCCTCGTGTTGACCGAGGATGGAATTATTTGATGTAAGGTTTTGTACATATTTGGTACCCAAATAGTACCAAATATTATGTACAAAAACTCCAGTCATCCTGATGTTCATTCTTACGTCAGCATCCATATCTCGTATAAAGTCTCGACTTGAAAAAATCATACATAGATATATACATACATAGATACATATGTAACGTAATTATTTTACTATATCTACTTATATTTCATCAAGAATGCAATACTCTCTAACCAATTAGTCAATTGAAATGATAAACAGTACAAAATCAGGCATCAAAATCACAGATTATAAAAACTTTAAGACAGAATCGCCGCATTTATTTTCTATTGTATTTTTTGTATTAGATTTTTTTATTATATTGTAGTGTTAAGTATAATAATGCGATGAGCGCGCACTTGATGTCATATCTCCAAGTCTGATGACACTCTTGAACAAATATTGTATTCAATAAATCGTTACGATATCCCTTGTGTGCTTGTTTTATTTCACCATCTTTCGGGTTGGTTCAAATTTAGACGGGTTGCCACCTAAGGGTCGGCACCCACACCGAGTGGCACGACACGGCACGGCAGCGGATTTTCTTCAAGTCAAAGTATTTCCAACCTTCTACGGTCTCACGTCTAAATATTGGTAGTACTAAACTAAATGAATGTTAAAGAAGCTAGTGCGGTATGTAAGGATCGAGTCGCGTGGCGTTCGGTTCTCTCTGCCTACCCCGTAAGGGATTTGGCGTGAAGTTATAGATAGATAGATAGACTAAACTACCAATATTTGGACATAATGCGACCGTAGTGTCTCGCATCACACATAAGTCACTTCATATAGAGTAGAAGAATTTGAGTCATAAAGAATATATGAATAAGGTAGAATGGCGCGAACGCCGAATACATATTATTTATGACTCTTAATACATAAGCCATGTATATACGGGCGGGGTGCAAGACACATCTCGCGCGTGTCGTGTTTCATACTGAGGGTGCCAATGACACGACGCGCCGCGGCATGCATGCCACATGATCTTTTCGGCTGCCGAAGCGTCCGTCAATTCGATGCCGTAACGCGTGGTCGACGCCAGCCCTTAACAGAAGATGACTCGCAAGTGTCTATCGGTGATCTATCGATATCAGAAAAGTATAACTATAGTTATAGAAACCTTCATAGTACTATAAAGAGCGTATTAGTCCATCTGACAGAAATGTCCTACATAATAATGGCATTCAGCTGACAAATAATTATGACATTACTATTGGGTTTTGGAATAGTGTTGCATAACTATAAATAATTTGGCTATCGATAGTTATTATATCATATATATACGATGCCAGTGTGTGTAAGGGTTTATATTTATTTATATAACTCAATACTAAACATGTATGTATTAAGTCTAAATGTCGAAAAATTTGAAATAGTGTTGCAGAACTATAAATTGTTTGGCTATCGATAGTTATTATATTATATATAATTCAACACTTAGACACACGGACATAGTTACATACACACGTGTATTATGTTTAAAATGGGGTTTGGTATGCATGTGACCTCACTTGCGAGTGATGCTAATTAACAAAATGAGACTGGCGAAAGAAAAGTATAGCGCATCGGAGCAGCCCGACTACGGATGTACCTCCAGACGACCGCAGCAAATAACAAGTCATTAAAGGAAAGGAAGTGCTCCTGCCAGCGACCGAGGAATTGCTGTGTTAGCAGCGGGAGTAGCAAAACGCGTAACTTGTATTATAAGCGTTTGAAGGCTACGGTAGCCACGCTACATCAATTAGGACCTATGCTTGTTAGCCTCCCGTTGTTCAAATCACATAGACAATATTATGTATGGAAATCGATGGAATTGTTCTGTGCCAAAGGAAAGCAAGGCCCTTTAGGGTAAAAAGGTATATCCAGGACCTGTCGTAATGTTAATTTCTCATACATTGGGTGTAAAACATGGCACTCCATTTACTGATATATACACTCTAGGTACTTATCAATCTGATTTGGATTGCATTGAAATTTATTCCAAGAAATGTTTTCCTTTCTCTTCTCGATATTTTACTAGAATTCATTATAAGTCAAGTTTTCTATATAAATATTCATGTTTTTATTTAATAAATAGCTGGAAGCTGACTTTGACGAGCTCGGTGGCTCAGTTGTGAATGACGCGACTTTGACACCAACGCTCGTGGGTTCGATTCCCACACAAGACAAACATTTGTGTGCATGAACATATCTGTTTGTCTTGGTCTGGATGTTTAAAGAGAGGTAGGGCGCATCAGCAAGCAGCCTGTCTGGGGAAGTACCTCCACCTCACAGAAAACCGCAGCCAAAAAACAGCTCCCTAGAGGGTTGTTGTGTTCCTACATGTGAGTGAGGTCACCAGTAAGCTCCTAAGGAGTTGCTGTGTAAGCAGCAGATGAGCCATCGCGCGAGTGATACTTAATATATTACAAGTGTTAATAGGCTACGGTAACTGCTTTACATCAGGTGGTCCTATGATTGAATGCCTCTCGTCGTAGTCGTCTAGTCGTAGTATAATAAAAAAAACTCAAAACTAACAATGAATCCTAAAACACGATGCACGGGAATCGGCTGTTTACTACAGAGAAAGCATTCAATCCCAAGCGGCCGGTCGCGCGTTAGGCGTTCAAATTGCAATGTTAACTATACATTGCGTTGTGGAAAATAAAAAAAAACATGATTTTTGATGTTAGTGTTCCTAAATTTCGTGTTACATCTCGGATTGGTCTGCCGAATACATAGAATTAGTTTCTAGGTGAGAAATTCACACATTAATAACTACATATATACAAGTTAAATCTGTTAAAAGTATAGGTAAGTGTTAATATATCAAGGTTTTATGTAATATTTTGACGAGCTCGGTAGCAAAGTGTTAGTAATGCTAATTTAACGCCAAAGCTCGTGGGTTTGATTCTCACACAGGACAAGCATTCTTCTTTTTTATACAATATCAGGAGCCATGCATATAGCATACGGCCCGATATTACTCGCGTGATGCCACCTCTGCTGTTAACACAGCAATTCCTGAGGAGCTTACTAGCTACCTCACTCACAGGCATGAACACAAAAACCTTCTAGGGAGTTGTTATTTGGCTGCGGTATTATGTGCGGTGGAGGTACTTCCCCAGGCGGGCTGCTTTGATGCGCCCTACCTCTCTTAAATTAGTTTATTAACCTAGACAAACAGACATGTTGTGTGCACGAATGAGGTAGGGCGCATCAAAGCAGACCGTATAGGGAAGGCGAAGCACCTACACCTCATAGAAAACCGCGGTCAAATAACAACATCCTGGAAGGTTGTTGTGTTCCTGCGGATGAGTGAGGTCACCAGTAAGATCCCAAGAAGGTGCTGTGTTAGCAGCAGAGATGGCATCGCGGGAGTGAAAGGTACCCAATACATTGCAACGAGCGTTAGATAGTGTTAAAGTACTTCTCTATTAGGTACATAATTGATTAGCAGACTACTTACATATTTCCATATTAGACGACCGGTGCAGCCAGGGCAGCAACGGTGGCGGGTGCATGCGGTTCATATTTTTAGATGGCGGACACTCGTAGAGACGAACGCAGCAGCCGAGGCAGAGACGACCGGAGCAGCCATGGTAGCGGCGGCATGCATGTACAGTCTACTAACGGTAGTGGGTGGGTGCCGGTCGGCACTAGTTCGCATGAACTAATCGGTAGCGGAAGCACACAAAGTAGTTTAGATCAAATTGCCTGTTCACTCTATATCCCCTTCTACATGTTATTGCCCTTCGGGGTAAGCAGAGAGAACAGAGCGCCACGAGACGCGGTCCTTACACACCTCACTCGCTTCTTTACACGCACGCTCGTCGGTTTTAGGGCTTCTCGAGCATTAGCAATTTGACTTTTTTTTATATGTCGAGAGGCATGCAAACATACAGACCACATGATCTAAACTGGTTAACGTAACATATGCCTACAATACAAGAAACATCGTTCACGGGTACTACCCTTGGTACTAACATAGTAACTCCTTAGGAGCTTCCTGGTAACCTCACTGACTTGTAGGACACTCCAGGGAGTAGTTAATTTGCTACAATTACTCTGGATAGACTGAAAGGGGCCTAGCACGAAGATATAAATAGATATATGATATGTGGGTACGGATTTTCTCCGTTGGTCGATCGACATCTAGAAAAGTTTGGTATAATAATAGACATCAATATGTGCACAGTCGACATACAATCCTTGCCTCAACCCTAGTAGAATGAAAATGTAGTCCGCTGTACTGTCAAAAATATGTCTATCTTATTCTAGCAAAAACCAGTGTTTCCGATTGAGAATAGAGTAATCTTTGGCTCGATAAATGTCTTTCTATGATCGAAACAGACAGACATTTAAGAGTCTTCTTCTTTTATTGAGATGGCTCGTTCTTCTCTTCTTGACGTTGTCTTGTTTCCTAAATTATTATATAGAATTAGTGGAGTCCGCTACCTAAACGTAAGGTTTTCGCGAAGATACCGATTTTTACATGGAGTGAGCATCTTTACAGCCTGGAAGACGGGGAGGTGTCGATATTGTGGACGCGTGGATCACGGCGACCACATTCAGATCTACACGCGACTTTATTGGTCGTATACGATAGCGAAGATACACCTCTGCTTATTTGAGTGACTGATATGGTCATCGTATCTTTTTGCGGAGAGTGATTTTAAGATACTTTAATGCCCACCATACCGGTTCGGCTTTCGGTGCAATGACCACGCAATATCTGGTCATGAATTTGCTCTGGGCCATGGTTTATCTCTACTGTTTTATGCAATCGACCGATATAGAGGACCATCCACGCTCTCTCCTGGATCATTTGCCGACTACATGTTCAAATGAATATAATATCACAGTGTATGTATGTCCTTACATACTTCACTCGCTTCTGTGACATTCATAGCTCATTTCATGCACCTTTTTTCTTTTTTGGATGCGCCGACTGCTGCTCATCTGGACCCAACTGCCCTGCACCAGACGTAACCCACGGTCTGCCGGATGACGTCACGTATGGCACTATAAGTCAGCAGATTGGGATGGATTGCGTGAATTCTAAGCATTGTACCTGTGGAGGCAGCTTTGATTCGAATCAGAAGACATTTATATCTGCGCACTGGTCACCATGCTACATTCCCAATCACCTAATGTTTGCTGGGAGAGGTAAAATGCGACCGTGCAT
Organism: Pyralis farinalis; assembly: GCA_947507595.1. Taxonomy (NCBI): domain Eukaryota; kingdom Metazoa; phylum Arthropoda; class Insecta; order Lepidoptera; family Pyralidae; genus Pyralis; species Pyralis farinalis. The sequence goes on from OX382263.1 coordinate 5,453,386, forward strand.
TAATCGGCCATACAAAAGCCAATGTTCTCATGCAGATTACGAGGCTTGGACTATGGCGCGTGCTAATGGGGTTCCTAATGTATCTGATCTTTGATGAAACGCATAGTCAATGCTGCCTCCAGGCCCAGTGAGATATGTCCTCGAGGTGATAGAGTAAATATGTCGAGCTGAGGGAAACTTCTATGGCCGTCAATGCCATTTGTACCATTGCGGAAACCTAATGGAAGTCCGCTAATGTACTGAGTTAATCTCTTTGCCTTTGGATGATGGGAGAGCTGTGCCACCTACCATCCTGTGGTGCAGTAGCACAATGCAGGAAATCTTAATGATTTAGCGAGATATCCGATGGGCATTGCTCTCTTTCGACATTCATAATTTCAGCGGCCAGACGGCATGCTGGCAGTAGTGCTACAGCCGTGTGCTCAAATGTCTTCATGGAAGTCCACCAATATAGACCCAATGCCCAAAACGGCGATAGATCAGACTCATGGAATTACATGCCTATTGCTATAACCTCACTTCGCCCACTCTCAAGATAATGAAGCGTATGATAAACGCACAATTTCTGGCATACCTAGAAGATCACGACTTGGTCAGCGATCGTCAATACAACATCCAGCACAGTCGTTTGTTTTTGTGATCTTCTAGTGTATCTTACACACTGCTGGACCCTAGGGTTTGTGCAAATGGGTCGCCAACTTCTTGTCCAGGAGGTGCATATAAATTGTGGAAGACAGTATTCTGCTGCATATCAATGTCGTCAATTAATGGCATTCATTGTTATGCAGACGACAGCACCAGATACTTTTACACTATTGTACAGGGCGAGCTAACATCGCTCGTTCACTTGCGGAGGAAAGCCGCGATAAATTTGTGTCTGAAACTGAGGGTACTTCGACCAAAGAATCTAAATGATGGCAGTTGAACTTGATCCAAATTGTCCTCGAGTTGAAGTACTATTTCGATGAACAAAGCGAAGAAGTAATTCTATTCGGGGCAAAGACATATGTTATACAAGTCTCAAGTCAGACCGCACATGGAGTACTATAGACACCTTTTGGCGGGAGCACGTGGATACCGGTTAAGACCTTGTGACTTGGTTTAGAGACGAGCTGTGAGAGTTGCCGACAGTCTTAAGCTTACACACGGTATTGAGCACTTACAATTAATGAGAGATTTTGCCTCCCTTTGTTCGTACTACAGATTTTACAGCAGATTGTTTTCTAAAGAATTGGCTTCCCCCTACAACCGCATCCCTTTTCATCCTCACACATTGTATACCGCAATGTGGTTCCACAGAAGCTTTCTTTCGAAAACTTTTGCTGTGTAATGAGCTTCCTGCCGAATGGTTTTCCCAAGGGACTACAGTTTCAAACTTAAACCTGAGTGACCCTTGTTGTAAATGTCCATAGGTTATGGTACTTGCTTACGAACAGTTAGGCCGTATGTTTGCGAAATAAATGATCATTTTTTTATGTATGTACTTCATCCACTAATATTATTTTTGTAACTGAGATAGTCTGCACGTAAAACGGCTGCGACGTACAGACAAAAAATTATAAGGATTCTTTGTCTCCGGGAACCTTAAAAGCATAAAATACATAAGAGTGTAAATGTTAATAGGTCATTTACAATATACATAATTATACATAAGGCAAAATCGCAAAGTAATAAAACAAAAGAAAAACATTTATTAGTACATATAGCATTTATTCCATCTCAGCTTCCTTCACGAGCAGCGCACTGTTGCCTAAAAAGATTGTAGAAATGTTAATAAAAAAAAAAACAAACAAAAACATGGTGAAGCTAATCTTGAGTAGGCGATAAGAGTACTAAAAATGTTAGCGTATAAATCAAAGCTAACTCCTGGTCATCTATGATTTTTTCTATACTAGTTTTTTTTTTATTTTTTAGCACATTTTTAATCCATTTTAATAGCTAGGACGAAAAATAACTGGAGTTCCGAATCTATTCTACTTTAATTACGAAATGGAAATTTTATTCTACAATTAGCCGAAATATATACTTTTTTAATGTTATATACTGCAGTATTCAGTGTTGTATTGTTCTAAACTACATTGAGTGCTTTCGCTACCAATTAGTTCATGCGATCTAACGCCGACCTGCACTCGATGCAGTTAGTAAATGCATGGCTACTGTGGTATTACTTATAAGGTTAGTAATTCAGTTTATACAGGTATCTCTAATTTCACGTTATTATCTATACAGATAAATAAAATTGGAGTGTCTGTTTGTAATATTAAAATAACCGCTTTTTACTAAATGCATATGGATGTATACCCGGTACATATACCAAAATGAATATTTTTACAATTTTCGTCTATCTGTCTGTTTGTTCCGGCTAATCTCTAAAACGGCTGGACCGATTGGCGGGCACAGCTAGTGTCTAATAAGTTTTGTGGCAGACAGACAGATGCTCGAGTGATATTTTCCTATTGACTTCTAAAAATGAACAAGATGGCTCCTCTGTAAGTTGTATTCTCATTATGCTTGCATTGTAATTATTCCTCGTTCGAAATCTATTGGATTGTAATCACACGACTTCAGAAATATATCGCATTGTAATCACACCACTTTAGAAATAAATCGAATTGTAATCACTCCACTTTCAAAATCTATCGCGTCGTAGTCGTTCCACTTCCAAAACCGATCGCACTGTAATCTTACGCTTACGAAAACTATCTCATAGTAAATACTACATTTTCGAAATTTGCCGTATTGTAATCACATCTACTCGAAATCAATGGGCATTGTAATCACGCCACGTTAGAAATCTACTCCATTGTAATTACTCCGCTTACCAAATCTCTCACATTGTAATCACTCCACGTTAGAAATCTGTAGCTTAAATAAAAACTATAGCTCAATTAATCACTCCACTTTGAAATGCACAGCTTGTAGTCATCCATGTTAGAAATCTATTGCATTGTAAGCAGCTTACGTCGAAATCTATCGCTTTGCATTCGAAATCTATAAGTACTACTACTATAACTTCACGCCAAATCCCTTACGGGGTAGGCAGAGAGAACCGAGCGCCACGCGACTCGATCCTTACATACCTCACTCGCTTCTTTAACATTCATTACTCTTTTCATGCACGCTCGCCGATTTCTAGGGCTCCTGACATCACCTTCTGATAGAACACGACCAATCTGATCATGATAGGTAAGTCTTGGTCTTCCTCGGCTCCTACATCCTTCCACTTTTGCATTGTATATCTGCTTCGTCATTCTTTTATCCTGCATTCTTTCTACATGTCCGAACCAACGGAGCATGCCTCTTCTTATTTTAACACCGACGCTCTCTTTCAGACCAACTCTGCTTCTAACCTCATCATTGCGAATACGGTCACTATTATCTATAGGTAACGTTAGCTTAATAGACTATCAGCTAGAAGCAATGAAACTACAGTAAAACAATACGCTAATTTATTTCAAAATTTTACATGACTATAAATAAATACGTAACAAGTTAACTCTTACAACAACTAAAAAAAAGTATGTTCACAATTGATTCTAGATTTTACGAAAATAAAAAAGATGCTTTAAAAGCTATTCGATCGAATTCATATTTTGTTTTAAAAGAGTATACTTAAATTAATACTGTCGAAAAAGATCTTTTAAATGTCAAGGCGATATATATAAATTAAATTATCGTCATAATTTATGAACGTTTCTTGTGATCAGCAAAAAAAATAGAGCAAGTTTATGCCATTACTTAAATTAATTTTAAAAAGTAGATCTGAAGTAGCATGGTCTACTGGCACTACCTTCGCAATATAATTCAAATTCACATAATACTTTAAAATACTCAATAAATTTAAAAAAAACTATTGGCTCAGAAAAGGTAACGTCAGAGTTTATCTTTATTCAAATAGTTAAGAAAAACCTTTCATTACTTTTATCTACATTGTTTTCAACCGATTTCCTTTTTTGTTCATTTAGTATCTCAGTGTTCAATCAATAAAAAAAATAGAAACAGTTTCACTTCACCACTTTTAAAGTAGATTCGAAGTATTTATTTAGAAGTTTTTATTTTTCATACACTATTTTCAATAATGATTATGGTAGAATTTCGAAATTTGGACAGAAAATTTGTGTACTTTTTCTAGTTAAAGTGAAATTCATACAAAAGTAGGTATAAAAATATTCAGTAATACTAAGCAAAACCAACAAAATATGTAGGATTTTTTCAAATGTCATTTTTATCGAACAGTCATATCAAATAGGACATAATATAGGGAAATTATGCCCGTTAATAGAGCCTTAATTTCCTATTAGCCATTTTGAGGAGGACCTTCCGCCTATATACTTAGACCAGCTTGATGTAACTACATTATGGTACCAGAATAGTATGAATAAGGAAAGTGAAGTCTTAATATTACCGTTAAAGAGTAATAAATTATGTTCCTGGACACAAGAACAGAAAAGTTGCAGAAGAAACAAAAAAATATGTTAAAAAAATTGTTTGATATTATATGAGTTAGTAATACAGCTCCATATTTAATTTGCTGATCATAAAACTAATCTACGTAATGTAAAGTTTTGTACAATTGTCTAAAAAAATTTTTGGCTGATTTAAAGTATACATAGGACTTTTGATACACTTTATACAAATAGAACCTGGGCAATTCTGAAATTTAATTAAATGGCAACCCATGGTGTGTTTATTTACTAAAAAGACAAATTATTAAAAATATAAATTATTAAGACCCAAACGAGCATGTTCGGAGAGATTAATAAGTAGAACACACATTTAAAAATAGATGGCGCCACGCTCCCTCATTGCGGCTACGAATAAAAATGTAAGCACTCGCAACTATGACAAATCGTCCCATTAGTTTAGTAGGAAGAGCACTCGATCGTTTGTTCGGGTCGAAATATTAAGATTTCTGGTAAAGCTAGTACGCTACTTTTATCTGGGTAAACTTTATTACACCAAGACATTTTTCTACAAAAGGGTACATGAGTCTTAGGTGTAAAGTGTATATAAGTGCATCAATAGTCCCAGAGACTTCGATCATATATACAAAAGTGTATATGTAAAAGTGTATATATTGTAAATGAGATAATTCGAGATATTATGATCGTAAATTTACAAATTTATTACTCTGATACTAAACATACACGCGTTGGATTCAAATCACCGCGCATGCCTATCAAATGACCGGGATATAAGAACTATGAATAATAATAATAAGCAGGTCACGGCGGGTATAATACATTACATAGTTCTTTTCGAACGGGCCTCTACGCGTTGGATTCATATCCCCGCGCACGCCTATCAAATGACCAGGATTAAAACCCGTGAAATAAAAGAAAAATAATAATAAATAAATAACCTTATCCTTACTATGAAATAATAATTTGAAATTTACGATATTTACATGATACTTTCCTGTCCATTACTTTGTATCTATGTATATATACGATCGAAGTCTAACAACATAATTTACTGTGCATGACCAATGTTACCTATGATCGCGTTGACCACATCAGTGGAGGAGGCACTTCCACCAACATCTGGTGTGCATATATGATCAACGTTGAGAGTCTTGTGGATGGCACGTCTGATCAAATCCGCGTGGAAGTGGTGGCCAAGGTGTTCGAGCATATCCACGGATGCGTTGATCATGGCTATTGGGTTGGCGACGTTTTTCCCTGCAATTGCTGTGCCTGTAAAGATATAAAAGGGGATTTATTTTCACGATCGCCTCATAAAATCTTTTCAAGATTCATGTATGGTATGGCAGAGAGAGTATGAAAGTTTTGATGAGCTCGGTGGCGCAGTGGCGAAACGCGCTATTACGTTACTTTGGCACCAACATTTGTGTTCATGAACATGTCCGTTTCTCTTGGTCTGGGTATTTTTAAGAGAGGTATGGCGTATCAAAGCAGCCCGTCCGGGGAAGTACTTCCACTTCAGCCACTTCCACGCCTTTGTTTAAAAATATAAATTATTAACGTTAACAGGTTTATATATTCATGAATGTGGCCATTTTGTTAAAACGCATTCAGATTTTTTTACTCTAAAGCCTCCTCCAAAACTAAGACCAAGAGATCCAACGCGATTGTTACTACCGACGTGTAATAATACAATATTTGTCAAAAATTGTTACAGCATGATGATTTATATATACAATAAATTACCCCTAGATATTAAAATGCTCGAGAATGAATGAATGTAAACGCTTTAAATCAATGTTGACAAAATGGCTATTAAAAAAATGTTTTTATGATATAAAAGAATTTTTGTAATAATATTAAGGATTCTATAGTCATCTCGTTTAAGTTCATATTATATTTTATTGCATTTATCTTTCTATTAATTGTGTATGATATAAGATGCGACGAATTAATTATCAATATGCTGTTAATTGTTTTAATTTCTTTTTTATTTAATTAATTAATATAATTTATGTAATCATCTACATACTAAGCTTTTGCATGCCATTTATAATCTTGGCGGAACATGCTGAACTACTCCATATAAAATTATCTATCGATGTATCCTAGCTAATAAACAGTATTTCATTTCACAAAAACCACAGCCAAGTAACAACTCCCTGGAGCAGGGTTTCCCAACCTTCCTTTTGTTGAGATATGAGCGATTGCAGAAGAGTTTCGATATCATAATTCAAATCTTCATTCAGTTTGTTATTTTTAATTGCTCGAGAAAAAGATATTACGCCCGCCTTGATTCTTATCTTGATACCCTACGCCTCCCTAAGGGGCGTGCTCGTGTGGGCGTGCAAATGTTTGTCCTGTGTGGGAATCGAACCCACGAGCGTTGGTGTGAAAGTAACGTAACAGCGCGTTTCGCCAATGCACCACCAAGCTCGTCATAAGCGCCACCCGCTGTAAAGCGGTTTCCGTAGACCATGAGCGCTTGCAATACTGTATATAGTGTAGTACTGTATGGGAATCGAACCCACGAGCATTGGTCTTAAAGTAGCATTGTTAACCACTCCGCCATCACACTCATGGTTTGGTGTAAAAAAATCCTTTATTTGCCATTGTGTGTGGGCAGTGGGCACTTAGGCACGTCTTACATTTTTTGAAATTTAATCTTGTTATAATATACTTATTCAATTCTCTTATGTTACTATTTTCGTGTGTGTACAGAAGTTTATAAGTACATACCGGTGTTCCTAGTGCCAGGTTCGAATACAGCGTAATGGTCTCCGTAGTTCCTGCCCGAGAGTAACCCAGCGCCGCCCAGGATCCCGCAGACCACGTTGGAGACGATGGAGCCATACAGATTGGTCATCAGCATCACATCGAACTGGTGAGGCCTGGACACATTACCAGAGACAATAATTAAAAGTTTTCATTGTATATACGGCAAGCTCCGTTGGTTCGGACATGTAGGAAGAATGCAAACGGAAAGATGAAACGGCCAGAGACAATAAATAATAAGTTACATATTATTTTTGTTGTATAATTAATGGCATGCTCCCTTGGTTCGGACATGTAGAAACAGTGCAAGCGGAAAGACGAAACAGATACGCAACGCGAAATTGGGATGTAAAAGGAATGCCTCGACTCACGTACCATGACAAAAATCGGGTGTTATGAGATCAGGAGTCCTAGGAAGCGGCTATGAATGTTAAAGAAGCGAGTGAGGTGTGTAAGGACCGATTCACGCTCGGCTCTCTCTGCCTACCCGGTAAGGGATTCGGCGCGAAGTAGAGAAAGGTAGGGTGCAAAGCAGTTCGTCTGGGGAAGTATCTCCACCTCACAGAAAACCGCAGCCAAATAACAAATCTCTCTCTATGTTGTGTTCCTGCGTGTGAGTGAGGGCACCAGTAAGCTTATGAGGAGTTGCTGTGTTAGCAGCAGAGGTGCAAACATTTATAGGCTACGGCAACCGCTTTACATTAGGTGGGCCGTATGCTTGCATGCCTCCCGACGTTGTATAAAAACAAACAGGTACAGATAGATAGCTATTGGCTAATAGCTTTCTTAAACAAATAAATAAAATTAAATAAATAATTAAAGAGAATTGATAGTCTAGTGGATAAGAAATCGGCCTATTGACCTACTGGTCCCAGGTTCAAATTCTGATATGTACCATTAAATTCGTGTTTTCTTATTTATGTACATATTTGTAATTATCGCTTGCTCGGCGGTGAAGAAAAAACATCGTGAGAAAACCTGGAAATCTAACAAATTATATTTCGAAAGACGCGTGACATAACCTAACCTAAGACCTAAGAAAGGTCTATAAACACCAGTCGTCGTCTTTCCTAAAGAATCGCGATGTTACGCATAAAAAAAAACGTGTGCGTCTCGGGACGCCCGACAGAAGTGATAACTTAAACTAATCTACGTATAATTAAAGTGCCGTAAGCGTGAGAGAAAGGGAAGCCAGACAGACTGGCGCCGTAACGCGTTACGTAACGAAGCGGTTTACCCTCCCATGAGAAGTTATCACTTCAAAAACATAGAATCCGAAGCCAAGCTGATTGCCCAGATACTTTGGGATTAAAACTGATAATCTTTACCAACGACTATTTTGTTAAAACCTATCACAAATATGTATTTTTCGAATACAAAATATCCCTCAATCATCGTTTATCAATGATATATTGTGACAGACACAAGGAAAACATGTTATCTACGATATAAATACTTATTGTCAGTTTTCAAACCGTTTCCATAATGCAATCTTCTTCCTAGCGTTACTTCATTTTCTAATCCATTATGATTGGTGGAAGGTTAAGGATTTGGCGAAGATACTGTTTTTTGACGTGATAACGTCTTATAAATCGATGAACGCGGGCTGCACGCACGAAAACGTGCCACGTTCCGCCTGAGCCGAGCGTACAAGCGAGAGTGCGGAACAAGCGATAGAGAGGCACGATCGGCCTGAGCGTTCGGCTTGTGACGCATCTATCTCTCTTTCACTCCATCGGCCGATGCGTCCGAGTAGAAGAGAGACAGCGGCAGCACACAACCTACACGTAAACTGTTTTGTCAACTGTTGAATGTTTTCTTATGACGTTATCACGTGAAATTATCGTCCATAAACCGACTTTACAGACAACCAATTTTTTTTCATTGAGCGACTGACGTCAGACCTCCACAACTCCACAAAACCTGATTTTTTATAGGAGTAACACGTCTTTCGAAATATAATTTCTTGGACTGCGGACTGAAGGACATGCTTATGCCAGGATTCGAACCGGGAACCAGTTGGCAAATAGGGCGGTTCTTTCTCCACTGGGCACTACACAATATCACTGTTCTTACGGTTTATGTAATGCAAGAAAAGCTGTAAAATATCTATTTATTAAATAGATATCTCCGGAGAAATTACACAGAACCAAACTGATATAAGTGGAAGGATGTAGGAGCCGAGGAAGGCCAATACTCTCCTATCACAACCAAATTGGAAGTGGGGTTAATAGAAGACGGTGTCAGGAGCCATAGGAGCTAGCGAACGAAATATTCATATTTTTAATTTAGAAGACTAATGTTTTATATAAACTATATAAACAAATGACAATTATAAGCGAGTGTGCATAAAAATGAGATATGAATGTTAAAGAAGCTACTGAGGAGTGTAAGGACCGCTTCTTGTGACGCTCGGCTTTTCTCCTACCTACCCCCTGCGGGATCTGGCGTAAAAGTGTAGGGCCATATTGACGCCAAAAGCATAGGATATCGGACAACATTTCAAAAAGTTATTATATTTAATTATAATTGATATTTATCACTTTAAAAAATATCATTATAAATCAATAAACCTTTAAATAATCCGAAACTAGGATTAAAGATAATTATTATTATAAATTTTCCGCGTAAACACCACGTGACGTCATTTGTATATAATCGTACTTCAAGGCGTAAAAACCCTTTTTTTAGTTCCAGATATTAAGGCTAGTTGAAAGTTTGTAGCACATAACTAACTTGTTGTAACTTATTTTGTAAGTAGAAGTTTGTTTGCTTACAAAAGACGTCACGCATTCCGAGAGCAACGCGCCATTTACGAAGCATTTTTAAATAAAAAATATTCAATATATATTAAAAAACATTAAACATATGTAGTTATATATAACTAGTCTGGTCTTTTTTTTCAATTCTTTAATTATTTTGAATTTCGAACTCGTTTATTATGTTAAAAAATTCTTTCGATTTCCCGCCGTTTTTCAAATTCAATCAAATTACAATATGGTATGGAGTGTTAAAGAAAATAGCATTGCAGTAATTGCCTTGCACAAAATGGGTATGGAGCTGTCGGTTATATTTAAATGTGTTGACAATACCGTATTCCTTGGCGTAACAATTGACAAACATTGTAATTGGAAACCCCAAGTAGAAAAGTTATGTAATAAACTAGATAAATTTGTGTATGTACTGTCACGACTAAGACAAATAGCCAACAAAGAAGCTGCTCTCCTGGCGTATCACGGCTATGTATCGTCTATTCTGAGGTACGCAATAATACTATGGGGATATTCTGTAGAGAGTATTAATGTATTTAAAGCACAAAAGAAATGCATCTGGGCACTTTGCGGTGCTGGATTTTTGGAAAGTTGCAAACCATTGTTTATATCCAATAAGATATTACCCGTACCGTGCATATATATATACGAGTTGTGCATTTTTGTTAAAACTCACCTGGACTAATTTGCAAAATATGCCAACAAAGTAAGAGTAAGAGCGTTGCACAAGACTAAAAAATAAACTATGTGTGCCAATGCAACGACTGACAGTGTTCAGTAGGAGTACATACTCAATGGCAATAAGAGTGTATAATCATCTACCAGACAGCTTTAAGGAAAATAATGTTAGTCGGCTTAAAAAGCACCTTTTTATTCTATTACTGGGAAAATGTTACTATTCAGTTGATGAATTCTCAAATGACAAATATATATATATATATATATGTAATTAACCAGTTATGGTCATTCACAAATACAATAATAATAATGAGTTGTATAAATTCCAAACAAATGTAGCCATTTTTACGGAATAAAAAGATTTTGACTTTGACTTTATAAATATTAGGGAAAATTTAGACATTAGGTATATTATGATTCATGTTTGCACGCCATTTTAATGGCAAAGTAAAATGGAACTAACTATCTTAAACATACAACTGTGTAATACTTACCTTACTCTGGCAAATAAACGCATTCATTCATTCATTGACACTTCAAAAGCTTGGTATCAGCCGTATGTTTGTATATCGTAAAATGGACAGATACACAAACACTTCCTCTGTTGAAGACCATAAAAGATCGGGTGGCCCCGTGCTGTTAGAACTACAAAGGCTATTAATGCTGTTAAAGCCACAATTCGCCGAAATCCCATTAGGAAAAAAAATCTTATCGCGAGAAATGAAGATTCCCGCTAGGACTCTGTCGCGTATAATAAAACAAGAGCTGAAGCTCGACGCTTATCGTCGCTATACAGGACATGCCCTAAACCATTCCCTACAGTGCAGAGAGAGAAGAGAGTGGATCGATCAAAACGCCTTCTTTACCGATACGCAGGTGAAAGAAACAGAAATATCCTCTTTACTGATAAAAAATTTTTCACGATTAAAGAGCACTACAACAAGCAAAATGACAAAGTGCACATGACACGCCGACATTGTGTCTTTTAAGAAATCTCTGGAGCAAGGAGTGGCTAAATTTCCCTTGGAAACATTGCGTAAATCCATAGATTCGTGGCCGGACAGATTAAAGGCCTGTATCAAAGCCAAAGGGGGTCATTTCGATTTTTTTTTATATTTTTTGCTGACAATTTCATAAATATGTACATATTAGTTTTATTAAGTTACATTACTTCATAAAAAATAAATCCATTTTCATTTGTAACAGAGCTTAGGCCGGACTAGATATATAGAAAAGGTGCGTGCGCGCCATATGTGGGTCTGAACCTCTGGAGTCATGTCGACCTTTATTTAAGAAATTAAATATTTTCACTTTACCAGCTATGTACATTTTTGACATGTGTAGGTTTGTAAAAAAAAACTTACACCTATACACAAAAAATAATGAAATTTTGACATTTAATACCAGATACCCTAATCGTTTAGTTGGACCCTATCATAAGACCACATGTTTTGCAAGAAATTGTTACAATATGTCTATCAAATTATTTAACATGTTACTGCAGCATTTGAAGGATCTACCCATGAATACCTTCCAGTAGGCATTGTATAAGCTACTTAGTAGGAACAGCATCTATGACATAAATGAATTCGTAAAAATTAAATTTTAAAGATATCAACTCCATTTATAGTAATTTACTCGATAATGTTAATTTGTGTACAATTTAGACTAATTTATTTTATTACAATCGACTCAATGACATTGTTACATTATTGTTTTTTACTAATTTTAACTAACACATTTTTTTTTGCATGCCAATTGTTGGCGCAACATGCTCGATCAATGTTACATAAGATCTGTATATGTAATGTATACTACCGTGTTTGCCTGCAAATAAAATGATTTGATTTGATATATCACAATTTTTCATGGTGATAAATTCTATTTATATATTAATATAATTGATCCTATCTTATCACAAGGATATCATGTCAGGTGTCCTAGAAACCGGCAGGCGTGCATGAGAAGAGCTATGAATGTTAAAGAAGTGAGTGAGGTCTGTACAGATCATGTCATGTGGCGTTCGGATCTCTCTGCCTACCCCGCACGGGATTTAGCGTGAAGTTATGGATAGATAGATAAATATCCATTACGATTAATTTGGACCACTTTTGTTGTCCGATCCCTTATTAATAGGCTATAGACCAAATAAAGATTAGTAAGACGTCAGTCCAAAGATATAAATGACTCACTTGGCAACAAGCTGCATACAGCAGTTGTCTATAATCATGTCGTTATGCTCTATGTCAGGGTACTCCTTGGCGAGCTTCCGAGATGTCTCCAGGAACAGACCGTCAGATATCTTCATTATGTTGGCTTTGTGCACCGTTGTGACCTGCAACGTTGAGACATGACTATAAATGTTAAAGAAGCGAGTGCCGTGTAAGAACCGAGTCATGTGGCCGCTTGTGAATGCTTTTCTACTATATAGTGCTTCTATTTTCTGTTTAAAAGAATCATGCAAATATAGTTGAACAATTCGATTTTTTTTTATTATACTACGTCAGGAGGCATACAAGCATACGCCCTAACTGATATAAAGCGGCTACCGTAGCCTGTAAACGCTTGCAATAGGGAGTTGTTATTTGGCTGCGGCTTTTCTGTGAGGTGAGGTACTTCGCCAGATGGGCTGCTTTAAGGGGTCCTACCTCTCTTAAGAAATCTCAAACCAAGACAAACAGACATGATAACGCACAAATGTTTGTCTTGTGTAGGAATCGAACCCACGAGCGTTGGTGTCAGGAATAGTTGTTAGCTCATCAAATATTTCGAAAATATTTGTATAAATGTTACAATTTTAAATTGTAATCTAAAAAAATGATTTTCTGCTGCTATATAATGCTTCTGTTTTCTGTTTAAAAGAAGCAAGCAAAGAAAGTTGAACGATTCAAATCGTCATTATTTTATATCATTTACGAAATATTTTTACAGATGTTAGAATTTTAAATAGGACTGACAAAAAATTTTTTCTTCTATTTTCTTAACGTACCTAGGCAATTGCCGGATTTTGGAATACATGATGAGTATATCTGTCCGTTTATTATTACAGGTATAATAATTTGTGTGAACTACACTATGCATTAAAGTGCGATTTAGCGGCTCTCCCTCTAATTTATAATAATTTAAAAAAATAGAAACTTTAAGTACAAGAGGACTGAATACATTCGGTCTGTACGAAAGACAAAGAACAACCCGACGACAGCCGAAAAAACAAGTTTGCCGAGGAGTAGAAACAAGAGCTTTACGTAATTGCTATTGATAAAAACAATCATTTCGTCGTAAGTAATTTCTTAAAAAAACATTTGATTGTAATTTATGGCAGTGATTATCCTACTAATATTATAAATGCGAAAGTTTGTATGTATGGATGTTTGTTGCTCTTTCACGCTTAAACGGCTGAACGGATTTGAATGAAATTTGGCACGTAGATAGATTATGATCTGGATTAACACATAGGGTACGTTATTTGACTCCACGCGGGCGGAGCCGCGGGCAGCAGCTAGTATTTATATAAAAAAAAACGAGTGTGCTGTAGACCACACGACTGAAGTAAAACTTCTTTAGCTCCATAGTGTGATATAGGCAATAGGCCTGCACTGTGCCTTAGATATACGGAACTTAACTCGTTATCAGAGAAAGGGAAAAAGAAAATGTGTGCTTTACCTCTCTCTTGCCCCTAAAGTAATATACGAAACGTAACTCTCTCTCTTTCTATCTTCACTAGCTTATATTTCCCTCTCAACTTCCGTTCGCCTCGCCCGATCACACTTTTCGTAACGCTCTCGTCACGCATTTACCAGCTTACTCGCCAAGTCGAGCGTGCGTAAAGAAGTTTTACTTCAATAATGACTTTTCTGATAGCCTGTGAAATTGTTTAATCAACATTTTTCATGAACAAATTGGTGGCGGAAGCATACAAAGATCAAATCGTCTATAAATTTGAATTTCGAAAATAACTCTCTTTTAACATTTCAATGTCATTACAATAGAATTTCATTACCTTCTTCCTGCCATTTTTCTTGGCGAATTCGAAGGCGAACCTCGCAACGCGCTCAGAATTGCTTGCGGTGACTACCTTCATGGACTCGACGACTCCACGCACTGACTCGTGTTCTAACATGGCGTATTCACCTTCTGTGTTTTGTCTGTTCAAGAATGATTATAGATTAAAAATAACACGCTATTTATATTCTCATGTCTGGTTGACTGTCAGGGGAAAGCCTTGAGAAAAATTGGGAAAATGTTTGTCTTATAGAGAACATGTGTTGTTATGGAGTGCATGTCTGTTTATTATGAAGGACATCTGCGTTCATTTCGGAGCGTTAATTGGGAGAAGAGGAAGAGTTGAGAATATAAGAGTACATGTTCGTTATTTACGAGTGATAATTGCATGAGGGAGGAAAGACGTGTAGTTGAGAACATGTGGGTACATGTTCATTTATTATGGCGAACATGTCCGTTCATTACGGTGCACATATCCGTTTATTGCGGATCGCCAATTGCGAGAGGTAAATAGGACTTGCAGTTGAGAACATATGAGCACTATATTTATCAAGAAGTGTTTTGAGAGAGGAATGATTAAAAAATGTTAATGAGATGGTAGGTGTACCTAATGATAACGATATCAATATCCTTGTGCCTCGTTGTCACTCCGGGGAAGGACTTGCAGTTGAGCACATACGCGTACATGTCCAGTTCGTTACGGAGCGCCACGTTGCGGGAGGTCACATAAGCTGCCTCACTCTTCGTTTCGATGTTACCCTGAAATTCAGAGTTTTATTAGGAACCTTCTAATCTTGACTTTTCCCAGCAACACATTCTTCTTCCCAATATCCTGATTACTAATCCATTGGGCGGAAATACTGATTTGGACATGGAGCAACTACCGTCAAACCTCCACAACTCAGAGGGAAAACTAGACCTTTCTTAAGATAGGTCACATCTCTTTCGAAATATAATTTCTTGGACGTGCAAGTTTCCTTGAGATGTTTTACTTCACAAATTTAGTTGTACATCTAATGGAGGAAATGGGGTAATGTAGAAGGAAATCATGTGTATTTTTCTTTTACCTTAAGGCCTACACCATTCCTCTTGATAGTGGTGATTGCATATTGAACATCATCGTCGTTATCCACTGTTGGGTCAATGTCAACCACCTCGAAGTCCACTGGAGCTCCGATGTATCTGGAAGAGTGTTTATAACTTTAACTGCCTACGCACTCCTACATACACTAGCTCTCAAACCTGTAGTTAAGTGATTAATTTTCAAGGGAGATAGGGCGCATGAAAGCAGCCTCTCTGGGCATGTACCTTCACTTCACATAAAACCGCAGCCAAATAACAACTCTCTGGAGGATTGCTGTGTTCCTCCGAGTGAGTGAAGTGACCAGAAAGCTCCTAAGGAGTTGCTGTGGCAGCAGGGGTGGCATCGGGCGACTGATACTTAATGTGTTACAAGATTTTGTAAGCTATAGTGACCGGTTTACATCAGGTGGCCATATGCTTATATGCTATTGTAGAAACAAAAATCCTTTTCGCTTGTTATTAAAAGTTATAAATAAATAATACGCTAAGGGTGCCTGGTGGGTCTGACAGACCCTCCACTTCAAGGCATCAATGATGTTTTTTCAAATTCTTAAACAAGGCCGCTGAGCAGCTCGTAATATAATACCATAAAGCGCACACTTGAGTAACATGCAGAGAACATGCAAATTTTATATGCTAAAATGGTCCTGAGTAGCAAGCAATATATTTTTTTTGTATTCAAAGATAATAGTTTGTAAGTTGTTCCCTCTGTCTTAAATTAATGTGAAGTCTAATTTTTAATTCAAACCGGCGAGCGTACATGAAAAGAGCAATGAATGTTAAAGAAGCGAGTGAGGTATGTAAGGATCGAGTCACGTGGCGCTCGGTTCTCTCTGCCTAACCCGTAAGGGATTTGGCGTGAAGTTATAGAAGTCTAATTTTAATCTCAATTAAAAAGTTTAATATTTTTGAGTTAAACATAAGTGTTTGTTTCCTAAAGTTAGATTATATTTCATTTACAAAACCAATTTTATTAATTTCATCATTAAGAACTATATTAAATTAACTAAAAACTTTTATTTTATATTTTGAGGCATTAATTAACAAAAAATGATTTAATATATGGGTTCAACAGACCCACCAGGCTTAAAAAAATTGGGAAAGATAATAAATATTAGAGATGCGCCGCCGAGTACTCAATTTACCAAGTACCGAGTATAACTCAGTATTACTCAGTTTTATCTTTACCGAACCGAGTACTCCGCCGAGTTACTCGGTTCGTGGATCCCCAAGCCAGATAGAGCAGAGTGATTAGTATTCCTGCATAATTATTTAAAATAAAATTCATATCATTTTTCATTTCAATTATTTAAATGATTAAATGTGTGCAGGTAGATGGCAGCATGTCACCCCGGTTTGATGTCAAAATTGGTGACAAGCAGGGTTGCATGCTATCTGTCAGGCTATTTATTCTGTATCTCGATAGTTGTCTGCAGAGAATAAGGTCAACAAACGTGGGATTATGTTTGGGTGAACTGTCTGCTTTATGCAGACGATGCGCTATTATTAGTAGAAACACCATCTGAACTGCAAACACTGGTCAATGATGCGGTGGTGAGAGAATCAAAATAGTTTAGAACTGCATATGCAATTCATTACCAGATCCTAGACTGCTGTGAGTCGTATGGGTTAATTGGGCGAGCCATTAGACATCCGCGCCCGCCTCATGTATACAAGCACCATGCGTAAGCACTTTCAAAAAGCCAATAAATAGCCATCTAATTAGAAATCGGATGAACCCCGTGGTGGAGTGGTTACTTTAACATTAACACTTGTGGGTGTAATTTCCACATCGGATTTAGATTGGGTAGTTTCAAGAAACATTGGACGCACTAAAGCAGACCAAATGATGAAGTAAATCTATCTCATAGAAAATTGCAGCCAATCACATACCTAAACTTTCAAACAATATTTTAATATCAATTAAAATCACAAATATGGGTACATTCATGTTTCTGAGATATTTAGTCTCAACTCAGTGACCATATCAAATTTCATATTGTAAGAATTAAAATAACCTTGTTCAATTATTGACCTGAACTGACCCATCATAACGTCACCAGTATATGACTATAAGGTATGACTGAGCCATATTGAGATATCTGTATTAAGATGCATATCCTATGCATATTTATTGGAATGTTACACAGTAAAAAAATCAATACATGACATTTACCCATCAGTGAGGAAGTAGTTTCCTGTAACACTGGTAAAGAGGGGAAACAGTGAGCAACACCCATTAACCTCTTATATTGCATGAGAGACCTCCCAGGACTCAGATTGCCAATTCTAGAATGTTGTTGCTATTTAAATGTGATAAAGCACACTGATGTTCATAAGCCTCTCCTAATTTGTTTCATTTGATATACACAATAGCTTTACTATTTTGTCATTGAACCTTTTGGATGGTGGTATGTTGATATATCTAATGTCCTCTCAGTTTCTCTACTCCAGCACACACAGAGTTCTCCCGGCAGTTCAGTATGTAGAAATACAAAGCTACAGGAAAACGTTATTTTGCTGCAGATTTCAACAAATTTGAGTTACTTCTTGTCCTGGCAATATTTGAAGTACAAATATTGCTGCGCCTTACCTGTCTTCCGCGAGCATCTGGCTCGTAATTCAGGGACTGCATCCCACACAATAGTTTGTATTTACCTCTAAAAGTGAGGATACTTAAACATATTAAAGAAGAAAATCTACCAAGAGGTTACCACTCACTTGAAAATATCTCTGACGTAACCCATACACTCTGGGCCGATACCTCCACCAGGCAGCATGGTCACAGCATGACGACCTCCGTAGTGAGCCTTCGGGATCAGCTGCTGTTTCCTAATCACAGGAGTTTTATGTTGCATATCGAAATCCGATAGGGTTGCAGGCGCTGCCGCCGAACTCGCAAAGGATACACCTTTAACATCAGGAAGAACCCTCAATCTAGTAAATAATCTCACTGCCATCCTGTATATTTTATTTAAAATTTATGGAAAATAGAATATTTTCAGCTGACAGCTGTTAAATAATCACAGGAAAAGGAAGACGGAAAATTTAAATGATTCTCTTTTTCATCGACAGATGGCGTTGATACAGGTCGTCATAAGATGGCTTGCTAAAAAATTATAACACGAATAAACGATCAGTAGTATTGAATATATAACTCTTTTTCATTTAAAATTATATCACATCTGGAAATTGATTATTTTGTAATGTAATAAATCGACTGGTGCATTTTCAATTTAGAATATATGTAGTTTATTTGTTCACTTTAAAGTAGGGCAACATTGAAAAAAATAAATTTTTAGTCAATGCATAGCAAGTGTATCGTCACCTTTATCTAGCTCTTGACTTGAGTTCTTTTTCTGCGAGCGCTTGAACAGCGGGCGTCCATTTTGCTTCGCCATATTGAATTTGGTCGGACATCTTTGGACGCCATGTTTAGTCGGACATATTTTATAAACATTTTCGCGTAATTTTCAAATATTTTTCAGTCTAAATATTGAACTTTTTTTCACTGAAATCTGTGACATTGATTGCGGTGTATACCAAGTGAAAAAATTCTGTGCCTACGCAGCAGTCCATATCTGTCTCCAGGGGGCCGTCCAGCTTTTGTTACAAGATAAATAGAGGTAAATTATTTCTATGAAAAACATCGTACTTTTTGACACATCGTAACAAGTGTTGTGAATTTTCTGTGAAATTACAATGTATAATGTGCTTATATAGGGGATTAAATGAAGGTCATAATGTGGTGGGTTCGTCTTTGTGATGATTGGCGTGGTTGTTTTATATTTATCTAGAAAATCGGTCGAACCCGTCCCGGCCGGTCGGTCGCCCAGTACAATCACACCTGCCGAAGACTACGGTTCTATTTCAACCTTATTGCAATGTTTTATGCAGTAAATTGAATAAATAACTGCTGTATACCGCAAACGACCAATGTAAATCATTTATTCACTGTATTAATAAACACTTTAAATTCGTGTGAACCAAACTTAGAGTAAAGTCAATTATGCATAAATTAAGCGTTATTTATGATTAAATACGTACTTAATTACGTTACTACGTTGTAGAACGGTTGAAATAACTATAAGCAAGTAGTCAACGACGCCTCTTTTGATAATTACATCAATTAAAATGACACCATCTATGCTATTGTAATCAAAATACTTAGGTTGTTTTGTTTCCTATGTTATCTGCTTACCTACTTCTTATGCATTATCTTTTTGTGGCACGTCGAATGGTATTATGAGGCGTTAAGAAATATAAAAGTATATAAATTTTCTTTAACATTGTTATGTATAGAGTACATACATCATACAACTCTCACAGACGTTCATTCTTACTAATATAGACATAGTAACCTTATAAAGGTATAGTAAAAATTACTAGTCAAAACAATATTATCACAATAATGCGATGGTTACATCAAAATCTAGGAATATAGTGTGTGAATAGAAAATAAGTGTCTGCATAAGGAGTATTCTACACTATTCTTTATACATCTACCATAATAAGGAAACTAAAAAAATCATGTGAATGCAGTGAAATTATCTCTGAAAATTATATTGGTTGGTAGTACATATTAGCATAATGGTAACATTCCTACTTCATAATGGTACATTCTTACTGATGTAAAGACAAAAATGTTTAGCAGATTAAATGGTAATTTTAGTGTTAAGAAAAAAAACACCATATATATACAATCTATTCTGGACTGCCTTGGATTTGGATGCTCATAACACTGGAGGCATCCTTTCCACATTTTCATACACACATGTACAAGACAAGCCCCTTGCACTGTATCCAGAGAGAGAGCAGAATACGACAACATCCTGTCTTTACACAGTGCACTCGCTTCCATAAACATTCATAATCTTTTCCTACACGCATGTCAAACAGTACATAAATATAATATTGGTTAACTTGGCTATAAACCAGGAGTTCCCAACCAGGGGGGCACGCCCCTAGGGAGGCGTAGGGAGATATCAAGGGGGGTGTAATATCTTTTTCTCGACTATTCAAAGCAATTAAAAATAACAAACTGGATGAAGATTAGAAAGCTGACAAAGAAACTCTTTTGCAATCGCTGGAACACAAATTTCGCCAATACTATTAAGACATTAATTCCGAGTCACCTATATGGCACATGACCAGAAAGACATTTTTTGTAAATGTCTCCCAATTACTCTGTGAAAATTAAAAAGGGGGCTTGAAAATTTATAGTCCAGGGTGGCTCAACAAAATAAAGGTTGGGAAACCCTGCTATAAACACTCTTAATGCAAGAATTATCATTTGCAACTTTGATTTTGACTGCTGTCAGAGTCTACAAAACAGAGGGAAAATTAGATCTTTCTTAGATTGGGCACACATTGTTCGAAATATTATTTCTTCAACATATAGGTTTTCTCATGGTGTATTCCTTCACTATCGAGCAATAATTATGTATGTAAATCCGAAAACATAAATTTTGTGCTATTTGCCCACAATATAATCTATTATTTTTCTGAGGCTTTTACTCATTTAGCTTGACTATGTCAGCCTCAGAGAATGTTCACTTGCTGCTTATTTATTACTGTTTAAATGTTTGTTTTTAATACTACATTAACATATTGTTTTCTATGCAATTTTCTATATTTGTGATTAACATGTATCTATTCTCTTACACTTTGTATCGATTTGATGTCCTTATGACATATTTACAATCAACTAAACTTGATATTCATAAGTTGTATGAATATTAAGTAGGTAATAGAAGTTCATGTTGTGAAATGGGAAGACTTGTCTTACCATTTCGTCAACAATCTTATATTTATTGGAGTTGTATTTAATTCTATTTTTTATTTTCTGCTAATTTTTGTGAATGGTGAGCTCACTTGTAATTGGGTCGCATGCTGGGCCTAGATTTTAACACATTATATTGAATGTCATCATGTCACCTGTTGCTGTACCTAAATAATTAAATAGACTTGTTAAGGTATTGACAATAGAATATTGAGAATTATTTACTGGCATGTCATTAATAATTATGTTGGAATAGTATTTTAATGAAACAATTGTATTTGATTTAAAAAATTAAGTATTCAACAATATAATGCGTTTCAAATAAGTTGATAACTGTCATAATGACATTTTGATACGTGTCGATAACTTCATTTCATATTTGCTGACCTTACGTTACACAATGAAGTTATCGACACGTATCAAAATGTCATTATGACAGTTATCAACTTATTTGAAACGCATTGTACCTTAATTATTGTTAGTGATCTGCAAAAATATATATTATGTACATGTGTGCAAGATGATAATGAATAAATAAATAATAAATTGGACAACTGAACCTATAGGTTATAAGTATTTAAGTTTGAGTGGGTCCAGTCAACTAAAGATACAGCAAAGTGAGGTCCCAATTCATACTGTACCTTTGAAGAGTTTACTTAATAAGGCCAATGCTTCATGAGTAGGAGAGATTCTAGTTCATTCTACATTCAAATGTATAAGATTTATTTATATGTGAACTGATATTGGAAGATAACATAATTTGCAAAAGAGCATTTTATTTATTTATGTTACACACACTTGTTTGTACTTACACATTTTTGTAGTCGGAAGGATACGACCCACCTCTTGTAAAGTGGACAATACCAGAAATATTGCTTATGTAACCATCCCAGCTGCTAATACAGATATATAATATAAATAACAACCCTCCAGAGAGTTGCTATTTGGCTCCGGTTTTTCTTTGAGGTGTTTCTAGCTAATGGTGTTTATGTAGCGTAGTTGTTCCTTTATGAAAAACATACAAACTTAGTAAATAAACGTGTCACAAAAGGTCAGTGACCATAGCGCGGCTGACACTCAGCGGATGATTAGCCACTGGGCATTGACCCTTTACAACTCAAATTTTATTCTACTAATGTTACCCTTTGTTATGTTAATTTTGTTGCATCGTGTAATACTTTTTTGACGTAAAACAATGTTATCAATTATTATCTAGGTCATTTGATAGGCGTGCGCGGGGACGTACATCTAACGCGTTGAGGCCTCTTTGAGTAGATTAATGTAGTATACCCTCAGTGGCCTGCTCCTGTGAATATCAATGGAATCATATACCCATGAGCAGGTCTCGGCTGGTGGGCTATTGCAGAAGAGGAACGGACTGGAGAATATTACTTTATTGACTCCTCTCTGAACGGCCAATGAAGGCAACCCAGAGCTGGGAGTCCTGGCCTTCTTGAGTTTTCACTCTGACTGACGAATACACCCCGAGACGAAGCCCCTATTCGACTCTGGAGCACTCACTTGGGTATCCGTGGTGTCATTACGCACCAAGCTGCCCTGCGGGCTATTAATAATTGTTTAGTACTAGCTGTGCCTGCGACTTCATCCGCGCGGAATTTAACAAAAAAGTTATTATTAAGTAAGTTATTGTTCAGTTATAATTTTATTTATTTGATTTGATTATAAGTACCTAAATAAGCAGAGTTAAATAGCGAACAGCAAAATAATAATAGATATGTGTTATGTACTTCGTCCGCGCGGAATAGTTATTTTTTAATATTTATTTATAATATTAATAAAAATAAATAAAATTTCTAAAATAAAAGTAGCCTAAGTTACTCCTTATTACATCAGCTATCTGCCAGTGAAAGTCCCGTCAAAATCGGTCCAGCCGTTTCAGAGATTAGCCAGAACAAACAGACAGACAGACAAAAATTGTAAAAATTCATTTTGGTATATATACCATGTATACATTTATATGCATGTAGTAAAAAGTGGTTATTTTAATATTACAAACAGACACTCCAATTTTATTTATCTGTATAGTCTACTCCGCAAAGGATTTGGCGTGAAGTTATAGATATAGATAGAAGTATTCTTTTAAATTAGTCATGTGATATTAAGTGCAAATTAGATCTGATAGTTAGATAGAGATTTAATTTTTTGCATGGCAGTCACTGGTGCGACATGCATGTATGTACCAACTGTTATATTGGGAACCTATTTACCGAGTTTGCATGCAAATAAATTATTTGTGTAACTACTTTACCTTAGGTATTAGATATTGTATAAAAAAAATTCATTTGTATGGAACTCAGAACTGGATAGCGTCCAATTTTCCTCTTGCTTTCGTCGCGTTAACACGGTTTGTTTTATTCTAGGAGGGGAGAAGGCATCATGATGATGAACCAGGAGATAATGTGCGAGGTGGAGGTCGGAACGCACGGCTCCATAGTAGAGATGGACGGGGATGACCAGGTGGGAGTCAAGGTACTATGTGGTAAATTAAGAGATGTTTGTGTAATGAAGTAAACTTGGCGCGACGTGTATGTATACTCTCTTCACATCACAGGCATGGCACTCTAGCTAGTAGCCGGCGTTAGTTGACATACCAGCCGGAGTTGAGTATTATTCATGATCTTTATAGATACTAAGCTCAATGAGTATGTATGATCATTAGTATAATCTCACACTCATCGAGA
This sequence comes from Pyralis farinalis, assembly GCA_947507595.1. Classification (NCBI taxonomy): domain Eukaryota; kingdom Metazoa; phylum Arthropoda; class Insecta; order Lepidoptera; family Pyralidae; genus Pyralis; species Pyralis farinalis. The sequence goes on from OX382263.1 coordinate 5,477,603, forward strand.
TGTAATTGAGTTTATACTCATTATGATCTCATTGTGAGTAGTAAGAATTAGTTTTATTAGTATATAGTATTAGTTTAGCGGACCCTGGGCTCTGAAGTGAAAGCTTAGGACGCAACCGGTATTAACGCTCGGATGATGATGATGAGAGTATGAGATTATCTATATATATAAAAATGAATGTTTGTCTGTATGTCCTCTATGGACTCAAAAACGGATGGGCAGATTTTGATGAAATTTTCAGTGAATCTTCAGGTTAGCCCAGCAGGTGATCCTGTGAAGTTTGGTAGCAATCATATCACTTGTGCGAACCCAGGGCGGATAGCTAGTAAACAATATTTTTAAACACTATAAGCCACTGTATAAACATTTTTAGTGTATAAAACACGATTATGTAGTGTTTTTATACATTAAAGTTTTTATACACTACACTAATAGTGTCTTTTTACTAGAAGTGAAACTTTTCGGTTTTGGGTGCTTTTGACTTGGCTCTTTTTCAACACAACTTTTTCAAATCAATTTGATCTATATGTGTGCGTCTAGGGTGGCCTCTACCGATATCTCCACTCGCTCTTGCCCGATACAACTATATCGTAACTCTTTTGTCATTCACTATTTCCAAATGATCTCAGCATACCTTTTTCAATTTTTGTCACTACATCATCTTTCATTCCACTTAGTTCTCGTTTCTTCAAGTAATACATTACCTTGATGTTTCTTTTGTTTTGTGATTACAGTATGAAGAAATAGAAACCGGTCAGTATGAAGAGTACATCACAGATGACCAGTACGAGGAGGTGGAGGAGCAGGTCATTGGTATGCAGCATCTTGAAGATGGTATGATCAATTTTGATATGGTTTTTATATTTGTTTGTTGTTTATTTCAATATGCTAAGGTTGTATAAGCAAACAGCCCACCTTATGTAAATTGGTTACCGTAGCTTACGTGCACTAGAAACACATGATGTCACCCCCGCTGCTCATACAAAGATTCATCAGGAGTTTACTGGTAACCTCTCTCACTCGTACAAACATAATAACTCTCTAGGGAGTTGTTATTTGGCTGCGTTTCTCTGTGAGATGGAGGTCGGATTGTGAATTACCTCTCTTACGATATATCACGACTTTCAGTCGGTTTCATCATTTCTAAAACTGGGATTATTTTGACTTCATAAATCTATGTATCTATACGTTAGAAACGCTTCTTTCACACCAACGCTCGCGGGTTCAATTCCCACACAGGACAAACATTTGTGTGCATGAAAATGTCTGTCTTGGTCCAAGTGTTTTTAAGAGTGGGGGAGTAACGCTAACTCACAGAAAACTGCAGTCAAGTAATAACTCCCGCCTGTTTGTTCCGGCTAATCTCTGAAACGGCTGGACCGATTTTGACGGGATTTTAGCAGCAGAGGAGACACCGCGCGAGTGATACTTAATGTTTCGCAAGCGTTCATAATCTACGGTAACCTTTACATCAGACGGTGTGTATAACAATTGATCCCGTTGGGAGCTGAATTCGGGTTCAAGATTTTTTTTTAAATTTCGGGCAGAACTACGTTTTTTAGGTCAGCAAATTTTGAACAAAAACTTGAGATAAAAATATTTTTCTCAGGCTGGCCCCGCTTAGGTATTAACTTGTACATATAAATAAATAAATAATTTAAAAACGTGTTTGCTATGTTTCCAGATTATAAAGTTGCGGTCGGCAGCGAGGAGGTGATCCTGCCGAGTATATCCGGGGAGGAGGTCCTCCACACCACAACAGAGAACCACTACGACCCACTGTACCCGCCCCCCTCGACCAGCAGGTAAATAATACGAGCGTAGCAGTACTACAGGATTACAATCAGGAACATTACAATTAGGGGATTAATCTAAACTTCATACTCGTTGCAATCGACCCCATGGGGTTGATATAGCCCATTTTGGGAAGCATCGATCTATATTTTCACGCCAAATGGCTAGATGACACACCGCACTCGTTTCTTTAACATTAATGATTGGAATTAAGACGCACAACGTAAACATTATAAAAAAAAATGTGTACACTTCACACGCGATAGAAGTGAAGCCTTAAAAAATGTGAACTTCATAATCACGACAATATTCTGCGTTCGTTTTCGGTATACTTGAAAAATGATTTGATTAAAAATAAATATAATATATAATAAAATAATGAAATATATATGTAAACAATACACGTGTACAATACACCACGGTTGTTATGACGCCTTATCCCAAGCTTCGTAATACGCAGGCGCGCACACACACGTACAACGCTCTGACCCTGTAATAAACACTGGGTAATGCCTTCCATCTCATTTTCTCGCACGTTATGTCCTGTATACTATGTCTGTGGTTGTCTTTTTTACTGTCGCTTTTTCGTTTCATCGAGTTTCAAATCACAACGATGCTAAAGAAGTTTTCACTTCAAAAAACTTAAATGTCCACTTAATTGTTATAAAATATTACTTTGTTAATATTGTCCAGTGTGTATTTCTGTTTCAGAAGAGGCCGAGGCAGACCGCGGGGCACAACTAACACCACAAATATTCACCATTTGATGCCTATAGGCGAGTTCTTCATGAAATACTCTTCTTCTCAGCGTTATGCCGTTTCCTAATCCATTAGGACTGGCGGGGTCCGCTACCTAAGACTAAGGATTTGGTGAAGATAATGATTTTTACATACTGCCGCCAGACCTCCACAACCCAGAGGAAAAACCAGATCTATCTTAGGTTAGGTCACACGTTTTTCGAAATACAATTTCTTAGACGTGCAGGTTTCCTCACGATGTTTTTCTTCACCGCCGAGCAAGTGATAATTACAAATATGTACATAAATAAGAAAACATTAATTTAGTGGTACATGCCAGGATTCAAACCGGGGACCAGTTTGTCAATAGGCCATTACTTTATCCACTGGGCTATCACTACTTTATAAAGTACTAACTATATTTAAAGATAAGTTTTAACAAACATAAAGATATAAATTCTTTACTTGCTACTGGACAATGTCTTAATTTTTTAATGAAATTAATACTGTATTATTCATTTGTCATAGTTTACTTTTTTTTTATTTTAATTTACCAGCAGTCTTGCCAAAATAGGTCTTTTTTCAAATGATTTGGAATTACAACAAAGTTACGTCGATATAGCAATATTATTTATGTTTCTTTAGTTTTATTAAAGAAATATATTATTAACACAGCAACACCTTAGGAGCTTACTGGTAACCCCATTAACTTGTAAGAACACAACAGTCCTTCAGGGAGCTATTGTTAAAATTTGGCTGGGGTTTTCTTTAAGGTGGAGATACTTTCCCAGACGGGCTGCTTTCGTATCACTTAAAAACACCCAAACTAAGACAAACAGACATGTTCGATGTGGGAATCGAGCCCATAAGCGTAGGTGTCAAAATTGCATTACCACTCCGCCACCGAACTCGTCAACATGTTAGTAATTATGTTAGTCTATGTTTATAAATCAAATTCCAGGCGAAGTGCCAATGGGTCTCATGGAGAGTGGGGGCAGTGGGCGTGGGGCTGCCCGCCGCTGGGAACAGAAGCAAGTACAGATCAAAACCATGGAGGGGGAGTTCTCCGTTACCATGTGGGCCACCGGAGAAGACGATGGTAAGAAATATATTCCCAAATGGATCTTCTATAAATCGGGTAACACTGCCAAAATCAACAAAAGGGGAATGGGTACCACTGACAGATGCAAGGGATTACACAGAGGGAGGGGAAATCTTCCTCCCTCTGCGTAACGTGGTAGAAGTAAAGAGAAAAAATCATTACATTGTTTATGGACAACGATAGTCTATGAGGCTACTATAGAATAGCGTACTTTATTGAATACTTGAATTATTGGTGAAATCTTCCTTGCGTTATTTCCTTTCCTAATACATCAAGATTGGCGGAGTACACTGCCTAAGACTATGTATTTGGAAAAGATATGTTCACCTGAAGCGACATTTTTTTTTTATATAAGTTCAGCTTAGTGGCTCCTCTTTGCCTGATAGTAAGCGAAAGAGGAGCCCAAATCACAACTGCAACTGACATAAAACTACACAGTGCCATGCTGACCCGCAAGATGCTTCTTCACGCTTCGTTTGAAGGATCTCATATTGTAGGAAGGAGGGAATACGTGGGCAGGCAAGGCGTTCCACTTTGTAATGGTACGACAAAGATAGGAGTTGCCATTTTTTTGGTACGCGAAGAAATATTTTCAACAGTTAGACCTCCACAATCCGGAGGGAAAACCAGAACATTACTACTACATGTGTTGCTAAATATATTTTTTGGACGTGCTGGTTTCTATACAATTATTTCCTTCATCACCGAGCATGTGATCTATGTATAACTTCACGCCAAATCGCTTGTGGTGTAGGTAGAGAGAACCGACCGCCACATGACTCGATCCTTACACACCTTACTCGCTTCTTTAACATTCATTGCTCTTCTCATGCACGCTCGCCTGTTTCTAATGCTCCTGACATCACCTGATAAAACACGATCAATTTGTTCATGGTAGGTAAGTCTTGGTCTTCCTCGGCTCCTACATCCTCCCACTTTTGCGTTGTATATCTGTTTCGTTATTCTTTCTTCCTGCTTTCTTTCTACATGGCCGAACCAACGCAGCATGCCTCTTCTTATTTTAACACCAAACACTCTTCCAGACCAACTCTGTAACATCATCATTGCGAATACGGTCTACAAGCGTTACGCAACAAATTTTTCGCAATGCTCGCATTTCGACTGCAGTTGCCTCCTTTCATGTTCTCTTTGCCGCATTGGTGTATAGCGAGCTGTGCCTTCTGGTTCAACTTTTTACTGCCAAGAAGTTTTCCCAGCACTCACTCGTCTTTCTACATCAGCGGTGTACCTTCCGTCCCTGCTGAAAGCGCATCCAAGATATACAATCTTGTCTACTTGTTCCAACACTTCATCATCATACGTAGCTGTGATTGGTTTTGGTTTCTTCTCTTTCAAATCTTTGTTTTCTTTGTATTCAATATATGTAAGCCTTTCTCCATACAATCGTCTTTCATTATTGTGACCAGTGTTTGAGATGGTGTTTTTGCTAATATCATAGCATCGTCTGCATCCTCTCCAGTATATTCCAGCAAACTGGACCCCCCGTGCATCGGTGCATCTCTTTCCGTATTTTCGTAATACTCAGGGAGTGCCTCCCAAAGTATTCCATTGGATCACCGAACAAGTGATAACTACTCGTACAACATACATACATATCATTACGCCTGTCTCCTATTGGGGTTGGCAGTGACTATGGAACGCCAGGTACACCAATTCAAACATACCCCTCTCGCTCCTTCCACACTCATCGACCTCTTCACGCATGCTCTTCGGTTTTGGGTGCTTTTGATTTGGCCCTTTTTTAACACATCACCAATTTGATCTATGTGTGTGCGTCTAGGGCGGCCCCTCCCGAAATCTCCACTCACGCTTGCCTGATACACTTCTTTCGTAACTCTTTTGTCATTCATTCATTCATTCTGAATGACCAAACCATCTCAGCATACTCTTTTAAATTTTTGTCGCTACATCATCTTTCATTCCACAAAGTATTTTTTTTTCTCTATCAATCATTCTCACTCCACACATACTCCTCGGCGCTCTCTACGGCGTTCATGCTTATTCTGCCATACCCATGTTTCACTGCCGTATATCAATGTTGCCGTTAATACACCCTGAATGGTAACTGCAAATATGTACATAAATCCGAAAACACCAATAGGGTATCGGACAACATCTTAAAAAGTGATTGAAATTAATCATAATCATATTTATCTACGTAAAAACCATCCAATTGCGAGTCGGACTCGCGCACCGAGAGTTCCGTTCGAACTTGTGGCAGTCGTACAATATAAGCAAGTCATCTGATAAATTGTAACCAACAACAACGCTGCGCTGCCGCCGCTCCTTGTAGTAAAATAACGTTTCATATTTACCTAGTACTACGACTTGCAATAATTATATTTATAATGGATAACAAATGCAGTAAATTAACAAAGATTATATTTATCTACTTATGTAATTAGAGACAAACATCTGAACTTATATAACAATAAGTACGTACATATAACAGTGTAAGCAGAGGAAAAGTATAGCTACATTTACCAAAATAATTAAGTTACATTACTGAAATTCATGAACTATAAAAACACGGAAGATTGCTCTAATGAAAAGATAAACTGGATTGAGGGCGAACCATACTTATTGCCGTTGGAAAATTGTAGTCCCCATACATCGACATAGGTCACGGTTAGTTTACCAACTGCAAATAAATTTGTAATCGTAATTTTTTTGACGTAACTACAAATATATGGTTTTCGGATATTTCCTTTCCTTGTGCTACATGAGATTGCTTCTTGCCTAATTTCATGATTTTATGTACTTATATGTTTTGACTCCCTTGCTTGCGAGTGGCAAAATGTGCGGTATAAACGACCATAATGTTTTGTTTGCATTGATTTATAAGTTTAGTGTTTTCACTGTTCCAAGAGAGCATACTCGAGTATCTGATTTTAATTTCAACTTGATACCTCCATGCGTTCCTGAGAAAAGAGTCTTGACAAACGAAGACAACGAAGTGGCCTTACAAGGGTTTCGTTTTTCCTTTTGAGGTAACCCTAATCGATTCCCTATTTAGTGGTAGGTACATGCCCACATCAGGATTCAAATTGGGGACCAGTCAGTTCTTTATCCACTGCGATATAGGTGCAACACAACTGCTACACCTATACATATCAACTGCTATTATATACCTAAACATATGTATACCACACCGACTGAGGTCCTCACCTCAGTCGGTGTGGTATATACTGCTTCATTCTGTTGAATATGTCAAATTACAGACACCGTATTAATCTGACTGTATGCTCTGTTATATTACAGATGAGGAATCAAATCCTGAGCCGGATCCCGACTATACGGAATATATGACTGGAAAGAAAAATATACTAGGCGGCGAGGCTATGCCAGGTGAGTTTTTTAGAGATGCGTGCCCAAAAGAAGTGGTTAAGAAACGAAAACCTTACAGGAACGGAACCTTACAAAATCAGTGAGGGTCAATATTTGGGGCGCCTTTAAAAAAAAAAATTAACTATATTTTGCAAACTGTTGTACCGTATGACATAGTAAATGAAATGAATCATTCCGTTTATCCACCCTTAACCAGCCATCCTTGGGTGGATACTCATAAATGCGTGTTTGTTTAATCCACCCTGGACTGGGTGGATACACTTAATTAGTATATTATTTTTCTTCCGAATTAATCCCTCTTGTCCTGCCGCTTAACTTTTTAGCTTTTAAGTTTTTTTTACAGTCATTTTAAGAAAAGTGACAATAAAAGTGGTCATTTGTAAAAACATTTTTGAATGAGTATGATATTATTAAGGAGGTATTTGTGAAATACTATAAAATACTAAAAATTCATTTGGAGATGGTCACAGGATTACAAATTTATTGGAATCTTAGCCTAAGGTAATTTCAAATGATGTTAAAGACAAATATCTAAATATTGTAAAGTTTTTTGTATGTTTCCAAGAAGCACACAGGTTTTTGCTAACACGTTTCTTATAACAAAGAACTTACGACGTCCATGTTCGTTGCAACAACAAAAAAAGGACTTTGGACACGTTACCGAAGCACTGGTACCGTGGCTGAGCGCCATGGAGGACGGTATCGCTGCACCACACGGAGACAAGACCGATACATTCAAATCACAACTCGAAGAGCTCCAACAATAACCGCCATGATGTTAGCCGTGACGCTTCATCACTCTTCAGGGAACTTAATTAGCGACCAAACAGTCAGAAACCGCTTGCATGAAGTGAACCTTCATTCCCGAAGACCGCTAAGGGTACCACCTATAGCAATGCACAATCGTAGGATTCGATATCAATGGGCTCTTGAACACAGAAATTGGGCAGAAGAACAATGGCGTTTCGTGTGCTTTTCTGATGAGTCTCGTTTTGGTATGAGACCGGATACAAGACGTATACGACACTGGAGAACCCCTGGACGCCAACAGCGATTAAAATCCTGCCAGGAAGTCCATCCTTATAGTGGTGGAACCATCATGGTATGGGCGGGTATTTGGATCGGCGGAAGAACTGAGTTGATTTGGATCAGAGGCAACCTCAACGCTCAAATTTATGCTGAGACGATTGTATCAGACGTCATCGTTCCTCTACAAGTGCAAATCGGTCCCTTATTTCAGTTAATGCATGATAATGCAAGACCGCACACCGCAAGAGTTGTAAGACAGACTCTCGCCGCAGCTAACATCAATGTCATGCCCTGGCCTGCTCAGTCGCCAGACTTGAACCCGATTGAGCATGCATGGGATATGCTACAGAGAAGAGCTCTGCCGAATATGGAGGGTATCCAGTCGCAAGAAGACCTTTTTTTGTTGTTGCAACGAACATGGGCGGCCATTCCACAGCGTGATTTGGATGAACTCATTTTGAGTATGCCAAACCGATGTTCTTGTGTTGTTAGTGTTCGCGGTAGAAACACGGATTATTAATTGTTTAAGTTACCCAATAAAATTTTAAAGAAAACTGTTATTTCAGTCTTTTTTTCGAACTTTAATGTTAGTGGTTCAAATGTCAAAAATCCCTTTATTATGAAAATGGCAAATTTCTTTATTAATGCAAAGGTGACTTGGTTTATCGTTACTGTAGACAAACGAAAACACTTTATTTGATGAATCCTTAAAGAAAATTTTAATTAATATCAATCAGGAGAAAAGTTATTGCAAAAATATATGTTGATCCCTAGACACTTTTGATGTGTGTATATGTTCCTTGGAATGCCATCGAAGCTACGCTATGATGCAATCACCTGATAGGCAATTTTAAGAGAGGTGGGGCGCATCAAAGCATCCCGACTGTGGAAGTACCTCCACCTCACAAAACACTGCAGACAAATAACAACTACTTGAACGATTGTTGTGTTCGTACGAGTGTGGATACCAGTAACCACCTAAGGAGTTGCTATGTTAGCAGCAGGATGGCAATGTTTGAGCGATACTTCCAATATTGCAAGTGGTTCATAGGCTATGATAGCCAGTTGACATCAGGTGGGCCGCATGCTTGCTTGCCTCCCGTTGAGATATAAAAAAAGGATAATTATGCAAGTGAGCTAGTAATTTTTTTTCAATTCCAGGTCTGGACCTCTCCGATCCAAAACAGCTGGCAGAGTTCGCGAGGCCTGGACACAAGATCAGGCTAAAGAAACCGTCTCCTGAATCCTCAGACAGAACCATAGGTAAGATATTATCAGCTCTTATACCCTCACTTCCACAATGGTCTGGTTGCAGATCTCCCTTTTACACAACGCAAGGAGGCATACGAGGTTAGGTCCTACCTTATATAAAGTGGTTAACATAGCCTATAAGCTTGCAATAGAGGAAGTTTTGCGCGCTCTTTGCCACCCCTGTTGCTAACACAGCAACATCTTACAAGCTTCCTGGTAACTTCACTCACTAGTAAGAACACAACAATCCTCCACGGAATTGTTATTTGTCTGCGGCTTTTCTGTGGGGTGGAAGTACTTCTCCAGTCGGGCTGCTTTGATGCGCCATACCTCCTAAAAACACCCAGACCAATGCAAAATGTGTTTCCCAGCATGATCTCGTTTTTTAATCCATTATGATTGTTGGGATCCACTGCGTAAGAATAAGGATTTGGCCAAGATACTGTTTTTTATTTAATGCGCCCTACCTCAGAAAAATTACAGTTAGTTTTTTTTGCAACACTAGGCGCCTATGTAATAAACGTGACAATCCCACAATTTTGGCACTTTTTGCCGTGCTGTTAAAGATGACAAATAAGTCCAAATGCGACACTTACATAAATTGTCCAGACTCTAAACCCGTTTAATAATGGTGACAATTGTTAATATTTTACCTGTCGAGTCTATAGAAAACAATTTCTGACTTATTTGTCAAGGTAATTGACAAATTTGTCACTTTTTTGACATATTTGTCACAGCATAATATCGAGGCATGCATATGAGAAAACATTAGGTTAATACAAACCAGTTGAGAATGCGCAACCTTGCATTGCCAGAGGAACACCTGGCTCGTCAATTATATAACATTTCATATTTTTTTCTTATTTGTCGGCCATTTTGACCACGAGATAGGAATGGTGTTCCTGAACACTCCTATTCTACTTTTTTATGCTGAATCCGAATCTGAAGTCAAAATTAGAATATTCGAAAAAAACGCACACACAGACAAACATTATAGATTTCATATAGGAACGGTGTCTCTGAAAATATTATGAATTTTGCTTTTGTTTTGAACTTGAACTTGTTTGTTGATCTGTTTTTGTGTACTAATCACAATGGACGCAAAATTATCATAAACCTTCTGGGAATATCATTGCATTTATTGGGCCTTTGGACTTCTTCGCCAAATAATTCGCTAGTTATTTTTAAACAAGTAAAATTAAACACGTTTTATACAAAGTTGTACCGTCACTTTGCTAACTCTGTGTGCATCTGCAATCACATGATATTGTGAACAACATCCCATCCAATGTAATGCGCATAAAATTTCAAGTGGTATGAGTGGTATATTCCTCCATGTTGTGTGCTGAAGTTGCTGACCAATCTTGTTTAATAAGTATTCAACGGTACTTTTTGATACACGAAACTGTTCTAGGAATATTCTATCAATTACATTGAAAGAAAAGTTGTATGTACGACGTTGTACAATATTCATCAAATATTCGTCTTCACTACTACTGCTGCAGTCGACGACGTTAACACCATATTTAATATTATTCGTAGTTAGTAATGTAACTGCCGGATTGCTTTGACATTGGGTGTGAAAAAGATGTCTGTCGAAAGTCTCTGACAATTCAACAAATATGTCCACCTGCCATGACAATTTAGTGAAGCAAATTTGACAAGTTTTTCCCGACAAATTGTCGCCTGTCGAGAGAAATTGGTTATGTTTACAGAAAATTGTCACAAGTCGACATATTTGTCAATTTTCCAACGTGACAAATTTGTCAGATAAAATCTTTATTAAACAAAAAGTTGACAAATTATCGTATGTCGGACCTGTCATTGTCGCATTTATTAAATAGGCCCCGGAGTGTCACTCATGAGTAAATAGTGGAGTACCAATCAATCTCATGTGATGACATTTAAAATTGATTCGATTTTGATATGCGTATCATTTGTTTTATCCCCAGCGTGCCCACATAAAGGTTGCAACAAAATGTTCAGGGACAACTCCGCGATGAGGAAGCATCTACACACCCATGGACCCAGGGTTCATGTTTGTGCTGAATGCGGTGAGTATTTTAAGTTGTGCTGACAAGTTTGCACTTGGGATAAATTATTTTAATCTTCTTTTTAACATAATCCCGTTTGCTAATCCATTAGGATTGGTCAGATCCGCTGCCTAAACCTAAGGATTTGGTGAAGATACTTTTACATGATGAGATATTTTTACATGGAATAATTGTCGTGAGACCTTCACCGCCCAGAGGGAAAACCAGACCTTAGATTAGATCACACGTTCACACTTAGATTTTTAAATATAATTTCTTGGACGAGCGGGTTTCCTCACGATGTTTTCCATCACCGCCGAGCAAGTGATAATTACAAATATATACACGAATCCGAAAACTCGAATATAGTGGTACATACCAGGATTTGAACTGGGGACCGATTGGTCAATCGACCGGTTCCTTATCCACTGGGCTTATCACTCCTTTGGATAAATTATTTTAGTAACAATAAATAAATATATGGAGGTCCTAGTGTCTATCTTTAGGTTGCATTAGGTTCAGGCCACATTCCCCTGAACAAATTCCTTAAATTGATTCCAAAACAATTGAACTGTGGTACATGGGGAACAATATGGAATCTTTCCAAAAATTGATTCAAAATAATTAGATTCATTTATCGCCATATAAAATATAATTTGAAATAAATAAATCTTTAAATTACCCAAAACTATGTGTAAACATTATTTATTTAAAAATACTGCGTAAACGGCGCATTCGTGTGTTAACAAACTACCACCCCTAAAAGCTATCGTTTCATTTGAGTGCTATTTGTAAATTTTGTCACGTAAAACTTATATAGCACTCAAAAGCAATAATAGGTTTTGTTTTGCGGGTTTGGAATAAGACCAGTGTTTTTAGGAACGTATGTATATTCTGTCGTCTGTGGACTGACTAACTTACATAATAATTAACAGTCTATATATATATTTAACACAACAAAAAATATTACTATAACAAAGGGATATTGATCTGGACATCCAACGTGATGTTTGGTGCTTATAATTTCCGTATACTTGCTATATTTTAATTTACTACATCTGTTATTTTACTCACGTATTCCTATAAAGGAGGATACATACTTATTCTAAAGGTACGAATACATTAATATGCTGTATCCCATAGGTTTTATGGCTGGTAGATTTTTTACGTTTTGTTATTTCATTGCATAATACCAAAATTTTACAAAAACTTACAAATATCACTCGAATACAATAATAACTTTTACTTCTGGTAGTTTGTTTACGCACAAATGACGTCACGCGCTCAGAGATCATATAATGCGCCAGTATGATCAAATAATCATTGGATATAATTTTTGGTCATAAGTTTTATTTATTAAGGGGATTAATATTTCTGATTAAATTGAAACACCGTTTGTTCGATCTCCAATCGAGAATTTTGTATCAGAGGTATTCGGTAACACCAATAGCATTATTAATATTATAAAATGACCCTCTTTCAAATGACGCTAAGAAGGAAACTCGTATCTTTTTGTGTCCCTCACTCTACCTCTGACTGGGCTGACATCGCTTGACTAAATGAATGACTGTAAGCGTCATAAAATAATATGAAAAAAGCATAAATAGGATTAAAAAAAGGTCCAGTTTAAGAAAAAACATAGTATTCATCGTATGGAAGCTCTAAATGCGAGCTCAGTTCACACCGGCTTTTTCTTTAAATTTCCTATTGTCACCCTGGGCCCCAAGAACCTTAGTGTGCGTAAGACGTGAAAGCCTAAAGCAATAATTTCTGGATTTCCAGGTAAAGCCTTTGTAGAAAGTTCAAAATTAAAACGGCATCAGCTGGTCCACACCGGAGAGAAACCATTCCAGTGTACATTTGAAGGCTGTGGCAAACGGTTTTCACTAGACTTCAATCTCAGGTATACTAAGTCAACCCATACTTATCACTGTTTGGATGCCAGTCTTCCTTCACCCGAAAAGTTTAGACTATACACTGCTTCTTCTTCCCATTTCTTAATTTATTTTATACAACGTCGGGAGGCATACAAGCCAATCAATACGGCCCAACTGAAGCCTATGAACGCTTACAACACATTACATTCTTCCAAAATGAGCATAAAACTGAAAGATGATGAATGAAAGAACGAAGTGAGGAATGAAAGGGGATATTGTCTATGAATGTGTTTTAATATTTATTTAGTAAATAACTAAAGGGCATAAAAAGAGCTTTGCCCATGGCAAAAACACATTACATTCGCAGACGAACCCTCCAACAAGGACTAGACAGAATCAGAGCAGTGGTTAACAAAATTGTGAATCAAAGCGAGTGCCTCGAAGTTTACACGTCATATTTGCACTGCGCACTGGAGACTGTCCACCTGTACAATTAGGAGATGCCATCGTACCACTCAGTGAGTCTGTAAAGTACTTGGGTAGACATCTGGACCGAAGACTCACCTCACAGAGGAAACACTTACAAAAAAAACATGAACAGCTGCAGCTGATATTAGACTCTGCATTGGTTGCTTGGAAGAAACTCAGTACATTTTTTTTTATACTACTTGATATTACTCGCGCGCTGCCAATCTTGTGACTTTTTATAACTGCTCTCCGCACTCACCTATAATGACCAAATCAATGTTATGTTTCAGAACGCATGTCCGTATACACACTGGCGACCGTCCGTATGTCTGTCCGTTCGACGGATGCAACAAGAAGTTCGCACAGAGCACCAACCTCAAGTCACACATCCTCACACACGCCAAAGCAAAGTTAGTATAATGTTTAATATAGTAAACATATAGACACATAAAGGGTCGGCAATGCATGAGTGACAAACACCCTGGTGTTGCAAATGTCCATAGGGCTACGATGACTGTTTACCATCTTGATCAAATCGACTTGGACCCTCCGTCCACTATCGACAGTTTAGATCACATGTGGATCATTGAATACTTTTATCTCCTCATTAGTCCACCATTGAGGGGATTCAATAATTATATTAATTTTATATGCCACTCCACAAACAATCCCCTCCTTTGTGAATTGAAGTGGAAAATCCAAGAATATTAGGACAGCCAAGTGTTAAGCTGTCTATTCTGGGTGTTGTCGGTAGATGACAATCGTTAGGCTAAGGCGGTGGCCCTGGCCTAAAACACTCTGCTATTGGCCTCCGCCAATCTGCATTTGAGCAGCGTGGTGGAGTAGTAGAAATAGGGATAGTAGGGCGCATCAAAACAGCCTGTCTGCGGAAGTACCTCCAACTCGCAGAAAAAACGGATGCAAATAACAACTCCCAGACGAGGTTGTCTTCCTGCATTTGTGAAATCACCGATAATCCGTGTAAAGGGGCATCACGCGATGTTAAAAGTTAAATTAACTAAATATTGCTAGCGTTCGTATGCTACGGTAACCACTTTACACCAGGTGCGGCGCATGCTTGTATGCCTCCCGACATTGTATATAAGAAAACTTATGCAAATTATGTAAACCGATCGTCAATGAAGGTTTTTAAACTATTCAGAAATAGATGACTTACTTGCCAGCAATCAGCGATTGGTCAGTTTTGAAGACGTGCTTCTCTTACTTCAAGAGAGCTTGCCGTTGATCAGTAGTCCCATTCGGATATGATCAAATAATTCAATATGTTTGTATATAGCTTCATTAGCAGTGAGGGTTACATACCCATAATATGCACAAAAATAATTAATGAAGGCTTTAAGTAATTTGTGATTTTTTTTCATAATAAATCTTACTTTTTTACAGGTCAAGAAACTCCCTATCGCGCAATGGTGCCAACACATATGAGTCAGCACGGACCACACCACAGTTTGTTCAGCTAGAAATGTCACCAGATGACTCAAATCCCCAGTTAATTTTTTACACACACGAATGAACCCCGTCGCCCGAGCAACACTTGTGAACATAACATGAGATAGCAAGAATCACGAAATCTTGCGTTGCGTATCACAAACTTGAAGCAAGAATTGTGAATTGTGTTGTAAAATTGAAACAGGAACAAAAAAGTGTTAGAAAACACGAACGTGAAGCATGTATTGTGAAGTGTTGTGCAAATGAAGCAAATCTTGTGAGTAACTTGCTTGAAGACTAAAAAGAATTGAATGCAAAGCAATAATTGTGAATAGCGTATATAGTATGGTGAAAGTGTAGCAAGAATTCTGAAACTTCACTACTGTATTGAACAAGTTGACCAGAAACATCGACGTTGTGTTGTAAGATATTTGATCTTTATGCACCATTTGTGTATAGTGAACTAAAAACTTATTGTGAATATGATAATTAGAAAGTAACAAAAGTGGCGCAAGAAATTTGAACAAATTAGACTCGAATAGCAAGAATAGTCATGCAAGACTGTTGGATGTAGTGCTATTTTTTTAATAGTCGCATATTTAGATGGGTTTTATCGAAGTGACCAAAGTTTCATTCATTTGTAGAAAATTGTTATAAAATATGATCATCACAAAACATTGAAGCAACAATGAAGAATGTTAAGTAATTTCAATTACCAAGTTACAATAAATTAAAAAATATGTCAATTTACTTTCCAATATATTGAATTTGCAAATCATTAATTTTCTAATGTTGGCGCATTCCATTGCGCGGTTTTGAACGGTTTACGCTTCCTATAGCTACAGGCTGCCGGTAACAGGTGGCGGCGCACGTCGGACTATGACGTCACATAACTGCAAAAATACTTGCTGTTAAATGTATGTATCAAATGTACTTGTGACAGTAAATTTAATATTCTCCATCTCCATACATGAGATACTGTAGAATCTATGATTATTTGTGCACATATTGTCGTATGTAGTGGCGGAATTGTCAATAATGCTACTTAAACACTAAGGCTCATGTGTTCAATTCCCACACAGGACAGACATTTGTGTGCATGTACATTTCTGTTGGTCTTGTTCTGAGTGTTTTTAAGGCTAACTCACAGAAAACAGCAGCCAAATAATAATTTCTTGGAGGGTTGTTGTGTTCCTGCATGTGAGTGGTGTTACCAATAACTAAGCTCGTGAGGTGTTTCTGTGTTAGATATATACATAAAGAGCCTAGTGGATAAAGAACCAACTGGTGGGCATGTACCACTAAATTCGTATTACTATTGTATACTAGTCATAAAGGAATAAATTCGAGAGAATACGCATGTTCACTCACCTTACATGCAACCAGACTAATATTCCAAGTATCCTCAAGTACAGTATAATAATATGACAATTGAAGCTACGTATTTGTAATTGTCACTTGCTTGATGCTGAAGGAATACGTCATGAGGAAACCTGTACATCCACAAATTTATACGTAAGAAAGGTCTGTTTTTTCTACAGGTTGTGGAGGTTTGACGGCAATCGTTCTTTGTCAAAATCAATATCTTTGTTAAATCCTTAGACTTCGTCTATCCCATTAATCCTGATAGATTGTATGTAACTAATGTACTCGTACTTGATATATTATCTATCCAATAGCTATCAAGTTTTTTTCGTATCTGTATCTCTGTAAGACATATTTATTGTATTGTATGTAGATAAATACGCTTCTTTAACATTCATAGCTATTTCCATGCACACTCGCCGGTTCCTAGGACTCCAGACACCTTCACCTTCTGATAACACAACCAATTTGGCTGTGGTAGGTGACTCTTGGCCTTCTTGGCTATATCCTTCTATTTTCGTCTTGTATATCTGTTTCGTCATCCTTTCCTCTTGTATTCTTCCTACATTTGCGAACCAGTGAAGCGTGCCAAAGAAGTACAATTTAGTATTTTCTGCGGGAACTGGCTTAACAATCATTGTGCGGGGACTTCAGTTAAAGACCTAGGGACCTGTTCGGACTATGTTGTAATCAATCTCTTTCGCATTATCCCGTTTCCTAATTCATTAGGATTGACGGGCTTAGCCTAAGGATTTGGCAAAGACTAATTTTTGATGAGTGACTATCGTCAGACCTTCACAACCCAGGGGGAAAACCAAATCTTTCTTAGGTTAGGTCACACATCTTTCGAAATATAATTTCTTGTATGTTTGGGTTTCCTGACAATGTTTTCCTTCACAGCCGAGCAAGTGATAAACATGTACATAAATCCGAATACACGAATAGAGGTACATGTTCCTGCCAGGATTTGAACCGGGGACCAGATTGACAATGGGCCAGTTCCTTATCCATCGGGCTATCACTGCTCTATTCAATATGTGCGCAGACACTCATAAAATTAATTTCATAGATTCACTTTCAGCATAGGTAGGGGGATCATATGTAGCAAACATAATCCACATAACATAATACTCCCGAAACATTGAGCAAAGTTGATTCATATGGGATGATGCAAAAGAAACTATGCTATGCATCTTATGATTACCTTTTTCTCCTAAGCTTTCAATGGCTCCTTTAGAAACGCTGTGATTTGGATGTAAACAACTTATTTCTACACTGTCCATCTTATAATTAAGCTTTTTGACAGATAATCATTTTCACGAGTCAGAAAGAGACAAGTACCGCGTGTTGCGCATCTCATAAATCCGAAAAAGATAGAATGATCTGTCAAAAGTTGCTTAATAAAATAGATGCAGCATAGTAGAAGGAAGCATTGAAAGAGCGTTTGGGAGAAAACTATTTCAGTCATGTCATCAGTGTTGATGCTAGGCGAACATCAGCCTTGCGAGGTCTCTCTCGCCTTGACGCCTTGAGGGTCGTTATATACTTGGCGCCGTAACGCGCATGGCGGAATTCAGCCACGCGGGCCTCAACGGGTTAAATGAGCTGAGTGCTATAATAATAATTATACACTCATTTTACAAGTATTATTTTTGTTAATCAATTAATATCATACAAAATACTTTTTGACAACGTCGCCGACGCCTACTACCGTGCCATGCAATATCATGGCATGGTATATATACCATGCAATATCATAGCATTGGTATATATACCATGCAATATCATGGCATGGTATATGCCATGTCATATATCAATACCATGCTTTTCTTTTGCACCTTTTTAAGAAAAGTAGTTTAGATCAAATTTGCCTGTATATTTCACTTTGGCAACACCTGATTCTGTTAGCTATGGTGTAAATTAGCCAAGTGCTTTTCACGAGGCTGTGATTCTGCAATGTCTCGAAGCTGAAATGTTGTATGTATGTGATGACTCTCATTAAATAATTCTTAAACATTGAGCGCCTTAGGAAACAACTAAAAATACGCTTGGTCTGTACATTATGTATTATAATAAATAGATATGCCAAAAATAACATTTGTAACATAGATTTATTGTTTCTTTTTTTTTTTGTTGAGGAGCATGCATTTTTTAAAAACAACGTTTTTTGTCTATGATTTTGCTGAAATGATCTTATCAAATAATTAGACTTGTTAGTTAGCGGAAGCAAAATTATATACAAACAGTGTTTTAGATTTTTATAAATATGAAAATGAGGATTAGAAAAAGATCAAAAATTGATTCAGCCCACTGTTATATTAATTATACAGTCTACTGCACTGGCATCTATTTATAGTAGCCCCTAAAATAGAAAACCCTAACACAGCAACTTTGCCAAACAAATGTCTACCCTATGTAGCTAAAAATCTGTTTTTCGTTCGGAATAAATAAATAAATTTGTTGGGAGAGCCAGCAATAAATGTGACAGGTTAATATTGTTTGCATTTCGCTGCTTATCTCGTCTTAGCGAGGTTTCCTTTAGAACTAACATTTTTAGAAAATGTTTCATATCCACATTCCATCACTGCTAAATATAGCCCTCTTCTGCTGGCCAGTAGAATGCTACATTCCTGATCCTGGCCCATAAAAGAAATAATATGGAGAACCAATGAGACTACTTTGCAATAGTAACTTTCAAAAGGTTTTCTAGAGAGATATATATGGACATCAAAAGTTATAAATAAAATGTAGTGCAATAATGATTTATACTACATATAATAAATGGACAGGGGCGACATTTAAAAAATTAAACGCGCGAATGAGCGGCCACGATAGAAGAGGCGGTTCATAACTGACTAGCGTGTTTTGGTCGACAGCGAATACTTGCCTTAAAACAACCAATGCCATATTTGTCTACTTCGTTACAAGACCATTTAAATAATGGCTGGAGCCACCATTGTACACCGCCAGGATTATGTATTAAAATCTTCAATTACATTAAAAATATGGATACCGCATGTTATTCTTCAATCAATGGTCAAATTATACGCCGCCTTTATGCTAGTCTCATCATGCGATTCACGACTGCGGGTCGCAAAAGCTACAAATATAGGCATCTTGTTCAGCACTTGAAATCTTATGACAGGCTAGTGTAAATCGTCCCGCGGTCAATGCGCTTATTCTGTGCGACCGTGATTAAAACTACGAATGTAAGTTTTTAAATTCGCGTTGCATATGTACATAAATTTATATAATGAGGTACTTAACGCGTAATTTAGGTAAAATTATTACCTTTGTATTTCCCGACGTTTCGGCCGAGTTATATTTTTTACCTCTGTAATATTTTTACCTAAATTACGCGTTCAAGTCTCGCATGTATATAAATTTATGTAAACTGTCTGAAATTAAATTTTTTACCTATTTTTTTCTAATAATCTACCATACATGGAAGAATAATATGATATTCACTCATAAAAGTAATACAAGTCCCCATTGAATTCTTCCTAGCAATTTAGCAGTATTAGATTAGATTACGCTAAGTACACTCGCGGTGACGGTCGATGGCGGACTAAGAGGGCTATGCACGGAGTTTTGGTAGGACGGTACTGCCGTCGGTAAGATGAGTGACAGAGAAAAAACTACAAAACTTGAATCAGTGGACTGTTTTTTTTTTCAATAAGTACTGTAATTTCATTCAAAAGATTTTATAACGTATTTGCATTCTCCTTTGAAGCATACTTGAAAAAAGTGCAAAAGCTATTCACATATCGGTTAGTCCCAACAGGATCACTCTTCTAAAGTCTTCTAATATACGCTACTGACATAAGCGTTTGTATGTGTTTCACATAACTATGTGGTGGAGGGGTAGTCCGGAGGTGGCCAATGAGTTGTTAGATCCGATTTGCTAGCTTTTTACAAATTTGTAATATTGGTGACTAATTAGTCTAAGTTCAGCGATTTAGGTTTTGTGTTTTTTTTTTTACTAGTTATTCACAGTACTGTTGTAAGTGATGAGCTCGGTTAATAATGCTACTTTAATGTCAACGCTAGTGAATTCAATTCCCATACAGGACTAACATTTTGTGTACATGAACATGTCTATTTGACTTGGTCTGGTTGTTTTTAAGAGATGTAGGACCCAAGTACTCCGTCTGTGGAAGTACCTCCACCTCACAGAAAACTGCAGCCAAATAAGTGTGAGTGAAGTCACCGGTAAGCTTCTAAGCATTTGTCGTGTTAGCAGCAGAGGCATCGTGCGATTGATTCTTAATGTATTGCAAGCTTTCATAGGGTACGATAACTGCTTTACGTCAGGGCCGTATGCTTGTTTGCCTCCCGCCGTTGTATAAAAAGAAAATATTTTTGTGTCTGGTAGTTTCTCGCATGACCAAATATATATTTTGCGCTACCAACGCAAGGCCCCACAGATAAAAGGCTGACCTGCCTTTTTTCATGTATGCAAGCTGTTATTTTTCGTAAGTTAAGTGATTAAATCGACGGGAGTCACTCCTTGTAACGTAAGGTTTTGTAACGACTGATGTATATAGTTATATGTATGTTTCTTCATGACACGCTTGCGGCCATATTGTTTTATTTGTTGCCTACATATTATAATAAAAAATGAAAATAATAAGGCCTTGAAAGTAACAATATTTCGCCAACTAACAATTTACGGTACAAGAAATTTACAATGATACAAGGTTTAAGAAAAAAAAACACATGCTGGCTGACAGTTCACACTTGTCTGTGTCACCTGGTCGCGCTTCTCAGCACGCTGCACACACACTGTCGAG
Organism: Pyralis farinalis; assembly: GCA_947507595.1. NCBI lineage: Eukaryota > Metazoa > Arthropoda > Insecta > Lepidoptera > Pyralidae > Pyralis > Pyralis farinalis. Next base: position 5,498,871 of record OX382263.1, read on the forward strand.
TTATCCCAGAAAAGCGGGACTGCGGGACTATTAGTTGATAGTCGTGTTATTTTTATACGTGATTAAAAAATGGAGGTGAGGGCCATATTGTAGATCTCCTACATAATTTTAGTGCAGTAGTACTTTAATACATTTTTAATGTAAAGTTGGTGCCGCGTATTATAGCGTGTCTTATATAAATTGATTAAATTTGATACATCATTTCTGGATGATTTGATTTTTCTACAAATTATTCTAATAGGACTTGAACATTATTTGTCTATTGTTACGTGCTCGTAATAAACTGTCAATCAAATATTGCAATATGGCTGATTGTCCTGGAAGATGAGAGGAGAAAGGAAAATAAAATTGTAAATATTTAAATAAAATTGTGTTTCATTAGTGTACTCCTTTTCAGAGCGAAGCTAGTAGAGGAGTTTTAGGGGGATTTTATATTAGTTTAAAATGTTTTAAGGCCTTAATCCAACCGATAACTGTTGCCGAATAAGAACTCCCTGGAGGTATGTTGTGTTCCTGTGAGTGAGTAAAGTTACCAGTAAGATCTTCAATGGTGTTATTCACATGCCTCTGAAAGAAAGTCATATTCGAAACGGACTCATAGTTTTCACTCAGATTTCATGCTTTTTGGTTCCAATTGGAATAGTGTTTTCTGTGTCTATGCACAAGAGTTGTTTTGTTCGCAGCAGGAGGTAACGCGCCAGCGATACTTCTCATATTGCAAGTGTTCTTAGGCTACGGTTATTATTTTACACCAGGTGGGCCATAGGCTTGTGTGCACATGTATGTTTTGACGAGCTCGGTGTCGCAGTCGTGAATGATGCTACTAACACAAACGCTCGTGGTTTCGATTCCCACACGGTACAAACGTTTGTGTGTATGAACTTGTCGATTTGTCTTGGCTTGGGTGTTTTGAGAGGTAGGGCGTATCAAAGTAGCCCGTCTGGAGAAGTACCTCCACCTCACAGAAAATCGCTGCCAAATAACGACTCCCTAGAGGGTTGTGTTCGTGCGTGTGGTTACCACCAGTAGGCTCCTAGGGAGTTGCCGTGTTAGCAGCAGAGGAGGCATCGCGAGAGTGATACTTCTACATTGTCCATCTTGTAACTTTTAACGAGTCCGAAAGAGATGTATATGTCTTTCGGACTAGTTCTCTCTACCTATTTGTACGTACCTGTCTCTGTCTATCGTATTGCATATCTCATAAATCCGAAACAGATAAAATGGTCTGTCAAAAGTTGATTAATAAAATTGACGCAGTTTAATGTATTCAAGCGATCATAGGCTACGGTAACCGCTTTACATCAGGTGGGTCGTGCTTGTGTGCCTTCCGACGTTGTATAAAAAAAAATGCAAAACAAAAAGAAACATTGGGCATGGCCATTGGGCCCTCGCGTGCACTTGGACACATCTCACATTTTTTTAAATATAATATTGTATCTTATTCCATTATCTTGTGTTATGTACTTTTTTTTAACTTCTAGCAATGAACCACTAGACGCGCAAGTTCCTTGTCACTCATATAAAGTTGTGTTTTAGCGCCTAAATATCTCAGCAACTCTAGCCTACTGACCAATGAGAGGATATTTTAACCAATACGATAAGTGTAGCGATGTATGATCTTAGAACATTAATATTAATAATGAATAATTTATCTTTTAATTGCAGCCACATTGTACAATAAACGTTTCTAATTAAGTGTATGTTACGTAGCCTTATCGTTTTATTCTTTTTCATGTTAAGACATCACAAATTGATGTCAGGTAAAATGTTACATGGGAACTTGCCATAGTTCTTATAAATCAATCTGTCTATCTATCTATAAAGTTACGGCAAGTATTTTACGGGGTAGATAACGCTTTGACTGAGCTGTTAGGTTTCATTTGTTTAGACATGGATCTTTTTTATTTTCGATATTGATACACATACAGGACTTGGAGAATCCTAACTATACAACACTAACACAATTTTGACGCCAGTTACGTAAAAATTAACTAAACAAATATAGATTTGGTTGTATGATCAAAGAACCTTTGCATACTATTTTAACCACTAAAGAAAAAAAGCCACATGACAAAAATGACATTACTGTTTCTTTTTCTTTGACATTGTTGAAGTGACGTGTAAACTGTATTCGTCGGCACCCCATAATTTTCTAATTTCCAAAAAGAAAAAGCTCAAAATGAGCTCTTTCAAACGTGATAAGAAAGAGGAAGAAGACAGCAACGGCAATCCTTATCAGAATTTGGACAAAACAATAGTGTTACAAGAAGCAAGATACTTCAATCAAACACCAGTAAATCCCCGAAAATGTTGCTTGATTTTGTCCAAAATCTTGTATTTACTCAACCAAGGAGAGAAGTTCACTACTCAAGAGGCGACAGACGCGTTTTTTGCAACAACCAAATTGTTTCAATCGAAGGATGTTATGTTGCGTCGGATGGTTTATCTATGTATCAAGGAATTGAGTACATTAGCCCAGGATGTCATCATAGTAACATCATCGCTGACGAAAGACATGACTGGGAAGGAGGATCTTTACAGGGCCGCTGCAATAAGAGCTCTGTGCAGTATTACTGACAGTACAATGCTTCAGGCTATTGAGAGATACATGAAACAGGCTATAGTTGATAAAAACCCAGCGGTGAGCTCAGCAGCGTTGGTTTCTGCTCTGCATCTGTCGTCGACAGCGCCTGATTTAGTACGCCGGTGGGCAAATGAAGCTCAGGTTTGTAAAATATGTATATTTATTTTTTATATAGTGATAAATAAACACACAACCACTCTGATTTCAAGTATTATACCAATGGTAAAACGTAAACAATACAAGGATTATTGCATGTCTGCTGCCACCACTGTTTCAAATGGAGCATACTCCTTAGCAGCTTCCTGATAATCTCACTGACTCATGTAATCTACAAAGATCAACCTTTGTACGAGGTGTTGTAGGAAATTGGATATAAAAAACAATGAAGGTCTAAAAATCACAGATTGAAAAAATAAAAAGAAATATTTTTGGTAAAAACAAATTTAGAAAAGAAAATTATGATCGATGTACACAATACTTAACTGCAATTTCCAGTGAATTTGCATAGGAGGGCTGTACTTCTTAAATTTATCTGTGAACAAATATACTGGTATATGCTCAGGTGTAAAGTTGTTACCTTTGCCTACAGATGCTTTAAAACAATAGGTATTGTTTACACATTGTGGTATCATTAAGCCAATTCTACTTCTACATTCACATTGTTGTGCGCCATGTGTTAAACAATTGCAGTATCACTAGTAAATGACTGGCTTCTGTTAAATAACTTTGACTGCCGCTGCACATTTACTGCAATGTAATCGTATTGTCATAAATTGTTTTGACATTCAACGTTGACAGAAGCTTACTGCTGGTCCTAACCAACTGTTGCCAAGAGAAATTAATATTGTGAAGAGGTGATTTATATTACAAAATGTTTATTATTGTATTGAATATTATTGCGAATATATGAGGAAGAAAGTATGCAGTATAGGTAATGGTGCCTGAAACTTACATCTGACACCATTGTTAAAAGTTATGGCCCGTCTGAAGGACTAACCTGAAATATGGTAACATGACAGGTGTGCATAGTTCATTTATAGTCAAATCATAGTTCATTGCATAGTTCATATTTAAATCAGCCTTATCCAACCACTGTAGAGCAGGAAATTTTAATAGAATATGTGTATGGGCACTGCACTATTCCTGCGCTAATCAAATGACAAGTGTAAACATGCAGTTTTTTAGTAGAATTGATCTACTGCTGCTAATGCATCATCTCGAGCACCTCAGAAGTTTTATGACATTGATTACTAACAGTTAAATTGCAAAAAGAACAGATAAAATGATTTTTTGGGCATTTCAGGTTCATAAACATCTTATATTTTTTTTATAAAATCTTATTGTATTTTAATATGTGTACATCTATGTTCAAATGATCATAAAAAACTGATGTTAAGTGGAAAAAAAAGTTAGCTGTGCTTAATGAATCCTTTATTTTGATATTTGATTTGATATTCATTCATTGTACTACAAGTGTGGAAGTTTTTCATTTTACATATTCATCAAGTGGCATAATTAAAACTGTTAAACAGTTCAATATTGAAAACACAGAGGATCACTGGAGAATGTCACTTTAAGTATTTTATTGTATAATTGAGGCAAGACTTAATGAAATTTAGTAAATTGATTCTGTTAACGTCAGATGAAATGAGTAAAACGGGAAAATTAACGACCCATATCTATTTTGCCAGTTCAAATATCCGATAGGATAATGCTTGATCAATTGCAACAGTCTTATGAAATTTTTCATGATGACCATATAGTTTTAATATGGGTCTATTCCAGATATTTATTGCATTTTGAGCATACATAATATTTTCATGCATTTATTAAGAGGTAACAGTGGTATATTTATTTCTTAAATAGTGTCCCCAATTTTTCTGGAGTCTATATCATTAGTGGAGCAGATATCTCTCTAATAAAATTAAATCAATGGTCTGTCCACGCAACAGTTACGTATGATGTAATGCTGTGAAAGTAGTCGAAACAGCCTACTAGGTATTCAGTCCATTCACATCCCGTCAATTGTCTAATTCTCTTCATATATTTGATTTTTGCTTATTTTTCTATATGGTCATATGAACCAATTTAAAACACAAAGACAGTAGGTTTTTTTCATTAAATTTCCATGTGGCTCACTGTCATACCAGTTTAATGAGTTATAATCAGCAAATAGTACTAAATCTGCCATTTTCCACACCATATAGAATAGGTCATTTACATATACTAAAAATAAATAGAGACCCTTAATAATACCTTGAACCACCCCAATTTTGCAAGTACACATTAATTATTCGGTATTTGTTATTTAGCTGTTTTCTTAAGTCAGATATGCATTCTCAATCTGTCTGTTCCTGGTTAATTATGTTAACCACAACCTGTTTTTCGCTAGAGCTGCATTTACTGATTAATCAATGGGTTTATCAAGTGCAGACGAGGTTGCCTTTGCCTCTAAAGATCGTGAGCTACTTATACTAATTAAACAGAAAATATAAATCTTAAAATAATTGTTTCTACTGTTACAGGAAGCTATCCTTTCCGACAATGCCATGGTATCTTACCATGCCCTGGGCGTCGTGGCTGGCTCACGAAAAAATGACAAACTATCGACAGTGAAGTTGGTTACACGTCTTGGTCGATCGCCTCTGAAATCTCCATATGCATTATGCCTACTCATTCGTCTAGCAGCTCAGCTGGTTGAAGATGATGATTCTGATGCCTCACAACCCTATATCGATTTTATAGAATGCTGCCTTCGTCACAAGTCTGAAATGGTTATCTACGAAGCTGCTCATGCCATTGTTAATCTGAGAAAGACTGCTAGAGATTTGGCTCCAGCTGTATCAGTCTTGCAACTCTTCTGTGGCTCATCTAAAGCTTCTCTCAGACTTGCTGGTGCTCGCACATTGGCTAGATTGACAGCAAAACATCCTACTGCTGTGGCTGCTTGTGCTGTTGATTTGGAAAACTTAATATCAGATCCCAATCGCTCGGTAGCTACTTTAGCCGTCACAACTCTTCTTGCTACCGGTGCTGAAAGTTCAGTAGATCGATTGATGAAGCAAATATCGAGTTTCGTGTCGGAAATCTCTGATGAATTCAAGATAGTGGTTGTTAGAGCAATTAGACGTTTATGCACAAAGTTTCCGAGAAAACACCAGTCTTTAGCTGCATTTTTGGCTGGCATGCTGCGTGATGAAGGTGGCTTGGAGTATAAAGCTGCTATCGCTGATGCTATTATAGCTTTGGTTGAAGAAAATCCAGATGCTAAAGAAACTGGATTGGCACATCTATGCGAGTTTATTGAGGACTGCGAACATACAGCTTTGGCTGTCCGCATTCTTCATTTGCTGGGTCGTGAAGGACCAAAATCGCGTCAACCCTCAAGATACATAAGGTTTATATACAACAGGGTCATATTAGAATCAGGACCCGTTCGAGCCGCGGCTGTTTCTGCAGTGGCACAGTTTGGTGCTCAAAGGCCAGAACTATTACCCAATATTAGTGTACTGCTTTCGAGATGCCAAATGGATGATGAGGATGAAGTTAGGGACAGAGCTATATATTACAGCGCAATATTAGAAACTGGAGACCAACAATTGATCAGTGACTACATCATAAATGTAGCCAAACCTAATCCGGTATTGTTGGAGAAGGCTCTGAGAGATCATTTAGCAACACAACCTGAAGACCAGTTTGATATTAATGCTGTGCCAACTGAGGAAGAACCAAAGGAAAATAAGGAAGCAATTGTAGAAATTGAAATCAAGAAGCCGGTACAGATGTCTCTGGAAGAACTGTATGCTGAGCAGCTATCTAAGATACCTGGAATAGAAAGACTTGGGCCAGTATTTAAAGCGAATCTACCAGTTGATTTGACTGAAGCAGAAACAGAATACAGGGTCCGTTTGATCAAACACATATTTGGGCGTCACGTGATCCTCCAATTCGAATGTGTGAACACATTAAGTGATCAATTACTGGAAGATGTCCATGTGAGATTGGAATGCCCACCAGAATATGAAGTGAAAGCTATAACTCCATGCCAGAAGTTAGCTTATGATAAACCGGGGAGTGTCTTTCTTATAGTAGAATTTCCAAGTGGATTCTTGGATAGTTTGGGTAGTTTTGGAGCTACTTTGGAATTCACAGTTCGTGACTGCGATCCTACAACTGGAATACCAGATCCCGGTGAAGGTTACGCTGATTCATATCCATTAGAGGAGTTTGAGATAGATTGTTCCGATCAAATACGAGCAAGAGCTGCGACTGATGATTGGGAGCAAACTTGGGACAGGGCTGCCAACGCTCCAGAAGCTTCGGACACTTTTGTTTTACCCCAAAATGACATAAATGAAGCTGCTAAAGCTGTGTGTGAACATCTCGGTCTACCGAAAGGAGCAATAGTCGGGGATGCTGTTAAGGAGATTCGAGGAGGTGGAATATTTAGAGGTGGAGCTCCAGTGCTTGTCAGAGCTCGGTTGGCGTCAAGCAGTGGAGGAGTCACCATGAAGCTAGCGGCTCGATCACCGAGAGAAGATATAGCACATTTGTTACTTGCCGCCATTGGATAAAATTAAAGTATTAAGTGTAATAATATATAGTTATTATGAGAAGCCCACTGCTTTATAGTTTATTTTATGTAATTGCGTTCAAATTTGTGTAATTTTATGAGAATAAATAAACTTGTATTTAAATTTGTGTTTTTGGATTTTTAATTTTGTCACTTGCTCGGCGGTGAAAGAAAACATTGTTAGGAAACCCGCAAGTCCTAATCTAAGAAAGGTCTGATTTTCTCTCTGGGTAGCAGAGGTCTGACGGCAGTCGCTCTATGCTAGGGATAACGCTAGGAAGAAAGAAGTAAAATGTACTCAAATATACTTACATACATAGTATATTTACTAATTATATAAACATGTTACCAGATTTAAGGGTCGCTAAAAACAAATTGTTACCCAAATGCAGTAAAAATTGTTGCGCGTGTAAATATAACCGAACACGCAGGTTAAACAATGTCCATCGCAGCCTGTCCATGGAAGGATTTATCTATCTTGAGCTTCTCCGTGCTCGGAGGGCACGTTAAGCCATCAGTCCTGTGTCCGGCTGTTGTCGACAGTGGTAAGTTGGGAGGCAGAGGCTTTCGGGCGGCTAGAAAACACTGGCCTCTGCAAATCGCAGGTTTTTTGTTTTACTCCCGACGTGACACCCCGGTCGTGCGTTAGTCATTCTTATGAGGGGGGCACCCTCACTACAATGATGGGAGGGAGGGCTAGTGAATCCTCATGGATAGTCTTATGGAAGGCCGCACGAGTTATGTCAGACTCTTGTTGGCTAAACACCACCAACTGACTAGCCGGGAAGGCTTCATCGGTAGCGATGGCCCTAGGGGAACGGGGTGACGCAAGTCCGCATTCAGAATTTCATAACCTTTATAGTCGATAGCACGGATGGACTGCGCCTGTTATAAGGCCGACAGGTCAATCCGCTTAACCGCAAATATAAAATAATTTAGACGGGAACTAGAGTGATATGAGATAATAATGTGGGGGCACACGGGGGACACCGGAATGGTAGATGTAGATCATGTTTCCTTATTCCGCAATATCTTCTCTACCAAAAAAAAATCGGTATTTTTGCGAATCTAAGGAAACCATTTGACAGAGTTGTGCGACTAGCGTGGTATCGTCCGCGTATAATACACATTTTTGGTTATTTCTGTCTATAACTTCACGCCAAATCGCTTGCGGTATAGGCAGAGAGAACCGAGCGCCACGTGACTCGATCCTTACACACCTCACTCGCATTTTTGGTTAATTGACGTGGGTAAATCGTTGAAGTAAATAATGAATAGGATATAATGAATCAAAGTGAATTTTTTACTTTTATACTCGTATTTCTATTTTTAATAAAAGCAAATTCCAGATCAGATGGAAAAACTAGCCAGTACATGCCTTGGGCTGATTTCAGACAGGGGCTATCGTTACAGTCTTGATTTCGCGCCCCACAAAACATACCTCTTACTCAAGGGTAATGTGCAGGTTCAACCACGATAACACTTCATTGGAGTATCATTTGCAAATAAAAACTCGGTTTGGTACTTGGGATTACTATTAGACAAAGGTTTTAATTACATTGAACACATGAAGCAGGTTGGAGAAAAAGCCAAAAAGAGCTTTTATGCGTTAACTCGAATTTCCACCTCCACATTGGGCTTTTAAAACGATAAAATTATTTACGTATGTATATCTTCACGCCAAGTCCCTTGCGGGATAGGCAGAGAGAACCGAGCGCCATAAGACGCGGTCCTTGCATACTTCACTCGCTTCTGTGACATTCATAGCTCTTTTCATGCACGCTCGCCGGTTCCTGGGGCTTCTGACATCACCTTCTGATAAAACACGACCAATTTGGTCATGGTAGGTTAGTCTCGGCCTTCCTCGGCTCCTACATCCTTCCACTTTTGCATTGTATATCTGTTTCGTCATTCTTTCGTCCCGCATTCTTTCTACATGTCCGAACCAACGGAGCATGCCCTTTCTTATCTTAACAAATTATTTACGCAGCCACATATTTAGGATGTATTTACGTACGGTTCACCTGCATGGGCTGATAAGGCTACCATAGGTGCTGCGTGTCTTAAGTTGCTGCAAAGTCAGCGTCTCGCTTTAATATTTTTATGTAAATCATATAGAACTCTGAGCACCGAGGCACTACAAGTGCTGGCAGGCGTGTCTGCAATGTATATTATTGGAATCGATGTGTTAGGTAACAACTCACAATTTAGGTACTAGTATATCTGATAAACCGTAGTGCACGGCAGTTGAGCTTCACTTGACTAGCCATCTCTTTGAGGTTTTTAAATGCCTTATTTGTCATATTACTGTCTCTCACTTTGCAAAGAAGTCAATTCCAAAACTTCCTACTCCTACAAATTTCTTCTGAACAAATTAGTTGTGAGTTCCAAGGCAGCTGTAGTTTCACCACAGCCTATTGACGTTCGCAACATCGGGGAACTCCCGGGACAGCAATGAACTTCACTGTTCATTACCTTTTTAGTGGTTAATCCTAGCATTTCTGGCTACACAGGAGACAGTGTACAAGCCTGCTGCTTCAGGACGTTAGACCTCTCACTTCACAACAGACGGTCCCTAAATTAGAGGAGCTGCGATTGGAATGTCTCCCGAGACCCACCACACTCCCCAGACCTTGCTCCAACAGATGTCAACTACTTGCAAGGAAATAAATCTATACCAATGGGGCAGTCCAAATCGCCTTCAAAGATTTTAGTGATTCTCGCTCCCACAATTTTTTCAGCAATGGAATCAATGAACTATCTATAAAATGGCAAAAGTGCATAATAATGGTACAGACTTCGATTGATTAAATATAGTTATAGTTTCATATTTTTTTTTCGTTTTACTATTTCCATATAAAACACAAATTTCATATGTAAGGACCTAAAATATATATATATAAAAAAATATACTGCATTTAGACAGAATTTTGTTTTTATTTCAATTAGGCTAAGGAATAATTTTTAAAACAAAAACATTATAAACTTGAAAACAAAAAAATTAACTTTATAGTATACATATACAGCGAGAAGGCGAAAAGGGATGCAACAGCTCACCGCTCCGTTTCTTCTGGCTACAAAGCACACTAGAAAAAACATAACCCATATATGACAGTGCGTGTAACAATATATAGAAAAACATCTAAAACAAATTCGGTTATATATCCTTTAATTACTGAAGAAATGGATACCGCATATTATACTTGAATCAATTGTCAAATGCGATGCCGCCATTATGGGGGTGTGTGCCGCGGCACTAGTTATTCATTGGTGTGCGCAGAAAAATGGGCGGTTTGTCAGAAACTTGAGGAAACAATACATACAAATAGGTATCAGTTAAGCGAGATTATCAGCGGTTGTTTTCAATTTTGATGCGCCATACTTTTTTGAAAACATCTAGACCAGGGTTTCTCAAACTGGGGTATATTCAATCATTCATTCAATATGCATGTATGTCATTCGACGATAGAGGGTTCGTGACGGTTAAAATTGTTTAAAATTACTTTTACAATTAATCCAATTTGCGACAATAAATAAGTCTACCCATCACATTAATATAAACACGATTTCCTTTTGCCACTGTGTTTGTTCAGGAATTCTGTATGTTTGTCTGTTGCCTATTTTCGAATATTCGAATTTTGACTTCAGATTCGGATTCAGCATAAAAAAGTAAAATAGGAATGTTCAGGAACACCGTTCCTATCTCGTCGGAACATGGTCAAAATGGCCGACAATTAAAAAAAAAATTGAATTGTTATATAATTGACGAGCCAGATGTTCCTCTGGCAATGCAAGCTTGCGCAATTCAAATTTGTATATTGACATAAAATAATCTTATTTTCTTCAACAGCCAATTTCATTACCCTGATCTAGACCAAGACCGAATCTAACCCACGAGCACTGATGCTAAAGTAGATTTATTAATCACTGGGCCACCCACGGTGGTCAAATGATGGCGGAGGACATTTCAGCGATTGAAATTCTTAGAAAAACTTTGAATAAAGTTGTTTAACAACTTTATACATACAATACTTATAATTTATTTAAAACTGGCAACTTTAATCAATACTTTAACAAACACTTATAAATACATCTATAAGAATAAATTTTAGTCACGTATTACACGCGACATTATTACACTGTAAGCTTATCTAATGGCAACTAGATGTAAAATTCTTAATTAAAGATACATTTAATTAACGTAACATATTAGTTAAAGTAACATAGTAACTATTCCTTTTTTTTCAGCGTTATCCCGTTTCCTAATCCATTAGGATTAGCGGGTACCGCTACCTAAGACTAAGGATTTGGCGAAGCTACTGGCTTTTACATGGAGCGCCTGCCGTCGGACCTTCACACAGAGGGCAACCAGAACTTTGTTCAGTAAGATCACGCATCTTTCGAAATATAAATTCTTGGATGTGCTGGTTCCTCGCGATGTTTTCCTTCACAAGTGATTATGTATATAAATTCGAAAACACGAACACGAACTTGGCCAGGATTCGAACCGGGGACCAGTTTGTCAATAGGCCGTTTCTTTGTCCACTGGGCTATCACTGACTAAAGTAAAATTATTTATTAGAAGAGGTGCTTGTCACACATTAATTTCTTAATTAATTAAAGTAATGAACATATTAGTTGAAGCTATATACAGATTTATGGCACATATTCATTAAAACATTTTATAACAGTTTGTTTTAATTGTTAAACTATAAACTGCAATTAGCTGTACACCAATATATCCCTTTCTAAAAAAAACAGTCAAATATTTGGCACTATGGACACCTGCACGGAAAGACATCGTAACTCATTTATCGTAACTTTAGAGGAGAGCGCGTTAAAGATTCAAAAAAATCTTATTATGCTCTGTTAGGCATAAGGCTTAATAGAGCATATTAATAATTTTTTGAATCTTTGACACGCTCGCCTCTAAAGTTACGATGTTTTTCCTTGCAGGTGTCGTGTCATATAACGCTTACATTACTTTTATATTTGTTTATCCCTGCTTATATTAAAGAAACATTTTAATTAAAGGAACATATTCGTTAAAGCTTTTTATTAATTAACATATATTCTTTTAGTCGGTTTCTCTATCACACTTTATTATTAACAATATCTTGCAATTAACTGCACGTTTATAATTTAAGGTTTATTGTTACAAACTTCAATAACAATTAAAACCACTCCCAACACTCGAATATGCACTTGTGAGTCTCAGAGATTAAAGTCTTAATTAAAGAAACGTTTAATTATAGTAACTTATTAATAAACATTGTTCGTTAAGGTGGTGGCGGAGCTTACGGGAACTTCTTACTTGGAAGTAATAAGGGGAAGTTACGCAAGTGAACGTTTGAGGTAGTACGAGCTCGGTGGCTCAGTCGTGAATGACGCGACTTTGACACCAACGCTCGTGGGTTCGATTTTCACACAAGGCAAACATTTGTGTGCATGAACATGTCTGTTTGTCTTGGTCTCGATGTTTTAAGAGGTAGGCCATATCAAAGCAGCCCGTCTGGGGAAGGACCTCCACCTCACAGAAAATCGCAGCAAAATAACAACTGACTAGAGGGTTGTTGTGGTCCTGTATGTGAGTGAGGTCACCAGTAAGTTTCCAAGGAGTTGCTGTGTAAGCAGCAGAGGAGGCATCGCGCGACTGATAGACTACGGTAGTAGTAGAAGCGTTAATAGGCTACGGTACCCGCTTTACATCACGGGAGTCGTATGCTTGTACAGTCTCTGCCTTCCCCAATGGACGTCAGGCGTGATGATTTGTATGTATGTATTATACTCAACTGCCAGCAGAAGCAGCAGATTCAAGAATCCATATACACGCAAAATGGGCGGCCATGGTTACTATTTAGGAATAAACGGTCAGGTTTCAAGTGACTATTATCTAGATTTTTTTTTGATATGAATGAATTCTTCTCAAATATAACATACAAAGGTTCATTATAAGTTATATTCATATGTCAGTTTCAGTAAATAAACTTACATGCTAATTAAAGTAACAGCTTAATGAGAAAGTTGATTAAATCACTTCCTACAAATCGTTTCTGCTCGAAATGGTTAAGTCAAATTAGTAGGCAATCAGTTATTGACTAATGTAATTTAATTATTAATTTAGCGTATAAGTCGCATAATTAATTTAACACCGTTGTTTAATTAAAATGTTTTCTTAATTAAAAACAGCAGATAATTAAAGTATCTGTGTAAATTAATGTAACTAAATATTATTACTGCATGTTTATGACATGTCAGCGACATCTATTCGAATATATTATAATATACAGGACTCTGTTCATATTTATGTAATGGTGTTTCCAAATCTCCATCAGCTATTGAGATCACAATCTTCAGAGCATCTTCGAGCATTTCCGCTTGTTCCAGGCATTTTGTTACCACTTGTCTGAAAAATAAATAGCAATAATATAAGCCTATGAACCATAGTCTAGGAAAGACATGGTATCCAGAGCCACTGAATTATTAAAAAGAAAAAATATCATAAAGAACGGGTGAGATGAGATCGATTTGCACAGCGGGGAATAGTGTTCGTACTAAGTTCTATTATTTATGCTACACTTGCGTGCAAAAAACACCTGATGTAAAGTGGTTACCGTAGTCTATCAATGCTTGTTATACTAAGTATCTATCACGCGTTGCCACCCACGCTACTAACACAGCGACTCCTCGAAAGTTTACTGATAACCTCACTTGGAGGAAGACAGCATCTCTTAAAAAAGCAGTTTTCGGCTGCAGTTTTTTGTATTTAAGTTCGTATCCGGGCTAATGCACGTAAGATGTGTCGGCCGGGGGATAGTTGTGTATCAATGAGCTGTGAACGCTTGCAATTCAGGAAGTATTTATTGTGCATTGCTGCTTCCGCTGCTAACACAACAACCCTTTAGGCGCTGGTAATCCCCGGGCACGAACGTGCAATAGCCCAAATATAAACTTGAGCACAGAACACCGTACACAAATAACAACTCTATGATGAGATGTTATGTTCCAACAAGTGAGTTAAGGTACTGGACATTTAATTAAATATTTACAGATGAATAACACAGCGCCCTCTAGCATCAAAACAAAGAAATTTAACTTAGAGCCAAAGTTAAAACTCTCAAGGTTAAGTTGAAGCGACAGTGGCCATTTTTTTATACAACGTCGGGAGGCATCCAAGCATACGGCCCACCTAATGGAAAGCGGTTAACGGGTATAGCCTACGAACACTTGCATAATTATAACTCGTGCGATGCCACCTCTGCTGCTAACGCAACAATTCCTTAGCAGCTTACTGGTGACCTCATTCACACGCAGGAAACACAACAACCCTCTAGGAAGTTGTTATTTGGCTACGGTTTTTGTGAGGTGAAGGTACTTCCCGGCTGTTTTAATGCAGCCTACATGTCTCAAGTACTTATCTTCTTCGCGTTATCTCGGTTCCATTAAATTTGACGGGGTCCGCTTCCCAAGTCTAAGGATTTAGAAGACGAAGCGAAGACACTGATTTAGGTTAGGTCACACACGTCCTTCGAAATATAATTTCTTGGACGTGTGTGTTTCCTCACGATGTTTTCCGTCACCGCCGAGAAAGTGACAACTATGGTACATTAATACGAAAACACGAATTTAGTGGTACATGCCAGGATTAGAACCGGGGACCAGGTGGTCGTGGGGACAGGCCGGTTCCTCATCTGGCCAGCTCTTAAGTACTTACCTGTATCTAGTTATTCGGACATCAGCAGCGGCCTGTGAACTGTACTTCACCAAGGTCTTCAACACTCCATTGCCTACAGACTCTCTATGTATGATACTGAAAATAATCAATTTTTGAATTATATCTAGCATTCTTTGAAGTTCTTATGGGAGAGTAAACCGCTTCGTTACGTAACGCGTTACGTACACCAGTCTGTTTGGCTTCCCTTTCTCTTACGCATACGGTATATGTAGATTAGTTTAAGTTATCACTTCTGTCGGGCGTCCCGAGACGCACACGTTTGTTTTTATTATACTACGTCAGAAGTGCTAGCGTACGGTCCACCTGATGTAAAGCGGTTACCGTAGCCTATTAACGCTTGTAATATACTCGTGTGATGCCCGCCCCCTGTTGCTTACACAGCAACTCCTTAAGAGCTTACTTGTGACGCATGAACACAACAACCCTCTAGGGAGTTGATATTTGGCTGCGGTTTTCCGTGAGGGGGAGGCACTTCATCAGAAGGGTTGCTTTGATGCGCCCTACCTCCCTTAAACATCCAGACCCAGACAAACAGACATGTTCACGCACACAAATGTTTGTCTCGTGTGGGGATCGAACCGTCGAGCGTTGGTGTCAAAGTCGCGTTATTAACGACTGAGCCACCGAGCTCGTCAAAATCTAGCATTAATGACACAGGACACTGGAACATAGGGGTATAATATAAAGAGTATGTTACCTATGCAGCGGGCGCAAAATTTTGGCAGTGTTCATATTTTATTCGTTTAGGCTGTAAAATAAAAATGGCAAATAGGGGCGAAAGAAATAACCTCAAAAACGAAACCCTTAACGGGATACTTCACACTAAACTCGGAATGTTAGCTAATAACTGCTCAATTTTGGAACCTAGTACTGCAATGCTCAGTGATGCGAAAAGTTGCAAAAGTAATGCTCCGGCTCGTGATCTTGAAAATTAAATGAACACCAAAATTGAATTTTGTGTTTTATATTTTATGAGTTGACTTCGTTTATTATTATTTTACGCCCTAATTTTAGGTATTTTTTAGGGTATTTTAGGGCACTTTTCTAAAAAAAAACTAGGGTAAAACCAAAAACTTGAGTGGAAACACTGGCGCGGGGTGCCTTCAATCAAATGGTTTATTGGTTTGTAATTGGTACCAAATCAAAAGTACCCAAAACCGAAGAGCAATTTTTTTATACTACGTCGGGAGGCATACAAGCATACGGCCCACCTGATGTAAAACGGGTACCGTAGCCTATTAAGAAGCCCTCCAACCGCAACTACTGCGGCACCGTACAGACCGGATTGTCACAACTGCGCGTGGAAATACCATCGACGCCGTTGCACGTTTCCAGACTACACTGGTCTACAAGGGTCGAGGAGGTTGTAGAGTATGTGAAGATGAAGACCAACTTCACCTTGAGGGTCGAGCGACTGGAATCTCGCCACAAGGTAAACTTTAGTTCCTTTGTGGTGAGGGTTCCAACTCATCATCTGCCGACCTTCATGAATGAATAGTCCTGGCCAGAGACCGCTACACGTCGCCGACTCGACGTGGAATTAGTCATTAGTTTATATTGTCATATATATTTTAATTTAAGATATGTATCTATGGATCCGTGTTGTAAAACCTGTTGTCTGAAATAAATGATTATGTATATATTATTATGTTCTTATATTTATCCCGGTCATTTGATAGGCGTGCGCGGGGATTTGGATCCAACGCGTAGAGGTCTCTTTGAGAAACTTGATGTAATGTTGTATTATTAACGCTTGCTATATATTAAGTATCACTCGCGCGATGCCTCCTCTGCTGCTTACACAGCAATTCCGTGGGAGCTTACCGGTGACCTCACTCACACGCAGGAACACAACAACCCTCTGGGGAGTTGTTATTTGGCTGCGGTTTTCTGTGAGGTGGAGATACTTCCCTAGACGGGCTGCTTTGATGCGCCCTACCTCTCTTAAAACATGCATGAATAGGTTGATGAGTGTGGAAGAAGCGAGAGCGGTATGTTTGGATCGGTGCACCTGGCGCTCCATAGTCTCTGCCTACCCCATCCCATCTGCTTTATTGATTTGCGACTTCCTCTTACCACTTTAGCTTGTAAACAATCCCCAGGACATGTTCGTGTGTCAGCGCGGCCTTATCACGTAAAGTTTTCAATTTGTCTCCTTGAACGTTCTTTTCTCGAAACTCCACGATACTTTCACCGCTGAAAATAAAAAAACTACCTTTTATTTAAGTGCATCATGAAAGGAAGTGAATGCACTCCATTTGTTTATACGTCTGGCATACAAGCATACCACTCACCTGATGTAAAACGGCAAATATTATAGAGATGCTGTGTTACAACGCAACAACCATCCAGGGAGTTGTTATTTGGCTGCGGTTTTCTGCAAGGTGTAAGTACTTTCCCAGTCGGTCAGCTGTTTTTTAAACGTAACCTATGAACGCTTGCAATACACACCAACTCCTTGGGAGGTTACTAGTGACCTCACTCACACGCAGGAACACAACAACCCTAGAGGGAGTTGTTATTGCAGCAGTTGTTGCAGCCAAATGCTGCGGTGTTCTGTGAGGTGGAGGAACTTCCGCAGATAGGCTGCTTTGGTGCCCTGTATGGGAATCGAACTCACGAGCGTCGGTGTAAAGTAGTGTCATTAACCACTGCGCCACCGAGCTCGTCAAAGTTAAATGTTTGTTTTTCTGGTTTTTAAACCTTATACGGTGAACCAGTGAATATAGAAGTCCCCGGTTCGAGTCCTGTAGTTAAACGTCGCTGCTGTCAGATCGCTTGACGAAACGTCAAAATGTACGCATTTGACACACGCCGCGCTGCAGTGCAATTGCAGTTTTTTTAGTAGAATCGTCCCACTGGCATGTACCGCTAAATTCATATTTTCAGATTTATGTACAGTAATTATGACTTGCTCGGCGATGCAGGAATCATGCATCGTGAGGAAACACGCACCAAGAAATTATATCTCGAAAGAACTACCTACCTAAGAAAGGTTTGGTTTTTCCTCGTGGTTCTGACGGCGGTCGCTCCATGTTAAAATCAGTATCTTCGTCAAATCAGGTTTACGTAGCGGACCCCGCCAATCCTAATATATTAGGAAACGGTATAGCGCCTAGAAGAAGTAAACTGGTATAAAAACTTACATAAATTTGTAAATAGCCTTCAAAGATAAACTCAATTTGGCCAAAAACATTCTCAACACAGAGTACATTTCCGTATAGTCGCTTTCTAAGCCACCGTTTGCATCTTCTACATCAAAATCCATTACTTCGTCTCTATCTGTCTCCACATCAACACGACCCATAACTTTCTCTCCCTCTGCGTTATTATTCACACAATTGCCATTTTCGGCATTCATTTCTAAACATTCATTTAAAATTTCGTCATTATATTTAGAATCATTATTATTCTGTGAGGATACATTATTATTATTTTCGTATTTATTACTATTTGAGAAGTGCTCATGTAATGTGTCATCTATATTTTCGTCATTATATTGGTATTTATCATTATTTTGTGGGAATACATCATTATTGTTTTCGTACACACTGTGCAATGTATTGTTTTCAATCTTTTCTATACTCATATCTTGGCTTTTATTGTCCGTGACGTCGTCGCTTGTTATCAACGAAGAAATGTTATAGGTCATAGTACTGAGAGTTTCATCAATTTTGGCACAGTCGTGATTAAGTTGCAATTTCTTTTCGAATGCATCTATTAACTTCACGTTCCTTATCACTTTCGGGCCATCAGCTGCCTCATTGTGTTGGAATGTGTTGCCATGCGTTGGCATATGTATATCATTTTCTTTTATCTTTTCTGCATTTGGCGTGGATGTAGTAAATAACTTATTTATTTTCGGTTCAGCTTGTTTGTTTAACAAATCCAGCTTTACTGGTTTCGAATTCACATTGACTGTTTTCTTAACAGTACCTTTGTTATCTGTTTCTTCAGTACGTATTATTGTTTTTGGACGAGCACTTTGATCTGTTTCAGTATGGTTCTTTACATGTTCATTGTCTATGGCTTGATTCATTGTCAACGATTTTGTTTTGTTTATGGTCAATAACTTTATATTCCTGCCGAATGTACGAACAATTTGAGTGTCCTTCTGGATATCCCTCTGCTGCAAAGAATGACAATATATACATAAAACAAAAACAGAATATCCCTTTTTATCGCTATACCTAAAGCACTGAATCTATATATCTATATCTTCGTGCTATATGCTTTGCGGGGTAGGCAGAGAGAACCGAGCGACACAAGAGACGGATCTTACACAACTAACTCTCTTTTCTCACATTTCTAGTTCTCTTCAAGCACGCTCGACAGTTCCTAGGGTTCCTGACATCGCCTTCTGATAAAACACGACCAGTTTGATAGTGGTAGACGAGCATTGGCCTTCCTCGACTCCTACGTCCTTCTAGTTTTTAAGAGGTGGGGCGCATCAAAGCAGCCCGTCCGGGGATGTACCTCCACCTCACAGAAAACCGCAGCCAAGTAACAACTTAATAGAGGGTTGTTGTGTTCTTGCGTGTGAGTGAGGTCACCAGTAAGCTGCTAAGGAGTTGCTATGTTAGCAACAGAGGTAGCGTCGCGCGAGTGATGTTTATTTAATAATTACAACCGTTCATAGGCTATGGTAACCGCTTCACATCAGGTGAGCCGTATGCCAACGTTGTATAAAACTTTCCCGTTGTATCTTCACGCCAGCTGGCTTGTACCGCTATATTCGTGATTTCGAATTTACGTACAAATTTGTAATTATCATTTGCTCGGCGATGAAGGAAATCATCGTGAGTGAGTGTGAGTGAGACGTCCAAGAAATTATATTTAGAAAGACGTTTGACTTAAGAAAGGTCTGATTTTCCCTCTGAGTTGTGGAGGTCTGACGCCAGGCTCCATGTAAAAATCCAGTATCTTCGCCAAATCCTTATGCTGATGCAGCGGACTCCGCCAATACTAATGTATTAGAAAACGGGATAACGCTAAGCAGAAAAAGATATAACTTCACGCCAGGTTTCTAGCGGGATAGACAAAGAGAGCCGAACGCCACATGGCTCGGCCCTAACACATCTCACTCGCTTCTTTAACATTCACAGCTCTTTTCATGCACGCTCGCCGGTTCCTAGGGCTCCTGACATATATATATAAATAACATCGTTGTATATTACTACCAAGCCAAATTCATCCCACTGCAGGGATAAGGGTCTCCCTTCAACCGAAGAGGTTTAGAGTATAACTCCGCCCCGCTGCTTAACTGCGGATTGGATAAACCCATCCATTGATAGGCTGCGGTCGACGTTGTTTAACTTGTGTTTTCGGTTAGAATGACACACGCAACGCCGCCATCGGGCCCCACATGTACATCATTATAATAAATATATTACCTCAGTGTAATCCTTGAGATAGTTGTGGTTGACCAACCATTCGACCACGTCCGCAGTTTTTTTCATAACTGCAAAGAGTAATGTATTTCAGTTTAGTACAAGTACATGGAGACATACAAGCATACGGCCCACCTGATGTAATAACAACGTTCTGGAGGGTTGTTGTGCTCCTGCATGTGACTGAGGTGACCAGTAAGCTCCTAGGGAGTTACTATGTCAGTCAGTCACTTATTGGATGGACTTTACAAACCAACCTTACCTATTTACTCGCAAGAGCACAACAACCAACGACGAAGTGCTTCCCAAGTGAAGATTGTTTTTAAATATTACATTGTCATATCTCTCTTTTACCAGAGCTTTGTTTGCTAGATAGCAGGGTGTACCACGAGCAGTCACGTCATCATTAAATATAACATCATTATATATAAAATAAACTGCTTTCAGCTTTCATCTTTGTCTTTATAATGGGCAAATTCAATGACCATTGGTGCGCTATTTCTTCCTTTTCTATAACACTGCAGTATTAGTGGAGTCAATACGGTATTCTTTACTTAAAATATTTTAGAATAACAACCGATCAGGCTGAAACAGTATGCATGACAAAAGGACCCCAAATTATTTTTGTCTACAACTTATTCGTAGATCGTAATCAGCGACCCCAAAAACTCCCGAGTCCACCGTTTTATCCAATTCTGATGGATATTTTAAAAAATGCTGGATGTACACATTTTTCAGCCGTTAAAGTTCAACTTCGACCTATTTTTATACCATATTGACTGCACAATATGTCAGATGATAATGGTATATTTAAGCTAATGTATAAGGAAGACGGCATAGTCCGCAAGTTCTCTATTTTCTTGTCTGGAAACATTCCTTAATTCCACTGTATTTTTATGTAGCTTCTGCAATTCATTTACCTGGTTTTCAAGTTTATCAATGCGGTTCAATGCAGTCGCGTGTTTTGATTCAAGACTTGTCATCTTGTCAGTCAGAATTTTAAGATTACCAGCACTCGTATGTAGCAGTTCTAGTATATCATCATTCGATTTTATTAATTGAGCATTTTGTATTTTCATCTCATTCATTTCTGAATTAAGTATATCCTTGAAGGATTACGTTAGGGAAGCTTTAAGATCTATAATGATCAGGTAGTTCTGGGTTCTTTCGTTTTCTTAAATTAATATTTCTTATATGATCACGAGTTCATGAGTGAAGATTTGGTTGCGAGTAAAGTAATTTCCCTGATGTAGGTGTCCGTTGCATTGTCTCAAGGTTTTGCATATACATACTGCGTATGGAATACTTGTTGATCCTGCGATCAGGTAGCGGCCCCCACTAACGCGTGAAATGTCAGGTAACGCAGATCGTTTTAGACGTAAGCGACAATATGTCGACAGTTTAGAATTAACACTGATTACTAATGGTAATTGAGATTAATTTTGATTGTATTTATTTTTACTAAAAAAAATTACATTTATCTGGAGAACGTGGCGGCCATAAAATTGGACCAAGACGCACAATTCACCGTTCTGCATTGCGCGAGCAATTTACATCAGGTGGGCCGTATGCTTGTATGCCTCCTGACGTTGTATGAAAAAATTGTTAACTTACAATATTTTCTACACATCGGCAATGGTTCATCATCGCTGCGATTGGGCTGCGGTATTGTTAATTCCTCTTCATCGACGTCTATCGGCGACGACATGCTCTCCCACATGATGGCGAGCGCTTGCTGTGCCTCTGTCAATTCTTGACACTGGGGTTCAAGGACCTGAAATATATTTTTTTATACAACGTCGGGAGGCATACAACCTTCCTGATGTAAAGCGATTTTCTGTGAGGTGGAGGTACTTCCACAGACGGACTGTTTGATGCGCCCTACCTCTCTTGAAAACACCCAGACCAAGACAAACAGACATGTTCATGCACATCAATGTTTGTCCTGTGTAGGAATCGAACCCACGAGCGACGGTGCTAAAGTATGAACCGAGCCATCAAAACGACAGAAAGAGAGTGGTATGAGAGGGAATATGACATAAAAGCGCTGTAATAAACATGACTTGAAATAGATTGACAATATTTTCTATCCATCTGAGCGAGGTCTGGTTTTCCCTCTGGGTTGTGGAGGTCTGACAGTCGCTCCATGTTTAAATTAGTCTTCTTCTTAGCGTTATCCCGTTTGCTAATCCATTAGGATTGGCGGGGTCCGCTACCTAAGGCTAAGGATTTGGTGAAGACAATGATTTTTACATGGAGCAACTGCAGTCAGGCCTCCACAAAGGGGAACCCAGAGGGAAAACCAGATCTTTCTTAGGTTAGGTCACACGTCTTTCTAAGTACAATTTCCTAGACGAGTGGGTTTCCTCACGATGTTTACCTTCACCGCTGAGCAAGTGATAAATATGTACATAAATCCCGAAAATACGTATTTAGTGGTACAAGTCCCCGCCTGGATTCGAACCGGCGACCAGTTGGTCAATAGGCCGATTACTTATCTACTGAACTATCACTGCTAATTCATAAACATCGATATCTTCCCCAAATCCTTAAGATGCCATGTCAAAATCAGTATGTTAGCCAAATCCTTAGTCTTAGGCTAGTGGATCCCGCCAATTAGGAAACGGTAATAACGTGAAGAGGGAGTAAGTGCAGTCCTTACCTTTAAGCAGTCAATCAGCAATGAACCAAGTCCAAATATTCTCGCGAATTCCTTCGACTCCAAACTGCATTGCAGCTTACCTGAAATAAATATTTACTTCACAGTATTTATTGACGTGATAACGTCTTATAAATCGATGAACGCCGACTGCACGCACGAAAAAGCATGACTCATTGTCACGTTCCGCGTGAGCCGAGCGTGCAAGCGAGAGCGAGCGATAGAGAGGCACGATCGACCTAAGCGTTCGGCTTGTGACGCATCTATCTCTCTTCCACTCCATGAAGACAGACAGCGGCAGCACACAACCTACACGTGAACTGTTTTGTCAACTGTTGAATGTTTTCTTATGACAGTATCACGTAAAATTATCGTCCGTAAACCGACTTTACAGACAACCAATTTTTTTATACAACGACAGGAAGCATACGGCCCTCCTGATGTAAACCGGTTACCGTAGCCTATGAACGCTTGCAACACATTAAGTACTCGCGCAATGCGACTTCTGTTGCTAACACAGCAACTTACTTAGAAGCTTACTGGTGACCTCACACACTCGCAGGAACGGAACAACCCTCCAGGGGCTACTTCCCCAGACGGGCTGTTTTGATGGGCCCTACCTCTCTTAAAACATTCAGACCAAGACAAACAGACATGTTCATGCACACAAATGTTTGCCTTGTGTGGGAATCGAGCTCACGAGCGTTGTTGTCAAAGACGCGTCATTCACGACTGAGCCACCGAGCTCGTCAAAAATATTTGTATCTATTAAGATTTAATTAACTGTCGACTATAACACGTTAAGTGACCCGACCTGTAAAATGTGAGGAATATATGTACAGATATGATTCCCGTGTCAAAATTTAATGACTGTACACTTAGCGTACACTTATAAATAAATAATATTTTCTATGGACTACGACCAACTAAATAAAACTACAATTGTGTCTTTTAATTGTAAATCAATTAAAAGATCAGTAGATTACGTAAAGGAATTGTGTAAAAACAATGACATTGTACTGGTACAGGAAACGTGGCTTCTGCCGCACGACTTGGGATTTGCACACAATATTGACTGTAGTTTTGGCTGTATTGCAACGTCATCTGTGGATACGAGCAGTGGCGTTCTGCGTGGAAGACCGTATGGAGGTCTTGGGATATTGTGGCGCAAGTCTAAGTTTCCAAGAGTGACAGTATTGGATGGTTCTTGTGACAGGATTGCAGCTATTCATGTGAAGTTCGGTCTGCGATCTTTTCTAGTGATAAATATTTACATGACTACTGATGACCCCGACAATCTCACCGAGTTTACAAATTGTCTAGCTCGGGTGAGCGCTATAGTTAACGAAAGTGGTGTACAAGCTTAATTTATTATTGGAGATTTTAATTCACACCCAAGTACTCGATTTGGTGTGGAGTTATTGAGTTTTTGTGAGGAACAGAAATGGCAATGCGCAGATATCGAAAAGTTGAGTATCGATTCGGGAGCATTCACTTTTTTGAGTGAAGCTCACGGTACTCACAGTTAGCTTGATCACTGCGTAACTACTCACGCAGCCTGGGAAACAATTGACACAGTGAGCATTATTAATGACGTTTCCTGGTCAGAACACTACCCGATTCGCATTATATGCAACTTTGGCGAAGTGATAGAGGATGTTGTAATTAAAAATAGAATTAAATTTGCCGGTGTACGATGGGGCGTAAGAAACTTGACTCAAATAGAACAATATTATAATTATTGTAATGATAATTTATTACGTATTAAAGATGATTTTATTTGTGACGGCTATAATGGTAAAAAATGTTCAAAATTTAATGACCATTTAAAATTTGTTTGTAATTTTTGTGGTGTTCTACAAAATGCAGCAGCTATCTCTTCCTGTTCTCGCACCGACAATACTAAACGGAAAGAAGTAATAGGCTGGAATGTTCATGTAAAAGACCATCATCAGCTTTACAGATAGTATTTCAGCAACTGGGTCTGGTATGGCAAGCCATCCACGGGTGCGGTAAACGAGGCTATGATAACAAGTAGAAAAACATTCAAGAATAAACTTAAATGGTGCCAAGGTAACAGAGATAAGATTAAATTAGATATTTTAGCTACATATAGAGAGGATAATTTTTTTATTAAATTTTGGAAGGAAACAAAAAAGTTTGATTACAAACAAAGCCTACCTGCAAGCGTCGATGGCGTGCTGGGACACGAACGGATAGCCAAGTCTTTTGCCTCTAGTTTTAAGGTAAACCCGTTACCAGTGTCCACGAATGTATACAATGTACGGGTAGCCGTGAGTCCGATATGACTGTCGTACTGCAGTTCACTGCGGAAGCGTCAAAGGCGCAGTAAAATGTATAAAGTCCGGTAAGTCCCCTGGGCACGATGACTTGAACCTCGAACATACACTTCACGCAGGAAATGGGTTATTTTCGAAATTGGCTGCCCTATATACTCTGTGTGTTGAGTTCTCCTACTTACCACCTGATCTTATGAAAACTGTAGTAGTACCCATCGTCAAAAACATGACAGGTAACGTAGGTTCCTCATCTAATTATCGTCCTATATCGCTTGGGACGATAATGGGGAGGATACTTGAGCGGCTGCTGCAGCCTGAACTTTTTAAAAATTTAAAGATAGACGATGCGCAGTTTGGTTTCCGTCCTGGTCTCTCGACGGATTCCGCTATAGTAACCCTAAAATACACTGTAAATTACTATAGAAGCCAGGGTACCACCATTTATGCCTGTTTTCTCGACCTGAGTCGGACGTTTGACTTAGCGAATTATGAAATTATGAAAGCTAATTAACAATTATCTATCTATCTAAATTCTCTGGGGTAAATTGCTCGGCTCAGGAGTATCAGATACAGTGGTGAATCTATTGAGATACTGGTATGGAAATTAGACAAATTACGTGAAATGGGGTGACGCGACATCTAGCGAATATAGACTAGATTGCGCCGTGCATCAAGGAGGGCTGACGTTTCCGGGCCTCTTCAACGTCTACATCAACGGGTTGATAGAGGAGCTGACGGACACCGGGATTGGTTGCCATGTGGGCGGGATCTGTTTAAACAACCTCAGCCACGCTGACGACATGGTGCTCCTCGATCAAAGGTTTAAGGAAATTACTATCGGTCTGTGAACATTATGCTAATGTGCACGGACTGAAGTATAATGAAAATAAAACAGAGATGTTGATTTTTAAAGCGGATAGGGGTCCAGAAAACGTACCCGTGGTTAAAATTAACGGCTCAGTGGTTCGGGCTGTGCAGCGGTTTAAGAACTTGGGCCATATTCTGATACCTGATCTTAGGGATGATCGGGATATAGAGAGAGAAAGACGGGCGCTGTCGGTTCGGTGTAACATGCTAGCACGTAGATTTGGTAAGTGTAACGACGTAGTTAAGTTGACATTATTTAATGCCTACTGTCAATGTTTCTACACTTGCCAACTCTGGGTTGACTTCACGCGAAAAGTTAGTTCCATGAGAGTGCAATATAATGACGCATTTCGCACTCTCATGCGATTACCTCGCAGCTGTAGCGCTTCGAGGATGTTCGCCGAGGCGAGAGCGCTCAACTTCTTTGCTGTTATAAGAGCGCGTGTAGCCTCTGTCTGGGAGAGACTATGTCGCTCTGGTAACAGCATACTGAGGGCGGTGAGTGGTGGACTGAACAGTCATATAATTGGGATACTGGTAAATGTACATCGGTGCGAGAACCAAAAGTGACTTCTTTTCTAAGTAGTAATTATTATAAATAACATAATATTTTTATAATTTACTATGTATAACTTTACTTTATTTTGTTATTTCAAATTTGAATTTTGTATTCATGCATTTGACATGGCTTCTCATGGCTGCAATAAAGATTTATTATTAGCGACAGACAGCCGGCGTTCCCGCCTGCGAGAGAAAAGGGCGAAGATACTTTTTATTTTATTTAAAAAACTTTATTGACTAAAACATTTCAAACTCAACCCCAAAGACTATATCGCGAGCGTTATTTCCGTGGCCTCTAAAAAAAACCTGGAATCCTGAACAGGGTGAGACGGTTCTTCACGCCTGAGCAGCGCTGCCTTCTATACAAAGCGCAAGTCCGCCCATGCGTGGAGTGCTGTTCTCACCTCTGGGACGGGTCTGCACAAATATCTACTTGACGCTCTCGATAGAATGCAGCGGCGCGCTATACGCGTCATAGATAGCGTTGAGGTCACTAACTTCTTGTACCTCTTCAGCTGGGTAGGGACATAGGTAGCTTCAGTGTTCTCTACCGTATCTATCATGAGGAATGTTCTGAGGAGCTTTTTGACCTCGTCCCTCCTTCTCCTTCCCTCCTCCGGAACACTCGCGCTGGACTAAGATCACATCCACATAGGGTTACTTACCTCCCGTACTAAGAAGTTCGGCGACTCATTTCTTTGTCGGACTATTAAATTAAATTATTAATTAAATTAAATGTCATTTATTTCGGAACAAATTATCCATATAATTAACATTATTATTATAAATTCATTAATATTTCAGATGTCAAAAATTATGATAACAGACAGTCATTAATTAATACATTTTAAATCCAAAAAATAGCAAAATAATACAAATAAAGTTATATATCATCATTTTTGACATCTACCTATTCCACTAGGGGGCAATGAAGGCGCATGCATATCACTGTAACATTGAAGCATCGGTCCGTGCAATCTGTCAGCTACCGTCTTCAGGAGGCTGTTAGAAATGCCACGCACCCGCCTTATCAGGGAGGCGACCCTTTTACGCATAATGCAATAAAAGTCATCGAGCCGATTTTCAGCAAACATCCCTGATGCACTGCAATGTCGTGGCAGCCCCAACATGTTGTTATATTTTACACGTATTAAAATGTGGAATTCGCTTCCTGCGCATGTGTTCCACACTTCCTATAATCCTGGGTCGTTTAGATGAGGTGTGAAGAGGCACCTTAGCGGGCCGTCAAGGGTGGAACAGCCAGCACAGCGTTAATCACTGTGATGGCTGTTCTCACATCTGATTCTCATTAACGCTTTCCATTAGGCGCGATGGGGACACTTTTACAGGCCACATTAAAAACAAAACATTTTGGGTACAAAATGCGGACCTTAATGATAATTGCATTCTCTACGAGTCTACCTTTGGGAGTACAGAGAATCAAGATCGCGGCTTTAATATTACATAAGATAAGAGATTTTCAAATTTTCAAATTGGTCGTGTTTTATCAAAAGGAGATCAGGAGCCCCAGGAACCGGCGAGCGTGCATGAAAAGAGCTATGAATGTTACAGAAGCAAGTGTAGTATGTAACTACCGCGTCTTATGGCGCTCGGTCCTCTCTGCCTACCCCGCAAGGGACCTGGCGTGAAGATATACATATGCAAGATAATAGATTTCATAATACACATACATACTTATATAAATAATACAACATAATACAATCCTCGCAGGGCAGCTTATGGCGAGCTGTTGGAGAGAGTCGAACAGGGCATTCGTCTCGACGTGCCTTCGTCGGTAGGAGTGGAAAGTCAAGAAGGCCCGCATGACTCTCAGCTCTGGCTTGCTTTCATTGGTCGTTCAGAGAGGAGTCGATACAGCATATTGCTATATGAGATGATATGCTCCAGGGTGTTAAAGGGCATAACGCCGCGTGTAACTTCGGAGAAACCGCAGCACACCTCTCGACACCCCTGAGTCACTCACACCGGTGTTAGCCCCGGCCGACTTACTCTGGCATTTCAGAGGTCCATCCAGTGAGTAGTGAGCCACCGCCTGCCGAAAGTAATAAATAGATACGATAGTTATGGCAGGTCCGTCCGTCTCTCTTCTGTAATAGTCCTGTTCTAATAATACCTCCAGATCTCATTTCAAGAATCAAGTCTCATTCAAGCATCAAGAATTTTTGAAAGCAAAGGTAAAATAGATATGGGTCTATAGTTGCTTAATTGCAAAGGAGTTGGAGTTTTCGGAACGGACATTACTAATGCTTTGCCCCAGAGAAATTGATGAGGTGTACATGATGATGGGAAGGAACTTTTTGCTTCATTTGTAACGAAACTCAGTAAAGGCAAGAGTGTTTACCATTTTTATCTCGTTTTGTTGAACGCACTTTAATGGGCGATTACCGTCATTTAGCTATTAGATATTATACTACGTCGGGAGGCAATCAAACATACGACCTATGAGATACAACCACTCCGCCACCGATCTCATCCAAAATTGTACCGAAATAACTAAATGTACATGGAGATCTCCCAGAAGTGAAATATGTATGGTATTACATACCTCGCTTGCATGAATTATTCAATATCAAAAGAGTGAGTTCATCGCCATACATTCTGACTTCGTTATTGTCATACATTTTCTTTGTGCACGTCAACGCTTCGTGAAGAGTCCATGGTGGAGTCAGGCTGTTGATTACTGAGTTTGTATTCTGCGAAATAAATTAACTTTTAAAAATAATAACTTGTATATGTGATGATGACGAAAGAGAGATAGGTCAAAACTAGTTTAGAAGAGATATTGAGCAAGTCAATTTGCAGCAGATCAACTGCAGAAGCATCTTTACTAGAAGAACGCAACTCTAGTTATGGAGTTAGAATTCTGTGGATGAGTTATAAAAATGCAATCATTAAAAAACATATAACTGATATATGACGAGCTCGGTGGCGCAGTGGTGAAACACGCGGATACGCTACTTTGACACCAACGCTCGTGAGTTCGATTCCCACACAATACAAACATTTGTGTGCATGAACATGTCTGTTTGTCTTGGTCTGGGCATTTTCTATGTAGTATGTATTTACAAAAAAAATGTATTTACGTATGTTTATCAGTTGTCTAGTACCCATAACACAAGTTTCGCTTACTTTGGGGCTAGATGGCGCTGTGTAATTTGTCCGACAATATTAAAAAAAAATATGATGAAAGAGAGATAGGGCAAAGCTATAGTATATGAACGCTTTCAATACATTAATTATCACTCGCGCGATACCACCTTTGCTGCTAATACAATAACTCCTTAGAAGCTCACCGGTGACTTTACTCACATGTAGGAACTCAACAGGAATGTTATTTGGCTGCGAATTTATGTGAGGTGGAGGCACTTCCCCAAACGAGCTGCTTTGATGATTTACGTCTATTATAAACACTCAGGCCAACACAAACAGACAGACATGTTCATGCACATAAACGTTTGTCCTGTGTGGGAATCGAATAATTCACGAGCGTTGGTGTCAAAGTAGCGTTACTAACCACGGCGCCATCGAGCTCGTTAAAACGGTAAACGATATCCGCTTCCCATTCTGTGGACTGTACGTTTGCCTGAAAATGTGTTAACGATAGATAAACTCACCTGTAACAAACTCGACAATGCTTCCTCCATAATCTGAGTATACGTGCAGACCAATTCTTCCATTTTCAACTTTATTATCTCCGACATAAGCTCGTTTTTTACTTCAAACTTAATCAGTTTTCCATCCAAATTATTTTCAACATCTTGACACACAATTTTCGGCCTTTCCACCTTCTTCATAAGCATGCTATTCAATTGTTTTAATTTTTCATCAACATTAGCATAAATCCTTACAATGCTCGAAGGGTCTGACCGATCGGTGTTGTATGTAACTTTCTTTTCTATACCTATATTAAAATCTTTATAAAGATTAACATTAAATTTATCAATTTCAGATCTCATTACTCTATTCATAGATTTCACTTTGACTTGTAACTTGTCTATGTCATTATTTATATCAATATATTTACATACATTTGTTTTATTCGGTTTTTTCTTAACATTCGCATCAGATTTATCGACTTTAGATCCTATTTGTCTATTTAAAAGAATCTTTTTACCTTGAAGCTTGTCTTCAATAGTTTTTCTGTCAGTTTTGTGAATTGGAATAGAAGTATCTTTACGTTTACATTCATTCTGCTTTGTCGATATATTTAGATACTTATTGTCATTTTCAATTAGTTTTATTGATTGACCGTTTTTATCACTTGATTGTGCTTTTATAGTACTGTTTTTATTTAATTTTTCTGAATCGTATGTAATTTTATGGCGTTGATACTTTGAATTTAATGCAGAACAATTATCTTGTATAAATAATTTTTGCATATTGACTCCTATTTCATTAGCATCACTTTCATTATCATAACTGTAATCATTTTGATTTACAGATGTATCTTCATTTATTAAATTATTGATATTTATTGAAGATATAACATCACTAGCGTCTGCATGTTCATTTGTAACTTTTATATCTTTAAATAACGGCATTTTGAAAACGTTAACCAAATTTGTGTCTTTGTTTAATAAGAATGGATTGATTTCATCTATACTTTGTAAAAATAGATTTGGATTTATCTCATTTTTTAGAGTTATTTGTATATTCATGTAATTTGAGCTATCTTGTTTAAACATGTCGGTCATGACCACACCATCTTTGGTACCTTGAAGTGTAGAAGCACCTATATTAATTAAACTTGATTTTTGACGTAATTTATTGTCATCCGTTATTAATGTCTGAAAAAAAAAACGATTAGTGACGTGTAAATGTGAGCTAATGGCATTGATGCGCGTGTCATTTTAACGGAACGCGCAGGTTAAGCAGCATCGACTGCAGCCCGTCCACGGATGGGATAAATCTCGACCTTCAGAGGGCACTTTAAGCCGTCGGTCCCGGCTGTTGTCGATAGATGACAGTCGTTAATCTAAATCAGTGGCCTTCGGGCGGCTTAAAAATACTGGCTTTCGTCAATCAGCAGCATGGTGGAGTATGCTCTAAACCCTTTCGGTTGAACGGAGCCCCATGTACCTGCAGTGGGATGAGTTAGGGTTGGTGCAGTGTAGTAGTAAATGGCTCAACACATTTGGAGCTAAAGTCAACCTCCTCCGTTTGTCCGTCAAACAGAGGCAGGGCATGGCAACATTTTTTTAATACAACATCGGGATGCATATAAACATACGGCCCACCTGATGCAAAGCGTTCATCATAGGCTATGAACGCTTGCAATACATTAACTATCACTAGAGCGATGCCACCTCTGCGACTAACATAGCAACTCCTTAGTGGTGACCTCATTCACAGGCAGGCAGTTCTCTTAAAAACACCCAGTTGGAGATAAACAGACATGTTGCACACAAAAATAATTGTACTATGTAGGAATCGAACCCACGAGCGTTGGTGCCAAGGCAATGATAAAACAAAACTTACATTGTCAACAGATTCCTGTTGAATGTCCTCATTGCTTGTATCGCTATGTTCATTTATAAGAAATCTCACACGTTTTTTTGGAACACCCTCAACGGAAGAAGACTTGGGACCACTTGTTTTTGTCGTATTACCTGAAATAATACAGCATGGTCCTTTAAATGTAAAGACAACCTCGTCTGAATTGTGATCTAAATTACTTTCGAGTGCTTCCGCTACCGATTAGTTCAACGAAGTAGCGCCGGCCGGCACTCATCCACTACAGTTAGAGATAAATTCCATCGCTGCCATGGCTGCTCCGGTCGTCTCTGCCGAATAACATCGTCTGGGCGAGGCAGGGACGACTGGAGCAGCCATGGTAATGACGGCATGCATCTATTAACGGTATTGGGTGGGTGTAGGCCGGAGCTAGTTAACATGAACTAAACGGTAGTGGAAGCATGTTATAAATGTTAAAGAAGCGAAGCGTGTAAGGACCGAGTATTGTGGAGCTCCGTTCTCTCTGCTTACCACCCACAAGGGATTTGGAAGTTATAGATAGATAGAAAACTTTCTAAGGAATTGTTTTTTTCAACGGTGTTCTGTAAATATTTGTGTGTCCCATCTCTCTATTGCCCAAGCCCTGTTTAGGAATCCGCAAAGTGCACTATTAGTAAGAAAAATTGGATTTAGCTCTAAAAAAAGATGTTTATTTAAACAATGTCGGGAGGCATACAAGCATACGACCCGCCCGATGCAAAGCAATTACCATAACTTATGAATGCTTGCAAAGTTTTAGAACAGACAGACAGAATCAATTTCGTTCGTTAACGTACATTGTTGACGAACGAAATTGATTTGTCTGAATCTATCAGACCTTGACACAACATAGCATCTAAAGCACATTTAATAGCGTCGGCACTTAGTATGTAATTTCCAGATAATGTAATGTAATGTAGTGTCCTAGAAAAGTGATGCGTAACATAGAAAATTCTGAATTGTTTCAATAATCAAATTAATTTAAAAAATCTTTATTGACCACAATACAGTAGGTACAAAAGGCGGACTTAATCCTTATTGCATACTCTGCCAGTCTACTATTATTGAGAGTGAAAAAAACAAAATTTAATTCAATTTAAATTCAACAAGATGAATGAAAAGAACATACATCTGACAATACATATAATAAACATAAGAATGCAGAAATAACTAATAATAACATAATAATAATAAAGTAAAAATAAATAATCAGTGATACAAATTATTGCACAATATACATACACTTACTAATAATAGAGGTTGAAGTGTGAAATTGCCGTTTTATAGTAATAGATACTTTAAATTGACATTTAACAACAATATGGTGTGAGATTTTCGAGTGAAATTTTTTTCACAAGATACATATGAGGTTTTTCTTTTAAAAAATGTGCAACATTTGATTTTCGAATTTCAATTGTTTTTTTTTATTCAGCTTAGACGGGAAAGATGGATACTTCGAAAATCAAAGTAATTTTTGAATACGAGTTCCGACGCGAACTAACGCGGCACAAATCTCAACATCAATCTGCTTGCAATATCAGCGTTTGAAGAGGAGATTGCTAATGAACGCGCGGTGGATTAAATGCTTTCGTAATGGAAACTTCCGACTTGAAGAACGAACCACGTGGAAGACCGCCCACATAGGTGAATAACGCTCAATTGAAGGAGATGGTGGAAGCCGATCCGAGTGAGTAATTAGCGGCATAGTTTAACGTTACCTTACCTACAATATTGACTCATGTGCATCAAATCAATAAGATAAAAATATATGAAAAATGGGTGTCTCGTGCTTTCACTGATGATTGTGACATGTGACGAAAAGTGGATTCTTTGCGATAGCCGTAAGCGAAAAATGTAATGGCTGACCCCAGGTCAAACGCCTCAACAGTGCTCTAAAGCAAAGCTTACCAATAAAAAGGTAATGTTTGGTGACAGTTTGGTGGTCTCTTCATGGCGTTATTTAACTATAGATTTCTCAGGTCTGGTCAAGCAATAACAGCAGATGTTTACTATGCCGAACTTCGAACAATGATGGTGAAACTGGCAATCTCGGCTCGTGAATCGATCTTCACCATTATTGCTCCATGATAACCCAAGACCTCACACTGCACGAGAAACCATTGTAACTCTGCAGGAGCTACTGTTAGAAACCATAAGACATTGGTGGCGGAAGCACACAAAGCAGGTTAGATCAAATTGCGCATAAGACATCCTCCGTACTCATTAGACCTTGCTCCAACAGACTACCATTTTTTTCGTGTTTTGAACAATTTTCTACGTGGAAAAAAAATTTCTTCCCAAGAGGCAGTACAAAATGCTTTCACACAGTTTGTCGAATCCCAGAGTTCTATCGCAAAGACATAAATAAATTTCCGATTAGATGGCAGCAATGTATAGATAATAAGGGTAAATATTTTGATTAAATAAATATGTTACATATTTTTTTATTTTTCAGTACAAATCGGCAATTTCATACTTTAACCCCTAATATTACTTGACCTGCCTAATATTACACACTTGGATATTGGGATATACATTCGTTGCGAAGTATTAAGCAATATTGCTAGTATATGAAAACAAACAATGTACTTACATTCTATATCATTGGATGAACTTCCTAAATCAAAGCCCCTCCTTCGTTTCGCCATTAACAAAAATCTTAAGTCAGTTTTTACTACATTTTCGGATGAATCAACATTCCTATTTTCAGTCTGATGATGTGGCAATAGAGAATGTGCCCCTAAATCATTGCTGTTTACAAAAATATTGCTTCTTAAATTAGGATATTTAGCTATTGATTGGTCGTTTACAGTTTTAAACAATTTATTTCTTTCTAATAATGACTTTGTACGTGGAACTTCATAGGTTGGACTTAGACCTTTAGTTTGAAAGCTGGTATCATTAGATTTATGTTCAACATCATTCGAAATGACAACTCTATTACACTGTTCGTTAGAGCATGTAAATGGAAATTTTATGCGACAATTTAAATCATTGGATTTATCTTCAAAATCATTTGAAACTACTCTTTTAACAGATTCGGATTGTGTTAATCCTTTTATTGGATGAAAATTTGGTGTGCTGATCGGTTCAAATATTGGCACATGTGCTTCATTTGATTTCCTCATACTTGCATCAGTTGCGCCAAATATTTGTGTATCTATTAAAAATTCTGATTGATTCTCAATTTTCTGTATATTATCTTGGAAGTTTACAAATCTTTGTGTTAAAGGTATGTTGCAACTTTGTACTATCACATTATCCCGGTCGTCGCAACTATGCGTGTTTTGGTCCAATATTTCCGTCTTTACCACAGTATCGGTCATAAACATTGGCCTGGGCAGCTGAATAGGAGTCCATATAACGTTTTGCATATATGGGTCGACATTTGAAACATATTTTGGGAAAATTGCTTGATTGAATTGAGTACTAGGTTGAACGAATTTGTGATAAGAATTTTCGATATATGGTTTTTGTTGATTCAAAATAGTTCTGCGTAGATTAATAAAATGTTTTTGGGTGTGAATAGGATTCTGCATTACTTCTATGTTGGAACTTGGCGGTTTATTTGTTACGGAAATGTTAAATAATTTATGTGGGACCACTTGGGACTTGTTCTGCATCGTCGGCGGGTTAGAACTATTATTAGTATTTAAAATATGTGACGTTGTGTTTGGGATTGAAATGTTAAATAACTTCTGGGAGGTGAATGTTGCGTTATTCTGTTTTATAGGCACGTAAGAATCGTTATTGGTGTTGGAACTATTTGACACTGAAATGTTAAATAACTTCTGGGGGGTGAATGTTGCGTCGTTATTCTGTTTTATAGGCACGTAGGAATCTTTATTGGTGTTTGAATTATTTGACATAGAAATGTTAAATAACTTCTGGGGGGTGAATGTTGCGTTATTCTGTTTTATAGACACGTAAGAATCTTTATTGGTGTTTGAATTATTTGACATTGAAATGTTAAATAACTTCCGGGGGGTGAATGTTTCGTTATTCTGTTTTGTAGGCGCGCAGAAACCGTTATTATTGTTTGAACTATTTAACGCTTTATTTGACATTGAAATGTTAAATAATTTCTGTGGGGTGAATGCAGCCGTATTCTGCATTGAAGGCATGTTGGTACCAGTAGTGGTGTATGAGCTACTAGACATCTTATTTGGTATTGAAATGTTAAATGCGTTCTGTGGCATGCACTTTGCTTTACTGTGATCATCATTGGATATGGATGGATAATATTCATCCAACGGTGGGCTGCCTGGCTCTGGATAGCAATGTAACTTGTCAGCTATTTCATGTGAAATATCTGTTCTTGTAGATTTATTCTGAAAAGAGAAATATAAATGTAAGAGTTGATCTGAAAGGGTGTCTGTCAGTGTTAAGGTAAAAAAAGGACAGGTGGTTCGGACATGTAGAAAAAATTCACGCTGTAAGAATAATGGAATACAGAATGCGAAAGTGGAAGGATGTAGGCCAAGATTCACCTACCGTAACCAAATTGGGCATGTATTATCAGAAAGCGCCCTAGGAACAGAAGATCGGATGAAAGGAGCTATCAATGTTAAAGAAGCAAACAAGGACTTAGTGTGAAGGTACAGGTACATCATCATCATTTCAGTGCATATTCGTCCACTGCTGAACATAGGCTTCCCATCTCATAGATAGAAATATAAAATAAACTGCACCAACCCTAACTCATCCCACTGCAGAGATACGAGTTTCCCTTCAACAGAACGGGTTTACAGCATACTCTACCACACTGGTTAAGTGCAGATTGGCGGCTAGCGTTTTTAAGCCGCCCAAAGGCCATACACATATAGATAAACATTTGTAAGCATGAACATGTCTGGTTGTTTTGGTCCGCCTGTTTCCCCGTCTGGGGAAGTACCGCCACCTGACAGAAATCCGCGGCTAAATAACAACTCCCTGGAGGGTTGTTGTGTTACTGCGTGGGAGTGAGGTCACCAGCAAGCTGCTAAGGAGTTGTTGTGTTAGCAGCAGAGGTGGCATAGCACGAGTGATACTTACGTATTACCAGCGTTCATAGGCTATGGTAACCACTTTACATCAGATAGACCATATGCTTGAATGCCTCCCGAGGTTGTAAAAAAAAAAGAAAACTAAATAAATTAATATTATGTAAAATTCGTAATTAGGCAAGGAGAAAAGAGCATACAACTTGATGGGAAGCAGTGACCTGTGAAGTTTGCAACATGAGGGGCATCGCTCACATGTTGCAAACTGTGAAAACTGCCTCACATCTTTTTTACTGTTGCTGTTTTTTTTGAAAGTTGCAAACAAGTTTAAGGAAATTCAGGAAAAAAAAATAGCACACACTTGTATTTTTTTATTTAATTTAAGTATTATTTGTTTAATTACATAATTTTGCATGTGTATTTATTATTACTCTTCACTTTGGCCGTCAAAATATTATTATTTTAAAAATAATTATAAGAATCTGAATAATTGATTTTTAACTTAATTAATAGATGCTGTGCTAGCGATGAAAATATAGTAGGCAATTTGATCTAAACTACTTTGTGTGCTTCCGCCCACCCACTACCGTTAGTAGATGCATGCCGCCGCTGCTGTGGCTGCTGGGGTCGTCTCTGCTCGCCTTGCCTCGTGTTCGCCATCTGAAATGTGAACCGCATGCACCCGCCACCGTTGCTGCCCTGGCTGCACCAGTCGTCCCTGCGACACAAGTGTCTCTCTCCACAAGGCATCCTCAGGAGCTGTAGATGTTAGTCGTTGGAATAACATGCTACGAATATTCGTAAGCACACAAAGTAGTTGCCTGTAAATTTGACTTTCACAAAGTAACGCCTGAATCTATTAACTATATTATACTACTATATTATTTATCTTTAATATATAGTACAATTGGCTAAAATATAGTAAGGTACTATATATTATAAATATGGGTATGGGTGGTAAACCTAATGATGACACATGCCTTGTTAATGGCGAGTGGTTTGTACACCAAATGTAGCTTATTGCGTGAAGAGTGGTAAATTAAACAAAAATACAGAGCATTATTTTAATACCGTTGAAATGAAAAGAAGCATATGGCAGGTGTGACCGTAAACAGTTAGCTGTAGCCTGTGGACACATGCGACTGCAGGGATTTGGAAAACCATTGCCAAGTTGTTGTGTTGCTGCATGTGAGTGAGGTCACCAGTAAACTCAGTAAAGTAAAAAAAGGAATAGCAGAGGTGGCATAGCGGGAGTGATACTTAATATATTGCAAGGATTCATAGGCTACGGTAACCGTTTTACATAGAAACGACAGGAATAGATGCTCTGTATGAGATATTGTAGTATGAAGAAGTAACCCGGTATTTTTCCGCTTGCAATTTGACAATTGCTATTTAATTTTTTTTGCGCGAGGCTATTGAAATAAGAAAACACCCCAATTTCAATAGAGAAGATGGTTGGCAAGTACCACCTGCTTGGGATCCAGTCCTAAAAATAATCAAGTCACAAATCTAAAGATCTACTAAAAAATGTTCGGACACTGTAAGCGATTTTTGTGTGAATCGGAACATATATAATTAATCCATCCATGTCGGTAGATATAATAATTGAATAACTAATGTAAGACAAATACCACCTTAGTCTTTCCTGCGACCACGGACGCTACAAAGCGTTCGAAACGTCAGGTTTCAACAAAATAAATAAAACATGCGATGCTTCCGTTAAAAATAGTTTAATTTCAAAATTTTTAAGGCGTTTAGTCAATTCAAACTATTCAAAGTGACTGATAAATATAACAAACTAAAAATGTTGTTGGCCCATAGATTAGATTTTTCGTAAGGGAAGCCGATGGGAATGGGGTTATATGGACTCTTCGCCACTGGTTCACATTTCAGATGGCGAACATTCACAGAGACGACCGGAGCAGTACTAACGGTAGTGGGTGGGTGCCGGCCGGCAGTAGTTCGCACGAACTAATCGGGAGCGGAAGCACACAAAGTAGTTTAGGTCAAATTGCCTGTAAATTTGATTTTCGCAAAGTAACTTTTTCTTAAAATTTACTTTACTTTTAAAATATTTTTATTTGAAGATAGAATAGATAGCACGGCGCAAGAACAAGCTTGGTGGCGCATCAATTTATAACTCGTATTATCCATTCCCACACCGGACAAACATTTGTGTGCATGAACATGTCTGTTTGTCTTGGTGTTTTTAAGAGAGGTAGTGTGCATCAAAGCAGCCCGTCTGGGCAAGTACCTCCACCTCACAAAAAACTACACCCAAATAACATATCTCTGGAGAGTTGTTGTGTTCCTGTGTGTGAGTGAGGTCAACAGTAAGTTGAGGAGTTGCTGTGTTAGCAGCTTGTATGCCTCCTGACATTGTACACAAAAAAGGAGCAGTTGTAATGCCCGTTGAGCCTTGAAACAACTAGTCAAAGGAGTACTGAATGACAGTCGCTACCCTTTCAACCAACTTTTAACTGGGTTCTTGCAAGCTGTGAAAATAGGAGAGATCAGTTAAATAACAAGTGCACACGAGCTTTTGTTACTGCGTATCAAGTAACTAAACTTCTGCGATGTTGCAGGAGCAGCAGCAGGAATACTACCGTATTCGCTTTACATATACGTGTAGATATTCGCCGCACTCAAATTCAAAAGTTATGGATCATTGCATAACTGCGTTAATTATAAGTTTCTCTTCGGATCTTATATGAAAGCTGGAGTCGTAATTTGGTTTTCATCGGGTAACATGATTGAGCCGCTTCAATTGCGTTACATGCTGAGAGTATTTACTATAAGACAGATACTCACATCAATATCATTGGAGCACCACAGAGCTTCGCCATTTCGTACGTTGAAATAGTAGAATTTACCAGGATAACTTTTCGATGGGCACAAAATCCAACCACTGTCTTCCTTGCTAGAATTCATTGTAAGAAAACCAAAAATATCTG
The DNA here is from genome assembly GCA_947507595.1 of Pyralis farinalis. Lineage (NCBI taxonomy): Eukaryota > Metazoa > Arthropoda > Insecta > Lepidoptera > Pyralidae > Pyralis > Pyralis farinalis. The sequence continues at coordinate 5,538,993 of OX382263.1, forward strand.
GGCGTAAAGTCGTCTTACAGTATTTTTATGAAGAAAACGAAACTCCAATATTAGATAACAATGAGTCATATTGTTTCCATTCACGGTATAAACGAGAATTTTTAAGTAGTAAAAAAATAGTAGGCAGTAAAATATTTTTGCTGACACCCGCGAAAATTAAAAGATCTTTTTTTTTGTTTATTTTTATACCCGAGGGGACAGGCAAAGGGATCTAGCCCTTGAAGCCAAGTCTTCAGTTTAGAAGTTTAGAACCATTTCAAAATCTTAATTCTATGTTCCAGCTTCAGGAACTGTGCTGAAAAAATACTTGGGAAGGGTACCTAGACCCAATCAACCCAGTTTAAATACCACCCGTAAAACGATAGTGATTTTTACATGGTTTTCTTGATGAACTTATTCACGTCTTCCAAAAAGTGATTAAACGTATTATATTTGAGTTTTTTCATTACTGTATAATTTCACTAGCACTTATGTTACAAAATACTATCGAAATTGTCACATAAAACTAATTTTATACTGAATTGTAAAAATTTAAAGTATAACAACAATATCACCCATCAAAAGCGCGGGAAGAAGCTTAAAAGACAATGTGTTGTCTTGTGTTCCAGTTCATTTTATTTTTAATTTTCCATTATGTTGACATCCTTGGATAGACGCAGACATACCTATAATTTGAAGTTTTAATTAGCGTCAAGCAGAGTAGCGTACAGTCATCTGCCTACCGCGTTTGCGCGCAAAGGTTTGCGCGAGTAGACGCGGTCTGCGGCGCAGTGCTACTTGTCCCTCAGAGTCCCACGGTATATTCTTAAGGACCAAAATTGAGATTGAGATGCCTTACGGGCCTCCTCAGGTCCGTTTCATCAATCGCTACAATAGAGATGGAAGCTGTATTTTGACAATTATGAGCAACCTGGGCCCCATATCAGACCTCAATAGTGGTTTTTCGGCATGGAATATAAATGCAATGCGATGCAAAATATTTGGCAAGAGCTGCTGCCTGATCCTTCACCTCAGTCATATGTATATGTGTTAGTACATTTCCTATCCTTTTTCTTCTCTTTAACGTATTCCCAGAATTATGTAGGTTCGTCAATGATATTTTTTGTAGTAAATTTATGTATTGTCTATACTCGTGATCAATTAGAGAGGTAGGGCGCATCAAAGCAGCCCGTCTGGGGAAGTACCTCCACCTCACAGAAAACCGCAGCCAAATAAAAACTCCCTAGAGGGTTCGTTAGTTCGTGTGAGTGAGGTCACCAATAAGCTCCCATGGAGTTGCTGTGTAAGCAGCAGAGGAGGCATCGCGCGAGTGATACTTAATATAGCGCAAGCGTTAATAGGCATTGCAGCCAAATAACAACTCCTTAGAGGGTTCGTGAGTTCGTGTGAGTGAGGTCACTAATAAGTTCTCATGGAGTTGCTGTGTAAGCAGCAGAGGAGGCATCGCGCGAGTGATACTTAATATAACGCAAGCGTTAATAGGCTACGGTACCCGCTCTACATCAGGTGGGCCATAAGCTTGTATGCCTCCCGACGTAGTATAAAAAAAAGGGTTGCACTCCGGGAGTGCCGACAGAAGTGAAAACTTGAACATTAACGTTGTGCATTTTTGAATATTTTAGAATGGCTAGGGAATAATTTCGCGCGAATTGCTTTATTTATCAGTATGTACGTACTATCATGTATGTGGTAAAATACAATATTCATTTATTGCGCTATCGTACACAAACATGACAATTCAAGCATCCTGCGCCGCTTAAACCAAACAGCGATGTTGATAAACTTCGTTGAACGAAACGCGTAACCGCCAACAATTTCATGGCGCATACAACATTTTGTTCGCGAGAAAATAATACCTCGATGACAACGCCGCTAAAGAAGTTTTCACTTTAATAACTTTTTCTCTATAATAAATAAACATTGCCTTATTAAATTCTTCCTCTTTTCTCTTAAACCTTTTATAATGAAAATGTTTAATCTGTATATTCTTATATCTGCATTATACCATTTTGGATAGTTGCGTCGTCTAATAAGCACTGATTGTTTTTTAAGCACGAACAGATTTATACACTCATATAACTTTTTGTGGAATAGGTAGGCATCGTTGATACGAGTATTAGTAACAGGTTGCAAGTCAGATCAGTCTATTTCCTGCAATGCCGCGTAAAGAGCCCGTAGGTCAGCTCTATGCCAGTTCCAATTGGACAGGCCCAATGGCGAGGGGCCGGAGCTTGCATGGATGGTGACTTATGCTCTAATATTTGGAAGCGTAATTCATGACCTCGAGCATGGGGTGGTATTGATCAATCTGCACCAGAGGATTTTCCCCAACATATGATCAGGTTCAAAATTGCTCAGTACAAGGTCTAACATACTACCACGACTATTTAAAACCTTATTATGTAGGTTTAACAAGCAAAAGTTGCAAAAAAAATCTGTTTCGTCCACTTTGATAACTAAATTTACGTAACCAGTTACAAGACAAGATTTTTCTTTCGCTGTTTGATAACTAGTTGTGAGAGAAGAATTATTTCTCCACTTTCGTAGATCAAATTACCATTTTTGTAACCCGAGATATTAGTTTTTATAAAAAGAAAATAACATCGAAATAATAAAGTGTTTTTTACGTAACTTTTAAGTAGGTACCTACTATTAGCGGAAGTCCAAAAATATTTCTCATGCCATTTAATAATAGGTACGACGACGAGCGAAGCGAGGAGGAGTGTTAGGTAGAACTGCGACCCTACAGCGCGTGAGCCGAGCGAGCGAAGCGAGCGTGCCGCGGCAGCGGTCGGCGAAGCGCCAGAACCGAACATTGTCAGTTCACGTTATGAACATCCACGTTCATAACCATCAAAAAGTTACAAAAGTGGAAAAATAATTCTTCTCTCACTACTAGTGATCAAACAGCGAAAGAAAAATCTTCTCTTGTAACTGGTTACGTAACTTTAGTTACCAAAGTGGACGAAGCCACGTTTCGTCCACTTCCTCGCTTCGCTCGTCGTCGTACATATATAATAATTATGTACACAATTCCGAAAACAGTTGGCATGGCAGCAACTGGCATGTACTAGTAAATTGGGACTTGAGTACACCAGGATTCAATCTGTTAATAAACAAATTCTTTATGCAATCAGCTATTACGGCATTCTAGGCTCAAATTCATAGCATTTGTATTCGCTGAAATAGCTCCTGTGACTCTGTGACAGACAGACGGACAAAGTCGCACCATGGGTTCTAGTTTTAATATTGTGCTAAATATAATTTAAAGATTTAGTTTCTGACAGAAACTGACTGAGCGTTGAACCTTTCTCAGGAGCGAGAAACGAAAAAAATAAATCATCAAATATGAACCAGGATGTTGCCAGTTAATTAAAATAATCTAGTATGAAGGGAAAATAAAACGGACACACTTCAAAGTTTGATATTTATTTACAAAACATAATCGTAATACTAAAATGAGCAAAATATTGGTTAGGAACAATCACAGCTACAAACTACCCCATCACTTAATTCTAACAAAACCAGTATACCATACCAAAATCTTACCAAGCGTAACATACGTGTAAAAGTAAAATTTAGACAATTAAATTAATAAAAATACAAATATCTTCAAAACAATAGGTAAATTCAAAATTTCTATTGCATATTAAGCCCTTGATTAAAACGAGGAACAAAATAACTAATGGAGAATCGATGAAAACAATTTTGTTTTGTAACTTAACTCACTGCTTCGGGCCGGAGGGTAAAGTAAAAAGCGCAACTCTTATTGGCTAGTCCACGGATTATTATCGCGTCACTTATCATCTTATTGGTTAAAATATCCTGCTAATCGACCGTAGGCTCGAATCGTTGATATATTTAGGCGCTAAAACGTGAGAGTGCCTTTATGCGTCGTTATGTCGTTCCTTCAATTGTGGAACGAGATTGGATGAGTCGGGAGACCCTCAAATGGAACTAAAGAACATTTTTTACAATTAAAATCAAACAATATTTTTATTGTGAGACAAACTAGGCGGCGTAGTTGTGAAACGCGTTGTTATCCTACTTTGACACTAACATTCATGTGTTCGATTCCCACACAGGACAAACATTTTTGTGTGCATGCACATGTCTGTTAGTCTTTGTATTTTTTTTGGTATTTTTTTTTATACACACAATTGTTCGTGTCCATGAACATGTTTGCGTCATGAAATGTGTCTTTGTGTTTGTCTGGTTGTTTTTAACAGAGGTAGGGCGCATCAAAGCAGCCCTTCTGGCAACCTCCACCTCACAAAAAAACACGGCCAAATAACACCTCCGTAGAGGATTGTTGTGTTCCTGCGTGTGAGTGAAATCACCATTAAGCTCCTCAGGAGTTGCTGTGTTAGCAGCCGAGGAGGCATCGCGCAAGTGATATTTAATGTATTACGAGGTATGGTTACAGCTTTCCATCAATCAGGTCAGGCCCTGACTGTATGCTTGTAGCCTTCTGACGTCGTATAAAAAAAGTATTTTTTGTCATTATTTGATCTCCAGATGGGCTGCTTTGATACGCCCTATCTCTCTTAAAAACAACCAGATAAAGACACATAGACACATTTCATGACGCAAACATGTTCATGCACACGATCAATTGTGTGTATGAACATGTCTGTGTCATGAAATGTGCGTGTGGGAAACAAACCCACGGGCGTTGGTCAAAGCCACGTGACTCGATCCTTTCGTACCTCACTCGCTTCTTTAACATTCAATGCTATTCTCATGCACAATCAACGGTCTCTAAAGCTGCTGACATCACCTTCTGATAGAATATGAACAATTTATAGCATTATTATTAGTATATTTTGTTCACGGGTTCTTGCAATGTAGGAACTAAGTCAGAAATATAATCGGTCGAGTGTGAGTCGTACGTTTCTATCTTTTATAGTTCCGTAAAGCTATTAATCCATTAATATACGGACATAATCTTAACATAGTCAGGAACGACACGCACTTTACAGTGACGAGACGAGAGCGTTACGAAAAGTGTGATCGGGTGAGGCGAACGGAAATTGAGAGGGAGATATAAGTTAGTGAAGATAGAAAGAGAGAGAGAGAGTTACGTTTCGTATATTAGTGTAGGGGCAAGAGAGAGAGGTGCGAGCACACATTTTCTTTCTTTCTTTCTCTCATAGCGAGTTAAGTTTCGTATATGTAAGACACAGTGCAGGCCTATTGATACAGAATAACACTATGGAGCTAAGGAAGTTTTACTTCAGTCGTGTGGTCTAAAGCACACTCGTTTTTTTTATTATATTACCTAAGGAGAGCTAATGAGGCCGCTGTTGCATCATTCAATTCATCGCTACGGGTCGGGGGGCAAAGTAGAACAAAGGAGTAACTCGTATAGGCTAGTTCGCGGATCAATATTGCGGCACTTATCAGCTTATTGATTAAAATATTCTCCCATTGGTAAGCTACGCCTCAATCATTAAGACTAGCGGAGTAACTTTATGCGCAGTCAGTAGGCCGATTCTACTAAAAATCTGCAACCGCACTGCAGCGCAGCGTGTGTCAAAATGCGTACATTGTGACGTTTCGTTAAACGATTTGACAGCAGCGACGTTTAACGAAACGTTAAAATGTACGCATTTAGACACACGCCGCGCTGCATTGCAGTTGCAGTTTTTTAGTAGAATCGGCGTACAGGTGCTTTATTGACGCTTTTTAGTAATTTCAGTGCAGTAACAACGACATATAAATTCCATACTAATCCGACCGTAAGTACGCCTAGAAACCTAAATAGATATGCATCACTATGATAACTCAGTCTTCTATTATTAACATTAAAAAATCGTGTAGCTTACGGCTATTTGCATTACTTTAGCTAGGCACTTTCAAAAAGTTCTCCTTCTCGTAATAATGTATACTATTTGATAACTTATCTCGGTTTCTACTTTTGAAATGCAGAAAATTGTTAAGAAAATCACTTTTAATGTGATAAGTGTAAATATGCTTGGATATAAAGAAGCTGCCTATTAAAAAAGCGAAAGCTAATAGTATGTATGACAGGGGCGAGAGTACTACGACCATAAAGTATATTGTATTTCGAATATGCTGCGGCAGTCCCTCTTGATTCTGGAAAGAAAAGAAAGAGTTATTTAAATTAATGGAAGAGATCTATTAGTGAGAATTTCGCCTCCGCAATGTATGTTTACTTAATATTGTGACGTTTTTATTTATATGTGAAATAAAGGATATATAAATTACAAGTTACACAAAAAAACATTTCAAAAAGCGATTTAAATTAATCCCAATGGATATTTATCACAGTATAAAACATATAATTTAAAATAAATAAACATTTAAATGACCCAAAACTATGTCCAAAGATTATTTATTTAAAAATGCTGCGTAAACGGCATATATGATCTCAGAACATGTGACGTCATTTGTGTGTACAAACGTATTACCAGCCTTGAAAGCTATTGTCTATTGCAAACGAGGCCTATTTGTAAGTTTGTAGCATTGAGTTATTATGTAGGTACTAGAGGAGCTATCCTAAGTAAAAGTCTTGCTCCATTTTGGTAATAACTAAAACTAGTGCCCGCTGTAGTGCTGAAATAATTTAGATGTCTCTCCCAAAGATTCGAAGATACAGCACTAAATCGCTGCTAAGGGGTATTTTTCTCGCGAAAGGTCAAAAGCGCCGTGATTTTCATGGCGCTTACGCGTTTCGTTCAACGTAGTACAGCAATGAGTTGTTGCCGATCGGCAACAAAGCATGGCGCAAACATTTGGTTCGCGGTGTCGGTTCTAGTACACTAGTACATAATAATTCAATGGTTTGTAGCACTTATCTAACTTATTTATACTTGATATATTTGTTTGAATTATTCACACTTACATATTCAGCCCAAAACAGAGGTAGAAAGAGATTCGAAAATTTGGAGTACGGTCGACCAAATCGGGAAAGATTGTGAACCTGCAGGTTGCTCTGCATTCTAGCCACGGAATGGAATGGTGTGCCGGTCAACTGCAAAGAAAAGTGTCGTATATAAAAAAGTTGTAAACATTATTGGGGCTGTTAAGAAATATTTTTAAAAAGTACCTACTTTTATTAGAAATTATTTTTATCAGTGTATTAATATAGCAATAACATGTTCATTTATTGCGCTGTTTTACATGAAAAATAATTATTATCTATATAATACAAACATATTTATAAATACATATTAATTTTATAAAATTTAATTTAATTTACACGACGTGAGGGGACATAAAGCTAAGTGGCGCCCTCATGTTGTTTTTATTAATAACTCTACTACACTATACAATAATAAACTACGCAGTGGTATTTAAATTTTTTTATTGAAGTAAAATCTTCTTTCAGGGGGGCCATGATGCTAAGTGGTGCCTCCATTTTGTTTATATTAATAAAGCTGAATTTAAGACCAATTCCAAAAAAACGCTGAATACAGACACTTAAAAACTATATTGATGTTCTTTTAGACATATTCTGTTTTTATTATTTATGCACAATTAGTCATAATTTTGATTATTGCTATAAATGGCCATAATAGCAATAATTCAATGGTTTGTATGGTTATGTAATATGCATTACATAGATAATAAATTTGGGAGTCATGTGCCAGAAGCGTGCTCGTTCGTGACCCCTGCCAATCAATTAGATTGCAATTCTGGCCCGAAAACGCACCGATGTGCGGGGTAGGGCGTCCCCCGGAGGCGACGCGCATCGATCCGCACCGACGGGGGTCGGTGCGAACATAGGTGCATGCGACGGTGGGGGCCGCCACCCATCACGTAGCGCTAATTCCGGCGGGCCGAGGAGAGCCGAGTGCCGCATAGGCACGTGGAATGTGAGAGGTGGATTGCATGATAAGATGAACGAACTGATAGACGTAATGAATGAGAGACGTTTGAATGCTTTGTGTGTGACAGAGACTAAGCGCAAGAAGAGCGATGATCTGTCTGGTGGGATGATGGTCCTATGGTCTGGGGTAGACCGGGACGATCGTGCCAGTGCTGGTGTAGGTGTCATACTCTCCTCTCGCTTAGCCTCTGGTGTGAAAGATTACTGTTTGGTAGGGCCTAGACTTCTCTGGGTTCGTATAAAACTGGGCATCACGCGAGTATTTCTGGTTGCAGCATACGCTCCCGTAAGCTCAGCGTGTGCCCAAGAACTAAAGAAGTTTTGGGAGTCTGTGAGGGATGTTCTGCATTTAGCTGAAGGGAATGAAAGAGTGATTATGCGTGGAGATTTGAATGGATGGGTTGGGACCAAACGAGACGGCTATGAAGTTGCTCTTGGTCCCTATGGAGATGAAGCAGGTAAGTCGATTGTAGATTTATGTATGGAACGAGACCTCCTCGTGTCGAATACTTTATTTCGTCACAAGGATATTCACACGTATACATGGAGACGGAATGACCAAAAAAGTGTGATTGATTTGATTATAATATAATTTACCCGAGTCTGAAAACCTTAGTATTATAAAGAGGGATAGCAAGCGTCGACGTTTGTCGGACACGGCACAAGATGTTGCGCAGGCCGATATTCGAACGATTATTCGAGAGGAACTTCGCAACATGATGCGATCACTCCAAAATCAGCAGAATTCACGTTTAGACAGTTTAGAGAAACATATCTCAGAGATAAAAGCACAAGAATGCGAAATTACGAAAATAAATCCTACGCTTCTGGAAATTAAGAACACAAATACCTGCATAGAAAGTACTTTATCGTTCCTTGCATCACAAAACGAAGAGCTTAAAAAGAAGATAGGACTACTAGAAATCCAAAATAAAAAGAATAAGGAGCAGATAACCGTTTTAGAGCAAAGACTGGAAGATATTCAGCGGGAGGAACGTAAAACCAACTTCGAAATAAAGAATGTACCTAAATTGACAGATGAAACAAAAGAAACTATGATAGAAATGGTGACAAGCCTATCAAAAACTGTAGGATGCAAACTTGATGAAAGTCATATCAAAGACATCTACAGATTAAAAAGAAAGATGGGCTCAAAAGGTGTCTCACCGATCGTAGTCGAGACCTCATCTTCTATCATGAAGACAGAACTTTTGACTATGTGCAAGATATTTAATAGGAAAACTAAACAAAAACTCTGTGTGAAACATCTCGGATTTAAGAGGAATGAAGATACCCCTATCTTCGTATCGGACCAGCTGACCACCAAAGGTGCCAGGTTATTCTTTTTGGCGCGAGAACTTGCTAAAACAAACACGTTTAAGTATTGCTGGACGTCATATGGCCGTGTGTACCTACGAGAGAACGACACATCTCCCGTTATTACAGTGAAAAGTGAAGACCAAATAAATGTATTGATGCAGAAGGCGTGACTAATGGATGCGCCTTTTGGTCGTATATATTACATAGGTATCAACGGGTGCTTCTTGTTACATTATGCTTATTATGGCTCATTAATAATTTCATGTATGTTAGCATATTTCATAGTCAACTCATTAAAAAATACTATACATTTATATACACACACACTGACACTTAAACAACACATCCAATACACAAACGCTTACACATCGCATCTTTTCACACAATACATAATGATATACCTACCCAAACAAATTAAGCAAAAACCCAAGGTAGCAATAAATTTTATAGTTTATCATCAAACAAATAAGATAATAGTAGTGACACCCAGCATTTTTTACGCATGTAATGATGGATAGTACACTTATTAATATGGAAGTAATAGATAAAATACAAATCGCTGAATCTAGAGCAGACTCTATCCATAACTTTACGAAAACAGTGCAGTACCTCAAAAACACGGACTTTACAATAATCGGACAAAATATTCGTAGTATATATAAAAACATGGACAGCTTATGCGTTACTCTATCAAATTTTAACTTTGAAGTTGATCTACTAGTATTAAGCGAATGTAGGCTTGATGTCAACAAACCAATACCCCAGTTGAATAACTATACATCGTTTTCAACCACAAATCATATTAACCAATGTGATGGAGTAGCAGTTTATGTAAAAAAATTATACAAAAGTAGTATCAAAGAAATTAAATTGGTAGACGCATCTTGTATTCAGGTGACACTATCAAACTACACAATACTCTGTATATATCGCTCTCCCTCTAATATGAATGCTGAAAAGTTTATTAACTCGTTGAGTGCGCATTTAGACAGTATAAAAGCACACCAAAATATAGTTATTACTGGTGACATTAATATAAACATAAACATCACGGAGAAAACTACTGAGCATACTTACGAACGTGCAAATAGACTGTCATATCTCAACATGCTTGCAATTCATGGCCTCCTACCAGGCCACGTATTGCCTACAAGGGAGCTTAGTTGCTTGGACCACTTTATGTTAAAAATGGATAGTAATGTGGACTCAGCGTCTATAGTAGTCTTTGATAGCACTATAACTGATCATTACATGACATTCTTAAAACTGACCTATTCTACAAAACGAATCGAAAATAAAACAAAATATACGACGATTATAAATTATGAAAAAGCACTTCAAAATCTAAAAGAAAATAATCTAGATAACCTTATATCATTTGACGATCCTACAGTACTAACTAATACTCTTATAACTACAATTCAGCAATGTTTAACAGATAATACTATAGTAAAACGTATTTCCTCCAAGGAACGTTTAATCAAACCTTGGATTACACCAGGTATTTTAAAATGTATCCGAAACAGAAATCACATGCAAAAGAAGTTACGAGCTGACCCGTTTGATGATATTCTAAAAATAACTTACAAAAGGTACCGAAACTTTTGTAACAAGTTAATTAATAAATTAAAAACCAAATATTATAAGGAACTCTTAGCTAAAAATAGCAAAATTCCAAAAACTCTATGGCGAACAATAAATGACTTAACAAGCCGAAACTCAAGAAAAGCAAATAGTTTGGAGTTATTGGATTTGCAAGCTACCTCAAAGTTATCTGTTGACCATGTAAATAGGTATTTTGCTAACATTGGCGAAACTTTAGCTCGGGACATATTGGCTAACTCTTCCTCACTAGCAGATAATATTGATAATGTGACGCAAGTATCGCTTGCTACGTCCTTTGCTCTTCTGAAGACTGATTCTGTAGAGGTATACGAAACCTTAATGAGTTTAAAATCCGAAAGTGCTCCTGGCTGGGATAATATACCGACGCGGTTTCTCAAAATGGCAAATGAAATAGTAGTCCCCATTATATCGCATCTTGCAAACCTATGTTTTGAGCAAGGAGTTTTTCCACTTGCTCTTAAAAAAGCAGTAATTACGCCTGTACACAAGAGTGGTGATAGAGACGACGTGTCGAACTATAGGCCAATTGCAGTTTTAACCGCAATATCTAAAGTATTAGAGAAACTTATAAATAAGCGTCTAATTAACTATCTAAACAAAATTGATTTTCTGTCTAAATCACAGTACGGTTTCCGTCAAACCCTTTCAACCGAAGACGCAGTCATGGCCCTGACTTCACATATTGTTCAAAATGTTGATAGGGGAAAGAAATGTATTGCAGTATTTTTAGACCTACGAAAAGCATTCGATACCGTCTCTATACCCATTCTTTTACAAAAATTGGAGAATATCGGCATAAGAGGAGTTGCCTTAGAAATGTTTGCAGACTATCTCAGTGAACGCCAACAACACGTTAAAATAGGCCAACATGTTAGTAACGAATGTGGCGTGACATATGGAGTCCCACAGGGGAGTGTCCTAGGTCCAACCTTGTTTTTAATATACATCAACAGTCTCTGTAGTATGAACATCAATTCTGGACAAGTGTTCTCCTATGTCGACGACACTGTCATTGTTTTTACTGGCAATACGTGGGATTCTGTACATCACGCCACCGAGGTGGGCATTGCTGAGATAGCCTCCTGGTTACAATTAAATCTTCTCACACTAAATACAGAGAAAACCAATTACATAGCATTCACAAATTATAAATCGACACAGCCTAATACTAATTATAAAATTCAAATTCACAATTGTCACAACCAAGACCTGACTTGTTCCTGCAAGACCATTACCAAAGTAACTCATATTAAATACCTGGGAATCATGGTTGACCAGAGGCTGTCTTGGCATGCTCATCTTGAAATAATGATGGGGAGAATCAGGAAACTCATGTGGGTTTTTAAAAAAGTAAGACATGTTGCAGACAAAAAGCTACTCAAACTCATGTATATTTTCCTGGCTCAGGCAATATTGGTCTATTGTGTCCCGGTCTGGGGTGGTGCTAGTAAGATGAAGTTTCTTGATCTAGAAAGAGCACAAAGAGCACTCCTAAAAGTAATGCACTGTAAACCGTTAAGGTATTCTACCGAAAATCTGTACCAAATTAGTGGCGTCCTTTCAGTGCGACAACTTTACATACTGTCAACAACATTAAAACTACATAAATGTTTGCCTTATGATCCTTCTAAAATATCCAGAAGACGAAAGCATAATGTGGCTCCAATGGCTGTCATTAAAACACAATATGCAAAGAGGCAGTTTGAAACACGGTCTGCATATTTGTATAACAAAATCAACAAAATTCTTAATATTTACCCGATGAATAAATACACTTGCAAAACAACCCTTACGACACTACTAAAAAGTTGGAATTACAAAGAAACTGAGGAATTTCTTGAACAATAAAGCCAGTATTAATAAAATTTTACATACACTATTACATACATATACACATCAACATTAAATATAATTAATACATAACGCACATAAAGCGCGAGCGCCATCACACACACTCACACACACATACACTGACACACACACATACACACACACACATCACTTTAAAGTAATCAAATTTAGATTATGTATTAAGTATCCCACTAGTATCACTCTAATTGATGTAATCAGTTGTTATGGAGAGGCAGGATTTTCTGACACAAGTATTTTATTTACTTAAAAGAAATCCTAAATCGCAACACAGAATTGTAAAAACCTGATACTGAATAAATCTGATTTGATTTGATTGATTTGATTATAATTGATAAACGTCTCCGAAATACTATAATGGATACAAGAGCCTATTAGAGGTCCCACTCTTGAAACGGACCACTACCTGGTGGTAAGCCGGTTTGTGGGACTTTTCAAGAAGTGGAGGCATTGTGTATCCCTTTCGGAGATCATGAAAGGATAAGGAGTGAAAAATTGCAAGATGAAAGTGTAAGGAGAATGTATGTACATCTGGTAAGCGAAAGACTTGCAAATGCAAGTCTTTCCGACACAGATGTGGATGATTGCTGGAAAGTTCTGAAAGAAAGTATGGTGGACAGTGCAAAAGAAGCATGTGGATGCGCAAAGAGGCATAAAACACTGAAAGGAGATGCCTGGTGGGATGGAATGGATGGGAAGGTTAAATCCTCCGTAGCAAGAAAGAAGAAAGCATGGCTGGATTATGTATCATCTTTGCCCTTAAATGAAAGTATGAGAGAGAAGAAGAAAGAAATGTACCGTCTATGCAAGAATGAAACCAAGGCTTTAGTGAAAGAGAAGCGTGAAAGACAAATCATGAATGAGGAAGAGAGGCTGACGAAAAACTTCGAGGTAGTACTACTCTTTTGGAGAGAGATAAAGAAGCGTGGAGGTAGTTCGTCGGCATCCAGTATGAACAAAATTAAGTCTAAAGCTGGTATCATTCTTGCAAACACTCAGGAAGTGTTAGAATGGTGGAGTGAATATTTTGAAGAAATGTATGAATATGCCTCGGACGCTGACAATGAGAGTGAGTCTGATGCTCACTCCACGTTGATGGCGTCCGATGAAGGTATAGCTATGGATGAGATAGAATGGTCGATACGAAGTTTGAAAAATGGAAAGTCTGCGGGAATTGATATGATCACAGATGAGATGATCAAACTAGGTGGCACTTACGTCCGGGACGCCTTCTGGTACTTATGCAACTATGCTGGAGAACTGGAAGAGTCCCAATGGACTGGGGTCGCGCAGTCATCGTACCCTTGTATAAAGGCAAGGGATCACGTATGGACTGCGCCAGCTATAGGGCCATCAGTTTGATCAGCTTAGCAGCAAAAGTATATGGAAAGATAATTGAAAGGAGAATGAGGGTGAAATCTGACGAAATGCTGTGGGAGGCACAGGGAGGTTTCCGAAATGGAAGGGGATGTACGGATCAAGTTTTCTCGCTCCGCAATATCGTAAAGAAGCATCTGGCTACAGACCAGAAGGTTTTCTGCGGTTTTTGGGATCTTGAGAAGGTATTTGATAGGGTTGTGCGAAAGGAACTGCGGTGCATATTGCCGAGATATAGGATTGACGGCTCACTGCTCCGTGCTGTGCAGTCCACCTACAAGGATTGCTCAGCATGTGTGCCAATAGATGGCAACATGTCACCCTGGTTTGATGTCAAAATTGGTGTCAAACAGGGTTGCATGTTGTCTGCTAGGCTGTTTATTCTGTATCTTGATAGTTGTCTACAGAGAATAAGATCGACGAACGTAGGATTACGCGTGGGTGACCTAGTGGTGAACTGTCTCCTGTATGCAGATGATGCAGTTCTATTAGCAGAAACACCATCTGAGCTGCAAACACTAGTCACAATGATGAAAGACGAATGTATGAAGGAAGGCTTACTACTGAATGCGAAGAAAACAAAGATAATGGTATCTGAAAGAGAAGAAACCAGAACCAATGTAAGGATTACGGTAGATGATGAAGTGTTGGAACAAGTGGATAAGTTTGTATATCTTGGATGCGCTTTCAGCAGGGATGGAAGGTACACCGCAGATGTGGAAAGGCGAGTGAGTGCTGGGAATAGTGTGAATGGAGCGCTGGAAAAACTTCTTGGCAGTAAAAACTTGAGCTAGAAGGCGCAGCTGGCTATACACAATGCAGTGCTGGTCCCAACGCTAACTTATGGAAGTTTATTCTACTTTCATGCTCTTTCTGCCATACCCAATGGTAGAAAGAGCATGAAAGTAGAATAAACGCGGTCGAAATGCGAACGCTGCGCATAATTTGTGGCGTAACGCTTGCAGACCGTATTCGCAATGATGATGTTACAAAGAGAGTTGGTCTGAAAGAGAGCGTCGGTGTTAAAGTAAGAAGAGCCATGCTCCGTTGGTTCGGACATGTAGAAAGAATGCAAGATGAAAGAATGACGAAGCAGATATACAATGCAAAAGTGGAAGGATGTAGGAGCCGAGGAAGGCCAAGACTTGCCTACCATGACCAAATTGATCGTGATTTATCAGAAGGTGATGTCAGGAGCCCTAGAAACCGGCGAGCGTGCATGAAAAGAGTAATGAATGTTAAAGAAGCGAGTGAGGTATGTAAGGATCAAGTCGCGCGGCGCTCGGTTCTCTCTGCCTACCCCGTAAGGGATTTGGCGTGAAGTAATAGTAGTAAAAAGGGTTATTATAGAATCGATGAATATCTAACTGACAGAGATGAATGGAAATGATTCAGCACATGAATTAATATAACTCTAATTGTACCACTTGATATCACTATATGTATACGCATACCATTATATTTATTGTAATATGTACAAGATAATTGAAAAAAAAAGACTTATATAGGCAAGTTTCTTTTGGCATTTCTTCTTCGCCAATGGTCATTTGAAATGCTGGTAGATTAAAAAAGAGAAAAACTTAAAAAAAATAATAAGATATAATATTGAGAATGTAAGTCGGGTCTAAGTGCCCATGAGGGTTTATAGGCAAATAAGGATTTTTATCTTATCTTTAGAAACGGGCGAGGGTGAGAAGAGTAATGAAGGCTAAAGAAGAGGGTGAGGTATGTAAGGAAGGATCGAGTCACATTGCGCTCGGTTCTCGCCTACCCTGCAAGGGATTTGGCGTCAAGTTGTACATACATACACATTTTTTTTTCAAACGTCATTTGTCAAACGTCAAAAACTGTTCAAATGTCAAGGTCCATATTTTTTACCGGTGTTGCCGCAAAATTCGTATTGTTGTTTAATGTTTTTCGTCTGACGAGAAAAAAAATATTGTAAGAAGATAATTGTTTTGTTTTTCTAGTATACGACTATATTTCTAGTATAATTACAGGAAACAGTCTACGAAACCAAAAGTGGTAGTTTTGTATGTTCGAATTAGGTGGTAGGTAAGTATTTTTTTTACGTCCATTTTGGTAATTACTTGGTAGTTTATTTGCCATTAGGCCCTAGCGGGCACTTAGACACGTCTCACATGTTTAAAATAATCAAATCTTATTGAATATAATTTCTAATAGTTACCGTTTTTCTTTTTTTTAATTACCAGTATGGCCTCATTCATGACACCTCTAGAGTGGGTAATCAATAAATTATTCTTTCACTAATGCAATCTGCAATCATACATACCTACTTTAAAAGGTCATAACATAACACTACCATTTCGTAATACGTCGCTCGGGTTATTACACATACGGTCTAAAATGAAAAATTCAAGGTTTCAGAGACGACGGTCTACGGGGAACGTACAATATTATTTATAATGAATTCCTTGAATATATATACGAGTACATATATATAATGTAACAAAATTAATTTAACAGACTTTGCAATGTATAAGTTGTATCTATTATGATGAGTTCGGTGGCGCAGTGATTAGAAACGCTACTTCGATACTAGCGCTCGTGGGTTCGATTCTCACACAAGGCAAACATTCGTGTGTAAGAACATGTTCGTCTTGGCCAGACCCAGGAATCTTCTATGTATAAGTGTGTATTTACAAAAAAAAATGTATTTACGTATGTTTATCAGTTGTCTAGTACCATAATACAAGCTTCGCGCACTTTTTGGGATAGATGGCGCGGTGTAATTTGTTAGACAATATTTATTTATCGCAGCAAAATTGGATAATGATTTTGCAGAGAATGGCGTTTTGATATAAGTTAGATTACTATAATTAGAACCAATTAAGGCTATTGGCCAGTTATAGTCTATTTAACTTTAAGTTTAATGAAAGTTTGAACTTGTCGACTTTTTTACTATAACAAAAGTGATCTTGCAGAGGATGGCGCTTCGTATATATGCAAATTATATTGTCCCCAATATAATTCCTGACCGCCATCTCATTAAGAGGTTAGGTTTGATATTTATGAATTTTTAAAAATGTCGGCCCGAGTAACCAAAGCAGAGTGATGTTGCAGAGGATGGGGTTTGGTATACTGGCGATTTTGACCACCAAGAACCTAGAAATTCAGCTGCCCATCTCATAGGGAGTTTAACTTCAGATTTTGGCGGCATTTCATATTGACGATTTTTTGGGATGACACAAGTGATTTTGCAGGAGATGGCATTTGAACCATAGGTTCGTGACATCTAAAATATGTTACGCTATTTACAACCTCCCGAACTATATGGCAGATGAAGCATGAAAGTACGTTCACCCGAACGCCGTAGAAATGAGAGCGCTGAGGAGTAAGTATGAAGTTAGAATGTGAAGTAAGAAACAGTACGATACGAGAACAATGTGGAATGAAAGATGATGTAGTGACTAAAATTGAAAAGGGTATGCTGAGATAGTTTGGACATTTCGAAAGAATGAATGACAATAGAGCAAGTGTGAATGGGGATATCGGCAGGGGCCGCTCTAGATTCAGTCATATAGATCGAATTAGTGATGTGTTGAAAAAGGGTCAAACCAAAAGAACCCAAAAGGAAGTAGAACTCGCAGCACTTATTGGATAGTTTATGGATCAATATGGCGGTACTATCGGCTTATTGGTTAAAATGTTCATCCGTCGGTCAGCAGGCTCAAATCGCTGAGATTTTTAACCGCTAAAAACGTTTTTTGTGAGCGAGGGGTGCATGTGCATTCATGTGTACATGTGTTCGACACCAGAGTTCGTGGGTTCGATTCCCACACAGGACAAATATTTAATATATGAACATGTCTGTTTATCTTGGTCTGGATGTTTTTAAGAGAGGTAGGATGTAGAACAGTTCGTTTGGGAAGTACCTCCACCTCACAGAAAACCGCAGCCAAATAACAACTACCTGGAGGGTTTTGTGTTCCTGCGAGTGAGTGAGATCACCAGTAAAGCTCCTAAGGAAGAGCCGTGTTAGTAGCAGTGATACCTAATGTGTTGCAAGCGTTGATAGGCTACGGTAACCGCTTTGCATCAGGTGGGCCGTACGCTTCCCGACGTTGTATAAAAAAAAGTCAATTGGTTTTTTGGTTTGTGGCCATACCCCACTTCGGATGTGATACTCACCGGTTCAACCACAATATACGAGTTATGCTTGTTTCTGTCTGGGCTCAGTCCAGTGATGTACTTGTCTCTTGGAGGCAGGCCGTTGTAGAAGTGAGGGTATGACGCCACCATGGGGAAATCTAGAACAAATTCAGGCGTTAATATGCGAAAAAAAATTTTTTTTTTTTACAATAACATCGTGTTGTGTTTACGCGAGTGTGTGAGGTTACCAAGCTCCTAAGCGCTCAAGTATTAGCTGCAGACGAGGCATCGCGCGAGAGATGCATAATGCGACATGAATACAAGCGTTCATAGGCTACGGTAACAGCTTCACATGAGGTGGGCCGTGCGTTTGTATGCCTCGCGATGTTGTATAAAAAAAATGCAAACCACCCCGGTTTCACACTAGTGATAAGATTGCTGCCAATCTTCACAGAATTACCTACTGAGATATTCTGAAGATTGTTTTATATAAGATACAAACATACATAAATACATCCATTTTTATATATAAGAAGAAGATTAGGATCTTAGAGTTATTCCGTTTCCCAAACCATTAGGATTGGCGGGGTCCGCTACCTAAGTCTAAGGATTTGGCGAAGACAATGATTTAAACATGGGCCGACTGCCGTCTGACCTCCACAACCCAGAGAGAAAACCAGATTTTTTTTTATGTTACGTCGGGAGGCATAAAAGCATACGGTCCACCTGATGTAAAGCGGGTACCGTAGCCTATTAACGCTTGCGAAATATTAAGTATCACTCGCGCGATGCCATCTCTGCGCTGCTTAAACAGCAACTCCTTGGGAGCTTACTGGTGACCTCACTCACACGCAGGAACACAACAACCCTCTAGGGAGTTGTTATTTGGCTGCGGTTATCTGTGAGGTGGAGGTAATTCCCCAGACGGGCTGCTTTGATGCGCCCTACATCTCTTAAGCATGTGATAGATCTTTCTTAGGTAAGGTCACGTATATCGAAATATTGTTTCTTGGACGTGTTGGTTTCCTCGCGTAGCTTCCCATCGCCGTCGAGCAAGTGATCATTACAAAATATACGAAAACACGAATTTAGTGGTACATGCCAGGTTTCGAACAGGGGACCTGTTGGTCACTAAGCCGATTCTTTATCACTGGGCTATCACTGCTCTGAAGAAGAAGATTAGGATATTGCGACGAAACGAATTTGACGAGCTCGGTGGCGCAGTCATGAATGATGCGCCGTTTACACCAACGCTCGTGGGTTCGATTCCCACACAAGACAAACATTTGCGTGCATGAACATGTCGGTTTGTCTTGGTCTGGATGTTTCAAGAGAGGTAGGGCGCATCAAAGTAGCCCGTCTGGGTACCTCTACCTCACAGAAAACCGCGGCCACATAACAACTCCCTAGAGGTTTGTTGTGTTCCTGCGTGTGAGTGAGGTCACCGTAAGATCCTACGGTACGAAAGGAGTTGCTGTGCTATCATCGGAGAAGGCATCGAGCGAGTGATACTTAATGTATAACAAGCGTTCATAGGCTACAGTGACCGCTTTACATCAGGTGGGCCGTATGCTTGTATGCCTTGCGACGTTGTATATAAAAAAAACGGGTTGCACTCCGGGAGTGTCGGCAGAAGTGAAAACTTGAACATTAACGTTGCGCATTTTTGAATATTTTGGAATGGTTAGGGAATAATTTCGCACGAATTGCTTTATTTATCAGTATAAAAGTACTATCATGTATGTGGTAAAATCTCTAAAACTCAAACACACACGCACACTCGCGCAACCGCCCTGCGCCACTTAAACCAAACAGCGATGTTGATAAACTACGTTGAACGAAATGCGTAAGCGCCAAGAATTTCATGGCGCTTACAACGTTTTGGTCGCGAGAAAATAATAGCCTATGAACGATCTAGCGCTTCATGTTTTAATTGTTTAATTAGAGGTAACTAATGTTTTAGCGTTGCAACAAACTTAAGTTCTAATTATCATTAAAATCTTACAGTCAGGGTCACGTGTCCTGACGCGAGATTTTTACTCATCCCAAAAAGTGCACAACGCCGCTAAAGAAGTTTTCACTTCAAAAAAGTTATCGAACTCACTATAGTAACACTTGGAGGCGTCGCTGAGCCCGTCGGGCAGGGCGGGCACGGTGTTGTAGCAGTCCGTGGTGTTGGTCACCCGCCCATACACGCTCTCCGACAGGTTATACCGATACACCGGCACGCTGGACACGGTCAGCTCCTCTGGAAAGTGGACATTTTGTACGATTTTTACATCTATAACTTCACGCCAAATCCCTTGCTTGGCAGCGAGAACCGAGCGCCGCATGACTCGATCCTCACAAACCCTGCACAAACCTCACTCGCTTCAATAACATTCATTGCTTTTCTTATGCACGTTCGCCGGTTTCCAAGGCTCCAGTAGGCCAATTCTATTATAAACCTGCAGCTGCACGTTTACGCTTGCCATTTGTGTCGTGCAGTGCGTGTATTCTATTAAAATGTCCTGCACTGCAATGGCACTGCAACTACGCTGCAACTGTGCGTATCCTGCAAATGAACTACTTAACATATGTCATGTTACCATATTTCAATCTAATAAATTGGATTTTTATTTTAATGTTGATTCGTATAGTTTCAAGCCCCATTAGTTGCCGGTGTGATGGTATTTCTAACTGAAAAGAAGAAACATCTCCCAAAACAAAACAAATGTTTTATAATGTAAATCATCACTTTATAACATTAATTTCACTTCGCAAAAGTTGCCTAAGACTAACGTTCGCAAAACTGCAAATAAACTACTTCAAAACTTCTGTCACCGCTATACAAATGTCAAAACAATTTACCAGAATAGGATTATATTGCAGGAAACGTGCAGGTGCAGTGCAGGTTTTGAACAGAATAGCGAGTCATTTACTGCAGCGTTGCTGCAACGTCGCTGCTGTCAGATCACTTAACAGAACAACGAAATGTCAAAATGTACACATTTTGACACACGCTGCGCAGCGTGTGTCATATTAAACTCGATCCTTACAAACTTTACTCGTTTCTTTAAAATTAATTGCTCTTAGAATGCACGCTCGCCTGTTTCTTAGGCTCCTGACATCATCTGATCAGACAGGATCAATTTGCTTATGGTAGGTAAGTCTTGGCCTTCCTCGGCTTCTACATCCTTCAACTTTCGCGTTGTATATCTGTTTTGTAATTCTTTCCTCTTGCATGTCCGAACCAATGGAGCATGCTTCTTCTTATTTTAACACTGACTCTCTCTTTCAGACCAGCTCTCTCATCATCATTGCAAATACGCTCTACAAGGTCAAAAACAACACTAACTATCAAAATACAAGGGCATAGTCTTGCAGACGGATTTCCTCCAGTACAGCACCACGTCCGCTTTGGTCAGCCTCTGCCGGTACATCACTCCTTCCGAGGAGCCGAAGATGCGATCTGGACATTCCTGCAAACAGATTCGTTATAGGCCTTTTGATCTACGCGTAAATTATTTTGAGTGCTTCCACCACCGATTTGTTTTTTTTTTATACTACGTCGGGAGGCATACAAGTATATGGCCCACCTGATGTAAAGCGGGTACCGTAGCCTATTAACGATTGCGATATATTAAGTGCCACTCGCGCGACGCCTCCTCTGCTGCTTACACATCAACTCCTTGGGAGCTTACTGGTGACCTCACTCACACACAGGAATACAACAATCCTCTAGGGAGTTGTTATTTGGCTGATGTGAGGTGAAGGTACTTCCCTAGACGGGCTGCTTTGATGCGCCCTACCTCTCTTAAAATATCCAGACCAAGACAAACGGACATGTTCATGCACACAAATGTTTACCTTGTGTGGGAATCGAACCCACGAGCGTTGGTGTCAAAGTCGCGTCATTCACGACTGAGCCACCGAGCTCGTCAAAAACTCATTCATTTCAACTAGCACCGGCCGGCATCAATCCGTAAGTAAATGCATGCCGTCGCTGCCATTATATCTTCTGCCTAACGTTATTCCGTTTCCTAATCTGTTAGGATTAATGGGGTCCGCTACCTAAGATTAAGGATTTGGGGAAGATACTGATTTTGATATGTAGCGACTGCTGTCAGACCTTCACAATCCAGATGGAAAACTAGACCTTTCTTAGGTCAGGTCACACATCAAACCACAAATGTAAAATAATTTGGACATGCAGGCTTCAAGCGATAATTCAGCATTCTAATATCCATACTTATACCATATAAAAGTTTGTTTGTTTGTTTATCCATCTCTCGCATCAAAATGGAGCAACGCAGTAATGTGATTCTTTGTATGGAGATAGTGGGAAGATCCGAGAGGTACATAGGCTACTTTCTATTGCGGTAAAGTACTTCACTTCCATGAAAAAACTCATTTTGTTTCTATTTGATCACGCAGACGAAGCCGCGAAGTAACAGCTATTATGTACACGAATTCAATAATAAAATTTAAAAACCCCCGGCACAAAAACCCTATAAGTTTGTTTCATATTATTATGGTTTTTTTTACTTATATAAAAAGTACAAAAAATCCATAATCTTCTACAAATTCAATTCATATGTAGCATACTTGGGTGTTTCGAATTTTAGGTCACACATATGTATAAAAGTAAGAAAGAGAAAACCTCTTTTCAAATAAAAAAAAAGACCGCATCTAAATTGGTTCACCCTTTTAAGAGCTACGGTGATATAGACAGAAACATCACACACATATCGGTCAAACTTATAACACCTTTCTTTTTGTTTCGAGAGTTAAAAACTCATTTTGTTTCTATTTGACCACGCGGACGAAGCCACCGGTAACATCTAGTATGTACATGAATTCGAAAATACGAATTTAGTGGTACATGCTCTCACCAGGATCACCACATGGCAATAAAAATGAACAATGACATCCCAAAATGATATAAAAAGAAATATATAAACGAACCCTAATTTCCTCACACATAAGTTTTTGACGCTGTTGGACTTCAGCAACGCGTTTAACACTGTAGATTTCGATGTTCTACTGCAACAGTTGCGTTCTCTCAACATATCTCCAGCGGCAATTGATTGGTTTCATTCCTACCTGTATGGTCGTCGCCAGCGTGTACGTATTGAGAACACATTTTCTTCATTGTGCTCAATATCTGCTGGTGTGCCTCAGGGTGGCGTATTGTCTCCTCTTCTATTTTCCTTACCTTCCTACCATCTTTATGCAGATGATCTCCAAATTTATACGCATTCACAATTAGAACACCTTTCTGGCGCTATATCAGATATTAACGATGACCTCACGCACATAGCTCGCTGGAGTAAGTCTGACGGCCTTATATTAAATCTATCCTCGCCTTATATCTAGGATTAACTGGAGTAGCTCGAGTCCTGTAGTTTTTGATGGAACGGCAATCAAATATAGCGATAAAGTAAAAAATCTCGGTGTATATTTGGATAGGACCTTGTCCTGGTCTGTACATATTGCCGCTCTTGATAAAGTTGTTTGCCGCCAATTCTTATTTGAGAAGATTGCGTAATTTTCTTCCAATAGATACCAAAATTGCGCTTGCACAATCTCTACTCCTTCCTATTCTTGGTTATGCCGATTCCTGTTATCTTGACCTCACTGTAGAGCAACTAAATAAACTTGAGCGCCTTCAAAATCTCTGCATTCGGTTTATATTTGGGCTTCGCAAATTTGACCATGTCTCCGAATTTCGCACTCAGCTTAAGTGGCTCCCTATTACTTTTCGTCGCAACTTGCACTTACTGTCTTTGCTCTATACTATTTTTTTCAATCCCGCCCTCCCTGTTACCTCAAAGACCATTTCACATTTTACAGTGACAGTCAAAGTCGAGAGTTACGTCAATCCCTTCTTCTCCGTCTCAGAACACCACTACACTCCTCTCAATTCTACGCGAAATCTTTTTCAGTTCAAGCAGTGCGTCTCTGGAATTTTCTGCCGTTTAATATTCGAAATGTTCAAACTCTTTCCACCTTCAAATCTCTAGTCAAAACGTACTACCTTTCCCTAAACGCAACCTAATCGTCACCTTTCTCTAACCTCTATTTATTTTCTTTTTCTATCTTTACTGCTTATGCATGCAACTACAGTATCTATATTATTTAAATGCAATATATATATTATTCTATATTTATGTTATAAAATTTACTCAGCGCCACCTACCTGTTTTTATCAAATTTTTATTGTTCTCTCTCAGCTATAGGTTGTCTGGAAGAGATCGCTTAGCGATAATACCGCCTGCTGTGCTTTAGTTCATAAGTTTTATAGGATTAGTGGTTTAGGCACTTTAGGCGTGAGAACAGATTGAGTTATTTTCATATCATAATATTTGTTTCAATTTTGTGAAAATTTTAGATAATTTTTTTATAGCAATCTTTACGAATCCCCTTCGGAGATACGAATCTCCCTTCAACCGAACAAGTTTACAGCATACTCCACCAGTCCACCACCCTGCTCAAATGCGGATTGGCGGAGGCCAGTATTTTCAAGCCGACCGAGGGATCACTGACTTGGCTTAGCAGCTGCCTATCGACAACAGCCGGGACCGACGGTTTAACATACTACATACAATTATTTTAATTAATTATAAATAATTAGAATATAAATAGTGGCCGTTATTACATAAGTGTCATATTTTAGTGAATAATTAACATCTCACAACAAACGATTAATCGTGACTCATGCTTGACCTTGCATTAAGCCATATATGGCAGTGCGCTGCGCACTCTTGACGCTCTATCTCGAAAACGGTTACTCGTATGAAAAAAAAGTTCAAAAGAAAGTTGTAGAGAATTTTATACTCTACAATTTTCGTAACAAGTAAAAATGTCAGTTAAGGCATAGGAAGCGAAATATTCGCGGAAAAACCGATTTTTGCGACCTTTGACCTTGAATATCTTAAGACGCGGACACGAGATTATATGAGACTTTTGAGAGAACATTTAGGACGCCAAAATAAGGGTTTGTACCAATTTACAGCTTATTATCTTTCATTCCGATGTGAAACCCCTAATATGACTGGGCTATCGATGCAACGTACACAATTTATTTCTTATCAATAGGACAAACATGAATTTTCAATATGATAGATTCTCATACAAATATCAATCCCTTCAAATTTACTTTGCATAAGGTTTCCCCGCCAGGGTACAATTTATTTTTTACCAAAATTCATCTAAGTTGGATTAGTGGTGTAGGCACTTTAGGCGTGAGAACAGATTGAGTTATTTTCATATCATAAAATTTGTTTATAATTTGTGAAAATTTTAGACAATACTACTACAGCAATCTTTACTCATCCCCTTCGGGGATACGAATCTCCCTTCAACCGAGCAAGTTTACAGCATACTCCACCAGTCCACCACCCTGCTCAAATGCGGATTGGCGGAGGCCAGTATTTTCAAGCCGACCGAAGGATCACTGACTTGGCTTAGCAACTGCCTATCGACAACAGCCGGGATCGACGGTTTAACATACCCTTCGAAGCACGGAGAAGCTCGAGATATTCGAAGTCTGTGGCAAAGAAATTCCATAATGTCAATTAAAAGATTATTTGTGTATATCTAACACCGCAATCTAATCCCTCTCTATTTCTTAATAAACTAGATGATCTACTACACGAATTAAACAAATTTAATAAAACTTCAAAATTACGATTAGTACTGGCGGGTGGGTGATTTAAATATAAACACTTTGAACAAGGGAAGGCTTGGGAACGAGTTACAGGATTTGTCATATAATCATAATTTGAAAATTCACATAGATGTCCCAACGCGTAAATTATCTTGTATTAATCACACCTTGAGCAACATTGCAGATGCGATTGCTCTGGTTCCGCACTTTCATCTATCAGATCACGAAAGCTAGAATTTGCGCTGCAAATTCTAGCTTTTTCTGTAGAGCATAAAGAGCAAAAAAAAGCAATTTACTATATGTCGGCGTATGTCAACGCCACGTGTTGATAAGTAACACAAAACCACCCCATCAACCTTTGCAATGCGCAGTGGCGCGATGGGCTGTTTACAACGTCGACCGCTCTATGAATCAGGCGATGTGCGAGTGAAAGGGATGGTCAAGCTGTCTCGTCGCTACCGTACGTATAAAAGTGACACAGAACACTCCTGAATCATTTTCATATTTAATTGATTTATTAAGTTTATTTATTGTTTGTTAAGTTTAATTATGTTTGGTAATTAAATTATTACTAAACTATCAACGCCTTTCCTTCCATGGAAAATAACCTACTACCTACAGTCGCGCCGAAATATACATACAAAAGAGATTTTAGCATTGACAATATCCGAAAATTTCAAGAGTGCCTACAGAATTTATCTTGGTGAAATGTCTGTAAGGAAATTGATTTAAATACGGCATTCAACAAATTTTATGAGTTTATATGTTTACACTACAATATTTGCTTTCCAAAAATTAAAATAAACAATAATGCAAAAATAAACAAAATTGGATAAGCGAAGGACTTAAAAAGAGTTATAGATTTAAACGTACACTGCGATACAAATACTATCAAAATAAAAACCATGTAAATAAATATAAGTGTACTGCATATTCTCATATATTGGATAAATGTATATTTAAAGCAAAAAAGAACTCGAACATTAAATTTATAAACAGAAATGCTAATAAATGTAAAGCGACATGGAAAGTAATTAAAAATGAAATTTCTAAACCAATGTCCAATGATATATATAATATTAAAATAAAAAACACATCAACAAGTGACCCTGTAGAAATGGCCACTACCTTCAATTACCATTTTGTTGATGCAAGTTGCCACTCGAACATGAATGTCACTAACGGTAATTATAAACAAATTACTCGATGTTTCTAAGATCAATGTCAGAAAATGAAGTCTTATTGGAAATCCTATCACTAAAGAACATGTCTATGGCTCCGAAGGATACGACGGTATCAATACTAAAATCATAAAATTATGTACTTATGGACTAGTCTGTATTCTGACACACTTGGTGAACCTTTCTTTTTTGTCTGGAACTTTTCCAGAAGCATTGCAATTATTAATTGTGAAGCCACTATTCAAAAGTGGTAATAGGGAGGACATGGGTAATTATCGACCAATTACGTTAATACTGATCTTTTACAAAATTTTTGAAAAATGTATGCACAAGCGGTTACTTGAATTTCTCAATAAGTATACATTAATTTGTGATGAACAGTATGGTTTTCAAAAACAGAAGTTAACAACATTGGCAATTTTCTGTCTTTTGAAAACAATCTTGACTAAATTTCATGGAAATTATTGGACTACTGCATTGTTTTTTGATTTGTCAAAAGCTTTTGACATGGTTTCACATGACATATTATTTAAAGTATAAAATCTTGATCTTATAGGAGAATTAGAGGGCCTACGCTTGAATGGTTAACATCCTACCTAAACAACAGGCAGCAATATGTTACTATTAACAAGATCGATAAAAACAGTGAAATACTACGAGTACTTATTCATTTAGTTATAGATCTATCAAATGTGGTGTCATACAAGGAAGTATACTGGGTCCAATATTATTTATACTTTACGTAAATGACATCAGTAATATTACAAATTATAAATGTACCTTATTCGCTGACGACATTTCTATTATTGCGACCACTGATAAAAAAGGAAATACAATTAGAGATCATGAGAATGACATAAAAATTACAATTGACGAAGTTATAAAATGGACAGACATTAAAAATTAAAAAGTTAATTTGGAAAAAAATACATACAATTTAATAGAAAATAATAATTTACAATTAAATGTCCAAATAATTCAAAATACAACACAAATAAAAATTTTACGTGTGATTATTGACTAAAATTTAGATTGGAAATCACATGTTGAAAAAGTAGCTAACAAAATTATCAAATTCGTGTATGCTATAAAAAAAGTCAAAAATATAACAAATAATCAATACGGCCATTACGCCCATGGAGAATTTGTATTGCGGTACGGACTCATACTGTGTGTAATAGCACCGACAGAAATAGAGCATTTGTTGCCCAAAAAAAATGAAAAGAGCGTTATATGGCTGTGAGCCAATATTTAAAAAGCTTGGTTTGTTATCACTTCCATCTTTGTATATTTACGAGGTATGTATATACAAGCACATAAAGTTCTGTAAGAGTTATTCTGAAGTGTATTCAAGGAGTAGACGTGATCCATATATACTTGGACGATAACCCCAGATTAATAAAAGTTGTATAGCTATGTGTGTTAAAATTTATCATAATATACTCGTAGATATAAAAATATTAAATATCAAATTATTCAAGACAAAATTATGCAAATGGCTGAATGATAATAACTTTTATAATTTGAAAGATTTTTTAAAATAATAATCACTTAATTTTGTAAAATTTTTGGCAGAGCTGCGATAGCCAGCGGGCCACATTACCCTCAAAATTGCCGTTTGGGGTAGACTGATGTCATCCAGCTAGCGTTTAGATGGTAATAGTAAGAAACTCCAAAATCGACACACTAATAGCTAACATATTGTAGTTTTGTATCCTTTAATTTGAAATTTAAATGTTCGTTGGTGAGGAAGAACGGTCCAAAATCGTTCCAATTAGAAAAAAGAACATATGGGAAAACGTATGGCCGGCCACTCTGCAGTGCAGAGTCTGCACTGCACTCCCATCAACAGAAAAAGTAACAGCACTCGTCGCTAGATGTCGTACAGGGTTCCATATATTTAAAAAAAATTAAAAATAAAATATTTAAATTTTTTTTAAATTTAAAAAATATCAGCTCTGCCTACACAGCTTGCTGTTATTTACTAGTAATTTCAATATTCAGTACAGGAAAGGTGTAATGTTACCTCATGCGGATTACTTAAGCCAAGGTAGGATTACCAATCTGCAAACTAGCAATCTGCAAACGAGGAGACTAAACAAACAAAAGAAATGACATCCTTTATTACCGTCATGCGCCCATAGGGGAAGACTCACGACTACTTTGTTATATACCCAAGGGCCACCGTCTAAGTCTTCTCCGCATTTTTCATGACGAACACAGTCATTGTGACGGCGGATCATGTCCTTAGACATTTTTGGTTCCCGGGTCTTAGGGCATTTATTTCCAAATATATTTCACACTATCTCACGTGCATCGCACATAAGCGAGTCCCTCGAGCTCCCTTACAACATATAACTTCATGGCCAAAGCCAGATACTCCGTTCGATACATTGCATATCGATACGTTAGGACCATTGTCAACAAGTCGTGGTTACAAACACATAATGATTGTAATAGACTCATTTACCAAATTTTGTTTTCTTTCTGCAATCCGTCACCAAGATGTACATGAGCTAAAATTAGTTATGCAAAATGTTATCTCACTGTTTGGTACACCCAAAACCATTATTTGTGACAGAGGCAGGATGTTCGAATCCCGCGAATTCATAACTTTAATGAGCGAGCTAGGTTGTCAGGTGCATCATATAACGCCAGAGATGCACCGTGCTAACGGCCAGGTGGAGCGTTATATCCGCACGTTATTGAATATGCTCAGGATTGCAGTTAATTACAAGAAGAGCGAGTGGGTTGATGAATTATGGCGATTACAATTAATTCTCAACATAACCAAACAGAAGACCACCCAGTATTCTCCTTTGAATCTACTTATTGGCTCTGAAGATACAACACCTGTTATTCGCGCTTTAATTCGCGATGTTGCTATCGAATCAACGGAAAATCGGGAGTCTTTGCGGGAAGTCCGAAGACAAAGGACGGCCGAACGGTTGGCTCGAAACCAAGGTGAGCAGGACAGGCGGGTCAACGAAGACCGTCACCCACCACGGATATACAAGAAAGATGACCTTGTATTTGTAATTTAATATTCTCAGTCACAGGGTAAACTCGATCCAGGCATGCGGGGACCGTACCGAGTCACTCAAATATTGGAAAATGACCGTTACAAGCTTCAGCTTCTCGTCGGGTCGTATGGCAAAGTGACATACGCTGCAGCACAGTTCCTTGTGCCGTGGAAAGGCGAGTGGACCCCGGAGATATGTGCATCATTCTTCGAGGGTGAGTAAAAGTGGCATGCTAAATAGTGGAGCCTCTGCCGAAATAATCAGCAGCAGATACGGTTAATAGTGGAGCCAATGTCTGTGACGTGACGTTCAAGAGGTATGCTTAATAGTGGAGCCTATGCCTTTGTAACGAAGATCTCGATCTTCATCACGGTACGCTTAATAGTGGAGCCTATGCCGATGGTTATATTACGAGCACGCTTACTAGCGGAGCCTCTGCTCCACTGGTGTTAACTAATCGAGTCGACTTGATAATATGCGCATATTTAATGTTTCCTGATAACTATTTGTAAATAAATACGTTTGCAAGTTATTACTTGTGTTCGCTGTAAATTTATTTTTACATATGCTAATCACTGCTATTTAAAGTGTGTTGTGTGTGCTAACGAAAAAAAAAAAATCTTGTCCTTATGTGAATTTCAGATGAATCTGAACATGAGGGTTCATTAGGAGTTACCTCGCCTGGCAACGCTGGTTCATCATCTACGCGCGACTTAGAACATGAGGATCCGGCAGAAGAACGATCAGCTGCCCAATCTAGTCCGACATCGAGACCTGACGAGGACGTCAGGATGTCAGGAGAGGCCGTGTTAGACATCACCACCGAAGCTGACGTACACACCTGACTACCCCACCGCGTCGGGCGCTATAAAAACCATCGACAAGCGCCGGCTCGCTCCGGCGCAGTCCGGTGACGTAGTAACAGCCCACTCGGGGCTAACTACATAGTCAGGTCAAAAAAAAAAAAAAAGCCGGCTCGCTCTCTGCCATTTTGGACACCGTGCGGAACGGACGTGCTGTCTGCTCGATTCTAATTTGCGTATTAATGTTTACTTTCGTTAATTTTGATTTTTGTTAAGACATATTTATTTTTACGAGGTATAATTAAATTGTGTTTGGTATGTATGTTTTTTTTTAATTAAAACTGCTCCTGAGACCTAATAGTATTTATTTATGTTATCAGTTGTCTAGTACCCATAACACGAGCTTCGCTTACTTTGGGGCCAGATGGCGCTGTGTAATTTGTCCGACAATAATTATTTAATTAATCAAAGTTTTGAAGAAAAACTTCTTTACGCACGCTTGACTTGGGGAGTAAGCTAAGCTGGTGAATGCGTGACGAGAGCGTTACGAAAAGTGTACTCAAGCGAACGGAAGTTGAGAGGGAGATATAAGTTAGTGAAGATAGAAAGAGAGGGAGAGTTACGTTTCGTATATTACTGTAGGGGCAAGAGAGAGAGGTGCGAGGTGCACAGCACACATTTTCTTTCTCTCTTTCTCTCATAGCGAGTTAAGTTTTGTATATGTAAGACACAGTGCAGGCCTGTTGTCTGTATCTGTATCACACAATGGAGCTAAAGAAGTTTTACTTCAGTCGTGTCGTCGTGTGGTCTAAAGCACACTCGTTTTTTTTTTCAATGTCTGGCTTTGGCAGCCAGTTCAGGTTATTTCTGGTCAAGTCCGGTCACCGACTTTTGGAGTCGCATCGCTAATTAGATATTTCTGTAAATACATAACTAAAATGGGTATTCACCTTTCTTTAGACTTGAATACACGTGTCGTTTGACTGAGATACAGGAAACCTTTTATAAAGAAACTAGTTGCACCCCGGTATCTCGGAACCACATTTTCTTACTTTTTTTTCCTCGACTTTTTTCGTTGGATCAGATGCAAAAACAAACAAACAAATTTCGCTTTATGTATTAACATAGATTATATACGAGTGTACCAAAAATGTTGTGTAATGAGCTCCCTGCCGAGGTTTTCCCAAAGAACTACATTATAGGGTTGGCTTCAAACAGTCATGTTCATGCACTGAAATGTTTGTCTTGTGCGGGAATCGAACCCACGAGCATTGGTGTCAAAGCAGCGTTACTGACCACTGCGATAACGAGCTCGTCATTGTTGTTTTTTTTAAAAAAAAATTATACTACGGCGGGAGGCATACGGCCCACCTGATGTAAAGCGGGTTACCGTAGCCTATTAACGCTTGCGATATATTAAGTATCACTCGCGCGATACCTCCTCTGCTCCTTTCACAGCAACTCCTTGGAGCTTACTGGTGGTCTCACTCACATGCAGGAACACAACAACCCTCTAGGGAGTTGTTATTTTTTTTTTTATCTGCAATCGTCTTCTACTATAAGCAGATGTGTTGTGTGCTCTTGTTGCGTCGAGTGCGTTCTCCAGTGAGAGCAGCTCCTCCATAGTTTAATAATTTGTGTTGTTTTCACTATTACACAATGTCTCTTGACTTGATTGACTTTTGAGTCGCTTTTCATAGCTTCGTGTAAGTAGGCTAGTTGCCAGAATGTTTGGATGCCTTTCTAGCCTACTTTTTGGCAGAGCTGCGATAGCCAGCGGAGCCACATTACCCTCAAAATTGCCGTTTGGGGTAGACTGATGTCATCCAGCTAGCGTTTAGACGGTAATAGTGAGAAAATCCAAAATCGACACACTAATAGCTAACATATTGTAGTTTTGTATCCTTTAATTTGAAATTTAAATGTTCGTTGGTGAGGAAGAACGGTCCAAAATCGTTCCAATTAGAAAAAGAAACATATGGGAAAACGTATGGCCGGCCACTCTGCAGTGCAGTCTGCACTGCACTCCCATCAACAGAAAAAGTAACAGCACTCGTCGCTAGATGTCGTACAGGGTTCCATATATTTTTAGAAAAATTAAAAATAAAATATTTAAATATTTTTTAAATTTAAAAAATATCAGCTCTGCCTACACAGCTTGCTGTTATTTACTAGTATAATGGTCTTTACATTTGTAGATTTCATCCATCACAGTGTTAACATTTAGGTGTTTATGTATTTCAGAGCTAGTGATGTACCATGGTACGTTGCTAAGTGCTCTCAAAATTGAATTTTGCATTCTCTGTAATACTGCAATATTGGAGTTGCTTGCACTTCCCCAGAGCTGTATGCCGTAGATCCAAGCTGATTTGAGTATGGTCTTGTATATCAAGAGCTTGTTATCTATGGAGAGTTTGCTATTGCGGCCCATTATCCAATAGAGGTTTTTGTGTCGAATCTTTAGTTCTTCTCTTTTGGCTTTGATGTGCTGACTCCAGGTTAGTCGTCGGTCTAGATGTAAACCAAGATATCTTACATTCTTTGTGAGGCAATGTGGTTTGTTCTAATTGCACTGGAGGGCAGTTCTCCTTCCGTAGCGTAAAAGTAATGTGAACTGATTTCGCTGCGCTTGCTTTCATCCGCCATTTCTGGAGCCACTTGGTGGTGGCATCGAGAGACTCTTTTGGAGTAAGGTTGTCGCTATTTCAGGATCCTTATTGCTTGCCAATATTGCTGTATCATCGGCATATGTGGCTGTGGTGATGTTTGCCATCTGCGGTAAGTCTGCCGTGTAGAGAGTATACAATACTGGTCCCAGTACTAAGCCCTGAGGCACTCCTGCTTTTATGGTAAAGAATTTAGAGGTTGATTCGCCTACCTTAACCTGAAAGAGACGGGCTTCTAGGTACGATTTAAGCAGCATGTAGATGTTGTGAGGGAGATTCTTTTTTATCTTGCAAAGAAGAAGTTATTATTTGGCTGCGGTTTTCTGTGAGGTGGAGGTAGAATTTTTTACTCATCCCAAAAAGTACACAACGCCGCTAAAGACGTTTTCACTTAAAAAAAAAAGAAAACCCATCCATAGACCGGCTGCAGACGACGTTGCTAAATCTGCGTGTTCGATTATCGTGACACATGCAACGAAGCCATTGAGCGGTTCGTTGGAGCCTTGATAGCTTGAGAGATAAAGAGCGTATCCTGTTCGAATCCTGGCATACGCCACTAAATTTGTGTTTTCGGATTAATGTACATATTTGTAATGATCACTTGCTTGGCGGTGAAATGTTCGTGCTGTGCGGGAATTGAACCCACGAGCGTCAAAGTAGCTTTACCCACTGCGCCGCCGAGCTCGTCAAATTATTATTAGATATATTCACGATTTATACACACATTAGGATCATAGCCAGGTAACTGCGGTGCCCCTCGGAACCTGTTGATTTGGAAGAACTCCTCGTCCCCCCACTGCTGTCCAATTTTCACGGTCACTTGATCTTCGAAATCTGCGTATATCTGCAATAGATAGTAAGTAATACTGAAACTTATTAGTGCTTTCTAATAACAACTTGTCCTAACAAGCTTTCGGGAGCTTTGCAGCTAAAGTCTCCTTAGGACATAAGTCTCCATTGAGTACTCTGTGGTCGCTTTTTTCCCATATAGGTATAGCAATGGCGACCTCGTCAAGGCTAGCTGTCAGTGTCTAAGTGTATTTATTTATTTATAACTTCACGCCATATCCCTTGCGAGGTAGGCAGAGAAAACCGAGCGTCACGTGACCCGATCCTTACACACCTCACCTGCTTGTTTAGCATTGTTTTTCTCGTGCGCGCTCACCGGTTTCTAAGGCTCCTGACATCACCTTCTGATAGAATACGATCAATTTAGTCATGGTAGGTAAGTCTAAGTAGTAAGGTCTTGGTCTTCCTCGGCTCCTACATCTCTTCATTTTGGCGTTGTATATTATTTTAACACCCGACGCTCTCTTTCAGACCAACTCTGTTTCTAACATCATCATTACGAATACGGCCAACAAGCGTGACGACACAAATTTTGCGCGGTCAAAATGCGAGCGTTGCACAAAATTGTAGGAAAAATTATGAAATTGGAAAATAAGAAGAGGCATGCTCCATTGGTCTGGACATGTAAACAGAGTGAATTACGAAACAAATATACAACGCGAAACAGAAAGGCCCAAGACTTACCTACCATGACCAAATTGATCGAAGGTGGCGTCAGGAGTCTTAGAAACCGGCGAGCCAGCCTGAGAACAGCAGTGATTTTAGCATAGTGGCTCCGCTTCGCCTGATGGTAAGCGAAAAGAGGAGCTCAAATCGTAGCGGCAACTGACTACAGTGTCTTGTCAGTTGACGCTGCCATGCTGGCCCGCAAAGTGCTTCTTCACGCTTCATTTGAAGGATCCCATGTTGTAGGAAGGAGGAAACACGTGTGTGGGCAGTGCGGTCCACTTTTTAATAGTACGACAGAGATAGGAATTGCCGAACTTTTAAGTACAAGAAGAAATGTTCTCAACAGTGGAACAATGACATCGCAAGCCTGCACGTGTGGTTCTATGACGGAAGGGAGAGGGTGGGATAATGGAAAACAGTTCTTCAGAGCACTCACCATGGTAAAGGCGGTAAAATACACTTAGCGAGCCAAAGAATTAAATGAATGTTAAAGAAGTGAGTGAGGGGTGTAAGGATCGAGCCACGTGGCGCTCGGTTTTCTCCGCCTACCCCGCAAGGGATTTGGCGTGAAGTTATAGATAGATAGGAAATATTCTTAAACTATTTCAAGTCACGTTTATTACAGCGTTTATATGTCATATTTGGCCTTACCCTGGCAAGCATTCCCATGTTGTTCACAGGGACTAATCCTGGAGCCAAGTTCTTCGAAATATCAAGTATTGGTTCCCTGTAGTCCCAAAGGTATTCGTAGACAGTCTTCTTGACGAAGATTGCGCTGGCGTGACTGTTCGCTAGGATTCGAAACCCTTGGATTACGAAGTAGTTGGCGTCGTGGAGATATGATGCAATGCCCTAAAATTGAAAATGATATGAAGGTATGTTCATTACTGGGGAAGTTATTGATAGATAGATAGAATAGTTAATAGATTATTTTGAAGGCGTTATTTTGCGAAAGTCAAATTTACATGCAATTCGATCTAACCTGTTTTCAGGAACACCGTTCCTATATGAAATCTAAATGTGTGTGTGTGTGTCTCCCTCTGTCGCTTTTTTTCGAATATTCGAATTTTGACTTCACATTCGGACTCAGCATAAAAAAAGTAAAATAGGAGTCTCTGAAAAACCAATCTCCTATCTCTTAAGGAACATGGTCAAAATGGCGACAAATAAAAAAAAAATTTGAATTTTTATTTCAAATTCGAAAAGTAAATTAAAAAGTAAAATAGGAATGTCTTAAAAACCAATATCATATTTCTTAAGGAACATGGTCAAAATGGCCGACAAAGTTTTAGAAAAAATAAAAATAAATTGTTATATAATTGATGAGCCAGGTGTTCCTCTGGCAATGCAAGCTTGCGCATTCTCAACTGGTTTTTATTGTACGAGGGAGATGAAGATCAAATTATTCAAGGTCTATTGCCAATCCTACTACACGTGTAGTCTGTGGGTGAATTCAATATAATAATGCCTTCAGGGCACTGTTGTCATTTGTTTGTCACGGCCCTGCAGTGCATCTGGCATGTTCGTGGAGGCACGCTATTATCCGAAAAAGATGTGCTACCATGCTCACTCGCCTACGTGCCAGCCCCATAGGCGTCCTGAAAATGATCTCTGATAGCTGGGACAGTCCGCTGCTGGCGCACTGGAACAACTTACATTGTTAGAGCGGTTACAGTGCGCCTGCTGATAGCTCTCCCATACCCCCCTACTATACCTATATTTTTGAAGTGAAAACTTCTTTAGCGGCGTTGTGCACTTTTTGGGATGAGTAAAAAATGTGAAACTCGCGTCAGGACCCGTGACCCTGACCGTAAGACTACAAATCTCATGCGAGCGAAGCCGCGCGCTTCAGCTAGTGTAAAATAATTGTAGTAGTTCTGAAGTGTTAAATTTTTAATGTAATATAAATTGTTATGTTTGTGTACGATAGCGCAATAAATGAATATTGTATTTTACCACATACATGATAGTACTTTAATACTGATAAATAAAGCAATTCGTGCGAAATTAATCCCTAACCATTCAAAAATGCTCAACGTTGAGTGCCGGCAGAAGTGAAAACTTGAACATTGAGTGCAATCCGTTTTTTTTGTATTTTTAACTAACATAGTTTTTTTAAGAAATATTGTTACTAACATCATGGACTATAGTATAAACAATTATTATTATTATTTATACCACAAAGTTGGCAAACAAGCATACGGCCTGCCTGATGGTAAAAAGTCACCGTCACAAGAACCTCACGCTATAGTCCCTTTGAAAAAGCTCGGCTGGAAGTTCATTCCACAACTTGAGAGTTGTCGGAAGAAAACTTCTCTGGAACCGCACAGTACGGGACCATTGTGGTTCCAGCACTCCTGCTTTGTATGCTTCCGCCATATAACTAAATAAGATGCTACCTACAAGTTCATCATGTAGCATGTTACTTTAACGACTAACATCTACACCGCCTGAGGATGCCTCGTGGAGAACTCAACGTGTCGCAGGCACGACCGGAGCACTCAGGGCAGCGCGGGTGGCGGGTGTATGCGGCTTCTGTTCCAGATGGCGGACGACCGCAATAGCCGAGACTACCGGAGCAGCCATGGCAGCGACGGCATGTCAAAGTCAAAGTCAAAACCTTTTTATTCCGTAAAAATGGCTACATTTGTTTGGAATCGTCACAATTTTTTTTTTTGTTGTTGTATCTAATAACGGTAAATGCAATATACCGTTACTACCGAATTAAATGCAGCCAAATAACAACTCCTTAGAGGGTTCTTATGTTCTTGGGTGTGAGTGAGGTCACCGGTAAGCTTCTAAGGAGTTGCTGTGTTAGCAGCAGAGGAGGCATCGTGCGAGTGTAACTTAATGTACTACACAGGTTTATAGGCTATGGTAACCTCTTTACATCAGGTGGGCCGTATGCTTGAACGCCTCCCGACGTTGTACAAAAAAATTGACACTAATTTAAATTATTGATGTTATTAACAATAGATATACAAAAAACACATACAATTAAAAAAGAAATTAAACACAATACAACACACGTACACAATTGATGTACAATGTGTTAGTTAGCCGAACGAGACGCTGGCAAGGTCGACTGTAATGTTGTATGGGGTTCAGGGATCGTTCCAAAGTTTGTGGTCAGGTGAATTAATAAATGATTCACGAATTTTCGCTTTTATTCGGTTTCCACAATTCTTCTTCTCACGTTATCCAGTTTCCATTAGGATTGGCGGGACCAACTAGCTAAGACTAAGATACATATTTTTACATAGAGTATGACCTAACCTAATAAAGGTCTAAAGTCTAAAGGCTTCCCTCTGGGTTGTGGACGTCTGGCGACAGTCCCTACATGTATAAATCAGTATCTTTGCATAACCTTATGCTTATAGAGGATAGAGTTTTACATAGAGCGACTGCCGTCAGACCTCAACAAGCCAGAGGGAAAACCACACCTTTCTTAGATTAGGTCACACATCTTTCGAAATATAATTTCTACTGCTGCAGTCACCTTTGGGCGGGTGCACCTGGATACCAGCTAAGATCTTGGGATTCGGTTCAGAGACGAGCTGTGAGAATTATCGACGATCCTAAACTTACACACGGTATTGAGCTCTTAAGTTTTAGGATAGATTTTACCTCCTGTTGCGGCCTATTAAGAAATCTGCACTTATATCTTTAGAGGTAAAGCCCATACAGACTGTTGATATAAATGGGGTCAAATCTAGTCAGCAATGTTAATATTGGGGTGCCCTAGGGCTCTATTATGGCCCCCTTTTTATATTTAGTATATGTGAACGATCTGACTACATGGTAGAGAAAATGGCGGATATACTACTGTTTGCTGATGATACTTCTTTAATTTTTATGTTGGAATTACAATATACTCAAAATTGCAACAACGATGAAAGACGAATGTATGGAGAAAGGCTTACTACTGAATGCGAAGAAAACAAAGATAATGGTATTTGAAAGAGAAGAATCCAGAACTAATGTAAGGATTACGGT
Source organism: Pyralis farinalis (assembly GCA_947507595.1). Lineage (NCBI taxonomy): Eukaryota > Metazoa > Arthropoda > Insecta > Lepidoptera > Pyralidae > Pyralis > Pyralis farinalis. The sequence goes on from OX382263.1 coordinate 5,577,991, forward strand.
TGATGATGAAGTGTTGGAACCAGTGGATGAGATTGTATATCTTGGATGCGCTTTCAGCAGGGATGGAGGGCACACCGCAGATGTGGAAAGACGAGTGAGTGCTGGGAATAGTGTGAATAGAGCGTTGGGAAAACTTCTTAGCAGTAAAAACCTGAGTCAGAAGGCACAACTCGTTATACACAATGCAGTGCTGGTCCCAACGCTAACTTATGGAAGCGAGAGCTGGGTATGGCAGAAAGAGCATGAAAGTAGAATAAACGCGGTCGAAACGCGAGCGCTGCGCAAAATTTGTGGCGTAAGGCTTGTAGACCGTATTCGCAATGATAATGTTAGAAAGAGAGTTGGTCTGAAAGAGAGCGTCGGTGTTAAAGTAAGAAGAGGCATGCTCCGTTGGTTCGGACATGTAGAAATAATGCAAGATGAGAGAATGACGAAGCAGATATACAATGCAAAAGTGGTCGAGGAAGGCCAAGACTTACCTACCATGACCAAATTGGTCGTGTTCTATCAGAAGGTGATGTCAGGAGCCCTAGAAACCGGCGAGCGTGCATGAGAAGAGCAATGAATGTTAAAGAAGCGAGTGAGATATGTAAGGATCGAGTCACGTGGCGCTCGGTTCTCTTTGCCTACCCCGCAAGGGATTTGGCGTGAAGTTATAGATAGATAGATGTAAAATTGCCTCACATACAGGATGTGTTGAATACCTCATCGGGACGTTGTACTTACTGTATTCAATGATTAAGATAATAGCTGAGACCTACATAATTTATGCAGGGGATGTCAAGGTTTAACAGTTTTACATTGTTCGTCATTTAATGCTGTGTAACAATCATTCTGCGTTAAAATCATTGTCCAATTTTCACAATCATGATTTGTGAAATAACATTCGTTTCCCGCGATTCTGTTCGTGGATTCCTTTGAGATGGGTCCAATGACGCTTTCATATAAGTTCTCGTATGTTTTAATCTTATCATTTTAAATAATCGATTCTTGTATTTAGGGTATTCCATCTATCTATAACTTTGATGAAAAGTTATTACTGTCGATTGCAGGCGCTTGGTGGAATTTTGAAAACATCCCCGTTAATGTTAATTCTTGCACTTGTGCAGATTCCACTTCACAATTTTATTTATGAATTATTTTTACCGACCGGTTTCGCCTTTCATGCCAAAACGCTTGCGGGGTAAGCAGACAGAACCGAACGCCACGTGACCCGATTCTTACAAACCTCATTCGCTTCTTTAACATTCATTGCTCTACTGATGCGCGTTCGTCGGTTTCTAAAGCTTCTGATAAAACACGATCAATTTGATCATGGTATGCAACTCCCGCCTTCGGCTCCTACATCCTTAAACTTTCATGTTGTATATTTGTATCACTAATTAGTAACATGTTAGGACGCAATTATGAAATAATTAGAAATATTTAATGGCAAATGAAATCTTGAGATCTCAATGAATCGTTGCGCGTGTCATTCTAACCGAACGCGCAGGTTAAGCCACGTCGATCGCAACCTGTCTATGGATAGGTTTACCTATGTCGAGTTTATCCGTGCTTCGGAGGTCCCGGCTGTTGCCGATAGACGACAGTCGTTAAGCTATTTCAGTAAGACAAATTATGTTTATAATAATTTGTGTGAAGAAAATTCTATCTATAACTTCATCCTAATACGGCATCAGCATCAGCGATGTATCATCCAGCACTGCTGAAAGCGCATTCAAGATATACAAGCTCATCCACTTGCTCCAAAACTTCATCATCAACGGTAACCCTTACATTGGTTCTGTAGGTCGATTCTACTAAAAAACTGCAACTGCACTGCAGCGCGACGTGTGTCAAAATGCGTACATTTTGACGTTTCGTTAAACGTCGCTGCTGTCAGATCGCTTGACGAAACGTCAAAATAATTTTGACACACGCCGCGCTGCAATGCAGTTGCAGTTTTTTAGTAGAATCGTCCTACTGGTTTCATCTATTCTGAAGAGTTTCATACTCGCAATTTCATCTAAATTGCTTTGTTTGCTTCCGTCAACAATTAGTTCATGCTAATTAGCGCTTCTTTTTATACTACATCGGGAGGCATACAAGCATACGGCCCACCTGATGTAAATCGGGTACCGTAGTCTATTAACGCTCGTGATATATTAAGTATCACTCGCGCGATGCCTCCTCTGCTGCTTACACGGCGACTCCTCGGGAGTCGCTATGTAAGCAGCAGCTTTACTGGTGACCTCACTCACACGCAGGAACACAACAATCCTCTAGGGAGTTGTTATTTGGCTGCGGTTTTCTGTGAGGTGGAGGTACTTCCCCAGACGGGCTGCTTTGATGCGCCCTACCTCTCTTAAAACATCCAGACCAAGACAAACAGACATGTTTATACACACAAATGTTTGCCTTGTGTGGGAATCGAACCCACGAGCGTTGGTGTCAAAGTCGCGTCATTCACGACTGAGCCACCGAGCTCGTCAAAACTACTGTACTGTGCCATGGCTGCTCTGGTCGTCCTGCGGACGCCCGACACCGCACCCACCACCGTTGCTGTCCTGGCTGCTCCGGTCGTCTCTGCGACACGTGTTTCTCTCCACGAGGCATTATAATGCGCTGTAGTCGTTAGAATAACATGATAAGAATTTCATACTGTAGTCCCATGGGAAAATCTCGATATAGTTCATTCCACAGCGGATAATTTCATTCTGTAGTCCTATGGGAAAATCTCGATAGTGGGAAATCTCGATATAGTTCATTCCACAGCGGATGACTTCATACTGTAGTTCTATGGGAAAATCTCAATAGTGGGAAAATCTCGATATATTTCATTCACAGCGGATGAGATCCTACATAGTTACTTACAAAGCCAATAACAACATTTTTGACGCGCTCGGTAGCGCAGTCGTGAATGACGCACGCTCGTGGCTTCGAGTCCCACAGAAGACAAATGTGTGCATGAACATGTCTGTTTGTCTTGGTCTGGATGTTTTAAGAGGGGTAGGGCGCATCAAAGCAGCCCGGCTGGGAAAATACCTCCACCTCTTAGGAAAGTCAAATAACATCTCCATAGAGGGTTGGTGTGTGAGCGAGGTACCAGTGAACTCCTAAGGAGTTACTGTGTTAGCAGCAGAGGAGGCATCGCGCGTGATACTTAATGTATTACAAGCGTTCAAAGGCTACGGTAACCGCTTTACATCAGGTCGGCCTATGCCAAACATACATACGGCCTGCCTGATGGTAAGCAGTTACCGTAGCCTATGGACATTTGCAACACCAGGGGTGTCACACTTGCATTGCCGACCCTGTAAGAACCTCTTCACGCCTTTCTTGAAGAACCCCATACTGTAGTCCCTTGGGAAAACCTCGGCAGAGAGCTCATTCCACAACTTAATAGTTCTCGGTATAAAACTTCTCGTGAACCGCACAGTACGCGACCATTGCGGTTCCAGTGTATGAGGATGTACTCCCAGTCGTCGGCGAGCTGTGCGATTCGAACCTTCCGACGTTGTATAAAAAAAATTACAGCATTTTAAAACCAGTTCTTCTTACCAGCAAAGCCAGATTGGGTACAATCAGAGTAGCATTCATGTCGACAGTATTCAAGTCTGGTAGATAGATAGGAAACCTCTTGGCCGTGTAAGTCATTGTACTATTCTCGTTGAAACTTATGTTGTAATGGAGGAGCTTCTCTCTGGAACAAAAGAAGAATAGTAAGTTTTTTTTTATATTGGCTCAGCATAGTGGCTCCGCTTCGCCTGCTGGTAAGCGAAAAGAGGAGCCCAAATTGCAGCGGCAACTGACAAAGGACTACAGTGTCCTGTCAGTTGACGCTACCATGCTGGCACGCAAGGTTCTTCACGCTTCGTTTGAAGGATCCCATGTTGTAGGAAGGAGGAAACACATGTGCAGGCGAGGCGTTTCACTTTTTAATAGTTCGACAGAGTTAGAAGTTGCCGAACTTTTTAGTACGGGAACAAATGTCATCAATAGTGGAATGGTGACATCGCAAGCCTGCACGTGTAGTTCTATGACGGAAGGGAGAGGGTGGGAAAAAAGTATACATTTATGTGAGAGCTCGATGGCATCGCTGCGGGTGTCGTTTATCAAATCATGAGCTTCTCCGTGCTTCCCTCCGAAGTTGTCGTCAATGTCGTCGTTAGATAACAGTCGTTAAGCTAGGTCAGTGTCCTTACCCACCTAGCTCGCTTATTTAACATTCATAGCTCTTTTCTCCTGACATATTAAAAAAATCATGTAATATTAATTAAACATACAAACGCCCCGGGTAGTGAGACCGGTATTCTGAATTATTACTTTATTTAAACTTTTTTGGAATTATTACTACTTACTTATTTATTTCCGTTTAGTTTCATAGTCTCGAGACCCTTATGCTGTATGTATGTCGCATTTAAAAAAGAAAACCACTCTTGAATAGAATAAAATAAAAAACAAATAACGTTCTCTGCATCTTTAAAATTTAACAAGAACAAATAAAAATACCCGTGCCATTTCTTTAACCACAATTTTAGTTTCAAAGTATCTATGTTATGTTAGCAATTAGTAGCGCATTTTTTGCACAACCACAAGGAACGCTCCTAACAAATTGCTTCGGAGCATTTTATGTTTTGCAGTTTTGCGTTTTTTGAAGTAAAACTTCTTTACGCACGCTTGACTTGGGGAGTGAGCTGGTGAATGCGTGACAAGAGCGTTACAAAAAGTGTGATCGGGCGAGGCGAACGGAAGTTGAGAGGGAGATATAAGTTAGTGAAGATAGAAAGAGAGATAATTACGTTTCGTATATTACTGTAGGGGCAAGAGAGAGAGGTGCGAGCACACATTTTCTTTCTCTCTTTCTCTCATAGCGATAGTTTTGCATATCTAAGACACAGTGCAGGCCTATTGTCTGTATCACACTATGGAGCTAAGAAGTTTTACTTCAGTCGTGTAGTCTAAAGGACACTCGTTTTTGAAATGAAAACTTCTTTAGCGGCGTTGTACACGTTTTGGGATGAGTAAAAAATGTTAAACTCGCGTCAGGAGACATGACCCTGATCGAAAATTCGTAAGATTTTGGTGAGAATAGAACTTAAGTTCGCTGCAGCGCTAAAACATTAGTTACCTCTAATTAAACAATTAAAATATGAAGCTTTAGATCGTTCATAGGGAATTATTGACTCTCGACCAAAACGTATGTAAGCGCCATGAAATTGTTGGCGCTTACGCGTTTCGTTCAACGTAGTTTATCAACATCGCTGTTTGGTTTAAGCGGCGCAGGGCGCTTGCGCGAGTGTGCGTGTGTGTTTGTTAGACATGGGTAACTCAGCAAAAATTCGTGCGAAATTATTCCCTAACCATTCCAAAATATTCAAAAATGCACAACGTTAATGTTCAAGTTTTCACTTCTGCCGGCACTCTCCCGGAGTGCAACCCGTTTTTTTATTTATTTTATGTACGAACATAATTTGCACGTTTTCTTTTTTTTAGTTTATCAGTCACATTCTGAGAAGGCCCAGAGCCGTCACTTTCTTCTCCAATAATGCTTTTTATACTATTTTTCAGATCATCAGAATTAGATCTGGAATCAGGCGGCGCTTCATATGAGGACTTACGAGAGTAAATATATCGGTTACTTAGACTGATGTTCCTGGTTAAGGGTTAAATAATGTCATCGATTCGAACCTACGGAATGGCGGGATATTTAACCAATAAGAAAGAAAGAAAGAAATATTTATTGGCAGAAACCAGAAACCACTAAAACAATGCACATAATAAAAAAAATGGTACACAAAGAAAAATGGGTGAAAATAAGCACATAATTGCCGCGATGTTGATCTGTAAACTAGCCAATAAGAGCGGTTCCACTTCACCACCCGATCCGTAACGGTGAGTTGAGTTACTATGCAAAATCGGTCTCATCGGTTCTCCATCGCTTATTTCATAAACCATTAAACCACTTGATTCAGAAACGTTGTGTTTTAGCGCCTAAATAACACAGGTATTCGAACCTACAGATCAATGGGAAAATATTTTAACCAATAAGCCGATAAGTGACGCGATATGGATTCATAAACTAGCCAATAAGAGCGGTTCCACTTTATCACCCAATCCGTAACGGTGAGTTGAGTTGCTATGCAAAATCGATCTCATTGGTTCTCCATAGCTTATTTGACACACCCTTAAACCACTTGGTACAAAAACGTGGTTTTTAGCGGCTAAATATCTCAGCTATTCGAACCTACTGATCAATGGGAGAGTCAATATATTTATATTTGCGACGTGCCCACTGGACCCCTGAAACTCGTACCCTATGCCCACTCGACCCCTGTAATATTTTTGGTTCCTACTCGTCCCCTCCCGCAGAGTACAATCAGTCTACAATCGTCTCGCGTGCTAAAGGTAAAAATAAAATTCATAAAATTGTATAAATATCACGTTTAATAAAAGTGTGACTTTTACAAATTACGATATAAAAATCAGTCTTGAAATAATGTTTATAAATCACACATTAATTAAAATTATTAAAAATAACAAATAATCAACTCCCTCGGGTCTAAAAACAGGATCAGCGCGATCTTCGCAAATCATATGGTTTTGATTAATTATTACAATGAATACAGGCACACAATTTTGTTTATGACTGTACTATGTCAACATTTTTTTATCTATAATTTATACTAAGGGACGAATGGGTACCTTAAAAATTAATTAATATTGACTGGTATCCTATAAGGGGACCAATGGGCACCTGAATTGGTGACGAATATACAACTTTTATTTCGGGGTACGAGTTTCAGGGATCCAGTGGGTCGCGAGTCGTATATTTTAACAAATAAGTCGATAAGTGACGCGATGTTGATCTGTGAACTGACCAATAATAGCTGCACGTTCTACTTTACCCCCCGACCTGTAGCGGTGAGTTGAGATACTAACTAATGTAGGCCTCATAGGTTCTACATTGGCTATTTTCTTCATGTCCTTATACAAATTGATCGCCCCTGTCGTCGCAATCGGCGCAATCAGTTACTAAATAGGCGAACTGTTTGCTTTTTTGCTAGTTTGTCTATAAGACATGCACTTTAAAAACGTGGGAATACCAACTAAGCTTATCGTTCACTTCCCTGTTTTTGTTAGACATGGTGTATTGGTATTGTTTACAATGGTGCAGGATAACATCCAGTATTGGAGCTATACTTTATTGTTAAATCGCTTTCATTAGTGCGGCCTGTATATGTTTATTGCTTTAAAGTAAAGATGCGCCGAATACACAATTTATCGAGTAACCGTACGTGAGTATTATCTGCTCGGTTTAATGATTATCGAACCGAGTACTCGGCCGAGTTAATCGGTTCAGTTTGGATAGTGCAGCGAGCGAGCGAGCGGTACCTCGCCTCTCGCTTTTCGAAGCCAGAAAAAACAGATTGCTTATATCATAACTTGGCTTTGTTAAAATTTCAATATTCATGTATATAATTCATACCGTTTTCAAGGACATTTTTAATACTTTTAAATTAAATTATCTAAATTTATTTATTTTCAGATAATCCATTGGTTAGTAGGCAGAAACTTAGAATTATGTTAAGCATTACTAATAAATTTGGAAACTACTATAATACGTACCTGACTTTTAACGTTTTCAAATAATTAAATGTTAAGTACTTAAATTAAATATATATGCTTATATATTTAATCCCTAATGAGAAAAAAATATCTTAATCATAGACTGCATTAACCGAGTACTCAGCATTTGAAACGAGTTACTCGGCCAGTTAAATATTATACAGGGCATTCCATATAACAGTGGCATATTCTAACTGCGATCTAATTAACGAAAAATATAAATAAATATATGTGTGTGTTCTCTTAAAATGTAGACATGTACGCATAACAAATCCATAAAGTTGATACGCTTTATTCGTGATAAGGTCAATATGTAAATTTAAATGCAATTTTGAATCTAGAAGAATTCCAAGATCTTTAATAACAGATACTTTCTCGAGAGGGAAATTACATAAACTATATGTATGCTCTATAAAATTCTTTTTTTTCGTAAAGATTATAGATATACACTTTGAAATATTCAATTGCAATTTATTGTCATGACAGTACATGGAGAGACGATCCAAATCTTGCTGTAACTTAAAGCAGTCATCTACACAAGTAACTTTTCGAAAAACTTTTAGATCGTCTGCATATAGAAGAAATTGACTACTATTTTTAAAACAGTCACCTATGTCGTTGATAAATAACACAAATAACAAGGGACTCAAAATTGAACCCTGAGGCACCCCAGATAATACAGTTATGGCTGCAGAAGTAAATCCATTAACTACAACTTTTTGGGTTCTGTTAGTAATGTATGACTAACGAAAGAGATTGCCACGCATGCCATTAAAAGAAATCTTGCTCAATAGCATTGTATCGTCCTCCCTATCGAAGGCTTTACGGAAATCAGTGTAGACTGAGTCCACTTGCATATGATCATCCATGCTTTTGAATAGAAAAATTGTATATACTAAAAGATTGGTGTCTGTGGATCTACCTTTCACAAAGCCATGATGTTCTGGTATAATAACGTTATAAATAATAAATAGCCTCATGGACAAGTCTCTCGAGCACCTTCGCCATAGTGAATATAATAGAAATGGGGCGGTAATTTTCTGCGTCACTTTTGCAGCCACTTTTGTAAACAGGAACTACATTAGCACTTCTCCATACAATTGGCATTACACCATCACGCAAACTACGATTAAAAATAATTGTAAGTGGCAAACTAAGAGTAGTGGCAGTGTGTTTTATTAAGAATAGTGGGATTCCGTCAGGACCCGCACCTTTGGTGATATCCAACGACTTCAGCGCTTTGGCACCGTCTCGACACTAAATGATAAATCTGATAATATAAAGTTAGTATTGTCATTATGGTTGGTACTTAATAAAGAGTTGCTACTACATATTTTCATAAGCTGATGCAAAATATGACGAAAATAAATTACAAATTTCTTCTGGTTTACTAGCAGTACGATCTTTATAATTCATAGTGCCCGGGACCCCGTTGCAACCCCTACGGCTATTCACATAAGACCAGAAAACTCGTACATCCCTCCGGAGACCTTCCTCTATTGAGTTAATATACCTATTTAAACACTCGGAACACATTTTTTTAAAACGTGTCCTGTAAACAGAAAACGTCTCATAATCGCTCATATTTCCAGATTTTTCCAACTGACCCATGACTTGTTTTTATTTTTAAATAAATGTATAAGTGGTCGAGAGAACCAAACAGGGTAACCTCTTGGCTTCGAAAATCGTACAGGAACCACGCTCTTAATAATTTTGTATATGTTTTCATAATATACATTGACCACTGAGTCCAACGTTAACCCCCGCAACAAATTCTCCCAGTTCACTTCCTGAATATTTTTATTTATTACATCATAGTTTGCCACAAAAAAAGAAAATCGGGGAGCAGAATTTATTGGCATTAATTTTATCTCTGTACACAATGATACAATCATATAAAAAGGCGGGTGGTAAGAGTTAATAACACACTTGCAGGAACTTCGCACGTACAATTATCCATGTTTGTTATAAATAAGTCTAGAATACGATCTTTAAAATTTTTCAGACAATTATACTGCAGAGCATTTAGGTATGAGAAGAAATTGAGAAAATGTCGTTCAACAAGCCCACTATCGTTCGTTAATAGTGGAGTCACAGGCCCGATACTCATGTTTGTGGTCGGTATCCATTCGAGATTAGGCATATTAAAATCACCTAATGTGTAATAACTATCCGTATCATGAGACGTTAACATATATTGCAACGAGTTAAAAATAGTCGAGTAAGTTGTAGAAGATTGCTCCGGCGGAATATAGAATGCCCCGATAGCATGATACATGTCGCTTGCCTCGCTTGCTCGAGGACAACTCAATCAATACATAAGCAACAATATTCGGTAAGGTATTCACATTATCCTACTAATCCTACTAATATTAAGTATAAATGCGAAAGTTTGTATGTATGGATGTTTGTTTCTCTTTCACGCTTAAACGACTGAACGGATTTGAATGAAATTTGGCAGGTAGATAGATTATGATCTGGATTAACACATAGGCTACGATATTTGGCTCCACGCGGGCGGAGCCGTGGGCAGCAGCTAGTTAACAATATTCTCAGGCGAGCCCGCTAAGGGTGTTGCGTCGGACAAGATATGCGCAAGCGCGGGGAGCGGGAGGCAGCATTGGCAAGCGCGCAGGCCGCGGCGGACGGCTACCAAGACACAACCACTGTCGCGCCTGCCGGTAGCAATGCGATCCCGGTCACAGCGATAAACCACATAGCGAGAATCAATAAATAAATTATCCGTTATCACTGGTGTCAACCACGTCTCGACAAGAACTATGATGTCGTAACATTCTGAGAGTATATTTGTAAATAAAGCATTAAGTTTTGTTCTTATTCCGCGGCAGTTTTAATAATAAACAGATAATTCATTAATTATGTTATAATACGTAAATAATTATATATTGCTAAAAAAAGGATTGGATTTATATATTGCTAGAAAAGGTAGGATTGTAATAAACATAAATACGCCGAATGTGTATGTGTTCCAAGAATGAAAATAAAAAATAATGTATTTTATTCTTACGGTATAAGTATATATGTATAATTTTCGACAAAGATCGTATGAGAACATTGTACATGACCGAAATTAGTATTAACTAAATATTGAACTCTAAAAAAGGGCCCGGTGGCATTGTGCTGGAGATACTGGCGGCGTTACATCGCTATAGCAGTGATGTATGCAAGCAGTTCTCGTATATATCTTACTCGTACTAATATAATAAATGCAAAACTTTGGATGGATGTTTGTTATCAATCACGCCAAAACGGCTGAACAGATCTGAATGAAATTTGGCAAAGATGGAATAGCGTTGCTATGGCATAGATTTGTCTTTGTTTTTCACAGAGATGGGATCGATATGATTTTGCATAGTGACAGGTCAGAGAATCACACAACACTGTTTGCTGTGTTTATTGCTTAGTTTTGTATATGTTTTGCTGTGTATATATATTGTTGTTCAGTGTTGTGTTGTGTACGAATAAATGTTTTCTTTTTTTCTACATAGGCTACTTTTCCCTGAAAAAAATCACGGCTCCTAGCTGCGCGTTCTACTTTCCCTAACTGTAGCGGTGAATTGAATTATTACTTAAAATCGGTCTCATCGTTTCATCATCATAAATTATTTCCTTTGTGGTTGGAACTCTTCAGTTTTTAAAACTCCCATGTTTTTAAAGCTGAGCGATACTGCGATATAGCTTATCTTTTGGTGTAGTGCGCCCCTATCACTAATTGTCGTAGCTTCCATCCATTGACCTTAACGATTCGTCACGACTTCGCTCAATGGAGCTTATGTGGCCATGACGTCATAATGTGTGTGTTTGTTAGGTAAGTAGATACTGTAGGAATTGTATGGAAAATGTACCAAAGTAGACAGACTCACTAAGCGTTCTGACGAGCTCGGTAGCGCAGCGGTTGATAACGCGAGTATATCACCGAAGCATCGAATCGAACCTATAGAGGGTTCGATTCCCACCCAGGACAAACACAAGTGTGCATGAACATGAACAACTCTCTGGAGGGTTGTTGTATTCCAGCGTGTGAGTGAGTTCGTCAGTAAGCTCCTAAGGAGCGGTTGTGCTAGCGGTGGCATCGCGCAAGTGATACTTAATATATTGCAAGCGTTTATAGGCAACGGTAGCCGCTTTACATCAGGTGGGCCGTACAGTGGCATGCCCACATGTGGGCGGCGTGCTTATTTCCCGACGTTGTACAAAGAAGTCGGCTTAATATAATCATAAAATACTTATTTAATATCGAATCTAAGTTTTGCTGGTGGCCCCTACACTAGGTCAAGCCTGTGTCTCGGTAGTCATAATATTAACTAAGTATATAATATAGGAGGTTACGTACTCGTGTGAGCGTCATGGCGGAACTAATGTCCGTGGCTGTAATAGAGAATATGCATGTATTTTTTTAAATTTTCATTCTATATTTTACAAAAAGAAATTGTAAAAAATGTTCCTCAGCAGAAAGTAATAAAAAGTCTTTTTTTAAGTTAAAAATAGCCTTTTACACGGGCATTTTAAAACCCCGCCATTTTGGCGCTGTTGATGTGTCATCATCATCAATCATCATTGTCTATGACAACAAACAAACAAGTGGAGAGATCATGTTAAAGAAGTGTTGTGTTCTACTGCAATTTAACATATTTTCGTATGAACAACCTTCTCCCTCTATGGAACAATCTAAAAAACCGATATACAAGTGTATATTGACGTTTCTTGTTATGAACTTTTACGTCACATCCGATCTGACATTTTCAATTATTTGAATTTCCCACAGGAGATTGGCACAAATTAAAGAATAATTTTAGCTAAAAAATTAAATCAGAAATATTGCAGAACTTATAATTCTGAAGTAATAAAGTTCATAAAAACCGGCCAAGTGCGAGTCGCACTCGCGCACGAAGGGTTCCGTACCATTATCTAAAAAATCGGTCAAGTGCGAGTAGGACTAGCGCACGAAGGGTTCCGTACCATTATCTATAAAAACCGGGAAAAAAAAATATCACGTTTGTTGTATGGGAGCCCCCTTAAATATTTGTTTTATTTTAATTTATTTATTTATTCTTAAAGTGAATATATTCTGTGAATATTTCAAGAGCAAAAAAATCACGTTTGTTGTATGGCAGCTCCTTTAAATATTTATTTTATTCTATTTTTTAGTATTTGTTGTAATAGCGGCAACAGAAATACATCATCTGTGAAAATTTCATCTGTCTAACTATCATGGTTCATGAGATACAGCCTGGTGACAGACGGACGGACGGACGGGCGGACAGCGGAGTCTCAGTAATAGGGTCCGTTTTACCTTTGGGTACGGAACCCTAAAAAAATATGTATGATCATCCATATTTGAATCAAATGCATATTCCCTATTATTTTAAATTGTTCTATAACTAACGAATTTGACGAGCTCGGTGGCTCAGCCGTGAAAGACGCGACTTTGACATAAAACTGGTCTTGGTCTGGATGTTTAAAGAGAGGTAGGGCGCATCAAAGCAGCCGTCTGGGGAAGTACCTCCACCTCACAGAAAACCCCAGCCAAATAACAACTGCCTAGAGGGTTGTTGTGTTCCTGCGTGTGAGTGAAGTCACCAGTAAGCTCCCAAGGAGTTGCTGTGTGAGCACCAGAGGAGGCATTGCGCGAGTGATACTACCGGTAATAGGTTGCGGTACCCGCTTTACATCAGGTGGGCCGTAGGCTTGAATGCCTCCCGACGTAGTATAAAAAAAAACTAACATTTAGATACTTATAAGATGCATTGTGAATTAGTGATCAATAGAAATCAATCAGTTTGTTACATTTGCTGATGACCCCCACACTACGTCAAACTTGTCTCGTGGGGGTCACATATTAACTATTTATAAATTCATGTATTCGTGCGTGCATTATGGCGGAATTAATGCCTATAGTTATAATTATTTGAAATTGTTCAATAAGGATACGATAGGTGCTTTCAACGTTTGAGTTTGGGATGTTGACGGTCCCCATACGAGGTCAGCTTGTCTCTTAGGGTCTATTAAATTAACTATATAGGAGTACTCTTACTTGATTTATAGCGGAACAAATAACCATTTCAGATGATTGTACTAAAAATTCATCAAAATGTAATAAAAAGTATTTTTTTAAAGTTAAAAATATCCTTTTATAAATAGCCCACACGGGCATTAAAAACCCCGCCATTTTGGCGCGATTGATGTGTCATCATTCATCATCATCAGAGGAACGGATTCTGTTCCAGATGGCGGACGACCGCAAAGGCCGAGGCAGAGACTACCGGAGCAGCCATGGCAGCGTCGGCATGATGCACGCACTAACAGTAGTGGGTGGGTGCCGGCCGGCGCTAGGCCGCATGAACTAATTGGTGGCGGAAGCACACAAAGCAGGTTGGATCAAATTGCATGTAAGTTTGACTTTCGCAAAATAACGCCTGAATCTATTAACTAATCTTTCTTGAAACGTTTCTTGAAAGATGCGTTGTAAGTTTGGGATGTTGATGATTTCCATGCTAGGTCAAGCTTGTCTCTTGGGGTCTATTAAATGAACTATATAGGAGTACTCTTACTTGATTTATAGCGGAACAAATACGATAACAAAACTTCGGTACCCGCTTTACATCAGGTGGGACGTATGCCTGTATGCCTCCCGATGTAGTATAAAAAAAACATAGTGTGGGTCAAACGTGTCTCATGGAAACCATAGGAACAAGTTAGCTATATAAAAGTTCACGAACTAGTTAGGCAATATAGTGAAACTGTTTTGGATGAGCTCGGTGGCACGCGACTTTGTCACCGACTTCCGCGGGTTCAATTCCTGCACAGGACAAACATTTGTGTGCGTGAACTTGCCTGTCTTGATCTGGGAGATTTTAAGAGAGGTAGGGCGTAAAAGCAGCCCGTCCGGGGAAGTATCTCCACGTCACAGAGACCCGCACCCAAATAACAACTCTGTTAGAGTAGTGAATATGGTATAAAAATAGGTGGATTTTTTATTTCTTTTTAATAACAACCGATAAGGCTGAAACAGGATGCATTCGATGGGGAAAAACATGTAGACAACCCCAAATTATTTTTGTCTACAACTTCAGGTCACCAGTAAGGTCCCAAGGAGTCATGTGTAAGCAGCAGAGGAGCATCGCGCGAGTGATAATTAATATATCGCAATCGTTAATAGGCTACGGTACCCGCTTTACATTATGTGGGCCGTATGCTTGTATACCTCCCGACGTAGTATATAAAAAAAAAATATGTCGTAACCAGATCACAGAATTGGTCATTCCATAAAATGGCCGGGCATATGGTTAATTACCGCGAATATTCGCAACACATCGTGGATGGTGATACGCAATCGTGGTATAACGAAACACGTTGTCACGAATATAATCATATTAAGTTGAGGTTTCCCTTTCACTGTGGTAATGAGCGTAAACCGAAAAATATTCGGCTGGCATTGAAATAATTTTGATCTTGCATAAAGAGCCATGCGCTCTATACTTAGTCTGGCCATAAATACTGTTACAGTTAAAAATAAACAAAATATTACATTTGAATTTGGAATCTGTCATTTTTATATTGTTCATTGTGTTTTCTCATTTTGGCGCCAATACATTGTACAATATTTTGCGATATTAAAATGGAGTGGGGTGATAAAGAGAACCGAATCGCTGTGATTGCATTACACAAAGTAGGTATGGAGCCAAATGCAATTTTTAAAACTCTCCATACGCTTGGTATTAGTAAAATGTTTGTGTACCGGGCTATTAATAGGTACAATGATACCTCCTCTGTTTGTGACAGAAAAAGATCTGGCCGTCCACGTAGTGTTCGTACGAAAAAGGTGGTCGAAGCAGTAAGGGAAAGAATTCGAAGAAATCCTGTCCGAAAGCAAAAGATTTTATCTCGGGAGATGAAGATAGCACCTAGAACCATGTCGCGTCTTTTAAAAGATGACTTAGGACTTGCAGCTTATAAGAGACGCACTGGTAATTTCGTAACTGATAATTTAAAAAAGAATAGGGTGGTAAAATCGAAACAACTACTGAAGCGGTACGCAAAGGGGGGTCACAAAAAATTTTGTTTACGGATGAGAAAATTTTTACAATTGAGCAACATTTTAACGACCGTATTTATGCTCAAAGCTCTAAGAAAGCTTCCCAATTAGTCGACAGAGTGCAACGTGAGCACTATCCGACTTCAGTGATGGTTTGGTGGGGTATTAGCTATGAAGGAGTGACTGAGCCATACTTTTGTGAAAAAGGTATCAAAACATCGGCACAAGTGTATCAAGATACCATTCTTGAGAAGGTAGTGAAGCCCCTTAACCCCATGTTCAATAACCAAGAATGGTCCTTCCAGTAAGACTCGGCGCCGGGTCATAAAGCTCGGTCTGCGCAGTCTTGGTTGGACTTCATCAGAGCTGAAGACTGGCTGTCGTCTAGTCCCGATCGTAATCCGCTGGATTATGATTTATGGTCAGTTTTAGAGAGTACGGCTTGCTCTAAACGCCATGATAATTTGGAGTCCCTAAAACAATCCGTACGATTGGCAGTGAAGAATTTTCCCATGGAAAGAGTGCGTGCTTATATTGATAACTGGCCTCAACGTTTAAAGGACTGTATGGCAGCAATGGAGACCACTTGGAATAAGCTTTTATATTTTAAATTGTTTTATATTTATGTATTACACTAACACTCTGTAAAAGTAATAAATGTTATTTGCAATAGAAAATTCTTTTTCTTTGTTTCAATATTTATGGAAAGACTAGGTATATAACATGGGCTCCAGAGAATCACTCAGGGAACTGTTCAAAGAAATAAATAATAAAATTAATCCCTATTTCCCTTGGTCACGACATAACTTGAGAATTACTTAACCGATTTTATTCATCTTTTTTTTGTTTGTTTTCTAATACTTTATAGAAGGTTCTTACGTAATGAAAAATTAAGAAAATTGCGCAGAAAATTGAAGAATATCAGAAAACTTAACGACTATTTTATTTTCGCGCGTTTAACAGCCATTTGTATGTCGCATGTTCCCGTGTCGGAAAACCAGCAACATTTTTTATATATAATCAATATATTATTTTAAATATTTATTCCACTTTGAGGCTCCAGAACAACGTCTGACGAGTCAGGTAGTAATAAATAATAATAACTTTATTTCGAAAAATAGGTTAAAAACAGATCCGAGTTGCCCTGACTACACACTAGGCTAGACCTGTGTCGTGGGCGTCAATTGAATATTACAGTTCTTAAAAAGTACCTTAAAAAAAGTGTTGCGTTGCGGCGAGAAAAATGTTACATTATACATATTCGATATATGATAAAATATATAGTAGAGGGGAATTTAATCGTCTTCGTACGGGAAGATTTTAAGAGAGGTAGGGCGCAGGAAAGCACCTTGTCTGGGGAAGTACAGTCAAATCTCACAGAAACCGCAGCCAAAAATCAACTCCCTAGAGGATTGGTGCGGTCCTGCGTGTGAGCAAGGTCACCAGTAAAGCTTGTAAGTAGATACTGACGAGCTCGGTGGCTCAGTCGTGAATGACGAGACTTTGACGGCAACGGGTTCGATTCTCACACAAGACAAACATTTGTGTGCATGAACCTGTCTGTTTGTTTTGGTATGGATGATTTAAGAGAGGTAGGGCGCATCAAAGCAGTAAAGTCTGGGGAAGTACCTCCACCTCACAGAAAACCGCAGCTAAATAACAATTCCCTATAGAGTTGTTGTGTTCTTGCGTGTGAGTGATCACCAGAGTAAGCTCCTAAGGAGTTGCTGTGTAAGCAGCAGAGGAGGCATCGCGCGAGTGATACTTAATATATTACAAGCGTTAATAGGCTACGGTAACTGCTTTACATCAGGTGGGTCGTATACTTGTATGCCTCCGGACGTTGAAAAAACACAACATACTTAGTTAGCAGCAGAGGTGGCATCGCGTGAGTAATACTTAAACTAATTTTTAGGCTACGGTAACCACTTTACAGTAGGTGGACCGTAGCTTGTATGCCATCGGACTCTTTAAAAAAAATTAATGGAAAACATACATTAGTAGGTACTTACTTTACAAATAGAACTTAATAACAATTCCATGAAACTATTTAGTTAGATAAGGATTCATGTCATATGAATGTCCCGTGGTTTGATTGTCTGATTTAAACAAAAAACAGTTATTGTGACTTAACTATAATTGTTAAATATACAGCCTCGCGGACTTTTTTGTGTAATGATGAGCGCCACAAACGGGTTAGAAGCCTCATGCCTAACTCTCGACATGACTATATAGCGGTATGATCAGATCGCTTTATGATTAAATCCCAATTTGTCTATACAGCGTTTAGACTGATCGCGATTGGACTACATCGCCGTACATCGTAACGACTGCAATGTTCTCATGTTTTACTAAAGTACAGTTATCAACATAAATAGAACATTCTTTACTGATTGTACCTTTAAAATATTATATTTATTTATATATACGTTTTACATCACGTATGTATTATAGTACATAAATTTATGTATCATCAATCGAAAGTAAGGTAATTGCCCAAGTCGCATTCAGTTGGGCACGCTCTCGCGTCGCGTCTATTACTTCGCCACTAAACATAAATTTCTTAAGATATACGAGTACATTAATCTCTTTCTAACGACAGGTATGGCCTATCATTTGTCTGTTTGTTAGAGCAAAGTGTCACAATAAATAACTGTACGTACATTTTAAACATTTTAAAATACAATAATGTTGGTGTATAACGTGTCTACCTTTTGATACGTCGCTGGATACTAGTCCATATAGTGAATTTAAAAGGAAAACTGTAACAGCTAAGCAGGCTTTCGAGTAGACAGGTTGTCGAGTAAAAGTCGATGAATTTATAAAATGTATTTTATTTTATGAAAACGTACAAATTTCATATATAATAGGACATTGCACGTATCTGCAATAAGCGTGACTTTTGACGAGCTCAGTGGCTCAGTCGTGAATGACGCGACTGTGACACCAACGTTCGTGGGTTCAATTCCCACACAAGGCAAAAATTTGTGTGCATGAACATGTCTGTTTGTCTTGGTCTGGATGTTTTAAGAGAGGTAGGGCGCATTAAAGCAGCCCGTCTGGTAAAGTACCTCGACCTCACAAAAAACCGTAGCCAAATAACAAGTCCCTAGAGGGTTGTTGTGTTCCTGCGTGTGAGTGAGGTCACCAGTGAACTCCTAAGGAGTTGCTGTGTGAGCAGCAGAGGAGGCATCGCGCGAGTGATACTTAATATATCGCAAGCGTTAATAGGCTACGGTACCCACTTTACCTACATCAGGTGGGCCGTATGCTTGTATGCCTCCCGACGTAGTATAAAAAAAAAGCGTTTTGCTTCCTAGTTTGTAATTTGAACGACCATGTAGTGGACCCGTTGGACCCGATCCCGTTTCCTAATCCATTAGGATCGGCGGGGTCCGCTACCTAAGCCTAAGGATTTGGCGAAGATAATGACTTTGACATGGAGCGACTGCCGTCCGACCTCCACAACCTTGAGGGAAAGCCAGACCTTCTTTAGGTTATGTCAGACGTCTATTGAAATATAATGTCTTGGACGTCCGGGTTTTCATAACCGCCGGGCAAGTGATAATCTATACAGATAAATAAAATTAGAGTGTCTGTTTGTAATATTAAAATAACCGCTTTTTATTAAAGATAAAAGATAAAAATTCTTTATTTGCCATTGGGCCCTCGCGGGCACTTAGACACGTCTTACATTTTTTTTTTAAATATAATCTTATTGTAACTTGTTTAATTCTCTTATTTAACTTTTTTTCCTTTTTTTTTTAATGTACTAGCATTTCGGAAGTGACCACTGGCGAAGAAGAAATGCCGAAAGAAACTTGCCAATATAGGTCTCTTTTAAAATTGTCAATTATGTATTACAAAATAAAATTACATAAGCATATTGGTACAATAATGATATCAAATCGTAAAATTAAAGATTATTAAGGACAGATAGTCTGTGCTGAATTATTTCCAGACATTTTTGACAGTTAAATATTCATCAATTCTATAATAAGCCCTTCCACAGAGAGTATTTTTAATGTGTTTTTTGAATATATTGTCAGGAAAGGACAGAACTGTTTCAGGCAATTTATTATAAAATCGAATACAATTTACAAGAAAAGATCTACCAATCCTAGCAAGCCGATGTACCGGCATACACAACTTATTTCTACTTCTAAGTTTTTCACTGAAATTTACAAACGACTTTAAATTTTTACGGGCATACATTATGTTTTCATAAATATATTGAGAAGTAATAGTGAGGATATTTACTTGTATTTCTTTGAACAGTTCCCTGAGGGATTCTCTGGAGCCCATGTTATAAATAGAGCGAATGGCTCTTTTTTGTAAGATAAAAATTGTCTCAATGTCAGCCGCCGTTCCCCACAACAGTATACCATACGACATAATGCTGTGAAAGTAGCTGAAATAGACTAAGCGCGCAGTAGCCACATCCGTCAATTGCCTGATTCTCCTAATTGCATATGCAGCAGAGCTGAGCTTACCGGCTAGTTTATTTATGTGGGGGGGCCCATTGTAACAATGAGAACTTCTGTATTGGCAGAACTCACATTTCGAAGACTAAATTTGATGCATTTGGTTTTTGCTGAGTTTAGCAACAGATTATTACATGTGAACCAGTTTAAAATAGCAGACACAACACCATTTACCTTGTCAATGTTTTCACAACGGCGGGTCGCATTTATTAAATGCATATGGATGTATACACGGTACATAGCACATATACCAAAATATTTTTTTTACAATTTTTGTCTGTCTGTCTGTCTGTTTGTTCCGGGTAATCTCTGAAACGGCTGGGCGGATTTTGACGGGACTTTCACTGGCAGATAGCTGATGCAATAAGGAGTAATTTAGGCTACTTTGATTTTTGAAATTTTATTTATTTTCATTAATATAAAATAAATAATAAAAAAATAACTATTCCACGCGGACGAAGTCGCGGGAACAGCTATTTACAAATATGTACAAAACCCGTACATGCCAGGATTTGAACCTGGGACCTGTTGTTCATTAGGCCGGTTCCTTATCCACAGGGCTATCCCTGCAGTGAATTTATCGAATGAACTATAATGAACTATATAGGTATTAAACATAAGATCAATACTCACAAGTAAACTATAGGCCCGATTTCTTCAACATTCAGCTTTTCATCCAGACCCTGCGTGAACCTCTCGTGGTTGGTCACGTTGAATACATACATCCTGAGCTTCACTTCATCTGGAGGGTCAGCCCACCACTCGTACGGAGGGAATCCTGGAAGTAGGGGTATATTTAAAACCAAAAATAGTGTAAAAAATTATGTGTATGTATATCTTCACGCCAGGTCCCTTGCGGGGTAGGCAGGGAGAACCGAGCACCATAAGACGCGGTCCTTCATCATTAATTCTTCACGACACCTCACCTCACCCGCATCTTTATCATTAATTTTTTTGACGAGCTCGGTGACGCAATGGTAAAACGCGATGTTATGTTACTTTGACACCAACGCTCGTGGGTTCGAGACAGGACATACATTTGTGTGCACGGACACATCTGTTTGTCTTGGGTTGAGTGTTTTTAAGAGACGTAGGGCGCATCAAACCAGCCCGTTTGGAGAAGTACCTCCACCTCACAAAAAACCGCAGCCAAATGAGTTAGGTCTCCAGTAAGCTCCTAAGGAGTTGCTGTGCTGACCCCTTTACATTAGGT
This sequence comes from Pyralis farinalis, assembly GCA_947507595.1. NCBI lineage: Eukaryota > Metazoa > Arthropoda > Insecta > Lepidoptera > Pyralidae > Pyralis > Pyralis farinalis. The sequence continues at coordinate 5,599,352 of OX382263.1, forward strand.
GGGCCATATGCTTGTATGCGTCCCGACGTTGTATTAAAAAGGATGTATATAGTACCCTATATTTACAAGAATCGCTTATTTAAAATAACAAGATTAGGACGTTATGTCAGAGAGGTAGGGCTCATTGAAGCCTGGCTGGGGAAGTACGTCCACCTCACAGAAAACCGCAGCCAAATAGTGGCTTCCAAAGTACAAAGTTTGTCCTGTGTGGAAAGCCACGAATTGGGACATGGCACATGACAACACGAAATGGGAATCGAACCCACGAGCGAACCACTGAGACAAACAGATATGTTATACATAGTTGTTTGTAAGAATCCAGTACTAATGTAAGGATTACGATTGATGATGAAGTGTTGGAACAAGTGGATGAGTTTGTATATCTTGGATGCGCTTTCAGCAGGGATGGAAGGTACACCGCAGATGTGGAAAGACGAGTGCTGGGAATAGTGTGAATGGAGCGTTGGGAAAACTTCTTGGCAGTAAAAACCTGAGCCAGAAGGCACAACTCGCTATACACAATGCAGTGTTGGTCCTAACGCTAACTTATGGAAGCGAGAGCTGGGTATGGCAGAAAGAGCATGAAAGTAGAATAAACGCGGTCGAAATGCGAGCGCTGCGCAAAATTTGTGGCGTAAGGCGTGTAGACCGTATTCGCAATGATGGTGTTAGAAACAGAGTTGGTCTGAAAGAGAGCGTCGGTGTTAAAATAAGAAGAGGCATGCTCCGTTGGTTCGGACATGCACAAATGCAGGATGAAAGAATGACGAAGCAGATATACAATGCAAAAGTGGAAGGATGTAGGAGCCGGGGAAGGCCAAGACTTACCTACCATGACCAAATTGGTCGTGTTCTATCGGAAGGTGATGTCAGGAGCCCTAGAAACCGTCCAGCGTGCATGAGAAGAGCAATGAATGTTAAAGAAGCGAGTGAGATATGTAAGGATCGAGTCACGTGGCGCTCGGTTTCAAAGTCAAAGTCAAAATCTTTTTATTCCGTAAAAATGGCTACATTTGTTTGGAATCGTCACAATTTTTTTCCCTACCGTGCAGTTCATGACTAGGTGAGCACTGATAAAAATACTGCCAAAAAACTCAGGCATCCCTCTTTTGGTATCCAAACAAATTTACATAATTTATTAATTACATTATAATTGGATCGACTCAATCCCAGGCATTTTTATCATTAATATAGTCAGATACTTTATAATATGCCCTGCTACACAATTTGGCTTTAATAGTAGTTTTAAATTTGTTTATTGACAATTCTCTTATATTGCTGGGAAGTTTGTTATAGAACCGTATACATTGCCCCATAAAAGAATTACTTATTTTGTGGAGACGGCTTGCATGTAACACAAGATTATGCTTATATCTAGTAGGTATTTATGTTATGAGTATCACTCTTTTTACAAAATGAGTCTATGTTTTTATGGACATACAAAAGATTTTCATAGATATATTGCGATGCGACTGTTAGAATATTTATTTCTTTGAATTTTTCTCTAAGGCTCTCCCGGGGACCAACTTTGTAGATAGCTCTTATGGCTCTCTTTTGCAATAAAAAGATGGTGTTAATGTCCGCGGAGTTACCCCAAAGAAGAATTCCGTATGACATAATACTATGAAAGTAGCTGAAATAAACTATTCTAGCCGTATCAACATCAGTGAGCCGTCTAATAGTTTTCACTGCATAGGCTGCAGAACTTAGTTTTCCTGATAATTTTTCAATTTGTGGGCCCCATTGTAGTCTGGAGTCAATTGTTATACCCAAGAACACAGTTGTCTCCACAGGGGCTAAATTAGTTCCATTAACATGTACATTGGTAGTCACCTGTCTTACATTAGGTGTTGAGAACTTAGTTACTTTAGTCTTTTTATCATTTAAAAGCAGATTATTAACATTAAACCAATGCATAACTTTAGAGAGAGCATCGTTAACTTCGTCATAATTACCTAACTGTCTATTAATTTTGAATGTCAAAGAGGTATCATCCGCAAACAATACAATCTCATGTTTATCCTTTACATAATAAGGTAAGTCATTTATATATACTAAAAATAAGAATGGACCTAGAATTGACCCCTGTGGGACTCCCATAACTACAGGGGACCCCGAAGATCTTTTACCATTAACATCGACCTTCTGTATCCTATTGCCCAGATAAGAAGACAGAAGTTCGAGAGCCTTGTTCCTGATACCGTAGTGGTGTAATTTTCTGACAAGAGTGTCATGGTGCACGCAGTCAAACGCTTTAGACAGATCACAGAAAATTCCCAAGGCATCTTGCGAACCTTCCCATGCCGCGAATATACTTTTAAGCAAATGAATCCCTGCGTCTATAGTTGAACAACCTCTCGTAAATCCGAACTGTCTCCTATGAAGCAAATTATGTGTATTGAAATGTCTGAGCAACTGGCTAAGCATTAGTTTTTCAAAAATTTTACTGAGAATGGGCAGTATGGAAACAGGTCGAAAATTCGAAGGGTCCGAACTATCACCAGATTTAAATAATGGAATGATTTTACTATGTTTCATCAAGTCAGGAAATACACCAGATGCCACACAACAATTGAAAATTGTAGCTAAATGTGGAGCGATTGAAATAATAATAGAAGATATGGTTTTGACAGATAGACCCCACAGATCTTTAGTGTTTTTCATATTTATTGATTTAAAAGCGTTCAAAACATCGTTTGGGCTTACAGCTGAAAATTCAAATATTGTGTCGCATTCTACCACGCTCTCTTTGAGAACGGTTCTCTCTGCCTCCCCCGCAAGGGATTTGGCGTGAAGTTATAGATAGATAGATTGTTTGTCATGTGTGGGAATCGAATCGACGAGACTTGATGTTAATATAGCATTGCAGGTGGAAATCAAGCGTACGGCCTGCCTGATGGTAAGCAGTTACCGTAGGCTTTAAACATTTGCAACACCAGGCGTGTCACTCATGCGTTGCCGACCCTTTAAAAACTTCTTCGCGCCTCTCTTGAAGAACCTCATGCTGTAGTGCTTGGGAAAACCTCGGCTGGGAGTTCATTCCACAACTTGAGAGTTCTCCAAATGAGATTTGATTAACTTTGTATCGGTGCTCTTTGCTAATGTTTAGAGCAGGGATAAGCAACCGGCCTGTTGAGCAAAATGGTCCCCGGTTCGACCGGCGGGGACTGTCCAAGAAAAAATATTTCGAAAGCCGAGTGACCTAATCAAAGATCTGGTTATCCATCTGGGTTGCGGAGATCCGACGGCAGTCGCTCTATTTAAAAATCAATGTCTTCGCCAAATCCTTAGGCTTAGGTAGCGGACCCCGCCAATCCTAATGGATTAGGAAACGGGTTAACGCAAGAGAATAAGAAGACCCTTTGCTAATGTTTTTTTATTATGAACTATATACCCGCCCCAGCTTCGTAAGAGTGATCCGATCTCCACCAAGCTTCACAAGATTACCCGCTCGGAAAAGTCCCTGAAAATTTCATCAAAATGGATCCAGCCGTTTTGAAGTCCATAGGGAACATACATACACACGTCGAAATTTATGTGAAAGAAGATACCATGCATCAGCAGGTAACTAATTAAAACTATGACGAGCTCGGCGGCGCAGTGGCCAGGAACGCTACTTTGACATCGACGCTCGTGGGTTCGATTCCCGCACATCATTTGTGTGCATGAACATGACTGTTGGTCTCGGTCTAGGTGTTTCACAGTTTTACTTTCAAATACACATAAGTACGTATGTATTTACAAGAAAGAATGTAAAGAACTACGGCTAATAATAATGGATCAAGAACCGGATACAAAAGGTTGCAATTTTGGGAACTGCACGTATTGTGCGGAGGTTCCTCAGTCTGTCGCCCTGACCACCGACGACTGAGATATATGTCCCGCGCCGGCGGTTATTCTTTTTGTATGGATTTATATTTAAAATATTGTATTTTCAGGAACACCGAAAATCAATATGTTTGTCTGTGCGTTTGTCTGTGTGTGCGTTTTTTTCTAATATTCGAATTTTAACTTCAGATTCGGATTCAGCATAAAAAAGTAGAATAGGAATGTTCAGGAACACCGTTCCTATCTCTTAAGGAACATGGTCAAACCGGCCGACAAATTAAAAAATAAATTCATTGTTATATAATTGACGAGTCAGGTGTTCCTCTGCCAATGCAAGCTTGTGCATTCTGAACTTATGTATTGTAAACAGCGACGTATCAAAAGGTAGACACGTTATACACCAAATTATTGTATTTTAAAATGGCGCAACTAGCACTATATCTACGTACAGTTATTTATTACTAGCTTTTACCCGCGGCTTCGCTCGCATTAATAAAAAAAATATATTTTTTTTTATTAAAAAGTATCCTATTTTACTTCTGATACCTACAAGAATATGTGTACAAAGTTTCATGATGATCGGTTCAGTAGTTTTCGCGTGAAAGCGTAACAAACAAACGGACATTCACATTTATAATATTAGTAGGATAGGATGATATGACACTTTGCTCTAACAAAGAGACAAATGATAGCATACCTGTCGTTAGAAAGAGATGAATATATATCTTAAGACATTTATGCTTTGTGGCGAAGTATGTACAGCCGCGACGCGAGAGCGTGGCCGACTGAATGCGAGTTGGGCAATTATTTTAAATTAAAATTTAATTACGATAAATAAGTACTAACATAGCTGTAAGGTTTCTTTAATATTTGTTGTTTACTAACTGAATATGGACTAAGGTCTGAAATAAAATATTTATTATTATTATTATATTATTATCTTACTTTCGTATTGCCATTCTAGAGCGTGTACGACGTATCTATAACTATATAAACATTTTAGATTGTAAACATGAAGATGTATAAAAAAGACAAATAAATAAATTAGCGAATAATAATAACATATAATGAGTGGCGAGCCACCGCCTGCCAGGAGTAACATCAAATATGATAGTTATGGCAGGCGTCCGTCCCTCTTCTGCAATAGCCCGGCTCTAATAATACCTCCAGATCTCATTTTAATAGCCCACTTTTTTTCCGACAAATTTCTAATAGTCCCAATACCTGCCGTGACGTGTTCATTGGTATATTGTCCTATTGATATCCCCTGGAGTGGGTCACGGCGGATCTACAACATTACATACAGTCTTTTCGAAGGGGCATCAACGCGTTAGATACTTATCCCCGCGCACGCCTATCATATGACCGGGATACCCGTGACTGGAAAGAAATATATAATAATCATATTACGGTTTAGTATCGTGGGTTTATGATTTTTTTTTATCTTCATTCATTTTATTTTTCAAGTGTACACGGGCCGCAATAACCGTTTCACAGCCACCTCTCGACGTAGAATGAAATCATGCTCCAGTATGTAGGCGCCCTTACGGTGGGGACTGTCGACGGCCAGCGACCTCGACCTTGACACAGTCACATGTCCGATTCTGTGTGCGATGTGCAGTCGCAGCCCGTGGCGCCACAGACGAGAAATATTACCAGTAGTATAACTTTGATCTCCGGTCCGGTAGAATCCTGGCATGTAACAATAAATCTGTGTTTTTTTTATACAACGTCGGGAAGCATTCAAGCATACGGCCCACCTGATGTAAATTAGTTACCGTAGCCTATGAACACTTGTAATACATTAAGTATCATTAGCGCGATGCAACCACTACTTCTAACATGGAGTTCCTTAGGGGCCATCCATAAATTACGTCACACGAATTTCGTGATTTTTTGACCCCTCCCCCGCCCTTGTCACAGCTGGTCACATTTGTGAGACTCCCCCCCTCCCTAGTGTGCCGTCACATATTTTGCAATTTTATATTTAGAAATGATTGAATTCAAACAGCAGTTCCGAAATTAGTTTTATATCCATTTAACTTATTTTTTAATAAACATGAACATCAAGTCAAACATTTCAAGAAATTAACAAAACAAAAAACGATTACTTTATTAAATAAAGAAAACCTAATCATCTTGAGTCCATGGACTTTGAACCCACTCCATGGCATAGCAATCATTTCGTTCTCGTTTGGATTGTTGATATCGGGAACATTCGTTGTGTCAACATCTATTTCATCCAACCATACAGCATCACCGTCATCACCCAAACAAAGAATTTCTTTGGCACGTCTAGCAGCAATTCTTTGAGGATGTATCTTCGCGATGGACAAAACTTCTTGTTGAATCTTATGTGATTGCTTGTGTTGATTAGTGGCCTTGTATGATACAAAATATAGACCACAGATGCCACATGATCGCTTAAATAAGTATGCCTCGACACTGGGGCCACAGCTACCATATGGAACATGCTTCAAATGTAAGGAAGCTTGGAGATCCAAAGCTAGCTGAAGTAACAGTGGAGCGAACTTACCTTCAGCGTCATCTTTTTCTACGGTTACTATAACTCTTATGGCTTCAGTGATAAAATATAATGTTGGCAAAAATGACTAAAGTTCTTATGATATTATACCTACATTATTTAAAAATCGAACCGCAGACCTTGCGTCAGCAGAATATTTAAATTTATAAACTTATCGAGTTAAGATGATAATAGCAAATTAAGATACTTAAGTAGGTATATTTTTAATTTATTTAAGACAATAACAATTATTTTGTGCACATAAAAAATAATCGAATGAGAAATAAAAAATAAATTCCCTAGAAACCGGCGAGCGTGCATGAAAAGAGCAATGAATGTGAAAGAAGCGAGTGAGGTATGTAAGGATCGAGTCAGGTGGCGCTCGGTTCTCTCTGCCTACCCCGCAAGGGATTTGGCGTGAAGTTATAGATAGATAAATTCATGAGTGTCGCTTTCTTTTTCGTAATTTTTATTTGCAATTATTTGATCTTAGATTCCACTTTACCTCATCAAGAAAGTCAATTGTCTAATGAAATAGAAACAAAGAAATCACCGCTAGGCGCAGGCGCAGTGTGTTTGGCGGCATTTATCATAGGGCGCTAGGTCGTCGGCGCGTTCCGCATTTTACTATGGTGCCGCGTAGTAGAGCGAGTGGCCGACAAAACAATTTGAATCTTATGTTTATACGGATAGAGTTGCAAATTTTTTGAGTATTTTGTTAATAGTGGCAAAGTTCGTGTTTTAACACGTAGATTTGGAAATGTGACGTCACGAAATTTAGGACCCCTCCCACCCCACTGTCACACAATGTCACACTTCGTCGACCCCCTCCCTCCCCCTTAACGTGTGACGTAATTTATGGATGGTCCCTTAGGAGCTTGGTGATCTCACTCACACGCAGAAACACAGCAACTGTCCAGAGAATTGTTATTTGGCTGCGGTTTTCTGTGAGGTGGAGGTCCTTTCCCGCATGGGTTCCTTAGATGCACTCTACCTCTCGTAAAAAGTGTCCTTGGATTTATGTACCTACATATTTTTAATTATCACTTGCTCGGCGGTGATGGAAAACATGGCGAGGAAACCCCCACGTTCAAGAAGTTACATTTCGAAAGACGTGTGACCCAAGAAAGGTCTGGTTTTCCCTTTGGGTTGTGGAGTTGTGACGGTAGACGCTCTATATGAAAATGAGTTACTTTGCCAAATCGTTAGTCTGAGGTAGCGGACCTTGCTAGTCCTAATGGATTAAGAAATGGGATATCACTAAGATGATAAGATAACTTCAATAGTAGATTGTTAACCAAGGAGTGAACGTCGGCGAAAGTTGTTCAAATACTATTAGTACATTAACCCTAACTCATCCCACTGTAGGATACGGGTCTCCTTTCAACCGAAGGGGTCTAGAGCATACTTCATATTGGTGGAGGGAAGTTTATTCAAGGCCACATTAGCTTAACCACTGTCATCTATCGATAACAGCCACGACCAACGGCTTAACGTGTCCGAGCATGAATAAGCTCGAGATAGATAAACCCGTTCATTGCAGGGCAGCGTTTGACGTTTCTTAACCTACGTTTTAAGTTAGAATGACACGCACAAAAAGAGAGAGAGCGAAAGAGCGATGAGAAAGAGAACGAGATCTTGAGAAATTGAGAGCGATGATCAACTACATGCAAACTCATTAAAAATTTACTCAGATATAAACAAAAATTATTTAGTGTGGCAAGCCATATTATTGTGAAAGATCTCCACTGTGTAGGGCCGTCTGCTGTTTGCGAGCGCATTTTAAATTCATGTCAAAAAGGCCTATGTGCGATAGTTATGCTGCTGTTCAATCCACTGCTGTGACACGGTCCCGTGAACTTGGAAATGACTGTATATATTAACCAAAACATATGAATACATTATTATATGTAGCAAGCACCGACATAGAAAGGAAAATTAGGTAAATATTATGCAGTTATTCATGTATGACAGATAATTATGTTAGATTAATTATACATTTATGTATTAAGAACATAGGCCCATAAATGTATTTGTAAAATTAATAATACCTCTCGTTAATGTTAATACTTGCACTTGTACAGATTCCACTTCACAATTTTATTTAATAATTATTTTTACCGACCGGTTTCGCCTTTACGGCATTATCGACGTATTTTATATATCGATATTTACGGCATTATCAAGGTATTTTATATATCAGTGGAATCAATACAAGTGCAAGTATTAACATTAACGAGATGTCTTCAAAATTCCACCAAGCGTCTACAATCAACAGTATCAACATAAATTAATACCTAATTTACTTTCAAATAAATCTCAACACGTAGGATACACTTAAATATTTATATATTTATATATACTTAAATACTCGTATTGTAAAGAATGCTAATAATATAAAGTCAGTTAATGTATTCTTAAAAAATAAACTTTTTTTTACTTTAATTTCAAATAAATCTTAACTGTATTTCCTTTTTTTTATACAACGTCGGGAGGCATACAAGCATACGGTCAACATGATTTAAAGCGACTCCTTAGGAGCTTAGTGGTGGACACAGGAACACAACAATCCTCTAGGTAGTTGTTATTAGGTTGCGGTCTGTGAGGTGGAGCTACTTCTGCTGCAGCTTTGATGCGCCATGCCTCTCTTAAAAATATCCATACCAAGACAAACAGACATGTTAATGCACATAAATATTTGCGCTGTGTGGGTATCGAACCCCCGAGCGTTGGTGGCAAAGTAAAGCGCGTTTCACCACTGCGCCACCGAGCTCGTCAAACTTCCTTATATTATATATAACATAAAATTTATAGTAATTAATAGATTCAGGCGTTATTTTGCGAAAGTCAAATTTACATGCAATTTGATCTAACCTGCTTTGTGTGCTTCCGCCACCAATATAGTATTTTTTTTATTATTTATTTATGTTATTAAAAATAAATTTAATTTCTAAAATTAAAGTATTTAGCCGTTTCAGAGATTAGCCGAACAAACAGGCAGACAAAAATTGTAAAAATAAATATATTTTGGTATATGTACTGTGTATACATTTATATGCATTTAATAAAAAGCGGTTATTTTAATATTATAAACTCTAATTACAAACTCTATTCTAATACACACATCAAAAGTGTCTAGGGATCAACATATATTTTTGCAATAACTTTTCTCCTGATTGATATTAATTAAAATTTTCTTTAAGGATTCATCAAATAAAGTGTTTTCGTTTGTCTACAGTAACGATAAACCAAGTCACCTTTGCATTAATAAAGAAATTTGCCATTTTCATAATAAAGGGATTTTTGACATTTGAACCACTAACATTAAAGTTCGAAAAAAAGACTGAAATAACAGTTTTCTTTAAAATTTTATTGGGTAACTTAAACAATTAATAATCCGTGTTTCTACCGCGAACACTAACAACACAAGAACATCGGTTTGGCATACTCAAAATGAGTTCATCCAAATCACGCTGTGGAATGGCCGCCCATGTTCGTTGCAACAACAAAAATAGGGCTTCTTGCGACTGGATACCCTCCATATTCGGCAGAGCTCTTCTCTGTAGCATATCCCATGCATGCTCAATCGGGTTCAAGTCTGGCGACTGAGCAGGCCAGGGCATGACATTGATGTTAGCTGCGGCGAGAGTCTGTCTTACAACTCTTGCGGTGTGCGGTCGTGCATTATCATGCATTAACTGAAATAAGGGACCGATTTGCACTTGTAGAGGAACGATGACGTCTGATACAATCGTCTCAGCATAAATTTGAGCGTTGAGGTTGCCTCTGATCCAAATCAACTCAGTTCTTCCGCCGATCCAAATACCCGCCCATACCATGATGGTTTCACCACTATAAGGATGGACTTCCTGGCAGGATTTTAATCGCTGTTGGCGTCCAGGGGTTCTCCAGTGTCGTATACGTCTTGTATCCGGTCTCATACCAAAACGAGACTCATCAGAAAAGCACACGAAACGCCATTGTTCTTCTGCCCAATTTCTGTGTTCAAGAGCCCATTGATATCGAATCCTACGATTGTGCATTGCTATAGGTGGTACCCTTAGCGGTCTTCGGGAATGAAGGTTCACTTCATGCAAGCGGTTTCTGACTGTTTGGTCGCTAATTAAGTTCCCTGAAGAGTGATGAAGCGTCACGGCTAACATCATGGCGGTTATTGTTGGAGCTCTTCGAGTTGTGATTTGAATGTATCGGTCTTGTCTCCGTGTCCATGCATGGGATATGCTACAGAGAAGAGCTCTGCCGAATATGGAGGGTATCCAGTCGCAAGAAGACCTTTTTTTGTTGTTGCAACGAACATGGGCGGCCATTCCACAGCGTGATTTGGATGAACTCATTTTGAGTATGCCAAACCGATGTTCTTGTGTTGTTAGTGTTCGCGGTAGAAACACGGATTATTAATTGTTTAAGTTACCCAATAAAATTTTAAAGAAAACTGTTATTTCAGTCTTTTTTTCGAACTTTAATGTTAGTGGTTCAAATGTCAAAAATCCCTTTATTATGAAAATGGCAAATTTCTTTATTAATGCAAAGGTGACTTGGTTTATCGTTACTGTAGACAAACGAAAACACTTTATTTGATGAATCCTTAAAGAAAATTTTAATTAATATCAATCAGGAGAAAAGTTATTGCAAAAATATATGTTGATCCCTAGACACTTTTGATGTGTGTATTATAGAAGACGTGTGCCCCAACTTAAGGAAGGTCTAGTAATGCCATCGAGCGATAATGCTTTCGAAGTTCGTTGTAACTATCTATACAAACATTACATTGTAATATTTGTTTCACTCAGGGCAAAATAACAACGAAGCGTTGTCTTGTTCGTTGAAATGAAAATATACAGCACTATTTCACACACAAACACGTCGCAATCATAACTAGGTACATTATCACACCAAGCACCTTGCGGGGTAGGTAAGCAATACGCGGCTAACGCGGCTAGTTTGATGAAAATCGTAAAGTCTTTAAAACGAGAAGTAGTAAATAAAGGCACCTCACTCACAAAAACGTAGTGTTTTAGCACCTAAATATCTCACCGTTTCGAGCCGAACATGTCTGTTCGTCTTGGTCTAGCTCCGATTGGCTAGTTCACGGATCAACATTGTGGCACTTTTCCGTTAAAATATTCTCCCATTGGCAATTGGAGAATATTTTAACGGAAAAGTGTCACAAGAGGAGAATATTTTAACGGAAAACTGTCACAATAAGAGAATATTTTAACGGAAAAGTGCCACAATGGGAGAATATTTTAACGGAAAAGTGCCACAATGTTGATCCGTGAACTAGTCAATCGGAGCTAGACCAAGACAAACAGACAAGTTCACAGACACAAGTGTTTGTGTTTTGTGGGAATTGAAAACACGAGCGTTGGTGTCAATGTCATGTCATTCACCACTGCTCTACCGATCTAGTTTAGTCAATTAATGCACACGTATATGCATAACTTATCACAGCGTATGTATACTGATATACGTCATAATTAACCATCGGCCAATGCCATCGCCTCATCATAAAATTAGAAAATTCACATAAAAAATGAATGAACCAACCCCCAAAATGTTAATCATCAATATTAGTGCCACTTCCTTAATATTCTTCCCAAGAAAACATTTTAATAAAGATATTACTTACAGAGTAAATCGCCTTTAAACATTCAGTTTCTGAATCGCGCTATTAAAGTTTTTGCTGTCAGTTGCATAAATACCAAAAGGCGAGATGTGTTAATTGGTCCTTCTTCGAGTATCGTCACAGACCGATCCACAACCTCGGCTGACTGTGTGAACCGTTGGTGTCGATTACGGGTGCCTCCCCGAGCTTGATGGTGTAAACTTAGAGCTCTCAATGTGATCACGTTGGTGACACAGAAATCACTTGTACATCTCCCTCGGGATTCAGTTTGGCGCCCGTAATCGCTACACCATCGCTCTACAAATGTTGGTCTTCACTTTGGTTAGTGGCTTAACCTTGTGTTAGGTAATACTCGGGGTATGGTTGCAATAGCCCCACCACAGGCGGCGGTTGTAGCATTGCCCCGAGTATTCACCATTGGAATGCGATGATGCTCGAGGGAGGCCCCGGAAATTCACCACGATAAGGAGAAGCAATACATACAACAAAAAACCTTTTGCTCTTTCAGGATTTAGATTTGTGGAAAAGGACACGGGGATACTTATCGCTTGATTTATAAACTTTTTTTTATACACCGTTGTCGGGAGGCATGCAAGCATATGGCCAACCAAAGAATCAGGAGTGAAGTTAGATTTAATCCTGGATAGCAAAAACTGTTAAAAATACTACTTTTACAACGCATTTACAGTAAGTTAAATTTATAATGTTCAACCGACATTGCACATAAGCGACTGGTCACATACATATCGAAAAATAGCAGGTAAGTACATTGCTTTATGCTTCTAATCTTAATATGTTTAATAGTTTTCATCAACATCCGCTAGATGGCGTAAGTAGGGCGGTGAGTTAAAATTAATTTTAAAATGTTTTTCTATTGATTTATGTAAATGCGTACATATAATTATTTGTGCAGCTTGATATTTATTTATTAATTTACTTTATTTTTCAGAATTGCGGCGCGTCATCTACAGTACGTTTACGTTCGATCAATATATCTCCTTCGGCAATTGAGTGGTTTCGTTCTTGTCTGTATGGACGTCAGCAGCGAGTGCGTATTGAGGATATGTTCTCTTCTTGGTGCTCTTCAACTGCTGGTGTACCTCAGGGTGGCGTGTTGTCTCCTCTTGTATTTGCTTTATCCATTAATCACATCCGAACTTCGCCATCTTTATGCAGACGATTTACAGATTTACACACAAGCTCCTTCGTTGGTACTTCTAAATGCCATTTCCTCTGTTAATGAAGATCTCTTACGTATATCTGTCTAGAGTAAATCTCATGGTCTCTTGGTCAAGCCTTCAAAATCGCAAACGATTATTGTAGTTAGTTCTCGTCGCATATCAAAAATTGACTGGAATAATATCCCTTATGTTATATTTGACGGCACACCAATAAAGTTCAGCGATAAAGTGAATTTGGAAATCATTTTTGATAATTCATTGTCATGGTCAGCGCAAATTGCCGAAGTTAGTAGGAAATTGTTTGCTGCGGCTGGGTTACGAAATATTCTACCAGTAGACACTAAAATTACACTAGCACAATCCTTGCTCCTTCCTATCCTCGACTATGCTGATTCCTGTTACCTAGACATCATCACCGAAGAGCAAGAGCAGCTTGAGTGCCTTCAAAACTTTTGCATACGGTTTATATTTGGGCTTCGTAAACATGACCATGTTACTGAATTTCGTTTTCAACTTAAGTAGCTCCATATAAGACTTCGTCGCAACTGGCACAGCCTTTCCCTTCTTTACTCTATCCTCTTTGATCCTACCACCCCAACCTATCTAAAAGAACGTTTTTTCTTTCATAGCGATTCGCATGGTCGTACCCTGTCCCTGAGTGACGCACTTTTACTTCGTCTTAAAATACCTTTCCACTCCACTGATTTTTACACCAATTCATTCTCAGTTGAGGCAGTGCGCCTGTGGAATTCTTTGCCTTTCGATTTCCGGAATGCTCAGTCACTTCTCAAACCTTCAAATATCTTCTCAAACTTCACTATCTTTCCTTTATAATTCCGTAATCAGCATATTTTTTGTTTCTCCCCTCTGTCTCATATACTGTGTGCATATTCATTGTATGTATCATTTTGATAAATTTGTGTATATGTGTATGTTTATGTATATTATATATTTATATACATAAATGTATTTATTTATGTAATATTTTATTTCCTTTAAGTTATGTTCTGCGCCACCCTACCTTGTATCTTCACTTGACTTCTACCCTAAGGTTGTCTGGAAGAGATCGCATCGCGATAAGACCGCTGTACGGATACGTTGTACTGATTTTTTTATTGTTGTTTTTTTATGTTTTTTTTTTTGGTGCAATAAAGTGTTTTTTTAAGAGAGGAAGCATTAAAGCATCTCGTCTGGGGAAGACGCAGCCTCCTCCACCTCACAGGAAACCGCAGCCAAATAGCAACTCCACAGGCGGTTGTGTTCCTGCGTGTGAGTGAGGTCACCAGTAAACTCTAAACAGTTGCTGTGTTAGCAGCGGAGGTGGTATCGCGATGCTTAATGTATGGCAGGCGTTCATGGGCACGGTGACCGCTTTACATAAGGTGGGCCGTGTGCTTGTATAGCTCTCGACGTTGTATAAAAAAAAAGTCTAGAAAGGGAGGAGTTCGAAGGCGTTATTGCGAGTGTCAATCTAGTGGAACACGCATGTTAAGCAACGTCTACAGCAGCCTGTGTATGGATGGGTTTCTCTATCACAATCTTCTCTGTTCTTGGTACAGCAGGTGAAGCCATCGGTCCTGGTTATGAACCCCTTCGATTGAAGGGCATCCATATCCTTGCAGTGGGCGGAGTAAGGGTTGATGTGGTTGCAGTATCCGTGACTATGATTTCATTTGATACCCACTTCTGGGGGTTGTACAGGATAGGAAGCGAGGTTAGATAAAAGCTGGTGGGAAAGAGTGAATGTGATTTTTTTTTTATTGTTGTCTTAATAAAATACATAGTTCAAGAGAGGTAGGGCGCATCAAAGCAGCCCGTCTGGGGAAGTATTTCCACCTCACAGAAAACCGCAGCCAAAATAAAAACTCCCTAGAGCGTTGCGTGCGTTCAGGTGGGCCGTATGATTGTATGACTCCCGACGTTGTACATAAATATATATATATATCTTGTATTAGGGATGGGGGGGGGGGGGGGGGGAGGCCACGAGCATGTGGGGAGCATGTCACCTGATGGTAAGTGGTCACCACCGCCCATAGACATCAGCAACACCAAATGGTCACTGATCCGTTGCCAGCCTTTTTAGGGAAACATAGGCTCTTTTCTTGAAAGCATCCATATCGATTTTGTACTATATAATATATATATATATATGGTGAAAATTCCTTATACCTGGTCGCATGTTGAGTTTCTCCCTCAGCATGACGTCGAGAGGGGTGAAGATGTACCCTCCCACTGATATGAACAATAGCAGCAACCCCCACACGCACTGGGCTACGGTGTCTGAAACAAGGGCGAACTTGTTACTTTCATAATTATAAATTTGTATTAATTAATTCATAATTATTTTAAAATTATAATTACAACGCTTAATTATGTATGGGAGTGAGAGCATGGAAGTAGAATAAGCGCGGCCGAAATGCGAGCGTTGCGCAAAATTTGTAACGTAACGCTTGTAGACTGTATAATGATGATGTTAGAAACGGAGTTGGTCTGAAAGAGAGTGTCGGTGTTAAAATAAGAAGAGGCACGCTTCGTTGGTTCGGACATGTAGAAAGAATGCAGGATGAAATAATGACGAAGCAGATATACAATGCAAAAGTGGAAGGATGTAGCAGCCGACGAATGCCAGGACATATCTATCATGACTAAATTGATTGTGTCCTATCAGAAGGTGATGTCAGGCAGTGGCGGCGCTAGACGAAACGTGGTTGTCGGCGACATCAGCTTTGCGAGGCCCCCTCATTTTCGAGTCAGAAATAAAATGTTAAATTAAATGAGCTGAATTGTACACAAGTTATAATTACAACCACATTTTATTTTATTTTGCTTTTTGCTAAATAATACTTGTAAAATAATGACAAAAATTACAAAAACCCTTTTTTGCGAGGCCCTCGCAGGCGCGAGGCCGTAGGCGGTCGCCCACGTCGCCTACGCCTAGCGCCGCCACTGATGTCAGGAGCCTAAGAAACCGGCGAGCGTGCATGAGAAGAGCAATGAATGTTAAAGAAGCGAGTGAGGTGTGTAAGGATCGAATCATGTGGCGATCGGTTCTCTCTGCCTGCCCCTGAAGGGATTTGGCGTGAAATTATAGATAGATAAATTTAGAATTATTAATTATTTCCTGTCATGCATACATACAAGATAAAAACCATTGAGAATGCGCAAGCTTGCATTGCCAGAGGAACACCTGACTCGTCAATTAAATAACAATTCAATTTTTTTTTTTAATTTGCGTCCATTTTGACCATGTTCCTGAGATAGGAACGGTGTTCCTGAATATTCTTATTCTACTTTTTTTATGCTCAATCCGAATCTGAAGTCAAAGTTCGAATATTCGAAAAAAGCGACAGACAAACGCACAGACAAACATATAGAATTCATATAGGAACGGTGTTCCTGATAAAATGATTTTTTGAATATTTGCATAATATTTTAAATATTCAAAACTAATATTATGTTTTCCGATAGACTTATTCTACTTCGATGTTAAATATTATCGTCTATGTATGTAACATAGATACGAGTATATCTTTGACGAGCTCGGTGGCTCGGTCGTGAACGACTCGGCTTTGACACCAACGCTCGTGGGTTCGATTCCCACACAAGGCAAACATTTGTGTGCATGAACATGTCTGTTTGTCTTGGTCTGGATGTTTTAAGAGAGATAGGGCGAATCAAAGCAGCTCGTTTGGGGAAGTACCTCCACCTCACAGAAATACCGCAGCAAATAATAACTCCTTAGAGGGTTGTTGTGTTCCTGCGTGTGAGTGAGGTCACCAGTAAGCTCCCAAGGAGCTGCTGTGTAATGTAAGCAACAGAGAAGGCATCGCGCATCGGCTACGGTACCCTTTTTACATCAGGTGGGCCGTATGCTTGTATGCCTCCCGACGTAGTATAAAAAAAAAGATCGCTTTCTAAAGTGATATGGATTACCCTACATACATATGAACTCGGTGGCGTAGTGGTTAGTAATGCTACTTTAAGACTTGTAGGTTCGATTCCGACACAGCACAAACATTTATGTGCATGTTAGCGAAGCGTAACTTTCTAGATCCGTGTTGCATGCACATGTCTGTTTGTCTTTGTCTAGATGGAGCGGTAGGGCACATCAAAATAGCGCACTGAAGTCGACGTTGAAAGTTATTATGTACTTGTAGGGTTGGCTGGAAGTAGGGTTACCACTTCAGAACCCACGCGCGTTGCACTTTGATGATCCAAATTCGACCATAATTAGATATAGTTGAAAATTCAAGTTCAAATTTCAAATTTATATTTTCTTTTTTTATTACATTTGCATGTTTGTAACATGCGTCTTCTACTGTTTTAAAAAAATATTTACTTTTTATAAAAAACCTTTTTATAGAACTTTAATCTACTTTATCCAAAATTTGGATAAAGTAGAAAAAAGAAATCCTTTGACAAACAGATGAGAAAATGGTACCAATATCTTTTGCCCTTGACTATACGTGAAAAGTTACAAAAAAGTTAGTCAAGGGAGTTACAACATCTTTCATAACTTCCTTATTTAAGTAATTCAATAATCTTTTAATTTTACCCCATTAAGTCAATTACAAATGGCTTATTAATAATTATACGTTATACATCCTTGATGCCTTGGTGCCCTTACTGATTACTGAACCATTGTGTAATTGTGTGAAAAATCATTTCCTAATTACAATGATTGGGAAAATAGCTATTGCATTGTGTAAAACATTGTTTCAAATTACTTGAAATTCTTACCTTCGGAAGATGTACGTTTATTATGCCACTGGGTAACCGAGCTTCGCTCAGAGTTTTTTATGTATCTTTTTGTGTGATATAAAGACAAACAAATCTTTAATAGGGAATATGCATGTGATTCAAATAAGTGTGAAATATTTATTTATAAAATTTATTACTTTAGAATTATGCGTTCATCAATGTTCAGGAACACCGTTTCTATATGAAATATATATGTTTGTCTGTGCGTGCGTTTTTTTCGAATATTCGACGTTTGACTTCAGATTCGGATTCAGCATAAAAAGTAGAATAGGAATGTTCAGGAATACCGTTCCTATCTCTTAAGGAACATGGTCAAATAGGCCGACAAATTAAAAAAAAATATTGAATTGTTATATAATCGACGAGCCAGGTGTTCCTCTGGCAATGCAAGCTTGCGCATTTTCAACTGGTTTATTATAATTTGTCTTAGGTTTTCGCGATTGTTATACATTAAATTAAACAATTTTTAACGGAAGTATCGCGTGTTTTATTTATTTTGTTGAACCTGACGTTCCGAACGCTTTGCAGCGTCCGTGGTCGCAGGAAGACTCAACGCAAAGCGTTCGAAACGTCAGGTTCAACAAAATAAATAAAATACGCGATAATTCCGTTAAAAATTGTTTAATTCAATGATTATAATTTCTATTGAGCAAGAAATTAATTTTTAAAAAGTGAAAATAATCTGTGGGATATTCAAATATTTGAAAAGGTCAGATCGGATGTGACGTAAAAGTCCACGATAAGAAACGTAACGTAAACTTGTATGTCGGTTTCCCCGTTGAGGCCCGAGTGGCTGAATTCTGCCATGCGCGTTACGGCGCCAAGTATATAACGGTCCTCAAGGCGTATTATTCCACAGAGGGAGAAGGTTGTTCATGTGTGATGGTATTAGTCGAAAATTCTTTTAAATTTTTAGACAACTGATAAACATACGTACATACATTTTTTTTTTGTAAATACATACTTATTATACATAAAAAATATCCAGACTAATACAAACAGACATGTTCATACACACAAATGTTTGTACTGTGTGGGAATCGAACCCACGAGCGTTGGTGTCAAAGTAGCGTAACAGCGCGTTTCACCACTGCGCCACTGAGCTCGTCTCTACTCTAAAATAGAAAACACTGTAGAATTGCAGCAGAACAAACAAAAAGATGGAGATATTATGTTGAAGAAGTATCAACATAATATCTCCACTTTTTTGTTTGTTGTCATGGCCAATGACTTCACATCAAGGGAGCAAATAAATATGTTACCTACATCTTAGAAAAAAAACGAGTTTTATTTTTTCAGTACCAATCGGCAATTTCATACTTTGACCCCAAATATTTAGTTCCATATCAATATTCGAGTTTCTCTCGAGATTTATTTAAAATCGGTGCCGATTGATACATATCGACGAGCTTAATTAGATTTTTGATGTAATCTGCAAATCATAATGATTTATATCTCTCTTTCTTCTTCCTTTCTATTTTATTTTTATAACAATACTAGCTTTTACCCGCGGCTTTGCTCGCATTGATAATAAATATTTTTTTTTTAATAAAAAGTATCCTATATTCCTTCTGATACCTCCAAGAATATATGTACAAAATTTCATGATGATCGGATCAGTAGTTTTTGCGTGAAAGCGTAACAAACGAACGGACATTCACATTTATAATATTATTAGGATTA
The DNA here is from genome assembly GCA_947507595.1 of Pyralis farinalis. Classification (NCBI taxonomy): domain Eukaryota; kingdom Metazoa; phylum Arthropoda; class Insecta; order Lepidoptera; family Pyralidae; genus Pyralis; species Pyralis farinalis. Next base: position 5,618,976 of record OX382263.1, read on the forward strand.
GGATGTCCGGTTTTTTAACATTTAACGGACTGTTTAACTGATTTAACTGAATTCTGTTTAGTGAAGCGATGTATCACTGAAACCATGTTTAGTATTTTCTCCTATTACTAGACATTATTAGTAAGAAGACGTAAAAGAAAAAAATATTCGACATCTACCTTGATTTCGTGTTATTCCTAGGCATTTCGTGAAATCCCCGGTGTCGTCATTTCCCTGCGACATATACATATGGTGGAGCAGTAATAGCCCAGTGGATAAGAAATCAGTCTATTGAGCAAAGGGTCCCCGAATCGAATCCTCGCATATATACCTAAGAGCAGATCATGCTTAACAGTCGAATTGCGATTGCAACCCTTATTACGAACGACATAAGAACGGTACAAAGGTGAAAGTGTAAAACTTGAGTTGCACTTAGCTGTACCACTAAGTTGTTTTCGGATTTATGTATATATTTGTAATTATCACTTGGTGGGGATGAAAAGCCGCACGTCCAAGAAATTATATTTTTACAGACGTCTGACATAACCTAAGAAAAGTCTAGCTTTCCCTCTGGGTTATGGAGATCTGACGGCAGTCGCTCCCGTTAAAATCAATATCTTCGCCGAATTTTTAGGCTTAGGCAGCGAATCCCACCAATCCTAATGGATTAGGAAACGTGACAACGCTAGGAATAAAATACACCTAGTCCGGCCATAAGTTCTGTTCGAAATGAATATTTTTTTATGAAGCAATGTAATCTTAATAAAACTTATATTTACATATTTATGGAAGCCTCAGCCAAAAAAGGATCCTGCTGGAAAGTCCACGGTACATCTTTAAAAATGTATTGCTCAGAGATTTCACAACACGATCCAAGACAATCTCTCGATACACTTTGGCTGAACTCTTCACTCCTTTTTCACAAAATGAAACTTACTACAGACGCAGGATGATGACCATGTTGTACCTTTCCGACTACTTGGGCGGCTTCTTTAGAACTGTTTGCGTACATTTTGTTATTTTGCTTGTTGTAGTGCTCTTCAATCGTGAAAATGTTTTCATCAGTAAGGAGGATATTTCTGTGCCTTTCAACTGCGTATCGGGACACAAGGCGTTTTGATCAATTCACTCTCTTCCAACTGTAGGAATTGATTTAGGGCATGCTGTATATCGACGATAACCGCCGAGCTCCAGGTCTTGTTTTATTATATGTGACAGAGTCCTAGCGGGAATCTTTGTCGGGATAAGATTTCTTGTTTCCTAATGGGGTTTCGGCGAATTCTGCCTTTAACATAGGTAAAAAAGACATTATAGTCTGTGGTGATTTTAATGTAGACATTCTAGTAAATACACAGATAACCCTTAGATTTTTAAATTTATTTAAATCATTTAATTTACAAAATGTCTTCCTGGAGCCTACACGTATAACAGCCACATCTGCAACTTGTCTAGATAATATTTTTTGTCATTGTGAGCATATAAATAAATCAATAATTGGCGACTTGCCTTCAGATCATTGTGGTCAGTTAGTGGTATACCAATGTTCGAAGAAGACAGATTTAAAAAGTCATGTATTATATAGACCACTGACTACCAACAAGCTTGTTAAGTACAACAATGTACTGGGGGACAGGTTGCCTTCATTGGATTACTCTGTAGACAATCCTGACTTGTTATACACAAAATTGTTTCATATTCTATCCAGTGAATACCAGAAAATATTCAAAAGTAAACAGATTAATGCCACAAATAAATTTAAGTTTAATGACTGGGCAACTACAGGTATATTAATAAGTAGAAACAAAATGTTTGAATTATATGGAGAAAAGCCTTATAGATTTGACCCAGACTTTGTTAAATATGTTAAAAATTATTCCAAAATATTTAAACACGTTTGCAAAGTTGCAAAATCTATGTATATTAAAAACAAAATTAAACAGTCTACAAATAAAATAAAGGCAGTATGGGATATTGTTAAAAAAGAAACAGGTAAAGATAAACCACGGGATAATGAGTATTCTATTAAACATAATAATCAAACTGTAACAGTTGCAAAACAAGTAGCAAATCTATTTGATGACTACTTCATTAATATCCCTTACAGTACCACTGACTCCCTTAACTCATCTCCACATGCTGCGGATGAGTTATTAAAGGAGAATGTACAACAAAGTGTGGAGCTGTTTAAATTTACACATATTCAGTCAAGCGACATTATTAAAACTTTTAAACAATTAAACATTAAAAACTCAGAGGATCATTGGGGAATGTCTATAAGAGTATTTTATTATATTATTGATCTTTGATTTTTAATGTTACTCGCCGGTGCGAAAATATTGACAATGTAAATAGTGTTCTATCTGCCATTCTAAATTGGTTCACATGTAATAATCTTTTATTAAATTCAACCAAAACCAAATGTATAAAATTTAGTCTACCAAATGTGCCTTCTGCCAATACAGAAGTTTTCATTAACAATAATATACTAGAATTTATTAATGATACTGTATTTCTTGGAATTACAATAGACTCCAAATTGCAGTGGGGCCCCCACATAAAAAAACTGACCAGTAAGCTCAGCTCCGCCGCATATGCGGTTAGGAGAATTAGACAATTGACGGATGTGGCTACTGCGCGCTTAGTCTATTTCAGCTACTTTCATAGCATTATGTCGTATGGTATACTGTTGTGGGGAAAAGCGGCTGACATTGAAACTGTTTTTATATTACAAAAGAGAGCCATCCGCTCTATTTATAACATGGGCGCTAGGGAATCTCTTAGAGAACTATTTAAAGAAATAAATATCCTCACGGTTACCTCTCAGTATATTTATGAGAATATAATGTATGCTCGTAAAAATATAGAGTCATTTTCTAAATTTAGTGAAAATCTTAGAAGTAAGAAGACTTGCTAAGACTAGTAGATCTTTTATTGTAAACTGTATTCGATTCTATAATAAATTACCTGAAACAGTTCTGTCCTTGCCTGAGAATATGTTCAAAAGGTACATCAAAAATACTCTGTGCAGGAAGGGTTATTATAGAATCGATGAATATCTAACTGATAGAGATGCTTGGAAATGATTCAGCACATGTATTAATATATCTTTAATTGTACCACTTGATTTCACTATATGTACACTCACATATATTTATTGTAATATATTTTAACGATGGAAAAAAAAGACCCATATTGGCAAGTTTCTTTTGGCATTTCTTCTTCGCCAATGGTCATTTCCGAAATGCTGGTAGATTAAAAAAGAGAGATTAAAAGTAAAAAAAAAAAAAAACTGGAAAATTATTAAGATACAATATGATTTAATTTAAAGAATGTAAGACGTGTCTAAGTGCCCGTAAGGGTCTAATGGCAAATAAATGATTTTTATCTTTATCATTATCTTTATCTAACAACATTAACAGCCTTTGTAGTTCTAACGGCACGTGGTCGCCCCGATCTTTTATGGTCTTCAACAGAGGAAGTGTTAGTATATTTGTCGATAGTACGATATACGAACATACGGCTGATACCAAGCTTTTGAAGTGTCTTGAATATGACTGACGGCTCCATACCCACTTTGCGCAAGGCAATCACTGCAATCCTATTTTCTTTCTTTTCTTTCGAAACACGAAAAAAATATGTAAAACGGCGGCGTTTTACTTATTTTTGGCGGGAAATCGAAAGAAATTTTTAACATAATAAACGCGTTCCAAATTCGAAATAATTAAAGAGTTGAAAAAAAATAAAGTTTGGACTTCTTCCCGCGCTTTTGACGAGTGGCATTGTTGTTATACTTGAAATTTTAAAATTCAGTATAAAATTAGTTTTGTGTGACAATTTTGATAGTATTTTGTAACATAAGTGCTAGTGAAATTATACAGTAATGAAAAAACTCAAATATAACACGTTTATGCACTTTTTGGAAGACGTGAATAAGTTCATCAAGAAAACCTTGTAAAAATCACTATCGTTTTACGGTTGGTATTTAACCTGGGTTGATTGGGTCGAGTTTCGCTAACTTTGACACTGGCATAAAGTAGCAACACCATTGCCATATATATATATATATATATATATATATATATATATATATATATATATATATATATATATATATATATATATTAAGAAAAAATCTAAGAACGGTATTTATGGCCAGACTACTTAGATATATTATGGTAAGTAACAGCACCCAGTCGTCACCTTAACGAAATGATTGTGCGTTTTGTAAATATATAGTTATAAGACCTTTTGGCTATCGGATGATCCAAGGCGACTACGAGGTAAAAGTCGCCGTTACGGCATCAGCTGAGGTTTACGTTAATTAGAATGGGATGTCAAATGAAAAGGCCAAGTTTTGTGTTAACCATTGAAAAAATAAAGTTAAGTGTGATGCTGACATCAAAAGATGACCTATTGGTGTGGGTTTCGAGAAGCTATGTTGGTGAAGGGTGCTGCGGCAGCCAAGGACTGCCAAAACAATAAGCTATTTGACAACATATTTATTTGTATTCGATTTTTTGTTACAACGTCGGGAGGCATGCAAGCCTACCGCCTACCTGATATAAAGCGTTTCCGTAGACTATGAACGCTTGTAATACTTTTAGAAGCTTAATGGTAAAATAACTCACTCGGAGGAACAGAACAACCCTCCATACAGTTGCTATTTGGTTGCGGTGTTCTGTGAGGTGGAGGTACTTCACCAGATGAGCTACTTTGGTGCGCCCACCTCTCTTAAAAACATCCAGACTAAGACAAACAGACATGTTCATGTACGGTATTCGAACACACCAGCGTTGGTGTCAAAGTCGCGTCATTCACTACAGCGCCACCGCGCTCGTCATATTTTCTAAAATAGACAAATATTATTTATTTCACCAAGTTAAAATTAAACATAAATGAAAATTTTGAAAACCCACGACTGAATATTGTTACATGAAAAAACCTCAAATAGAATATTAAAAAAACCTACGATATTGAACGGGCGCATCAAAGCAGTCTGGGGAAGTACCTCCGGCTCACGGAAAACCGCAGCCAAATAATAACTACGTAGAGTGTTGTTGTGTTCCTGCGCGTGAGTGAGGTCACCAGTAAGCTCCAAAGTAGTTGCTGTGTAAGCAGCAGAGGAGGCATCGCGCGAGTGATACTTAATATATTCCAAGTGTTAATAGGCTACGGTACCCGCTTTAAATCAGGTGGGCTGTATGCTTGTATACCTCCCGACGTAGTATATAAAAAAAGACGATACTCTCTTTCAAATCAACTCTGTTTTTTACATTCTTAAAATGAGAAGAGGCATACTCCACTGGTACGGACATATAGAAAGAATGCTGAAGTAATGAATGTCAAAACAGATATACAACGCGAAATTAAAAAGATGTTGGGGGCCGAGGAAAGCCGAGATTTACCTACATGACCAAATTTATCGTGTTTTATCAGAAACTCACGATACGATTAAAAACCAAAAAATTGACGAGCTCGGTGGCATTGTGGTTCGATTCCCACACAACACAAATATTTGTGTGTATGAACATGTCTGTTTGTCTCGGTCTGGGTGTTTTAAGAGAGGTAGGACGCATCGAGGCATCCCGCAATGTACCTCCACCTTATACAAAACCGCAGCCAAATAACAACTCCCTGGTGGGTTGTTGTGTTCCTACGTGTGAGTGAGGTCACCTGTAAGCTAAGGAGTTGCTGTATTACCAGCAGAGGCGGCATAGCGCGAGTGATGTTTAATGTATTGCAAGCGTTCATAGGCTACAGTAACTGCCATACATCAGGTGGGCTGTAAGATTGTATGCCTCTCAACGTCGTATATAAAAACAGAGCTCGTCTCGTGAAAGAATATTCAAATAACATTCTGTGGTCACCTCTCGCTATTCATCTCGTAATGTCAACCATAAAGATGTACAGTCGTGGATCCTTGGCCGATATAATTAAAAACCGTGCAATGTCATTATGCATTGCTGCATAGATTATCATCAGCTCCTATTCAACCGGCCTTTCTTTTGCTAGCATTCACATCGTACCCGTAACATTTTCCACACAGTGGGCCGTATGCTTGTTTGCCACGCTATGTTATAAACAATATATATATATTGATAAAATAATAAAAGTCACCGAGACCCTAGCTCAGTCTTACATTTTCAAATACACATGTTTTTTTTTCAGACAACAGATTTTATAACACTGGTCCAAAGGTTGCCTTAGCGTGTATTAATTATGATATTATAAACTTAATGAAAGGATGTAGGAGCCAAGGGAGACCAAGACTAACATACCATGGCCAAATTGGTCGTGTTTTATCAGAAGGTGATGTCAGGAGCCCCAGGAACCGGCGAGCGTGTATTGAAAGAGATATAAATGCTAAAGTAGCCAGTGAAGTGTTTTTTTATACTAGTAAATAACAGCAAGCTGTGTAGGCAGAGCTGATATTTTTTAAATTTAAAAAATATTTAAATATTTTATTTTTAATTTTTTAATTTTTTAAAAATATATGGAACCCTGTACGACATCTAGCGACGAGTGCTGTTACTTTTTCTGTTGATGGGAGTGCAGTGCAGACTCTGCACTGCAGAGTGGCCGGCCTTACGTTTTCCCATATGTTTTTTTTTCTAATTGGATCGATTTTGGACCGTTCTTCCTCACCAACGAACATTTAAATTTCAAATTAAAGGATACAAAACTACAATATGTTAGCTATTAGTGTGTCGATTTTGGAGTTTCTCACTATTACCGTCTAAACGCTAGCTGGATGACATCAGTCTACCCCAAACGGCAATTTTGAGGGTAATGTGGCTCCGCTGGCTATCGCAGCTCTGCCAACTACGTCGGGAGGCTTACAAGCATACGGCCTACCTGATATAAAGCGGGTACCGTAGCCTATTAACGCTTTCGATATATTAAGTATCTACGCTTACTACGTATGCTACCTAAATTTACTTAGTTCCACCTCTCTTGAAAATATCCAAACCAAGACAAAAATGTTCACGCACACAAATGTTTGTCATGTACAAGAATCGAACCGGCGACCGTCGGTGTTAAAGAATCATTGTTTTAACCACTCCGCCACGGAGCTCGTCAATAAATAGTTCATTGACTTTTAGATGTAGGCAGCCTCTGGCACGCGAACGAGAATCCTTCACCTCGCAATGTGTCATCGAATAAGCGTAAAACAAGCGAGGTCTTCTATTCCACGTAATGTTTGTTTGTACCTGACGACATGTCATTTACTTTGTATACAAGCATTTAAATTACTAACTAAAATTAAATAAATCTATACATATAAATAAAATTGAAGTGTCTGTCTGTGATTTCAAAATAAAGCCTTTATCTTATGCTCATATAATTAGTTTTCACGTTACCAAACCCTAAATACGCATTTTAACTTTTTTGTCTGTCTGTCTGTTCGTTTGTCCGGGCTAATCTTCGAAATGGCTGAACCGATTTTGATGGGACTTTCACTGGTAGGTAGAAGACTGTTCAGAGCAGAATATAGGGTTTTATCCCGTGAATATTTAGAGTTCCTGCGTAAAAAATGAAAACCTGTTAAAATTAGAGCGAAATATTTACATAAAATAACGACGCATTTTTTATGTAAGTAATAAAAATAAAATAAATATATGTTGCCTCTCGTCAAGGTCAATAGATGGCGCTGTATGAAAATTTAATCCCTCTATGGTTGCATCTACGACAGAAAACCGCAGCCAAATAACAACTCCCTAGAGGGTTGTTGTGTTCCTGCGTGTGAGTGAGGTCACCAGTAGGCTTCTAAGGAGTTGCTGTGTTGGCAGCAGCGGAGGCGTCACGCGAGCGATACTTAATGTATTACAAGCGTTAATAGGATACGGTAACCACTTTACAACGGTTCTATAACAAACTTCCCAGCAATATAAGAGAATTGTCAATAAACAAATTTAAAACTACTATTAAAGCCAGATTGTGTAGCAGGGCATATTATAAAGTATCTGACTATATTAATGATAAAAATGCCTGGGATTGAGTCGATCCAATTGTAATGTAATTAATAAATTATGTAAATTTGTTTGGATACCAAAAGAGGGATGCCTGAGTTTTTTGGCAGTATTTTTATCAGTGCTCACCTAGTCATGAACTGCACGGTAGGGAAAAAAATTGTGACGATTCCAAACAAATGTAGCTATTTTTACGGAATAAAAAGATTTTGACTTTGACTTTGACTTTGACATCAGGCGGGCCGTATGCTTGTATTCCTCCCGACGTAGTATAGAAAAAAGACGCGCAGTAGCCACGTTCGTCGATTCTTTGATTCTCCTAACTGCATATGCAGCGGAGCTGAGCTTAATTCTGTATTCATATAATGCGACCTCCATTTTATTCAACACGGATGTAATAAATCATTACGAGCGTAATACTTGGATGCGGTACGTCTGTGCTCACGAAGTAACCAACAACGTTGATAAATGAAGTTAAGTAGATAGATATCCAGTATTAAGACTAAGAAAGTCTTTTTCCTAGAGTTAATTCGCTTCCATTAGGATTGGCGAAGTCCGCTACCTAAACTTAAGGATTTAGCGAAGATACTGATTTTGGCACGGAAGAACGGCCGCAGACCTACGTCAGAATGAATACGTCTTCTTAACGGGTAAACGAAAGTAAGGTCGAAAAGGAAATTATATGATGCAGAGAAATGATCTCAAAATAGCGGTGCAGTAACGTAATTAATTCCATGGTGCATTAGCTATCAAGCTGTGTATATAATTTTGGATGTAAACAATACATATGTACCTACACGCTCGATTTTGTTATCATCGGTTATATGTATTGCCTGCAAGCAACTTGGCAATATAGGTCTCTCAAATCGTCAATTGACATCACAATGAATTTATGCCATTGAAGTGGTAGGCACAATAATAATGATGACAAGTGGTATAATTAATATATGGTTGGCTGTGCACACTCGTATAAAGACATCTATGGCAGTTCGATATTCATCAATATATGCGAGATATGTACCTATATGTTGATGGATATCCAAGTGACAAAAATGTCTACAATTTTTTTTTTACACAACGTCGGAAGGCATACAAGCATACGGCCCACCTGGTGTAAACCGGTTACCGTAGCCTATGAACGCTTGTAATACATTAAATATCACTCACGCGATGCCTCATCTGCTGCTAACACAACAACTCCTTAGTAGCTTACTGGTGACCTCACACGCAGGAACACAAATATAATATGATATATACAAAATAATAACAGATAATAACTTAACTAAAATTAAACAAATCTATACAGACAAATAAAACTGGAGTGTCTGTTTGTAATATTAAAATAATCGCTTTTTACTAAATGCATATGGATATATACACAGTACATATACCAAAATGAATATTTTTACAATTTTTGTCTGTCTGTCCGTCCATCTGTCTGTTTGTCCGTCTGTCTGTTTGTTCCGGCTAATCTCTGAAACGGCTGGACCGATTTTGACGGGATTTTCCCTGGCAGATACTAATACTAATTTAGCCCCTGTGGAGACAACTGTGTTCTTGGGCATAACAATTGACTCCAGACTACAATGGGGCCCACAAATTGAAATATTATCAGGAAAACTAAGTTCTGCAGCCTATGCAGTGAAAACTATTAGACGGCTCACTGATGTTGATACGGCTAGAATAGTTTATTTCAGCTACTTTCATAGTATTATGTCCTACGGAATTCTTCTTTGGGGTAACTCCGCGGACATTAACACCATCTTTTTATTGCAAAAGAGAGCCATAAGAGCTATCTACAAACTTGATCCCCGGGAGAGCCTTAGAGAAAAATTCAAAGAAATAAATATTCTAACAGTCGCATCGCAATATATCTATGAAAATCTTTTGTATGTCCATAAAAACATAGACTCATTTTGTAAAAAGAGTGATACTCATAACATAAATACTAGATATAAGCATAATCTTGTGTTACATCCAAGCCGTCTCCACAAAATAAGTAATTCTTTTATGGGGCAATGTATACGGTTCTATAACAAACTTCCCAGCAATATAAGAGAATTGTCAATAAACAAATTTAAAACTACTATTAAAGCCAAATTGTGTAGCAGGGCATATTATAAAGTATCTGACTATATTAATGATAAAAATGCCTGGGATTGAGACGATCCAATTATTATGTAAATAATTAATTATGTAAATTTGTTTGGATACCAAAAGAGGGATGCCTGAGTTTTTTGGCAGTATTTTTATCAGTGCTCACCTAGTCATGAACTGCACGGTAGGGAAAAAAATTGTGACGATTCCAAACAAATGTAGCCATTTTTACGGAATAAAAAGATTTTGACACAATAAAACTAAAACTAAATTACATCTAATCTATATATATAAAACAAAGTCGTGTTAGTTACACTATTTATAACTCAAGAACGTCTGGACCGATTTTTATGATTTTTGTGTTTTTGGATTTGTCTTCGTCCGGAATAGGATAATAAGTATTAAAAGAATTTATACCATCTAATAAGTTAACACACCATTTATTGATCCTGAGGCGGTACGAAGTTCGTCGGGTCAGCTAGTATTTAATAAATCTAAAATAATAAGAATAATCTAAAATAAACGTTAAAAGTGTGGCCCCGGCGTCAGTGTACCAACTATACTGGCAGCATTCCCGCGCTGAGTCGCAATACTAATGTGCTGAGCGAGAAAGCTACCAGCTCTTTATATATAATATATTATACTAGCTGCTGCCCGCGGCTCCGTCCACGTGGAGTCAAATAACGTAGCCTATGTGTTAATCCAGATCATAACCTATCTACGTGCCAAATTTCATTCAATTCCGTTCAGCCGTTTAAGCATTAAAGAGCAACAAACATCCATCCATTAATATTAGTAGGATAAGATTGATTTAGGCGAGCAGTGACAGCCCAGTGGATAAAGAACCGACCGGTCCACTGGCTCGTCAATTATATAACAATTTAATTATTTTTTTTATTACTTTGTACTATTTTGACAATGTTTCTTAAGAAATATGATATTAGTTTTTAAGATATTCCTGTTCTACTTTTTCATGCTGAATTCGAATCTGAAGTCAAAATTCGAATATTCTAAAAAAAGCGACAGACACACACACAGACAAACGCACGCACAGTCAAACATATATATTTCATACTAGCTGTGCCCGCGACTTCGTCCGCGCGGAATAGTTTTTTTTTATTATTTATTTATATTATTAAAAATAAATAAAATTTCTAAAATAAAGGTAGCCTAAGTTGCTCCGTATTACATCAGTTATCTGCCAGTGAGTCCCGTCAAAATCGGTCCAGCCGTTTCAGAGATTAGCCGGAACAAACAGACAGACAAACAGACAAAAATTGTAAAAATATTCATTTTGGTATATGTACCGTGTATATATCCATATGCATTTAGTAAAAAGCGATTATTTTAATATTACAAACAGACACTCCAATTTTATTTATCTGTATAGATAGGAACGGTGTTCCAGAAAAGCGATATTTTTTTAAAGCAATACGAGGTTTCATCGATTATTTTTCCAATAAATTAAACCGAAACCCGATATTCTGCATGTGGTTTGCTGGCATGTTTTGCAACTGAACACCTCATATGGCCTTCGTTACAGAAAAATTGAAATGAACAACTGTCATGGTAGCTGCATTTTCATTGTCAGGTCTTAGTTTTGTCTACAGTGTCGTTTCGAGCAGGTCGTGTCCTCTAAAACTGACTTATATATGTAGTCTAATGGGTTCAGATCTGGGCTAGACGAGGACCAATTTTCAGATCTTATAAAGTCCGGAACGTTGATTTTGAGCCCGGCCTGCCATGCAATTCTCTAAGCGACTCGTAATGGCTGTGTGCGTCGCTGTGATCACAGATGTCACAGCTTTGACATTGTCTACTGCGATCACGGCTAAATTATTTGGTATTCTATAAGGCTGTAAGCGTACGCGAGGCTGTTTGCCTTGTAGAATTCCAATTCCAAACGCAGCCTTGCGGCGCTAGTGTCGCACAACCATGAAAAGCGACACAAAAGAATTGCAATTTTGCGTTCAAGGCTGTAACAGCCGATGTTTCCGAGGATGTAAGGACGTTTGCTCTTACAGAATTGCATGGCTGGTCGTGTCCTCTAAAACTGTCCTATATATGTAGTCTAATGGGTTCAGATCTGGGCTAGACGAGTACCAATTTTCAGATCTTATAAAGTCCGGAACGTTGATTTTGAGCCCGGCCTGGTAGTTCGTGCCATGTGACCATGTACAGAGTCACGCTGGAAAATCCACGGTACATTTTTAAAAATGTCTTACTGAGAGGTTTCACAACACGGTCCAAGACAGTCTCTTGATACACTTTGGCTGAAGTCTTCACTCCTTATTCACAAAAATGAAGCTTTGTGACTTCTTGATAAGAGAACCCCCACCAAACCATTACAGACGTAGGATAGTGACCACATGTACCTTTCCGATCACTTGGGCAGTTTTTTTTGAACTGGGTGCGAATACTTTGTCATTTTGCTTGTTGTAGTGATCTTCAGTCGTGAAATTTTTTTTATCAGTAAAGATGATATTTCTGTGCCTTTCACCTGCGTATCGGGGCAGAAGGCGTTTGATTGATCCATTCTATTCAACTGTAGGGATTGATTTAGGGCATTTCCTGTATATCGACGATAAGCGCCGAGCTTCAGGTCTTGTTTTATTATACGGGACAGAGTCCTAGCGGGAATCTGCATTTCACGCGATAAGATTTTTTGTCTCCTAATGGAGTTTCGGCGAATTATGGAATTAACAGCATTAAGCCTTTGTAGTTCTAACAGCACGCCGTCACCCCGATCTTTTATAGTCTTCAACAGAGGAAGTGTTGGTATATCTGTCGATAGTACGATATACGAACATACGGCTGATACGTAGCTTTTGAAGTGTCTTGAATATGACCGACGGCTCCATACCCACTTTACGCAAGGCAATCACAGCAATTCCATTTTCTTTCTTTTCTTTCGAAACACGAAAAAAATATGTAAAACGGCGGGAAATCGAAAGAAATATTTAACATAATAAACGCGTTCCAAATTCAAAATAATTAAAGAGTTGAAAAAAGAAAAGTTTCTATGTAACAGTATTATAAAATAAATAAATATTGTCGGACAAATTGCACAGCGCCATCTAGTCCCAAAGTAAGCGAAGCTTGTGTTATGGGTACTAGACAACTGATAAACATACGTAAATACATTTTTTTTGTAAATACTTATTTATTATACATAGAAAATACCCAGACCAAGATAAACAGACACAAATGTTTGTACTGTGTGGGAATCGAACACACGAGCGTTAGTATCAAAGTAGCGTAACAACGCGTTTCACCACTGCGCCACCGAGCTCGTCAAATTTCAGGAACACCGTTCCTATATGAAATCTATGTTTGTCTGTGTGTGCGTTTTTTTTCGAATATTCGAATTTTGACTTCAGATTCGGATTCAGCATAAAAAAGAAGAATAGGAATGTTCAGGAACACCGTTCCTATCTCTTAAGAAAAATGGTCAAAATGGCCGCGAATTGAAAAAAAAATGATTTGTTATATAATTGACGAACCAGGTGTTCCTCTGGCAATGCAAGCTTGCGCATTCTCAACTGGTTCTATGTACAGACTAGTTATATTAATATACTAGCTGTTACCCGAGGCTTTGCCCGCGTGGTTAATGAGAAACAAAGCCTGTTTGCCTGTGGGAGTAACATATTTTGTAGCGGTGAAAAGCAGCCAATGTCACAGTCGGGCTTTCGATACAAAACTGGGAGCTGGGCCTGCGGCGCATTGGCAGAGCTGCTTTTGCGCAATAAGTAAATAACAGCAAGCTGCGTAAGCAGAGCTGCTAACTCTAACCCTTGTGTCAATAAATATTTTGACAATTAATTTGACCCGGAATATAAATTTGCAAAACTTGAAATGAGCTCGCCATACGCGCTCCAATAGACTTTGTATTGGAAAGGTTTTTCGGGCGATAACGTCACTTATCGATATCCTTTATTGAGCTAATCGAAATTTAATATATTTTAGGGGAATCAACAATACTTAAGGTACTCGTACATTCACGTCGAACAATCAGCTCTCTAGCTTCAAAACTGAAGGAGTACTACGTGTAACAGTCGAAAACCGCAAAACTCTAAAAAAGACAATTTTCTCGGTTATAAAGCTTCGCTGGCTAACGCAACTCTGCAATAAATCTCCATGCAAATAAAAATATTCCGTCGCTCCGTTTTGATTAGAAAAAAGGACAAACAGACAAATAAACACAACGAAGGCATTGCACATTGAAGTAGTGTATAATATAACGGAACGTTTCTATTTCGACACTAACGATCGTGGGTTTGATTCCCAAACAGGATAAAAAATTATGTGTACGAACATGTCTGGTTGTATTTAAGAGAGGTAGGGAGCATCAAAGCAGTCCATCTGTTGAAGTACCTCCTCCACCTCAGAAAAAACCGCAGCGAAATAACAACCCTGTAGGGTGTCGTACTCCTGCGAGTGAGTGTAGTGCGGCAGATGTGGCACAGAGTGGTACTTACTGCTAGCGTTCATAGGCTACGGTAACCGCTGTTTAGGTGGATCGCATGCTTGTATGTCTCCCGACGTCGTATATAAAGAAAGAGTGCATATATCAATGTGCACACTGAATTGTGAACGCGTGTGGTAATTTTAAATTTCTGTTGAGGTAAAGAACATTATGATATACCGTTTGTCGGGACATTTTGTTTTTTATCGGGAATCTGGATATCGTATGAAATGGCGGAACAATCCAGACGAATCCCGACCGTCTGGTGACCCTAAGTACAGACCATTACGTAGGATCCTAGTCTCATATGGAACAAAGCGAATTAATCATTTGCTTTTTATCATGCTGCAAGGGATTACAAGTAAATAAGGAAACAATACCAGTGACGTGAATTGACGCAATCCTCAACGCATACATAATCTATGCCTGATGCAAAGACAAAAACTTATCTTCGCTCTGCGCGCCTAAACATACCATAGTGTTCGAACGGAGATATAAATATGGAATACAAATTAGGCTAGGTGATGTATCTATTAGTTTATTATTCATAACGTGTCCAACTCAACGCCTTATTCATTGCTAGGTCACACATTGTCAGCTGATGTGACTAGGCTGAACTGGGTTGGTACCTTTGTCAAGATCGGATAAAATTGCAAGCGCTTCAGGTGTATTGCAAAGAAGAGATAATTCGAATAATGAATATAATACCGTGGGGGTTACCAGTAAGCTCATAATGTCGTCGTTGTGTTAGCAGCAGGAGTGGTAACGCGAGCGATACTTCCTGCTTTACGTCAGGTGGTCCGTATCCTTGTAAAAAAAAAGGCTAGCTTGGCTTGGACCTGTGACTCTTATCATGTCCATGAGGTTATCTAGGTAGGTAATACTAAATTTAATCTAAAATATTGGAGCGATTTTTTATGCAACATCAGGAGGCATACAAGCATACGGCCCACCTGATGTAAAGCGGTTACCGTAGCCTATGAACGCTTGCAATACGTTAAGTATCCTATCCTAGTATAAGTAGTCCTCGAAAACATTTGTACAAGTTATTTAAGTTATGCTAATAAGTTCATTGTAAAGTGCCATGTAATTTTGCCCAGGCTTTTTATGAAAACATGGTGAACGGAACTTCACTTCTACTTCCACCAGTCAGGCTGTGAGTCTAGTTCGGAAGTTATGGCGAAAATATTTTTAGTCTTAAACCTCGCAATGTATGTACTCGTACTTACAATCAGTTACTACATTAAACATTGTAAATAGCTAAATATGTGAACTAGTACGTATGTTGCTATATAAAGTTATTATTATTTATTATAAAAAGGGTAACAGTTTTTCGGACTTATACCCTTAGAAACTGGTACATGCTAGGTTTTACCAGAGGCGGTTGGTAAATGTTGGTTTTGGGAAGAAAACAATTAGTAGTTTTTCTTTATTTAATTTATCAGTAATCAACAAAGTAATTAATTATTATATTACCAATCAGTCAAATCCTTACCTATATAAGAATATTTTATTTGGTAAGTATTTTTATTTATTAATTATTAGTAACTTGTAATATTAAAAGAAAATCAGTTGAGAATGCGCAAGCTTGCATTGCCAGAGTAACACCTGGCTCGTCAGTTATATAACAATTTTTTTTTTTAAACTTTGTCGGTCATTTTGACCATGTTCCTTAAGAAATATGATATTGGTTTTTAAGACATTCCTATTTTACTTTTTAATTTATTTTTTGAATCAGAAATAAAAATTCATATTTTTTTTTAATTTGTCGGCCATTTTGATCATGTTTCTTAAGAGATAGGAGGTTGGTTTTTCAGACATTCCTATTCTACTCTTTTATGCTGAATCCGAATCTGAAGTCAATATTTGAATATTCGAAGATACACACACACAGACAAACATATAGATTTCATATAGGAAAGGTGTTCCTGAAAATAACACAAATTAAATTATCTTCTTAAAAAACATTATTTTTAAAATTCTTCTTAAAAATAACACAAATTAAATTATCTTCTTAAAAAACATTATTTTTAAAATTCTTCTTAAAAATAACACAAATTAAATTATCTTCTTAAAAAAACATAATGTTAATCGGCTTGGTTAATTTAACTGAATCATTGCTCTTCTTATTATTTAGTATTTAACAAACGAATACAAAGAAAACGAATTAACTTGCGTGTTCAAACGTGTTCAACGATCGATCGGGGTTGCAAATTGCCCGCGAGTTGGATACGATATGGCGAACATGTTCTGACATATCTATTTATCGACATTTACCGTGAATTTGAAGTTAATCTTAAAATTTGCCAAGAGAATAGTCGTAAATCTATTATATCTATCTCGAGTTTCTATGAATTTCGGAGGGCACGTTAAGCCGTCGGCCCCGGCTGGTGTCGATAGATGACAGTCGTTAAGCTAAGTCTATGAACGCTTGCAACACGTTAAGTATCCTATCCTAGTATAAGTAGTCCTCGAAAACATTTGTACAAGTTATTTAAGTTATGCTAATAAGTTCATTGCAAAGTGCCATGTACTCGTAATTTTGCCAAGGCTTTTTATGAAAACATGGTGAACGGAACTTCATGACTGCCACCAGTCGCCGCCCTCGGGCGGCTTGAAAATACTGGCCTCAGGCCAATCCACATTTGAGCAGCGTGGTGGAGTGTGTTCTAAACCCCTTCGTTTGTAGGGCGACCCGTATCGCTGCAGTGGGATGAGTAAGGGTTGATGTGATGTGATGGTAATGCGAGGAAGGACTACAAACTAAATTACAGAGTTTCTATTTTCTAAATGTCCCTCGGTAACCATCGTATTTCGGCTATCTTCGGAGTTCTATCATTTGTTCTATTATATCAATGAGTATGTCCGGTCTGTATCACATACTAATCTTTGAAACAGAACAGATGCAGTCGACTCAGAAGTATATAGAGTTGCTATTACTTTTTCACTTATTTTACGTGTGCTTATACGTATCTTTTACTAGAAACTGATACATTTAGGAACGATTATTAACAATAATTATTTTCAAAAAGACAAAAATCGTTATTTATTTGTTTTAATTTTGTAATAAACAGTTGTTGAATAGTTTAGAAGTGAATACTCCAAGCAGTAGTAAATGTAGCTCCTAACAAAAATACCAACATGTCTATGTCAGAAGATGTACATTCTGTATGTAAGTATATCTTCTCGCCAGGTCTCTTGCGGTGTAGGCAGAGAGAACAGAGCGCCAAAAGAAGCAATCCTTACACACCTCACTAGCTCTTTTAACATTTATAGCTCTTTTCATGCACGCTCACCAGCTCCTGATATCACCTTCTGATAAAACACGACTAATTTGGTCATGGTAGCTGAGTCTTAGCCTTCAGATGCGTAGAAATTCGGACTAAACTGAAATGATTAAGGCCCACCTGATGTAAAGCGGGAAATATATATAATTTACTTATAATAGACACCTTTATTTAGCTTATATGTTTCTTGTTGCTTATTGACAAGGAGATAATGTTATTAAAAATAGAAAAATAGTTTACAAAAACAAGCCATGATGCAACCTAATTAAGATTTCTAACAAACACTACTATTCTAAAACCCGTTATTGTCTCGAGTACGTGTAATTTTTTTGACGGTGCTGAGGATGATGATGTCTAGTAAACGATACTATCCTAAAGGCCATTCTTATCTCGAATACATATATTTTTGTGGCGAAAACAGTTCTATGTATTTTTGTGGCAAAAACAGCTCTATGTATTTTGGTGGCAAAAACAGCTCTATGTACAGTCTTCCTGCGACCACGGATGCTGCAAAGCATTCGAAACGTCAGGTTCAACAAAATAAATAAAACACGTGATACTTCCGTTAAAAATTGTTTAATTCAATGTGTAACAATCGCGAAAACGTAAGACAATACTAAGCTCTATGTATTTTTGTGGCAAAAACAGCTCTATATATTTCATACGGAAATCAATCGAGACAATAACGTACGTAGTTCTAAATTCAAATTGCTATGGATGATAATAATTTTAATGGGCATGAGAATAATTATTCTTTGTGTATTTCGCAATCCTTTGATTGCCGATTGGCAGCGGAATAGGCTTCATTGTTTTTTTATACTACGTTGGGAGGCATACGGCCCAGCTGATGTAAAGCGGGTACCGTAGCCTATTAACACTTGCGATATATTAAGTATCACTCGCGCGATGCCTCCTCTGCTATTTACACAGCAACTCCTTGGGAGTTTACTTGCGACCTCACTCACACGCAGGAACACAACAACCCTCTAGGGAGCTGTTATTTGGCTGCGGTTTTCTGTGAGGTGGAGGTACTTCCCCATGCTTTGATGCGCCCTACCTCTCTTGTGTGCATGAATACGACTGTTTATCTTGGTCTGGGTGTTTTTAAGAGACTGTCTGGGGAGGTACCTCCACCTCACAGAAAACAGCAGCCAAATAACAACTCGTAGTGTATTACAAGCATTCAAACATTTTACATTAGGTGGGTCGTATGCTTATATGTGTCCCGACGTCGTATAAACAATGAATACCCTCACTGTTACTTCTCAATATATATTTATGAAAACACAATGTATGTTCGTAAAAAATTTATATCGTTTTCAAAATTCAGCGAAAAACTTAGAAGCAGAAATAAGTCGTGTATACTGGTACATCGGCTTGCTAGGACTGGTAGATCTTTTCTTGTAAATTGTATTCGATTTTATAACAATTTGTCTGAAACAGTTCTGTCCTTTCCTGACAATGTATTCAAAAAGCACATTAAAAATACTCTGTGTAGAAGGGCTTATTAAAGAGTAGTTGTTTTTGTTGTTGTTGTAATCTCTTTATTGCACAAATATACATGACATATACAGTTACGAATGTTTAGTATGTACAAAGGCGGACTTATCCCTGTAAGAGGTCTCTTCCAGCCAACCTTTATAGGCCAGGCCAAGCCAGGGTAAGAGCGTCTCGTTGTTTTGGATCAAGGCACACGCGGGGTTGGAGGGTAACGGACGTGTCGATGAACTCGCCAGGAGTGCCGCACTGGGGTTGCGGAGGAGGCCAGATTACGACCGCTGTCCTGTCTCATTCGTCAAGGAACCATTGACGAATGGAACAGGAGATACAAAGCGGGAACAACAGCTTCGACAACGAAGCTATTCTTCCCGAGTGCGGCGGCGGCGTACAGCATCGTGGCCAAAATGGTGTCGTCGAGCATCACTACGCAAGTCCTCTCGGGGCATGGTAGGTTCTCCGCGTACTTGCACAGATTCAAGTGCGCGGATGACCCATCGTGCTTCTGCGAGCCCGGCGTGGACCAGACAGTGCAGCACATATTGTTTCGGTATCCCGCATTCTCCAAACAGAGGTTTGACTTGGAGCAGGAGCTGGGAATGCGGGTCACCGAAAAAACAGTCTCCGAATTAGTGGTGGGGAAAAGTCGAGCAAAATTTTTAAAATACTGCGTCAGTCTAGCTATGGTTGTCATTGACCGTAATAACCAGAGCGGCTCCACTTAGGAACAATGCTGTACTCCTCAGCTATACTGTGTATAGCCGATGGGGTCGCGGTGGCTAGGTGGAGCTGCGAAGCTCGCTGTCGCCCGTGGCTGGACTGATGCAGTATGGGGAGGGAAGTTGGAAACATGAAGATATTTCACATATTATGAAAATTAGCTTATATTATACTAGGAATGAGTCTGTTGGAGCGCACGAAAAAGTATTCCATTGTTTGATAGAAGTGGGATTTCCAATAAAGTTCAAGGCCTTTGTTTTGGCTGAATATGCATGTGACAACGCTTATTTTTTGCATCTTAATTTTTTGTACTCCAGAATTAAGACTTAATAATACCTACGGTGAACGAAGTGTTAATCTATTCGACTTTTAAAAGCTGCTCCAAACAGTTTGTGCAATTGTATTCACGGTGATTTGGGTAGCGCTACGGTAAAAACTGTTGTTTGGCCATTAATTTTTGCTCTCATGTCTAACAAAAAGCAGCGTAGATAAGTCAGAGTCATGATAATTCGAGTTGCGGGGAATATACCGAAAATTCATTGCGATTACGAAATTGCATTTATAAACGCAGTTTTACAAAGGCGCTGTTCCCTACCATAAAAATTGTGGGTTTCTACTACCACTGGATGCGAAATATATGGAAAAATGTCAGAAAGCTGGGGTATCGAGCAAAAGTAGAAAATAAAATAATAGGATTGTCCGTTTTCGAATGTGCAGCATTGCCTTTATATCCAGCAGATGCGGTAGTTGCACGCTGGACCTATATTAAATCCGAATATGAGGATGCCAACTTGAAAATGGTCAACTGCAGGAATTATATGGGGAGATTCATGAAAAAGAAAAGCTTTGTTCCCATAATGTCGGGAGAGCGTCACCGCACTAATATCGTTGTCGAGTCATGGCACTCTACCCTGAATGAACGTCAAAAGAATACTACGACGGTGTTACGATTTAAATAAGTATCTGCACAACTCAAATAAAAATGTCAGAAAACCGATTACATGGACACAAGAAGCCGAATAAGCTTTCCAAAAATTTAAGCAAAATATACGAGATGTCACCTCCGTTTTCGACCCTTCAAAAACGGAGAAATTAGCCTTACTCATGGACGCGAATGACAAATGCATTGGATAAGTGATCCAAATGAAAATAGGGAACTCCTGGCAACCACTAGGCTTCTTCTCGAAAAGTTTGAGTGAAATCCAAATAAGGTACTCAACATACGATAACGGACGGACGGAGCTGGTAGGCATATATATGTCAGTCAAATATTTACAAAGTCTGTTAGATGGGAACGAGATAGGTAGGGATTTTACCGACCACAAACCCCTCACGCACGTCTTTTTAAAATCAGTAAATGATACTTCGCGTAGAATAAGGCAATTAGATTTAAACTCACAATACAGTTCAGGTATTCAACACGTCAGTGGGTACGACAACGTGGTGGCAGATGTTCTTTGGAGAGTCGTCCAAGACATCTCATTCCCATTTCCAGTAAAGTACGAGCTCATAGCGGAAAAACAGAAGACGGACATTGAACTTGCCGCACAATTAACAAAAAAGTTTACTACGATAACTCTACAGAAAAAAAATTACTCTACATTCCTCAATCAATGAGAAAATCTGTATTCGTACGTAGTCTAATGTCATCCCGGAAAACAAACTGCCAGGAAATTAATAACACAAAAATACTTTGGCCTAGACTGAAATCTGATATAAACAAATGGCGATGAACGATGTACCAGGCTCGCAGTAACTGTGAAGAGTACCGCCCGTATCAGTACACGGCATGTATTAGAAAAGCCTCTTCACTCTTATGCACTCCTACTAGTTAACACTGTTTGTTGACCCAACATTTTACTTTTATTTTTATTTTCTGACGAGGTCGGTGGAGCTGTGGCGAAAGACGCTATTACTTTGACACAGACGCTCGTGGGTTCGATTTACACAGAGGGCAAATATTTGTGTGCTACATGTAAATTGGTTGGCAAACACAGCAACTCCTTAGGAGCTTACTGGAGAGCCACTCACATGCAGGAACACAACAACCCTCTAGGGAGTTGTTACGAGTTAGCTGCGGTTTTTTTTGAGGTGGAGGTACTTCCCAAGACAGGCTACTTTGATGCGCCCTACCTCTCTTAAAAACACCCAAACCAAAGCAAACAGACATGTACACAAATGTTTGCCCTGTGCCAGGAATCGAAGCCACGAGCGTAGGTGTCAAAGTAACGTAACAGCGCGTTTCACCACTCCGCCACCGAGCTCGTCTCGTGCTTGCGCATGAATGTATGTATGCATTTTAGTTCTTATGTAAAGATAATTAAATACTCACTGCAACATATCGACCTCCTCTCCGATTTCGGAATTGAATCCTCACACGACACAGGACAATCAGCCAGATAGCATTTCACTTCTCCATTTTTGTCTAAAGCTTTCCCGCCTATTAGGCTATTCAAGGAATCAGTTGCACATTCTGAGATGTCACTGTCACATTTTGTTGTGTCAGTGACTTCATCTGCGCCTATATTGTCTATGGTTATGTTTGGAGGGAGAGACTCTGAGGAGATTCTGGTTTCTTTGGTCTGTAAAAGATAAAAATTAAATATATTTTTACTTCTATCAAGAAAATCATTACATTAAGTCAATAATTCTGGTTTTTGATGGCAACTGTGGTTAAAGTAATTTAAGATTAGATTGACAAGCGTGAAGAAGCATCTTGCGGGTCGGCATGGCAGCGCCAACTGACAGGACACTGTGTGGTCTCTTGTCAGTTGCAGTTCCGATTTTGAATTAGTCAGGTTTTCAAGAAAGCGGCCCTTCAACCTTACAGAAAACTGCAGCCAAATAATAACTCTCTGGTGGGATGTTGTGTTCCTGCGTATGAGTGACGTCATCAGTAAGCTCCTAAGGAGTTGCTGTGTTATCAGGTGATGCAATGATACTTCCTGCATCGGAAGCTTTCGCGGCACACATTTTCTTTATTTGTCAGCGAGTACAATTTTATATTTATTAAAAGAAGTCAATCAAATAGTGGGAAAAAACTTAAAGAACTTAATTACGAGTATTTTAAAGGATTTCATACACTTTTAGGTTACGTTCCTTAATGGTGAAACGCGCTGTTACGTTAATTTGTACACCGACGCTCGTGGGTTCGATTGCCACACAGGGCAAAAATTTGTGTGCATGAACATGTTTGTTTGTCTCGGTCTGGTTGGTTTTGAGAGAGGTAGGGCGCATCAAAGCAGCCCGTCTGGGGAAGTATCTCCACCGTTTTGACATATATAATAACATTAAGATATTATATATGTTACAGTCAAAACTTTTAATCGGACAAAAATATACTTTTAACTGAAAAAAACTGTCTAAAGTATTTTGACTGCACAGGTTGGTCAATGGTAGTTTTGCCTAAAAATAATTGGTTACTAATGATTTTGAAATGGAGATTTGTGGTTAATAGTAGGTTTGACTAACGCTTTAAGTAGAACTACTTTTAGCCACTAAAGTATCAGTCAATCTATCTATCTATCTATAACTTCACGCCGAATCCCTTACGGGGTAGGCAGAGAGAACCGAGCGCTACGTGACTCGATTCTTACATACCTCACTCCCAACATTCATAGCACTTTCTTTTATCTTTATCATGGTAGGTAAGTTTTAGCCTTCCGCAGCTCCTGCATCCTTCCACTTTTGCATTGTATATCTGCTTCGTCATTCTTTCATCCTGCATTTTTTCTACATGTCCGTATCAACGGAGCATGCCTCTTCTTATTTAGTATCAGTCAAAATTACTTTTAATCGGTGAGAATGTAAATAAAAGTATTTATATATTGAAAATTCGTTTATTAAGAAAGCTTAACAATCAATTCAAAGATGTACGAAGTTCATTAAAGTCAATAAAAACATTAATTACAAGTTACTATCATCACTAGTTCGCTCCTATTTCAAAAACAGGTGCTGTAATATTGCCGGTTCTATAATGAATTTAGTTTAAAACCAAATTAATTGTTTTTTTTATTTATTCAAAACAAATTTACATAATCTTGGACATACATGCATATCCATTGGTTGAAGCCATCACAGTGGCTTATTTACCAAGTGGCGAATTGTCTATATAACTTTAACGTAGATATTAGTTAATTAAATTTTGTCCTATCAATTTCTTATATATCTTACACAGAATTGAACACTACATATTATTGTTATTTACATTGATAAAGTATTTTTTTAATATTATTTTGCTTTTGGTTGGTTTATTTAATATGTTTTTCAATAGATTACTAGGTAGATTGTTAAGTATGTCAGGTAGTAAGTACTCCCATTTTCGTTTACCATATACGTTTGTATAGTTTAGTAACGCGTAAGTATTCAATTGCATTAAATTTTGTCTTAGATTGTTTTCCCGTGACCTTTTATGCAGTTGTTCTATTCTGTTGCAGCATTCCCAAGCAATGGCCATCCTAAATTATTGAAGACATTCACAACTTTGCAGTGCGTAAATATATCAATTTGTTGTTTTTTTAATCTTGCTTTAATTTTGTTTTGGTAAAATAGTTTTAAGTAGGCTGACTTGCAGGTTATAGATGCTCTCCAAATACGTTTTATAGGAACGGCCGTAACTACTCAAACCATAATTAATCACCGAATCCGCCACTGATAAGTACATCGTTCTTAATATACTATAAGGTAACTTAAATCTAAATACTATCATTTTTGAATTAATTGATCTTAGCTTATTGCACATACTCGATGTGCGGCCCCCAGTTATCAATTATTAGACCTAAATATTTGTGTTTGTGTACAATTTCTAAGGGTATATATACACTGGCATGCATATATATCTTTATTATGCATACACTCATGTGAATGTGCTACGGCTCGTGGTGTGGCACTGGTCTTTAATGGTGAACTATGTATTTAGTATTGTTTTTTTTTTGGATTAATTACTCGTACCAACCGAAAATCATGTACCCACTTGCACAAGTCAAGATTTTTACTTTTATACAAGTGGTATAGTCATATAGTACTTATAGAGACTTTTCTTTTATTTATCGACAAAACAACTACCGCATTTGCGACAATCGGTTAATAACTCCTTTAAGCAAAGTGCATCAATGAATTCAGATCGTTAAACTATTTAGCTATTTAGGCTACTAGTTCCCGGTTCAATTCAAATAAATGGACGACAACAAATAGGCGATACGAACTGGGTCAATTTGCAATTTGGTATATTGACGATTGATTATACACGTGATTGTAATGGAACTGAAAGATATTGGACAGTAACAATACCAAGGCTCGATTCCCAAACAGTCCATTTGACTCGACCCTGGTTGATGAGATCCTGGTTGATGAGTTGATGAGTAGATCTCTGGGTTTGTGACTTGATTATTTCAAAAACATTCGGACACCGTGAGAGATTTTTGTGTGAATCGGAACATAAATAATTAATCCATCCATGTCGGTAGATGTAATAATTGAATAATAACCAATGTAAGACAAATGTCACCTTAGTCTTCCTGCGACCACGGACGCTGCAAAGCATTCGAAACGTCAGGTTCAACAAAAATAAATAAAACACGCGATACTTCCGTTAAAAAATGTTTAATTCAATGTACCTATAACAATCGCGAAAACCTAAGACAATAAACACGAATTTAGTTAATAGATTCAGGCGAAAGTCAAATTTATCACGAATTTAGTGTTACACGCTAGGATTCATTGTGAGACTCCACTGGGCCATACCCAATTAGATTTAAGGGAGGGGCCTGGTGACATGTAACACATGTTTTTTCCAAAACCTACCACAGGCACCAGCCTCTTACTTGAAATGTCTTGGATGATATTATTATACTCGTACAAATAGAATGTTTACTTAAGACTAGTTGATAAACCTTTATATTTGTAAAAGGAAATAAAGATATTTATATAATATAATTATAATAATAATATAATAGAATAATATTTATTATTATTATTATATTATATTATTCAAACCGGGGACCAATTGATCAATAGGTCGGTTGCTAGGCTAGCTATCACTGCTCTGTTCCTTCTATCCGTACATCAGTAATAATCACCTATATTCACAAAATAAATAAATATGTTTTCAGGAACACCGTTCTAATATGAAATCTATATGTTTGTCTGTGTGTATGTCTGTGGCTTTTTTTCGAATATTCGAATTTTGACTTCAGATTCGGATTCAGCATAAAAAGTAGAATAGGAATGTCTGAAAAACCAACCTCCTATCTCTTAAGGATACATGGTCAAAATGGCCGACAAATTAAAAAAATAAATGAATTTTTATTTCAGATTTAAAACGTAAATTTAAAATTAGAATAGGAATGTCTTAAAAACCAATATCATATTTCTTAAGGAACATGGTCAAAATGGCCGACAAAGTTTTAAAATAAATGATTAAATTGTTATATAATTGACGAGCCAGGTGTTCCTCTGGCAATGCAAGCTTGCGCATTCTCAACTGGTTATTTATTTATTTTGATAGCGATAATTACAAATATGTACATAAATCTGGTGAACGAAGAAAACATGGAAGGCTTAGTGAAACTTATGAAACTGGTGTATAATACAGGCCAAATTCCTGATGACTGGCTAAGATCTGTCTTTGTAACGCTCCCAAAGAAACCTAATGCGAAGGAGTGTGAGGAATTTCGAACCATTAGCTTGATGAGCCAAGTACCTACTAAAGCTACTCCTCTCGATAATTCACGAACGCACCAGGGTAAAATACGATCACCAACTTAGCAACTGTCAATTGAGTTTTCGGTATTCGTTTACTGATTTACTCCATCTGGCCTATTGTGCTTTATGGCTGTGAGGCTTGAACTGTCAAGGAAGACCTTAGGAAACGAATAGAAGCCTTTGAAATGTGGACTAATAGGCGCATACTATCCATTCGCTGGACTCAGAAAGTGACCAACGTAGAGTTCGGAAACGTATTGGCCAAGAAAGGACACTCATGCTCGATGTCAAGAACAGAAAGTTTCCAATCTGGGTCACGTGCTTTGACATCAGCGATACGAATTTCTTCAACTCATAATGATGGGTAAAGTCACTGGGAAAAGGAATGTTGGAAGGAGGAAGAAGTCGTGGCTAAGAAATACCAGAGTGTACTGGGATAACCAACGCAGCAGAGCTGTTCCGTCTAGCAGAGAGCAGGGACGCCTGCGAGAAGTTGATGGCCGATCTTCACTAGTTGGAGAGGCACTTTGAGAAGAAGAAGAAGACATAAACCTGGAAACTCAAATTTAGTGCATGTCATGATTCGAACCAGTGACTTGCCGATTAACAGGCTGGTTCTGTATCCATCATTATCACTGCCCTAACACTTTTACGACAATTTTATGGTTGGAAAAGTAACTGCAGCTAATTATGCTAATTATCTGTGTAGATTTGAATGAATGGGTTGGGGTCGAGCGAGACAGTTACGAGGCTGGCCTTTGCCCATACGGAGATAAGAGAGTGAACGATGCAGGTACGTTACTTTTAGATGTATGTTTGGAATGGAACGCAACCTCCTTGTGTCGAACATGTTGTTCCATTACAAGGATATTCACACTTATATATGGATACACATTCCTTTTTTGAAGTGAAAACTTCTTTAGCGACGTTGTGCACTTTTTGGGATGAGTAAAAAATGCTAAACTCGCGTCAGGCCGTCAGGACACGTGACCCTGACCGTAAGATTTTGGTGAGAATTTGGTAACGCAATGTCGAAACATGAACTAACCAATGAGAGCTGTGATGTTTTCGACAGGTGTGGTTGATTCCCAGCAATCATATAGCGATAGACTCACGCATTTTAAAATGCATTCTTTAGCAAAGCAGATGAGAGTTATTGAACGGTACATTTATGGCCAAATTAATAAAAAAAAAAATCGGTCAAGTGCGAGCGGGACTCGCGCACGAAGGGTTCCGTACCATTATCTATAAAAAATATAAAAAAAAATCACGTTTGTTGTATGGGAGCCCCATTAAATATTTATTTTATTATATTTTTTAGTATTTGTTGTTATAGCGGCAATAGAAATACATCATATGTGAAAATTTCAACTGTCTAACTATCACGGTTCATGAGATACAGCCTGGTGACAGACGGACGGATGGACGGACAGCGGAGCCTCAGTAATAGGGTTCCGTTTTACCCTTTGGGTACGGAACCCTAAAAAATAAAAGCCCGCAACTTTTGCCGGTTTATTTTAAAGCGCCATATCGAATTCTGCGTCTCTCAATTACAACTTTAATCTTACCACCAAACCGTACTTAGGAATCCACTCGCCTATACCTCGTATGTCCAAAATAATAAATAAATGCAGTACCGAAATAAATATACATGCTGACTCAGTGGCTAGCTTAAAGCACAATATTTTGAGATACCTTTCATATATCTACACATGTTTAACGTATTTGAGTACAAAAAAGTATATTACTTTAAAATTTAGTTGCGTAATTAAGAATATAATTATATACTGCTTGTATGTGATATCCACATATAATTAACTTGTACATTTACATACATCTTTTATGCATGTTATGTTGTATAATTTAGATTGTATAAGTTGTAGGTGGATAAATAAATAAAATTCGTACTTAATTTGGTGGGGTTACACAATGCCTCTGTTCTAATTTTTAGATATAGGATAGCTGCTGTTGTTAGTACATATTTCTGTTATATTTATTTTTATTTTTAATATTGTTTATATTATACGTTCGTTTATTTATATAAACATGTTTATTCAGTATTATAATACTGACCGAATGAATGAATGAACGTTAAAAAATCGGCCAAGTGCGAGTCGGACCGATTTTTTAACATCTATAAAAACGGCAAAAATATCACGTTTGTTGTATAGGAGCCCCCCTTAAATATTTGTTTTATTTTAGTGTAATTATTTATTTTTAAAGTGAATATAAACCTAAATATCTGTGAATATTTCAAGCGTCTACCTGTTCCTGTTATCAATATCGAGCAAAAAAATCACGTGTTGTATGGGAGCCCCCTTAAATATTTATTTTATTCTATTTTTTAGTATTTGTTATTATAGCGGCAACAGAAATACGTACATCATCTGTGAAAATTTCAATTGTCTAACTATCACGGTTCATGAGATACAGCCTGGTGACAGACGGACGGACAGCGGAGTAATAGAGTTCCGTTTTACCCTTTGGGTACGGAACCCTAAAAAGCGAATGGAGTGTGTAAGGAGCGCGTCTTATGCCGCTCGGTTGTCTCTGCCTACCACGCAAACTACATACATACAGTATGGTAAGAAATTATACTGATGCGCAGTTTTTCTCGAGGTCCTATAAGGTGTGCACAATGAATTTCTGTGATTACGTCAAAGGTACGAAAAGATCTTTAGACCAACGCAAGTAAGCAACGACTGTGCAAATCATTTTTCAGAAAGCCGTAAGTATACTAGGTACTGCGAAGGGCGTCAAAAGACTATCATGTCGCTACTATGTAATTTTGAGGAATACTCTCGTGACAACCCTGACCCTCACGAATTGCCCCGGAACACCATATTCGAACCTGAATTAAAAATGTATCAGTCAAAATTTATATCTATATAGTATCTATTAGACAAACTACGACATTATCATAATTATGATTATTTTGACATTCAGCAAGACTATAGACAAGTAATATTATAGACCAATAAACAAAAGAGTAGGTGCATATTTGGGTACATATGTGTGTGTGTCAAACGCATGGTAATGTGTGTAATTTTTTTATTTTATTAATTTAATGTATTTTCTAAGCGTTATTTATAATAACGCAAACCAGTTGAGAATGCGCAAGCTTGCATTGCCAGAGGATCACCTGGCTCGTCAATTATACGAGTATAACAATTCATTTTTTTTTTTATAATTTGGCGGCCATTTTGACCATGTTCCTTAAGAGATAGGAACGGTATTTCTGAACATTCCTATTCTACTTTTTTATGCTGAATCCGAATCTGAAGTCAAAATTCGAATATTCGAAAAAAACGCACACACAGACAAACATATAGATTTCCTATAGGAACGGTGTTCCTGAAAATATATTTATTTATTTTGTGAATATAGGTGATTAGTGTGATTACTGTAGGCCGATTCTACTAAAAAACTGCAACTGCACTGCAGCGCGGCGTGTGTCAAAATGCGTACATTTTGACGTTTGTTAAACGTCGCTGTCAGATCGCTTGACGAAACGTCAAAATGACGCATTTTTGACACACGCCGCGCTGCAGTGCAGTTGCAGTTTTTTAGTAGAATCGCCTTACTGTATATACTGCATATTTAGTAATTTTTGTAAAAAGGGGTACCTACAAAGCGTTTGTTTCACGTAATTTTCATAGGGATTGTGTATCTAGTTTTATATAAGTGGTCTATGGTACAAACGTACAGTAATAACATGCGTGTTTGTAGAATATGCATCTATTTGTTGAAGTGAGAGGAACCTTGGCGTGGTGAGCGAACAGCGCTAGTCATTCGATATATTTAGGCTATTGCGGCTAAAGTAACTAATATGGCATAGATTCACGATAATCTTGACGAGCTCGGTGGCGCAGTGGCGAAGCGCGCTGTTACGTTGCTTTGTCACCAACGCTCGTGGATTCGATCCCCACACAAGGCAAACATTTGTGTGCATGTTGTGTTCCTGCGTATGAGTGAGGTCACTAGTAAGCTCACACCGAGGTCACCAGTGTTAGCAGCAGAGGTAGCATCGCGCGAGTGATACTTACTGTATTAAAATTACGTTACGTTTTAGGCTACGGTAACCGCTTTACATTCTTCCACTCTTTGCCGAGCTCGGTGCCTCAGTCGTGAATGACGCGACTTTGACACCAACGCTCGTGGGTTCGATTCCCACAAGGCAAACATTTGTGTGCATGAACATGGCTGTTTGTCTTGGTCTGGATGCTTTAAGATAGTGAGGTCACCAGTAAGCTCCCAAGGAGTTGCTGTGTAAGCAGCAGAGGAGGCACCGCGCTACTGATGTATGTTACGAGCGTTAATAGGCTACGGTAAATGATTTACATCAGATGGTCCGTATGCTTGTATGCCTCCCGACGTTGTATAGAAAAACCTTCTGATAGAACACGATCAATTTGTTCATGGTTAACTACCATGGCCGTTCTCGGCGCCTACATCCTTCCACTTTTGTTTTATATATTATTAAAGACTAGCTGCTGCCCGCGGCTCCGCCCGCGTGGAGTCAAATAACGTAGCCTGTGTTAATCCAGATCATAATCTATCTACGTGCCAAATTTCATTCAAATCTGTTCAGCCGTTTAAGCGTGAAAGAGCTACAAACATCCATACATACAAACTTTCGCAATTATAATATTAGTAGGATTATTTATTACTCGAGCGCCGACTTTGCACTTCCTTAATAATGAAAGTGATTCTGATAATAAAGTAATTACCCCATCGTGATTTATATCTTATTTACGCATATTATACTTCCTTGTTATCAGTTCCTCAATAATATTGACGACTTCTCCTATCAATCTAACCCTTGTTAAGGATATCTCTGTTGCTTGAAATAAACTACTGTTGAACCCTTGAAGAAACTATGTATGTATGACCTCACGCCGTGCCCCTTGTGAGATAGGCAGAGAGCTTGTAAAACGACAGATATACGGAGACAGTTTTTGTACAACTCTCTTCTTCTTCGCGTTGGGGTCCGCTACCTAAGCCTAAGGATTTGGCGAAGGCACTGATTTTTACATGGAGCGACTGCCGTCAGACCTCCACAACCCAAAGGGAAAACCAGATCTTCTTAGGTTTGGGTAGGTATACGTCTTTCGAAATATAATTTCTTGGGTGTGTGGGTTTCCTCACGATGTTTTCCTTCGCCTTTCGCTTCGCCGAGCAAGTGATAAATCCTACTAATATTATAAATGTGAATGTCCGTTTGTTTGTTACGCTTTCACGCGAAAACTACTCAACCGATCATCATGATTTTTTGTACACATATTCTTGGAGGCAATGATATTTGGAGGTATCAGAAGAAAAATAGGATACTTTCTATTAAAAAAAATATATTTTTTATCAATGCGAGCGAAGCCGCGGGTAAAAGCTAGTATGTACATAAATCCGAAAACACGTGTAGTGATCTCCAATGCACTACATGAATACAGTCGGCAGGCCACCATCTTAACACACCTGGAGCAACGCGGGCCGCCATCTTAACACACCTGGAGCAACGCGGGCCGCCATCTTAACACGCCTGGAGCAACGCGGGCCGCCATCTTAACACACCTGGAGCAACGCGGGCCGCCAACTTAACACACCTGGAGCAACGTGGGCCGCCATTTTAACACGCCTGGAGAAACGAGGGCCGCCATCTTAACACGCCTGGAGCAACGCGGGCCGCCATCTTAACACACCTGGAGCAACGCGGGCCGCCATCTTAACACACCTGGAGCAACGCGGGCCGCCATCTTAACACACCTGGAGCAACGCGGGCCGCCATCTTAACACGCCTGGAGCAACGCGGGCCGCCATCTTAACACACCTGGAGCAACGCGGGCCGCCAACTTAACACACCTGGAGCAACGTGGGCCGCCATTTTAACACGCCTGGAGAAACGAGGGCCGCCATCTTAACACGCCTGGAGCAACGCGGGCCGCCATCTTAACACACCTGGAGCAACGCGGGCCGCCATCTTAACACACCTGGAGCAACGCGGGCCGCCATCTTAACACACCTGGAGCAACGCGGGCCGCCATCTTAACACGCCTGGAGCAACGCGGGCCGCCATCTTAACACACTTGGAGCAACGCGGGCCGCCATCTTAACACACCTGGAGCAACGCGGGCCGCCATCTTAACACACCTGGCGCAACGCGGGCCGCCATCTTAACACACCTGGAGCAACGCGGGGCGCCATCTTAACACACTTGGAGCAACGCGGGCCGCCATCTTAACACACCTGGTCAACGCGGGCCGCCATCTTAACACACCTGGAGCAACGCGGGCCGCCATCTTAAGACGCCTGGAGCAACGCGAGCCGCCATCTTAACACGCCTGGAGCATCGCGGGCCGCCATCTTAACACACTTGGGGCAACGCGGGCCGCCATCTTAACACACCTGGAGCAACGCGGGCCGCCATCTTAACACACCTGGAGCAACGCGGGCCGCCATCTTAACACACCTGGAGCAACGCGGGCCGTCATCTTAACACACCTGGAGCAACGCGGGCCGCCGGAGCAGTAGACTTCCTTACCCACTTGGCTATCACTGGGTAGTCTCTGCCTCGGCAGCTGCCGTCGTCCGCCGACGGTGGTGGTGAGGGCATGCGGATTCTGATCCAGATGGCGGACGACCGCAGCAGCGCTAGACCGCATAAACTAATTGGTGGCGGAAGCACACAAAGCAGGTTAGATCAAATTGCAAAGAAGTATTTTCTTTTAAATTATTCAATATTTTTATAGACCCCCGTCCGAAATTACTCGATACTTATATATCGGATTCGGTTACGGATAGATTTTTATTTCGGATATCCGATTGTTTCGGTTACGGCACTACATAAGATCCCTGGCTGCCAGCATCGTTGGTACAAGTCCCACAGGGGTCGCGGTTTTTACGTTTATTTTAGCTTTTTGTTTACATGTAAAACGATTGAAGAATGACGAAGCAGATATACTCGTATAATGCAAAAGTGGAAGGATGTAGGAGCGCAGGAAGGCCAAGACTTACCTACCATGATCAACTTGGTCGTGTGCTATCAGAAGGTGATGTCACGAGCCCTAGAAACCGGCGAGCGTGCATGAGTAGAGCAATGAATGTTAAAGAAGCGAGTGAGATATGTAAGGATCGAGTCACGTGGCGCTAGGTTCTCTCTGCCTACCCCGCAAGGGATTTGGCGTGAAGTTATAGAATTTTAGCTTTTTTCCATTTTTCAGGTATTAATTAACTTTATATGTAATTTAGATTTATTGTGTATTTATTTAAATTTACTTTAGTTTAATTCTCTGTTATAAACTTATAAATATTCAGATGTTACATATTATAAAACAATATTAATAGATATAAAATGGGTTCTGGTTTCCTCTCTTTCAAATACCATAGTCTTTGTCTTCTTCGCTTTCAATAGAGCGCATTTAAGAGAGGTAGGGCGCAACAAAGCAGCGTCTGGGGAAGTGCCTCCACCTCACAAAAAACCGCGGCCAAATAACAACTCCCTAGAGGGTTGTTGTGTTCCTGTGTGAGTGAGGTCACCAGTAAGCTCCTAAGGAGTTACCTCCTCTGCTGCTTACACAGCATCAGAGGAGGCATTGCGATTACAAGCGTTAATAGGCTACAGTAATCTATATATATAAAAGGAGAAGCTGACTGACTGACATATCAACGCAGGGCCTAAACTATAAGGGTTAGAAACTTGAAATTTTGCACAGGAGTTCCTTTTATAACGTAGGGGAGCACTAAGAAAGGATTTTTGGAAATTCATCCCCTAAGGGGGTAAAACGGGGGTGCAAATTTAGTATGAAACTTTGCCGTTTTTGAAGTTATTTGAATGAAATTCAGCATGAAGGTTCTTTACTAAAAGGCATGAAACATGAGTAAAATATTTTTTTCAAAATTCATCCCTTAGGGGGTTAAACAGGGGCGCAAAGTTAGTATGAAACTTTGCCGTTTTTGAAGTTATTCGAATGAAATTCAGCATGAAGGTTCTTTATTGAAAGGCATGAAACACGACTAAAATATTTTTCTCAAAAATCATCCCTTAAGGGCGGTAAAACGGGGTTGCAAAGTTAGTATGAAACTTTGCCGTTTTTGAAGTTATTCGAATGAAATTAAGCATGAAGGTATTGAAAGGCATGAAACACGAATAAAACATTTTTCTCAAAAATCATCCTTTAAGGGCGGTAAAACGGGGATGTAAAGTTAGTATGAAACTTTCCGTTTTTGAAGTTATTCGATTGAAATTCAATATTAAGGAGTTTCATTGAAAGTCATGTAAATGTAAAATATTTTTTTCTAAACTAATAAGTATAAAAGATTTTCGTTTTTACCTACATTATCGGATTCGAACCTGTCGAAACTCTTCTATCTCGCGGGCCGTGCGCGCACGGATGTGCCGCGGTGGACAAGTGGGCAACCCGAATGCAGAAAATATCTAACAGTTTAAAATTTAAAACCTCCCCGACAGTCCAGAAAGTCAGTTCGTCATTCGCCCTTTCATTTCAGTGCTGGACCAAATTTTCACCAGACATAGCTAAGAACACTCCCGACTAATACACATTTCAAACAAAAAAATAAATAAATCTAAATCGGTTCATCCGTGCGGGAGCTCCGATGACACAGAAAGACTCAGAATCACATAGACACACACACACACACGCATGTCTAACTTATAACACCCCGTCGTGTTTTCGTCGGGGGTTAAAAACAGAGGCATAAAATATATATGTATTAGTTTCGATTACTTCCAATTATTGCTAAGAGATGGCGCCATAAGCCAAATTAAAACGCGCTATGGTTTCTTTTGTAGCTCATTAAGTATAGACCTCAGTGATGACTGATTTGTTAGTTTTGCTAGGCTGTGGCGCCTCACGCCCGCCTCTTTAGTCCGGTGACGTAGTAACAGCCCACTCGGGGCTAACTACATAGTCAGGTCAAAAAAAAAAAAAGACTGATTTGAATGTTCTAATTCGTACTTCGACGTAGCGTAGATGATGATCACCTTGATTGTTATAACAAAAAAATTTTGTTCCAATATTCGGATTAATTATTATTATTTATTCTATTTTTAGTACAGAGTCGGCAACGCACGAGTAACAACCCTGATGTTGTAAATGTCCATAGACTAGACTGACGGCTTACCATCAGGCAGACCGTATGCTGGTTTATAAAAATATTTATGGAAACAAGATCTCCTCTTTCCATAATACTAAATTAAGAGATTGGTAATATTAAGAAATTGCCTACAATAGGACATGTTATCACAATCTAAGGCGGATATCTATATATATATAACTGGAGTTCCTGACTAAAATAATTGACGAGCTCGGTGGCGCAGTGGTGAAAGGCGCTGTTGCGCTACTTTGACACCAACGCTCGTGGGTTCGATTCCCACACAGGACAAACATTTGTGTGCATGAACATGTCTGTTTGTCTTGGTCTGGGTATTTTCTATGTATAATAAGTATGTATTTACAAAAAAAAAATGTATTTACGACATTTACGTTTATCAATTGTCTAGTACCCATAACACAAGCTTCGCTTACATTGGGGCTAGATGGCGCTGTGAATTTTGACTTCAAACTTTGTATAGATACTCTTTATTAGAATCAAAAAATTGGTATCAAAGTTTTCAAAAATTCCACCCTTAGCGAGGTGAGGTGAGGTGAAAAGGGGGTTGAAAGTGTGTTTGAACGAGACCCTAATCTATATTAATAGAAATGGAGTTCCTGTCTAATTCACTGACTCACCAATAGGTTCCTTTTGTAATGCATATGAGAGATAAGAAAGATTTATTTGAATTTCAACCCAGGCAGATATTTTTTTCAGTGGCTTGAAACTTTTATGTTTTTAAAATAGGCAGTATTGAGAATAAAGAGGTGCTTTGAGTGTATCCAGCCAGTATCAAATAGTTAATGAAAACCGAACAGGCCGTGACATATCTTCATTACTACATAAATAAGGATATTTGATACTTTTACTAACTATTTAATGCCGACTGTACTAAAAAATAAGAAGTAAAATAAAAATTAGTAAAACTGCTGAAATTCCAAAATCTACGCGTGCGAAGCCGCGGGCATAAGCTAGTAAATGTATAAAAAAAAGTAAGCCTTTCTCGATACAATCGTCTTTCATTATTGTCTATTCATTATATATATATATCTATATATATGTACAATACCTTACCATTATTATGGCTACGTCTGTAAACGGCTATAGTCACCTATAAAGAGATTGCAATGATTGCAAAGCTATAATGCCGCAATAGGTATCAATGGTTTTCCATTATTGTCTACTGTGGAGCTTTGATTGCGAGGTATTATAAATGTTAATACATTTTAATTGTACTATGGCACAATCTACCTTTGAAAGGTATACAATACAATATTCATTAATTAGACATGTTATGATTGTTACAAGCTGCTCAAATGCGGCCAAAAAAGGCCCACTGACTTAGCTTAACGACTGTTCTATGTTCCATGGTCAACAGCCGGCACTGACGGCTTAACGTGCCCTCCACAGAGAAACTCGAGATAGATAAATCCATCTATAGACAGGTTGCGGTAGACGTTGCTTAACCTGCGTGTTTGGTTAGTATGACACGCGCAACGACGCCATCGAGCTCTCTAGCATGTACCAGTATTTGTTTTATACAACGTCGGTTTTCTCAAACACCGCGATCATAACAAAATACTTAGACTGTTCAAATCATTTGACGAGGTACTTGAAACTTTGCTGTCTGAATGGCAAGACAGATGGAAAAGTTCTACAAAAGGACGCCACTTGTTGACGTCACAAAGAACAGATTTCTTTCAATCAGTGCGAAACAGATTAAGTAAAAAGTGGTTCGAAGTCGATCATCCCGTTGCGCAATTTTTAACAGGGCATGGAAACTTTAGGGCGAAGCACTTTTCGATTTGACTTGTGTCATCGCCTTTATGCGAGTGTTCTACGACAAATCATGAATTCGAGCAAACAGCACATCATGTTCTCTGGGAGTGTGATCTCTGGCGTCGGGAGCGGGACGATATGTTAGGTCCCAATAAATATTCTTAGATATCTGATAAACCATGGTGCACGGCAGTTAAGCTGCACTTGACTAGCCATCTCTTTGAGGTTTTTAAATGCCTTATTTGTCATATTGCTGGGGGAGAGGAAGTCAATCCCAAAACTTCCTACTCCTACAAATTTCTTCTGGTTAAATTCGTTGTGAGTTCCAAGGTTCCAATGCAGTTGTTGTTTAACCCCCAGAGCAGCAATGAACTTCACTGTTCATTGTCTTTTTGGTGGTCGCCGCTGTTAATTCTGGCTACACAGGAGACACAGTGGTGGGTATGAGTGGTGGGCCTGTCCCGTTATACAACGTCGGAAACCATACAAGCATACGGCCCAGCTAATGTAAAGCAATTATCGTAGCCTAGTAACGCTTGTTGTAATATTAAGTATCACTCGCGCGATGCCTCCTCTGCTGCGTACACAGCTACTCATTAGGGGCTTACTGGTGACCTCACTCACACGCAGGAACACAACAACCCTGTAGGGAATTGTTATTTGGCTGCGGTTTTCTGTGAGGTGGAGGGTACCTCCCCAGACGTGCTTTGATGCGCTCTACCTCTCTAAAAACATCCAGACCAAGACAAACAGACATGTTCATGCACACAAATGTTTGTCTTGTGTGGGAATCGAACCACTCGTCCGTGTCATTCACGACTGAGCCACAGAGCTCGTCAAAAAATAAATCGTAAGTTCGTGTTTTCGAATTTACGTACATATTTGTAATTATCGCTGATCGGAGGGGAAGCGAAGCATCGTGAGGAATCCCTCAAGGCCAAGGAGTTACATATTGAGAAACGTGTGATCTAAGAAACGTATGGTTTTCCCTTTGGGTTGTGGAGGTCTGGCAGCAGTCGCTTTTACAGTCCGTATTTTCGCCAAATCCTTAGGCTTAGGTAGAGGACCCAACCTCAACGTTATAATATAATAATAATAATATTGCCGGACAAATTACACAGCGCCACCTAGCCCCAAAGTAAGCTAAGCTTGTGTTATGGGTACTAGACAACTGATGATTATGTCCATGACGCTGGCATTGTGAATGAGTCTGTGATTGACTCGGCAGTGCCAGCGTACCATGAAGACATTACTATGGATGAGATTGAATGGTCGATACGAAGTTTGAAAGATGGAAAGTCAGCGGGAATCGATATGGTAACAGCTGAGATGATCAAGCTAGGTGGTACCTGCGTTAGGGACGCCTTCTGGTTTTTGAACAAATTATGCTGGAGAACCGGAAGGGTCCCGAGCGATTGGAGACGCGCAGTCATCGTGCCCTTGTATAAAGGCAAGGGCTCACGTATGGACTGCGCCAACTATAGGGCCATCAGTTTGATCAGCTTAGCAGCTAAAGTGTATGGAAAAATCATTGAAAGGAGAATGAGGGTGAAATCCGATGGAATGCTTTGTGAAGCACAGGGTGGATTTCGAAGCGGCAGAGGATGTACGGATCAAGTTTTTTCACTCCGCAACATCGTAGAGAAGCATCTGGCTTTGGACCAGAAGGTTTTCTGCGGTTTTGTGGACTTTGAGAAAGCATTTGATAGAGTCGTGCGAAAGAATCTCTGGAACATTTTGCCTGGATATGGGTTTGACGGTGACCTACTCCGTGCTGTGCAATCCACTTATGAGGATTGTACCTTTATCACTTAGGTGTATGAAAAATAGATAGCCGATTCTCAGACTTGCTGAATATGCATATAAGATTTCATCAAAATCGGTCAAGCCGTTTCGGAGGAGTATGGTAACTAACACTATATATATATATAAATCTCGTGTCATGGTGGTTGTGGTCGCACACTTCCGAAACGGCGCGACCGATTTCTATGAATTTTTTTATGTATATTTGCTGACCGCGTTCGTAATGATGACGTGAGAGAAAGAGTTGATCTGAAAGAGAGTGCAGGTGTTAAGATAAGAAAAGGCATGCTCCGTTGGTTCGGACATGTAGAAAGAATGCAGGACGAAAGAATGACGAAACAGAATATAGGTACAATGCAAAAATGGAAGGATGGATAGGAGCCGGGGAAGATAAAGCCTAACCTACCATGACCAAATTGGTCGTGTTTTATCAGAAGGTGATGTCAGGAGCCTCAGAAAACGGCGAGCGTGCATGAAAAGAGCTATGAATGTTAGAGAAGCGAGTGAAGTAAGTAAGGAGCGCGTCTTATCGCGCTCGGTTTTCTCTGCCTACCCCGCAAGGGACCTGGCGTGAAGATATTAATTTTTGACGAGCTCGGTGGCTCAGTCGTGAATGACGCGACTTTGACACCAACGCTCGTGGGTTCGATTCCCACACAAGGCAAACATTTGTGTGCATGAACATGTCTGTTTGTTTTGGCCTGGATATTTTAAGAGAGGTAGGGCGCATCAAAGCAGTCCGTCTGGGGAAGTCCCTCCACCTCACAGAAAACCGCAGCTCCCTAGGGAGTTGTTGTGTTCCTGTGTGTGAGTGAGGTCACCAGCGAGCTCCCAAGGAGTTGTTATGTAAGCAGCAGAGGAGGCATTGCGCGAGTGATAATATATCGCTTCTCTACTTAATATAGCGTTAATAGGCTACGGTACTTTACATCAGGTGGGCCGTATGTTTGAATGCCTCCCGACGTAGTAAATCTGCATTCACATCACTACGAGTGTCATTTATACTTTGCTGACCTTGTACTAGTAGTCGCTACTGCAGTATTTACAAGGCATTTAAACATTTTTTCATATACAACGTCGGGAGGCATACATGCACACGGCCAACCTGATGTATAGCGGTTACCGAAGCCTATGAACGCGAAGTAACACTCGCGCGATGCCTCCTCTGCCGCTCACACAGCAACTACTTAGGACTTACTGGTGACCTCGCACACATGCAACAGCAGCTCGCATACACAACAACCCTAGGGAGTTGTTATTTGGCTACGGTTTTAAGTAAGGTCTCACTTTATGCATTTAATAATGCATGTTATGCAATAGTTGGGCCGCAGGGCAGACCTCTCTCGCCGTGTACACGTATAATCCTACTATAATATTATAAATGCGAAAGTTTGTATGTATGGATGGATGTTTGTTGCTCTTTCACGCTTAAACGGCTGAACGGATTTGAATGAAATTTGGCACGTAGATAGATTATGATCTGGATAGGCTATGTTATTTGACTCCACGCGGGCGGAGCCGTGGGTAGCAGCTAGTGTAATATAATCTTCTAATTCTCTCGCACGTTAAATCCTATAGATACTTTTATCTCATTCTCTCGCACGTTAAATCAATAAATAAGATGTATGTGGTTGACCCTTTTTGTTGTTGCTTTTTCGTTTCATCGATTTTCAAATCATAACGATGCTAATGTTATTTTCACTTTAAAAACCGACACCACGCGGCCGTGTTTTGCTCTGTTTCCTCACCATGTCTCTCAGTTCAGCTTCCATATTCCGCATTCCATTTCATTCCGCATGCATTTTTTTAATTTAGTTCGTAAATCCATGTTCGCTGAAGCCGAGCGTAAACGAGTTTAGATTTATTTATTTATTTTTACACTTTATTGCACCAAAACAAATACATTCAATAGACATAACATAAGAAGAGTACAATAGGCGGTCTTATCGCTAAAGCGATCTCTTCCAGACAACCGTACAAGGAAGAGAAATAATCGTTAATAACAAGTAGGTAGGTGGCGCATTTATGATAAGAAACATATTTAGACCCATGTATATATGAATATGAACACATACACACATACAACTCACATTCTAAACAATTACATTTACACTAGAATAAATTATGTAAAAATAACTTTGATGTGAAAGGCCATTGACATAATGGTCAGCAACAGGTAGCAATACCAACGTAAGTTATTATAAATATACACATATACAGTATCATAGATATACATAAACATAATATAAGCTAGATGGAGAGAAAGTGTGACTTCACAAGATTTTTAAAGGAGTCTAAAGATTGTGCACAGCGAATAGAAATAGGCAAAGCATTCCATAATTGCACAGCTCGTACCGAGAACGACTTAGCGTAATATTGCGAGGAGTGAGATGGTGTTAATAGACGAAGGGAAAGAGTACTACGTGTACCGCAATCGCGACGGTCCGGTACCTCACTGAGATAGATAAAACGTTCCTTCAAGTAGCCAGGAGAAGTAGGATTGAAAAGAATAGAATAAAGAAGAGAGGGAATGTGCAAGTTACGACGTAACTTTATAGGGAGCCACTTGGGCGAAACTGGGAAACATGATCATATTTACGAAGTCCAAATATATATCGAATACAGAGATTTTGAAGGCGCTCAAGTTTGTTTAATTGGTCTTCAGTGAGGCTAAGGTAACAAGAGTCAGCATAGTCAAGGATAGGAAGGAGCAAGGACTGTACGAGCGAAACTTAGATTCTATTGACTTAGATCAGCCATGCAATTCTCTAAGCGACTCGTAATGGCTGTGTGCGTCGCTGTGATCACAGATGTCACAGCTTTGACATTGTCTACTGCGATCACGGCTAAATTATTTGGTATTCTATAAGGCTGTAAGCGTACGCGAGGCTGTTTGCCTCGTAGAATTGCAATTCCAAACGCAGCCTTGCGGCGCTAGTGTCGCGCAACCATGAAAATCGACACCAAAGAATTGCAATTTTGTGTTCAAGGCTGTAACAGCCGATGTTTCCGAGGATGTAAGGACGTTTGCTCTTACAGAATTGCATGGCAGCTACGCTGCAGCGCAGTTGCACTTTTTTAGTAGAATCGGCCTCCTGCGCTCTTCTCCGCTGGGACAGACGGCCTTAAACGACGTAAGCCATTTCGCCATAAGAAATGTATATGACTATGAAACTCATTTGCGAAATTTTACTAACAATGTATTCAGCATTTCATATAATTATGTGTCGCTAGGACCTTACGACCTGTGTTAATACACTAAACAATGTGTTGAAACACTTTTCTAACGTTATTTGCTTATTGTAAAGAAAAATATTGTCTATTTATTTTTCTTATGAAACGTCGGGAAGCATACGGTGCACCTGCTGTAAAGCAGTTCCCGTAGCCTATTAACGCTTGCAACATATATCACTAGCGCCTCCTCTGCTGCTTATACAGCAACTCCTTAGGAACTTACTGGTGACGTCACTCACACGCAGGAATACAACAACCCTCAACGGAGTTGTTATTTGGCTGCGGTTTTCTGTGAGGTGGAGGTACTACCCCAGGCGGACCGCTTTGATGCGCCCTACATCTCTTAGATTAGATTAGTCTATGAAATACATTTCTCGTTACAATGTTGTGGAAAATTCATAATGATTATATGAATGAAATGGTAACGTTGCGGGATAATTTGAATATTAATAATACATTTATTGAAATATTTAGCATTAGTACATTAATCAGTAGTAGGGGGTTTCTTCTTTAGAAGACCCTTACTTCCATAGCGACGTGTAAATGTAAAATCATGTATGCAACACATTTATTTCATACTAGCTGTGCCCGCGACTTCGTCCACGTGGAATTTAACAAAAAAGTTATTGTTCAGTTCGCAGAGTTTACGATAATTTATTATGCAATTTGATCCAACCTGCTTTGTGTGCTTCCGCCACCGATTAGTTCATGCGGCCTAGCGCCGGCCGGCACCCACCCATGACTGTTAGTAAGTGCAACATGCCGACGCTGCCATGGCTGCTCCGGTAGTCTCTGCCTCGGCTGCTGCGGTCGTCTGCTACTACTACTACGACTACCAAATTGCATGCAAAATTTGACTTTCGCAAAATAACGCCTGAACCTATTAACTAGATAATTTATTAATAAGCAGAGTAAAATAGCGAACAGCAAAATAATAATAG
This sequence comes from Pyralis farinalis, assembly GCA_947507595.1. Classification (NCBI taxonomy): domain Eukaryota; kingdom Metazoa; phylum Arthropoda; class Insecta; order Lepidoptera; family Pyralidae; genus Pyralis; species Pyralis farinalis. The sequence continues at coordinate 5,662,555 of OX382263.1, forward strand.
ATATGTATTATGTACTTCGTCCTCGCGGAATAATTATTTTTTATTATTTATTTATATTAATAAATATGAATAAAATTTCTAAAATAATAGTAGCCTAAGTTACTCCTTATTACAATAGCTACCTGCCAGTGGAAGTCCCGTCAAAATCGGTGCAGCCGTTCAGAGATTAGCCGGAACAAACGGACAGACAGACAGACAAAAATTGTAAAAATATTCATTTTGGTATATGTACCGTGTATACATCCATTTAGTAAAAATAAAAGCATATGCATTTAGTAAAAGGCGGTTATTTTAATATGACAAACAGACACTCCAATTTTATTTATCTGTATAGATATTTCTCATTACAGAAAACATATATATGTTACATGTAACCACACAATTTAGCAATCATTTTTTTTCCAATTATCCACGCAGTTTAACTATGAATTTATTTCAATACTAATATACCTATATAAAAATATTATCTATATTATATATATCTTATATATAAAATTCTCACATTCACAATGTTAGTTACCATACTCCTCCGAAACGGCTTGACCGATTTTGATGAAATTTTATATGCATATTCAGTAGGTCTGAGAATCGGCTACTATCTATTTTTCATACCCCTAAGTGATAAGGGTGGTCCACCCCAAATTAATTTTTTGGACATATTTTTTTTTTTATGATGTGGCATTAGAATATACATACAACCCTAAATTTTCACATTTTTCACTCTTCTACCATCAACCCCTATTTTTATAATACTATATATATATTATGTATTGAAATATATGTGTGTATATATATATACATATATTTCAATACATAATGGTAAAAATATTTCTTCATATTACATAGCGTCGATTGTATTAAAATTTTCCAAAATATTTCACGTAAAATCCATAAAAACAATGACACAGCAAAATTAGTTATATTTTCAACATTAATAATAATCTAATTTGTTGAAAAGGGGAAAGGGTCATTTATGATGCGAAATTAAGACTACTTGTGTACCTATATCAAGAGAGGTAGGGTGCATCAAAGCAGCCCGTCTGGTAAAGTACCTTCACCTCACAGACAAAGCAGCGGAGGGCATCACGCGAGTGATGCTTAATATATTACAAGTGTTAATAGGTTACAGTAACCGGTTTACATCAGGTGTACTTTCGTCTTTGTATAAAAAAAACCTAGCCATTCCCCGCGATTTCATCCGCGTGGTATTGGAATATGTTTACAGTGTCATGGGTTTTATTTTTTCCTATGGAACCCTAATTCTATTTTTGAAATAAAAATACTCTAAGTTACACCTTATAAAATCAGCTATCTGCCAGAGCAAGTCCCGTCAAAATTGATCCAACAACGCTTTCTGAGATTAGCCAGAACAAACAGACATTTAAAAATGATAAATTTTTATATTTTAGTAATAATATTTTTTTGGTATTAAGATAATAAGGGGCATACTCCATCGGTTCGGACATGAAGATACGCAATAATAAGACACGCGCAAAGACACAAAGAGATTCTTCAACTTTATTTATTTGTATTATACATATATATATAATATTTATTTATACTACATTGGGAGCCATACAAGTAACTACTTTACATCAGGTGGGCCGTATGCCCACCTGATGTAAAGTAGTTACCGTAGCTGTATGTAATATATTAAGCATCACTCGCGCGATGCCTCCTCTGCCGCTTACACAGCAACTTACTGGTGACCTCACTCACACGCAGGAACACAGCAACCCTCTTGGGAGTTGTTACTTGGCTACGGTTTTCTGTGAGGTGGAGGTACTTCCCCAGACGGGCGGCTCTGATGCGCCCTACCTCTCTTGTAACGTCTAGACCAAGACAAACAGGCATGTACATGCACACACACACAAATGTTTGTCATGGGAATCGAACCCACGAGCACTAAGCCACCGAGCTCGTCAATATACATATATATAAATATAAGAATTGCTCGATTAATGCAATAGGATTAAACCGATCTCCTTGAATATTAAACTATGCAACAAACATGTATGCAAATATATTCCATAATTAATATTACATTTCGTTGATCATAAATAATTAAATTAATTTAATCGTTAATTCAAAATTCCATTTTGAAACAGTTATTTAATTATGACTGATTGTATAATTAATTAAAAATTAATTTTTGAATTATTCTGCGTGAACACTAATTTGAATAATCCTTAAATTTTTTTTGAATTATTTTGCGTAAACTCTGATTGCAAATCGAGTATCGAGTTAATCAACTTTTAATGTGACCTGAATTCCAATGTCATTAAAAACTAGATGAGAGTGTAAAGGTAGGTTGAGGATATATGATGGCCTTGTGTTGCGTGTCAATCGAACACGCAATGTAAGCAACTTTAACCGCAACCTGTGTATACATGGGTTCACTCGCCTCGAGCCCCTCCGTGGCATGTTTGGCACTCGATATCAGTAGTTTTCGATAGATAATAGCTAAGCAAAGATAGGCGGAGCACCCGTTTAAGTACATCCACTTCACAGAAAACCGTAGCCAAATAACAACTCCCTGCGACTGAGTGAGGTTGGGAGGAGGGGCGCAATACGTTAGCGATGCTTCCTGTATTGTGTCCGGTGAACTGTATCTTTGTATGTCTCACGACATTGTCTTGTCTTGGACATATATAATCCTATGGTAGTATCTAGGTTCGATTGCTTCATAAGACAAATATTTATCTATCTATTTATAACTTCACGCCAAATCCTTGCGGATGCAGAGATACGAGCGTCGCTTGACCAGATTCTTACACAGCTCACTCGCTTCTTTAACATTAATTACTCTTCTCACGCACGGTCGCTGGTTTCTTAGGGTATCTATGATAGTCCAGTGGTTAACCGGTCTATTAACGGCCCGCTCCCCATTTTGGATTCTGATGGGTACTTGCACCACTAAATTAATGTTTCCAGATTTATATGCATATTTGTAAATATCACTTGCTACATCCTCCTACTTTCGCATTGTGTATATGTTTCGTCATTCTTTCATTCTGAATTCATAAATGCCCAAACCAACCGAGCAATACTTTTCTTAAGACCGACATTTTCTTTCAGATTGACTCTCTTTTTTACATCATCATCGTCTATTTAGCCACGATTGTATTTATATGTTTTAGTCACAGCTGAAAATATATTTAACATAATTTTGTTTATTTGTAGTATACTTATATATATATATATATATATATATATATATATATATATATATATATATATATGTATATATATATATATATATATATATATATATATATATATATATATATATATATATATATAAATTCGACATGAGTGCATTTAATTTCGAAACAGGATTTTTTGTGTCACAGTCTAAATTAGTCAGGGTCTCTTAGGCATCGGACCAACCCGTCGATAGGATACAGGCTAATAATGACTTTCCAATTATATAACAAATCGAATTGATTTGGCGCCATTTTTATTGACATTAGGAACCCGGCACAAAATATCAAACTAATAATTTATTTTATGTTAATTGTTAAGATTTCAATATATCATATTTGTGTTTAACAAATAATTATTTGTTATTTTATCTTCTATGAGACACAATATACGTAGTTTCATTATTTTATTGATGTTGTAACGCGGTGGCGTCTACGTTTGCTTTGAATATGTATAGCCATATCATGTATTTATAATCTGTTGCGTTTTGTTATTACTTCATTATAATGATAGGGTATTATAATTTTGTAGTGCAAATGATCGCATGATACATAATACCTGTAGGGAAAGTTGCTACATGTATTGCTTCAAAACAAGTACAAAATAGTGAATGAATTAGATTAGGTATCGATTTTTTTTTAACGGGATAGACCAACCACGCTGTCCCACCACTGTGTCTCCTGTGTAGCCAGAATTAACAGCGGGAACCACCAAAACGGCAATGAACAGTGAAGTTTATTGCTGCCCCGGGGGTTAAACTACAGCTGCCTTGGAACAACGAAATTAATCAGAAAAAAATTGTAGGAGTAGTTAGTTTTGGAATTGAATTCCCCTCTTGGCAAAATGAGAGATAGCAATATGATAAATAAGGCATTAAAAAACTAGTAGGTATCGAACTTGCTTACAACGTAAAATAAAGAAATCTATCTACTAACGGAATGTGTCCAGTGTTACATAGAAATTAACGGTTAATCAAGTGCTATAAAGTGCTAGTATCCAGCGCCATTAAACTGTAAAAAAAGCAGTGAAAAAAAAAACTATGGGAGGATAATTTATGTTACCGAGTTATTTCGATTACACAATAGTTTCAAATAACTCCTATATTATTTCCTCACAATCTTGGTCAATAATATACTGCTTTATGACGTATGATTAATTGCTGCGGTTTTAGTTAGAGGACTTACTTTTACTATCTGCCAGTTTTAAGTAGTCACGGGTGGCATTTTGCCCACTTTTTACAACTTCGGGAGACATCCAAGCATATAACATACAGCCAACCCGAGTAAAGTTGTTATCGGAGTCTATGAAGGCTTGCGATACAGGAAGTGTCACTACGCTTTGCCACCCCAGTTGATAACACAGCAACTCCTTAAGAGCATACTGGTAATCTCAATTAATCGCAGAAACTCTTCAACCCTCCGTTGTTATTGGGCTGCGGTTTTCTGTGATGTGGAGGTGTTTCCCCAGTCGGACTGATTTAATGCCCTATCTCTCTTGAAAACACCAAGACAAACAGATATGTTCATACCCACAAATGTTTGCACTTAGTGGAAATCGAACTCACTAACCACTCGCTAACCACTCCTCTCCACCACTCTACTACCGAGATCGTCAAAAATGGGAAAGTTACAGAAAATGCCTATTTCAAGTGCAAAAATTTAAAATGTATGTATGTATGTATGTATATGTATCTTCACGTCTGGTCCCTTGCGGGGTAGGCAGAGAGAACTCTGTTCTGTTGCATTCATAGCTCTTTTCTCTATTCTTCTTTTCCTTTCTAATTTAAAATAATTATAAAAAAGTACGTCTGGGTCCAAATAATCTGCACTGCATTTCAGTGCACACGAAAAAAACATACTATCGAATAAAAAACACACAAACAAAAAAAAATTTCTTGTAACGGTAACTTTCTTAATTAAAAAAATTTTTATGACATCTTGAACTGTCTGAAATAACAGACTTTATTCAGCTGCCTGGTCGTGAAGCGATCTAGACAAAGTTTCAATTTTGGATTGCAGGTATTGTGTGCCTGCAATGATGTGTTTGTCCATGTCTGCTCGGTATGGAGTTTTACAGTTGTTAATGAAGTTACCTTTCATTTACAGTTACCATATATATTTCTTAGTGATTACTCCAATTTTGACATTTTATCTCTTTATCTTGCATTTTACACACTCATAAGTCTCTTCGGTTTTGGGTGCTTTTGATTTGGCCCTTTTTCAGCACATTACCAATTTGGTCCACGGCGGCCCTAGCCGATATCTCCACTCACTTTTGCTCGACATATTTCTTTCGTAACTCTTTTATCTACATTCTTATTAGGGTTCCGTACCCAAAGGGTAAAACAGAACCCTATTACTGAGGCTCCGCTGTCCGTCCGTCTGTCACCAGGCTGTATCTCACGAACCGTGATAGTTAGACAGTTGAAATTTTCAGAGATGATGTATTTCTGTTGCCGCTATAACAACAAATACTAAAAAGTAGAATAAAATAAATATTTAAGGGGGCTCCCATACAACAAACGTGATTTTTTTGCTCATTTTTGCTCGATATTGATAACGGCAACAGGTAGACGCTTGAAACGTTCACAGAATATTTAGTTATGTATTCACTTTAAGAACAAATAATTAAATTAAAATAAAACAAATATTTAAGGGGGGCTCACATACAACAAACGTGATTTTTTTGGCGTATTTATAGATTATAGTACGGAACCCTTCATGTGCGAGTCCGACTCGCACTTGGCCGATTTTTTTTTATATTCTTTCCAAATGTCCAAACTATATTAGCATAACCTTTTAAATTTTTGTCACTACATCATCTCTCATTCCACATTGTTCTCGTATCGTGCTATTTCTAACTCTATCAATCATTCTAACTCCACACACACTCCTTAGCGGTCTCGTTTCTACAGCGTTCATTGTACTTTCATGGCTTCTTCTACCATACCTACGTTTCAGTGCCGTAAATCAATCATATAAATGTGTAATTCTCATATGGACATATGCTTGATGTTTTAATAGAAATTAATTGACGTCTTTTTAACCTCTGCTCCTGGTGATGAGAAGGATGAACTCTTTGACATTGTTTATCATCACGGCATCGAAAAGGCTGCCCGCGCAAAAACTTGAGTAAATTTGGAGGTTACCAGTAACGGGGTGGCGACCAGTCTATGGATCAGCTGGTCCCCGGTTTGAATCCTGACACACTAAATTCGTGTTTTCGGTTTTATGTAAATATTTGTAATTATCACTTGCTCGGTGATGAAGGAAAACATTGTGAGGACTGGTGTCCAAGAACACATATTTCGAAAAACGTGTGACCTAACCTAAGAAAGGTCTGGTTTTCACCCTGGGTTTTGGAAGTCTGACGGTAGTTACTCCATGTAAAAATCAGTATCTTCGGCAAATCCTTAGGCTTAGGTAGCGGACCTCGCCAATCCTAATAGATTAGGAAACGGGATAGCGCTAAGAAGAAGAAGACAGTAAGCGGGTAGCGATATTCTTGTGAGGTAAGCGTACATGGGTACAGTATACAGCGGTTACCATTTCTAATACAACGTCGGGAAGTAAAATACAGGAGAGTATCAGTGTTAAAATGAAAGGCATGCTCCGCTGGTTCGGACATTTAGAAAGAATGCAAAAGCAAAGAACGACGATGCAGATTTACAAAGGGAAAGTGGAAGGAACGTCTATAATCTATAACTTCACGCCAAATACCTTACGGGGTAGGCAGAGTAAACCGAGCGCCACGTGACTCGATCCTTACATACCTCAATCGCTTCTTTAACATTCATTGCTCTTTTCATGCACGCTCTAGGTTTCTAGGGCTCCTGATATCACCTTCTGATAGACCACGACTAATTTGATGATGGTATGTAAGTCTTGGCCTTCATCGACTCCTACGTCCTTTCAGTTTTGTGTTGTATATCTGCTTCGTCATTCTTTCATCCTACATTATTTCTACATGTCCGAATCAACGGAGCATGCCTCTTCATATTTTAACACTGACGCTCTCTTTCAGACCAACTCTGCTTCTAACCTCATCATTGCGAATACGGTCTTACAAGCGTCACGCCACAAATTTTGCGCAACGCTCGCATTTCAACCGCGTAATGAAGGATCGTAAAGCCGAGAAAGGCCATCACTCATCTACTATGACCAAATTGGTCGTGTTTAGAGGGTGGTGTTGGAAGTTCTAGGTACCGGCGAGCGTGCATGAAAAGAATTTGAGTGTTAAAAGAAGCGGGTGTGCTATGTATGTGAGAATGACATGAGTTTTTTTGAAGTGAAAACTTCTTTAGCTGCGTTGTGCACTTTTTGGGATCAGTAAAAAATGCTAAACTCGTGTCAGGCCGTCAGGACACGTGACCCTGACCGTAAGATTTTGGTGGGATTTAGAACTTAAGTTCGCTGCAGCGCTAAAACATTAGTTACCTCTAATTAAACAATTAAAACATGAAGCGCTGGATCGTTCATAGGGTATTATTTTCTCGCGACCAAAACGTTGCAAGCGCCATGAAATTGTTGGCGTTTACGCGTTTCGTTCAACGTAGTTTATCAACATCGCTGTTTGGTTTAAGCCATAGATAACAGAAACAACGGGTTTAAGCGGCGCAGGGCGCTTGCGCGAGTGTGCGTGTGTGTTTGAGTTTTAGAGATTGGCGATAATGATGCTGGTAATGATGATGGCGAGTCGTTGAAATTATGGATGAAAGTTCATTTTTCTGAGAGATAAACTTTTTAATGTAAAATAATTGTAATAGTTCTGAAGTGTTAAATTTTTAATGTAATATAAATTGTCATGTTTGTGTACGATAGCGCAATAAATGAATATTGTATTTTACCACATACATGATAGTACTTTTATACTGATAAATAAAGCAATTCGTGCGAAATTATTCCCTAACCATTCCAAAATATTCAAAATTGCACTACGTTAATGTTCAAGTTTTCACTTCTGCCGGCACTCCCGGAGTGCAACCCGTTTTTTTTTATACACCGTTGTTCTTACACAAATATTTTGTGTGCAAGAACCACATGTCTGTTTGTCTTGGGCTGGATGTTTTAAGAGAGGTAGGGCGCGTCAAATAGCCCGGCTGCGAATGTGCCTCCACCTCATAGGAAACCGCGACCAAACTCATAGGTTAGGTCACACGACACGAAATATCATGGACGTGTGCAAATATGTACAAAAATTCTAGAATTTAGTCGCCAACGCCAGGACTCGAATCGGGAACCAGCTGGTCAATACGTAGGTCCTTTGTCCACTGGGCTGTCACTGCTGTATTCATTACTACCTATATAATACACACATATTTACAAATACATATCAATTTTAGAAGATTAATAACAACAATGCAATTTTTCCCACACATCTATGATATAAATCTTATTCTAATATATAAAAATGAACGTTTGTCTGTATGTCCTCTATGGACTCGAAAACGGCTGGACCGATTTTGATGAAATTTTCAGGGAATCTTCAGGTTAGCCCAGCAGGTGATCCTGTGAAGTTTGGTAACGATTGGATCACCCGTGCGAAGCTGGGTCGAGTAGCTAGTCTTCTTCTCTAATATATAAAAATGAACGTTTGTCTGTATGTCCTCTATGGACTCGAAAACGGCTGGACCGATTTTGATGAAATTTTCAGGGAATCTTTATACTTAGCGGGGGTTCCTGTGCAGTTTGCTAGCGATCGGATCACCCGTGCGAAGCCGGCGCCGGTCGCTAGTAAATAAATAAATGTAAATATTGTCGGACAAATTACACAGCGCCACCTAGCCCCAAAGTAAGCGAAGCTTGTGTTATGGGTACTAGACAACTGATAAACATACATACGTAAATACATTTTTTTTTTGTAAATACATGCTTATTATACGTAGAAAATACCCAGACCAATACAAGCATAAGAGCGATGTTTAATCTTAAAACCACAGAGAGTTGCATGCCCTATTTTAAAAAATTTAACATACTGTCTTTTCCATCGCTGTATATATATGAAGTAAGCGTATTTATCAAAACTAATCAGAATTTGTTTCCACGGCTCTCTGACATCAGTAAACGAAATCGTCGCGATAACAGTAAAATATTCACAAAAAAATCTAACACCAAATTATTGCATGACAGCATTTTTCGTATGGGACCTACAATATACAACAAGTTACCGAGGTCTTTGAGAGAACTTCCGGTTAATATGTTTAAGCAGAATTTAAAGAAATTATACAAATGTTACTATAACGTTTCAGAATTTCTTAATGACAAAGTCTAATATTTTTATTTATGATTATAATTTTATTTTTTCTAATTAAAACAAGTAATTATGTATAGGTATGTTTTTTCATGTATCTCGAGGACGGCACTGATGATTGTTTTTTTGGGTTTGTGTATGTGTCTTTCCTGCATAATCGAGATTTTTGTGATATTAATAACTTGCATGTTCTTTTTAAATTGAATTTTTATCGGCATGTGCATCTACTCAACTTTTGTATGCCTCAGTGGCCAAACATGTAGAACTAATTTAATTATGTAACACCAGTATCCATTGTAATCACTCATGTTTGACAAAATAAAAAATCTGAATCTGAATCTGAAACAGACATGTTCATGGACACAAATGTTTGTATTGTGTGGGAATCGAACCCACGAGAGTTGGTGTCAAAGTGGCGTAACAGCGCGTTTCACCACTGCGCCGTCGCGCTCGTCAAATATGTGCGGGACGGCCACGCGAGTCCATTGCTTTTTCCCCATTCCAAAAGCGTTCAACGTGTCTAAAGAAGTTCACTCCAAAACTTGCGTAATAATTAGTTAACACGCTGTTTATCTTAATGCGAATTACTAATGGGCTACGCACAATTTTCTAACAACCACAATAATTACACAAACCTAAAAAACCAACTGTCCGTTACGTTGGTATCAGATAATACTTTCCGACGAAATGTAAAATTAATATATAACAGTTTGTTTATACAACGTCTCTGGAGGCATACATGCTTTTTAACCTAACACGCAGGTTAAGGAACATCAACCGCAGCCTGTCTATGGGCGGCTTTATCTAAGTCGAGCTTCTCAGTATTCCCGGCTGTAGTCGATAGATGAAAACACTGGGCTGCGGCAGTCCGCAGTTGAGCAGCGTGATGGAGTATGCTCTAAACCCCTTCTGTTGAAAGGAGATCCGTATCCCGATTGTGGGATGAGTTAGGGTCAGTGCTGTACTACGGTCAAAAACAAAAACCTGTAACCTTCTTAATCTATTCTTATTTTAACACCGACACTCTCGTACAGTAAAGCTCTGAAGTTTTAAATGGCACAATACAATTAATTTTACAAACTACCATTCAGTTGTTTGTAGTTTACAAAAAATACAATATTCAATTAGACGTGTTCGGTTACTTTGACACCAACGGTCGTGGGTTCGATTCCCGTACAGGACAAACATTTGTGTGCATAAACATGTCTGTTTGTCTTGGTCTGGGTATTTTAAGAGAGGTAGGGCGCATTGAAGCAGCCCAACTGAGAAAGTAATTTTGAAAATTAAGATTTGAATTCAAAGTTCCAAAGATATTCATAGATAATGAATACAAACTTTCATCTCTTTACAGGTCGTCGCACCTTGAGGTGAACGTTTTCACACAATTTTAAAAGAAACTTAAAATTGTTATCAAATCACCTGTGACCTGTCAGATCCCGTTATATACTTTCCGCCGTAACGCATGTGGCAAAAGGTATTAACCACAATTTCTAAACATATTATCACAGACAGGGGAAGTACCACCACCTCCCAGAAAAATCTCAGTCAAATAACAACTCCCTAGAGGGTTGTCGTGTTCCTGCGTGTGAGTGATCACCAGTGCTATGGAGTTGCTGTGTTAGCAACAGAAGTGCGCGAGGGATACTTAATGTATTACAAGCGTTCATAGGCATACGGTAACCGCTTCACATCAGGTGGGCCGTTTACTTGTATGTCTCCCGACTCGCAGAAACACAACATGCCTCCACGAAGTTATTATACGGCATCGGTTTTCTGCGTGTACTTCCCCATGATGAACTCTTGCGATATATTAAGTATAGCTTTGATGCGTCCTACCTCTTAAAATATCCCCAGAATAAATAACAATAATAAATAGTGTTGACAAATTACACAGCGCCACCTAGCCCCAAAGTAAGCGAAGCTTGTGTTATGGGTACTAGACAACTGATAAACATACGTAAATACATTTTTTTTTGTAAATACATACTTATTATACATAGAAAATACCCAGACCAAGACAAACAGACATGTTCATGCACACAAATGTTTGTACTGTGTGGGAATCGAACCCACGAGCGTTGGTGTCAAAGTAGCGTAACAGCGCGTTTCACCACTGCGCCACCGAGCTCGTCGTCGTCGAGAATGGGTTTTTTTTTTTCAAACTTATGTATATTTTTGATAGAACACGACCAATTTGATCCATCCATACTACATCCTTCCAGTTTTGCATTGTATATCTGCTTCGTCATTCTTTCATCCTGCATTCTTTCTACATGTCCGAACTAACGGAGCATGCCTCTTCTTATTGTAACGCCGACGCTCTCAGAAGGTGATGTCAGGAGCCATAGAAACCGGCGAGCGTGCATGAGAAGAGCAAAGAATGTTAAATAAGCGAGTGAGGTGTGTATGGATGGGGAATATGACGCTCAGTTCTCTCTGCCTGCCCCGGAAGAGCCTTGGCGTGAAGTTATAGATAGATAGATAGATGTATATTTTTTAGCACTTGAGGCATAGCTCGGTATATTTAGATAATCTTAATTTGTAGGTGAAACATGTAGTTTGCAATACTTAAACATGGAAACTGATAACAAAAAACCAAGGTCAAGTGGAAGTCGGGCTCGTGTACAAGGGTTCTGTACAAATTTGTAGGTGTGTAAAATAGGTCGTTCACGGGAAGTCCCGAGAACTAAGAAAGCATCGAACACTGCTTTAATGAAATGATAAACTGGAATAAGCGTTCATCAAAGCTAAGCTATGTCAAAGTCAAAGTCAAAGTCAAAATCTTTTTATTCCGTAAAAATGGCTACATTTGTTTGGAATCGTCACAATTTTTTTCCCTACCGTGCAGTTTATGACTAGGTGAGCACTGATAAAAATACTGCCAAAAAACTCAGGCATCCCTCTTTTGGTGTCCAAACAAATTTACATATTTTATTAATTACATTATAATTGGATCGACTCACTCCCAGGCATTTTTATCATTAATATAGTCAGATACTTTATAATATGCCCTGCTACACAATTTGGCTTTAATAGTAGTTTTAAATTTGTTTATTGACAATTCTCTTATATTGCTGGGAAGTTTGTTATAGAACCGTATACATTGCCCCATAAAAGAATTACTTATTTTGTGGAGACGGCTTGCATGTAACACAAGATTATGCTTATATCTAGTATTTATGCTATGAGTATCACTCTTTTTACAAAATGAGTCTATGTTTTTATGGACATACAAAAGATTTTCATAGATATATTGCGATGCGACTGTTAAAATATTTATTTCTTTGAATTTTTCTCTAAGGCTCTCACGGGGACCAAGTTTGTAGATAGCTCTTATGGCTCTCTTTTGCAATAAAAAGATGGTGTTAATGTCCGCGGAGTTACCCCAAAGAAGAATTCCATATGACATAATACTATGAAAGTAGCTGAAATAAACTATTCTAGCCGTATCAATATCAGTGAGCCGTCTAATAGTTTTTACTGCATAGGCTGCAGAACTTAGTTTTCCTGATAATTTTTCAATTTGTGGGCCCCATGGGGAAGCACCTCCTCCTCACAGAAAACCGAAGCCGAATAATAACTCCGTGGAGGGCTGTGTGTCTCTGCGAGTAAGCGATGTTACCAGTAAACTCCCAAGGAGTTGCTGCGTAGCACAAAGATGACATCGCGCGAGCGATATGCAAACGTTAATAGGCTACGGTGATCACTTCACATCAGGTGGGCCATATGCCTGTATGACTTATGGCACTGTATAAAATAATAATTATATACCATTACTTTAAATGAGCAATTCTTGTACACATGTATTTCCAAGTTATATATTAGAAACGGTTTTAACGATTTAGTTCAAATTTAGTATTCAGATAAGATTTTTAAATTTACATGCAGGCTCATTTCACGAAAAATTGCATTTTTTCTCATAAAATAAAAATCCGATTAAATAACCAGTTGAGAATGCGCAAGCTTGCATTGCCAGAGGAACACTTGGCTCGTCAATTATACGACAATTCATATATATATATATTTAATTTTCGGCCATTTTGACCATGTTCCTTAAGGGATAGGAAGGGTGTTCCTGAACATTCCTATTCTACTTTTTTATATTGAATCCGAATCTGAAGTCAAATTCGAATATTTGAAAAAAAGCGACAGACACACGCACACACAAATACACACAGACAAACATATCGATTTCATATAGGAACGGTGTTCCTGAAAATTAAACAATTTGCGATTTAGTAAACGGGTAGGTAACCGAGCAGAAAATTAGTGCACAGAAAACAAAGGGAATTGAGCTATGAACCCGAAATTTTGTTTAATTTTAAGGTTTTTATAGAATGAGAAAAAATATTCATAACATAATACGGATAACAGGTATAGGTACGCCAGTTTCATTCCAGTCCATTCCAGGCACTCCAGATAAATACTTCAGAGCAAGCAGTTTTAATAGAAACAAAAAATATGTGCATAAGTGTATGCATAAAATTAGTTTTCTACATGTAAAATTCATTCCATTCATTTTATAAAACAAATCTCCAAGTTTAAAGGTTTTCTTCTTCTTAATTTTAAAATTAGCGCTCGGTGTCCCTCTGTTGGACACTATTTCTCTTACACGAACATTCCCATTGGAGTCAAAAAGTTCAGAGAGAAGGATCCGGGAGAAGGACTGTCCGTAGTAGGACCTCCGTTGTGGATTTTGAAAATAACAGAAAAGTAAAATTCTATCAATAATCCCACTGTGTATTGTAACTGTTTTTTCCTTATACCTACCTCAACAATAGAATAAATCAAGAAATTACACTGCGACTCGACAACACACACAAACGGAAACCCTGTACCTGAACGCTATTTCCGCCAAAATCCAACTGTGTAAGTTATAAAATCACCAACTTTTCATGTATGAAGGATATTATTTATATTTTCAGGACTAAGTAAAATTAGTTTGTTGTACAAATATAAACTATTTTGCTACTATGTTGTTGTAATAAAATTGCAATTACAATAATTAATGAGTTTCAATTCAAACGAACATAAAAAATTATAGTGATCACGTGAAATTCTCATTATCATTACAGAAACTGATATGAAAATTAAGATTTGAATTAAAAGTTTCAAAGAAATATTCATAGATAATGAATACAAACCTTCATCTCTTTACAGGTCGTCGCACCTGAGGTAAACGTTCACACAATTTTAAACGAAACTTAAAATTATTATCAATTCACCTTTAAAAATATTGCCAAAATAATTAACACGGCAAAAAGTCGAAATCACAATTTATAAACATATTATCACAGACGATTCTATTTTCGAAGTTTGAAATGCGCGCGGGCGCCTATACCGCGCCGATCCGAAGCAGTGAGCGTGGTGTCGTTAAATGATAATATTTTGTTGCTGCGGCCTTAAGCATTCATCTTGATGCTAAATAATTATTATGAACCACAACACTCCTTGACCATAGGGCCTGCCAGTTAATGCATACGAGTTTTCCGCTAGTGTTTCATTACATCATCGCATTAATACAATAATTAAAAACATTAACTGTCATTTGCGAAAAATTTTGATGGAGTTTTATGAAAAGATAAATGAGGCCCAAGTTTAGTCAAAGGGTTACCTACTTTATTTCTAAATAATTGTTAGATTTGTATCTATGTATAACTTTAAGTCGGGTCTCATGCGGGGTAGGCAGAGGGAACTGAGCGTCACAAGACGCGGTCCTTACATACTTCACTTGCTTCTTTAATATTCATGCATGCTCGCCGATTTGTAGGGGTTCTGACATCACATTCTGATAAAACACGATCTATTTGGTCATGGTAAGTGAGACCGTTGTTGTCTTTAGATATATTCAATGTGTAAGATATATTCGGACGGAACGCCTTTGTTCATATAACATGACGTCATCAGAAAAATTAGTAAGTAGGTACCTAATTTTTTTTCAAAATAAGACAAAATATAAATATATTAAAAATGTAATATGTTTAACAATAATTATTTATTTTAAATGAGAAAGTTAATACTTATTTTGTCCGATGGCATAATGTTCAATAGAACGAATGGTTTGAATCGATGTATGTATCGATCGATTTTGGATTTTAAATGTTTTTTATACCAATAATGACAGCGAAATTTACAAATGCTTGTATCTTTATTAATTTTTCTTTTCATAGTTACCTATTATTGAATCACTCGTACTATTTCGTGAATGACAACTGGCGAAGAAGAACATATCGTGAATTGTCATGCTAATTTATCTACATCCCAGGAATAGCTCAAGGTGTAAAAGGACTCATTCTTTCATTCATTTAAATTAGATTCTTATTACATAAAATCCCGCTTTGTGTGAGATGGACTTTTATACTGCTGTTCACAAGTGTTCCCGTATATAAGGTCTAACATATTCAATCCGACAAACATTGCAGGGTTTATGTATACGTTGTACGTATTACGATTGTAATATAAAAAAATAAACATTTAATATTAGAGTTTTCGGAAATCATAATATAGAAATAAAAATTTGCGAGTTATATACCATTATGCACATCTCTTTTACTATAGACAGACTTGTTATTACTAGGTCATTGCCACCGTGAGTTGAGAGTTGTCATAAATTTTATTAAATTTAAATTCGCGGATAACCGTCGAAGAATAAATCCCAAAATATCATAATAACATCTCTAGCCTAGCTCAAGCCCTGAACGGAATATTGGACTAGTTCTTTTATTCAATTAAATACGTAAGGTACTTATTGATTAAAACCCTGTTTAGTGTGAAATGGTGGATTAGTCTCCTGTATTATTGACTTATTTTTAACCAACTTAAAAAAAGGACAAGTGTTCACAAGTGTTCCCGTATATAAGGTCTAACATATTCAATCCGACAAACATTGCAGGGTTTATGTATACGTTGTACGTTATACGATTGTAATATAAAAAAATAAACGTTTAATATTAGAGTTTTCGGAAATCATAATATAGAAATAAAAATTTGCGAGTTATATACCATTATGCACATCTCTTTTACTATAGACAGACTTGTTATTACTAGGTCATTGCCACCGTGAGTTGAGAGTCAATCAGCTGGCGGCAGGCAACCAAAGATCAAAGAAACTCTATCTCTCACATTAGGAAATAGCGTAGACAGAGTATATAGATATACTCTGTCTACGGGAAATAGTGTGAAAGAGATAGCACACTATGCTATGAATGACTAAGAATAGCGCTATCTCTTTTATTTATATTAGGATGAAAGCTACGTTGTCATTGAATAAACAAGATAAGAACAAAACGAAGTAAGTCTATTATTTTCTAATTTAATTCTAGCACGCATTTTATCGTTGAAAAAAAAAAACTATTTTTAGAATTTTAAAATGGTATCATCAATTAACTTTATGCTTAATTTTTATAATTGTCTGTTTGTTTGTTTGTTTGTAATTTCTTTATTGTACACTCATAGTAAATAACAATACAATAAACATAAAAATATAGAATTATAAATGTACAAAGGCGGGCTTATCTCTATAAGAGATCTCTACCAGCCAACCTTTGAGTGATTGGATATTTTACTGCAGAGTGGCGAGGGCATAAACCAATGAGAAATATGAATAATTTAATTACATATATACAATATAAAACTCACAAGTAACAATACTACATTACATAATTAATAATAGATTAATATATATATGCATATATATAAATTCCACATACATAAATACCTAATTACATACATACATATATACACATACATATATAAACAATATACACACTTAACAGTAAATACAAATGCTATACTTATTAATTCTACACATATTACATGGACATTAGCTACTAAAGAGTACTTTAATTGTCATCGGCGAGCGTGCATGAAAAGAGATATGAATGTGAAAGAAGCGAGTGAAGTGTGTAAGGACCGCGTCTTATGGCGCTCGTTTCTCTCTGCCTACCCCGCAAGGGACCTGGCGTGAAGATATACATACATATTATATTATATTATATTATATTATATTATATTATATTATATTATATTATATTATATTATATTATATTATATTATATTATATTATATTATATTATATTATATTATATTATATTATATTATATTATATTATATTATATTATATTATATTATATTATATTATATTATATTATATTGTGTCAGCTTTCTGGGAAGTTGGTGTCACTGACAAAATTTCTAATTGGAAGAGATATTTTTTTATACAATATACGTAGGCATACAAGCATACGGCCCACCTGATGTAAAGCGGTTACCGTAGCGTATGAACGCTTGCGATACATTAAGTAACACACGCGCGTTGCCACCTCTGCTGCTAATGCAGCATATTAAAATTATTTAAATTTATAGTTTGCAAATATTAATTGTTTTTTAATGAACTGAACTAAGTAGAACATGATCACATTAGACCTGTTTTATCGACGACTTCGTCGAGTTTTAGCCGCATACCAATGATGAGCTATCACAACAGCTTCCTAATTTATTAATGTTTTTTTTTATACTACCTACGTCGGGAGGCATACAAGCATACGTCCCACCTGATGTAAAGCGGTTACCGTAGCCTATTAATGCTTGCGATATATTAAGTATCACTCCCGCGATGCCTCCTCTACTACTTACACAGCAACTCCTTGGGAGCTTACTGGTGACCTCACACGCAGGAACACAACAACCCTCTAGGGAGTTGTAATTTGGCTGCGGTTTTCTGTGAGGTTGAGGTACTTCCCCAGACGGGCTGCTTTGATGCGCCCTACCACTCTTAAAGTTTATGCACATATTTGTAATTATCACTTGCTCGGCGGTGAAGGAAAACATTCAGAGGAAACCGACATATCCAATAAATTATATTTCGAAAGACAGGTGACATAATCTAAGAAAGGCATCTTTTTCCCGAAAGTTTTCTCTCTGGGTTGTGGAGGTCTGACGGCATCTTCACCAAATCCTTGAGCTTAAGGACTCCGTCAATCCTAATTGATTACGAAATAGGATAACGCTAGTGTTACTATTATAGTTACTGGACTTCCCGGAATTGAAGGATGTAGGAGCCGGGGAAGGCCAAGACTTACGTACCATGACCAAATTGGTCGTGTTCTATCAGAAGGTGATGTCAGGAGCCCTAGAAACCGGCGTGCGTGCATGAGAAGAGCAATGAATGTTAAAGAAGCGAGTGAGATATGTAAGGATCGAGTCACGTGGCGCTCGGTTCTCTCTGCCTACCCCGCAAGGGATTTGGCGTGAAGTTATTATAGACTTCCCGGAATTTAGTATTTATATTTGCAGGATATTCGAAGGACTTCGAGAATGGATTCGACGACTTAGGCACAGTAGACTTATGTCTACTGTGACTTAGGTAATGGCAGGCATATCTACTCGCAGTTTTTAGTTACCCCGTGACCATGGCGTCTGTAACGTCGCCAACATATCGGGCAAATATAAAAACAAATCACGGTAAGCCTATAATAGTAATATAAACAACCGTATGTATGTATATCTTCACGCCAGGTCCCTTGCGGGGGCAGAGAGAACCGAGCGCCATAAGACGCGGTCCTTACATACTTCACTCACATCTCCAACATTCATAGCTCTCTTCATGCACGCTCGTCGGTTCCTGGGGCTCCTGACCTTCTGATAAAACACGATTAATTTAGTCATGGTAGGTTAGTCTCGGTCTTCCTCGGCTCCAACATTCTACCACATTTGCGTTGTATATCTGTTTCGTCATTCTTTCGCCCTGCATTCTTTGTACATGTCCGAACCAACGGAGCATGCCTTTACTTATCTTAACACCGACACTCTCTTTCAGACCAACTCTTTCTCTCACGTCGTAAACAACCGTGAAAAATTTAAATTACGTAGGCTCTAGCGTTGGCTGCTGGGATATTTCGAAAGCCGTGTTACTTGACCTAAGAAAGATCTGGCTTTACCTCTCGGCTGTGGAGGTCTGACGGCCGCCGCTTTGTGTAAAACTCGGTGTCTTTGCCATATCCTCAGGCTTACCCCGCCCCCGGCAAGTAGACGGTAAGTGTATTTTGTTAATATCGGCTTGAAGGTTATTTACCTCTGGCCACTTTACTTCAGCTATAGTGTTATTAGTGTCATTATTATAAATTACGTAATTTGTCTCAGAAATAATTTTTAAAATGGCATCTTGGTTACATTAGGTATGTCGTTTATATATACATATAACGTAAACTAGTGGTCCGAGCATCATTCCTTGGGTAACTCCGATTTTATTTTTAAGGAAGAGCATCTGGAGAGTTTATTATGTATTTCTACTAATAATTGTTCCTTCGATTCTTTGATATTGGTAGTGATCTTTTCGATAGCCAGCCATGTACTCTTGGGACAGAATGACGATCCATTCAGTTGGCGGGGGCCGTGACGTCGGGAGGCAAGTAAGTATGCTTCCCACCTGATGTAAAATGGTTGGCGCAATTCCTCAGGAACTTTCTGGTAACCTCATCCTCGCTATATTTAGGCTAGCTGCGTTTTGTGTTTTAAGTTGTTTGTTCTAAATACTTTAAATTACATTTCTAATAGTTATTGATGCAATTTTGCGCGATGGAAAAAATACTGGTCTTTTTACACACCGTCAGCATACAAGCATACGGCCCGCCTCATGCAAAGCTGTTACCGCAGCCTATTAACGCTTGCAACACTTTAAGTATCAAACGCGCGATGTCACCTCTGCTGCTAACACAGCAACTCTTTGTGACCTTACTGGTGACCTCACTCACTCGCCGGAATACAAAAAGTCCTAAACGGAGTTTTTATATTCGTAGCTCAAAAATAAAAATAAACAATTATTGCATAACTTCTTTGCCCGTCTGTCAGACTGTCAAAACCTGTTTCTCAGAAACGTGTACGCAAGTATCACGTTGAAAATAAAAACAAATATTAATTAATATATGTGGTCCTTTCCGGCTGTAAAATAACAACGCTCTAAGTCAACGCAATGAAAACATACGACCATTTTTGTCCTAAATTTTAACACAGAAAGAGGTAGGGCGCATCAAAGCAGCCCGTCTGGGGATGTACCTCCATCTCACAGAAAACCGCAGCCAAATAACAACTCCCTGGAGGGTTGTAGTGTTCCTGCGAGCAAGTTTTGTTAAGCAATAAGCTCCTAATGAGTAGTTGTGCTAGCAGCAGCGGCGGCATCATGCGAGTGATATTTAATGTTACGTTCAAGGGCCGCTTTGCAATAGACGGGCCGTATGCTTGTATGCCTCCCGACGAGGTATAAATAACAAAACACAGCAACTCCTGGGAAACTTAATGGTAATCACATCTTTTATCTATTTATCGATGACTTCACGACAAATCCCTTGCGGGGTAGGCAGAGAGAATCTAGTGCCACATGACTCACTCCTTAACACCTCACTCGCTTCTGTGACATTCTCAGCTATTCTCATCGCCGGTATCTAAGGCTCCTAACCTCACCTTCTGATAAAACATGATCAATTTGGACAGGGTACATAAATTTGGCCTTCCGTGGCTACATCCTTCTACTTAACACAATCTTCACAAAATTCAAATATAGTGACAATTAAGGTTAGCAGTAAATACCCTGGGAGTTGTTGTGTTAGCAGCAGGGGAGTTCCTGCAATTGAATCAGGTCACCAGTAAGCTCGTAAGGAAATGCTGTGTTAGCCGCAGAGGTGGCATCGCGTGAGTCATTCTTAATGTGTTGCAATCGTTCACAGGCTACAGTAAACACTATTATACATCAGGCAATTTGATCCAAACTACTTTGTGTGCTTCCGCTCCCGATTAGTTCATGCGAACTACTGCCGGCCGGCACCCACCCACTACCGTTAGTAGATGCATGCCGCCGCTGCCATGGCTGCTCCGGTCGTCTCTGCGAGTGTTGGCCATCTGAAATGTGAACCGCATGCACCCGCCACCGTTGTTGCCCTGGCTGCTCCGGTCGTCTCCGCGACACGTGTTTCGCCTCTCCACGAGGCATCCTGCGTGAAGCGCCTGAGCATCCTGAGACGACCGGAGCAGCCAGGGCAACAACGGTGGCGGGTGCATGCGGTTCACATTTCAGATGTACAAAGTAGTTTGGATCAAATTGCCTGTAAATTTGACTTTCGCAAAGTAACGCCTGAATCTATTAACTATTATACATCAGGTATACCGTATGTTTGTTTGCCTCCCGTGCTTGTATATAAAAAAGATGTGCATCTGTGTCATCACCGTACACTTTTAATATTAGTCAAAAAAAGAGTCTTCTTAGCGTTATTCCGTTTCCCAATCCATTAGGACTGGCGGGGTCCGCTACCTAAGCCTAAGGATTTGGCGAAGTTATTGATTTCTTCATTGAAGAGTAGTGATAGCCCAGTGGATAAGTAACCGGCTTATTGATAAAATAAAATAAATAAATATTGTCGGACAAATTACACAGCGCCATCTAGCCCCAAAGTAAGCCAAGCTTGTGTTATGGGTACTGAACAACTGATAAACATACGTAAATACATTTTTTTTTTGTAAATACATATTATTATACAACCTAGGTTCGAATCCTGGCGGGGAGCACTTCGTGGAAATTCGTATTTTCGGATTTATGTACATAATTATCACTTGCTCGGCGGTGAAGGAAAACATCGTGAGGAGACCCACACGTCCACGAAATTTTATTTGGAAAGACGTGTGACCTAAGAAAGTCTGCGTCTGGGTCTGGGGAACCACAGCAAATGAGGTTTTCTTCACCGCTAAGAAAACCCCATTTGCTGTGGTTCCCCAATTCCAGACGACTCCCTAGAGGGTTGTTGTGTTCCTGCGTGTGAGTGAGGTCACCAGTAAGCTCCCAAGGAGTTGCTGTGTAAGTAGCAGAGGAGGCATCGCGGGAGTGATACTTAATATATCGCAAGCATTAATAGGCTACGGTAACCGCTTTACATCAGGTGGGACGTATGCTTGTATGCCTCCCGACGTAGTATAAAAAAACATTAATAAATTAGGAAGCTGTTGTGATAGCTCATCATTGGTATGCGGCGTTAAAACTCAACGAAGTCGTCGATAAAACAGGTCTAATGTGATCAAGTTCTACTTAGTTCAATTAGAACAAGTCGCTCACAATTGCTAAGAGCAGAACAGACTCATTCTCACAGACTCAGTCGACAGACTGGCGAGCAGACTCGGTGTGCCAAACAGTAATTCAGCTCGGGGCAAAGACTTATGATATATAAGTCACAAGTCAGACGGCATATGGAGTACTGTAGCCATCTTTGGGCGGGAGCACCTGGATACCAGCTAGGACCTTGTGACTCGGTGCAGAGACGGCCGGTGAGGATCGTCGATGATCCTGAACTCACACACGGTATTGAGCCCTTGAGTTTGAGAAGAGATTTTGCTTCCCTTTGCGTGTTCTACCGGTAGTATAATGGGTTGTATTCTGAGGAGTTGTTCGACATTATGCCAACAGCCTCGTTTTGCAATCGCACAGCTCGCCGACGACTGGGAGTTCATCCTCATACCTGGAACCGCAATGGTCACGTACTGTGCGGTTCCGGTCAACCGAGAACTATTAAGATGTAGAATGAGCTCCCCGGCGAGGTTTTTCCAATAGACCACAGTATGGGGTTCTTCAAAGACGTGTAGAGGTTCTTACAGGGTCGGCAACGCAAGAGTGACACCCCTGGTGTTGCAAATGTCCGCAGGCTACGATAACTGCTTACCATTGGGCAGGCGGGACGCTTGTTTTTCCACTTTAGTGGTATAAAAAAATATCTGGTCTTTCCTGGGACTTGTGGAGGTCTGACGGCAGTCGCTCCATGTCAAAATCAGGAAGCGGGTCACGCCAGTCCTAACGGATTAGGGGACGGCACAACGCGAAGAATAACAGTGATTTCTACACAGAGCGGAGAACTACCTAAGAAGCATTTTGCGGGTCAGCATGGCAGCGTCAACTGACAAGATACGGGATGTAGTATGTTGTCAGTTGCAGTTGCGATTTGAGCTCCTCTTTCGCTTACCATCAGGCAAAGAGGGGCCACTATGCTGAACTAATATAAAAAAAAAATCGACCAAGTGCGAGCCGGACTCGCACACGAAGGGTTCCGTACCATTATCTATAAAATCGGCCAAGTGCGAGTGGGACTCGCGCACGAAGGGTTCCGTACCATTATCTATAAAAAAGGCAATAAAATCACGTTTGTTGTATGGGAGCCCCCTTAAATATTTATTTTATTCTATTTTTTAGTATTTGTTGTTATAGCGGCAACAGAAATACATCATCTGTGAAAATTTCAACTGTCTAACTATCACGGTTCATGAGATACAGCCTGGTGACAGACGGACGGACGGACGGACGGACAGCGGAGCCTCAGTAATAGGGTTCCGTTTTACCCCTTTGGGTACGGAACCCTAAAAACGGCAAAAAAAATCACGTTTGTTGTATGGGAGCCCCCTTAAATATTTACTTTATTATATTTTTTAGTATTTGTTGTTATAGCGGCAATAGAAATACATCATCTGTGAAAATTTCAACTGTCTAACTATCACGGTTCATGAGATACAGCCTGGTGACAGACGGACGGACGGACGGACAGCGGAGCCTCAGTAATAGGGTTCCGATTTACCCTTTGGGTACGGAACCCTAAAAACTACCGTCAGACGTCCACAGCCCAGAGGGGAAACAATACTTTTCTTAGGTTAGACCACACGCCTTTAGAAATACAATTTCTTGGACTTGCGGGTCTCCTCACGATGTTTTCATCTATACAGATAAATAAAATTGGAGTGTCTGTTTGTAATACTAAAATAGCCACTTTTTACTAAATGCATATGGATGTATACACGGTACATATACCAAGATGAATATTTTTACAATTTTTGTCCATCTGTCTGTCTGTCCGTCTGTCTGTTTGTTCCGGCTAATCTCTCAAACGGCTGGCTCGATTTTGACGGGACTTTCACTGGCAATAAGGAGTAACTTAGCCTACTTTATTTTAGAAATTTTATTTATTTTTATTATAAATTTATTTAATATAAATAAATAATAAAAAAAAACTATTCCGCGCGGACGAAGTCGCGGACACAGCTAGTTTACAATAATTACAAATATCACGTCGGGAGGCATACAAACATACGGCCCACCTGATGTAAAGCGGTTACCGTAGCCTATTACCGCTTGTAAAATATTAAGTATCACTCGCGCGATGCCTCCTCTGCTGCTTATACAGCAACTCCTTAGTAGCTTACTGGTGACCTCACTCACACGCAGGAACATACAACCTTCTAGGAAGTTGTTATTTGACTGCGGTTTTCTGTAAGGTGAAGGTACTTCCCCAGACGCTTTTATGCCGCTTTGATGCGCCCTACCTCACTTAAAACGACTGCCTTGACAGCCACAAACCCCATGAAAGAGCAGATATTTTTTTATACCACTAAAGTGGCAAACAAGTGTACGGCCTGCCCGATGGTCAGCAGTTATCGTAGCCTATGGACATTTGGAACACCAGGGTTGTCAAACTCTTGCGTTGCCGAACTTGTAAGAAATACTTCACGCCATTTTTGAAGAACCCCACACCGTCCCTTGGGAAAACCTCAGCGGGAGCTCACTTCACAACTTACACAAATAGTTCTCGAGTGTAAAAATACGAATTTAGTGGTACATGTCCACGCCGAGATTCGAACCGGGGGGCCGGCCGGTCAATAGGCAGCTCCTTCAACCACTGGACTATCACTGCTTTTAGTTTGCAAAAAAATAAAACTAATTATTAACAGTCAAAAGATTAAATTAAAACAAAAAGTATGTTTCAGTTGCGGTTAATTATTTACTAATTAATGCAACTGACAGATTTAATAATGTTAGCCTAGTTTTGTGCCTAGACGTTGTGAGATTATACAATAGTTTTACGAGCCCGGTAGTCATGGAGGCAATAACGTATGGAGAGCCGATGTGACCGGTATTACGTAGTAACTCACCGCTACTGGTCGAGAGCAAAGCGGAAAAGGGCAGCTCTTATTGGCTAGTTCGCGGAACATCTTCAGGAACACCGTTCCTATATGAAATCCATGTTTTTCTGTCTGTGCGTTTTTTTCGAATATTCGAATTTTGACTTCAGATTCGGATTCAGCATTAAAAAGTAGAATAGGAATGTCTGAAAAACCAACCTCCTATCTCTTAAGGAACATGGCCAAAATAGCCGACAAATTAAAAAAAAAAAGAGTTTTATTTCAGATTCGATAAGTAAATTAAAAAGTAGAATAGGAATGTCTTAAAAACCAATATATTCCTTAAGGTACATGGTCAAAATGGCCGACAAAGTCTAAAAAAAAAATGTTATATAATTGACGAGCCAGGTGTTCCTCTGGCAATGCAAGTTTGCGCATTCTCAACTGGTTTTATATTAACTAAGTATTAAGATTGAAAATAATGTGTAAATAAACTTTAGAGAGAGATTATCCACGCCCATTATAAGTAATTTTAATCATATTTGATTCCATTTGACATTAAATGCTTGTAGTTATTTCAAGACTGCTTCTTGGGGTGCCAATATATGAATGTATTATTTTATGAAGATTTTGAAATGATTTTTTTTTGAAGATGAAGAATGAAGATTTTAAATTTTAATTTAATTTAAATAGAATTTATGAACACATTAATATTACGTACTTAAAGTTAATATTAATGTGTTCATAATAAATACAACTTCGACCGAGAGGTCAACAGACGAATCCAATTCGGCAGGGCATTGACATGTTTACATTTGTTTTTTTTTTGTTTTTCTTTACACCTACAACGTTGGGAGGCATACAAGCATACGGTCCACCTGATGTAAAGTGGTTACCGTAGCCTATGAACACTGATAATACATTAAGCATCACTCGCCTGATGCCACCTCTGCTGAAAACACCGCTACTCCTTGGGAGCTTACTGATAACCTTTTTTGTACATCGTCAGTATACGGCCCACCTGATGTAAAGCGGTTACGGTGAGCATGAACGCATGCAACACATTAAGTGTCACTCTCGTACCACTTTTGCTGCCAACACAGAAACCTCTTAGGAGCTTATGGTGACCTCGCTCACATGCAGGAACACGATCATCCTCCAGAAAGTTGTTATTCTGGCTGAGATTTTGTGAGCTGGCCGTACTTATCCAGACGGACCGCCTTGATGCGCCCTACCTCTCTCAAAAACACCTAGACCAATACAAACAGACATGTTCATGCAACTAAGAGAGATAGGGCGCTCCAAAGCAGCCCGTCTGGGGAAGTACCTCCACCTCACAGAAAATTACAGCCAAATAACAACTCCCTAGAGGGTTGTAGTGTTCCTGTGTGTGAGTAAGGTCAGCAGTAAGCTCCCAAGGAGTTGCTGTGTTATCAGCAGATGAGGCATCGCGCGAGTGATACTTAATATATTACAAGCCTTAATAGGCTACGGTACCCGCTTTACATCAGGTGGGCCGTATGCTTGTATGCCTCCCGGCGTAGTATAAAAAAACACATATATATATATATACATGGGGCACACTAAAAGTTTTGCACTTCTAGCTAATCGGAACTATTTGAATTTCGAATGTTATATTTTTTGAAACGTTGCAACCTACTTAGTAATAAAAAAAAACAACTGGCGGGAAATTATTTGTCAATTGTTTTTTATCACACATCAAAGTTCTACGTACGCAACGAAAATGGAATTGAGTCGAAAAGATTTTAGAGCGATGATTTTTTATGATTTTTAAAATTCTCTCTCTCCGCAAGACTGTGCTGCTCGTCTGCAAAATGCTTTTGGGAGAGAAGCACCTTCTTTGAGCACCGTGAGGCGATGGTTTGCTGAATTTGAGAGAGGTCGAGTTTCTTTACATGACGAATTTCGTGAAGGGCGGCCTTCAACTGCCGTCAACGTAAATAATGTGGCTACTGTTAAGCGGCTAATTGAAGAAAACCCGCGGATTACCTATGAGACAATTCTAGAACTGGTGGGGATTGGTATGAGCCAAATTCAGAAAACTTTACACGAAGAATTGAAAGTTCGGAAACTTTGTTGTCGTTGGATTCCTCATGAACTGACAGCGGAGCAGAAGCGGGCTCGCGTGGAATGGTGCTCACAGATGCTACTGAAGTACGACCACGGACATTCTAATGCTGTTTATGACATTGTCACAGGAGACGAAACGTGGATTTATTGTTTTGAATCCGAAAAAAAAACAGCAATCTTGTGAATGGGTGTTTGAAAATGAGAACAGGCCAACAAAAGTGAGGCAGGCGAGAAACGTTGGTAAAAAAATGATCGCGTTTTTTTTCTCAGCTACGGGCCCCATCTGCACAATTCCACTTGAAGATCAAAAGAGTGTTAATGCCGAGTGGTATTCTACCATTTGTTTACCCAGGCTGTTAGAAAAAGTTCGCGAAAGACGACCAAAAAGCCGCGTTCTCCTACATCATGACAACGCTTCTCACACACGGCCAACAAAACAAAGTCATTTTTAATTTCCGAAAAAGTACAACTCGTTACCCATCCTGCGCATAGCCCCGACATAGCACCCTGTGATTTCTGTATTTTCCCCAAAATCAAAGATTTGATGAGAGGTTTCACTTTTACCAACTCCGAAGAGGCAGTCATAGCGTTCAATCAGCACGTAGAAAACATGCCTTCAGATCTGTGGTCCTCCTGTTTTGAAAAATGGTTCGATCGCATGAAAAAATGTTTAAAATGTAAAGAAGAGTATTTTAAAAAGCAATAAACATAATATTTTGGTTATAACATGTTGTTTTTTTTAAGTTACGCAAAACTTATAGTGTGACCTACGTAAATATATATATATATATATATATATATACATATATATGCGTACAGATATGCTATAGGTATGGGAACCCGTTAACGTTGGTCTCAAAGTAGCATTATGAACCACTACACAATCGAACTCATCATATACTATATCAATCACACATCGAGTTTTATATATAAGAAGTTATATAACTCAAAATATGATTATAATATACACATTGGTGTCAAAGGTGTAGCACTTACGTCGTTTCTAAATCACGCTACTTAACATTTAAGTCAATTATATTTGAAAGCAAAACGCATTTCAGTGCCAAGGCGAACGGGTGTAAGTCATGGGCCCCTGCATTGGATTACTGTGGTAAAATATACTTGGTTACAGTAGGTTAATGTTCCGACAGCGGATTTTATATTGACCTTAGTCCTAAATGACGCAGCCGTACTGCTATCGGCACAGGAACTAATGCAATAATTAAAATTAAAAAAAATCTATATGTTTGTCTGTGTGTGTGTCTGTCGCTTTTCGAATATTTGAATTTTGACTTCAGATTCGGATTCAGCATAAAAAAGTAGAATAGGAATGTTCAGGAACACCGTTCCTATCTCTTGAGCAGTCAGAACCCGTTATATACGTTTTCCCATACATTTCGCGGTCGTATACGACCACCCGGGTTTCGAAGGGTTAAGGAACATGGTGAAAATGGCCGACAAATAAAAAAAAAATTGTTATATAATTGAAGAGCCAGGTGGCTATGGTATGGTATGGCAAAGAGAGCATGAAAGAATAAATGCGGTCGAGATGAGAGCATTGCACAAAATTTGTGGCACAACGCTTGCTGACCGCATTCGTAATGAAGACGTGAGAGAAAGAGTTGGTCTGAAAGAGAGTGTCGGTGTTAAGATGAGAAAAGGCATGCTCCGTTAGTTCGGACATGTAGAAAGAATGACGAAACAGATATAAAATGCAAAAGTGGAAGGATGGAGGTGCCGAGGAAGACCGAGACTAACCTACCATGACCAAATTGGTCGTGTTTTATCAGAAGGTGAGGTCAGGAGCACCAGGAACCGGCGGGCGTACATGAAAAGAGCTATAGAATGTCACAGAAGCGAGAGAAGTATGTAAGGACCGCGTCTTATGGCATTCGGTTCTCTCTGCCTACCCCGCAAAGGACCTGGCGTGAAGATATACAAGTATTACACAATTTTAAATATTTTGTAAATTTTTTGTACATAGACCAGGAGCAGCGCCATCTACCGGCAATACCGCGAAACTGTAATGTCGATGTGTAAAGTAGGCAGAAACTGACATTTTATTTGGTTAAAACGTTAGATACATATTATTAAGCGCTCGAAGTGAATTTTGACCACAGTTTGTTTATTTATATATGTGAAACAGAGCCCGATGGTCAGTAAAGGTAGTTTGTCACCAACGCCAGTGGGTTCGCATTTCACACATGAACATGTTTGTGTTGGTCTGGGTGCTTTTAAGAGACCTAGGGCGTATTAAAGCAACCCATCTGGGGCAGTACTTCCACCTCATAGAAAACGGCGATGGTTGTTGTATTCCTGCGAGTGAGTGAGGTCACCACTCACCAGTAAGCTCCTAAGGGGTTCATGAAGTTCAAGGAGGCATCGAGCGAATGATACTTAATGCGTTGTATGCGTGCATAGGCGGTAATCACTTTTTTTATATACTACGATAATAGTAAAATCAAATAAGTAGGCCGACTCGACCCCTGAGCGAAGGATATGAGCCTAAACACGTAGGGATGTCGCTTATAGTTTATACAATCGTCAAAAATGCATAGTCTATCTATATACAAAACAATTTTCCCCTGTAGAGGAATCATCAGGGATCTATAATACAAAGTTTTTCTTAATTATATTTTGTACATAGACCAGGAGCTGACTATTGTATTGAAGTTATATACTCCTTTAGGCGCGTAATGAAAAATGATAAGTGAAATTTTAAGATACTGTAACACAAAAGTAACAGGTTGAAGCTGCCCGCTACACCGCTCATTAAGTCACGAAAAATGTGCTCGAAGCTGCAGCCAAATAACAAGTTCCTGGAGGATTATTGTGTTCATGCAAGTGAGTGACGTTATTCCGTGAGGTAGTAACGTCACTCATTCGCCTGAACACAACAACCGTCCAGAGAATTGTTATTTGGCTGCAGATTTTTGTGCGGTGGTAACGTCACTCACTCGCATGAACAAACAAGCCGTATGCTTGTTTGTTATTTTTTTACATTAAACTATTTTTTACTTTTTCATTTACTACACTTATCAAAATTATAATCTTTATATTCGGAAATTTAATATTTTACAGTAGCCTAAAATGATAGGCATTAAAAGTACTTTTTTCTGTACGAAATTTGTGATTTTATAACGAATTTGTAGCTAAAGTAGGTAGGTATGTACACGTGCAAATTATTATGAGCGGGAGCGCAGCGGCGGTGCGTGCGTGGACGCGTGCGGTATTAAGCACGGCGTAGCCACGATTGGAGTACCTTTAACAGCGATTAATTTTGTCAGTATGTGCGTGCGACGACGCATACGTACGGGATGGTACGGGCGCGCACACATACAAACCAAACCCGATGCGTATCTATGAAGATTACTTATTTGATTTTACTATGCCACGACCGATAGGAAACAAGTATACAGTCCGCCTGATGTAAAGCGGTTACCGTAGCCTATGAACTAGAGATGAACTATGAGCTAGAAACAAAAAGAATGTCGCTAGCGCGATGCCACCCCCGCTGTCAACACAGCTTCTCCTCAATCACTCGCAGGAACACAAAAACCTTCGAGGGAGTTGTTATTTGGCTGCCGTCTTCTGTGAGGTGGAGGTACTTCCCCAGTCGGGCAAACGTCGTGCCCTACCTCTTTTCTCCAGAGCATCGTCTGTTGATAAGCAGGGTGCACCACGTGCAGGTGAGGTTGGCTTTGGCTCTAAAGGTGACATTGAGCCACTTACACCCCATAACTTAACGTCAAGTGAGCTATATGCATGTATGTTTTATAAAAAAAAAAGAGAAACGGCATAAAGCTCAGGTTACGAATTTTCAAAAAGAAATTACATGCCATTGTTCAATAAATGATTATTATTCAATTGGCGAATACGTAATAAACTGTATTGCTTTGCAACGTAATGAAATCTTCAACCTGAATCAGTTAAACTTCATATTTGAGAGTCAATTAAACCAACACGTGCACTTCTACACTTAAGCAAACCGTGCTAAGCCTACATCTCACTCTACATTTTCCTAGAAGTTAATAAAACGTAATTCTAATAGTAACTAATAGTAATTACATTTCTGACAATTTTATTATCTATCTTTAAATCGCTTGCGGGGTAGGCAGAGAGGACCGAGCGCCACATGACTCGATTCTTACACACCTCACTTATTTCTTTAACATACATACTCGTACCTACACAGTCTTGTTGAATAAATGCGAGCGATACGGAATTAAAGGTAAATCATGTGAATGGATAAAACCTTTCCAAAAAACCGTTGGCAATGGCTATTGTCTAGGGCTAGAATCGATGAAAACCATTTGGTAAGATCATTTAAATCGGCTTACAAATTAAATAACTGTGGTGTCCCGCAAGGTAGCGTTCTAGGTTCGCTTCTATTTTTAATATATATTAATGACATACCTAATATAACAAAATATCAATGCATACTATTCGCAGACGACATATCAGTTATTGTACCTGACGTCAGGAATTCTAAAAATCATGACAATGAATTACGCCTAACAATTGATATATTTACAGAATGGATGACTATTATTACTATATACGAGTATTACTTAAACTTAGATACTCTCGCCAATAGATAACTACGTTGGTATACTAACAACCCACAATGAATTATGACATAGGTTTAATTGCTATTGTTATGAACTTCATAGAAACTGTAATGAAACCCATTCGTAAATACCCGAGAGCTTTCACAATCACGCTCCGGTATTTTAGGACGTATCCAAATCCGTTATGAAACTCTGTCGTCACTAGGTGCATTGCGAGAATAACATTACGCATAATGCAGGAGAATAAGCCTGACTGTGAAATTGACAAGAGCAAGGTAAAAAAAGCTATCTGCAAAATAGTAACTCTGCAGGAGCTCCTGTAAATATTTTTCTCTATCCGCAGTTTTTGTGCGTGCAACGAATGCTGTCGTAAAATTACGAAACGCTAAAATAAAAAAGGTACCAACTAATAACACAGATGTTAGAGGACGATATCTTGATAATAGGTGACGAGGAAATTAAGAGCATGCGGCAAAAATACTGAACTGGCCTCCGCTAAGAGAACCTATGCACTAATCACTAACATTACACAGAAAATTACTGTGAAGTAATGGCTCCCACACTTGAGGAGATCTCTACAGCCATTATGGGCCTCAAAGACAATAAGGTCCCAGATATTGGTGGATTACTATCGGAGGTGTGGAAATATGGCGGTAGCTCAGTACGACATAAGCTTTATAAACTGTTGGTTAAAATATGGGAGGTAAAGCAGTGCCACAGGAGTGGAATATAGGAATTATCCGCCCGATCCTAAAAAAAGGTGATAGAAAGAAGTGCACAAGAGGGATTGCTTTGTTGCTCAGAAGGTTAGAACTATACGCAGGAAGGATATTAAGCGATTATCAAAGCCGGTTCCGTAAAAATCGCAGTAGTAATGACCAGATCTTATGGAGAAGAGATGGGAGTACGCTCAGAGCATCCCCACACTGTCAGTGGATTTCACAAAAGCATACGACAGTATAGACCGGAGCGCCCTATACGCCATTCTTAAAAACTTCGGTATGGTAGAAAAACTCGCCACCATGGTCGAGGTCGCTACCCTGGAAAGCAGAATGAGAGTTTGAGTTTGAGCCAAACTAACGGATGTTTTTCCGGTTGTCACAGGACTAAAACAGGCCTTGTCGCCTATGGTTTTCAATTTGGTTCTGGAGTATGTCCTAAGAAGGGTTTAATACTGAATGGGGGACTGCAGCTGAATGGAAGGCATAAGGTGATCGGGTACGCAGATGATCTTGTTCTGACGAAAGAGGAAGTGGTGGAAGCTGCTAGAGTCTTGAAAGAAGACGCAAAAAGAGAGGGGCTCAGGATTAGCCATAAAAAGACAGAGTATCTCCACATGACATGGTATAGAAATACTCGACCTAGACGCGAAGAGCTACACGTTGGAGATGCAGTCTTCCAGGAATGAGTAAAGAGAGAGACGGTAAGAAAGCATGCCTGGGTCGAACAGAAGGCCGATGACCATTGGGTCGACCAAGGTATCGATGGAAAGTTATAGTGGAGGAGGACTTACGCCAGCTTGGAGCCAGCGACTAGCGAGTGATCGCGCAAGATCGGGAGAAGCGAGACTCTCTTGTCACCAGAAGATGAGGAGTTACTGTGTAGACCGCGGGGGTCTAAACGCGCTAGCGACATTCTTTTTGTTGCTAGCGTTCATAGACTACGGTAATCGCTTTACATCAGGCGAACCTTATGCTTGTTTGCTATCCATCGTAGTATAAAACCAGTTGAGAATGCGCAAGCTTGCGTTACCAGAGGAACACCTGGCTTGTCAGTTATATAACAATACATTTTTTATTTTTATTTGTCAGCCATTTTGACCATGTTCCTTAAGATAGGAACGGTGTTCTTGAACATTCCTATTCTAGTTAATAGATTCAGGCGTTATTTTGCGAAAGACAAATTTACATGCAATTTGATCTAACCTGTTTTGTGTGCTTCCGCCACCAATTAGTTCATGCGGCCTAGCGCCGGCCGGCACCCACCCACTACTGTTAGTACGTGCAACATGCCGACGCTGCCATGGCTGCTCCGGTAGTCTCTGCCTCGGCTGCTGCGGTCGTCTGCCATCTGGAACAGAATCCGCATGCCCCCACCATCACCGTCGTTTCCTAGTTAGTAAACTGTGTTTCTCAAATGCACAGTTTGACGAGCTCGGTGGCGCAGTGGTGAAACGCGTTGTTACACTACTTTGACACCAACGCTCGTGGGTTCGATTCCCACACAGTACAAACATTTGTGTGCATGAACATGTCTGTTTGTCTTGGTCTGGGTATTTTCTATGTATGATAAGTATGTATTTACAAAAAAAAAAAATGTATTTACGTATGTTTATCAGTTGTCTAGTACCCATAACACAGGCTTCGCTTACTTTGGGGCTAGATGGCGCTGTGTAATTTGTCCGACAATATTTATTATTATTATTACAGTTTACTAACCAGAAAATCACACTTTTGGAAAAGGGTTTAAAGTACAGTATCCCCCCCAAAATAACACAAACATCCCTTGAAAACCTGGCGGTTGACGCAGAGGTCGCGGTTATTAGAAATAAAAAAGATAATTTCTTAAAGCACTATAGCCCAACAACTTAAATGTTTTCCAAATCAAAATACCGTTAATAGCGAGGCCAAGGCGTTGGTATCTGTCAGGCAGAGAATTTTAACCGATAATATTGTTTTATCTAAAGCGGATAAAGGAAATACGTTAGTCATCATGGACCCTAATGAGTATAACTCCAAAGTCAGTGACGTTTTACAAACAGACAGCTTTTTGACGGTAAGTCAAGATCCCACCAACAAATATTAGGCCCAATTAAAGTTACTGTTAACGGCTCGAAATATATCTTTCCGGATAATTCATATTAAAAACTCAAAATTATTCCCATGAAGCCCCATTCTCCTATGCTTTATGGTTTACCAATACTACATAAAATCAATATTCCAATAAGGCCAGTTGTGTCGTACATTGGAGCTCCCACCTATAAGTTGGCAAAATTTCTTAATGTATATCATAATGTACATATCCGTGAAAAGATATCTTTTGAGCCAAAACACAGTCTTAAAAATAGTTTACATTTAATAGATAGTATAAAAAACTTAACACTACCCCCTTCTTCCAAATTAATTTCACTCGACGTTGAAAGTTTATTTACTAACGTACCTTACGAGGATTGTCTAAAAATCCTCAAGTCCTCTTTAGAAAATAAATTCATTCGTCATGGCGAGACAGGTGACATATTACTCGTACGACTGACAAGACTTTGCATGTCTCAAAATTATTTTCAGCAGCAGCGACGACCAGGCCAGTCGTGGCAGCGACGGTGGTGGGGGCATGCGGATTCTGTTCCAGATGGCGGACGACCGCAGCAGCCGAGGCAGAGACTACCGGAGCAGCCATGGCAGCGTCGGCATGTTGCACGTACTAACAGTAGTGGGTGGGTGCCGGCCGGCGCTAGGTCGTATGAACTAATTGGTGGCGGAAGCATACAAAACAGGTTAGATCAAATTGCATTCCTATTCTACTTTTTATGCTGAATCCGAATCTGAAGTCAAAATTCGAATATTCGAAAAAAACGCACACACAGACAAACATATAGATTTCATACAGGAACGGTGTTCCTGAAAATACTTTCTACTTAGAATCCAGTATATACTATAGTATATATTGCCTTACTGCCTAATAGCGCCTTCCAAATACGACACCTACCTGTTTTATTTTAACATTTTTAGAGAAAAGAAGTCATTACTCGGTAGTGTATATATATCGCTGCCGGAAATGGTGCCATAATCGCGCGCAGAACAATGCTCTTGGAAACTATATGTACTTGAAATATGTATATTATTAAAGTTGCACGTTATCATCATCATCATCAGCCTGTATTCGTCCACTGCTGAACATAGGCCTCCCTTCTAGAGTGCCACTCGTCTCGATCTCTTGAGCTCCACCTAGTGGGGTTCCTCCCACACTGTGTACCAGTACGGAGACGCCATTCGAGAACCTTTTTCCCCCAACGGTTGACTGCCACTTCAACTTACTTATTCTTTGGGCTATGTCGGTTAACTTAGTTCTACTGTGGATATCCTTACTTCTGATTCTATTACGCAGCGAACCCCCGAGCATAGCTCTTTCCATAGAATGCTGAGCGTCCTTGAGCTTCCCCATACGGTATGCAGTGACAGGCCACATCTCAGTTCCATATGTCATCTCTGGCAACACACACTTTTCGAAGACTTTGCTCTTCAGCCGTTGAGGTATTTTAGACGAGAAGATGTATCGAAGTTTTCCGAACGCTGCCCAGCCGAGTTGGATCCGTCTGTTGACCTTTCGGCCGAAGTTGGACTTACCTACCTACTTACTTACCAAGTTAGGTAAAGTTGCACAAACTAGGGGAAGCCCAAGCTCCGTACGTATCGATATTCTTAGAATTGTGACTTTCATACGTCACTTCTACAAAAAAGTGTTTGTCGTTTGTGTCATAGCAACTGTTATTTATAAAAAAATACCTACACATAAAAAAAACAGTCTATGTATTTTTTAAAGAACGTTGACTGTAGTTTTAGGCAAACAAACGTTATTATAGTATTGTGGAATTTCTAAATGATAATTTTATTACCTAATTACAATATCTATTATGCTTGACGTCTATGCTATCTTATTTTTACCAAAGGGAGATTTTGTACAAAAGTCGTCTGCGTGGGTACCTCTGTCTCACCTATTTCTACCGCCAAACAGCAATATTTATATATCTGTGTTCCGATTTGAACCGTGAGATATGGCAGAGAAATTACTGGGTACTGTGACGAAACAGCCTTAGGTCACAAGATTGACAGCGCGAGTAACATCCCATGGTGTTGCGAGCGTCAATAGGCTGCGGTGACAGCTTACCATCTAATGCGGGCCGCATGCTTGTTTGCCAATCTAGTTGTATAAAAAAAATGTAACGTTTAATGAATTGACATTTTATAAAAAATAACTTGCATGCCGCAGGTAATAAATACCGTATATACATACATTCATATACTCGTACATTTAATAATTGTGGCATAACAGTTGCTGACCGCGTTCGTAATGATGACGTAAGAAAGACAGTTGGTCTGAAAGAAAGTGTCGGTGTTAAGATAAGAAAAGACTTATTTTTTAGGGTTCCGTACTCAAAGGGTAAAACGGGACTCCATTATTGAGACTCCGCTGTCCGCCCGTCCGTCCATCTGTCCGTCTGTCACCAGGCTGTATCTCATGAACCGTGATAGTTAAGACAGTTGAAATTTTCACAGATGATGTATTTCTGTTGCCGCTATAACAAATACTAACAATTAGAATAAAATAAATATTTAAGGGGGCTCCCATACAACAAACGTGATTTTTAGGGTTCCGTACCCAAAGGGTAAAACGGGACCCTATTACTGAGACTCCGCTGTCCGTTCGTCCGTCCGTCCGTCTGTCACCAGGCTGTATCTCATGAACTGTGATAGTTAGACAGTTGAAATTTTCACAGATGATGTATTTCTGTTGCCGCTATAACAACAAATAGAAAAATACAGAATAAAATGAATATTTAAGGGAGCTCCCTTACAATAAACTTGATTTTTTTGCTCGATATTGATAACGGTAAGAGGTAGACGCTTGAAATATTCACAGAATATTTAGTTATATATTCAGTTTAAAAATAAATAATTAAATTAAAATAAAACAAATATTTAAGGGGGCTCCCATACAACAAACGTGATTTTTTTGCCATTTTTATAGATAAAAACCGGCCAAGTGCGAGTCGGACTCGCGCACTAAGGGTTCCGTACCATTACGGACCCCTTAGTGCGCGAATCCGACTCGCACTAGGCCGGTTTTTTTATCTTAACAGCTACACTGTCTTTGTTGCTCCGTTAGTTTGGACATGTAGAAAGAACTCAGGATGATAGAATGACGAAACAGATATACAATGCGAAAGTGGAAGGATGTAGGAGCCGAGATAGAGCAAGACTAACCTACCATGATCAAATTGGCCGTGTTTTATCAAACGATGATATCAGAAGCACTAGAAACCGCCGAGCGTGCATGAAACAAGCTTTGAATGTTAAAAAAGCGAGTGAGGTGTGTAAGGACCATGTTTTATAGCGCTCGGTCCTCTCTGCCTACCCCGCAAGGGTCCTGGCGTGAACATATACATACATACATTATGTATATATTATTAGTATGTATGTGTATTTTGATATTTATTGTCTTGTGTAATATAATAATAAAGCCGCGAGCAGGGATAGTCCAGTGGATAAGAGACCGATCTGTCGACCAACTGGCCCCGGTACGAATCCTGACATGTACTACTAAATTTGTGTTTACAGATCTATGTACATATTTGTAATTATCACTTGCTCGGCGGTGATGGCAAACATCGGTCTGGTTTTCCATCTAGGTTGTAGAGGTCTGACGAAAGTCACCCCATGTAAAAATCAGTATCTTCGCCAGATCCTTACGCTTAAGTAGCGGAGCCCGCCAATCCTAATGGATTAGGAAACGGGATAACGCTAACAAGAAGTTTTTTTTATACATACAAGCATACAGTCCACTTGATGTAAAGCAGTTACCGTAGCCTATTAACGCTTGTAACATATATCACTCGATGCCTCCCCTGCTGCTTACATAGCAACTCCTTAGGAGCTTACTGGTGACCTCCCTCACACGCAGGAACACAACAACCCTCTAGGGAGTTGTTATTTGGCTGCGGTTTTCTGTGACATGGAGGTACGTACTTCCCCAGGTGGGCTGCTTTGTGCAGTCAGAACCCGTTATATACGTTTTCCCATATATTTCGCGGTCGTATACGACCACCCGGGTTTCGAAGGGTTAATGCGACCTATCTCATTGTAAGAATACAGTAAGGGGGTGGCGATATTCTTGTGTGTACACATGAATATATAAAAATCGGCCAAATGCGAGTGGGACTCGCGCACGAAGGGTTCCGTACCATTATCTATAAAAAATGCAAAAAAAATCACGTTTGTCGTATGGGAGCCCCCTTAAATATTTATTTTATTATATTTTTTAGTATTTGTTGTTATAGCGGCAATAGAAATACATCATCTGTGAAAATTTCAACTGTCTAACTATCACGGTTCATGAGATACAGCCTGGTGACAGACGGACGGACGGACAGCGGAGCCTCAGTAATAGGGTTCCGATTTACCCTTTGGGTACGGAACCCTAAAAATGTATTTCGATAGACGTGTGACCTAACATAAGAAAGGTCTGGTTCTCCCTCCGGCTCGTGGAGATCTGACAACAGTCGCTACAATCGTGCTCGGTGGCTCAGTCGTGAATGACGCGACTTTGACATTAACGCTCGTGGGTTCGATTCCCACACAAGGCAGACATTTGTGTGCATGAACATGTCTGTTTGTCTTGGCCTGGGTATTTTCTATGTATAATAAGTATGTATTTACAAAAAGAAATGTATTTACGTATGTATCAGTTGTCTAGTACCCATAACACAAGCTTCGCTTACTTTAGGCTAGATGGCGCGGAGTAATTTGTCCGACAATATTTAAAAAAATGTTTATTATTTTATTTAAAAAAATATTTCAAATTCAGTATCTCCGCCCA
Source organism: Pyralis farinalis (assembly GCA_947507595.1). Classification (NCBI taxonomy): domain Eukaryota; kingdom Metazoa; phylum Arthropoda; class Insecta; order Lepidoptera; family Pyralidae; genus Pyralis; species Pyralis farinalis. Next base: position 5,702,181 of record OX382263.1, read on the forward strand.
ATCTTTAAACATAGGTGGCGGACCGCGCTAATTCTAATAGATTAGGAATAAGTAATAATAAAACCATGATACCGATTCTCCTCACTCCCGAAGATCGAGTAGTGGAGAATACAACTAGCATTGTCTTAGGTTTTCGCGATTGTTACACATTGAATTAAACAAGTTTTAACGGAAGTATTGCGTGTTTTATTTATTTTGTTAAACCTGACGTTTCGAATGCTCTGCAGCGTCCGTGGTCGCAGGAAGTCTTCCTAACAAAATAAATAAAACACGCGATACTTCCGCTAAAAATTGTTTAATTCAAAATACAACTAGCAGTAAGTCCGCCTTTTGTACCCAAAATGTCGTGATCAATAAACCTTAAAAAAAAATATCGTAACAAAAATCCATCGGCCGGAGCCACGGGTAGGCAGTAACTTCGACGAGCTCGTTAGCGCAGTGGTGAAACGCGCTGTTACGTTACTTTGCCACCATCGTTTGTGGGTTCGATTCCCACACAGGACAAAAATATGTTTGCATGTCTGTTTGTCTTTGTGTGTCTCTTTTTAAGATAGGAAGGGCGCATCAAAGCAGAACTGCTCCCTACTTCCCCAGACGGGCGTCTGGGGAAGTACGTACCTTCACCTCACAGTAATCTGCAGCCAAATTACAACTCTCTGCAACAGTGTTGTCTTTCTGTGTGTGAGTGAGGTCTCCAATAAGCTTCCAAGAAGTCGCTGTGTTACCAGCAGAGGTGGTATCGCGCGAATGATACTTAATGTATTGCAAGCGTTCGTCCTCACAGAAAACCGCTGCCAAATAATAACCCTTTGAGTTGTTGTGTTCCTGCGCGTGAGTGAGGTCCCCAGTAAGCTCCTAAGGAGGTGCTAGCGGTTAGCGGTGTTAGCGGCAGACGCGTAATCACGCGAGTGATACTTAAGGTATAGCAAGAGTACATAGGCTACGGCAGTCGCTTTACATCAGGTGGACCGTACGCGTGTATGCCTCGCGACGTTGTAAAAAAAACTTTATCATAGTATCTGTGGATATCCAAGGATCTCAGTGAGAATTAACACTGGGTACCTACGTCATTTCGAGCACTAGCCTTCTAACCAAACCGGTTAAGCAACCGTCCCAGATTATAAAATGAGTCGATTTTTGTAACGCTTGACCCTGGTTACTGTTATTCTGATTTAAAATTATAGATTAATTATTGCGCTTTGGTTTGTAGCTGTACGCATTACGTTCGTGAGCGTCCCAGCTAGAATTGATTCCAAGAATGGAATCACTATCTTTATATATAAAAATGAATGTTTGTCTGTATGTCCTCTATGGACTCAAAAACGGCTGGGCAGATTTTGATGAAATTTTCAGGGAATATTCAGATCACTCCCGTGGGTGATCCTGTGAAGTTTGCTAGCGATCACACGCACGAGTGATCTGATCGCTAGCAAAAAGCTTGTATATTATAAAACAAAGTCCCACGCCGCGTCTGTCTGTCTATCTGTTCGGGATAAACTCAAAAACTACTTGGCGTATTTTCATGCATTTTCACCAACAGAGATTCCGGAGGAAGGTTTGGGTGTATAACTTGTAAAGATTTTGTGTAAATCGGTTGAATTGTGACGATAATTGTAGAAATTACGGTTTTCGTACCTTATTTTCCCTGTAAAGAAAAATTCTCGTGCGCTTCGGCGAGTGCACGAGGACTGCTAATATAACTTCAGTCCAGTCAATAAAGCGCGGAAAACGACCGAAAAAAAAGTTTCTTATAGGAAGATGGATCAAAAAAATTATTTTTGCATTATCTTCTATGAGTTCTATGAGGTCATTCGTGACTAGCAAGCGAAGTGACTAGCCCCCCCCCCCCCCCCAACACCCCCAAAACTCAAAATTAACACCTTTCTCACCCCCCATTTTAAAAAAAATTGCAAAATATAGTAAAAGTGAAAATTAATGACTGATAATGTCCCCTAGTAGGTTATCGGGATCGCTGATCACGAACCCCGCTTTAGTTTTCCGGAAAATTCACACGGGGAGCGGAAAATCGGAAAATTTGGTTAATTTCCCTACTTTTTACTGCTTCCTTCGGTGTTGTCAAATTGGGCTCGCACCTGAAGATGAATAATGATGTTTCTGATGTCAAGACGTAAATTTCGACAGTCCCATGCGCCGCACGCGCGAATCGAAGATTACCGAGAGAACCCGATGTTTGACTAAATTCGCCGTTAAAAGAGGCTTGCATTTGCAAGTCTCTCACTTACCAGATGCACATACGTTCTCCTTACACTTTCATCTTGCAATTTTTCGCTCTCTATCCTTTCATGATCTCCCGAAAGGGTACGCACTCGCCAATGCCTACACTTCGTAAAAATACCCACAAACCGGCATAACCACCAGGTAGTGGTCCGTCTCAAGAGTGGGGCCTCTAAAGTCTCTTGTATCCTTTATAGTATTTCGGAGACGTTTATCTATTAAAATCAAATCAATCACACTTTTTTGGTCATTCCGTCTCCATGTATACGTGTGAATATCCTTATGATGAAATAAAGTAGTCGACACGAGGTGGTTTCGTTCCATACATAAATCTAGTATTGACTTACCTGCTTCGTTCACTCTCTTATCTCCATACGGACCAAGAACAGCTTCATAGCTGTATTGCTTAGTCCCAACCCATCCATTCAAATCTCCACACATAATCACTCTTTCATTCCCTTCATCTAAGTCCAGAACATCCCTCACAGACTCCCAAAACTTCTCTAGTTCTTCAGCACACGCTGAGCTTACGGGAGCGTATGCTGCAACCAGAAATACTCGCGTGATGCCCAGTTTAATACGAACCCAGAGAAGTCTAGGCCCTACCAAACAGTAACCTCTTACACCAGTGGCTAAGCGAGAGGAGAGTACGACACCTACACCAGCACTGACATGATCGTCCCGGTCTACCCCAGACCATAGGGCCATCATCCCACCGGGCAGACCATCGGTGTCGCTCCCCTTGCGCTTAGTCTCTGTCACACATAAAGCATCCAAACGTCTATCATTCATTACGTCTATCAGTTCGTTCGTCTTATCATTCAATCCACCTCTCACATTTCACGTGCCTATGCGGCACTCGGCTCCTCTCATCCCACCGGAATTGGCGCTGCGTGGTGGGTGGCGGCCCCCACCGCCGCATGCAGCTATATTCGCACCGACGGTGGCGGATCGGTGCGCGTCGCCTCCGGGGGACGCCCTAATCCGCACGTCGATGCGCTCTTGGTCCAGAATTGCAATCGATTGATTAGCAGGGGTCGCGAACATGACCCCCTAATCAAATTGATGATGTGTTGAAAAAGGACCAAATCAAAAGCACCCAAAACCGAAGAGCATGCATGAAGAGGTTGATGAGTGTGGATGTAGCGAGAAGGGTATGTTTGTATCGGTGCACCTGGGGTTCCATAGTCTATGCCTACTCCAATGGGAGACAGGCGTAATGATTTGTACATTGTTACATTAAAGGTGTACAAAGGTGAACTTATCTCTAAAAGAGATCTCTTCCAGCCAACCCCGCAGGTGGTAAAAGATATCGTCGTTGGCCGGGTCACAAAAAATAATAGGTACGCAAAATAAATATGAATAAAAAAACAAATTACTATAATATACTAATATACTTAGTATTTACAAATTAGATTTATAAGATAGATTATAATACTCATATTTATAGGTATATTTATTTATATACTTGTATACAAATAAATAAATGCATGCACTACATAGATACACACATCAAAAGTGTCTAGGGATCAACATATATTTTTGCAATAACTTTTCTCCTGATTGATATTAATTAAAATTTTCTTTAAGGATTCATCAAATAAAGTGTTTTCGTTTGTCTACAGTAACGATAAACCAAGTCACCTTTGCATTAATAAAGAAATTTGCCATTTTCATAATAAAGGGATTTTTGACATTTGAACCACTAACATTAAAGTTCGAAAAAAAGACTGAAATAACAGTTTTCTTTAAAATTTTATTGGGTAACTTAAACAATTAATAATCCGTGTTTCTACCGCGAACACTAACAACACGTGGGAATGATAGAAGCTGGTTCCCGGCAACGTACTGTGGCTTTAGCTCTGAATACAAGTCAGAGTGTTATCAGTCGACTTTGGACACGTTACCGAAGCACTGGTACCGTGGCTGAGCGCCATGGAGGACGGTATCGCTGCACCACACGGAGACAAGACCGATACATTCAAATCACAACTCGAAGAGCTCCAACAATAACCGCCATGATGTTAGCCGTGACGCTTCATAACTCTTCAGGGAACTTAATTAGCGACCAAACAGTCAGAAACCGCTTGCATGAAGTGAACCTTCATTCCCGAAGACCGCTAAGGGTACCACCTATAGCAATGCACAATCGTAGGATTCGATATCAATGGGCTCTTGAACACAGAAATTGGGCAGAAGAACAATGGCGTTTCGTGTGCTTTTCTGATGAGTCTCGTTTTGGTATGAGACCGGATACAAGACGTATACGACACTGGAGAACCCCTGGACGCCAACAGCGATTAAAATCCTGCCAGGAAGTCCATCCTTATAGTGGTGGAACCATCATGGTATGGGCGGGTATTTGGATCGGCGGAAGAACCGAGTTGATTTAGATCAGAGGCAACCTCAACGCTCAAATTTATGCTGAGACGATTGTATCAGACGTCATCGTTCCTCTACAAGTGCAAATCGGTCCCTTATTTCAGTTAATGCATGATAATGCACGATCGCACACCGCAAGAGTTGTAAGACAGACTCTAGAACTAGAACCCGATTGAGCATGCATGGGATATGCTACAGAGAAGAGCTCTGCCGAATATGGAGGGTATCCAGTCGCAAGAAGACCTTTTTTTGTTGTTGCAACGAACATGGGCGGCCATTCCACAGCGTGATTTGGATGAACTCATTTTGAGTATGCCAAACCGATGTTCTTGTGTTGTTAGTGTTCGCGGTAGAAACACGGATTATTAATTGTTTAAGTTCCCCAATAAAATTTTAAAGAAAACTGTTATTTCAGTCTTTTTTTCGAACTTCAATGTTAGTGGTTCAAATGTCAAAAATCCCTTTATTATGAAAATGGCAAATTTCTTTATTAATGCAAAGGTGACTTGGTTTATCGTTACTGTAGACAAACGAAAACACTTTATTTGATGAATCCTTAAAGAAAATTTTAATTAATATCAATCAGGAGAAAAGTTATTGCAAAAATATATGTTGATCCCTAGACACTTTTGATGTGTGTATATATTTAATTACAGTGTTTGAGATCAAGCGAGCCGTATGCTTCTCTACGGTACATGAAAAATGTATTGCTGAGAGATTTCACAACACGATCCAAGATACAGTCTATTGATACACTTTCAATTAAGTCTTCATTCACTTTTTCACATAAATGATGCTTTGTGACTCCTTGACAAGATAAGAAGCCCGTCTGAGGAAGTACCTCCACCTCACACCTGCCTACACTGCCTACTCTGTAGTAACTTTTGAAATTAAATTTGTTTTTGTTTCAGGTTGTTTCTTACTCAATTCACAAGACAAATTCTAAATAATTTTATTTTAGTGTAAAAATAAGTTTTGTTTGCCTCGTTCAGCTTATTTCATTTTTATAAGTTGTGTATGTGCCAATGATGTATGTCAATCATTACATTTTGCAAGTACCTATTGTATTGTATTCAAACGCCTTGGGTACAACATTTTTGGTCTTTTCTTTTACTTGTTGTTTTGACAACATTGTAGAACAATTACAATTTTAGTAACAGTGTAACGCCCGGGTAAGATAAAGATAAAAATAATTTATTTGCCATTTTAGTTTTAATCTCTCTTTTTTAATCTACCAGCATTTCGAATATGTGTCTTATACTCCATCGTCCATATATATTACAATAAATATATGTGGCTGTGCATATAGTTATATCAAATGGTACAATTAAAGATATATTAATAAATGTGCTGAATTTTTCCAAACATCTCTGTCAGTTACATAGTCATCGATTCTGTAATAACCTTTCTTATACAGAGTATTTCTGATGTACCTTTTGAACATATTGCCATGCAAGGACAGAACTGTTTCAGGTAATTTATTATAGAATGGAATACAATTTACAATAAAAGATCTAACAGTCTTAGCAAGCCGATGTCGATACGCAATGTGTTCCAGAATATTTGTACTTGATATCTGTTACGACGTATATTGTACATTTGTTTGTTTGAAAAGGCTATATCATTTCTGCCTGAAATAAACTGGAAGAAGTAAACGATCAGTAAGGACAACGCCGGTCCTGGGGTGGAGTGAGAGGAGCAGTCGCTCTAGACGGCGGGCGGCGGGCGGCAGGGGGTGCCAAAACGCCAAATGCGAAAAACAATTTCCAAATAATTTTATTTAATTTTGATGGATGAATACTTTTTATAAAAACTTCTAAAGTACAATGTACGTGAAATGGGAGCGTTGCCCAAAGGGCGCTGAAAGACAATCTCGCTCTACTCTGATCAAGAGGTAGAGCCGGCGCTGAGTAGGGATATTGATATCCAGAGGTACAGTGGAAGTCCCTTGTGCCTGTAGCATGAGTCCTTCGCCAACCTCTTGGCGATGGATAAGCATTTTCCCATCGGGAAGAAAAAAGAGGATATTCACATTGCATCGAAACACTAAAAGATAACAGATAACAATTCTTTATTTGCCTTTAGACCCTCACGGGCACTTAGACACGTCTTACATTTTAAAAATTATGTCTAATTATTTTTTTAAGTTTTTCTCTTTTTTAATCTATCAGCATTTCAAATGACCATTGGCGAAGAAGAAATGCCAAAAGAAACTTGCCAATATAGGTATTTTTTTTCCAAATCATCTTAGCAAGCCGATGTACTGGCATACGCAATCTATTCCTGCATCTAAGATTTTCACTACATTTTGAAAACGAATTTATATTTTTACGAGCATACATTATGTGCTCATAAATGTACTGAACCGTGAGGATATTTATTTCTTTGAATAGTTCTCTAAGTGTCTATATTCAAAAAGGAATCTAAAGGTTATACGTCAAAATGTTTGGATTCAGAGTAAAAACTTTTCGAATTCGTTTCGAAAATGGATTTCCGAGGCAATAGGAATACACCCACAGATAGAGTGGCAAGGGGTCACCGCTCCCATCAGGTTTTGAATGTTTGGATATTGTGCGACCAGTTTTTTGCGAGACGCGGTTCGATAAAAGAAACATTTGCAAGCATGACGTGATTATTGATATACAAATATTAATTGCATATTAAGAAGTTAATAAATTCGTAATGACAAAACAGATATACAATGCGAAAGTAGAACGATGCAGGAGCAGAGGAAGACTAAGACTCACTACCATGACCAAATTGGTCATATTTAATAAGCCCTAGAGACCGGTGCATGAAAAGATCTATGAATATAACCGAAGCGAGTTAGGTGTGTATGGACCGTGTCTTATACTCGTAGATTTTTTGTGATAGATGACCTAGACTGATGAGAGTGGTGTGATGACTGGTACCTAGGACCTACCTAATTATTTTCAAGCTTTTAGTCCATTATCCATATCCTTTTTTTATACCGCTAAGGTGGCAAGCAAGCATACGGCCTGCCTGATGGTAAACAGTCACCGTAGCCTATGGACATTTGCAACACCAGGGGTGTCACTCATGCGTGACTAGAAGAAGAAGAAGTTAAAAGAAGTTTTACTTCAGTCGTGTGGTCTACAGCACACTCGATTTAATATTTATTTTACAAGAGCTACAATCGCTTCCAAGACATACAATCTCATCCACTTGCTCCAACACTACATCATCAACCGTTATCTTCGTGTTCGTTCTGGCTGTCTCTCTTTCAAACACCATTATCTTAATCATATTCAAATGTAACCCTCTCTTCATACAATCATCTCTCATTATTGGAACTAGTGTTTGCAGTGAATATGGTCGTATATCATACAGTACAAGTATAAATACAAGGTGTATACAATTCATTCGATAAAATTTGCATGGGTATATTTTGATTTTTTTTATACAACGTCGGGAGGCATACAATGTGTCAAAATACTAGTTTGGCAATTTATAGAACAAGTTGCAGGTTTTCGCATATAGCGACGTGTTAGCCAAAGAATGTCGTGGACATTTAAAAAAAAACCTACAACTAGGTTTTTTTATAATACAGAACACGTTCAAATAATGAAATAATGCGATCAAATTTTCATGCGTAATGTTTGTATGGTGCCCAGTACGAAAAAATACACATTTTTATAAACATATATGTCGCGAAAGGTAACCAGGGAACGTTCGGAATATGAAAAATGAAAGACAATCTATTTGTTAATTCATTGCATTTCATTATAATGGTAAAGGGTAATGTTTGTATGGTACCCAGTACGAAACACTACACATTTTTATTAACAAACTAGCTACCCACCCCGGCTTCGCACGGGTGATCTGATCGCTACCAAGCTTCACAGCATCACCCGCTGGATTGATCCGAAGATTCCTTGATAATTTCATCAAAATCTCAAAGTCCATAGAGGACATACAGACAAACATTCATTGTTATATAGGTACGAGTATAGATATGTCGCGAAATGTCATACCAGGGAACGTTCCTCTTTTGAAAAATCAAAGAACATCTATTTGGTTATTCATTGCATTTCATTGTTTCACAACTTTCGGATCTTATAACGAATTGACGAGCTCGGTGGCTCAGTCGTGAATGACGCGACTTTGACACCAACGCTCGTGGGTTCGATTCCCATGCATGGCAAACATTTGTGTGCATGAACATGTCTGTTTGTCATGGTCTTGGTATTTTCTATGTATAATAAGTATGTATTTACAAAAAATATATATTTACGTATGTTTATCAGTTGTCTAGTACCCATAACACAAGCTTCGCTTACTTTGGGGCTAGATGGCGCTGTGTAATTTGTCCGACAATATTTATTTATTTATAACAGTGACAATGCACACAATGCACCTTAGTAGATATGGCTAGTGAAAGAGATTAAACCAATAGCAAACTACAGTTACTTGCGTCTAAAAAGCTTGAACGGGATCTAACTAGAAGGGAAAAGGATAAGTAGGTAGTATATAAAAACATACGGCCTATCTGATGGTTACCGTAGGCTATTAACGCTTTTAATATATTAAGTACTCGTATCACACGCGCTATGCCTCCTCTGCCGCTTACACATCAACTCCTTAGGAGCTTACTGGTGACCTCACTCACACGCAGAAACAGAACAACCCTTTAGGGAGTTGTTATTTGGCTGCGGTTTTCTGTGAGGTAGAGGCACTTCCCCAAACGCGCTGCTTTGATTTGCCCTACCTCTCTTAAAACATCCAGACCTAGACAAACAGTCATGTTCATGCAAATGATTGTCTTGTGTGGGAATCGAACCCACGAGCGTCGGTGTCAAAGTCGCGTCATTCACGACTGAGCCATCGAGCTCGTGGAAATTCACATTGCTTCGAAACATTGTATACGAAACGGTATCAAATAGTATAAAAATATATCTGTGTGAAAATGTATGAATCTGAGTGAAAACTTTTCGAACCCATTTCGACTTGCCGATGCAACGCCAATACTCCCACAGGTAAATATTACTTGACCAGTCAAATAAGACGAATTCATATACAGACATGGTTCCCGTACCAAAATTTAACGACAGTTAAGCCGCCGTTCCTGCCTGCGAGAGAAAAGTACGGGGATACTTATCGCTTGATTTGTAAGGAAACTCAGTAAAGGTCGAAATATTTGCCATTTTTATCTGGTCTCTTTGAACGCAATTTAGATAGTTTATTCAATAAACCAACTGTTTGAAACTACTTAAAATTTAATACTATATTTATTATAATAATAATTAAAATTCTAGTTTGGCAATTCATAGAACAGGTTGCAGATTTCCGCATACAGAGACGTGTTAGCCTAAGAATGTCGTGGGCATTTTTAAAAAACTTAGTTGTATATCATACAGAACACGTTCAAATAACGAATTAATGCGATTAAATTTTCATGCGTAATGTTTGTATGGTACCCAGTACGAAAAACTACACATTTTTATAAACATATATGTCGCGAAAGGTAACCAGGGGACGTTCAGAATATGAAAAATCAAAGAATCTATTTGTTAATTCATTGCATTTCATTATGTTATTCACAACTGTAGGATCTTATAACAATGTCAATACCATGTCAATACACATACCTAATGCACCTTGGTAGGTATGGCAAGCTTGAACGCGATCAAACTAGATAGGAAAAGGAAAAGTAGTATATAAAAACATGACGTATATTCAAAAGTAAACGTGGAGAATGCGCAAGTTTGCATTGCCAGAGGAACACCTGGCTCGTCAATTATATAACAATTCAATTTTTTTTTTAATTTGTTGGCCATTTTGACCGTGTTCCTTAAGAGATGGGAACGGTGTTCCTGAACAATCCTATTCTACTTTTTATGCTGAATCCGAATCTGAAGTCAAAATTCGAATATTCGAAAAAAAAGTTACAGACAAACACACAGACAAACGTATAGATTTCATATAGGAACGGTGTTCCTGAAAAGTATAAAATGAATGTGCTTACTAAAGAGTTTTGCACATCTCTCCCGGGAGGAGCAAAGTAACGAAGTTAGTCCGCAGACTGTACCTGATGAAAGGATATTAATAAATGGTGAACAGAATGTACTTATCATTCAGAAGTGTGCAAAATTGAACAAAACGAAATATTAGAAAAGTAGGTAAAAAATAACCAAATCCAATATAATATACCTAAATAAACATAAAAGATAAACAAGATTTATGAAGGTACTACACGATAAGCTTTACTAATTTCTTACACGGTCGTTTTAAGATCCCGGCTGAAGTTTTAACATCAGCGACCCTAATAATACAATCAGGCCCAGGATAAACGTTGACAATGAGACCTCTTGGCAATAATACATTACGCGGTAGATTGCTGTCTGCTATAAGAACTAGATCTCGCACACAAATCTCAAGAGCAATTCCACCTCCACGCCTCTGATGTAAGGTTGGTAGGTTTTATTATATTATTAATTCAACGCGACCAAAAGTGATCAGCTAGTCGTATTGCCTCACGCTAGCCTGTCCACCCTGTGAGGTCCGCGTCCTCCAAACTTCCAGGAATAGCTCGTCCAGGCTAAGAGCCAATAATTAAATGAAATGGGGTTAAGGCCTCCTCACTTTCCTGATCGACGTCAACGTGCGTTAAAGAATTTATTACTGCTTCAGCTTCAGATAAGAAGGACGCTAAAACTTCTGACGTTGGGATTTAATCCTTCATAGTTTTTGCATTGCAAAGCAGTCTTTACTGATTTTACAAGACGCTCCCATGCTCCTACCATGAAAGGGGCTGCGGGTGGTATGAGATGCTATTCAATCTTCATTAGCGGCGTCGTCTTCAACAACCTCTCCGTCAAGCTCTCTTAGTTGGCGGTTTGCTCTAACAAATGCTGTGCCGTTATCGGAATAATTTGAAACGGCCTACCTCGACATACTACGTAACGTCTTAAGCTCATCATGGTAGACTGTCGACAATCTCTAGGTGTAAAGCTCGTGTAACAAGACAAGTAATACACCTATATAAAGCGTTACGTACTTCTTTTGTCGTCGACGTCCAATGGCGGGTCGGATCGTGCCATAATAATCAAAACCAGAAAATGTGAACGGAACCTGTGATGAGCCAGTCTTGCTTCAGGGATATTTCCCATTGGAGGATGGAAAGGGACCGTCATTTTGATGGGGCACAACTGGCAACCATTAACAATGGATCTGACTACTACGAAGTGAAATTATCCAGTAGTCTTGACGTATCTCATACAATTTCTAAATTTGCGTGAGCAGCATTCTGGTGCATATGTTGAACTAATAAACGGACAGCAGGGTGTTTACCATCAAGTATAGGAGGGCATTTCATTTTAGTGTTTATAACAGGTGCAGCAGTAATTCGACTTGACAACCGTATTAGATGATCGGTATAGACTTTTGAAGAAATATTTTTAAGGCGACTGCGTAACGGTAATGGCTCATTATCTCGCAGTCTATGATAATCTTCGTATCTAGTATCGTAGATTAGATGGCACTGGCGACAATTGCTTCGGCTTTAAGGTAGCCTATGTATTTCATGAACTTTGTTGGTATCTAATTAGGCACAGAGATAACAATCAATCCGTCCTTGGCTATGGCCACCCAAGAAGTGAACGATATCATGCCGTTTTGAACGAACGGTTCGGGCCAAACGATGAATGATTTAATAATAACTATTTAAAAGAGGTATAGTTAAGCGCTAGTCGTCCAATTTCTAGAAGGTTCTCAGATTTAAATCTGTTTAAAGAATTATTTTAGAGCTGAATGTTGAGATTTTTTAGGTATTTTTTAGAGTTCCGATATTAAAGGGGTTTTTTGAGCGACATCTTGTTGTATGCAGCGGTAACGTAAAAATCTATGGTAACGTGGATTGCGCTAATTGGAGCATTTTTAGATAATTTAGAATAATCTTTGTTAATTGGTAACGATAAACCGTTACCAGGGTACAATGAAGCAGAGGGTCTATGCTACAGTTGTGAACAACCGTGACGAACTGGTATACAGATTAAATACTGCTGCTGACAACATCAGACACGATACAAGAATGTTACGACGCGTTACTCAATCAGTGCTACCGCGTGTTTACAAGCAAAAATCGGACATTTAGAAAAAAATATGATTTAAGAGGGCGTACAAAGCTAAGTGGCGCCCTCGTTTTGTTTTTATTAATGACGTTGAATTTAAGACTAATTCCAAAAAATGCTCAATTCCGGCACTGAAGAACCATAGTTATGTTTTTTTGAAACTTATCTTGTATTAATTATCTATGTACAAATAAGCAAAATTTTAATTTTTGCTAATTGTGGCCGCTTATAGCAATAATCAAAATTATGAACAATTGTATATTAATAATAATACAGAATATGTCTCAAAAATACATAAATATAGTTCTACAGTGCCTGTATTGAACGTTTTTTTTAGATTTAGTCGTAAATTCAGCGTTATTAATAAAATAAAAAATCCGGCCAAGTGCGAGTCGGACTCGCGCACGAAGGGTTCCGTACCATTATCTAAATAAAACGGCAAAAAAATCACGTTTGTTGTATGGGAGCCCCCCTTAAATAGTTATTTTATTTTAACTTAATTATTTATTGTTAAAGTGAATATATAACTAAATATTTTGTGAATATTTGAAGCGTCTACCTGTTGCCGTTATCAATATCGAGCAAAAACGAGCAAAAAAAATCACGTTTGTTGTATGGGAGCCCCCTTAAATATTTACTTTATTCTATTTTTTTAGTATTTGTTATTATAGCGGCAACAGAAATACTTCATCTGTGAAAATTTCAACTGTCTAACTATCACGGTTCATGAGACACAGCCTGGTGACAGACGGACGGACGGACAGCGGAATCTCAGTAATAGGGTTCCGTTTTACCCTTTGGGTACGGAACCCTAAAAATGAAGGCCTCCCTTGCTTTATGCCCCCTCTTAATGTTGTTTCTTTTATTGGATAATGTTCGTAAAGAGTTCGGAAAATATGGACACCTATTTTTCGTTTATTTTATAAATACACGATTTAAAAATTATTTTACATCGTTTTACTTCAACTTTATAATTGAACTAGCTGTGCCCGCGACTTCGTCCGCGCGGAATAGTTTTTTTTTATTGTTTATTTATATTAATAAAAATAAAATTACATCAGCTATCTGCCAGTAAAAGTCCCGTCAAAATCGGTCCAGCCGTTTCAGAGATGGCTAATCTGCTGAACTGATTCTCAAGTTTTCTTCCTTTCCTGATTCCTGAGTCTCAAGGACAGGAAATCTGAAGATCTTGCTATTTGTAAACGGTTTTATAAGAGCGAATATTTTGAAATATGCGGTATAAAAGATGTTGAGACGAATCTGTGTGTACTATGCTGTTATCGTAATCCTGACATAAAAAATTTTGACAGTTTTCTTAGCAGTATGGACATGTTATTGGAGCATTTTTTTCAATAAAAGGTGCATAGTTTGTGGAGATTTTAATATTAATATATTGGAAGACAACAAATATAATACAGAATTTATGAATTTATTACACAGTTATGGCTTCAGACATCTTATAACAGAAAACACCTACCAAAGAAATGACTCGCACTCCTGTATAGATAACATATTGACGAATCTAACAGATGAAAATGTCTTGAATTCTAATGTCGATCATAATAAGCTAGCGGATGGACACGCTGGAATTTTTTGCGATCTATTATTAGAAACAAAAGGGCCGTCAAAGAAAACCAATTCATGTATATTTAGAAATACAAGAAGTTTTTCTGATAATAATAAACAAAAATTTAGAGAGACACTAAAAAGCACAAATTGGGTAAACATGGGAATTAATCAGTTTATAGACCAATTTAATCACATATTTAAAGTTTGTTTTAAAAAAATTAAAAAGAAAATTAACTTCTACAAATGTGCAAAAGGAAATTGGATAACTAAGGGTATAAAAGTTTCTAGTACTATGAAACGATTTCTTAATGATATCAATAAATCTATTTGTGATAATACTATTCTCAAATATCGTGAAGAATATATGAGATTATATAGAAAAATAATAAGGGACGCCAAAAGGCGCGCAACACAAAAAGATATAGAGAAAGCTAAAGATAATAGTAAGAGCATTTGGAAGGTAGTTAATAGACAAAGAAATAAACACAAAAAAGTTGACGTAGACGAAAAGTTGCAAATTAAGATAGATGACATATTAACTGATAATCCAGAAAAAATAGGTAATATATTCTCTTTACAGTTCGATCAAAGTAAACAACCAACTGGAAATAAAAAGAAAGCATCGGATTTTTTAAATTCTAACACTATCAAGATCGAGACTGACATGAGCTGGGAATTAATTACCCCTGCGGAAATAATTAATACAGTGAAAGCCATGAAGGATAAGAAATCCTATGGTTACGATGAAATTCCAATAACGATTATTAAAGAAAATATAGATTTATTAGCAGAACCTCTTGCACATTTATTTAACATGTGTCAAATGGAATGTGTGTTCCCTGACCAACTGAAAATAGGTCGCGTTTTACCAGTTCATAAAAAGAACTCAAAATATGACCCCAAAAACTACAGACCGATATCATTATTGCCAGTATTTTCAAAAATTTTTGAAAAACTCATAAAAAAACGACTGCTTAAGCATACAACTGAAAATAACGTTATTACTAAAAGACAATATGGGTATCAGAAAGAAGTAAGCACCGCTGATGCTGTTGGAACATTAATAGATGACGTGTTAATGAAATTAAATGACAAAAAAGAGTAGCGGGACTTTTTCTTGACTTGAGCTCTGCTTTTGATACAGTTGACCATGAAATTCTATTAAACAAGCTTGACCACTATGGAGTACGAGGACAACCTTTAGAACTATTTAAATCATATTTATCACATAGAAGACAGTATATTGAAATAAAAAACATAGATAATGGCAAGGAAACCACATGGACATCAAAGATGACAGTTATTAAAAGAGGTGTACCACAAGGTTCAATATTGGGTCCAATACTTTTTATACTTTTTATTAATGACCTAGTCGATTACATACACAACACAATTGATGATGTGAATGTTGTTGTATATGCAGATGACACAAACGCCATTGTAGCAGCGGAGAATTTGCTGGATCTTACCAAAAAAATTAACAAATTATTAAATATTCTAGATGAATGGTTTATTGCAAATAATTTAAAGCTCAATGTTAACAAAACATGTGCCGTCATGTTTAAATCCACAGCTCATAATAGAGATTCTTTGGACATTGTTTTAAAAGGCAATAGGATTGAAGTTGTAGACAATGTTAAATTCTTGGGTGTTTACATAGACTCTGCTCTAAATTGGAAATATGAACTGACATCAATAACAAATTCAGTCAGCTCTGCATGCTATGCTCTGAGAAGCTTAAGGGATATCCTTACTGCAGAGCAGCTAAAACTGATATATTTTGCACTAATCGAATCTAAATTTAGATACAGCATTAGACTGTGGGGAAACAGTTATAATTACAACATGGACAGAGCTTTTAAATTACAAAAACGAGCCTTAAGAGTTATTGCGCGAATACCTCAATGGCAATCCTGTAAAGAGATTTTCAAACAATATGGTATCCTTACAGTACCCAGCTTGTATATTCTTATTCTCCTAACAGATCTTGTAAAGAAGCTTGTAAAAAATGAAACCATTCAAAATAGACAATTACGTGAGAGCACAAGAAGGAAGAATATCATAAATGAGGTATTTCCTAGACTTACAATAGTTAAACACGGTGCAAGGTTTCAGGCAGCTCATTTATTTAATAAATTGCCTAGCGAATACAAAACAATAAGTAGCTGGAAGATTTTTAAAACTCAGCTGCATGCCCTTTTGTTGAAAAAGTGTTGCTATAGCATTGACGAATTCAAATTTTAATTTTAATGTATTATGTAGTAATTAATAATTTCAATGTTTCATTATTACTTTTTATTTTAATTTTTTTTTTTTTATTGGCATGTATATTTGACATTGTGTACTTTTCTTTTTTCTTTTGTACAATTACCATTCTTTTGATTATTATGTATTATTATTTTTTTTTTAATTCAACACAATGTAATTATTGTTAAGAATAAATAAAATGTAAAATGAACAAACAGACAGACGGACAGACAGACAGACAGACAAAAATTGTAAAAATATTCATTTTGGTATATGTACCGTGTATATATCCATATGCATTTAGTAAAAAGCGATTATTTTAATATTACAAACAGACACTCTAATTTTATTTATCTGTAGGATTTTCCGAGATATACATTTATTTTCCTTAAAGAACAGGATTTTCTTTTCCTGAATGTTTTTGCCTCTAGAGGTAATTTTCGGCAGTACGGACAATAAAATAGCCATAAAAATTAATTAAAGGGGTTATTTAAAAAAAAATATCGTTACTTTTCTCGATCATTTTAGATCCAGTTTTCAGGATCAAAGTCTGTCCCCAAGTTAACGAGACACATTATATAGAACACTTCCTTAGAAACAACAAGTTCCTTAAAAACATTAAGGACTTTTACTGGATTAGATAACCAAAGCAATAAACCGCTCGTCTGCATGAAGGCACCCGGCGCTCACATAAACGCGCCTAAATACCTCAGCGATACAAGCATATGGACTATGGACCAATGGGAGAATATTTTAACCAATGAGCCGATATGTGACGTGAAGTTGATACTCGAACTAGCCAATAAGAGCTGGCGCATTCTACTCTACCCTCTGACTCGAAGCGGTGAATTGAGTTACAATGTAATATATACGAGCTCGGTGACGCAGTGGTGAAACGCGCTGTTACGTTACTTTGACACCATCGCTCGTGGGTTCGATTCCCACACAAGACAAACATTTGTGTGCATGAACATGTCTGTTTGTCTTGGTCTGGATGTTTTAAGAGAGAACCTATATTAATACAGGTGCTAAAAGCGCTTCCAAGACATACAATCTCATCCACTTGCTCCAACACTACATCATCAACCGTTATCTTCGTGTTCGTTCCGGTTGTCTCTCTTTCAAACACCATTATCTTAATCATATTCAAATGTAACCCTCTCTTCATACAATCATCTTTCATTATTGGAACTAATGTTTGCAGTGAATATGGTCGTATATCATACAGTACAAGTATTAATACAAGGTGTATACAATTCATTCGATAAAATTTGCATGGGTATGTTTTTTTTTATACGTCAGGAGGCATACAAGCATACGGCCCACCTGATGTAAAGCGGTCACCATAGCCTATAAACGCTTGCAATACATTATGTATTACTCGTGCGATGCCACCTCTGCTGCTAACACAGCAACTCCTTAGGAGTTTACTGAATACCTCACTCACACGCAGGAACACAACAACTCTCTAGGGAGTTGTGTGTTGGAGTGGAGATACTTCCCCAGACGAGCTGCTTCGATGCGCCCTACCTCTCTTAAAAACACCCTGGCCAAGACAAACATACATGTTCATGCACACAAATGTTTGTCCTGTGTGGGAATCGAACCCGATCGTCGGTGTCAAAGTGCGTCAGTTTCCCATAGATCATTCGAATGAAATCGTGGGCACAGCCAATTTCAAATAGGTAAGTCTAAAAACAAGTACTTCAGCCTCCGGTTGCTACTAATCTCTATGATCAACTTGTTATTATCTCTCTATATTAGATAAGTACAGTTTGAGAAGGTCAGTCTGTATGTATATATATATATATATATATCTATATATAATTTGTATCCGGAAGCTACCGCAAGTCTGTTGCTAAATTTAAATGTGATTATTTTTTGTTAGTCCATATTGATATACTAGCTTGACCCCGCGACTTCGTCCGCGCGGAATTTAACAAAAAAGTTATTGTTCAGTAATAATTTTATTTATTTGATTTGATTATAACTTATAAGTATGCACCTAAATAAGCAGAGTAAAATAGCGAACAGCAATATAACAATAGATATGTATTATTTACTTCGTCCTCGCGGAATAGTTATTTTTTTATTATTTTTTTATTATTTATTTATATTAATAAAAATAAATAAAATTTCTAAAATAAAAGTAGCCTAAGTTACTACTTATTACATCAGCTATCTGCCAGTGAAAATCCCATCAAAATCGGTTCAGCCGTTTCAGAGATTAGCCGGAACAAACAGACAGACAGACTGAAGATGCGGGGGTTTGAATGAGGAAGCGGGGATCCGGTCGGAAACTAGAAAGTTATGGCGGTAGAAATGCGGCCTAAATTGGGATAGCGGGAGCGTATTGGTGGTAGGAAAAATTGGATGCGGTACTGGATTAGTGGTGGGTAACACAGCACTTACCCATATTCTTCCTTTGAAGAGTTTCGGCAGTTCCCAGGTGGCTGAGCGCGGGACTCCAAGAGATGGTTTGCGAAATGTTCTTATTATTTTAGGATTAACACCTCACCCCTGTGCACAGGTAACTACGTCAGCGGTAAACACTATTTTCTCCAACAATTAGTTAAATTATACAAAGTTTTAGCGGAAAAAACAGACCATGACGGACGTTCAGCTCGAAGCACGGTTAAATCTTTTCTTTCCATTTCTCTTATCTCAGTGCTGTGCGAGTGAAAGGGAAGGAAACAGGATTGGTAAGGTTCGCGGTCGCGCCAATGAAATCACTGCATGCGCCAGGGAGTTTTCAAAAAACAAAACAAAACGCGGCGTTTTCAAAGTGGCGCGAACACAGACAAAAATTGTAAAAATATTCATTTTGGTATATGTACCGTGATTACATCCATATGCATTTAGTAAAAAGCGGTTATTTTAATATTACAAACAGATACTCTAATTTTATTTATCTGTATGTATATAGAAGATGTATAGATAAATATAGTGCCGGCAAGAGTTATAAAAACAGAAGATAATTGTTCCTATTTTACGCCACACCGTTTCAAAACAGGGGTGTAATGTTTTCAGGTACATGCATGTAACAACAATTATCGTCACGGCTACACGCGTAATTAAACTTTGACATATGTCACCTATTTACATTATGCAAAGGATTGATAAACATAATTCCTACGCATGTCATGAATTTCGTAGATAAGTACATAACGTAACTAATTACTACCTAATTAGTTCACATATTGATCTATGTACGGCCAATGAAGTTAAGCTACAGCTGAGAGCTCTGCTGACCTTCTTGTTTCCACTTCGGCCGACGAACATATTGATCTATGGACGGCCAATGAAGTTAAGCTACAGCTGAGAGCTCTGCTGACCTTCTTATTTCCACTTCGGCCGACGAACTTATTGGTCTATGGACGGCCAATGAAGTTAAGCTACAGCTGAGAGCTCTGCTGACCTTCTTGCTTCCACTTCGGCCGACGAACATATTGCTCTATGGACGGCCAATGAAGTTAAGCTACAGCTGAGAGCTCTGCTGACCTCCTTGTTTCCACTTCGGCCGACGAACTTATTGCTCTATGGACGGCCAATGAAGTTAAGCTACAGCTGAGAGCTCTGCTGACCTCCTTGTTTCCACTTCGGCCGACGAACATATTGATCTATGGACGGCCAATGAAGTTAAGCTACAGCTGAGAGCTCTGCTGACCTTCTTGTTTCCACTTCGGCCGACGATCATATTGATCTATGGACGGCCAATGAAGTTAAGCTACAACTGAGGGCTCTGCTGACCTTCTTGTTTCCACTTCGGCCGACGAACATATTGATCTATGGACGGCCATTGAAGTTAAGCTACAGCTGAGAGCCCTGCTGACCTCCTTGTTTCCACTTCGGCCGACGAACTTATTGATCTATGGACGGCCAATGAAGTTAAGCTACAGCTGAGAGCTCTGCTGACCTTCTTGTTTCCACTTCGGCCGACGAACATATTGCTCCATAGACGGCTAATGAAGTTAAGCTACAGCCGAGAGCTCTGCTGACCTTCTTGTTTCCACTTCGGCTGACGAACTTATTGCTCTATGGACGGCCAATGAAGTTAAGCTACAGCCGAGAGCTCTGCTGACCTTCTTGTTTCCACTTCGGCCGACGAACTTATTGCTCTATGGACGGCCAATGAAGTTAAGCTACAGCCGAGAGCTCTGCTGACATTCTTGTTTCCACTTCGGCCGACGAACATATTGCTCTATAGAAATGAAGAACGTTGGTGTCAAAGTAATGGAACGAAACGCGTTTCGCCACTGCGCCACCGAGTTCTTCAAAAACCGATTGCCGAACGAAACCATAAAAGAAACGTGTGCTTCTCGGGACGCCCGACAGAAGCGATAATGCTAACTTAAATTAGTCTAAGTTGAACTATTTAATATAGAAAATCTTTAACTTGAGAAAAGCTTAGGTTATCACTTAAATTTTATGTATATTAATATGATAATATAAGGAAATGTTATGTATTAATAAAATCTTTAATTGATTATAAAATATATTTTATTCTTAGTTTTACATTATTAGTATTATTATTTAATCCTATTAAAGTAACAATTGGCTTATGGTAGCTATAATAAGCAACGAAAGTAAAATAAAAAAAAATAAGGGTCGGCAATGCATGAGTGACACCCCTGGTGTTGCAAATGTCCATAGGCTACGGTGACTGTTAACATCAGGCAGGCCGTATGCTTGATTGCCACCTAAGTGGTATAAAAAAAAACGAAATTTTTACATTGTATGTCATCAATAGGTTAGCGTGAGAGACGAGGAGCCTGCCTACCGCTGCCGTATGATAAAGGGAAGCCTGACAGACTGGCACCGTAACGCGTTACGTAACGAACCGGTTTACCCTCCCATAAGAAGTTCACTTCAACAAAATAAGTGTTCGGTTTTGAGACACGCCTGACGGTGAACACTCAAAACCGGTTGCTACTCGTAGCTTTGTTTAAAATGCATCAGCAATCGTAACGTAACCAATAAAAAATAATGTAATAGATGTTCTAAATAGTTAATATAATCAGGTGTTATTTTGGAAAGTCAAGTTTACATGCAATTTGATGTAAACTACTTTGGGTGCTTCCGTCCCCGATTAGTTCGTGCGAACTACTGCCGGCCGGCACCCACCCACTGCCGTTAGTAGATGCATGCCGCCGCTGTGGGTGGCTGTGCGGCGGTTGGTTGGTTAATAACGCTACTTAACAACAAGGCAGGTTCAAATCCACGCAAGACAAACATTTGTGTGCATGTTTGTTTGCCTTGGTCTGGGCGTCAATAAATAGATAAATAAATATTGTCGGACAAATTAGACAGCGCCACCTAGCCCCAAAGTAAGCGAGTAAGTGTTATGGGTACTAGACAACTGATAAACATACGTAAATACTTTTTTTGTAAATACATACTTATTATATATAGAAAATACCCAGAGCAAGACAAACAGACATGTTCATGCACACAAATATTTGTCCTGTGTGGGAATCGAACCCACGAGCGATGGTGTCAAAGTAGCGTAACAGCGCGTTTCACCACTACGCCACCGAGCTCGTCATGCGTCATGTCAATGCGCTGTCAAGTTTTTTTGTTCGACTTGTTAGTTACACACTAAGGAAATAACTTCTGGAGAGCCGATGGGACCGATATTACGTAGTAACTCAATTCACCGCTACGGGTCGGGGGGTGAAGTAGAACACGCAGCTCTTATTGGCTAGCTCGCAGATTTACATCGCGGTACTTATCGGCTTATTAGTTATTATTCTCCCATTGGATAGGCTCGAATCACTGAGATAATAAGGCGCTAAAACACAAATGACGAGCTCGGTGGCTCAGTCGTGAATGACGCGACTTTGACACCAACGCTCGTGGGTTCGATTCCCACACAAGGCAACCATTTGTGTGCATGAACAAGTTTGTCTTGGTCTGGATGTTTTAAGAGAGGTAGGGTGCATCAAAGCAGCCCGTCTGGGGAAACACCTCCACCTCACAGGAAACCGCAGCCAAATAACAACTCCCCTAAAGGGTTGTTGTGCTCCTGCGTGTGAGTGAGGTCACCAGTAAGCTCCCAAGGAGTTGCTGTGTAAGCAGCAGAGAAGGCATCGCGCGAGTGATACTCAATGTATCGCAGGCGTTAATAGGCTACGGTACCCGCTTTACATCAGGCGGGCAGTATGCGTGTATGGCTCCCGACGTAGTATAAAAAAAACGTTTAGTGGTTTATTATTTTGCAGAAGTACCTCACCTCACAGAAAAGCGTAGCCAAATAACAGCTCCCTAGAGGTGCATTACATCATTGAGGTGTCATCGCGCTAGCGAAACTTAATGTATTACAAACGTTCCGAGGCTACGGTAACTACTTTAGATCAGGTGGGCTGTATACTTATATGTAAATAAAGCTGTGTATGTATATCTTCATGCCAGATCCCTTGCGGTGTAGGCAGAGAGAACCGGTGCCCTGTTGCTGACAGATCCGGGGCACCACACCAACGCGGCCGATGGCATTTCGCGGGGTTGTTTAGTGGGTATACCGTCGGACAGCCGACGGGGAGTCCCACACTACCACCGGAGGCCACCCATGCACCGGTGGTGAGCGTAACGCATTTTTCCCCGCGTCACAAAAAAAAAAAAAAAAAAAAGGCAGAGAGAACCGAGCGCCATAAGACGCGGTCCTTACACACTTCACTCGCTTCTTTGACATTCATAGCTTTTTTCATGCACACGCCCTGGTTCCTATTGCTCCTGACATCATCTACTGATAAAACACGACCAATTTGGTAATGGTAGGTTAGTTTTAGCCTTCCTCGGCTCCAACATCCTTCCACTTGCATTATTTCGTCATTCTTTCATCCTGCATCCTTCAAAAAAGCCATCTGTTCATTGAAACAGTGAGAACCAAATATTAATTGAATATTTTTCAATTGACCTCATAATAAATCGCTTTCGGACCGGATTGCGTAGGTATATATTAATTGGACCGAAAGATATTCAATTTGCGAATTGATCGTTGCACATTTCACTTGTTTTTTTAATAGTTATGGATATTATAGTAATCCACTAACTCAACTAAACATTAAAAACTCAGAAGATCATTGGGGAATTACCATAAAAGTATTTTATTATATTATTGAGTCAATAGCTCCACACTTGGCATTTACTTTTAATCAATGTAAATATGGGCGTGTTCCCAGACTTAATGAAATTTAGTAAATTAATTCCATTATTCAAGTCTGTCTGTTTTCATTGACAATAATATACTAGAATTTATTAATAATACTGTATTTTTTGGAATTAAGATAGACTCAAAATTGCAGTGGGGCCCCCACATAAAGAAACTGCCAGTAAGCTCAGCTCTGCCGCATATGCCGTTAGGAGAATTAGATAATTGACGGATGTGGCTACTGCTCGCTTAGTCTATTTCAGCTACTTTCACAGCATTATGTCATATGGTATACTGTTGTGGGGAAGAGCGGCTGATATTGAAACTATTTTTATATTACAAACGAGAGCCATCCGCTCTATTTATAACATGGGCGCCAGGTAATCACTTAGAGAACTATTCAAAGAAATAAATATCCTCACGGTTACCTCTCAGTACATTTATGAGAATATAATGTATGCTCATAGAATATACATTATATTCTCATAACTATAATATCATTTTAATATATTTATTATAATGATATAATATAAAGTCATTTATATAAATGACTTTATATTATTTATAAAAATGTAACAAAAATCTTAGAAGCAGGAATAGATTACGTAGGCCAGGACATCGGCTTGCTAAGACTAATAGATCTTTTGTTGTTTTTAAATTACCTGAAACATGCAATTTGATCTAACCTGCTTTGTGTGCTTCCGCCACCAATTAGTTCATGCGGCCTAGCGCCGGCGCCGGCCGGCACCCACCCACTACTGTTAGTAAGTGCAACATAAGTAATTTTAGATTTTTTTGTAATTTTAAAATTACTCTCATGAACAAACAGACTTACGTAAACCATTCCCCACTATTAAATATCTTTTCGCTCACACCATCCACCCCCACCCTCAATTCAATATAAGGGACGGCACTGCGATGGATTTGTCACTTGTAGCATGTTATTCTTACGATTAACGTCTACAACGCCTGATGATGCCTCGTGGAGAGGCGAAACACGTGTCGCAGCGACGACCAGGCCAGTCGCGGCAGCGACGGTGGAGGTGGGGGCATGCGGATTCTGTTCCATATGGCGGACGACCGCAGCAGCCGAGGCAGAGACTACCGGAGCAGCCATGGCAGCGTCGGCATGTAGCACGTACTAACAGTAGTGGGTGGGTGCCGGCCGGCGCTAGGCCTCATGAACTAATTGGTGGCGGAAGCACACAAAGCAGGTTAGATCAAATTGCATGTAAATTTGACTTTCGCAAAATAACGCCTGAATCTATTAACTATTACCTGAAACAGTTCTGTCCTTACCTGACAATATGTTCAAAAAGCACATCAAAAATACTCTATGTAAGAAGGCCGTTTGTTTATCTACTGGCCTATCACTGATCTTCTGACAGGTAAGTAAATCGGTAAGTTACAATGACCCGTTTTCTATTCGAATTTGTCAATCAAACTACGTATCGATATCATGATATTAATTCTTATCCAACTAAACAGTTTCAACTATCGGCATAACTCTATATTAATTTATCTTTCTATCTATTCACCCGTGCAAAGCCGGGCGGGTCGGTAGTATATAAAGTAGGTAATCACCAAGTTGAAGATTTCAAAATAAGTTGATTTATGTAACAAAAAAATGATACATTGCATTTTTTCTCATTATACCAACACTTGGACCCTTACAGATTGGTCTGATACATGACTCTAATATTATTGCCAAGGCCGCTGTTTCGTCAGTCCCACACGCTACATGCTACGTAACTGTAATTGATATATTTATAGATTGCGGTAACTGAGCGTTAATTAGTCGTGTTTATATTTATTACATTATCAGTTAAACTAGTCGTATATTTCAATGGTCAACTGCGACTCGAACACGCACTGTAAAGGTTCCGTAGTTAACTGGCAGTTGAAATCGCGCGTGAAATCGATCACGAACGGTGCCGTAGTTAACTGCGAGTCGGACTCCATCACTAAAGGTTCCGTAGTCGTCAGAGGAATATAACTTAGATTGAAATCTTCCTAGCGTTTTTGACGAGCTAGGTGCAGTGGTTAATAACGCAACTTTGACACCAACGCTCGTGGATATTCAGTATGACAACAACAAGTATACAAATGAATATTCTTGTCTTAGGTTTTCGCGATTGTTACACATTGAATTAAATAATTAATCCATCCGTGTCGGTAGATGAAATAATTAAATAACCAATGTAAGACAAATGTCACCTTAGTCTTCCTGCGACCACGGATTCTGCAAAGCGTTCGAAGCGTCAGGTTCAACAAAATAAATAAAACACGCGATACTTCCGTTAAAAATTGTTTAATTCAACCAATGTTATTTTTTCATTTATTTATCATTAGGCCCTTATTTAGACACGTCTTACATTCTTTAAATTAGAACATATTGTGTCTTAATAATTTTCCATAGTTTTTTTTAGTTTTGAACTTTCTTTTTTAATCTACCACCATTTTGAAAATGACCATTGGCGAAGAAGAAATGCTATAAGAAACTTGCCAATATGGGTGTTTTTTTCATCATTAATATATATTACAATAAATATATGTGAGTGTAGGTACTATCCAATGACACCTCCGATAGATAGATTTTTTTTATTATTATTTTAAATTATATTATTTTAGTAATACATATAATGAGGATGGGTCGAGAGAGCAAGTCATGATCACAAAAGTGTCCCAATGGGCGGCGGGCCGGGGCTCGGCGTGGTCTGGCGCGTTGCCGTGTTCCCCTCAAAATGGTTGAATATGACGATGGCTGCCTCACGCGTCAACTCGAGAACGGGTGCTGCTCGCACCAGCTCTTGAATCCCATCTACATAAAATAACTATGCTGGTTCTGTAGTTTAAATGATAATAATAAACATTTATTTCAGACAACAGGTTTTAAAACACGGGTCCATAGATACATATCTTAAATTAAAATATATATGACAATATAAACTAATGACTAATTCCACGTAGAATTGGCCACGTGTAGCGCGTGTCATTAGGCAATCATTCTCGGAACTTCCGAAACACGATTCCCTCCGGCCAGAATTCTTCCTTCATGAAGGTCGGCAAATGATGAGTTGGAACCCTCACCACAAAGGAACTAAAGTTTACCTTGTGACGAGATTCCAGTCGCTCGACTCTCAACCTTAAAGACAAAGTACTTGTGCGCATCAACAAAACTACACTATTACGAAATATAAATACGTATAAGAAAAGGTATGGGCGAGCAAAACCAAGAGTTAAATTACTTGTAAAAAAGATAAACGACAAAAAGAAATCCCTACTGTACATGTACGGAAGTACTCTAAAACATATTTTTTTGACACCCTATATTTTCCACTCCACCTGCGTGATTATTATGTGTATTCATGCCAATGCCATGACTCTGAGCTAAGCCGCGGACAGGTATGGCTTCCTTGTGGGTTACGGAATCCTAAAAAATTGCCTAAGTGAATTCGTCTTACGCAAAATGACACGTAAATCTATTAACTATCCAATTTTTCAGTTTATGACATACTTTGATATATTATATGCTATTAAGCAAACTCAAAATTTTAAAAGGCGTACTGATTGGGACATAAATGCATGCTACTATGTTCATATGGCCCCGATAACGGGCCAAAAGTTCCGTACCATTCTATATATATTATTTGCTCAAGATACCTGTAAACGCTGAATAATATCGCAATGAGTTGGAGAGAAGAGAGTTGGTTTAAAAGAGAGTACCTATCCGTGTTGATGTGCAACCTGCCATGTAGGAAGAAAGTAAAAGGGGGAAAAATATGAAACAGATATGTAACTGTAAAGTTTTTTTTTTTTTTTTTTTATTGGGGACACGGCATGTGACATCCTGTGCCTACTTGATGGGCTGCAGGACACTGGTGTCCAGGAATAGAAGCCACGAAATACCATGCACTTCATGTCGTCTCGTGGCGTCTACTATGCCGGCCTTGAAGGTGCCTCTTTATATTCCTCTTAAAGAACCCAATGTCGAACACGTGTGGAGCCGGAAATACATCGGCGGGAAGTCTATTCCACCGGTCAGCAGTTCGGCACAAAAAGGATTGACTAAGTAGAAGGTTGTAGGAGCGGAGGGAGGCCAAGACTCTCCTACCACGACCAAATTGGTCTTGTATTTTTAGGGTTCCGTACCCAAAGGGTAAAACGGACCCTATTACTGAGACTCCGCTGTCCATCCGTCCGTCCGTCTGTCACCAGGCTATATCTCATGAACCTAGACAGTTGAAATTTTCACAGATGATAATTCTGTTGCCACTATAACAACAAATACTAAAAAACAGAATAAACTAGGGGAGCTGGGCCTGCGGCGCATTGGCAGAGCTGCCTTTGCATAATAAGTAAATAACAGCAAGCTGCGTAAGCAGAGCTGCTAACTCTAACCCTAACCCTAATGGTATGTACAGGAATATGATGAGTCTGTTGCCCCTAAACGGCGATAGTGATCGTGTTGTTGTTTTTCAGTGGTCGCCATACGCGCTCCAATAGACTTTGTATTGGAACGATTTTTGGGGCGATAACATCACTTATCGATATCCTTTATTGAGCTAATCGAAATTTAATCTATTTTAGGGGAATCTACAATACTTAAGGTTTTTCACGTCGGACAATCAGCTCTCTAGCTTCAAAACTGAAGGAGTACTACGTGTAACTGTCGAAAACCGCAAAACTGCAAAAAAGACAATTTTCTCAGTTATGAAGCTTCGCTAGCTAACGCAGCTCTGCAACTAAATATTTAAGGCGGCTCCCATACAATAAACGTGATTTTTTTGCTCGTTTTTGCTGGATATTGATAACGGCAACACGTAGACGCTTGAAATATTCACAGAATATTTAGTTATATTATTATATTCACTTTAAAAATAAATTATTAAATTAAAATAAAACAAATATTAAGGGGGGCTCCCATACAACAAACGTGATTTTTTTGCCGTTTTTATAGATAATTGTACGGAACCCTTCGTGCGCGAGGCCAACTCGCACTTGGCCGGTTTTTTTTTTAACTACGGCGGGAGACATGAAACGGTTACCGTAGCCTATTTACGCTTGTAATACCTTAAGTAACACGCGCGCGGTACCACCTCTGCTGCTAACACAGCAATTCTTACGAGCTAACTGGTAACCTCACTCACACGCAAGAACACAACAAACCTCCAGGGAGTTGTTATTTAGCCGCAGTTTTCTGTGAGGTGGAGGTACTTCCCTCGTTTGATGCGCCCTACCTGTCTTAAAAACACCCAGAGCAAGATAAACAGACATGTTCATGCACACAAATGTTTGTCCTGTGTGGGAATCGAACACACGAACGTTATTATCAAAGTCGCATTATTAACCGCGAATGAGCCGCGTTATGAACTCGTCTAATCGTATTATAAAACGGCAGCTCGCATGAGCTAATCGGTAGCGGAAGCACACAAAGTAGTTTAGATCAAATTGCCTACAAATTATAATTCCATGCGGACGAATTAGCCGGGGCGCCGGCGCACGTTATGACACTCAACTACGATGTTTCACAATTAGATCTCATTACAAAAGAATGTTTCGCGGCTTGGAATATGTTAGTAAATATTCATGATGAGTTTTATAACACGCTTGTTGGCTGCTGTAATCTTAGATTATACATATAATACTTTTTTTTTATACTATAATAACATACAATTATGAACGCTGGCAACATCAATTCCACCGGTTTACAAATAAATAATCTGTAAACATTTTCTTTTTTTGAAGTAATACGAAAAGTGTGATCGGGCGAGGCGAACGGAAGTTGAGAGGGAGATATAAGTTAGTGAAGAAAGAGAGAGAGAGAGTTACGTTTCGTTTATTACTGTAGGGGCAAAAGAAAGGTGCGAGCACCCATTTTCTTTCTCACTTTCTCTCATAGCGAGTTAAAATTCGTATATCTAAGACAGTGCAGGTCTATAGATGGAGCTAAAGAAGTTTTACTTCAGTCGTGTGGTCTAAAGCACACTCGTTTTTTTTATTTCTTTTTAGCGGTATCCTGTTTACTAATTCATTAGGTTTGGCGAAGATACACAGAGAGAAGTCAGAGGCAAAGGCAGACTTTTCTTAGGTTAGGTCACGGGTTTTTCGAAATATTATTTCTGGGACGCAAGTGCAAGCAAGTGATAATTTCAAATATGAAAATAAAAAAATGCATTTAGTGGTACGTGCCCCCACCAGGATTGGAATCAGTTAATAGGCCGGTTCTATATCCACTGGGCTATCAGTGCTCTTTGGAGGTTAACTATATTTCGTAATTATCACCTCGCGTCGGCCAGATGTAGAAGCTGAGATGGCAATCTGTATTATAAAGGTGAATGGCGGCTTGACTGTGAACGAAATATCAAAAATCACTTGACCTTTGAAATGACCGTACAGTTCGTACGGTTACTCTTGACGTTAATTCCAATGTCAATCCAATTCCCAATGTCAAAAATGTGGGTGATATTTCGTAATCTCTAATATAATTTCTCCAACTGGTCCATTGAAATGTTACAATTTTTTAAGCTTAGCGTGCAAAAGTCAGCGTATCTATGTTATGCATTTTTTTTTTTGGATGTATAGAGGAGGTTGGTGTAAAGTTAAATCCGTGTTTGTGGTGTCGCAACCCTTATCCCGCGGCCGTCATCATTTTGATGAAAGGGCTGCGAATGGTTTTCACGCCATATTGAGCAAATTATTCATTGAGCAGAAAATTTGTAAAAACATTATTTATTGCAAATTAAATTCTCTACAACTTTGGTTCCATAACTTTTAGTTGTAGAATCGAAAATAACAAAGTTGTTAACGAAAATAGATACAAATTTGGGAACAAATTTTCCATTGGTCTAACTTTTTCTGCTTTCCTTCTTTTTTCTTCTGTTTCATTCCTTTCTGTCTTCATGCCTTCTCAGGACGTGACACGACTTCAGCAGCTTACAACATGACATTTCTGACAACACTGGAAAAACGTCCTGAGTTAGCTAGTGGAACAGCATTTATACCACAATGAGAGAGTCGACCCTACTTTGTTCACTGCCGTTGGCGAACGTTTTTTCATTTCATTATACGGTGGCAATAAAGATGATGATTCTCTTAACAGTTTTAGATAGAAATGATTCGCCAAGTCAGTGACAAAGAATACATTTAATTTGTCTTCACTTCCTTCAACACAAGACGCAGCCCGCTTGCACAGCCTCCGAGTCTATCATCAGGTCCAGTCATGGCTCGGGAATTACAACGACCCTCAAGACTGGAGCTGGAAAAAGTATAGACAAATATGAATGCCTGTTCAAATCGATGCTGTTCAATGTTCAAAAACTCCAGCAGCCCCTGAGATTCTAATGTTGATATTCTGCCGATGTAAAGGAAACTGTGGAGCAATGTGTGGATGTCGGAAGGCAGGCCTCAAATGTTCTGCAGTGTGCCTGAATTGTCGAAATCCTCTGATATCATTTTTAGGGTTCCGTACCTTAAAAGGAAATACGGAACCCTTATAAGATCACTTTGTTGTCCGTCTGTCTTTTTTTTTATTCAACGTCGGGAAGCATCAAGCATACGGCCCACCTGATGTAAAGCAGTTACCGTAGCCTATTAACACTTGTAATATATTAAGTATCACTCGCGCGATGCCTCCTCTACTGCTTACACAGCAACTCCTTAGGAGCTTGCTATCTGTCTGTCAAGATCTTTTTCGAAATTAATATCAAATACCTACTCAAGTCTGTACTCCTTTCGAGCAGCGAAAAAATCAAACTTCTAACTCAACGCAATTAAAAGATACGTCACAAGGCTGTTTATGCCTCGTTTATGCGCATATTTGATACTCGCAGGGGAATCAAAACCTATAGGATACCTTCCGTGGACCTAGAATCCTAACAGCTAAGAAGCAATGGCATATAGGTAGCACAAGTAAAGGAAAAAATCCGAAAACTGTAAATTTGTAGTTCTACCATAAAATAAAATACTTTATTGCGACAATAATTTGCGTAAATATTTTTTTGCAAAACCCTCAGAGCGCGAGTATAACTCGCCCTTGACGACTATTTATATAACTAGAAAAACGTTGTAACGACCAAAAGGAAATTTATTTTAAAATTTTTAACTATTGTTTGTTATTTTCTACGACTAAAAGATATGGAACCAAAATTATAGACGATTTAATTTGCAACAAATAATGTTTTTTCAAAGTTCCTGTGCGACGAATAGTTTGCCCAATATAGTGTAAAAACCATTCGCAGTTTTACAAAATGGCGGCCGCGGGACAAGAGTTGCGACCCCACAAACATGGATTTAAACTTTACACTAACCCCCTCTTGACATCCAAAAAACAAAATTGCGTGCTTTGACTATTGCAACCACAAATGTAACTTTTCAGTGGGCTAAACATGGAAGTAAATATTGTGCAGTTGCTATTTTTTATATACTACGTCGGGAGGCATACAAGCATACGGCCCTCCTGATGTAAAGCGGGTACCGTAGCCTATTAACGCTTGCGATATATTAAGTACTAGCTATGCCCGCGACTTCGTCCGCGTGGAATATTATTTATTTATATTAATCAAAATAAATAATATTTCTAAAATAAAAGTAGCATAAGTTACTCCTTATTACATTAGCTATCTGCCAGTGAAAGTCCCGTTAAAGCCGGTCCAGCCGTTTCAGAGGTTAGCCGGAACAAACAAACAGACAGACAAAAATTGTAAAAATATTCTTTTTGGTATATGTACCGTGTATACATCCATATGCATTTAGTAAAAAGCGGCTATTTTAATATTACAAACAGACACTCCAATTTTATTTATCTGTATAGGTAGATCACTCGCCCGATGCCTCGTCTGCTGTTTACACAGCAACTCCTTGGGAGCTTACTAGCGACCTCACTCACACGCAGGACCACAACAACCCTCTAGGGAGTTGTTATTTGGCTACGGTTTTCTGTGAGGTGGAGGTACTTCCCCAGACAGGGTGCTTAGATGCGCCCTACCTCTCTTAACAATCTGTGTGTGTCTGTGTCGTGGACACGGCCGTTTATACATGAACACACCTTCGTAACGGATAAAGAGTAGTAAGTCATACTAAAGCGAAATTATCTGATGCAGCGACATGATCTCAAAATGGCGGCGAATACAACATCAAACTATATGCTCCGATTTTATTATCATCACTTTTCTGTATTACCTTCCTTTTTGGAGGCAATATTTAAAACGTATTTATGTCAAAAAACTATTTCAATATAACACTCTTTCTTAGGTATATCAAATCTGCCCGTCCCTCTTCTGAATTAAATGAATACCGCCAAATGCCCAATTTGATTTATTACGATTCTATTGTCTATGCCACACACACATTTCTTCAAACGCTCAGGTAATTCTAAACAGCTTTGAAGGCTCATGTCGATATTTTATTTGTGGCTTTATCCTTAGACAGGGGCATAGTGTATTCTGCTAGCGCCCCATATTTAGCACGGAACTCGAATGCGAATTATGCTTTTTAAGGCAAAGGTATTTATTCATTTGAAACTATTGACAGTTTCGTAATGGGCGGTCAGTGGAACTAAATTATGTCGATAGATGGCGTTAATTGTAAAATTCCGCGAATTGTATATATGTACAAAAAAGTTCTAAATGTATCGAGTTCTTCGTTAGATTTACTCATTTTGGCGGACAGAAAAAATAATAGAAAAGGAGCGGGAAATTTTTTACTACAGTTATTACTTTTTATTTTTCTGTTATTAAAATATCATTTATTTAGTGCTATTAAAACCGCCAGATCTAAATACTACCTACAACCTAAGAGGTTCTACTGCAACTTTTTGCTTTTAAAATACGAAAAACTTTTTCCTCGATCTATTGCCAAGAGCTTTGAGATTCTCGGTATTGTGAACTCCAACGATGTTCAGTACCGAAGTTACCTGGAAGAGAAGGTCAAGCTGGCGTCCAAGAAACTTGGTGTGCACAACAGAGCCAAACGGTACCTACGTCAGCTCGGAGCAAAGACTCATGTTACTCGTATATAAGACTCAAGTCAGACCGCAAATGGAGTATAGTAGTTACCTTTGAGCATGGGCAACTGGATACCAGCTAGGACATTGTGACTCGGTGCAAAGACGAACTGTGAGGATCGTTGATGATCCTAAACTCACACACGGTATTAAGCCCTTGAATTTAGAGAGAGATTTTGCCTCCCTTTGCGTGTTCTACCGATTGTACAAGGGGTTTTGTTCCGAGGAGTTGTTCGACATGATGCCAACAGCCTCATTTTACATTCGCATCTCTCGCCAACGGCTGGGAGTTCATCCTCATAGACTGGAGTCGCAAAGGTCACGTACTGTGCGGTTCCATAGAAGTTTTCGACCGAGAACTCTAAAGTTGTGGAATAAGCTACCTGCCGAGGTTTTTACTAGGGACTATAGCATGGGGTTCTTGAAGAAAGGAGTGAAAAGGTTTTTACACAGTCGGCAACGCAAGAGTGACACGTTAGGCTACGATAACTGCTTGCCACTAGGCAGATCGTAAGCTTGTTTGCCACCTTAGTGGTAAAAAAAAAAATTGATTAAAGATAGGCGCGCAGCACCAGATATTTACAGTCATCGTTTAATATGCTTTAAATATTTTAGAGTTTTTCAAAATTACTGTAGAAGTGTTAAAATAAGGAGGCGCATGTTTCTTTTTTTACAGCGTTGGTACACGGTCACCCGAGTACTCCAACATTATGCTGAGAAGGCACCTTGTTGGCAGCCATTACGATACACATATTTTTGTATATTTTCACCAATTTTTCTTTGTTTCCTTTTTATTATGTGTGCGTTATCAATGGTTATGCCAATAAATATTTCTTTCTTCTTTCCTTCTTTCGTTGGTTCGGACATGTGGAAAGAATGCAGCAAGAAAGAATTATGAAACAGAATGCAAAAGTGGAACGATGTAGGAGCCGAGGAAGGTCAAGACTTACTTACCACAACCAAATTGATCGTGTTCTTTCAGATGCCTTATAACCGGCAAGCGTGCAGAGAGGAGCAACTAATGTTAAAGAAGCGAGTGAGGTGTGTTAGGATCGAATCACGTAGCGCTCGGTCCTCTCTGCCTACCCCGCAAGGGATTTGGCGTTAAGTTATAGAATATTTTATGGGTTTCCAAACTTGCGGTTATAAAATATATTTAGGAGTTGGTAACCCAGGTCCTATATGCTGAGTGATGCTTTAAGTTGAACCTTGGGCAACTTACCTTCCACACGTGCTAAGAATTTATAATTTTTATTTTTGTAAATTGAAGTCACTTTATCTAGAATTAAATAAAGGTATATATTGACCTCTAGAGTGTGGCGCCATACGTATTATGTTATGCATTCAACGCGGCGAAATTAGCACATACAGTACAAATCGCGCGCTCTATGGTTTTGCATTGTGACAAGTGATAGATTATGTTTGCCGTAAAATTGATAACAGACATCTGAGAAGTATATTGCTAACATTCAAACGTCCCGGTAACACAAATTCCCAGTTATTCCCAGTAATAAGGCTGATATCACCTTCTGATAAAACACGATCAATTTGGTCAATAAGCATTCCTCTGCTCCAACATCCTTCTATTTTCGTCTTGTATATTTGTTTCATATAGAATGAACCAACGGAGCATGTCTCTTCTCATTTTAATACCGACACTCTTTCGGACCAACTCTGCTTCTTAAATCGTCATTGCGAACGCGGTCTTTAAACGTTACGCCACAAAATTTGCACGACTCCTGCATTTCGACTGCGTTTGGCACGGGTATGGCAGAGCTTGAAAGTAAGATAAACGCAGTCGAAATGCAGGAATTGTGAAAATTTTGTGGCGTAACGCTTGAAGACCGCGTTGGCAATGACGATTTAAGAAGCAGAGTTGGTCCGAAAGAGTGTCGGTATTAAAACTAGTAAATAACAGCAAGCTGTGTAGGCAGAGCTGATATTTTTTAAATTTAAAAAATATTTAAATATTTTAATTTTAATTTTTTAATTTTTTAAAAATATATGGAACCCTGTACGACATCTAGCGACGAGTGCTGTTAACTTTTCTGTTGATGGGAGTGCAGTGCAGACTCTGCACTGCAGAGTGGCCGGCCATACGTTTTCCCATATGTTTTTGTTTCTAATTGGAACGATTTTGGACCGTTCTTCCTCACCAAGGAACATTTAAATTTCAAATTAAAGGATACAAAACTACAATATGTTAGCTATTAGTGTGTCGATTTTGGAGTTTCTCACTATTACCGTCTAAACGCTAGCTGGATGACATCAGTCTACCCCAAACGACAATTTTGAGGGTAATGTGGCTCCGCTGGCTATCGCAGCTCTGCCAACGAGAAGAGACATGCT
Source organism: Pyralis farinalis (assembly GCA_947507595.1). Lineage (NCBI taxonomy): Eukaryota > Metazoa > Arthropoda > Insecta > Lepidoptera > Pyralidae > Pyralis > Pyralis farinalis. The sequence goes on from OX382263.1 coordinate 5,738,203, forward strand.
CCGTTGGTTCATTCTACATGAAACAAATATACAAGACGAAAATAGAAGGATGTTGGAGCAGAGGAATGCTTATTGACCAAATTGATCGTGTTTTATCAGAAGGTGATGTCAGCCTTAGAAACCAACCGGGGTTGCATGAATGTTAAAGAACAGTTGTATGACAGATTGTTTGTGTTGAGACAGTTTGTTTGTATGAGATAAAAATAGATAAAATGTTTATTTTTTTATTATCAATTAGATTGCAATTCTGTACCAAGAGCGCACTGACGTGCGGATTAGGGCGTCCCCCGGAGGCGACGCGCACCGATCAGCCCCCGTCGGTGCAAATATAGATGCATGCGGCGGCCGCCACCCACCACGTAGCGCCAATTCCGGCGGGACAAGGAGAACTGAGTGCCGATGATCTGCCCGCTGAAATTATGGCCCTATGGTCTCGGGTAGGCCGGGACGATCATGCCAGTGCTCGTGTAGTTCTCGTACTCTCCTCTCGCTTAGCCACTGGTGTAAGAGATTATTGTTTGGCAGGGCCTAGACTTCTTTGGGATATACGTTTTCCGATACATTTCGCGGTCGTATAGGACCACCCGGGTTTCGAAGGGTTAATACTTTTCTATCTATATCTTCACGCCTAATTCCTTGCGGGCTAGGCAGAGAAAATCGAGCTCCCATTACACACCATAATTAATCTATCGCTCCAAAAGCGATTGGTATTTGCCCCGAAGTATTTCGTCAGTCTCTTTTCCTCATTCATAATTAGTCTTTCACGTTTCTCTTTCACTAAAAAGCCTTGGTTTCATTCTTCCATAGATGGTACATGTCTTTCTTCTCTGTCATATTTTCATTTAAGGACAAAGATGATGCATTATCCAGCCACGCTTTCCTCATTTTTGCTACGGAGGATTCTTTACGCATCCACATGCTTCTTTTGCACTATCCACCATACTTTCTTTCAAAATTTTCTAGCAATCATCCACATATGAAGAATAATTTTCAATTAAATCTAGAATATCCCTCACAGAGTCCCAAAGCTTCTCTAGATCTTGAGCATACGCTGAGCTTATGGGAGCGTATGCTGCAATCAGAAACACTCGCGTGATGCCCAGTTTAATTCGAACCCAGAGAAGTCTAGGCCCTGCCAAACAATAATCACCTCACAGAAAACCGCAGCCAAATAACAACTCCCTAGAGAGAGTTTGTGTTCCTGCGTGTGAGTGAGGTCACCAATAAGCTCCTAAAGAATTGCTGTATTAGCATCAGAGGGGCCGTATGCTTGTGCCTCCAGATCTTGTATAAAAAAACATATTATTTCTTGTTTATAGTCTTTTATTCTTGTTTATCATTGAACATGTTGCGTTCCTCATAATTAATGGAGTAATGTAGTTAACTAAAGGAGGGAGCACCTGGATACCAGATAAGGACCTTGTGATTCGTTGCAAAGGCGAGCTTTGAGAATTATCGAGGATGTACACTTACAGCACTGAGACCTTTTTAGGATTCCGTACCCAAAGGGTAAAACGGAACCCTATTACTGAGACTTCGCTGTCCGTCCGTCCGTCCGTCTGTCACCAGGCTGTATCTCACGAACCGTGATAGTTAGACAGTTGAAATTTTCACAGATGTTGTATTTCTGTTGCCGCTATAACAACAAATGCTAAAAAGTAGAATTAAATAAATATTTAAGGGGGACTCCCATACAACAAACGTGATTTATTTTGCCGTTTTTATAGATAATGGTACGGAACCCTTCCTGTGCGAGTTCGACTCGCACTTGGCCGATTTTTTCTTCTTGTTCTACCGATTGTACAATGAGTTGTTCGATGTGATGCCGCCAGCACTGTTCTACAATTGTCCCGCTTGCTCGCGGCTGGGAATTCATTATCGTACACTAGACCTGCAATTCTAGCTTCTTCCAGAAAGTTGAGAAGAGGTTTTTAGAGGGTCAGCAACGCACCAGTGACACCTATGGTGTTGCAAGTTTCCATAGGCAACGGTAACTGTTTACTATCAGATAGGTGGATTGCTTGTTTGTATGTTAATGGCATAATAAAATTAAGTACTTTATTGCTTTTGTGAAAATTAAGGCCAGGTGAAGATTACCGCAATCCCTTGCGGCAGAGAAAACAGAGCACCATAACACGTGATCCTTACATATTTCACTCGCTTCTTTAACATATATAGCTCTTTTCAAGCACGCTCACCGGTTCCTAACGCTTCTAACATCACCTTTTGATAAAACACGACCAATTTGGTCATGGCAGGTTAGTTTGTTTGTTTGATAGAGAATTTTACGCATGCATAATATAAGCACATGCACATTACAGACTGTACACTGAAAAAAATGTTTAGTTGGATTTCCCAGATTCCTAATAGAATTCACCAAAGTCGACGGTTGAACTGGGTCCTACCTTTGATTTAAGTTGATTTTACCAATCAAAAACGGTTAATACAATCCATTACAATCCATTTATTAGCGGTAAATGATACATTTAAAATAGTGATAGCTACAAAATACTTTTGTATGAAGACCAACCGTAATATATTTGTAAATTTAACTACAAATTTTTGCATTAATTAACAAAATTTACTAGTAAAATAGCCTACCTTTGCTTCTTTGGTAAATTCAATTAATCTTTTTTTTCAGTGTAGGTACCTCAATAGTTGAGAAGAATACATAATTAACAACATAACTATATCTACACATAAACTATTATATGTTAGACTCCACGCGGGCGGAGCCGCGGGCAGCAGCTAGTTCAATATAAAGGGCGGCACTACGATGGATTTGTCACATGTAGCATGTTATTCCAACGACTAAAATCCACAGCGCCCGAGGATACCTCGTGGAGAGGCGAAACACGTGTCGCAGAGACGACCAGGGTAATCATAAATATTGCGGCAGCAGGCAGCAGGCAGCAGCGGTGGCGAGTGCATGGCGGAAACACACAAAACAGGTTAGATCAAATTGTATAAAACATGTTTTCGTAATATTCAATTACAAATAAGGAACTTCAATACCTGTATTAATTTCTAGATGTCGGTATTGAAATCCAATACCGAAAACCAATACCGAGATTGAAAATAATACCGACATTACATGGCCTACTTCGTTCGCATTAGAGTTGTTTATTGTTTCGCCGGAAAAATGTTAGGTGTAACAATAGAACAACGAATTCTTGTGTACATTAACAGGAAACTTGGAAGAACCGCTACTGAAACTTATAATTTATTGAAACAAGTGTATGACAATGAATGTTTGTCCCGTGCACGTGTTTTTGTGTGGTTTGAGCTAAGATGTATTTATAGTTATAGATACGTCGTGCAGGCTCTAGAATGATAATACAAAAGTAAGGTAATTGCCCAACTCGCATTCAGTTGGACGTGCTCTCGCGTCGCAGTGTCAGCTATACGTACTTCGCCAAAAAGCGTAGTCTTTTGAGATGTATATTCATCTTTTTCTAACGACAGGTACGCCCTATTATTTGTCTCTTTCTTAGAGCAAAGTGTCACAATAAATAAATGTACGTAGATATAGTACTACTTCCGCCATTTTAAAATACTATAATGTTGGTGTATAGTGCAATTTGATCTAACCTGCTTTGTGTACTTCCGCCACCAATTAGTTCATGCGGCCTAGCGCCGGCCGGCACCCACCCACTACTGTTAGTAGATGCAACATGCCGACGCTGCCATGGCTGCTCCGGTAGTCTCTGCCTCGGCTACTGCGGTCGTCCGCCATCTGGAACAGAAACCGCATGCCCCGCCACCGTCGCTGCCACGACTGGCCTGCCATGCAATTCTCTAAGCGACTCGTAATGGCTGTGTGAGTCGCTGTGATCACAGATGTCACAGCTTTGACATTGTCTACTGCGATCACGGCTAAATTATTTGATATTCTATAAGGCTGTAAGCGTACGCGAGGCTGTTTGCCTTGTAGAATTCCAATTCCAAACTCAGCCTTGCGGCGCTAGTATCGCACAACCATGAAAAGCGACACCAAAGAATTGCAATTTTGTGTTCAAGGCTATAACAGCCGATGTTTCCGAGGATGTAAGGACGTTTGCTCTTACAGAATTGCGTGGCTGGTCGTCGCTGCGAGACGTGTTTCGCCTCTCCACGAGGCATCATCAGGCGTTGTAGACGTTAATCGTAAGAATAACATGCTACAAGTGACAAATCCATCGCAGTGCCGTCCCTTGGGGGACCGGATCGGCCTGGGACGTCTGCAAATGGTTACCAACAAGGACTGCTACGTCCTTGGACGTTCCTGTTCAACACCCAATTTAAAGCCGTATTTGTAGCGCCGTAGTGCTGCCTATTCAGTTTGAATTGATTTCTATCGTTAGTCTGTGCTCCAAAGATACCAATATCACAATAAACTACAACGGTCAGAAACAAAAATATTTTTTGCGGCTTCATAGTTTGCAGCGTGCCGTCGACTCGCTAACACGTGTGACCGAGTGCGTTGTGTGTGTGTGTTTAGTGACATTATTGTGCGTCATTTGTTATATTGTGGTAAGTTTTTGTTTATTTCTTATTAGTTTATAATGTTTAGTATATGAAATAGCAGCAATAGTGTGTTTTAGTGTTTTATATCGTGAAAAAAGTGATTTGCAACCCGGGTGGTAGGGTAGGGCGGGGGCGGGCTTTCGACCACGCATTTCGTTCGTAAATATTTTATACAATTCGAAGTAATCTAATAGTATTTTACAAGATTCTTATTGGAAATGTTTTCAGGAATAGATTTTCATTTGTTTTTTTATCGAATAATGATTGATTGTCTATATTTCTGTAAAAAACCGTAAAAGGACGCTAATGACGCGCCATTTTTATGTATTCCAAAATTTTTCAAAACACTTTACTTGATATTTTTTTATTATAGGTATTACTGTTATATATGTTATTCGAAAGAGCATTTCATGATCTCCACATAACAAGTAGTTTTAGGGAGATATTGATAATATCTTGTGTCGAAATTGGGTCAAAATAATAAGCATTATTTTCGCGTATTTTTCCCCCCATTATAGATATTTTTCTATATTTTAGACACATTTTACTATTGTCGCAAATAAAAAAAATATAGTATTGTAGCTGAATAGATTATCTACAAGATGACATATAAATCAAATATATAGCTCCAATGTACTATTTACAGAAAATTATTGAAAATCTAAGTCGTCACGTTGCACTAGAATCGTCCGTCACCAATTTATACTCGACATTCATATGCAAAAATCTTCATTTTCTTATATGAATAGGATCCATTATTTTTCTATTTATGTAAAGTACGTATACTATAGAATACATGTGTAAAAAATGAAATAAAAATCATACTTATTTCTCAAGATATAGAACATTTATTTGAAAATGGTACAAATATTCACATACACGAAGTTACAAGCGCCATAAAAAAATATACAATCAGTCAAATTGTTTATTACACACTTAAATATACAGACTCGTTTATCACCTTTCAAAAGAAACAAAGCCGGTCATTGTACACCCAAACACTGGCCCCTGGGAACGTAAACAGAGCGATAACGCGCGCCAATCTGTCGCCGCCTCAAGTGGCTGGTCTCAAGCGATTACGTCATCGCGCGCCGCCCGGTCGTCGAGGGTGTGAGCGAAAAGATATTTAATAGTGGGGAATTATTTACGTCAGTCTGTTTGTTCATGAGAGTAATTTTAGAATTTTTATGTTTATTAATTTCTAATTGTTCCCTAATGTTTAGTTTTAAACCTTTGTGTGTAAAATTTGATATGTATTAGTTAGGTTCAGTATATCTCCAAGGTGGTCCCATTTTACTTTCATTAGTATTGGTCTTTGGCCAAGGACATCCTAAACCGGGCCAGACTTGGACTATAAAGGCACACAACAGAACTCCTTAACGACAGAGAGCATGAATATATAGGTTGAGTATATAAGTTTATGTAGGTAATGAATTGCTATAGAACTAAGGCGCGCATCACAAACACAAGGAATTTCATACATCTTACTGACGACTGCTGGTAAAAACAAGACAGACTTCATTTTGACGAGAGACGGGCATTTGTTCAATGATGTCTCTGTGTTGAACAGAGTGATAACCGGTAGCGATCAATGGATGGTGAGAGGCGTCTTGAACCTTAATATAAGGTGGGAACTAAATTTCTAAAGCTTCTCTCAAAAAGAACTCAAACGCTTTCGAGTCACATGCAGAATCTCATGGTAGCTGGATGCGAAATGGGGTTGTCTACAGCTCATGCGCTAGAACACAGGCCGCTGAACAGGCGGATCTCTAAATGCGCAATACAATTCGTATTAAAGAGGCGATAGAGCTGAATCAAAGATGTCTGTTGGGCAAAGCCAACTGACGACGCTGAAGACTTACACTGAGTCATTATTTTTTACGAAGCCTGACATTCTGAGTGAGATGAAGAAGTTCTATGAACAGCTGTGCATATCAACCTTATAGCCGCGTAACAGAGCTAGAAACGACCTAAGAGCTAAACCAACCCGACTCTATACCGAAGCTATCCAGGACATAAGTCTCTACGAGATTCGTATGGCTATCAAACTGCTTAAAATTGGAAAGCACCGGACGAAGACGGAATTACGGCGGGTTTCTGTAAACAGACATACAGAAGACTGGGGAGTATAATCTCTCTTTATATCTGGTGTATGTGGACTATGACGAGGCTTTTGATTGAGATATGGAAGGTACTACAGTCTCTCCAGCGATGCCAAATTGACTATCGGTACATCTAAGACCTGAAGTGTTTTGTACAGTAGGGCAAAAATGGTATCCCATAACAGGACCACAGTACGAAACCAATGCAAGTGCAAAAAGGGAGAGTCAGAGGACGTTATATGCCTAAATTCTTCACCGCACCGTTGAAAGCACTATTGAGGTCCATAGGTCCTTAGCTATAAGCTCACTGACCTCAATAGTGTTTCCAAGGTAGATCTCAAGATGAACATGGACATCTATTGACATGACATAGATCCTAAGATCATTGAGAAAATAGAAAATTTAAAAGCAGCGTTCTAACTAGCGGTCGTTTCCTCATTCGAGCAGCATTCTTAGCAGGTCTACCCATTACTAAAAATTGTAAAACAATTAACAATAAAAAAAAAGAAAAACCGACTTTGAAGTCAGTATTTCTGGTCGGTGGAAGTGAATTCTTGAGAATTACAAACTAGCATAAGTTAACTATAAAGCAAAAAAAATAAATATTTTGTACAACAATTTTATACTTATTGTCGTTCTGTTTAAGTTAATTAAGAAATTATTGTTTACTAATAATTTATTAATTGTTATTTAATTGAAGACGGTGCCACGAAAAAAAGACGATTTAATTTCTTGATTATATTATTATACTAGCTGCTGCCCGCGGCTCCGCCCGCGTAGAGTCAAATAACGTAGCCTATGTGTTAATCCAGATCATAATCTATCTACGTGCCAAATTTCATTCAAATCCGGCAACAAACATCCATACATACAAACTTTCGCATTTATAACATTAGTAGGATATTAAGCTGAATTATATAATAATTGGGAATGATAGATATTGTTGTGATAATTTGTTATTACAACAAATACTGAATTATCATATATTCGTAATATCCTCGTATAATAACCGCTCTTCCACAGTGGGAAGAGCGGTTACTCCTAACACAAGCATTTGTTTGCTCAAAAGGAGTATCCGACCATTGTATTTTATCATAATGTAAGAAAGTAATAAATATATTTAATTTTAATTCAATTTAAATTAATTAATTCCTTCACCTCAACCGAATGGCAGAGAGAACAGACCTTTTTTCCTGTTGTTTGAACGAATTCACAAGAATAGCTTTGTTAATTTTATGTTATAGTGATTGATTATTTTGTCCCGAATACTTGTCTATCGAATTGGTGTAAACTGTAATGGTAGACTTAAGCAAAGATAAATAAATAAAAATTATTATTATTATTTATTTCGGTACCGATACAACAAGGCAACACAAGTTTCAACACGCATTTTTCATACTTTTTTATTTTATTGATTTGATGCAAATGAGACAATATTGTAGGTAAGGTAACGTTAAACCATGCCGCTAATTACTAGGAAGTTTGACTCGAATCGGCTTCCATCATCTCCTTCAATTCAGCGTTATTCACCTGCGTGGGCGGTCTTTGTGATTTGTTCTTCAAGTAGAAGTTACCATTACGAAAGCGTTTAAACTAAAAACGCACGGTGCGTTCATTAGCAGTCTTCTCTCCAAATGCAGCATTGATATTGCGAGCCGTTTCTGCCTCGTTAGTTCCGCGTCGGAACTCGTATTCAAAAAAATCAAAGCTAAATAAAAAAAAAACTATTGAAATTCGAAAACTAAATGATGCACATTTTTTGAAAGAAATCCTACATAATCATAGGTATCATGTGAAAAAAATTTTACTCGAAAATCTCACACCATGCAGATTTAATGTCAATTCAAAATAAAATACATGTAAATATGGCTCTGAAGATCTAAGTTTACATGCACCCAGAGGACGGGAAAGGAGGTATCCTCTAGGCCATGCAGACGCAAGGCAATGACGACAACATACATCCGAGCGGACAAACAAACAGACACCGGCTTTCACGAGGAAATTCTCCTCAAGCACGTAACCGTGGTACAGAAGGTAGGACGTATCCACTAGACGCTGAATCTGTGTCTTCGTCAGAAATAGCATGGCGGGCCGCGCCGTCTCAAAGTGTTGGTGGTGGTGGTGACTGGGGATGTTAGCGAAGTCAACCTTGAACAGGGTCGTGGGGGAGTGCACCGCTGTAAAACTACATATCAATATATACATATAATATAAAAGAAATACATATTTCTAAATGCTTTTTTTTTGTTCTTTTTATCCCCGAGGGGAAAGGCAAAGGGATCTAGCCCATACAGCCAAGACTTCAGTTCAGAAACATTTCAAAATCTTAATTCTATGTTCCAGCTTTAGGAACTGTGCTGAAAAAATACTTGGGAAGGGAAGGAACCCAGACCCAATCAACGCAGTTTTATGACCACCCGTAAAACGATAGTGATTTTTACAAGGTTTTCTTGATGTACTTATTCACGACTTCCAAAAAGTGCATTAACGTGTTATATTTGAGTTTTTTCATTACTGTATAATTTCACAAGCACTTATGAAATTGGCACATAAAACTAATTTTATACTGAAATGTAAAAATTTCAATTTCATTTATAACAACAATGTCACTCGTCAAAAGCGCGGGAAGAAGTCCGTATTTTTAATTGCGCTGTCATGAGAAAGGAAGCGTGAAGCGGGAGAGAAGTTCCACGACATTGAAGAAGAAGCGTAGTGGATTGTTTCTCCATTAGTTTGTCGACAAAGGAGCTGTACTGATCCTTCGGACGGAAGGGTCCCCAAACGACACCACCTCCATAGACGTCTCTTACGACACCCACGGGAAGAGAGGGGGCGGTGATTTTTAGTTTATTCTTTCTCCGTCACCGCACCGATAGTAAACAAATTTAAAGATATTTTTACAATCTCAGTAGACATGGAAGTATACAGTCCACCCACCTTATGTGCAGCGTAGAACGTAACCTATTTACGTTTGCAATGCAAGAATTTTAATACTCGCGCCTCGCCACCCCTGCTTCACAGCAACTACTTTGGAGCTTAGTGGAAACCTGTCTCACTCGCAGGAACACATCTAACCACCACGAACTTATTATTTGGCGGTGGTATTCTATGAGGTGGAGGTGCATTCAAATGTCGGGCGGCTTTGATGCGCCCCACTTCTATTGAATAGGTGCCCAGAAACTTTTGGAAAACGTGTGAACTAACCTAAGAAAGGTCTGGTGTTCCCTATGGGTTGTGGAGGTCTGATGGTAGGCGTTCAATGTAAAAATTTCCGCAATTCCTTAGCCTACCTAAGCCTGAGGATTCGAGTAGCCTGCCAACCCTAATGGATTTGGAAATACGATAACGGTAAGTAGAGCGAGATTGTCTTTCTACGCTTTCACTTCACGTAGGTACATTGTATTTTGGAAGATTTTCATGAAAGTCTATCAATCCATCAAAATATATATTTTTTTTATATATTAGTTCAGCATAGTGGCTCCTCTTTGCCTGATGGTAAGCGAAAGAGGATCGCAACTGCAACTGACAAAATACTTCACCGTAACCTGTCAGTTGACGCTGCCATGCAAGATGCTTCTTCACGCTTCGTTTGAAGCATCCCATATTGTAGGAAGGAGGGAACACATGTGCAGGCAAGGCGTTCCACTTTTTAATGGTACAACAATAGGAGTTGCCGAACTTTTTGGTACGCGAAGAGATACTCTCAACAGTGGAACGATGACATCGCAAGCCCGCACGTGAGGTTTTGTTTTACACTGGATATTGTTTTTCGTATTTGACGTTTTGTCGCTTTGCCACTCGGCCCCTAGAGCGACCGCTCCTCTCGCTCTATCCCAAGGCCGGCGTCGACGCTGTTTTTACACTATACATTAAACCGATCACAAAGAAGGGTATGTTAGCCTTCTGCGAGGATTCTGTGTCTGCGATATACCCTTCTCTTTGCAGTAAGAGGCAACATAACATTCGATATTACTCAATAAATCTTTTAATGTTAATGCATTATTATTTCACAATTATAGAGAGGTAATAAAACTAGTCAAGTATAAATCAGACACGCCGAGGTTTCTGTACATTCCTGCACGGAGGAAGTACAGCTTTTTTATATCACTAAGGTGGTAAACGAGCGTACGGCTTGCCTGATAGTACGCAGTTACCGTAATCTATGGACATTTGTGAGACCAGGGGTGTCACTCATGCGTGGCCGAGCCTGTAAAAACCTCTTCACGCCTTTCTTGAAGAACCCCATACTGTACAGTTCCTTGGGAAAACCTCGGCTTGGAGTTTATTCCATAACTTGAGAGTTTTCGGCAGGAAACTTCTCTTCCGAAGAAAATTACTGCACAGTACGCAACCATTGCGGTTCAATGTGTGAGAGTGAACTGCCCGCCGTCGGCGAGCGTTGCGGTTGTAAAAACAAGCTGTCGTTATCATACTCGTATCAAATATTTCTTCAGAACACACCCGGCTCTACAATCGCTGGAACACACAAAGGGAGGTAAAATCTACATTTAGGCGCATCCCACACATGTGGAAAGATGAGTGAGTGCTGGGAATAGTGTGAATGGAGCGTTCGGAAAACTTCTTGGCAGTAAAAACCTGAGCCAAAAGGCACAGCTCGCTATACACAATGCAGTGCTGGTCCCAATGCTAACTGATGGAAGCGAGAGCTGGGTATGGCAGAGAGAGCATGAAAGTAGGATAAACGCGGTCGAAATGCGAGCGCTGCGCAAAATTTGTGGCGTAACGCTTGTAGACCGTATTCGCATTGATGATGTTAGAAACAGAGTTGGTCTGAAAGAGAGCGTCGGTGTTAAAATAAGAAGAGGCATGCTCCGTTGGTTCGGACATGTAGAACGAATGCATGATGAAAGAATGACGAAGCAGATATACAATGTAAAAGTGGAAGGATGTAGGAGCCGAGGAAGGCCAAGACTTACTTACCATGACCAAATTGGTCGTGTTCTATCAGAAGGTGATGTCAGTGGGCCAATTCTGCTAAATAACTGCAACTGCACGTTACGCCTGTCACTTGAGTCGTGCAGGAATAGTGCAGTGCCGATAGGTGTATTCTACTAAAATTTCCTGCACTGCAACTGCGCTGGAACTGCGCGTATGCTGCACTGCAACGGCACTGCAACTACCCTGCAACTGTGCGTATCCTGCAAGTAAACTACTTAAAACCTAAAATGTTGCCATATTTCAATCTAATAAAACTGAATTTTTATTTAATGTTGACTTCTATAGTTTCACTATTGACCTTGGTTGCCGGAGTGGAGGTATTTCTAACCGAAAAGAAGCTTTACTTAATTATATTTATCCACAAACATCTCCCAAAACAAAGCAAATATAATTCACCGCCTCAGAATATTAATTTCACTTCGCAAAAGTTGCTCAAGAGTAACGTTAACAAAACTGCAAGTAAACTACTTCAAAACTGCTGTCACCGGTATACAAATGTCAAAACAATTTATCAGAATACGATTATATTGCAGGAAACGTGCAGTTGCAGTGCAGGTTTTTTAACAGAATAGCGATTCATTTACTGCAACGTCGCTGCTGTCAGATCGTTTAACAGAATACTGAAACGTCAAAATGGTCGCATTTTGACACACGCCGCGCTGCAGTGCAGTTGCAGTTTTTAGTAGAATCTGAATCGGCCCACAGGAGCCCTAGAAACCGGCGAGCGTGCATGAGAACAGCAATGAATGTTAAAGAAGCGAGTGAGATATGTAAGGATCGAGTCACGTGGATTTGGCGTGAAGTTATAGATAGATAGTAATAAAATTTCAAAATGTACCGAATTTCTTAGCCATATCTTTGTTTTTCATAAGTTTCATTTCACATGAAATTAACACCCGTATAACGATAGTAAATGTTACAAGGCTTTCTTCATGGACTTAATCACGTCTTCCAAATAGAGCATAAACGTGTTATATTTGTGTTCTTTCATTACTGTATAACTTCACTGACTCTCATGTTACAAAATACTATCAAAATTGGTACATGAAACTAATTTTGTACTGAATTGTAAAAAAATCAAGTAAGTATACCTAACAATAATGTTAATCGCCAAAAGCGCGGGAAAAAGTCAATTTCTGCGTTAGTTTTACACATTTTGGCGTAGAGAAAAACAATAGCAAAATGGCGGGAAAACGATTTTATTTTTTGTTTTTAAAATGTCATATTTAATGATGATACAAACAGTACAACCAAAGAGATTTTCTGCAAGTTTTTTTTTAAAGACCTATTACATATATTGTAAATATGTATGTATATCTTCACGCACGCCAGATCCCTTGCAAGGTAGGCAGAGACAACCGAGCGCCATAAGACGCGGTCCTTACACACTTCACTCGCTTCTTTAATATTTATATATCTTTTCATGCACTTTCGCCGTTTCCTAGGCCCCTGACATCGCCTTCTGATAAAACACGACCTATTTGGTCATGGTAGGTTAGTCTTGGTCTTCCACGGCTCCTACATCCTTCCACTTTCGCATTGTCTCTTTACAATTATAAATATACTTATATAAATACATTATACTTACACTTGTTTCGTATTTGATGTGGGTCTTTAAATTTCCTCATGAAAGAGAAGACCGATGGACTTTCACGATCATGTTGGTAATTTACTCTCATACTCTCCTGCACTCGCCGATGGGAGTCCACAACTGTGGAACATGGTAGGTGAAGGGGTTGTAAAAAAATTGTTCCGCTGTTGCAGTGTCAGCGATGTCTTGGTATCGCAGGGGCACAAACCAATAAATTACTTGATAGCGCGTAAAGGCACCCATCACCAAAACTTAGTGTTACAGCTCCTAAATATTATATTCACCGATTTTAACCTACGGTTTAATGTGAGAGTTTAGCCAATATGCATCGGTTTATTGATCAATGGTTAACAACGATACTTTAACACCAAAGCTCCTAGGTTTGATTCCCGCACTGGACCAACATTTACGTTCATAAAGTTTTTTTTTTATTGTGGCCTGTCAAAATGCCCCCGTCGCGCCTGATGGAAACCGTCAATGAGAAACAGATGTGAGAACAGCCATCACAGTGATTAGCGCTGTGCTGGCTGTCCCCCTTGACGGCCCGCTAAGGTGCCTCTTCACACCTCGTCTTAACGACCTGGGATTATAGGAAGTGGGTTTCCCTTATCCCACCCTCTCCCTTCCGTAATAGAACCACACGTGCGGGCTTGCGATGTCATCGTTCCACTGTTGACAATATCTCTTCGAGTACCAAAAAGTTCAGCAACTCCTATTTTTGTCGTACCATTAAAAAGTGTAACGCCTTTGTATTCCCTCCTTCCTACAATACGGGTTCCTTCAAACGAAGCGTGAAGGAGCATCTTGCGGGTCAGCATGGCAGCGTCAACTGACAGGATACGGTGTAGTATTTTGTCAGTTGCAGTTGCGATTTGGGCTCCTCTTTCGCTTACCATCAGGCAAAGAGGAGCCACGATGCTGAAATAATATATAAAAAAAAAGTTATATTAGGCGTATATAACGAATATATTGTAATGCAGTTGCAGAGATAGCCCAGTGGATAAGGACCCGGCCTATTGATCAACAGGTACCCGTTTCGAATCCTGCCGGGGGCATGTATCACAAAATTCGAGTTTTCGGATTCATGTACATATCCTAGGGTCTAAGATAGATGTGGTTTTCCCTCTGAGTTGTGAAGGTAAGACGGCAGTCGCTCCATGTATAAATCATTATCTTCGTCAAATCCTTAGGCTTAGGTAGCGGACCCCGCCAATCCTAATGGATTAGGAAACGGGATAATGCGAAAAAGAAAATGTAATGCAAAAAGGACGCCCACATATGACGTATTTATATCACATATCTGTATGTATTAAATACTTGACGAGCTCGGTGGCGCAGTGGTGAAACGCGCTGTTAAGCTACTTTGACACCAATGCTCGTGGGTTCGATTCCCACACAGTACAAACATTTGTGTGCATGAACATGTCTGTTTGTATTGGTCTGGGTATTTTCTATGTATAATAAGTATGTATTTACAAAAAAAAAATGTATTTACGTATGTTTATCAGTTGTCTAGTACCCATAACACAAGCTTCGCTTACTTTGGGGCTAGGTGGCGCTGTGTAATTGGTCCGGCAATATTTATTATTATTATTTATTACTTAATACATATAATTAATACCGCTAATTCACTGCCGACAATGTGTAGATATTGAAGGTCGACAGGAATAAACTCAGTATATACGACCTTTTAATATATATATTGCAGAATAATTATTGCATATAATATGCATGAATATTATATTCTGCAATTATTGATTCTATATACAACTCAAAAGTAGAAAGATGTAGGAGCCGAGGAAGGCCGAAACTTGCCTACCATGACCAAGTTGATCGTGTTTTACCATAATGGACATGTCAGAATCTTGTCGACTTTGATAAGTTGAAGAGTTTGACGAGCTCAGTGACGTAGTGGTTAGTAACGCTGCTCTGAAACCAACGCGCGTGGGTTCGCCTGGGAAAGTACCTTCACTTCACAGAAAACCGCAGCCAAATAACAGCTCTCTGGGTTGTTGTGAAACTTCACAAAAATTTTATCCGTACGGTGACGGAGGAAGAATACTAAAAATCACCGCCCCCTCTCTTCCCCTGGGTGTCGTAAGTGGCGACTAAGGGATTTCCTGACGTTCCAGCATCTCAGCCGGTGGTAGGGTAAATACCCGCCTGGTTGGCTACCACCGTACACACGGCGAAACACCCGTGAAGTAGCGTACTTATGAGTACGTCGCGTTTCGGGATCAGCTGGTGTATTGGTGGGATTGTTGACGCGATATTGGGGGAACAGTGGTGGATTCTGTCTATCCATTGTCAGAAGGACTGAGCTGACCCGTCGGCCAGAGAGACCCGTTGAAACCGTTGTTCCGCTGGCCGCCCGCGGTATAGTACAGGGTCCCAATCAAGACTAACCACCTTGAGAGGCTGTCCTTTCATACCGCGCATAATCTCGGGGTAGATCGTCGTGCCGATTGGTGACCGGATGGAGAGGACCCGGCGACTACCTCCAGTGGGGTTCGGGGCCCCTTCCGTCCGACGGATCAGTACAGCTCCTTTGTCGACAAACTAATGGAGAAACAGTCCAACGCGTTTCTTCCCCAATGTCGTGGCAATTCTCTCCCGCTTCACGCTACCGTTCTTTACAATTCTCATGACAGCGCAAATAGGAATAGATGGTCTAACAGCGGTGCACTCCCCCACCACCCTGTTCACGATTGAATTCGCTAACATCCGCGGACTCCACTCTAACCTTAATGCCGTCCACCAACACCTTGAGACGGCACGGCCCGCCATGCTCTTCCTAACGGAGACACAGATTCAGCGTCCAGCGGACACATCCTACCTCCAGTACCTCGGGTCTTTGAGTACATGATCCGGGCGGCAGCTGAAGCGCAGGAGTGGTACCCTACTGCAGAGATGGTATGTTTGGGGGACTTTAACTCTCACCACGACTTCTGGTTGGGATCCTCCACAACTATCCATGCAGGAAGGGCCGCCCACGCGTTCGCTCTTTCGCACAGCCTGACGCAACTGGTACACCAACCCACCAGAATACCAGATGTTGCTGGCCAGGAGCCCTCTCTGCTAGACTTACTGCTGACCACCCACCCTGCTGGCTACCGGGTTGAAGTCGGGGCGCCCCTGGGCACATCTGACCACTGCCTAGTATCCAGCACAGTGCCAAGCGCGATTCCACCACAACCCACAGATGTTAGGCGTCGTGTCTGGCACTACTCGTGAGCATATTGGGACGGTATGCGCGACTACTTTGCTTCCGTCCCATGGGGGCAGCGCTGTTACAGGGAGAAGAATCTAACGGCGAGTGCTGCGGCTATTGTTGATGAGATCGGCGTTGGCATGGAATACTACATTCCTCACTCCAATGTCGTCATCAAAAGTCGGAGACGCCCTTGATTTCATCGCGAAGGCTTGATTTCATTGGATCAGGGGTCGCGCCCTTAAAGATCCGAATACTAACTCGCTGAAATCAGCCTACAACACTGCCACCAAGGTCTGCAGGAGAGCATACATAAGAGCGCGTTACACGAGTCGCCACGGAACTAGTGGCGCACCCCACTGGGTCGCGAAATTACTGGCGACTGGCCAAAGCCGTGCAGGTCAACTTTTGCCAGCCCTCGCCGCCACCGCTGCAGCGCGATGTGATGAGGCCATAACATATACATAGAGCAATACTGGCGATTTATATTAAATATTATTAAATTGAAATGCCTAGTACATAGCCCGCTGCTAAATTCAGTCTTACCCCGTAGTCCAAAATTGACTTTTATGAAGAAAAGCAGTTTTGTGCATATCATCTTTAAAAGAATTTGCTACATCTACATTAGCTGACATTTTTTCACCTTGTATTTCCAATTCACGAATTCCATGCCGTGTTTTAAATCTGTACAACTATCCGTTACTGGCCACAAACGATTCATTTTAATATGTAATTTAATTTATTTAACTATAATGCTTTTTCACAGAGCAAACTAAAGGACCAGATATCGGTTGCACAGTTGATCGTTTTTGCAAAAACCAACAATACAGAGCTTCTTCTAAAAGTTCATTTTTCGGTTTCTTCATCATTTTCCGATGTTGACTTCCGTCTTCACTATCGAATTTGCAGGTGTACAACAAAATTGAATCAGTATTCTTCTTAATATCACTTATCGTGGATGTACCTACACCATACTTATCAGCTAACTTACGACCGATTTCTCCTTTTTTTTAATGAATCAATAATATTTATCATGTCTTTAAGCGATAACACCGCTCTCTTACGTTTTGTCATTTTTAAATATATAGACGTGAATAAAACAATAACGAAACGCGTGGGGCAGCGATCCCACAGGGCGCGGGCGGGATATGTCAGTTCCGACAAGTTCATGCTTGCATAAATTCGACTTGTAGGTACATATAAATTGGTCGCGGTTGGTAGTCCGGATAATCACGAATCCGCATAACTGAGGGCCGGGTAATCGAGTTTCTACTACTCGTATTTTGTTTCTGATTGCACACAAATAAAAATCATCTAACACAATTTTCTTCTTTTGATCACGTTTTTTTCTGGGTGTGAAAAAAACCTTTTGAGACGTGGAAGCAGTAGCGTCGCCTTCTTTAGTAATAGTGCTGACAGTTTTTTCAGATATACCTGAAATAATAAAACCAAATGTTAAACTTTGAAATTTAAGTAGTATAATAAACTATTAACCCGTGGATGCACTCGTCGGAATCGGAGCGTACGTAACGGAAGGGTTTGTTGCTTTGTATTGATTACGACTATGTAACTGCGTCCACTGGAGCGGTAAATCCGAGTCGGATTTCGCTATTCATTTTATAAATTGCAGACGCTCCGGTTCCGATGCAGGGCACACGTATCTTAAAATGGATAACAACTGACTGCGATTGACGGCCTTCGGTGTAGTGGTAAAACCATTACTTCGGTTCGAATCCTGGTCAATTTGTTTATAATTTTCTTAACAACATTTGGTCCTTGTCATTGATGTTTATTATGTTTATAACTAAAAATGTCTATATATTTATCTAATTAAAAATATTTTATCCGTTATCTAGCAACTCATAGTACAAGCTAAGAGCGTAGTTTGGTGCTAGATAATTGGTGTGTTATATTATTAAAATAAAAAATAAATGGCTTTCAAATCAAAAAGTTTTCGATAATACTATCGATACAATCATCCCTTAAAATACTCGGCAAAACTTAAAAATATTCAATAGTATCGCCTGCCTTTTATACTGCATACTTATTATAATATTATTTTATTTTTCATTAAGTTTGGGTAAAACGTTGGACACTGGTAACCCTATTTACATACCTGTCATAGCGGCACTCATTGTCGATCATTTTCAAATGGAATAAATAATAATAATAACCACGCAGGGCAGCTTGTAGCGAGTTGTTGGTGCGTAACGACACCACGGGTACCCGAATGCTCCAGAGAGTCGATCAGGGCCTTCGTCTCCGGCGTGTCTTCGTCGGTCGGAGTAGAAATCCAAGAAGGCCCGCAGGACTCTCAGCTCTGGCTTGCCTTCATTGGCCGTCCAGAGAGGAGTCGATAGAGTATATTGCTCTAGCAGGTGATATGCTCCAGGGATGGAAGTGTTAAAGGGCATAACGCCGCTAGTAACTTCGGAGAAAGCGCAGCATACCTCTCGACACCCCTGAGTCACTCACATCGGTGTTGCCACCGGCCAACTTTCTCTGGCATTTCGGGGGTCCATCTAGTGAGTGGCAAGCCACCGCCTGCCGAAAGTAACATCAGATATGATAGTTATGGCAGGCGTCCGTCCCTCTTCTGCAATAGCCCGGTTCTAATAATATCTCCAAATCTCATTTTAATAGCTCACATTTTTCAGACATATTTCCAATAGTCCCAATACCTGCCGTGACCTGTTCATTGGTATTGGTGGTGACCCGCTCCAGAGGATATTAATGGGACAATACCATTAATATCCCCTGGAGCGGGTCACGGCGGGTGTACAACATTAAATACAGTCTTTTCGACGGGGGCTCTACGCGTTGGATCCTTATCCCCGCGCACGCCTTATTATTAATCCCGGTCATTTGATACCGGGATTAATACCCGCGAGTGGAAAGATATATAATAATAATATAATCCGTCCCTCTTCTGTAATAGCCCAGTACTAATAATCCCTCCAGATCTCATTTTAATAGCCCAATAATTTCCAACACATTCGTAATATTCCCAATACCTACCGTGATCTGGTCATAGATATATGGTTCTATCGATATTTTTAAGAGCGGGTCTTGGTGGGTGTACAACATTACATGAATCTTCTCAAAAGGGCCTCTACGCGTTGGATCCATATCCCCGCACACGCCTATCAAATGATCGGGATAATACTCGTGAGAATAATAGAATACATAATAATAAATATTGTCAGACAAATTACACAGCGCCATCTAGCCCCCAAGTAAGCAACGTTTGTGTAATGGGTACTAGACAACTGATAATCATACATAAATACATTTTTTTGTAAATACATACTTATTATACATAGAAAATACCCAGACCAAGACAAACAAACTTGTTCATATGGACACAAATGTTTGTACTGTGTGGGAATTGAAGCCACGAGCGTTGGCGTCAAAATAGCGTAACAGCGCGTTTCGCCACTGCGCCACCAAGCTCGTCAAATTATCTCATTAAATTCGAGCTCATTAAATTGTAACTATTCATTTAGTGTCTTTTTCCTTTTCACAAAATTCGCGTACTGATGATAACACAATCTTTTTACCACTACTTTTAATTCTTTTTGGCATGATACAAGAAGAAATACCACTGATAAGACAGAAAAATACGAGGAGTTTTAATAGAACTAATTTCCAGTACAACGGTTGTAACGGCAACCGAACGGTATGACATACTGACATCTGTCAGAGGTAAAATATCTGTGAACGGACCTACGAATAAATAATAAGTCTTATTTATTCGTAGGAACGGACACACTTTTCTGGACTTCTTCACGCGCTTTTGACGAGTGACATTGTTGTTATACTTGATTTTTTTACAATTCAGTATAAAATTAGTTTTATGTGACAATTTCTATAGTATTTTGTTTTAGTAATAAAAATATAACACGTTTATTCACTTTTTGGAAGACGTGAATGAGTTCACCAAGAAACTTTGTAAAAATCACTATTGTTTTACGGGTGATATTTAAACTGGGTTGATTGGGTTTGGGTACCCTTCCCAAGTATTTTTTCAACACAGTTCCTAAAGCTGGAACATAGAATTAAGATTTTGAAATGGTTCTGAACTGAAGACTTGGCTGTATGGGCTAGATTCCTTGGTCTGTCACCTCGAGGATAAAAAGAACCAAAAACAAGGACACACTTTTCTATTCTGTCCGGACTTCCGGACTACTACATTACTGTCGCGACAACATGTCAAATTATCCGATACCTACCAATATTTGTGTTATTTCGCACAAAAGGAAGTTATTTTTTTGTTTGTTCAAATGAATCGACAATACGTTTTAGCTAGTTAATTTGGGTAAGTTTTTGTTACCGTTTCATTGAAATTTGAGCGTCACCAAGTTTTTAAGTCATCTAGCCTACGAAACCCCTGCCAGTAATAAACTTAGTAGTAAAAAGTACCAAAGAAAAGGACACATTTTTCTATTCTGTCCGGACTTCTTCCCGCGCTTTTAATGAGTGACATTGTTGTTATACCTACTTGAAATTTTTACAATTCAGTATAAAATTATTTTTATGCCACAATTTCGATAGTATTTTGTAACAAAAGTGCTAATGAAATTATACAGTAATGAAAAAACCCAAATATAACACGTTTGAATACTTTTTGGAAGACGAGAATAAGTTCATCTAGAAAACCTTGTAAAAATCACTACCTGTCGTTTTACGGATGGTATTTAGACTGGGTTGATTGCAGTGGCGTAGCGTAGTGGCAGGGGAGGCCCACACCGGGCGGCACTTTTTAGGGGGCGGCAAAATTTGTCAATAAATACTAAAAATATTTGAACCATTTCATATTTTTAGCGCAACTACCAATTTGGAGCAATTGAAATGAGCACGAAATTTTTTATTACTTATTCTGTGACGAATTCGGGGAATCCCATTTCTTTAAATATTTTGTAGCGACTGCTGGCAACACCGTATATACTGACTCGCGGGGATTCCCCGAAGGTATTTTAGAAACTATAGGTTCGGGTAAGTCCCTTTAAGGAAGTACTTGTTGCTTTGACATTGACAATTCAAAGAAAGTTTTATGGATGGATCCTCTGTTGTCCATTTCACATTGACATTGTCTCGTATCGTAATTTATTTTACGCTTTAAAACTGTAATTTCTGTGCAAATAAGTACGTGTAGTGGCTGTGAAATTATTGAGCTTTGTGAAAAATTGAATTTTTCTGCTACATGTACCTACATTCAACAGTGTGAACTGTAACTTTTGTAATTTAAAATCTAACCCGAATAATGCAAAATAATGATGACTGTTCTTGCCGAAAAGTTCTCTAGAATTAATGTATGTAATGTATAGTGTACATTAAATTGAAATACCTAAATAAGGGGGCGGCAAAATTGTCTTCCGCCCCGGGCGGCCGACGCCCACGCTACGCCGCTGGTTGATTGGGTCTAGGTCCCAAGTATTTTTTCGGCACAGTCATTAACTGTGCCGAAAAAATATTGTGCTGGAATACATACATAGTATTAGAATTTTTAAATGGTTCTAAAATTCTAAACTGAAGACTTGGCTGTATGGGCTAGATCCCTTTGCCTCACCCCACGGGGATAAAACAAACCAAAAAAAATGTATTCTGTCCGACTTTCAGTGTTGTCATGTCTACCAACTTATTGGTAGATCTACCTATTTTGGCCTCAGTCTACCTGTCTACTACCCTAAGGCTTAAATCTACCTATTTTCCAAAGTTTTCGACACCATTAAAAAATTGATTTACCGAGTCAGACTCCATAAGTCTCATGATGAGGCAGTATGGCATTATGACTTGGCTCCTCGACGAAACTTAAAAAATACTTATCGTTACAGAGTGACTTTGACACTTGACAGTTACACAGTGACATTCACATTGATTGACATTTTGCATCGCACTTTCGTTCGTATGACCTAGCCTTGTATTCACCATCTGACAATGTAGCAGAAGCCTCCTCAAGGATGAATTCAGCCATATACTATTTACAAGATTGGCTCTCAAATCAAGGATTATCTATCTCGATTCCAAAAAGTACTATTGTTATTTTCGCACGTCAAAAAATTATACCAGATATTTCAATTGCTTATGATGAGCAGACTTTCCCTGTAAAAGACAAAGTTAAGTTTCTTGGTGTAGTTCTTGACTCTAAATTAACAGACACCCACCACATTGTTCACATTCTCAAAAAGTCGGAAAGGAACATCAATGTTCTTCGTTCACTTTCGGGAGTTTGGTGGGGTTCTCACCCTTATACGCAGAAATTAATCTATAATGCCCTGGTTTGTAGTCATTTGGACTATGGTTATTTTCTTCTGGAACCATGTAACAAAGAGGCTCTAAAATCTCTGGACAAAATCCAATCGAAATGCCTCCGTATCATTACTGGTTCCATGAAATCCTCTCCCATTAATGCCCTGCAAGTAGAATGTGTGGATCCTCCATTGCACTTACGTAGGCAATATCTTTCGGACAGATTTCTACACAAGGCTCTTCAGATATCTGATCAGCCACTTATAACTAAACTGCATGAGCTGTCCGATTATATATCTGCTGGTGGATATTGGACACACAAAAACCCTCCATGCCTATTTAATAGTTTTGTCTCATTCCTTCGCCTTCCATGCCCCATATTCCAATGCAGAATTAACCCCCTTTTCGATATGTCATGATTCTAGTAATATTTTCTAAATATGATGTGGCAACACTGATGGGTGCTGTTTCCTAACGTAATTTCACACTAGTTTAGGTGGGGAGATGTTGGGATGGTAGGCTCGAAAAAGCAGGTGTGTAGAGAGAAAAGTCGGCTGGTAGTCGGTCGTGGTCCTTCGTGGTGATAAGACACGTTGTAAAATCTATGTCCTTTAGCCTAATTATAAGGATTATTGTACACGCTTGATTTAAGTTAGACAAATATAGAAGTAACTACATAGAACAGGAGTAATTTTATTACACTTCAGAAGTGGGTTACACCAATTTAAAAGGTATGTAAAAATATTTTCTAAAACACGATTTTTCTTTTGTCCGCCCACGTGTTTCATGACAACATGCATTTTTTTTATTTATTATTAGTAACGTTTGAATGAATACTACAAAAAAAAATGAGCCCGCCGTTATGTTCTACGCTTCATTACATATGTACCGTGTTACAGCTCGCTATTGATATTGATAATAACCGATTTCTACCTACCTCGAGTTTTGGATCACTCGCGTATAATTTTTCACATGTCTAAAAGGTTGTACGTGCATTTTGCGCTTGGCTAGAGCTACTTACCTCACAGAGCCATGTTTCGCTTTATGTGCGTTTTAACTTGGGGACCACGTGCTCGATAGGAACTATTTTTCGATAGCACGTGGTTGTTTTGAGCAATAAATTTTATAGTACTTGACTGTTCTTTTCCGTATTTTATTTTTGTGACATTGTTTAGTATTTACGAGTATATTATGTTTTATTATCTTAACAGTAGGGTGTTAAGATCTTTATTGTTACTCTATACTACTAAGATATAAACAATGAAGTTTTCGTGCTAAGTCGATCAAAGTGAAGAAGGAAATATAAGGTTTGTCTACTTACTTTTGTTCTATATGTGAGTTATATATTCGTTTTTTTTTTCTTTTTATATATACTGAGTGAACCTATGAATTGTTTGCTTGTTTGAGTGGGCTATGCAAGTTCACTGATTATAACATGTATTTATTATATTTTATAGGGGGCGAAGTATGTTTGCTTACTGGTTTATTGAGTGGGTATGTTTCCTACTGGATTGTTGAGTGAGCTGCATACATTCGTCGGATATTTGAATAAGCTATGTTTGCTTATTGGATAAATGATAAATGATATCTATTTATGTTCTATGGATAACGATTAGGGGGCGAAGTATGTTTGCTTACTGGTTTATTGAGTGGGTATGTTTCCTACTGGATTGTTGAGTGAGCTGCATACATTCGTCGGATATTTGAATAAGCTATGTTTGCTTATTGGATAAAATGATATCTATTTATGTTCTATGGATAACGATTAGGGGGCGAAGTATGTTTGCTCACTGGTTTATTGAGTGGGTATGTTTCCTACTGGATTTTTGAGTGAGCTGCATACATTCGTCGGATATTTGAATAAGCTATGTTTGCTTATTGGATAAATGATAAATGATATCTATTTATGTTCTATGGATAACGATTAGGGGGCGAAGTATGTTTGCTTACTGGTTTATTGAGTGGGTATGTTTCCTACTGGATTGTTGAGTGAGCTGCATACATTCGTCGGATATTTGAATAAGCTATGTTTGC
This sequence comes from Pyralis farinalis, assembly GCA_947507595.1. Taxonomy (NCBI): domain Eukaryota; kingdom Metazoa; phylum Arthropoda; class Insecta; order Lepidoptera; family Pyralidae; genus Pyralis; species Pyralis farinalis. The sequence goes on from OX382263.1 coordinate 5,762,855, forward strand.
TTATTGGATAAATGATAAATGATATCTATTTATGTTCTATGGATAACGATTAGGGGGCGAAGTATGTTTGCTTACTGGTTTATTGAGTGGGTATGTTTCCTACTGGATTGTTGAGTGAGCTGCATACATTCGTCGGATATTTGAATAAGCTATGTTTGCTTATTGGATAAATGATAAATGATATCTATTTATGTTCTATGGATAACGAGTAGGGGGCGAAGTATGTTTGCTCACTGGTTTATTGAGTGGGTATGTTTCCTACTGGATTGTTGAGTGAGCTGCATACATTCGTCGGATATTTGAATAAGCTATGTTTGCTTATTGGATAACTAACTCTAGTATTTCATGGTATTAATTATGAACAAAATGATTCCAATTCTAATTATCACAGGTCATGTAGAACGGATTCTGTCGATTATGATGTACATATGTTCCAGAAAGTAATGGATTTTAATAAGGAGGGTGGTACGCCGCCGTCAGATACGCCTCGGAGAGGTCGGCGGCGAGAAAAAGGCTTTCCCCAGTGAAGAGAATTATGGGCGTCTTTTGGAGGAGATGCTAAACCGCACTTCGCGACATGACGAGAATTTGCGTGAATACTTTTTTTGATAAACTGTGCTTGTTAAATAGATGCGAAATCAAAAATAAAAGACTGTTGATTGTATTGATTATGGTATAATGGATAGATCAATTCGTAATGAAGCGCAGGCTTTCAACAGTCACGAACCCGAAGACTTGCTTAACTTTCTATGTTCCCAAAAACAGCAACCACTTTCCAATAATAAATTTAAAGATAGGCCAACTGGTACTAGCTCGGGTTATAACTTTCAAAATTCTTCCTTCGACTCTATTATATGTTGTAACTGTCGATCCAAGGGTCATCCTTATTATAGATGCACAATGCCATTACTAAAGTGCAAGCGCTGTAATAGAATTGGACATAACAATCACGATTGTAATTTGGAACTCCTTAATAAAACTAATTCGAACTTTACACCTTAAAACCGTTCCGAAAAGAAAATGTTAATAATAAATATCGGCGAAGGCAGTGATAACGAGTTTTATAAAGCTGTCATCGTTAATAATCACACTTTAGAAGATTATATTGATTTTGGCAATGAGTGTACCTTTCTACGTAAAACTAACGCGGAACCTCTAAATTTGATTAAAGCTTATAACGGCATACTTATAGTGCGAGGATTTGGTCAGTCTTCCGTCACGCCGTTGTATAAGTCGAATGTTTGTGTAAAAGTGGATGAGGTCGAAACAGAGACTGAGGTGCTGGTTGTTGACAGAACTTTACGGAATTGCTAAATGTGATTGTTCATAGCCAAAGACTTACTTTTACCAATGCCCTGGCGTTACTGCTTTGTCTTGCAATGACGTTATTTTAAAGCTGTATATTGCTGTGACGATGCAAGTTGTCAAACTTAACGTAATCCCCGTTTAAACAGAGTCTAATTCTAGTGGAGATGTCTTTATTGAGGGTTATAATGTTGTCGACCAGGGTAGGAATACCATTTATTTCAAGGCGCCTACCACATATCTAACGGTAAAGGCGAAGTAGTGGTCTCTAACTTATCTCACCATGCCGTAACATTAGAAAAGGATACTTGAGTAGCTAGAGTAGTATCTTTTATCTCAGATTCAGACTGATATCTCTATTTCAAAACCCTTGAATAAGACTGACATTCAGACTGGACCAGGACTAAGTTCTGAACAAACAGACATACTTTATTCCCTCCTGCAATGTTATCGAGATTGTTTCGCTACTAACTTGGAAGAGATAGGTTGTGCAATTGATATTGAAATGAACATTGAGCTTATGGACAACTAGCTGCTGCCCGCGGCTCCGCCCACGTAGAGTCAAATAACGTAGCCTATGTGTTAATCCAGATCATAATCTATCTACGTGCCAAATTTCATTCAAATCCGTTCAGCCGTTTAAGCGTGAAAGAGCAACAAACATCCATACATACAGTTTTTTAGTACTCTTGATTTCGCCTCCGGCTTCTACTAGGCTCCATTGGCTGAGATTAGGCTTCATGATTTTTCCTATTCTGTTGAATATTTTTTATATAATTATGGTGATGTAAATCTAAGAAACACGTGATTTGTTATATGAATTGTAGTCCGGTTGGTGTTTTCTGGATTGAATGTATTAAATATGCATTTGATTCGGAAGGTATTGACTGGCTATATTGCGATATTTAACCTAATTTGTCTCGGTGACGTGACACTTTAGGACATTAGTCCCTGTTGTGTCTTTTGTTTGTCTGAGTGTCCCCTATCCATTTATTGAGGTTTCATTGCTGACCTTTAAAATATATTTTTTAGCACTATGCCAGCCTTCATAATAAAAGGTTCAAACCCCTTTCGCGAAATAATTTTAACAACTACAAACTAAGTACAAAGCTACTGTTGAAGTTTGTGGGTCCATATAAAATAACTGAGGTGTTAGGGAATGACCACTATACAATATCTGATGTTCCTGGAGTCAATAAAAAAAAAAGGGGAAATCCCTATAATACTGTCATTGACGCGGATAGGATTAGATGTTGGATATATGTAAAGGCTCTCGAAGTACATAATATAGACAATAGTAGCTCTAATGAGCACAGCATTGATAGTAAACTTATATGTAAATTATAAACAAAAAAACATTTGCATATTTCCTAAACTCAATGTTTACAATTTCATTTTATCTAATTTTGTCAAATCCTATTTTAAATCTATGCATGAAACATATTATTTATATAATTAATTGTAACAATGTGTAGCGTAGTGTATATGAAATTATAGTGTAATTATGATAATAAGTATTATCGCTAATCATATTGTAATAGCTACCGAATGTCATGATTTAATTTTATAGTCGTAAGTCATGTACTCATTATTGGTATGTTAGTTTAGAAATGCCACGATTAGATTTATTTATTATTAATAGTCAACATCGTTTATCTATTTACTGTACTGTTTAATTATTATACTGTGCGTCGGGAGACAGCACGTTATCGGATGGCCGAATGTCATGATTCTAGTAATATTTTCTAAATATGATGTGGCAACACTGATGGGTGCTGTTTCCTAACGTAATTTCACACTAGTTTAGGTGGGGAGATGTTGGGATGGTAGGCTCGAAAAAGCAGGTGTGTAGAGAGAAAAGTCGGCTGGTAGTCGGTCGTGGTCCTTCGTGGTGATAAGACACGTTGTAAAATCTATGTCCTTTAGCCTAATTATAAGGATTATTGTACACGCTTGATTTAAGTTAGACAAATATAGAAGTAACTACATAGAACAGGAGTAATTTTATTACAGATACTCCCTATCAGGCAATTGTTTATAAGCCTACTATAGTGTTAAATTTAGCAATAGAAAAAGGTTCACCTTTTGCTTCAACAAAACTGAATGCTGCAATTGACAAGTTGTGGAGTGACTGGCTGACAATATACAGATGCCTCCAAATCCTCAGAAGAAAGTTGTGTGGGAGCTGCCATCTGGATCCCAAAGTACAGCATTATTATAAAATTTAAATGTCCTTCTGTGTGTTCAGTTTTCACCTGAAAAGCTAGTGCAATCCTAGAGGCTCTATTATATATAGAGTCTCATAACATACCAAAAACTACCATTCTCACAGACTCTAAAAGTTGTTTATCTGCAATTGCCTCTAATCAGTTCTGCAACAGATCAAAGGCCCGGGTTATGTTCTCTATTAGGCTGGTGTTATATAGATGCCACATTAAGGGTTTACAGATATGTCTCGTGTGGATTCCTGGACATAGTGGTATCCTAGGAAATACAATTGCTGACCAATATGCTAAGGATGCAGTACTTAATGGATGTTCGACACCTCAGTGCACAGCTTACTCACACGACCTTGTATCCCTTGCGCGAAACAAGCTAGCAGGCAGGTGGAATTCATTATGGTCAAAATCCCAGACTGTGGAGGGCAAGTTCTATGGCTCCATTCAGAAGCATATACCCCCTTAACCTTGGTTTTTTAAGTATCGAGGGGCCAGCAAGTGGGCTACATCTGTCATCTGCCGTCTTCGATTAGGACATATCTGCACTAATGTGTTTTTGACGAAAATCAGGGTGAGGGACAGTTCCCTGTGCGAGTGTGGCCTGGATGACGATGCTCCAGATCATATTTTCTTTTCCTGCCCCAAAAATTCTTCCTCTCTTTATGACTTACTCCCTTCCTCTATTCCCCGTCCTATCAACTTTAATTCCCTCCTTACATTTGGTAACTCCCCCTCCGTTGTATATACTTTGTGTGCGTTTATTAACACTAATAACATCAAATTGTAATGTGTATGTCTTATAATCATACTAACCCTTGAATTAAACAATTTTTAACGGAAGTATCGCGTATTTTATTTATTTTGTTGAACCTGATGTTTCGAACGCTTTGCAGCGTCCGTGGTCGCAGGAAGACGGACGCTGCAAATCGTTCGAAACGTCAGGTTTCATGGTGTTTCAGGCATGTAGACAGAGCATCACTCACAAAGCCACTTCTTAGCAGAGTCACATACTCAGTTAAATTATGAACTGAAATATGAAAGCACTGACATTGGCGAGAACACCAGGATCGCCATAAAGAAGAACAATAATAATAATTCGTCCGTACCTACGTACGGTACTGGTATTGTTCGTGCCTTCGCGCCAATAGGTTTGATTGTTGTATGAGTTAATGTAATTTTACTTTTTGCCTAGTTTTAGCATAAATAATTTGAGAACAGTTTTGTGTTTTTAATCTTAAAAATTTACTAAATTAAGGTAGTACATCTACCGATTTTTCATTTTGAATTCTACCAATTTCTAAAGGACTCGCCATACGCGTGATTCTGTTAGTAAATAATTCTGCCATTTTTGACGGGAGACGAGGTAACTACTACAAAGAAACGAAAATAATGTTTTAAATAAATAAATAAATAAATAACCATTTATGTATTTCGGACGCAAAACATCCATAGAGGGGTTAGTAACATCGAAATCTTATAAACTATGTTAGTAACAATGGTTGAGTGAGTGAAAATTCGTTATGTATCTATGGAGAAGTGAATTATAACCCAAAATATATTTGTATTATAATTCACTTGACCCTACCAGTGACGACGGCCACCCAGTGCGCCTGGATGGGACAGTCAAATCGGTCAGCGATCATTTTCAGCGTTATAGCGTGAAATCCGTCTACGCGCGCCTCGGCGAACATCCCCGATGCACTACATCGTCGCGGCAGCCCTAACAGCATTCTGAACGCATTATTATATTGAACACGCAAGACGTTGTAGGTTCGTTTCGTATACCACACCCACAAGCTGCTCGAGTAAAAAGACTGACAGTATGCTCTAAAGAGAGATATCTTAACCTGTTTTGTACATCGAGCAAACCTGCGAGCTAGCATATTACTCCTTACCGCCAACGCCCTACGCTCTCGTTCTATATCAGAATCGTCTTTCAGATCGCCAGTCACTATATGTCCGAGATACTTAAATCTGTCTACTATCGGTAGAGCACTTCCATCAAGCACAACAGGAGGTACATAAGTAGGACTAATTTTTCCTGCTTTAAAGATGAGCAATTCACTCTTATTTGAGTTGTACTTGAGACCATGTTCATGAGCGTACTCCTCGCATATACTCACCAATCTCCTAATACCACTAATTGAAGGGCTCAGCAGCACCATGTCATCAGCGTAACTAATATTGTTAACACAAATATTATCTATATGACATCCAACATGCGTGCTACTGAGCCTCTCAATCAGTTGGTTTACATATAAATTGAACAGTATAGGCGATGTAATGCCCCCTTGTCTTACCCCACATTCCAATGTATATTCATCCGAAAGAGTATCCGCCCATCTCACCTGTCTTTTCGTTGGTTTGGTTTTCGTTTTAAGGAAATGTCAACCTTATTTCGAAGCCGCTACAGTTCATAGTTATTTTCTTACCGCAGCCTGCCATTTGTTGTGGAATAGCTGAACTTCTTCGTAAATCGAAGCTGGTAGATTCAAAATTACGAAACGTCTTATATACTTTTTTTTTGTCCTTAGCTAAATGAACTCTATTATACAGCATGAAGGACTGTTTTGTTTTGCAGTTTGTATAATTTACGCTAATTTGGGATAGGAGATATGCGACCAAAGTCGCGAAATATGATTCGATTGCATCTGTACTCGATTACTGAATCGATTTCTCATGTATTCGCGCAATGGAACACAATATCTTGTACCATGACAGAGGGGAATGATCCTATGAGGCTGGTCCTTTAGTAACATTTATACATTAACCTTTAATAACATGTCTCTGGATTTTTGGCACTTAATCTACAAATTTTTCAATATTTGGGTTGGCAACACTGCCGACTTTCTACTTCGTAAGGACTTCTTCCCGCGCTTTTGACGAGTGACATTGTTGTTTTACTTGATTTTTTTACAATTCAGTATAAAATTAGTTTTGTGTGACAATTTCGATAGTATTTTGTACCATAAGTGCTAGTGAATTTATACAGTAATGAATAAACTCAAATATAACACGTTTATGCACTTTTTGAAAGATGTGAATAAGTTCATCAAGAAAACCTTGTAAAATCACTATCGTTTTATGAGTGGTATTTAAACTGGGTTGATTGGATCTTACCCTTCCCAAGTATTTTTTCAGCAGAGTTCCTGAAGCTGGAACATAGAATTAAGATTTTCAAATGGTTCTAAACTGATGACTTGGCTGTATGGGCTAGATCCCTTTGCCTTTCCCCTCGGGGATAAAAAGAACCAAAAAAAAAATTATTCGTAATTAATCTTGTTTGACTTCTTCCCGCGCTTTTGATGAGTGACATTGTTCTTATACTTGAAAATTTTACAATTCAGTATAAAATTAGTTTTATGTGACAATTTCGATAGTATTTTGTAACATACGTGCTAGTGAAATTATACAGTAATGAAAAAACTCAAATATAACACGTTTATGCACTTTTTGGAAGACGTGAATAAGTTTATCAAGAAAACCTTGTAAAAGTCACTATCGTTTTACGGGTGGTATTTAAAATGGGTTGATTGGGTCTGGGTACCCTTCCCAAGTATTTTTGGAGCACAGTTCCTGAAGCTGGAACATAGAATTAAGATTTTCAAATGGTTCTAAACTGATGACTTGGCTGTATGGGCTAAATCCCTTTGCCTTTCCCCTCGGGGATAAAAAGAATCAAAAAAAAATAATAATAATTTTGTATTGCCGTGGGTACATACATAACGTAAATTTCAACAATTTCAATTTTGTTCGTCGGTACGTATATTGTTTAACACACGTGGTTATAAAATTATTTTTTCAACTCGGTTCTCTGATGAGTTTTCTACATTTAGTGTGGTCTTTGTTTCGGTTTTAGTATTTAATTAGGGTAAGTGTTTTATCCTACAATTTAATCCTTGGGTTCGAAATGGACGAGGTTCCCCCTGACGCGGGAGGCCCTGCCTTTCCGCAGATTCTTACGCCGAGTCCTATACAAAAACAGGAAAATCGCAACAAACGACCAGCTGATGACAGCCCAGACGTGGAACACGAGGCCAAGAAAACACCCCTCCCTCTAATTCCCCCCAATCGGTGCATACTACACTGATGTTTGCCAGCGACGTATCAAAGGATGTTTGCACAATTTGTCCATCGAAGTAACTAAGGGAATTATTGACGGCGGCGTTAAGACCATAGGCCGGAACAAAATGACTGCCGGAACAGAATGAATGAGTCATTGAAAAGCGCGGCCGACGCCAATAATTTCTCAACTAATACCCTATTATCGACAATGATGGAATTTACTGCATCAATAACAAAATACCAGGTATCACGTATGGGAATTATGCGAGCTATTCCAACAGATTGGACTTTGGAAGATCTGGTGGATGGCATCACCACGCCACGTGGTTGTGGACCTGTAAAAGCAAGGCGATTAAATATAACAAAAACCGGCCAAGTGAAAATAATAGGGTGGTGTAAGTTCTGCGAATCTTTATCTCCTAGAATCCCTCCTACCCTAATTTGGAAGAAGAAAAGTTTTCAAAGTTCCTTTTCTGTTCAAAATAAAACGTCTAATGACCTCTCCATGGTTGGACAAATTCGTTAATAAATTAACCCCTCCATATGTTCCTAACCTTGACTGCTTCCTTCCCATCCATTGTGCCCTCGACCATCTAAGGATTCTTGCCTAGGCATTGATGGTATCGCATATTCCTTTATTTGCAAAGCCCCTTTGTCCTCAAAAAATATTTTCCTTCAATCCTAAACCAAATTTACCTCTCTGGGATTGTCCTAGATTCTTGGTCCTCAGATATTGTTATCCCCATTGCAAAGCCTGGAAAGAATCCTTCGGACTCTTCGTCTTATAGAACTATTTCTCTTCGGTCAGTCTTAGTCAAGATCTTGGAGCACCTTGTGAAAACAGACTGGAATGGATTGTAGAACACAGGGTACTCTTAATTGGAAGCCAGTTCGGATTCAGACGCAGTATGGGAACTAATGACAGCTTGAGTATTTTTAATTCTGAGGTGAGACTGGCCTTCTCGGAAAACCAACATGTGATTGGGGTATTCTTAGATATAGCCTCTGCATACGACAATGTCCAGCTTCCAGTGCTCAGGCAGAAAATGCTTCAGCTGAGTATCCCTGTGAGACTGGTCAATATAATATGTAAGTTATTCATGTCTCACTCCATCTGTGTCCGTATTAATGGATTTCTTCTACCGCCCCGGCACATGTGGAAAGGTCTACCTCAAGGTTCAGTCCTTAGTCCTCTCCTTTATAACATCTACACAGCAGGCTTATACCTATCTGTCACCAGTTTCTGTAAAATCCTACAGTATGCAGATGACATTGTTATTCACCGTTGTTCTTTATCCTTTTCTGATTCCTGTACCAACCTCAATTCACCTCTGTACCATTTAAATGCAAAGCTAAATAACCATGGTCTAACCCTGGCGGTCAATAAATGCAGCGTGGTGACATTCACTAGGAAAAGAATAATCCCCCCCATAATTCTAAAAGTCAAAGATGAAATTTTAACATTGAAGGAGAAAGTGAAGTTTTTGGGAATCATTCTGGACTCTAAATTGTCGGGCATACACCATTTAAATTAAAGGAAAGGAAAACAAGGAGTTCGATGGGGTTCCCAGCTAAAAGATTTTATACAATGCAATAGTCCATACCCACTTTGATTATGGTTGCTTTTTACTGGAACCTTGTAGTAAAATAGCTTTAGGTAAACTGCACAGAATCCAGTCAAGGTGTCTGTGGTATCGCAGGTGCTATGAAGTCATCTCCAACGTTGGCAACGAAGACAGTATTTAGCAGATATTTTTTTTTTCAAATCCATCAAAACTCGTCGCATCCACTGCTTAACATCCTAGATTGCCTCCTTCAGTCCATCCCTAATTCTCCATACTGATCGCATAAAGATCCATCCCCTCTTATTAATAGTTATAGGAGCTACAAGGAGGTCTCGCTGACTGTCAAAAAATTTCAAAAGAATAGAAGTTTCAATTTTCATCTTTCCATTTTCTCATCAGAGAGTACTTTAATGTTTGTTAAATTAAATTATATTACTGTGCTAATATTTCATAGAGGAACATAATATTTTTAATAAAGAGAAACTTCGAAGATATATCTTTACAGTTCAGGCCAGGGCTTGAAACCGGTTTCGAAAATACCAGTAAATAAAGGTTTTTACCGGTTTTTAGAAAAAGTTTCGTTCGAAGTGCATCCTAAATGAGAGCGCTACGTAAAACCTTAAAAACCCGATTTAACACACATGTCGCGCGAGCAGGTTACGTCTTGCTTGCTTTAATTCGAATTGGAACAAATTGGTACCTACGTTACGATATAAACTCATAAAGGTTGCAACACGTAGATTGTGTCTGACGGAATATTCAATTTCTTCTAATTATTATGTGGTTTCCTGTAGCTTTTAATTTTTAAGTGAATTTTAAAGGTCGTCAAGGTCTCGGCAAATATGATGTCGAAAAGAGTGAAATTAAAACCTTATAAAACCGGTTAATTGATTCAAAACCTCATTGATTTTGCTCCTTAAGAATACCGGTTACTTTAAGGTTCAGGTAGAGCCAAACCTAAACAAAACGTTCCCAATGTACTTGTGCTGATTTAGGTTTGAAAATTAACCAGTAAACAAGCCCTGGTTCAGGCGACACTGAACTAAATAAAAACATAATGAACAAACATCAGTAACATCTGGTCACTGTGATATTTACTTCTCATTTACATATGTGTATAGTTTTATCATTTGTATTGTGGTTAAATTAATGAATCTTGCTTGTAATGCAAATAAATAGGAAGTCATATCTCTGTATGTAGGACATTTCAATCATTGTTATACATCAATTGTAAGTAATTATTTAAGTCTATGTGCAAAGATGAGACAGTTTTTACTGTTTTCTACTTCAATAGTATTGGTGGTGTCCGTTACATAAGCCTAATGATTTGGCGAAGACAGCAATTTTGTTACGGCGCGACTGCTGTGTAACCACAACGCTGTGGGGAAACCAGACCTCCCATAGGTTGTCACACCACTGTTGAAATATAATTTCTTGAATGTGCGGGTTTCCTCACTATGTTTTCCTTCATGGTTGAGCAAATATAATTACAAATCTATACAGATAAATAAAATTGGAGTGTCTGTTTGTAATATTAAAATAACCGCTTTTTACTAAATGCATATGGATGTATACTCGACACGGTACATATACCTAGATGAATATTTTTACAATTTTTGTCTGTCTGTCTGTTTGTTCCGTCAGAGATTAGCAAACTCTGAAACGGCTGGACCGATTTTGACGGAACTTTCACTGGCAGATAGCCGATGTAATAAGGAGTAACTTAGGCTACTTTTATTTTAGAAATTTTATTTATTTTAATATAAATAAATAATATTCCACGCGGACGAAGTCGCGGGCACAGCTAGTATGTACATAAAATCAAAAACGTTATGCCTATACCACAATTCGAACCAGGACCAATGGGTGACCAGTCAGAACCCGTTATATATGTTTTCCCATACATTTCGCGGTCATATATGACCACCCGGGTTTCGTAGGGTTAATAGCTGGTTCTTTACGACGAGCTCGGTGGAGCAATGGTGATACGCACTGTTACGCTACTTTGACACCAACGCTTCTGGGTTTGATTCCCACACAGTACAACCATTTGTGTGCATGAACACATCTATATGTCTTGGTCTGGGTGTTTTCTATGTATCATGTGAATGTATTTAAAAAAAAATGTATTTACATGTTTATCAGTAGTCTTAGTACCCCAAGACACAAGCTTCGCTTACTTTGGGGCTGGATGGTGCTGTGTAATTTGTCTGTGAATTAATTAATTATTATTATTTATCCACTGGGTTATCACTGCTCTTTGTTGACTAACTTTAGTGTTGTTAAATTTGTTCTTTATTATATGAATACAAAATTTTTGTAAACAGTAAAAGAAATTTAGGAAATGTAAACTCATATATAGTTTCAATAATAATTATGAGCTCGTCTTTGGAAGTACCTCTACTTCACAGAAAATTGTAGGCAAATAACAAATAAGGGTTATGTTTTTGCGAGTGAATGGGATTACCAGTAAGCTCTTAAGGAGTTGCTGTGTTAGCTGCAGATGTGGCATCATAACTTTCATAGGCTACCATGACCACTTTACGTCTGGTGGGCTGTATGCTTGTATGCTAATTATGAGCCCGTCTTAGGAAGTACCTCCATCTCACAGAAAATTGTAGGCAAATAACAAATCCTTGGAGTGTTGTTATGTTTCTGCACGTGAGTGAGAATACCAGTAAGCTGCAAAGGAATTGCTGTGTTCGTAGAAGATGTGGCATCATAACATTCATTAGCTACTGTGACCACTTTACGTTTGGTGGGCTGTTTGTATTCCGTCTATCATTGTATAAAATAAAATTGTTTTTGGTATTGTTTAAGGTACCCATCCACTCACCCTAAACCATAATTTACATGGTGGATTTTCTACAAACAGAATATCATCAAAGCATAATTTCCAGAGTCCACTGTGACAATGGATCTCACTCATAACAAAACTGAAACAAAAATCAAGGAGGAACTCATGTGTCAATATATGGATACAAAGAGTGAACCATTGCTCCATACAAATGATATCAAGGAAGAGGAGTTAACAGATGATGACAGATTGACGGATCAAATAGCGTCCAACTTATTACCAGATGCTGATGTGAAGTTTGAGGCTCCCCATACTAATGAATGTGTCAAAAAGATATGTACAGGACTTGATGAAAAAGTCTGTTATAATTTGTTTGATGGGTTAATTGACATAGATGACATGAAGATCGAGTTCAATGAGGATGGTAAGTACTGTAGCATTTATATGTACTATATTGGATGTAGAAGGATCATGTGATGGAAAGCAGTTACCATTTTTTTTTAAATACGTCAGGAATTAAAAGCATATGGCCCAGTTTATGTAAACTCATTACCATAATCTATTGTAATATTGTATAGTTACATCAAATCTTGAATAAGCTCAGTGGTGCAGTGGTGAAACAGGCTGATATATCTTAAAAATGTAAGATGATATCTAAATGTCCTTGAATGGCAAAAAAGACAAATTATCTTGATCTTATCTTTTATTTTTATATATTTTTTTATCTTTATTAGTTAAAGAAGCGAGTGAGGTATCTAAGGATCGAGTCACGTGACAATTGGTTCTCTCTGTCTACCCTGTAAGGGATTTGGCGTGTAGTTATAGATAGATAGATTATCTTTTGTGAATGCTGGTAGTGCCACATGCCATGTCTGCTGCTACATGGGCTGACTGGTATTCACTCACTCGCGGGAGACAACCCTCCAGGGATTTTTTATTTGTTTGCAGTTTTCTATCCTTATGTTTAATGTCCTGCCCTGCAGGCTATAGGTCAGTATCAATGTGACTGACTGAATGGCGGGCCCGGTGGCCGGCTACTGGCTACTATGGCACTGAAGGTTGTGGGTTCGATTAAGCATTTAGATAAATAGAATAAGCTTTATTTACATAATAATTGATACAGGAAAATTCTTAAAAAATAGTAAAACAAATACTTATTATGCCACAAGGCAGCCTTATTGCTAAAAGCAATCTTTTCAAGGCAACCTTAAGGTAACCGAAAACCTTAAAGTAATCGGCGTACAGAGAAGGTAGGGTTAGCAAGGAAGGAAAATTTATTCTTATTAATTTAGTTACTTATCTAGGTGTAAATATATACATAGGTATACATTTGTGTACAAATACTAAATAACAATACATATATAATAATAAAAAAGACACATATAATATATAAAGTACACACACAAAATATACAAACCTAAATATATTTATACATACTTAATGTCAGCATTTGTGTCCATAAACATATCTGTTTGTCTTGGTCTGTGTGTTTTCTATCTATAATAAGTATGTATTTAAAAAAAGGTTGTAAATATGTTTATCAGCTATATATTACCCATAGTACATGCTTCTTTGCTTAATTTGGGACTTCCTTCTTTGCTTTATTTATTTAAAGTAGCTCAAAAATGAAAAAATAATAAGTTATTAGTAAAATGTAGAATAAATTAAACTAATTAATTATAATTTAAATAAAATATAAATAAATATTGTCGGACAAATTACACAGCGCCACTTAGCCCCAAAGTAAGAGAAGCTTGTGTTATGGGTACTAGACAACTGATAAACATACGTAAATACATTTTTTTTTTGTAAATACATACTTATTATACATAGAAAATACCCAGACCAATACAAACAGACATGTTCATGCACACAAATGTTTGTACTGTGTGGGAATCGAACCCACGAGCGTTGGTGTCAAAGTAGCGTAACAGCGCGTTTCACCACTGCGCCACCGAGCTCGTCGAATTTAAATGAGCCATTCTTGTATATTATGTGAGTATATAACGTGTATCTAAGAAATGGGTGATAATAATTTGGATAAAATTTTATATTTAAATTAGATTTTGCTTTTAAGTTTGTCTATTTAAGTATAAGCCCCGCGCGTTGATATTGCGATTGGCGGCCATCTTGGTGACGTAGTCGAAGTCGCAGATCGAGTTCGCAAGGTCAGCCCACGCTTACGTGCTTACGCGCATCGAGTACTTGTTAACTTTTTGTTTTTGTTATCCTGTTTTACTGTTGAGTTTTGTTACCTGTTACCCGTTAAAATGAGTAAGAAATTAATTAACAGTCGTGCTCGTGAAATGATTATTAAATTGGACAATTATTTTGTCATAACATACCAGCCTGGTTTTATTTATAATTTATAATCACATAACCCAGACATTAATTAAAAAATATTTTCATATTTACACATCAACAATAAGTATAATTATTATGTAGGTATTTATAGCATTTACTTTTTATGAAATTTTTTTTTGCTATCTGTATTTTTTTGCTATGGATGACGTCACGCAGCTGTTATTGTGACAAGGTTCCATCGCAATATCAACGCGCGGGGCTTATATCTTTCTTGAAAATTTTGCACAATATAAACGCAGGGCTAAGCATGGTCACCCGGGGTACTAATAATTATAAAAAATTTTAGCTCATCAGGGCATTTGTTCATCAAGTCACCAAGTTGAGATAACTCAAGCATGCCCCAATTGAGAGGAGGAGGAGAATCGCATTCTTTTTCTTGTTTGTCCGCACGGGTGATATCGCTACCAAACTTCACAGGATCACCTGCTGGACTAACCTGAAAGTTCACTGAAAATTTCATAATCTGCCCAACCGTTTTTGAGGCCATAGAGGGCATACAGACAAACATTCATTTTTATACCCATATATATAGATAGATATATAAGTTTTATAATCAATCTAAAAACTTAAAATCTCTATTGTAATTATTCTTCCTAAGAATTACAAAGCAGATATATACAACGCAAAAGTAGAAGGATGTAGGAACTGAGGAAGGCCAAGACTTACCTACCTTAATTAATTACCAAATATTAATATTAATTAAATACCAAATTAATTGTATATTATCAGAAGAAAACATGAAATGGCGAACGTGTATGAGTTATGAATGTTACTGTATAAAAACGAAGTCATGTGGCACTCGGTTCTCTTTGCCTACTCTCGGCTCGGCGGTGAAGGAAACCCTGAAAAGAAGGGCCTGATTTACCTTCTGGGTTGTGGAGGCCACACGGCAGTCTCTCATTGTCAAAATCAGTATCTTCGCCAAATCCTTAGTCTTACAGGACTTCAAGGTCCGCGCGCCTGAATTCAAGCCAGCAGAAAAGAAATGTACGTAAAGCCCCATCACCCAGAACATCACCCGGTTTCAAGCTGTATTTGTAGTGCAATAGTGTTGAATCTTCCTAAATATTTTATTTCCGAATGGAGTCTATGCTCCGATGATGCCAATAAAACAATAAAAACCAACAGTTGCAAAGAAAATCGAAAGAAAACCTGGCTCGTCAATTATATAACAATTCAATTTTTTTTTTATTTGTCTATTTTGACCATGTTCCTTAAGAGATAGGAACGGTGTTTGAACATTCCTATTCTACTTTTTTATGCTGAATCCGAATCTGAAGTCAAAATTCGAATATTCTAAAAAACGCACAGACAAACATATAGATTTCATATAGGACGGTGTTCCTGAAAATAATTTTCTGCACCTCAGTCTACGCCTACCGAAGCAGAAATACGTTTCTATAGTCGCTGAAGATTCTTCCGTTTTTGCCTATTTTTTTCTACAGTTTAGTATATGAAATAGCAGCAATAGTGTTGGTTTAGTGTTTTTATTGGAACAAGATTATTACAAACCGGGGTGGTAACACAACGTACTTTCGACCACGTGTTTTCTTCGTAAATGTTTCATACATTTCGAAAGTAATCTAATAGTAATTTACAAGATTCTTATTGGAAATCTTTTCAGGAATTGAATTTCATTCGTTTTTAGGGTTCCGTACCCAAAGGGTAAAACGGAACCCTATTACTGAGGCTCCGCTGTCCGTCCGTCCGTCTGTCACCAGACTGTATCTGTTGAACCGTGATAGTTAGATAGTTGAAATTTTCACAGATGATGTACTTCTGTTGCCGCTATAACAACAAATACTAAAAAATAGAATAAAGTAAATATTTAAGGGGGCTCCCTTTATGGTAGCCCACAAACGTGATTTTTTTGGCGTTATTACCGATAATGGTACAGAACCCTTCGTGTGCGAGTCCGACTCGCACTTGGCCGACTTTTACTTATATTACTTTATAAAACCATAACCGGGCGCTAATGACACCGCCATGTTCGTGTATTCCAAAATGGCGGTAACGACTAGCGTTTTGATTCCATGTACGAGGTATTCATTTTTTGTTACTTACGTTTATTTCATATATTTTTATACTATTGAGTTATTTGTGATAAAACATAGTATGTCTTTATGTGTGTATATCTTCACGCCAGCTTCATTGCGCGGTGGGTGGGTTTAGGTAGGTAGTTGGTTACTTAGGTATGTATGTAGAGAGAATAAAATATTGTATTGTTGTAAATGCTTACCATCAGGCAAACCGTATGCTTCATATGTATGTATGTTTGTTTGTATATATGTATGTAGAGAGAATAAAATATTTTTTTGTCAACAGATATGAAGAGACGACTACCCACGTCAAGGGCAGCGGCTCAGTCTGAGCCACCGCCACCGGAAGCATCGGTGGCTCAATTTGAGCCCCGACCGGGGCCGTCTTGGGCGCCCCAGGGCGCGATTGGCAAAGGGTCGCGGCCACCTGTGGTGCTGGTCCCCGGCTGGCCAGAGAGCAGCAGCCCAGATGGAGGCGGCATGGTGCTAGCGGAGGACGCCGTATTATTTGCTATATCCCCGCCTGGAAGACTGAGGGTAAGTGTTTTTTTTATACATTTCCGGTCACTTGCGGCTCTGTCTGCGTGGAGTGCAACATGCTTAACGTGTGGAAATTAGGTTTTTTTATGCTAGTCCCAAGTTCCTACATGACTCATGTATCATTGGCGTGCCCGAATCATTTCGTCATCCCTGTTCTAGTAAGGTGTTGTCCCCGCTGATGTTATTGGTGTAAGTAGCAAGTTTTGTCGTCCTAAGATTTACATTTCTTTTCAGAAATACCGGCAAGACAAGGCAAGTGCTGGGCGCGGTGCTGTGCGCGGTGCCGGGCGCGGTGCTGTGCGCGGTGCCGGGCGCGGTGCTGTGCGCGGTGCCGGCCGTGGGCGCGGTGCCAGCGTCGGCCCCAGAGGCGATGGTGGTCGTGCTCGTCATTGTCTCAACGATCGGGATATCTGGCGGTCGTTGCAAGATCCCGATAGTGGAGACGATGACGAGCGCGATGAAGAAGGGTCTGAATCTGACGACGACGACGTGAATGATGTATCCAACTCTCATACATATGCCCGAAACCTCACAAGGAGACTACGTGAGTATTTTATTGAGAATGAGGAGGAACCGATTGAGATTGCGCATGTAGATGAACCGATTGTGGAGAGAGTGGAAGTGAGCGTAAATGTGGAAAGAGTGGAAGAAATGGATGTGGAAGAAAGGGGTGTAGAAGTAGATCAAGGAGATGTTGGGGCGCAAGTTGCAGACCATGTCTTTAGTACGCGTTTCGACTGGTCGGCAAATTTCTCGGAATTTACCGGCCAGAAGGAAACGTACACGAAGGATCCTGGACCGCAATTTACATCCCAGGATCCTCTGGAACTATTTTTACACATCTGGGATGAAGGGATTGTGAATCTGATTGTGCGTGAGACGAACAAGTACGCATGGACATTTATATCTCGCTTCTCCGACCCTGATCTCGATGTCAGGATGCCAGAATGTCTGAACTCCTGGCGCGAGATCACGGTCGAAGAAGTTTACAGACTATTGTCTGTAATGATATTTATGTCCCTGTGTCCTTGTACGAACTTGAAAGACTTCTGGTCGAGGTGGAGAATGGAGATGCCTGGTTTCCGCGCCATCATGTCCCGAAACCGATACATCCAACTGTGTCGTTTTCTGCATTTTGTAGACAACGACGCAGATACCCCATCCCATACTCCTTACCAATCCAAAATCAATAAAATCGAACCCATCCTGCGACATTGTAATGAGAAATTTTCTAGCATGTATGTGCCTTGCCAGTATCTCAGCTTAGACGAGTCCCTTTTGTTGTGGAAGGGCTGTCTAAGCTGGAAGCAGTGCATTCGGACCAAAGCAGCCCGTTTCGGCATAAAATCCTTTGAACTTTGTGAAGCCGGAACGGGTTATTTGCTCCGGTGTATTTTATATGGTGGGAAGGATTCGTCCATGGTTCAGGGACCTATTCATGGGTTTTCAAGTGCCACGGCAAAAGTGGTATTGAAGCTCATGGAGGGGTACCTGAACCAAGGACATGTGCTGGTAATGGACAACTGGTACAATCAGATTGAACTGACCCGATACCTAAAACAACATCGTACTGATGTAATCGGTACGATGAACCGTAGGCGTCATAACGTGCCGGATGCTATCAAGAACATGTCCAGTGATGTTCCGCGTGGTACGGTGGTGGCTCGACATTGCGGTGACATTTCTTTGACGGCCTGGAAGGACGTCAAACTTGTTACCGTGGTGTCGACCTACCACTCAAATGAAATGGCGCCAGGCACGCGAGCAGGTCGACGTGTTCACAAGCCTGTCGCCATTTCAGAGTACAATGCGAACATGGGGGGGGTTGATCTTAAAGATCAAAAACTGAGCATGCACTTGATGGAACGAAAGCGGGGGAAAAAATGGTATATGAAAGTGTTTAGAAGGCTGGTCAACACCAGTCTTCTGAATGCTTACATATTGTACCAGCGGAATCCCTGCTTTAGGGTGATGGGGCACAGGGAGTTCCGCAAATGTGTGGCTGAACAGCTACTGAGTCATATAGGTGTAATGGCATTGGAGCGAGAGGTGAATGTGGTGGTGACACGTCCCACAAACGACAGGCTGTCCGGCACCGGGAACCATTTCCCTGTGAACACGGAGCTAGACTCGCGGACAAAGAAGCACAAGAGCAAGAGGTGCGTCCGGTGTATAGCTGCGAAGCGGCGCAAGTATACTAGCGTCATGTGCACCCGATGCAACGTTGCTCTGTGTATCGGGCAATGCTGGATTGACTACCACACTTTAGAGGTCCTCTAAAGTCTGGTAGGTGATCCAGTATTTATTTCCTCTTTGTGAATGTTAAAGAAGCGGGTGAGGTGTGAGAGCCCCATAATTGTGAAGATATAGATAGATGTGTAACAATTTTTACCCCCGCTTTCTTTTCGGATTGCTTCCGGTGCATTCTGAGCTTACGGTAGTGTTTAGGTATTGAGCCAGCAAAACTGATAGGTACTCATTGTATTGCAAACGTTCATAGGCTGCGCTGACTTACCATCAGACAGTCCATTACCATCATAGACGTGATGATACCCTTTGTTTTGCAAACGTCCATAGGCTGCGGTGACTTCCACAACGATCAGGTTCACATGCGCCCTATAAAATACATGGCCATGCATGCTCGATAATTTTTCATTGCAGTGTTCTCCTTTCGACTCCATTCCATCTTATCTAATTCCTATCCTGGGCGGCGGCAACTCGGTTAAATGAATGTTTATGAATATAAGATGAAGACAGATAGAGGATTGTAAAAGGGATGTCCCTTGTGAGGTTTCTGGGTACTGTTGGGTTGTGTTGTATATATATTTTTAATTTTTTTGTTTCATTTTTTTTTGCCTAACAAAGCAGGGTAGCCAACAGTTGTAGTAGTAATATAATATTATCTGCGTAAATAGTGCATGTCAGATTTTTATCATTGATTCATATCATTTGTGCACAATCAAAGCAGGGTAGTCAATAGTTATACACTATTTACGCAAATAATATTACTATGTCAGATTTGGAGCACTCACGTCGTCGTCGTGGATTGGTTCGTGTAGTCGGCATATTATATACATTTTTTTTTTTATTACATATACCCTGCTGTAAACTAGAAATCATTTGATATATATAAATTTCAGAAAACTGGACTACTGTAGACTAAGATAATAAATTTAAATTTTTCATGTTTACATATACCCTGCTTGACTTGACATAATTTGATATATATAAACTTCAGAAAGAAAACTGTACTGCTGTAGACTAAGATAATAAATAAAAATTATTCATGTTTATATATACCCTGCTACAAACATGACATAATTTGATATTGCCGACACACGAACCAAAAGAGAATGTAATTGCTTTTTGTTTTTTTGTACTTATTGTGTTTTGTTTTTTTGTACTTATTATTGTTTTTTTTTATAACCATTTTTATTAAATATTTTATTACAATTTTTTATTTGCAATTTATTGTTTTATTTCTGCTATTTGCTATTCTAAAGATATATATAAGCCAGTGGCGTGCACTCCATATAGGCAAAAAGACATTGCCTACCCTATCAATTTGATAAATACCATCCGATGTTTCATTCTTAAACATAGTTTTTAACTAATATTTCGTATCAAAAACAAAAAATTAAAAACAGCTCCATCTATCGGTATCGGTAAGTTATTAAAGTCATCGCTAGTCATATTCAAATCGCAGCTAGGCGCTACGCTACACTAGCGCCGCATTGGCAGCTTTTTACGGCGGAGACACTAACTATTTCTGTCTAAATTTACGTATGTGTGCCGTGTTGTTTATACAAATACTGTAGTGTGCATTCCTATAATTACATTGCCCACAATAACACAAATAACGCACACAATCGCAAAGTATAGACAATGTCTTTTCAACTGAACTATAACGTAAATCACCGAAGTGTCGCGAGCATTGCTACGTAACTATTTTAAAAAGTAGTTTGCTGCATATAATTATAGTGAAAGATATTGCCATTTCTTTTTTTCGTATAAAATTGATGTTAAATTTTATTTTGATTTTAAAACGGCCGCCATTGTTTTTGTTTTGAATCGATTGACTGGTAGCAGACGAAATAAGATTTTAAAGTTGATAAATATGGATGATATTCACTGCGAAAGTTGTTCATGTGGTGTTTGTAGGCAAAATAAAAAATTATGCGTTTTCAAAACTATCTTTCGGTGAAAAAAAACAAGTGATCACATACATCATTATTTCCACAAGACTGGGTAACCAAAATCAACATTCTGTATTTTTTGGTAAATTAATAGCTTTAAAAAAATTCTGCCTACCCTGTCAAAAATCTCTGTGCACGCCACTGATATAAGCATACCTACATATATATATGTACATATACACACATTCGTTCATACATAAAGCATACGGTTTGCCCGATGGTAAGCATTTACAATACAATATTTTATTCTCTACATACAAACATACATATATATATATATATACACACATTCGTTCATACATAAAGCATACGGTTTGCCCGATGGTAAGCATTTACAATACAATATTTTATTCTCTACATACATATATATATATATATATATATACACATTCGTTCATACATAAAGCATACGGTTTGCCCGATGGTAAGCATTTACAATACAATATTTTATTCTCTTAATACATATATATATACACATTCGTTCATACATAAAGCATACGGTTTGCCCGTTGGTAAGCATTTACAATACAATGTTTTATTCTCTACATACAAACATTCATATATATATATATACCTACCTACCTACCTAACCCACCCATACCCACCCAGTCACTCCTAATAGACCTGGCGCCCCCATATATATAATAATATATATAAACCACATATGTATTATATATATTATATATATATATATGATACATCTTGCCATATGCATGGGTCAGTGACGCGCGTGTAATGCCCCTACGCCCCTATAATAGCAAACAAATATTTATTGTTGAAAAAACAGAACCTGCTGTATCAGACGCTCTGTCTCATTCAGTCTCTTTCGCACGCTGGAGCTCGGAAAATGAATTTATAGGCTTTTTCAAAACACTTTTACTTGATATTTTTATATAATAGGTATTACTGTTATATATGTTATTCGAAAGAGCATTTCATGATCTCCACATAACAAGTAGTTTTAGGGAGATATTGATAATATCGTGTCGAAATTGGGTCAAAACAATTCGCGTATTTTTTCCCCCCATTATAGATATTTTTCTATATTTTAGACACATTTTACTATTGTCGCAAATAAAAAAAATATATTATTGTAGCTGAATAGATTATCTACAAGATGACATATAAATCAAATATATAGCTCCAATGTACTATTTACAGAAAATGATTGAAAATCTAAGTCGTCACGTTGCACTAGAATCGCTCGTCACCAATTTATACTCTACATTCATATGCAAAATTCTTCATTTTCTTATATAAATAGGACCCATTATTTTTCTATTTATGTAAAGTACGTATACTATAGAATATATGTGTAAAAAATGAAACAAAAATCATACTTATTTCTCAAGATATAGAACATTTATTTGAAAATTGTACAAAATATTCACATACACGAAGTTACAAGCGCCATAAAAAATTATACAATCAGTCAAATTGTTTATTACACACTTATATATACAGACTCGTTTATCACCTTTCAAAAGAAACAAAGGCGGTCATTGTAAGACCAAGCATCTGGCCGTGGGAATGTAACAAAAGCGATAAGGCGCGCCAATCCGTCGCCGCCTCAAGTGGGGCTGGGCCGAAGCGATTTGTCATCGCGCGCCGCCCGGGTTCTGAAAGGTTTTAATTAACTTAGCAATATAAAGGATAGTCTAATAGTGACATAACCATTAGAAAACACCCCATAAAATTAAAAATGTTAATTTAATATCATGGTAAAGTATTTCATCACTATATATATATCAGATCATAACTTAATTATTGTTCTTAGTAGTTACAATATAATCCTATTGTATTGAAGTTATACTTCTAATGCGACTTGCAAAAAGGTTGCGTTAAACGTTTAACGCTACCATGGAGGGGGAATAGAAAGAGACAGAGCGAGAGTGAATGCGTGGCACTCGAACACAACAGGTTGAAGCTGCTAAATGTTTCACAATATTACCGGTAGATGCCGCTATAGTTAAAAATTTGCAATAGGTTAAAACTGCTAAATGTTTCACGGTATTACCGGTAGATGGCGCTATAGTTAAAAATGTATAACATTTGTATTTTATATTTGACTTTTATGTAATACATTCCATAAACATAAATTAAAATATTATTATTTAATATAATTAATACTAAATATTATTAAGTTATTAATGTTAAATAATTATTTAATGATGCCAGAGAAGTATAAGTTCTCACGCGCGTACATAAGTACACGCACCCATTTTTAAATTATTCTCAATACTGAAATTTTAAGTGTATATGTTATTGTAAAAGCCGGAAATATGGTAAATCTTAGGTTTTACCAATAAATCTTAACATTTACCAACATTAATCGGTAAATGTAATTATTAATTAAAAGGGGAATAATTTTTCGAGCGTATACTATTAGAAACTGGTACATGCTAGGTTCTACCAGAGGCGGTAGGTAAATTTTGGTTTTGGAAGAAAACAATAAGTACTTTTTCATTATTTATTTCAATTAATTGTCAGTAATCAATAAAGTAATTATTAATCATATTACCAATCAGTCAAATCCTTACATACATAAAAATAATTTTTATTTGATAAGTATTTTTATTTATTGAAGTGAAACTTCTACTGCGACTTCCAACAAGATTGGAACGTTTTAAACGTTTAACGCTACCATGGAGGGGGAATAGAAAGAGACAGAGAGAGATTGAATGCGTGGCATTCGAACGCATGCGCGTAGTATACTTATACGTTAGCAACGAGTAGCGTCCAATATTATAGCGAAGTAAACAGTGTGAAGCTCCCGTCAGGGAGTATTATATTCTTTGGTGTGAAGTTTCACTTCTTCCGCGCGGAGGGTCTCCACGCACTATTTTTTTAATTATTAGTAACTTCTAATTGTAAAATATATTTAAAATTCTTTTCGAAAAAATTACACAATTTAAATTGTCTTCTTAAACAACATTATTTTTAGATTCTTCCTAAAAAAAAAATACAAATTAAATTATCTTCTTAAAAACCCATAATGTCAATGGTTAATCTTTTTCTTATTATTTAGTATTTAATAAACAAAAATAAAGACAATTTATCTATTCTCACTAACTAGTATGTAGTAAATAAAATTTACTTGTTACAACAAGGGGCGCAATTGTGGTATTTAGAATTACAAAGTAATCCTAATGACTTGCAAGCACATTTCTTCGACAGGCATTTTTGAGACAGTTCCATTTTTTAATCCTTGTCAACTTTCCGACAACTTTTCGAAGACTCACTTCCATCAACGTCTTCTATCTTTATAATATCTTCAGTGCATGAAGTAGTAAATTGGTTCCGAGTGTAAAGCTGCTTTTGTACTCCAATTTTCGTACCAAGTTAGTAAAAGTCGTTTTCCTTTACATCGACCTTTACATGGTACATATTACCACAACTACAATAATGCTTTTCGGGTCAGTTTTAGCTCTGTGGGTGTCAGCTAATCTCAGTCTTACATTTTAACCAACTTTCACATTTGGATAATTATTAGCCGAATGTTTGGGCAGAATGGTTGGGCATGATATGTTAATAATAGGGCCAGTAATTTTGCCAGCAAGAATGAACGGGGCCAGGTTTTTAGAATTTCTTCAAGGCCCCTTTGCCGATATTTTAACGGAGCTACCTCTTGCATATTGGCGGGACATGGTGTTGCAACTTGATGGTGCACCTATAAATTTTGCACGAGCTGTGAGAGAGCATTTACACTAAAATTTCGTGCCACGGATTGGACGCGGAGGTAATACAGCCTGGCAATCTCGTTCACCAGATCTGACCCCATTGGATTATCTATGGGGGACAAAAAAGCGGAAAGTTTATTTTGATGTACCTAATTCAAGAGAAGAATTAATAACAACAATTATGGCCGTCGCAGACGAATTAAGGGTGATGCCAATATCTGACGGATTGCCTCACCGTCGGCCATAAGTCTCTCGCCGGATAGCTATAAGAGCTACCGCTTGTTTGCAGAGAGCTGGTGACTATTTCGAGCAACTGTTGTCATTATTTTAAAATAAATCATTTTACGGAACTTGAACTTGCTTTATTTTTGAATGTCATTCAATTATTGTTGGCTACAAGATAGGTTATGTTCAATATATAGTTCAAATTATTTGATCTTGAAAGAAAGCTATAATAGCTGTAAGGTAACTTATCAGCCATTGATTTGTGTAATAACATTGGGTATGATTATCAGCAAGTTTTTGTGAAATAGTCCAATAACCAAAAAAGGAGGGCTTTTGCAATAAATTTAGTTTCTTATTTATTTTACATGTTGCCTTAACATTTTGTAATATCTGAGTATGTATATAAAAAAAAATATGTTCAATAGCTAAACATATTGGCTACCAGATGACTGGTAGCCAATATGTTTAGCTATTGAACATATTTTTTTTTTGTAAAGTACTTCTAGTAACAGACACATATATTTTTCGAAGTGATACATGAGCTAATCGAAAATCAAAATGGCTGCTATTCAGGGAGAAGGGGGACTAAAATATAATGAGAACGTAATTCTAAAGGTGAATGAGGACATACAAAAGACGTTACTTGGGCCTGAGTTATAATTGACGAGGAGTGAAAAAAAAAGTTAATATAACAATCATTTATGATTATTTGGCGTAGATGGAGAAAATAAAAGATAGAAGTACTCTGTAACCATGATTGAGACAGAGATAGTTTACCTATGTGTGCGTTTAATGTTGCCATTGTTGAATCGTTCCCTATTAAATAAGGTCTTTTGACAGGTGTTGTACTAGAGTGGTTAAGGATGGCTACATGTAACCCGTTTATGGGTACGGTTCTAGTAGAAGATATGTATTTCCAGAATGACCATGTGTCTTTGTCTGTCTGTTTTTAATTTCTTGTATGTAAATATTAGATCAGCTGTTAATTACGTATGTTTATTAAAGCTTATAACAGGTACTATTTCATTAATGCATACTTATTTAGCACGCCTATTGAGAAACTAAATTTAGATCATAAGAGGCTCACCTTTTTTTTTTTTTTTTTGTGACGTGGGGAAAAATGCGTTACGCACACCACCGGTGCCTGGGTGGCCTCCGGTGGTAGTGTGGGACTCCCTGTCGGCTGTCCGACGGTATACCCACTAAACGACCCCGCGAAATGCCATCGGCCGCGTTGGTGTGGTGCCCCGGATCTGTCAGCAACAGGGCACCACTGCGACTGGCCAGCCCCTCAAAAGGGGCCGGACTTCTTCTCTCTAGGGGCCGTCCCGGCAAATTGGGACAGCCCCTCCGGCGGCGGGACCGTTATGGGGCCAGATTCCCAGCCTGACCCCTAGTCCCACAGGCTAGGGAGGCGGCAGGAGGTGCGCGTAGCGCCTCCGCCGCACTCCCGTCCGCCGTCTCCGGAGCGGGACAGCCACGGGATCATCTTCCCTGTCCCGCTCCGAGGCCTCCTTCTGGGACATGACAGTCTCACAGAAGGAGGCCATCGCCTGCCAGGGACTGTCGCTCCCGAGCATGTAGCGGACCACGCTCGGGAGCGAGAGGTCCGCGCTTCCCAGCACGGACACCAGATCATGGCGCTGCCGAGACCACCTGGGACACTGCTCCAAGGTGTGCTGAGCAGTGTCCTCAGCCGCGCCACAATCGTGGCAGCCTGGCCGCTCCTCCCGCCTCGCGACCCGGTGCAAGTACTCACCGAAGCACCCATGCCCGGTGAGCACCTGCACCATGCGGAAGGTGAGGGGTTTGCGTCTACGACGCATCCACGCCTCCAGGACCGGGCGCAGCGCATCCGCAACGCGGACTCCGTACCGCGGCTGCGCCAGGTCCTCCCCCCACCTCCGCATCATCTCCTCACGCCCTCGCTGGCGATACCGCCCCACCTCCATGGACGTGGGGCGCTCGCCGAGGCTCCTCCTCTCGGCGACCAACGCGTACACCTCGGCGAGCACCTCCGCCACCAACTCCCAGGGCGGGTCGCCAGGAAGGGCGGTCGCGGCCGTCCACGCTACCGTCCGGTACCCCCTTATCGCCCTCTGCGCTATGACCCGCTGCGCTCTGCGCAGCTGAGCCCTATTCCGAGCGCAGAGGGCGTCCGCCCATATGGGGGCACCGTACGTGGCCATACTCCGGCAGATGCCGGAGTACAGCCGCCTGCACGCGGCGCTGGGCCCGCCGACATTGGGCAGGAGGCGACCCAGCGCCGCCGCAGCTCTGATGACCCTCGGCCCCAACCGCTCGAAGTGGGGGCCGAAGGTCCATCGTCCGTCCAGGGTGAGGCCCAGGTAGCTCATCTGGGCATAAGAGGCTCACCTAAGCCAATTTCTTCTAGCTAGATAGTCAAGTATTGAAAATTACCAGTCTGGCTGTCTGGAAAGGTTATTGAGATCCTGCGAATGAGTACGGTTGCAGATAAATTTCTGAGAAATACTTGCTATAGCAGGCAAGACACTGGTTGGCTAGCAGGTTGGTACTCTCTAGGAGTTGAAATGGAACAACGTTTAAATTATCTGATATCAATAGTAATATTTATAGTAGATATACATACATACATACATACATACAATATTTATAGTTTCTTTTTATGAAAATAAAGTACGCCTGCAAAAAGATATTGCATCTGTATGTATACATATTTAATGGCCAGCGGGAGAAAATTTCTTGAGTATTAATTACAACTAATTGAAAATGTATTTACTCTTTAGAGTACCTTAATAGTACAGTTACCATGTACCATGATAGTAGTAGTAGTAGTACTAGATAGATAGTAGGGTAATTGCATACCAAAACTGGCAATACATTTATAAAAACTAAATTTAGTTTACGAATCTAAAATTTCTAATGAATATGGAGTTACAATATGGTTTTATCAAGTCTAAGTGCTAATAATATGGGGGGATACGAGGCAAAAGGTGTAATATATAGATTAGAAGTTATAAAATGATGTTACAACCCCAAGAAAAGATACACTTTAGATTTTCCTTTCCCTGTCGCTTTTGTATAAAATAACGCTACACCGTACCGTAGTTTATTTAACCCTTAATGTTTATTCAAAGACAAAAACAGTAGTTTTATTCATAAAAATAAAATAAAACGTATTCCAAACTACACTGTTTTGTACAACAGAGATAAATGTCAAGTTTGTATCGCAATTCGAGTTCATGTCCTTGAAAAAACTGAAACTTGATGAGGGACAGAAAATAATCCATCAGTGTCTTGTTCTGTTACGTTTGAAACGTATATTACTGTCTCTTTACTGTGCGAATGAGATGTAAAACGTCACTTGGTCTATTCTTTTCTCCGTCTACGTTATTTGGACTTCTTCCCGCGATTTGATGAGTTTTATGCGACAATTTCGAAAATTAGTTTTATGTGACAATTTCGATAGTATTTTGTAACATAAGTGCTCGTGAAATTATATACGAGTAGTAATGAAAAAACTCAAACATAACACGTTTATGCATTTTTTGGAAGACGTGAATAAGTTCATCAAGAAAACCTTGTAAAAATCACTATCGTTTTACAGGTGGCATTTAAACTGGGTTGATTGGGTCTGGGTACCCTTCCCAAGTATTTTTTCAGCACCGTTTCTGAAGCTGGAACATAGAATTAAGATTTTCAAATGGTTCTGAAGTCTTGGCTGTATGGGCTAGATCCCTTTGCCTTTTCCCTCGGGGATAAAAATAACCAAAAAAATAGGACTTCTTCCAGCGCTTTTGACGAGTGCCATTGTTCTTATACTTGAAATTTTTACAATTCAGTGTAAAATTAGTTTTATGTGACAATTTCGATAGTGTTTTGTAACATAAGTACTAGTGCAATTATACAATAACGAAAAAACTCATATATAACAGGTTTATGCACTTTTTGGAAGACGTGAATAAGTTCATCAAGAAAACCTTGTAAAATTCCTATCGTTTTACGGGTGGTATTTAAACTGGGTTGATTAGGTTGAAGTACCCTTCCCAAGTATTTTTTGAGCACAGTTCCTGAAGCTGGAACATAGAATTAAGATTTTCAAATGGTTCTAAACTGATGACTTGGCTGTATGGGCTAGATCACTTTGGCTTTCCCCTTGGGGCTAAAAGGAACCAAAAAAAAAAAACAAAAATAAAACTTATTATTTTATCACGGACTTCTTCCCGCGCTTTTGACGAGTGACATTATTGTTTTAATTGAAATTTTTACAATTCAGTATAAAATTAGTTTTGTGCGACAATTTCGACAGTATTTTGTAACATAAGTGCTAGTGAAATTATACAGTAATGATAAAACTCAAATATAACACGTTTATGCACTTTTTGGAAGACGTGAATAAGTTCATCAAGAAGACCTTGTAAAAATCACTATCTTTTTACGGGTGGTATTTAAATTGGGTTGATTGGGTCTGGGTACCCTTCCCAAGTATTTTTTCAGCACAGTACCTGAAGCTGGAACATAGAATTAAGATTTTCAAATGGTTCTTAACTGATGACTTGGCTGTATGGGCTAGATCCCTTTGCCTTGCCCCTCGGGGATAAAAAGAACCAAAAAAAATATATATTTTCTCACCCAAATCCCAATTTTGAAATAAATAATGAAATTCATTTCCTACTGAAATATTACATAATTTATAATTTTTTTAAATTGTAATTTATTGTTCAATATTATACTACAATTTTAATATTACACTACAATGGAACAAAATATTGTTCGTAGTGTATGCACGGTGAAAATATATTCTTTGATTAGTTCGATTTGAAGATGAGCTACAGAAATTAAATCTCTACGTTTAAGAATGAATACATCTTAATGATTGTTCCTGGGCTTAAACTTACTGTTCGCTAATCTAATCTATTAGCCATGGTTCGTCAAAGTGTATGCAGGCTTTGCCTGGCGACCGACTCACGCACGCTCGTTTTAGCTGGCGGTCCTCTGCAAGAAGTATACGAAAAACTGACGAATACTGCTGTAAGTAATTTTCTGTAAGTTTTTTAAACTCTGAACTAACATCCTGAACCTTTTTAATCCTTCTAAGACTTCAATGTTTACTTTGCGTGTTCTAATAAATGCACTCGCTCAATGATACCATTGAGGTCTTCCAAAATATTTTTGCTTTAGAAATACATCATAAAAATTTAATATCCTTTGGCATGTGGAGATGGTTCCCACTTCACTTGTTCCACTCATTTTACAAGGTAACACATTATCTTGAGAAAAATATCTGAAATCATAGACATAGTTCACATCTGTACCAATGTGAGTCAGGTGCTTGTAATCAAATGTTGATATAGACCTTCCGACTATTTGTGTAATCTAAGCACAGGGTAGCATACCTGCCAGGTTTGGAACAGAAAATATATTAGTAACCATTTTCCTCTGTATATTTTGGATGAATCTTTTCAAGGTACTTTCAACCCACCCGTTAACTCTAAAAACTATTGAGGATATCTATTTGTTTGTATGTCTAAGAAACTCCTGTAAACAGCTAGAATCCTATATTATTAAGGTGTAAAATATATAATTTTTATATATTTATATCTTTCATTAAATACTTGATAACTTTTGTTGACTTAGATACTTGGTATTGTAGGTAGTTAAAAACAATTTAAGGCTTTGATTTCCTTTATTTTCTTCGAGTTTCAGCTTCATTTTTTTTGGTCAAAGAACTCATAATTAAAAGTTCATTTATGAATTAAGTATATAATTTCAATTATTAATGTTCTTTTCCTCAAAGACTATTTCTGAGTTTTTTCCTCTTGAGGGGAGAATGGGAGGAACCTCTTCTCTCTCCTAACCCCATCCCTTAATTTAACAACAAATAATGAAAATCCCTGCCAAGTTAAAGCTTATGTATTTGTTTACCAAGTTTCATTTAACCTGTCTTATCATCAGCAAAAATTTTGTACTTGAGTAAAAAATTGCATGTGCTTACTGTCTATGAAGATAATATGAATGGCTAATTAGTAATCCCGTTTTTGTGTATTCTTGTAGTGCGCAATCAGCTAGCAAAATAAACATCTAATCATTGATAACCCGTTGTTAAGCACATCGCAGTACAAAAACCAAAATATGCTCATAGCGTCCCACACATTTTACCACTTTGGTAAAAAATATCCAATTTTTGAGTTGTTCGAATAATATGAGATATCTTACACATCATAACTATTATTGATAAATGGTCACATTTTACATTACACTGTACAAAAAATAACTTCACTTGATAATTTCAATAGTTTTTTTTTTTCTGAATACATTGGTACTTTTTCTCCAAATTTTTTTACTTTTCATGAAAGTAATAAATTCTCCTTCAGTTTTACCTAAACACTGTTATCACTAAACAAATATTCCTTTCATTGCTTTACTTATTATATACATTTATTTATTTATTTATTTAATGAACAGCAACATAATAAACATTAATACTAAATATAAGGCTCCATGACATGTAGTTCAGCTTAATGCTATTATAATTAAAGGTGAAGACTGCATGCCTTTTTTAAAACAACAAAAAATAATATAGGATTGAAATTAAAAAAGGCAAGTATTGCTCCACAGAAAGTGAAAACTAAGAAAAGAGTGAGTTTTTAAAGCTGCAACATCCGTAGTCTTGGATATGCTGTTAAACTCTCTAACGAAGCGGTTTAAAGGTGCGTGTACATGTAAACAAAAGATGCCAACAAGGGTGGATGCACTGCAAAACCCCCAAGTATTCTCAAACTTTCTTGTTTATTGCCATAAATGCCTGCTTTCACATTGGTAGAAAAAGGCAAATGCATATCTCATTCATATATAAAGGTTCTCGAATGACGTCCCTGTACTGTTACACACAGTGTGGGATGAACCCGGCACTGGATAGAGCACGACCTCAAGAGGTTTGTAGGGAGTCGATGGATGCAGGTGGCACACGATCGAGTCAAGTGGCACTCTATAGGGCTATGTATGACTCCATATCTAATAAGTTTTTATCTGTGATGGACTTTATTCAGATTTCTGTCAATTTTTTTAACAACCAGCCTTAAGACCTTGTAATCCAGTTTTTGGCAATGCTATCTGGGTCAATTTAGTCTTGCTTTGAATTTGTTATTACAGTGTACAAGGTCTGTTAAAGTATATTATTTTATTTATATTTTCAGTTACACAAAGGGGATAGACCGATAGTAGCGTGCTACCTCTGTCACTCCCAACTGAGAAGGACACATGATCTGATGGTGAAGGCTCTGAGAGCAGATAATTTGCTCACAGAAATATGTCTGAATTCACTGGAGGTAAGTTTATATGTATGTAGGCATGTAGATGTCTTCATTGGAAGGCACACTCAACAAAAATTCAATAAACTAATATAGTAATCTCCTGAGTAGTCAGGAGATTACTATATTAGTTTGTTGTGTGCTTTTGTAGTATATCTTTCCTCTTGAGACGTTTGCAATAGCCTTGGCGTGTCAATTTAGTTTGTTTGGATGGTTTATTAGCCGAGTTTCATAACTTTTGGATACCTTAGCAATCTCTTCCTTTATATTAGTTATTTTGAGATATTGATGAATCTCATTACACTACAGCTATATTCCGTACATCCAGATAGGTTTCAGAATGGAGTTATAATTTAGCAGTTTGTTATCTGATGAGAGTTTGCTGTTTTGTCCCGTCAACCAGTATAGATCTTTATACCGTATGTTGAGATCTTTTCTTTTAGTTTTTATGTGATGACTCCATGTCAACCTTCGGTCCAAATGTAAACCAAGGTATTTGACAGTATCTTTATGAGGCAAGATTGTATTTCCTAGATGTTCAGGTGGGCAATTTCCCTTTTTTAGAGTGAAGGTGACTTATACAGATTTACTTGTACTAGCTCTGATCTTCCATCTATGGAGCCACTCTGTCACTTGATTTAGCCCTTTTTGTAGAGTATCTGTAGCTATAATTGGATCGTTGTTGCTAGCTAGAATGGCTGTATCATCTGCAAAAGTGGCTATGGTGACATTTTCGATCTGTGGAAGGTCTGCCGTATAAAGAATATATAGGACAGGACCCAACACAGATCCCTGTGGGACCCCTGCTTTCACTTCATAGAATTTGGATGTTGCTCCAGCTTCCCTTACTTGGAACAGCCTGTCCTCAAGGTAGAATTGCAGTAGTAAATAAAAGCTATGTGGAAGTTTTGCCATAATTTTCCATAATAGCCCAAGAATTAAAGATAAAGAAATAAGGATGAAGAAAGGTCTAATTTTTGTTATGGTTTGTGGAGGTTTGACGGTTGTCGTTCCATGCGAAAATCAGTATTTTCGCCAAATCCTTAGGCTTAGGGAGCAAATCCCGCTAATCCTAACAGTTTAAGAAAAGGTGAACGTCAGAACGGCACATGTAGTATCGCATATCTTGATGAGATATATTCTGAAAAACTGTACCTAAACTGTACTAAATCTAACTCTTAAAATCATAAAGGATAAGATTTGAATACATTGTATTCTTTTGCGTGAATAATACAATGAGCAATGATCATCTTCGAACTTTTAACAACACGTGTTTTTAAATCATCATAGAAATTGCTGAGCAAAAACTGTGTTTCTTTTCATGGACATCTCTTTTTCTAAAGCTATGAAATGTATTAAATTTAACAGTTTCGAGCTTCAATTAAAACTTATTTCAAGCCCCATAAGAAAATCAGTCAATTTCTAAGACCTATCAAGTGTAATATCCCCTTACAAGATGCAGGAGTATACAAATTAGACTGCAAATGTGGTTTATCATACATAGGGCAAACAAAGAGAAGCGTAGGTACTCGTGTGAAAGAACACATAGCTGACATGAAGAATAGGCGCGATAAAAACTCTGCAGTATGTGAACATACACTGGATCAGCCAAACCATTACATCCGGTTCGATAAACCACAAGTCCTCGCCAAGGAGAATCGCTACATGCCGAGAATGTTGCGCGAGGCTATTGAATACACCCCAATTTTAATAGAGAAGATGGTTGGCAAGTACCACCTGCTTGGGATCCAGTCCTAAAAATAATCAAGTCCCAAACCCAAAGATCTAAAAAATGTTCGGACACTGTGAGCGATTTTTGTGTGAATCGGAACATATATAATTAATCCATCCATGTCGGTAGATGTAATAATTGAATAACTAATGTAAGACAAATACCACCTTAGTCTTCCTGCGACCACGGACGCTGCAAGGCTTTCGAAACGTCAGGTTCAACAAAATAAATAAAATACGCGATACTTCCATTAAAAATTGTTTAATTCAATGTGTAACAATCGCGAAACCTAAGACAATACTAAACTTACCATAATTTCTTAAAAGCTGTTTATACCAGTAAAAATTTTGTTTGCAGGAACACCGTTCCTATATGAATTCTATATGTTTGTCTGTGCGTTTATCTGTCGCTTCTTTACCATCGAATTTTGACTTCAGATTCGGATTCAGCATAAAAAAGTAGAATAGGTATGTTCAGGAACACGGTTCCTATCTCAGAAACATGGTCAAAATGGCCGAATAATAAAATAAAAAATTGAATTGTTATATAATTGACGAGCCAGGTGTTCCACTGGCAAAGCAAGCTTGCGCATTCTCAACTGTTTGATTTTGTCATGAAACCCAATTAAATTTTAATATTTATTGCGTGCTTAGCTAGGTACTATTTTAGGTACAGTTTATTAGTGTGGGGTTCAGAATGATAGCTGTAGCAGATGTATTGTTATACCATGTTTATACATGGTATAACAATACATCGGCGGTCCTGACCTCAGCTGTATAAGACTTTCTATATAAAAATTGAACGAGTTAGTTACTGTATATCTCTGTATAGGTACTATTTTGTACAGTTTAGTTTCAGTTTTTCAGAATATTTTCAGAATGTGCCATCCTGACATTCACAAGAAAAGGGATAACGCTAGGACAATGAAGATGAACGGTTATACATGTGTGTAGTACTCTATATATTCATGTACACACAGACAGACGCGATGTGACGAAACCACAAGGCTTTCTTGTTTATACTACGTCGGGAGGCATACAAGCATACGGCCCACCTGATGTAAAGTAGGTTTCGTAGCCTATTAACGCTTGCGATATATTAATTATCACTCGCGTGATGCCACATCTGCTGCTAACACAGCAACTCCTTGGGAGCTTACTGGTGACCTCACTCACACGCAGGAACACAACAACTCTCTAGGGAGTTGTTATTTGGCTGCGGTTTTCTGTGAGGTGGAGGTATTTCCCCAGACGGGCTGCTTTGATGCTCCCTACCTCTCTTGACTTAACAATTATTTTATTTTTATAGTTAAAGCGAGAATCAATCATCGGTGTAAATCGAGAGGCACACAAACTGAATGATATCAGGACTCGTTTCACCATCGTACCCCTCGTCATCATGGACCCTGAGCTCATTAGAAAAGAACAGAAGATTAAAGACGAGCCAATAGCAGAAGATGCTGCTTCAGTACACGTGGATAATAAACCTTTGAAGGAAGTGCAGGATATAAAGCTTGAAGTGGACATTGAAAATATTAAAAATGAAACAATAGAAGATATTGAGTTCGAACCATCTGGCGGTTTAGAAGTTGACAATGAGGAGTCGGAAGGTAATAACTTTTTTGACGAGCTCGGTGGCGCAGTAGTGAAACGCGTTTGTTACGCTACTTTGACATCAACGATCGTGGGTTCGATTCCCGCACAGGGCAAACATTTGTGTGCATGGACATTTCTGTTTGTCATGGTCGGGTGTTTTTAAGAGAGGCAGGGCGCACCAAAGCAGCCCGTTGGGGAAGTACCTCTACCTCACAGAAAACCGCAGCTAAATAACAACTCCCTAGCGAAAGCGTTTATAGGCCACGGTAATAGCTTTACATCAGATGGGCCGTGTGCTTGTATGCCTCCCGTTGTTGTATAAAATATATATATATATATACAAATGCATGTCTCTGATTACAGAATCGGATATCAAATCTGAGACATCAATGGATATTGAAGATGGCGAGTTGGTGCCATTTGAACCATCTGTAATTAATGACAGTGAACATATTGAAGGTAATCTTTAAATAAGAAAAGGCATGCCCCGTTGATTCGGGCATGTAGAAAGCATGCAGGATGAAAGAATGACGAAGCAGATATACAATGCGAAAGTGGAAGGATGTAGGAGCGGAGGAAGGCCGAGAGTAACCTACCATGACCAAATTGGTCGTGTTTTATCAGAAGGCGATGTCAGGAGCCCTGCGAATTGGCGAGCGTGCATGAAAAGAGCTATGAATATCAGCGAAGCGAGTGAAGTGTGTAAGGAACACGTCTTATGGCGCTCGGTTCTCTCTGACTACCCCGCCAGGGACCTGGCGTGGAGTTATATATACATAATCTTTAAATTTTTAACTAAATTCAAATGGAGTAAGTCATCGACATGACTATCTCTTTTCTTATGTTACTTTTTCGTTGTCCTTTTCTGACTTAGAAGTACCACAATGATCGCGTACTGTGCGGTTCCTTGGAACTCAATCGAACTTGGAATCAAAGACCCCGCCAATGTTAATGGATTAGGAAACGGGATAACGTTAGAAAGAAGAGGAAAGGCAGTACAGCATGAGGTTCTTGAAAAAGAAGGCGTGATGAGGTATTGATAGACGTTTAGAAATGTAGGACGCATCAATATAGCCCATCCGGGGAAGTACTTCTACCTCACAGGAAACCACAGCTATATAACAACCCGTGGGGGCTTTTCGTACTCCTGCGAGTGAGTGAGGTAACCAGTAAAAATCCTTTGAGAGAGAGAGGAGTTGCTGTGCTGGCAGCAGAGGTGGCATCGACAATTTCTGGAGGGTTGATGTAGTCTTACGAGTAATGGCAGCAGTAAATCACTGAAGAGTTACTGCATCAAGAGGGTAGCCAATGCGCATGATAAGAGCAGTGATAGCTCAGTGGATGAAGATCTGACCCCATTATCCGACGGTCTCGGGTTCGATCCTGGTGTGGGCCACTGGTATGCGCCACTAAATACGTGGTTTGAGACCTATGTACATATTTGTAATTATCACATGCTCAGTGGTGAAAGAAAAAGAAAAAGTGTCTTCCTGCGACCACGGACGCTGCAAAGCGTTCGAAACGTCAGGTTCAACAAAATAAATAAAATACGCGATACTTCCGTTAAAAAAAAATTGTTTAATTCAAGGTGAAAGAAAACATTGTGAGGAATCCCGCACGTCCAAGAAATTATATTTCGAAAGACGTGTGACCTAGCCTAAGAAAGGTCTGGTTGTCCCTCTTGGGTTGTGGAGGTCTGCTGACAGTCGGTCTATGTAAAAAAAATGGTATAACACTAGGTAGAGGGTTGCCAGTGCGCAAACCTCTTTCTAGTGCATGCATTTATTGGCACGTCAGTTTAGCCGTATGCTAGATTGCCGTACGACGTAATATGTAATATATATATATATATATAAAACAAAGTCGTGTTAGTTACACCATTTATAAGAACGGCTGGATCGATTTTATGATTTTTGTGTTTTTGGATTTGTCTTCGTCCGGAATAGGATAATAAGTATTAAAAGAATTTATACCATCTAATAAGCTACGAGTAACACACTATTTATTGATCCTGAGGCGGTACGAAGTTCACTGGGTCAGCTAGTATATATATATATATATTACGTTATTTAAGTACCGGAAACCGAGCTAGTCTCGGAAACCAATTCACGAAGCGGTCATTAACATGTGTCGTAGGCATAATTGACGCTCGACGCGTAAACAGCTGACTTTAGGGTTGCTTATAAGACGTATTTGTATGAAAACTTTGATAAGCTGTATCTCGAAAACGGCTAATAATAAAAATATATTTTCTTTAGGAAAAATGTTGTATTAAAAAAACGTGGGTTAAGTTTTTATTTTGCTTGTATCTCTGGAACTGACCGTGATACCAACATGAAAGTTGTAACAAGAGGGAGGGAGGGGAGGGAAGGAATCATGAATGTCGCTTTGAGAAACTTGTACATCTCGTTTTTCTGATTTTGGATATTTTGGACTCAATTTCGCTAAAAATCTTAGTTGATGCTTTTTTCGTAAGCGCGGCAGATTAGGCGTTTTAAGAAGTTCTACTGGTAAAATCATGGGACGCTACGAGTACCCAAAGTTTGAATAACTAAGTTAATTAGTACATAATTGGGGCGGTGTTTTATAGGAGGTTAAAACAATGCCGATCGATAAGAAATGATATTGTAATTACGCTCTACAGTAGGCCGATTCTACTAAAAATCTGCAACTGCACTGCAGCGCGGCGTGTGTCGTGTGTGCGTACATTTTGACATTTCGTCAAGCAATCTGACATGAGCGACGTTTAACCCTTCGAAACACT
Organism: Pyralis farinalis; assembly: GCA_947507595.1. NCBI lineage: Eukaryota > Metazoa > Arthropoda > Insecta > Lepidoptera > Pyralidae > Pyralis > Pyralis farinalis. Next base: position 5,801,233 of record OX382263.1, read on the forward strand.
GCTGGTCGAATACGACCACGAAATGTATGGGAAAACGTATATAACGGGTTTTGACTGCTCAACGAAACATATTACATACGTATAGAATGTACGCATTTTGACACATACCGCGCTGCAGTGCAGTAGCAGTTTTTTTTTAGTAGAATCGGCCTACAGGTCTTTTAGCAATATAACCTAAAAGATGAGAATCTATATTTAGTGTTCTTTTCCTATCATCTGTTGCCATGACTAAACATTCACTCAGGTATATGGAATAGAGATGTAACCGTGACAAATAGTTCACATCGCTGACTCGATGACGATATTCTGATTAGAAATGACAGCTCGGTAGATGTCAAACTTTAACCAATAATTTTTGCTAAACCGAAATATTTTGATGAAATTTTGTGATCTGACATAGTTAAATCTAAATAAATATAGAATGTGAGATGCAGAAAGAAATGGCTATGAAAGTTATATATCCAAGTACCAGCTGTCAGTTCCTGTGATAAATGATACAGAATATGAGATACAAAAAGAGATGGCTATATCCAACTTGCTGCTGCCAGTTCATGTAGTAGATTATACATAATGTATGGTATAAGAAGGCATGGGTAGGAAGAATATACATTCAACTGACAGCTGGTAGATCCTGTGATACTAAATGACATTACTGAATGTAATTTATAGTAAGAGAAGAGATAGCTTTGAAATATCCAACTGCTGTCGGTTTCAGTGATAGTTCATAGCTGGCAGTTCATGTGATAAATCACGTGAAATGTGAGATAGAGAAAGAGATTGCTGTGAAACATATACGTCTAAACATACTGCTATCAATTCATGTGTTAGATGATTGGTTCATGTGATGAATGACGCAAAATATGAGGTACATAAAGAGATGACCATTAAACATTTATACTTAATTCCCAGTAGTCAGGGACAAGTTCTATGAACTCCTGAAGTGTTAGGTGCTTTCTGCAGTTTTTTACCTTTTCTAAGGCAGACATATGCCATAGTGTACAGTGAAATTGTGATAGAATAGCACAGTTTAAAAAATATCAAGATTATTGTTCATAGGTGAGTAAAAAACATTATTATACTGACTTACACGTTATTTTTAGGTTTTTGATTGACGTAACTTTCTAATGAGCAAATATGCATGGCATGCTTAGGTAGTACTTGAATCCACTGGTCCGCGAAAACGATTTCCAATTGTAGTAAAGTGTACATGTAAAGTGTTCTTTAACTGCTTACAGCAGTACTCTCTCTTTCTCTCTTTGCCATCTCAGTGGGAGAGTGCAATGTATCTAGATTAATATTAATAATGTTTTCGAGAATACCTCACGCAAGTTTAAATTCAGCCAGAATATGTGTGGTATGCCACAAGGCAGTATTTTGGTTCCTTTATTCTACCTGCTCTTTATAAATGATCATTCTGAAATTTTGAAACGTCCCTGTATATGATTTGTGAACAATAAAGCTATTATTATTCAAAAAACCTTATTTTGGTTGACGACTGGATGACATTTAATAATCTCTGTGTAAATATTAATAAAGCAAAATTAATAGAATTCTGTAAAACAAAAGGTAAAATCCGAGATTTAATCATCTTTTATTGTAATAACCCCGATACGAAATCCACGACAGTTTTTCCGCATTGTCATAGACTCGAAACTAACGTGGAAACAATAGACTTGGTCCCTAAAACCCAAACCTTTTGTGTGTAACTTGTACCACCTACAAATTCTGAAAGCGATCTGGAAAGTCTATATTTTTAAGCCTATCGACACTTGCATGACTAAGGGCCTTAACTCGTGCGTTGCCGACCTTGTAAAAACCTCTTTACGTTATTTTTGATGAACTTTATACTGTAGTTCCTTTCGAAGATTTCAAAAGGTCGCAGTAAGTCTATTACTTCGTTTATTATAGAAAGCTGATAAAGTATTTGCCATAAGAACCTGATAAAATGAAAATATATCCATCTAAAATACTGGCAGTAGTTATGAAGCTGTGTGCACTCGAGTTATGATCTGTATAGACGCGGCTTTCTGCGCTTTTGGAATTTGTGTTATCGTATTGTTTGTTCAAGGGTTTCTACAAATTACTTGACAGCTTCTTATCCAGCAAATTCATTAAAGCTGTTTATAATGACAACTGATCTGATGGTATACATGGACATAACAATGTACAGTGGTATCTCCGACGCTATTTCTGCTGTATAACAATGATATGTTACCAATTTAAGACGTTCATTGTATTGTTAGTCTTATTATGTAGTCCGCGCTATGTAGGAAAGCTACAATCAACTTGTGTTTAAAATTGTGAGTATTTTGACCAAAGAAAACAATTGTGGACGATAAAACTTGTTCCAAATCAATGTCAAAAAGATGCAAGTCTGCGCGGTCACCGCTTAGAAAATTCCCATTTTCTGTAGTTCCTAAATTCCAAAACACATCGCTAATCATTGCATTGGGATTATAGATGTCGAAATCTCCAGCGAAATTAAGTTCCGAAGTCACACACAAGACAAGAAGTAGTACTGTAGTCAGATATTGGAGAGAGCACCTGGATACCTGGAAATACAATCTTTATTTTAAACGCAGACTTTCTTTGTGTACAATGTACACAAAGGTCGGTAACAATCCACTGAGTGTATAATGCTTTCGAAAAATTCTTCAACATGCTGACAACTTCCATCTACAACCCCACCGCGTGCTTTGGAGGGAATTCATAGCTGGAACGCAATGGTCACCTACTATGCGTTTCCAGATAAGTTTTATTCCGAGAACTCTTAATTTGACGGACGAAGTTTTCACTAGAAACTGTAGTGTGATGTTCTTCAAAAAGGGAGAAAGTGATTTTTATAAGGTCGGCAACATAAAAGTGATAGAGTACCCTGGTACAATACTATAAGGATTGCCTAATGGATAGTATTGCATAGAAATAGGGCGTCACTCGTGTGTTGCCAACCTTAACATTATTGAGTAATCAATCTTTTACCAAGTCAGAAAAACGTTTCCAATCAATTATACTGTCATGATTAATTAAAGTGCTCAGGAACTAATAATACGTAAGCAGTATGGCACAACAAATGGTCATGGTAGCTGAACAGGTCATACATTCCCCTTAATTTAGGTAATTAGATATTGAGAGGGCTTTTGACACTATAAGGCATGAAGAAAGACTATATTTAACTCACTATGAATTAAGTGACTCTAAGTTTAATAAAAATTATCTAGTTATACCCATGTGATCAATGTATAGTATAAGACAATCGTTATCTAAACTCAGGACCGTAATATGCGGAGTACCTCAGGGATCTCGTTTGGGTCTTTATCTATTCATTGTATTAGTCAACGACATATCATTGCTAAAGCGACCACATGCTCATCTGGCTACATATGCAGATGTTATTGAAATTTTTACATCATTGTCTGTGATATATCTTGTTATATTATCGTCATAAGCCAGCTACGACTCTCATTAACACTTTTACCAACTTATTTTCATAAATTGAACCTAAAAGTAAATTCAACTAAAACTGAGAATATTGCGATTACTAGAAAACGGTTAATCCCTAAAAAGTCGAATTTGTCAATCTTCCCAATAACTGGAGTAAGTCTATAAATGCATGTCTATATACATAGGTAAGATTTTTAAACTTTGCGTTTACATTTTTATGCATGAATTGTATTTTTTAAGCATAAACTGGAACAAAATAAATAAATTAAAAAGTTATCAAAATTGTATCTATTTTATTCTGGAATTCTTCAATTATTACGTAATTTTCATTTATGTAAGAATCCACACTACTTTGGTGTACCTATTTAATATCGTTTATTGGAAAGTATCTTAACCCTACCTTATTCCGGTATCCACATTTGTTACTGACTGCTGCATCACTATTTTCTTAGCGAAATAACAATGATGGGTTTATTTATTGATTAGTTGCTTTTTCAATTGTGTAAATAATTTTCTTTCTTGATTATATATTCCTAGCTATAAAATATTTTTTTAACATTTATTCTGCATAAATCTTCTGAGTGTTCTTAAAATGTTAACAAACAATATCATAAACAATTATTAAACGTTGAGAGTAGAACTTTACATCCTTTGTTGCGATTAAAGAGGAATTGAGTCATCATCACATTTTTGACACTGATTCTTTCTTTCTTATTTCTTTATTGTTTCTTCATTGATCTCCTTATTTGGTCGCCATTGTAAAAAATACAATTTTAGGTTAGTTCCAGCATGGTGTAATGTGCAAATATTCGTTAGGTATTGAAATTTATACCTACGTTTTATAAACCAATAAAATTTCATTGTACACAGATTTCGTTCCAGTTAAGAAATGTAAGCCAACACAAGATACAAGAGTAAGGCCCCAACTGCTGCAATCGAATATCCACAAACGGAATAAAGCGAATGTGGAAGTAGAGGGACAGAATAGTGGCACGGGTATTCATCCAATTGTGGAAATCACGGATGTCGCATATATTGAACATCTTTCAGAGAGCACATCTAGTTATTCCACAGCGGATTTAAATATAATCCATACTAGGAATACTATGGAAGCGGAATTTGTTTGTGATGTTTGCGGAGAAAAATTTAGTAACGATTATATGTTGAAAAAACACAAACAGAATCATCCAGATAACGAACATACTAAATATAAAATATGTCAACGCAGTTCTCACCGAAATTCTAATTCCCTTCCCTTTTTAAATACAGACCTTGGAGAAAAATCGTTCAAGTACGATATATGCGTATTGAGTAACGAAGTGAATTTGAATGACTATCTGAGTACGGAGATTGACGATAAATCTTTTAAATGTATAATATGCCAACGCGAATTTAAACATAAATCGAGCTTGAAAAAGCATTTACATGCACACACTGGAGTAAAACCTTTCATATGTGGGATTTGTCAACGCGGATTTAATCGAAAGGATACCTTGGGTGTACATTTAAATATACATACTGGCAAGAAACCTTTTAAATGTGATGTATGTAAACGCGGGTTTAACCATAGATGGACTTTGAATAATCATTTAAATACACACACTGGAGATAAACGGTACATCTGTGAGATTTGTCATCACAAATTTGCCCAAAAGACGACTTTGGATAATCATTTAAAAATACACACTGGAAAGAAACCTTTTAAATGTGAGATATGTCAACACAGATTTATTCAAAAACCTAATTTGGAGAAGCACTTAAAAATACACACTGGTGAGAAACCTTTCAAGTGTGGGATATGTGAATATAGATTTAGTCTAAAAGGTGCTTTGAATAGACATTTGAAAATACATGATAGAGAATAAGTGAAACAGCATTTAGTGCGTAACGAAATTAATAATTATATACAATAATAGTTTTGGTGTTGTTGATAGAAAAATTGTCTCATTTACCGTTTAAACAAACACAAGCAACACGAAATAGCACAATATTGCAGGATAGGGCGTAACGTTTAAATAGATAGGATTTTAATTTATCACTAAGTAAGTTACTAAGGAAAGGAAAAAGGCTTTGAAATTACTACTATATATCGTAAAGTAGAATAACATAAAATGTTGCTGGGCGATGGAGTACTGCTTGGAGGGATAGTGAATTTTTGTTTGGATTAAAATAAAATGTCGTTCATATAGTAGGTTCCATGATGTTTATTTGAATGAAATACAGTCAAGACAAATATTAAATACAAATACTACAGACGTCATGACAGATGTCATGTACAAATATTATACATTTTTATTTGGCAAAACCGTGAGACATTTAATATCATGTCAACTAATATTTTATTTGTTATTTGATTGTGATTTTGTCGATGCTGGGATGCGATTTTGTCCTGTTGCAATTCGAAAATCAGTTCCGGAATAATTCTCACACTGTTCACCGTTCACGATGTGCTACAGAATAATTGAATGCCACACCATAATAAATTAGTTAAAATAAATTATTTAATCATTAATTTAAAACAAAAAAATACGTATTTATACATTGACAAGAACAGTGAGAGAGGGAGAGAGTGATAACATTCATATTAATTACCTTGGCGATACTTAAGTAAAACGCAACAAACTAATTGGGTTTGTTGTTAGACAATACATGAACATGGAAGCCCAAAGCCTCCACATTTAGTCCAATAAGTTAATTTTGTTATGTATAAGTAAAGTTTGTTATGCCTGAAGCAATATTACGGCTTACTATGGCCTGATATCTGTGTGGACACTATCTTTAAATCTCAGACGCGATGTTCGTAGGGAGCATTGAAAGTTTTGTGTGATTTGGTATTAGGTAAATTAAAAGCAAATGTATTTATTGATTTACAAAAATTTCACATTTTTGTAAATCAATATTTCATAATTTCACATTATGAATATTTTTTCATTGCGTCAAATCATTTTCAAAAATACAAGCTCTACTGATCGGACAACATGTTTCCTATGTGTTGATTGAAAGTTCGGCCCCTCAATAGTTCGTAAAAAACAAACTCTCATCAAATCTTTCACAGGGTATGGTACTGGACTATGTAGAGGAGAACTTTTTATCTCTTGTTTTGTTAGACGTGTGCGGAGAAGCATTATCATTGCGCAAGAGGATGCGGCTTCTCGGTCTGCTTTTTGATACCTTTTTAAGCATACATTGTAAATAAACGTCGGTTAACAAACACTTCTTCTTCAAGTACAATTCTGCACACGAAACCGACTCGGGAGAAAAGCCGCACTAATATTTTACCCATGTTCCTCGCCTCCCTGATTGCCTGTTTTCGAACACCCATTCACAAAACTGCTGGACTACTGTCTTTCTCTGAAATAATAAATCCACGTTTCATCTCCCGTGACAATGTCGTTGGTTATTGCTATATCCGCCGTCGTACTTTAGCAACACTTTTGTACACCAAGCAAAACGAGTCCTTTTTTCTTTTGGCGTCAATTGGTAAGGGATTCGACGACTTACTGTCATTGGATTCCTGATCTGAGCCACGCTTTCCTAGGTGATCGCTGTGGAAGACGTTTCTTTCTAGCGTTATCCTGTTTCCTAATGCAGTAGGATTGGCGGGGTCTGCTACCTGAGCATCGCATAAGATCTCAATGCAAGGTTGATCCAGACCTTCAAGAGTGTCGTAATTCAGAGAAACACGTTATACAATACCACTGTATATAAATGAACTGCTGTTATAAACGCAAATTTAATAATTATTAAGTAACGAACCCAAATCGTGTCAATCAGTAATCGCAAGCGACTCCCCACTACACGGATAATCCCTGCGAGGTTTTTGTGTGTGGGCTCTCTATATCTATGTATTTTATATCAAAAAAAATACAATACGTCCACGCACAAAATCCGTGTACCAATGTTTAACAGTACTTAGAGGATGTGCCCAATGCAAACGGAGCAATCATGAGGAGACAACCATTTTTTTTTATATCAGGTCAGCATAGTGGCTCCGCTTCGCCTGATTGTAAGCGAAATGAGGAGCCCAAATCGCAGCTGCAACTGGCAAAAGACTATACTGTCAGTTGACACTGCTATGCTGGCCCGCAAACCCATGTTGGCGTACAAAATTTCTTTTCACGTCTATCGCACGTGTCAGTTTACCAGATGGAAAATAAAAGCATATTCAAAAAGTTACATATACTTATTTAAAAATTGATTCTGAATGTATTTATAAAATGTGTCGTAACATTTTGTTTAAATTAAAATTTTTGCTAGGTTGAATTTAAATTTTGTTTTTAACGAAACACGAATGATGTAAATTGTGTACCTTCTTCATATGTGCAACATATGTATTTCTGTAATAATAAAGTCTTGAAAATAAATGTTTGTTAAGTATTTTTGTAGTATTCTTTATTTCGCAATGTAATCTCCTATAACGTCAACACATTTATTGTATCTTAATATCATTTTTTTAATACTCTGCAAAAATAACTTTATCTGAGATAAAAGACGCTCAACATTAACGTAAATGGCCTGTTACATGACTAATAGTTCGGTGTATCAGGGGAAATCCCCATACCACACGTGGCGGTTTCACTGGGAATTAACGGAATGAATAAATTCCGCCACAAATTAGTACATGCGGACTAATACCAACCGGCACCCACCCGCTACTGTTAGTAGATGCAACATGCCGTCGCTGCCACGACTGCTCTGGTTGTCGCTGCGTCACGTGTTTCGCCTCTCCACGAGTCATCCTCGGGCGCTGTAGATGTTAGTCATTAGCATGTTGCATCTACTAATGGTAGTGGCTGGGTGCTGGCCGGCGCTAGTCCGTATGAAGCAATTGGTGGCGGAAGCACACAACCTACAAATTTTACTTAATTTAGGCCGTCTTCTTCCTAGCGTTGTACCGTTGTTACCTAAGCCTAAGGATTAGGCGAAGATACTGATTTTAAAATGAAGCGGCTGCCGTCATAAATATGTATATATATATAATATGTACATAAATCCGAAAACAAATACGTACGTACCCACATCAGGATTTTTTGATCGCCCGTGTTGTTGTATTTAACAATTTGCCTGTTAATAAAGTGTTAAAATTTCATTGTACACAGATGCCATTCCAGCTATGAAGTGTGAGCCGACACAAGATTCGACATGCCAACAGACACAAGTGAATAGTATTCAGAAACAGTATGAAAACATCATCGGAAAACAGAGGTTAAGTGGTGATATTAGTATTCGTATTGTGCAAAAAACAACAAAACCCGCCAGCAATGACATTTCAGAGAGCAGTGATGTGTTGAATCGTGAATATACACTTGTAGGACGTAGTTTAGCACACAGCGCTGCGAAAACAAATACTAAACGAAAAAACGAAAATAAACCACACGAATGTACCTTCTGTCAACGAAGATTTGGCCAAAAATTTACTTTGAATAATCACATGAGAACACACACGGGAGAAAAACCCTTCAAATGTACAATATGCGAACACAGTTTCCGTCAAATCGGTAACTTGAATGTCCATTTGAAAACACACACTGGAGAAAAACCTTATAAGTGTGGGACATGTGAAACCAGATTTACCCATAAGGATACTTTGAATAACCATTTAAAAACCCACACTGGAGAAAAGCCGTTCATATGTACAACATGTCAGCGTGGATTTTCTCAAAAAAGTGCATTGAATAGACATTTAAAAACGCACACTGGCGAGAAACCATTCGTATGTGGGACATGCCACAAAGCGTTTAATCAGAAAAACAATTTGAATTATCATTTAAAAATACACACTGGAGATAAACCATTTACATGTAGCATATGCCAACATAGTTTTAGTCGAAAACTCACTTTGAATAACCATTTAAAAATACACACTGGAGAGAAACCTTATAAATGTGAGTTCTGCGAACACAGATCTCGTTGTAAGAATGATTTGAATAGACATATAAGAACACATAGAGTACAAATACCCTTAAAATTAGGGGTATTTCAAACAAAATAGATTTAGTCATTAAAATCCAAATTAGCATTTAAAAATATACGATTGGGAGAGGGTTTTAAACGCCTTAGAATCTTTCAATGAAACTCGAAGACCAGTTCAGATGGAGGTAATAATACCAAGCTACGACTACGCTTCTTAGGTTACTTTAGCACTCAGGATCGTGGGTTCAGTTCCCGCACAAGGCAATCATTCGTGTGCATAAACCTGTATATTTATCTTGGTTTGTTTTCTATAAGCATATTTATGATATAAAAAAAAATGTATTTACGTAAGTGTCAGTTGTCTAGTTCCCGTGAACTTCCTGCTTCGCTTGGATTAGATGGCGCTGTGTATTATATCCGGAAATATTTATTATTCCACCAATGCAAGCAATACTACGTTTTTGGCAACTAAGTTCTGTAAAGTTGACTCTCGCGCCGTTGCGAGAGAACTACATGTGTCTGATAACATTTTGTTTATTAGGTCAGGAGGGAAAAAGCATACGGGCCGTTGGATGAGCTCCGCTTATGAAAGAATAGTCTATGCAGAGCCAATGAGACCACTTTTTCGTAGTACATCAATTCATCGCTACGGGTCGGGGGGACACGTCACGGATCAACATCGCGTCACTTATCGGCTTATTGGTTAAAATATTCTCCTATAGGCTCTATAACATAAGGTTTTCATAAGCGCGAGGTGCCTTCATGCGCAGTCAAGAGGTTTATTGGTTTGTGATTCCAATCCACATGGTAGAAAAAAGATTCTATGTGCCACTGTGATGTGATATATAGTTATTCCGTGCCAAGTTTGGATCGCATCTACTAATGGTAGTGGGTGGGTGCCGGCCGATGCTAGTTCGCATGAAGCACACAAAGTAGATCAAATTGCATATCCATAAGCTGGTTGCAGTCAATACTGCTTAAGTAAGTAAAACGATTTGAATCGTAATTTTTATGTGATTTTTTTTACCTTTTTTGTGAATCTTTTAAGATTGATTTCTTAAAAATATTTTTTTTACTCTGTTTGTATTTATAATAGAAAATATTATATCCATCTCTTATCATAAGCAAATCCTCAGTTCAGGGAATTCAGTAAATAAAATTGTTTTTACAATCATACGAAAGTATCAGGTATAAGAGACTTATTTTAAAACATTAATTTGGAATTTGAATCTCGATTTTTTAGGGTAAAATATCGATTCATTGGATCGAGGCGGAACATATAGTTTTAAAAGATCCCAGATCGCCATGCTTATAGCACACCCCTTTTCCTACAAGAAAAAAAACGTAATTTTGTGTAAGTATATATATATATATATCTATCTATGTCTATCTTACACAAATATCTATGTCTATATATATATATATATAGACAACTTTGACAAATATATATATATATATATAGACAACTTTGTAGCAAATTACATATAAGTACATTACGCAAAAAATAGCAGTTTCATACAAAATTCCGAGCAATTCGAATTCAAACGGGAAGGTACATAGAACTCGAACTTCCTGTTTATTTCCCAACGATAGGTAGTGATTTGTACTGAAGTGGTACACCAGAGAGGATAACTAAATAGTCTCGGATATTACACAGCGTTAATTCCTAAACTAAGATAAGCTGCTATACAACTAATAAAATAATTACTTTTTTGTAAATGTATAATACATAGAATTTATGTTATATACAATATCTTTGTAGTTTATAGTATGTATCAGATTCACCCCACTAATTTATTTATTCAATAGTGGGCAGAGGTTTAAAGTGTATGACAGATGCATGATTGAAAGGTTTCGTGCAAACTAGCCCTTCAAAACCACATATGGATAAACAATTCACATATATGACTTTAATTATCTAATTTCTGAAAAGGTATTGCAATTATTAGAATAAGTCTCAAGTATTATATTATTAGAATCATTTCTGTACCTATAGTCTATACTAATATATAAAGTGGAAGAATTTGTTTGTTTCAACCAGGTGATCTCTGGAACCACCAGTCGGATTAGTAAATTTTTTTGCATTTGATAGTCCAGTTCTTAGCAAGGTATAGCCTAGCAATAGCCTATACTATTCATCGTCACGGTGTGACCATTAGAGACCGACGAAATAAAGGAAAGTATAAAAAGCGGTCTTCGCGGGATACAAGTCGCGAGGTTCAGCTGATAATTTATATATAGATTAATAGAGCGAAATACATGACATCAATTGAGGTATTGATTTAGTAGAATATTTTATTATTAATGATGATTATATAAGTCTTAATTACATTACGAAAAATCGTGAAACTAATCAAATATATCAATTTCATTATTTCAACAACGGGCCATTTTTGGAATCTAACAACGACTCCTTCGCTAAGGAAACTACTAATACAGAACTAAAATGATTTTCCTTTGAAACTCAACCCACCGCTACGCGTGGGAGAAGTAGAATGCGTAGTTCTAATTGGTTAGTTCACTGATCAACATCTGATTGTCTATCGGCTTAATGGTTCAGTTATTCTCATATTGGACCGTAGGATCACATCGGTGAACACTTTACGTAAAGTTGTATTCGCTTTATGCAATTCGTGTTGTCGGATTTATGTACATATTTGTAATTATCGCTCGGCGGTGAAGGAAGACATCGCGAGGAAACCCGTCCAAGAAATTATATCTCGAAAGACGTGACGTAACCTAAGAATGATCTAGTTTTCCTTCTGGCTTGTGGAGGTCTGGCGGCAGTCGCTCCATGTAAAAATGTGTATCTTCGCCAAACCCTTAGGCTTAGGTAGCGGACCCCGCTAATCCTAATGGATTAGAAAAATGGGATAACGCTAAGATGTTTCTTCATAGTTCATATTCAAGTGATCTATTGGTTTGTGCTTCTTCGTTAATTTAATTCTAAGAATGTGTCGTTCTTTTAGCCAATGACAATGATGACTCTGTTACACTTGGTTATTAACAAGTAACCAGTGCACAAAAGATCTTACTCGAATTCAGGCATCCCATGCATTAATTACATTGTTTTACTTGAATTCGGGCAGAAGTGAAAGGAAAACTGGCGTCGGGTAACGATCAAACTGGATATTTGCTGTTTGTCCGAATTCCACAGGCAATCGAATTCGGCTACGACCAACTGTAACTGCACCATGAGAAACGGTGAATCCGACAATTGCGGTAATTTTTGTTTATATATTTATTTATCTTAATAAAGGTGTGCAATCTATTGTATGATTTATTATTTTATACAGTTAAATTATGACGAGCTCGGTGGCGTAGTCGTGAATGACTCGATATTTACATCAACGCTCGTGGGTTCGATGCCAACACACGACAAACATTTGTGTGCATGAACATGTCTGTTTTTCTTGGTCTGGGTGTTTTAAAAGAGGTAGGGCGCATCAAAGCAGCCCTTCTGGGAAGGTACCTCCACTTCACAGAACACCGCAGCCAAATGAACTTAAAAACTTAAACTTAACTTGGTCGAATTCAACCCCAAGAAGACACAAGTTTGCGCGTTCACCGCTAAGAAAACTCCATTTGCTGTGGTTCCTAAATTCCAGAACACACCTCTTACCATCACCAAAAGTATTAGGATGCTTGGCGTCGAGATCTCCAGTGATGTGCAATATCGAAATCACCTGGAGCAGAAGGTCAAGCTGGCGTCGAAAAAACTTGGTGTGCTCAACAGGGCTAAGCAGTACTTCAGTGCGGGGCAAAGACTTATATTATATAAGTCTCAAGTCAGACCGCACTTGGAGTACTGCAGTCACCTTTGGGCGGGAGCACCTGAATACCAGCTTGGACCGTGTGATTCGATTCAGAGACGAGCTGTGAGAATTGTCGACAATCCTAAGCTTACACACGGTATTGAACCCTTAAGTTTAAGGAGAGATTTTGCCTCCCTTTGTGTGTTCTACCGATTGTACAACGGGTTGTGTTCTGAAGAGTTGTTCGAAATGATGCCGACGGCTACTTTTTATAACCGCACCGCTCGCCGACGGCGGGGAGTTCACCCTCACACGCTTGAACCGCTATGGTCGCGTACGATGCGGTTCCAGAGAAGTTTTCTTCCGAGAACACTCAAGCTGTGGAATGAGCTCCCAGCCGAGGTTTTTCCAAGGGACTACAGCATGGAGTTCTTCAAGAAATGCGTGAAGAGGTTTTTAGAGGGTCGGCAACGCATGAGTGACGCCCCTGGTGTTGCAAATGTCCATAGGCTACGGTGCCTGTTTAACATCAGGCAGGCCGTATGCTTGATTGCCACCTTAGTGGTATATAAAAAAAAAATGACAACTGGCTAGTGTTGTTGCATTCCTGCGTGTGAGTGAGGTCACCAGTAAGCTCCTAAGGAATCGCTGTGTTAGCAGTAGAGGAGGCATCGCGAGAGTGATATTTGCGTTCATAGGTCATTTAACATCAGGTGGACCGTATGCATGGATGCCTTCCGAAGTTGTGTAAAAAAAAAATTAGTTAAGAAGAAGAATAGTTTGTAGTACCTGTGGCTGATATCTAAAATGGCTTTCCGAGGCAATGTGAATATACTCACATTGCCTCGGAAAGCCATTTTAGTTATCTGTCAAAATGTATGGAATCTGAGTGATAACTTTCGAATCTGTTTCGAATATGGCTTTCCAAGGCAATGTGATTTTGACGAGCTCGGTGGCTCAGTCGTGAATGATGCAATTTTGGCACCAACGCTCGTGGGTTCGATTCCCACACAAGGCAAACATTTGTGTGCATGAACATGGCTGTTTGTCTGTGTGCAACAACAACTCGCTTGAGGGTTTTTGTGTTCCAGCGTGTGAGTGAGGTCATTAGTAAGCTCCCGAGGAGTTCCTGTGTTAGCAGCAGAGGAGGCATCGCGCGAGTGATAATATATCGCAAGCGTTAATAGGCTACGGTAGCCGCTTTACATCAGGTGGGCCGTATGCTTCCCGACGTAGTATAAAAAAAGGCTTATAGTTGGTACCTTCTCAAAATTATGCTCCTTACCGTTATCTCGTTTGCTATCCATTTTGACGAGCTCAGTGACGCAGTGGTTAGTGACGCTACTATGACATCAACGCACGTGGGTTCGATTCCCACACGTGACATATATTTGTGTGCATGAACATGTCTGTCTTGGTCTGGGCAGGGTGTTTTAAGAGAGGTAGGGCGCATCGAAGCAGCCCGTCTGGAGAAGTACCGCCACCGCACAGAAAACCGTAGCCAAATAAAGATGACTCCTAAATAATTGCTACTAACACCGCAATTCCTTATTCCACATCGCGGGAGGGATAATGTGTTACAAACGTTCATAGGCTACGGTAACCGCTTAACATCGGGTGGACCGTATGCTTGTCTCCCGACGCTGTATAAAAAAGGACATGAACAGTCTGATCGAAGCGTAGCATAGATACTTGAAACATCAGCTGTGTTCCAAGTGCGTCGGCGACCTTAAAATGAGAATTTGAGCACTGACGGCAGGATCAATGATTACTAGCTACGTGTTTAAGCGGACCCTGGGCTCCGAACCGAAAGCATAGGACGCGACCGGGATATACGCTCTGATGATGATGATGACCTGAACGATGGCTAGATCTGCGAAGGTCTTCAAAAAAAAAAGGGGGAAGGGAGCGTCCTCTACGCTGCGTTTTCCGGTTCGTGGTCGCCATTCGAGAACCTATCTGCCCCAACAGGATGATTACAGAAACTCAATTTCTGTAATCACTACTTGAGGCTGGTGAAAGAGAACGCTGAGAAGTGACAACTGTTTTTCAACATTCATCTGGAATGAGTATATTATGAAAGTGGATAGTTATGGTGAGGGATGTTTAGCTGTAGATGAAAAGTGAGTGTGGGATTTTGGTAGCGTTTGCAAAGGATCTTCTTACCTTGGGGAACCTCGCAGAAACCCCCAGATAGGTAATCATTTCCTGGGATATAGTTCTTGGCAGTATAGAATTCTGGACAGGAAGGATCTTGGGTAGTGTCACTACCAGAACAAAATCAATAAGTAGAACATTCGAGCAGTTTTCTTGTGATTATGTGCGCGAACAAAGTAACAAGGGCTTGAGAAACCACATGTTCATATCGACAATGCTTTTAGCATTGTATTACTGGCAACACAAATATATTTTCACAGGCATAGATTTAAAGAAAAAAATGGTGGCCGTGTACAGCACCCGGGTCGCCCGACAGATGTGAAACATCTTAGTTAATATTCAAATTCTTAATAAATAAAAATCCATCACATAACGGCTCATGCAGAGAAGCAACGGAGTGTGTAGTGTGCGCAGGCACGCGCGCAACGGATTCGAGAATGGCACGTAGAGGGGTCATAATGGCACGTGGGAGAGCGTCATGACATTTGTCTTCATGGCATACAGTTTGATTTTACTGTCAAGGCGCGTCAATAGATGTTTCACAAAAAAAAGCTGGAAGACGCTGTCCGAGGAAAAACACCACTAATGTCTTCATATGAACCCCGATCATGCCGATAGATCCGTCTATTCAGTTCCCTGTATGTCTGCTACTGTACAGCTAAGAGCAGATCATGCTTAACAGTCGAATTAAGATTGTAACCCTTATTACGAAAGACAAGGAAAACGAAAGAAATAAGAAGAACGGTACAAAGGTCCAGTGTAAAGTTTGAGCTGCATTTAACTGTACAAAGTGGACCACACCAGGAATATAAATGACTGTCGGTGCATCACTATTGTATGACGCAGCCTGCGGGGTGGCGTCGTGCGGATTCCTCGGCACTTGGTCCTCGTCGCCGCCACACTCGGCCAAACGACACGGCAGGCACCGGTCGTTGTACTTGTCGGTTTAATACCTCATTTAAAATACACAATATTGAAGTATCAATTATCACCCGTTAGGGCCTAAACAATGACCCTTATGCGCCTTGAAATTTAAAAACGATGCGCGGTTGCGAGAGCGGTCTATGAGCGTCTGATAATATTTTCTTTACTAGCTTAGGAAGTGAAAAAGCATACCGCTTGCTGAATTCCACTCATTAATGGAATAACCTATGGAGAGCCGATGATACTGATTATTCGTAGTGAATCAATTCATCGCTACGGCTCGGGGTCGGGGGGTGACGTAGGATGCGCACCATATTGTTCACGGACGGCTAGATCACGAATCTACAACGCGTTAATTATCGGCCAATAAGGTCAGTACGCTCGTTTCGCTTAGATATTTAGACGCCGAAACACGTTTTGACGAGTCGGTGGCTCAGTCGTGAATGACGCGACTTTGACACCAACGCTCGTGGGTTCGATTCCCACACAAAGCAAACATTTGTGTGCATGAATATGTCTGTTTGTCTTGGTCTGGATGTTTTAAGAGAGGTAGGGCGCATCACAGCAGCCCGTCTGGGGAAGTATCTCCACCTCACAAAAAACCGCAGCCAAATAACAGCACCCTAGAGGGTTGTTGTGTTGCTGCGTGTGAGTGAGGTCACCAGTAAGGTCCCAAGGAGTTGCTGTGTAAGCAGCAGAGGAGGCATCGCGCGAGTGATACTTAATATATCGCAAGTGTTAATAGGCTACGGTATCCGCTTTACATCAGGTGGACCATTGCTTGTATGCTTCCTGACGTAGTATAAAATAAAAAACTTTATTATGAGCGCGGGGTACCTTCATGCGCAGTCAAGAGGGTTATTGATTTGTTATCCATATTAAGCATATCTTTCAATTCTCTTTCGTTTTTTCCACACGCGAATTTATTCCAAACAAATTACCATAGAAAAAAAAAGGAGTAAGTAAAAAAAAGAAACATTAAATAAAATTTATTATTTATTAAACAAAATTTAACAAAAGTGATTCCTTTACAGTGTTTTATAAACAGGCGAACTGAACTGGACTCGAGTCCAAAGATTCATTGGACTCGTAGGGTTTGTGTGTTGTCAAATGTACATTCAATGTATTCTTGTCGCTGAAGATTTGTTTACAGATGGTACATTCAAAGGATTTCTTTCTGGCATATGTCCTTACATCTTTACTGAAATCCTTTTTTATAGAAAATCTGCCTTCACAATTAGGACATTCACTCGTCTGCTTTTCTAAATCTGTATTCGAATCACTTATTCGTTCAAATATACATCGGCAACTCGTGCATTCAATAGATTTCCTAACTGTTCCCTTATCTATGTGTGCTCTTTTAATATGCATACTCAAACCACGTTTTTGGATAAATCTGCTTGGACACAACTCACAGTCTAAAGGTTTATAATGAGTACTCAGATGACCAGCCAAGTTGATTTTGTGTCTAAATCTCCTGTGACATATAGGACACTCGAATTCTTTCTCTTCAGTATGTATTTTTATATGTTGAATCAAGTTGCCTTTGTTTTTAAATCTAAATTGGCATGTTGTACACTTGAAAGGTCTTTCACTAGTGTGCATTCTACTATGTAATTTCAATTTGGTTTTGTTAACTTCACTTTTTTTATTTAATGTATTCTTAATTTGCTTTTGTTTTTTTGTAACGCCTTTGTCCATTTTATCCCATTTTACATGTTGTATTAGATGATATTTATTATCAAATTTCACGCCACAACAGTCGCAAATAAATTTTATATGCGTACGTTTATAGTCATTATCGTTTTTTACGTCACTATGTGAGGCATCCTCATCAACATGTTCGTTCTTTGCTGCAAGTTTAGCTTTTTTTGCATATTCTTTTGTATCAGCATTATATTTTGATATTAACATTTTTTCTTTTGTTTCACTGTATGTTTTATCTTCGCATTGTTGAGCAGAAGCGGTACCTGTAAATATTATATTTTAATTGTTTTCATGTACAACATCAACAAGCAAACGAACACACGGCGCGACTGACGCCAATTGGTTATCATACATTATTCCGGTGTTAGTCACACAATGATTTTTAGAGCCTAAGCAGATATCACAGCAACTTTTTTGTGTTCCTGTAGATGAGTAAGGCTCATCAGCATGATGTACCTTGCTAATTAGGAAATGGAGTTTTGAAAAATCGGCCAAGTGCGAGTCGGACTCGCGCACGAAGGGTTCCGTACCACTATCTATAAAAACGGCAAAAAAAAAACCACGTTTGTTGTATAGGAGCCCCCTTAAATATTTGTTTTATTTTAATTTAATTATTTATTCTAAAAGTGAATACATAACTAAATATTCTGTGAATATTTCAAGCGTCTACCTGTTGCCGTTATCAATATCGAGCAAAAACGAGCAAAAAAATCACGTTTGTTGTATGGGAGCCCCCTTAAATATTTATGTTATTCTATTTTTTAGTATTTGTTGTTATAGCGGCGACAGAAATACATCATCAGTGAAAATTTCAACTGTCTAACTATCACGGTTCGTGAGATACAGCCTGGTGACAGACGGACGGACAGGCGGACAGCGAAGTCTTAGTAATATCGGGTTCCGTTTTATCCTTTGGGTACGGAACCCTAAAAAGGGTGGCAGGGCGCAGCTATATTTATTAAGAACCAGTCCAACTAGGGACGTACCTCAGCCGTACAGTAGATCGCAGCATAGTAACAATTCCCGACATGGGATATTGTATTCCTGTGAGTGTTTCACTTGAGACATGCGTAGTTGGGAGGGCCGAGGAACAGAGCTACGGATGTCGATTACGACACATTACACATGGGTTTGTTTATCATGAGATCTAATCTCGACGATTAAAGGGTGGTTAAACTATTATGTACGGGCCAGCATTTGGTTATAGAAGCTTTAAGTCAAAGTCAAAGTCAAAATCTTTTTATTCCGTAAAAATGGCTACATTTGTTTGGAATCGTCACAATTTTTTTCAATAAAGTGAAGTTTATGAATAGGTGAGCACTGATAAAAATACTGCCAAAAAACTCAGGCATCCCTCTTTTGGTATCCAAACAAATTTACATATTTTATTAATTACATTATAATTGGATCGACTCACTCCCAGGCATTTTTATCATTAATATAGTCAGATACTTTATAATATGCCCTGCTACACAATTTGGCTTTAATAGTAGATTTAAATTTGTTAATTGACAATTCTCTTATATTGCTGGGAAGTTTGTTATAGAACCGTATACATTGCCCCATAAAAGAATTACTTATTTTGTGGAGACGGCTTGCATGTAAGACAAGATTATGCTTATATCTAGTATTTATGCTATGAGTATCACTCTTTTTACAAAATGAGTCTATGTTTTTGTGGACATACAAAAGATTTTCATAGATATATTGCGATGCGACTGTTAAAATATTTATTTCTTTGAATTTTTCTCTAAGGCTCTCACGGGGACCAAGTTTGTAGATAGCTCTTATGGCTCTCTTTTGCAATAAAAAGATGGTGTTAATGTCCGCGGAGTTACCCCAGAGAAGAATTCCATATGACATAATACTATGAAAGTAGCTGAAATAAACTATTCTAGCCGTATCAATATCAGTGAGCCGTCTAATAGTTTTCACTGCATAGGCTGCAGAACTTAGTTTTCCTGATAATTTTTCAATTTGTGGGCCCCATTGTAGTCTGGAGTCAATTGTTATACCCAAGAACACAGTTGTCTCCACAGGGGCCAAATTAGCTCCATTAACATGTACATTGGTAGCCACCTGTCTTACATTAGGTGTTGAGAACTTAATTACTTTAGTCTTTTTATCATTTAAAAGCAGATTATTAACACTAAACCAATGAATAACTTTAGAGAGAGCATCGTTAACTTCGTCATAATTACCTAACCGTCTATTAATTTTGAATGTCAAAGAGGTATCATCCGCAAACAACACAATCTCATGTTTATCCCTTACATAATAAGGTAAGTCATTTATATACACCAAAAACAAGAATGGACCCAGAATTGACCCCTGTGGGACTCCCATAACTACAGGGGACCCCGAAGATCTTTTACCATTAACATCGACCTTCTGTATCCTATTGCCCAGATAAGAAGACAGAAGTTCGAGAGCCTTGTTCCTGATACCGTAGTGGTGTAATTTTCTGACAAGAGTGTCATGGTGCACGCAGTCAAACGCTTTAGACAGATCACAAAAAATTCCCAAGGCATCTTGCGAATCCTCCCATGCCGCGAATATACTTTTAAGCAAATGAATCCCTGCGTCTATAGTTGAACAACCTCTCGTAAATCCGAACTGTTTCCTATGAAGCAAATTATGTGTATTTCACTTTAAACTATATCTTCGTGTGTCTAAACAACACTGACCTCCTACAATCCATATTGCAGATACACGACAGAATATGCTATAAATTCTGTCATTATAAGGGAGACCCCTATACCAGCAGTAGAATAAATATAGGCTGATATGGTGGATACAGAAGTATTGCAAACCACTAACATAATCGCGTTAAAGTTAATACTTGCACTTGTACAGATTCCACTTCACTATTTTATTTAATAATTATTTTTACCGACCGGTTTCGCCAGGGAATACAGTACCCATTCCCTACAGAATCTGCTCTGTAACACTAAAGACAGAACTCCCACTGAACTAAAAAGTGGAGTGTATGAACTGTCTTGTGCCCAGTGTAATAAAAAATATATAGGCCAGACTGGCAGATCCTTTCAAACTAGCCTCAAGGAACACTGTAGATGCTGGAAACTTAAACGAACAGATTCCAACTTTGCTGAACACCTTTGGAAAGAAGCCCATAGCTTTGACCAACAAACAAACTCTAAAGCCCTCCATATCTATACTATTATTATAAAGAGGAAAGATTTGTATGTATGTTGTGAATAAACTCAAAAACTACGGGGCCGATTTCAAAAATTCTTTCACCATTAGAATGCTACAATATAAATGATTAACATAGGCTATAAAATATTTTGAAAATAGTTAGGGATCCGTATGAAAACTTCGATAATGTGTGAACAAGATACCAAAAAATCCTTATACCGCGTACGCTGCTGAAACTATTGACAATAGAGCAAAGTAATGTACTACAGTTTTATAGAGGACATCAATATCTACAAAAAAGTCCGCGATACCATATGTCTAACTATTACAGTTACGTCACAATAACTACTTTTTCATGTTAAAATATGCTATAGTAACGCCGGTACAAACTATGCCACATTATTCGTACCTTGGTATTAATCCTTATCCAAATAAATCATTTCGTATTCAAGACTGTTTCAATGCCTGTAGGTTACTCTTTGAATTAACGAAATCGGACATTCCATTCCAAAGATATTACGGATTTTGTTCTGTGTTTCAATCCCTTGCTTGCGACACCGGCGGCCACGGCGCGTGGCAGCGGGCGGCGCGGCGCACATCTATGAGATTGGGTACCTATCTCATAGATGTGCGCCATTCATTCGCGCGCTACCAACATTGAATGTTTTGACTTTTTCATACCACATTTTTTCTGTTCCAGTTAAAAAGTTCTTTTCAGAAAAGCGTGCCTCAAATCATCACCTTTGTGGTAATCAATTGAAACTCTCAATATGCGCACGAATATGAGAGCACGTTTAAGTAATGACGGCAACGACAATTTCTCACAAAAATTACTTAAACTTGGAAGCGGAAAATTACCATCTCCAATTGCACATAGCCTCCAAGTATTATTGGATAATGAATTGGCTCAAACTGTTCACAGTCTAGAAATCCTTATAGAGACAATCTATCCCGACATCGAACATCTTACAGAAAGAAATTTCGATTGGCTCTATTCGAGGGCGATCGTCTCACCGAAAAACAGCTCAGTAAATGAGATAAACAAAATGATCATTGAAAAAGTACCAGGTGATTTTAAATGTTACACATCTATTGATAACGTGTGCAACATCGAAGATACAGTGCACTATCTACAAGAATTTTTAAATTCTCTCTATCCCGCCGGCTTGCCACCACACGAACTGAAATTAAAAGTAGGTACTCCCATTATGCTGTTGAGAAATTTAAGCCCTCCCAATATGTGTAATGGCACAAGGCTTTTGATAAAGGAATTACGAGACAATCTGATTATAGCAACAATCATCACCGGTCCCACGGCCGGACAGCTAGCTCACATTCCGCGGATCCCGATGATACCAACAGATTTGCCCATGTCTTTTAAAACGTTAAAGGTATCGTTTGCCCTTATAATAAATAAATCCCAGGGACAAACTTTCTCGATCTTTGGTATCGACCTAAGAGAAGAATGCTTTTCTCATAGCCAATTATATGTTGCACTTTCTCGAGTAGGATTCCTAAAAATCAATATATTTTGTCGCCATCTACGAATACCACAGCCAATATAGTATACAGCCTTAAGGTAGACATATTGGAAACTAAAAAAGTAAAACCTATTAAATTAAATTAATATAAAGTCTCGAAATATATGTTATATATATTAAAATAAATGTAAAAAAGAAATCTAAAAATAAAACTAAAAACAATATAAATAAAAAATAAACTTTCCGATTGTAATTAGGGTTATGGATAAAAACTAATAAAAAATTTAATACCACTAAGTATGTACCACTTAAAGTAATAAGTCTGAAAAAAGCTACTTAAGAAAAACTATTTAAAAAACTCTCTAAAGATACATTTACTCTTCGTTTATCCCAAAATGTTTAAAAAATAAATGTCCATCCGTGCGAAGCCGGGGCGGGCCTTTCCTTTATCACATAGTATGTGATAAAGGAAAGAAATTAAATGCCCTGGAGGCTTTAGAAATTAATAGGTTGTTGCATCCAGACGCATCCAGGGCCTTAAATATACAATTAGATATTAACACCTCTCCTATTAAATTATTTTACCTTTTGACATTTATTTAATTACTAGCTGCTGCCCGCGGCTCCGCCCGCGTGGTGTCAAATAACATAGCCTATGTGTTAATCCAGATCATAATCAATCTACGTGCCAAATTTCATTCAAATCCGTTCAGCCGTTTAAGCGTGAAAGAGTAACAAACATCCATACATACAAACTTTCGCATTTATAATATTAATAGGATTCCGGATGTAATTTACTATTACCATTTAATATATTTTATTATTTATTTAAATCATAATAGTTCGTGACATTGTAATTGATTACCTTACTAGCTGACACTAAATACTTTGATTATTATTTTTATTTTATTCTTATTTTATTTCGATTACTTAATTTCATTTGGATTTTTATTATTACATTTCAAATACCAATGACTAGACCCAACTGTCATAAATTATCCCACAACTCAATATAAAATTATAAAGTGACAACACTGCCCAGTAGTAACCTCTGTGGATTACCCACAATATCCACTATCACTGATTGCACGGTACCGCCATATGTTGTATAAAATACCTTGATAATGTCGTAAAGGCGAAACCGGTCGGTAAAAATAATTATTAAATAAAATTGTGAAGTGGAATCTGTACAAGTGCAAGTATTAACATTAACGCGATGTCTTCAAAATTCCACCAAGTGCCTACAATCAACAGTATCAACATAACACTAACATAATTCTTACCGTCTTTACTATACTCTATCTTCATATCCTCTGTGTGTATCAGCGAGTCATATTCATTGTCTGCAACATCCGCTGGTATATCATGGTCTATAACCCTTTCATCTGTCAATACGTCGACATCTTCACATTCTAATATTTCGTGCTTTATATTTTCCTTGAATATTTTATTATATCTCCCACTACCGTCTGCTCCCCTCTCGCATTCAAATTTTGAGCTCTTTATACTGGTGTGGTCTAAATTACTTCCACTTGTCAATCCTTCATTTACGACATGTTCTGCCCTCTCAGTTACTTCACGACTCAAATCTCTTCTATTTGCTAATATACTATTATCAACATCTTTCAATTCCTCTGACACCTCGTGTTCGTTAAATTTTATATCTAGCAATGTTTTACTCTTGAATTCTATATTCTGATATGATAGTTCTTCATCTTTGCTCTGTATTTCTCCATCCGATTCCTCAGACATCTCCTGCTTAATATTGGCTACATCTAACAATGTATTACTTTCAAATTCAAAATTCTGGCATAGTGCGTCATGTTTGCTTTTAGATTTTCCTTCCTTTGGATCTGTTATGTTAATAAAATCCGACACAGTTATACTCCTTCGATCATTTAATTTGTATGCTTGACGATCTATCGTTGCGATTGATTTTCGGTTTATCTATAACAATAAAAGTAATATATAATTTATACAAAGTTTGTGTTAGCCTAGGAGGGAAGTAGAGCACATTGAGAATTCTTTTCCAACCTTAACGTTATGGGTTGTAAATGACAACATAGTCTACAGGGCGAATTTTAACTAATAAAGTACGTTCAGGGAGCAGAGATAAAGAATTTAAACAAACATACTTTTATTGGGTAGTCTCGTTACTCCTAGCGTTATGACTATTAAACTATCACTATTTTTTGTTTAGTGTGATTTATTGTGTATTCATATATTTTCACGCCAGGTCACTTGCGGGGTACGCAGAGACAATCGAGCGTTGTAAGACGCACTTTAAATAGACTAAGGTTTATGCATTATCAGCTGAAGTATTTTGTTGTTGATTGACTGAAGTATTTTAGTAGTCCCCATTCCAAATAAAATAATAAAAAGAAACATATTACTTTCGTTATAAACCACAGTACAAACGTTGCTCAACTAACCCCAACCCCAAATATTGAAAACAAAAGGTAGTTTACGAGAAAAGTATTTAAATTGGAATTAAATCCTTTTAAGATATTAAAAATATACTAAATTTATGCAAGTCTATACTTATCTGGATTAAAATAGCCAATATTTGACTGGTATAGAAGAAATGTTGGCATACACATTTATTTTCTTATATTTTCTTGTCGCAAAATTAACAAAGCGTTCGTGTACGTCACTCGATCGACAGGTCGTCCGAGCAGTCGCGCGATGTGTTTCACTCCCGCAAACCCCTTCTTTTTGTCATTTGAAATATTAGCGTAAGGTGTATAGTTTTTGATATATTTCGATTGGCCAACTTACCCCTCTGTTCAACTAGCCCCGCCCTACCCTAATAAAAATATATTATTAGACTACTTATATGACCAAATTGCAATTAATATACCGGTCGGTTTTGTTAAACCAGAGTCACACATCATTACTTAAAGTCCCCGGTTCGAATACTGGCACCTACCGCTAAATTCGTCTTTTCAGATTTATGTACACGCACGGCGCAACACACTGACGACGCACCACCGCGCGGGACTGCGGCACGTGCGACGTTCACGCGCGCCGGCGCAGAAGTGCGTGTTTTCTATACACACCGAGATAATTCTATACAATGTAAAAAAAACACAGTCACGCGCACCGTCGCATAGCAGTGTGACCGCCTTAAGAGAGGTGGGGTGCATCAAAACAGACTGTCTGGGGAAGTATCTCCACCTCACAGAAAACCGCAGCAAATAACTCCCTAGAGGGATGTTGTGTTCCTGTACGTGAGTGAGATCACCAGTATGCTTCTAAGGAGCTGATGTGTTAGCAACTGAGGAGGCATTGCACGAGTGATACTTAATGTATTCCAAGTGGTCATACGCTACGGTTACGCTTTACTACAGATGGGCCGTATGCTTGCATGCCTTCCGACGTTGTATAAAAAATAAATTAAAAAAGAAACTAAAATTTACAGGTAGATTTGTCTGCTACACAGACTTCGACAACATACTGAGTCTAGACCATCCATTTTGTTACATCGCACAACACTGTTTCCTGTGTTTATGCTATGTTTGTCACAAGCATGCTGTTTTTCTATCCGATTTTATGACACTAGCTGTGTATATATTGTTGTTCAGTGTTGTGTTGTGTACAAATAAATGATTTTCTTTCTTAGATAGCCAAGTCAGCGACGGTTACGCCGCCGTTCCTGCCTGCGAGAGAAAGGGAAGGGGATACTTATCGCTTAATTTATAGCGAAACTCAGGAAAATCACCATTTGTTGTTTACCATTTTTACCTCGTTGAACGTACTTCAGATGGAAACTATACGGGAGCTGGTCGGTTACAGATCAACACACCTGCGTAGCACAGACAGACCCTTACCTAGCGCCTCCGCCCGCCCTACCAACTCAAGTGTTAAACATATATGTGACAAGCGAAGATAATTAGATAATAAGAGCAGAATAACAAGTTGTTGTAGAAAACATTCATTGTAGAATAAATAACATAGCTTAGAGCTTGAGCAGTGATAGCCCGGTGGATAAGGAACCGGCCTATTGACCAATTGCTCCCCGGTTCGAATCCTGGCGGGGGCATGTACCACTAAATTCGTGTTTTCGAATTTATGTACATATTTGTTTATTTCACTAGCACGTTCAAGAAATCATATTTCTAAAGACGTGTGACCTAATCGAAAGTATCTTTTACCCTCTGGGTTATGGAGGTCTGACAGCAGTCGCTCCATGTAAAAATTAGTATCTTAGCCAAATCCTTAGGCCGAGGAAGCGGACCCCGCCAGTCCTAGTGGATTAGGAAACGGGATAACGCTAAGAATAAAAAGAAGGAACATAGCGTTATTATTCAACACACTAGCTAAAAACCGGTACCTTGAATGGCGAAATTAAAATTGAGGCGGATTTATTGTCATTGTGCAATGATAAAGAATGATAGTTTGCTAGAAATTACAACAATGACATGAAGTATGGCAGAAGCTTATTCGTGACTAAAGAGCAGTGAATAAAGAACCGGCTTATAAACCGACAGGTACCCGGTTCGTATCTTGATAGCCGCATACAAAATTGTTTTTTTCGGATTTGGAATTATCACTTGCTCGGCGGTGAAAACATCGTGAGGAACCAATTATTAATAAGGCCAAGACAATATATTTGGAAAGACGTGTGACGTAACCTAACATAGGTCTGGATTTCTCCCTGGGTTGTGGAAGGTTGGCGCCATTCGCTCTACGTAAAAATAAGTAAGTCCAAGAAATTATAATTGGAAAGACGTGTGACGTAACCTAACAAATGTCTGGATTTCTCCCTGGGTTGTGGAAGGTTGGCGCCATTCGCTCTACGTAAAAATAAGTAAGTCCAAGAAATTATAATTGGAAAGGCGTGTGACGTAACCTAACAAATGTCTGGATTTCTCCCTGGGTTGTGGAAGGTTGGCGCCATTCGCTCTACGTAAAAATAAGTAAGTCCAAGAAATTATAATTGGAAAGACGTGTGACGTAACCTAACAAATGTCTGGATTTCTCCCTGGGTTGTGGAAGGTTGGCGCCATTCGCTCTACGTAAAAATAAGTAAGTCCAAGAAATTATAATTGGAAAGACGTGTGACGTAAACAAATGTCTGGATTTCTCCCTGGGTTGTGGAAGGTTGACGCCATTCGCTCTACGTAAAAATAAGTAAGTCCAAGTAATTATATTTGGAAAGACGTAGGACGTAACCTAACATTACACGAGTCGGCACGGAACTAGTGGCGCACCCTACTAGGTCACATAACTACTGGCGACTGGCCAAAGCCGTGCAGGCCAACTTCTGCCAGTCCTCACTGCCACCGCTGCGATGCCCCGATGGCTCACTGGCGCATCAGCCGCAGTAGAGAGCCGATCTTATGGCCAGCCTCTTTGCGGCTAACTCCTGGATCGATGACTGTAGCACGCAACCACCAACAATACCCTCCAGTGGATCCGTTATGCCTGATATCCACATCAGGCAGCGCGAGTGCGTTTTGAACTACAGTCACTGTCGATGTCCGAAAAGCCAGTGGTCCTGACGGTATCCCAGCGATTGTTCTAAAAAAAATTGCAGCAGAGTTGTTTCCGGTGTTGACGCGCCTATTCCGCCTCTCGTACTCGACCGGTTGTGTTCCGGATGCTTGGAGAGAGGCCAATGTGCAGCCGGTCCCCAAAAAGGGAGACCGTTCTGACCCATGAAATTACAGCCCCATTGCCGTAAGTTCATTGTTGTGCAAAGTCATGGAACGGATCCTTAACAATCAATTGATCCGTTACCTAGAAGATCACTCCATAATCAATGATCGTCAGTATGGTTTTAGACCGAAACGATCAACGGGTGATCTTCTAGCGTATGTGACGCACCTATGGGGGGAGGCAATCGATAAATATGGCGAATCCATGGCAGTCAGCCTAGATATCGCCAAGGCGTTTGATCGGGTCTGGCACAAAGTACTTCTCTCCAAACTTCCGGCATACGGTCTGCCTCTCCAGCTTTGTAATTGGATTGCTGGCTTCATGTATGAGCGTAGAATCGGTGTCCTTGCAGATGGATGCGCTTTGCGGTTCATGTCAGTGAATGCCGGTGTCCCACAGGGCTCCGTATGGTTATCCGTATGGTTACCACCCTCTCCCTTCCGTCATAGAACCACACGTGCGGGCTTGCGATGTCATCTTTCCACTGTTGAGAATATTTCTTCGCTTTCGCAAAAACTTCGGCAACTCGTATCTTTCTAGTATCATTAAAAAGTGGAACGCCTTGCCTGCACATGTGTTCCCTTCTTCCTACAATATGGGATCCTTCAGACGAAGCGCGAAGAAGCATCTTGCGGGTCAGCATGGCAGCGTCGAATTGGGCTTCTCTTTCACACTGTGTTTCTTGGAATACAGTAGGCTCCAAATTACAATGGGGTCCCCACATAAATAAACTTGCCGGTAAGCTCAGCTCTGCTGCATATGTAGTTAGGAGAATCAGGCAATTGACGGATGTGGCTACTGCGCGCTTAGTCTATTTCAGCTACTTTCACAACATTATACCGTATTTTATACTGTTGTGGGGAACGGCGGCGGCGGCTGACATTGATACAATTTTTATCTTACAAAAAAAGAGCCATTCACTCTATTTATAACATGGGCTCCAGAGACTCCCTCAGGGAACTCTTCAAAGAAATAAATATCCTCACTGTTACTTCTCAATTTATTAATATATTTATGAAAACATAATGTATGCTCGTAAAAATTTTGTCGTTTTCAAACTTCAGTGAAAAGAAGAAGTAGAAATAAGTTGTGTATGCTGGTACATCGGCTTGCAAAGACTGGTAGATTGTATTCGATTTTATAATAAATTGCCTGAAACAGTTCTGTCCTTTCCTGACAATGAATTTAAAAAGCACATTAAAAATACTCTCTGTAGAAGCGCTTATTATAGAATTGATGAATATGTAACTGACAAAGACAAAACTTAATAATCTTTAATTTTACCATTTGATATCATTATTGTATCAATATGCTTATGTAAAAAATTTTTTGTAATATCTAACAGATAATTTTAAGAGACCTATATGGGCAAGTTTCTTTCGGCATTTCTTCTTCGCCAATGGTCATTTCCGAAATGCATGTAGATTAACAAAAAAGGTAAGTCTCGGCCTTCCTCGGCTCCTACATCCTTCCACTTTTGTATTGTATATCTGCTTTGTCATTCTTTCATCCTGCATTCTTTCTACATGTCCGAACCAACGGAGCATGCCTCTTCTTATTTTAACACCGACGCTCTCTTTCAGACCAACTCTGCTTCCAACCTCATTGCGAATACGGTCTGCAAGCGTTACGCCACAAATCTTGCGCAACGCTCGCATTTCAACCGCATTTATCCTACTTTCATGCTCTCTCTGCCATACCCAGCTCTCGCTTCCATAAGTAAACGTTGGGACCAGCACTGCATTGCGTATTGCCAGCTGCGTCTTCTAGCTCAGGTTTTTACAGCCAAGAAGTTTTCCCAATGCTCCATTCACACTATTCCCAGCACTCACTCGCCGTTCCACATCTGCGGTGTACCTTCCATCCCTGCTGAAAGCGCATCCAAGATATACAATCTCATCTACTTGTTCCAACACTTCATCATCTACCGTAATCCTTACACCGTAGTATTTACAGTAGTTATGCAAAAAAAATTATAGAGTATTATGCATTCTTACCATTCCACCACTCTGCTTTATTTGCATGAGCAATGTGTATGCCGTCATCGCCCTTGTCATCAGGGCGTGGCAATTCCTCAGCTGAGAGTGGCAGATGTAGCATGCTGCCACGAGACTGTCCCAGGTCTGCAACTGAAAATGACCATGCAACCATAATCTTTACTTGCATTTGACAGCCCAATCGTTGAGGAAGGTTATTTAATCACGATACGATCATTAGAAGCTGAGGAAAAAGAAAGAAGTAAGAAAAAGCCAGGCATTGGACTTTGTACTTTTTTTTGCAAAATATTTAATTTCATAACTTTCGTAGGGCATTCCTCTGGATGATAAGATTAAAAAAGGGGGTTTAGCGACAAACAGAAACCAGTCTGGCCATAGTTTCCTTGACACTACACTCTAACCCACAACTAATGTTACATGCATTTATTATCTTCTTAAAAAATTTCTTAAGACGGATCAGATTAGACTTGCAACACGCGGTGTAAAGTTTTTAGTCGCAAGAAACTTTTTAATCGGTAGGTGTGTCCAGGGAGGTATAGTGGGAGCCCCTCTAGCCTCTTGACCATAGCAGCAGTTCGACATAATCACACGGCGATGGCGTGCCGGCGAATTGAGGTTATGTGCGACGTGTTTGGGGCGACGATCGGCGATACGCGGGGACATCTTCCCGACATATGGAGGAGATATGACGTGCTTTTCAGTATTGTACATTTTCTTATTTTTATCACATTTGATGCAGTAGTACTCTGTAGTTTTTATTAAGCTTTTATTGCAGTCCAACTTGAACTATAGATTTTCTTTTGGGAATCATTATTTATCATCACCTTACTTAAGAAATAATTTCAATAAATTCAATAAAATTTTAGATAGGATAGCATAAGTAACATATTTTGACGAGCTCGGTGGCGCAGCGGTTAATAACGCGACTTTGCGTCCCGCTCGTGGGTTCGATTTCCACATGGGACAAACATTTGTGTGCAAGAACGTGTCTGTTTGGTCTTGGTCTGAATGTTTTTAAGAGATAGGGCGCATCAAAGCAGCCCGTCTGGGTAAGTACCTCTACCTCACAGAAAACCGTAGCATAATAAAAACTATGGAGGGTTGTTGTGTTCTTGTGTGTGAGTGAGGTCACCAGTAACCGTCTAAGGAGTTGCTGTGTTATCAGCAGATGTGGCATCGGCAGTGATACTTAATGTATTACAAGCATTCATAGGCTACGGTAGCCGCTATTACATCAGGTGGGTCATATGCTTGTAGGGCTCCCGACGTTGTATAAAAAAAAGTAAATACTGCTAGTAAACAAAGAAATTCAATCAACTTATGTATTGAAGTTTTGAGAATTTTTTAAGAGAACCTGAAGTTTTCATATAATTTTCGCGTTTTCGTACCATCCTCAACCATTCTTAAATATATACAAATAACAATAACATTAATTCGTAACAAGGGTAGATTTTATAACAAAAATACAGATACTCACAGGAATGTCCATTAGTTTTTGATAAATTTCTCGTAAAGGACTATCTGTGATGTCTCTCACAGGTGAGCCGGTGGCCAGACAAAGAAAGCACACGCTGTCGGGATTCATAATGAAAACTGAATATATCACATAACCTTGTAATGTAATAGCAAAGATAAATTTTCACATTAATCAGTGTTAAATGATGAGAAGTGCAAGTCACACTGGATATCACACAGTTTAACCTTCATATGTACAAATTCCAAATTTTCAATAAACAATTTAATCTTACTAAATAAATTAATTGTGAATTTGAAGTAAATTTTTTTTCTAAAAGTAATGCAGAAATTCCTTTGTAATTTTTTCTTTACGGCAATATGTTATTTTGCAACGTTAAGCAAATATGATGTACAAAAAAAACTAATAATTTTGATGCAATTTGATCTAACCTACCTAAAACCTAAAAATTAGACTTTCGCAAAATAACGCCTGAATCTATTAACTAATAATTTTGAATTTTCCGAAGGTGCATTACTTTAGGATCTGAAACAAAAAGATAAGGATTACATATAATCATTTATAGTAGCATTATATAGGGTAACTTAGTGGATAAAGAAGCAGTCTATTGACCTACAGTCCCTGGTATGAATCCAGGCATGTACCACTGAATTCGTCTTTTTTAGATTTATGAACATATTTGTAATTATCACTTGCTCTTTGGTGAAGGAAAACATTATAACGAAACACGCACATGCTAAAAATTATATTTCAAAAGACATGTGACCGAACCTTATAAAGATCTGGTTTCCCCTGTGGGTTGTGGAGGGCTGTCAGACTTTTTGTCGTTCCGTGTAAAAATTAGCATCTTCGCCAAATCCTTAGGCTTAGGTAGTGGACTGTAAAAGACGCCCGAAGTTGTATTTAAAGTGTATATGCTGTCTGAGGCATTGTGAAATGTGTGGAGCAATGGAATTGATCCTAGAAAGAATAATGGGAGTATTTTGAACAGCAGATATTGATATACTTTGGCGTTGGAAACGATTAGGTGAAACTGTAACCCCACTTTCCAACACTTCCACTTCAAAGGAAACTGGGGCTGCCTTTGGATTTAATTTAGTGTACTGTTGTCTATAATTAAAAACTTTGCGCTTTTCTCCTGTAACTGTGAAGCCCAAGTATTTCATCTCCACGACAGAGTTAATAGAGACATCGCTATCCAGAATTAGTACTGAGTCATTATTTGGGTTAGACAGTTGCAATAACACTATTGCTACCTCCAATATGGGGTCAGGAGGGTAACCATCATCTCGAAGACTATTGCGCCATCATAACAAAAGGTGAGCCTTTATGCTGTTCGCCCTTAAAAACTATGATTACTTACAAATGTTTAATGTATCTATTTAAATGAAATGCACACTATCAATACTTAGTCACAGAGTACTTTATTATATTATATTACTTAGTTAAGCACACAAATATATTTTAAAAAACTTAATTTTTTTTTGGTTCTTTTTATCCCCGAGGGGAAAGGCAAAGGGATCTAGCCCATACAGCCAAGTCATCAGTTTAGAACCATTTGAAAATCTTAATTCTATGTTCCAGCATCAGGAACTGTACTGAAAAAATACTTGGGAAGGGTACATCGACGCAATCAACCCAGTTTAAATACCACCCGTAAAACGATAGGAATTTTACAAGGTTTTCTTGATGAACTTATTCACGTCTTCCAAAATGTGCATAAATGTGTTACATTTGAGTTTTTCATTACTTTATAACTGCACTAGCACTTATGTTACAAAATACTATCGAAATTCTCACACAAAACTAATTTTATACTGAATTGTAAAAATTTCAAGTAAAACAACAATGTCACTCGTCAAAAGCGCGGAAAGAAGTCTTAAAAAAAAAAACCAAATTTTTTTTTTTTGGTTCTTTTTATCCCCGAGGGGAAAGGCAAAGGGATCTAGCCCATACAGCCAAGTCATCAGTTTAGAACCATTTGAAAATCTTAATTCTATGTTCCAGCTTCAGGAACTGTGCTGAAAAAATACTTGGGAAGGGTACTTAGACCCAATCAACCCAATTTAAATAGCACCCGTAAAACGATAGTGATTTTTACAAGGTTTTCTTGATGAACTTATTCACGTCTTCCAAAAAGTGCATAAACGTGTTATAATTGAGTTTTTTCATTACTGTATAATTTCACTAGCACTTATGTTACAAAATACTATCGAAATTGTCGCACAAAACTAATTTTATACTGAATTGTAAAAAATTCAAGTAAAACAACAATGTCACTCGTCAAAAGCGCGGGAAGAAGTCCAAAAAAAAAAAACCTAAACTACTAGCACGCATTGTTTTTTTTTGGTTCTTTTGGAAGGCAAAGGGATCTAGTCCATACAGCCAAGTCTTCAGTTTTGAACCATTTGAAAATCTTAATTCTATGTTCCAACTTCAGGAACTGTGCTGAAAAAATACTTAGGAAGGGTACCCAAACCCAATCAACCCAGTTTAAATAACACCCGTAAAACAATAGTGATTTTTACAAGGTCTTCCAAAAAGTGAATAAACGTGTTATATATATCTTTTTTCATTACTGTATAATTTCACTAGCACTTATGTTACAAAATACTATCGAAATTGTCGCATAAAACTAATTTTATACAGAATTGTAAAAATTCAAGTGTACAACAATGTCACTCGTCAAAAGCGCGGGAAGAAATCCTACTGCACAGATGCTTTACCATTCTACATAGTTTGTGTGCACAGACTATGACATGACATTTTGATATGATGTCATGCATGCTGACAATTAAGTTTGGCTAACCCGACCTGTGCACACACGAACTGAATTTGATTGATTGTTTTAATTGTCCTGAGGTACGGGCTCGTAAAAGCGTAATATCATATCATTTGTTCGTTCTTTTTTAAAACCCACAATATTTACACTGCACCACACAAATCGACTGTATTTACATTCCTACCACGAGTAAAGTGCGTGTTGTTCCCTAGTGAATTTATTTGATAATGGGTTCTATTTTATTTATACTAGCGACCAGCCTGGGCTTCGCACCGATGATCTCGCACGGCATGGATCTTCCGATTGAATCTCACAAAAGCCTGCCTCAAAAATTTCTCCAAATTGGTATATCCATTTCAAATTATATATATCGAATTTTATATGCATAAGAAATTGTTTTTTTTTTTTTGGTTCTTTTTATCCCCGAGGGGAAAGGCAAAGGGATCTAGCCCATACAGCCAAGTCATCAGTTTAGAACCATTTGAAAATCTTAATTCTATGTTCCAGCTTCAGGAACTGTGCTCAAAAAATACTTGGGAAGGGTGCTTCGACCCAATCAACCCAGTTTAAATATCACCCGTAAAACGATAGGAATTTTACAAGGTTGTCTTGATGAACTTATTCACGTCTTCCAAAAAGTGCATAAACGTATTATATTTGAGTTTTTTCATTATTGTATAATTGCACTAGCACTTATGTTACAAAACACTATCGAAATTGTCACATAAAACTAATTTTACACTGAATTGTAAAAATTTCAAGTATAAGAACAATGTCACTCGTCAAAAGCGCGGGAAGAACTAAGAAATTGTATGACAACTTGAGGTGAGGGATGGTCGCCGACATATAAAAAGAACATCGTTGCGTTTTAAGTCGTATATGTCAATGTCTGTTTAACCTTAACTGTCAAATATGAAAGTAATTCTGTCCGTGATAGTCGTATAGATGGGTGCGTGATATCATCTCGAAGTAAAAAATGCAATTAATTTTGTATACAAACTAACCGATAATAATATGTAATAATGGCGGACCGTCTCCGGCAAATAGCCCAACGCATAAAAGAAAAAGTCCAATTCCCGCTAACACAAGCAACCAGCAAGGATAAAATGGATCAACTAATAAGTAAATATGTACCGGCTTCAAAAATGACCGAAATGGCTGAAAAAATTAAACACGAAGCGATTACTAAAAGAGTTAAAGATTTGGTTATAAGGTACGAGAAGTTTACGGGAGTTCAGGAAATAATGGCGTTGCAAAATACTGTCGTGGAAGCACAGGCAAGTTAAATTTTTAGCGATGACAGGTCAAGGTTGTTTATGTCTTATCTATTGTCTTCTTCCTTCTGAGGGGTTTTTGTATTAATAACCATTTATTTCAGGCAATGTCGACGTCACATACAATAAATAATGTACCCATGGATAAATGCCAAATACTAACATATATTGAAAACTAAACCTAAATACTCAATATCATATGCAGTATCATACATAGTAGACGTGCTCAGTATAGCCAGAATTGAACACAATACCCTATAGTGATAATATGCATTTGAGTCTGATATATCAGATCATAACTTAAAACCTATATAATTTCAATTATTTTTATTTTTTTCTTTTATTTTATTCTATACTCTTCACACCAAATCCTTTGCAGGGTAGGCAGAGAGAACCGAGCATCATATGACTTTGACCTTCCACAAACAAAATGTTTAAATATATATTGTAATAATATGAAGGTAATGTCAGGAGCCCTAGGAACGGAATGCATGAAAGAAACTATGATGAACGTTAGGACCGCGTCTTATGGTGCTCGGTTCTCTCTGCCTACCCCGCAAGGGACCTGGTGTGATATACATACATCATAATATGCCCCCTTTTTTGATCCTAGGAATGGCAGACATAGCCAAAACTTGTTATAAATTTTAGCAAATAAATATATATATATTTTTAATACTTATGTTGGAGCATTGGATAACTACCCTATTCATAATTAATATACATGCTTATACAATAGAACAACATATAACAACTTTTTTATTAAGTTAAATAATTAATTTTAAGAAATGTGTGTTCGTACAATACACCCATAATTATATATGCCTTACAAACGACTTTAATAATCAAAATGAAAATAATCATCAATCAATATCATCATTTCAGACATAAATAGGCAATAAGAATTGTCTATGGTTGTGTAATTTATCTACCAAATATAACAAAA
Source organism: Pyralis farinalis (assembly GCA_947507595.1). NCBI lineage: Eukaryota > Metazoa > Arthropoda > Insecta > Lepidoptera > Pyralidae > Pyralis > Pyralis farinalis. The sequence goes on from OX382263.1 coordinate 5,837,904, forward strand.
TTTGTTATAATATGCCAACTTAATGCCTTCGTGACAGTAAATCATTAGGTGCATGGAGAATTAACAATTTATTTTAACCCTCTTCTTAGCATTGTCTCATTTCCTAGTCCATTTGGATCAGCAGCCTCTGCTACCTAAGCCTAAGCATTTAGTGAACATATGATTTTTACAAGGAAGACTGCGGTCATATCTCCTTAACCCAGAGAAGAGACCTTTAGGTAAGGTCACACATCTTCCGAAATATATTTTCTTTAATGTGCAGGTTTCCTTACAATGTTTTACTACACCTCGGAGCAAGTGATGTTTACAAATATGTACATAAAACGTAAATCACAAATTTAGTGATACAAGCCAGGATTTGAACTGGCAACCAATTGATCAATAGCCCGATTTTTTATCCACAGGGCTATTCACTGAGCATTTTATTTTGACCATCAAGACAATAATGATCACTCTAATGGTTTGTGTGCTGGATGCCATTACCAAACTATCTGATGCTTAAAATGATAATAAATTGGTAATGTTGAATAAGCACTCAAGTTACTTGCCGGTACTTGTACACAAGTACGTGTAAGTTTACATAACCAATGGAAAATTATATATTTCAGGAAAAATTCATAGGGGCACAGGACCGACGGAGAGAGCTGGGGAGAGACCTGGCCAGCATTGAAGCGAGGCTCAAGGAGCTCCATGCGGAGATGCAAAACACTATGAAAGGTGATGATAAGTACTTACATCTGTGCACAGAAGAACATAAGGTGAATACTTTTTTACATGCAGTGATTTTAATAATCTTAAACAGATATAGGAGCATGCAAGGATACAGCAGCTAATGAAGGCGAAAACCTGCCATGAACAAAGGTAATGTCAGTCGGCCTAGGAATCGGCGAGCGGTCATGAAACAGCTATAAATAGCTATGAATGTTAAAGAAGAGCCTCTCTGCCTAACCCGCAAGGGACTTAGAATTGGACCAGCACTGCATTGTGTATACAAAGTTGTGTGTTCTGACTCAAGCTTTTACTGCCAAGAAGTTTTCCCAACGCTCCATTCACAATATTCGAAGCATTCATTCGTCTTTCCATATCATATCAGTGGTGACGTCTCTAAGACTTCACATAAGAAATTATTTGTCAACAGTTAATAATACAAGAGAGGGCATTACGAACGCAGTTCTCGGAGGCAGAAAGAGAGGAAAGAGAGTTGTTCGCTACGATGTCTGCCGCCGTAAAGCTGGGACATGAACGGGAGAGGGCGCACGCTGACAGAAATAAGTACTGGTACATCGTTGCATCCATATTTGGTAAGCAAATTGGCTTAGCTACTAATGCTCAGTGGATAGATGAAGAACTGAGTTGATAAAGAACCAGCCTATTAACAGATGATCCCAGGTTCGAATCCTAGCGAGGTCATGCAGCACTAAATTCATGTTTCGGATTTATGTACACATTTGTTATTATCATTTGCTCGTCGGCAAAGGAAAACAACGCGCACATTCCAAGAAACTATATTTCAAAAGATGTGTGACCTAACTTAAGAAAGGTTTGTTTGTGACTGATGGAGGTCCGACGGCAATCGCTCCGTGTCAAAATCTGTATCTTCACCAGATCCTTAAGCTTAGGTAGCGGACTCAGTGGACTTTGATATATGATATTAACAAAGATTATGATATTTATTTATTACTGATAAAGATAAGTTTATATTCCATATAACATGAGTTATATATACAATTGCATGTGATTATTCCCTTACAGTGCAACAATACTTCCAAACATTTGTGTGTATGAGCAAGTATGTTTGTTTTTGTATGGGTGTTTTTATGAAAGATAGGCGGCATTAAAGTAGCCCACTAGGGAAGTACTTCCACCTCACAGAAAACCGCAACCAAATTACAACTCTATGAAGGGTGGTTTTGTGTTTCTACGTGTGAATGAGGTCACCAGTAAGCATCTAAGTAGTTGCTGTGTTAGCAGTAGAGGTGGCATAGTGCGAGTAAGATTTAATGTATTATAATCGTTCATAGGCAATGATAGCCGTTTTACATTAGGTGGTAGATTCTTGTAATTTTTGACTGGAGAATGCAGCATGTCCATCCACAGATGGCAGTTAAATACCTCCCTGGAGGGTTGTTGTGTTTTTCTGAGTGTGATTACCAGTAAGCTTCTGGGATTGCTATCTTAGCAGCAGGCGTGGCTACATTTCCGGTATTGCAATCGTTGAAAGGTATGTCTCCTGACAATGTACAAAAAATAATTATGTAGGTCTACAAGGAATTTAATTCATTTTACCAGGTTTGATGTCAGGAGCCCTAGGAACCGGCTAGCGTGCATGAAAAGAGCTATGAATGTCTTATCGCACTCGGTTGTCTCTGCCCACCCCGTAAGGTACCTGGCGTGAAGATATACATACAAACAAGCAATTTGATTTAAACTACTTTGTATGCTTCTGCCACCGATTAGTTCATGCGAGCTAGCACCGGCCTGCCCTGGCTGTTCTGTGACGACCGCAGCAGCCTAGGTAGAGACGACCAGAGCAGCCTAGGTAGAGACGACCAGAGGAGCCATGGTAGCGATGGCATGCATCTACTAACGGTAGTGAATGGGCTCCGGTCGGCGCTAGTTCGCTTGATAGTTCAAGTGGCGTATTTGTAACGGAGACATACAAAGTAGTTTAAATGAAATTGCTTGTAGTGAAGAGATGTACAAAGCAACGGCACACTTCTATGGCCTGTAAATTTGACTCCTAAATATCCCCTGATCACTTCTTCTTCTTAGCGTTATCTCGTTCCTAACCCATCAGGATTGGCGGGGTGCTATCTAAGCCTAGGGATTTGCTGAAGACACTGATTTTTACATGGAGCGACTGCCCTCAGACCACCACAACCCTGAGGGAAGACCAGATTTATCTATAGGTTAGGTCACACGTCTTTCGAAATACGAGTATAATTTCTTAGACGTGTGGGTTTCTTCATGATGTTTTCCTTCACCGCCGATAAATATGTATATAAATCCGAAAACACGGTTTTATGGTACATGCACCCGCCAGGATTGGAACCGGGGACCAGTTGGTCAATAGATCCTTATCCACTGAGCTATCAGTGCTCTGCTTTAAAAATCGCCTGAATCCAAATGTCTTTATTTCATCCTTAGTTTAAACGTATATTAAACAGGAACGGTCCTCGGCATAGCTGGCTCCACAATCAATAACCACTTGAAGATGTCAGAATTCCGAAACATGATGGAGCAGCAAATGGCCCGCAGCGCTAGCGTCCTCTACACGATAGCTGGCGGCACGGGCACCCCCGAAAACAGGCCAGACATCGCCGATGCCATGAAAACGGAATTTGCATACCAGGTAACCTTGTGTCGCGTTTTGTCCTCTGGTTGACAAGCTTTTGTCTTTCACCTTTTGATTCGCTTTGTCCTCTGGTTGACAAGCTATCGTCTTTCACCTTTTGATGCGCTTTGTCCTCTGGTTGACAAGCTTTCGTTTTTCACTTTTTGATGCTTTTTGTCCTCTGCTTGACAAGCTTTCGGTTTTCACCTTTTGATGCGCTTTGTTCTCCGGTTGACAAGCTTTCGTTTATCACCTTTTAATGCGCTTTGTCCTCTGGTTGACAAGCTTTCGTCTTTTACCTTTGACGCGCTGTGTCCTCTGGTTGACAAGCTTTCGTCTTTCACATTTTGATGCTTTTTGTCCTCTGCTTGACAAGCTTTCGTCTTTCACCTTTTGATGCGCTTTGTCCTCCGGTTGACAAGCTTTTGTTTTTTACCTTTTGATGCGCTTTGTCCTCTGTTTGATAAGCTTTCGTCTTATCCTTTCACGCGCTGTATCCTCTGGTTGACAAGCTTTCGTCTTTCACCTTTTGATGCGCTTTGTCCTCTGGTTGACAAGCTTTCGTCTTTCACCTTTTGATGCTTTTTGTCCTCTGCTTGACAAGCTTTCGTCTTTCACCTTTTGATGCGCTTAGTCCTCCGGTTGACAAGGTTTCGTTTTTCACCTTTTGATGCGCTTTGTCCTCTGGTTGACAAGCTTTCGTCTTTTACTTTTGACGCGTTGTGTCCTCTGGTTGACAAGATTTCAAACAATTCGCTGGAGGGTTGTTGTGTTCCTACGAGAAAGTGATGTCCCCAGTAAGCTTCTACGGAGTAGCTGTTTTAGCGCCAGAGGTTTAGAGGCATTTATATTTATGTAAGATTTCGAACTTAAAATTGACATTCTAGCTCTATTATTATCATTCATAAAACTGACATTATTCATTAATATTATCATTAGAATTTAAATGGACGTTTATAGTTTTGTTTATTAAATTGACAATATTAATTGTCATTGTATCCTATTTAAATCGTTGTATCAAGATTAGTAGTGCAATAGGATTTTATTAAGTTAGTAGAGCTACTCATCTATTTGGGATTGTATGTGCATATATCAATCACCTATGTTCACAAAATAAATAAATTGAATTGGATTGAGTGATACTTAATGTGTTGCAAGCGTTCATGGCTACGGTAACAGCTTTACAATCAGGTAGGCCATATGCTTATGTGCCTCCCGATGTTGTATAAAAAATGAGAATATCTTGTGTTACAAAAATATATTGTAAGATTTGACACATACATAACAAAATAATTTAAGAGGTTTGTAAAAAACGTTTATTTATTTATTTCCCAGGAACAGCTAGCAGAGAACCTAAGAGAAATGCAAGAAAATATCAACCATCTAGTCGACAAACAGTCATCCTTGATTGGTGAGTGTCTTTTAAATAATTTAATTTATTAATAGGCGTGCACGGGGATATGAATCCAACGCGTAGAGGCCCCTTCGAAAAGAATGATGTAATGTATTGTACCCACCGTGACCGGCTTCAGGGGATATTAATGGGATAATATACCCATGAACAGGTCACAGCAGGTATTGGAACTATTGGAAATATGTCGGAAAAAAGTGGGCTATTAAAATGAGATCTGGAGAGATTATTAGTACTGGGCTATTGCAGAAGAGGGACGGACGCCTGCCATAACTATCATATTTGATGTTACTCCTGGCAGGCGGTGGCTCGCCACTCTCTGGATGGACCCCCGAAATGCCAGAGAAAGTCGGCCGGGGGCAACACCGGTGTGAGCTACTCAGGGGTGTCGAGAGGTGTGCTGCGCTTTCTCCGAAGTTACTCGCGGCGTTATGCCCTTTAACACTTCCACCCCTGGAGCATATCACCCGATAAAGCAATATGCTCTATCGACTCCTCTCTGGAGGGCCAATGAAGGCAAGCCAGAGCTGAGAGTCCTGCGGGCCTTGTTGACTTTCCACTCCGACCGATGAAGACACGCCGGAGACGAAGGCCCTGATCGACTCTCTGGAGCACTCAGGTACCTGTGGTGTCGTTACGCACCAACAACTCGCCACAAGCTGCCCTGCGGGGTTAATAATAATATTATTATTATTAAATGTAAAAAATAATTATTGAATGCATCGTATCTAACTTACGAGTGGCGAGCATATCAAATCTAATGATTAATAATTGTGTACTATTTATGATTGGCGAGCATATCTTAACTAATGGTTAGTGAGTATGTCGTATTTAACTTATGATTGGCGAGCGTATCATATCTAATGATTAGTGAGTGTGTCGTAGCTAACTTACGATTGGCAAGCGTATCATATCTTATGATTATTGAGTGTGTACATATCGTATATAATGTTTAGTGAATGTGTCATATCGAACTTATGATTGGCGAACATATCATATCTAATGATTAATGAGCGCGTCGTATATGACTTATGATTGACAATCGTATCATATCTAATAATGAATGAGTATGTCTTATTTATGATTGGCGAGCATATTATTCTAATGATGTGTCATATTTAACTTACGATGACTTAAGATTGGCAAGCGTATCATATTTAATGATTAACGAGTGTGTCTTGTTTACGATTGGCGAACATATCAAATCTAATGATTAATAATTGTGTCTTATTTATGATTGGCAAGCATATCTTATCTAATGGTTAGTCAGTGTGTCGTATTTACTTATGATTGACGAGCGTGTCATACGAGTATATAAAGATTTGTGAGTGTGTATTATCTAACTTATGATTGGCGAGCGTATCATGTCTAATGATTAGTGAGTATGTCGTATCTAACTTACGATTGGCAATTGATAGCACACGTATCATGATTGTGTCATGATATCTCATGATTAGTGAGCATTTCGTATCTGACTTATGATTGGCGAGCGTATCATATCTAATGATTAGTGAGTGAAGTCGTATCTAACTTATGATTGGCGAGCATTTCATATGTAATGATTAATGAGCGTTGTCGTACCTGACTTGTATTTGACATGAGTATCATATTTAATGATTAATGGATGTGTCTTATTTATGATTGGCAAGCATATCATATATAATGATTAGTGAATGTGTAATATGATTGGCGACTTATTATTGGCGATCGTATCATATCTAATGATTAGTGAGTGTGTTGTATCTTACTTATAATTGGTAAGTATTTCATATCTAATGATTAGTTATCGTGTCTTATCTAAGTTGTGATTGGCGAGCGTATCATATCTAATATTTAGTGAGTGTGTAGTATCTAACTTGATGATATGTCAATCTCAAAATATTGATTAATGTTCAGACATAATACCGCTTCCGTCGCGTTCCGTCGCATGGCAACGTTGATAAAAAAATATTTTTGTTTGTAAATTAACAGATCACCTACATCGCCAAGAACAGATAATAGAAAAGCAAATGCGGGAATTGAAGAAGATGGTAGTAGTTGCTTCGCAAACCAGCGCTAAATCTGATGCTGAACTGGCCCAAATTCTCTCGGCTGTCCACCACGATCTTGACGAAGTCGAAAAAGACAAAGAAGACGCGAAAAACAAGACAACCGCAGACCCGAATCAAGTTCTAACAGGCATAGGAATTATGATCTGTGCCGCTGTCATTTTCGGAAACATTATCGGGAGGTTTAGTTGATTTGGAAACTTAATCTACAAAAATCATAAACATCACTGTATTTTTTTTAAATATTAATTAATACAGATAAGTAGGTTTTACGACAGTGTAATTGATTAATAACTATATATTTTTTCTGTGCACTCATCTAATGTTGTGTTCTATATTATCTGGTAGTCATTTTGTTACAATAGTTTCTAAAAGGGATTTTGTAGTCAATTATTGTAAATGAGAAAATTATATTTATTGTAAGAATAAAATTGTTCTGTTCTGTTCTGTTGCAATATTTATATGTCCTCGTTAGGTTGCCAAAGGTGCTATTTTGTGTATAATAGTTTAGTGCATCTTATACATTCGTATAATCTATGTATAATGGAGCTGCATGAAGCTTATAATGTTGGTGTATAAGATGTAAACGTTAAGTGTATCTAACCCTATATAAACTGGAGAGCTGGCTGTTCGACGCGTTGTTGTTGTAAGTTTTGTTGTACAACAAGGAATATGTATGTATATTGTTTTGTTGTGTTCGTGTGTTAAATAAGTAAATATATCCGGATAAATTACACCGCCATCTAGTTTCAAATTAAGCGAAAATTGTTCTTGTCTATTGTAATACAAGGCATTATATTTTTGATGAAACCAGTGGTCATGTGGTTAGAAATGGTTACTATACACATTTTATGTCTCCATGAACATTTATGATAGTGGGGTAAACGCAGTCGAAATGCGAGCGTTGCGTAAAATTTGCGGCGTAACGCTTGTAGACCGCGTTCGCAATGAATGACGATGTAAGAAACAGAGTGTCGGTATTAAAATAAGAAGAGGCATGTTCGTTGGTTCGAACATGTAGAAAGAATGGACAAAGAAAGAATGACGAAACATATATACAACGCGAAAGTAGAAGGATGTAGGAGCAGAGGAAGGCCAAGACTTACCTACCGCCTTGAAGCGTGAAGAAGCATCTTGCGGGTCAGCATGGCGGCGTGAACTGACAGGACACTGTGTAGTCTCTTGTCAGTTGCAGTTACGATTTAGGCTCCTCTTTTGCTTACCTACAGGCAAAGAGGAGCCACTATGCTGAACTTATACAATATAAAAAAGAAACACGATCAATTTGATCATATTTTATCAGGTGATGTCAGGAACCTTAGAAACCGGCGAGCGTGCATGACAAGAGCTACGAATGTTAAAGAAACCAGTGAGGTGTATAAGGACCGAGTCCAGTGGTGCTCGGTTCTCTGCCTACTCCGAAAGGGATTTGGTGTGAAGTTATAGATAGAACATGTATGTTTGTCCGTGCCTATGCAACATAAAGGCCCTTACTATAGTTTGTTTTTAGCGTTTGTATAGAACAGGTTCGTTACGTTAACAATGCATCATTACAAATAATAAGTCAACCCTTCCGTCTGATTGTTTTCTATGAATTGGAAGTATGTATTACATAAATAATTTGTACAATAAATAATTATTGATATTATTAGATAAAAATGTGTTTACTTGTGTCTCATCAGTAGCATCAACAATAATGAATTAATTTGAGTTAATTTTGTAAATGGTGCTGGGTGATTTATTTGGATAATATTTCTCTGTCTACCTACGACATTTTTTTTATACTATGTCGGTAGAGATACAAGCATACGGCCCACCTGATGTAAAGCGGGTACCGTAGCCTATTACCGCTTGCGATATATTAAGTATCACTCGCGCGATGCCTCCTCTGCTACTTACACAGCAACTCCTTTATCAAACTATATATATATATATATAGACATTGTATAAAAAAAAGGTTTATAGGCAGCAGTGTGTCAAAATGCGTACATTTTGACGTTTCGGCAAGCGATCTGACAGCAGCGACGTTTAACGAAATGTCAAAATGTACGCGTTTTGACACACGCCGCGCTGCAGTGTAGTTGTAGTTTTTTAGTAGAATCGGGCTACGGTACTTTTATAAAATGTGCCGGAAATTAAATGGCTATGATGTAAGATATGGAGGGATTATTGGTACTGGTCTATTATATGTAGAAGAGGTATGGACGCATGTCATGATTATCACTTCTATACTCTCTACTGTGGTGAACCGATGAGACCTATTTTGCATAGTAACTCAATTCGCTGCTACGGGTCGGGGAGGTAAAGTAGAACGCGTGAGTCAATGAATTAGTCAGGAACTCCATTTTTATATTGATAAATTGACGATTTGAAAAAATACCTATATTGGCAAGCTTCTTTTGACATTTCTTCTTCGCCAATGGTCATTTGAAATGGTGGTAGATTAGAAACGAGAAATCAAAACTATGAAAAATTAATAAGATCAATATTGTGAATGTAAGACGTATATAAGTGCCCGTGAGGCTATACAGCGTAAATCTATACAGTATAAATCTATACAGCGGGATTATTATTATCTATTTATATACTTTTACCACCATTTTAAATACTTACTAGCGGGCTGACGACCCCAAGCTACTGGTTTCACGGCTCGTTGAGGTAGTGTCCAAAGTAATCTTTAAATTAATAGATTCAGGCATTATTTTGCGAAATTCAAATTCCATGTTAATACATGAAATTTAGTCTAACCTGCTTTGTGAGCTTCTGCCACCAATTAGTTAATGCGAACTAGCGTCGGCCGGCACCCATCCACTATCGTTAGTAGTTAGCATCATGCCTTCGCTGCCATGGCTGCTCAGGTTGTCCCTGCCTCGGCTGCTGTGTTCGTCCCCGCGAGTGCCCGCCATCTGGAACTCCGTGGCTCCCCCGGTCATCCCTGCAGAGAGCGGTAAAACACAAAGCAGGTTAGATCAAATCACACAGAAGTCTTATAAAAAGAGTGTTAGTCAAGCTGGCGTTCGAGGCTCTTCGCTATTCGGCTTTTGCTGTTGCGATTATCGGAACATTAATCGCTAATATTATTATATTGACGAGAGTATCATTCATACGATGTGGGAACTTTTACATATTTAAAGCCTGTTTATACACAGTACATAGAATATGTGTACTATTATTATTCTATCCGGTGCTCTGACTGATCGTACGGCACGGCATCAATGCCCAGGGCGCGCTTTGGCAGCCGGAAGGATCCCGTGGTATACCGCAGCATATCAGCAGTATTCAGCAGGCATCCAGCGGTATGCCACGTTGATACGTCTTGCTACTTTCCCCCCAAGCCCCCACATACCGGTACGGCGCCCGCGCCGTTCAGCCTTATGTAGTGTATGATTTTACACTCGAATTCCTTTAACGGTACGAAGTAACATATGCGTCACACCGGATGCTGTGGCACTATTGACATCTAGTGACGCGCTACGATGTCTTCGTGACGAAATATTGGAACGTACGGAAGAATTCTATATCAGTCTGATCGTACACTCAAATTAAGCAGCGTAGACCATAGCTTCTGTATCAATGGATTTTGTAGTTGTGGCTTACTTCGAGCTTCGGAGGGCATGTTAAGACATCAGACCCGCCTAGAGATGGGTTAAGGACTGAGTATTTATCCAAGGATGAGTAAATACTCATAAATACCCGTTTCTACTGAGTTTTTATCCAAAATCGGCAGTAAATATTTTTTCTTTAGTTAAGTCTTATAAATCGATTCGGAATTTCGGATTTACTAAAATATCAAGGGATTAGAGGTTATTTGTGTGTTTTATTAATAGTAAGTACCTAATAAAAAAGTACCGTGCCAATATTCAATATAAGGTATTTATTATTAACCCACAAACACTGGTATTATTAAAGGCCTCCGAGTTAGCTATACGCCTGAGACACACCTATAGATGCAAAGCTGGTTTTTAACGATTTCAACCGAGCGGTTGAAAACGGTTGTTTTTGTTTTTAACCGTTGTCAACGGTTGTAAATGGCTTGAAACGGGTAAGAACATGTTTTTTTAAATGGTATCAGTTTTTCCTCCTAGCTAATTGATAGAATAGGCCAATATTATGTAGGTACTTAATCGTTTTCTTTTTAAATAAATTAATTAAAGATAATTTATATGTAAAGTAACTTTCATGAGATACTTCAGTGTAGGTAAAAGTCCCTTTATTTTGAAATAATCACTTCAATTTATTATTGAAGTAAAAACTAGGTATACGTATATCCATCTCACCTGCGCACGGCATGCATGAGCATGCATGACATGATGCACGAAGTGGCAACGTATTGCACACACGACGACCCGTCACAGATTACTTAATAGTTACTTCGGAACAGATACATCACTCCATACAAAAATTACTATACCTGCCGCGTTAGATAGAGGCGTAGGCGAGGCATCGGCGACCGCTGCGTGCTAAATTGAGCCTAATTCGCTCGACTTTAGAGTTGTTATCGATTCGCAGTCGTGCGGCGTGGCTTTGTGTGCTTCCGCCACCAATTAGTTCATGCCTAGCCTAGTCTAGCCCTAGGCCTAGCGCCGGCCGGCACCTAAATATGTGAACTATTTTGTCAGTGATTTTTCCCAGGTATGACAAACTCGCAGTGTATTTATTTGTCGAAATATATGGAACCGCGTACAATAGTCTGTTAACGATACTACTCGTCTTTTTACGCAATAATTTATCGATGGTAGATTTGGAATAACCGTTTGACTTCGCGATCTGATATATTACATCAAGTTCTTTGTTGTTGTGTTCAGATCGCGAAGTCAAACGGTTATTCTTACGATTAACGTCTACAACGCCTGATGATGCCTCGTGGAGAGGCGAAACACGTGTCGCAGCGACGATCAGTCCAGTCGTGGCAGCGCCGGTGGTGGTGGGGGCATGCGGATTCTGTTTCAGATGGCGGACGATCGCAGCAGCTGAGCAGAGACTACCAGAGCAGCCATGGCAGCGTCGGCATGTTGCACTTACTAACAGTAGTGGGTGGGTGCCGGCCGGCGCTAGGCCGCATGAACTAATTGGTGGCGGAAGTACACAAAGCAGGTTAGATCAAATTGCATATAAAATAGGTACCTATCCATATTTATCATACAAACTATACTTATATTTATTTATTTGCCCCTAGCGGGATTCGAACCCACGACCGCTGACGTGGCAGGCAGGGTCACTAGCCACCACACTAACGGCCAATTGCACAAAAAACATTTTAAGATAATGAAACATTAAATCTCATGCTGCCCTTGTCTAATTAAGGAAGAACAATAGAGATAGCTATAGACTTAAATGTGGCATTAACTTTAAAATGGTTTACGTGTTGTCACAACTATAATGCAAACATAGTCACAGCCACATCTCATTTATTTATCTGACGTGTCGTGTTGCGACGCGTTGAAAGTAATTAAAACTAACCTACCTATTCTATTAAACCAAATAAGTACGTATCTATATGTACCTATATTAAAAGAGTTTCATTATGTAGGTAGGTACTTGCCTTTCTTCATCAACAGGCAAACTAAAAAATGATTTTTATTCCTTTTATTTGATAAACAACCACCAACTTCACAAAAATGTCGAGCCGACATTGTTTTTATATTATTTAAATTTAAAATCACACAAATTAGGTACTATTCACAATAATTTAAACCACATAAATGTCAATCAACTTATAATAATTAATAACGTAATATTTACAGTCATTATTCACTATATTTACAGTATTATCACAGAATTATAGTTATAGCATTTATAGTATTAGAATTATAGTAGTTCGATGTATTTTAATTGTATGAATTACGAGTGCACAGCGAGCGAAGTCAGCGAGCTAACGAGCGTGCAATAGCGAGCGCTTGCGACAGCCCACTGACTTTTGTCACGCCGGCGACACATCACTCGGTAGGTAAATATCGCGCGCAAGTATATGGAGTGACGGAGGCCTGGACCCGTGCGCAATAATAATTATTACCAAGTTTCGTATTTTAACGAATGTATTTAGTAATTACAATTATCTCTACATAGTATAAAACAAAGTTGTTCACCGCCGCCTGTACGCTTTTAGATTTTTTAAACTACGCAACGGATTATAAAGGGGTTTTTATCAATAGGCAGAGTAATTCAATAGGGAGATTTATATGTATAACAGGTACATTCATATTATAGTAGAGATAAGACGAGAATTTCAAAAATTTTAATGTGATGTAAAAAATATTTTTTTGTGCGCATACATTGCAAACGCTGGCTAAACTTACGAGATATATCAAAATACAGTATAACGAAATTGAATTATGATATAAATTTTGGAACAAAACTGCAATAACGTAATCTCTTTTTTAGCTCGCAGTCGGATAAACAACCGGTTTTCAACCGTTTTTTATACGTTATTAACGTCTACTTTGGATAAATATCCGTTGTTAACCGTTGCTTTACAACTATAGGCACACCTGAGGTGGGGTAGGCGGGGGCAAGGGTCCTTTATTTCGCTGTCACTGTCGTCAGCGTGCTCGTAGCATTTTTTTTACATACGACAGTAAAGTCTCACCCGTCGGAGGAAGTGCACGCGCTCGTCGTATTTGGACTTAAAATTAATGTTGTAGCATTTTTACTTGTCCTATTTGTGTATTTGAATGTGAAATCACCTGCACGTAGCGCATACCGATCAGCAAACGAGGTTCTGGCGAAAGAGAGGTAGGTCAATAAGGAGATATTGCGTTGGCAACGCAGCGACGTATCAAAGGTAGACACGTTATACACGAACATTTTTGTATTTTAAAATGGCGCAAGTACTACTATATCTACGTACAGTTATTTATTATCACACTTTGCTCTAAAAAGAGACAAATAATAGGGAATACCTGTCGTTAGAAAGAGATGAATATACATCTTTAGTTACGTATTGATTACTGCTGAGCGCTCATTGGCGCGAGCACTGATTTACCGATATGGAGGAGACTGGGGAAAAAGCTCTGGATTTAATTAGTGTTTAAAATAATAAAACCAATTATGTTCAAAACATCTATTTTCGTAATATGAATTGTGAACAATGAAATTATAAAATAATATAGAGTCAGTTTGTGAGTGAATAAAAAAAAATACGAATTTGATAAAATATTATTCCCTCAAATAAGTTTAACTTATTCCTTTTTTGTCTTTTTTAATCAGTTTTCTTATCTAGACTATTTTAATGCGCGAAATATATTTTAACTTCACTATAATAGCGCGTATTAGGTGAAGCCTGTGATTATAAGTCGGATATTGCTCTAGGAAATGACAATTTAAAGAGGAAAATACATCAGTGCGATATAGGAAACACTTTAAATGACGACTCGAAATTTGACGAACTCGGTGGCTCAGTCGCGGATGACGCGACTTTGATACCAACGCTCGTGGGTTCGATTCCCACACAAGGCAAACATTTGTGTGCATGAACATGTCTGTTTGTCTTAGTCTGGATGTTTTAAGAGAGGTAGGGCGCATCAAAGCAGCCCGCCTGGGGAAGTACTCGTACCTCCACCTCACAGAGAACCGCAGCCAAATAACAACTTCCTAGAGGGTTGTTGTGTTTCTGCGTGTGAGTGAGGTCACCAGTAAGCTCCCAAGGAGTTGCTGTGTAAGCAGCAGAGGAGGCATCGCGCGAGTGATAATTAATATATCGCAAGCGTTAATAGGCTACGGTACCCGCTTCACATCAGGTGGGCCGTATGCTTATATGCCTCCCGAAGTAGAATAAAAAAAATATTTAACCATTTTTTTTTCATCCAACCATCTAGATAATCTAAAATGGAAAGAAATAAATGATAAGTAATATTCTATTCGCTTCATTCTTTTCTAGAACGTCTAGTATTACTAGTATCTAATAATTGAAAATAAGGTAGGTAGGCGTATTACTTAATATAAAACAAAGTTAGGTATAAATTTAATTCACAATTCTGTGTTCGTAACGTGATAGTTAAATTTTCCTCAACTTCCCCTAGCAACGGCTGCCACTAGACCCGCTTTAATATTGCTAAAAACTAAACACATTTACTATGTTTTAATAAAAAAAAACTGTACTTACAAATGAAATGACACGTTTTCCTTGTTTTTAACAGTTGCCGTGTAATTTGTGGACCATCTAAAAACACAGGAAGGCATTTTTGCCAGAAATAACTTATTTACGCTTTGTAGCGAAGTACGTATAGACGTGACGCGAGAGCGTGCCCAACTGAATGCGAGGTGGGCAATTACCTTACTTTCGTATTGCCATTCTAGAGCGTGTACAACGTATCTATGACTATAAAAACATCTTAGTGGCAACGGGGATGGTAATGCGCGAGCGACACTCCTTGTGTTGCACGCGACGGTAACTGCTTACAATCACGTCGGCCGTATACTTATTTATCACCCGATGTGGTATATAAAAAATATACTTTAGTTATCTAAAGAGAGGTAGGACTATAGTTGTAAAGCAACGGTTAACAACGGATATTTATCCAAAGTAGACGTTAATAACGTATAAAAAACGGTTGAAAACCGGTTGTTTATCCGACTGCGAGCTAAAAAAAAGATTACGTTATTAAAGTCAAAATCTTTTTATTCCGTAAAAATGGCTACATTTGTTTGGAATCGTCACAATTTTTTTCCCTACCGTGTAGTTCATGAATAGGTGAGCACTGATAAAAATACTGCCAAAAAACTCAGGCATCCCTCTTTTGGTATCCAAACAAATTTACATAATTTATTAATTACATTATAATTGGGTCAACTCAATCCCAGGCATTTTTATCATTAATATAGTCAGATACTTTATAATATGCCCTGCTACACAATTTGGCTTTAATAGTAGTTTTAAATTTGTTTATTGTATTACAGTTTTGTTCCATAATTTATATCATAATTCAATTCCGTTGTACTGTATTTTGATATATCTCGTAAGTTTAGCCAGCGTTTGCAATGTACGCGTACAAAAAAATATTTTTTACAACATCACATTAAAATCTTTGAAATTCTCGTCTTATCTCTACTATAATATGAATGTACCTGTTATACATATAAATCTCCCTATTGAATTACTCTGCCTATTGATAAAAACCCCTTTATAATCCGTTGCGCAGTTTAAAAAATCTAAAAGCGTACAGGCGGCGGTGAGCAACTTTGTTTTATACTATGTAGAGATAATTGTAATTACTAAATACATTCGTTAAAATACGAAACTTGGTAATAATTATTATTGCGCACGGGTCGTCGTGTGTGCAATACGTTGCCACTTCGTGCATTATGTCATGCATGCTCATGCATGCCGTGCGCGGGTGAGATGGGTATACGTATACTTAGTTTTTACTTCAATAATAAATTGAAGTGATTATTTCAAAATAAAGGGACTTTTACCTACACTGAAGTATCTCATGAAAATTACATTACATATAAATTATCTTTAATTTATTTATTTAAAAAGTAAACGATTAAGTATCTACATAATATTGGCCTATTCTATCAATTAGCTAGGAGGAAAAACTGATACCATTTAAAAAAACATGTTCTTACCCGTTTCAAGCCATTTACAACCGTTGACAACGGTTAAAAACAATCGTTTTCACCCGCTCGGTTGAAATCGTTAACAACCAGCTTTGCATCTATAGGTAGGACCCAGCAAGGGCTCGTGCCGTGCTCCATCCAGTCAGACATTCTGTAGCGGCGGGGCATGGCAAGACCTCGTACTCTAAGTATCCGTCTGGGGAAGCACCTCCACCTTACAGAAGACCGCAGCTAAATAGCAATTCCGGGAGGATTGTTGTGTTCCTGTGTGTGAGTAAGGTCGCCAGTTAGTTGAGAAGTCGTTGTGTGGGTAGCGGGAGGACCGGCGGATATCAAACCGCCAATGACGGTGTGGGCGCGTAAGGCTGGCTCGGCGGTCAGGGAGATCCGGTGAAACGGCTGACCGCTGGCCGCCCGTGGGTCAGTAGGGTTCCTGAACCCGGGGATTTCTTAAACTCCGGCCCGGGAGGCTGAACCGCGAACCCCCGAAAAATCCCTGTTGTAGTTGGCGTGCCGGAGAAGGAGACCGGTGTGGATCCGGCTGCTGCAGCAGGGGGAACGGGGGCCCTTCCGCCCGCCGTGCCAGTGCCAAATCGCATAACCTGCATTGTCCAGTGATAGAAGATACCGGGCTTTTGTCCACTACTCTGTCGGCTCAGCGACTTCTCTTTTGAACCTCAACACAACATAAATGGCACCGAAAAGGAATAGGAAAAGAAATATTACAGCGGCTGCTCCTTCCACAATAAATGTGGATTTTTGAAACATCAGGGGACTACACTCCAATATTAATGCGGTTCACTATCATTTCGAGACCGCTTGGCCGACCCTTCTTTTCCTCACGGAGACATAAATATCCTCACCGGCCGACACATCTTACTTACGTTACCCCGGGTACAAACTTGAACACCTATTAGTACGTCGTGCCGGGGTATGTATGTACGTTCGGGAGGATATTTGTTGTCGCCGTCTGACAGACGTCGGAAGACAGGGACCTGTTATTATTATGGGTGCGCGTGGATCATGGCGGCCACACCCGAATCTACACGTGCCTTTACAGGCCCTATAGCGGTGATACAGACACAGCCCGTTTATTTGAGCACCTGCAAATGGCATCTGACAAAGTTATCAAGCAGTATCCCTCTGCGGAGTTAGTGATTTTGAGAGATTTTAATGCCCACCACACCGAATGGCTTGGCTCTCGGTGCACTGATTCCGCGGGGAGATCTGCTCATGACTTTGCTTTAGTCTATGGTTTCTCCCAACTGTTACATTCTGCGACGAGAGTACCAGACAGATAGAGGATCATACAAGCTTCTTACTGGACCTTCTGCTGGACCACACGTCCGGATGAGTATAACATCTCGGTGGATGCGCCGTTTGGCTCATCGGAGCACTGTCTCATCCGGACCCAAGTGCCCTGTGCCAGGCGTGATCCACCTCGGCCTACCGGATGGCACTATAAGTCGGCAGACTAGGATGGATTGCGTGAATTCTACGCGTCGTACCCGTGGAGGCTGCTTTGTTTCAAAACAGATGATGTCGAATCCTGTGCGACTACGGTAGCTGCGGCGATATTAGATGGCATGGAATGCTACATTCCTAATCGCTTTGTGGCTACAGCGGTAGCTAAAAATCGACCGTGGTTTAATCGGCCTTGCAAAGAAGCTAAACTTCTCAAATAGGCTGCTTTCGAGGCTTGGACCACGGCGCGTGCTAATGAAAATCCAGATGTCTCAGTATTGAAACTGAACGCTGCCTCGAGGTCCAGTAAGAGGGTAATCGCCAGAGCTAAGTTTGATTTCGTCGGTAGAGTTGGTGAGCGGCTTGCAAGCCTTCCGTTTGGGATCCGTGCTTTCTGGTCGCTGGCTAAAGCTGCCGAGGGAAACTTTTGTCAGTTGTCTAGTCCACCATTGCAAAAACCGGATAGCAGTCTGGCATACAGTGCTAAAGAGAAAGCCGATTTACTGGGTAATCTCTTTGCCTCTAACTCGACTTTGAATGACGGGGGAGCTGTGCCACCTACCATCCCGAGGTGCAGTAGCTCAATGCCGGAAATCTCAATTACCCAACGAGATTTCCGGCGGGCGTTGCTCTCCCTCGACATTCATAAGTCGAGTGGGCCAGATGGCATTCCAGCAATGGTGCTAAAGCAGTGTGCTCCTGAGCTGTGTTCTGTGCTAACGCGCCTTTTCGTGCTTTCCTACTCCTTTGGGCAAGCTCCGTCTTCGTCGAAGACCGCCAATGTGCACCCGTTGCCCAAAAAGGGCGGTAGATCAGACCCTTCGAATTACAGGCCTATTGCCATAACCTCCCTTCTCTCCAAGGTGATGGAGCGTGTGATAAACACACGACTCCTAGCATACCTAGAGGATCACGATTTAATCAGCGACCGTCAATACGGCTTTCGCCACGGTCGTTCGACTGGTGATCTTCTAGTGTATCTTACACACCGCTGGGCTTCGGCGATCGAGAGTCAAGGTGAGGTATTGGCTGTCAGCCTAGATATGGCAAAGGCGTTCGATCGGGTCTGGCTGTGGTTGACTATGGTTGCTCCAATAGCATGGATATCAATGTTGGTGTCCCACAGGGCTCTGTATTGTCCCCAACGCTGTTTCTGCTGCATATCAATGACATGTTGTCAATTGACGGCATTCATTGTTATGCGGATGATAGTACTGGGGTCACTTATTACACAGGCCGTGCTAGTACCCCTCGTTCACTTGTGGAGGAAAGCCGCGTTAGACTTGTGTCTGAAATAGAGTGTGCTTTGGGTAGGGTCTCCGACTGGGGACGGTTGAACTTGGTTCAATTCAACCCTACCAAGACACAAGTCAGCGCGTTCACCGCTAAAAAACCCTATTTCATGTAGTCCCCCAATTCCAGAACACGCCACTAACCATTGCCAAGAGTATTGAGATTCTGGGCGTCGAGATCTCCAGCGAAGTTCAGTGCCGAAGCCACTTGGAAGAAAAGGTCAAGCTGGCGTCAAAGAAACTTGGTGTGCTCAACAGAGCCAAAAAGTACTACAGCGCGGGGCAAATACTTATATTTTAGATAAGTCCCAAGTCAGACCGCATATGAAGTACTGTAGTCATCTCTGGGCGGGGGCACCTGGTTACCAGCTAGGGCCTTGTGACTCGGTGCAAAGGCGAGCTGTGAGAATCGTGGATGATCCTAAACTCACACACGGTATTGAGCCCTTGAGTCTAAGGAGAGATTTCGCCTCCCTTTGCGTGTTCTACCGATTGTACAATGGGTTGTGTTCTGAGAAATTGTTCGTTATCATGCCAATAGCCTCGTTTTACCATCGCACTGCTCGTCGACGGCTGAGAGTTTACCCTCATACACTGGAACCGCAATGGTCGCGTACTGTGCGGTTCCTGAGAAGCTTTCTACCGAGAACTATTCAAGTTGTGGAATGAGCTCCCTGCTGAGGTTTTCCAAGGGACTACAGTATGGGGTTCTTCAAGAAAGGCGTGAAGAGGTTCTTAAAGGGTCGGCAACGCAAGAGTGACACCCCTGGTGGTTGCAAATGTCCATAGGCTACGGTAACTGCTTATCATCAGGCAGGCCGTAAGCTTGTTTGCCACCTTAGTGGTATAAAAATCTTTAAAAAAAAAGAGTTAGATGGAGTCGTTGCGCATGTCATTCTAACCGAACACGTAGGTCTACCGCAGTCTGTCTATGGATGGGTTTATCTATCTTGAGTTTTCCGTGCTCCGAGGGCACGTTAAGCCGTCGGTCCCGGCTATTGTCGATAGATGACAGTCGTTAAGCTAAGTCAGTGGCCCTCGGGCGGCTGAAAACACTGGCCTCCGCCAATCCGCATTCGAGCAGCGTGGCAGAGTAAGCTCTAAACCCCTTCCGTTGAAGGGAGACTAAAATTTCAAGTCTTTTTGTGTTTATTTTTTTTTACTCATGCATTTGGATAAATACTCAGTATAAATGAGTAAAAATGGATAAATACTAATATTTATCTTTCCATCTCAGTAAATACTATTTAGTATTTACTGACCGCCCATCTCTAGACCCGCCTGATTTCAATAGATGACAGTCCTTAAGATGCAACAAAACCTGACTGAGAACATCTCATAACCTGTAGCGAAATAATAATTTCCTGAAGGGTTATTGTCTTCCTGCGAATGAGTGGCGCTACCAGTAAGCTCCTGGGGATTTGCCGAGTTAGTCCTTGCGGCCCTGCTGCTAACACAGCATCTCCTCAGGTGCTAACACGCGATCGACAATTATGGTATAGCAAACGGTCATAGCCTTGGAACCATTATATATCGGGTAGTTTGCCTGTATGTAACCCGCCGTTCTATAAAAAACGAGACACGTATTTGTATATTGCGTAGTCGGTTCCTCAGAATAAGATTTTAACGTTTTTATATCAACTTACATAATAGTACAAAAAAAAGTAGGTGCGTGTAGGTACCCAAAATTTAAATTTTGCATTTTATTACAATTAATTGTAATGTTATAAAATGCAAAATTTAAATTCTCTAAACTTATTTTTTTAAATCTTCTCCAAAAACAGTAAGTTTAACAAAGGTATCAATTCATTTTGGGAATATAATAAATTGAGCCACAAAACATACTAATTAATATAAAAAAAAATACTAAATAATATTGAAATACACATCAGATTATTGATTTGATGTACATTTACGTATTTTTAGATGTGAACATAGGTAGTATTTTCGTAGGTAAGTTTAGGGTTAGATCATTTATATACAATCCATTAACTTGCATCATTATTACTAGAAGGCAAAAATTGCCTCTAGGATGAATCATGACGAAGACAAACAAAATAAAAATTAAGGATCAATTTTGTCATCATCGGGTATAGTGATGCTCTATATTTTTACATAGTTAGCGGTTTGGTTTAGGATATTTGTAGCATATAAAGCAAAAATCGCAAAAAAGTGTAGAAATGTAATATGTGATGTTTGTTTTTCACTTTCCACTTCTTTTTCATACCTATTATCGTTTGACTACTGCGGATATTGTTTCTGTACACAACGTTTGGAGAACCATGCCAATAAACTAAACTAAGATGAAGAAGAAATATTTCGCTTGACATTCTTGGCAATGACAACTCTAGATATTTGATTTGAAGGCAATCTGGCAATCGCGTCTTATCGTAGTTCGTAATATTCATAGGAAATTATATTCTCTTTGGTAATATTGTGAACTTTTAGTTTTCTCCAAGAGTAAAGTAATACATTATGGAAGTTTTCTCGCCATTTCTAACGTTACTCTCTTCCGCAAAGCGCCGTATGCAGTAGATTTTATTACAAAACTTTCTTCGTTTTTTGTAGATGCAATCTGATAGTAACTGATGTTCTTCTTATTTTAGGATATTCTGTCTGTCGGATTTATTTGTCGTTTTATTGATCTTTCACATATCACATCATCATGCAAGACGGTAAGTTATACATAAAAAATAATATGCCGTCTATAGAATAACAATTTCATACAACAATAATGTTCCGCGTATGTCATACGAGCGGCGGGAAATGAGGTAATTCTGCATTAAGATTATTTTTAACTTATTACGCTTTCCGTAAATAAAAGTAGAGGTATAGCTTTTTCTCCTTCACCCATTCGTAATCCTACATTTGTAGGATTTATGCTCTGCAGACAATGGTCTAGAAATAGTACGAATATCACGCAACTCTATGTGACACTAAGCTACCAGCTACTGTCCAAACATTAGTAGATTGTATTCAAAACGGACATTAGAAAATTTAAATATGTTTTTGTGTAACAAAAACCCAAATTTGGCAGTGGACCCGCCAATCCTAACAGATTAGGAAACGGCATAACACTGGGAAGAAGAAAAATAGTATTTAGGGGATATCTCACATGGAGTTAAAAAAGTAAAAAAATAATATAATGGTATAACCTTAATTTTAAAGGATTTTTAAGACTGCTAGTTAGATTCATCGTGCTTTTCCTGTAAAATCTAGACTTCTGTCACCCATAATTTATGGAATGTGGAATATTTATGAGCAAGTGGCACTATATTACTTCCCTTGTAATTGTAGACATACCTTGAAATTGTATCTCTTCTAATCACTTTTGTGAAAGAAAGCAGATAAATACTATTTGTAACATTTTTTTGTTTTTTGTAATGTTGGATAAGCAATATTTAGAAATATGCAAACTTTCGAATAAAGTACTGTATTAGAAGATGCTGTAATATGCTGCTTTTACTCATCCTAAGCTTGTCTAGTTCTAGGTTACTTTTACCACAAATAGTTCTGATTTTTGAATGAATTTTGAACAACCAAAACTACCCTTTGGTTTAAGCCGTTTATTGCCAAACAACAAAATAACTTGAAAATTCATATTTCTAACCAAAACGGGGAATTTTAAAATGTATGGGACGTGCCACAGGTTAAAGAAATAACATGAAAAAATAGTTTTCAATATTTCCATAAATTTTTAGGTTAAGTTCCTTTTGAATTTGACGAAATATTAACATTTTATTATGAGTTTCATCATATGAATGGCGGAGCTAGATTTGTAATAATAAGTTATTAATGTAGAAAGAAATAGTGGAAAAATACCTGTGGTCAGTTTTGTTAGGATTGACTAATTAAATATTTTTTTATACAACATTGGAGGCATACATATGGCCCGCCTAAAACAGTTACCGTAGCCTATGAACGACAATTCTTCAATTTTTACCACATTTTCATAAACATTGTAGATCTGGAAGTGACTGGAATTTCTAGGAGTGGTAGAGTCAGGAAGAAGAGTTCGAAGCTTATGGATTTTGAATCTCCTGATGACATAGAGGCGAGGTATCGAAGACAAACTCCAGTGAAATCCTTCATGGGGTACAAGCAGGAGGAAACTCCTGAATTTACCCAGGAGCCCGTCAGATCCATGGATGAAGCAGGGACAGCATCTGGAAGTGAATCTGACTACTATGACAACAATGGAGAGAATGCTGATAGGTATGTTACTCGACTGCCTGAAAACTTGAAAATAATGTTTTCAAGCATTGTGCAATATTCGTGACTTGCTGACCACATTCTCAGTGATGATGTAAGAAAGGAAAATGGTCTTTAAGTGTCAGGATGTAGAACCCAAGGAAGAGGTTTTCCTCAGATACTATGTCCTTCCACTGTATTGTGCGTCTGTTGTGTCCACAAACTAATTAACCACTTGACATCGCCTTAAGGCACCCCTCATCAGAACGTAGTGTTTTAGCGCCTAAATATCTCATTGGTTCGAGCCTACATTTCAGTGGGAGGATAAATAAATAAATATTGTCGGATAAATTACATAGCGCCACGTAGCCCCAAAGTAAGCGAAGCTTATGTTATGGGTGCTAGACAGCTGATAAACATACTTAAATACATTTTTTTTTGGAAATACATACTTATTATACATAGTAAATACCCAGACCAAGACAAACAGACAGGTTCATGCACACAAATGTTTGTACTGTGTGGGAATCGAATCCACGAGCGATGGTGTCAAAGTAGCGTAACAGCGCGTTTCACCACTGGGCCACCGAGCTTGTCGATGATTTTGCCTTGTGAATGTTCATCTGGAATAACTGTTAAAATAAATATAAAGTATGCCCTTATGTTTGGTAAAATGGTGCGACAAAAACAGCAAGACCTCCTATAGCTATGCAAATAATAATATTATATTTCACAAGTAAGCCTTTGATTTTAATATGAAGAAAATACAGACAATTGTTTGTGATTTAATGATTTCTCAGTTTCTTATGTCTCTTCATTTCCACGCAATTTTCTTACTACTTATTGACATTTTGTTAACATGTCGTTTTGTCTATATTTTTGAGTAAGTAGGCAATTTTTGTACTACAGACTAGTCATTGACTTTATTTTTATTAAAGTAAATACATAATATGTTACACTAAACAAGAGAGTAGAGATTGCCTAGTAGTGGTAACCCTAGAAGGAATAAGACTGCTATACTTAATATTAATATGTTGATCTCCCCTGAATGTTTGTTTACATTCTTTATCTCGGCTGCTTGAATGCTCTTTAGACGTTTTGTAAGGCCATTAACTGATTTGACCACTAGAATTCATGTAGCGGCAGGCATCTCTGTAACTGTCACAAATTAAGACATTCCTTTGAAATTATCCTAAGTGTCTCTATTTGACATTTCATACTCATTTTTTATTCTTTATATACTTAGTCATTCTTTAAGAGAGGTAGGATGCACCAGAGCAGCCCTGGGGACTGGATAAGTACCTCCGCCTCACAGAAAACGTTGTGAGAGCTCGATGGCGTCGTTGCGCGTGTCATTCTAACCAAACACGCAGGTTAAGCACCGTCGACCGCAGCCTATCTATAGATGGGTTTATCTATCTCGAGTTTCTCCGTGCTTCGGAGGGCACGTTAAGCCGTCTGTCGTTACGATGACAATCATTAAGCTAAGTCAGCGGCCCTCGGGCGGCTTGAAAACACTGGCCTCCGCCAATCCGCATTTGAGCAGCGTGGTGGAGTATGCTCTAAACCCCTTCGGTTGAAGAGACCCGTATCTCTGCAGTGGGATGAGTAAGCTCCTAAGGAGTTGCTGTGCTAGCAGCAGAGGTGACATTGCGCTAGTGATACTTAATATATCGCGAGCGTTAATAGACTATGGTAACTCGCCTCAAGACGTAGTATAAAAAAAAAAATTATCAAAGTACTAATGAAAAGTGTGATACAGTACAAATGTATTCTTTCAGCATGGAATCGGACAGCTCCGCGTCTGATGAGAACTCGGCTCGTACTCCGGCCAACTCGCTCTATATGATGGAGAAGAGCAGCAAGAAGAAACTGATCGTGAAAGATGGCAGGGTTGTTGGAAGGGCTAAAGCACAGAGGAAGGATAAAGGTATGTTGGTTTTATATGAACACAAGTACCTATAAAAATCGGCCAAGTGCGAGTCGGACTCGCACACGAAGGGTTCCGTGCCATTATCTATAAAAACGGCAAAAAAAATCACATTTGTTGTATGGGAGCCCCCTTAAATATTTATTTTATTATATTTTTTAGTATTTGTTGTTATAGCGGCAACAGAAATACATCATCTGTGAAAATTTCAACTATCTAACTATCACGGTTCATGAGATACAGCCTGGTGACAGACGGACGGACGGACGGAACCCGTGGGTGTCAAAGTTGCGTCATTCACGACTGTGCCACCAAGCTCGTCGAAATCAATCTGTATCAGCATTACATCTTGTATATATCTATAGATCGATGGAACTAATAAGCTGAATTATTATTCGAGTACCTGAACAAACTAGTTGTTTCATTAACCTGCTCTTCTGTATCGTATGGCGCTAAGCACTGCAACCTGCTACCCTGCCGGGATACACCATGATCAAATAATAACTCCCTATAGGGTTGTTGTGTTCGTGCGTGTGAGTAAATTCCTAAAGACTCACTATGTTAACAGCAGCAATACTTAATGTATTGCAAGTGTTAATATGCTACGGTAACAGTTTTACATCAGGTCGGCCGTATGGTTGTATGCCTCCCGATGTTGTAGAAAAGAACCTCACGAACCGCACGCGAGCGATACTCCCTGTATGGCAAGTGTTCACACTACTAGATCATCCGTCGAAGGAAACCATATGGACGATCGCTAATCAAGTCGTCATCCTCTAGATTTGCCAGGGGTCACGTGTTTATCACACGCTCGCAGAGAAGGAAGGTTATAGCGATTCGCCTGTAACTCGATGGATTTGATATATCGCCCTTTGTGGGCACCGACCGGGTACACGTGAGCTGTCTTCGACGAAGACTAATCTCGCCGTTAGAGTATGAAAGTCCTAAATGGCACGTTAGTACAGACACAATTCTGCGGCGCACAGCTTCAACACTGCCGGTATCTGGCCCACTCGACTTATGAATGTCGAGAGATGGCAACGCCTGCCCGACATGTCGCTGAGTGATTGAGATTTCCGGCATGAGATGTCCGACAATCTGACGCTCACAAAAGACGTGAAGAGGTTTTTATAGTATAGGCAATAGACTTGTGTCTACCACCCTGATGTCTGGTCAAGTAAGCATAGGCTACAGTAATTGCGTACTATTAGGAAGGCCTTTTTGTAGTGGCCTAGTAGCAGTCATAGCTCAGTGGATAAGGAACCGGTCTATTGAACAACAGGTCTCCGATTCGAATCCTGGCATGTACCACTAAATTCGTGTTTTCGGATTTACGTAAGTACATATTTGTAATTATCACTTGCTCGGCAGTGATGGAAATATATCGTACGGTAACCCGCACGTCCAAGAAATTATATTTCGATAGACGTGTGACCTAACCTTAGAAAGGTCTAGTGTTCCGTCTGACTGACGGCAGTCATGTCAAAATCAGTATATTCGCCAAATCTTTAGGCTTAGGCAGCGGTCCCCGCCAAATTAGGAACCGAGATAACGTTAGGAAGAAGAAGGAAGGCCTTTTTCATCTCCGTAATAATATAAATAAAATAATATTGCCATCGGAGTCGATGTACCCATAAAAAGTCGCCATGTGCAGAGATAAATCTGTAACAAAAACATTCAACAGGTAAAACCCGAATAACGGCATACATGATGTGGGCGAAAGAGGCTCGCAATGAACTACTCAGGAAACACCCTGACATGGACTTCTCGGCCATTTCCAAAAGACTGGGAGAGATGTGGGCTAACGTAAGTATTAACTTACACTATTTTCTGATCAAATCAATATATAATTACATAATTCAATTACAGCTATAATATACCCAAAATGATATTAACTTTAACACAAAAGCATATGGTTTAAAATACTTTCGTTAGTGTAATTCATACTACCCAAAATAATGTTGTGTGAATGGAGCGTTGGGTAAACTTTTAGGCAGCCGAAACCTAAGCCAGAAGGCGCAGTTCACTGTACTTAACGCGTACGCAAAAACTGGATAAGGCGGAGAGAGCATGAAAGTAGAATAAGTGCGGTCGAGATGCGAGTAAAAATTGTGGCTTAACGCTTGCAGGTGCGTTCGTAATGATGATGTAAGAAAGACAGTTTGGCCTAAAAGAGAGTGTGGGTATTAAGATAAGAAAAAGAATGCTCCGACACGTAGAAATAATGCAATACAAAAGAATAAAACAGATATACAATGCGAAAGTGGAAGGATGTAGGATCCGATGAAGGCTAAGACTCACATTTCACGGCCAAATTGGCTAAACAGAAGGACTCGGGGTGGCTTGACTGTCAATTATGTTATTCAGGTGAATTACAACGAGCGGTACTTGTGGAAACGCAAAGCGAAGCGGTTTGCGATGCAGAAGGAGCAGATGAACAACCAAACCACCAAAATCATATCGAATCCCAGTAAGTATATATTTTTCCAGGTGTGGTTTAGTGAAAGCAATTTTATTCCACAGAAATTCTTTGTAAAATAAGGAATACTTTTTCTTAGAATGTTTGGATACGGCAGAGCCCTTTGATAGGGTATTAGCACTAATTGCTGTTAAATAAACATAACAGACGCAATTATTACCACATAGCTTTTATTTTTTACCGCAAACCTTACTCGAGGACAAACTCTTTCGAATGACGGAATCTGTAAAGACTATATTTCATGAAGTAAAGTAGGTGTCCCACAAGGATCGTTGTTGGGCCTTGTTCGGTGTATTGCCACTGCCACATTTTGGACTGAACTAAATACTGAATAAACTTGTCAATAAAACTCACTTTCTTTCAAATTGAAGTAAAATTAATGGCTATCCCTATTTTCTCATACAATCCTTTTCTATTATTACATACCATATTGCCTGGTTCTTGAATCCTGGTATAAGCATGTGCCACAAAATTCGTGTTTTCGGATTTATGTACACATATTTGCAATTATCACATACTTAGAGGTGAAGAAAAACATTGTGAAGAAACCCGCACGGCCAAAAAATTATATTCAATTAATCAATACTCATTTATTTCGGTAATGTCCATATGGTGTTAGTAACAATACCTCTTACATACGAATGTTATGTAGACATGAATTGTTTTTTTTTCTGAAATTTGAATATTACAAAAGACCTTCTAGCCTAAGAAAGGTCTGGTTTTTCAATTCCATAATTATATACAGTAAAATGAAAGGCTAAAGGGAAAATATATTTAAGAAGAATTTAAGTGACTCGCTCATGTGTACCTGTTTTTATAGTGTTAATGATTTTTTTAAATTATTGTAACAAAAATACTGTTTAATATTTACGCTCATATTTCGACCGCGTTTATCCTACTTTCATGCTCTCTCTGCCATACCCAGCTCTCGCTTCCATAAGTAAGCGTTCTAGCCAGCAGTGCATTGTGTATGGCGAGCTTTGCCTTCTGGCTCAAGCTTTTACCGCCAAGAAGTTTTCCAAACGCTCCATTCCCACTATTCCCAGTACTCGCTCGTCTATCCCCATCAGCGGTGTACCTTCCATCGCTGCTGAAAGCGCATGCAAGTTATACAAATACATATTGCTAATATAATAAGTTTTAATGTGTTTCACTGTATATACAGGCGTAAGGCCGACGTCTCACGCCGGGCCCGGCCGGCCGCCCGCCAACCGCGGCACGCCGAAGCAGCCGGCGACCACGCCGCCTCAGCAAGCCCTTGTTGTAAGTACCTGTTATAGCACAGACGCCGATGTCACATGCCCATCCTCATATAACCCATAAAATATAAAAAAACCGTTGAAGACTGCCTGCCGCTTTTTGAAAAATACTATAGCATCAACTAGGCGATGGCAAGAGTCCTAGAAACCGGCGAGCGCGCATGAAAAGAGTTGTGAATGTTAAAGAAGCGAGTGAAGTGTGTAAGAACCGCGTCTTATGGCGCTCGGTTATCTGCCTACCCTGCAATGGATTTGGCGTGAAGTTATACTTAGATAGATAGGCCTAAATCCGAATTAAATGCTGAAGAATATATGTTTTGAACTGCAACAAAAGATTATATATTCGTGTAACACCAACGTTCGTGGGTTCGATTCCCACACAGGACAAATATTTGTGTACATGAACATGTCTGTTTGTCTTGGTCTGGGCGGTTTTAGGAGATGTAAGGCGTATCAAAGCAGCCAGTCTGGGGTAGTACCTCCAACTCACAGATAATTGCAGCCACTTGGAGAGTTGTTGTAGTCCTGCGAGCCAGTGGGGTTACCAGTAAGCTCTTAAGGAGTTGTGTGTTAGTACCAGGGGTGGCAATGCGCGCGCAATAGTTCCTATATTGCAAGCGTTTATAGGCTATAATATGTAAACTTAAATGGTGATTCTAAAAAAGCTGTTGAGCCTTCGTGGGCACTTACACATGTCTTACATTTCTTTAAATATTTCTCTTTTTAAATAATCCTGAGGATACTTCATCGAATTTTGAAAGTGGCACTGTAACTGTAGTCTATGAACGCTTGCAGTACAATGCTGTACAATGCAGAAGTAATGCTCGCGCGATTCCACTCCTGCTGCACAAAACACAGCAAAGCCTTAAGAGCTTACGGGTAACCTCATTCACTCGCAAGCCCACAACAACACTCCAGGGAATTGTTACTTGGCTGCGATTTTTTGGAAGGCGTAGGTACTTCCTCAGCCTCAGTCCGACATCTTTGATGCGCCTTACCTCTTTTAAAAACACTCATTCTACGACAAACAGATATGTTAATGCACACAAATATTTGCCCTGTACGGGAATCGAACCCACGTTTAAACGAATATATAATCTTTTGTTCAAAAGATATATTCTTTTAACTATTTGATAAACATTTTTTTTTTTAAATATAGCAATCCAAATTACCGTTCGGGTGTACTGTTAAACTGCTACAGTACACCCGAAGGGGTCTTGGAGTTTTTTTTTATTCAACGTCGGTAGGCGTACAAGCATACGGCCCACCTGATGTAAAGCGGCTACCGACTTAAAGTTGAGACCCACGCAGTCGACAATGACTGCGTGCCGCGCGCCATGAGTCGATAACAATCGGCTGACATCGATTGTTATCGACTAAATTAAACAATCGACTAATTCGATTCCTCATAGTAATCATCGCCCATCGCTTCCCTACATCTCTCAGTGAGTACACTTTGTCGTATTACAGCCGGCAACGAACGCGAGCGCGAACGCAGCGGGCGCGGGCGTGTTCCGCGTGTCGGGCTGCGGCGCCGCGGAGGTGGCGGCGCATCTCCGCCTGTTGGGCGAGAGCCTCGCCATCATCGGAGAGCGGCTCAAAGAACACGAGGTACTAATTACTACTACAGTGGATGTAAGGGTGGATATTTCATTGTATCAGCGATTTTTTTTATACTACGACGGGAGGCATACAAGCATACGGCCCACCTGATTTAAATACCCTAGCCAACAGCAATACAAAGTAGAACGGAGCTCTTATTGGCTAGTTCACGGATCAACATGGCGGCACTTATCAATTGGTTAAAATATCCTCCCATTGGTCAGTAAGCTTTTTTATACCACTAAGGTGGGAAACAAGCATACGGCCGGCCTGATAAGCCTGTAAGCAGTCACCGTAGCCTACGGATATTTGCTACACTATGGGTGTCACTCATGCGTTGCCAACCCTGTAAAAACCTCTCTTAGCGCCTTTCTTGAAGAAACCCATGCTGTATAGTCTCTTGGGTAAATCTCGGCTGGAAGTTCATTCCATGACTTGAGAGTTCTATGAAGAAAACTTGTCTGGAACAGCACAGTACGCGACTATTGCGCTTCCAGCGTGTGAGGGTGAACTCCTCGCCGCCTTTAACTTATGGGCTCAAAACCGTGTGTAAGCTTATGATTATCGACAATTCTCACACCTTGTCTCTGAACGGAGTCACAAAGTCCTAGCTGGTATCCAGGTGCTCCCGCCCAAATGTGCCTGCAGTACTCCAAGTGCGGTCTGACTTGAGACTTGTATAACATAAGGCTCTTTACGCTGAGATATTTAGGCGCTAAAACACAACGTTTTGGTGAGTGAATGGTGCCTTCCATGCCCAGTCAAGTGGTTTATTGATTTGTGGGTACAACATGCTGACTCCTTTAATGTTGTGGGAAATGCAATTTGATCTAACCTGCTTTGTGTGCTTCTGCCACCAATTAGTTCATGCGGCTTAGCGCCGCCGGCACCCACGCACTACCGTTACTAGATGCAACATGCCGACGCTGCCATGGCTGCTCCGGTAGTCTCTGCCTCGGCTGCTGCGGTCGTCCGCCATCTGGAACAGAAACCGCATGCCCCCACCACCATCGCAGCGACGACCAGGCCAGTCGTGGCAGCGACGATTACTAGCGGTAGTGGGTGGGTGCCGGCCGGCGTTAGGCCACATGAACTCATTGGTGGCGAAAGCACACAATGCATGTTAGATCAAATTGCATGTCGACAAGGTCTGAATAGAAGATATAACCGTAGGGTTGCCGCTTACACAAAATAAATTTGACGTGCTCGGTGGCGCAGTGTTTAGTAACTCTACTTTGGCACCAACGCTCGTGGGTTCGATTCCCACACAGGACAAACATTTGTGTGTATGAACATGTGTTTGTCTTGGTCTGGTGGTTTTTAAGAGAGGTAGGGCGCATCGAAGCAGCCCTGGGGAAGTACCTTCACCTCACAGAAACCGCAGCCAAATAACAACTGCTTAGAGGGTTGTCGTGTTCCTGCGTCTGAGTGAGGTCTCCTAAGGAGGTGCTGTGTTAGCAGTAGAGAAGGCATCGCGCAAGTAATACTGTATTTCAATCGTTTATAGGCTACGGTAACTGCTTTACATCAAGTGGACCGTATGCTTGCATGCCTCTCGATGTTGTATAAAAAAAAAACAACAATATTTCATGTACGATGTCAATTTATGTGTTAAATGCTGTTCCTCCAGGGTCAGATCGCGGTGTCAGGGTCGGTGTCGGTCCTCCTGGACACGCTGCTGTGCTCGCTGGCGCCCCTGCTGAGCGTGGCGCGCGCCATTCCCGAGATCGCGCCTCCCCAGCGGCTCCTGCAGGACACCCTCCACAACATCGCTTACATCATGCCCGGATTATAATTCACTTTAAAACATTTGTTTCTCATTAAAAATCACTTATTTCTTAGCCTTATCCCGTTTGGGCGACGATTGTATTGCTGGGAGGGATGGTGAAGTTTAATCGGATTAACTTTTTTTTTATATACCCCTAGATTGGCAGACAAGCATCCATTTGACGAGCTCGGTGACTCAGTCGTGAATGATGCGACTTTGACAACAACGCTCGTGGGTTCGATCCCCACACAAGGCAAACATTTGTGTGCATGAACATGTCTGTTTGTCTTGGTCTGGATGTTTTAAGAGGTAGGGCGCATCAAAGCAGCCCGTCTGGGGATGTACCTCCACCTCACAGAAAACCGCAGCCAAAAAAAACGAGTGTGCTTTAGACCACACGGCTGAAGTAAAACTTCTTTAGCTCCATAGTGTGATACAGACAATATGCCTGCACTGTGTCTTACATATACGAAACTTAACTCGCTATGAGAGAAAGAAAATTTGTGCTCGCACCTATCTCTCTTTCTATCTTCACTAACTTATATCTCCCTCTCAACTTCCGTTCGCCTCACCCGATCACACTTTTCGTAACGCTCTCGTCACGCATTCACCAGCTTACTCCCCAAGTCTAGCATGCGTAAAGAAGTTTTACCTCAAAAATATATTGTTCTATGAAATAACAGGTATGTGATTCTTCTTTCGTAATGTTCTTCTTTTGTATTGTAGGAGTCTTCCTCGGCGCCTACATCCTTTCACTTTCGCGTTGTATATTTGTTTTGTAACTCTTTTCTCATGCGTTATTACTACATTTCCGAACCAACGGAGCACGCCTCTTATTATTTTGACACACATACTATGTTACAAGTCATCTTTATTTCTTACATCATCATTGCGAATGCGGTCTACGAGCGTAACGCCAAAAATTTGCGTAACGCTCACATTTCAAAAACTAATTACACCACACTTATGTAAATATAAATACTAACGAACAAGACAGATGTTGTCCTTCCCAAAATACAATCGGACATCCTCACCCAGTCCAGTTGTGAGTCCAAAGCGTCAAGGGACCCATTGAAACAAATAAAAATCATCAAAATTGGTCCAGCCGTTTATGGGTTTTATGTGACAAACGTACAGAAGAATTATGTATGCAGGTCGCATAACGTTTATATATAGCGTGTTATTCAGGCTTGTACACAAAGGGACAATTCTGGACAGTTGTCGCCAAATTTTTACTCATTGTGTGAGACGGTACAAAGGTCAAACGGTCCGGCTTGAGGTGTCGCTCTGTGTACATATGCTATAATTTTGTATGTACTTTGAGTGTGTTATTGTATATAGAATATAAGATAACGATACAGTCATGTTGTTTTATTTATACTAGTAAGAACTAACGACTCGCGGTAGTTTGGTTTTTCAAGCTTTTCTCCGGATTCCTAATTTCTGAGATAAGGGTAATCTATATGTTGTTTCAGGATATAAAACTTACCGATAGTATCGGTAGAGATGCGCCGAGTACGCAATTTAGCAAGTAACCGAGTATTACTCGGTTTTATATTTACCGGACCGAGTTAGTCGGTTCAATTTATGTAGTGCAGCGAGCGAGCGATACCTAGCCGCCCTCGATTCTCGCACGTAGTTGAGTCCCGAAGCCAGAATAACCAGAGAGCACAGTGTATAATAACTTGCTTCTGTTAAATTTCCAATATTAATTTATAAAATTCGTACCATTTTCTTCTGTATCTTATTTCTCGTTTGTGTGATTCAAATAATATTAATTATCTATATTGTCACGCACGCTCGCCGGTTTCTAGGGCTCCTGACATCACCTTCTCATAGAACACGACCAATTTGGTCATGGTACGAAGTCTTGGCCTTCCTCGGCTCCTAAATCCTTTCACTTTTGCGTTGTATATCTGCTTCGTAAGTATTATCTAAATTAAATATGCTTATTCACTGAATCCCTAATGAGAAAATAATATTTTAACCATAAAGTACATTAACAGAGTACTCTGTATTTAAAAGAAGTTACTCGGCCGAGTACCAGTACTACACAACGTGCAGAGTAATAAGCGAGTACTCTGCGTATCGCGTATTGACTTAGTCGGTATTTGACCTGAAGTTATAAATAGATCAACGTGCCCCAAAATGCAACGTTAAGCGGGCATCGGGGAGTGGACAAGATCACCTAGACTAAAATTATAAAAAATTCTGCGCATTTTTAACGTTATATTTTAAAATATATATCTATAACTTCACGCCAAATCCCTTGCGAAGTAGGCAGAGAACCGAACGTCACGTGACTCAATCCTTACAGACCTCACTCGCTTCTTTAACATTCGTTGCTCTTCTCATGCACGCTCGCCGGTTTCTAGGGCTCCTGACATCACCTTCTGATAGAACACGACCCGTGTAGTTATTTAAAATCTTCATAATCTGCATAGTTGGATTATCGAGAACCCGCATTTATTGAGAGAAGACAAGATCTCAATACCAATTGAAAGTGAACTTGTAGACGATTCTAAGCTTACACACGGTATTGAACCTTTAGTGTAAGGAGAGATTTTGCCTTCCTTTGTGTGTTCTACCGATTGTACAACGGGTTGTGTTCTGAAGAACTGTTCGAAATGATGCCTTTCGACAGCTACATTTTATAACCGCATCGCTCGCCGACGACGGGGAGTTCACCCTCACACGCTGGAACCGCAATAGTCGCGTACTGTGCGGTTCCAGAGAATCAAGTTCTGGAATGAACTTCCAGCCGAGGTTTTCCCAAAGCACTTCAGCATGGGGCTCTTCAAGAAAGGCGCGAAGAGGTTTTTAGAGGATCGGCAACATATGAGTGACAGCTCTGGTGTCGCAAATGTCCATAGGCTACGGTGACTGTTCACCATCAGGCAGGTGCTTGCTTGCATCTTATTGGTATAAAAAAATCTAAGTAATGGACAAATAAAAACACGTGTAATTGTATATTATCTATATTTCGAGCATAAACTTACAAACTAAAGACTTTATTACACCAAAACTAATCTACAACTATATACTACCTACGACTATGATACGGTTATTTACGGTCACAGCCCCGCCCCCTCTCACCTTAGGAATGTGCCCGGCGGGGCGGGGAACAAAACAGACGTACCTGTCAGTCCGAATCGTGCTCTTACCTTCCCTCCCCTCACATCCCATTCCTAACTAGCGGTACAGCGGTGTTAGACAAAGTACAGTTTAACAAGTAAAAGTTAATTAACCCGATTACTGTATAAAAAAAATAAAAAGTTGACAGTTTATGGTTTACGTCCACTATATGTATTTTGTGATGACGTCATATTAGCTATGCACGCCCCGGGAATGAAGGTTTACGTCTCCCATATTATTTTTGCTGACGTCACATAGCCTATGACATCAGGGGAAGGGTACACAATTACAATATATAATATTATATTATATAATACATTAAATTAATGACACAGCACTCTTAAAAATGTTTCAATATTTCAGCTGTCAGTTTAATGTATGAATGAACTCAACTGGGTGCATTCATACATTTACAATTCTACTAATCATTTGTAACTTTTTAATAGATAGAGTAAATGGGTGAATATACCCTTTGGGTATTTACCCAAAGCTTCAAGAAATTGGACTCGTTGACTACCCTGTCGCCGGCGGGTAATACATGGGTGGTATTCGTGTACGTATTTGGGGGGGGTCACCAGTCATGTATATCCCTAGCGGCAGCAGGGCTATCGTTCAAAGGGGCTAGAGATGAGGCCGTGATAAAATACATAAATAAATATAAATATTGTCGGACAAATTACACAGCGCCACCTAGCCCCAAAGTAAGCGAAGCTTGTGTTATGGGTACTAGACAATTGATAAACATACGTAAATACATTTTTTTTTTGTAAATACATACTTATTATACATAGAAAATACCAAGACAAACAGACATGTTCATGCACACAAATGTTTGTATTGTGTGGGAATCGAACCCACGAGCGTTGGTGTCAAAATAGCGTAACAGCGCCTTTCACCAATCCGCCACCGAGCTCGTCAAACATAACGGCCATATGCCTGGCCTTATATGTTGGTTATCCCATCCCAGCCAACCCAACCCATCCTATCCCTTATTGTGTAAATCGTCTCACTGTCAGCTTATATTGATTAAATACTCGTAATCAATAATATTAATGTTAGGTCCTTAATAATAAATTGCCGATTTATCCCGCGAGAACGTGACGATATATAGAGCGGGAAGACGAAACACAGGATTGTGAAATGTCATATCTACATTATGAAATGAATGTGATTTAAATTCTAAGTAGAATGAATGATATGGATCTTCGCCCATTCCAGTATAAATCTTCAATTTTATTCGTAAAACTTAATGTAATAGGATACATCCATGATATATATAAGTCGAACATAAAACCATATATAACCATAAGTTACCTATAAAAATCGATACGACAGCACTAATATACTCCATTACAATTAGAAGTCCCATAACGACTACACGACCGTATTCTGCACGTTTCACATAATAATCAGTCTTGAACCTTTTGAATTTATTGTGAATTTTAAATTGAGAAATTTATTGTAGTGTATTGCAGTAAATCTACATGTTTTTCGTGTATAATGAGACTTCGTAATTCGAATGTAGTGCCTCTGGTAATACACAATCTCGTCAACTGAGCAGCAGGTCATAAATTATATGTATTGTAACGATTTTATTCCCCACATGGAAAACTGTTTTGATACACAATCTCGTCAACTGAGCAGCAGGTCATAAATTATATGTATTGTAACGATTTTATTCCCCACATGGAAAACTGTTTTGAAATTTCCCCGGCAAGCACGAGTTGTGAACGAAAATGTTCAAAACAACAATCTCACTGAAAATTATAAATAGGGCAGTTGACTTTTAATAACTAATAGAACCACGATATAGCTTCGCTCGGAGTTTCTTTTCAGGAACACCGTTCCTATATGAAATCTATATGTTTGTCTTTGAGTGCGTTTTTTTTTCGAATATTTGAATTTTGACTTCGGATTCAGCACAAAAAGTAGAATAGGAACGTTCAAGAACACCGTTCCTATCTCTTATGGAACATGATCAAAATGGCCGAGAAATAAAAAAAAAATGAATTGTTATATAATTGACGAGCCAGGTGTTTCTCTGGCAATGCAAGCTTGCGATTCTCAACTGGTTTACGTTTAAAATGACATTTTGTTTAGAAAATATAAATAATATTAAAAGTTAAAATGCAAATGCTAATCTAAATACAAAATTTGATTCAAATGCATTTACTTACACGACATATATATATATATTATATACATATATATATATTATATACATATATATATTATATACATATATATATTATATACATATATATATTATATACATATATATATTATATACACAACGAATTGTTTGTTCTAAGCAGAGATATTTAGTATTTTTGTCCCGTAGACCACTAGATGGTCCTCTTGTTGCTGCAATCGAGCCCATGGGATCGATAAATATCACTTTGGGAAGCACGGGTTTAATATAATGAGTTATATTATATTCATACGACATACATACAAATTAATTAATTTGGAGAGAAAAACGGGGAGTTTCATTTTAAACATATCGTTTGAAGCAAAATTTGCGATATATTTAAAAAAAAATGGACTAAATTAGTAAAAAAATATGCTATCTTTTTTTGTTAAAAGAGTATCAACAAAATTTTCCATTGTCTTCGAGAATCGAGTCGATACATGAACATAATTTAAAAATGTATTAATGTAAAAAAAATAATTAAATAAATACACATTTTACGTGCAAATGAAGCTTGACTGCCGTCCTCTACGGATTGCTATATCTTATCATTTATGGGGAGCATATGATTTGAATTGTTACCTAAATTTATTGATTTCATAATATATCCCCGAATCGTCTCAACACCTAGTAACTCTCTGCTTAGTTGCAACTAGTTTGAATAGTATGTGCAATTTGGTCTAATCTGTTTTGTGTGCTTCCGCCACCAATTATTTTACGCGAACAAGTCCCGGCCGACACCTACCCACTACCGTTAGTAGATGCATCATGCCGTCGCTGCCATGCCAGCTCCGGTCGTTTCTGCCTCGTACTAACGGTAGTAGGAGAGTGTCGTCAGGCGAAAGTTCACTTGAACTAATTGGTGGCGGAAATACATAAAGCAGTTCAGATCAAATTGTATGTAAATTTCACTTTCGCAAAGTAACAGTTGAATTTATTAACAAAATATTATTAAATTACTGATTTTCACCAAGGCGAGAAAATGTAACTTTGATATAAGCCAACTACCCTCTTCATATATACGAGTAATATGATATGAGATAAATTTGTCTTAGCTTTTCGCGATTGTTACACATTGAATTAAACAATTTTTAACGGAAGTATCGCGTTTTATTTATTTTGTTGAACCTGATGTTTCGAATGCTTTGCAGCGTCCGTGGTCACATACACGTGTACAAATGTACTCAAAAACATTCGGAAACCGTGAGCGATTTTTGTGTGAATCGGAATGTATATAATTAATCCATCCATGTCGGTAGATGAATAACCAATGTAAGACAAATGTCACCTTAGTTTTCCTGCGACCACGGACGCTGCAGAGCATTCGAAACGTCAGGTTCAACAAAATAAATAAAACACGCGATACTTCCGTTAAAAATTGTTTCATTCAATGAGATAAATTTATCTAAAATTATTTTATTAGTCAAACCATTTGTACCGCTAAAGGTACAATCAGGGACACCAACGGCTACACGTCCTCTTTGTACCAGTGAAGAAGCAGAGGGTTGAACTTCCTGTAAAATTTTAACTTTTCCAAAAGTTTTGTTTAAGTATTTTTTATAGGTTTTTGTTGTTGTAATTCGACCTTGATAAATAAACGTTAACAAATAGATCTTAAAATGGGATGTCAAAAATTTATTCAATTAGAACTTTCTCATTTAACCCACAGGTAAATTAAATGCTTCGATTGCTTTGCAGAAAACATCGTGTGGAAACACGCATGTCCAAGAAATTACATTTTGAAAACCGTGTCGCCTTACCTAACAACGATATGGTTTTCCCTCTGGGTTGCGTAGGTCTGACGGCAGTAGCTCCATGTTAAAAAGTCAGTATCTTCGCCAAATCCTTTTTTTACCTGTGGGTGGGTTTACAACCTAAGTCTGAAAGTAGCGTCCTTTGAAAAGTTATAATAAACTGAAGTGGCAATCATAATCACGCGAAAGACAGCACTTAAGGAAATGTATAATTAATATTTTTAGCCAGCACAGCGTTAATGACAGTGATGACTGTTCTCTCATCTGGTTTTCATTAACGCTTTCCATTAGGCGTAATGAAAACATTTTGGCAGGCCACATTAAAAAATAAAATATTACAATTTGTTATAAGACAAAACCTATATCCGACCTAAGAAACAAATGTACTTTATAGAGCATTTTAATTAGGCAATCCTAGTATATAACGCCAATTGTACCACTGGTGGTACGTTTTAATGGTACAAATAGTCCCAACATTTCAATCAGTCTAAATAATGGTATTCACAGCAGTCTGCCCCTGCAGTTGGGCGCTCCGCAGTAGCAATAGAGCACCTTTCCAGGTACGGAGCCTATGTCGTAGTTGTAGTTCCACGTTAGCTCGGTGCCTGCTCGGATGTGGGAGAGAGCGAAGAAAGCCACCCACGGGAAACGTGGGTCGTGCGTGTCCACAAACACGTTCTGCACGAACACGTTTGGTGTGCACGAATGCTGAAAGAATAAAGGTTTTTATAGCGGCAACGGTTGGTAAAACAGCATACGACCTGCCCCATGTGAACCAATTGCTGTAATGGTACGTAACATATCGTCAAGAGAGGAGAGGAGAGGAGGAGGAAGGAGGGAGAGAGGAGGAGCGCATTAAATATCCCGTCTGGGGAAGTACCTCCACCTCACCTCCTCAGCTAAGTATCATCTTCCTAGAGATTTGTTGTGTTCCTGCGTGTGAGTGAGGTCACCAGTAAGCTCCTAAGGTTGCTGTGTTAGCAGCAGAGGTGGCATCGCGCGTGTGATATTAATGTATTACAAGCGTTCATAGGCTACGGTAACCGCTTCACATCAGGTGGACCGTATGCTTGTATGCCTCCCGGTATTGAATAATAAACAAAAAAGAGCCGAGTGGTTAGCAATGGCTACTTTAACACCAACACGCTCGTGGGTTCGATTCCCACACAAGACAAAAATTTGTTTATATATATGTTTATCTTAGTCTGGTTATTTTTAAAAGAGGTAGGAAGCATCAAAGCAGCCCGACTGGAGAAGCAGCCTCACAGAAATCCGCATTTAAATGACAATTCCGTGGCCTCTGACTAGTGGCGGCTGGTGGATTATCGAACTTGTGGTGCACTTGCTCACCAAGTATTAATATTAGAAATTGCAACAAATCAACAATTTACATAAAAGATGTAAATTAAAAAAAAAAACAATTAATATAAACAAACAATAATTAACACGCACAGATACAGCGAAATCATCGACTTATATTACCTACAGTACCGTAGGTAGGTAATATAAGTCGATGCAGCGAAACTATACTGATAAGGAGAGGTCCATCATGGCCGCCGTCGAACTCAAATTTCAAATTTCGTCAAACATCGGGTGCTCTCGGTAATCTTCGATACACACGTGCGGCGCACGAGAACCGACTCATTTCTCGGTACATTTCTATGAACTATCTTTTGTTTCACGCGTCAGGCATATTAGCTCGTAACTCATACAAGTTATACTAGCAGTCCTCGTGCGCTCGCCGAAGCACAACGAGAATATTTCTTTACAGGGAAAATAGTTTAGCAAAGCGCTTAAATTGTTTTGTCTTTTATTTGTTATAATTTTAAATTTTATTTGTTATATTATGTTTTTGTATGTTTCAAAAATAAATATTAATATGGTAATTTAAAGATGAAGTAATATTTTGTAATTTTTAAATCTTTTGAATTGGTGGTTCAGCGCACGAGCGCAGTTAAGGTACAGCCGCCACTGCCTCTGACTAACCAGTTTACATCAGATGGGCCCTGTGCTTGTATGCCTCCCGACGTCATATAAACCAATATAGCTGATCGCTGGACCACTGGGTTTAATATATATATTATACAATAGAAAAAAAAACAGTATTCTCTTTGTAATCATATTTAGGGCAAGATTAGTACACAAGCCGATCTTATACCACATCAACCCTTACTCATCCCACTGCAGGGATACGGATCTCCCTTCAAACGAAGGGGGTTAGAGCGTACTCCACCAAGCTGCTCAAATGCGGATTGGCGGAGGCCAGTGTTTTCAAGCCGCCCGAGGGCCACCGACTTAGCTCAACGACTGTCATCTATCGACAACAGCCGGGACTGACGGCTTAACGTGCCCTCTGAACCACGGAGAAACTCAAGATAGATAAACCCATCCATAGACAGGCTGCGGTTAACGATGCTTACCTGCGTGTTTGGTTAGAATGACACGCGCAACAACGCCATCGAACTCTCACGCCGATCTATAAATCATGTTGAAAAAGACATTTTCTTACATTGAGATATCTGCCTATGTTGCCTTGAACCTTAGCGTCCATAATATAACACGCCTCGTCCCTGCCGAATAACGAACGAACGGACCTGCGAACATGTGTATGAAGTGAGTAAATACTACGGGATAAGTTGACCATCAGAGAACAAGGTCGTTTCCCACTATTACCACCCCCCATACGACCCCAAAGCTCCTGTCACATCCAAATTATGCCTTGGACACATAAATTATTTCTTGAACAGTTTTACTGTTCGTGCAGCGTTGCTCTGGAACAAACTGCCACCGCAAATGTGAGATTATCCATCAGTTACAAATTAAAAAAAGTTTTAAGCGCACAGTGTAATAAATATGTATCTACATAGCATATGTATTTATTTGTATGTATATCACCTTAGCGTTACCCCAGACTAAGGAATTTGGCGAAATTACTAATTGTTAACATGGAGTGACTGACGTCAGGCCTCCATAATCCAGATGGAAAACCAGATCTTTCGTTAGGTCACACGACCTTCAAATTTGAAATTCCTGGACGTGTGGATGTCCTCATGATGTTTTCCGTTACAGCTGCACAAATTTTGACGAGCTCGGTGCCTCAGTCGTGAATGACGCGACTTTGGCACCAACGCTCGTGGGTTCGATTCCCACACAAGGCAAACATTTGTGTGCATGAACATGTCTGTTTGTCTTGGTCTGGATGTATAAGAGAGGTAGGGCGCATCAAAGCAGCCCGTCTGAGGAAGTACCTCCACCTCGCAGAAAACCGCAGCCGAATAACAACTCCCTAGAGGGTTGTTGTGTTCCTGCGTGTGAGTGAGGTCACCAGTAAGCTCCCAAGGAGTTGCTGTGTAAGCAGCAAAGGAGGCATCGCGCGAGTGATAATTAATATATCGCACGCGTTAATAGGCTACGGTACCCGCTTTACATCAGGTGGGCCGTATGCTTGTATGCCTCCCGACGTAGTATAATAATCACAAATATGTACATAAATTAGAAAACACGATTTTAGTGGTACATGCCCACAACCGGATTCGAACCGGGAACAGTGGTTTAATAGATGGTTCTTTATCCACTGAGCTATTACAACTCTCGATGTACATATATTGTAGATGGATGTACATACAAAACGGTGAGCACGCATGAATATTAATGTTAAAGGAGCGAGTGAGGTGTATAAGGGCCAAGCCATGTGGCGCTCGGTCCTCTCTGCCTGCCCTGCAAAGGACTCGGCGTGAACTTGTACATAGAGAGATAGATGCTTCATATACGTGGCGATACTCACTTGTATTTGGAAACAAAATTCCCACCCATGTCCGTTTGTGCCATAAAACTCGACGGCTCCCTCACTGAAAAAAAAAACAGCGCCGGGAATATATTTTTCTTCTTTTTTAGTTCTTTTTATAGTTAAAGTTTCATAGTGTTAGTCTTATGATAAATTTATGAACTTATGGAGTAATGTAATACCAACCGATGCAAACTTTAAACGGTTTATCCGCGATTTGATGAGACGTTCGTAACAGTTATATAACAAGTCTGGCCATAAATACTGCTACATAGAAACTTTTCTTTTTTTCAACTCTTTAATTATTTTGAATTTGGAACGTGTTCATTATGTTAAAAACTTCTTTCGATTTTTTACCGTTTTACATATATTTTTTCACGTTTATTATCAAATTACAATACGGAATGGGTGTTAAAGAAAATAGGATTGAGTCATTGCCTTGCACAAAGCGGGTATGGAGCCGTCGATCATATTCAAGACACTTCAAATGCTTGGTATCAGCCGTATGTTCGTATATCGTACTATCAACAGATATACCTACACTTCCTCTGTTGAAAACCATAAAAGAAAGGGGCGACCGCGTGCTGTTAGAACTACAAAGGCTTAATGCTGTTAAAGCCAGAATTCGCCGAAACCACATTAGGAAACAAAAAATCTTATCGCGAGAAATTAAAATTCCCGCTAGGACTCTGTCGGCTATAATAAAACAAGACCGGCGTTTATAGTCGATATACAGGACATGCCCTAAATCAGTACCTACAGTTGAAGAGAGTGGATCGATCAAAACGC
This sequence comes from Pyralis farinalis, assembly GCA_947507595.1. Classification (NCBI taxonomy): domain Eukaryota; kingdom Metazoa; phylum Arthropoda; class Insecta; order Lepidoptera; family Pyralidae; genus Pyralis; species Pyralis farinalis. The sequence goes on from OX382263.1 coordinate 5,881,893, forward strand.
CTTCCCTGTACCGATACGCAGGTGAAAGTCAAAGAAATATCCTCTTTACTGATGAAAAAATTTTCACGATTGAAGAGCACTAAACAAGCAAAATGACAAAGTGTACGCACTCAGTTCTAAAGAAGCCGCCCAAGTGGTCGGAAAGGTACAACGTAGTCGTCTGCAATGGTTTGGTGGGGGGTGTCTTATCTAGGAGTCATAAAGCTTCATTTTCTTTTTCTTTGGCTGAAGTCAAAGTATATCAAGAGACTCTTGGATCGTGTTGTGAAACCTCCCAGCAATACACTTTTTAAAAATGTACCGTGGACTTTCCAGCAGGACTCTGCACCTGGTCAGGCACGAACTACCAAAGCCTGGCTCGAAACCAACGTTCCGGACTTTATAAGAGCTAAAGACTGGCCCAGATCTGAACCCCTTAGATTAGAAATTATGGTCAGTTTTAGAGGACATGACCTGCTCGAAACGACACGTCGACATTGTCTCTTAAGAAGTCTCTGTATCAATCAGTGCGTAAATCCATAGACTTGTGGCCAGGCAGATTAAAGGCCTGTATCAAAGCCAAGATGGCCATTTCGAATAGAATCATTTTTTATTTTTTACTGAGACTTCCATAAATATGTACATGTAAGTTTTAAGTTTTTTTTATACAACTAGTTAGATACAACTAGAATAGAAACCGGAACACAGCTACATAAATATAGCTGCTTGGCGGTAGAAATAGATGAGACACAGGTACCCACGCAGATGTACAGTCTCTGGTTAAACAAAGTATCCCTTTACTTCATAAAAAAATAAATTCATGTTTATTTGTAACAGAACTTATGGCCGGTATTAAATCATATTCACTACCTAGGTAGTGATGATTTAAGTTTTTTTTTGACAGTACATATCGTTGGCCTTTAGTGTTGTCATATTCGATAAAATATTTTTTTCCTACTGCTTAATTATACTATATAATAATAATCATCGTATAAATTCTAGTTTCGCAGAAATTTTTCAAAGTATCGTTGAAAACATTCGGCCATCCCATTATGTCAGGCAAAGACAATGAAATCCCCGGTTTTTCTTATATAGCGCCGGGACTCACACAAGCATACGGCCCACCTGATGTAAAGCGGTTACCGTAGCTTATAACCGATGCTACCTCTGTTGCTATCACAGTTCTTTAGGAGCTTACAGGTGACCTCACGCAGGAACACAGCAACCACTCAGGAAATTGTTATTTGACTGTGGTTTTTTGTAAGGTGGAGGTATTTTCAAAGACGGGATGTTTTGATGCGCCCTATTTCTCTTAAAACCATGAAAATGTCTGTTTGTCTGCTTAAGCAAGACAAACAGACATTTTCATGCACACAAAAATGTTTGTTCTCGAACCCACGAGCGTTGGAGTTCAAGCAGCGTTACATACCACTGCGCCACCGAGCCGGGTCAGGTGCACCGATCCAAACATACCTATCTTGCATCTTCCACACTCATGAACCTCTTTAGTTTCGGGTGCTTCAGATTTGGCCCTTTTTAGACTAGCGTTGATGCGCCCCTTCTCTTACCTTCTTCATCATCGCTGATGGTGATGCAGCCGTCATCGTCGAGCGAGTCTTTCTTCTCATCGCCCTCCCTGCCTTTCCTCTTTGCAGTCTTATTTTTTCTCTCCTTCTCCCTCTTGCGAAGGCGTTTGCTGGAATTAAGGAAATTTTGTATGGAAACAAAGTCTTGATGCAAACTGTATGTACGTGTCTGTAATGGTTCGGTGGGGGTGTCTTATCAAGGAGTCACAAAGCTTCATTGTTGTGAATAAGGAGTGAAGACTTCAGCCAAAGTGTATCAAGAGACTGTCTTGGACCGTATTGTGAAACCTCTCAACAATACACTTAAAAATGTACCGTGGACTTTATAGCAGAACTCTGCACCTGGCCACAAGGCACGAACTACCCAAGCCTGGCTCGAAACCCACGTTTCAGATTTTATAAGACCTGATGTCTGGCCCTCGTCTAGCCCAGATCTGAACCCTTTAGACTACAAATTATGATCCGTTTTAGAGGACATGGCCAGCCATGCAATTCTCTAAGCGACTCGTAATGGCTGTGTGCGTCGCTGTGATCACAGATGTCACAGCTTTGACATCGTCTACTGCGATCACGGCTAAATTATTTGGTATTCTATAAGGCTGTAAGCGTACGCGAGGCTGTTTGCCTTGTAGAATTCCAATTCCAAACGCAGCCTTGCGGCGCTAGTGTCGCACAACCATGAAAAGCGACACCAAAGAATTGCAATTTTGTGTTCAAGGCTGTAACAGCCGATGTTTCCGAGGATGTAAGGACGTTTGCTGTTACAGAATTGCATGGCTGTTCGGTACGACACGCCGACATTGTGTCTCTGGAGCAAGCAGTGGCTAAATTTCCCAAGGAAACAGTGCCAAAGTCCATAGATCCGTGGCCAGACAGATTAAAGGCCTGTATCAAAGCCAAAGTTGGCCTTTTCGAATAGAATATTTTTTTTATTTTTTGCTGTCACTTCCATAAATATGAACATACAAGTTTTAGAAAGATTACATTTACTTCATAAAAAAAATGCATATTCATTTGAACTTATGGCCGGATTAGGTATAAAAGTATTTCGTGTACATTGGTTTCTAAAATACACGAAACAAATGCTCTAACGACTTTGATAAAATTTTGAATTTGAAAAGGTTATATAGTCGAAAAGGTTATATAGTCTTTTGTTCATAATAAATGCGATTTTACACAAATATAATATATGGGTGTATCAACTATTCTTTGCAAAAAACATGTCCCTCCATCAATTAAAAATATTTAACTATGTAAAAACAATAGTTCGCTGTAATTTTATATCCAAACAGTAATTTAGAATACTTAGAATTGATATTAAATGTGAAATTATGGTAACTTAGGTGACAAGACTCACTCCCCATACAAATTATTCCTGTCCCCACGTCTACTTCAATAGTTCCGTGACGCAATAATTTTAAAATTTTATATAAAAGTGTATTCATTTCTACTCATGTTATTTTCTACAACGGTTTCTAAACGCCCTTAAATGTTTCCCAGATTTTTAAGTATGATTTTGCTACTTAGAAAAAAATAAACAAATTGTGTCCCAAAACAAATACCCAAACAGATGTCCGCTAAGTTACTGTTCTTAAAAGTTATAGATAAAAACATAGATGGCTCTAACAGTCTCAATTGTGGCAATTAATGCCTGAGGATGATGCAATGACATTCCGCCATTTTGTGTGTGTGGTAGTGGAACTATTGTCCTTACATAGTTAAATATTTTTAATTGATGGAGGGACATGTTTTTTGCAAAGAATAGTTGATCCACCCATATATTTACAGTTCACACGCGATAGAAGTGAAACCTTTATGAACTTAATAATCACGACAATATTCAGCACTCAAAGTCAAAGTCAAAATCTTTTTATTCCGTAAAAATGGCTACATTTGTTTGGAATCGTCACAATTTTTTTCCCTACCGTGCAGTTCATGACTAGGTGAGCACTGATAAAAATACTGCCAAAAAACTCAGGCATCCCTCTTTTGGTATCCAAACAAATTTACATATTTTATTAATTACATTATAATTGGATCGACTCACTCCCAGGCATTTTTATCATTAATATAGTCAGATACTTTATAATATGCCCTGCTACACAATTTGGCTTTAATAGTAGTTTTAAATTTGTTTATTGACAATTCTCTTATATTGCTGGGAAGTTTGTTATAGAACCGTATACATTGCCCCATAAAAGAATTACTTATTTTGTGGAGACGGCTTGCATGTAACACAAGATTATGCTTATATCTAGTACTGATATATATTGCGATGCGACTGTTAAAATATTTATTTCTTTGAATTTTTCTCTAAGGCTCCCCCGGGGACCAAGTTTGTAGATAGCTCTTATGGCTCTCTTTTGCAATAAAAAGATGGTGTTAATGTCCGCGGAGTTACCCCAAAGAAGAATTCCATATGACATAATACTATGAAAGTAGCTGAAATATACTATTCTAGCCGTATCAACATCAGTGAGCCGTCTAATAGTTTTCACTGCATAGGCTGCAGAACTTAGTTTTCCTGATAATTTTTCAATTTGTGGGCCCCATTGTAGTTTGGAGTCAATTGTTATACCCAAGAACACAGTGGCTAAATTAGTTCCATTAACATGTACATTGGTAGCCACCTGTCTTACATTAGGTGTTGAGAACTTAATTACTTTAGTCTTTTTATCATTTAAAACCAGATTATTAACACTAAACCAATGAATAACTTTAGAGAGAGCATCGTTAACTTCGTCATAATTACCTAACCGTCTATTAATTTTGAATGTCAAAGAGGTATCATCCGCAAACAATACAATCTCATGTTTATCCCTTACATAATAAGGTAAGTCATTTATATATACTAAAAATAAGAATGGACCTAGAATTGACCCCTGTGGGACTCCCATAACTACAGGGGACCCCGAAGATATTTTACCATTAACATCGACCTTCTGTATCCTATTGCCCAGATAAGAAGACAGAAGTTCGAGAGCCTTGTTCCTGATACCGTAGTGGTGTAATTTTCTGACAAGAGTGTCATGGTGCACGCAGTCAGTGGCGTGCACTCCATATAGACAAAAAGACATTGCCTACCCTATCAATTTGATAAATACCATCCGATGTTTCATTCTTAAACATAGTTTTTAACTAATATTTCGTATCAAAAACAGCTCCATCTATCGGTATCGGTAAGTTATTAAAATCATCGCTAGTCATATTCAAATCGCAGCTAGGCGCTACGCTACACCAGCGCCGCATTGGCAGCTTTTAACGGCGGAAGACACTAACTATTTCTGTCTAAATTTACGTATGTGTGCCGTGTTGTTAATACAAATACTGTAGTGTGCATTCCTGTAATTACATTGCCCATAATAATATAAATAACGCACACTATTGCAAAGTATAGACAATGTCTTTTCAGCTGAACTATAACGTAAATTACCTAAGTGTCGCGAGCATTGCTACGTAACTATTTTAAAAAGTAGTTTGCTGCATGTAATTATAGTGAAAGATATTGCCATTTCTTTTTTTCGTATAAAATTGATGTTAATTTTATTTTGATTTTAAGACGGCCGCCATTGTTTTTGTTTTGAATCGATTGACTGGTAGCAGACGAAATAAGATTTTAAAGTTGATAAATATGAATGATATTCACTGCGAAAGTTGTTCATGTGGTGTGTGTAGTGTTCGGTGAATAAAAACAAGTGATCACATACATCATTATTTCCACAAGACTGGGTAACCAAAATCAACATTCTGTATTTTTTGGTAAGTTAATAGCTTTAAAAAAAATCTGCCTACCCTGTCAAAAATCTCTGTGCACGCCACTGCACGCAGTCAAACGCTTTAGACAGATCACAGAAAATCCCCAAGGCATCTTGCGAACCCTCCCATGCCGCGAATATACTTTTAAGCAAATGTCGTCTCTCGTCTTCGGCATACTTGAAAAATGTTTTTTTTTTTTATCTAAATAATACACGTGTACAATACACCACGGTTGTTATGACGCCTTATCCCAAGCTTCGTAATACGCAGGCGCGTTGTACGCGTGTACAACTCTCGGACCTTGTAATAACCACTGTATAATGCCTTCTATCTCATTCTCTCGCTCGTTAAATCCTACAGATGTATGTGGTTCTCATTTTCGTTTCATCGATTTTCAAATCACAACGAGGCAAAGAAGTTTTCACTTCAAAAAGCCAAGCCTAACTCGGTCGTAGAGGTGGTAGGTAGCGCTGGTGAGTAAAGTTGGTCATACGTACTCGAAGTCGGTAAGGCCCAATCCTATGAACCCTGGCCGGAAGTCATCGTCCGTTCTGTCATCGTCCTTCGCGTTGTCTCCTTCTTCTTCTGAACTGGAGAGCTCATCGTCATCGGACGTTTTTTTTCCGTTCTGTAACACGTTTATATTTTTTTTTATGGAGGTCTGGGAAAGAAGCCCCACTTCACAGAAAACCACAGCCAAATTAATAACTCCCTGGAGAGTTGTGTTCCAGCGAGTGAGTCGAGGTTGCCAGAAAGCTTTTTTTTATACAACGTCGGGAGGCATACAAGCATACGGTCCACCAGATGTAAAGCGGTTACCGTAGCCAATAAACACATGCAACACATTAAGTATCGCTCGCGTGATGCCACCTCTGCTGCTAATACAGCAACTCGTTAAGAGCTTACTGGTGACCTCACTCGCACACAGGAACACAACAACCCTATAGGGAGTTGTTGTGTGGCTGCGGTTTTTTGTGAGGTGGAGGTACTTCCTCAGCCGGCCTGTTTGATGGACCGTACCTCTCTTAAAAATACAATAAAAACAATAAAAAAATAGATGTGATGATGATATGATGAGTGTGGAAGAAGCTTGAGGGGTACGTTTGGATCCGTTGCACCTGGCGTTCTAGAGACTATGGAACGCCAGGTGCACCTAATCTAAACAGACCTTCTAATCTTTAAGATTAGAAGTCGAGTATAAAAAAGCGGTTCCCATTGGATACCGGGCTACGCGCGAAGGCCGCGGGCTGCATCTAGTCTATCTATCTATCTATAACTTCACGCCAAATCCCTTGCGGGGTAGGCAGAGAGCACCGAGCGCCACATGACTCGACCCTTACACACCTCACTGGCTTCTTTAAAATTCATGTTTATTTTGCTTGCACATTTTCTCATGCACGCTCGCCGATTTCTAAGGCTCCTGATATCACCTTCTGACAGAACACGATCAATTTAGTCATGGTAGGCAAGGCTGGGCCCTCCTCGGCTCCTACATCCCTCCACTTTTGCGTTGAATATTTGCTTCATCATTCTTTCTTCTTGCGTTCTTTCTACATTTCCGAACCAACGGAGTATGGCGTTTCTTTTTTTAACACGGACTCTTTCTTTCAGAGCAGCTGTTTCTTAAATCATCATTGCGAATACGGTCTACAAGGGTTACGCCACAAATTTTGCGCAACGCTCTCATTTCGACCGCGTTTATTCTACTTTCATGCTCTCTCTTTCATAACCAGCTCTCGCTTCCTTGTAAGAGTTGGGACCAGCACTACATTGTGCAGCTTATAATTTGTATTTATACATTATATGATATCTCAAGATGGATGAAACATATCCACGATATGCCATTAGAGCAGTTTGCACTGAATTGTACCTTATCTAGTATTTTGTCTTCATCTGGTATATCTTCCTCGTAACCTTCCTTCATCTGCTCCACCACCTCGATGTAATCCAACTCGGCGAGGTATTCGTCCCCTTCGTTGAGACCATCCTGTGCATAAAGCATGTACATTGATTTAAATACAGAGATAAGTACCATCATGAGGAAGTACCTCCACCTCACTGAAAACCGCAGCCAAATAACAACTCCCCAGTGAGGTCACCAGTAAGCTCCTAAAGAGTTGCTGTTTAAGCAGCAGGGGAGGCATCGCACGAGTGATACTTAGTATATTACAAGCTTTAATAGGCTACGGTAACCGCTTTACATCAGATGGGCTGTATGCTTCTATGCCTCCCGACGTAGTATAAAAGAAAATGCAAGCATATTTCAACCAATAATCCCAGATGTTGATCCTTTAACTAGACAATGAGAGCAGCATATTCTACGGGTACTAGGCCACTGATGAACATACATAAATACATTTCTTTTTGTAAATACATACTTATTATACATAGAAAATACCCAGTACAAGATAAATATACATGTTCATGCACGCAAACGATTGAAACGATTATGTGGGAATCGAACCCACGAACTTTGGTGTCAAAGTAGCGTAACAGCGCGTTTCACCACTGCGCCACTGAGCTCGTCAAACTTCAGTCAGTATCGGTGAATTGACATTATTGTGTATATTTTAAGTTAAGATATTTATCTATGGACCTGTGATGTAAAACTTGTTGTCTGAAAATAAATTCACTGAATTTGTGTTAGTGTAAAGGTAGCCGGCCATATCACCACCGAGCTCGTCGACTATAACTGACCAGGTTGGCGGTTGCGTCCGTGAGAAGGTTGCCCGCGTACACGCAGAGGAAGGAGCCCTTGGGCACGTCGTTCAGTGCGCGGATACCCCAGCCGCGGTTGTACGTCTTGAACACCTGCACAACAAACAAACACACATATGAACATTGATAGTCATAAAATACGTACTTTAGCATTAATCTACTGAAGAAATTTTAAATTAGTTTTGACGAGCTCAATGGCTCAGTCCCCCCCTGCAGTGGGTTGAGTACACAAAGGAGAAAGGGAAATAGAGAAGGAGGACACATCGACTGTTTAACCTACAGTTTAAGCGCACAGTCGATGCGTTTTCCTTCCCTATTTCCGTTTCTTCTTCTCGTCCCACACACACGCACACACTGCGTACCAACCTTTCGGAAAACGGCCAATTCTACCACCGCGCGCGCTCATTGGCCACATCAAACAGCGCGCGCTCATTGGTCAAATCAAACAAGGAGGAGGAAAGATGTTAACATAAAACCAGTTGAGAATGCGCAAGCTTGCATTGCCAGAGGAACACCTGGCCCGTCAATTATATAACAATTTAATTATTTTTTTTAAAACTTTGTCGGCCATTTTGACCATGTCCCTAAAAAATATGACATTGGTTTTTAAGACATTCCTATTCTACTTTTTAATTTACTTTTCGAATTCGAGTCGTGCTGTGCTCCACCTCCTCCGACCCTATCGGTTGCGGGGGGGGGGGGGGGGGGGGGGCATAGCATGACTTCTTACTCTAAATATCCGTCTGGGGAAGCACCTCCACCTTACAGAAGACCGCAGCCAAATAACAACTCCGGAAGGATTGTTGTGTTCCTGTGCGTGAGTAAGGTCGCCAGTTAACTGAGGGGTCGTTGTGCGGACAGCGGGAGGACCGGTGGATGTCTAATCGCCACTAGCAGTGTGGGCGCGGCAGGCTGGCGCGGCGGTCAGGGAGACCCGGTGAAACGGTTGACCGCTGGCCGCCCGCAGGTTAGTAGGGTTCCCGAACCCGGGGATCACTTAATCTCCGCCCCGGGAGGCTGAACCGCCAGCCTGTGAAAAGTCCCAGTTGCAGTGGTCGTGCCGGAGAAGGAGACCGGGGTGGACCCGGCTGCTGCAGCAGGGGGGGACCGGGGGCCCTTCCGCCCGCCGCGCCAGCAAACCGCATTACCCGCACGGTACTGTGGTGAAAAACACCGCGCTTTTGTCCTTCACTCTGTCTGTTCATCGACCTCTTATTTTATTTTATTTACCTCATCATGAAAAAGCAAAAAAAACGGAAAAATGGTTTCACATCGGCCACCCCTTCCACAATGTATGTGGACTTTTGCAACATCAGGGGTTTGCACTCGAACATCAACGCGGTCCATCATCACCTGGAAACCGCGCGGCCGACCATTCTTTTCCTCACGGAGACACAAATATCCTCACCGGCCGACACTTCTTACTTGAATTACCCCGGGTACAAACTGGAGCACTTGTTTGTGTGTCATGCCGGGGTATGCTTGTTCGTCCGGGAAGATATTTGTTGTCGCCGATTGCATAACCTTGAAGACAGGGACCTGTCGATATTATGGGTGGGAGTGGATCAAGGCGGCCACACCCGAATCTACGCGTGCCTTTACAGGTCTCATAGCGGTGATACAGGCACAACTCGGTTATTTGAGCGCCTGCAAAGGGCGACTGACAGCGTTATCGAACAGTATCCCTCCGCGGAGTTAGTGATTTTGGGAGACTTCAATGCCCACCACGCCGAGTGGCTTGGCTCTCGGTGCACTGACTGCGCGGGGAGATCTGCTCATGAATTTGCTCTGGCCTATGGTTTCTCTCAACTGGTTCTTTCTCCCACGAGAATACCAGATGTAGAGGACCATACAAGCTCTCTACTGGACCTTCTGCTGACCACACGTCCGGATGAGTATAACATCTCAGTGGATGCGCCGCTTGGCTCGTCGGATCACTGCCTCATCCGGACTCAAGTGCCTTGTGCCAGACGCGATCCACCTCGGCCCGCCGGATGTCGTCGCGTATGGCACTATAAATCAGCAGACTGGGATGGATTGCGTGAATTCTACGCATCGTACCCGTGGAGGCAGCTGTGCTTCGAATCAGACGACATTGATTCCTGCGCAACCGCAGTGGCTGCGGCGATATTGGATGGCATGGAATGCTTCATTCCCAGTCGCCTTGTAGCTACTGCGGGAGCTAAAAAGCGGCCGTGGTTTAATCGGCGTTGTAAGGAAGCCATTCTTGTTAAGCAGGCTGCTTACGATGCTTGGACCACGGCGCATGCTAATGGGGATCCTAGAGTCTCTGTTTTGAAGCGCAAACTGAATGCTGCCTCGAGGTCCAGTAAAAGGGTGGCCGCTAGAGCAAAATTCGATTTCGTCGGCAGAGTTGGCGAGCGACTTGCGAGCTTTCCCTCTGGGAGCCGTGCTTTCTGGTCGCTCGCTAAAGCTGCCGAGGGAAATTTCTGTCAACCGTCCATGCCACCACTGCAAAAACCGGATGGCAGTTTGGCCCATAGCGCTAAGGAGAAAGCCGATTTACTTGGTAATCTCTTTGCGTCTAACTCGAATATGAATGACGAGGGAGCTGTGCCACCTACCATCCCGTGGTGCGGTAGCTCAATGCCGGAAATCTCCATTACCCAGCGAGATGTCCGGCGGGTCTTACTCTCTATCGACATTCATAAATCGAGTGGGCCGGATGGTATACCGGCAGTGGTGCTGAAGCTGTGTGCTCCTGAGTTGTGTTCTGTACTAACGCGCCTTTTCGTGCTTTCCTACTCCACTGGGCAAGTCCCGTCTTCATGGAAGACCGCCAATGTGCACCCGGTGCCCAAAAAGGGCGATAGATCAGACCCATCGAATTACAGGCCTATCGCCATAACCTCCCTTCTCTCCAAGGTAATGGAGCGTGTGATAAATATACGACTCCTAGGATACCTAGAGGATCACGACTTGATTAGCGACCGTCAATACGGTTTTCGCCATTGTCGCTCAACTGGTGATCTTCTAGTGTATCTTACACACCGCTGGGCTTTGGCGATAGAGAGTCAAGGTGAGGCATTGGCTATCAGCCTAGATATGGCGAAGGCGTTCGATCGGGTCTGGCACCGGAGTCTTCTATCGAAGTTACCATCATACGGGCTGCCCGAGGGTTTGTGCAAATGGGTCGCCAGCTTTTTATCCAACAGATGCATAAAAGCCGTGGTTGACGGTGGATGCTCCAATAGTATGGATATCAATGCTGGCGTCCCTCAGGGTTCTGTACTGTCTCCGACGCTGTTTCTGCTGCATATCAATGATATGTTGTCAATTGATGGCATTCATTGTTATGCGGACGACAGCACCGGGGATACTTATTATACAGGCCGTGCAAACATCCCTCGTTCCCTTGTGGAGGAAAGCCGCGACAAACTTGTGTCTGAAATGGATGGTACTCTAAAATATCCGACTGGGGGCGGCTTAACTTGGCCGAATTCAACCCCAAGAAGACACAAGTTTGCGCGTTCACCGCTAAGAAAACTCCATTTGCTGTGGTTCCTAAATTCCAGAACACACCTCTTACCGTCACCAAAAGTATTAGGATGCTTGGCGTCGAGATCTCCAGTGATGTGCAATATCGAAATCACCTGGAGGAGAAGGTCAAGCTGGCGTCGAAAAAACTTGGTGTGCTTAACAGGGCTAAGCAGTACTTCAGTGCGGGGCAAAGACTTATATTATATAAGTCTCAAGTCAGACCGCACTTGGAGTACTGCAGTCACCTTTGGGCGGGAGCACCTGAATACCAGCTTGGACCGTGTGATTCGATTCAGAGACGAGCTGTGAGAATTGTCGACAATCCTAAGCTTACACACGGTATTGAGCCCTTAAGTTTAAGGAGAGACTTTGCCTCCCTTTATGTGTTCTACCGATTGTACAACGGGTTGTGTTCTGAAGAGTTGTTCGAAATGATGCCGACGGCTACTTTTTATAACCGCACCGCTCGCCGACGGCGGAGAGTTCACCCTCACACGCTTGAACCGCTATGGTCGCGTACGGTGCGGTTCCAGAGAAGTTTTCTTCCGAGAACACTCAAGCTGTGGAATGAGCTCCCAGCCGAGGTTTTTCCAAGGAACTACAGCATGGAGTTCTTCAAGAAATGCGTGAAGATGTTTAAAGAGGGTCGGCAACGCATGAGTGACGCCCCTGGTGTTGCAAATGTCCATAGGCTACGGTGACTGTTTAACATCAGGCAGGCCGTATGCTTGATTGCTACCTTAGTAGTATAAAAAAAAAAAAATCTGAAATAATTCATTTTTTTATTTTGTCCGCCGTTTTGATCATGTTCCTTAAGAGATAGGAACGGTGTTCCTGAACATTCTTATTCTACTTTTTTATACTGAATCCGAATCTGAAGTCAAAATTCGAATATTCGAAAAAAAAACACAGACAAACGTACACACAGGCAAACATATAGATTTCATATTGGAACGGTGTTCCTGAAAAGTTACAACAATTAATTTTAAAGGGTTTTAAATTTACATTCTAATCCCAAACCCGAAATGAGCCATGTTTAACTTACTTGTAATAAGTGAGCCATGTTTAACTTACTTGTAACTTAAGCTGCAAGGGATGTTGTGCAACTCTGTTGAGGCAAGTTTGTTTACATTTACACCTGAAAAACAATTAAATAAATATATTAACTGTCAACATTTAATCTATTTCTATCCTAGCTTTATCTTCACGCCGAATCCTCTTGAGCGCCTCCTGTCTCGATCCATACTCACCTTTGAAGATCTCGACACCAACGCTCGTGGGATTTTTATATACAAAGTGGGGAGGCATGCAAGATATACGGCCCAAATGATGTAAAGCGGTTACCGCAGTCTATAAACACGTGAATAAGTATCACTCGCGTGATGCCACTTTTGCTGTTATCACAGCCGACGTAGTATAAAAAAAAATAGTGTTTTCGAATTTATGTACATATTTTTCAAAGTCAAAATCCTTTTATTCCGTAAAAATGGCTACATTTGTTTGGAATCGTCACAATTTTTTTCCCTACCGTGCAGTTCATGACTAGGTGAGCACTGATAAAAATACTGCCAAAAAACTCAGGCATCCCTCTTTTGGTATCCAAACAAATTTACATATTTTATTAATTACATTATAATTGGATCGACTCACTCCCAGGCATTTTTATCATTGATATAGTCAGATACTTTATAATATGCCCTGCTACACAATTTGGCTTTAACGTAGTTTTAAATTTGTTTATTGACAATTCTCTTATATTGCTGGGAAGTTTGTTATAGGACCGTATACATTGCCCCATAAAAGAATTACTTATTTTGTGGAGACGGCTTGCATGTAACACACAGATTATGCTTATATCTAGTATTTATGCTATGAGTATCACTCTTTTTACAAAATGAGTCTATGTTTTTATGGACGTAAAAGATTTTCATAGATATATTGCGATGCGACTGTTAAAATATTTATTTCTTTGAATTTTTCTCTAAGGCTCTCCCGGGGACCAAGATTGTAGATAGCTCTTATGGCTCTCTTTTGCAATTAAAAGATGGTGTTAATGTCCGCGGAGTTACCCCAAATAATATTTGTAACTATCACTTGTTCGGCGGTGAAGGAAAACATCGTTAGGAAACCCGCACGTCCAAGAAGTTATATTTGCAAAGACGGGTGACCTAACCTGAAAAAAGGTCTGGTTTTCCCTCAGGGTTGCGGACGTCTGACGGCAGCCGCTCCATGTAAAAATCAGTATTTTCGCCAAATCCTTAGGCTTAGGTTGCGGACCCGGCCGATCCTATTGGTTAGGAAACGGGATAACGCTAAAAAGAAGAAGATTAAATTCTCTTACTTATTTTTTTTTTGTCTAGTCTAGTCTTTTTTTAGCATTTCGGAAATGGGCTTTCACACTATTTTTTTATTTCATCAGCACTGTACAGTGTGGAGCATACAACTTTATTTGTACTAACCTAGAGTTGCATTCGTATATTCCCGATGGTAACGGTTCTGGCAGTCGTTTATACTCGTAGCCGACATTGGTGCCTTCGACGCCGATGGTCCTGGCACCCTCTAGCGTCATCTTCCAGCAGGCACACTTCGTTTTGTCCTGTAAATTGAATATTACAGAAAATAATTACTCAATTGGCCAAGTTTCATCAGAAGCTATTATTGTTAAAGAAGTGAGTGAGGTGTGTAAGGACCGCGTCATGTGAGCGCCCTCAAGAGAATCTTTTAGAGTTAATTTCTTCGTACTTACCTTGCAGCTGTACTGGCAGTCGCAGCGGCAGAGGAAGAGGCACTTAGGCCTTCAGCGTACGTTCTGTGTTGTATGAACAGAACTCTTGAGAGCTACTCATACCTTACTCGTGCAGGTGTACTCACCTCGCAGTCGTCCTGACAGTCGCAGCCGCAGAGGAAATCGGGGTCAAGGTTTAGCGGGACGCCGGCCATAGGCGTATGTTCTGTGTTGTATGAACAGAACTCTGAGAACTACTCATACCCTACTCCTGCAGTCGTACTCACCTCGCAGTCGTCCTGACAGTCGCAGCCGCAGAGGAAGTCGGGGTCGAGGTTGAGCGGGACGCCGGCCGTGGGCGTACGTTCTGTGTTGTACGAACAGAACTCTGGCAATGACTCGTCATAGTAGTTCACGCAGGGCACCGGCACATTCTCCTTGCCGTGGGACAGGTCCTGTCATATATATGTGGATGGATTACTAAATTCATATTTTCGGATTTATGTAAATATTTATCATTATCACTTGCTCGGCGGTGAAGGAAAACATCGTGAGGAAACCCGGACGTCCAAGAAATTACATTTCGTGTTACCTAAGAAGTTTCTGGTTTTCCCTCTGGATTGAGGACTGACGGTAGTCGTTCCATGTAAAAAAAACAGTATCTACGCCAAATCCTTACGCTTAGGTAGCGGACTCCGCCTATCCTAATGGATTAGGAAACGGGATAACGCGAAGAAGATGAAGAAGACTCATTTTACTAAGCATGAAGGAAATACCTTCATGTTTAGTAAAATGGTGACGCGAATCCAAAAGAATTCCTCTAGCAAAAAACGCTAAACTTAAAAAGTAATTTCGCAAACCCACCTTTTTCCCAACGAGGCACTTGTTAAGCACGAACTCGGCTAGGCAGTGCGTGTTAGGATGGAAGTCGAAGAGATCCACGGGCATATCGGACTGCACGGTCTGAAGGTACCGGTGGAGCTCCCTCATGTTGCGGACGCGACGGCCGCAAGGAGCGCGGTACATCACCTCCTTGTGACCTTTGAAGCGGACCACTTGCCTGAAAGTCACCAATAAATCATCAACACGAGGAGCTCCGTGGCGGTATGGTTAGCATTGCTACTTTAACACTAAGGCTGGGTACGATTGCCGTACAGGACAAACATTTGTATAAACATGTCTGGTTTTATTTATTTATTTATTTATTACACATATATTTTTGATAAGCATTACAGCTAAGAAGCCAATTCGCTTATCAAATACTATTATCTAATTATAAACATAAATAATAAAAATTATTCATATTACACATACATCATTAAGATTGCATTAAGATAATAAATATAAGTAAATGATAGATCATTATTTAAAAAACAATGCATGACGCGTCGAAGCGCCCAATGACAAATAAACATATTTTGATCTGGTTTTGATTATTATAAAAAAACATAAATTATTTTAAAATTATACATATTATAAATTTGCATTTTCTAAATATTCTGTTGCCACCCTGCGAAATTCTGCATGCGAACAACTAAACAAATCGAGCTTGTCGTATTGAGCCGTAATGCCGTTGAGCAGGCGCAGCGCTAGAGGTAGCGGTGCATGGCTACCTAGTTGCGTTCTACAAAAAGGCAGCGTGAATAATTTGTGTGAACGGGACCGATAGTAATTATCAGGAACATTAAAAGTAATTAGCTCTAAGACAGCAGCATTACTTCTATAACCCCTAAGCAGGTCAAACACAACCTCAAGAAGTCGGACATTACGTCTAACCTCGAGAGTGCCGTAATCAACCATACCAAGCAAAAAAGCACTGGGATAAATATTGGGATAACCGACACTATACCCATACTGCTTACGATAAAGCCACCGTACAAATTTTTTCTGTAACTTTTCTATCATGAGCACATATTTGGCCTCATACGGATTCCATATGATTGCGTCACTCTCTAATTGACTACGAACAAGCGCATTATATAGGGTTTTTATGCTTATTATGCTATTAAAATGCTGTGCTTGACGTAGTACAAAACCTAAAGTTCGAAAAGCAGCAGTGCAAACCCTAACAATATGTTCATGAAAGGACAGATCTTCACACATCTGCACGCCTAAATCTCGGACAGATGAAACTCTTGGTACGATAGAATTGCCTAGATGGTAAGTGGCTGTAATCGGCTTCTTTGCAAGAGTAAATGACATCATAGAGCACTTATCAATATTGAGCATTAATTTATTGTTCTCACTCCAACGTAGCACATTATTAACGTCCTGCTGAAGTAGCTCGCAGTCAGATTCTTCACCTATACTAAAAAACAGTTTTAAATCATCAGCGAATAACAGACATTGCGCTGTGTTAACTGTGTCAGGCAAATCATTGATGAAAATTAAAAACTCCAATGGCCCAAGATTAGAGCCTTGTCCAACACCAGAGTGGGCACAAAACGGGTCAGAGTCTCGTCCATTGTAGTGCACATACTGTTTTCGGTCACGGAAATAAGAACAAAAAAATTGCAACAACGAAGGAGTGAATCCGATTGCAGCAAATTTTTGTAGAAGTATGTCATTATTGACCACATCGAATGCCCTCCGGAAATCGAAGTAAACAGTGTCTACCTGACCGCCAGAGTCCACCACTCTATTCGTGTGTGTCAAGAAAGACAACAAATTACTGCTAGTAGAATAACCCGCTCTGAACCCATGCTGAGCGCTAGTCAACCTACACTCAATTTGACTACTAATCAAGCGATATAAAATTGACTCAAATAATTTGCCGAACACAGATAACACAGCTATTGGTCTAAAATCACTAATATTAGACCCACGCTTTGTCTTAGGTACCGGTATAACTTTAGTAGTCTTCCAAACATCAGGGTAAAAATTATGCGTAAGACACAAATTAAACAAATGCCACAATGGCAATATGAATACTGATCTGCAATCTTTAACAACATATGGCGGAATGCCGTCTGGTCCAGCTGATGTTTTCGGCTTAAGACGCCTGAGTGCGAGCTTAACATCTTCAAGTGATATGGATGATATATGCACGTAGTTACTGTTATTTGTACCCGCTGCCGCTGCCGCCTCTGCGTTGAGGTTCGGCGGCTGCTGATCATATACAGAGCTAAAATATTTCGCAAACCTATGAGCACATTCCTCGTTCGGTATAGGTTGACCATTTTCGGTAACTTTCCTACCTACATTTTAAAGGAAGGAAGAAAGAAGGGATATGTTTTAGACGATTTGTTTTGTTTAAAGACAAAGCAAATTCGAACTTGTCAAAAATAAAAGTTGTGTAATGAATATATTTATAATTAAAAAAAATGGATCACAAAAATATTAATTTATGTAAGTTGATAACTTTTAACTGTAAATCTGTCAAAAGGTCATTTGAATGTGTTAAGAACATTTGTAACAAAGCAGACATAGTGGCCCTCCAGGAGACGTGGCTCCTGCCTCACGACATCTCATTGTTAGGTACAATTCACGATGATTTTGAGTACACTGGAAAGTCGGCAGTCGACACGTCTAAGGAAATTTTAAGGGGTAGACCTTTCGGGGGCGTGGCTTTGTTGTGGCGTAAGGGAATTTTTAATTCGGTTTGTGTTTTAAATTGTAATAGTGCACGAATAACTGCGATTAAGGCCTCACTGTCTGATCGTTCTATAATAGTATTCAGTATTTATATGCCTACAGACGCGGCCGATAACATAGAGGAATTTACTAGCTGTTTGAGTGAAATAAATGCTGTTGTCGAGAGTAATGACGTCGAAGCTATTTACATGCTGGGTGATTTCAATGCGCACCCTTACCAACCGTTTTGGAATGAACTCTGTTGCTTTAGTAGGGAACATAACTGGTTGTGTGCTGATGTTGATCTGCTGGGAATTGAGTCCGATGTTTATACATACATAAGCGATATGAATGGTAGTAGACGTTGGTTGGATCACTGCGTAGTGACCCGGTCAGCATGGGATACTGTTACAAATGTAAGTGTAGGTCATGGTGTTTACTGGTCGGACCATTTGCCACTTGTGATAGAGTGTCGTTTAGAAAAGATTCCACCAAAAATAATACCTATGTACAAGAGAAGTAAAGTCTTATGGGGAGAGAGAGCGGTTGATCAGATCAGTAAATATTGTGACCTTTGTAATAATAAATTGAAAGAACTTAATTTTCCTGAATTGTTTCATGTATGTGCAGACAGGATGTGCAATAATATTGAACATAGGCATGCTTTGGATGGTCTGTATGCAGATGTAGTACGTCTGCTGTCGGACGCTGCTATACAGACCAGGAAGCAGAACCGCTCTAAAAGCAACCATGTTGTTGGTTGGAACATGCATGTTAGGGAAGCTCACGGGGAGGCCCGGCTTAAATACGAGGAGTGGTTGTTTCAAAACAAACCTAAAACTGGTTCAACATGGGAAAAAATGAGAGAAAGTCAGAGGATTTTTAAAAGCAGATTACGATGGTGTCAAAAAAATCAAGATAAAATAAAAATGGACATAATAGCGTCACATCAAAAATCGAAGAACTTTGGTAAGTTCTGGAAAGCAACTAACAGACTCAATATTAGGCCGGGTCTTCCTGTGAGTGTGGCGGGATGTAGTTCGCAGGAGGATATCGCGAACTTGTTTAAGCAGCACTTTAGAGTGGAGCCGACATTAAACGCGTGTGGGCTGGTCGATGCTGAGATATGTCACAACACCGTACCACTACGTTTGTCTGCCAAACAAGTCAGAGATACAATAAGAAAAATGACCAAAGGCAAATCACCTGGTCATGACGGTCTCAGCATCGAACACCTGAAGAATGCGGGTGTCCATCTACCGAGAGTGTTGTCGATGTTTTACTCATTGTGTATTAGTCACTCATATATGCCTCCGGCGATGCTTAAAACGGTAGTTGTTCCGATAGTAAAAAACAAGACTGGAGATATATCGGACCCAGCGAATTATAGACCAATATCGCTTGCCACAATAATAGCTAAAGTGCTGGACAGTCTGCTTGATAAAGAACTGGATCAATACCTAAAGCTACATGACGCGCAGTTCGGCTTTAGAGCTGGACTTTCAACAGAAAGTGCGATTTTGGCCCTCAAGCAGACGGCCCAATACTACACATCGCGGCAGACTCCGGTGTACACCTGTTTCCTTGATCTCTCCAGGGCCTTCGATCTCGTAGCATATGATGTTCTATGGAGGAAGATGAGGGAAGCAGGTGTGCCGATAGACTTGATACATTTGTTCTGCTACTGGTATAAGAATCAACAAAACAATGTTCGTTGGGGTGATTCACTCTCTGAAGTGTACAAGTTGGATTGCGGGGTTAGGCAAGGTGGGTTGACCTCGCCAAAGCTCTTTAATTTGTACATGAATGATCTCATTGTTGAACTCAGTGACAAACCTGTTGGATGTGAGATTGACGGCGTCAGTGTCAATAACCTCAGCTATGCAGACGATATGGTGTTACTGGGTCCAACGGCGGGATCAATCAGAGAGCTTTTACATATCTGTGAGATGTACGCTGCTAAGCACGGTCTTGTGTATAACACAAATAAGAGTGAATATCTGATATTTAAGGCCCCCAGAAAACAAGTACCATATGACGCTGTAATTATGCTCAATGGCATTCCACTTAAGCGAGTGTCACACTTTAAATACCTGGGACACTATGTGACTGAGGACCTTAAAGATCAGATGGACATGGAACGGGAGCGCAGGGCGTTGGCGGCAAGGTGCAATATGTTGGCTCGTAGGTTCGCTCGGTGTAGCAAGGAAGCCAAAATAACTCTATTTAAAAGTTATTGTCAAACCTTCTACACTGGTTGTCTGTGGGTCAACTATACGCAGTCGGCCTACAACGCCCTGCGCATACAGTATAATAATGGTTTCAGAGTATTGATGGGGCTGCAGCGATTCTGTAGCGCGTCTGGCATGTTTGCGCTTGCACGAACAGATGACTTTTATGCCATGATAAGGAAAAAGACAGCATCCTTATTAACAAGAACGCGTAATAGCTCCAACAATATTCTGAAAACATTAATCAATAAATTTGATTCGCCCATGCTAGAACACTTTATTAGTGTGCTGGTTAGACAGAGGTAACTAGCTGGCGGTAATACATGTGGCACTGATTATATAATTGTCGGTAATATAATCCATTTCAGATTTTTTTTTTCATGTTTAGATACTAATATTAGCTTGTAAGACAAATTGTTACTAACAAATGGGCCCTCGTTGCCAAAATAAACAAACATTTTATTTATTTATTTATTATTATTTTTATTTTTACGTTTAGAGGCAGTATATTTCCAAAAAGACGATGGATCTTTTGTTAACTCATGCTCCATACGCAATATATAATTATGAAAATCCTTTTTAATGCTCAATTTAACAAGCGCTCTATAACGAGAAAAAATGTGTCGATCTGTTGAAGATTTCGTTTTCTTAAAACGCGAGTGATAAAAAGATTTCGATTTAATGTTGCGTTTCGTTTCAGCGGAGTACCACACAGGATAAACATACCGAGGCGGCGCCGCACAACGCGATTTCTTTGGGACACATTCATTTACCGCAGTGTATAGCAAATTATAGAAAAAATCTACAGCAACGCTAGGATCTTTAATGCTTAACAAAGGTTCCCAATTTATAGATCCCAGACTTTTGTATAATTTTGAAAAATCGGCTTTATAAAAATTCCACAGAGTCTCAGAGTCAATTAATGAATCATCAGTACAAAAATTGACGCGCTCATTAAAATCACTTATAATTATATTGAGCGGTGGATGATAGCTATCTATCTGAACCAAACTGTCGATCTCTCGATGCACTGACACCGTCCCCAACGACGTGCTACATAAAACAAGATCTAACATTGACCCACTAATATTATCCGCAGTATTCACCTGAGATAAATCACAGAACGACAACAGATATTCAAACCTAATAATAACCGATGTAGGCGCTGAGTTTAGGTTAAAGTCACCGCATACTAATAGGTTATCATATTTTACACCAACACGTTCAATAGCATCGAACACTTCCAGGTAACTAGCCTCACGCGCAGACGGTGGAATATAGACACACATAGCCACAAATAGTAACTTGTTATTGCGGTATACCCCGCCGCACACAATCTCACAACCCGTTCCTATATCGAGTGGCGCATCTATTAAGCGCAAGTCGTATAAGGCTGCGGCCGCAATGATTACGCCGCCTCCGCGCTGTGCGTTAAATCTGTCAGAGCGAATAAGCGTATAACCTGGAGGTATAATCTCGCCATCACTAATTCCAGGCTGTAACCAGGTCTCAGTAATAAAAAATAAGTGTGCAGATGATGTTGCAACGGCATTAGAAAATTGAGCCAGCTTGGTTCGCAGTCCTCGCACATTTTGATAGTAGATATTTAACGATCTACTAGCTTGAATATTCGATGATCTGTTCCTATTATTGGTTCTTGTTTGTACTAAAGTTTCTTTTACGAAACCACTCATTCAGTTCAGTGTTAGGTGGCCAATTAGAAGCTGTCATAAAAAATTCGAACGCACTTTCAGGAACTGTTACAACAAATGATGCATAATATTCATGTTTTAACTTCAATTTTTCTATTGAGTATGGCGCATGGTCAGAGTTCTTTTTATTCATATAAGCCTGTACCTTCTCTGTAGTCGTGTCACTCTTCAGAGACCAAAGATGAATATGCCTAAATTTCTCGACCGTAGACAGCTGATCATCCGCCTCACCAGTGCCACGAATGACTGGCCTACGAGGTTTCCTCTGCCTTGCTACATTCCACGGTTCATCCATTACACAGCCGGCACTCACCAGCGTGACCGCGTCCTCTGATGACGTACCGTGCGCTGAATCACCGCTGCTGGCGGGAGTCGGAGCGGCCGCGGGAGGTGTGGGGGGTGGGTGCGCAGACGTCGACACGATGTTAGCCGAACGTACCGGTGGTGGGGCAGCAACCATAGCTGCTCGTCGGCGCCTAGTCTGTACACTTACAGGTGCCAGCGGGGGTCGGGGAGAGGGGCGCGCCGCTACCGATGAGTAACTTGCGGCTGTTGCGTCGGCTGTTGATGTCGACTTACCCTCTTCTTGGATATGTTGGCGAACCTGCAAGCCATCTATCTTGGCTTCCAAAGAATGAACTAGCTCCAAGACCGAGTTCATTTTCAGCTCCAACGGAAGCATAAGTGCTTGCATGGCTTTGACTACCATATCTGCCACTTTCTTCTCCATCTTGACGATGATAATAAAAATAACTCACGGAGCGTCAATAACCCACGTTTAACAGTTGCCGCCTCGCGCGCGTTTTTAAAGAGAGGTAGGGCAAATTAAACGGCCAGACTGGAGAAGTACTTCTATTTCATAGAAAACTGCAACACAATAACAACAACAATTGTGGCATAACGCTTGCTGAACGCGTTCGTAATGATGACGTAAGATGAGAGTTGGTCGGAAAGAGAGAGTCGGTGTTATGATAAGAAAAAGCATGCTCCGTAGGTTCGGACATGTAGAAAGGATGCAGGATGAAAGAGTGACGAAGCAGCTATACAATGCGAAAGTGGAAGGATGTAGAAGACTAACCTACTATGGCCAAAATGGTCGTGTTTTATCAGAAGGTGGTGTAAGGAGCTCTATGAACAGGAGCGTAGGAACGAGCGTGCATGAAAACAGCTATGAATATTAAAGAAGCGAGTGAGGTAAGGAGTAAGGTAAGTTTTATGGCGCTCAGTTCTCTCTGTCTACTCCGCAAGGGACCTGGCGTGAGGATATATGTACATACTTCTTTTTCTTTTTAGTTTACTGGGATTCACAAACAGTTTAACACTGTGTTTATACATATACAATATTTTACTTAAATACTAAAGTTTGTTTATAATAAATGTAAAACCAGCACCGTTAACCACAGTTTACGATAAGAATAAGTTAAGTTTTCATAATTTGTTTTTTTTGACGTGATAACGTCTTATAAATCGATGAACGCCGGCTGCACGCACGAAAATGTATCACGTTCCGCCTGAGGCGAGCGTGCAAGCGAGAGCGCACGATCGGCTTGTGACGCATCTATCTCTCTTCCACTCCATCGGCCGATGCGTCCGAGTAGAAGAGAGACAGCGGCAGCACACAACCTACACGTGAACTGTTTTGTCAACTGTTGAATGTTGTTTATGACGTTATCACGTAAAATTATCGTACTTAGGAGCTTACTGGTGATCTCACTCACACGCAGAAACACAACAACCCTCTAGGAAGTTGTTATTTGGCTGCGGTTATCTGTGAGATGTAGCTACTTCCCCAGACGGGCTGCTTTGATACGCCATACCTCTCTTAAAACATCCATACCAACACAAACAGACATGTTCATGCAACCAAATGTTTGCCTTGTGTAGCAATCGAACCCACGAGCGTGGGTGTCAAAGTCGCGTCATTCACGACTGAGTCACCGAGCTCGTAGAATAGATTGAACTCTATCAAGTACAATGCCACACAAGGAATAATTTAAATTACTCACTTTTTTCCTAGTAAATGAAAGTTTGCTACATCAGACCTCATCCTCCATCGTTCCTCCTTTGTGAACTGGAGTCACCCTACCGGTTTTCCACTGAGCGGGACACACACCCTCTTGTAGGCATTTATTAAATATGATATGATATGGTTTCCAAATAGCCATAGCAGTGTTTTGATAGAATAGGAGTGGAATATTATCCAAACCCGGCCCTGTAGTTGTATTTAATTATTTTAGTTATTTTAACAGATCCTCAAAGGATATGTGTATGAAAATTATAATATTCTCTGTATGAGTATTTGTTCAATCTTATCGGTACTATAAGTGCATGATATATCACTAGGTTAGAAGACGGACATAAAGAATGTGGAAAATAAATGACAGATGTCTTCAGGATTATCGGCTTTGCTGTAAATATAATATACGGTACTGGGAATATCAAGCTGATAATATATGTCCAAATATACTTTGCATGGTCAGTAATACTGTCTTCAACTCTATTATGCAATTCCTATGTGCTATACGCGAAACTGTTTTGAATCTATCTCGACACATAGAAAATATAGTATAATCTGATTGGTTCCTATATTTTTTCCACTTTACTCAGGCATTATTTTTGAATATATGTTTAAGATATGACGTAAACCATACAGGAAATTGTGAGTTACTTATCTTCTTAATGGGGATGCGCCTGCGCATAGTTTTGAAAATGTTTTCATACAAAATACGAGTATCAACACAAGTGTCAGCCGAATTGTCCAAAAACAGTTTCTCTCACACAATTAGAACATTATCTTCTATGTATATATGTGAGTATGTATGTCTTCACGCCAGGTCCCTTGCGGGGTATGCAGATAGAAGCGAGCGCCGTAAGACGCGGTCCTTACATACTTCACTCGCTTCTCTAACATTCATAGCTTTTTTCAAGCACGCTCACCGGTTCCTGGGGCTCCTGACATCACCTTCTGATTAAACACGACCAATTTGGTCAATTTAGTCTCGGTCTTCCTCTGCTCCTATATCCTTCCACTTTTGCATTGTATGTGTTACGTCATTGCATACATCATACAATATCTTGATTAATTAATTCATAATTTAGTTCTCTAAAACAGATTATTGTCTGAATTTTGCATGGTATCACCCTACAGGCAACATTATCATGTGAAATTAATATATAAAACTAGTATATATCAGTTTTATATATATACAATAATAATACATATATACAAAGAACGACACTTTGGATTGTTGTTGTGTTCCTGCGAGTTGAGTAAACATCAGTAAGCTCCTAATAAGTTGCTGTGTAAGCAGCGGTGGGTAACGCGCGAGTAATACTGCTATATTGTATGCGTTAATAGGCGACGTTAACCACTTTACAACAGGTGGCTGTGCGCTTGTATGCCCCCCGACGATGTATAAAAAAGTAGTCATCTCTTATTCAGCCGGGGAGATGTAAGAGGTTTAGGGTACATAAAGTCGTCGGTCCCAGTTGTTACCGATAGATAACAGTCAATAATAATAAGAGAGGTAGGGCGCAATAAAGCAGCCCGTCTGGGGAAGTACCTTCAACTCAAACCGCAGCCAAATAACAATTCCTAGAGGATTATTGTGTTCCTGCGTGTGAGTGAGGTCACCAGTAAGCTTCTAAGGAGTTGCTGTGTTAGCAGCAGATGAGGCATCGCGTGAGTGATACTTAATGTGTTGCAAATGTTCATAGCCTACGGTAACCGCTTTACATTAGGTGGGCCGTATGTTTGTATGTCTCCTGACTTAGTATAAAAAAAGTAAGCTCCTGAAGTGCTGCTATGCTAACTACATAAAAAAAATCCGTAGCTTACCTCTCCCACCCGCTGAGCAGCGGCTTGGCGAGGGGGTTATAGGTCCTCAGGTCCTTGAGCGCCAGGACGTCGCTCCTCTTGCACTTGGAGCTGCAGACATGAGGTGTCATCTTGTGTGGCTTCACAGCATTCTTGGGGGTGTAGTACTGAGGGGTAGAAATATTAACCTTTTAATTACTTAGTTTTTTTTTATTAGATCTCGATGACGTGTCACTGTTCCGTTGACACAACAAATAATTCGTTAACATAATAATAGACAATGAACGCTGATAATACATTAAGTATCACTCGCGCGATGCCACCTCTGCTGTTAACACAGCAACTACTTGGGAGCTTACTGGTGACGTCACTCTCACGCAGGAACACAACAGCTCTCTACGGAGTTGTTATTTGGCTGCGGTTTTCTGTGTTTCTGTTTACTGGAGGTACTTCTCCAGACGGGCAGCGTTGATGCGCCCTACCTCTCTTAAAACACCCAGGACTAAGACAAACGGACATGTTCATGCGCACAAATGTTTGTCCTGTGTGGGAATCGAACCCAGCGCTGGTGTCAAAGTCGCAGTATTCACGGCTGCGCCATAGAGCTGTTAAATTTATTAATAGGCGGCTCATATATATTTGATATGTGTATACAGCGACTACAAATGTACTTTTTTTTATCTATTTTCAAAATAGGTAGTTAACTAAAGTTTGGTGCGACCTGTACTCTAATGTGGAAAGGTAGTTGACATACCACGACCCTGCTGGTGACGCTGTCCAGGTTGGAGACGGGGTGAGTGGGCGGGGGCGGCGGCTGGTTCATGGGCGGCACGGTCGACTTCTTGGCCACGGCGCGCTGGCGACGCATCTCCTGGGAATATAATAATCATAGTTAAAAATCTTTTATAAAAAATACACGCCCCGCAAGCCACGTTCTCATACATGAGATTCCAATTATATAGCTCGATATGTTTATACTTTGACGAGTCCGGTGGCGCAGTGGTGAAACGCGCTGTTACACTACTGTGACACCAACGCTCGAGGGTTCGATTTCCACACTACAGAGATATGGTTCTCCCTTCAACCGAAGTGGTTTAGAGTATATTCCACCACGCTACTCAACTGCGGATTGGCAGAGGCCAGTGAAGCCGCCCGAAGGCCGCTGACTTAACGACTGTCATCTACAACAGACGGGACCTATCGCCCATCCATCGACGCCATCGAGCTCTTGAGGCAGCTTGGGAAGCATACAAACATCGACCCAACTGATGTAAAATGGTTACCGCATACTATAACCGCTTGCAATACATTGAGCATTAATCTCGCGATGTAAACACTGCTGCTAACACAGCAACTCCTTAGGAGCTTACTGGTAACCTCATTTACTCGCAGGAACACAACAACACTCTAGGGAGTCGTTATTTGGCTGCGGTTTTCTGTAAGGCGGAGATTTTTCCTTAGACGGGCTGCTTTGATGCACCCTACCTCTCTAAGAACACCCACACCAATACAAACAGACAATGTTTGCCCTGCGTGGGACTCGAACCCACGAGTCTTGGTGTCAAAGTAGCTACTACTAGATTAGATCACATGAATTGCTGAGATATTCATTCAATTTCAAATAATTTAATTGCATAAAAATAGGGTATGAAATAATAATGCAGAAGGAATATACAGGGGAGATCTCCTATTTAACTATGTAAAATAAATAGCATGCAAATATTTTTTTCCATCTCTATATTTAATTCATACATCAATTAAAATTTAAAACTTCTTCAACCATGTGAAAATGTTCTCTTCAGAAGCCATTCACGAAACAGTATTTGAAATTTATTAAATGGTAGATCTGTTTTGGCGTCAGGTATTTTGTTAAAAATTCTTATATACATCATATCGCAATTTTTTTGATATTTTGTAGTTTTGGGAACAATGTTAGAGTCGATTTTCTTGGCGCAACTTACTTTTCTTCGTGTCTTATCTCTGACGTTTAAAAACTTGTTTATTTTTCATTACAAATTTAGCCATCTCTAATATGCGCTAAAACACGTTTTGCGCCTAATAATATTGTATAATGTTGTGAATGCGCACGATGAGGTGTTTGTTGAACAGCTGTTAAACGAGTTTCTGTTAAAAAGATTTTAAGTCAAAAACCGACCTCGTTGTGTACTTGGTGCGCCTGTGCCGCCTGCTGGGTGCTGTCCTTAGCCTGCTCATCGGACCTGGTGTACTCCACGTACGGCATGTTTCTCTGGACAGAAAAACAAATAACATATAATACCGTAAATTATCACTTAATTCCATGAAACTGTCAATATTGCCCCGTAAAATCGTACTGATAAAGTAATCCAGACATAACTTAGAAACTTGAATTGGATATATTCAAAATCCGATTTGAATTTCCTTTGTATGGGATTTTCAATAGATTCGTGGAAATTTGTACGGGATTTATTAAAAATCCATTGAACAGAAATTGTATTTGGATTATGAATAAATCCAATTCAAATTTTCTTTAAACATGATTTTGAATAAATCCGTCGAAATATGAATTGAATTTATTTAAAATCAAATCTAAATTTCCTACGAATTAGATTATAAGTCCTATTCAAATTTCCACGGGATCTTCAGACATACACGCACGCAAATGTTTGTCTTGTGTGATAATCAATTCAGGCTCGTCTACAATCTAGGTCGGACAGAATACAAGGTGCTATATAATTAACTTTAACATGAACTTGTTTGTAAACTATTTAAACGAATAAAGATATTTCATTTGAATCATAAATATTGATACCCTTTATTCTTATTAACATCGCAAACGTTTATGGTAACTACTTTATGGGTATGCTTATGCCTCCGGACGTTATATAAAAAAAATAAACGACCATAGCCGATGTAGTTTCTTCCAACTAATTTCTTTTGCCCAAAAGCATACCTTGAACTGAAGTTTATTTTGGTATTTCTATTTATTACTAAATATATTTCCTATTGAACTATACACAATTCATAACCGTTATTAACAGACATACGTTACTAACCCTACAGATATGACTGAGAAGGTACAGGTTCCGTATTGTTGAGGTTTAATATAACCTTTTTATACTTTTGTAAACTCTTATGTTTTTACACTCTGGTATTATTCATTCTTTGGTTTCTGCTGTCATATTTGTTGTCATCGTTCGTCCTTGGTAAGCATTATTATTGTAACTCCCATCTTCTAAATTAATAGAAAATACTCTGATATCTGGTCTTTTACCTATCTATTACATACAGTCCACCTTTCTTTAAAACACATTCTTTACACGTATGATGGACTTGAACAGGATCGACATTAGAAATAGATTCGTCATCATTACCAACAGATCATGTAGACCCTTTTGTATTAGTATTCATCTGTCATAATCGAGATTAGAAATAGATTCGTTAGCATTACCAACAGGAATTTATATAGTCTGTTGTACCTGTATTCGTCATAATTACATGTGACTGAGAAGGTGCAGGTTTAGGATTAGGTAGACTTCGACTAGATCAAAATTAGAAATAGATACGTCATCGTTACTAACGGGAATCTAAATAGATTCGGTTGTACCTGTATTCGTCATAATCACATGAGACTGAGAAGGTGCAGGTTTAGGATCAGGTAGACTTCGACTAGATCGAAATTAGAAATAGATACGTCATCGTTACTAACGGGAATCTAAATAGATTCAGTTGAACCTGTATTCGTCATAATCACATACGACTGAGAAGTTGCAGGTTCAAGATCAGACGGGCTATGTCATCGTTACTAACGTTATACAAATTCTATTGTACCTGTATTCGTCAGAATCATATACGACTAAGAAGGTGCAGGTTTAGGATCAGGTAGGCTTCGACTAGATCGAAATTAGAAATTGAAACGTCATTACTAACGGGAATCTAAATAGATTCAGTTGAACCTGTATTCGTCATAATCACATACGACTGAGAAGTTGCAGGTTCAAGATCAGACGGGCTATGTCATCGTTACTAACGTTATACAAATTCTATTGTACCTGTATTCGTCAGAATCATATACGACTAAGAAGGTGCAGGTTTAGGATCAGGTAGACTTCGACTAGATCGAAATTAGAAATAGATACGTCATCGTTACTAACGGGAATCTAAATAGATTCAGTTGAACTTGTATTCGTCATAATCACATGCGACTGAGAAGGTGCAGGATCAAGATCAGACGGGCTATATCAGGATTGAGATTAGAAATAAATTTGTCACTGTTACCAACGTTATACAGGACCTATTGTGCCTGTATTCGTCATAATCACATACGACCGAAAAGGTGCAGGTACAAGATCAGGGGAACTTCCAACTGGATAGAAATTAGAAATAGATTTGACATTGTTACTAACGGGAACCTATATAGATTCTGTTGTACCAGTATTTGTCATAATCACATATCGACTGAAAATGCACAGATAGGCTATATCAAGATCGAGATTAGAAATAGATTTGTCATTAGTGTTAGTAACAACATAAATCTATATAGATTCGGTTGTACCTGTATTTGTAATAACTGCAAATTATTGAGAAGGTGCTGGGACAGGGACGGGATAAGGAATGGAATGGTTACTAACGAGAATATCGGGAAGAATATGTTACGGCATCTTTTCTATTCACTCTCTCATCCCACGGATTGATAACCTGTAAATGAATAAATTATAGGATCGAGCTTATTGTGGCTTTGAAGAAGACAATGATTTTTACATGGAGCGACTGCCGTCAGACCAACACATTCCAGATGGATAAAACATCACAACCTATCTTGTTTAATACACACGTCTTTCGAAATTCATCTTGGACGTGCGAGATTCCTGACGATGTTATGTTGAAGTAAAACTTCATTAGGCGCGACAATGGAGTAACTGAACGCTTTGGACGACGACAATGCAATGGAAATGCATTACGGCGATGGCGCATCCGCTTTTTAAATATATACGCTTTTCAAATCTATACCGATAAATAAAATTGGAGTGTCTGTTTGTAATATTAAAAAAACAGCTTTTTATTAAATGCATATGGATGTATACACGGTACATATACCAAAATGAATATTTTTACAATTTTTGTCTGTCTGTCTGTCTGTTTGTTCCGGCTAATCTCTGAAACGGCTGGACCGATTTTGATGGGACTTTCACTGGCAGATAGCTGATGTAATAAGGAGTTACTTAAGCTACTTTTATTTTAGAAATTTAATTTATTTTTATTAATATAAATAATAAAAATGTAACTTTTCCGCTAAAATATAAAATAGTGAACAGCAAAATAATCTATTATTATTTTGCTGTTCGCTATTTTACCCTGCTTATTTAGATACTTATAATCAAATAAATAAAATTATAATTGAACAATAACTTTTTTGTTAAATTCCGCGCGTATGGAGTCGCGGACACAGCAAGTATTTAATATTTTCTTAATAAATATTTTATTAACGAATAGAATAAAAAAAATACAAAGTAATATTTAATATTAAAACGTCAAGATAAAAACAACAGGCGAGTGCATCCAAAGACAAATCAAAACAAAATGGCGCGATTGCGTCATGCTACGAGTACTTCACACAACTACATATACATTTCTTTTTTTACTAGGCGGAATCGTACAATGTTTTACACGAAAGTTATCTTTTAGTTATTTGTAATGTTCTAAAAGTGTTTTGTTTTGCTTTAGACCACACGACTGAAGTAAAACTTCTTTAGCTCCATAGTGTGATACAGACAATAGGCCAGCACTGTGTCTTACATATACGAAACTTAACTCACTATGAGAAAAATAAAATGTGTGCCTCTCTCTCTTGCCCCTACAGTAATATACGAAACGTAACCCTCTCTCTTTCTATCTTCACTAATTTATATCTCCCTCTCAGCTTCCGTTCGCCTCGACCGATCACACTTTTCGTAACGCTGTCGTCACGCATTCACCAGCTTACTCCCCAAGTCAAGCGTGCGTTTTACTTCAAAAAAGGAGTTAGTATAAAATACTCCACACCGTAGGTACTAACCCAAATTGTCGCAAAGCCGGACTCCGGCTTTTACAGACACTAGTGGTTAATTAACGTTCCAAAATTTTGATCAAAAACATTTTAATATGTATGACAGATACCACAGTTGGTCAAAGGATGAGACTAAGTCGCCAGCGGAAACAAGGACAAGCACTCAATAAATGTAAGTATTTTGAAGTTATACTTCTTTAGGCGCGTTATGAAAAAATGATGAGAGTGAAATTTTAAGTAGCGCGCGCATCACTGTAGCACAAAAGTAACAGGTTGAAGCCGCTAAATGTTTCACGGTATTACCGGTAGATGGCGCTATAGTTAAAAATGTATAACATTGTACTTGACATTTGACTTGTATGTAATACATTCCATAAACATCGCCGCTACTACTTGAAAGACGTTTTTTAATTTTACTCCAATAACCATTCTAATAAATTAAAATATTATTATTTAATATAATTAATACTAAATATTATTAAATTATTAATGTTAAATATTTATTTAATGATGCCAAAGAAGTATAACTTCTCACGCGCGTACAGTTCCGAAAATAAAGAAGTTTTACGAGTACTTCAACCGCGCGTTACACGCACTCATTTCTGTTTTTTTTCACCACCAAGCAGGAGATACAAATATGTTTTTTTTTTATACAACGTCGGAAGGCACACAAGCATGCGGCCCACCTGAAGTAGAGCGGTTATCGTAGCGTATGAACGCTTGCAATATATTAAGTATTACTCGCGCGATGACTCCTTTACTGCTAAGACAGCAACTACTCATGAGCTTACTGGTGACCTCACTCACACGCAGGAACATAAAAAACCCTCTAGCGAGTTGTCATTTGGCTGCGGTTTTCTGTGAGGTGGAGATACTTCCGCAGACGGCGGTTGCTTTGATGAGCCTTAATCTCTCTTAAAAACATCCAGACCAAGACAAACAGACATGTTCATGCACACAAATGTGGCAATCGAACCTACGAGCGTCGGTGTCAAAGTCGACGACTGCGTTATCGAGCTCGTCAAAATGTACGAATTTAGTGACATGAATGCCACACCAGGATTCGAACAAGAGATCGTCCAATAATAGATTGATTCTTTATCCACTGGACTATTACTCCTCATCCTTTACTCCTTATATTGCCACCAAATATAAATTATTTAAGAGAGGTAGGGCGCATCAATGCAGTCTGTCAGGTCTGGGGAAGTACCTCTACCGCACAGAAAACCGCAGCCAAATAACAACTCCCTAGAGAGTTGTTGAGTTCCTGTGCGTGAGTGAGGTCACCATTAAGCTCCCAAGGAGAGTTGCCGTGTAAGCAGTAGAGCAGGCATAGCGTGAGTGCTACTATATCGCTAGCGTTAATAGGCTACGGTACCCGCTTTACATTAGGTTGGCCGTATGCTTGTATGCCTCCCGAAAAAAATATGGTAACCGCTCCACGTGGATATTTCCATTCAATGAAAAAAAAACAGGAGGAACTCACCCGCCTCTGGTTACTCCTAGGCATGGGTCTGGTCCGCTGCCTCTCGGCCGCCTGCAGCTCCAGGAACAGCGGCGCCAGCCTGGTTGATCCCCTGTAGATCCACTCCGTACGGTTGTCCTCTTCAAAGTGGACTTGTACGAGAGACGCGTCCACTTGTATCACACGGGAGACCCACCATTTGCCTACAAAATGTAAAGTGCCTCGCTATGACAAAGTATAAAGTTTGAATATTATAAGGTTTAAAATAGTATCTATTATGAGGGTGTTAGAGTAGAAATTACGAATGAGAGACTGTTTAATGACTCGTATTTGTAATTCCCGTAACGCCCGTAATACTTATGTATTGCAAGCGTTTATAAGCTACGGTAACCGCTTCACATCAGTTGGGCCGTATACTTGTATGCCTCCAGACGTAGTGTTAAAAAAAGCATACAAACCTACGACCCACCTCATGTAAATCAGTTACCGTAGCCTGTAAACGCTTGCATTAAGTATTACTCGCGCAATGCCACCACTGCTGCTAACACAGGGCTTTTTACGAGCTTACTGACACCCAGGAACGCAACAACACTCCAGTGAGTTGTTATTTGATTGCGGTTTTCTGTGAGGTGGAGGTACTTCGCCAGGCTGGCTGCTTTGAGGCGCCCTACCTCCCTTAAGACCTCTTAAGCCTCCCGACGTTGTGTATAAAAAAAATTCGCGTTATGAAGGCAAAGAATTATAATTGTCACATAATATTCATATGTACTCACCGTTCCACTCGGTCTTGAGGCTCTGGCCAGCATGTAACCGCACCATGGGCCTCTCGGGGTACGTGAGCAGGTAGTTCCTGACGAACTCCCGGGAGAAGGGGTGGACCTCCTCCCAGACCAGAGAGGCGCTCTCGCACACGACGCGTGTGTCACAGTGCTTCACGTACTGGGCGTACCCGTCGTCGAAGAATATCAGGTACCTAAAAAAACCAATTGAGAATGCGCAAGCTTGCATTGCCAGAGAAACACCTGGCTCGTCAATTATATATCAATTCAATTCATTTTTTTTAATTTGTCGGCCATTTTGACCACGTTCTTTAAGTGACAGGAACGGTGTTCCTGAACATTCCTATTCTAATTTTTTATGCTTTTATGTCAAAATTCGAATATTCGAAAAAAAGCGACAGACACACGCGCTCAAAGACACACACACAGACAAACATATATAGATTTCATATAGGTGTTCCTGAATATTCCATACTATCTATCTATAACTTCACGCCAAATCCCGTACGGGGTAGGCAGAGAGAATCGAGCGCCACGTCACTCGATCCTTACATACCTCACTCGCTTCTTTAACATTCATTGCTCTTCTTATGCACGCTCGCCGGTTTCTAGGGCTCCTGACATCATCTTCTGATAGAACACGACCAATTTGATCATGGTAGGTATGTCTCGGCCTTCCTCGGCTCCTACGTCCTTACACTTTCGCATTGTATCACTTCGTGATTCTTTCCTCTAGCATTCTTTATACATGTCCGAACGGAGCATGCCTCTTATTATTTTAACACAACTTAACACATTTTAACAAGTGTATGTATTATCTAAATTCTTCTTCTTAGCTTCGTCCTGTTTTTCTAACCCATTTTATGCATTGTATTTGAAGCGTCCGCTACCTAAGCCTAAGGATTTGGCGAAGGTACTAATTTTTTATGTACCTTATGGCGCTCGGTTGTCTCTGTCTACCCCGCAAGGAACCTGGCGTAAAGGTACATCTATGGTCTATGTAAAAATCAGTATTTTAGATGGAGCCATGTAAACGGAGGGATAGAGCCATGTAAGACTGCCGTCAGACCTTCAAAAGATACAAGAAAAAGCAGACCTTGCGGGTTCCCTCACGACATCTTCCTTCATCGCCGAGCAAGTATATCTCGTAAATATATCTCGTGTTTGTGTGTTTTTAGTTGTGTTTAATGTTTGTATTTATTCCTATTTCTTTTTTCATCTTTGTTTATTGTAATGTTTGTGTATAACTTCGTAATATGTATTAGGTAAAGTTGATGTGCGTTAGTTTTATGAAATTTATGATATTGTTGTAGTCAATTAGTGTACGTTTGTTCTCTCGCCCGTTTATGTTATTCTGTTAATAGTTCTGGGTTGGCTGGAAGAGATCCCTTTCAGGGATAAGTCCGCCTTTGTAACATAAAATTTATTTCATTGTAATATGTATATATATTTTTTAATTTATTGTACAATAAAGATATTATAACAACAACAACAACAACAAGTGATAATTACAAATATGTACTTAAATACGAATATAGTGGTACACGTCAGGATTCAAACCGGGGACCGGTTGATAAATAGCCCGGTTCTTTGGGATATCACTACACTAATGTATTTTCTATATCTTCTTGTGACGAGCTCAGCGGCTCAGTCGTGAATGCCGTGACTTTGACGTTTACGCTCGTGGGTTCGATTCCCACACAAGACAAACATTTGTGTGCATGAACATGTCTGTTTGTCTTGGTCTGGATGTTTTAAGAGAGGTAGGGCGCATCAAAGTAGCTCGTCTGGGGAAGTACCTCCACCTCACAGAAAACCGCAGCCAAATAACAACTCCCTAGAGAATTGTGTTCCTGCGTGTGAGTGAGGTCACCAGTAAGCTCCTGAGGAGTTGCTGTGTTAGCAGTAGAGGAGGCATCGCGCGAGTGATACTTAATGTATTACAAGCGTTGATAGGCTACGGTGCCCGCTTTACATCAGGTGGGCCGTATGCTTGTATGCCTCCCGACGTAGTATTAAGAAAAAAAAATTTTTCTTCTTCTTAGCATTATCCAATAAGATGGACGGGATCCGCTATCTAAACCTAAGGATTTGGCGAAGATACTGATTTTAACATGGAGCGACTGCCGTTAGACCTCCGCAACCCAGAGGGAAAACCAGACCTTTCTTAGGTAAAGTGTATCGAAGTATAATGACGTGGGGGTTTAATGTAGATACAAATTGTGTAAATTACCTGAACTTGTTGACTGGGTTGGGTATCTCGGAGACGATGCCCGAGTAAAACGACTCCTTCGGTTGATTGCCATCCGAAGTGGCGTCCTTGAACAACGCTATTACTCGGGTACCTGACAAATAAAAACATACTGTAATAATTATACAATACGACCTACCTCTCTTTGCTTGATAATGAATATACTTTTTTGGGTTTATAATGTCCAAAATATTATATACATATATAATATTTTGGACATTTTATTATACATATTATTTGATTAGCTCGGTGGCTCAGTCGTGAATGACGCGACTTTGACACCAACGCTCGTGGGTTCGATTCCCATACAAGACAAACATTTGTGTGCATGAACACGTCTGTTTGTCTTGGTCTGGATGTTTTAAGAGAGGTAGGGCGCATCAAAGCAGCCCGTCTGGGGCAGTACCTCCATCATACAGAAAACCGCAGCCAAATAACTCCCTAGAGGTTGTGTTCCTGGGTGTGAGTGAGGTCACCAGTAAGCTCCTGAGGAGTTGCTGTGTAAGCAGCATAGGAGGCATCGTGCGAGTGATACTTAATATATTACAAGCATTAATAGGCTACGGTAACGGCTTTACATCAGGTAGGCCGTATGCTTGTGGCATACAAGCATACGACCTACCTGAAACCTTTCAAAACGGTAATGGCATCTCCGGAAAGTTTCAATTTGTCTTTTAATTTCGAATGATTATTTGAATACAAACGAGACGCAAGTAGGATGTAACCATTAATTAGAGAGAAATTCAAGATTATACAACGAAGCAGATCTATGGGGTTTATCGATACCATTGGCACTCAACGGAAAAAAATATCTGTAGACATGTCGATACCATTGGCGTTACACCGAAGTTTCAAACTGGTCATTTTCAATAAATAGACATTTTGACAATATGCACATTTTAATATTTCATACTTTTTTTTATACATCGTCTGGAGAGTCATACAAGCATACGGTCCACCGGATGTAAAGCAGTTACCGTAGCCTATTAACGCTTGTAATATAGTATCACTCGCGCGATGCCTCCTCAGCTGCTTACACAGCAACTCCTTAGGAGCTTACTGGTGACCTCACTCACACGCAGGCACACAACAACCCAGACGGGCTGCTTTGATGCGTCCTGCCTTTTTTAAAATATCCAGACCAAGACAAACAGACATGTTCATGCACACAAATGTTTGTCTTGTGTGGGAATCGAACCCACGATCGTCGGTGCCAAAGTCGCGTCATACACGACTGAGCCACCGAGCTCGTCGAAAATTGTGTTAGGATACACTAACAGTTCTTTTGAAATAAGATTTCTTTAAAGTGCGGGTGTCCACATGATATTTTACTTCACTATCGAGCAAGTGATAATTATAAATATGTACATAAATCCGTTTAGTGGTACTTGCCAGGATTCGAACCGGGGACCTGTTGGTCTATAGGCTGATTCTTTATACACTGGGCTATCACTGTTCTCAAAATACGAATATAAATAAATAGTAAAAATAAATGTACTTCGTAAACCTAAAGGGAATGATCCATACCGATGGTGAGTCTGACGTCAGCGGGATCGGCGTACGCGAGACACCTGGCGGGGAGGACGCGGGAGCTGACCTTCACCCGCTCGAATTTCACCCGGCACATGGTAAACGAAGCCGTTGGCTGTGAACATACATTACATACATTTATTCAAAGTCAAATTTATAAACTCCTTACAGACTTACTGGTGACCTCACTCGCGCCCAGGAAAACAACACCCTGAACGGTTGTGATTGGGCTGCGGTTTACTGCGAGGCGGACTTCCCCAGGCTGGAGGCTTTGATGCGCCCTACCTCTCTTAAAAACACTCAGACCAAACACATACAGAGATGTTCGTGGACACAAATATTATTGAAAACATATGTATGTGCAATTTGATCTAACCTCTAAAACCTTCTGCCATGCCGCCCGCATCCCAGCAGGGCCGACTACCAACGTAAACCTCGGACGTGATTACGCAAAGGCTGTCCCGTACCGCATCACTCTTTCACCTACCATCTTACCGGGAGATGCGAAGTCATTGCGAGCCCGCTCGCAAGGCTTTGCAACCGGTTTCTCGCAAGGGCCAGCGCGATGACCAACCAGTCAGGGTTTCGAAGGGTTAAGGTGAATAGAAAGAAAAAGAAGAAACCTTCCGATCGCAACTAGGGCGGCACCTCATAGACTGGACCGTCGCAGATGTGTGTGGAAATACCATTGAGGCCGTTGTACGTTTCCAGGCTACACTGGTCTATAAAGGTCGAGGAGGTTGTAGACTATGTGAAGAAGAAGGCCAACTTATACCAGAGGGAGAGAGAGAGAAACTTTGTACACAAGTAGTCTGCATGGGTACCTCTGTGTCATCTATTTCTACCACCAAGCAGCTATATTTATATAGCTGTGTTCCGGTTTGAAGAATGAGAAATTACTGGGTACTGTGACGAAACATCCTTAGGTCACAAGATTAGCAGCGTGCGAGTACCATCACCGTGGTGTTGCGAGTGTCAATGGCTTTGATGACCGCTTACCATCTAATGCGGGCCGCATGCTTGTTTGCCAATCGAGTTGCATTAAAAAAATTTCATCTTGAGGGTCGAGCGACTGGAATCTCGCCATAAAGTTAATTTTAGTTCCTTTGTGGTGAGGGTTCCCTCTCATCATCTGTTGGCGTTCATGACGAATTCTGTCTCGAGGGAATCGTATTTCGGAAGTTTCGAGGACAGTGGTCTAACGACACGCGCTACACGTCGCCGACTTGACGTGGAATTAGTTACAGTTAAGTTTGTCATATATATTTTAAGTTAAGGTATTTTTTTTTATACGTCGGGCGGCATACAAGCATACGGCCCACCAATGTAAAGCGGGTACCGTAGCCTATTAACGCTTGCGATATATTAAGTATCACTCGCGCGATGCCTCTGCTGCTTACACAGCAACTCCTTGGGAGCTTACTGGTGACCTCACTCACACGCAGGAACACGACAACCCTCTAGGGAGTCGTTATTTGGCTGTGGTTTTCTGTGAGGTGGTGGTACTTCCCCAGACGGGCTGCTTTGATGCGCCCTACCTCTCTTAAAAAGGATATATATATATATATATATATATATATATATATATATATATATATATGGCCAACAGTGGAGGTATTTCCACTGTTGGCCTACTTTGATGCTCTGACCCTACCTATCTTAAAAACAACCAGAATAAGACAAACATATTTATGGACACAAATGTTTGTCCAATGTGGGAATCGAACCCACGAGACTTAGTTAAAGTAGCATTCCTAATCACTCCGTACAGGAGCTTTTATCGTCTAATTTTAGGCGCTAAACTACAAAGTTTTGGTGAGCGAAGAGTGCCTGGAAGAGGGCGCATGAAGGCACCCCTTGCTGTTGCAAGTGATTTATTGGTAACGACCAACTTGAATGAATTTTCTAGCAGATTGTCAGAAGTGTTTAAACAGAATAAAAGAAAGGTTCTCGAATGTCGTCCCCGTACTGGTGCACGCAGTGTGGGACGACCTCCCACTAGATGTAGCGACGACCTCGAGAGGTTTGCAGGGAGTCGATGGATGCAGGCGGCACAGGATCGAGAGGCACTCTAGAGGGGAGGCCTATGTTCAGCATTGGACGAATACGGGATGAGATGATGATTTTTTTATACGTCAGGAGGCATACTGGCATACGGCCCATCTGATGTAAAGCGGTTACCCTAGCCTATGAACGCTTGTAATACATTAAGCATCACTGGCGCGATGCCACCTCTGCTGCTAACACAACTACTCCTTAGGAGCTTACAGGTGATCTCACTCACACGCAGGAACACAACAATCTCTAGCGAGTTGTTATTTGGCTGCAAGTGAGGTGCAGGTAATTCCCCAGACGGGCCGCTTTGATGCGCCCTGCCTCTCTTAAAAAATACAGACTTAGATAAACAGACATGTTCATGCACACAAATGTTTGCTCTGTGTGGTAATCGAATCCACGAGCGTTGGTGTCAATGTAATGTAACAGCAGGTTTCACCACTGCGCCACCTAGCTCGTCAATGACGATTGTTCAGACTTGACTTACATTATTTGTCTTCGGGTGTACTTCCGTGATCCTGACTTTCAGCCAGGAGCAGAAGGTGTTTCTCATGGCGTACAGCGCCATGCCGACGCGGAGTGGCGGCCGGGAGATCTCCCCCGTGGGTGGAAGGTCCGGTGGAGCAGACTCCATCGATAACTTCACAACTGATATATCTTTCTGTTAAAAAAGAGAGAGAAGATATCTTTATGAAGGTTTAAAAGAATTGACGAGGGAATTGAAGGCGTTGTGGTGCTTCTTTTTAGGGTTCCGTACCCAAAGGGTAAAACGGAACCCTATTACTGAGGCTCCGCTGTCCGTCCGTCCGTCTGTCACCAGGCTGTATCTCTTGAACCGTGATAGTTAGACAGTTGAAATTTTCACACATGATGTATTTCTTTTGCCGTTATAACAACAAATACTAAAAAATAGAATAAAATAAATATTTAAGGGGGCTCCCATACAACAAACGTGATTTTTTTGCTCATTTTTGCTTGATATTGATAACGGCAACAGGTGACCGTTGGAAATATTCACAGAATATTTAGTTATATATTCACTTTAAGAATAAATAATTAAATTAAAAAAAAAACAAATATTTAAGGGGGGCTCCCATACAACAGATTTTTTTTTGCTGTTTTTATATATACGTACGTACGGTACGGAACCCTTAGTGCGCGAGTCCGACTCGCACTTGGCCGATTTTTTATTTTATTTATACATTGTCAGGAGGCATACAAGAAGTATACGGCCCATCTGATGTAAAGTGCTAATGTATGTAGAATAATATTAATATGTATTAATGTAGAACGCCTGTAATACTTTAGTAACGCTCGTGCGATGACATCTCTGCTGCTAACACAGTAACTCCTGAGGTGCTTACTGGTCACCTCATTCACGTGCAGGAACACAACAACCCTCTATGGAGTTGTTATTTGGCTGCGTTTTTCTGTGAGGTGGGAGTACATAAACCCACCCAAACCAAAAGAGACATTTGTCCTGTGTAAGAATCGAACCCACGAACCTTGTTGTTGCTATAAACTCGACCACTGAGCTCTTCAAAAAATTTATTTCTTTCGAGCCTGTTTTTTTTAATACTACGTCGGGAGGCATACAAGCATACGGCCCACCTGATGTAAAGTTGGTACCGTAGCCTATTTACGCTTGCGATATATTAATTATCACTCGCGTAATGCCTCCTCTGCTGCTTACACAGCAACTCCTTGGGAGCTTACTGTTGACATCACTCACATGCAGAAACACAACAACCCTCTAGGGAGTTGTTATTTGGCTGCGGTTTTCTGTACGGTGGATGTACTTCCTTAGACTACTTCTATTGTGTCTCTTCTGTTCTCGGAAGCTACAGCAAATAGCACGTCAAACTTGTCATTATAACGTTTGTATCGTATACTAGTCAGCATTCGAACTGGGGACCAGTTGTTCAGTAGGCCAATTCTTTATCCACTGAGAGGTAACTGCTTGTGATACAAGCAGTTACCACTGTTATATATTATTATAGTTAAACTAAGCGAAGCTTATACAATAAGTATTAGGTAACTGAGAAAGACTGTCTATCTATAACTTCACGCCTACACCCTTGCGGGGTAGGCAGAGAGAACCGAGCGCCCCGTGACTCGATCCTTACATACCTCACTCGCTTCTTTAATTATTTTTTTTTATATTAGCTCAGCATAGTGGCTCCTCTTCGCCTGTTGGTAAGCGAAAAGGGGAGCCCAAATTGCAGCGGCAACTGACAAAGGACTACGGTGTCCTGTCAGTTGACGCTACCCTGCTGGCCCGCAAGGTGCTTCTTCACGCTTCGTTTGAAGGATCCCATGCTGTAGGAAGGAGGAAATACGTGTGCAGGCAAGGCGTTCCACTTTTTAATAGTTCGACAGAGATAGGAGTTGCCGAGCTTTTTAGTGCGAGAACAAATGTCCTCAACAGTGGAATGATGACATCGTAAGCCTGCACATGTGGTTCTATGACGGAAGGGAGAGGGTGGGATAAGGGAAAATAGTTCTTCTTTTTAATATTCATTGCCCTTCGCTCGCCGGTTTCTAGGGCTCCTGACATCGCCTTCTGATAGAACACGACCAATTTAATCATGGTAGGTAAATCTTGACCGGATAATTTTTATTTGTATTAGTATTTAACTGTGAAAGTCTGATACAAATAAACATGTTAAAATCAATACGATTCGATATTTACTTACATCGTCATCAAGTTTACTAGAGTCCATCGATTTGGAGTCCTGTAATGAAGAAGACATTTTATATGCAATTATTATATATACAGGGTCCGTCACTCGAAGTGTTACCAACTTCATGCTGCTTCTATTTTCAAAATAATAATGATAGCGCGCCCAATATTGGTGAAACGTCAGTTTGTTTCATTGTTTTAAAGTGGGCAAAAATAGCGGGAACTAAGTTGAATTTTAAAATAAATTTTTGCAATGGATATTAAACGTAGCTATGTGATCGCTTTGCACTTGGCTGGAAAATCACAACCAGCTATTGTTAGAGAGCTCCGACAACTACGTGTGAACAAAATGTTTGTGTATCGGACCGTTAAGCGTTATAACGAAACTGGGAGCATTGCTAAACGACATGGAGGTGGTCATCCGAAAACCGCAACATCACGTAATATGATTCGAACGGTGAAGGCTCGAATTCAAAGAAATCCTCGTCAGAGTGCAGGTGAATTGGCGAAAAGTCTGAAAGTATCCGACTCAAGCATTCGCCGTATACTAAAAAAAGAACTCCAACTGAAGCCCTACAAGATCCAAAAAATACAACATCTTACTTCAACTCAGAAGATAGTCCGGCTACAAAGAGCTCGAGCACTGAAAGCCTTACACGAACGTGGCGAGCTGGAAAACATTGTTTTTTCTGATGAAAAAATTTTCACCGTCCAGCAGTACGTCAACAAGCAAAATGATCGTGTTTGGCTACAGGGCAAGTCAAACGATAATTTGGATGACAGAATTGCCGTTCGTAGCAAGCGCCTGCTTCGGTTATGGTCTGGGCCGCAGTGACCTCAAATGGTCGGTCGCCACTCGTGTTTATCGAGAAGGGCGTCAAAGTCAACCAGCAAGTGTACCAGCAAAAAGTGCTAAATGATGCTCTCATACCGTGGACACGTAAGCAATTCGGTACAAACAGCTGGACATTTCAACAAGACTCAGCACCGTCCCACAAAGCTCGCATGACACAAATTTTTTTAGAGAACCACGTTCCTCGGTTCATTTCCTCACAACAGTGGCCTCCTTACTCGCCAGACTTGAATCCAATGGACTTCTCGGTGTGGTCTATTTTGGAGGCTGCTGTATCAACAAAAAGGTATGAAAGTGTGGACACGCTCAAGGCAGCGCTTCGTCGGGAATGGAAAAGAATACCGCAAACCCATCTTCGTGCGGCCTGCGATGCATTCGTTGGAAGACTCGAGGCCGTAATCCGTGCCAAAGGAGGTCATATCGAACAATAATGATGATTTTCATAAAATTTAATGTTTTTTTTACAATTTTCTTTCAATTTTTAATAAATCTTACTTTGAATAACTAAATAACATCATTTAAAATTGGTAACACTTCGAGTGACGGACCCTGTATATATATATATATATATAAAACAATCATAATTGAAGAAGAAACAGAACAAAGAAAGCGTAAGAAGTTTTTTAGAAGGTCGGCAACGCATGAGTGACACCCCTGGTGTTGCAAATGTCCATAGGCTTCGGTGACTGTTTACCATCAGGCAGGCCGTATGCTTGATTTCCACCTTAGTGGTATAAAAAAAAAGATTAAAGAGACAGAACTCTATAAACAGATTTCTAATAGTATGAATTGTATGCAAGAACTCGACGGTGTCGTTGCGCGTGTCATTCTGACCAAACACGCAGGTTAAGCATCGTCGACCATAGCGTGTCTATGGATGGGTTTATCTATCTCGAGTTTCTCTGTGCTCGGAGGGCACGTTGAGCCGTTGGCTCCGGCTGTTATCGATAGATGACAGTCGTTGAGCTAAGTCAGTGGCCCTCGGGCGGCTTGGAAACACTGGCCTCCGCCAATCCGCATTTGAGCAGCGCGGTGGAGTATGCTCTAAACCCCTTCGGTTGAATGGAGGCTCGTATCCCTGCAGTGGGATGACTAAGGGTTGATGTGGTGGTGGAATTGTATGTAAACAATTGCATGCTATATAATTAACAGATAAAGGGACAATTATTAATATTATTAAAATCTTATAAACACCTTTATCTTAGCAAATAAATTCATTCGTTCGAAGAAGCCAAATAGAAGAACGTTCAAAGCGAAAACCGTTAAATTACGAGTTAGTATTACAGGCCTGTATGTACATTTTTGGGGTGCAA
This sequence comes from Pyralis farinalis, assembly GCA_947507595.1. Taxonomy (NCBI): domain Eukaryota; kingdom Metazoa; phylum Arthropoda; class Insecta; order Lepidoptera; family Pyralidae; genus Pyralis; species Pyralis farinalis. Next base: position 5,926,445 of record OX382263.1, read on the forward strand.
GTGGCTTAATGTCACCTGTAGAGCCAAAGCCAACCTCACATGCACGTGGCGCACCCTGCTTATCAACAGACGAGGCTCTGGCGAATCAGAGGTAGGGCACGACGTTAACCCGACTGGGGAAGTACCTCCACCTCACACAAGACGGCAGCCAAATAACAACTCCTTAGAGGGTTGTTGTGTTCCTGCGTGTGAGTGAGGTCACCTGTAAGCTCCTAAGGAGTTGCTGTGTAAGCAGCAGAGGAGGCATCGCGCTAGTGATATATGTTACATGCGTTAATAGGCTACAGTAACTGCTTTACCGTACCGTGGACCGTATGTTTGTATGCCTCCCGACGTTGTATAAAAAAATAATAAAAAAGTAAAACTGATATAATTTACTACTTAGTTCAATTAACAATATTATATTTATTTTAGTATCTGAAATTTCTATATTTCGACCACATTCATACGATACCTGTGTGTCTTGCGCCAGGGGTGCGTATCCAAGAGGAATGGCTGGTCTTTTGGCGGGCGGCTGCTGTGCCGCGGCGGCAGACATCCGACGCTTGGCGCGCGTCTGCGCAGAACATAATATCTCTTTACCCGCACATATTATTGGCAGTGGCAGTGGCGAAACGCGTTGCTACGCTACTTTGACACCAACGCTCGTGAGTTCGATTCCCACACAGGACAAACATTTGTGTGCGTGAACGTGTCTTGGTATGGTAGTGTTTAAGAGAGGTAAGGTGCAGCCCGTCTGGGGAAGTATCTCATAGAAAACCGCAGCCAAATAACAACTCCCTAGAGGATTGTTGCGTTCCTGCGTGTGAGTGAGGCCACCAGTAAGATTCTAAGGAGTTGCTGTGTTAGCAGCAGAGATGGAATAGCGCGAGTAATACTTGTACTGTAGCGATTGATGTTCTTGAAGCTCGATCCTAGCTGCACTGTCAATTATACTTAACTAATAATTTTATTTTACATATTATTTCATAATTTGCTAATATCAATTATTCATCGCATAATTATTAAATCGCCTACTTTATTATTTTCTATTATATTTTATTTGTAACACAACTCAAGCAGATACGCACTCGTACCCACTACAGGCTGCAGCTGAAAATCTGTGTTTTGCTCTTGAGCAATCTCACCACTGAGCTATGGCCCCTTCGTGTTGCTGCAGCACACGCATACCTTTGTGCATCATAATTATTATATTATTGTTTTTAAACTTGTTGTGTATTACATTTGTTTGTGTTTTATCTATCTACTTAATGTACAGCAAGCATTTATAGGCTACGGTAACCGCTTTACATCAGGTGGGTAGTATGCATGTATGGCTCCCGACGTTGGACGTCAATTTAGGCTTAATAGTCTTTATTGCACATATAAATAAAAATGATACTTTGTGGTTCAAATGTTTGAGACTAAACTCCCTGCTGACGGCGAACGGTGCGTTTGTCAATATGGTACTAACATTCAATAAGCTGCGGTAACTTTTTCCAGGTTGCTGTACGCTTGGAGAGGCAAGCATACAGCATGTTGTAAAAAAATACTTGCCTCGATTTCACTAGTCGAGTCGCACCTTTCAGGAATCACGTACTGAAAAAAAAACAAATAAAATAAATCTGAAATCATATAATGTGTGTTTTTAAATGATAGATAATTTTATATTGAGTAGTTCAGCAAGCCGCCACGTTCGCCAATATTACAAATGGCATGCAAAAGCTTAGTCTGCAGGCGATTACAGTAAAAGCAAAATCAAATTTAAAAAAAAAATCTGTATCTTGTCCTTCCTTCCTTAGCCTTAGGTAGCGGTCCCCGCCAATCCTATCGGGATAAAGAAGAAGACTTTCTAATAGATTTATGCGCTAACCACACATCCATTGCTTTCAACGATGGACACCGCCGGCAGCTCCTTTCGGTCCGGCTCAAACGTTCCGTACAACTCGTTCCGAATCTTATCAGTGGTCACTTGGCACTCGTTGAAAAGAGCTTCAATTTTTAGCCTCTCCTCTGTAAAAAAAATATATATAAAACTAACACCACACTAACACACACCGGTGGTATACTGGTTTGACTTTTTAATTAGGATTTTTATAAATGAATTACATACAATATCACGGCTACGTGTACATCTGATGTTACCTCTCGACTAATACAACATGTGGATGATCGACGATGAACTCCAGTATAAGGAAAACTTTATTTAAGTTTATATTAAATAAATAAATAATAAATAAATATTGTCGGACAAATTTCACAGCGCCATCTAGCCCCAAAGTAAGCGAAGCTTGTGTTATGGGTACTAGACAACTGATAAACATACGTAAATACATTTTTTTTTTGCAAATACATACTTATTATACATAGAAAATACCCAGACCAAGACAAACAGACATGTTCATGCACACAAATGTTTGTACTGTGTGGGAATCGAACCCACGAGCGTTGGTGTCAAAGTAGCGTTACAACACGTTTCACCACTGCGCCACCGAGCTCGTCAAAATATATATTATACTGTAAAATAATAGTTGTAAAGATTTAGGTATATGTAAACATTGCAAAATAAATAATAATAATAATAATAACACTTTTGCCGAAGGCTACTCTTTTATAACACAATTTTGCCATTTTTGTATATTTTGGAAGTAAGTAGGTAGGTAGGTAGAATATATATAATATATACAAAATGTAATATCGTTTATTGTACAAATTAACGGATTTACACAAAAAACAATGAAACATATAAATAGTAGTACAAAGGCGGACTTATCCCTCTAAGGGATCTCTACCAGCCTTATTTGACAGGATTGTAAATACGCGAGAGTGGAATAAAATAATTATAGTCAAAAGAACAACTCAACATATATTTCGAATATAATCGAAATATATAATATAGATGTAGCGCACTTCAAAACAGCCGTCTGGGGAAGTACCTCCACCCAGAATACCGCAGCCAAATAACAAGTCGCTAGAGACTGTTGGGTTCCTGCGTGTGAGTAAGATCACCGATAACCTCCTAAGGAGTTGCTATATTAGCTGCAGAGGAGGCATCGCGCGAGTGATACGTAATGTATTGCAAGCAGTGGCGGCTGTACCTTAAGTGCGCTCGTGCGCTGAACCACCAATTCAAAAGATTTAAAAATTACAAAATATTACTTCATCTTTAAATTACCATACCAATATTTATTTTTGAATATACATTTTTGAATATATATACAAAAACAGTATATAACAAATAAAATTTAAAATTATAACAAATAAAAGACAAAACAATTTAAGCGCTTTGCTAAACTATTAAGACTTATTTTCCCTGTAAAGAAAAATTCTCGTGCGTTTCGGCGAGCGCACGAGGACTGCTAGTATAACTTGTATGAGTTACGAGCTAATATGCCTGACGCGTGAAACAAAACATAGTTCATAGAAATGTACCGAGTAAAGAGTATGTTCTCGTGCGCCGCACGTGTGAATCGAAGATTACCGAGAGCACCCGACGTTTGACGAAATTTGAAATTTGAGTTCGACGGCGGCCATGATGGACCTCTCCTTATCAGTATAGTTTCGCTGTATCTGTGACGCGTTAATTATTGTTTGTTTATATTAAGTAATTGTTTTTTTTTAATTTACATCTTTTATGTAAATTGTTGATTTGTTGCAATTTCTAATATTAATACTTGGTGAGCAAGTAAAGTGCACCACCAGTCGATAACCCACCAGCCGCCACTGATTGCAAGTATTCATAGGCTACAGTAATCGCTTTACGTCAGGTGGGCCGTATGCTTGTATGCCTCCCGACATTGTATAAAAACTGGCCAAGTGCGAGTCGGACTCGCGCACGAAGGGTTCCGTACCATTATCTATAAAAAGGCAAAAAATATCATGTCTGTTGTATGGGAGCCCCAGTTAAATATGTATTTATTCTGTTTTTTAGTATTTGTTGTTATAGCCGCAACAGAAATACATCATCTCTGAAAATTTCAACTGTCTAACTATCACGGTTCATGAGATACAGCCTGGTGACAGACGGACTGACGAAAAGCGGAGTCTCAGTAATAGGGTCCGTTTTACCCTTTGGGTACGGAACCCTAAAAAAGAGCGTATGGTGCAACTAATTAAACTGGGAAAGTACCTCCACCTCACAGAAAACCGCAGCCAAGTAACAACTCCCTAGAATGATGTTGTGTTCCTACGTGTGAGTGAGGTCACCAGTAAGCTCCCAAGAAGTTGCTGTGTAAGCAGCAGAGGAGGCATCCCGCGAGTGATACTCAATATATTGCAAGCGTTAATAGGCTACGGTACCCACTTTACATCAGATGGGCCGTATGCTTGAATGGCTTCGACGTAGTATAAAAAAAATTAAAACTCACCTTCTAGCATCTCCATCTCTTTGTTGATTTCGTCCTGAGCGTCCTTGAGCCGAGTATCTAATTTATATTTACGCCACGTTTCATTTATCATGTCTGCCAGCTGCTCCTCCAGGAACCTAAAGGAAGGAGAAAAATAAAAACGTTCACTATAGGTTTACGTCGGAGATGGTTTACGAGATGCTGTGGTGTTCAGGCCAGCAACACTCACACAAGTTCACACTGTTCCCACTACTGCAGGGGGGTCGCATGCTTGTTTCCCTCCTGAGGTTGCGCTCAGTGCAATCGTAATCATCATTAAATAGTCACTCTTTTGCGACTATTTAATGATGATTATGATTTACCGGCTGCGCCATGTTATGTGAGAGGTGAGTCAAACAACGAGTTACAGCGACGACTGCTCTTTATTAGTGTTCTCATATCAAATGTATTATGTAAGATCTACCTACATTATATCAAAGCATATAAATGATTTTGACGAGCTCGGCGGCGCAGTGGTAAATAAGACGTTGACTCCAACGCTCGTGGGTTCGGTCATCACACAGGCCATACATTTGTGTGCATGAACATGTCTGTTTGTCTTGGTCTGGGTGTTTTTAAGAGAGGTAGGGGGCGCATCAGAACAGCCCGTCTGATGAAGACCTCCACCTCACATAAAACTACATGGGTAAATAACAACTTCCTGGAGGATTATTGTGTTCCCGCGTGTGAGTGAGGTCACCAGTAAGCTCCTGAGGAGTTGCTGTGTTAGCGACGGGAACACCAACACGTGAGCGTTACTCCTGTATTGCAAGCTGCGACAACCATTTTACATGAGGTGGGACGTATGCTTGTTTGCCTCTTGCGGGTGCATAAAGAAAAATGAAATCACCAGAAAGCTCAGGATTCATACAAGTTAACATTACAAGCGTCCATAGATATCGGTTATATTGCTTGTCACCCGATATAGTATAAAACTATATACACACCAACCCTTACTCATCCTACTGCAGGGTTACGGCTGTTCCTTCAACCGAAGGTTTTTAGAACATACTCCACCACGCTGCTCAACTGCGGATTGGCGGTGGCCAGTGTTTTCAAGCCACTCGAAGCCTTCGACTTAGCTTAACGATTGCGGGATCCGGAATCGACGACTTAACATGCCCTCCGGAGAAACTTGAGATCGTTAAACTCATAAATAGACAGGCCGCTGTCGTGATTGCTTAACCTGCGTGTTCAATGACACGTACCTCCTCGAAAAATATATACATACTTGGCGCCAACTTCCCCGATCCTCTCAGAGGGTTCGCTGTCGGCTTCCACCTCTTCCTCAGACTCAGAATCTGATATCTCCACTAGGTCCGAAGACATCTTCATCTCCAAATTCAAGAGCGGAGTCAAATCCTTGATGCCTTTCATAAGATTCTGAAAATTCAAATTTATAAAACAGTAATACAATAATTGTTATTGGTTCTTAATTTCAAATTAATAATTTAAGGTTGTTTATTTATTTGTCAATACATGCATCATAAAACAATGGCTCATGTACTGACAATAAAACCAATTTGCAAATGTTATTAGAAAGCTGTTGAGACCGGCCTAGAAGCCTTTGCACCAGGGGCGTACATAATTTTCATATGATCGTATGAAAGCAGTCACTCAACAAACATCCTGGATGCGCTGCAATGTCGAGGCAACCCATCCATGCCGTAAACGGATTATTACACTGGATGAAGGACGCTGTATTGTATCTGTGTATATGATACATATACCTACACACATATACGTATACAGGGCGGCAGAATAGGACGTACAAAATGCTTGACGAGCAATCATATTAGCTTTCACAGACAACGCCTTACGCTCCCTCTCAATGTGATCATCGTCTTTTATAGATGGTAGTTTCCTGGCATATACGACCTCTAGCGTGAAAGGCCATACGACGTCTTTTTGATATTGTAGAGAAAACCGTGCCTACGGGTGTACCTTTCACATTATGCTCAATAATCTAGACAACCCGCAGACAGACACTCAACAGCACCATGTGGTCTGCGTAGTTAATATTATTGACACGGGTGCCATCAATATGACGGCCAACATGTATGCTGCTGACCTAATCTATTAAGGTGCTTACATATCACACTCCAAGCTGTATGGCTCCGCCAGTACGCTTGACCAACGAACAACGTTGATATGGTTATGGTATTTGAAGATTTGTATCAGCTCTCTAGGCATGGAAGTCATTTAGTTTTTGCCACAAGGCATCATAACAAACCAGATCAAACGCCGCAAGATCGAGAAAATAAGCATAAATACGTATGCGTCCATCGGTATAACACTTGGTAGTTTGTTTTAAACACAAAATAGCTGATTCAGTGGAAAGTTCAGATATGAAACCAAATTAGTTATCATGAGGTACTTATCAAATTGAGCGTTCAGCAGCTTCGCTAATACTATGGATTAATCTATAGTTATTTTTAACACTCAGGTCCCCAGTTTTATTTTTCAATAAAATTACGATTATTAAATCAGTGACTCCTTAGGCGCTCACTGGCTTACCTTACTCACTCGTGGGATCACAACCCTCCACGTGGGAACACCAACCTGTTAGGTCTCTATATTCACTTATATTCAAATACATACAATATGCTTTGTAATTATTATATCGCGGTGCGTCATCGCCCCAAACCCTTATCTCATCCCACTGCAGGAATACGAGTCTGCAGGAAACCTTCAAACGCAAGCGTTTAACGCATATTTTTGGAGTGAAAACTTCTTTAGCGGCGTTGTGCACTTTTTGAGATGAGTAAAAAATGCTAAACTCGCGTCAGGCCCAGCCCGTCAGGACACGTGACCGTAAGATTTTGGGGGGGAATTAGAACTTAAGTTCACTGCAGCGCTAAAACATTAGTTCTCTCTAATTAAACAATTAAAACATGAAGCGCTAGACCGTTCATAGGGCATTATTTTCTCGCGACCAAAACGTTGTAAGTGCCATGAAATTGTTGGCGTTTACGCGTTTCGTTCAACGTAGTTTATCAACATCGCTGTTTGGTTTAAGCGGCGCAGGGCGAATGTGCGAGTGTGCGTGTGTGTGAGAGTTTTAGAGATTTTTCCACATACATGATAGTACTTTTATACCTACTGAAAATAAAGCAATTCGTGCGAAATTTCCGTCATGGTTCGGGTGAAAAGACAATGTCTATCCTATGCGATTGTGTGCGTTATTTGTGTTATTGTGGGCAATGTATTTACAGGAATGCACACTACACTATCCGTATATATCTACTATATCCGTACTATCCAACGCGGCACACATACGTAAATTTAGACAGAAATAGCGTGTGTCTCTGCCGTTAAGCTCCCATAGCGGCGCTAGTGTAGCACATCGATGTAGCGGGTACCTACTAATGAATCTATTTTAATAACTTGCACCGATACCGATAGATGGAGCAGTTATTAATTTTTTGTTTTTGATACGAAATTTTAGTTAAAACTATGTTTAAGAATTAAGAAACATCGGAAGGTATTTATGAAATTGATAGGGTAGGCAATGTCTTTTTACCTATATGGAGTGCACGCAACTGCCGTCCATAGACAGGTAGCGGTTGATATCGCTTAACTCGCGTATCCTATTAGAGTGGCGCATGCAACGACGCCCTTCCTTCCTCCTTCGAAGTATGGTACCCTAAACAAGTAGAAAACATTAAGACACTAACCTGGGTTCTTCCAATCACCACATCCAAGCATTTCATGCAGACAACAGCGCGCCGTTTCCTGCCAGCGTCATAATAGGCCACGGTTGCGGGGTCCGCTATGGTGTACGTCGCCCCAGAGCCACTGTCGCACGAAAAATTGATGCACTTGTTGCATTCCCTGGCTTTGTCCATCTCCAGAGCTGTCATTGATTTAGGGGGGGATGAGGTATCTGTAGAGAAAAAAAAAAGACATTAGGAAGCATATTCGTTCTACCATTAGTCACTTAAAACCTTGTCAAAGTAGAGCTTTCACGCGATTAGATATGTGGGAGGCATACAAGAATACAAATCACCTGATGTAAAGTGGTAAGCTGTAGCCGATGATCGCTAAGTATCACTTGCGCGATGCCACCTCTGCTGCTGACACAGCAACTCCTTAGGAGTTTACGGGTGATCTCACTCACACACCTATAGGGAGTTGTTATTTGGCTGCGGTTTTCTGTGAGGTTGAAGTACTTTCCCATAGGTGCTTTGATGCGCCCTACCTCTTTTAAAAATACCCAGAATAAGACAAACAAACATATTCATGCACACAGATGTTTGCCCTGTGTGGAAAACGAACCCACGAGCGTTAGTGTAAAAGTCGCGTCATTCACCAATGTGTAACTGAACATCGAGCCGCTTGCGCGTTGCCACCGCTGTTGTTAACACAACAACTCTTTAGAAATGCTCTGGTAACTGACCCAGGAACTGATAACAACCCTCTAGGGAGTTCTTATTTGGCTGCGGTTTTCTGTGAGACGGAGGTACTTCCCCATACGAGCTGCTTTGATGCGGCATACCTCTCTTAAAACACCAAGACAAAAAGTTGCAAGAAAATGTTCGTGAATACAACTGTTTGTCCTATGTGGGAATCGAACCCACGAATCTCGGTGTTAAAGAAGCCATTGCCAACTCAACTACCGGGCTCGTCAAATAGATATCTATCTATAATTTCACGTCAAATCCCTTGCGGGGTAGGCAGAGAGAACCGAGCGCCACGTGGCTCGATCCTTACATATCTCACTCGCTTCTTTGACATTCATTGCTCTTCTCATGCACGCTCGCTGGTTTCTAAGGCCTGACATCAATTACTGATAAAACATGATCAATTTGGTCATGGTAGGCAAGTCTTGGCCTTCCGCGGCTCCTACATCCTTCCACTTTTGCGTTGTATATCCGTTTCGTAATTCTTTCATGATGCATTATTTACACATGTACGAACCATAAATACATATATTTATATATACATAGATACATATATAAAAACCAGATCGTTTCTTACGTTTGGATACATTCGGAGCATCTTCTTCGTCCGAATCTAAATTGAATACCTCCAAGTCGAATTTTGATTTCTCCTTCGCTTCCGTAGCCTGCAAGAAACAACTTACAAGTTGATAAAAATCTAAAAAAAAGAGTATCTAGGTATTTTTTTATTACACAAGCATACGGCGCACCTAATGTAGAGCGGTTACCGTAGCCTATAAACACATGCAACATTTTAAGAATCAATCGCGCGATATCAGCTCTACTGCTAACACAGCAACTCCTTAGTAGCTTACTGGCGACCTCTCTCACACGCAGCAACTCTATAGGGAGATGTTACTTGGCTGCGGTTTTTTGTGAGATGGAGGTACTACTACCCCTGACGGGTTGCTCTGATGCGCCGTATCTTTTTTAAAAACAACCAGACCAATACAAACAGAGATGTTAATGCACACAAACATTTGTTTTGAGTGGGAATTGTACCCACGAGCATTGGTGTCGAAGTAACGTAACACCACTGCGCCACCGAGCTCGTCATTACATACTATTGGTGGTATTACATGTACTACTTACCGATGCTGCTACCTCGGGAGTAGTTTCAACTACACCTGAAGACTTCACAGGAACCTCGCTTGCTTCTTTATTGTCCTGCGAAGTAAAATCATATATTTTTATATATTTTATACATACCTTGATTATAAAAAAACACAAATACATAAAAAGAATACACAGGTACATACAATTTACACTACATAAAATACAAATATATTTCTTAAATACGTAATTATGTTCTGTTTCTGTAGTGTCACTGTAGAGCCCCTGAGGTAAGTATCCTAAACTTACATCTTTATTTCAATAAAAGCCTTTGTTTATTTTAAAAACAGCAAAATTATACTAAAAATCGCGCCATGAGAAGCTAGAAACTTTGTAAACAAACTGACTTGTACTGTGTTATACGAACAACAAACAATGCGACCAATTTAAATACACTACGATACAGTTAGTATAATGACACTAGCCAACATTTTGAATTGGGTGGAGTTATACGACACCGTTATGAAACACTGTCTTTAGTATTGTGGTATCAGAAATGCGGTCTGCACATAGGCTGTCAACATTTGATCTGCCCGCTATTTTGAATAACACATTCCTATCTGGACTCTTGATAAATTATTTTATTAAATCATTTTTATTCAGAAATTGATAGATAATGACAATATACCGTTTTCTTATTAACTAGCTACATTATACAATTCCAAAACTTCCTACTCTTACAAATTTCTTCTGATTTAATTCGTTGTGAGTTCCAAGGCAGCTGTAGTTTAACCCCCGGGACGGCAATGAACTTCACTGTTCATTGCCTTTTTGGTGGTCGCCGCTGTTAATTCTGGCTACACAGGAGACACAGAGGTGGGTATGAGTGGTGGGCCTGTCCCGTTAACTAGCTGCATACCGCGACTTCGTCTGCGCGTATATCCTCAGTTTCCGTAGGAACCGCTTTTTCAACTATCCTTTCTCGGCTTCTAAGGGTCGTATCGTGATGTTAAATAGCCTATAACCTTCCTCAAGAATTAGGCTATCAAACGCAATAATATTTTTTTTAAATCCCACTGCTAGTTCCAGAGATTAGCACTCTCAAACAAACAAACCTTCCGCTTTATATATTAGTATAGATGTATGTATGTATATATATCTTCACGCCAAGTTCTTTGCAGCATAACACGCGCCATAAGACCCTGTCCTTACATACTTCACTCGCTTCTGTGACATTCATAGCTCTTTTCATGCACGCTCGCCGGTTCCTGGGGCTCCTGACATCACCTTCTGATAAAACACGACCAATTTGGTCATGGTAGGTCAGTCTCGATCTTCCTCGGCTCCTACATCCTTCCAATTTTGCATTGTATATCTGTTTCTGTTGTTTTTATAGTATAGATGTGACAAAAGATTTCTCTGAACATCCTGAGAACAGCAGTATTTCTATTGAATGACAATGGCCAATGTGTTAGTATTCTTACATTTAGTAATAGACTACGCAATCCAGCATCTTTTAATTTCGAGAAAAATGTTTAGAACCACTGTTTGTTTACAAAATTTCTATCTCCTCGTGGCGAGGACTTTATGTTAATTTAGCCGTAGTCTTTATATGAAGAATCCTAACGATATAATAATAATATAATTCAATGGTTAACGCGGCTAGACTCCAAAATTTGGTTTGTGGTATTTGTACTTACTTTGATATCAGGTTTGCTGCCAACTGTACTTATAACATCCTTGTCTTGCCCCAAATCCTCCGAAGGTTTACTTACTTCTTGAATATCTAAAACAAGTAGTTTATATATATTTACGCAATAATTGTACTATGTTGCGTTAAAAACAGAAATTAGCTTCAATATTTCAATGGCGTCATCGATAGTGCTGTGCAAGTACGGTAAATGCACATTCACTCTATTAACATAAGCTGCTTTGCAACACCTTTATTCGTTTGTAAAACACATATAAATATAATAAACCAATATTATGAACGCTAACTAAGCCTAAGGAATTGGCGCAGATAATACTTTTACATGAAACGACAGCCGTTAGACCTCCACCTGCCAGCCAAGCCAGAGGGAATACGGGACCTATCTTAGGGTATGCTACCTACTATACTACGACTTTCGAAATATAATTTCCTGGACGTACGTGTTTAGTCAACGATGTTTTCCTTCACCGCCGAGCACGTGATAATTACAAATATGTACAAAAATCCGAAAACATGAATTTAGTGCCAAGATTCGAACCGGGGACTAGTTGGTCACTAGGCCAGTTCCTAATCCACTCCATCACTGCTCAAGTGCATTGCCTAAGTATCCGTAAAAAACACCCCATTGTCTTATTAATAAAATAACATATTATTTATTGACCGTGTTTTATCACAAGGTGCATCAAAGCAGCCCGTCTGGGAAGTACCTCCACCTCACAGAAAACCGCAGCTAAATAACAACTCCCTAGAGGGTTGTTGTGTTCCTGCGTATGTTGTTGGAGTTGTTGCGTAAGCAGCAGAGGAGGCATATCGCGAGTGATACTTTATATATCTCAAGCGTTAATAGGCTACGGTACCCGCTTTACATCAGGTGGGCCGTATGCTTGTACGCCTCCCGACGTAGTATACGAGTAAAATAAAAATAAGGTGATTGCAAAAGCCCTAGAAACCAGCGATCGTGCAAAAAGAGCTATGAATGTTACAGAAGCGAGTGAGATGTGTAAGGACCGCGTCTTATGACGCTCGGTTATCTCTGCCTACCCCGCAAGGGATCTGTCGATAACTAGAATACACAAAGATGGTTAATTACAGTTTTTACGCCTATGTGTTGTGGAAGACTGGTGCCTAAGCTAGGCTAGAAGCCTGTATTTCAGGTCGCCAGGTCTCTACCCCAATGTATAAGCAGTATAAGTCAAGTTAGATAACATAAAAAATAAAATACACACATAATAAAATTGTCGAGGTGTTTATTTATTATTATTTATTTATTTATTCCTATTTAGGTGGCTCTTCTGATAATACGGGAGTTTGCACAAAACGCTAGCCCAGCTATTTATTTTATAATACGAACATAAAATATTAATTTGCAGAAGTAATTATTTCAATAACATTTTCCCATATCAAAATCAATGAAAATTAATTATACAAAACTTTTCAAATAAACTAAAATTAACCGTACGTTGTAAAACTTGACTTACCGCGATTTGATTTTGTATTTTCCAGCGACATTGCAAGCATAATGGTCACGGTATCACTGGACACAGCGAGCAGACAGCAGTTCATCAACATAAAATATCTATCTACCCTCTTTATGTGTTATTTATTATTAACCGTTTGGCACTCTGTACGTTATTTTGTGACCCGTTCATGAGCTACCCCAGGTTGAGGAGATTGCGAACATAGACAAAGGGGCAGAGTAAATAATTTACATGGATTGAAAAAGAGACACGAAGAGAGCATCGGCAGCATGTGCCGTGCGCGCATCTCCCACGATTCGGAACAAATAACCGCGAGTTCGATGGAAGATGGTGGCTTTGTTTCGTATATGTGCTTTGCCGCTCCGGAGGGGAGTGACTATACAGAAAAATTGGGGAAAAAAATAATTTGTAGAGAGCCAAGAATTGCTCATGGCATGAAAACAGCCAACGAACAACGAGTGTGCATCTCCCGCGATTCGGCTCAGAGGTTGGTGGAGCTGTGGGAAGGTGCGGGTACAATGTACGTTATCTGACATGCGTTGTGTGAATGAATTGATTAATTTGCATAAAATACGGCATGGAAATAGATACTATAATTACAACAATAAGTTTCTCGTGCTTTACCAACTTGCATGCAAATATCACGAGACACAAATATATAATAAATAACAGGTATGTTTATGCAGATAAATAAATTTTGATATTTCTAATTTTATCATAACATTACGTCATACTAATTAATTTACATCTTTTACATTTATAATTGAAGAACTCATTCAGTGAATAGAAAATGTCTTCCTTCGGCCAGTGGATGAGGTAGCGCAGCGATGTTCAACTGAGACCGATATACTTCACTAATCTTGTACCATCGGCAGCGAAATCCGCGGCATTACGCAGGTTCGCCCACGGATTGCACACACGAAGGAGCACAGAAGAATGGCTAGATAAGACCGGAGGAAGAGCGCCAATAGGCATCAACGAAGGCGTTTCTGTGGATGTCGCTGTCCCAGAATTTGGCGTGAAGTTATTAGATAGATGATATTTAAATTATTTGTAGGGGAGCGAATTGCCCGCGGCACGAACAGAGCCTCTGAGCAGCAAGTGCCGTGCGCAACTCCCGCGATTCCCTTCAAATGACAGCGAGGTAGGTGAAGCCATGAGAAGGTGATGGATTGTACAGTTCGTTGCGATATAAGAAATGACCAGTTGAGAATGCGCAAGCTTGCATTGCCAGAGGAACACCTGGCTCGTCAATTATATAACAATTCATTTTTTTTTATTTGTCGGCCATTTTGACCTTGTTCTAAGAGATAGGAACGGTGTTCCTGAACATTCCTATTCTACTTTTTTATGCTGAATCCGAATCTGAAGTCAAAATTCGAATATTCGAAAAAAAAGCGACAGACAAACACACAGACAAACATATAGATTTCATATAGGAACGGTGTTCCTGAAAAGAGTATCGGTGTTAAGGTAAGAAAAGGCATGCTCAGTTTGTTCAGGCACGACACGGATAGAGAACGTAGGACGAACGGACGAGGAAGCATATACAATGCGAAACGAGATGGATGTAGGAGCCGAGGAAGAGCAAGACCTATCACTAGTAATTTACTATCACTAGTAATTTACTAGTGATAGGAAAAAGTGATGTCAAGAGCCCTAGGAACCGGCGAGCGTGCGTGAAAAGAGATATAAATGTATAAGAAGTAAGGACCGCGTCTTATGGCGCTCGGTTCTCTCTGCCTACCCCGCAAGGGACCTAACGTGAAGATACAGACAGATAGAGTAAATAATAAATAGTAATTTGAAGAGTTCGATCGTTCTAACCGAACACGTAAGTAAAACAACGTGGGCGTGCCTATCCAAGGATGGGTTTATCTATTTCGAGCTTCTCAGGCACGTTAAGCTGGCGGTGCCGGCTGTTGTCGATCGATAACAGTCGTTAAGGCAAGTCAGTGAACTTCTGGCAGCTTGAAAACAATGGCCTCCGCCAATCCCCAGCTGAGCAGCGCGGTGGATGCTCTGAACCCTTCCAGTTAAAGGGAGAACCATATCCCTGCAGTGGAATGAATTGGGGTTGGTGTCCTAGAGTAATTTGTATGAAGTGTAGAATTGCTTGGCAGGAAGAGCTCAGAACACCATATGCCGTACGTATCTCGCGTGACTCGACCCAAAATTGAGAGGTAGGGCGCATCAAAGCAGCCCGTCTGGGGAAGTACCTCCGCCTCACAGAAAACCGCAGCCAAATAACAACTCCCTGGAGGGTTGTTGTTTTACTGCGTGTGAGAGAGGTCCGTACACTCTTTTGTGTGATAATGTATAGAGCTTACCGGTAACCTCACTCACTCGCAAGAATACAACAACCCTCCACGGAGTTATTTATCTCCGGTACCAACTGTGAGGCGAAGATACTTCCCCAAACGAGCTGTTGATGCACCCTACCTCTCTTAGAGACAACCGGAGCAGCCGTCACAGCGACGGCATGCATCTACGCTGCGAACTAGCGTCGGTTGGCATGCAACTAATAGTAGGTGCATGCCAACCGACGCTAGTTCGCATGAACCAATTGGTGGCGGCAGCACACAAACCAGGTTAGATCAAATTGCAAGTAAATTACACTTTCGCAAAATAACGCCTAAATTTATTTAACTATAGAAAGTTGTTATTTGGCTGCGTTTTCTGTGATGTGGAGGTACTTCCCCAGACGGGCCGCTTCGATGCGCCCTACCTCTCTTAAAAACAGTCAGGCCAAAACGAACAGACATGTTCATGCACACGAATGTTTGTCCTGTGTGGGAATCGAACGTCAAAGAAAGGGAACAGCGCGTTTCGCCAGTGCGCCACCGAGCTCGTCAAATGTCATATATGTTTGTACTTACCACCTTCCGACGAGCTCTCATCCAACTCCACAATATTGACGATGTCTGATTGCCCTTCAGCAGTCTTCTTTGTGCCGCTTGAAGACTCGCTGTCCTTTGTGTCGGATCTTGTTTTCACTATGACAAATTAATATTAACATAATAAATTGGTTTTTTTTTATCAGAAGGTGACGTAAGGAGCCCAAAAAACAAGCGAGCGTTATGTGGCACTCACGCGACTCTCTTTCTACCCCGCAATATAGTGGTAGTCTTAGTAATAACAGTAGTACTAGTATTAGTAATAGTCGTAGCAACAGTAGTAATAGTCGTAGTAACAGTAGTAATAATAGTAGTATTAGTAATAGTAGTAGTAGTAGTAGTATTAGTAGTAGTACTAGTATTAGTAATAAAAGTAGTACTAGTAACAGTAGAAGCTATAGTTGTAACAGCAGTCGCAGTAGTTGTAATAGTAGTCGCAGTATTTTAATTTTGAGTCGATATTTTTTTCAAGTTTTTATTCTATCACTTTGTCAGCATAGTTAATATATATCAAACTACAGCTTTCTACGGACGGACGGACAGATAGACGGACATGGCAAACTATAAGGATTCCTTGTTCACTACGGAACCCTAAAAACGGTTAGAAACACTAATTATATGTATGTATCTCTCCGTTGCGTGCACTCCATACAGGCAAAAAGACATTGCCTACCCTATCAATTTGATAAATACCAT
Organism: Pyralis farinalis; assembly: GCA_947507595.1. Lineage (NCBI taxonomy): Eukaryota > Metazoa > Arthropoda > Insecta > Lepidoptera > Pyralidae > Pyralis > Pyralis farinalis. The sequence goes on from OX382263.1 coordinate 5,943,086, forward strand.
CCGATGTTTCTTAATTCTTAAACATAGTTTTCAACTAATATTTCGTATCAAAAACAAAAAATTAAAAACAGCTCCATCTATCGGTATCGGTGCAAGTTATTAAAATAGATTCATTAGTACCCGCTACATCGATGTGCTACACTAGCGCCGTAATGGGAGCTTAACGGCAGAGACACAAACAATTTCTATCTAAATTTACGTATATATGTGTGCCGCGTTGGTAATACGGATAGTGTAGTGTGCATTCCTGTAAATACATTTCCCACAATAACACAAATAACGCACACAATGGCATAGGATAGACAGTGTCTTTTCAGCCGAACCATGACGTAAATTACCGAAGTGTCGCGAACATATAATTAGAGTGAAAGAAAGTGCCATTTCATTTTTTCGTATAAAATTGATGTTAACGGAAATGAAACGCCTTCCCATCTTTTACAATTCCATATTACAGACATACTTACAGAAAGATAGGCGTGTAGATTTAATATATAAATGAGACATTACCTAAAGTAACTTAATAAATTCATATAAGTACACACACCATCTTAACATGCTTGTTTAAATTGCTAACTTTATTGCTGCTATTATTTGTAAATACAGAACATCAAACAAACGCACCGAAAGGCCGCTTCGAATATCTGCAAATTGATATGTATATAAAATCAATCAATCTATAGATATTTGAGGTTGCTAACCAATCACATACATCATTATTTCCACAAGACTGGGTAACCAAAATCAACATGCTGTATTTTTTTGTAAGTTAATAGTTTAAAAAAAATTCTGCCTACCCTGTCAAAAAAAATCAATAATTCATATTGCATCTTTCATCTCGCATTCATTCTACCAACGGCGCATGCCTTTTCTTATCTTAACACCCACACTCTGCTTCAGATTAGCCATTTTTTATACGTTGGTAGACATAAAAACGAACGTCCCACCTGATGGAGAGCAGTTACTGTAGCCGCTCGCAATACATTAGTCACTCGCGCGATGCCACTTCCGCTGCTACTCACACGCAGGAACACAACACTCTAGGAAGTTGTTATTTGGCTGGGGTTTTCTGTGAGGTGGAAATACTTCCCCGAACGGGCTGCTTTAATGCGCCCTATCTCTACTCTCAAGCTGTGGAATGAGCATGGAATTCTTCAAGAAATGCGTGAAGAGGTTTTTAGAGGGTCGGCAACGCATGACTGATGCCCCTGGTGTTGCAAATATCCACAGGCTACGGTGACTGTTTACCATCAGGCCGGCTGTATGCTTGATTGACACCTTAGTGGTATAAAAACCTGTCTTGAACTTAATTCCCTTTTATGATCAGTAAGCTTATATGAAAAAGAACATACCTTCAGCGCCAAGTAAGGTCTTCAAGATACTTAAGTTCTTCGTACTTTCTGCTTCCACGTCAGTATCAGAAGTATCCGAAAGCTTTACAGTCTCCACTTCAGTTGCTGGCTCCTTACTGTCTTCTTCTTTCACCTAAAAAAAGTTTTATTTTTATTTATTACAAATTATAACCAGTTGATAATCAGTAATTTGTAGTGAACATGTTAGGCAATACTTACAGATTTCGGAGCGTTGGCAACATCGCCTTCTTCTGCAGAAGTAAAGCCCAACGCAGGTTTCTCTTCGAGTTTGTTTTCGATCTGCAACAGAAAAACATACGTAACAGATATACAAACCGAAAGTGGAAAGATGTACAAAGACTACCAACCGTGACCAAATTGGTCGTGTTTTATCAGAATGGGATCTCAAGAGCCATAGGAACCGGCGAGCGTGCATGAAAAGAGCAATGAATGATAAAGAAGTGAGTGAGGTGTGCATGGCGTTCCGTTCTCTCTGGCTACCCTGCAAAGGACCTGGCGTAAAGATATATAAGATAAGATAGATAGAAATTATTAATACTTATAAACAAAACGGAAGAGTTTATTTGTTTGTTTGTCGCGTTTTGAACGCGCTAATCTCTAGAACTGCCAGTCGAATTTGAAATATTCTTTTTGCATTTGATAGCCTACAGAGAATTGTTATTTTATGTGGTTTTCTGTGAATTTCTATCTCTCTGTTTTGGTCTGGGTTGGCACACAAATGTGTGGGAATCGAACCCATGAGCTCCGGTGTTTAAGCAGCATTACTACCCACTGCGCCACCGAGTTCGTCAAAAGTCATTAATTTCATTTCATTCCATTCTATTCATATCATACATACACCGGCGAAAGCTTAGAATATATCTCATATCCTAAAATTTCGCCTGTGTATCTGTTTGTGGGCTGTATCTCAAACTCAGTAAGAGGTAAATAATTAAAATTTTCACAGAATACTTCTATTGCCGCTATAACAACAAATAATAAAAATAAGCTTAAATTAGAAATTAAATGTGGCCCGCATACAAGAATCATAATTTTTAGGCCTTTCATTTGTATCACACATACCTCTTTGCTCTGCACCTCACTAGCTTGCTTATCTCCCTCACCAGCGTTACAGCTGATTTCTCCAGCTGTAAAGTTGAACTCCTCCTTGACAGCAGTTGGAGTGTCTTGGTCCTTTGCATCTGGTTCTGATTGTTGAGCATTTGAGTCCTCCGAATGCTCTGCTGTCATTTGGTTACTACTCTCTGAAATAAGAATGCAGGAGATACTTTCTGGAACTAATATGATCCCTTAAATTCTACGAGTATATACACCCGTGGCGCGTCCCATACATTTGAAAATTTCCCGTTTTGTTTAGAAATATCAATTTTCGAGTTGTTTCGTTGTTTGTCGATAAATGGCCTAATCACAAACGTTAATGTTAATACTTGCACTTGTACAGATTCCACTTCACAATTTTATTTAATAATTATTTTTACCGACCAGTTTTGCCTTTACGGCATTATCAAGGTATTTTATATAACATATATGTCATATAAAATTGTGAAGTGGAATCTGTACAAGTGCAAGTATTAACATTAACGAGATGTCTTCAAAATCCCACCAAGCGCCTACAATCAACAGTATCAACATAACAAACGCTAGTTTTGGTTGTTGTTTATCTAGTTCAAACAAGCCACTCATAATGTAGGACGCTGTGAGCACATTTTCCTATATCTGGCCTCAGTCTACAGGACGAGTGCTGGGTTAAGAAGCAATGTAATCTCTTACCACTTTGGGGTCAATTATCACTGATACAATACACCAGTAGGTATAGGGGTCATAATCAATAAGTTATCTGTCAAAATGTATGTCGCTTACCAAAGACGAAGGATTTGGCGAAGATACTGATTTTGACATGGAGCGACTGCTGCCAGAAGGAAAAACAGACCTTTCTTAGGTCAGGTCACAAATATTTCGAAATATTTTTTTACCTTCACCGCCGAGCAAGTGTTAATTACAAATATAAATCCGAAAAGACAAACTTAATGGTACATGCTTACACGAGGATTAGAAGCTAAGACCAATCGGTGAATAAGCTGGTTTTTTATGCACTAAACCTGTGCTTTAGACCTCCACAAAGCAGAAGAAAGACCAGACTTATCTTAGGCCAGGTCCACCCGTCTTTCTAAATATAATTGTTCGGACGTGTGGGTTTTCTGGCGATGTTTTACTTCACCGTCGAGCAAGTGACCATTGCAAATATGTACACAAATTCGAAAACAGGAACTTAGTGTGAGAAGCATGGTCCACATGAAAAGAATGTAAAATGTTTACAATAGCCTATAAACGCTTGCATTATGTCTTGCTCTGGATGTATTTGTTTTTTGCAATTTCCCAAGGAGTTGCTGTGTTAGTAGCAGAGGTGGCATCTTGCGAGTGATACTTAATGTATTACAAGCGTTCATAGGGTACGGTAAACGTTTTACATCAGGTGGGCTATACGCTTGTATGCCTACCGACATTGTATATAAAAAAAACATTAAACATCTTTTATTACGGCCGGGGGTCATACAAGCATACGGCCCCACCTGATAAAGCGGGTACCGTAGCCTTTTAACGCCTGCGATATATTAAGTATCACTCGCGCGATGCCTCCTCTACTGCTTACACAGCAACTCCTTGGGAGCTTACTGGTGACCTCACTCACACGCAGGAACACAACTAGGGAGTTGTTATTTAGCTGCGGTTTTCTGTGAGGTGGAGGTACTTCCCCAGACGGGCTGCTTTGATGCGCCCTACCTCTCTTAAGAAGAGTACATATAATTTAAGAATTTCAGCGCCTACATTCTTTACTTTTATTAATTAGAGGAAAGATGTTACTCAGTAGTGTATATATGGCTGTCGTAAATAGCACCTATAACCACGCACGGAACGATGTTTTTTGGGAACTAAATTTACCATCGCACGCACACAGCGAAAACGCAACATTGTAATTACTCAACAATACATTAATCAATTCGAATGGGAGATTTGATAGAGCTTACGGCGTTACAGTGGATGTAATATATGCACATCACACACTTGTGGAATTGAAGAGGTATATAGTTTAAAGAAGTCTGATATTTTGCATAAATGGGATGATTACTCAACTATAGTCCATCGCGTGTGTCCATAACGAATGATGACTGCTCACCATCAGGCGGGTTATATTTTCACCTAGTTATAGAATAATGAAGTACAAATAGAGATTTATCACATTTGTATTGAATATCGAAACTACTTACCATCATCGTGATCAAAATCATCATCGTCGTCACCATCATCATCCTCATCTGCTTCCTCATCATCATCCATCACCCGTGATGATTCTGCTAACAATCCCAAACTGTCTGTCACTTCTGGGACCTCATCCTTTGTGTCCGGGGCCAATTGTTCTGATGATGCTGATGTTGATGGCTGAACTTCCATTTGTTTTTCACGACTAGTTCCTGGAATACTGTCTCCAGCATGCGAAGTTGAAGGTTGAGCTAAATCTAAATTTATAGCTCCAGGTTTTGATGATTCTTTAGATTCGACGTTCAGCTCATTAGATTCTTCTATTTCATCAGTGAGATTCTTAATGTCTTCATCCAATTTTGTGATGGTATCTTTCAAATTTTTGTTTTGAGATTCGTAGATATTAGGCAAGAATTGGTGATCTAAAGTGGTATCTATATTGTCACATATCTCTTCAGTTAGATTTTTAATGTCTTTATCCAATTTTGTTATCGTATCTTTTACTTTTTTGTCAATTAAAGGCCGAGCTAATTCTAGATTTATATCTTTTGTTCCTGAAGGTTCATCTAGATCCTCAGATATTTCGATTTCATTTGTTAGATTCTTGATATCTTCATCTAATTTTGTGATAGTATCTTTTAAAACGTTATCGTCACTTTTTTCGACTTCTTCAGCCAATGCAGTCTTAGCTAATTTTACGTTTAAATCTGTTGCTTCTGATTTTTGATATAAATTTGTGGATCTACCTTTTATATCATCAGTTAGATTTTCAATGTCTTCGTCCAATTTTGTAATAATAGTATGTACCAAATCACTATCTACGACATCGTCAGTTGGATGGTTCTTACATGTTGAAGGATGAGATAAGTCGTCTGATATTTCTATTTCGTCTGTCAGATTTTTTATATCTTCATCTAATTTCGTGATTGTATCTTTTAAAGCTTCGTCATCAATTTTATTAATTTCTTTAACCCCTGAACATGGGCGTTGAGCTGATTCCAGATTTAAATCCTCCGTTTGTGATTGATGATTTAAATTTATGTTTTCATCGTCAAGTATTTCTATTTCATCGGTGCTATTTTTAATGTCATCATCTATTTTTTTCTTTTTTGATGAATGACATAAATTTAAGTTAGGGTGATCAGATATTTCAATTTCATCTATTGGCTTATTAGCGTTCTCGCCTAAACTTAGATGAGCCCCTTTAGATTTGTGTTCATCAAAGTCTTGAATGTCCTGTGTAAGTTTTTCAGTTGTTGTTATATCAACATCCACATCTTCTGAGACTTTTAAAACTGAATCTAAATCTTGGTTTATTTCAGAACTAACTGGTTCACGGTCAGATACTTTTATTTCGCCCGAATTTTCTGATTTTCTTATATCATTATTATCTAGGCGTTGATCAATGTCGTCATATTTCATCATTATATCCGAGTTGACACTTGAAGACTCAATATCTACATCTACACCACTTGTATCCATATCAGAAACACTTCTTTTAACTATATCCCCGGATTCACCTAGGGGTTGATCAGAATCATTACACTTTAGCATTACTTCCGAGTTGATACTGGAAGACTCCATGTCATCGGAGTAGACACTTGGAGACTCCGTATCCACATCTATAATGGCACCTGTGTCTATACTGGAAACATTGCCTTTTGTCACATCTCTAGTTTCGATTAGGGGTTGATTAATATCGTCATATTTTAATAATATTTCAGAGTTATCAACCTCTGTAGCACCACTTGAATCTATAATCGGAACACACTTTTCAGAGGGTATATTAGAAACTTCAATTTTATCTTCAATAAAGCTTCGGGAATGTGTTTTACAACTTTCGTCCGTACCATCTAAATTTTCACTATCTTCATCAGAAAATTCCACAAATTCTTGCGTTGGTATCTCTAACATCATATCAGGTTTTGTCAAACCATGTTCAATTTTTTTAATAGAATTGTCAAGAAAAGAATCAGTTCCAGTACTTGACGAAATATCTGATTTATTGAAAAGATCCTGATTATCCAGCTCTATTGTACTATTGGTTACTTGATCGTCTTTTATATTTTCTGGTTCACTTATATCAGATACATTAATATTAAGGTGTTCATTTTCTGTTTTTTGAATAGCTTTCTTTTGAGTATCGTGAGTACCAACTTGATTATCAGCAATGATATTTGTTTCATCTTTAGTTGTGGCTTGTTCATCGAGAGCCTCTTCCTGTTCGTCGTCGTCATCATCGTCATCGTATCGTAATTTCATTTCTTCTTGATCATCGTCAGATATTTTATTCTCTGATACATTGCTTGCTTTATCAAGCTCACCAACATTTGAAACAGTTTCCTCATCGTTTAGACCGCTGTTATCCTCAAAAATATTTTTACTGTCTTCACTAATATTTTTTGATACAATTTCTGTGTCTTTGTCAATACTTGTAACACGCTCAACAATGTTTTTTGTCTCTTCTACAGTAACCGCATGATCGCCTTTTTCATCAATGAAAACGTAATTTTTTTTCTCTATGGAACAGTCAGGTATACCTTTTGAATCATGAATTGTTTTGGTTGGAATATTTGACGATGGTGTAACTAAAGAATTATCACGATCCTTGGCACTGCACACGGGCTCTTCTTGTGGAGCACTCATTTTGTATCATTCTGAAACAAATAATTATTTTCCATATTATGGACTCCTCTTAGAACTCAATGTTGCGCTGCACCGCTTTCAAGAGCTTTTGTAAACTATTCGTTATTTGCTTCCAAATAATCACTAGTTTGTGATTGCCGCAACTTACTTATGCGAATTGGAATATTCAACTCTCATTATGATTGGATCGCCGAAGAAATGAGAGCAGCCTTATGGGCTTAAGCCAACAAAATTTGGAGTAATTGTTACTCCAAAATTTGTTGGCTTAAGCCCATTACAGATGTAGCTATAATATATCGCAGATTGACATGCTGTCTTGCTCTAAATAAACTGTACAAAATAAATTTGTAATTCTCCTGTTTCAGCATGTTCCATACACACAGAATAATACAGCATATTATCTTACGATATATTATAGTAGGTGATGTCAGGAGCCCTAGAAACCGGCGGTCGTGCATGAGAAGAGCAATGAATGTGAAAGAAGTGAGTGAGGTGTAAAGATTGGGTCACATGGCACTTGGCTCGAAGTTATAGATAGATATTATAGCAGTCTCTGTGATGGGCTTCATTGATTTCTTATTAAATTATTTTTTTTCTTTTATTATATATTCTATGAAAATAATAAAAATAAAATTGCAGTCCCCCGAAGGGGAAGATATTTTCCCCTACTTTTAACAGTTTTTAATTTTTTACGCAGGAACCCTACATATTTACGGGATAAAAAGTACCCTAATTCTGCTCTGAACAGTCCTCTACCTACCAGTGAAAGTCCCGTCAAAATCGGTTCAACCATTTTAAAGATTAGCCCGGACTAACAAACAGACAGACAAAAAAACACTTCAATTTTATTTATATGTATAGATAGAGTATACATGAGGCAGCAATAGTTTACGACATTACAGTACAAAAAAGCAGATTTGTGTGCGAGACAGCATTCTTCTCAATGAATGTTAAAGAAGCGAGTGCGGTATGTTAGGATCAAGTCACGTGGCGCTCGGTTCTCTCTGTCTACCCCGCAAGGGATTTGGCATGAATCTAGTTAAACAGCATTCTAAAGATGTATGCTACGATGTGTGTAGATGGTGACAGAAGAGAAATGTGTGCTTTGGATGTTATATGTGGACAATGAGCAAAGTTGTCCGTGAGGGAAGTGAGCATGAGACTGTACTGGAAAATAGGGGCAGTGGGCAGTGATAATGTAAAACCTATTTAGTGTAGGTATACCTTTGGTACTAAACAAATATCAATTTGTTATTGTGAAAAAACCTACAAAATTTTTTTTTATATTATGTTAGGAGGCATACAAGCACACAGCCCACCTGGTGTAAAGTGGTACCATAGCTTATAAACGCCGGCAATACATTAAATGAAAGTATCACTCGCATGATTCTACTTCTGCTGCTTACACAGTAACTCCGGTTTTCTGTGAGGTGGAGGTACTTCCCCAGACAGGTTGGTTTGATGCCATCTACCTATCTTGGTATTTAAGAAATAATGTGAACGGAATAATTTTCTTTAGGAGCTATATGTACCAGTATACTTGAATTACAAAGAAGTTAGTTACCTCTCTCTTAGTTACCTCTGCCTACCCTCTCTAACTGCCCACAATGTACTCGGCGTGAATGTATATATGTATGTATACCAAAAGTTATACCAAAGTTATACCAAAAGGTATACCAGGAAAGGTATACCAAAAGTTGGTAAAGCGCCGTGTTTTCAAATCGGAACAAGTGAAAGTAAACTCTACATTTGCACGAAATATGCAACAGTTTATGTTACCCTTCATATACAATAGAATTGTTAATATTTGTAGCATTAAGACACTCACGTTAAGAAAAGCAAGGCATCGAATTAAAAATTTTTTGCTAAACCTATCTTACGCTGAAACGGAGAAATTCATTAGTATAGTAACATAAAACCCACATTGTTCACAGTAACACCTATATATATATATTTATATTTAATTTATTTTTTATTATATTTTCTAATTTATTATGAAATAACGTAAGCTCAATTTAAATGTACGAGTATGTTATGTTATCTTAATTGCTTCCGATCGTTTTATAAAATATTGTAAATATCGACGTAAACATGTAACACTATGGTCTCCACGAGACAGGCTCGACCTAGTGTGGAGACCACCAGTCAATAAATATTTTCTATATTTTAGGCTTTAAGTTTAAGTAAGTGTAAAATGTAAAGGAAATTGTACTCCAATTTGGTAATAAAAATTATTATTATTATTATTATTATGTGTATTTTCACGTCAGGTCCCCTGCGGGGTAGGCAGAGAGTACCGAGCGCCATAAGACACGTTCATTACATACTTCACTCGCTTCTTTAACATTCATAGAATTTAAATACACACATCAAAAGTGTCTAGGGATCAAGCATTTTTATGCGGATTTCTTGAGATTGAGATGTGGCTATGTAATAAAAAAATATATAAAATATATAAACGTATACGACACTGGAGAACCCCTGGACGCCAACAGCGATTAAAATCCTGCCAGGAAGTCCATCCTTATAGTGGTGGCACCATCATGGTATGGGCGGGTATTTGGATCGGCGGAAGAACTGAGTTGATTTGGATCAGAGGCAACCTCAACGCTCAAATTTATGCTGAGACGATTGTATCAGACGTCATCATTCCTCTACAAGTGCAAATCGGTCCCTTATTTCAGTTAATGCATGATAATGCACGACCGCACACCGCAAGAGTTGTAAGACAGACTCTCGCCGCAGCTAACATCAATGTCATGCCCTGGCCTGCTCAGTCGCCAGACTTGAACCCGATTGAGCATGCATGGGATATGCTACAGAGAAGAGCTCTGCCGAATATGGAGGGTATCCAGTCGCAAGAAGACCTTTTTTTGTTGTTGCAACGAACATGGGCGGCCATTCCACAGCGTGATTTGGATGAACTCATTTTGAGTATGCCAAACCGATGTTCTTGTGTTGTTAGTGTTCGCGGTAGAAACACGGATTATTAATTGTTTAAGTTACCCAATAACATTTTAAAGAAAACTGTTATTTCAGTCTTTTTTTCGAACTTTAATGTTAGTGGTTCAAATGTCAAAAATCCCTTTATTATGAAAATGGCAAATTTCTATATTAATGCAAAGGTGACTTGGTTTATCGTTACTGTAGACAAACGAAAACACTTTATTTGATGAATCCTTAAAGAAAATTTTAATTAATATCAATCAGGAGAAAAGTTATTGCAAAAATATATGTTGATCCCTAGACACTTTTGATGTGTGTATATATACATAAATTCATGTATATATTCAAAATTACGATTTCGCATCGATTTATTAGTGATTCTCAGATAAACTACTGAGAGTATAGTTCAGGGTTAGTCTGAGACACTTACCAAATTTAAGCGAGTCTAGTACAAAATTATAGCAAGTAGCAGAGCCAGCCGGTGTCCGTTTGGAGCTACTTACGACAATAAGCTGCAGATACAGGCGTAACTCCTGGACCTGGACAATATAAATCTACAATGAGAACAAATAAATTTTAAGCTTGTAAATTTCTTATACCATTTATATTCTGTAGCTTCATAATGATTTGAAAAGAGATAATAAAAATAAAATTGTTGATTTCAATAAATACATAAAATACTAAATGGTTTTAATTATAATAACATTTTCAATACTTACTATTTTAACGAAAGTTCATTATTTTATAAAAGTAAATACAAAAACTAATTTAAACAAAGATTGTATTATTTTGTTACAATTTTCGATTACCAAACTATGTCTGTAATATTAATAAAATTCAATTCAATTGGAGTAAATACACGATAGAAAATTGTATGTACGGCATTTTTCAATAATATTTTTTTTTACCTATCCAAAAGACAGAGATATTACGCTCAAAGAGTATATAACAGAGGGAGAGGGAGAGTTACACCACGGTGGACACACTTCAAACATCATTTATTTTCATAGACAACAGCGTCATCTAGCGCTTAGTGGAAATACTATAATTTTTAAAAAAAAACCTGCCGGCGGCGCCCGCCACATGTTACTAAAGGACCAGCCTCGTACAGAGACATGTTACTAAAGGACCAGCCTCATAGGATCATTCCCCTCTGTCATGGTACAAGATATTGTGATCCATTGCGCGCATAAATACTTCGTGCGTAATCGATTCTCTAACCAGACACACACCGCGCTCGGCGGCTCCGGGCGCGAAGAGTAAGGACTTCTGCGCGATACACCAGGTACCGGTAGCCCACGGTACCTGGGCGCCTCTCTCCGACAGGCCCTTCAGGCACGAACCCGCGTGTTCAATTTGATTCTCCAGCGACGTCCTGAGCCGAGGTCCGACCCCTCTCGAGGGCCCTTAGGCTGTCGCTTAACTTTGTTTTCTAGGCTGTGGCGCCTCACGCCCGCCTCTCTAGTCCGGTGACGTAGTGACAGCCAACTCGGGGCTAACTACATAGTCAGGTAAAAAAAAAAAAAATCTATTCTCTAACAGTCTTGTAATCGTTATCGCTCAGGTAACATCATAAAGTGTTACACTAAAAATGCCAAACTGTGCAGTTATGTCATGCGAAAAAAGGTCGAACACTTCTAGTTTGCAAAAATAGTGAGTTACCTTTCACATGCAAGTATTATTTTATTTGCTTTCATATAAAATAAATTACAATGGTGTGATAACGATTAATACACGAGAAATCGATTCAGTAATCGATAACTGATGCAATCGAATCATATTTCGCCACTTTGGTCGCATATCTCCTATCCCAAATTAGCGTAAATTATACAAACTGCTAAACAAAACAATCCTTCACGCTGTATTGTAGAGTTCATTTAGCTAACGACAAAAAAGTATATAAGACGTTTCGTAATTTTTAATCTACCAGCTTCGATTTACGAACAAGTTCAGCTATTCCACAACAGATGGCAGGCGGCTCCTCGAAATAAGGTTGACATTTCCTTAAAACATTATTTTCGTTTCTATGTAGTGTGTTATCTCGTCCCCCGTCAAAAATGGCAGAATTATTTACTAACAGAATCACGCGTATGGCGAGTCCTTTAGTAACATGTCTCTGAGTGCCACGCATTCACTCTCGCTCTGTCTCTTTCTATTCCCCCTCCACGGTAGCGTTAAACGTTTAACGCAACCGTTTTGTAAGTCGCATTAGAAGTATAACTTCAATAATTGTGTTTGTGTCAAGAGTCGGACTTCTTCCCACGCTTTTAACGAATGACATTGTTATGATACCTTAAAATTTTACAATTCAGTATAAAATTAGTTTTATGTGACAATTTGGAAAGTATTTTGTAACATAAGTGCTAGTGAAATTATACAGTAATGAAAATAATCGAATATAACACGTTTATGAACTTTTTGAAAGATGTGAATAAGTTCACCAAGAAAACCTTGTAAAAATCACTATCGTTTTACGGGTGGTATTTAAACTGGGTTGATTGGATTGGGTCTACGTACCTACACTACACAGTTCCTGAAGCTGGAACATAGAATTAAGATTTTCAAATGGTTCTAAACTGAAGACTTGGCTGTATGAGCGAGATCCCTTTGCCCTTCCCCTCGGCGATAAAAAGAACCAAAAAAAAAAAAATTTGTCAAGAGTCGAGTCAAGTCTACTCACAAAACGAAGAATTCAATTTCTCTTTACATTCCTTAAACTGAATTTTATTTTAAACCGTCTATTTTATCCAACAAAAACGAACTCTACAGTTGATGTGTGTGCTTCAATTAGTCATTCTTATTATTAATTAAAATCCACTAACGGTTTAGTAAAAAGTTTATTGTTTATAAAGTGTTATAGTATATAGTGTCATTTTATTTGTTGACGCGTGCAAAACAATTAAATATAAAGCATTAAGATTTTACGGATCTATAGAAGTTTTGTCTAATATTTACAGGAGTTTTGTTTTTGATAGTAGTTTCAGAGAGAGTATTAAATTCTTTGTATTAGTTTATATTTTATGATGAATATTGAAAATTTGCTGTCTTCTCGCGTGGTGATGGTTGGAGCGGCTATCGTCGGCATTGTGGGCGCTGCCGGCGTCTTTATTTACGAGCAAGTTAATGCTGAGAAACGGAGAGCAATGTTAGGTTAGTAACATCATTGGTATGAATGCTATCCCATTAAGCACAGACCTAGTAAGGTGCTAGTTCATTTCAGGCATTGGTCAGTGATTTGTGTTCCAAATTCTATGGTAACTTTACCAAAATGTAATGCTGAGAAGTTTAAATTTATTTCTACTGTGATAATCAATAGATTTCACTAGTAGAAATAAAGCTCTGATGACACAAATTCTGCGTCTTAATTGTTGGTCATGTGACAGGCATGCTAGAGGATATGGATCCAATGCGTAGAGCTCTCTTTCAGTATAGTGAAGTAATATAGTACACCCAGAGTAACCAGTTTCAAGGGATATAAATGTAAAAACATACTTATTAGTAGGTTTTGGTAGCTACTGTGACTATTGTGAATATGTACGAAAGTATTCTGCTCTATTTAATATGATGTACTGGGCTTTTACAGAAGAGACACAGATGCCTGCCATAACCCGTTATATACGTTTTCCCATACATTTCACGGTCATATATGACCACCCGGGTTTCGAAGGGTTAATAACATTAATTAGATTTAAGAAATTACAAATGTGTATGTGATGTAAGAAATTACAAAGTAAAAGTCATTGAAGACGTTCAATGACTTTTACTTTGAAGGCCAAGAGGGGTAGAGTATAGTTGAAATGTAGGATGACATCTTTTACTTAATCTTTTCATATTATAAATAAAAATTTACTGAAAATTATGGTGAAAGAGAAGTGAATCAAGATATGTTGGTCAACCCTGCTTGCTTGAACAATTTGTTAATTGCTCTAGTTCCTTTTTTATTTAAATATGAATAAATACAATGAAAATTTCAAAAATATATTGAATGTTAAAAGTGTACAATAAAAAAAAAATCTATCTAAATGTCACGTTACATAAAAGAGCTACCATTACCCATTTTAAATAATTTACTCATAGGCTGTGGTGACTGTTTACCATCAGGCAGACCGTATGCTTGATTGCCACCTTAGTGGTATAAAAAAAAGTTATAAAACAATAATAAACCAAAGAAACCTTTATTAAATTTATACTTTTATAACACAATAATGACAATAAATGATTATGGTTAACCTACTTAGCATAGCCACATACTTAGATAAACACTAGCTTTTACAAAGAAAGCATTGTCATTGGCGTGAACAACATCAGGATCGCCATAAAGGAGAATTGAATTGATTATGATTATGATGATAAATAATGCTAATATAACTATTTATAGAAAACTGTTAACTATATCTTCACGCAAGACCTTTGCAGGGTAGGCAGGGAGAACCAAGCACTACATGACATGGGTTTTACACATGTTACCCATTTTCTTAACATTTAAAGTTCTATTTACATGCGCTCGCCAATCTCTAGAACTCCTGATACCACCTTCTGATAACACACAAACAAATTGCATGTAGTAAGTAGGTGTGTATTAGTTTTCCCTGCCCCTAAGTAATTCTTTGTTTGCATTGTATATCTGTGTTGTCAGTCTTTTCTCTTGAAATCTTCCTACATGTCATGTTCTTGTTTAAGTTTTTACTGCTAAAAAGTCTTTCCTATGCTCCGTTCATACTGTTTCCTGTACTCACTCATCTCTCCCCATCAGCAGAGTACCTTCCATTTTTGTTAAAAGTGTATCCAAAATATACAATCTTATTCGCTTGTTCCAACACTACATAAACCATAATTTTGGCCTTCATACTGGTTGCCTCTCTTTCAAATGCTATTATCTTTGTTTACTTTACATTCAGTTGTATACTTTTCTCTGTTCAGTCATCAATGTATAGATTGCGTCTCTTTCTTCTTTTTAGCGTTGTCCCTGTTTCCTAATCCATTAGGATTGGGAAGGTCTGCTACCTAAAACTAAGGATTTGACATAGGCACTAATTTTTACATCCATCAACTGCCATCAGACCTCCCACAACCTAGAGTGAAAATCAGTCCTCAGTACATCTTTTGAAAAATAAAATAATCTCGAGAATGGAGCAAATGATAATTACAAATATGTACCTAAATCCCGAACCTAAACAAAAATTTAGTGGTGCCCGCACTAGGATTAGAATCAGAGACTGTTAGAGGCTAGTTCTATATCCACTAGGCTATCTCAGCAAATCGAACCTACGAGCCCTGCTCAAAGTAACTACTAAACCAATCACTCTGCCACCAAGTGCTTCAAAACTTAGTTTATACTTCATAAATTTACCAATAAGCTTACATCTGACACCCTTTTTTTCAGTGAATGAAGTCGCTCGATTGGATAGACAGGTGTCATCAATGAGAACAGAGCTCGAAGCACTCAGAGAATTGCAGAAAGAAAGGTATTAGTTATACATATATGATATACATTGCGGTTGAGATGCGAATGTGCCATAAAATTTATGGCGTAACGCTTGCTGAATGTGTTCGCAATGATGGTGTAAGATAGTGATCCGAAAGAGAATATCAGCTTTAAGATAAGAAAATGGTACGTTCCATTGGTTCAAGTATATAGAAAGAAATCTGGACAAAAGAATAACCAAATAGATATGCATTGCAAGTGCAAGGTAGGGTAGGTAAGGTAGTAGGGTACAGTGCAAGTGTAGGAGCCGAAGGTCAAGTCAGACTCACCTACCATGCCCAAATTGGTTGTGTGTTATCCGGTGTATTAATGGTGTCAGGAGTGCTAGGAAACATCAAGCGTACTTGCTTACTTGAGCATACTTTTTAGTCTAACTATATTTCAGAAATGAGAAAGGAATGCTAGAAGTAAGAGATATACATCAAAGCAGCCTGTCTGGTGAAGTACTTCAACCTCACAGAAAACTGCAGCCAAATAACAACTCCCTAGAGCAGGAGTTCCCAAGCAGGTAGGCGTAGGAATGTATCAAGGGGGGGCGGAATATCTTTTTCTCGACTATTCAAAGCAATTAACAATAACAAACTGGAGGAAGATTGGAAAGCTGACAAAGACATTTGCAATTTTTTGAAAGACGAATTTCGCGGATACTAGTCCAACGAGAATTATGTGATGAAAAAATTAAAAAGGGGGCGTAAAAATATTATTTATAGTCCAGGGAGGCTCAATGAAAGAAAGGTTGGGAAACCCTGCCCTAGAGGGTTGTTGTATTCCTGCGCGTGAGTGAGGTCACCAGTAAGCTCCCAAGGAGTTGCTGTGTAAGCAGCAGAGGAGGCATCGCGTGAGTGATACTTAATATATCGCAAGCGTTAATAGGCTAAGGTACCCGCTTTACATCAGGTGGGCCGTATGCTTGTATTCCTGCCGATGTAGTATAAAAAATAAAAACTTGTCAATATAGGTCTTTTTTGAAATCATCATATTATTATACAGTTTATATAAGCATAGTGGCACAATAGTAATGATGTCAGGTAGTAAAAGATATATGGTTGCCTGTGCTTAATTATTTTCAGGTATTTTTGTCTGTTAATATCTAATAAGTCCACCTATCCATTGTGGCATAACAATACCTTTTTTACAATAATAGGTGAAATGATTGGTGAACAAAAAATGTTTAAGATTACATCAAACGAGGAGTTCCACAAGGGTTTACTTTGGGTCCAGGACTATACTTTTTATAAATTTATTTGTTAATTATTATGTTATATTTATAGCCAACTCCGTCGTCTTAAGCACAAGAAGAACTCTAGCAGACGAGAGAAGCCCAAAGTGAAAGCGATTCCCGTCGGTGACGTCATCGACGGCCCTGAACACAGCTACACGTCCGATTCGGAATATTACACAGATTATCAATCTGTTATAGGTATGTATCCTAAATTGTGGTATTTTAACATGCTTTTGGGTAAAAGTGGATTCAGTAGTCGTGCCGCGTGAATCAAAAGGCGTTTTGTGAGGACGTACTTTATTAAAGACAAAAAATCATTATTTGCTATTTGGGCCTTTGCACACGTTTTACCATCAAATAAAGATAAAATCAAATCTTATTACATAGATATAATCACGCCTGTCTCCCATTGTGGTAGGCAGAGACTAGAACGCCAAATGCACGGATCCAAACATACCTCCCTCGCCTCTTCCATAGTCATCAACCTCTTCATGCATGCTCTTTTGTTTTGGGTAGTTTTGATTTGCCCCTGTTTCAACACATCACGGATTTGATCTATATGTGTGCGTCTAGGGCGGCCCCTGCCGATATCTCCATTCACTCTTGTCCGATACACTTCTATCGTGACTCTTTCACCATTCATTCTTTCTAAATGACCAAACCTTATATCACACACTTTTAATTTTTTGTCACTACATTATCTTTCATTCCACATAGTTTTCGTATCATGCTATTTCTTACTCTAGCAATCATTCTAACACCACACATACTCCTCAGCTCTCTCATTTCGGCGTTCACCCTACTTTCGTGCTTCTTCTGCCATACCCATATTTTACGGCTGTACATCAATTACGAGTGAATGCAGGGAATAGCGTGTATGGAGCGTTGGGTAAACTTCTAGGTAGCCGAAATCTAAGCCAGAAGGCACAGCTCGCTGTACATAACGCGGTGCTAATCCCAATGCTATCTTATGGAAGTGAAAGCTGTTTATAGCAGAGAGAGCATGAAAGTAGCAAAGCAAAATTTGTGGCATAACGCTTGCTGACCGCGTTCGTAATGATGACGTACGAAAGAGAGTGTCGGTTTTAAGATAAGAAAAGGCATGCTCCTTTGGTTTGGGCATGTAGAAAGGATGCAGGATGAAAGAATGACGAAACACATAACCGTTTCAGGCAATGTATTATAGAATTGAATACAATTTACAATAAAAAATTACCAGTTTTAGCTAGCCTTATGCAAATAATACTTGGAAAATGTAATTAGTGTGCAATTAATTAATCTTCTTCCGAGCGTTATCTCGTTTCCTAATCCATTAGGATTGACGGGGACCGCCATCTAAGCATAAGGATTTGGCGACGATACTGATGTTGACATGAAGCGACTACAGTCAGACCTCCACAACCCAGAGGGAAAACCAGACCTTGCTTAGGTTAGGAGTAACACACGTCTTTCGAAGAATATTTTCTTGAATGTGCGTGTTTCCTTATGATGTTTTCCTTCACTGCCGAGCTAGTGATAATTACAAATATAAACATAAATCCGAAAACAGTTTTTCACAATTCTAACCGGGGCTCAGTAGGTTAATGGGCCTGTACCTTAACCGCTAGGCTATCATTATAGTGTATATAATTCCGCTTGTTTAATTTAACATTTTCTTTCTGTCTGTAAAATAAGTGAGGCTTCGCAAGCCTGAGGTCGCTTTATACACCTCACTCACTTCTGTAATATTCATAGCTCTTTTCATGCTTGGATCCCTATAGCTCCTGACCTCAGCTTCTGATAATACACGACCAATTTAGTCATGACAAGTCTGAGTCGGAGAGTTTCGGTCTTCCTCGGCTCCTACATCCTTCCACTTTCGCATTGTATATCTGTTTCGTCATTCTCTCTTCCTGCATTCATTCGACATGCCCCAACTAACCAAGCATGCCTTTTCTTATCTTAAAACCGACTCTCTCTTTCTTATCTCTCTTTTTTACATCATTATTGCAAACGCCGTCAATAAGCCACTACACAAATATTGGACAATGCTTGCACCTCGACTGCGTTTATTCTACTTTACTCAGCTTTCACAAGTTTCCTTAAACGTTGGGATTGACACCGCGTTGTGTATTTTGATGGTATATCTTCGTACTCGTAAATACTGCCCTGTTCACGGTTCGACGCGTGGAGTTGAAAGGGCGTGTGGTCGCCTCGCTCCAATACTCTTCACTCTGGTTGTGCTGTAGGCCCGGCGCAAATAGAAGAGCAGCGGCGCGAGCGAGCGTCTGTTCGTTCGCGGTGCATGCGATGTTGCGTCTCATTCCAAAGGAATGCCGCCGGCGGCAGGCGGGCGCGCATGCGTTGTGCACGCGCCCGATCGGTCTGGCTTCGGCTGTAAGTTGTGTACACTACTATAGAGTACGGGGTTTGTAGAATGTAACAAGTACATTCCTCATCTTTTGAAAGCTTTGTCATAAATATGTAGGTTACATGTCTACAAATACATTAGTTTTTCATTTAATTCATTCAAGTAGAGCATGTAGTGTTGTTAGTATCACAAATCAATGAATCACTTGACGGCTATAAAGGCACACCTTACTCCAAAACTTAGCGCCTAAATATCCCACCGATCCGTGCCTACGATCCAATGCGATACTCAATAAGCAGAAATTTGACACAATTTTGATCTATATAAACTAGCTATCTGCGCGTTTTTTTCACCCCCGGGCCGCAGCGGTCAGTAGTTTCAAAAAAAAAAATCTTATCTGGTTTTGTCTCTTCATCTCTCTTCTTTTCTTTTGTTCTTCTTAAACAAAATTTGTTCCTTTATGATTAGATAACGTGCCACTGTTTAACATTGTGCATTGACGACAGCCGGCAATGCACAATGTTAGTTAGTTGCTGTACGGGCGCAGACCGCGCAAAACAGCATAATGTATGTCAGGAAATGTTTTACAAATCATTAAAAATTTTCCGACATAGAAGTGACAGCGTAGTGGAGTGGATAAAGAATCACGTGATCCACTGGTCCCCGTTTTGAATCCTGTTTATGTTCGATGAAGCAAAACGTGAGGAAACCCGCACGTCCAAAAAAATATATATTAAAATACGTGTAAGATCTGATTGTCTCTCTGGGTTGTGAAGGTCTGTCAGTAGTCTCACCATTTCAAAATCAGTAGCGGACCGCGCCAATCCTAATGGACCACGAAACGGTGTAACGCTATGGAAAAGATCTAACCTAAGAACGGTCTGATTGCCCCTCTGGATTGTAAAACTAGAAAACAGTATAACGTTAGAAAGATGAAATCAAGATATCTCCTTGACCTGGTCATCTAATTCATAGTGGTTGTGTTCCAGGAACAGACGCCGATGGTGACAGCGACGAGTTCTACGACGTACACACGGAGGACGAAGACGATACCCTTAAGGAGTCAATACGAAACGGGCACACCCTCAGCGATGAACTAGAACAGGTACAGATAGGATGGCGTATACATTGCACCGCTCGCCGACGGCTGGGAGTTCATCCTCATACACTGGAGCCGCAATGGTCGCGTACTGTGTGATTCCAGAGAAGTATTCTACTGAGAACTAATAAGTTGCAAAATGAGCTAAATACATTTAAACAATTAAATTGAATAAAACAATCAAAATAGGAAAGTTTTTGGTTGTTATTCAAACATGAGTAATCAAATGCAATATGTGACGAGCCCGGTGACGAAGTGGTTAACAACACGACTGACACCAACGCTCGTGGGTTCGATTCCCACACAGGACAAAAATTTGTGTGCATGAACATGTCTGGTGGTCTTGGTGTTTTAAGAGAGGTAGGGCGCGCTTCAAAGCAGCCCGTCTGGGGAATTACCTTCACCTCACAGAAAACCGCAGCCAAATAACAACTCCCTAGAGGGCTGTTGTGATCCTGCGTGTGAGTGGGATCACCAGTAATCTCTCAAGGAGTTGCTGTGCTAGCAGCAGAGGTGGCATCGCGCGAGTGATACTAAATGTATTGCGAGCGTTCATAGGCTACGGTAACCACTATCCATCAGGTGGACCATATGCTTGTATGGCTCCCGATGTTGTATAAAAAAAAATCTATTCCTAGAAAGTCAGTTATCTGATTGTTATCAAGACATTTTTTCTCACCGTAATTTTCCTTTCTTGGGATTTTCTTTTTGTACAACATCGGGAGGTATACAAGCATACGGCACACCTGATAAGCGGTTATCGCTATAAATGCCTATGGACGCTTACAACACATTAAGTATCACTCGCGTGATGCCACCTCTGCTGCTAACACGGCTACACCTTAGGAACTTACTGGTTACTTCACTCACACACAGGAAAACAACAACCCTCGTTATTTGGCTCCAGTTTTCTGTGAGGTGGAGGTACTCCCACAGACGGGCTGCTATAATGCGCCCTATCTCTCTTAAAAACACTCAAACCAAGAGAAACAGACACATTTTTGCAAACAAATGATTGTCCTGTGTGGGAATCGAACCCACGAGCTTTTGTGTCAAAGTAGCGTTGTTAACCACTTCGTCACCGGGCTCGTCAAATATTGCTCTTTATTACTCATGTTTGAATAACAACCAAAAACTTTTACTATTTTAATTGTTTTATTTTAAGTTTAAATGTATTTATAATATTGTCTCTTAACAATAATGGAAACTAAATTCTCCAACATCAGTGGTTTTGGTCAAACTTTGACAATTTCATGTAATCTACTTTGTATGCTTCCGCTCGAGATTAGTTCATGCGAACTAGCGCCGGACGGCACAACGTAATTTGTCAATTATATCCTATTAATATTATAAATGCGGAAGTTTGTATGTATGGATGTTTGTTACTCTTTCACGCTTAAACGGCTGAACGGATTTGAATGAAATTTGGCACGTAGATAGATTATGATCTGGATTAACAAATAGGCTACGTTATTTGACTCCACGCGGGCGGAGCCGCGGGCAGCAGCTAGTATATCGATATATTGTTAAGTGAAATAAAAACTTTGTACCTCTTTTTACGAACATTACGCGGACGGAGGAGTATGAAATTTGGCACAGTAAAAGTTTATATGGAGAAGAAGTGCAGAACACTAAAACTTTTTTTATAATAAAGCTTGGAAAATACATTAAATTAATAAAAAAAATTTCACACCCTACCATGCGTTTGACACACAAATATATATACCCAAATATATGCCTTCTCTTTTATTTATGGTTAAAGTCTGTGGTCTAACTGAGAAGAGGTTAATATTATTGGTGTTGTCTATAGTCTTACTGAATGTCAAAAATAATTATGATAATGTCATAGTCATAGTTTATCGATTTTTTTTTGCTTTATAAATTAGTTATTAATAACGTTCCAACTTAAAAATTAAATGAATAATTTTCTAATAACGACGACTGGGCGACCATTACTATATATTTATACAACGTCGGGAGGCATACAAGCATACGGCCCACTTGATATGTAAAGCGGTTACCGCAGCCTATGAACCCCTGCACACCTGTGCTGCTAAGACAGCAACTCTTTAGGAGTTTATTGGCGACCTCACTCACACGCAGGAACACAACAACCCTCTAGGGAGTTGTTGTTTGGCTGCTGTTTTCTGTGAGGTGGAGGTACTTCCCCAGACGGGTTGCTTTGATAAGCCCTACCTCTAAAAAAATATTATCGGTAAAGACGTTTTAAAATAAAATTCGTAATTACGACAATAAAGGTTAATTTTTGTTTCAGGATATATTAGACGAAGCTCCAACATTACCGCTCAACAATCACACAAAAGAATGAACATTGTATATTGAATTGTAAGTATATTGTAAGACGCGGGGAATATATGTCGAAGTGCGAACGTTGAATTCGACAAATAATGATCTTCCCGGGCTTTTCATCATTCGTCGCCATTTCATGAATTGACGTCCTAGCACCCGTCGTGTTTTCTTCTCCTTAATGTCACCTCGTTTCTAATACATTAGGTTTGTCGGGGTCCGCTACCTAAGGCTAAGGATTTGCTGATAAGATACTGATTTTGACATGGAGCGACTGCTTCAGACCTCCACAACCCAGAGGGGAAACCAGACCTTTCTTAGTTAGGTTAGGTCACACGTTTTTTGCAATGTAATTTCTTGGACGTGCAGGTTTCCTCACGATGTTTTCCTTCCGAAGAGCAAGTGATAATTACAAATCCGAAAACACGAATTTAGTGGTACATGCCACGATTCGAACCTGGGACCTGTTGGTCACAAGGTCGGTTCTTATCCACTACTAGGCTATCACTGCTCTACCTCTTAGCTTATCTATTATTGTTTACTTTGTATTATGATGTAGAACCCGAGGACGGCCCAAAACTCGCCTACCACGACTAAATTGGTCATGGGTTATCAGGTGGTGGTACATGGAGACTTCGGAACCGGCAAGTGTGCAGGAAAATAGCTATGAATATTAAAGAAGCGAGCGAGGTGCTTAAGGACCGAGTAATATGGAGCTCGATTCTCTCTGCCTACTAGGTACTTAGCGTCAAGATATAGATAGATATAGGGTAATCCATCTTATTAGTGGAACTTTAAGAAACAATCTTGAAATAAATATAAATATTTAATGTCAAATAAAATCAAACATGATTAAAATTACTTGTATGTAATTATTAAAATAGTGGATGTCTCTCAATTTTTTTTATCAATTTGTGATGTTCAGTCCCAATACTTGGTAAATAAAAAAAAATATATATATATATATGACATTTTTATATGTTAAACCCAACTATTGTCACATTTTATCTAAAGTATTGTAACCAATAATTGGGTCGGTAAAAAATATTATACAGATATATATAATATTATATATATAATATTTAATAAAATATATAATTTATGTATTTCTTTTACAGATAAATTAGTCAAGTCTAGTTGGGATATAAATCATATGCCACCATAGCAGTATATAGTTTTAGTACATGAAAAATAGGAAGGGCGTGCTTCGAACGGGAAAAATGACGTAAGCATAACAATCCTAAAATGGTTTAAAAAGAGAATGTCATTTGTTATCACTGTAGTAGAGAACACGATACGCCGACAATGTACGCAAACGAAAATAGGAGAAGCACTAAAATTATCGGTAAAATAAGATAAAAAAAACATTGGCCTCTTTCAAGAATCGTTATTGAAATAATTTAATATCGACATGTACGTTAGTGTAAAATTGTTCGATATACATTTTTCAAAGATTTCGGTGTTGTTTCACCTGTTCTCGTTTGTATTTTAACGTAGAACATCGTGCGTAAATGCATCTAAAATGACACCACTACAGATCGCTCACTGAAGGCGGGCTCGCTTTTAACGGACATGCGCGCTATCGGCCTTGAGGCGACTAACACTAATAACTGTATGCTTCGTTGTGTTCATTTTAAAATGGGTATATACTAGTTACTAATTACTTTTCATATTAACTTATGTAGTGTTCCAATGGAAAACGGTTAAAGTTAACCGTGACAGGCTGCATTTGAATTGCACGCCGGCTGCAAGTTTCGATGCCGTTTTATGTAGTTGTACGACTGCATCGATACTGACTTTGCAGTCCTCGTGCAGTCAGCATGCTGTTCTAAAGACTGCACGCTGACTGAACGTTCGAGGCGATGGGCAGGGTGGAGAGGCTCCGACTGCCTTTAACTCAACCGCCTACTGTAGTGTGTCTGTGGTTTCCATTTGAATTCCATTTGAATGTTGTCGATTGACAAACTTCTAAAAGATGTAAATAATTTTGACATTTTAAAAATATGTACCTTTATTTAATTGAAATATTTGCACAATATTTGTGTTTTTGTATCATGAATTTTGCCAAGTTTCTGTCGACATTATTATTCTTTTTTAATTTGGAAATGAAATATCACTTGTAGGTACAGTGATCATAATAGGTAGGTATATATTTATATATTTTATACAGTTAAGATATTAAGGTGTAACTACATTAGAGCTGGACATGAAACAGTTGTTTGTCAGAACAGTTGTTTTAAAAGAGGTAGGGCGCGTCAAGACAGCCCGTCTTGGGTAGTACCTCCATCTCACAGAACACCGCAGCCAAATAACTCCCTAGAGGGTTGTTGTATTCCTGCGTGTGAGTGAGGTCACCAGTAAGCTCCCACGGAGTTGATGTGTAAGCAGTAGAGGAGGCATCGCGCGAGTGATACTTAATATATCGCAAGCGTTAATAATCTACGGTCGCCGCTTTACATCAGGTGGGCCGCATGCTTGTATGCCTCCCGACGTAGACTAAAAAAATTGACAACTAATTCGAAAGCGCAAAAAGATTGCAGATTGATATTTAAAAAGGAATATGGAACAAATTCAATGACTAATGGTCAGATCACACCGAGAGGCGAAGCGTCGATGCCTGAAGAGGTAATTTCGAGCTGCGAATCGAAAGGTATTAAAGGTCACACCGTACCACACCACATACCGAATCAAAGCGAAGTATCAATCTATTTTTTATATAGCATATTGACCTTTATATCTTCAAAGTAATGCGCAATTTTCTACAGAGATAAAATAGGAGTAGCGCATTCGCTTGAATAAAAGCCACCTGTATATTTTTTATTCTGTACAAAATTGTGTATTACTACTGTAAGGGATGGATTATTCGCTTAGCTTTGACTCTGCGTTAGTGGGCGTCGGGTTTAAAATATTTTCTCTTTAAGTTTCGACAAATATTACATACTCTGCCTATTTAGATCACTGATATAAAATTTAGCAAGTTAAAATGGTGCGTAGGCGACAGTAGCGCCTTCAAATGGTTTAAAGACTAATAAAAAAGCATTTATACATTTACGATGCATTTCTTATATTTATTATATATACACACTGAGTTTTAATTACTTTTAAATAGATGTCACTACAGGGCGTGGCGTGAAGTGAGGTAGCGCGCAACAAAGCTAGTAGGAAGTATCTCCACCTCACAGAAAACCACAGCCGAATAACAACTCCCTAGAGGGTTGTTGTGTTCCTGCGTGTGAGTGAGGTTACCAGTAAGCTCCTAAGGAGTCACTGTGTTAACAGAAGAGGGATCGCGCGAGTGGATACTAAATGAATTACAAGCGTTTATACGCTACGGTAATCGCTTTATATGGTGGGCCGTATGCCTTCCGACGTCATGTAAAAAAGGGCGCTTTTGTATAAATTGATATTAAATCAATCTCAAACTCGTTAAATACAAATATAGATTAATTCGTTTCCGAATAACATAATGAAATTTTGGGACACCGTCTCATAATAAATCTATAAATGATATTTTAAGCCATGTAATGTGTAATTAATTAGAAAACTCAAAATACATAGGCATTGTCATATTAAATTATGGCACCATGTTTCGTTGACTTTAGTTCTCCAATATTCGAAATAGAATCTATCTATAACTTCACACCAAATCCCTTGCGGGGTAGGCAGGGAGAACCGAGCGCCACGTGAGAAATAGAAACTACCTTTTTATGGAAGAATGTGGAGGGAAGGATACTCGTGTTAAATTAACCATCCAACATCAAGTTTTACCTTATGCCCTTTCCATTTTAACGATACGGATCTTCTTATCCCAATAATGTGCGTTCCATATATAATTAGTTATCTACGGTAATATGCTAAAGTAACTATGCATACTAGTTATCTTTCCCCGAGCTCTGTGCGGTCGTAATGACATTTGATACCTCTGTATCAAACAAAAAAACAATCGACCAGGAGGTGGACTCGGGTATTTATTATCGCGATAAGGGGATGCAATTCGGACGAAGTGGCGGACAGCTAGTAATGAAAAAATCAGAATGAGTGCACATCCTCGACTGCGAATTAGTGCAGGAACGATCTGAGGCACAAACCAGATTGGTCAGGTTAGAGCCCGTTTTTGTCCCTTCAACATCAAAATATGCAGCGTCGCGCCATTCAAATATACGATATTGTGCCACTAAAATATGCGATGTCGCTCCACCAAAATATGCGACGTCGCGCCACTAAAACATGCGACGTCGCGCCACCAAAATATGTGACGTCGCACCACCAAAATATGCGACGTCGTGCCACCAAAATATACGACGACGCGCCACTAAAATATGTGACGTGTATCGCACAATTGTCACCATGTTCATAATAAATTCTCCTTTATCAAGAACATGGTCCATTATTGAATAATGCAATTCTAATGACAATAAAGAAGCAACATTAGGATCCATGGTAGATAGCTTGGGACAATAGAAGGTCCACGATTCTAGAAAGAACGGTAAGCCATCACTACGGTAGGAGATAGTTTCGAGATGCGACGTCGCAACAATTTTCGTGACTTTCACGGATGTCGAATTCTGGAAGTCTAAAATGCACGGTACGAAGTCGGCTCATGATGACAGCTCAAAATGGTAACTATTGTACTCAATTTGTAGAACTATGTCTAGAAAATGCCTTAATTATATA
Source organism: Pyralis farinalis (assembly GCA_947507595.1). Classification (NCBI taxonomy): domain Eukaryota; kingdom Metazoa; phylum Arthropoda; class Insecta; order Lepidoptera; family Pyralidae; genus Pyralis; species Pyralis farinalis. Next base: position 5,970,443 of record OX382263.1, read on the forward strand.
TACTTCTAGTAGATGAGTATGTAATCTTTAGCATACTATAATGTATACAAAAAGAACGTGTATTTAAAACCCACTATATTGTGAACCGGTATATTCAGACCCACCCCTACATATTAGTTAATAAAAATGTACATTTACAGCATATGGATGATAAAATATGACAAATTCACAGCTTGAACAGTAGAGAGATTATAAGTAGTACGTCAATACACACACTTATGTCTTTTTTTGTTAGAGTTGGTCACACTTCAAGACTCAAATAGTTAGGCAGTGCGCTTTACATTACGAAAATCGTAACCGATCAAACTTTTCGTAGAACCGTTTAGCGATGTGAATCTTTGTATGTGCAACGATTTTGAACAATTCTTTGAAGTTGAGGTGCTTCTTTATTGCTACGTATGTCAACACTACGCATGCTTAGCTTCTCCTTGTATGAAAATTATGTGATATACATAGACGTAATAAAAAAGTCAGACGGAATCTCGCTGAGAAACAACTGAAGCACTACAATGGCGGCATGTAACTATGTGTGAGTGTCAAATGGGTTGCCAGATGGAAGAAAATTTCCCATTTCTTTAACTAAACAGAAATAAAATATTATATGATTCGTTACTGTCTTCAGAACTTGAATTTTATGGACCGTTGATTTGTAACTTGTCTTGTGCAGTCAGAACCCGTTATATACGTTTTCCCATACATTTCGCGGTCATATATGACCACCCGGGTTTCGAAGGGTTAAAATAGGTATTGATGAAAATAAATTAAACACATGAAATATAACATTACATATTCCTTTTATTATGTAGGACAAACAGATGCATACTTATTTGAAATAATGCCCAAACAAATACATCAATTTTAATGACTAGACGAGGCTCTGGCGAAAGAGAGGTAGGGCACGTTAGCCTGACTGAGGATGTACCTCCACCTCACAGATCCTCACAGAAGACGGCAGCCACTTCTCACACTCCTCAAAATGTATACTGCATATTACACTAGATCTAGATGAAATCCAGCCGCTTTCTTTTCTGGACTCTCTTATGATTTGTACCCAATCTTTAAAAAAATATTAAAGGTATGAATAATAGTTGTTCAGTAAAAGAATCATAGGATGTAAGTATATATGTATATTTAAACAAAATTAGGTATCTGAATTAAGTAAGAATTACAAGAGAACAAAAGAATGATCTCCTACATTTACGCTAATTTGGAAATTTGAGTTATGGCAACACCGGTCGATTTATTGTTTTGAAAAATTAATTTAAGCGAAAACTATTAGTTAATCAGAAAAATTACTTGCTTGCCTATGAAAAGTAATCCCTTAGCTTTTTTAAATTGTACCACTATGGTTCCGACTGCTCTTCACTACGCACGACGGCATTTTTTTTTTTTTCGGCAAGGTTATCACGCGGCGAGGTGTCGGTGTGTAATGGCGGGCGGTAGACTTACTATGGGGTGAATGTATGCGTGTTGGCTCGTACGTATAGCGACTGACTTACTATGGCGGTGCTTCAGTGTTTAGTTCGGGAGACGGTGTCTGCTTTTTTATTACGTCTATGGTGATATCATTCACCGCAACCCACTAGCACGCTGCGTTATACATTGTTAGGCCTTTGACCTATAGGTAGCCTCTGCGTGCCCATCCTACGTAGCAATGGAGTAGCGCCTTTATTCTACTACTTCTTGGCTCTACTGTACAGCTTGTTTTACTAATATCTTCACAGTGTCAAATATATTTGATCATCTTAGTTTCAGTGACTCTAAGGCTGTTATATCGAGCATACTTATCATTACGTTGTACTCGTATTTCTAATGTTTTCAGAAATATACTGATATTTTAAAAAGGTTCAAAAATGCAAAACTTCTTTTCGAGATGACTACTCATATAAGAGGGCGCATCGGAGTTTATAAATTATATATGTAGACGGCGTATATTAGATATTTTAAGAGAAAATTACATAATTTTAAGATTTTCCAAAATTAGGACCTTTTTCAAAAATTCCATGCAAACTAAATCGAATACTGTAACTGCACGAATACAATGAGAAGCTTATTCGTCTGGAATTTATGAACATGAAAACTATGCATTTACTTAAGAAATTGTTTTATGCCAGTTATTCCTTAACATCTTTTATTATAATGACATACGGCGATTTGTAAGGTTTGATTAAAAGAAAATACGCCAGAAGTCTTTATTAAAAAGCGTTTCTTACCGTATGGTAATTATCTTTCTTTTTGGTCAAGGAACCTACTAAAGTTTTCCTAATTAAAAAAACGCTATGCACTTAGTCGTGTTTTTTTTTTTTAATAAACCGGACACTGACGCCGACGCGCCCTTTTAAATATGAATTAAAATTTTAATAAAGTACGACTCTTATATGATTAGGCCATTTAGTATGGTATGATATAATAATGATAATTAATACGAAATTGTATAATGTTTCATAGATACAATTGTTATGAACATACGAACAGAATTAAAATTCCATTAAGCCATTTTTCCTTGTCATTATCGTAGTTGAAAGTACGCAAATCATTATGTATGTAATTAATATTATTTAATTTTTTTAAATAATTATAAAAATGTAATTTGCATGAAAGCAATTTTAACGATTTGAGAAGGTTGTTTATAGGAGAATGAATATGTAGACCCCGACAAATAAGATGACACATTAGTTATATATAATTTTAAAGTACACTTTATCCTCGTTTTTGAACACTAAGGCTGTACGACGTGTCTTTGTGTGCCGTCGCGACATTTTATCTATATTGCTGTACTATATAATTACATTGCAATATTTATTTAAATCAAAATTTAACACAGTGCATCATGTTCTCGTGTCGGTGTCGCATTGTAATTGTTTCTCAATAATAAAGGGAGAAATTTGCCTCTGCATAGCTGGTATATGAGGTCACGATTACCAGTCAATTGTTGTGCCAATAGAGTAACCTGGAAGGTTTGTGATGGTGGCGGATTATTTTCTTCTTATTTTCCGCATATAATGGTGCGGTTAGTTATTACATGGTTATTTAAATAATCAGACCATATCTGAAACAAAATTTATACGTTGAGTATTTTTATTCAAATTAACATAGACGTAGGTATCGTTCGAATTTCGAAGGTTCTGAAGACGTCATATGCCTGTATTTATAATCGCATGGGCGAAAGTATTCATCTTAAAGCTTTGGTTCTTTTCCATAAACTAATTTATTCTGATTAAATCCATTGGAAGCTCCTCCAAAGATCAAACTCAGTTGTTTTTTTGTGTCTAAGGTCACTAGGAAGCTTTTATCCAATATTAGCAGCGAAAGAAGCAACACGCGAACGCAACTTCATGCGTTGCAAGTGTTTGACTTGGTATTCACCATTTACATTGACTATACGCTACGCTAATGGTTTGCTGCCATCCAATTCACTTTAAAAAATACTACAACAAGAGAATTGAGACGATTTAAGAGTAAGGAAGAGAGGGTTTGGTTAATTATTTTGTTTATTGCTGAGATGATATTTAATTAGCAAAATAGATACATTTTATGTTATTATTCACGGCTGGGTTTATATGATTGTAGATGATATTTAAGTTGTAGATTTATAATAACCACCATCAATAAACTTGCACCGTAAAGTGTAAAGAAATAGTGAAATTCATTGTGGTAGCATGATCTAAAAAAAAACCTTTCTTGCGTCTTTCTTTCAACAGCTGATATCCTACAAGCATGTGTCCTTGAATAAAAATCTTATACATATAGGCATTCCGACCACGAGAATATGTATGTGTGTAGCAAAGCTAAGCTTAGTTAAGTTTATTAAAGGTAACAAAGAACATTTTTTTTTCACGAACAAAGCACTATCAACCTTTTTATAGCTGCAATAAAGACGCAAATAAATAAATTCCCCTATTTTTTTCGGAAACATCGAACAGATACTTGAGAACAGAGATACCTACGCGATTACTTTTTAAACTTTCTATTTCTTTGCCATAGAATTTTTAAATGTAAGATAACTTATTTCAGTTGATACACCACTACCGATTCCTTGCTAACTCTGACGTGTCAACTTATTTGTCAGGTTATGTATTTTTAAATTATTACTCATTCCGTGCGTTTTGTCCGAAAAAAAAAAACCGCGAATACGGAATCTCATCGGTGATTGTTCGCGTTCGTTCGGAGAACGTTGTTAACGAATAGTAGGTGTAGGTAGGCGTTTATTTTTTGGGTTATTCTACTGGTATTTATTTTGTTGTTGAATAAAATGACATTTAAAAAAGCCTTATTTTATTTCACATTGAATTTCCTCCTTCCTGCTTCGCCATGACGCTGCTGCTCCAACAGCGCAAACTAAATAACTTCCTCAGCATTGCATCTCTGATTATGGCATGTTGCCATCATCATTGTCAATGTGAAAATTCAAACAAGTGGATTGACTTTTTTTTATGACATCAGGAGGCACACAAGCGTACGACCGACCTGATGTTGTTGACGCGGTTACTGTATCCTATAAACGCTTTCAAAACATAATCACTCGCGCGAGTTGCTGTGTTGGTAACAGAGGTGGCGTTGCGAGTGATACTTAATGTATTGCAAGCGTTCATACGCTACGGTAACCTCTACATGAGGTGGGCCGTATGCTTATATGCTTACCGACGTTGTATAATAAAAGAGATTACTGGTGACCTCACTCACACGTAGGAACACAACGACCCTCTAGGGAGTTGTTATTTGGCTACGGTTTTCTATAAGGTGGAGGTACTTCCGCAGCCGGGCTCCTTTGATGCGCCCTACCTCTCTTAAAAATAAAGGGATTTTAAGGGCGCTTACAAAAATATATACTACGAGTACAATGCAAAAGTAGAAGGATGTAGTAACCGAGACTAACCTATCATGACCAAATTGGTCGTGTTTTATCGGAAGGTAGTCTTTTAGCGCCTAAATATGTCAGCGATTCGAGCCTTCTGACCAGTGGGAGAATATTTTAACCAATAAGCCGATAACTGCCGCGATGTTGATCATATTTATTTATTTAATAATCATTTGTTATTGTAACATTTAATAAAAATTTGAATTTTCACGTCGGATGCACATTTAAAATGTTTTATTTAGCAAGTGTGCCTTAAACACAAAAGTGTGATTGCACACTTTTGTATCCTAAACCAGTGCATTGGCACAGGATTAGGATTAGGAAGACATTAGGATACAGTTTATTTAAAAAAAGATGTTGAATTTATTGCTAGTGTTTGTAGTTGACATGCATGCCTTCCGTTTCCGCTTTGGACTTAAGACATGAAATGCTAGACAGAACCAAATTATCTAGGGGAGATCAGGTACAAAGCGGTGTACCAGTAACATTGGCGATATTTCGGATGTCAAGGCACACTAAGGAATATGCGGGCGGGTAAGACTCAAAAGGAAAAAGATCTCTTGCTTTGGTTCAATACCGCGTTTAAGATCGCCAATAATTCTCACAGTTCGTCTCTGAATCGCCTCGATTGAATTAAATCTTTATCAATTAAATAAACTATTTCTCAAACATTAAAGAAAATCCCTCTTTTATATTCAACATTAATCTGAAACTGAACTGTCCTCTCCCTCTGCAAAATTAATATGAGTTTGGTTACTTTCTGCTAATAATATCGTGCCAACGTGGAGTCGTAGATACTTAGACTTGTCTGGAGTCTCACTTGGACTCGCGCCTCAAGGTAACAAATACTTCGCTCGAAGCATACACCACATCCAGTTTCTCTTCGAGCTGAAAAGTAAACGCTGAAGATCTCGATATTAAGAAATGCTTCTGGCGCTGTTTAGGGAGGCTTTTTATACGTCAGGAGGCACCAAGCGTACGGCTCACCTGATGCGAAGCGGTTACCGTAGCCTATTGACGCTTGTAATACATTATCACTCGCGCTATGCTATCTCTGCTGCTAACACAGCAGCTCTTTATGAGCTTACTGGTGACCTCACTCACACGCAGGAACATAACAACCCTCTAGGAAGTTGGTGAGTGATAACAAAATCGCGATATTAACCACTGCGCCACCTAGCTCGTCAAAGAGTTGTTCTGACACCAATGCAAATGATTTCTTTTTTCAGTTCAGAACGAAAATAGATACGAGAAAGACTGTATTTTGGTATGGTTCAGAATGTAAATGATCAAACAAAAATATTTCAATATATTTTAATACATTCTACATCATATTACTACAGTCACACAATATGTACTATAAAAATGAGTATTTCTTTATTAATAAGAATAAAAAATAATGCAATTCGATAATATTAACAACTTTGATATAAAAAATAATCCTAAAATTATTTGATTCTCTGTAGTTTGGTAGAAATTGTCGCATCGACTATATGTGACAGATTTGTTGATAGTGTTCTGCAGAAATATCAGTAAACGAATTTCGAATGGGGATTATGTGTCTACTTAAATATGCTCGATACAAGGCTCAAAATTGTGTCTTTTACACGTTACTAGCCAAGACCCACAGGAGTGGAAAAAGCAGGAAAGCGGCCGCTAGGCCGGACGGTATTTTTTCATGTTAGTTTGTAACCTGTCACACAAAAAGCGGGCACGAACCACGCTTTTTTGCGTAACAGGTTGCCATCCGTCCCGGATTGTTGCTTTTCCCACCCTTGTGGGTTTTGACTTTAACTCTTTTGTTAAGCCCCCTCGAACGGTTTGAATGACCTTTGCTTAATAATTAGTAGAAATTAAACCTTATAACTAAACAAGATCATTGTCATTTTGCTGACATAGTCTTTAAAACTACAACCCCCACCTTTAATATTCCGAACTTTGTAAAAATATTAAACTCAATTATGATAATAATATTAACATTGAACAGGCCAATGACAGGTCTGCACACAGTGTCCTGGCAACTTCGAACGTGACTATTCCCTAACTAGAATACTCCCAAATCGTAGAAATATAGTTTACTCAACCCTTATGACTAGCAACACTAAATAAATCTATGGTAGCTTTGCTGACTGTATTCTGGTAACTTTGAATATGGCCTTCGTGAATGGTAGAAATTTCCCCTGTGCTGGGCTGCAGTCCGTTTCTCACTGGTGGTACTTTTCTACCATTTACTACTGGTAGAGAACTATTTGGGGATGTTGGGGCTTCTGTAAAATAAATGCATATTTTTCCATGTACGTCTATTGACAGACAAGAATATAAGCATAAAATAGTTAATAGTAATTCCTAGCGTATTATTTTAACGTCTAACATCTACAGCGCTGGAGAGGCGAAACAGGTGCCGCAAAGACGACCGAAGACGATGCGTGTGCATGCGGTTCATGTATCGGAAAGCGGAAATTCGCAGAGACGACTGCTTTAGCCTATGCAGTGATGACCGCAGCATCTATGGCATGCATCTATTAATGGTAGCGAGTGGGTTCCGGCTGGCGCTACTTCGCGTGAACTAATCGGTAGCGGAATCACACTAATTAGTTTAGATCAAATTGCTCATATAAGCATAACTCTTGCGCGAAGTATATGCATAGAGTTTAGGTATATTCAGCAACTGCGTGTGGAATTTCCCAGTTGTTTCGTTATTTTTTGATATGCGACTAGGAAGAGTTCTGTCGCCTTACTGTTAGAAGCTACATGTCCTTTCGGTTAATAAGGTCTAAGGTGCTAAAATGTCCATAGTATCAAAATCCAATATGACCAATTTAAATAGTCCACGTATTAACGTTACTTGTATTAACTTCTAGTAAAAATAGCGTACGTGCGTACGTACGAGTACATTTGGTTCCGAATTATGACGTATTTTTCTTTTGAATTTATGAGTCAATTTAACAGCCGACTTGTTAACCCTTACCTACCCTAAAAAGATAAGTAGTTATTGTAGCGAATGAGCGCTTGAAATACAAAATCGCTCGCAGCCACCCCCGCTGCTAACACGGAAGCTTCTTAGGTGCTAACTGGTAACTCCACTCACTCACAGGGACACAATAACCGAAAGTCCTTTTGTGAAGCGATTACTGCAGCCTATGGAGGTCTCAACGCAAGCAAGCTACCACAACTGTTGCTAACGCAGGAACTGCTTCCTGCAGAGTTTATTTTATTCTTTAGTAACTTTCCTCTTTCCACCTGAAGACATATACTGTGTTCTCCAGTACATTGAATGGTAAGTAGAGTCACAAATCACTGGCTACTTCCAAATAAAACCGGTAGTTATGAAATCGATATTTTTTTGCAATGTATAGCGTGGGCCATATTTTGATTGCGCAATAAAAACCACAAATGTTACGAAAATGAATGAATGTATTTAAATGAAGACCTAAAATTATTTGCTATAAATAACATAGTATAAATATATATATATATAAGTAAAAAAATAGTAATATCAATAAAACTATTTATTTAATGATGTTCATTTGACAACGAAACAAAATATTCTAACCATATACTTACTACATAAGAAAATTAAAAGTTTACAAATTTTTCAAGTCACATTATAACTTAACTACATATATGTATATTAAATAAAGTGTGGCAAAATATGGCAGGTGAATGTTTAATAAAACTTATGATTATTTGGAGGCCAATTTCTGGCCTAATTTGTTATAATAGGTGTTAAATATTTCATGTATATATTGTTAACGCTGTTGATAACAACTAAGCCAAAGAAATGCGTTTCTTCGGTGAGCGAAATCTCATTCGCCAAGAGATATCAAAAAGTGCAAAACTATATAAAACTGTGTTATAACAAATTAAATATAAAGCTAGGATCAAATAAAATTATTTGTTATACCTTCACCATCAAAGCTTTTTTTCCTCTGCATTGAAATAACACTAGGCCCCTTAGCTAGCGACCATGTAGGTACTGGGGCTTCTTCTCTTTGGATTGGTTCCAAAATATTCCTTCTAGACCTCAACACATTTGGCAGATCTCCCCTCGAATTCTCCCATCCATTTTGTGCATTTTCCATTGGCATATTATACCCGTTCTCACGTGGCAAATTTTTTGGTAGATTATTAGAATTTTCGTGTGGCAATACAGCTTTTGGTTGTTTTTCTTGCGGCAACACAGCTTCGATTTTTGACATTTGACTTTCAACTGTAAATATCTCTCTATTGTTATTTACAACTGGCATAATATCTTCTGAGTTATTTGTTTCAGAACTGCTTTGATGAATAAGCCTGTGTTTAGGCGAAACGGAATCTATTCTCTTAAGAATAGCATTTTGTTTCGGAGTTTGATGTTCTAGGGATAGTGGCGGAGCAGAAGCCATGTACTGGGAATACATGTTTCCTATCAATTCTTCTGTGCGCCTGCAAAAATATAAAATAACTTTGTACTTTTACTATAGATAGCGCCATTATTTAACTTTGTTATATATTAGAAAAAATATATAAATATTATGGAATTCAAATTCGTGAAAAACTGCTACACGAATAATTAAGTAATTTTTGTGAGTTGATTCTATTCTATGTCGGTCCCTTATTTAATAAAATCTACTCATGACAATAATCACCTTCAAATATTGACATGTACCCTTTTTAACACAAAATGCCATAGTCTGTGAAAGTTATACATTGATGGTAAAAGCTGGGTAAAAGTCAATAAAAATGAAACTTATCATTTTTTTTCACAAAGTCATACTTGTTGTCTTGTCTACTAATTGTTTCAAATGTTTTACGTACGTTATTTTTCATGTCATACCTGTTCCATGACCATGGCATAATTCATCAGCGTCATCATTTTAGCCCGTATTCGGCCACTACTGAAAAGAGGTCTCCTCCCTCATGGCATAATTACGATAATATTATTTACAAGTTATATATAGTTATAAGTTATAGTCATAATATGAAATATTTAAAAACATAGATATGATAAGTCTACGATATTTTTTTCAGATCGATGTTTAAGGAACCATTGAGGAGTTTTTAAGGTTACTTTCAACTTTCATCGTTAGACCAGTGTACTAATAAACTGCAACTGCCCTGTAGCGCGGCGTGTGTCAATTTTTGAATTTTGTCAAGCGATCTGACAGCAGCGACGTTTAACGAAACGTCAAAATGTACGCATTTTGACACACGCCGCGCTGCAGTACAGTTGCAGTTTTTTAGTAGAATCGCCCTACAGATCGATGGCTCCGTGTCACTCTACTATCATCTGAGCAAATTTTATGATGTCCAACAGTTAATGGTAGAAATTTTGATCCTTATATTTAATTATATTTGTTTCTTTTTTTTACAACGTCGGAAAGCACAAAAGCATACAGCCCACCTGATTATTTTGTCCCACCACCGCTTAAAGTAAAAGATGGTTCAGATGGAATTTATTGATGGCGAAAATCGACTTCTTTATAGGTTAATTTAGGGGATCAGACAACATTTCAAAAAGTTATTTAAATTAATCATAACATTTATCGACGAGCTCGGTGGCTCAGTGGTAGAACGTGCTGTTACGCTACTTTGACACCAACGCTTGTGGGTTTGATTCCCACACAGTACAAACATTTGTGTGCATGAACATGTCTGTTTGTATTGGTCTGGGTATTTTCTATGTATAATAAGAATGTATTTACAAAAAAAAAAATATGTACGTATGTTTATCAGTTGTCTAGTACCCATAACACAAGCTTCGCTTACTTTGGGGCTAGATGGCGCTGTGTAATTTGTCCGACAGTATTTATTACAGTATTATATATTTATATAAAATTATTTAGATAAAAATCTCGTGAAAATAGCGTTCTATGTAATCTCAGAACGCGTCACATTATTTGTGTGTAAAAAACTACAATCCATAGAAACTATTATAGCAATTGAGGGATATTTATGTTTGTAGCACTTGTTTTGTTAGTTTGTGGGAATAATAGTTTTTACAACTGGCAATTTGTTTACACACAAATGACGTCACGCGTTCCGAGAACACATCTTTCTTTTTTTTCTTCCGGTATTTTTAAATAAATAATCTTTAGGCATACTATTCGGTAATTTGAAGGTTTATTTATTTAAAACTATACTTTCATAGTGATAAATATCCATTATGATTCGTTTGAATAATTTTTGGAAATGTCTGATCTTGTACTTCTATATAATTTTAGCTAAGGCCATAGGGACCCTAGAGCTCTACTCGCTGAACACAAGACGATCACCACTAACTAATATTAACCGAAGAGCACTGTGGCGGCATAACCACTATTCTGGGAATATGCAGAGAACTGAACTCTTGACGAACACATTTTTAATCTGATGCTAAAAAGACAACAAAGGTATATACAATGATATTATAGTAAGTAAAGATTACGTTATATGCTTACAAAACTAAATAAATAAATGATGCTACATAGCTGCGGCGCGCACACATACGTATTTCTTATTGTACACATATTGCCAAATGAAGTAAAAACAGAGTAAAAGAGATGGCGTAATAAAAACAATAAGAACAAAATAGACAGCTAGCGTTTGTTATTTGCACTTAAATTGATGCAAACGTCACTCTGATCACCAATCACTGCACGTTGGTGATCTACGTTAGTGTGCTATGTGTCCTTGTCACTACAGTTGTGGATGGAATATGGTTGTCCTTTTCTTTGAAGTCACCATAACATGGCGTTATATTTGTTTTACGAGAGATTAAAATACAATAATATATAATTATTTTGGTTTAATTACTTGTGGTATGTGATTCCGTGGAGTTTGTTTGTTTTGCTGCCGTAATTAGTACATTTGCGCATAACACACGACGGAATTTTTACAATTACACCGAAATATAAACTCGACTATCGTGAATTGACAAGCAGTTGACGGTCCGCACGGTCGAGAGCGACTGAGGCCAGAGGCAACAATTGTCTCCTTTCGTACGCTTCATTCTCGGCGCTCTAGTAACTTATCTTCCTTTTTTTATAACATCATTGGGTATATAAATGAAAATATATCAAAGAGATTCTAACTTACTATTCAGTAAGTGGAGTTCAAGACACGTTCTAAGAGAACGTGTGATGCTGATGCTATTTAATTATATCATTCATCATCATCATAATTTCAGTCTGTATTCGTCCAATGCTGAACATAGGCCTCCCCTCTAGAGTGCCACTCGTCTCGATCCTGTGCCACCTGCACATGCATTTAATTTAATTGCATTGCATTATACCACAATCAATATTACTTCCTTATTGCAAACATGTTAAATGTAGGTTCATATCTATGATAGGGATCCACATCAGGACCTTCACCTTAGGTGGTGAGACTCTGTCCTGAGTAATGAAAGCACGTTAATAATATCAAAGGTTTTGTACCTGGTGAGTGGTATGATGACAGTCTGCGCGGCTCCGTTGCTGGGGTGGTAGGCGTTGTGCCCGAAACTGTCCAAGTCTGAACCTCCTCTCACCTGTAATATTCGTACACCCTAGTGTTAGTATTATGAGAGTTAACAATCAAGACCGCATACATACAACCTAAAATTGCAACCAAATTTCCTGAATGGTTGAAGCAATCCTGTGACCAAGTGTGGGTAGGTCGGTGGCGCAGTGGTATAACGCGCTGTTACATTACTTTGACACCAATGCCACGAGTATTGGTTTGATTCCCACGCAGGACAAACATTAGTGTGCATGTATATGTCTGTTTGACTTGGTGTGGGTGTTTTTAAGAGAGCTAGGGCGCATTAAGGCCCGTCTGGGGAAGTAGCGGAAGTAGGTTTCTGTAAGGTCCTCTCAGAAAATCGCAGCCAAACAGCAACTCCCAAGAGGGTAGTTGTGTTCCTGTGTGTGAGTGTGGTCTCCAGTAAGCTCCTAAGGAGCTGCTGTGTTAGCAGCAGCGGTAGCATCGCGCAAGTGATACTTAATATATAGCAATCGTTTATAGGCTACGGTAACCGCTTTACACGTGGGCTGTATGCTTGTATGCCTTCCGACGTTGCTTATAAAACAAAGTAAGCTCTTGAGGACTCACTACGTACGGAACCCTAAAGTAAGTATGAAGAGGTTGTCACAAAGTCGGCAATACAAAACTATTCAAAACTCACTACTACGACATAAGACGCATAGGTGTATGTGTATACTTGATGTGGCGTTGTTTGTACTTACCTCCATGACTCCGATTTGCGTGGTGCGAACATGATACGGGAAGTTTTTGTTGGCGAAAACAGGCAGAGTCAGTAGCTGAAACGATACGAACATGACGTGAACATAAATGAATAGCCTGTATATATATAAATAAAACCAGGAGTAACTAAAATATTTACTAGTACTAAATCTTCACATCAAGTCTCTTACGGAGTAGGCAGAGAGAACCGAGCGCCACGTAACTCGGTCCTTACACAACTCGCTCGCTAGCCTTCAGAACCCGTTATATACCTTTTCCCATACATTTCGCGGTCATATATGACCACACGGGTTTCGAAGGGTTAACATTCATAGCTCTTTTCATGCAAGTATGCCGGTTCCTAGGTTTTCTGACAATACTCTCTGATAACACGACTAATTTAGTCATCGTAGGTGAATCTTGGCCTTCCTCGGTTCCTACATCCTTTTACTTTACTTTCGAAAAATATTTGAACAATTAAATAGTTAATAGATTCAGGCGTTGCTTTGCGAAAGTCAAATTTATAGGCAATTTGATCTAAACTACTTTGTGTGCTTCCGCTCCCGATTAGTTTGGGCGAACTACTGCCGGCCGGCACCCACCCACTACCGTTAGTAGATGCATGCCGCCGCTGCCATGGCTGCTCCGGTCGTCTCTGCTTCGGCTGCTCCGGTCGTCTCTGCGAGTGTTCGCCATCTGAAATGTGAACCGCATGCACCCGCCACCGTTGCTGTCCTGGCTGCTCCGGTTGTCTCTGCGACACGTGTTTCTCTCCACGAGGCATCCTCAGGCGCTGTAGATGTTAGTCGTTAAAATAACATGTTAGCATGCAGCCATGGTAGCGGCGGCATGCATCTACTAAAGGTAGCGGGTGGGTGCCGGCCGGCAGCAGTTCGCACGAACTAATCGGCAGCGGAAGCACACAAAGTAGTTTAAATCAAATTGCCTTGAATAATTAATTCAAAGCGATTTTAACAGTTGCATCATTTCTCGTCTTTGGTATAGATCTGTGACAGTCGGATGGATGGACGCAGTCGTACCAGTCCCTATGGCTGTCTCCAACATCCGGCATTACGTCAGCTAGATGGTACTACATCAGCCTGCCCGAATACAAAGTTTCGTGATGATGCCACAACTTGAAGTGGTTGAAATTTGGCTAAAAAGTTACCATCCGTCTGAATTTACTCTGACATTCGGTATTCTGTAAGTGGACTTTGCCATGCTTTTTAATTTGTCCGATTTTTTTCCATGTATAACATTTTATTTTTAAAATTGAAATAATCTACTAAAACTACTATCAAATCAGTTATCAATGATTTAAATGTGCGTGTATGAAGTAGATAAAAGAATGTATTTTTTTTTATTTCTGGCTGTATCCCAACTATTGTACTCGTAATATTGAAATATCGTAGCTTATAGGACATATAGTTGGAATTAAAAAACGTGGTAAAAACAGCACTTACCTGTAGGAAATAAATTAGTATTGTCGACACCTTAGTGTTAACAATTGCTAACTACCAACCAATTAAAACCATTCATTTTGATGTTGTTGTTTAAAAAAAACATTTTCTACTTGTTTATGCCGTTCTGTAAGTTGTAAATTTTTTGGACTACTACTATGAAAAACTCACCAGAAACATAATGTGTCCGCAGAAAGTTATGAATAATAGTACAGCGGTCACCACGCTCTCACGTACCCATTTGTCTGCGGTGGAAAGTTGAATAATAATTAGGAATATCTTTGAGAAATCAACTCGTAACACAATAACACGGTGACACGAATTTATTGGCTCTTTAGCCGACCATTTGACTGTTGAATTGCCCCGGGTTTCAGTAGGCCTAATCCTCTGGGATAAGTTGGAGTGGACTCAGTTGACTAAAGTTGAAAAAATATATTTCGTAGTTAAACAATTAAAAAATATCGCCCATAACCCTCACTACCCAATTTCATTCGGCTTAACACCCTGTACAATTTATATAACAGGACATCGATACAATTCTGATCTGTTCATAAATACGATTTGCTCATTATTAGCGTGAAGTCATAATGACCGCCATTGCCAGGGTATACGCCCCCACGCATTGGAAGGGTATACATTTGATCTAAAACGATTGGGCATTGGATCTAAAACGGTCGCGTAATTTGCGCTCCCGAAAGGGTTTTCTTGCGAGAAACGTTAGCTTGTCGAATGGACTCAATGATGAGATGACTCCCAAGAGACTATAATCACTCTAAACCATTTCATCTTTTAATATATGGAGAGTTAGGGCGATCCATCGAAACAGATCGACTGGGGAAGTGCCTTACAGGAAACCGTAGACACATCCCTCTTTTTTTATACGAGTCGGGAGACATACAAGCATACGGTCCACCTGATGTAAAGTGGTTAACGTAGCCTATGAACGCTTGTAATACATTAAGTATCACTCGTGCGATGCCACCTCTGCTGCTAACACAGTAACTCTTTACTAGTGACCTAACTCACACGCAGGAACACAACAACCCTCTAGAGAGTTGTTATTTGGTTGTGGTTTTCGGTGAGGTGGAAATTCTTCCCCAGACGGTCTGCTTAAAAACATCCAGACCAAGACAAAAAAAACAATCATGCACACAAATGTGGGAATCGAACCCACGAGCGTTGGTGTCAAAGTCGCGTCATTCGCCACTGCGCCAGCGAGCTCGTCACTCTGATTAGGTATGTAGACATACGTACTTCGGTTACGCACTGCCCTGAAAGCTTTTCTACGTCGTAAACATTGTTAACTTACCAACATAGGAATTGGCGGTGAGTATCAACAGCGGGCCTGCGTGGAACCACAGAGTGCCACAAATGAAGAACGGGCAGTAGAATATGTTCTGTGAAACAAAATTACAGTACATAAAAGTAGTGGCGTTACCAATGACGTAAGAGTAATAAGTGCTCATATGATGAGCAGAAACATCTATGAGCAATGAAAAGTATTTTTTGAAGTGAAAACTTCTTTAGCGGCGTTGTGCACTTTTTGGGATGAATAAAAAATGTTAAACTCGCGTCAGGACACGTGATTCTGACCGTAAGATTTTGGTGAGAATTAGAACTTAAGTTCGCTGCAGCGCTAAAACATTAGTTACCTCTAATTACGCAATTAAAACATGAAGCGCTAGATCGTTCATAGGGCATTATTTTCTCGCGACCAAAACGTTGTAAGCGCCATGAAATTCTTGGCGCTTACGCCTTTCGTTCAACGTAGTTTATCAACATCGCTGTTTGTTTTAAGCGGCGCACATTTACATACATGATAGTACTTTTATACTGATAAATAAAGCAATTCGTGCAAAATTATTCCCTAACCATTCCAAAATATTCAAAAATGTACAACGTTAATGTTCAACTTTTCACTTCTGCCGGCACTCCTAGAGTGGAACCCGTTTTTTTTTATATTACGACAGATAGCAAACAAGCATGCGGTCCGCCTGATGTGAAGCGGTTACCTAAAATGCATTAATTTTACATATAAGCAAGATATACATAAAAATTATTGCTTTTCTAACAATTGACTGTAATTTCAATTAATGTTGAATAAGGGTTCCCGTGGCGTTGTGCCCAAGATCTTGGCGGCGTTACCTTGCTGTATAGCAATGCTTATACAAGAACCTTTTATAAGAAAGATACTTAGTCTATTGCAAGCGTTCCTAGGCAACGGTAACCACTTTACATCAAGCGATTCGTATGCCTCGTTGTATAAAAAAACACATGTATATAAATATATACATAAATCCGTACAGAAATCTGTATAAATAAATACATACACTACATAAATACACATTTATTACTTTATTATTCTTGACAACGGATGGGCAATCCCCTATCTGCGACGGCAGTTTATTCCAGAGCAGCGCTGCACGAACAATGAAGCGTGAGTGCATTAAAGAAGAAATTTGTGTGTGAATAGTTCAAGGTTTGGATGTGACAGGGGTCTAATGGTATAAGGCTGGAGAAGTTCACATTTCTATACCTTTTCGGGATACTTCTTGACTGTGAAGAAAGTGGAGTATGCAAACACCAGCCAGGCCAAGATCCTGAGCACGATGAGACCGTACCCGGCTGGACTCTCGTAGAGATACAGCACCTCGCCAGGGTCGAAGGCCTGCGGAGAGATCGTTTTACACCGATGACAAAAATGGAGAAGGTTCTATGTTTATCGCGTATGATTCTTTTTATGTATGCTCACGGAAACCTTAATTCTTAATGGATTTGGGTCATCTTTGCAATCAATGCCATCCTCATCTGCATGCCATCATCATCATCATCACTTCAGCCCTTATTCATCCACTCATCACATCCACAGAACATGGGCCTCCCCTCTGGAGAGTCATTCGCCTCGATCCTGTGCCACCTGCATCCATCGACCCCCTACAAACCTCTTGAGGTCGACGCTCCATCTAGTAGGAGGTCTTCCTACATTGCGTGTACCACTACGAGGACGTAATTCGGGAAAATTCCTTCGGTAGCGTTTCTCGGTTATTATACGAACTACGCGGCCAGCTCGCTGGGGCTTTATTTATTCTTTATTGCACAAACAAATAGTACATAATAATCATTGACTAATACAGTGTACAAAGGTGAGCTTATCTCTTCAAGAGATTTCTTCCAGCCAACCCTAATGAATGTGGAACGAAATTGTACAAGGGCTATAACAAATATATGTGCCAACTAGCAAAATAAAAACAGATACTCACAATAAAAAAAAAAATATACATACATACGACATACAACCACATACATATATACAAGTATATATATACATACATATAGTTACATACTATTTGTCGTTAGATGATAACATATTTAGATAGTGCGTCTTTAGTCTTCTCTTGAAACTAAATACAGAAGGACTCTCTCTTATCTCTAGTGGTAATTTATTCCAAAGTCTAGCAGCACATACAGTAAACGAGTTAAAAAAGAATTTTGTGTTTGCTAGAGAGAAATGTAAAGTTTTTATATGGCAGGAACGTTGGGATTGAGTTGGTCTCGGTCGAAGTTGGACTTACCTAACTGAAAAACCAGTCCTTGGTAGACATATTCGTCAATAACTTCGAGCTTAGTGCTTCCAAGCGTGTAACATGGACATTCGACATGATATGTCTTGTCCGTGATGACCATGGACAAGACATATCATGTCGAATGTGAAATGAGATTCACCTGGTTGGAAACACTATTAAGATCTTTTTTTTATACTACGTCGGGAGGCATACAAGTATACGGCCCACCTGATGTTAAGCGGGTACCGTAGCCTATTATCAACTCCTTTAGGAGCTTACTGGTGACCTCACTTACACGCAGGAACACTACAACCCTCTGGGGAGTTGCTATTTGGCTGCGGCAATTTCCTGTGAGGTACTTTCCCAGACGGGGTGCGTTGATGCCTTACCTCCCTTAAAACATCTAGACCAAGCAAACAGACATGTATGCACGCAAATGTTTATCTTCCGTGGGATGCGAACCCACGAGCATTGGTGTCAAAGCCGCGTCATTCACGTCTGCGCAAACGAGCTTGTCATAATCTCACCTTAGCTTGGTATATAAACAACACCACATAGGTCAGGATGTAGCTGCACATGAAGATGGTCAGCTTCACCGTGAAGCCGACCTTCAGGCGACCCCTCGTGATTGTGTACCCTTTGGCCAGCAGCACAAGGAGCAGCAGGAACGTTGTCTCTGATACACCACATAGGAACTGACCTGGGAAGAAACCTCAAATCAATAAATCACTTGACGTCGCATGAAGGCACACTTTAGTCACGAAAACTTAATGATTCAGCTTGCCCGTAGCTCGAATTGTTGAGATCTATGTATCTATAACTTCACGCCAAATCCCTTGCGGGGTAGGCAGTGAGAACAGAGCGCAACGTGACACGATCCTTACATACCTCGCTCGCTTCTTTAACATTTATTGCTCTTCTCATGCACGCTCGCCGGTTTCTAAGGCTGGTCACATCACCTTCGACGAGCAAGTGAAAAGAGCTATGAATGTTATAGAAGCGAGATAAGTGTGTAAGGACCGCGTCTTATGGCGCTCGGTTCTCTCTGGCTACCCTGCAAGGGAACAGGCGTGAAGATATACATACGTACGAGTTTTCCCAATGCTCCATTCACACTATTCCCAACACTCGCTCGTTAGCATTACATTAGCGGTGTACCTACCATCCCTGCTGAAAGTGCACCCAAGATATACAATCTGATTCGCTCGTTCCAACACTTCATCATCAACCGTAATCCTTACAGATGTAATATTTAGACAAATTGAGCCGAGCTACTGTCCAATGCGAGGATATATATATTTTTTTATACAACGTCGGGAGGCATACTAGCTTACGGCCCACCTGATGTAAAGCAGTTACCGTAGCCTATTAACGCGTGTAATATATTGATACAGATAATAAATCCCTGAAGAGTTATTGTGTACCTGCGAGTGAGTGAGGGCACCAATAATTTGTGTGTGTGTAAAATGCTGTGTTAACACAGCAACTCCTTTAGAAATTAGAAAGCAGCAGAGGTGGCGCGAGTGCTAATGTACCTATTGCGAGTGTTCATAGGTTACGGTAACCGTTTTACATAGGTGGGCCGTATGCTTGTATGCCTTCCGACGTTGTATAAAAAAAAGCGTGGTTCCTAGGGTTCCTGATACCTTCTGATAACACATGACCAATGTGGTCGTGGTAGATCTCTAGGTAAAGTCTTTGCCTTCCTCGCGCCTACTACGAACCTATTAACCACTTGACGTCGCATGAAGGCACCCCTCACTCACCATAACGTTGTGTTTTAACGCCTAAATATATCAGCGAATCGACCCTACTTACCAATGGGAGGACATTTTAACCAATAAGCCTATAAGTGACGCGATGTCGATACGTGAACTAACCAGTAAGAGCTCCGTATTTTACTTTACCCCCCGACCCTTAGAGGCGAGTATTTTTACTACGCAAAATCCTGTCATTGGATCCCCATAGGTTGTAGTCCTTCATGTCTCCTACATCCATGATATGTATCGACTAAAACAAAATAGGGGGAGAAACTCCACTCACCAACAATCTTTGCATTAGTACTTCCAACCCCGTTAACAGCGTATCTTATATACGCGAGACTCTGCAACACCACGCCGCTGTGCTGCATCACGATGGAGACCAGGAACAGCTTGTACGTGGAGTGCAGGAGGTGCCTCGACTTCAGCTCCACGCTGCACATCACCACGGCTATCATGACGATCACATAAGCGAAGGTGTAGGCTAGGAGGATAGGGAGAACATCTGGAAAAAGATACACGTAAATATGTTTAGGATCACTTTCTTGTCTGTCTGCCGATCTGCCCGTCTGTCAAGACCATTTTTATCAGGGACAGATGGAGATATCAACCTGAAATTAATATCAAATACTCAGGTATGCAATCCCTGCGAGCAGTGAAAATATCAAATGTCTCGTTTATGTGCATATTTTGACACTCGCAAAGGAATCAAAACCTATAGGGTACTTCGCGTTGATCTAGAATCATGAAATAAAATATATCAGAAAATTTGTAGCTAAATCACAAAAGGAAATAATACTTTTCCAAAAATAATTTGCGAAAATATTTTTTTACGGAACCTTATGTGCGCAGTCGGACTCGCACGACTACTTTTTTTATATAACGTTGCAAGGCCTCAAACAACTAAACCACCTGACTGATGCCACCCAGCGCTCACAAAAAGTTGTGTTTTAGCGTCCTAATATCTTAGCGATTCGATTCTACTGACCAATGAGAGAACGTTTTAACCAATAAGCCGATAAGTGCCGCGATGTTGATCCGCGAACTAGCCAATAAGGGTGCGCGTTCTTTCTATACAACCTGAGATATTTCGATACAATGTAAAAAAACACAGTCACGCGCACCGTCGCTTAGCGCGTAGCAGTGTGGGATCCGTCTTACCCACCGACCCGTAGTAGCGAATTGAGTTATTACATAATATCGGTGACATGGGCTCCTTCTCACTTCATGTTTACGATCCATCTGACGTAAAGTATCGCTCGCGCGTTCCCATCTTTACTGCTAACACAGCAACTCCTCGTGACTGGTAACCTCACTCACTCGCAGGAATACGATATTATTAAGCAAGGCATCAAAGCAGCCCGTCTGGGGAAGTACTTTGACATCATAGAAAACCGAAGTTAAATAACTTCCTGGGGGGTTGTTCCTGCCAGTTAGTAAACTCCTAAGAAGTAACTGTATTACGACGAGCTCGGTGGCGCAGTGGTGAAACGCGCTGTTACGCTACTTTGACACCAACGCTCGTGGGTTCGATTCCCACACAGTACAAACATTTGTGTGCATGAACATGTCTGTTTGTCTTGGTCTGGGTATTCTCTATGTATAATCAGTATGTATTTAAAAAATAAAAGTATTTACGTATGTTTATCAGTTGTCTAGTACCCATAACACAAGCTTCGCTTACTTTGGGGCTAGATGGCGCTGTGTAATTTGTCCGACAATATTTATTTATTTATATTAGTAGGAGAGGTGGCATCGCGCGAGTATATGTGTGATACATAATGTATAGCAAGCGGACATAGGCTATGGTAAACGTTTTAAATCGGGTGAGCCGTATGCTAGTATGCTTCTAGATGTTGTACGTAAAAATCTCCTCATGAGCGTATTAGTAACCTCACTTACACAACAAAGCAACTCCTTGGAGCTTATAGATGGCCTTAGTCACACGCAAGGACACCTTCAGGGAATTGTTATTAGCTGTAGTTAGAAGTCAATTTCAAAACTTCCTACTCCTACAAATTTCTTCTGATTAAATTCGTTGTGAGTTCCAAGGCAGCTGTATTTTAACCCCCGGGACAGCAATGAACTTCACTGTTCATTGCCTTTTTGTGGTCGCCGCTGTTAATTCTGGCTACACAGGAGACACAGTGGTGGGTATGAGTGGTGGGCCTGTCCCGTTAGCTGTAGTTTTCTGTGTGAAAACACCCAAACCAACACCAACAGACATGTTCATGTCACACAAATGTTTGTTCTGCGTGGGAATCGAACCTACGAGCTTCGGTGTCAAAGTTGCGTTATTGACCGCTGCGTCAACGAGCTCGTTAAAATCGCTATCTAGTCTCAAACTAAGCAAAGCTTATGCTAAGGGTTCAAGACAACTGATAAACATACATAAATATCTTTTTTTGTAAATTCATACTTCAACACAAAAAAACCACCCAGACCAAGGCAATGTTCATGCACACAAGGGTGGATGAGCTCGGTGGCTTGGTCGTGAATGACGCGACTTTGACACCAACCGAGCGTTGGTGTCAAAGTTCGTTGGTTCGTGGGTTCGATTCCCACACAAGGCAAACAATTGTGTGCATGAAAATGTCTGTTTGTCTTGGTCTGGATGTTTTAAGAGAGGTAGGGCGCATAAAAGCAGCCCGTCTGGGGAAGTACCTCCAACTCACAGAAAACCTCAGCCAAATAACAGCTCCCTAGAGGGTTGTTGTGTTCCTGCGTGTCAGTGAGGTCACTAGTAAGCTCCCAAGGAGTTGCTGTGTAAGCCAGCAGAGGAAGCATCGCGCGAGTGATAATTAATATATCGCACGCGTTAATAGGCCCCGCTTTACATCAGGCGGGCCGTATGCTTGTATGCCTCCCGACGTAGTATAAAAAAAAAAACACAAATATTTGCTTTGTGTGGAAATCGAACCCATGAGCGTTGGTGTTAAAGCAGTCATTGCTAGTTATTCCACCAGCGAGCTCGTCAAGTCTTGTTGAATGTGAACTGACGGTGGGAGTACTTACAAAACTCATCAGCCGAGAAGTGTTCGTGCCAGAAGTCACCGTCCGGGCCGTTGGTCATCAGAAACTTGTATGTTACGTCCAAACCCTGAAAACATTATTTATATGCATAACCAAAAAAAAACGAGTGTGCTTTAGACCACACGACTGAAGTAAAACTTCTTTAGCTCCATAGTGTGATACAGACAATAGGCCTGCACTGTGGCTTAAATACGAAACTTAACTCTCTATGAGAGAAAGAAAATGTGTGCTCGCACCTCTCTCTCTTTCTATCTTCACTAACTTATATCTCCCTCTCAACTTCCATTCGCCTCACCCGATCACACTTTTCGTAACGCTCTCGTCACGCATTCACCAGCTTACTCCGCAAGTCAAGCGTGCGTAAAGAAGTTTTACTTCAAAAACTAAACGCAGTCAAAGAATGTAATACACTAGCGCGAAAAGAATCGACACTTAAGCGTGTAAAATGCATGCTCAAGTAAATGTTTTACATGATCATAAAATCGCCCACGCCTATGTCCGTGTATCAGGACTTGTGAGGGGGCAGCGCGCGGAGCGTACAGCGGGCAGTCGGGCGACTGCCACCGCTAGGGCGTAGGCTAGCGTGTCGCTCGTCACCACGGATGTGCTACCGAACATTTACGTACGTTGTTTTATCGATTATTATGCGCATAAAGCGCGAGTCAGCCACACTTATTACCTATATATTCTTGTACAAGTTTACATTACCTACTTAATGTACATATATTCTTCTTTGGTATGGTGTCTAATTTATTTCCGTATCAAGGTCACTGACGCTCGAACTGTCTTGTAGAGGGAATGTCACTGCTGTGCCACTGCCACTGCGGCATTTTGGAAGGGCTTCGCGCCACTCTCATTGTTAGTACTATCACCTCTACAGGCCAAGTCTGGCTCTGCATATTTGTAAAACAAAAATTACAAAACCGAATTTTCGTGAAATGAATAGAGTTTTTTGATCTGAATTACGTTCACGTAAGTCTGTGTGAATCCACACAGTGCAGTAAACGCATCTTAGAGCTACCGTAGTTACATAAGGCCTTATACCTATCACAGTTACATAGACAGAAGGCACCTTAGGAACGCCGCGCATATGTGATTTTAGTAGTGGCCGTCGGCGCTTTTCTGAATCTAAACGTAACAACTAAACATATTACATCATACACGCAAAAAGAAAGTATAATAGTTAAATCGCGCGATTCTAATACTTACCATAATAGAGTCACTAAAACGCGACTCAGTATCGTTACAATCTACAAATTGCACGATTCAAATTATTTGATCAAAATAGGGTCGCTAAAACGCGGCGCAGAATCGCTACAATTGCTAAATCGAACGATTCAATTGCTTTGATCAAAATAGAGTCACTAAAACGCTACACGACATCTCTACAATCAGTAAATCTAACGATTCGAATGCTTTGACCAAAATAGAGTCGCCAAAACACGACTCAGTATCGCTACAATCTACACATTATGCGATTCAAATTATTTGGTCAAAATAGAGTCGCTAAAACGCGGCGCTGAATCGCCACAATTGCTAAATCAAATGATTCAATTACATTGATCAAATAGAGTCACAGTACAGTGCGACACAGCATCTCTACTATCACTAAATCGAACGAATTGAATGCTTTGACCAAAATAGAGTCGCTAAAACGCGACTCAGTATAGCTACAATCTACACATTATGCGATTCAAATTATTTGATCAAAATAGAGTCGCTAAAACGCGACTCAGTATAGCTACAATCTACACATTATGCGATTCAAATTATTTCATCAAAATAGAGTCGCTAAAACGCGACTCAGTATAGCTACAATCTACACATTATGCGATTCAAATTATTTGATCAAAATAGAGTCGCTAAAACGCGGCGCAGAATCGCCACAATTGTTAAATCAAACGATTCAATTACATTGATCAAATAGAGTTACAGTATAGCGCGACACAGCATCTCTGCTATCACTAAATCGAACGAATTGAATGCTTTGACCAAAATAGAGTCGCTAAAACGCGGCGCAGAATCGCCACAATTGTTAAATCAAACGATTCAATTACATTGATCAAATAGAGTTACAGTATAGCGCGACACAGCATCTCTGCTATCACTAAATCGAACGAATTGAATGCTTTGACCAAAATAGAGTCGCTAAAACGCGTCTCAGTATCGCTACAATGTACATACATATTGCGCGATTCTAATGCTTTAAGCAAAATAGAGTCGCTAAAATATTGGCTTGACTTTACCTATCAATGTAGGCAGATAAATTCAAGAAGCTCAGCGACTGTTACTTGTAAAAACTTGCATTTTCCATATTCAGTACAACGTGTCGAGACTTGCAAAGCGCCGCCGCTGCCGTCGCCGCCGTCCGTAACGCTTATTCGGACGTTCAAAGGGGCGAAATACGACTTGTGGTGTGTGTGCTTGCAATCTTGCATGAACTTGTTTGATTCTTCACCAAAATAAATACGTATGCCAAGGATAAACGTTACTCATTTGTTTCCGGAACTTCGAAAAGAAAAGTAAAATAAAGTGAATCGATGTTAGTGTTTGCCAGTGTCGGAAAAAGTAAGTGTTGTAATACCTATATTTGTAATATTTGCGTGTGGTAGGTACGTATTAAAAATTAAATACTTAACAGAGTCATTTTTAGATACTTCCATAAAAGAACAGAAAGCCGAGAAAGGTTTATCTTTTTGTACCTACTTTACTAGTATTTTTTTTTACCCAACTGTGTGGCGGTTCACTAAAGGAGAGAATATATTATGATTGACCAGCATGATTGTAAATATTTCAGGTTCCTAATGCTAAATGATTTAATTAAATATATTTTCGTAAATTGTACGCGTCTTTATGTACCCGTAACGTGTGGAATAGAAAGAAAGAAACAGAGCGAGAGTGAATGCGTGGCACTCGAACACAAAAGTACAGGTTGAAGCTGCTAAATGTTTCACGATATTACCGGTAGATGGCGCTATAGTTAAAATATTATTATTTAATATAATTAATACTAAATATTATTAAGTTATTAATGTTAAATATTTATTTAATGATGCCAGAGAAGTATAACTTCTCACGCGCGTACATAAGTACACGCACCCAATTTTATATCAAAATATTATTTAAAAGTATTTTCTATCGAATTTACAGAAATATATCAAAATATATTTATGAAACACTGTTTAACATTACATTAAAATCGGTTCAGCTGTATTCATAAAACTCTATTATGGATTAAGATCCATAATAGAGTTTTTTATTGCTTTTAATAATAAGAATCAGTTTGCCGTCGGTACTTTGTTTATTTCATTGTAATAATTAATTAGGTAATCCTATTCTGTTAAAATAGCCATATCTTGTTGAGTAAGATCGCCTTATGATTACTAAAACAAAGTTTTTTTATTTACAGGTAGTTAACTGATACGAAACATGGCTGAATCTAAGAAGAAATGTCGACAGTATAATGTTGATTATTTAAAATTTAGTTTTATTTCATCAAAGGCAGACAAGCGATTACCCATATGCCTTTTACGTAACAAAGTTTTAAGCAATGACTCTATGAAACCATAGAAACTCGAAGATCATCTAAGAAGGTGTCATCCTGATAAAATAGGTAAAGATTTGAAATATTTTTGATATATTGAAGGAAAAATAAGAAAAGAGACCCACCGTGCACAGTATGTTCGCTTTAACATCTGAAAGTAACGACGATGGCTTGCGGGCCTCTCATTACTTATAGCGAAATCTGGAAAACCGCACACCATTGGAGAACAGTTAATTTTACCCGCTGTTGAAGAGGTTTTAAAAACTGTTCTGCACAAATCTCCTTTTGACACATTCAAAAGAATTCCTTTGAGTAACAACACTGTACAAAGAAGTATTTATTGATGAAATGAGCTCTGATATTGAAAGTTTCTTGAATCTGCAAACAACTCATTTTTCTATTCAACTGGATGAAACAACATGAAATTCATGAAGAGCATTCGCGAAAACTTTGAAAACGGACACTAAAGATGAATCAATATTTAATGATTTTTTTTAGGGAAAAATCGATTCCATCACACTCGTTATTTCGGTGGCAACAGATGGTCCTGCCATGGTCGGGCGATATCATGGCCATCGTATAAGCCATCATAAAAGAATTATACCAGAGGTAACTGCAATTCACTGTATCGTCCACCCACAACACCTAGTAGCGAAAAATTTGGGTGATAGATTGCACCAATCGCTTCAATTTGTGATTAATGCAGTTCTCAAAATAAGAAGCAATGCGTTGAATACGCGTTTATTTGCACAATTGTGCGATGAATATGATAAAGACTTCCACGATTGCTCTCGTACGCTGAAGTACATACTGAAGTACGCCGGTTGTCGAAAGGTGCATGTTTAACAAGATTTTACTCACTTTTTGAATAGAGTTTCTAGAAAGTAAAGATCCAGATTTAAAAGAAAACCTGATCAATTTAAAAGTAGACATCGCGTATTTGACAGATTTGTTCAAAAAATTTAATGACATTATCTTACAATTACAAGGGGACAGCCTCAATTTCATAAAAACAAAGGGTGTAATTTCAGTTTCTTGGAAATTTGAAATTTACGAAACAAAATATTAGTCGGCGCGAATAATCCCAGTTGTCAAACTTGTCACAGGTAGAATACCTTGATGAGAATATTCAGATATACGTTCAACATTTAATTGCCCTGCATGATGACTTCAAAATCAGATTGGATGATATTCTGACGATGGAAATACCACCATGGATCATAAATCCGGATCATAAATAAAATGAAACGGAAGTGGAAAATGTAATATTACAAGAGGAGCTACTCGATCTTAGCATTAATGAGGAGCTGAAGGTGAAATTTCACACAGGGTATCAAACATTTTGGCTGCAGGCAGAAATATCTGAAAAGTATCCTGGACTGTGGGGAATTGCGAGAAAGTTTTTGATAATGTTTCCCTCGTCATATCTTGTTTAAAAAAAATTTAGTGTCGTTGCAAACCCTAAAGGAGCAGATTGAATATCATGGAACGGGGAGATTTGCGGCTATTCCTAACAAAACTGAAGCCAAATATTGATAATTTGCTATCAATCCATCAAGTACATTCCACCCATTAAAATTATGACTATTTTGTGATTGTCCTTGTAGAAGTTATGTTACGTTATTAATGTTTAATTTTAATTATAATACGACTGTTATCATATCACAATGTAATATGATAACACTAATAATTAATAGTGTAATAATTAGGTATATATTTGAATAAATAGAATACAAAATTCATTAATAATATTGTACATTCTCTTTCCTCATGCTATCACCTATATGCAGACGACTTACAGATTTATACAGCTGCTCCACTTTCCAATATTTCTCACGCTATCGGTGTCATCAATAAAGACCTTGCGGCTATCGCAGAATGGTCTCATAATTTCGGGCTAAAAATTAATGCAGCTAAATCTCAATCTATTATTGTTGGAAGCCCACATTTTATATCTAAACTTCAGAACTATGTGCAGCCCAATATCATGTTTGATGGTAATATCATTCCATTCTCTTCTACTGTTAAGGATTTGGGCATCATCATCGATCAGACACTTTCGTGGGCTCCACAAGTTAATGCAGTTAGTCGAAAGATTTTCGCTTCACTACATTCTCTGAAGCGTCTGCAATATTTCCTTCCTTTATCAACTCGCTCTTTGCTGCTCCCATTATTGGATTATTCAGATGTTGTATACCTTGATCTCACTGAGGAGTTACTCTATAAGATGGAACGTCTGCAGAACCAATGTGTCAGATTTGTCTACGGGCTCCGTAAATTCGACCATATATCAGAGTATCGCCAGCGTCTTGAGTGGCCACCGATTAGAGTTCGCAGGAACGTTCACTTACTCTCACAATTATATAATATCTTGTACTGCAAATATGCTCCTAATTACCTTTGTGAACGAATGCAATTTCGACATGGTGACGACCGTCTGCGTTCGAGTAGTGTTCCAATCCTTAACATACAAACTCATATTTCGAAAACTTACTCCAACTCCTTTACTGTCAAATCGGCAAAACTGCCATTGAATATAAGATTGTCGCCCTCTTATGAGTTATTCAAATCTCGTTGCCTTGGATTCTTCAGTATAGACACGGACGCCAAAGAATAATGTTTTTCTAGAGCAGTGGTTCTCAAAGTTGTCTGCGCTACGACTCATCTAATACAAGCGCCCAAACTCGGGACCCACCTATAGGAAATTTAACCGTTACTAATATACCTAAATAAAGGACTTTTCAAATAACAAACAGTGTTTAAGTTTTTTTAAGCGCCGCCCGCGTTTACAGTCGCCCGCTGCCCAGCGGTTGGATCGGTAGGCGGTAGGGTGGTGTGCCGTTCTGCAGGCAGGGCCCACTCAATGTTCGCTCGCGACCCACCACTGGGTCGCGACCCATAGTTTGAGAAACCCTGTTCTAGAGCAATGTACTCGGTTCCACTACATTCGCCCCTAGTTTGAATCTGTTTTTGCTTAGGTACTTATATTATATTATGTATGATTTTTCTTTTACATTTTTTTTTATTATTATTTTCTTTGTGTTATATTTATATATCTGTTTTTACTGTTGCAATGACTCATGTTATTAGTCCATGATATTTGTGTTAAAGAAGGTACAGATAGTTTCTCTGCCTATATATGTATTACTTATTCCTGTTAAGCTTATAAAGGTTGGCTGGAAGAGATCTCTTACAGAGATAAGTCCGCCTTTGTACATGCTAAAGATTTGTAACTGTATATGTTAAGTATATTTGTACAATAAAGAGAATACAACAACAACAAAAATATACTATTTTTCTTTTTATTTTTACCACTCCGAATGGGGAGTTTTCTAAATGAAATAAGTGAGAATTGATTGGTTCCTTGTGCTGGGAGTATATGTCAAAAAAGTAAAGTTGGATGGAATCAATTTTTTGATTGGCCAACTTTACTTTTTTGACATTCACAATCAAAAAGTTAATTAACCAATCAATTCTCACTTTTCTAACGCAATTTTTTTGTCGAGTTTTGGGAATATGGTAGAAATGTAGCTGCAAGGGGTCCACCGGAACCAGCTAAATTTTGAAAGTGGTTTATGAGAAAAAAAGACTGGGAACCTTGTCTATATAAAGGCAAAAGATGACCCCTCACACACATCACCGCATCTTATTTAGCTACGTGTAAAAACTGTTCAGTGTTATTTTAACTCCAAGGTAAAATATGAGAACGAACAATATATTTGCCTTTCTAAGTGAAACCTCTTTAATATTGCAGGTACTCGCTAAGCGGTTGTATATGAATAGACCCGCAAACAGTTTGAAACGCCGAGCAAAAGATATATTTGTATAAGAGGTTCCCACTTTAAAGACTCGCTTTTTGAGCAGAGTGTTGTACTCAGACGACCCGAGAACTTGCTTGTCAGAGAATAGCAGCATGTACAACTTATATATATTTAGGACATGTGCCTCTTCATACAATAATGTAGTAGGGAAGCGAAAGCATTTACGTAACATTACCTTTAATACGGTTCTTTGGGCTCTCCCGATGCTGATCAAGTGACATGAATGCAGCACCGCCTCACACCACTATGCAATAAGTTAGTATCGACTGATATAAGGCAAAATAAACAGTTGTTAGTAACTGTTTGTCAGCGACTTCTCGAAGCAATTTCATGGTGTGGATCAGTTTGCGTGTCCTCGAACAGGTGCTGTCAGTGTGCGCCGCAAATGTGAGCCTTTCATCTACGGTGACTACCAGATAGCGCACAGTTGGACACCTCAGGATCCCCTCGCACACACAACCTGAACGCAGAATGCCAGCCTGGTCAAAACACATACATGTGTGAATATTTATTGACGCCATATCTGGGGCCAAAGACGCGGATTAGTGAAAACACAGGAATGTGGTCT
The DNA here is from genome assembly GCA_947507595.1 of Pyralis farinalis. Lineage (NCBI taxonomy): Eukaryota > Metazoa > Arthropoda > Insecta > Lepidoptera > Pyralidae > Pyralis > Pyralis farinalis. The sequence goes on from OX382263.1 coordinate 6,001,234, forward strand.
TTGATATATTCAAAGTCAAAATATTGTGACTCAGCCAGTCCGCATAGGCAGCTACTATCACTAAATCGGCGATCCTAATACCTTGAACTAATTAGAGTCACTAATACGCGATACGGCATCTCGACATTCACAAAATCGAACGATTCGAATGCTTGGACCAAAATAGAGACGCTCGAACGCGACGCAACATATCTACTATCACCAAATCGGCGATTTTTTCCTCATTTCAAATGCTTGGACCAAAATAGAGACGCTCGAACGCGACGCAACATATCTACTATCACCAAATCGGCGATTTTTTCCTCATTTCAAATGCTTGGACCAAAATAGAGACGCTCGAACGCGACGCAACATATCTACTATCACCAAATTGGCGATTTTTTTCCTTATTTTAAATGCTTTGACCAAAATAGAGACGCTCGAACGCGACCGAACATATCTACTATCACCAAATCGGCGATTTTTTCCTCATTTCAAATGCTTTGACCAAAATAGTCGTTCGAACGCGATGCAAAATCGCTATTATCACTAAATCGCGCGATTCTAATGCTTTGACTAAAATAGGGTCACTAAAACGCGACACAACATCTCTACAATCAGTAAATCGCTATCGCTACAATAGCAAAAATAGGCGGTCCAAATGCTTTGACCAAACAAGTAATAGTTAATTTAAGAAACAAAAAACCAACTGACCAGACAAAAAGAACTAAAAAGATGTAGTTATTGACAGTTTAATGGTTTACGACCATTTTGTGTATGTTGTGATGACGTCATATTAGCTTTGCACACTCAGGGGATGAAGCTATATTGATTATTCGTTGACGTCACATAGCCTATGACACTCGGGCGAAGAATATGAATCTAATGACACCTCGCTCTTCAAAATCGGTCAAGCCGTTGAGGCTACAGGAGTTCATACATACATACCCGCATGCATACATATGTATACGTGGAAAACATTACCCTCCTTTTGAGTCAGTGGGGAAAATAGAGTCGCTTGACGAGCTCGGTGGCGCAGTGGTGAAACGCCTTGTTACGCTACTTTGACACCAACGCTCGTGGGTTCGATTCCCACACAGTACAAACATTTGTGTGCATGAACATGTCTCTTTGTCTTGGTCTGGGTATTTTCTATGTATAATAAGTATGTATTTACAAAAAAAAAATGTATTTACGTATGTTTATCAGTAGTCTAGTACCCATAACACAAGCTTCGCTTACTTTGGGGCTAGATAGCGCTGTGTAATTTGTCCGACAATATTTATTTATTTATTTATTTATAATATGCCACTCAACATCGATGGAGACGCATATCTGCTAATAAGTGATGTTAAAAGTGGCATGTTGTATGGTCCTCAGAACTATTGAAGTTACTTATACACAGAGGAATATCTTCGTTAGAAAAAAGAAGTTACACACCTTAGTGCCATCGCAGTTGCTAATAGCAATAAACCACCATCTTTCCCTCGCAGATCTGAATCTCCTGGAGTTGTGGCAAGTCACCAGGAGCCGTTCCACTTCCCCGCTCTGATGGTTGTTGCTGGGTGAATTCTGGCTGGACTGAGAGTTAAGACGGCGACGCCGGTAGTGGTCGGCCAGCTCGAATGTGGACCGCTTTATTTTATGCTGATAAGTTAAGACATAACTTGAGTAAATTTTGGCTTTTAGGTTTCCGCACCCAAAAGAAAACAAACGAAACTATTTTAAAATCGCTATCTTTTTTATACAACGTGGGGAGGCATACAAGCATACGGCCCACTTGTATGTAAAGCAGTCACCGCAGCCTATGAACGCTTGTAATGCGTTAAGTAACACTTGTGCGATGCCACCTCTCCTGCTGACATAGCAACTCCTTCCTTAGGAGCTTAGTGGTGACCTCACTCACACGCAAGAACGCAACAACCCTTTAGGGAGTTGTTATTAGGCTGCGGTTTGCTGTGAGGTAGAGGTACTTCCCCAGACGGTCTGCTTTGATGCACCCTACCTCTCTTCCACATATTCCAATAACCTCATTTCCTACCGTTATCCCGTTTCCAGTAGGATTGGCGGGGTCCACTAGATAATTATAAGTGGCCAGTATCTACCAATAATAATTTCTCTATATTAGTAGTAAGAATTACTCGTTTTAAACGATAAGCTGCTATGTCCAGTCAACTCTAGTCCACTAAAGTAGTACATAATTTAGTGGGTAGATGGCGCCAGGGCGGTTTTACAGCGATATAAATGGAATAATTCGTCACAATCACGAACCTTCGTGGTGGTTGTTGGAAAAGCACTCGACTCAAGAGATCGTGAGTTCAAACTCCATTCAGGCAGCGGTGGCGAATTTTTCATTGTATATTTATAAAAAAATACATAATATACACGTATTCGCATGTATCATTTTAGATTTATTACTGATTTTGATACTTTTTAAGTTTATTTTATAGCAAGCTAGCCAAAAATTCCAAATAAAATTAAGAGGCGGCAAAGTCTGGACTGAACGTCGAAAGTCCAGATAATCCAGACGGATAGTAAGACACAGATAAATAATTCCATAGTAATAGTTTTAACAGTGAAGGATAACCGATGTGAGTGATCTAAAAACGATCTAGTTTTCTTTATGGTATAAATCTCAAAAACAAAGGAGTACTTACACTAGCATTATTTCTGTGATCAAATAATATTTCAACGTCTTTCAAATTCTGAAACTGACTTCCATTGTTATCACTTCCTACACTCTCCCATAAATCTTCATCTGGCAACATCGTCGTAAAATTTAAATCATCTGTTGGCACTAACTCGTACCACGTAGTAGAATTTGTATCGACAGTGGTAGATTTGGATATGGGCGTGGTAGTTTTTAAAAATTGGTCGTAGTAAGCTGGATCTAATGGTGGTTGTACTTTCGTGTTGTTTTTTGCCTTTTTTATGGGAGATTTTGTTGTAGATGGCTCTTGAGTTGTTGTGCTACTGAAAAGGTAATGTTTTTTTATTTAAATGCTATTGAGAGAACCATGGCGCTTTTACTAATAAGAAGCAACTCCTCTGAAAAAGAACCTGCACCTTTAAAAAAACCGCAGCCAATGCGCAATTTTCGTTCTTGTATTTCTTCATTGCCTGTTTGATGCGAAGCTATATCGTAGTCTTTTGGCCATAAAAGTAATAACCCAAGGAGAACCGATAACACAATTTTGCAACAGTAAATGAACATAGTAAAGTAGTTTCAAGTTCTTTGGATCTGGCAACAACGCTGGAACGAGCATAGAATAGATTGCTTTTACACATGCCATATCCAAATTATATCCAAATTCCCAATAGTTTTGTCACCATTCCTTTGTTCTAATTGGTCTTGTTGAAAAATTCTGTTGACAGAACTTATAACGAATGTTTTTATTATTTCTGTAATTTTAAAATACCCCTCAACATAAAACGATTGGAATATTTCTTCCCAGTACTTAATGATAGAAATAATAACTGTTTTATATGTAATAACTTGTTTCTGTAACAATTTTGTATGTAAGAATATCTTTTTTTTATGAAACTAGATTGGTAAACAAGCATGCGGCCGCATTTGATGGTAAGCGGTCACCGTAGCCTATTGACGCTCGCAACACCACGGGGATCTTACTGCCAATCTTGTGACCTAAGGATGTTTCGTCACAGTACCCAGTAATTTCTGTGCCATATCTCACCCTTTAAACCGGAACATAGCTATATAAATATAGCCGCTTGTCGGTAGAAATAGGTGAGACAGAGGTACCCACGAGGTACTACAGACGACTGTAGTACAAAGCTCCCTCTGGTAAAATAAAATAACTTCATGTCAGGTCCCTTACGGGCTAGAAAGAGAGATTCGAGCACCATAAGACGTGATTCTTACACACCTCACTCGCTTCATTAGCATTCATAGCTCTTCTCATGCACGCTCGCCGGTTTCTAAGGCTCCTGATATCACCTGATAAAACGTGATCAATTTGGTCATGGTAGATAAGTCTTGGCCTTCCTCGGCTCCTATATCCTTCCACTTTCGCATTGTAAGGCGGTCAGCAAGCGTTACGTCACAAATTTTGCGTAATACTCGCATCCCGACCGCACTTATACTACTTTAATGTTCTCTCTGCCATATCCAGCTCTCGTTTCCGTAAGGTAGCGTTGGGATCAGCACAGCGTTATGAATAGCGAGCTGTGCTGGCTATCGCAGCATGTGGGTACATATCGCTTGGTACTTACCTCTTTTCAGCAGGTAGTTCCTTATTGGCTCTGCTGATGACGCATCCAGAAGACTCAGTGTCTGGATACCAGTAAGAGAGCTTTATTACCTGGTACTGACCAGCCTTGTTCAGGACTGCCTCGCGCTCTTTGCACGTCTGGACAGAAAAAAACTACGGATTCACACATTGGGTAAATAAATTAATTTCATAATATATTTAACTAACATCAGAACCGAGATGTAATAAAACAGATTTTTTATATAAAATTAATGAAAATTTGTAGATTGGCGAGTCTGGTGGCGTAGTGTTTAACAATACCTACTACTTTTACCACGCGTACGGTGCGGTTCCAGAGAAATTTTCTTCCGAGAACACTCAAGCTGTGGAATGAGCTCCCAGCCGAGATTTTTCCAAGGAACTACAGCATGGAGTTCTTCAAGAAATGCGTGAAGAGGTTTTTAGAGGGTCGGCAACGCATGAGTGACGCCCCTGGTGTTGCAAATGTCCATAGGCTACGGTGACTGTTTATCATCAGGCAGGCCGTATGCTTGATTGCCACCTTAGTAGTATAAAAAAAAACTTTCACACCAAGGCGTTCTTGTGTAATGAACATATCTGTTTGTCTTGGTTGAGTGTTTTTAAGAGAGGTCGACGAGCTCGGTGGCTCGGTGGTGGGAGGAGTTGCTGTGTAAGCAGCAGAGGAGGCATCGCGCAAGTGATACTTAATATATTACAAGCATTAATAGGCTATGGTAACAGCTTTACATCGTGGACCGTATGCTTGAATGCCTCCCAACGTTGTATAAAAAAAAAGGTAGGGCGCGTCATAGCAGCTTGTCTGGGGAAGTACCACCACTTCACAGAAAACGCAGCCAAACAACAACTCCCTGGAGAGTTGTGTGTTCCTGCGAGCTAGTGTTAGCAGCAGGGGTGGCAACATGCGAATAATAATTCACAGTGCAAGCGCTCAGTACTTACGGTACGTTTACAGTGACCAATTTACATCCCGTGAACCGTATTCTTGTATGCCTCCCGACGTTGTATAACAAAAATGATTGAAACCGGATGATTTAACATGTGTTTAGAATATAGAAATAATGTTATATCTAATCATTTAACAATAATTGAAATAACCCTAAGCTTTTTCTCTACTTTGACACCAAGCATTACTAGAATTAAGTTTGGTACAGGGCTCGTGGGTTAGATTCCCACACAGGACAAACATTTGTGTGCATGAACATGTCTGTTTGTCTTGGTCTGTATGGTTTCTACAGAGGTAATCATCATCATTCTTTCCTCAAGAACTGAAAGAAAAGAAAGAGTAAAACAAAACAGGGTCTTACCTTAGTGCTGTGATATACGGAGGGCCACTGGCTGTCTTCGTCGTAGTACAGCAGCAGATTGGGTATGCCCATATCCTTGTCGTACTCGATCAGATACTCGAACTGGCCCGCCATCGACAAAAAGCAGAAGCGGGAGAGAAATGCCCAATTCTGAAAGGAGACTAGCATGAGGTTTCCAAAGAACACATGTTTTATAGGACCCATATACGTATCTATTCTATTATATAGGTATCTTTTTCTTAGGGTTATCCCTGACTGAATGGCACGACCAACGACACCAACGCTCGTGGGTTCGATTCCCACACAAGGCAAACGTTTGTGTACATGAACATGTCTGTTTGTCTTGATCTGGATGTTTTAAGAGAGGTAGAGCGCATCAAAGCAGCCCGTCTGGGGAAGTACCTACTACTCACGAAAATCCGCAACCAAATAACAACTCTCCATAAAAGTAATTACCAAAGACAATGAACGCTAGCAATACAGGTAGATTCGCACGTGCGTTACCACTCCTGCTAACACAGCAATTGCTTAGAAGCCTCACTCACTCGCAGGAAAACAATGATCCTACAGGAAGTTGTTATTTGCGGTTTTATATGAGGTACTTTGATACGCCCTACCTATCTTAAAAACATCCAGACGGAGACAAACAGATACGTCCATGCATACAAATATTTGAGCTGTGAATCGAGCCCACGAGCGTTGGTGTCAAGCAGCATTACTAGCCTATGTATGTTAGAAAGCAGTGATAGTCCAGTGGTAGTACATTAGGTTGACCAAACAATCGCCGGTTCAAATCCTGGCACGTATCACCATATTCGTATTTTCGGATTTATGCAAGTACATATTTGTGTACGCGCTTCGGAGGGCACGTTAAGCCGTCGGTCCCGGCTGTTGTCGATAGATGACAGTCGTCAAGCTCAGTCAGTGGCCCTCGGGCGGCTTGAAAACTGGCCTCCACCAATCCCCATTATATCAGCGTAGTGGAGTATGCTCTAAACCCCTTCGGTTGAAGGGAGACCCGTATCCCTGCAGTTGGTGTGGTGGTGGATATTTTTTAAGAGAGGTAGGGCGCATCAAAGCAGCTCGTCTAGGGAAGTACCTCAAGCTCACAGAAAACCGCAGCCGAATAACAACTCCCTAGAGGGTTGTTGTGTTCCTGCGTGTGAGTGAGGTCACCAGTAAGCTCCCAAGGAGTTGCTGTGTAAGCAGCAGAGGAGGCATCGCGCGAGTGATACTTATATCTCAAGCGTTAATAGGCTACGGTACCCGCTTTCCATTAGGTGGGCCGTATGCTTGTATGCCTCCCGAAATAGTATAAAAAAGAAATTTGTAATCATTGTTAATAACTTACTCGGCGGTGAAGGAAAACATCGTGAGGAAACCCACACGGCCGAGAAACTATATTTCGAAAGACGTATCACCTAAACTAAGATAAGTCTGGTTTCTCTGTCTCTGTTGTGGAGGTCTGAAGACAGTCGCTCTATGTCAAAGTTAGCCTTAGGTAGCGGACCCGCCAATCCTCATGGATTGGGGAATAGGATACCGTTAAGTAGAAGAGGTAAATATGTATGTTATATATACACCAACTAGCTACTCGATCCAGCTTCGCACGGGTGATCCAATCGTTACCAAACTTCATAGGATCACCTGCTGCAACCTGAAGATTCACTGAAAATTTCATCAAAATCTGCCCAGTAGTTTTTGAGTCTATAGAGGACATACCGACAAACATTCATTTTTATATATATACTCGTAGATAGATGCTCGTGGTGGTCAACTATATTTGTACCTACGTTTAGGAACATTGTAACCCCGTTTTTTTTAAAGTCAGTCAAGAAATAGGCTTACAATACAACACAATGGTAATTACCTCTTTCGTATCCACCCTGCCTTCCACCCACTTCCCTCGGGCGCCTCCTAGCAACGCCCCCAACAGCTGCAGGAAGAGACACCGCCTCGACGACACGGGACCCATATTGATCACACAGAATACTGCAATAAATGTTTAGGGTAAGAGGGGATTCACGCCGGTCGAGACAATGACGAGCTCGGTGGCGCCGCGGTTAATAACGCGTCTTCGTTTCCAACGCTCGTGGGTTCGATTCTCACACAGGACAAACATTTGTGTGCATGAACATGTCTGTTTGTCTTGGACTGGGTTTTTAGGGTGCATCAAAGCAGTCCATCTGGGGACGTACCTCGTCCTCATAGAAAACCGCGTTCTAAATAACAAACTCCCTAAAGGCTTGTTGTATTACTGCGTGTGAGTGAGGTCACCAGTAAGCTCCTAAGGAGTTGCTGTGTTAGCAGCAGAGGTGGCATCACGCGAGTGAAACTTAATATATTACCAGCGTTCATAGGCTACGGTAACCGCTTTACATCAGCTGGACCGTATGCTTGTATGCCTCCGCATCCAAATTGATTCACCCGGTCAGAGGTAAGAGCTGCGGTCTCTTAAACGGGTGAATCAAAATTGGGTGCGGTTATTTTTATTTGACAGATATAGACACATAGCGGTTATAACTTATGACACCCCTCTTTTTTACGAACGCTTGCAATACAATTATGTATCGCTCGCGATGCCACCTCTTCTACTGACACAGCAACACAATAGCAGTTGTTGTTTGGCTGCGGTTTTCTGTGAGGTGGAGGTACTTCCCAATACGGAATTTTTCGAAATGATATCGACAACTCCCTGTTATAACCGAACCAAGGGCTCGCCCGGCGGGGACTTCACCCTCACACGCTGACAACGCAATGGTCGCGTACTGTGCGGTTCCAGAGAAGTTTTCTTCCGAGAACTCTGGAGAAGCTGTGGAATGAGCTCCCTCCCAGCCGAGGCATTTCCGAGGGACTACAGCATGGAATTCTTCAAGAAATGCGTGAAGAGGTTTTTAGAGGGTCGGCAACGCATGAGTGACACCCCTGGTGTTGCAAATGTCCATAGGCTACGGTGAATGTTTACCATCAGGCAGGCCGTATATTGATTGCCACCTTAGTGAAATAAAAAAAATACGGGCTGATTTTATCCGAACTACCTCTCTTAAAATACTCAGCCCAAGACAAACGGACATGTTCAGGCACATAAATGTTTGTATGTGGGAATCGAACCTACGAGCAACGGTCAAATTAGCGTTTCTAACCACATCGCCACCGAGCTCGTCGAAACACTCATTGCTGTTGACACTGACTGTTTTTTTTTTAAGTTAGGTAGACCAAGTAAAGTTAGTCACAAGTTCAAAGCAGCGCTCATAACAATCTGGCTATGATAGCTGACCAGCTGAAGTTTTTCTACATAAACCACTGTATAGGGGTACTTTTGAAAAGGGTCCAGTCACGAGAACTGTACCCACCGTAGAGTAACTAAAACGTAGTGTATTAGCGCCGAAATTTCTCAGCGATTAGAGCCTACTGACCAATGGGAGGATATTTAACCAATAAGCCGATAAGTGCCGCGATATTGATCCCCGAACTGGCCAATAAGAGCCGCGCGTTCTACTTTACCAGCCGCCCTTTAGCGGTGATTTTATTTCTATCTATCTATAACTTCACGCCAGATCACTGGCGGGGTTGGCGGAGAGAACCGAGCGCCACGTGACTCGATCCTTACACACCTCACTCGATTCTTTACCATTCATTGCTCTTCTCACGCGCGCTCGCCGGATTCTAAGGCTCCTGACATCACCTTCTGATAGAACACGATCGATTTGGTGATTTGAAGATTTTATTCACTATGCATAATCGCGTCATTAGGTCTCCATAGGTTCTATTTGTTTTATGCAGTATATAATGCAAACTTTTGCGTTAAAGTAGCTACTCGGCCACTGAGCTCGTCAGCCTTCAGTCGTTCTCTTTCTCCTATTCTCTCTTGTTTAATATCTTTTAAAACCGTACCTATTTAAAGAAAATTTATATTTCAAACCTCTATTTCACAATCCTCCATCATCTCTTCGACCCTACTACCGAATTTTTTGTTGATAAAACTACAAAGGTATTCAAGTAAGTTGTTGAATAGAATAAGATGCTACCTACGCGAGTGCGTAATTATATATTAAAATGATGTTAGTGATACTTATCTCAAGTGTTAATAGGCTAGGGCTTTACATCAGGTGGGCCGTATGCTTGTATCCCTACCGACATAGTATAAAAAAAAAATAACGAGTTGAAAAAAATAAAAGTTTCTATGCAACAATATTAATGGCCAGACTAGTTATATTCTAAAATGTATAAAGTAGATAGTAAAGCCATTAACATATAACTGCAGACGAGTATATATATTATATTATATCATAACTGTAGACGAATCGTTTATATATATATATATATATATATATATATATATATATATATATGGCTATAAGCAAAAAAAATACAACGAAACGGAAGAAATTTTGCATAGTTTGGTATACACAATTATGACATTCCATGAAATAAATAATGGGTAGATAATTGAAAAAACATAAAATGTACCTGCTTGCAGTTAAATACATCACATAAATATTAAGTTGATATTATTCATACATGGGTAATTGTAAGTATGTGTACTGTGTAAGTATTGAGTATAAGAGTTTACTGAGTTTTATTTTTATATACTTAGTTTAATCCATAGTATTAGAGACTCTTCTTGATAGTTCTTATGTACACACATGTTTGTGGAATGCAACCTACAACCTAAATTGTAATGTTTTGATTTGCATATTTTGTTTTATTATAGTTGTAATCTGTTGTGTGTGATAATAATAAAATAAAATAAGAGCTGAATCACGATACTACACAGGGAATGGTAGCGTGGGTTCCAGGACAATCCATCAATCAATATGATTTTAGTTTTGTATTATCTAAATTATCTTAAAATAATTAAATTTTTGTTATACCTACATGTTGTCACACTTACTGGTTAAAAATAAAGATAAAAAGATTATATTTATTTACGAAAACGGGGACGTTTTTGCTGCTAAAACACCGTCCAATAAAGGTTTTCTAATGTCTAAGTGTATTCTTAAAAAGTGTTGTTGGTGTTATGCAGTAAAATAAATGTTCTTTTCTTTCTTTCTAAACTTACGGACCACTTACATGTTCGCATCGACCATTGACGGTCGATATAGACCCCTTTGGGATTCTTTAGTAGTAGTTCCCTCAGTAATACATTTTTAATCACTAACCTTTGACTACAATAAAATACACTTCTTAACGTAACTTCTTACCCACACAATAGATCACATGGTCACTAAATACAGTAAATGTTATATTATTCTATTTTAAAAGTGTACTTTTACGATATATTTTAACACTTCAGAGAGTACTATGATATTTGTTAAGCTTTGTTTTGGATTTTAGTATTGTTGTGTTGATGGTAACCATGGCAACGCATCCTTTTACGCAGGCACAAGTTCTACGCAATTTGGAATTACGCTACGTGAGAGCTGGTAATCCTTGACACAAAAACAATTTAATTGGGTACCAGTTTGTTATAATAATATACTCATGGCCGTTTTTTTCCTCTAATCAGTGTAAAAAAGTGATAATATGCTTTGCCTGCTATGTTAGGTAGTAACGCGTAAGTGTTAGACCGTTGTAGGAAATGCAAAATCTCGCTGGTGTAATAAGTACACAGAGTGGATAGTAGTCTCGGAGACACTGGATCCATGCTTATGATTGTAGGTGATGATGACGTAGGCGACGAGTTTTGCTCAGTGTATTTATGTTATTTTGTGCAAAACTGAGTTTTCTTTAGGAAAGACATCTATATGGTCTGGCGTCCAAAAAACTTGGTGTGCTCAACAAAGCAAAGCAGTACTTCAGTGCCGGGCAAGTCAGACTGCACTTGGAGTACTGCAGTCACCTTTGGGCGGAGGCATCTGGATACCAGCTTGGACCGTGTGATTCGATTCAGAGACGAGCTGTGAGAATTGTCGACAATCCTAAGCTTACACACGATATTGAACCCTTAAGTTTAAGAAGAAGATAGATTTTGCCTCCCTTTGTGTGTTCTACTGATTGTACAACGGGTTGTGTTCTGAAGAATTGTTCGAAATGATGCCGACAGCTACTTTTTATAACCGCACCCCTCGCCGACGGTGGGGAGTTCATCCTCACACGCTGGAACCGCAATGGTCGCGTACTGTGCGGTTCCAGAGAAGTTTTATTCCGAGAACTCTCAAGCTGTGGAATGAGCTCCCAGCCGTGGTTTTTCCGAGGGACTACAGCATGGAATTCTTCAAGAAATGCGTGAAGAAGTTTTTAGAGGGTCGACAACGCATGAGTGACACTCCTGGTGTTGCAAATGTCCATAGACTACGGTGACTGTTTACCATCAGGCAGGCCGTACGCTTGATTGTCACCTTAGTGGTAAAAAAAAATGTAGATGAAAGTAAAAAGCAAAACTTTAAGTGACTTTATTTGTATAAAAGTAACATACTCGTAACAGCCAAAACGAGTTCTTGCAAACGTTATACAATTTTGTCATTAATCTCGCTGCGATCAATCAGGTTATATGATTGCTTTTCACAAAAAATAAGTGAAAATTACGCGTTAGAAGTGTAACTTTCTGTTTTCTAGGAATATTTGACGGACAGTATAAACAATTTATTCACCCCGCTCTTTCAAGTGCAGATGGATGCCCGAGAAGGGGAAGCGATTCACTTTTCGTATGTTTCAAATCGATTTGCTAAGATTTTTGAACGAATTATACTAGTTTTATGAGAAATAATACAGAATTTTTAAATATAATATAATAATTTACTTACTACTTTATGTAGATCTTCCCAAATGAGGAGCATGTAGTGAACAACTTGTTTGATTTGACATAGTCGCGCGAGTTAAGGGTAGCCACCCACGCCAAATACGCGTCATAAGCACCACTAAATGCTTATGGGCAGTTACTCAATATAGGAAATGCGGCATTGCACAATAGTGATGAGTAAACAATAATTGTAGTATAAATTAGCTAGTAAGTTTAGATTAATTGATTATTCCTTTGCATTAAATCAATACCAAAACTCTGTCGGTCAGTATTGTGGTAAATAAAGTTGGTTAGGGTTCCGTACCCAAAGGGTAAAACGGAACCCTATTACTGAGGCTCCGCTGTCCGTCCGTCCGTAAGTCTGTCACCAGGCTGTATCTCATGAACCGTGATAGTTACACAGTTGAAAATTTCACTAATGATGTATTTCTGTTACCGCTATAACAACAAATACTAAAAAAAATAGAATAAAATAAATATTTAAAGGGGCTCCCATACAACAAACGTGATTTTTTTGCTAATTTTTGCTCGATATTGATAACGGCAACAGGTAGACGCTTGAAATATTCACAGAATATTTAGTTATATATTCACTTTAAGAATAAATAATTAAATTAAAATAAAACAAATGTTTAAGGGGGGCTCCCATACAACAAACGTGTTTTTTTTTTGCCGTTTTATAGGTAATGGTACGCGCGAGTCCGACTCGCACTTGACCGTTTTTTTTTTTATAACAAGCCCGCGGCCACCAATTGGCTCGCGCGCTAAGTAACACAAATGTCTTACTTTAGTAGTCAAGTACTCGGAGATATAGATGGTTCGTGATCCTCCACGCATATTAAGATGTTGAGAATTGAGAACCGGTTCTTTATTTACACGTTTAGACTTACTTAGTACGCTTCCTATATCAGTTGTTCACACTTTTTTTTATACTACGTCGGGAGGCATACAAGCATACGGCCCACCTGATGTAAAGCGAGTGCCGTAGCCTCTTAACGCTTGTTAAGGCGACACATCGAAAAATTAGACCAACTTTCATCGAATAGTATAGGCTAATGACTAAACTGACGGATCTAAGATTTTAATATAAATAACTTCATTTATTTATCTTGAATTTGCTTGCTCAAATACGCGATTGTGTAAAATTGATTCGATAATAATTACTTTCGAAAACACCTCCTGAAATTCATTATTTTTGAAATTACAACGAAGTTGTTCTGTTTATACGCTTCAAAATTACTTAAATCTATTAGTAATATCTATGTTTATAATATGGTTGCTGCATATTTTGATAAGTGAAACATGAATTTTTTTAAAAATATGTTAAGTTTCTGACAATTTCTAAGCGATCACATTCGTCTTGGGTGCTACGTGTTTTCGACCTTATTGTGCGGTAATGAGGATTATAAACGCGTTGACTAACTACATCCAGCCAGTCCGGCTGCAGCCCGCTTCGAGGTGATACCTATGTCGACTGTCTGCTCGAGCTCGCTCCATTTACATCGCGACACCGAAGTTTTTATAATTAATAGTTGTAAATATTCAATATTATAGTATTTAGCGTAAGTGTATTATTATTAGATATAAGTAGTAAATAATATTATAGGTTTATATATATTTATTATACTGTTGTAATAATGGGGAACACTAAAAAGAAAATATATAGAATAAAAATACAAAGAAAATGTTCGTAGAATGGCGGAGGCGAACAAGACAAGGTATTTTTTTTTTTTAATTATTATATTCATTAAACATATTATAATAACATTGTGTAGACATATTTCTAGTTTTTAGAACAGTTCCTAGGTATGGTTGGCCGAAGCTATTTAATTCCTCTTCAAACTTTTTTTTAATTTTGCTTACTTAATAACTCTATATAAAACTGCATTAATTAAATAAGAGTTATTTTTTGCAGGAATAAACAGTAACATTTGATAATTGGTATACATTATCCACAGGCTGACCGCGTACCTATATAGGACGTCAAACTCCTATTATGTCCATTATAATCTGACCGAACTCCGACTTAGAAGTGGTACGTCGGTGGAGGTCAGGTTACGTTGGAAATTTATACCAATAAGGTTCGCGCTCTCAGCACATAGCAACCAGTGGAGACTCTTTATTTCTTTGTATTAAAATAAAAACTTATAAAATAGAATATTTTTGCTGTTTTGTTTTTTAGGAGAAACTTACTAAATAAACATATTCCACTAGAAGAATCACTACTCGATTTATATGCTACTTTAACGTAAGTGTCATACGGGACGACAAACTCATAGTAACCATTATAAGCTCACCGAACTCCGACTTAGACATTGTACGTAGGAGAAGGTTAGTTTACGTTGGAAATTTATCCAATCAGAAGATAGAAAACCAGTGGAGGTTTTTTTTTTTTTTTTTGTATTAAAATAATTACTAGTAAAATAGTATATTTTGATAGTTTTTAAAAAAAATTGGTATGTTTCATGTTAAAGAAGCGAGCGAGGTGTGTAAGTACCGAGTCATGTGGCGCTCACGAGGGATTTAGCGTGAAGATATAGATAGATAGTATACTTATACCCATGGTACTCGTGAAAACAAATAATATTTACTATGAACCAACACTGAAAACACAAAAAAAGTCATCTATTCTATACATTGTGGTTAGTATTGAACTATTGTACGGATTAGATTTATTTTGCAACATCAGAGATGGTCCTGGTTCTTTCTTCTTGAGAGTTTAATAAATAACAAGGAAACGTACAACAATACAAAACACAGAGTATACATAAGTAAAATACAATAAATGTCATTATACTGAAGTTAAAGTTATGAAACAACAAGAAAATCATTTGTCACATGTTTTTTATAAATATGAATAGATTATAAAATCTATTTGTATATATGTATATTAGGGTGTCCCTTATTTTTCAAAGTTTTTATTTTCTAACGCATATGTCTTAGTTTTGTTCATTTGCTTTTAAAACACTCGGAAATTAATTTTTAACTTATTTGGATTACGATAATCCGTGCCGAATTACATCGAAACATGTTCATACAAGTTGCGCGGCAGTGCCGCACGTACTCGCGGTATTCATTTGTTCAAATCAAAGTCAAAATCTTTTTATTCCGTAAAAATGGCTACATTTGTTTGGAATCGTCACATTTTTTTTCCCTACCGTGCAGTTTATGACTAGGTGAGCACTGATAAAAATACTGCCAAAAAACTCAGGCATCCCTCTTTTGGTATCCAAACAAATTTACATATTTTGTTAATTACATTATAATTGGATCGACTCACTCCCAGGCATTTATATCATTAATATAGTCAGATACTTTATAATATGCCCTGCTACACAATTTGGCTTTAATAGTAGTTTTAAATTTGTTTATTGACAAATCTCTTATATTGCTGGGAAGTTTGTTATAGAACCGTATACATTGCCCCATAAAATAATTACTTGTTTTGTGGAGACGGCTTGCATATAACACAAGATTATGCTTATATCTAGTATTTATGCTATGAGTATCACTCTTTTTACAAAATGAGTCTATGTTTTTATGGACATACAAAAGATTTTCATAGATATATTGCGATGCGACTGTTAAAATATTTATTTCTTTGAATTTTTCTCTAAGGCTCTCCCGGGGACCAAGTTTGTAGATAGCTCTTATGGCTCTCTTTTGCAATAAAAAGATGGTGTTAATATCCGCGGAGTTACCCCAAAGAAGAATTCCATATGACAAAATACTATGAAAGTAGCTGAAATAAACTATTCTAGCCGTATCAATATTAGTGAGCCGTCTAATAGTTTTCACTGCATAAGCTGCAGAACTTAGTTTTCCTGATAATTTTTCAATTTGTGGGCCCCTTTGTAGTCTGGAGTCAATTGTTATACCCAAGAACACAGTTGTCTCCACAGAGGCTAAATTAGTTCCATTAACATGTACATTGGTAGCCACCTGCCTTACATTAGGTGTTGAGAACTTAATTACTTTAGTCTTTTTATCATTTAAAAGCAGATTATTAACACTAAACCAATGAATAACTTTAGGGAGAGCATCGTTAACTTCGTCATAATTACCTAACCGTCTATTAATTTTGAATGTCAGTTATTCTCGTGATTAATACGTAATGTTTTAACTTTTATAAGATGGCACTGGAATTGAGAAGCAATAAATCAAGTATTTTCTTAGTTGGAGACGTAAATTATCAAATAATAGGCGCAAAATTACAGTCTAACCGTCATGTTCTTCCTGTACTTTTTTATAAAATTCGCGAAGTTAAATTGGCTGTTAGTGAAAGCGCATACCTAGTCATTCGAGAGTGTATTATATTTAGGGAAAAAGCTAGGATCCCTACCAGAGCTATACCTAACTGTGTAAAATAACTTGTGAATCTTCACCAGGAGGGAGTTGCAAAAAAAAATCCAATTTTCTATTTCAATTTCAATCTAATTCAATCTGATAATTTTATTTCTCTTATTTATTCGAAATAAAAAAATCCTGTGTTTACTCGGCGCTATCAGCCATTATGACACTCGAACATCTATAACTTCAAGCCAAATCCCTTGCGGGGTAGGCAGAGAGACCCGAGCGCCACGTGACTCGATCCTTACATATCTCACTCGCTTCTTTAACATTCATTGCTCTTCTCATGCACGCACGCCGGTTTCTAGGGCTCCTGACATCACCTTCTGATAGAACATGACCAATTTGGTCATGGTAGGTAAGTCTTGGCCTTCCCCGGCTCCTACATCCTTCCACTTTTGCATTGTATATCTGCTTCGTCATTCTTTCATCTTGCATTCTTTCTACATGCCCGAACCATCGGAGCATGCCTCTTCTTATTTTAACACCGACGCTCTCTTTCAGACCAACTCTATTTCTAACATCATCATTACGAATACGGTCTACAAGCCTTACGCCACAAATTTTGCGCAGCGCTCGCACTTCAACCGCGTTTATTCTACTTTCATGCTCTTTCTGCCATACCCAACTCTCGCTTCCATAAGTTAGCGTTGGGACCAACACTGCATTGTGTATAGCGAGTTGTGCCTTCTGGCTCAGGATTTTACTGCCAAGAAGTTTTCCCAACGCTCCATTCACACTATTCCCAGCACTCACTCGTCTTTCCACATCTGCGGTGTACCTTCCATCCCTGCTGAAAGCGCATCCAAGATATACAAACTCATCCACTTGTTCCAACACTTCATCATCAATCGTAATCCTTACATTAGTTCTGGATTCTTCTCTTTCAAATACCATTATCTTTGTTTTCTTCGCATTCAGTAGTAAGCCTTTCTCCATACAGTCGTCTTTCATCGCTGTGACCAATTTAGATGCAGTTTAGATGGTGTATCTGCTAACTAAACATATGTGTCCGAATCAACAAATGGCCCGCTTTAGCCTCTCGATAAACAGTGTTGTATTATGTAGCTGGTGTTTCATTCTTCTTAAGGGGGATACATGCCGTCCAGTGGCGCCTCAAGTAATAAAATATCGTATCTTAGCGTGGAAGATAAACATTATAAAGTCATGTGTTGCGTGTGTTACAAATACAATAACGTACTTTTACGTCATTAAACCAACAATTGAAATGTTTTGCTTTCGTTGTTATAGGCATAATTGCCAAAAAACGGCCTCTTTTAGCACTTTTGCTAATAACAACGATAGTGGAATATTTTGAGTGTTGGTTTAATGACGTAAAAATACTTTACTATCTTCGTAATAAATGCAACATAAGATTTCATAATGTTTATCTTCTATGCTATAATATGTTTTTTTATTCAATGAGGGCGCCACTGGACGAGACCTAAGTAAGAACAACATAGATACCAAGACATGTTAACTTGTAGAGATATAAACATAAAACGATGTCATTGATTTCTCTTTCAATAAACTTTTAAAAGTGAATACGTTTCTGTAGTTTTTTATTACTATTATTACTATTGTTTTCCGCCTAGCTTAAATAAATATGTTTGGTTCAGTATGTATAAAGCTAAATAATAATTAAATCAATAATTTTTATTAAATATTGATATTATAAATTTTATTTAAGTGTGACGCGACTCTGTAGCTTTTCTGTTCGTTTGCATTGACTATACGTTGACCCCAGGTTACCTATTAGGCGCTAATTTCAAATTTTACAAATCGAGCGTCGAGTGTCAATTGAGGGGCGCGGGGTGATTGGGCGGAGCCATTTTAAAGCTTCATGATCGAGGTGTCGCCTTAAGAGCGCGATGCCTCCTGTGCTGCTTCTACAACAACTCCTTGGGAGCTTACCTCACTCACACGGAGGAACACAACAACGTATACGTACCATCGTTTTTATGGCTCATTTATTGGAGAACACACGCTTTTTTCACGTTATATATCTATGTCCCCAGTATTTAATGCTATAACGCAGTTTAGATTCTACTAATGCAAAAAATACAATTTTGAGTTTATCACAACTAATTTTATCACGAAGGCTCTGGAACGCAAAACAGGTCGAAGTGATACTGCCTTCTATTGAATCCTGTTTGCTTTTCCAATTTAGAAGTTTAATATAAGTACCCAAGAACTTAACATTATGAACTACATCTACCTGATTTCCATTTCCAAACATTTTGTATCTAGATTTACCTGTTTTTGGACATTGATTTGAACAGATTGGTTTTGTTTTGTCACAATTTAATATCAAATTGTTGGAATCAAACCAAATTTATAAGGCTTGTAGCGCGGACTTCGTCTTGTTATTTAATCTAGTGATGTCGCCAGCCTAAATTAGTAATTCCATATTCGGTACAGATTTATTTATAAAATTAATTACAAAAAAATACAAGAAAGGATTGGCCCCAAAGTAGATCCCTGTAGAACACCTCTATCTATGCGTTCCATTTTAAACACAGACGTAATTTCATGGCCATCCTCTATAAACTTCGTTCACCAAATTGCGTTCTATTATTTAAGTAGAATGTCAATAATTTCAATGAATTGAAATCGGATCCCATAATGCTCAAATTTTTTTCAGAAGTATGTTGTGGTTGAGCTCATCAAACGCAGAACTGGATCGAGGAAAAGGCCTACTACTTTCTGCTTTTCATTAATTTTGTTTACAATCTGATCAACTAACTGGTCTATAGCATATCTGGTACCTATTCCCTTTCTATAAACAAACTGCCTAGGACTAAGTATACTATTATTAATTATGTGAGATAATAGTCGCTTTTTAATATTTTTCAAAAATCTTTGAAATGGACGGCAACAAAGAAAACGGTCTATAGTTTTTTGGATCGTTTTTAGGCCCCTTTTCATGTACCTACAGGTATTACTTTCGCAATTTTATGCCGATCAGGGAAGATGTCATTTTCCATGCATAAGTTAAAGAACCGAGATAATGGTTCAGCCAATATGTCCAGATTATCCTTAATTATTATGATAGGTATACCTTCATACCCACATGAGCTTTTGGTTGGCATGTTGTTCACAATATTGATTATTTCATGCGGTCTTCTAGGATTCAGTATCATAATGTTCTCAATTCTATTGGTATTTCCTGTTAACATATTTATTGCTCAATCAATATTACTCATAGAAAAAACATCATTAACTTTAAAATGTTCAGAGAATGTAAGTAACTACTACTAAACTACTTCTTGAGCGTTGTTTACAACTTTTTTGTTGATGTTTAAATGAATTTTATTGCTATGTGTAGGTTTTTGTTTATTTCTTCTTTTGTTTATCATTTTCCAGATAGCTTTTGCAGAATCGTTAGCATTATGTACTCATAACTCGATTAACGAATTTTTTTTACTGCAATTATAATAACAGTTTTTTTGTGTATGTTGTCCTATAAAAAAAAACTTCCACCTATCTTCGATTTCAAAGCCTTGTAATGGCTGGGAAACATTTAACGCTGAATTTAATTTTTCTATGAGATTTATCAGACTTTCTTTATCTTCATTTTTTGTTTAGGAAAATTACAGAGTTATATGGTAGTACAGCGAGTATTCTTTTCCATTATATGAATCCCGTTTTCCAATATTAGTTGTGACATTATTAAATATTAGATGTAGGCGTAAATACTCCGAAAGCACATACAAGATATTTGTGAGAATTACTGGGAAAGTGCTTAAGACGACTAACTGCGAACCGCATTAAGCATGACTATATGTGCAAGAGCAAGTTGTTAAAAGCTGAATGTGTGTTGTAGTACTCACTAATTGTTCCTGCCAAGCTCGCAAGCCGTGGTCAACGTCCTTGTCACACTGTTGCCGCAGCGAAGCTGTGTATTTCTGGTATAATAACTATATTAAATATTATATACTCTATCCACCGAAACGAGGTAATAGAGAAAAAAAAATGGCATGTGATTGGTACAATAATAACGTTTAGCCTGTGTACACAGCGCGATTTTTTTTTAGTTTGTTCGTATAAACTGCAATTTGTTGTTTAATTATTTGACTCTGCTTATTCTTTGGACTCTTGATAATTTTGTTGCGTGTGCATGCAATCAATCAGAAAGTTAAGAATACAAGCCGGGTGCTTGTATTTTTAACTTTCTGACTGATTGCATTCCTGAAGATTTCGCACTCGTGTAACCGACTTCGGGTTCATTTTCTCAGGTTACATCAGTCATCATCAAAACAAGCGACGACTAGCTATTTCCTCGACTGAAAAGACTATGATCTGAAACATTCACATGGAACATGAACAGTCTATGAGGAGTTCAATGGAATCGCCTTCAAACACCGATGTTATGAAAGCTGTTGCATCTTCTATGGGTGTGTATTAAATGGTCATCTCTAGAATTCTGAAAGAGAAAGAAACTACTAATAGTTTAAAATCACCCAATAATAAAACAAGAAAATGTACTTTGATTGTAGACACGATCGACAACTTCGCTAAATGTGCTATAGGAAGAATAATTCACGATTTATTTTGTCGAAATGAGATACCCACATTGGACTATTATATCATCCGATAGAAATTATTGTTCCAGGAAAAGAAGAAATGTTAATAAATACTCACACTGGAAGTGGTAATGGATTCGTAGAAGATGGCTTACATATGTTCGAGTCAAAAAAAACCAGGAGATTACCATCAAGATATGAACGCTGAAGTATTTGAGAATTGGTTCAATAATATTTTTGCCAAATTAGATGATAATTGTATTATTGTACGCCTCGTACCACTCAAGAAAAATAGAACAAACACCGACTGAAAAAAAATAAGAGTGTATTAATTGGTTGGATGAAAAACAAACTCCTTTTAAGGATATTAACACGAGAGCTCTTAAATATCATCAAAAATCACAAAGAGCAATACGTGGCGTAGAGGACATGGCGAAAGCCAAAAATAAAACTGTGTTAAAACTTTCGCCGTATCACTGCGAATTAAATCGTATAGAATTGATCTGGGCTCAAATTAAACGACATGTCCCATCTCATAACAAAACATGTCAGAATTAAAAATCGTATTAAATAACTCAATTCAAAATATTGACGGACAAAAATGGGAAAAATGTAGAAAACATGTCGAAGAGGTAGTAGAACCGAAAATGAATACTATGTATATATGTACAGAAATGTAGAAACAATGACCGAAACATTCATATTAAACGTACAGCGACAGACGTCGGAATAATTTCATTTATTTTATATACGACTGTTTGAATATACATAATTCGAATAAAGGTTTAATTTAAAACATTGTCTTAATTTTTTATGGATAGGTAATCATAATAATAATCATCATTTATTTGCAATAAGTACATCAATACATATAGTGCTCTTAACAATATATTCAGCCTGCTCGCAGGCGTACAAATATTAATTGAAATCTAAGCATAACTTGACAAGATTAAAATAAAATAATATAAGTAACAGCATTTAAACAGTCTAAAATTCAGTCAATAAAGTATTATGTTATAGTCACTGTAATTTTATTGTATGTCAAAATTGTTTTTCTTCGTTTTATTTTTCATATAGTTAGTTGGATATAAGGAAATAATGATATAAAAATAATTGTAATATATAAATAGTATAGATTTCGTTAAATTTTAATTATAGTAGTAAATGTTTAGTGTTCATAAATTGTTTGACGCTGTAGAAATATTTATCATTTAACCAATTCGTTTGAATTTGTTTTTATTTAAACATTTCATATTATTCCGCTGTTTGTTAAATATTCATTGACGCATGTTATTTTTACACGCATTTTTTCTATATACATCTTTACACCTCTTTGGTTGATATATTTTATGTACATAATTAGCCCTAACATGTCTCTTAGTTACTTGCGTAAATAATTTAAAATATTTAGGTTTTTGTTTTACTAAGCAACATAAATCTCTTATCTTGTCTTTCTCCAAGTTCAATACAAAATAAAAATGGCGAAAAAATGCTTACTATTAATCGCAAAAAAAATCATCGCGTATGAACACACCTTTATTTTTTATCAGTGTAATGATCACCCACCGGTTTCGTGTCTTTGACTTTTGCATGAGAATGTGTGACAGAGACAACGCTCATTAGCACGTTTCGGTGTATTAAGTTATAATTAATACAACTTGTTCTCAAGCTCTAGTAGGGAAATACAAAAAAATATTCATTACAGAATGAGCGGCGGTATCGCAGCGTTTTTGTTGTTATTATTATCAGATGGGTTGAAGAACATGGCGCGGATGGGAAAGCAGGGCAGAAAAGTGCGGTTTTTCTGGCTCAGAGCACATGTAGGAACGGCAGGAAACGAAAGGGCAGACGAGCTTGCAAAAACAGCTGCAAGCAGGGAGACAACCCCCGACTACGCAGAGGTCCCACTCTCATATGTCAGGAAAAAGATCCGAGAGGAGTCGGTCCACAAATGGCAAGCGCGCTACGACTCCTCCGAGACGGGCTCGGCCACGAAAGCATTCCTCCCCGATGTGAGCACAGCTTATCGCATCGTGAGAGGAACGAGACTGACCCACCTTCAAACCCAAATCCTGACAGGACACGGCGGCTTCGGAGAGTACCTTTACAGGTTCAATCTGAAGACCAGTCCGGGGTGCGAGTGCGACCCCCAAATCAGCGAGTCGGTGTGGCACATACTACTCGACTGCCCCCGTTTCCAGCTAGAAAGATTCAACCTGCAGTGCTCTGTTCAACTGGAGCTCACACGACACAATCTCCGAAAGCTCATGGAGTGCAATAAATCCCGCCCCAAGCTTCTGGCCTTCATGGATAAGGTGGCATCAGTCGCAACGCGGCGAAACAGCACCTATCCTAACCCTCCCCTCCCCTCGGACATGACTCAACTCCCGGACTTGACACACACACCACACATCGACACATAAACACCACAGTCTGACACAACGATACAAACTTCACTCAATGACACTTTCAACCTTCTAACATGCGGAGAAGACGGACGACCAGGACTGCGCCTAAGAGGAGTCGCCTTATATATGGACGACAATGCGGAGAGAATAGGGATTGCCTTCTGCAATGCCATGGCGAAAAATACGGTAACGATCTCGCCTGGACTCGGAGTCCTACTAAACGGAAGCACTCGCAAGACCACCATGCGGCGCAAAATGTTCAACGAATTACCAAAGGTGACAATCGGAAACCAGACGTGCAGAATAGTGCGAAAGAACAACAAAACTATCGCGTTGTTCTGCACGGACGACGAAGTCACTGAGTTCGAACAGATGTGCGCAGCGCTGAAGTTCATGGGGCAAAGAGCCGAACCTGCCAAGATCATCAGTATTGATGCCATGGTCGTGGGATACCTCAGTGGGAGAACCAAGGACTACGAAGGAGCTCTCCTGGCCTCGCAGCATCACGAAATCGTGGTATACGAGGACAGAGGATAAAACCTAAGTTTCCTTAAGGCCCAATCCCGGGACCCAGGCGCCAAACTGATTCCCAAGGACTGCTGGGATCACCCGATTGTTAATCCCCACGTCAGTGGGTCGGAACGCCTTCAACAACGGGTGATGCAGGAAAGATGTCTGGCAGAACAGAAGCGCAAGGAACCTAGCTACATACTCTCCACCATATTGGCGACCCTCAATAGGAGTGTCCAATCGGTGGCCCAACCCTCCGCAAGAAAAAAAAGAGCAGCGGAAAGGGCCCTATCCTTGGAAGCGGCGGTCGAAAAGTTCACACAGACGCCTCCCCGCCACGGATCGGAACCCCCCACTGGCCCCCGCACAAGAGCAGACATGGGACAAGTGACCCCCCCCAAACTCAGACCGGCAAGGGAGCCGCAAGACCACATGGTAAACGCCTTCATCGAGTTCATGGCAGTCACCAGAGCAACGCGGAAAGTAAACATGGATACCTGCAACTCCATCTTGCAGACTTATCACCGCGGCTCGCAGGAACTGCTACGGATAAAATTGGGCGAAGCTGAGGCAGCTATTTACGACAGCGACAGGAACCTAGTAATACTGGGTAACATGTCGGGGTCGTACATGGCAGCATACAGCGTAACCGGCGGTTTTGTGCCCCTGGACGAGAAGAGCGAGGAAGGAAGGATCACCTTTAAAACACCGACCGAAGACTCGGTTGTGGTGGTAGTCAAGTGCACAAAGGTAATGCTAGACGACAGGATCCTCGATATGGCAGAAGCTATAGCGGGGGACCTGTTCAAAGGCGGAAGCCCGAAGCACTGGGTGAGACCCACTATCACGTGGGTTAACGGAGTCCCCGGCTGCGGGAAATCCACGTGGGTGGTGTCACAAGCCGACCTGGCTGGAGACATCATAGTGACAACGACAACTGAGGCCGCCACCGATCTCAGGGAAAAACTGGAAACGCGCTTTGGTGATCTAGCCAAAAAGAGAGTGCGGACTATGGCATCCCTACTAGTAAATGGACTACATAAGGGCGAATCGTGTACAGGCCTAATGGTGGACGAAGCCCTTATGAACCATTTCGGATCCATAGTCATGGCAATACAACTAGCCAGAGCCAGTGAAGCCCTGCTGATCGGAGACGACAACCAGCTTCCCTACATCGACAGGAACAATCTGTTCAACACCTTATATAACAGACCCAACCTTGTGACGTCAATCTTCCAAAATCTCCTTTGTACGTACAGGAATCCACAGGACGTAGCGTATGCTCTAAGAGAAATCTACAGTGGCATATACTCGGCCAAGACTCGCGCTAGATCCCTGTCGTTGAAGCGGTTTACAGGGGAGCGGATCCCGAAACAGGACAACACGCTTTACCTTGTCCACACTCAGGCTGAGAAGGCACTCCTTATCAGCAAGGGCTACGGAGCAAATTCGGGTTCCCGCACCCTAACCATACATGAAGCACAGGGATTAACGTGCGAGTCAGTGATTATTGTGCGTACAACCTCCAAAAGATCCCACCTCCTCCAAAGTGTCCCCCATGCCGTTGTCGCGGTCTCTAGACACACGGACAGCTGTGTATACCACACAGACTGTACTGACAATGACGCGACAGCTCGGTTTATCCTACGAGCCGAGACCGCGACAACGGAACACATCAGGGACTATAACCTTAAGATGGCGATGAGGGCGAGAGACGAGAAGGTCATCAGAAAGTTGACTGAAAGCTCCGAGGGCCCAGCGAGCGGTCCCTCCTCCTCCTCCCAAACCAGCAGACAGAGAGGGGGGAAGGGCGTCATGGCAAGGCTCCGGGATGCCATCTCCCTTCGTTTCCGGAAAAACTGACAAACTGTAATAAAGCAGAGACAGGGACGAGAGATGCGAGCAGTCATGCTCACTAAAATGTCTAGACGAGCGGCGGCGTTGGGGGGCGGGTCATCGAGTTCCCTACAATATGGTTGAGCACGGTGATGGCTGCCCTCTGCGTCAACTCGTGAACGGGTGCCGCTCGGGGGGACTGGTCTGCCCGCGTCTCTCGTCCCACTTTCTGCCTATAACAAAAACTAATGTAATCTGACGAAACGGGAAAAAAAAAATATGACGAAACAAAAAAAGAAAATCTGAGAAAAAAAAACATTCAGACACCAACAGTACAAAAAAAAAAAACCTGACTTGTCTAAAATAATAGCATGTAAACACTACTAATTCTATTGTAATCGCACTTGCGGAGCGATAAACACTAAAGTGACTAACAACCTGACAAACAACCTCTCAAACAAACAATGGCACGGGCCAAAGAGCCTGTGGAAACTATTTATTTAAAAAAAAAAAAAAAAAAAAAAACTGGCGACCTAACTCACACACAGGAACACCACAATCCTCCAGGAATTGCAATTTAGCTGCGGTCTACTGTAAGGTGGAGGTGCTTCCCCAGACGGATACTTAGAGCAAGAGGTCTTTTCATGGCCGCCGCTACAGAATGTCTGTCTGGACGGAGCACGGCACGACTCCTTGCTGTGTCCTAACTCTCTTTAAATAACAAAAGTATGTTTTTTATATACCACGTCGGGTGATAAATAAGTATACGGCCGACGTGATTGTAAGCAGTTACCGTCGCCAATAGATGCCTGCAACACAAGGAGTGTCGCTCGCGCATTACCATCCCCGTTGCCGACGTAATAGCTCCTTATTGACCTACCTCTCTTTCGCCGGAACCTCGTTTGTTAATCGGTATGCGCTACGTGTAGGTGATTTCACATTCAAATACACAAATAGGACAACATATTTATTTATTATAAGGGCAAACGATACCTTTAACGTTTTAAAAGACATGGGCAAATCTGTTGGTATCATCGGGATCCGCTAAATGTGAGCTAGCTGTCCGGCCGTGGGACCGGTGATGATTGTTGCTATAATCAGATTGTCTCGTAATTCCTTTATCAAAAGCCTTGTACCATTACACATATTGGGAGGGCTTAAATTTCTCAACAGCATAATGGGAGTACCTACTTTTAATTTCAGTTCGTGTGGTGGCAAGCCGGCGGGATAGAAAGAATTTAAAAATTCTTGTAGATAGTGCACTGTATCTTCGATGTTGCACACGTTATCAATAGATTTGTAACATTTAAAATCACCTGTTACTTTTTCAATGATCATTTTGTTTATCTCATTTACTGAGCTGTTTTTCGGTGAGACGATCGCCCTCGAATAGAGCCAATCGAAATTTCTTTCTGTAAGATGTTCGATGTCGGGATAGATTGTCTCTATAAGGATTTCTAGACTGTGAACAGTTTGAGCCAATTCATTATCCAATAATACTTGGAGGCTATGTGCAATTGGAGATGGTAATTTTCCGCTTCCAAGTTTAAGTAATTTTTGTGAGAAATTGTCGTTGCCGTCATTACTTAAACGTGCTCTCATATTCGTGCGCAAATTGAGAGTTTCAATTGATTGCCACAAAGGTGATGATTTGAGGCACGCTTTTCTGAAAAGAATTTTTTAACTGGAACAGAAAAAATGTGGTATGAAAAAGTCAAAACATTCAATGTCGGTAGCGCGCGAATGAGCCGCGCGGGTACCTATCTCATAGATGTGCGCCGCGCCGCCCGCTGCCACGCGCCGTGGCCGCCGGTGTCGCAAGCAAGGGATTGAAACACAGAACAAAATCCGTGATATCTTCGGAATGGAATGTCCGATTTCGTTAATTCAAAGAGTAACCTACAGGCATTGAAACAGTCTTGAATACGAAGTGATTTATTTGGATAAGGATTAATACCAAGGTACAAATAATGTGGCCTAGTTTGTACCGGCGTTACTATAGCATATTTTAACATGAAAAAGTAGTTATTGTGACGTAACTGTAATAGTTAGACATATGGTATCGCGGACTTTTTTGTAGATATTGATGTCCTCTATAAAACTGTAGTACATTACTTTGCTCTATTGTCAATAGTTTCAGCAGCGTACGCGGTATAAGGATTTTTTGGTATCTTTTTCACACATTATCGAAGTTTTCATACGGATCCCTAACTATTTTCAAAATATTTTATAGCCTATGTTAATCATTTATATTGTAGCATTCTAATTGTGAAAGAATTTTTGAAATCGGCCCAGTAGTTTTTGAGTTTATTCATAACATACATAGAAATCTTTCCTCTTTATAATAATAGTATAGAAGTATAGATATAAGCTAGAATGTTTCTTTAATACAACATTGATAACTTCCTCCTGATTACGTGTAAAAACGTATAGACGTTACACGTGACAGAGCAACATATAATAGTTATATGTTGCTATTCACACGGACAATAACTGACCGTGTGAAAACCTTTGAGATGTGAAGTCAATTCTTTTAAAATTTGACCTTAGGCTTTGTTAACCTTTTGATCGCCACAGCATACAATGCGTCGCAGCGTGCTTTGTACGCCACGCCAGAGCCTCCTGTACATTATGCGCGTTATTTCATGATGGATGCACATCGCGCAACACTTTACTACATATATACCTACAACATATGTGAGATATAAAAAAAACTGCAATGTTGGATTGCAGTTTTAGTACATCCCATACTCTTTCCCTTTACTTAGTAAGTAATATTTATACTAGTAGTAGTAGTAAATTTATATCAAGTGAAATAAATAAAATAAAAAATCATCAGGCACATCTCTATTTTCGTTCACGACTCTACCTTCTGTCTTGAAAACTTATTCGAATCGGAATTGGCAGTCTGCGTAGTTGAAAAATATAAAACAAGAAAGAGGAAAGCGTGGCTGGATTATGTATCATCTTTGACCTTAAATGAAAATATGAGTTTTTTGTAATGGAGAGGAGAGAGGATTTTTGTAATGGAGTGACTTCCGGCAGACGTCCACAATCAAACCAAAATTTACTTTGAAACGGGAACCGGTTGGTCAACAGGCCAGTTCTTTATCCACTGGGCTATTACAGCTCTTCTCTCTTTATTTCTATTCTTTTTCTATCTTTATTTAATATTTATTTATTATTAAAATCAATAATGAAATGTTTAATATGAAATGTGATCCTGCTTAACAAAGCATAAGCAATGAAAACCTGTAACAACCTTATAACTGTTACCTATGAGTGGGTATGATAATAGGAGCAGAAGCATACAAGCATACGGCCCACCTGAAAACGGTTACCGTAGCCTATGGACGCTTGCAGCACATTGTCACTCTTGCGATGCTATCTATGCTGCTAACACAGCTACTCCTTAGGAGCTTACTGATGACATCACGTAGGAAAACAACCAGACATGTTCATGCACATAAATGTTTGTCCTATATGGGAATCGAAACCACGAGATCGTCAAAAAACATTGAAGTCAGGCATACTGCTGCCGACCGTACTGTGGGATGATGGGGATACATTTTTCTACTGCGACAAATAGACAAAATTGAACTGTAAGAAAACTTTTTTATCGCATCAAGTAACATCAATGCGATTTATAAAGTGACAATATTTGGGTGACAAACAAACAAACAAACATGAATAAAATATTTTTTTTTCAAAAATATTTAATTAACACTTAATTTTCTAATATTTTATACAGTCCATAATATTATTGGAATTATCTAAAAATGACTTGTATAAAAGTAACATAACATAGCCGAAACGAATAAATACAAATCGTTACACAATTTTGTCATTAATCTCGCCTGCAATCAATCAGGTAGGATATATGATTGCTTTTCATATTGGTGGAACAAAAAATACGTGAACATTACGCGTTAGAAGTGAAGCCTCCTGTGTTCTAGAAACACATAGCGAAAAATATAAACAATCCCTTTCAAGTGGCGGTGGATGTCCGAGAACTGGAAGCGATTCTCTTTTCATGTGATTCATGTCGCTTCGCTAAGATTTTTTAACGAATTGTTAACAAGACATTATATTCATTAACCACACACTTGATGAATAACTATATGGTTTTCTATGGGTTAATTAAACCACATTCAAAATTACAGAATTTTTTTAGTAATTTATTTAGTGCGCTTTCTGTATCAGTTGTTCATGCGAAATAGCACCGGCCGGCACTCACCCACTATCGTTAGTTGCTATTCATGCCGTAGTTACCGTGATTGCTTTTTTGTAGTCGCTGCGTCGGCTGCTGTGGTCGTCTCTACGATTTTACATCTGATACGGGAACCGCGTGCACCGACGACCGCAGAGGCATGCGTAGAGGGCAGATGTCGGCCGGCACTAGTTTGTATGAACTAGCCGCTAGCGGAAGCATTCAAATAAGTTGGATCAAATTGCCTGTAAACACTTGGGACTTATCACATGACTAAGACTTTAACGTCCGTTGGTATAGTCTACACCACAGATTTCCAATTATTTTTGTCCCGTAGACACCTTGCTTATAAATATTTTCTGCTCTCCGTCGACCTCTTAATGTTTGAATCTGATGGATCCCTTACTTGTTGCAATCGACCCCGTCGGGTCGATATAGACCACTGTGGGAGACACGGGTCTACACGGACTTTAGTAAAGCATTCGACAAAATAGATCACTATACTCCCGCGCAAGTTGTAATTGATAATCATTAGTTATTTGTACCGATAGCTCTCACCATGTCTCCAACAGACGCCAAACTGTAATTTTTATTTTATTATTAAAAATATGCGCATGATCAGAGGTACGACAGTGCTTCCTGTGACCCATTTTTATTTGGTGTAAGTCGGAATTTACACATTTGTTGTTTTTAAGTTTGTGGGTGTCCGGAATCCGGCGTCAAGAAGGGCCTGACGGAAAACAGCGTTGGTAGACGGTTACCCATATACTGAGAAGGCACCTTGCTAGCCACCATTACGATACACACATTTTTTTATATTTTCACTGGGTTTTTTTCGTTTCGTTTTTCTTTGTTTTATTGTGTATGTGCTATCAATGGTCTATGCCAATAAATGTTACTTTATTTCTTTCTAGTTTCATAGAATTTCAAAATCAACGAAGTTTTAATTCAAAAAAATATTGCGGAATTTCTTAGAAAAGTAATTGTTTGGGCTCCTGCGCGATGCAATGAACACGACGCATTTGTTTTCAAAAGTCCAAAAACGCGAGTGGAATCAATTTAATATCTATGACTTCATAAAAAATAACGGAAAAAGAAAAATAAACTTTTGGTCCACGTTTGACGCTTACAACAATAATAATGAGAATAAAAGCAATATAACATGCAGAACCTGTGTTGCACCTATTATATACAGATAAAATTAAAGAATCGCCTCTTTACTCGTACCACAGAGCAAATTTAAGGAAGAATTTCGCATATGTCGTATCTATGTCTTCACGTTAAGTCAGCTGCGAAGTAGAGACAAAGAACCGAGAATCACATAACTTCCAAGTCAACAGACAAGCGTTATAGGACCAGGATGCGTAAGGTCGACCGCGACCGTTACGCGTCTCGGTCCTATAGGCGTTATAACGCTCGTCGTTTCCTACAACTCCTAAATATGGTCGTGATGAGTCTTAGCTCTTCTCGGCTCCTAAATCCTTTAAACCAGGTTTCAAAGTTTAATATATATCTAAACCACCCAATTTTTTTTTTCTGTCCTGTTTGGTACCTAATGCAAGCATTATCCAACATGTTTGTAAAAAAAATCAATTAACTAGTAGCTATATTATACAAAAAAATTATACAGTGTAATGTATTGAATGTTATATATTTAATAAACGGTGCGAATACATGCGGCGGTGGGGGGCACCACGCAGCGCCAATTCCGGCGGGTCGAAAAGAGCAGAGTGCTGCATAAGCTGCATGTGGAATGTGAGAAGTGGATTGAGTGATCAGATGAACGAGTGGATGCACCTAATGAATGAGAGACCCTTAATTGAGAAAGAGCAATGAATGTTAAAGAAGCGAGTGAGGTGTGTAAGGATCAAGTCATGTTGCGCTCGGTTTGGCGTAAAGTTATAGATAGATAGATTACATATTAATGGTGTGATCGCGCAGAAAATTACATCTCGCTTGCTTCCTGTTCGATCTTATGAAATTTAAATAACCAGAATATCTGTACACCAAGCTGAACTTTCCTCGGTCAAATAAGCTCTACAGTGCCCGATCAACGTTCTATGCTGCTCGGATATTACCATAAAATTATTGCTTTTGAGCAGTCTGTTATATACGTTTTCCCATACATTTCGCGGTCGTATTCGACCACCCGGGTTTCGAAGAATGGCAGTTTTCGGTATCAAGCCACCAAATGTTGGAATAACATACCTCCGCCACTGCGACTTCTCAATAGCAAAGAAAGCTTCAAATATAAATATAATTTGTTTTTATTCGATGAACAACGCCTCGATTTACCATCATGGTATATTCAAGACATGTAATACTATTAGATGCCTTTATTGGTGTGATTGGTGCTTTGTCTTGTTATGAAAAAACTAGAAATTCCAGTGCAAATTTAGTGTGTGGAAATGTTGCATTAACAATAGTAAAACTGTTGCGTGCGTATGTTGTAACTGGCCCTAGGTCACAGCTGAAAACAAGTGTTTTACTCTTGAGCAATACTGATACAGAGCTGCAGCCTTTTTGTCATACTTTGGCACATACATGATGTGCTTGTTATCATTGTCAAAAAATAATTTTAAAGTAAGCATTTTATGTATGTGAATGAAGATGCAAATAAAAATGATATCTATCTATCTATATTTAACCAATGTGGTCCTTCGAGCCGAACATTTTTCCTATATAATTGCTCTGTGGTCTAACAATAACAAAAGATATATAAAAAGACTAAGATTTATGTTCTTTAAATACATTTTTATAATACATAGACGACACCCAGACTAAGACGAACTAATGTGTAAGTAGCACAAATATTTGTCTTGTACGGGAATCGAACCGCGACCATGGGCGCAGGTACTACCACTGCCCCTAACATCGATCGTCAATGTCAATAAAAAACATACAGAGGCTATATTATCCAATAGGGTTGTCACTGCATAGAGCTGCCGTGTAAACTCGAGTTTTACTACTACCACTCCCCCTCTTTAGACATTTTTTTTTAATATAATAAGAAAGGTCGTTTCATCGTTTTCGCGTTTTAACTTTCGTTTCAAACATCAGGGCAAAACATTTTAGCTATTTTTGTAGGTAATAGATTTTTTTTTATACAACGTCGCAAGGCATACAAGTATACGGCCCGCCTGATGTAAAGCGATTACCGAAGCCTATGAACGTTTGTAATACATTACGTATCACTCGCGCGATGCCTCCTCTGCTGCTAATACACAGACTCCTTAGAAGCTTACTGATGACCTCACTCACATGCAGTGATACAACAACCCTCTAGCAAGTTGTTATTTGACTGCGGTGTTCTGTGAGGTGGCCAGACGGGCTGCATTGATGCGCCCTACCTCTCTTACATTAGATCTTAGATTTGCATGTATATATAGTTCTTCAAGAAATGCGTGAAGAGGTTTTTAGAGGGTCGGCAACGCATGAGGCATTTGCAACACCAGGGGTGTCACCTGGTGTTGCAAATGCCCATAGGCTACGGTGACTGTTTAACATCAGGCAGGCCGTATGCTTGATTGCCACCTTAGAGGTATAAAATATATAAATAATCCCCAAAAAAGGGGAGGAGGGTTGAGGGAGCTTTACTATCTAGAGTCCTGTTAATTCAGGCATAAGGCGTTCGTGACCTCTCGATGCAGCGACAGAGATACATCTTACAACAAGTTGACACGTCTCATTGGCACTCTTTGAGCACTTGCAGTGACTTCCTGAACAGCTCCTGTTGCGCGCGAGCATGCTTAATCTCAAGCTCAGCTAAGTCGATCAAACTGTGAACAGAAACCAATTAAATATTAAATAAAATTAAATATTGTCGGACAAATTACACAGCGCCATCTACCCCCAAAGTAAGCGAAGCTTGTGTTACGGGTACTAGACAACTGATAAACATACGTAAATACATTTTTTTTGTAAATACATACTTATTATACATAGAAAATACGCAGACCAAGACAAACAGACATGTTCATGCATACAAATGTTTGTACTGTGTGGGAATCGAACCCACGAGCGCTGGTGTCAAAGTAGAGTAACAGCGTGATCCACCACTGCGCCACCGAGCTCGTCGTATTATATATATGCTATACTATTTGGGGGTAGACAGAGGGAACCGAGTGGTACATGACCGAGACCTTACACACCTCGATCGTTTCTTTAACATTAGTTGGTTTTTAAATGTTTTTTATATATGACGAGAGACTGACGAGTTCGGTGGCTCAGTCGTGAATGACGCGACTTTGACACCAACGCTCGTGGCTTCGATTCCCACACAAGGCAAACATTTGTGTGCATGAACATGTCTGTTTGTCTCACATGGATGTTTTAAGAGAGGTAGGGCGCATCAAAGCCGCCCGTCTGGGGAAGTACGTCCACCGCACAGAAAACCGCACCCAAATAACAACTCCCTAGAGGGTTGTTGTGTCCCTGTGTGTGAGTGAGGTCACCAGTAAGCTCCCAAGGAGTTGCTGTGTCAGCAGCAAAGGAGGCATCGCGCGAGTGATACTCAATATATTACAAGCGTTAATAGGCTACGGTAACTGCTTTACATCAGGTGGACCGTATGCTTGCATGACTCCCGACGTTGTATAAAAAAAAATATGCCGCCGGCAATGTAAGCATACAGTTACAAGTTTCAAACATCAGGGCAACACATTGTTGCTATTATTGTAGGTAATAGATTTTTTTTATACAACGTCGGAAGGCATACAAGCATACGGCCCGCCTGATGTGAAGCGGTTATCGTACCCTATGAATGCTTCTAATGCAATTAAGTATCACTGGCGTGATGCCACTTCTGCTGCTAATACAGCCTTAGGAGCTCACTATCACGCACCCACAACCCTCTAGGAAATTGTTATTTGGCCGCGCTTTTCTGGGAGGTGGAGGTACTTCCCCAGACGAGCTGCTTTGATGCGCTCTACCTATCTTAATTATTAAGTTTATAATGTTACAATACAATAGAATACAAAACTCTTTATTGCACCAATAAAATATACAAATATATATAGAATATGTATACAAGAAAGTGCAATAGGCGCCCTTATCGCTAATGCAATTTCTTCCAGGTAACCTTAACTTAAAGGAGAATTGACACAAATAAAGGTAGGTGGCGCATAATGATATAACGTAAAAGAACCTTATACCATTACACAATTTATGTTAAAATATAGATGTAATACAAAAGTATGCAGTTATGTTCGACACCAAAAGAAAGACTGAACAGAAGTGAAGCATATGTAAGTTCAGTAGGTTAAATTAAAAGGTAGTAGATTTCGACGAGCTGTTTAAAGTTCGTCAGTGTTCGAGACTGCCTGATTGTAAGAGGTAAGTCATTCCACCGACGGACGGCTTGAATGTCTTGGTCTGGATGTTTTAAGAGAGGTAGGGAGCATCAAAGTAGCCCGTCTGGGAAAGTACCGCCACCTCACAGAAAACGGCAACCAAATAACAATTCCCTGAATGGTTGTTGTGTTCCTGTGAGTGAGTGAGGTTATTCGTAAACTCCTAAATAGTTACTATGTTAGCATAGGTAACATCACGCGATTCTTAATGTATTACAAGCGTTCATTGGCTACGGTAACCTGTTTACATCAGGTGGGCCGTATGCTTGTATGCCTCCCAACGTAGTATAAAAATAACATGTGCATTTGAAGCATATAGGAAAGTTCTAAGGACCGGCAGAAAGGACCGGAAGTGAATGCGTTAAACAAGGCTGGTACGATACAAAGACTCACCTCTTCCTGAATGCTGCCACTCTTCTCGTGCGGAAGTCGAGCAGTTCCTCGCGCGCTCGAGCAGACAATTGCTCGAAGCGAGCACATGCGTCAGCCTGTGCCTGTTCTGCCTGTACAAGTAATATATTCAATTCATAAATTTTCTTGACTGTATTTTTTTACCAGTAAAAACATTTAAAATATATGTACCGAAATTAAAATTATCTTCTCGGGGCGTTTCCTGCAGATGGTTGGTAGTAAGTTGACGAGCTCGGCGGTGGCGAAACGTGTTGTTACGTTACTTTGACACCAACGGGTTCGATTCCCACACAGGACAAATATTTGTGTGCATGAACATGTCTATTTGTCTTGGTCTGGATGTTTCAAGAAAGGTATAGCGTGATGCCACCTCACAGAAAACCGCAGACAAATAACAGCTTCCTAGAGGGTTGTTGTGTTCCTGCGTGTGAGCGAGGTCTTACAAGCTTACATCGCAAGTGCTTTACATCGGGTGAGTCGCATGCTTGTATGCCTCCCGTGCCTTGTTTAAAAAATAAAAGATAACCGTTGAAGTACTCTCTCTCCCTCTGTCTGTTTGTACGCTCTGCAATTTATCTTCATCTTCTTAGCGCTACCCCATTCCCTAATCCATTACGATTGCCAGGAACCACAACCTAAGCCTGAGGGTTTGGCGAAGACAGTAATTTCTGACATATAACGACTGCCGTCAGATCTCCACGATCCACAAGGCATCAGACATCAATTTGACAGTTTAAATCTTTTTCATTTAGATTCAAATACATATCCATTATTATTTAATGTTTAGGCTTTGCATAGTTATAAATAATATACAGAAACAAGACCACAAGTTAAAAACACAAATAACAACTTCCCGGAGGGCTGTTGTGTTCCTGCGTGTGAGTTTAGTTACTAATAACCTCCTAAGGAGTTGCTGTTGACAGCACGGCAACACGCGAGCGATAATGTATTGCAAGCGTTCTTACACTTAACATCAGGTAGGTCATATGCTTGTATGCCTCCCGACATTGTAGAAATAAATAAATAGTATAAAAATATATCCCTCGTCTCGCGTGGGTGTTTGTACATAATGAAGCGTGCTTTACCTCCTGTACCTCCAGCGGCTGTGTTTGCACAAACAAAAACATGTGGAGTGAACACATACACACTATACTCTATCCATCAGGTTATCCGCTATTTGACAGATCGTTCTATCCCTCTCGGATTTTCCCCGTATAACAGATGCAACATCTAATAGATCGTTGTCCTTTTCTAACTCAAATATTAACTGTCAAAAAGGGAACAACCTAGTGGACATAATAAACAATGGGACATTACAGTGATAGGCAAGTTATCATTGTTGTACAAGATATGACTCGTCTAGATCCCGGCATAGCACGTATAGTTGTTTTCTCCAACAATGTTACGATATTATTAAAGGTTAAATAAATGTTTCCTATATAGCTCTTTTTAATAATCTCATTAGTACAATTATTTTATTACAACAGCTAAATCACAGTTAATAGTTGAAGTTCGATAATCTTATTATGGTCGGAATAATAATGATTTCAAGGTCAAAGTGTAAACCTTGATGTATACTTAGCTGCACTACTATTCACGAAGTAATTTCCACAGCACTTGACCACGTAAGGTAAAACTAATAAAATCATAACAGGGACATTCATGAAACATGAATTATGAATAAATGAATTATGAATTCAATTCACGTGTAATGATGACCAATGCAATCTATATTTTTTTCGGAATAAGAGCAAAAACAATTAATTTAGTACTAGTTTATTAGCCTGCTTTGAAAATGCATCATGCATTTTCATATATGGAACCATGGTTTACTAACTTCCATTCCAATCGAAATTAATTCGAATATTTCTGAGATTATTAATATATATAATAACATACAGTTTGAATAATACAAGATACCTGAATAGTAAACAAAATTATTGCAAATAGCAATTTTGTGGAAACAGCGCGTATTTTTTTACGTAAAGCGTTTTTAGAATTGTTAATATTGAACGTTATTGATAATTTGACATTATACATAAATTTTATCTTTCTGCACTCCTCATTGTGAACTTTACAAATCTCACTCACGCGATAGGCTTAATAAGCGTTACAAAGTTTTTTCCTTCGCGTATAAATTTATAAATTCTGTTTTATTATTTATAAACAAACACTTGAAAAAAAATCTTTGCAATTCTTTTTAACCACATCGCTTGGTGATAATAATTCTCCCAAAACTTAGACACGTGACTGTGGTGTTATTATTTAACATTTATAGTTATTCGGTTGATCCTTTACGTAACCAAAAAAACCGGCCAAGTGAGAGTCGGACTCACGAAGGGTTCCGTACCATTATCTATAAAAAACGGCAAAAATATCACGTTTGTTGTATTGGAGGCCCCCCTCTAAATATTTGTTTTATTATAATTTAATTATTTATTTTTAAATTTAATATTTCAAGCGTCTACCTGTTATAAATGTGTACCGTTATCAATATCGAGCAAAAAATCATATTTGTTGTATGGGAGCCCCCTTAAATATTTATTTTAATGTGTTTTTTAGTATTTGTTGTTATAGCGGCAACAAAAATACATCATTTGGGAAAATTTCAACTGTCTAACTATCACGGTTCATAAGATACAGCCTGGTGACAGACGGACGGCCGGACAGCGGAGTCTCAGAAATAGGGTCCATTTTACCCTATGGGTACGGAACCCTAAAAAAGGAAATCTTGTCTGCGTTATTTAATACACACAATAAGAAAAATCGAACAAAGTAGCACTTATCTATATTTTTTATTCTACATTTTCCAATGTACACACAACGACAAGTGATATTAGACTTTGTTTGCACTATCTTGAGGGGGTCCTTCAAGTTGTTAATGTGTGGATAACAAATAAAAATTCCAAGTCCAGTCTAAGCCAACCGGCACATGTATCTTAGCTTCACAGTACATAAGTTGATTTCATATACTAGTACGAATAGCGAGGAACCTGACGTTACGGCTCTCGGTAAGCGACTGCTTTTGCCCTGCCACTGACTGTATAATTCAACGAATTCGCTTATGCTGTACTTTCGGTTGCCGAGAACCTCTACAAGACACTTGCAGCAACATTTGTTTGATTTGGATGCGTCTTTAAATTTGCTTTTAAAGTAGGAGGGAATTAAGAAAACTGATAACAAAATCGGGGGATACAGTTAGTGTTGTAGCTACATATCTATTATTTACATACAAAATTTAATTACACAACTGGGTAGCTAAAGAATCAAAGAATTCGAAATGTTGAGTGAGGAATATGATGCATCGCGTGTGGCTGCGGAGTTAGCGTCGCCATTTTGACATCATTTCGCTGCATCATATAATTTCCTTTTAGTGTAGCTTACTTCCGTTTACCCGTTACGAAGGTCACATAAAACTCACGGACACAGCGTGGACACCCTGTTTTTTACTCTTATTGCATGTACCATAAAAACGGTACAAAGTATAGATTGAGGTATCGCTGTGTGTACATAAAAAAGTTACAAACAAACAAAACATGCGGCAATATATTGACTGTCATATATCTTTAACTAAATGATATCAATAAACATTAGAAAACAGGACAAAGTTAATTCACGATAAAAGAGATATAAGCAGTAATAACTTAAAAGAAATGTTCGTAATTGTCTGAGGCTTCTACTTGGCCTACTCATATCTCTTTACTTCGGATAAATGGTGGTTTAGATAAAAAGTGATATAGAAAACTTACAGCATGAACATCCTTGTTTTTAGCTCTGGCTTTCTCCAAGTTCCTGTTGGCAGCTTCATACGCAGCCAGGCATCTGTGAAAATGTATCGTCATATTTACATTATTTACATTGAATTAAACAATTTTTAACGGAAATATCGCGTGTTTTATTTATTTTGTTGAACCTGACGTTTCGAATGCTCTGCAGCGTCCGTGGTCGCAGGAAGACTAAGGTGACATTTGTCTTACATTGGTTATTCAATTATGACATCTACCGACATGGATGGATTATTATTAATTAAATACGTTCCGATTCACACAAAAATCGCTCACGGTGTCCGAATGTTTTTGAATAGATCTCTGGGTTTGTGACTTGATTATTTTTGTGTGAATCGGAACGCTCGCTATCAAATAAGACCTTTTTTGTGTTTGTAGGACATCCACATAGGTAGATATAGCTAAATTAACGTGTTTCGGTAATAAAAACAAATAAATGGCTGCCATTCCATTAAAGTTCAAGTAAAATCATCCATCCATGAAAGGCTTCGACATCTGTATATGCTCGTAAAAATACAAAGTCGTTTCTATAATTAAAGGATTGTACTTTTTAACATTCGAGAACGGTAAATTTGAAATGCAGATTATAGTACGGTAGCTGTCTTAGTTATCACTGAAAAGGAATTACTTTAAAATTATTTCCAATAAAGTTTATTATAGAATCAATGAATATTAAGATTTCTGGAAATAATTCAGCATAGACACATATCTAAACGAACTACTATAATACAATATTGTAATGATATTCATCTATTATATTATTTAATTGACCTGATAAAAGGTATAGTTTTTTCATTAAGAATAGTTTTATAATTGAATAATATAACTGAATATAGCTGTCTTTGTGAAAGGTTCGCTCGCACCAACGCTGCCGTCGTCATGTTAACGTCTTTCAGAACCCACGGACTGTACTTTGGTAGCCTAGCGGATGTGTACATATTTTTGAACCTGACTTTACATACCTCAGTCTCCTTACAAGCACAGCTTTAGCCGCGTGTGCGTCGCGCATGTAGTATCGGAGCGTGTCAGCTAGTTTTAAGTCCTGATCAGATGCCATGCGACCTTCGATTTTCTAGGACAAGAAACATAGTTTAAAATTAATATTTTCAAAATGATTTATTTACGAGTTTCGACGCGGAAGTGACGCGGCAGAAACGGCTCGCAATATTAATACAGGTTACATTAAGGATATTACAAGTAATGTTAGGTTCTATACCGTATTCTACCGTAACAGTGTACAAAATTATACATAACATAGTCATGAAATTGTCAATTGTTTGCATATCGTCCTTAATAAATCATATATTTTACTATTAATTATTGAATTAAATTAAACAAAATGTCAACAGATATTAATATTATAATTAATACTAAAATAAGCTTTATTTAGCAGAATGCAAGGAACTTTCTTTTATAAATACTTTCTTCTTAAAGGCAAAAATATTTTGACTTCTAGTATGTGTTTAGGTAACTTGTTATACAGAATGGGTGCCATTACTAATGGTGATGAAATAAATGTGGGTTGCCTTTGACGAATAAAATACTATTTAAGGCACATAAAAATTTGCGTGTTCTACCGACAGTATAATGGGTTGTGTTCTGAGGAGTTGTTCGACATTATACCAACAGCCTCGTTTTACAATCGCACAGCTCGCCGGCGGCTGGGAGTTCATCCGCACACACTGGAACCGCAATGGTCGCGCACGGTGCGCTTCACGAGATGTTTTCTACCGAGAACTATTAAGTTGTGCAACGAGCTCCCTGTCGAGGTTTTTTCCCAAGGGACTACAGTATGGGGTTCTTCGAAGAAAGGCGTGAAGAGGTTCTTACAGGGTCGGCAACGCAAGAGTGGCACCCCTGGTGTTGCAAATGCCCATAGGCTAACGGTAACTGCTTACCATCAGGCAGGCTGTACGCTTGTTTGCCACCTTAGTGGTATATAAAAAAAAAAGGTAAAGTGAGGATTTTATGTTTGATAAAATATGGTTTGCAACTGTCTCTTTTTTACAGATGACAGATCGATCTGAGACATTTTTTTTGAGCTTTGAATGCTCGATCTTTTTCTGTCCATTTTCCCCAAAAGATTATCCCATATTGTAAAGTGAATGTAACGTATGCGTGGTAGGATGTCAACGCCGTTGCATGGCTAACTACATTTGAGAGCATGTAAAGGGCATATGAAAACTTGTTTAGTTTTGTACAGACTTTTCCAATATTCCAATTAACATTATAGTCTATGTCTAGTCCTATGAAATTAGTAACATTACTTTGTTCAATTTGTTTGCCATTACAATTAATGGTAATAATTGTTTAGTTTTGTTTTCAAGTGTCATACATAACTTTCGTTTTGTCGATATTAAGAGTAAGATTATTTTGTTTTATCCAGTCAATTACGTCAATCAATGTATTTTTCATGTCTGATTCTAGTGATTTCATGACATTTGCAATAAAAGTCACTGTGCTGTCATCCGCAAATAGGGAAGTAGGTACTTGGGAAGTCATTAAAATATATAATGAACAGCAATAGACCAGTGGAAGGATGTAGTAGCCGAGGAAGACCAAGACTAACCTACCATGACCAAATTGGTCGTGTTTTATCAGAATGTGACGTCAGGAGCCTTAGGAACCGGCGAGCGTGCATGAAAAGAGCTATGAATGTCACAGAAGCGAGTGAAGTGTGTAAGGACCGCGTGTTATGGCGCTCGGTTCTCTCTGCCTACCCCGCATGACTGAGGCACCTGGCGTGAAGATATACATACATACATGCAATAGACCCAAGATACTACTCTGGAGAACTTCAAACAGCACTGATCTGGGTTTTGACATGTACTTAGTTTCTATTTTTGTCTTAATATTGTTTGAATATTGGATCGAATTATGTGCGAAATATGTACATGTGACGAAAAGTGGATTCATTACGATAACCGTAAGCGAAAAATATACGCAATGGCTGACCCCAGGTCAAACGCCGCAACAGTGCCCTAAAGTAAAGCTTACCAATAAAAAGTATAATGGTAACTGGTCGGTGGTTTCTTCATGGCGTTATTCACTATAGCTTTCCCAGGTCTGGTCAAGCAATAACAGCAGATGTTTCCTGTGTCGAACTTCGAACAATGGTGGCGAAACTGGCAGTGAAACAGTCCCGACTCGTGAATCGACCTTCACCATTATTGCTCCATGATAACGCAAGACCTCACACTGCACGTGTAACTGTACAGGAGCTGCAGTTAGAAACCATACGTAATCCTCCGTCTGGCCAGACCTTGCTCTAACTGAATACCATTTTTTCGTGATTTGGACAATTTTCTACGAGGTAAAAAATTTTCTTCCCAGGAGGCAGTACAAAATGCTTTCACACAGTTTGTCGAATCTAGATCCCCACAGTTCTTTCGCAAAGGCATAAATAAACTATAACTATATAATAACAGCAATGTATACATAATAAGGGTAAATATTTTGATTAAATAAATATGTTACATCTTAGAAAAAAACGAGTTTTAAATTTTTCAGTACATGCCGGCAATTTCATACTTTAACTCCTAAATATATAAATAAATATTCTGGGAAAAATTATACAGCTTCTAGTCCCAAACTTAGCGAACTTTTTCTGTAAATACATGGTTACAAAACATAGAAAACACCTAGATCAAAACAAACAGACATGTTCATGCACACAAATGTTTGCCTTGTGTGGGAACTCGTCAAAAATGTCAAACATCACTCACTCGACACTTGTCGAAGGTCTCAGCACCCCGAGTGAGGAACCTCTCCGTGGGAGGCTGCTCCCTTGTAGCCAGCTGAGTGATACATGATGACAACTTTATGTGTGCGTCGGCAACCTCTGGGAAAAAAATTAAATGATATAAAAATAATTTATTATATAATAATAATAATACAACATTACATCAAACTTCTCAAAGGGGCCTCTACGCGTTGGATCCAAATCCCCGCGCACGCCTATCAAATGACCGGGATATACCCGTGATATTAGGATCGATAATAATAATAATAATAATTCGCGCCAGTTCTCGAGAACGGTAGTATCACGCTCTACTGGGACCGGTCTATTATCACAGACAGGACTATTGTCGCCAATAGGCCCGATATTGTGATAATCGATCGGGAGACACGCCGTGCAATTCTCGTTGATGTTACCATTCCTCATGACGAAAACCTCGTGAAAGCTGAGAAAGAGAAACTTTCTAAGTACTTGGACTTGGCTCACGAGGTTACCGCCATATGGCGTGTGGACTCAACGATAATTGTTCCAATAGTCGTGACAGTAAACGGGCTTATAGCGAAGAGCCTCGACCGATATCTTGAGAGGCTCTCGCTTGGCAGTTGGGTCAAGAACCAGATTCAGAAGGCGGTTCTTTTGGACACGGCCCGTATTGTGAGAAGGTTCCTCACTCTGGAGCCCTGACCACCGGTAGCTTGGGTCTTCGCTTCGCTACCGGCGGGTGCCCCCTTTTTTTATATTTTTAAATGTATTTATTTTTATATAAAATCTTTATATTTAAAAATGTATCTAAAGTGTATAAATAAAATATAATAAT
The DNA here is from genome assembly GCA_947507595.1 of Pyralis farinalis. Lineage (NCBI taxonomy): Eukaryota > Metazoa > Arthropoda > Insecta > Lepidoptera > Pyralidae > Pyralis > Pyralis farinalis. Next base: position 6,045,455 of record OX382263.1, read on the forward strand.
AATATATATATAATATATAATAATATTAATAAATAATTTCCTTAGAAACCGGCGAGCGTGCATGAGAAGAGCAATGAATGTTAAAGAAGCGAGTGAGGTGTATAAAGATCGGGTTACGTGGCACCTCTCTGCCTATCCCGCAAGGGATGTGGCGTGAAGTTATAGATAGATGGATATATTAGAATGCTTATATATGTATGTATGAATATAATTTCAAACGTGGCGTAATGGTTAGGTCTACCTTTGTGTTTAGTGGTCATCCGGTCAACTTTAGCGACGGCATCTTTCAAATGGGAGTAGTACTCCTGCAGGAAGGCCGTCTCCTGCTCGAAGAAGTCGTTCACGTCGCGGACTGTAGCACCGAGGTATATTTCGTCCGTGGTTGTGGTCATTGAACGCATCTGTTGAAACAATAGCACTTCTTACTTTCTTCAAAAGGTTTCTGACGAGCTCGGCGGCGCAGTGGCGAAACGCGCTGTTACGTTACTCTGACACCAACGCTTGTGGGTTTGATTCCCACACAGTACATTGTATGCATGAACATGTCTGTTTGTTTTTGTCTGTCTGGGAATTTTTAAGAGAGGTAAGGCGCATCAAAGCAGCGCGTCTGGGGAAGTACCTCCATCTCATAGAAAACTGCAGACAAATAACAAGTCCCTGGAGGGTTATTGTTGATAAAGCACCGCCCTATTGACCAACAGGTCCCCGGTTCGAATCCTGGCATGCACGAACATACGATCCGCCTGATGTAAAGCGGCTACTATAAGCCTATGAACGCTAGCAACAATAATGTCACTAGCGCGTTGCTACCACCGCTGTCGACACAGCAACTCCTCATCTTCTGGTGGCATCACTCACTCGTAGGAATACAACAACCCTCCAGGGACTTGTTATTTGACTGCCGTCTTCTGTGAGGTGGAAGGTCGAGCTAACAGTCGTGCCATACCTCTCATTCGCCAGAGCCTCGTCTGTTAGTAAGCAGGGTGCACCACGTGCAGGTGAGGTTGGCTTTAGCTCTAAAGGTTACATTAAGCCACTTACACCCCAACATTTCCCTCTTAAGTTCTTTTTTAATCTAAATTAGTTGTGTTTCCTTTTAATATAATGTTCATATTAGTACAATAAAAAAAAATAAAAAAATTACCAATCCACCGATGAGGTCCATTTTCCCACGAGGCTTAGCACACAGATCTTGTTCATACTCGAGGAACACGCGGAGATGCGAGTCGCTTCGGAACACAGGGTGCGCTGCAAGCCGCTGCAGAAACACCTCGTGCATGGCCACTGTCTTCTTGAACGTCGCTAGATACTCACTGAAAGGAACACACCACATAGATATGAGAGGCACGTGGCTGTGGCAGGTGAGTCCAGCGAGGCTCTCGATAGGTTACAGCGACGGGTTATCCGCATAATCGACGACGAAGAGGTCACCAAAGACCTGGAACCTCCTCAACTCCGTAGGTACATAGGCTCGCTAAACGTATTTTATCGCGTTTACCATGGCGAGTGCTCTGAAGAACAGTTATCCCTTATCCCACCCTCTCCCTTCCGTCATAGAACCACACGTGCAGGCTTGCGATGCCATGATTCCACTGTTGAGAACATTTCTTCGCGTACCAAAAGGTTCGGCAACTCCTATCTCCGTCGTACCATTGAAAAGTGGAACGCCTTGCCGGCACATGTTTCCTCCTTCCTACAATATGGGATCCTTCAAACGAAGTGTGAAGAACTTACTTCTAGATCTATTTTTTTATACTATTTCCGGAGGCATACAAGCATACGGCACACCGGATGTAAAGTGGTTACCGAAGCCTATGAACGGCAATACATTTGTATCACTAGCCCGATGCCACCTCTGCTGCTAACACAACAACTCCTTGGGAGCTTACTGGTGGCCTCACTCATACGCAAGAACACACCAACTCTCCAGGGAGCTTGTTATTTGGCTGCGGTTTTCTGCCAGGCGGAGGCACTACCCCAGTCGGGGTGCTTCGATGCGCCCTACCTCTCTTAAACTATCAATGACTAATTTGCTTGAATATTTCTTTTTAATTAACCCGAAGTTTTCCATATTTGACTAATCGTAAATTTTTAGACGATTTAACTGTAAATATGTATACAGGTCGTATGCCCGCCCGATGGTAAGCAGCGACGATAGGCAGCCAGTGTGACTTACTCTTCTAGTTCTTCTTTCATTTTCAAGAACTCTTCGCGAGTGAGAGCCCCTTCCCCCTCGCCGAGACGCTGCAGCTTCTCACGGGAGGCGTCGAAGTCAGGCCTGGGGGGCGCGGGGGGGATCTGCAACAAATAACAATAACTGATAAAAGAGACTATATACATCACCATCTATCGACACCAACTGGCTCCGAGGACTTGGCGAAGATACTGATTTTTACATTGAGCTTACCGATACGGCCGAGCAAGTGATCATTACAAATATGTACATTAATGCGAAAACACGAATTTTAGTGGTGCATGCCAGGATTCGAACCGGTGACCTGTTGGTAAATAGGCAGATTCTTTACATCTTTACATAACTATCACTGCTGGATTGATTTATATACATATATATATATATATATATATATAGTGGTTCCTTCTATACTAGTTCTAGTACATATAGAAGGAAGATAGAGTCGCGGTTATCGCGTTGCACCGCTGAGGTTACGCCCCAGAAGAGATTTTCAACATTCTACAAAAATTTAAAATAACACTACGGGTTATTTATCGCACTATCAAACGATATACAAAATATTCAAGCTTCGAAGATCGTATGAGGAGTAGCCGACATCGCACAATTGGGATACCAGCGGACATCAAAGCAGTGAAGGCGCGAATCCAAAGAAATACCGTTCGTAAACAAAAAAATCTTAGCTCTTCAGACGGAATTAAGAACCACTGTCAAAAGAGTGTTAAGTGAAGACCTGGGACTACGAGCTTATCGTAAAAAAAACGGGCATTTTTGAACGAGCGTTTGAAAAAAATTAGGATGGAAAGATCCCGCGCTTTGTTACGGCGGTACGCAGGAAAAAATACCGTGAAATTTTGTTTTCGGTTAAAAAAGTTTTTACCATCGAAGAAAGTTACAACAAACAAAATAAGGTGTATGCCCACAGTTGTGAAGAAGCGAGCGCGCGTATTCCGAGGGTCCAGCGAAGATATTATCATTCATCAATCATGATTTAGCTTGGAATCTCATATTCAGGTTTGACTGAGGTGTTTTTCTGTGAAAAAGATGTGAAAACCAGTGCCGTGGTTTACCAAATTACCGTCCTAACAAACACAATGTTCAAAAACAGAAACTGGATATTCCAACAGGACTCTGCACCATCTCATAAGGCACGATGCACTCAAAACTGGTTGACCGCCCGTGGAATTGACTTCATCGGGCATTAAGACTGGCCCTCTTCTAGTCCAGATTTAAACCCACTGGACTACAAGATATGGCAACATTTGGAGGAGAAAGTCTGCGCTAAACCTCATCAGAATTTGGAGTCTCTACGAGCATCTCTGGTTAAAGCAGCGGCAGAAATAAATATAAATGTGGTGCGTGCTGCGATCGATGACTGGCGTCGATTAAGGGCATGTATTCAAAATGGAGGAGGGCATTTCGAATAATGTAAATAAATTTTTATTGTACATTTAATTACCTTTCATTTCATATATAACTTTTACATAATTATCAAAAAAAGTATCATTAATTACAGCAAAAGTTTGTGACAGAACTTATGACCTGACTAGGTACATAAAACATGTGACCTAAGCTATTATGAAGTAAATAACTAATGGTCGTGTCATTTCTGTCGTGTTCGTGCCTGCGATGCTTTAGTGTAGTTAAAACATTAAGTGTCACCCGCGCAATGAAACCTCTGCTGCTAACGCAGCAACTTCTTAAAACAGAACAGCCCTCCAAGGATAAAAAAATGTTTCATACTATTACTTTTACATCATCATGCCAAGTCCCTTGCGGGGTAGACAGAGTGAAACGAGCGCCACATGACTCAATCCAAACACACCTCACTCGCTTCTTTTTTATATAACTAGATTGGCAAACAAGCATACGGCCTGCATCAGATGGTAAGCGGTCACCGCAGCCTATTGACGCTCGCAACACCACGGGGATGTTACTCACGCGCTGCCAATCTTGTGACCTAAGGATGTTTTGTCACAGTACCCAGTAATTTCTCTGCCATATCTCACCTTTCAAACCGAAACACAGCTATATAAATATAGCTGCGAAAAATAGGTGAGACAGAGGTACCCACGCAGACGACTTTTGAACAAAGTCTGGTAAAAAAAATGAACATACATAAGTCTTTTCATGCACACTTCCTAGAGCTCCTGACGTCACCTTCTGTTGACGATCAATGTGTAGTAGTAGGTCTTGGCGTAACTCGGCTTCTACATACTTCTACTTTCGCCTTGCAAATGTTAAATGATATAAAATAAATTCTTACAATATATCCAGCATACTCCTCGTTCTCTTCATAGCGGTCATGTAGCCACACGAACTCCTCGTGCTGTCTGACCACAATGAACTCAGATTTCTGGAACTCCGGTAGCGTTGTCTTCGTGTGGACTGTGAACTTGACTTTCTCTTTCTCGCTGAGGGCGTCCGATATGTCCACCTGAAATAAATATATAATCTACAACTTCACGCCAAATCCCTTGCGAGGTACGCAGGGAGAAACGAGCGCCACGTGACTCGGCCCTCACAAACCTCACTCGCGTCTTTAACATTAATTGCTCTTTTTATGCATGCTCACCGGTTTCTAACATCGTAAATATATAAATATTTCCGATAAATTATACAGCGCCATCTACTCTAATCTAGCGAAGCCTAGCTTATTATGGGTATCTATCTACGCAGTGACCGTATTGCAGTTGGGACGAAAGTATTTTTTTTATACAACGTCGGGAGGCATTTGAACTATAATCTTATTGTGTCTTATTTAATTCTCTTATTTTATTTTTTCCTTTTTTTTAATCTACTATGGTGGCAACACCACACCATAGTCGCGCTCCACTGCTTAGCGCGCCACGGAGGGTGCGCGGGCGGTGGCTGTCGCGGCGCCCTCCAGCCGCGCGACCTCACTCGCCTTCACTGAAGCCGTGCGACACCCGCGCCGTTTGATAGTCATAACATTTTGATATAATAATTAATATACAGTTCACTCTTCTGTCATTTATCTCCAACCGGGACGGATCTTCCAGCAATCCAGTTTGTAGGGCTCCGGCCCAATCTAACTATGAATGTATTTTAAGACGTAATCACGTTAAATCTAATTAACAACTATAAATATAATTTATGTAACGTGTTTTTCACGAGCACACCTCCCCTATGCAGCGTGACTAAAATACTTTTTTGTACAATATCTGGAGGCAATCAAGCATACAGCCCACCTGAAGTAACGTGATGTAAAGATACTACAATAGAAGTAATAATAAGACATACCAATAAGCTGTTATCAGTCAATGAGACATTCTCATTCGGCCGTTTCTTGTCTGCCTTCAGGTCACCAGAAGACGGAGACTGCACTGGGTTTGACACAGACAACGACGGTGCAGACAGGGGATCGTGGCTCGTTTCTTCCACGCAGTCCTGTGTAGCAGAAATTTACACATAAACCTTTTGAACATTTTAATGTAACACTTTTAACGATATTGCACGCAGATATTTTTTTTTTTGTTTTATACAACGTCGGGAGGCGTAAAAGCATACGGTCCACTTGATGTAAAGCAGTTACGCTACGCTTGTAACATATATCACTCGCGCGATGCCTGTCTGTCGAACAACTGTCCATGGATAAGTTGAACAGCCAAGGGGATGCTACACAGCCCTGCCTATCACCATATTCAATACTGAAGCTTTTATTTATCCTGACAGGCACTCAAATCCTTATACAAGGACTCAAGTGCCCGTATTAAAGTACTATCCACCTCATACATGGAGAGCGTAGTCCAAAGTTCGTCCCTCGCCACTGTCATAAGCCTTTTTCAAGTCAATGAAGGCACAGAAAACGTTTTTTGCTAAGGCTTTCTCCGTTATACACCTTAAGGAAAAGACTTGATTCACACATCCCATCTCCTTTCGAAACCCTACTTGCACATCCCAAATTTTCGATTCTGTTACAGACATCACTCTTTCAATCAGAATATTTGCATACAATTTGCTTTCTACACTTAGGAGGCTTATACCACGATAATTCTTGCATTCCTGCTGTGAACCGCGTACAGCGGCACAATCACGGCCTTAACCCAGTTGCCTGGTACAACGCCAGCATAGGAAAAGGTACAGCAGGCCTGCTTTGATTGCTTCTCCCGCATTGAACATTTCGGCAGATATCCTATCATATTATCCAGCTTTACCTATTTTTACTCTCTTTATTGCATTTATTATGTCTTCCATGCTAATGTTCACAGTTCTCATTCACATCTTCGTTTCTATTTCTTTCATTTCTGCCTCGTTCAAATAGACTTTCAAAATATCCCTGTCATTCCTTTAAATTTTCTATCGTATCCTTAATTACATCTCCATTTGAATTCCTTATCATACCTACTCTCGAATCTCCAGATTTGCCTCGGGCTGTTCTGACTAAATGCCAGAACAGCTTGACATTGGCCAGAAAATCACTAAACAATTTCCTGTCATACTGGTCCTTGCATACCTTTTTCTTTTCTTTCACTACTTAACTCTCCTTTTTAAAATATCATACCGTTCTTTCACTGCCCTTTCAGTATTGTCACTTACATCACCTTGAACTCTTCTATTAGTTCTCGTAGCGTAACAGATCATAGCATGCTTTCTTCTTTTGTGCTATCATATTTCTCACTTCAACATCGCACCATTCGTTCTTGATCTTCCTACCATACTTTTTCTTAATACCTCTACATATTTTTGATGCAGTTTCAATCACACCATGTTTACACTCCTTTCAAAATTCTATATCAGTCCACTCTTCATTAATCAGCTTTTCAAATCTTTCATTAAATATTTTCCTATACTCATCACATACATTTTCTTCTGACAATCTTTCGACTTTCGCACTCTCTGTTTCGGTCATGGGTACACTTGGGTGTGTGTACCTGTGTATCCTTTACTTTTGCTAACAACCGTTCATCAATTGTCACAAAATCTATAATACTCCTTTCTACATGGCTTTGCCATGTATACATATGGATCTTTTTGTGACTGAACATAGTATTAGTCACTGTAAGCATCCTCTCCATACATATACTTAACAAACATTCACCCTTTTCATTCACCTTTTCATCTCAGAACTTTCCTAAAATCCTTTCATATCCATCACGAAGTACACCCATCCATTAAAGTCACCTAGCATAATTATTCTCGTTTTTTTATCTAGATTATGTTTACAATATAACTATATATCCATATTATGGAATAGAAAAAAAACACTATGGTGATTCATCTCTTATCATTGAAATCACGGAATTCCTCAGTAGTGACGAGTATTTTTCTCGCCACATGGAATTTCCGAGAATAGCTCTGAACTGAAGACTAGACTGTATGAGCTAAAACCCTTTGCCTTTCCACTCGGCGATAAAAGGAACTTGATTATAAAAAAAAAGAAAAATTTTGCATGACACTTCACTTTCTGGTCGTAGATTCGTCATGAAATGGCGGCTATAATTATTTTCGTTGGGTTTCTGGTTTTAAAGGTCTGAAACGACCTAATTTGTTTGCAAACGCCTGCCTAGCCGATAGATTTTGTAAAGGCGATGTAGATTGCATAATTGCAAAGAAAATGGTAAGTGATCTTAGGCCAAACATGTGCGGCCATTTTTCGACGTGTAATTGACCAGGATTCTAATAAACTGTCTTTCTTTTTAGCTGGTACCCGCATACAAAGGATGACAGCATTTTCTTCTGACTGACTTCGACGGACTGAAATTTACTTTGGAATTCAACACCACACGGCGAATCCCGGTTGTGTATAGCGTGTGGTGACGACGCGTAGCAATAGGTGGATGTTTCCCCGACATGGAGCGTCGCGCGACGACCTTTTCAATATCGTACATTTCCTTATTTTTTACAATCGAAGCCGTAATACACTGTAGTTTTGATTAGACTTTTATTAGATTTCAACTTGATTAAACTTGACCGTAGAACTTTAGTAATTTGACCCATAGTAATTTGAACTCATAGTGGCTTGCAACCTTAGTAACTTGGTTGAGCTTTAGATTTTCTCTTAGAAATGATTATTGTCTAAATTCATCACCTTACCCAAGAAATAATTTGCTTATAGATGAATATAGGGGTGCAGTAAGTTTTAGTGTAAGCCAATGTACTCAACTAACCTCACTAACTTAGTTTTATAATCTTGCTTTTAGTTTAATATTAGTTAACTTTAATTTGCTACACCTGACCCCTAAAAGTAATAATAATAATATAATAATAATCCCCGCAGGGCAGCTTGTGGCGAGCTGTTGGTGCGTAACGACACCACGGGTACCCGAGTGCTCCAGAGAGTCGATCAGGGCCTTCGTCTCCGGCGTGTCTTCGTCGGTCGGAGTGGAAATCCAAGAAGGCCCGCAGGACTCTCAGCTCTGGCTTGCCTTCATTGGCCGTCCAGAGAGGAGTCGATAGAGTATATTGCTCTAGCAGGTGATATACTCCAGGGGTGGAAGTGTTAAAGGGCATAACGCCGCGAGTAACTTCGGAGAAAGCGCAGCACACCTCTCGACACCCCTGAGTCACTCACACCGGTGTTGCCCCCGGCCGACTTCCTCTGGCATTTCGGGGGTCCATCTAGTGAGTGGCGAGCCACCGCCTGCCAAAAATAACAGTCAGATATGATAGTTATGGCAGGTGTCCGTCCCTCTTCTGCAATAACCCAGTACCAATAATCCCTCCAGACCTCATTACAATAGACTAATCATTTCCTACACACTCGCAATAGTCCCAATACCTGCCGTGACCTGTTCATTGGTATATTGTCCCACTGATATCCCCTGGAGTGGGTCACGGCGGGTGTACAACATTACATAGTCTTTTCAAAGGGGCCTCTACGCGTTGGATCCTTATCCCCGCGCACGCCTATCAAATGACCGGGATAATGCCCGTGAGAATAATAGAATATAATAATAATTCATTAGACAATATACATACATAATAGACAAAATTAATATTACCCAGTAAACTGATATCTTAAATGTACATTGCTTAAATTAACCTAGATTTGTATTACTAGTAACTTCCACACTAGACTTAGCGTCTGTGTCGTGGAATTCACATATAAACTTTTCCAATTACAATGAGATAATGGACAACATAGGTATGTACTTTACAATAGTAATCTCAGTATTAAAACATTAATCCGATTTCAAATAGTTTTCTTGCTACCCCTCCTCAAGATTTAATATTCAGGCATCGCTGGACTGTTCGGAGCAATATTATAGAAAGTGTATGGCTGGCGCCCGGTATTTTTTGCTTTTTGAACCCTATCTTTATTTAGTGCCATACCTTTCCATTTGCTGAGGTCGCCTAGAAAAGGACCGCAACCATTTTAATAATTTAACAAAAAAAAACAACTTTACACAGTTTAGGGAATTCAGTAATTGAAATTGTTTTTTTATCATAAGAAAGTATCAGGTATAAAAGAAAATATTTATTTCACAAATTTAATTTGGAATTTCAATCTCGACATTTTTAGGGTAAATTATCGATTAGCTAATAGCTATGATTAGCAAATCATAATTTATACAAAACATACTACAATAAACAGCCCACGTGGAATGAGATGTTACTGAAACAGAGGCATATTTGAGGGTTAGACATTTACAACTACAAACTATGATAAGGTATATAATAGCTGTTGCGGTTTTGATATTCATAATTATTACTGCTTGTTCATACTATTCTTTGTAGAAATAATGCAAGGGTAAAAAATACCAATGGATATACAATGAAAAATACAAAAAGATATAGGAGTTGAGGAAAGCAAAGACTCACCTACCACAACCAAATTGGTTGTGTGTTGTTCGAAGATGTAGTTGGGAGTCTTAGAACTCCTAAACTTATTAATATGCTGCGCGTATTTTCTGATATTTTTAGGGATTTTTCTCAAAAATACAACTTTTTGCAAGAAATTATATTTTTGCTGCAAAAATTACATTTACAGAAAAATCTGATCAAGCAAGATTCGGACCTCAGCTGTTAAGTTTCCGTACATATGACCATTGTTTTCAAAATTCATATTTGATTAAGCTATTATAGCATTTGTCAAAATCATGTAATGCATGACCCATTCCTTTCAGCTTATATCTTAGATACTTTAATAACTAATTTGTGTTTATTCATGATCCAGAAAAATTCGTTCAATATTTTTTTTATCAACATAAAATTTTTCAACGTGCCTATATATTCCCTAAAGTTACGAAAATTGCTTCAAAATAAAAACGCCTCACATATTTCACAAAAGATTCAAAAGTTACAAAAAATGTAAGAAATGTAACTGAACGGTAATGCTGCACCCGCATTTACTTACATGACAATTATGATAGACAAACAAACATTCTTCAAAACCCTAAAAAGTATTTCGTTTCGCAGAAACAAAACGGAACAAAGTTATTTGTTTGAATATTTTAATAGAAAATGTAATAAATGTTACTTTTATGTCAAATCCTTTTACAAATTAAAGGGTATTTTACATAGTCTTCAGGCTGAGTGTATTTTTAAATGTACATATTATAACTATGTATTTACAAAAAAGTATTTATGTATGCTTGTCAGTTATAGTCTTTGCCTAATTTGGAACTAGATGGGGTTGTGTGATTTTTTTATACTACGTCGGGGTGCAGCAAGCGTCATCTGTTATAAGTTTTTAGAACAAACAATAATTTCTTCCTGTTGGGTACCCATGCTTATAGTGATATGCAGAAAGCTGATAAGATTCTTTTATTTAAACAGTAGGTAGGATGTTCCCTTTGAGGGGAGTTAGGAAGGAACCTTGTTGTCCCATGTACCATACCCTTACGTTAATTTATTGACAAATAATGGAAATCCAGTTTTTGGAGTGAAAACTTCTTTAGCGGCGCTGTGCACGTTTTGGGATGAGTAAAAAATGTTAAACTCGCGTCAGGACACGTGACGCTGACTGTAAGGTTTTATTGAGAATTAGAACTTAAGTTTGCTGCAGCGCTAAAACATTAGTTAACTCTAATTAAGCAATTAAAACATTAGCGCTAGATCGTTCATAGGGCATTATTTTCTCTCTGAAATTGTTGGCGTTTACACGTTTCGTTCAACGTAGTTTATCAACATCGCTGTTTGGTTTAACCTTTAAGTATGGACGTTATTTTTTCTTAACACTACTGTGGACGTGGAGTCTCACAGGCTCCTATATGCACACACATTTTTTTTGGGGAATTTGATACAAGATCGCTTTAAAACTGATTGAATATTAAAGTTATGGGATTTAGCAATAAAATAACGTGTTTTTATAATCAACTTTTATTTCAATAATTATAGAAATTATAAAAATCAAAAATTACGTCACTTTTCAGTTTAAATCTACTTAGGTTACATTTTTAGGTATTAAAAACAGCCAAACTTATTCCTATAACAAAATTAGTCTTTTTTTCTCAAAATATAATATATAAGAAACCAAAAACACAAAACATCTACTTCAGTTAACAAATATAAAAAAAATTGACAACAGTCTAATAACGTAAATTTATTGATAGTCAGTGCACAAAGGTTTTAAACATTGGAGACACACAGGTAGGTTCTGGCGCTGGTCCTGGTCCCGATCTTGGTCCTGATCTTCATCATTGTCACTCTCAAGATTTTGTATAAAGTTTGGACTCCAATATAAAAAAATCTTCAATATTCTCTTCATTGTCAGACTGATCCTAAGCTAGCAACAACTCACTCACTTCTTTTTCGAAAGATGGATCCTATATGCAAAATTTTTCTCGCAGGTCCCTGAATAGAACTCGTAGATGGTTGTTTTGATTTAGAACTACCGGATTTATTGTTTTTTGACATTTTGTACTAACAAGTTTGAAACAAACATAATCGCCCTTATAAAATATATCATAGGGCAACAATGGACGTGTAGCTTGACAGGCTCCGGTCAATATTTTGATGGTCATTACTTGCGTGATATTCATCGGAAGATGCAACCTTCTGCCTCGTTGGTAGTTTTACAACTAAAACAAAAGCTACTGAGCCGGTCAATCGCGGGGAGTGGCGGGAAGTAGGTGAAACTAAGAAAACGAAAACATCGAGTAGCCTGTGAGACTCCACGTCCATACTTAAAGGTTAAGCAGCGCAGGGCGCTTGCGCGAGTGTGTTTCGAGTTTTAGAGATAGGCGATGATGATGTCATTGAAATTATGGATGAAAGTTGATTTTTCTGAGAGATAAACTTTTTAATGTAAAATAATTGTAATAGTTCTAAAGTGTTAAATTTTTAATGTAATATAAATTGTCATGTTTGTGTACGAAAGCGCAATAAATGAATATTGTATTTTACCACATACATGATAGTACTTTTATACTGATAAATAAAGCAATTCGTGCGAAATTATTCCCTAACCATTCCAAAATGCACAACGTTAATGTTCATGTTTTCACTTCTGCCGGCACTCCCAGAGTGCAATCAGTTTTTTTTTTCAATAACTATATGTTTCCTTAAAAAAATTATGATTTTCTTCTTTTAAAGGGAGAATAAACCCCCGCATTCCTCCCCTCTCACCATCCCTTAATTTAAGGATTATTAATGGAAATTCCAAAAAACTAGTACAGACTGAGGGATAATATGTGAAAGATTTTGCAAATGCATACTTACATACATAAATACGGGAGCAAAACATAGTTTTTCCTTAGGACTTCGTCTTAGGCGAGGAAAAAACATTTTTAATGTATGGAAAGAATCCAAAATCCTAACTGTAAATAATTAATGTAATGAGCAAGTACGTCGAAAAGATGTTACCGTCATAACAAAAAGTAGCAGTGTAATTAACGTATAGCCAGAAAATATAGAACGCTAGAATTAGCCTTGAATCCTTCTTAATTACAACTTATTAGCAACATCCACGTCACATTGTTTTCCCATCCGGAAAATGACAAAAAATACTCAATAACGCATCTTAAACACTCGAATTACAGTCCTAATTATGTTTATGAGTCATTATCGTTCGACATACAACAATAAATGCCTTTTATCAGCACTTAACACACCGAAAATCGGCGGCGACGCCCCCCGGTAACTCTTTTCAGTTACAATTAGGTGCGAAAGGAAATTTAGAGTTTTACACGGAAATACAACTTACCATCATTTTAGAAAGAACAATTCCAACCAAACTTTCCTAATATTATTAAATTATAATGCTATATGATTACTATTTTTCACAAAACAAAACGGATGCCACAGTGACGACTACTTTTTTTTTGATAAACGTCAAATTTATGTCATCTTCTTCATAATATACTTTCACTGGCAATGATGTCCTCGTTCCAAGATTATTTTATCATAACTAGTAACAAACTTATACCTTGTCGTCAATGTCGTCTGGAGCTTGTCTCTCTCGAGTAGCGTTGGAATAATACTCAAAGAATATTATTATTGTTTAATATTCCATGTGGATATATATTTTTTTAAATACGACACTCAACCAAATCAAACTTCTCTTTGCAGTTTGTACAATTGGTAAATTTTTAACACAATTTTTTTCTTTATACCTTAACACGCGCGTTTATACAATGCTTTCATAATTATAACCTGAGAAGATGAAGAATAATTACTAATTTTAAATGCGGTAACATTTAAAATTAGTAATTATTCTTCATCTTTCAAAAAGAAGTAGGTATCCACAAATAAACTGCAAAGACTTACAAATATTAAAAATCATCATTACATCAACCCTTACTCAGTCATCCCACTGCGGGGATACTGGTCTACCTCCCTTTACACCGAAGGGGTTTAGAGCATACTCTACCACGCTGCTCAAATGCGGATTGGCGAAGGCCAATGTTTTCAAGCCGCCCTAGACTTGCTTAACGAACGACTGGCATCTATCGACAACAGTCGGAACAGATAGCATTTTAGGACGCGAGTTTACAGTCCATGCCACATCTATAGCTAAGAACTTCAGACAACCTTCTTGAACGCTCATAATTCGATAACTGTGAACTTTATGGAAAGAAGACCATATAGTAGAGTTATATTGGAGAACACTACTAATAAGCGAGTCGTAAAGGTAGATAAAGGTCTTCCTCTGTAGAAATTGTTTGGTAGAACTTATATCTTAGAAGTTATCGAAGTGATCTTGAAAGCTTAGCCTGTTGTCGAAAATCACGCCAAGTTCTCTAACGACATGACGACGATTGAGAATTTCATCCTTCTAATAGGGAATAATCGAATAGAAGTTTTCCTGTTTTTATACTAAGGGTGATATCTGACATATCCCGCAAAATTCCTCACTTCTCACACTCAGCGGTATATAATTGGCAGTCTGAGCTACAAATGGGAGGTAGATTCGAAGTGGCGTCTAGACGCTTCCCTCATGAAACTAATGATAGAGGGTTGTAGAAGGTTAAAATGGAGATCTTTGTGGGTATTCACATTGCCACGGAAAGCCATATTCGAATCGGAATCGAAGAGTTGTCTGTCAAAATGAATGCAAATTCCGTACATTTTCACAGATAACTTTTCGACTCCGTTTCGAATATGGCTTTTCGCGGCAATGTGAATACCGCCACTGCAACCTTGAAATAATCTGAACTTTTGCCAGATGAGAACGTGTGCGAACACGAGCGAATGCTGGCGCAGACGTAAGGAAGGAACGGATATAGACTTTGTAGAGTGTACACTTATTTCTAAGTGATATTCTACTACATATTCCTCAATTTCCGAGAGAACCAGCTCAGGTAGAACGCGGCAGCGCAGAACGCATTCGTAACTCTATAATGATTTATTGATTATTTTGACAGGTGAAAATGTTGCCACTGCGTATCGATATTTCTGTGTAGTAGTTTAGACCGAGAACAAATAGTGCATAAATTCTAATTGTTAGTAATTAGAATGTATAAGTAAAATTCGTACAGTACATAAGTCTAATCTATTTTCTCGATAATAAAACGAATACCTAATTTGTGACCAGTAATCTTATTTATTTAGAATACAACAAGAATATAATGCCCAATAGTATTTTTACTTGCATATGGGGGCAACACAGTAGTTTTACAAACATAAAATATGAACATGGAGCCGTAACAAATATTTCGTATTTATTTTATTTACACAAAATCTAACAGTGATTTATACAAAATGGGAACACAAAAACCTGGAGAATGGGCGAACTCGCTGATCGCCCGTTTCGAAGAGCAAGTAAGTATGAAATAGTGATCTAATTAAAATAACAAGACCCACCCTTAATGCGACTGTTTTAAATTGCAAGATTTACGCAAAATTCGTTATTTTGTGTGTAATTAAAGCAGTTTAGTGATAGTACACGGCATGGCGAATTTAATATATTTGACCATCTGCTCAAACGTTCAACAGGTACATTAAAAAATATATATAAACACCCACGCAATTTTAATTGAATGTATAAATTTTTGTCGAATTTTGGTTGTACTTTTTGAATAATAGTGCAATTTATGACATGACTTTAATTCTGATAAGGTTTATGCAACCTCTATACAAAAATTAATACTTAAATAAAATGTTAACAAGGTTCACAATATGCTAATTTATATTTAGATTTCTGAAAACAATTAACAGGTACAGGCAGATAACATTGCCAATAATAAATCATTAGTTTTATCACTCAGCATCATTATTATTGTACCACCCACCTGATGTAAGTGGTTACTGCATTAACCCGTCACATGCCGTTATATACTTGTTGCCGTAATGCTCAAGGTTTGATCAACCCCTCGGCACGCAACGGGTTAAGAGGGGGCATAAATCTAAGTGGCGCTCTCATTTTATTAATAAGATTTTTTGAGACATATTCTGTTGTTATTATTTATGTACAATTAGTCATAATTTTGATTATATTGGTATAAAGAGGCCTTGTACATAGATAATAAATAACATAAGATATGTTTAAAAAAATCAAAAATATGATTGATCAGTGCCTGTATTGCGCATTTTATGGAATTGGTTTTAAATTCAGCGTTATTAATAAAAACAAAATGAGGGCGCCACTTAGCTTTATGCCCCCTCTTAAGTACCACTCCCACAATGTCACCTCTGCTGCTAACACACCTACTTCTACTTAAAATTGACTAGAAGTGATAACTATGGCGGCCACTTATTTTTTTATTATTGAAAATTAATAACAATAAAAAACATTTGTGTTTTATTTCATGAGCTCTAAACAATAACTTTTATGTAGGTATGTAACATTCTATATAAAAATCGATTATTAATTAATCAATTGTTTTTCTTAGTGTCAAATATTGATTCATAAATAATTAGCTTTTCTGTAAATTTTTTCATCAGTAAAGAGGATATTTCAGTGCCTTTTACCTGCGTATCGGGACGGAAGGGGTTTTGATTGATTCACTCTTTTCAACTGTCATTTCTCACAAGGCAGGTCATAACGAGAATCATCGAACTCCTGATTGATGCCTTATTACTATAATGGAGAGCTTTAAGTTTAGACAATATGTGATACTTAAACCCTGCAGGCTATCTCGACGCCGGAATTTTTTTGAAGTTATACTTCGCGCGTTATGAAAAAATGATGAGAGTGAAATTTTGAGATGCGCGCGCATCACTGTAACACAAAAGTAACAAGTTGAAGCTGCTAAATGTATCTGTATTACCGGTAGATGGTACTATAGTTAAAAATGTATAACATTTGTACTTGACATTTGACTTGTATGTAATACATTCCATAAACATCACCGTTACTACTTGAATGACGTTTTTAGGGTTCCGTACCCAAAGGGTAAAACGGAACCTTATTACTGGGACTCCACTGTCCATCCGTCCGTCTGTCACCAGGCTGTATCTTCTGAACCATGATAGTTAGACAGTTGAAATTTTCACAGATAATGTATTTCTGTTGCCGCTATAACAGCAAATACAAAAAAATAGAATAAAATAAATATTTAAGGGGGCTCCCATACAACAAACGTGATTTTTTTTGCTCTTTTTTGCTCGATATTGATAACGGCAACAAGTAGACGCTTGAAATATTCACAGAATATTTAGTTATGTATTCATTTTAAGAATAAATAATTAAATTAAAATAGAACAAATATTTAAGGGGGGCTCCCATTCAACAAACGTGTTTTTTTTTTGCCGTTTTTATAGATAATGATACGGAACCCTTCGTGCGCGAGTTCGACTCGCACTTGGCCGATTTTTTTAATTTTACTCTATTGGAGTACCCTTCTTATAAATTAAAATATTATTATTTAATATAATTAATACTAAATGTTATTAAATTATTAATGTTAAATATTTATTTAATGATGCCAAAGAAGTATAACTTTTCACGCGCGTACATAAGTACACGCGCCCATTTTTTTTTTATGCACCCATTTTTATTTTTGCTGTCATTAGACCCGCCGGCAAAGGTTTGTTAATCCATACTAAATTATGTTATAATAAGTTATGACATGTGAAGATGAAATCCATCGTCTTGAAACGGAAAAATTATGTAAAATAGCAGGAAATTGAAAGAAGTTTTTAACATAATAAACGCCTTCCAAATCTATACATCTATACATATAAATAAAATTGAAGTGTCTGTCTGTGATTTCAAAATAAAGCCTTTATCTTAAGCTCATATTATTAGTTTCACGTTACCAAAGCCTAAATACGCATTTTTTATGTTTTTGTCTGTCTGTCTGTTTGTTTGTCCGGGCTAATCTTCGAAATGGCTGAACCGATTTTGACGTGACTTTCACTGGTAGGTAGAGGACTGTTCAGAGCAGAATATAGGGTACTTTTTATCCCGTAAATATTTAGGGTTCTTGCGTAAAAAATGAAAAACTTTTAAAATTAGGGGGAAATATCTCCCCTTCGGCGGACTTTGTAATTTTATTTTTATTATATTCACAGAATACGTATTTTTTGTGACATAAAATAACTACGCATTTTTTATGTAATATAAATAAAATAAATATATGTTGCCTCCCGTAAAGGTCAATAGATGGCGCTGTATAAAAATTGAATCGCGCTATGGTTGCATCTACGACCCTCAACTTTTTTTTTTTTTAACAAAGAATTTCAGTACTACAGAGCAATAAAGGCTACTAAAAGCCCAAATCTCATGCGTGCGAAGCCGCGGGCTTCAGCTAGTTCAAAATAGTTAAAGAGTTGAAAAAGAAAAGCTTTTATGTAACAGTATTTATGGCTAGACTTGTTATAATAGAAAATTATACTATTTATATGAGCAGATTGTAATTAAAATAAAGGTTTGTTTTGTTTAATGGAAGTCACACATCATTCCTTACTAAGACACATGATATAGTTAATATTATGTATCTTATTTAAACAGGCCTAGTTCATGAAATTTCTTTATTTATTATTATTTTCTATTCAAATTTAATCAATTGTCAACTCGAACGCATAGATATTACTTGACCTACCAAATGTGACGAATTTACGTATAGACATGATTGCCATATCTAAATTTACAGACGTCACACTTAGCAACGGATTCGCCGCCGTTCCTGTCTACGAAAGAAAATAACGGAGATACGTATCGATTGATTTGTAATGAAGCTCAGCATAGGCTATTAGTGTTCGAATCATATCAGCCTCGGGTATCAATACCGGGTAGTCATGTGGTATCGAGGGTCATGGTATACCTAAACAGTATTGATCCTAAAGTATCGATAGTACTCAGTATTGAGTTTTTACAGGGATCATTTAACTTTTTGCGGGGAGCTTTTACGAGGATAGAAAGATAAATGTTAAAAAAAAAATGACGATGAAAACCATTAGATTTGACGAGTTCGGTGGCCTAGTGGTGAAGCCCGCTGTTACGCTACTTTGAAACCAACGCTCGTGGGTTCGATTCCCACACAGTACAAACATTTGTGTGCATGAACATGTCTGTTTGTCTTGGTCTGGGTATTTTCTATGTATGATAAGTATGTATTTAAAAAAAATAATGTATTTACGTATGTTTATCAGTTGTCTAGTACCCATAACACAAGCTTCGCTTACTTTGGGGCTAGATGGCGTTGTGAATTTGTCCGTCAATATTTATTTTAATTTATTTCTTCTTTTACTGCACATTTAGCTGGAACAGAAGTCGCTACTAGCACCTAAATTCCTTGTACTGACCTCAAAATGCTTCCTTCATGTCTTCTCAGGTGGGGTTAGTCTTCAATGGTATTACTTGACTCTTAATATGATTTGACAATTTTTTATGCTGTATCCCGGCTGCGATAGATCTACGCCACGTATACTTCTCATGACTCTAGCATATACTCCGTGTTCTTCTCCTGTAGTTGAAGGCAAAATGTGAACATAAAGTAGATTCACAATCGATACTCGATACCAGCTATTTTATAATTACTTACGTATAAGTATCGGGCAGTGTCGCGATCAAAAGTATTGATACCTAGTATTAGATGGTAAGCGGTCACCGTAGCCTATTGACGCTCGCAACACCACGGGGATGTTACTCGCGCGCTGCCAATCTTGTGACCTAAGGATGTTTCGTCACAGTACCCAGTAATCTCTCTGCCATATCACACCCTTCAAACCGGTACATATAGCTGCTTGGCGGTAGAAATAGGCGAGACAGAGATACCCACGCAGATAACTTTTGTACAAAGAGTCCCTTTGGTGGGGTGTTGTCTCCCACACAGAACAAACATTTGTGTGCATGAACATCTCGTGAACGTGAAGAACGTGTCTGTTTGTTTTGGTCTGGATGTTTTCTATAGGTATATCATAAGTATGTATTTAATATATATATATTTACGTATGTTTATCAGTTGTCTAGTACCCGTAACAAAATCGTCGCTTACTACGGGGCTAGATGGCGCTGTGTAATTTGACAATATTTATTTTATTATTTCCAGCTCCCATACAAGACAGGTGCACAGAATCTTCACTCGAGGATAAATGAAGAGCAGTGCAAAGCATGCCTCGTGCAAATCAGTCGCCATCGGTTTTCTTTGGTCATCGCAGGGTTGACGAAGATACTGCAGCGTGTCAATGAGTTGGTATGTATACCATACATTTTTAACTATCTATAATCTATAACTTCACGCCAAATCCCTTGCGGGGTAGGCAGAGGGAACCGAGCGCTACGTGACTCGATCCTTACATATCTCACTCGCTTCTTTAACATTCATTGCTCTTCTCATGCACGCTCGCCGGTTTCTAGGGCTCCTGACATCACTTTCTGATAGAACACGACCAATTTGGTCATGGTAGGTAAGTCTTGGCCTTCCCCGGCTCCTACATCCTTCCACTTTTGCATTGTATATCTGCTTCGTCATTCTTTCATCTTGCATTCTTTCTACATGTCCGAACCATCGGAGCATGCCTCTTCTTATTTTAACACCGACGCTCTCTTTCATACCATCTCTGTTTCTAACATCATCATTGCGAATACGGTCTACATTTTTAACCACCTTCAAAAAACGTATACCTTTTATACAACACCATACCGAACCATATATTAATTCATATGTAATTCGTACATGTGGAAAGAATGCACGAGGAAAGAATTAGGAAATATACAACTCAAAAGTGTTATATAAGTGGGGGGTTATTGTGTTCCTGCGTGTGAGTAAGGTCACAAGGAATTGCTGTGTTAACAGTAGAGAAGGCATCACGCGAGTGTTACTTAATCTATTCAATGCGTTCATAGACTATGGTAACCTCTTTACATTAGGTGGACGGTATGCTTGTATATCTCCTGACGTTGCATAAAATAATATACAACCCACTGTACAATCGGTAGAAACACATTTGTGCAAAACAACACCAAAATCTATTAACTTTTTTATATGTATATGCAGATTGTTTTTGAATTTCAGTACCAGCCCACAATATCAACAGGCATGAATCGCCCACAAACAGAGCTGGAGAAAGGCTACCATGACAGTTTGGTCATTGTGTTGGATACGCTGGAAATATGTCTCAGTTCACAACCGAAGGATACCGCCAAATTTGATGAGGCTATGAATGTGAAGATACTCCTGAGGGAAGTGTGCCAGTTCATTGGTAAGTGTAACATGTTCTATGACTAACATCTACAGGACCTAAGGATGCCTCATGGACGAGACGTGAGATACGACCAGAACAGCCAGGGCAGCAACAATGGTGGGTGCATGTAAATTTACTGTTCTGTATCTTCAAAGGAAAAACGGAACCTTTATAGGATCACTTTGTTGTCCGTCTGTCTGTCTGTCCGTCTGCCAAGACCCTTTTTCTCAGGGACGGGTGGAGCAATCAAGCTGAAATTAATATCAAATACTCAAAACTGCAATCTCTTCAAGCAGTGAAAAAATCTAACTTCGAAGTCAACGCAATGAAAAGATACGGCTGGTTTATGCCTCGTTTATACGCATATTTTGATACGCAAGGGATTTTTTAACGGGTCAGGCTCACAACTCATACCCACCACTGTGTCTCCTGTGTAGCCAGAATTAACAGCGGCGACCACCAAAGGCAATGAACAGTGAAGTTCTTTGCTGTCCCGGGGGTTAAACTAAAGTAAAGTAAATTTTATTGCAGAAAAAAGAATAATCAGAATGTAACATAATTCCTGCGATTACTACACTAGGCTCGCAGGCCCGTGTCGTAGTAATCATGGAGTCACTTTACAATTCGAATTTGACATAACTGTGCCGGTTCACTTTATGTAGGTCTACATTATAATAAATTTACTTTCTATGACGGATTATTATAAGTGAAACTAAGAAGTTTCAGTAATTGCGTGAAAATGTATCGCATTGTGTCATGTGAAATGTGTTTGTGTGTGTGTTCATGTGTTTGTTTGAGGGAGCGTGTATGTGTGTGTGTTTGTATGGGTATAACTACAGCTGTCTTGGAACTCGACAACGAACAACGAATTTAATCAGAAGAAATTTGTAGGAGTAGGAAGTTTTGGAATTGACTTCCCCTCTTGGCAAAGTGAGAGACAGCAATATGACAAATAAGGCATTTAAAAACCTCAAAGAGATGGCTAGTCAAGTAAAGCTCAACTGCCGTGCACCACGGTTTATCAAATATATAACACTATTGGGACCTAACCTGTGAGTTGTTACCTAATTAAAAAATCGATTCCAATAATATAGATTGCAGAACCGCCTGGTAATTCTCTTACCCTGTTGCCACCAAAATCAGAATAGTATACTACCCCGGATGTGACACGCAAGGAATTTAAAATATCATCCCGCTCCCGACGCCAGAGATCGCACTCCCAGAGAACATGATGTGCTGTTTGCTCAAATTCATGATTTGTCGTAGAACACTCAGTACTCGTAGAACATAAAGGCGATGACACAAGTCTAAACGAAAAGAGCTTCGCTATAAAGTTTCCATGCCCTGTTAAAAAATGGGCAACAGGATTATCCACTTCTAACCACTTTTTACTTAATCTGTCTCGCACTGATTGAAAGAACAGACAAGTGGCGTCCTTTAGTAGAAGTTTCCCATCTTACTTGCCATGCAGACAGCAAAGTTTCAAGTACCTCGTCAATTGGTTTGAACAATCCAAGTATTTTGTTATGATTGCGGTGTTTTAGAAAATCAGGGTGCATGTTTTTAGATGTGTAGTACATTGAAGCACGTCGTTGTTCCAAGTCAACTGGTAACACGCCTGCCAGCACTGGTAGTGCCTCGGTGCTCACAGTTCTGTAGGGTAAGCACGAATCTTTTGCGAAAAAACATTCGTATCGTCATCGTATACAATTTGTATGAAAATTGAGCAGCGCCTCTATCGTACGTAAAAGTAACTAAATTTTGAAGCACGAGTACTTTCGTACGGAGTTCCTATCGTAACGTGTACGTATCTTGACATATTAGTATGAAATTTGGGAGCACGAACTTTGTTTTGACGTACGGTATCGAGAATCTCGAAGGCTGGCTATCGAAACTTACGAATATTTATTCACGTAATAATTGTGGATGAAACAATTTGCGTAATTGTGAAAACATAGTATTTGACCATTATTTTCAGTGTTTTTGGTAGTATTTCGCTTCAAAACATTAGTAGACTAATGTTTTACATAAAATGCAAGATTTACCTAGAGTTTAACGTAGTTTATTGTGTTATTTTATTATCTTACTACAATACTTATTGAACACCCAGTAAATGAACAATAATATAGAAAACCTATACTAATAATATAGAAAAATAAACCTATTTTTTCAATTATTAGTAGGATGAAATAAAAATTTGTAAATAATAAATTTATATATTAAATATATAGTTTATATTTCATTCTACTAATACATAATTGAAAAAAATATGTATTTGTACTAAAGTACCTACCGTTATTTTTACTTATATATTATAGCAGAGCTAACAAAGAAAATCAACAAAACTGCTAGATCTGATAGAAACTGAATTTAAAAATAGTGTTGCTTTCAAAGATAACAACCAGCCCTCCACCAGTGCCACTAGCAGCCCTATAGATATTTGCCTAATGCATATCGTCTTGTTTTTAAAGGAGCTCCAACCTTGACCCAATAAAACGAATTAAATTAAAACAAAAACTGAGTTCACACTCCGTCACAAAAACAATCAAAAAATACTGATAAGGTATGTGCGACATGAACGAAATCGATTGATGACTTTTTATATATTATACTTAGGACGAGCACTTGAAATTCTTGAGACTATTAAATGCATACCTTGCGACCTTTGATTATTTATACGATATATAAGTAAACAAAGCTTGCGACAGTTCTC
The DNA here is from genome assembly GCA_947507595.1 of Pyralis farinalis. NCBI lineage: Eukaryota > Metazoa > Arthropoda > Insecta > Lepidoptera > Pyralidae > Pyralis > Pyralis farinalis. The sequence continues at coordinate 6,069,334 of OX382263.1, forward strand.
CTTTGTCGAGCCTCCGACTCCTCCGAGACAGAATATCAAGAAGCCGTTCAGAAATAAAAGTAATCCAGCTGTTTATGTTTTTCACATTAAAACAGAATTTATATTTTTTCAAATATTAATACAATTTAAAATGTTAATACAAAAAGAATATTCATATTTCAAAGTTTTTGTACATAATCCACTCGAATATTTCATAGAATACTTAAGATAAAAATTACAAGAACAACTTCATCTAATTTCAGAACGAATCGTTCACTCAATTTGTTCGTTCCCGGTTTACGTAGTATTGAAATGCTATCGAGGATACGATAGGACGACGAAGGTGCTTCGTGCTACGTACTAGCGTGATGCTGTGTAATACTATCGAGGACTCGTTACGATTACGATAGGAGTTTCTAAAATGTTCGTGCTTACCCTACTGTACGATTTACATAAAAATATTAAATCGAGATGCTAACTTTGCAGTAACTTACGACGCGCAGCACCTATGGTAGCCCTATCAGCCCATGCTGGTGAACCGTACGTTTACGTACGTCGCAAGGGATTTAAAACCTATAGGGTACTTCCCGTTGACCTAGAAACATGAAATTTGGTAAGAAGCAGTGTCATGTAGCACAAGTAAAGGAAAAATCCGAAAACCGTAAATGTTAATTTACATCACAAAAAAAAAAAGAATATTTTTTTGCGAAAATAAATTATTTTCGCGAAAAAATTTTTTTACGGAATCGTCGGTGCGCTAGTCTAACCCTGATGTAAAGTGATTAGCGTAGCCTATGAACGCTGGTAATGCATTAAGTATCAGCCTATGAACGTTGGTAATGCATTAAGTATTCGAACTGTCGCCTCTGGTGCTAACAAAGCAAGCAACTTACTGGTGACCTCACTCACACGCAAAAACACATCAATACTCCTGGGAGTTTGTTATTTGGCTTCGGTTTTCTGTGTGATGGAGGTAGGTACTTTTCCAGACGGCCTGCTTTGAATGGTTTTACCAAGAAACCTTCAAGCGTGCATGAGAAGAGCTATAAATGTTATAGAGCGAGTAAGTTGTCTAAGGACCAAATCATGTGGTGCTTGGTTTTGTCTGCCTACTCAGCAAGAGATAGTAATTTTTACAGGAGTGTTTTTGAAGTGATAATTTCTTATGGGAGGGTAAACCGCTTCGTTACGTAACGCGTTACGGCGCCAATCTGTCTGGCTTCCCTTTCTCTCACGCAGCACAGCGGATCAGTTGAAGTTATCACTTCTGTCGGGCGTCCCGAGGCGCACACGTTTTTATTATTATTGTTTGTTTGTTTGTTTCAGACATGCGCAACGAGAGTGTTGTGAACAATACGCTGCTGAGACAGCTTGCCAGCAAAGTGCTGTTTGCCCTGAGCCTAAACTTCTTCAATGCTGTATTCAACAGGATCAGCGCGAGGTTACAGGTATACAGTTTTGTCGTTTTTCTTTATACATCACGACATACATACACGCATACGGCCCACCTGATTGATAACTCGATAACGACTCACAATGAGCCAAGACACCCACCATAACCAAACTGGCCATATGTCGTCAGAAAGTGATGTCACTAGGAAACGAGCGTCATGAAATGAACTATGAATGTTAAAGAAGCGAGTGAGGTGTTTAAGGTTCGATTCTGTCTACCTTGCAAGGGACCTGGTGTAAAGATATATATATATATATATTGACGAGCTCGATGGCACAGTTGCGAAACGCGCTGTTACGTTACTTTGACAACGCTCGTGGGTTCGATTCCCACACAGGACAAACATTTGTGTGTATGAACATGTCTGTTGGCCTTGGTCTGGGTACTTTTAAGAGAGGTAGGGTGTAACGAAGCCCGTCTGGGGAAATACCTCGACCTCACAGAAAACTGCAGCCAAATAACAACTGTCTGGGGGGCTGTAGTGTTCCTGTGTGTGAGTGAGGTCACCAGTAACCTTCTAAGAAGTTGCTGTGCTAGCAGCAGAGAAGGCATCGCGCGAGTGTGTACTTACTGTATTACAAGCGTTCACAGGCTACGGTAACCGCTTTACATCAGATGAGCCGTATGCTTGTATGCCTTCTGACGTAGTACTTACAGCCGTTTAATGTGACAATTCTTGGACGGCTCCGGTCGGTTCCAAGCGTATAATTCGCGCCGGTTTGTGTGAAAAGAAAAGCGCCGTCCGATGCTCTCGGAGCCGGTCTGTGTGAACGGACACTAATCCATTAGGATCGGCGGGGTCTGCTATCTAAGCCTAAAGATTTGGCGATGATACTGATTTTGACATGGAGCGACTGGCGTCCGACCTCCACAATCCAGAGGGAAAAACAGACCTTCATTAGGTCACACGTCTATCGAAAAATAATTTCTTGGACTTCACGCTGTTTTCCTTATGTATTTTTACGTATTTTTTTTTCAGGAATTATCGTCTAGTTCAGAAGAAAACCCCGATTATACAGACATCGAGTTAATTCAGTACATAAACGTCGATATAATAAGGCTTATACGGCTGCTTTCAGGTTGGTTTTTTAATTAATTGTATAAAAAATGACAGATCAAGGTATTCATCCATGCATCTTATGACTACGGGATAAAGGTGATATTTGAGCAGTTTTGTATAGCTTGTTCTTTCTCCGTGTGTATGATGTAACAAAATTAATCCGGTAGGTTTTGCACTGATAACTCTTTTTTGCCCACTTGATCTAAAGCGGTTACCGTGGCGTATAAACGCTTGTGGTTAAGTATCACTCCCGCGATGCTACCTTTGCTGCTAACAAGTAACAACTTACTGGTGACCTCACTCATACATATCATCACGCCTGTCTGCCTGTCTCCCTTTGGGGTAGGCAGAGACTATGGAACGCCAGGTGTACCGATCCAAATATTCCCCTCTCGCTTCTTCCACACTCGTTAACTTCTTCATACATACTCTTCGGATGTGGGTGCTTTTGATTTGACCCTTTTTCAACACATGACCAATTCGATTTATATGTGTGCGTCTAGGCCGGCCACTTCCGATATCTCCATTCACTCTTGCCTGATACACTTCTTTCGCAACTGTTTTGTCATTCATTATTTCTTAATGACGAAACCATATCAGCATACCCTTTTCAATTTTTCTCACTACATTGTCTTTCATTCCACATTGATCGTATCGTACTATTTCTTACTCTATCAATCATTCTAACTCCACACATCTGCCATACCCATGTTTCACTGCCGTACATCAATGTTGGCCTTAATACACCCTGATTAGTAGCGAGGCGGGCTTTGCTCGATATGTCGTTGCTTGTTACTACGGAGTACAACGCACCATTGATACAGGTTCCTGCTACCACTCTTCTTTCAAAAGTGTGTGGGGAAAGTCATTGAAATGAGAATGAGCGTGAAGTCTGATGGAATGCTATAGGAAGCACAGGGTGGATTTCGAAGCGGCAGAGGATGTACGGATAAAAACTTTTCAATCCGCAATATCAAAAGCATCTGGCAATGTACCGGAAGGTTTTCTGCGGTTTTGTGGACCTTGAGAAAGCATTTGATAGGGCCGTGCGAAAGAATCTCTGGAACATTTTGCCCAGATATGGGGTTGACGGTTATCTGCTCCGTGCTGTGCAATTCACTTATGAGGATTGTACAGCATGTGTGCGGGTGGACGGGAGTTCGTCATCCTGGTTTGACACCAACATTGGTACCAGCCAGGGCTGCGTGCTGTCATACTTATATACGGACAGAATAATTATACATATAAGATAATAATTATTCGTCCTCTTCAATCCATCTTCCCCTCAATACCTAAAAGATAGAGTCCAGTTCCGCGACGTAGACAGTCGGCTTCGATCTTGTGGAAACCTGTTACTAGATATCCAGTCTCAATGCACAAACACCTATAGCTGTTCATTAACTGCAAAAGCCGTAAGGCTCTGGAATCCTCTTCTCCATGAAATCAAAACGGCACCTTCAATCTTCTCTTTTAAATCCCGTCTTGTGAAGTTTTACGTTGGCGACAATTGAGCTCAATTTTTATATTTCAATGTGTAGTCGATCAATTAATTTATTGTTATTGAATTTATTCGTAATTTGGATATAATTTTCCTATATTCTTGTGTAATATTGTTTTATTATTCGTGTTATCGCTATTTTCTTTTTATTGCATAGTTTATGTATAGATGTAGTTATATTGTTAATTATGTATTCTCCTCAACTATTGAGTACCTACAGTCTGTAATGTACTTGTGCTTTTACGACACTGTAAAATTCTCTATCAATGACTCTACGGTTGGCTGATAGAGATCCCTTATGGAATTAGGCCGCCTATGTACCATTATCTGTTTTTGTACTTATTATTATTGTGTATTTCTTAATGTACATTAAAGATAATACAAACAAACAATTATTGGTTTCAGAATCTATACAAAAGTTTAAGTTATTAAGGAAATCGGCGCACATTGTGCTGGTTTCATCACTGGAGAAAGCCATCTGGAACTGGATGGACACATATCCCCAGGTGAGTGTGTCGCTGCTTTATACTAACGTCTCGGAAAGCAATCAGATAATGATATGCTCTTGTTCTATCTACTCCTACCAGTTTATCCCTCGCGAATGCATAAATTACGGTTAATGATGAACGGAAGATGATGTAGTGAACGCAAAAATTACGGTATATGATGTCGTGACAGCAAGAATTACGTTTGATGATGTAGTGAACGCAAGAATCACGTTTGATGATGTAGTGAACGCAAGAATTACGTTTGATAATGTAGTGAACGCAATAATTAAGGTTGATGATGTAGTGAACGCACGAATTACGGTTGATTATGTAGTATTCCTAGTTCACTAGGGTTGGCGGCGTCCGTTACCTGAGTCTATGGATTTGGCTAATATACTGAACTAGCCAACAAGAACGTGGTCCTTTACTCCGCGACCGGTAGCGGTGAATTGAGTTACTAACTAATATTGGCTTAACCGGTTTTTCATAATTTATTTCATCATTATTTATATAGATCACCCTTAACACTTGAATTGCGATTGTAACTCCTATTACGTACGACTTACGAACGGTACAAGGGTCAAAATATCAAGATTGACGTGCATTTAACAGTACATATTGGCACTGAAACAGTGCGTCTAGTCGCTGTTATCTCGTAGTGAATTGACCCTTAGAATTGAGCAAGCAACTAGGTTTTTTTTTCAATGTCGGGAGGCATACAAACTTACGGCCCACCTGATGTAAAGCGTTACCGTACCCTACGAACGCTTGTAATACAATTAACTAACAGTCGCGCGACGCCCCTGTGCTGATAACACGGCAACTCCTTAGGTGTTTACTGGTGCCCTCACTCACACGCAGGAACACGACAATCCTCTATGAAGTTGTTATATAGTGATTTTTTGTTAGGTGGAGGTATTTCCCCAGATGGGGTGTTCTGATTCGCCATACCTCTCTTAAAATCACCCAGATCAAGGCTAACATACATATTCATGGCCACAAATGTTTTGGCTGTGTGGGAATCAAACCCACAAGCGTTGGTATCAAAGTAGCATTGCTACCACTGTGCCACCGAGCTCGTCAAATCCTCCAGGGAGTTGCTATTTGGCTGCGCTATTTTGTGCGGTGGCGGTACCTCTCTTAAAAACACCCAGAGCAAGACAAACAGACATGTTCATGCATACGAATATTTCGAAAAATCTAACCGTTGAACAAGCGTTGGTGTCAAAGTAGCGTTACAAACTAACTGCGCCACCAAGCTCTTCAAAACTCTTAAGGATTGGTCTAGAATTCAAACAGCTAATTTCGATTGCAGGAATTTTCCGAAATCCAATGTCGGCCTAACGAAGACTTGAGCAGATGTTGCGACACACTCTTTGACGTACTACAAGACTGCTTCTCAGACAACAAGAAGTCTCGGGTCGCTATGTGGCCCATACAGATTATATTATTAGTTTTGAACCCTGTGAGTATACGTAGAAAGTCGATTTTACTTTGTAGAATATATTTTAATTACCAGAAGGCAGGTACAGTATGTTCACCTTATATTCAATTTATACATACATGAAGCAACAGAAGCAGACAGAAATCATATTACAATGATATGGCGCACAATGTCAAATATTATATTATACTAGCGGACCCGACAGACGTCGCCCTGTTTAAAAATAAAAACTAAGTCCTGTAACCCGATCGCAGCGTTACCTACCAACTTCTGTGCTACTGAGATGATAATAAATATGAAATTTCAGTAGCACGTTTTGTCTTACTGAAATAATGTTAAATAAGAAATATCAGTGGCACGTCCTGTGTTACTGAAATGACGTTAAATATGAAATTTTAGTAGCACGTTCTGTGCTACTAAGATGGTGTTAAATATAAAATTTTAGTAGCACGTTATGTGGTATTTAGATAATGTTAAATATGAAATTTCAGTAGCACGTTCTGTGCTACTAAGATGGTGTTAAATATGAAATTTTAGTAGCACGTTATGTGGTATTTAGATAATGTTAAATATGAAATTTCAGTAGCACGTTCTGTGCTACTAAGATGGTGTTAAATATGAAATTTTAGTAGCACGTTATGTGGTATTTAGATAATGTTAAATATGAAATTTCAGTAGCACGTTCTATGCAGTTAGTTAATTTATATACAAGAATTGTTCGTTTAAAGTAATAAGGTAGAACAAAATGTTGTTGCAGAAAGTTTTAGAAGAAATAGTGAATGCAGATAGCGGAGCTCCGTGCAGCCCGCGACATACGAAGAAGAAACATTTTATAGATTCAGTGAAACGTGGACTAAGTAAGTTTCTTTTGGAAAATGCCATATGAGATCTACGAATACACTAGCTATAGTCCATTCCAATAACGAAGACCTGTAACGACTCTGTACTAACGTATTCGGCACGTTTCGCATATGTAAATACGAGCACGTTGGTGGAGTGGTTAGTAATGCTAAGTTCGATTCCCACACAGGACAATCATTTGTGTGCATGAACTTGTCTGTTTGTCTTGGTCTGGGTGTTTTTAGGAGAGGTAGGGCACACTAAAGTAGCCCGACTGATTACCTCTACGACACAGAAAATATATTTATCTATCTATTACTTCACGCCAAATATCTTGCGGGGTAGGCAGATAGAACCGAGTGCCACATGATTCAGTCCTTTCACACCTCACTCGCTTCTTTAACATTCATAGCTCTTCTCATGCATGCCGATTTCTAGGGCTCCTGACATCACCTTTTGATAAAACACGATCATAGTAGGTAAGTCTTGGCGTTCAACCTCAGCCTTCCTACATTCTTCTACGTTCACGTTGTATTTTTTTCTGTATTTTTTCCTTCGTGTATTCTTGTACGTGTCCGAACCAACGGAGCTGACCTCTTCTTAATTCAACACCAACACTCTCTTTCAGACTTACTCTGTTTCTAACATTATCTGCGACTGCGAACGCGGTCTACAAGCCTTACGCCACAAATTTTGCGCAACGCTCTCATCTCGAACGCGTCTACCCCACTTCAATGCTCTCTCTGCTCTATCCAAACTCTCGTTTCTATAAGTTTGCATTGGAACCTGCACTGCGTTGTGTATAGCGAGCTGTGCCTTCTGGCTCCGGTTTTACTGCCAAGAAGTTTTCCCAACGCTCCATTCACACTATTCCCAGCACTTACTCATTGTTCCACATCGGCAGTGTAGCTTTCCTCCTGAAAGCGCATCCAAGATACACAATCTCTTCCACTTGTTCCAACACTTCATCATCAACCGCAATCCTTACATTCCTTCTGGTTTCTTCTTTATCAAATATCATTATCTTTGTTGAACAAGGCCATTATTTGGGCATTGTTACTGTATTCACTAGCTTTGATCTAATAAACCAATTTTGTTGTTGTCATCCTACATCCTTCTACTTTCGTGATTCTTCTCTTGCACGCTCGCCGGTTTTTAGGGCTCCTGACACCACCTTCCTTTTCAAAACATGCGGTCTACCTGATGAAAAGTGTCTATGAACGCTGGTAAAACATTAAGTATCACTCGCGCGATGCCACTTATGCTGCTAACACAGCAACTCCTTAGGAGTTCACTGGTGACCTCACTCGATAGTTGTTATTAGGCCCCGGTTTTCTGTGAGGTGGAGGTACTTCCCCAGATGGGCTGCTTTGAAGCGCCCTCTCTTAAAAATACCCATACCAAGACAAACAGACATGTTCATGCACACCAATGTTTGTGCTGTATAGGAATCGAACCCACGAGCGTTTGTGTCACCGAGCTCGTCAACGCTCTTTGCTGTTCTTTGCAGGTCCTCAAAACAACTCGAAGCAGATGACGGAGGCAGCCGTGGTAACCTGCGTCAAGTTATGCAAAGCATCCACCTATTTTAACATAGCGGACTCTGGGAATGTCACGTTCGTGCTTGTCAAATCTGTCATCAATGATCTGAAAGTAAGAATAGGATATTTATATATTTTTTGAAGCGAAAACTTCTTAGGATCGTTGTGATTTGAAACTCGTTGAAACGAAAAAGCGACAGTAAAAAGAGACAACCACATACATCTACAGGATTTAACGTGCGAGAGAATGAGATAGAAGACATCATACAGTGTTTATTACTGGGTTCGAGCGTTGTGTTAGTACGAGTATGTGCGTGCCTGCATATTACGAATACTTGGGATAAGGCGTCATAACAACCGTGGTGTATTGTACACGTGTATTGTTTACATAAATATTTAATTATTTTAATAAAATAATGTTTCAAGTATGCCGAAAACGAATGTTGAATATTGTCGTGATTATTAAATTCATATTTTTTAATGTTTCACTTCTATCGCGTGTGAACTGCACACATATTTTTTTTCATCACACTTTCTAGTAAATAGCTTGGTAACTTCTTATTAGCGTTATTTTTGACGAGCTCGGTGGCGAGTGATGAAACGCGTTGTTACGTTACTTTGACATCAACACTCGTGGGTTCAATTCCCTCACAGGACAAACATTTGTGTGCATGAACATGTCTGTTTGTCTTGGTCTGTGGGTTTTTTAGAGAGGTAGGGCGCACAAAAGCAGCCGGTCTGGGGAAGTACCTCCACCTCATAGAAAACAGCTGCCAAATTACAAACTCCCTGGAGGGTTGTTCTTGCGTGTGAGTAAGGTCACCAGTAAGATTAATCTTTTGGTGGTGGTGCAAATGTCCACAGGCTACGATGACTGTTTTACCATCAGGCAGGCCGTACGATTGATCGCCACCTTAGTTGTATAAGAATAAGAAAACCGCTTTACATCATGCGGACCGTATGTTTGTATGCCTCCCGTTGTATATAAAAAATAGGTTAGGTTTTTAGAAACGTAATTTCGTGGATTTGCCGGTTTGCTCTCGATGTGTCTCCGCCGAGCAAGTCATAATCACAAATGTGTATTATACATGCCAGGATTCAAACTGGTACCTGTTAGTCAATAGGCCGGTTTTCTATCCACTGCGATGAATGAAAATAAATATGTAACACTAAATAAGATTGAGAGAGACTGGCGTCTGAACTAGACCTGAGCTCATGACTGTGGTCACCAGTACTCTCCCCACCTGACATGGACTGAAGGTGCATTTCAAAACGCCAGAATTATTTTTGATAATGAAGAGGAATACATGTGTGTGTGGAGTATATTTTTACGAGGATTTATATATTTATGGGTGTTTGTGTTCGTGGAAAATGTAGCAGCATGTGAATATAACACAGTGATTAGACGTCACGTGGGATGTCACTGCTGTAGCGTAAATAGCTTGGTAACATGCATGTAAAATGATCATAAAGCCTTCATGATGCCCACGGGTAAACTATAAGACTGGGTAATCCATCCGTAGCTACGAGCTCTTCATTTATCCATTTCATTCTTCTTCCTAGCGTTATCCCGTGTCCTAATCCATTAGGATTGGCGGGGTCCGCTACCTGAGCAAAAGGATTTGGTGAAAATAGTGATTTATACATGGTGCGACTGCCGTTGGACCTCCACAACCCAGAGGGAAAACCAGACCTTTCTTATGTTAGATCAAACTTCTTTCGAGATTTAATTTCTTGGACGTGCGTGTGCGTTCACCACCGAGCAAGTTTAATTATAAATAGTACTTAAGCGTACGTTTAATTCTTTTTTAGTGAAAATTAAAATGTGGCGATTTGTCAGAAAATATACCTAGAAACGGACATGGAGAAAGAATACGGGACGAAAGAATGACGAAACAGATATACAATGCAAAAGTGGAAGGATGTAGGAGCCGAGGAAGGCCGAGACTAACCTACCATGACCAAATTGGTCGTGTTTTATCAGAAGGTGATGTCAGAAGCCCCAGGAACCGGCGAGCGTGCATGAAAAGAGCTATGAATGTCACAGAAGCGAGTGAAGTATGCAAGGACCGCGTCTTATGGCGCTCGGTCCTCTCTGCCTACCCCGCAAGGGACTTGGCGTGAAGATATACAAAGATAAACTCAAAAATCCAATTATTATCGAAGTACAAAATTTGGTCCAAATCTTTAGAGCCGATTCCGAGATACACAAAATATATTAATATATATATATTATATATAAAATTACTTGTTTGAAGTAACAGGGTATGATACGTACAATGCGGGCGATGCCACGCTGCTAACACAGCAACTCCATAGGAGCTTTCTGGTGATGTCACTCACACGCAGGAACACAACAACCCTCTAGGGAGTTGTTATTTGGTTGCGGTTTTCTGTGAGGTGGAGGTACTTCCCTAGACGGGCTGCTTCGATGCGAGAGAGGTAGGCTCTTTAAATATTATAATTAAGAAAATTCGAATTTAGTGTTCATGTCCTAACCAAATTTCGAAGGAGGGACCATTATGTTAATCGGCAGGTACTTTATTCACTAGTCTATATGTAATGTATTGTAAATATGATTATTTTCCAGTCTCTCCTCTTCAACCCTTCGAAGTCATACATCAGAGGGAACCTCATCGCAGGATACTCGGAGCTGGATCTCATGACGGACTGCTTCGTTTCCTTCTTCAGGATCATGCCACACAACAATGACGCGCTCAAAGTCTGTCTTAACCTCAATACGCAAATAACGTATCATTGCGTGATCGTCAACTCCCTGTTAAGGTAAATCATCATCATGTGATGTCAGGAGCCTTAGAAACCGGCGAGCGTGCATGAGAAGAGCAATGAATGTTAAAGAAGCGAGTGAAGAGTGTAAGGATTGAGTCATTTGGCGCACGGTTCTCTGCCTACAGTACCTCCAGTCAAAACCGCAGTTAAATAACAACCCTTCAGGGAGTTGTTATTTAACTGTCTGCGAATGAGTGAGATTACCAGTAATCTCATAAGCGGTTGATGTGTTAGCAGCTGGAGTGCGCAAACGATACTTCCTGCATTACGAGCGTTAATAGTCTTCGGTAAACACATTACATCAAGCATCAAGTGGGCCGTATACTTGTATGTCTATCGACAGTGTATGAAAAATACTTAGTTTTTCTAACCATTTTTTGTCTTGTTGTTTGTTCACGACAAGCCCTTTTTGGAATTGGCATTGATTTGGTTTTTACCCAGTTCACACTCACCAACCCCCGCTCATCCCACTGCAGGGATACGGGTCTCTCTTCAACCGAAGGGGTTTAGAGAATACTCCGCCATGCTGCTCAATTGCAGCGATGGACGTTCCTTAACTAGCGAGTTCGATTAGAGTGACATATTATCGAGCTTTTCGCACGTCCACAGATCACTAGCTCCTTATGGAAATTCATATTCGTTTCATTTCATAGCTCTAAATAAATTTAATTGATTTTAATTTTAGGGTCATAAAACAGCCAAGATTACCGTGGTGGCCTCAAATTGAGTTGTTATATCCTCGGGCTGCCGAATTACGGGCTATGTTCACTGATACACTGAACAAAGCTACGCAGGTATGTCATGTAAACGACGGTAGACGGTATTACTCATTATACACATACTCTGCACTCACACTAACGCACAAGACATTTATATTCCAACACACAATACAATTATACTTTAACACTCTCTAACATACTCCAGAGTAATATCGTAATACACAACGCACTAATACATTAACACAAACCACATTTGTACCCTGAAAGTCACAACATTTATACCCTAACACACACGAAACTTATATTCTAACACACATCACACTTACATCCAAACACACAACATACTTATATCCATAATTCCCCACACCATAATCCACAACGTATTTCTACCTTAACACAAACTACATTTGTACTCTAATATACACCGCACTTATAACCCTAACACACGCCACAATTATACCACATATACACTAAGACACACCGTAGTTATACCATAATACACAACGTACTTAAACCTTATCGCAAACGACATTTATACCGTAACATATACCACACTTATATCCCAACACACGCCACAATAATACCCTAACATACACCAAGACACACCGTAGTTACATCATAATACAAACGTACTTAAACCTTATCGCAAACAATATTTATACGCTAACACATACCATACTTACACCTTTAATTCTCCATACTTGTACGTTACACTACTTCTATTCTTTAACACACAACCTCTTTTATCACATGATGCATCTATGTTTAAGCTTAAGCACAAAGAATCTTATTCATGCTTACAAAAATAGATTGCATGACACTATTTTGTATTTATAATATCTTTCTTCTTAGCGTTATCCCGTTTCCTAATCCACTAGGATTGGTAGGGTCCACTACCTAAGCCTAAGGATTTGGTGAAGATACTCATTTTTACATGGAGCGATTGCCGCCAGACCTCCGCAACCCAGAGGGAAAACTAGATCATTCTTGGGCAAGGTCTTTTGCGAGCATGTGCCACTAAATTCGTGTGTACGGAGTACCTTTGTTCTTATAATTTATTTATTAGCTCACAAGACAGATTACAATCATCATTTTCACTTTTGTAATAGCGTGCAGTGTCCGTTTGGTACAGATCTAGATAATCTATAGTTATGTATGCCTATTAGCATAATAGTAAAAGGTCATAATATTAGTGTGCGCCGTTCAAGGTGCAACAAAACAAATTATATTACCTTAAAACAAAACTATATTGAGTTACGTAGAGAAAGAAATTTCGATAACATACAGCAAATATTTTTTTTATTATGTTTATGGAAAAGGTACACCAACAGTATACATTCACATTGCTTATGACATTGTACAAACATAATTCTTATATGTGTACCTATTACAGGCGTACACAGCATTTATATTAATTGGATATTTCGCTTACATTAATAAATTTCTGAGATAATATTATATGTAAAAGCTATTAACAAAATAAATTATATAATCAAGTTTAGACGTGCTAACTGCTGGAGTTCCACGACGGCGAGTTACCGGTCTATGTACTCCAATAGCCGCAAATTTAAAAGTACTTAATATTCAATTTCTTTTCATTGGCTATGGATCCTCAATTGTCTCCGAAATTGAGGCATCATTAAATGAAAGACGCCTATGTCCCTGTTAGAGGCAAGATTTTCGTTATGTTGGCGGCACATCTTCAAAAAAAAAAAAAAATTCAAATTCCTTTATTTCAAATAATTTGTCTTACATTAAACATGGCCAGGGTCTCCTTTTAAGTAAAAAATATACTTGTGGTAGGAAACCCTGCTCTTCCTTATTTACATAACTAAATTATTTGGATTTCACCGTGCATGATTTTACAAAAATTTTATAAATTTAACTTTGAAGTTGAACATTAAAATTAGGTACCTAAGTATAATTTATGTATTACAGAATATTAGGAACTAGATTTAAGTAGTATTACATATACATAAATAAGTATAGGTTGCCTGTATGTTTGCCTGAGAAGTGTAAGTGTGTCTTTATATGCGAGAGGCTACATCTTGATTATAGTATTACAATATGAGGTATAGTTTAAGAAAACTTGAAGACGAAAAATGTTTACTGGAAGGTGAAGGAAAACATCGTGTGGAAACTCTCACGTCCAAGAAATTATATTTCGAAAAACGCGTGATCTAAGAAAGGTTGATTTTCCCTCAGAGTAGTGCAGGTCTGACGACAGTCGCTTCATGTCAAAATCGGTATCTTTGCCAAATCCTTTCACTTAGGCAGCGGACCCCGCCGATGATTTTTATATGAACGAGATAACGCTAGGGAGAAGTTCGTACCCATGTGCAGACCTGAATCCTGTACAATGAAAGCTCCGCTTCACATAACATGCAAATGTCCAAACGCAAATATTTCGTGATTGTTTCTATTTCAGGGCTACATAGTGCACACCCCGCTGCGCATGATATCCCTCTCCCTCAAGTCCAAAGAAGTGCAGTCCAAGTTCAACAAGTCCGAGGAGATGCCAGCGTACAGGAACTTGCTGTTGTCAATGTTGAAGTTGATACACGCGGACCCTATGTTGATGTTGAGCGTAAGTTTCGCAAATACTGTAACTTCGCGTAAATTTTTTTTCATACAACATCGGGAGGCGTACACGCGTACGATCCACCCGATGTAAAACGGTTACCGTAGCCCATGAACGCTTGTAATACATTAAGTATCACTCGCGCGATGCTACCTCTCCTGCTAATACAGCAACATCTTAGGAGGTTACTAGCGACCTCACTCACACGCCGGAACACAACAACCCTCCAGAGTTCTTATTTGGCCGCAGTTTTTTGTAAGATGGAGGTACTTCTCTAGATGGGCTGCTTTGATGCTCCCTACCTCTATTAAAAACACACGAAAAGTCGCGTCAATCACGACTGCCACCAAGCTCGTTAAAAAAAGTTTAAAAATATAGTTTTATTATCAAATTAGATGAGTCTTTGTTCTGTTCACGGTCCGATCCTAATTTATGTGATTATTATATCAGAGTGAAACGGGCTTCATTGAAGTTGACGTCAGTTACATTGTGTATAGACTTCGACTTCAATAGTTTCATTATTTTTATTAATGAAAAGGTTTTACAAATGAACGTAACATGAATGTTACATAAGAGCGGAACGGACTTCATTCGAGTTGACGTCCGTTACATTGTGAACAGGAGACTTCAATGAAGTCACGCTCCCTATTTTATATAAAAGTTTTTTTTCACACAGAACCCAGGCCGATCCGGCGTAGAGATCCAGTCGTCAACAACAGAGCTGATCAACGGTCTGGTGTCGTTAGTACATCAAACAGGAATGGGGGAGATATCACAGGAGGCAATGGACGCGTTGCTGGCACTGCATAGACCTGACCGGGTGCACATGTGGAACCCTGAAGCACCTCTTAACACCTTCTGGGACATCAGGTAATGCAAGTTTTATCATGTATAAAGTGCACCCAGACAGCTGAGATAAAGAATGTAAACAAATATTGAGAAGTACACTACATTTTTGTATTGAATATGGTTGTCTTCTTCCTCCAAGCGTTACCACCACTAGGCTGTCACTACGTTTTTAGTTATATTGTAAGCTTCTACTATAATGAAAGACAAGTATTTATATCAATAGATAGTTTTAATTATTGACTATAATCGTATACATTTGAATCGCAAATTCACACAACTATGTCAACATCTTAATTTAGTTTTTAAACGATACAGAGCCTCACGACGCTCAACTAATCTTACACTCCTTAGCCTATTTTCCGATATCGTCTGCACCGTACCAAAAAAGAACGAAAGAAAAAGAAACTCCTTCCTCGGCGTCGCCCCGCCATTGCGCGTCACTATGACAACTTCCGTTCGCGCGCTTTAGCGGGTCGACACAGGCAACTGTTTTAGTGCTTATGTTAATATACAACAATATAACATATGGGTAGGTACATTGTGAATTACATTAATTAAACATAACAAATTCTATGCAGAAAACAGACTTAATTATAATAACGACATCCGGTTGTAATTTTAATACAGATTACATTTCTTCAAGAAACGTATGAATCCCAAGTATTCACATCGCTGCGACAACAATATAATAAAATAAATATAATATAATAATTTAATAAAATTATAATAAATATATATCTTTATTTCTTTACCTGACTTTCTATTTTCTTTAACACACTTTTATCTCACAACACTTCACTCGTGCACTATCAGCATTTTCCTGTAATTGATTGCTACATCGAACGGTAACAATCGATGGTGTCGCAATAATGCCGTAGTATGTTTGTGATGTTGGAGGGTTATAACCCGTAACAATCATGTATGCAATTGAATGCGTCTGTATATATACCCTAATTTTATTTTTGGCTCGCTAAGCGTAGTTTACCTCCTTCAAGCGTATTTTACGCTCTGAAGAACTGTTTTCCCTTATCTTACCCTCTCCCTTCCGTCACAGAACCACATGTGCAGGCTTGCGATGTTATCATTCCGCTGTTGAGGACATTTCTTCTCGTACTAAAAAGTACGGCATCTCCTATCTTTGTCGTATCATTAAAAAGTGGAACGCCTTTCCGGCACATGCGGGCCAGCATGACACCGTCAACTGACAGGACACTGTAGTCTTTGATAAGTTGCCGCTGCGATTTGGGCTCCTCTTTCGCTTACCATCAGGCGAAGCGGAGCCACTATATCGATCTTAGATAACAAAAAAATACCTAAGTAGCAATTAAGCAAGCTTAGACCTAAGCATTTACCTTATGCCGAGTTTGACACTCAGAATCTAACGGGGTGATTTGTGTCAAAGTACTGATGGTGTTTGACATGTCTAATCCCACGCATCTTCCCATCCTCTTTTCATGTTTCTTACATATTTAATGAATTCAAGGTTTCCGAAATGGAAGGGGATGTACGGATCAAGTTTTCTCGCTCCGCAATATCGTGGAGAATACCTGGCCACAGACCAGAAGGTTTTCTGCGGTTTTGTGGATCTTGAGAAAGCATTTGATAGGGTTGTGCGAAAGGAACTGTGGGAGATATTGCCGAGATATGGGATTGACGGTTCACTAGTCCGTGCTGTGCAGTCCACTTACAAGGATTGCTCAGCATGTGCGCGGATAGATGGTGACATGTCACCCTGGTTTGATGTCAAAATTGGTGTCAAATAGGGTTGCATGCTATCTGCTAGGCTATCCTGTATCTCGATAGTTGTCTGCAGAGAATAAGGTCAACGAATGTGGGATTGCGCATGGGTGACCTAGTGGTGAACTGACTACTGTATGCAGACGATGCCGTGCTATTAGCAGATACAACATCTGAACTGCAAACACTGGTCACAACGATGAAAGACGAATGTATGGAGAAAGGCTTACTACTGAATGCGAAGAAAACAAAGATAATGGTATTTGAAAGAGAAGAATCCAGAACTAATGGTAGGATTACGGTTGATGATGAAGTGGATGAGTTTGTATATCTTGGATGCCCATTCAGCAGGGATGGAAGGTACACCGTGAATGGAGCGTTGGGAAAACTTCTTGGCAGTAAAAACCTGAGCCAGAAGGCACAACTCGCTATACACAATGCAGTGCTGGTCCCAACGCTAACTTATGGAAGCGAGAGCTGGGTATGGCAGAAAGGGCATGAAAGTAGAATAAACGCGGTCGAAATGCGAGCGCTGCGCAAAATTTGTGACGTAACGCTTGTAGACCGTATTCGCAATGATGATGTAAGAAACAGAGTTGGTCTGAAAGAGAGCGTCGGTGTTAAAATAAGAAGAGGCATGCTCCGTTGGTTCGGACATATATAATGAATGCAGGATGAAAGAATGACGAAGCAGATATACAATGCAAAAGTGGAAGGATGTAGGAGCCGGGGAAGGCCAAAACTAACCTACCATGACCAAATTGGTCGTGTTCTATCAGAAGGTGATGTCAGGAGCCCTAGAAACCGGCGAGCGTGCATGAAAAGAGCAATGAATGTTAAAGAAGCGAGTGAGGTATGTAAGGATCGAGTCACGTGGCGCTCGGTTCTCTCTGCCTACCCTGTAAGGGATTTGGCGTGAAGTTATATAGATTCATATTTAATTTCTTTATTTGTCGCCAGCTCCCAAGTACTATACAACATCAGTCAGAAACTAATCCAACGTCAGATATGCAACTACCGCGAGGTGCTGCGATGGCTGCGGGACATTCTGACGTGTCGGAACGAATACTTGCACAAACACAAGGATTATGCCAACCAGGGCTCACAGATACCTATCTGCAAGCAGGCGCACATAAAACTTGAGGTAAGAAATACACAGATTTTATTGTATTTGCTCGATATCCTCGGTTTCCCAGTATCCTTTGGGAATCGCTTTTTCTTACTTTATTTCCTTTTCTTCTAAGAGTCCTATTGCGGTCGTGAACAGTAGACAGGTCGCGGGTTCATTTTAGTTTAGTGATCGAGTCCGTACACCTTTGTTGAGAACTACTGCACTCTCCATGTCTGGCCACGGTAGATCCACCGGAACGCAGACAGCTGCTGCGGCACAGGTTCAGCGTGAAGAGGCTCGCAATCAGTGGCGAAGTGGGTGACTCAATATTGGAATCCCAACCTGTTAATCGTACCACAGCATTACGATCAAGCCGAGAAGTCAACTACCACTAGCAACCGATACGCAAGAGAGCTTGGCATATGCGAGGCTAATTATTATTTTCCCAGCGGCTGTGGCAATAGATAGATAAGCAAGCACTATTTCTAAATGTTTTGCTAGTGGCAGGATTACAATAAAAAATAGCACAAATAGGATAGGCAAAAAGATACTACTGCTTTGCGGTACATAAATAATGTGTGTACAACTTACCCAGCAAGGGAAATTCACTATGAACACAATTTAAAAAGGCGGTTATAATTTTGATATCCGTTACGTTCGTGTTTTGTAATGATCCGCTTCCTAAGCTTAAAGATTTGGCGAAGATACTGATATTTACATGGAATGACTGCCGTCCGACCTCCACAGTCCAGAGGGAAAACCAGATTTTTCTTATGTAAGGTCCCACGTCTTTTAAAATAAAATTTCTTGGATGTGCGGAATTCCTCATTATGTTTTCCTTTACCACCCAGCAAGTGATACATGCGTACATAAATCCGAAAACATCCATTTAGTACAGGCCAGGATTCGAACCGGGGACCAATTGGTCAACAGGCCGGTTCCTTATTCACTGGGCTATCACTGCTACAGGAGGAGGACTACAGGAGTCACTATTACTTATCCTTGTGTTAACAAGTGTTGTCTGTGCCCGGCAGGTGGTGTTCTTCATGTGTCTATGGTCCATAGATACGGATGTAGTGCTAGTTGCTATGTCGTGCTTCGCGCTGTTATGTCAAGAAGCGGATATCCGGTGTGGTTCAGACGAGATCACCACACAATGTCTGCTGCCCAACTACGCCGTGTTTCAAGAAATCGCACACACATCCACTGTTTTGACAACAGGTAATAAATAAGTCATGCTATGGCAGGTAATAAATGAGCAATGCTATGACTGGTAATAAATAAATAAGTCATGCTATGGAAGATAATAAATGAGCAATGCTATTACTGGTAATAAATAAATTCGTTATGCTATGAGCGGTAATAAATTTTAATAAAAAGCGTGTTTGTTTGCAACCAATGTTATATAAAAATTTAGGTAGTACAAAATGTTGTTCTTAAACAACTCTGCTGTCAAGCAAGCACGCCCCCACCTGATGTAAAGTGGTTACCGTACCCTGAAAAATGAACGCTTGCAATATATGAACTGTCGGTTGCTACCCGCCTGGCCTCAAACACAGCGACCCCTACTGGTGGCATAGGAACTTAGTGGTAATCTCACTCACACAGCTGCACCGTGCTTATGTTGTAAGTTATAAGATTCACAATCACGCTTCGAATATCAGTTTCATCATGTTAAAAAATAAAAGAAATAAACAAAAAAAACGGTTTTAGAGCCAAGGTTAACCTCACATGCACGTGATGCATATGTGACTTGATCTAAAGAAAGGTAGGGCACAGTAAAAAAACAAAACAACAGTACAAACTGCCTAGATGCGGAAGACCAAAACCTTCCACCACAAAATTCCTTGATGAAACTTCGTATTCTTAGAGTCCATGAAGTACAGGCAAATCCTTGAAAGGTGTTCCAAGCAATGAAGCAATCTACCAACGATATTGCCTGTATTTTAAAGCGTTCATAAATGTTTACGCTATTATTCATCCTTCGGGCTGTTATCTTGAACTCCAAATAATTGATACATAAAAATCTTATATAACTTTTGAATGTCCCCAAGCAGCGAGCCAGGATATTGGGAGAGGTTGTTTCTATAAAAACATACATAGTAAGTATAGTGTATGTATATTATAACTTTTCTTAAGTTAAAATCTCAGAGCAGAGCAGTGTGGAGGAGTATGTTCTTAACTTTTCGCGTTGCATTACTTAGTAGATATTTTGTTCGTAGCGAATTTGAAATTCGTATGAATTACGAAATGGCATAATGCTAGGAAGATAATACAATATAGGACTCTATTTTTATCATGTCTTATGTACCTGTACAGAATGCGAAACTTAATTGTAATGTCATCATCATCATCATCCGAGCGTTAATCCCGGTCGCGTCCTATGCTGTCGCGTCGGAGCCCAGGGTCCGCTTTCCGCCTTTAACTTCTTAATTTCGCGCGGTCTTCGGCATCTCTTATAGTGAGACCATTGGCACGCATGTCATCCCTCACGAGACGTCAAACCAGCACTTCTCCGGTCTACCCCTTCTGCCGGGACCCGGCGGAGGTGGCATGGCCAGACATTTGTTCCCCACGTAACTTGTTCTTGCAATTTATCTGCTACTAGCTGTGCCCGCGACGTCGTCCGCGCGGAATTTAACAAAAAAGTTATTGTTCAGTTATAATTTTATTTATTTGATTTGACTATAAGTACCTAAATAAGCAGAGTAAAATAGCGAACAGCAAAATAATAATAGATATGTATTATGTACTTCGTCCGCGCAGAATAGTATTTTTTTTGTCCAGCCGTTTCAGAGATTAGCCGGAACAAACAGACAGACAGACAAAAATTGAAAAAATATTAATTTTGGTATATGCACCGTGTATACATCCATATGCATTTAGTAAAAAGCGGTTATTTTAATATTACAAACAGACACTCCAATTTTATTTATCTGTATAGATGTCACGGACACGAAGGCTACCGCGAATGCGGCAGTTCGGGTTCGGGTTTATTGCAAAGTAAAAACGTTATTATTTTTATTGAACAACTACCCAATACCCGCGATTTGTCCGCCTTTACCTTTCTAAATCTTCCCGTTAGTTAATGTATTGTACATATAAAAAAATATTTAGATTATCGAGCCATTTTCGATTTAAATTAGGATAAAATATGAATAGACCCATTAAAGATCATACACCTAACTATGTGTACATAAACATAAGAATACATAAATAATTACGTAATATATACACAACCACAATAATACATACAAAACCCTAGTAATAATACATATTTCCTTCTATAAATAGTTGACTGTAATTCATTACATAATATATCTAGTCCGGCCATAAGTTCCGTTACAAATGAAAGTATATTTTTTTTTATGAAGTAATGGAAGGTTAACAAAACTTATATACATATTTATGGAAGTCTCTGCAAAAAGTAACAAGGTGATTCTATTCCAAATGGCCTCCTTTGGCTTTGATACAGGCATTTAATCTGTCTGGTCACGATACTATGGATGTACTCACTGTTTCCTTGGGAAATTAAGCCACTACTTCCAGAGATTTCAACAATGTCGGCGTGCAGTCGTTTCGAGCAGGCCATGTCCTCTAAAACTGACAATAATTTGTAGTCTGAGGGGTTCAGATCTGGGCTAGACGAGGACCAGTCTTCAGTTCTTATAAAGTCTGGAACGTTGATTAGAAGCCAAGCTTGGGTAGTTCGTGCCTTGCG
Source organism: Pyralis farinalis (assembly GCA_947507595.1). Classification (NCBI taxonomy): domain Eukaryota; kingdom Metazoa; phylum Arthropoda; class Insecta; order Lepidoptera; family Pyralidae; genus Pyralis; species Pyralis farinalis. Next base: position 6,091,145 of record OX382263.1, read on the forward strand.
ATTGCGACGTGGTGCAGAGTCCTGCTGGAAAGTTCCCGGTACATTTTTAAAAAGTGTATTTATAAGAGGTTCACAACACGATCCAAAACAGTCTCTTGATACAATTTGGCTGAAGTTTTCACTCCTTTTTCACAATGGAGCTTTGTGTCTCCTTGATAAGACACACCCCACCAAACCATTACAGACGCAGATGATGACCACGATGTACCTTTCCGACCACTTGGGCGGCTTCTTTAGAACTGTGTACGTACGCTTTGACATTTTGCTTGTTGTAGTGCTTTTCAATCGTGAAATTTATTTCATCAGTAAAGGAGGATATGTCTGTGTTCTTCACCTGCGTATCGGGACAAAAAGCCTTTTGATCGATCCACTCTCTTCAACTGCAAGTATTGATTTAGGACATGTCCTGCATATAGACGAGCGCCGAGCTTCAAGGTCTTGTTTTATTACACCTAGAGGGAACCTTCATTTCTCGCGATAAGATAAATTTGTTTCCTAATGGGGTGTCGGCGAATTCTGGCTTTAGCAGCATTAACAGCCTTTGTAGTTCTAACTACTCTAATAAATTATATCTCTATTCAATTCTGTTAGTTTTAATTTTTTCTATCAATGTATTAGCATTTCGAAAATGCCAATTGGCGAATAAGTCTTGGCGAAAAAAGCTTGCCAATGTGACCTACATGGTTATCAAATCATCAAATGTACATAGAAAATACCCATATTAAATTATTTCCAACAGTTATAATCTTGCATGCCATTAAAAATAACTTTATTTACAACGTGTGTGTTATATATAGGTTCGGCGGCATTGCAGAAGCGAATAATGGCACTGCTGAGGAAAATTGAACACTGTGTCAATGGAGTACAGCCGGTTTGGGAGGAGACGTTCAGGTGCTGGTAGGTATCACTCTCAGTTTTCAAAATTCTGCTCGAAATAAATGTTTTGTGTTTATAGAAATTTACTTTACATACGAGACGCCTGTCTTCATTAGGGTAGACAGAGACTATGGAACTCTCTCGCTTCTACCACATTCGTCGACCTCTTCATGCATCCTCTACGATTTTGGGTGCTTTTGATTTGGTCCTTTTTAACACGTTACCAATTTGAACTACATGTGTGCGTCTAGGGCGGCCCCTACCGATATCTCCATTCACTCTTGCCTGATGCACTTCTGTCATAACTCTTTTGTCATTCATTCTTTTTTAAACGACCAAACCATCTCAGCATACCATTTAAAATTTTTGTCCTACATCATCTTTCATTCCACATGGTTCTCGTATCGTATTATTTCTTACTCTATCAATCATTCCCAAATTCTTCTTCAAGCTCCCAAGGAGTTGCTGTGTAAGCAGCAAAGGAGACATCGCGCGAGTGATACTTAATATATCGCAAGCGTTAATAGGCTTACGGTATCCGTTTTACATCTGGTGGGCCGTATGCCTCCCGACGTAGTATAAAAAAAGGTTATTATTCAGGTTACGTAACATGTTATGCTTATAGGGACTCCCTATGCAAGTTGCTGCAGAAGTTCCCCAAAGGCCAAGGGGACAAGATGGACGACAGTCAGATGGAGGCCTTGCACCGAGCTGTCGCTAAGAGAAGAGTCTCGCATCATACCACGACAGAACACGATTTTGAGGTTTGTATTGAAAAGAATTTTGCGATTCCTTCAAATGGTGGGCAATGTCTTTGAAGACCGCAGCAGTCGAGGCGAAGACGACCAAAGCAACCATGGCAGTGGTGGCATCTACTAACGATAGCCGTTAGTAGATGCGTGCCGCCGCTACCATGGGTGTATGCTGGCCGGCGCTTGTTTTCGTTCTAATTGGTGGCGGAAGCAAAGCAAAGTAGTAAAAAACGTTCGGAAACCGTGAGCCATCTTTGTGTGAATCGGAACATATATAATTAATCCATCCATGTCGGTAGATGTAATAACGGACGGTGCAAAGCATTCGAAACGTCAGGTTCAACAAAATAAATAAAACACGCGATACTTCCTAAAAATTGTTTAATTCAATGTATAACAATCGCGAAAACCTAAGACAATACAAAGCAAAGTAGTTTAGATCAAATGCTAAAAGAAACTTGCCAATATAGGTTTCAGCATAATAGATATCAAGTGGTAGAATCAAAGATAAAGGTTGTCTGTGGTGAATTATTCATCTGACATCTTTGTCAGTTACATTAAGCAAAGATAGCGTAGTGGATAAAGAATTGACCTAGTGACCAACAGGTCCCCGATTCGAATCCTGGCATGTACCACTAAATTCGTGTTTCCCGCACGTCCAAGAAATTATATTTCTAAGGATGTGTGAGAACTGACCTAAGAACGATCTGGTTTTTCCTCTGGGTTGCGGAGGTCTGACGGCAGTCTTTCCATGTGAAAATCAGTATCTACGTCAAATCATTAGGCTTAGTTAGCGGATCCCGCCAATCCTAATGTTACATATTCATAAATTCTATGTAAGCATAAGTCTTGTTACTTTTTTATAGAGTTTTTTTTGATGCGCCTCCGAAAGTCATTATTATGTATTCTTTATAGCACATTAATATACAGAATATTGTCAGCCAAGGACAGAACTGTTTCAGGCAATTTATTATAGAATCGTGAATAATTTACGAGATGATACGTACTAGTTCTATTACATTATGTTTTCTCGCTCAACGCGCGAAGGCAGATACACACTTTTTTTTATACAACGGCTGGAGACATACAAGCATACGGACCACCTAATGCAAAGCATTTATCGTACCCTATTGACGCTTGCAATATATTGAGCATCACTCGCGCGATGCCATCTCTGCTGCTAACAACTTACTGCTTTCTAAGAGAGGTAGGGCGCATCAAAGCAGCCCGTCTGGGGAAGTATCTCCACCTCATAGAAAACCGCAGACAAATAACATCTCCCTAGAGCAGTGGTTCTCAAAGTTGTCTGCGCTACGACTCATCTAATACAAGCTCCCAAACTCGGGACCCACCTATAGGAAATTTAACCGTTACTAATATACCTAAATAAAGGACTTTTCAAATAACAAACAAAGTTTAAGTTTTTTTAAGCTCCGCCCGCGTTTACAATCTGTCCGGGCGGCTGACAGTCGCCTGCTGCCCAGCGGTTGGATCGGTAGGGTGGTGTGCCGTTCTGCAGGCAGGGCCCACTCAATGTTCGCTCGCGACCAACCACTGGTGGGGAAATACCTCGATCTCACAGAAAACTGCAGCCAAATAACAACTGTCTGGGGGGCTGTCGTGTTCCTGTGTGTGAGTGAGGTCACCAGTAACCTTCTAAGAAGTTGCTGTGCTAGCAGCAGAGAAGGCATCGCGCGAGTGTGTACTTACTGTATTGCAAGCGTTCACGCAGGCTACGGTAGCCGCTTTTCATCAGGTGGGCCGTATGCTTGTATGCCTCCCGACGTAGTATAAGAAAATATATAATAATAATAACACAGATATTCCTTACAAGCTTACTGGTGACATCACTCACACGCAGGAACACAACAACCTAGGGAGTTGTTATTTGGCTGCGGTTTTCGGTGAGTGGGCCGCCTTGATGCACTCTATCTCTCTTATAACACTTTGTCACTTTTTTATTTTTCGTAACAGACTCAAGTTTTGGAGTGGGCGAATATAACATCGTTTCTCTGCGCTCTTGGCGGTGTCTGCCTTCAAAGGCGACCGGTGACACTCTGGCCTCAGCTGCACCCACACGGTAAGACCTTAAAACACCACCATCGTCATCATTTCGGCCGAAGGACGTCCACTGCTGAACATAGGCCCTTGGACTTCGATCAGTCCTGTGCTACTTGCATCCATCACCTCCCTGCGACCTCCACAAAACCGTCGGTCCATCAAGTGTGGGGCGTCCTGCGGTTCGTGGTCGCCATTCGAGAACCTTTCTGTTTTTTTTTATTCTACGTCGGGAAGCATACATGCATACGGCCCACCTGATGCAAAGCGGGTACCGTAGCCTATTAACGCTTGCGATATATTATCACTCGCGCGATGCCTCCTCTGCTGCTTACACTATATATATCCCATAGAATTGCAATAGTTATCTTAGCTACCATATGTTGTGTTATTATTAATTTTATTCATTTCTGCTGTGCATTTCTGACATGTTGTTTACATCTATAATTGAGGTGGCACTTTATAATGTATCTATTATAAAAATGTATAATTTTTGATTGTAAGTGTTAGTGTTCGCTTTGTTGATGTAACTAATAAATAAATACACAGCAACACCTTGGGAGCTTAATGGTGACCTCACTCACAAGCAGGAACACGGCATCTCTCTAGGGAGTTGTTGTTTGGCTGCGGTTTTCTGTGAGGTGGAGGTACTTCCCCAGACAGGCTGCTTTGATGCGCCCTACCTCTCTTACATTAAACTACATTAAACTTGTTTTATTTCAGAGTCAAGAAAGTATAACATGCTAGCGAACAGTTCGCAGGAAGTTCAGTATTGTCCAGTCACGCAGTAAGTACCTTTGGTGCATTTACTACACGTTTGCTTTACCATAAGTACGTCAAACTTTTATTAATTTTACCTCCCACAGAGCATAGAATTATATACTCGTATGTAAAACTATAAATTTAAGGTACCACTTACTATTTTGTTTTGTCTAAACACATGTGAAAAAAATTCATACAACATGTGCATATCCCTTTATAACCATTTGCCAGAAGATATAAAACATTTAAAAACTCAACATTTGGTTGTTGTCTCACTGCTTCTACAGTGTCAACGAGTATATGGAATAGAAAATATCCCGATGATACACAATGTTGTTAAATGTCGTTAATAGGTATAGTTAATTTTTAATTAATCTTTAATTGGCGACATTTGTATATTCGTTACATGACATTGACATTAAAATTGAATGTCATATTGTATTATAATTTTATTGTATCTATTTAAATTATTCTTATTCAATTAATGTTTGTGATTATTATTTGAATGAGTTGTCGCAAAGGTTTAAGAAATTTTTTAACCTAAATATTTGCACGCCTCCATCTAGGCTGAATGTACAGCATTTAAAAATTGTAACCACCTTTTTTGTATACTGCATTCCGCAAATAAAGAAATGATTTATTGATTAATTGATATGTTGGACGAGCTCGGTGGCTCAGTCGTGAATGACGCGACTTTGACACCAACGCTCGTGGGTTCGATTCCCACACAAGGCAAACATTTGTGTGCATGAACATGTATTTTTGTATTTTTTTCTTGGTCTGGATGTTTTAAGAGAGATAGGGAGCATCAAAGCAGCCCGTCTGAGGAAGTACCTCCGCCTCACAGAAAACCGCAGCCAAATAACAACTCCCTAGAGGGTTGTTGTGTTCCTGCATGTGAGTGAGGTCACCAGTAAGCTCCCAAGGAGTTGCTGTGTAAGCAGCAGCAGAGGCATCGCGCGGGCGTTACTTAATTTATTACAAGCATTAATAGGCTACGGTAACTGCTTTACATCAGGTGGGCCGGCTTGAATGCCTCCCGACGTTGTATAAAGAAAAGACATAAGAAAGAATGCAAAAAGAGATAATAACAAAATAGATAACAAAATGATAATGATTAAATGTCTAGGAAGGTAAAGACTATCACAACCAAATTGGTCGTGAAATAAAATGATATTCAATATTGTTCCTACAGTCGGCTCTTACAAGTTATATTTTTGGTTTTCCATGTTCCTCCAATTTATGACATGTTTATCGTATAATATTTATCCACCTTTTTTTTTCAATATTTTTCCTCATTGAGATGACCAGGTACTCTCAATTTCAGGTTCATCGGCCAGCTATTAAGACTACTTCTATGCACCAACGAACGCTTCAGTCAACAAATCCAAACCCACGTCAAAGAGTTGGTCGGCCACGAGATGTCGCCAGCGCTCTACCCGATACTCTTCGACCAGATTAAAGCTATTATCGACAAGTTCTTCGATCAGCATCAGCAGGTAATATTTCAAGATTTTTGAAGTGAAAACTTCTTTAGCGGCGTTGTGCACTTTTTGGGATGAGTAAAAAATGTTAAACTCGCGTCAGGACACGTGACCCTGACCGTAAGATTTTGGTGAGAATTAGAACTTAAGTTCGCTGCAGCGCTAAAACATTAGTTACCTCTAATTAAACAATTAAAACATGAAGCGCTAGATCGTTCATAGGGCATTATTTTCTCGCGAACAAAACGTTGTAAGCGCCATGAAATTGTTGACGTTTACGCGTTTCGTTCAACGTAGTTTATCAACATCGCTGTTGGTTTAAGCGGCGCGGTGTGTTTGAGTTTTAGAGATTGGCGATGATGATGCTGGTAATGATGATTCATCATTCGTTCATTCGTCGATTCAAGAGTCGTTGAAATTATGGATGAAAGTTGATTTTTCTGAGAGGTAAACTTTTTAATGTAAAACAATTGTAATAGTTCTGAAGTGTTAAGTTTTTAATTTAATATAAATTGTCATGTTTGTGTACGATAGCGTAATAAATTAATATTGTATTTTACCACATACATGATAGTACTTTTATACTGATAAATAAAGCAATTCGTGCGAAATTATTCCTTAACCATTCCAAAATATTCAAAAATGCACAGTGTTAATGTTCAAGTTTTCATTTCTGCCGGCACTCCCGGAGTGCAACACGTTTTTTTTATACTAGGTCGGGAGGCTTACTAGTATACTGCCCACCTGATGTAAAGCGAGTACCGTAGCCTATTAACGCGATATATTAATTATCACTCGCGCGATACCTCTGCTGCTTATACAGCAACTCCATGGGAGCTTACTGGTGACCTCACTCTCACACAGGAACACAACAACCCTCCAGGGCGTTGTTATTTGCCTACGATTTTCTGTGAGGAGGACGTACTTCCTCAGTCGGGCTGCTTTGATGCGCCCTACCTCTCTTAAAATTATATGCTCTCCACAGGTAATGCTAACGGACATTAACACCCTCTTCGTGGAACATACAATCTTTATAATGAAGAGTATACTAGACAACAAGAAGAGTGGGCAGCCGTCTGAACATTTAAGCACGACCTCCATTGAAGGACTGATGTTGGCAATAGTCAGGTAATGAGGAATATATTCATATATTTATGTTGATACTGTTTATTGTAGGCGCTTGGTGGAATTTTGAAGACATCTCGTTAATGTTAATACTTGCACTTGTACAGATTCCACTTCACAATTTTATATGAGATATGTGTTATATGTGAAATACCTTGATAATGTCGTAAAGGCGAAACCGGTCGCTAAAAATAATTAATTTAATTAACATTAACAAGATATCCATATATTTATTCACGTCAGGTCACTTGCGAGAGAACCAAGCGCTACAAAACGTGATCCTTACATACCTCGTTTCTTTAACATTCATAGCTCTTTACATGCACGCTCGCAGGTTCCCAGGGCTTCTGATATCACCTTCTGATAAAACACAAACAAATTTGGTCGTGGTAGGTGAGTCTTGGCCTTCCTCGACTCCCACATCCTCCCACTTTCGCATTGCATATCCGTATCGTCATTCTTTCGTCCTGCATTCTTTTTACATGTCCAAACCAATTCTTATCTTCGCCATTATCTTTCTAACCAACTCTCGTTCATACATCATCGTCGAGAACGTTACGTATGCTGTACGCTGACCAGCATACGTTTAAATTACAATCGGTAATTTTCATTTGAATTTCATTTGTAAAAACACATTGTCAAAAAGCGGAACCTAGAGCGAGTTTCAAATTTCATTGAAATGAAGCATGAAACTCGCTCTAGGTTCCGCTTTTTTACAATGTGTTGTAAAAATGATGACGATGATGTAAAACGCTAGCTTTAAGCGTAAAAAGCTAGCTTTTTAATAGCTTACGGTTAGCTTAAAAATGTTTAAGTTATACTCTCAAATACAAATAATTTATTTTGCAAACATACACGGTAAAAGGTTATTTTTACAAATTGATCAAGCGTGTTGCGCCAAAACTTGGCATGCAAAAGTACATATTGTGAGAGAAAATAATTAAATTAGATTAGATTATTTAGATTAGTGCAAATGTCCCATTTTCTACCTAATGTGTTTTCAAAATATATATTTTTTTTCCAGATACGTCCGCCATCTCGATATGACAGTACTATCTGTGCATATAAAGACAAAACTCTGTCAAGTTGTCGAAGCTATGATGAGGAGGCGAGATGACCTGGCATTTAGACAGGTTTGGGTTTTTTTTTTCATTTAAATTATAAATTCAAATTATATACATCAGGTTGATGAGATATGTGTCGCAGAGACGCACAAAGCAGCCGAGGCAGAGACGGCCGGAGCAGCCATGGTAGCGACGGCATGCATTTACTAACGGTAGTGGGTGGGTGCCGGCCGGCGCTTGTTTACATAAACAAGTAGCGGCACAAAGTACTACAGATAAATGTCTGTAAATTTGACTTCTCTGAAATAATAGTATTGACGAGCCCGTTAGCACAGTGGTTATAGTCCGGCAATTTCCTGCGCGACCGTCCCGCGGGGTGACAGACGGTGGCGGGGACGAGGTAGCGCGTCATTCTAGCACACGGCTACACACGAAGAGAAGTGTGCCAGGATAAATCTTGCGATAAGTTGTACTTACTTGTGACGTAATATTGGAGTAAATAAAAAGATAGAACTACTTTTATTGTTTATATTTTTTTATTATGCTCGAGGACAAATTATTAGGAAAACTAAAATTATGATAGAATGTTTTATTATAAATCAATTTCCATATCACTTTCATGTTCACTCTCTGTTTGATCTTCTTCATCACTTTCGTCGTCATCATCATCATCGTCGTTTTCATTCAGTTGAATTATGAATCTAAAAAGATAAAAATGTACTATAGAAATAACAAACAACTTCACATACAATGACCTGATTCCGAGAATTATAGCTTGAGCACTCTGCCCAGTTAAAGCAATAATAATCGATTATGTTAATAAACAATAACGTACCTGTTCATTTCATCGTCATATACTCTATCTGAATTCTAATATTCGTCCTCGTTTTTTATGACGTGATTATCACAATCGCGCCACCGTTCAACCGAATAATTAGAAACAATTCTAAATCTTTTAACTTTTTATCTAAGTTCGAATCAATGGAAGTCCTTGCGAGCTCGCCTTTTACGTACCCCCACACGAGTTCAATTGGATTTAAATCCGGATGGTATGGGGGTAAGCGAAGCACGATATGTCCATTTTCCTTTAATATTTCATCAATTTTGTACTGTTTCTCCGTATTTTGCTCATTAATTATTTTCATTAGATCACATTTACGCATAGCGCTATCATACTGAACACCTCGCCGTTCTACTAACCACTGCTGCATTTCGCTTTTCAGGGTACTCATTGTAGATTTTTATCGATCTGAGTACTATGGTAAGCGGCGTTGTCCATTACAATAACAGAATGCGGAGGAATGTTTGGTAACAGTTTTTCATCGATCCACTTTCGAAAATTTGTGGCATTGTGTGTGGTGTTCATGTCTCCATGATAATCACCGGTCTTAGAATGCGATTTGAACATCGATAAAGCATTAGGTACAAAGCCATTGCGACTGCCAGCGTGTACAATTACAATACGAGGTCCTTTACCGATGTTTTGCATAGCCCCGCGTTCTGTATTAGACTGCCAGCATTTTTGTGTCACGTGATTTTTATTCACGTAGGTTTCATCTAGGAAAATTATTGACTTACCCTCTCGGCGGTATTTTTTAATGTCTCTGATGTAATGCCACCGCAGGCGCATTATGTCGTGACGTTCAATTAATAGTTTCCTCTTTGACTGGCATGTTAAATATTTGAAACCAAGCCTACGTATTGTCCGTCTCAAGTATTCACGTGAGCAATAAAGTATATTGTCTTGTTTCAATTCCGCATTCAACTTTTTCAACGACGGGATACATTTTTTGACAGTATACCATTGTGTAATTTTTCTTTGTATGACACCTTCAGTAAAATTGTCGATTTCAATCCTTTTTTTAGGAAAACGGTTTTTCCGTGGTGATTTGAAAGTCGCTGTGCTGCCTTGTGCTTCCATGATTCTAGCTTCTTTTATATTTTTTTTAACGCTGGTTTCAGACAAACCTGTGGCTTCAGCAACAGTTTTTGCTAAATTAATGTCGTTTGCGTATTCAGCCGATGTTCGGTCATTTTTTCGCCTTTTAAAAAATTGGTACACTTTATGTACAACTTCCTTAAGTTGTCTTACTCATCCTGAGATCTTAATCTCGTGTGCGTCGAACTCAAAGTAGTACGGAATATCAAGCACGTGTTGCCGCTTCAACTGCGCGGCCGAGACTGCCGTATTTGACGCGCAGATGCACGCGTTTCCCTTCTCCACTACACCACCCGCTACTAGCTGACATCTTGGGTACCTCGTCCACGCCACCGTCTGTCACCCCGCGGGACGGTCGCGCACGAGATTGCCGGACTATAGTAATACTACATTACCACCTCGTGGGTTCGATTCCCACACAGGTCAATCAGTGTACATGAACATGTTTATTTGTTTCGGTTCTGGATGTTTTAAGAGAGGTAAGGCGCATAAAAGCAGTCCGATTGGGGAAGTACCTCCACCTTACAGAGAACCATATAACAAATCTCTCAAGGGTTGTTGAACCTCACTCACCAGATGTAAAGCGGTTCCTGTAGTTTATAAACGCTTGCAATACATCAATTATAAATCACGCGATGCCACCTCTGCTGCCAGCACAGCAACTCCTTAGGAGCTTACTAGTGCCCTCACTCACTCAAAAACACGACAACCCTTCAGGGAGATTTTATTTGACTGCGGTTTTCTGTGATATGGAGCTACTTCCCCGGCCGGGCTGCTTTGATGCATCGTATCTCTCTAAAAACATCCAGACCAAGACAAACAGACATGTTCATGCACACAAATATTTGTCCTGTGTGGGAAATCGAACCCACGAGCGTTGGTATCAAAGTAGTGTTATTAACCACTGCGCCGCCGAGTTCGTCTAAACCTGACATCAGGTGCATGTCATAGACTACTTCACAACAGGTGGACCCAATTAAAGAAATAAATACGAGTATAAGCCAGTGTGGAGAAATAGAGCTGGTTAGAAAGAGACTTTTCCTCTTAGCGTTATCGTATTTCCTGATCCATTAGTATTGATGGGGTCCGCTACCTAAACCTAAGGATTTAAGCGAAGATACTGATTTTATCATGGAGCGAGTGACGTCAGACCTCCACAACCCGGAGTGAAAATCAGATCTTTCTTAGGTTTAAACCCAGAGGGAAAACCAAGTCTATCTTTGGATAAGTCACACGTCTTGCAAAATATAATTTCTTGGACGTGTGGGTTTCCTCACGATGTTTTCCTTCACCGCCGAACAAGTGGTAAATATGTACATAAATTCGAAGACACGAATTTGGTGGTACATGCCTTCGCCATGATTCGAACCGGGTATCAGTTGGTCAATAGGCCAGTTCTTTATCCACTGAGCTAGGTTAGGTTGGTTTGAAAGAGACTGTCGATGTTTATATAAATATTATTAAATTAAATTAAATATTGTCTCACAAATTACACAGCGCCATCTAGCCCCAAAGTAAGCGAAGCTTGTGTTATGGGTACTAGACAACTGATAAACATACGAAAATACATTTTTTTTGTAAATACATACTTATTATACATAGAAAATACCCAGACCAAGACAAACAGACATGTTCATGCACACAAATGTTTGTATTGTGTGGGAATCGAACCCACGAGCGTTGGTGTCAAAGTAGCGTAACAATGCGTTTCACCACTGCGCCACCGAGCTCGTCAAATATAAGAAGGGAAATGGAGAAATAGGAGTATAGACTCGCGAAACAGATATACAACTCAAAGTAGAAGAATGTAGGAGACGATAAAGGTCAAGACATACCTACCATGACCAAATTGATCGTGTTTTACCTGAAGGTTTTTTAATACTACGTCGGGAGGCATGCAAGCATACGGCCCACCTGATGTAAAGCGGGTACCGTAGCCTATTAACGCTAGCGATATATTAAGTATCACTCGCGCGATGCCTCCTCTGCTGCTGACACAGCAACTCCTTGGGAGCTTACTGGTGACCTCACTCGCACGCAGGAACACAACAACCCTCTAGGGAGTTGTTATTTTGGCTGCGGTTTTCTGTGAGGTGGAGGTACTTCCCCAGACGGACTGCTTTGATGCGCCCTATCTCTCTTAATAGGTGATGTTAGAAACAGGCAAGCATACGTGAGAAGAGTAATGAATGTGAAAGAAGCGAGTGAGGTGTGTAAGGGCAAGGTCATGTTGCGCTCGGTTCTCTCTGCCTACCCCGCAACAGATTTGACGTGAAGATATAGATAAACAGTGTGGATAAACGTAACATACTGTACCTCGAAAGATTTCCCCATGAATAAGATAACCTATGGAGACCCGATGAGTCTATTTACCGTAGTAACTCAATTCACCGCCACGGGTCGGGCGGTAAAGTAAAACACGCAGTTCTTATTGACTAGTTCGCTAAAACATTACGTTTATATGAATGAGGTGTGCTTTTATACGTCAAGTGGTTTATTGGTTTGTGGGTTCTCCTTATACCACACCCCCCCCCCCCCTCCCCCAATTACTGTGTTTCTTCCTAATTTGGTACGCTTTTTCAGGAAATGAAATTCCGCAACAAAATGGTTGAATATGTGACCGATTGGGTGCTCGGTACCAGTCATCAGATAGCTCCACCGCTGCGAGCTGACGCCTCTTCCATTACCAGGTACGGGTTTTTCGCCTTTTTTTTATACAACGTCGAGAGCCATACAAGCATACGGCCCATCTGATGGGAAGCAGCTTGAACGTTCGCAATACATTAAGTATAAGTATAAGTTGGTTTTGAGCCAGGCTTGGGCAGTTCGTGCCTAGTGATAAGGTGCAAAGTTCTGCTGGAAAGTCCACGGTACTTTTTAATAAAGTGTATTGCTGGGAGGTTTCTCAACACGATCCAAGACAGTCTCCTGATACACTTTGGCTGAAGTATTCACTCCTTTTTCACAAAAATGAAGCTTTGTGACTCCTTGATAAGACACCCCGCACCAAACCATTACAGACGCAGGATGATGGCAACGTTGTACATTTCCGACCACTTGGGCGGCTTCTTTAGAACTGCGTGCGTACACTTAGTCATTTTGCTTGTTGTAGTGCTCTTGAAGTTATAGTAGTGCTCTTCAATCGTAAATTTTTTTTCAACAGTAAAGAGGTATTTATGTGCCTTTCACCTGCGTATCGGAACAGAAGACGTTGTGATCGATCTCTTCAACTGTAGGGATTAATTTAAAGCATGTCCTGTATATCGACGATAAGCACCGAGCTTCAGCTCTTGTTTTATTTTTTGTTTCATAATGGGGTTTCGGCAAATTCTGGCGTTTAACAACTTTAACAGCCTTTGTAGTTCTAACAGCACGCGGTCGCCCCGACCTTTTATGGTCTTCAACAGAAGAAGTGTTGGTATATCTGTCGATAGTACGATATACGAACATACGGCTGATACCAAACTTTTGAAGTGTCTTGAATATGACCGACGGCTCCATACCCAGTTTGTGCAAGGCAATGATTGTAATCAAATTTTTACACCCCATTCCATATAGTAATTTGATATTAAACACGAAATGTTAATATAATAATATATTTCAAGTTATTTTCCCCAGCTATTTTTTTATACGACTAGATTGGCAAACAAGCATGCGGCCCGCATCAAATTGTAAGCGGTCACCGCAGTTGACGCTCGTAACACCACGGGGATGTTACTCACGCGCTGCCGATCTTGTGACCTAAGGATGTTTCGTTACAGTATCCAGTAATTTCTCTGCCATATGTCACCCTTCAAACCGGAACACAGCTATATAAATATAGCTGCTCGGCGGTAAAAATAGGTGAGACAGAGGTACCCACGCAGACGACTTTTGTACAACGCCTCCCTTTGGTAACTTTATATATCATGTCATAATAGCTAGAGAATATATTAAAATGGGGAAAACCGTTTATCGGGTATTAAACATAGTCCTTGATCCCAACAGATATCTGGTGTGCTGTAGGGAATTGGACCAGGCTTGTATGGAGGCAGTGGCGTCATTACTGAAGGGCCTGCCGCTGCAGCCCGAGGAGTCTGACCGAGGAGACCTCATGGAAGCAAAGAGCCAGCTGTTTTTAAAGTAAGTTAAATAATCATTATTTAAATAAATATTTCCCAGATGGACAAAATCACTATCAAATAACAAATATAATGTTAATAGATTCAGGTGTTACTTTGCGAAAGTCAAATTCACAGGCAATTCGATCCAAACTACTTTGTGTGCTTCCGCTCCCGATTAGTTCATGCGAACTACGGGAGTCGTCGCGGAGACGACCGGAGCAGCCAGGGCAACAACGGTGGCGGGTGCATGCGGTTCACATTTCAGATGGCGAACACTCGCAGAGACGACCGGAGCAGCCATGGCAGCGGCGGCATGCATCTACTAACGGTAGTGGGTGGGTGCCGGCCGGCAGTAGTTCGCATGAACTAATCGGGAGCGGAAGCACACAAAGTAGTTTGGAAATAAAATGTTATTTGACATGATATTAAATCACCATTGCCAAATAAATTTGTATAATATTTGTACTTCACATCTGTCACGACGTCTGTAGTATTTTATTTTTATATTTGAGTGCGGAAAACGAGCATGTGGGTCACCTGATGGTAAGTGGTCACCACCGACCATAGACATCGGCAACACCAAAGGGTCACTGATCCGTTGCTAGCCTTTTAAGGTAAACATAGGCTCTTTTCTTGAAGGCACCCATTCATATTTGTTCGGGAACACCGCTGAGGGTAATTTATTCCACAATTTCACCGTACGTGATAGAAAATGTCTCAAAAAAGCTTACTGTAACGGATTGCCTCTCATCAAGATGGTGAGGGTGAAATTTAAGTTTGTGGCGAGTGGTACGACAGTGGAACTCAGAGGCTGGTGTTCAGTTGACCAGCTCCTCCGAACACTCCCCGTGATACAATTTGTACAGTACACAAAGAGAAGCAACGTCTCTTCGTATACATTCCAATAAACATCATAGCTTCAATATGAACGTTTTAATTTTAATTCAACAAAACTTCTCCCCATCCCTCCGAGCAATACAACATCGCCCACTAGACATATTACACAATTGTTAGTTATTAAATTCGAAACTGAAGACTAGGGTTATCAACTTTTAATATATTTGTGCCTGAACGAAAAGTTAGAAACCCCTAAAATGTTCTAAAGTAATTTTGAAAACTGCCTAATAAATTAATATAAAATATATATACGAGAGCTGGATATGGCAGAGAGAGCATGAAAGTAGGATAAACGCGGTTGAAATGCGAGCGTTGCGCAAAATTTGTGGCGTAACGCTTATAGACGGTATTTGCAAAGATGAGGTTAGAAGCATAGTTGGTCTGAAAGAGAGCGTCGGTGTTAAAATAAGAAGAGACATGCTCCGTTGGTACGGATATGTAGAAAGAATGCAGGATGAAAGAATGCCGAAGCAGATATACAATGCAAAAGTGAAAGGATGTAGGAGCCGAGCATGGCCAAGACTTACCTATCAAATTGGTAGTGCTCTATCAGAAGGTGATGTCAGGAGCCCTAGAAACCGGCGAGCGTACATGAGCAATAAATGTTAAAGAAGCGAGTGAGGTATGTAAGGATCGAGTCACGTGTGCGCTCGGTTCTCTCTGCCTAGCCCGTAGGGAATTTGGCGTGAAGTTATAGATAGATATGTACGTAAAGCATTCCAAATTACACGTAATGTAACTTAGATTTTGTGAACGTAATTGTGAGAGAAAATAGAGCAGTGAGTAGCTTATTGTATAAAGAACTGGCCCATTGATCAACTGGTCACACGCGGTTCGAATCCTGGCATGTACGACTAAGTTCGTGTTTTGGGATTTATGTATATGACGGAACATGGATAGAGTCGTCGTCAGGTGGCTCGTTGTTCATGGCGTAATACAAGCGTAGTTAATCTTCTCAATATTTAATCAACCAATTACAAATATAATTTTAACAAAAGTTATGCTCAAATTGCAAATTACAACGGATTCAAAATGCGGTGGACGCGACACGTGATGTTGGCTCGATTGCTCGATTCGTAATGCCGCTTCCAATGGCGGTATCTCATCAATGACAACTTGACGTTTTTGACAACTGAAACAATCGACGTTTCGAGCAAACCGAAAGAAATACAACCGGTGTTGCCAATTCAACAATGTCGATTCCACCCAAGCAACTTGACATTTTGATCAGTTATTATTAAAACTAGCAACACGGGGATTGATTTCTTCCGCGCTTCTCAATATGGTGTTGCTACCTCTGCGACATATATATTTGTAATTATCACTACCCCGGCGGTGAAGGAAAACGTCGTGAGGAAACCGCGCGGGTTTCCTCACGACGATATTTCGATAGACGTGTGACCTAACATAAGAAAGGTCTGGTTTTTCCTCCGTGTCGTGGAGGTCTGACGGCAGTCATGCCATGTAAAAGTCAGTATCTTCATCAAATCCTTAGTCTTAAGCAAGAGGACCCGGTCAATCCTAATGGATTAGGAATAGGATAAAGCTAGGGAGAGTAATTATCCCTTCCGACGTTATATATGTATATATATATATATATATATATATATATATGTATTTAAATCGCAGACGTGATCTTGCGTCTTTTCATTTTCGATACTTATTGCGTCTCCCACTTCTAATGGTATTTTAATTGTTTTTACTGTGAATATTGGTTGTTTTATTGTAAACTAAGACCGTAGTCATAAAGATATTACATTTACTTTACATACCACAATATTCAATTTTGAATAATTCTCGCTTGTTTATGGAGTCCATACATTATGGAAACCATGGGGCACATGTGTATATTCTGTATATAGTTTATATGCTTTGCTAACATTATGCGTCCGTTCGTATTGAGAAACTTCAGGCATCCTGTATATTTTCGTATATATTTGGTGTATTGTGCTCACTTAATACGTCCGTTCGTGACGAAAATTATATGGCACACTGTATATTCCGTATATGGTATGTGTAAATTGCTCCCTTCTAAAACCCGTTCCTGATGGAAACAATGTGGCACATAAAAGATAAGATAATAATAAAAAAAAAATATTTGCCCCCTCGCGGGGACTTAGACACGTCTTACATTTTTTGAAATGTAGTCTAATTGTATCTTAATCAATTCTCTTATTTTACTTTTTTTTTTAATCTGCTAGCATTTTGGAAATGACTAAAGAAGAAATGCCGAAAGAAACTTGTCAATATAGGTCTCTTTTTAAATTGTCAATCACAAAAAAAAATCACATTAGCATATTGGTACAACAATGATATCAAATGGTAGAATTAAAGATTATTATTAAAGACAGGTCGTCTGTGCTGAATTATGACATGTAGAAAGAGTGCATGATGAAAGAATGACGAAGCAGATATACAACGCAAAAGTGGAAGGATGTAGGAGCCGAGGAAGGCGAAGTCTTACCTACCATGATTAAATTGGCCGTGTTCTATCAGAAGGTGATGTCAGGAGCTCTAGAAGCCGACGAGCGTGCATAAGAAGGGCAATTAATGTTAAAGAAACGAGTAAGGTATGTAAGGATCCAGTCACGTGGCGCTCGGTTATCTCTGCCTACCCCGCAAGGGATTGGGTGTGAAGTTATAGGTAGATAGATATGTTTCGTCAATCTATCCTCGTGTGTTCTTCCTACATGTATTAACCAACGGAGTGTACCTCATCTTATCGTATCTCGAATACTCTCTTTCTGACCAACACACTTTTTTACATCATCTACTTTCATGCTTTCTCTATTATAGCCAGCTTTCGTTTCGATTATGTGATGTTGGGATTAATACTGCATTATTAAAGAATTGTGCTGTTTAGCTTAAGTTTCACACTCTGTTCATACTATTTCTGCACTCAGTCATCATTTCACATCATCGGTGTTCCTTACATCCCTGTAAAGTACATCCAAGATATACAATCTGATCCACTTATTCTCACACTACATAACCATTATTTATTATTTACATAAACGTTAATATGCGTTTGTGTTAATGCTCTTTTTTGAACACCATATTTGTTTTCTTTACATTCAGTGTACGTCTCTTTCTATATATTTGTCTTTCAACAGCGTTTCTGCTAACAACATGCCATCACCTGCATGAAGCAGATAATTCACGATTTGGTCACTTACACGCAGTCCTTCATTCGTAAAATACGCTAACTAAGCGTACTATGGCTTCTGACTTCAATCTACGTCCTAAAGTTATCGTTTACCTGCCCATTGCTGTACAATTCCCACACGCGAGCTGCAATATGGCCTCTAGATACTTTAACATAATTTTGTCAAATGTTTTCTCAAGGTCTTTAAAAGACCGCTGTACATCCCACGGTGTTCTACAGTCTTTCATTCTAATCAGTGAACCCTTTATACAAGATATGGTAACTGTGCGTCTATAATCCGTTGTGACTGTCCCGGTTCTCCAACCTAATAAGTACCAGAGAGTGTCATGTACCACGTATAGGTACCACCTAGTATTATCATCTCGGTTAACATCGTATCTGCTGCTACTGCTGATATTTCGGGGTCAGTAATAGATTTACTCTCAGTATTAACATCCGAGGCGTAGTCATGCTTTTTCGAAAAATATTTACGTCACCGTTCAGCACATCACATATATTAGTAAGAATGATATCAACTTTAGACTTCGTCTCATCGATTCTGGATTCTGACGAACTACTAGCCTTTACCTCCTTCCAGAATTGTCAGCCTCTCTTCCTCACTCGAAGTGTTTCATTCCAGTACTGACGAAATAATTATTTCTTCTACTCTCTCATACGTAGGTCCAAAGACGATACATAAACTAGTTATGATTTTCTCTTTCTTATCCAAATACGCAGCTGGTAGAACGATTTTGCTTTGAAACTCTACTAACTCACCGTTACGGATTTGGGGGATGAAGCAGAACACCCAGCTCTAATTAGTTAGCTTATTGATTAAGCTAAAATTAGCGCCCTATATTAGTTATTATTATTTTCCAATGTCAAATGATTGAGATTAAATTTAGAGAAAGAGGAAAATGGCGTGACACCCTATGTTCTACATTGTATGAGCTTAACGACATCACCAAGAAAGCAGTTAAATATTTTTTTTTTTTTTTTTTTTTAATTTTTTTTTTTTTATACTACTAAGGTGGCAATCAAGCATACGGCCTGCCTGATGTTAAACAGTCACCGTAGC
This sequence comes from Pyralis farinalis, assembly GCA_947507595.1. Lineage (NCBI taxonomy): Eukaryota > Metazoa > Arthropoda > Insecta > Lepidoptera > Pyralidae > Pyralis > Pyralis farinalis. The sequence goes on from OX382263.1 coordinate 6,110,428, forward strand.
CTATGGACATTTGCAACACCAGGGGCGTCACTCATGCGTTGCCGACCCTCTAAAAACCTCTTCACGCATTTCTTGAAGAACTCCATGCTGTAGTTCCTTGGAAAAACCTCGGCTGGGAGCTCATTCCACAGCTTGAGTGTTCTCGGAAGAAAACTTCTCTGGAACCGCACCGTACGCGACCATAGCGGTTCAAGCGTGTGAGGGTGAACTCCCCGCCGTCGGCGAGCGGTGCGGTTATAAAAAGTAGCCGTCGGCATCATTTCGAACAACTCTTCAGAACACAACCCGTTGTACAATCGGTAGAACACACAAAGGGAGGCAAAGTCTCTCCTTAAACTTAAGGGTTCAATACCGTGTGTAAGCTTAGGATTGTCGACAATTCTCACAGCTCGTCTCTGAATCGAATCACACGGTCCAAGCTGGTATTCAGGTGCTCCCGCCCAAAGGTGACTGCAGTACTCCAAGTGCGGTCTGACTTGAGACTTATATAATATAAGTCTTTGCCCCGCACTGAAGTACTGCTTAGCCCTGTTAAGCACACCAAGTTTTTTCGACGCCAGCTTGACCTTCTCCTCCAGGTGATTTCGATATTGCACATCACTGGAGATCTCGACGCCAAGCATCCTAATACTTTTGGTGACGGTAAGAGGTGTGTTCTGGAATTTAGGAACCACAGCAAATGGAGTTTTCTTAGCGGTGAACGCGCAAACTTGTGTCTTCTTGGGGTTGAATTCGACCAAGTTAAGCCGCCCCCAGTCGGATGTTTTAGACAGAGTACCATCCATTTCAGACACAAGTTTGTCGCGGCTTTCCTCCACAAGGGAACGAGGGATGTTTGCACGGCCTGTATAATAAGTATCCCCGGTGCTGTCGTCCGCATAACAATGAATGCCATCAATTGACAACATATCATTGATATGCAGCAGAAACAGCGTCGGAGACAGTACAGAACCCTGAGGGACGCCAGCATTGATATCCATACTGTCGGAGCATCCACCGTCAACCACGGCTTTTATGCATCTGTTGGATAAAAAGCTGGCGACCCATTTGCACAAACCCTCGGGCAGCCCGTATGATGGTAACTTCGATAGAAGACTCCGGTGCCAGACCCGATCGAACGCCTTCGCCATATCTAGGCTGACAGCCAATGCCTCACCTTGACTCTCTATCGCCAAAGCCCAGCGGTGTGTAAGATACACTAGAAGATCACCAGTTGAGCGACAATGGCGAAAACCGTATTGACGGTCGCTAATCAAGTCGTGATCCTCTAGGTATCCTAGGAGTCGTATATTTATCACACGCTCCATTACCTTGGAGAGAAGGGAGGTTATGGCGATAGGCCTGTAATTCGATGGGTCTGATCTATCGCCCTTTTTGGGCACCGGGTGCACATTGGCGGTCTTCCATGAAGACGGGACTTGCCCAGTGGAGTAGGAAAGCACGAAAAGGCGCGTTAGTACAGAACACAACTCAGGAGCACACAGCTTCAGCACCACTGCCGGTATACCATCCGGCCCACTCGATTTATGAATGTCGAGAGAGAGTAAGGCCCGCCGGACATCTCGCTGGGTAATGGAGATTTCCGGCATTGAGCTACCGCACCACGGGATGGTAGGTGGCACAGCTCCCCCGTCATTCATATTCGAGTTAGACGCAAAGAGATTACCAAGTAAATCGGCTTTCTCCTTAGCGCTATGGGCCAAACTGCCATCCGGTTTTTGCAGTGGTGGCATGGACGGTTGACAGAAATTTCCCTCGGTAGCTTTAGCGAGCGACCAGAAAGCACGGCTCCCAGAGGGAAAGCTCGCAAGTCGCTCGCCAACTCTGCCAACGAAATCGAATTTTGCTCTAGCGACCACCCTTTTACTGGACCTCGAGGCAGCATTCAGTTTGCGCTTCAAAACAGAGACTCTAGGATCCCCATTAGCATGCGCCGTGGTCCAAGCATCGTAAGCAGCCTGCTTAACAAGATTGGCTTCCTTACAACGCCGATTAAACCACGGCCGCTTTTTAGCTCCCGCAGTAGCTACAAGGCGACTGGGAATGAAGCATTCCATGCCATCCAATATCGCCGCAGCCACTGCGGTTGCGCAGGAATCAATGTCGTCTGATTCGAAGCACAGCTGCCTCCACGGGTACGATGCGTAGAATTCACGCAATCCATCCCAGTCTGCTGATTTATAGTGCCATACGCGACGACATCCGGCGGGCCGAGGTGGATCGCGTCTGGCACAAGGCACTTGAGTCCGGATGAGGCAGTGATCCGACGAGCCAAGCGGCGCATCCACTGAGATGTTATACTCATCCGGACGTGTGGTCAGCAGAAGGTCCAGTAGAGAGCTTGTATGGTCCTCTACATCTGGTATTCTCGTGGGAGAAAGAACCAGTTGAGAGAAACCATAGGCCAGAGCAAATTCATGAGCAGATCTCCCCGCGTAGTCAGTGCACCGAGAGCCAAGCCACTCGGCGTGGTGGGCATTGAAGTCTCCCAAAATCACTAACTCCGCGGAGGGATACTGTTCGATAACGCTGTCAGTCGCCCTTTGCAGGCGCTCAAATAACCAAGTTGTGCCTGTATCACCGCTATGAGACCTGTAAAGGCACGCGTAGATTCGGGTGTGGCCGCCTTGATCCACTCGCACCCATAATATCGACAGGTCCCTGTCTTCAAGGTTATGCAATCGGCGACAACAAATATCTTCCCGGACGAACAAGCATACCCCGGCATGACGCACAAACAAGTGCTCCAGTTTGTACCCGGGGTAATTCAAGTAAGAAGTGTCGGCCGGTGAGGATATTTGTGTCTCCGTGAGGAAAAGAATGGTCGGCCGCGCGGTTTCCAGGTGATGATGGACCGCGTTGATGTTCGAGTGCAAACCCCTGATGTTGCAAAAGTCCACATACATTGTGGAAGGGGTGGCCGCTGTGAAACCATTTTTCCGTTTTTTTTGCTTTTTCATGATGAGGTAAATAAAATAAAATAAGAGGTCGATGAACAGACAGAGTGAAGGACAAAAGCGCGGTGTTTTTCACCACAGTACCGTGCGGGTAATGCGGTTTGCTGGCGCGGCGGGCGGAAGGGCCCCCGGTCCCCCCCTGCTGCAGCAGCCGGGTCCACCCCGGTCTCCTTCTCCGGCACGACCACTGCAACCGGGACTTTTCACAGGCTGGCGGTTCAGCCTCCCGGGGCGGAGATTAAGTGATCCCCGGGTTCGGGAACCCTACTAACCTGCGGGCGGCCAGCGGTCAACCGTTTCACCGGGTCTCCCTGACCGCCGCGCCAGCCTGCCGCGCCCACACTGCTAGTGGCGATTCGACATCCACCGGTCCTCCCGCTGTCCGCACAACGACCCCTCAGTTAACTGGCGACCTTACTCACGCACAGGAACACAACAATCCTTCCGGAGTTGTTATTTGGCTGCGGTCTTCTGTAAGGTGGAGGTGCTTCCCCAGACGGATATTTAGAGCAAGAAGTCATGCTATGCCCCCCCCCCCCCCGCAACAGATATAGGGTCGGAGGAGGTGGAGCACAGCACGACTTCTCGCTGGATCCTACCTCTCTAAATTAATTTGATTCTGTTTGACGACGGCATAGATATAGTATCCAGCAGTTATCTCCACTTGTACAACAGATTCAAAGGACAACGGACAGAATTATACAGGCAATCCTTTCCCCTAAAATAATGATTCTGTGTGATCTTAGTGCCTACGACATCAAAACTTTCAACTGATCAAAGCGGGGAGATCAGCCTCAGTATATGGAACGCAATTTTTAATATTGAGTTCGAATGCTGTTATTTATGTCACTTATGTAAGTACCAGACGGAAAAGGCTACCATTCTATAACTTTCCTTTTAGGATTTTTACTGAGTGATGGCCCCAAATTATCAGAATATTAGAATGGGTTTTTAGTATTTTTGGATAAGCACTGCGCCTATACCAACACTTTCGCTACTGCCATTCTGCAAGATAGGAAAATTCTCTTCATCTGATTCAGCAGTGGTAAGTTCCTGCCATGGTTTGAGGGTTTTGTTAAGACTCCAAGGTAAGACGCCCCGAACTATGAAAGGGACTTACCACTTGACGTCTGCAAGTTAGCATGATTTATACTGGCCTGTTCTAACACTAGAGAGACCTGGAGATTTGGATGCCAACACAGGATAGGCTCTGATTAATCCAATGTTATTTCCTATAGTAATTATGTCTTTTTCTAAAGTTGTGGAAAACATAAGTCGTTTCTACTCAGTTGGGATGTTCTAGTGTACTAAACTTATCATTAAACTCAAAGGTGAAGATTTAGCCACTAGCTTAGACTTAGTTAAATGCATTCGATCGGATGTGGCAAATGGCACTATTTGCGAAATTAAAGAAGCTTCAATAGTAGTGTCCAGCATTAATTGCATGTGGAGCATCAAAGTCGCAGTTGGCGGTACTTGCTTGAATATGTTGCTCTTAAATACTGGCATACCACAAGGCTGTTTCTTGTCCCCTATTCTATTCTTTATACATATCATTGACGTGCTACATGTAGCGACTTCATTGTCCCGTGGTTACAAGTATTGGGGAAGCAGGAGATTTTTTATACAATAGCATCAGATGAACAAACCAATAAACCCATGTAGTGTAAAAAGTATCGGTGCCAATCCTTCTGCTAACACAGCAATTGTTCAAAAGCCATTAGATTGGGGTCAGCATGCACCCCGCCTACGTTGAACCCCATCTGCGCAAGACCTCATGAACAATAATTGGGACTTGGTTAGGAATGAAAATTTTAATGCTCTACAGAATCATGACAGCGTGGGCGCAGGCACTGTGATCGTTCAACAAGAAGAAAAATTCCCGTTGAATCCAGAATGAATCTTATCTTAATCTCTTGACTTGAAATGTACAAGAAATATCCACTATCTAAGGATACATCATAAGATAGTCGTCACCAAGTAGAATATATTTGACTCGTCAAAGCTAATCAAAGAAGCTCAAACTCGATGGCTTTACTAGTAACCATTAAAGAGTTCTACTATCCACTCCGAGGATGCGTCTTCAGACCCTTATCACGAGTTCTAAAGTATTACTCGTTAAAATATATTAAATAAGCTCAAACTCGATGGGTTCACTAGAAACCATTATGGAATTCCTCCTTTATTCACCTTTAGGATGCATTATCAGACCCACATCATGAAGACTAATGTCATGAAACCAAATAAGCTGCATCTCGATAGGTTTACTAGTAACCATTTATGAGTTCCATTATCCATTTCCAGGATGCATCATCACCACAATCAGGCCCTATAGTAATGTAAAAATTATAGTCGTCACCGAGTGTAACATATTCGACTCGTCAAAGCAAATCAAAGGAGCTCAAACTCGATGACTTTACTACATAGTAACCATTAAAGAGTTCTACTATCCACCTCCAGGATGCATTCTCAGATACTTATCACGAAGTCTAAAGTATTCAACTAGTTAAAACAAACCAATTAAGGTCAAACTCGAGGGGTTTACTTGTAACAGTTTATGAGTTCCACTATCCACCTCTAAAATGCATCGTCAGAACAGTGTCACCAAGTGTAACGTATGCGACTCGTTAAAACTAACCAAACGAGCCCAAACTCGGGGGGTTTACTAGTAATCAATAAAGAGTTTCACAATCCACCTTCGGGGTGCATCATCACACCAGCTCGGTCGAACCAAATTATACATTTTTATTATTATTTTATTGTCATCGGATTAACATGCATTCGCGAAGTCAGTAATTGATACGATAATTACAAGTTGGATAAATTCGTCTTTCAATATTTGTTCCCATACATAGTCGCAAAAGAAGATATTAAATACGTGTAAAAATAGTGGCCCCTCGACCGCGCGATTCTGCTGCCCCTCCCCCCTTTCCTTTTGTTATTTCCCCGCAGACATCTATCTCGAAACAAATTTAACGGAAGCATTTAAATCGCCACTTCGAACTGATAAAAACATGAATATTATTTACAATATATAGCAGCAGGATAATCGGAGAAATGTATAGACAAAAAATGTTAATATACGTCGCTCCGATATACGCCGCGCAGTAACGACCTCAGAAAGTTGCGCGGTAAGTCCCAGAACTAAAAAATACGGCGAATTACACCTCAGAGGTCAAAACACGTCCAGGCCGATTTTTTGCCCACGCGTTTTATAGGTGATATAGAGCCTGTTGGGTGAAAATCAGGTGGGGTTAATCTTGCGTCCGTATATCGGACGCAGTATACCGGTCGGACGCAGCATCCTTTGCAAATTTTCGACCCTTGGCGCAAGATCATACGTAAAATGTAAATATATATATATATATATATATATACATATATAACGTTAGGATAAAGCTAGGGAGAGTAATTATCCCTTCCGACGTTATATATGTATATATATATATATATATATATATATATATATATATATATATATATATATATATATATATATATATATATATATACATATATAACGTTAGGATAAAGCTAGGGAGAGTAATTATCCCTTCCGACGTTATATATGTATATATATATATATATATATATATATATATATATATATATATATATATATATATATACATATATAACGTCGGAAGGGATAATTACTCTCCCTAGCTTTATCCTATTCCTAATCCATTAGGATTGACCGGGTCCTCTTGCTTAAGACTAAGGATTTGATGAAGATACTGACTTTTACATGGCATGACTGCCGTCAGACCTCCACGACACGGAGGAAAAACCAGACCTTTCTTATGTTAGGTCACACGTCTATCGAAATATCGTCGTGAGGAAACCCGCGCGGTTTCCTCACGACGTTTTCCTTCACCGCCGGGGTAGTGATAATTACAAATATATATGTCGCAGAGGTAGCAACACCATATTGAGAAGCGCGGAAGAAATCAATCCCCGTGTTGCTAGTTTTAATAATAACTGATCAAAATGTCAAGTTGCTTGGGTGGAATCGACATTGTTGAATTGGCAACACCGGTTGTATTTCTTTCGGTTTGCTCGAAACGTCGATTGTTTCAGTTGTCAAAAACGTCAAGTTGTCATTGATGAGATACCGCCATTGGAAGCGGCATTACGAATCGAGCAATCGAGCCAACATCACGTGTCGCGTCCACCGCATTTTGAATCCGTTGTAATTTGCAATTTGAGCATAACTTTTGTTAAAATTATATTTGTAATTGGTTGATTAAATATTGAGAAGATTAACTACGCTTGTATTACGCCATGAACAACGAGCCACCTGACGACGACTCTATCCATGTTCCGTCATATACATAAATCCCAAAACACGAACTTAGTCGTACATGCCAGGATTCGAACCGCGTGTGACCAGTTGATCAATGGGCCAGTTCTTTATACAATAAGCTACTCACTGCTCTATTTTCTCTCACAATTACGTTCACAAAATCTAAGTTACATTACGTGTAATTTGGAATGCTTTACGTACATATCTATCTATAACTTCACGCCAAATTCCCTACGGGCTAGGCAGAGAGAACCGAGCGCACACGTGACTCGATCCTTACATACCTCACTCGCTTCTTTAACATTTATTGCTCATGTACGCTCGCCGGTTTCTAGGGCTCCTGACATCACCTTCTGATAGAGCACTACCAATTTGATAGGTAAGTCTTGGCCATGCTCGGCTCCTACATCCTTTCACTTTTGCATTGTATATCTGCTTCGGCATTCTTTCATCCTGCATTCTTTCTACATATCCGTACCAACGGAGCATGTCTCTTCTTATTTTAACACCGACGCTCTCTTTCAGACCAACTATGCTTCTAACCTCATCTTTGCAAATACCGTCTATAAGCGTTACGCCACAAATTTTGCGCAACGCTCGCATTTCAACCGCGTTTATCCTACTTTCATGCTCTCTCTGCCATATCCAGCTCTCGTATATATATTTTATATTAATTTATTAGGCAGTTTTCAAAATTACTTTAGAACATTTTAGGGGTTTCTAACTTTTCGTTCAGGCACAAATATATTAAAAGTTGATAACCCTAGTCTTCAGTTTCGAATTTAATAACTAACAATTGTGTAATATGTCTAGTGGGCGATGTTGTATTGCTCGGAGGGATGGGGAGAAGTTTTGTTGAATTAAAATTAAAATATATATATATATATATATATATATATATATATATATATATATATATATATATATAATGTACGCAGTAGTATATAGTGATCCTCGTCTTTCAGATACTTCACACTCTTCATGAACCTGCTAAACGACTGCAACGACGTGGAGGTCACCGAAGGCCCGGGGCGACTGGAGACATTGAGGAACGCGACCATTCAAGCGATGTCCAATTTACTCAGCGCGAATATTGACTCCGGACTCATGCATAGTATTGGTATGTATTTTTCTATGCTATAGTTTTTTTCGTGAATCTACTAAATGACTGACGTGGAGGTTACTGAACCATCAAAAGCAAATAAAATTCAAATTTGAGCGGTTATTCTGGAGTTCAAACAAATTATTCACCTTTATAATTAGTACAGATATATTCTCAAGTTTTGCTTTGTGTATCATAGATCTAGGATACCACCGTGACCTCCAAACCCGTGCGGCGTTCATGGAAGTCCTGACGAAGATACTCCAGCAGGGCACGGAGTTCGACACCCTGGCGGAGACGGTGCTAGCTGATAGATTCGAACAACTCGTCCAACTCGTCACTATGATCTCTGATAAGGTAATTATCATGTTTTTTTATGTAATGCGTATGAAAAACTACACATACGGTCGGTCCACCTGATGGAAAGCAGTTACCGTAGCCTATGAACGCTTGCAATACGTTCTTACTACGTATACTACGAGAGGTGGGGCGCATCAAAGCAGCTAATATGGCGAAGTATCTCCTCACAGGAAACAAAAAGCTAAATAAAAACTCCTTAGAGGGTTGTTGTGTTCCTGTGAGTGAGTGAGGTCACCAGTAAGTTACTAAGGAGTTGCTGTGCAGCAGCAGAGGTAGCATCACGCGAGTGATACTTAATGTATTTCGTAAGTGATATAGTTCGATTCCCACACAGGACAAACATTTGTGTGCATGTCTGGCATCAAATCTGCCCAACTGAGGAAGTATTCCCCCCCCCCCCCCCCCCCCCCACACACACATTACCTCCACGTGGTCTATTATAAAGGTTTATATACTGCTTACCATTCAGGCTGCCTATATGCTTATGGTTTTAAAATGTTTTTTTCCTTGTTGCAGGGCGAGCTCCCGATCGCAATGGCGCTTGCGAACGTAGTAAGCACATCCCAAATGGACGAGCTAGCTCGTGTGTTCGTCACTCTGTTTGACGCCAAGCATCTGCTTGCGCCGCTGCTTTGGAACATTTTCTACAGGGAAGTTGAGGTGAGATTTGATTTTTGGTTAATTTATTGTTAGTATAGCTAATACACCGTTTGCCTGAACTATCTATTAATATTAATGTCTGGATGTGACTTACTGGTGTACTTAGTTTTTGAAGACTCTCTGTACAGTATACCGAAGTACAGAATATTAATACAACATTTATTTTAAACTAGCTGTGCCCGCGACTTCGTCCGCGTGATATTTTATTTTTGTATATTAATAAAAATAAATAAATATTTTAAAATAAAAGTAGCCTAAGTTACTCCTTATTAAATCAGCTATCTGCTAGTGAAACTCCCGTCAAAATCGGTCCAGCCGTTTCAGAGATTAGCCGGAACGAACATACAGACAGACAGACAAAAATTGAAAAAATATTCATTTTGGTATATGTATCGTGTATACATCCATATGCATTTAGTAAAAAGCGGTAATTTTAATATTACAAACAGACACCCCAATTTTATTTATCTGTATAGATTATTTTTATTTAAAAGTAACACATTATGCTACTTTAACACAAAGGCTAACACAAAGGGTTCGATTCCTTAATCTGGGTGTTTTCAAGAGAGCTAGGGGTCATCAAATCACGACAGTTGGGAAAGTACGTCGACCTTGAGACAGCCGATAAATAACATCTTCATGGAAAGTTGTTGTGTTCCTGTGAGTGAGTGAGGTCACCAGTAAACTTCTAAGGAATTGCTGTGTTAGCAGCAGGGGTGGCAATATGCGAGCGATACTTCCTGTATTGCGAGCCTTCATAGGTCGGTAACCACTTTTCATCAGACGGGTCGTATGCTTTTGTACGCCTCTCGACGGCAACAAAACATTATCTCTAGACTACTTGTAACAAGCAGTTTTGAAGGGGATCTGATCAAATCCACAAAAAATCATAGAAAATCTAATCCAGAAAAAAACATAGGAAATCAAATCCAGAAAAAAACATAGATCAGATTCGGATTCAGCATAAAATAGTAGAATAGGAATGTTCAGGAACACCGTTCCTATCTCTTGGAACATGGTTAAAATGGCCGACAAATAAAAAAAAAATTGAATTGTTATATAATTGACGAGCCAGGTGTTCTTCTGGCAATGCAAGCTTGCGCATTCTCAACTGGTTATGTATATATTATACAATAGCATAGAAGATTTGTTCATATAATATCTTATATCCTGTATAAGCTTGCTGTGCATATACCAAAGTTTTGTTACGTTTTCTTCCAGGGCATACTTCCCCAAGTCTCGGACTGTATGCAAACTCTCTTCAGAGGTAACTCCCTCGGCAGCAAGATCATGGCTTTCTGCTTCAAGATATACGGATACGGGTATCTCCAGTCGCTGCTGGAGCCATTGATATCATCACTCCTCGACCAGGCTGAGTGTCAACCGGAGCTAAGCTTCGAAGTCGACCCTGCTAGGTAAGCGTATGCTGTACTGGTTTTAGTCTTATCTTCACGCCGAGTTCCTTGCGTGGTGGTGGGCAGGAACAGAATAATTTTAATATTATTTTTTTATACTACGTCGGGAGAGGCATACAAGCATACGGCACACCTGATGTAAAGAGGGTACCGTAGCCTATTAACGCTTGCGATATATTAAGTATCACTCGCGCGATGCCTCCTCTGCTGCTTACACAGCAACTTCTTGGGAGCTTACTGGTGACCTCACTCACACGAAGGAACACAACAACCCTGTAGGGAGTTATTATTTGGCTGCGGTTTTCTATGAGGTGAAGGTACTTCCCCAGACGGGCTGCTTTGGTGCGCCCTATCTCTCTTAAAACATCTAGACCAAGACAAACAGACATGTTCATGCACACAAATATTTGCCTTGTGTGGGAATCGAACCCACGAGCGTTGGTGTTAAAGTCGCGTCATTCACGACTGAGGCACCGAGTTCTTCAAAATGTATATATGAGGTACTAGCTGCTGCCCGCGGCTCCGCCCGCGTGGAGTCAATTAACGTAGTCTATGTGTTAATCCAGATCATAATCTATCTACGTGCCAAATTTCATTCAAATCCGTTCAGCCGTTTAAGCGTGAAAGAGTAACAAACATCCATACATACAAACTTTCGCATTTATAATATTAGTAGGATATAAATGTTTGTCCTATGCGGGAATCGAACCCACGAGCCTTGGTGTTAAAGTAGCATTGCTAACCACTCGGCCACCGGGCTCGACGAGACCAATTTTTTTTTTAGATTGGATCCCGACCAAATCATCGAAGTGAACAGAACCAATCTGATTGACCTCACCAAGGAGGTGTTCGACAGGATCGTGAACTCCGCAGACAAATTCCCTCCTCAGCTACGCAGCATGTGCCACTGTCTTTATCAGGTGAGCGAGATGACTCCATTACCACGTTCCATGCAGGAGAGTAGTGGAAATCACTAAGACGGCCAGAGCGGACTTTATGTCTTCATGCACCTACTAACGGTACTGGATGAGTGATGGCCGGCGCTAGTCTTCATGCACTAATCGGTGGCGGAAATAAAGTAGGGTATATCAAATTTTCTTTAACTCGACTTTCGCAAAATAATGCTTTTATATATTTTCATTTAAAGATTAAAGCAACCATATAATTAGAAGAAGGTACTTTATGTAAAGTTTCTGACTGGGGCCGCTTGAACTTGGAACAATTGAACCTTTTAAAGACACAAGTTTACGCGTTCACCGCTAAGAAAACCGCTTTTGCTGTAGTTCCTTATTTCCAGAACACGCCACTTACCATTGCCAAGAGCTTTGGGATTCTCGGTATCGAGATGTCCAGCGATGTTCAGTACCGCAGTCACCTAGAAGAGAAGGTCAAGCTGGCGTCCAAAAGCTTCGTGTGCTCAACAGAGCCAAACAGTACTTTAGCCCGGGGCAATGACTCATGTTATATAAGTCCCAAGTCAGACCGCTTATGGAGTACTGTAGTCACCTTTGGACGGGGGCACCTGGATACCAGCTGACCTTGTGACTCTTTGCAAAGATGAGCTGTGAGGACTGTTGATGATAAACTCACACACGGTATTGAGTTGAGATTTTTCCTCCCTTTGCGTGTTCTACCTACAGTACAATGGGTTGTGTTTAGAGGAGTTGTTCGACACGATGCCAACAGCCTCATTTTACAATCGCACCTCTCGCCGACGACTAGGAGTTCATCCTTATACACTGCATTCGCAAAGGTCACGTTCTGTGCGATTCCAGAGAGGTTTTCCACCGATAACTCTAAAGTTGTGGAATGAGCTCCCTGCAGAGCTTTTTCGTAAGGACTACAGCACGGGGTTCTTCAAGAAAGGCGTGAGGAGGTTTTCACAGCGTCTGCAACGCAAGAGTGACACCCCTGGTATTGCAAATGTCCATAGGCTACTGTAAAGGCTTACCATCAGGCAGGCCGTTCGCTTGCTTCTCTTAGTGGTATAAAAAAGCACTTTTCATTAGGACTAGGTAATACACTCAACAATGTTCATCTATTGGTACATATTCGTGGATAATTAACATGCATTTGGGAATGCGCCAAGTCACACCACCCGGCGTGACTAGCCTCTGCTGATACTACCCATACCAGCTTGAGCTCAAGGACAAATCGTCAGACAGTGTTTTCTCAGGGTAACCTTCAATTGATTTTTAGTTTTAACATTTTTAAGCTGTTGCTTCTAATTTTTCTGAATTTACAGGTACTAAGCAAAAGGTTCGCTCAGTTTCCGCAGACAAGCGTGGGCGCTGTCGGCACTGTGTTGTTCTTACGGTTCATCAATCCAGCAATAGGTAAACCTTTTTTATACTACGTCGGGAGGCATACAAGCATACGGCCCACCTGATGTAAAGTGCCCATCGTAAGCTATGAACGCTTGTTACATAGGAAGCTGTTACGTTACTTTGACACTAACGCTCGTAGGTTCAACTCCCACACACGACTCCCACGACAAACATTTGTGTGCATGAACATGTCTGTTTGTCTTGGTCTGGATGTTTTGTGCATCAAAGATGTAGGGCGCATCAAAGCAGCCCGTCTGGGAAAGTACCTCCTCCTCACAGAATACCGCAGCCAAATAACAACAATTGTTTTCCTGCGTGCGAGTGAGGTCACCACTAAGCTCCTAAGGAGTTGCCGTGTAAGCAACAGAGGTGGCAACGCACGTGTCATTCTTAACATATTACAAGCGTTAATAGGCTACGGTAACTGGTTTACAGCAGGTGGGCCGTATGCTTGTATGCCTCCCGACGTTGTATAAAAAAAATACAATTTATTATAGAATCGAACACTATTTACAAGAAAACATCTACCAGTTCTAACAAGCCGATGTGCCGGCATACGCGACTTATTTCTACTTCTAAGATTTTTTATTTCTTTGAATAGTTCCGTTAGTGATTCCATGGAGCCCGTGTTATAAATAGAACAAATTACTATTTTGCAAGATGTTCGCCAAACCTGATGGACAAGATACGGAATAACGTTAGAAAGAAGAATTCTATCTATCTATAACTTCACGTCAAATCCCTTGCGGGGTAGGCAGAGAGAACCGAGCGCCACGTGACTCGATCCTTACATATCTCACTCGCTTCTTTAACATTCATTGCTCTAGAATTGTAACAAGTCCTTATATTTGTTTTCAGTGTCTCCTCAAGAGATGGGCATAGTGAATCGACCGGTGCCTGCGCCAGTGAAGCGCGGATTGATGCTCATGTCCAAGATCCTTCAGAACATAGCCAACCACGTGGAGTTCTCCAAGGAGCAGCATATGTTGCCCTTCAATGATTTTCTACGAGCACATTTCGAGGCCGGACGGAAGTACGTATTGACATTAATAATATTATATTACATCAATCTTCTTGGGATGGGCCTCTACGCGTTGGATCCCCACTCACGTCTGATAAATGACCGGGATTGATTCTCGTCATTTTAGAGATAAAACATAACCTTACAACCTTGTGGTTAGCAGTTGGTGAGTAAAGATTCCCGAGTGCTCCAAAGAGTCGATCAGAGCCTTCGTCTCCGGCGTGTCTTCGTCGGTCGGAGTGGAAGGTCAAGAAGGCCCGCAGGACTCTCAGCTCTGGCTTGCCTTTATTGACCGTCCAGAGAGAAGCAAAAAGAGCAATATGCTTCAGGGGTGGAAAGTGTTAAAAGTTCTAACATCGCAAGTGACTTCGGAGAATGCGCAGCGCACCTCTCGACATCCCTGATACACTCACGCCGATGTTGCCTCCGGCCGACTTTCTCTGGCATTACGATGGTCCATTTAGTGAGCGGCGAGCCACAGCCTGCCGTAGCAACTGAAGTAGCAACCAGATGTGATAGTTATGGTAGTCGTCCGTCGCAACTTCAGTAACAGCGCGGTAACAATAATCCCTCCGGTGGGAGACAATGTGTAATTGTCTTGGAAAGTCATATTCGAATCGGAAGTTTATTTTTATACTACGTCGGGAGGCATACAAGCATACGGCCCACCTGATGTAAAGCGGGTACCGTAGCCTATTAACGCTTGCGATATATTAATTATCACTCGCGCGATGCCTCTGCTGCTTACACAGCAAACTCCTTGGGAGCTTTCTGGTGACCTCTCACTCACACGCAGGAACACAACAACCCTTTAGGGAGTTGTTATTTGGCTGCGGTTTTCTGTGAGGTTGAGGTACTTCCCCAGACTTGCTTTGCTTTGATGCGCCCTACCTCTTTTAAAACATCCAGACCAAGACAAATAGACATGTTCACGCACACAAATGTTTGCCTTGTGTGGGAATCGAACCCACGAGCGTTGGTGTCAAAGTCGCGTCATGACTGAGCCACCGAGCTCGTCAAGTGAAATGTTATCTGTCAAAATGTATGTCAATCTGAATGAAAGCTTTTCGAATCCGTTTCAAATATGGCTTTTCGAGCCAATGTGAATCCCCCCCACAGATCTCCTTACAATAACCCATTCATATTTTTTTATGTTACGCCGGAAGGCATACAAGCATACGGCCCACCTGATGTTAAACGGTTACCGTTGCCTATGAACGCTTGAAATACATTAAGTATTACTTGCGCGATACCACTCCTGCTGCTAACACAGCAACTCCTTAGGAGTTTACTGGTGACCTCACGCACATGCAGGAACAAAACAGCCCTCTAGGAAATTGTTATTTGGCTGCGGTTTTCTATTACGTGGAGGTTTCTTCAGGGCGGCTTTGATGCATCCTAACTATCTATCTATAACTTCACGCCAAATCCCTTGCGGGATAGGCAGAGAGAGCCTTGCGCCACGTGACTCGTCCTCGCACATCTCACTCGCTTCTTTAACATTGACTGCTCTTGCCGTGCGTCCTTCTCTTTAAAAGACCCAGACCAAGACAAACAGACATGTTCATGCACACAAATGTTTGCCATGTGTGGGAATCGAACCCACGAGCGTTGGTGTTAAAGTAGTGTAACAGCGCGTTTCACCACTGCTCCACCGAGTTCGTCAAGATGTAATCTGACCTGATGCTTCCGTTTTATATTACAAGTTTTAATTTGTAAATGTCTTTTTTTACATATATCAAGTTAAAGTATTAATTGAAAATGCTTTGCTATCGAAACTTTAAATTCAAATGCAATGGCTATAACTCACAACCTAAATAATATCTAATAAAATCCCGGAATACCAGGATTCTTCAGTAATGTATGTATGTATATTTTCACGCCAGGTCCCTTGCGGGGTAGGCAGACAGAACCGAGCGCCATAAGACGCGGTCCTTACATACTTCACTCGCTTCTGTGACATTCATAGCTCTTTTCATGCACGCTCGCCGGTTCCTGGGGCTCCTGACATCACCTTCTGATAAAACACGACCAATTTGGTCATGGTAGTTTAGTCTTGGTCTTCCTCGGCTCCTACATCCTTCCACTTTCGCATTGTATATCTGTTTCGTCATTCTTTCATCTTGCATTCTTTCTACATGTCCGAACCAACGGAGCATGCCCTTTCTTATTCTTCAGCAACGATTCATAAATAAAGATATGGGATATGGTATATTATGATAGCATTATGCAAGTATTATAAATCAATCTTCAATCACTGGCTTATTAAAATAAATAAATTTCCAGATTCTTCATCCAAATTGCGTCTGACTGCGAAAGTATAGACCAGACCTCCCACAACCTGTCGTTTATAAGTGACGCGAACGTGGTTGCATTGCATCGGCTACTGTGGAACCATCAGGAAAGAATCGGCGACTACCTTTCCTGCAGTAGAGACCACAAGGCGGTTGGAAGACGTCCCTTCGACAAGGTAAGGAAATAAATTCCTTGCATGTCACATTCGGGGTAGTATAACTATTCTGATTTGGTGGCAACAAGGGAGAATTACCAGGCGTTTAGGCGGTTCTGCAATCTATATTATTGGAATCGATGTGTTAGGTAACAACTCACAATTTAGGTCCCAATAGTGTTAGACATCTGATAAACTGTGGTGCACGGCAGTTGAGCTTCACTTGACTAGCCATCTCTTTGAGGTTTTTTAATGCCTTATTTGTTATATTGCTGTCTCTCACTTTGCCAAGAGGGGAAGTCAATTCGAAAACTTCCTACTCTTACAAATTTCTTCTGAAAGCAGTCAGAACCCGTTATATACGTTTTCCCATACATTTCGCGGTCATATATGACCACCCGGGTTTTGAAGGGTTAAATTCGTTGTGAGTTCCAAGGCAGCTGTAGTTTAACCCCCGGGACAGCAATGAACTTCACTGTTCATTGCCTTTTTGGTGGTCGCCGCTGTTAATTCTGGTTACACAGGAGACACAGTGGTGAGAATGAGTGGTGGGTCTGTCCCATTAAAAGAGAAGGAAATATGCACATATTTTAAAGTACAGGTACCGACAGATCAAGCTTTGCATCTTACGTCGTAGCAATTAAATTGAAATTTGCTTGACTTCTTATAGCATGATCTGTCGCCGTGTGTACGTTTGCAGCACAGTGAGTATTGCTCATGTATAGTGAATAGTAAAAGAGGTTGTAAAAATGAGACTACTTTGATAAGTTCCCAGTCTAGACGTACAGACTAACTCTGTAGTGGCGTGGACACCAATCTTCGTGAGTTCGATTTCCATACAGAACAACCATTTGTATGTATGAATCTATGTGTGTCTATTTCTTTGCGTCTGGGTGTTTTAAAGAAAAGTAGTGCGCATAAAAGCACTGCAACCTTCACTTCGCAGAAAAATAACAACCCCCTGAAGGGTTGTTGACGTCCTGCGTGAGGAAGGGTACCAGTAAGTACCTAAAAAATTACTGAGTTAATGGCAGGAGTAGTAATTCGGTGTAATTGTTTGCTTGTATTGTATAGAAAATTGATGTAATTCAGAGAAACGCGTCTACGCTCAATTCCCGTGTACACAGTGCGGCTCCTCTGATGCCATCTGCTCCTATTAAAAAGACCCAGACCAATACAAACTGACATGTACATGCACACAAATATTTGTCCTCTGTGAGCATCGAACCCACGTGTTAAAGTAGCCATTGTAACCACTTTACCACCGGGCTGGTCATTATACCATACAAAATCATTAAGGCAAACAAGCATACAGCTACCTAACGTAAAGTGGTCGCATTACGAAAAGTCTGGGCGATGTTGTAATGCTTGGAGGGATGGTGAATTTTTGCTGGATTAAAATTAAAAGTGTCGCTCAAGTCGTAGGCAGCCATGATGTTAATTGAAATGTAATTACAGACGAATCTCAA
This sequence comes from Pyralis farinalis, assembly GCA_947507595.1. Taxonomy (NCBI): domain Eukaryota; kingdom Metazoa; phylum Arthropoda; class Insecta; order Lepidoptera; family Pyralidae; genus Pyralis; species Pyralis farinalis. The sequence continues at coordinate 6,128,494 of OX382263.1, forward strand.
GTACAAATACAATAGACGTCGTGACAGATATCAAGTACAAATATTGTACATTTTTATTTGGCAATACCGTGAGACATTTGATGTCATGTCAAAGTGTAAAGTAGGCAGGTGGTTAAAACGTTACAGATTATTAAGATAGAGGGCACTGAAATGGATTTTGCCCAGTATCTTATTTACTTGCGAGAACATACTAAACCGTCCAGATATTTATGAAGTGTGCTGTTTGTCTTTCGTCAGAGCCAAAGTGATCTTTAGTAGATCATACACGACTAACAGTAAAGCAAGCCAAGCGCTTTGGCTCGTAAAGGTTACGCCGAGCCGCTTATGCCGCTGGTCTGGACAAAATCCGCATTCCAGCGTCCTCTTTCTTTACAATTTGAAACTACATAAAATGTTATTTGCATGTCCAGATACCGATGGCCGGTAATAGGTATTTATGAAAAGGTCCAGTAAACTAAACTCGAAGTTAGGATGCACGACGTATCTTCGGAGCGACTATACAATGACAACTGAACTGCACCGGGCTCCGTGCTACGTACATAAACAAAATGCGCTTGTGTGCACTATGCACATAATGTGTGCCTACACATATATTTAATATCTCATAGTATTGCCAAATAAAAATGTATAATATTTGTACGTGACATTTGACGTCTGTAATTACATTCCATTGAATATGTCAGCTCTATGTGAGTATTTTACTCCAACAAGAAATCTCCATCCTTCCGAGCAATACGACCATCGCTCATGGTTAAATTGATGAGCAATATTCACTGTCTAATTTTATCTATATATATATTTTTGAGGCGTTTTCTACCATGTACGGTGAAGGTGTGGAATTAATTAACGAATTGGAATTATTACACGCGAACAAACGCGATATGGATGCCTTCATCCATACCGTGTTTGTTCGGGACCCTTTGGCGTTGCTGATGTCTATGGGCTGTGGTGACCACTTAAGGTCAGGTGAACCCACGTGCCCCCCCCCCCCTCCTATTTATGTAAAAAGTCCTTCGTTCTGTTCACAGATGGCAACGCTATTGGCGTATCTCGGACCGCCTGAACACAAACCCGTGGAGTCGTAAGTATCGAATATCTTCTTCCACCTATCATGATCTCGTTTCCTAATCTGTTAGGATTGGCAGGGTCCGCTACATAATACTAAGGATTTGGCCAAGTTACTGGTTTGTACATGGAGCGACTGCCGTCAGACCTCCACCACCCAGAGGCAAAACTAGATCTATCTTAGGTTAGGTCACACGTTTTGCGATGTTTTCCTTCACCGCCGAGCAAGTGATAAATCGAAAGCACGATTTTAGTAGTACATGCCCTCGCCAGGATTCAAACCTGAGACCAGTTGGTCAGTATGCTGGTTCCTTATCTACTGGGGTATCACTGCTCAAATTATTATATTCTTAACGAATGCCATTTAACCCTTAGAAACCCGGGTGGTCGAATACGACCGCGCAATGTATGGGAAAACGTATATAACGGGTTCTGACTGCTCAATAATAACTTAATTTCCAGCACATCGGGCCTCTTGTTCTCGTCATACGCCCGCTGGTCTTCCATCGACATGTCTTCGACCAACTTCGAAGAGTTTATAGTGAAACACAACATGCACGAGAAGGAGGAGTTCAAGAGTATAAAAAGCTTGAACATATTCTACCAAGCTGGCACCAGCAAGATTGGGAACCCTGTGTTCTACTTCATATCTAGGAGATACAAGTGAGCGCTATTTTATGGTCTTTTTAGGGCCCCGTAAATATTAATGCCAACGACGTCCTATTACAAAGCCTACGCGTGTTATATTCATTTTCAGGAACACTGTTCCTATATGAAATCTATATATTTGTCTGTGCGTTTGTGTGTGTGTTTGTCTGTGCGTTTGCGTGTGTGTTTGTCTGTCGCTTTTTTTCAAATATTCAAATTTTGACTTCAGATTCGAAAAAGTAGAATAGGAATGTTCAGGAACACCGTTCCTATCTCTTAAGGAACATGGTCAAAATGGTCGACAAATTAAAAAAAAAATTGAATTGTTATATAATTGATGAGCCAGGTGTTCCTCTGGCAATGCAAGCTTGCGCATTCTCAACTGGTTATTATCGCTTTATAATATATATTGCTTTATTCTATTATTGTAGGTACGGGACTTACCGCGATTTGTTGTCATATTTCCCCGATATTTGTTTTTATATTCCCCGGCGTCTGCAACGTCGCCGAAAAATCGGGGAAATATAAAAACAAATCGCGGTATGTCCCGTACCTACAAGAAAAGTGTAAACAACCGTGAAAGTTTAAAATTATACATTTATCACTGAAAAGAAGAGTTTTCAGTGTTATATATCACTACATATTATAAAACAAAGTCCTCCGCCGCGTCTGTCTGTCTGTCTGATCGCGATAAACTCAAAAACTACTACACCGATTTTCATACTGTTTTCACCAATGGAGAGAGTGGTTCTCGAGGAAGGTTTTAGTATATAATTTGTTAAGTTTTTGTATACATTAACGATATTTGTTGGAGGTGTCGGAAAAAAATAAGCTGTCTGGGAGCTTTTAACAAAAACGCTGCCTAAACCCTTTGAGATATAACAAAATAATGTATGGTGGAATTATGTATCTTATATATGTCTACAGAAAAGTCCGCGATGGCATATGTCTATATCTTTAGTATAACATATTATATCCATTTTAATGCTTTAAAAAATGGGCAATTATAAAGCGGTAATTGGAAAGCTATTTACATAAATACGGAATTAATCCTTTTATTTTAAATACGTTAGAGAGCTTGAGCATTTCATGAAGATTATTTTTCCCCTTTACACTATGCAAATAAAATCAATACCTTAGGAGATATAGCAAAATGAAAATAATGCGCAACGAAATTAATTTCGTGCCGCCGTGATTAGAGCGGGTCGGGGCGCCCCGTGACCCCGCGTCCCACGTCCGAGCCGGTGGGCTCCGAAAGTTTACAGTAGTGTTTCAATGTATGGTGGAATTGTGTATCTTATATAAGCCTACAGAATAGTCCGCGATGACATTATGTCTATATGTTAAAGATAACACACCACCTATATCCATTTTAATACTTTAAAAAATTGTCAATTATAAAGTGGTAATGTAAAAGCTATTTGATGTTTTGTTTGTTACGATTTAACTTAAAAACTTCTCAACCAATTTTATCGAATTACATTTTCTCGGAGTAACATAGACTGTTTTATATTTTCTGTAAAGAACCCGTGCGAAGCTGGGGCGGGTTGCTAGTTTGTAATTAAAATTATTAACATTGCACCGTGATATATTAAAATAAATTGTTTTTCAAATTCCCAAGTGACAAGCTCGGTGGCGCAGTGGCGAAACGCGCTGTTACGTTACTTTGACACCGACGCTCGTGGCTTCGATTGCCACACAGGACCAACTTTCGTGTGCATGAACTGTCTGTTTGTCTTGGTCTCCACCTCACAGAAAACCGCAGCCAAATAACACTCCCTAGAGGGTTGTTGTGTTCCTGCGTGTAAATGAGGTCACCAGTAAGCTCCTATAGAGTTGCTGTGTTAGCAGCAGAGATGGCGTCGCGCGAGTGATACTTAATATACCGTTCATAGGCTACGGTAACCGCTTTATATCGTGTGGGCCGGATGCTTGCATGCCTTCCAATGCTGTATAAAAAAAAATACAGCCCTGGTGGATGTATTTTAACGCTTTAACAGCTCGTTCAGTAGGCGTATTGCGAGCGCGAAACGTGCGCACGAACACCTTTCTAGCGTTATCCCGTTTCCTAATACATTAGGATCGGGGTCCGCTATCTAAGCCTAAAGACTTGGCGAAGATACTGATTTTGAAGTGAAAACTTCTTTAGCGACGTTGTGCACTTTTTGGGATGAGTAAAAATGTTAAACTCGCGTCAGGACACGTGACCGTAAGATTTTGGTGAGAATTAGAACTTAATTAAGTTCGCTGCAGCAGTTTCGTTCAACGTAGTTTATCAACATCGAACCATTCCAAAATATTCAAATATGCACAACGTTAATGTTCAAGTTTTCACTTCTGCCGGCACTCCCGGAGTGCAACCCGTTTTTTTTATACTACGTCGGGAGGCATACTAGCATATACCTCACCTGATGTAAAGCGGGTACCGTCGCCTATTAACGCCTGCGATATATTAATTATCACTCGCTCCTCTGCTGCTTACACAGCAACTCCTTGAGAGCTTACTGGTGACCTCATTCACACGCAAGAACACAACAACCCTCTAGGGAGTTGTTATTTGGCTGTGGTTTTCTGTGAGGTGGAGGTACTTCCCCAGACGGGCTGCTTTGATTCGCCCTACCTTTCTTAAAACATCCATACCAAGACACAGACATGTTCATGCACACAATGTTTGCCTTGTATGGGAATCGAACCCACGAGCGTTGGTGACAAAGTCGCGTCATTCACAACTGAGCCACCGAGCTCGTCAAACTAAACTATTGAAATTAGGGAGTTGACATTTCCCCAAAAATATGTTCCCCATTAAAATAACGATAAAGTCGATTTACGGGCAATTTGATCTAAACTACCTTGTGTGCTTCCGCTATTGATTAGTGAGGCCGGCGCTAGTTCTCATATTCTAATCGGTACCGGAAGCACACCAAGTAGTTACGGTGAAATTGTCTGTAAGAATGTGTGTGTTTTCTCCATCGTAAGCAATACATTAAAAATCAAAGAAACGTCAGCACCGCAAAACGACAGTTATTCAGGGAATTGTTATTTGGCTGCGGTTTTCTGTGATGTATATGTATTTCCCCAATAGGACTTCTGGCTGTCCTAAAAATCTTAAACTTGCCGTAGAATCGTATATATATATATATATATACATAGAAAATACTCAGACCAAGACAAACGGACATGATCATGCACATAAATGTTTGTATTGTGTGGCAATCGAACCCACGAGCGTTGATGTCAAAGTAGCGTAACAGTGCGTTTCACCACTGCGCCACCGAGCGTGTCAGTTCCGTGTAGTTACCTTACTAATTATGTCAAAAGTCGGCTTGGTAAGATGCTACGAGTATATATCTTTTAGGATTGGCGAAGTGAACGCTGACCTGCTGATCTACCATGTGATCTTGACGCTGAAGCCGTTCTGCCAGCAACCTTTCGAGCTGATCGTGGACTTCACGCACACCAACTCGGATAACAGGTTTAGGTATGCTCTTTCAAGTTTATAGAAAATTTTTGTTTCTAGACTTATCCCATTTCTTAACCAATTAGGATTGTGGGGTCCGTTACCTAAGCCTAAGGATTTAGCGAAGTTATTGGATGTGAAAAATAATCGGTAATGGAAAAAATTTATTAAAATCGATTTATTTTAATTTATGATTTTATTTTTTAATATGATGACGTTATGTTTTTAATATGACCTTGACAATGCTAATTGTAAATATTGCTCTAAAATTTGTGTTGATTATTGTAAAATTTCTTATTGTTTATATTCAGTGTTAATTATACGTAATTTCTGTTGGTGTATTTTTAAATTATTAACGCTGTGATTAATGAAATATTTTAGGCGTTTATTTTGAATTTAATTTGTCAAATTAGGAAAAAAAAATATTGTTGTAAAATATTTTTTTTTTTTAGAAACCCCGATTTTTGGCGCTAAGAAAGACAATCGATTAATTATAATAATAATCGTTTTTTTATGTAGAATGTCATATTGCTAACTGAGAACTCAGAAAGTTCATAGAAAATTGTATATTGCTCTAATTATTTCGTAATGGAAATTCCACCTCCCCTGCTCAGGTGAGGTTCGAACCTCTCAATTCTAGTCTAGTGCTCTTTGATCCGAATGAAAGGAAGGTTTGTAATGATGGCGAATTTTTACATACATTTTTTCTGTATTTCTGTACATTGCTGTAAAACATATAGGATTGTACTACATTACAGTAACTTTTGTATGTACCCTTTAAAATGGGAAATGTTGTATATCTATGTATCGACCACATCTTCTTCTTGTTTTTCTTCTTATCGTTATCCTGTCTCCTAATCCATTACGGCTGGCGGGGTCCGCTACCTAAGCCTAAGGATTTAGCGAATACACGGATTTGTACATGGAGCGACTGTTGTCAGACCTCCACAACCCAAAGGGAAAACCAGGTATATCTTTGGTTACGTCACACGTCTATCGAAATATAATTTCTTGGATGTGTAGGTTTTCTCACGATGTTTTCCTTCACCGCCGAGCAAGTGATACATATGTACATAAATCCGAAAACACGAAAAAAGTGGTACATGCCCTCGCCAGGATTCGAACCTAGGCCCAGTTGGTCAATTGGCCGGTTTCTTATCCACTGGACTATCACTGCTCATAAACCTACGGCACCTGATATTATCTAGTACCTTGTAAATAAACGATAAAAAAAAAATTACCATTGTACCCTCGCGGGCACTTAGACACGTCTTACATTCCTAAATCTTATTGTATCTTATCAAATACCCGAAATGTCATCCCCACCAGTTATTTTTTTCCTGTTGCAGGACCGACTTCCTCCTGAAGTGGTTCACGGTTCTACCTGACGTGGCGTACATCAACATCCACGCGTGCTACATATACAACTGCAACGGTTGGGTCCGAGAATATACAAAGTTTCACGATACCATTCTAGCACCTTTGAGGGTAAGATATTAACTTCATCAATGTTTTTTTTTTGGTTCAATTTATTGATGTAAACAAACAATGACACAGTAAACATTACTAAATATAACATAGTCAAATTACGGCGGAGGTCGGGAAGCTTTTTAAAAACTAGGATGAGACGTCTGAGCGGATCGAGGTGCTCGTTTATTCTGCCGTGGAGTAATCATCAGACTCACTCTCATTGCCAGCGTCCGAGGCATAGTCTTGCATACACATATTGCTTCAAAATATTCACTCCTTCGCCCTAACATTTCCTGAGTGTTAGCAGTTTTAGACTTTATCTTATTCATTCTGGATGCCAACGAACCACTCCGAGACTTCTTTACCTCTCTCCAAAAAGTTTTGTATTTGTCTCAAAATTTTTCGTCAGCCTCTCTCCCTCATTCATAATTTGTCTTTCACGCTTCTCTTTCACTAAAGCCTTGGTTTCATTCTTGCATAGACGGTACACTTCTTTCTTCTTCTCTCATATTTTCATTTAAGGGCAAAGATGATACATAGTCCAGCCACGCTTTCCTCTTTCTTGCTACTGAGTATTCAACCTCCGCATCCCACCAGGAATCTCCTTTTAATGTTTTATACCTCTTTGCGCATGCACTTGTTGCTTTTGCACTATCCACCATACTTCCTTTCAAAAAAATCCAGCAATCATTCACATATGAGTCGGAAATACTTGCATTTGTAAGTCTTTCACTAATTAGATGTACATACATTCTCCTTCCACTTTCATCTTGCATTTTTTCGCTCCTTTACCTTTCATAATCTCCGAAAGGGATACGCACTCGCCAGTGTCTCCACTATTTCGGAGACCTCTATCTATTGAACTCAAATCAATCACACTTTTTTGGTCACTCCGTCTCCATGTATACGTGTGAATATCCTTATGATCAAATAAAGTATTCGGTACGAGTAGGTTTCGTTCCATAAACAAATCTAGAATTGACTTACCTGCTTCGTTCACTCTTATCTCCATAGGGGCAAGAGGCTTCATAGCTGTCTCGCTTGGTCCTAACCCATCCATTCAAATCTCCACATATAATCACTCTTTCATTCACTTGAGCTAAATCCAGACCATCCCTCACGAACTCCCAAAACTTGTTTGGTTCTCGAGCGTATGCTGCAACCAGAAATACTCACGTTATGCCGAGTTTTATACGAACCCAGTGAAGTACTAGGCCCTACGAGACAGTAATTTCTTACACCAGTGGCTAAGCGACAGGAGAGTACGTCACCTACACCAGGACTGGCATGATCGTCCCGGTCTACCCCAGACCACAGGGCCATCACCGGCCTTGAGTTTAGTCTCTGTCACACACAAAGCATCTAAACGTCTCTTATTCATTACGTCTATCAGTTCGTTCATCTTGTCATTCAACCCGCCTTTCACATTCCTCGAGCCTATGCAGCACTCGGCTCTTTTCAACCCGCCGGAGTTGGCGCTGCGTGGTGGGTGGCGCCCCCCACCGCCGCATGCAGCTACATACGCACCGACGGGGGGCGAAGCGGTGCGCGTCGCATCCGGGGAACGCCCTAATCCGCACATCGGTGCACTCTTGGTCCAGAATTGCAATCTGATTGATTGACAGGAGTCGCGACGAGTACGCTTCGGGCACATGACCCCCCACAAACTACACTTGTAATTTATCAATAAACTATTATTACGTATCAAATTTGAACTCTAAGTATAATCTGTTTTTCTTTTGTTTCTGGTTCCTAGTACTATTTTCTATCACCCGGTCAATGTTCTTTTACCGCCTAAGGGGTTCGCTGGAAGAGATTTCTTGTAAAGATAAGCTTCCTTTTGTACCTTTGATGTAATAATAACATACAATAAAGAATAGAAATCGGCGAGCGTGTATGAGAATAGCAATGAACGTGGAAGAAGCAAGTAAGGTGTGTAGGGATCGAGTCATGTGGCGCTCGGTTCTCTCTGTTTACCCCGCAAGGGATTTTGCGTGAAGTTGTAGATAGATGGAATAAAGAATTGATATAGACATATAAAAGACGGACTGTGCGTTTGATTGCCATCTATATCTTTTTTTTTAGTGCAATCGGAAACTTATCTTCATAGATAATCACAGCAGACTAAGCGAGTATGTGGAGACAGAACAGCAGAAGTTGCCAGGAGCGACCATGGCTCTGGAGGAAGATCTGAAAGTTTTCAATAACGCTCTGAAGCTATCGCACAAGGACACCAAGGTTGCTATTAAGGTATGTACATGTCGCACTAGTAGTGGTGTGATTTATAGAGGTAGGACAACATGGAGGATATAAACCTATGAGACTATTATGTATAGTAACTCAACACACCGCTATGGGTCGGGGGGTAAAGTAAAATGAGCAGCTCTTATTGGCAAGTTCACGGATCAACATCGCGTCACTTATCGGCTTATTTGTTATTTTCAGGAACACCGTTCCTATATAAAATCTATATGTTTGTCTCTGTGTGTGTGTATGTCGCTTTTTCTACGAATATTCGAATTTTGACTTCAGGTTCGGATTCAGCATAAAAAGTAGAATAGCAATGTCTTAAAAATCAATATCATATTTCTTAAGGAACATGGTCAAAATGGCCGACAAAGTTTTAAAAAAAAATTAATTGTTATACAATTGACGAGCCAGGTGTTCCTCTGGCAATGCAAGCTTGCGCATTCTCAACTGGTTTTTTATACAGTGTCGAGAGGCATACCAGCTAACAGCCCACCTCATGTTAGCTTATGACCGCTTGTAATATATTATTAGTGAACAATAACAATATGTTAAAATTGAACACAATTATAATACTTAACAAAAGCAACAACATTGACCAAAATAAATATGAGAAATTGCAAAAATAATTAACGAAAGGAAAACACACTAACAATTATGGAACTTTCATAAAAAAATATTTTAGATAGATTTTGTTGTCGCCATTCTTGTGGTAACTTTATAATATTTATTTACATGCAATTAATCCTATATATTTTACTTAATATATCGTTCGTGATAAAAAGCTACATTAATAATAACTTTTTTAATGGTTTGGCCATATTGTTTATGGTTTAGCCGTATTCACTTGGGCTCGTGACAAAATGTAAAATTTTGTCCCAGTGTATATGGTATAGTTATTAAAGCGTGTATATTTTCAGGTCGGTCCTACAGCATTGCAAATAACATCCGTTGAAAAGACAAAGGTGCTTGGGCTGCCTGTCCTATTGAATGATGTATACTACGCTTCAGAGATTGATGAAGTAAGTAATAATTATAATATAAATTTCTTTATTTCTCTCTTCACAGTCTTATTTATTTGGTAGGTATACAATGAATATAAGTAGGTAATACAAGATAGGATTGAGAGAGACCTGAACTAGGCATGAGCCTGTGACTTTAATCACCAGTACTATCCCCACGTGGCATGGTCGTGGACGGAAAGCGTTTAAAAAGTAAGAATTTTTTTGACAGTGTAGAGGAATCTCGTGTGTGAGAGGTATATTTATTAGGATCTGTACGTACGTGGTTGTTTGGGTTCATGGGAAATGTAGCAGCATGTTAATATCACTCAATGAGTAAATATATCACATGACAGTTAGGAAGAACAGTGAGGAAATGTGTTGTGTGAGGGTATTGGTGTATGAGACCAATACCCTCAGGTAGGTGTAAAGTATATAATAATATGCTTTAAGGCGATTTGGTTTCGTCATCAGCCTGTATATGTATCCACAGCTTGGTTCTGTAATGAATTTTTTGCTCACGTCATCGGGAGGCAATCAAGCCACCTATTGTGAAATGATTACCTTTTTACATACAATACAAAAAGTATCGCTCGCGCGTTGCCACCTCCGCTCCTAACAGAGCACCTAAGGACGTTACTGGTGACCTCAATGAGGACACTGCAATATAAAGACTTTCCAAGAAGCTGTTATGTGGCTGCGATTTTCTATGAGTTGGCAGTAATTTTTTCATAAGGTTAGCTTCGATGGACCCTTACCTCTCCTACACTAGACTCGTGTATATTGATCAGACATCCACGTTCAGGCATAGCTCTAAAGATTTACCGACAAACGAGAAGATTACCGACTGCGCCAATGTAATGTAAGCCTAACTTTTTTTCTTCCTATTATTATACCGTGTCTTAATCTATTATGATTTGCGTGGTCCTCTTCCCAAGCTTAAGGAAAAGTAGATTTTTCTTATCTTAAGTGGCACGTTTTTCGACACGTGATTTCTTAGACGTTCTGTTTCCTCACGATTTTATTGGTACATGCCCACACCTGGATTCGAACTAAGGCTTATAATATCGTCGTTTAACAGCAGCCTGTTAAACGACAATATTATATGCTTTATGCAATAGGCTATCACTTCATCTGATTGAAGCCTAACTATAACTTTTATTTCCAGGTATGCCTAGTAGATGACAATCAATTCTCCCTGTCCATCATCAACGAGGCAACCCCTCTCAGCTTTATACACAACGACTGCGACAATATAGTTCAATCGATAATACATATACGGAACAGATGGGAGCTAAGTCAACCGGTAAGTTAAGTTAAGCTTCGGCAAAAAAACGTTTTCCCAATATGTTCTTCTTTATCATCTTCTTAGCGTTATCCCGTTTCCGGAACCACTAGGATTGGCGGGGCCCGTTTTTTTTTGTTTTAAGTTTGTTGAAAGTACTTTTCTAGTTAGGCAGCTTTGATGCACCCTACCTCTTTTACACTAATACTCGCGTATGTTAATCAGACATCCACGGTCAGGCGCGGTTGGTATAGCTCCAAAGATTGGTCGATAAACTAGTAGGTCTACCGACTACGCCAATGTAATTTAAGCCTAATCCGTTTCTTAATCCATTGCGATTAGAGGGGTCCAAGCCTAAAAATTTGGCAAAGATATTGATTTTTACATGGAGCTACTGCCGTCAGACCTCCGCATCCCAGAGGGTAAACCAGACCTTCTGATGATACTGTTTTGATTCTGATGATGGTTGGTTGGTTTTATGATCCTGTGAACACGATTTTAGTGGTACAGTCCAGATCAGATAATTTAGATATCTTGTGTTAATTATCTACAGGACTCAGTGACAGTTCACCAGAAAATTCGCCCCAAAGACGTCCCAGGGACTCTGCTCAACATGGCGCTTTTGAACCTGGGTTCATGTGATCCAAACTTACGTACTGCTGCGTATAACCAACTGTGCGCACTCACTGCCACCTTCCATTTGAAGATCGAGGGCCAACTACTGGAGACATCGGGTGAGTAATGTATCTGGATATGAAAGAAAGAAAATGTACTTGCTTCAAATATTGGTACAATGACGTTGTTAATAAATACTAGTTTCACAATATTTCGCCTGAATCAGACATGCAAGTTTATTTAAACCTATCAAATTAAATTACTATATTACATTTAATTGCCTTACTTAGACAATCAGCACATCAAAAATTACAATTTATCATTTAAAAATTCGGATATATTATAGTAACACTTGTTTACAAGTAGTTTTATTATCCGTGGTTTAAAGACGGATAAGGGTAAGTCTACAATGTTCTTTGGTAGTGTGTTAAATATTTAAATGGCCATCGGATACCAACTACTGTGGTATACAGTTGTAGACATCTATCCATTGCGGGGTAGGCAGAGAGAACCGAGCGCCACGTGACTCGATCCTTACATATCTCACTCGCTTCTTTAACATTCATTGCTCTTCTCCTGCACGCTCGCCGGTTTCTAGGGCTCCTGACATCACTTTCTGATAGAACACGACCAATTTGGTCATGGTAGGTATGTCTTGGCCTTCCTCGGCTCCTACATCCCTCCACTTTTGCATTGTATATCTGTTGTAGACATATTAGGCAATATTAGTTTATTTGGGTATGGAATTATATATTACTGCAGAGAATAGGAAGATAGTAATTGAGAGATGAGGCAATTTGTGTACCACCAATTAAGGCATATGAACTAGTGCCGACCGGCACCCATCCGTTACTGTTAGAGCCATGGCTGCTCTGATTGTCTCTGCGTCTAGACCTTCAGAGATCAGTCAGAGTAGTAGAGTAGTAGTGGTGGACGGCGCATACGGTCCCCGTTTCAGATGACGGCAATCGCAGGGATGACCGCATCAGTCGATGCAATGTGAACTGAGCAGACGTAGCAGCGACGTCATGCATCTGACCAACGGTAGTTAATAGGTGCCGGCCGGCGCTAGTTTGTATCAGCTTATTGGTGGTGGATGCCCACAATAGTTTAGATTAAATTAACATTACTTTCGCAAATGACGCCTGAACCTATGTACTATTTATTGGACGAGTGTATGGACGAGCTGTCAGGCGAAGTCTGCCATATAATACTAGTCTCAGTAATGATAATGCCGTCGAGGCATGGATAGTGCTTTTCTCAAACATGTAAAGAATTGTTTTAGTTTTTTAGTTAATAGATTCAGGCGTTACTTGCGAAACTCAAATTTACAGACAATTCGATCTAAAGCCGCCGAGCAAGCGATAATTATAAATATGTACGTAAATACAGAATTCGAACCAAGAAGCGCGGATTAAAGGCTGGCTCTTTATTCACTAAGATATCATTGCTCACCGTTTCACACATTATTCTCATCATCTATCTATAACTTCACGCCAAATCCCTTGCGGGGTAGGCAGAGAAAACCGAGCGCCACGTGACTCGATCCTTACATATCTCACTCGCTTCTTTAACATTCATTGCTCTTCTCATGCACGCTCGCCGGTTTCTAGGGCTCCTGACATCACCTTCCGATAGAACACGACCAATTTGATCATGGTAGGTAAGTCTTGGCCTTCCTCGGCTCCTACATCCTTCCACTTTTGCATTGTATATCTGCTTCGTCTTTTTTTCATCCTGCATTCTTTCTACATGTCCGAACCAACGGAGCATGCCTCTTCTTATTTTAACTCTTCTTATTCTCATCATAAAACATTAATTATTTATTGTATTAAAAAAAGCGAACGAATTATGTAACGACCTCGACTCGGTTTCCTCTGCCTACCCAGCGAGGGACGTGGCGTAGAAGAATAAAGGTATACTGTTAACTAATGCAATGGTTTCTATTCATGTTCCAGGTCTCTGTATACCCTCAAACAACACAATTTTCATCAAGTCTGTCAGCGAGAAGCTGGCACATAATGAACCGCATCTAACACTGGAGTTTCTCGAAGAATGCATTCAGGTATCGTACCTTCAATACTATACATTTAAGAGAGGTAGGGGGCATCAAAGCATCCCGTCTGGGGAAGTAACTCCACCTCACAGAAAACCGCAGCCACATAACAACTCCCTAGGGGTTGTTCTGTTCCTGCATGTGATTGAGGTCACCAGTAAGCTCCTAAGGAGTTGTGTGTAAGCTGTGTTGAGTGCGTAAGCAGCAGAGGAGGCTGTTGGTAAGCAGCTACCTATGGACATTTGCAACACCGCGGGTCACTCTTGCGTTGCCGACCCTAAACTTGGTACGGCGAGACAGCATGAAAGTAGATTAAACGCGGTCGAAATGCGAGCATTGCGCAATATCGGCCAAGTGCGAGTCGGACTCGCGCACGAAGGGTTCCGTACCATTATCTATAAAAACGGCGAAAAAAAATCACGTTTGTTGTATGGGAGCCCCCTTAAATATTTATTTTATTCAATTTTTTAGTATTTGTTGTTATAGCGGCAACAGAAATACTTCATCTGTGAAAATTTCAACTGTCTAACTATCACGGTTCATGAGATACAGCCTGGTGACAGACGGACGGACGGACGGACGGACAGCGGAGCCTCAGTAATAGGGTTCCGTTTTACCCTTTGGGTACGGAACCCTAAAAAGAGTGTTGGTCTGAAAGAGTGTTGGTCTGAAAGAGTGTCGGTGTTAAGATAAGAAAAGGCACGCTCTGTTGGTTTGGATATGTAGAAAGAACGCGGGTTGAAAGATTGACGAAGTAAATATACAACGTGAAAGTGGAAGGGTGTAGGGGCCGAGGAAGACCAAGACTAACCTACCATGAACAAATTGGTTGTGTTTTATCAGGTGATGTCGGGAGCCTTAGAAATATAAATATATAATAAATATTGTCGGACAAATTACACAGCGCCATCTGGCCCCAAAGTAAGCGAAGCTTGTGTTATGGGTACTAGACAACTGATAAACATACGTAAATATTTTTTTTTTTGTAAATACATACTTATTATACGTAGATAATACCCAGACCAAGACAAACAGCCATATTCATGTACACAGATGTTTGTATTGTGTGGGAACCCACGAGCATTGGTGTCAAAGTAGCGTATCAACGCGTTTCACCACTGCGCCACCGAGCTCGTCACCGGAAACCGGAGAGCGTGCATGAAAAGAGCACTGAACGTTAAAGAAACGAGTGAAGTGTGTAAGGACCGCGTCTTATGGCGCTCGGTTCTCTCTGCTTACCCCGCAAGGGACCTGGCGTGAAAATATACATACTTATACATACATACAAAGGACAACATGAAGTCCTTAAAAAAAGACGTGAAGAGGTCTGTACAGGGTCGGCATCGGACGATTGTCACCTCTGGTATTGCAAGTATTCGTAGGCTACGGTAACTGCTTACCATCGGGCAGACCGTATACTTGACTAGCTGCAGCAGTCCTCTGCGGTTATTAGTGCAGGTATCCCGTGGGAACCGCAATTTCTGCTCACTTTCTTGTTCCTAGTCTTCTGATGTTATCCTCCATATTACTCATCCCACTGCAGGGATACGAGTATCCCTTCAACCGAAGAGGTTTAGAGCATACTCCACCACGCTGCTCAAATGCGGATTGGCGGAGGCTAGTGTTTCCAAGCCGCCCGAGTGCCACTGACTTAGCTTAACGACTATCATCTATCGACAACATCCGGGACCGAGGGCTTAACATGCCCTCCGAAAGCACGGAGAAACTCGAGATAGATAAACCCATCCATAGACAGGCTGCGATCGACGTTGCTTAACCTGCGTGTTTGGTTAGAATGACACGCTCAACGACACCATCGAGCTCTTTCTGTTATATTATCGTGATGTCGAATATTCTATACTACAACATTCCTCATGAATGCGGCTTCCATTGCAAAAAAAAAACCGACTCCAGTAGTTCTAGGTTAGCAAGCCAACAAACAAACTTCCGCTTTTTAAATAGTTAATAGTATATTAAAAAATATTGTGTGTTAGTGGCTCCCTGTTATGATACACCGTGCACATTAACAAACGAGGCTTTGGCGAAAGAGACAGAGTGCATCAAACCCCATTGGGGAAGATGATGTTAGAACATCATCATTGTGCATACGGTCTACAAGCGTTACGTCACATATTTTGCGCAACGCTTGCATTTCGACCGCGTTTATACCACAACCAGCTCTCGCTTCCACAAGTAAGCGCTCAGTAAGCGATGGATTCGCCAATCATGACAATATTGATTTTATCAGGATGGGACTTCTGAAGTACTAAAAACAAAAATGCGTGCATGAAACGACGCAGTAACGTCTTTTCATGTAAGCTTTAAGTAAGCACCGAGTCGTGTCGCGTTCGACTCTTCCTACTCCTCTAGGGCTTTGGTGTAAAGATAAAGATAGACATGTATATTTTCAGGGTTTCAGAGGGTCTACCATAGAGCTGAAACATTTGTGTCTGGAATATATGACGCCTTGGCTTCCTAATTTAGTTAGGTAAGTATTTTTTGTTATCGTAGGTAAGTTATATTATTTATTCTTAAACAGCCTTACAACATACGCACAAACCCACCTACCAAACCCACGGGCTTAATAGCTGTAAAATTTGATTGTCTCATACTTCAAATTCCAGGTAAAATTTTAAATATTTTATTTTCATTTCAAAATTCGGGTTTTGGAAAATAAATGTATACATTCTATATTTCACTAAGTCTATTATCTATTTTAAATAGTTGTTTTGTAATATTTCATAATCATTTTGTTGTTTAAGATAATGGCTGTATATAGGTATGTCCTTTGCTTTCACTATTCACGTTAGAAAACGAAACATTTACACTATCTGTGCAAGTTGCTTGCCGGTAGTCACTTTGGCAATAATATTTCTTTCTACTCTATTATATACCATAGATGGGAAGAGCTCGAACATACTTCTTCTTAGCGTTATCCCGTTTCCTAATCCATTAGGATTGGCGGGGTCCGCTATCTAAGACTAAGGATTTGGCGAGGATACTGTGGTTTACATAGATCTGTTCTGTCTGTTCCCTCTGTGTTGTGGAGTGATTGCCGTCAGACGACAGATACTCCACAACACAGAGGGAAAACCAGATTATTCTTAGGTAAGATCACACATCTTTAGGCCGGTTCTTCGTCCAGTGGGCTATCCCTACTCATATATAAATATATTCTCTATTTAATTAAATATAAAAACAAATATTTGTTACCCAAAAAATTAATATAAATAACATAATAGTATCCTAATTAAAAATACAACTACAAACTAAAATTACCTAAATTTAAACTATTAAAAAATATTTAAAATATTGGGTCCTTTGGGTAAGGTGCCCATAACGCAGGCAGTGTTGCCGCGCGGGATTGCTAAGAAAAGGCTTTGCGCGAGAAAGCTGCCTGCGCGGGGATCTCCAGTAGCCTCCCTCCCTCCTATTTAATTTATATTATTAACATTAATCTATACATTTGAACAGATTCTGCAAGCCTTCAGACGAATCCCGCCGTCAGAAGCAAGTTGCCCAGATCCTGGAGAAACTCATTACTCTGACCATCGAAGAGACGGAGATGTACCCATCAGTGCAGGCAAAAATTTGGGGCTCCATAGGCCAAGTGCCCGAGCTGATTGACATGGTGCTGGACAGCTTCATTCAACGAAGTGTTAATTCAGGTATGATATTCCATTATGAGCCACCATACCATGAAGTAATGTGCTAACGCAGCGACTTTTTAGGAGGCTTCAGGTAATCTCACTCACGCGGAGAAACCCAACAACCCTCCAGGGTATGATTTATTATGACAAGCTCGGTGGTGCCGTGGTTAATGACGCGACTTTGACACCAACGCTCGTGGGTTCGATTCCCACACAGTACAAACATTTGTGTGCATGAACATGTGTGTCTGTTTGTCTTAGTCTGGGTGTTTTTAAGCGAGATAGGGCGCATCAAAACAGCCCGTCTGGGGAAGTACCTCCACCTCACAGAAAACTGCAGTCAAATGACAACTCTCTGTAGGGTTGTTGTGTTGCTGCGTGTGAATGAGGTCACTAATAAGCTCCTACTTTTTAAAACATCCAGGTAAAGGCAAACAGACATGTTTATGCACACAAATATTTGTCCTATGTGGGAATCGAACCCACAAATCTTGGTATTAAAGTAGCCATTGCTATCCAATCGACGAACAGGCTCGTCAAAGTCTTTGGAAATTTGTAAGCGCCTAAAATGTCGCCTTTGATGCTATTTTTTGGTCTTCTTTAAGGTCTGGGATCTCCAATGATCGAAATAATGGCGGACACAGCTGTAGCACTTGCGTCAGCCAACGTGCAGCTAGTATCGAAGAAAGTTATCGGCCGTATGTGCAGGGTGAGATTATTTATCAGAACGAATAATATCGTACGTTGACCTTTTTTTTTGTTGTCCCTGTCGCTTTTACATAAATAAATCGCTATCTCGCTCGAAGAGATGTGATCCCTCTGTTCACCGCCTTCTGTTTGAGCGCGTTGATATATTATTTACGCGCGTATGTTAAGGAATGTTTTCCTCCTATCCCTCATGTTTTCATTTTTTTTTACTACTATCAACCTTAATACCTTTTAAACAGGGCGGTAGTGGTCAGAAAAGTTTGGTTTGTGTCCAATTCTCAAATTGTCCAATTCGCGAATTGCATTCATTCGCAAGTCCCTAAGGCTGTTATTCTGCGTAGATCACCAAGTTTGAAATCTTATTTAAGAAATTTGAAACCGTTTGACGATTCGGAAATTGGATATAACGAACCGAAAAGTTCCAGAACTTTCAGTGACCTTGAACTTTCTCACTGTAACCGTGTTGTAACTAAGATATAAAAAGGTAAAAGTTCTACGAGCGTAGATAAATACTTATATTTATCATTTTCGTCGGTTCAAAAGCAAAGCTTGTACACGCTTACTAATCGATATACAAACTTTTCTTAGACTAGATGGCGCTGTGTCATATAATTAAGAATATTTTAAAATTGTGTATATATGTTTTCCTACAGGCCCTATCCAAACTGCCTAGTAATATCCTGGGTCCCGTTACTCCGGCCACAGTGAGTTTTCATCTATTTTGTTTTCTTTTTTGACGTAGAACTACGTTTTTTTCGGCGGTATACATGTTTATATATACGGACATAGTATTATACACATTTATCCGTATAATATTTTTTACAATAGATGTACAAATCGTGCATTGTTTTTGAAGCGTTATTTTTTAATTTACTTTTTAGGGGAGGTTAGGAGAGGTAATTATCCTAAAACTCGAAAGTAGAATGTTGCCGATATGTTTACTACCATTTTTAGAGGATGGATTACGCGCGCGTGCATATGCGTGTCATGTTTGCGTGCATATGAGTCTATCTCTATCTTTATGTGTGTATATGGGTGTGCCTGTAGATACACAATTTTTCGCACAATTATCTCCAGGACTGCTAATGTGATTAAGCGTATTTTTTTTTAACTCTATATATTTTTAAGTACTTAGTCCTCAAGCTAAAATCTAATCAATTTTAGCTTGATCGCTTGTCACTTGACCGAAACGATGTACGTATTCATGCAACCCAGATTATTCAAAACATACCTATACTGCTTCGTACTAAAGGTAATTCCTAATTTATTACGATTATTTTGCGATTTTTTGGCTTCAAGAAACTGCAAATGTTTGAAAAATCGCATTGAAATATTTGATAACTAATTTTTTATTTAAAAGAAGCTTAAAACTAAACTACCCTTGGCGGTGTTCCCGAACAAATACGATATGAGGCCTTCAAGAAAAGAGTCTTTGTTTCCCTAAAAAGGCTGGCAACGGATCGGACGGTTTGCCTCCCTCTAATATAAGAAATATATATTTTACTGATATTGAGCTGATATTTAGCCATTATTCCTTTAGGTTCATAACTAATTTCGTTTCTGTGTTTTAAACCTGACGGACAGGCAGACTGCTGTCTGACGACATTGTCCATTTGCCTATTAGAACACTATAAGTAACACAATTAGCAAGTAAGTTTATTCTAAAGTTAGTGGAAAACATATTATTGGCTGCTTATATGGCGGATAAGTAACATTTCATACTACCCGTAGTTCTACGTCATTAGTTCTGGCACAGCTATCGCTGCGCCCCTTTGCTTTTCTTTTCTCTGCTTTTCACTATTTGATTTTGCATTTACATATTGTTTTATATGAGTTATAGTTTACATATTTTTTATCTTTATTAAACGATTTTTTATTGGATTAATCAATTGGCCTATACATAATCCGAAATTCCAAATTCCTTCATTATTAAGGCGTCTGTAGAATGGTGTCTGTCCAACGTAATCAGTAAAAAGGTTACGGTAAAATTCACAAATGATCTAAGAACAGACATGTTGGACAAAGGCCGGTGTGTAGACGCCCCTAGTGATTTTTCGTTGATAGCTAAAAGCCATGTCCCCATTTGGCGTACATTGAGCGACTGATGCTAGCTGAATGACTCTGAGCGTCGAACTGTAGCAAATTAGCCGTGAAGCGTTGGTGAAGTGTTGTCAAAGAAGGCAAACTGAGTCATCAGTGCCAAACCAAACACGACGAAAATATATATTGGTATGTATGCAAGCTAACACAGCCATACGCTTCGTTAATCCCGCTCCAACTTTTTGCTCGCGTAAGACCTGCGTAGTGAGCGTACTTCGATGCGGACTGGGGAAAATAGCGCACATAATATCGCTGTGAATCTGTCACTCAGTACGCTGCAAACTGCCTACGGTACGCGCTATATGATTATTCCATTTAAAACATACAGGGAGGAAAACTGGAGACAGACAGTCAGCCACTCACTGTTCGTCTAATGAGGACACAAGCTTTGTACAATATACTCAATTTGACTAGTGAACTAAACCTTTTGAATTATTGTATAATCAGGTCTCTAGTTAGATAACCCTCTTAGAAAGTTATCTACATAGTATAATACATGGGGTATTATATAATTTACATAACTTTCTAATCTCTAGTCATTTTGACATTACGCATAATCAAACTATGAAGTATCACAGTAACAATTACCGAACCGGTTTTAGGTTATTTTTTTGACTTTCGGAAAATAATGCCTGAATTCTAGTAAGTCAAGGTAAATTTAAAATTTCGAAATGGCAAGACAGGTCAGCCATTTCCGGATGTGACTACTGTGGCCTACAAGTTCACTACTACTTTAAATAAGGTAAAAATTAAAAGCGAAGAGGAAATTCTGGTCAAGGTAGAGATATGACCAAATGCTTATACAGAAAAGTGGAAACCGTGGATTCTCTGAAGGGTTAGATTATCTTGGTTTACAATACACGGCGGTTTTTAAATAGATATTTATGCTTTTAGGTGACTTATTAAATGTGACATTTTATCTTAGTAGCAATGTTTTATTGTATCCTTATCGTAATAAACCAACTGCTAAATGACTGAAGATGCATAAAAATTAAATGTCTATTTAAGACTAAAATTTCTTCCTTTAAAGGCCTCGTCTCCCTGCTATCTTCCTGTATATTTGATTCTATCTTCCTAAGTGTGCATTTTAGAAATGTCTACTTCTAAACAACATATAATATATGTAAATCATTCCTTCTTTATTTATGTAGACAATTAGAAAGAGGTATTATTATCAGTCAAAGTGAAAATTAAATGATCGTAGGTACCGAGATTTGTTCACTTTCAGTCTCATGTTTATCTTGACACTATTCCGTAAGACTACGTAAATTTGTAGTTTTTTCCTCTGTTATTAATTTACTGTGCCTTTATCTCTATTGGAGAATAAAATATGATTTTTGAAGTGAAAACTTCTTTAGCGGCGTTTGGGATGAGTAAAAAATGTTAAACTCGCGTCAGGACACGTGACCCTGACCGTACGATTTTGGTGAGAATTAGAACTTAAGTTCGCTGCAGCGCTAAAACATTAGTTACCTCTAATTAAACAATTAAAACATGAAGCGCTAGATCGTTCATAGGGTTTTATTTTCACGCGACCAAAACGTTGTAAGCTCCATGAAATTCTTGGCGCTTACGCGTTTCGTTCAACGTAGTCTATCAACATCGCTGTTTGGTTTAAGCGCCGCAGGGCGCTTGCGCGAGTGTGCGTGTGTGTTTGAGTTTTAGACATTGGCGATGATGATGCTGGTAATGATGATGGTGAAAGAGTCGTTGAAATTATGAATGAACATTGATTTTTCTGAGAGTTAAACTTTTTAATGTAAAATAATTGTAATAGTTCTGAAGTGTAAAATTTTTAATATAATATAAATAGTCATGTTTGTGTACGATAGCGCAATAAATGAATATTGTATTTTATCAGATACATGATAGATAGATAGATAATCGTTTATTAGCTGCTACGGTCACACACATACAAACCTAATATAACAGTATAAGAAGGAGTAAACAGGCATTGCTCAAAACATTTCCAGTAATAGGTGCATGTGTGTGCTGCAGCAAGCGAATAGGCCATAGCTCAGTGTGACTTTTGCACAATGCGCAAAAAAACACCGATTTTCAGCTACTGCCTGAGGGGGAGGGCGCGCTCAAAGTCATTATATAGACATAAATGTGTGTTTGTGGTGTGAGTCAGGGGTATTATACTAAGCGGAAAACTCAGGTATCAACATAGCAACAATGATACTCATGTAATTAGATAAGTAGTGTAAGTGAAATTGAATTTGCAAATGTATTGAGATAATACGAGTAAATTAAGATAAATTAACATTAAATACAACAGGTATTTTGATATAAAATAATAATAACCCTAGGAAAAACGGGTTAAACATAACTGTTTATACGCCAGTACTATTTTTTTTTTGACGACAACCATCGCTACAGGAAACGCTTTGGAATCGCTAACTTTTGGTTTTCTAAAAGGAAAGACTTGAGATGTTTTTTGAATGCAATACGAGAGGTGAGATGACGGATCGGAGGTGGAATATTGTTCCAGCACTTCGTCGCCTGGTAGCGGAAGCAAACCGTGGACTACACTAGACTAAAAATACGTGGACCCGCGGAAGGCTGGAGTGTCCCCCTCCGAAGACACCAAATTCGCGAAATACCATCTGCTCCGTTTCCTCTTCGCTGCGCTGAATCCCGTTCATCTCGATTCGCATATTGAGGACAGAGTCACAGGACGTGGTCTCGGTCTTTTTTTTTGTACCACTAAGATGCCAATCAAGCGTACGGTTTGCCTGGTGGTAAGCAGTTACCGTAGCCTATGGATATTTGCAACACCAGGGGTGTCACTCATGCGTTGCAGATCCTGTAAAAACCTCTTCATGCCTTTCTTAAACAACCCCAGCGTGTAGTCCCTTGGGAAAACCTCGGCTGGGAGTTCATTCCACAACTTGAGAGTTCTTGGAAGAAACCTTCGCTGGAACCGCACAGTACGCAATCTTTGCGGTTCCAGTGTGTGAGGGTGAACTCCCCGCCGTCGGCGAGCGGTGTGGTTGTAAAAAGAAGCTGTCTACATCATATCGAACTTTTCTTCAGAACACAATCCGTTGTACAATCGGTACAACACACAAAGGGAGGTAAAATCTCGCCTTAAACTTAGGGGCTCAATACTGTCTGTAAGCTTGGGATCGCCGACAATTCTCATAGCTCGTCTCTAACCCAATCACAAGGTCCCAGCTGGTATCCAGGTGCGCCCGCTTAAAAGTGACTACAGTACTCCATGTGCGGTCTGACTTGTGACTTGTTTAGTCTTTATTCCGCACTAACGTACTACTTTGCCCTGTTGAGCACACCAAGTTTCTTGGATGCCAGTTTGACCTTCTACAGGTAATGCGGGTATTGAACATCGCTGGAGATTTCGACACCGAGAATCCCAATGCTTTTGGCGATAGTAGTGGTGCTGTCTTCCTCGCTTTCGCCACACGTAAACAATCTGCTCTCACAATAGTGGTGGGGTAGTGGGTATACCCCTGCGCTTAGTATTACCGGCCGTGGGTGGCTTAAAGTTACTCCATTTACCTGAGTTCTGTGGTGCCTGCAAAACTAGCCATTTACCCGGCAACCGGAAAGGAAGGTAAAAGATGCGTTTTCTTCGGTACTTTTAACATTAAGCCCAGGTTTGTATTCTCCTATAGAGTATGGTTGGAAGTCGGTATATGGAAGTGATTTAGATGTAATAAATATCTAGGTGCATGGTAGTGCATTAATTATTAAAATAATATTCAATGGTACATCGAAGTGCTTTAGCTTTAGGAAAGGGAAGACCAGGGATATCCTGCCATAAAATGGAAAATATCCAGGTGCATTTAAAGGTGCAGCTGATTGAGCTGTATCCAGAGCAGAAGAATCAGCTATAAGATGGGAAATATCCAGGGGCATTTGAAGTTGCTTTAGCTGTAGGAAAGAAACGACCAATGAAATCCTTTAGCTGGATGGATGGGAAATATCAATAGCAATATGAAATTGTTTAGCTGTAGGAAAGGATCAGGCTCTGCTGTTGTTAAATTCTTCGCGGTATATAGCTGTTTCTTTTACTCCGTTACTAGCTTAGCGTTACTGGTATACGTACATTTGCGGGTGAGTTATATTTCTTGTTTATATTTTAGGTGGTGGACAAGACTTGTCATTCGCCGACCGCCATGTTGGAGCAGCATATGATGTGGGATGATATAGCTATACTCGCCAGATACTTGGTAAGGTTCGGAGACATCATTGTCATTAGAAAGTATCTGTCTTCTACTGGAGCAGTGATAGCCCAGCGGATAAAGAACGGGCCTAGTGACCAACTGGTCCCCGGTTCGAATCCTGGCATGTACCACTAAATTAGTATTTTCGAATTTATGGACATGTTTGTAATTATCATTTGCGCCGGTGAAGGAAAACATAGTGAAACTCACACGTCCAAGAAATTGTATTTCGAAAGACGTGTGACCTTATCTAATAATGATCTGGTGTTCCCTCTGGGTTACCGAGGTCTGACGGCAGTCGCTCCATCTAAGAATGAGTATCTTTGCCAAGTCCTTAGATTTAGGTAGTCTACGGACAATCGATAACACCTTTCTTGAAGGTGTCTTTCTTGAATAACCTCATGTAATAAAACGTCAGCAAGGAGTTAGTTCCACAACTTCTCTGTAGAGTTCTCGGCAGAAAATTCTCATGATACGCCATTGCGATTCGATGTGTGTGGATAAACTCATCGTTCATGACGAGCGGTGTGGTTGGAGATGGAAGCTGTTGGCGTCATATCGAAAACTCTTCGAAACCCAACCCATTGTACAAACGGTAGAATACACAAAGGGAGGCTAATATTCTCCCTTAAGGACTAAATACCGTGTGTATGCTCAGGATTGTCAATTCTCACGTCTCTTTTTTATACAACGTTGGGAGGCATACAAGTATACGGCCCACCTGATTTAAAGTGGTTACCGTAGCCGATGAACACTTGTAATACATTAAGTATCGCTCGCGCAAAACCACCTCTGTTGCTAGTACAGCAACTCCTTAGGAGTTGTAACCTCACTCACACGCAGGAACACAACAACCCTCCAGGGACTTGTTGTTTGGCTGCGGTTTTCTGTGAGGTGGAGGGTACTTTGATGAGTCGAGGTGCTTTGATGCGGCCTTTCGCTTTTAATAGGCCGCTTTTGGCGTTTTTTTTCCTCTCAATGATACGCGCAACGGTGCTACCAAGCTCTCAGCAGCGTTCACATAACGTTTTCCAGCTGATGCTCTCGTTCAACAACTGCCTGGACGTGGCCCGCCACCTGCCGTACCTGTTCCACACCGTGACGTTCCTGGTGTGCTCGGGGACGGTGTCCATGCGGGCCGCCACGCACGGCCTCGTCATCAACATAATACACTCGTTGTGTACGTGCAACACGCCAAGCTTTTCAGGTTAGTGACTTCTAAAAGGTCGGGTTTTATTACTACGAAAGCGTGGCCCGGTTAACGGATGGGATTAAAAACACAGTTTTATACAACGTCGGGAGGCATACAATAATACGGCCCACCTGATGCAAAGCGGTTACCGTAGCCTATGAACGCTTGTAATACACTCAGTATCGCTCGCGCGATGCCACCTCTGCTGCCTACACAGCAACTCCTTGGGAGCTTACTGGTGACCTCACTCACACGCAGGAACACCACAACCCTCTAGGGAGTTGTTATTATCCTATCATGAAGACATCCTATTACATCTTTTAACGAAGTCGGTGGCGCAGTGGCGAAACGCGACACCAATCCATTACCGTTAGTAGCTGATTGCCTCTGCTACCATGACTACTCCGGACGTCTCTGCCTCGGCTGTTGCGTCTGCCATCTGGAACATGAACCGCATCCACTCGCCACCGTTGCTGTCCTGGCTGCGCCACAATCTTAAATACAAACTAAATATACAATGTGAACCAAAAAGAATAGGTTAAATACGTGCGTAAAAATACTTATTATTTCATTTTCTGATTATTTTATTATTTGTCATGAATTCCGCCATTTCTACGTATTTTTTTGTGAAAAATTCAAACCTTCACTTAGAATTATTCACAAAATAAACTGCTTTAGCACAATTTCCACTGATGCAGAGACGAAACGACGCGTTAATGTATTTTTATATATAGCAATTTAAGCTCTTACATCTTGACGATAAGGGTTAATTTTCAACAAAGATAAAAGTAGATGCGTGCATTCCCGGGAATAATAGGGACGGCATTTTTTGTCTCGGCGAAAAATTGTGTACTATGCTGTATATGATATAGAGATTAATGTGCTATGTAACGTCTTTGATTCACTTCTGTGGCACTGGGCATCGTACCTATATGAACTAGAATGCTAGGATATTCAGACAGCGGTGCCTTAACACCTTAGAAATGTTCGCATTTATTATTTCTATTACAGAAGAGACACAGCGTGTCCTTATGCAGTCCCTGGATGAATTCGCCCTCCCCAAGTTCTACCAGATGTTCGGCATTTCGAAGGTCAAGTCTGCGGCTGTGACAGCTTTCAGAAGCGTCTACAGGCACACAAGCGATTGGTGAGTACCTATGCCAATGTGGTATATGTACATACATACATACATATAATCACGCCTCTATCCCGTAGGGGTAGGCAGAGACCACTTCTTTCCACTTGCTACGATCTTTACATACTTGTTTCGCTTCGTCCACTTTCATTATTTCCTTCATACATGCTCTTCGGTTTAGGGTACTCTTGACCTGGCCTTTTTTCAAGACGTCCCTGATTTGGTCTCGAAACGTCCGCCTAGGTCTACCCCTTCCAACACTTTCATTCACACTCGCCTTATACACTTTTTTCGTCAATCGTTCCTCATTCATTCTCTCGACATGGCCAAACCATCTCAGCATACCTTTCTCAATTTTTGTCACTACATCTTCTTTCAGACCACAACGTTTCCTTATCTCACTATTTCTTATCTTGTCACTCAGTTTAACTCCTATCACACTTCTTAACGCTCTCATCTCAACTGCATTTATTCTGCTTTCATGTTTCTTCTGCCATACCCAACTTTCACTTCCGTACATGAGTGTCGGAACAACACCCCCTCATGCACAGCCAAACGAGCCTTGTTAGACACCTTCCGACTGCTCATAAAGGAGTGCAAAGCTCCATTCACCATGTTTCCTGTTTTTGTGGTATATGTATGTGATTCAAATAAGTGTGATATATCTTTTTATAAACTTTATTACTTTAGAATTATGCGTTCATGAATATTTTTGATTATAACTTCTATTTGAGCAAGAAATGAATTTTAAAAAGTGCAAAGACACTGTTAGAAATTCAAATATTTGAAAAGCTCAGATCGTATGTGACGTAAAAGTCCACCACTAGAAACTTCAATGTAAGCTTATATTGTTGTTTCTTAATTATTCCATAGAGGGAGAAGGTTGTTTATATGATGTATTAGTCGAAAATAGAAAATGTTTTCTATATATGTAAATACTAAAAAACAAAATAATAATACTACTTTACCATAATCTCCACTAGTTTCTTTGATTTAATGGACAATGACGTCACATCAAGCGCGCCAAAATGGTGGGCGTTTAAAATCCCCGTGTGGGCTGACTATTATTAACTTAAAAAAAACTTTGAATTACCTTTTGGTGTTGAATATTTTTTACTGTTATATAACGATGTAAAATATTGAATAAACATATAAATAAATACATGCATATTCTCTATTGATTGAAAAGCAAACAAACAGCTCGCGATATGGAAAGTAGCAATCATACATTTAAAATCCATCTTTTACTGCACTCTAAGAGTTTACGTTAAAGCGCACTCTACGCTCTCACTTCGATCCTTCAAACATCTTGTCAAACTTCACTATCTTTCCCTTAACATTATTTTCTTGTTGTTCCCCTCAGTCTTATTTACTGTGTGTATATTTATTCAATGTATGTATGAATTTAATAAATTATATGTATATTTAATTATATACAACATATGTATATACAATTATTGCTCTTATACATTTATAAAGATTGTTATCTTTTGTTGAATAAAATATTATATTCTACAACATATGTAGTTATGTAAGTTTGTTTATTTTAACTTGATTTTTTAAAATCTTTAATCCAAGCTTATAGTAAAAAATATAAATTAATGAAAAATTATGTATGATTATAAATGAATGAAAATGAAGATATAGAAGAGGCATACAAGCTCATAACCCACCTGATGTAGAGGACAAAGCAAATAATAATGTAGAGTGGTCTCCGTTGCCGATTAAACCTTGCATCCCCGCTGTTGACACAGCAACCCTTCAGAAGCGAAGCGAAGAAGGGGAAGTACCTCCACCTCACAGAAAACCGCAGCCTAATAACATCTCCCTAGATGGTTGTTGTGCGTGTGAGTGAAGTCACCAGTAAGCTCCCAAGGAGTTGCTGTGTAAGCAGCAGAGGAGGCATCGCGCGAGTGATACTTAATATATCGCAAGCGTTAATAGGCTACGGTAGCCGCTTTACATCAGGTGCGACGTATGCTTGTATGCCTCCCGACGTAGTATAAAAATAAAGTTTACTGGCAACCTAGCTCATTCTCGCGAACACAACAACCAGAGTTGAGGTCTTTCTTCTTAGCATTATCCCGTTTCGTAATTTTACACGGAGCGACAGCCGTCAGACCTCCACAACAGAGAGGGAAAACCAGATCTTTGCTATGTTAGGTCACACGTATTTTTAAATATAATTTCTTGGACAAGTGTGTTTACTTATGATGTTTTCCTTCACCGCCTAGCAAGTGATAATTACAAATAAGTATGTACATACACACTATGATTCGATCCCGGTACCGTCGAACAATGGATCGTTCTTTATCCACTGAGCTATCAATGTTCTTTAAGGGCTTTCTGCTTAGTTTACTAACTCGCATGAACACTACAACCCTCCAGAGAGCTGTTATTTAGCTGCGGTTTTCTTTGAGGCGGAGCTTCTTCCTCAAACAAGCTGTTTTGATGTGCCCTAGTTCTCTTAATTTAAACTGAATGAGCTCCCTGCTGAGGTTTTTCCAAGGGACTACAGTACGAGGTTCTTCAAGAAAGACGTGAAGATGTTTTTAGAGGGTCGGCAACGCACGAGTGACACTCCTGGTGTTGCAAATGTCCATAGGCTACCGTGACTGTTTACCATCAGGCAGGCCGTATGCTTGTCTGCCACCTTAGAGGTATACAAACATATAAACAATCGTAACTACTTGAAAATCTGTGTTTCCATTCTTGCCTCTTTGATGTTGCATAGAACTTTATGATGCTAGTAGGTACTCGGACCATTCGTACGCTGCGTGCACGGAGTCCACCTCCTCCAGCAGTGGGCCGGCGCTCGTGCCCCCCGCCCCCGCGCAGCTGCCCACAGCCCCGCTGATGCCCACACACACCGACCGAGAGAGGCTGCCGCTGCAGTCCTTGGAGACCATCACGGACGCCCTGCTGGAGATCATGGAGGCGTGCATGAGGGATATACCAAACTGCGATTGGCTGACTACTTGGTGAGTGACAAGTATACTGTCTCCGTTTACCATTATTAATTCTAACTCGTTATGTAGTACTTTCATAACGATATGATTGTTTTGAAGTGATAACTTCTTATGGGAGGAGGAGGCGGGAAACCGCTTCGTTACGTAACGCGTTACGGCGCCAGTCTGTCTGGCTTCCCTTTCTCTCACGCATACGGTAACTTTAATTATATGTAGATTAGTTTAAGTTATCACTTCTGTCGGGCTTCCCGAGACACACAATTTTTTTTTTGAGACAACTTCGGAAAGCAAGCAATACTTATATTAAATTTAACATATTCTTCCGACAGGACCTTATTAGCGAAGAGTTTCGCTTTCTGCTTCAACCCAGCCTTGCAGCCGAGAGCACTCATTGTCTTCGGATGTATTAGTGAGTATACTATTAAGCAATGTAACATTGATAGACCAGTGGTTAAAGAACTAATGTGCTAACCGGTTCGAAACCTGGCATGGGCCACATAATTTTAAGATTTACGTACATATTTGTATTTATCATTTGCTCGGCGGTGAAGGAAAACATCCTTAGGAAACACGTGGGCGTGCGTCTAAGATATTATATTTCAAAAGACGTGTGACTTAACCTAAGAAAGCCTGGTGTTCCCTCTGGGTTCTGGATGTCGGACGGCAGTCGCTCCATGCGAAAATCAGTTTCTTCACCAAATCCTTATAATATAGCCAATCCAATAATGGAAACGAGATAAAGCTAAGAGGAAGAACAGTCTGCGCGTGGAGTTCCGTTTTTCGAATTTTCCATTAGATTTTGGCGAAGGTACTGATTTTGACATGGAGCCACTGCCATCAGACCACAACCCAAAGCGAATATCAGACCTTCCTTAGGTTAGGCCACACGTCTTTAGAAGTATAATTTCATGTACGTGCGGGTTTTCTCACTAGATTTTAGAAGCAAGTTATTACAAATGTGTACGGAAATACGAAAACACCAATTCAAGAGTACATGCCTACACTAGGTTTCATGGTTTGAAACCAGTCCGTTAATAGGTGGGTTCTTTATCCACTAAACCTGGGATTCCCAAACTATTTTGGGCAAGAAACCCCGTTTCCAAAATGAACGGATACCACAGACCATATGGCTCCATAGCCAGCTATTGGGCTTAAAAATCTCTAGTTTTTGAAGTGATAACTTCTCACGGGAGGGTAAACCGCTTCGTTACGTAACGCGTTACGGCGCCAGTCTGTCTGGCTTCCCTTTCTCTCACACATACGGCAGCTTTTATTATATGTAGATTAGTTTAAATTATCTCTACTGTCGGGCGTGTCGAGACGCACACGTTTTTTTTAAAGTACATCAATGATACTTCCTACTAAAGTCATTCTTATAACAAGTTGTCTATATAGGTATCTTGAAAGTTTCAAATAAGAACTTGTGTTGATTAATAGGGGTCGATTTTTGTATCTCGTCGAACCCCGAAGTCAGTTTTCGTTTATGTCGACCCCTGGGAAACCTATATCGACTAGAAGTCCCTGCACTAGACTATTACTACTACCGGTGGGGCGAATCAAAGCAGACCGTCTAGGGAAGTACCTCCACCTCTCAGAAAACCGCAGCCGAATAACAACTCCCTAGAGGGTTGTTGTGTTCCTGCGTGTGAATGAGGTCACCAGTAAGCTCCCAAGGAGTTGTGTAAGCAGCAGAGGAGGCATCGCTCGAGTGATACTTAATATATCGCAAGCATTAATAGGCTACGGTACCCGCTTTACATCAGGTGGGCCGTATGCTTTATGCCTTCCGACGAAGTATAAAAAAAAATATAACTTTTTTTACTTTCTTGCCAGTCTTCAGGTAGAAGCTGAGCCTAATTAAAAGTTTTTTTAAGATCTATTGAATCATTTGCAGCTACCATATTTTTTTCTAGGTAAGAATGTGACCGATGATGAAATGAAGCAACTCCTCAGGATTTTAGTAAAAGCTCTGGAGTCTTTCAACGATCTAGCGCTATTGGAAGCCCTTATCATGTGTCTAACGCGCCTACAACCTCTATTGCACCCGGTAAGTTGTGTTTATACAATATTCTTGTATATAAAAATTAATGAGTAGAGCATTGTTAAAGAAGCGAGTGAAGTGTGTAAGGATCGAGTCATGTGGTGCTCGGTTCTCTCTGCCTACCCCACAAGGGATCTGGCGTGAAGTTATATATAGATAGATGTGTGTATGCATGTTCCGTATGAATTCGAAAACGGCTGGACCGATGTTGATGAAATTTTAAAGCAATCTTCAGATTAATTCAGCGGGTGATCCTGTGACGTAGTAATTGGATAACGCGTGCGAAGCCGCGGTGGTTGCTAGTAGAAATTTGTCGTGTAACGTTTGTAGACCATGTTTGCAATGATGGTGTGATAAATAGAGTTGGCTTGGACGAGAGTATTGGTGTCAATAGAGGCATACTCCGTTGGTACGGACATGTAGAAATAATGCTGTAGGAACGAATCATGAAACAGATATGCAACGTGAAATAGAAGGATGTTCAGCCACGCGGGCAGGTTAAGCATCAAAGTAGCCTGTCTGGGGAAGTACCTCCACCTCATAGAAAACCGTAGCAAAATAACAACTCCTTAGAAGGTGTTCCTACGTGGGAGTTCACCAGTAGGCTCCGGGGGAGTTGCTGTGTAACCAGCAGATGCCTCATCGCGCGAGTGATACTTAATATAATAGGCTTACGTTAATAGGATACGGTACATAACGTGTTATACGGTACACGTATGACTTCCGACTTTGTATAAAAAGAACATATCATATTGGTTGTTTCAGGAATCTCCGATCCACAAAGCGTTGTTCTGGGTAGCGTTGTCCGTTCTGCAGTTGGATGAGCCGACGCTGTACGCGGCTGGGCTGGCCCTCATGGAACAGAACCTACATACTCTCGACTCGCAAGGACAATTCGATCACAAGGTAATGTGGGTGGCACTGTCCGTCCTCCATCTTGAGGAACCGATACTGTACGCATCGGGGGCCTTTATGAATCAAAATCTACGTACGATGTGTAATAGATACCGAGCGGAATATAAAACGAGTCTAGCAATCGTATTCCCGGCCATGACACGTATAGAGATTTCCTCAAACAATGATGAAATAATAAAATATTGATTTAATCAATAATAAAATTTTGACGATCTCGGTAGCGCAGCGGTTAATAAAGCGACATTGTCAACGACGCTCGTGGGTTCGATTCCCACACAGGACAAACATTTGTGTGCATGAACATGTCTGTTTATCTTGGTCTGGATTCTTAAGATTGCTGGGTCATGTTAGAGTAGTCTGACTGGGAAAGTATCGCCACCTAACCAATCACCACGCCAGAAAAAGATGTTTTTAAGAGAAGTAGACACGCTACTTCATCCAATAATCAAAGCAGCCCGTCTGGGGAAGTACCTCCCCCTCACAAAAAACCCTACCCAAATAAGAACTTACTGGTGACCTCACTCTCATGCAGGAACACACTAACCCTCTAGGGAGTTGTTATTTGGCTGCGGTTTTTTGTGAGGTGGAGGTACTTCCCCAGACGGGCTACTTTGATGCGCCCTACCTATCCTAAAACATCCAGACCAATACAAACAGACATGCACACAAATGTTTGTCCTGTGTGGGAATCGAACCCACGTGCGTTGGTGTGACTAACTGAGCCACCGAGCTCGTCAAAACGTACCATCGGTCTCATCGGGTGTCCATAGGTTACCCTAATCCTTCAAGCTTACGGATTATTTGGTTATCTAACTCTTCATTTTACAGACCCTGGAGCAAGTAATGATGGAGACCAGGGAGCCGCTGGAGTGGCATTTCAAGCAAATGGACCACGCTGTCGGGCTGAGGTGAGGACTGTTTAAAAGGCTGACAATATTGCGCAAAAACTTGCGTTCGCGACGGTGATGTAAGAAAGGAAATTGGTCTGAAAGAGAGTGCTGGCATTAAGATAAGGGATATTCCGTTGGTTCGTGCTTCTAAAAAGAAATCAGAATGAGAGGGCAGATTCTTTCCTAAACAATCGTTGCGTACGCGTTCTGTAAACATTATATTATCTGATTAAATTCGTTGTGAATACCAAGGCAGCTATAGTTTAACCCCCGGGACAGCAATGGACTTCACTGTTCATTGCCTTTTTGTTGGTCGCTGCTGTTAATTCTGGCTACACAGGAGACACAGTGGCGGGTATGAGTGGTGGGCCTGGCCCGTTAAAAAAAAGAGCATTATACTAGAGATTTTGCGCAGTGCTCGCATCTCGAGAGATCGCATTTACACGTTAGCGCTACCGCCTAAATTTGCCTAACGGTCCATACAAACTATTCTCAGCACATGTTGTCATCTCCACATCAGATACTTGCCATCCGTGCTGATCATCAAAGGTGTACAATGTTCCCTACGCTACATAAGAACCTACAGCTAGTTCTCGTAGGTTTTTGAGAAAGGTACGGCGCATTAAAACAACCCGACTGATGCAAGTACCTCCACCTCATAGAATCGTGCAACAAACTTTCTACGTTGTTGTATTCCTGCGAGTGAGTGAGGATACCAGTAAGCTCCAGAGAGTTGCTGTGTTACTCGTAGCATCATTGTCCCACCACCATCCCATGGCTCCACCGACCTCTCGGTCATATGAGCCGGATCGCACGAGTTGCGCACGACACTTGCTGCTCTGAGCCATTGTTCCGTGCCGTGGGCAACGCTTGGCACCCTACAAGTTTTTTAGTTCTTATCCACAATGTCTCGTTACGCTTTCTCCCCCTTCTGGGGCAGCGACATTCACACTAACACCTTCACTGCCGTCCATTGGTCGACATTCTCCTCGTCATGCGCTTTTCTGCCCGCTCGGCTAGCTCCTCCGCGCTTCTACGTGCCTGCCAGGCGTGGGCGAACCCACGTGAGGTCGCGAAGTTCGCCGCCGACGACACAAGGTCCGCAAAGTACACCGGTCCCGGTTCAGACTCGTCGCGCCGGAACCCGTTATCTCCGTCGTTTGGTCGAGCTCGGTGGCGCAGTGGTGGCGCTGTTACACTACTTAGACACCAACTATCGTGGGTTCGATTCCCACATAGGACAAACATTTGTGTGCATGAACATGTCTGTTTGTCTTGATCTGGGTATTTTCTATGTATAATAAGTATGTATTTAGAAAAAAAAATATTTACTTATGTTTATCAGTTGTCTAGTACCCACAACACAAGCTTCGCTTACTTTGGGGCTAGGTCGCGCTGTGTAATTTGTCCAACAATATTTATTTATTTATATTTTATCAGCATTTTGCTCTACGTTATCCCGTTTCTTGATCTATTAGGATTGGCGGGGTCCTGAAGCCTATGGATTCGGCTAAGATTCAGATTTTCACACGGACCGACTGCCGTCGGACATCCACAAATCGGAGGAAAAACCAGACACTTCTGTTCGGCCACACGCCTTTTGAAGTATAATTTCTTGGACGTGCGTGTTTCCTCAGAATGTGAAAGTGATAGTTACAAATATGTATGTAAATCCGAAAACACGAATTTAGTGGTACATGCTAGGATTCGAACCGGGGACCAGATGGTCAATAGGCCGTCTCTTTATTCCACTAGGATATCACTGCTCTCAACTGCTATGTTAGCATCAGTATTATATTGCAAAAGATCATGGGCTGCGGTGGCGGTACCACTTTACATTTTTTTAAGAGGGGTAGGGCTGAGGAAGTACCACCATGTCACAAAAAACCATAGCCAAGTAACAACCTGGAGAGTCGTTGTGTTCCTGCGTGTGAGTGAGGTCACCAGTAAGCTTCTTAGGAGTTTCTGTGTTAGCAGCAGTGGCATCGTGCGAGCGATACTTAATGATTTACAAACGTTCACAGGCTACGGTAACCGCATTATATCAGGTGGGCCGTATGCTAAAATGCCTTCCGATGTTATATAAAAAAAAGAACAGAATACTGATGTAGTATACCCGTCATGACTTCGGAGGATATCAATGGAATAGTATACCCATGAGAAGCTGTCGCCAGCCTATTGTCAATGGGTCATTTTTTGGCAATTATGGTATGATATCCCGACGTTGTATAAAAAAGTGTGTCATATCGCCCTTGGCTTTGCCATTTCTTTCTTTCTTTTAATAATTTCCTTCTCACTACAGCTTCCGGTCAAACTTCCACTTCGCACTGGTCGGCCACCTCATCAAGGGGTACAGGCACCCCCAAGCGGCGACCGTGTCCAGAACGTGTCGAGTGCTCGCCGCTTTCCTCGCCATCACTGCCCGCCGGGACCGCGACAAGTTCCAAGTGACCCCTGATACCGTCGCCTATCTTACTGGTCAGTGTTTAATATTTTTAAAAATAAGATAAAAAGTGTTCTGAAGATAAGTAATAATTGGACAAAATTCAAAGCGCTATCTATCCTAACAATTTCTAATCAAATAAAATGTTAGTTACTGCCTATTTCGCACATTGATATGATGTTAAATGTTTCACGGTATTGCCATTGGATGGCGCTATATTTAAAAATGTTTAATATTTGGTGTGTTATCGACAATTCGATGCTGTTTTTAATATGTTACTACTCCCATAGTACATTCTAATGATATCGGATAAACCGTGGTGCACGGCAGTTGAGCTTCACTTGACTAGCCGTCTTTTTTTTTTATACTACGTCGCGAGTTATACAAGCATACGGCCCACCTGATGTAAAGCGGGTACCGTAGCCTATTAACGCTTGCGCTATATTAATTATCACTTGCGCGATGCCTCCTCTGCTGCTTACACAGCATCTCCTTGGGAGCTTACTGGTGACCTCACTCACACGCAGGAACACAACAACCCTCTAGGAAGTTGTTATTTGGCTGCGGTTTGAGGTGCAGGTACTTCTCCAGACGTGCTGCTTGGATGCGCCCTACCTCTACTAAATACCTACCTCTACTTGCCTTATTTGTCATTTTGCTGTGTCTCACTTTATTAAGAGGGGAAATCAATTCCAAAACTTCATAACTCCTACAAATTTCTTCTGTTTAAATACGTTGTGAATTCCAAGGCAGCTGGAGTTTAACCCCTGGCACAGTAATGAACTTCGCTGATCATTGCCTTTTTTGTGGTCGCCGCTGTTAATTCTGTCTACACAGGAGACATAGTGGTGGGTATGAGTGGTGGTCTTGTTAAAATATCCGTCGGAAAGTGAAAAAATCAAACTTCTATGTCAACGCAATCGAAAGATACGGCAGTTTATGCCGCATATTTTGACACTTGCAAGGGAATCTAAACCTATAGGGTACTTCCCGTTGACCTAGAATCATGAAATTTGGTAAGAAGCAATGTCATGTAGCACAAGTAAAGAAAAAAAATCCGAAAACCGTAAATTTGTAATTACAGCACAAAAAAAATTGTTTTCTTTGCGAAAATAATTTGCCAAAATATTTTTTTACGGAACTTGACAGCTTTTTTTCACAGTATGTATGTATGTATATCTTCACGCCAAGTCCCTTGCGAGGTAGGCAGAGAGAACCGAGCGCCATAAGACGCGGTCCTTGCATACTTCACTCGCTTCTGTGACATTCATAGCTCTTTTCATGCACGCTCGCCGGTTCCTAGGGCTTCTGACATCACCTTCTGATAAAACACGACCTCATGTTAGGTTAGTCTCGGCCTTCCTCGGTTCCTACATCCTTCCACTTTTGCATTGTATATCTGTTTCGTCATTCTTTCGTCCCGCATTCTTTCTACATGTCCGAACCAAGTTTTTTTTCAAAGTGACTGTAATAAATATGCTGTTTCACGCTTCCAGCTCTGGTTTGCGTGAGCGAAGAGGTCCGTTCTCGGTGCCACGTCAAACATTCGCTTCCAAAATGGCTGGCGGATAACTGCGACCACTTCTGCCCCACCAATGAACATCATCAGGTATGTTATCGTTGATTTTATACTGGCGACCTCACTCACGCGCAGGAACATAACAACCCTGTAGGAAGTTGTTATTTGGCTGCGGTATGCGCCTCACGGAGAGGCGGAGGATCTTTCCCGCTTGTTCAAATTAATATATAATTCACCAGCAACTATAAGACAAATAAATTAAGGAGCTATGTTTTCAGTCAACGATGTTTATTCCGTCATCGGTGGCATCATCATCGCACATAGTGTGCCAGGGTCGGCGGCAGAAATCCTGGGACGTGCTAGACCAGGTTGCCATATCCTCAGCGCATGGAGGTAATTCATATTTTATAAAACACTTTTTTATACTACGTTTTTTTATACGAATCATGAAATTTGGTAAGAAGCAATGTCATGTAGTACAAGTAAAGGAAAATATTTTTTTACTACGTCGGGAGGCATACAAGCATACGGCCCACCTGATGATGTAAAGCGGATATCGTAGTCCATGAACATTTGTAATACATTAAGTATCACTCGCACGATGCAGCTCCTGCTCCTAAGAACTTCTTAGGAGCTACAACTGTGATCTCAATAGTTTTTTAATACAACGTTGGGAGGCGTGCAAGCATACAACCCACCTGTTATGGCTACCGTAGCCTACGTACGCTTGCAGTACAGGAAGTAACACTCGCGTGTTAAAAAAACTTTTCCTTAGGAGCTTACTGATAATCTCATTCAATTCGAGGAACAAAACCTATAAGGGAGTTCTTATTTGGCTGCGGTTTCTGTGAGGTGGAGGTACTTCCCCAGACGGGTGGCTTTGATGCGCCGTACCTCTCTTGCAAACATCTAGACCAAGACAAATTTACATTCTTAAACTCCTTTCAACGTAGGAACCGTCGTATGACAGGTCGGTAGAACGTAACGTGCAAGGATGTATTCAATTTGACAAAAAAAGTGATTGTGAGAATTAATGTGTAAATCGTCTTGTAATATTTTTTTATACAATGATTATTATCTGTTAATATTATAAAATGATCTTCCAGCCCAAAACAATCTTTAAATTCACTTAAATATTTAAATTCACAGTGAAAAATATTAAACTTTAATTTATTTCACTTGCACAACTTGTTACGTACTATGTCTACGTTCAGCCATTTTGTACTAGAGATGCGACTGAATAATCGAAACATTAACTCTTTATGTTTCGAATATTCAGTCATAGTAGTTTTAATTGTTCTACTTTTCTTAACGAGTCGGAAAATTAAAGCATGCGAATGACAATTTATTATGATGATGAATTGACTTATGTGGATATATACACAAGTCAATCTGATGATGTGTATGTACGGTGGTAAATGAAACAAAATAAAATTTAAATAATAATATTTTATGTTAATTATTCAAATTCAATGGTTCACAACCTAAATTATTGTCCGAGTCGGATGAATTCAAATCACTACTATTTTCGTCGTCAGACTCGGTAAACGTTATTATGAGGGGCGTCTCGTCGATGACATTGTCGATATGGATATCTCGATCCCAGTCCACAAATACTTCCCGTTTCGTCTTTTCCACAACTTTTGCCCAATGTTCACCCGTAACACTTTCAATTGCGTTTTCTAATAATTTTAACATTTTGGTAGCCGTAAATGGTGGTTCAGTATTGTGTCGTGCTGCATGACCTAAAAAAAGGTAGGAGTGTTTTTATGCGAAACATAAGTATAATAAAATGAAAATTTTATTTATAGGTTTAAGGTAGCGGTGACTACTTACTATCAGGCAGCCGTATATACGTGTTTGCCACGTTATGCAGATATGTATATTAGAATAAATAAATAAAAAAAACCTTTAATTTGCGCCCAAATCAGCTCAATTGCGTTATATTGACAGTGGTATGGCGGCAGTCTTACGACTTGATGGCCCCTTTCCTTTGCCATTTCGTCTAACGCATAGGTTGGCGTTGATGACTTATGAAGTCGCACCAAATGCAGGAGCTCTACTTTCAACATGGTTAAGTCCGCTGCAACTCCATTTTCGTTAAGCCAGTTTACCAACTCACTTTTTCGGTTAGCCTGTGTCGGGGGCTTATTTAATTGTACCGAATGGTATGGAGCGTTATCCATAATAATAGTCATAGGCTCTTTTAAATTGTCCAATAAAATGCAATACCATTCTTTAAATTTCTCGTAGTTCATCTCCTCGTGATACTCCGTAGTTTTCTTTGATTTAAAAGCCAGCAAACAGTTGGGTATGAAGCCACTAGCTGTACCAGCGTGGCAAATGATAAGGCGCTCTCCTTTTCCTTGCGGGACTTTCGTCGAAGAGTGTGCCGTGTCGTCCGTCCAACTTTTATTTGTAGTGTGGTTCGCGTTAAGCCACGTCTCGTCTAAAAAGACCACCTTCTCCCAATCGGCTATGTTTTTAGCCCTTCTTAAAAATCGGCACCTTGCAAGCACAATGTCCTTCCTTTCCATTATGATTTTTCGCTTATCCACTTTTTTAAAAGAAAACCCAATTGTTTTGAGAACTTTGCTCAAAGATGTAATACCACCTTTGTACAGATCTGCCTCTTTTAAGGATTTCATCAGGTTTACTAATGTTGGTAGCTCCATTTTTTTATAGTAACCATATATGTGGTTTCTAATCGCATCGGCAGTGAAATTATCTACGTCGGTTACTGGCTTCACTCTCTTTCGTTTTTTATTCGGAGTTGATAATTTATTTGTGGATGTACCGGCTTGGCCAAACTTTTCGCAGGATATACTCGAAACAGTACTGCGTCCAATGTCGAGAGCATCACCAACTCGTGCTACAACTTGATTCACTGGTAACAACGGCCCACCATTTTGTTGCTCGCGTTCAAAGTAGTCACGAAGCCGCATTACCAATTCTCTCGCCTGACTATTCAGAACGGTTTTTTTGGTTCGCTTGGGCATGATAGAGGAGCCTCAAACAAACAAACAATAAACTTAACGAAAAACAACAAGATAACAACAATAAACTTAATAAATAACAACAATAACTGCAACAATTTGAACTCTAAGAAAAACTACTAAAACGGCACGTAAAGCATACAAGGCGATAGCACTCGTACTAATCATACAACAACCTGTCAGATGTCAGTATGTGAGACAAACAAAATGGCTAGCGGCCGGCACGGAAGTGTTGCCACAAAAAAAAAGACATCGATTTTAGTTGATTAGCGCTAGCTTTAGGTGCCATATTATTAGGTAACTACGTAATTCCTATTTATAACTTTATTGTATTTACCCATAATGTACTTTTTATATTTAAAATTATTATTATTCTTTTAATCGATGGAACATATACTAGGCCTGTAGAATCGATAATCGAAATTTACTCATCCAATTAAAAGTTGTCTTGTCTCTAGTTAAGTCAAATGGATTGTCAAATTGAAGTGTCATACGACGGTTCCTACGTTGAAAGGAGTGTAGTCATCATCATCCACCCGATGTAAAGTAGGTTACCGTAGCCTATGAACGCCAGTAATACATCAAGCATCAATCGCGCGATGCCACCTCTTCTGCTAACATAGCAACTGCTACGGCTGCAACGCGCAGGAACACAACAACCTTCCAGTTATTTGGCTGCGGTTTTGTGTGACGTGGAGGTACTTCTCCAGACGCTTTGATGCGCCCTACCTCTCTTAAAAACACCCAGACCAAGACAAACAGACATGTTCTTGCACACAAATGTTTGCCCTGTGTGGGAATCGAGCCCACGAGCTTTGGTGTCAAAGTAGCGTTACTACTACGGAGAGGTACTAGAGGTAGGGCGCATAAACTGTACTTTCACGCCATAATGCGCAAACGAAGCGTCTCCATGCTCAATCGATTACGTGACAGCTCCAACAGCATTCTGAGGTCTATCGCCGACAGTTGGGCAGCCCGCTGCTGGCGCACTGGAACAATATGCATTGCTAATGCAGTTACGGTACGCCTGCGGCGGATAACGGTAAAACAACCGTTATCCGCCGCAGGCGCACATTACATTACATTTTTCAAGTTGTGTATTGGCTTTTTACTAACATACTTTATAAGAAAATTGTTACTAACACTATGGACGTATAGTCTGATAATAAACGTATTATTATTATTATATATTATATTATAAAAATAGCCCGTTTGGGGAAGTACCTCCAACTCACAGAAAATAGCTGCCAAATAAACTGCTTTATATCAGGTAGACCGTGTACTTGTATGCGTCCCGTCGTTGTATATAAAAAGAAATCTATACTTGTTTATGTTACTGAACTCTAAAACGGCTGGACCGATTGTGATGAGATTGTCTGTGTGTTCCTGAATGGTTTAAATATCCAATTGGACCCGGCAGGTGGCGCTGCAATCGGCTTCCAGGGCTCTTTATTTTAGTTTCGGGTAAGACAATGTCTGTGCATATAAGCATACGACCCAACTGTTAAGCAGTTATCGTAGCCTATGAACGCTTGTAATATATTAAGTATCACTCGATGCCTCCTCTCCTGCTAGCACAGCGACTCGTTAGGAACTTACCGGTGACCTCACTCACACGAAGGAACA
The DNA here is from genome assembly GCA_947507595.1 of Pyralis farinalis. Classification (NCBI taxonomy): domain Eukaryota; kingdom Metazoa; phylum Arthropoda; class Insecta; order Lepidoptera; family Pyralidae; genus Pyralis; species Pyralis farinalis. The sequence goes on from OX382263.1 coordinate 6,170,712, forward strand.
CAACCACCCTCTAGACTAGAGAGTTGTTTATTTACTGCGGTCCTCTATGAGGTGGAGGTACTTCCCCAGACGAGCTGCTTTGATGCGCCCTACCTCTTTAAAACATCCAGACCAAGACAAACAGACATGTTCATGCGCACAAATGTTTGTCTTTTGTAGGAACGGAACCCACAAAGAAATTGCTTATAATTTACAATATGAGCTTTTTTTAAAAAATATATTTTTCATAAATGTTGTATCATCAGGTAAATCTCCAACACTCCAGCAGTCGAGCAGCGGCGGACACAGCCCTCATCTCGTCTCAGTCCCACACCAGGTACGAACGCCAACAATGCTCAGACAGCCGTAACACGTGCAATGTGAGTTGTCGGTGTTTAGGCGAGAATGACTATAGGCCACCTCGGTCGCTAACACTACACTGTCGCCAACACAGTGCATAACCAAAATTAAACTTAAATGCAATGCCAATCTGAAATAACAACAGGTGATTAAAATCTATGTAAGTGTATGTACATATTGTAATTATTGCTAGCTCTACGGTGAAGGAAAACGTCGTGTCCCGCACGTCCAAGAAATTATATTTCGAAAGACGTGTGACCTATCATAAGAAAGGTCTAGTTTTCCCTCGAGGCTGTGCAGGTCTGAGGGCAGTCGTTTCATGTAAAAATTTGTATCTTCGCCCAATTATTAGGCTTAGGTAGCGGACCCCGCCAATCCTAAGGGATCAGGAAACGGGATAACGCAAAGAAGATGTAATGCCAAAATGTATTATCAAATACGAATAAGTGAAAAAGTGATATTTCATACTTTACTAAGATATATACTTATTTGCATAAAATATGGTTATTATACAGGGCAAATAATCCATGAATAAACCATTAATTGCCAACAACGTACCATTTGCGTTGAATGAGATTTCAAGGTCATACTGCCAACGCACCGTATGCGTTCAGGTAATGATTAAGAGGCACTCGACCGAGGTTTTTAAAATATGTACATCGCAGCTCGCTATGCATAACGCGGTGCTAATCCCAATGATAACGGAAAGCTGGATATGACGAAAAGAGTATTAAAGTAAAATAAACGCGGTTGAGATGCGAGTGCAAATCTGTGGCGTACCGCTCTCAACGATGATGTAGTACTGTATGTATAACTTCACGCCAAGTCCCTTGCGGGGTAGGCGGGAGGAGGCACGTGTAACTCTTCATGCACGCCCGGTTACCAGCGCGTCTCGTCATCTACTATATTATCTACTTATTACATATAACAACGTTGCTATTGGTACGTGAATCTAGGGTATTTACGGCACTTCTACATCCTTTAACTTCATGGATATCTGTTATTTCGTCATTTTTTCCTTTTGTAAACCTTCTACATGCCCGAATCAACAGAGCTTTTCTGATCTTAATGTCAAAACTCTCTTTTAGAAAATCTCTTTCTCTTACGTAATAGTTGTGAACGCGGACAAGTTACGCCACAGATTTTGCACAATGCTCGCATCTTAACCGCGTTTATTTTACTTTCATGCATGATATATCCAGCTTCTACTTGCATACCTCGGCATTGGTATCAGCACCGCGTTTTGTATAGCGAACGTATAACTAATTGCTAACGTATTAGAACGAAATAATACAGGCTTAGTCAAGATTTCGAACTGGACTACCTTTTAAGCCTGTAACAGCGTTCAGTGCTTTAGAAAATTACCTACATACCATCACACAGTCCATGAGTTTTCTCATTACGGGACTATTTAACAAACTGCTAAGTTAATGTCAAATGTTAAGCGTTATAATTCGCTGTTTTAATTTAACCGTCGTATCTGTCTCTCGCTGATTCAATCAGGTTGTTCAAAATACTGCTAGTGTTAGCGACATGATGGGCATTCGTCTGCGATGGGAAAGTGAATCTAGAACCTTCTTCGCGAGTCTTGACAATGCAATGGAATATTAAGAAGGCATGATGCTTATTAATAGAAATTATTTTTTTTGGTAGCAGAAAAATGTATTCCCAATACGACGGGAATGTGTCCCCAGTAAAGAAAAAAACTATAAGATAAGATTTGGTTTATGGTTAGATCGGGGTTATCATGAGATCTCCAAACAGAAATAGGAACCCCTCGGTGCTGGGTTCTGTCGACATTGGGAATATTTGCTTACCAAATATATTTTTTCTGCTAACTTAAACGTCAATATTTTGTCTGTATATTAAAAGCCCTTATTAACTACTCTATGTAAGTCTATGTAAATATCAGAATTATCGCTAGCTTGGCGGTGAAGTAAGACTTCGTGAGAAGATTCCGCACGTCCGAGAAATTATATTTCGAAAGACGTGTTATCTAACCAAAGAAAAGTCTGGTTTTTCTGTGGCTTGTGGTTGCTGGCGGTCGCTCTATGTAATCAGTATCTTCGCCAAGTCCTTAGTCAGTCTTATGTAGCGGACCCCGCCAATCCTAATGTATAAGGAAACGCGATAAAGCTAGGAAGAAGATAGGAAATATTAGATACATATTATAAGAAGAGGCATGCTCCGTTGGTTTGTAGAAAGAATGCAGGATGAAAGAATGACGAAGCAGGTATACAATGCAAAAGTGAAAGGATGTAGGAGCCGAGGAAGGCTAATACTTACCTACCATGATCAAATTGGTCGTGTACTATCAGAAGGTGATGTCAGGAGTCCTAGAAACCGACGTGCATGAAAAGAGCAATGAATGTTAAAGAAGCGAGTGAGGTATGTAAGGATCGAGTTACGTGGCGCTCGGTTTTCTCTGCCTACCCCGTACGGGATTTGGCGTAAAGTCATAGATAGATAGATATTATAAGAATATTTTATTTCACTTAAGCAGAATTTATTGAAAGTTAGCAAAAACCTGATGAACAATCTAACTCGATAATCATAAAATTTCGATTAGTTAGAATCAAATTCAAGTTTGGGTTAGTTTAGGACAGGTTTGAGTAATGTTAAAAAAATGATGCTATATAATACAGTTTCGTATCGAATTTAGTTGTTCTTATATAATTATATGTAGAACCCTCGGAACACAAGTCCAACTCGCACAAATAGGCATTGTTTATCAATAAGTTAACATAATTTGTTCGACATTAATCTTAAAATTAACAGTTTCCAGCATATAAATTGACATATCGTAAACATAGCGAAAATTATAAAAAATATAAACCGGTTTAATCGATTACAACGAAAGGTCTACATTTAGGATAATTAACATTTAGAAAATGTTACAGCCAAACAAACGATTGCAAGGTCAAAATGTGTTCACACAAGCAATTTTTCAAATCGATATTCTATGAAGAACGGGTACTCCTGAGTTTGTAGTTCCGAAATAAAACTGGATCAGTCACAGAAATAGTTAGCGTGCATGTGCGTATGTAGCATGGATGACTATTGCGTAAGTGTATGGTGAAAATTCGAACATCTCTGTCACTGGTAGCACTTTTTTGGTGTAATAAGTACGAGTATAAGCTGTCTACGTTACGATGTGTCAATTTAAATGCATATGAGTGTACTTTCCCATGCAGACAAGATGGCTTCTTAGTATGATAAGCTTTTGTGTAATCAAGCCGTTCATACTGTATTCTTCAGACCATCGACTATAGTTAGCTATGTGATTCCTCATGTTTTCTTTCTATTCTCTATGGTAGATGGAATATTAGGAAGTGAAATTTATAAATGATTTTTTTCTATTTTAATGTTGTGAGGTATTGTAGAATTGTGCATACTAGTTAATGCGACTAGATTTTATTGTACTTATCACTTTTTTTTGTCCGTACGCTAATTTCCGTTTAGTCATGTTGCAGATTAATAATAAATAAAAATAATCGCAGTTTCATAAACTCGATATCTCGAACCATCAGTAAGAATAGTTTAACTGAAAGACTATTAGGCTCCAGTCTGGATTTATGGATACCGTAAAATTATTTTCATTTAGCTTCGGAACAATTTTTTAGGAAAGTAATTCCCATTTTTTTTTAAGTTGACAGAATCCGCCAAGTTTGTTAAATTAATTGAAATATTTGATACATTTTTTAACCATTTTGGCTAAGGTTACCGATTTGTATTAAGAGAGGATTTCTTTTCCAATTGCTGGATATTGTGTTATGATGTAGTGTTGGCATGTACCACTAAATTCGTATTTTCAAATTTATGTACATATTTGTGATTATCACTAGCTTATCGGTGAAAGAAAACATGACTAAACTCTAGGTTGTGGAGGTCTGACGGCAGTCGCTCCATACCAAAATTAGTAAATTCGTCAAATAATGGATTATAATGAGCGATAACAATAAATTGAAAAATATATGTTTTTTTTAATAATATTTTGATTGGCGTTATTTTTTAACAACTAATGAATTTAGTCGCTTACATATCTTTTTAAGTAATAAAATTAATTAGCAACAGTTAAATATATTCCATCCGCCATGAAATTACTTATATTTACAATCTTTCTTCCAGTATATAGGACTATAACCACAGTACTGTAATCATCCTACTTAACACATTGTGTTTTTTCACGCAACTTGCATTGGATTCGATTCATCGTTTGTATGCATTGAATAACGTTCGTGTCACCCCCGCTGCTATTTACGTGTATATTCGTTATAAATGCTGTTATACCTGCTATTTAACTAAAATAACTGTATCAAATATAACGTTAATTCAAATATTTGTAACCATTATTGAAATAACGTTTATTTATTATGAAAAATAACATGTGTCTCGTGAAACTATTTAACGAATATTTCGTAAATAACCTCTCCATGACGACTATTCGCGTTTATAACGTGAATAATGTGTGTACGAACAATGCTTGCATTGCTTCTTGGTTTGATAGACATCAGCTAGAATGCTTTTTAAAACTCAGAGATCGTTTTCTGTGCCAACGTCGAAAGATACAATAGGACCACCGAGGGTAATGTTATTAGAAGACCGTAACTTGGTAACTGGTAATGGAATATCGTTATTTTGTGTTAACATTATTTTAAAAGTAGCCGAATATCGACTATTCTGGTCATTATTTCAATCCACTGACGATGTAAAGTTACTAAGTTATCAAGTTGAATGTTTTTACATAACACAATCGTAATGCTATGCTTAATTAAATATAACGTTTATAAAAAAAATAACTTGACGTTTTTGCGTGTGGGTCACATCAGATTGGATAACCAGATGGGTTAGAACAATCACAATCTTGATTAGCGCATTAGTCGAAGCGAAACATCAAGATACTATGACATTTTAAACTTTATTTCTCTTTGTTTAAGTTACAATTTTGTGTTTCCAAGTGAAGGTAAGTTTACTCGTGCCTCCAATCTGACTCGACTCCGATGAAAAGCGGCATTAAGGAATTATTTTAACGTAGCATTATATGTATTTTAGATCCACCCCTACGCAAGAATAAACTCCAAATCTTTGAAACCCTTAGCTCACCTTGAACCCATTAGTGACCCTAAAACGTGCATGATTTCTAATTCGAATTAACTACTTTGCAGTTTCAAGCAAAAATTGTTCTATTTCTCGTTGTAAACTCACGGATTTTTATTGATTTTTAACCATATATTCATATAAGTAAGTCATTTTTACTAAAGTTGAATAACTTTTATGCCAAACTATATTTATTATTATGTAAATTCATTACCGCTTCCAATTTTACATTAATTATAAATGGCGTCGTTGCGCGTGTCATTTTAATCAAACACACAGGTTTCTCTATCTCGAGCTTCTCCGTGTTTCGGAGGGCACGTTAAGCCGTCGGTCCTGGCTGTTGTCGATAGTTGACAGTCGTTAAGAAAAGTCAGCGGCCTTCGGGCGGTTTGGTCTCCACCTATTCGCAGTTGAGCGGCGTGGTGGAGTATGCTCTAAACCCCTTCAGTTGAAGGGAGACCCGTATCCCTGCAGTGGGATGAGTTAGGGTTGGTGTGGTGGTACTTAGAATACTTTTATAATAAAACAAATTTTTAAAAGTTATTTTTTTCCGTGTTCGCAAGGACGATGTTAGAAAGAGTTGGTCTGAAAGAGTATTTTAAAATAAGAATAGAACGCAGAAAGAAATACTTACGAAACGGATATACAACGCGAAATCAGAAGGATGTCGGAGCTGAGGAAGGTCAAGAACTGCCTACCATGACCAAATTGATCGTGATTTATCAGAAGGTTATGTCAGGAATCTTAAAAGATAAATGAATGTTATTGCAGCGAGTGAGGTATGTAAGGATCGACTCGTGTGGCGCTCGGTTCTCTCTGCCTACTCGGAAGAGATTTGGTGTGAATTTATAGATAAATAGGTTTCTTTTGCTACTTCTAACTGTAGAATTCATAAATTATTTGGACAGCGCTGTTCTTATAAACAGTATTGTACCATAGAGAAAGCGCTCTTTTTACCTGTTACTTATATGCCAAGTTATTCAACTCAACCCAATTTAGGCTCATATTATTTATTTATTAGAATTATTTTTGCTTGACCTGTAAAACAAAATTAATAACCGAACACGCACAAACACGCAATATAACATGTAAAACCTACCTTTGCTCATGGAATTAAGGTTTAAAATTGTATACCGCTATTCGTAGGAAATTATTTAACATTGTTAGTAAACTAAAACAAATATGTTTTCATAATTTATTTAAAAATTGTAAAAAGTGAAATTAAATCTGTCGAAACTTTCTTGGGACTTGTACATTGCCAGTTGAAAATTAAGCTTCCCCTTCAAGTTAACCCTTCGAAACCCGGGTGGTCGTATACGACCGCGAAATGTATGGGAAAACGTATATAACGGGTTCTGACTGCTCAATATTATTTGATAGCTGCTATATATAGTATAACAAATATTTATTTGATCTGAAATTTATTCTCCTGAATATAATAGTGCCATAGTCATGTTTAAAGAGCAGTAATAGCCCAGTGGATAAAGTACCGGTCTATACCAACTGTTACACGGTTCGAATCCTGGCATGTACCACTAAATTCGTGTTTTCGAATTTATGTACATATTTTGTAATTATCACTCGTTCGGCGGTGAAGGAAGACTTCGTGAGGAAACTCACACGTCCAAGAAATTATATTTCCTGTGTAAGGTCTGGTTGGAAATTTCTGAAGAAAATATGTTTAACAGCTATGGTACAGCAGAATCCTAGTTTGCAATTAACAAATGCTAGTGATCAATATGGTTTTTCGTTTATACTCACGGGTTGTTTCAATACGTTTCACGTTTTTAGATGTACAGTATGACACAGAACCTTATAACTGGGTTCGCTGCACAGTTTGAACTGAACAGTCACAACTATCAAGCAGACACACAAAAATGCTTCTAGCCTTAGTTTCTAGTTGACTTAAAAAATAAAATTTAAATTGTTAACTTTCAAATAGAAAGTGTGACGAAATAGTTGCTTTATAATACTATTTTCCTGAGTTGTTTTTTCTATCTTTATATAAATATTCCATTTATCCTGATGTGTTCGGTGTGATCACGATGTTGTGATGTTTAAATGAAGATATTTCACTCACTCTCTTTATAGAAATACGTACAAGTGAGGTCAGAATTGTCCCGCACTCAGGGTTCTACTCTAGGAACTCGCAAAGAATTCTCAGCCCTGGTCTTCAGTCATGTTCAATAGTGACAGCACGGACCGAAATGTACAATGATATTTATTACGATGCACGAAATTTATGGTAGTTATGGTACTAATATAAACTACAATTTAATACCTACTAGCTGTTACCCGCGGTTCCGTCCGCGTTGCCAAAGGGAAACGGAACGTGATTTTTCCATGGGAGTGAACTATTTTACCGCGAAATGTAGCCTATATCACTCTCAGGCTCTCTCCCACTATCTCCATACAAATTTCATCAATCCGTTGCACCGTTTTGATGTGGATGTTCTTGTCCTTTTGCCACATCAAAACGGTAAACATAAAAATGGAAAATTCATACAATTATTATAAAAGTAAAAACATTTATAATAATTGTATGAATTTTCCATCTTCTTTTTTCTCTTTCTTGTCTCGTCTTCTGAAAAAATATTGCAAAATTTTTCTTAGTTAATGTATTCAGACTAAAATACAACAACTGGGATTTTAGTTAGACAAGGGCAGTTGCAGGGTTTACATCTTCAACACAACCGTAAGGTGCCAGTGGCATCTCCATTGTAGAACATAGATTCTAGGGTAAGAATTGAAACAAAGCAACTTGATCTATCGATTGCAGTAAGGGGTCCGTCAGATTCAATCATTAGTTAGTGGTTAATGGGACAAAAAATATTCCTGATCTAAACTATATTGTATAGAGGCGAAATACGTGTTGTAAAGACGACGCCGTTACGACAAGCTCGGTGGCGCAGTGGTTAGTAACGCTACTTTGACACTAACGCTCGTGCGTTCAATTCCCAGACAGGACAAATATTTGTGTGCATGAACATGTCTGTTCGTCTTGGTGTGGGTGTTTTTAAGGTACGGCGTATGAGGAGACTGCCTGGAGGGTTGTTGTGTTCTTGCGTGTGAGTAATCTTCAGTGAGATCCTAAGAAGTTGATGTGTTGATGACAAGCTACGGTGACCGCGTTACATTAGGTGGGGCCTATGCTTCCTGACGTAGTATAAAAAATACAAAGACAGGAGGGTAAGAATAAAGGCAAAAAATTGATCTGAAGTACATTATATAGAGCCGAAATACGTGTCGTAAAGATAATTTGAACGGCTAAGGCAGCAATGGTGGTGGATGCATGCGGTTCCTGTTCTATATAGTGGGTAATCGTAGAAACGATCGCAGCAGTCAAGGCAGAGACGACTGGAGCAGCCGAAGCGGAGATGACATAAGCAGCTGAAATTGCGTCTACCACAGCAGCCGAGGCAGAGACGACCGCAGCAGCCGAGGCACAGACGACCGAAGCAGCTGAAATAGCGACGACCGCAGTAGCCGAGGCAGATGCGACTGCAGCAGCCGAGGCAGAGATGACCGAAGCAGGCCCACCACTGTGTCTCCTGTGTAGCCAGAATTAACAGCGGCGTCTTGACCGAAGCAGCCAAGGCAGAGACGACCGCAGCAGCCGACGCAGAAACCACCGAAGCAGCCGAGGCAGAGACCGGAACATGGCAGCGAATCTACCAACTGTAGCATGCGAAAACACACAAGCGGTTAAGTACAATTTGCCTGCTTTTATTTTTGTCGCAGTCTTATGTCTTCGTTTTACAATGGAGCTGCCGCTTTCGCTTCCGCGTCGCCTTAAGGTTGTGTTGACGAAGCGCTTGTTTCTTTAGTGTAAAGGCCGTCTTTTCTTTCATAGTTGATATATATGTAGTGGCGTCGATCATCTGAAATGATCTAACGACTAACATAAAATAACATGCTTCGAAACGTTTCGTAACATGATATTCTAACGACTTGTATCTACAGTGCCTGAGGATGTCTCGTGGAGAGAAACACACGTGTCGCAGAGACGACCAGAGTAGCCAGTGGCGGGTGCATGCGGTTCGCATTTCAGATGGCGAACACTCGCAGAGACGACCGCAGCAGCCATGGCAGCGGCGGCATGCATCTACTGACGGTAGTGGGTAGGAGTGCTGGCCGGCACTAGTTCGCACGAACTAATCGGTAGCGAAAGGAGACAAAGTAGTTCAGATCAAATTGCCTGTAAATTTGACTTTCGCAAAATAAGGCCTGAATCTATTAACTATTTAGAAAATTTCTAAACTTTAAAAATGTACATTATCTGCTGTTATTTAGGTAAAGCCGCAATTATTTCTGTGCTTTTGTCAAAGGTACATTTTGTTCTTGTTTTTGGGCACAAAAATTGATCACATGATCAATAACATGATCATGATGAGTCTTTTATGAAGCAACATTTGGTGCAGTGCATTGCATTTTTAACCGCCGCGAAATGAAATAGGGCTCACTTCATTTAAACACACAACTTAATGGATCCAACTCCTTAGCATGTCCCGTGAGATCGCGCATTATACTGTCTCCCTATATGTAGCCCAATAGCGGTGCTCAGATGTTAATTTTGCTTCGACGTGTTTGTGTAGGATAGTGAAGGGCGGGCGCACAGCATGCAGCATGGAGCTGCGGGTGAGGCGGCTCGGTCGGAGCTGGCCTGCGACGGTGATGGCGGTCTCGATGTGAGTTAGCATGAATATATCTGATCCATAAACTATATTTCTATTGTGCATCCTAAAGATAGTGGTTATAGGCTGGGTGGCGGAGTAGATTCAATTCTTACACGGGACAAACATTTGGGTGGGTGCATACACACGGTTTGTTTGTCTTGGTGTTTTTAAGAGAGGTAGTGCGTAACAAAACGGCGCGACTGACCAAGTACCTCTACCTCATAGAAAACCACAACCAAATAACAACTCCATATAGAGACAAGCTCTGTGGAGCAGTGGTGAAACACGTTGTTACGTTACTTTGAGACCGACGCCCGTGGTCGATTTCCACACAGGGCAAACATTTGTGTGCATAAACATGCCTGTTTGTCGTGGTCTGACTGTTTTTAAGAGAGGTAGGGCTCATAAAAGCAACCTCTCTGGGGAATTACTTTTACATCACAGAAAACCGCAGCCATATAACAATTCCCTGAAGGTTGTTGTCTTCCTGCATGTGTGTGAGGGCACCAGTAAGCTCCTAAGAGTCGCTGTGTTATTGCAAGCGTTAATAGGCTACGGCAACCACTTTACGTCAGGTGGGCCGTATGCTTATATGCGTCCCGACGTAGTATCTAAAAAAAAGATTCAGCACTGCACTTGTTGCTGTGAGACTCTGTTCCGTGCCATGGGCATTTTTTGACTCCCTATTATTTAATTCTTTGGCCTTTATCTCTGATTTACGTACTCTCTCCCTTCTTCACATAAACGCCTTCTATGTGCTCTTCTTCCTGTCTTCTCGAGGCATTCCCCTGCGCTACTCCGCGCATGCCACCCATGGGCGAACCTGCGCAAAACAGCGAAGTCCTTGCTATGTTGTATCTCATCCGTCATTATTCGGTAGATCATCATACATAGGACAGGACCACAGGATGTTGTCTCTGTTCTCCTCTCTTTCTCCTCACGCGGACATGCTACTTTCTTGTGATCCCTATGCATTCAGCCTCTTTCTGAATATGCAGTGTTGGAGGCCTGATAATCCGGCTCGACCCACCGGTTCTCTTCAATCGATCAGCCACCTCCGGGAAAAGCGATGGAGTTCCCTCTTCGTGTCTGCAATCCAACGGTCCTGCCACGCTCGCACCGTAGCGTCCTAAATAAAAGACTGTCATACGAGGCACCCTGTATTGAATATTAATATGGTAAATTGTTAGCAGGTAGCCGATGACGATGGCAGGATATCCCCTGGCAGCGCAGAAGACCCCACCGAGAGACCTGCCTCCACTAAGTCTGGAGACAGCGACTATCCTGAAACCTCTACAAAGGTACGTTTAAAATTAGTCGATTAGTAGAATTAGTCGTTCAAAACGACAAAGAAATGTCAATTTCAGCTGTCTGCAATAATTAACTAATATTATATTCTCAACACATCTATGAATTTTACAAATATTACGAGTTTATCTAATAAACGCTATGAGTGCCATCTCAGTGCAGTGATTGAAATATAAAATCTTAATATCAACACATGTATCTAGTTCTGAGTTTACCAGCATAAATCTAATGCTTATTTCTTTACAGCTTCTGTGTTACATTTTATGTTATTTAACTAGTTACTGTCTACCATAGACATTCATTGCGAGATTTCTTTACAATATGGTTTAGATTTAACTATTAAATCATTCTTTGTACCTGTCGATTACCTACATAAATTTTATTAATGTTACTCGGATAACGGATCTTCAATCCTACTTTAATTACGAATACTGATAGGAACAACCATAATTATTAGGTTAACCTGCGTGTTCAGTTAGAATGACACGCGCAACGACGCCATCGAGCTCTCACTGATACACACTGAATACTGATAGGAACAAGCATAATTATTAGGTTAACCTGCGTGTTCAGTTAGAATGGCACGCGACACGCGCAACGACGCCATCGATCTCTCACTGATACACACTGACTACTGATAGGAACAACCATAATTATTAGGTTAACCTGCGTGTTTAGTTAGAATGACACGCGCAACGACGCCATCGAGCTCTCACTGATACACACTGAATACTGATAGGAACAACCATAATTATAAGGTTAACCTGCGTGTTCAGTTAGAATGACACGCGACACGCGCAACGACGCCATCGAGCTCTCACTAATACACACTGAATACTGATAGGAACAAGCATAATTATTAGGTTAACCTGCGTGTTCAGTTAGAATGGCACGCGACACGCGCAACGACGCCATCGATCTCTCACTGATACACACTGACTACTGATAGGAACAACCATAATTATTAGGTTAACCTGCGTGTTTAGTTAGAATGACACGCGCAACGACGCCATCGAGCTCTCACTGATACACACTGAATACTGATAGGAACAACCATAATTATAAGGTTAACCTGCGTGTTCAGTTAGAATGACACGCGACACGCGCAACGACGCCATCGATCTCTCACTGATACACACTGACTACTGATAGGAACAACCATAATTATTAGGTTAACCTGCGTGTTCAGTTAGAATGACACGCGACACGCGCAACGACGCCATCGAGCTCTCACTGATACACACTGAATACTGATAGGAACAACCATAATTATAAGGTTAACCTGCGTGTTCAGTTAGAATGACACGCGACACGCGCAACGACGCCATCGAGCTCTCACTGATACACACTGAATACTGATAGGAACAACCATAATTTTTAGGTTAACCTGCGTGTTCAGTTAGAATGAAATGAGGTATTTACTAGAGGGGGAAAAATAAAAAGACGTAAATACCGACTAGGCTTTATTAGATGAATACGCAATTAGGAGTCGTGGGTAAGGTCGTGGTCTCCGCTACGGCTGGTCCGTAGACACTTAGCTTTCCGAGGAGTTGCAGATTGCACGCCGTAGATGTGGATAGGCGAGACGCAGCGGAAAGGTAGGTGCGACGGACGTGACAAAAAGTGCATCAGGGCAATGGGTAGAATTCAGCCTACTGAATCTTGTGAACCATATTTCATGCGTCTAAATGTTCTCACTTTCCCCGCACTATAAATGTACGAATTATCAGTTTTTGAAAACTCAAACTTACACCAATTCAACTTTATTAGCTCCGTACGTAATAAAGATAAAATTCGCCTCACGTCGTACAACACAGCTATGTTCGGTAGGAGCGTATTTGGAATGGCTCCTAAAATATATAATAACTTACCAAATAATATAAAAGATTCAACTATGAGAGAATTTAAACGGAAATTGCACCTAATTTTATTACAGAAATGCTATTATTTCGTTAATGACTATTTTTTTGATATATATTGGACATAACAATACAAAGATATCTGTCAACAACTAAACTTAGTAACAGTATTAATTCTTTTCATGTTTTGCATGTCTTCACAAAAGGTAAAATGTACACGGGAAATTGTCAAACCTTATTATGTACCTACATTATTGTGCAAATAATAATTAAAGTTTATTACCAATAATCCCTCCAGACCTCATTACAATAGACTAATAATTTTCTACACATTCGCAATAGTCCCAATACCTGCCGTGACCTGCTCATGCATATATGGTTCTATCGATATTTTTAGGAGCGGGTCTCGGGGGTGTACAGCATAACATGAATCTTCTCAAAAGGGCCTCTACGCATTGGATCCATATCCCCGCGCACGCCTATCAAATTACCGTGATAATACCCGTGAATAAAAAAAAATATTAAAATGTTAAACTGTTATTTGAATCACATACATATTCCCTATTGTATCGAGTCTTATGGTACTTCTATCTATCTATAACTTCACGCCAATGCCCTTGCGGGTTAGGCGGAGAGAACCGAGCGCCACGTGACCCGATCCTTACACACCCTACTCGCTTCTTTAATATTCATCGCTCTTCTTATGCACGCTCGCCGGTTTCTAAGTCTCCTTCTGGTGATGATGGTAAAGCTTATGGTATTATATATCACTTAACTGAGAATATCACTTATCTTTGTTCATTAATCCACAGCAAGCATCAACGGACAAAGACACCACGAGTAGTCCAGAAAGCAACAGTCTCCTGGACCCTTCGGTACTGTCGGACTTCACCACGCAGGCGCTGGTGCTGACTGTACTCGCTACGCTGGTCAAGTATACTACAGGTGAGTCAGAATATTGACTCACTCATGACGGGTTAATTTGTTTTTTTGAAGTGAAAACTTCTTTAGCGGCGTTGTGCACTTTTTGGGATGAGTAAAAAATGCTAAACTCGCGTCAGGACACGTGACCCTGACCGTAAGATTTTGGTGAGAATTAGAACATAAGTCCGCCTACGTGGTTCATTATGTTCTGTATTATTAATTGTCTTTTCCAGATGAAGACGAGATCAGGATACTGTATCAGTACTTAGCAGAGGGTTCAGTTGTGTTCCCCAAAGTATTTCCAGTTATGTAAGTATTGAGGTTTCTTTCAACATTTGTCCATTTCTAGAAATATCCTTTTCTCGAATTATATGTATAGACCTTTATCTAAATGTCCTTTTTGACGTGATAACGTCTTATAAATCGATGAACGCCGGCTGCACGCACGCACAAATAGCATGACTCATTGTCACGTTCCGCCTGAGCCGAGCGTGCAAGCGAGAGCGCGGAACAAGCGATAGAGAGGCACGATCGGCCTAAGCGTTCGGCTTGTGACGCATCTATCTCTCTTCTACTTCATCGGCCGGTGCGTCCGAATAGAGGAGAGACAGCGGCAACACACAACATACACGTGAACTGTTTTGTCAACTGTTTAATGTTTTCTTATGACGTTATCACGTAAAATTATCGTCGTAAACCGACTTTACAGACAACCAATTTTTTCTTAAAGTTAACCACTTCCTGGAGGTTCGGTTTAAAAATCGACCATTTTAAACATTTTTTAATTTTATTTTTCTGTTAATTGAAAAATTATAAACAGTTTGTGTCACAAAATATATATATAACAATAAACAAATTCCCTATTGAAAAAAATAATAATATTTAAAATTTCTTAAGCATTTAGAACACCTCAAGTAAGTGATATGTACGTGCCAGGTGAGGATAGATCTTTATATATCAAGGAACGAAAAAAGAAAAATCTTACGTATTTAACTAAAGAGACACACATGTAAATAGTCGACCACATACAAAAAATGGACACAGCAAGTTCGTTTCACGTCCCTCCAAAGCTTCGATTAATTCGAAAACTGCACGCATCGCCCGCTCAGTCCGACATTGGCCATCAACACGAGTGTACTTAGCTGCAGCTTAGCGTCTAACAAGTCTGGCCATAAATACTGTCACATCGCAACTTTTATTTTTTCAACTCTTTTATTATTTTGAATTTGGAACGCCTTTATTATGTTAAAAACTTCTTTTGATTTCCCGCAGTTTTACATATTTTTTCGTGTTTATTATCAAATTACAATATGAAATAGAGTGTTAAAGAATTGCATTGCCCTGCACAAAGTGGGTATGGAGCCGTCGGTCATATTCAAGATACTTCAAAAGCTTGGTATCAGTCGTATGTTCGTATATGGTACTATCGACAGATATACTAACACTACCTCTGTTGAAGACCATAAAAGGTCGGGGCGACCGCGTGCTTTAGAACTACAAAGGCTGTTAAAGCCAGAGTTCGCCGAAACCTCATTAGGAAACAAAAAATAAAACAAGACCTGAAGCCCGACGCTTATCATCGATATACTCGTACAGGACATGCCTTAAATCAATCCCTACAGTTGAAGAGAGTGGATCGATCACAACGCCTTCTGTCCCGATACGCAGGTGAAAGTCACAGAATATCTTCTTTACTGATGAAAAAAAGTTCACGATTGAAGAGCACTACAGCAAGCAAAATGACAAAGTGTACGCACGCAGTTCTAAAGAAACCGCCCAAGTGGTCGGAAAGGTACAACGTGGTCATCATCCTGCATCTGGAATGGTTTGGTGGAGGTTGTCTTATCAAGGAGTCACAAAGCTTCATTTTTGTGAAAAAAGGAGTGAAGACTTCAGCCAAAGTGTATCAAGAGACTGTCTTGGATCGTGTTGTGAAACCTCTCAGTAATGCACTTTTTAAAAATGTACCGTGGACTTTCCAGCAGGACTCTGCACCTGGACAAAGCACGAACTACACAAGCCTGACTCGAAACCAACTTTCCGGACTTTATAAGAGGTGAAGACTTGCTCACGTCTTGCCCAGATCGGAACCCCTTAGACTACAAATTATGGTCAGTTTTAGACGACATGACCTGCTCGACACGACACGCCGACATTGTGTCTATTAAGAAATCTCTGGAGCGTGCGTGAATCCGTAGATTCGTGGCCAGATACATTAAAGGCCTGTATCAAAACCAAAGGTGGCCATTTCGAATAGAATCATTTTTTTTTGCTGGGACTTCCAATAATATACATACTAACTGACCCGTCAGACGTTGTTCTGGAATCTCAAACTGGAATAAATATTTAAAATAATATATTTAAATAAATAATGTTGCTGGTTTTCCTACATGGGAATATGCGACATACAATTGGGTGTTAAACGCGCGAAATTAAAATAGTCAATAAGTTTTCTGATATACTTCAATTTTCTGCGCAATTTTCTTAATTTTTCAATCCGTAAGAACCTTCTATAAAGTATTAGAAAACAAACAAAAAAAAGATGAATGAAACCGGTTAAGTTATGTCGTGACCAAGAGAAATAGGGATTCATTTATATATATATATATATAGATATGTTTTGTTAAGATTACATTACTTCATAAAAAATTGCTGTAAACGTATTCATTTGTAACAGAACTTATGGCCGGACTAGGTATATATTGATAAAATGCAGACTTGCGTATGCTTTTTGTTATTAAGGATAATATTATTCTTTCAAGTACGATTATTTGGAAGTAAAAGTGAGTAAAATCTTTAATTTCAAACATCCATAACTTTGAGTATATAAATTACGCGCATGTAGCTCGCCTGATAGATAACACAAGCGTGTATCTTGTGAGTACAGGTAAACAATACGAATTTTCCATGAACGGGGAATGGTGTCTTGACAAATTGAACGGTCGTGTACAGCATGAGATGCACACATTACTTAAACGCGGCATCGCATTTGACTATTGCCTGTGTGTCAAAGTGTGACATCTGTTATCTATTTTTCACTGTGACCGAAAATGTAATTGGTTGGCAGAATTATGCCGTTTCATGAGTATATTTTTTGTGAGTACTTAACAAAAAAGTTGTGCAACAGTATAAGGTTAATTAGGCATGGATTAGGTTCATATCTAATACAATGTACACACGGCGACATCTTTACCGCAAAGCCATAAGATGCATGGGCGTAAAGCTTGGTCTGGCGTTGTCTGTACTCATCACTAACTTAACACAATTAACTGGCTACCTATAAGGCAACGTCGCAACATCCACATTCTCACCTCTCTATACAATGTCCTTTTCAATCCCTCTTCTCTAATATATCTCCGGGAGATGTTTCATTTTCGGAAAGTTGACGAACGCTTACGGCGTAGCGGAAATCCATTACTGAAGGTACCGGTCACGCTTACAAATACTTTTTGGCACTCATACACGGTACAAGCTGCACGCATGTGGAATGCACTTCCTCTGGAAATTAGGCTTTCACAGTCCGTGAGCTCCTTTAAAATGAAATTAAACAAGCTCTATGGTACTCCCACATCGAGTTGAGGTTAGGTAGGTTGTGTAGTTATCGTTTATTTAATATATATAATGTGTGTATTCGTTATTTATCTTATTATTATTATTAGTATTTTTTTTCTGTACAATAAAGTTGTTTAGTGTATTAAATATCTTATTCATATATACTCTCTTCGATCTCTTTTTCTCACCGCCGTTCATTGCTTCATTCAGGAACTCTAAAGCAATGGTTGGCTGGAAGAAATTCCTCGAAGGCATAAGGAATAAGCACGCGTTTGCAAATCATGTAATTTTTATACTTGTAAATAATGCAATAAAGTTATAAAACAAAACATACACTAATGCCAAACCTCAATGGAATGAAATACTATCGTGAGTACGTTCATGCTGTCCAGTGGTACCAAGAATGTCGTTGTATATCCCATGTATTTCCACTTCCAGTCACAGCCTCCTGGATATGAAAATCAACCATGTGCTGATGCACTGTCACGACCAGGTCATACTGAGTGCTGTTCAGAGCATTATACAGGTACGTGCTTGGTCATTTGTTTATATATTTCTTTGTTTATACAACGTCGGAAGGCGTAGAAACATACGGCCCACCTGGTGTAAAGAGGTTACCGTAGCCTATAAACGCTTGGAATACATTAAGTATTACTCGCGCGATGCAACCTCTGCTGTTAACACAGCAACACCTTAGGAGCTGGAGACCTCACTCACACGCAGGAACACCACTTTTAAACTCTTCTATAAATCACTTGCCTTGATTACCATGTTCGTCTAGGCAGGCACGCCCAATAACGCTGCCTAATTCCTCACTCTCATGAAATCAATGATAATATTTCAGAATAGTGAGAGCTCGATGGCGTCGTTGCGCGTGTCATTCTAACCGAACACGCAGGCTAAGCAACGTCGACCGCAACCTGTCTATGGATGGGTTTTCTATCTCAACGGCACGTTAAGCCGATCCCGGCTGTTGTCGATAGATGACAGTCGTTAAACTAATTCAGTGGCCCTCGGGCGGCTTGAACACTGGCCTCCACCAATCCGCATTTGAACAGCGCGGTGGAGTATGTTCTAAACCCCCTTCGTTTGAAGGGAGGCCCGTATCCCTGCAGTGGGATTAGTCAGGGTTGATGTGATGATGATGATGTGATTTCAGAACATGATGGACGCCAGCCAACAACAGCTACATTACATGCAGAGCTGCGGCTTTGGTGGTCTGTGGCGGTTTGCTGGACCATTCACCAAGGTAAGCACTTTTTATTTAATACTACGTCGGTAGGCATACAAGCATACGGCCCGCCTGATGTAAAGCGGGTACCGTAGCCTATTAACGCTTGCGATATATTAAGTATCACTCGCACGATGCCTTCTCTGCTGCTTACACAGCAACTCCTTGGGAGCTTACTGGGGACCTCACTCACACGCAGGAACACAACAACCAGCTCGAGAGTTGTTATTTGGCTGCGATTTTCTGTAAGGTGGAGGTACTTCTCCAGACGGGCTGCTTTTATACGTCCTACCTCTCTTAAAAACACCCAAACCAAAACAAACAAACATGTTCATGTACACAAATATTTGCCCTGTGTGGGAATGGAACCTACGAGCGTTAGGTGCCAAAGTAGCGTAACAGCGCGTTTCACCACTGCACCACCGAGCTCGTCAAAATATATTTTTGAAGTAAAACTTCTTTACGCACGCTTGACTTGGGGAGTAAGCTGGTGAATGCGTGACGAGAGCGTTACAAAAAGTGTGATCGGGCGAGGCTAACGAAAGTTGAGAGGGAGATATAAGTTAGTGAAGATAGAAAGAGAGAGAGTTACGTTTCGTATATTCTTTTTCTCTCTCTCTCTCTCTCATAGCGAGTTAAGTTTCGTATATGTAAGACACAGTGCAGGCCTATTGTCTGTATCACACTATGGAGCTAAAGAAGTTTTACTTCAGTCGTGTGGTCTAAAGCACACTCGTTTTTTTTTTATCGTTTTATCAAATTACACGTAAATGTGTTTATATTTCAGAACCAGTGCACGGCGGAGAGTAGTGAGCTGTTTGTGAACTGCCTCGAGGCGATGGTCGAGACGTGTCTGCCGGGAGGAGACGAACCCTTGCCGCGCGCGCCGCCACCAGACCCTGATGCTCACGATACCCACGAACACCGCTACCCTGGTAAGATAGCTGCATGATACGGCTTAAGGTTCCTTGGCATCTTCTTAGCGTTATCCCGTTCCCTAACCCATTAGGATTGGCGGGGTCCGCTACCTAAGACTAAGGATTTGGCGAAGATACTGATTTTTGCATGGAGCGACTGCCGTCAGACCTTCACAACACAGAGGGAAAATCATTCTTAGGTAAAGTAACACTTTTTTTTTGGTTCCTTTTTATCCCCGAGGGGAAGGGCAAAGGAATCTAGCCCATACAGCCAAGTCTTCAGTTTAGAACCATTTGAAAATCTTAATTCTATGTTCCAGCTTCAGGAACTGTGCTGAAAAAATACTTGGGAAGGGTACCTAGGTACCCAATCAACCCAGTTTAAATACCACCCGTAAAACGATAGTGATTTTTACACTGTTTTCTTGATGAACTTATTCACATCTTCCAAAAAGTGCATATTTTCATTACTGTATAATTTCACTAGCACTTATGTTACAAAATACTATCGAAATCGTCACATAAAACTAATTTTATACTGAATTGTAAAAATTTCAAGTATAACACAATGTCACTCATCAAAAGGGCGGGAAGAAGTCCGCAAGATTACACGTCTTTCGAAATATAATTTCTTGGACGTGTGGGTTTCCTCACCATGTTTTTCCTTCACCGGCGAACTAGTGATAAATATGTACATAAATCAGAAAACACGAGTTTAGTGGTACATACCGGGATCTGTTGGTCACTAGTTCTTTATACACTGGGCTATCACTGGTCTCTTCATGTCATCCTACCAGGGAAATACGTTTCAGAATCGTATACCTCCTAAAGCAGGTACATCAAATTCAATGCCGTTGATGTGTGATGAGATCTGATGAGGAGTGGTTTTTTTATACAACGTCGGAAGGCATTCAAGCATACGGCCCACCTGATGTAAAGCGGTTACCGTAGCCTGTGAACGCTTGTAATACATTAAGCATCATCATCATCCTTAGGAGCTTACTGATGACCTCACTCACACGCGGCATCACAACAACCCTCTAGGGAGTTGTTATTTAGCTGCGGTTTTCTGTGCGGTGGAGGTACTTCTCCAGACAGGTTGCTTTGATGCACCTTACGAGTACCTCTCTTAAAAACATCCAGACCAAGACTAAGAGACATGTTCATGCACAAAAATGTTTGTCCTGTTTGGGAATCGAACCGACAAGCGTTGGAATCAAGGTAGAGTAGAGCACGTTTCACCACTGCGCCACCGAGTTCGTCTAAGTATACCTTGTAAAGCAGATACATCAAAATGAATGCCATTGATGTGCTGATTAATTCAGTACCGTTGATATGTGATAATCTCGGTGACGCACAGTATACGATTTGACCAATCTAGCGAGACAAAATTCAGTTTCAAACTTAAAGGATTACAAATGACTTAAATTGATAATTAACACGTTATGCGATGAAGTGGTAGTAAATAATATACATTTATGTCAATAACAAAATTTATTATTTAAAATTTATTCCAATTTTAAAAGGACTTTTAAATCAAAAAATGTTTTAAATCAAAAAACCAATTCCCGAATTTGTTTCTCGACAGCTTCACATTCTTGTTTTATCAACGACTCAGTTTTTTTTTTATATATAAACTTTATAGTTCTGCAAAATATTGGTGATGATGGGCGTGGATTTTCTAATATGATAGTTTTACTGGCATCATCATCATTTCTCACAAGTCTTAGTGGGACCAACGATACGACAAACATGTATTCATCTGTATCATTGAAATTTTCAAATGGCTGCTTGTATAAACTGTGGCCTGAAGATCCGTCACATCCCCACTTGTAAATCATTGTGTAGCTCAAGCAATTTACGTCAGGTCTCAATACTTCTCCAAGAATGTTTTTGCATATTCTGCTTGCAGTATGGTTCAAAAGAGCTTGAAGCTCAACCTCAGCGTGCGTATCTGTCAGTGTGAATTTTTCTACAGGAGGGTAACTCTGTTTCTTTATTTTTGCTACTTGATCATAGCATGGATAAAGGGGGAAACCTCTTTCTTTTGACTCTTGTTGTATATTCTTATACGTCTCCACAGTGAAATTATTAGAAATAAACAAAGCCAAAGCTTTTTCCATTCAGATAAGACCGTTGTTCGTTTTTGGAATATAATCTCCTAGCTTTTTTATATCCAGTAGCTCGTTTCGGTGAAGCTGTGGAAACTTCCTGAATTATACTAGCAGCGTTGTTTCCCGCTGGCTCGCATACTATATTGGGCTACAAAAGATAACTGTTCAGCGTTATATGCTT
This sequence comes from Pyralis farinalis, assembly GCA_947507595.1. NCBI lineage: Eukaryota > Metazoa > Arthropoda > Insecta > Lepidoptera > Pyralidae > Pyralis > Pyralis farinalis. The sequence goes on from OX382263.1 coordinate 6,192,910, forward strand.
GCAACAAATGTTGAATTTTACGGTGTTTTGTTTTCTTGGAGCTATCTTTAAAACTTTTTTTGGTCTGCCAACCCTGGAACTTGGTTTTGGTGACCATTTCTGGAACATCGTAAGCATCAATTCGTCATTTAACCATGCTTCGTTAGAATTCAAAAATAAATCCAACCGTCTCTGTTTGCGAATCCATCTAAGACGAATTTTCTTACACTCCTTTTTAAAAAAGACCTTTAGGAGCTTTTGCTAGTCTTGTAGGAGGATAAAATCAACAAATCTTGACTTGACAAACATTAAAACTCGGTTTAATCGGTTTTTAGGCGGGGTAGAACGCCAAAAGTCAAACAGCGATTTTCGTCGGATTCGGGCACCTATAAAGAAATAAATTAGATATATTTAGAATCGCAATAAATCGCATAACCAAATTATGTTGTAAAAATACTTAAATTATAAAAGAATATTTTAAGCGCATAGCCGTGACTTGACTCAACTTGACTACCTACTATAAGACTTTGTGAATTTATCTTTTATGAGGTTTTTGTTGTTTTATGGAAGGTCTACTTTAACACAATATAACTAAGCCTTAAAACGTATTTTGATTAATCAAAATAAATTTAGGTATAGATAATTACCTCCAGTTGAAGAATCCATCACTAAAACGTACTTGAAATAACACAAAATAAAGAAACTCATATACAATCGCCAACGTTTACGGTCGCACTGAGCAAGCGGGCGACTACCTGAATTCAATACTATAAATTCGCTCCAATATTATTGAGGTGATCGCGGCGCAAAAACTGCTTTTGAATTCAGTGTCAAGTTTAGGGTTCATTCAAATGTGTAATGATATTAAGAAATTGCTCATTTTCGACATAATGATTTGAGACTTTTGTCTCGCTAGATTGCTCAAATCGTATACTGTGTGACGGTGAGTGGTTAGTAATGCTTCTTTATTACGAACGCTCATAGGTTCGGTTCCCACACAGGAGAGGACAATCATTTTGTGTGTATGAACAGATCCGTTGGTCTTGGTCTGGATGTTTTCAAGAGAAATACGGTGCATCAAAGCAGCCCAAATGGGGAAGTACCACCTCATAGGAAAACCGCGGCCAAATAGCAACTCCCTTGAAGGTTGTTGTATTCCTGCGAGTGAGTGAGGTTACCAACAAGTTCCTAAGGAGTTGCTGTGTTATCAGTTGCTCTAGTGTTACTTCATGTATTGCATGCTTTCATAGACAATTGCTTTACATCAGTTGGGCCGTGTGGTCGCATGCCACCCGAGTTGTATAAAAGATTAAGTGTGATGATGATAATAATTGTGAATGTATGTCTTGCAGGTGTGCACCGGCAGCCCACGCTTTACTGCTCAGGATCGGACACATAGCGAAAAAGCAAAGTAAGTTAATTTAATAATAATTAGTAGATTCAGGCGTTATTTTGCGAAAGACAAATTTACAGGCAATTTGATCTAAACTACTTTGTGTGCTTCCGCCCCGATTAGTTCGTGCGAACTACTGCCGGCCGGTACCCACCCACTACCGTTAGTAGATGCATGCCGTCGCTGCCATGGTTATATACATATTTCTGTTGTACCGCACTAATAAATTGCAGACACAAACGCGACCGTTTATAAGTTCTTCATTTCCTTTATGGTTCATGAGAACTGGAATTGATTGACATCCACCCAGTAGATTTGTCGTTGCCACCATCGTTGCTCTGGTCATCCCTGCGATTACCCACCATCAGTCTTGAGGTTATCTCAGCATGAGTCCAGCATCTGTAAAAGAGGTAGGGCGCAGCTCGACTGGGGAAGCACTCTCCACCTCATCGAATAACAACAGCCTTACGAGCTGTCGTGGTCCTGTATTTGATTGAGATTACCAATAAGCTCCTATGGTGTTGCTATATCAGCAGAAAAAGAAGCTACGCCCTGGTCATCTTTCGCAAGACACTGGTTTTGTCATTCTCTTCGTAGTTAGGGTGCACCGCGTACACGTGAGCCACGTACAACTTATGTTGTGTGCCGTGTTATTTTACAAATAAACCTATAATTTATGTCGAATGTTTCTTTTCAGACGCGTAACTTCGCGACAAACACAATATGAACCATCAAACGACGGAATACGAATATTTGGTCTCGCATAGACTTCTGCTATATTAACATTTCACGGAAATCATAGCTTTTTAGTCTATTATAAGAGAGCTGATAGTATTTTCTCCATGATGTTATTTTAACAGACTCCATAAAAGGATGTTCTAATATTCGTATTTTTTGTATGTATGTATGTTACGTGTATATTCGGCCACTTTTTACTTTTCGGCCGAATACCTATCTAAAAATACGTTGTAATATTACATCTGCATGAGATGCAACGAAGAGATCACACTTGAAAAGCAAGGAAATGCCCGGTGTGATATGTAGCTTATGGTAGCTTAATTTTTGAGCAGATAAACACTGAATCGTTAAAAGTATGTTAAAATAGGAGAAATAATAAGGTCTAATGGAGTGTCTTCAATGTCTCCACGTACATCACGTCAGTTAAGCCTATATAAATTAATATTTTCTTCTGGCATAAGTTTCTTCCAAGGTGCGACTTATGTACATGAAAACAAACAACTTGTTTTAAATGCTGTTAAATATTAAGAAGGGTAGGGTGCATCAAAGCAGCCCGTCTGTGGAAGTACCTCCATCCCACAGAAAAACGCAGCCATATAACAACTTCCTGGAGCGTGTTCCTGTGAGTGAGTTAGGTCACCAGTAATTGTCTAAAAAGTTGCTGTGTTAAAAGTATAGGTGGCATCGCAGGCGTTAATAGGCTACGGTAACCAGTTTACATCAGGTGGGCCGTATGCTTGCATGCCTCCTGATATTGTATAAAAATCAAGAAGAAATAACAGTTTAATATGTTTTTGTTGTATTGAATGCAAACAGTACAGGACTAATCGTCGTGGAAGTCTAAGGCATATGTTCATCAGTGGATGTCCTTTACTGATGATAATGAAGTCAGGAGTCGGCGAGCGTGCATGAGAACTGCTATAGAAGTTAAAGAACCAAGCGAGGTGTGTAATGACCGAGTCATGTGGCGCTCGGTTCTCTCTGCCTAACTCGCAAGGGATTTGGCGTGAAGTTATAAATAGATGATGATTTCTATATTTTATATTTAACCCCCGACGCAAAACAGGGGTGTAATAAGTTTGACTGCTATGTGTCTGTCTGTATGTCGGCAGCTCCATGATGCAGATTCAGTTTTTTTTTATTTGAAAGCAGATTTTCTTGCGGTGTTTCTTAGACATGTTTTATCAAAGTCGGTTCAGCCGTTTCAAGGTCATCAGCTCTTTCGTTTGCTGCGGTAGGGATCTTAGACACATAAGGGTATTTACTTTAATTTAAACACATGTGGGACCTAAAATTTGAAACACCCATGTATGCTACATAACCCATGTATGCAAGATTATGGAATTCTTGGTCTGATGCTGCAGCCAGGATATACAGCACACTAGTACACTCTTGAAAAAATAATAACAGATATGTTGTGTTTGGATTCGTTTTGGATCAGTATTTTTGATTATAGCTGCAATACAATGGTGGAAACACTCAAGTCAGGGTTTTTTTTTAATTTAATTATCGGCTTAATACTTCATAGAACAATGTGTTTGTTTTTACATGTATAGAACGTATGTATCCAAAAATGTTTATTATTTTGGGAATATTATATATAATGTACTATCAGCACTAAATATAATATAGAGCATATTATGATAAATGTTGTATTAATGATATTTTGTGTCTAAATAACTAATAGATTTTAGTGCACAAATAAAGGTATTCAGTATACTCCCATTTACGATATATTCAGATAAATATAGATATCTTTGAATGAAGGGCCTGTGTATTCTGTATAAAATGCATTCATTGCATTTTGAACTTCATTTCACAGCTCATAGCGGTGAGAGTTACGAATTTGATCTTAGAATTTTCTATAACATTCAATCTAGTCATATTTGAAATTATCATACAAGTGTCATTTTTATTAATTGTGATCAATGAATATTTTTAAGCAAAAAAGTTCAGTCGCTTCTGTATCCACTTATGTTTACGAGCTCGGGTTATAACGCTACTTCGACACCAACACTCGTGGGTTCATTCCCCACACAGGACAAACATTTGTGTGCGTAAACATGTCTGTTTGTCATGACCTGGGTGTTTTTATATTTATCATAAGTAAGAATTTATAAAAAAAATATATTTGTATATGTTTATCAGTCGTCTATGTGAAGCTTATCTTATGGATAAGATAAGCTTCACATACTTTGATTTGGTGCTGTGTAATTTGTCCGACCATACTTATTTAAAAAATATCTTCACTCAGTTTATTGACTTGTTGTAGGTATTTTGTTAACTTCGAGGATGTGGTGATGACGACCGTCAGGGTCGTAAACAAACATGTCACGAAAAGTCAATAAGCCTCAGCGCGGCCAACGCTTAGCTGAACATTTGCCACTAGACATTGACATCTCGCGGCACATTTGTTTAAAAAAAACAAATAGTAATCAGAGGTAGAATAATCCTGTACATATTGTTTCTTTTAAAGAAACTGCTTTAATGTTCCGGGTTCGAAACAATGTAAGTTTATTAACTCTTGTTAATTTGTTAGTTCGTATATTATATGTATTTGATTAAGGAATCCTAATTTGTACTATGGCTACTGAATCGATCTCGGTGGTTATTCACTTGGCTATCAGTGCTCGCAATCTAATAACACTGCACTACATTCTACATGAGAGTGGATAGAGAACTGGTCTAGTGAACAACTGGTCCTCGGTTCGAATCCTGGCATGTACCACTAGAATTCGTGTTTTCGGATTTATGTACCTACATATTTGTAATTATCATTTGCTTGGTGGTGAAGGAAAACATCGTGAGGAACCCGCACGTTCAAGATTTATATTTCGAAAGACGCGTGACCTTACCTAAGAATGGTTTCCTCCCTGGGTTATAGAGGTCTGTCGACAGTCGCTTATTACAAAAATCGGTATCTTCGCCAAATCAGGCTTAGGTATCGGACCCCGCCAATCCTAATCGATTAGGAAACGGAATAATGCTAAGAAGAAGAATTCATTCTCCAATTACAATTCACGTCTTCAATTATATTTTATTTCCAGGTAAGATAACCAAATTGAGATGGTGTACTTAGATTGATAACATCGTGTACGTTTAAAGAACTTGAATAATATCTGTATGTAATGATCACAAAAATAAACAATGTATAATACGAAACGTAGATAGAAATATAGGGATGCGTAATAAAGCAAATAAAATGTTGGGCAAAGAGGCGCTATGGAGCGGCGTGCAGTGTGTGGTAGCAATCATTTTCGTCGCAGTACTAACTTTAGCGCGGCCGCCGACCGCCGGACAGTCCCGAACCATCAACGAGAACCCCCGAGCGAAGGGAACGTCCTGCGGTTGACACTCTCCTTATTGCACGCCACATTTTATTTAATACACGTATATTTAATACATATAGGTACACTATTACATTTTACATCAAATCTGAAAATATCAAAATAACCTACGTGTCGCCTACATGTATGATGTATGGCAGAGAGCACTGATAGCCCAGTGGGTACAGATTAACCGACTGACTGGTGCCTCGTTCGAATCTTGTACTACTAAGTTTATGTTTTAAAATTTTTATATTTGAAGGAAAACATCGTGAAGGAAACTAATTCCAAGAAATTATAGTGTGTGATGTAACCTAAGAAAGGTCTGGGTTTTGCTCTTGAGTTGTGGACGTCTGACGGCAGTCGCTCCATGTCAAAATAGGTATCTTCTCCAAATCTTTTGACATAGGTAATGGACCCCGCCAAAGCTAATGATTAGGAATAAGGGTCATGCTAGAAAGGAGAAAAGTATTTGCCAGATTCCGCTACCTAAGCCTAAGGTCTGATGGCAGTCCTTAGGCATAGGTAGCGGACTTCGCCAATGCTAAAGGATTAGGGACAATGACATGTTGAACTTGATGCTGCTGTCAAATAAGGATATTTGGAGGAAAGAAATGTATAAATTGGCGTTCTCTATGAAAAACATTGCATTAAGTTCGATTCGAGATGTAAAAGTTCCTCTAAAACCCTTTTAAATAAAACTAAACTGTCATTATAAAATATATTGATAATTTTAATTGTTTAAATACAATATGTATTAGAGATGCACCGAGTACGCAATTTACATGTTCCTGCATCGCCTTGCCTCTGTTAAATTACCAATATTAACTTATATAATCGACACCATTTTCCACCTACACATCAAACATTAAAGGGTTTTTTAATGAAACGAAAGATTATTTAATTTTATATTAATAATTATTGTAAAAAAGCTAACATCACCTAAATTAAGAGGATATTTCCGCTTAATGAAGAGAAAACATAGTTAAATCAACAGAGGTACCTCTGTGAGCAATATTGCAAGAAACGGCGGGGGAGGGGGAGACAAACTGTGAAATCCAGTACCTGCTCGCGGGGGGGAGGGGGCTGCTATGCCGAATAAAGAGTTATAAACTACTACTCTGCGCATCTCTGATATCTATTATAGTTAAGTTGCATAATTATGGTAGTATATTTTAAGCATTATTTGCCTATCATTCGTCATTAGTACAAATTATTAATAATTGTTATTAATAACTGTATTTATTTACAGTTCACGCCGTCACGCCTCTTTAAGGTAAACATGAAATGTGGGTAAAATAATATTAATTTGAAATAAGCTTAAATTTTATATAAAAAAAAATTTTTGACGTTTTTAAAATATTTTATTCGAAACTGGAGACTGTTTACGATCTGATTTCTTTTAGGATAGCTGTAGCAAACACTATTTTGAGCAAAGTATGTATGTATTATTCACGCCAGGTCCCTTGCGGGGTAGGCAACGAGTAGCGAGCATAACACGCGGTCCTAACAAGGTGTGTTAAGACCGCGTGTTATGCTCGCTACTCTCTTATTTAGTCTTCATAGTTCTTTACATGCACGCTCGTCGGTTCCTAGGGCTCTTGACATCACCTTCTGATAAAACACAACCAATTTCGGTTATGGTAATTGAGTCTTGGTCTTCCTCGTCGTCTGACACCAGAATCCCTAGGAACCGAGCGTGTATGAAAAGAGCTATGGATGTTAAAGAAGCAAATGAGATGTGTAAGGACGGAGTCATGTGACGCTTGTTTCATCCTGCCTACCCCGCAAGGGACCTGGCGTTTATATATAGAATGAAATCGTTGTTTATGACTCTTGTAATATATTATTACGTAATTCTGTTTGAGTATAACTCTGCCGTGCTTACGATGAACTAAGTTCTGGCGTTTTTCAAGAAAAAACGTGATTTACTTTATTTATTATCTATATTGGCCGTATCTCTACTACATGAGATACCAACATGACATTTGTAACAAGAGAACGAGCTCGGTGGCACCGCGAATTTGACACCAACGGTCGATTCCCGCGCAGGACAAACATTTGTGTGCATGAATATGTCTGTTTGTGTTGGACTGGCCGTTTTTAAGAATGGTAGACCGCATCAAAGGGCTGTTTTGCGTCTGGGGAAGTACCCTCACCTCACAGAAACCTTGACTGTAACAAAAAATATCTTACACTGTATTTTGTACCCTATTTATATTCCGGTATATCACAAATTCCCATAGCAACGCTGTTTTCTATGTACAACCTTTAAGGAGGTAAAGCGCATTGCAACGTCCAATGAATTTATCACTTCCTTTATCACCAAAGGTTAGGGGTTCGATTCTCATACGGTGCAGTCATTTGTGTCCAGGAACACGTCTGTTTATCCTGATCGGGGTGTTTTTTGTATATCACAAGTATGTATTTATAAAAGAATTTATTTTCGTATGTTTATCAATTTTTCTTTATTCAACGTCGGGAAGCGTACAAGCGCATACGACCCACATAATGTTATCGTAGCCTATGAAAACTTGCAATACATGAAGTATCAATCGCGCGTTGCCACTCCTGTTGATAACACAGCAAATCTTTGGGATCTTACTGGTAATCTCAATCGGGTGATTACTAGTAAGCTCCTAAAGATCAGCAGGAACATAATCACCCTCCAGGGAGTTGTTATTTGGTTGCGGTTTTCTCTTATAGATTCCCGCGATACTTTGATGCGCCCTATCTCTCTTTGAAAAAACATTCAAGTCTCGACAAACAGACATGTTCATGCACACAAATGTTTGTCCTGTGCGGTAGTTGAATCCACGTCGGTGTTAAAGTTTTGTAGTAAAAGTTTTCTATGTTACATAGTAGATGGTATTTATGTTAGAATATATATTACAAATGTTATATATATATATTTTTGAAAAAACAAACAGTTCGTTATACACAGGTCAGCGAATCTGATTCGTGTTACTTACTGTTCCTTTGTATATATCTCTATAGTTTCATATGACATACATGTTGTATGATGTCAAGGATAATGAGATAGATAGGTTACGTACGTAGCTAGCAATATATAAAAAAGGCACACGCTATGGCGTATTATGAACGTGACACTAATTTATACATATTAATTAGCACAAATTATCACAAAAATGAGATATTCAATTCAAACGATGAACTTCGAAAGTATATTGAAAGCCTGGTTGATGAGTGACGTTTTTCGGAAGGTACTAAAATGTCACCCTAATTAATAGATAATTATGTTATGTATACTACCCCGGTAAAAGCAAGCGTTCTATCCTTGATCCTAAGTAGTTACCGTAGTGTAGTAGATCATCAGACATATCAGTTGTACGTCGCCGGCTCGATAAAAAACTAATCTTATGTTTTTTGGGTAACCTATTTTACTCACGAAAGTTTTCTGTTCGAAAACGGTATGATGAAGTTTTTAAAATGCCAGCTTCTTTTATATATTTTGTGTTTCTAGAAACTTAATTTACACATGTTTCATTTTCTAGAAAAACCTTTGTCCGATTATCAATACATGTAATTTTACTTTGACAGATGTTTTACCAACAATTATTTTAATTTCTAGAAGATATAAGATAGAAGTATGTAACTTTTCCATATTATTATTACACAGATTTTCATTGGCTATCATTAACAAACAGAAAAAGGGAGGAAAATGAGGAGGGAGGGTGATAAGATTTTTTTTGAATAACCTAAAATGCAGTAGATTCTTGGGTAATATTCGGCAGGGAATTGATCCACAAGCTAATTTCTGTCGCCTCGGAGCCTATTATTATGGTAGAAATCAATTATTACACCGTGCAAATTACCTTGAACAATTGTGACATATTCGTTACACACCATAATAACTTAGCAAGTTTTGACGATCTGCTTTGTAAACCTATCTACATCTTTAAACTTGACATCTCTACATAGTGTGGTATAATAATTTGGTAAAATCTACCAATACTATGTGCCACGTCATTAATGCTATAAATCTACTAAATTCCCAGACGTGATTGTATAGATTATGACACAAAAGAGTAAACAGAAATGATACGCCACTTCCCAATCATTGTTTTTAGGCAACTCATAAAAAAATATTTATGGAAAGAAACTATGTTACTAGTAACAATATTGTTATTTTTTACTATTCCATGTTGCATTGGTACTATATTAAATTACGTAAGGCCTAATTCCGCGATACCGCGTCGCCCCACTTTTTTAAATTTTACAGATTAATGAGTATATATTTTTGCGATATGGCCGCGTGGGTATTGACATCAGGCATCATAACTTTCAACTAAAAGAAGACCTTTATATTGTAGACGAAATGTAATGTATATAAAAACAGCCGTGTGATGACGGTTATGGAATGTATTTATTTATTTTATTTACGGTACATATTCTGGAAAAAAATGTGTACTTATATGTTTGTGTGACTTGAAGAATTGTATTCTTATAGTTTCGTGATACCAACACAGAGATGACACGACATCGCTAGGTCTATGATATCGAGATTTTTTTGTACATCGTCGTGAGGCATACAAACATTTCGCTCGCGTGTTAGCTTTTAGCTGGATGGTTTTGACGTAGCGCGTGGATTTTTGCAAGTGCACACTTCGCATACATAGCGCGGCTGTATCGCAGAAAATGTTTATTTTATTTTTCTTGACTTAGCATACAAATAGTTTTATTACATCACAAAGGCTTTAATAACAAACTCGAGAATGTTACAATTTGTTTAAACAAAATTGTTTAGGTTAGTTTATTAACACGCAAAATGTGTCACTACTGTTGAATGTTACGGTGAGACTGTCCACGAAAATGTGAAGTCGCTAAAAATATAGCAACCAACTTATTGAGAATTTTATATAGCATTAATTTTTTTCGTTACAGCGAATTCCCCAGTGTTTTTATTAGCGCTGTGACTTAACTCCCTTTGGTCCGGAGCCTACACTCTAATGCGGAATATATAATATAATGGTGAACTTGTTTATAGTGCCATGGACATAAGTGTGTTGTATGCTGCTTTACGCGCCATTAACACACTTTTCGCGCTATTTTATGCAGTTAACTTACATTTAAACCTGACAAAAGCGACATCTTCATGCGTTCTATCGTATTTTTATCTGGAATCAGGCCACTTATAATTTAGGTAATAGGATTAAATTATCCACTGTTATACAATTTTACGTTTTAAGTACACGAAGTTTGAGGTTTATTTTTGTACTTAAGGTCAGTAACAAACGCGCTTCTTCCACTGCTATGGCAATTTCGCTGACAGCATAACTCTTCCATAGGCCGTCTTTGCGCATTCAGCATTTTTGCTTGTTAGATTGCACTGAGTATTAGATGTTTATTTTAGATTTGTATTAACATCATACATTGTGAATCTTGAGTGTTATAAAGACGTGTGTATGCCAAACTGAAGATTTTAAAATTGACAATTGGAATTGCCAAAAGATGCCGCACCTGCAACCGCCTCGTTAGACCTTTGGCATACAATCGTCTAATTATATACAGTATTACTATTTAAGATAATTTATTGACTTGTCAATGCTATTTTAATATGAGAAATTGTTTATCTATCGATGTATAGTAAAAACATATAATACGATTGTGAAGTTTTATTACGTAAAGTATATGTTACAGAATCAATACAAGTGCATTGATTTTACAGACTACAGATGTCAAGTCAATCTGTAGTCGTGGGATGACTTTGGAATACTGTCATCTGACAAAGTTGTTTAATACTTACATTGCGAGCTCGGTGGCGCAATGGTTAATAACTCTGCTTTGACACCAACGCTCGAGGGTCCGACACAGGATACATTTATGTGTATGAACGTGCTGTGTTATTAGCAGAAGTGGCATCGCGCGACAAGCGTTTATAAGCTACAGTAACCGCTTTACATCAGGTGGGCCGTATGCTTGTTTGCCTCCCGACATAGTATAAAAAAAGCATCAGAAGAACAGGTAAAATCAAAAACCATTTACATATCAAATATTTATTCATATATCATACAGTCTTATTCTCAATATATATTAATAAATCAAATAAAATTACTTTGTTTCTGCTATTCCAAGATGAGACTCGATCTTTCCCCGATATCTCTTATGACTAAAGGCATAAAGTTCAAACTGCCAACCTTGAAGTCTAAGCTTGTACCATGGCCCCATGTGTGGGAAATACAATAGGAGATATGTCGAATGCAGTTGGTTTCTTTGATACAACTTAGGGCGAGGGCGTAAGGGCGAGGCGTTACGATAGTCACTTCTGAAGGTTGCGAACGGCGCGCTACACGTAGGTCGCGACCACGTGTTTGGAAATATCAAGTGCGAATGCTTTAATGTACGTAGTTTACAAGTATGTAGGAGCGTGCGTCTGTGTGTGGTACGACTTATATACGTACATATTATCACGCCTGTCTGCCATTAGGGTAGGCAGAGATTATGGAATGGTGCACCGACCCAAACATACCTCTCTCGCTTCTTCCACACTCGTCGACCTCTTTATGATGGGTGGATTGATAAGTCCGGTAAATTGAAACTAAGAATTACTTTTCTCGAATGGATGTACTTTATTTTTCAACATAATCTTTTAGTTTAGCGCTACACACTTGATTAGACGATGCTGGAGTTTTTTTGATCCCGTCTTTGATGAGCTCGGTGGCGCAGTGGTGAAACGCGCTGTTACGCTACTTTGACACCAACGATTCGATTGCCACACAGGACAAACATTTGTGTGCATAAACATGGCTGTTTATCTTGGCGTCAAAGCAGCCCGTCTCGGGAAGTGCCTCCATCTCACAGAAAACCCCAGCTAAGTAACAACTACTTAGTTGACTGCGGTTTTCTGGAAAGGAAGGAACACAACCCTCTAGGGCCTAGAGGGTTGTTGTGTTCCTACGTGTGAGTGAGTAGAGAGTTGCGGTGTTAGCAGCAGAGGTGGCATCGCGCTAGTGATACTTAATCTATTGCACCTCCAAATCAGTTCCAAATCTTCGTCTTCGCAAATTAGCCTAGGAAAGTGTCCCTCTTTCACGTTTTAGCTTAATTGTCAACAAACGCGGCACCCATCGTGCCGAAAGCTTTTTCATAAGTGATAATTACAAATATATACATGAATCATTGCTTTCTTCAATTAGCATAAGTAACATATACGTACAATACTCGTGCAGTTACCAATCATAAAGGCGAGATAAATTTAGTACACCCTGTATGTGCAGCAAGGATGGACTAAAACGTTTACACGCTATACGTAACGTTTAAACGTTTTAGTCCATTAATTTATTTTACTTACTACCAGCAGAGTCACTCTTAAAATTAAATCCAATCGAGTGAATTCGTATTGAAGTCTAATATATAGAGCAGTTTATATTTATCTGTCAACTTCATCAAACAATATTAATTTGATAAAGATCTACCCTCCAATTGAAGCACCATTGAGCGTAGTCCACCACACGGCTCCATTGGAAATTACCGATCGAGTCTTAATCATCATATTCTTTAATATTAATAGTCACAGAGAAGAAAAAAGTTGGACTTCTTCGTAATTCTTAACTTATTTCATTCAATCTCATAAATACAAAGGTTTACCTTTTAAAACATAATGAACATATAAAGGTTTCGAACCCAGAAAACCGAACTAAGTATCGCGCTCTGTCAAATATTCATCGACGCATACAACATGTACATTTGAGTATCGAAATAAATAACAATCTCCCGGGAGGGTCGTTGTATTCCTGCGAGTAAGTGAGGTTACCAGTGAGCTCTTTATGTTGCTGTGTTAGCAGCAGGAGTGGTAACGCGCGAGCAATTTTTGTATTACAAGCGTTTATAAAAATAGAGTATTTTTAATGCAATATAAATGAATGCAAAAATATGTACATGTTAGATACTTCGATGATAAAAATATAGTTCAAGTTGTTTGTGTAATCCACTACTAGTTAATTATGCGTATTACCTTTAAAGGTAGCAACAAGTAAAACTATATAAGGGACAGCTGCGTCATAGTACGGTTATTACAACACTTAATTATCAAGCACACAACCCTTGGGACAGCCATAGCGAATTCTTAAGTAGATAAAGTTAATAATAAACATCCTTTATTTGCTACACGTCTTTTTTTGCTTGCTTATATACCCACCAGTAGGGTTACTCTTGACACTAATTCCAATGTCAATCCAATTCCAATGTCAAAATTTTCAGTAATATTTCATAATTTCGACTGTAATTTGGTCAACCTGCGATTGCATCTTATTATTATTACCTAAGGAGACAATCGGGGATGAAGATTAAACTAATCCGAGGTTCTTGTCGTGATTCAAGAACTTAATTCCAATAGCGAGTTATTGGAATTGGTTTCCAGAGTAACCCTACTGGTCAGCATAAAAAAAAAACGGGTTGCACTCCGGGAGTGCCGGCAGAAGTGAAAACTTGAACATGTGGACCAAACAGCGATGTTCATAAAATACGTTGAACGAAACGCGTAAGCGCCAAGAATTTCATGGCGCTTATAACGTTTTGGTCGCGAGAAAATAATGCCCTAAGAACGATCTAGCGCTTCATGTTTTAATTGTATAATTAGAGGTAACTAATGTTTTAGCGCTGCAACGACCTTAAGTTCTAATTCTCACCAAAATCTTACATCGGGGTCACGTGTCCTGATGCGAGTTTAACATTTTTTACTCATCCCAAAAAGTGCACAACGCCGCTAAAGAAGTTTTCACTTCAAAAATCATATAAATAGGCCACGATTCCCTGGAGGTACATTCATTTGAATACGACCCGTCGAAGAGATAATATGGAGAAAAACGGAATTAGAGCTGTCATCAAGTCATCATACTCTGCTCCTCCGTATTCGCGGTTGCACGCTGCTCCAAGGAGTTTAAACTGGGCAGAACATCCACGGAAGATGAACATCGCGAAGGACGCCCATCCACGTCCCTCACTGAAGATAACGCGAAAAAAGTCGAAAGTGTCATGTTGGTAGATTGAAAAGTGACCATCAGGCATGTAACTGAGATCACAAGGGAGTTCTGGGTGTAGAAATCAGGACTAAATGCATTGACTTGTTAGAACATAGTTTGTTACAAGCATACGGCCTAGTGAGTTACTGCCTCTGTAAAAACCTTTTCTCGCCTTGAGAAAACCTCTGACCATATAGTACGCGATCATTGCGGTTCCAATGTGTGACAGACTGTATGCAATAAACGCTTCCTTTTCCCACAACTGGACGCATCTTCCATAGCTTTGTTCATAAGACATTAAAAAACCTGCACCCAGTAACCAGGGACGAGATCTGTTAAGGATAGGCTGCTCGAAGGGTTGTGTGCTGAATGGTACAAATTCATACATTTCGAAGTCACATCTAGTTTTCCCATTTTCTGAACTCCAAGCCGTCTGGTGGCTTCACTTCCACTTTGTCCTTAGCTACTTGGTTCCAATTGGTGCTCAAGACCGTGCCTCCTGACTCCACCTGAAAAGTATTTGAAATTGATAATTAAGCTGTTCGAGCTCGGTGGCTCTGTTGTGAATGACGCGACTTTGACACCAATACTCGTGGGTTCGAATCCCACACGAGACAAACATTTGTGTGTATGAACTGTCTGTTTGTCTTGGTCTGGATGTTTAAAGAGAGGTAGGGGGCATCAAAGCAATTACGTAAGTAGCAAAGTCTGAGGAAGTACCTCCACCTCACAGAAAAACGCAGCCAAATAACAACTCCCTAGAGGGTTGTTGTGTTCCTGCGTGTAAGGTCACCACTAAGCTCCTAAGTAGTCGCTGTGTAAGCAGCAGAGCAGGCATTGCACGAGTGATACTTAACATATTAAAAGTGTTAATAGGCTACGGTAACTGCTTTACATCAGGTGGGCCGTAGAGTTCACTGTAACTCTGCAGTTTTTACGTCTCTTCCATATTCATTACTATTGTCATACTCATTTTCATACCATTACTGGAACGCGAATCATCTTTCAATTGAAATGGCTTAGAGCGTACTCCACGCAGCTCTATTGGGAATTGGATAGCATCTTCAAACGCATTGCTGACATCATTCTACAGGGTAGTATGTCGAAATAATATTGTAAAATTTTATTAATGACTAGCTGTGCCCGCGACTACGTCCGCGCGGAATAGTTTTTTTTATTACTAATTTATATTAATAAAAATAAATAAAATTTCTAAAATAAAAGTAGGCTAAATTACACCTTATTACATCAGCTATCTGCCAGTGAAAGTCTCGTCAAAATCGGTCCAGCCGTTTCAGAGATTAGCCGGAACAAACAGACAGACAAAATTTGTAAAAAATACTATTTTGGTATATGTACCGTGCATTCCACAACTGGAGAGTTCTAAGAGGAAAAGTTCTTTAGAACTGCACAGTATGCATGCTGGGTGCACTTGCGGTCGTAATAAGGAGCTGTTGGCATACTTACAAAGCTTTTGTTCATCGCTCGACGAACTTCGTCGGATCCCTCTCCGTATATTTTCTGGAAGAGAGCGTTCAGCGCTGCGTCACCCTCTGGCTTCTCCTCCTCCTCCTGCGAAATAAAGGTTGACAGACAACCAGCTTCAGAAATGACTACTGAACCGACCCTAGATTTTTTTAACCAACGTCGAGAGATCTGCAAACATACGGTCCACCTCACGCAAAGTGGTTACTGTAGCCTATGACCGTTGGTAATACATTAAGTATCACTTGCACGAAGCCACCTCTGCTGCTAACACAGCAACTCGTTATGAGCTTACTGGTAACCTCACTCACACGTAGGAATACAACAACCCACCAGGGACTGCGGTTTTCTGTGAGGTGAAAGTATTTCCCCAGACGCTACTATGCGCCCTTACTCTCTTAAAAATACCCAGGCTAAGACAAACGGACATGTTCATGCAAACAAACGTTTGATAAATGATAAATGTTTATTTGCTCATGAATAAGGTACAATAGGTGTTAGGTAGATACAATACATAGGACAACTTATTTGTCATGTGTGGCAATCGAACCCACGATGTTTAGTGTCGAAGTCGCGTTATTAACCTCGGCGCCACCGAGATCGTCAATTGATGTTATCTATATATATGTATATAAGCATCCAACAAATAATGTTTTAGTAAAAGCGATATTTAATAGTTGAGGCATCGTCAAGCGCTGTAGATGTTAGTCGTTAAAATAACATGCTTGGAGAAGCACCTCCACCTTACAGATGACAAAATAATAATATGCAATTTGATCTATCCTGCTTTGTGTGCTTCCACCAATTAACTATTTGATGGCGGAAGCACACAAAGCAGGTTAGATCAAATTGCATGTAAATTTGACTTTCACAAAATAACACCTGAATCTATTAACAAAATAATAATATTAAGATAGGTAGGGTGCATCAAAGCAAGAGCAGTGATAGCCCAGTGGATAAGGAACCAGCCTGTTCATCAATTGGTTCCCGGTTCGAATCTCGATACTACTAAATTAGTGTTTTCGGATTTCAGTACATAGGTATTTGTAATTATCACTTGTTTGGTAAAGGAAAAGATCGTGGGGAAAACCGCACATTACAAAAAAAAAAAATCGGCCATGTGCGAGTCGGACTCGCGCACAAAGGGTTCCGTACCATTATCTATAAAAACGGCAAAAAAAAAAAAACACGTTTGTTGTATGGGAGCCCCCCTTAAATATTTGTTTTATTTTATTTTAATTATTTATTCTTAAAGTGAATATATAACTAAATATTCTGTGAATATTTCAAGCGTCTACCTGTTACCGTTATCAATATCGAGCAAAAAAATCACGTTTATTGTATGGGAGCCCCCCTTAAATATTTATTATATTCTATTTTTTAGTATTTGTTATTATAGCGGCAACAGAAATACATCATCTGTGAAAATTTCAACTATCTAACTATCACGGTTCAGGAGATACACAGCCTGGTGACAGACGGACGGACGGACAGCGGAGCCTCAGTAATAGGGTTCCGTTTTACCCTTTGGGTACGGAACCATAAAAAACGAGTGTGCTTTAGACCACACGACTGAAGTAAAACTTCTTTAGCTCCATAGTGTGATACAGACAATAGGCCTGCACTGTGGCTTACATATACGAAACTTAACTTGCTATGAGAGAGAGAAAGAAAAAGAATATACGAAACGTAACTCTCTCTCTTTCTATCTTCACTAACTTATATCTCCCTCTCAACTTTCGTTAGCCTCGCCCGATCACACTTTTTGTAACGCTCTCGTCACGCATTCACCAGCTCCCCAAGTCGAGCGTGTGTAAAGAAGTTTTTCTTCAAAAATATTTCGGAAGACGTGTGACCGTTACCTAAGAAGGTCTGGTTTTCCCTGTGAGATTGCGGAGGTCTGACGGCAGTTGCTCCATGTAAAAATCACTATCTTCGCCAAATCGATAGGCAAAGGCGTACCCCGCCAGTCGTAACGGAAAAGGAAACCATCCTGAGCAACCCGTTTGGGGAAGGGCCACCACCTTACAGAATACCGTAACCAAATAAAATAACAAATACCTTGAGC
Source organism: Pyralis farinalis (assembly GCA_947507595.1). Classification (NCBI taxonomy): domain Eukaryota; kingdom Metazoa; phylum Arthropoda; class Insecta; order Lepidoptera; family Pyralidae; genus Pyralis; species Pyralis farinalis. The sequence goes on from OX382263.1 coordinate 6,210,880, forward strand.
GTTGTTATGTACCTACCAGTGAGTGAGGTTTCCAGTAAGCTCCTAAGGAGTTGTTGTACTCACAGCTGGGGTGTGAAAGCGTGAGCATTCCTGATCTGTAAGCGTTCATAGTCTACGGAAACCACTTTAGGTGTGCGTAATAACAACTCCATGGAGGATTGTTCATGTTCATGCGAGTGAGTGAGATTACCAGTAAGCAGTAAGGAGTTGCTGTGTTAACAGCTGGGATGGCAACGCGCAAACGTTACATCCTGTATTGCGTTCAAAGGTTACGGTAAACACTTTATATCAGGTGGGCGGTGCTTGTGTTCTTGTGAGTGAGACAGCGATTAAATATACAAATACAAATTCTTTATTTGCAGAATACAGTACAAATTGATGTTACAAGTATTTATAAGTGCAGTGTATTCAGCTTGCATGCACGCGTGCAAAATATATATAATAGTTATTTGAAACTAATCTACTCGAATTTATAACATAAAATTTAATATGTACATTCTATTTAACATAATCTTCTGGAGAATTACGAGTATATTAGTGATATTAGTGATATCGATACTAAAGTGTTTACGGAAGGCTTTGTTTGTTTGTTTGAAAGCGCTAATCTCTGGAACTAGCAGTCGGATTTGAAAAAATCTTTTTGCATTTGATAGACCAATTCTTGAGAAAATTATTCAACATCGCGATACGACCCGTAGAAGCCGAGAAAAAAGAAAGTAAGAAAAACCGGTTCCCAAGGGATACCATGACACGCGCCGACGAAGTTGCGGAGTACAACTAGTTCCTTATAGACAGGCCAGAAAATTTGATGAATTTGAAAAAATCATTAAAAAAAAGCAAAACATAGTGAACAAACAAATGTTTATTTAATTCTCGGATATTGGGTCTTCAATTGGGCAATCGTGGTTGGATTATTGCAGTAAACCCGACTCTTAAGGTATCCCTAAAAAAAAAGTTTAGTGGTGTTAGGTCTGGAATCCTGGGCGGCAATGCAATGACACCTCGGCGCGATATGAGTTTCTCTGCGAACATCTCATTTACGATTGCCAATGAGTCATTTGTTGTATGGCATGTCGCACCATATTGTTGGAAACATGTTGCATGATTATAGGCTTCAAATTCTTGCAATTGCGGGGAAAAAAATACGCAAGATGGCTATCGTTCGGAATTTACAGATCATTCTCGCTGATTCTCAAAGAAATAGGGATCGATGAGCCCGTGTGCTAAAATGGCCGCCCAAGCGATTACCTTCGGCGAATGCAGATGCCTTCCATGATTTGAACGTAGGTATGTATGTATGTATATCTTCACGCCAAGTCCCTTGCCGGGTAGGCAGAGAGAACCGAGCGCCATAAGACTCGGTCCTTGCATACTTCACTCGCTTCTGTGACATTCATAGCTCTTTTCATGCACGCTCACCGGTTCCTGGGGCTTCTGACATCACCTTCTGATAAAACACGACCAATTTGGTCATGGTAGGTTAGTCTCGGCCTTCCTCGGCTCCTACATCCTTCCACTTTTGCATTGTATATCTGTTTCGTCATTCTTTCGTCCCGCATTCTTTCTACATGTCCGAACCAACGGAGCATGCCCTTTCTTATCTTAACACCGACACTCTCTTTTAGACCAACTCTTTCTCTCACGTCTTCATTACGAACGCGGTCAGCAAGCGTTATGCCACAAATTTTGCGCAATGCTCGCATCTCGACCGCATTTATTCTACTTTCATGCTCTCTCTGCCATACCCAGCTCTCACTTCCATAAGTTAGCGTTGGAATTAGCACCGCGTTGTGTACAGCGAGCTGTGCCTTCTGGCTTAGATTTCGGCAGCCTAGAAGTTTACCCAACGCTCCATTCACCCTATTCCCGGCACTCACTCGTCTCTCCACATCAGCGGTGTACCTTCCATTGCTGCTAAAAGCACTTCCAAGATATACAATCTCATTCACTTGCTCCAACACTACATCATCAACCATAATCCTAGTGTTCGTTCTGGTTGTCTCTCTTTCAAATACCATTATCTTGGTTTTCTTCGCATTCAATTGTAAGCCTTTCTTCATACAATCATCTTTCATTGTTGTAACTAGTGTTTGCAGTTCGGATGGTGATTCTGCTATTAATGCCGCATCGTCTGCATAAAGCAGGCAGTTGACCACTGAGTCACCCATTCGCATTCCCACATTCATATTTCTTATTCTCTGAAGACAACTGTCCAGATACAGGATGAACAGCCGAGCCGACAGCACGCATCCCTGTCTGACATCAATGTTGACATCAAACCAGGGCGACAAGCTGCCGTCCACCCGCACACATGCTGTACAATCCTCATAAGTGGATTGCACAGCACGGAGTAGGTCACCGTCAACCCCATATCCGGGCAAAATGTTCCAGAGATTCTTTCGCACGACTCTATCAAATGCTTTCTCAAAGTCCACAAAACCGCAGAAAACCTTCTGGTCCAAAGCCAGATGCTTCTCTACGATGTTGCGGAGTGAAAAAACTTGATCCGTACATCCTCTGCCGCTTCGAAATCCACCCTGTGCTTCCCAAAGCATTCCATCGGATTTCACCCTCATTCTCCTTTCAATGATTTTTCCATACACTTTAGCTGCTAAGCTGATCAAACTGATGGCCCTATAGTTGGCGCAGTCCATACGTGAGCCCTTGCCTTTATACAAGGGCACGATGACTGCGCGTCTCCAATCGCTCGGGACCCTTCCGGTTCTCCAGCATAATTTGCTCAAAAACCAGAAGGCGTCCCTAACGCAGGTACCACCTAGCTTGATCATCTCAGCTGTTACCATATCGATTCCCGCTGACTTTCCATCTTTCAAACTTCGTATCGACCATTCAATCTCATCCATAGTAATGTCTTCATGGTACGCTGGCACTGCCGAGTCAATCACAGACTCATTCACAATGCCAGCGTCATGGACATAATCATACATTTCTCTAAAATATTCACTCCACCGTTCTAACACTTCCTGAGTGTTAGCAAGAATGCCACCAGCTTTACATCTTATCTTGTCCATTCTGGATGCTGACGAACCACTTCGAGACTTCTTTACCTCTCTCCAGAAGAGTTTGGTATTTGCCTCGAAGTTCTTCGTCAGCTTCTCTTCCTCAATCATATGTAGTCTTTCACGCTTCTCTTTCACTAAAGCTTTGGAGTCATTCTTGCATCGACGGTATATTTCTTTCTTCATTTCTTTCATACCATCACTCTGGTGCAAAGATGATACGTAATCCAGCCACGCTTTCCTCTTTTTTTCCACGGAGGATTGAACCTCCGCATCCCACCAGGCATCTCCTCTTAGTGTTCTACGTCTCTTTGCGCATCCACATGCTTCTTTCGCACTGTCCACCATACTTTCTTTCAGAACTTTCCAACATTCGTCTACATCTGAGTCGGAAAGACTCGCGTTCGCAAGTCTTTCACTGACTAGACGTACATACGTACTCCTCACACTTTCATCTTCCAATTTTTCACTTCTTATTCTTTCATGGTCTCCGAAAGGAATACGCACTCGCCAGTGCCTCCACTTCTTGAAAAGGCCCACAAATCGGCTTACCACCAGATAGTGGTCCGTTTCAAGAGTGGGACCTCTGAAGGCTCTTGTATCCATTAACGACTTTCGGAGACGTCCATCTATCAAAATCAAATCAATCACACTTTTCTGTTCATTCCGTCTCCATGTGTAAGTGTGAATATCCTTGTGATGGAAGAGCGTGTTCGACACAAGGAGGTTTCGTTCCATACATACGTCTAAAAGTAACTTACCAGCATCGTTCACTCTCTTATCTCCGTATGGACCAAGCACAGCCTCATAACTGCTTCGCTTGGTCCCAACCCATCCATTCAGATCACCACACATAATTATCCGTTCATTCGCTTCGGCCAAATCCAGAATACCCCTTACAGTCTCCCAAAACTTCTCGAGCTCCTGGGGATCAGCAGAGCTCACAGGAGCATATGCTGCAACTAAAAACACTCGCGTAATCCCCAGTTTTATCTTAACCCAGAGAAGTCTTGGACCTACTAAATCGTAATCTTTCACACCAGCGGCCAAGCGAGATGAAAGCACGACACCTACGCCAGCGCTGGCATGAACGTCCTGGTCCACCCCGGACCACAGGGCCATCATGCCACCGGGCAGATCTTCGGTGTCGCTTCCCTTTCGCTTGGTCTCTGACACACACAAAGCATCTAGGCATCTCACGTTCATTATATCTATCAACTCATTCATCTTATCTTTTAGACCACCTCTCACATTCCATGTGCCTATACGACACTCGGCTCTCCTCGACCCGCCGGGATGGGCGTTGCGTGGTGGGTGGCGGCCCCCACCGCCGCATGCCTTAGATTTCGCACCGACGGGGGCGGATCGGTGCGCGTCGCCTCCGGGGGACGCCCTAATCCGCGCGTCTGTGCGGTTTGGGTCCAGAATTGCAGTCCAAGTGTTGGACTGGCAGGGTCGCGGCGTGCACGCTTCTGGTACCGACCCCAACTGAACGTAGGTTGTCTCCGGAAATGGGCTTCGTAGGAAAATATGGGTTCGATTCCCACACAGGGCAAACATTTGTGTGCATGAACATGTATGTTTGTATTGGTCTAGATATTTTTAAGAAAAGTAGGGCGCGTCAAGCAGCCCGTATAGGGAAGTACCTCTATCTCACAGAAAAATCTTGATTCAGAAAATCAGTGTCCCTGTGAAAGTGTGATTGGGTCAAGACCTTATCACACTTTCACTCCCTGTGAACTGTGTGTCCCTGTTCACAGGGACACTTATTTAGGTCATACAACTAAACTCGGAACGACATAAACGATGAACAACAGTGCACGCCATTTTTGTAATGTTTTTTTGCACATAATGCTCGCTGCGCACCCGTGAAACGCTCCAACTAAATTCCGAGAATCAAGCTACTCAAGCCCCTTCCGCGCGCCGCTTTAGCATTCTGTTCCAACGCAAAGGTGATTTTAAAATCGTACGACTTTCCGGCCCATCCTGTATAACGTATAGTACTGTATAACGTATACAACTAAGTCAGCGGTCTGCTTGTTTGACACCCGACTTAGTAAATAAATTGAAATGTAAATATACCGTAAGAAACTGACTTACCATTTTTTTCATATCTTTCTCTATTTTGTCCCAGTCTTTCTTGAATAACTTGGGCGGGTTCTGTGGTCCAGATGCGTCTATTACAGCTGTGCACAAAAATATATTTTTATAACACTGTGTATAAATATGTTTCTCTTTACACTACTCCACTGAGAAGGTGCTAGGGTTTTGTGAAATGATAAAATATAACTTCCCAAAGTACAACTGTTTATTCATACACACAATATTATATGCCAATACGGGTGCCGTTATAATACGGGATATGTATCACTACTTAGGGCGCTAGGAGACGACTGCTTTGCAAATGGCCGTGCCTGGCCCGACACGGCGCAAACGCCGCGTAAGCATATTGTGTCCCTACACAATATCCCCCTTCAAAAAAAATTTTTAATACAAAAAATTTTGGAGTTGCGTCGTAACAGACGAACATATACTCGATATGAATTGTATGCCTAGACCTGCGCGCTCTGTACTGCGCGTAATGAAATTTGAACCTCGCGTCACGGCGGCGGCGCCGGGCGCTTCGCGGAATGTCACAATTGCTATACCTACATACAATTCATACCGATGAATGACGCAATCTCTACCTTGTAATTCACATACGTCGCTATGCGCCTTACTTGCATTTAAGGCTACGCTCACACGTACGAAAAATTATTACATCTACATCACAACATTTAATTTTCACAACAAAAAATCCTAAATTCCGTTAAATCCAAACATTGAAAACATTGCATCATCTAAAGTTCAAATTCTTGCTAAGTACAATTATGCTTAGTTGCAAGTCTGCATTCTGAACAACAAGTCTATAGTTTCGTTACGTTGCATTTTACTATCGCAACTCTGTACATCCTGTGTGCTATGGGCAAACAAGGTATCACTTTACACTAGGTACGTTACTAAAAACAATCGACAAAACAATTATTGTGAAATGTATATCTACTCAGCTCATTTCACCCGACGACATATTACTAGGCTTTGACACTGACCTCTCTTGGAATATTTAACATATGTATAACAATCAAACTATCTCAATACTATTTAACAACAATTTGCTCGGTTGACCTAGAATAATCTAACAAATGACACGTGTTTCTATGAATCGGGAGCAGCGTCATCGCTCCGCTTACCCAGCCCTGAGGAATGGCTCGCTCCTTTACGCGACGCGCGGATTCCTGGGTGGTCCTTATCCTTGACAAAAACATTTACAGTTACACTTGACAGATAAATAACCTATTATTATCACAGTTTGACTCAATGATTGCTCCTCGAGAACGTTGCCAACTACCTCAGCTCTTTAGCCTGAGGGTCTATGTGTTACTTAGGAGGAGAAAACGTCTAGGGTTTGTGACTTCTATACACTACATCTTGACGTCCCTAAGCCTCTACATACCTGATTGCCTCGAATGCCTAGTATTCTTCCTTAGGCCAGACGAGCAATGTACTACAAAATGCAAAACGTTCGAGCAAAATACTATAAGATAGGTTATTTATCTACAAATTCAGCTTTAGGTGTCAACCGTCTTAAATTCTCAAAATATTCTCATTCTCTAATTACGTTTTCTAAAAATTTCAACTACATGTACAGTTCACATTTACGCCATTTTCATACATCTACATCATAGTAAATAATTCCGTTTATCGCTACATACATTCTATACCAATGATTTCGCGTGTCTAAAACAGATATATTACACTATGGATGTGTCTTTAAAAAAAAAAATCACTTTGATTTTCACTTAATACACTTTAATGCACTTGATGCTCTTTATTACTTCACTATGATCGGTTACCATGCTTTTTCTGTTACTACTGCTATTATGCTCTTTGAAGCTACCACTCCTTGTGGTTATTAAAGTTGTTAATCACTAAGGTCTGCCTCTCTGGTTGTCGTCGGTATCGTGTTAATTCATAAATCGGTGATTTGTTTTCACATAGGTAAATGTTGTGGGTTCAAAAAAACGGCTTCTGTGCGAATACATCAGTGTCGCGGCTGGTCTGCCCAAAAATCCGGTAATCGTGACGACAATGACACGGCGGCCAAATCCGCCTGCCTGTCGGCTAAGCTGCGCGCGTCAACCGCAGCCCCGCTGCCAGCCGGCAGCTGTGCACCGCTATCACCCGCGACGTTTATTCCTTGCATTTTCTACAAGTTCGGTGTGGTGGAGCACTGATTTTGATCACGGCACTATCTTTGTTCGCGCTCTCCCCGTATTGGCAAATGAGTCGCCCCCTTTTTGTGCACACAACTAAAAACACAAAAATGTTCGCACTATTGCTTTTCACAAAACCGCAAAAAAAAAATGTTCTTAAGTCCGAGGTCACCACTGTATAAATATGTTTCTCTTTACACTACTCCACTGAGAAGGTGCTAGGGTTTTGTGAAATGATAAAATATAACTTCCCAAAGTACAACTGTTTATTCATACACACAATATTATATGCCAATACGGGTGCCGTTATAATACGGGATATGTATCACTACTTAGGGCGCTAGGAGACGACTGCTTTGCAAATGGCCGTGCCTGGCCCGACACGGCGCAAACGCCGCGTAAGCATATTGTGTCCCTACAACTGTAATGAAACACAATATAATGTCTACACCTTCTTTTCATCACAGCACCGCTCGCCAACGGCGGGGAGTTCACCCTCACACAATGGAACCGCAATGATTGCGTACTGTATGCGGTTCCAGAAAAGTTTTCTTCCGAGAACGGAAGTTTTCTCATATTGTTTTTATACAGCCAGCTAGGGCAGCAACGGTGGCGGGTGCATGCGGTTCACATTTCAGATGGCGAACACTCGCAGAGACGACCGGAGCCATGACAGCGGCGGCATGCATCTACTAACGGTGGTGGGTGCCGGCCGGCACTAGTTCGTATAAACTGATCAGTAGCGGAGGCATACAAAGTAGTTTAGATCACATTGCCAGTAAAAAATAATTCTAAATTGAATATTAGAATACGTTATAAACTATGTTACTTTTTCGCGATATGTAGGTTGAAATTGAAAATTCTCCATTTACCCTTTCCAATCTCTATTATGAAGTGTATCTGTCAAAAATAGTTCAATCTCGCTTTTATTTCAAAGAAGAGCCTTATGTTAAAAAGAACTTGATATTGTAGAACTGCGGGTACGTCGTGTCTCAAGACACTGTACCATTCGCGAAACAAAAATTGTAATTCTAATGATAACATATAGGTTGTCTTAGGTTTTCGCGATTGTTACACATTGAAATTAAACTATTTTTAACGGAAGTATCGCGTGTTTCATTTATTTTGTTGAAACCTGACGTTTCGAACTGTTAGTCGGGTCCACTTAGTTGTTATAAAAAAAAAACAACTTTTAGAAAAACCCACACTTAATTTATTTAATTGTCACAGTTTTATTTCTTCACTACAACTATATACAGTTCACTTTATATACTTTATATATGTATCGCACTACTTCCGTGATATATACTCTGGACTTAGAGTTGTCCGAGCAAACCGGCAGTATTCTGTTAGCTTAGCTAGCTATCCCAGCCGGCAGGCAGAAACCGGGTCCGTAGCTGGGCAGCAGTTTGGCTAGTAGAATAACGACTGACTATCATTGAAGATTGTATCGATTATATAGGCATAATATCGCTGATCTGTTATTTCCAATATAGTGAAACAGCAAACTAAGCAATATCATGCTAATATATGGATGTAACACCTCCCCCGTTTAAGATGAAGCATCTAGAAAAAATGATGCGAATGGAAAGAAGTAGAGCGATATTAGGTGACATAAGACATAGTATAGACATAGAATAATATTATAATTATTTAAGACATAGAATAACACTGAAATTATTAATAGTGTTACAAGCAAGAGAAGTCATTATATTTAATTTGCTAGACTTAACTAATATAAACTTTATATAATTCTGAAATAAAGAGATACTCTTAAGTTTAATATATTTTATACTATTTAATATTCTAGGTTTCGTCTTAAACTATTTGGGGAATTTTCCGTACTACTATCGTTTATTCTATTAGATAATTCAAAATTAGATGTTCTAGTTGTAATATTACTATTGGGTTTATTGTAACAATGGTTAAATACATTTATACAACAGCCAGAATTACGTGAACGATTACTTTGAGATTTACGGTGACAACATTTCTTATAAATCTTATATAATATAAAGGTAAATATTATTACAGATATAATAGTAGTTAATGTACTAAAATAACTTCCATAAGTAACATGGTAGGGTTGGTTTTCAATTTTTGTTAATTCATCATTAAGGTGATTTAATCTGTGTGAGGCATATTGTAAAGAGTCTAAGTTAATATGAGATAATTTAATTGGCGTTAGATATGGAAGCGTACTGTTTACTTTTCTTTTGGAACAGCAGTCGTCTTGTATAATATTAAATTTAGGTGTTGGTAAATATAATTTTGATTCATATTCTACTGAAGGTATGAATTGTAGAAGTTTATGAAACGCTTTACAATTTCTAGGTAGTGTGAGGATTCCTGTTCCAATAATATCATTATCAGTAATTCTATCATCACAATTGATAGTCAATTTAGTAATATCAGATTGTACATATATCCATTTGTTATTATTAAGTTTCTGCCAAACATCAATTTTACCTATCATTATCTTATAATTACATGTATCTGGAATTTTATTAACATATTCCGTTAATATAGTCACTTCACATATTGGATTCGTCACGGTTGATAGTATATTAGTTAACTTGCACGAATAGTGGTCTTTGGATAACACTTTGCACTCATTCACTGAATCTAAAGTTGAATATGTTATTTTATCATCTGTAATAGCCAGATATTTTGCGGTTGGATTTATCATGGCGAATGAAGTTGGATTGTTAATATCATGAGCTGTTGGAAGTGCATATAAATGGTAAAGGTTATACTCAGTCGGAAGAACTAATGGTATTTTGACAACAAATATTAGTTTTGTGTCATTAATAAAACTAGATATATCGGAAATATCTAGAAGAATATGCATGTTTTCTAAATGTAGAGGAAGTGGAAAATTTTGAGCTATATGATTTTGATTTGAACTTAACTCATTGTAAAGTTGCATTGGCGATAATACCGATGGGTGAACTATATTCTGTTTACCAAAAAGAATTGAGTCAATGATGTTTTCTAGGTGGAAATTAATGGTCATAAGCGAGCTTTCCAATGCACTGAAGGTGAGTGCTAACTGGTTGGTTACGGCTAATTTATCAGTACTTTGAAGCACGTTTTTTAAAATTTTATTAAGTTTTACCATATTATTGTTGAGTGTCTGTTCGTTGTCATTTAATTTCTCAATTGTGTTATTGAAGGATTTTATTGTAGAAGAGACTACATGAATATTGTCTTTCATAAGGGAAGCTATCTTTCGTTGGTCGTCTTGAACTGCATTTATTGCATCAGAGAATAATTTCGCGTCATCTTCATCTAAAGATCCGAAAAGTTGTTTAAGGATTGGACCACCTATTCCAAACCAAGAGCGTTTTGTTCGCTTGTTACTGGTAAGGTGAGATAATGATTTATAATTCTCGTCGACGTTATTTAGTAAACTTTCGAGTGGATTTAGAACATTAGTACAGTCCGTTTGCAGCTTGGATGAGGAGAATGTGTGACAAGATGTCCATGCAGTATTTAATACATTTTTCATGCCTTCAAGATGAGGACTGATATATGAGAAATCTGTGTAAGTTATAACATTCCAGAAACTATTATAGTACGTTAATATACCTAAGTTGTCGAAGTAAAGACCCGGGCTGTTAATTACCGGTGTAATCAACTCGGTGGTTACGATGGTCCCTGGCATGATGGCCCTGGAATAGAATTATCATGTGCTAACTTAATCTCGTCGAAATGGTAGCGCACTTGTTTCCTATTTACTTGAATCGTGACATTATTATTGTTATGAATTTTAAGTATTTTGTAAGGTCCTTTCCAGACAGGAGATAAAGCTTTGCGCAGTCTATGATGATGTTTAATATAAACTAGATCTCCAACATTATAGGTTTTCTCTCTAGTATGTTTGTCGTAATATTGCTTTGACCTTTCTTTGCTTCTAGTGATATTCTCTCTGGCTAGATTTCGAGTGTTAACTAGTTTATGTTTTAGTGTTTTAATATAGTCTGAGTAAGTGGCTGTAGGGATGATATCATAGATAGAGCTAGGAAGAAAGGGTTTGCAACCGAAGAGAAGTTCGTGAGGTGTGAACTTCGTAGATGTATGAACACAGGAATTGTATGAAATAATAGCGGTCGGTAAATATTTATGCCAGTCGTCATGGTTTTCATTAACATACGATTTAAGGTATTCTTTGATAGTGCTGTGATTTCTCTCGAGGGCTCCGTTGGTTTGAGGATGATAAGGAGACGAAAAGAGATGTTTGATTTTAAACAAGGATGTTATCTGTTTATATACATCAGCAATGAAATGAACACCTTGATCAGAAAGAATAGTTTTTGGAATTCCAAAATGAGTAATAAATTTTAAAAGAGAATCTGCAGTCTGTTCTGCTGTAGATTGGGTTATAGGGTAGGCCATTGAGTATTTAGTCAGATCATCCTGAAAAGTCACAATGTATCTGTACTTTTCAGAACCTGATTCAGGAAGAGGGCCCACTAAATCTGTAGAAATTCTCTGTAAGGGTTCATGAGAAGTAGAAGTAATTTCCATTGGAGCTCGGTTAGTAGCTCTCAAGGGTTTATTCTTTTGGCAAAGCGTACAATTTTTTACATAAGATTCTATGTCTTTTTTCATACCCTTCCAGTAATAGGTATCTTTAAGTTTATTATACATACGATTGGAACCAATGTGGCCTCCAATAGGGGAGTCATGATTGTCTTTAAGGACAGTAGGAATCTCATTGGGAGTAGGATATATGATTTTATTGTGATATATGTTTATTTTTATCTTAGTGTTATGAAAAATGTAGGCTATCATGTCATATATTAATAAGAATTGCAATTTATCGTAAGGGTTACTAAAGTCTGCAATAGCTATCTCTGTAATTTCAGGAAAAAATATTATCAAATGGTTACGTAATTCTTGGAGAACTTTAAAAATATCTCTGTATGTTGTGGAGTCATAATGATGTACTTTCGTAAATAAATGAAAATAAGTTTTGTTATTAGCTGTGGTTGTTTTAATACTATGTAATGATCGGTCTGACATTGCAAATTGATTTCTGTCTTCTAGTAATTCCAGGATATTATTACAATAAGGATTTGACTCGTCTAAATCAATTGAAGTAGGATATACGACATAAGGACATGAAGTTTCTAGAAGATTTTGATTTGATTCGCTAATTTGTGTATCTAGGATTGTGGGACTGGAGCGTGAGCGAATAAAGGATTCATACGTGAGATTATCGTCAAAATTAATTGTGTCAATGCTGTGTATAGGAGGTCTAGATAAGGCATCAGCATTACTGTTTTGTTTACCAGGCTTATAAACAATTTCATAGTCGTAGTCTTCTATTTTTAATCTCCATCGCAACAGTTTGCTACTGGGATCTTTACAATTCATAAGCCAGGTTAATGGTCGATGGTCCGTGACTATTTTAAATCTACGGCCATAAAGGTACGGTCTAAATGTCTTAAGTCCAAATATGATTGCTAGAAGTTCTTTCTCAGTAACACTATAATTGCCTTCGGCTTTATTAAGTGTTCTGGAAGCATAGGCTATGGGGAGATCTTTTCCAATTTCTCCTTGTGATAAGATTGCACTTATAGCATAAGCTGAGGCATCTGTAGTAAGGACAAACTCGTTAGAGAAGTTAGGATACTGTAGGATTGGGGCACTGGTGAGCATTTGTTTAAGAGTACTGAAGGCAACATCTTGTTCTTCAGTCCAAATATATTCTACATCTTTTCTAAGAAGCGAGGTAAGGGGTTTAGTAACTTTAGAGAAGTCTTTAATAAAGCGGCGATAATATCCGACGAGACCTAGGAAGGCTTTGATTTGTTTAGGATTTTTAGGAATAGGATAGTTCGTGACAGCTTCGACTTTATCTGGATTAGGTGAAACTCCTTTGTCCGTAATAGTGTGGCCAAGATAAGCTACTTCTTTTCTAAGAAACTCGCACTTATCTGGTTGTAATTTTAAATTATGATGTCTAAGTGCATTGAATACAAGTTTAAGTTTTTCTATGTGAGAGTTTAAGTCGTGTGAGTAAATGATAACGTCATCTAAATAAATAAAACAATGTAGACCCTGAAGGCCTGATAGAGCACTATTCATCAAACGTTGAAAAGTGGCTGGTGCGTTTTTAAGTCCGAATGGCATTCGTGTATATTCGAAGTGTCCATTGGGTACTGAAAATGCAGTTTTAGGTGCATCATCTTCATTCATGAGAATCTGATGGAAGCCAGATGCAAGGTCAAGCGTACTAAAATATTTACTATGACCTAGCTGGTCTAAGATGTCGGTGATGTTAGGAATAGGATATGCGTCGCCTATAGTAATATCGTTGAGCTTCCTATAGTCTACAACGATACGCCATTTCTTTTGGCCTGAGGCATCATGTTTTTTGGGAACGACCCAGATAGGAGAAGACCATGGAGAGCTTGATGGTTTAATTATCTTTTGGTCAAGCATTTTTTTGATTTGTTTGTTTACTTCATCCTTGTGGCATTCGGGATATCTATAGGTTTTTGCATGTATTGGTTGAGATTGAGTAGTTTTAATTTCGTGTTTAATGGTACTGGTGTGAGTTAAGGTATCACCATTTAAATAAAATAAATCCGAGTATTCGGAACAGAGATCAAGTAGTGCTTTTGATTCCTCGGAATTGAGATGAGATGATCTTATTTGAGATTTGACTTGATTGATTCTCTCTGAATATATGTTTGTGGAGTTAACTGGGCATTTGATAGAGTCGATTTCATTTGCAACATCACAAGGTTTAAGTGTTACGTAAAGGGATTTAACTGTCACGTCATTGTCTGTCGTATTAAGAATAGAAACGTTAATATGTTTATTAGGTTTGAGAGATACTAAGCAACTAGCTAAGAAAACGCCTTTCTGGATTTCGCATTTGTCAATAAATCCGGAAGTTACTTCTGGATTCTTAGTATTACATTCTATTATCATTTCTGTGCGCGCTGGTATAGTATATTTTGGTTTAGTAAAGTTGATTGGTAAACTACCGTTGCCAATGTAAAGAATATTGTTTCCATAGTCAATGTTAGAGTTAAAGAGTTTAAGAAGGTCATTGCCTATTATGCCATCAAAATTAATACCTATTGTTTCTGATACCAAATGGAATTTACCAGTGAGAATTTCCGAGTTATTTAGTGAAATATCAAGTAGAAAGTGACCTAAACTTTCCGAAAATTCAGAGTTTGCATCTATGCCCTTAAATTTGATAATTTCTGGAGTTAATGTAGGCTCCGTATTTAACGAAGTTCTTTTTATAAGTGATATGCTTGAACCGGAATCTATTAGTAGTATCAAGGGTTTATCAGCATATTGAGATTTTATAGAAACATGTGGTAAATGTATATTTTTATTATAGTGAATTTCGTAAACATTCTGATAAGGGGATAAGTCTTTTATACGCGAGGAAATAGTAGATTCAGTGGAGATATTAGCAAAAGATGTATTAGATTCAATATAGGCAGGTTCAGCAGAGTTTGATGACTTTGTAGTTACATCAGGTTTAGTAAGAATAGTAGAATTGGTAGATTTAGAAGATTTTGAATATTCATTAGATTTAGTAGGTTTAGACGATATAGTAGAAATTGAAGAATTAGGATACTTTATAGATTTTGAATATTTAGTAGATTTGGTAGGATTTGTAGATATAGTAGAGTTAGTAGATTTAGAAGATCTAGTAAAATTGGTAGAGTTGGAAGATTTAGTATGATTTATCGAGATAGTAGATTTAGTAGAGTTGGAAGATTTAGTAGGATATATCGATTTAGTAGATTTAGTAGAGTTGGAAGATTTAGTAGGATATATCGATTTAGTAGATTTAGTAGAGTTGGAAGATTTAGTAGAGTCAGTGAGGTTTGATTTAGTAAAATTAGTAGATTGAATTGGAATTTCAATTTGAATAGAATTGTCAGATATGGTAGATTTGGTAGAAATAGAATTGTCAAATATTGCGTCGGTTTGTACTTGTTTTGATTCCGTACGACGCGTAAGCGGAATCTTATTTAGTTTAAATTTTGATTAAGTTGAATATCTGGTTCGTCAGATTCATGATATGAATACAGTGAGTTATTCTCTTCAGAAATAGCGTGGACCTTTTTTGGAGGTAGCTTTTGAATGTTTTGGAATTTAGAGTTGTTAAATTGTCTTTTACGACACTCACTTATATCATGACCAATGTTTTTACAATACCTACACGTGATAGGACTTTGAGGAGTAGAAGGTTGATGGCTGGTGGAAGGTGCTGGTAGAGGAATGTTGTGAACAGGGCGACGGAGTGGTTGGCGATTGGCATAACAGTTTCTATCTAAATGCCCTGATCTACCGCAGGTGCGGCACCTAGGTCTAGTGTCTGTAGGAACCTTAGAGTGTTGTGCGAAGTTATAGAGCTTTTCCTCCTGAGTAGCCAAATTAATAGCATCGTTCAAAGTCTCGGGGTTTCGACACCTAAGTATAGTGGAGATATGGCTTGGTAACCCGAGTAAGAAAGTGTGCAAAGCTAGATCTTCTGTGCTGGCGATTCGTCCTTTTAACTCAGTTGGATCTTTAGTTGAATGGGAAATATCTGTCTGTAGTCTAGTTAAAAATGTTTCTAAGCGTAAACTGTACTGAACGACTGACTCATTTGACTTTTGTTTACAATTTTGTAAGTCCAGTAATAGGTGGTTTCGGTGTTTTGTTTCACCAAAATTAGATTTCAAAAATTGTTTTAATTCTAACCAGTTAGAAAAGACCTTCAATGAACAAGCGGACTCGGCTTTTCCCTCTAATTGTGCTAGTATGTACTTAAAGAGCATTTCAGCTTGCAGCGCATTTGTCATGCTAAGCGCATTTTCGCAATTCCTAATGAAAACAGATAATTTATTTCTATCGCCATCGAACGGTTTTATAAACCTTGCCAGGTCGCTAAAAGTAAATTCTTCCCTTTTAACCCCGGAAACACTGGGAGAGTTTTCAACCTTTACATTTTCATTTGCCATGATAGTAGTATAACGCGCAAAACTAGGTCAACAAAATAGATGATAAAATAATTAATTACAAAACACTCACAGATATAGTAATATGCGCGGTGACATCGATGATTTGCTGACGCAGGAGTCGTCGGGTCGGCGGCGCGCGGTGTCGGGCTCGGTGCGCGGTGTCGGGTGATGAGTCGTGCCGGTCGGTATCGTGTGCCAAAGTTACACGATGTTTTGTACACGGAGTCTACGTGTGATGAACCGATGTCGACGTGAAACCCACAGAGACTGCAGAAAGAGCCTCTGGTTTAGCAGGGCGGCGGCGACGGTTCCTTACGGCTGTAGTGTAGCGGCGGACAGCTGGATGTTGGATGCTGACTTTGTGCAGTCAGAGAGACCAGCAGCAGGACAGGACCAAATCAGCTCGTAGTCCACTGTGACAGGTCGTCGTCAGGAGTGGGGCGACCAACGGGAATCCAAATCCCGCTTTGTTCTGACACCAAATGTTAGTCGGGTCCACTTAGTTGTTATAAAAAAAAACAACTTTTAGAAAAACCCACACTTAATTTATTTAATTGTCACAGTTTTATTTCTTCACTACAACTATATACAGTTCACTTTATATACTTTATATATGTATCGCACTACTTCCGTGATATATACTCTGGACTTAGAGTTGTCCGAGCAAACCGGCAGTATTCTGTTAGCTTAGCTAGCTATCCCAGCCGGCAGGCAGAAACCGGGTCCGTAGCTGGGCAGCAGTTTGGCTAGTAGAATAACGACTGACTATCATTGAAGATTGTATCGATTATATAGGCATAATATCGCTGATCTGTTATTTCCAATATAGTGAAACAGCAAACTAAGCAATATCATGCTAATATATGGATGTAACAGAACGCTTTGCAGCGTCCGTGGTCGCAGGAAAGACATATAGGTTCTATCTATCTATATCACGCCAAGTACCTTGCGTGGTAGGCCATGGCCAAGCACAAGACTAAATTTTTCCTCATTCGCTTCTTTAATATTCATAGCACTTTTTATAAAGTTCGCAAATACCTAGGGTTCCTTATACAACGTTCTCATAGCACATGCCCAATTTGTAACAACACAAATCGTGGTAGGTGAGCCTTTGTCAACTCGAACATTGTTCTACTTTCGCGTTGTATATCTGCTTCGTCATTCTTTCCTCATGCCTTCTTTCTACATATCCGAACCAATGACGCATGCTTCTTCTTAACACCAATACTCTCTTTCTTACATGTTCCGTAATATAAGTAGTGTTGACTCGGTCCTCAAGTATTACGCCACATATTTTGCGGAACGCTTGCATCGCTCGCGCCTTCGCTTCCATACATTAGCATTGCTTAAATTTTCACTCATCATCATCATTTCAGCCCATATTCGTCCACTGCTGAACATAGGCCTCCCCTCTAGACTGCTATTGGTCCCGATCCTGTGCCGCCTGCATCCATCGACTGCCTATAAACCTCTTGAGGTCGTCGCTCCATCCAGTGGAGGGTCCTCCTACACTGCGTGTACCAGTACGGGGACGACATTCGAGAAACTTTCTTCCCCAGCGGTTATCTGTTCTAAAAACTGTGTGGCCGGCCTACTGCCACTTTAGCTTACTTATCCTTGGGCTATGTCGTTTACCTTAGTTCTACGGCGGATATCCTCATTTCTGATTCCACCACGCGGAGAAACTCCGAGCATGGCTCTCTCCAAAGCACGCTGAGCGACCTTGAGCTTCCGCATACGGCCGGCAGTGAAGGGCCACGTCTCAGTTCCGTATGTCATCACTGGCAACACACACACTGTTCGAAGTCCTTGCTTTCAAGTTTTCCCAGCGCTCCTTTCACACTAATCCCCTCATAACGCATTAATCTTTCGTCTTTTACAGACAGCTTAGAACCACTTTCGGTACTCACCTTGTGGTATGGCCTTCACTTTCTCCTCCCCTCCCTCTCCCTCTAGAACGGTCCACCTCAGTCCCTCCTTCTTGCGGAGTTTCACTTCGATCTTGGACGGCGACACCACATGCGTGCACATGGACGGTACAATTTCATGTGCCAACTCCACTTCCAGACTGTATTCAGAATCCGAATTAGGGATAGTGCTTGATAGGGATAGCTGGAAACAGTTTTGATACTTTAAATAGCTTACATGTAGGATTGATAGGTGTAGTGAACACGATAGCTGTTTTTTTTAGAACTGGTTTATTGAATGAAACAAGTATGTACACAGATTTAACATTAGCCGGGTAGGTTTGAGGTCACCAGTAAACTCCTAAGGAGTTTCTGTGTTAGCAGCAGAGGTGGCATCGCACGAGTCATACTTAATGTGTTGCAAACGTTTATAGGCTACAGTAACCGATTTACTTCAGGTGGGCCGTATGTTTCGTGTTTTTTTTATTTCAGTTCAGCAGGATCCCAACCAGGAGAGTTAAAGTCCCCAAAACATACCATTTCTGCAGTAGGGTACCGCTCCTGTGCTTCATCTATCGCCCGACTCATGTACTCAAAGAGCCGTGTCATCTCCGTGACCCTAATATGGGATCGGTATAGGCACATGTAAATACAGCTCTGAAGGCCCAGGTTTACATGCACCCAGAGGACAGGAAAGGAAGAATCCTCTAGGCAGCACAGACGGCGACTACATACATCCGAGCAGACAAACAAACAGACCCCAGCTTTCGCGAGGAAATTCTCCTCAAGCACGGAACCGGGGTACTGGAGGTAGGACGTGTCTGCTGAACGGTGGGTTTGTGTCTCCGTCAGGAAGAGCATGGCAGGCCGTGCCATCGCAAGGTGTTGGTGGACGGCATTTATGTTTGAGTAGAGTCTGCGGATGTTAGCAAACTCAACCTTGAACAGGGTGGTGGGGATGCACCTCTGTAGTCAAAGTCAAAGTCAAAATCTTTTTATTCCGTAAAAATGGCTACATTTGTTTGGAATCGTCACAATTTTTTTCCCTACCGTGCAGTTCATGACTAGGTGAGCACTGATAAAAATACTGCCAAAAAACTCAGGCATCCCTCTTTTGGTAAGTACGTAACCTCGTTTGGTTGTAAGATCATGTATCCTTATTTGCGCTGTCATGAGAGGAAAATAGAAGGGAAGCATGAAGCGAGAGAGAATTACCGCGACATTGGAGGTGAAGCGCGCTGGACTGTTTCTCCATTAGTTTGTCGACAGAGGAGCTGTACTGATCCGTTAGACAGAAGCCCCCGTTTATGCAAATATTTATCACTTGCTCGGCGGTGAAAGAAAATATTGTGAGGAAACCCACACGTCCAAGAATATGTATTTCGAAAGACGTGTGACCTCACCTAAGATATGTATGGTTTTGCTCAGACCTCCCCAATCCAGGGGGATTGGGGAGGTCTGAGAGCAGTCGCTCCATGTAAAAATCAGTATCTTCGCCAAATCCTTAGGCTTAGGTAGCGGACCCCGCCAATCCTAATGGATTAAGAAACGGGATAACGCTAAGAAGAGTGTAGATTATGTAAAAATAGAGTTGTACATACACTTCTGTCTCCATAGTGGACCTTCACTTTATCTGGCGGGGCGTTCTTGAGCAATATCGTGATCACCACTTGAGCGTCGGTTTGATACCAATCGTGCTTGATTTTTGGTTTCGCTGGCTGTAACAAGCGATGTTGTATACTAAAAACTTCCGAAAACAAATCCCTACATTGCATCTTGCTTAGGGTTTGGCATCAGCGTTGTATATGTGAATTCTGTATAGTACATTTAGTATTGATTTTATACGGGGTCGGCTGTACTATGGAAGTTCAACAAATCGGATAATCTAACATTATGCTCTAAAATGCTTGTCAGATTACAGGGGGTTTACTGTATTTCAAAAGCAACCTGTAACCAATTGGGATAATTCAAACTGTATTCTGCTATGGTACTGTGGAGCTGATCCATTATAAATTCAATATAATTTAAAAGCCTGTCACCTGATGGGTGACAGCTGTATGTAGTCTATATTACCGCACTCCATTTACAACTACTTCTACTCTGCTCGGTTTTTGATGTGAAACATCTACTGACGCGCTTTGGCAGTGAAATCGAACCGTATGCTGTGACGGCACATGGCATGGCACTCTCATGCCGTCATGCCCCCTGAACGCCGCCGCGCCGCTACTCTCAACTCGCTTGCGTGTATGCGTTCACATACTAGACACTCCGTTGGTTCTCTGTCAAATGACCGGAGTGTGATTTTACCGACAATTGATCTGGTTTCCCTCTGGGATGCGGAGGTCAGACGGCAGTCACTCCATATAATAATCAGTATCTTAGCCAAATCCTTAGGCTTAAATAACGGAGCCCGCCAATCCTAATGGACTAGGCAAACAGGATAAAGCTAAGAAGATTGTATATTTTATAACAACATCAGCCCTTACTCATCACACTGCAGGGATACGGGTCTCCCCGCTACAGAAGGGGTTTAGAGCATACTCCACCATGCTGCTCATATGCAGATTGGCGGAGACCAGTGTTTTCAAGCTGCCTGATGGCCACCGACTTAGCTTAACGACTGTCATCTATCGAAAACAGCCGGGACCGACGGCTTAACGTGTCCTCCGAGCACGGAGAAACTGGAGGTAGATAAACCCATCCATAGATAAGCTGCGGTCGATGTTGCTTAACATGCGTGGTTGGTTAGAATGACGCCATCGAGCACTCATTTTTTTTTCTCATTTTATAAGGTACATTAAAGATATTACAAACAAACAAAGCATTCATTATAAAAAAATTCAACAACTGACATTGTCCATGCCTTTGTTTTGTTTACGGCTTGAGTTTGATTAGCAATTCACATTTCTCCTATGATAGTAGCATGTGAATGATAAACTAAAAGGTTATAAATTAAAAACTTTTTAATAAAAAAGTGAGACAAGCCTCATACAAGTTGACATTATGCAATGAAGACAGTATTCTATTTTTTTTTTAAGTTTGAAGTACTTATTTTTATTTGTAAATGAATAACCTTAATTTTTAAACTTTGCTTAGGTGTTTCTACTTGTATACAGCTCAGTTAATGTGAAGTCATTACAGTTAGACAATTGCCCTGCACAAATTAAATAGGGGCACAGGCTAAAATACAATTAATTGTTTTTGAATCAATCAATGTTTGCCTCTGTGTCTTCACATAACATATTTTAGAAAAAACTAGAACTCAAAGCATTATTTTATGTGGTATGCTATTGTGGGTAAAAGCTGGTAACATCAAACAATATTTATTTTACAAAAGTCAACTCTATTTAAAACATGTTTCAGAGAATCACTCGGGAACGATTCAAAATGTAAAGTTGTTTGAAAACCTGCGAAAATAATAAAAGCAAGCCTTATTTCTCATAAGGACTGAATCTCAAAAAGACAGATTCTCAAAAGTACAGGAGTACACGTAAGCAGAAAAAGGGAAATCATAAACTTTTTTTACAAATATTTTTATTTTCCATGTCTCAATAGATACCCTCCGTAATTCCGACTCACACTTGGCCGAATTTTATTTCGCATGTCTCAGTATTGCAAATACTTTAACACTGATAATTCACTCTTTAAACATTCAGATATAGAGCAATTTTAATTCGCGCACGAATTTATTTTTTTCTTTTATTTTTTGATGCATAGTTTTTAATTTACAATATGATATTAATTTAAAATGTATAGCTATTAAGGGACTAAGGTGTAATTTGATAATTATTAATACCATATTCGTCTAAATCGTTTTAGCAAATACCACATATATGTGATCACACTTTTTAGAAGTCAGAATAGGCGTAATAAGCTACGTGTATTCATTAACCTGTGAGACCCCGTTATATACGTTTTCCCATACATTTCTTGGCGGAAAAGCGGCCCGCGGGTAATGAGAGATTAATTCGACAAGAGCCATTGTGTACTTTTTTGTATACATCTATAAAAGAGTAACAATTTCACCATACATTGTTTTATTATATACTTACCTGTACCATTTCTGGTTTTTTTAGCATCTGTCTTTTTGAGAACCTGTCCCTATGAGAAAAAAGGAAAGCAAGAATCATTTAAGCGTGCCAGTACATGGCATTGCTAAGACCCTTTAGCCCTTTATTACAAACTAGCTGCTGCCCACGGCTCCGCCCGAGTGGAGTTAAATAACGTAGCCAATGTGTTAATCCAGATCATAATCTATCTACGTGCCAAATTTCATTCAAATCCGTTCAGCCGTTTAAGCGTGAAAGAGCAACAAACATCCATCCATACAAACTTTCGCATTTATAATATTAGTAGGATTGTATTCTATAATAAATTGCCCAAAACAGTTCCGTTCTTTCCTATCATCTTTATATCTTCAAACGCACATCAAAAATACTACTTATAAAACACTTTGTAAAAAATTGATGAATATCTAAATGACAAACATGGCTGGTAATTATCACAGGCAAGCAACCATATATCATTAACGATACTACTTCATATCATTATTACTATGATATCCAGTGATGTAAATTTATTGTAATCTAATTGATGATGTGAAAAAGACCTATATCAATAAGTTTCACTGAGATTTTTGAAATGTACATGAGAAAAGAAAATTGTAATCATACAAATTAGATAGGATAAAATTTTTATTTATATGATGTAACATGTCACCATGTACCCAATGCGAGGACCCACTGGCATATAAAGAGTTTTTATATTTATCTATGAAACAAATGTACACCAATGTCTTGTGGTGAGATAGTGATACTGTTTACAAAGTTGCAAAGAAGTGTTCCAAAGTTGGCACGGCACACTCAACACTGACAATCTCTGTCGGTACTTCTTGTTCTGAGGGGGCTATATACAATACAATACACTTTATTGACTTAAAAGAAAAATACATAAGAAAAAGTAAGTTTTATAACTATACAGTCCTGTTAGAATTTTGAAAAGATACTCATTAAGTATTTATGAGAGTAGGTGAAAGGTGATTTACATTTTAACTGTCAGGAAATTCTTATGATCAAATCTGGTAGTAATAGATTCCAGAATATTCCATGTTCAAATTTTAATAGAATACTCTTCAGGACTATAATACTAATGATAAAATAAAGTAATATGTAGATGTGTTCTCTGATGATTTTGTTTGATATATTAAGTTTAGTTATTTTATTGTTAGTTTGTAGTGATATTGTGCAGTAGACAGCGGCAAAATTTAAAAGTAGATTTGTCTATTACATAGCTAGTGATCTGCAATTTAACGTATAGCTAATAATGAACATTTCATCCAAAATAGTACCGGTGAAACATTCATAAAATAAATGTTTACGAGAATGACAAAAAGATGAATTTATACTACTCACCTCTGTAGCTGTATTTTTAGCCTCAGACATTGTCACTGTTGTTGGCACGGATCAGAAATAGTGTAGTTCGCTTGAACACTATTATAATTTAACTTTTCCCTGCCGGCAAACTGATAAAGAACATAAATTTAAAATCGTAATTTACAAATAAGGGATTAATTAAAGAACAGTTAACAAATATACATACGGAACACGGCACAAAAAACGAATCAACACCAACGTCAACTGTCAAGGTCATGACATATCAATTTATTTATCTTTCTCTCTTGTTTTTGTTTTGGCTAGTGTCACTCCTAGCCTAGAATGTCGTCATCAAATGCATAATCAATTGCCCGCGAAATGTGGAGAGACGAGTGAGTGCAGGGAACAGCGTGAATGGAGCGTTGGGTAAATTTATATGCAGACGAAATCTAAGCCAGAAGACACATCTCGCTGTTTACAACGCGGTGCTAATCTCAACGCTAACTTATGGAAGTGAGAGCTGGGTATGGCAGAGAGAGCATGAAAATAGAATAATCTCTGAGTAACAAAATCCTAGGACTAGAAAAGGACCTCCGCGTACAATCACCCACATTACCAAATCACCCATAATGCACATACTTATACCACCGGGGCGATTATGAAGGTATTTTTGAAGAGCTGTATAAAATTGACTGGTCATTGGAATTTGATAGTACATCATTGAAGGATGCCGTAACATTTTTGTTGACACACTACATGAAGTTCGTGAAACTTTCATACCTTCTAAATTGATAAATTTTTCTTCTAAGTATCCTCCCTGGTAAAAGTCACCGCTAATTAAGATTCTGAAAGAAACCCACAAGTATCAGTCCAAATATAAAAAATACGGCAATTTATCAGAATTACAATCGTTCAATATACATAGAGACTGAACTAAAATACTAGAAAAAGATTTACATCATACGTATTTATTACATACTGAAAATAATACTTTGAAATGTCTGAACTCTTTCTGGTCGTACGTAAAGTAAAAAAAAATGGGTAGAGCTTTTTCTGCAATCATGAGTTATGAAGAGACAACTTCGTGTGAAGGCGACACTACATGTTGAGTTATCATTTTAGTTCTAACTTTTTGCATAACTCACAACATCAATCTGTACAGGACAATGAAATACCTGTCAATACTCTATCAGACATTGGAGAGATTGAAATATTAGAATCTGGAGTCTACAAATTATTAAAATCTGTTCACTTGAATAAGCCTCGTACGGCTCGATGGTGACTTATTTAGATTATTTTCATCCTATATAGAAAATAGGTGTCTAATTGTTGTAACTAATGGTCACACGTCTTCAACAGTTCAAATACCGTCGGGAGATCCACAGGAATCATATTAGGACCCTTTCTCTTTAATATCTTTGACAATGGTATTTGCTTCTGTTTTCTTTATTCCAAAATAATTTATATGCTATCGGCATATAAAATTTATATGCCGATGACATGACAATATTATGTCCTATTAATTCATATCAGTATTCATTTGACCTTCAAAGTGATCTTAACAGGTTCGAATCTTATTGTTATGTAAGCCAATTCGATTTGAATGTCTCCAAGTACCATGTTTGTACATTTATCAGGGAACCTATTCCTTTAATTTTTAATTATACATTGAAAGAAATAAGTATCTCCACGTATCTCATCCAAGTTCCAAAATATCAAGATAATTGAAATTCTCTATTGTGCTTTCTATTGCGTGCATATTCGAGATGATGGTGTATGGTATATTCGAGATGATGGTGATCGAATATGCGTCCCAGGTATGGAATTCCAAATATCAATCTTACGTTACACGTATTGAAGGCCTACAAAAGCGATTTGTATGTTATCTATATAATAATCGGTATAGAGCCAAAACTTATATTCCAATCTATGTTCTACGTTGTAAAAAAAAACATATTTTACCACTTTATGAACGTTAGACAAATTACACATTTACGGTTAATTAATAATACATACTTATCACCTTTTCAATGAAATATTTCATAATTATGAAATCGACTTATATAATAGCATTGTAAACTTTAAAGTGTTACGTAATATATTTTCATGTACTCAATAACAAATTTTAATTAAAAAAAAATTATATATTATTAACTAAATATTAGTCTGGACTATCAAGTATTTAGTTAAAACGGTGCCTAAGTAACATATTAACTAAACTCATGTTTGTATCTGCGGAAACTTGTAATTGTCCATCTCATATACTAGCCTTAATATAACATTGTTTATAACATTAGACGTAAGTATCCCGAAAATGTTATAAAAATAATGTAATAAAATAAAGTTCTTTTTTTATACAACGTCGGGAGATATACAAGCATACGACCTACTTAATGTAATGCTGTGAACGCTTGTAATAATTTAAGTATCACTTGCGCGATGCCACTTCTGCCGCTAACACACCAACTCCGTTGGAACTTACTTGTGACTTCACTCACACGCAGGAACACAAAAACTCTGCAGAGAGTTGTTATTTGGCTGAGGTTTTCTGTGAGGTAGAGATGCATCCCCTGACGGCACCCCATCTCTCTTACATCTAGACCAAGACAAACAGACATGTTTATGCACACAAAATATTGTCATGTGTGGGAATCGAACCTATTAGCGAAGATTTCAAAGTAATGTAACCGCGCGTTTTGTTGGCGCAGTGGTGGCACCACCGAGCTCGTTAAAATTACTCGTTGTACTATTGTATTTTTTTAGTATAATAAAGATGCAGGATGGTGTTATTTGCAGCTATTTTTCCTGAAGCGTGCGACTACATTTGTGACAATAAGAATGACTTAGCTGCCCATTCGGAATCTTTATCAACTAGTTACACTGTAGGCAAGTTTAGTTTAAAACCAATAATTTATGATGGTCTGAATCCAACCCTGATCCGGTTTTTTTTATTTAATGTTGCCAACACCGAAGCTTTGATAACAAACGTCAAAGTTATTGCAAACACAAGTGATAAAACTATTATCTATTTTGCAAAATTATCAAACGAAAAACCAAATTTGAGTTTTCCAAATTATTTTAGTAAGCTAGGCTTTGTTTATCTGAATCTGAACCATCAATTAACGTGGCTAATAGAGACGCAGAGGATGCGCAGGGTATGTCGTCAGGTTATATTTTAAAAGTAGTACAATATAAACAAAAAGTTTGTTTTCAATAAAATTTTCTTATAGGTATCCGTCTTTGTCTTTATTAGTAGTTTTATTTTCGAAATTACTATGACATATACTTGTTGAACAAATATTTACTCATTTTGAACTGAACACAAATATTTTTTATAAACCTGATGAAAATTGTATTTATATTTCATTTAACATAATATCATGAATATATTAATGATACGCCATTAACTTATAACCAGAATATTAATGCTAACATTATTTACAGCTACAGATTTATCATTTAACATTAAGATATCAATATATACCTACTTGTAAATAATTATGATTTGTATTTAATTGTAATTGTATTTGAAATAATTATGTCTGATGGTATTAGTGGCATGACCTGTGCAGCACACTAGTTAAATAATCGGCCTATTACTATATACATTTGATACAATATTTAGAAATTCTGATAAAGTATTAACCCTTCGAAACCCGGGTGGTCATATATGACCGCGAAATGTATGGGAAAACGTATATAACGGGTTCTGACTGGTCACATGTATTGATAATTTGCGACTATATAAATTGCTATTAGATTCTATTTTAATTGGGTTCACCAACAAGCTTTCAGTGGGTATCAAGTAATACTTGCCTGTTTTTTTGCAACTGGCATCGTCTATGTACATTGAGTACGTAACCTAATAGAGAGGTAATGTTGCTTATTTTGTTTGACAATAATTCCAGCAAATCATTGAGGTGACCACTGTGCTCCGATTGGCCGACGTTAGGTCATACGTCACCCTAAAGTTGGGCACGAGAATATTATTATCGATATCGGTAAATAGACAGGGTGTATGGGCATGCGATAGTATATTAATACTAAAATATTTGTTTTGCTATGGTAATAAGTGTAAACATGTACCTAATAATAAACGTTATAACTGAAAGAGTTTTTACATATTGCAAGAGTTCATAGGATACAGTAACCGTTTTACATCAGGTTGGTCATATGCTTGCATGCCTACCGCCATTGCATATAAAATACTATTTAGTCAAAGGAGAATGACCAAATGTGGGCCCACCTTGCGTCTTAACCATTTATACTCTAAAAAACCTTTTCCAAATTGATAATGTTCATGATTTTTTTTCAGTCCTATTGGAATAGGGGTTTAAAAGTTAAATATTAAAAGTTATTTGCATATCCGCTTATGATTACAAATGGATGAAATGACAGGTAAAAAATTAATGAGTTTAGGGTTGCGATGATTATGTAATCGATTATCGATTATAAAATATACTAAATAATTGTTTGTAATTAAGAACCTTAATAATACATTGCTCATATGAAAAGCTTCTATTAATTTTAATAGCTAACCTTCATATAAAAATGTTTGTAAATAATCATGAAGCATGAATAACTCCACTACTCGAAATATTCCTTTAACAAATGTTGTTCATGATAACATAATCGATTTAACATTATTCGGTTAAAGAAGCGAGTGAGGGAATCATGTGGCGCTTGGTTCTCTCTGCCTACCCCGCAAAGGATTTGGTGTGAAGTTATAGATAGACAGAAGTCCTGTTAGTCCCATTAGTAGGAAGATACAGGCCTTTGTTTAAGCCCCGTTCATACGAGTACTATGTCAGTGTTAGATTATTCGTAATTATTTAATCGATTGTTTTTTTACTTTTAAGTTATTAATAAGACGTAAGTATTACGTAGTTCTCAGAAGGTACTTTACGTCATGTCATCACAAACAAACAACTTGCAACATTATTGTATTTACGTGAGATGAAAAGAAAAAGGTAAAGGAATAACGGTATATTCCATTTTATTTCATGGTAGCACTGTATAGAAACAAAAACACAGTAGGAATTGAGATCTATGCCAGATATAGTAAAAAACTGCGTACTATTTTTATGTTTTTGATGCGTACAAATAATTGTATATTTCAATGCCGATTGAATCGATTTTCTTAACCCATTGAAATCGATCTCCAATCGCATCCCTATAGAGGGACGTGTTCATAGACAAGAGTCAAATCTTGAATCTATTCTATTCCATAAAATATATTATTTTGTTTTGTTTCTGTACATGGGAAATTAATTGTGAAATCAACGTGTGGAAATATTATAGGAATCCATTCATTGATCATACCAACAACTAGTACATTTCTTGGGTGAACAACTAGTACATTCCTTGAATGGTGCTCAGTCCAGTAAGTGTTACGTTATTTTTAAGTTCATACATATATTGGTAATTTGGTAACCTTTTATTAAGTATATGAATAAAAGTATAGACCCCTCCTAAACAAGAATTGTGAACACATATCTACACTCGCCCATATTAGAAGCTGCACCATTGATTGTTTATAAAATACAGCGGTATATTATGTTATAATAACTGGGATAGTAAGACTGTACATACATGACTTATGTTTTTAGATTATTGTGTTTATCAATTAAACAACTATTTTTTAATTGTTACAGATCACAGACACACATCTTCTGCCGGGAATTATATATACATTTAATACGGGCTTAAATAACATTTGAAGTCAAACCTTCAAATGAATTTAGACATCAACAAGTATGCCTTGAATGTGGGATGTTGACATAATGATAATAAGATCTCAATTATACAGAGTTATCACCAGAATATCAAAAATCGAATGTTATAATTACATGGATTCCAGTTCATATGGTACTTAATTTCTTAAACATATTTTTTATGGTGTTTCCCTAAAATTATATATTTTTTTTTATAACTTTGTACATTGTTACTTTATCTAGCTGGGATCTTTATATTTTCATTCAAGTCATTTTAAGCTTTCTGATACTCCTATGGTATATGTATATACATATTTATATTTCTTCACCTAACATATATGTTATTCTAGGTATCAAGACTGGAAATAGTTTGTGTGGTCTGTTGACGAGCAGCTGAGTAATACAAAGACAACAGTACCATGATGATAATTTGACCACTGCTAGAGGAAATTAACTGGAAATTCATCGAGGCTGTACCTAAAGTTCCAGCACCTCCAGTGAAAAATGTCACATATATTTGTCAAGCCGTAAGATCTATAATTGCACAGATTTCATTAGCCATGTATTTGAGGGCGAGAAACTGAATGTTTAATGGTCCCAAAAACCATTAGAGATATATTATTAACGTACAACATATTATATGTATCTAGCTGTGCTAGAATATGCTGTCATCAGTTAGACAATGGAAATTAGCATGGATTGACATTAAACATATGTATTATGTGCCCTTGGGATAGCAGTTTTTACTTTGGATAACATATTCCTAATGAACTGTATGCTGTGGAGATTAATTGAAAAGTAGAAAATGCTCCCCTTATATTAGGACAAAATAATTATCAGAGCACATATAAAGTGGAGGCACATCAGTTCAACAACATTTGTTTAAATGTCTAGAGAGGTATTGGTCGGCTACTGCTGCAATTGCTTTGTAGGAAAATTGCAATTAAAAGTGCACAGAATTTTGGTAATTTGGTATTTAAGTTAGGGTAGATTTAATGATGTACAGGCTCCTACTCCATTTTTAGTTTTTTTTTAATGTATTTAT
The DNA here is from genome assembly GCA_947507595.1 of Pyralis farinalis. Classification (NCBI taxonomy): domain Eukaryota; kingdom Metazoa; phylum Arthropoda; class Insecta; order Lepidoptera; family Pyralidae; genus Pyralis; species Pyralis farinalis. Next base: position 6,241,181 of record OX382263.1, read on the forward strand.
TGACGATGAAAATTCTAATAAACAATTAAAAAAAGTTTTTATATATATATATATAAAAACCTAATAAATATAACTCAAAAAGTGTCAATATACTAAGTGTTGTTCTTATTTGTATCCAATGAATATTATGTGATTAAGAACAATGTAAGTAATTATATCAGCATGCAATCCGCCTGATGTTAAATAGTTACCATAGCCTGCCAATGCTTACAACTAAATAATGTACCACCCTGACTGCCAATGTAAGTGCTATATGGTTACCACGCTCACCCGTGAGAACAACAGTTCTCCAAAGAATCTTTTGTTGTGTTCTTCCCCAGTCAAGCTATCGTCCCATCAGTATCGTGGAGTGCACAATGTGCAGGTAAGGTTTGTTTTAGTCAAAGGTGATGTTGAGCTACTTCACACCAAACGAAATGTATAATAGATGTATATGAACATAAAAAAATGAAATTAAATATCTACGTCTTATCCTGTGGTTTAATTTGAAGATGCATTTTAGGTAAAGTAGGTGTAAAGTGCGATTGATCTATGCACATAGCATCATATTTACAAATCCATATAATCCTTACTAATTACCTTACCAAGCCTTTTGGGTGCGGTAGTACTTGCTAGTAAGTACTACTCTATGTGACTATCTTTCAGATCTGTCTGGTTATTCCTTCATTTGTTGTAGGTCTGTTTAAAAGGCTAGATATATAAAAAAAAACTATCCACAAAATATAACATGCCCTCTGTATAGGTAACCTTGTAGTTTTACACTCGCAAAACATAACCTCAAAATGCCCAATTTGATTTGAAAATACTCGATAACCCCTATTCACATTTAAATAATATTTCTTTTGAGTCATCTACAATATATGTCCTTTGTTTTGCCGATGGTTTGGTCAAGACGCATGACTGACGCAAGTGGGCCGAGCTCCCATACAAGTTTGGTCATTCTCCTTTAATACATTAAAATTTTTATTATGTACTGAAATAATTTATTATTAATTAATAGATTAAATGTATTTTTATATATTTAGATTGACCTAGATAAAACAATACTCAGATAAAGATATTATCAAAACAAAACAGTCCGACTAGGAAAGTACCGCCACATCACAAGAAACAGTAGCCAAATAGCAACTCCATGTAGGGTTGTTGTGTTCTTACGAGTGAGTTAGGTTACCAGTGAGCTCCTAAGAAATTGCTGTGTTATCAGCAGGGGTGCCAACGCGCTAGTGATACTTCATGTATTGCAAGCGTTCATAACCTATTGTAACCGCTTTACATTAAGCGGGTGCCTCCCGCCGTTGCATAAAAAATACTATAATTGAAGTGTGTATCTAATATTTATTAATTATATTATATACCAATTAAAATTTAATAAAATAGTTATGCAATAATACACTTTACTCGTAAATATCGATACGTAATTAAATTGCAGCAGTACAGTACTAGTGACAAGTGTAATAAAATAGAATGAGAGATAAAAGCTAAAAGCCTAAGATAAAAGAGGACACATAGATGACGCATCAATTGTTTCATTTCCGCGTCAATATGGATGTAAATTGTACAAATTTATTTTAAACCATTATTTAACGGTGAAATGTGATTCCATCTGCTTTATAGTTCGATTTATTACTATTTTTCCCACACCACCGAAAAGCAAATAACGCCACAAAATCACTAATCAGTTTCGGATTTGGACGGCCCGCATTACGGCTCTATTAGGTTGTATACTCGATGACTATGTATTACAATTATAAAATAATAATTTATGTGATTTCTGAATTTTTTTGATTTTTCTAGAAAATTTGTATTAAAAATGTAGTTATGGGGTGTGGTTGGCATTATTGTTTAGCATTTTTCGCTGCATATCCTGCAAGGGACTTGGTATGAAGTTATAGATAGATAAATTGTGGCAGTAGTAAATGGAGCATTCAAGTTGTAAGATATTGGCCAATTCTGTAACTGCAAGCATTAGTTATTAAGTATTTATTTGCAATCCTTATGTTTCAGTATTGGACCCTAAACTTCTTAAATAGATTTTACAAATTTGATATTACAAGAAACGCAAGTAGTGCCAACATGAACTCCAAGAAAATAGCAGTGTGTCAGATGACATCCGTAGCTGACAAGGCAGCTAACTTGCAAGTTGTTAGTCAGCTAGTTACTGATGCAGCTAAGGAAAATGTAGAGGTAAGTTGTTATTTGTTACAGATCACGTCAAACATATAGTGTGCTCTGAAAGTGCTCTCTGCATCAGCGATGTTGTTTATATGGAATTTTAGGATTCTGATACATAATAATAATAATATAATACTGATTTCAGATACAGTTACGGATATGAAATTCTTTCTGATTATCCAATAGTTTTGGATACGGTTTTTAGATTTTTAATGAGACTAAATCTGAATAAACCCGAGTTATGCCCATTTTTTTCTGCCCTCTAGGCATAAATGTGGGCGTTTAGTCTGAGACATTATTCAAAAGTAATTTTTAATATTATAACTAAATATTTGTTATGTTTTTGATGTGAAACATCTATTGGCGCGCCTTGGCAGTAAAATAGAAACCGTATACAGCAAATGGCATGACGCACTCTCATACCGTCACGCCCCCTCTACGCCGCCACTCTCGACTCCCTTACGTATGTGCTTGCACATACTAGACACTCCATTGTTCTCTGTATGAGCTTTTGTCTAAGGGTGTTGGAGCGGGACTGGGAGCGGGGAATAATTTTCATTTATATTTGATTTACTTTAAAGTGTTAAGGGATTCCAAAATAAAAGAAGCGTAAGTATACACATACGTTACTTTCTAAATAACGTATGTGTATACTTACGCTTTACGATTTCCTGTATTGCTGTGTTCATAATCTATGGTATCTTCTTTCTGATTATATAATATGGGTATTAGTTATATATATTATATGTGTGATTATATAGTATTGGTTGTATTTCTCTGTTTATAGGTCTGGTAGAACTGAATTTTTGAGACTGGTACTGGTAATTTTTGTAATCCATTATCAAGTCCCTCATATTTCTTCATGACTTCTCAATTTCTAGGTCTTTTATTGTCATTCAAGGAAGGGCATACAATCACACGTCCTATCTGATGAACACTTGTAATATAGGAAGTATCACTTGCTTTATACCACCATGGTGGCAAACAAGCATACGGCCTACCTGATGGTAAACAGTCACCGTAGCCTATGGACAATTGCAACACCAGGGGTGTCACTCATGCATTGCCGACCCTCTAAAAACCTCTTCGCGCTTCCAGAGAGTTTATTTGCCTACGAATTTCTGTAAGGTACTTCCCCTGACGGGCTGCTTTCATGGGCCCTATCTCTCTTAAAAACACCCAGACCAGGACAAAACAGACATGTTCATGCACACTGTTTGTCCCGTGTGGGAATTGAACCCACGAGCGTTGGTGTCACCATGCCACCGAGCTTGTTAATATTTCTCGTTGTACTAATGTATTTTTTTAGTATATAAAGAAGCAAAATCGTGTTATTTACAGATGATATTTTTTCCTGAAGCGTGCGACTACATTTGTGACAATAAGAAGGACATAGCTGCCCAATCGGAATCTATATCAACTGGATACACTGTGGGCAAGTATAGAGAATTGGCCGCGAAGCATAATTTGTGGTTGTCTATGGGCGGAGTTCATGAGAAGGTTGGTAGAAAATATATTTTAAAAGAGGTAGGGCGCATCAAAGCAGTCAACTACCTCCACCTCACAGAATACTGCAACCAAATAACAACTCTCTAAAGAGTTGTTGTGTTCCTGCGTGTGAGTGAGTTCATCAGTAAGCCCCTAAGTTGCTATGTTAGCATTAAAGGTAGCACCGCGCGGGTGATACTTAATGTGTTACGAGTGTTCATATGCTACGGTAACCGTGAGCCCTATACTTGTATGCCTCCTGACGTTGTATAAAAAAATATCTGTATATTTTCACGCTAAATCCCTTGCAGGGTAGGCAATGGGAACCGTGCCCCGCAAAACTGTGTTCTTACACACGTCACAAGAATGTTAAAGAAGCGTAACCTTCTTTGTTCTATCATGCACATGAGACGGACTCCTGCCATCACCTTCTGACTAAACACGACCAATTTCGTAATGGTAGGTGAGTTTTGGTTTTCCTCTACTCCTACATTCTTCCACTTTCGCATTGCATATCTGTTTCGAGATTCTTTCCTCTCGCATTATTTCTAAATGTCCGTATCAACCGAGCATGCCTCTTTTTTATACAATCTCGAGAGGCGTACAAGCATACGACCCACCTGATGTAAAGTGGTTACCGTAGCTTGAACGCTCAGTGCGTATCACTCGCGCAATGCCACATCTGCTGCTAACACAGCAACTCAAGCTGGGGTTTTCTGTGAGGTGGAGCTACTTTGCATGTGGAGGTACTGCATTGTTGCGCCCTACCTCTCTTAAAAAACCTACCTAACCTACCTTTCATCATATTTTAACACCGATACTCTTTCAAGTCAACTCAATTTCTTACATCGTCATTTCGAACGCGACAGAACCTAAGATCAAAGGCTCGCAAAGCTGATTTCGCCGACGACCACATTTCGTCTAGCGCCGCCACTGTAGACAATCCGAAAACACGAATTTAGTGGTACATTGCAGGATTCGAACCGGGGACCTCTTGGTGACAAAGTCGGTTCTTTATTCGCTAGCTATCACTGCTCAAAAACTAGTTATACTATCTTTTATACGCTTACAATACAGGATTTATCGCTCGCAAGTTGCCACCACTGCTGCCAGCACAGCAACTCCTTAGGAGCTTTATCACTCACTCGCAGAAATACAACAACTGTCCGGGGAGTTGTTATTTAAATTATAAAAATTTCTTTGAGGTTGAGGTACTGGCCTTTGATGTGCCCTAACTCTCTTAAAACATCCAGACCAAGACAATCATGTTCATTTAATTTTCAGAATGAAAAGGATCCAACCAAAATGTTCAACACCCACATAATCATAGACAATAAGGGGAGTATAGTGCAGACGTATAGAAAACTTCATCTGTTTGACGTGGAGATTCCAGAGAAGAATGTGAGGTTAAAGGAGAGTGACTTCTGTACCCCTGGGTCGCATATCGTGGTCCCTGTTGATACCCCTGTCGGCAGGCTTGGTGAGGATATCTATTGTTTCCTTCCTACATAAAATAGTTAAGCTTTATATATCGGGATTGTTGGGTTAGATGTAGGTGGTGAGTATGTCTTTAAGAGAGGTAGGGCGCATCAAAGCAGCCCGTCTGGGGAAGTACCTCCACCTCACAGAAAACCGCAGCCAAATAACAACTCCCTAGAGGGATGTTGTGTTCCTGCGTGTGAGTGAGGTCACCAGTAAGCTTCCAAGGAGTTGCTGTGTAAGCTGCAGAGGAGGCATCGCGTGAGTGATACCTAATATATCGCAAGCGTTAATAGGCTATGGTACCCGCTTTACATCAGTTGGGCCGTATGCTTGTATGCCTCCCGTCGTAGTATAAAAAAAAAAAACTAGGGTTCCATACGCAAAGGGCGCCAACAATGACTAAGTATCCGCTGTCCGTCCGTCTCTATGTCAACGGCCTGTGACCATTTTTTGCTTTGTTTCCTCGCTTCCCCGCTCCGCTGTCCCGCTCCGCTTCCCCGCTCCGCTTTCCCGCTCCGCTTCCCCGCTCCGCTTTCCCGCTCCGCTTCCCCGCTCCGCTTCCCCGCTCCGCTTTCCCGCTCCGCTTCCCCGCTCCGCTTTCCCGCTCCGCTTCCCCGCTCCGCTTTCCCGCCACGCTCCATTTTCCCGCTCTGATCCCCTCACATACTACTACCTAGCGTTATCCCGTTTACTTATCCATTAGGATTGGCGGTGTCCGCTAGCTAAGCCTAAGGATTTGGCGACGATACTGATTTTTACATGAAGCGATTGCCGTCAAACCTCCACTACCCTGAGGGAAAAACCTGACGTTTCTCAGTTTAGTTTTTAACCTGACGTTTCTCAGCCTTTCCTTGGACTTGTGGGTTTTCTTCACGATGTTTTCCTTCACCGCTGAGTTTGTGATACTTAAAATCAGCTACACTTCTCTACCTTGTATTTAAAATGTATGCATTTTTAATGTAGATATATTCACTGAAGTGGAACGAAGAGTGGTTTAGTTTTATCGATTATTGTTATCACGGCTTCGGATCTTCTCTCCTTTCTTTTTACTGTAGCCTATTAACGCTTGTAATATATTAAGTATCACTTGCGCGATGTCTCCTCTGCTGCTTACACAGTAACTCCTTAGGAGCATACTGGTGACCTCACTCACACGCAGGAACACAACAACCCTCTAAGGAGTTGTTATTTTGGTCGCGGTTTTCTGTGAGGTGGAGGTACTCCCCCAGACGGGCTGCTTTGATGCGCCCTACCTCTTAAAACCCAGACCAATCCAGACCCAGGCAATGTATATTTTCCTAGCGTTATCCCGTTTCCATATTTAATTAGGATTGACGGAGTATAGCGGACTAAGCCTAAGGATATATTTATGTAACCTATAACTTCACGCCGAATCCCTTGCGGGGTAGACAGAGAGTACCGAACGCCACGTGACACCATCCGTACACTCGTCACTCGTTTCTTTAACATTCATTGCTCTTCTCATGCACGCTCGCCGGTTTCTAAGGCTCCTGGCATCACCTTCTGATAGAACACGATGAATGTAATCATGGTAGGTTAAGGTTAAGAGATCGCATCGCGATAAGACTTTAAGAAGAAGAAGTTATATAATTGACGAGCCAGGTGTTCCTCTGGCAATGCAAGCTTGCGCATTCTCAACTGGTTTTTTAAGTATTTAGCTTTTGGTGCAATAAAGTGTATTGTATTGTAGGTTATTCTTGACCTTCCTCGGCTCCTACATGCTTCCACTTTTGCGTTGTATATCCTGCTTTTATAAAACCTAATAAGGCTTATGTTTTATTGCAGGTATGGCGATATGCTACGATATGCGTTTTCCGGAGTTAAGCACAGCTTTAAGCATAACGGGCGCTCAGATTTTAACGTTCCCTTCTGCGTTCACGCACGCAACGGGAATGGCGCACTGGCATACACTGCTGAGGTGACATTACTTCATCTTTTTTATAGGTTTTTCAGGAGAGGTAGGGTAAAGCAGTCCGACTCTGGAAGTACCTCCAGCTCATAGAAAAGCTGCTATGGAGTAGCTGTGGTAGCAGCAGAAGTGGCTCCGCGCGAGTGATGCTTAATGTGTTGCAAGCGTTAATAGTCATCGGTAACCTCTACATCTGGTGGACTGTACGCTTGTATGTCTTCCGATGTAAAAAAAACCGGCCAAGTGCGAGTTGGACTCGCGCACGAAGGGTTCCGTACCATTATCTATAAAAACGAAAAAAAAATCACGTTTGTTCTATGGGAGCCCCCCTTAAATATTTGTTTTATTTTAATTTAATTATTTATTTTTAAAGTGAATATATAACTAAATATTCTGTGAATATTTCAAGCGTCTACCTGTTGCCGTTATCAATATCGAGCAAAAAAATCACGTTTGTTGTGTGGGAGCCTCCTTAAATATTTATTTTATTATATTTTTTAGTATTTGTTATTATAGCGGCAACAGAAATACATCATCTGTGAAAATTTCAACTGTCTAACTATCACGGTTCATGAGATACAGCCTGGTGACAGACGGACGGACGGACGAACAGCGGAGTCTCAGTAATAGGGTTCCGTTTTACCCTTTGGGTACGGAACCCTAAAACACCCTGGAGGGTTCTTAAGTCTCTGCGAGAGAGTGAGGCTACCGAGGAGGCTTTTGAGGTGATGCTGGGTTAACAGCAAAGATAGCCATGCGAGATTTTGTATTACATCATGAGGTTGTTTGCCATTGATGCATTTCTTTTTCAAATCAGGTCACGAGCTATAGAAAACCAATGTTACGTAATAGCGGCGGCACAGTCAGGGTCACACAATTCCAAACGTAGGTCGTACGGACATGCTCTCTGTGTGGACCCCTGGGGCGAGGTCATAGCTGATTGTGGTGAAGATGGACCTACTTTCAAGGTTGCGGAGATATCACCAAACAAACTTACAGAGGTCAGGAGGAACATGCCAGTTTTTCAACATAGAAGGTATGATTACATTTGACGAGCTCGATGGCGGAGTGGTTAGTAATGCTACTTTGGTACCAAGGCTCGTGGGTTCGATTCCCACACATGACTAATATTTGTGTTCATGAACATGTATGTTTGTCTTAGTCTGGGTGTTTGAAAAGAGGTACGGCGCATCAATGCAGCCCTTCTGGGGCTTCTGGGTATCTCCACCTAGCAGGAAATAGTAGTCAAATAACAACTCACTTGATTGTCGTTGTGTTTCTGCGAGTGAGTGAGGTTACCAGTAAGCTCCTAAGGAGTTACTATGTCAGTATTAAGAGATAATTAATGTTTAACGTATTGCAAGCGTGCGTAGGCTACCATAATCATTTTACATTAGGTCGACCGTATGCTTGTATCCCTCCCGACGTTGTATAAAAAAATAGACAATTAAACAAACAGCTGACGATGTGGTATTAATAGCAGGCTCATCATCCGAACTGCAAACACTAGTTACAGCATTGAAAGATGATTGTATGAAGAAAGGCTTACAATTGAATGCGAAGAAAACCAAGATAATGGTATTTGAAAGAGAGACAACCAGAACGAACACTAGGATTACGGTTGATGATGTAGTGTTGAAGCAAGTGAATGAGATTGTATATCTTGGAAGCGCTCTTAGCAGCGATGGAAGGTACACCGCTGATGTGGAGAGACGAGTGAATGCAGGGAACAGCGTGAATGGAACGTTGAGTAAACTTCTAGGCAGCCTAAATCTAAGACCGAAAACACAGCTGGCTGTACACAACGCGATGCTAATATCGGCACTAACTTATGAAAGTGAAATCTGGGTATGCCAAAGAGAGCACGAAAGTAGAATAAATGCGGTTGAATTGCGAGCATTGCACAAAATTTGTGTCGTAACACTTAATGCACTCGCAACGTTGATATAGGAAAAAGAGTGGGTCTGAAAAGAGAGAGTCGTTGTTATGGTAAGAAAAGGCATGCTCCGTTGGTTCGAGCATATAGGTAGTGTAGAACGAAACAGATATATAGTGCGAAAGTGGAAGGATGTAGGAGCCGAGGAAGCCCAAAACTCGCCCATCATGTCCAAATCGATCGTGTTCAATCTTAGGATGATGTCATGAACCTCAAGAACCGGCGAGCATGCGTGAAAAGAGTTAGGAATGTTAAAGAAGCGCTTGAGGAGTGTAAGGACCGCATCTGGTGACGCTCGGTTCTCTCTGCCTACCCCACGAGGACTCATCGTGAATATACACATAGATAAAAGTCTACAAGTACAAACTTAATGTTATTATTATTTAACTAGCTTTTACCCGCGGCTTCGCCCGCTTGGTCATAGGGAAACAAAGCATGTTTTCCTGTGGGAGTAAGATATCTGCCGTGGTAAAAAGTAGCCTATGTAACTTCCGGACCCTCCAAACAAAATAAGTCTCCATACAAAAAAAAAAGTTAATCCGTGGCTCGGTTTTGATTTGAAAATAGGACTAACCGACAAATAAAAAACATGTATTTACGTATGTTTATCAGTTGTCTAGTACCCATAACACAAGCTTCGCTTACTTTGGGGTTAGGTGGCGCTGTGTAATTTATCCGACAATATTTATATTTATTTATTCGAAAAAAAGCGACAGACACACACACAGACAAACATATAGATTTCATATAGGAACGATGTTCCTGAATATGCTTCTGTAGACGATATTATAAGACCAATTACTTTCGGCAAGCGCAGGGAAATCTTGGGCACTCGAAACTCGGGAGCAACCCACGTAAAGTTGACTAATAGCGGGGAATTTCTGGGTAAAGCAGAGTCTTCGCGAAGTTCCACAGGAACACGTCGCCGGGATGAAAAATAGCCTTTTTATCCCGGTGATATGTTCCTGTGGGGTAGTAGTAGATGAGGAGCCGCTGATACGTAAAAGCGAAATGAAACATCCACATTTAGTAAGATTCAAACATCTAAACATCCAAACTATCCCAATTCTAACTGTCTAACTAACTATCCAAATCTCTCTAACTATAAACTATCCAAATGGTATAAAAAGTAGCCTGTGTTTTAATCCAGCACTTTATCTATCTACCTATCAAATTTTATCCAAATTCGTTCAGCCGTTGAGGCGTGAAAATGGACTCGATCCGAACATCCATACTTTCACATTTATAATATTAGTAGGATGTAGAAATTTTATTATTGTAATCACGAGACTTACCGCGATTTGTTTTTATAATTATGTTCTAATTTCTTTCAGACGTGATGTCTACTCCCTATATACTCTAAGCATAAGAAAAGACACACCAGCGGAATCAAATCCAGAGTCGAGTACCTCGACAGATGATCTCCCTGGCAGGGCAGAGGGGCCATGTCGTGCGTTTGGTCACGTGAAAGTCCCGGAGTCATGCGTATTTTACACCACTGAGAAGTCTTTTGCGTTCGTTAACTTAAGGTACAGTATTTTTTAAAGAACTAAATTGAGCGAGCATGATATATGAGCTGTGAATGTTAAAGAAGCGAGTGAGGTGTGTAAGGACCGAGTCATGTGGCGCTCGGTTCTGTCTACCTACCTCGCAAGGGATTTGGTGTGATGTTATAGATAGATAAATAGGTAGTAACAGCTTTCTAGTTGAGTTCTGTGCCGGACTGGTTAGTAAAGGCTATTTTATTACCAAGGGTCGTGGGTTCAAGTTCCACACGTGACAAATATTTGTGTGCATGAACATTGTCTATTTGTCTTGGTTTGGGTGTTATTAAGAGGTAGGGTGCAGTCAAAGCAGCCCGACCGGGGATGTACCTCTACCTCACAGAAAACCGCAGCTAAATAACTCCCTGGTGGGTTGTTGTTTTCCTGCGAGTGAGTGTGGTTACCCAGCAAGCTCCTAAAGTGTTGCTCTGTTAGAAGTAGAGGTGACAATGCGCAGGCAAAACTTCCTGGATTGCATGGGTTCATAAACTACGGTAACCACTTTACATAATGGTGGGCTGTGACGCTGGATAAATAAAAGCCGTCAAGTGCGAGTCCGATTTGAGCACCGAGGGTTCCGTAAAAAAAAAAAAAAAATTAACACCAGCCGCTGAGTTTTACTGTCGTACTCGCCACAAACTTAAATTTCACCCTCACCATCTTGATGAGAGGCAATCCGTTGCAGTACGCTTTTTGAGGCATTTTCTATCACGTACGGTGAAATTGTGGAAAAAATTACCCTCAGCGGTGTTCCCGAACAAATACGAAATGGGTGCCTTCAAGAAAAGAGCCTATGTTTCCCTAAAAAGGCTGGCAACGGATCAGTGACCCATTTGGTGTTGCTGATGTCTATGAGCGGTAGTGACCACTTACCATCAGGTAACCCACATGCTCGTTTGCCGCCCTCTAATATAAAAAATTAAATTCGCAAATTATTTTCGCAAAAAAAAAATTGAGAATTAACTATAAATTTGTGGTTTTCGGTTTCTTTACTTGTGCTAGATGACATTGCTTCTTACCAAATTTCATAATTCTAGATCAACGGGAAGTACCCTATAGGTTTGGATTCCCTTGCGAGTGTCAAAATATGCGCACAAACGCGGCATAATCAGCCATATCTTTTGATTGCGTTGACTTAGAAGTTAGATTTTTTTCACTGCTCGAAGGGATTGCAGACCTGAGTATTTGATATTAATTTTAGCTTGATAGCTCCACCTGAGAAAAAGGATCTTTACAGACGGACATACTGACGGACGTACAGACGGACAGCAAAGTGACCATATAAGGGTTAAAATTTTCCTTTTGAGATACGGAACCTAAAAAAACTAGCATTGAAAATGACCATTGGCGACGAAACCATGATGTTTCTTTGAATATGAACATGTCTATTTATCTTGATCCAGAAGTAGGGTCCATCAATGCATCCCGTCTGATGAAGTACCTCCATCTCACGGAAAACCGCAACTAAATGACAACTTCTAGTAGAGTTGTTGTATTCCTACGTGTAATGATGTCCTGTGACCAGTGAGCTCCCAAGGAGTTGCTGTCTTCGCAGCAGAGATGCTGTCTAAGTAGCAGAGGTAGCATCGCGCAAGTGATACTTAATGCAAGCTTAGGCTACGGCAACCGCTCTGATGCAGCATATATATATATATGAAAAAAAAAGCTTTATTAATGAACAGGTGCGTCATACCAGGGCACGTGTTGGTAGCTCCAATCAGAGTCGCTGAGAGGAATAAAGACCTCACGGAGGAGGAAGCTGTGGACTTCTACAAAACCGCACGGATCGTGCAGAAGGTAAGACCATTATTATATTTTACTATACTACTTCTAGACTTTCCTGTCCTGCCCGTAAATAGAAAAAAAAATCTTCTCGTCGGTACGCATACAAGCATTCCTAGAGGGAGACTTTGTACAAAAGTCGTCTGCGTGGGTACCTCTGTCTCACTTATTTCTACCGTCGAGCAGATATATTTATATAGCTGTGTTCCGGTTTGAAGGGTGGCATATGGCAGAGAAATTACTGGGTACTGTTACGAAACAGTCTTAGGTCACAAGGTCCATCCATCCACCATCTAATGCGGGCCGCATGCTTGTTTGTCAATCTGGTTGTGTATATATAAAAACCATACGGACCACTGGTAATAAATTAAGTATTACTCGCGACATGCCAAATCTGCTGCTAACACGGGAACTCCTTGGGAGTTTACTGTTGATCTTACTCACACGCAGGAACACAACAACCCTCCTAGGAGTTTGTTATATGGCTGCGGTTTTCTGTGAGGTGGAGGTACTTCACCAATCAAGCTGCTTTGATGCTCCCTACCTCTCTTAACCTGTGAGACCCCGTTATATACGTTTTCCCATACATTTCTTGGCGGAAAAGCGGCCCGCGGGTAATGAAAGATTAAAACACCCAGACGAAGAGAAACAGACATATTCATGCACACAAATTTTTGTCCTGTTTGGGAATCGAACCCACGAGCGTTGGTATCAAAGTCGCGTTATAAACCGCGGCGCCACCGAGCTCGTCGAAATTTTTTATCCAATATCCATTTCCCACTCCCTCAGGATTGGCGGGCGCTGTCAAGGCCTAAGATTTGGCGAAGATACTGATTTTTACATAGAGCGACTGCTATCTGATTTTCACAATCAGAGGGAAAATCAGACCTTCCTTAGGTTAGGTCACATGTCTTTCGAAATATAATTTACTTCTCCACGTTGCTCAACTGCGGATTGGCGGAGGCCAGTGTTTTCAAGCCACCCGAAGGCCATTGACTTAGCTTAATCCGTTGAGGCCGGCGTGGCTGAATTTCGCCATGCTCGTTTCGGCGCCAAGTATATAACGGGCCTCAAGGCGTCAATAAAATGGACGCAATATTTCTTATATTGCGTCCATTTTATTAAGCAGCAACTAATATTAAGCAACCACACAGTAACAGAAACATATAATAGAACCTTATTATTGTGACTGAATATATTTTAGCTTATCTCGTATACGACTTTGCTCCGAGAAAAAGAACTGCTTCGCACTGTTGCGTCACTGAGTTACTTAGACGTAATTGTAATGTTTGTTAATTATATTTATTGTTTTTACGTGATTTCTTTTCTTGTTTTAGTTGATGGAAAAAGTACATAAGACTGAATCGTGTACTGTGACCATTCAAGACGGACCTGACGCTGGTCAGACCGTGAAGGTGAGGCTTTATGCTTGAACGGTTTACTGATACTCGCTTCCACACTTAAATGATATTTAATGATTTGATTGATAGATAAGCCATCTATTTTAACGACTCAGAAAGAGACACATCAGCGAAACTAAAGCCAAGCGATATATAAAAACATAGCAGCTGTTACTCAAGAGAAATTTGCAGGTTCCGCCACGATTACATTTTAATGGAGTATCAGTTGCAAATAAAAACTCGGTTTGTTACTTGGAATTACTGTTAGACAAAGGTTTTAATTACATTGAACACATAAAGCAAGTTGGAGAAAAAGCCAAAAATAACTTTTATGCGTTAACTCGAATTTCCACCTCGACGTGGGGCTTAACTTTTAAAACGTTAAAAATGATTTACGCAGCCACATATTTAGGATGTATTACGTACGGTTCACCTGCATGGGCTAATACCATAGGTGCTGCGCGTCGTAAGTTACTGCAAAGTCAGCGTCTCGCTTTAATATTTTTATGTAAATCGTATAGAACTGTGAACACCGAGGCACTGCCAGTGCTGGCTGGCGTGTTGCCAGTTGACTTGGAAATACGACGCGCTTCAATGTACTACACCTCTAAAAACATGCACCCTGATTTTCTAAAACACCGCGATCATAACAAAATACTTAGACTGTTCAAACCAATTGACGAGGTACTTGAAACTTTGCCGTCTGAATGGCAAGAAAGTTGGGAAACTTCTACAAAAACTCCACTTGTACCTGCTTCTTTCAATCAGTGCGAGAGAGATTAGTGGTTAGAAGTCGATCCCCGTTGCGCAATTTTTAACAGGGCATGGAAACTTTAGGGCGATGCTCTCTTCGTTTAGACTCAAGTCATTACCTTTATGTGAGTGTTCTATGACAAATCATGAATTCGAGCAAACAGTACATCATGTTCTCTGGGAGTGCGATCTCTGGCGTCGGGAGCGGGACGATATGTTAGATTCCTTGCGTGACACATCCGGGATAGTATACATTCTGATTTGGTGGCAACAAGCGAGAATTACCAGGCGTTAAGGCGGTTCTGCAATCTATATTATTGGAATCGATGTGTTAGGTAACAACTCACAGTTTAGGTCCCAATAGTGTTAGATATTTGATAAACCGTGCTGCACGGCAGTTGAGCTTCACTTGACTAGCCATTTCTTTGAGGTCTTTAAATGCCTTATTTGTCATATTGCTGTCTCTCACTTTGCCAAGAGGGGAAGTCAATTCCAAAACTTCTTACTCTTACAAATTTCTTCTGATTAAATTGGTTGTGAGTTCCAAGGCAGCTGTAGTTTAACCCCCGGGACAGCAATGAACTTCGCTATTCATTGCCTTTTTGGTGGGAGCCGTTGTTAATTCTGGCTACACAGGAGACACAGTGGTGGGTATGAGTGGTGGGCCTGTCCCGTTAAAAAAAGCCATTTATTTGTATCTCCATGATACACAACAGCAAATATTGACAGGTAAACAGTGAGTAAACACTAAATAAAATAGCAATTGTAGAATAAATTGTGTGTCGCAGTGATACAAAGAAGGCAGCAGCTCAGTGCATTATTTACTCCAAGAGCAAATCACTGATTTTCAGCAACTGCCTGAAAATCCTTATGCACCAGACCAGCAATGGTGCTGTGCAAAAGGAACTGTGCGGTTCCAGAGAATTTTCTACCGAGAGCTAAGTAGTGGAACGAGCTCTTCAAGAAAGGTGTGAAGAGGTTTTCAAAGGGAGGAAGACAACGTAAGAGTGACATCCCTGATTTTGCAAATGTCCACAGACTACCGTAACTTCTTAACATCAGGCGGGCCGTACGCTTGTTTGGTATAAATAAAGTTTATTATGATTTGATAGATTTCAGAGCACGTACGATGTTTTGATTGCTAATATGCGAACTGAACGTTAAATAAAATAAATATTGTCGAACAAATTACACAGCGCCATCTAGCCCCAAAGTAAGTGAAGCTTGTGTTTATGGTACTAGACAACTGATAAACATACATAAATACATTTTCTTTTTCGTAAACACACAGTTATTTAACGAGCTCGGTGGCGCAGTGGTGAAACGCGCTGTTACGCTACTTTGACATAAACGCTCGTGGGTTCTATTCCTACACAGGACAAACATTGTGTTGCATGAAGATGTCTGTTAGTCTTGGTCTGGGTGTTTTTAAGGGGTAGGGCACATCAAAGCAGCCCGTCAGGCGAAGTATTTTTTTTTATACCACTAAGGTGGCAATCAGGCATACGGCCTGCCTGATGGTAAACAGTCACCGTAGCCTATGGACATTTGCAACACCAGGGGTGTCACTCATGCGTTGCCGACCCTCTAAAAACCTCTTCACGCATTTCTTGAAGAACTCCATGCTGTAGTCCCTTGGAAAAACCTCTACTGGGAGCTCATTCCACAGCATGAGAGTTCTCGGAAGAAAACCTCTCTGGAACCGCACAGTACGCGACCATTGCGGTTCGGTTGTAAAAAGTAGCTGTCGGCATCATTTCGAACAACTCTTCAGAACACAACCCGTTGTACAATCGGTAGAACACACAAAGGGAGGCAAAATCTCTCAAAAAAAAAGTACCTCCACCTCACAGAAAACCACAGCCAAATAACAACGCCCTAGAAGGTTGTTGTGTTCCTGCGTCTGATTGTCGTCTCCAGTCAGCTCCTGAGCAGTTGCTGTGTTAGCAGAAGAGGTGGTATCGTGCGATTAATACTTAATGTATTCCAAGCGTTTATGGGGTACGGTAACCGCTTTACATCCTCTTGCGTGCCTCTTGACGTTAAAACAAAAAAACTTATGATGTACAGGAAGCACCCAGACCGAGAAAATATTCATCAAAATCCGTTCAATTGTTTAGGAGTTAAGGGATATACACACGTGCTGAAGAATTATAAATAAAGATACAAGAATTGCTCATTTTAATCTATACAGATAAATAAAATTGGAGTGTCTGTTTGTAATATTGAAATAACCGCTTTTTACTAAATGCATATGGATGTATACACGGTACATATACCAAAATGAATATTTTTACAATTTTTGTCTGTCTGATTGTTCCGGCTAATCTCTGAAACGGCTGCACCGAATTTGAGTACATATACCAAAATGAATAGTTTTACAATTTTTGTCTGTCTGTTTGTTCCGGCTAATCTCTGAAACGGCTGGACCGAATTTGACGGGACTTTCACTGGCAGATAGCTAATGTAATAAGGAGTAACTTAAGTTACTTTGTTTTTAGAAATTTTATTTATTTTTATTAATATAAATAAATAATATTCCACGCGGACGAAGTCGCGGTCACAGCTAGTATATAATAAGGTATCATTATATACAATGTGCGTGTGTCTCAATTGTTATTTCGGCTATTCTGCAATTTTCGTATTATTTTTCATTTCCAGCATCTACATTGCCACATAATGCCAAGGAAAAAGGGAGATTTCATAGAGAATGACCTCATATACTTGGAACTTGCAAAACATGACCAGTAAGTCAATATAAACCTATGATCTATATATATAACTTCACGCCAAATCCCTTGTGGGATAGGCAGAGAGAGAGGCTCTGCTGCTAACACATCAACTTCTTGGGAGCTTACTGGTGATCTCACTCACATACTGGAACATAACAACACTACAGGGGAGTTGTTAATATAGCTTACGATCAGGTTAACCGTACGTTTGTTTGCGGAAGCGATACTTAAAATATTTGTAAGCGTTCATAGGCTACTGTAACCACTTAACATAATGTGGGCTGTGTGCTTGTATACCTCCCGGTTGTATAAAAGTCTGTTAAGTCTGTTTACGGACGATAATTTTACGTGATAACGTCATAAGAAAACATTCAACAGTTGACAAAACAATTCACGTGTAGGTTGTGTGCTGCCGCTGTCTCTCTTCTACTCAGACGCATCGGCCGATGGAGTGGAAGAGAGATAGATGCGTCACAAACCGAACGCTTAGGCCGATCGTGCCTCTCTATCGCTTGTTCCGCGCTCTCGCTTGCACGCGCGGCTCAGGCGGAACGTGACAATGAGTCATGCTTTTTCGTGCGTGCAGCCGGCGTTCATCGATGTATGTATAAGATGTTATCTCGTCAAAAATGATTGTAGTGAGCTAATATTCAATGATTGATGATGCGACGATTTCAATGAAATCGGTTATTGTATTCCCATTAGGATTGGCGGGGACCACTATCTAAGACTAAGACTAAGATACTGATTTTGACTTGGTGCGACTTCCACAACCCAGAGGCAAAACTAGATCTCTCTCAGATCACACGTCTTTCGAAATATAATTTCTTGGATGACCTCACGATGTTTTCCTTCACCGCCGAGCAAGTGATAATTACAAATATGTATATAAATCCGAAAACTCGAGTTTACTGGTACATGCGCCAGGATTTGAACCTGGGACCAGTAGGTTATTAGTCTGGTTCTCTATCCACCAGGCTGTAACTGCTCATCTATTTTAAAAGAGCTATTTAATTTTACGAGCTTGGTGGCGCAGTGGTTAGTAACGCTAGTTTGACACCAACGCTCGTGGGTTCGATTCTCACACAGGACAAACATTTGTGTGCATGAATATATGTGCATTTGTTTGTCTTGGTCTGGGTCGTTTAAAGAGAGGTAGGCCGCATCAAAGCAGCCTGTCTGCCGAAGTGCCCCCACCTCATAGAAAAGGTTGTTGTATTCCTGAGACTGAGTAGGACTACCGGAAAGGCTCTAAGGAGTTGTAATGTTAGCAGCAGGGGTGGTAAGTGCTTTACGTCTTTAGCAAACTTGCAAAATGACTACTTCCTGGAGAGTTGTGTCCTTACGCGTGAGTGCGGTCACCAGTAAGCTCTAAGGAGTTGCTGTGTTAGTAACAGAGGTAGCATCTCGCGAGTGATACTTAATCTATTCCGAGTGTTCTATGACTACGGTAACCGCTTTACATCAGGTGGGCCGTATAAAAAATAGAATTCATGTTTCCCTTTCTTGACAATTGACACTTTTGTATGCTCACCAGGTTTAAAAAAGGCCACCCTTCCAAGCCTGCGCGCACCTTGGAGGAAATGAGGACAGAAGCTGCCATGCTGCAAGTAGAGCTCCAGAAGATGTTGAATGAGGATTCACTGATTAGCAGATAGTCAATGTTGTGTACAGAAAGAAACTCCCGAGACGGCAATTTCATCTGTTTTTTTTTTTTGTTTGATAAGTTCAATGGCGGATACACTACTTTAACATCAAGTTCAATTCCCACTCAGGACAAACACGTTCATGAACATGGCGTTTGTCTTGGTTTGTGTGTTTTTAACGCGAGATGTAGGGCGCATCGAGAAAGCCCGACTGGGGAAGTACCTCTACCTTACATAAAAGGTTGTTTTGGTATTCCTGCGAGTGAGTGGGATTACTGGGAAGGCTTTAAGGAGTTGTAGTGTTAGCAGCAGGGGTGGTAAGTACTTTACGTCATTAGCAAGCTTACAAAATGTTCTACAATGATAGTGTTAAAAGAGCTGTGAGTTAAGTATTGTCATTGTCGCTTACTCAATATTCATCAGATCACACAGCGATAGTGTTAGATTTTATGTCACTAACAAACTTGAAAAATAAAAAATAAACTTTTGCATTCTTTGTTCTAGAACCTTTGCCTTAAACGTGACGTACGGGTAAAATGTTTTTTAAATAAAAAAAAATTGTGTAAATTGTCTATGCTCGTGGTTGTTTCGCCGGCTCGTGTAACGGCCCGTTTTCCGTGCACTTTATTAGGCAGATTAGAAGCAGGTGTCACGACAAGTTTTTTATGCTTAAAGTTTTTTTTTAAACTTTTCATGACACCTCAAAATGCTATCCATCAAAGTGTTCCATAACACTGCATTAATTAATTGTGAAACAATTTTTTTTTTGTAATTTTAATTAAGTTTGCCCTTTCGTGGAGCCACTTTTATTTGCATTATCAGCAATGGTAGCCCAAGGGACAAAGTGTTAGTATATATTTTTTTTATACTACGTCGGGAGGCATACAAGCATACGGCTCACCTGATGTAAAGCGGGTACCTACTTACACAGCAACTCTTTGGGAGCTTACTGGTGACCTCACTCACACGTAGGAACACAACAACACCCTATGGAGTTGTTATTTGGCTGCGGTTTTCTGTGAGGTGGAGGTACTTTCCCAGACGGGCTGCATTGATGCGCCCTATCTCTCTTAAAAAATGTGAATATTAACCGATAAAATTCGTATTTTCGGATTAATGTACATATAATTATCATTTGCTCGATGGTGAAGAAAGATACTGTGGGGACCTGAACCTCAAAGAAATTATTTTTGAAGGGACGTGTGATCTAACCTTAGTAAGGTGTGATTTTCCCTCTGAGTAGTGAAGGTCTGACGGCAGTCGCTCGATGTCAAAATCAGTATCTTCGCCAAATCCTTAGACTTAGGTAGCGATTCCCGCTAATCCCGAGTGACTAGGAAACGGAATAATTGCTAGGAAGAAAATGAAGATTTAATTTTTGTCACTTTAATTGAATTTGTCCTCTCGGAGTGTCACATAATGTAATATATTGTATATTTTAATTAAATGACTTATTAACATTGTTGGAAATATTTTATATACAAACAAGTGTTCAATACTCGATACCTAATTAGGCCTGAGTCCAAAAAAAACAGAGTTATTACAAATGGTTGAATGGTAAGTAAAGATAACTTCTACGCAAATGGTTACGGGTTCGATGCCCACACAAGACAAACATTTGATTGAACCTATATGTCTGTTTGTCTTGGTTTGGGCGATTTTATGGAGTATTAGCGACGTGCTCCGACTTTGAACGGGTGATCCGATCGTTACCAACTTCTCAGGATCACTCGCTGGGCTAATCTAAAGTTAACCGGAAAATTTCATCAAAATTGGTTTAGTCGTTTTCGAGTCCATACGGAACATACATACACACATTCATTTTTATACATAAGAAGAAGATAATTATGCATTTACAACAAAAAGGTAAGCAGGTATGTTCAAAGTTTTCTACGTATGCGAGGCCTCTCGTGGGGAAGACAAAGAACTAACGGCCACAAGACGCGGTTCTTAAATCCATCATTTACATCTGAAACATTTGCGGTTCCTTTCATGCAGGGTCGATTTTTAAGACATCTCACCTTGTGATAAAACACGTCGAATTTGGTCATGGTAGGTGGCTCTCGCCTGCCTCGATTCCTGAACCCTTCCACTCTGGAGTTGTATTTCTATTTTGTCATTCTTTCATCCCACAGTTCGTAGTTATTATATTCCTCTCCCGCGTTCCTCGCGTGTCGGGTGTTTCCTACTGTCTGTGTAACACTTTCGTTACTTTAAATATATTATTACTTCATTGATATTGAACAGTGTGTGATATTTCGTTAAATTGGGTGTTCTGTGATATTAATCTATAAATTCCGTGTCGATTCTCGTTTAAATTAAGGTTTAATTTGTAATATTTCATCTCTGTGATAAATCAAGAAAATAGTAGGTAGTATGCACGGGCTGCCGTCGCGTAGCCCGCGGTCTTCGTAAAAACACGTTTTGCCCCGTTGAAAACTAAGTAATTGTACATTGTATACATAGAAATATATTTTGATATCTCAGAAATGGCTCTAACGGATTTGATCAAATTTTACATTTACATATAATTTTGGTTCTTAAAATTTATTCATCTTTCCTGAAAACAATCCTATTTTACACCAACAAAAAAGGCCGGTCAAAGCTCAGCCGTTCAGGTAACATAAACAAATATACATATATAATAGAAGATAATTCTAAAATTTCGTATTTTTTTTTTCGTATTGTTACGCAAGTCTATCTGAATATATAATATCTGAATTAACAAGCAAGCATAGCGAATATGACACCTGTGTTTGTGTGGATAGATTTTATCTGTAAACCCTCAATGCTTCAGAAGATAAGTTAAACCTTCAGTCCTGGCTGTTGTTGATAGAAGACAGCCAGTAAGTTAGTTTTGAAGAGATTGGCCACAATTGAAGAGTGTGATGAGTTTATTCAGTTCAAGTCCAACCCGTATCCTAGCATCGGGATGGTTATGGCATGATGTGAACATTGCCTCCAATTAGAAAATTTTTTCCTCTGTTGTCCTCTTTCTGTATGGGATGCTCATAACACAATTATACCACTTATAATAATATCACTTTTCAGCTGCACAAATGATCCTCGACATAAAAGTCAAGGGCTGGTTGCCATTAGAGAACCAGTTCTAATGTATGATTAACAAATGCTTACATAAAATAAAGAAATTATCTAATGAAAAATGTAATCAACTAATATCACAAACTTTCTAACAGCTTTATAAAATCCTCCCAGGCACAAAAGCCATTTAAGTCAATGGGGCATTGTGCCAACTCCAAAATCTTAAATTCTGGTGGATTACACAAGCTTAGTGGCTCACTGTTTCTTAATTGTCTTGTAGACTGATATATATAATTAACTTTAAGCAAATACTTGCCTTTTTCTATATCATACCACTTTTGAAACATAATTTTTCCTCCAACGGGAGTAAGTTCGTATTGATTTGTTAAAAAATATGGCTTAAATTGCATACCATTCAATAATGTGTACATATTTGCATCATGTCCCATCAGTAACGTTATTTTTGGTGCATTATCATTTAAACAAATACTTGATATATATTTTATGAGAGGTTCAGCAATATCTTTAGCTACTAAAGTTGTATTGAAGATAACATTATGATAACCTTTGCTTAGATTTATTACATTTACCCATTTGTCAGCCGTATTTATCAAACCCCATGCCACATCATGTTGTGAAAATCCTTCATAATATTGCATCACAAAGGCATCAATCGCAGAGTTCCCGATTTTCAATGGTCCTGATAAGTTTGGTTTTTCACCAACTATCACATTAATTATCTTGTTCTTATCTGTGCTTAAATCACATTTCTGCTCCTTTTTGCATAACTCCGAATGTTTATAATTCAAAATATATTCTAAATATTCATATGAATTATTTAATTTAAGACTGTTCAATCTTTCCGCCATTTCTTCTTTGACAATATCACTGAAAATTGCCGAGTTGTTATGTATAACTGGATTGAAGATAGGGTCATCAGTGTCTGAATGGTGTACAGTTACATTGCAGTCTGGAAATGCCTTTGTAACAAATGCATGAGCTGATGCTTTTGTCCGTTGTTTAGAGTTAGCATATACATCTGTAGGACAACCGAATGGTAATATTCCTTCTTTATTTAACCACATTGAAAAATACTCGCCCATAAAGCCCTCCAGCAAAACTCCTTTAGCAGTCAAATATCCCACTTTTTCTTTCCACCGAGGCCACAATTTTGGCGTCATAACTTCAAGATATTTCGATAAAGGAGTCCGGACATTGTGTCTACTTAATATAACAACTTTTTCAAGCTGAAGTCTCTTTTCTGTAAACACTAGAGATATACTCGCGCAAAATATAAAAATAGTTATTATTCTCATCACTGAAAAGAATTTTTATTGGACTATAAGCTTCGACCCTAATGTGTCTCACTGACCCTTCTGTTCCACAATGTTATAACGAATAAGTCAAAAGATTATATAATAAGCAGTGAAAGTTGTATACAATAGGCGTTAGTGCTTTTTAAGTTCGCTGGTTAGTACTAAATATAAATTAGGTATTACATTACTACATACTATACGGTATACATCTAAATTTGTACGTGAATTTTTTTCAGAAAATTCCGCATTCCAATATACTAACTGCATATTATTCTTCATCATTGTAAAATACTTCAATACATTATTATGAAAGGCAAATAAAGTTATAGACAAAAAAATTGTAGTGAACATACAAAAACGTCACCACTACATTTTTTTTTTTTGGTTCTTTTTATCCCCGAGGGGAAAGGCAAAGGGATCTAGCCCATACAGCCAAGTCTTAAGTTTTGAACCATTTGAAAATCTCAATTCTATGTTCAGTTCTATGTAGCTTCAGGAACTGTGCTGAAAAAATACTTGGGAAGGGTACCCAGACCCAATCAACCCAGTTTAAATACCACCTGTAAAACGATAGTGATTTTTACAAGGTTTTCATGATGAACTTATTCACGTCCTCCAAAAAGTGCATAAATGTGTTATATTTGAGTTTTTTCATTACTGTATAATTTCACTAGCACTTATGTTACAAAATACTATCGAAATGGTCAAATACAACTAATTTTATAATGAATTGTAAAAAATTGTATACTCGCTTTTGACGAGTGACAAAGTATAACAACATTGTCACTCGTCAAAAGCGCGGGAAGAAGTCAAGTCCTCCCTAATTAATGCCTTTGTATAGCGTTACATCTTTTATATCAGTTATGGCAATCAGTGCGAACTCGAAGATGTAGTTTTGCTGTACAATAGTTCAAAATGTTCACCTAACTGCATGTTAAGCTTGATACTTTGTTTTCGGTACCGTTTGTTACTAAATGTCACAATCGGTCATCCAGTGTCAATCATCATCCACCCTTATCTGTAAGTAAAAACTTTAACAACTTAAACGTGTAAGTAAAAACTTTGTATCGAAATTTATATGTAAATAGGGGGCGAGTTCAGTTCGCAGTTTTAAAGAACATTGTTGAATTCCGATACTAGGTTGAACCTGACTAATCAAGTCAGCCTTTACAAATCATATGGAATGGATTTGACAGGTTCAAATGTAGTGAAAAAGGTTGCATACCTGTGTTTTT
Source organism: Pyralis farinalis (assembly GCA_947507595.1). Classification (NCBI taxonomy): domain Eukaryota; kingdom Metazoa; phylum Arthropoda; class Insecta; order Lepidoptera; family Pyralidae; genus Pyralis; species Pyralis farinalis. Next base: position 6,265,639 of record OX382263.1, read on the forward strand.
TAAAGCCACATTAAATTAGTTTTTACATGATTTTTGAGTTTAGAAATAATGCGGAGCAAGTTGGTTACGATTTTTTCACTAGTTTTAAGTCTAGAAATGTTCAAGTAGGTACCACAACAAGATAACTATATTATTATACATTTGTGCTCTCCCTATTTACCTAAAATACATATGAAATGTTTGAGATTAGAAAGAAAACAGGCATTTAAAAAGATTACATAAATGTGAGATTTGTTTAAATCCAAGTAGCCTTCACGTTACTATATCCAACAAAATAATACTTCTGTGCATTTTTGTGTTGCATAATGGTACAGTTATTAGACAGATGTCCTGAGGAAGCAATGCGCTGGTAGCGAGAGATGGTACAGCAACCGTTGCAAGAGCTCACAATCTGTGACCTGCAGCCGTCTTCCATTAGACAACCTTGACGTATTTATATTATTGTTCAATAATGTAAAATGAAAACTCGCAAAAAAGAAAAGTAAAATAAATATGAACATCCCATTTCATATTGACATTTCGGTAACATGTTCCATTTCACAAAACTGTATGAACTATTTAGATTTTCAACCACCAATAGGACAAATGAAAATTTGAAAAAATTATATATTAAATATGATAACACGTATTCTTCCGCAACAGCCGTCAAAGGACCACCACTTCTTTCTTCATCCCCCAAAGTTAGTTGACCGCGCTTGAATTCGTTATTCTAACGATACACGGTTGTCTTGGAAGGGCCTTCATTCATAACAGTCATTTGAAGTGTAAGCAGGGGCCTAGCTACCGCCGTATTTGCCGTATCAATTATACGGGGCCCCCGGGCCACGGGGGCCCCCAAAGTGTGGAGTCCACAGTTAGAAACACAGTTAGAAAGTTTTTATTCTTTTTCCTTACTCCACACTGTGGAGTAAGGAAAAAGAATAAAAACTTTCTAATTTATTTTATTTTACAAATGACAAAATTCTATAAAGCAATTCCTTTTTTTGCCGCCTTAAGCGTGCGTTCAAAAGTTGGCAACACTACATCGTTATGGCGGGCTGCGGGACTTCCCCGTTTTACTTACTTCATCTTCAACTCAGCGGGGAATCCCCGGGAATCCTTCATCGATATCGCGATGTACGTGTACGTTGTTGTACTTTGCATTGGATGTTAAACCACGGAGTGCAGTGCACTGTTTATTTACGCGCTTTATATAAATGTGCATTACATTGTAATTCAGTACAAACAATATTGTTCTTCTGGTTTAGCAGTATTAGTAGCGATTTGTAAAAGAAATGAGTGAAAGGAAAAGAGATTATCACAGCGGGTGAAAAGGTTTAGTATCAAAGCATTCGTATTTATTTTTTAACAATTACTCGTTTATTTTTAGATTCTTCTGAAGCATGTTCTTCGTCACATATCCATCCGGAAATAGAAGAAAGCCAAGCACATACTTTATCGGATGTCCATCCAGAAATCGAGGAACCCCAAGTCAACGATTCTGATATATCTGCAGATAATGCAGATTGTAATATAATTTCATCAGATAGATGAAATTTTGGTGACAATTTAACTGAATGCGAACGAAAAATAATTTTTAAATTGGGTCCATTTAAACCACAAGGACCATTTCCAAAAGTTTCAGAAAATAACCGACTTTTTCGGCTTATTATTATTCATATTTCAATCAGGCAGGCATAAAAATTATAAGACCATGGTTATGTTATTCTAACGTTTTAAACAAACCGTACTGTCACTTCTGTTGGTTATTAGCAGATCGTCAAAACAAATCGTACTCCTCTGCTTGGGTTAACGGTGTTTCGGTTAGAAGCAATTTCACACAAACTATTCTTGACCATGAAAAGTCACAACAGCATATTAGTGCCTCACTCTCTTATAATAATTGGTTGCAAGGAAATACCATCGATACTCTATTGAAAAGTGAAATCGATAGTAAAATTACATTCTGGAGAGATGTACTGCATCGTATAATTAATGTTATAATTACTTTAGTATCTTGTAATCTAATTTTGAGGGGGCACGATTCTGATTCTGGCAATTTTATGGCAATTTCACGTCTGCTATCTAACTATGATGCAACTTTAAAAGAACTTCTTCTAAAACCGAAAGGTGAAATAAATTATTTAAGCCCTACGATTCAAAACGAAATTATTAGTTTGCTTGGTACTAACGTTAGGAACAGTATTATCTCAGAAATTAAAAAAGCTCCATTTCTGACAATAATTCTGGATACAACACAAGACTTATCAAAAATTGACCAACTATCTGTAGTTTTTCGATATATCTCGGTTACAGAAAATGATGATAATGTGCCTAAAGAAATAAAAATCTGTGAGTCCTTTTTAGGATTCATAGCAGTAACCGATTGCAGTGCTGCAGGTCTGAAAACTGTCATTTTAAATTTGACTAAAGAATATGGAATTGATTTGACTAAATGTAGAGGACAGGGATACGATGGAGCAAATGTTATGTCGGGTGTGTATGGAGGATTACAAACCCTAATAAAAGAGCATGCTCCAAATGCCGATTATGTTCATTGTGCTGCGCACGCTTTAAACTTGGTTTTGAACGATGCTGCGAGACATGTTCGTGAAGTATCGACTCTTTTCGATAATTTAGAAAAAATATATACTTTTTTTGGCAATAGTATAAAACGCTGGGCTATGCTAAGCGACGATTCATCTGAAAAATATTTGATTACCCTTAAAAAGGTATGTCCTACCAGATGGTCTTCTAGGAACGACGCTTTATTAGCAGTAAAGAAAATTTTTTTACTAATCATGAAAACTTTGTACCAACTAAATTTAATTTCAAATAAAAAAGATGAACGTGAAGAATGTATAAGTATAATTAACATTTTAGAGAGTTTTGATTTCTTAGTGCTCGTTACATTTTTTTCTTCACTATTTGAAATTATTAATCCTGTTTCTAAAGCTCTACAGCATGAAAATAATGACTTACAGAAATCTAGTATTTTATTAAGTAACCTTTTAAATAGACTGTGCCAATTAAGAAATCAGAATTCATTTAATAGTTTGCTAAATGAATCCAAAGATTTAGCAAAAGAGTGGGGGGTAACAACTGTTTTTAAAAACAGTAGGCGAAAGATAACGAAGCGTTTTTTTGATGAGTTATCACAAGATGAGAGAATTTCCGACCCGGAATCCTATTTCAAAGTCAATGTATACTATTGCTGTTTAGATATATTAATTTCTCAAACTAAAGAAAGATTTCAGAGCCTTTGCAACCTGAGTAGTATATTCGAAATATTACAACCGGAGAAACTCCTATCTTCTTCAAGCGAAGAGATATTAAACGCTTCCGGAAAACTGTCTGCTAAATACAGTAAAGACATCTCACTTAATCTTTGTGACCAATTAAAGGCTCTAAAAACATGCTTAAATTCTGAAATTAAAAAAAAATATTCCATTAGAGAACTCATTGAATTATTGCTAGTAAAATTCAATAGTCTTGCATCCAGTTTTCCCGAGGTAATCACAGCATGCTTTTTATTCTTGACCCTTCCAGTTACAACCGCAACGGCAGAAAGAAGTTTTTCAAAATTAAAACTAATAAAAAATTACTTAAGAACTTCGATGGGACAAGAACGGCTGTCAGACATCTCACTATTGTCCATAGAGGCAGAAACTTTAGAAAAACTAAAATCATCATCAGCCATAAATGATTTAATAAATCAGTTTGCCGAAAAAAAGGCAAGGAGAGTGAATATTTAAAATTCGATTTTTATTTGTAAAATGGGTAAATTATGTGATAAATAAATATTTCTTCTCACAATATTTTTTTTCTTTTGTGAAAAATCTTTACCTCCATATAAGGGCCTCCAAAAAAATTTTTATACGGGGCCCCGACAAGGCACGCTACGCCACTGCCCACGACGACCATTCAATCTCATACATGATAATGTCTTCATGATACCCTGGCACTGTGAATAAGTCTGTGACTGAATCAGTCACAGACTTATTCACAGTGCCAGTGATTATTTAATTGTCATATAAAAAACATATTTGCGATTTAAGTGGCTTACTGTATGATAAGGTTAATATTTTCTTTAGATGAAGTAACAATAACGAGGAGTATAGGAGATACTCGGTGGCGTCGTTGCGTGTTTCACTTAAATCGAACACGCAGGCTGAATGGATGAGTTTATCTTTCTTGAGCTTGCTTTGACCCGTGCTTTGGAGGGCAAGTAAAATCGGTCCCGATAGACGATAGTTGTTAAGCTAAGTCAGTGGAATCCCTGCCAATTCGCAGTTGAGCAGCATGGCGGGCTACGCTCTAAGCCCCCTCGATTGGAAGTCACGTATCCCCTCAGTGGGATGAGTAAGGATTGGTGTGGCTATAGGTTACAAAATTTCAAATCGGTCAGATCTGTAGAAAGCACTTACATCCCTTTATCAGCAAGGATGACAATGAGTATCTTCAAACAGCTGAACCATGGCTTGGGAAACCCCGCAATCAAATAAAAGATAATATATTAAAATAAGTTTATGCGTTTGGGAGCAACGATGCAACAGACAGATTCACAGACTTTGCTCGGTGACGCAGTTGTGAAACGCGAACGAAGACTTTATTGGATTTTATTAATATTCCATAGTTTTCATTTTGATATTGCAATTAATTTATGTCAGTAAAGCTGTACAAGAATAATGTTGATGTGAAGTGATAAAAAAAGTGCATGTAGTGTATCATTTCCAGATATCTTTATCAGTGATATTCAGACATATCCAGATATATTTGTGAGAGATAGTCATGAATTCTACAATAGGTAAGTCTTTTTACAAAGTATTTTTAACAGAGTATTTTTATTGTGCCTTTTACATAATTTGTCAGGTTAGGACAGAACTGTTTTAGGCAATTTATTATAGAATCAAATACAAACAAAAGATCTACCAGTCATTGCCAGCCGATGTACCGGCACACGCAACATAGTTGTGCTGTAAGATTTCCACTTAATTTTCTGTATGTATATGTTCACGCTAGGTTCATTGCGCGGTAGGCAGAGAGAGCCGAGCGCCATTAGACGCGGTCCTTACACACTTCGCTTGCTTCTTTAAAACTCATAGTTCACGATCAATTTGGTCGCGGTAGGTGAGTCTTGGCCTGAACTTACTTGTCTGTTTGCTCCATTTTCCTAGTGTTAACCCGTTTCCTAATCCATTAGGATTGGCGTGGTCTGCTACCTAAGGCTAAAGATTTAGCGAATATACTGATTTTGAAATGGAGCGACTGCCGTCAGACCTCAACCCAAAGAGAAAACCAAACCTTTTTGGTTTGGTCACATGTCTATCGAAATATAATTTCTAGGACGTGCGGTTTTTCTCACCATGTTATCCATCACCGCCGACCAATTGTAAATTACATAAATTTGAAAACACGAAGTTACTGGTACATGCTGGGTGTACGGCACACATACGTATATGAATATTATACGGTATACCTACATAGACATAAGAAAATAATTTACATATTTTAGCCCAGCTTGTAATATGCACTTACTGTTGCAATTATATAGGTATTCATTCAGTGGAAACAATTTGTCATTAAGCTCTCTCCGGAGTCACCACTCAATCTTAGCTTAGCATCCCTTTAGTGACAGCCCACAGCTTCTAGCGCTTATATATAGCCACCGCATACACCGGGACTAAAAGGAAAATAGTTACGAAAGAAGTTTATCTGGCAAGAGTGAATGGAGATATCGGTAGGGGCCGCCGTATACGTACACATTTAGTTCCAATTGGTGATGTGTTGAAAAAAGGCCAAATCAAAAGCACCCAAAACCGACGAGCATGCATGAAGCGGTTGATGAGTGTGGAAGAAGCGAGAGCGGTATGTTTGGATCGGTGCACCTGGCGTTCTATAGTCTCTGCATACCGCAATGGGAAACAGGCGTGATGATATGTATGTATGTATGCCTGGATTGGAACCGGATAATCTTTTTGCTCAATAAGTCGGTTCCTTATTCGCTGGTTCCTTACCATTGGGCTACTACTAAACTTACTCGTCTGTTTACAACGGAGCTTAATAGATCAAATAGTATGTCATAAAAATAATTTTATTATTTATGTGTCAAATAACTGACACATAAAAAAGACATTCTTCTCTTTTCAGATATTGGTCCGAAATGAAAGTTAAAACAATAAAAATAATCAATGTAAACTCTTTAATATCGTCGTAAAATTCTCCCAAGCGCAATATTCCCCATCCACTATATCACAATCATTGATTTGAAGCACAACACTTTTGGGTGGGTTATCATCAGATAAGGCAATGCCACTTCTCAGTTGTTCCGTAGATTGATAAATATAATTAATTTTTAGTAAATCTTGTTTAAGTTTACCATCGTACCATTTTTGAAACACCAACTTTCCTCCTATTGGTGTTCTTTCAAACTGATCTGGTAATTCAAAATACTTAACGTTCAGAGATGTTATCACTGAATTCAAGTTTGAATCATGGCCAAATAGAACTGTCAATTTCGGTTTATTTTCCCCAGAAAAAAAGTCACTTATGTATTCAATTAAGGGTTTGGCTACATCTTTAGCTATGACTGTACTGTTAAATCGTACATTTTGGTTCTGTAAAGTAATTTTAGACAATAGTCTCCACTGATACAATTCAGTTAATTTGCCCCATCCGATTTCTTTCAAAGGAAATCCTTCGTAAAGGCTCATAAGAAAAACATCGACTAAAGAATTCCCTATAGACAATGGCCCCACGACATTAGGTTCCTCTCCCACTTCCAACACTATCCCATTTTTTGTGTTAACGAGATCACAAAACGAGTTGTTCTTACAAAGTTCTGAATTTCTAATATCTGTTATTTCATCCAGTAAAGTAAACGCATCACTTAATTCGAATTCGTCTAATTTCTTTTGCATAGTTGCAGTTGCCGCTCTGTTAAACTCAGCGGATGCGTTCCGTATGATAGGATTGAAAAGTGGATCCACTGTAACACCATCCATATAGTGAATTGGCACTTTGCAGTCTCTGAAAGCTGAATTGACGAAGGCTCTAGCTGTTTGTCTAGTTCGTTGATAAGCATTGGCTAAGATGTACACTGACTCTTCTGTAGGACACGGCTCTTCAAGTAACTTCTCATCTTTTAGCCATTTAGCGAAAGCTTCTGCTATATAGCCTTCCAGTATAGCTCCCTTGTGTGTCAGATGAGCGGTGGGCGTTAAAAATGTAGGCCATTGATGCGGTGTAGCAGATTCGAGGTTACCAGTCAAAGGTGCACGCACGTTATGTCTGCTTAGAACGAAAACTTGTTTCAGCACTAATCCTCTAACCTCTAGCAGAGTTAATGTTATTAGTAGCAATTGATAACACGCCATTTTATCACTACGCAGTACAATATTTACTAACAATTTAAACAACTGATTCAGTTTACATCTAGAAAATGATTACAAAACAATACGACTTGCCCATAGCGTCACTGATTTGGCACTGTTGCGGTTATCAATTTGATTCGTCGACGTAATTATCTCTAAGAAAATGTTTACCAATTGATATTGTCGCTAGAATATTGAGTTTCGACTGTAAGCGTATGTATTAAAGCATGTATAAAACGTATTTGAACGTTTGTTTGATTTGTGAAACTGGTATTACCGATATTGAGTAATTTTACGATAGCTATTAGATATAATCATAAATACACTTTCGCACGGCGAGCAGCCGTCGCAATAATAATGCATTCTGTTATAGAGCTCTTAATAATATCATACGATCGATATTTAAGAAACATCAGGTAAATGATAAATTGCGGAAGACATTACAGCATTATTTAATATCCAAGACTTACCTACAAAGTAGATTGTGTTTTATCAGAAGGTGATGTCAGGAGCCTTTAAACCGGCGAACGTGCTTGAGAAAAGCAATGAATGTTGAAAAATGAGGTGTGTAAGAACCGAGTCATGTGACGCTTGGTTCTCTCTGCCTACCCCGCCAGGGATTTGGCGTATAGTTATAGATATGTGTAGGTACAGGTAGATTACAGCAGAGAGCCAGGAGATTAGTAAGGTTACAACCTAGTTCAGACTCCAGACTCTTGCAAGGATTTTGAATTTTTTTATTAAAATATAAACTATATCTCATGTGCATACCTCCCTTTTTAATACAACGTGGGGAGGCATACAAGCATACGGCCCACCTGATGTAAAGCTGTTATAGGAGCCTATTAACGCTTGTGTATTACAAGATTTGAGTATCACCCGCACTTACTGGTGACCTTTCACATCCAGAAACACAACAACCCTCCAGGAGATTTGTTATTTGTCTGTGGTTTTCTGCGAGGTGGAGGTACTTCCACAGGCGGGCTGCTTTGACACGCTCTCTCTTAAAATAACCAGACCGGGACAAACAGACATGCCCATGCACACAAATGTTTGTCCTGTGTGAGAATCGGACCCATGAGCGTTGGTGTCGAAGACGCGTTATTAACGGCGGCGCCACCGAGTTCGTCATCGTCGTTCTTCTTCATTGCGTTATCCCGTTTCCAAATCTACTAAGTATTTGACGCAGACACTGATTGTGACATGGAGCGACTGCCGTCAGACCTCCACAAACTAGAAGGAAAACCAGGTCTACCTTAGGTTAGGTCACAAGTGTTTTGAAATATAATTTCTTGGACGTGCGGGTTATATACAAAGATGTCTGGAAATCATTCAGCACAGACTATCTGTCCCTAACAATCTTTAATTTTACCATTTGATAACATTATTGTACCAATATGCTGATGTGAATTTATTGTAATATCTAGTAGTAGTAGTATATCTTCACGCCAAGTCCCTTGCGGGGAAGGCAGAGAGAGCCGAGCGCCATAAGACGCGGTCCTTACATACTTCACTCGCTTCTGTAACATTCATAGCTCTTTTCATGCACGCTCGCCGGGGCTCCTGACAACACCTTCTGATAAAACACGACCAATTTGGTCATGGTAGGTTAGTCTCGGTCTTCCTCGGTTCCTACATCCTTCCACTTTTGCATTGTATATCTGTTTCGTCATTCTTTCGTCCCGCATTCTTTCTACATGTCCGAACCAATGTAACCGATATTGTAATATCTGATTGACAATTTTAAAAGAGACCTATATTGGAAAGTTTCTTTCGGCATTTATTCTTCACCAATGGTCATTTCAGAAATGCTAGTAGATAAAAAAAACGGAAAAAGTAAAATAAGAGAATTAAATAAGATACAATAAGATTATATTTAAAAAAATGTAAGACGTGTCTAACTGCCCGCGAGGGCCCAATGGCAAATAAAGATTTTTTTATCTTTTTTTTTTCTTTATCTTTTTATATAACTCTTCTGTGCGTTTGTTTATCACCTAGCTCTTCCTAAGCAGCTGGACCGATTTGGATGAAATTTTGAGTGTATATGTTAATGGGTTCATTAAAGCTTTGAAAACATAATTGGACCCGGTAGGTGGCGTTGTTGTCGGTATGTCATCAAATCTTGAGACTGAATTTAATGCGGCACTGCTTTTCCGGGCAAGACGACGTCTGCCGGCTCCACTAGTACCTATATATAACACTAAGATTGTATAAAAGCACAGTTTCCTTACATATACAATTAAATAGCCCACATGATAAATGGTTGAAGCTATTTATACCTCTCTGCGACCACAAGTCACACTGAAGGTTGCCAACTGTGACGTAACAGGACATGTCGACGCGAACTAAAAATACTTATCGATTAGTTAGGATAATCCATCCAATTGCTGACACTTTAAGAAGCAATCTTGAAATAATTATAAATAGTTATTTCTAACTAGCTGAAGCCCGCGGCTTCGCACGCATGAGATTTGGGCTTTTAGTAGCCTTCATTTCTCAATAGATCTCAAATTCTTTTTATTTAAAAAAAAACAAAGTTCAGTGTTGTAGATGCAACCATAGAGTGATTCAATTTTCATACAGCGCCATCTGTTGCCACATACAGCCATTGACCTTTACGGGAGGCAACGTATATTTATTTTATTTTTATTACATAAAAAATGCGTAGTTATTTTATATCATAAAAAATACGTATTCTATGAAAATAATAAAAATAAAATTGCAAAGTCCCCCGAAGGGAATATTTCCCCCTAATTTTAACAGTTTTTCATTTTTTACGCAGGAACCCTAAATATTTACGGGATAAAAAGTACCCTATATTCTGCTCTGAACAGTCCTCTACCAGTGAAAGTCCCGTCAAAATCGATTTAGCCAATTCAAAGATTAGCCCGGACAAACAAACAGACAGACAAAAGGTTAAAAATGTGTATTTAGGCTTTGGTAACGTGAAAATAATAATATGAGCTTAAGATAAAGACACTTCAATTTTATTTGTATGTATAGATAATCTGATTAAAATGACTTCTCTATAACTTCACGCCATATCACCTTGCGGGGTAGGCAGAGAGAACCGAACGCCACATGACTCGATTTATACATCATTCAATAACATTGATTGCTCTTCTCACGCACGCTCGCCAGTTTCTAAGGCTCCTGATGCCACTTTCTCATAAAACACGATCAATTTGGTCATAGAAGGTAAGTCGTGGCTTTCCTCGGCTCCTACATCATTCTACTTTCGCGTTGTATATCTAAATAAATATTGTCGGACAAATTACACAGCGCCATCTAGCCCCAAAGTAAGCGAAGCTTGTGTTATGGATACTAGACAACTGATAAACATAAGTAAATACATTTTTTTTTTGTAAATACATACTTATGATACATAGTAAACACCCAGACCAAGACAAACGGACATGTTCATGTACACAAATGTTTGTCCTGTGTGGGAATCGAACACACGAGTGTTGGTGTCAAAGTAACATAGCGGCGCGGATCGCCACTGCGCCACTGAGTTCGTCCCGTCACGAGTATCTGTTTCGTAATTCTTTCCTCCTGCATTCTTTTCACATGTCCGAACCAACGAAGCATGCCTCTTCTTATTTTAACACCGACACTCTCTTTAAGACCAACTCTGTTCCTAAGATCATCATTGCAAATACGGTCCACAATCGTTACGCCACTAATTTTGCACAATTTCGACAGCATCTATTCTACTTTCATGCTCTCTCTGCTTCCAGCTCTCAGTTGCATTAGTAAGCGTTGGGACCGGCACCGTGTTGTGTATAGCGAGCTGTATTTTTTTTTTAAATAAAACTACTTTAAAAACAACTCTCAAATTTATTGTCTATAACTTAACGTCAAATCCCTTGTGGCGTAGGCAGAGAGAACTGAGCACCACATTAAATAACTTCAGTCGCACAGGTAATTATGGTAAATTGACTAAGTACAGTTTGTTGTAGTTCATCAAGGGAGCAAAGGAGTACTTCAGCTCGGTGCAAAGACTCAGGTTATACAAGCTTCGATCAGAACGCATATGCTTCCTAGTCACCTTTGGGTGGGAGCTCCTGTCACCTTTGGGTGGGAGCTCCTGTACGAGTATATCAGCTAGAACTAGAGATACTCAATTTCAAACGTTCATAGGCTTCGATAACCGCTTTAGATCAGGTGAGCCGTATGCTTGTATGCTTCGCGACATTGTATGAAAAAAAAATACAAGTGTCCATATTTTACGGTAACCGCTCACAATCAGGCAGGCACAATGAACAATATTGCGTTTTTTATACGTCGGTAGGCATACATACGCACGGCCTATCTGATGTATGGTGTATTATAGACATTGCCTTTCCTGCTGCTGACACAGCAACTCCTAACGAGTTTGTTGGTAACCCTACTCATTCGCAGAAACACAGCAAGTTAGGCCTTTTTAGGTAAGTGCCTTCTGGCTCAGGTTCTAAGTTCACATTATTCCCAGCACTCACGTGCCTTTCCATATAATCAATATACATTCCATCCCTGCTGAAAGTGCATCCAAGATATACAATCTCATCCACTTATGCCAACACTACATCGTCAACTATAATCCTAGCGTTCGCACTGGTTGCCTTTATTTTAAATACTGTCTTTGTTTTCTTCGCATTCAGTTGTAAGTCTTTTCAATTAATGTCGATTAGAATTCACCCCACACTACCGTTTCCTAGGGCATCCATACCCTGTTATGCTCGGACAGCGAAAATGATCCTTCAGGTTCTTTATATTCCGGGCCCATCTGATGTAAAGCGGTAACCGTAGCCTATGACCGCTTGTAGTAAGTACTACTCGCGCGAGGCTGTCTCTACTACTACACGGCAACTTCTTAGGAGCTTACTGGTGACCTCACTCACTCGCAAGAACACAGCAACCCGCCAAAGAGCTGTTATTTGCGGTTTTCTGTGAGGTTGAGGTACTTCCCCACTTTACGGCTGCTTTGATACACCGTACCTCTCTTAGAACCCACGAGCGTTGGTAACAACGTCGCGTTATTGAACACTGTGCCACCGAGCTCGTCGGTCTGTTCAGCGAGCATCATTATTGGACGTGTTGTACGCGCCACCACCCAAGCCTTCAGTCCCTATATAAATAAATAGATGAATACATAGAATCTTGCGTCACCCCGTTCCCCTGGGGTGATCGCTTCAGATGAAGCCTTTATAGCCGGCTAAAGGCAGTCCCAGGGGGTGTTTTAGTCAGTGGAAATCTGACATAACCAGTTCGTTCGCACGAAATGGTATCTTTGAAAGATTTCACCTCCTCCCTCCCTTTTTCCGGAGGGTGCCCCTCACGGAAGAATGACCAATGCACACCCGGGTGTCGGTTGGTCCTTCTTTTGTGGGTCTTCAATTTTCTTGGGCGAATATAAAAAAAAATACATAGAATAAGCTCTATTTGCATAATACAAAATATACGAATCTTCATGACTGTTAAGGACAAATTATTTAATTAACTAATTTTCCTTTTTGTGTTATCACTAAGTACACCACACGTTATATAGAAAAATGGAATGTGATTATTACAAAAATGTTTAGGCAGGAATTGTTTAGTTTTGATATTTATGATGGTTTAAAATAAAGGCAACTTAATTAATTTAGTCGGATCAACTCCAAATGTATACAGCTAAGCTTAATGCTTACCAAAATTCCAATTAAAATCGTTTTACAATTAGCGAAGACATGAAGTGACGTTAACACAAAATTTACAGTCGGATTAAGAATCTACTTCTTTTATATCAGAACAAAATAAATGTTGTTTATAATTTTTTAGGGTTCCGTACCCCCAAAAAGAAAAACGGAACCCTCATAGAATCACTTTGTTGTTCGTCTGTCTGTCAAGCAAGGCCCTTTTTCTCAGGAACGGATGGAGCTATTAAACTGAAATTAATATCAAATACTCAGGTCAGTAATCCCTTCGAGTAGAGAAAAAATGAAACTTCGAAGTCAATGCAATGAAAAGATACGACCGTTTATCCTGGGTATACGCATATTTTCACACTTACAAGGCAATCAAAACCTATAGGGCACTTCCTGTTGACCTAGAATAATGAAATTTGGTAACAAACAAGGTCATGTAGCACAAGTAAAGGGAAAATTCTGAAAACAGTAAGTTTTTGGTTACATCACAAAAAAAATTGCGGAATTATTTTTTTACGGGAGCTTCGGTGCGCGAATCGGACTCTCACTTGACGGGTTTTTATTTCTTAAAAGACTGGTTTAATCTTAGGCACGGTGGCACATCTCTTTGACTCCAGAGATTGTATATAAAACAAGGATGCATTCACATATATAATAAAACACCAAATGCATTATCACATTATTTAAAAATAAATTGTTTTTATGGCTCAAAGAAAATAATTATTATGCCATTAAAGAATTGTATGACAGAAGAACTTAAATTATGTAAGTAGTATTTTAAAATTTTGACATTAATTGACATATATATTAGATATTAACGGGAAACTGTTATTGTATAATTATATAATTTGCATGTTTTTTTATAAATAAGCAAAACATGTAGACCATATTTTACTCAAATAAAGATTTATGTTATGTAAGGCCTGTCAAGTGCGAGTCGGGTTTTTGATGATATCGGACAACAAATGGTACTTATGATTATCTTTCCCGCTTCTTTTTCGTAGCCGCTTTTCTACTCCATTAGGATAGGCAGGGCCTACGCTACCTAAGCCTAAGGAATTGGCAAAGATACAGATTTTTATAAGAAAATTTCGAAAAATAAAATATATAACAAAAAATGCATACTCCGAGATGTATGGATAAAACACTGTAAAAAGAAGTCACAGCTGTACTTTTTTACGTCGTAGATAAACTAATAATTAATAAAATTATTAACACCAAGAAAAACTTAAGTTAGGTACGGAATATTATTTACAATTTAACGCAAGAACTCGCATTTACTAGCTTTTGGCATTTTTCCGATTAAATCTAATTCAAATTGCTTTCCTATGCCCTTTTCGGACATGTATAATTATATTTTTTTTTACGTATGTATGCATGTATATTTTCACGCCAGGTCTTTTTCTTTTTTTCATAGTTCTTTAACATTCATAGCTCTTTTCATGCACGCTCGCCGGTTCCTGGGGCACCTGACATCACCTTTTGATAAAACACGATCAATTTGCTCATGATAGGTTTGTCTTGGTCTTCCTCGGCTCCTACATCCTTCCACTTTCGCATTGTATATCTATTTCGTCATTCTTACTACATGTCCGAACCAACGGCAAATAAAAATAAGTATCTTCGCCAAATCCTTAAAAACACTTAGGTAGACCCTACCAATCCTAACAGATTAGGAAACGGGATTACGTTAAGATAAATAATTATATCTTAATTGTCTAACGCGAAAATGTGACACGTGACTGATTTGTCTATTTACGCCCCAATCATTCAATAACTTTTACAACGTGGTTTTATTTTTGAGATATATTTATGTTCGTACCAATTTTTCTTTAAAATGTGCAATTGTTTTGTTTTTGATAATGTTAAGCAGGTACATTTTGGGTTCGTTTATAAAAATAAATCAATTTGGCTACATTTTCAATTTACTGATATCGATGCATGGTTACCCTAGTGCTATTGTTACATTTGGTCAGTGATGTATTTAGTCGTGAACCAGAACAGTAATATTATTGCCATGGATCTTGTGCCAGTGGTTGTTTTTGCTATCATCACACTTTGCCCTCGCGTAAATGCTTGTAAGTACATTTTATAAAATATCAGTTGGCAAGTACATTATGAAGTAATGACCCTCCTCATATAACCGATGCGTCGAGTGGCTTATGCCTCTCGCGGATGACGTAATTCCGCCCTGGAATCCGCCGCTGTAACTAAAACGCTGTATCTGGACAGATATATTTTTTACACTATGTCGGGAGGCATACAAGGTAAAGCGGGTAAAGTAGCCTATTAATGCTTGCGATATATTAATTATCACTCGTGCTATGCCTCCTCTGCTGCTTACACAGCAACTCCTTGGGAGCTTACTTACATCATATCGAACAGTTCTTCAGAACACAACCCGTCGTACAATCAACAGAACATACAAAGAGAGGCAAAATCTCTCCTTGAGCTTTTTTTATATACATATGGCAATAGTGTTGCTACTTTATGCCAGTGTCAAAGTCTTCAGTTTAGAACATTTGAAAATCTTAAATCTATGCTCCACCTTCAGGAACTGTGCTGAAAAAATTGTTGGGAAGGGTACCTAGACCCAATCAACCCACTTTAAATACCACCCGTAAAACGATAGTGATTTTTACAAGGTTTTCATGATGAAGTTTTTCACGTCTTCCAAAAAGTGCATAAACGTGTTATATTTGAGTTTTTTCATCACTATATAATTTCACTAGCACTTATGTCACAAAATACTATCGAAATTGTTGCATAAATCAAATTTTATACTGAATTGTAAAAATTTCAAGTATAACAACAATGTGACTAGTCAAAAGCGCGGGAAGAAGTCCCTCCTTGACCTTGAGGGCTTTTTTATATACCACGTCGGGAGGCATACAAGCATACGACGAAAAGCACCGTAGCCTATTAACGCTCGCAATACATAAAGTATCACTCGCGCGAATCCACCTCTGCTGCTAGCACAGTAACTCCTTAAGAGCTTACTAGTGACAACACTCACGCAAGAACACAACCACCTCTAAGGAGTTGTTATTTGGCTGCGGTTTTCTGTGAGGTGGAGCTTCTTCCTCAGACAGGCTGCTTTGATGCGCCCTACCTTTCTTAATTTTTAATACCAAGTTCGAAAAGAACGACGGATGTGAGAACGGACGGCAATCCTCATCGCTAGCGACGCGACCTCCGGATTGGTCAATGTCTGTGTTAATTTAACTTTAAACTATTTATTGTTTACAGATGCAAGTCTTTCAGACCACTGTCCACAGGGTGTTATAAATATTAACGCAACACTTAACTCTCAATGCCCAAAAGAAAATAAATATACATTGATAAAAGGAGAAAAATTGTGTATCAGGATATACAAAGATAAATATATTTTGAAGTCGTGGTAAGTTTTATACTAAAGTGGTGTTTTCGTATTTATGTAAATATTTGTAATTATCACTTGCTTGGCGGTGAAGGAAAACATCATGAGGAAATCCGCATGTCGTGTGTAGTCGACAGAGGAAAGGTTACACGCTTACCTAAGAATGATATAGTTTTCCCTCTGGATTGTGGAGGTCCAACGGCAATTGCTCCGTGTAAAAATCAGTATCTTCGCCAAATCCTTAGGCTTAGGTAGCGGACTCCGCCAATCCTAATGAATTAGGAAACGCAATAACGCTAAGAAGAAGAGAGTTAATTGTTGAGGACTTTTTTTAACGGGACAGGCCCACCACTCATACCCACCACTGTGTCTCCTGTGTAACCAAAATTAATAGCGGCGACCAACAAAAAGGCAATGAACAGTGAAGTTCATTGCTGTCCCGGGGGTTAAACTACAGCTGCCTTGGAACTCATAACTAATTTAATCAGAAGAAAATTGTAGAAGTAGGAAGTTTTGGAATTGACTTCCCCTCTTGGCAAAGTGAGAGACAGCAATATTACAAATAAGGCATTTAAAAACCTCAAATAGATGGTTAGTCAAGTGAATCTCAACGGCCGTGCAGCACGGTTTATCAGATATCTAACACTATTGGGACCCAAATTGCGAGTTGTTACCTAACACATCGATTCCAATAATATAGATTGCAGAACCGCCTTAACGCCTGGTAATTCTCCCTTGTTGCCACCAAATCAGAATAGTATACTACCCCGGATGTGACACGCAAGGAATTTAACATATCGTCCCGCTCCCGACGCCAGAGATCGCTCTCCCATAGAACATGATGTGCTGTTTGCTCGAATTCATGATTTGTCGTAGAACACTCACATAAATCTAAACGAAGTTTAGCCCTAAAGTGTCCATGCCCTGTTAAAAATTACGCAATGAAATGATCGACTTCTAACCACGCTTTGTTTAATCTGTCTCGCACTGATTGAAAGAACAGATACAAGTGGCGTTCTTTAGTAGTAGACGGTAAAGTTTTAAATACCTCGTCAGTTGGTTTGAACGATCTAAGTATTTTGTCATGATCGCGGTGTTTAGAAAGTCAGGTAGCATGTTTTTAGAAGTTTTGTACATTGAAGCACGGCGTGGTTTTTCTAAGTCATCGATGTATCTAAGTCAACTGGTAACACGCCTGCCAGCACCGGTAGTGACTCGGTGCTCACAGTTCTATACGATTTACATAGCCAAAGCTACTTTAACAGCAATTCTCGCGAGTTCGATTCTCACAGAGGTCAAATGTTTATGTGTATGAATATGTCTATTTGTCTTGGCCTGGGTATTTTTAATCGAGGTAGGCTGGGGAAGTGCTTCCAACTCACAGAAAACCGCAGTCAAATATCCACTCCCTGGGGGTTTATTGTGTTCCTGCGCGTGAGTGAGGTTACCAGTAAGCTGCTAAGGAGTTTCTGTGTTATCAGCAGGGGTGGCAACGTGCGAGTGATACTTCATGTGTTGCAAGAGTTCACCAGGCGGGCCGAATGCTTGCATGCCTTCCGACGTTGTATAAAATAAATATGGTAACAGTAACCGTAGCCTATGGAGACCTACAATGCTTACATCGTCTACAATCTTACGTCGTTGACTCTCTTGACAACCATTTTGAACTCAATGCTGAAGTATCTTTTAAAAACTTCAGCGACACGCTAACGACTCTCCTTTATATTGCAACGCTACGGTGATCGCATATCATCAGGCGATCCACATGACTGTTTCCCAAATGATGTAGTAAGAAGAAAATAGATATAATTCTGAAGGAACTGTAAAGATTCAATAATTTTCAGGTTAAGACAACTTCCTAGGGTCAAATACAATATAGAATATGAAATACATAGGAAGGAACTCACTGTAGTAAGTATGCAATATAATATATATCAATTAAAACAAGATTTCTCTCTCTTCCTCTCGCTTTCCTGCAATCTGTGGGAGTGATTTCGTGAAAAGGGACGGAAGTGTGTAACAGGAAGTCGGGGAAAAGCGCAATGTTAGATTTGACCAATGAGCGCGCGCTGTGTTAGACTTGGCTGTCAGATGTTACCAACCCATTTTTCGATTAATATAAATTATATTAACACTAGATGACGCGACCTAAGGGGGAGGCCTATGTTCAGCAATGGACGTCTTGCGGCTGAAGTGATCCCCCCGGGGAAATGAGGCCCCCGGTCCCCCTTGCTGCACCAACCGGGTCCACTTCGGTCTCCTTCTCTGGCACGACCACTACAACATGGATTTTTCGCGGGTTAACGGTTCAGCCTCCCGGGGCGGAGATAAGTAATCCCCGGCTTCGGGAACCCTACTGACCCGCGGGCGGCCAGCGGTCAGCCGTTTCACCGGGTCTCCCTGACCGCCGCGCCAGCCTTCTGCGTCCACACCGCCAGTGGCGATTTGATATCCGCCGGTCCTCCCGCTGCCCACACAACGACTTCTCAACTAACTGGCGACCTTACTCACGCACAGGAACACAACAATCCTCCCGTAATTGCTATTTAGCTGCAGTCTTCTGTAAGGTGGAGGTGATTCCCCAGACGGATACTTTGAGCAAGAGGTCTTGCCATGCCCCGCCGCTACAGAATGTCTGACTGGACAGAGCACGGCACGACCCCTTGCTGGGTTCTATCTCTCTTCAATGAAAAAAAAAACAGAATTCTAATGAATATTAGAATTGTATATTTATTTAGGTAATTTGATAAATTTAAAATTCTGATATTAATAGGTTTTAATGTAATGGTAAAGTAGTACCTAGTCAATAGTGCAATACTGTGTGGTGTACTTTACATCCACTAGATTGCGCTAGTTGAGGCATTTTTAGATGAGTTAATATTCAGCTTTGTTAAGTGGTAACGATAAACCGTTACATTCTTTTATGAGATATTTATTGAATTTTTAATATTATGAGCTCATTTTCTCTCCACGATGTAAGGTTCTCACCTTGCATGTAAAAGAGAGGATTAAAAAAGATCAAATAACTATGGCCTATTTATTGTGTGTACTTTGAAACATCCGTCTACTTAATATAGACAATTTGTATGGTGTACTATCTACAATTCATGGTAGTGCCGGTTAAATTCTTATTTTTAATTATTCTTCGGGGAAAACTGTATTTAACTCATTTATTTAAATGGGGGTCATGTGCCAGAAAAGTGCTCGATCGTGACCCCTGCCAAACAATCAGATTGCAATTCTGGCAGGAGAGCGCATCGACGTGTGGAATAAGGCGTACACCGGAGGCTACGTGCACCGATCCGCCCCTGTCTGTGCGAGCATAGCTGCAAGCGGCGATAAAGGCCGCCACACACCACACAGCGCCAATTCCGGCGAGTTGAGTAGAGCCGAGTGCTGCGTATGCCTACGCGGAATGTGAGAGATGGATTGAACGAGCTGATATATGAAAGAATGAATGCTTTGTGCGTGACAGCGACGAGGGAACCGACACCGATGAGCTATCTGATGGAGTGATGGTCCTATGGTCTGTGGTAGAGTGGGACGTTCATATCAGTGCCGGTGTAGGTGTTGTACTCTCCTTCCGCTTAGCCACTGATGTAAGAGATTGCAGTTTGGTAGGGGCCTCGACTTCCCTGGGTTCGCATAAAACTGAGCATCACTCGAGTATTCCTGGCTGCAGCATAGGCTCCCTTAAGCTCAGCGTGTGCTCAAAAAGTAGAGAAATTTTGGAAATCTGTGAGGTTGTTCTGTATTTAGCTCAGGAGAATGAACAAATGATTATGTGTGGAGATTTGATTGGATTGGTTGGGACAAAACGAGACAACAGAGAGACTGTAGCTGTTCTTGGTCCGTATGGAGAGAGCGAACGTGCTTGCTTCGTAAGTCAATTTTATGTATGGAACGAAACCTCTTCGTGTTCAATACTTTATTTCTTTTTTTTTATACTACGTAAGGAGGCATACAAGCATACGGCCCACCTGATGTAAAGCGGGTACCGTAGCCTATTAACGCTTGCGATATATTAAGTATCACTCGCGCCATACCTCCTCTGCTGCTTACACAGCAACTCCTTGGGAGCTTACTGGTGACCTCACTCACACGCAGGAACACAACAACCCTCTAGGGATTTGTTATTTTGCTGCGGTTTTCTGTGAGGTGGAGGTCCTTCCCCAGATATCTTCTATTATTATTTCAATCGCTCCACATTTAGCTACAATTTTCAATTGTTGTGTGGCATCTGGTGTATTTCCTGACTTGATGAAACATAGTAAAATCATTCCATTATTTAAATCTGGTGATAGTTCGGACCCTTCGAATTTTCGACCTGTTTCCATACTGCCCATTCTCAGTAAAATTTTTGAAAAACTAATGCTTAGCCAGTTGCTCAGACATTTTAATACACATAATTTGCTTCATAGGAGACAGTTCGGATTTACTAGAGGTTGTTCAACTATAGACGCAGGGATTCATTTGCTTAAAAGTATATTCGCGGCATGGGAAGGTTCGCAAGATGCCTTGGGAATTTTCTGTGATCTGTCTAAAGCGTTTGACTGCGTGCACCATGACACTCTTGTCAGAAAATTACACCACTACGGTATCAGGAACAAGGCTCTCGAACTTCTGTCTTCTTATCTGGGCAATAGGATACAGAAGGTCGATGTTAATGGTAAAATATCTTCGGGGTCCCCTGTAGTCATGGGAGTCCCACAGGGGTCAATTCTAGGTCCATTCTTATTTTTAGTATATATAAATGACTTACCTTATTATGTAAAGGATAAACATGAGATTGTATTGTTTGCGGATGATACCTCTTTGACATTCAAAATTAATAGACAGTTAGGTAATTATGACGAAGTTAACGATGCTCTCTCTAAAGTTATGCATTGGTTTAATGTTAATAATCTGCTTTTAAATGATAAAAAGACTAAAGTAATTAAGTTCTCAACACCTAATGTAAGACAGGTGACTACCAATGTACATGTTAATGGAACTAATTTAGCCCCTGTGGAGACAACTGTGTTCTTGGGTATAACAATTGACTCCAAACTACAATGGGGCCCACAAATTGAAAAATTATCAGGAAAACTAAGTTCTGCAGCCTATGCAGTGAAAACTATTAGACGGCTCACTGATGTTGATACGGCTAGAATAGTTTATTTCAGCTACTTTCATAGTATTATGTCATACGGAATTCTTCTTTGGGGTAACTCCGCGGACATTAACACCATCTTTTTATTGCAAAAGAGAGCCATAAGAGCTATCTACAAACTTGGTCCCCGTGAGAGCCTTAGAGAAAAATTCAAAGAAATAAATATTCTAACAGTCGCATCGCAATATATCTATGAAAATCTTTTGTATGTCCATAAAAACATAGACTCATTTTGTAAAAAGAGCGATACTCATAACATAAATACTAGATATAAGCATAATCTTGTGTTACATGCAAGCCGTCTCCACAAAATAAGTAATTCTTTTATGGGGCAATGTATACGGTTCTATAACAAACTTCCCAGCAATATAAGAGAATTGTCAATAAACAAGTTTAAAACTACTATTAAAGCCAAATTGTGTAGCAGGGCATATTATAAAGTATCTGACTATATTAATGATAAAAATGCCTGGGATTGAGTCGATCCAATTACAATGTAATTAATAAATTATGTAAATTTGTTTGGTTGTACCAAAAGAGGGATGCCTGAGTTTTTTGGCAGTATTTTTATCAGTGCTCACCTAGTCATGAACTGCACGGTAGGGAAAAAAATTGTGACGATTCCAAACAAATGTAGCCATTTTTACGGAATAAAAAGATTTTGACTTTGACTTTGACTTTGACAGACGGGCTGCTTTGATGCGCCCTACCTCTCTTAATAATCATAAGGATATTCACACGTATAAATCAAATCAAATTAAATATTTTATTTGCAGAGAATATGGGTAATATACAGTTATTCACAAGATTTGGTTATACATGGAGACGTCAAAAAAAGGTGATTGATTTGATTTTGATAGACAGTCGCCTACGAGATACTATAATAGATACAAGAGCCTTTATAAGTCCTATTCTTGAAATGAACCACTATCGATTTGAAAGCCGATTTGTAGGCCTTTTTAGGAAGTGGAGGCATTGACGAGTGCCCCTTCGGAAATCTTGAAAGGAAACGAGAATGAGGGTGAAATGCGATGTAACGTTTTTAGAGGCGCAAGGAGGATTGGAAATGAATGAGGATGTACAGATCAAATTTTCTCACTTCACAATATCGTGAAAAACCACAAACCATATTGTCTACTTTAAGGTTTTCTGGAGTTTCGTGTATCTTGAGAAAGCATTTGATAGGGTTGTCCGAAAGAACCTATGGAACATGTTGCCGAGATATGAGATTGATGTGACACTACTCCGTACTGTGCAGTCCACTTACATGAATTGCTCAGCATGTGTGAGGATAGATGATACCCTGGTTTGATGTCAAGAATGGTATCAAGCAGAGTTACATGCCATCTGTATATGTACTGTTCATCCTATATCTCAATAATTGTCTGCAGAAAAAAATGTCAACGAATGCATTTTTACGCATGAGCGATCTAGTGGTCCACTGTCTGCTTTATGCGGACGATGGCATGTTATTAGCAGAAATACCTACCAGATGAATGACGATAGATAGATGTATATATTTTGTCACAAGGTCGTGCTTTGCTCCAGTCCCTCAGATTTCTCTATAGTGGTGGGACATAACAGGACATCTATCCTATATATTCGTCTTGAGAAGTACGTCCACCTTACAGAAGACCGTAGCTAAGTTGCAACTCAGGGACGATTGTTGTGTTCTTGTGCGTAAGGTCGCTAGCTAACTGAGTCGTTATGCGAATAGCGGAGGTCTGGCGGATGTCGAATTGCCACTGCGTGAGTGCGACAGGCTGGCGCGGCGGTCAGTGAGACCCAGTGGAATGGTAGACCGCTGGCCGCCCGCAGGTCCGTAGGGTTCCGAAACCTGGGGATTACCTAATTTCCGTCCCTGGAAGTTGAACCGCCAACCTGTGTAAAGTCCCTGTTGCACTGTTCGTGTCGCGGTTAACACTGCTGCTACAGCAGGGGGGTACCAGGAGACCTTTCGTCCGCCGAGCCAGTAAACCGCACAACCTGCACAGTACTGTGTGGTGAAAGACATCACACTTTTGTTCTTCACTCTGTCCACTCAACGGCTCTGATTTCTAGTTACAGTTCACGAAGAATGCCATAAAGGAAAAAAACCGGCCAAGTGCGAGTCGGACTCGCGCACGAAGGGTTCCGTACCACTATCTATAAAAACGGCAAAAAAATCATGTTTGTTGTATGGGAGTCCCCCTTAAATATTTGTTTTATTTTAATTTAATTATTTATTCTTAAAGCAAATATATAACTAAATATTCTGTGAATATTTCAAGCGTCTATCTGTTGCCGTTATCAATGTCGAGCAAAAACGAGCAAAAAAATCACGTTTGTTGTATGGGAGCCCCCTTAAATATGTATGTTACTCTATATTTTAGTATTTGTTGTTATAGCGGCAATAGAAATACATCATCTGTGAAAATTTCAACTGTCTAACTATTACGGTTCGTGAGATACAGCCTGGTGACAGACGGACGGACGGACGGACGGACAGCGAAGTCTCAGTAATAGGGTTCCGTTTTACCCTTTGGGTACGGAACCCTAAAAAGTAAATCCCACCAAAATCATTTTCATGTAAAATGTTGCCAAGACGAGGCTATATGGCTCGCACTGCCTAAAAGTTATCAGACCTCAAGTAGAGCCAAGCTTCTAACTCACGCCCTAACTGTACAAGCCCTAACTTAACAAACTAAACACCTTAGTCAAGATATGTGGCTTGGCCGTTTCGTTACTACAAGAACTATTGTAAAACAGAAAAGTAATGAATAGTGAATAAAATATTCACCTTACGCCCATGTGACGGTACCGAAACGGTCAAGCCAGATACTTTGACTAAGGTTTTTACTTTGATTAAGGAATTTGTGAATGGTCTCGGCAACATTTTACATGAAAATGTTTTTGGTGGGATTTCACTTCTTTTTGTAAGTTGCTTATAACAATATTTTTTTATTTTGTTCATTTTTTCTAGCATTAAAATTTGCGGAAGTCTCGTACAAATTTCAAAGTTCAAAGTTCTTTATTTGTCATTAAATAGGGTGGTACATTGAATGTCTGGTATTATACATGGATATCGTTGCTTAAGCCTATTTAGCCACACAAGGTAGCATGCAAATGTAATTGAAAATAACAAAATATCAACAATACATTAAATACTATTAATGTCAATAATTATTAAATATTAAAGATTAGTAAATTAAGTACCTAATGTCAAAATAGTTTTAATTAATCCATGCATCGATCACTCAAATCCACATACTTAATTCAGCGCAGATGAGTAGGTATAATCACTTATAATTTAGAAAGTCGTCAATAGTATTAAACAGCCTCTCCAATAACCAGCGACGCAGCATAACCTTAAAAGTGTTAAGTGGCAGCTGTTTTATACTGCTCGGCACCTTATTAAAGATAGTGTAACATATGGCAAGACAATTTGTTTGAAAACGTTTAGTTTTTGGGATTGTACTGAGTATGAATCTATCCTGATTCCTATTATTCCTTTTTAAAACATCTTTGGCATGTGTGAACAAGTGATTGTTTTTTTTTTTCACAAATTTTGCTACCTCAAGTATATAGAGGCAGGGCAGGGGCAGAATTTTTAATAGTTTGAAATAGGGTCGACAGGATACATCTGGTGCTATGTTACATATTGCACGTATGCACCGTTTCTGGGCAATAAAGACTTTATGCTTTTCTGCACCGTTTCCCCAAATTATTAGTCCGTATCTTAGTATTGATTCTACGTGGGCGAAATAAGTAGTTAAAGCTGTGTTTTTGTTAGCGATTTTTGCAAGTTTGTATAGCGCATACGAGAATCGATTAAGTTTGCTCATACTTTTTGTGTCTGACCCTTCCAGTTTAATTCAGGGTCTATTTGCAGTCCTAAAAAGTTAGAACTAGTGGTGTTTTGTACATTTTGTCCATTGTAGTTTATATTAATTGATTGATTGCTAATATTATTAAATTCATAAGATTAGTTTTACATAAATTTGTTTGGAGATTATTCTTATTTAGCCAGTCTATAATTAATGTCAATGTGTTCATAATTTCTTGTTCATGTTGTTCCAGTGTCATTTTATTATTTGAGGTTACTACTATTGATATGTCGGCAGAAAATAATATTGTTTTATGATTGAGAATGTCCGGTAGATCATTTATATACAGTATAAATAATAATGGACCGAGCACACTACCCTGGGGTACACCGTAGGTATTTTTTTGTGGGTCAGACTTATATATTTGATTCATGTGTTTCGAGTTTAACCTTGTCACTTCTACATACTGTACTCTATTGGTTAAGTAAGATTTAATCGAATCATGTGCTTGCCCCCTTATACCACAGTGCTCAAGCTTATTTAATAGTTGTTTATGTGACACATAATCAAAAGCTTTGGACATATCGAGTAGCAGTACTGTTGTGTGTTTTTTATTATTAACATTATGTAATACTTCACTAATTTGATCAAATACGGCATGAGTGGTAGATTTGTCCTTTTTGGAATCCATATTGATTTTCTTTAATTATTTTAAATTTTCTTAGAAATGCAGTGAGCTGGTTATACATGACTTTCTCATATATTTTAGAAAAGATAGGGATTAATGTAATAGGTCTATAATTTGTTATATTCGTTATGTCGCCTTTCTTGTGCAGGGGTTTTACAATGGAGATTTTCAGTTTTTCAGGAAATACTCCTGTTTGTAGCGACAGATTAATAAGGTGGGCGAATATGCAGCTAATTTCTTCTTTACAGGCTTTTATGACCTTAGTGCATATGGAATCGTAGCCTTCACTCTGCGTATTTTTAGTGACATTATTATTTTACTAATATAATTCGCATCTATCGGAGTTAGAAATATTGTGTTAGATAGTTTGTTTTTTATTTTCGTATTTTGCACGGTCTGTTTACATTTATTTGAAGTATCAGTAAAAAATTCGTTCATAACACATGCAATTTTTTTCGCTTCAGTTATTTCTTCACCGTTTCTGATTATTTTATTTATATAATTTGAAGTGTGTGCCCTACCAGTTTCATTTTTTATTACCATCCACGTTGCTTTGCAGGTGTTTTTACTATTTAATATATATTTCTGGATCGTAATTCTTTGCGAATATTTCGTGCATTTTCTTAGTAATTTATTGTATTTCATATATTTTACCCTATCTCCATCTGTTCGACTAGTATAGTATTTAAATCTAAGAGCCCTATTGATGTTACAGCTTATTCGTAGTCCTTTTGTCAAAGGTAGCTTGGTTGATATATTTCGTCTGACCTTTGTCTTTGGGAAACATAATTTGTATAACATACAAAATAGGTCGTAAAATTCATTAAATGCAGCGTTAGGGTCTGTTTGATCATAGATATTTGAGAAAGATAGACATCTCAAATATTTTGTAAATTTTTCGATGTTTTCTGATGAGTAACATCTTTTATAGGTATAAATCGTTTTGGGAATTTTATATCTTTGTCTTACGGGGAGTTTTAAGATCTGCGCAGTGTTATGGTCTGAAAGCCATAATGTCAAAGTAGATCCTGTTGCGTTATTTATATTGCTTAGTATTAGATCAATACAAGAGTTACCTCTAGTTGGTTCTATAATGTGTGATTGCAAGTTATATTTTTGTATTAGGTCCTTGAAACGTTTTGTATGTCGGTCGTCCTCTAGCATGTTAATGTTCATGTCACCAGCAATTATGATATTTTTTTTCGGATATTTAATCATATATGTATGTAATAGTAATTCAATTTGTGTAAAAAAGTAATCAATGTGTCGTTTTAGTTTCGTTGGAATTCTGTACAACCCAAAAATGATAATGTTAGAATGTATTAACTCTATAGCACACCATTCAAAGTGATAAGTTAGGGCTAAGTCGTCAAAACATGGATTTTTTTTATATTCTAATCCCCTTTTAACTAACATACATACACCACCTCTTTTTTTGGACCTTGAGTAGTAATTGGCTAGTTCATAATTGTGAATTTAAACATTATTGTGATCACCAGTTTTTATAAAGGATTCTGTAAAACACAGTATGTCAGGGTGCGTTCCCTTTATGTTGATGTCAGAAAAGGTCAATTCTATTAGTTCTCTTTTAGATAGTAACCCTTGTATGTTTTGGTGAAAGATAGTAAGCATGTCAGTTTTATTAGGATCGAAAAAACTGCTCATTGTCGCTTTTTGGGGAGTTAGGTGAGTTAACTATATTATCTCTAGTGCACTTAGTCGATAGAGGCTGGGGTACATACTTTTTGGGCTCTTTAGGGTAATAAAAGGGTATTGTTCCTCTTTTTGGCGGCTGTTCAATTGTTCCTATATTGAGGTATAGGCTTCTGTTTAGGTGTATATTTTTTTTATAATTTTCAGTACACAGAAACTGCTTTTTATATTCTGAAAAGTCGATGCGTTGATTAATTTTGTTACATATGTATTTAAGATAAGATAAATTTTCCATCCCCAAGTAGGTAAAAGTTCCAAGTTTCAGAATCTTGCAATTGAAACTTTATAAAGATAAAAAGCATTTATTTGCCATTAGGCCCGTACGGCACTTAGACACGTCTTACATTCTTTAAATTAGAGCATATTGTAGCTTATTAATTTTTCATAGTTTTAATCTCTCTTTTTTAATTTTTTTTTATATTAGCATTTCGAAAATTACCATTGGCGAAGAAGTGCCAAAAGAAACTTACCTTAACTTGAGTCTTTTTTTTGATCATCAATATACTTAGTCTGGCTATAAATACTGTTATAATTAAAAATATTACATTTGAATTTGGAATCTGTCATTTTTTATATGATTGTTCATTGAGTTTTCTCATTTTGGCGCCAATACATTGTACAATATTTTGCGATATTAAAATGGAGTGGGGTGATAAAGAGAACCGAATCGCTGTGATTGCATTACACAAAGTAGGTATGGAGCTAAATGCAATTTTTAAAACTCTTCATTCGCTTGGTATTAGTAAAATGTTTGTGTACCGGGCTATTAATAGGTACAATGAGACCTCCTCTGTTTGTGACAGAAAAAGATCTAAAAAGGTGGTTAAAGCAGTAAGGGAAAGAATTCGAAGAAATTTTGTCCGAAAACAAAAGATTTTATCTCGGGAGATGAAGATATCACCTAGAACCATGTCGCGTATTTTAAACAATGACATAGAACTTGCAGCCTATAAGAGACGTACTGGTTATTTCTTAACTGATAATTTAAAAAAGAATAGGGTGGTAAAATCGAAACAACTACTGAAGCGGTACGCAAAGAGAGGTCACAGAAAAAAAATGTTTACGGATGAGAAATTTTTTACAATTGAGCAACATTTTAACAAACAAAATGACCGTATTTATGCTCAAAGCTCTAAGGAAGCTTCCCAATTAGTCGACAGAGTGCAACGTGGTATCCGACTTCAGTGATGGTTTGGTGGGGTATTAGCTACGAGTATGAAGGAGTGACTGAGCTATATTTTTGTGAAAAAGGTATCAAAACATCGGCACAAGTGTATCAAGATACCATTCTTGAGAAGGTAGTGAAGCCCCTTAACAACACCATGTTCAATAACCAAGAATGGTCCTTCCAGCAAGACTCGGCGCCGGGTCATAAAGCTCGGTCTACGCAGTCTTGGTTGGAAACGAACGTTTCGGACTTCATCAGGGCTGAAGACTGCCCGTCGTCGTCTAGTTCCGATCTTAATCCGCTGGATTATGATTTATGGTCAGTTTTAGAGAGTACGGCTTGCTCTAAACGCCATGATAATTTGGAATCCCTAAAACAATCCGTACGATTGGCAGTGAAGAATTTTCCCATGGAAAAAGTGCGTGCTTCTATTGATAACTGGCCTCAACGTTTAAAGGACTGTATGGCAGCCAATGGAGACCACTTCGAATAAGCTTTTTATATTTTAAATTGTTTTTGTTTTATATTTATGTATTAAAATAACACACTGTAAAATTAATAAATGTCTTGTATATTACAATAAATATATGTCAGTGTACATATAGTGATATCAAGTGGTACCTACACTTAAAGATATACGAGTATTAATACTTGTGCTGAATAATTACCAAACATCTCTGTCAGTCAGATATTCATCGATTCTGTAATAACCCTTCTTAGGCAGAGTATTTTCGATGTACCATTTGAACATATTATCAGGCAAGGACAGAACTGTTTCAGGTAATTTATTATAGAATCGAATACAATTTATACTAAAAGATCTACTGCATGTATGAAGGGAATAATGAAAGTGGACGAAGCAAAACAAGTATGTAAGGATCGTAGCAAGTGGAAAGAAGTGGTCTCTGCCTACCCCTACGGGAAAGAGGCGTGATTATATGTATGTATGTACTTGTCTTAGCAAGCCGATGTACCGACATACGCAATCTATTCCTGCATATAAAATTTTCACTGAATTTTGAATAAGACTGTATTTTTACGAGCATACATTATGTTCTTACAAATATACTGAGAGGTAACCGTGAGCATATTTATTTCTGTGAATAGTTCTCTAAGTGAGTCCTGGAGCATATGTTATAAATAGAGCGCATGACCATAGTATAAATCAAACAAGTAGGCCGACTCGACCCCCGATCGAAGGATAATAGCCTAAACACGTAGGGATAACGCTTATAGTTTATACAATCGTCAAAAATGCATAGTCTGTCTATATACAAAACAATTTTCCCCTGTAGGTGAATCATCAGGGATCTATAATACAAAGTTTTTCTTAATTATTTCTTGTACATAGACCAGGAGCTGACTATTGTATTGAAGTTATATACTCCTTTAGGCGCGTTATGAAAAAATGATGAGTGAAATTTTAATATACTGTAACACAAAAGTAACAGGTTGAAGCTGCCCGCTAAACCGCTCATTAAGTCACGAAAAATATGCTCAAAATTGCAGCCAAATAACAATTCCCTGGAGGGTTATTGTGTTCATGCAAGTGATTGACGTTATTACGGAAAAACTGAAAACTGCAGCCATATAACGTTATGTAACGTCACTCACTCGCATGAACGCAACATCTGTCCAGCGAATTGTTATTTGGCTGCAGTTTTCCGTGAGCTAGTAACGTTACTCACTCGCCTGAACACAACAACCGTCCAGGGAATTGTTATTTTGCTGCAGATTTCTGTGAGGTGTTAACGTCACTTACCCGCATGAACACAACAATCCTCCAGCGAATTGTTATTTGGCTGCAGTTTAACGTCACTCACTCGCATGAACGCAACATCTGTCCAGCGAATTGTTATTTGGCTGCAGTTTTCCGTGAGGTAATAACGTCACTCACTCGCCTGAACACAACAACCGTCCAGGGAATTGTTATTTGGCTGCAGTTGCCTGTGAGGTGATAACGTCTCTCACTCGCATGGACACAACATCCCTCCAGGGATTTGTTATTTATGATGCCAGAGAAGTATAACTTCTCACGCGCGTATATAAGTACACGCACCCATTTTTTTTTTACACTAAACTATTTTTTACTTTTTCATTTACTACACTTATCAAAATTATAATCTTTATATTCAGAAATTTTATATTTTTACAGTAGCCTAAAATGATAGGCATTAAAAGTATTTTTTTCTGTAGGAAATTTGTGATTTTATAACAAAATTGCTCATTTGATACAAAAAATAAAAATCTTTTTACTTTTTAGCCATCTTTACAAATTTGTAGTTAAAGTAGGAAGGTACACGTACAAATTATTACGAGCGGGAGCGCAGCGAGGCGATGCGTGCGTGGACGCGTACAGCACGGCGTAGCCACGACTGGCGTTCCTTTGGCAGCGATAAATTCTGTCAGTGCGACGACGCATACGTACGGGATGGTACGGGCGCGCACACATACAAACCGAACGCGGTGCGTATCTATGCAGATAACCTACTTGTTTGATTATACTATGGCATGACTCTCTTTTGTAATATAAAAATAGTTTCTTATCAGCCGCATTTCCCCACAACTGTATACCACACGACATAATACTGTGAAAGTAGCTGAAATAGAATAAACGCGCTAACCACATCTGTCAATTGTCTAATTTTCTTAACTGCATATGCGGCGGAGCTGAGCTTACTGGCCAGTTTTTTTTATGTCGGAGCCCCACTGCAATCTAGAGTCTATTGTAATTCCAAGAAATACAGTATCATTAACAAATTCTAGTACATTATAGTGTAAGAGAACTACTGTATTGGCAAAAGCCACATTTGGTAGAATAAATTATATACATTTGGTTTTAGTTGAGTTTAATTAAAGATTATTACATATGAATCAATTTAGAATGGCAGATAGAACACTATTTACATTGTCAATATTTTCGCACCGGCGAGTAACATTAAAAATTAAAGAAGTATCGTCAACAAACAGTAACCCGCCATTTTCTGTACCATGCAGAACAGATCATTCACATATTCTAAAAATAAAAAGGGGCCCAATATAGAGCCCAGGGGCACCCCAATGTTAACATTTCTGCTTTTGACCTCATTTATATCAACAGTCTATATTCTGTTACTTAAGTAAGTTGCAATCAATTTATGGGCTTTACCTCTAACTCCATAATGGCATGGCACAGCTTGAGCAATAATGTTCGATGCTCGACACAATCAAAAGCTTTGCAGAGATCATAGAAGATCCCAATAGCCTCCTGAGATCTCTTCCATGCACTAAGAACATGCTTGACCAATGCTACCTCTCCATCTGTAGTGAATTTACCTGCTGTAAATCCGTATTGTGAATTATGAAAAAATTCATGGGTCTTAACATACAGTTACAACTGTTCAAGCATTATCCTTTCTAATACTTTACTAAATACTGGCAAAATAGATATGGGTCTGTAATTCCACAGTTCACTTTTTTCACCAGATTTGAATAATGGAATTAATTTACTAAATTTCATCAAGTCTGGTCTGAGAACACACCCATATCTTTACATTGATTAAAAATAAGTGCGAAGTGTGTGCTATTGATTCAATAATACCATAAAATACTTTTATGTTCATTCCCCGATGATCCGACGAAGACGACGAAGTTTTTAATGTTTAATTATTTAAATGTTTTAATAATTTCGCTTGACTGAATATGTCATAATTTAAAAGCTCCACCCTTGGTTGTACTTCTCTTTTAATGACTCAGCAGCAGCATGTGGAGATGAGTTAAGGGAGTCAGTGGTACTGTAAGGGATATTAGTGAAGTAGTCATCAAATAGATTTGCTACTTGTTTAGCAGCTGTTACAGTTTGATTATGTTTAATAGAATACTCATTATCGCGTGGTTTATCTTTACCTGTTTTTTTAACAATATGCCATACTGCCTTTATTTTGTTTGTTAACTGCATAATTTTGTTTTAATTATACATAGATTTTTCAAATTTACAAATATTTTTATATATTTTGGAATAACTTTCAACATATTTAACAAAGTCTGGGTCAAATCTATAAGGTTTTTCTCCATATAATTCAAACATTTTGTTTCTACTTATTAATATACCAGTAATTGCACAATCCTAAAACTTAAATTTATTCATGTTACTAATCTGTTTACTTTTGAATATTTTTTGGTATTCACTGAATATAATATGAAACAAGTTTGTGTACAATAAGTCAGGATTGTCTACAGAGTAATCCTATGAAGGCAACCTGTCCCCCAATATATTGTTGTACTTAATAAGTTTGTTTGTCAGTGGTCTATACAGTACATGAATTTTTAAATCTGTGTTCTTCGAACATTGATACACTACCAACTGACAGCAATGATCTGAAAGCAAGTCGCCAATTATTGATTTATTGATATGTTCACAATTACAAAATATTATCTGGACAAGTTGCAGATGTGGCTGTTATATGTGTAGGCTCCAGGAAGACATTTTGTAAATTAAATGATTTAATTATTTTTTTACTAACTAAGGGTTATCTATGTATTTGACTCACACTTAAATCACCACAGACTATAACGTCTTTTTTACGTATGATAGATTTTCTTAAATTATGCTCCATTACCTGCTCAAATTGTTTAAAGTCACCACTAAGAGGTCTGTATATACAAATAATTATGTAATTATCTAATTCAGCACATGACATCTCAATAGTGCATTCAATAAAGAACCTAACAATGTCTTTACGTTCTTTAGCTTTATGGCGATATCTATTTAATGGTATCAAAACCGCCCAGATACAAACAGTGCAACTAAAGTTTATTACAATTTTTATCTTATAAAATACGTTAAATATTTTTTTCGTCTTATACAAAGTAAGCGAAAGTACGACTTCATATTGCGAAACCAGTTTTTAAGCAATGCAATTTTTGTTTCAGACTTTTAATACAACTGTGACCAACGACTTTGAGGGGCTCTGGACCTATACAATTGTATTAGACGCGTCATGTTATTATAGAGAATATCGTACATGTAAATTTGTGAATGATGATGATAAATATCATCTCGCATTGGAGTGTGGCATCCATTTTACAGTATTGAGTAAGTTATGTATAAAACTAACAACGCTTCCCGATTTCACACCAGTAGTAATATTAAGAACTGGACCCGTCTACTCCATTGTGCCGCAAAGTGTGTGCGGCCGCACTGATGTACCGTGATCATTAGTTTGTGCCGCGAAAATGTGCAAATTATGTCAGAATATGAAGATATCGATATAGGTATATATTTTGACAGTTAGTAACAATACTTTGACATTAACGCTTGTGGGTTCGATTCCCATACAGGACAAACATTTGTGTGCATGAACATGTCTGTTTGTGTTAACTATGTAACATGTATGATACATAGAAAACACCTAGAACAAAAACATAACAAATAATAAATATTTTAGTATGTTTATTAGTTGTCTAGTGCCCATAACACAAGCTTCGCTTAGTTTGGGGGTAGATGGCGTTATGTAATTTATTCGACAATATTTATTATTATTATTTATTTTTTTCTTTAATCACGGGTGTTAACCCCGGTCTTTTGATAAGCGTGTGCGGGGACATGGATTCAATGCGTAGAGGCCCCTTAGAAAAGATTGATGTAATGTATTATACCTGCTCTAAGGGATATCAATGGGAGGATATTCCCACGAAAAGATCACGGCAGGTATTGGGACTATTGCAAATGTGTCGGAAATAATTGAGCTATTGAAATGAGATCTGGAGGGATTATTAGTACTGGGCTATCACAGAAGAGAGACGGACACCTGCCATAACTATCATATTTGATGTTATTTTCGGCAGGCGGTGGCTCGCCACTCACTAGATAGACCCCCGAAATGCAAGGGAAAGTCGGCCGGGGGCAACACGGATGTGAGTGACTCAGGGGTGTCGGGAGGTGTGCTGCGCTTTCTCCGAAGTTACTCGCGGCGTTATGTCCTTTAACAGTTTCACCCCTGGAGCATATCAGCTGCTAGAGCAATATACTCTATCGACTCCTCTCTGGACGGCCAATGAAGGCAAGCCTGAGCTGAGATTGCTTTGGGCCTTCTTGACTTTTCACTCTGACCGATGAAGACACGCCGGAGACGAAAGCCCTGATCGACTCTCTGGAGCACTCGGGTACCTACCCGTGGTGTCGTTACGCACCAACAGCTCGCCACAAGCTGCCCTGCGGGGTTATTATTATTGTTATTATGGGTGAATTAAGTGAAGACGATCCTTAAAGAGATGAGAGCAGTCTTAACACATTGCTCCAAATAATCGTCGTAAATAAATAAATGGTGTACATCTAAAGGACCCGAAACCGAAGAGAACACGAGAAGAGGTTGATGAGTGTGGAAGAGGCGTGAAAGGTATGTTTGGATCGGTGCACCTGGCGTTCTATAGTCTCTGCCTACCGCAATGGGAGACAGGCGTGATGATATGTATGTAATGGTCGTCTATGCTCAGTGAGGCATGTTGACATTCCTATATTTTTTTATACTGCGTCGGGAGGCATACAAGCATACGGCCCACCTGATGCAAAGATGCGGGTACCGTAGCCTATTAGCGCTAGCGATATATTAAGTATCACTCGCGCGATGCCTCTTCTGCTACTTACACAGCAAATCCTTGGGAGCTTGCTGGTGACCTCACTCACACGCAGGAACACAACAGCCCTCTAGGGAGTTGTTATTTGGCAGCGGTTTTCTGTGAGGAGGAGGTACTTCTCCAGACGGGCTGCTTTGATGCGCCCTGCCTCTCTTAAAAAATCATTAAAGACTTTATAATGTGTTATACAAAATCTGTACTAATATGTAAAGCGAAACAGTTTGTACGTTTGTTCTAACGCACTAATCTCTGGATCTACTCGTGGAATGTGAAAAAATCATTTTGCAATTGATATTAAGAAAACTTTTTAAATGGTGCACATGCAAAATTTCCTTTTTTATTGTTATTTGGATGCGGTTTTCAGTGCGGTGGAGGTAATACCCTAGGCTAGCTGCTTTGATGTGCCCTGCCTGTCATTCAAACACCCATACGAAAACAAATAGACATGTTCATGCACACAAATATTCGTGGGAATCGAACTCACGAGCCTTGATGTCAAACTAGCATTACTAACCACTACGCCACCGAACTTGACGTTTCTTGACATTGAACATAAATTATTTGCGGAGCACTGCTACACAAAGAGAAGTTGACTCTCTGTCTCTGCGCCACAAACAGTATGCTGAGGAGTGTTCAGAAGAGCTGTTTAACACCAGTTGCTGAGTTCCACTGTCGTA
Source organism: Pyralis farinalis (assembly GCA_947507595.1). Taxonomy (NCBI): domain Eukaryota; kingdom Metazoa; phylum Arthropoda; class Insecta; order Lepidoptera; family Pyralidae; genus Pyralis; species Pyralis farinalis. Next base: position 6,301,855 of record OX382263.1, read on the forward strand.
CCACTCGAGTGATGTTTGGTGTTCTAAATCACGCGCGAACAACAGAAGGAAATTCGTACATTGACCTTTCGTGTCGACTGCAGTTCTCAAAAAGACTATTTAAAAACAAAACACAATCCAATATTTCCAATTTAAAATTAATAAACTGTTAACGCATTAACACAAGGTAGAAATATATAATACACTGGAACACTATCAAATCACTGTATCATTGCAAGTTATACCTACAACGACTAGCTCAAACACGTGACGGTAAGTTATTTGGAATACCAGGCCAAGTCTCTCATTACTCAGTATCACCGGTTTGATTTAGTTTTTTTTTTTTCTTTTTCTACTCTCTCTCAAATCATACAGATCAAGACAAACAGACATGTTCATGCACACAAATGTTTGTCTTGTGTGGGAATCGAACCCGCGAGCATAGGCATCAAAGAAGCGTTACTAACCACTGCGCCACCGAGCTCGTCATAAACCACAAGAATGGTGGAATAAATTTATATATATCTTTATGTTATATTTTAACGCATTAACACAAGGAATACAACAAAAACAAATTATATCGCAGCGCTGTCAAAGAATATATAACTATGCGGACCGCTACTACAAAACTACTACAACTCAAAATTAAATTAAATATGGGTACAGATATATTTACTTAGACTTTGATAACTACTTAATCTTTTCAATAACACATTGATGTTATAGATATTTTGAGATATTTAACCGATGTCGAGTCACAGCAGCACCAGCAGAACGATACTAGAACATGACTAGACCGATGTATCATTGTAAATATTTTCTAATACCCGCATTACCGTATTTATTGTATTACAATACACTGATGTTGACCAACACAGACAAGTGACATTAAATTAGTATGTCGACAACTTGTATTACATTTAATTGTATAATTTTTATATTCTATTATTACTTAATTGTTATTGTAATATTATTATTGCTTTATATGATTATAGACATGATTTTTATTAATGCTTGACATTGTTAGTTTTGTTTACGTTTATTGTAACTAATATATATTGTTGTATTTCAATTTAAATATGACGTAAATAATTGGCAACAAATTAAAAAAATAATCAATATAATATCATAAGTAATTGCAATGATATCTAACAAGGAGTATAATAAATAACGAAATTAAAAAAAATATCAGAAAGCCGTATCTTTTTATTTTACAGAAATATTCCCCACTTTTATAAATTTATTCTCGTTAATTTTTCATGTTTGCGTGGAAGCGGACAGTCACTTACGTCACGGACTCTTTGTATATTAGTATCTGAGCGTCGGTCACGCGATTTCAATGGTTTCTCCCCATCCGAAAACCCAACGTGCCTAAAAAAGTTTTCACTTCAAAATGTGCGGAATCGTGCTTACAGGGAGAGAAAATCATGAAATTGTTTGTTAATTACAGATCCTCCTACGGTGACGGTAAATAATGCGATACTAGATCCAGTACATAGCCAGCGGATAGAAGTGGGAAAGGAAGAGAACTTGCATCTGTATTATACATGCAAGTTCAGACCGGCGACGTATTGCACTGCATTTAGATACAATAATATAAGACAAGACGAGCCAAACAGTCAGTGGATCTTGAAGCGTCCATCACAGAATGAAAGTAAGCACAACACGCCACTACCTGGTAGACTATAAACGCTTTCAATACAAAGAGTATCACATTGCCATCCCCGCTACTAACACAGCAACTGCAGGAGCTTACTACAGTCGTTGAGTTGGTAACCTCACAACGCAGGAACACAAAACCCATCAGGGCTAAGTTGGCTGCAGTCTTCTGTGAGAAAGATTCGTTCAAGTAGTGAAAATAATTATGTCTTACTTATATTTATCTTCATTGTTTTATATATATAACGTAGAGAGGCATACAAGTGTACGGCTCACGTAATGTAAAGCGGTTACCGCAGCATATAAACGCTTGCAAAACATTAACTATTACTCGCGCGATGCCACCTCCGCTGCTAGCGCAGCAACTCCTTTGGAGCTTACTGGAGTCCTCATTCACACGCAGGAAGAAAACAACCCTCTAGGGAGTTATTATTTGGCTGCAGTTTTCTGTGAAGTGGAGGTACTTCCACAGATGTGCTACTTTGATGCGCCCTACCTCTCTTAAAAACACCAAGACCAAGACAAACAGACATGTTCATGCACACAAATGTTTGTCTTGTTTTTTTTTATACTACGTCGGGAGACATAGAAGCATACGGCCCACTTGATGTAAAGTAGGTACCTTAGCTTATTAACGCTTGCGATATATTAAGTATCACTCGCGTGATGCCTCCTCACTGGTGACCTCACTCACACGCAGGAACACAACAACCCTTTAGGGAGTTGTTGTAGTTATTGACAATAAAATACTAGAATTTATTAATGATACTGTATTTCTTGGAATTAGGATAGACTCAAAACTGCAGTGGGGTCCCCACAAAAATAAACTGGCCGGTAAGCTCAGCTCTGCCGTATATGCCGATAGGAGAATTAGACAATTGACGGACTTTGGCTACTCCACGCTTAGTCTATTTCAGCTACTTTCACAGCATGTCATATGCTATACTGTTATGGGGAAGAGCGGCTGATATTGAAACTATTTTTATATTACAAAAGAGGGCCATCCGCTCTATTTATAACGGGCTCTAGGGAATCACTTAGAGAACTATTCAAAGAAATAAATATCCTCACGGTTACCTCAGTACATTTATGAGAATATAATATATGCTCGTAAAAATATACTTTTATACTACGCCACAGCCATACTTTTAAAGTTTAAGCGAAAGGTTCAGTTGTTTCATGGCGCTTGTTAATGGTTATGGGATTGTCGTGATTTTTTGACAATTGATACTGTTAAATTTGTTACTTTTAAATTTTTTTTTTTTTAATTTGTTAATTTCTTGTGAAAGTTGTGTTCACCTATAATTGGGTTGCATGCTGGGCCCAGATTTGTACAATTAATTATATTGAATGCAATCATGTAACCTGTTGGTGTACCTCAATAAATAAATAAATAAATACAATACGGCCCACCTGATGTAAAGCGGGTATCGTAGCCTATTAACGCTTGCGATAAATTAAGTGCGCGATGCCTCCTCTGCTGCTTACACAGCAACTCCTTGGGAGTTTACTGGTGACCTCACTCACACGCAGGAACACAACAACCCTCTAGGGAGTTGTTATTTGGCTGCGGTTTTCTGTGAGGTGGAGGTAAGTACTTCCCCAGACGGGCTGCTTTGATGCTCTCTACCTCTCTTAAAACATCCAGACCAAGACAAACAGACATGTTCATGGACACAAATGTTTCCCTTGTATGGGAATCGAACCCACAAGCGTTGGTGTCAAAGTCGCGTCATTCACGACTGAGCCACCGAGCTCGTCAAATATAAAGTAGTTTTACATATTTTGGTGAAATTCTAAGAAGCAGGAATAGATTGCGTATGCCAGTACAACGGCTTGCTAAGACATATTTTATTATAAATTGTATTCGATTCTATAATAAATTACCTGAAACAGTTCTGTCCTTGCCTGACAATATGTTCAAAAGGCACATCAAAAATACTCTATGTAAAGGGTTATTACAGGATCGATGAAAATCTGGCTGACAAAGATGTCTGGATACGATTCAACACATGTGTTAATATATCTTTAACTGTATAATGTCACCATTGTACACTGTCATAAAGTTATTGTAATACTAGATTTTGCCCGCGGCTTCGCCCGCGTGGATTTTGGAATTTCGGCAGTTTTACTTATTTTTATTTTACTTCTTATTTTTAAATACAGTCATCATTAAATAGTTAGTAAAAGTACCAAATACCCTTATTTGTGTAGTAATGAAGATATATAACCATCTGTTCGGTTTTCATTAACTTTTTCATATTGATTGTATACACTCAAAGCACCTATTTATACACAACATTGCCGATTTAAAAAACATAAAAGTTTCAAGTCACTAACTTGAAAAAATATTTGTCTGGGTTGAAATTCAAAAAATCCTTTCTTATCTCTCATATGCATTATAAAAGGAACCTCTTGATGGGTCAGTGAATTAGTCAGGAACTCTATTTCAATTAATACATATTAGCGTCTCGTCCAAACACAATTTCAACCCCCTTTTCATCTCGCCTCACCTCGCTAAGGGTGGAATTTTTGAAAACACTGAAACCACTTTTTTGTATTCTAATAGAAAGTATATGTACAAAGTTTTAAGTCACTAACTTCAAAAAATATTTCCACTTCATACAAAGTGTCAACCTCCTTTTCAGTCCCCTAAGGGTGGCATTTTGAAAAATGCTGAAGACTTTTTTGACATCTTGATTGAGAGTATATTTACAAAGTCTAAAGTAGCTCACTTTAAAAAAATCTATTTCTTAACAGTTCAACTTTTAATTCAAGACATACTTTTGACCCGCATTACACCCTTTAAAGGATGGAATTTTTAAAACGCTGAAATCACTTTTTTTTAATTCTAATAGAGAGTATCTGTACAAAGTTTCAAGTCACTAACTTTTAAAAATATTTCTACTCCATACAAACTGCCAACCCGCTTTTCAGCCATGTGAGGGTGAAATTTTGAAAAACGGTGAAATTACTTATTTATAGTCTTGGTTGAAAGTATATTTACAAAGTCTAAAGTAACTCACTTTGAGAAAATCAATTTCTTAACACTTCATCTTTTAATTCAAGAATAATTTTGACCCCCACTACACTCTTTAAGGGGTGGAATTTTTGGAAACGATGAAATCGCTTTTTTGGATTTAAATAGAGAGTATCTGTACAAAGTTCCAAATCACTAACTTCAAAAAATATTTCTACTCCAAAAAAAATACAAAGTTTCCCCCCTTTTCAGCCCCCTAAGGGTGGAATTTTGAAAAACCCTGAAATTACTTTTTTGACGATTTCATTGAGAGTACATTTACAAAGACTAAAGTAGCTCACTTTAAAAAAATCAAAACTATGAAAATTACTCGTAATAAGACACAATATTGAGACTATAAGACGTGCTAAGTGCCCGTGGTCTATAGGCAAATAATTTTTTTTATCTTTTCTCATCTTTTATCTTTTGATATTTAATTCCTTGGACGTGCGGGTTTCCTCACGATGTTCTCCTTAGTCATAATTACAACTATGTACAGAAATCCGAAAACACGAATTTAGTGGTACATTCGAACCGAGGACTAGGTGATCAATAGGCCGATTACTTGTCCACCGGGATATCACCGCTCAACCGTACACACGGTGGGATGAAATGCGTAATAATCGTAATGATTTGTCCTATAGCTAGTATTAGAGTTTTACACAATTTTTAAGGCGTTTATTGCAAAATTCGATTCGAGAAAGACACTTAGGTAGATAAACTTGAAAGCAAAACCTTTTTTGAATACAAAATTTGATCCAAATCATTAGAACTGTTTCCGAGATACTGAAATATGTTTTTATCTATCTATAACTTCACGCCAAGTCCCTTGCGGGGTAGGCAGAGGGAACCGAGCGCCGTGTGACTCACTTCTTTAACATTCATTGCTTTTCTTATGCACGCTCGCCGATTTCTAAAGCTCCTGACATCACCATCTAATAGAACACGACCAATTTGATCACGGTAGGTAAGTCTTGGCTTTCCTCGGCTCCTACATACCTCCACTTTTGCGTTGTATATCTGCTTTGTCATTCTTTCATCCTACATTCTATCTACATGTTGAACCAACGGAGCATGCCTCTTCTTATTTTAACACCTACGCTCTCTTTCAGACCAACTCAGCTTCTAATGTCATCATTGCGAATACGGTCTACAAGTGTTACTTTCTATGTTTTATATATACAATAATTGTTTGATTAACATAATGCAATTATGTTACAGCGCAGCCGTTAAAAAAACAGCGCAGTTATATAATGAATCTAACACTATATCCAGATGATAACAACACTTATTTTACTGTTATTTTCGACGGCAATGGTATAAAACTCCACGCATACCTCTCGTTCATCCTCGAGTCCGTATCTGGTAAGTTCTCTCTATCTATATCTTCAGAGCCTTTTTATCTAATGCCGAGAGGCATGCAAACACACAACCCACCTGATGTAAAGCGATTGAAGTGAAGAATCACTTGCAAATATCACCCCTCCTGATAACATGGCGACTAATTAGGAACCTACTGGTGCCCTCACACACTCGCAGGAACACAACAACCATATAGGTGCCAATCTTAGTCTGCTGTTTTCTTTATACAATTTTGGGAGACGTACAAGCATACAGCCCATCTGATGTAATGCGGTTACCGTGGCCTATGAGCGCTTGTAAAATACATTTAGTAACACTCGCGCGATGCCACCTCTGCTGCTAACACAGCAATTCCTTAAGAGCTTACTGGTCACCTCACTCAACGGCAGTAACACAACAACAACCCTCCAGAAAGTTGTTATTATGGCTGCGGTTTACTGTGAGCTGGAGGTACTTCTCCAGACGGGCTGCTTAGTTGCGGCCGACGTCTCTCCTCCTCCCCTCGAGGCCCGATGGTCCGATCGGACCAGTGAAAAAAGTACCGTAGAAGCCTGATGGTCGGATCCGACCACCTGTCAAAACGTCACAAGCCAACGGTTTTGAGGTAGTTTTAAACTTTATTTGTGACGAATTAGTGACTGGAATGGCTTATTACTTGATTTTATAATGTAGTGTGTCATTCCAGTAATGCCAACAAAAATCCAGTTTCCTGCGAGTACTCAGAGTGCACCGAGCGCCATGTGATCCGCATTCATGTCTATATCCATTACTTTATACTTCTAGAAAATAAGACACGGCTGAAGTGAAATGACTACCGTAACCCATGGACGCTTGCGATATTAATGCATGCACGATGCCCACCAAGCCACTAAAGTAGCATCGCCTCACAAGTTTCCAAATACAAAGCTTTCCCATGCGTTAAGCATGTCCTTAACGCATGCGAGAGATCACAGGATGCTATTGGGGTTTTCTGTGATCTCTCTAAAGCCTTTAATTGTGTCGTTCATCATACATTGTTACTCAAACTGAACTATTATGGAGTTAGAGGTAAAGCGCAGAAGTTGATTGCATCTTATTTAAAATAATAGATTGCATACAGTTGACATAAATTGGGCTAAAGGCAGTAAGTAATGCTAATGTCGAGACGCCTCAGGGTTCTTTTTTTAGTATATGCGAATGATCTGCCCTACATGGTGCAGAAAAATGGATATAGTGCTATTTGCTGATGATACCTCTCTAATTTTTAATGTGGCCCGCCGGTGTAAAAATATTGACAAGAACGAAGAATTGAACGAACGAAGAAGAAGAAATTAAACTGGGTCACATGTTTTACTAAGCTCGGCTAAAGCCAAATGCATCAAATCTAGTCTTTCAAATATGACTTCTGCCCACGGAATAGAAAAAACAAGTGGAAGTGCTAAGTGACGAAGTTGGTACAGAAACCGTTGTCGCCAAACTCACACTAGTAAACCTATTATCCTATATTGCACTACAAATAAACAATAGCTATGATTGGTCGTTTTTATTTTAGTCAAAAGTAGCTGAAATCAACAAATGCTACATTTGAAAATATACCTTCACGTTGTCGAATAAAGTATATTTTGCTAGAGTGCAGAATGTATTTACGATGTTTTGCAATCTCAAGTCATACTGGGTTTGATTATCGAGCAAATACTGTTACTCGACGATAGATGGCGGTGTTATCCATGGAATCAATTATAAACTTAATTAATATTAGTCATAGGTTTAAAACTTGCGTCTTATGCCCCATTTCTATTGCTACTCAACCAGTGCAGCTTCAATTGTGTACATCAATTACATTATCGATATCGATAGATACCTATAGTACTTATTCAGCAAATTAAGACTCCAGTCGTGAATGACGCGACTTTGACACCAACGCTCGTGTGTTCGATTCCCACACAAGGCAAACACTTTGTGTGCATGAACATGTCTGTTTGTCTTGGTCTGGATGTTTTAAAAGAGGTAAGACGCATCAAAGCAGCCCGTCTGGGGAAGTACCTCCACCTTACAGAAAACCGCAGCAAAATAACAACTCCCTAGAGGGTTGTTGTGTTCCTGCGTGAGAGTGAGGTCACCAGTAAGCTCCCAAGGAGTTGCTGTGTAAACAGCAGAGGCATCGCGCGAGTGATACTTAATATATGGCAAGCGTTAATAGGCTACGGTACCCGCTTTACATCAGGTGGGCCGTTGTGTGTTTTAGATAAAATAATATGCCATATTATTTATCGATAAATTTGTATTGGAATCGACGCAACACTAGCTTCGCTACTCAGGCAGAGTAGCGAAGAACTTTCGAGAAGGAAAACCAGTACACTCAATCCAAAGTAGACTTTATTTCAGTTTGATAAGGTTGATATTAATTAGACGTTTTATTAAATTATTAGTAAAATTAAATAAATAAGATTTGTATAGAAAACAAATAAAATCGTACTTATTGATGGTACGAAACACCTCCATTATTAAGGTTTATTCTACTACTATCGTTCTTGCATTCCAAAATGGAACAATACGTCGTAATTATAGAGAATTAAAGAATGTCACGAGGATGCTAGTGAACACAATGTTAGAACGCGACTGGAATCAAATAAGCGTAGTTATGCGTTACAACGCTTACTTGTGGCAGGCGCGCCACGCCTACTTAGAACTTCCACTTGTTTTTTCTATTCCGTGCTTCTGCCAATACAGAAGTTATCAATGGAAAAATAATAAATTTGTTAATATTATTTTTGGAATTACAGTAGACTCCAAAATACAATGGGTCTCCCTCCCACATATAAACATGCCGGTAAGCTCAGCTCCTCTGTATATGCAGTTAGGAAAATCAGACTATTGATGGATGTGGCTACAGTGCGCTTAGTCTATTATAGCTACTTTCACAGCATTATGTCGTATGGTATACTGTTGTGGAGAACGGCGGCTGACTTTGAAACACCTTTCATCTTGGCAAGTTTCTTTCGACATTTCCTCTTCGCCAATTGCCATTGCAGAAATGCTAGCAGATTTAAAAATAAAATTAGTACCATAAGAGAAACGAATAAGATGTAATAGTGCTCAAAGCGGGTGAAGGAATCATAGCAGACCTGCTGTACCTTTTATTTAACCTATATTGGCGTTCCGACCGTGTACCAGGCGACTGGGTAAGACCTCTGGCGTCTCACAAGGTTCTATGCTATCACCGACATTTTAACATAAGAGAATCGAATAAGATGCAATAGTGATCAAAGCGGGTGAAGGAATCATAGCCGACCTGCTGTACCTTTTATTTATGTTGTTGTCAATTGATGGCTTGGCCAGAATTTTTTTTGTCACTCTGCCCAATAATAATAAATGAATATCATTATTTCGCAAACGGATCACTATATCCAAAAATGATAATCTCAATGTTTTTAAAAACCCTATCAAATGATTCTCCCAACATGGGGTGGGCGCGAATAATAAAATTCATCACCACTCTAATTTATTTAAAGATTTTATTCTACCAATTTGTCAACTTAGTTAACAAACTTCAGAACTACGTGCAGCCCAATATCGTGTTTGATGGTAATATCATTCCATTCTCTTTTCCTGTTAAGGATTTGGGCATCAATCAACTTCGATCAGACACTTTCGTGGGCTCCACAAGTTAATGCAGTTAGTCGAAAGATTTTCGCTTCACTCCATTCTTTGAAGCGTCTGCAATATTTCCTTCCTTTATCAACTAAGATAATGCTGGGTCGCTCTTTGCTGCTTCCATTATTGGATTATGCAGATGTTGTATACCTTGATCTCACTGAGGAGTTACTCGATAAGATGGAACGTCAGCAGAACCAATGTGTCAGATTTGTCTACGGGCTCCGTAAATTCGACCATATATCAGAGTATCGCCAGCGTCTTGAGTAGTCACCGATTTGAGTTCATATGAACGTTCACTTACTCTCACAACAACTCTACTACTTACTCGTATATAATATCTTGTACAGTAAATATGCTCCTAATTACTTATGTATCCTTTATTGCATAACAAAACATAAAATTAGGTATTACAGAAAACAGTGTGCAAAGGCGAGCTTATCTCTTTAAGAGATATCTTCCAGCTAAGCCTAACGTGTGTGCAGTAAATTTTATTTTGGCTGGTAGTTAAAAGTTATGCAGAATTTAATCTTCATTTTTTTGAGTAAGATAGTGCTCACTTAACCTCTTCTTGAAAGTAGATACAGAGCAGCTGTTCCGTATTTGCAGCGGTAATTTGTTCCACAGCCGTGCTGCATTGACAGTAAATGACCGAAAGAAAAAGATTGTGTTGGATGATGGATAGTTCAGAGTTTTGGTAAGACAAGGACGTTGGGAACGGATGGGAGTTGTCTTATGAGAAAACCGGGATCGAAGGTATTGAGGTGTCTCAGGGTTATTAAGGATTTTATACAGGGAGCATAATATGTGCACATTTCTGCGAAGGCGGATAGGGAGCCATTTTAAACGTGTACGGAATTCGGAAACATGCTCATATTTACACAAGCCGTAAATATAATGGATGGCCAGATTTTGTAATCGTTCTAGTTTATCAAGTAGCTAAATAGCAAATGTCAGCATAGTCGAGAATGGGGAGAAGAAGCGACTGCGCTAGCATAACTTTAGTTTTGAACGGTAAGAAGTTCTGGAGCCGCCTGAGTGAATGAAATGTGTAATGCATGCGTTTACTGACGTTATTGATCTGCGCAGTCCAGGATAAGGTTTCGTCGATGATCAGTCCCAAGTTCTTGGTTTTATTTGTGAAGACAATCGGGAGACCTTTGTAGATGACCTGTGGCAAAACGCTAGCCTTCATCTTATTTTTTAACTGTCGACTACCAATAATAATGGCCTGTGATTTAGATGGATTTACTAAGAGGCCAAAGCTGTCAGCCCATTTCTGGACTGCGCACAGCTCCTCATTCATAGCCGCAACAGCACTAGATGCATCAGGTAGGGAAAAATGTCTATAAATTTATAGATCATCTGCATATAGATGGTAGGGAGAAGTAATTACTTTGGATAATTCGTTAATGACAATCGAGAAAAGTAATGGAGATAAAACACCGCCTTGTGGCACACCAGCAGTTAGTAGAGTCCAATCAGATAATTAATAATTATAATAATTCATCAAGTTTTATACATTGCGAGCGTCCACGAAGATAAGAATCGAACCACGCGGTCACAGAGGAGGACAAGTTCAAAGAGCGAAGAATTCCTAGAATGTCAAAATCGACGGAATTGAATGCGTTACTGAAGTCCAACAGGGAAAGTTTTTTATTGTCCATAGCAAATCGTATATCATCTGTGACACTCAATAACGCACTCGTTGTGCTGTGATGAGGACGAAACCCCGATTGAAAGGGGCTAAGAAGATTGTGCTGATGTAGATATGAACTAAGTTGTTTGTGAACAACGCTTTCAAGAATTTTAAACAGCAGTGGAAGAATGGAGATTGGCCGATATTCGGAGAAGGCTTTGGGATTAGAAGTTTTAGGGATTGGGATAACCTGAGCCATTTTCCAAGCTTTTGGAAAAACGTTAGTGGACAGGGAAAAATTTATTATGTGTGTGATTGCTGAAATAATATAATCTAAAATTGGGAACAACATGTCGCGACTCAAGCCATCACTGCCCACAGCTTTCGTGGTAATGGATAAGATGCTCCTTTTAACTTCCTCCTCTGTAGTGCAGCGGAATGAGAATTCGTCACGTGCGGGTGGGACGGGTTGACAAATCGAAGATAATGTAGCAATTTTAGTTACCGGATTGACAGATATGGGGGGAATACAGAAATGTTTATTTAATTAGTTAGATCTAAAGACCCACTGACATTCTCAGGAGGTTTACCCACACCCAGTGAACGTAAGAATTTCCAGATGCAGGGCTGGGACATATTTGCCAGGGAAAAATGGATATATATACCTTTGTGAACAAATACAATTTCGACATGGTGACGTCCGTCTGTGTTCGAGTAGTGTTCCAATCCTTAACATACTAAATTATATTTCGAAAACTTACTCCAACTCCTTTACTGTCAAATCGGCAAAACTGTGGAATTCACTCCCATTGAATGTAAGATTGGTGCCCTTTTTGAGTTATTCAAATCTCGTTGCCTTGGATTCTTCAGTATAGACACGTAAGCCAAAGAATAATGTTTATTTTGAGCAATATACTCGGTTCCACTACATTCGCCCCTAGTGTGAATCTATTTTTGCTTAGGAACTTATACATGTATGATTTTTCTTTTACTTTTTTTTTATTTTCTTGTGTTTGTGTCATTGTGTTACATTTATGTATCTGTTTTTACTATTGTAATGACTCATGTTATTAGTTCATGATGAAGGTACAGATAGTTTCTCTGCCTATATATGTATTACATATTCCTATCAAGCCTATAAAGGTTGAAGAGATCTCTTACAGAGATAAGTCCGCCTTTGTACATACTAAACATTTGTAACACGTATATGTTTTGTATATTTGTGCAATAAAGGCATTATTATACAATATACAACATCAACAACGACAGTAGTGCCGCCAACCGCTACAAAGCCAAGCTACAACACGCTTTTTTTGGTTTTAAAAATCATGTTTTCGGATATCGAGGAGAAGTTATTGAGTTGCCTGAAACTCGCTACTTACGATGCATCCCATAAAAATTATATGAACACCTTGTCTCATGGAACACTTCTAACATACTGAAATTAATGCAATGCCGCTCTTCCGCCGCGTGCGGAATCAATGCGGCAGCGGCACTGTCGGCTGCGGTTATCATCAGCAGCACTGTCGCTGCCATCTGCGGTCTGTCGTCGGCTGCGGAATGGTACCTTTATCCAGGTGAAAAAGCGGGACGATCCGATGCTGTGCAATCGTTTTTTGTGTGACAGGTTGCATACAAACACGAATGTTACAAAAATTCCATCGCGGGTAACTGCCGCTTTCCCGTTTTTCGCGCCCCTGTGGGTTTTGGTTTTTAATCATTTGCACTATAAATAACATCACTATTTCTATAACCTAAGATCAGTGAAAGTGAATCGATTGAGCTGCTATCTACTCTATAAAATCTGAAAATATAGTATTAATAAAAATGAATTACTTTTAAATAGGCAAACGAAGTAAACCGAAGAAATTGAAACGTGGTGCGAACAACATATATAACGTACAGACGAATAACCAAAATTTATTTATTTTCAGAAATAATCGAAATTACTATAAATGGAGAAAAAATTGAATATCAGGACGAGACATATCAGGAGGAGTACAACGTCATTCATGTTTATAACTATACGGATGGTGACGAGGCTCCCACAATAACCTGTACAAGGTTGAAACCTGCAGGCACATTGAAATGGAGAGAATATAAATCTATTTCGACGGGGCATAAAGGTAAAATACTACAGAATTACAAATATGGGACAATTTGGTACATACTTTAGTTTATAGATGCAGGCGTTATTTTGCAAAAGTTGAATTTACATGCAATTTGGTCTAACTTGCTTTGTGTGCTTCTAATTAGTTCATGAAAACTAGCGCCGGGTGGCACCCACCCACTATTGCCACTTCGCCAGTAGTAGTGGTAGTGCGTATGCCGTCGCAGTCATTGCTGCTTCAGTCGTCTCTGCCTCGGCTGCTGAGGTTACTCTGTGATTGTCCACCTGTAACAGGCGCCTGCCACCGCTGCTGCCATAGGTAGTTGTTTCTGCGACACATGTTTCTCTCCACGAGACTTTCACAGGCGCTGTAGATGTTGGAACAACATGCTACGAACTCCAAATCCATCGTACTACCCTCACATTGAGTTGAGGACGGCTGTGTAATTGATGTGTTAAAAGATATTTAATGAAAAGGAGTTGCTTAGATCCGTCTGTTTGTGCATAAGAGAAATTTTAGAATTTTTATGTTTGTTGTTGAAACCAGAAACGACCAAATTAACTACGAATCTAAACAAAGACTGCAACACTTGGTGCCACAAACACCATTGAGGTACACGTAGACACAATTAGTCAGGAGAAGAGTTAACTCTCCTTAATTAGCATTAACCACAACAAATCATCTTCAACCGTGGGAAACCACTTTGAAGAATGCGGTACACGCCGCATTCTTCTACTACAGTGTGGTGATGGTGTCTCGCAAATTCTGTCCGGGCTTCAAAAAACACTTAAATTAACTGCTGTGTAATATTATACAACAGAAGGAATCAGATTTAAATATAAAATTAAATACGCAACGGAGTATTCCATATTCTCGTAACAATATTAACAGACAGGACGTTCCGATATTCAATCGTACTCTATAGTAGAACTCTGTATACAAGCAGAACTATCTGTATTTATCGACCAGAAAGAGAAACAATGAAATACTTTGCTGTAAACAGTGATAGCTCAGTGATCAGAACTCAAGAACCGGCCTAATATCCGTACCGTATGTACCACTAATTTCGTATTTTAGGATTTATATTTATGTATTTGTAATTATCACTTGTTCGGCGGTGGGGGGAAACATCGTGAGGAAGCCCGCACGTTCAAGAAATTGTATTTCGGAACACGTGTGACCTTACCTAAGAAAGGTCTGGTTTTCCCTCTGGGTTGTGGATGTCTGACGGTAGTCGCTCCATGTAAAAATCAGTATCTTCGCCAATACCAGAGGGAGACTTTCTACAAAAGTCGTCTGCGTACCTCGGGTACCTCTGTCTCAACTATTTCTACCGCCAAGCAGCTATATCTATATAACTGTGTTCCGATTTGAAGGGTGAGATATGGCAGAGAAATTGCTGGGTACTGTGACGAAACAGCCTTAGGTCACAAGATTGGCGCGCGAATAACATTCCCGTGATGTTGCGAGCGTCAATAGGCTGTGGTGGTGTGTTACCATCAAATGTGGGCCGCATGCTTGTTGTGTGCCAATCTAATTGTATAAAAAAAAAATCCTAACGTCACCTTTGGACGCGACCACCTTGATACCAGCTAGGACCTTGTGATTTGAGTCAGAGACAAGGCATTGAAACCTTAATTTCAAGGAGAGATTTTGCCATCATTTGCGTGTTCAACGGATGTACATTGGGTTGTGTTCCGAGAAGATGTTAGTTATGATGCTCCTCGTCGTAGGCGGAGAATTCATTCTTTTTTTTTATACAACGTCGGAAGGTATACAAGCTTACGGCCCACCTAATGTAAAGCGGTTACCGTAACATATGAACGCTTGTAATATCACTCGCGCCATGCCTCCTCTGCTGCTAACACAACACAACTCTTTAGGAGCTTACTGGTGACCTCACGCAGGAACACAACCCTCTAGCGAGTTGTTATTTGGTATATTTATATAATATCAAGTTGCCCTGATGATAGAGGTCGGAAATGGCTGTAAGCACTGATCAATGGCTGCTTATTTGCCTTTTGGCATACCCAATTTAAATAATAACGGATTATTTTTTTATATATATGACGTAGGCAGGGATACAAGTATACGATCCACCTGATGGAAAGCGGTTATCATAGACTATGAACGCTTGTTATTGCTTGTTACATTAAGTATCCGTCGCGCAATGCCACCCCCGCTGCTAGCACAGCAATTACTCGCAAGTGTTACTGATGTGCTCACTCACACGCACACCACGGCCCTTCATGGAGTTGTTATGAGACTGAGTTACTTCCAGAGACGGGCCGCCGGACGTTCCGTGACGGCCACCACTTCTTTTAAAGTACAGTGTGTAAGGTTTTTCGAAATATTAATTCTTCTCATATCTTTTTTCAGATTGCAAAAATGAGGCTGTATACGATAAAAAATATATAATGAAAAAGTTTGATAGTGTTTTATCAGAGAGTGTCAACAATACTATGTTAGACTGTGTCTACACAAACAAAGATGTAATGTATGAAATAACAACCAGAATATTATTCATAGGTAAGATGAACGCCATTTATTTTACAACATCGCGAGGCATGCAAGCACATGAGCCTTATATGAATTGAATACCTTGTAAACCTGGGTAAACACTAGAAACACAAAGATTATTTTTCACCCAGGACAAAATCCATTTCAGCGCCCTCTGTCTTAATATTTGTAACGTTTCAACCAACTGCCTACTACACTTTGACATGATATCAAATGTCTCGTGGTATTGACAAATGAAAATGTATAATATTTGTACTTGACATCTGTCACGAACGTCTATAGTATTTGTACTTGATATTTGTCTTGTCTAAAAGATAAAGATAAAAATCATTTATTTGCCATTAGGCCCTTACGGGTACTTAGACACGTCCTACATTTTTTAAATTAAATCATATTGTATCTTAATGATTGTCCAGTTATTTTTTACTTTTAATCTCTCTTTTTTAATCTACCAGCATTTCTGAAATGACCATTGGCGAAGAAGAAATGCCAAAAGAAACTTGCCAATATGGGTCTTTTTTTTTCATCGTTAATTATATATTAACGATGAAAAAAAAAGACCAATATAAATACAATAAACATATGTGAGTGTACATATAAAGAAATTAAGTGGTACAATTAAAGATATATTAATACATGTGCTGAATCATTTCCAAACATCTCTATCAGTTAGATATTCATCGATTCTATAATAACTCTTCTTGCTCAGAGTATTTTTGATGTACCTTTTGAACATATTGTCAGGCAAGGACAGAACTGTTTCCGGTAATTCATTATAGAATCGAATACAATTTACAATAAAAGATCTACTTGTCTTAGCAAGCCGATGTACAGGCATACGTAATCTATTTTTGCTTCTAAGATTTTCACTAAATTTAGATGTCCTCATTTCTCATTCTATCCTGAAGTCATGTTCATGCACACTAATGTTTGTCCTGTGTGCGAATCGAACCCACGAGTACAGCAGTGGACGAATACATGCTGAGATGATGAATGATGATAGGCTACGGTAACCGCTTTACATCAGGTGGGTCGTATGCTTGTATGCCTCCCGATGTTGTTAAAAAGCTAATAATCATCTCCATTTGAAACATGTTTTGGTTGGAAAACTTCATCGAAATGGTAAATGGTTTTATTTTTCCTTTTAGCAAGTGAAAAGAGAGCCGCCGTGATTACAAAAGTACCAACAACTGCCTCAACAAGTGGTAAGTTGGCTCTGAGACCACAGAAGTCTACCGTGAGTCCTTTCTGGCCCTCATCTTCTTCGAAACCCAGATCATTCTCAGGTAAGGTTTCTTGGACGTGCGAGTTTCCTCACGATGTTTCCCTTCACAGTGCTTCCTTAAACAAGGCTTTATGTTTGTGAATAAAACAGCATGTTTCAAGTATATAAAGCGATGGTAGTGGCAGCAACCCGAGTTCTTTGAATAATTGAAGAGTTGGTTTGCATAATTGACGCGGTGAGATTCCGCATATAGCTATCTAATACATTTCTTTTGTGCTATAAATGCTCGGTTTCTGTCTGTACTATTTCCCCATAATATTACGCCGTAACGAAGAATGGATTCTATATACCCATGATACGAAGTAATGGCCGTACTTCTATTTGTTACATTTTTTATCCGTCTCAATGTATATACGAATCGGTGGACTCGTTTGCATAAATCATCTACATGAATTTTCCAATTAAATCTTGATCGATAATAACGCCTAAGAATTTTGTATGGGTTGCCTCTTTTATTTTATCAATCTTTAGTTTAAAATTATATTTAATGGATGTCGATTGGTTAAATTGTACATAAAAGGATTTATTTATGTTTATGTTATTTTTATCAAGACATTCAATAATTTTGTCTATTGTATTATTAATATCTATTTCATGGTCATAAATTGTATTATTCTTCCTGTCAGATATAACAATTATTGTCATCTGCAAATAAAACAAACCTATGATTAGTCACCCTAGTTATGTCATTAATGTATAATAAAAATAAAATTGGTCCTAATACGCTTCCCTGCGGAACTCCTTGTTTAATTACTCTAGAATTGGAATAATAAGGTACTAGTTCATCTTTTACCGTCGTATTAATAACTACATATTGTTTTCTGTCTGCCAAGTAAGATGACATCCATTGTAATACAAGTACTCTAATTCCTATGGCTTGCAATTTTCGCAATAATAAATTGTGCGAGACAAAAGCCTTTGATAAGTCGAAGAAAAGACTCGTAGTGACCTTGTTATTATTGATTCCTGTGAAAATTGTATTTAGGATTGTATAAATAACTAAGGTAGTTGATTTATCTTTCTGGAAACAATTTTGCTCATCAAAAATTATATCAAACCTACCACAGAACTCTATCAATATTTTGTGCATACATTTTTCGAGAATTTTGGATAGGATCGGGACTAGTGCAATAGGTTGATAGTTACAGACCTCATCTTTGTTGCCATTTTTAAATAAAGGCCTTACGATGGACACTTTTAGTTTTTCGGGAAATGATATATTGACTAACTGTGTTAAAGGAGCAACTAACTCATTAATACACGCTTTTATGACCTTTGTGTTAATACCATCATAGCCTTCGGCATTCGTGTTATTATTGTGTTTAGACATAATTGCCTGTCTGACTTCTTTTTCTGTAATAGGTCTAAGAAAAGAAGAGTTACTAAATGATAAGCTTGATAAGTTTACGTTGTTTTATTTAATGTCAATGGATTATTTGAATCAATGTAATTACTATTAAAAGCAGTGGCAATGTCAATAGGATCAGTTATGCATTCATTATTTATTTTTAGTTCCGTAATATCGTCGTCGAATTTTTTATTAGAACTTTCATTTTTTATGACTGACCAGGTAGCTTTACATTTGTTTGTACTTTTGCTTATGAATTTTATATTTGAGTATTTATTTGCATTGTCAATGCACTTTCTTAATAAGTAAGTTACCTAACATAAAATATTATGTAGGTAATTTTATTCGAGGCTGTTTTATTTCTATAGTATAGATACCTATCTTAAAGTTCTTTTAGTTTTACAACTCTTCTTAATACCATTGACTCATCCAAGCCTGTTTATTCTTATTAAGTTTATTTATTTTTATTTTTGGAAAGTACAACTTGTAAAATAAATAAAGTTAGTCGTAGAAATTATTAAATGCTACGTTCAGGTCAGCTTCAGCGTACATATCCGACCATGTCAAGCTCTTTAGTCATTCTTTAAACTTTCGTATATTGTCTGTGCATTAATCTCGTTTGTATATATAATATGTTTTCGCCTGTACAATTTCACGTTGTATGGGGAAGCTCAACAATTGTGCCGTATCATGGTCTGATAAATAAAGCGGAAATATAGTAGCAGTCGCATCCGTGACATTACTTACAATATGGTCGATAAAGACGTCCTTTCTAGTCGGTATCCCAATGTGCATTTTCAGATTACAATTACGACATAAGTCTCGTAAATTGGTTTTGAATTTAGGTAATACGAACGTTTTATTTATTAGCTGGTGAGACATACGTGATGACATAGAAAGAGATGTTCTCGAGAAGTTCGACACATTTTAGATTGCCATTGAGAAGCCCGCGTAAGAGCGTTAGATCATGGACAGACCGCCGCTATCGAAGTGACTGAATATTGGAAAATGTCAGTCGATTGTTGTAAGGAGTTCTATGTGAAATGCCTGGTGATATAAATGCTAAATGTCTGGTGCATGCACATGCTGGTTGTTCTATTCCTTGAGAATTTTTAACTTGAGGTTTGTAGTTTTGATCAAGATAGATTTTGTATGTATAATCGTCACTACTAAGGCCATATAAGAGTCTGCCAGTGCATAGTAAAGCGTAAGCTTCTCCTTGAATGGGGTCCGGTGTTTCAGAATTGTGCTATTCGCAAGAAATTATCTTAATTTATCGCAAACTCGCGCGATGTGATGACTTCAGTTAAATTTATCATCTAAAATTAATCCAAGATATGTTTGGGTTTCGGCAATGTCTGTAGATGAACAGTTACAGTTTATAATATGGATAGTATGTAAACAGTTATGATCATGGGCTACAAGGTTTCGTATAGGGATTTGTCTAATGTATGGAGATTTAACAAGCAATAGTTTTGATCGATGCAGTCTCTCATGTTAATAATATAAGACAAGAAAAGCAGTGGGCCCATTACGGACTCTTGAACCGTTCCCTCAGTTACAGAAATTGATTCACTATGGATGTTATCAATTTTTACAGAGAATATTCGATTCTTTAGATAATTTGCACACTAAGCCAGTAAAGGTCCACGCACTCCGCAGTCATCTAATCTGTCAAACATTTGACTACGTACCAAAAGCACGTAATAAGTCAATAAAGAGAGCAAAAACAACGTTTTTCTCATTTAATTGCTTGTTGACTTCATCGGTATAATTTGGCAAAAGAGTAAACGGTATAATTTGACGAAAGAGTGTCCTCACTAGACCGGAAGCCAAATTTGTATCAGTTAATTACATCGTGCTTTTTATAAAATACATGTAGGTATTTGCTCATTGACAAATTTTTCAACTACTTTGTCTATTCATTAAAGCAGTTTTATGGGACGATAATTAGAATAATCGTTCCTTTTACGCAACCTGCTTTAAATCATCCGGATATTGACCAGTTATAATACATTTTGAAGTCAGCCAGTGAGTCAGATATACTGTTGCCTATCATTTCAATATTAGAAACCCTAATATTATCTGAACTCGAGTTTAACTGTTTAATGATTTTATAAATAATACTAGCCGCAGCTTATTTATATAAAATTTTCGAGTCTATAGGTTTACGTAAAGCTTTCGAATCTATTAATTTTGTTACAGTTAGGTGTTATATCTTTTACCTCTCTGTTAAAACTATTTGGAAAGTTATCGCCAATGATTTTAGTAGATATCCCTTGCGCATCAAAAGTCCTAAGTACTGCCGCATCGAGTGACATTAACCGATAAGTGCCGTGATGTTGATCCGCGAACTAGCCAATAAGAGCTGCATGCTCTACTTTACCACCTGACCCGTAGCGATGAATTGAGTTACTAGGTAATATCGGTCTCTTAGGTACTCCATAGGTTATTTTCTTCATGCTCGCAAAGGAATCAAAACTTATAGGGAACTTCCCGTTGACCTAGACTCATGTAATCTGGCAAGAAGCAATGTAAGGTAGTGGAAGTAAAGCAAAATTTATTTTTGCGATTACAAACATATTTGCAGTTTGTAAAATGACCGCTACGTATGACGATGTATGCTGACAACAGTTTTCCAACGGTGAAGTTCGAGATTCGATTGACGGACGAACTATTTACATACCTATTAGTCTCTACGGGTCCCTCGGTGCGCGAGTCCGACTCACACTTAACGATTTTGATTTTTACCATGTAGCAGCGAATATCTAAAATAGCATTATGTGACGAAATTGTGGTAATAATGACTCGCGTATGAATCAGAGCTTAAGGATAATTATTACTATTACTAATAGATTGTCCTGTCCATTATTTTCCTGCCTTTGGTCGCAATGTCACAGTCAGTCAACAATTTCACAATATTCACATTCAATAATGGATATTACAGGAATATTATTTTTTGTGTTTGGTTATTACATCTGTTATTCATGTAAGTCTAAGATCTCTTTCATCTTATTCGTTTCATGTTTTATTTTTATATTCTCTACTTTGAACACTTTGAACTAAGATAAATGTGAATAAATTATGAATAAAAGTTTGTGTGTTTTACATCAAACTTTATTTATAGTTTATTACTTTTAAGCAACTTTATTTATTTTAAATAATTAAATAAAGTATTTTACACAAAACTTTATTTATAAGTTATAAGATTAAATTATAAATAAAGTTTTGTGTGTTTTACACAAAACTTTATTTTTAATTTATTCTTGTGAAGCAACTTCGTTCGTTCGTTCGTTTTCTTTTTATGCAATTTTGAAAAGACGAATTTGCTACTTTTAACAGTTATCTTAATATTTGTAACAACGGGCGTGTGATTTGAAACAATTTGTGTTATTTGTGGTGTACAGCTATGAGGTACCCATCGATTATTTACCACATCAACCCTTACTCATCCCACTGCAGGGATACGGATCTCCCTTCAATCGAAGGGGTTTAGAGCATACTTCCACCACGCTGCTCAAATGTCCCAGTCCCACTACCCGCCGAGACCTCCTCATGGATGTTCATATTATATTATATATGTTCCATTCCGTAGTGTACAACACTATACCAATCTTATCAAATGGGTCCATATCCCCTTACACGCCTATCAAATGACCGGGAATAAACCCGTGAGTTAGAAGAGATAATAATAAAAGGATGTTTCTTTAAGTAATACAGCTACTCTACAACCTATGGCTTTGATAAGTCCCTGAAATCCAATATGGGCGAATTGGGATTCGCGAGCACTTCTATTCTCCAAGATTAAAAAAGTTTTTTTTCATTTCCCTCCCGCTTTCTCGCGTGCCGGGTGTTCTTACTTGTCTGTATACATTTATATATACATATTTTACTTCGTTGCTATTGTAGTGTTTTTTTTTTTTTATATTAGTTCAGTATAGTCGCTCCTCTTTGCCTGATGGTAAGCGAAAGAGGAGCCCAAATCGCAACTGCAACTGACAAAATACTACACAGTATCCTGTCAGTTGACGCTGCTATGCTGACCCGCAAAATGTTTCTTCACGCTTCGTTTGAAGGATCCCATATTGTAGGAAGGAGGGAACACATGTGCAGGTAAGGCGTTCCACTTTTTAAAGGTACGACAAAGATAGGAGTTGCTGAACTTTTTGGTACGCGAAGAAATATTCTCAACAGTAGAACGATGACAACGCAAGCCTGCACGTGTGGTTCTATGACGGAAGGGAGAGGGTGGGATAATTGAAAATAGTTCTTCAGAGTACTCGCCATGGTAAAGGCGGTAAAATACGCTTAGAGAGCCAATGAATACGGAGTTGAAGAGGTTCTAGGTTTTTGGTGACCTCTTCGTCGTCGATTATGCGGATATAGCCCGTCGCTGTAACCCATCGAGTACGTAACCTAAGGTTATATTCTCGATGCTGTAACCTATCGAGAGCCTCGAGAAGATACGTCCCAGAGATGCGAACAATACTCCACGCAAGCCCGAACTTGTGTCTTATAAAGCAGACAAAGCTGGTCCGGCGTGAAGAACCGGCGGACCCTGTTCAGGACTCCGAGTTTTCTTGAGGCTGTTGAGATGCGGCTCTCGATGTAATAACGCGCGCCCTGAAGACTGGGAGTGGGAAGAAATGGGGACGTTTGACGCGCAAACTAGCATTAAACTCAACCAGGCTATTGGAACCCTATTTACTAATGAGATCCAAAACCTGATTCAGCTAAACGACAAGGCTCTCACGCCTCTCATCGATTTCTGTCCGACCAGCACCAGGCCGACCGAAATATCGCCCATGGACCATAGAAATAAAAGTTTTGCCAGAAAAACAATCTAATTCTATGGAAATATAGTCAAGAATGCAAAATATTCGTTCAATCAATAACACAAATTAAAATTTTGTCTTTTTCATGACAACGAAAAATAAAAATACAACTTTATAAACAAGTAGTAATAAGGTATTTTTTTAAACTAATCTCAGATCAAATTTTACTTTTTTGGGGAACGTTTCAAACCATTATAAATTTTGTTCTCCCATTAATATCTACTGGAAATAATAATTGTGACGATAATAACATAGAACAACTTAGGAGTGAAATACCCAATAACTGTTTCGTTCAGAAGTCAAATATCTTTTACCCTCAGGATTTAGTTTCCCTGGCAAGTCAAAGTCAAAGTCAAAATCTTTTTATTCCGTAAAAATGGCTACATTTGTTTGGAATCGTCACAATTTTTTCCCCTATCGTGCAGTTCATGACTAGGTGAGCACTGATAAAAATACTGCCAAAAAACTCAGGCATCCCTCTTTTGGTATCCAAACAAATTTACATAATTTATTAATTACATTACAATTGGATCGACTCGATCCCAGGCATTTTTATCATTAATATAGTCAGATACTTTATAATATGCCCTGCTACACAATTTGGCTTTAATAGTAGTTTTAAATTTGTTTATTGACAATTCTCTTATATTGCTGGGAAGTTTGTTATTGAACCGTATACATTGCCCCATAAAAGAATTACTTATTTTGTGGAGACGGCTTGCATGTAACACAAGATTATGCTTATATCTAGTATTTATATTATGAGTATCACTCTTTTTACAAAATGAGTCTATGTTTTTATGGACATACAAAAGATTTTCATAGATATATTACGATGCGACTGTTAAAATATTTATTTCTTTGAATTTTTCTCTAAGGCTCTCCCGGGGACCAAGTTTGTAGATAGCTCTTATGGCTCTCTTTTGCAATAAAAAGATGGTGTTAATGTCCGCGGAGTTACCCCAAAGAAGAATTCCATATGACATAACACTATGAAAGTAGCTGAAATAAACTATTCTAGCCGTATCAACATCAGTGAGCCGTCTAATAGTTTTCACTGTATAGGCTGCAGAACTTAGTTTTCCTGATAATTTTTCAATTTGTGGGCCCCATTGTAGTCTGGAGTCAATTGTTATACCCAAGAACCACAGTTGTCTCCACAGGGGCTAAATTAGTTCCATTAACATGTACATTGGTAGTCACCTGTCTTACATTAGGTGTTCAGAACTTAATTACTTTAGTCTTTTTATATTTTAAAAGCAGATTATTAACATTAAACCAATGCATAACTTTAGAGAGAGCATCGTTAACTTCGTCATAATTACCTAACTGTCTATTAATTTTGAATGTCAAAGAGGTATCATCCGCAAACAATACAATCTCATGTTTATCCTTTACATAATAAGGTAAGTCATTTATATATACTAAAAATAAGAATGGACCTAGAATTGACCCCTGTGGGACTCCCATAACTACAGGAGACCCCGAAGATATTTTTACCATTAACATCGACCTTCTGTATCCTATTGCCCAGATAAGAAGACAGAAGTTCGAGAGCCTTGTTCCTGATACCGTAGTGGTGTAATTTTCTGACAAGAGTGTCATGGTGCAGGCAGTCAAACGCTTTAGACAGATCACAGAAAATTACCAAGGCATCTTGCGAACCTTCCCATGCCGCGAATATACTTTTAAGCAAATGAATCCCTGCGTCTATAGTTGAACAACCTCTCGTAAATCCGAACTGTCTCCTATGAAGCAAATTATGTGTATTGAAATGTCTGAGCAACTGGCTAAGCATTAGTTTTTCAAAAATTTTACTGAGAATGGGCAGTATGGAAACAGATCGAAAATTCGAAGGGTCCGAACTATCACCAGATTTAAATAATGGAATGATTTTACTATGTTTCATCAAGTCAGGAAATACACCAGATGCCACACAACAATTGAAAATTGTAGCTAAATGTGGAGCGATTGAAATAATAATAGAAGATATGGTTTTGACAGATAGACCCCACAGATCTTTAGTGTTTTTCATATTTATTGATTTAAAAGCGTTCAAAACATCTTTTGGGCTTACAGCTGAAAATTCCAATATTGTGTCGCATTCTATCACGCTCTGTTTGAGAACCAGTTCAGCAGCTATGGAAGAAGACCTAAGATTTCTCGTAGTAATAAGAGGAATGTTAGAAAAATATTTTTCAAACTCAGTCGCAATTTCTACATCATTTTTGATATCTATATCATTTATCTTTAACTGAAAGTCTCGACTACGTACTTTCGCTCTACCCGTCTCATTATTTATCATATTCAAAACAGATTCAAGTACTGCTTAATACCACAAAGAGCCGGTGAATCATCTCGTCGATACAAAGTACGTCGCTCTTAAATACGACAACCTCTTCGGATTCGATCAATGAGAGGTCGCATTTACCAAAGTTTGTTTTTTTAGCAGGTGTCCTGATTAATATCATCATCAAATACCAATTTGAGTGAAGTTCTTAATTGTAAAAATCTAATACGTGACATATTCAATGAAATTATTTCGACTCGCCACATATTTTCCCAGTATATTCGCATTTGGGGAAAATTCACACTAGCCATTATCAATGTAATACCAAAGCACTGGTAGCTATTTAAATGCCGCGGGTACTATGGCTAGGACGACTACCTCGGCCTCTAATGCTAACTCGTCCTCCATGGCTGCCACGAGCTCTACGGCTACCACGGCTTGCTGTATCAGCCGCAATTTCACTATCTTCATCCACTCCGTCATCGTTGCTTGAACTAGACGATATATTTTGCAGGGAAACCACAAAAGGAAAGATCATCTAGATCTTCATCTGATGGCAGAAAATCTTCTAATGCAGAATTGGTTAGCAAATTTTCAATGTCTTCCGACCGCAATAATTCTAAAAAAAACAAATGTCTTAAAGACTGACGTTCCTCCACAAGAACATAAAATATTGGACAGTTATTGGTACTCGTACATACGCCCGCTGTTCTCACACAAGTACATATTACATAAGGGCGAAAACAAAATACTTTAACACGGGAATTTCCCAACAATATTATAAACTTGCATACAATATCGTCTTCTAACTTACAAATTTACTTATTTTTAAACTTCTTAATAACATGATTACTTGCATAATTGGAGATAAAAACTTACCTTTACCACGCGTGCGCTCCATGTTTACCAGTTTGACGACCAGTGACAAATGATTTCTGGCTGGATCAGCGTAGTGTCAAATGATTATGGTAACTTACATGTTCTCCAATCAGATAGTATTAGAAAAACATGGCCAACCGTGGCAAAATTTAATAATATTGAATGATAACTATTTTGTTGTGTATGACCACTGGGTCGTTAGGACTACGTACCATCATATTTACTTGGGCGTTAAAGGGGGTCGATATTATGCCCTGATCCGAGGTCATTGGGCCTCACAAGGATATCATTACGGTCAGGTGGCACTGTGAATGAAAGTATAACTGACTCAGCAGTGCCAGTCTACCATAAAGACATTACTATGAATGAGATTGAATGGACGATACGAACATTAAAACATGAAAAGTCAAGATGGTCAAAGCATTTATTCTAGTTTCATGCTCTCTTTATCATACCCAATTTTCACTTTCTTAAGTTATTGTTGGAATTAGCACCTTGTTGTGTACAGCGAGCTGTGCCTTTTGGCTTAGATTTCGGCTGCCTAGAAGTTTACCCAACGTTCCATTGATGCTGTTCCCTACATTCACTCGTCTCTCCACTTAACCCTGCTAAAAGCGCTTCCAAGACTGACAATTTCATCCACTTGTTCGAACATTACATCATCAACCGTAATACTCATGATCGTTCTGGTTGCCTTTTACCTTGGTTTTCTTCCTTAAGCCTAAGGTAAGCCTTTCTTCATACAATCATCTTTCATTGTTGTAACTAGTGTTTGCAGTTCGGATGATGATTCTGCTATTAATACCGTATCGTCTGCATGAAGCAGACAGTGCACCAGGCAGTCACCCATTGTCATTCTTTGAAGATAACTATCCAGATACGATGAATAACCGACCGGAGCAGCCATGGCAGCGGAGGCATACGTCTACTAACGGTAGTGGGTGGGTGTCGGCCGGCACTAGTTTGCATGGTATCGCAATAAATCGGTAGCGCAATAAATAAAATAAAAGCGTTTATTTTCTCATCACAGACAGGATAACAGACATTGAAGTAATATGTATCGATGATCCTAAACTTACACACGACATTGAGCCCTTGAGTTTGAGAAGAGATTTTGCTTCCCTTTGCGTAATGGGTTGTGTTCTGAGGAGTTGTTCGACATTACCAACAGCCTCGTTTTACAATCGCACAGCTCGCCGGCGGCTAGGAGTTCATTCGCACACACTGGAACCATAATGGTCGCGCACTGTGCGCTTCACGAGAAGTTTTCTACCGAGAACTATTAAGTAGTGGAATGAGCTCCCTGCCGAGGTTTTCCTAAGGGACTACAGTATGGGGTTCAAGAGTGACACTCCTGGTGTTGCAAATGCCCATAGGCTACGGTACCTGCTTACCATCAGGCAGCCCGTACGCTTGTTTGCCACCTTAGTGCTATAAAAAAAAATGTACTGAGTACTATATAAACTGTGTCCTTTACTTTGTCAGAGACGGGTGCCTGAAAAAGGCTTCCGAAAAAGCCTGAGACATAGGTTACCAGATCAGGTTAGAGAGCACACAAAGTAGTTTAGACTCGACTTTCGCAAAATAACACCTGAAACAAATTATGCTGGAAAGGCGGGAGGGTCCCGACCGATTGGAGACGCGCAGTCATCATGCCCTTGTATAAAGGGATGGCGCATGGACTGTGCCAATAATAAGGCCATCAGGTTGATCAGCTTAGCAACTAAAGTCTACGAAAAAATTAAACTAAAAGGAGCATGAGGGTGAGATCCGATGGAATGCTTTGGTAAGCACAGGTTAAGCATAGCTGGGTGGCTCAGTCGTGAATGATGCGACTTTGACACCAACGCTCGTGGGTTCGATCCCCACACAAGGCAAACATTTGTGTGCATGAACATGTCTGTCTGTTTTGGTCTGGATGTTTTAAGAGAGGTAGGGCGCGTCAAAGCAGCCCGTCTGGGGAAGTACCTCCACCTCACAGAAAACCGCAGCCAAATAACAACTCCCTACAGGGGTTGTTGTGTTCCTCCGTGTGAGTGGGGTCACCAGTAAGCTCCCAAGAAGTTGCTGTGTAAGCAGCAGAGGAGGCATCGCGCACTTAATATATCGCAAGCGGTAATAGGCTACGATACCCGCTATACATCAGGTGGGCCGTATGCTCGTATGCCTCCCGACGTAGTATAAAAAAAGGGTGGATTTCGGAATGGCAGACGTACTTCGCAAAATCGTGGAGTAGCATTTAGCTATGAACCAGAGTTTTCTGCGGTTTTGCGGATTTGGTAATGTCGTGTGAAAGGATCTGCGGAACATTTTGCCACATGGGATTGACTTCAATTTTCACTTTCATGAACAACTGAAAGATATTTATAAAAGAAATGTATACAATATGTGCATATACCTATTTAATCTGCTTCCCAATGACATGAAGCTACTGGAAGGTAAAGCCCTTAAGCCTATATTGACTAAGTGGTTATTGGAACACTGTTTCTATTCCACTAAAGAATACATTGACAATTGTAAATCACAAAATAAATAAATTCTATTAATGCATATAATAATAATGTAAATGATATTTGTATTATAACCTTAAATTTTATTAATACAATTTTTTTACAGCATACGGCCCACCTGATGTAAAGCGGCTACAGTAGCCTATTAACGCTTGCGATATATTAAGTAGCACTCGCGCGATGCCTCCTCTCCTGCTTACACAGCAACTCCTTGGTAACTTACTGGTGACCTCACTCACTCGCAGGAACACAACAACCCTGTAGGGAGTTATTTGGCTGCGGTTTTTTGTGCGGTAGAGGTACTTCCCCAGACGGGCTGCTTTGATGCGCCCTACCTCTCTTATATAAGAAAGATTGTTGATGTGAAAAAGAGTGTCGGTGTTAAGATAAGAAAAATGTATTTGGACATGTAGAAAGAACACGAAACTCTTCTTGGTCAGTTCGCGGAATAACACACGTCGCCTATCGGATTATTATTTAAAAATCCTCTTATTGGTCAGTCGGCTCGACTGGCAGAGATATTATGGGCTCTAAAGCTACGCTACTACGACGGCAGACTCTAGTGTTGTTTGCTCGCTTTATTCTTAAATTGTTCCATTTTCACTTTCAGATCAAAAAAACGCCGAAGACAAAACATGTAAGTAAACATTTATACCTATTATAGATTCTTTATTGCACATTGATATACAGATTATTGTTACATAAATAGTGTACAAAGGTGAGATTATCTCTACCAGAGATCTCTTTTCCAGCCAACCTCATAGATAGTTAAAGAAATCGTCAATGCACGGGTGACAAAGTAACAGCTACACTGCTACAGGTGGAAAAACAGTTTTAAGAATCAGCAATGTTTGGTTCCGTAACTACATTTATGTCAGACGTAAGAAATGGATAATATACTGCATTTCAATAATGAAGTCCCAATAACGCATATATACTCAAATTCCACACGTTTTAAATACGTAAATAAATAAAAAGTCTTTGTTTATTAGCAAATCAGTATTTGAAGTGTACAAATTTATTTGAGTCTAAATCAACACTTCTTTAAAAAGGGACTTCGTAACGTGCACGGATTGAAAAGGTTATGATATGACAGATTGACAATATATTAACTTTATTTTTTAATTTTACGAGGCTAGTGGTGGAATGTTTGGGAATTCTACTTTAACACAAAGTTCGTGGGTTCGAGTGCCACAAGACAAACAACAGTAAATAGACATGCTGTTTGTCTCGGGCTGGGTGTTATATATAGGGAGGCATACAAATGTAATACACTCGCGATGCCAACTCTGCTGCTAACACAGCAACTCCATTGGGGCTTACTGGTGACCACACGCAGGAACACAACAACCCCCCAGGGAGTTGTTAATTGGCTGCAGTTTTCTGTAAGGTGGAAGTACTCGCACAGACGCACTGCTTTGATGTACCCTAGCTCTCTTAAAAATACCCAGATCACGACAAACAGACATGTTCATGCATACAAATGTTTGTCTTGTGTGGGAATCGAACCCACGAGCGTCGGTGTCAAAGTAACCTAACAGCGCGTTTCGCCACTGCGCCACCGAGCTCGTCAAATATCTTGTATTTTCTGACTGAGCTTGTTGCAAGGTCTCCTAGTTTGGTTACTATGGCAGTGTACAAAAACTCACTTTTGTATTCAAACAATTTATTGTCATTACTATGTTTATATAGTATACAAGAGCAGTGATAGATATGATAAGGAACCCACCTATTGAGCAACAGGTCGCCGTTTCGAATCCTGGCATGTACCACTAAGTTCGTGTTTTCGGATTTATGTACATATTTGTAACTAGCTGCTGCCTCCGGCTCCGCCCGCGTGGAGTCAAATAACGTAGCCTATGTGTTAATCCAGATCATAATCTACGAGTATCTACGTGCCAAATTTCATTCAAATCCGTTCAGCGGTTTAAGCGTGAAAGAGCAACAAACATCAATCCATACATACAAACTTTCGCATTTATAATATTAGTAGGATTATCACTTGCTCGGCGGTGAAAAAAAAACAACGTGAGGAAACCCGACCAGACGTAATCTAAGTCTAATCGCTTGCGAGGTAGGCAGAAAGAACGGCACTCTATTTATTAAAGTCTATTAATTACAGAAATTTCATAATATACTTCACTGCATGCCTCCAAGGCCAGCCCGCATGCGCCTACATGCGCAAGAGCCAGGGCCCCTAGAGCCAGCTATTACTGACTGGTATGGTCGTCTCTGCCCCGGATTTGAGACCGTCTATGCGCTTGCCCCTAGTTATATCACGAACAACAAGTACCTCGTTCATTAGTCAATTGTTACAGATTCTCTGAATATGACAATCAATGGAGAAATGAAAGAGAAGGATTTTACACAAACGTACGAAAGTGATCAAACAATAAATATAAAATGTGAGTCACGGCTGATCCCTAGATCAGTTATATATAAAGATGATAAAGTATACTTATATATTTGTGAAAAAGTAAACAACGGTTATCAGAAATTATTAAGTAAGTAAACATTTTAATATTAACAATATAGTTAATAGTTAATAATGTTCAGGATAATGCAGAGAGAACTTTAAACAGGAGTAACCACATAAGAGCAGTGTAAGTTCAGTGGATTAAGAACGGCACGTTACCTGGTGGTACCTGGTTCAATCCTGAAGTGGGCATGTACAACTAATTTTGTTTTTCAGATTTATGTACATACTAGCTGCTGCCCGCGGCTCCGCCCGCGTGGAGTCAAATAGCGTAGCCTATGTATTAATCCAGATCATAATCTATCTACGTGCCAAATTTCATTCAAATCCGTTCAGCCGTTTAAGCGTGAAAGAGCAACAAACATCCATACATACAAACTTTCGCATTTATAATATTAGTAGGATTTTTATAGAGGCATACAAGCATACGGCGCACCAGATGTAGAGCGGATACCGTAGCCTTTTAACGCTTTCGATATATTAAGTATCACTCGCGCGATGCCTCCTCTGCTGCTTATACAGCAACTCCTTAGGAGCTTATTGGTGACCTCACTCACACGCAGGAACACAAACATAAAAATTCTAACATCTCTCTTATTAACAGACTGACGTAAGCAACTCCCCTCTATTAAATACCTTTTCGCTTACCCCTTCCACCCCCTCCACCTTCTCGATACGATAGGTAAGTCATTTGTAGCATGTTATTCTAACGGCTAACATCTACAGCGCCTGAGGACCCACGTGGAGAGGCGAAATACGTGTCGCAGAGACGACCGGAGCAGCCAGGGCAGCAGGGTGGCGGGTGCATGCGGTTCACATTTCAGATGGCGAACACTTGCGGAGACGACTGCAGCAGCCGAAGCAGAGACGACCGGAGCAGCCATTGCAGCGGCGGCATGCATCTACTAACGGTAGTGGGTGGGTGCCGGCCGGCAGCAGTTTCACACGAACTAATCGGCAGCGCAAGCACACAAAGTAGTTTAGATCAAATTGCCTGTAAATTTGACTTTCGCAAAGCAACGCCTGAATCTATTAACTATTTAACTCTGTTTCTAACATCATCATAAAATGCCTATAAGTGTTACACAACAAATTTTGACAGCGTTTATCCTACTTTCATGATCTTTTCTACATTCAGCGCTCGCTTCCATAAGTAAGCATTGGGACCAGCATGTGTATAGCGAGCCGTGCCTTAACTTTTTAGACATGGAGAAGGGCTGTGTTCCTCGTACAATGATTTGATGGGCACTTGACTGATTCTATAACCACTATAATAACTTATTTTTCAGTTTACGAGCCAATTCTCATCAAAGAGAATGATTTAGATGTTAAGATTGACATTAAGTTAGTACCAGATGAGACTTACAATAAAAGAACAATACTCTGTGCGGTGATGCGTGAGACGGACAACTACGAATTATTAAAATCAATAGGAATGACAATGATCATGGAAGAAAGAGAGATCGAAAACCGTAAGTCAATGAAGTCTTCAGTCTTCAAATCACTATGTTATCTTGCTATATTGAAAATCGAGTTCGAACCTTCCGATTATTTTTAATCGGAAGAGGCATGCTCCCTTAGTTCAGCCATTTAGAAAGAATGCAGGATGAAAGAATTGCGAAGCAGATATACAACGCAAAAGTGGAAGGATGTAGGAGCCGAGGAAGGCCAAGACTTACCTACCATGACCAAATTGGTCGTGTTCTATCAGAAGGTGCTTGAGAAACCGGCGAGCGTGCATGAGAAGAACAATGAATGTTAAAGAAGCGAGTGAGGTGTGTAAGGATCGAGTCACGTGGCGCGAAGTTATAGATAGATTAGAATCCCATATTGAAGTAATTTTATTTTATTATAGTTTACACGTTTTTGAACGTTTGTGCGACAATACTAATACAAAGCTCAGTTACTACTAAATTTTATTGTTAAAAAAGTTTGGACCTCCAATTCTGATACTAATCTTATGCTGCAAGTTATTTTTGAAGTGAAAACTTCTTTAGCGGCGTTGTACACTTTTTGGGATGAGTGAAAAATGTTAATCTCGCGTCAGGACACGTGACCCTGATGTAAGATTTTGGTGAGAATTAGAACTTAAGTTCGCTGCAGCGCTAAAACATAAGTTATCTCTTATTTGTTTAATTAGAGGTAACCAATGTTATAGTTTTATTAAAACATGAAGCGCTAGATCGTTCATAGGGCATTATTTTCCCGCGACTAAAACGTTGTAAGCACCATGAAATTCTTGGCGCTTACACGTTTCGTTCAACGTAGTTTATCAACATCGCTGTTTGGTCGGCATGTTCAAGTTTTCACTTCTGCCGGCACTCCCGGAGTGCAACCCGTTTTTTTTAATCACTAAGGTGGCAATCAAGCGGACGGTCTGCCTGATGGCAAGCAGCTACTGTAGCCTATGGATATTTGCAACACCAGGGGTGTTACTCATGCGCTGCCGATCCTGTAAAAACCTCTCCACGCCTTTCTTGAAGAAACCCATGCTGTAGACCTTTGACAAACCTCGGCTGCGAGTTAATTTCACAACTTGAGAGTTCTCGGAAGAAAACTTCGCTGGAACCGCACAGTGCGCAACCATTGCGGTTCCAATGTGTGAGGGTGATATCCCCGCCGTCGGCGAGCGGTGCGCTTGTAAGAGACGCTGCCGGCATCATATCGAAAAAATTCTTCAGAAAATCAACTCGTTGTACTATCGGTAGAATACTTTGTAGTGAGGCAAAGTCTCGAATTGAATTTAAGGTCCCAATACCGTCTGTAAGCTTAGGATCGCCGACAATTCATTATTTTTTTTTCTTCATCAAACCTTCGTTACCACATCGGAAATAAATACCCTATGGCGATCCGATAACACGTTTTGCGGAGTAAATAAGTCTACCGCTACTAGTCGGAGGGTAAAGTAGAACGCGCAGCTCTCATTGGCTAATTCACGGTTCAACGTAGCATCACTTACCGGCTCATTGGTTAAAATATCCTCCCATTGGTCAGTAGGCTTGAATCGCTGATATATTTAGGCGCTAAAACACAATATTTTGGTGAGTGAGGGGTGCCTTCATGTGCCGTCAAGTTGTTAGTTGCTTTGTGTTCGTCACCAATATTTGATTCGTTAAAACAACCAACTGACCACAACTCGATGGGTTTATCTAACGATAACTTCACTCCAAATCTCTTGCGGGATAGGCAGAAAGAACCGAGCGCCACATGACTCGATCCTTACAAATCTCGCTCGCTTCTTTAGCATTCGTAGCTCTTCTTACGCACGCTCGCCGGTTTCTAAGGCTCCTGACATTACCTTCTGATTATACATGATTAATTTGTCTCTAAGTATTGGCGTTCCTCGGTTCCTACATCCTTCTACTTTCGCGTTGCACATCTATTTCGTAAATCGTTCCTGCATCCTTTCTACGTGTCCGAACAAACGGAGAATGCCTCTTCTTTGACACTCTCTTTCAGACCAGCTCTGTTTGTAACATCATCGTTGCGAATACGGTCTACAACGTTACGCCACGAATTTTGCGCAAATCTCGCATTTGGAACGCCTCTGCCATACCGAGCTCTCGCTTCCATAAGTAATCGTTGGGACCAGCACTGCATTGTATATAGCGAGCTGTGCCTTCTGACTCAAGCTTTTACTTCCAAGAAGTTTTCCCAACGCTCCATTCATACTATTCCCAGCACTCACTCGTCTTTCCACATAGTTTTTTACTAAAAACCATTAGAGTTCAACAAAGTGAATGCAGCTCTAGAACTATCTATAAATTCACGCCAAGTCCTTTGCGGGGTAGGCAGAGAGAATCGAGTACCACATGACTCGATCCTTACACACGTCACTCGGATCTTCAACAGTCATAGTTCTTTTCATGCACGCTCGCCGGGTCCTAGGGCTCCGGACACCACCTTCTGACAGCACACGGCCGAACCCACGAGCATTGGTATTAAAGTAGCGGTTATTATTAGACGAATGCAGTCGTGAACGACGCGACTTTGACACCAACGCTCGTGGATTCGATTCCCGCACAAGACAAACATTTGTGTACATGACTATATCTGTTTGTCTAGATCTGGGTGTTTTTAACAGAGGTAGAGCGCATCAAAGCAGCCCGTCTGGGGAAGTACCTCCACCTCCTGTATTCCTGCGTGTGAGTGAGGTCACCAGTAAGCTCCTAAGGAGAGTTGCTGTGTTAGCAAAAGAGGAGGCATCGCGCGAGTGATACTTAATATATTACAAGCATCCATAAGCTACGGTTAGCCGAAAAATTGTATACGATGGCTCTCTCCATATGGAAATTTATGTGATATTTATTTTCCAGCAACTACATCGTCTTCTGTAACTGCATACCTGAATATTGCAGGGGAAAATTCCGGTATATCCTTTACACGTAAGTGTTATAAAAGTCTCGATCCTTGCACACCTCACCTTTTAACATTCAATTTTAAGAGAGCTAGGGCGCAAGCCGTCTAGTGAAGTTACCTTCACCTCACAGACTCCATAAAACAGGTGTACACTTGTACAGATCTAGTTACTTTTCAGTGCATTGTTGGGTCAAAACGTTTATCTTAAGAAAAAGGAAAAGGAGTTGACACTTTATAGAAAATTCCGAAACATTAAGAGCGAGCACCTGTAAACGGGGCTTCGGATGTTCTAACAAGATGATTTCTTCGTTGCACATCATGTATATATGTGGACGAACACGCGCGGCGCGCGGCACGCGGCCATTATAACCTCGAATTTAAACGGTGCTTGCGACCGAACCTTACAGTCTGCAACGAACAAAGAAAAGAACTATTAGTACTACTATCAAATTACCGGGAATGAAAATATCCTCCGCTTCACAAAATGCAAACTATTCAGACTTACTTACCCGGTATTGAAAGTTGAAAGGTCAAAGCTAATTTCATACTTTGAATGAATTAGAATAAGGCGTTAACTTATTAATACAAAAGCCATATTGAATGGCCAGGTCCACTACGACCCAAGAAATTGTTTTTTTTTTTACATTTTTCACAAAATTAAAAAGCTCCCAAGGAGAAACGTAGCTTCTGCCAAGCCGGAACTTCCTGTCAAACCAAATCTACCAATTGATGGCTGAGTTAGCATCATGAATTCATCTTCTTCTTAACAGATGACGTTGGCAGTACCGCCATTCGCAAATAACATGAAAATCGGGTTTGCACCGTTACAATACGGCAACTCCTTTGGCGCTTACTGGTGACCTCACTTACACGCATAAACGTAATAACCCTTCAGAGTTACTTGGTTGCGGTGTTCTGTGAGGTACTTCCCCAGACGGGCTGCTTCGATACACCCTACCTCCACCCCATCTAGAATACATACAGAAGGGCAAATTCATTGTAAATATTGTTGTTTCAGAACCTTGGTTTTTTGTAGCAGCGATCGCTGGAGTTTGTGCTATCACAATAATTGTTGTCGCCATTGTTATTGTAGCACTAAAACGTTCAAAAAGGGTGAGTATATTTAAAATGAATGAAGTATATTTAAGTGAATGAGATTGTATATCTTGGATGCGCTTTCAGCAGGGATAAAAGGTACACCGCTGATGTGGTGCTGGGAATAGTGTGAACGGAGCTTTGGGAAAACTTCTTTGCAGTAAAAGCTTGAACCAGAAGGCACAGCGCGCTATACATAGTACAGTGCTGGTCTTAACGCTTACTAATGAAAGCGAGAGGTGGGTGTGACTCTCTGTCACACCCACCCTGAGTATGAAAGTAGGATAAATACGAGCGTTGCGTAAAATTTGTTGCGTAACTCTTGTAGACCGTATTCGCGGTCTGAAGGAGAGTTCGTTCGCACATGTGGAAAGAACGCAGGAAAAAATAATTACGGAACAGACATACAACGGAAAGGAAAAGTGGAGGGACGTAGGCGCCGAGGAAGGCTAAGACTTACGTACAATGACCAAATTGATCGTGTTCTATCAGAAGGTGATATCAGGAGTCTTAGAAACTGGCGAGCGTGCTTAAGGAACAATTAATGTTAAAGGAGCGAGTGAGGTGTGTACGGATCGGACCGCAAGGAATTTGGCGTGAAGTTACAGATACTCGTAGATGCATATGTTTAAAATCTGTTCTAAACGTAACACAATACAACAGGAGTTCCCAACCAGGGCTGCACGTTCCCCTAGGGAGGTGTAGAGAGATAGATGTCAAGGGGGGCGGAATACATTTGTATTTTTGACAGAAAAAAGAATTTAAAACATTAATTTAACATCATAATATTACATTAATTAATTCAGCCGGGCACTGTTTTAAATTGGTCCAAGATTTGAAAGCTGACATAGAATGGCTGATTCGAACATAAATGGTGACTTCCATCTCTTGACATTGGAGAAATTTTGGATCAAACGAACCTCTCTTGTTTTGCGAATACTTGTTCCTTTTCTTCAACTTACTTATGTAAGATAGGTTTCAGGTCTGGTTTTTAATTAAATCTAAGCCAGCGAAATCTTCTTTCTGTCAATAGCTTGGGCAAAAACTGAACCTAGAATAAATCCAACAGATATAGTGCATGCAAGCTCAAGTATCTCATTAGTACTCTAATTACAATTAATTATTTTAATCAAAAAACGTTTTAAATTTATTTGAAGTTTATTTTGCATAACTTAGAATTAAAATAAATAAAAGTTGTTAAAATGCATGTGAGTGAGATTACCAGTAAGCCCCTAAAGAGTTGCTGTGTTAGCAGCAGGGGTGGCATCGCGCGAATGATAATTAGCGTATTGCAAGCGTCCTAAGTTACGATAAATGACTTTTCATCAGGTGGGCCGTATGCTTGTATATCTCTAGATGTTGTACAAAAAAGAAATTGGAAGGACATATTACAAAACTCCTAATTTAACCAATAAAAATTTAAATAACAAAGACTTTGACAAGAGAAGTACAACCGTTTATGTAGTTGTGTGTGTGTGTATCCTGTGTTATTCATGTATAGATAGATTCCCGTACCAAAATTTAAAGACAGTAACACTTAGCGGTATTTACGGCCCTGTTCCTACCGGCGGGAGATATGGACGGCGATACTTATCGCTTGATTTGTAACGAAACTCAGTAAAGATCGAAGTAGGCAATTCATATTAACTTTTATTTTTCAACATTATTCTCTGCATCTTGAAAATGTTAAATATGAAAGTATGGATTATACATTGAGAAATAAAAAATAATTCGATGTAGGTCCTATTACACTTCCTTGAGAGATTTTTTGTTAAGTTCCTTCTGATGTTTCAATAATGGGGTACTAATGCGCGTTCCATTATCCTTCTAATATTAACTTGAGAATTTCTATCTGTCAGGTAAGACAATAATTCTAATTATAAATGCTAAAACTCTAGCTATTTTGATTTTCCTCTATAAGAAAATCGAAAGCCTTCTTATAGGTGAAAAATACTCATCATAGTATCATTCATAACTGTCCAAATTATGCTACTGATTATAGATCTCTAGCTGCTGAGACCTAATTTACTAAGCTTTAGTTAAATTGTATTCGCTGTATTACACTGATCTAAAACATAGTTATACACTGACGGGCCGTAAACCGCGTAAGCTTCTCTTTCTTTTTATTCTAGAGTTTGTAGAAATTAAATAGGCTGCTCGTCGATTTCACTCGAATCCGAACCTTACGAAATCTTAAAAAAATATACCGAATAAATTCAAATAACTGGTAAATTCTCCAAATTATTATGACCTTATACATTCACTAGGACAAGTTTGCATTTGCAAAATAATAATTCAGATTGTTAAAATTAGCGAGTTACTTTGTATTTCCAGCAATGCCCTTGCAAGACACATAGATTTGGTTTGGTTTTGATTGCTTGTAAACGTAGATTGATGAGCTTAAAAATCAGTACGCCAAAAATCCATCCATCATCCATCCAATCATTTGCGTATTACATTTTCACTTTAGAGCCCATCGGCTACCTAAGGATTCGACGAAAATACCGATTTGACAAGTAAATATAAGTCCTATCTGCCTTACCAACGAGTACCTACGTGAGACGTGAAGATATACGTACATACTGATTTTACATGAAGCGACTGCCGTCAGACCTCCACAACCCTGAAGGAAAACCAGACCTTTCTTAGGTTAGGTTAGCACACGTGTTTCGAAATATTATGTTTTTAACGTGCAATTTGTAATTACCACTAGCTAGTGATTTTAGAAATAATTACATAAATCCAGAAATACGAATTTAGTAGTTAATAGATTCAGACATTATTTTGCGTAAGTCAAACAGGCAATGTGATCTAAGCTGCTTTGTGGAATCACATAAAGCAGGTTAGATCAAATTGCATACAAACTTAGTAGTACGTACCAGGATTCGAACCAGGAGCTAAAAAGCTGGTTCTTTATCTACTAGATAGATCATCACTGCTGCTGCTGAATATATTCATCTTTTGAGGTCGGAAATTAAAACATTCAAGATTCCTTCTTTTATTTTTTAGGACCCGCCTTCGCCTTACGAAAATCTCGCCAGCCCTGATATCCCTACTTTTCCAAACACATCTAAACTGGAGGACACCTACTGTAACCCCGCAGACAACAAGAACAATTCACCAGAACCTACGTACTCTACTCCTTATGCACTTCAAAACCCAGCCGACCTATATTCTCTACCTATTCCAAAACACAAGAGGAATAAACAACCGCAGGTATTCATTTGCTATACTTTATTTATCCGTTCCGTTGAATCGTTTAACCGCTTCGTTCGTTTGGATATGTAGAAAGAATGCAGGATGAAAGAATGACGATACAGATATATAATGCAAAAGTGGTAGGATGTAGGCGTCAAGGAAGACCAAGACTAACAATTATATATAACACGACGCTTGATCGTGTTTTATCAGAAGGTGATGTAAGGAGCTATAGAAATCGAGCGTGAATGAAAATAGCTATGAATGTTAAAGAAGCGAGTGAGGTGTGTAAGGACCACGTCTCATGACACTCGGTTCTCGCTGCCTCTCTGCCCCACAAGGGATGGCCCCTGGCGTGAAGATATGGATACATACATACTTTATTTATATCGTTAAGGTAGCAAACAAGTAATAAAAGTAGGTGGTTGTCGTAATCGTCACGAAGCAAATGATAGTTACAAATATGTACATAAAGCCGAAAACACCAATTTTCCAATTTTGTGGTACATGTCCTAACAAGGATTCGAACGACCAGTTGCATACAATGCGCGTACAATGAGGACCGACGAGAAGATAGTGGAGCTGGAAGAGAAATTAAGCAAGTTGCATTGGGATATAGTAGGACTGTCCAAAGTCTGAAGACAGGGGGAGGACACGGTGATCCTAAATCCGGTAACTTACTTTACTACCGGGATGGCGATCATCTGTCCCAAGGTGGCGTCGGGTTTATCGTCCGTAAGCCCCTTGTCAGCAATGTACTAAAGATCGAGGCTGTGTCGGTGAAGGTTGCGTAAGGTACGCAACCCTATACTCAGAATTACCAAACAGTATTCGCTGAAGGTAATACATGTATACGCACCAACTTCGACACCGCGATGATGAGGTGGAGGCTATGTATGTCTCCAGGCTATACATACCTCTAAAACTCACAACACAATGCTGATGGGGGACTTCAATACAAAGCTGGGCACGAAACAGAACGATGAGTTGAGAGTAGAGCAATTTGGATCGGGCAGCGAAATCAAAGGGGCTAACTGCTGGTCGACTTCTTATGATAGACTCCTCTTGAAACTCTTTATGATAGACTCCTTCTTCAAGAAGCAGCCGCAACGCAACTGGACCTGGTGTAGCCCGGATGGTTTGACGAAAAACAAGACTTCATCTTGACGACCAACCGGCGTTTGTTCAATGATGTCTCTGTGATCAACAGGGTGAAAACCGGAAGCGATCACCGGATGATAAGAGTCATCATGAATCTTAACATAAAGCTGGAAAGGTCTCGCCTGGTGAAGTCTACGCTCCGTCCATCTCGTGACCAAAACCCCGAAAGCTTTCAATTCGAACCTTAAAATCGTTTTCAATGCCAGATGATTGTATAACACCGGACGATATATTATAGTAAGCTCGTGGAAACTGTCCATACAGCGGGAGCTAAATTTCTCCAGCCTTGCCCAAAAAGACTTCCAAAGCTCTCGACCAACACGCAGAATCTCATGCAGATCAGACGTAAATTGTGGTTGCAGTCTTCAACTCATACGCATAGTAAAGATGGCTGAACAGGCTGATCTCCAAAGGCATACGGCGAGACATACGCCAAATTAATACAATTCGTATTAAAGAGACGATAGAGCGGAACTAAGGCTCCAAAGTCTTCGCCAAAGATCTGACGAAGCTGAAGATCAACACTAGCACCATTATTTCTACGAAGACTAAGATTCTGAATGAGTTGCAGAAATTCTATGGACAGCTGTACACGTCGCCGCTACAACCGAACAACAGTGCTAGTAACGACCCTAGAGCTAAACTGACTCAACACTATACCGAAGATATCCCGGACATGAGTCTGTACGAGATTCGTATGGCTCTCAAACAGCTTAAAAATGGGAAAGCACCGGGTGAGGACGGAATTACGGCGGAGCTTCTGAAAGCGGGCGGAAAGCCGATACTTGTAGTTCTTCATAAGCTATTCAATTCAGTCATACACTCCGGTGAAGCACCGGAAGCGTTGAGCAGAAGCCTGGTCATGTTCTCTTCAAAAAGGGTGACAAGACCCTTTTGAAGAACTATAGGCCGATATCGCTTCTGAGCTGCGTTTATGTACTGTTTTCGAGAGTCATAACAAACCGTCTCGCACTCAGACTTGATGAATTTTAGCCACCCAAACAAGCTAGATTTCGAAAAGGCTTTAGCACCGTAGGTCATATACATTTCGGACATGTAGAAAGAATGCAAGATGAAAGAATGACGAAACTGATATATAATGCGAAAATGGAAGTATATAGGAGCCGAGGAAGACCAAGACTAACCATGACCAAATTGGTCGTGTTT
This sequence comes from Pyralis farinalis, assembly GCA_947507595.1. Classification (NCBI taxonomy): domain Eukaryota; kingdom Metazoa; phylum Arthropoda; class Insecta; order Lepidoptera; family Pyralidae; genus Pyralis; species Pyralis farinalis. The sequence continues at coordinate 6,344,380 of OX382263.1, forward strand.
TATCAGAAGGTGATGTCAGGAGCCTTAGGAACCGGCGAGAGTGCATGAAATGAGCTATGAATGTGAAAGAAGCGAGTGAAGTGTGTAAGGACCGCGTCGTATGGCGCTCGGTTCTCCCTGCCTACCCCGCAAGGGACCTTCCAAGGGGAAGATATACATACGTACAGGTCACATACATACCCTCCGTCAGATAATACAGAAAACTGAGGAGTATAATCTGCCCTTATGTCTGGCGTATGTGGACTACGAAAAAGCTTTTGATTCCGTTGAGACATAGGCGGTGCTACAGTCTCTTCAGAGATGCAGAATTGACTATCGGTACATCGAAGCGTTGAAGTGCTTGTACAGTAGGGCAACGATGTGTATCCGAGTGAAGAGGGGAACAAAGCATGAACCTGATCCAAGTGCAAAAAGATGTAAGACAGGGCGATGTTATATCCCCGAAACTCTTCACCGCAGCATTAGAAGATGTCTCCAAGCTCTTGGACTGGAAAGGATACGGTATAAACATCAATGGCGAATACAACACTCACCTTCGATTTGTCGATGATTTAGTTCTCATAAAGCACTAAGCTCGAAGTTGTTTGACGAATATGTTTACCTAGGGTAGGTTATTCAATTAAAATTAGGTAAGTCCAACTTCGACCGAGAGGTCAACAGATGGTTCCAACTCGGCTGGGCAGCGTTCGGGAAACTTCGACACATCTTCTCGTCCAAAATACCTCAACGCCTGAAGAGCAAAGTCTTCGAACAGTGTGTCTTATCAGTGATGACAACGGAATTGAGACGTGGCTTTTCACTGCGGGCCGTAAGCACAAGGTCACTCAGCGTGCTATGGAAAGAGTATGCTCGGGCTTTCTATACGTGATAGAATCAGAAATCACAATATCCGCAGTAAAACTAAGATAACCGACATAGCCTAGGATAAGCAAGGTGAAGTGGCGGTGGACCGGCCATATAGTTCGTAGAACCGACAACCGCTGGTGAAGAAAGGTTTTCGAATGGTCCCCCGTACTGGGTCACGCAGTGTGGGACGATCCACCACTAGATGGAGCGATGACCTCAAGAGATTTGCAGGGAGACGATGGATGCAGGTGGCACAGAATCGAGATGAGTGGCACTCTAGAAAGGAGGCCTATGTTCAGCTGTATACAGGCTGAGATGATGAAAGTCTTAGGGTGGTTCGTCGGCATCTAGAATAAACAAGATAAACACTAAAGCTAAGGTGATGTTCTGAAAAAAAATAAAAGTAACTGTAACAGGCCAACATCACTCGCTACTCTGATTAATGGATCATTTTCGTACATACTCGGGTTAAGGGACGCATTTGGTGGTGTACGGTTCTCACTGTCTGCCTCGCTAAGGAACGGCCGTGATAATATAGTAATGTAGATTTCAAAGACCGTGTGCAGTAGACTTTCGCAGAAAACCAAGGACAGAATTTAATTATTTGAGGGTAGGCGAATATTGAAGGCATGGCGTGACTAGTAAAAGTACGTGATTTATGAAATGGGAGAAATTACGTGAAATAGAATCGAATATTAAATGACGAATCACTGTCGATCATTCTCGATATTCCTTGGGTATCTAACAGAAATACTATGGGCATTGTAGTTTTAGAGAATAGGTGTTAGGGGTGAGAATTGAGTATGAGTAATCCTTCATAGGAAGAATTTTTATATAAAAGCACGCAGAACGTGGTGACCAGTGGCGTAGCGTGCCTTGTCGGGGCCCCGTATAAAAATTTTTTTGGAGGCCCTTATATGGAGGTAAAGATTTTTCACAAAAGAAAAAAAATATTGTGAGAAGAAATATTTATTTATCACATAATTTACCCATTTTACAAATAAAAATCGAATTTTAAATATTCACTCTCCTTGCCTTTTTTTCGGCAAACTGATTTATTAAATCATTTATGGCTGATGATGATTTTAGTTTTTCTATAGTTTCTGCCTCTATGGACAATAGTGAGATGTCTGACAGCCGTTCTTGTCCCATCGAAGTTCTTAAGTAATTTTTTATTAGTTTTAATTTTGAAAAACTTCTTTCTGCCGTTGCGGTTGTAACTGGAAGGGTCAAGAATAAAAAGCATGCTGTGATTACCTCGGGAAAACTGGATGCAAGACTATTGAATTTTACTAGCAATAATTCAATGAGTTCTTTAATGGAATATTTTTTTTTAATTTCAGAATTTAAGCATGTTTTTAGAGCCTTTAATTGGTCACAAAGATTAAGTGAGATGAGAGACAGTTTTCCGGAAGCGTTTAATATCTCTTCGCTTGAAGAAGATAGGAGTTTCTCCTGTTGTAATATTTCGAATATACTACTCAGGTTGCAAAGGCTCTGAAATCTTTCTTTAGTTTGAGAAATTAATATATCTAAACAGCAATAGTATACATTGACTTTGAAATAGGATTCCGGGTCGGAAATTCTCTCATCTTGTGATAACTCATCAAAAAAACGCTTCGTTATCTTTCGCCTACTGTTTTTAAAAACAGTTGTTACCCCCCACTCTTTTGCTAAATCTTTGGATTCATTTAGCAAACTATTAAATGAATTCTGATTTCTTAATTGGCACAGTCTATTTAAAAGATTACTTAATAAAATACTAGATTTCTGTAAGTCATTATTTTCATGCTGTAGAGCTTTAGAAACAGGATTAATAATTTCAAATAGTGAAGAAAAAAATGTAACGAGCACTAAGAAATCAAAACTCTCTAAAATGTTAATTATACTTTTACATTCTTCACGTTCATCTTTTTTATTTGAAATTAAATTTAGTTGGTACAAAGTTTTCATGATTAGTAAAAAAATTTTCTTTACTGCTAATAAAGCGTCGTTCCTAGAAGACCATCTGGTAGGACATACCTTTTTAAGGGTAATCAAATATTTTTCAGATGAATCGTCACTTAGCATAGCCCAGCGTTTTATACTATTGCCAAAAAAAGTATTTATTTTTTCTAAATTATCGAAAAAAATTGATACTTCACGAACATGTCTCGCAGCATCGTTCAAAACCAAGTTTAAAGCGTGCGCAGCACAATGAACATAATCGGCATTTGGAGCATGCTCTTTTATTAGGGTTTGTAATCCTCCATACACACCCGACATAACATTTGCTCCATCGTATCCCTGTCCTCTACATTTAGTCAAATCAATTCCATATTCTTTAGTCAAATTTAAAATGACAGTTTTCAGACCTGCAGCACTGCAATCGGTTACTGCTATGAATCCTAAAAAGGACTCACAGATTTTTATTTCTTTAGGCACATTATCATCATTTTCTGTAACCGAGATGTATCGAAAAACTACAGATAGTTGGTAAATTTTTGATAAGTCTTGTGTTGTATCCAGAATTATTGTCAGAAATGGAGCTTTATTAATTTCTGAGATAATACTGTTCCTAACGTTAGTACCAAGCAAACTAATAATTTCGTTTTGAATCGTAGGGCTTAAATAATTTATTTCACCTTTCGGTTTTAGAAGAAGTTCTTTTAAAGTTGCATCATAGTTAGATAGCAGACGTGAAATTGCCATAAAATTGCCAGAATCAGAATCATGCCCCCTCAAAGGTAGATTACAAGATACTAAAGTAATTATAACATTAATTATACGATGCAGTACATCTCTCCAGAATGTAATTTTACTATCGATTTCACTTTTCAATAGAGTATCGATGGTATTTCCTTGCAACCAATTATTATAAGAGAGTGAGGCACTAATATGCTGCTGTGACTTTTCATGGTCAATAATAGTTTGTGTGAAATTGCTTCTAACCGAAACACCGTTAACCCAAGCAGAGGAGTACGATTTGTTTTGACGATCTGCTAATAACCAACAGAAGTGACAGTACGGTTTGTTTAAAACGTTAGAATAACATAACCATGGTCTTATAATTTTTATGCCTGCCTGATTGAAATATGAATAATAATAAGCCGAAAAAGGTCGGTTATTTTCTGAGAAAGTCGAGTATGAAGAGAAACTGAAAAAAAGTTTTAAAGGCATAGAAGAGATAGGTGTGATTGAAGATTTGTGGGAGACATTTAAGAAAGGGATCGTGAATGTTGCTATTGAGGTATGTGGGGTAGCTAAAAGAAGGAAAGGAAGAAAGAACTATAATGTGTGGATGGATAAAGATGTACAAAGGGCTGTGCAAGAAAAGAAGAAAGCGTGGTTGGATTGGTTAGCAACAAAAGCTAACCAAAAAGTTCAAAAGGCAACGGATGACGAGATAAAGGAAGCAAGAGCGAAGTATAAAAGATTGAAATCAGCAGCGAAAGAAGTTGTGTCTAGAAAGAAAGAAGAACGAAAGGATGATTTTGATAGGAGGCTCACTGAAGATTTCCAGTCAAACATCAAGTTTTTCTGGAAATCCATCAAAACAGCCAGAGGAAAAACTTCTACCTCAGAGCTGAGTACAATCAGGAGTCAAGATGGGATCATTATAAAAGGAGAAGAATGTGTGTTAAAGAGATGGAAAGAGTATTTTGAAAGTTTGTTTGAAAGAGAGGAAGTGCAGGTACAACATCCGGCACCTTCCATGGAAACTAATATAAATGGTGATGAAAGTGAGATAAGCATGGATGAAATAGTGAACGCGTTGAAAAGTATGAGATTAGGTAAGGCTGCAGGGTATGACAGGATTACCGTCGAGATGCTGAGGGCTGGACAGGGCATAGTGGCTAGCCAGCTGTACCGCCTTTTCAATTTGTGCTGGCGAAATGGGCAAGTACCGGGAGACTGGTGCAAAGCTGTAATCGTGCCATTGTATAAGGGAAAAGGGTCACGGCAGGACTGCATAAATTACCGCGGTATAAGCCTTCTCAGCGTCGTCGGTAAGTTGTATGCGAAAGTGTTGATTGAAAGGGTTATGAATAAAACAGACGAAAAAGTATGGGATGCACAAGCGGGATTTAGAAAGGGAATGGGATGTACGGATCAGGTCTTTTCCTTGCGGTGCATAGCCGAAAAGTGTTTGGCTAAAAACAAGAAGGTCTATTGCGCGTTCGTGGATCTAGAAAAGGCCTATGATAGAGTGGTGAGGAATGAATTGTGGTCAGCATTGTCCGTGAACGGTGTGAGCAGTATCCTCATACGAGCATTGCAATCTCTTTATAGGGATTCTAGTGCTTGTGTAAGGATAAACGGGGCATATACTGAATGGTTTAACATCGAAAAAGGTGTTAGACAGGGATGTGTAGCGTCACCGTGGCTGTTTAATCTGTTCATGGACAATTGTTTGACAGATTTAAAAGAGAATGAAAATGGGTTAAGAATGAATGAGTTACTCGTCAAATGTTTTCTCTATGCTGATGACCAAGTATTACTTGCGTCTTCGGCCGAGGAGTTGCAGGAGATGGTAACTGCTATGAGTGGAGCTTTTGTTAGAAAGGGAATGAAGATGAATGTAAAGAAGACGAAAGTGATGGTGTTTGAAAGAGATGAGGCAGTGACAGACTGCAATATCGTGATTGGAGATGAACAAATTGAACAGGTGAATGAGTTTGTGTATCTGGGTTCAAAGTTTACAAGAGATGGAAAGTGTGAGAGTGATATTGAAAGAAGAGTGAATGCAGGGAACATGGTGAATGGAGCTTTGCACTCCTTTATGAGCAGTTGGAAGGTGTCTAACAAGGCTCGTTTGGCTGTGCATGGGGGGGTGTTGGTTCCGACACTCATGTACGGAAGTGAAAGTTGGGTATGGCAGAAGAAACATGAAAGCAGAATAAATGCAGTTGAGATGAGAGCGTTAAGAAGTATGATAGGAGTTAAACTGAGTGACAGGATAAGAAATAGTGACATAAGGAAACGTTGTGGTCTGAAAGAAGATGTAGTGACAAAAATTGAGAAAGGTATGCTGAGATGGTTTGGCCATGTCGAGAGAATGAATGAAGAACGATTGACGAAAAAAGTGTATAAGGCGAGTGTGAATGAAATTGTTGGAAGGGGTAGACCTAGGCGGACGTTTCGAGATCAAATCAGGGACGTCCTGAAAAAAGGCCAGGTCAAGAGTACCCTAAACCGAAGAGCATGTATGAAGGGAATAATGAGAGTGGACGAAGCGAAACAAGTATGTAAGGATCGTAGCAAGTGGAAAGAAGTGGTCTCTGCCTACCCCTACGGGATAGAGGCGTGATTATATGTATGTATGTATGTATTTTCTGAAACTTTTGGAAATGGTCCTTGTGGTTTAAATGGACCCAATTTAAAAATTATTTTTCGTTGGCATTCAGTTAAATTGTCACCAAAATTTCCTCTATCTGATGAAATTATATTACAATCTGCATTATCTGCAGATATATCAGAATCGTTGACTTGGGGTTCCTCGATTTCTGGATGGACATCCGATAAAGTATGTGCTTGGCTTTCTTCTATTTCCGGATGGATATGTGACGAAGAACATGCTTCAGAAGAATCTAAAAATAAACGAGTAATTGTTAAAAAATAAATACGAATGCTTTGATACTAAACTAAAAAGAGTTATATATAAATAAATAACGTTACTAAGGGTCACAGTTAGAGAGTGTTCAGTTCAGACGCACACAGACTCTACGCGGATTGTGCTCGTACCTATTAGTAGATACAAAATCACCTGCAGCCCGTCCGTGCATTACTATACACCTGCGTGCTATTTAAACGCAGCGCGTAGTGTAGTGGCCATACAAAACGAGAACCCGAAAGCGAGTCTGCACATCTGAAGTTCTCAACACGCAATTAACGATACGATACGGACTGATAGACAAACAACAAAACAAATCGATCCTATAGATAAGTTAGAATTTTGTTTTTTTTTATCAAGGCACGGAACCCTAAAAACAGTATAATTGTGAAAATCGAGGGGGGAGACAACTTTTTGTGACGGACAGATGGACAGACCAAAATTAAAAGATTTCCTTGTTTATCACTACGGGCCCCTAATAAATGGGTTGGGTATTAGTGTAGTACTTACCTTTCCAATCTAAATCACTCACAGTATCTTGTCTCTGAAAAAATGAAGAAATTTTGGGCACTTTTTTTATAACCTCGTCCCTTTTCTGTTTAATTTTTCTTTTCTCAGCGCCGCTGGGATAATCTCTTTTCCTTTCACTCATTTCTTTTACAAATCGCTACTAATACTGCTAAACCAGAAGAACAATATTGTTTGTACTGAATTACAATGTAATGCACATTTATATAAAGCGCGTAAATAAACAGTGCACTGCACTCCGTGGTTTAACATCCAATGCAAAGTACACGTACATCGCGATATCGATGAAGGATTCCCGGGGATTCCCCGCTGAGTTGAAGATGAAGCAGTGTTGTCATATCTACCAACTTATTGGTAGATCTACCTATTTTGGCCTCAGTCTTCCTGTCTACCACCCTAAGGCTTAAATCTACCTATTTTCCAAAGTTTTCGACACCGTAAAAAAAATGTTTTACCAAGTCAGACTCAATAAGTCTCATGATGAGGCAGTATGGCATTGTGACTTGGCTCCTCGACGAAACTTAAAAAATCGGCCAAAGCGAGTCGGACTCGCGCACGAAGGGTTCCGTATCATTATCTATAAAAAAGGCAAAAAAAATCACGTTTGTTGTATGGGAGCCCCCTTAAATATTTATTTTATTCTATTTTTTAGTATTTGTTGTTATAGCGGCAACAGAAATACATAATCTGTGAAAATTTCAACTGTCTAGCTATCACGGTTCATGCGATACAGCCTGGTGACAGACGGACGGACGGACAGCGGAGTCTCAGTAATAGGGTCCATTTTAAAATTTGGGTACTGAACCCTAAAAATCAGTACCTTCGCAAAATCTTTAGGCTTAGGTAGCGGATACTGCCAATTCTAATGTATTAGAAAACAGTGTCGAAGATGAATAAGGAATTCATTGAGAAATATTCGCATCTAAGCGGGGATATAAACAGTGATTATTGTACAGATAAGTGCACATCAAGCCCGACACCTACACTCGCGTATCGTTCTTATATCGTAAGTAATAAGAATTACAATCGTAATTTAAGTGTTAAACGTGATCTGCTTCTAGCTGCACTTAATAAATATAATTATTTAATTGTTAAGTTCGTTCGAGCATTACATCAGGGTCGGCAACGTAAGAGTGACGCCCCTGGTGTTGCAAATGCCCATAGGCTACGGTAACTGCTTACCATCAGGCACGCTTGTTTGACACCTTAGTGGTATAAAAAAAATTACATAGTAGGTAATGCTCGAACGAAATTGAACAACTGAACTGTTTCTCAATAGTCCGGTGTCTTGTCCACTGGGCTATCACTGCTCTCTCTCTCAATGAATATGTACATATTGTATATCTATACATTCTATACATATAAATTAAATTGAAGTGTCTGTCTGTAATTTCAAAATAAAGCCTTTATCTTAAGCTCATATTATTATTTTCACGTTACCAAAGCCTAAATACGCATTTTTAACTTTTTTGTCTGTCTGTCTGTCCGGGCTAATCTTCGAAATGGCCGAACCGATTTTAACGGGACTTTCACTGGTATGTAGAGGACTGTTCAGAGCAGAGTATAGGTTACTTTTTATCCCGTATATATTTAGGGTTCGTGCGCAAAAAATTAAAAACTGTTAAAATTAGGGGGAAATATCTTCCCTTCGGGGGACTTTGCAGTTTTATTTTTATTATTTTCATAGAATGCGTATTTTTTGTAACATAAAATAACTACGCATTTTTTATGTAATACTAGCAGAAGCCCGCGGCTTCGCACGCATGAGATTTGGACTTTTAGTAGCCTATTTCTCTACAGAAATTGTTTCTGTTTAAAAAAAAAACAAAGTTCAGGGTCGTAGATGCAACCATATTCAATTTTCGTACAGCGCCATCTATTGACCTTTACAGAAGGCACCGTATATGAATTTTATTTATATTACATAATACATAAAAAATGCAAAAATGCGTAGTTATTTTATATTACAAAAAATACGTATTCTATGAAAATATAATAAAAATAAAATTGCAAAGTCCCCCGAAGGTGAAGATATTTCCCCCTAATTTAAACAGTTTTTCATTTTTTACGCAGGAACTCTAAATATTTACGGGATAAAAAGTACCCTATATTCTGCTCTGAACAGTCCTCTACCTACCAGTGAAAGTCCCGTTAAAATCGGTTCAGCCATTTCGAAGATTAGACCGGAGAACAGACAGACAAAAAAGTTAAAAATGCGTATTTAGGCTTTGGTAACGTGAAAGTAATAATATGAGCTTAAGATAAAGGCTTTATTTTGAAATCACAGACAGACACTTCAATTTTATTTATATGTATAGATATATGTATAGATGTATAGATGAATAAAATACATGTACGTTGCCTCCCGTAAATAGATGGCGCTGTACGAAAATTAAATCGCTCTATGGTTGCATCTAAGACCCTGAACTTTGTTTTTTTTTTAAACAGAAACAAATTCATATCTACAGAGAAATAAAGGGTACTAGAAGCCCAAATCTCATGCGTGCGAAGCCGCGGGCTTCTGCTAGTTGTTTAATATGTGGTAAAACTGTTGATGACAAAATCTGTATAATTTCTAGTCTTAACTTATCTATTCTCATTTTATACATATTTGTTTAAAATGGAAAAGAAAGAAAAAATGTATCTAGCATATTTCAGATATAATATATACATAATTCATAGCCCTTTTACGATGAGCTTACGGTATAATCATAATACTTACAATAATAGTTATGTATCTCTCTATCTTCACGCAAGATACTGCGAGAGATATAGATGTATAAATAGATATGACCTATAAAAATTGTTTCTTCGTTAATTTCCTAATTCATCAACTAAATAGCTGTGCCGTTAAGAAATAAAATAGTTGTTCAATTTCCATGCAGTTGATTGATTAAGTTGATTGGAATGAAAAAATCGGCCAAGTGCGAGTCGGACTCGCGCACGAAGGGTTCCGTACCATTATCTATACAAAGGGCAAAAAAATCACGTTTGTTGTATGGGAGCTCCCCTTAAATATTTGTTTTATTTTAATTTAATTATTTATTCTTAAAGTAAATATATAACTAAATATTCTGTGAATATTTCAAGCGTCTACCTGTTGCCGTTATCAATATCAAGCAAAAACGAGCAAAAAAATCAAGTTTGTTGTATGGGAGCCCCCTTAAATATTTATTTTATTCTATTTTTTAGTATTTGTTGTTATAGCGGCAAGAGAAATACATCATCTGTGAAAATTTCAACTATCTAACTATCACGGTTCATGAGATACAGCCTGGTGACAGACGGACGGACAGCGGAGTCTCAGTAATAGGGTTCCGTTTTACCCTTTGGGTATAGAACCCTAAAAAGGAGTGTATAGATTTGTAGCAGATGAGCGCGCTTCCGCGCTCATCAATCAGCGACTTCGATCTGATAGTGGTTTTTGTCTTGGTAAGGTCGTTATTGAGGAATCATCTTAATGAGAATATTTATTTTCCAGGAAACCCTTTATACCGAAATAAGCTTTGCCGATCACACGAGGAATGAGCTTTACTCTGAAATTCCATCAAGATCGAACACGAAGGTTTCAAAAAACGACAGTAAATACGCAACAATAGAAGAAATCAAACAGCAATTAAATTCTAAAAAGCAGTTGAAGAAGGAAACTGACGATTATGTGAACATTTTTGATAACGAAACTTATGTTAACAGTAAAACTAAAGATTACGATGATCAATCTGACGAACCTAATTATTGCGAAGTGAAACCGAGACAATAAATTATTTAAAATATAATAGTATCAGGCTTGTAATACACGTCACTATTTGATACACGTTCTTTATGTTAATATGCCTTATACATCTCAAACACGAGAACAATATAAAATTAAAAGAAAAGTGTAATTTAGTTATAACGCTGTATAGTCATGTAGTTAACGTTCTAAAACAAAGGCTAGTCTTAAAAGCTAATAAGGTTCCAAAAAGTTAGGCATTGAATGGCTTCGGAAGTTTCTAGACACTTTTTGTGCCCTATATTGACTTACAAATGAAAGTGATTTTGGAACAATCAGGAATTGAATCCAGAATGTTCCCAAATTACTTTGACTTTCTGGAATTTTGTTACCCCTTTAAGACTAGCATTTGTTTTTAGCACTTTCTAAGTTTTGCGCCAGATTATCCCAGAGTGCCTTAGACAATCGAATTTATGAAACTTTTAATAAAAATCTAAATTTTTATTTAAAAATTCCATAGTTCAGCTCGTCGAAAGCTTCTACCTTTCAACTTAATCTTCTTAACTTATATATGCTTCAATCCTGTTCAGTCTTTCTTATGGTGTCGAATATAACTGCATATTTTTGTATTGCCTCTATTATTCATACATACATTGTGTAATTGTATAAGGTTCTTTTACTTTATGTCATTATGCGCCACCTACCTTTATTTATGTCAATTCTCCTTTAAGGTTGCCTGGAAGAAATTGCATTAGCGATAAGGCCGCCTATTGTAGTTTCTTGTATAGACTATGTATATTTGTATGTTCTATTGGTGCAATAAAGAGTTTTGTATTGTATTGTAAATGACGAGCTCGGTGGCGCAGTCGTTAATGACCCGACTTTGACACCAACGCTCGTGGGTTCGATTCACACAGCACAAAGATTTGTGTGCATGAACATCTCTGTTTGCCTTGATCTGTATATTTTAGACAGGTAGGGCGCATGCATGGGGAAGTACCTCGACCTCACAGAAAACCGCAACCAAATAACAACTCCCTAGTGGGTTGTTGTGTTCCTGCGTGTGAGTGAGGTCACGAGTAAGCTCCCAAGGAGTTGCTGTGTAAGCAGCAGAGTAGGCATCGCGCGAGTGATACTTAATATATCGCAAGCGTTAATAGGCTACAGTGCCCGCTTTACATCAGGTGGGCCGTATGCTTGTATGCCTCCCGACGTAGTATAAAAAAAATAAAAACTCATTTACAAAAACCATCTGCTGTAACCATCAGGCAGATCTTACGTTACTTTAGTACAGTAACAGTTGCTATCATCTTTAGTCTCAGAAGTCAATTCCAAAACTTCCTACTTGTACAAATGTCTTCTGATTAAATTCGTTGTGAGTTCCAAGGCAGCTGTAGTTTAACCTGCGGGACGGCAATGGACTGATTCGCTGGGTTTTTCCTTTTTGGTGGTCACCGCTGTTAATTCTGGCTACACAGGGTCTCCTGTGTCTACAGTGGCGGGTATGAGTGGTGAGCCTGACCCGTTTAAAAAAAAAACCGGCCAAGTGCGAGTCGGACTCACGCATTAAGGGTTCCGTACCATTATCTATAAAAACGGCAAAAAAAAAAACATTTTTATTGTATGGGAGCCCCCCTAAATAATTGTTTTATTTTAATTTAATTATTTATTTTTAAAGTGAATATATAACTAAATATTCTGTGAATATTTCAAGCGTCTATCTGTTGCCGTTATCAATATCGAGCAAAAAAAAAATCACGCTGGTTGTATGGGAGCCACCTTAAATATTTATTTTATTATATTTTTTAGTATTTGTTGTTATAGCGACAACAGAAATACGTCATCTGTGAAAATTTCAACTGTCTAACTATCACGGTTCGTGAGATACAGCCTGGTGACAGACGGACGGACGACGGACAGCGGAGTCTCAGTAATAGGGTCCGTTTTACCCGTTGGGTACGGAACCCTAAAAATGACACCACTAAAAGGTAGTGCCGGCGAAATCGGCTTTTATCAAAAACTTTTGACGCCAATTTGTTCGTTTAGATATGAATTGGGTCAAAACGTTGTATTTTGGACAATGAACGTTCTCTTTTTAAATCATACGTGTAATCGTAATTTACGTATCCGCGAGTAACGAAATTTCCCGACGTCTATACAGAAAGTGGCCTCAATTTTTTCTTCCCCGAATACTGTAACCGCGGATAAGGAGTTTTTACTGCATCTTCTTATCTTAGCGTTATCCCGTTTTCCAATCCATTATAATTATGCGGGGTCCGCTACCTAACACTAAGGATTTGATGAAGACACTGATTTTGACATGGAGCGACTGCCGTCAGACCTTCACAACCCAGAGAAACAACCAGAACCCAGAGAGAAAACCAGAACCTTCTTAGGTTAAGTCACAAGTGTTCCGAAATACGAGTATAATATCTTGAACGTGTGGGTTTCCTCACGATGTTTTCCGTTATTTGTACATGCCCCCGCCAGCATTGCACCCGGGGACCAGGTGACCAATAGGGCGGTTTCTTATCGACTGGACTATCACTGCTTGAATCAGGAAAGACACCTATGTAGATCAACAAATGCCTAAATACAAAATTTATATATAATATAGTTAAAGGATATTTCTTTTGTATATACTTATATACACGAAATACATATATATATATTGGGCATTGGGCCACCACGAGACAGGTGCAAACCTAGTGTGGCAGCCACAAGTAAACGCTTACCAGTTACATCCTGTCCCCAATCTCCTCTCCTTGAATTGTGCAAGAAAGAGCGTACGATGTAACCACATATATTTTTTCTGATAATAAAGATTGTTATTATTACTAGCTGCAACATTATGCATTATTACTACTAGCATCTTTCCCGCGCGGGATTTAACAAAAAAGTTATTGTTCATTTGATTATAAATACCTAAATAAGCGGAGTAAAATAATAATAGATGTATTATTTATTTCGTCCGCGCGGAATACTTATTTTTTTTATTATTTATTTATATTAATAAAATGTTCTAAAATAAAAGTAGCCTAAGTTACTCCTTATTACATCAGCTATCTGCCAGTGAAAGTCCTGTCAAAATCGTTCCAGCCGTTTCAGAGATTAGCCGGCACAAACAGACAGACAGACAAAAATTGTAAAAATATTCATTTTGGTATATGTACCGAGTATACATCCATATGCATTTAGTAAAAAGCGGCTATTTAAATATTACAAACAGACACTCCAATTTTATTTATCTGTATAGATATACAAAAATGTATCGTTTAATTACGAGTATATTAGATAACTAGCGGATCGGACAGACGTTATTCTTTCCGAAAATATAAACAAGGAAGTCCTGTAACCCGATCGCAGCGCCGCCTACCGGCTCCAATCGTAAATCTAAACAATTCTCGAATCACACACGCACACTTTTTTAAGAAAGCTAGGGCACATCAAAGCTAATCATCTGGTGAAGTACCTCCACCTCACAGAAAACCGCACTCAAATAACACCTCCCTAGAAGGTGTTGTGTTCCTGCGTGTTAGTGAGGTCACCAGTAGATAAGCTCCTAAGGAGTTGCTGTGATACCAGCAGAGGAGGCATCGCGCGAGTGTTACTTAATATATTACACGCCTTCATAGGCTACGGTGACCGCTTTACATCAAGTGGGCCATATGTTCGTATTATATATGAAGAATTATATAGTTAACATTGTAGAGAGCTCGATGGTGTCGTTACGCGTATCATTCTAACCGAGCACACAGATTAAGCAATGTCAACTGCAGACAGTTAATGGATGGCTTTATCTATCTCGAGCTTCTCCGAGCTCGGAGGGCAAGTTAAGCCGTCGCCGCGTCGGTCCCGGGTGCTGATAGTCGTTAAGCTAAGTTAGTGGCCTTCAGGCGGCTTGAAAATACTGGCCTCCGCCAATCCGCAGTTGAGCAGCATGGTGGAATATACTCTAAACCCCTTCGGTTGAAGGAAGACCCGTATCCCTGCAGCGTGATTAGTTAGAGTTGGAGTAGTAGTACAAAACATATTGGTTACATTCGAAACATCGACATCTAGCGTCAAGCACTATAACTAATTCAGTTACTGAACTTTAAAGCATACGGCTCTGTGTGCACTCCTGTTATGCTATGAATTTACAATGTTTACGCAAAACTTCTAATAGATGTCGCTAATGGTAATCTTAGTAAAATCTAGTAGGTACACGGGACGGATATAGTATCTATTACAGAGCGTGATTAGGATAATTTATAATAATAAACAGGTATGTCTATAATAAGAAAACCTGTACAGAATAATTAAAGTCTTCTTCTATCATAGAGATAGAACTACAATTAGTACGAAATTCGTGTTTTCGAATTTATGTAGGGGAGTTGAGGGAAAAACATCTTAGGAAACCCGCACGTCCAAGAAATTATACTTCGAAAGACGTGACCTAACCTAAGAAAGGTCTGGTTTACCCTCTGGCTTGCGTAGATTTGACGGCGGTCGCTCCATGTAAAAATCAGTATCTTCGCCAAATCCTTAGGCTTAGGTAGCGGACACCGCGGATCCTAATGGATTAGGAAGCGGGATAAGGCCGAGAAGAAGAAGACTGATTTTGACATGTAGCGATTACCGTCAGACGGTTAACGGCGGTTTTCAATTCTGGTGAAGTTACTTCACCAGTCATGCTACAACCTAGACCCTACAAACACCTAGACCAAGCTAAGCATACATGTTCACGCATACAAATGTATGTGATAATCGAACCAAACGGTTAGTGTTAAATTAGCGTTAGTAACCACTGCACCACTGAGCTGTTTTCTTTTATCTCTCTGTCTTCTGTCATCTGTTTTATTTTATTTTATACGACATCTAGAGTTATACAAGCATACGGACCATTTAACGTAAAGTGATTACTGTAGCCTATGAGCGCTTGCTGCACCTCTGCTGCTAACACAGCAACTCTTTAGGAGCGTACTGGTGACCTCAGTCACACGCAGGAACACAACGACCCTTCGGGGAGTTGTTATTTGGCCGCGATTTTCAATGAGGTGGAGGTACTTCCCCAGACGGGATACTTTATTTTCATTTATTTATTTCCTGATTTGACCATATAATTTTTCGTCCGCCTTCAGTACAGGGTGGAAATTAATACAAATATTCAAAAACAGACTTAAAAAAAAAACAAAAAAAAATACTAATAACTCTTTTCATACAGACCAAGACAAACAGACATGTTCGAACACGCAAACTCTGTCCTGTGTGAAAATCGAACCCACGAGCATTGATATCAAATAGCAATTGTTCACCACTCGGCCGCCGGGCTCGTCAGTCTCTGGTTGAGTGCAAATATTTGAATAAGTTCAAAGAAGATTAAGAAACTGAACGTGGGCTAGCTGCAGGCGGTGTTGTGCCGTTGATTGCTCTTCCTATGAGTACGGAAAATTCAATCCGCGATCTTCCACTCGGTTGAGCAATTGCTTAGAGATGTACGATACAGACGTCGCTTTGTTTACCACAATGTAGACGTTACGACTATACCTATATAAATATCAATCATAAATATTGTCGAAAACAAATTACACAGCGCCATCTAGCCCCAAAGTAAGCGAAGCTTGTGTTAGGGCTACTAGGCAACCGATAAACATACGTACATACATTTTCAGGAACACTGTTCCTATATGAAATCTATATCTTTGTCTGTTTGTGTGTCTGTGTGTGCGTGCCTGCGTGTGTGTCTGTGTGTGCGTGTGTCTGTCGCTTTTTTTCGAATATTCGAATTTGGACTTCAGATTCGGATTCAGCATAAAAAAGTAGAATAGGAATCTCTTAAGGAACATGGTCAAAATGGCCGACCAATAATGAAAAAAAATTTAAAATTTTTATTTCAGATTTGTACAGAAACATTGTTACAGAAATGTAAATTAAAAAATAGAATAGGATTGTCTTAAAAACCAATATCCTATTTCTTAAAGAACATGGTCAAAATGGCCGACAAAGTTTTAAAAAAAATTATTAAATTGTTAATAATTGACGAGCCAGGTGTACCTCTGGCAATGCAAGCTTGCGCATTCTCAACGGGTTTTTATATATTTTTTATACGTCGGGAGGCATACAAGCATACCGTACCGTAAGTTACCGTAGCCTATAGACGCTTGCAATACATTAAGTAGCACTCACGCGATGCCACCTCTGCTGCTAACACAGCATCACAGCTAACACAGCACTCACACGCAGGAACAAAACAGGCTTCTAGAGAGTAATATTTGGCTGTGGTTTTCTGTTAGGTGGAGGTACTTCCCTGCTGCTGAGAGAGGTAGGGTGCATCAAAGCATTAATCGGAGTAGCTACCTCCACATTTTGATGCACTCGGCGGCTCAGTCGTGAATGACGCGACTTTGACAGCGAAGTTCGTAGGTTCGATTCCCACACAAGACAAACATTTGTGTACATGAACATGACTGTTTGTCTTGGCCTGGATGTTTTAAGAGAGGTAGGGCGCATCAAAACAACCCGTCTGGGGAAGTACCTCCGCCTCACAGAAAACCACAGCCAAATAACAACTCCTAGAAGGTTATTGTGTTCCTGCGTGTGAGTGAGGCTACCAGTAAGCTCCTATGGAGTTGCTGTGTTAGCAGCAGAGATGGCATCGCGCTAGTGATGCTTAATGTTTTGCAAGCGTTTATAGGCTACGGTAACCGCTTTACATCATATGATCCGTATCCTTATCTATACCTCTCAACGTTGTATATTAAAACTAAAATTGTATATTGAGAATGCGCAAGCTTGCATTGCCAGAGGAACACCTGGCTAGTCAAATATGCATAAGTCATTTTTTTTTTAATTTAACGGCCATTTTGACCATGTTCCTTAAGAGATAGGAACGGTGTTCCTGAACATTCCTATTCTACTTTTTTATGCTGAATCCGAATCTGAAGTCAAAATTCGAATATTCGAAAACAAGCGACAGACACGTACACACGCAGGCACACACAAACAGACACACACACAAAAAAACATATAGATTTCATATATGAACGGTGTTCCTGAAAAAAATTTGGTTAACATATCCTGCCCGCTTGAGATCGAGTTATTCATGCACTAAAAACACTACGTCTTGGTGAGGGCCGTCTTTACGTAGTCAAGTGGTCTATGGTAAAAATGAGTGAAGTGTGTCACGTGGCGCTCGGTGCTCGCTGCTTACCCCGCAAGGGATTTGGCGTGAAGTTATTGATAGATAGACGTAGTAGCAAAAAACAGTTCAAAATTAAACAGTTTCGTGTACATAGATGTCAAAATTAAAAATTTCATAACGCGTTACTTTACACTGAAGGTACAAACAGGATTGTTTGTTATAGCGTCGCTCTGTCGGATGAGGGTTGCCAGGTGGTCGCGATTTAGGGAGTCAGTAATGTACAGCCAGATAAAACACATCCTAACAATGACCAATAAAGCTCTGCCCGATAATGGTCGTTCAACATTAGATATTATAAAACAGTAAAATATTGTTACGATATTGTAAAAACAGTGGTGCTATTCAGATTCTCTCGGAATGCTATATTCGAAACAAATTCGAAAAGATTTCTTCTTAGGTTCGATACATTTTGACTTATAACTTTTCGAATTCCGATTCGAACATGGCTTTCCGAGGCAATATGAATACCCTCACTGTATTGCACGACTACTAGTGCATATCACAATAATTCATGTACATGGTTTGGCAAAGTCGGGTTGTGCCGATAATGTATGGTCAGTAATGCACAATTCAATATGTCGTGAAGCGTAAAAACGGAACGTCAAATCACAACTGACTTGGATGTATTCAGAAGCTGCAGTTGGCAACATTGTGAGCTATCATTGTAGCGCTTTGACAGCACTAAAGTGTCCACTTTTGAAGGAGACGTCAACCCGAGCAGACGCCCCATCAACGGCATTCCGACTATTTCCGACTTCACCGTGTTCCTAAAATGATGACGTGTTCAGGACTGATTAAACCTACTGAGCTTACCACGTGTTTCTCTTTTGTGTTCTACGGCAACCACAATAGATGAAGGGCAGATAACTTATGAACGTCCACACATGCCTCCGACAAATGTAATGGGACCCAATAATTGGGTACCATGGCTTGTAGCTCTTTTAGACGCAACTTGTGTTCATGTCATATGTATAGCTATATTTGTTGTATGCATCGATTTTATGAATTTACAAGATAGCGAGAATAGAAACCCATTTTGAAATGAATATATATTAAAATTAAAACTTCTTGCGTTGCTTAGGTTGGAATAGTGATCACAAACAAACTCGCCTAGCACATGTGCCACTTTTGCTCCATTTCTGTTTACAACTTACTGAAGAGTACATTATAATGTTCTTTAGAAAGCACCATTTCAGCAAGTGCTTCAGTACTGACCAAAAGATACAACAATTTTATGAATATATCTTTATTTTTGCCAAGTTGTAGAATACTGACTTTATATTATTACTATAAAAGCAATGTACGACTAAGAAGGCAAGACTATAAGTATTCATCTAGATTTCTTTCAATTATTTTCTTCCTATATTTGTGCGGTTTAATTTTGAACAACCTGGAGAACACGACCGTAAATGTGCATTCCTGGCTGTGCATTATTGGTCGTACGTTATTGAGACAAGTGATTCGTCTGGATCGTCCCCACTTTTCGGAAGATGTTACGACTTGCGCCAAAATACGAAATGTCTGGCCTAATATGAAATAATTCACAAACATTGCTGTGGCATGCATTTAATGCATTACTATTATGTAAAAGGTAGATTATTCCTGTTATATGGTATGGTACAAAATTCCCCTGGTATTACTTTAGTAAGTACCTACCAAAAAAGATTTTTTTTGTTTAAAAAGAAATTAAAGGACGGTTCCTTCAAAGTTGCTATATTAGACCATTTTTGTTACTGCGACAATGATAAAAATTTCAAAAAGGAAACAAACTGTTAATTTTAACTTCTATATAAAGTTTGCACTGTGTAAGTGAAGTGAAATGGATATTATTTTCTTCGAGATGTTATAGAGTATGAAAGTTGTTACTGATGGATGATACACTAAATTATAGATAAGTACAACTATTGCTACTTACCTAAAGCAACAAACGAGAAGCATTCCATACGGAATCGCAAAGACTTCTAGCGGAATCCTAACTATTCTAGCCCCATCTGGCCCTTGCCTTGATCAGTTTTTTTTCAGAAGGTGTCGCTAGATGATTATTCTATTTTGTAAATTCCATAATATCGGCAAATCTTAAATTTTTCTATGTCATAGTAGTTTGTAGGTGTAATTAATTAAATATTGCCTACAATATATTCAATACATAAACTTTCTTATCACAATGCATTAAAGTTGAAAATAACATTATGATGTCGCCTATATTAAAGACATTCGCGCAAGCGTACAATAAAATTATGTATTTGTTCCAAATCGAGTCCGTTAAAAAGAGACAAAAGATATCATATATAACCCAAGCAGATAAAGTGCACATCTCATCACATCAACGCTGCGAACATTTATGTATTTTTCAATTAGTCGTATAATACGATCGAAAATTATTGTTGGTGAAATTATGTCATCATATTTTATGACTTACGCTACTTAAAGTTACGATTGAAGTTGTATTGCACGTGTTTGACGGCTGCTGGCGGCCATTTTCCATTATGTTCGCGAGTGTCGCGACATCTATGCTGGAATTTAGTGTCAAAGCAAGCGTACGTACATTAAGTTGTGTCTGTCGCTATAATATTGTTTGAAACCATTGTGTAAAGAATTATGACACGGAAAATTGTTTGGCATTGTAGTATATTACACCTACCATTATTGTAGGTTATCAAACGTGTAATAATCGGATGTTGCCGTACAGTATTAAAGTGCAGCTTTAGATAGTAAAATAATGTATTTTATCACGCCGCCGCAGTGTTCTGTTTGAATTTTCGTGAACTGTGTTGTGGGATCGATTTTTAGGTGTTATTAATGAAATTACAAAGGTGCTTGTGAGTGATATTGTTACATAAAGCAAACTCGAGGTAGTGGAACGCAACGCCTTATGTGCACTCGGGACTCTGAGAATCGATAAAAGTTAATAAAAAATGCATATTTTCCCCATGGTTTCCTAGCGTACGGGTCAATACTATACCGGCTTGTATATCGCGATTCATCTGTTTATATAATTATAAAATGTGGTTTTGTTAACTCTGTGTTTATTATGGTGGATTTTACCTACTTGTATTGTGTGTTCCAGTCTTCTGCAGTCCCAAGAGGTTAGTAAACAAATCGTATATTTTTCATATTAAACAAAAGAATATCTACAAAAAAATAATTCTATTTACTGAATAATAAGTTTAAAACTGTGTGACAATGTAAGAAATAAAAAAAATAAGTTCCATGGAGTTGGGTTATGGGCGCAAAGAAAAAGTTAAACATTTTGTTAAATTAGGGTCGTTATTCACTAATTGCAGTAGATTGAGTCACGACAAAATGAATAATAAAACACGGTTTACATTCAAAAGGCAATAAATAATAAAATAGACAAAGGTAAGCCATCGCGTGGTAACATTTTTTAGCTGCGATTAATGTGTGTAGACCTTTTGTTCTGTGATGGTATCTGATCCCGTCTTGTTTTACATACAAACATTTAGCGACAGGGAATGTAACACAAAATTAAGGGTATTCTCCACTTGGTCAAATTATCTAGTTCCCTCCTTGTCAACTGTCAAATCTGTATTTGTATTATAAATTTATTTACATACCAATTATATTGTGTCACTTAAAAATAGCATGATTAATTGATTAGAATTTTTCAGAATAACATTGTTCAACCTTTGACATAAAATATTTATAACAACTATCAGCAATTTTCATTTATTTAGAGGTCCATGGAAGTGAATTTAAAAACAAATTTTAGTTGTGTCTAAGATAGGGTTTCTATAAAATTGCACAGAAAGGGCATATTTGAAAAAGGAAACTAAATAATTTTGAAGTAATATTAAGAAAAACAGAACTACCTATCTGTAAGTAAAATTGCTACTAAATAATCTATAGAAAATTAGAGAAAGTTTTACTGAATGTGTCATGTGATTGGACATGGAAAAATAAATTAAAATTAATCCTAGAATGAAAACTTATTGGAAAAGATTGTATTGGATTATGACTATTACCAATGAACTATACTTTCAGAAAAATATTGCCTGATACAAACAAAAATATTATTCCTATTTACCTATTTTTAAATTGTTTACTCCTTTGAAAATTGTATGAACGTATAGTTTATTTTACCCCTTTATAGCAATATTCTCTATAAGTAAATAGAAATTATTTGACTGTAAAAAAGAAAAAAATATGCAATTCATTTGTTATATTTATTATGAGTGAAGCCTTATGTTATTTCTTGATGATAATCTTATATTTTTATGATATTTTGATTATGTCCATATGTTGGTTGTCACTGCTTAGGGTTAGCAATATGTTTTCGTATGTTATCTTATCCCTCCATTCAGTGCAATGACACAATCTACATTGTCTGCTTAGTTTCATGTTTATACTCTGCCTTTCCACTTGCTTGTCATCTTGTAGAGGTAGCTTCTATTGTTTTCTTGAATTGTTGTTTATTTACCACAACATTTAACAGTCTTGCAAAGGTTGTGTGTTACATATAGATACTTACGGAATAGGTCTGGTTTTCCCTCTGGGTTGTGGAGATCTGACAGCAGTTGCTCCATGTAAAAATGAGTATCTTCGCTAAATCCTTAGGCTTAAGTAGCTAAGAAAAAGAAGAATTTAATAACTTATTTATGTCAAGAAAGGAGAAATATAATATAAATATTACATTATCTTCTATCAATATTTCAATCTACCTAGTATAATTCAGTCTAAACAGCTAACACCCAAATTCTCTCAAAGACTAAAAGCTGTTCATGATAAACCACAAGCTTAGTCGTAAATCATGTAGAGGTATTAAAAATTGTAATGGTACTAATCAAGCAGTTTCTTAGATAGATTGCTGCTGGTGCGCCTTATGCATGCATGCCTCCTGACATTGTATAAAAAAAAAAATCGTTTTATCAGTTTTTTATACCACCAAGGTGGCAAACAAGCATACGGCCTGCCTGATGGTAAACAGTCACGGTAGCCTCATGCGTTGCCTAGTACCCATAACACAAACTTTGCTAGGGCTAGATGGCGCTAAAGCAGAAAAACTATAAGTTTGATAATACAAAAATTAAAGAAAATGATATGAACCTACAAAGATAGATAATTGAGATATAATGTAACAGGCAAAGATGTCTGGAAATTTTGGGTCACTCAGGCATCGAGCAGGTTTTTTTTGTTTAACGTCAGTAGGCAAACATCCTACCTTATGTGAAATGGTTGTCGTAGACTCTGAATGTCAAGTAATACTCGCGCGGTTCTGCCTCTGCTGCTATTAGCAACTCCTTAGGAGCTTACTGTAGCTCATTATTACTGCATTTATGTTTACCTATTATATGTTTGTTTTCCTTTGTCCAAACCTGCAGTGAATGAAATGATTAACATACTCACAATGAGTAGTCTAGGTAGGATTTGTCATAGTATTTACAATAGGGTTTTAACAATGTAATTGATAAGGCTTTGGTGACACTATATTTGTAGTATTCCTCTTATACTGAGTCTTCTTATCTAACAGTCTGAGACTTCTTTTTCCTAGTGTTATTACATTTCCTAATCCCTTAGAATGGCGGGGTCCCCTACGTAAGCCTAGCACAGGGAATAGGCGATGATACTAACTTTTAAAGAGTCATCAAAATCTCACACCTTAGTGGAAAACCATACCTTTCTTAGGTTAGTTAGATCACACATCTTTCAAAATAGTCTTTTAAAATATAAATTTCTTGTATGTGCAGGTTTCCTCACAATGTTTATACATGAATTCAAAAACATGAATTAAGTGGTATTAAAAAAGAAGAAGAAATATTTATTACTTTCTTTATAATGGTCGGATACTCCTTTTGAGCAAACAAATGCTTGTGTTAGGAGTAACCGCTCTTCCACAATGCATTACGAATATATGACAATTCAGTAAGGTATAGATAACAATTAAATAAGCATGATTAAAAATAATATTAATAACAAAAGAAACAGAAAAAGTAATGACCAGGTGTATGCATGTACGCAGGTTAGCGCACATGAGCATATTTGTGTTGTGTGTGAATGTGTGTGTATGTGTAAGTGATTGTATATGAGGTATATGCCCATAACAGGATACAAACAGGGGAGAATTAGATAATAGGCCAAATCTTTATATACTGAGCTGTCACTGCCTAAGTAATTGACCTAAAAGTCTTCAGCTGCCTTTTGCTCACAACATATAACTGGACATTCTGGGAATTAAACATTTCACTTCTAAAGTAGATTTTCGTGCATAGACTAGTTTAATTCTCAAACAGGATAAACATTTGTGTGCATGACCATGTCTGTTGGTCTTGGTCTGGTTGTTTTTCAGAGAGGTAGAGCGTATCAAACTGCGGGTCTGGGGAAGTACCTCCACCTCTAACTACCTACCTATTGTAAGTGTTCATAGACTCCGATTATCACTTACATCAGATGGGCAGTATACTTGTAGATCTACAGTTGTTGTATACAAAAAATACTTATGTAACTCTTAATTACATGTAGTATATGATTCCTTAATATTAAGAATTTTTCTTTTTGAGAGTATTTTAATAGGATTTTTGTTTACATAATAATACAATCCTACTAATATTATAAATGCGAAAGTTTGTATGTATGGATGGATGTTTGTTGCTCTTTCACGCTTAAACGGCTGAACGGATTTGAATGAAATTTGGCACGTAGATAGATTATGATCTGGATTAAGACATAGGCCACGTTATTCGACTCCACGCGGGCGGAGCCGCGGGCAGCAGCTAGTACAATATATTTGCAGGGTAAACATGACCTTGTCTACTTATTTGATTTAAATATACAAATCCAAAAACTGGGCGATTTGAGAAATTGGACATTTTGCGAAACGGACGATCCGCGAATTGCATTGCGTTAAAGGCACTACCAATTTTCATACTTGTTTGCCACCCGACGGAGTATAAAAGTGTCCATAGGCTGTGTAACAGTTTACTTCGTCACCAGGAATGACTGTGTCTCTCTAGGTTATGTTATAATGGGAAGGGTATGTTTTTTTTATACAACGGCGGTAGGCATGCAAGCATACGGTATATGATAACTTTTTATAACCGCACCGCTCGTCGATGGCGGGGAGTTCACCTTCACACACTGGAACCGCAATTATCGCGTACTGTGTGGTTCCAGAGAATTTTTCTTCCGATAACTCTCAAGTTGTGGAATGAGCTCCCAACGGTTTTTCCAAGGGACTATAGCATGGGGTTCTTTAAGAAAGGCGTGAAGAGGTTTTTAGAGGATCGGCAACGCATGGGTCACAACCCTGGTGTCCATAGGCTACGGCGACTGTTTATCATCAGGCTGGTCGTATGCTTGTTTGCCACCTTAGTGGTATAAAAAAAATATGAACGCTTGCAATATATGTACCCGCGTGTTGCAGCTTCTGTTGCTACGCCTTAGGTGCCTACTGATAACCTCACTCACTTGCAGGCACACAACAACCCTCCTGGGAGTTATTGGGCTGCGGTTTGTTGGATGTAGGATGCGGTTTGTTATATCTTTTAACAACTACAGAAAATGTATACCCATCTTTCGACTGACTTCCTGCGCCATTACCTAATATGATACGTATTTGCGAAGTCCCCAAGACTAAGTAATTATAATAACGTATCGTTCAACAGCAATTTGAACTTTGCAAGGCATAGTGAGGGGCAATAGCAAACCAGATATTTGGAACAGGTTCTTGGAATATCACGTTACTGACTGTTAATACTTGCGACCTATTTTCTACCTTATTGTCTAAGCAATAAAGTATAATCACGAATGATGACAATTAAGTTTTTTTGTAATTTAATCGAAAGTGAACTAGTTTACTTACCTTATGGGAATTATAGCATTAGATATCCGTTGGTTCGGACATGTAGAAAGAATTCAGGATGAAAATAAATAATAAATATTGTCGGACAAATTACACAGCGCCATCTAGCCCCAAAGTAAGCGAAGCTTGTGTTATGGGTACTAGACAACTGATAAACATACGTAAATACATTTTTTTTTTTTTGTAAATACATACTTATTATACATAGAAAATACCCAGACCAAGACAAACCGACATTTCATGCACACAAATTTTTGTCCTGTGTGGGAATCGAACCCACGAGCGTTGGTGTCAAAGTAGCGTGACAACGCGTTTCACCACTGCGCCACCGAGCTCGTCAATGAAAGAATGATAAGCAGATCTACAATGCAAAAGTGGAAGGATGTAGGAGCCGAGGAAGGCCAAGACTTACCTACCATGACCAAATTGGTCGTGTTCTACCAGACGGTGATGTCAGGAGCGTTAGGAACCGGCGAGCGTGCATGAAAAGAGCTATAAACGTTAAAGAAGCGAGTGAAGTGTGTACCCCGAAAGGGACCTGGCATGAAGATGTACATACATTCATTGCTTTTGTATCGTATTTTATTGGAATGGCCAAATGTGTAATTATTCTCCTGTATAGAGTGTATAGGAATCCTATTTATCGAACTTACTATAATTAATAGAAATAGAGATAAAAAGAAATCATTTTTGTTACCAATGTTGAAGTACAATTTGTTTTAGTTAACTAAAACTATGTTATGCTCATAATTAGGTAGGTAAGAATATTGTTGGTTTCTAGGGTTCCGTACCCAAAGGGTAAAACGGACCCTATTACTGAGACTCCGCTGTCCGTCTGTCATCAGGCCGTATCTCATGAACCGTGATAATTAGACGGTTGAAATTTTCACACATGATGTATTTCTGTTGCCGCTATAACAATAAATACTGAAAAACAGAATAAATAAATATTTACGTGGGGCTCCCATACAACAGGCATGATTTTTTTGCCGTTTTTATAGATAACGGAAGCCGACTCGCACTTCGCCGGTTTTTTTCTATTGGTCTCTACGCTAGTGCGATCCTGTCTCGCGGAGACAATATTAATTACGAAGAAAGGTTCTTCATCAAAATATCTGTGTATAAGAGATAAAAGCTAAGGTAAGATGTTAAACTTTTATAAGAAAGAAAAGCTGCTCTTACCTGCATAAGGGTAAAGCTTGGTTTAGTTAAAAACGTATATAATCTAAAACTTCGTATCCAGGTTCGTCTGTACATACATATCATCACGCCCGTCTCCCATTGGAGTAGGCAGAGACTATGGAACGCCAGGTGTACCTATACAAACATACATACCTCTCTCGCTTTTTTCTACACACATCAACCTCTTCACGCATGCTCGTCGGTTTTGGGTGCTTTTGATTTCTTTTTCAGCACATCACTAGTTTGAACTACATGTGTGTGTCTAGGGCGGCCCCTCCCGATATCTTCACTCACTCCTGCTCGATACACTTCTTTCATAACTTTTTTGTCGTTTATTCTTTCCAAATGTTCATTCTTTGTCAATTTTAGTCACTACATCGTCTTTCATTCCACGTATCGTGCTACTTCTTACTCCATTAATCATTCTCACTCCACGCATACTCCTCAGCGCTCTCATTTCTACAGAGTTCACCCTACTTCATGTTTCTTCTGCCATACTCATGTTTCACTGTACATTATGGTCGCGTTAATACACCCTTAATGATAGCAAGGCGAGCTTAAGAAACAGATGACCAAGTATAAGAAATTCGTGTATGTATGTATAACTTTACGCCAGATCCCTCGGTTCTTGCACGCTTCACACGCTTCTTTAACATTCATAGATTTTTTTTTCGACGCTCGCCGGTTCATACGGATCCTGACATCAGCTTCTGATAAAACACGACTAATTTAATCATGGCAGGTTAGTGTTGGCCTTCCTCGGCTCCTACATCCTTCCATTTTCGCATTATATATCTGTTCCGTTATTCTTTCATCATGCATTCTTTCTTATCCGTACCAACGGAGCGTGCCCTTTCTTATCTTGACACCGATACTCTCTTTCAGACCAACTCATTCTTGCGTCTTCATTACCAAATTCATAACTAAAGCCGTGTCTAAGTGACCTGGTGGCTCTAATGGGGAATGTTTGTTTATTTTATTGCGTTACTTGGGAACTTAAAATCGTAAGGTGTGATTGATATGCCGGTTCTGTTATTAAGCGACCCTCAATACCCGACCCAAATCAATGTTATCATCAATTTAATTATAGTTTACACCACTTTCTAACGTAGACGCCTCATTAAAAGCAGAAATCAATTTACCGAATGAAAATTACATATTGAGTTAATATGTATATGTATGTATGTATGTATATCTTCACGCCAAGTCCCTTGCGGGGTAGGCAGAGAGAACCGAGCGCCATAAGACGCGGTCCTTGCATACTTCACTCGCTTCTGTGACATTCATAGCTCTTTTCATGCACGCTCGCCGGTTCCTGGGGCTTCTGACATCACCTTCTGATAAAACACGACCAGTTTGGTCATGGTAGGTTAGTCTCGGCCTTCCTCGGCTCCTACATCCTTACACTTTTGCATTGTATATCTGTTTCGTCATTCTTTCGTCCCGCATTCTTTCTACATGTCCGAACCAACGGAGCATGCCCTTTCTTATCTTAACACCGACACTCTCTTTTAGACCAACTCTTTCTCTCACGTCTTCATTACGAACGCGGTCAGCAAGCGTTATGCTACAAATTTTGCGCAATGCTCGCATCTCGACCGCATTTATTCTACTTTCATGCTCTCTCTGCCATACCCAGCTCTCACTTCCATAAGTTAGCGTTGGAATTAGCACCGCGTTGTGTACAGCGAGCTGTGCCTTCTGGCTTAGATTTCGGCTGCCTAGAAGTTTACCCAACGCTCCATTCACCCTATTCCCGGCACTCACTCGTCTCTCCACATCAGCGGTGTATATGTAGCGGTGTATACTGTATATGTATCTTCACGCCAAATCCTTGCGGGGTGGACAGAGAGAGAAGTGCGTGTGGCTCGGTCCTTACCTCATACATGCGTCTTACGACGACGCTGTGTATTACGCACAGATTCTTCTTTTTCTTACCGTTACCCCGGTTCTTACTTCATTAGGATTGGCGGGGTCCGCTACCTAAGACTGAGATTTTGGCGAAGATATTGATTTTTACATACTAAGAATGCTCTGATTTTCCCTCTGATTTGCGAAGGTTTAACGGCACTCGCTCCTTCTAATCTGCAACTGGAATGATTGGCAGTGGCGGCACATGCCAGCCACTTCATATGAATACATACAAAACAGTCGTGCGGCTGCGGCCGTCTGCGTGCAGCTGCTGCACGTACTCTCGGCAGTTACAGTTGGCAACTCGGTGCGAACTAGCACCTTTTTTTTATACTACGTCGGGAGCATACAAGCATACGGCCCAACTGATAGAAATCGGGTACCGTAGCCTATTAACGCTTGCGATATATTATCACTCGCGCGATGCCTCCTCTGCTGCTTACACAGCAACTCCTAGGGAGCTTACTGGTGACCTCACTCACACGCAGGAACACAACAAACCTTTAGTGAGTTATTATTTAACTGCGGTTTTCTGTGAGGAGGAGGTACTTCCCCAGACGGGCTGCTTTGATGCGCCCTACCTCTTTTAAAACCTTACAATACCTAAAATTTAAAAATCAGTATCTTCGCCAAATCCTTAAGCTTAGGCCCCGGATCCCACCAATCCTAATGGATTAGGAAGCGGGATAACGGTAAGAAGAAGACCCATTATTACATGGAGTGACTGTCGTCAGACCTCCAAAACCCAGCGGGAAAACCAGACCTTTCTTAGGTTAGGTTCTTCACACGTCTTTTCAAATATAATTTCTTGGAGGTGCGGGTTTTCTCCGACATTTTCCTTTATCGCCGAACAAGTGATAATTACAAATATGTACATAAATACATAATAATCGCTATACACAACGCAGTGCTGGTCCTAACACTAACTTATGGAAGCGAGAGCTGGGTTTGGCAGAAAGAGCATGAAAGTAGAATAAACGCGGTCGAAATACGAGCGCTGCGCAAAATTTGTGGCGTAAGGCTTGTAGTATTCGTAATGATGATGTTAGAAGCGGAGTTGGTCTGAAAGATGCATGCTCCGTTGGTTCAGAAATGTAGAAAGAATAACGAAGCAAATATATAATGCAAAAGTGGAAGGATGTAGGAGCCGAGGAAGGCCAAGACTTACCTACCATGAGCAAATTGGTCGTGTTCTATCAGGTGACGTCAGGAGCTCTAGAAATCGGTGAGCGTGCATGAGAAGAGCAATGAATGTTAAAGAAGCGAATGAGATATGTAAGGATCGAGTCACGTGGCGCTCGGTTCTCCCTGCCTACCCCGCAAGAGATTTGGCGTGAAGTTATAGATAGATAGATAGATGTACATAAATCCGAAACACGAATTTAGTGGCGCATGCCAGGATTCGAACCGGTGGAGGCGAATTAATAAATACGCCACCGGTTCTTTGTCTACTAGGATATCACTGATCAATTAGTTATTACACAGATATCTTTCCACTCACGGGCATTAATCCTGGTCATTTGATAGGCGTGCGCGGTTATAAGAATCCAACGCGTAGAGGCCCTCCGAAAAGACTATGTAGGAGGAGGAGATCAATAGGACAATATACCAATGAACAGGTCACGGCAAGTATAGGGACTATTGGAAATATGTCGGAAAAAAGTGGGCTATTAAAATGAGATTTAGAGGTATTATTAGAACCGGGCTATTGCAGAAGAGGGCCGGACGCGTGCCATAACTAACACATATTATTATTATAATGAATCTGTCTCCATACATGATGGAATGAACCACATAACTCTGTATTCTCACTCGCTTCTTTTACATTCACAGCATTTCTCATACACGCTCGCAAGTTTCTAAGGCTTCTGACACCTTATTTTCCGTGCGGGGTCAAAAATAGAAGATAAAAGTGACAAATTGTCCAATTTGTCATAAAGATGGTATAA
Source organism: Pyralis farinalis (assembly GCA_947507595.1). NCBI lineage: Eukaryota > Metazoa > Arthropoda > Insecta > Lepidoptera > Pyralidae > Pyralis > Pyralis farinalis. The sequence goes on from OX382263.1 coordinate 6,375,100, forward strand.
TGTATGTTAAACACCCGTTTTTGTCACGAAACATTTTTAATATTCACTAAATAACGTAATTACAAGTTTCTTCACACTTGCTCGTAATTTGTGGAATTGCAGGTTTAGCGTGCTGTCTCCAGGGCCGTGAATTTTATTTTCTTTTTAATTCTAAACATGGACACAAGTTTCTTTAGTTGAATAAAATAATATTTTCATATTCTATAATCTGTTTCTATCACACCTCTCCAAGCTATATGATGTTGTAAGTATTTATAAATATACATAAATGCTTCATCATCATCAGCAGTGATAGCCCAGCGGATAAAGCACCGCATTGTTGAACACCTGGTCCGCGGTTCGATTCCGGCATGTACCACTAAATTCGTGTTTTCGAATTTCTGTACATGTTTGTATTGTCATAGGTTTTCGCGATTGTTACACATTGAAATAAACATTTTTTTTTTTAACGAAGTATCGCGTGTTTTATTTATTTTGTTGAACCTAACGTTTCGAATGCTTTGCAGCGTCCGTGGTCACAAGAAGACTAAGGTGACATCTGTCTTACATTGGTTATTCAATTATTACGTCTACCGACATGGATGCATTGATTATATATGTTATATATTAATTATATACGGACTCTGCCGATCGTAATGGATTAGGAAATGGGATAACGCTAAGAAGAAGAAAAGTTTTATCGTCATGGGCTACGGTAACTGCTTTATATCAGGTGGGCCTTTGTATGCATGAACATGTCTGTTTGTCTTGGTCTGGATGTTTTAAGAGAGGTAGGGCGCATCAAAACAGCCCGTCTGAGGAAGTACCTCCACCGCACAGAAAACCGCAGCCAAATAACAACTCACTAGAGGGTTGTTGTGTTCCTGCATGTGAGCGAGGTCACCAATAAGATCCTAAGGAGTTGCTATGTTAGCAGCAGGGGAGGAACAGAAAACCACAGCCAAATAACAACTCGCTAGAGGGTTGTTTTGTTCCTGCGTGTGAGTGAGTTTACCGTTAGCTCCTAAAGAGTTGCTGTGTTAGCAGCAGAGGAGGCATCGTGCAGGTGAAGCTTAATGTATTGCAAGCGTACATATGCTACATTAACCGCTTTACATCAGGTGGGCCGTATGCTAAAAAGATACAAAGGAAAAATGGACACGACAAACATAAAGACCATTTCTTTTTTGAAGTCGTTTGATAATGAAGATTCTTAACGCTTCCAAAAGTTCCAAATTTCAAACCACGCTTCAGTATTTGAAATTCGAAATGTGTTCGGATGCGCACACCGGGGATGCAAGAAATCGGATCTGTTAATGCATTCCTAGTACGGATTTAGGTAACAAAATACATGCGTCTAATGGAACTGGCTGGTAGGCTTATTGATTTTTATTTTCTTTTAATTTTCAAGCGTTCTTTTTAACGGCGGGAAAAATTATAATTTAGAAAAAGCTAGAACGTTTATAAAACGTTTAAGGAAATAAATTAATCGTATATATTTGTGTAGAGATGTAAAATTTTCTCATTTCTTTTATAATTAAATATACTTGACATAAACAATAAAATTTAAGACTTTGTAGTTGTAATTAAGAAAATAATGGAACGTCGTAATTTGTCAGGTAATTCAATATGTTTTCTTTGAGACAAAAGAATTAGGCATATTTGTCTCCTTTGCAGGATTAAAAAAGAATTTAGTTCTTAATTTAATTTTACTTTATTAAATTGCTCGCACAATTCCTACAATAAGGGCGTAACGACCAAGAGTAGCCCGGCCGGGGTAGTACCTCCACCTCACAGAAAACCAGCCGAATGACAACTCCCTGGAGTTGTGTTCCTGCGAGTGAGTGAGTCACCAGGAAGTTACTAAGGAGTATCTGTGTTGGCAGCAGAGATGGCATCGTGCGAGTGTGCGCTACGGTAACCGCTTTACATTAGGTGAGCCGCATGCTTTTGCCAACGTTGTATAAAAAAAGGTAGGCTTGGGTATTAGTAATTCAAGGAGTTACATTTCGTATGATTCGAACCACGTAATAAGTTGATTCTGTATCTAATAGGCAATCACGGCTCTTTACCCATTCCTCCCCGCTGTCCTATTTTTAGGACACTGTATTTGATTTTTTATTTGCAAGTGAATTTTTCTATTGTTTCTAATAAAATTTGTATTTGCACACTATTTTTCAACGATAGATAGGATAGATATGTATTTTTGAAGTTATACTTCTAATGCGACTTCCAACAAGGTTGCGTTAAACGTTTAACGCTACCATGGAGAAAGAGACGGAGCGAGAGTGCAGCTGCTAAATGTTTCACGATATTACCGGTAAATGGGGCTATAGTTAAAAATGTATAACATTTGTATTTTACATTTGACTTGTATACGTAATACATTCCATCAACATCGCCGCTACTACTTGATAGACGTTTTTTTTTAATTTTACTCCAATAACCCTTCTTATAAATTAAAATATTATTATTTAATATAATTAATACTAAATATTATTAAGTTATTAATGTTAAATATTTCTTTAATGATGCCAGAGAAGTATAACTTCTCACGCGCGTACATAAGTACACGCACCCATTTTTTATTATTTTGCATTACTGTTTCTTTATGTATTATGTCCTCAATTTAAAGATTTTAACAAATGGTCCCGTATTTTCTATACTTGGGAAATATAGGTTAAAGAAAAATTGTTTTTATTTTATTATCACAAAAACCCGCAAGGTTTATCTGTGACACGGCGAGTCGCAGTTAAATTAAAAAATCTATAAATTAACCATATCACCTAGCAATAACATTGTGTGTTTGTTGTTCATCAATCGTCCATGCAGTCATATAATAAATAGTTTCTGCCAAATTGCACAGCGCATTAAAGCCCCAAAGTAAGCGAAGCTTTTTTTATGGGAAAGGTTCACCATTGTATCTCCTGTGTAGCCAGAATTAACAGCGGCGACCACAAAAAGGCAATGAACAGTGAAGTCCATTGCTGTCCCGGGGGTTAACAGCTGCATTGGAACTCACAACGACTTCAATCAGAAGAAATTTGTAAGAGTAGAAAGTTTTAGAATCAACTTTGAAGTAAGCGAAGTTGTAGTGTTATGGGCACAAGACAACAACAAACATTGAAACACCCAGACCAAGGCAAACAGACATGTTCATGCACGCAAATGTTTGTCCTGTGTGGGAATCTAACCCACGAGCGTTGGTGTCATAGTGGCGTTACTAACCACTGCACCACCGAGCTCGTCATATATTTACCGAGCCCGTTTAAGAAAGTACTTCTCACCTCACAGAAAACCGAGGTCATAACAACAACTTTCACACACTCTCAAGAATACAAACTTCAAAGAAGTTTTGTATTCTTGAGAGTGTGTGAAGCTCCTAAGGAGTTGCTGTATTAGAAGCAGGGGAACAAGGCTCGAGCGATATTTCCTATATTGCAAGTGGTCATAGACTACGGTAACCCTTTTACATCAGGGGGGCTGTAGGCTTGTATGCCTCTCGACGTTGTATAAAAAAATTTGAACATACCCCCGTGACTCGACAAGTTCCAAGCGAAACAATGATTGGGGATCCGCGGGAAAAGCAATTAACCAGTTTTTGTCTACAACGTGACTATTGTGCATTCGTGTACAAAAATGGCAAATTCGCTTCGACCACAGTAAAGAGGATAACCAGTTTGTCAACTGACTGTAACCTTTTTTTATATACAGCGTCAGGAGGCACACAAGCATACGGCCCACCTGATACAAAGCGGTAAGCGTAGTCTACAACGCAACACATTAAGTATCACTCGCGCGGCGCCATTTATGCTGCTAACACAGAAACTCCTTAAAAGCTCTTACTGGTGATCTCACTCACATGCAGGAACACAACAATCCTCTACGGAGTTGTTATTTGGCTGCGGTTTTCTGTGAGGTGGAGGTACTTTCCTGCGATGGGCTGCTTTGATACGCCACAAGAGAGATATCTTAAAGACACCCAGACCAAGACTAAAAGACATGTTCATGCACACAAATTCGCCCTTTTTCTTTTTAGGGTCGTTATTCTTTTTTTTTATACTACGTCGGGAGGCATACAAGCATACGGCCCACCTTATGACAAGGAGGTACCGTAGCCTGTTAATGCTTGCGATATATTCAGTAACACTCGCGCGATGCCTCCTCTGCTGCTTACACAGCAACTCCTTGGGAGCTTACTGGTGACCTCACTCACACGCAGGAACACAACAACCCTCTAGGGAATTGTTATTTGGCTGCGGTTGTCTGTGAGGTGGAGGTAATTCTCCAGACGGGCTGCTTTTATGTGCCCTACCTCTCTTAAAACATCCAGACCAATACAAACAGACATGTTCATGCACACAAATGTTTGCCTTGTGTGGGAATCGAGCCCACGAGCGTTGGTGTCAAAGTCGCGTCTTTCACGACTGAGCCGCCGAGCTCTTCAAAATTCGTCGGAACCTTTAGATTTCCGTACGAAGGCGCAAAATTTGTGGCGTAACACTTGCTGATTGCGTTCGCAATGATGATGTAACAATAAGAGATTATTTGTAAATATCGGTGTTAATATAAGAAAAGGCATACTCCATTGGTTCGGGCATGTAGAAAGAATGACGAAACAGATATACAAAGCGAAAGTAGAAGGATGTAGGAGCGGAAGAAGGCAAAGTTCACCCACCACGACCAAATTCGTCGTGTTAGCAGGTGATGTCAAGAGTCCTAGGGACCGGCGGGCGTGCATGATAAAGAGCTTTGAATGTTAAAGACGAGAAGAGGTGTGTAAGACCGCACTTCTTTTTATAGCTCTGTTCTCTCTCTGTGTATGCGTACCCAAAGGATACCAACACAACCTTGTATATAGGGCTCAGGTGTCTGGTTGCGGTCAGGATTTTAATGATTCGTGAAAATCTATTTGTGATAAGAAAATAAACGCTTTTATTTATTAAAAACTATTCCACTTCATATATAAATTATTTCGTATTCATGTATTCTATAGTAAATTATACGTAATTTTACGTACGTAAAAAAATATATTGGAAATATTTATCGTGTAATACACAAATATTAAATGATATTAGAATAAAATCGGCCAAGTGCAAGTCGGACTCGCGCACGAAGGGTTCCGTATAAAAACAGTAAAAAAATCACGTTTATTGTATGGGAGCCCCCCTTAAATATTTGTTTTATTTTAATTTAATTATTTATTCTTAAAGTGAATATATAACTAAATATTCTGTGAATATTTCAAGCATCTACCTGTTGCCGTTATCAATATCAAGCAAAAATGAGCAAAAAAAATCACGTTTGTTGTATGGGAGCCCTCTTAAATATTTATTTACGGTATAATAATTAATAACGGTATAATATTACGGTTCAAGAGATACAGCATGGTGACAGACGGACGGACGGACGGACAGCGGAGCCTCAGTAATAGGGTTCCGTTTTACCCTTTGGGTACGGAACCCTAAAAAGGAAAAACGTATGGTATATATATTAAGTAAAAAAATATGTTAGAAATATATATTTTCTTCTGTAATACATCGCGAGGACGTGAGACGCGAGGGTTACGTCCTAGAAATTGTATTTCGAAAGACGTGTGACCTTACCTAGGTTACGTTTGGGTTTCCCTCCGGGTTGTCGAGGTCTGACGGCAGTCGCTCCATTTAAAAATCTGTGTCTTCGCCAAATCCTCAGTCTTAGGTAGCGGACCCCGCCAATCCTAATGGATTAGGAAACGAGATAACGCTACGAAGAAGAAGATAGATGTTTTTTTCTTCTTGAAAGAGCAGTGATTGCCTATTAGATATCGAACCAGCCTGTTAACCGAATTCCGTACGTGGTTCGAATCCTTCAAAATCCCTGAATACCCCAGCCGGGACTCTTGGTCGTTTGTTTATACAGCAATACTATACAAGCATGTGACAGGTTACCGTAGCGCACACATGCATGACGCCACCTCTACTGCCAACACAACAACCCTCCTTACTGGTGACCTCAATTACACGCAGGAACACAACTACCCTTTGTTTGGCTGCGGTTTTCTGTGAGGTGGAGGTACTTGCTACTTTCCTTTCCTCGCGAAAAACGTGGTCTGTTTGCTTGTCCGCTCGGATGTATTATTATTACTAAATATGTGTTTACATTACCCTCATATCTGAGGTTGGGTACGTATGTATGTATAATTTTCACCATTATGATTATAAACTTTAAACTAACAAATTATTTGATGGATTCAAATTTAATGTGTTATGTGTGAGGATTGTTGACAAAAACATGATGTGGGTCAGTTTTTGTGGTGTGGTCCAAGTTTAAAGGGTGGGCGTATAGCGACAAGTTTAAAATTGAATCGGAACATAAATATGTATGTATATCTTCGCACCAGGTCCCTTGTGGTGTAGGCAGAGAGCCGAGCGCCATAAGATGCGGTCCCTACTCACCTAATTATTTTTCTAAAATAAAAATAGTCTATTAAAAATTGCAAGATGGACTGGCGGTGCGCGGCGACGCCGGCTGCGCTCGGAGGTGTTTTCTTCAACTACCCTCTCTTGGTCTTTGTATCTGTCATGGTCACTACACACTACACTAATAAGGTCCACGGGCGCATGTGACGATAAATCGCGACAGTTTAATTTTCCTATCACTAGCTGCCACGCCGGCGACAGCTTATATTCATCCTCACGATTAAAAGTTTTATGTTTTTTAATTTCAATCGCTTCGCGAACCATTCGACGGTAATATTGGCGATCGGTGGACAAAATCTTTGGCCGCTGGAGCTCAATCCAGTGGTTGGCGTTGGAGGCGCACATGTTCGACTATTAACTAAAAAAAAAAAAAATATTGTTTTAACTAGTGTTTGCAGTTCGGATGGTTATTCTGCTATTAATGCCGCGTCGTCTATATAAAGCAGGTAGTTGACCACTGAGTCACCCATTCGCACATTCATATTTCTTATTCTCTGAATACAACTGTCCAGATACAAGATGAATAGCCAAGCCGACAGCACGCATCCCTGTCTGACACCAATGTTGACATCAAACGAGGGCGACAAGCTACCGTCCACCCGCACACATGCTGTACAATCCTCATAAGTGGATTGCATAGCACGGAGTAGGTCACCGTCGACCCCATATCCGGGCAAAATGTTCTAGAGATTCTTTCGCACGATACTATCAAATGCTATCTCAAAGTCCACAAAACCGCAGAAAACCTTCTGGTCCTAAGCCAGATGCTTCTCTACGATGTTGCGGAGTGAAAAAACTTGGTCCGTACGTCCTCTGCCGCTTCGAAATCCACCCCGTGCTACCCAAAGCATTCCATCGGATATTTCACTCTCATTCTCCTTCCAATGATTTTTCCATACACTGATTAGTTGGCGCAGTCCATACATGAACCCTTGTCTTTATACAAGGGCACGATGACTGCGCATCTCCAATCGCTCGGGACCCTTCCGGTTCTCCTGCGTAATTTGCTCAAAAACCAGAAGGTGTCCCTAACGTAGGTACCACCTTACTTGATCATCTCAGCTGTGACTATATCAATTCCTGCTGACTTTCCATCTTTCAAACTTCGTATCGACCATTCAATTTCATCCATGGTAATGTCTTCATGGTACGCTGGCACTGCCAAGTCAATCACAGACTCATTCACAGTGCCAGCGTCATGGACATAATCATTAATTTCTCTAAAATATTCGCTTCACCGTTCTAACACTCCCTGAGTGTTAGAAAGAATGCCACCAGCTTTACATTTTATCTTGTCCATTCTGGATGCTGACGAACCACTTCGAGACTTCTTTACCTCTCTCCAGAAAAGTTTGGTATTTGCCTCAAAGTTCCTCGTCAGCCTCTCTTCCTCATTTATAAGTAGTCTTTCACGCTTCTCTTTCGCTAAAGCTTTGGTGTCATTCATGCATCGATGGTATATTTCTTTCCTCATTTCTTTCATATCATCACTGGTGCAAAGATAATACGTAAAGTCTTAAGATTTGCCAAGTGAATGGTGGTGAATGTTCGAAATAAACGAAGATCACAAATCTTTTCGGACTATTACCATAACTACTTGGTAAATCTTAGTATTTACCATAAGTTCGGGCTTTTAAAGTAATATATATACGCCATTTGTACGTTAGCTTGCTTTCCTATTGGTACGGAAAAATATACTTTAGTGAACCGTTTGCCGCTACCGCTTGCCGCTTATCACACAGGGCAATCACCACCATCTTATGTCAACAGTGCCCCGCCTTTTCGTTTGTACGGTAGTCTTTGATATGAGACCTCGGGCGTCTTCCTAACCCTCGTGAGTTAGGATAGCTCCACTGTCATACTCCTCGCTGAAGGTAAAGATATACAAAGGAGATCAAAGGTTGAAAGAGGTTGTGTGTAATTACAATGAACACTTTTTGTACCGAGCCTCGATAGATAAGTGGATTTAGAATCAGCCTTTAACCATGTCTGTTAAAAATGTCCCGGGTTCGAATCCTGACGCGTAACACTAAATTGACATTTATATATATCACTTCTTGGCGGTGAAGGAAAACATCGTGAGATAACCCGCCATCCAAGAAATTATATTTCGAAAGACGTGTGACCTAACCTAAGAAGGGTTGGGTTTTCCCTCTGGGTTGACTCATGGTAGTAGTTTCATGTAGAAACCACTATCTTCGCCAAAATCCTTAGTCTTAGATTGCGGACCCCGCCAATCCAAATGAATTAGGTAACGGGATAACGCTAGGAAAAAGAAAGTTGTATATCTGTTTCGTCTTATTTTCGAACTGCTCTTTTTCTGCATGTCCGAACCAACCGTGAAACATTCACAACTCGAAAAATGAGACGTTTCTTAGGTTATATTATATCGCACATCTTGTAGTGGTACATGTCAGGATTCGAACCGGGGGGCAGTTGATCAATAGGCCGGTTCTTTATCCACTGGGCTATCACTGCTCGTGCAAAGCGACATCCAGGATTAGCTACGATTACAACCATTCAATTGTGATATGATAACCCAGTCTCCTTAGTGTTACCATGACATGGCTACTGCGCTCAAAGTTGGTTTCTAGCGAGGGAACTTCTCAAAGATTGACAGCACAGACACAAAATTTTGTATTTTGACGATCCCACGATGACGGAATAGTTACCAACGCTACTAACATCATTTTTTTTTAATGACATAAGACATACAAGCATACGGCCCAACTGATGTAAAGCGGGCACTGTAGCCTATTAACGCTTATGATTTATTAGTATCACTCGCGCGATGCCTTCTTTGGTGCTTACACAGCGTCTCCTTGGGAGCTTACGGGTGACCTCACTCACACGCAGGGACACAACAACCCTCTACAAAGTTGTTATTTGGCTGCGGTTTTCTGTGAGGTGGAGGTACTTTCCCAGACAGGCTACTTTGATGCGCCCTACCTCTCTTAAAAAATCTTCAACTCACAGAAAACCACAGCCAAATAACAACTCCCTGGAGGGTTGTTGGGTTCCTGCGAGTGAGGAAGGTTACCAGTAAACTTCTAAGAAGTTGCTGTGTTACCAGCAGAGGTGGCATCGTGCATAATGTATTACAAGGGTTCATAGGCTAATGGTATACAGGGTTTGAAAAGAATTACGTGGGAATTGGCGCTAGAGAAGTCAATATACTCAACGTTTTGTCTACTGACTCTCTGGTGTGGAGCTCGGTTCTTTCTGCCTTGCAATGGACTTGGTGTGAAGAGAGACAGATAGACTCTCAACCCTCGTTTTTCCAATGATTCCTTTCTGTTATATGACCTCGGGATATACCACAGGGCCGGCTTCTAACGGTATGATTCTGTATATGTTTGTAGAGGTTAAGCTGCAAACTTGGTGTGCTCAACAGAGGAAAGCAGTACTTCAGTGCGGGGTAAAGACTTATGCTATATATGTCTCAAGTCCACCACCACCAGACACTACATTTTTGCCGTGTGATTCAGTTCAGAGACGATCCTAAGCTTACACACGGTATTGAACCAATAACTTTAAGGAGAGATTTTGCCTCTATTTGTTTGTTCTAGTGATTATACAACGGGTTGTATTCTGAAGAATTTTTAGAAATGATGCCGACAGCTTCTTTTTACAACCACCTCGGGTGTTGCAAACGTCCACATGCTACGGTGACTGTTTTCCATCGGGCAGGCCGTATGCTTGTTTGTCGCCTTAGTGGTATAAAAATATATGTACTCCATTACCTGGTTTAATGCAAGACAGCTCTCAGAGAGCTAAGACATTGTACATAAAAAATACGAGACAAAAATGGATCCGCGGCCTATCTGCACTGTAGATAACCCTGTAATAAATAGCGAACGCATGTGCGTGCATCAAATGACTTATAAAATGTTTATGGGGTTATATTCTTTATGGTACGATTTATGGATCTAGGCGTATTGTCGTCGGCGGGCACACACGGGTTTGTATAATGGTTAGGAATGCCGCTGTTTTTGAAGTGAAAACTTCTTTAGTTTAGTTTTCTTTCGTTGTGCACTTTTTGGGATGAGTAAAAAATGTTAAACTCGCGTCAGGACACGTGACCCTGATCGAATATTCGTAAGATTTAAAACATTAGTTACCTCTAATTAAACAATTAAAACATGAAGCGCTAGATCGTTCATAGGGCATTATTTTCTCGCGACCAAAACGTAAGCGCCATGAAATTCTTGGCTCTTACGCGTTTCGTTCAACCTAGTTTATCAACATCGCTGTTTGGTTTAAGCGGAGCAGGGCGCTTGCGCGATTGTGCGTGTGTTTGTTAGACATGGGTAACTCAGCAAAATTCGTGCGAAATTATTCTCTTACCATTTAAAAATATTGAAAAATGCACAACGTTAATGTTCCAGTTTTCACTTCTGCCGGCAACACGTTTTTTTTTTTATATTACGAAACGGATATATAACGTGAAAGTTTAAGGATATATAGGAGCCGAGGAAGACCAACTTACCTAGTATGATCAAATTGATAGTGTTTTATCTGAAGGTGATGTCTGGAGTCCTATAAACCGGTGAACGTGCATGAAACATCTATAAATATTAAAGAAGCGAATGAGGTGTGCAAGGACCGAGTCATGTGGCGCTCGGTTTACACTGTCGGCCCCGCAAGGGATTTGATGTGAGCATATAGATAGATATTTAAATAGGTTATATATTAAAAGCGTAATATTGAAGATATTAAGGAGTGGCTGAAAGAGATTCCTAATAGGAATAAGTTTACCTTTGTTTTTCAGTGTTATTTTATGTATACAAGATAGAACAAACAAAAATAATAAGCAACTTCGTTATCCTGCAACCCGTATTCATGCGATCCCCGGCCGGCACCCAGGCAGTACTGTGATAGTAGATGCATTCTAACGCCTCCGCTACTCCACTTGCCTCTGTAACCTCTGGTTTGTCTCCCGGCTGCTGCCGTCGTCTGCGATAGCCCTCTTACCAATAATAAAAGAGGTATGCAACCGCTATCGCCGTCTCTGTGAACATCCGCTTAGAGACGACCAGCCATGCAATTCTCTAAGCGACTCGTAATGGCTGTGTGCGTCGCTGTGATCACAGATGTCACAGCTTTGACATCGTCTACTGCGATCACGGCTAAATTATTTGGTATTCTATAAGGCTGTAAGCGTACGCGAGGCTGTTTGCCTTGTAGAATTCCAATTCCAAACGCAGCCTTGCGGCGCTAGTGTCGCACAACCATGAAAAGCGACACTAAAGTATTGCAATTTTGTGTTCAAGGCTATAACAGCCGATGTTTCCGAGGATGTAAGGACGTTTGCTCTTACAGAATTGCATGGCAGGGCCAGGTCAGCGATGGCGTTGACTTGCATTACTGACGGTAGTAAGTGCCGGCTGGCGTTAAAAATGTTATGTATTTATTTATTTTTTTGCGAATGAAGGCAACCCGCGCTAGTAAAACGTGTTTTATTGCCTAAATATCTTAGAGATTCGAGCCTACTGACCAATGGGAAGATATTTTAACCAATAAAAGCTGCGCGTTCTCACCCGCCGAGCGTTAGCGGTGAATTGAGTTAGTTCGCAATATTGGTTTCATCGTTTCTCCATAGGGTCCAATAATCTTTTCAGGAACACCGTTCCTATATGAAATATATATGTTTGCCTGTGTGTGCGTGTGTCTGTCGCTTTTTTTTTGAATATTCGAATTTTGACTTCAGATTCGGATTCAGCATAACAAAGTAGAATAGGAATGTTCAGGAACATCGTTCCTATCTCTTAGGGAACATGGTCAAAATGGCCGACAAATTAAATATATATATATATATATATATATATACATATATATATAAAAATATTTTGAATTGTTATACGAGTATAATTGACGAGCCAGGTGTTCCTCTGGCAATGCAAGCTTTCGCATTCTCAACTGGTTTTTTTTATACTACGCCGGGGGGCATACAAGCATACGGCCGACCTGATGTAAAGTGGGTACCGTAGCCTATTAACGCTTGCTATGTATCAAGTATCACTCGCGCGATGCCTCCGCTGCTGCGTACACAGCAACTCATTGGGAGTTTACTGGTGACCTCGCTCACACGCAGGAACACAACAACCGTCTAGGGAATTGTTATTTGGCTGCGGTTGTCTGTGAGGTGGAGGTAATTCTCCAAACGGGCTGTTTTTATGTGCCCTACCTCTCTTAAAACATCCAGACCAATACAAACAGACATGTTCATGCACACAAATGTTTGCCTTGTGTGGGAATCGAGCCCACGAGCGTTGGTGTCAAAGACGCGTCATTCACGACTGAGCCACCGAGCTTTTTTTCATGCTACACGACTCATGCTGCTCATTATCGTCTCACCCTTGCTACAAATATCGCCAAAGCTTACTTGAATTGCAGGGGCGATAGGAACAATAGATTTGACGAGGCGCATCGCTCGCTCTCGTTCCAAATATAGATCTGTATGTATATTTTCTTAATGTGACTAACCTATTTTTGGTGTGTATGTGATTCAGTTAATATTATTGCAAACGATTACTGAAAAGCGATAAAGGAAAATGTTGCGAAATGTTTTTATCTCGCTCGATTTCGCGAAATAGGGTGCTGTTATCACCCGCTGCACAAATATTGACTGATTCTTTTCTCACAAATTACATTGTTTATACAGGCTTTGGAGCAGTGATAGCTCAGTGGATAAAGAACTGGGCTATTGACCAACTGGTCCCCGGTTCGAATCATGGCGTGTACTAAACTCGTGTTTTCGGATTTATGTACATATTTGTTATTTGCTCGGCGGTGAAGGGAAACCCAAGTGATTATATTGCAAATGCCGTGTGACCTAACCTTAAAAAGATCCGGTTTTCCCTGAAGCTTGTTGAGGTCTGGCGGCAGTCGCTCCATGTCAAAGTCAGTATATTCGCCAAATCCTTAGTCTTAGATAGCGGACCCCGCCAATACAAATGGATTAGGATTAGGAAATACGATAACGCTAAGAAGGAGAAGACATTGTTTATACAACAGCGGGAGGTTGAGACAAAGTCTTCTATGTATTGGGTTGAGAAGAGTACTCGCCCGATGTAGAATGGCAACAGTAGCCAATGACGCTTGTAACACAGGAAGTTGTTGTAATCTCTTTATTGCACAAATATACATAACATATACAGTTACAAATGTTTAGTATGTACAAAGGCGGACTTATCTCTGTAAGAGATCTCTTCCAGCCAACCTTTATAGGCTTGATAGGAATAAGTAATACATATACAGGCAGAGAAGCTATCTGTACCTTCTTAAACTAAAATATCATGAACTAATAACATGAATCATAGCAACAGTAAAAACAGATACATAAATATAACACAAAAGTAAGTAAGGAAGTATAACCTGTTGCCACCCCCGCTGTTAACATAGTATTCCTTATGAGCTGACTAGTATGATTATAATACAGGAACTGTCGCACACGCGTTGCCATCCCGCTGCTAATGTAGCAATTCCTCAGAAGAAATAATTTGAATTTCTGATTCGTGACGTTGGTACTTTTGAACAAACTTTAGAATGACATTGATTACTGGGGACCTTATTAATGACAGAAAGAGAGTGCCGGTGTTAAGATAAGAAAAGGCATGCTCCGTTGGTTCGCACATGTAGCAAGAATGCTAGATGAATTATAACGAAATAGACGAATGAATACAATCCGAAAGTGAGAGAATGTAGGAACCCAGAAAGACCGAGACTAACCTACCATGACCAAATTGGTCGTGTATATCAGAAGATGATATCAGGAGCCCTTGAGAACCGGTGAGCGTGCATGAAAAGAGCTATGAATATTAAAAAATCGGCCAAGTGCGAGTCGGACTCGCGCACGAAGGGTTCCGTACCATTATCTATAAAAACTGCAAAAAAAAAACACGTTGTTGTATGAAAGCCCACTTAAATATGTATTTTATTCTATTTTTTATTTGTTGGTATAGCAGCAACAGAAATACATCATCTGTGAAAATTTCAACTATCTATCTATCACAGTTCATGAGATACAGCCTGGTGACAGACGGACGGACGGACGGACAGCGGAGCCTCAGTAATAGGGTTCCGTTTTACCCTTTGGGTACGGAACCCTAAAAAGAGAGTGAGGTGAGTAAGGACCCCGGGTCTTATGGCGCTCGGTTCTCTGCATACCCCGCAAGGGACCTGCCGATTTACATACCCTTAATTAATGACATTCTAAGTTTTGCCTTTAGGCATGAAACCCTAAATAAACCTAAGGTTTATTTACAAACCTGTTCTGAAATCTGTTTTTTTTCTCCCGTTTTCTATAAAAAGGTCAAAATGTCAGTATTTGCTTCTCGTTACTTTTTCGCGAAAGTTTTTTAATTGAATCAATCACTTAGTATCATTTTTCTTGCGAAACGAAAGTTAAATGTCACGGAGAAATGTCAAGAAGTGAAATTACATATCGTAAACTTTAGTAAATAACACAGATTATTGTTTTTTCAGGAACACCGTTCCTATATGAAATCTATATGTTTGTCTGTGTGTGTCTGTTGCTTTTTATCGAATATTCGAATTTTGACTTTAGGTTCGGATTCAGCATAAAAAAGTAGAATAGGAATGTCTGAAAAACTAACCTCCTATCTCTTAAGGAACATGGTAAAAATGGCCGACAAATCAAAAAAAAATATATATTTCTGATTAGAAAAGTAAATTAAAAAGTAAAATAGTATAAAATAAATATATAAAATAGTCTTAAAAAAAACAATATCATATTAAGGAATATGGTCAAAATGGACGACAAAGTTTTACAAAAAAATAATTAAATTGTTATATAATTGACGAGCCAGGTGTTCCTCTGGCAATGCAAGCTTGCGCATTCTCAACTGGTTTTAAGTAAAAACTTCTTTAGCATGGTTGTGATCTGAAACTCGATGAAATGAAAAAGCGACAGTAAAAAGAGACAAACACATGCATCTATAGGATTTAACGTGCGAGTGAATGAGGTAGAAGGTATCATACAGTTTATTATTACAGGGTCCGAGCGTTATACGTGTGTGCGCGCGCCTGCGTATTGCGAAGCTTCAATGATCCTACTCCTGAATCTCTACAGTCGTCTCATTATCTTGAAGTTCACATTTTGAAGGTTTCACTACTATCGCGCGTGGATTTGTACACATTTTTTTTACGGCTTCAGAGGATCGTTAATCGAATAAAAATACTGTTTTTAGGGTTCCTTACCCAAAGGGTAAAACGGACCCTATTACTGAGACTCCGCTGTCCGTCCGTCCGTCTGTCACCAGGCTGTGTCTCATGAACCGTGATAGTTAGACAGTTGAAATTTTCACAGATGATGTATTTCTGTTGTATGTAATACTAAAAAACAGAATAAATAAATATTTTTTGCCGTTTTATACATAATTGTACGGAACCCTTCGTGCGCGAGTCCGACTCGCATTTGGCCGGTTTTTATTTTACATAGAGCGACTGCCGTCACCGTACCTCTACAACCCGGTGGGAAAATCAGACCTTTCTTACATCACACGTCTTTCAAAATATAATTTCTTGGACATGAATATAAATAAATCCGAAAACGTGAATTTAGTTGTACGTGCCAACACCATGATTCGAACCTGATACCTTCGGATAATTGGTCCGTTCTTTGTCTACTGGGCTATCACTCTAATCTTTCAAATAATTATAGAGATAAAAAAACACGTACCTAAAGATCAAGGTCTGAAAGAGAGAATCGGTATTAAAATAAGAAGTAGAAAGAATGCAAGAAAAACCAGTTGAGAATGCGCAAGCTTGCATTGCCAGAGGAACACCTGGCTCGTCAATTATATAACAATTCAATTATTTTTTTATTTGTCGGCCATTTTTAGGGTTCCGTACCCAAAGGGTAAAACGGAACCCTATTACTGAGGCTCCGCTGTCCGTCCGTCCGTCCGTCCGTCCGTCTGTCACCAGGCTGTATCTCATGAACGGTGATAGTTAGACAGTTGAAATTTTCACAGATGATGTATTTCTGTTGCCGCTATAACAACAAATACTAAAAAATAGAATAAAATAAATATTTAAGGGGGCTCCCATACAACAAACGTGATTTTTTTGCTCATTTTTGCTCGATATTGATAACGGCAACAGGTAGACGCTTGAAATATTCACAGAATATTTAGTTATATATTCACTTTAAGAATAAATAATTAAATCAAAATAAAACAAATATTTAAGGGGGGCTCCCATACAACAAACGTGATTTTTTTGCCGTTTTTATAGATAATGGTACGGAACCCTTCGTGCGCGAGTCCGACTCGCACTTGGCCGATTTTTTACCATGTTCCAAGAGATAGGAACGGTGTTCCTGAACATTCCTATTCTACTTATATTATGCTGAATCCGAATCTGAAGTCAAAATTCGAATATTCGAAAAAAAAACGCACACACAGACAAACGCACAGACAAACATATAGATTTCATATAGGAACGGTGTTCCTGAATATGCCTGCCGTTACAAGGTTATGTTATTGAATTTTGATGAAGTGTCAAATATGATCTATTAAATTGGCTGTATGTAATGTCGGTCTCGTGGGTTCTCTATACTTAATATTGTCTTCATGGTAAGTCACGTGGGCGATCGACTGTCTCCGCCTACCCCGCAAGGGCGGTATAGAGCGATTAAGGAACCTATCCCTCTATTAAGATAGGTTGAAAAAACGAAACAGTATTGTTTATGTGTAATTATTATATTCATATTACTAGCCTCTTCTTTCTATTTTAAATTAGAACCATTATACACGTAAAAATATTATTTTAAAACAAGGGAATGATTCAAAAAATATATCCAAGAATTATAACCAAAAACATGTTCGCGACCTCGTAACCTTTTTTCTTTTTTTTAAACGACGCAAGCAAAAAATTCTTGCTACCGCTCAACACGAGTCGAGTGGGATAGTGGTGGGAGTTATAGCTAAGATTATCGATAAACAGAAAGTTAGTCGACATGAAAAAAATAATGAATTTCGTGTATAGATATAAATTGTATTTCGTTAAAGTTTTGACGATCGCGACTCATTTAAAAATATACGCAAGTTTTGAAATGTATTTAATGCAGTAAGATTATTTAGATATAATAATTACATGGATCTACGATTAATCAAGGAACAATACAGCAATATTGCTCCGTCCTAAAACTAATGAACTATCCGTAGGTACTGAAGTTTGGACACAAAGAGTTGTGGATCTTTATCGTCTCCACATATTTATAACTTTGGAGTAAATATTTAAATTGATAAGAATTGTCTCTGTTTGTTTTTACCACGGAATAACCATCGATCGATGCTAGAGATGGCGAGGGGTGTAACTATTGTTGCAGCCCTCGCCATCTCTAGCATCGATCGATGGGAAGAATATAAACAAAAATATATAAGTTAACGTTATTACGTAAACTCATAGATTTTTGTTTATATTCTACTAGCTATCCGCCCCGGCTTCGCACGGGTGATATGGTCGCTACCAAATTTCACAGGATCACCTGCTGGGCTAACCTGAAGATTCACTGAGAATTTCATCAAAATCTGCCCAGCCGTTTTTGAGTTCATAGAGGACATACAGACAAACATTCATTTATATATATATATATAGATTAATTGATATGTGTGAATACGATGGGTCAGTATCCATAACAAGATAAAGAATGAATTTGCATGTACCACAGTATAGTATTGGATACCTCACTCACTCTGATGAACACAACAAACAGCACACCAGGGAGCATTTATTTTTCTGCGATTTTCTCTGGAGGTACCTACTTCCCCAGATGGAGTGCTTTGATGCGCCCTAACTCTCTGAAAAACACCCAACCAAGACAAACAGACATGTTCATGCACACAAATGTTTGTCCTATGTAGGAATCGAACCCACGAGCAATGTTGTCAAAGTAGCGTTACTGACCACTGCATTACCAAGCTCGTCATACTGTTTTGTATTCTGTGAATTATCCGGAATGTCGGGAGAATCCTAAATATCGAATCTAAAAAGACAAACATATTTAGATCTTGTGTCATTATTGCGTAAGCGGCTGAGTCAGAGTTAATATTGTTATAATAACAATAGACGAGTCCTGTGGCGGAGCGGTTAGCAATGGCTAATGTTATGCCAAGGGTTCGATTCGCCACAAGAAAAACATTACTCTTCATGAATATGTCTGTTCATCTTGATGTTTTAACCCTTCGAAACCCGGGTGGTCGTATACAACCGCGAAATGTATGGGAAAACGTATATAACGGGTTCTGCTCAACAGAGGTAGGGCTCATCGACGCAGTCTACCGCAATGGGAATGGATGATATGTATATATGTATTCAAGCGTTATTATGCGGAAGTCAAATTTACAGGCAGTTAGACTGAACTTTCTGTTGGTGGCAGTAGTAGAAGAAGCATATCCTCACCATACAGAATACCGCAGCCAAATAACAACTACCTGAAGAGTTATGTTCCTGCTAATAAGTGAGATTACCAATAAGCTCGTAACGTCAATGTATTAATATCGATATCGAAGCAGTATCGTCCCATCACTATTCCACCTGTATAATTTGAAGGGCTCTCGGCGCTTGTCGACCCTTGCTCTATCTTTATTCTTTGCCAAGTCCCGCCGTTTAGTGCTGCCGTGTGTGCTTTCTGCTACATTATACTGTGGAACGAGTTTGAGATCACTTTGCAAAAGGAGGGACGCGGAGGAAGCGATCATCTCTTTTTACACTACTCGTGTATCAAAGCACCATAAGGTCCAACTGATTTCATTAAATAGTTAATAGATTCAGGTGTTGTGTTCAGCAAGAGTGAATGGAGATGTCGGCAGAGGCCGTCCTAGACTAACCTATGAACGCTTACGAGGAGTAGGAGTTGTTATTTAGGTACCGTTTTCTCTGAGGTGGAGGCACTTCCCCGGTCGAGGTGTGCTATATACGCCTACCTCTCATTAAAATTTGACTACATAAAGGTTTGAATCAATACGCGTGTTTTAAGTCTTGCAGTCATATCCTAGTGGATAATAAATCAGCCTATTGATCGACTCGTTCCTGATTCGAATTCTGATGTGTGCATATTTTCGGACCTATGTACATAAGTACATATTTGACTTGGCGGTGAAAGAAAACATCGCGAGGATACCCGAAAATACTTAGTACATATTTGTAATTATCACTTGCTCGGCTGTGAAGGAAAATGTCGTGAGGAAACCAGCACACGCAAGAAATTATATTTGCCTAACCTAAGTAAGGTCTAATTTTCCCGCTGGGTTGCGAAGGTCTAACGGCAGTCGCTCCGTGCCAAAATTAGTATCTTCGCCAAATCTTTAGACTTAAGTAGCGAACCCCGCCGATCATAATGCATTCGGAAACGGTATAACGCTAGGATGAATAATAGTCCTTTCGAACTTTGATTCCACAGACAAGATACATGCAGGAGGAAAGCATCGTGTTATCCTACTGCATGTATACCTCCTCTGTGGCATAATCCAGATGACAAGTCCCGATTTCGTAACGTTCACACACTTTTTTCACATCTCGACACAAAAACAAACACTTCTTCAAGTGACAAAAGGATGGGTGCTGTTTTTCTAGTGCCTGATGATATTTATACAAACACGCGACTATAAGATGCCGAAATCTGCTGCTATAGTGTTGTAATGGCCCGAGCGGTGGCGTTGACGGATTGGTGAGTGGAAGACACTTATTGAGACACGGTGTTAAGATGAATTGAATTTAATAGGTCAAACGTAAGAACTATGTTACAAGTAAAATATCTTAACTGCTACAACATGTGTAGTCTCGCTACCTTGTCACTGATTGTGCACTGAAAAACGAACAATAGGCCAATGGCAACTAGAGCTGAGTAGTTGTAAACAAGACCACAACGAAAGTGTCTTAGCATACGCAAATAAAGTTGAAAATTGCTATGTAAAATTAATATATTCATTAGACTCCACTACCCAAACGCTAAGAAGAAGAAGATGACATGAGATGATGATGATGATACTTTTGTCAATGAATATTTGCGCGCCTGGTTGTAGACTGAATTCATAGACATGTGTTTCATCAAATTGACGTTTGAGTAAGATTTAAATTTCGGCGTAAGAATTATTTACCACAAATACTTCATACATGTTTATAATATCTTATTGAGTATTATTTTCATGGGGCTGTGTTAACAATAATATTTACACAACACTGGACGATGTACACAAACGGAAATATAAATAATACAATACCAGGTAAAGCTTAATGGAACACAATGAAGAATTCGTACAGTACACGGCGATTTATTTGGTACACACTAACAATCAAGAGCGTAATCTTCATTTATACTTATATATTTACAGTCTTAATTAACTTTTTTTTATACAACGTCGGGAGGCATACGAGCATACGGTCCACCTTATGTAAAGCAGTTACCGTAGCCTATTAACGCTTGTAACATATATCACTCGCGCGATGCCTCCTCTGCTGCTTACACAGCAACTGCTTAGGAGCTTACTGGTGACCTCACTCACACGCAGGAACACAACAACTATCTAGGTAGTTGTTATTTGGCTGCGGTTTTCTTTGAGGTGGAGGTACTTCCCCAGGTGGGCTGCTTTGATGCGCCCTACCTCTTAATACATCCAGACCAAGAAAACATACGACATATGTTCATGCACACAAATGTTTGAATAAAAATATACGATGATTTTGAGGTACTCGTATTTTAAAACAAGACTATGGCATGGTAAGGGACTGCGTTTCTGTGCCGTAATTAAACTGTACCTAAAAATTTGTTGTACAATTATTTTTGTAGATCTGACAAATTATTTGCCGCGTGCTGTATTCTAGCCATGCGTGACGTTATCGTAGGGGTTTGATGTGCAAATGTGGATGGTTTGAACACGCTCCGATACGTTTGTAGTCGAATTTACATTTTATATGACGATTATAAACGTCAAAAGCCGTTTAGAAACGTCAGATGACGTCAGCGATGTTATTTTAGGACAGAAACGAAATAATTGTTGCGAAAAACATGTATTTTATATAAAATAAAATATATTGATGAGCTCGGTGGCGGAGTGAGTAACACAATCCAAGGCTCGTGAGTTCGATGCCCACGCAGAACAAACATTCGTGTTCATGAACATCAATCAACTGTTTGTTTTGTCTTCTTTTTTTTGATTCTGTGTATTAAACTTTTTTTTACATTCGTCTACACTACATAGTATGAGAATTTCAGCATATTATTGAAAACATTATAACTTCAACTAGTATACTTGGAGTTCTATCTATGTACATATTCACGCCAGGTCTCTTGCGGGGTAGGCAGAGGGAAACGAGCACCATAAATCTTGGTTCTAAAACCCCTCTCTCGCTCTTGACATGTCCTTCTGATCAAACACGACCAATTTGGTCGTGGTCTTTGTCTTCTTCGGCTCCTACAACCTTCCACTTTCGTGTTGTATATTTGTTTCGAATTCTTTTCTCCTCAAACTCCACGCTCAAAACAAAGGAGCGTGGTAGGATCTCCTGTGAGATAGATAACCATGTAAACAGCAGTCTGTAGTTTATTCGTAATCTTGTTGGAATCGGGTGGTAGAACTAAGCTCGTGATTTCCTATCAGCTGTTCAGTAAATCCAACCAGCACACAAGCTGCATAAAGTAACTTTTTATAGAACAATAACTGTTCAAGTGCTATAGGTACTGCCGCTGTTCTAGAGCTGTTAAACTAAGAGAGGCGACTTTACCCTTGGGGTGCCTGGTTGGTGAAAATCACACGGCGTGCCTGAGTGGTCTGTCGGACCCGTAGTGAAATCGTTCTTTTTTATTATTTAATTTGTCAAATATCAAATAACAAGTTTTTAGTTATTTTGAATGTTGTTTTAAGTGATAAAATAAAAATATAATAAATTCGTTTTAAAAAACAAATTAGATTTGTCCTTAATTTTTAATAAAGATAATATTCTGTAAGTTCAACTTATAGATATTATTGCATATTAAATTGCGCATGTTCTAGAATTATTCTTAAACTTAAACGCTTTACGGACTGCGCGAAGGGTGTCAAAATAGCTGCCAGTTTATATTGCGAAAACTACAGGAGAGTCAGTCAGGTCTCACCTGAGTTGCGGACTTGGTTAAGAATTCGAAAAAAGTATTGTAGATTCCTTGAATTGACGGGTCTGTCAGACCCACCAGGCACCCCAAGGGTTAAGCAGCCTGTGTTACTTAGAGAAATTCAACCTAATCTATCTATAAATCTAATTCAATAATCAATTTTCTACACCAAAAATCCCGTATAAATAATCTTGAACTACAAAAGGTGTTAAAAGAACCACCATTTATTTCTTCGTCCCGTCATAATTATCATCATTCCATTTAAAGACACGACTGTATAAAAAAAAACAAACGCTGTTCACGCTCCCCCTACTGTCTTTGAAGTGCCCACGAGTTCGTTCGTCGTACAAATTTATGGGTGTTCCGAGAAATGATCAGAGGGGAATGGACAATCTTTCATATAGCGAAATAGTTTTTGTTAAATAATGTATGTAAGATCAAAGTTTTTGGTTGGTATGATGTGGTTTCGTTGTGACGCCTGTGTTTAAATATAATAAATAAATATTGTCCGACAAATTATACAGCGCTATCTAGCCCCAAAGTAAGCGAAGCTTATATTATGGGTACTAGACAACTGATAAACATACGTAAATATATTGTTTTTGTAAATACATACTTATTATCTATACATAGAAAATACCCAGTACAAGACATACAGACATGTTCGTGCACACAAATGTTTGTACTGTGTGGGAATCGAATCCACGAGCGTTGGTGTCGAAGTAGCGTAACAGCGCGTTTCACCACTGCGCCACCGAGATCGTCGTTTGTTGAGATCCATGGTCGATTACGGAATCCGCTTGAACTTTTTTTTTATACCACTAAGGTGGAAATCAAGCATACGGCCTGCCTGATGGCAAACAGTCATCGTAGCCTATGGACATTTGCAACACCAGGGGTGTCACTCATGCGTTGCCGACCCTCTAAAAACCTTTTCACGCATTTCTTGAAGAACTTTGTGAATTATCAATTTTCTGTGATAATCTTAGAAGAAAGGATACGTATATACATATATATATATATATATTATATATGACATATATACATCGGCCTGCTTTAACTAAATGTAGTATGTATTTTCTTGTAAATCCATACTTATACCCACATTAATATCGTCCTCTTCTGTCTAGCGTGATCCCGTTTACTAATCCATTAGGATCATAACAGAGGGACGAGGTCGGTGGCGCAGTGGTGAAACGAGCTGTTACGTTCCTTTGACACGAACGCTCGTGGGTTCGATTCCCACTTTGACGATTTTCATATGTTTTTTTCCTTGTTCACAGTGACGAGGGTTTGATGCAAATGAGTTGCTACGTAATGCCAGTCTCATCAGTTCTTCATGGTTATTTTTTCATGGATGTTATTTAATTCACCATTTTTACGGTCATCCAATTAATAGAGCTAAAAAAATGATGACTGTTCATTGTAATCAGTTAAACAAACCCATCAGACATTTGTCTGTTGAATAATTCCATTGTTTCAACTGCTATTACGATTTGCAGACTGCCCTAAGGGTTAATCCGTGGACGGCATTATGCGACATGTAAGCAGAAAATATTTTGTTTAATGGAGATATGACGTCACCAGTAAGCTCCTAAGGAGCTGCTGTGTTAGTAGCGGTGGCATCGAGCTTTACATCCGGTGGGCCGTATGCTTGTATGCCTCCCGACGTTGTATAATAAAAAAAGATAATTTTAATATGGTGGGGGGATAACTGTCATCTTCAGAGCAATAGCCATGTGGTGCACCATGTTAATACCAACGGAAGTTTAGGAGGGGAAATGTACACCTATATTTTATAGGAAGGTATTAAGGATTATAATTGAAGATTTAGTGAGGCGAATAGGCCCAATCCGTAGCCAAATAAGAATTAGTTGGGAGGTCTTGTGTTTCTGCGAATGAGGAAAGTAATTAGTTCCAGACTGTTTTATATATTTTTTGATATATAATGTCGATAGGCCTATCTCCTCGTCGGGTAGCCTATATACGCTTGCAACACATTAAGTAACTAAACACGTAACACTAAATCCGTAAAACACATTCACAAACCAATAAACCACTGACTGCGTATGAAGGCACCCCGCGCTCACATAAATGTTGTGTTTTAGCGCCTAAATATTTCCGTGATAAAAATCATTGATGTTTTCGGACAACTTACACAGCGCCAGCTTCAAAGTAAGAGAAGCTTGTGTTATGGGTACTAACAAATGATAAACATGCGTAAATACTTTTTTTTGTAAATATGTACTTATGAATCATATGTTTTTTTTTTGATGAGTTCGGCGACTCAATCGTGAATGACGCGACTTTGACACCAACGCTCGTGAGTTCGATTCCCACACAAGGCAAACATTTGTGTGCATGAACATATCTGTATGTGTGCATGAACATGTCTGTTTGTATTGGTCCACTTCAAAGAAAATCACAACCAAATAACAACTCCCCAAAGGGGTTGTTGTGTTCCTGCGTGTGAGTGAGGTCACCAGTAAGCTCCCAAGGAGTTTCTGTGTAAGCAGCAGAGGAGGCATCATGCGAGTAATAATTAATATATCGCAAGCGATAATAGGCTACCCTGTATGCCTCCCGACGTAGTATAAAAAAAATGATACGTTGAAAACACCCAGAACAAGACAAATTGACATATTCATGCACACAAATGTTTGTCCTCTGTGGGAGTCGAACCCACGAGGGATGATGTCAAGGTAGCGTTACTAACCACTGCGTCACCGAGCTCGTCAACTGTGTATTATTCTTTACTACTCGAGCTTTGTACGCCTCCCGACCTCGTATAAAAAAATAATACATTTTATATCGATTCACGTGGTAGAAGCCTAAGGCAAGTTTTGTTTTAACCATTTAAGATGCTACAAAAAAATGTATCTTCGGCAATAACTATATATTTTTTAAATTAACATTCGAACTTTCCAGAAGCACGGTTTGCGGAACAGAACGCCGAGTAAATATTGTATTCCGAAACTTGTCATATTAGTCTAGATGTTTTCGTTGAACGTAGGAAAGATGTCGAAAGCTGTTCATTAAGAAACGCCGCGAGCTTACACAGCATCTGTGGATATAATAAAAATATTCTGTTACCATGTACGTAATTACGTACGTAATAGACTAACCTACCATGACCAAATTGGTCGTGTTTTATCAGAAGGTGATGTCAGAAGCCCCAGGAACCGGCGAGCGTGCATGAAAAGAGCTATGAATGTCACAGAAGCGAGTGAAGTATGCAAGGACCGCGTCTTATGGCGCTCGGTTCTCTCTGCCTACCCCGCAAGAGACTTGGCGTGAAGATATACATACATACATACCATGTACGTATTTTTATATTTAGTTCGTAAGGTAAGTAATCTTACGTTACTTGCCACATCGTTCCGAAAAGTGTACGCTGCAGCAGACTGGCGTACCGTGGACACGGGACGGGCGGCGTGTCGTTGAAAAATGGAAAATTTTTTTCGAGCCCGGTGGCGCAGTGGTGAATGACGCGACTTTGACACCAACTCTCGTGGGTTCGATTCCCACACAGGACAAATGTTTGAGTGCATGAACGTGTCCGTTTCTCTGGGTGTGGGTGTTTTCAAGTGAGGTAGGGCGCGTCAAACAGTCTAGGGAAGTACCTCTACAGAAAACCACAGTCAAATAACAACGCGCTAGGGTGTTAATACACATTATACTCCTGCGTGAGAGTGAGGTCTCCAGTAAGCTCGTAAGGAGTTGTTGTGTTAGCAGCAGAGGTGGCATCGCGCGAGTGATACTTAATGTATTACAAGTTCATAGGCTAACCGCTTTACATCATGTGGGCAGTATGCTTCTATGCTTCCCGACGTTGTATAAAAATAAGTCTTGTTAGACAGATATGGAAATAATACTTATACATCTAGTCCGGCCATAAGTTCTGTTACAAATGAATATGCATTTATTTTTTATGAAGTAATGTAATCTTAATATAACTTATACGTACATATTTATGGTAGTTTCAGCAAAAAATATGCTTCTATTCGGCCACCTTTGGCTTTGATACAGGCCTTTAATCTATCTGGCTACGAATGGATTATGGATTTTTGTTTGTTTCCAGACTAAGGGGTCCAGATCTAGGCTAGACGAGGGCCAGTTTTCAGCTCTTATAAAGCCCGGAACGGTGGTTTCGAGCCAGGCTTGGGTAGTTCGTGCCTTGTGACCAGGTGCAGAGTACTGCTAGAAAATCCACGGTACATTTTTAAAAAGTGTATTGCTCAGTGGTTCTACAACACAATCCAAGATAGTCTCTTGATATCACTGGCTGAAGCCGTCATTCCTTTTTCATAAGAATGAAGCTTTGTGACTCTTTGTTAAGACACCCCTCATCAAACCATTTCAGACGCAGGATGATGACCACGGTGTACCTTTCCGACCACTTGGGCGCGTTTTATTTAGAACTCTGTGCGTACACTTTTCGTCAGTAAAGAGGATATTTCTGTGCCTTTCACCTGTATATCGGAACAGAAGGCTTTTTGATCGATCCACTCTCTTCAACTGTAGGGATTGATTTAGGACATGTCTTGTATGTTGACGATAAGCGTCGAGCTTCAGGTCTTGTTTTATTATGCGACAGAGTCCTAGCGGGAATTATCATTTCTCGCGATAAGATTTTTTGTGTAGTCTCAGCCTGCCCCAATGGGAGACAGGCGTGATGACATGTATGTATGTATTATATTGTATTTATATACTGTAGGACAGTGGCGTGCACAGAGATTTTTGACAGGGTAGGCAGAATTTTTTTAAAGCTAATTAACTTACCAAAAAATACAGAATGTTTATTTTGGTTACCTAGTCTTGTGGAAATAATGATGTATGTGATCACTTGTTTTTTTTCACCGAACACCACACACACCACATGAACAACTTTCGCAGTGAATATCATCCATATTTATCAACTTTAAAACTTTAAAATCTTATTTCGTCTGCTACCAGTCAATCGATTCAAAACAAAAACAATGGCGGCCGTTTTAAAATCAAAATAAAATTTATCATCAATTTTATACGAAAAAAAGAAATGGCAATATCTTTCACTATAATTATATGCAGCAAACTACTTTTTAAAATAGTTACGTAGCAATGCTCGCGACACCGGTAATTTACGTTATAGTTCAGCTGAAAAGACATTGTCTATACCATGCGAGTGTGTGCGTTATTTGTGTTATTGTGGGCAATGTAATTACAGGAATGCACACTACAGTATTTGTATTAACAACACGGCACACATACGTAAATTTAGACAGAAATAGTTAGTGTCTATGCCGTTAAAAGCTGCCAATGCGGCGCTAGTGTAGCGTAGCGCCTAGCTGCGATTTGAATATGACTAGCGTTGATTTTAATAACTTACCGATACCGATAGATGGAGCTGTTTTTATTTTTTTTGTTTTTGATACGAAATATTAGTTAAAAACTATGTTTAAGAATGAAACATCGGATGGTATTTATCAAATTGATAGGGTAGGCAATGTCTTTTTGCCTATATGGAGTGCACGCCACTGCTGTAGGACCCGATAGACGTTGTGAAATTAAACTGTTTACTCCCACGATATCAAAATCTGTCCAGCCGTTTTGGACTTCAGTTGCTTAAACACGTGCCGAAGAACTTTTTTGAAGTGAAAATTTCTTTAGCGGCGTTGTGCACTTTTTGGGATAAGTAAAAAATGTTAAACTCGCGTCAGGACACGTGACCCTGACTGTAAGATTTTGGTGAGAATTAGAACTTAAGTTCGCTGCATCGCTAAAACATTAGTTACCTCTAATTAAAACAATTAAAACATGAAGCGCTAGATCGTTCATAGGGCATTATTTTCTCGCGACTAAAACGTTGTAAGCGTCATGAAATTCTTGGCGCTTACGCGTTTCGTTCAACGTAGTTTTTCAACGTCGCTGTTTGGTCCGCATGTTCAAGTTTTCACTTCTGCCGGCACTCCCGGAGTGCAACCCGTTTTTTTTTATTATTCTTGGCTCCATCTCGCTGCAGCCGTTCCGCCCTAGGCGTCCGGTGATGAAACAAAAATACAAAGATAACTGAATGCAGTAACTACTGCATTAGCCGGCCCTTCTGTCCTAGTCCAAGGGACAAGGTGCAAACGTATGTAGCTATAAACTACCGTGAATAGGATCTTATCCATCAGCCTCGTGGTAAACACGTGCATGTAGGCATAACTTGGGAGGCGTAGGCGTTTTATCTATATACTAATATGTAACCCAGAAGGGTTTGTTTGATTATTTGTCTCTGAAAATATCTAACTCTTGAGGGAGGTTATAAGCTATTCAACATCATACGACTCTTAGAGGCCGAGGAAAAAGAAAGAAAGTTAAAAACGAGCTTTGACTAGTTCGGTGGCGCAGTGGTGAAAAGCGTTGTTGCATTACTTTGACACCAACACCTGGGGTTTCGATTGGATGGCACAAACATTTGGTACATGAACATGTCTGTTTATCTTGGTCTGGTAGTTGAGGGAGGTAGAGTGCATCAAAGCGCCCCGTCTGGGGAAGTACCTCCACCTCACAGAAAAATCGCAGCCAAATAACAACTCCCTGTAGCGTTGTTGTGTTCCTGCGTGTGATTGAAGTCACCAGTAAGCTCCTAAGGAGTAGAGGTGGCATCGCGCGAGTGTTACTTCAGGCTCTACACCAGGTAGGCCGTATGCTTGTATTGCCTCCGTACGTTGTTTAAATAAAAATGGTGGCCGTCCCGGCACGCCCAGCAGATGTGAAACGTCTTAGTGAATATTCAATTTTTTTATAAATAAAACCCAAAAACCATCGCATGGATACAACAAACAGTTCATGCAGAGAAGCAACAGAGTGTCTAGTATGTGCAAGCACACACGCAAGGGAGTCGAGAGTGGTGGCGTAGAGGGGCCTTGACGGCATGAGAGCGTCATGCCATTTGCCGTCACTGCGTAAAGTTCGATTTTACTGCCAAGGCGCGCCAATATACGTTTCACATCAAAAAGGTACGGGATATGCGTGGACGGAAACGCGGGATGCAGCTAGTTTTAGTATAATGTGAGACGATTTTGTAATGTGGCTAATAAATCATTCCCCTAAAGCTGTTTTTCAGTTTTTGGGACACGATTTATTTACCTGTCTCCTAGACTAAACATCATTAACGGTACTTTTTCGCCGCTAAGAGCAGTAATGTGATACCAAGTATGTACACGCATTATCCTTTATTAGCTAATGCATTGTTGAAAGTCTCCATTTATTAGTCGTATTAGTTGTGAGAGTAACTCGCTGAATGTACAACTTTTCGCTTATTTATTATCATCTTTTGATGGAGACATGATATTATAATGTAATATGATATATATGTAATATATGATGAGATTGTATTTGCTTTGATGTGTATTTTTGGTTAATGTATTATGTTATTTTAGTTATAGAAGGGCTCAAGTGCAAACACAACCTTTATACACATACAAACTTTCGACGACTAGGTGGCACTGCGATTTATATCGCTGCTTTGACACCAACGCTCGTGGGTGCGATTCTGACACAGGATAAACATTTGTGTGCATCGGACATTTCTGTTTGTCTTGGTCCGGGTGTTTTTAAGAGAGGTACGGCGCATCAAAGCAACCGTACTGGGGAAATACAAATACCTCCGTCTCACAGAAAACCGCAGTTGATAACAGACTCCCTGGAGGGTTATTGTGTTCATGCGTGTGAGTGAGGTCACCAGTAAGCTACTAAGGAGTTCCAGTGTTAGCTGCAGAGGAGACATCGCGCGAATGATACTTAATGCATTGCGTTCATAGGCTACTGTAACCGCTTTACATCAGGTGGGCCGTATGCTTGTATTCGTCCCGACATCGATTAAAAAAAAACATCTTTACGCCATGTAACCTTGCGAGAAAAGCGCCACATCGGTCCCTACACACCTCGCTCGCTTCCTTATGGCTTGTTTCACACGTACCACAAAGTGAAGTGGAGGTACTTCCCCAGACGGCCGCTTTTGACGGACTGCTTTGATGCTTACCTACCCTACCTCTCTTAAAACATCCAGACCCGAGACAAACAGACATGTTCATGCACACAAATGTTTGCCTTGTGTGGGAATCGAACCCACGAGCGTTGGTGTCAAAGTCGCGTCTTTCACGACTGAGCCACCGAGCTCGTCAAAATTGAATTGTTGAAGAATGTTGGGGCAAGACTCTTCTTTTTAACACCTACTTTTTCAGACCAACTCTCTATCGTTAATGACGCGAATCTTGTTCTATACAACGTCGGGAGGCATACTAGCATACGGTCCACCTGATGTGAAGCGGTTACCACAACCTGTAAAACACTTGTAATACATTAAGTATCACTCGCGCGATGCGACATCTTTTGCTAATACAGCAACTCCTTAGGAGCTTATTTGTGACCTTACTCACACGTAGGAACACAACAACTCGCTGGGTAGTTGTTATTTGACTGCAGTTTTCTATGAGATTAGAAGTACTTCCCCAGACGGGCTGCTTTGATGCACCCGACCTCTCAACACCCAGACCAATACAAATTGACATGTTCATGCACACAAATGTTTGTCATGTGTGAGAGTCGAACCCACGAGCATTGGTTTCAAAGTAACAGTGCTTTTCACCACTGCGCTACCAAGCTCGTCTAAGTTATGGTTACAAATATGAAAAATATAATAGTATTGTCTTAGGTTTTCGCGATTGTTATACATTGAATTAAACATTTTTTAACCAAAATGTAAATACGCGATATTTCCGTTAAAAAATGTTTAATTCAAAAATATAATAGGTAACTTAATTTACTAATTTATTTCTTTCCATTCTTTTCAGAAGCGGAATCGTCAAGCGAATGATTTCTCGACACCCACCAAACAGCAGAACTATAGTTAAATTAAAATTAAATAGAAATCCAATATTATGTGATAGTGTTCGCAGTGTTTATAGTTGTTTGTAGTCCGCCATCTTGTGCATAATGGAAGCCATTTTGATGCGTGTGAGATTTGGCGGGATTCTGGTGCGTGTGGCGTTGCTGCTCAGCTTAGCTGTTTATTCATCTTACGGTGAGTTGTTTATACTTTATTAATGTATAAGGTCAACTTATGAATTCGGAGAATTCGGTACAATGACTTTTTTAGACAACTCTCAAGTCAGACCGCACATTGTAGCCCTATATATATATTACTATTTACTAACGACTCGCCCCGGCTTCGCATGGGTAAATTGATAGAAGGATAAATTAGTACATTATTTGGACAAATAGAACATAACAACAATTTCTTAATTTTTTATAAGACAAAGGTATTTGAAAGAGAAGAAACCAGAACCACTGGATTACGGTTGAATATGAAGTATTGGAGCAAGTGGATGAGATCGTATATATTGGATGCGTTTTCAGCAGGGATGGAAGATACACCACTGATGTGGAGAGACGAGTGAGTGCTGAGAATAGTGTGAATGGAGCGTTGGGAAAATTTCTTAGCAGTAAAAGCTTGAGCCAGAAGGCACAGCTCACTATACACAGTCTCTTTTGGCATTGTTAAACTCCGAATCGACCCCGTAGTAAGGGGGTCGGGGTCCACTTTGCTACTAAACGACAGGTCCAATTCTAATGTTAGTAGTAGAGGAATTTTCTACTACTGTAAACATGCAGTATATAATATTTTATTATACTACTAAAGTGTAAATCAAGCGTACATCAGGTGGGGCGTAGTGGCCCTCCCGACGTTGTTTAAAAAAATACTCAGACGAACGCACTTCTTTTTTTGTACAAAGTCGCGAGGCATACAAGCATACGGCCCACCCGGTGTAAAGAGGTTACCATAGCCTATGAAAGCTCGCAAATACGTTTAGTATCACTCGCGCGATACCACCACTGCTGCTAACACAGCAACTCATTGGGAGCTTGCCGTTGACCTCTCTGGCACGCAGGAACACAATAAGTTGTTGTGTTCCTGCGTGTCAGAGAGGTCCGCGAAACCGCAGCCAAATAACAACTCTTTAGAGGGTTGTTGTCAACAATCCTCTAAGGAGTTGTTATTTGGCTGCGGTTTTCTGTAAGGCGGAGGTACTTCCCCAGACGGGCCGCTATGATGCGTCCTACCACTCTTAAAACTTTTCCTTTCACGAACTAGTTAAATTATAGTTATACATTTGCAGTTGGTAAGCGGGTAAATTATCTCAGATTTCGAAGTAAGTATGATCGTAATAAGGAGAGAATCGAACTAACAACAAGCCCATAAGTGACCTATTAGAATAAATTTTATAAAACGCGTCGAGAATTTAAAACAGTCCCCCATTCAAATTCGGGCCAAATAAACCTACCACATCGCATGTTATAAATTCTATAGGCTTGTAAACGTGAGACATAGGGTTGGCGCTCGCACGTTAATTATCGGTTTTCAGATTTGTTCAGAATTTATTTGCTTCAAACATGGTATACGAGATCTTAAAACTAAGTACAGCATATTTCACCTGACAATTTTGACATGCAAACATTATTACAATTCACAGACAACAACAACCGTTTATATAAAAACGTTATTCATTAAAAATACAATTTCATAATCCGTAAATACCTATATTCAATGTAGCGAGCGCTTTAAGACGCGGTCCTTACACACCTCTCTCGCATCTTTAACATTTATAGTCCCTTTCATGCACGCCCGGTTCCTAGGGCTCCTGAAATCACGTTCTGAGAAAACTCGAATAATTTGGTCATGGTAAGTGAGACTTAGTCTCGGCTCATACATCTTTTCACTTTTGCATTATTTATCTGTTTCGTCATTATTTCATCCTGCATTCTTTCTACATGTCCGAACTAACGGACACCGATCGTCCGATGTTCATGCACATAAATGTTTGTCCTGTGTGGGAATCGAACCCACGAGCGTTAGTGTCAAACTAGCGTAATAGCGAGCTCGTATAGGTAATTTAAAATAAATAATTACTGTCATGTTTTGGTCAAACTACTCTGCGTTTGTCTCCTAGATGTAAAGGAAATGAGAATTGTCAAAAAACTAATTAAAATTCAAACATGCATCTTAATAATATTGGAGGTGCCAACCCTAGCGGGCAATAAAATAAATTGGGCATCTCACAATTCCACGTCCATACAATTTGATACAATTACATATTATTTATGTAATTTACGTAATTTCTTATGTTCGCAGAGTGGTTTTAAAATTACATTAAGAAAATATAGAGATGTCCTGTTGAATTTTATTGAGGACCGCAATTCTCGTTCGATTTCTTCTATGACGTTTGGAAATTCTAGTTTTTTTATGTTATGTCACTTAAGTGAAAACAAGCGAGCGCCTTGCCTTATGGTAAGCAATAATAATACAGACATTTGCTACACAAAAGGCATGTAATATGCCGGCATTTTAGTGGTTATCATTAGACTATGATTCCATATTAAATCTTACCAGATTGCCAAATTATTGCTTTTTTTATACAATTTCGGTAGGCATACAATCTACGGCCCACCTATTGTAAAGCGGTTCTCGTAGCGTACGAACGCTTGGGATACATTAAGTGTCACTCGCGCGTTGCCACCACTAAAACGAGGCATAAAAAAACGACTATTTTAAAACAAGATCTTGGTTGCTTGACTGGATAATAATTGAATTATGCAACTAAGGTAAATTGAGTTACATTTTTTATTTAATTATGTCATACATTTCGTTTAAACGTGCCGCTTCTGTACTTTAAGCAATTTAAAATGCAAATTTTTTAATTGTGGACATAATTTCGTTTCATTTTATCACTTAAAATCGTTAGGTTGTTAGAGATCTTAAAAATTCATCGTCTATATTGTATGCTACGTCATTTATTCATCTCTAGTCATTTTATACCTCTATGGTTGTGATAATGCGTTTTGGATGAGGTGACCACAAAGGAAAAAAAATATAAAATGAGTAATATACATTTTTTTTTCTTTTAAATTAGGATACGACATACAAAATTAGGACACGATACTTAATACATCTTCAACGATATTTATGTACTTATTTATAACGTAGAAAATAAGCGAATGGCCTACGGATGGGTTTTGTTCGTGAAATCCATACATTGTTGACAGAACATGAGGGTGTAACCCGATGGAATGCTGTGGGAGGCTGGATTTCGCAATGGCAGAGAGCAGGAGAGAGGATCGAGTTATCTCCATTCGCAATATTGTAAAGGAACATCTGGTTGTGTGGATCTTGAAAATAAGCATGAAAGCATTTGTCAGGGTTGTGCGGAAGGATCTCTGGGACATTTTACCCGGATTGACGGCGACCTCCTCCGTGCTGTGCGGTTCATTTATGAGGAACGCAGAACACGTATGGCGCAGCGGCTTGTCGCTCTAGTTTGTCACCAATATTGGTGTTTGAGAAGTGACATTGATAAACAACCAGCCTATTAATCATCGGTCCCTGGTTTAACGTGGTCCACTAAATTCGTGTTTTCTGGTTTATATGTACATATTTGTGATTATCACTTGCTTGGGAATGAAAGGCTAATATCATGAGAAAACCCGCACGTCTAAGAAATTATATTTCAAAAGACGTTTGACCTAACCTTAGAAATGTTTGGTTTTCCCTCTGGTTTATAGAGATCTGACGCCATTCGCTCCTGTAATTATCACTAATTCGGCGGCGAAGAAAATCATCTTGAAGAAACCCTCACGTCCATGAAATAATATTTTGATTTACGTCTGGCCATAACCTAAGAAAGGTGTGATTTTCCCTCTGGGTTGTGGAGGTCTGAGGGCAGTATCTCCATGTCGAAATCAGTATCTTCGCCAAATCGTATGGCTTAGATAGCGCCAATCCTAATGGGTTAGGAAAAACCAGGAAGAAATTTTGTATTAGACAGGGCTGCGTGTTGTCTACTCGGTTGTTTATCCGTTATTCTGTGTCTGTAGAGAATAAGAGTTATGAATGTTGGATTGCAAATATATGACATAGTGGTGAATTGCTTTATACAGACGATCTCACAGCGGAATCACCACCCGAACTGCAAAAACTGTGCATGAAGGTATGTTGTGTGACACTGTGATGGTAACAAGAAAGGCAATGCAATAAATGCAAAGTAAACCAAAGTGTTCGAAAGAAAGGAAACAAGAACGAGAACAAACAAGAACACACAGACAAACATAGAATTAGTGTTGGTATGAGTGAATGAGATTGTTAATCTTGAAACCTTTTTTATCCGAGATGGAAGGTAAGGACTTATGTGTAGAGACGCGTGAAAACATAGAAAAATGTGAATGCAGGCGTGTCGTGCATTAATTTCCTCCCAATAACAATCGTATACTACAGAAAATGCCATAATATCGGTTAAGTACCGTAAATCTATAGATTGGAAACTGGTGGTATACTACTGAATACATTAGTCTCCCAGCGGCGTGTCAGCGATTGGACGGCGGTGAGCCACATTCCAAAAATACTAAAATAATGCCTAAATAACCCTATGATTACACTGTGGTCTTAACTCTATATAATAAACAACTGTACACATTAGTTTACCAGCAACGTGTCAGCAATTAGAGGGCAGGTTCCAAAAACACTGAAATACTACAGAAATCTCTATAATAATAATAATATGCTTTAGTTCTACAGAAAGAACCCTATGAATACTCTATGGTCTAAATCGTTATACAGTAATTACTCTATGTACTCTACTCTCCCAGCAAATTGTCAGCGATTAGCGGACGCATTCCAAAAACACTAAAATGTTACTGAAATAACCGTATGAAATACGCTGTGGTCTAAATCCCCATACAGTTAATAGCTTGCTCTACACAATAGTCTAAAGTCAGCAATGCGTCTGCGATTGCGGTGAGCCACCTGCATGCCAAAAATACTACAGAAACAACGCTATAACTACGACTATGTATGACAAAATCTCTATACCCGGCATTGTTTATTATTAACCACTAGTTGATCACTCTACAACGAATGGTTTGATCTGATCGTGTAAAATTGGATATGTGTTGATACGGATCGTGAAAGCCCGGTACGCCAATTCTACTAAAAACCTCCTGCTGCACGTTTACACTTGTCATGAAGTCACGCAGGAGTAGAGCAGTGCCAATACCTGTATTCTATTAAAGTTTCCGGCACTGCAGCGGGACTGCAATTGTGCGTATTCTGCAAATGAACTACTTAACACCTGTCATATTTCAGTCAAGTAAATTGGACTTTTACTAATTTCAAATTATTATTCCAAATTGAAAAAAGGAAGCTTCTTAATATATTTCCACAAACATTTTTTAATATAAATCACATAATATTAATTTCACTTTATAAAAGTTGCTTAAGAGGGGGCATAAAGCTAAGTGGCGCCCTCATTTTGTTTTTATAAATAACACTTAATTTGAGACCAATTCCAAAAAAACGCCCAATACAGGCACTGTAGAACGAATTAGTCATAATTTTGATTATTGACAATAAGCAATAATTAAAACTTTAGCTACTTGTACATAAATAATAAAAACAGAATATGTTTAAAAAAAACATAAATATGGTTCTTCAGTGCCTGTATTGAGGGTTTTTTTTGGAATTGATCTTAAATTCAGAGTTATTAATAAAAACAAAATTAGGACTGACGTTAGCAAAACAGCAAATAAACTTATTTAAAACTTCTGTCACCACTATACAAATGTCAAAACAATTTATCAGAATACGATGGCAGAAAATGTGTAGCTGCAGTCGTGGTTTTTTAAAAGCTATTCATTTACTGCAACGTCTGTTGTAATTTTGACACACGCCCCGCAGCAGTGCAGTCGCGGGTTTTTAGTAGAAATTGCTTACAGTAGACGAATTTCTCGGTCTGATTTGTTCAAAGTTAGATTTCAATAGCTTTTATTTACTGCTATAAATGTCTACACAGTAAATCGTGTGTACAACACACCAGTTCCGCAGCGGCGTGTCAGCGGTTGCAGCTAAGTCGGGCGGCGGCCGAGGAAGGGTTAATTATTGAGATGATTGCGGTGTGGAGCTATTGTATGTCTGATTCAACGTACGGCGTGCCTTAACAATAGGTTTCTGAATGCGTGCACGTAGCGTACTTATGTACGCTCGCCTAGTAACTCGTGCAGGGTTAACATTTTCAAATGGTTCAAATTTGACGAGCTGGTGGGTAGCGTAGTGGTTGGTGATACTACTACTTTGATACTTGGCTCGATACCCACACAATACAAAGCTTTAACAAATTTGATGAGCTCGGTGGAACAGTCGTTAGTAACGCCGCATTGAGCCCACGGGGGTTCGATTCCCACACAGGAGAAACATTTGTGTGTATGAACATGTTATGTTTGTCTGGGTCTGGGTGTTTTCAAAGAGGCAGAGCACATCAAAGCAGCTCGTCCGACAACTTGACAACACTAACCTCCTCAAATCCTGAATAGAGCAGAGAGGAGTATGCTTTTTTTATACAACGTCGTGAGTGGCATACAAGCATACGGCCCACCTGATGTAAAGCCGTAACCGTAGCCTATGAACACTAGAAATTAAGTTAAGCTAGAAATTACATTAAGTATCGCGTGATGCCACCTCTGCCGCTAACACAGCAACTTCTGAAGGAGTTTACGGGTGACCTAACTCACACGCAGGAACACAACAACTCTCCAGTGAGTTTGTTATTTGGCTGCGGTTTTCTGTGAGATGGAGGTACTTCCCCAGTCGGGCTGCTTTGACACACCCTACCCAACACCCAGACCAAGACAAACAGACATATTCATGCGCACAAGTATTTGTCCTGTGTGAGAATCGAACCCACGAGCGTTGGTATCAAAGTTGGTAAATCGTAACAGCGTGAAACACTACTGCACCACCGAGCTCGTCATTAGCTAGATAGATTAGCGCATTCAAACAGACTTTTCTACAAACTCTTCCGCGTTACATATTAATACAGGTTCTTGAGGCAATTTGACCACACTAACCTCCTCCAATCTTCATAGACATCAATACATCTGTATACATACATAATTAAATCTGGTAGATTAAAAAAGAGAAAAATTTTAAAAATTAATAAGATATAATAATGAAAATGTAAGACGTGTCTAAGTGCCCGTGAGGTTCTAAAGGTAAATGAAGAATTTTTTTTTTTTTTTAATATTCCGACATTTCCGCTTTTTTATATAAAGTATTTGTTATCTAACTGTGGACGTACTCAGTAAGTTCACCACATTCGGACCACAGTAGAGATACATCCAGTAGGTTAACTAGCGCTTGAGTAGTATAGTCCAAGATATAAAAGACCGGCCTATAGACCAACGGGTCTCCGCGTAGAATCCTGGCATGAGTACATGCACCACTAAATTCGTGTTTTCAGATTTATGTACTGTTAGCTGAACGCAGCGTTAAGCTGCGTAGAGTTGCCTGAGAACGCCACCAGGCGGCGCAGATGGCGACACACAGTTCCCGCTCGTATTTCGCGCCCGACTGACAGGCTCCGGATAATTAATATCGAAGTAAACTGAAAGTTACTAAGAACTAAAAGTTGTTTATTATCTATTAAGTCGGGGACTCCTTAATAGTACATAACCTGGACGTCCAAGAAATCATATTTCGAAAGACGTGTGAATTACCTAAGAATGGTCTGATTTTCCCTCTGGATTGTGGAGGTCTTACGGCAGTCGCTCCGTGTAAAAATCAGTATCGTGGCCTAATCCCTAGCCGTAGGTACTTCGCCAATCCTAATGCGTTACCAAAAGATAACGCTAAGAAAATGCTTTAGAGGGAATAGAGCGTCACTATTCAATGTAGCGAACATTGAGCGGCGCGCTATACATGACGTAAATACGTTTCGTACGGTCACTCGTGGTTGGACTGAATTCGCTTGTTATAATCGGCTCGGACCTGTGCAAGTCCGATGCTTAAGAACATTTATTTGGAGTTATCCTACTGCTTCTATCTCTCTGCTATGATCATAGTCACGTTTGACGGGCTCAGTGTGAAGTGATGAAACGCGCTGTTACGCTACTTTGACACCAACGCTCGTGGGTTCGATTCCCACACAGTACAAACATTTGTGTGCATGAACATGTCTGTTTGTCTTGGTCTGGGTATTTTCTAGGTATAATATGTATGTATTTACAAAAAAAAATGTATTTACGTATGTTTATCAGTTGCCTAGTTCCCATAACACAAGTTTCGCTTACTTTGGGTCTAGATGGCGCTGTGTAATTTGTCCCACAATATTTATTATTATATTATAGTCAACTACGAAAACAGAATCATTCTAAATCCGGCTTTCCATATATTCCTACAAAAAATTCTACCGCGCTTGTGAATGAATTGCCATGTCGAAGTTTTCTCAAGGCACTACAGCATGAGGCTCTTCAAAAAGGCATAAAGAGAGTTTTACAGGGTCGGCAAGCACGAGTGGCACCCCTGGTGTTGCAAATGTCTATAAATAAATTATATGATTTTTCCCGTCCAAGAATCACATAGAGGCGCGTGTCTGTGTATGCGAGACGACTACGAACGTTTCTTTGAAGTTGTCCTACTGTTTATATCTCTGCTGTGTGTATATAAACCGCGGCACACATTCTCCCACCGGCATGTCCAGCGGTTGCGACGTCTGGGGCGTCTCAAGGGTTAATTACTGGGATAATTGCGGTGCGGGACACACTGTACCAACGTATTGCTATCACTAATTAAAGGGATTGCGGTGTTATTTAGTTTGGCGTTAGTTTGATTTTGCAAGGGGACTTTTACGGGTTAACATTCTCGGCAAGATAATGAGCGCAGATTATGAATGTTGTTTTAATTCTTTAATTAAACAGAGGTAGATTTTAATTAAACGCGATTA
Source organism: Pyralis farinalis (assembly GCA_947507595.1). Classification (NCBI taxonomy): domain Eukaryota; kingdom Metazoa; phylum Arthropoda; class Insecta; order Lepidoptera; family Pyralidae; genus Pyralis; species Pyralis farinalis. The sequence goes on from OX382263.1 coordinate 6,415,449, forward strand.
TGCTTTCTCTGTTCTATTTTGTATAATCTAGTTATCAATAACTATCTATCTGTCTATATGTAACTATTTATCTATATGTATATGTGGCTCAGTCGTGAACGACGCGACTTTGACACCAGCGCTCGTGGGTTCGATTTCCACACAAGGCAAACATTTGTGTGCATGAACATCTCTGTTTGCTATGGTCTGGATGTTTGAAGAGAGGTAGGGCGCATCAAAGCAGCCCGTCTAGGGGAATTACCAGCACCTCACAGAAAACCGCAGCCAAATAACAACTCTCTAGAATGTTGTTGTGTGAGGTGCACCAGTAAGCTCCTATCGAATTGCTGTGTTAGCAGTAGCTGTTGCATCGCGCGAGTCATAGTATACTTAATGCATTGCAAAGCGTTTATAGGTGACGGTAACCGCTTTACATCAGGTGGGTCGTCCGACGTTGTAATAAAAAACCGGTTTGCACTCCGGGAGTGCCGGCAGAAGTGAAAACTTGAACATTAACGTTGTGCATTTTTAAATATTTTGGAATGGTTATACAAGTACTATCTATGTGGTAAAATACAATATTCATTTATTGCGCTATCGTACGCAAACATGACAATTTATATTACATTAAAAATTGAACACTTCAGAACTATTACAATTATTTTACATTAAAAAGTTTATCTCTCAGAAAAATCAACTTTCATCCATAATTTCAACGACTCTTTCACCATCACCATTTCCAGCATCATCATCGCCAATCTCTAAAACTCAAACATACATACACACTCGCGCAAGTGCCCTGCGCCGCTTAAACCAGACAACGATGTTGATAAACTACGTTGAACGAAACGCGTAAACGCCAACAATTTCATGGCGCTTACAACGTTTTGGTCGCGAGAAAATAATGCCCTATGAACGATCTAGCGCTTCATGTTTTAATTGTTTAATTAGAGTAATAATGTTTTAGCGCTACAGCGAACTTAAGTTCTAATTCTCACCAAAATCTTACGGTCAGGGTCACGTGTCCTGACGCGTGTTTAACATTTTTTACTCATCCCAAAAAGTGCGCAACGCCGCTAAAGAAGTTTTCACTTCAAAAATCTTCCTACCGTTGTCCCGTTTCCTATCCATTAAGATTGGCGGGGTCCGCTATCTCTAAGCCTTAGGGTTTGGCGCGACCTCCACAACCGTAAGGTAAAACAGACCATTGTTAGGTTAATTCATTGAGGCCCATTATATACTTGTTGCCATAACGCGCATGGCGGAATTCAACAGTCTGGGCCTCAACGGGTTAAGTAACACGTCATACGAAATTTTTTTAGGCGTGCAAGTTACGTCACGGCATTTTCCTTCATCGCCGTGAAAGTATTAGATTTTAATTAGATTATAATTAGAAATATGTATCTATTCTACATAATATCCAAAAACACTAATTTAGTTGTACATGCTAGGATTAGAACTTGAGATCGACGGTTTATAGACGGGTTCTTTATCTAATGTACTATGAATTAGCACATTTTTGAAGTGACAACTTCTTTAGCGGCAGCTACCTTTTTGTTTACACACTGCTCACCATCAGGCAGGTCGTACGCTTGTTCACACCTTAGTGTTATAAAGTAATACTAGAACAATGTGAAAATAAATATGATGTAATGACAAAAATTGAAACGGGTATGCAGAGATGATTCGGATATTTGGAAATAATGAATGACAAAAGAGTTACGAAAGAAACACTTCGATACACACCGAGCAAGAGTGAACGGTGGTATCGGCAGAGGCAACCCTAGACGAACACATATAGATCATTTAATTGGAAATGTGTTGAAACAGGGCCAAATCAAAAGCACCCGAAACTAAAGAGCATGCGAGGTTGGTGAGTGTAAAATAGGCGAGAGGTATGCTGGGATCAGCGCCTGGCGTTCCGTAGACTCTGCCTACCACAATGGGGGACAGGCGTGTTAATATGTATGTATGTAACTAGTCTACATCTGAATCTATTTAGTGAACAACGCTGAGCTTCATACGCGTTGAGCCCTTGCTCACATAAATTCTATTTATATTATACCCTCATTAAAAACATATTTATCAAGAATAGAATAATGCATCAAGCATTTAAAGGGTTAATCCAACGTACGTGAGAGGGAACTGTTATGTGTCATCGAAAATGACATTTCGGCATTTGAAAATAGAACGCGCAGACGAGCGAACAAGCCCTTTGCAGCTAATTTATTGGCTCTCGACGCTCGTTACCGTCTCGTTCTAAATTTGAACGGTTTTGACGTTTGTCTATGGTGTTTAACTGTCTTTGGACACGTGGATATTTCTGTCTGACAAATGTTTTTTTTTTAGGATTCCGCACGCAAAGGGTGCCAAAGGAACCCTATTACAAAGGCTTTTTTTAAGGCTCTCCTTCTATAAAGCGGTTACAGTACCGTCTGTTGACGCTTGCAATATATAAAGTATCACTCAACTTTTACCACCCCTACTGATAACACAGCACCTCCTTAGGAGCTTATTGGTAACATCAGTCACTCGCAAGAACGCAACAACCACCCAGGGAGTTATTATTTGGCTGCGGTTTTCTGTGAGGTGGAGGTACTTCCCCAGATGGCTCCTTTGGTGCGCCCTACGGAATCGAACCCACGAGCGTTGTCCTAACGTAACATAAAGCCCGTCATAGACGTAACTATAATATATCTTAAGATAGCATGCTACAATAAGAAATAATTACGAAACAGATAACAACGCAAAAGAACCACCAACTATGAACCACATACCATGACCAAATTGATCGTGTTCTCTCAGAAGGTGATGTCAGGAGCCTTAGAAACCAACCGGCGAGCGTGCATGAGAAGAGTTATAAATGTTAAAGAAGTGAGCGAAGTGTGTAAGGACAGAGTCATGTGGCTCGGTTGTCTCTACCTACCCCGCAAGGGATTTGGCGTGAATTTATAGATAACGTGCTGTGTTGCTCTAAATATATGAAACTCAGTGAATTTGTATTTTTCCTGTCACATCATGTTCCATACTTACAGAGTGAGACAGCACTTTATCTTACGATATATTATAGCTACGTCTGTAGTGGGCTCTAGGGCTCTGCTATCTGTCTGACGGTCTATCACAGGCCGTCGGCATTGCTTAAAATGTTTATGTAATAAAAATTCTACCCCTTTACCTATCAAGACCACCCCAAATTGAGCATAAAAAAATCTTTCGGAACTCATTCACAAACGGCAAGGCGGTTTCTTCGTAAACGTTCTATTTTTAAAACATTTCACTGTCAACTGTCAAACTCGATGACAGATGGCGCTTATTGCGAGCCGCGGGATAAGGCGGGGATTTGTGGAAACGCCGCCATTTTCTGAACGTTCTATATTTGAAATTAAGCAAGGAGGCACGTTTCGGCTATTAATTAGGAGAGGGGAAGTGTTACATTTTTAAAAGCCCCATTTGTATTTTTTTTTAATTTTCGTATGCAACGGTTACCGTCAATGATCTCTATTTTTTTATGATTTAAAGGAATCTTTCAGCTTAGTTTGAAATCAGGTAAATCCTAGACGGAGGCAATTTACGCCCTTTAAGGACACGGTGTTTGACATATGTGTTCAAACAGAAGGAGAGACGTCTGCTTCTCGCTTTTGTAATTCTTGGAGTCTTGCACTGGCCTGCAAGCACTGAACCCGCGTAACCGTCACGTTCAGATAAATATATATAGCCTGACTTCCTTTGACGTCTTGAGAATAAGATGCTATGCTTAGTAGGTAATGTAGAAACTATTAATGGGAAAATTTGGATTTATTATTTTATTTATTACATACACACACACATATATATATTCTACTTTATGTACATATATCTTAAAAACCACAACACAAGTTACAAGTTTGTAAAGCTATGAAGTTTTCACTTCTAGTGTGTAGTCCTACGATTGTCTTTTTTTTAGAAACACAAATCCTTAGGCATATTTAGGTACCGAACCCCGCCAATCCTGATGGAATAAGAAACGGAATAACCCTAAGAAGAAAAAGGTCGGTCTATTTTTGCCTTGGGTAGCTGTCTTCATCGCCACTCATAAAAAAATATATTGATCTGTGCGTTACCATTAATAAATAGGAAGTTCGTACAACTAAATTATTCCGCGGATGGCACAGCCCTTGACGCGGGTCATGACTATATTCGCACTTCTGCAATATGTAAATATACATATTGTCTCTTTCTAACACGGGGCGCTTTCAAAAAAAATGGTGGACTAGCTACGGAACAATTTGAAAAATGAACAGGCTGTATTTTCGAATATCATTTTCCATTTCAATGTGCGAAAAATCGTTAGCGTAGGTATATTTGCATTCTAATATTAAATTGAATATTTTTTTTATACTTCGAAAGTCATACAAGCATACCGGATGTAAAGCGGGTTACAGTGGCATAAAAACGCTTGAACACTGAGTATAAGAAAATAGCTTTACTTGATCACTACACACAGAGCTTGTCAAAATATTATTTTTATAATTGTACGTCATAATAGTATTTTTGCATTCTAATATTAAATTGTTTATTAATGTTTGTCATTACTCTAAAATCTTATTAACTTTTTGGAGTAATGACAAACATTTGTAATTATTCCAAAAGCACCCCCTAAGTTTATTAATTATCCCGTGTATTGAATGAAATTGTTCTTTTGTGTTAGACGTTTTCATTACAAACTGAAAGTGGGCTAGATTTGTTTCCCGAACCTCAGTACATTTTGATTGTTTCGTTCGATCGTTTTACAAAACAAACATAAATGTCTTTGCACAAAACAAACAGATCTCCCCCCCACAATACTTGCCAATACAATTATCCGTCAAGATTAAACCGCAATTATCTGCATAAATCCGGTTGGATCCGGAAAAAACCGGCTCGCCGGCGTTTAAAAACTTGCCGTATAAATCAGGGACACGTAAGCTAGCTTATTAAGAGTTACCTTAAAACCGCTCGGGGTGTGTCTACGTCATAAATTTTAGGACTCCGCCTTGAGTAATGAATCGAACTACACAAAGAGATGTGGAGTCGTGTTCGGTTTTTTTTTATACAACGTCGGGAGGCATACAAGTATACGGTTCACCTGATGTAAAGTGTTTACCGTAACCTATGAACGCTAGTGATACATCAAATATCACTCGGGTGATGCCACCTACGCTGCTAGCACAGGAACTCCTTGGGAGCTTACTCGTGACCTCACTCACACGCAGGAACACAACAACCCACTAGGGAGTTGTTATTTGGCGGGCTGCTTTGATGCCCCTACCTCTCTCACAAGCACTCGGGTCAAGACAAACAAACATGTTCATGCACACAAATGCTTGTTGTGTGTGAGAATCGAACCCACGAGCGTTGGTGTCAAAAGTCGCATTATTAACCGCTGCGCCACCGAGCTCATCTTACTCGGTTTATAAAGATTTTGACAATCCCTACAGTAATGTCGAATTATTTATTCCTCAACAAAATTCATTGGTCCAAATGATTTGTAGTACATACGTATAAATTAAAACTTACATTGGCTTAAAATTACCCAAAAATAGCCGTGAGTTAAGTCGCAAATTCAACTTTATAAGCGACGGATCTGTCGCTGGGACCTTACTAATATATAATATATTTTCATAGATCAGTAGAGTATTCCCGTTGCCTCGGAATGCCAATATTCAAACGGATTCGAATAGTTTTCACTCAGATTCCATACATTTTGTACTATGCCAAATCTTTTAGTGTGTATATATGCGGCACGACTATGGAACTCTCCTCCAATTGATGTAAAAATGGCACAAACGATTAATTCATTCAAATCGAGCGTAATGAAACACTTGGTCAGTAATTCAGATAGTTTGGACTACTACTTCGGAGCTTACTGGTGACCTCACTCACACGCAGGAACCCAACAACCCTCTTCTAGGGAGTTGTTATTTGCCTGCGGTTTTCTGTGAGGTGGAGGTATTTCCCCATGCGGGCCTACCTCTCTTAAAACATCCAGACCAAGTCAAACAGACATGTCCATGCATACAAATGTTTGCCTTGTGTGGGCATCGAATCCACGAGCGTTGGTGTCAAAGTCGCGTCATTCACGAAAGAGCCACAAAGGTCGGCAAAAAAAAAAAATTTTGGACGCGCGGATATCTCTTTGTTTTCCTTCACCGCCGAACAAGTGATCTATTTGTCTATGACTTTACGTCAAATCTCTTGCGGGGTCGGCAGAAAGCACCCAGGGCCATAAGACGCGGTCCTTACACACTTCACTCGCTTCTTTAACATTCATAACTCTCGTTCATGCACGCTCGCCGGTTTCTAGGACTCTTGACATCACCTTCTGATAAAACACGACCAATTTGGTCATGGTATATCATCTTCGTCTTGTATATCTGTTTCGTCATACTTTCATCCTGCATTCTTTTCAGGAACACCATTCATATATGAAATCTATATGTTTATCTGTGTGTTTGTCTGTCGCTTTTTTTCGAATTTTGACTTCAGATTCGGATTCAGCATCAAAAAGTAGAGTAGGAATGTTCAGGGACACCGTTCCTATCTCTAAAGGAACATGGTCAAAATGTCCGACAAATAAAAAAAAAATTATTGTTATATAATTGACGAGCCAGGTGTTCCTCTGGCAATGCAAGCTTGCGCATTCTCAACTGGTTACATATCCGAACTCTTCTTTTTCTCTCTTGTTCTTATCTCTTACACCGACACTCTCTTTCAGCCTAACTCTCTTTTTTAAGACATCATATATATATATATATGTATGTGTATATATATATATATCATCCGAACAAGTAATAATTACAAACATGTTCATAAATCCGAAAACGCGACTACACGTCCACACATGGATTTGAACCGAGGACCAGTTAATAGGCCGATTTATCCACTGCTCTAATAAGTTGACGTTAATTCTGACATCCTAAATTATTGTAAACATTGTAACTATTTGCTCCGTTCTTTCTGCCTACCCTGCAAAGGTTTTCGCTTGAAGAATATACGGATTTTAAATATCTTGTATACCAACATTATATACGACTCTACCGCCGTCTCTGTTCCTTCAAACAGCGTTTTAAACTCCCTGGATTTACTTTAAAGTTATTTCCATAAACTTACAAATCTTGCACAAATAACAGTCTAATTCAAACCTTATGCAGTATGTCATAAGGTCGTAATGTAATAATGATGTGTTTGTTTAGACGTCTGCCTTGCAAGTATCATTAATATTGTACGTGTAATTTGTTTAATTTTACCAATTTTGGAGGTACCTTTTAACCTTTGCTTAATGGGGGTAGACAGAGAGGAAAACTGTGATTTACAGAATAAGGTGGAGGTACCTCCCGAGATGGGCTGGTAGACTTCTTTTTTATGATTACTTTTTATAAACACGGTGGAAATGCGAGGGTTGCACAAAATTTCTGACATAAATCTCGTAAACCGCATTCGCAATGATTATGTTACAAAGAGAGTTTGTCTGAAAGAGAGTGTCAATGTTAAATAAGAAGAGTCATGCTCCGTTGGTTCGGATATGTAGAAAGAATGCAGGAAAAAGAATTACGAAACAGATATAGAACGCGAAAGTAGCCAAGACTTACCTACCATTACCAAATTGATCGTGTTTCATCAGAATCATGTCATGGTCATGTCAGTCATGGTGATGTCAGGAGCCTTAAAAACCGATGAGAACTTAATCTTAGGAACTTGACGTCACTCACTCGTAGAAACACCACAACCCTCCAGGTAGTTGTTCCTTGGCTGCGGTGTTTCTGTGAGGTGGAGGTACTTCCCCAGATGGGCTGGTTTGATGCGCTCTACCTATCTTTATCAATTGTCCTATTCGATTAAATAGTTTCCGAGGAATACGAGACAACAAGCCAAGGGCGACTCGTAAACGAACGGTTCCGTTTCATTGTATCAACACAACGGAATCCCACACAGGACAAACATTTGTTGGCATGAACATCCCACACAGGACAAACATTTGTTGGCATGAACATCCCACACAGGACAAAAATTTGTGGCACCTACTGGGGAAGGAACTCCGGTTGAAAGAAAATCCCACTGCAACCATTACTGTGATTTAAATACACTTATTTATCTATCTAGTCGTATATCCTCAAAGGTTAAGATCCTAAGAAAATGTCAAGGTTTTCTTGGTTGGTGCCGAAGTACTGTCGAGTGCATAAATGCAGATATTAAAATGTTCCAAAATTGATTAGTAAATAATTATTAAACACCACAAAGTAATTATAGGATCTTGAAACAGTAGTGATAGTGGATAAAGAACCGGTTTATTGACCATTTGATACCCAGTTCGAATCCTGGCTTGTACCACTGAAGTCGTGTTGTCGGATTTATATACATATTAGTAATTATCACGTGCACGGCGTGTGACCTTATCTAAAACAGATCTAGTTTCCCCTCTGGATTCAAAATCAGTGTTTTCGCCAAATCCTTAGTTAGGCTTAGTTAGAGCCCGCCAATCCTAATAGACGAGAAAGCGGCATATCTCTAAGAAAAATAGGTTAATAATTAACCACTAGAAAAAAATATACAATAACACAATCAAATTAAGTGTAAAAAGCTTAACGCAATGTCTTGCAGAGTATCTACATATAAATGGCAAACACAAAGCAGTTTAGTACATTTCTCAACAGTTTTTTTTGTTCAGTGACTATGGACGAGTTAACAGTAAAAAAAATTTCGAAATAAACATACATAATTTTTTTATACGCTTGTTTCTCATTGTACTACGCAGCAACTATGAAACACCAGGTGCACAGATCCAAACATACCTCTCTCGCCTCTTCCAAGCATATCAACCTCTTCGTGCGTACTCTTCGGAAACATTAGGGGAAAAAATGGTAAACATACAAAATTCACATACGTTTTCCTCAGATCGATACTGATATGATAAAGTGGAAAAGTTCGTTTGTTTGCTCGAACGGGCGACTTCGTCTGCGCGTGTCCTGGTATCTTATCGGAACCACTTTTTCTTACTTTCTTTCGTTTTGCTCAGTTTCTAAAAACCGTGTCGTGATATTGAAAAACCTCCTTAAATTGGACTGCCAAGTGAAAAAAGAATTTTTCGAAATCCGACTGGTAGTTCGACTGATTAGCGCATTCAAACAAACAAACAACATCCAGGCCAACACGGGCCAGCAACAACATCGAGCTTCGCTCGTTGGGACGAACACTAGTGTTAATAAATGTGTATTTTATTCAAAGTAAAAGTAAGTTATAGAAATTGACGACTTGAAAGCAAAACATTGGCAATTTTCTTTTGCCATTTCTTCTTCGCCAATGGTCATTTTCGAAATGCTGGTAGATAAAAAAAAGAAATAAAAACTATGAAAAAATAATAAGATACGATAATGAGAATGTAAGACGTGTCTAATTGGCCGTGAGGGCCTAATGGCAAATAAATAGATTGAAACTTATTTATTTTTTCCAAATTATTCTGCACTTATGCACTCGATTGTACTGTGCTTTCGTAACATTTAGTTTTAGCATAAACCCCTAATGACGTAACTCAATGGACGTTACAGAAATATAAAACCACATTCGTTATCATTTCTATAAATATACTATTCAAATTGGGAGTCTATTATTCATTTGAAGATATCCTTATCAAGTTAATGCATTTAACTTGTACACGTAATGGGGCCGTATCTCTAGATAGCGACAAAACTCTATCTATTTGAAGTGGTCTAGAGGTATCATGTCAAATAAAAAGTGAATACGTTACACGCGGCTTGAAGCTATATAACAAATTACTTAAAAACTCTTGTATGACCAAACCTACTTTGGTTCCGTATCTTTAAAGGTGGGAATCCTAATGCTATCACTTTAAATTCTATATGAATTTTGTATTAGAAATCATAAACCAAAACCTATAGAGTACTTTCATGGACTTAGGATCAATATCGTAAGAAATAAGGACGTTGCCCGCAATACTGGAAAACACCAAAATTTGTCATTTTAAGACTATGTTTTTCAAATCAGTAGGTACATATCAATGACGAAGCAGATATACAACATAAAAGTTGAAGGATGTAGGAGTCGAGGAAAGCCAAGACTTACCTACCATGACCAAATTGATCGTGTTCTATCAGAAGGTGATGTCAGGAGCCTTAGAAACCGGCGAGCGTATATGAGAAGAGCAGTGTATTAAAGAAGCCAGTGAGGTGCGTAAGGATCGGGTCACGTGGCGTTCGGTTCTCTCCGCCTACCCCGCAAGGGATTTGGCGTGAAGTTATAGATAGATAAAAATTAAGCATCTCATCAAATCCTAGATCTTCGTTAGGATAACTCGCAGAGTACGAACACTGATTGCCCAGTGGATGAACGGCCTATTGAGCAACAGGTCCCAAATTCGTGTTATGGTATTTATGTATATATTTGTAATTCTCACTTACTTGGCGGTGATGAAAAACATCGTGAGGAAACCCGCACATCCAAGAAATTATATTTCGATGGACGTGTGACCTAGCCTAAGGAAGGTCTAGTTTTCCCTCTGGGTTGTGAAGGTCGGACTGCAGTCGCTCCATGTCAAAGTCAGTATTTTCACCAAATCTTTAGGCTTAGGTAGTGGACCTCGCCAATCCTAATGGAGTAGGAAACGGGATGACGCTTGTAAAAAGAAAGAACTCGAAAAGAAAGAGTACGAGGTCAGGACTTTCTGCAGGATGAAGTTAACGCTTATTCGCTAAATGCTAACAATATCTTTGTTATATTGTCGTGTGCGAAGATGATCTAACAGGATGCGGCTTCTCGGTCATCCTTCTCATACTTTTTATGTACAGTCGATCAGGGTAACTTAAGCCTTCAATATAAAATTGCCCCAAAATTTCAAATGCATATTATAGATTTTTTTTTGCTATGATTTTATGTATTTCAAACTAGATTTGTAAACATCGATTCTAATATATCTTCGTAAATGCTAAGATTCTGCCAAATAATTGACATCTATCATTGTTGAGACGTCAGTTGCTTTTTTCTGTGGTGTGAATAGAGCGGTTTGTTACGAAAGCGCCAAAAAGTTGCCTGCTGTGTTGTCATTTGAATACTTAAGGAGGCAAGTGTTATTTTAAAGTGTCTCATATGTGTCTATCTATTATTTCTTTCAAAAATTACGAGAGTTAATTAGCTAATTCCCATGATATTGCTATAAATATTGAACAGGTAAATTATTACCGGTGAATAAGGGTAACTTGAGCCCGGGCCAAAGTTCAAAATTCTCAAAATATTTGAAGGAGATATATTCGATAAGTGTGAAGAAAGGGCAGAGGAAGGAGACATAACACATGAAGAAGAATGTGGTTTGGATATAGCACAGGAGGATTTTTTTCTATAGAGACATACGAAGTACATGACGGTAGACTGGAACTTCAGATGATTAGTGATAATGTGATAAAGGCCGTGGCTCAGTTTTGCATAATGAATGATACAAATATCATACGAATGCTGAATGACACTAATATTCAAAGAAAGAAAGGTATTTTATCATATAAGACGACTTCCTGGCCATGGAATGGAATGGAAATTTTTCAAAGTTTAACCCCATGATGTAGATGTAGGATTAAATAAAATTTTAATTATTTTGATACTTTTTTCATTGTCTTAGCTATATGGTAAGCCAGTAAATAAGTTAAAAACGCATTGTTCACCAAAAAAATAAGATTGAATAAAAACTGTGTTGATTTTCCTATGGCAATAATTTATTTACCCGTTTTAGTACTAATAAATGAAAACGAATGTATACATAATTATTGTCTATGGCCCTCAGCTGTAGTTTTTATGGTAAATATGCAGGCCAATGTTAGCAAAATGCTTTAAATAAAATAAAATATGCAAAAACAACCTAAAACTGGGACCTGGGCCAATCCAAGCCCAACTCACAATCTAACATTGGCCCAGTGGTTAAATGGATTTTTTGAAACTATTTTCCTAGAGATTATTGGTAAATGAGTAAATTTTTTGGAAGTAGGCTACATAAAGCCACCATAACAAGTGTATCTTTTTGAGTAACGTATTATTTTGAACATTGGTCTAACTTTTTATGTGCAAACTGGGCCAAAGTTAGCCAGATTGACTGTATTTATTGGAAACAAAACATTTCTTTCATCATGATGTAGCGGGAGAAAATAAATCATGTTTCTCGTTTGCCTCATTTTGTTGGACTGTTTACTGTTTTTTCCCTGGATTCACGTTTGATGTCCTATTACGATAGTCTCCGTCCGGAAAGTCCGTAGTCGAATTTAGCAACATTTTGGTACAACAATCGTCACAACGTTGTTTCTGTTCTGACGTTTATTGGTAAAAAAAATCTTACGCCTACTTCCAAAGTTTCCCAACTTTTGAATGTTAATGTATTATTTTTAATGTGAGGCTGGCTATACCCATTCCCAAATTTCCTTAAACCACCCCGTCGCACCGATTTGCGGACGGTGGATTTTTTGTAATATTTCATTATATGGAACATACTAACCACTTTACGTTCTTTTTTTTTTAAATATCGAAAATATGATTAGATTCAATCTATCTACGTTTCATATTAAAAGTATACTTGTGGCAAAATTTTCAGAAAATCACTATGTTTTCTTCTTTCAATTGCAAGCCAAGCTCCTGTTTTAGATGGTCACAAAATTTTGCACTATCCGAAAAGGATTTAAGTTTCTCTTTTAAAAGCATAAATAAGTCGATATTACTCACAATTTTTTTATATCGATCGCAAATATTTGAGAATTGCAATGAAAGATAGTTTATACACTCGAAATTTATATATGCCAGAACTGAATCCTTCTAGGCTTAAACTTCATTCAATAATGTACTGTATGTACAAGATCAGCTATTTAAGGTAAATACCACAAAATATGTTGTAAGCTTACAGGTTGGTTACAATCTGTATAAATCAGACTGAATACATATCATTATATAAGCAGACAATAGTAATGTCTAATGTCTTCTAGAAATGTACGAACAGAATTTGCCAGGCTCTGAGATTGATTGAGGAGAATAGGGTACGTCATCTAGATAACGCGTTATCTGTTTTACACAAACGGTACGAACGAAATCACTGATAATATAATTACCTTTGTTTGAAACTAGTGGCTCAATCGGCACGAATTTTATAAACAAAATCGTAAAATTTAAATCTATTTAGTAATAATGCGTTTGCTTCATTTTTATTAATGATAACGTAAATTAAACTCTAATATATAGTATACATTTCCAGAAGTACCTAAGTTGAGCTTCATTTATCTGAAGAACGGGACAGTCCGGGACAATGCTATGTGTGTGGTGCTATACAAAAATACCCGTAGATTAAACTTATAAATATCAAGTTGAGATCTGTCAAGACTTGGTGCTTATAGAGCAAGTTAGATATCGTCCCATCAATTTTTCTCGTAAAAATAATATTTACAAAAAAATGTCCTAACAACATCTGACCGGCTTAATTAGGACTTTCGATTGGCATGAAGAAAAAAATGATATGTTACACATGACCGGCTTAATTAGGACTTTCGATTGGCATGAAGAAAAAAATGTTACACAAATCTAATGTCCGCAAATCCGAAAACCGTCACAGCGTGCGTCGGTGATATGTCGACTTTATTCCTCGGTGGTCACAGGCGAAGGTTGAATATCCATACGTAACACTACTGGGCTGCACTCGTTGGTTTCTTTTCCATACTAAATTTAGCGAGTTATATAACTTTAATTAAGTCTATTCGAAAACTTCCTACTCTTACAATTTTTTTCTGATTAAATTCGTTGTGAGTTCCAAGGTGGTTCCAAGGCAGCTGTAGTTTAACCCCCGGGACAGCAATGGACTTCACTGTTCATTGCCTTTTTGTGGTCGCCGCTGTTAATTCTGGCTACACAGGAGATACAGTGGTGGGAACGAGTGGAGGGCCTGTCCCATAAAAAAAACGTTAATTATTTAACATCGTACCTTAGCGCAATAACGATTTATACCCATTTTCGTCTTTATGTAATCGAAATAGAATATTAAGTGATTTAAAATTACAACTCTCGCATTCTTTATAGATCTGTTTTTACGCAAATTGGTACGTAAATAAATAATAGGAGAAATGCTTCAAAAGAAATGTAAAAAATTCATTCAGATTTAGTTTAATTATTCAAGAGTTTATATAACTGTATTTGGAATTGAATCAGCTAGTGATTTTTTCATAAGGGCCCTGGATTACTTATTTTATTTTATATATTTTTTTTGTCAATCAACAGCATTTACATAAACTTCTCGTAACAATCTAAATTATTATGTTGATACTGTTGATTGTAGGCGATTGGTGGAATTTTGAAGACATCTCGTTAATGTTAATTCTTGCACTTGTACAGATTCCACTTCACAATCTTATTTATTAATTATTTTTTCCGACCGGTTTCGCCTTTACGGCTTTGTCAAAAAATACATTAACGAGAATCTAAATTATATTGTTAAGAGAATATAATCTCGAATGAGCTTCCCTGCCGGGGTTTTCCCAAGGGACTACACAGCGTGGGGTTCTTCAAGAATAGGTTCTTACAGGGTCGGCAACGCAAGAGAGGACACCACTGGTTTTGGTGCAAATGTCCATATGCTACGGTAACCGCTTACCATCAGGCAGGCCGGTCGTTTGTTTTACCTTTGTTTTGGGAGTACCAGTTGGATTTGTTTTTTTTTTTTGCATTTGAAAGACTAATTCTTGAGGAAGTTTATAGGCTATTCACCATCACGATTCTAAAGTAAGCCGATAAAAAGAAATAAAGTAGAAAAGGCTGTTCCCACAGGATAGCAGGGTAAGCCAAGTCGCGACCTGGAGCCAGTATAACATAATGGTCACAATCAAACATATAAGTACCGATTACAATTTGACACGACATTTTGAAATATGGTATGTATGTATATTTCACGCCAGGTCCCTTGCAGGGTAGGCAGAGAGAACCGAGCGTAAGACGCCGAAATATAGTCAAATAATTATAAATTATAATAATGTGTTATAATTAAGAGGTATTTTTTTAAGAGAGGTAGTGCGCATCAAAGCAGCCGTCTGTCAGCCGTCATCAAAGTCTGGGGAAGTACCTTCACCTCACAGAAAACCGTAGCCAAATAACAACTCCGTAGAGGATTGTTGTGTTCCTGCGTGTGAGTGAGAGATCACCAGTAAGCTCGCATGGAGTTGATGTCAAAAGCAGCACAGGAGGCATCGCGCGATTGATAATTAATATATCGCAAGCGTTTAATAGGTGGACCGCATGCTTATTTGCCTCCTTACGAGTATAATAGTTATATATCAATTAGCTGGTTTGAGCCGTTTTAGCTCGGTTCTCTGTGCCTACCCCGCAAGGGCATTACCGTGAAAATGTAGATATTTATAATAAGTTTATGTAAACAGTTCAATATTATTTGAAAATTAATTTTTGTCTAACTGATGACAAACAAAATGGCGCTTACATTAGCATCACGAAAATTTGCGCCGAAAAACTCCTCTTTATTAGGTAGATGGCGTAAAAAACAAAAGGGTACATTCGAGAAGAAAATTGTTAGAATTAAATGAAAGGAATATTATTTTGTTATTGTAGGCTAACGTAATAATTACAATATATGAATATGATATGAATTAATATTGTGTATGAATGATATGAATTAAAATTTAATAGACTTCAAAAATATGAGGTTTCTATATGCCACGTATTTAGGTTTTTATGTATGTGTTGTGTCACTGTTGTGCGTAATATTATAAGCGGCGAAAACAATATCCCATATAATTTTTGTAGAAATTGGATGATAAAGGATTATGAAATAAAAACTTTGAATTGAATCCGTTTTTGTAGCAGTCGACACCAGTAAATATTTAAGTAACCTTGTAATTAAACTTCCAATACAATGAATAGCTTTTTCTATTCTTCTTAGCGTTACTCCGTTTCCTAATCCATTAGGATTGGCGGGGTCGCTACCTAAGAGTAATGATTTGGCGAAGGTATTGATTTTTTACCTCCACAACCCAGAGGAAAAGCTAGACCTTTCTTAGGTAAGGTCCTTCCTTAACTTCAATGCAGTCAGATCTCTACAACCCAGAGGGAAAACCAGACCTTTGTCACACGGATTGCGAAATTTAATTTCTTTGATGTGTGAGTTGTTTCTTCACCGCTGAGTGAGTGATAATTACAAATATGTACATTGATCGAAATCACGAATTTATAGGTAGATGCCAGGATTCGATCCGGGAACCAGTTGGGCAATAGCCCGGTTCTTTATTCCCTGGGCTATCACTGCTCCTAATGTCTGTGCCATATTTTAAAAATAATCCTTTTAATAAATTTTCTGAAACGTACCATTTTCTTCTCGACTGTATCAATCCAGGTCGTCGCGTCTGCGTAAATGAACGCTGCATAAATAAATCGGACAGCTAGTCGAGCCATATTACTAAGAAGTGGGGACTCGGGAGCTGATGGCAACACTGAATAAACATCATGTGGGCTTTGAGGAAAGTGCTATTAATAATCAAATCGAATTTTTCCAAATCTGACGACCCCAGTGGCGGAGAGGTTAGCAACGCTACTTTAACTCCAGAACTCGTGGGTTCAGGCCCACATAGGACGTACATTTGTGTGCATTAACATGTCTGTTTGTCTAGTCCTGGGTGTTTTTAATAGAGATGGACGCATGCAGATTGTCTCGCTGAGATCTTCCAGCTTATATAGAAAACTGTGTCAAATAACAACTCCCTTGGAGCGTTTTTCAGTTCCCGCCAGTGAGTGTTGCTGTGTTAGTGGCAGGTGAAGCACCGCACTAGCACTACTGACTACATGGCAAGCGTTCATACGCTACAGTAATCACTGTACGTCAGGTGGGCTGTATGATTTATGCCTTCCGACGGTGTATCGGTGAGTTATGATTTTCCATGGCTCTTACGTCCTTCCACTTTAGCTTTGTGTGTCTCTTTCTCTTTCGTCAATTTTAATCCCGCATTCTTTCTACGTGCCTTGATACGAACATTGCAACGTTCCAACGGAGCATGCCTTTTTTATCTTAATACCGACACTCTCTTACAGAACAACTCATTCCTACATCATCGCTGCAAACGCAGTCAGCAATCGTTACATCACAGTTTTTGCGCAATGCCCGCATCTCGCCCACGTTTATTCTACTTTAATGCTATCTCTGTTATAGCAGAGACAGCATTATGGCTGGAAGAGCTGTGTATACTCAAGATAATGCTCTCTCTCTCACGTTAGTGCTGGGACTAGCACCGCATTGTGTACAGCAAGCTGAGCCTTCTGGCTAAGAGAGGTAGGGCGCATTAAAACAGCCCGTCTGGGGAAATACCTCCACGTCACATAAAACCGCAGCCAAATAACTCCCTAGAGGGTTGTTGTATTCCTGCGTGTGACCTTACAGTAAGATCCTAAGGATTAGCTGTGTTAGGAGCAGAGGTGGCTTGGCGCGAGTGATACGTCATGTATTGCAAGCGTTCATAGGCTACGGTAACCGCTTTACATCAGGTGGGCCGTATGTTTGTATGTCTCGCGACGTTGTATATAAAGAAAAACATTGTTTCTTGCACTCACAGTCTCCACAGAATAACATTAACAGATTATCGGATTACGTTCCATCCTTGCTAAAAACTCTTCCACCGTGCATACATCAAACATAAATTATTAATATAATGAACTTCACTTTATAATAATAAGCATTTTTTTATCATAACAAATCACTCTTACATTTTTATTATTAGCAAGAAGGTCGAAATGGGATGAACCCGTCGGGCTGACTACGAAACGTTTCTTTGCGTCGATTTTTAAATAGAAATTAAAACTATTTAGATATTTATTGATAAAGAAATTCACTTTAAAATTATAAGCTAACTTTTATGGTGGGGATCACTCTTGATATTTATATTGTGTTTGCTAGCAAAAAGTCGAGTTTGGATGCAGCCGTCGGCTGTCTATGCCACTTTCCTTGGCATCATTTTTAGGGTTCCGTACCCAAAGGGTAAAACGGAACCCTATTACTGAGGCTCCGCTGTCCGTCCGTCCGTCTGTCACCAGGCTGTATCTCATGAACCGTGATAGTTAGACAGTTGAAATTTTCACAGATGATGTATTTCTATTGCCGCTATAACAACAAATACTAAAAAATAGAATAAAATAAATATTTAAGGGGGCTCCCATACAACAAACGTGATTTTTTTGCCTTTTTATAGATAATGGTACGGACCCCTTCGTGCGCGAGTCCCACTCGCACTTGGCCGATTTTATTTAAATTGGTATTAAAGTTGTTTAAATATTTATTGACGAAGAAATTCACTTTTTATATTATAAGCTAACTTTTATGGTGAGGATCGCTTTTGATACTTATATTGTGTTTGCTAGCAAAAAGCGTGAGTTGGTATGCAACCGTCGGCTGTCTACAAGACGTTTCTTTGTGTTGGGTTTTAAATCGGTATCAAAACTATTTAAATATTTATTGACAAATAAATTCACTTTAAAATTTTAGCTAACATTTGTGGGATCACTCTTGACTTGTTAAAGAAGTGAGTAAGGTGTGTAAGGATCGAGTCACATGGCGCTCGGTTCTCTCTGCCTAGCCCGTAAGGGATTTGGCGTCTAGTTATAGATAGATCACTCTAGACATTGTGATTGCTAACAAAAAGTCAAGTTGGGATACAGCCGTGGGCTGTCCGTGCGACGTTTCTTTGCATCGTTTTTTAAATCGGAATTAGAACTATTTAAACATTTATCGGCGGCACGGCAGAGAACAAAAAAGGGTTTGTGTTAGAGAGGGATAGATATAGTTTGCGTTTAATATTATATTCCTTAGCTCTTGGATTGGGTTTTTTTTTATTAGAACATCGGAATGCACAAGCGTTCGACTCACCTTTTTAACTGAGTACCGTACCCTATGAACGTTGCCACCTCTGTTGCTAACACAACAACTCCTTAGGAGTTTTCTGGTGACGTCACTTACACGCCAGGAACACATCAACCGTCCGGCGAGTTGTTATACGGCTGAGTTGCTTGACAAGCTCGCTGGCGCAGTGATGAAACGCGCTGTTACGTTACTTTGACTCCAACGCTCGTGGGTTCGATTGCCACGCAGAACAAACAATTGTGTGTATGAACATGTCTGTTTGTCTTGGTCTCGGTGTTTTTAAGAAAGGTAGGATGCCAAGCAGTTCAACTGGCGAAAAGTACCTCCACCTCACAGAAAACCGCGGCCAAATAACAAACTCCCTAGATGGTTATTGTGTTCCTGCGTGTGAGGGAGGTCACCAGTAAGCACCTAAGGATTTACTGTGTTAGCAGCAGAGGTGGCGTCGCGCGAGTTAATGTATAGAAAACGTTTATAGGATACGGTAAACGCTTTACAACAGGTAGGCCATATACTTGTATGCTTCCCGAAAAAAAAATCTCTAGACAGGCTGCTTTAATGCGCCATATCTTAAACCTACTTTTTCTACTGGAATGTGTAAATCTTCAAAGAAATCAACTACTCTGCGTTACAAACAGTTCTCAATTTACATTTGTAACTTTGTTGTCACTATTAAATCTAAAGCAAAGAGGCTTATGGCAAACGTGGCCCAGGCCTCAATACCGCCGTAGGCCGCGTTGCTCTAGGCCTATTTACTTAAGTTGTGAACGTAACGTGACGTTGCTGACCTGATGTAAGAAATAAAATTGGTCTGAGAGAAAGTATCGGTGTCAAGATAAGAAAAAGTATGCTTGTTGATTCTGGAATGTAGAAGAATACAGACGGAAAGGCCGCGTAAGCCGTGTTACTCAATCTGTATACTTAAAAGTTTGTAAACATAACGCATGCTAACCTGATGTAAGAAAGAGTGTTGATCTGAAGGAGAGTGTCGGTGTTAAGATAAGAAAAGGCAGATTCGGAAATGTAGAAAAAATTAAGGATGAAAGAATGACGAAACCGATAGCACGCAAGGGACTTGGCGTGAAGAAATACAAACGTAGATACTTAAAGGTGCTGTTCACAATTGGCCATGATGGGCGAATATATACACGCAAGATTGTTTAAGGCCAAAATTGCATCTATCTCCAAGGACACTGAATTTACCGCCAAGTATATACAATTCTATACAAAAAGTATATGATAGTGCATAAACACATGTCGTATTGTAAGAGAATTCGTACAAACAGACAGTCTCCCATTTATCGAACCAACCTCTTCTCTGAGTACACATTTACCGACACAAACCAACGAAGTATTTTCATAACATCGTACTAAAAATGTAAAACATACCCCTTGGCTTAGATCCGTGTACATCAGCATACCGGTTCATCATCATCAGAGCCGAAAACAAGGAATATTTCGAAACAATAATAGTAATAAACATTTGTTATCGGCTGGATAAACCCATGATACGAGTATACTCGTAAATACCCTAACCTAGATATACGTTTTTTATAACATAATATAGAACTCCATAATACAATAGACAATTATGCTGACATTTCGTCAGCGTATATGATCATGGCCATAATCGCCGGTAACCTGATAAATGACGACGTTTAGGGCAAACTTCTAACGCGTACACGAAGTTGCCAATTTATTTGTACGGCAGATTGCGGAAAAAAGAGTTATTGTTTTTTATCTTATTTCATTTAGGAAATATATGAATTTCAATTTCCAATGCACATTTCAAAAACTAAGCTTAATATTTCAATTTTACTTCAACGTTTATCTTAAACAAATAACAGTCAGCTGCCCAATGAATGTGGCCATGATGGACCATCATGCCCGAATGTGAAGTGGAGTCTTAGAACATTAGCCAAGTGATGCTAGAACAATGATCCTATTACGTGTCGAATCAAATTTGACCCTTAAGTTAAAGCTGGTAAAGACACATTTTGTTTCACAAACGAAGATGGAGTAAAAAGATCTAATATCTTCTTTGTAAGCCGACGACGTGTTATGTGAGTCTTTTGGACATATATTATTCCCCTCTTTAAAACAGTCATCGGGTTTGTTAGAATAGAAATGTTGTGGAGTCGTCATCGTGGAAATGTATCATCTTTATTTATCACGTGGGGTAAAATAAATTCTGTTTGACCTTAGGTAATTGCTACAACGCTTGTAAAACCGACAGCTTTTACAAGCACTTCAGCTGAAATAACAACTTCTCTAGAGAGCTCAAATTATTGATAATGCGAAGTATTTAGGCAAAAACACTCCAAAGATTGGGTTTATCTGCACAGAGAAATGCTGTTTCGGAGTTTTGTACCATGTAAATATGAAAAATACCACCACAGGTCACGTAGTTTCTAGTGTCTTAAGGGATACTTGTAACCCACTGTGTAGAAAAATTGGATAACACGAGTGAAATAAGAAGTGAAAGTTGCGCACTTGCGGTCCCAGCGAAGTTTTCTTCCGATAACTCTCAACTTGTGAAATGATCTCCCAGATGAGATTTTCCCAAAGGACTATAGAATGTGTTTCTCCAAGAAAGGCGTGAAGAGGTTTTATACATGGTCGGCAAAGCCTGAATTGCACCTCTGGTGTTGCAAATGTCCATTGGTTGTCCACGCTTGTTTCCCGATATAGTGTAATATAAAAAAAGGGTAACATTCTCAGTGTCAACTCTACAGCTCTCGTTGTTCGATCACATGCCCGCCACGTGTAGTACACGCCGCGCCGACGAGACCTGACGCCTGAAACTGTGAGATTTCAGGAAATTCACGTGATGTATTAATAGTTCCGTTACATTATTCACTTCGGGAATGAATCAGTTAGATTGTTTTCAGGGTATTGCCGCGTCATATTTTTGTTAGAAAAAAATTAAGGTAAGCGGGGGGTTATAAGAAGTTTACTATAATTTTTGAAGTGAAAACTTCTTTAGTCACGTTGGGCACTTTTAGGATGGGGAAAAGAACATAATACATATATATATATAGATGTGTGTACATATATATATATATATATAGCACTTTTCGCCATCTGATTTGTATATACATTACATAAATATGTTATTAGAACAAAAAAAATTATGAAAAAATATTTTACATATTGATATCAAGAAAAAAAATTCTGTATCCGCGCTCCTTTGAGTGTCACTCTTGAGTACACATGCGGCATACAATGTACATAGCATGGTATATGTGAAGCTGAGAAGTTTTCTCTTGTGTATCGTAATGGCTGCCAACAAGGTGCCTCCACAGCATCATTTTGGAGCGCAGTTAACATGATCTGTACGGTTTATAGACACAATACAAAATCATTTTGACTCTCCACTGTAAGGCCTTTTTTTGTTTATCGCCCATGAAAATGAAGACCCACAAAAGAAGGACTAACCCACACCCGGGTGTGCGTTAGTCATTCTTCCGTGAAGGGCACGCTCCGGGACCCGATGGGAGGCAGGCGGTGAACTCTCATGAGTACCCTTTCAGACGGCCGAACGTGTTATGTCAGACTCCTACTGACTAAACACCGCCAAGGGAATGCCTTTAGCCGGAAAGGCTTTAAAGACGATCGCCCAAGGGGATGCGGGGCGGCCGCAAGACCTGTCTGAGCAATAAATTTATATATGTAGCCGATGGCACACCTCTCTGTACACAATGCGGTGTTAGTCCCTATGCTAACTTATGCAAGTGAGAGCTTGATAAGGCAGGGAGAGCATAGAAGTAGAATAAACTCGGTTGAGACGCGAGCATTGCGCAAAATTTGTGACGTAACGCTTGTTGACCGTGTTCACAGCGATGGCATAAGAGAGTTGATCTGAAAGAGTGCATCGGTGTAAAAATAAGTAGAAGCATTGTCTGTTAGTTCGGGCATGTGAAAATAATGCGCAAAAAAAATGCAATGCGAATGTGGATAGATGTAGGTGCCGAGCACGGCTAAAACTTACCTACGACGACTGAATTGGTCGTGTTTATCACAAGGTGGTGTTAGGAACCCTGGGAACCGGCAAGAGTGTATGAAAAGAGCTATGAATGTTAAAGAAGCGAGGGAGATGTATAAGGACCGAGTCATGTGGCGCTTGCTTCTCTCTGCCTACCCCGCAATGCACTTTGCGTGAATATAGCAGTAGTAATATAGACACGATACAAGATCCTTTTTAACTCTCGCCCATAAGGTTTATCCGAGTAACAATTATATTACACCAGCGGCCACGGAAACGGCAAACTTTGGCTTGTCGCCACGGTGGGCGTGGCGTGATTCACTGGCGTTTTGTCTTCCACCGAGACGATATTTTAGACGGAGGCGTATCCTCGGCGTACTGGCGCACCAAATGTAATTTAGATGTTGGGAAACGCAAGTGTACTTTACATAGTTGTAATTTTGAAAGCTATTTGATGTATACTCTTCTTCTGCCTAGCGTTATTCCGTTTCCTAATCGATTAAAAGTGGCGAGTCTGTTACCTAAGCGCCTTCGCACGACTAATGTCCAAAATAAACCAGTTGAGAATGCGCAAGCTTGCATTGCCAGAGGAACACCTGGCTCGTCAATTATATAACAATTCATTTTTCTTTTAATTGTCGGCCATTTTGACCATGTTCCTTAAGAGATAGGAACGGTGTTCCTGAACAGACTATTTCTACTTTTTTATGCTGAATCCGAATCTGAAGTCAAAATATTCGAATATTCGATAAAAACGCACAGACAAACGCACACACCGACAAACATTCTATATGTTTGTCGGTGTGTGCATTTGTCTGTGCGATTTTATGAATATTTTCATATAGGAACGGTGTTCCTGAAAAGTCCAACCAGAATAATGTAGCGGTGTAAGACTTTGGTTAAGATACTGATTTAGACGTGGAGCGACTGTGGTCAGACCTCCACAAGCCAGGGGGAACACCAGATGTTTCTTAGGTTAGGTCGTCTTTCGAAATATACAAATTCCTGGCCGTGCTGGTATCCTCACTATGTTTCCGCCGAGGAAATGATAATTACAAATATTACTATTTTTGACGAGCTCGGTGGCTCAGTCGTGAAAGACGCGACTTTGACACCAACGCTCGTGGGTTCGATTCCCACACAAGACAAGCATTTGTGTGCATGAACATCTCTGTTTTTCTTGGTCTGTATGTTTTAAGAGAGGTAGGGCGCATCAAAGCAGCCCGTCTGGGGAAGTACCTCCACCTCACAGAAAACCGCAGCCAAATAACAACTGCCTAGAGGGTTGTTGTGTTTCTGTGTGTGAGTGAGGTCACCAGTAAGCTCCTAAGGAGTCGCTGTGTGAGCAGCAGAGGAGGCATCACGCGAGTGATACTCAATATATTAGGTACATGCGTTAATAGGCTACGGTAACTGCTTTACATCAGGTGGACCGTATGCTTGCATGACTCCAGACGTTGTGTAAAAAAAAATGTACATAAATCTTAAACCACAAGTGTAGTGGTACATACCCACGCCAGGATTCGAACTGGGGATTAGTTGGTTCTTTATCCACTGACCTATCACTGCTATAACAAACAGACATGTTCATGCACACAAATGTTTCACCTTTGTTGAAATCGAACCCACGAGCGTTGGTGACAAAGTAGCGTTACTAACCACTGCGCCACCGAGCTCGTCATATTGATAGATATTGTTAAATCAAAGAACCTTCCCAAACCAAACATCCAACAAAATCAATCGGCTTAACGTTGAAAGAAAACACATCAGATACGTCTCTTACGAAAAAAAAAACTACTTCCGAGTACATAAAATTAGTATGGCCTTTCAGTAATCAATCTATGTTATCTCAATCGAATTCCTGCACCCTCCAAAATCGTCCTCGCCACAGGAATCGAACCCGGAATCAATATACATTGAACACAAATCCCCCGCAATCATTAAACCCATACCCCCCTGTTGATCACTCACGATAAATTAAGCGAAAGCAATTTATTGTTACAGCTATCATTTATAGGTGCGCACGTTTGCGATTTGTCGTTGCGATTTTTAATATTTGAGTTAAAGCGGGATATAACGCACCGGTGAGCGGAGAGCTGCAACCCACTCCGGTCTACTTCAGTGCAGTGGCAACTTTCGTTTCTATGAGAATCAGATTTACGGTAGCATAGTAACAGTAGCGCGGGACGAGGCAGGTGCATGATACGGAGAGCTGTAGTACACTCCACACCACTTCAATGGAATTACTAACAACTTCCATTTCTGTGACATCAAAGCTTTTCTGTCTTTATGTGCCTTAAATCTGTATCCGTGCGGTGACGGAGAAAGAATACTAAAAATCACGGGCCCCCTCTTCCCGTAGGTGTCGTAAGAGGCGACTAAGGGATTTCCTGACATTCCAGCTCCTCAGCCGGTGGTAGGGTAAATACTCGCCTGGTTGGCTACCACCATACGTAAGAGAAAGTCTCGTTTTGGGATCAGCTGGTGTATAACCATTGCCGGGGGATTGTTGATGAGATATTGCGAGAACAGTGGTGGGTTTTGTCTATCCATTGTCAGAAGGACTAAACTAACCCGCCGGCCAGGAAGGCCAAGTGACAGGCTGCCCTTTCATACCGCGCATAATCTCGGGGTAGATCGTCGTGCCGGTTGGTGACCGGATGATGGGGACCCAGCGATTAACTTCGGGAGGGTTCGGAGGCCCTTCTGTTCGACGGATCAGTACAGTCTTTTTGTCGACAAATTAATGGAGAAACACATCCACCGCACTTCTTCTCTAATGTCGTGGCAATTCTCTCCCGCTTCACGCTTCCTTTATGTTTTCCTCTCATGACAGTACAATTAAGAATACTTGATTTTATTGCGACGCAATTCCCCACCACCATGTTCAAGGTTGCGTTGGCGAACATCCGCGGATACCACTCAAACCTTAATGCCGTCCACCAACACCGTGAGACGGCACGGCCCGCCATGCTCTTCCTGAGGGAGACACAAATCCAGCGTCCGGCAGACACGTCCTACCTCTACTAACCCGATTACGTGCTTGAGTGCTGATTTTTGTGCGTGTCCATTTCTCAAACGATAAATATGCGACCAAAACGTCGCAAATGTCAATCGTTAATGTGTTGTAACAATGAAATAGTGACACTGTCGTCTTGATTGTGTGAGGCGCCACGCGAAAGTTGTATTAATTTGTGTTTGGTCAGCCGTAGTTAATTTTAAATGTCTACAGTCAGTATTATTTTTGAAGTAAACTGTCTTTTTATACCAAGGTGGTAAGCGAGCATCATCCCGCGTGATGGTAAGCAGTTACCGTAGTATGGTCAGTTGCAACACCAGTGGTGTCACTTGTGCGTTCCCGGCCGTGTAAATTACCTTTTCACGCCTTTTTTGAGAAACCACTAACAGTACAGTGTACAGTTTGTATGAAATGAGTAAAAAAATGTACATGCATCTTACTCCAAAAAAAAAACACGTTTTTTGTCAATACATTGTTATATAATACTAGTTGAAGAAAGGGGTACTAAAAAGTTATACAAATTTATTAGGGGTATTTTACTATATAATAAATATAAAAAAAAAAGGTTAACTATTAGTTCGGCTAAAATGGCCTTTAAGATCGTTTTGCACTGTCTTACCGGAAAACACTGAACTTAAAACTGGATGAATGGAGAAAGCGACCGTCGGCGATAGTGGCCAACGACTGCAGATGGGCACGTCAGCACCCCAGACAGCTAGCAGGTCCGTGAGGAACTCACGGACGTCGTACGTCACGATGCTGAAGATAGAATCGGTGAGGACTGCCTTGCGGTCCAACACCGCAGCGGTATGAGTCACAGACGCCGAAGTCCACAGCAAGGGCTGGAGGTATATGAAAAGTATTTGTTAATTTAAAATGTCCGGAGATTCACAGGTTTGGATAAGAGAGAGCAATTTTCGATGTTTCACCACGTAGCCACGTAGGGGCTGGTGGTCTCAGACGTGGTGCACACTATGTTTCTATCGTCCGATCTTGCTCCAGACTTCCTCCAGACTGATTTTGTTTTTCCTAAATTATCACATTTTCAAACTTTGAAATTGAGTTCCATTGTCCATTATGATAGATTGTGGAATACCATGGACTTTTAAATACGTAATTTTCAAGATTTGAAATAATATTTTTAGTTGTAGCTCGTTTTAATGGAAAAATTAAAGTGTATTTAGTAAAAAAGCAGTTAACAACTAATATAAATTGATTGCGACATCTAGTCATTGGTAGGGGGCCCATAAGATCCAATGATATAGTTTGAAAGGGTCTACTGCAGACTTTCAGTTTACCCATCAAACCATAAGGAGAGTGATTCGAATGTTTATAAGCTAAACATGTTTCACAAGTAGAAATTATTTTAGCTATATTCCTAAATATATTTGTCCAATAGTAATGCAAAGATAACTTTTTATGAGTTTTAAATATTCCTAAATGAGGTTCATTATTAATACCATGATTAGTTTTGATTAAAAAATCCCTATCGCAAGGTGGTGGTACTTCTTTCCAGTCAAAATCGTTTGTAATAGCATACGGAGAGTGTACACAACGATAAAGTTTATAATTCCTAATAGTATAATTTAGGTAATTCCCTGGGTTATTTTGACAACCAAGAAATATTTTATTGTACTGTTCTAAATCAGGATTTAATGAGAGATTATTTTTAGCGGATATAGGGTTAACAAAATTGGAGTTCTTTCTTTCCGATTTTAAAGGTGAACGAGATAAGAAATCTGGTACGATGTTATCTTTACCCCTTTTATGTTTTAGAACAAAGTTAAAGCAAGATAAACGTAGACTCCATCTAGCCAAACTACCAGAAGGGTTAGTTAAATTTAAAAACCATTTAAGAGCGGCATGATCAGTGTAAACTGTGAACTGTTTTCCATTACCAATATAACAGCGCCAGTGCTCTAAAGCTATTATAACTGATAAAGTTTCTCATTCCGTAGTTGAGTAATTTTGCTCATTTTTATTAATAGATTTGCTCAAAAACGTGATAACAACTTCCTTGCCATCCTGTTCCTGTGTTAGTATAGCGCCGACGCCAAAGTTAGAAGCATCGCAATGAACAGCAAAAGGCAGATTAAAGTCAGGGCAAGCGAGAATAGGAGTTGTTACAAGAGTATCTTTAAGTTTTTGGAAAGAATCAGCGGCTTCAGAATTCCAAGTGAATTTTGGGGCATTTTTCCCAGAGGAAGTTAGTCTGTTTAAAGGTGTAGCAATAGAGCTAAAGTTAGGTATAAACCTGCGGAAGCAACTACACGTACCAAGAAAACGTCCAACTTCTTTTCGGGTGGAAGGTGTAGGGTTGTCTAAGATCACCTGAATTTTAGATGGATCAGCTCTAAGACCCTTTTCGTCAACAAGATAACCCAGATATTTTAATTATTTACGAAAGAAACTACTTTTTTCAAAGTTAATAGTTAATTTAGCCAATATTAACTTTTCGAGGTCTTTAAGTAACAAGGAGATATGTTCCTCAAATGATTCGGATATAATTACTATATCATCAAGATAGCAAAACACCTTATTGTCAAACTCAGGAGTAAATGATGTATCCATGAGTCTTTGTTGAGTGGCACGCGCATTGGTTAAGTCAAAAGCCATAACAACAAATCTGAACATACCTCTACCCGGAACGTAGAAAGCGGTTTTATCTTTATCAGATAAGAATTTAACATTTTTCAGATTGTCAATAATTTCATTAACAAAAGGAAGGCTATAAGCATCGCGACATGTAACCGAGTTGAGTTTTCTACTATCGACGCAAAAACGCCATTCCCGTTTTTTTAGGAGCCATAATAACAGGAGAGAGCCATGGACTTTCACATTTCTCGATTACTCCCCATTCAAGCATTTTATCAACCTCAATGATAAGAGCGCGTTGTTTTTCTGGCGATAATTTGTAACAACGTTGTTTAATAGGTAGACTATTTCCAGTATCTATATAATGACATATTAAGTCGGTACGGCCTAATTTGCCAACTTTTTCAAAAGAGATATTTTGAAATCGATTAATAACGTCGTTTGCAATAGTTTTTTAAGACTCCGACAAGTAATCGAAAGCAAAGACTTTATTTTCAGTAGTTAAGGAAAGACACGTTTGAGTATTAGTTTCAAAAGTGTTAGAAATTATTTAAGGTAACAAATTGATTTTTTTCCAAAAATCAATACCTAGTATAAGAGGTGTTATTTCAGGAAAAACATAAGCCTTAATTGACGGGCTGCTTTGATGCGCCCTACCTCTCTTAAAACACTCAGACCAAAACAATCAGACATGTTCATGCACACAAATGTTTGTCTTGTGTGGGAGTCGAACCCACGAGCGTCGGTGTCAAAGTCGCGTCATTCACGACTGAGCCATTCTTTAATAAAGCCTTCCCGGCTAAAGGCATCCTTAGGCGGTGTTTAGTCAGTAGGAGTCTGACATAACTCGTTCGGCCGTCTGAAAGGGTACTCATGAGAGTTCGTCGCCGCCCTCCCATCTGGTCCCGGAGGGTGCCCCTCACGGAAGAATTACTAACGCACACCCAGGTGTGGATTAGACCTTCTTCGTCTTCATTTTCATGGCTGAAAAACAAAAAAAAAGACACTTAGAAGCCCGAGAAAAAAGAGGAAGTAAGACAAATTGGTTTCCACGCGAACGAAGCTGCGGGGTGTACCTAGTCAGAAATTTAATCATAGCAAACTACGTAAATACATAGACAATGTGTCCATTGATTGGATATCACTAGGTCATAATTATTTCAACTGGTTTGCGTCAGTAAAAGGTCAATAAGGTCAATTTGCTGGATTGGAGTAAGTACGTTCTGAGGCGTCAATCGTGGAAAGTACATGTGGGAATGTATTTTGGTTGTAAGTGGGTCATCGACATCTTGAAGCTACAGTTCGTTCTCACCGACACATGGTGCACCTTGTGGTAGGGTAATAAGTAGAAATTTCCTTTCTGGAAATCCTCGGGTCAAAAAACAACTCGAGGGTTGTTGCTTACTTGACGAGCTCGGTGGCGCAGTGGTGAAACGCGCTGTTACGCTACTTTGACACCAACGGTCGTGGGTTCAATTCCCACACAGTACAAACATTTGTGTGCATGAACATGTCTGTTTGTCTTGGTCTGGGTATTTTCTACGTATAATAAGTATGTATT
This sequence comes from Pyralis farinalis, assembly GCA_947507595.1. Taxonomy (NCBI): domain Eukaryota; kingdom Metazoa; phylum Arthropoda; class Insecta; order Lepidoptera; family Pyralidae; genus Pyralis; species Pyralis farinalis. The sequence goes on from OX382263.1 coordinate 6,445,480, forward strand.
TACAAAAAAAATGTATTTACGTATGTTTATCAGTTGTCTAGTACCCATAACACAAGCTTCGCTTACTTTGGGGTCAGGTGGCGCTGTGTGATTTGTCCGACAATATTTATTTATTTATTTTACCTGCAAATGAGTGACGTTGTGGTCCTGTGTTTGCTTTTTTTTATACAACTAGATTGGCAAACAAGCATGCGACTCGCATCAGATGGTAAGCGGTCCCGCAGCCTATTGACGCTCGCAACACCACGGGGATGTTACTCGCGCGCTGCCAATCTTGTGACCGAAGGATGTTTCGTCACAGTGCCCAGTAATTTGTTTGCCATATCTCACCCTTCAAACCGAACACAGCTATATAAATATAGCTGCTTGGCGGTAGAAATAAGTGAGACAGAGGTACCCACGCAGACGAGTTTTGTACAAAATCTCCCTCTGGTAAACGACACGAGGTGGCGTTGTATATAAGTAGATAACGATAAGATTTAGTTAAAATATTCTTTTCAAGAATATGAAATGAATTATCATCTAATATATTATTCAACAAATTATATATACTGTTATAATATATTGAAGGTATAGTAAACGCGGGGCTTCCATCTAATCCATATTAATTATTTATTGCTAAGGAATGCAGACCTATGAAGGTTGAAGAAGTGGCAGTTTTATAATATTATCAATTAATTTTATCTACATAGATGACTTTCCCTAAGGCCTTTCATAAACAGCACCATTTTAAACAAAATATGTATATCTTATACCTATACCTTTTGTCGTACCTTCAAATAACAATAAATATGGTATGGGAACATATCAATTCATGTTACCAAAAATTATTAACAGAATTCCAAAAGACATACAAGAATTGTACCTTACCAGCCCTAAAACAATTAAAATAATACACGTAAATTAATTATAATGTAGCATTTTGCATGCATGCATCTTAAATTAACTAATTAAGTAGAACTATAGCTGCGTATAAGCCATTATGTGTGGCTTTGTAGTCACAAACATTATAAACTCTGCGATACAATTTTTGGAACTAAATAAATAAAAAATATATATATGTACATAACTGAACGTATATGCCATATTTAGGGGGGTTGTCATAATCACCATGCTTGACAGGTGGGTTGATGAACGCCGTTTTGAGGCCACAGGACGAGAGGCGGAGGGGCAAATCTGTGCACCACACGGCTAACTTTTGGTGTATGTATGTGAGTTCTTGTATTATAATTCTTCTATCCGTGTGTTATTTATTTCTGCTAATCGGTTGATCCGCTTTTGGTGAGTTTTTTTTTTATACAACGTCCGGAGGATACGGTCCACCTGATGTAAAGCAGTTATCGTATCCAATTAACGCTTGTAATATACTAAGTATCACACGCTCGATGCCTTTTCCGCTGCTTGTGAACTCACTCACACGCAGGAACGTAACTCTCTAGGGAGTTGTTATTTGGCTGCGGTTTTCTGTCAAGTGGATTCACTTCACCGGACGAACTGCTTTGATACGCCCTGTCTCTCTTAAAACATCCAGACCAAGACAAACAGACATGTTCATGCAAACAAATGTTCGCCTTGTGTGGAAATCGAACCCACGAGCGTCGGTGTCAAAGTCGCGTCATTCACGACTGAGCCACCGAGCTAGTCAAAAGTTTTTGTTTGTGTGTTTGAGTGGTTCACTGGATGGATGTATATTGAGAGTAAATTACAGTTTACGTTGTAATTAGATTCAAAACGTTGGCATTTGAATGTAAATTTTTTGTTATATTATTTGTCTGCTTAAAATGTTATTTGAAAATCAGGACTGAAAGTTGTTAAAAACTCGGAACACGATACAAAATAACATGTTTAATATTATTTGCATAATTCTGGTTAATAAAAATAATTACAACCGATACTGTACAATAGATTAATGTGCTTGGTTATTTATAACAGAAAATTAATTGTATTTGCACTAAATTGGCTATAACTAAAAATATAAAATTCGCTTGTGCGCTTTTGTTGAATAAAAGTACTAAATCTTTTTCGGTGTATCTTCCGAGATTTGCCACGCTATCTCCAAGACGCAGTTGGAATATTGTTAGCAAGATGCTTACATAATAGTAAATCATCAGATATGACAAGATGGCGAACTGCAAACTTCTCTCCGTCGACAAACTACAAGTTGGGAGCCGGTTTGATCCGGTTAGAAGTAACCCGGGCCAATTAAAACCGGCTAACTCCGAGGGAGGTTTGTTACTGGTGCTGCACCTTTTGTTTATGAGCCACTTTGTGTTTGGTTAACGGAAGTTTGTTCATTTGTGATAGTTAAAATACAACTTTATAGATTCAGGCTTTATTTTGCGAAGTGAAATTTACATGCAATTTGATCTCACCTGCTTTGTGTGCTTCCGCCTACAATAAGTTAACGCGAACAAGCGCCGGCCGGTACCTACACACGCAATATGTCGTCGCTGCCGTGGCTGTTCCGGTCGTTTCTGCCTCGGCTCCTGCCATCGTCCTATTCCTCTAATAAAGTGTTTAACGTGTCTGTACACTTTTTAACTGTACAATACATATAACGTCGGTTAAAGACTTCGGTACTTTCGAGGTTCTATATATATATATATATATATATATATATATATATGTACGTATAACATAACATGTCGATAACGTGAACGCACAATATTTTCCACACAAAAATGATGCCATTTCTTCAATCTTCATAGCTCTACGGATCTAGATACCTCATAGAGAATTTTTAATGAAGCAAAATACACAAGTGTGTTCTTATCTATGTGTATATTTTCTTTAGTTATATCTTCTTCGCTATTTATGTATCTATCTATAATTTTACGCCAAATCCTTTGCGGGGTAGGCAGATAGAACCGAGCGCCACATAACTCGGTCCTTCAACAACTCACTCGCTTCCTTGATGTTCATATACTCGTATTTTTATACAACGTCGGAAGGCACACAAGCATACAGCCCACCTGCTGTAAAGTACCTACTGCAGCCTATGAACGTTTGTAATTACCTAATAATATTAGGTATCGCTCGAGCGATTCCTAATATATTAGATTTCTACTGCTAACACAGCAACTCTCAACACAGCTGCTGCTGCTGCTTGCTGCTTTGTTGCGACCTGCCACTCTTAAAAACGCCCAGACCAAGACAAACAGATGTAGGTCTCCCTTCAACTGATCTCAACTCGGCTATTCTTCCAACACCTGTGTTATCCATAACTTTGTCAGCGACTGCCGGTAACACGCTACTAATCGTTTTTATTAATCGATTTTTTAAAGGACCTTGCTTGACGGTTTCCTATGGGTTGTCCAGAATGTCCGTGATCTGAGAGACAGCCTCTTTTTTTATTTCTTGGATAATTTCGTAATATAAATACACCCGCAGATAATACAGTTGTGTATAGGTAAAAAGCTTTTTTATAAATATTCAAGTATGACTTTATCCATTACAAACAAACAAAAAATCAAATATTTTCTCTTAAGACAAAAATATATCAAACCACACTTCAACGTACCGTACTACAACCGCAAATCATCCGACCGTCCTCCCATCCTTCGAATGACGTAACGAGGGGGGGGGGGGGGCTTCAATCGTGAATTTCTTTCTTCCAAAACATCGTCCCAACTCCCAATGTTGACACGTCCATAATGAAATGCTAACTTACCGTTCAGAAATTATAATTAGATATCAAATATTTACTCATTGTCCTCGCCGACCCCTGAGAGGGTGTTTTCGACTATTGTCGTTTTTTAGGGATCCGCAGACGTAACAGCTGGACTAATTATACCTTTTCTTTATAACCGGTTATCGCCCGAACATCGAAATTGGATTATAATGACCTTTCTAGGGTTATCCAGTTTCTTAATGCATTTGTATTGCCGGGATACGCTAAGACTGAAGATTTGATATATATAGGTACTGATGTTAAAATTTAAACATTTATCACAAATTTGAAAAAAATACACACATCAAAAGTGTCTAGGGATCAAGCATTTTTATGCGGATTTCTTGAGATTGAGATGTGGCTTTGTAATAAAAAAATATATAAAATATATAAACGTATACGACACTGGAGAACCCCTGGACGCCAACAGCGATTAAAATCCTGCCAGGAAGTCCATCCTTATAGTGGTGGAACCATCATGGTATGGGCGGGTATTTGGATCGGCGGAAGAACTGAGTTGATTTGGATCAGAGGCAACCTCAACGCTCAAATTTATGCTGAGACGATTGTATCAGACGTCATCGTTCCTCTAAACACAAGTGCAAATCGGTCCCTTATTTCAGTTAATGCATGATAATGCACGACCGCACACCGCAAGAGTTGTAAGACAGACTCGCCGCAGCTAACATCAATGTCATGCCCTGGCCTGCTCAGTCGCCAGACTTGAACCCGATTGAGCATGCATGGGATATGCTACAGAGAAGAGCTCTGCCGAATATGGAGGGTATCCAGTCGCAAGAAGACCTTTTTTTGTTGTTGCAACGAACATGGGCGGCCATTCCACAGCGTGATTTGGATGAACTCATTTTGAGTATGCCAAACCGATGTTCTTGTGTTGTTAGTGTTCGCGGTAGAAACACGGATTATTAATTGTTTAAGTTACCCAATAAAATTTTAAAGAAAACTGTTATTTCAGTCTTTTTTTCGAACTTTAATGTTAGTGGTTCAAATGTCAAAAATCCCTTTATTATGAAAATGGCAAATTTCTTTATTAATGCAAAGGTGACTTGGTTTATCGTTACTGTAGACAAACGAAAACACTTTATTTGATGAATCCTTAAAGAAAATTTTAATTAATATCAATCAGGAGAAAAGTTATTGCAAAAATATATGTTGATCCCTAGACACTTTTGATGTGTGTATGACTAAATTCAGGTATAAACCAGTTGAGAATTCGCAAGCTTGCTTTGCCAAAGGAACACCTGGCTCGTCAATTATATAACAATTCATTTTTTTTTAATTTGTCAGCAATTTTGACCGTGTTACTTAAGACACAGGAACTGTGTTCCTGGACATTCCTATTCTACATTTTTATGCTGAATCCGAATCTGAAGTCAAAATTCGAATATTCGAAAAAAAAGCGACAGACACACGCACATACAGACAAACATATAGATTTCATATAGGAACGGTGTTCCTGAAAATGTATCGCTGTAATTATGTTTTAGACGATGTACCTAAAACATTTTACAATGCGACTTTTGACGGTAATTTGGTGGAGGTATATAATGGTTGTTTATATGAAGTGAGATGTATAAGGACCTCGTCCTTAGATACGTCACTCGCTTCAATAACATAGCTCTTTTCATCTCTGATGTAGAGCGCCTGCTGTCCGATCTCCACTATCCAGTAAGGTCACACGTCTTTCGAAATATAATTTCTTGGACGTGCTGGTTTCCTCACGATGTTTTCCTTCACTAGCTAGTGATATTCACAAATATGTACACAAATTCGAAAGCACGAATTTTGTGGTACATGCACCTGGCTCCAACCAGGGACCAGCCCTGGGTCTCAACCCTGGGGGGTCTCAACCCTGAAGTAGTGAAGATCATATATTCAGCCGTAGTGGAACCTACGATATTGTACGCTGCCGCCGCATGGGCTCCAGCGGTCAATAAGCTGGGCATACAGAAACAGCTCAACAGCGGGGCTTCGCGCAGAAGATCTGCAGAGCCTACCGCACGGTCTCCCTGAACTCCGTACTGCTGCTGGCCGGGGTGCTGCCTCTTGACCTCAGAGTGCGCGAGGTCGCCTCTTTGTACGAGGCCAAGAGGGGGCTACCCCATCCGCTGCTCGGGGACAGGGAAATCGAGCGGATGGCCTCGAAGATCGAGGCCCCGCATCCCGCGGAGCTAGATAGCTTGGAGTTCGGCAGCCTGGTGGACGAGGAACAATGCAGGGCACACTCCAACTTTGCCCTGCGAATTTACACGGACGGCAGCAAGATTGAGGGCCGGGTTGGCGCCGCTGTATCCATATGGAACGGCGGCGCGGAAACCAAGGCCGTCAAGCTTGCTTTGTCGTCCTACTGTACCGTCTACCAGGCGGAACTCCTGGCTATCTGCACGGCGGCCGAGTACGCTTTGAGCTGCGATGGACCCAGTATCGGCATCTTCAGCGACTCCATGGCGGCGCTCCAGGCGGTGGCGAACGTCGAGTCCCCCCATCCCCTGGCGGTGCAGACACGGGACGCTCTTAAACTGTGCAAAAGCCAGGGTAAGAGCGTCTCGTTGTTCTGGATCAAGGCACACGCGGGGTTGGAGGGGAACGAACGTGCCGATGAACTCGCCAGGAGCGCCGCACTGGGGTTGCGGAGGCGGCCAGATTACGACCGCTGCCCTGTCTCATTCGTCAAAGGTATGATCCGTAAGGGGACCATTGACGAATGGGACAGGAGATACAAATCGGGAACAACAGCTTCGACGACGAGGCTGTTCTTCCCGAGTGCGGCGGAGGCGTACGGCATCGTGGGCAAAATGGTGCCGTCGAGCATCACCACGCAGGTCCTCTCGGGGCATGATGGTGGCTCCGCGTACTTGCACAGGTTCAAGTGCGCGGATGACCCGTCCTGCTTCTGCGAGCCCGGCGTGGACCAGACAGTGCAGCACATATTGTTTCGGTGTCCCGCATTCTCCAAACAGAGGTACGATTTGGAACAGGAGTTGGGAATGCGGGCCACCGAAGAAACGGTCTCCGAAATAGTGGTAGGGAAAACTCGGGCAAAATTTTAAAAATACTGCGTCAGTCTAGCCACGGCTGTCATAGATCGTAATAAGCTGAGCAGCTCCACTAGGACTAATGCTGTATACCTCGGCTATATTTTGTATGGCTGCTGCTTTTGTGGAGCTGTGAAGCTCGCTGTCGCCCGTGTTTGGACTGATGCAGTATAGGGAGGGCAACTGGAAATGTGTAGTCATGATAGCTTCACCGGCGTTCTAAAATGGGCCAAAAAGTATTTATGAAAATAAAACTGTAAGATGATGAATGGAAGATGAATTGCGGAAAGAAAGAGAGAGTGATGTATGAATGTGTTTCTTTATACGTGGAAAATTTTTTGTAGTAATAAAAAATGATAATGTTTTAAAAAGAGCCTTGCCCATGGCAGGGGTGCAAGTAAAAAATCAAAGAAAAAAAAAAAAAAACCACGGACCAGCCTTTTAATAGCCTCGAGCCTTTGACGAGCTCGGTGGCTCAGTCGTGAATGACGCAACTTTGACACCAACGCTCGTGGGTTCGATTTCCACACAAGGCAAACATAACTAATGTTACAAAAGGCAGTCACGAACTGCCTTTGCCAGAAAGCTCATTTACAAGAAGAAGGTAGAAGCAAAGTTAGTGCTGTTTTTATACAGCACCGTGTAGCAAACAAGCATACGGCCCACCTGATGTAAAGCAGTTACCGTAGCATATTAACGCTTGTAATATATTAAGTATCACTCGCGCGATGCCTTTTCTGCTGCTTACACAGCAACTCCTTAGGAGCTTACTGGTGGCCTCAGTCACACAAAGGAACACAACAACCTTCTAGAGAATTGTTATTTGGCTACGGTTTTCTGTGAGGTTGAGGTACTTCCCCAGACGGTGGTGCCTACCTCTCTTAAATGTATTCCAATTTATACGGTTATACAAGAAGCGGAGCCACGTTTTATATAATACTAGCTGCTGCCCGCGGCTCCGTCCGTATGTAGTCAAATAACGTAGCCTATGTATTAATCCAGATCATAATCTATCTACGTGCCAAATTTCATTCAAATCCGTTCAGCCGTTTAAGCGTGTAAGAGAAACAAACATCCATACATATAAACTTTCGCATTTATAATATTAGTAGGATAGAACAAATACTAGAATTTGTCAATTTATCGACATGAAAATTCTATCAGACGTTGCCCCATCACTACTGGGCCTAAGGCGCTATTCACACAGTCTGTCGTGTCTCTACCCACACCATATCATCGCTTTGACGTTTATCCACGCACGACCTATACAAATGGGGCTTATGGCATTATGTTTGGATTGGACTAGCTGATGTGTGTTGAGCTTCCAATAGTCTCAATAGGCATTGACAAATAATTCCTGTAAGCATCGACAAATAATCTTAACCAGAAGATGTGGGCAAGGTGTCCATATTGGACGATATTGATAGCATGGACATGGTTATAATTCAATTTATCTTTATTTTTTTTACTACTAGGTGGTGGTGGTAGGTGATAAGCATGGGATCTGCCTTTTTTTTTCTACAACGTCGGGAGGCATACAAGCATACGGCTCACCTGATGTAAAGCAGTTACCGTAGCCTATTAACGCTTGTAATAGTATCACTCGCACGATGCCTCCTCCGCTGATTACACAGCAACTCCTTAGGAGCTTACTGGTGATCTCACTCACACGCAGGAACACAACAACCCTCTAGGGAGTTGTTATTTGGCTACGGTTTTCTGTGAGGTAGAGATATTTCCTTTCCCAGACTGGCTGCTTTGATGCGCCCTACCCCCCTTAAAAACGTAACCGATAAACCCTTGGAATACATTAAGTCACTCGCGCTTAGCCACCTCTGCTGCTAAATCAGCAACTTCCTGTATTGCAAGGGTCCATAGTCTACGGTAATCAATTCACATCAGGTGGGCTGGATAATCGAATGCATTGACACTGTACAAAAAAAAAACTTTGACGATCGTTTTCAGGGATTTTGAATAGTGGTAATTCAATCGCGGAACCCTAATAAAGGCTAGGCAACCTAGGTCTCCGGCTTCACTTGCGGTTTGAACACTAGATTGCCCTCGTATATCCGATTACGGAATAGACGCGTCTAGGAAGCCTTACGAAGCCGGATGACGCTTTTTCTGTCACTTATGGCACACCAGTTGCACTTTTTTTCCACGTCGGCGGGCATACAAGCATGCGGACCACCTGATGCAAAAAAAGCAAAAACTCGCGCGATGCCGACTCTGCTGCTAACGCAGTAATTTCATACGAGCTTAGTGGTGACCTCACTCACACTCAGAAACACAACAACTTTCTACACTCACTTCCCCCGACGGGCTGCTTTGATGCGCCCTACCTCTCTTAAAAACACCCAGACCAAGACAAACAGTCATGTTCTTGCACACAAATGTTTGTCCTGTGTGGGAATCTAGCCCACGAGCGTCCGTGTCAAAGTAACGTGACAGCGCGTTTCGCCACTGTCCCACCGAGCTCGTCAAATTTACTGCACCTTAATGCAGTTTTATCAGGGCACAGCCACAGCCCGGAACTTCATCAGCGCGTATCCCGGTACCCCGTCCCGCTTTTTCTGGTTTCCCTCTTTCTCCTTGGTCTCTAAGAGTCCTACCATGATGTTGAATAGCCTATAACCTTCCTAAAGAATAAGGATTCCTAAAGAAGAAGGAATGTGAAGGTACTTCCCCAAACGTCCTGCTTTGATGCGTCTTACATCTTTTTGTCTTACATCAAACACCCGACTAAGGTAACATGACAAACTTAACATGTTTACGCACACGAATATTTGCCGTGTGTGAGAATCGTACCCACGAGCGTTGGTGTCGTAGTAGCGTTATTAGCCACTGCACCACCGAGCTCGTCAATAATAACTGTTACAGACCTTAACAGAGTACCGTTTAAGTTGGCGAAGTTGGTGATCTTCTAAGGTGTTGTAGATACGTCGTACGCGCTCTAGAATGGCAATATGAAAGTAAGGTAATTACCCAACTCGCATTCAGTTGGGCATGCTCTCGCGTCGCGTCTATACGTACTTCGACACAAAGCATAAATCTCTCAAGATATATATTCATCTCTTTCTAGCGACAGGTATCCTATCATTTGTCTCTTTGTTAGAGCAAAGTGTCACAATAAATAACTGTACGTAGATATAGTACTAGTTGCGCAATTTTAAAATACTATAATGTTGGTGTATAACGTGTCTACCTTTTGATACGTCGCTGGTGATCTCGAAGATATTTGAAAACGGAACATGTGCGATAAACCTCTTACGACATGTATTTAAAGTCTTACCCACTCGCACTAACACACTACAGCCTTTTAGAGGCTTTTCGATCTTGATTTTCGTCCTAGAAACCGGCGAGCGTGCACGAGAAGAGTTACGAATGTTAAAGAAGCGAGTGAGGTGCATGAGGATCGATCATGTGGCGCTCGGTTCCCTCTCTCTTAACACGACGTCCGCAAGGGATTTGGTGTGAAGTTGTAGATAGATAGTGTTTCTGCAAGGTGAATGGTGGAGCTCCTTCGTGACAAAGTGCTTTGTTAATTTCCGGGGTGTACCACTTGCAGGCGAGGTTAGCGTTCATTCTAAAAATGGTGAGTCAGATACGACATACATTTTTTTTTTTTTTATTAATTGGGTTTCTAAAACTTCTTTATTGCAATTCGTCGTTATAAATTATTAGCTGATCAGATTAAAACCCGTCTTCATGCATCGTTAATCGGCCTGGACAAAAGGCCGTGTGCAGACTTATAACAATGACGTTATTAACTAATTACTTTAGGTAATTATTTAATTACGTCATTGTTATATATCTATCTATCTATAACTTCACGCCAAATCCCTTACGGGGTAGGCAGAGAGAACCGAGCGCCACGTGACTCGATCTCTTTTCATGCACGCACGTCGGTTTCTAGGGCTTCTGACATTACCTTCTGATAGAACAGACCAATTTGATCATGGTAGGTAAATCTTGGCCTTCCTCGGCACCTCGTTGTTCTTTCATCCTGCCTTCTCTCTACATGTCCGAATTGTTATTATATTATTGTTATATATAAGTGGTAAATATACGCGAAAGTGAAAGGAAGTAGGTGCCGGATGGTTTAGACCACAAACCAATAAACCACTTGACTGCGCGTGAGGCACGTCACAAAAACGTTGTGTTTTAGCGCCTAAATATGTCGGCATCTTAAGCCTACCAATGTCCAATGAGAGAATATTGTAACCAGTAAGCTGATAAATACCCCGCAGTTGATACGCGAACTGGCCTATAAGACCTGCGCGTTCTGCTCTTTCGCAGCGTTGAATTGACTTACTACGTAAGAGCTCTGTGATAATGTCTCCATAGGTTATTTCCTTCATGGTTTAGACTCACTTGAACATGGACAAGTAGGTTTCCTATTGTCAAATCGTGATGTCAAGAGCCCTAGGAGCCGGCGGACGTGCATGAACAGCTATGGATGTTAAAAGCGAGTGAGGTTTGGAGGACCGAGTTATCTCTACCTACCCCGCAAGGAACTTGGCGTGAAGATGTAGGTGGCAGTTTTCTTGAGAAATTCATTGTTTTGGCATAACTTTTATTAGTGAATTGGACACAATGGATAGCTGCACAGTTTTCCACAGACATAAACAAATAATAAATATTGTCGGACAAATTACACAGCGCCATCCAGCTCCCAAAGTAACCGAATTAGTTGTGGGTACTAGACAACTAATAAACATACGTAAATATATTTATTTTTGTAAATACATACGTATGATACACATAAAACACCCAGTCCGAGAAACAGATATGTTCATGCACACGAATATTTATCCTGTGTGGGAATCGAACCCACGAGCGTTGGTGTCAAGGTAGTGTTACTAACCACTGCGCCACCTAGCTCGTCAATATACGGTCAGTTTCAAAGCTACTTAGTGATAAGGTATAATCTTCGCATAAAAATCATGGCGGCAGTACGCCGGCACCAGCTAGTTATAAATAGAAATTTAAACGTGCTGTATAATTGAACAATTAGCTTACAGATTGAAGAATCGATGGTTAGAGAATGGCATGACGTACAAAATATTCGCCGCTTTCGGCGTCTGTACAAGCCCTCATGGTCAAAATCGTCTCTAGGCATACTTTACCTCGGGAGTTTCGATACCCGGAGAATTTGTCTTTAATATGTCCATACCTTTATAGACACATAGATTTATTACACCTTAAATTTCCTACCACATAAACTTCAAACCACAAACCAATCAGCTATTTCTGCCACATTCTACTAAATTGGTAGGAAATGCCGTGTAACTGTTGGCAGGAAACTATAAAAATTCTTACTAATCTGTGGTATTGGTCCGTTTGATGTTTAATGGCGTTAAGTTTTGGCGGGAAGTTGTGAATTATGGCGGTATGGGTAATGTCAAACACCATAATATATACAAGACTTAGTTTATAGCATAGAGTTTTTGTGTAGTAACTTTATGGTTTACTAGCTGGGCCCCGCGACTTTGTCCGCTCGTATCCCGGTATCCCGTGGGAACCGCTTTTTCTACTTTCTTTCTTTTTCTTCGGCTTTTAGTATATATAGTCGTATCGCGATCTTGAATAATCTATAACCATGCTCAAAAATTAGGTTATTAAATGCAAAAAGAATTTTTCAAATCCAACTGTCGCAGAAATTAGCGCGTACAAACAAACAAACTCTTCAGTTTTATTTAAGTAATAATACATTGTATTCAAGTTATATTACACTATCTGCTGCCCGCGGCTCCACCCGCATGGAGTCAAATAACGTAGCCTATGTGTTAATCCAGATCATAATCTATCTACGTGCCAAATTTCATTCAAATACGTTCAGCCGTTTAAGCGTGAAAGAGCAACAAAAATCCATCCATACATACAAACTTTCGCATTTATAATATTAGTAGGATTCCATATTTTGAGGCACTATATCATTAATCCTTCGAAACCCGGGTGGTCGTATATATAACGGGTTCTGACTGCTCAATTATACAAACTTGAAAGCAAAAAACATGTAACGCAAGGGTTGGCAACGCAAGATGTCACCCTGGCAAGATGACAACTGCTTACTGTCGAACGGACCGTATGCTTGTTTGTCATCTTAGTTTTATAAATATCTGTCTTCACCTTGAGGGTCGAGCGATTGCAATTTCTGCATAAAGTAAATTTTAGTTCCTTTGTGGTGAGGTTTCCGACTCATCATCAGCCGACCTTCATGAAGGAAGAATTCTTGGCGAACGGAATCGTAATTTAGAAGTTCCTAGGACGGTTGCCTAACGACTTGAGTGGCCAACTCGACTTTGTTTAATTGAAACTTAAACGTATATAATATCATACATATTTTAAGTTAAGGTATTTATCTAAATAAGAAGAGGCATGCTCCGTTGGTTCGGTCATATAGAAAGAATTAAGAAAGAGTGGAATACGTAACAGATATACAACACGAAAGTAGAAGGATGTAGAAGCCGAGGAAAGCCTACCACCTACCATGACCGAATTGATCGTGTTTTATCAGAAGGTGATGCCAGGAGCCATGGAAACCGGCGAGCGAGCATGAGCAGAGCTATGAATATTGGAAACCGGACCTAGTCATGTCGTGCTTGGTTCTCTCTGCCTACCCCGCAAGGGATTTTGCGTGAAGTTATAGATATATGTATGGACCTGCGTTGTTAGACCTGTTGTTTGAAAATAAATTATTCGAATTAGATTTTTAATTTGAATAAAAAATACACTTTTACACTGTCGGTTAACTTGTCAAAGTATTCTCTCAGAACTATTTAAAGAGGTTATATAAACATCCTGTATATTTTATCAACTCTCCATCGACATCTCAACATCAAAGCGATGGCTGTATATTGAGTGTTCCTTGGCCTGATCGCACAGATATAAAAATATTCTTTATGATCTTTCATAATGTCATAGACGATATCCGAGCGCTTTCAAGCGTAGTGGAAGACAGGAATTGTGAGTTCCGTAGCTATTTACGCATTGAAAAGTTTTTATATCTATTTAAGCACCCCGCGCTCATTAAAATGTTGCTAGTTCATAGGCTACAGTAACTGCTTACCATCAAGCAGGTCGTACGCTTATTTGCCACCTTAGTGGCTTAAAAACAAAATCTACCCCAGACGAGCTGCTTTGATGCGCCCTACGTCACATAAAAAACTTCTGTGTGATTATAACGAATAGACATAAACGTTCTTATTTCAAGTAATATGTAATTTAAGGATTCATTCCAAAAATATCTACTACATTTTAATACTCTTCACAGCACAGATCCCTAAAACGAGAAAGTTGTTTGACATTTAAAGAGATATAGCGCGCTTTTCAAATTTAGAATTCCGAGCGCATTAACATGGCGTCGGGCGACTTAAAATAAATATTATTGTTTACATGCCGTTAAGATTCTCAGCTTCTAATGGCCGCTTCTCATCATGCCACATTTGTAATGAAAACAAATTGTTGTTTAGTATTTTTCTTTTTGAATTCTCAAAGGTGGCTTTTGTAACAGTAAACGTAAAAATATAGCTTATTTTTATTTTATTTGTACAATTCTTGGCGATTGTTCTGGAATTATTCTGACTTTAAGAGATGATGTATCAACGCAGTCCGTCTGGAGAAGTACCTCCACTTCACAGAAGACTGCACTTGTTCATGTCCCTGTGAGTAGTAAGGTTATTAGCAAACTCGTGAACAACTGTTCACGAGTTTACTGGTAATAGGTAAAAAGATTATCAAGGACAGTACAGTCTTGCAGGGTGCTAAACAGTAAGTTTATCTGCGACACTACTGCTTTGCAGGATGTTAAGCAGAAATATTGTCAAGCACAGCCATGCAATTCTGTAAGAGCAAACATCCTTACATCTTCGGAAACATCGGCTGTTACAGCCTTGAACACAAAATTGCAATTCTTTGGTGTCGCTTTTCATAGTTGCGCCGCAAGGCTGCGTTTGGAATTGGAATTCTACAAGGCAAACAGCCTCGCGTACGCTTACAGCCTTATATAATACCAAATAATTTAGCCGTGATCGCAGTAGACGATGTCAAAGCTGTGACATCTGTGATCATAGCGACGCACACAGCCATTACGAGTTGCTTAGAGAATTGCATGGCTGTACAGTCTTGCAGGGCGCTAAGCAGAAAGATTTGTCCGGGACACTGCTCCCTTGCAGGGAGTTAAGCAGAAAGATTCTCAAGGACAGTACAGTCTTGCAGGGCGCCAAGCAGAAAGATTGTCAAGAATAGGCGGAAAATGAGGTTTTCACATAGGTGTAACTTTGTGAGATTGGATTAGATGCCATATACCGGAGAGCTTAATTTTACTTCTAAATCTGATTGACGAGCCATTTACACTTGTTAAACGTTGAACCTTCGACCTTAACATCAGATTAAGCTTAATTAGGCTAAGATGTTTTATAGTTATAGATACGTCGTACAGGCTCTGGAATGGCAATACGAAAGTAAGGTAATTGCCCAACTCACATTCAGATGGGCGCGCTCTCGCGTCGCGTCTATACGTACTTCGCCACAAAGCGTAAATCTTTTAAGATGTATATTCATCTCTTTCTAACGATAGGTATGCCCTATCATTTGTCTCTTTGTTAGTAGTGTCATAATAAATAACTGTACGTAGATATAGTAGTATACAACAACATTATTGTATTTTAAAATGGCGCAAGTAGCATTTTAAAATACAATAATGTTGGTGTATAACGTGTCTACCTTTTGATACGTCGCTGATTTTAGGCCTATATTACATATTACCCACGCTCATATCTCTCAGGACCGCCAACCGTAAGCAAATAAAACAGACACATATTGTTTAACGCTAGTGTAATGACGTGACACCAGGTGAAACAGACGCAAGAATATCGATAACTGAATAAGAACAATTATTTGTACTAGTATAATTATTTATTTTTTCGTCACACATGCTCGTAATCAGTTGAGTTGCTCCCATATATAAAAAAAAACACGTAACACTTTAATACTATTTTCAGGAACACCGTTCCTATATGAAATCTATATGTTTGTCTGTGCGTTTGTCTGTCGCTTTTTCTCGAATATTCGAATTTTCAGATTCAGATTCGGATTCAACATAAAAAAGTAGAGTTGGAATGTTCAGGAACACCGTTCCTATCTCTTAAGGAACATGGTCAAAATGGCCGGCAATTAAAAAAAAATGGAATTGTTATATAATTGACGAGCCAGGTGTTCCTCTGGCAATGCGCATTCTTTACTGGTTTTTATATTACATGCTCGTAATTTGTCGAATTGCTCGGAAGAAACATTTTTTTATAACCGCACCGCTCGGCGACGGCGGGGAGTTCACCCTCACACGCTTGAACCGCTATGGTCGCGTACGGTGCGGTTCCAGAGAAGTTTTCTTCCGAGAACACTCAAGCTGTGGAATGAGCTCCCAGCCGAGGTTTTTCCAAGGAACTACAGCATGGAGTTCTTCAAGAAATGCGTGAAGAGGTTTTTAGAGGGTCGGCAACGCATGAGTGACGCCCCTGGTGTTGCAAATGTCCATAGGATACGGTGACTGTTTAACATCAGGCAGGCCGTATGCTTGATTGCCACCTTAGTGGTATAAAAAAAAAAAATTGCTCAACGTAAGAAGAAATGTAATATACCTATATTACTTTACTGTGTGCTTCCGCCACCAGTCAATACATGCCGGTCAATATTATAGCCGGTCGGCACTCACATACAATGTGCTATAAGTTAGTTTAACAGTAAGCTCCTAAGATGGAGCAGAGGTGGCAAAGCGTGAGCGATACTTCCTATATTGGACAGGATTGCGATCAATGACTACGGTAGTCACTATACATCCAGCGGGCCATGTGCTTGTATGTCTCCCCACGACGATGTATAAAAAAGACTGTCAGTCTCAGAACTGCACGTCGGAGGTGAAAACTTCTTAGCTTCACAAAGTTGTAAACATTATTTTTGGGATGTTAAAAACCATTTTTGAAGTGATAACTTCTTATGGGAGGGTAAACCGCTTCGTTACGTAACGCGTTACGGCGCCAGTCTGTCTGGTTTCCCTTTCTCTCACGCATACGGCAGCGGTTTAGTTTAAGTTATCACTTCTGTCGGGCGTCCCGAGACGCACACGTTTTTTTAAGCAAGTAGTTTTATTAAAAATATTCTTATCAGCGTATTAATATAGTAATAAAAAAATCTATTATTGCACTGTTTTACATGAAAAATAATAATTATATTATCTATATAATACAAACAAATTTATAAATACTTGTCAATTTTATAAAATTTAATAACAACAAGGCAACACACTCTATGTGTGTGTAGCGATCACGCGAGTTCCGTGCCTTTTCCCCATTCTTGTTTAGGCAAGGTTTTACCTAAAAACATGATAATTGTTACCTACAGCATGCTTTGTGAATACCATAAACGTGCACATCACTATTATTGATATAGAGTGCATAGGATTGCCTAAGCTAGACTGATTATCATGAACTCTCTGTACCAAATGGATACCAAACTATTGTTAGGTAATTTGTTTTAGTGTGTGTGACAAGGTCTAAGCGGATAGCGGTTCATGTATAGCACTGATGTAGCAAACAAGTCCACGAGCTTTATTTTAACTGTACGTCGGGAGGCAAACAAGTAATGACCCACCTGATGTATAGCAGTAACCGCTGTTAATCAATTAGGTTGGTGGTATGCCCATCTATCGCATAGAAGTTTCAGTACATTGAAGGAAATGTGTAAGCATAATTATTAACTTACTCATTTCTAGTCTATTAATACGTATTTCCTAAGGATTGTATATAATAAACGATTATCATTTTTTATGCAACGTTCGGAGGCATGCAATCATATTATACGTATATACGGCTTGCCTGATGTGAAGCGGTTACCGTAGCCTATGAACGCTTGCAATACATTAAGTATCATTCGTGCGGTGCCACCTCTGCTGCTAGTACAACAACCCTCAAGCTCCCAGCTCCTTGTTATTTTGCTGTGGTTTTCTGTGAGGTACTTACCCCAGACCGGCTGCTTTGATGCGGCCTTCCTCTCATGTCTACAAATGACTTTGAATATTTTTTTTTAGAAATAGAAACTTTAGAAAGGAAAAATATCGCAGATATAAGACACTTGAAGTTCCATTGAACGTTGAACCGTTTATCAAACCATGAAGGGGGAGGGGAGGGGAGGAATTTAGGCAGAGGCCAGATGCACCTATCCAAACATACCTCTCTAGTGGGAAGAATCCACACTCATCAGCCTCTTCATGCATGCTCTTCGGTTTTGGGTGTGTATGTATGCATCGTACAGATTTGAGGTCGTCGCTCATAACTTGGACCGCACCGTTTCAAGTCAGTGTTAATAATCTATTAATGCTGACCCATCGAAGCATAATGAATTAGATTATGTCCCGCTTTGCGTCTAGCTTAGTAATGTAATTGCGTTTGAGGTGAAAATTTCATTATTTCTAAATTCTAGCTATTTATCTACAATATATTATCATATTATGACGACCTCGGTGGCGCACTGGTTAATAAAGCTTCTTTGACAACAACGCTCACGGGTTCTGTCTCCACACAGGACAAACATTTGTGTGTATAAACATGTCTTTTTGTTTTGGTCTGGGCGTTTTCTATGTTTTAAGAGAGGTAGGGCGCATCAACGCAGCCCGTCTAGGGAAGTACCTCCACCTCACAGAAAACCGCAGCCAAATAACAACTTCCTAGATGGTTGTTGTGTTCCTGCGTGTGAGTGAGGTCACCAGTAAGCTCCCAAGGTGTTGCTGTGTAAGCAGCAGAGGAGACATACTTATTAGGCTACGGTACCCGCTTTACATCAGGTAGACTGTATGCTTGTATGCCTCCCGGCGTAGTATAAAAAAAAAATCTAAGTATTATTTAAAAATGTGTTTACGTATATTTATCAGTTGTCTAGTACCATAGCCCAAGCTTCCCTTACTTTGGGGCCAGATGGCGCTGTGTATTTTGTCAGACAATATTTATTTATATCTTCACGCCGAGTCCGTCGCGTAGTAGGCAGAGGGAACCGAGCGCTACAACACTTGGTTGTTATATATCTCAGTCGCTTCTTTAACATTCATTAGCTCTTGTAATACGCGCTCGCCAGTTGCCAGCTTTGCTTGTAACGAAGACCCTAGTTTGACTTTTTTTTTAATACTACGTCTATAGGCATACGGCCTACCCTGATGTAATGCGGGTACCGTAGCCTATAAACGCTTGCGATATATTAATTATCACTCGCGCGATGCCTCCTCTGCTGCTTACACAGCAACTCCTTGGGAGCTTACTGGTGACCTCACTCACACGCAGGAACACAACAACCCTCTAGCTGAAATTAATAGCAATTACTCAGATCAGCAATCGCTTCGAGCAGTGAAAAAATCAAACTTCTAAGTTAACGCAATCAACAGATACGGCTGTTTATGCCTCGTTTATGCGCAAATTTCACTCGCAAGTGAACCAAAATTGAAATTGTCATGTAGCTTGTGCTAGGAAAGGATAGGAAGGATCCATACGAAAATCCAGAAACCATAAATTTGTAGTTACATCACAAGAAAAAATATTTTTTACGGAACCCACGTTGCGCGAGTCGGAGTGGCACTTAACAGCATTTTTGGAAAGACTGTTATGTGGGTAAACATAAAAAGCAAAACTTTATCAAAATACAGAATTTGATCGCAATCCCAATAATTTCTATCTTAATGTGGGTAAACATAAAAAGCAAAACTTTATCAAAATACAGAATTTGATCGCAATCCCAATAATTTCTATCCTAATGTGGGTAAACATAAAAAGCAAAACTTTATCAAAATACAGAATTTGATCGCAATCCCAATAATTTCTATCCTAATGTGGGTAAACATAAAAAGCAAAACTTCATCAAAATACAGAATTTGATCGCAATCCCAATGATTTCTATCCTAATGTGGGTAAACATAAAAAGCAAAACTTATCAAAATACAAAATTTGATCGCAATCCTAATGATTTCTATCCTAATGTGGGTAAACATAAAAAGCAAAACTTTATCAAAATACAAAATTTGATCGCAATCCCAATGATTTCTATCCTAATGTGGGTAAACATAAAAAGCAAAACTTTATCAAAATACAAAATTTGATCGCAATCCTAATAATGAGCCGTTTGGAAGACACACGAAATATATTTATATAGGTATAAATAACTCGTTAAAGTAATAAGTGAGCAGTGATAGTCTAGTGGATAAAGAACCGGCCTTTTGACCAACTGGTCCCCGGTTCAAATGCATTCGAAGGCATGCACCACTAAATTTGTGTTTTCGAATCTTCCTCGGCCGTGAAGGAAAACATTGTGAAGAAAAACCCGTACGTCCAAGAAATTACATTTCGAAAGACCGTAGAATCGTTATGGAGGACTGACGGACGTCGCTCCATGTGAAGCTTAAGTACCGGACCCTGACAATCCTAATGTATTAGGAAACAGGATAACGCTAAGAAGAACTCGTTAAAGTAAAAAGATTTCCAGCGACACTTTGTCTTAAGAAAGTTATGTAAATTCCGCTATACCATTCGTTTTTCATGCTTTCATAATTTAGTGGTTACAATCATGCAGGCCGTATGCTTGATTTCCATTTCAGCATCGATAATGCGCCATTATCGACGCTGAGTAACATGCCGTGTAAGTATACAAGTGCACGATTCAAGATAATATAGAAATCAACAGAGGAGACAAACAATCTCGACAGAACAAACTTGAGCCAAAGCCTACGGGCTCAGTTGTTAAGCCGGCGAGAGTCGAGGAGGTCACGGCTTCAGATCCCGCTGTTTGGACTCGCCGATTTATTGTTTGCGTTTATATTTATGGGGAGGGGTAGGTCGGGGCGCTGGTTTTAGATACGTTACGCCATTTGTCTACGACGTACTCTATGCCGGATCCATGGACTGCAAATAGGTTTATTTAATTTTATGATTAACCGTATGTCCAGATCCGCCATCCTTTCATTGACCTATATGATTTTTAAGAGAGGTAGGGCGCATCGAAGCAGCCCGCCTGGGGAAGTACCGCCACCTCACAGAAAACCGCAGTCAAATAACAATAGGTTGTTGTGTTCCTGCGTGTGAGTGAGGTCACCAGTAAACTCCTATGGAGTTGCTGTGTTAGCGGCAGAGGTGGCATCTCGCGAGTGATACTCAATGTATCGCAAGCGTTTAAAGGCTACGGTAACCGCTTTACATCAGATGGGCCGTATGCTTGCATTCCTCCCGACGTTGAATGAAAAAAAAATTACTGATGAATCCTGTCCGGAGGCAATCGTTTTCGGAAGTTCCGAGGACGGTTGCTTAACATCATGCTCTATCTGTCGCCGACTTTACGTAGAAATTGTTTAAGTTTGACCTTCCTTATTAAGAGATTCGACCACTCATTTCTCTGTCGGACTGTCAAAATGTGGAATTCGCTTCCGGCGCATGTTTCGCCCTCCTATAATCCTGGGTCGTTCAGACGAGGTGAAGAGGCACCTTAGCGGGCCGTCAAGGGGGGGACAGTCAGCACAGTGGTAATCACTGTGATGGCTGTTCTCTCATCTGGTTTTCATTGTCGCTTTCCATCAGGCCCATGGAAGACATTTTGGCAGGCTTCATTAAAAAATATATATATATATATATATAATTATATCTTCTGTTCGTATGTATGAATGAAATTTGTGTCTGTTAAGTGTATTCGAGAATGGTTTACTCGTATTCACAATAGGGAATATGCATCAAGTTATTTATCGTTTTAAATCGCACTATTATCATATAAAAAGTGACACAAAACTTTTTTTGTTGTTTAATTTTTTAACGTAAAAAAAGTAAAAATTGTAATTCACGGATCCACATAGTCGCACTTATCGGCTTATTGGTTAAAATGTCCTACTTAGAAAGCTCGAATCGCCGTTATATTTAGGTGCTAAAATGCTACGTTCTGTGAATGCCGGGTATGCCTTTAAGCATCATCTAGTGGTTTATTGGTTCGTGGGTATGCGCGTTTTTCACCTGAGTGGTATAATAATAATAAATGATTATTCTTGCCCTTTTTTACAATGTTTACTTAATGATAACTAAAAGCTAAACAAAATTAAGATATACATACAAATGAGATAAAAAAACAGAGGAAAATAATTCATTGGTGCATCAGAGTTAGGGCAAAAGCAAGAAGCTCAACATGTGCCACTAGAGGATAGCCTCAAGAGGCGCTGTTTTTCAGTCACTCCCTTCTCTCCAAGCTCTTGATCATGTTTACTAATTTAAATACTATTATTTTAATTATTTAGTACTATTATTTATACTGTGTTAACAATACAAGCGCTAGTATAGCGTACTACATTCATTTTATATGCAATAAACAGTGTAATCGCTGTTTATGTGGCCGTGTGAGCGGACGCGTGTGTGTGTATGTGTGTGTGTGGAGAGAGGGCGATGAGTTTGTATTCATGTGCGCGCGCCCGTATTTGTGTGTGTTTGTGTGTGAATAATCATGTTTACAGTGGTTATGACAATTAATAAAAATAAGATAAAAATATTTAGGGCTGTTGAAATGGTGTTGTTAATGTGTATAGTACAAATCTAATTGTCTTTCTTTATTTTTTTAGGTAAGTTCCGGTCAACGTCAGCACGAGCTCATCGTAAGTGTAGTGACTCGGGTGGCAAGCAAGCATACGGCAGGCCTAATATTAATCGGTTACCGTAGCGTATGAACGCTTGCAAAAAATTGATAATAAATTTCAACGGCTGGAAATGTTTCGAGCTTGGTGGCTAACACAGGAACGCCTTAGGAGCTTACTGGTGACCTCACTCACACGCAGGAACACAACAACCCTTCAGATAGTTCTTATTTGGCTGCGGTTTTCTGTGATGTGGAGGAACTTCTCCAGACGGGCTGCTTTGATGCGCCCTACCTCACAAATGTATGTCCTGTGTGGGAATCGAATCCACGAGCGTTGGGGTCAAAGTCGCGTCATTAACCGCTGCGCCACCGAGCTCTAAAGCAGTTACCATAGCCTATTAACGCTTGTAATATATTGCGCCATGTCTCGTCTGCTGCTTACTTATAACTCACATGAGATTACTGATAACTCACACGCAGGAGCACAACCCTCTAGGGAGTAATTATTTTGGCAGCGGTTTTCTGTGAGGTGGAGGTACTTCCCCAGACGGGCTGCTTTGATGCGCCCTACCTCTCTTAAAACATCCAGACCAAGACAGACATGTTCATACGCACAAATGTTGTGTCTTGCGTGGGAATCGAACCCACGAGCGTTGGTGCCAAAGTCGCGTCATTAACGACTGAGCCACCGAGCTCATCAAAACTGCGCATGCACCCAGCGCTCTCAAAAATGTGTTTCAGCGTGTTTTATTGCTTTGTGATGCCAATGCGCGAGCAATACTTCCTGCATTGCCAGCGTTCATGAGCCTGCATGAGCATGAGAGTGACCAGTTTTCATCAGGCAGGTCGTATGCTACCTATTGACGTACAAAAAGAATGTATTACTAAGTCTTGAATCAGCACTTTGATATAGGATATGATTCACGGTTGTATGTATACATGTACATGACAAACATTGACAATTAATCATGCCCTTATCAGCTTTACTCTTGGTAGGTACAGAATTCTTGGAATTTTTTTCTAAAGCCTGGCGCACACCCGCCGATACGACGTACAAACATTCGCGTTCATTTCCAAATTCGTCGGTTGCAATTACTACTTCTCTTGCTAATGCCCAACGACGCCATCGAGCTCTCAATCACAAAGAAGCGAGGTTATTAAAAAAAACCACAAGATTATTAAAGAAAACGACAGAAGTGATAACTTAAACGAATCTACATATAATTAAAGCTGCCGTATGCGAGAGAAAAGGAAGCCAGACAGACTGGCGCCGTAACGCGTTACGTAACGAAGCGGTTTACCCTCCCATAAGAAGTTATCACTTCAAAAAAGAAGCTGAAAGAAAAAAGAAGAAGAAGAAGAACCACCCCTTATTAGTTGGATATTAAACATCAGTATCATCGCCAAATAGTCTTAGGTAGTGGACCTGCCTGAGTGAGACTCTACCTAATACAAATAGTATTAGGTAGAGTCTCACTTAGACTAAGATTAAGATATACATACAAAGACAGGTTATGATATGGATTGTTAATCAGTCCGCAACTCAGATAAACCCTAGACCTTTTTTAGGGTTCCGTACCCAAAGGGTAAAACGGAACCCTATTACTGAGGCTCCGCTGTCCGTCCGTCCGTCCGTCCGTCCGTCCGTCCGTCTGTCTGTCTGTCACCAGGCTATATCTCATGAACCGTGATAGTTAGACAGTTGAAATTTTCACAGATGATGTATTTCTGTTGCCGCTATAACAACAAATACTAAAAAATAGAATAAAACAAATATTTAAGGGGGCTTCCATACAACAAACGTGATTTTTTTGCCTTTTTTATAGATAATGGTACGGAACCCTTCATGCGCGAGTCCGACTCGCACTTGGCCAATTTTTTTTATACAGCGGCGGTAGGCATACGGTCCACTTGATGCAAAACGATTAACGTAGGTTCGATTCTCACACAGAAGAAACATTTCTGTGCGTGAACATGTCTGGCTTGATCTAAATGATTTTAAGAGAGGTAGGTCGCATCAAAGCAGCCCATCTGGGGAAGTACCTCCACCTCACAGTAAAACCGCAGCTAACAACAACTCCTTTGGCTTTTGGTTTTTTGGTTGGCTGGAAGAGATCACTTTTAGGGACAAGTCCGCCTTTGTAACACTAGCTTTATTTTTATTGTAATTTATTTTGAATGTAACGTACAATAATGATATTACAACAACATCTCCCTAAAGGGTTGATGTGTTCCTGCGAATTAGTGTGATTACCAGTAAGCTCCTAAGGAGTTGCTGTGTTAACAGCAGACGATCGCGCGAGCCTTACACCTGTGGTAATCAGTTTACATCAGGTGGGACGTATGCTTGTATGTCTCCCGACGTTGTATAAAAAAAAGTACGTCCAATTCGGTCGTGATAGGCGAGTAAAGTTCTAGAAATTTATCAAGATTTCGAACGAATGAACCACCTCAGTTGTTGCCGACGGAACATCAAAGGATTTTATCGCTATGGACTTGCTTCACGCGGCCAAACTTCACTCAGCGCATAGACAAACATCGAGCATAGAGCACGTGTGGGTGTTGCCAAGTTAAATTACATTTCCCCGAATATGGTTTGTGGTTTATGGATAGTCGTACGTTCACCGCCATTTTCTTGCTTGTTAGCATTTCGTAGAGATGGTAAAAATTGTATGATAAAATCATATTGTATTTTTTTTTATACCACGTCGGGACTTACCGCTTTACATCAGCTGGGGCGTATGCTTGTATGCCAAGCATATGCCCCAGCTGATGTAAAGCGGTTACCGTAGCCTATGACCGCTTGCAATACATTAAGTGCAATAAACTGCGGTTAAACGTCGTATTAGAATTCAAAACATACAGCATTCGAAAAAAATAACAATCGTAAATCGGAATTTTATTAATCTATCAATTGTATTTTCGGTCAAATGAAAATAAGGATAAAAAGGGCTGAACGTTTTCGGTATGTTAAAATTCGTACAAAAACGTTTCTTCTTTATGATCGGTAACCCATTGTAGACTTAGCCTAATACAGAATTATGATAGGTTAACATTTACTTATAGAGGTTATGTATAATCAGTTTTTTTTATTTTTTGACATGATAACGTCTCATATAAATCGATGAACACCGGCTGCACGCACGAAAAGGTGTCACGTTCTGCCTGAGCCGATCGTGCAAGCGAGAGCGCGGAACAAACTATAGAGAGGCACGATCGGCCTGAGTGTTCGGCTTGTGACGCATCTTATGTCTCTTCCACTCCATCGGCCGATGCGTCCGAGTAGAAGAGAGACAGCGGCAGCACACAACCTACACGTGAACTGTTTTGTCAACTGTTGAATGTTTTCTTATGACGTTATCACGTAAAATTATCGTCCGTAAACAGACTATACAGACAACCAATTTTTTGTTAGAAATAATGGAAGGTGTGTTTTTGATATTCCGTAATGAATGTACTTGTTTACCGATTACGTGAGAGTAAAATGATTTCTTTGTTTACAAATCTTTTACATTTTCATCGTGCTTTGTGAATCTAGTTATTAGAAAATTATTATTTAAATAATTTTCCCCCGAAATCAAAAAGATCGCGCTGTGTGTGATCTTTTTATTTTGCCGCTTCGATGACAGGCTGGGATTTATATTTCCCCTCGGCAATTGTACATACCTATGTGCTACTGTTGTAATTTTAAATGTAGCTATGATCGGCATTACGCGTGTAAATCGGCTTAGACTTGGCTCCGAGTCCCCCGCTCACACCGTAGCGGCGACGCCTCCATCGTACGACCAAAAGTTCTGCTTTTAAAGTAGCTGTTGGTAACCACTCGGTTATCAATGTGTACAAATACTAGCCGTTGCCTTTTAGCTTTTTTTTATACAACGTCGGGAGGCATACAAGCATACAGCTCACTTGATGTTAATCGGTTGCCGTAGCATGTAAACTCTTGCAATACATTAAGTATTACTGGCGCAATGTCATCTCTGCTGCTAACACAGCATCTCCTTAGAACCTTTACTGGAGAACTCACACGCAGGAACACAACAACCCTCTAGGAAGATGTTATTTGGCTGCGGTTTTTTGCGAGGTGGAGGTACTTCCCCAGACGGGCTGCTTTGCTGCGTCCTACCTCTCTTAAAATCATCCAGACCAGGACAAACAGACATGTTCATTCACACAAATGTTTGTCCTGTATAGGAATCGAACCCACAAGTGTTGGTTTCAAAGTAGCGTAACAGCGCATTTCACCACTGCGCCACCGAGCTCGTCAATTCCTCAAGAATTGCCCCATTAAATGGAAGAGTAATTTTTCAAATCCGACTGGTAGTTCCAGAGATTAGCGCGTTCAAACCAACAAACTCTTCCGCTTTATATATTAGTATAGATTTTATAGTACTTAAGTTAATAGGTTAGTGATAGATACTCGTTTTACGTCAAATTAGAAATGTAATAAAGCTCGGAACGTATGTTGTACCGTACGTACTCACCGAGCAACAACAGTAAAGTCGCGACAAAACTTGCCTTAACTTTTTAAATAGACACTCAAGCGAGGGGATTCAGAATGGAGTTATCATTTGTGGGGTAAAGTGAATCCCGTGTGAAATTAGATAGCTGTGTACATAGCTGGGTATAAAACGACAATATGTTTGACTAGGGCCTAACGTCACGCGATGAAGTATTTTATTTTTTTCCTATATTCATCGACATTAGGTTCGGTAGGCCTTTCAGAAATAATTGGTGATAAAATAATCCCTAATGATATTATTTTTCATTCCCTCACGAATACAGTACGATTCGGTGTAATAGGCGGTCATAGATTACCACAACCGTTTCGTTAACTATTAAACAATTCAGAGGGTCTGTTTCACTGAAATCAAAGGTCACTTCAGGAATATCTTTATATTTATCTATCTATTTAAAACATCATGCCGCTTTACATCAGCTGGGGCGTATGCTTGTATGCCAAGCATATGCCCCAGCTGATGTAAAGCGGTTACCGTAGCCTATGACCGCTTGCAATACATTAAGTGCAATAAACTGCGGTTAAACGTCGTATTAGAATTCAAAACATACAGCATTCGAAAAAAATAACAATCGTAAATCGGAATTTTATTAATCTATCAATTGTATTTTCGGTCAAATGAAAATAAGGATAAAAAGGGCTGAACGTTTTCGGTATGTTAAAATTCGTACAAAAACGTTTCTTCTTTATGATCGGTAACCCATTGTAGACTTAGCCTAATACAGAATTATGATAGGTTAACATTTACTTATAGAGGTTATGTATAATCATTTTTTTTTATTTTTTGACATGATAACGTCTCATATAAATCGATGAACACCGGCTGCACGCACGAAAAGGTGTCACGTTCTGCCTGAGCCGATCGTGCAAGCGAGAGCGCGGAACAAACTATAGAGAGGCACGATCGGCCTGAGTGTTCGGCTTGTGACGCATCTTATGTCTCTTCCACTCCATCGGCCGATGCGTCCGAGTAGAAGAGAGACAGCGGCAGCACACAACCTACACGTGAACTGTTTTGTCAACTGTTGAATGTTTTCTTATGACTTTATCACGTAAAATTATCGTCCGTAAACAGACTATACAGACAACCAATTTTTTGTTAGAAATAATGGAAGGTGTGTTTTTGATATTCCGTAATGAATGTACTTGTTTACCGATTACGTGAGAGTAAAATGATTTCTTTGTTTACAAAACTTTTACATTTTCATCGTGCTTTGTGAATCTAGTTATTAGAAAATTATTATTTAAATAATTTTCCCCCGAAATCAAAAAGATCGCGCTGTGTGTGATCTTTTTATTTTGCCGCTTCGATGACAGGCTGGGATTTATATTTCCCCTCGGCAATTGTACATACCTATGTGCTACTGTTGTAATTTTAAATGTAGCTATGATCGGCATTACGCGTGTAAATCGGCTTAGACTTGGCTCCGAGTCCCCCGCTCACACCGTAGCGGCGACGCCTCCATCGTACGACCAAAAGTTCTGCTTTTAAAGTAGCTGTTGGTAACCACTCGGTTATCAATGTGTACAAATACTAGCCGTTGCCTTTTAGCTTTTTTTTATACAACGTCGGGAGGCATACAAGCATACAGCTCACTTGATGTTAATCGGTTGCCGTAGCATGTAAACTCTTGCAATACATTAAGTATTACTGGCGCAATGTCATCTCTGCTGCTAACACAGCATCTCCTTAGAACCTTTACTGGAGAACTCACACGCAGGAACACAACAACCCTCTAGGAAGATGTTATTTGGCTGCGGTTTTTTGCGAGGTGGAGGTACTTCCCCAGACGGGCTGCTTTGCTGCGTCCTACCTCTCTTAAAATCATCCAGACCAGGACAAACAGACATGTTCATTCACACAAATGTTTGTCCTGTATAGGAATCGAACCCACAAGTGTTGGTTTCAAAGTAGCGTAACAGCGCATTTCACCACTGCGCCACCGAGCTCGTCAATTCCTCAAGAATTGCCCCATTAAATGGAAGAGTAATTTTTCAAATCCGACTGGTAGTTCCAGAGATTAGCGCGTTCAAACCAACAAACTCTTCCGCTTTATATATTAGTATAGATTTTATAGTACTTAAGTTAATAGGTTAGTGATAGATACTCGTTTTACGTCAAATTAGAAATGTAATAAAGCTCGGAACGTATGTTGTACCGTACGTACTCACCGAGCAACAACAGTAAAGTCGCGACAAAACTTGCCTTAACTTTTTAAATAGACACTCAAGCGAGGGGATTCAGAATGGAGTTATCATTTGTGGGGTAAAGTGAATCCCGTGTGAAATTAGATAGCTGTGTACATAGCTGGGTATAAAACGACAATATGTTTGACTAGGGCCTAACGTCACGCGATGAAGTATTTTATTTTTTTCCTATATTCATCGACATTAGGTTCGGTAGGCCTTTCAGAAATAATTGGTGATAAAATAATCCCTAATGATATTATTTTTCATTCCCTCACGAATACAGTACGATTCGGTGTAATAGGCGGTCATAGATTACCACAACCGTTTCGTTAACTATTAAACAATTCAGAGGGTCTGTTTCACTGAAATCAAAGGTCACTTCAGGAATATCTTTATATTTATCTATCTATTTAAAACATCATGCCAAATCCCTTGCGAGGTAAGCTGAGAGAACCGAGCGCGACATTATTCGGTCCTTACACACCTCGCTCGCTTCTTTAACATTCACAGCTCGCTTCATGCATACTCGCCGATTTCTCACCTCCTGATGAGACCTTTTAATACCAAACGACCAATTTGGTCATGGTAGGTAATTTGCAAAAAAATTTTTTTTTTTTTAATTTTCTGTAAGACGTTGAAAGGGAAATAACTATACAGCCTACTGATATAAATTGGCTGTCGTAACCTATAAACGCTTACAAGACGATTTGCTCGCGTCTTTCAACCACTTTACTAACACCGCAACTTCTCAGGAGTTTATTCACTCGCAGGAACACAAGCGGTCGTCTCTGCGACACGAGTTTCGCCTCTCCACGAGGCATCCTCAGCCGTTCTAGACGTTAGTCTTTAGAATAACATGATTTGATGATTTGATGAGCATGTTATTCTAATTCTATTCTAGCGCCTAAGGAAGCCTCGTGGAGAAACACGAGTCGCGCAGATAGGATCGGAGCAGTCAGGGCAGCGGCGGCATGCATCTATCTCCTGACGGTAGTGGGTGGGTGTCGGCCGCCACTAGTTCGCATGAACTAATCGTTAGTAGTAAATAATAAAAAGGCTATTGCAGTTCCAGCGAGTGATTCTTAACTCCCAACCGTCAATATATCTATATAATCTTCATTCAAAAGCAATATTACAGGGAAATCAATCAAAAGTTGGTACCGAAGCGTTCCGATGCGGCTGAAACCTGTTCCATGCAAGTTTCGTGTACCCGAAAAATTATCAGAGTTCTGAAAGTTTACAAACTATTTAGGGTTGGGGTGGATCACTCGATATGCATATAGAGTTGGTTATTATCTATCATAATCCGGCGATGAGGGTGGTTTCGAGTTGCCCAACCTTTCATTTTAGTAGGTATAACTAACAATTTTTTTTTTTAACGTCCTACAAGCTTATGGCGTACGTTTTTGAAGTGAAAACTTCTTTAGCGGCGTTGTGCACTTTTTGGGATGAGTAAAAAATGTTAAACTCGCGTCGGGGCATGTGACCCTAACCGTAAGATTTTGGTGAGAATTAGAACTTAAGTTCGCTGCAGCGCTAAAACATTAGTTACCTAACTAACTACTAAACTAATTAAACAATTAAAACATGAAGCGCTAGATCGTTCATATTATTGTTTTCTCGCGACCAAAACGTTGTAAACGCCATGAAATTGTTGGCGCTTACGCGTTTCGTTCAACGTAGTTTATCAACATCGCTGTTTGGTTCGCATGTTCAAGTTTACACTTCTGCCGGCACTCCCGGAGTGCAACCCGTTTTTTTTTATACAACTAGACAAACGAACATGCGGCCCGCATTAGATGGTAAGCGGTCACCGCAGCCTATTGACGCTCGCAACACCACGGGGATGTTACTCGCGCGCTGCTAATCTTGTGACCTAAGGATGTTTCGGCCAGTAATTTCTCACCCTTCAAACCGGAACACAGCTATATAAATATAGCTGCTTGGCGGTAGAAATAGGTGAGACAGAGGTACCCACGCAGACGACTTTTGTACAAAGTCTCCCTCTGGTAAATACATGATACAAAGCTACGTGATGTGAAGCCGTTGCCGTAGCCTATTAATAATTATATAATTTCTTGCACGTGCGGGTTTCCTCACGATGTTTTCCTTCACCGCGGAGCAAGTGATAACTACAAATATGTACTCATACATCCGAAAACACGACTTTGGTGGTACATAGTATTAGAACCGGGAACCTGTTCATGGATAGACCGATTCTTTTTCCACTGGGCCAGCACAGCTCAGAACGCTTGCAATACATTAAGTATATTTACCATACTCAGCTCTCGCCTCTGTTGTACCTAAATCATCCCAGTGCAGGGATAAAATTAAAAAAAAAATGGTTGTCTGTAAAGTCGGTTTACGGACGATAATTTTACGTGATAATATCATAAGTAAACATTCAACAGTTGACAAAAGTTCACGTGTAGGTTGTGAGCTGCCGCTGTCTCTCTTCTACTCGGACACATCGGCCGATGGAGTGGAAGAGAGATAGATGCGTCACAAGCCGAACGCTGAGGCCGATCGTGCCTCTCTATCGCTTGTTCCGCGCTCTCGCTTGCACGCTCGGCTCAGGCGGAACGTGACACTTTTTCGTTTTCGTGTGTGCATCCAGCGTTCATCGATTTATAAGGCGTTATCATGTCAAAAAGATAAAAATATCATTATTTTCCATTGGCATCTCGCGGGCACTTAGACACGTGTTAACATTTTTTGAAATATAATCTTATTGCGCCTTATTCAGTTCTCTTATGTTGTTACTATTTTTCTTTTTGTTAATCTGCTAGCATTTCGGAAATGACCATTGATACAGGTCTCCCTTCAACCGAATAGGTTTAGAGTCTTTAGAGCACACTCCACCACGCTGCTCATGCAGGCCAAAGAAACATATTGAATAACATTATTCAAGTTGAATTTTCACCCGAATTTGATCTCTCTTATGTGATACTATACTTGAAGAGTTTATTAAAGTCTTAACAAGATATTAAGCAGCAAATCATCTTATTTGCCTTTCGTTCGCACATTCTGTCTTTATTTTCAGTGTTGCGTTCGTAGACGTCTATTAAATAATTACATGGAAGACCAGTAGAGGTCCTCAGCATCGCCCCTTGTATGGAATATAAATGAATGCAAAACGCACACTTAATAAAGTAGAAATGTTAGGATGAGTAGCGCGGTGACGAGAGCAGCGTGTAAACATACCACGTACACAAGTTTGTAAGTAAAAAAGATGATGCTGTGAATGTTAAGGAAGCCAGTGAGATGTGTAAGGACCGTGTCTTATGACGCTCGGTTCTCGCTGCTAGGGGACATGGTGTAAAGATATATAATAAAAGATACTTATTTATTTTAGATGTTATTGTGCTCTCGGGGTCACTTAGACGCGAGTTACTTTTTTTTTAAATATAATCTTAGTCAATTCTCTTACGTTATTATTTATTCTTTTTTTAATGACGAAGCAGGAATGCTGAAATAAACTTGCTAATATAGGTTTCTTTTCAAATCTTCAATTACATATATATTTTCAATTTCGTTAGTTGTCATTTTTCTTTTTTTTTATCTAATATCATTTCGGAAATGACCATTAGCGGAGCAGAAATGCCGAAAGAAACTTGCCAATATAGATCTTTTTTCAAATACTTTATACTATAATTTCGTATTGCCCTTCTAGAGCGTGCACGACGTATATATAGCTATCAAAACATCTTAGTATATTTGGATAAGGTTTAGCTTTTGAAATAAACTATATATATGTTACTAAAAAAATGCCGAGCTTGATCTCCCAGGTAGGTTAATGTTCAGGAACACCGTTCCTATATGAAATCTATATGTTTGTCTGTGTGTGTCTGTCGCTTTTTTTCGAATATTCGAATTTTGACTTCAGATTCGGCATAAAAAAGTAGAATAGGAATGTCTGAAAAATCAACCTCCTATCTCTTCAGGAACACGGTCAAAATGGCCGAAAATTAAAAAAAAAGTTGAGTTTTTATTTCAGATTCGAAAAGTAAATTAAAAAGTAGAATAGGAATGTCTTAAAAACCAATATCATATTTCTTAAGAAACATGGTCAAAATGGCCACCAAAGTTAAAAAAAAATAATTAAATTGTTATATAATTGACGAGCCAGGTGTTCCTCTGGCAATGCAAGCTTGAACATTCTCAACTGGTTTTTTTTTGTACAACATAAGAAGGCATAGGCAAGCATTCGAATCCGAGAGTGTCCGATAATGGGTCGATTCGCTCAAATCACTGCTCGCAAAAGTCTATTAAAGGGCTTTAATCTAGCGCAGAGATTTCCTTTGAAGATGCCGTTCTGAAAACTGGTGAGGCTTGATCGTTCTTAGGGCTCGCTGGCCATGCGTGTGAACCTTACTTCCAACAGAATGCCCTTCGGAAAACTTCGATATTCTTATGTTAAAGCCATTCAACGGGCATCGACGAGCTTGGTTGGGCAGTGGTGAAACGCGATGTTACGCTACTTTGACACCAACGCTCGTGGGTTGACTCCTCCACACAAGACAAATATTTGTATCCACGAATATGTCTGTTTGTCTTGGTCTGGATTTTAAGAGGTAGGGCGCATTAAAGCATTTCCTCGCTGTGTTTTCCTTCTCCGCCAAGCAATTGACAAATACAAAATTACAAATATTTGTACATGGATCATAAAACATAGATTTAGTGATGCACTAGGGAACTTTAGCTGCCAAGAGCTTTGTGGCGTACACTCATTATCCAGTCCGCCTGCTTGTTAATACCGTATTGGCCTACATCTCTTTTGCTTTTTCCCAGAGTTTGATTCAATATGCCTACAGATTCGGCTCTAAGGTTCCATTTGAGACACATACCTTATATATAGCAAACTTTAGGCGTATTTCGGATCGGCAAGTCATATTCGAAGAGGATTCGAAAAGCTTTTACTCAAATTCCATACATTTTGAGTGAAAACTTTTCTATATATTTTTAAAAGAGGTAGGGCGCATCAAAGCAACTCGTCTGGGGAAGTACCTCCACCTCACAGAAAACCGCAGCCAAATAACAACTCCCTACAGGGTTGTTGTGTTCCTGCGTGGGAGTGAGGTCACCAGTAAGCTCCCAAGAAGTTGCTGTGTAAGCAGCAGAGGAGACATCGCGCGAGTGATACTTAATGTATTACAAGCGTTAATACGGTACTCGCTTTACATCAGGTGGGCCGTATGCTTGTATGCCTCCCGACGTAGTATATAAAAAAAAATGTTGTTTCGAAACAATACGTCTACAGATTCGCCTCTAAGTCAACCACATATCTTATATATAGCAAACTTAAAGAGGTTTTCGAAAATCCAGATTGAGAGAAAGGGATTCGAAAAGTTTTCACTTAGCTTTCATACATTTCGAGAAAAAACTTTTTGATCGTATTCGAATATGGTGTTTGGAAGCAATTTGAATACGTCTACCTACAGCTTCGGCTTTAAGATTAACGGCGAGCTACATCTATATATATATATATATATATAAAAATGAATGTTTGTCTGTATGTCTTCT
This sequence comes from Pyralis farinalis, assembly GCA_947507595.1. Taxonomy (NCBI): domain Eukaryota; kingdom Metazoa; phylum Arthropoda; class Insecta; order Lepidoptera; family Pyralidae; genus Pyralis; species Pyralis farinalis. The sequence goes on from OX382263.1 coordinate 6,480,077, forward strand.
ATGGACTCGAAAACGGCTGGACCGATGTTGATGAAATTATCAGGGACTCTTCAGATTAGCCCGGCGGACGATCCTGTGAAGTTCAGTAGCGATTGGGTCACCCGTGCGAAGCCGGGGCGGGTCACTAGTAGCTTATATATACCAAAGTTTAGCAGTTTTCCAAAAGCCATGTTCGAAAAAATTTCCCTCAGATTCCATACATTTTGAAAACTTTTCTATGTTCGAATACAGTTTTTCCGGCGCAATGTGCTCTAAGGCTGCCGGTAACTCACATACCTTGTATATAGCAAACGCTTCAAGAGATTATAAACCCGCTCCGCTTGTGAGTAAGTACCCGTGCTTACCCAAGAGCGGCTGTCCAAATACTTACATTGAAGAGGAGAATTGTATTTTTCATTAAATTTACGTTTGGAATATAAAATGAAGGTACAGCGCTCCGGGCGACTCATCAGTGCACCACCACGGCAACTGCGAGACTAGTCCGTTTTAAAACATGCGTTTCGACAGAACCTAGTTCTTCGCGGCATAATAAAATAATTTATTTTTAGGGTTCCGTACGCAAAGGGTAAAACGGAACCCTATTACTGAGGCTCCGCTGTCCGTCCGTCCGTGCGTCTGTCAGTCCGTCTGTCACCAGGCTGTATCTCATGAACCGTGATATGTGCCGCTATAACAACAAATACTAAAAAATAGAATAAGATAAATATTTAAGGGGGCTCCCATACAATAAACGTGATTTTTTTGCTCATTGTTGCTCGATATTGATAACGGTAACAGGTAGACGCTTGAAATATTCACAGAATATTTAGTTATATATTCACTTTAAGAATAAATAATTAAATTAAAATAAAACAAATATTTAAGGGGGGCTCCCATACAACAAACGTGATTTTGTTTGCCGTTTTTATAGATAATGGTACGGAACCCTTCGATCGCGAGTCTGACTCGCACTTGGCCGATTTTTATACAACGTCGGGAGGCATGCAAGCATACAATTCACCTGATGTAAAAAAATGCTTGCAGTACATTAAGTACCACTTGCGCGATGCCACCTCTGCTGCTAACACAGTAACTCCTTAGGTGCTTACTGGTGACCTCACTCACACGCAGGAACACAACAACCCTCTAGGAAGAGTGTTATTTGGCTGCGGTTGCGAGTGAGGTCACCAGTAAGCTCCCAAGGAGTGTAAGCAGCTGAGGAGGCATCGCGCGAGTGATACTTAATATATTACAAGTGTTAATAGGCTACGGTAACTGCTTTACATCAGGCGGGCCGTATGCTTGAATGTGTCCCGACGTTGTATAAAAAAAATATTTATTTCTATAATTTCTTGGACGAGTGAGTTTCCTCACGATAATTTCCATCACCGCCCCGAGCAAGTGATAATTACAAATATGTACATATTTGTAATGTACATAAATTTCGAAGACACTAATTAAGTTATATATGCCAGAATTTGAACCGGGGACTAGGTGGGCCGCATGCTTGTATGCCTCCCGACGTTGTATATAAAAAAACCGGGTTGCACTCCGGGAGTGCCGGCAGAAGTGAAAACTTGAACATTAACGTTGTGCATTTTTGAATATTTTGGAATGGTTAGGGAATAATTTTGCACGAACTACTTTATTTATCAGTATAAAAGTACTATCATGTATGTGGTAAAATACAATATTAATTTATTACGCTATCGTACACAAACATGATAATTTATATTACATTAAAAATTTAACATTTCAGAACTATTACTATTAATTTACATTAAAAAGTTTATCTCTCAGAAAATGCAACTTTCATCCATAATTTCAACGACTCTTTCACCATCATCATTACCGGCATCATCATCGCCAATCTCTAAAACTCGAACACACACGCACACTCACGCAAGCGCTCTGCGCCGCTTACCAAACAGCGATATTGATAAAACTACGTTCAACGAAACGCGTAAGCGCCAAGAATTTCATGGCGCTTACAACGTTTTGGTCGCGAGAAAATAATGCCCTATGAACGATCTAGCGCTTCATGTTTTAATTGTTTAATTAGAGGTAACTAATGTTTTAGCGCTGCAGCGAACTTAAGCTCTAATTCTCACCAAAATCTTACGGTCAGGGTCACGTGTCCTGACACTCCTGACGCGAGTTTAACATTTTTTACTCATCCCAAAAAGTGCACAAGGACTTCCCGCTATTTTGACGAGTGACAGTTGTTATACTTGAAATTTTTACAATTCAGTATAAAATTAGTTTTATGTGACAATTTCGATAGTATTTTGTAACATAAGTGCTAGTTCCCAAGTATTTTTCAGCACAGTTCCTGAAGCTGGAACATAGAATTAAGATTTTCAAATGGTTCTAAACTGAAGACTTTGACACTGGTATAAGTAGCAACACTATTGCCATATATTATAAAAAAAAAGTGCACAAGGCCTCTAAAGTGGTTTTCACTTCAAAAATTTTTTTTTTAAATAATACGTCTTCTGTGAATTTTTGGGATGGGGAAAAAGCAGTGAACTCGCGCGACCGTAACTGGGGACCATTTGGTCTTTAGGCCGGTTCGTTATTCACTGGGCTATCGCTCCTTGTTGCGTGCATGTAAACACAACAACCCTCTAGGAAGTTTTTATTTGGCTGCGGTTTTCTGTGAGGTGGAGGTACTTCCCCAGACGGGCTGCTTTGATGCGCGCTACCTTTCGTAGCTTAGTCATTTTTTTTATATCACTAAGGTGACAAACAAGCATACATACGGCCTGCTTGATGGTAAACAGTCACCGTAGCGAACGTAAACATGGATCCCGGGAGAGCCCACTCCTATATCTTAAATGACGTCAGCATAAAACCCATATAGTGTACGTAAATCTAAACTACAGATAGTTTTAGTTCCTTTTTTACGGTCAGTCAGGTTTTTTGGTTGTTTAAATTAATTTTTAATTGTTATTGATTTTTATTTTATTTTGATAAGCTCGGTGGCTCAGTCGTAAATGACGCGACTTTGACACCAACGCTCGTGGGTTCGATTCCCACACAAGGCAAACATTTGTGTACATGAACAAGTCTGTTTGTCTCGGTCTGGTTGTATAAAGAGAGGTAGGGCGCATCAAAGCAGCCCATCTGGGGAAGTACCTCCATGTCGCAGAAAACCGCAGCCAAATAACAACTCCCTAGAGGGTTGCTGTGCTCCTGCGTGTGAGTGAGGTCACCAGTATGCATCCAAGTAGTTGCTGTGTAAGCAGCAGAGGAGGCATCGCGCGAGTGATACTTTATTCTCTCATTACCCGCGGACCGCTTTTCCGCCAAGAAATGTATGGGAAAACGTATATAACGGGGTCTGACAGGTTATTATAAACGTTATTAAACTACGGTAGCCGCTTTACATCAGGTAGGCCGTATGCTTGTATGCCTTCCGACGTACTAAAAAAAATGCGCCAAAGAACTAGTTCATGTCAAAACGCATGTTTCAAAACGGTCTACTCTCACAGTTGCCGTGGTCGTGTTATAATAGGTCGGTATCTTTATCCAATGGCCTATATATACTCATGTGGAAGTGCGTATGATAATGTACAAAAATGTGTCGCACACCTTTTCCACAATAATATCGACATATATTGTAAGTTCCATCGGCGAATTATTCCCATCACTAGTCTACTCACGTGCGCGATTTCACATTGACATTCAGAAATGAATACAATATATCGTTTTTACATTCAAATAGTTACAAAACGTTCAATTTGGGGGGAGAGAAAATTGTTATATATTTGTGTTTTTATATGTGTACCTAATACATTGTTTTATTGGCTGCGCCTTGTGGGAGACGTCTTTCTTTTTCACGTGAATAGGTACCGTCTTTAAATTGGCTTCCGTAGTGGTAGGCAATTCAGACAGCTGATGGTAACAAAATTAGAGGATACAGTTTGATGTTGTAGTTACATTTTTTTTATACCACTCAGGTGACAATCAAGCATACGACCTGCCTGATGGTAAACAGTCACCGTAGCCTATGGACATTTGCAACACCGGGGGTGTCACACATGCGTTGCCGACCCTCTAAAAACCTCTTCACATATTTCTTGAAGAAATACCATGCTGTAGTCCCTTGAAAAATATACCTATATATATATATACCATACCTGTCGTTTACGTTCAAACAATAATTACTCCACTTGATAGTTAAAGAATCAAAGAGTTCGCCACGTTGAATGAGGCCTGTGACGCATCGCGCAAGACGGGGGTGAATGCCCGCCATTTTGAGATCATTTCGCTGCATCATATAATTTCCTTTTAGTACATTACTTCCATTTACTCTCTACGAAGACGTATTAACGTAAAAGTCACGGTCGTGTTTATGACACAGCCACACCCTTTTTTTATAACGGTAGCCTGTTAACGTTTGGAATACAGAGAGTACCGTTCGAGCATTGCCACCCCTGCTGCTCCATTGGTTGGCTTACTGGGAGTCTGACTCATTCATTTCGTTGTGTTTCTGCGAGTGAGTGAGGTGACCAGTAAGCTCCTAAGGAGTTGCTGTGTTATCAGCACAGGTGGCGCGAGGTACACTTTATGTGTTGCAAGCGTTCAGAGACTGGTAACTGCGTTACATGCCTCTCGACGTTGTATTAAAAAGAAGGTCAGTTATAGAGAGCCTAATTTAAATTTTAAAAGATATATTAACTATGGTATACATAGCAACTATGGTATCCGCTTCCGTCTGAAAGCCAGGGTCATAGTTCTGCTGTGACGGGGACATTTATGCCGCCATAACCAATGATATTGTATTTAAAGATGACGTATATACTGCGCGTCGTTTTGTTATTGTTCCGCTACGACATTATAGTACTTACTTACTAAGCGTATATAGATTACAACAATGAAGAGGATAGATAATACGGAACGCATGATATAGAGAGAGATAGCTATCTGTCAAGAGTTGCGCTTGAAATACGTCAGCGCATTATAGAATAGCGCATATTAGACCAATTGGGTTAATTTCATTGCCTCAGTTTTTGCGCGCTAGTACGACATCTACCTCTTTTTAATACAATATCATTGGCCATAACACTGTACAATAAAGGTTTTCTAGTTTCTAAATGTACTCCTAAAAATGTTGATGCTATGCAGTAAAATAAATGTTCTTTCGTTCTTTCTATCGTATTGGCTCCTGTTACGCTATTACCATTTTATTCTACGCAATTATTTTTTAGTTTCATTGTAGCAAATAGCTGGTATGTATAGACTCGGGGCTTAGGGTATTCCAGTGGCTAAATATAGTTATTAAGTCTATGAAAACGGCCATAAAAGGCCAGATCGCTGGGCATTTATAATCAAATTAACCTCGCAAACCGCAAACTTGCGACACGCCTGGGACTCGGTGAGTTAACAAAAGTTTACCCTGAACACACACGGGAGAATATATGGTTGGAAAACGCGACGGTTTTGTTTTAAAACTATAATGTTAATACAAATCGTTGGTGTGAATGTTAATCGTTAATGGATATGTAGAAAGTTACGGAACAGATATACAATGGGAAAGTAGAAGGATATAGGAGCCGAAGAAGGCCAAGACAGTTTCGGTGTTAACATAAGAAAATCCATGTTCCACTGGGTTGGACATATACAAAGAGGAAAGAATGTCGGAACAATGTGAACGGATAATACAACGCGAAACTAGAAGGATGTAAGAGCCGAAGAAGGCCGTACCATTGCCAAAATGATCGTGTGTTATCTGAAGGTGATGTCAGGAGATGATATCAGTAGGCCTAGAAAGCGGCGTGCGTGCATGAGAAGAGATATGGATCTTAAAGACGCGAGTAAGGTATGTAAGGACCGGGCGCATTAAAGAAGTTGTACTAAAGAAGTACTCACCCTCACAGAAAACCTTCCGAAATAACAACTCCCTGGAGATTTGTTACTCTTAAGCAGTTGATGTATTAGCAACAGAAGTGGCATCGCACGAGTAATGCTTTGCCTTATGCCTTACATGTTGAAAAATAATCTATGTAATGAAAATAAATCGATATTGCGTAGTCACTCTATTCAGCGCTACGGGTCGGAGGGTAAAGTACAACGCGCTACTCTTATTGGTGAATTCACCAATCGATGTCGCGGTACTTATCGGCTTATTGATTAGAATATTCTCCTATTGGTCAGTGGGCTCGAATTTAGGCGATAAAACACAACGTCTTTGATAGCGGGGTGCCTTAATGCGCTGTGAAATGATATAGTGGTTTGCGAGGCTTTATGATGTTAAGATATACCCAAATATTATTGAAAAAGCTTTTCAATGAGTGAATTGGCTGGGACAAATGGACAAACACCAAGAGCTGTGATAGCCCGGTGTATAAAGAACTGGCCCACTACTAATAAATACATGTTTTTAATTATCACTTGTTTGGTGGTGAAGAAAAACATCGTGAGGAAACCCGCATGTCCTATAAACTATATTTCGAAAGACGTGTGACCTAACCTAATAAAGATCTGATTTCCCTCTGGGTTTCGGAGGTCTGACGGTCGCTCTATGTAAAAATCAGTATCTTCACCAAATCTTTAGTCTTAGGTATTGGACCCCGCTAATCCTAATGGATTCGGACACGGGACAACGCTAGGAAGAAGATACAGACAGACAAACATAACTAACGAGTCGGTGAAACGCAACGCGAACTAACGTGATCCGTTCCCGAGTGTCGGCAAGGAGTGCTCGGAGTTCTAACTGGGATATACCCTTCAAGTACTTGAGCACTCCTTATCAAATCTTACATGCTAATGTCAGTTTGATGGCATTGTAAGTGATACGGTGCGCTGCGAGCATTACTAGGATTATACGGGACCCTGGGGAATTTATAAGAGTAATTGTTTTATAGTTACGGACTCAAACCGGCTCTACGGAACGAGCGCGTATCTGCGTTAGTGTCACACAACAGAAGGTAACACGTATGTTCACACACATGTGTGACAAAGTTATTAAGATAATTAGGCCCATGAAGTAAATAGCCTATGGAGAACCGATGAGATCGATTTTGTGAACTTAATTTTGACGAGCTCGACGACGCAGTGGCGAAACGCGATGTTGCGTTACTTTGACACCAGCGGTCATGGGTTCGATTCCCACACAGGGCAAACATTTGTGTGCATGAACGTGTTTGTTTGCCTTGGTCTGTGTGTTTTTAATAGAGGTTGGGCGTATCGAAGCCCGTCTAGGAAGCACCTCCACCTCACAGAAAACCGCAGTCAAGTAACTGCTCCTGGAGGGTAGTTGTGTTCCTACGTGTGAGTGATGTCACCAGTTAGCAGCAGAGGTAGCATCGCGCGAGTGATATTTAATGTAAGGCGAGCGAACATAGGCTAAGGTAAACGCTTTCCATCAGGTGGGCCGTATGCTCGTATGCCTCCCGACGTTGTATAATAAAAGCAGTCTGAGTCAGTCAAAAGTCTTTCATATTAAACGGTTAAATCTTGTAAGTCAATTATTATCCAATTGAGCTGAAATTGAGCACAACCGTGCTGGATTGATGATAATCTGTGACAATATACAGACTACACACACACTCACACATACACCAATATACACATCGAAAGAATCATCATCATCATCACGATCTTATAACTGTTAGAAGAAACGGATCACAAAACAAACGTACTCGAGAACTTACGTATTCGAGAGCAAGTCCGCCTGGAATTGGCCGGTATTTTTTTACTGGCATGTCAGTGCACCGCCCATACTTTTTTTTATACTACGTCGGGAGGCATACAAGCCTATCGCCCACCTGATGTAAAGCCTTTACCGTAGCCTATTAACGCTTGCGTTATATTAAGTATCACTCGCGCGATGCCTCCTCTGCTGCTTACACAGCAACTCTTTGGGAGCTTGCTGGTGACCTCACTCACACGCAGGAACACAACAACCCTCTAGCGAGTTGTCATTTGGCTGCGGTTTTCTGTGAGGTGGAGGTACTTCTGCTACTTTGATGCGCCCTACCAATCTTCGACTATACTGCCAATACTTATTTCCTAATCCTCTTTAAGTTTAAACTATTCAACTGTGTCTATCTTCTTCTTCTTAGCGTTATTCCGTTTCCTAATCCATTTGGATTGGCGGGGTCCGCTACCTAAGAATAAGGATTTGGCGAAGATAATAATTTTATATGGAGCGACTGCCGTTATACCTCCTGTCCCCGCGTGCGAGTGAGGTCACCAGTAAGCTCCTAGTTTACTGGTCTTAGCTTAGTTAACACACACACCAAGACAAACAGATATGTTCATGCACACAAATGTTTGTCCTGTGCGATAATCGAACCCACTAGCTACCGAGCTCGTCACGGGTACGGAAATTAAAAATTGACTGTGAAAGTGAGGTTTTTTTTAACGGGACAAGCCAGCCACTCAATCCCACCACTGTGTAGCCAGAGTTAACAGCGGCGACCACCAAAAAGGCAATGAACAGTGAAGTTCATTGCTGTCCCGGAGGTTAAACTACAGCTGCCTTGGAACTCATAATGAATTTAATCAGAAGAAATTTGTAGGAGTAGGTAGTTTTCTAATTGCCTTCCACTCTTGGCAAAGTGAGAGACAGCAATATGATAAATAAGGCATTTAAAAACCTCGAAGAGATGGCTAGTCAAGTGAAGCTCAACTGCCGTGCACCACGGTTTGTCAGATATCTAACCCAAAGTGAGGTTGCCAATAAGGTCCTAAGAAGTTGCTATGTTATCAGTAGAGATGGCGCGAGTACTTAATGTATTGCAAGCCTTCATAGGTTACGGTAACCGCTTTACATCAGGTGGGCCGTATTTTATAAAAAAAATCTGAGTTGTTGTGTTCTTGTGCGTGAGTGAGGTTGCCAATGAGCTACTAAGGAGTCACTGTGTTAGCAGCAGAGCAGAGTAACAATGCATGCCTTGCGACGTTGTAAAAACTCTTTTTTTTAGAATAATTAAATACAACTGTATTGAAATTTTATCAAAGTCAAAATCTTTTTATTCCGTAAAAATGGCTACATTTGTTTGGAATCGTCACAATTTTTTTTCCCTACCGTGCACTTCATGACAAGGTGAGCACTGATAAAAATACTGCCAAAAACTATCCTAAACTAATACAAAAATTTAACAATTGGTGGGGGTGATAACAATAATTATAGTATTGTCTTAGGTTTTCGCGATTGTTACACATTGAATTAAACAATTTTTTTTAACGGAAGTATCGCGTATTTTATTTATTTTGTTGAACCTGACAGTCTTCCTGCGACCACGGACGCTGCAAAGCGATCGAAACGTCAGGTTCAACAAAATAAATAAAATACGCTATACTTCCGTTAAAAAAAATTGTTTAATTCAACAATAATTATGTATATATGTATGTATATCCTCACACCAGGTCCGTTGCGGGGTAGGTAGAGAGAACCGAGCGCCATAAGACGCGGTCCTTCGGCACTTCACTCGCTTCTCTAACATTCATAGCTCTTTTCATGCGCGCTCGCCGGTGCCTAGGACTCCTGACGTCACCTTGTGATAAAACACGTCCAATTTGGTCATGGTAGGTTAATCTTAGTTTTCCCCGGCTCCTACATCCTTCCACTTTCGCATTGTTTATCTGTTTCGTCATTCTTTCATCCTGCATTCTTTCTACGTGTTCTTATTCACTAAGCTTCATAAAAAAGTTCGTTTGTTCATAAAAAATCTCTCATCGCCTGTAATTTCCACTGTAACACTAGCAAATGAACGCGAATGTATATTTTCTCGAAGCGGAGTGCACTCAGATATTGTGTAAGTAACACACAAAAGAATCAGTTAATTAATCCGTGAGCGTTGGTGTGTGGTTTAAGTCAAAAACGTATTCCTTTATTGTAAATTATACACGTAAATAAAGTTGAAGTATGTTATAATGTCCAAATAACAGCTTTTTTTACTATATGCTCATCAATGTATATGTATATGCAAAAGTGGAAGGATGTAGGAGCCGAGGAAGGCCAAGACTTACCTATCATGATCAGATTGATCGTGTTCTATCAGAAGGTGATGTCAGGAGCCCTAGAAACCGGCGAGCGTGCATGAAAAGAGCAATGAATGTGAAAGAAGCGAGTGAGGTATGTAAGGATCGAGTCGCGTGGCGCTCGGTTTTCTCTGCCTACCCCGTAAGGGATTTGGCGTGAAGTTATAGATAGATAGAATGTATATGTGTGTATATCTTCACGCCGGATCCCTTCCGGGGGTAGCCAAAGAGAACCAAACGACATGAAACACGGTTTTTACACTGCTTCTTCAACATTTATAGACCTCTTTAAAAGCTCGCTCGCCGGTTCCTAGCACTCTGGATAACACCTTCTGATAAAACAAGACCAATTTGGCCGTGGTAGGTCGGAAACTGCTGGGCACGCCTTTTCTTATTTTAACACCGACACTCTCTTTCAGACCAACTATCTTTTATACATCATCATTGCGAACGCGGTCAGCAAGCTTTACGCCACAAATTTTGCGAAATGCTCGCTTTTTTATGTACTTTTGCCACACCCACCTATCATTTAATCCATAAACTAGCGTTGGATTAGCACAGATTTATGTACAGCGAGCTATGCCTTCTGGATTAGGTTTCGGCTGCCTTATGGAAGATTACTCAACGCTCCATTCACGCTGTTCCCTGCACTCACTCGTCTCTCCACATCAGCGGTGTACCTTTCATCCCTGCTAAAAGCGCTTCCAAAATATAGTTCTCAGAACTCCACGAAACCGTAGAAAACTTTCTGGTCCATAGCCCGATGCTACTCCACGATATTGCAAAGGGAAAACACTTGATCCATACATCCTATGCGAAATCCTTCCTGTACTTCCCAAAGCATTCCATTGGATTTCACTCTCATTCTCCTTTCAATAATTTTTGCGTACACTTTAGCTGCTAAGCTGATCAAACCGAAGGGCCTATAGTTGGCGCATTCCATGCGTGATCCCTTACTTTTATACAAGGGTGTAATGACTGCGCGTCTCCAATCGGTCCGGAACCTGTCCAGTACCCAGCTAAAATTTCTCAAAAACCAGAAGGGGTCCTTCACGAAGGCGGTACCTAATTTGATCATCTCAGCTGTATTCATATCTATTCCCAGAGACTTCAAAATCAACCCCCGAAACACCAGTGCACGTCGGCCAGGGGCAACAACGGCGTGAGTGACTAAGGGGTGTCGAGGGGTGCTGCGCTTTCTCACAGGTTACTCCTGGCATTATGACCTTTAACATTTCCAGCCCCAAGCCAGCAATATTTTCTTGACAACCAACGAAGGCAAGCCAGAGCTGAGAGTCCTGCGGGCCGTCTCTTACTGGCATTATGACCTTTAACATTTCCAGCCCCAAGCCAGCAATATTTTCTTGACAACGAAGGCAAGCCAGAGCTGAGAGTCCTGCGGGCCGTCTCTTACACTCCGACCGATGAATACACGTCGGAGAGGAAACCCTGATCGACTCACGTAGCATTGGGTATTCACCACCAGCTCACTACAGGGTTGTCCAACGGAGTTATTATTTTATATTTCTGTTGTTTAATTGTATACATTATTGTCGATAAGACAATCCTAAGATGTCAACTTTTTATTTTATGTTTACATGAACTATGAATATTTCATAAACGCCGCTTGTTTACTTTTTTTTATACTGCGTCTGGAGGGATACAAGTATCCGGCTCACCCGATGTAAATCGGCTATCGTAGCGTATGAACGCTTGCAATATGTTACGAATCACTCGCTCAATGCCACCATGCTGCTAAATCTTACTGGTTACTTCACTCACACGCAGGAACAATCAAGTTATATTACACAAATATAGTTTCTTGAACTGTAAGATTTTTTTTATCTTTATCTTGACCACAACAATTCTCCGTCCTAGCGTTACCCCGTTCCCTAATCCATTAGGACTACGCTAGACGTCCGCAACCAAAGTCTAATGATTTGACGAAGATACTGATTTTGACTCACTTTGTACCACTTGATATCACTATATGTACCACTCATATCATTATATCTATTGTAATATGTATAAGATGATTAGGAAATAAAAAGACCTATATTGGAAAGTTTCTTTTGGCATTTCTTCTTCGCCAATGGTCATTTCAAATGCTAGTAGATTAAAAAAGAGAAAAACTTAGAAAATTAATAAGATAATATTAAGAATGTAAGACGGGTCTAAGTGCCCGTAAGAGTCATCTTTATCTTTAACTCGAAGTGAATGCCGTCATACCTCCACTACCCAAAAGGAAAGCCAAGCCTTTCTTAGGTAAAGTGACACGTCTAACGAAATATAATTCCTTTGACGTGCGGTGTCTTCCTTCACCGCCGTGCAAGTGATAATTACAAATATGTACGTATATCTTCACGCCAAGTCCCTTGCGGGGTAGGCAGAGAGAACCGAGCGCCATAAGACGCGGTCCTTGCATACTTCACTCGCTTCTGTGACATTCATAGCTCTTTTCATGCACGCTCGCCGGTTCCTGGGGCTTCTGACATCACCTTCTGATAAAACACGACCAATTTGGTCATGGTAGGTTAGTCTCGGCCTTCCTCGGCTCCTACATCCTTCCACTTTTGCATTGTATATCTGTTTCGTCATTCTTTCGTCCCGCATTCTTTCTATATGTCCGAACCAACGGAGCATGCCCTTTCTTATCTTAACACCGACACTCTCTTTTAGACCAACTCTTTCTCTCACGTCTTCATTACGAACGCGGTCTGCAAGCGTTATGCCACAAATTTTACGCAATGCTCTCATCTCGACCGCATTTATTCTACTTTCATGCTCTCTCTGCCATACCCAGCTCTCACTTCCATAAGTTAGCGTTGGAATTAGCACCGCGTTGTGTACAGCAAGTTGTGCCTTCTGGCTTAGATTTCGGCTGCCTAGAAGTTTACCCAACGCTCCATTCAACCTATTCTAAAATATGTACGTATATCCGAAAACACGAATTTTGTGGTACTCATGCCAGTATTCGAAACGGGGACCTGTTGTTCAATAGCACGGTTCCTTACCCACTGGGCAATCACTGCTCATAAACACAACAACCCTCCTGTTGAGCTGTTATTCAGCTACAGTTTCCAGTGAGCTGGAGGTACTTCCTCAGACGGGGTGCTTTCTATTGGTTTTTTTTTATAACACTAAGGTGGCAATCAAGCATACTGCCTGCCTGACGGTAAACAGTCACCGTAGCCTATGTACATTTGCAACATCAGCGGTGTCACTCATGCGTTGCCGATCCTAAAACTCTCATATAGCATTAACCCCGTTCATTTAATTAGCGATGCATATAATAATTAACAAGTGTTTTAAAAAACGCTCTCATCTCGTAGCTTACGATCAAGTGTTAATAACAGGCACCGTGCGAGTGAATCAACGGGATGTACAGACGGATAAAGCTAATTAGAAACACACTGTACGCTAACACTTGCTAAACACTACCCACAGTTGCTGATTCATTGTTAGTACTGCTTCCCGAGAAAAAGCTCGATAGCTGTACGGGTTACCGGTGAAAGTGGCACTCCATAGAGTAAATATAGTGTTGACTCATTGACAATATGTTCTTTTTTTACTTTTTTTTTTTAATCTTGTACCTTTGCCATGGGCAAGGTTCTTATTATTACAATATAAATAAACACAATTATACATCATATTCTCTTTCATTGCACAATTTGACAATATGTTCGGTTCTGTCTGCCTACCCCGCGAAGGATTTGGCGTTAAGTTATAGCTAGATAGACTCATTGACATTTCAGAGGTACTACTCAGAGAGGTAGGACGCGTCAAAAGCCGCCCGTCTTGGGATGTACCTCCACCTCACAGTAAACCGCAGCCAAATAACAACTCCGTACAGGGTTGTTGTGTTCCTGCGTGTGAATGAGGTCACCGGTAAGCTCTTAAGGATAATTTAAACTTTCGCTATTTTAAGCTTTCAGTCAAAAATAAACATTAGGTGTTATAATTTCGGACTTCCGTTCATAGGCCTTATGGAATTCGATATTCATAAACTTAACATTATAAATACGTACCCCTCATGCTCCACGTACTCTGAAGTTACTCGCGGCTTTAAAAAAAATGTAAAGTTTTTTTTTATACAACATCGCGAAGGCATACACGTGTACAGCTCACCTGATGTAAAGCGGTTACCGTAGCCTATAAACGCTCGCAATACACTAAGTATCACTCGCGCAATGCCACCTCTGCTGCTTACACAGCAACTCTTTGGAAGCTTACTGGTGACCTCAGTCGCACGCAGTAACACTACAACCCTCTAAAGAGTTGTTATTTGGCTGCGGTTTTCTGTGAGGTGGAGGTACTAACCCAGACGGACTGTTTTTTTATATACAACTATATTGGCAAACAAGCATGCGACCCGCATCAGATGATAAGCTGTCACCGCAGCCTATTGACGCTCGCAACACCACGGGGATGTTACTCGCGCGCTGCCAATCTTGTGACCTAAGTCTGTTTCGTCACAGTACCCAGTAATTTCTCTGCCATACCTCACCCTTCAAAACCGGAACACAGCTATATAAATATAGCTGTTTGGCGGTAGAAATAGGTGAGACAGAGGTAGCCACGGTCTGCGTGGGTACCTCAGTACAAGTCTCCCTCTGCCTTTGATGCGCCTTACCTCTCTTAACATTCGTATAACTTGCAATTTGATCTAACCTGCTTTATGTGCTTCCGCAACCAATCAGTTCATGCGGCCTAGCGCCGGCCGGCACCCACCCATTACTGTTGAAACTTTATACCCAACATGCCGACGCTGCCGTGGCTGCTCCGTTAGTCTCTGCGTCGGCTGCTGCGGTCGTCCGCCATCTAGAACAACAATGCCGTCCCTTATATTGAACTGAGGGTCGGGGTGGATGGTGTGAGTGAAAAGATATTTAATAGAGGGGAATTGTTTACGTCAGTCTGTATGTTCATGAGCGTATTTTAAGAATTTTTATGTTTACTAATATTTACTTTCGCGAAATAACGCCTGAATCTATTAACTATTCGTATAACTGACGGCCATACTCCCAGTCTGTATTATAAGTAAGTGAACATGGTAATTTGTATTTCACCCGATACATTCATTCGATCAAGTTGTGATGGTACGACATTGCACCGCGGCGAGCAACTCATCCGATAGAAACCATCTTTATGACGTCATACATTATTGTTACGTCATACTTTATAGCTGTTATTACCGCCGATTATGATTCATGGCTTTGGAACCGACTTGAAAAAAGGAAAACATACGAATCTATGTTTTGTACCACTGGGGAGGGTACGTACGACCCGCCTGTTGTTTCTGTTTTTATACTACGTCGGGAGGCATACTAGCATACGGTCCACCTGATGTAAAGTGGGTACCGTGGCCTATTAACGCTTGCGATATATTAAGTATCACTCGCGAGATGCCTCCTCTGCTGCTTACACAGTAACTCCATGGGAGCTTACTGGTGACCTCACTCACACGCAGGAACGCAACAATCCTTTAGGGAGTTGTTATTTGGCTGCGGTTTTCTGTGAGGTGGAGGTGCTTCCCCAGACGGGCTGCTTTAATGCACCCTACCATTCTTAAAACATCCAGTCCAAGAAAAACAGTCATTTTCATGCACACAAATGTTTGCATTGGAAATCGAACCCACGGGCGTTGGTGTCAAAGTCGCGTCATTCACGACTGAGCCACCGAGCTCGTCGTTCATTCATGAAGGAATTTTCAAAAATCCTTTTCTTTCACCTCTACAAACTGATTTGAGCACTTCCAAGTTTCTAGGATTCTAGGGTCCCAATGCTTACTTATTGAAGCGAGAGCTGCGTATGGCAGAGAGAGCATGAATGTAGATAAACGCAGTCGAAATGCATGGGTTGCGCAAAATTTGTGGCGTAACGGTTGTCGACCGTATTCGCAATAATGATGTTGTAAACAGAGTTGGCCCAAAATAGAGTGTCGATGTTAAAATAAGAAGAGGCATGCTCCGTTGGTTCGGACGTGTAGAAATAATGCAGGAAGAAAAAAAATACAAAATATGACTTGACAACCTAAACAGTTTACAATAAATAACCTAAGTAGTAGTACAGAGAATGATTGTGTAGCACAGTACCTTTATTCAGGGATCATGCTGTGAACTACCCACCACCGCCCGTGGCCCCACCGACCTTGTGGTCATTTGAGCCTGCTTTGAGGCTCTGTTCTGTGCCGTGGGCATAACTCGACTCCCTACAAATTATTTAATTCTATGTCCTTGTCTCTATTTTACGCTCTCTCCCCCTTCTGGGGCAGCGACGTCCACGTTAACGCCTTCGCTGTCGTCCATAGGCGCTCTTCCTGGACTGGAATACTGGATCCTCTCGAGCCATTCCGATGTGCTTCTCCGCGCGTGCCATCCGTGGCCGAACCTGCACAAAGCAGCGAAGTTCGCCGCCTTCGATACGAGATCGGTGGTACCTGTCGCAGAGGTAGCAACACCATATTGAGAAGCCCGGAAGAAATCAATTCCCGTTATGCTAGTTTTAATAATAACGGATCAAAATGTCAAGTCGGCGCTTGGGTGGAATCGACATCGTTGGATTGGCAACACCGGTTGTGTTTGTTATGGTTTGCTCGAAATGTCGATTGTTGTCAGTTGTCAAAAACGTCAAAATGAGAGACCGTCATTGGAAGTGGCATTACGAATCGAGCAATGGAGCCAATCGCACGTGTCGCGTCCACCGCATTTTGAATCCGTTGTAATCTACGATCTGAGCATAACTTTTGTTGAAACTACTTTTGTAATTGGCTGATTAAATATTGAGAAGATTAACTACGCTGGTATTTCGCTTTATTCACTATGAACAACGAGCCACCTGATGACGATTACATCCACGTTCTGACATACCCGTGGTACCCTACAGACTAGCCGTGTCCACAAAATAAGTAATTCTTTTATGGGGCAATGTATACGGTTCTATAACAAACTTCCCAGCAATATAAGAGAATTGTGAATTAACAAATTTAAAACTACTATTAAAGCCAAATTGTGTAGCAGGGCATATTACAAAGTATCTGACTATATTAATGATAAAAATACCTGGGAGTGAGTCGATCCAATTATAATGTAATTAATAAAATATGTAAATTTGTTTGGATACCAAAAGAGGGATGCCTGAGTTTTTTGGCAGTATTTTTATCAGTGCTCACCTAGTCATAAACTGCACGGTAGGGAAAAAAATTGTGACGCTTCCAAACAAATGTAGCCATTTTTACGGAATAAAAAGATTTTGACTTTGACTTTGACTGATCTGTGTTGTGGGTGCCGATGAGATCGACATATAGACAATACTAAACATAGACCTCGTTATGCAGTATGAAATATCAAATTTGTAACAATGTACCCATCTAATATTACATGCGTGTTCGTTATGTATATGATGATTTGATGATGCAACGAAACAGATATACAATGCGAAATTGGAAGGATTGTTCGGGTTAGTAATTTTTGAGTATTGGTAATGTTTTGTTTTTCTATAAGGCAACATTGTACTTTTCTAAAGTGGCAACTGCATTTAAATAGCGGGATATTTTACCTCAACGCGATTGGCTTTTACGGCTTTTGATGGTGATCAATCAGAACACTGGCTTCTCCCTGTAAAAGAGAGAATGGAAAAAGTGAGCGATGACCATTTGACACACTACTTGGTTGGGACGGTGAAGAGAATGAACATATAACGAACAGGCATTATATTTTCGGAGGGAATAAATTACTGGAAAGTTGCCGAGTTATTCATTTGATTTGTACAACTCCTATTAAGTTTATAGGATGTAGGAGCAGAGGAAGATCAAGACTCTCCTACCATGATCAAATTGATCGTGTTTATCGGAAGGTGACGTCAGGGGCTCTAGAAACCAGCGAGTGTGCATTAGAAAAGCAATTAATGTTAAAGAAGCGAGTGAGGTATGTAACAATCGAGACATGTAGCGCTGGGGTCTCGCTGCCTAGCCCGCAAGGGAATCTGGCGTGAACTTATAGATATAAAGTTTCAGCAGTTTAGACTACGCTTTAATCTGTCAATTTTATCTTATTTTGTAGAAGAATAATACTTTTATTTATTATCCCCTTGTGGTATTTGGTAACCCTATCCCGCGTTGTGTATTAAAATATTAGGAATTCAAAAAGGGTTGGCGAAAATACATCAAAAATAATTAAATAAACATGATGCAATTTGACCGTGCTTGTCGATTTGTTGAGGGGGCGTTTGTCGTGCGACTTTGGCTGAAGGTATTATTTAGGTCTATTAGTAGAAGTAATTATTAGTATAAGTAGAAAAAATCTTAGAAACCGGCGAGCGTGCATATCAATAGCAGTGAATGTTAAAGAAGCGAGTGAGGTTTGTAAGGATCGAGTCATGTGGCGCTCGTTTCGCTCTGCCTATCCCACAAGGGATTTAGCGTGAAGTTATATAGAAAAAATAGTTAATAGATTCAGGCGGAAGCACACAAAGCAGATTAGATCAAATTGCATATAGAAAAATAATCTATCTATCTATAAATTCAAGCCAAGTCGCTTGCGGCTTGTTACCCTAGTCATGTGGCGCTCGGTTCTCTTTGCCTAGTACCCAGAGAGAACCGAGCTTCGGTCCTTACACAGCTCGCTCGCTTGGCAAACATCCTGTGTATTAATGTGTGGTTAATACTAAGGATTTTTATACCACCCATACCTAGACGTACTCAAAACGTGCTGCTTTTATGCGTCCTACCTCTCTTAAAACATCCATACCTAGGCAAACAGACATGTACAATGCACATCAATGTTTGCCCTGTGTGGGAATTGAACCCACGAGCGTTTGTGTCAAAGTAACGTAACACCACGTTTCGCCACACCGTCACTGAGCTCGTACCAATGAATTCGCCTAGATCGAGTTCCGTTATCGCGATATTGAATAGCTTATATTCTTTGAAGTCCTATAGATCCTCCTCCTTACCGAATTTGATAACACTTTGTTGAAAACTTTAGCTATATAAAATAACAAACATACAAACAGATCGAGTTGCGGTTGCATTTTTAATATTAGCGTAAATTTTAAATTACATGACGCGAAATAGGATTAACTTGGCAAGAATTTACTGGAACGATTTATCACCCTCAATAACACAAATTACAAAACCCTAGAATTGATTACATTTCGTAATCACTATAGAGAAATGTAATATTTTCCGTCTGTGTGTCACACGGCACCAATTATTGGACAGCCGTTTACAATCAAATAATACATTCATATATCATGGTATGGAGCTACCTATCCGGTTACACAATTTTTGGGGAGTTAGTGATGTGATATACAAAATATATCATATCGATTGAACCCATGGAGGTCGGTCAGTGTGTTGGAATACGAAAATTAATTATAACGTATTCATTCGGGCTTGAGACAAAATGAACAAACCAAAAAATGTAAATAAAAATTGGTTGTCTGTATAGTCGGTTTACGGACGATAATTTTACGTGATAACGTCATAAGAAAACATTCAACAGTTGACAAAACAGTTATCTCTCTTCTACTCGGACGCATCGGCCGGTGCAGTTTTTATACATATATATATAATATTTGCCAGAGGGAGACTTTGAATACAAGTCGTCTGCGTGGGTACCTATGTCTCATCTATTTCTACCGCCAAGCGGCTATATTTATATAGCTGTGTTCGCGAAGGCTTAGATATGGCAGAGAATTAGTGGGTACTGTGACGAAACAGCCTTAGGTCACAAGATTGGCAGCGCGCGAGTAACATCCCCGTGATGTTGTGAACGTCAATACGCTGCGGTGACCGCTTACCGTCTGATATATATATATATATATATATGTATTTTCCTTCCATTTGAACCAAATATTTCGTCTATTTACGTAGACAAGAATTGCAATATCTTGTTCATTTCAAATTACATTTTCTTGCAAAGTTGTGAACATCAGGGCATTGTTATTGATTACGATAGTCTTACTTATTCAATATTTCAAATTGCGCAAGAAATGCCGCATTGCCCCCTACCTACTATAATGTTAACACCCACCCAAACCTACACGTCCTCGATTATCGATATCGATAAGATATTGTCAACAAACGACCTATCACTACGACAGTGCTGTCCCATTATAATAGGCGTTTTGTTTACAATGCCCACTGAAGGGGATGCGGAACCCTCAATAAGCAAAACGACGTATTGGTTTGACCTTTACTCAAATTTAAACTTTATTCCTCTTGCCAAAAACTGACTTTTCAATACCGCACCGTTCTTTTCAACTTAAAGAATTATACTAATTTCAAAACGTCGAAAGCCTCGTTGGATTGATGTTGTGAAATGTGTTCTCTTTGTTAGTAACAAAGTTGGTATTTGGATGTATTTGAATGGTTTGTTGTGTATTTTTGTTGAGAAGCATTGAGATCGATAACGTGTATTGAATTCCTGTCACCTAGAATTGTGTAGGGAAGAGAATTTAATATTTAACGTCTACTGTTATTTTAAGCATCTACCGTATCCTATGAACGGCTACAGTACCATAATGTACTCGTATCTAGGCTTATAAGCATCTACAAATCATTTTACCCGACTGCAGAGTTTCATCAGTCTATATTTGTACGTATGTTTGTTATTTATAAGACTCTGAATTAACCTGTGAGATTTTGTTGATTTTTATTACAGTCATTGACGAGCTCGTTCGCTCAGAGTCAGACGTGAATGGCGCGACTTTGACTCCAACGCTCGTGGGTTCGATTCCCACACAACACAACATTTGTATTAATGAACATGTCTGTTTGTCTTGGTCTTGGATGTTTTAAGAGAGGTAGGGCGCGTTAAAGCAGCCCGTCACGGGAAGTATCTCTACCTCACAGACAACCGCAGCCAAAGAACAACTCCCTAGAGGGTTGTTGTGTTCCTGCGTGTGAGTGAGGTCACCAGTAAGCTATCAAGGAGTTGCTGTGTAAGCAGCAGATGAGGCATCCCGCGAGTGATAATTAATATATCGCAAGCGTTAATAGGCTACGGTACCCGCTTTACATCAGGTGGGCCGTATGCTTGTATGCCTCCCAACGTAGTATATATTAAAAAAACGTGTTGCACTCCGGGAGTGCCGGCAGAAGTGAAAACTTGAACATTAACGTTGTGCATTTTTGAATATTTTGGAATGGTTAGGGAATAATTTCGCACGAATTGCTTTATTTATCAGTATAAAAGTAGTATCCTGTATGTGCTAAAATACAATATTCATTTATTGCGCTATCGAACACAATCATGACAATTTATATTACATTAAAAATTGAACACTTCAGAACTATTACAATTATTTTACATTAAAAAGTTTATCTCTCAGAAAAATCAACTTTCATCCATAATTTCAACGACTCTTTCACCAGCATCATCGTCGCCAATCTCTAAAACTCAAACACCCACGTACACTCGCGCAAGCGCCCTGCGCCGCTTAAACCAAACAACGATGTTGATAAACTTCGTTGAACGAAACGCGTAACCGCCAACAATTTCATGGCGCCTACAACGTTTTGATCGCGAGAAAATAATTCCCTATGAACGATCTAGCGCTTCACGTTTTAATTGTTTAATTAGAGGTAATGTTTTAGCGCTGCAGCGAACTTAAGTTCTAATTCTCACCAAAATCTTACGGTCAGGGTCACGTGTCCTGACGCGAGTTTAACATTTTTTACTCATCCCAAAAAGTGCACAACGCCGCTAAAGAAGTTTTCACTTCAAAAATAACAACCCGTTGCTTGTGGGTTCATAAGTTCCAATTATAATGGACACACCTCACTCGCTTCTTTAACATTCATAGCTCTTTTCATACACGCTCGCTGGTTCCTAGGCCCCTGACATCACCTTCTGATATAACACGACCAATTTGGTCATGGTAGGTTAGTCTTAGTCTTCCTCGACTCCTACATCGTTCCACTTTCGCATTGTACATCTGTTTCGTCATTCTTTCATTCTGCATACTTTCTACATGTCCAAACCAACGGAGCATGCCTTATCTTAACACCGACGTTCTCTTCCAGACTCAATTCTCATTCTTACGTCATCAAAATTGTCATAATTGTCGACAATCCTAAGCTTACTTATTGAACCCTTAAGTTTAAGGAGATTTTGTCTCCCTTTGTGTGTTCTACCGATTGTACAACGGGTTGTGTTCTGAAGAATTGTTCTATATGATGCCGACAACCACTTTTTACAACGGCACCGCTCGCCGACGGCGGGGAGTTCACCCTCACGAGCTGGAACCACAATGGCCGCGCACTGTGCCGTTCTAGAGAAGTTTTCTTCCGAGAACTCTTAAGCTGTGGAATGAGTTCCCAGCCGAAGTTTCTCCATGGGACTACAGCATGGAGTTCTTCAAGAAATGCGTGAAGACGTTTTTTAGAGGGTCGGCAACGCATGAGTGACACCCCTTGTGTTGCAAATGTCCATAGGCTACGGTGACCGTTTACCATCAGGCAGGCCGT
The DNA here is from genome assembly GCA_947507595.1 of Pyralis farinalis. NCBI lineage: Eukaryota > Metazoa > Arthropoda > Insecta > Lepidoptera > Pyralidae > Pyralis > Pyralis farinalis. The sequence continues at coordinate 6,502,521 of OX382263.1, forward strand.
ATGCTTGTCACATTGGTGGTATAAAATAAATAAAATAAATAAATATTGTCGGACAAACTACACAGTGCCATCTAGCCCAAAGTAAGCGAAGCTTGTGTTATGGGTACTAGACAACTGATAAACATACGTAAATACATTTTTTTTGTAAATACATACTTATTATACATAGAAAATACCCAGACCAAGACAAACAGACATGTTCATGCACACAAATGTTTGCCTTGTGTGGGAATCGAACCCACGAGCGTTGGTGTCAAAGTCGCGTCATTCACACTGAGCCACCGAGCTCGTCATAAAAAAAATCCTCACGTACGCGGTCAGCAAGCGTTATGTCACAAATTTTGCGCAATGCTCGCATCTCGACGGCATTTATTTTACTTTCATGCTCTCTCTGCCGTACCCAGCTTTCACTCCCAATTATAATAATTTCCGATATTCGCATGAATGGACGTGCGTACTATTTAAATGTATGTAAACTGTCTGGCCTGCTGACAATGGGGCTGAAAACAAAGGGTCATTAATCGATGGCTTTTTTTAGTTGAAATTTTACCAACTCTTTTATTCGGTGACCGCATAGAGTAGCCAATGTCAGAGAATTCGTTAAATTATCAGGAAAGTAGTTTCTTTTTGTAATAAGAAATAATAATAAGTTGCTTACTAAATTTAACTTATGGAATTGAGAGCTGGGCATGGCAGAGAGAGCTTGAAAGTAGAATAAATGCGGTCGAGATGAGAGCATTGCGCAAAATTTGTGGCATAACGCTTGCTTACCGCGTTCGTAATGAAGACGTGAGAGAAAGAGTTGGTCTGAAAGAGAGTGTCGGTGTTAAGATAAGAAAAGGCATGCTCCGTTGGTTCGGACATGTAGAAAGAATGCGGAACGAAAGAATTATGAAACAGATATACAATGCAAAAGTAGAAGGATGTAGGAGCCGAGGAAGACAGAGACTAACCTTCCATGACCAAATTGTTCGTGTTTTATCAGAAGGTGATGTCATTAGTCCCAGGAACCGGCGAGCGTGCATGAAAAGAGCTATGAATGTCACAGAAGCGAGTGAAGTATGTAAGGACCGCGTCTTATGGCGCTCAGTTCTCTCTGCCTACCCCGCAAAGGACCTGGCGTGAAGATATACATACATACATGCTTACTAAATGTGACTCTATGGCGGAACAAGTGGCATCTAATAATTTAGATGACCTTCTTTGTCGATGGTAAGCTCTGTATGTTTCCAGAGTTTTATATATATTTGGATCAATGCACCTGGCCATTCCATAGTCTCTGGCTACCCCAATGGGAGACAGGTGTGATGATTTGTGTGAGTACGTATGCTAAGCTCGTGTTGCAAGCATAAACAATTTTTTTTTATACCGCTAAGGTGGCAAACAAGCTTACGGTCTACCTGATGATAAGCAGTCTCCGTAGCCTATGGACATTTGCAACACCAGGGGTGTCACTAATGCGTTGCCGACCCTCTAAAAATCTCTCCACGCCTCTCTTAAATAATCCCATGTTGTAGTCTCTATGGAAAACCCCAGCTGGGAGTTCATTCCACAACTTGAGAGTTCTCGGAAGAAAACTTCTTCGGAACCGCACAGTACGCAACTACTGAGGTTCCAACGTGTGAGGATGAACTCCCCGCCGTTGGCGAGCGGTGCGCATGTAAAAAGTCGGCAGCATATCGAACAATTCTTCAGAACACAACCCATTGTACAATCGGTATGAATGACAAAGAGAGGCAAAATCTCTCCTCAAACTTAAGGGCTCAATTCCGTGTGTAAGCTTGGAATGCCGACAATTTTCACAGCTCGTCTCTGAATAATATAATAATACCACTTGACTGCGCATGATGGCACCCCGCGCTCACGAAAACGTTGTGTTTTGTCGCCTAAATATCTCAACCGCCTGACCAATGGGAGCATATTTTAACCAATAAGCCGATAAGAGCCGCGATGTTGATCAGTGAACTAGCCAATAAGAGGCACGCGTTCTACTTTGCACCCGACCCGTAACTATGTATGTTGTTACTACCTAAAATTTGTCTCATCGGATCTCCTGAGATTATTTCCTTCGTGGTTTCAAGTTAGCGTCGGCAATCGATTATGGCTGGTAAAAAAATATCTAATCCTTTTTTTTATATAACATCGCTGCGTCGAGCTACATAAATGTCGTACCTGATGAAAAGCGCTTACCGTATCCTATGAACTCTTGCAATACATAAAGTATCGCTCGCTTGATGATACCTTGGCTAGCAACTCCTTGTAAGCTTGCTGGTGACGTACCTCACACGCAGGAATGCATCTTCCCTCCATTTCCCAGACCGCATATGCAGTAGTACTATAGCTGTCTTTGGGCGGGAGCACCTGGATACCAGCTAAGAATTTGTGACCCGGTGCAGAGACGAGCTATGAGGATCACAGTTACGATGATCCTGAACTCAAACACGATATTGAGCCCTTGAGTTTGAAAATAGATTATGCCTCCCTTTGCGAGTTCTATCGTTTGTATAAACCGGGTTGTGTTCTGAGGATTTGTTCGACATTATGGCCAACAGCCCCGTTTTACAACCGCACCACTCACCGATGGCTGGGAGTTCATCCTCATACACTGGAACTGAAATAATCGCGTACTGTGCGGTTCCTGAGAAGTTGTCTAATAAGAACTATTAAGCTGTGGAATGAGCAGAGATTTTCCCAAGGGATTACAGCATGGGGCTCTTCAAGAAAGGCGTGAAGAGGTTCTTACAGGGTCGGTAATTCAAGGGTGACACCCCTGGTTTGTAAATGGCCATAGGCTGCGGTAACTGCTGACCATCAGGCAGGCCGAACGCTTGTTTGTCACCAAAGGGGTATAAAAATATGTAGCTTCATATTTTATACCACTAAGGTGACAAATTCTGCTAATTCATAAAAAACTATGGAATATGTTGGTAAATAAATTCCTATTGTTAGCGTTATACCGTCGCTTAATCCATTAGAATTGACGGTGTCCGCTACCTAAGCCTAAGGATTTGACGAAGGTACAGATTTTTACATGGAGCGATTGGCGTCAAACCTCCACAACCCAGGGGGAAAAAGCCAGATCATGTTTAGGTACGGTCACGCATCTAAACACAATTTATTGAACGTGCTGGTTTCCTCACAATGTTTTCAATCACCGCCGAGCAAGTGATAATTACAAATATGTACATAAATAAATACGAAAACATGAATTTAGAGATACATAGGTACCACTGGGCTCGCACTACTCTATGTTGTATGTATAATAATTATTAGGTGAGTAATTTATTTTAGTGTGTCCCTTGCGGGCTAGGCAGAGAGAGCCGAACGCCATAAGACGCGGTCCTTACATACTTCACTCGCTTCTGTAACATTCATAGCTCTTTTATTGCACGCTCGCCGGTTCCTAAGGCCTGACATCACCTTGTGATAAAACACGACCAATTTGGTCATGGTAGGTTAGTCTCGGTCTTCCTCGGCTCCTACACCCTTCCACTTTTGCATTGTATATCTGTTTCGTCATTCTTTCGTCCTGCATTCTTTCTACATTCTACATACTACTCTATGTTGGTGAATAAATTATTCTTTTATATTCCATTCTTCCAATTGACTGCGAAGAAAACCAAGATAATTGTATTTTAATGAGAGACAACCAGAACGAACACTAGGTTGATGATGTAGTGTTGGAAGCAAGGAATGAGATTGTAGTATTTTCAGAAGCCCTTTTAGCAGCAATGGAAGGTACACCGCTGATGTGGAGAGACGAGTGAGTGTAGGGAATAGCGTGAATGGAACGTTAGGTAAACTTCTAGGCAGCCGAAATCTAAGCCAGAAGGCATAGCTGAAAAGTGAAAGCTGGGTATGACAGAGAGAGCGTGAAAGTAGAATAAATGTGGTCTAGATGAGATCATTGAGCAAAATTTGTGACATAACGTTTGCTGATCGCGTTCGTAATGATGACATAGGAAAGAGAGTTGGTCTGAAAGAGAGTGTCGGTGTTAAGATAAGAAAAGCCATGCTCCGTTGGTTCGTATATGTAGAAATAATGTAAGATGAAAGAATAACGAAACAGATATACAATGTGAAAGTGGAATGTAGGAGCCGAGGAACACCAAGCCTAACCTACCGTTACCAAATTGGTCGTGTTTTAACAGAAGATGATGTCAGGAGCACTAGGAACCGGGAACCGAGCGTGCATGAAAAGACCTATGAATGTTAGAGAACCACTCGGTTCTCTCAGCCTACCCCGCACGGGATCTGGCGTGAACCATTCTAAACCTAACTATGGATGTGTTTATCTATCTAAAGCTTCTCCGTGTACTCTGAGGGCACAAGCCATTGCTCCCTGCCGCTGGCGATAGATGACAGTCATCACGCTAAGTGTCCTTCGAACGGCTTGAAGACAATGGTCCCCACTCTTGGACCACTTGACCAAGGCCTTTAGTTCCAGGGGTACCCTTATACCTGCAGTGGAATGAGAACGATAGGTGTAGTGTATTAAATGCTTTAAACCGAACTGAAACCGGATTACAGAAGGTGACGGGTCATGAATTGACGGTATATATGCAGGGTACCGGCACGACTGGAAAGGACATCGCCTTCCATTGCGTGCGACATAAGAACAATTAAATTCCCAAAATATCTAAAATAGCCCAATTAAAATTGAAACAACCAATTAAAGCTGTAATGACATAATTATTATGTAACGTCATATGGAGCACTATTATGATAACTAATATCTTAATTGCGTATGTACGACATTTACGGCCAATAAATAAATTAGTGGAACACTACTAATTTGTTTTTTCATTTTTTTACTAACCCATCTTCGCACGGGTAATCCAATCATTACCAAACTTCACAGGATCACCTGCTGGGCTAACCTGAAGATTCACTGAAAATTTTATCAAAATCTGCCCAGCCGTTTGTGAGTCCATAGAGGACATACAGACAAACATTCATTTTTATATTTAAGAAGAAGATATTAATTCAGCATAGTGGTTCCTCTTTGCCTGATTATAAGCGAAAAAGGAGCCGAAATCGCAACTGCAACTGACAAAAGACTACACAGTGTCCTGTCAGTTGACACTGCCATGATGACCCGCAAGATACTTCTGTACGCTTCGTTTGAAGGGTCTCGTATTGTAGGAAGGAGGGAACACATGTACAGGTAAGGCGTTCCACTTTTTAATGGTACGATTAAGATAGGAGCCGCCGAACTTTTTGGTACGCGAAGAAATGTTCTCAGCAGTAAAACGATGACATCGCAAGCCTGCACGTGTGGTCCATTACGAAAGGGAGAGGATGGGATAAGGGAAAAAGGTTTTCAGAGCACTCGCCATGGTAAAGGCGGTAAAATACGCTTAGAGAGCCTATGTCCCTACGGTTTTGAAGAGGTTCTAGGTTTTAGGTGACCTCTTCGTCACCGATTATGCAGATAGCCCGTCGCTGCAACTTATACTATGCGGAGCCGTCCCAGAGATGTGAGCAATACTCCACGCAGGCCAAAACTTGTGCTTTATAAAGCAGATAAAGCTGGTCCGGCGTGTACAACCGGCGTACCCTGTTCAGGACTCCGAGTTTTCTTAAAGCTGTTAGGATGAGGATCTCGAAGTAATTACTCTGGTTATGATGTGGAGAGACGAGTGAGCGCAGGGAATAGCGCAAATGGAGCGTTGGGTAAACTTCTAGGCAGCCGAAATCTAAGCCAGAAGGCACAGCTGTGCTAATCCCAACGATAACATAAGCAAGTCAAAGCTGCGTGTGGCGTAAAGCACGTGAAAATAGAGTAAGCGAAGCTTGTGTTGTGGGTACTAGACAACTGATGCTAATCCCAACGATAACATAAGCAAGTCAAAGCTGCGTATGGCGTAAAGCACGTGAAAATAGAGTAAGCGAAGCTTGTGTTGTGGGTACTAGACAACTGATAAACGTAAATAGTGAAAACTTCTTTAGCGGCGTTGTGCATTTTTGGGATGAGTAAAAAATGCTTAACTCTCGTCAGGCCGTCAGGACACGTGACCCTGACCGTGACCGTAAGATTTTGGTGAGAATTAGAACTTAATTTCGCTGCAGCGCTAAAACATTAGTTCCCTCTAATTAAACAATTAAAACATGAAGCGCTAGATCGTTCATAGGGCATTATTTTCTCGCGACCAAAACGTTGTAAACGCCATGAAATTACGGTCATGAAAATACGGTCTACGGAGACCGTATACTTTACCCCCTGACCCGTAGCGGTGAATTTATTTACTACGGAAAATCATGTCACCGTGTCTTCACAGGTCATATCCTTCATGATTTAAAGCTGTGCTTCACAAAGTTGCCCCTATCGACCCCATGAGGTCGATTGTAACAAGTAAGGGGTCCATCTGACATTAGGCAGGGAGTCTACGTAGACGAGAAAATGTACAGGGAAGAACTCTATGAGACGACATTGATTGGAAATCTCTGCTTTAAAGGCTTCATCGGCTGGCCTCAAGAGATACGGGATGACGCCATAAGTTCAAATGCGAATGTGCATAGAATACGTCTGACAGATTAAAGCTCATTTTCGTTAATTGTTTTAGTAAAATAGTTCTCCTCTGATAAAATTGACGAGTGACGCTTCTGTTTGCTATTACTCTGTGCCAGTTAAATCGAGTTTCAAATTGGCGCGGTCTGTGCTAACAATCATTGAACATTGTCATCTATAGTGAATACTGCAGAAGGTGGGTTGGTTGGTTGGACTTTTTTTTTAATCCCAACGTTTTAATCATCATTCCGCCCTTAGAAAACCGGATGTGTTTTCACATTATCCGGTTATCCTATCCTTTGTGTCGATATTTGGATGTACTTACGTCTTCAATCACCTCTAAATGCTGAACGGATTTCAATGGACTTTATTTTTATTTTGTAAACTGAGAATGAATTACAAAATCCCATTTTATATACGCCGTCGGGAGGCATAGAAGCATACGGTCCACCTGATGTAAAGGCTTAGCGGCAACAGAAATGCATCATCTGTGAAAATTTCAACTGTGTAACTATCACGGTTCATGAGATACAGCCTGGTGACAGACGGACGGACGGACAGACAGCGGAGCCTCAGTAATAGGGTTCCGTTTTACCCTTTGGGTACGGAACCCTAAAAAGCAGAATCTACGGATAGTGATGCCGCCGAGGAAAGGAATTTCTATCGATACTTTTAGCCAATCGATAGTTACTTAATAAATAATTGTATTGTAATTGTATAAACACTACAAATATTGTCTATATAATCTAGATTACAGGTAACACTTGGTGTATAACTTTTATTATATTTAGCGCGTAGATATCTATCGGGGCTCAATTCTATCGATACTATTAGTATTGCTTCTAATACCGAAGATATGTGGAGGTCCAGGGTAAGATTAACCCAGACAAATTGGGGCAATTTACGAATTGTTTTTTTTACTATACTATAACTTCACGGCAATTCCCTTACGGGGTAGGTAGAGAGAGCCGAGCGGCACATGATTCTTTCCTCATGATTCTTTCCTATATCTCACTAGCTTCTTTAACATTCACAGTTCTTCTCATGATCAATCACCGTTTTCTATTGCTCCTGACAGAGCCATCTAATAGAACACGATCAATTTGGTCATGGTAGGTAAAAGTCTTGGTCTTCCTCGGCTCCTACATCTTTCTACTTTTGCGTTGCATATCTGTTTCGTAATTCTTTCTTCCTGCGTTGGTTTTTTTAGTGTTAATATATCGCTGAACATGAGAATAGGGTACACCCGATATCCATTAGATCATTATTTCGTTTTAAAACTGTAGTAGGAGTAAAATCGGATATAAGTTGAAAGCCTAATGTGGTTTTGAGTGTACAATAATAGTCACGTGCGGCCCGAAGTGATATTTCATTGAAGAACCATGTAATTTGTGTGTCTTCAAACGCGTTGGTGGTGGGTATGTGACAGTCAGCGGTTATTACTTGGGCGTTTTTGGAGTATACTCGTTAGGAAACGATTTTGAGTTGTAACGCCCGGTACGGAAATTTTATGAGCAGTAAAATCAAGTGAACGCGTTAACAAAAATATATAATGCGGAGGAGTTTGTTCGTTTGATTGTTGGTTTGTTTGTTTGAACGCGCTTATTTCTAGAATCAGTCAGATTTTAAAAAATCTTTTTGCATTTGATAGCCCAATTTTCGAGGAAGGTTAGGCTAATCAACATGATGATACATACATTTGAAGCTGAGTAAAAAGAAAGAAGATGGAAAAATCTGTTACAGCGGGATACCGAGTTGCGCGCGGACAAAGAAGCTAGTTAAGGCTAGATTGTATACCAATTGTGACCGGTTTATCAATCACACTTATAACTATATCGCTTAATGGATTGTTTTGTGTATAATGTATTGTGCATCTCGAGTATTTGAGGCATTAGGGGTTTACTCTAAGAAATTAGCCATTTTTAGAACACCCATGAACATTATTTTATGTACCATCAATAGTTTTCGCTGCACACGCTTTGTAATGCCTTGTATTGGATTACATTATTGCAATTTGCTAGGGATCTCTAATTACTTGATAATAAAATACAGATAATGTAGCTGTATGTGAAAGAAAGAAAAGAATTTTTGAAATCGGTGAATATTTTTGACTTCATCCATTTTAAACAAACATACAAAAAAAGATATACTCGTGCAATGCGAAAGTAGAAGGATGTAGGAGACGAGAAAGGCCAAGACTTACCCACCACGACCAAATTAATCGTGTTTATCAAAAGGTGATGTCAGGAGCCCTAGAAATTGGCGAGCGTGAATGGGAAGGGCTATGAATGTTAAAGAAGCGACTTAGGTGTGAACCGAGCCACATGGCGCTCAATTCTCTCTGCCTTCGCCACAAGGGATTTGACGTGAAGTTATAGATGCAAGAAAATTAAATCTTTGCGAGCGATAAAGATATAAACTACATGAAGAGAAAAAGTTTTTTTTTTATTATTTATATTGATTGGCTAACGGTGTCTCTGTGTGTGATTACTCTGTGCCAGTTAAATCGAGTTCGAAATTGTCGCGGTCGGCGCTAACACAACTTTTGAATTGAAACCGCAGTTTTTGCCGACGGTACCACCGGTTCGAATTTAGATTGTACCGTCCGCAGATTAGGGGTATCCTGTTAAAAGGTTCAATTTCACAAAATTAATATTTCTTTAACAGGGAACTTTGTGAGCGGAGCGTGGTATAAACTTTTAGGCAGCCGAAATCTGTGCCAGAAAGCACAGCATATAGCGATGAAATCGAAGATTGATTGAGAAACGAGGATTGCGGTTGATGATGAGTATTGGAGCTGGTGGATGAGATTGTATATCTTGGAAGCGCTTTTAACTGCAATGGAAGGTACACCGCTGATGTGGAAAGACGAGTGAGTGCAGGGAATAGGGTGAATGAAGCGTTGGGTAAACTTGTAGGCAGCCGAAATCTAAGCCAGAAGGGACAGCTCGCTGTACACAACGCGGTGCTAATCCCAACGCTAATTTATGGAAGCGAATGCTAAGTATGGCAGAGAAAGCATGAAATTATAATAAATGCGGTCGAGATGCGAGCATTTTGCAAAATTTGTGGCATAACGCTTGCTGACTGCGTTCGCTACAATGATGTTAGAAAGAATTGGTCTCAAAAAGAGAATCGGAGTTAAGATAACGAAAAGCATGCTTCGTTGGTTCGGGCGTGTAGAATGATGTACGTGAAATGATTTTTTTATTTTTTGTTTTTCGTTCAAGATATTTGAAGACCCACACAAGAAGGACCAACCCACACCCGGGTGTGCATTGGTCATTCTTCCGTGAGGGGCACCCTCCGGAAAAAGGGAGGGAGGAGTTGAAATCTTTCAAAGATACCATTTCGTGCGAACGAACTGGTTATGTCAGATTTCCACTGACTAAAACACCCCCTGGGACTGCCTTTAGCCGGGAAGGCTATAAAGGCTTCATCTGAAGCGATCACCCCAGGGGAACGGGGTGACGCAACGAAACTAAACGAATGTCGAAACATATATACAATACGAAAGTGGGGGGAGGTGTAGGAACCGCGGAACAACAAGACTGATCACGAGTGAGATGTGTAAGGGCAGAGTCATGTCATACTTTCCCAATCGAATTTTTTTTCACGACCATCCTGGTTCTCCATTCCTCTATCGCCACTAGTACGTTATCAAAAGGACATGATGTACCATGTGCAGACGCGGTTATAGTTACAATCAAATGTAGATTTCAGTAAGTCACTTCACATTTTTTGATCTTATAAATATTTGATTGTGAAACTCGGTTAAAAACGAATTCATATTTATACGGAATAGATTGAAGTTAAATACGCGATTCAACATTAAACCTTTATGAACGCCTCCTGGTAATTGAAATTTGGATTAAAATTTCCAATTTCAGATACAAAGTATACTATAATTAATGTTTGGAAATTGCGCGGATGAAATTATAATGACTGAACATGTTGTACTCAACGTGAACGTGGAACCACGTGGGAGCCGAGGAAAGCATTTGAGGTAGGGCGCATCTTAGCAGCCCGTCTGGGGAAGTACCTCCACTGCACAGAAAACCGCAGCCAAATAACAACTCCCTACAGGGTTGTTGTGTTCCTGCGTGTGAGTGAGGTCACCAGTAAGCTCTCAAGGAGTTGCTGTGTAAGCAGCAGAGGAGGCATGATACGAGTGATACTCAATATGTCGCAAGCATTAATAGGCTACGGTACCCGCTTTACATCAGGTGGGCCGTACGCTTGTATGCCTCCCGACGTAGTATACAAAAAAGCAAAGATCACCACATTACCACGACCAGAGGGAGACTTTGTACAAAAGTCGTCTGCGTGGGTACCTCTGTTTCACCTATTTCTACCGCCAAGCAGCTGTTTTTATATAGCTGTGTTCCGCTTTGAATGGTGAGATATGTTAGAGAAGTTACTGGGTACTGACGGAACAGCCTTAGGTCACAAGATTGGCAGCGCGCGAGTAACGTCCCCGTGGTTTTGCGAGTGTCAATAGGCTGCGGTGACCGCTTATCATCTAACGCGGGCCGCATGCTTGTTTGCCAATCTAGTTGTATAAAAAAATGACCACATCTGGAATCAGAAATATGTTTTGCTTCAAATGTGTGTACTAATTATTAAAAGCGGAAGTGTTTGTTTGAACGCGCTAATGTCTGGAACTACTTAGTCCTAGTAGTAGTAGTTAGTAGTCAATGTTCCGGCTTATCGATGCTTAATTTTTTAAATTAAAATTAAAATAAATTAATCGATGCTTATTAATCTGTCTGTCCAATCTATCACAAGCTTCCTGAGTTAAACAACTATAATCTTCATATTCGGCAACACGCTTTTATTTACCATGACCAAATTGATCGTGTTCTATTAGAAGGTGATGTCAGGAGCCTTGGAAACCGAGCGTGCATCAGAAGAGCAATGAATGCTAAAGAAGCGAGTGAGGTTTGTAAGTATCGAGTCATGTGACGCTCTGTCCTCTCTACCTACCCCGCAAGGGATTTGGCGTGCAGTTATAGATAGATAGAAGCTTTTATTTTAAAAACCTTTTAAGTCTACTCAAAAATAAACAGCCTGTGTCACACATCTGCCGTATATCACGATCTAACAATAACTTCTGCATTATTTACTTGAGCTTCGGTTACGGAGGTTATCAAATAACAGTTAAAATGAATAAAGTTTCAGCGTTATGAAACAGCTGACGCAATTATTAGTTAGATTGCACTGTCGCAGCAACTCTCTGCGCACTGTGTTACCCATGTGGAGACGGTGGGGTGGACCGCAGCAGGCTTATTCTACAACCTCAAAATTCACGGAGGTAATATTTTCTGGCGATCGGCGATCGGCCAAGTACGGAAGTCTTGTTTTTTTTTATACTACGTCGGGAGGCACACAAGAATACGGCTCACCTTGTGTAAAAAGCGGGTACCGTAGCCTATTAACCTCCTCTGCTGCTTACACAGCAACTCCTTGGGAGCTTACTGGTGACCCCACTCGCACGCAGGAGCACAACAACCCTTTAGGGAGTTGTTATTGGGCTGCGGTTTTCTGGGAGGTGGGGGTACCTCCCCAGACGGGCCGCTTTGATGCGCCCTACGTCTCCTGTTTGTCATTATGACAAGCTCGGCGGCGAACTGGTTAGTAAACACTATTTTGGCACCAACGCTCGTAGGTTCGATTCGCACACACGACAAACATTTGTGTCCATGAACATGTCTGTTTCTCATGGTCCTGGGTGTTTTTAAGATGAGCGCAAGTACGTAAACTGTAACCAAGTACCAACTCTCTTGGGCGTTGTTGTGTGCTCGTGAGTGAGGTCACCGACTGTAAGCTCCTAAGGAGTTTAATTTTCATTCATAATTTCAACAATTCTCTCATTATGTATCATTAAGGCGATTCTACTAAAAACTGCAACTGCACTGCATCGCGGCGTGTGTCAAAATGCGTACATTTTGACGTTTCTTTAAGCGATCTTACAGCAACGACGTTTAACGAAACGTCAAAATGTACGCATTTTGACACACGCCGCGCTGCAGTGCAGTTGCAGTTTTTTAGTAGAATCGGCCTACTGAGCGTGATGGTCACGCGAGTTACTACTTTTTCCTCATCCCAAAACAGCTCCTATTTATATTTATAACTAGCAGAAGCCCGCGGCTTCGCACGCATGAGATTTGGGCTGGCAACCATAGAGCGAATCAATTTTCGTACAGCGCCATCTATTGACCTTTACAGGAGGCAACGTACTCGTATATGTATTTTATTTATATTACATAAAAAATGCGTAGTTATTTTATGTTACAAAAAAATACGTATTCTATGAAAATAATAAAAATAAAATTGCAAAGTCCCCCGAAGGAGAAGATATTTCCCCCTAATTTTAACAGTTTATCATTTTTTACCCAGGAACCCTAAATATTAACGGGATAAAAAGTACCCTATATTCTCCTCTACCTACCAGTGAAAGTCCCGTTAAAATCGGTTCAGCCATTTCGAAGATTAGCCCGGAGGAACAAACAGACAGACAAAAAAGTTAAAAATGCGTATTTAGGCTTTGGTAACGTGAAAATAATAATATGAGCTTAAGATAAAGGCTTTATTTTTTGCTACCATGACTTATGAATTACAGGTTTCCATGAGACCCATATACACACATCAAAAGTGTCTAGGGATCAACATATATTTTTGCAATAACTTTTCTCCTGATTGATATTAATTAAAATTTTCTTTAAGGATTCATCAAATAAAGTGTTTTCGTTTGTCTACAGTAACGATAAACCAAGTCACCTTTGCATTAATAAAGAAATTTGCCATTTTCATAATAAAGGGATTTTTGACATTTGAACCACTAACATTAAAGTTCGAAAAAAAGACTGAAATAACAGTTTTCTTTAAAATTTTATTGGGTAACTTAAACAATTAATAATCCGTGTTTCTACCGCGAACACTAACAACACAAGAACATCGGTTTGGCATACTCAAAATGAGTTCATCCAAATCACGCTGTGGAATGGCCGCCCATGTTCGTTGCAACAACAAAAAAAGGACTTTGGACACGTTACCGAAGCACTGGTACCGTGGCTGAGCGCCATGGAGGACGGTATCGCTGCACCACACGGAGACAAGACCGATACATTCAAATCACAACTCGAAGAGCTCCAACAATAACCGCCATGATGTTAGCCGTGACGCTTCATCACTCTTCAGGGAACTTAATTAGCGACCAAACAGTCAGAAACCGCTTGCATGAAGTGAACCTTCATTCCCGAAGACCGCTAAGGGTACCACCTATAGCAATGCACAATCGTAGGATTCGATATCAATGGGCTCTTGAACACAGAAATTGGGCAGAAGAACAATGGCGTTTCGTGTGCTTTTCTGATGAGTCTCGTTTTGGTATGAGACCGGATACAAGACGTATACGACACTGGAGAACCCCTGGACCCCAACAGCGATTAAAATCCTGCCAGGAAGTCCATCCTTATAGTGGTGGAACCATCATGGTATGGGCGGGTATTTGGATCGGCGGAAGAACTGAGTTGATTTGGATCAGAGGCAACCTCAACGCTCAAATTTATGCTGAGACGATTGTATCAGACGTCATCGTTCCTCTACAAGTGCAAATCGGTCCCTTATTTCAGTTAATGCATGATAATGCACGACCGCACACCGCAAGAGTTGTAAGACAGACTCTCGCCGCAGCTAACATCAATGTCATGCCCTGGCCTGCTCAGTCGCCAGACTTGAACCCGATTGAGCATGCATGGGATATGCTACAGAGAAGAGCTCTGCCGAATATGGAGGGTATCCAGTCGCAAGAAGACCTTTTTTTGTTGTTGCAACGAACATGGGCGGTCATTCCACAGCGTGATTTGGATGAACTCATTTTGAGTATGCCAAACCGATATTCTTGTGTTGTTAGTGTTCGCGGTAGAAACACGGATTATTAATTGTTTAAGTTACCCAATAAAATTTTAAAGAAAACTGTTATTTCAGTCTCTTTTTCGAACTTTAATGTTAGTGGTTCAAATGTCAAAAATCCCTTTATTATGAAAATGGCAAATTTCTTTATTAATGCAAAGGTGACTTGGTTTATCGTTACTGTAGTGTATATATAATTGTAGTATTAAATATTGTTCGGTTGTACGGAACCCTTGAGAAGCAAATTCGACTCTGAAGAGTATCATAACGTAGAAAATTGCTAGCGCGCACTGCATTCCTAATCTGAAGTCTTTCTTATCTTGCTGAAAATTAACGACGTGAGGTAAATGCAAGAGTTGTTGTGGTCATTTCAGTGTTTTCATCCATCTTGTGCCGCCACAGCCGTCTGGTAAAGAACTCCCAACGATACCTAATGAATTCGGACCTAGCAAGTAACTGCCTGGTATTAATTGTCCAGATATTGGAGGGTTGTTGTGTGTCTGCGAACGTGCGAGGTCACCAGTAAGCTTCCAAGGAGTTGCTGTGTTAGCAGCAGAGGCGGCATCGCGCGAGTGATATTGTGTTGCAAGCGTTCATTGGCTGCTACAAGTGCGAGTTCGACTAGCGCATTGATGGTTCCTTAAAAAAATATTTTCACAAAATAAAAGTTTTTTTCTGGTGTAACTACAAACTTACGGTTTTCGGGTTTTTTCCTTTACTTGCGCGACATGACATTGCTTCTTACCAAATTTCTTGATTCTAGGTCAACGGGAAATACCCTAATAAATAAGTTTGGATTCCCTTGCTAGTGTCAAAATATACGCATAATCGAGGCGGTAAACAACCGTATCTTTTGATTGCGTTGACTCAGAAGTTTGATTTTTTCACTGCTCGAAGGGATTGCAGACCTTAGTATTTGATATTAATTTCAGTTTGATAGGCTCCACCTGTCCTTGAGAAAAATGAGCTTGACAGATGTACAGACGGAAAACAAAGTAACCCTATGAGGGTTCCGCTTTTCATTTTGAGGTACGAAACCTTAAAAACCTACATAATTGTTTATTTCATGTATGTCTACGCGAGGTCTCTCGCGTGGTAGTGAGTACAAATCAATTTTTTTATTTTTTTTTTATTTTAACTTCTTTATTGCACATAAATATACAAAATAATCTTTGTTACAAGTTTTGTGTACAAAGGTGAGCTTATCTCTTTAAGAGATTTCTTCCAGCCAACCCCAATGAATGTGAAAACATTGTATAGGGCCGTAAACAAAATATATGTGCCAACAAGCATCAATAAAAATATACCACTTGACTGCGTATGAAGGCGCCCCGCGCTCAAGAAAAAAAACCTTGTGTATGCGTTAAAACACAAGGTTTTTTTTTCTTGAGCGCGGGGAGCCTTCATACTTAAATATCACTTGATAGCGCATAATTCTAGCCTACTAACCAATGGTAGAACACCTATAAACGTATAAATGACGCGATGTTAAGCCAATACAAGGGTATCCTGCCTTGTCGCCGAAAATTGTTTGGCCGTTTATGTCTTGCCAACCAACGTTTTGCCTGTTTTTCACTTTGATAACTAACGATTATCAAATTTTTGTATGACAACGTTTCATTCGGTAGCATTATTGTTAAGCTGATTATTATAATGACACAAAACGTTTGGGGCATTTATCATTTGTAAAAATTTTCAAATAAATGAAAATGTTGGTAATAGTATAGCAACAGAAATCTCAGTTGGTTAGGTTAGGTTAGAGTATGACAAACAACGCACGAGCCGAGCGAGCGAAGCGAGCGTGCCGCGGCAAGGACCGGCGAAGTGCCAGAAGCGAATCGTTGGCATTTTGAAAACTGTCATTATAAAAAGCAGACCAAACATACATTGGCAAGGTTGGGAATTACAAACAATTATACGAAAAGTTGGCAAATGTTTATTCTGCTAAATAAAATTCTCCAAAACGTTAGTTGGCAAGTGATAATCGAACAATTTTCAGCGAAAAGGCAGAGAAACCAATAAAAATTACGCATACTACTTTACACCCCGACGAGCGGGGAATGGAGTTACTAAGTAAAATCTGCCTCATCAGTTCTCCAGAAATTTTCTCATTCATGGACAAAGTGCTATGAATCGTAAACAAGCATACGTGTATAATAAAGAGTCATAGGACTTAAACAACTTCGCCTTTTTGACATCCATATCACTTTTCATGCACGCCTACCGATTTTTAGGGCTTCTGAAAAAGAAACACCCAATTTGGTGCTGAAAGACAAGTTCTAGCCTTCCTCGGTTTCTACATTCTTCTATTGACGAGCTTGGCGGCGCAGTGGTTAGTAACGCTACTTTGCAACCAACGCTCGTGGGTTCGATTCCCACACAGGACTAATATTTGAGTGCATGAACATGTCTGTTTGTTATGGTCTTGGTGTTTTTATGTATGATAAGTTTATTCACGTATCATGTTTGTCAATCGTCTAGTACCAAAAACACAAGCTTCGCTTATTTCCGGGCTAGATGGCGCTATGTAATTTATCTGGCAGTATATATTTATTGAAGTAAAACTTCTTTACGCACGCTTGACTTGGGGAGTAAACTGGCGAATGCGCGACGAGAGCGTTACGAAAAGTGTGATCGGGCGAGGCGAACGGAAGTTGAGAGGGAAATACAAGTTAGTGAAGATAGAAAGAGAGGGAGTTACGTTTCGTATATATATTTCGTATACTGTAGGAGCAAGAGAGAGGTGCGAGCACACTTTTCTTTCTCTCTTTCTCACATAGCGTTAAGTATTAAGTTTCGTATATGTAAGACAGAGTGCAGGCCTATTGTCTGTATCACACTATGGAGCTAAAGAAGTTTTACTGCAGCCGTGTGGTCTAAAGCACACTCGTTTTTTTAAATTATTCTATATTCGAGTTACCTCATTAATAATTTTATTTTTATTTGTTTCAGGTAAGCTATTTGGGATGCCAGAATGAGGTCAGGGGAAAGTTCTCCTCTATATATCGATACCTCCCTGTACATAATGGTATTTAAAAGAGAGACAACAAGAACGAACACGAGGATTACGGTTGATGGAGAAGTATTGGAGCAAGTGGATGAGACTGTGTATCTTGGAAGCGCTTTCAGCAGGGATGGAAATTTCTCTGATTTGGAGAGACGAGTGAGTGTAGGGAACAGCTTGAAAGGAGCGTTGGGTAATCTTCTAGCAGCCAAAATCTAAGCCAGAAGACACAGCTCGCTGTACACAACGCGGTGCTAATCCCAACGATAACTTATGGATGTGAAAGCTGAATGTGGCAGAGAAATCATTAATTGAAATAAATGCGGTCGGGATGCGAGCATTGCGCAAAATTTGTGGCATAACACTTGCTGACCGTGTTCGCAATGATAACGTAAAAAGAGAGTTGATCTGAAAGAGAGTGTCGGTGTTAAGATAAGAAAAGGCATGCTCCGTTGGTTCGGTCATGTAGAAGGAATGCTGGGTGAAATAATGACTCACAAGTAACTTATTTAAGCTATAATTATGTAAGGCACGCTGTCGCGGCACTTCGCCTCTACGCTCCACATAAAAAACCCCGTATTTTTCTTAAAATTTATTATCTATTCTGTATTCAAATTGAAAAAAAAACAGGAGATTTTTTTTAAATTGCAACGAAATATTTCATAAAATATTCCCGAAATTATAACTCAAAATATTGTAAAATTCTGTTTGAATTTAGAATTCCATTTTTTTGATAATTGTAATATCAGTTAGGTACAAAAATATTCGAATATTCGTTTCGAATGTTCTTTATTCTGTGCATACGATTATTTGGGGCGTAAAGGTGCATGCCCACCTGGACCATATATATGTTTTGTTCTGCAGAAATTACTTAGGACAATCCAGCGCCAGTTAGTTCCAAACTAAATAATTACAGTTCGTAGGTTCGTACTATTACACTATATAACATCCGGTTAGGAATTGTTATATATATGAATACATTCTTAAAATATGTAGAAAGCTATGTGTTTCTACCGAACCGAACTAACTAACCTAGCTAAACGAACTCTAACCGAGACAAACAGACATATCGTGTTAAGATATTATCGTAACTCGATATGTCTAATTAAGACGAGTTCGGTGGCGCAGTGGTTAGTAACCTTACCTCATAGGTTCGATTCCCACAAAGGTTAAATATTTGTGTGCATGAACACGTCTGTTTGTCATGTGGCGTTTTTTGAGAGAGGATGAGCGCATCAAAAAACGTTATCCGTCTGGGGAAGTACCACCTCACAGAATATCGGAGCTAAATAACTGCTCCCTGGTGAGTTGTTGTGTTCCTGCGTGTGAGTGCGGTCACCAGTAAACTTCTGAGCGACCTTGAGCTTGCCCATACACCGTGGCATCACTGTTTCGAAACATTGTATATAAACAACAACAAATGCTCTGGGAATGTTCGTGTTCTTTGTATGTGTTCGCTCCCGCTGTTTGCCTAATGAGCAACAACCTTTACAATTTTTCCTCAAACAGAATTATCTTGAAGATGATTTAGATACACAGGAGGTGGCAGGTGTCAGGGGGGTGGGGTAAATGGAGGGTGAGTTATGAATTTGTGAATAATTCACGCGGCATCAAAACACTAATGTTAAGAAATGGTGTATGTTCGAGGTACACTGAACGCAAATGATTATGAACATTATTGTTATGTAGTTTCGTTTTTATTTCACAATGCGGCTAGCTGGCAACATCTTTATTATCGAGTATACATATGCGAGTCCGGCATGCGATACTTTTCTCCACCTCGGCTTGTAATCATAATATTTCTTTTCACAATCCCTTATTGGGAATTTGTCGTGAATACAACATAATAACTAAAACAAGCAACTGTGTTGACGTTTATGGTCTATGTCATTAAATAGTTTTATTACACAAAATTCATATTTATTCTATATATATATATTGTATGTATATATGTGCTTCTTGATATAGAATATGTATCGTTATTGTATTATAAATAATAATATTATCTTTTTCCGATTTTCATTTTTATTGCAAGGCATATGCAGTATTAAAGAATTTACATAGTATAATTATAATAATATTAAGGTACTAGTTACGTCCTGTAAGGGTACTCCAAACATGAGAAATAAATGCCATTGAATAAATATCCATTGCACTTTTCATGTTATAGAGAAATCAAAGTTTTTTTTCCAGTAGATTTGTCATCAAGGAATTCTGTAATGTTATAGTAACACTTAGATATGAGGACAGCTTTTAGATGTTTATTAAATAGGGAAGTTTTTTTTTTATATTATTTCGGATATGATTGTATGTTTTTATCTTTATCTAGTACTTTCTGTTTAAATTGTTGTCGTGCTTTACTCTTATTTAGTCTTACAAAAAAGCTTGAGCTTTCAAATACGACTCCAGACCCCATAAATTGAGTCCAGTAGTTTTAAAAAGTACTCTGAAGATTCCTGTCCAATACTGTTCCCAGCTCTTATTGTGCCCTCAACTTTTAATCAACACAAATTAGTACTAATCGCCCTCACAATATTAAAACCTGCAATATTTATTTATTATTTTTAATCGCCTACCCCTGAGTAATTAATAATATCCACCTAGCGTAGGTTTCGGTTTTCAAAGGCAATTTTAGGTAGTGATAGCTGAGTGGATGAATAACCGCCCTATTGACCAACTGATCTTCGGTTCGAATTCATTAGTGTACCACTAAATTCGTGTTTTCAGATTTTTGTACTGTATATTTGTTTGTCACTCGGCGGTGAAACAAAACATCGTGAGGAAACTCGCACGTCTAAGAAATTATATTTCCAGACGTGTGACCTAACTAAAGAGAGGTCTGGTTACCCTCTGGTTGTGGAGGTCTGACGGCAGTCGCTCCGTGTAAAAATCAGTATCTTCGCCAAATCTTTAGGCTTAAGTAGCGGATCCCGCCAATCCTAATGGATTAGAAAACGGGATGACGCTAGGAAGATTTAAGTAAACTAGTGTTCTCCCCAATTTTCACTCTTTTTTTATACTACGGCGGGGGCATACAAGCATACGGCCCACCTGATGTAAAGCGGGTACCGTATCCTATTAAAGCTTGCGATATAGGTACCTAATAATATCACTCGCGCGATGCCTCCTCCGCTGCTTACACTGCAACTCCTTGGGAGCTTACTGGCGACCTCACTCACACGCTGGAATACAACAACCCTCTAGGGAGTTGTTATTTGCCTGCAGTTTTCTATAAGGTGTGGGGTACTTCCCCAGACGGGCTGCTTTGATGCGCCCCACATCTCTTAAAAAACTTACTGATAGTTTCAGTTCGTGACAGTTGTTTATTATAAAAAAAAAACTAATTTTAATCAAGTTTAATTGTACTGTGAAGAAGTCGGCCACTATGCCCCCGTTAATGAAATAAAAATTCGATCAATCATACTTCAATCCTCCAATCACATTGTTATTGTACCCGACGTTGCGTACAATAGACGAAGAGTGCCTTTGTGTGTACCGAGAGGAAGGAAATAATTTTGTCACTCTTTTTATTTCGACCTCGGCCAACGCAATGTACCCGTTGAATTTACGATCTGAGATGACTGTGGACATACTTGACTTGGGACGCGCCTATCCCGGTATCCCGAGGAGGGAATTGCCCAAAATTCTTAACGGAATTTTCGCTCACAATCTTTGAGGTCTTTGGGAACTTTTCCTTGTGGACGTTTTGTCTTCCAACGGGCATATGATATTTTTAGAGAGGTAGGACGCATCAAAGCAGTCCGCTCGAGGAAGTACATCCACCTCACAGAAAACCGCAGCCAAATAACAACTCTCTGGAGAGTTGTGTTCTGCGTGTGAGTGAGGTCACCAGTAAGCTCGTAAGGAGAAGCTGTCTTGGCAGCATAGTTGGCATCGCGCGGGTATATAATACCTCGACTCGACATACGTTGTCCGTTTTGATAAATAAAAAATCCCAGAACATGCCTGCAGCGCCACCTACCCGGTCCATTTGTGAAACTAAACATACACAAAAACTTTATCAAAATCGGTCCAATCGAGAGACGTTTAGTGACATACACGCAGACAGAAGAATTATGTATGGGCGGTGATGCATTGCTCGGAGGATGCTTGAATACGAAGGGTTTTTGGAGATAAAATTAAAAGCATCGTTCAAATAGCCGCCATGTTTATTGAATGTATTACAGTCGAGTTAAATGCATGTACAAACACTATACATTTTCAATCATAGCGCCATCTACCGATAATACCGTGAGACATTAAATATCATGTCAAAGTGCTAGTAATATTTTATTTGGTTATATTTTTTTGTTTATACGATGTTCTGAGGCATACAAGCATACGGCCCACCTGATGTAAAGCAGTCATCGTAGCCTATAAACGTTTGCAATACATTAAGTATTCCTCGCGCGATGCCACCTCTGCAGCTAACACAGCTCCTTCCCGTCCTAAAAAAAGCAGCCCGTCTGGAGAAGTACTTCCAACTCACAGAATACCGCAGCCAAATGCCAAATGCCGCGTGTAAGTGAGATCACCAGTAAGTAAGGAGTTGCTGTGTAAGCAGCAGAGGGAGACATCGTGCGAGTGATACTTAATATATCGCAAGCGTTAATAGGCTACGGTATCCGCTTTACATCAGGTGGGCTGTATACTTGTATGCCTCCCGACGTAGTATAAAAAAAAAGATTTTTTTAAACCTGTCTTGTAGATTTCCAGTGTAGTTCAGAGATTAACGCGTTCAAACAAACAAAGAAACTCTTTCACTTTATATATTTCTATCTATCTATTCTATCATCTTCTGTAACTTCACGCCAAATCCCTTGCGCGGTAGGCAGAGAGAACCGAGAGCCACGTGACTCGATCCTTGCATATCTCACTTGCTTCTTTAACATTAATTGCTCTCCTCATGCACGCTCGCAGGTTTCTAGGGCTCCTGACATCACCTTCCGATAGAACACGACAAGTTTGATCATGGTAGGTAAGTCTTGGCCTTCCTCGGCTCCTACATCCTTCTTTTTTCCATTGTATATTGTATAACTTTATATATTAGTATAGATTATTGTAGTTGCTAGGCCTGAGCGATTGCTCCTGTGCGGTAACCACAGATATCGACTCGTTATAACACTGTCGCTTGTCTATTTATTTATTTAAACCTTTATACCACATATATAGGGTATGAAGGCGGACTTAATGCTAATAGCAATCTCTACCAGACAAACTTATGGAAGAGAACATATAAAGGAAATCGGTACACAAAGTAAGAAAGCAAATTATTTAGATATACTTAATTAAAATGACTACACACAGTAAATATACATATATAAATATTACATACATAATAATTGTATAGTACATACAGTAGTATTCATAGAAATACTTACACATACATAAACAGGATACACATAGATAACAGGTCTATCGATCAATCGAAAACGTTATGTAATTACGCCAATGGTTCTTATCTCCGCTCACCATCAGTCGGGGTGGGGATAATTTAACAATATCCCCGCCTGCGGTCATTTGGGCCACCTGTCGGTTGTGATTTTAATTTTCGATTGTCATTTTGCGTTAATTTACCCCACATCAAGCCTGTGTCAAACTTTATTAACAACTGGACATGCGTTAAATTATTGCATCTTATATACACTGTTAACGTACGTGACAATGCAAATTTTTTATTGTTGTTGTCGATTTAATTTTAGGGTTCTGAGATTTGAAATTTTTCCCGTTTGTGTCGAAATTGTGGTTACTATTTTTTAGAAAACCGGGCGGGTTTTATGGTTTTTAGTCGAAGAAATTCGATAATAGATTCAGGCGATGTTATGCGATAGTCAGTTATGACGAGTGGTAAGAACACTATGTTATAATTATGAGTAATATACATATAGAAAGTACAGATAGTTTCTCTGCCTATATATGTATTACATATTCCTATCAAGCCTATAAAGGTTGGCTGGAAGAGATCTCTTACAGAGATAAGTCCGCCTTTGTACATACTAAACATTCGTAACTATGTTATGTATATTTGTGCAATAAAGAGATTACAACAACAATATATTTTTGATGCAAAATAAAAAAAAATATTAATGTAGTATGCAAACTAAGGCCACATGCGGGAATGACGCTGGAAACGTACTGAATGTTCGGTACACGAATGAGAGCTTCAAACAAACAAACACATCGTCAATCGAAATTAACTGGATAAATAGGTATAATAATTCTAAACGAAAATACATTATGTAACAAAATTAACTCGTCAAACTTTAAATGAATATATAATGTAACTAAGTTAATTCGACAAATTTTCAACAAATGCATAAAGTAACAAAATAAACTCGATAAAATTTAGATGATTATATAATGTAATATAATTAACTTTGATACACTTTAAAAGAAAACCTGATGTAACAAAATTGACTCGTCACACTTTAAACGTAACAAGATTAAAGTCGATGTACTTCAAACGAATACGTAATGTTACAAAATTAACTCGATTAACTTTAAACGAGCACATAATGTAACAAAATTATTAAAAATTGTAGATAATGCAATATTAATTATATGTATTAATATTTCGTAAGGGATACCTACAACTTACACATGCCCCTCCATAGTTGGCAGAGGCATTTTTTAAGACTTTGTATGAAGTTCGATTCTCGCTCGCGCACCGATTGTTCCGTACGTTTCTGAGATCGATTTAGTTTACTATTACGAATTTTTTTTATTATGTATCAAAAACATATGCATTGAGAGTTCATACGACCCCTCTAAAGTAAAAATGTTAGTCAGGAAGTAATAATATTAATAGGGTTGGTACCATTAATCACCGTGTGGGGGTGCCGGCGTGGGGCTATAGTGACATATCGACTACGAATAGTAACAGTCTTTTTCGATCAAAGTCTCGTAGAAGCGTATAAATGTCTCTTCACTCTATGTACTAGTACATCAATGGTTCCCAAACAGTAGGCTGCGGACCTTTGTCTGGGCAATAAACCACCGTCTGGCTATGAAGACACACAAACACACACACACACCCCGCTCAGTTTATCTTAGCGATTTGAGCGTACTGATCAATGGAAGGATAGTTTAACCAATAGCCGATACGTCAGGCGATGTTGATCGGTGAACTAGCCAAAAAAAACCGCTACGGGCCGGTGGGTAGTGGAACGCGAAGTTCTTGCGTTCCACTACCCACCGGCCCGTAGCGGTGATTTTATTTACCATGTAATATCATATCATTGGGACTCTATAGGTCATGGTCATGGACTCTATCCTTCATGTTCCTTTGTATCATACGCATGTATTTACAAAAAAAAAGTACTTACGTATGTGTATCAGTTACCTGGTATCCACGACGCAACCATCGCTCAATTTGAAGCTTGACTGTAGACGCTGTGTTTTGTTTTACGAGTATGTTCAACTTCTGGAGGCATTCATGCATACGGCTCACCTGATGTGAAGCGGTTACCGTAGCCTATAAACGCTTGTATAATACACATTAAGTATCACTCGCACGAAGCCACCTCACTCACACGCAGGAACACAACAACCTTCTATGATGTTGTCTATATTTGGCTGCGGTTTTCTGAGGTAGCGGTACTTTCTCAGACGGGCTGCTATGATGCAGTACCTCTCTTAAGCTGGGTAATTTGTCCAGAAATGTTTATATATGTCTACTACTTCTCGTAGACCAGGATACGACGTACCATGGTCGTTCTTGATTGCATATAGGCACATAAGGGACTAATGCCAATAGACCAGCACTTAACTCATCGCAACGTCCAACATCTGTCTATGATTCAGTATCATTTGACATGGTCTTCAACATCATTAGACTTTTTTTTTATAAATTTCATCTCGATGAGTCGAAATTATAAGAATCTGGGTGACTTGCAAATTCGTGAATGGACGTAATGGCGTGGACAATCTGTCGTGTAGCATATGCCGTTAACTAGATTTACGCATTGGGTGAAATAAACGCCGTGTTTCTGTGGCGTTTTGTAAACAGTTTGGTTTTTTGCGTATTGCGTATATTTGGCCACGTCCTTTGTTTTATTACATTAGTATTAACTAACTGCTTTTCGTTGGGGTTTATTTTAAGGACCTTTTTTTTGTTGAACAATGTCGGGAGTCATACAAGCATGCAGTCCTCCTAATGTTGAGCGGTTAGCGGTAGGTTACCAACGCTTGTGTTACTAAGTATCACTCGTACGATGCCACCTCTGCTGTTAACACAGCAACTGTTTAGGGGATCACTAGTACTCACAATCAGGAACACGATCACCCTCCAGGGAGTTTTATTTGGCTGCTGCTTTTCTGTGTGGTGGAGGTACTTCCCCATACTGGCTGCTTTGATGCACCCTACATCTCTCAAAAACACCCAGGCCTACATTTTCATGCACACAAATGTTTGTTCTGTGTGGGAACCGGAACTCACGAGCGTTGGTGTCAAAGTCGCGTCATTAACCGCTGCGCCATTGAGCTCGTCATAATATTGTTTTTCAATATATAAAGCAGCCCATCTAGTTTCAATACAAAACATACTCTATATTCTTAACTTTAGCCAAATCCCTTTAGACGTTTTGAAGAAATACAATTTGCAAGACTGGCATGAAGAAATGACACTCTTTATCTGATCTCTGATCTCTGGGATTTTCCCCACTTTTTTAATTTGCCATTATTCATTCATAATCTTTTCACGGGTTGTGAGGTAGTAGTGGTCTTTCAATTTGAGAGCTATGTTTACCATTCGTTCTTTGCTCGTTGCGGATTATATCCCTTAAAAATCTACCATCACTATATATGACTTAACCACTAACAGGCTAGGTGCCGCTCACAAATTGGTTGTGTTTTAGCACTTAAATATCTCGGCTATTCAGGCCTATTGACCAATAGGAGAATATTTTAACCAATAAATCGACTAGTAAGCATATTGGCTCCGCTTCGCCTGATGGTAAGCGAAAGAGGAACCCAAATCGCAACGACATGTGACAAAAAAAATCACAGTGTCCTGGCAGCCTAACGGATTTGTATCCAATTGTCTGCACCAGGAAGCTAGAGGGGGCTACCTTGAAGATGCATTACTTAATGATTTTTTTTTCATTTAAGCTTCTTACTAAACTTATTTTACTTAAGTGTTTTCGGAATGAGGATGCGCCCAAGCATCTCAACTATAAGCCAGCCCTGTTCCCTTTGACCCAAGTTACGTGGCCAAGTTGTTAGTCTTTCCGAGATAGGCGAAGTACTGCTCCCATCAATTTCGGCTTTCTCAGAGTGATGATCAGATTACGGATGGTGAAGTTATTGTCGTACTTTGCAGTTCCGCATCTTGAACACGTCTTGCGATGCAACTGGAGTGTTATAAGGAGCGCGCGTTAGAAAAACGCTGTATTCTTTTGTCACAGTGCTTAAACATAAATATGACAAAAGCAACTAAATCCAACCACGGCAAGGGTACACGTCAGTAAAAGCGAATATAATATGAACAACTGAAAGCCTCTTCTGGTACGAGTATGATGTCCGATATTGGAAACGAATGGAGTCTAGTTAATGAGAATTGCAGATATTTATAAATCGCGCGACGCACACAATGGCTTTTAATTTTTGACACGATCTGTATTTATAATAGAACTGAAACGAGGCCTTGCCTTAAATGAAATATTTATTGATAAAAATAAATGACAAGGGGTTTATAACTATGTAGGGGTGTGTACGCATCATTTAAAAACTATTTAGTAGATATTATTGAAATTTGGTATGATGATAGTTCATATAACGGGATAGAATATAGGATGGTTTTTATTCCGAAAAATAAAGCGGAATTGTTTTATTCTTTGGTATAAACCTAAACGGTAGACACAAAAACTCTATCCCAAGAATATTTAGGCCGTTCTAAAGAGAATCTGTTCCCCATATCTCTTCTTCGGTTCTTATTCCGGATTATGACAAGTTGATCAGTGATAATCCAGTAGATAAAGAACCGGCCTATTTAACACCAATTTTGTGTTTTCGTATTATTTGTAATTATCATTTGATTGGCGGTGAAGGAAAACATGGTAAGGAAAACTGCATATTTTAAAAGACTTGCAACCTTACCAAAGAAAAGTCAGGTTTTACCTCAGGGTTGTGAAATTCTGACGACAGCCGCTCTATGTAGAAATCAGTGTCTTCGCCATATCCTTAGACTTAGAAAGAAGAAGATGAAGTATGAATTAAAGATGGCTTGGCGATTACTTGACAAAGTTCCTCCATGTTCTAGGTCGCGTACTTCGTTCTTAATATATCGAGTACCGACCATATTAATAACCAAATACCAAGAATAGTATATTGTTTTAGCGCAATAAATAATAAAAATCATTTATTTCTTTCACAAATAGCATACATCATGGGGAGGTTGGAGGAAAAGGAGGAATCCTTTTATGTGGAAAATCGCCTATGTCAGAAGAGGTCGCTCGTCCATAACAAACGTTTGTTTATAACATACATTTTTAAGTTTGTCACTGTAACTAGGTACTACACCTATTAAATTAATTATTAACAAAAATAGCTAACAAAATATTATTACAAATTTTATAACAAAATGTCTTTTACGACAGTTATGAAAAAATTGAGCGAGTGTGTGTGTTAGAGAGAGTGTTACAGTGAATGTATATTTGTGTACGCGTTTGATAAATATATGTTCACAAATAAACATATGTTGACATATACTAATTTGCGTATATGTATGTATTTACGACGTCCTTTTAAATAAATGTACTCGTAATTTGATAAGTTCCTCACCAATCCAAAGACGCGGTTACAAAAACGCCGCGTTTCCTTATCGCAGTGCGTAGCGATAAATCGGATAAAAGCAAAACTAACCATATCCAATCCCGGCGAGGGCCAGTAACGCATCGTCATATAGCTGAGCTGATTGAGTTGCTGTTTTGATTGTTGACGGTGGGGGGCGCAGGCTGCGGTCCGATTGAAAAAATATTTAGGGTGTAAGTGGTCTTATTAATTTGAGAGTCGGCTCTTTAAAGTGTTGAGTCATTTTGTCGTAATTATTAATAGCGAGTGACCCCAGTTTTGTAATACCTCGTAGCGTGGCACTTTTCGCGGTATCGCTTGCAACATAAGGAGTATCGCTCGCGGGTTCCTAGCTCCGCTGATAATGCAGTGACGTCTCTTTAATAACCCCTTTGCTAAAATAAAACTAGAAGTGCAACTTACTATGGTCGAATTTGTCGCATTTTACCCAAAGATGATGCTGCCGCGTTGGTTTTGACATGTTTTTTATTATACAACGTCACGCGGCCATATAAGCATACGGCCTACCTGATGTAAAGCGGTTACTGTAGCCTATAAACGCTTGCAACACATCAAGTTTCACTCACGTGATGCCACCTCTGGTCACCCCACTCATACAAATAAACACAACAACCATCTAGGTAGTTGTTATTTGACTGTTTTTTTTTTCTGTTAGGCGTTCCCTAGACGGGCTGATTTGAGGCGCCCTACGTCTCTTAAAAACACCCAGACCAAGACAAACAAATATGTTCATGTACACAAATGTTTATCCTGTGTGGGAATCGAACCTACGAGCGTTGGTGTCAAAGTAGCGTAACAGCGCGTTTCACCACTGCGCCCCCGAGCTAGTCATCGATATTGGCTAGGTTTTAAATCGACTACAACTTAAAACCTAGCCAATATCGATGACTATAAAATTATAAAAATTCAAAGTAGGACTACTTCGTTGTCCGTTTGGCAAGGTATTTTTCCCAAGGATTTCGTATTTCCTTTTGAAGTACGGAACCCTAATCGGTGGACTAATAAAACGCCCCGGCTTCGCACAGATGATCCATTCGCTACCAAACTTCACAGGATTCAACCCACTGGTCTAATCTGCAAATTCTCTGAAAATTCTTTAAAATTGGTCAAGCCCTTTTAAAGTCCACATTTACTAGCTGCAGCCAGCTTCTTACTTTCCTTTTTTTTTCATCAGCTTCTAAGGTTCATATCGTGATGCCAAATAAGCCTAGAACCTTCCTCAAGAACTGGGCTAACAAATGCAAAAAGATCAAATCCAACTTGAAGTTCCTAAGATTAGCGCTTTCACTTTGTACATGAATATAGTTGTAATCTAAGACCGGCGCGTCAAGCGATAACAGAGCACACACCTGCCCTACGGAGCGTGCATAAGCGCATGTTGCCAACTGATAGGGAGTTTGTAAGTCACATATATGTTGCGAGCATATAAAATGCATTCCGGTCGGGTCACGTGACGCCGCTCGTAAACTGCGACATAAATAATAATATATTCCCCGTTCCTATATTTTTTACGGGCCGCCGCAATACTTGTAAGTGACCGCCAACGGGTACGGTTGGCAAAAAAATATATATGTAAATATTGTTTCTCGGACTAGTTGCTTCTAGAAAGTATATTTCCAAACAATATTATATAGGTAGAAAGGTATCGAAATACCTCTTAACAGTCTGGGTTTCTGGTAGCGTAATAGGAAAATACTTATTTGGACGTGATAACGTCTTATAAATCGATGAATGCCGGCTGCATGCACGAAAAAGCGTCACGTTTCGCTTTAGCTGAGCGTCCAACGAGAGTGCGGAACAAGCGATAGAGAGGCACGATCGGCCTAAGCGTTCGGGTTATGCCGCATCTGTCTCTTTTCCACTCCATCGGCCGATGCGCCAGAGTAGAAGAGAGACAGCGGCAACACACAACCTACACGAGAACTGTTTTGCCAACTGTTGAATGTTTTCTTATGACGTTATCACATAAAATTATCGTCCGTAAACCGTCTATACAGACAACCAATTTTTTTTTCTTATAGTAGTTTGTATAAAATTGTTCGCATGTCAATTTGACTTGCGAAAAATATGTGTATCTATTAATTATTCTAACGTAAACACTAATGTGATCTATACCGATGTCCTGGGGCCAATTCCTAATACAAATAACAATTTATTTGCAGGCTAACACTATAAATACGTTCACAATATAACAGTTGGTCGGTACATGCGTGTCGCGCCAGTGCCAACCGTACTATTATATATAGTATTGTACTATATTTTGGGTCTGCGTACTATACTGTTGTAGTAATATATAGTACGCAAAAATACTATATTTTCAACACCGAAATCTAACAAACAAATCCTTATTTTTTAAAATATACCACATGAATATATCATTGTTTATTTTTCAATTTTTCCATAAAATACTCTACTTTTTTAAAGTGTACTATATTTTTTTTATAGCTTATTTTACTATATTTCGCTGAAATGTTGGCAAACCTAGGCATGTAGAACATAAAATTTCAATATAATTTACAATTAATATCATCTGACTAATTTATAATAATACTTAATGACAATTTTAGATAATCGACAAGGTCGTTTTATGTCAAAAATGTAAAAAATCTGATAATCTGATTGTTAAAATGTCAGTGTGTACGCAACGTGTCAGAGTAATACAACATAGCACTAGAAAATATTACCACATCGCATTGTATTTCATTTGTCTAAATTCATCAATGGTTATATACACAATTTTCGCAATGGAAAGTGAACAAGCGATATGTGTTTTAGAGCAACTTCTTAATAGCGTGCGGTAATAAGTTGTATAATACTGTGGACATGGTATAATTACAACCTACAATTTGTTACAGCTAAACTACGTTGTGTGTTTCCACCACAACTTTTTTTGTTGTGGAGTTTTGCGTTTTGCCCACTTGCGACTTCTACTGTCCCAATGTTTAGTGGTTAATGTGGTGGTTACCACAGGCATAGGCTAGTGTGGAACTAGCAGTAATTTCAGCTTTGCAAGTATTGTTTTTATAGCTGTTTGTTCACAAGAAACTATATCGCATTTTGGTAAATAAATTATAATTTTCTAGTGTGTGTGTAGTGTGTACAAATATATGTGTGGGTTTACAGTGATTGACAGAGCGAGAAATAGTACCGTACGAGAACTATGTGCAATGAAAGGTGATGTAGTGTTAAAAATTGAAAAGGGTATTCTGAAATGGTTTGGTCATTGAGATAGAATTATGACATAAGATTACGAAAGAAGTGTATCAGGCAAGAGTCAATGGAGATATCGGCAGGGGACAACTAACTACACATATAGATCATATTGCTGACGTGATGAAAAAGGGCCAAATCAAAAGCACCCACAACCGAAGAGCACGCATGAAGAGGTCGATGAGTGGGGAAGAGGTGAGAGTGGTATTTTTGAATCGGTGCACATGGCGTTCCATTGTCTCTGCCTACCTACGACACGCGTGATGATATGTGTGTATCTTATGTTATTGAAATATAAAATTACTGAGTAACAAAACATCTTATTATTTTTTTAACTAACTTGTGAGAAGTTATTCACTATTGTGAAGGGCTGAAGTCCCCCTCCCTCCCACTCTACCTCCTTGCTGATTGAGTATTTCTAGAATGACTGTGGCATACATCGACTACGATCTTTGTACGGAATCAAATCAATATCTTCGCCAAATCCTTCGTCTTAGGTAGCAGACCCCGCCAATCTTAATGGATTAGGAAACGGGATAACGCTAACAAGAAGAATGACATTTTCTAGAAGTTTTTGTGTTCGTTCGAATGAGTCTGCTCACCAGGAATTATTTGTTTGCAAGCGTCCATAGGTAACTATATTATAACAAGCGAGTCGTATGTTTATTTACCCTCCCCATTCTTGTGCACCATTTTAACATTTTTTTTGTCAAAGAAATAGCATACGTGTTTTTTGCTGACGCTACCTTTGTTCCCGAAGGACTAGACATAGTTTGTACATTGAAGGTGACGACATGACGGACAGACAGCGATATCTCTCGCTCCGCCAGCCAACTGAGTAATTGTTTTGAAGATATATGGAACATAGTATATTATTTATGAATACTATGTTTTTTACAAGACAATATAAAACGAAAGTTTATGGATTTATAAGCATTACAATATTATTTTAACCTTATTTGGGTGTAACTTTTTGTTTCACGATTGTCTACATAAAGCTAGCATGTACGTGATGCGCCCTGCCACTCAGCGAACGAAGTGATATTTAAATCGGTATAAGCTGTTTCGTCATATACAGACAACTACAGGTAAAGATATACACCCATGCATGTCAGATGCATGGGTGTATATGTATATGTATATATATGTATATCTTTACCTGTAGTTTATCTTTACCGCCAGTCGACTTTTTTTATATATCAGCGGATACCGTAGCCTATGAACTCAATCAATTGCGCGATGCCACATCTGCTGCTGACATAGCAGCTTACGAGCTTATTGATGATTTCATTCACACGCAAGAACACAACAACCCTCCTTGGAGTTGTTATTTGGCTGCGTTTTTCTGTGATGTGGAAGTACTTCCCCAGACGGCTGCTTTGATGCGCCCTACTTCTTAAGAACTCCTAGATCAATACAGACATATTCACGCACACAAATGTCTGTCCTGTGTGGGAATCGAACCCGCAAGCAAACCGCGGCGCCACCGTGCGCTTCAATATAAAATGAACACACGACATATTCAGCAAGATCAAGATTCACCTACAATGACTGTAGGTGAATCTTGGTCTTGCTGGGCTCCTATTTCCTTCCACTTACGCATATCTGTTTCGTCATTCTTTCATCCTGCATTCTTTATACATGTCCGAACCAACGAGCATGCCTCTTAACCGGCGCTCTAAATACCTATAATTGAGGTATATAGCATGTACGTAATTCAAAACGTATACAACAAGAACAATACCTGCAGTGCATCCGATTGCGATCCTGCAATCCCGGCAAATCCCGGATTAAAGCCTCTAATCCCGGATACTCCAATACCATGTCTGCCCGGGTCCGGGGGGATTGCGTTGAAGAAAAAAATATATATGCGGTAACGTGATAATGCATTATTTTTCCCGCTTTGAAAATGCGGGTTTCGTTTGTTGTTCAGATGGTAGTAATGAAGCGCTCCATCGAACTGATAATTTTAGTAAATATTCTTCTTGTTTGCGTTATCCCGTTTTACTAATCCAATAGAATTGACCGTTCCCTACCTAAGACTATGACCTCAACCCAGAAAAACCATATCATTTTATAGGTAAGGTCACACGTCTTTCGAAATATAATTTCTCTTGTACGTGCGGGTTTCCTCGCGTAGTTTCCGTTCACCGCCCGAGCGAGTGATAATTACAAATCCTACAAATATTATAAATGCGAAAGTTTGTATGTATTGTTGCTCTTTCACGCTTAAACGGCTGAACGGATTTGAATGAAATTTAGCACGTAGATAGATTATGATCTGGATTAACACATAGGCTACGTTATTTAACTCCACGCGGGCGGAGCCGCGGGCAGCAGCTAGTGTGTACATAAATCCGAAAACACGAATTTGTTGGTACATGCCAGGATTATATTATTATCATATATAATTTTAGTAAATATAGTTTCGACATAATATATTCAGTAAAATATTGGATATACAATATTTATATTCATTTAGTACGTAATAGGTAAAATATTCGGCCTTTCGATGTATTATACTCGTATACACGCCGATTAGTGGAATAATTCGGTGACGAATCACCAAATAAATCTATATTATATATATAAAACAAAGTCGTGTTAGTTACACCATTTATAACTCAAGAACGGCTGGATCGATTTTTATGATTTTTGTGTTTTTGGATTTGTCTTCGTCGGGAATAGGATAATAAGTATTAAAAGAATTTATACCATCTAATAAATTAACACACCATTTATTGATCCTGAGGTGGTACGAAGTTCGCCGGGTCAGCTAGTAGTATTATAAAAGATTAATAAGGTTTTTATTTATTTATTATTGGTGTAGGAATTGTGACTAAATAGACAAATTATAGAAACTAACGAACTCGCATTCCGTTCTGAAAAAGGTGCCACCCAAACGGCAATCACGTGGGTGTGGCTAAAAATTGAAAATCTACGAATCCTTTCGTGTGGACTCGTAAAATAATTCGCTTACAACAGATTAACAACTAATCATTATCTAAATAAGTGCTGTGGGATGTACAATAAATGTATTTATTTAACAGTGACTAAAGTACTTATTAAAACTGTCTGAAAGAATGTGTGCAGTTAACAACTTATGAAATCTACGGAATTCGCATTCCGTTTTGAAAATGGCACCACGCGATCCGCAATCATGTGGGCAGGACTAAAAAATGACATGTTACATACCAATTAGTCAGTGGCAGGTCAGCCGCTCGATATCTTTTTTATTGATGATTCTTAAATGCAAATTTTTGCATTGTCGCATCGTGTCGTCATGCATAGCAACATTCCCACTTGACAACACCGGAACCACGCGTATCGCTGATTAGGGCGTTTGCGCCCGCTACACGCCTTTTTCTGCCTTGTGACTTTGAGACCCAATCAGACTTAGCTTTGCGGTCGCTACAAAAGATTCTAAATATCTATCTACAATCGCATTGGTTCGGACACGCTTGTAATAAACTTGTAACGTATTTAGATTAAATAGAGACGCTGTAAGGCCGGGTAAAGTTGAATCAAATAGGCCAATTGAAGTTAGGTTTCCATAGCTTTTATAATTCACTTGCTGTGCCCGGCACCGCTTCGCTGCGCATTTTTCTCTCTAACCCATCTCGATAACGTGTTGAATATAACCCAGAAGTTTCATCACATTTTTTGTTATTTATATATTAAGATTGTATACAAAAATAACACTTACCTGGAGAGTAGTTGCATTCCTGCGAGTGCGCGAGGGAGTGAGTATTAAGAACATCCTGAGGACCCAGGATTAGCTGCAGGAGTGACCGATTTCTAGCACTGCAAGCGTTCAGAGGATAGGTACAGTAACCACTTTACATCAAGTGACCCGTATCCTTGCTTACCTCCAACTATATATAAATATTTATAGCTCACCTTAGATTGATGTTCCATCTGCTTAGTATAGTTGCAAGCTAGGATTCTGACTATACTAGAGGATTTTAGAGAATTATTGATAATTGAATTAAACTACTTGATTGAAACTAATCACTGCAATTGAAAAAAAAAAATAATTGTTGAACAATAATAATTGATTACTAGAAATATTATTTTGCCGGCAGTTATCTAAATGTTAGACAACGAAAGTATCATGCAAAAGTGCTTTGAACGCTATTTTGACACTTTCACGCATAACTTTTGTGGTAATATTTTGTAAAATGTTGAACATAAGTTACGTAAAAACACTTTATTGGACTTTTGAGGGAATTTACAAAGCATAATTTGATTGTAAATGTTTTCTCTACGCTGATGACCAAGTATTACTTGCGTCTTCGGCCGAGGAGTTGCAGGAGATGGTAACTGCTATGAGTGGAGCTTTTGTTAGAAAGGGAATGAAGATGAATGTAAAGAAGACGAAAGTGATGGTGTTTGAAAGAGATAAGGCAGTGACAGACTGCAATATCGTGATTGGAGATGAACAAATCGAACAGGTGAATGAGTTTGTGTATCTGGGTTCAAAGTTTACAAGAGATGGAAAGTGTGAGAGTGATATTGAAAGAAGAGTGAATGCAGGGAACATGGTGAATGGAGCTTTGCACTCCTTTATGAGCAGTCGGAAGGTGTCTAACAAGGCTCGTTTGGCTGTGCATGGGGGGGTGCTGGTTCCGACACTCATGTACGGAAGTGAAAGTTGGGTATGGCAGAAGAAACATGAAAGCAGAATAAATGCAGTTGAGATGAGAGCGTTAAGAAGTATGATAGGAGTTAAACTGAGTGACAGGATAAGAAATAGTGAGATAAGGAAACGTTGTGGTCTGAAAGAAGATGTAGTGACAAAAATTGAGAAAGGTATGCTGAGATGGTTTGGCCATGTCGAGAGAATGAACGAAGAACGATTGACGAAAAAAGTGTATAAGGCGAGTGTGAATGAAATTGTCGGAAGGGGTAGACCTAGGCGGACGTTTCGAGATCAAATCAGGGACGTCCTGAAAAAAGGCCAGGTCAAGAATACCCTAAACCGAAGAGCATGTATGAAGAGAATAATGAGAGTGGACGAAGCGAAACAAGTATGTAAGGATCGTAGCAAGTGGAAAGAAGTGGTCTCTGCCTACCCCTACGGGATAGAGGCGTGATTATATGTATTATATTATATGTATAATTTGATTTCTTATTTATCGTTGATAAATGGGGCATTTTTTCGCGGCAAATGCGCAAACTTGTGTCTTTAGGGGATTAAGTTGAACTGAATTCAGTCTACCCTAATCCGAGACCTGTTCTAGTGATGTCTCAATTTCAGACACAAGCAGTGATCGGCACTCATTAACGCAATTCCGATAGATATTGGCTTGACCAGTGTATCTTGCGTCCATCTTACTGTCATTCGCATAGCAATGAATGCTGCGCACGTGCAACAAGTCATTGATATGCAGAGGGAACAGAGTGGGAGACAACACACAGCCTTGTAGTACGCCAGCCTCAGGGGTAGTGGATCCGAGCACGCACCGTCTACTACGACCTTGATGCTCCGCCCAATGAAAAAACTGGCAACCCATGCACAAAATTTTTCGGGTCGCCAAAGGAAGGAAGCTTCAAGAGAATTGCTTTGTGCCACATCCCGATCGAAGGCCTTTGCTATGTCAAAACTGACATTTGCTATTTCCAAACTGCCAGATAAAGCGTCGTCTTTGCTTCCTACTGACTCCGACCAGCGGTAGATTAAGTATACCAGAAGATCGCTAACCGAGCGGCCACGGCGGAAACCATATTGGCGATCCCTTATCAACTGGCGATCCTTAGTAGTCTAAGAGTTGCTGGTTGATGATACTCTCCATGATTTTAGAAAATATGAGAGTTATTACTATAGGCCTATAGTTGGATGTATCCGAGCAAGCAATATTTTTAGAGATCGGGTTTACCAAAGCCTGCTTCCATGAGTTTAGGGACCACGCCAAACGAACAGGAGTACCGAAAGAGGCGCGTTACAGTCAGAGCTGACCCCGGAGCACACATCTTCAACACAACGGGTGGAATTCCATGCGGCCCGCTCGACTTATGAATGTCCAGGGAGATAAGGATACTATGGACAGCTTTTCACGTGAAATAAATTTCTGGCATAGAACTCTCACACCGCATCCCGAACATCGGCGGTGTTCGTCCCTGGTCATCAAGGGTCGAGTTGGATGCAAGAAGAGAGCCCAGGAGGTCGGTTTTCTCCTTTGCAGTACGGGCCAGCAATTAGTCCACTTTGCGTAACGGAGGAACGACGACTGGCAGAAGTTAACCTGAACAGCTTTGGCGAGAGATCAGCCATGCAATTCTGTAAGAGCAAACGTCCTTACATCCTCGGAAACATCGGCTGTTACAGCCTTGAACACAAAATTGCAATTCTTTGGTGTCGCTTTTCATGGTTGTGCGACACTAGCGCCGCAAGGCTGCGTTTGGAATTTTCTACAAGGCAAACAGCCTCGCGTACGCTTACAGCCTTATAGAATATCAAATAATTTAGCCGTGATCGCAGTAGACAATGTCAAAGCTGTGACATCTGTGATCCCAGCGACGCACACAGCCATTACGAGTCGCTTAGAGAATTGCATGGCAGAACGCACGCGTCCCGGGGTAGCGTACAAGCCTCTCGCCAATTTTGCTAATTAATTCTGACTTTGTCTATATATATATATATATTTATATATTTAATAAATATTCCTGGAAAACAACGCCTTTCAGCCCCAAATTAAGCCAAGCTTATGCTATGAGTACCTACAAGCCGGCTATTAAAGATACATTGGGCACTTTTAGGATAGGAAAAAAAGCACTGAACTTGCGTGACGGTAGCGCATGTATATCGATGTGTGTGTATAAATTTATATCCTAAAAAAATATTTCTTAACAACCCAAAAATAATGTTTACAAGTTTGTGAAGTTAAGAAGTTTTCACTTATGACGTACACTCCTACGACTGGCTGTCTTTTTAGGGTTCCGTACCCAAAGGGTAAAACGGAACCCTATTACTGAGGCTCCGCTGTCCGTCCGTCCGTCTGTCACCAGGCTGTATCTCATAAACCGTGATAGTTAGACAGTTGAAATTTTCACAGATGATGTATTTCTGTTGCCGCTATAACAACAAATACTAAAAAATAGAATAAAATAAATATTTAAGGGGGCTCCCATACAACAAACGTGACTTTTTTGCTCATTTTTGCTGGATATTGATAACGGCAACAAGTAGACGCTTGAAATATTCACAGAATATTTAGTTATATATTTACTTTAAGAATAAATAATTAAATTAAAATAAAACAAATATTTAAGGGGGGCTCCCATACAACAAACGTGTTTTTTTTTTGCCGTTTTTATAGATAATGGTACGGAACCCTTAGTGCGCGAGTCCGACTCGTACTTGGCCGATTTTTTTATATTGTTTTATATGCAAGATTATCTAATGCGAGAATCAAACACACGGACCTTGATGTTAAATTAACCACACGACCACAGGACTCGTCATAACTAATAGTGCTGTTTCGGTTGTAGTTGTGTATACCCTTTCAATTTATAGTTTGTTTCCAGTTGACTTACTGTGCATAGTAATTGTCTTATTTTATGTCTGACCCAGTTCACCTTCAGGTCACACTCTTGGCTCACTGAATCGTCAGCATAATTAATTTGGATGTCAATTATGTTTATTTATCACGTCTGGTGTTCATTTGTCGGTCGAAATGTCTACGGCATAGGTAACATATCACAGTCTATGTATCTATCTATAACTTCACGCCAAATCCCTTCCGGGGTAGGCAGAGAGAACCGAGCGCCACGTGACTCGATCCTTACATACCTCACTCACTTCTTTAACATTCATTGCTCTTCTTATGCACGCTCGCCGATTTCTAAGGCTCCTGACATCACATTCTGATAAATCACGATCGATTTGGTCATGGTAGGTAAGTCTTTCGCGTTGTATATCAGTTTCTTCTTTCTTCCTGCATTCTTTCTACTTGTCCGAACCAACGGAGCTTGCCTCTTCTTATTTTAACACCGACGCTCTCTTTCAGACCAGCTCTATTTCTAACATCATCATTGCGATGCGAATACCGTCTACAAGCGTTACGCTACAAATTTTGCGCAATGCTCGCATTTCGACCGCGTTTATTTTACTTTCATGCTTTCTCTGCCATACCCAGCTCTCGCTTCCATAAGTAAGCGTAGAGACTAGCACTGCACTGTGTATAGCGAGCTGTGCTTTCTGGCTCAAGCTTTTACTGCCTTTTATTAAGAAAATTTCTCAACGCTCCGTTCACACTATTTCCAGTACTCTCGCTCGCTCGATCGCTCTACATCAGCGATGTACATTCCATCCCTGCTGAAAGCGCATCCCATATATATCTATTTTTTTTATACACCTAGATTGGCAAACAGCGTGCGGCCCGCATTAGATGATAAGCGGTCACCGCAGCCTATTCACACTCGCATCACCACGAGAATGTTACTCGCGCGCTGCCAATCTTGTGACCGAATGCTGTTTCGTCACAGTACCCAGTAA
Organism: Pyralis farinalis; assembly: GCA_947507595.1. Classification (NCBI taxonomy): domain Eukaryota; kingdom Metazoa; phylum Arthropoda; class Insecta; order Lepidoptera; family Pyralidae; genus Pyralis; species Pyralis farinalis. Next base: position 6,542,466 of record OX382263.1, read on the forward strand.
TTTCTCTGCTATATCTCCCCCTTGTAACCGGAACACAGCTATATAAATATAGCTGCTTGGCGGTAGAAATAGGTGAGCCAGAGGTAGCCACGCAGACGACTTTTGTCACCCTCTGGTGAACTAGTCTGGCCATAGATACTGTTACATAAAAACTTTGCTTTTTCTCAACTCTTTAATAATTTTGAATTTCGAACGCGTTTATTATGTTAACATCTTCTTTCCATTTCGCGCCGTTTTACATAATTTTTCGTGTTTATTATCCAACTGCAATATGGAATGGGGTGCTAAAGAAAATAGGATTGCAGTGATCGCCTTGCACAAAGTGAGTATGGAACCGTCAATCATATTCAAGATACTCCAAAAGCTTGGTATCAGCCGTATGTCGTATATCGTACTATCGACAGGTATATCAATACTTCCTCTATTGAAGATCATAAAAGGTCGGAGCGACCGCGTGCTGTTAGAACTACAAAGACTGTTAATGCTATTAAAGTCAGAATTCGCCGAAACCCTATTAGGAAACAAAAACTCTGTCGCGTATAAAAAAATTGATGAGCACTACAACAAGCAAAATGTGGTCGGAAAGGTACAACGTGGTTATCATCCTGCCTCTGTAATGGTTTGGTGAGCTGTAGTGTAAAGCTTCATTTTTGTGAAAAAGTAGTAAAGGCTTCAGCCAAAGTGTGTCTAGACTCTAGAGACTGTAATATTAAAATATATACAACTTTTTTTTTCTTTGTACATGTCTATAAAATGTCATTGTAAAAAAATGGTTGTTAATATATATTATTAATATTACAAGGGATATTCTAACGATACCTCATACATCCAAATCGGTTCGGGAATTTAATAGTCTATATAATAAAGCAAACATATACTTCGTTTTGGACAGTTGCGTAAGAAGGAGGCGAATTGAAGTAACAAAGTTTCTGTTTGTCACGGCCATGTTAAAAACAAACATTATATTTACGAGAACAAATAATATCATCCGATATGATGCCACAGTTATAGGCACTCGTAAAGTAACTCTCGCCTTCAGAGTTCTTTGTTTTCCACTGATTGCTTATTTTAATGGATAACTCGTAAACTTTATTGGCAATCATTCTCAACAACCATTATTAATTTGTCTTCTTCTTTTTAGCGTTTTGCCGATTCCTAATCCATTAGAATTGACGGGGACGGCTAACTAAGCCTAAGGATTTGGCGAAGATACTGATTTTTACTTAGAGCTACTGCCGCCACGACCCGAAGGGAAAACCAGGCCTTTCTTAGGTCAGGTTCCACACGTTTTTCTAAATATAATTGCGGGTTTCTTCACGATGTTTTCCTTCACCGCCGAGCAAGTGATAATTACAAATATGTACATAAATCCGAAAACACGGTTTTTTTATACAACTAGATTGGCAAACAAGCATGCCTCCCGCATCATATGGTAAGCGGTCGCCACAGCCTATTGACGCTCGCAAAACCATGGGGATGTTACTCGCGCGCTGCCAATGTGACCTAACGATGTATCGTCACAATGCCCAGTAATTTCTCTTGTCATATCTCACCCTACAAACCGGAACACAGCTATATAAATATAGCTGCTTGGCGGTAGAAATAGGTGAGACAGAGGTATCCACGCAGACTTTTGTACAAAGTCTCCCTCTGGTGATTTAGTGGTACAGGCCAGGATTCGAACCGGAGACCATTTGGTCAATAGGCCGGATCTTTATCCACTGGACTATCACTGCTCATATAAATACATATAAAGAGGAGATCCTCTTGAAATAATCATTTTAAAACCAGTTGAGAATGCGCAAGCTTGCATTGCCAGAGGAACACCTGGCTCGTCAATTATATGTATAACAATAAAGTTTTTTTTTTAATTGTCGGCCATTTTGACCATGTTCCTTAACAGATAGGTACGGTGTACCTGAAGTCAAAATTCGAATATTCGAAAAAAAGAGACAGACATACGCACAGGTAAACATATAGAATTCATACAGGAACGGTGTTCCTGAAAATCATAATATGCTCTGTTTACGCTAGACTATTTTCCTTTCAGATTACTTGCCATAGAAATATTATATCCCAATCCAATGTGGAACAACTTGAGGGTTGATTAAAAACAGAGCGGTAGTTGTCGGTAGTAATAACGCGAGTTTGAGTTATTACTGGATTACTCGGGTGTCCCGCTGGGGTCCAGTAATCTGATGTGAGACCCTTGACTATTTGTGTCTATCGGGAACTAAATGAAAGTATGATCATAGATTTTTTCTTTTTATGAAAGTAGATTGGCAAACAAGCATGCGAGCCGCATTAGATGGTCAGCGGTCACTGCAGTTTATTGACGCTCGGAACACCACGTGGACGTTACTCGCGCGCTGCCAATGTTGTGACCTAAGACTGTTTCGTCACAGTACCCAGTAATTTCCCAGCCTTATCTCACCATTCAAATCGGAACACTGCTATATAGCTGCTTAGCGGTGGAAATAGGTGAGACAGAGGTACCCACGTAGACGACTTTTGTACGAAGTATGATAGTATCTGGTAGTATTTTTATCTATAACCACGCTGTAAATGGGCTATCCCTTGACCTTTCCAGCAATGAGGCTGTCTTCTTTCTTATCATGGCACATATAAAGAGTTCTAAAACCCTTAGCCTATGATCTTCTTCACTAATATTGAACAGATTTATTTTTCGTAAGTTTCGTATGTTATGAAGTTATACATATATCCGTGTGTATAACTTCACGCCAAATCCCTTGCGGCGTGTGCAGAAAGGACCGAGCCCCACGTGAATCTGTCTGTCATCTCACTCGCTTATTTACCATTCATAGCTCTCCTTATAGCACGCACGCCGGTATCTAGAGCTCTTGATATCACCTTCTTGACAAACGATCAATATGGTCATGGTACTCGTAGGTAAGTCGGCCGTTCTCGGCACCTTCATCCTTCTACTTCCGCGTTGTATATCTGTATCGTATTTTTTTCTTCCTGCATTCTTTCTACAAGTACGAACCAACGGATATATAAATATATTTCCTGGAGAAATGCGATTTTCAATACTAATGCACATTCGTCATTATGATTATTCCGTCTTTGGACCCACTACTACTGTCTACATTGTACAGTCGGAAAGGTCCCGATTCGATCCTCTCTAATACCACTGTCTTTTTGTATATTTTTATCCCATTACTCTAAAGTCAGAGATTTCCAACCACTTTTGTCCCGTAGACCCTTGCCTATATAATTTCAGCTCGCCGTAGACCCCCTGCCAAACTAACGTTTGAATCTTATGGACCCCTTACTTGTTGCAATCGACCCCATAGGGTCGACATAGGCTACTGTGAAATGCATTTAAAAAAAACAATTTTCCGTGTATCTCAGAAACAGCTCAAACGATTTGCATCAAAATTTATACTTTGGTAAGGTTATGTTTTTAAGGTAAAGTATATATGTATAGAGATCTCGATGGCGTTGTTGCGCGTGTTATTCTAACCAAACAAGTTAAGCAAATTCGACTGCAGCCTGTCTATGGATGGCTTTATCTATCTCGAGTCTCTCCGTGTTTCGGAGGGCACGTTAAGCCGTCGATTCCGGCTGTTGTCGATAGATGACAGTCGTTAAGCTAAGTCAGTGGCCCTCGGGCGGCTTGTAAACACTGGCCTCCGCAAATCCGCATTTGAGCAGCATGGTGGAGTATGCTCCAAACCCCTTCGGTTGAAGCGAGACCCGTGTACTTGCAGTGGGATGAGTAAGGATTAATGTCGTATATATGTATCTTTCCTAAGAAAACGTAATTTCATGCAAAAATCGCCGAGCAAAACTCGGTCGCCTAGGTACTTATACCGGCTGACATCCTTTACCGTCTTCAAAATGACAAGGCATGCTTAGTGGGTAACGTATTACCTATTTATGTGAAATTTGTGTTCAGGAACACCGTTCCTATCTCTTAAGGAATATGGTCAAAATGGCCGACAAAATAAAATAAAAAAAATTTGAATTGTTATATAATTGACGAGCCAGGTGTTCCTCTGGCAATGCAAGCGTGCGCATTCTCAACTGGTTTTATTACGTAATTTTTATAATGATTTTTACAAAATAATTGAGAAAGGCCGATAATTACGAGTATGTGTTACACCAGAACTGTTTACAAGTCTCTCATTGTTCCCAAGTAAATGATAAGGTGAGAATTATCGGTGAGGATATATAATAGTCGGCGATAAATAGATAAATAACCCCATCTAAACAATTTTCCCCACGGGATTTGAAACGGCACGTTCCTGCGTTGGCACCAATAACTATAAAAACGTCGCTCGGTCTAGACGTTTGTGTGTTTAAAAATGCATGAATTATGCCCCCCAGAGGTTTTGTGTCCGCCTGGCTTTATAGCTTTTTGAGCGTGGTAGCTTGCGCCATAGTACTGCTTACTGGAGTAATAGACAAGGTTTAAAATCCGACTTCAATGTAGTCGACCTGACTTCAGTGAAGACGTTACCTCGCCAAAATTTACTTAGTAATGATAATAGCTCGGTGGCGCCGTGCTTAGTAACGCTTTGACACCAAAACTCGTGTGGTTGAGTCCCACACAGAACAAGCATTTGTGTGCATGATCATGTTCGTCTTGGTTTGGGTGGTTTTAAGAGTGGTAGGACGCCTCAAAGTAGTCCGTCTGGGAAAGTACGTCCACCTCACAGTAAACCGCAGCCAAATTACAACTCACTGGAGAGTGATTGTGTTCCTACGAGTGAGTGACGTCACCAGTAAAGCTCCGAAAGAGTTCCTGTGTTAGTAGGAGAGACGGCGCATCGTGCGAGTGATACTTAATATATTGCAAGCGTTCATAGGTGAAGGGTTACCGCTTTAAATTAGGTGCTCTGTATGCTTGTATGTCTCTCAACGTTGTATCTATACATATAAATAAAATTGAAGTGTCTGTCTGTGATTTCAAAATAAAGCCTTTATCTTAAGCTCATATTATTATTTTCACGTTACCAAAGCCTAAATACGTATTTTTAACTTTTTTGTCTGTCTGTCTGTTTGTTTGTCCGGGCTAATCTCCGAAATGGCTGAACCGATTTTAACGGGACTTTCACTGGTAGGTAGAGGACTGTTCAGAGCAGAATATAGGGTACTTTTTATCCCGTAAATATATAGGGTTCCTGCGTAAAAAATGAAAAACTGTTAAAATTAGGGGGAAATATCTTCCCCTTCGGGGGACTTTGCAATTTTATTTTATTATTTTCATAGAATACGTATAAATAAAATACATATACGTTGCCTCGTGTAAAGGTCAATAGATGGCGCTGTACGAAAATTAAATCGCTCTATGGTTGCATCTACGACCCTGAACTTTGTTTTTTTTTTTAAATAGAAACAATTTCATGTCTACATAGAAATAAAGGCTACTAAAAGCCCAAATCTCACGCGTGCGAAGCCGCGGGCTTCTGCTAGTAAATAATAAAATACAACATATAATACATTCGAAACACACAGATCAAGACTATTTGCCTACACTCGATTCTCATTGTTTTTAGCTAATATCATTTGTATAATACTCGTAAATACTTGAAGCATAAACTTTATATCCCTCTTTACGAAAATTACGCGGAACGAGCTGTATGAATTTAGCACTGTTAAAGTTTATATGTAAAAGAAGTGCAGAAAGCTATTTTTTTATAATAATGCTTGGAAAATACATTAAATTAATAAAAAAGACATTACACACACCATGGCTTTGACACACAAACACAATATGCACCAAAATGACCTTTCGTTTACGGTTAAAATCTGTAGTCAAACTGAGAAGTAATATTATTTGTCTTACTGAATGCCAAAAATAATCATAATTATGATAATATCATAATTATGTGTAATATATATTTGTGCTTTATATATTACTTATTCAAACGAACAAACATAAAAATTCAATGAATTATGGTCGAGTTTCGAGCACCGGCCGACCACTAGAATCATTTATTGCATACTGTATTCTTCCCAGCGTTTATACCGTTTCCTAATGCATTAGGATTGGTGGAATCCGCTATCTGAACCTAAGGATTTGGTCAAGAGACTGATTTTGACATATAGCGTGTGCCTTCCGAAATTGTATAAAAGAAATTGGTTGTCTGTATAGTCGGTTTACGGACGATAATTTTACGTGATAACGTCATAAGAAAACATTCAACAGTTGACAAAACAGTTCACGTGTAGGTTGTGTGCTGCCGCTGTCTCTCTTCTACTCGGACGCATCGGCCGATGAAGAGAGATAGATGCGTCACAAGCCGAACGCTTAGGCCGATTGTGCCTCTCTATCGCTTGTTCCGTGCTCTCGCTTTGCCCGCTCGGCTCAGGCGGAAGCCGATGTTCATCGATTTATAAGACGTTATCACGTCAAAATTGAGCTGTTTTGATGCACCATACCTCTATTAATTCGCGTTTTATATCTTTAGCTGAAGCTGCACCGTGCACTTATGTAAATCGGGGGTTATCAGTAGATCCAAGATCCAACTGAGTGACGGCGACAAATCTAGGCAAATGGCGTTTATCTGAATACGTGTATACTATTTACATTCGTCGGTTTCTTTGCTATCCGATAAGAGAATTCAATCGCATATGCAGACTTTGTACTCAGCGTAGAAACTGACTTTTTAAAAGATTTCTTCGTTTGCGATTAGGCACTTACGAGTAGATACCATCTTACAATTTTTAATACGCTTACATTACCTCCACTTGTAACTATGTAAAAATACTAGGACATTAAATTCGATTCACTTTTCGCATTCCGTTTTTGCTGAAATTTTTCAGACACGTTCAGTTTGGAGGGCAATGTATGATTAGCTTGACGAGCTCGGTGGCGCAATGGTAGGTAACGCTACTTTGACCCCAACGCTTGTGTGTTCGATTCTCCCACAGAACAGATATTTGTGTGCATGAGCATGTCTGTTTGCCTTGGTCTGGGTTCATATTTCTATGTATCATTATTTATTTATTTATTACATTATTATTAATATGTATTATTATTAATAAGTATGTATTTACAACAAAAATGTATTCATGAACGAATTAATGAGATGGCTCTGTGTAATTTATTCGACAATATTTATTCATTAGCTGAGTGACGTCATATTAATTCCAATATGGCGGACTCCAAAGACGGTCTACATATTTTTATACACTCCCTTGATATAGGTATCAAATGAAGGGGCCTACTGTGGTATACGGAAACTAAAATGACGTCACTCTAAATTCAATATGGCGGAAGCCCCAAGAAAGTGCATTTTTTAGTTTTTTGTAACTATTATATAATATTTAGATATAGGTTGTGTTCTGAAGCATTGTTCGATATCTATCTATCTATAACTTCACATGACTCGATCCTTACACACCTCACTTGTTTCTTTATCATTCATTGCTCTTCTCATGCACGCTCCTGACATCAGAATAGAACACGATCAATTTGGTCGTGGTAAGTAAGTCTTGGCCTTCCTCGGCTCCTACATCCTTCCACTTTTGTGTTGTATTTTTTTTTTCGTAATTCATTCTTGCTGCATTTTTTCCACTTATCCGAACCAACGGAGCAGTAGGCCGATTCTACTAAAAACTGCAACTGCACTGCAGCGCGGCGTGTGCCAGAATGCGTCCATTTTGACGTTTTGTTAAGCGATCTGACAGCAGTGACGTTTAACGAAACGTCAAAATGTACGCATTTTGACACGCGCCGCGCGGCAGTGCAGTTGCAGTTTTTTAGTAGAATCGGCTCACTGGCCTCTTCTTATTTTAACACCGATCTCTTTCAGATCAACTCTGTTTCTAACATAGTCACTGCGAATACGCTCTACAAACGTTACGCCACAAATTTTGCGCAATGTTCGTATTTCGACCGCGTTTATCCTTTCTGCTATTGTAATTGCTTGTTCGATATGACGTTAATCGGGACAGGCCCACCACTGTGTCTCCAACAGTGAAGTCCATTGCTGTCCCGGGGGTTAAACTACAGCTGCCTTGGAACTCACAACGAATTTAATCAGAAGAAATTTGTAAGAGTAGGAAGTTTTGGAATTGACTTCCCCTCTTGGCAAAGTGAGTGATAGCAACATGACAAATAAGGCATTAAAAACCCTCAAAGATATGGCTCGTCAAGTGAAGCTCAACTGCCGCGCACCACGGTTTATCAGATATCTAACACTATTGGGACCTAAATTGCGAGTTGTGTTACCTAACACATCGATTCCAATAATATAGATTGCAGTACCGCCTAAACTCCTGGTAATTCTTCCTTGTTGCCACCAAATCAGAATAGTATACTATCCCGGATGTGTCACGCAAGGAATTTAACATATCGTCCCGCTCCCGACGCCAGAGATCGCACTCCCAGAGAACATGAAATATATGATAATCGATATGACGTATAAGATCAGGGTTGTTTAAGGTCGATATGTTAGGCTTGAACGTCTGTCGACAGTGCAATCGGTCACTGAAAGGGGGTGAATTCAGCTCGGGGGCAGCAGTGAGGATTGTTCATACTCTTCGGACTAATTTCATACCACAGTACAGACTTTAGCAGTAGGGATACCTTTAATGTAACGTTCGAAATTGGTCGCACTAACTGTGCTTTTCTAATCGAAGTTGTTGAGTAGTCATGCTTTCGAAAATTTTGTATACCCATAAGGCAGTATGGGTACCTGATTTAAAATGGTTACCGTAGCCTATGAGCGCTTGCAATACATAAGTATTGCTCGTGCGATGCAACCTCTGCTGCTAACACAGTCTCATTCATTCCCAGGGACACAATTACCCTCCATGGAGTTGTTATTTGGCTGCGGTTTTCTGTGAGATGGAGGTATTTCCCCAGTCGGGCTACTTAGATGCGCCCCATTTCTCTTAAAACATCCAGACCAAGACAAACATACATGAATATACAAAACTTTTGTCTTTTTTGTGTCGGAGGTTAATAAAGAAAAGTACTACTACTACTACTATAACTTCACGCCAAATCCCTTGCGGGGTAGGCAGAGAGAACCGAGCGCCACGTGACTCGATCCTTACATATCTCACTCGCTTCTTTAACATTCATTGCACTTAATAAAAAAAAAGTACTTACGTTAAAACATTCTCCTATTGTAAAGTTGGTTTTAAAAAACGTATGCGTGTTTTGACATACTGTTTTTTTTGTCAACTGTACGTATACCGAAGGCTCGACCGCATGCAACGTCTTGCCTCCGTTAATCTTAGGGCAAAATAGGCAAGCAATTGAATTATGAATTCTCATCGTCCCATATCGTGTCTAACGACAGTTAGCGCTATGTGCACGCCCCTTTATCTCTAGGGTACCGCTAAGGTTGTCACCGTTGGCGAAAATTTTAATATGATATATATTTTAATAAAAGTTGTAGTGATAGCCTAGGATAAATAGCCGGCCTAGTGACCAACTGGTCCCCGGTTCGAATATTGGCATGTACCACTAAATTCATGTTTTCGGATTTGTGTTACATATTTGTAATTTGTAATTATCACTGGCTCGGCGGTGAAGGAAAAACACCGTGAGGTAACCCAAACGTCCAAGAAATTATATTTCAAAAGACGTGTGACCTAACCAAAGAAAGATGTGGTTTACCCTCTGGGTTGTGGAGGTCTGCCGGCAGTCGCTTCATGTAAAAATCAGTACCTTCGCCAAATCCTTCGGCTTAGGTAGCGGAACCCTCCGATCCTTACGGATTAGTAAACGGGATAACGCTAAGAAATATTTTACCAAAAAAAAAAAAGCTCATATTAAAAATACTTACTAATAAATGAAAATAAATATTTTCATATAGGTATTTTTTTTAATGTTGAGTTTATGAAAAATCTTTTTTGCAGTATCTATTACTTTTAACCGATTGGTCATGGTTCAAATCATGATTTGGTTTCTAAATTCGTGTTTTCTGATTTATGTACATATTGGTAATTATCACTTGTTCGGCGGTGATGGAAAACATCGCGAGGAAACACACGCGTCCCAAAAATTACATATCTGAAGATGGGTGACCAAACCTAGGAAAGGTCTGGATTTTCCTTTTTAGGAGATCTAACAGCATTCGTCCATGTCAATATCAGTATCTTCGCCAAATCCTCAGCCTTAGGTAGCGGACCCCGCCAATCCTAATGGATTAGGAAACGGGATGACGCTAGGAAGAATTTATTTGGGTGTTATTTTGTGGAAGTATAATTTACGGGCAACTTACTTTGAAGTATTGTATACCATTGAGCTGGTCCGATCTCAGGGGTCGAAGGTGGTGACCGTGATGGATATAACTTATTGACAACCGATGTGACCGATATTACGTAGTAACTCAATTCACCACTACTGGTCGGTGGGTACAGTAGAACGTGCAGTTCTTATTGGCTAGATCGCGGATCAACATGGCGGCACTTATCCGGCTTATTGGTTAAAATATTCTCCCATTGGTCAATAAGCTCGAATCGCTGAGATTGGTGAGTTTTGGGAGTGGTGGTCTGTGTGTCGGTAGGCACATATGTTGCATGTGTACATATATGCCTCCCGACGGTTTATAAAAAAAAATAACACATAACCTGTTTGGCCGTGGTATGTCAGTTAGTATCGAAATTATAATTATTACTGTGAATACGCAACCCTTACAAATTGAACCTGGCCATTTAAAAACCCAGTTAATACAAGATGAAAATATAATCCAGTTATAATTCTCATCGTGTACATCGTGCGTGGCGACAGTTAGTGCCGTGTGGACTCCCCCTACACTCTAAATATCGCTAGGGTTGTCGACGCATTCGTATTTATTGTATAATAATGTTTTTTCTTCTTATGGTTATCCCGTTTCTTTTAGCAAAGATATTTTTACATGGAGCGACTGTCGTCAGCCAAATCCGGGGGGGATTCTGACCTTTCTTAGGTAAAATCATATAGAATAACATGCTACAAGATGGCTTCCATCACTTCTAACGGCTAACACCTACAGCACCTGAGGACGGAACGTGGAGAGGCAAAACACGTGTCGCAGAGATGATCTGGGCGGCCAGAGGAGCAACGACATGCGTCTACTAGCGGAAGTGAATGAGTGCCGGCCTGCGCTATTTCTAATGAACTACTTGTGCTGTTTTATAGTTTTTACCGTAACGATATTATCATGGACGTCCACGTCATAATGGCAAAATAAGGAATTCAAATTTCCATCGACGGCACTGCCTCTTATGTCGTGACGATATCATAAAAACTGTAAAACCGTCCGGATTTTTGGAATGTAATGCGTAGCTACAACGATTTAGATTAATGTGCGAGTCAATATGCCCTCGCTCTCCAGGCATCCACCCGTCTGGCGGCACGCCTTTAGGTACTATGTTCTTTTTTATTCAATAGTTATTATTGACTATGACTATTAAATATGTTGTTACTTTAATCGTATTAGTAAAGATAACACCTTGTCTGTGGTATAAAACGTTCGAATACTTTAAAGACAAACTCTCCAGAAACAAAATGCATGCATTGAAATGAGTTTCTCTAAAAAGAATAATTTTAATACAGTTAATATAGGAGACGTAGTTGATTATTAACCATGATGTCCGCATTTTTCAATATTCTGCACAAATGATGCGTTGAACATCCACGGCAGGCAAATCGTAAAAGCGACTTCACCACGGCCACGATTTACAGTGCGACGTCGGCGGCCACCACAACGTGACGTGCAGAATTATAATATCGCGCATTAGTGGCGGAGCACACAGCAGGTTAGATAAAATTGCATACAAATTAAAATTTCACCCTCACCATCTTGATGAGAGGCAATCCACTACAGTACGCTTTTTGAGGCATTTTCTACCACGTACGGTGAAATTGTGTAGTAAATAGCCTTCAGCGGTGTCCCAAACAAATACGATATGCGTGCCTTCAAGAAAAGAACCTATATTTACCTAAAAAGACTGGCAACGGACAATGATCCTTTGGTGTTGCTGATGTTTATGGGCGGTGGTAACCACTTACCATCAGGTGAGCCACATGCTCGTTTGCCCCGCTCTAAAATAAAAATACAAATAATTTATAAGTGAGTATTGCCAACCCTAACCACCCTCCAGTACAGAGCTAAGAAATACTGTGCAGCGGAGACATTGAATGAATAGTTTAATATGTTTAAGTGTTCGCCGATAGCCCCCATGTTTTGAGGAAGTTGCCGGACGACTTGGAGGGTATTGAGTCTTCTTATGTTTTAGGTGTTGAAAACATATTCTTTTTGAAGTGAAAACTCCTTTAGCGGCGTTGTGCACTTTTTGGGATGAGTAAAAAATATTAAACTCGCGTCAGGACACGTGACCCTGACCGTAAGATTTTGGTGAGAATTAGAACTTAAGTTCGCTGCAGCGCTAAAACATTAGTTCCCTCTAATTAAACAATGAAAACATGAAGCGCTAGATTGTTCATAGGGCATTATTTTCTCGCGACCAAAACGTTATAAGCGCCATGAAAGTGTTGGCGTTTACGCGTTTCGTTCAACGTAGTTTATCAACATCGCTGTTTGGTTTAAGCGGCGCACGGCGCTTGCGCGAGTGTGCGTGTGTGTTTGAGTTTTAGAGATTGGCGATGATGTTGCTGGTAATGATGATGGTGAAAGAGTCATTGAAATTATGGATGAAAGTTGATTTTTCGATAAACTTTTTAATGTAAAATAATTGTAATAGTTCTGAAGAGTTAAATTTTTAATGTAATATAAATTGTCATGTTTGAGTACGATAGCGCAATAAATGAATATTGTATTTTACCACGTACATAATAGTACTTTTATACTGATAAATAAAGCAATTCGTGCGAAATTATTCCCTAACCATTCCAAAATATTCAAAAATGTACAACGTTAATGTTCAAGTTTTCACTTCTGCCGACACTCCCGGAGTGCAACCCGTTTTTTTTTATACAACGTCGGGAGGCATACAAGCATACGGTCCACCTGATGTAAAGCAGTTATCGCAGCCTATTAACGCTTGTGGCATATATCACTCGCGCCATGTCTCCTCTGCTGCTTACACAGTAACTCATTAGGAGCTTACTGGTAACCTCACTCCCACGCAGGAACACAACAAACCTCTAGGAAGTTGTTATTTGGCATTTTCTGTGAGGTGGAGGTACTTCTCCAGACGGGTTGCTTTGATGCGCCCTACCTCTCTTAATAATAAATAATCAAAAATTATCATCCCTGTTCCTTTCACATGTAAGATTGCAAGTAAGAGACTTTTAAAATACGTCATGTTTTATGTGAATGCGAAATGCGAGTGCGCAAATTGTGGCGTAACCCTTGTAGACCGTATTCGCAATGATGATGATAGAAACAGAGTTGGTCTGAATGGGAGTGTCGGTGTTAACATAAAATGAGGCGTGCTCCGTTGGTTCGGACATGTTGAAAGAATGCAGAAAAGAATTAGGAAATAGACATACTACGCGAAAGTTGAAGTATGTAGGAGTCGAGGAAGGCTAAGACTGACATACCTTTGACGAGCTCGGTGGCTCAGTCGTGAACGACGCGACTTTGACACCAACGCTTGTGGGTTCGATTCCCACACAAGGCAACTTTTGTGTGCATGAACTTGTCTGTTTGTCTGGGTCTGGAAGTTTTAAGAGAGGTATAGCGCATCAAAGCAGCCCATCTGGGGAAGTACCTCCACCTCACAGAAAACCGCAGGCAAATAACAACTCCCTAGAGGGTTGTTGTGTTCCTGCGCGTGAGTGAGGTTACTAGTAAGCTCCCAAGGAGTTGCTGTGTAAGCAGCAGAGGAGGCATGGCGCGAGTGATACTTAATATATCACAAGCGTATTAGCAATTATTGTATGCATCGCGTCGTAGTATAAAAAAAAATACCATGACCAAATTGATAATGTTTTTCAAGTGATGTCACGAGCCTTAGAAATCGGCGACCGTGTGTGAGATGTGCTATGAATGTTAAAAAAGCAAGCGAGGTGTGTACGGTCTAGCTGCACCCCGCTACGTCGACTGGCGTATCCCGCAGGAACCGCTTTTTCTACTTTTTTTTCTTTCTCCTCAGCTAAGAGTGGCATCGTGATGTTGCATAGCCTATAACCTTCCTGTAAATCTGGACTATCAAATGAAAAACCCGCCTGGCGGCACGTCTTTATTATTATCTCTTTTATTCAATAATTATTATTCACAATGACTATTAAATATGTTGTTACTTTAATCGTGTTAGTAAAGATAACACCTTGTCTGTGGTATAAAATGTTCGAAGACTTTAAAGATAAACTCTCCAGAAACAAAATGCAAGCATTGAAATGAGTTTCTCTAAAAAGAATAACTTTAATACAGTTAATATAGGGGACGTAGCCGAAGTTGATTATTAGTTATGTATTATTATTGATACTAATAAGTATTTTTTTAAATCCCACTGGTAGTTCCGGAGATTAGCGCCTTCAAACAAACTTTTTCACTTTATATATTAGTATAGATATCATAATAAGTACAGTTCAACTCAGTAGTTTTTTCGCCAAGTCCATAGGCTTAGGTAGCGGACCCAGCCAATTCTAAAGGAGAAACGGGACAACGCTAGGAAGAAGAAGAGGTATTCTTCTTCTACCAGGATTTGAACCAGTGGCCGGTTGGTTAATAGGCTGTATCTTTCGACTAGGCTAGCTCGAGGGAGTCGTTGTGCGTGTCATTCTAATTGAAAACGCAGGTTAAGCAATGTCGACCGCTGCCTGTCTATGGATGCGTTTATCTCGCGTGCTTCGGAGGGCACGATAAGCCGTCGGTGCCGGCCGTTGTCGATAGACGAAGCTTAGTCATTGGCCTTCCGATGGCTTGAAAACACTGGCCTCCGTCAATTCGCAAGTGAGCAGCGTGGTGGAGTATGCTCTAAACCCACTTCATTGACAGATGATGAATGAAAGATGAATTGTGGAATGAAAGAGAATGTGATGTATGAATGTGTTATTTGTATGAGAAATGTGACAAATTACAAACTGTACACAAATGTGAATGTAATAACATAGCCTTGCCCACGGCAGGGGTGCTAGATTAAAAATGAAATTTAAAAAAAAAACAGTATGTTAAAAAAAAAAAACCCACTTCATTTGTATCACCGGTATCCCTACAATGGGAAGAGCCAGCGTGGTAGTAAGGCTTACATTATCAAGTTCGATAACATATGATACTTGTATGTTCATATGTTTTAAGTGTATTGACCAAACTTCGACTATTACGCCTTTGTTTGGAATGCATACACGTTTGCCCCGCGGGTGTGGCTGTGTAAACTGAATCGTACAAATGGAGCTGTGGGTAGGTAGGTGGATAAGCCGGAGTATACACAGGTTTGGGTTCAGTATGATAATAATTAATAAATAAATAAATACTTTATGATCCGGCGAGCGTGTGTAAGAAGAGCAATGAATATTAAAGAAGCGAGTGAGATTTGGAAGGATCGAGTCATGTGACGCTCGGCTCTCTCTGCCTATTGAGATTTAGCGTGAAGTTTTTTTTTCTTTTTTTTTTATTCTGCGTTGGGAGGCATACAAGAATACGGCCCACCTGATGTAAAGCGGGTACCGTAGCCTATCAACGCTTGCGATTTATTAAGTATCACTCGCGCGATGCCTCCTCTGCTGCTTACACAGCAACTCCGTGGGAGCTTACTGGTGGTGGAGGTACTTCCCCAGACGGGCTGCTTTGATGCGCCCTACCTCTCTTAAAATTATAATACTTAGTTATAATAATTAGTAATAAATAAATACTGTCGGACAAATTACACAGCGTATTACACAGTACACAGAATTAGTGGCTGTTGTTGTTGTAGAAAACTTTATTGTACAGCTAAGTGCAGCTCAAGCTTTACACTTTGATATTTGTACCGTTCTTATGCCGTTCATAATAAGAGTTACAATCGCACGTCGGGTGTTAAACGTAATAAGTTCTTAGCTGTACAATACAATAGCAACCAACAATTAATAATTGCATGGTTCGGTGAAAAATAATACTATACAATGGCGGACTTATCCCATTGGGGATCTCTTCCAGTCAACCGTAGAGAACCTGAAAGGAGATATAAGTTTGGCGAGAGTTTTAAGAATCATGTGAGTATTAGAATCGCGTGTACATTGTTGCTTGTAAAAATGGCCATTAGTCATAGTTGAAATTTTTGGGTAGCTAGTATAAAGCAGCATTCAGGACTGTGCTCATTTAAGAAGCATCGGAGCTATCATTTGCGCTGGTGGCACTTTCGAACGAGGAAGACAGCGAATAGTACTCCGAATCAAACATCTAATAAATAATGTATTGTATTGACAATAATAATATAGTTAAAACCTTAAAACAAAAAAAAAAACAAAGTAATAATTAACAATATAATTATATATAAATATGAACTTTCTTATATCACCTTCGCCAGCTGTTACAGACATAAAAGATAAATATAATAAGAATAACATAAAAAAAAGAAAGTATATAAACAAACACACACGCAATCAACATTAACACACAGTAACAATGGTAAAAAATGCAATATCATACATACATTTTACACAACGCTGTATAAAAATTCAACAAGGCTTACCTACGACACAGTTGTAATGTGCATTGATTACCAACAATAAAAAAAAGAAAAGTAAGAATAGTGATTGATCTGTCAAGTAAAAAAAAATCGGCCAAGTGCGAGTCGGACTCGCACATGAAGGGTTCCGTACCATTATCGATAAAAATGAGCAAAAAAATCACGTTTGTTGTATGGGAGCCCCCTTAAATATTTATTTTATTCTATTTCTTAGTATTTGTTGTTATAGCGGCAATAGAAATACATCATCTGTGAAAATTTCAACTGTCTAACTATCACGGTTCATGAGATACAGCCTGGTGACAGACGGACGGACGGACGGACGGACGGACGGACGGACGGACGGACGGACGGACGGACAGCGGAGCCTCAGTAATAGGGTTCCGTTTTTACCCTTTGGGTACGGAACCCTAAAAAGTACCATTACGAAGTTTTGGTTTTTGTAGAGTGTAAATAGAATATGTTACGTTTACCGTCTATTTAATTATTGGAGTAATGTATTTAGCTACTTTTTATTTATTTATTATGATTAATTTATTACATAAGTACTGAAAAAAGGTAAAATCAAGGAACATAAGTAGGTACTATAAAGTGCAATTCAATACTTTGGGCACTTCATGGCTTAAATACTCGTTTACATTTTTATACATTATGTATAACGTTATAACTACTACTGTATATGAAAAATAATAACACATCTACTTCGCCCTGGATGGATTCCTAGCACCGCGCTGTTTACTGCGCTGACGCACCGACTGGTCAGTCCTTCCCACTGCATCTGCGGCACTACCGGAGCTGACAGAATGGGATTCGCTATGGGATCCAATACATCAGATATAAATGACTCAAATTCCATCATTGACACAATCTTCCGCCGAAAACAATTTGGAGCGACCACAACAATTTTGCTAGTCCAAGAACCATTGACTCCAAGTACTTTGCGTGCCTCTATAAACACCAAATGTCGACTGCTTGTCAGATATTCGGATACTGTTAAACCACTACCCTTTAACAACCGTTTAGCAGCCCACAC
The DNA here is from genome assembly GCA_947507595.1 of Pyralis farinalis. Taxonomy (NCBI): domain Eukaryota; kingdom Metazoa; phylum Arthropoda; class Insecta; order Lepidoptera; family Pyralidae; genus Pyralis; species Pyralis farinalis. The sequence continues at coordinate 6,560,044 of OX382263.1, forward strand.
TTGATTCCTCGTCTGCTGGTTCAGGAATCGTATCAAAATTGGACAAGGTTTGCCTGCAGGGCTCTGCTTACCCAACCGATGACAAGAAATTGAAGATGCAGTGCAGTCCTTCAAACCAAGAGTATTATGACAGAATTTATATTACTGGGACCCTCTTCAACAATCTGCGGTGCACTATGCAGGAATAATACACAGCAGTGGGACCTCACCTCAAAGTCATCCAATGTGGCCAGAACTAATTCCAACTGGTTTTTTAGGCTTGAGACAGCTTTCCACATAACTGCTTTGAATGCATAATAGTCTTTTGCGAGCGATGAGATATCTTGGAACTGACCGTGACTTGTATTGAGCGAGTGTTCAAATTTAGCCATCTTTGTTGTAAACATCTCTGCAATGTCGGCAATATTTTTTCTGAGATGTGACTGTGAATCAATTGTGTGTTGTATATGATTGTTGTAAATGTCCAAGGAGAGATTATAGGATTGGGGATTTTCACTTGACGACTAGCAAATTCTATGTTAAAACGTATGAATTAAAACCAAAGGTAATTTTTTTAAAACATTAAAATTTATGGAGCCGATATAAAAAGTGTCTACTCTTCTTGCGCCTACCCACACTTATTTGTGTATTGGGTTATCAAATGCAATGTTTTTCAATTCCGACTAGTAGTAGGTCCAGAGATTATTGCATTCAAACAATCAAACTCTTCCGCTTTATGTATAATCTTCCATCGAGCACCATTTGAAGCGCCAGCAACAATTTTGCTAGTCCAAGAACCCCTGACTCCAAGTACCTTGCGTGCCTCTACAAACACCAAATGTCGATTGCTTGTCAGAAATTCGTATACTGTTAAACCACTACCCTATAACAGCCGTTTAGCAGCCCACACTTGATTCCTCGTCTGCTGGTTCAAGAATCGTATCGATTTGGACGAGATTTGCCTGCAGGACTCACCCACCGATGACAAGAAATGGAAGATGCAGTGCAGTCCTTCAAACCTTATATTTGTAATTATCACTTGCTCGGCGGTGAAGGAAAACAACGGACGTGTGACCCTTAATTTAAGGAAGGTCTGGTTTTCCCTCTGGGTTGTGGAGATATGATTGCAGTCGCTCCATGTAAAAATCAGTATCTCCACCAAATCCTTAGACTTATCTATCGAATGCAATTTTATTGCAACTGAGTGACTATAAACAAACAGTATAACTCACAAACAAGTTAGTGAAGTGCTACACTTTTCCAATAGCTCTAATATCATGAATAATATAATAGTTTTTACGGCTTGTCGTTTGATTACACACAATTGACGTCACGTTTTTACGCGGTATTTTTAAATAAACAGTCTTTAGACATAGTTTTGTGTCATTTAAAGATTTGTGGTGATAAATATCTATTATGATTCATTTGAATCACCTTTTGAAATGTTTGTAAACTTTCCCACATCCCTCAAAATTAAATTCTACAACCCTAATATTAGTAATATATCTACCCCTATTATTGTATATATACCCATAGCGCTTTGTCATCCGGCTGTCTGGTCAGTTTTAATATGAGCTCATGTCGACCGCGGCTGCGACGCCGCAGGCAGGACAATTTGTGGCCGCCCGGCATAACGTGATGTTGCGGGCAATTAACGAACTCGGGCTAATTCTGAAAGGACTGGGATTTGTCTATTTGGTCTCGGTAAACTTGTAATGTTAATTACATCGTTCCGGACTATATATAATCATACCGAACCAGTGTATAAAAACATAGAAAACTGGATACCGCATGACATACTTCAATCAATGGTTAAATGCGATGCTGCGTTTGTGGTAGTGTGCGCATCATGCATTGTCGAAAGCTTGCTAGATATATAGGCATACTTTTCCCTTTCTATCTTTTCTTTTGAAAATCAATGGTTAAATGCGATGTATGATAAGTGCGTGCATCATGTCAATACAATGAGTTTTGTGGTTGAGATCTTTCTAGAGATATCGGATACCTATTCCTTTCTTTTCTTTTGAAGATCGATGGATAAATGCGATTTAAGATTGTGTGCGCATCATGTCAGTACATGGACATTCGTGGTTGAGACCTTTCTAGAGATATATACGTCCTTTTCTTTTGAAAATAAATGGGTAATGCGATTTATGAGAGTTTGTGCATCATGTAGTACATAACCGTTAATGGATGAGAAATTACCGATATATAAACATTATTGTTTGGCGCGCAGAAACTCCGTACTTTGCTTGCCTGTACTGTGAAGCAGTGGTGATAACGCTACTTGGACACTAACGCTCGTGGGTTCGATTCCCACACAGGACAAGCGTTTTGTGCATGCACATGTCTGTTTGTATTGATCCTGGTAGTTAGGTAGGGCGCATCAAAGCAGCCCCGTATGGGGAACTACCTCCACCTCACAGAAAACTACAGTTAAAAAACAACTCCCTGTCGTGTTCCTGTAGAGTGAGTTCACCAGTAAGCTTCTAAGGAGTTGCTATGTTAGCAGCAGAGATGGCATGACGCGAGTGAATAAATATCACTACACACCACCTATAGTTTCATTAGTTTTATATAATGCAATAAGTATGCATTATATAAAATTTATGAAACTATAGGCTACGGTAACCGCTTTATATCAGGTGAGCCGTATGTTTCTATATCTGTCGACGTTGTATAAAAACGTTGTGTGCGTCTCGGAACGCCCGACAGAAGTGATAACTTAAACTAATTTACATATTTATACCACTAAGGTGGCAATCAAGCATACGGCCTGCGCGATGTTAAACAGTCACCGTAGCCTATGGACATTTGCAACACCAGAGGCGTCACTCATGCGTTGCCGACCCTCTAAAAAACCTCTTCACGCATTTCTTGAAGAACTCCATGCTGTAGTCCCTTGGAAAAACCTCGGCCTGGAGCTCATTCCACAGCTTGAGTGTTCTCGGAAGAAAACTTCTCTGGAACCGCACCGTACGCGACCATATACCAACATATAATTAAAGCTGCCGTATGCGTGAAAGAAAGGGAAGCCAGACGGACTGGCGCCGTAACGCGTTACGTAACGAATCGGTTTACCCTCCCATAAGAAGTTATCACTTCAAAAACGGTTCTAATCAAAATTCGCATCTCAAGTCAGTCGCGACTCTCGCCCGAACCAATTGGTCAATATTTACGTTCTGTGTAACGCGCCATGTTACACTGCTTTATATAAACTTTCATGCTCTGCTCGTACATATTTACTGTGCCATAACTCTCCAATCACGATTGCATTGTCACATCGCCGCGAACCTCGCGACAACAAAAAAAAAATAGAGGAAAAAAATACACCATTGTAATTCCCCTATGATTTTTATAATAGAATAAACGAGACACCGCTTGAACGATTTCCAATAGCAGCCCTGATTCAGGGCTGCGCCGCGGTTCGAAAGAGGGTACCGTGAATGGAATAATTAAGTGTAGAAATATGTTTTTATAAGTGGACGGCATTGATTTAAAATTTTGATATATTTCATCCGGCTTTCTATTTTTTGCTTTTTTTATAAAACGCAAAGAATAAAAATCGGCCAAGTGCGAGTCGGACTCGCGCACGAAGGGTTCCATACCATTATCTATAAAAACGGCAAAAAAATCACGTTTGTTGTATGGGAGCCCCCTTAAATATTTATTTTATTCTATTTTTTAGTATTTGTTGTTATAGCGGCAACAGAAATACATCATCTGTGAAAATTTCAACTGTCTAACTATCACGGTTCATGAGATACAGCCTGGTGACAGACGGACGGACGGACGGACAGCGGAGCCTCAGTAATAGGGTTCCGTTTTACCCTCTGGGTACGGAACCCTAAAAATCGTACAAGCATGCAGGCGAGCTGTGGGGGTGGGTAATTCACATTGCCTAGGAAAACCATATCCGAAACGGATTCAAAAAGTTTACAACACAATTTTTTTCAAACAAAAGGATCTCTCATTTTTTGAAAATGAAATACGATCATAGCCTATGTTACTCGCTGATAAGTGAAAGAATTTTCAATTTTTCTTTTCGCTTATTTTTTATGTTTATCCGTTACAAACAAAGACACAAAAAGTCAAATCTTGTCTATTTATAATATTAGTTTGGACAAAGCTCGTCAGAAATTGTCTAAATATGATCATATAAAACGCATCGGCCGCTATTCCGCTGCATTTCTCCAATATCTAGACTAGATTTGGATTAGACCTAAAACTGAAGGCATCTGTGCACCCAAAACTAGGTCACATTTAGTTCGATCGGACTCGATAATAAACTCAAACACCTTAAGCGTGCTTTTTATGCAAACAAGCACCTGCATTGCCCGATTTAAAATTGTGCTGTAAACTGTAGATAAAAGATGAAATACTGTATTTGCCAAGTAGTTTTTTTTTGTAAAGCAGTTAACGTAGCCTATGAATGCTTGGAACACGTTAAGTATCACTCGCGCGATACCACCTCTGCTGCTAACACAGCATCTCCTAAGGAGCTAGCAGCAGAGGTACGCACGGACGGAGGAACACAACAACCCTTCAGGGAGTTGTTATTTAGCTGCGGTAACATTCATAGCTTTTTTCATGCACGCTCGCCGGTACCGAGGGCTCCCTGGCAGTACCTTCTGATGAAACATGGTAGGTTAGTCTTGATCTTCCTCCGCTCCTACATCCTTCTACTTTCCAATTGTATATCTGTTTCGCTACGTTACGCCACAATTTTTGCGCAACACTTATATTTCAACCGCGTTTATCCTACGGTTATGGTCTCTCTGCCATACCCAGCTCTGGCTTTCATAAGTTAGCGGGACCAGCACTGCATTGTGTATAGCGACCTGTGCCTTTAGGCTCAAGTGTTTAGTGCCAAGAAGTTTTCCCAAAGCTCCATTCACACTATTCTCAGCAATCACTCGTCTTTCAACATAAGCGGTGTACCTTCCATCCGTGCTGAAAGCACATCTAAGATATACAATCTCATCCACTTGTTCCAACACCTCAGCATCAACCGTAATCCTTACATTGGTTCTGGTTTCTTCTTTTTCAAATACCATTATCTATATTTTCTTCGCATTCAATACTAAACCTTTTTCCATACAATCGTCTTTCATTATTGTGACCAGTCTTTGCAGTTCCGATGGTGTTTCCGCTAATATCCCGGCATCGTCTGCATACAGCAGACAGTTCACAACTAGATCACCCATTCGTAATCCTACATGCGCTCGATGATGGTCTATCCTTATGGTGTTTCTCTGTTAGGTGATAAAGATCTATGTAAATGTTCCAGAAAGGTCAGAATGATTTTTCATGCTACTATAGTTTGTACTATCATTTGAGTTTTGCGAGAATTTAGTGGTACATATCCAGACCCTTTTAAGATTCAGACCAGATTTAAGAGAGGTAGGGGGCATCAAACCAGCCTGTCCGGAGAAGTACCTCCACCGCACAGAAAACCACAGCCAAATAACCACTCCCTAGAGGCTTGTTGTGTTCCTGCGTGTGAGTGAGTTCACCAGTAAGCTCCTAAGGAGGTGCTGTGTTAGCAGCGGGCGTGGCAACGCGCAAGTGATGCTTAGCGTTCATAGGTTGCAGTAACTGTTTTATATTAGGTGGGGCGTATGCGTGTATGCCTCCCGACGTTGTATAAAAAAAGAAATCAGTATTAGAACCACGGACCACTCGGTAAACAGTCTGCTTCTTTATCCATCAGGCTGTCCCATGTTCATATGCTGTTGACTGTACTTAAGTAACTTCTTCTTCTTCGTGTTATCCTGTTTCCTAACCTTATAGGATTGGCGCGATCCGCTACCCAAGCCTAAGGATTTGGCGAAGACACTGATCAGTAAGCAGACGTGCAGACAGCCCCTAAATCTGTGTGCAAGAGCCTTCTGTAACTTTTTTGGATTCCACCTACATGCGTGGTCGGCCTAAAAAGGCAAGCTGCAAACGTACAGTGCTAACTGGGTCGACGTAAGTGAGTTAGTTCGTTCAGATAGTTCATTTGAAGCCATATTGGATTCGAGATTGATTGCCGGCGAAGTTCGCTCGCTATTTAGCAGTCATGGCATCGATATTGATTTGTGGATGGAATTATGAACATACATACTTAAGCGGTGTCAAAAATGTGACAGTGTTAGCCCAGTGGATAAGGAAGCGGCGTATCGGCCACCTGGTCCCCGGTTATAATCCTGGCGGATGCATGTACCACTAAATTGGTGTTTTCAGATTTATATACATAATCACCAGTTGCTCGGCGTAAAGGAAAACATCGTGAGGTCACCGCACATTCCGGTAATTATATTTCTTATACCGATGACCTTATCTAAGTATGATCTGGGTGTCCTTCTGAGTTGTTAGGTGTGACGGCAGTCGCTCCATGATTAATTTAGTATCTTCGCTAAATCCTTAGTCTTAGGTAGTGGACCCCGCCAATCCTAATGGATTAGAAAACGGCATAACGCTAAGAAGTTGTCAGACTGCAATTGACATTTGACGAAGTACCATCTCACAGCGTCATATATATTCGTGGTTCTTTTTTATTTTGTACCACTAAGGTGACAAACGAGCATACGGCCTGCCTGATGGTAAACAGTCACCGTAGCCTGTGGACATTTGTAACACTAGGGTGTCACTCATGCGTTGCCGATCCAAAAACGTTCTAGTTAGTTTAGATCAGAAAGAGAAAGAAAGAAAATTTATATGCTTCAAATATTGGTACATTGACATTGTTAATAAACACCAGTTTCACAATATTTCGCCGGAATCAAATGAATGAATCCTAAGGAGGTGGCATCGCGCGGGTGATACTTAATGTATTGAAAGCATTCATAGGCTACTAGGTGGGCCGTAGTGAGGTTGCCGGTATGCTCCTAAAATGTTGCTAAATTAGCATAAGCTTCTAAGGAGCTGCTGTGTTATCAGTAGTAGTGGCAACGCGCGACTGATACTTTCTGAAATATCCCTGAAATATCAAGCGTTCATACACTACGGTAATCACTTTACATCAGGTAGGCCGTATTCTTGCATGGCTCGCGACGTCGCATAAAAAAAAGTCAGATATACATTTTTTTTTATATATACAACGTCGGGGGGCATACAAGCATACGGCCCACCTGATGTAAAGCGGGTACCGTAACCTATTAACACTTGCGATATATTAAGTATCACTCGCGCTTACACAGCAACTCCTTGGGAGCTTACTGGTGACCTCACTCACACGCAAGAACACAACAAACCTCCAGGGAGTTGTTATTTGGCTGCGGTTTTCTGTGAGGTGGAGGTACTTCCCCAGACGGGCTGCTTTGATGCGCCCTACCTCTCTTAAAACATCCAGACGAAGACAAACAGACATGTTCATGCACACAAATGGTTGGCCTTGTGTGGGAATCGAACCCACGAGCGTTGGTGCCAAGTCGCATCATTCACTACTGAGCAACCGAGCTCGTCAAAATTAATTAATTTAAACAAAATTAATTTAAACAAACATTAGAATGGATCAAGTATCGGTGAAAAGTGCCGATATCGGTACAGGGCTGGTACACTGCCGGCCAAAGAAGAATCGTCCTATAAATGATGGGGTGCCACACAAGCCCCAAACACTTGAGATAAATTCGATTTCAAAGCGTTTACCGTAACATAATCGCAAAATAACTAGAACTATGAATTCGACAATATCTAAATTTGAATATCGCCCTACATTGTACAGTTATTCAACTCAGCAGTTACTGAACGGCCGCCGCATTCGACCCAAATCGTGTAATTAATCGTGCGAAATGGTCTCGCTCGAGAAATCTGTGCGAAACTTGTAGCTTGGCGGAGAATATTAAGATTGTGGTGCTGATTAATAGTCGAGTAAGTTTGTTTTATTGCCATCGAGAAAAATAATTGTGTCGGGGTAATTCAAGCCTCCATGTCGTGATACAGTTGATTGGCTTCGGCGCAATTAGTGCAGGCTATACAAAATTTAGATAAAGAAGACGTATTTACCTTTTCTTTGTCTGTGTATAGGCATATTGTATCGATATGTGTTTCCTTCAGAATTCAATTATAGCTTTTTGCTCTGACTATCCTTGCTAAATTGGTATCCTCGATGGCTTTGGTTAGGAAAGGAGATTGCCCATTCATGGTACAGAATTGTCTCATGCCTCAGGATAAAAACATTTTATAAATTATTTTTCACATTTTAGGAGTCCCCCGTTTTTCTCATTTTAGGAGCCCGTTCCATGCTTGTTTTGGACAGGGGATATATTTTAGAAAATAGGGAGATATATTATTGACTACAATTTATCACTTGATTTTTATTTCCTCCGTATGTTGATCAAAAATGTTGCCATAGTAAATTAAAAAATTGTTGAAAGAAAACTACGATTAATATTGTTATCGATTGTAATTACAAACAATAAAAATGTAACATTACTAGGTACTAGTATATCACCATCATCGCTTATGAAAACATAAACACTTTGATTTCATTCTTTTTTTTCGTATTTGGTTTTGATTCATATCGAATACAGTGTATAAGAATCGAGTTACGCTAGTCAAACAACCGATTTTCATTTAATATCTATGGTGTGGGTAACACTTGTAACATTTGTGTGTGACGCTGTACGAAACGAACATCTGCTGTTTGTTACTGCCATTTTTGTGTTGATTGCGATTACTATCAGCTTAAATTGTGACATCATAAACATTATTTGTGTTCAATTCAACGACGGGACGTTTTTCTTGTGTTAGTGTTGTACTATTCAGGCTGAGCACTTGTGGTTATAATTGACCGTGAAAATGACGACGAGAACATTCGACCGGCGAAACCGGTGGTGTATCAATTGTTCTTTTTTGATACCGAGAAACATAGGCAGCCATACCTTGGCACAAGCATCTACTCCAATGGTCAAATAAGGAAATATAAGGAGCTCGGTGGCGCACTTGTAGAACGCGCTGTTACGCTACTTTGACACCAACGCTTTTGGGTTCGATTCCCACACAGGACAAACATTTGTGTGTATAATCATGTCCGTTTCTCTTAGTCTGGGTGTTTTTAAGAGAGGTAGGGCTCATAATTAAAACTATTGTTATGAAATTGTATGGTGGTGTGTTGGGTTGACATCCGCATGCAAAAGCGATCATCAGCTGATCGTACAATTCGGTGGAATCAACATCGATATATTCTACGATTTCAAAGCTGGTCGGGTAGTTGTAGTTATAATGGGTACATTCACTACCTCTCGTATCACCTGCAATACAGGCAAGATAAAATCGTCGTATTAACAATCTGGATCTAACGCACCGGCCTTAATTCGCATGCTCAGCCCGCACGTCCCCTTTTTTAACAGTTTCATTAGGACAAGAGTGTTTCAGGCCCAGACTGGGCGGGCGCGCTAATCAAATACCAACGAATCTAGCCAATCGAGAAATAAGTTTCCAATGCAATATCAAAGTTACTCATACAAAAACTTAACACTAGTGAGCTCTCGCGGCGTCGGTCGTTGATTCTTTTTATACTAGGTCGGGAGGCATACAAGCATACGGCCCACTTAATGTAGTGCGGTTATCGTAGCCTATAAACGCTAGTAATATATTAAGTATCACTCGCGCGATGCCACCACTGCTGCTAACACAACAACTCCTAAAGACCTTACTGGTGGCCTCTCACGTAGGAACACAACAACCCTCTAGAGAGTTGTTATTTGGCTGCGGTTTTCGGTTAGGTGGAGGTACTTCTCCAGACGGCCTGCTTTGATACCCCTACGCCCTACCTTTCTTAAAATGTCGCAATGAACGATAAACAAATATTTCAACTTCCTTTTTTATCCAACGTCGGGTGACATGCAAGGACACGGCCTACCTGATTTAGCAGCTCCTTAGGAACTTACTGGCAACCTCACTCACTCGCAACACTACATTTTGGCGCTGTTTTCCGTGAATGGGATTGCTTTCATGCCCGTAGGGCACATGAAAGCTCTCTCTTAAAAACTTCCAGACCAAGGCTAACAGACAATGTCCATGTCTGTTGCACGCAATTTTTTGTCTTGTCTGGGAATCGAATCCACGAGCGTTGGTGTTAAAGTAGCATTGCTAACCACTGCGCCACCGGGCTCGTCTTTATATATTTATAGATAAATTATGGCATAGAGTTTTGACTAAAATTAATTACCAATTACAAATACACGACTTCAATAACCACCTGGATTGGTCGCTGGTTAGAATACTGGTGTGTACATGTCCCAACTTCATGTTTTCAGATTTATGTACATATTTGTAACTTTCACTTGCACGGCGGTAAAGGCAAACATCTCGAGGAAATTCGCACGTCCAAAAAAAATGTAATTCTAAAGTCGTGTAACTTAACCTAAGGAAGGTCTGGTGATTTCCTATGTTGTGGGGGTTCTGCCGGCAGTCATACAATGTCGAAGTCAGTATCTTCACCAAACCCTTGATTCTTTGATAGCGGACCTCACCAATGTTAATGGATTATTAATAAAATCTAGTATATTAAATTGACCATATTATCAAAATGTATGTTTATTAAAAATAACCAGATTTTGAGAGAGAAAAGCCGTATAATAAAATTACCCTTCAATTATTTGGGGTCGGTACCAGAAGCGTGCACGTCGCGACCCTGCCAGTCCAACACTGGACTGCAATTCTGGACTTAAAAACAAACCGCACAGACGCGCGGATTAGGGCGTCCCCCGTAGGCGACGCGCACCGATCCGCCCTCGTCGGTGCGGGTTTAAGTGCATGCGGCGGTGGGGGCCGCCACCCACCACGCAACGCCCAACCTGGCGGGTCGAGGAGAGCTGAGTGTCGTATAGGCACATGGAATGTGAGAGGTGGATTACAAGATAAGATGAATGAGTTGATAGATATAATGAATGAGAGATGCCTAGATGTTTTGTGTGTGTCAGAGACCAAGCGAAAGGGAAGCGACGCCGAAGATCTGCCCGGTGGCATGATGGCCCTGTGGTCCGGGGTGAACCAGGACGATCATGCCAGCGCTGGCGTAGGCGTTGTGCTTTCATCTCGCTTGGCCGCTGGTGTGAAAGATTACGATTTAGTAGGGCCAAGACTTCTCTGGGTTAAAATAAAACTGGGGATTACGCGAGTCTTTTTGGTTGCAGCATATGCTCCTGTAAGCTCTACTAATCCCCAGGAGCTCGAGAAGTTTTGGGAGACCGCAAGGGGTGTTCTGGATTTGGCTGATGCGAATGAACGGATAATTATGTGTGGAGACCTGAATGGATGGGTTGGGACCAAGCGAAGCAGTTATGAGGCTGTGCTTGGTCCATACGGAGATAAGAGAGTGAACGATGCTGGTAAGTTACTTTTAGACGTATGTATGGAACGAAACCTCCTTGTGACGAACACGTTCTTCCATCACAAGGATATTCACACGTACACATGGAGACGGAATGAACAGAAAAGTGTGATTGATCTGATTTTGATAGATGGACGTCTCCGAAAGTCGTTAATGGATACAAGAGCCTTCAGAGGCCCCACTCTTGAAACGGACCACTATCTGGTGATAAGCCGATTTGTGGGCCTTTTCAAGAAGTGGAGGCATTGGCGAGTGCGTATTCCTTTCGGAGACCATGAAAGAATAAGAAGTGAAAAATTGGAAGATGAAAATGTGAGGAGTACGTATGTACGTCTAGTCAGTGAAAGACTTGCGAACGCGAGTCTTTCCGACTCAGATGTAGACGAATGTTGGAAAGTTCTGAAAGAAAGTATGGTGGACAGTGCGAAAGAAGCATGTGGATGCGCAAAGAGACGTAGAACACTGAAAGGAGATGCCTGGTGGGATGCGGAGGTTCAATCCTCCGTGGATAAAAAGAGGAGAGCGTGGCTGGATTACGTATCATCTTTGCACCAGAGTGATAGTATGAAAGAGAAGAAGAAAGAAATATACCGTCGATGCAAGAATGAAACCAAAGCTTTAGTGAAAGAGAGGCGTGAAAGACTACTTATGAATGAGGAAGAGAGGCTGACGAAGAACTTCGAGGCTAATACCAAACTCTTCTGGAGAGAGGTAAAGAAGTCTCGGAGTGGTTCGTCGGCATCCGGAATGGACAAGATAAAAGGTAAAGCTGGTGGCATTCTTGCTAACACTCAGGAGGTGTTAGAACGGTGGAGCGAATATTTTAGAGAAATGTATGATTATGTCCAGGGCGCTGGCACTGTGAATGAGTCTGTGACTGATTCGGCAGTGCCAACGTACCATGAAGACATTAGCATGGATGAGATTGAATGGTCGATACGAAGTTTGAAAAATGGAAAGTCAGCGGGAATCGATATGGTAACAGCTGAGATGATCAAACTGGGTGGCACCTACGTTAGGGACGCTTTCTGGTTTTTGAGCAAATTATGCTGGAGAACCGGAAGAGTCCCGAGCGATTGGAGACGCGCAGTCATCGTGCCCTTGTATAAAGGCAAGGGCTCACGTATGGACTGCGCCAACTATAGGGCCATCAGTTTGATCTGCGTAGCAGCTAAAGTGTATGGAAAAATCATTGAAAGGAGAATGAGGGTGAAATCCGATGGAATGCTTTGGGAAGCACAGGGGGGATTTCGAAGCGGCAGAGGATGTACGGATCAAGTTTTTTCGCTCCGCAATATCGTGGAAAGGCATCTGGCTACGGACCAGAAGGTTTTCTGCGGTTTTGTGGACCTTGAAAAAGCATTTGATAGGGTCGTGCGAAATAATCTCTGGAACATCTTGCCCAGATATGGGATTGACGGTGACCTTCTACGTGCTGTGCAATCCACCTATGAGGATTGCACAGCATGTGTGAGAGTGGACGGCAGCTTATCACCCTGGTTTGATACCAATATTGGTGTCAGACAGGGATGCGTGCTGTCGTCTCGGCTATTCATCCTGTATCTGGACAGTTGTCTTCAGAGAATGAGAAATATGAATGTGGGAATGCGAATGGGTGGCTCAGTGGTTAACTGCCTGCTTTATGCAGATGACGCAGTATTAATAGCAAAATCATCATCCGAACTGCAAACACTAGTCACAACAATGAAAGACGATTGTATGAAGAAAGGCTTACAATTGAATGCGAAGAAAACCAAAATAATGGTATTTGAAAGAGAGACAACCAGAACGAACACTAGGATTACGGTTGATGATGTAGTGTTGGAGCAAGTGGATGAGTTTGTATATCTTGGAAGCGCTTTTAGAAGCGATGGAGGGTACACCGCTGATGTGGAGAGACGAGTGAGTGCAGGGAATAGCGTGAATGGAGCGTTGGGTAAACTGTTTGGCAGCCGAAATCTAAGCCAGAAGGCACAGCTCGCTGTACACAACGCGGTGTTAATCCCAACGCTAACTTATGGAAGTGAGAGCTGGGTATGGCAGAGAGAGCATGAAAGTAGAATAAATGCGGTCGAGATGCGAGCACTGCGAAAAATTTGTGGCATAACGCTTGCTGACCGCGTTCGAAATGATGACGTACGAAAGAGAGTTGGACTGAAAGAGAGTGTCGGTGTTAAGATAAGAAAGGGTATGCTCCGTTGGTTTGGACATGTAGAAAGAATGCAAGATGTAAGAATGACGAAACAGATATACAATGCGAAAGTGGAAGGATGTAGGAGCCGAGGAAGACCAAGACTAACCTACCATGACCAAATTGGTCGTGTTTTATCAGAAGGTGATGTCAGGAGCCTTAGGAACCGGCGAGCGTGCATGAAAAGAGCTATGAATGTGAAAGAAGCGAGTGAAGTGTGTAAGGACCGCGTCTTATGGCGCTCGGTTCTCTCTGCCTACCCCGCAAGGGACCTGGCGTGAAGATATACATACATACATACATACCCTTCAATTAAAATGTAGTAGAAATAAAAAAAAAATGGTTGTCTGCAAAGTCGGTTTACGGACGATAATTTTACGTGATAACATCATAAGAACATTCAACAGTTGACAAAACAGTTCACGTGTAGGTTGTGTGCTGTCGCTGTCTCTCTTCTACTCGGACGCATCGGCCGATGGAGTGGACGAGAGATAGATGCGTTACAAACCGAACGCTAAGGCCGATCGTGCCTCTCTATCGCTTGTTCCGCGCTCTCGCTTGCACGCTCGCCTCAGGCGGAACGTGACAAATGTATAGAAATCACCCAAAAGAATTTACATTTGAAAGCCAGGCAAACACAATTTCCCATGTCGCTTCTCAGCTTTATTTCGCTAAGCATAATCACTGCGTAACAGAGGGAATCATGAAATCATTACACTAAAGCATGCCAAAGACTCTATTCAAGCTATGTTCTACAGAGCATTTGGTAAACCAAATAACGCGTATCAAATGGGAAACTATCACTAACTAATATAACTATTAATATCTAATTGACAATTTTAAAAGAGACCTATAGTGGCAAGTTTCTTTCGGCATTTCTTCTTCGCCAATGGTCATTTCCAAAATGCTAGTAGATTAAAAAAAGGGAAAAAGTAAAATAGGATAACATACAATAAGATTATATTTCAAAAAAATGTAATACGTGTCTAAGTGCCCGCGAGGGCCCAATGGCAAATAAAGAATTTTTATCTTTATCTTTTCACCTCTCACACACTGACGCAGTCATTTTACCCACCTCTACCTCGTTCTCGAAAGTTGCGGAATTAACTCTTCACCGAGGTTTTCCCATACGGATCGTACCAGGAGGTTTTTTCTAGAAAGCCGTGAGGAGGTTTTCACAGGTTCGGCAACGTACGAGTGACACCCCTGGTGACGCAAGTGCTCTGCCTTCGCTGTCATATCGGCTCAGCCATACAATTCTGTAAGAGCAAACGTCCTTACATCCTCGGAAACATCGGCTGTCACAGCCTTGAACACAAAATTGCAATTCCTTGGTGTCGCTTTTCATGGTTGTGCGACACTAGCGCCGCAAGGCTGCGTTTGGAATTGGAATTCTACAAGGCAAACAGCTTCGCGTACGCTTACAGCCTTATAGAATACCAAATAATTTAGCCGTGATCGCAGTAGACGATGTCAAAGCTGTGACATCTGTGATCACAGCGACGCACACAGCCATTACGAGTCGCTTAGAGAATTGCATGGCTGGTCGTCTCTGCTTCGCCTGCTACGGACGTCTCTGCGATTACCCGCCATTATGAACGATGGTGGATACAAGCAGTTCCTGTTCTCGTTTCCAATTGTGTAATACTGCTTAGTTTATTCGTTTGTGGTTGACAGGCTGGCCCTTTATCTATTGCGCTACCATTGCTCTTATAGGTTTCCTGGCATAGTTGACGACCTGAATGTGATTGTTTACCACCCGATGTATAAAAATATAGTATAGTTTGTCGAATCTATAATGGATTCTAAACTAATTTCCAACTTGACTTGCAGTGTTACCTGCCGTTCACAACTTAACTCGAACTACCGACGCGTCAATTTGCCGGTGCATTGAGTCCCGAACTCAAACTTAAAACAAACTCAATCAACTAATACGGAATAAGAGCCGTTGAGTCGATGTTCAAATAAGAAGAGGCATTCTCCGTTCGGACATGTAGAAAGAATAATATATTATATATATTGTATGTATGTAATTGTATGTATATTTGTGCGTTTTATAGTTCAATTCAATTGTTTATTATTATTAGTATTTTCCTTTTTTTTCTTGTGTTTTTCTTACATTTGTTGTACTTGATTTTTTTTGAAGTGAAAACTTCTTTAGCGGCGTTGTGCACTTTTTGGGATGAGTAAAAAATGTTAAACTCGCGTCAGGACACGTGATCGTAACCGTAAGATTTTGGTGAGAATTAGAACTGTTCGCTGCAGCGTTAAAACATTAGTTACCTCTAATTAAACAATTAAAACATGAAGCGCTAGATCGTTCATAGGGCATTATTTTCTCGCGTCCAAAACGTTGTAAGCGCCATGAAATTCTTGGCGCTTACGCGTTTCGTTCAACGTAGTTTATCAACATCGCTGTTTGGTCCGCATGTTCAAGTTTTTCACTTCTGCCGGCACTCTCGGAGTGCAACCCGTTTTTTTTACTGTATCAGTTTTTATTTTGCTAGTTGGCACATATAATTGTTAAACCCTTGTACAATTTGTTTCCACGTTGATAATAGTTGGCTGGAAGAAATCTCTTGAAGAGATAAGCTCGCCTTTGTACACTGTATCTGACACTCATTATTTTGTTTTATTTGTGTGCAATAAACAATATATAAAGAATGCTATAGGGCAAAATTACGAAGTGATACAATGCAAATGTTGGATATAGAGGCTGAAGAAGCCCAATACTTACCGGGGCCAAAGTTATCGTATTGTATCAGAAGGTGATGTAAGAAGAATATGAATGTTGTTCAAGCGAGTGAGGTGTGTAATGATCGAGCCATATGGCGGTGCTCGGTTCTCTCTGCCTGTCCCGCAATGGACTTGGCGTGAACATATATAGATAGAACCGTACTTGTGTGTACGTGCTGACCAAATGACACCTTTTAAAAGGCTTTTATTAGTTTGGCCTAAATGTAACTTTGCAACTTTGTGATTAAAACTACTATGGCTATATCTTTTTTGTTTATATACCACTAAGGTGGCAAACAAGCGTACGGCCTGCCTCATCGTAAGCAGTTATTGTAGCCTATGAACATTTGCAACACCGGGGGTGTCACTCTTGCGTTGCCGACCCTGTAAGAACCCCTTCACGCCTTTCTTCAAGAACCTCATGATGTATATAGTCCCTTGGGAAAACCTCGGCAGGGAGCTCATTCCACAACTTAGTAGTTCTCGGTGGAAAACTTCTCTGGAACCTACAGGACGCGAGTATTGCAGTTCCAGTGTGTCCTCCACTCCACTCCTCAAAACACAAGCCATTTTACAATCCGTAGAACACGCAATACACACAGCTGTCGACAGTCTACGAAACTGCTTACCATCAGGCTAGCTGCACACTTGTTTGTGCACACAAGTGGTATCATAAACGTCGTGAAGATAAAAGTACGAGTAGATAGACAGACAACAAAACAACAAATTCACTACGACATTACGCAAAGCCTACTAAATAGATATATTGCACTTGACTGTACTCCATTATTGACATATTGGAGCCGACTGTATTTTCCCGTTATTCCGACCGGATGTGCCCGTGACGTCATCGGCGGCGCCATTTCCGCCCTCCATTATCCAATAGCGAGTGGGAAATTGTTATGGAGTAGTGACCGGGAAGGCTTTTTTTTGTGACCGCAAAATACTTCCAATCTTGAAATAAGGATAGCATGGGTAACCCTCCATGGAGTTGTTACTTGGTTACTAATTGCTATCTTCTGTAGAGTGGAGACACTTCCCTAGTGCAGCTGTTTATTAAGTGACGACTCACCTTAGCTTCGCACCGGTGAGCCGATCGCTACTAAACTTTACAGGAGCTGGGCTATTCTGAAGATGTCCCGATAGTTTCACCAAAATCGGTCCAGCCGGTATGGATCCCATACGGAACATACACACACATCGAATTTTATATATGTATAGAAAACTGTTTTTTTATACAACTTTTTTTTCATTCGATTTTGGGAAGCATTCAAGCATACGGCCACCGGATGCAAAGTGGTTTCCTTAGCTTTATAAAAGCTTGTAATACCGTAAGTATCACTCGGGCGGTGCCACCTCTGCTACTCGAATCATATATATATATATAGGGCGCATCAAAGCAGCCCGACCGGGGAAGTACCTCTAACTTACAGAAACCGCAGCCAAATAACAGCTCCTTTGACGGTTGTTGTGTTCCCGTGAGTGAGTGAGAGAGATTAATTGTTAATGTTATACCAGTGAGCTTTTAATGAGTTTTATCAGCAGGGGTGGCAAAGTGCTACTCGAACCTTATTTTGGTAGCTTTAAGGTCAACCCCATCGAAGACAAGTTCACCGAAACACGGCTGAGGTGGTATGGACACGTTACGAGGCGATCAGAGAACCAAATCACTAGGAAAGTCTTGAACCGTCTTGAGGCGAGGAAGACCCCCATTGACTTGGCAGTCCACCATTAACAGTGACCTGAAGCAGACCCAAGCAAACGATGTAGATATATATATATATACCTATATAATATGGTTATATATATATATGATGTGTGTAAGCAGAGGGGCCATCGCGCCAGTGATACTTAATATATCGCAAGCGTTAATAGGCTACGGTACCCGCTTTACATCATGTGGGCCGTATGCTTGTATGCCTCCCAACGTAGTATAAAATATATATATATATAAACGGAAAGCTACTAAAAATGTAATCCACTACAGTAGGTTAGTTAAAAAACCCTTATTTGAAGTAACGTTAATTCGATTGAAGCGGGACTCGAACCTGCACTGCCAATGAGCCGGCTCTTCCTGAAGCGGCACAGGCTAACACAATTGAGCACGCTACGCTGAATTACAAGTACATAAGGGTTAGGGAACACAGCCACGGCGCGGACTCGTTTCCATTGTCTCAGGAGATCGGCGAAGTAATCGTACGACTTTTGACGGAAACAGTGAACCAACATCAGGTTGCTTTTCACTATTCTATCTTTATTTATACTTATTACTTATTTATGTATAGAACAGATTTTTTTTTGTACTATGTAGGGAGGCTATGAAGCATACGGCCCACCTGATTTAAATCGGGTATCGTAGGTATTAACGCTTGAAGTATATTAAGTATCACTTGCGCGACGCCTCCTCTGCTGCTTACACAGCAACTCCTTAGGAGCTTACTGGTGACCACACTCACACACGCAAGAACACAACAATCCTCTAGGGCGTTGTTATTTGACTGCGGTTTTCTGTGAGGTGGAGGTACTTCCACATACGGCTGCTTTGATGCGCCCACCCCTCTCTTAAAACATCCAGACCAAGACAAACAGACATGATCATGCATACAAATGTTTGTCTTGTGTGGGAATCGAACCCACGTGTGTTTGTCTTGATCTAGGTTTTTTTATGATAGGTAGGGCATCATAGCAGCCCGTCTGTGAAAGTACCTCCACCTCACAGAAAACCGGAGTCAAATAGTGTTCAGGTCATCAGTAAGCTCCTGAGGAGATGCTGTGTGTGAGGTGACATCGCGTGAGTGATACTTAACGCATTTTTACAACCACGTCGGGAGGCATGCAAGCATACGGTTCACCTGATGTAAAGTTACCGTAGCCTCAGAATGTAGGTAATACATTAAATATCACTCGCGTGTTGCCACCTCTGCTGCTAACTCAACAATAGAGCTTACTGGTAACCTCAATCACAAGCAGGAACACAACAACCCTTCAGGGAGTTTGTTATTTGGCTGCATTTTCTGTGAAGTGGCGGTACTTCCTCATGGAGACTACTTTATATCAGGCGGATCGTATGCTTGCATGCCTCTCGATTTTGTACTAAAAAAATATACTCAAGTGACAAATATCGTGCCGCCTGTGACATCGGTAACAGGCACGCCGCGCGTGTCGACTATCGATCCGCAACTCCGGAGAAAACAAATTAACGAGCTCGATTCGCCGCAGACAATGTTACACAAATGCATTACCCAGTCACTTGTGCCGTCGCTGATATTTTTAATATCTCCTGTCACTTGATATTTGTAACCTAGTTTCGTATTCGGATATTTTTATCTGTTCTCTTTGTTCTTTCGTTCGGCTTATAATTTTTTAACCGACTCCAAACAAGGAGGTGGTTCTCAATTCGGCTGTATTTTTTTTTAATGTTTGTTACTACTTCATACTATGTCATTTTTTTTATTTGGAGAGTATACTTCCAGATTGGTTTTTTTTTCATATAAAATTCAATTCTGATGGTGGGGTTCATGAAGATTTGAGAAAACTCCTCAAATGTCATAATAGGCACACATATAACGATTTCGTTATTTATAGCAAACAAAAAAAAATATCGATGATTCGCATTCATAAGTATCATTTTTTTTTGTTAAATAGAACTGGTAAAGATGGCCGTCGAAACTTTTCAATGTTTTTGTTTTTTATCATTTCCACCAATTATCTATCGTTGTGTGGCCGATACAATAATTTGTTGCCGTCTAAATCTGATGAAATTATCATTG
Source organism: Pyralis farinalis (assembly GCA_947507595.1). NCBI lineage: Eukaryota > Metazoa > Arthropoda > Insecta > Lepidoptera > Pyralidae > Pyralis > Pyralis farinalis. The sequence continues at coordinate 6,580,040 of OX382263.1, forward strand.
GAGTCGGTTGTTTTTTTGTTATTTTTTTTATTAGGTATTACGTGCTTTTTTATACCACATACACATTATATATATATTCCCAAAAGGGGTCTATATCGATGCACTTATGCAAGGTGTCAATATCGTACATTTGTTATTGGTCTTCTTCGTGTTATCCCGTTTCTAATCCATTACGATTGGCGGGGTCCGCTACCCAAGCCTAAGGATTTGGCGAAGATACAGATGTTTACATGGAGCGACTGCCGTCATACTTCCAAAGCCCAGAGGGAAAACCAGATCTTTCTTAGTTCAGGTCACACGTCTTCCGAAATATAATTTTCTGGACGTGTAGGTTTCCTTACGACGTCTTCCTTCACCGCCGAGGAGGTGATAAATATGTACATAAATGCGTAAATACGAATTTAGTGGCACATTCCATGATTGTTCTGGTAGCATGGATATTGGCGTCCCACAGGACTCCGCACTGTCTCCGTTGCTGTTTCTGCTGCATGCCAGTAATATGTTGTCAATTGATGGCATGCATTGTCATGCGGATAACAGCACCGGGGACTTATACTGGCCGTACTAAACATCCCTCCTTATGTTGTGGAAAGGCGCTATAAACTTGTGTCTCAAATTAAGGATACATTAACTAAACTATCTGACCAGCTAAACTTAATCGAATTTAACCCCATGAATAGACAAGTTTGCGCGAAGAAAACCGCACTTGCTGTGGTTACTCAATTCCAGAATAAAACCTTTTACCATTTTCAAAAGCTTTGGGATTCTCGGTGTCGAGATCTCCAGTGATGTGCAGTACTGAAATCACCTGAAAGATAGGTCAAACCAGCATCCATGAAACTTGGTGTGCTCGCCGATTCATAGGGCTCGATCTTCGACGAGCTCGGTGGCTCAGTCGTGAATGACGCGACTTTGACACCAACGCTCGTGGGTTCGATTCCCAACACAACGCAAACATTTGTGTGCATGAACATGTCTGTTTGTCTTGGTCTGGATGTTTTAAGAGAGGTAGGGCGCATCAAAGCAGCCCGTCTGGAGAAGTGCCTCCACCTCACAGAAAACCGCAGCTAAATAACAACTCCCTAGAGGTTTGTTGTGTTCCTGCGTGTGAGTGAGATCATCAGTAAGCTCCCAAGGAGTTGCTGTGTAAGCAGCAGAGGACGCATCGCGCGAGTGATTAATATATCGCAAGCGTTAATAGGCTAAGGTACCCGCCTCCCGACGTAGTATAAAAAAAACTTCCAATAACATCAATTTGGTCATGGTAGGTAAGTCTTAGCCTCTCAAGGCTCATACATACTTCTTCTTTCGCGTGTATATATCTGTTTCGTAATTCTTTCGTCCTGGTTCCTTTCTTCGTGTCCGAACCATCGGAGCGTGCCTTCTCTTATCTTTTGATAAAACATTTTCAATTTGGCTCCTACATCCTTCTACTTTCGCGTTGTATATCTGTTCCGTGATTCTTTCGTCCTGATTCCTTTCTCCATGCCCTAACCAATAGAGCATCATCGTTTGTTGTTGTTGTTGTTGCTGTAAACATGTTTCTTTTTTTTTAAAGAGAACGGCGAAGAGGGATATTACCTTCAAATGTATCATCTCACATACTAAGCTTTATCCAATAATGTCAAACAAATTACCAATTTGTTATCTCTAGCCGGCATTCCGCACACATTTGAAATCAATTATGAGGTAAAGGCACGTACTCGCGAGCTGATTACCCAGTGTTCGTTCACCGTTGTTAATATTCGCCGAGCGTTCGTCCTCTCTGTTTGGTTGGCCCTTTGCCCTGATAATGTTATTATCACGGTAATGTACTCTCTGGTAATCAGTTCTACTTTTTTTTTAATTTTACCTTAACTATTGAAGTACACGAAGAAAGCCTTACAATCGAATGCGAAGAAAACCAAGATTTGAAAGAGAGAAAACCAGAACGAACACTAGGATTACGGTTGATGATGTAGTGTTGGAGCAAGTGGATAAGATGTATATCTTGGAAGCGCTTTTAGCAGCGATGGAAGGTACACCGCTGATGTGGAGAGACGAGTGAGTGCAGAAAAATGGAGCGTTGAGTGAACTTCTGGGCAGCCGAAATCTAACTAAGCCATAAGGCACAGCTCGCTGTACACAGCGCGGTGCTAATCCTAATGCTAACTTATGGAAGTGAAAGCTGGGTATGGCAGAGAGAGCATGAAAGTATATATGCGGTCGAGATGATAACGTAAGAAAGAGAGTTGGTCTGAAAGAGAGTGTCGGTGTTAAGTTTAGAAAAGAGATGCTCTGTTGACATGTAGAAAGAATGCAGGACGAAAGAATGACGAAGCAGATATACAATGCAAAAGTGGAAGGATGTAGGAGCCGAGGAAGGCTAAGACTTGATGACCGAAGTCAGGAGCCTTAGAAACCATGAGATGAGCAATGAATGTTAAAGAAGCGAGCGAGGTGTGTAAGTATCGAGTCATGTGGCGCTCGGTTCTCTCTGCATACCCCGCAAGCAAGATTTGGCGTGAAGTTATATATAGATAGATAGAAGATAACAAGAAGACTGACCTATGTTGATAAGAATAGAGATGATTCGTTGGTTCGGACATGTGCCAAGATTGCAAGAGGAAAGTGTGACAGTATACTTCCAACTATCGAATATTCGGTATTCGAACAATGACAAGTTCGGTGGCGCAATTGTAACGCTACTTTGATACCAACGCTCGTGGGTTCGATTCTTACCAAGGATAAACATTTGTGCGCAAGAAAATGTATGTTTGTTGTGGTCTGTGTGTTTTTAAGGGAGGTAGGGTACATCAAAGCAGCCCGTCTGGGGAAATACTTCCACCTCACAGAAAACCGCAGGCAAGCAGAGGAGGCATCGCGCGAGTGATTCTTAATATATTACCAGCGTTAGTAGGCTACGGTAACTGTTTTACATCGGGTGGGCCGTATGCCTATCGATTTTGTATAAAAAAAATACAAAATTTGTATGAAAATGTATGGAGGAGAAGTTACTCGCTGTTTTTTTTCAAAAGCAGAGCATATAATTTCTTCTTTATTTTATTGATGTTTTTATTCAACTCATTCTTGTATCTTTTACAGGTAAGTCTTCATGCTCCAATGAAAATTTCAATATGTAAGTATGTATGCAGATTTGGTCGTGCGTGGTAGATGGGTTCGGCATTCCTCGGCTCTTACATCCTTCTCTATTTTCGTATTGTCTCTACTGCATTCTTTCTACTTGTCCGAACCAACGGAGCATGCCTTTTCTTATATTAACACCGACGCCCTCAGACCAATTCTCTGGCGTTATCATTGCGAACGCGGCCAGCAAGCGTTACGCCATAAATTTTGCGCTCCTATCTCGTTCGAATTTAGTTTACTTACTTTATCTCTCTGTCATACCCAGCATATTTTAATCATGCCCGAACCAACGGAGCATGTCTTTTCTTATTTGTTCTTAACAACTGCATCCTCTTTCAGACCAGCGCTCTTTTTGACATCATCATTTATTTTTTTAGTGTGTTTGAATAACAATTCCCAAGCTAAGTCACTGGGAAATAAACTATTTGTAATATATTCTCCACGTACTTTTACGACGCCATAAAAACTAGCCGAATGCACATAACGAGGGTATTATTTGTATCGAGTATTCGTCACGTGGTATTTTACTAGTATTTGTGCTTGTCACGTGATATATTACTACTGGCTCGCGATGTTTTCTCATGTTTATTCGTATTTCCAACATGTCTGTAACACAGCACCAATAAATCACTTGACGGCGAATAAGGGCACGCTTTACTCTTCAAAACTTAAGTGTTTTACGCGTTAACATCTCAACGATTCGAGCCTACGGTCCAATGCGAGGATGTTTTAACCACTAAGCTGAAGTGACAGAATGTTGATTTGTGAACTAGGCTATTAGAGGAGTTCGCATATTACATCGACTTGACACCAATCCAACACCGTTCCAACTCCAACTTTCGAACGAGTCGTCAACTGACGATCAACCCGACTCGGTCACCAGTGGACAACTTGGCGTCAATGAGCGGAGAACGTGGCGTCAACGACTGGGAAACGCGTCGTAGACAACATGCGTGCGGTCTGTCCGTAATTCTACACGGAATGAATGAGGTGCGCGGGCGGGGCGAACGGGTGGACTGGCAACTGGTTGCCCGCTTATCGTAAACACGTAGTGGCATGCGGGTCGCTGACAGTCATAGGTGAACAACGCGTGGACCACGCGTCGTCAACACGTCTTACGCTTCTTTTAATTTAACGTTGAAAAATCCATTGTAAGGGTCACGATACAAAGCTCACATTTCAATTTCATACTGTGAGTTGAGTTGAAGTGGAGACGGCATTAAGTTGATACAATGTTCGAACTCCTTAGCTTCACGTTCTATGTCTCGTATGGATCTATGTATGATGGTCCACAGCCTGTCTATGGATGGGTATATCTATCTCGGCTTCTCCGTGCTTTGCAGGGCACGTTAAGCCGTCGGACCCGGCTGTTTTCGATACATGACAGTCGTTAAGCTAAGTCGGTTGCCTTCGTGCGGTTTGAAAACATTAGCCTCCGCCAATCCACAGTTGAGCAGAGTGGTGGAGTATGCTCTATACACCTTTGGTTCTCAAGGGAATGAAAGAGCGGACGAACTGGCCGAGAGAGACGCACTTAATAAGAAGACAGCGGCGGACTATGATGCGTTCCCGGTTTCGTACGCCAGGATGGCTTTTAGGCAGAAAACCCTAGAGGAATGGGATAACCTATACAAGGAGGAAACCTTTCCTGCCTGATGGCTGTCAGGCATACAAGTACGCGAGGAATGTTGTGCCGGAAAATCTATTGATTCAAATTCTGACAGGTTATGGAGAATTTGGCTAATATCTCCATCGATTCAAACTGGGAGACGCGTCGTGGTGCGTGTGCCAGTCAGGAGCTACAGAGGATGTCTTACACGTTGTTCTGGAATGACCGCGATTTGGATCAACACGACTGAATCTGGAGCACCGTTTGAACTGCAGGCTGAGTAGAGACAATCTTGCCGATCTGATTTCCGAAAAATTAGTATCAGGGCACGCTTCATCGAATTCAGCAGGTCAGTAATGAAATTGGTCTGCAGGGCAAACGGTAGCACAACAAATGTAGGATTAATAGTGTCTCCTCCTATTTGGGAGGAGTTCTCTGGTCTCGGTTGACACAAAACAAACCCCTTTGGTTGAAGGGAGTCCCGCATCCCTGCTGAGGGATGGGTTTATGTTGGTGTAGTTCTACGTCACCTCCGATCCGTAGCGGTAAGCTGAGTTTTAAAGCAAACTCGTTCTATCGGTTCTTCATTTGGTTATTTCCTTCATATCAAACACATTTCCACATCTATTTCACATATATTTTTATATTACTATTTAATTATTTTAATTAAGTTAATTCAAAGGAGATTTTACAAATTTATTTATATTTAAATGCAGAAAAGGTGAGCAGTGATAGGCCAGTGGTTAAAGAATAAACTATTAACTGACTCGTCCCTGGTTCGAATCCTGATGTGGGCATGTACTACTAGTTTCAGATTTATTTATATATTTGGATTTAGCTGCACCATGCGACCTCGTCCGCGCGTTTGCACGGTATCCCGCTATTTCTTGTTTTCGTTATTTTTTCTCGGTCTCTAAATGGTCGTATCATAATGTTGAGTGGCCAATAACCTTCTTCAGAAATTGGGCTATCAAGCGCAAAAATAATTTTTCAAATCCGAGTGATAGTTCCAGAGATAAGCACGTTCAAACAAATAATCAAAGAAACTCTTCCGCTTTATATATAAGTATAGATTAATTAACTTTCTACATAATATATTTTTTATTAATATTTTACTAATTAATCCTGTATTAGTTTGAATTTGTTTTTGTTGCCGGCGTGTTTTTTTTTATCTATCTATGTATATTTTCACGCCAAGCCCGTTGCGAGGTAGGCAGAGGGAAGCGAGCGCCACGTGACTTGGTCCTTACACACCTCGCTCGCTGTAACATTCATTGCTCTTCTTGCACGCTCGCCGGTTTCTATGACTCCTGGCATCACCGTCTGATAAAACACGATCAGTTTGGTCATGGTAGGTAAGGTTTTACCTTCCTCGGCTGGTAAATTTTTCCAATTTGGCAGTGTATTTCTGTTTATTTTAATATTTTTTACATACATATATCAAGAAGTCAATTCCAAAACTTCCTACTCCTACAAATTTCTTCTGATGAAATTCGTTGTGAGTTCCAAGGCAGCTGTAGTTTAACCCCCGGAACGGCAATGGACTTCACTGTTCATGCCTTTTTTGTGGTCGCCGCTGTTAATTCTGGCTACACAGGAGACACAGTGGTGGGTATGAGTGGTGGGCCTGTCCCGATACATACATATATCATGCCTAGTATTGTCTTAGGTTTTCGCGATTGTTACACATTGAATTAAACAATTTTTAACGCAAGTATCGCGTGTTTTATTTATTTTGTTGAACCTGACGTTTCGAACGCTTTGCAGCGTCCGTGGTCGCAGGAAGACTCAAAATAAATAAAACACGCGATACCTCCGTTAAAAATTGTTTAATTCAATATATATCATGCCTGTCGCCCATGCGGTTGGTAGAGACCATGGAACGCCAGGTGCACCGATCCAAACATACCTCTCTCCCTTCTTCCACACTCATCAACCTCTTCATGCATGCTCTTCGGTTTTGGGTGCTTTTGATATATTAACAATATATTTATATTATAATATAATATGATACTATTTTTTTATAATTTATTAATAAATTAAATTGTTTCTCTTGATATTGCGGTACCCTAAATATACGGCACAGGTACACTAATAAAACTAATGCAAGGAACCACGTAAGTATTGTATCACGGGGTGGAGTAAACAAGGAAAGATCTAAAACCCCTCATATATTCCTAGCTCAGACTTGGATTTAGGTCCTAGATAGACGGTTCTAAAATAGGGGCGTAAAAGTCGAAACTAGAGTTGTGTGATGGGTCGTATGTAGCTATGCATATGAGGGGTTTGATGGCATCGTTGCATGTTTCGGTATAATCTAATACGCAAGTGAAGCAACGTCGCCCGCAGACTATCTATGATGGGTTTGTTCGGCTTGCGCTCCACAGAAAGCACGTTAATGCATTTGTGTTAAGCGTCTGACGAGCTCGGTGGCTCAGTCGTGAATGACACGACTTTGACACCAACGCTCGTGGGTTCGATTCCCACACAAAACAAACATTTGTGTGCATGAACATGTCTGTTTATCTTGGTCTGGATGTTTAAAGAGAGGTAGGGTGCATCAAAGCAACCCGTCTGGGGAAGTACCTCCAACTCACAGAAAATCACAGCCACGTAACAACTCCCTAGAGGGTTGTTGTGCTCCTGTGTGTGAATGATGTCACCAGTAAGTTCCTAAGGAGTTGCTGTGTAAACAGCAGAAAAGGCATTGCGCGAATGACACTTAAAATATTACAAGTGTTAATAGGCTACGATAACTGCTTTACATCAGTTGGGCCGTATGTTTGAATGCCTCCCGACGTTGCATAAAAAAAAGCATTTTTTTATATATATGATGTTCTTAAGTAATATGCCCAAATTGAAATGGGAAATAGTATTATGTATGCTGATTATAATAATAAATATATTTTATGCCCCACGTGTTACAAATTCTTTAATAGAAAAAAAAAATCCATCATAAAAATAGCTTTCTGTTGTACGAAACCAACCAGCTAGGAAAATTCTTGCATGCCATGCGATACGGTACGCAGGTACGCTTAGCGGGCCTTTGTGAAAACGCCGTCCGCGCATGCGCCATCTACGTAGCCACTGGGCTGCGTAGATGGCGCACGCGTGGGCGGCCATCAGTCTGTTTCCGAGTGTCGCCCAATACACTACTTCGCGTGACCGTAATCATGCTTGGAAGTCGTTACTCTAATCAGGAGTATCTCCAAATGGTACTTTGTTATCGCGATGCAATAACATCACTGCAAAGGTTCGGAATACGAGTGAGCCATCACACCATCCTCAGTGCAGTATACAGGTTTCGTGGACACGGCCAGTTTGACCCGCCTCCGGTGGACGTGGGTAGAGGTCGGTATGCTGCTGTGCATGTGTGCTGTAACGTGCTGGATTTCTTTAATCGTCATCCAATAGCGAGCACGAGAGACGGAGCTGCCGTTTTCAATGTGAGCAACAGTTACGTGTAGCAGTTACTCAACGATGAAGGGCTACATCCATACCACTTCATTTAGGGTACAAGAACTCATGCCACAAGATCATGCGCCTCGCGTTGACTTCTGTCGTTGGCTTAGTGCGGAGCGCCGCAACATTTTGTGGACAGACGAGTCAATCTTCACACGCATTGGCATGTTTAACATACATAAAGCACATAACTAGACCGATGTTAATCTTCGGGTAGTGCGGCCCGATCATTTCCAACGCAAATTTAGTGTGAACGTGTGGGCAGGTATACTCGGTGACAGTGTTAGGACCAGTTTTTTTAGAGAGACGTCGTGTAGTATCGTGTGAGTGAGTGTCGTGATTGTGATGAGTAAATAACTTGTAAATAAACTGATGAACTTTTAAACACGCCAAGTTAATGTAACAAACGTTATCCGATAGCTTTTTATTTTTTAAGAAAAGTGGATCAGCTGTTTTGTCCGGTAAGTGTTCTAAATTTCCATTTTATTTATCTAGATAGGTAGCTATCAACGCTACTCTATCGGCGTTAACTAAGTAGGTACTCACCGAATGTGAGTACCTACTTAGTTAGGAGACAAATAAACATACGGCCCACTTGATGTAAAGTGGTTACCGTAGCCTATGAGCGCACGCGCTAAGGTTTATCGCACGCGGGTTACCACCACCGTTGCTCACACAACAACTCCTCTTACTGCTTTCTGGTAACATCACTCACTCACATTAAATCAACAACCCTCCAGTAAGTTGCTATTTTGCTGCGGTTTTCTGTGAGATGGAGGTACTTCCCCTGTCGGACTGCTTTGATGCGCCCTACCTACGAGTACCTATGTAAAAAACATTCTTAGGTGATGTATCAGCGGGCATAGTCACAACCGTCAACAAAATAGATATTTCTTTTTTGTATACAACATTGGGAGGCGTACGGTCGACCTGATGTAAAGTGATTACCGTAGCCTATAAACGCTTGCAACACAGGAAGTATCGCTTGCCCGTTGCCACCCCCGCTACTGATACAGAAACTCTTCAGGAGCTCACTCGTAACCTTACTTACTCGTAGGAATAGTTTTTCTTTGGCTGCAGATTTCTGTGAGGTGAAGGTACTTCTCCAGACGGGCTGCTTTGACGCGTCCTACGTCTCTTAACTGAGCTTTACGACTGAAAACTGTCAGGAACTCGAGACCGGCTGTGGTCGTCGCTGCGTAAATGGCGTGTTCGATTAGACCCGCAACCCGTGCATCGACCCCGTCAAACTGAATTATTAACAAATGATGGCAGGGCAATCATTATGCACCATGAACCAAGTAGGCACTTTATTTATTTGATTTCTCAAACTTTTTTTAACGATGCCGGGACACGAAGTTTCTTGTGTATCGTAACAAATAAATGATATTCTTTTTCCCATTGAAGTTCGGGCATATAAAAAAACCACACCTTATATGATGTTGGGAGCCAGCATAGCCTACCGATGTAAGACGGTTACACATGATCAGTGCTTTTTCTAAAAGTGAGGCTAAAAAAGTTTTCCTAAATCCTATAACCTCACTGCAGCGCCACCTAGTGGGTCCAATTGTGAATCTAAATCATTGTCGAATCAACTTAAACACTAATTATTATATACAAGAATTATTGTTTATATTATATATATATATATATAAATATAATTATATATATGTATATATTATATGCAAGAAATGTCACTTATAAATAATAAGATAAGATAGCTGTGTCCTGTTTCACCTTTCCTAAGTCTATTTCCGGTCGGTAGATATTTGACGAGCTCGGTGGCGCAGTGGTTAGTAACGCTACTTGGACACCGACACTCGTGGGTTCGATTCCCACACAAAGCAAACATTTGTGTGCATGAACATGTCTGTTTGTCTTGGAAAGCAGCCCGTCTGGGGAAGTATCTCCAACTCACAGAAAACCGCAGCCAAATAACAATTCCCTAGAGGGTTGTTGTGTTCCTGCGTGTGAGTGAGGTCACCAGTAAGCTCCCAAGGAGTTGCTGTGTAAGCAGCAGAGGAAGCGCGAGTGATAATTAATATATCGCAAGCGATAATAGGCTACGGTGCCCGCTTTACATCAGGTGGGCCGTATGCATGTATGCCTTCCGACGTAGTATAAAAAAAATGCGTTGTGTTTGATGAAAGTTTATTTCGTGATGAAAGCGAAAGTAACCTTTTTTAGGGTTCCGTACCCAAAGGGTAAAACGGAACCCTATTACTGAGGCTACTGTCCGTCCGTCCGTCCGTCTGTCACCAGGCTGTATCTCATGAACCGTGATACTTAGACAGTTGAAATTTTCACAGATGATGTATTTCTGTTGCCGCTATAACAACAAATACTAAAAAATAGAATAAAAAAAATATTTAAGGGGGCTCCCATACAACAAACGTGATTTTTTTGCCGTTTTTATAGATAATGGTACGGAACCCTTCGTGTGCGAGTCCGACTCGCACTTGGCCGACTTTTTATGGTTAGTTTTTATTTTGTCCCAAGCGCGAGTGAATTCGGTACAGTTTTCTAAACTGCGTGAGTGTTCTTAAGTGTGCGGCGAGTCCCCCCTGCGTCCGTCCCCTTGGCGGCGACAGTGGGTCTGCGGCGAACATGAGTGTTCCTAATTGGTGGGACTGTCACAAAATACCTAATATGTACACGTAAAGGCTCGCCTATACTACAGTGTAATTCACATTTCTCTACATTTAGTTAGTAAGCTTTAAGCACTGTTATGTCCATGTGTATCCCGCGGGGAGGGTGACTTTTGACGAACACTGACAGACCAGTGGATAGACGAACACGAGCGTTGGTGTCAAAGTCGCGTCATTCACGGCTGAGCCACCGAGCTCGTCAAAATGTAATTCCAATGTGTTTACGAACAAGGAGACTAATGAACATATTAAGACATGTTGAAAAGACTTTGCCTCCATGTACCTATTCGTAACTTAAGAAACGTGTGTTTTCTTTACTTTACACTTTGTCACAACCCCAATTGAATACGGTATAATGTCTGGAATGGTATATACCTAAACTGCGTACTAATACATAAACCGGAATAGTTTGTTTGTTTGAACGCGACTAATCTTTCGAACTGTACCAGTCGTGTTTGAAAAAATATTTTTGATAGCCCAATTCTTGTGTGAGTTCAGAGGTGAGGGAACCCTGTAGAGAGATGTTATTTGGCTGCGATTTTCTGTAATTCGATGCGCTCGACCTCGCAAGAAAACGGCTAGACCGAGGTTAGGAAAGGTATGGAAGTAGCGAAAGGAAATTATGATGCAGCGAAATAATCGGAAAATGGCTTTTCCCACCACCACGCGTGATGCGTCACAGTCCTCGCTCAACGCAACTAATTCTTTGATTATTTAGCTATCAATTAGTGTTATTAAATTTGTGTATGTAAACGATAGCTACAACACCAAACTTTATATCCCGACTATGTCGGGAGATATACAAGCATACGGCCCACCTGATGTAAAGCGGGTACCGTAGCCTATTAACGCTTGCGATATATTAAGTATCACTCGCGCGATGCCTCCTCTGCTGCTTACACAGCAACTCCTTGGGAGCTTCCTGGTGACCTCACTCACATGCAGGAACACAGCAACCCTCTAGGGAGTTGTTATTTGGCTGCAGTTTTCTGTGAGGTAGAAGAACCTCCAGTACTTCCCCAGACCGGCTGCTTTGATGCGCCTTACCTCTCTTAAAAGCTCTGAATTGCCTCCCATTATGGAAGCACGTTTAAAGACGTACTTATTCACGTGTGAAGCATAAACATTCTTCGTTTTCGTCCTTAATAAAAAAAAACAAAGCCATTTTTAGGATGGAGCTGGCTGAAAATTAATATACTCACGCAAAATTCAATATGGCCACCTTTTTGCGACCGCGCCTATCTCGGCTATATGAACAGTTTTACTGTCGGCCATTTTGTCTTATTGCATGTGCACAAGTTTATGCAGGGTGGTAAAAACAAGGGAGACGAACAGATTCGTACTCGAGTGGAACTGGCGTGTTTTTTTTATACAACGTCGGGAGGCATACAAGCATACGTCCCTGCTTTTACTATCTCAACGCCTGAAGAGTAAGGTCTTCCTTCGAACAGTGTGTGTTGCCAGTGATGACATACGGAACTGCGACGTGGCCCTTCACTGCAGGCCGTATGGGGAAGCTCAAGGTCGCTCAGCGTGCTATGGACAAAATCGGCCAAGTGCGAGTCGGACTCGCGCACGAAGGGTTCCGTACAATTATCTATAAAAACGGCAAAAAAAATCACGTTTGTTGTATGGGAGCCCCCTTAATATTTGTTTTATTTTAATTTAATTATTTATTATTAAAGTGAACGTCGTAAACGAAACGTCTACCTGTTGCCGTTATCAATAACGAGCAAAAACGAGCAAAAAAAAAAATCGGCCAAGTGCGAGTCGGACTCGCGCACCAAGGGTTCCGTATCACTATCTATAAAAACGGCAAAAAAATCAATTTTGTTGTATGGGAGCCCCCTTAAATATTTATTATATTCTATTTTTTAGTATTTGTTGTTATAGCGGCAACAGAAATACATCATCTGTGAAAATTTCAACTATCTAACTATCACGGTTCATGAGATACAGTCTGGTGACAGACGGACGGACGGACAGCGGAGCCTCAGTAATAGGGTTCCGTTTTACCCTTTGGCTACGGAACCCTAAAAAGTTATGCTGGGGGTTTCGCTGCGTGATAGAATCGGAGATGAGGATATCGGCAGTAGAACGAAGGTAACCGACATAGCCCACAGAATAAGTAAGCCGAAGTGGAAGTGGGCCATATATTTCGTAGAACCGACAACCGCTGGGGAAGAAAGGTTCTCGAAGGGCGTACTGGTGCACGCAGTGTGCGACTACGCCCCACTAGATGGAGCGACGACCTCGAGAGATTTGTAGAGAGTCGATGGATGCAGGTGGCACAGGATCGAGACGAGTGGCACTCTAGAGGGGAGGCCTATGTTCATCAGTGGACGAGTGCAGAGTGAAATGATTTTGAAATCGGTTACCGTAGCTTATAAACGCTTACTACTTATTAAGTACCACTTGCGCGATGGCACATCTGCTGCTAACACAGCAACTCCTTGGGAGCTTACTGAAGATCTCACTCACACGACGGAACACAATTACCAGAGGGAGACTTTGTACAAAAGTCGTCTGCGTGGGTATCTCTGTTTCACCTATTTCTACCGACAAGCAGCTATATTTATATAGCTGTGTTCCGGTTTGAAGGATGAGTATGGCAGAGAAATTACTGGGTACTGTGACGAAATATCCTTGGGTCACAAGATTGGCAGCGCGCGAGTAATATCCCCGTGGTGTTGCGAACGTCAATGGGCTGCGGTGACCGCTTACCATCTATTGGAGGACGCATGATAGTTTGCCAATCTAGTTTATAAAAAAAAACAATAACCCTCTAGGGAGTTGTTATTTGACTGTAGTTATCTGTGAGCTGGAGGTACTTCCCCAGACAGGATGCTTTGATGTTGTGCCCTACCTTTCTTAAATCTGTATACAAGCGTACTCTTTATCTCTTAACATCATTTAGTATCTGTGTCACCATAGACAAGGAAACACTGTTATATATTATTTGGCTATGGTCTCATCTTTTTTAGAGAGCAGTGATAGTACATTGGTTGAATAGTCCGGCTAGTGATCAATTGGTCTCCGGTTCGATTCTGACGTGAGCACATTTATCACGAAATTCGTGTTTCGGATTTAAGTACATATTTGCAATTATCAGCTCCCAAGGAGTTGCTGTGTAAGCAGCAGAGGAGGCATCGCGCGGGTGATACTTAATATATCGCAAGCGTTAATAGGCTGCGGTATCCGCTTTACATCAGGTGGGACGTATGCCTCCCGACGTAGTATAAAAAAATCGGCCAAGTGCGAGTCGGACTCGCGCACGAAGGGTTCCGTACCACTATCTATAAAAACGGCAAAAAAAATCACGTTTGTTGTATGGGAGCCCCCTTAAATATTTATTTTATTCTATTTTTTAGTATTTTTTGTTATAGCGGCAACAGAAATACATCATGTGTGAAAATTTCAACTGTCTAACTATCACGGTTCAAGAGATACAGCCTGGTGACAGACGGACGGACGGACGGACAGCGGAGCCTCAGTAATAGGGTTCCGTTTTACCCTTTGGGTACGGAACCCTAAAAATATATTTATATCACTTGCTAGGCGGTGAAGTGAAGGAAAACATCGTGGGGAAACCCAAAGTCCAAGAAATTATATTTTGTAAAACGTGTTACCTAACGTAAGAAGATTTGTGGCAGTCGCTTCGTATAAAAATATGTATGGTCACCAAATCCTTAGGCTCAGGTAGCGTATCCCGCCAATCCTAGTGGTTTGGGAAACGGAATTACTAAGAAGAAGAGGTTTTATCTATGGTACAGTGAATACCATATATCTGTGACAGAGGTGCCGTACGATCTCAGCGAGAAATCTCTGTAGTGCCTCTCATTTGTTCCCGAGATTTACCCCACTGAGTATACAGACATATTAATTCTAACGTCTTGAACAAAGATACTGTAATGAACATAGCGAGCTCACACTTAACTTGAAACAGTTAATTCGACAAAGTTCCACGGAGAAATGCAGACGTTCCCAAATTGAACCTTACTAGATTAAGTTAGTCACCAGACATGTATTATTAGGTGTTATTAAGGCACTTGCACATTCGTTTTGCTAGACGGCAGACTTTTTCAAAGAGGGCGGTAAACGCTCGTGTACCGCCCCCTTTGAGAAGTCGCCCCGCTCGGGGGCGGTAGTCGTTCGTGGGCACTGGGCCTAGAAACATTTCCACCTTATCATCATCATTTCAGACGAATGACGTTGAACATTGGCCTCCCATAGCGACATTTTAAGAGGGGATGGGCGCATCAAAGCAGCACGTCTGGGGAAATACCTCCACCTCACAGAAAGCAGCAGCCAAGTAACAACTCCATAGATGATTGTTGTATTCCTGCGCGTGAGTGAGGTCACCACTAAGCTCCTAGGAGTTGCTGTGTTAGCAGCACAGGTGGCATCGCGCCACTTAATGTATTGCAAGCGTTTTTAGGCTCGGTAACCGCTTTACATCAGGTGGGTCGTACGCTTGTACCTCTTCCGACGTTGTATACATATAAAAAAAAAACATTGTTGCCGCGTAACAAAAGTGTTCTAAAAGTCTATGTCATAATTACTTGCTGCGCGAGCGCAGAATTTTTATTTGTTAAAATTCGAAAACCGTAAATTTGTAGTTACATCAAAAACCAGTTGAGAATGCGCAAGCTTGCATTGCCAGAGGAACGCCTGGCTCGTCAATTATATAACATTTTTTTTTAATCTGTCGGCCATTTTGACCGTGTTCCTTAAGAGATCGGAACGGTGTTTTTGAACATTCCTATTCTACTTTTTTTTATGCTGAATCCGAATCTGAAGTCAAAATTCGAATGTTCGAAAAAAGCGCACACACAGACAAACATATAGATTTCACATCGGTGTTCCTGAAATGTAGTCTGCGAAAATATTTTTTTACGGAAACCTCGATGCCGCTAGTCGGACTCGCACTTGACGACTTGTTTTTTTTTTTCAAAATAAGGTTCGTCCAGACAACTGTCATTGGTCCACTGAGGTATCAATAGAGGTCCACTCAACCGAATCGCGCCGCTCGCCGAGTGCAGTCTGAAAGGCCTTTAACTAGATTTGCGGGTACGTCCATTTACCTCTTTCGGGGGGACCGTATCTCGGAAACGTATGGGGTACAAGACTGTTTTTATTGATTGGTGAACGAGTCCCGTGCAGTGTATGTGAACGCTGGAGAAATTTGGACGCAATTAAAACTGAATACATATACCCATGAAGATAGATAGCGTTGCGCGTGTCACAGTAATCAAATTCCCAGGTTAAGCACCATCGACCGCAGCCTGGGTATGGATGGGGTTTTCTTTTTTTTTCTATTTAATATCGGGAGGGATACAGGCATACGGCCTACATGGTGTAAAGCGGTTACAGCAGCCTATGAACGCTTGCAATACATTGTCTTGTTCTGGGCGTTTAAGAGAGGCAGTTAGCATCAAAGCATCCCGTCTGGAGAAGTATCTCCGCCTAACAGAACGAAGTTTCCCTGCGTGCGGGTGAGGTCATCAGTAAGCTCCTAAGGAGTTGTTGTGTTAGCAGCAGATGTTGTATCGCGCGAGTGATATTTAATGTATTGCAAGTGTTCATAGGCTGTGGTAACCGCTTTACATCAGGTGGGTCATATGCTTGATTGCCTCTTTTTATTGTTTAAAATAAAAATAATAATAAGTATCACTCGCGCGATGTCACGTCTACTGCTAACATAGCTAATCCTTAGGAGCTTACTGGTGACCTCACTCACACGCAGGAACGCAACAAAGCACTTCTCTCCAAACTTCCGGCATACGGTCTGCCCCTCCAGCTATGTAATTGGATTGCTGGCTTCCTGCATGAGCGTAGAATCCGCGTCCTTGCAGATGGATGCGCTTCGCGGTTCATGTCAGTGAATGCCGGTGTCCCACAGGGCTCCGTTCTATCGCCCACCCTCTTTCTTCTGCATATCAATGACATGCTGCCACTTGGTAATATTCATTGCTATGCAGATGACAGTACGGTCCATGGGCGATATTTCGGTCGGCCTGGTGCTGGTCGGACAGAAATCGGTGAGAGGCGTGAGAGTCTTGTCGTTGAACTGAATCGGGTTTTGGATCTCATTAGTAAATGGGGTTCCAAGAACCTGGTTGAGTTTAATGCCGAGAAAACTCAGGTTTGCGCGCTTACAACAAAAATGTCCCCCTTCCTTCCCACTCCCAGTCTTCAGGGTGCTTCCCTCAGTATGCGTGATAGCCTGAATATGCTGGGTATGGGTATTCGTTGCGACCTTAACCAGCGTTATTACATCGAGAGCCTCATCTCAACAGCCTCAAGAAAGCTCGGAGTCCTGAACAGGGTGCGCCGGTTCTTCACGCCGGACCAACTTTGTCTGCTTTATAAGACACAAGTTCGGGCCTGCGTGGAGTATTGCTCGCATCTCTGGGACGGCTCCGCACAGTATCTTCTTGAGGCTCTCGATAGGTTGCAGCGACGGGCTATCCGCATAATTGACGACGAAGAGGTCACCAAAAACCTAGAACCTCTTCAACTCCGTAGGGACATAGGCTCTCTAAGCGTATTTTACCGCCTTTACCATGGCGAGTGCTCTGAAGAACTGTTTTCCCTTATCCCACCCTCACCCTTCCGTCATAGAACCACACGTGCGGGCTTGCGATGTCATAGTTCCACGGTTGAGGAGATCTCTTCGCGTACCAAAAAGTTCGGCAACTCCTATCTTTGTCGTACCATTAAAAAGTGGAACGCCTTGCCTGCACATGTGTTCCCTCCTTCCTACAATATGGGATCCTTCAAACGAAGCGTGAAGAAGCATTTTGCGGGTCAGCATGGCAGCGTCAACTGACAGGATACGGGATGTAGTATATTGTCAGTTGCA
The DNA here is from genome assembly GCA_947507595.1 of Pyralis farinalis. Classification (NCBI taxonomy): domain Eukaryota; kingdom Metazoa; phylum Arthropoda; class Insecta; order Lepidoptera; family Pyralidae; genus Pyralis; species Pyralis farinalis. The sequence goes on from OX382263.1 coordinate 6,597,750, forward strand.
GTTGCGATTTGGGCTCCTCTTTCGCTTACCATCAGGCAAAGAGGGGCCACTATGCTGAACAACTATAAAAAAAAAAAAAAAAACAAGCTTCCAAGGAATTGTTATTTGGCTCCGGTTTTCTGTGAGGTGGTGCCACTTCCCCAGACGGGCTGCTTTGATGCGCGCTACCTCTCTTAATAACACCCAGACCAAGACGAACAGACATGTTCATGCACACAAATATTCGTCCTGTGTGGGAATCGAACCCACGAGCGTTGGTGACACTGTAGCGTTATTAACCGCTGCGCCACCGAGCTAGTGATTATGTCATGTCACTGAACTTCTGAACGGCTGGGCGAGTACAGACGAATTATATATATAAAAGATAGGTAGATATGCCTTATTTTTACAATGTCATAAAGCGTAAAGTAAACTTTACGAGGATAGTAAAGATAAATCCCAGTGTAAAGATCCGGCCTCTGGCCTGAAGGAATATTGTAATAAATAAGGGAAAGGGAGAGAAGAATGAGTACTGCGTAAACAAAATTGGCCAATTTTAATGAGATTCGTAAGTAGAAGAAATACAAACACACGTCAAGCAGTGATAGCACAGTGGATAAAGAACCGAGCCTATTGACCAACTGGTTTCCGGTTCCAATCCTGCGTGTACCACTAAAATCGTGTTTTCAGATTTATGTACATATCTGTAATTATCACTTTTTTTTATACTACGTCGGGAGGCATACAAGCATACGGCGCACCTGATGTAAAGCGGATACCGTAGCCTATTAACGCTTGTAATATATTAAGTATCACTCGCGCGATGCCTCCTCTGCTGCTTACACAGCAACTATTTGGGAGCTTACTGGTGACCTCACTCACAGGCAGGAACACAACAAACCTCTAGGGAGTTGTTATTTGGCTGCGGTTTTCTGTGAGGTGGAGGTACTTACCCAGACGGGCTGCTTTGATGCGCCCTACCTCTCTTAAAACATCCAGACCCAAGACAAATAGACATGTTCATGCACACAAATGTTTGCCTTGTGTGGGAATCGAACCCACTAGCGTTGCTGTCAAAGTCACGTCATTCACGACTGAGCCACCGAGCTCGTCACTTGCTCGTCGGAGAAGGAAAATGTCTAAGAAATAATATTTCGGAAGACGTGTGACCTATCTTAGAAAGGTTTGTATTTCCCTGTGGGTTGTGTAGATCTGACGGTAGTCGCGCCATATAAAATTTAGTATCTTCAGCAAATCTTAATGGATTCGAGTAGACCTTTGGGCGGGAGCACCTGGATACCAGCTAGGACCGTGTGATTCGATTCAGAGACGAGCTGTGAGAATTGTCGACGATCCCAAGCTTGAACACGGTATTAAGCCCTTAAGTTTAAGGAGAGATCTCGGTCGGTAATCTGTAGAACACATAAATGTGTTCTACAGATTGTACAACGGGTTGTGTTCTGAAGATTTTTTCTATATGATGCCGACAGCTTTTTTTTACAACCGCACCGCTCGCCGACGGCGGGGAGTTCACCCTCCTACACTGGAACCTGAGTGGTTTCGTACTGTGCGGTTCTAGAGAAGTTTTCTTCTGAGAACTATCAAGTTGTACAATTAACTTCGAGCTGATACCACTAAGCATCAGGTGGGGCGTATGCTTGTGTGAATACCGACATTGTGTGTAAAAATAACCAATAAAAAATGTTTTTTGTTGTCAGAAACTTGGGAAACACCAAACAATTTGTCCGTCCGTTTGTCCGTCATATAGCCAGTGCGTATATACGTGATACAAATACGGAATCACTAGAAAATTGCACAATTGTAATCTCGTAGGAATCGAACCAGGATACATCCGGAACTGAGTAAAGAAACGGGGCATTTGGATCAGTAGTCAACAAAACGCCACTTTCATATCCCTTCCCCCAACTATCTTATTACGGCTGAATTTAGCCCAAAATATAGGCGAAAGCGATTTGAGAGATACGTATTAGTAAATACAACCAAATTTTAAGTACCTTGGCTGTGAAACCCCAGCCTACCAGCCAGAATCCTTTTATTATTATTTTTTTATACAACGTCGCGAATTATACACCCATATGACACCCACCTGATGTAAAGCGGTTACCGTAGCCTATGAACGCTTATACATTAAGTATTACTCGCGCTATGACAGCTCTGCTGCTAACACAGCAATTCCGTTGGAGATTACTGGTAACCTCACTCACACGCAGAAACACAACAACCCTCTAGGGAGTTGTTATTTGGCTGCGGTTTTCTGTGAGGTGGAGGTACTTCTCCAGACAGCTTTTATACCAGAGGGAGACTTTGTACAAAAGTCGTCTGCGTGGGTACCTCTGTCTCACCTATTTCTACCGCAGTTTTACTTATATAGCTGTGTTCCGGTTTGAAGGGTGAGATATGGCAGAGAAATTACTGGGTACTGTGACGAAACATCCTTAATTCACAAGATTGGCAGCACGCGATTAATATCCCTGTGATGTTGCGAGCGTCAATAGGCTGCGGTGACCACTTACCATGTAATGCGGGCCGCATTAGATGGTAAGCGCATTAATTGTTTGCCAATCACACATCTCTTAAAAACAGCCAGACCAAGACGAACAGACACACACAAATGTTTGTCCCGTGTGGAAATCGAACCCAAGAGCGTTGGTGTCAAAGTAGCGTAACCACTGCGCCACCGAGCTCGTCAATATATAAAAACAAGTCGCGGTAAGTCCGTACCCACAATAATGTTGATAATTTCGTTCATCCGCTCTTCCCTTGTCACTTGAGCCCGGTATTTTCTTAACATATGAGATGTCCATTGCTATTCCTGTCATAGCGTCCGACATTAGTGCGCATTAGTATGTTTTGAGGGCCGCGCTATTCATTCGTTTCATTCGTTCGCTATACATTAGCGAGTGAGTGGTTTTATTTACGTAATCTGACGGTTTTGTGAGAATAAATCTTGAATAACCAACGAAGTGGAAGTAAAACGATTGGTACGAAATGTTTTTATGGAGTGCAAAGAAAAATATGTATATCTTCACGCCAGCCATGCAATTCTGTAAGAGCAAACGTCCTTACATCCTCGGAAACATCGGCTGTTACAGCCTTGAACACAAAATTGCAATTCTTTGGTGTCGCTTTTCATGGTTGTGCGACACTAGCGCCGCAAGGCTGCGTTTGGAATTGGAATTCTACAAGGTAAACAGCCTCGCGTACGCTTACAGCCTTATAGAATATCAAATAATTTAGCCGTGATCGCAGTAGACAATGTCAAAGCTGTGACATCTGTGATCACAGCGACGCACACAGCCATTACGAGTCGCTTAGAGAATTGCATGGCAGGTCTCTTGCGGGGCTGCAGTGAGAACCGAGCGCCATAAGACGCGGTCCTTACACACCCCGCTCGCTTCTTTAACATTATTAGCTCTTTTCGGGTACGCTCGCCGGTTCCTAGGGCTCCTGACATCACCTTCTGATAAGATACGACCAATTTAGTCATGGTAGGTTAGTCTCGGTCTTTCTCCGCTCCTACATCCTTCCACTTTCGCATTGTATATCTGTTTCGTCATTCTTTCATCCTGCATTATTTCCACATATCCGAACCAACGGAGCAAAAAATAAAATATAGCTTTAAAAATAGGAAACACGCTTGATGAGAGCGTGGAAGATGTACATATATATATATATATATATATATATATATACATACATATCATCACACTTGTCTCCCATTGGGGTAGGCAGAGACTATTGAACACCAGGTGCACCGATCCAAACATACCTGTCTCGCTTTTACCATACTCATCAACCTCTTCACGCATGCTCTTTGGTTTTGGATGCTGTTGATTTGACCCTTTTTCAGCACATCACCAATTAAATGATCTATATGTGTTCTGCTGATATCTCCGTTCACTCTCGCCCGTTACGCTTCTATGGAGGATGTAATTTTAGTTAAATAACTTAACTGAGAACTCAAATGAGCCTAAAACAAATTTCTATAACTTCACGCCAGTTCCCTCGCGGGGTAGGCAGAGAGAACTTCACTCACCTCTTTAACGCTTGTCGGTTCCTAGGGCTCCTGACATCACCTGATAGAACATGATCAATTTGGTCATGGTGGGTAAGTCTTGCCTTTCTCGGCTCCAACATCCAAACCAGATGTTTTTAATATGAACTACTACTCCAAACCTAACGCATCCCACTGTAGGGATACGGATCATTCTTCCACCGAAGGGGTTTAGAGTACTCCTTCACGTTGTTCACCTGCGGATTGGCGGATTGTTCAATTTTTTTCTCAATTTTTATTTATTGGAGGGGGGGGGGGGGGATAAGTTGTGGACAAAAATAATTTGGGGTCCTTTTGCCTGCATATTTTCCCCCGTCGAATGCATCCTGTTTCAGTCTGATCGGTTGTTATTCAAAAAATTTTAAAGTTCGACCTATTTTATACCATATTGACTGCACTGCGAGTATGTGTCTAAGTGCCGGCGAAAGCCCAATGGCAAATAAATAATTTTGATCTTATCTTTATCTTTAGAACAATTAAATATTAGGCAACGCATGAGTGACACCACTCGTGTTGCAAATGTCCATAGGCTATGATGACTTCTTACCATCAGGCAGGCCGTACGCTTGATTTCCACCACTCGATTTAAGTGAAATATAAATTCAAAATTCGTTGCCATCATTTGACTACGGAGCTCTAAAAAGCGAAAGTGTAAAACTTTTACAAGATGAAGTTCGTTTTAAAATGGTATTTGCCCCGCTCCCTAGGGTTATTACAAAGAAGTAAGTTCTGAAAACAACTACTAACTACTTACAACTGTTTGTCTGTCTGTCACAGAAGAACTTTTAAACTTGTATAAACAAATACTGAATTCAAAGATGAAACACGGGAAACCTTTTATGGCTTGCACGTTGTAAAACTCAGGTTTTTTTCTTTGTTACAATACAAGCGATATGCGCGCGAGTGATACTTTATATCGGTTATAGACTATTTCACCAACCAATAAACCACTTTGTAATGTATGGAATGAAAGGCAGACTATCGCAGACTGATTTATTACAGCGAACCATCTAGTAACTAAGTGCAGTATAAAGATGGTAAATTCCTATATGAAATCTATGTTTGTCTGTCGCTTTTTTTTCGAATATTCGAATTTTGACTTCAGATTCGGATTCATCATAAAAAAGTAGAATAGGAATGTTCAGGAACACCGTTCCTATCTCTTAAGGAACATGGTCAAAATGGCCTACAAATAAAAAAAAAAATTGAATTGTTATATAATTGACGAGCCAGGTGTTCCTCTGGCAATGCAAGCTTGCGCATTCTCAACTGGTTTTTTTTTTCTGTACAACGTCGGGAAGCATCAAACATACGGCCCACCTGATGTAAAGCAGTTACCGTAGCCTATTAACGCTTGAAATATATTAAGTATCACTCGCGCGATGCCTCCTCTGCTGCTAACACATCAACTCCTTAGGAGCTTACTGGTGACCTCACTTACACACAGTAACACATCGAGGAGTTGTTATTTGGCTGCGGTTTTCTGTGAGGTGGTGGTACTTCTCCAGACGGGCTGCTTTGATGCGCTCCACCTCAAGCAAGCGTTAATAGGCTACGGTACCCGAGTTACATCAAGTGGGCCGTATGGTTGTATGCCCCCCCCCCCCCGGACGTAGAACAAAAAATAAAAAAAATAGCATTTACTCTGTTTTAACTGTTTATATAGTTATAATTGCTACTCCTTGAAATATCAAAGAGCTGCAATAACATTGTCTTAGGTTTTCGCGATTGTTATACATTAAATTAAACATTTTTTAAGGAGAATTCTTCCTGCGACCAAGGACGCTGCAGAGCATTCGAAACGTCAGCTTCAACAAAATAAATAAAACACGCGATACTTCCGTTAAAAATTGTTTAATCCAAAGCTGCAATAACGTAACGTAACAAATAACGTGCTCGTAACTGTACACAAACCAATAAGCTACTTGTCTGCCGATGAATGTATCCCGCGCTCACAGAAAACGTGTTTTATTTTAGCGCCTAAATATGTCAGCGATTCTGGCCTACTGACCAATGAGAGAATATTTTAACCAATGAGCGGACAAGTACCGCGATGTTTATCCGCGAACTAGCCAATAAGAGATGCACGTTTTACCCCCCGACCTGTAGCGGTAAATTGGGTTACGTAATATCGTTCTCATTACTCCTCCATAGGTTATTTTCCTTCATGGGCTGTAATCGATTTACATCGGGTGGGCCGTATGCTCGTTTGCCTCCCGACGTTGAAAATAAAAGTGATATTAAACCAGTACTTTTTTTTTACTATGAAATGCTCGCTGTGAAAGCGAATGAAGTTGTTGAAATAAGGATAGGCATGCTCCGTTGGTTCGGGTATGTAGAAGGAATGCAAAAGTAGAATGAAGTAGGAGCCGATATAGGCCAAGACTTACCTACCATGACTATTTTTTTTTTCGCCCAAGAAATTTGAAGACCCACAAAAGAAGGACCAACCGACACCCGGGTGTGCATTGGTCATTCTTCCGTGAGGGGCACCCTCCGGAAAAAGGGAGGGAGGAGGTGAAATCTTTCAAAGATACCATTTCGTGCGAACGAACTGGTTATGTCAGATTTCCACCGACTAAAACACCCCCTGGGACTGCCTTTAGCCGGGAGGGCTATAAAGGCTTCATCTGAAGCGATCACCCCAGGGGAACGGGGTGACGCAAACCTACCATGACCAAATTGATCGTGTTTTATCGGAAGGTGATGTCGGGAGCATTAGGAGTCGACGAGCGTGCATGAGAAGAGCTATAAGTTTTAAAGAAGCGAGTGAGGTGTAAAAGGATCGAGTCACGTGACGCTCTGTTCTCTCTGCTTACCCCACAAGGGATTTGGCGTGAACTTATAGATAGATAGGAATACTCGCGACTTGTTTAACAATTCGAAAAGACGAGCTCGGTGGCGCAGTGGTGAAACGCGTTCACGGAATAGGTAAAAGAGGAGAGAGGACCTCTTTTACCTATTCCGTGAACGCGTTGTTACGCTACTCTGACACTAACGCTCGTGGGTTCCATTCCCACACAGTACAAACATTTGTGTGCATGAACATGTCTGTTTGTCTTGGTCTGGATGTTTTAAGAGAGGTAGGGCGCATTACGCTTAGCAACTCCTTGGGAGCTCACTGGTGGCCTCAGTAGCATCTTTATGTAAACTAGCACCGGCCGTCACCCACCCACTACCGTTAGTAGAGCGGTCGTCTCTGCGAGTGTTCGCCATCTGAAATAGGAACTCCTGCTCCGGTAGTCTCTGCGACACGTGTTTCTGTGCAATTTGATCTAACCTGCTTTGTATGCTTCCGCCACCAATTAGTTCATGCGGCCTAGCGCCGGCCGGCACCCAACCACTACTGTTAGTTGATGCTATATGCCGACGCTGCCATGGCTGCTCCGGTAGTCTCTGAGTCGGCTGCTGCGGTCGTCCGCCATCTGGAACAGAATCCGCATGCCCCCACCACCATTGTCGCTGCCACGGCTGGCCTGGTCGTCGCTGCGACACGTGTTTCGCCTCTCCACGAGGCATCCTAAGGCGCTGTAGACGTGTTAGTCGTTAGAATAACATGCCACAAGTGTTATTCAACTGTAATTGTTTTACTGAGCGTGACTGACACCCCTAGTGTTGCAAATGTCCATAGGCTACGCTGACTGCTTACCATCAGGCAGGTCGTACGCTTGTTTGTCACCTTAGTGGTATAAAAATGGTTTAGTTTGACAATTGGTCCTGGTGGTGGCGCTCCAGTCGAGTTTTGGGAATTTTTTTACATAATCGGACAATACAACGTCTGTGGGATCCACTAGTATACATATAAGAGTTGGTCGTTAACGTAATAGGATACCCTTGTTCATAACGTATTCTTAGCCTTTCTCATTTCGCCAGATGCTTTTATTATATAGCTCGCAAGTGATTTTCATTCAACAGTACACATAGCGACACCTCAAGCTAGGATGTTCGATATTTGTACGGTGCTTATGTCGCACGCAATAAGAGTGAAAATGGTGATGCGAGTGTGTAACATGACTTGTCGTTGTGTGTACATTACGCCGTCAAAAATCAACTTTGTTATCACAGAAACGAAGTGTAATGTGTTTTAAAAGGCTTTCCGTATAGCCATTTACTGATTACTGGCTGTACCTGCGACTTTTATTAGACATATCATTTATGAAGTGAAAACTTCTTTAGCGGCGTTGTGCACTTTTTGGGATGAGTAAAAAATGTTAAACTCGCGTCAGGACACGTGACCGCAACCGTAAGATTTTGGTGAGAATTAGAACTGTTCGCTGCAGCGCTAAAACATTAGTTCCCTCTAATTAAACAATTAAAACATGAAGCGCTAGATCGTTCATAGGGCATTATTTTCTCGCGACCAAAATGTTGTTAGCGCCATGAAATTGTTGGCGCTTACGCGTTTAACGTAGTTTATCAACATCGCTGTTTGGTTTAAGCGACGCAAGGTGCTTGTGCAAGTGTGCGTGTATGTTTGAGTTTTAGAGATTGGCGATGATGATGCTGCTAATGATGATGGAGCAAGAGTCGTTGAAATTATGGATGAAAGTTGAATTTTCTGAGAGATAAACTTTTTAATGTAAAATAATTGTAATAGTTCTGAAATATTAAATTTTTAATGTAATATAAATTGTCATGTTTGTGTACGATAGCGCAATAAATGAATATTGTATTTTACTACATACATGATAGTACTTTTATACTGATAAATAAGGCAGTTCGTGCGAAATTATTCCCTAACCATTCTAAAATATTAAAAATGCACAAAGTTAATGTTCAAGTTTTCACTTCTGCCGGCACTCCCGGAGTGCAACTCGTTTTTTTTATTCTTTCCGGAGGCATACAAGCATTAAGTATCACTGGCGCGATACCTCCTCTGCTGCTTACACCGCCACTCCTTGGCACAGCTTACTAGTGACCTGACCTCACTCACACGCAGGATCACAACAACCATAAACGAAGTTGTTATTTGTTGTTTAAGCGCACGTTACTACGTACTCGGCAGCTTACTGGTAACAGTGCTCATTTCCATGAATCCCAGGACAATCCCATCCCATACCTCCACAACCCTGAGGGAAATCTAGATCTTTCTTAGGTTAGGTCATACGTCTTTCGAAATATAATTTTTCCTCACGATGTTTGATGACAAATACGGTTATAAATCCGAAAAGACGAATTTAGTGGTAGGTACATGTCCCCGCCAGGATTCGAACCAGTTTTTTCTCCCACTGAGCTATCACTGCTCTCATACAAGGATCACAATTATACATACATATTCCACGGTAATAAATGAACTGTCATGTATTAGGCTCATTAAACAAACCGAATGACTCCAAACTCTAAGGGTTATCTTGTTACCATTGAAGAGTCCACTGTCTACTTTCAAGAAACATCATCAGACTCTTGTCAAGGGAATAGCCTATGGAGAACCGATGAGAGCTATTTTACAAGTAGCTAAATTCACCGCTGTGTGTCTGGGGGGGTGAAGCAGAACGCGCGGCTCTTATTGGCTAGATCGCGGATTATCAGCTTATCGGTTAAAATATTCTCTCATTGGTCACTAGGCTAGAATCGTTGAGATATTTAGGCGCTAAAACACAACGCTTTGTGTGTCTTCGTTGGCAGTCGATTGGTTTGTTGGTTTGTGATGTCAAGCGAATTTTTCGCGGAACCCTAAAGAACGGAACTGAATCTTCACATGAAAAAACTATGCGAATTTACAGAAATGGCTATCAGAACGATACCCCAGGGTTGGATAATCTGAGAATTTGGCAAAAACAAAATGGGATAGCGGGCGTCCCACGGGAATCGAACCCGGTGCGCAAATGGATACCTCTTGTATTGCGAGCCCGGGAGACTGTGGGACTAGAAATTGACGATTCTTTTGCGTGTACATAAAGGAATTTGATGATTTTGGTTCTATTTTAGTTAACTCTCGGCCAAAAACTGTTTTTTTTTTCTATACTTACGGTATGCCTTCCGAAGTTGAAGTCCTCTCCTTAGTTTATTGAGGAGTTGCTGTGTTAGCAGCAGTGATACTTAAGGTACTACAAGCGTTTATAGGCTTTGATAACTGCTTTACATCTGGTGGGCCGTATGCTTGTCTGCCGATGCTACAGTCGTGATTTACGAGTAAGTGTTTTATTCCAATTGTGATATGTCGGAATTGGTTTCCAGAGGAAGTCTTCAGGACTCTCTTTCAGGGTAACTCTCCTTTACTACGTCACCTTTTCGACATAAAAAATAAATGCTAAGTACAATAATATTTATCGAATCGAAGAGTCCGGACGTGACCGAAATCGGGCGACTGCCCCCCAACGATACGGTAAGCTATTTGTCAATACTCTACACTGGAATAACACGTTTTGATACTTGCAATAAATAATAATAACAACTTTCTTTAACAATCAGACATGATACGAGTAGTTACGGTAGGCGTCCGTCTGTCTTCTGTTATAGCCCAGTACCAATAATCCATCTGAATGCGAAGAAAACAAAGATAATGGTATTTGAAAGAGAAGAATCCAGAACTAATGTAAGGATTACGATTGATGATGAAGTGTTGGAACAAGTGGATGAGTTTGTATATCTTGGATGCGTTTTCAGCAGGGATGGAAGGTACACCGCAGATGTAGAAAGACGAGTGAGTGCTGGGAATAGCGTGAATGGAGCGTTGGGAAAACTTCTTGGCAGTAATGACCTGAGCTAGAAGGCACAACTCGCTATACACAATGCAGTGTTGGTCCCAACGCTAACTTATGTAAGCGAGACCTGGGTATGGCAGAAAGAGCATGAAAGTAGAATAAACGCGGTCGAAATGCGAGCGCTGCGCAAAATTTGTGGCGTAAGGCTTGTAGACCGCATTCGCAATGATGATTTGAGAAACAGAGTTGGTCTGAAAGAGAGCGTCGGTGTTAAAATAAGAAGAGGCATGCTCCGTTGGTTCGGACATGTAGAAAGAATGCAAGATGAAAGAATGACGAAGCAGATATACAATGCAAAAGTGGAAGGATGTAGGAGCCGGGGAAGGCCAAGACTTACCTACCATGACCAAATTGGTCATGTTCTATCAGAAGGTGATGTTCCTGACATCCTAGAAACCGGCGAGCGTGCATGAGAAGAGCAATGAATGTTAAAGAAGCGAGTGAGATATGTAAGGATCGAGTCACGTGGCGCTCGGTTCTGTCTGCCTACCCCGCAAGGGATTTGGCGTGAAGTTATAGATAGATTGACCAATAATCCATCCTTATCTCATTACAATAGCCTAATAATTTTCTACACATTCGCAATAGTCCCAATACCTTCCGAGTCCTGCTTATGGGTATTTGGTTCCATCGATAATCCTAGGAGTGGCTCACGGCGGCGTCGGGTGTATTACATTACATTAATCTACCCAAAGGGGGCACTGCTTGTTGAATCTACATCCCCGCGCACGCCTATCATATAACCGGGATATCTATCACCCGTGAGCATAGAAAAGTATAATATCTTTCGATCATCGACTCTAAAAATTAGTCTGCTTTAAATTTTTTTGCATAGTGAATAGATTTAGGCGTTATTTTGCGAAAGTAAAATTTACATGCAAAATGTCCTAGCCGGCTTTCGTCACCAATTACGGCACCCACCCTGCTTCGGTCGCCACGCCTCGTCTTCTGCAGTCGTCCCCGTGATTGCTCGCTATCTGGAACAGGAACCATGCACCCGCCGCTGTTACCGCGATGGTAGCAACACGACGGCATGATGCAGCTACTAACGGTAGTGGATAGGTGCCGACCGGCGCTAGTTCATATTAATTGATTAATGGAAGAAACATACAAAGTAGGTGAGATCAAACTGCATAAAATTATTACAATCTTATCTACGCAAAATATATTTTGGCTCGTCTAATACATTCCGAGATATAATTTGGAATTTATCATTTAAGTCGTGCAGGAATAGTGCAGTGCCAATACATGTATTCTATTAAAAAATCCTGCACTGCAGCAGTCCCGTCACGGCACTGCCACTGCCGCAGCGGAAGCACTTTACATCAGGTTGGCATATTTTTGTATGCCTCACGATGTTGTGAAAAATGTTTCTATATGTGCCTTTTGTGCCAAATTATTTATTTGCCATTAGGCCCTCACGTACATTTAGATACGTCTTACATTCCAATTATTGTATCTTATTAATATTTCAGTCTTGATTTCTCTTTTTTAATCTACCAGCATTTTGAACATGACCATTGACGAAGAAGAAATGCCAAAAAATCTTACCAACATTTTTTCAAATTGTCAATTTCTGTAACAATAAATTTATGTCTTGGTAATACATGTAATGGTGTATACCATTATGTACACTGAATGGAAAACGAACATAAAAATATACAAAGTATCAAGTGACAAGGAGCGTAGTATACAGTGATGACAACAAGTTTTGATCGCTACCACGCATCGTTAAGTGATTGGCCCTTATGCCCAGTCGTCGGACGGACAGACTTTATGCACCCACTGTGTTTTATGTACGGAACAGAGCTGCGAAAACTACTAAAACATTTGTTTTTGGGAACTATGGGTTCTGTACGAGTCGTTAGTGAACCCCTGTGTAAGTTACTACAACAATCGAATGGGGGTGCAAATGGTTCATCGTTAGCTTTACAGTCAGTTTTGACGCAGTGGTTGTTAAGGCTACTTTGACACTAACGCTCATGGGTTCGATTCCCACACAGGACAAACATTTGTGTGCATGAACATGTCTGTTTTTCTAGTGTCCCGGGCGGCGAACTTCGCGGCTTTCCGCAGGTTCACTCATGCTTGGCACGGAAGAAGAAGTGCTGAAGAATTAGCTGAAAAAGCTGGCTCGGGTTGCTAAATTAAATTATAGTACGCTTATACGGCAACGAACGCGTAAGCGTGAATGTCGCTGCCTCAGAATGGGAAGAATCGGATATAGAGACAACGGAGTAGAATAAATAATTTGTAGGGAGCGGAGAATCACCCGCGGCACGAATAGAGCGTCAGCATTTTTTAATTCGAGGTTTTTCCAAGGAACTACAGCATGGAGTTCTTCAAAGAAATGCGTGAACAGGTTTTTAGAGGGTCGGCAACGCATGAGTGACGCCCCTGGTGTTGCAAATGTCCATAGGCTACGGTGACTGTTTAACATCAGGCAGGCCGTATGCTTGATTGCCACCTTAGTGGTATAAAAAAAAAAGCATGTGCCGTTCGCATCTCCCGCGATTCGGGTTAAAGGACACGAGGTCTGTGGAGCTATGAAAGGTGGTGGGTTCTGTTTGTGTTGCACTGCGTGGTTTTAGGAGAGACAGGGCGTATCATAGCAGCCTGTCTGAGAAAGTGCCTCTACCTCACAAAAAACCGCAGCCAAATAACAACCCCGTGGAGTCATTATGTTCCTGCGTGTAAGTGAATGAGGTCACCAGTAAACTCTTAAGGACTAAACTTTTCACCACTCAGCTAACAAATAACTAGCAGAGAGGTGGATAGGGAGGCTGTTATCATCGTGCAAATGATACTTAATGTATTGCAAAAGGCTTACGTTATTCCATATACTAAAGTTACCAACCCTTCCTCTCTTTCAGAGTATCGCCCCATCTCTATACTTCCTATCCTCTCTAAAATACTAGAACACGTATACAAACAGCTTCATGCATATTTAGCTACAAATAATCTTCTTAGTCAGTTTCAGTCTGGATTTCGTCCCTCACATAGCTTCCGTTAGTTCCGTAGTTACCGTCAGTGCCTTGCTTCATATTACAGACTATATTCGTAATGCAATGGACAGGCAACAACTTACGGTTATTGCCTTTCTGGACTTTAGCAGTGCTTTCAATTCGGTGTTTTTCGTTGTTTTACTTGAGACTCTTCGTGCACTTACGTCTCATCTTCCGCAATCTCATGGAGTGACTCCTATCTCCGTAATCGACAGCAGTGCGTCAAGGTGGTAGACAGTTTTTCGGGTTGGTCCCCCTTAAAAGCGGGTGTTCCACAGGGCAGCGTATTATCTCCACTCCTTTTCTCGGTTCCAAATAACCTCCGTCATTTCTTCTTCTTACCATCTGTATGCAGATAATCTACAAATATATCGCCATTTTACACTCTCAAATAGTTACTCAGCTTAATGCTGTTAGGGACTGGGCTTCATCGTTTGGTCTACTGGCAAACCCCCTTAAATCACAGTCGATGATTATCGGTAGTACCGGAAACAGATCCGTCGTGCAAAGCGATGTCGTTATATCTGTTTTTACTGTATAAGGAAATTATATAATATACCGAAATTATCACAAAATGGCGGCGCGATGCATCACAGTCCTCACTCAACAATAACTAATTCTTTGATTCTTTAGCTATCAAGTGGTGTAATTTAATTGTGTATGTAAACGACATGTAGCAAATTTAAAGACGTATATTCACGTAAAAAACACTACACTAATAGAACATACATGATATACACTTGTAGGTACTGCTCCGATCAAAGGTAATAGAAAAACAAGATTTTATTTTATAATACTGTTGGTAAAATAAATCTATATATATTTATTATTGGCTCAGAAACGGTGCGGCGGTGTTCAAAGAAACTTGGGGGCTTAAAACAAAGGCATAGGGATTTCAAAGAAAAATTTTGTAATATTTCAAGGGACAAAAAGACGGCGCGTCAAAAGGTTTCTCAAAATACATATTTAATAATGTTTTTAGTGTATGACAGAGAACGAGCCAAGTTCTCAAACTTGAATATTGAATGTAAAATTGCAGTCTTTTATGAGCATATACTTCGCGTTATTCCTTTATAAAATAATTGGGTCTAGACTGAAGGAGGATTCTGTTCTTTTATCAGACACCTTAAATATATGTGTAGGTATAGATAACTTGCGATCATATCATACAATATGTAGTACAATGACCAATTTTAATTTACTTTACCACTAGTGGGTGAATTGGAAATAAATTAATTTATTTGTTGTTGATGAAGAATGTGAGGGAAATATTGAAAGAATAATGAAAGCAGGAGCTCTTTTAATATTTCCATTTTAGTGTAGGACCAATAAACTCCTCACAACCCCAATAATATGTTATTCTCGATCTTGGCAAGTAACAACATGTCGAGCAAGTTAACCAACATTGATGTATGGTAGTGAAGCATGGGTATAGCAGAAGGAACCTGAAAGTTGTAGAAATGAGAGCGCTGTAAAGTATGTTTGGAGTTAGGATATTTGGGAGAAATAATGTAATGTAGTGGCAATAATTAAAAATGGTATACTGAACTGAACTGAACAGAAATAGTGGAAGATACTTTGGAAATAATGAATGACAAAGGAGTTACGAAAGTAGTGTATCAAGCATGAGTGAGTGGAGATGTCGGCTGAGGCTGCCATGGACGCAACAAATATCAGTTGTTAATAGGCCCAAATTAAATACACCCGTATCCGATGAGCATGCATGAAGAAGTTGATGAATGTAGAAGAAGCGAAAGAAGTATGTTTTGATGAGGCAGAGACTGTGCATCAGCACCTGGCGTTCCACAGTCTTTGCCTATCTAGTGATGGTATGCATATAATTTCTTTGTTGTAAACATTAGTGAGTACAGATATTGTCGTAATTTGATCAAGGAAGACATGACGCAAGACATCATTTCAACAATGTTTAATATTTTAAATAATTGGATAGATACGAGATTGACGAGCTCAGTGGCTCAGTCGTGAATGACGCGCGTGGCTTTGGGAAACATTTGTGTGCATGAACATGTCTGTTTGTCTTGGTCTGAATGTTTTAAGATAGGTAGGGCGCCTCAAAGCAGCCCGTTTGGTGAAGTACCTCCACCTCACAGAAAAACGCAGTCAAATAACAACTCCCTAGAAGGTTGTTGTGTTCCTGCGTATGAGTGAGGTCACCAGTAAGCTCCCAAAGAGTTGCTGTGTAAGCAGCAAATGAGGCATCGCGCGAATGATAATGAATATACGCAAGCGTTAATAAGCTGCGGTACCCGCTTTACATCAGGTGGGCCGTAAGCGTGTATGCCTCCCGACGTAAAATAAAAAAAAAAGATATATGCCAGCCGGGACTTGGCCACGTTTTTCACTTATAATCTTGACGAATTAAATTTACATAATTGGCCACTCTTAAAAAATTGAAGCAATGAATTTCACAAATTTCGAAATATAAAATTCTCTAACTAAATTTTAAATCAACAGATATCAGAATACTAATGGAAACTAATGAAAAATTGTTTTCTTTAACATGCAAATATTAATTTGAAATAATAAACGTTAGCTTTTCTATGTATATACTTTGTATTTGCCGAACTTTTGTATTTTGTTTTTTTTTTAATAAAATCTCGTTATCTCTAGAATTACATATACATAAACATAAAAAGCAAACCCTTATCGGAATGCATAATTTCATCCAAATCGTTTGAACCGTTTCCGAGATATACAAAATATATTTTTATTTTGATATATATGTATGAAATAAATTTATAAGAATTAAAATTGATTATTTATGATATGAATATATTATTATTATATTATATTAATATATATAACTCCTAGGATCTTACAGTTTACACCTCACTCACTTCCAGGAACAACAACTTTCAAGGGATTTTTATTTGGCTGTGACTTTCTTTTCTTTAGGTGGAGGTACTTTCCCAGACGGGCTGCTTTGATACACCCTACCTCTCTTAAAAACATCTAGCCCAAAAGACAAAGGCAGACTTTGTACAAAATTCGTCTGCGTGGGCGCTGTGTTCCGGTTTGAAGGGTGAGATATGGCCGAGAAATTACTGGGTACTGTGACGAAACAGACTTAGGTCACAAGATTGGCAGCGCGCGAGTAACATCCCCGTGGTGTGAGTGTCAATGGCTGCGGTGACCGCTTACCATCTAATGCGGGCCGCATGCTTGTTTGTCAATCTAGTAGTATATAAAAAAAACCTACCAACCCTCACAAATGTTTGACCCGTGTGGGAATCGAATCCACGAGCGTTGGCGTCAAAGTAACGTAACAGCGTGACTCGCCACTGCGCCACCGAGTTGCAATCGAACTCATGGAGTCGATATGGGAGACAGCATAGATTTTTAAACTATCTTATAGAACACTATGCCATAGCCATACACGCAGCCCAGAGCACGCTATCGACAATTTACAGAAACTAATTTGGGCACGTCACTCGACACCGGCGACGTCACGGGAGATACGCGCGCGCTGACGTTTCAATCTGTCACTTGACGTTTATCGGTTTTGGCGGGAAATTAATTGAATCACATTTATCAATGATATGACGAGATAGCCATAGTGTCACCATGGCTATCTCGCCTTAACCAATTTAGTGAACAATTCTTTCAACGATATTCATTTTTTATACATGTAATTTGATCTAATGCTTTGTTTGCTTCCGCCACCAATTACTTAATGAGAACTAATGCCGACCGGCGCTAGTTCGCATGAACTTTTTGGTGGCGGAAGTACTCGAAGCAGGTTAGATCGAATTACATGTAAATTTTAGTTTGGCAAATAACGCCAGAATCTGTTAAGATATATTTTTGTAGCTTTATGGTAGCAATGAAGCGCACGGACGGCCTGATAGTAAGCCGTCATCGTAGCTTATGGATACTTGCAGCACCAGGCGTGCCACTCGGGCGTAAACCTTATCGCGCTTTTTTGAAGAATCTTATGCTTAGAATACATCTTCACACACTGTAACTGCGATGGTCGCGTACTGTGCGGTGTCACCAAAGTTTTCTACCGAGAACTCCTTAAGTTGTGGAATAAAATCCCAACCGAGGTTTTCCCAAGGGACTACAGCATAAGGTTGTCAAAGAAAGGAGTGAAGAAGTCTGTCTGGAATTTAAAATTTCGTCATACTGTTTTCGAATAATTGAAATTCGAAGAGAAAATTTTCGCAAGTAAGATAGGTTACCGTATATAACGTCAAGTCCCTTGCAGGATAGGCAGAGAGAACCGAGCGATCCTTACATACCTCACTCGCTTCTTTAACATTCATTGCTCCTTTCATGCACGCTCGCTGGTTTCTAGGGTTCCTGACCTTCTGATAGAACACGACCAATTTGATCATGGTAGGTAAGTCTTGGCCTTCCTCGGTTCCTACATCCTTCCACTTTTGCGTTGTATATCTGCTTCGTTATTCTTTCATCCTGCATTCTTTCTACATGTCCGAACCAACAGAGCATGCCTCTTCTTATTTTAAGTTTAAATTCCATTATGTAACTGTACAATATATTCAAAATATATTTCACAAGCAATGTTTCCCACAGTCTCCTTGTGAGAGTGCGGACAAGAGCGCCGCTTTGTGTTCCTCCGACCGTGAGTGCTGGATTACCATACGTTTTAGCTCAAAGGACCATTGGTGTATATTGAAAACAGATTTTCAGAGTCGTATCTATCTATCTATAACTTCTCGGCAAATCCCTTGCGCGGTAGGCAGAGAGATGAAAACCGAGCGCCACGTGACGCGATCCTTACACACTTCACTCGCTTCTTTAACATTCATTGCTATTCTCATGTACGCTCGCCGGTTTCTGAGGCTCCTGACATCACCTTCTGATAGAACACGATCAATTTGGTCATGGTAGGTAAGTCTTGGCCTTCCTCGGCTCCTACAACCTTCTACTTTCGCGTTGCATATTGCTTAAAAATACATTTACAGTCTTCTTGGCGTTATTCCGTTTTCTAGTCTATTAAGATTGGCGGGGTCCGCCACCTAAGACTAAGGATTTGGCGAAGATACTAATTTTTACATGGAGCGACTACCATGGAACCTTGACAACCCAGAGGGAAATCCAGATCTTTCTTAGATTACGTCACACGTCTTTCGAAATATGCTGGTTTCCCCACAATGTATGCAATATGTACGTATATTGAAGTGATAACTTCTTATGGGTGGGTAAGCCGCTTCGTTACGTAACGCGATACGGCGTCAGTCTGTCTGGCTTCCCTTTCTCTCACGCATACGACAGCTTTAATTATGTGTAGATTAGTTTAAGTTATCACTTCTGTCAGGCGTCCCGAGACGCACATCTTTTTTTTTATTATACAACGTCGGGAGGTATACAAGCGCACGGCCCACCTGCTTGTATGCATCCCGACGTTGTATAAATGAAATTTACAACACATTTTTAATTGGAATGGAAATTAATTTATTGGAATATTTAAAGGAGCTTTAAGTTAGGTTTTCGATATCCCGCAATGGTGTCGTTAAGCTAAATTGGTCGTTACAGGTTGGTTTATATCGAATTAGTTACAGCGTTGTAACTAATTGACTGGGTACCTCGAAAACGGAACGCGGTAGGGTTACTCTCTACACAAATTCCATGACATGGCAATTCCAATGTGTAGTACTATCTATAACTTCACGGCAAATCCCTTGCGGGGGTAGGCAGAGAGAACCGAGCGATCCTTACATATCTCACTCGCTTCTTTAACATTCATTGCTCTTCTCATACATGCTCGCCGGTTTCTAGGGCTTCTGACATCACCTTCTGATAGAACACGTTCAATTTGGTCATGGTAGGTAAGTCTTGGCCTTCCTCGGCTCCTACATCCTTCCACTTTTGCATTGTATATCTGCTTCGTCATTCTTTCATCCTGCATTCTTTCTACATGTCCGAACCAACGAAACATGCCTCTTCTTATTTTAACACCGACGCTCTCTTTCAAACCAACTCTGTTTCTAACATCATCATTGCGAATACGGCGTGCAAGCGTTACGCCACAAATTTTGCGCAGCGCTCGCATTTCGACCGCATTTATCCTACGTTCATGCTCTCTCCGCCATACTCAGCTCTCGCTTCCATAAGTAAGCGTTGGGACCAGCACTGCATTGTGTTTAGCTAGCTGTGCCTTCTGGCTCAGGTTTTTACTGCCAAGAAGTTTTTAAAATGTGTAGTACTATATTAGAAATGAGGAAACGCCGATATTACCGATGTCGCCGAGGAGGAAAACGAGGAGGACACACAAGCAATGTTCTAAACGGTTTTGTTCTCAATGTGCATATTTTTTTTTATATTATGTCGGGAGGCATACAAGCATACGGCCCGCCTGATGTAAAGCGGGTGCCGTAACCTATTAACCCGTTGAGGCCCAGACGGTTGAATTCCGCCATGCGCGTTACGGCAACAAGTATATAATGGGCCTCAATTAATTAACGCTTCCGATATATTAAGTATCGTACGTATTAATGCATGTAATTAAGCAGCCCGTCTGGGAAAGTACCTCCACCTCACAGAAAACCGCAGCCAAGTAACAACTCCCTAGAGTGTTGTTGTGTTCTTGCGTGTGAGTGAGGTCACCAGTAAGCTCCCAAGGAGTCGCTGTGTAAGCAGTAGAGGTAGCATCGCGCGAGAAATGCTTAGTGCTCATAGGCTACGGTAACCACTTAACATCAGGTGGGCAATTTACGTCCCGTCGTTGTATAAAATAAATCATACAAGTGTGAATTGATGGGGTTCTATTGGTGGACCAAGTCATGGACTTGTTATCTGAACACCATCCCTTTTTTTTCCAATAATTTTCCATTCATTAAGGTGTTCCATTATAACGAAAAAGAAACAGAATTCGCGGACTATAATAAAAAACAAAGTTGTTAAACAATGTATTAGTTTATTTTAAGCGTTCGCAGGCTACGGTAACCGTTGTTTAAAGAAAAAAACAACATACATGAATGGATACATCGGTTACCACGTACCAAGTTTTATATATATTTTTATACAACGTCACATACTAGCATAAGGCCCACATGGTGTAAAGCACCTCTGCGGCTAACACAGCAAATTCTTAGGAGCTTACTGATGACCACACTCACTCGTAGGAACACAACAACCCCCCAGGTAGTTTTCACGTGGAGGTACTTGCCCAGACGGGCTGCTGGCTTGAAAACACCCAGACCAATGCGTTCGTGCACACCAATGTATGTCCTGTGTGGGAATTACACTCACGAGCGCTGGTGTCAAAGTAGGGTTACTAACCACAGCGCCACCGAGTTCGTCCAAATAAAAATGTAAGATAGGTAAAGCAGCAGCCCCTCTATGAAAGTACATCCACCTCACAGAAAATCGCAGCCAAATAACAACTGGAGGGCTGTTGTGTTCCTGCGTGTAAGTGAGGTCACAACTCCTTAGGAGCTTACCTAAGGAGTTGCTGTGTTAGCAGCAGAAGTGGCATCGCGCTAGTAATATTT
Organism: Pyralis farinalis; assembly: GCA_947507595.1. Taxonomy (NCBI): domain Eukaryota; kingdom Metazoa; phylum Arthropoda; class Insecta; order Lepidoptera; family Pyralidae; genus Pyralis; species Pyralis farinalis. Next base: position 6,618,991 of record OX382263.1, read on the forward strand.
ATTGCGAGCGTTTATAGGCTTTGGTAACCGATTTTCATCAGGTGGACCGTATGCTTGTAAGCCTCCCGACGTCGCGCGTCGTATAAAAATTCTATAGTCTATTAAAGTTGAGTTATGTCAAAATCCCTAGTCTTCAGTAAATCTTGGGGTTCCGTACCGCGGTATTCCCGCTACACGTTAAAAACAATATTTGTCATAGTTTGATAGATCTCTGTAGTCTAGTGAAGGGATGTGACGATAAATTTTATCGATATTCGAGAGAAACGAATTTTAAGCAAGCTCTATCTTACTATTTTTTTATATGTTGAAAGGGTTACAGACATACAGCCCACCTGATTTAAAGCGATTACAGTATCCTATGAACGCTTGCAATACATTAAGTATAACCCGCGCGATGTCACCCCTGTTGCTAATACTACAACTCTTTAGGTTACTAGTGATTTTAATCTCACGCAGGAACACAACAACTCTCCAGAGAGTTGTTATTTGACTGCGGTTTGCTGTGAGGTACATCACCAGGCGGAATGTTTTGATGCGCCCTGTATCCTTTAAAATTAGATGTTTTAGAGACAAACAGACATGTTCGTGTGCGCAAATGTTTGCCCTGAGTGGGAATCGAACCCACGAGCGTTGGCGTAAAAGTAGTGTTAACTAACCACTACGTCACCGAGCTCGTAAAAATGTATCAATAACTTTACGTCAAGTCTCTTGCGCAGTATGTAGATAGAACCTGCTCCTGTGGAATGAGTTCCCTGCCGAGGTTTTCCCAGGGGACTACAGTATAGGGTTCCTCAAGAAAGGCCTGAAGAGGTTCTTACAGGGTCGGCAACGCAAGAGTGACACCCTTGGTATTGCAAATGCCCGTAGGCTACGGTAACTGCTGACCATCAGGCAGGCCGTACGCTTGTTTGCCACCTTAGTGGTATAAAAAAAAAGAACCAAACCCCACAATACTCAGTTCTTACACACCGCTCGCTTTTTCTCATTCATGGCTTTTCTTAATCTCCATCGTTTTTAGGGTTCCGTACCCAAAGGGTACAACGGAACCCTATTACTGAGGCTCCGCTGTCCGTCCGTCCGTCCGTCCGTCCGTCCGTCCGTCCGTCCGTCCGTCCGTCACCAGGCTGTATCTCATGAACCGTGATAGTTAGATAGTTGAAATTTTCACAGATGATGTATTTCTGTTGCCGCTATAACAACAAATACTAAAAAATAGAATGAAATAAATATTAGAGGGGGCTCCCATACAACAAACGTGATTTTTTTGCCTTTTTTATAGATAATGGTACGGAACCCTTCGTGCGCGAGTCCCACTCGCACTTGGCCGATTTTTTAACCATAGTCTTGCAAGTCAAGCTTATTTTCTGTATAAATTGCGTTTGACGAGGTCGGTGGCGCAATGGCTAGTAAAGCTACTTTGACATCGGTTCGTTTCCCACACATGACTAACATTTGTGTTCATGAACATATCTGTTTGTCTTGTTCTTGGTGTTTTTAGGAGAAGTAGGGTTCAAAGCAGCTCGTCGTCTGGGTAAATACCTCGCAGAATACTGCAGCCAATTAACAACTCCCTGGAAGGTTGTTGTATTCCTGCGTATAAGTGACGCCACCAGTAACCTACTAAGGAGTTTCTGTGTTAGCAGCAGAGACGGCATCGCGCGAGCGGTACTTAATTTACTCCACGCATTCATAGGCTGCGGTAATCTATATCTTCACGTCAAGTCCCTTGCGGGGTACAAAGAGAACAAAGAACAAAGTTCTTTCACACCATCTCACTCGCTTCTTTAACACCCATTCAGTACTATCTTAGTATTCAGGACATATTTCCTCAAACGTTTCGTATAAAATTACTCTAAAAATCCGAAAGTTACGTTTGAGAACAGAACTAGCCCCAAAGTAAGCGAAGCTTGTGTTATGGGTACTAGACAACTGATAAACATACGTAAATACATTTATTTTTTGTAAATACATACTTATCATACATAGAAAATACCCAGACCAAGACAAACAGACATGTTCATGCACACAAATGTTTGTACTGTGTGGGAATCGAACCCACGAGCGTTGGGGTCAAAGTAGTGTAACAACGCGTTTCACCACTGCGCCACCGAGCTCGTCAAATAGATATAGATACGAATAGTGGCAATATTAAGTTTATAAAATCATGGAATATCTTTTATTTGCCAGAACATTCAACAAATTACAAAGGTCGTGTATTACAAATAGATAGACACAGTATGTTCATCTTATATTCTAAAGGTATGCAAATATTTTAATACAAGGACACAGGAAGAAAATTATTATTTCGAATTTCGCTATACCTATGCTGACATTCCTTCACAAATATTTTTTTTTTTCTTTCTGTATTATTAATTTATGTCATATACATTATAAGTTAAGGTTACCTGTGGACCTGTGTTGTATAAGTTTTCTGATATAAAATTATTCCAATGTTATGTACAAAGTTTTAATAATATTTATTTAAATCGATATATATGAATAATCAAAGAGAATCACATCCCTACGCTCCGCATGAGACGACACAAGAAAAACGTCTTTATGTTACACCTGAGCTCTATTCCGACCCAACGACTAGATACTTTGCTTTTATTTTGCTTTTTAAAAAGAATACCCACCGAGTTGCGCCGGCTTTTGTACATAATATTGTCTCTATTCTGTTTTAAAATGTATCTATAGGATTTTTAGTGTCATTTTATATGAAGCGTTTGAGGAAAATTGTTCTTAAGATGGTATTGAATGAATTTATCGTCTCGTATTCGTATTTTTAATTTCGAATGAGTATTTGATTGACTATTTTAGTTGGGCTACGACATTGTTAACCTAATAACAAACTGTAAAACCGAAATGCATTATGATATAACCATATATTGCGAAAAATACAAGTTTTACAACGAAGCAGCGCTATGGGACACTCAACGGAAAAAAGTCATGGAACTTGCCGATATCGTGGGCCTAACGTAATTTTATTTATTTTTGATAAACTTCAAAATAATACTTGAGAACTTCATCCATTTTGAATTGATTTCGATGTATATTTTTATGTAACATGTTTACGTATCTGTACGTGATGGATTTTTTAAATTGAAAGAGTAGAGAATCTAGCGAACAGCCTAGATTTTCTTTAGATCTAATTTGTTCGTATGAACGCACTAATCTCGGGAACTATCAGTCAGATTGAAATAATATATATTTTTGTATTAGATAGCTCAAATTTTAAGGAAGGTAATGAGCTATTTGACGAGCTCGGTGGCTCAGTCGTGAATGACGCGACTTTGACACCAACGCTCGTGGGTTCGATTCCCACACAAGGCAAACATTTGTGTGCGTGAACATGTCTGTTTGTCTTGGTCTGGGTATTTTCTATGTATAATAAGTATGTATTTACAAAAAAATAATATTTACGCATGTTTATCAGTTGTCTAGTACCGATAACACAAGCTTCGCTTACTTTGGGGCTAGATGGCGCTGTGTAATTTGTCCGACAATACTTATTTATTTATTATTATTCAGCGGCGCGATACGAACCTTGTAAGCTGAGCAAAACAAAAAAGAGAAATTTAAAACGAGGGTCCTACAGGATAGCGGGATAAGCGCGGATGAAGTCGCGGAGTGCAACTAGTCTTAGATAAAATTAATTTAATTAGAATGATAATTAAGTCTAAAACTAGCTCGACTTTAACGAAGCAAAACAAATACAATGCGATTCTGCGAAGATGAATAGATTACTATACGATCGGCAACGCACAGGTGTCGCTCGTGTTGCAATTATTCGGCGGCTGTTTAATATCGTGCAAGCCGTACCTACGCCAGTTTAATAGTGTCTTAGTATCCTTAGTTGTATAAAAAATGATTATAGAATCGTTTAAAGTTAAACCTCTGCTCTGTGTATGTAACACAATAAATATAAGTCGTTTTTTGACATTGCATCATATGATCAAATAGAACTGGAGGCAGAAAAATCCAATACAATTTTCATTTCAGGGTAGGACCAATAACTCCGTGCCATTGAATTTTCGGCGAAATCCACAGAAATCTCGGCCATATGGTAACGGGATATATGAATACAAAACCTAAAAGGTGTCTTTCAAATTGGAAATAAAAAACTTGTTCTTTCTAGCGTTGTCCCGTTTCTTATCCATTATGATTGGCGAGGTCCGTCTAAGCTTCAGCGTTTAGTGAAGATACTGATTTTGACATGAAGCTTCTGATCTGTCCTCCTAGAGGGAAATCCAACTTTCTTAGGTTACGTCATATATTTCAAAATGGAATTTCTTGGACAAACGGGTTTCCTCTCTTCCCCACCAAGCAAGTGGTAATTGCAAATCTATACTAATATATAACGATGAAGAAATTTTTGTTTGTATGTTTGACTGCGCTAATCCCTGGAACTTACAGTCGGATTTAAAAAAAATAGTTTTACATTGGAAAGCTCAATTCTTGAGGAAGATTATAAGCTATTCAACATCACGATACGATCCTTAGAAGCTGAGGAAAAAGAGAAAGAAAGAAGCGCAGACGAAGTCGCAGGCTGCAGCTAGTAAATTAATCCGTAAACACGAATTGAATTCGAATCACGGATCAGTTGATTAATAGGCTTTTTATTCACTAGGGTAGATTCTTTGTCCATCGCTGGTAAAAAAAGTCCAAAGTATCAAAACATGTCGGTCGCCATACATACCTCAGGAGCAGGTGTCCCATCTCAAAACAATTACATATTAATTTATATTTATACTTAAACGGAGACGATAGTACATTTGTTTTTATTGCCTACACCCTGTGAATGCAGATATGCACAGGCTGTTACAAGATTTATATTCAATAGTAACTGAACCCTGCTGCTTAGTTTTACAACCAATTTCTCTTACTACGAGTATATATAACCTATCTATAACGATAATATTTATCAACGAAGAACGATGTTGTATATAAAATAAATCAGTTGAGAATGCGCAAGCTTGCATTGCCAGAGGAACACCTGGCTCGTCAATTATATAACAATTCAATTTTTTTTTTAATTTGTCGGCTATTTTGGTTATGTTCCTTAAGAGATAAGAACGGTGTTTCTGAACATTCCTATTCTACTTTTTTTTGCTGAATCCGAATCTGAAGTCAAAATTCGAATACTCGAAAAAAACGCACACACAGACAAACAAAGATTTCATATAGGAACGGTGTTCCTGAAAACTATTTAGTGTAAAAATATGAAGTCTAAACCTACCTATCCTATATATATATATCATCGCACCTGTCTCCCATTGGGGTAGACAGAGACTATGGAAGCAAGGTGGTTTTGGGTGCTTTTGATTTGGCCATTTTTCAACATAATATCACCAATTTGATCTATATATAGAGACATCGGCAGGGACCGCCCTAGACGAACCTAGGGCGGTCCCTGCCGATGTCTCCATTCACTCTTGCCCGATACACTTCTTTTGTTTTGTTGTCTTGTTAGTGTCTTTGCATAAGACACAAATTCAAACGTTGTCAATGTCTGTCAATTGATATCATATCACAAATTGCTTTGAGAATTAACTCCATGATATGCATTGGAGGCAGGATTTGTTGGTTGATTTTATTAGTTTTGTCCCTTCGTTGCATTGTCCCTTGCCCGTTTGATAACTTTCATTTTGTATTAGTTTATGAACTATGATAATCTTGATGGCGGTATCGCGTGACATTCTCCGTGTCTATAATAGAAATGTAGTTTTTAATAGAAGCCGCTGGAGTTTAACCGATAACCGAGCATTACTCGGTTTTATAATTGCAAAACTGACAGGTCACAAAAAAAAAACTAAATTTTACTTTATGGCGAGATTTCAATTGCTCGACCCTCAAGATGAAGTTGGTCTTCAACATTGAGAGAGAGATTCTCGTCAAAGCAGTTCGTCTGGGGAAGTACCTCCACCTAACAGAAAACCGCAGCCAAATAACTCTGGAAGGTTGATGTGTTCCTGCCTGTGAGTGAGGTCACCTGTAAGCTCTAAAGGAGTTGCTGTATTAGCAGCAGAGGTGGTGTCGCGCGCGTTATACTTAATGTATCACTCGCGTTTATAGGCTACGATAACCGCTTTACATCAGGCGGGGGCCGTATGCTTGTATGCCTCCCGACGTTGTATATAAAAAGAAATTAAAGGTCCGTGAGCTGTCCCAACGTTCGTGGAGTCCGTCAAGATGTCCTGACATCACATTATACAATTGCGCCTGTCAAACACAATTGAACGCAATCACTGTAGTGATTCGAGATTGGCGTGCCGGAGGCTGGCCGGTAGCTGGCACTTCTCACGATGCGTGGATATGTTACGATCTATATCGTCACGTCAAATCCCTTGCGGGGTAGGCAGAGAGCACCGAGCGCCACGTGACTCTATCCTTACACACCTCATTCGCAGAAGCGAAGAGCAATGAATGTTATAGAAATAACATTCATTGCTCTTCTCGTGCACGCTCGCCGGTTTCTTCTGATAGAACACGAACAATTTGTTCATGGTAGGTGAGTCTTGACCTTCCTCGGCTCCTACAACATTCTAAGTGAAGATATGTTATCATACTATTCCACCACCAATTAGTATATGTGAGCTAAGGTTGATCGGCATCTAAACAGCCCGTCTGGGGAAATACCTCCACCTCACAGAAAACCGCAGCCATATAATAACACGCTGGAGGGTTGTTGTGTTCCAGCGTGTGAGTGAGTTCATTAAAGCTCCTAAGGAGATGTGTTAGCAGCAGAGGTGGCATCATTAGAGTAATTTAATACATTAATACTTCTTCCTAGCGTTATCCCGTTTCCTAATCCATTAGGATTGGCGGGGTCCGCTACCTAAGACTAAGGATTTGACGAAGATACTTGATTTTTTCATCGTGCGACTGCCGTCAGACCGAATATAATTTCTTGGACGTGCGGGTTTCCTTGCGATGTTTTCCTTCATCACCAAGCAAGTGATGACTACAAATATGTACATAAATCAGAAAATATGAATTTAGTGGTACATGCCAGGATTCGAACCCGGCGTTCAGTTTTTATCCACTGGGCTATGATTGCTCTTTAATACAATATTGTGTAGATTAAAAAAAAACACATTGTGCAAGTTCAAATCGCGTGGAGAGAGTTCCCTACGAACGATATGCTTAAATAGTTTATCCCAAATACAAACTTAACATTGTAGTTGACAAAACATGTTTTCCATAGTTTCCAACTGTATATGTAAGTTTGTACAGGTTAAGAGCTAAGAGCAGTTATACATAAAATTCCATTTAATTATATGTAGAGCCCGGTGACACAGTGGTTAGTAACGCTACTTTGACACAACGCTCGTGAGTTCAATTCTCACACAGGACAGATATTTGTGTGCATGAACGTGTATGTTTGTCTTGGTCTGGGTGTTTTTATCTATCATAAGTATGTATTTACAAAAAAAATTGTATTTACGTATGTTCTATCAGTTGTTCAGTACCCATACACATGTTTCGCTTACTTTGGGCCTAGATGGCGCTGTGTAATTTGTCCGACAGTATTTGTTTCTCTTATTACGTATGGCATAAGAGCGGTACAAAAGGCAAAAGTTATGGGGTAGCACATCCCTAAAAGTCAAAGCCAATCTCACCTACACGTGGTCCACCCTACTAAATTATCGTCACGACTAAAACAGTCACGACGTTGGCCCGACTGGGGTAGACCTCATCCCTCACATAAGACCGCAACCAAATAACAATTCCCCGGAGGATTGTTGCAGGAAGCAAGTGAATGAGGCTTCCAAAACGATTCCGAGGAGCGTTTGCGACCGCGGAGGCAACGCTCGAACGAGATCCCTTGTGTCTCAAATGTCTTTAACGTAAGGCTGACCGTATGCTTGTTTGACATCCGACGTGGTATGAAAACAAAGTTTCGCGTCCACTTAATTGTACTTGCAATGTTGAGAAAATTGACAATTTTATTGTAAGATCATAGACTTCTGGGTTTTACTTTAACACGTATAAGGCAAAGAACTTGATTGCTAATGCTCTTGTCTGTATATACATATATGTTCACGCCAGGTCATTTCCGGGGGTAGGCAGAGAGAACCGAGCCTCATAAGACGCGGTCCTTACACACCTGACTCGCTTCTTTAACGTTCATTGCTGTTTTAATGCACGCTCCTGACATCACCTACTGATAACACACCATCAATTTGGTCATGGTCATCCTCGGCATCTACATCCTTTCATTTTCGCATTGTATACCTATCTATTCCGTCATTCTTTCATCGTGCATTCTTTCTACATGTCCGAACCAACGGAGCGAGCCTTTTCTTAATACCGACACTCTCTTTCAGACCAACTCTCTTTATTCAAGTCAATTCCGAAACTTCCTACAAATTTCTTCTGATTAAATTCGTTGTGAGTTCCAAGGCAGCTGTAGTTTAACCCCCGGGATGGCAATGGACTTCACTGTTCTGTTCCTTTTTGGTGGTCGTCGCTGTTAATTCTGGCTACACCGGAGACACAGTGGTGGGAATGAGTGGTGGGCCTGTCAACTCTCTTTATTACATCGTCTTATTTGATCGCGGTCAACAAGCGTTGCGCCACAAATTTTGCGTAATGATCGCATCTCGACCGCATTCATTCTACATTCATGCTCACTAACGTTCATAGGTTACGATAACCGCTTTACATCAAGTGGATGTATTATCATGCCGCCGGACTTTATTTAAAAAAAAAAGATGTATAGCCATAAAAGGCAAACTAAACTCATTACACTTTTCTCCGTCGATGGTTAAAAATGTGACCCACCACTCAATTCGTGCCTAACAAATATTAGCGCAGTCATTAAGGCCCACATGTACCGGAATTACGGACAAACATACGGTCACAATTGGTGATCGTTACATAGATAATCTAGCTATTAAACTAATGGGGGCGAATCGAACGTGAATTAGAAGAAATGGTTTCAATTATATCTATTTTTTTTGTATAGAATGTAGGGAGGAAAGGAAGCTATACCGCCCACCTGATGTCAAGTGCTTCCCGTGGGTCTTGAACGCCTGCTGTATAAGAAGTATTGAGGATTACCACAACCACCACCACCAGTGATAATTACAAATATGTATATGAGGTTTTTGAGAGGGTCGGCAACGCACGAGTGACACCCATGATGCCAACATCCTCATTTTACAATCGCACCGCTCGCTGACGGCTGCGAATCCATCCTCATACACTACAGCCGCAATGGTCGCGTACTGTGCGATTTCAGAGAAGTCTTCTACAACGAACTATCATATCGTGGAATGAGCTCCCTGCCGAGGTTTTCCCCAGCGGCTATAGCATGGGGTTCTTCAAGTAAGGGGTGAGGAGATTTTCACAGGATCGGCAACGCAAAATGACACTCCTGAATATTGCAAATGTCCATAGGCTACGGTGATTGTTTACCATCAGGCAGGCCGTATGTTTCTTTGCCACCTTGGTGGTATATAAAAAAAAAGAAATTCGTAAAGGCGAATTTATTTATTATACATGTCAGTTTATAGTAGATAGCAATTATAATAATGCATGAAGATACCACAACTTCACAAACATGGTCCCTAGCTGGGTATTGCAATTTACACCAACAGTTTTTAAGAGATCATCATCATCAAAGCAGCCCGTCTTTGGAAGTACCTCCTCCTCCCGAAAACCGCAGCCAAATAATAACTCCCTAGAGGGTTGTTGTGTTCCTGCGTGTGAGTGAGGTCACCAGTAAGCTCCTAAGGAGTTGCTGTGTAAGCAGCAGAGGAGGCATCGCGCGAGTGATACCTAATATATCGCAAGCGTTAATAGGCTACGGTACCCGCTTTACATCCGGTGGGCCGTATGCTTGTATGCCTCCCGACGTAGTATAAAAAAAAACCGGCCAAGTGCGAGTCGGACTCGCACACGAAGGGTTCCGTACCATTATTTATAAAAACGGCAAAAAATCACATTTGTTGTATGGGAGCCCCCCTTAAATATTTATGTTATTCTATTTTTTAGTATTTGTTGTTATAGCGGCAACAGAAATACATCATCTGTGAAAATTTCAACTGTGTAACTATCACGGTTCGTGAGATACAGCCTGGTGACAGACGGACGGACGGACAGCGGAGTCTCAGTAATAGGGTTCCGTTTTACCCCTTGGGTACGGAACCCTAATTAACATATTAATACTAATTAATCTCTCATTACCCGCGGGCCGCTTTTCCGCCAAGAAATGTATGGGAAAACGTATATAACGGGGTCTCACAGGTTAAGTTACATGTTTATTTTCCACTCCACAGATATGTTCCTTGAGACTTTTATCGTTCATGTATTCAGCAACAGAGTAATAATAGCATTTTCAGGAACACCGTTCCTATATGAATTCTATGTTTGTTTGTGCGTTTGTCTGTCGCTTTTTTTCGAATATTCGAATTTTGACTTCAGATTCGGATTCAGCATAATAAAGTAGAATAGGCTGGTTCAGGAACACCTTTCCTATCTCTTATGGAACATGGTCAAAATGGCCGACAAATTATAAAAAAAAATATTTGAATTGTTATATAATTGACGAGCCAGGTGTTCCTCTGGCAATGCAAGCTTGCGCATTCTCAACTGGTTGTAGTAGTAGATTTTTTAATTTATTATTGAATAGGTGTACTTTTTGTTCGTGTTTTATAGAATTTGGTATTTGATTATATATTAATCTATCTATCTATCTATAACATCACGCCAAATCCTTTACGGGGTAGGCAGAGAGAACCGAGCGCCACGTGACTCGATCGTATACATACCTCACTCGCTTCTTTAACATTCATTGCTCTTTTCATGCACGCTTGCCGGTTTCTAGGGCTATATACAATACAACAGAATACAATACAAATATTCTTTAGTGCACCAAATTAAAATTGTAAACAAAAGATACTTAGAAACTATAGTACAATAGACGGTCTTATCGCTAAGCAATCTCTTCCAGACAACGTTAAGATAAGAGATAACTATTATCTTGTAATAATACAGGTAGGTGGTGCAGAGCAAACCATACGAATTGAAACAAAATTATTATATACATTAAAAGTTATTGTAATTACAATAATGTCAGAGACTCAGAGATGATCAAGAAAGAGAAAGAGAAAGAGAACGATCAAATAGAGTTACAGGAGAGGTAAGTGTTCTTTGACAAGAGATTTAAAATTTATATATTAACAAGCTGTGCCCGCGACTTCGCCCGCCTGCAATATTATTTATTTATATTAATAAAAATAAATAAAATTTCTAAATTAAAAGTAGCCTGAGTTACTCCTTATTACATCAGCTATCTGCCAGTGAAAGTCCCGTCAAAATCGGTCCAGCCGTTTCATAGATTAGCTGGAACAAACAAACAGACAGACAAAAATTGTAAAAATATTCAGTTTGTAACTTCCCCCCCCCTTTCCTTTGTTTCTTTTTTCCTTATTATATTATTTTTGTTTTATGTATTTTTTTAGTTATTTATTTATGTATGCGCTACAGAGGGGAGACTCTAATTACTACATATATATATGAATAGCTTGAATATATAACTGACTAGGTACCTGTGTACAACTAAACCCCGCCTTCTGGTTTCATCTACTTAACCCATTTCCTCGTTACCACCTCACCTACTTTATGCCTCTACTTATGTTATGTACAGAGCTACTCTATATAATATTATACTTTACCTTTATATGTCTCCCCCTCCTGTTTTATTGGTTTATTAACTTAGATATATATAATGGTCCTACCTATGTGAACCCCACTCTTATAGAAATATATCTACTGAGAACTGTTCATGTATTGAACATAGTAATTTGTTTATCTACCTCCTTACCCCGCACCTAACTACTCCTGTACCTAATCTTTACCTGAACTACCACTCGTGTATTGACGATATATATATACTAGAATCCCTGATTTTAATTGTAACTATTTCTTGACCTAAAAATCAATCTACTTAACTAAACTTATTAATTAGGTGTCTCGGACTGTGTCACGTCGACCCTCAAGTTAAATTATTGGCAGTGATCGTTTTAGTGGCAACTACATTGTGAGCAGCAACCCAGAGTCCTTTTCGTGGCTGAGATGGCTAAGCAATTCGAGAACCCTACCAGTTAAGCTTCCTAAATAACGTAGCACCGCAGTACTTTAAAGAGTAACTATTCCCTAAGGCTATCTTCCTGTCTCTACTCAATATGTTTATATATGTGAAGATCCAATCGTCCGCTCCGCGTTTAGGTGACTTAGCTTGGGGAAATTAGAAAATATCAAAGATTTAATGTGTGCTTTTCTTTACCCCTCTGTCTCAATCGGACTGTTAGAATTGTACCGTACCCTATCGGATTTTGATTGGTTCTTTATTGCTTAGGACCAGCATTCTGACAGATGGACGCGCGTACCAAAGGAGATTCTGAAGCATCAGATGACCCTTGTAGTTAGACGTTGATTGGATTATAACTAATGTCTATGCATATTCATATAACACTGTAATTGATTTAATGATATCCTATTACTAGGCAGGGACTTTAGAATCTTAAGAGAACCCTCAGAATTAGAACGTAAGTCTCCTAGATTTAGCTATAGTTTAGCTATCGATGTAGTAGGCATTTATACTCCTCATTAACATTCGAATCAGAATTAAGTATAAGATTAGATTGTTTACACCACAGCTCCTATCGGACTCACAATGCCGTGGCGAAATAACCTATGGAGTCACTTTGTAGTGTGAATGAATGTTGTTACTATTTCGATGTTCAGTTCAAGTTAACGGTTCCGTTAAGCGATGACAAGGTAAGCTATAGTTATTTTCGGTAGTGAGATAATATTAGTTCCCACCACCAGGATTCTATTTGGAAATCAATTATAAGATAGAGAATACTCTTGCTTGCGCTAGCCCCTCGGGCAGTGGCATATATTCTATATTAAATGATATGAAAGAGGAAGGCTAGTAAGCAACCTATATTCAATTTAGAGCTCAAATATAAGATAGAGAACGCTCTGGCTCGCGATAGCCTCGCGGGGCAGTGGCATATATTCTATATTAAATGATATGAAAGAGGAAGGTTAGTAAGCAACCTATATTCAATTTAGAGCTCAAATATAAGATAGAGAACGCTCTGGCTCGCGCTAGCCTCGCGGGGCAGTGGCATATATTCTATATTAAATGATATGAAAGAGGAAGGTTAGTAAGCAACCTATATTCAATTTAGAGCTCAAATATAAGATAGAGAACGCTCTGGCTCGCGATAGCCTCGCGGGGCAGTGGCATATATTCTATATTAAATGATATGAAAGAGGAAGGTTAGTAAGCAACCTATATTCAATTTAGAGCTCAAATATAAGATAGAGAACGCTCTGGCTCGCGCTAGCCTCGCGGGGCAGTGGCATACGCCCCATCCAAACGCGAAAGCAGTAGCGATCATCCACTTTACATCGCTTCCTCCTCGCGAGACAAGCTACCAAGCCAAAGACGTCTCCTTGCGAGGCTGAATGGCCAATTGAAGATTAGCCACCCTCGTTTAAGTTTACAATATATTAATGACTGGCGTGATAACGGCTCTTTTGAATGCCTACACACGCTTTACATATTTCAATAAGTTTACTATACTTTATTCATATGTTGCAAGTTATAAACCTCATAGTATGAAATTTTAAATTTACGTTTGATTACAATTTACAAGTATTTCATAATTCATCACTAGCATTAACGGAGCTTTGAAGGAAGCACCCAATTTAGGTCTACTATCAAGTAATCGACTCTTATGTTGGCAAAGTTACCATTTACTTTAGACAATAACCACTAAGTCAAATTTTGGCATTTCGCCTATTTCTAATTTGAATTCTCAATTTCAAGGTAAGTATCAGTTATAAGAGCACAAATCCCATAATTCTGGCCCGATAACCGAACCCAACGATTGTATAAGGTTATTTGAGCACAATCTAACTGAATTGCAATCGGTCAAATCGCCACTATGCCACCGCTATCAATTATTATAAATAAGGCAAATCCCTCAGTTGCGCCCGCAGATAACGTATTTGTTTATAATAAAATGTACTCTGAGCGTCATCTATACATTTGTCAGTCTTGTAATGTAACAGCTAGGGCGCTTTTCTCAGTCACCACTGTCACACGGGGTCTATTGCCCAGACTTCTAAATTATATAGACAACAATTAATCAAGTAAAGTTTTCTGCTCTTCCGGCAGTAGTGAAGTCTCCTCACTTGAGAGACGTTAGTAAGGTTGGTAACGGTATTTGCAGTGTACTACTTCGGGATATCGCCCTAAACATTAGGCTAAATTCGACCGAACGCAAAACCGCCAGACTAGTGTAATCTATTATGAGTATTAAGGTTAAGTCTTGAAACAGCTCAATTGTTCTGTCTGACCTTTGGTTGTCTTAATGGACTTCAAAGTGGTCCCTACGAGGCTTATAACGTTTCTGATGTAGAAACTTGGATCGCATGTCAAGGTTCTAGAATGTCAGCCCATTCCTGTTACATTCAGCGCTCTTTAGAAACGCCTAGAAACCCTTCTTATCCGCGCAGTTATTGCAAATTCCAGAGGAACTACATAACACTACACAAAACCGTTAATAGAAGCCGCTGGGTGGTTACCAGTCCTGGAGACTCGGGTTGTGTTAACCCATCGCCGCTCGACAACGACGCATGGGTGAGAGTGTTAAATTCTGGCGAATAAATTACTTCAGATTAACAAACGCGAATAAAACTCGTCGGCTGACCAGAATAAAGCACCCTTTGAGCTCTGAACATGTAACGCACAAAACTATTCGACTATTTTCTTTACGCCAAACGTCCTTCAGTTCGCATGAGCTGCCAAGAAGCAAGTTAATAGTTACATATCTACATTGTGTTCGATTAGGTAGGCTTGGTTGAATTATTGAATTCACTTAAATGTTTGCACTACTTTATTATTGAATGGTAAGCATTTAGCTGGTTTTGTGTATTAAGAATTTAATACTCTGACCGTGCCCGAACCGTCCAACATTTGGTTGTCTTAACCGACTGCGAGGCTATCCCTACGAGGCTTATAAGGCTTCTAAGATGTGAAAATCCCTTGCCGTACCGCGGGAATCCGAAAGACAGCATTACCTGTTTCAATCGGCGCTCGTCCGAAGACAGAGACCCCCTTTCGGGCGCGGGGATGCAAATTCTCAAGGAACTACATAGATTCACTAGAGAAGCGTTAATGAAAACCGCTGGAAGAGTTTACTAATCCTGGAGACTCGGGTGAGTTAGATTCCGGCAAATGTACTACTTTAATTTAGTAGTCGCGTATAGATTATCGGTTGACCAGAATAAAGCACCCCTCGAGCTCTGAACATGTAACCCACAAAAGATTCAAATATTTATCTCTAAGCCAAATGTTTTTCGACTCGTAACCACAGTCAAAAGGTAATTTAATAATTTTAAGTATGCAATGAGCATAGAATCAGGCTACCTGCATATCTATGTTATAATTAAGTTGCAGGCCCCAAGACTACGCTTTATCTAGACACCTGCAGCCTATTATTTATTGCCCACCACCGTGACTCTACAACCACTAAAATGTTAGCCTATTCTCGCGACGCGCCTATCCTCGTACTCCTTTATTCTCACCGCAAAGGTACCAACATCACGCCGAAGGATAATATGATCACCCGGACGTTTTACTGAACGAAACCCTTGATTCGACCGCTTAGCGTAACCGCTTGCTACTTATCACGCACGTCACGATTAGCTTAAGAACTAATCAGTAATTGTACCTACTGTCCCTATAAATGTCGTCTGACGCGCCTACCACGCTGTATGTTAAATAACGCGTATATTCATCGCGACTACCTATCTATCTCCTAACTAGATCTTAATAAAATGTGTACCTACAATATCTAATCTAAGATACTCGTGTAAAATGACTTCTTGAGTTTGTATTACGTTAAACGTGTGATGTATAAGGTGGCTAAGCCCAAATCAACGATGTACAACGCTGATTTGCTAATTGAAACTAGGGTATGCAAGGTAGTTAGCCTCGACTTTGTCTATTGCCTATAACTGTGTGTACGTCATGGTCCTAACCTAATTGGGACACGAACCATGACTCCTAACAGAGGAAATAAATGTGTGTGTATATATACATATATAAATAAATGAGACCAGTATGGTTGGGTTGCGATCAATCTCCATGGCCCGCATACGCTGGACGGAATTCACTTCGACGAGCTCCTACCACTTTGAAAGCTCGCGAACCCAAGCACCTGGGAGACGTAACTGATCCCTTTAAGGGCAAAATCAGTCGCTGGCCCGTCCCACAGCTTACCAGCTTCCTACGCCTACTCTATACGAGACTTCGTAGGCTCCGTGAGGTATCAATCTCGTATTTTTACGAAGTTACGTCCCTAAGAGAGCTAAATTTCTTCAGTGTGAAATAACACAATCCCTATTTAACCAAATTGTCGATGTTAGAACTCGCCTGACAATGTTGGTTAGTTAACTAGGTACCGCCGCCATACTCAAAGGTCTGTGACCCTTGGAATTCTGGCCACTTCGTACAACACAGTCAAATAACCAACACTAAATCCGATGAAATATTAGAACCCGATTTATGACCTAATTACTTAACCGCGATCACATTGAATCAACATCCCAGCGCAGCGTCACAAAAATCGGCAGATGTACCGCCAATTCCGTGCACAATGCTCAAGATAAAGAATCAACGCTATACTTAAACAAAATTAACACGAGAAGTTAAATTCCATAAAAGAAACCCCCTTCGCGGACAAATAATGCTACGTTTCAATTCCTAGAATTTGCATATCACAAAACCGCGCCATTTTGATTGCTCAACATGCCCCACGCTACCACCATCGGCGCCTGAGCACCGTAGGTTCGGCCACGCTGCACACAATTTGAACAATCAACCTGAATTTTAGCGAAATATTAAACACCGGGTTATTCAATATTAAGTTAACTACAATTACATTGATTCCATGCCCAAGCCTAACGTTACGATCAATTAGACAACTTAATTGCCCCATATCTCGCTACGCAGCTCAAAGGCACAGATTCAATGCCGTTCTCAACACAATATTAACACAAAGAAATTAAAATTAATGATAAAAAGAACCGTTCCGCGATTTATCAGCGATACGC
Source organism: Pyralis farinalis (assembly GCA_947507595.1). Lineage (NCBI taxonomy): Eukaryota > Metazoa > Arthropoda > Insecta > Lepidoptera > Pyralidae > Pyralis > Pyralis farinalis. The sequence continues at coordinate 6,636,136 of OX382263.1, forward strand.
CTATCACCCCAGAGATTCACACCGACAAAAAGGCCCTTCACGAACAATTATCGATACGTCTTATTACCTTAAAATTTCACACTAAAAAAGCCATGAACTAACGAACCACCCGTTTTTATATCATTCGCCTACCATCAAGCCTCTTCACCCCTCTCTGCGTATCTCTGTCTCTCTTTCCAAAATATTCTAGAATGTTCTATAGCAACTCGTCATTCAATATTCGAATCTATTTCATTCCATTTAAGTAGTTTATACTGGTTATGAATCACCACACACCTTTTATCTCAGCCTCGTAACCGCTCGCTGATTGGTAGTTCAAGAATATCACGCCACTTCGTCTGGTATATGTCTACCCTCTTACAAGTTAACATTTTTCCTAAGCATACAGCCGTGATACCTTCAATAACATATTATCACGCCCGCTCGCCCGCGAGGCAGGCAGCGAGAATCGAGCACTATGTGAAGCGTCTTTCAAACCAAGTATGAACGACAATGACCTATTAAATGAAGTAGCGAACGATGTACCTACATTCCTAGGCGTTATTTTATACATAATTCGGCTACATATATCCATATGATTGCAAGGTTATTTTTATTTGTGACGGCAACAATGTTATTTCATTGTGGTCCGTTACAATCGACCCCAAAACTTTGTACAGGTGTGTGAAACTAAACCGGAGCAAAGTTTTCCCTTCAATTTCATTTCAGTACAAATAAAAATAACTCCACCTCATTCCACTTAACTCTCAACCTCGATGGTTTAACCTGTCTTTATCCCTCTTCACTGAACACTACCCTTCGACTTTGACTACCAACTTTCTAAGTATCCGAGCTTGATCTTTAGTTTAGAGAATCACCTACCGCTTAATGTCCATCATTATTTTAAAATTCTCCTAAACCCTCTATGATCTAGTCTAATTATCCGCGTAATCATCAAGCACCATTCTCTCGTCTCTGCATGATATAGAATAGAATAGATATAGCTTATTTTAACGTTTTAGTTTCTCAATCTAACGTTTACGCAACCACTCACCATCGTCACCACGACAATTGGTTACCTTTTAGGACTATATATGAAAAAAAAGAGAAAAAAAGGGAAGAGAGAGACCGCCGACACTCCCCTCCATCTGACAATTCCCAATTCATCTCGTTGATTTTTCGAGTGTGAAATATATGAGAAAATTTCGTACAATTTATTTTACGGTCTCTCCGTCTTAGATTTGGTTTTGTAATTTTATATTTATTCGAGACAATTTCGGAACCATCACATGGGCCTCTCCCCAGAACCGCCTAATTTCCCTGTTTTCTCTTCCACATTACTTTAATGTTAAAGACTACAATTACTTACTACTAGCTATACAATCAACCTTTATCTATACACAAGATAACCGTTATAATTTTACCAATCAATTCTAATTCACAATTTACTCAACATTTTTATCAATCAAATCTAACCTACAGTTTACTTACATTGTATCTAATATACAATTAATTATCTACTATACAATTAATCATTTAATCTATACTCTAACAATTTTAATTTTTACTTTCTAATAACCTTTTTAACTACGGTTCTTAATTAAACTAAGCCTTTTTAGTTCCCGATTCAGCTTCAATCCAACGGTAATATTTAGACAAATGTATTGTATTGAATTTACCTCGCACTGTTCTTGTCTCCGGATCTACCAAAAGATAGACATTTCGATAAGGAATCCCCGCCACCAGGTATGGTCCTTCATATAACGCCTCGAACTTCTTAATTGTTTTCTGGCTCGCGTTTGACTTATTTAACTTTCTAATTTTAACTAAATCTCCTATTTGAAATTGTATTAATCGATATTTTCCATTAAATTTAGCTTGGCGATTTTTCGCCGCTTCCTGTAAATTTCGTCGCACAGTCTCCCTAATTTTTAATACATCTAATTTGCTATTTCTACTACACAAAATCCCGTCTATAGATAGCTGTGTAGATTCCCCGTATAGGACTTCGCATGGGGTAAATTTCATACTATTGTGGTATGTATTATTATATAGTTCTTCTATTTTAGGCAGTGTTCTAACCCACCCCTTATGATTTTTCCTATTATATGTCCTAAACATACGTCCTAGCTCTCTATTTACTCGCTCTACAGTATTGGGTCTAGGGTTTCTTACCGTCGTGTGAACTACTTTCACTCCCAATGCCTGCATACCCTCTTTCCATAATTTACTGGTGAATTGAGTCCCATTATCCGATAAAATAACCGTTGGTTTGATAATCTCAAAGAATTCCTTCGCCCTATTAAATACAGACTTTGCCGTAGCTCCTCTGAGATTATAAAATTTAACAAATTTACTAAACGCATCTTGTAACACTAGAATGTATTTCATTCCTAGTTCCCCCGTGGGTAACGGCCCGTAGATATCTACCATCACTATGTCCCCTATATCATTTGCCACTATTGAACAACATTGACCAACATGATTTAAATTGGAATGCTTGGTTAATTGGCAGTCATGACATTCCCTTACTACCCGTCTCACACTACGAGTCAATCCCTTCCAATAAAATCTATCCTTGACATATTTAATCACCTTGTACGCCCCCTGGTGACCCATTTCGGAATGTACTTGCTTAATGACCTCCTCCCTTAATACTTCCGGTAGGCAAGCAACGTTATTGGAATCAGTCCCAGTAACAATATATAGGGTTCCGTCTATTAATTTGTATCTCTTCAACGTACTTCCTGTTACCTCGCCAGACTCACCTTTCCCTTTAACTTGTTCTAAGATTGTTTTAATCTCTGCATCCTCCCCCTGCAATTTTGATAGATTCTTTAATTTTTCTATCAAACCCCTATTAACACGTGACTCCATATATAGAATTTCGGGCAGCCTAACCTTTTCGTCCTGTAAAAGATCACCTTTTGGTGGGTATCTAGACAGTATATCCGGGACTACATTATCCCTCCCCTTAATATGTTCTATTTCGTAATTAAAATTCTCTAAATAACTGATCCATCTAGTTACCCTTGCGTTATACAACTTCCAAGTTTTCACGAACGTTAAAGCTTTATGGTCCGTCCTAATTATAACCTTAGACCCCCGTAAATAAGTTTCAAATTTTTCTAGGCAACATATAACCGAGTAGAATTCCTGCTCTGTTACCGTCCAATTTAACTGCGCGCCCCTCAATGCTTTACTATGAAACCCTATAATCTTCATGCCGTCATTACATCCTAATTGATACAATACCCCTGCCAATCCAACTCCCGAACTGTCCGTTTGCAAATAATATGATTTACTAAAATCGGGATGATGTAATAATATAGTGTTTATGAACAAAGATTTTATTTTTTCAAAGGCTTGCTGTTCTACTTTCCCCCACGTCCAAAGAATGTGTTTCCTTAATAAATCATTTAATGGCTTTGTTTGATTATTATAATCCGGTATAAACCTCCGATAGAAATTACACAACCCTAGAAAAGCCCGTACTTGTTTTACCTTTTTAGGTACAGGGAACTCTTGAATAGCGGTAACCTTGCTTGGGTCCGCTTTCAGTCCCCGAATAGAAATGATATAACCCAACATTTTCACCTCCTCACAGAAAAAATTGCATTTCTCAAGATTACACGTTAACCCCGCTGCTAACAGCTTCCCCATGACTATATCTAGGTGTTCTAAATGACGTTCGAAGGTCCCTGTCGTAATAATAGCTAAATCGTCCAGATAGTTCACACAAAAGTCCCGCACTTCATGTCCCAATATTAAATCCATAGCCCTGCTAAAACTCCCCACAGATGTTTTCAACCCCTGCGGTAACACATTATAGACATAAGATTTTCCATTGAATGTGAACCCCGTATATCTCTTGCTATTTTGCGTAAGTGGTATTTGAAAGTAGGCATTATTTAAATCTAAAGTACTAATGTAATTAGCGCCGTGAAACGAGTTCATAACGTCTATTTGCAATGGCGGTTTCTCTGTCTCAGCAATCATGTACTTATTAATTTCTCTAGCATCTAACAATACCCTTACAGATCCATCCCGCTTGAAGGTGAAGGTTAACGGACTACAATACGGTGTGGATGACCTACTGATAATCCCTTGTTCTTCCATTTCTCTTAACTTATCCTCGACCTTTCCCCTATACTTGATACACCGTTCTCTGTAATCGAAGCTGAACCGGGAACCCACATTCAACTTCTTTTAATCTAAAGCTACTGGTTCTTCTACAATCACCTCGGCGTTCCGTGTCCCAGATCGTGATTGTTCCACGGTCTTCTGATTCCCAATAGGTTTCACCCAATTCCGATAACCGCGCTTATATTCCCCTTTCCTTTTTTCTAATTCCTTAGTTCTGCCTAGGCCAAGCGTTGTCGAATTCTCCTGACGTCCTATGTCATCCATTTTTCTCAAAAATTCCGCTGTCTCAATTAAATTACCCGGGTTTGAAGTATACCACCCTTGTTGGATGTATTTAGGAAATTGCCTAATTATGTCCGCTATTAATTGCTTTTCCGGAATCTTAAAGCTTAACATTTGAGCTTGTCCCGTCAGTCTCAAAAAATGCCCTAACATGGTGGGAGACTCTCCACGATTCCAAGTTCCCTGTACTATTTCGCGCCTCAACTCATTTTGTTCCTTTTCTCCCCAATAAGTGGCCAAAAAGTCCAACTTGAAGTCCTGCAAAGCCTTCCAACGACCCTTGTAGATCCTAGCCCAGTCTCTCACTCCTCCGTGCAAACATTCCAATATTAATTCCAATTCATTGCCTTCATGTCCAACTTTTCCTAAATACGTATCTAGATCTTCCAGGAAGGTAACTGGATGCGTGTCATTCTTACCTTCAAATTTTGGTTTTTCGAAACTAATATTCCTGATATTATAATTTATAGCTTTACTCTGTGTTGGCAACACTTCTAGCATTTCATTATTAATCAATCCATTATCCCGACCGTTGCTCCCTTCTCCCTCTCTAGTCGTATGCGGCATTTCCGACGCCTTATCCAAAGTAGTTACATGATTTGTGTTAATCTCCTCATTAACCTTGCGAACTTTCCTTACATCTTCGCTTAATAAATTTACCTTCCTAGCCAAAGCTCCTAGGGTTTTACTTAATTTATTTAACAACACCCTAGATCCCTCCTTAGTTCTACCGATTTCTCTTTGTATTACTTTACGTCGTTTCGTTCGCACGGCGTGCGTTTCTAGTGTATTCTCTTGAATATTATTCTGCAAAGGCATCTCTCCCAATTCCGATACCGTTGATGAATTGGTATTCCCACTATTATCTATAAAATGTTCTTCACTACTATTTACACCACTATATCTAACCGGCGCTCTTCTCTTACGACTTGGTCTCTCCATCGTATATTCGCACTTGTTCCAACAAAACTTCTAATATTCAAATTTTCACTGTCGTCCTCACGTCACTGTTTCACTCTCTACCTTAAACAGAATCACTCTACCTTCACTATTTTACTTGACGACACGAAGGTAGTGAGGTTCTGTATATCTCAACACAATATCCTAATTCGATCATACTTCTACAACGAGCGACTTAAATACTTAAGGAATTCCATGAACCGGAGTAAATCAACCGAGCTAATTCCGTGTTATAACCTGGCTAGACACTAATTATTGATTTCTAGTTAACATGGGTCTCCACTACGTAAGGTTTGGAACGTTTGTTTCTACAACAGATTATCCTAAATAAACCACGAGGACTCGACCCCCCCATCTTGCACATTTTATTTCGAAATATTTCAAGTACTTCGAACAATCTCTAGTCCTAATCACAAAATTCGCATTAAATTTTTTCAATAACATTCCATAAACGAAAACCCGACCCCACATCTTGCTTATTTTATTTCAAACCCGAGTATGAAATCGTATGAGAGAGTATGAGAAAATTCTTGACCTACCATTCATCGATATAAAATTCATTCACCCGTTTATTTCATTTGTTCATCTCACTTTCCCTTCCTATCTTATAAATTATCTTAGTATATGAACTATGAATAATAATTAATGTACAAATAATCCTTCTCCGAATAAATCCTAGCCAGCCCTATCATTTAATGTACAACTGAAAGCCAACAACTACAACTAAGAAGAAGAACGACTCTATGGAATTACTGTTTGTTAATTAAAACCGCGCAGATAATTTGTTTGTGAATCATGAAGCTAACAAGTGAAAGTTTTATACACGTTACGTGTTATTATAATGTTTTATGTAAAGTGGCTAAAGGTTCCAATTACGTACTCAACTAGTTTTTTTCTTTAGAAGTGAACTAATTTCATATAGGTAACTAAATATAACCATTAGAGACTAGTTGTTTAATTTTCACGTGCATATCACATCATATTAGCATAATATCGTTCAAGTATACCCATTTAACATAGTATATCTATAAAACTCAAAATTCGTACATTATAACCTTAGTTTATAAACAATGTTCTTTTGGTACTAGTGTAAGTAAGTGATTTTGTTAGAATGACGCTACCTCGAAACCCGATTCTAACAACAACTCCTACCAGTTAACATGTTATCTCTATGTATTATACATTATTTCACTTCAGTAGTATTTAAATTAACTTCCGGATATTTTGTATGTGGAGAACTCAATAGTACCTACTCTTTACTTATCTAATGCAACTATTAATCTAGTCACCCACTAGTGAATACGACAAAATCTCTAAGAATCCAATGAAAGTGAAACCCCTGGGAATTAACATTGTCGAATCAAGTTTCAATCAATTACTCAATTTTAACTAATACCCATACACTATCTAACCTTATACGCATCTAGTGCTCTTTGCTAATAAGACCTAAGGAATCTAATCACATTTACCTACCACCATACCATTATGATGGAAATCAACATACGACCTGCTCGACAGTAAGCAGTCACCGTAGCCCACCGATAGTTGCAAAGCAGACTAGCCCAACTAATAACTTTGCATAATTACACGTTAATAGTAATCCTACTTAATTTATGTTAATGAAGTTGTGAAAGTTAAAAGTTGATATTTATAATTTTCAGGCTATTTAACCACGGAACAAATGTGCTAATTTATGTTGTGGTGGACCGAGATTTCTGACAAATCTTCTCAAGCACAATCAAACCCCTAGCCGACCTAGGGAGACAACGTGAGGTGCTAAGAGGAAACAAAACGCCATTCCGTGTGCTTGTAACTTACAGAGGATCGCTTTCCAACTTAGTTCCGTACTAGATTCCTGCGCCAACCACAATTAGTAAGTTTTATTTATACCCCTACTTATGTGTTTTGACTTGTAGTTCGTATCATTTAACCATATTCTCTTGAGTTTAATAATCTATACAACAACGGTTGGACCTAACCTTCTAACCTATTTACCCAATTCATTTACATGTCCTTATGGAACCCTCACTACTTTGTTTATTATTATACTGATCTAGTTTGTTTATGTTATACAACCGCACTACTCGCTACTAAGTTCCAATTAGACACTCAACAGTGGACTGGAACAGCTTCCTTATAGGAATAAGTCCGCCTTTGTACATTTATTAATGTGTTGCCTTTTAAATTACATTATTGTTGTTTTATGTACCTAAGGATGTAACAACCGACCAACTATTTAACCGTTAGCTCTACGACCCCATAACCTTGGCCCTGAGACGCATGTTACCTTATATTCATATAAACCTCTCACTCAGCAATACTCACTCTTTCAGATTTAATCGACCATTCAAGCGCTAATTCACTCCCATATTGGAAATCTACCTGATCACTTGATATTCTATCTGCCTATCACCATATGCCTACTGGAGTCTACGCAACTCATCAATCAACATCATTTTACTGAAGTAAGTATGCAATTTTAATTTAATACTCTGATGATATAACTATTATATAGATAGCCTTAACTATGTATTTACTTTAATACACCTATTTGAGACTGTACCAATATGCTACTAATATTACAATTTTCTCCTTGTTATTGTTTGCTATCTAATTTATGTCTCCTAACCTAACTGTTATGTGGAAGTTAATAAGTATGCTCAACTGCCTATTACAATACAACCTCTTTAATTAATTATTATGTATGCCTTATTATGTATTAAATTAATTCAAAATTTCAATTTCCTCGTCTCAATCATTTTTTTTTCACAAGCCTGATGTTTATTTCTTGTTACTATTTAACAATTATATTTTGAATGTAATACTAAATGCACCTGATGGTTATCCGGAGATTTTACCACTAACTTGATTCTATTTGGATAACTTAATTTAATACTATCTACGTTTTCACAATTTCCCTGTATCATTTCTTTACACTATGTTTCCTTCATACCCTGATACAATGAATTCAACTTTTTGCAGATAATCCACGTGCAGACACGAGACAACGGAAGATGCTGATCATTCAACAGACTACGCGGCAACCTAACAGCACTTACTCAAGACACCTCCCGCACTAATTTTCTATAGATCAATACTTCTCATATGCTTAGTCACTCAAGACACTATCCATTTTCGCGGCAACAAATTGTGGCCGACATGACCCCCCGAGACAGCCTAATTTAGATGAATAAATACCGATTTAAACTACCAACTCTCATAACCTAGTTTACCTAATTTTCATTTATTCTCATTCTAAGTTAAAATGTAATTTTGAATATCCTGGTCACGGCTTCCACATTGTAACTTCCCCCCCCCTTTCCTTTGTTTCTTTTTTCCTTATTATATTATTTTTGTTTTATGTATTTTTTTAGTTATTTATTTATGTATGCGCTACAGAGGGGAGACTCTAATTACTACATATATATATGAATAGCTTGAATATATAACTGACTAGGTACCTGTGTACAACTAAACCCCGCCTTCTGGTTTCATCTACTTAACCCATTTCCTCGTTACCACCTCACCTACTTTATGCCTCTACTTATGTTATGTACAGAGCTACTCTATATAATATTATACTTTACCTTTATATGTCTCCCCCTCCTGTTTTATTGGTTTATTAACTTAGATATATATAATGGTCCTACCTATGTGAACCCCACTCTTATAGAAATATATCTACTGAGAACTGTTCATGTATTGAACATAGTAATTTGTTTATCTACCTCCTTACCCCGCACCTAACTACTCCTGTACCTAATCTTTACCTGAACTACCACTCGTGTATTGACGATATATATATACTAGAATCCCTGATTTTAATTGTAACTATTTCTTGACCTAAAAATCAATCTACTTAACTAAACTTATTAATTAGGTGTCTCGGACTGTGTCACGTCGACCCTCAAGTTAAATTATTGGCAGTGATCGTTTTAGTGGCAACTACATTGTGAGCAGCAACCCAGAGTCCTTTTCGTGGCTGAGATGGCTAAGCAATTCGAGAACCCTACCAGTTAAGCTTCCTAAATAACGTAGCACCGCAGTACTTTAAAGAGTAACTATTCCCTAAGGCTATCTTCCTGTCTCTACTCAATATGTTTATATATGTGAAGATCCAATCGTCCGCTCCGCGTTTAGGTGACTTAGCTTGGGGAAATTAGAAAATATCAAAGATTTAATGTGTGCTTTTCTTTACCCCTCTGTCTCAATCGGACTGTTAGAATTGTACCGTACCCTATCGGATTTTGATTGGTTCTTTATTGCTTAGGACCAGCATTCTGACAGATGGACGCGCGTACCAAAGGAGGTTCTGAAGCATCAGATGACCCTTGTAGTTAGACGTTGATTGGATTATAACTAATGTCTATGCATATTCATATAACACTGTAATTGATTTAATGATATCCTATTACTAGGCAGGGACTTTAGAATCTTAAGAGAACCCTCAGAATTAGAACGTAAGTCTCCTAGATTTAGCTATAGTTTAGCTATCGATGTAGTAGGCATTTATACTCCTCATTAACATTCGAATCAGAATTAAGTATAAGATTAGATTGTTTACACCACAGCTCCTATCGGACTCACAATGCCGTGGCGAAATAACCTATGGAGTCACTTTGTAGTGTGAATGAATGTTGTTACTATTTCGATGTTCAGTTCAAGTTAACGGTTCCGTTAAGCGATGACAAGGTAAGCTATAGTTATTTTCGGTAGTGAGATAATATTAGTTCCCACCACCAGGATTCTATTTGGAAATCAATTATAAGATAGAGAATACTCTTGCTTGCGCTAGCCCCTCGGGCAGTGGCATATATTCTATATTAAATGATATGAAAGAGGAAGGCTAGTAAGCAACCTATATTCAATTTAGAGCTCAAATATAAGATAGAGAACGCTCTGGCTCGCGATAGCCTCGCGGGGCAGTGGCATATATTCTATATTAAATGATATGAAAGAGGAAGGTTAGTAAGCAACCTATATTCAATTTAGAGCTCAAATATAAGATAGAGAACGCTCTGGCTCGCGCTAGCCTCGCGGGGCAGTGGCATATATTCTATATTAAATGATATGAAAGAGGAAGGTTAGTAAGCAACCTATATTCAATTTAGAGCTCAAATATAAGATAGAGAACGCTCTGGCTCGCGATAGCCTCGCGGGGCAGTGGCATATATTCTATATTAAATGATATGAAAGAGGAAGGTTAGTAAGCAACCTATATTCAATTTAGAGCTCAAATATAAGATAGAGAACGCTCTGGCTCGCGCTAGCCTCGCGGGGCAGTGGCATACGCCCCATCCAAACGCGAAAGCAGTAGCGATCATCCACTTTACATCGCTTCCTCCTCGCGAGACAAGCTACCAAGCCAAAGACGTCTCCTTGCGAGGCTGAATGGCCAATTGAAGATTAGCCACCCTCGTTTAAGTTTACAATATATTAATGACTGGCGTGATAACGGCTCTTTTGAATGCCTACACACGCTTTACATATTTCAATAAGTTTACTATACTTTATTCATATGTTGCAAGTTATAAACCTCATAGTATGAAATTTTAAATTTACGTTTGATTACAATTTACAAGTATTTCATAATTTATCACTAGCATTAACGGAGCTTTGAAGGAAGCACCCAATTTAGGTCTACTATCAAGTAATCGACTCTTATGTTGGCAAAGTTACCATTTACTTTAGACAATAACCACTAAGTCAAATTTTGGCATTTCGCCTATTTCTAATTTGAATTCTCAATTTCAAGGTAAGTATCAGTTATAAGAGCACAAATCCCATAATTCTGGCCCGATAACCGAACCCAACGATTGTATAAGGTTATTTGAGCACAATCTAACTGAATTGCAATCGGTCAAATCGCCACTATGCCACCGCTATCAATTATTATAAATAAGGCAAATCCCTCAGTTGCGCCCGCAGATAACGTATTTGTTTATAATAAAATGTACTCTGAGCGTCATCTATACATTTGTCAGTCTTGTAATGTAACAGCTAGGGCGCTTTTCTCAGTCACCACTGTCACACGGGGTCTATTGCCCAGACTTCTAAATTATATAGACAACAATTAATCAAGTAAAGTTTTCTGCTCTTCCGGCAGTAGTGAAGTCTCCTCACTTGAGAGACGTTAGTAAGGTTGGTAACGGTATTTGCAGTGTACTACTTCGGGATATCGCCCTAAACATTAGGCTAAATTCGACCGAACGCAAAACCGCCAGACTAGTGTAATCTATTATGAGTATTAAGGTTAAGTCTTGAAACAGCTCAATTGTTCTGTCTGACCTTTGGTTGTCTTAATGGACTTCAAAGTGGTCCCTACGAGGCTTATAACGTTTCTGATGTAGAAACTTGGATCGCATGTCAAGGTTCTAGAATGTCAGCCCATTCCTGTTACATTCAGCGCTCTTTAGAAACGCCTAGAAACCCTTCTTATCCGCGCAGTTATTGCAAATTCCAGAGGAACTACATAACACTACACAAAACCGTTAATAGAAGCCGCTGGGTGGTTACCAGTCCTGGAGACTCGGGTTGTGTTAACCCATCGCCGCTCGACAACGACGCATGGGTGAGAGTGTTAAATTCTGGCGAATAAATTACTTCAGATTAACAAACGCGAATAAAACTCGTCGGCTGACCAGAATAAAGCACCCTTTGAGCTCTGAACATGTAACGCACAAAACTATTCGACTATTTTCTTTACGCCAAACGTCCTTCAGTTCGCATGAGCTGCCAAGAAGCAAGTTAATAGTTACATATCTACATTGTGTTCGATTAGGTAGGCTTGGTTGAATTATTGAATTCACTTAAATGTTTGCACTACTTTATTATTGAATGGTAAGCATTTAGCTGGTTTTGTGTATTAAGAATTTAATACTCTGACCGTGCCCGAACCGTCCAACATTTGGTTGTCTTAACCGACTGCGAGGCTATCCCTACGAGGCTTATAAGGCTTCTAAGATGTGAAAATCCCTTGCCGTACCGCGGGAATCCGAAAGACAGCATTACCTGTTTCAATCGGCGCTCGTCCGAAGACAGAGACCCCCTTTCGGGCGCGGGGATGCAAATTCTCAAGGAACTACATAGATTCACTAGAGAAGCGTTAATGAAAACCGCTGGAAGAGTTTACTAATCCTGGAGACTCGGGTGAGTTAGATTCCGGCAAATGTACTACTTTAATTTAGTAGTCGCGTATAGATTATCGGTTGACCAGAATAAAGCACCCCTCGAGCTCTGAACATGTAACCCACAAAAGATTCAAATATTTATCTCTAAGCCAAATGTTTTTCGACTCGTAACCACAGTCAAAAGGTAATTTAATAATTTTAAGTATGCAATGAGCATAGAATCAGGCTACCTGCATATCTATGTTATAATTAAGTTGCGGGCCCCAAGACTACGCTTTATCTAGACACCTGCAGCCTATTATTTATTGCCCACCACCGTGACTCTACAACCACTAAAATGTTAGCCTATTCTCGCGACGCGCCTATCCTCGTACTCCTTTATTCTCACCGCAAAGGTACCAACATCACGCCGAAGGATAATATGATCACCCGGACGTTTTACTGAACGAAACCCTTGATTCGACCGCTTAGCGTAACCGCTTGCTACTTATCACGCACGTCACGATTAGCTTAAGAACTAATCAGTAATTGTACCTACTGTCCCTATAAATGTCGTCTGACGCGCCTACCACGCTGTATGTTAAATAACGCGTATATTCATCGCGACTACCTATCTATCTCCTAACTAGATCTTAATAAAATGTGTACCTACAATATCTAATCTAAGATACTCGTGTAAAATGACTTCTTGAGTTTGTATTACGTTAAACGTGTGATGTATAAGGTGGCTAAGCCCAAATCAACGATGTACAACGCTGATTTGCTAATTGAAACTAGGGTATGCAAGGTAGTTAGCCTCGACTTTGTCTATTGCCTATAACTGTGTGTACGTCATGGTCCTAACCTAATTGGGACACGAACCATGACTCCTAACAGAGGAAATAAATGTGTGTGTATATATACATATATAAATAAATGAGACCAGTATGGTTGGGTTGCGATCAATCTCCATGGCCCGCATACGCTGGACGGAATTCACTTCGACGAGCTCCTACCACTTTGAAAGCTCGCGAACCCAAGCACCTGGGAGACGTAACTGATCCCTTTAAGGGCAAAATCAGTCGCTGGCCCGTCCCACAGCTTACCAGCTTCCTACGCCTACTCTATACGAGACTTCGTAGGCTCCGTGAGGTATCAATCTCGTATTTTTACGAAGTTACGTCCCTAAGAGAGCTAAATTTCTTCAGTGTGAAATAACACAATCCCTATTTAACCAAATTGTCGATGTTAGAACTCGCCTGACAATGTTGGTTAGTTAACTAGGTACCGCCGCCATACTCAAAGGTCTGTGACCCTTGGAATTCTGGCCACTTCGTACAACACAGTCAAATAACCAACACTAAATCCGATGAAATATTAGAACCCGATTTATGACCTAATTACTTAACCGCGATCACATTGAATCAACATCCCAGCGCAGCGTCACAAAAATCGGCAGATGTACCGCCAATTCCGTGCACAATGCTCAAGATAAAGAATCAACGCTATACTTAAACAAAATTAACACGAGAAGTTAAATTCCATAAAAGAAACCCCCTTCGCGGACAAATAATGCTACGTTTCAATTCCTAGAATTTGCATATCACAAAACCGCGCCATTTTGATTGCTCAACATGCCCCACGCTACCACCATCGGCGCCTGAGCACCGTAGGTTCGGCCACGCTGCACACAATTTGAACAATCAACCTGAATTTTAGCGAAATATTAAACACCGGGTTATTCAATATTAAGTTAACTACAATTACATTGATTCCATGCCCAAGCCTAACGTTACGATCAATTAGACAACTTAATTGCCCCATATCTCGCTACGCAGCTCAAAGGCACAGATTCAATGCCGTTCTCAACACAATATTAACACAAAGAAATTAAAATTAATGATAAAAAGAACCGTTCCGCGATTTATCAGCGATACGCCTATCACCCCAGAGATTCACACCGACAAAAAGGCCCTTCACGAACAATTATCGATACGTCTTATTACCTTAAAATTTCACACTAAAAAAGCCATGAACTAACGAACCACCCGTTTTTATATCATTCGCCTACCATCAAGCCTCTTCACCCCTCTCTGCGTATCTCTGTCTCTCTTTCCAAAATATTCTAGAATGTTCTATAGCAACTCGTCATTCAATATTCGAATCTATTTCATTCCATTTAAGTAGTTTATACTGGTTATGAATCACCACACACCTTTTATCTCAGCCTCGTAACCGCTCGCTGATTGGTAGTTCAAGAATATCACGCCACTTCGTCTGGTATATGTCTACCCTCTTACAAGTTAACATTTTTCCTAAGCATACAGCCGTGATACCTTCAATAACATATTATCACGCCCGCTCGCCCGCGAGGCAGGCAGCGAGAATCGAGCACTATGTGAAGCGTCTTTCAAACCAAGTATGAACGACAATGACCTATTAAATGAAGTAGCGAACGATGTACCTACATTCCTAGGCGTTATTTTATACATAATTCGGCTACATATATCCATATGATTGCAAGGTTATTTTTATTTGTGACGGCAACAATGTTATTTCATTGTGGTCCGTTACAAGTTTGGTATAATGTACTGTGTATACATCCATATGCATTTAGTAAAAAGCGGTTATTTTAATATTAGAAACCGACACTCCAATTTTGTTTATCTGTATAGATATTGCGTATATATTTAGTGGTACATGTCGGGATTCAAACCGGGGATCGTAGGCTATAAATAGACCTGTTCTTTATCCCCTGAGCTAACACAGCTCTAGTCTATACATATAAATAAAATTGAAGTGTTTGTCTGTGATTTCAAAATAAAGCCTTTATCTTAAGCTCATATTATTATTTTCACGGTACCAAAGCCTAAATACGCATTTTTAACTTTTTTCACTGTCTGTCTGTCTGTTTGTTTGTCCGGGCTAATCTTCGAAATGGCTGAACCGATTTTGACGGGACTTTCACTGGTAGGTAGAGGACTGTTCAGAGAAGAATATAGGGTACTTTTTATCCCGTAAATATTTAGGGTTCCTGCGTAAAAAATGAAAAACTGTTAAAATTAGGGGGATATATCTCCCCTTCCGGGGACTTTGCAGTTTTATTCTTTTATTATTTTCACAGAATACGTATTTTGTGTGACATAAAATAACTACGCATTTTTTATGTAAGTAATAAAAATAAAATAATTATACGTTGTATCCCGTAAAGGTTAATAGATGGCGCTATACGAACATTGAATCGCTCTATGATTGCATTCAACGACCCTGAACTTTGTTTTTTTTTTTAAACAGAATGAATTTGAGGTCTATGGAGAAATAAAGGCTACTAAAAGCCCAAATCTCATGCGTGCGAAGCCGCGGGCTTCAGCTAGTAATTAATAAAATAATATATTGATGGTGAATGCCACGTCATCGCAAGTTTCGTGGTGACCTGAACAAACGATTGGCGACCGAATGCTGGCGTAAACAGTCCGCCATATTGAATATCAAGTGTTTTGCTGGAGGTCCACGTGTTTTCCATGAAAACTTCGTTAGTTATGCAAAGCGTAATTTCTGTGACGTTATTTGGGCTTCATTAAGTTTGGTCAATGGTCCTCAAACTTGGAATCGCTTTTGTGGGGCTCGCGCGTGGATATCACTATAGGTGACAGCGCTTAGTAACAATAACGACTACCTATTTGTGTAAAACTCTCACTTTTAGGGTAAATGTTTGAATTAATTCATATTCCACAATTATCTATTATACATACATACATATCATCACGACTGTCTCCTATTGGGGTAGGCAGAGACTATAGCTCCAAACAGGCCGCTCTCGCTTCTTCCTCGCTTATCAACCTCTCCATGCATGCTCTTCGGTTTTGGGTACTTTTAATTCGGCCCTTTTCCAACACATCACCAATTTGATCTATATGTATGTCTAGGGCGGCCCCTCCCGACATCACCATTCACTCTTGCTTATACACTTCTTTCGTAATTTAATGTATTATTTAATTCTTTATACTGATATCTTCTTTTTTTTTATACAACGTCGGCAGGCATTCAAGCATACGGCCCACCTAATGTAAAGCAGTTATCGTAGCCTATTAACCCTTGTAATATACTATACACTGGCGCGATGCCTCCTCTGCTGCTCACACAGCAACTCCTTGGGAGCTTACTGGTGACCTCACTCACACGCAGGAACCAGGGCTTGGAACCGGTTTCGAAAATACCGGTAAATAAAGGTTTTTACCGGTTTTTAGAAAAGGTTTCGTTCGGAGTGCGTCCTAAATGGGAACGCTACGTAAAACCTTAAAAAACCGATTTAATACACACGTGTCGCGCGAGCAGGTTACGACTTGCTTGCTTAATTCGACTTTGAACAAATTGATACCTACGTTACGATGTAAACTTATAAAAAAAGGTTGCAACACGTAGATTGTGTCTGACGGAATATTTAATTTCTTTTAATTATTATGTGGTTTCGTGTAGCTTTTAATTTTTAAGGGAATTTAAAAGGTCGTCAAGGTCTCGGCAAATATGATGTCGAAAAGAGCGAAATGAAAACCTTATGAAATCGGTTCATTGATTCAAAACCTCATTGTCTTTGCTCCTTAAGAATACCGGTTACTTTAAGGTTCAGGTAGAGCCAAACCTATACAAAACGCTCCCAATGTACTTGTGCTAATTGAAGTTTGAAAATTAATCGGTAAACAAGCCCTGGCAGGAACACAACAACCCTCCACCAACCTATGCTACGAATCAATCTATCCTAAGAAAAGTCTGGTTTTCCCACTGAATTGCGAAGGTCTAACAGTAAGCGCTCTATGTAAAAATCAATATCCTCGCCAAATCCTTAGGTTTAAGTGGTGGACCATACCAATCCTAATAGATTAAGAAACGGGATAAGGCTAAGAAGAGGAACATACTGCGTATCAGACAGCAGGTTTTTTATACATTTAAATTAGTACTAGAAGCAGAAATGAAATAATTCCAAGTAACTGTTGTATTTCCAAGTGTTTCCAACATTTGGAAATAGGTACTATAGATAATATTAGGACGAGAAATGTACAAATTAATAATCGTTTTATTATAAAATTAATTAAAACAGCCCTTCCGAGCACTCGGGGGGTGATTAACAAAATTGAATTATTAAAATTCTAACAATTATCTCCGGAGCGCACCGGCAGCGGTAAACAATTTCGCCTGTGACAGACGGATTGACTATTCAATTATCAATTCCGGTAATATTGCTTTCTGTTTCTGTGTGTCGACGTTGGAGTGGTGTTTACAAAGTTTGAGTACCGCTTACTGTACGTGGTCTAACGCGTGAAGGAAATAAAATCTTGTTTTCGGATTTATGTAGCCCGGCACCGCTTCGCGACTTGTTTTTTTTTTGAAGTAAAACTTCTTTACGCACGCTTGACTTGGGGAGTAAGCTGATAATGTGTGACGTGAGCGTTACGAAAAGTGTGATCGGGCAAGGCGAACGAAAGTTGAGAGGGAGATATAAGTTAGTGAAGATAGAAAGAGAGAGAGTTACGTTTCGTATATTACTGTAGGGCAAGAGAGAGAGGTGCGAGCACACATTTTCTTTCACTCTTTCTCTCATAGCGAGTTAAATTTCGTATATCTAAGACACAGTGCAGGCCTGTGGGCCGATTCTACTAAAAACTGCAACTGCACTGCAGCGCGGCGTGTGTCAAAATGCGTACATTTTGACGTTTCGGTATTCTGTTAAATGATCTGACAGCAGCGACGTTGCAGGAATGTCGCAGTAAATGAATCGCTATTCTGTTAAAAAACCTGCACTGCAACTGCACGTTTCCTGCAATATAATCGTATTCTGATAAATTGTTTTGACATTTGTATACCGGTGACAGACGTTTTGAAGGAGTTTACTTGCAGTTTTGTTAACGTTACTCTTGAGCAACTTTTGCGAAGTGAAATTAATATTCTGAGGCGGGGAATTATATTTGCTTTGTTTTGGGAGATGTTTGTGGATAAAAATAATTAAGTAAAGCTTCTTTTCGGTTAGAAATACCTCCACTCCGGCAACCAAGGTCAATAGTGAAACTATAGGAGTCAACATTAAATAAAAATTCAGTTTTATTAAATTGAAATATGGCAACATTTCAGGTTTTAAGTAGTTTACTTGCAGGATACGCACAGTTGCAGCGTAGTTGCAGTGCCGTTGCAGTGCCGCATACGCGCAGTTCCAGCGCAGTTGCAGTGCAGTATATTTTAGTAGAATACACCTATCGGGACTGCACTATTCCTGTACGACTACTGTGACAGGCGTAAACGTGCAGTTGCAGTTATTTAGCAGAATTGGTCCACTGTTGTCTGTATCACACTATGCAACTAACGAAGTTTTACTTCAGTCGTGTGGTCTAAAGCACACTCGTTTTTTTAACTCTTAACCTTCTCGGTAATATGTTGAATATAGCTCAGAAGTTTCATCACAATCGGATGAATGGTTTCAAAGTCTATAATGGACATGGGTATAAACATTTTTTGTGTTGCTCGGCGGTGAAGGAAAACATCGTGAGAAACCCAAAAAAAATATATTTTGAAAGACGTATGACCTAACCGAAGAAGGTCTGGTTTGCGGAGGTCTGACTCTATGTAAAAATCAGTATCTAAATCCTTAGGCTTAGCCAGCGGACCCCGCCAATTATAATGAATTAGCAAACGGGGTAACGCTAGGAAGATGGTGTTTCTGCGGTATCGTCTGCATAAATAACAGTGTTTCTTTCATATTAAAAAAAAAATCACGTTCACTCAAATGGAATGGAGCTAATCTCCACACAAAGTGCAGTTTTTATGCGCCGGAAATCGAACCGTACACCTGGCGTTAAACAAAGACGGGTTTAAAACAATAGTGCAGTTATTGGCATCGCCTGCGGTCCAAGTTATAAGCGGAACGGACGTTATAATACATTTACCGCACGCGATCGGGCCGTGGAAATGGTAACTGGGAAATAAATTAAACGAAATCCCGACACTTGACATCTGTTATGAGAGTTTCGTGTTATATCGTTTTTGTTGTATTTTTGTGCACAATTTGTTGATATGACGAATAATTAAAAAAAAATCGGCCAAGTGCGAGTCGGACTCGCGCACGAAGGGTTCCGTACCATTATCTATAAAAACGGCAAAAAAAATACGTTTGTTGTATGGGAGCCCCCCTTAAATATTTGCTTTATTTTAATTTAATTATTTATTCTTAAAGTGAATATATAACTAAATATTCTGTGAATATTTCAAGTGTCTACCTGTTGCCGTTATCAATATCGAGCAAAAATGAGCAACAAAATCACGTTTGTTGTATGGGAGCCCCCTTAAATATTTATTTTATTCTATTTTTTAGTATTTGTTGTTATAGCGGCAACAGAAATACATTATCTGTGAAAATTTCAACTGTCTAACTATCACGGTTCATCAGATACAGCCTGGTGACAGACGGACGGACGGACGGACGGACAGCGGAGCCTCAGTAATAGGGTTCCGTTTTACCCTTTGGGTACGGAACCCTAAAAAGTATTAAAAATACTTTCTAAAACCGTCTTTCTTTTAGTTCAGGAGCTGATTTTGATTTTTATGCCTGAGCGTAGGCCTACGATGATTTCGTATAATTATAAATAAATACATATTGCTGGACAAATTACACATCGCCATCTAGCCCCAGAGTAAGCGAAGTTTTTGTTATGGTTATTAGACAACTGATACATACATATACGTACGTATTTTTTTTTTGTAAATACGAACTTAAGATACATAGAAAACACCCAGACCAAGACAAACAGATATGTTCATGCACACAAATGTTTGTTCTACAAGGGAATCTAACCCACGAACGTTTGTGTCAAAGCAGCGTCACTAACCACTGCGCCACCGTGCTCGTCCATATTTTGTGTAAAATTATGCCGAAGATTCGATGATAAACTAGATATTTATAGTAAAACTAGCTATCCGTCCCGGCTTCGCACGGGTGATATGATCGCTACCAAACTTCACAATATCACCCACCTGCTGGGCTAACCTGAAGATTCACTGAAAATATCATCAAAATCTGCCCAGCCGTTTTTGAGTCCATAGAGGACATACAGACAAACATTCATTTTTATATATAGATAAAATGTAAAACCAATTTCACTGTAGTCTTCACTGGTAAGATAAAGTAACAATGTTTCTTCAACTACGTTGAAGTTTTTAATTCGCGTTTTTACTTTAACAGCTTTTATCTTTTCAACCTTGTATCGAGGTGATGTTTAAGTTGGCACATTTATATCCTATTACTTTAAAAGATTAATTTTTGTATGTATCAATCAATATATTAGATGTATCTCGGGAGAGGCTCTAAATATTTGCGTTTTAAGTTCATTTAAATGGGTGCCTTTCTCGGCTCGGCGAAGATGCCTCCCAGGTATTACGTTCATGAAACATGTCTACAGTACCTGGCGCAGAAAGTGACTCACAAAAAAATTAATCGAAACACGTCACGGTTTCAACTTGCGTGAATAAAATGAGTATGTATGGAATATACCTAAGTACGTCGATCGCAGCCTGTTTACGGATGGAATCTATGTAGAGTTTCTTTGTGCTTTGGAGGGCACATTACGTCCGTCATTACACGTCTGTTGTCGATAGATGACAGTTAAGTCAGTGGCTCCATCAATCCCCTGTTGCGCAGCGTGGTGGAGTATGCTCTGAACTACTTAGGTTAAAGGGAGAGCCGTATCCCTGAAGTGGGATGAGTTAGGGTTAGAGTAATAGTATAAAAGATTTCATGTGACTATTACTATTGTAGTCGCAAACAATTGTAATCATCGGTAGTAATTAAAATTTCACCTATCGTATAATACCATAATAATTGTCTATTTAATTTAATTTTTATAATAACTAGCAAATTTCAATTTAAAATTGTTTATTGTAAAGTTTTGTAACGCGCGTAACGCTAATAGACAGTTTGTGTGTGAAATTGTTTGTGACTTGTACCACACGATTTTTATTATATTAAAACAATGGTGCCAACTGAAAATACGAATAAAACCTAGGACTTCTATGAGCGAGTTAAGTGACTAATAGACCGGCTTCACACAAAACGGCCCCTGTTGCAGGGACGCAATTAATAACAGGGTATGGGTCGTTGAACCTTACCGCTACCCTAGGAAATTATAAATGCTGGTAATCATCAAACCCGTGACGCCGCAGTACTACACACCAATAAACTACTTCACATCGCATAAAGGCTTCCCTTACTCGCCAAAACTTAGTGTTGTACCGTTTACATATCTGTTCGCCGATTCGAGCCTACTTTTTTTTTTATGCAACGTCCTGAGGCATACAAGCATACGGTCCACCTGATGTAAATCAGTTACAGTGGCCTATTAACGCTTGTAACATATATCACTCGCGCGATGCCTCCTCTGCTGCTTACACAGCAACTCCTTAGGAGCTTACTGGTGACCTCACTCACACGCAGAAACACAACAATCCTCACGGGAGTTGTTATTTGGCTGCGGTTTTCTGTGAAGTGGAGGTACTTCCCCAGGCGGGCTGCTTTGATGCGCCCTACCTCTCTTAAAACATCCAGACCAAGACAAACAGACATGTTCATGCACACAAATGTTTGCCTTGTGTGGGAATCGAACCTACGAGTCGCGTCTTTCAAGACTGAGCCACCGAGCTCGTAAAAACTACTCTACTACGGTCCAATGCGAGGATAATTTAACCAATAAGACGATAAGTGACACGTTGTTGATCCGTGAACTAGTCAATTTTAGCTGTGCGTTCTTCTTTGTAAGAGCTAGATGGCGTCGTTACGCGTGTCATTTTAGCCGAACACGCAGGTCGAGCAACGTCGACCGCAGCCTATCTATGCATGGGTTTATCTATTTGTACTTCGGAGGGTACGTTTAAGCCACCGGTCACTGCTGTTGTCGAGACACAACTGTCGCTAAGGTGGCCTTAAGACGGCTGTAAAACACTAGCCTCCGGCAATCCAATCCAATCAATCTTGACGAGCTCGGTGGCGCAGTGGTGGAACACGCTGTTACGCTACTTTGACACCAACGCTCGTGGGTTCGATTCCCACACAGTACAAACATTTGTGTGCATGAACATGTCTGTTTGTCTTAGGTTTTCGCGATTATTACACATTGAATTAAACAATTTTTCTTTGTTTAAATTTTTTTATGTTATATCAATGTCTGTTTGTCTTGGTCTGGGTATTTTCTATGTATAATAAGTTTGTATTTGCAAAAAAAAATGTATTTACGTATGTTTATCAGCTGTCTAGTACCCATAACACAAGCTTCGCTTACTTTGGGGCTAGGTGGCGCTGTGTAATTTGTCCGGCAATATTTATTATTATTATTTATTTATTTATTAATCCGCAGTTGAGCAGCGTGCCGGAGTATACTATATATATAACATTATTTCATAGCAGATGTTTTTGGAGTCGGGTGTTTTTTTAGTATTTTTTTTTCAAATCTTGATTTTTAGTGAACAATGCCCTTATAGCTCTTACGACGTGGTCAGTAAAGCGCTAAATAAATAAAAAAAACAGACCGCCTTATCGCCACTTAAAACGTTTTTACTGTTGGCCAAAAATACCCCATCTGAAAAAAATAATGCAATCTTCCTCAATCCAGCTATCAAATATTATTATGACAGATCGTAAAGCATTCCTGTCGTGGGTCGTAAAAAAACCATTAGCGAGCTGGGAACAATAGTTTTTACTGCGTCATATCCCATCGAATCTGTTCATACAGTTTTTTTAATAGACAATAACTATGTCTCAGAAACACAACGAGAACGTATAGGGGTGTGTCGTCGAAGAAACTTGGTGTGCTCCACAGAGCAAAGCGCGGAACAAAGACTTGTATTTGTATAAGACTTATTCTAAACAGTACTTCAGCTCGGGGCAAAGGCTTATGTTATGTAAGTCCCAAGTCAGACCGCATATGGAGTAGTGTAGCCACCTTTGGGCGGGAGCACCTGGATACCAGCTAGGACCTTGTGACTCGCTGCAGAGACGAGCTGTGTGTGCGAGTGAGGGTTGTCGATGATCCTGAACTCACACGCGGCATTGAGCCCTTGAGTTTGAGAAGAGATATCGCCTCCCTTTGCGTGTTCTACCGGCTGTATAATGGGTTATGTTCTGAAGAGTTGTTCGATATTATGCCAACCTCCTCATTTTACAATCGCACCACTGCACCGCATACACTGCAGCCGCAATGGTCGGGTACTGTGCGATTTCACAGAAGTCTTCTTCCACGAACTGTTATATTGTGGAATGAGTTCCCTGCCGAGGTTTTCCCTAGGGACTATAGCATGGGGTTCTTCAAGTACGGCGTGGGGAGATATTCACAGGATCGGCAACGGAAAGTGACACTCTTGAATATTGCAAATATCCATAGGCTACGGTAACTGCTTACCATCAAGCAGGCCGTATGTTTGTTTAAAGGTATAAAAAAAAACTTGGCAATAACTGTTCGTACGTCACGTCTTGCCGTACTAAAATGTATTATTTTTTTTTATTTCCAGGCGGCGGCTGCACGTTTCCAGTGGGGTGGACGGGCAGCTGGTTCCAGTCGGGGAACCCTGGCCTGATCGCCATCAACTCCACCCACATCCAGTCCAAGGGCGAGTGCTCGGAGACCGAGTCCTCGGACAAGTTCCTGCTGTACGACAGGTGAGACCTTCTTGGGGATCGCATGCCTCTATGTGGAAGATTTTAAGAGAGGTAGGGCGCATTAAACAGCCCGTCTGGGGAAGTACCTTTACCTCACAAAAAACCGCAGTCAAATGGCAACTACCTGGAGGGTTGTTGTGTTCATGCGAGTGAGTGAGGTCACTAGTAATGTGTTGCAAGCGTACTTAGGCCACGGTAACCGCTTTACATCAGGTGCTCGTATACCTCCCGACGTTATAAAAAAAAAGACCTAAAAAAGATAATCTTTATTCTGACATTGGGCCCACGCGGGTACTTAGACACGTCTTAATTATATCACTGTTGAGTTCCCTTGCGGGGTGGGCAGAGAGAACCGAGCGACAAAAGACTCTGTCCTTATATACCTCTCTCGCTCCTTTAACATTCATGACTCTTATCATAGACGCTCGCCGGTTCCAAGGTCTCCTGATCATCAAATTATATCACCACTTTAAAATTGATATGTGTTCCTCTCTCTTCCAGAAGCGACGATTGCTACAGATGTATGGTGATCCACGAGAAGCACAAATATGTGCTGCAGTACAAAGAAAGTTAGTATTACTGTATCTATACTACTACTACGATATATAAATCGGAACAAATACAGGGGTCTCGGCACCGACCACAACTTTGCTGCTTTACGGAGAGACCCTTGGTCCGTGGGGTCCAGCCGCAGGTCGGCTAGAAGTAGCGAGACGTCTGATCGACGTCACTGGCGACCAAAGAGCTGGTAGCTTTCTCGCTCCGCGCTTTAGTATTGCGACTCAGCGCGGGAATGCTGCCAGCATCGTTGGTACAATGCCGCGGGTCCACTCTTTCTAGATTCATGTCAACATATTGGTACAATCATGACGTCAAGTGGTAGATTATTAAGAAAAAGTTATCAGTGCTGAATTATTTCCAGACATCTTTGTCAGTTGCATATTCATCATTCTATAATGAGCCTTTTTACATAGAGTATTTTGAACACATTGTCAGGAAAGAACAGAATTGTTGCAGTGGTTAATGGCACATGCACAAGCATGCGGCCCTGTACAGCCTATTGACGTTCGCAACACCACGGCGATGTTACTCGCGCTCCGCCGATCTTGTGACCTAAGGATGTTTCGTCACAGTACTCAGTTATTTCTCTGCTATATCTCACCTCTCACCATTTCAAACCGGAACACAGCTATATAAATATAGCTGCTTGACGGTAGAAATAGGTGAGACAGAGGAACCCACGCAGACGACTTTTGTACAAAGTCTCCCTCTGGTAAAATTTTGTTAAAAGATTAATAAGAAGCGTATACTAAAGTTATATCAATACGTAACCTTTCTAATTTCCAGCGTATTGCTCCCCCAAAGACTCGTTGTCGTCGATATGCGAACTGATCAGCGGCGACGCGCCCCTCTACTCCATGTTCCGCAAGGAGCCGCGACCAGTGCCCCAGCCGTGTCCGTTCCACCCAGCACCCTTCACCTTCACATACAATCGGTAAGTTCTCCGACGGCCCCGGGTTTGAATCCAGGCGTGGGTGTGTAACACTAAATTCGTGTTTTCGAATTGGTTATTGTTGTATCGAGAGCCAGTGATAGCCCAGTGGATAAAGAACCGGCCTTGTGACCAACTGGTCGCCGGTTCGAATCTTGCCACGTACCGCTAATATTTGTGTTTTCGGATTTATATACATATTTGTAATTATATACATATTTATACTTGCTCGGCGGTGATGGAAAACATCGTGAGGAAACCCGCACGTCCAAGAAATTATATTTCGAAAGACGTGTGACCTTACTTAAGGAAGGTCTGGTTTTCCCTCTCGGCCAGCCCATCCTAATGGATTAGGAAAGGGGGAAACGATAAGAAGAAGAAGAAATAGAATATGACAACAATCACTTACCTAAGAAATATTGTATAACTATTAAAAGATGCTATCTGATTGACTGTGATATGTTAAATATTTTATAAGATCTTGTTCTTCTTTTTTCCCTACGCTTTGTGTTTCCTAATCCATTAGGATTGGCGGGGTTCACTACCTAAGCCTAAAGATTTGGCGAAGACACTGATTTTCAACAAAACAAATATTTTTCGCAATATAAATCACCGCTTTAGAATATTAATTTCTCTTCGCAAAAGTTGCTTGTGACTAACGTTAGCAAAACTGCGGATAAACTCCTTTAAAACTTCTGTCACCGTTATACAAATGTCAAAACAATTTAACATAATACGATTATATTGCAGGAAACGTGCAGGTGCAGTGCAGGTATTTTAACAGAATAGCGAGTCATTAACTGCAGCGGTGCTGCAACGCCGCTGTTGTCAGATCGCTCAACAGAATAACGAAACGTCAAAATGTTGACACACGCCGCGCAGAGTGCAGGTTGCAGTTATTTAGCAGAATTGGCCTACAGGATTCGAACTATAATCCTGTTGCTCAATAAGTCGGTTCCTTTTCACTGGGCTATCACTGCTATGTTGTGTTCCATTATAAAGTAGTAATTCATCGTACTTTCTATGTAACCGTGCAAAGAAGGAGTCGCTAGTAATTTTTATAATATTCTGTTTTCAGGGGGTCAGGGGACTGCACAAACCCCCCATCACGGGCGGAGTCGTGCACGGACGACTCTCGACTGCTGCTCCGGTACATGGCCTGCCCGGACGTACCCGGCACGGAGAGTAATGGTATGTAACATCCACATCAACCCTTACTCATGGATACGGGTCTCCCTTCAACCGAAGGGGTTTTGAGCATACTCCTCGACGCTGCTCAAATGCGGATTGGCGGAGGCCAGTATTTTCAAGCCGCCCGAGGGCCACTGACTTAGCTTAACGACTGTCATCTATCGACAACAGCCGGGACCGACGGCTTAACGTGCCCTCCGAAACTCGGAGAAACTCGAGATATATAAACCCATCCATGAGCAGGCTGCGTTCGCACTTGCTTAACCTGCGTGTTTGGTTAGAATGGCACGCGCAACGACGCCATCGAGCTCTCATCATATGCATCAACACATAGATATTCGATTGGGTTCGATTCCCAGACAGGACAAACATGTGTGTGCATGAACATGTAGTTTGTCTTGATCTGGGTGTTTTAAAGAGAGGTAGGGCGCATCAAAGTGGCCCGTCGGGGGCAGTTCCTCCACTTCACAGAAAACCGCAGCCAATTAACAACTTGCTAGAGGGTTGTGGTGTTTTTGCGTGTGAGTAAGGTCACAAGTAAGCTCCTATGGAGTTGCTGTGATAGCAGCAGAAGCATCACAGAGCAACATTAACACATAGATAATGCAATTGTTTACGCTTTAGTCACACATAAACGAATTGACGAGTTCGGTGGCGCAGATAAAAATAAAAGATAAAAAATCTTTATTTGCCATTGGGCCTTCCTACATTTTTTGAAATATAATCTTATTGTATTTTATTTAATTCTCTTATGTTACTATTTTCGTTTTTTTAATCTACTAGCATTTCGGAAATGACCATTGGCGAAGAAGAAATGCCGAAAGAAACTTGCCAATATAGGTCTCTTTTCAGATTGCAATTAGATATTACAATAAGTTCATGTCAGCATATTCGTACAATCATAACGTCAAGTGGTGGAATTAAAGATTAGAAAAGGTTGTCAGATTTATATTTCCATATATATCTGTCAGTTGCATATTTTTCAATTCTATAATAAGCTTTTTTAGATAGAGTATTTTTGATGTGCTTTTTGAACACATTGTCAGGAAAGAACCGAACTGTTGCAGTGGTTAGTGACGTTACTTTGACACCAACAGTCGTGGGTTCGATTCCCACACAGGACAAACATTTGTGTGCATGGACATGTCTGGATGTTTTTAAGAGAGATATTGCGCATCAAAACAGCCCGTCTGTGGAGGTATATCCACCTTTTTACTACTTCCAACATTATTTCATTATGCTTCTTTGTTTGTTTCCAGTGGAAGAGTTGGTATGCCTGGCCACGTGGAAGGAGGGATCGACGAGGTATCTCGTGGGGCAAATATCGCAGGTGCAGAGGAGGAACTCCATCGCATCTGATGAAGATACGTATAGGTATGCGTGTATAGTTGCTAGCAAGTTTGTATTACCATTTAGAGATAGAAACATATTAAGCCTTGGAAACCGGCGAGCGTGTATAAGAAGAGCAATGAATGTTAAAGAAGCGAGCGAGGTTTGTAAGGATCTAATCATGTGGCGGTCGGTTCCCTCTGTCTACCCCGCAAGGGATTTGGCGTGAAGTTATAGATAGATAGATTTAGATATAGCTTTGCGCTATCATTGATCATGTCGCCATTTCATTAGGCAGAGAGAAATTAGGCATTAAACCTCGGGCCTTGGACACTTTACGCGCTTATGTGACACGTTAGCTATAGCTATTTCGTTCGCTGGTTTTTAGTTTTTATTGGCGTCAACCTTACGATAAATAGGGTCAGCTTGCGATGTAGGTTCCACGGTTCTTATATCCTTTCACTTTTGCGTTGTATGTGAAAAGAATATGGGGTAAATCCAATATGTTTCTTCATTGATGCACCCCGCTTTTTTAATACATATCCCAAAAATGAGCATGCCATCTTTCATTAATTTAACAAGCTCGGTGGCGCGCAGTGGTCGATAACGTTGCTTTCACTCCAAC
Source organism: Pyralis farinalis (assembly GCA_947507595.1). Taxonomy (NCBI): domain Eukaryota; kingdom Metazoa; phylum Arthropoda; class Insecta; order Lepidoptera; family Pyralidae; genus Pyralis; species Pyralis farinalis. The sequence continues at coordinate 6,664,935 of OX382263.1, forward strand.
GCTCGTGTGTTCGATTCCCAACATGGACAAACGATTGTGTGCATGAACATGTCTGTTTGTGGGAGGTAGGGAATTTCAGAGCCGGGCGTGTGGGGAAGTACCTCTACCTCTCAGAAAACCGCAACCAAATAACAACTCCTTGGAGTGTTGTTGTATTCCGGCGAGTGAATGAGGTTACCAGTAAGCTCCTAAGGAGTTATTGTGTTAACAGCAGAGGTGGCATCGCGCGAGTTATACTTAATACATTGCAAGCGTTGATAGGCTACGGTAACCGGTTTCCATCAGATGGGCCGTATGCTAGTATGTGTCCCGACGTTGTATAAAAAAATCGTTTTTGAGAATTTATTTTGCGAAAGTCATATTGTGTTGACTTAATTTCGCTAAATTCTTTAGTTGATGCGTTTAAGCGCGGCAGTACAATCAACTCAATTGTTCCAGATGCTTCATATACAAAGGTCAGCACAGCGACAAGACGATGACGTACAACATCGCCCAGTCTGGGGATGCGACCTGCAATGGACTCTCTTCGCCTACAGACGGCAGCAGGACTATGAAACTGAGTAACAGTAAGTATACATGAATTGACTTGAAATAAATTATTGCGACTGCGCCAATTAACAATAGTGATAATAAAGTTATATTACCGGTCTATCATCACCGGCAGGACTATTGTTGGTAATAGGCCTGACCCCGACGAGACGAGATACGAGCCGCGCAGTTCTCGTTGACGTCACCATTCCCCATGATGGAAACCTCGTGAAGGCAGAGAAAGAGAAACTTTCTAAGTACTTGGATTTGGCTCGCGAGGTTGCCGCCATGTGGCATTTGGAATCAATGATAATTGGTTCAAATGTCGTAAGTATGCTATTGTAGTAAGAAGAAACGATCTTACCGACTGCGCCATTCATTCATCATAACAGATCAGTAATAAAACAGTAGACTTTGACTTGTACTTGTCAGGAGCTTTAGAAACCGGCGAGCGAGCATGAGAAGAGAACATCGTGATATAACATGATTTATAATAGATGTAAGGTGATTGATTGGCGTGCGCGCAAATACGAACCTAACGCATAGCCCCTTTGCGAAGATTGTTGTAATGTAGTACACCCACCGCGATCCGCTCCTGGGGTTGACCAGATGAGAAGGTCTCGGCAGGTATTGGAACTATATGACCATTATGTGGGAAATTATTGTCATTTAATGATATCCGAAAGGGTTATTAATACTGGGCTATTACAGAAGATGGACAAGACGCCTGCGATTACTATCATATCTGATTGTTACTTCCGTGAGGCGGTGGCTCACCACTCACTGGATGGACTGGTACGCCCTTTAACATTTCCACTCCTGCGGCATGTTGTTCTATCGACTACTCTCTGGACGGCCAACGAAGGTAACCCAGAGCTGAGAGTACTGCGGGCCTTATGTTTCCCGAAGACAAGCCGGACACGAAGGCCCTGAACGATTCTCTGGAGTAGTCGGGTACCCATGGTGTCGTTACTTACAATCAGCTCGCACCATGCTGCCCTGTGCGATATTTTTATATATATATAATATTTATTTACAGGCGACGACGAACACAATCGCTGCCATTTCCCGTCGTGGATCGTGGATCACCACAAGTGGTTCAGCTTGGATCATTCGCACCAGTACCACTTCACCACTAAGAACGCCACGCTCAAGGTATGTGACATACAATTATGAATGACAACCCACTCTTGCTTTTTTTATACAACGTCGGGAGGCATACAAGCATATACCCATATGCTTGTATGCCTCCCGACCCCATGTAAAACGTGCAAGACATTAAGTATCACTAGCACGATGCCACCTCTGCTGCTAACACAGCAACCCCTTAGGAGCTTACTGGTGACCTCACTCAGTCGCAGGAACGCAACAATCCTCCGGGGAGTTGTTATTTGGCTGCGGTTTTCTGTGAGGTAGAGGTGCTTACCCAGATGAGTTGCTTTAAAGCGTCCTACCTCACTTAAGAACACCCAGACCAAGACAAGCAGACATGTTCTAGCACACAATTTTTTGTCCTGTGTAGGAATCGAACCCACGAGCGTTGGTTTGAAAGAGCTCGTCAAGTTTTAGTCTTTCATTACGAGATAGAAATAAATGTTGTTCTTTTTTTTAGATAATGAACGCGGACGGTTCGTTCGAGGAGAAGCGGCTGGTGTGCCACTCCATCTTGGAGCAGAAGGACAAGAAACACATCAAGTTAATCGCGCACGTTACCAGGGGATGGTAAGTATCACTCACCAAACGCATACCCTTTTCAATACTACAAACATGCGTACGGCCTGCCTGATGGTAAGTAGCAACACACGCGAATTGTGTACCATGTAAGAACCTTTTCACAAACAACCCTATGCTGTAATTATTCGATAAAACCTCGGCTGGCATACATTCGGCAACTTATAGGCTTGCGGAAGAAACCCTTGTGGCTTCAGCGAACGAGAGGAGAATATCTTTATTTCTTCCTTTACACTCAAATGCATACTGTGACAACCAGTGCTGGAATGATTTACCTCCTTCAATCTCAACTACTTTTCTTTCTTATAATATCATTCTTCAATGTTTTTATTCCTGTGGCACCGATAGCTAAAAGTTTTGGTTATTAAGGCTTATGTAGAGAGATTAATGTTATATTGTGTATTTGTATCGCAATCGACTGAAATAGCTCTAGCCAAATTGTAAAGTCTTATCCGAAATGATCATCAAATGAAAACGTCCAAGCCCTAGTGCTTAAGATACCCACTGAACACGGAGAAGCTCAAAATAAAAAAACCAGCATTTTCATGGTCGCAAAAGTAACAATTAATATGGAAGTAAGTTTTTAGTTAATATAGGAAGCTATAAACTCTATAATTGAAATCTATGTAGTATCTACACATCCGCGGCGAACGAGAGTACAATATATTTATTACTGCCCTTATACTCAAATGCAATAAAAGTATGGTTTAAAGTCGGCAGACGACCAATGTTGGAATGATTTACCTCCTCCAACTTGAAATACGTATTTTTTATTGTTGTAATATCATTCATCAATATCTTTATTCTTGTCCCACCGTGTGTTTGCTTCTATCTAATAAATAAGTTAACAAATTGTTAATGTCTTTGTTTTCCAGCGAGTCCGGTCACGTGTGTCTGAAGTTCTACTACCGAGAGAGCAATGTGCTGGAGCTGCAGCAGGGCTCGGGCCTGTGGGAGCTCGACCAGGACGCGTGCTCAGACAACACGCAGCAGCCGTACATCACACTTATCAGTCAGTGGCTTATTTATATTCGTACAACTGTAGATTTAAAACGCTGCCGGACGACTGAGTGCTGGAAGGATTTACCTTCTTCAATAACTCCTACGTTTTGTTTACTAAGTCAACATCTCGGTTGTTCTTATTGTAATACAACAACATTGTATGCCTCTTATATAATGCAATTATGAAATTAATGACCTATATTTAGCGAATATAATCCGGATAAATGCAAAGTTGTTATTATATTTCTTCATACTTCGTATGTATTAACTGTTCACCTTCTGTGGGAACTACAATAATGCATTCAACCTTTAAAATCCACTACTATAATAGGTATTTTATAATGCCACCAAATCACGAAAACTTTGTACAAAATTTTACATGTATAGATTATTCAAATTAATGAATTACATATAAAATTTTGTACAAAGTTTTCGTGATTTGGTGTGTATTAGTGTAAAAATAACTGAAATATTTATCGCAATTCCAATAGTAACTTTGTAATATTTATTTTTTATATACATGCAAGTTACTTTATACATTTTCCAAAATATTATTGTATTCAATGAAAGTTTATTTCGTGAGAAATGCCCGATTTAAAATAACTTTTTTTTTATAGTTGTTTGCGTTTTTTCTCAAGTCTAAGTGAATTCATATATTTGTCTATCTATGACTATACGCCAAAACCCTGGCGGAGTAGGCAGAGACAACCGAGCGCCACGTGACCCGATCCTTACTCGCTTCTTTAATATTTATATTTTTGTTTGTTTATATTTCCAGCTACAACACTGCCGCCGACCCGTTGCCCCATCTTCGGACGGTATTCAGTGGTGAACTCACTCGCAGATCGCCGGCGGCGAAGACAGCAGACCACGATAGGTGCGTTTTTACCATCAAGGAAATAATCAATGTACAACCGATTAAATGATTCTGCTTTGTAACTCAACTCCCCACAACGGACCGTAGGTGAAGTAAATCAGACGTAGTCATGCACACAAATGATTGTCGAGTGCGAGAATCGACCTCACGAGCCTTTGAGTTAAAGTAGCCGTGGGTAATCACTACACTAATGGGCTCGTCAGTAAATCAATAATATTTGTTAAGCAGTCTTACGGAAGAAAATTATCCCGTCTTGTCGTAGAGAGCAGCTAAAAACCTCCCTGGTAGAAAGGACTCTTTTTATGAGAGTAATGGAGGTCACCAGTAGACTCCTAAGGAGTTGTCAGCTATAGTATAGCTCCTATGTCAGCTATAGTGCTGGCAATACTATCTACTACATCAACCCTAACTCATCCCGCTGCAGGGATACGGCTCTCCATTCAACCGAAGGGGTTTAGAGCGTACACCACCACCCTGCTCAACTGCGGAAGATAGTGTTTTCAATCCGCCCCAAATGCCGATTTGATTGACGGGATCCGCTACCTAAGCCTAAGGATTTGGCGAAGATACAGAGTTTTACATAGAGCGACTGCCGTTAGACCTTCACAACCCAGAGGGAAAACTCTTTCTTGGGTTAGGTCACACGTCTTTCGAAATATAATTACTTGGACGTGTGGGTTTCCTCACGATGTTTTCCTTCACCGCCGAACAAGTAATGAATATGTACATAAATCCGAAAACACTTTATTGGTACACATACGCACGCCAGTATTCGAACGTCTTTATGATAAGCAACCATTACGACCATTTCATTGAGGTCTATATGTGGTTGCAGGCGAGGTGGACGCGAGTGAGACCTCAAACCAGGCGGAGTGCGTGGCGGGCGAGTACGAGAGCGCGGACGTCGGGTGCGGCGCCGCCCAGGACACCATCGAGTTCAAATCCACTTGCACGAGCACTGGTAACGTAACATAACTTCTCCTACTTAACATTACCCCGTTTCCTAATCCATTAGGATTGGCGGTGTCCCGCTACCTAAGGCTGAGGATTTGGCGAAGATACTGATTTTTACATGGAGCGACTGCCGTTAGATCTCCACAACCCAAATGGAAAACCAGACCACATGTCTTTCGAAATATAATTTCTTGGACGTGGGGGTTTGATAGTGATAAATATGTATATAAATCCAAAACCACACAATTGGTTGTGGGTTGTTGTGTTGCCTGCTAATGAGTGAGATCACCAGTAAGCTCCTAAAGAGTTTCTATGTTAGCAGCAGAGGCGGCATCGCAAATATTGCAAGCGTTCATATGCTACGGTAACCGCTTAACATCAGGTGAGCCGTATGCTTGTATACCTCCCGTCGTTGTATAATAAATGTGTAATGTTGTATGTAAATGATCCATCTGATGTAAAGCGGTTCCCGTAGCCTATAAAAGCTTCCAATACATTAAGTATTACTCGCGCGATGTCACCTCTGTTGCTAACCCAGCAACTCTTTAGGAGCTTACTGGTGATCTCACTTACACGCAGGAACACAACAAATCGCCGCAGAGTTTGTGTTCCTGCGTTTCCCGTGTTCTTTGGCTTTGTTTTTTTGTGAGGCTTAGGTACTTCCCCAGACCAGTTCTGATGTGCTCTACCTCTCTTAAAAACGCCCAGACCAAGACAAACAGACATGTTCATTCGCACCTCGCTCTGTTATATAATATCGCGTGTTAAATTTCCAGTGTACTCGTGCTACGGCAGTTGGAAGGAGGGCGGCGTGGGCTTCCTGATCGCCGCGCCCGTGGCCCGCGGCTCCTCGCACCCCAGGACCTTCTGCCTCATGTACACCACGGCCGCCAACAACGGTATGTCGACCTTCACGAACTTCATGGCCACCAATCCTACATTTGCATTAAATATTGGTAATATATTTGTGACATTTTCTAAGCAATTTCTGCTGTTTCAATCAGCTATAATCAGATACATGTGTTGTCATCATCATCGTCTCGATCCTGTGCCACCTGCACTTCCTTACCCAGCGGTTGTCGGTTCTGTGAACTATGATATATATAAACGAGTTGCCGCCGGAAATTGTCAAAAAAATTGAAAATCAACCAAACAAAAAAATTGTTATGGCAGCATATCTGCCATCTAAGTCTTGCTTTGAACGTGCATAAATTGTAATTGAACTTTGCTATACTGTTTGAATATTGTTATATTGTTGTTACGAGTAGTTTCCACTTTTATAATACCGAGGGATACAGTGGCAGATAAGCCGTGCACGGTTTGTGCCCACTCAATAGGTAAAAAAGTCTAATGTACTTATTGTAAAAGAAATAAATTAAAAAAAAAATGTGATCTGACCGTTGCCACTTCAGCTTGTTTATCCTGTGGGCTATGTCGGTTACCTTAGATCTACTGCGGATATCCTCATCTCCGATTCTACGCATTCACGACGAAAAACCCCGAGCATAGCTCTTTCCATAGCACGCTGAGCGTTCTTGAGCTTTGCAATAAGGCCACGTGAAGTGCCACGTCTCAGTTCCGTATGCCATCACTGTCATCCCACACTGTTCGAAGACTGCTCTTCAGTCGTCGAGGTATTTTGAATGAGAAGGTGTTTCGAAATTTCCCGAATGCTGCCCAGCCAAATTGAACCTACCTAACTGAAAAACCTGCTCTAGGTTAATATATTCGTCAACAACTTCGAGCTTACCGGCGAGCGTGCATGAAAAGAGCTATGAATGTCACAGAAGCGAGTGAAGTAAATGTAAATATTGCCAGACAAATTACACAGCGCCACCTAGCCCTAAAGTAAGCGAAGCTTGTGGTATGGGTGCTAGACAACTGATAAACATACGTAAATACATTTTTTTTGTAAATACATACTTATTATACATAGAAAATACCCAGACCCAGACAAACAGACATGTTCATGCACACAAATGTTTGTATTGTGTGGGAATCGAACCCACGAGCGTTGGTGTCAAAGTAGCGTGACAACGCGTTTCACCACTGCGCCACCGAGCTCGTCAAGATATACATACATACAACTTCGAGCTTAGTGTTTCCAACCGTGGCAGAGTGATCTTAGTTTTACATTATCCATGTTTATGTTGAAACATACTTGGTTGGAAACATTATTGAGGTGTTTGAGCATAGCGCTAGGTTCCTCCAGCGATTTCGTGAACTATATCGTCGGCAAATCGAAGGTGAGTGTATGTATTCGCCATTGATGTTTATTCCGTATCCTTTCCAGTCCAAGAGCTAGAAAACATCTTCCAATGCGGTGAAGAGTTTCGGGGATATGACATCGCCCTGTCTTACACCGCTTTGTACTCTGGTTTCCTACTCCGGTCCTGTACTCGGATACACATCGTTCCTTTACTATATAAGCACAAGAAGTCAATTCCTACTCTTACAAATTTCTTCTGATTAAATTCGTTGTGAGTTCCAAGGCAGCTGTAGTTTAACCCCCGGGACAGCAACGAACTTCACTGTTCATTGCCTCTTTATTAGTCGCCGCTGTTAATTCTGGCTACACAGGAGACACAGTGGTGGGTATGAGTGGTGGGATTGTCCCGTTATATAAGCACTTCAACGCTGTGATGTATTGATAGTCAATTCGACATCGCTGGAGAGACTGTAGCACCGCCCATGGGTTGTGATATTCGATTATTATTTTTTCAATAACATTTCAAAGGGCCTAGTAATTTGTATAAATGTGATTATGTCAATGATTAAGTTATATTAACGTATAAATTAAAACATTACTTTAATATAAATAAATTATTCACATAATTAAAATGATCAATGATTAAATTATCTGGTCTGTTGCCTTCATAACGAAGCATGATAAAATTTTTTACACAACGTCGGAAGGCATACAAACATGCGATCCACCTGATGTAAAGCGGTTACCGTAGTCTATCAACGCTTGTAATACATTAAGTATCACTCGCGCGATGCCTCTTCTGCTGCTTACACATCAACTCCTTGGGAGCTTACTGGTACACTCACACGCAGGAACACAACAACCCTCTAGGGAGTTGTTATTTGGCTACGGTTTTCTGTGAGGTGGAGGTACTTCCCCAGACGGGTTGATTTGATGCGCCCTACCTCACTTAAAACATCCAGACCAAGACAATCAGACATGTTCATGCTCGCAAATGTTTGTCTTGTGTGGGAATCGAGCGTCAGTGTCAAAGTTGCGTCATTCACGACTGAGCCACCGAGCTCGTCAAAAGATAATAAGGCGGGTTTTTTATTATGAAATGTCATTTCAATGGACTCCTGTTTCTTTATACTTTATTAATTCCCTATTTGCTAACACTTCATAAATACAAATGCCGAATAAAGAAATGTTTGTGTTTAGTAATCTAAAGAAACAGACTTATTCTGCAACAGCTGCTTTTTAAAACCTCTTTGTAATAATGACTTCCTCCATACATTTTCATTACATATTTTTATTTTTCTTTCAAACTGACAAGTTAGATCATTTTATGTTTATTAATGGTCTAAGACACTATATATTGCATAGTCAGAATCGCCTAGGTTTTATAGTCACTCACAAAATGAGAATTTTGATTATGATTGATTGATTAATTTGAAAATGTGACGAAAACAAGAAAATGTAATGATATTATGTTACGCGACTATATAAATTAAAATTGATTCCACCAGTAATGGTTTAAATGTATTTTTTTGGAGTGTATATAGTGATCTCAATTTTGAAGTGAAAACTTCTTTAGCATCGTTGTGATTTGAATCTCGATGAAACGAACAAGCGAGAGTAGAAAGAGACAACCACGCACATCTATTGGATTTAACGTGCGAGAGAATGAGACAGAAGGCACTATACAGTGTGTGCGCGCTTGCGAATTACGAAGCTTGGGATAAGGCGTCATAACAACCGTGGTGTATCGTACACTTGTATTGTTTACATAAATATTTCATTATTTTAATAAAAACGTTTTTCAAGTATGCCGAAATCGAATGCAGAATATTGTCGTGATTATGAAGTTCACATTTTAGAAGGTTTTACTTCTATCGCGTGCTAATTTTACACACACGCACACGTATTTTTTTTTTTTTCATAAAGTTTATATTCATTTCCGTAGAATTTTTAGTTGTATGTTGCAACACGTGTTCATGTTGCAGAGACCGGCGGCGGCGCGCAGCTGTCCCTCAGCACGGTGTCCCGCGCGTGCTCCCGGGGCGTGCGCCCTGGCCGCGGGGGGGACCGCGCCTACAACCTCACGCTCAATGGTAATACACGCTCAGATAATTGATACTTCGTCCCTTATACATCACTCTCATACAAAATTGAAGAAACCTACGCTGTAATAACATATATTTTGTTTTATATAAAGTCGGAGGGCATACAAGCATACGGCCCGCTTGATGTAAAGCCATATCTGCTGCTAACACAGCTACTCCTTAGGAGGTTACTGGTGACCTCGCTGACACGCATGAACACAACAACCCTCCAGGGACAGGGTAAAGGTACTTCCTCAACCTGGGCTGCTTTGATGCGCTCTTTTGAAAACACCCAGATCAAGACAAACAGACATGGTCATACACCCAAATGTTCGTTATGTGTGGGAATTGAACCGACGAGCTTTAGGGCTAAAGTAGCATTGCTAACCACTCCGCTATAGGGCTCGTCAACCTAGCGTATTCGCCTTTTTCTTCTTAAAGTTATTCCTAATCCTTTATGATTGGCGGGGTTCGCTATCTAAGACTATAGATTTGGTGATGATACTGATTTTGATATGGAGCGACTGCCGTCAAACCTCCACATCCAAGGGTACACGTCTTTCGAAATATAATTTCTTGGACGTGCGGGTTTCCTCGCGATATCATCCTTCGTTGCTGAATGATAATTACAAATTTGTACATAAATTCGTAAACACGAATTTAGTAGTACATGCCAGGAATCCAACCGGGGACCAGTTGATCAAAAGGTTCTATATCCACTGGGATATTCCTGCTCATGAGGAAGCTACTTACAGCGCCGGCCCTGGGGTGGAGCAACAGTAGCGATTGCTCTATGCGCCGGGTGTCAAGGGGTGCCAACGAGCAAAATGCGAAAAACAATTACGAGCTAAAAATAAACTTATCGATGACGTGTTCGGAGAGGTGCGTGGAACTAGTTCACCAGATCTGATTTTTAAAAATCTGTAGATTGCCTCTAGATCTGTAGACCCAGAGACTTTTTTAAATGCTAAGCTAAACAAGCAACTAAAAACAACCTAGAAAGACTTCTTCCCGCGCTTTTGACGAGTGAGATTGTTGTTCTACTTGAAATTTTTACAATTCAGTATAAAATTAGTTTTGTGTGACAATTTCGATAGTATTTTGTAACATAAGTGCTAGTGAAATTATACAGTAATGAATAAACTCAAATATAACACGTTTATGCACTTTTTGGAAGACGTGAATAAGTTCATCAAGAACACCTTGTAAAAATCACTATCGTTTTACGGGTGGTATCTAAACTGGGTTGATTGGGTCTAGGTACCCTTCCCAAATATTTTTTCAGCACAGTTCCTGAAACTGGAACATATAATTAAGATTTTCAAATGGTTCTAAACTGAAGACTTTGACACTGGCATAAAGTAGCAACACTGTTGCCATATATTATAAAAAAAAACCTAGAAAGAAGTTATTCCCGCAATTCTTTGACGTTTCAAGCAGCGTAACGAAAAGTACACTTGGTTGCGTTGCAATTATATAGAGAGAATGTGTCTTTTGTTTTAGTCGTATTATAGAACTTCAGCGCTATTATGCTGTTATTAGAAATGGACACATGTGTCAAAACAATAGCATGACGAAAAAATACATCTTGTTCTTGTCGGTTTACAATAAGAGTGAATGGTTTGCGAGTCGGTCGGGTGATGGTTGATTTTGATTTGTTAAATTTGTTACATGGGACGTATAATGTTCATGTTAATTTTATTGTCTTATTAACTAATGCCTATAACTATACCTACTTAACTATAACTAATTAAGAGATTGGTGAAACTGGGTCTTAAACTGACCGGTAGAGCGGTTAGACTAGCCTTGAAGATAGTCCATAAACGGAATGATTTTAAAGCGTCTGCCAAATGGCGCTGAAAGACGAGCACGCTATATTGATGAGGGTTTAGGGCCTGTGCTGGTTACTTATATATACTGATACTAATTTCTATTATTTTTGATGTGAAACATCCACTGGCGCGCCTCGGCAGTAAAATCGAACAGTATACCGTGACGGCAAATGGCATGACGCTCTCTCATGCCGTCATGCCCCCTCTACGCCGCCACTCTCGACTCCCTTGCGTGCGTGCGTGCGTATACTAGACACTCCGTTGGTTCTCTGCATGAGCTGTTTATTAATAATGATTTATTCACAAATTATTATATCTATCTCGATTTTTATTTATTAAAAATGTGAATATTCACTAAGATGTTTCCTATCAATGTAAGGTATTGTTTATTCGTGTTGCAGGCACCTGCGAACAGAGTAGCAAGTACAACAGTATGTCCACGAGGGTGGCGCCGGCCGCCGTGCTGGTGTCGGCGCTCCTGTTCGCCTGCGTCAGATGATACGCTCGGTGTTAGGCGCACCGCGATTGGGTTTGGACGGAACGACCGCTGATTGTCCACAACCCTGGTTGACAATCGGTATTGGTTTGATTGATTTTTTTCCCCCGATGAACAGAAATATTTTTAATACACTTATGTAATTTTAAACATGGAGAGATATAAGTCAGTAGGAGAACAGAATCCTATTGGAGAAACGGAGAAAATGTGGAAGAGTTTAAGAAGTCGTCATCGTCAAATACAAATTTCAGGTTGTTTTTTTACAACGTCGGGAGGTATTCAAGCTTATAGTCTACCTGATATAAAGTGGTCACAGCGGCCTATGAACGCTGGTAATACATTAAGTATCATTCGCGCGATGCCTCCTCTGCTGCTAACACTCCTTAGGAGCTTATTGATGACCTCAACGCACGAACACAAAAACCCTCTTGGAAGCCGTTATTTAGCTGCGGTTTTCTGTGAGGTGGAGGTACTTCCCCAGACGAGTTGCTTTAATGCGCCCTATCTCCAAGGTGTAAAGGTGTACCCGGCTTTTGGCTCGGGGCAAGTGGTTTTATAGTTTGGCTTTCTGCAAGTTGTTTCCCCCCACCCAGTTCATGCATGGCCTGTGGTTACACTATGCATACACACCGCAGTCACACGGTGACGCCACGCTTGGCTCCAAATTCGATTGACCAAATGGACGGTGTCATGCAGAAATGGTCAAGCCCACCAAAACAGTTTAGAGAAAATCTAATTTCAAATAGGAATTCGTTTGCCTCTTGATATAAATGTGTAAAAAAAAAAGCCTCCCATTGGTCAGTAGTCTCGAATCGCTACGATATTTAGACGCTAAACACTACGTTTTGTAAGGGGTGGGGTACGTGAGTGAGGGGTGCCTTTATGCGCGGTCAAGTGGTTTAATGGTTTGTGTCCAAGAACATCACATTATTACCTAGTACCTAGGGCCGTGAAATTGTATTAAAAAGCAGACACCAACCAAATGGTACGGTGCAGTATGAACTAGACTAGGTGCCCTAGCTCCTTAGCACGTAACCTTTTATTCCCGTTGAGTTCCACTTGTGTGTGTCACGAAACCGCTTCTGCAGGTTGGTGTTGGACATTAGAAATACGGCCAGTTTTTTATCTGTCTTGAGCCCGAAAGCCTTTCCGAAAGCATTCCTGATTGATAGCATGTCGAATTGGTAATGTTTCGATTACTAGTGGAGCTGCAGGCCATCACGTACTTGAGATGATTACTCCCTACCTCCCGCACCACGCATCTACCTCATTCATACAATCGTTCAGTTAAAGATCTGCCGCCTGGTTCGCCTCTCCACCGCACTGATAAGGGAACGAATGCCACAGAATGAGAAGCTATAAACAGATGATGAATTAATCAATTTACTATGATCACATCAAACTACACTCTCCTCTAGAACACAGAGTGTTCTTTTCTATAGCCAAGAGCAGATCGCGACAAATATGGAAAATGCGATTGTGGCTCTTATTGCGTAAGTAATAAGAATGGTACATATTGTTAAGCTTGGCTTGCATTGAGCTGTATACACATTTTTTTTTTTATAGTGATGTAATGCATTCAGTACCTTGGTCAGGTGAAAAAAACATGTTTTTCTTTTTTTAACAAAAATATTTCTGTTCGTCCAAACTGTGCAATCTATAGAAATCTATAGTTTGGAATGTTAAATGTTTACATTTTTACCCTTTGTAATTTTATAGGTAATCAAGTTTATACAGCGTTGCGGTGTAGTCACATGGAATACAGAAAACAACTGAATGTACTCGTCAACTTTCACTATTGAGCCCACTTCGTAATCTTGAATAAAATAGATAAACGCAGACTTCGAAGTTGGTTACATAATAAAAAATTGTTTATTATTGACGAGTACTTTCACCTCCTGTCGTATCGCAAGTGATTCGATCGCCTCTCTGCATTGGTTTGTGTAGGTATTGGTACAAAAAGTGCTTTTGTACCAATAAACAACTATACAACAATAAACAACTATAAACAACTAAACAACAATACTAATAGGGGGTATACGCAGTACGTCAACTAGGGTACTTAGAACGTTTTTACACGTGAACGATTCTTTTGTTCAGACTATGAACAAGTTGACACGGAGATACAGCTCATGTTTGAGAAATGCTATAGTAACGTAATTTGACGAAATTCGTTCTATATATTTTATCAAGAGAACTGGATTCTGACTGCACTGTCTACTGTACCATAGTATTTTTTTTTTTATAACAATTAAAATAAACAGCGTCCAAACCCAATAGCTATACATGTCATAGCATTTATTTATAATTAGTGCTGCTTTTATTGTGATACGATTTGGCAAAAAAAAATGCATTTTTTCATACCAGTGGCTCACCAAAAATGTTTTAGCATTTTTTTCTTTGGTTTCGGCAGCTTTTTTTAGAGATATGATATCGTATGTGGGTATTTTGTGAAAATGTGCAATTATTTATTTTTATTTATCCGTCTTTGGTTTTAAAATTGTAATTTCTTACGTGTTTTAGTTGTTATGAAAAAAAATGTACAAGTTGCCCAAAATGTAAATATGGGATTACTTATTGTTTTTTTTTTTTCACAAAATACCACATTAGCATTTAAAAAATATTTTAGAATAGGAGGGAACTAAACAATGTTTGAAGAAACGAAGAAAACGTGATCAAATTGTAAATAGATAAAGATGGTTTAGATTTTGGTAAAGAAGTAAAAAAAATGCCATTTTTTTAAATAATGTTACTTATGTACTTTATAAATATTTTATTTTATTTTTAATACTAGGCTTCAGTGTCCGGCGTCGTTGGCATTTTGAGAAAAAAATGGACAATATGGCGGCGGTGTGTACAATACCTTTATAATATGTATACATAATATTATTTATAGAAAAAACGCTTTGGAAGTATACATTTGTACTGTATGCTGAATACTAAACAGATAAAAATTAAGACTAACAATAACATTAGATAGATATAAATGTAGAGAAATTATGCTCAGCATTTTTTCTATTTAATTTTTAATTATGTTCTACGCGCGGTTTACTTTAGTAGGAATCATTTTGTTTGTTCTTATTTTTTAATACGAAAAACGGATACGTTGACGGTCACAATGTATATCAGACAAAATCGACATAAGCAAGGTTCATTAAAGTAATTTAAATTTAACAAGTGTAAGTTATATGAGTAATTATAGTTGTTAAATTTATTTTGTCAATCAAATTCTTGTATTACACTATGATAGGGTCATATCCATAATGGAGCAAACTATTCATACGGCATAGTCCAATGATTACGTCTTGGATCACAGAAAAAAATGGCTACCGCATGTCCGTAGTTCAATCAATGGTCAAATAAAATGTTTGGTATATAGTAGCGCGCGCGTCATGCGATGTATGACCGTTCGTAGTTAAGTATTTGTTTGTTGTTGTTGTTGATCTGTAATCTTAAAACACACAATAAGCGGGCATTGCACGCAGTGAACACTACGTACATTCAATACGATACAAACAGAACTAACTTGCTTAATCAATTTTTTTTTTGTGATCTAAGTTGTAATTAAAATATTGCTAAAATTGAAACATCCATTTCATGTGAGTTTCGAAATATTTTCAACGGAACATATTTAAAAACGGTTTAGTTTAAAAAGTTGTAAACATTTAGGATTTTATGATTTAGCCGACGTATTAATTCAACAATTTTCCCTCATTTTCGTTTATATTTGAATGTACTTATTTGTCTGCTCTAAACAATAAAATTTGATACATCTATTTTTAATGAAAACGTAACTTATTAAGGTATAACCCAGACGGCCGCGGCCTCAACAATAAGACTTCAAAATGGGGAAGTTAATTTCGATCTGTGCGTGATGTGTTAATATACTACACTAAGACTTGACGACAGCTTACGGAATATTTTTCTGAGTCAAACGCAATTCAAGCACTCAGAAGTGTCATTTGAATCCCGTGAACCCACATTTGAGCGGACAGCTTCTTGAACTGTCTACGGCTGTGCTTTGGTTCGAAACTATAATCACGTGTGCGCCTGCCAGTTGCATCCGTTTTTATTATTCAACATTGTTTGCCATTACAAATAATTTCAAACTTGTAGCTTTCTATAATGAAACAGTAATCAATCTTGACCAATAGTAGTTTTATAAAAAGTATATAATTGCTCATACGAAAAATAGTTCGAAAATTTTATTTGTGATAAAAAAAAAATAAGTTAAGATTATAAAAAATATATGTAAATATTCTAGGATCAAGTTCCTGATGCGCTGTTTTTGATTTTCCGATTTTGTGATATTCCAACAGTGTTTTTTTTTCTATTTATAAGTCTCGAGAATTGAATATGTCAATGCTTGCCTACAAAAACGTTTAATTTCAAGGTAATGAACAAACTGACGTGAAGTCTACGATACTCTTTTATAAATACAGTTACAAACGCGCGATGAGACATACCCATAGTTATATATATGTACATACGCTATGAGTTGTGCAGCATGGTTTAATTGTAAACAGATATCATTACAACGTCTATTTGTTTACTGTAGAATTCGAGACAACTTTTTCATTTCGAACAGATTTCAGATTAGGTATATTTTCCATGCAAGTGCGTTTCGAAGAATACGTCCATTTTATGCATCTAAAAATAGATTCGTATAAATCTAGACTCTGCGCCCGTTTGTTCACAGCTTATGGTGGATATAAATAAAAAAATGTAGCCCAAAAAGACTATTGTACATAAATCTAGTTGGATAAATTATATACAATCATATTATAGGTGTAAAATTTAAATCATTTTAAATACACGACGGAAGTATTAATTTTTAAAGATAACCCGACGATAATAAATAGATATAGAGCGAAAGATATAATTAAAAAGATGTTTTGTCTAACAGCCATTTTTAAATTCTTTTATTATAAAAAAAATGAAATAAAAGTGTTAAGTGCACGAAATGTTAAAGTATTTTCACGTTAGCATTAAGGCAGCTTTAGTTCATTATTTTATAATTTATTAATTACATAATGAATAAGAAAATTTCACTCTGTGAATAATGCGCACTGTAACGATTTATGTAAAAAAAAACTATAATAATGTATGGGATTTGTATTTTATCGGCTTGTAAATATTTTTTATATAATTTTCAGCTATGGATGTAAACTTTTGTGATATCAAATTATTTTCAAGCTTCTCTCGACTCGACATTTGTGTAGATAAGCGCCATTTAATGTTTATTTTTTGTTTTTTTTTGCTTTTTTTTTGTAAACCAATTGGTCACGCCACGGGATACGATTTGTAACTACTAATATGTAAGCCTATTATTATATTTTGATTACTGAAATATATTTGAAAATGAGCCTGTATATTTTATTTCTCGATCTTCTAGCAATCTCCCCTAAAATATTCCTTCCTCCCAAAATTTATTTACTACGAACTACTATCAACATTTACACTATTATGATACAACTACACAGATACACAGATACTTCTATTCATAGCATTATCCCGTTTCCCAATCCATTGGGATTGGCGGGGTTCGCTAAGCCTAAGGATTTGGCGATATAGGTCGTAAAATATATTTCATAAAAAAAAACCAGTTGCGAATGCGCAAGCTTGCATTGCCAGAGGAATACCTGGCTCGTCAATTATATAACAATTCAAATATATTTTTTTTTAATAATGTCGGCCATTTTAACTATGTTCCTTAAGAGATAGGAACGGTGTTCCTGAACATTCCTATTCTACTTTTTTATGCTGAATCCGAATTCCTGAAAGAAAAAATATTCGACAAAAAGCGACGGACAAACGCACAGACAAACATAGAATTCATATAGGAACGGTGTTTCTGATAATTAGAAAAAAATAAGAAATAATTTATATGGCAGAACGTTTGCCGGGTCAACTAGTGATTACATAAATGTCGCTTTTTATCACGAAATAAACTGTCACAAAACACACTTCAAATCGCTAGAGGGTTGTTGTGTTCCTGCGTGTGAGTGAGGTCACCAGTAAGCTTCCAAGGAGTTGGTGTGTAAGCAGTAGAGTTGACATCGCGCGAGTGGTACTTGATTACAAGCGTTCATAGAATACGGTAACCGCTTCACATCAGGTGGACCGACATGCAATCATACGCCTCCCGACCCGACGTTGTATAAAAAAATATAAATTTACCACTAATTTTTCTTTTTTTTATCCAAAGCTATACCTGATGTAAAGTGGATATCGTAATCTATGAACGCCTGAAGTATCCCTCGCGTGATACCACTTCTGCTGATAACTCGGCGACTCCTTAGGAGCTTACAACGCACCAGATAGTTTTTCTCTGCGATTTTCGGTGAGGTGGAGCTACTTCCTCAGACGGCCTGTTTTGTTCCATCCTACTTCCTTTAAAAGCACCCACACCAAGACTAATAGAAATGTTCATGCATACAAATATTTGTTATGTGTGGTAATCGAATCCACGAGCGATTGGTGTTAACAGTAACATAGTTAACCAGTTCACCACCGGGTTCGTTCGGACCGATTGACAGAATGGTAAAGGCCGGCAGCTGCCGGTAGCGATGCCACGAGGCCGCCTGAACCGGCCGCGGCGAGCTGCTTGTGGCCGCGCGCGCCTTCCCGACACCACCCGGTTAGTTTCCTATTGACCAGTTTAGTTTTTACATTCGGCAAGGAAACTCGTATGTTGGGCGTGAAAATGATGGATTTGATTATTTAAGCACTTAATTCTGAAGAAGAATGCGGCGGGCGAGGAGGGCAGGACCCCTTACAAGATGCGCGTCAGCGCAGACGGCCGCGCAACCTTTTCAAGCTATACTGGTCTTTTAAGTATGTAGATAAAGTTCAAAATTATTTCACACAAAGTGCTCGCAGCGTCACTGCCGCTCGCCACCATTCCGGTATGAATCGGCCGTTAGTGTACACTAACGAACCCGGTGGATGAGTCTCGACTCACCAATCAAATAGTCATGTTTGTACCATGTCAAGAGGCAAAAAAATACTCCCCACTTGTAAAGTGGTCACTATAATCAATGAACGCTTGCAAAATAAGGAGTATCGTTCACGCGTACACTCCCGCTGCTAACACAGCACCTTCTCGGGACTTGTTGAATCGTACCGCCACGTTTTTTGAATAAAAATACTTAAACAAATTACCAAAAAACCGGTACATTCTCGCCTTTTTACATAACAACACGCATAGTACGTACTAACGCGTTTTGCGTATTTCAAAACGCAATACGTACTATATATATAAAATGAAACGACAATATCATATATTTTTATTTTATTATTTTGTTCAATATTAACCAGTAAGACCCTTAAGCAGTTATAGTAGTAGCATAGCATAGTTCCTTAGATCAGTAGTCATTTACAAATTGAAACATTGGTCTCGCGAACGAATTTACAAAAAAAGTTACAGACACTCCTTCAATAATATGTAACTTGATTACTATCGAACACATTTCTGTTCGCAAAGACCAAACGGATATATTACAGAAAAACACATATTAATATGAAATACACAATTATATATTACAAAATACATTCAAATTTAATATATATATGAAGTATTTTATAATATATAATTCACAAAAGAAGACATACACCCAAGATACGAGATCTCTTAACAAATTATTGAGTACAAAATTACACTTTTTATTCATTTGTAAATGTTAAATATATTTTTTAATGATACATTATTACATAAATTATTTTGGTTTACATATGATGACATTTTTCAATGGGAAATAATGACTAGATTTATATAATATATTGAACGGTTCAAGCGCTATCATTCACTCATTCGGTCAATTTTGTAGTATAAGTATTCTTTAGTACGATATATTCAGTTTTAAATACTAAAAATGTATGAAAATCATTGTTTAATATGATATGTGATGAGTCAGGTCTACGCACGATGAAGATTATTATACAGGCTGTTTATGTGTATACTAAACACCTGTACATACATGTAGTGTGGGAAAGTCAATAATTATTATTAACCGAACAAAATAAGTAGCATAAAAATATTATTACTATAAATATTAATAAGCAAGCAGTTTTTTAGCAGGTTGCTTTGAATAAAGAAACCGGGATGTAATATGGCCACACCATTTCTTTTCATATAAATATACATTAACTGGTTCGTGATTTCGATAAATACTCGGAAGATTGACATGAAATATTCTAAATTTAGTAAGATTCATGTAAATCCAAGCTCTGCTTAATTTCTACGAGAAACTGACATAATTTGCCGCAGGGCTAAATTCCACATGCAAATTGCAAAATTCGGGAGACGGTTTCCTTTATAGCAAGTTTTTGTATGTGCATAGGTATTTGATGCGATAGGTATTTGAATTAAAAGAAAAAGGTCATTTTCTTTTATACTTCTTTCTTGTTTCTGTCGAAAAGTTGCATTTTTTGCTATACGCGTTTAGCTCAAAACATATATATATAATTATTAAAAAGTAATGATTTCCCATACTAAAGCGAAAATTCAAACAATGTGTATGGAGACGTTGAATTTTCAGTCATTCTTATACTAAAAGTTAATGATGAGTCAATTCATCCACTTTCGGCTTTATATATATATTCTGATAGAAGTTGTATAAGATTCATACGTGTGTATACACATTTTGAAACAAATTGAGTACAGTCAGCAAACAATGACTATAAAGACCACGTTAGAAGAAATAGTTGAAATTAATAATCAGAATAGAATTTTACTATACAAAATGATAGGTGTCCTAGAAGATGGGTGTTTAAATTTTGAATCATAAAAACACAATGTGTTCTAGAAAGTGGGGATGAAATAATGAACCATAAAAACACAATATGTGTTCTAGAAAGTGGGGATGAAATTTTGAACTATAAAACCATAATAAGTGTTCTAGAAAGTGGGGGAGAAAAATTTGAACCTAAAAATATAATAACTGTTCTACAAGGTGGATGGTATCCCCAGACGGACTGCTTCGTAATAGATGTAGGTGTGACGTACCTCTCTTGCGCCAGAACCTAATTTGCTAATCGAAAGGGTACCCACTTACTTAGCTTGCTTATTAATAGTTATGATTACACCAACATCCAAATATAACAAAAATAACTAGCACCTATAAGGGTAACATATAAATAACACATACATTCACACGCTGTGCCTCATCTAGGCAAGCATCATGAAAAAATAACATACTACGTGAATCACATACAAACTGGTACAATAGCGCATAACACAAATTTATATGGTATAGCCCTTGGACTATATTTCAAATAATTTCGTATCAGAAGGAACACAATCCTGTTTACCTAGTAATCACGTACCTGAGGGTATCGCTGAAATAATGTTGTTTTCATGATAAAGATTTTTTTTTATACGTCTCGGGAGGCATACAGGCTTACGGCCCACCTGATGAAAAGCGTTACCGTAGCCTATGAATGCTTGTAATTCATTAAGAGCACTCGCGCGATGCCACCTTTGCTACTAAAGCAGCAACTCAACAACCCTATAGGGAGTTGTTATTTGCCTACGATTTTATGTAAAGTGGATGTAGTTCCCCAGACACGGGCTGCTTTGATGCATCCTACCTCTCTTAAAAACACCTAGACCGAGATAAACATATATGTTCTTGCATTCACATAAATGTTTGTCCTGTGTGGGAATGGAACCCACGAGCATCGGCGATAAAGTCGCGTTATTAACCGCTGCGTCACGGAACTCGCAGCTTGGCCCACTTTTACGAAAGATGCGTCACGATCATCGGTCGCATAACGTGCTATTGTACGCGCATAAATAATAAATTACGCCTGAAACAATGCATCTTCGACTAGACGTGTACGGTGTGAGATACTTGTGTGAGAGGTGGTAGCCCAATAGACGAAATTTGACAAGCTCGGTCGCGCAGTTACTTAGTAACGCTAAACACAAAAATGAGAAGAATCCATGTCGCAACAAGTCGGTGCTTGATATAAGCCGAATTACTATTATTTATTTTGCGGTACTGGTAAGTGATATAATCCAAGGGCTATGAGCCGCGTACACAAGCAAAAATCCTTCCATACATTTTATACAAAACCACTTGACAAGATTCTATACAAATTACCTATCTAAATACAACGGACAAATTATGTATTTGCTACGCATGATCGACGAGATATACAAGCAAATTTTACAAATTTAATAACGGCTCGTAGATAAAATAAAGGAAAAATTGTAAAAAGAGATTGTTCTCATTAATTATTACAATTTATCCCGTTTTTTTAATAGCTACGTAGTGTAGTACTACGCCGAGAGTCAAACGTTAAAAGAAAAATATTTTAAAGAATACAATGTACAGCGGACGGGCGTAAAATGTATCAAACTCGACATTATCATATTCATTTGTTATTTTAATTAATAAAAAGCCTATTTGATTGATTGAAAATCAATCCAATACTAACGAGCCAAATTGGAGAAGTGGAATGAAGCGGATTGGAAGCTCGAAGCAATTAATATTTTATAACAATGCATTAGCAAAAAGTGCCTGTTGTAGTAAGTAGAACAGTCTAGAGGCAAATTCTATTTGAAGTATTGAAATATTCGCCATTAACATTGGCTGAATAGGTATTTTCGGCCATTATAACTTGCACCTTAGGTATTTTCAGTGCTATAAACACCATTTTCATTCCGAGGTTCATTTTAATTTTTTTAGTAAAAATTTAATTTAGTAAAAGGGCTAGGAGCTTCCTAAAGAAATTGACAATGATAAAGATTAATTTTGAAACCAACGTATTCGGTTGATCGTCTTTTTTAAGAGAGGGCGCATCAAAGGAGCCCATGTGGGGAAGCACCTCCACCTCACAGAAAACCACAGTAAAATAACAACTCCCTAGAGGGTTGTTGTGTTCCTGCGTGTGAGTGAGGTCACCAAGCTCCCAAGGAGTTGCAGTGTAAGCAGGAGAGAAGGCATCGCGAGAGTGATACTTAATATATCGCAAGCGTTAATGGGCTACGGTACCCACTTTACATCAGGTGAGCCGTATGCTTGTATGCCTCCCGACGTAGTATAAAAAAAAACTGGTTTTGCAAGGCCTTCTTCACCTTATCTGACCGCAACTACTGTGTGTCTACTGCAACATTGTTGTGTATATATTACTCTAAAAAAATAATCACTATGTCTCAGCCAACTAGCTTTACTCATTTGTGTTATCGCGTGTTGCTTTATTTATTCTAGTTAGCAAATATCTATACAACCCAAAAATATTTTCCTATCATTAAAAACACAACCAAATTTTCACTACAAAGGCCAAATAAGTAAAAATTTCCTTGCATATCTCTATGGTAAGTCGACTGTGTAATTGAATAAAAAAAGTACAAACAATTCGACTTATAATTATTAATAAAGTGAGTGTAAATGCAGCCTTCAGAAACTAGGCAAAATTTTCCCAGATCTTTTTCAATTTCTAGTCTACAATTTCGTAACTAATTAAGTCTTTATTTGATTACACTCACTATATCAATGTCTCATAAAATGTGCGTGTATGAATTTGTATGATTCCCATTCACACGATGGATTGCACTAAAATTATACATTGACATTATTTCTATATACATACAAACCCAACAATAACTAGGGCGAAAAATTTACAGTCATACACAGGTTTATACACCCATTGAAAATTAGATAATTATATATATATACATATTTAACGTCGACGTGCAAACGTGTAAACGTTGGAAATAAGAAATTAAAATGGTACAGCATAGTTTAAACAGCAAAATCACTCCCACAAATATCTTTAAATATATGGACCAAACAGTAGCCGCCTCCAATTCATTTTTTACTTTTACCTATATATTACTACACACGGGACTATCGGCATGGACTAGTCTCAAAATGGTAAAAATCTCTAAATATTTGGAATAGGATTTAGCCATGCCATGCGAGAAAGATTGAATTTTTTCTTTCATACATCATGCCCTATAGAAAGTATATTTTTTACAACTTTAGTCATAATCTAAATGATAAACAAACTTATAAAAACACCTGAATAAATATAAAGATTTTTTGAATCCTTTAACATTTTCTTTTTGTTTATTTGAGTGACCTTGCTGTCATGCTGGCAAAAGTGATAAATTCTATAATATAATTTGAATGGACACAGCTCTTAGACTATTAGGCATTATAGTTTACATTTGCACATATTGACCGAATTATGAACACGGCGTGTTTGGCTTGTGTAACTATTATCGTTCACAACTATCGAATTTCATTCATTCATTGCGGCGGGTCCAGTCTGGTATTTCAGAATAACTGGTAGAAAATAACTGAATATATTAAATCCTTATTACCTATTCTCAAAATTAATGCAGATTTTCTTAAAAAAGACTCAGTATTAGTGTTTACACTGAGGAATTCAAAAATTTGTTGAACCTAATTTGTGCCTGTCAGTAATAACAAACAAGTGAAGTGATAGCCCAGAGAATAAAGAACCTGCCTATTGAGCAACAGGTCTCCGGTTCAAACCCTTGCATGTATAACTAACTTCGTATTTTCAGATTTATTGCTTGCTTGTTTAAGGAAAATATCGTGAAGAAACCCGCACGTCTAAGAATTTACATTTCGAAAATACTGTGATAAAACCTAAAAAAGGTCTGGTTTTCCCTCTGGGTTGTGGAGGTCTGACGGCAGTCGCTTTATGTAAAGATCAGGATCTTCGCCTAATACTCAGCTAAGTTAGAGGTACCCACCTATCCGAATGATTAGGAAACGGGATACCGCTAAGAAAAAGAAGTAATAATAAAAATGTAGAAATACAAAAATAATTTTGCAAAGAAACAAAAATTTATTTGTTAAAAAAATTTTTTTTAGTTATATGTCAGCTTTGTCTTGACGATTATTCTAACGAAACATTTGCATAGTTTTTTCTTTTTTTTAAGTGTTACATTTGATTTTTATTTTGTTATACATAAGAAGCACATGTGACATTTATAAAAATAAATATCTACCCAAATAATTCGTAATGTTGGGGACGTATGCTATGAACGTGTAACACCGTAATGTAATGAATGAAACCTTTTCATGTGCAATCTATATACACTAACAACTATTCATAAGCATTCCTAAGGCCGTTATACACGTGTGATTTACCTTACTTTTCAAATGCCATAGACAAAAAAGAATATTATTTTTTCGGTGAGAATTGACTTCACTTCTTTGTTTTCAAATGAGATCATAGTTATTTAATTTTTAATTGACTAGATGAGAATAAGGAAGTTAATCAAGTAGCTTGCCTCTCTGATATATCATAAATGACATATGATATAGGAGAATAGCCTTTTTGAAATAATTTTCCTATCACATAGTATTATTGTCAATTTTATGGCAAAAATAAAGAGTAGTGTTTGGGGTTTAAAATAAATATATACATAAAACACTTAATCAATATCAACACGCGCAGAACGGCATATCTCCTTGGCAGTAGGTAAAGGATTTTCAAACATACATACGAATAACTTAGGTTCATTTTGCAAAAATACAGCGTTTCAGGCCTTAACTAACGTGTAGCGTAATTCAGTACATGGATTAGGCTGCTTATCCATTGAAGCTGTGATTAGAAATAGCGGGAGAACAACAACCAATAATGGTCACATAAATGTGACTTCAATTTTATTGGTTGTTAAGCATTTCTCTATTTATCTTCAATGAATAGAGAGCCTTAGCGTTATAACATTTTAAAAATATAAGATGGCCGGTTTCAATTTTTTTTATATAAGTTTTATATATATATTAAGCTTACTAGGTACAGCTATGTATATTCATAAAAATCATGATTTTTGTATACTCCGGTTTATTTTTGTCTATTTTATACATTTTGGTCAAAATTTAAAACCGTAGACCACTTTCGAAGATACTAAAACTTGTTTCACTGACTAAGCCTAAATACCCTAGGTTTTCTGGTGTTTTTCTAGCGTAGTTAGTGAAAAAGTTTAGTAAGCATAAGAACCTCTTTATGATATAATTTAAAAAAATGATTTTTTTTATCTTATTAAATTTAGAAGCGTGGCCACGATTTTAATCTTGAGAACACTTTGCAACAGTAGTTCAGAACTTTTATTCCACTCAGGTTCATACTTTGCCATTTCTCTCTCTTTTTTATGAGTTACTCTCTTTCTTAATTAGTTGTAGTCTCACTTTAGTCGATAAAGGCTAGGTGAAAAAACTAGCGCCATCTAAATAGATACAAATTTAATAAACTGAGGAATGAATGTTCCACAGTTCACTAAATTTGCTAACCTCAAAATGCTAAAGTGAACCTGAATCGCTATTGTTTTATATTGAGTTGAATTGTATTGTATATTGGCTGCAGTCCGCGGCTTCGTACGCGCGTATGCCGGTATGAGAACCTTTCTTTCTTTTTCTTCGACTTCTAAAGGTCGCATCGTGATGTTGAATAAATAGCCTATAGTTTTTCTCAAGAATTGTGGTATCAAATGAAAAAACAATTTTTGACATCCGAAAGGTAGTTCCAGAGATTAGCACGTTCAAACAAACAAAGCTTTTCACTTTATATGTTAGGACAGATATTATACGAGCGATTTTAACGAGCTCGGTGGCTCAGTCGTCGGACAATAGACTTTGACACCAACGCTCGTGGGTTCGATCCCCACACAAGGCAAACATATGTGCGCATGAACATGTCTGTTTGTCTTGGTCAGGATGTTTTAATCTCTTAAAACAAGACAAACCTCTCGGTAGGGCGCATCAAGGCAGCCCGTCGGGGAAAGTACCTCCACCTCACAGAAAACCGCAGCCAAATAACAACTCCGTAGAGGAGAGGAGGCATCGCGCGTGTGATACTTAATATATCGCAAGCGTTAATATGCTACGGTACCCGCTTTACATCAGGTGGGCCGTATGCTTGTACGCCTCCCGACGTAGAATAAAAAAAAATCTGTGGTGAGCTGATGAGATCGATATTAGGTACGTAGTAACTCAATTTATCGCTACGTGTCGGAAGGTACAGTAGAACGCGCGGTTCTTATTGGCTATTTCGCGGATCAACATCACGGCACTTACCGGCTTATTGGTTAAATGTTCTCTGATTGATCAGTAGACTTGAATCGCTAAGATATTTAGGCGCTAAATCACAACGTTCACTGGTGTGTGGTCGGTAGGCTCAATCTGGCCAAGCTAACTCTGCATTCAAGGAAATGACAACTTTTCATGTACCTTACATATACATACATCACATACCTCGTGAAATCTAAGTGACTCATGTCTTACAAATAATTTCCGTCCCTGTGAGTGGAATTTTATTATTTATTCACTTTTGGTAAAAACTGCATTATTGAATTTATTTTTTAAACTGCATCAATAGGAAGCTTGTTGAAAAATTGTTATTGTTTTTTTGCGTATAAATTATTCAAATATCTCAATGTGCAATTGAGGTGGCAGTTATGCGATATACTGCATTAGATTAACAATAATGTGGCAGAATTTAAATTCACTATATTCATGTATAAAAACTACCATTTCTACCAAAATAGTAGCTTTTTAAAAACACCTCAATCGCTATATTTGGAAGTACTTTCCGATTCACGTAACTCCTAGCGTCGGAGCGTATAAGTCCATTTGTGCACGTTGCCATATCCATCAATTTTATTATACCAAAACATAATTTCGTATTATAACGAATAATCAATCGTACAATACTTCTGTACAGAAAGAATTTAATGATTAAAAGGTTATGCTATTACGAGGTACCGTAGCATTAAATAAAAATTAAGAAGAAGTCATTAACAATGGATGTACCCAAGGATCTATTGATGTGTACGGCGGTCGAGTGATTAGACCGCTTCACTGAACAATTTGCATTGACAAATAACTATTCACAACAAATTCTAAATAGATAAATTATATGTTTTATTGCCCAGCCAGCTGTCAGTGTCAAATTAACCTTATCACCATAAAAAATGGTGACGAATATATATTTTTTAATAAATAAACCTTTAAATGAGCCAAAACTTGTTACAAGTTATGTATTTAAAAATGCGATAACGTGTCAATGGCGCATTGATCTCGGAACACGTGACGCCTTTTGTAAGCAAACCAACTACCAGCCGTAAAAGCTATTATTGCATTTAACAAACAAGTTAGGTAAGTGTTACAAAGTTTCAAATAGCTTTAATATATCTTCACGCCAGGTCCCTTGCGGTGTAGGCAGAGAGGACTGAGCGCCATAAGACGCGGTCCTTACATACTTCACTCGCTTCTGTGACATTCATAGCTGTTTTCATGCAAGCTCGGCAATGCAATCGGTTCCTGGGGCTCCTGAAATCACGTTCTGATAAAACACGACCGATTTGGTCATGATAGGTTAGTCTCGGTCTTCCTCGGCTCCTACATCCTTCCACTTTTGCATTGTATATCTGTTTCGTCATTCTTTCGTCCCGCATTCTTTCTACATGTCGGAACCAACGGAGCATGCCTTTTCTTATCTTAACACCGACACTCTCTTTCAGACCAACTCTTTCTCTCACGTCTTCATTACGAACGTGGTCAGCAAGAGTTATGCCACAAATTTTGCGCAATGCTCTCATCTCGACCGCATTTATTCTACTTTCATGCTCTCTCTGCCATACCCAGCTCGCACTTCCATAAGTTAGCGCTGGAATTTGCACCGCGTTGTGTATAGCTAGCTTTAATATCGGGAATAAAATAATAGTTTTTACGGCTTGCAGTTTGATTACACACAAATGACGTCACGTGTTTTTTACGCGGCATTAATCAATTTTAGACATAGATATATTTATAAGACTCGCGACTCACTGGCCCCCTGAAACTCGTACCCCGGAATAAAAGTTTTAGATTCGTCACCATTTCAGGTGCCTATTGGTCCCCTGATAGGAGACCAGTCAATATTAATTACCAGTAGTATAGTAATAATTAATCAAAACCATATGATTTGCGAAGATCGCGTTGATGCCGCTCTTAGACCCGAGTGAGTTGATTATTTGTTATTGAGTTTAATTAATGGGTGATTTATAAACATTATTTCAAGACTGATTTTTATATCGTAATTAGCTGTGACTTTTAATAAACATGATATTTATACAATTTTATGAATTTGATTTTTACCTTTAGCACGCAAGACGATTGTAGACTGATTGTACTCTGCGCGAGGGGACGAGTAGGCAACAAAAATATTACAGGGGTCGAGTGGGCACAGGGTACGAGTTTCAGGGGTCCAGTGGGCACGTCTCCATCTATAAACATTTTTTATAGTGACAAATATCCACCGATTAATTTGAATAACTTTTTGCAATGTTGTCCGATCTCCATTTATCAGTGAAACGGTCAAACAGCTTGGTCGCGTGGAATGGACAAATGTATTTAGAATCTTAAGCCGTGAAGGGTCTCGTACCGGAAATAGAAATTAATATCTGAATTTCTGAGAATTCAGTGATAATTAGAAAAATATAGTAAATACAGCACAAATAGGTGGGATGACATGATTATGACCGACCTTATCGACGTCTAGGTACCTGGGGTTTTACATGTATAAGCACTTAAAACAAAATTTCATACTGAATTTTAACTTTGTAATTTGACGGTACACTCACAATAAGCATAAACTTAAACCATAGACAACATATCAAAATATAAATACAACTCCATAAACAAAAATTTAACAATCCATATCAAAACCGTTCAGATCACATTGCACATACAGTCTTGCCAACATAATTATAACATACCTCACGCTATCGACGTGGTAGGTGGTTCCCGTTCGCGATTTATTTCTCGCGCGGTTAAGTCCCGCGCGTTTAATTCCCGCACGTTTAAAATGTCGCGGCGGTTGTCTCGTAAGGAATTGTTCCTGCGCAATTCGTCTTTGATGGAACTGTCTCTCGATTCGAGGCCGCGGCGAGGAGAGGATGTTGCGTCACGGCATTCCGATGACGATCGTTTTGTGTGTGTACCTATAAAGAAACATAAAAACTACCATAAACATGAGACCGTACAAAATTATATGACAATGTAAGTTAAATAACACACGTTATGGATTATAGCGTTTTTAAGAGAGGTAGGCCGCATCAAAGCAGCCCGTCTGGGGAAGTACCTCCACCTCACAGAAAACCGCGGCCAGATAAAACTACATTCAACTATTACAACATTATTTTGACCAATAATAAATGGAATCAATGAATGAATGTTTTTATTATGCATTCTTTACTTTTATACAACAACGGGAGGCACACAAGTATACGGCCCACCTTACGTAAAATGATAACCTATGAACGCTTGCAACATATTAAATATCACTCGCGCTATGCTACCACTGCTGCTAACACAGCAACATCTTAGGAGCTTATTGGTGACCTCACTCGCACGCGGAAACACAACAATCCTAAAGGGAGTTGTTATTTGTATGTGATTTTCTGTGAGGTGGAGGTACTTCCCCAGACGATACTTTAATGCACCCTACCTCTTTCAAAAACACTCGGACTAAGACAAACAGACATATGCACACAAATATTTGTCCTGTGTGGGAATCAAACCCAGGAGCGTTGGTGTCAGAGAAGCATTTGATAATATTAAAATTTTGCGACATTGGTCGTCTCCCGTAAGGTTCGCATGTGTGACAGGGAGCGCAACAGGCGGCGTCCTGTTCTCACATGCTATTGCCCCGTGGGCAGCGAGTGTTTGTTATAACTATAAAAACCAGTTTGACAGCTCCTAAAAAAAATATTATCCCTTACTTACCTTAGTAATTGGTGAAGTGTCACGTGCAGGTAAAGTTAGCTTCAGTTCTAAAGTTAATAGCTAGCCGTTAACATGAATTATTTTATTGTGTCCAGGTGATTAAAAAAAAAACTAATGGTTTGGCACAGCCGGTATATTGCGGCTGCGCCAACCCACTCGTTAAATGTTGTTGAAAATGATTTTACTAACCTGGCAGATCCCTTCCACAGCTCATGATCTCGTGATCTAACGACGCAGAGGCTGGCTCGGCTGCGCGCCTACTGCGTACACTTTGCTGCAATCAGATGACTGATTACATTCGTAATGTTTACTGTAGATCTATTTTTGGACCGATATAATAAGTATAGATGGGGTTCGTTTATAATATGATCATGGACATCTACGCAATTCAATTCAATTCAAATGTAAGAGCTATAAAAGCGAGGCAAGATAACATTTTGCCTCAATAGGCGAAATGGCATCTCGCTTCCTGTTTTATTAATTTCAAGTATGAGAATTTAATGAAAGATTTAATTGTAATTAATAAAATAGAGCTATATCAAAATACAATTGCACAGTTTCTGCAAAGACTAGAGATATTCTTGTATATAATATTAATACATAATATACATATGTATATAATATAATTATATACTATTACTATATCATATTTTTAAATAAATGATGTCATATTTTAAATAATTGTGACTTGCCACTCACTGGACGGAACTTTTCTTTTATACAACGTCGGGAGGCATACTAGCATACGGCCCACCTGATGTAAAGCAGTTACCGTAGCCAATTAACGCTTGTAATATATTAAGTATCACTCGCGCGATGCCTCCTCTGCTGCTTACACAGCAACTCCTTAGGAGCTTACTGGTGACCTCACTCACACGCAGGAACACAATAACCCTCTAAGGGGTTGTTATTTGGTTGCGGTTTTCTGTAAGGTGGAGGTACTTCCCCAGACGGGCTGCTTTGATGCCTACCTCTCTTAACCCGTCGCGCCCGTTATATACTGTTTGCCGTAACGCGCATGGCTTGATCAAGCCACGCGGGTCTCGACGCGTTAAAACATCCAGACCAAGACAATCAGACATGTTCATGCATACAAATGTTTGTCTTGTGCGGGAATCGAACCCACGAGCGTTGGTGTCAAAGTCGCGTCTTTCACAGCCACCGAGCAAAGCAAGCGAGAGAACCTCCTCATCGTCCTCCGAAATGCCAGACAAAGTCGGCTTATACTAAATAATTATAATTACTTGTCCTAATACGATATTTACTTTGTGTTATGATGAACGAGATGAAGATAATTTTTCTGTTTACATCTATTCAAGTTCAAGTTTCTTAATGAATCCCTTTAGTTTATAATTTCTGATGTTCTTTTAAACTTTATACATTAAAGTTTTTCAAAAGTGCTCTGAACATTTTAATGTTTTGAATACTTTTGAATACTTCAACATGAAGGACATGCACGCAATTCTTGTTTCTGAGCCCTAGCTGTGTTCGCACTCCACTTCTTAGACGCTACCTAGTTGTTTGGTTCGCAACCAAGCATTATCGAAGGCACCTGAAATGTCTAAGAAAATACCCACAACGTATTTACTATCCGAGACGAGAGTTCCACAATTTTACGCACCCCGAGTGCCGCATCAACAATAGACTTGCCGATGGTAAAGCCGTATTGATTTTTATGAAATTGAGGACCACCGGGCAACAAACGTTGCACAATTAAACGTTCAAGTAGTTTACCCAGCGATGGTAGTAGGGTAATAGGGCGATAAGACTTCGGACCGTCGGGTTGCTTATTGGTATTATCTTTATAACACCACTGCGCAAAACTCCAGGAAAGTTACCTTCTACAATACACCGGTTTAATACCTTCAAAATAGGTTCAGCAGCTACTTTACAAGCTTCCTTGATCATTTTGTTTGAGATTTTATCATCACCAGAAGCTTTATTTGTTGGAAATGTTTTTACAACATGTAGAAATTCATCCATTGACACCACAGTTGACATTGGACTGGCAGGGCACAGATCTACCGCGGCCCTGACCTCGCGATGGTAGGCACTATCATTATCAGGACAGTCATCCGGAATTAAACCGGTCTCTTCTACACCGAGGGTGTGGGTATTATCCAGTTTAATATTAGAGACAAAGGCCTGATCAATCCGCCTATTTGCCTTAAATTCGTGATACAGGGGAGACCACGGTCCCTCACAATTTCATCTTTCTACTATTCGTTTTAGCAAATTATCTTTAGATTTTTCGACGGCAGCGCGATAACAAGATAGCAGTACGGAAGTTACTCAGAGCTGTTTGATATGGTTCTCCCTCGATGTTAGGTTTTCTTAATTTAGAAACATTACGTCGAACACAGAGGAGACTCCTACGCAGCCTGACAAGCGTATCATTCCACCAGTCACAGCGTCTCTTATTTACTATAGCTTTTCGGCCCAATATAAGAATGTATCAGACATAATTTGAACACTTTCTATGACTGTAAGTTCAGCACGAGTGAAATCCCCGGCGCGTGAAGCGAAAAGGGAAGCAATGCCTGCCCAAACGACATTTTTAGTTTTATATTGAAAGCCAGTATACTGTTGCGGGTGTAAGTTGTCAACAATCGGGGAGGAGTTCCAAGCGATCAGACGGTGATCACTGCAAGAAGCCTCAGGTAAAACGCGCCAGTTTTGTATTCGGACGCCTACACTAGAAAGTGTGACGTCAATAGAAGACTCGCCCATTGGGCTGCGAAATGTAGGTGGTGCTTCTGAGGTATTGTGAATAAGAAGATTCATTTCAGCAATGAACTCTTGAAAAGCAGAGCGTCTGTCAGCATCGGTTGCTCTCAGCTTACCGTACCATAATGGCGATGATGCATTTACAGCAACTCGCTACGAACACTCTTAGATAGGGGGATGTTACTACAGCTAACGCTAGATACAAAAAATAGGTTATACACTTCATAATCATCATCATCATTTCAGTATTAGTCCACTGCTGAACTTAGTCCACTAGAGAGCCACTCTCGATTGTGAGCCACCATCGACGCTGACTAATGATATGCAAGTATTGAATAGAAGCGGAAATACTTTTGAAGTTACACTTCGTTTGGCGCATTTGAGAAAATACGATGAGAGTGAATTTTTACGACACCGACATCCAAAACCGACACCACTAAGTTGGTCAGTAAATGTCTCTCGAATTTTGTTCGTGACAATATTCAAGGTAGTTATTGAAATAGTTATGAATCTAAAACACATGTTTTATATCAGCACAGATAAAATATATTCATATATAATATACATTTGTGTGTGTTTGAGTGTGTGTGTGTATTGTTGTGTCATTATATGTATGTATGCTAGGTCCCTTGCGGGGTAAGCAGAGAGAACCGACCGCCATAAGACGCGGTCCTTACACACTTCTCTCGCCTCTCTAACATTCATAGCTCTTTTCATGCACTTCACATTTTCACACATTTTCTTTTTTATATTATACTAGCTGAAGCCCGCGGCTTCGCACGCATGAGATTTGGGCTTTTCGTAGCCTTTATTTCTCTGTAGACCTAAAATTCTTTCTGTTTAAAAAAAAAAAACAAAGTTCAGGGTCGTAGATGCAACCATAGCGCGATTCATTTTTATACAGTGCCATCTATTGACCTTTACGGGAGGCAACGTATATTTTATTTTATTACATAAAAAATGCGTAGTTATTTTATGTCATAAAAAATACGTATTCTGTGAATATAATAATAAAAATAAAAATACAAAGTCCCCCGAAGGGGAAGATATTTCCTCCTAATTTTAACAGTTTTTAATTTTTTTACGCAGGAACCCTAAATATTTACGGGATAAAAAGTACCCTATATTCTGCTCTGAACAGTCCTCTACCTACCAGTGAAAGTCCCGTCAAAATCGGTTCAGCCATTTCGAAGATAAGCCCGGACAAACAAACAGACAGACAGATAGACAAAAAAGTTAAAAATGCGTATTTAGGCTTTGGTAACGTGAAAATAATAATATGAGCTTAAGATAAAGGCTTTATTTTGAAATCACAGACAGACACTTCAATTTTATTTATATGTATAGATAAGGTGGGGAATGATATTTATTGATATAATTTATTACATTATCGTTTTGTTTTACACACGTAGGGTACTAGCACGCGGAATAAAATTTTTGGACTTATGTTTCGCAAACGAAGTATAACTATTTACGTGTGCACATAAGTATAGTAGGTATCTGTACATCTTCGTAGAAATGAATAAATAATTATTAAATACTTTATCTATTCCTGCAAGAGTTCATTTTAATTTATATAATTAGTTAATATTAAGTCAAATAACATTTATTGATTTTTAATTGGTCCGCAATAAAATTCTATTATTATTATTATTATTATAAGTACACACACACATGTTTTTTTTAGTCCCGTCAAGTTGCATTTACAATTCCTTAGATCCAAGAAATTTAGCTATCCATATGAGATACAACATATTTCGTGGATCATGTATTGTGGTGATTGCGAAACAGCCATGCCAACGAAGCTGCAGGGATTCTCTGGCAGGAAATCAAATGTATTAAATATATATATACAACGTCGGGAGGTATATAAGCATATGGCCCAATTGATAGTAAAGTGGTTACCGTAGCCTATAAACGCTTGTAAACCATTAAGCATCACTCGCGGGATTCCACCTCTGCTGTTAACACATCAACTCCTTAGGAGCTTACTGGTGACCTCACTCAGCCACACAACGATCCTCTAAGGAGTTGTTATTTGGCTGCGGCTTTCTGTGAGGTGGAAATACTTCCCCAGATGGGCTGCTTTGATGCGCCCTACCTCTCTTGAAAAAATGATATATACTCACTTTGTAGCCACTGGAGCCGCTCGTCACCGAAGAACTGGAGCCTAATGGATGAGTGCCGTTCTGAAATTTTTAGGAAGAATATGAAACATAATAAGAGAGAGAATGGAAAAATAATATCTATATTTTCACACCAAGTCCCTTACTGAGTAGGCAGAGAGAACTGTAGGCCGATTCTACTAAAAAAAAACCGGCCAAGTGCGAGCCAGACTCGCGCACGAAGGGTTCCATGGCATTATCTATGAAAACGGCAAAAAAACACGTTTGTTGTATAGGAGACCCCCTTAAATATTTGTTTTATTTTAATTTAATTATTTATTTTTAAAGTGAATATATAACTAAATATTCTGTGAATATTTCAACAGGTAGACTGTTGCCGTTATCAATATCGAGCAAAAAAAATCACGTTTGTTGTATGGGAGCCCCCTTAAATATTTATTTCATTCTGTTTTTTAGTATTTGTTGTTATAGCGGCAACAGAAATACATCATCGGTGAAAATTTCAACTGTCTCAGACGTACGAACAGCGGAGTATCAGTAATAGCATAGTATAAACAAATAAGTAGGATATCTTCATAGATACGCACCGCGTTCGGTTTGTATGTGTGCGCGCCCGTACGTATGTTTGTACGTGTACCTACTTACTTTAACTACAAATTCGTAAAGATGGTTAAAAAGTAAAAAGATTTTTTTTTTGTATCAAATGTGTAATTTAGTTAAAAAATCACAAATTTCCTACAGAAACAAGTACTTTTAATGCCTATCATTTTAGGCTACTGTAAAAATATTAAATTTCTGAATATAAAAAAGTAAAAAATAGTTTAGTGTAAAAAAATAAAATGGGTGTGTGTCTTATGTACGCGCGTGAAAAGTTATACTTACTTCTCTGGCATCATTACATAACAAATCCCTGGAGGGATGTTGTGTTCATGCGAGTGAGTGACGTTACCACCTCACGAAAAATATGCTTAAAACTGTAGCCGAATAACAATTCCCTGGAAGATAGTTGTGTTCATGCGAGTAAGTGACGTTAACACCTCACAGAAATCTGCAGCTAAATAACAATTCCCTAGACGGTTGTTGTGTTCAGGCGAGTGAGTGACGTTATATAGCTGCAGTTTTACGTGAGGTAATAACGTCACTCGCAAGAACACAATAACCCTCCAGGGAATCGTTATTTGGCTGCAGTTTTGAGCAATTTTTCGTGACTTAATGAGCAGTATATAGCGGGCAGCTTCAACCTGTTACTTTTGTGTTACAGTATCTTAAAATTTCACTCATCATTTTTTCATAACGCTCCTAAAGGAGTATATAACTTCAATACAAGAGTCAGCTCCTGGTCTATGTACAAAAATAATCAAGAAAAACTTTGTATTATAGATCCCTGATATCCTTTTATTATAGACAGGGTACAGGGGGGGGGGGGGGGAGGTACAGGGGAAAATTGTTTTGTATATAGATAGACTATGCATTTTTGACGATTGTATAAACTATAAGCGACACCCCTACGTGTTTAGGCTATTATCCTTCGCGCAGGGGTCGAGTCGGCCTACTTATTTGATTTTACTATGGTAATAGGGTCCGTTTTACCCTTTGGGTACGGAACCCTGAAAACTGCAACTGCACTGCAGCGCGGCGTGTGTCAAAATGCGTATATTTTGACGTTTCGTTAAACG
Source organism: Pyralis farinalis (assembly GCA_947507595.1). Lineage (NCBI taxonomy): Eukaryota > Metazoa > Arthropoda > Insecta > Lepidoptera > Pyralidae > Pyralis > Pyralis farinalis. The sequence goes on from OX382263.1 coordinate 6,701,929, forward strand.
CCGCTGCTGTGAGATCGCTTAACGAAACGTAAAAATATACGCATTTTGACACACGCCGCGCTGCAGTGCAGTTGCAGTTTTTTTAATAGAATCGGCCTACTGAGCGCCACGTCACTTGGTCCTTACACATCTTGCCAATAATTGGATGGATTACAGAGCTAATCAGTAATTATACAATTACATGTATATACAATGCAAAAGTAGAAGGATGTAAGAGCCGAGGAAGACCAAATTTGATGATACCATGACCAAATTGGTCGTGTTTTATCAGATGATGTCCGGAGGCCTAGGAACCGGCAAGCGTGCATGAAAAGAGCTATGAATATTAAAGCAAATGAGATGTGTAAGGACGTATGGCGCTCGGTTCTATCTACCTACCCGACAAGGGAACGGTGTGAAGATATACGTACATATATACATCAGTAATTTGCAGTTTGCGTCGCCACACGATTTGCGTGTTTTTTTTTAATACCACCAAGGTGTCAGTCAAGCATACGGCCCGCTTGATGGTAAACAGTCACCGTAGCCTATGGACATTTGCAACATCAGGGGTGTCACTCATGCGTTGCCGACCGAAGATGCAGCTCTCTCTACCTCTGCTACCTAAGACTAAGGATTTGGAGAAGGTATTGATTTTTGAGAGCAATGATAGCTCGGTGGATAAGAAACCGACCCGTTATCTAGTCCCGAGCTCGACTCCTGGCGGGGGCATGTACCTACCATTAAATTCGTGTTTTCGGATTTACGTACATATTTGTAACTAGCTGTGCCCGCGACTTCGTCCGCGTGGAATGTTATTTATTTATATTATTAAAAAATAAATAAAATTTCTAAAATAAAAGTAGCCTAAGTTACTCCGTATTACATCAGCTATCTGCCAGTGAAAATCCCGTCAAAATCGGTCCAGCCGTTTCAGAGATTAGCCGCAACAAACAGACAGACAGACAAAAATTGAAAAAATCGGTCAAGTGCGAGTCGGACTTCGCGCGCGAAGGGTTCCGTACCATTCATTATCTATAAAAACGGCAAAAAAATCACGTTTGTTGTATGGGAGCCCCCCTTAAATATTTGTTTTATTTTGATTTAATTATTTATTCTTAAAGTGAATATATAACTAAATATTCTGTCAATATTTCAAGCGTCTACCTGTTGCCGTTATCAATGTCGAGCAAAAATGAGCAAAAAAATCACGTTTATTGTATGGGAGCCCCCTTAAATATTTATTTTATTCTATTTTTTAGTATTTGTTGTTATAGCGGCAACAGAAATACATCATCTGTGAAAATTTCAACTGTCTAACTATCACCGTTCATGAGATACAGCCTGGTGACAGACGGACGGACGGACGGACAGCGGAGCCTCAGTAATAGGGTTCCGTTTTACCCTTTGGGTACGGAACCCTAAAAGTATTCATTTTGGTATATGTACCGTGTATACATCCATATGCATTTAGTAAAAAAGCGGTTATTTTAATATTACAAACAGACACTCCAATTTTATTTATCTGTATAGATTATCACTTGCTCGGCGGTGAAGAAAAACATCGTGAGGAAACCTGCACGTTTAAGAAATTATACTTTCTAAAGACGTGTGATCTCACTTAAGAATGATCTGGTTGTTTCATCATTTTTAATCCTGCCATCCTTCTATATGCACGAACTAACGAACCATGCCTTTTCTTATCATAACTAGTCTTTTTATACAACACTAGGACGCATTCAAGCTTACGGCCCACCTGATGCATAACGGCTACCGCAGCCACTGAACGCTCACGCGCTGCCACCCATACCGATAACACAGTAGCTCCTTAGGAGTTTACCGACTACCTATAACTCGTAGGGAAACAAAAACCCTCCAGGGAGTTGTTATTTGGCTGCAATTTTCTGTGAGTCTGTGAGGTACTTCCTTAGCAAATAACAACTTCGTAAAGGGTTGTTGTGTTGCTGTGTGAGTGAGGTCACAGGTTGTTGTGTTAGCAGCAGAGGTGGCATCGCGCGAGTGATGGTTAATGGGTTGCAAGCGTTTATAGGCTACGGTAATCACGTTAGATCGGGTAGGCCGTATGCTTGTATACCTGCCGACGTTGTATATATATATTAAATACATTTGATTTCCTGCCAGAGAATCCCTGCAGCTTCGTTGGCATGGCTGTTTCGCAATGACCACAGTTCATGATCCACGAAATATGTTGTATCTCGTATGAATAGCTCCTAGGCTACGGTAACCGCTTCATATCAAGTGGGTCGCATGCTTGTATGCCTCCAGACGATGTATAAAAAAAATCACCAATGTTTGTTCTTATGTGGGAATCGAACCCACGAGCGTTAATGTGAAAGTAGCACTCGTAACCACTCCACCATCGAGCTCGTCAAACCGCGTGAGTGAGTGAGCGTGGTTTTACCTGATCTAGCTGGTCAATGGACGTGTGACTAGTTGGACTCTTGACAGTATCGAAGACCGATGAATCGCTGTCGTGGTCGGAGTGCTGGTGTGGTGTTTCTGGACTATCTGGTATCTCTCCAGCTGCTGCAATATGAAATATTCAGTAAAATTACATGACGTCCGCAGAGGCATACAAGCATACGGCCCACCTGATGTGAACCGGTTACCGTAGCCTGCCACCTCTGCTGCTCAACTCCTTAGGGAGCTTACTGATGACGTCACACAGGAATACAACAGCAAAGTTGTTATTTGACTGCGGTTTTCTGTGAGGTGGAGGTACTTCCCCAGGCGGGCTGCTTTGATTCCCCAGGCGCCCTACCTCTCTTCAACGAGACCAAGACAAACAGACATGTTCATGCACACAAATGTTTGTCGTGTGTGGCAATCGAACCCACGAGCGTCACGAGGTGTCAAAGTAACGTAACAGCGCGTTTCGCCACTGCGCCACCGAGCTCATCAATATTAAATACCTTTCTCTTTTCTAAAAATCTTCCTCAAGAATTTGGCTATCAAATGCAAAAAGTATTTTCCGATATAAAGAAAGAAAAGAAAGAAAGAAAAACATTTATTCGTACACAACACAACACTGAACAACAAACATATACACAGCAAAACATATATACAAAACTAAGCATAACATAACAAATATAAACACAGCAAACAGTGTTGTGCGATGTAACAAAATGGTCTGGACTCAGTATATTGTCGAAGCCTGTGTAGCAGACCCGACACTGATTTTCAGTCCAGACCAGTCTTTTGTGACACCGCGGACGGAACAAACAAGCACTATGCACTAAGACAAACAACGAACACTATAATTAACCAACATAAGAGAAACAATATAAAACATACTTAAATATACAGTTTAAAGATTACAAAAATATTCCAATTGTAAGAACCGAGTGCCAAAACGAAAAAGCAGATACAAGACGGAAGAACAAAATAAATAAAAAGCGTTCATGACATCAATCCAAGTGAACAGCAAAATACTCAGAGGACGAAAAATAGTATGTACTATTACGTATCGTTCGTTACAAACTTAAATCACATAACAATAATTCAACTACCTATGCTCCGCACACAGGGATGCGCGAGTCAGGGCCAACACAAGACTGGGGTTTAGTTCCAAAGCTTAGCGCATTCAAACAAATTCTTTCACTTATTACTATAGATATTACCAAATCAACGAAGTCAATTTTTTTAAGGAGGGCCATAAGGAAGTAACCTATGGAGAATCGATGAAAAGATTTTGCGTAGTAACTCAACTTGCTGTTACGGGTCGGGAGGGGGGCAAAGTAGAACGCGCAGCTCTTATTGGCTAGTTCGCGGATCAACATGGCGTAACTTATCGGCTTATTGGCTAAAACATCCACCTCTTGAACATTAGGCTCCAATCGCTCATATACTCGTAAGTAGGTTCTAAATCCCTACGTTTAGTCAGTGAGGGGTGCCTTTATGCGTTATCATGTGGTTTTTCTAGGTTATCATTATATTTTATTGACGAGCTCGGTCGTGAATGACGCGACTTTGACACTAACGCTCGTGGATTCGATTCCTACACAAGACAAACGTTTGTGTGCATGAACATGTCTATTTGTATTGGTACGTCAAAGCAGCCCGTCTGTGGAAGTACCTCCACCTCACAGAAAAACCGCAGCCAAATAACAACTCCCTAGAGGGTTGTTGTGTTCCTACGTGTGAGTGAGGTCACCAGTAAGCTCCTAAGGAGTTGCTGTGTAAGCAGAAGATGAGGCTACGGTAACTGTTTTACATCAGGTGGACCGCATGCTTATATGCCTCCCGACGTCGTATAAAAAAAACAAAAACGGGTTGCACTCCGGGAGTGCCGGCAGAAGTGACAACTTGAACATGCGGACCAAACAGTGATATTGATAAACTACGTTGAACGAAACGCGTAAGCGCCAAGAATTTCATGGCGCTTACAACGTTTTGGCCGCGAGAAAATAATGCCCTATGAACGATCTAGCGCTTCATGTTTTAATTGTTTAATTAGAGGTAACTAATATTTTAGCGCTGCAACGAACTTAAGTTCTAATTCTCACCTAAATCTTACATCAGGGTCACGTGTTATGACGCGAGTTTTAGAACATTTTTTACTCATCCCAAAAAGTGCACAACGCTGAACGATCTAGTGCTTCATGTTTTAGTTGTTTAATTAGAGGTAACTAATGTTTTAGAGCTGCAGCGAACTTAAGTTCTACTTCTCACCAAAATTTAACATCAGGGTTTTTTTACTCTCCTCAAAAAATGCACAACGCCGCTAAAGAAGTTTTCACTTCAAAAAAATATGTTTTTTATGACTTTGTTGCGGAATTTTGTAAAGTGGAAGCACGGAGACGCGCGGCTCTCATTAAATATACCTTTCTTTCGGCTCATTTGTTATTCGACTAAGTGCACCATGCACAGATGACACACCAATATTTTTCTGAATAAGTTACGCTTTTCTATTATTTTTCAAGTAAAAACTTCTTTAGCATCGTTGTGATTTGAAACTCGATGAAACGAAAAGGCGACAGTAAAACGATACAACCACATACATAGGATTCAACGTGCGAGAGAATGAGACAGAAGGCATTATACAGTGTTTATTACACGGTCCGAGCGTTGTACGTGTTTGTGTGCGTGCCTGTGTATTACGAAACTTGGGATAAGGCGTCATAACAGCCGTGGCGTATTGTACACGTGTATTGTTTACATAAATATTTCACTATCTTAAATACATTTTCAAGTATGCAGAAAACGAATACAGAATATTGTCGCGATTATTAAGTTCAGTTTTTGAAGGTTTCTCTTATATCATGTGTGAACTGCACACATATATTTTATTTCTGCAATCCCAAAGTAAGCGAAGCTTGTTTAGACACCGTTTCTAAAATGTTCGATTTGTGTACAATATGACTCACCGTGCGGGTGTATGTTCCTCCTCTGCGCGCGCGGGGAGGGCGGGTGGAGGGCCGGAGCCCTGCCGGCGCCAGGGGCTCTGCACACGGCCGCCTGCACCACCTCGCACACACGTCGGAACCGACGGATGTTACCTGTTGGAAAAAACAACAGTTTATCACAATCGTCATGCTTAGAACTAAAGACTGAGTCACCTGCATCTACGAGTAGTAAGAAGTACGATTAGCAAGCGACCTAAAGGCTCTCGTGGGTTCGATTCCCACACAAGACTAACATTTGTGTGCATGAACATGTCTGTTTGTCTTGTTCTGGGTGTTTTTAAAGGTAGGACGCATCAAAGCAGCTGGTTTGGGGAAGAGTACCTCACAGAAAACCGTCAAAACAACTTTCTGCAGGGTTGTTGAGTTCCTGTGAGTGAGTGAGGTTACTCGTAAGGAGCGATAGAGGAGGCAACATGTTAGCGATATTTCGTGTAAGCATTTTATGGATTACGATAGCCGCTTTACATCAGGAGGGCCGTATGCTAGCATCAGAGGTACGCTTATTAGATATAGTATAAGAATAAATTTCTTCACACTGAATGCTTCGAGGGGTAGGCAGAGAGAGCCTAGCGCCACATGACTGACATTACACTCCTCACTCGTTTCTTTAACAGAATAGCTATGATTCTTACCCGACAATAACGTGAATGTGATTGCGTATAAATATTCCTTTCCATTTTCTCCTGGCGCTTTTGTAATTGTCGATATATCAACCTGAAACATACAAAATACACTTTAACATACAGTCCTGAACTAAGACAATATAATTAATAAAATAATATAATTAATGAATATTATAATTAACAAATAATTTAATTATTAACAAACTAATTTAATCTTATACATAAAATTCGATATTTATGTTCCCTATGGACTTCAAAATGGTGAAAAAATTGAAGCGTGTCGTTTTATGTTACGGGAATTTTGGCCATAGTTGCCACGCTTGACAGGCGGGTTGGCAACCGCAGTACGTTCTTTAAATATATTAAAATCAGGGGAGGCTGCTGCCCATCTCCTAGATAATTCCCTTAGTCTTCTTTTACGACACCCACAGGTTGAGATGGGGTGTTTCTTACGCCGAGGCTACACGGCACAGCAAGCCGAGGCAGCACGGCAGGTGGCACAGGATCCAGACGAGTGGCACTTTTAGAGGGAAGGCCTATGGTCAGCAGTGGGCTGAAATGATGATGGTGTCGTTTTAACCGAACGTGCAGGTTAAGCGTCGACCACAGCCTGTCTATTGATGGGTTTATCAAACTAGAGCTTCTCCGTGCTTCAGAGCACGTTAAGCCGCCGATCCCGGCTGTTGTCGATTGATGACAGTCGTTAAGCTAGCTAAGTTAGTGGCCCTCGGGTGGCTTGAAGACACCGGCTTCTGCCAATCCGCATTGCATGAGCAGTGTGGTGGAATATGCTCTAAAATACTTCGGTTGAAGGGAGACCCATATTCCTGCAGTGGGATGAGTAAGGGTTGATGTGGTATAGCCCAGCGGATGATGCTGTGAAATTTGGTAGCGATCAAACCACCGTTGCGAGATCAGGGCGGTTCTCTTGTTAATAATGATGTGGCGCAATGGTTAGTAACGCTACTTTGACACCAACGCTCGTGGGTTCGATTCCCACATATGACTAACATTTGTGTACATAAACATGTCTGTTTGTCTTGGTCTGGGTGTTAAGAGAAGTAGAAACATTTTAAAACAGCCACACTCGGGAAGAATACTTTACACAAAACCGCACCGCACCTGCGATGACTTAATACTGGTACTCCTAGCAACAGGCATGTCGGATTACCGACCGCAAATTTTTCCTTCTTCTAAAATCACTCAATCAAGCGCCTAAAACTCTTCACTTCAAATAAGAATATCAAAAGGAACTTCTAAAAGGTATTATTATTATAATACCTTTTTGATTTTCATTATTATGACAAATCACATATATTTATATATAAATGGAAAATCGACGTCAATCAAGTTGTGACTTCAACAAACTTCTATGGGATCAATCCTAATGAAAAAAGATTTTTCATAATCTGTTAACAATAGGGCAACGGATAACATTTGAAAATAACGTTTCAAATTTATCATAATAGATTATTTCAGGATTATATATTTAAAAATGACGTCAGTCATGTGTAATCAATCTGTAAGTTGTAAAAAATATTATTTTATTCCTAATATTAGAAATATTTGAAAATTTGTAGCACTTTACATGTTTGTGAGTTATATTTCTGTACTCAATTGCAATAATGTCTTTTATGGCTGGGAGTTTGTTTACAAACAAATGACGTAATAGATATATTCGCTTTGTCATAATCAGTATATAAAAAGCGTGTCATTGAGAGGCTGTGAGATATTACTTTACATTGATGCTATAATGTGTACTATTTTTTTTTAATGCGTAGTGCATTTGAAATTACCTAATAATTTGTGGATAATGTTGTTTGTTGTACAATGATCAAAACTATTAATTTCATATTATGTAAAGAAACAAAAAATTGTTTATTGTCCGCTACCTAAGCCTATGGATTTGGCGAAGATACTGAGTTTTACATGGAGCGACTGCCGTCAGACCTTCACAACTCAGAGGGAGAACCAGATAATTCTTAGGTAAGGTCACACATCTTTCGAAATATAATTTCTTGGACGAGCGGGTTTCCTCACGATGTTTTCCTTCACCACTGAGCAAGTGACAATTACAAATATGTTAGTGTACACGCCAGGATTCGAACCGGGGATCAGTTGTACACTATGCCAGTTCTTTATCCACCGGGCTATCACTGCATACCAGATATACGCGTAATTACATATGTATTATATATATTTGTTTTGTTACCTGAAACCGCACGTGCCTCTGGAACATGGCGGGCGCGTTGGAACCGCGCTTGTATTCCACTCTGAACGACATCGGACTTAGGACGCTGTGGGATAGTTCCGCTATCTGCAACATTGCACACAACGATTAAATTCTGAACAATTGTTCCATATTGTTACGTTCTGCGGACTGGGTTAAAATAAAACGTCGTAAAACGAATGACCTTTTTAATTCAAAATTAACTAACTTTAATTAAAAAGCTTATATACAAATAGTTTTATTACAGACGAATGTAATCTTTTTTTTTTATACTACGTCGGGGGGCATACACGCATACGGCCCACTTGATGTAAAGCGGGTACCGTAGCTTATAAACGCTTGCGATATATTAAGTATCAAACGCGCGATGCCTCCTCTGCTGTTTACACAGCAACTCCTTGGGAGCTTACTGGTGACTTCACTCACACGCAGTAACACAATAACCCTCTAGGAGTTGTTATTTGGCTGCGGTTTTCTGTGAGGTGGAGGTACTTCCCCAGACTACTTTGATGCGCCCTACCTCTCTTAAAACATCCAGACCAAGACAAACAGACATGTTCACGCACACAAATGTAATCTATTCTAACTAATCATTTAACTAGATACCATTCATTCACCAAAGGGATACTTCGTACAAAAGTCGTCTGCGTGGGTACCTCTGTCTCACCTATTTCTACCGTCAAGCAGCTATATTTATATAGCTGTGTACCGGTTTGAAGGGTGAGATATGGCAGAGATATTACTGGGTACTGTGACGAAACAGCCTTAGGTCACAAGATTGGCAGCGCGCGAGTAACGTCCCCGTGGTGTTGCGAGCCTCAATAGGCTGCGGTGACCGCTTACCATCTAATATGGGTGGTATGCTTGTATGCCAATCTAGTTGTATAAACAAAAATATCTTCTAGATAGGCCATCGGAGTATATATGATATCTTTATGCGTCGCCGCCATGTACACGCATATTTCGGTGTCATAGATATGATGCCGACAGCTTCTTATTACAACCGCACTGGTTGCCGACGGCGGGGAGATCACCCTCACATACTGGATCCGCAATGGTTGCGTACTGTGCGGTTCCAGAGAAGTTTTCTTCCAAGAACTCTCAAGTTGTGGAATGAACTCCAGCTGAGGTTTCCCAAGGGACGCATCGTAGTAGGGCGCGTCTAAGCAGGCCGTCTGAGGAAGTACCTCCGCCTCACAGAAAACCGCAGCCAAATAAGGATAATCCGTGGAGGGTTATTGTGTTTCTGAGTGTGAGTGAAGTCACCAGTAAACTCCTAAGGAGTCGTTGTGTTAGCAGTAGAGTTAATATGTATTGCAAGCATTTATAGGCTACAGTAAGCGCTTTACATCAGGTGGATCGTATGCTTGTATGCCTCCTGAAGTTGTATAAAAAAAGGCGTGTTGAGGTTTTTACAGGGTCGGCAGCGCGCCTTGGTGTAGCAAATGTCCGTAGGCGACGGACACTGCATACATTCAGGCAGGCCGTACGTTTGTCACTTTAGTGGTTTAAAAAATAGCCATCAAGTGCGAGTCCGACTCGCGCTCCGAGGGTTCCGTAAAAAGATATATTACGGTTTTCGGTTTTTTCCTTTACTTGTGCTACATGACCTTGCTTACCAAATTTTATGATTCTAGATCAACTTGAATTGAGAATTAATTATTAATTTCAGCTTCATAGCTCCACCCGTCCCTGAGAAAGAGGGTCTTGACAGACAGACAGACGGACGGACAACAAAGTGATCATGTAAGGGTTCCTTTTTCCCTTTGAGGTACGGGACCCTAAAAATCACTCACCCATAAAGAACAATTAACGAATCAATGCATTGTCTCACGATTTGGAGTGTAGACCACGTTTGCAATGATGATGCAAGATGTAAACAGGCAATTTGATTCAAACTACTTTGTGTGCTTCGACTACGAATATTCGTAGCTAGTTACTCTAACGACTAACATCATCATCATACAGCGCCAAAAGATGCCTCGTGGAGAGAAACACGTGTCGCAGAGACAGAGCAGCCAGGGCAGCAGCGGCAGTGAACGCATGCGGTTCATATTTCAGATGGAGAACACTCGCAGAGACTACCGGAGCAGCCACGGCGGCATCCATCTACTAACGGTAGTGGGTGGGTGCCGGCCGGCAATAGTCCGCATGAACTAATTGGAAGCGGAAGCACACAAAGTAGTTTACATCAAATTGCCTGTAAATTTGACTTTCGCAAAGTAACGCCTGAATCTGATAACTATGTAAGAAATAGAGTCGATCAGGCAGAGTTTCTCAACGTGTGGGTCGCTTTGCACGAGTCGCATTGCCATTTCGTGAACACGTTTGGCGACGCAGTCGATGTTAAATTATCTTGCTATCTTCTTCTTGCTAGCATAATTTCCGTTTCCTAATCCATTGGGGTCACTTCGACCGTCAGTTTGTATCATTCAGTGCTCTCCTGACCAACAAACTGACCGGGCGTTTACGAGTTGTTTAATTTCTGCTTATTATCTTTGTCGACGTTTTAGGAACAGAAGACATAGATATCACGTACACCCGTCGCATCGTCGCCCAAAGAGCATTTCAAGGGGTCCACCGTTCGGTGCAGCACTGAACGCGTTCATTTGTTTCCATAGCGCGTCGGTCGACCGACGGTACGCATGCGCACGCGCATGCGTACCGTCGCACCGACCGACGGTCCTCGTACGCAGTGCGTAGCAATATGCGCGAGCGTACGCTCGGTCCAGCACTGTACGATTTTTCATACAAATGACAAGCGCGACTGACATACGCACCGACGGTCGGTGCACTGTAGCGGGCCTTAGTGTTAAATTATGTCCGTTTTAAAAATATATATATATGCTGTATTTTGGAGCAGTGATAGACCAGTCGATAAAGAACCAACCTATTCACAAACTGGTTCGAATCCTGGCGTGTACAACTAAATTCGTATTTTCGGATTTATGTACATATTTATCACTCGCTCGGCGGTGAAGGAAAACATCGTGACAAAACTCACACGTCCAAGAAATTATATTTCGATAGACGTGTGACCTAACCTAAGAAAGGTTTCGTTACCTTCTGTGTTAGGTCACAGTTTAGGTCCCAATAGTGTTAGATATTTGATAAACCGTGGTGCACGGCAGATGAGCTTCACTTGACTAGCCATTTCTTGTGAGGTTTTTCAATGCCTTATTTGTCATATTGCTGTCTCTCACTTTGCCAAGGGGGGAAGTCCAATCGAAAACTTCCTACTCCAACAAATTTCTTCTGATTAAATTCGTTGTGAGTCCCAAGGCAGCTGTAGTTTAACCCCCGGGACGGCAATGGACTTCACTGTTCATGCCTTTTTGGTGGTCGCCGCTGTTAATTCTGGCTACACAGGAGACACAGTGGTGGGAATAGAGTGGTGGGCCTGTCCCATTACCCTCTGTGTTATGGAGATCAGACAGCAGTCGCTCCATGTAAAAATATGTATCTTTGCCGAATCCTTAGGCAAGGCAGTTCATGGGACGTGAGCCTTGGCCTTCCTCCTTCGCATTCCCGTTTCTTCATTCCTCCTACATTCTTTCTACATGACCGAACCAACAGAGCACACCTATTCTCATTTTAACACCGATACCCTCTTTTAAAACCAACTCTGCTTACATCATCATTACAAACGCAATCTACAACCGTTAGGCGATAAATTTTGCGCAACGCTCGATATACTAACTTGTAAAAACTTACACTTAAAAAAGCGTGTATTAAATCAGCCTTCACTGTAGCCAGAGGTTTCCCCTTCACCAGCGCCGTGAAGGTCTCTTCTTTATCAGCAGAGAGCAGGAGGGAGCCGAACCACGACCTCTTGGTGAGCTCAGGTGATGTCTCTGGGGTCAAGTGGACTTCCTCTGAAGACGCTGGAAGGAACAGGACTTAATTAATTAACTAGGTTGTTATTAATGTTTTAATATGGGTTGTGAGGCATACAAGAATACGGCCCGACTGATGTAAAATAGCAACTGTAGACTACGAACGATTATAATACAGGAAGTATCAATCGCTTCCATCCCTGCTACCAACACAGCAACTCCTTAGGAGTTGGACCACAATTACCTTCCACGGAGTTACTATTTGGCGCGGTTTTCTGTGAGGTGGAGGTACTTTCACAGTTAGGCTGCTTTGATGCGCCCTAACAGTCTTAAAAATACCTATACCAAGACAGACATGATCATGCACACAAATGTTTATCCTACGTGGGAATCGAACCCACGAGTGTCGGTGTTAAAGTAACATTGCTAACCACTCCACTACCGAGCTCGTCAAACTTCACATCTTGCGGGAACGGGAGAGAGAACGTAGCGCCACAACCCGCTTACACACCTCACCCGCTTCTTTAACATTCGTAGCTCTTTTCATTCTCAAGGCTCCTAGGAATAATATTTATCTTCTTAGCGCTTTCCCATAGCCTAATCTAGGATTGGCGAAATCCGCTACTTAAGTCTAAGGATTTGACGAAGACACGGATTTTGACATGAAGCGACTGACGTCAGACCTCCACGACCCCGAGGAAAGACCAGACCTTTCTTAAGTTAGGTCACACATCTTTCGAAATATAATTTCTTGGACGTGTGGGGTTCCTCGCGATGGTATCCTTCACCGCCGAGCAAGTGAGACGAAGTTAGTGGTACAAGCCTGCGACAGGGTTCGAACTCATACGGAACTGACGGGAACAATGTTCGACTGCAGCAATTAACATTGTCGGAACTGCATTTTGAGGATTTTTATTTTAATGCACTACAAGTCTTCAAATATCAATATCTATGCGCTCGCTCGCTAGTTTCATATCTTAAACTAGACTCCATATCTATTTTTCATACTGAAAAAAGTAGGAAGGTTTTCGTAGATATTGATATTTGAAGACTTGTAGTGCATTAAAATAAAAATCCTCAAAATGCAGTTCCGACAATGTTAATTGCTGCAGTCGTGTTATACTCACCTTGTAATTTCCGGCGATGGAAGCGCGGTGAGCCGAGGAATGAATTTTTTATAGTTGCTAATCGAACCCGCCACGGAGCTGCCGCTGCGCTGCCTCCCGTGCCACTTGCTCCTGCTGGCACCCCTGCCGAGAGGAGAAAACATTCACTTTTTCTCGATATCATAAACAATTTTTTGAGAGAGGTAGGGCGCATCAAAGCAGCCCGTCTGGGGAAGTACCTCCACCTCACAGAAAACCGCAGCAAAATAACAACTCCCTATAGGGTTGTTGTGTTCCTGCGTGAGAGTGAGGTCACCAGTAAGCTCCCAAGGAGTTGCTGTGTAAGCAGCAGAGAAGGCATCGCGACAGTTATAATTAATATATCGCAAGCGTTAATAGGCTACGGTACCCGCTTTACATCAGGTGGGCCGTATGCTTGTATTCCTCCCGACGTAGTATAAAAAAAAACAATAGGGAATCGGACATTTGAAAAGGTTACTGAAATGGATGATAATGGATATTTATCATCATAAAAAATAGTGCCAAATATACTTTATTAGTAAATAAACCTTTTTTTTAATACTACGACGGAAACAAGCGTACGGTCCGCTTGATGTAAAGCGGGTACCGTAGTATATGAAGGCTAGCAACAAAAAGAATATCGATAACCCGTTGCCACCTCCGCTGTCAACACAGCAACTCCTCATCTTCTGCTGGCCTCACTTACTCGCAAGAGTGTGTCCTGCACAACACAACAACCCTCCGGGAACTTGTTATTTGGCTGCCGTCTTTTGTGAGGTGGAGCGGTGGAGGTACTTCCCCAGTCGGGCTAATGTCGTGGCCTACGTCGAGCCTCGTCTGTTGATAAGCAGGATGCACCATGTGCAGGTGAGATTGGCTTTGGCTCTAAAGGTGACATTAATCCACTTACATACCTCAAACATATTATTTATTTAAAAATGCTGCGTAAATGTCGCATTGATCTCGGAGCGCGTGACGTAATTTGCAAGTAAACAAACTCCCAGCCGTAAAAGACATTTGCAATTTACTACAGATCAACAATATAAGTTTATGAACAAAACGGACAAGTTATTAATTGCTAGAAAATAGCTTTAATATCAGGAATTGTTTATATGTTTTGTAGTTTGATTACACAAAAGTGACGTCACGTGTTTTTTTTTGCGTGGCATTTTTTGTACTGATAGATAGGGGTGAGAACGCACGAGCGATGTGCTAGTGTTTCAAGTGTTCTAAGCCTACGGTAATCATTTTGCGTTAGGTGACCGTATGCCGGTTTGCTTCCGACGTTGTAAAAATATATATTACACGTTATTAGGCATTTGTAGTACCTGTAATAGTTCCTAGGTTGGGGAACAAAGCTGGCTGCGCGGGAGACTGCGTCGAGCTAGGCGGTCCTGGCAATGATGATCTTTCTCTCACTGGAATTTAACAATTAACCATTTAACACATTCATTGTCATCAACGCACCATTTGCGTTGTATGAGATTTCAACGTCACGCTGCCAACGCACCGTGTGCGTTAGTTAATTTTTAGTATATTAAGTGGCTATCAACGTGTTATTAAATTGATATTTAGACTGAGTTACCTAAGATGCAAATCCAAACATTGAAAATACAAAACTTTTGCTCAAAAATTTCTTTTGCTGTAGATAATTGCCTATGGTACCACATATGGTACGACAAATAGTTATTATAATTGGTTGTGATACTGTAAACAAACTACAGTAATTGGTTATGCTACTTTAAACAAATTACAGTGCTATTGTAGTATTGTGTTATTGTAAGCGAATCATGGTAATTGTTGTGCAACTGTAAACAATTACCATGATTCACTTACAATTATTTGTTGTGCTAGTGTAAGTGAATTATAAGCCACTGTGAACAAACTACAGTAATTGGTTATGCTACTGTAAACAAATTACAGTGTTATTGTAGTATTGTGCTATTGTAGTTTAATGACAGTAATTTCTTGTGATATTGTAAGCGAATTGCGGTAATTGGTTATACTGCTGTAAACAAATGACTGTAATTTGTTGTGTTATTGTAAGCGAATTGCGGGAATTGATAATAAATATTGTAAACAAATTAGTTATTTGTTGTGCTATTTTAAGCAAATTTCAGTAATTGTTGTGCTACTGTAAACAAATCACAATAATCGTTGTGCTACTGTAAACAAATTACAATACACATTGGTTCTGCCACTATACCTCTATGCGATTGTGAAGGGCTGTGCGGGCGGACTGCCACCGTGGAGCCCATGATCGGCGACTCGTTTATGATAATTACAGCTTCACCTGGCTCCCCACCTGAGGCGAAAGATTGTTTTCAACCGTATAAACAATGCAAAATATCGTTTAGTTAATTAGTGGTTCAGATATTTATTATCCGGTGAACTATGAAAATTAACAATTCACACGAAATTATAAACAGATGAAAATACATTACACAGCTCTATTTATCTATTGATTGTTATTTTAACATCGCCGGGAGGCATACAAGCATATGGCCCATCTGATGTAAAGCGGTTATCGTAGCCTATGAACGCTTGTAATACACTAAGTATCACTCGCACGATGCCTCCTCTGCCGCTAACACAGCAACTCCTTAGAAGTTTACTGCTGACCTCACTAACACGCAGGAACACACAACCTTCTAGGTTATATGGCTGCGGTTTTCCTGCGGTTTATGCGCCCTACCTCACTTAAAAACAAACCGGCATGTTCATGCACACAAATGTTTGTCCTGTGTGGGAATCCACGAGCATTGAGTAACGTAACAGTGCGATTTCGTCACCAAGCTCGTCAAATCATTCTCCATGCAGGACAAACAGGTGCTTGTATGCCTTCCTACGTTGCATAAAAAAAAGTACGTTTACTTACCAAAATACATAGATATATATATATGTTATTTTATAATATATACAAAATATATATATATATATTTTTATTTATTTATACACAAAAATAACAATACATACAAAATTATATTCCGACCATTAGCAAAAACCCGCAATGGTTAATCCGCTAAAGGAATCGTGGTGGGTTCAAATGCTCGACAAGAAACAATGTTTTTTTTTTTGTATTAAGGTGGCTCTTTATGGCTTATTTAAAAAATATTTTTAAGTGTTTTTCTACATTTCGCGTATGAATTTGGATTTGTCCCGGAATGATCTATCGCCAAACTCAATATGTTTGGCGGTAAATCATTAAAATTGTTCGGTAACATATATTCCCATGTCCTCGTTCCATACATATTTCTATAACAAGGTAGTACATACGTAGGAAGGCTTGCGATCTGACGCAAAATACTTGCACGATTTCTTTTTTCTAAGTATTGAAAATTATCAAAATGTTTGTAAATCATTGCTTGTTTTACTTTATCTACAACGTTAACAACTGGGCAAAAGTTAAATAAACCTATATTGTGGTGAAACACGCTGTTACGCTACTTTGATCACCGACGCTCGTGGGTTCGATTCCCACACAGGACAAACATTTGTGTGCATGAACATGTCTGTTTGTCTTGGTCTGGGTATTTTCTATGTATAAGTATGTATTTACAAAAAAAAATGTATTTACGTATGTTTATCAGTTGTCTAGTACCCATAACACAAGCTTCGCTTACTTTGGGGCTAGATGGCGATGTGTAATTTGTCCGACAATATTTATTTATTATTTATTTATTATATATAGGTTTCTTCCTTGTATTTCTCCCTAACATTCTTTGGTACAATGTCTTTCAAAATCCTTAATTGGAAGTCATAAACCTTATTCAATTGTGTTTTGAAGCTGCGCCCGTAACTACTAATACCATAGCTGATTATCGAAATAAATATACTTACTTATGTTCAGACTTATTGTAGGCCCAGTGGAATTCGCTCTCTGATGATGATGTTCTCGCACCGACGGCGAAGCTGAAAACAATCATCATATTTACTATAAACCAATAAACCACTTGACGACGCATAAAAGACATAGTTAGTGTATTACCGTCTAAATATATCAGCGATTCCAGCCTACTGACCAAGGGAGGATGTTTTAACCAATAAGCAATATATGACGCGATGTTGATCAGCGAATTTTTTTTCGACGAGCTCGGTGGCGCAGTGGTGAAACGCGCTGTTACGCTACTTTGACACCAACGCTCGTGGGTTCGATTCCCACACAGTACAAACATTTGTGTTCATGAACATGTATGTTTGTATTGGTCTGGGTATTTTCTATATATAATAAGTATGTATTTACAAAAAAAAAAATGTATTTACGTATGTTTATCAGTTGTCTAGTACCCATAACACAAGCTTCGCTTACTTTGGGGCTAGATGGCGCTGTGTAATTTGTCCGACAATATTTATTTATTTATTTATAATTAACCAATAAGAGGTGCGCGTTCCCTTTACTCCCGACACGTAGCGGTAAATTGAGTTACTATGCAAAATAGTCTTAATAGGGACACGGGTCTCCCTTCAAATAAAGTGGGTTTAGAGCATACTCCACCACGCTGCTCAACTGCGGATTGGTGAGGGCCAGTATACTCAAGCCGCCCGAAGACTTAGCTTAACGACTGTCATCTATAGACAACAGCCGGGAACCGAAGGCTTAACGTGCCCTACGAGAAGCTCGAAATAGATAAACCCATTCATAGACTTATGCGGTCAACGTTGCTTAACCTGCATGTTCAGTTTAACACGCGTAACGACGCTATCGAGCTTTCACCTCAAGACTCACCTACCATGACCAAATTGGTCTGTTTTATAAGAAGGTGATGTCAGGAGCACTAGAAACCGGCGAGTGTGCATGAAAAGAGCAATGAATGTTAAAAAAGCGAGTGTGTAAGGACCACGAATAAGGAGCTCGGTTCTCTCTGGCTAACCCGCAAGGGACCTGGCGTGAGGATATAAATATACGACTTTTTTTAAAGGTCGTTCGCGACCCCTGCCAATCATTCGGATTGCAATTCCGGCCCGAAAGAGCAACGATGTGCGGATTAGGGCCTCCCTTGAGGCGACGCGCACCGATCCGCCCCCGTCGGTGTGGCGGTGGAGACCGCCACCCACCACGCAGCGCCAAATCCGGCGGGTCGAAGAGAGCCGAGTAATGCATTAGTGACGTGGAATGTGAGAGGTGGTTTGAATGATAAGATGAACGAGCAAACAGCAACTCTCTGGCGTGTTGTTGTGTTCCTGCGTGTGAATGAGATCAACAGTAAGCTCGTAAGGCGTTGCTTTGTTAGCAGCAGAGGTGGCATCGCGCGAGTAATACTTAATGTATTACAAGCGTTCATAAGTCTGCTAAAATATCCACCGCCTTACAGAAACCGCAGCCAAATAACAACTCCCTGGTGGGTTTTGTATCGCTGCCAGTGAGTGGGGTTGCCAAAGCTCCACAGGAGTTGCTGTATTAGCAGCAGTAACTGGCTTACATCAGGTGGGCCGTATGCTTGTATGCCACCCACGTTGCATAAAAAAAAAGATTTTAACCGTAAGTGTGGCCGGCGTGTTGTAAAGTAGAATGCGCGGCTCTTATTGGCTAGATCGCGGATCAACATTGCGACCGCCCGACGTTGTATAAAAAAAAATGTAGGAGCCAAAACTTACCAAGCGGTGAGCCAGGGGTGGCTGGCGTCCCACCCAGGGAAGACACTCGGTGAGGGGTGTGACCTGCTGCAGAACAAAAGTATGTTAACATGATTTAAAAGCGAGGGTGTATTTTTTGGTGTGAAACAACAATTGGCGCGTCTTGGCAGTAAAGTCGGACCGTGTGCCGTGACGGCAAATGGCCTGACGCTCTCTCATGCCCTCATGCCCCCCTCTACGCCGCCACTCTCGACTGCCTTGCGTATGTGCGTGCGTATACTAGACACTCCGTTGGGTCTCTGCATGAGCTGTTTAGAAATTGTTGGTGTTAAGATAAGAAATAGCATGCTCCGTTAGTTCAGACGTATATAAAAAATCGGCCAAGTGCGAGTCGGACTCGCGCACGTAGGGTTCCGTACCATTATCTAAAAAAAAACTCGTTTGTTGTATGGGAGCCCCCCTTAAATATTTATTTTAATTATGTATTCTTATAGCGAATATATAACTAAATATTCTGTGAATATTTCAAGCGTCTACCTGTTGCCGTTATCAATATCGAGCAAAAAAATCACGTTTGTTGTATGGGAGCCCCCTTAAATATTTATTTTATTCTATTTTTTAGTATTTGTTGTTATAGCGGCAACAGAAATACATCATCTGTGAGAATTTCAACTATCTAACTATCACGGTTCATGAGATACAGCCTGGTGACAGACGGACGGACGGACGGACGGACGGACAGCGGAGCCTCAGTAATAGGGTTCCGTTTTACCCTTTGGGTACGGAACCCTAAAAATGACGAAACAAATATACAATGCGAACGTGGAAGGATGTAGGAGCCGAGAATAACTAAGGCCCAGTTAACATTACCAAATTGGTAGTGTTTTATTAGATGTCAAGAGCTCTAGAAACCGACAAGCGTGCATGAAAATAGCTATGAATCTTAAAGAAGCGACTGAGCTGTGACCCGAGTCTTGTGGCGCTCCAATCTCTATGTCTACGCCTCTTGGGACCTGGCGTGAAGATACAAATAAGTGCATTTTCTTAATGTGTTTTCGGATTTATATCGACACATCTATGGTCTGGGTGCTATTAAGAGAGGTAGGGCGCATCAAAGCAGCCCGATTGGGAAAGCACCTGACAACAAAACCGCAGGAAAATAACTAGTCCCTGGAGGGTTGTTGTGTTCCTACGAGTGAGTGAGGTTACCAGTAGGCTCGTAAGGAGTTACTGTGTTAGCAGCAGGACAACGAGTCATTATTACATATTTCATAAAACATTAAGAGTATTAATGGCATTATAGCAGTGAGAGCCAAGTGGATAAGAACCGAAAGAATTATCTGATGGTGTCTAGTTCGAGTCCTGGTGTATGTACCACTGAATTCGTGTCTTCAGATTTATTGTTATATTTGTAATCATTTGCTCGACGATGAAGGAAAACATCGCGAGGAAACCCTCACGTCCAAGAAATTAAATTTCGAAAGACGTATGACCTAACCTACGAACGATCTGGTTTCTCGTCTGGATTTTGTAGGTCTGATAGCAATCACTCCATGTAAAAGTCAGTATCATCGCCAAATCCTTAGACTTAGGTAGCGGACCCCGCCGATCTTAACTTGTTGTTTACCGGGCGGTCGTTTACGATCACAAAATGTATGGGAAAACGTATATAGCGGGTTCTGACCGGTTAATAGATAACGCTGGGAAGAAGATGGAGAATATTAATGGTTTAGGTGTTACCTGGCGGGCTGGCAGGTAGCTGCGGCGAGCTGCGCCCCTCCGGCCTTCGACCCGAAGCGGACCTGCTGCGACCAAACCTGCTCAATCTCACGCATTGTTACATCTATACACACTGAACTCGACCGCCGGCAGAATGCGCTCCAGACAGATTTTTTAAGAGGATCTATATGCGTTAGGGTTGCCACACGTATTATCATGTAACGACATAGCCAGCAGTTTGAGAGCTTGATGGCGTCATTGGGCGTGTCATTCTGACCTAACACGCAGGTTAAGCAACGTCGACCGCAGCCTGTCTATCGACGGGTTTATCTATCTCGAGTTTCTCCGTGTTTCGGAAGCCACGTTAATCCGTTGGTTTCGTCAGTTTCGGCTGTTCAGTCGTTAAACTAAGTCAGTGGCCCTCGGGCGGCTTGATGTTTCCATTCAAAGATTTCTTTCCGTCATGAGTAATTATTAATTTAATTAAAAATGAATTAATAGTTTATTATAATAAGGACACGAATTGTTCGAATTCCTATAATTATTTTAAAAATAATAAAACGTTGATGGTCAAAGCGAAGATTGATAACAGAACACGTGGAAAAATATATAATTAAACAAATGATATATAAAATAAACGTGTACTTTTATCCTAAATTTCCCAAAAGTACTGTATTTTTACAACTTAAAAACACTTTTTGTCATAAAAAAATGGTGGCAACCCTAATGTGGATATAGGGGAAAAAATTAGAAATATAAGAAAAATGGCGGACTTCGCTTTAGGACATATGCCTGTATTATGCCCATAAGGAGAGAAGCCCCCCTCCACCCTCCCGTACTACGGTACCTAATGTAATATCTAGTGCATCAACTGAGGCAAGAGCGCATTCTCTCGGCGGACGCAGTATAGGCTACATTGTTAAATTATGAATTATTGAAATACATTAAAACAATCTTATGTCCACCACATTTTTCTGTAGTGTAAAAGTACTTTTATAGAAAGAGGCAAGTGGTTATTGACTTTAGAGTCAAAATCAACCTCAGCTGCTTGCTATAACAAATGAGTCTCTGTCGAAAGAGAGGTAGGGTACAACAAAGCAATCCGACTGGGGAAGTACCTCCACCACTTCGAAAGATCGCAGCCAAATACTGGGTAAAGTAACGAAGGTAAACGTGTTCCTGCGAGTAAGTGGCAAGTTGCTGTTAGCAGCAGAGGTGCAACGCGCGAGCGATACTCCTCGAGTTCGTGGGCTACGGGAACCGCTTCACATCAGGAGGACACTATGCTCGTCTGCCTTCTAAAGACCTATAAAAAAATGCAGCGTGATTGGGGGGAAGTTCTTACAGCTTACAGAAAATCACAGCAAATAATAACTTGTATGATTGCAAAGTTCTGCAAGTGAGTGAGGTTATTGGCTCTTGGCGATTGCTTAGTTACTCGTAGCTACGTACAAGCCGTGCCTCCTTGTTATTGCCGCATTATTTCACATCAGGCGGTTGATATACTGGTTTGCCACCGTTTCGCAGGTGTCCGTAGTATAAAAAATCATACAGTATAGTGTCTTGTGATCCATATGACGAGCTCGATGGTCGAACTAACCAACCATCGAGCTCGTGAATGAAATATTGTATGTTTATCGTCTGTCTCGTACTCATAGTACAAGCTTTATTTAGTTTGGAACTAGAGGGCGCTGTGTAATCGCACATGACACTAATGTATACGGCCTGTCTGATAGTGAGCGTTTACCACGGCTTATGGATGCTTTGTCCACCAGGAGCGTTACTCATGTGTTGCCAACCCTATGAAAAAATCTTTTACGAAGAACTTATGTTGGTCAAAACCAAGCCGCCAACGGCGAGCGGTGAGGTTGTAGAATGAAGGCGTGGGCATCATATCAAGCAATTGTATATAATTAGTACCTAAACTGCGATCTCCTTGGGGTGATAGGCGACCCTTCGCTGATCTGACCAAAGTGCGCTGACTGACCGTTCACCTGAAATTTAATAATCACATTAAATATTTGACGGCGCATTACAATTCATCGCTAACGGCGCTTGCACATGAAGGATGTAATTGCTCATCGTAACTGATTGTAAATGACACGTGCACAGGTGCGATGACAAATAAAATATGCCAATACATTTGTAATAAAATGCGCGGCGCACGAAGCAAACGGTTTGCGTCGTCCCGTATCCCTGGGGCGATCGCTTCCGATGGAGCTTTGAAAGCCTTCCCGGCTAAAGGCGGTCCCAGGTGGTGTTTTAGTCAGTAGGAATTTGACTTAATCAGTTCGACCTTCCGAAATCTTATCTTATGCAAGATCTCACCACCTCCCTCCCATTCTCCAGAGGGTGCCCCTCACGGAAGAACGACTAACGCACACCTGCGTGCGTAGGTTAGTCTTCTTTTGTAAGTTTTTAATTTTCTTGGGCGAAAAAAAAGGCAAACGGCCAGAATCGCTCTGGCGTCGACCGACGCACATGTCGTGATAGCTAGTAAGCACCTGAAAAGTTGCTGTATTAGCGACAAGGGTCGCAATGCACGAACAATATTTGCTGTATTGATCGCGTTTATAGGCTACGATAACCACTTTCAATCAGGTGGACCCCATACACCCGTTAGTTTGTTATCGGACGCTGTATAAAAATAAAAACATGGCAATACTCACGACACTCCGTTCACTTACCCTGCACGTGTCGAGTCGTTTCCTGGGCGGGTCGGCGGGGGTGGCGGGAGCAGGTGGGCGGGGTTCATCGTCGCGAGCAGGTCTTCGTCTCTTGCGTTCCAGTAATAAGAAATATATCACTTTTTCTGTATTGTGACTGAAAAAAAAAAAATATTCATCAATAACATCGTAGTAGGGTAGAAAGCATTTTCTTTATGTCCAACATCGAGAGACATACAAGCATGCGGCCCACCAGATATACCGGTAAGCGGTAGTAGAAAGCCGCAGAAGCAGCACGTCTGAGAAAAGTTCTCCATCTTATAGAAGACCGTATGCGAATCCAGACGTCTTGTATGTGTAGAAAAAGTATGCCAGAGAATTGAGACGAGACAAGCTGCCTCCCTTCAGTGTGTCTGCCGCAGCCGAAGTGAATAAACTTTAACGCGGCGTCTCTGCGGGCTGGCAGACACGAGTCTCGAGTACGCGGACAAAGTAGGTGAAACATCCTTATATTTTGTAAACTGCTAATAAACAATGTTTCAATTTCACCCAGTACGGCAGATCATTTTCCTTAAGACAAAAACATCATACGGTATATTTATTTATGCAAGTTTGGTTCATATTAAATGGATTTTTCTTTTACTTTTACATACAAACCATGCTAACACTATTTATTTATTTATTTATTTTCGGGAAATTAACAGATTCACAAATCACGTAGTATAATATTATTAACATGGGAAGATACTGATAACAAATTTCCGCATATATGGACTATGACGCCTATGGACAAGAATGTGTCTGTCATACATTGCCCTCGCCAATCTAGATGCACTTAATTGTTTCCATTTTTCATCATCTTAATTTTGAACCAGATAAGTATAAGATGTAGATTGACGATTTGACGGGCTCGGTGGCGCAGTGGTTAGTAACGCTATTTTGACACCAAAGGTCATGGGTTCGATTTCCGCACAGGGCAAACATTTGCATGCACGAACAAGTATGTATGTATCCTTCACCTCACAGAAAACCGCAGCCAAATAACAACTCCCTGGAGGGTTGTTGTGTTCCTGGGAGTGAGTGAGGTCACGAATAAGGTTCTAAGGAATAGATGTGTTAGTAACAGAGACAATATATTTAAAATGATTACAGGCTACAGCAAGTGCTTTACATCAGGTGAGCTGTATGCTTGTATGACTCGCACCGTAGTATAAAAAATAAGATAAAATATTTTAATGACGACTTACTGTGGACTAAGGAGCTCCTGTATCAATTTGTCTCGTTGCTTGAAACATCCCAAGCTGCATATCGCCTAAAAATAACGAAATAATACATTAATATGTCACAATAAAAAAGACGATATAGTCTTTGATTACAGAAAAAATGGATACAGCAAGTAAGTTTGTTTCGCATCCCATCAAAACTCTGCACAGTTCAAAAAGCCAGCGCACCGCCCGCACAGTCCGCCATCGACCATCACGAGTGTACATTGATAAAATGCCGACATGCGTCATTACAAGAGTTACAAGGAAGTATACAAAAGCAAGTGATATTACTTTTCATAAGCAAGTATCATGATATTCTTTCAATACAATAGCTTAAAAAATTAAGTAAAATCTATAATCTTACTTATTTGGTAGGTATACAATGATAGAATATAAATATGTAACACTAATTAAGATTGAGATAGACTGGCGCCTGAACTAGGCCTGAGCCTGTGACACTGTTCACCAGTACCATCCCCACTTGACATGGACGGAAGGTGCATTTCAAAACGCAAGAATTATTTTATTACATAAAGACAGGAAACAAGATAATTAGTTGGTCAATCAGGCAGTTAAGATAGCAGTCGCTCCATGTAAAAATCAGTATCTTAGCCAAATCCTTAGTCTTAAGTAGCGGACTCATGCAATCCTAATGGATTAGGAAACAGGATAAGACTAAGAAGAAGACTTACTTGAAGTACATCAGGATCAATAGCCTCAGCTGACGGCAGCACCCTAGTCTGTACCACCTCCATCATCGGCAGTTCCTGCTCCAATTCACCTCGACCACCAGCAGTCACCCATGGATGTCGAGTAATTTCTGCTAACTAAAAAGAAATATATTTTCTGAAATATGCTTGGAAATTAATTTGATACAATTATTGAATTCCATCAAAATTAGTTTTGCCGAGATCAGAAGCAGACAAAGTTATTATGGAAATCCATTTGCCTTTGTGATCACATTTTATGGTCAGTAGAAAAATAAATTTAATCAGTAACTACTCCCAAGTTGACGCGATTGTGTTCTCAATAAGGAGTTCAACAATAAGTCAGGTTTGTTTTTCGGTGAGGTTAGGGTGGTCTTGTGATCCTCAATCAGTGTTAGCAAGCTTGTGGGTTCCATTCCCATATGGTACAAACATTTGTGTGCATGAACATGTCTATTTGTCTTGGTCTAGGAGCAGTTAAGAGAGGTAGAATGCATCAATGCTGCTTTAGGAAGTACCTTCACCTCACAGAAAACTGCAGCCAAATAACATCTCCCTAGAGATGGGCGACCACACTAATTCACAGAAATGTGCGAGTGAGTGAGATCACCAGTGAGCTCCTCAAGAGTTGCAGCCATGCACATGACAGTTGCAGTCGCATCCCACAATCGATACTCAATGTACTGCAGGCGTTCATAGGCTATGGTAACTGCTTATTATTAGGTGGGCCGTAAACTTGAATGCCTCCTGATTCTTTACAAAAAAAAAACTGAACTTAACTATATTTACGTACCAAATATATTTTTCTGTTGACCATAATGTTAATATTTTTTCCAACCATTTAAATGATAGCCTTTAATGCTAAAACCCTCAGGAGCAGGAAAAGCAGACATCTGGGATGAGATTTTTTGTAACATTTGTGTTTGTATTCAACCTGTAACACGAGAAACTGGCGAGGTCCGCTTGTCCCGATCCTGTGGGTGTTGGCTTTTTTTATAGTTACAACTATTATATTCTATTGTCTACATTAAGTTCCGTGCAGATTTTTGTTAGGTTGATTTTTGAAAGTATTCAGAAACTTACTGTCATTCTCTTCTCAGGGTTGACTTCAATCATTCCCCTCAGCAACTGCTGACAGTCTGGCGGTACAAAGTGGGGCACATGGAAGACACCACGCTTGACCTGGTAGATATGCAGAAATAAAGACATAAATAAATAACAGTATTAAAAAAGGCAGCAATGACAAGGTGGAGCAATCAAATTAAACAAATCTTCACCAAGTCCTTAGGCTTAAGTAGCGGATCCCGCCAATGAAAATGTGGTACGAAACAGGATAACATATGAAGAAGATACAGGTAGAGGTTGTCGTTAAAAAACTACAAGTTCTTACGCTGAAAGTGCTGCCATTGTCTACCATGGCCAAAGAAAAAAAATAGGCATTTAAGATTTCTTAAGTTTATAAGATTTCTTCAAATAAATTAAGAGTTGCAGTGCTGGAAACTTTAATAGAATACACGTATTGGCACTGCAGTATTCCTGCACGACTCAAATGTCAAGCGTAAACGTGCAGCTGCAGGTTTTTAGTAGAATTAACCTTTCTGTACACTACAAAAGTTATGTATGAACCAAGTTTATCATACCTTTTCGAGTAATTGACGCAAATTATCGTCGTCGAACGGCAGCGCGCCCACGAGCAACGCGTACAGTATAACACCACATGACCACACATCTGCTCTGCGTCCATCGTATTTTTCACCCTGGAAAAATTATAAAATTTACTTTATGTTTGAGTAATGAGTACAATGAAAACAATTTTGTAACTTTTAAAAATATGTGCGATTTTTTTTTTTTTTTGGTTCTTTTTATCCCCGAGGGGAAAGGCAAAGGGATCTAGCCCATACAGCCAAGTCATCAGTTTAGAACCATTTGAAAATCTTAATTCTATGTTCCAGATTCAGGAACTCAGCTGAAAAAATACTTGGGAAGGGTACCTAGACCCAATCAACCCAGTTTAAATGCCACTCACAAAACGATAGTGATTTACAAGGTTTTCTAGATGAACTTATTCACGTCTTCCAAAAAGTGCATAAACGTGTTATATTTGAGTTTTTTCGTTACTGTATAAATTCACTAGCACTTATGGTACAAAATACTATCAAAATTGTCACACAAAACTAATTTTATACTGAATTGTAAAAATTTCAAGTAAAACCACAATGTCACTCGTCAAAAGCGCGGGAACAAGTCCAAATATGTGCGATTGTTGTTTGTACATTTTTTAATGTCTAGCCAAAAATGTCAGGCAAAGCTTCTGTGATCATACAGCCCAGTATTTTATTTCCATATTTTCTAATTTATATCTGCGTTAGGGATACGCGTAATTTTTTTTTTGTTGCTAATTATTTATATTTTATCCTTGTATATCAGCTAACTCTTTCAAATATAGAATGAAAACATTGCATGTTAGATGCCACGAACACAGTAAAAACAATGACAAAGTGAGAAGTTTTAGTGACTTACCAGTACAATAATCATATAATATATGATTATTACATTAGTAATTACTCAAAGAGACGTATGAAGCAATATTTTCCTAGAAATATCTACAATGCTATTAGAAACACAAACTTTCACAACGCTTAAATCTTCAACAAGCTGATGAATAGTTAAACGATTGAAAAAATGGAACAGCACTCCGTGTGATGTATTTCTTCGTATGATGTTTTACAGTTTGCCTGTACCGCAATGAATTTGGCGTGAAGTTATACAGAGACAGATAATTTATAATTCACCCCTCCTCGGTATCTCTCGGTTCTCTCTAGTTCCTTGTAGAAACTTCATAGGAGCAATTGACAAAATTTAATTGCGTATAAAATTAGTGGCATTTACAAAAGCTCTAGCTGTGTAAGCTGTGTAGCTGTGTAGCTGCTTCGCTGGGTTTCGAAGTGGTGTAGTATTTTTGGGGAAAATTACGCGCTCCCGTCAGGGAGTATTATATTCTTTGATTACGCGTATCAATCTAATTGGATCGGAGTCGGAGACAAAGATTAAGCAACGTCAGACCTGTGTTTTTGGATGGGACCGTCTACCTTGAGCTTCTCCGTTCTTAAAAGGGCACGTTAAGCTATTGGAAGGTACCACACTAGGACCAATTTCGGATTTGAGGACATTGGATTTTTTGTAACAAATCATTTTTTCTTGATGTCACTCGATAGTACTCATTAAGGCGATCAGATGTTGTTAGGGTAATTTTTTTTAAATTTACGAGATTGAATTGAATTAAAAAAAATTTGTATGGGACGATGCTTAACTTGATCTATAAGTACGAAGTCTTGGCAGATCTCAGCTTGATATTTTGTGGGTATAATCTACGGGTGTTTATGTATAGCACCATATACATAGCATTGTCCCGACTGTCCCGATCTCCAGATAAATGAAGCTGAACTTAGGTAGGCGGCCTTTGCGAGTCCGCTCGCAAGGGACTCAAGGCGCTCTTGACTTGACTTCTCCCGGTCAGATGCTAGGTGAGACAGTGGTCATGCGGTAACTTTTGCGTAATCACGCCCCGGGGTTGACGTGTAAACACGTGACAGACAGAATGACAGTAGTCGGTGACACTAATAAACTGCATGCGGATGCATTCTGTGCACCACGACGTGTGTTAATATTACCGACCTCAGGTGACCTACTTACGGAGACATTACATTTTAGTGATAATGTTTCCGTACGTGGCCCACTAATTGTTGTTTCCGAAGTCGCTAATCGTGACTGAACATCAGAGAGACTGGCTTTCAGGCTTCTGATGTCCTTCAGCAGCGTACTAACGTCGACATGTTACAGATTTACGATGGTAGCTTGTGTATGTTGCTGTCTTTCGGTACGAAGGAAGGCACGTCGTCTGGATCGGTCACCTGCAAAAGACTTATCACGTCTTGAATACTTTTGTCACCTCCATCCCTCCTACGTGACGGCATCTCCGTGGTCTTGTACAGCGTCTTGAAGCGTGCCATCTTGCCACTGCAAATCTCAACTTCACTGAAGCTGCGCATGATGCTGACTTCGTTCATAGTGTCGATGGCGTGTTGTATGAACGCCAAGAACTCGTTGGCTATGAGTTGTTCGGAACATATGGGGACAGTAGTGCACGGCGGCTAGGCCGCGGCCTATTTCAGTTCGTAACTGTCACGTGTGGCGGGAAGCGACCACATTCGTTCATACATCGTACTGCATTCATTTCACGGAATTCATTCAGTATAACAACCGCACGTATTACTAGCATTAATGAAGATTTAATTAAAAGATTCTTTGTTATACTGCAAACAATAGCATGTGGAGAACGTGTAAATGTTTCTAAATTGTCTGAGTTTTGCCGAGAAACGGATGTTTTGTTTGTAAAACTGTACCTGTGGTATAATATGCCTGCTAGCGTTCATAAGATACGTATATATGGAGCAGACATAATTGATCATTTTGGTTTTATTATTTTTATAAATTTTTATATTAAAATAATACATAAAAAATATTAGAAAAAGTACCTAAGTTCAGCTTCATTTATCTGGAGAATAGGGCGGTCCGGGACAGTGCTATATATGTGGTGCTATACATAAACATGCGTAGATTAAACCTATAAAATATCAAGCTCAGAAGACTTGGTACTTATAGAGCAAGTTATATATCGTCCTATACATTTTATTTTTAATTAAATTTTTCTAGTAGATTATAATATTTGCAAAATAATTGCCCTAACAACATCTGATCGCCTTAATTAGGACTATCGATAGGCATATAGAAAATAATCATATGTTACTAAAAAATCCAACGATCGCAAGTCGGAAATCCGTCCCAGTGACAGTCTGTTTTCGATAGACGCCATTCGTTAAGCTAAATACTGGCCTCCGCAAATCCGCAATTGCGCAACATTGCGAAATATATTGTAAATTCTTCTTTGGTTGAAGGACGAATACAGATTCTAGCAGTGGGGTGAGTATGGATTGGTGTGATGGTATTTTTAGTGAGCGACGATTGGCATAAAAAAAAGTATAATGTACAAAATTACTCGTTTAAAGTAATAAACTTTAAACGAGTAATTTTGTACACATATTTCAGGTATTTTAAAATCGGCTCTAACGTTTTTCTATTAAGATGTAAGTTTATCTATTTAGATGTTTTTCCTGACAAAATACGATTTTACATGAAAAAAATAATATACGAAGCTCGATTGTTCAGGTACTTAAAACTAAAATTGTACTTCACTGGCCGAGTATCCAGTGACGCTAAACTATTACCGAAAAAGTAAAATTGTGAATATAATGCAACTAAGTTTAAAAGTTTTCTGAATATTTTTATTACGTCAATGCATTAGTAGCATTAGTAGTGATATCTCTTACTTTTCAGTGCATGCGCTATAAAAAAGAAAGAGATAACAATAATTGCGTCATACGTATGCAAATTGACCGTTTAAAACGAATAATTTTCTATTTTTTGACTGACGTTTAATACGACCGTTGCTTTGATTTTGTCCAACCGTCGCAAAATAAAACTGAAATAAATAACTTTCAGATTGGTTATATTGTTCTAAAAGTGAAAATGAAGTCTGCAAAATCAAAACAAAGATTGAATGAGATGCGTACTCCAGCTCGAAGTAAGCAGAACTTATTTACTGGAGACCGTGATCCTGTTCAAGTGTACTGCCGTATAAAACCCTTGCAAAGAGATTTAGATGGCT
Organism: Pyralis farinalis; assembly: GCA_947507595.1. Classification (NCBI taxonomy): domain Eukaryota; kingdom Metazoa; phylum Arthropoda; class Insecta; order Lepidoptera; family Pyralidae; genus Pyralis; species Pyralis farinalis. Next base: position 6,732,806 of record OX382263.1, read on the forward strand.
CGTGTATGAAGATTATATCGCCTACAACAGTATTAATGACCGTTCCATCGACTGCTCTGTCCTACAGAAACGAAATCAACAAAACTATGAAGTATACTTTTAAAGAAGTTTTCCCTCCAGAAACATCACAGCAAGATGTCTTCGATAAAGTTGCATTGCCGCTGGTTGAAGGTCTAATTAAGGGTAAAAATGGTTTACTTTTCACATATGGGGTAACGGGCAGTGGAAAAACGTTTACGATGACGGGAGAGCCAAATAACTGTGGTATTCTACCAAGAAGTTTGAATATAATTTTTAAAAGTATAAACGACTACCAAGCTCGTAAGTATGTATTCAAACCTGATAAAATGAATCTCTTTGATGTTCAAACTGAGGCAGAGGCGATGCTTGAACGCCAGCAGGAGCTACATAAACTTAAGAGCACACGCCGGAATAATTCAAATCCAGATTTGATCATGTCTGCATCGGAGGACACTACAATTAAGGGTATCAATGAAGACAATCAGTTTGCTGTCTTTGTAACATATGTAGAGATATATAATAACAGTGTTTTCGATTTGCTAGAAGATGGGCCTCCATTAACAAAGACACTGTCAGCAAAACTTATTCGTGAAGACGCAGCACATAACATGTATGTTAATGGAGTGACAGAGATCGAAATCAAGTCTGCAGAGGAAGCATTTGAAGCATTCTATCTCGGTTTAAAACGTAAAAGAATGGCGCACACAAACTTAAATGCAGAATCTAGCCGAAGCCACTCAGTATTCACTATAAGACTGGTACAGGCACCGGTTGATGCTGACGGTGAAGCAGTTATACAAAATAAAAACTTGATAACAATAAGTCAGCTCAGTTTGGTCGATTTAGCTGGCAGTGAACGCACAAACAGAACTAAAAACACAGGACAGAGGTTACGAGAGGCTGGCAATATTAATAAATCTCTTATGACCCTCAGGAATTGCCTAGAAGCGTTAAGAGAAAATCAGATTAATGGTACTAACAATATGGTCCCATATCGAGAATCAAAAATTACACATTTATTCAAAAATTATTTTGAGGGTGAAGGTCAAGTTCGTATGATTGTTTGTGCTAACCCAAGAGCAGAAGATTACGATGAGACAATTCAAGTAATGAGATTTGCAGAGATGGCGGCAGAAATAGAAGTTGCTAAGCCTCAAATAACTGATGTTGGGGCGACAATGGGTCTTGTGTCAGGCAGACGTAAGGCTAACCGTCTGTTCAATACTGCAAGAGAAAGATTGGCTCGACCTGAAGCAAAAGACTTGGAAGTTGACTTAGGTCTTGTGTACAGCCTTGGTCCAGACTTCCCAAGTTTAGAGCTGAATAGTTCTGATGCTGCTCATATTATCAAAGAATTGATGGCCCATTTAGATATGAGGATCAGTAAGAGAGAGATGTTGAAACAAAGTAAAGCAATGAAGGATGAGAAATTTAGGTCTGCTTTATTAGAATTAGAAAAAGAGTCAATGGAAAAGAGAAGTGAAAACGCCTCCTTGAGAGGACAGTTGGCAGCAGCCGAACGAAGAATAAGAGCTTTGGAGGAACGTCTTACTAATGCTGAAAGCAGTTCAATATCTTATCAAAGAAAATTAAATGAAATGACGGAATATACATCATCCCTGAAAAGAGATCTGCAAGAGAAAGAATTACTGATTAATCAGTATAAATTAGAGAAGGAGAAACAGAAGAAGGTTCTGGAACGTAAATACAATCATAAGATGGCAGCAGAGCATGAGAAAGCTAGAGAGATTAATTCAGAAATGGAAAGGTTGAGAAATGAGAATGAGGAAAAGGAATATAGATTGAGGATAATCACTCAGGCAGTGAATAGAGATAAGGGAGATAGACCGGATAGAGAAACCGAACCACAGAAGTGTACCGGAGATATTGCAATCCAGACACATAGAGATTTCACTCCAGGATCGACTCCTAGAGCCTTGCCGGCTCATTTGTTAACTCCATTCATATCCTCATCGCAAACAAGGGATACTCCAGTCACGTCACGTCGTGGAATAGCTGTATCTAATCCTAGGCATCGTCGTTCTTTATCAGCAGATGGTCGTGGTTGGGTAGAACATGCACCGAACAAAATAGTTCCAATGGGAACTGTCATGAAACCAAGCTTAGTCAACAGCAAGGTTATCAACAAACTGAAGAGTGTTAAAGATATAGCCAATTCGAAAACATCAAACTATTGCTTGATTTCTCAAGGCCAGGATACAGATGGAGAGTTGGAGACGAAGATTTATAAAGGTGATGTGGTGCCGACGTGTGGTGGAGGTGCTCAAGTCATATTTAATGATATAGAAATGTTGAAGCAGTTTTCACCAAATAGAGATTCACAGGTTATAGCATCTGGACCGTCGTGTGCTCGTCATTCGGGTAAAAGACGGGACACTGCACATTCTCCACCACAGACACCGTCAAATACAAGTAAGAAGCAACGAATTGATGATGATTAATATAAATTAATGCCCATTTTGAAGGTAAATCAAATTTGTTCTTAATTTCAATGTTATTAATATTTCTATTGTCAAACTCCAACCCTTGATTTAGTAAATTAATAAAAATATATTTTAAGGGAGCCAGCAAGCATATTTAATGATTTGCTCAATCTATATTGACTATACCTACGACAGTGCCTGCAAGAAGGCTCTATGAACTGATTACCATAACTCAACATGAGAATCTCTCTTTATCTTAGGTTATGATGGGGCTGGCAAATTTTAAGAGAGGTAGGGCGCATCAAAGTCGCGCATCTGGGGTAGTACCTTCATTTCCCAGAAAACCGCAGCAGCCAAATGACAACTCCCTAGAGGGTTGTTGTGTTCCTGCGTGCGTGCGGAGTCAGTTCACCAGTAAGCTCCTAAGGAGTTGCTGTGTTAGCAGCAGGGGCAACATCGCACTAGTAATACTTATTGGATTCCAAGTGTATATAGGCTACAGTAACCACTTTACATCAGATGGGTCGCATGCTTGTATACCTCATGACATTGTGTAAAAAAAAAAGCATAAAAAATAATGATTAAAAAAAATGTGCAAGTGTTCACTTCAGCCTGACATTGGAACTGGCAAATGCGTCCTAGCTTTATAGTTTGATAAACAACTTATAAAAGCTAAAGGGAACATTGTTAAACAAAAATCTAGCCTTTCCATAGTATAATATTTAAGTATACACACTAAACCAAGATATATGTAAAGCTGATCCCGTATCAATTTCCAGAGGACCTCATTAAAACTTGATAATTAAAATGCTGGACAGTTTAGCCTTCTACAGTCAGAGTTCTACATTCCTTGTTCACTGTAGTAGTGGTGTAGTAGTGGTAGTTGCTCGCTGTTTGTGTGTGCTCTATATGTTAGGGTTTCCCAACCTTTCTTTTGTTGAGCCTCCCTGGACTATAAATAATATTTTCACGCCCCCTTTTTAATTTTTTCATCATATAAAATTCTTCTTGAACTTCTTCCGGTAATTGGGAGATATTTGCAAAAATGGGTTTCTGGTCATGTGCCTTAACCTTTCTCTTACTGCGGGCCACTTTACGACCTAGAAATGTATTGGAAATCGTATATAACGGGCTCTGACAGGATAATCTTCGTCCAGTTTGTTATTTTTAATTGCTTTGAATAGTCGAGAAAAAGATATCCGGCCCCCCTCGATATCTCCCCACGCCTCCCCTGGAGGGTGTGCCCCTCTGGTTGGGAACTCCTGCTATATGTGAACAAAGATCACAGAACTCTGACTACAGAGCGCTAGACCGGCGATACTGTTGTATCCTAATTATGGTGATTAGTATATAATTTGTTTCCAGTCACCTGGCCAAGCCTGGTACCAATCATCTTTGTCACCATTTTCATATTGTTTCCCATGTTAACATATTCAAAAGGGGATTGTACAACATTTCAAAAAGGTATTCAAATGAATCATAATTGATATTTATTACCATAAACAATATAATATTAAATAAACCTTTATGTATGTATGTATGTATATCTTCACGCCAGGTCCCTTGCGGGGTAGGCAGAGAGAACTGAGCGCCATAAGACGCGGTCCTTAAATAAATAATCATAAACCTTTATAAGACCCAAAACTATGTCTATAGATAAATTATTTAAAAATACCGCATAATCAGACTACGAGATGTAACTATTATTTTATTCCTGATTGTAAACCTAATTCACAGTTTACAGCACTTAATTAACTTGTATGTAACTTATTTTGTTTGTTATTAGACAATTGCAATAATAGCTTTTACAGCTGGTCGTTTGTTTACTTACAAATGATGTCACGTCATGACATCAATTTTATATAAATAATATTTAAAGTTTTAATTCATTTAACGCTTTACTTAATAAAAAAATACATTTGTTACCATTTTTATGATGATATATACCAGTTATAATTTGAATCTCTTTGAAATGTTGTCCAATCCCCTATTGGAAACTTTAATTTGTAGTAGGATTTTTTCTAATTACAGTACTGAATTGGCATGTCAGTCTTGTGCCTAAATAAATGTAAATACATGGTGTTTTATGCCTCTATAATTTCCCACTACTTCCATTATAAGAGTTTCCTAAGAGCCCCTTTAGGAAAACCTAAAGCTATAAAAGAAATTTTAGACACGGATTTCTTGCTATGAAACCTGTATCTATGAAACTTGTATATCAGTGCATATTTAATTTTTTATTGTTTCTGTATGTCACAATCATTTTTTATGTTTTTTGTTTTTTATGTAATGTTTCAGAGTTGTGTATAAGATTATCTTTGTTTTTTGGATGATGCATATTATATTAAGGTGGCCTCACAATTTCAAACACTTGTCCAGTCTATGGCACATATGTCACGACATAATGTTCGACACAAAGAGAAGTGTGTCTAGTCACTCCATTTGTTCATTTCTTCTTCTCACTTCACCGAGCCTTACTCATCCCACTGCAGGGATATGGGTCTCCCTTCAAATGAAGGGGTTTAGAGCATACTCCACCACGCTGCTCAACTGTGTATTGTAACACTGGCATCCACCAGTGTTTTCAAGCTGCCCAAAGGCCACTGACTTAGCTTAATGACTAACATCTATTGACAACAGGCGGGACCGACAGCTTAACATGCCTTACAAAGCACGGAAAAGCTCAAGATAATCTCATCCATAGACAGGCTGGCGTCGACGTTATTTATGTTCGATTAGAACGCCCAACAATGCCATCGAGCTTTACTCAATTTGTAACCCGTGTAAATTATGCCCTAGTGTAATGCGGTCTATTCACTTTTATGCGACAGACCCTATTACCTTATTGTATCTTTTTTTAGTTTCAACTATAGATAAATATTAGGTTTAGACAGTTTACTAGGATGTGTCCACAACCAAGATAATATTTTATCTAAAGATAGATGAAATAAGATACAAAAAGATATTAGGACCATTTAAACTTACCCATGCTAATCTTTATTGATGTTACGACTGCATATGCAATCAAAGCTATTACTATGGCTACCAATATTTATTAGATAGGAATGTATTCAAAAAAATTACAATTTAAAGTCATTTTTGCTTTCACTGGTTGCATCTATGATTTTTATTTAAAATTTCATACAAGTATGTAGTGCGACTATATAATACGAAAGTAGATGAATGTATTTGCATATAAATAACAACTACATATTCAACAAGACTTTTCTCCATGGAAAAAATATCCGCTGATCTAATACTTTGTATGCAAATATAGATCTTTACCAGGATGTCGAAATTCGTTCCTAAAATTTGTTATTATTCATGAGTATATTCACCTCCTTTTCAATCACCAGGAATAGTGATTAAATAGACATCATGTATATGTCTGTATACACACTTTGTATCTGTATACATACCTACTGTCCTACGCTAGGGTCTCAATGGATAATGTTCACAGACAAAAGTAGTTGTAACTATACTTAATTGACAGGAAAAAAATAGTATAATTGTATTAATTACTAAATTATAATAATGACATTCGTTGCCCTTTTTATTATTATTTCGATGACATTGAGAAGGTACAGAAATAATAGTTGAAATAAGAATATTATATATAATTGAGGGATTATATTGACATCTAAAAATCCTAGAAAAATATGTTTTTGTGTAAACTGTTTAAAAAATAATGTTGGTGTCTTTAAAATATATTTTTCTTATTGCTTACTATAATTCCTCGTTTCTAAGCTTTTCAGACACATGACGTTAGAATACTGTATTTAAAAAATACTCATCGAAATTTACACAACGGAATATACACGACGAGCTCGGTCGCGCAGTGGTTAATAACGCTACTTTGACACCAATGCTCGTGGTTTCTATTCCCACATAGGACAAACATGTGCATTAACATTCTGTAAGTCTAGGATGTTTTTAAGAGAGGTAGGGTGCATCAAAGAGCCCAGGAGATTGTGCCTCGGGAGGTATACAATCATACTGCCCACTGCATGTAAAGTGGTTATCGTAACCTATGAACGCTAGTGATGCCACATCGGCTGTTAACACACCAACTACTTAGAGGTCACTCACTCATAGGAACACAACAACCCTCTATGGAGGGGATAAATGACCAATATGATTAATTTAAATCACTTTGTCTGATCCCTTATTTATATGCTCGCATACACATAAAACTACAAGAGCGCGCTTGAACAGTCTTAATTTCTAACCGTTTTTTTAAGTTGATTAAATTGTCCTCCAGACGTATTTTTAATGTTTGCATCCGGTTTCCGCTAATTGTTTTAGGCAGGAAGGCTCGAGACAAGCTGTATTTTCTATTTTTCCGCGGCATTTTCTTTTTAGTTTTTTATGTCTGTAAACGTTTTCTTCGAAGATAAACACTAAATTCCAGTCACGAATTTTCGCAGAATTTAGTACAATGACCCTCCGCTATTTGCCTCTCACTCTCGCATAAATACAGTCGCGCTTGTTGCACAGATGGTGGGTTTGGTGTATGTGTGAGTGCGACGACAATACATTTAAACGCGAGCGACGGAGACAAGTAATGATGGGTCAATGTAAGAAATTTTCCAGAGTCCGTGACCAGATAAAGAATATGGTTTATTAAACACAAACGAGTACACAAAAATAAAAGTGTATTGCATATATATTTATTTCTTTGTAATGTTATGTTCTTTACTGTGATCAATTAGGATATATTTTTAAGAATAACTTTTATAATACGTACATTTTGTTTAAACAGTTTATAGTTTTATATTTTAGTTCGTAGTTATTTCAGTTTATTATGTAAATTTTGTACCAGTATTCTTCTATATATAATCCTTTGAAGTACTTAATATTTGTTTGTCAAAACATTCGCGTATTGGGCTGTGCTGCGGTCGGGTAAAATTAGATATAGTCTGTTAGTAGTAGTTATATTTGACTAGTAATTAATATATAATAATAAATGTTTTGGATTTGCCAATTTGCTAGTTTTTTTTTATACAACGTTGAGTGGGATACAAGCATACGGCTATGAAGAAAATAACCTATGAAGCACCAATGAGACTATTTTGCGTGGTAAATTAGCACACCATTACAGAGAGGAAGGTAAAGAAGAACGCGCAGCTGTTATTGGCTACTTCACAGATTAAAATCAACTGCTTATTGGTTAAAATATATATTCTTTATTGCACATAACAGTGTTAACAATATTTATCATATTTGTTTGGAGGATACTCCCATAGATCGCAGGATGCTATTGGGGTTTTCTGTGATCTCTGTAAAAATAAATCTCTCTAAAGCTTTTGATTGTGTCGATCGTAGGACCTTGTTACTCAAGCTGAACTATTATTGAGTAAGAGGTAAAGCCCAGAACTTAATGGCATGTTATTTAAATAAGTGGTTGCAGACAGTTGATATAAATGGTGTTAAATGTAAAAGCAATAAAAAATGTTAATATCGGGGTGACCCAATGTTCTATTTTGGGTCCCTTTTTATTTTTAGTATATCTATTTGAATGATCTGCCCTAAACGTTGCAGAAAATGGCGGATATAATATGTACTATTTGCTGATGATACCTCTCCAATTTTTAATGTGGCCCGCCGCCTGAATATATTGATAAGGTAAATGGTGTTGTACCTGCGGGTTCATATGTAATAATCTTTTGCTAAGCTCGGCTAAAACTAAATGCATCAAATTTAGTATTCGAAATGTGACTTTTGCCTAATTGTTATTTGGTTGCAGTTTTCTGTGAAGTGGAGGTACTTCCCCAGACGTGCTTTGATGTATGATAAAAGGCATGTTCGTGCAGTCAAATGTGTGTCCTGTTTGAGAATCGAGCCCACGAGTCATGGTATCAAAGTAGTGATATTGACCACTACCATCGATCTCTTTAGACCTCCATAACCCACAGGCAAAACCAGACCTCTCTTAGGGGAATTCACACGTCTTTCGAATATAATTTCCTTGCACGTGAGGGTTTCCTGACGATGTTCCAGGATTTGAAGGGGCAGTTGCAGTTGCAGCAGCAGTTGGTCAATAGGCCGCTTCTCTGTCCACCGGACTATCACCGCTCTTAGCACAAGCAAACGTATATTTACGAGCTCGGTGGCTCAGTCGTGACTGACGCGTTATGACGCCAACGCGCGTGGGTTCGATTCCCACACAAGCTAAACATTTATATGCATGAAATGTATGTCTTGGTCTGGATGTTTTAAGAGAGGTAGGGCGCATCAAAGCAGCCTGTGGAAATACCCCCACCTCACAGAAAACCGCAACCAAATAACTACTCTCTGGAGGGTTGTTGTGTTCCTGCGTGTGAGTGAGGACACCACATGCCCACCACTCATACCCACCACTGTGTCTCCTGTGTAGCCAGAATTAACAGCGGCGACCACAAAAAAGGCAATGAACAGTGAAGTCCATTGCCGTCCCGGGGGTTAAACTACAGCTGCCTTGGAACTCACAAACGAATTTAATCAGAAGAAATTTGTAGGAGTAGGAAGTTTTAGAATTGACTTCCCCTCTTGGCAAAGTGAGAGACAGAGTGAGGACACCAGTATGCTCCCAAGGAGTTGCTGTGTAAGCAGCAGAGGAGGCATCGCGCGAGTGATACTTAATATATCGCAAGCGTTAATAGGCTACGGTAGCCGCTTTACATCAGATAGGCCGTATGCTTGTATGCCTCCCGAAGTAGTATAAAAAAAAGTATATATTTAACATCTTGTTAATGTAGACACTTGTACAGAATCCACTTCACAATTTTATTTATTACTTATTTTTACAGATTAGTTTCGCCTTTACGCCATTATCAATGTATTCATTATAAACAAAACATCTGGCAGTACTGCAAACAGTGACTGATTCAAAATTCCACCATTCTTCCTTCAAAATTCTACCAAACGTCAACAATAAAACAGTATCAACATAATATATAGGTATTTAATTATACCATTTGAAGTCATTATTATTGTACTAATATGCTGTTGATAAAAACTTTCGTATTTTTTTATTATATATTTAACATCAATTTGATGATTTGAAAAAATAGCTATATTCAAGAGCAGACAGCCCAGTGGATAACAAACCGGCCTATTGACCTGTTCCCCGGTTGGAATCCTGGCGGAGGCATGTACCATTTATGTACATATATATCGAGAGACATGTGACCTAACCTAAGAGAGATCTGGTTATCCTGGTTTGTGAAATTACTGGGCTGTGGAGGTCTAATAGCAGTCGCTTTATGTAAAAATCTGTGTCTTCGCCAAATCCTTAGGCTTGGGTTGCAGACTTCGCCAATCCTAATGGATTAGGAAACCGGATAACGCGACGTATTCTACATCTACGACCTATATTGTCATTCCGCTCCTTTTCTTGCCACATTTTTCTTCGGCAATGATCGTTACATAAATGCTAGTAGATTAAAAAAAAGAATTGAATAAGAGTATATTTTAAAAATGTATGACTTGTCTATGCCCATTGGTAAATAAACATTTTTGAAGAACTTTTGGCGCGTTAGAAATATATGGGAGTGAATCTTTACGACATGGACATATAAAATCTACACCACGAAGTTGGTTGATAAATCTCTCTCACGTTTTGTTTGTGACTATATTCAAGGTAGATATGTAATTATTCAAATATGTACTTATAAGAATCTACAACGCGTGTTTTATATCAGTACAGCTATCAAGCTGAAATTAATATCAAATACTCAGGTCTGGAATCCCTTCGTGCAATGAAAAAATCAAAAGTTAACGCAATCAAAAGATACGGCTATTTAAGCGCATATTTTACTACTCGCAAGGGAATCGAAACCTGTAAGATACTTCCCGTTGACCTAAAATCATGAAATTGGGTAAGAAGCACAAGCTACATGACAATGCTTCTTACCAAATTTCATGTAAAGGAAAAATCCGAAAACCGTTTGTAGTTTCATCACATTGCAAAAAAATAATTGCGAAAATATTTTTTAACGGAACCCTCGTTGCGCGTTTCGGACTCGCAGTTGACGGCTTTTTATTTTTTATCCAACTTAGGCTCGATGTCCATTTACACAGGGTCGAAACGATGAATTGTCATATAGCATATTGAACTTTATCTCCAAAGCTTTTGTGTCTACTTTTATCTCTGTAGAAAATTCCACTTTAATGTGAAAAGATAGAGGTCAATAGGCCTTAGAGGAATGTTGCAGAATTTAAGTGGATATAGGAATTCTTTTTTTAGCGTTATCCCGTTTCCCAGAATTATACATTACATTAGAATTGGCGGGGTCCGCTACCTAAGCCGAAGGATTCGGCGAAGATACTGATTTTACATAGAGCCTGCCTTCATACCTCCACAACCCAGAGGGAAAACCAGATCTTCCTTAGGTTACGTCACGCGTCTTTCGAAGTATAATTTCTTGGACGTGCGGGTTTCCTCACGATGTTTTCCTTCACCGCTGAGAAAGTGATACTTACAAATACGTATGCAAATCGAAAATACCAATTTAGTGGTGCCATGCCAGGATTCGAATCCGGGATCCACGAATAATAGGCCCGTTCTTTATCCACTGAGCTATCACGGCTCACTACTTGTGGATATATGTACGTGACTATAATATATAACTCCTTTGTTTTGCGATAACTATATACGCGCAAGCAAGCGCGAATTGTTTTGGCGAGCTCGGTCGTGAATGACGTGTCTTTGACACCAACGCTCATGGGTTCGATTCCCGCACAAGACAAACATTTGTGTGCATCAACATGTCTGTCTTAGTCTAGATGTTCCAAGAGAGGTAGGACGCATTAACCATTCGAAACGAGTCGTATACGTCCGCGAAATGTATGGGAAAACGTATATAACGGGTTCTGACTGCTCAAAGCAGCCCGTTTGGGGAAGCACGTCCACCTCACAGAAAACCGCAGCCAAATAATAACTACCTAGAGGGTTGTTGTGTTCCTGCGTGTGAGTGAGCTCACCAGTAAGCTTCTAAGAAGTTGCTGTGTTTAGCAGTCGAGAAGGCATCGCGCGATGATATTTAATGTATTACAAGCGTTCATAGGTTACGGTAACGGCTTTACATCAGATGGGCCGTATGCATGTAGGTATGGCTTCCGACGTTGTATAAAAACAAATGTACCAGTTTTGACGAAAAATGCACGCGTGTGAGATCATTAAGCAGTCATACAAATATTTCGTATTATACTCAGGACTCCTCCTACCAGTATCCCACTTATTTTGGTACACGCTGATCTCCACACAAGCATACGACCCACCTGATGTACACCGGTTACCGTAGCCTATGAACGCTTGCAATACGTTAAGTATCATTCGCGCGACGCTACCTCTGCCGCTAACACGATGTTTTCCTTCACCGCCGTGCAAGTGCAGCAATCTATCTATCTATAACTTCACGCCAAATTCCTTACGGGGTAGGCAGAGAGAACCGAGCGCCACGTGACTCGATCCTTACATACCTCACTCGCTTCTTTAACATTCATTGCTCTTTTCATGCACGCTCGCCGGTTTCTAGGGCTTCTGACATCACCTTCTGATAGAACACGACCAATTTGATCATGGTAGGTAAGTCTTGCTTCGTTATTCTTTCATCCTGCATTCTTTCTACGTGACGGAGCCAACGGAGTATGCCTCTTCTTATTTTAACACCGACGCTCTCTTTCAGACCAATCTTGCTTCGTATCGTGCAAGTGATAAATTACAAATTCGTATCTACATATATCCGAAAACACGTATTTTATGGTACACGCCAGGATTTGAACCTGGGACGTATAATAATACGGTTCTTTATCCACTGAGCTATCTATCATTGCTTCCTACTTAAAGCAGTATAGGAATAACTTACCCTGATAACTTCGGGACAGGCATAATGTGGACTCCCGCACGATGTCTCCAGCAGGGATCCCGCCGGCTGGAGAGACGCCATGCCGAAGTCTGCAATCTTGATGTTGTTCCGTTCGTCTAGCAGAAGATTCTCTGGCTTCAGGTCGCGGTGGCTGGAAGGCACGGACAGTTAAGGCGCGAAGAGGTTTTTATAGAAACGGCGACGGATGAATGACATCCCTGGTGTTGTAAATATCCATCGGCTACGGTAACTGCTTACCATTAGGTAGGCCGTACGCTTGATTTCCACCTTAGTGGTATACAAAAGTTACATCGTAGGAGAAATATAAGCAGAAGCGTACCTAACTGCAAAGAAAGGGTCGAAGTCAGTTTTGCGCACATCTTTCTTATTTATACAACGCCGGGAGGCATATAGCGCACGATTTAATTGTTTGCCGTAGTCTATGGACGCTTGCAATACAGGAAGTATTGTCCGCATGTTTACACCGCTGTTGCTAACTCCTTAGGAATCCCACTAACTCGCAGGAACACAACCCTCGAGGAAGTTGTGGTTTGGCTACGGTTTTCTGTGAGACGGACGTACTTCCCGGGTCCGCGCTTCTTTGAAGCACTACCTCAAACACCCAGACCACGACAAACACGTGTTAATGCACACAAATGCTTGTCCTATGTGGGAATCGAACCTACGAGCGATGGTGGCAAAGAATCATTGTCACCAGGTAATCATCATTATGACTCACGAATCTAACTGAAGTTCGTAATAAAAAGTAGGCCATTTGCTTGTTTGCCTTTTTTTATACAACGTTGGGAGGCATACAAGCATACGGCCCACCGAATTTGAAGTGGTTAGCTCAGTCTACGGACGTTTGCAATACATTAAGTAGGTATCAATCGCGCGATGCCACCTCTGCTGCTAACACAGTTACTCATTAGGAGGTTACTGGTGACCTCACTCCCACGCATGAACACAACTCTCCAAGCAGTTGTTATTTGGCTGCGGTTTTCTGTGAGGTGGAGGTCTCTCTTAAAACCTCTCTTATAGCATTCTTCACCTGACGGGCTACTTTGATGCGCCCTACCTCTCTTAATATCTCTCTTATAGCATTCTTCACCTGACGGGCTACTTTGATGCGCCCTACCTCTCTTAATATCTCTCTTATAGCATTCTTCACCTGACGGGCTATTTTGATGCGCCCTACCTCTCTTAATATCTCTCTTATAGCATTCTTCACCTGACGGGATACGTTGATGCGCCCTACCTCTCTTAATATCTCTCTTATAGCATTCTTCACCTGACGGGCTACTTTGATACGCCCTACCTCTCTTAATATCTCTCTTATAGCATTCTTCACCTGACGGGCTACGTTGATGCGCCCTACCTCTCAAACCTCTCTAATAACATTCTTCATATGACAAGCTACTTTGATGTGCCCTACTTCTCTTAAAACCTCTCTTATAGCATTCTTCAACTAACAGGCTAATTTGTTGCGCTCAGCCTCTTAAATGCATTGTTTACCTTTCATGCGGAAGAATAAAAAAATACTCTACTGCTATTACTTTCATACCTAGTTTCTTTCTACGGGGTAGGCAGAGAGAGACGAGTGCCACATGACTTGGTCCTTACAAACTCCTCTTGCTCCTTTGACATTCATAGCTTTTCGTGCACGCTCACCGGTTCCTAAGGCTCAAAAAAATTGACTCACCATATCGAATGACTATGACAGAAGTCCAACGCTGAAATGATTTGCCTGAAGAACCTTCTCGCTTCTTTAGGCGTTAGTCGACCCTTCTTTACTAAGTAGTCGAACAGCTCGCCCCCGCTCACATGTTCTAGTACTAAATATCTGAAAAAAAAAAAGTTTACCGTTTATACTCGTAGATGGGAATACTAAAAACGGGGTGGAAGTATATCGTGGATATGACCGTGAGTTTTACGTGGATACATCTTTGTAAAGTATAAACAGAAAGTTATACTGGAAGGAAATTATACGACGCAGCGAAGTGAAATTCAATAAATTCTTTCTTATCTCTCATATCATATAAAAGGAGCCTCTTGACGAGTCAGTGAATTAGTCAGGAACTCCATTTCTATTAATATAGATTAGCGTCTCGTCTAAACACACTCAACCCCCTTTACTGAGTATATTTACAGTCTAAAGTAGCTCATTTAAAAAAAACTAATTTCTTAACAGTTCATCTTTTAATTCAAGAAATATTTTTAATCCCCATTCACCCTTTAAAGGGTGAATTTTTTGAAAACACTGATATCACTTTTTTGGAATTCTAATAGAGAGTAGGAATCTGTACAAAGTTCCAAATCACTAACTTCCAAAAATATTTCTATATATATATATATTCTATATATATATACAGATAAATAAAATTGTGTGTGTTTGTAATATTAAAATAACCGCTTTTTACTAAATGCATATGGATATATACACGGTACGTATACCAAAATGAATATTTTTACAATTTTTGGTTCTCTGTCTGTCTGTTTGTTTTCGGGACTTTCACTGGCAGATAGCTGATGTAATAAGGAGTAACTTAGGCTACCTTTATTTTAGAAATTTTATTTATTTTTATTAATATAAATAAATAATAAAAAAAAAAAAATCCGCGCGGACGAAGTCGCGGGCACAGCTAGTATATATATCTATAGTATCTGCCTACCCCAATGGGAGACGGGCGTGATGATATGTATGAATGAATATATATATACCTAGTTGAATCATAAGTTCTGTCAAAACCTTATTATTTTAATTTTGGAATACTGGCCAGAAATACTTTAACTAATTTAAAAAATAGAACGTTCCCGCTTGCCGAAAATAAAAAATAAATTCATTTTCATTCATTTTTAAATAAGTTTTTAAATAGGGAGTGGTCGAAGAAGGAAGATAGAGTCGCGGTGTACGTTGCACCGCTGTGGTTACGTACCAAAAGAGATTTTCAATATTCTATAAAAAATGAAAAAAATACCTACTACAGTTTATTTATCGCTCTATCAAACGATATACTAAAGATTCAAGCTTTGAAGATCGTAAGAGGAGCGGCCGACCTTGCACAGTTAGGACACCAGCGGTCATCAAAGCAGTGAAGGCGCGAATCCAAAGAAATGTATGTATGTATGTATATGTATATCTTCACGCCAAGTCCCTTGCAGGGTAGGCAGAGAGAACCGAGCGCCATAAGAGGCGGTCCTTGCATACTTCACTCGCTTCTGTGACATTCATAGCTCTTTTCATGCACGCTCGCCGGTTCGTGGGGCTTCTGACATCACCTTCTGATAAAACACGACCAATTTGGTCATGGTAGGTTAGTCTCGGCCTTCCTCGGCTCCTACATCCTTCCACTTTTGCATTGTATATCTGTTTCGTCATTCTTTCGTCCCGCATTCTTTCTACATGTCCGAACCAACGGAGCATGCCCTTTCTTATCTTAACACCGACACTCTCTTTTAGACCAACTCTTTCTCTCACGTCTTCATTACGAACGCGGTCAGCAAGCGTTATACCACAAATTTTGCGCAATGCTCGCATCTTGACCGCATTTATTCTACTTTCATGCTCTCTCTGCCATACCCAGCTCTCACTTCCATAAGTTAGCGTTGGAATTAGCCCCGCGTTGTGTACAGCGAGCTGTGCCTTCTGGCTTAGATTTCGGCAGCCTAGAAGTTTACCCAACGCTCCATTCACCCTATTCCCGGCACTCACTCGTCTCTCCACATCAGCGGTGTACCTTCCATTGCTGCTAAAAGCACTTCCAAGATATACAATCTCATTCACTTGCTCCAACACTACATCATCAACCATAATCCTAGTGTTCGTTCTGGTTGTCTCTCTTTCAAATACCATTATCTTGGTTTTCTTCGCATTCAATTGTAAGCCTTTCTTCATACAATCATCAATCCAAAGAAATCCCGTGCGTAAACAAAAAATGTTGGATGGGATTAAGCAGAAGCACAAAATAGTGTTAAATGAAGACCTGAGACAACGAGCTTATCGTAAAAAAGCAGGACATTCTTTGAACGTACGTTTGAAAAAAATTTTGATTGTTACAGCGGTACGCGGAAAAAAAATAACGCGAAATTTTGTTTTCGGATGAAAAAGTTTTCACCATGGAAGAAAGTTACAACAGATAAACTGATAAGGTGTATGCCCACAGTTGTGAAGAAGAGAGCGCGCATATTCCGAGGGTCCAGCAAGGGCATTATCCTTAATCAATCATGGTTTGGCTTGGAGTCTCATATTCAGGCTTAACTGAGGGGTTTTCTGTGAAAAAGGTGTGACAACCAGTGTCGTAGTTTACCAAAATACCATCCTAACAAACATAGTAGAACCTCTTTCTCAAACAATGTTCAAAAACAGACACTGGATATTCCAACAGGACTCTGCACCAGCTCATAAGGCACGAAGCACTCAAAACTGGTCGACCGCCCGTTGAATTGACTTCATCGGGCATGAATACTGGCCCTCTTCTAGTCCAGATTTAAACTCACGGGACTACAAAATATGGCAACATTTGGAGGAGAAAGTCTGCGCTAAACCTCATCAGAATTTGTAGTCTCTACGAGCATCTCTGGTTAAAGCAGCGGCAGAAATAGATATAAATGTGGTGCGTGCTGCGATCAATGACTGGCCGCGTTGATTAAAGGCATGTATTCAAAATGGAGGAGGGCATTTCGAATAATGTAAATAAAATTTTATTGTACATTTAATTGGTTTCATTTCATATATAACTTTACATAATTATCAAAAAGTGTAAGTATCATTAATTACATCAAACGTTTTTGACAGAACTTATGACCTGACTAGGTATATATACAAAGTGTCAACTCCCTTTTCAGCCCCCTAAGGCTGGCTGAATTGTCATTATATCATCCTGGTAACATTTTTTTTATATAACGTCGGAAGGCATACAAGCATACGGCCCATCTGATGTAAAGCGGTTACCTAACCGCTTTACGCGAACCTATTAACGCTTGTAATAAAGTAATAATAATTAAGTACCACTCGCGCGATGCCTCCTCTGCTGCTAACACAGCAACCTCTTAGGAGCTACTGGTGACCTCACTCACATACAGGAACAAAACAACCCTCTAGCGAGTTGTTATTTGGCTGCAGATGTGAGGTAGAGGTACTTTCCCTGACGGGCAGCTTTGATTCGCCCTACCTCTCTTAAAATATCCAGACCAAGACAAACAGACATGTTCATGCACACAAATGTTTGTCCTGTGTGGGAATCGAACCTACGAGCGTTGGTGTTAAAGTCGCGTCATTCACGACTATGCCACCGAGCTCGTCATATAATATGTGGAAAGTCATATCCTAAATAAATTAGGATATGACTTTACAAAATCTTTACACAACATACCCTCATTTATTTAACGAGTTATAAACGTATGACATACTGACAGAAGGACGGACAGATATCAGTGTGACAGCAATAGCGTTCCGTTTGCTCTTTAGGCAAGGATAAAAACAAATTCTGACTATGTCATAAGTATAAAAGTTTGAATATTACTTTCTAAAAATACTCACAAATATTTCTTATTCTCGTAAACATCAGACAATCCTAAAACGTGTGGGTGTTCAATCAGTTTCATAATTGCTATTTCCCTCTCGACCTGAAATTAAAAAAGTTTTTCAGCCGTTAGAATCACCGATAAAACTTCAACATGTTACCCGCTGTCGCTATTGGAGAAAAGTTATGTCGCTGATAAAGCCTCGAACGGCTTGACTCGGCCAATTGTAGATGGCTCGTCGTCAAGATGAATTCGTCCCATCTGACGTCATGACGCCAAATGGAATGCCATGGAACAAGACCCTTGGTCCATCGGTCCATGTTCATAGGGCTCTTCGCACATTATCGTTATTGAAGCAGAGTTATGTCGTTAATATTACTCTTTTCCGGGCATACTGTACGTCTTCATATACGTGCAGCTTGTGGGCAAAATACTCGCAGAAGGTCTATGGATCTCTCCGTGTACAATTTAATAATGCATTTAGGGCGATGTTGAGGCTGTACAGATGTTTCTGTAGCGAATCAGGTATGTTTGCAGCGGCGAACACTGACTGCTTTCACGCGAGTATGCGCAAAAGAGCAGCCTCCCCGATGCGCAGGGTGCAAGCCAGCTCCAACACCGTCCTAGCAATGATAGTCAGTAGGTTCAACTGTCCCTACATTCGGCATTGCTGTGAAAGACATATCACACAATGCCGAATGGAGAGATTATTAATTATTAATATAAATACTAGATATAAGCATAATCTTATGTTACATGCAAGCCGTCTCCACAAAATAAGTAATTCTTTTATGGGGCAATGTATACGGTTCTATAACAAACTTCCCAGCAATATAAGAGAATTGTCAATAAACAAATTTAAAACTACTATTAAAGCCAAATTGTGTAGCAGGGCATATTATAAAGTATCTGACTATATTAATGATAAAAATGCATGGGATTGAGTCGATCCAATTATAATGTACTTAATAAATTATGTAAATTTGTTTGAATACCAAAAGAGGGATGCCTGAGTTTTTTGGCAGTATTTTTATCAGTGCTCACCTAGTCATAAACTGCACGGTAGGGAAAAAAATTGTGACGATTCCAAACAAATGTAGCCATTTTTACGGAATAAAAACATTTTGAGTCTGATAGTTTTAAAAGAAGTTTTTATTTGTATTAACAATTTGAGAAAATTAAGTATCCTATGTTTAATTAAATAAAATCGACAATATTCGAATATTATGTCCTATATTTCTTTTAGAATTGACTGAAGAATTATCAATTTTAAATGGGAAACATCATTCCAATCTCTCTGTCTACGTTCTATTTTAAATTGAATGCGCGTTTCCGTCCATTGAATTGAGCAAATGGAATGGATTGCCATATGCTAAGTTCACTGAACGGTAGAAAAATGTCATCTTGATATTCCACCAAATAGTTGGACTACTCTCACGTTGCTTTTGGTGAATTGTCTTTAATAATTACACATATATTTATTAGGAAACATTGGCCAGTAATCGCAGCCTATAAGCGAATAATACTTGGTTCGAACTGGTGTGGCCATGTACTAAATTCGTGTTTTCGGATTTATGTACATATTTGTAATTATCACTTGCTCGGCGGTGATGGAAAACATCGTGAGGAAACTCGCACGTCCAAGAAATTATATTTCGATAGATGTGTGACCCAACCTAAGAAGGTGTGGTTTTCCCTCTGCGTTGTGGAGGTCTGTTCGGCAGACGCTCCTGTCAAAAAATCCCTATCTAAATTTTTAGGCTTAGGTAGCGGACCCCGCTATTCCTAATGATTGGGAAACGGGATAACGCGAATAAGAAGAAGAATATTTTTAATTATCACTTCTTTAGTGGGGAAAGACACCATGGTGAAGAAAATCGCATGTCTAAGTAATTATATTTCGAAAGACGTGTGATCTATATCAGAGATTCCCAATTATTTTTGTTCCGTTAGGCGTTAAAACACAACCTTTTTGAGTGTTAAACCGCAAACACAAAAGTAGGCGTTAAAACACAAACTTTTTGAGTGTTAAAACGTAAACACAAAAGTAGACGTTAAAACACAAACTCTCATGAAGTGGTTTATCAATTTGCGATGGTCGCCAAAATTTCATTTATTTCTGAGAGATAAGAACGGAAACTTTCCCTTGTAGGTTTGAGGACATTTTGAGGAAGTCTTACCTTCATTAGAACGGATTCGCTAAGTTTTTCCCTGTTGATGATCTTGATTGCCACCTTCTTGCCCGTCACACATTGCACACCCAGCTTCACTAGACCTGGAATACAACAACATTTATTTATTTATTGAACATAACAATTTGGCACAAAAGGCTGATTTAATACTTGTACGCTAGTCAACGTTAAGAGTGAAAACACAAATCTATTAAAAAAAAAAAATTAAAGTCGATTTCAAAGTTCAGCGTAAAAACAGAAGTAGCTAAATAAGTTGTGTGTGCGGCGTATATCGGCTTGCCAGGACTGGTAGATATTTTCTTGTAAATTGTATTCAAGTTGCCTGAAACAGTTCTGTCCTTTCCTGACAATGTATTCAAAAAGCACATTAAAAATACTCTCTATAAAAGAGCTTATTATAAAATTGATCAATATGTAACTGACAAAGACGTCTGGAAATAATTCAGCACAAAAGACCTGTCCTTAATAATCTTTAAGGCATTTGATATAATGATTTTACCAATATGCTAATGTGAATTTATTGTAATATTGAATTGATTTTTTTTTAAATTAGAATTTCTAATATTGGCAAGTTTCTTTCGGCATGTCTTCTTCGCCAATGGTCATTTCCGAAATGCTAGCAGATTTAAAAAGAAAAATCATGAGAGAATTGAATAAGATCCAATAAGATTAAACTTCAAAAAATATAAGACTTAAATTGAGCCCTCGCGGGCACTTAGACACCCGCGAGGGCTCAATTTAAGAATTTTTATCTTTTTTTATCTTATCAATAATTTCTTGAACGTGGGGGTTTCACTTTTTTTTTCCTTCACCGCCGAGCAAGTGATAATTATATATAAGTATGTACATAAACCCACGCGATTTTAGGTACAAGCTCACACTAGAATTCAAACTAGCGGGTAGACCATGAAGACACCTATAAAGACCCAATAACACAATTTTGCATACAAATAAACTCACCGCTATGGATTGGGAGGTAAAGTAGAAAGCGCAGCTCTTATTGGCTAGATTGCTGATCTGAGACGGGCAAAATAAAATTTGGCCAAATGCGAGTTGGAATCGCACACGGAGGGTTCCGTTGAGACGTGCAAAATAAAAATATCTATACAGATAAATAAAATTGGAGTGTCTGTTTGTAATGTTGAAACAACCGCATTTTACTAAATGCATATATGGATGTATACATGGTACATATACCAAAATGAATAATTTTACAATTTTTGTCTGTCTGTCTGTTTGTTCCGGCTAATCTCTGAAACGGCTGGACCGATTTTGCCGGGACTTTCACCGGCAGATAGCGGATGTAATAAGGAGTAACCTAGGCTACTTTTATTTTAGAAATTTTGTTTATTTTTATGGGGAGCTATTGCATACTGACTTATGTGGACCCTTTGCCTATTCTATCTCTAAATATCGGTATTTCATTATGTTTAAAGATGATTTTACCCGGTATCGATATTTAATATAAATAATATTCCACGCGGACGAAGTCGCGGGCACAGCTTGTTTGTAATAAAAAGTTTCCCTTGTTCTGCTTACGTGTACTCTATACTATACTTTTGAGAATCCGCCTTTTTCAAAATCTGTCCTTATGAGAAAAAAGGGCGGATCTTATCGGCATATTGGTTAAAATACTCTACCATCTCCAATCACTGATATCTATAGGCGCTAAATCATTGCGTTTTACAGAGTGAGAGCCTAGTCAACTGCATTATTGACGAGCTCGGTGGCGCAGTGGTGAAACGCGCTGTTACGTTACTTTGACACCAACGCTCGTGGGTTCGATTCCCACACAATACAAATATTTGTGTGCATGAACATGTCTGTTTGTCTTGGTCTGGGTATTTTCTATGTATATCTATTTACAAAAAAAATGTATTTACGTATGTTTATCAGTTGTCTAGTACCCATAACACAAGCTTCGCTTACTTTGGGGCTAGATGGCGCTGTGTAATTTGTCCGACATTATTTATTTATTTATTATTGCGGGGTTAGGTTTATTTTTATACAACATCGGGAGGCATACAAGCATACGACCCCTCTGATGTGAAGCTTTTACCGTAGCCTATGAACGCTTGTAATACACGCCCGCCCGCGCGATACCACCTCTGCTGCTAACACAGCAACTCCTTAGAAGCTTACTGGTGACATCATTCACACGCAGAAGCACAACAGCCTTCTAGGAAGTTGTTATTTGGCTACCAATTTCTGTGAGGTGGAGTTACTTTCCCAGACGGTCTGCTTTGATGCGCTCTACCTCTCTTAAAAACGCCCAGACCAATACAAACAGACATGTTCATACGCACAAATGTCTGTCCTGTGTGAGAATCGAACCCACGAGCGTTGGTGTGATAGTAGCGTTGCTAACCACCATGAGCTCGTCAATACAGCTAGCGGACTCCGCCAACCCTAATGGATTAGGAAACAAGATATAGTAAGCGGAAGTATAAAACATAGGTAAATAATGCTATAGACTTACCTGTTTGGCCTTTCCCCAAGGTCTTCTCCAATCTGAAGGGCCCAACATACTGATAGGCCTCCGTGGCCGTGGTAGAAGCCCCCGACTCCATCTTCAAGGTCGGCACGAACTGCTCACGGTCATAACTGAGTCAGATCTGGTCAGCACCAGTTGTAATGCCGGTCATATTCGTCCATTTTATTTTTTGTTAACGGAATTCTAAATTTTATTTCCATCATTTTGTTAGGACGGCCATTTTGTTACAGACTACTAAAATTTTTAAATAATTCCAAATTTAAAATCATTACACGTGCCGAGTAAAAATGTGGAAACTATAGTATTTAATGCAATAATACGAGTATTTAGTATTGAATTTAGGTATCATTTTAGCAATATACTATGGGTATAAAACTTGGCTATATTATTTTTGTTAACCATGAAAATTTAGGTATTTATTTAAACTAGCTACAGCCTCGATGACGAGCTCGGTGGCTCAGTCGTAAATGATGCGACTTTGACACCAACCACGAGCGTTGGTGTCATAGTCGCGTCATTTACGACTGAGCCACCGTGGGTTCGATTCTCACACAAGGCAAACATTTGTGTGCATGAACATGTCTGTTTGTCTTTGTCTGGATGTTTTAAGAGAGGTAGGGCGCATCAAAGCAGCAAAGCATCGTCGCAAGCGTTAATAGGCTACGGTACCCGCTTTACATTAGGTGGGCCGTATGCTTGTATGCCTCCAGACGTAGTATAAAAGCCTGTGACTTCCTATGCGCGTATGATAATAATCATAATCATTATTTATTTGCAATGAGTACATCAGTACATATAGCGATCTAAGCAGCGTAATTAATGTATTCAGCCTTTTTTTTATACTACGTCGAGAGGCATACGGCCCACCTGATGTAAAGCGAGTACCGCAGGATATATTAACAATCACTCGCGCGATGCCTCCTCTGCTGCTTACACAGCAACTTCTTGGGAGCTTACTGGTGACCTCACTCACACGCAGGAACACAACAACCCTCTAGGGAGTTGTTATTTGGCTGCGCTTTTCTGTGAGGTGGAGGTACTTCCCCACACGGGCTGCTTTGATGCGCCCTACCTCTCCTAAAAAAATCCAGACCAAGACAAATAGCCATGTTCATGCACACAAATGTTTGTCTTGTGTGGGAATCGAACCCACGAGCGTTGGTGTCAAAGTCGCGTCATTCACGACTGAGCCACCGAGCTCTTCAGAATTTGAGAGATGAGCCTGCTCGAAGGCGTAAAAATTTGTTTTTTTTTTTTAAATCTATGCACAACATAATGAGATTAAAATAGTAGAAGTAATAATAAATAGCATATAAACAAATCAAAATTGGCGCCGGAAACTCTTTTTCTTGCTTTCTTTCTTTTTCTCGGCTTCTAAGGGTCGTATCGTGATGGTGAACAGGCTATATAGGATACCTTCCTCAAGAATAGGGCTATCAAATGCAAAAATAGTTTTTCAATTTCAAAGTCATAATCTCTGGAACTTCCAAGGCAAGTTCCAGAGATTGACATGACATTCAAACCAACAAACTCTACCGCTTTATGTATTAATAGAAAGAAATAGTTTATTTCTGCTGCAACATAAAACATTACATAATTATATATAAATGACAATGAAAGTAAAGATAAGCTTAAAAGATACATAGAATAAAAAAACAAAAAAAAATGTTTTTTCCTCTTTTTTTTTTTGTAATATCCACAAAACAGTGTCATGGCAGCAGAAAATTGCCCCCGTCTCAGCATAATGCCGCAACTCAGTTGAGCCATGACGCTGTTTTTCAGACGGATATAGATTAATATAGATATATTTCGTGAATATGTTATTAGTATTAACAAGTAATCCTCTTGTATGTTTTCTAGTTTATACTGCGCCACCTGATGTGCCTGATTTTTCCTCTAAGGTTGTCTGGAAGAGATTGCTATGCGATAAGACTGCCTTTTGTACATTAATTATATGTTAATTTCGTGTATTTAATGTGGTACAATAAAGAATATTGTATTGTATGTTACTGACAATATATAAATCCAGGTTTTGTATACAATACTCTGGTATTCGTTCAGGCATTATATGAAATGTAATGATTTTTTTTGTAAGACGTCCATAGATACGAGTGACATATTAATTATTTCCATTTTTAAATTATTTATCTTAAACTGTTAGATATTCAGATTTTAGACAGATAGTCGACAGCACGCAACCCTGCTTGACGCCAATACTCAGAAGATATAGATAATAGACTATGGTCTATTGGCTAAAGCATTGATAGCCCAGTGGGTAAGGAACCGGCCTATTGGGCAACTGGTCCCCGGTATTATCACTTGCTCGGGGGTGAAGGAATTCATAATGAGGAAACCCGCAACTCCGAGGAGAAATTATATTTCAAAAGACGTGTGACATTATCTAAGAAATGTCTGGGTTACCTTATTTTTTAATGTTTTACTTTTTTTTATATTAGTTCAGCATAGTGGCTCCTCTTTGCCTGATGGTAAGCGAAAGAGGAGCCCAAATCGCAACTGCAACTGACAAAATACTACACTATATACTGTCAGTTGACGCTGCCATACTGACCCGCAAGATGCTCCTTCACGCTTCGTCTGAAGGATCCCATATTGTAGGAAGGAGGGAACACATGAGCAGGCAAGGCGTTCCACTTTCTAATGGTACGACAAAGATAGGAGTTGCCGAACTTTTTGGTACGCGAAGAAATATTATCAACAGTGGAACTATGACATCGCAAGCCCTCACGTGTGGTTCTATGACGGTAGGGAGAGGGTGGGATAAGGGAAAACAGTTCTTCAGAGCGCTCGCCATGGTAAAGGCGGTAAAATACGCTTAGAGAGCCTCCCCTCTGAGTTGTGAAGGTCTAACGGCAGTCGCTTCACGTATAAATCAGTACCTTCGCCAAATCCTTAGGTAGTGGACCCCGCCGATCCTAATGGATTACAAAACGGGATAGCGGTAAAAAGAAAAGTAAGCAATTGTCTATTGGCACTCATACTGTACATGAAATCCCGGGCACCGTTAATCCCGTATCCTGACAATATATCTCAGAGGTTCTTTCGCACAACCCTATCGAATACTTTCTCCAGATCTAAAAAACCTCAGATTTTTTTTTGTTTTAGAGCCGTATGTTTCTCTGAGATATTGCGAATTGAGGAACCTTGACTCGTACATTTCCCTATCGAGCCTTGTGCCTTCTAAAGGATTCCGCAGATTTCACACTCATTTTCTTTTCAATTATTTTTCCCTACACTCTTACTGCTAATTTGATCAAAGTGGCTCTTATATGATTGATTACAGCTGGGCAGTTCACCCGAGACGCCTATGCCTTTGAATAAAAGCCAGATGAGTGCTCGAAACTAATCCGTTGTAGTCATTAAGAAAATAATCTTTTCGATGAGCTCGGTGGCTCAGTCGTGAAAGACGCGACTTTGACACCAACGCTCGTGGGTTCGATTCCCACACAAGACAAACATTTGTGTGCATGAACATGTCTGTTTGTCTTGGTTTGGATGTTTTAAGAGAGGCAGGGCACAGCACAGCAGCATCTGGGGAAGTACCTCCACCTCACAAATACCAAACCACAAACGCCAAATAACAACTCCCTAGAGGGTTGAATTAAACAATTTTTAACGGAAGTATCGCGTATTTTATTTATTTTGTTGAACCTGACGTTTCGAACGCTTTGCAGCGTCCGTGGTCGCAGGAAGACCTAGAGGGTTGTTGTGTTCCTGCGTGTGAGTGAGGTCACCAGTAAGCTCCTAAGGAGTTGCTGTGTAAGCAGCAGATGAGGATATTACAACCGGTAATAGGCTACGGTAACTGCTTTACATCAGGTAATGTATGCTTGTATGCCTTCCGTCGTTGTATAAAAAAAATCTATGGAGACCCGATGACACCATTTTGCATAGTAAATAACTCACTGCTACGAGTCGGGGTTAAAGTAGACCGCGCGGCTCTTATTGGTTCAATATCGCCTTCACGGATTAATATCTGGTCACTTATCGGCTTATTGGTTAAATATCCTCCCACGGGTCAGTAAGTTCGAATCGCTGTTATATTTAGGCGCTAAAACACTACGTTTTGGTGAGTGACGGGGGACTTCATGCGTTCTGGGATAGGTAGGACTTCTGAGGGCTGTCGTGTCGGCAGAGGGTGTATGACACGCCAGCAATACTACTTGTATTGGAACCATCTATGTGATCTACCAACCCTCTATAAAGCACATCACAAAGTGATCCAAATCCCATATGAAACTAGATATGATTCAAAAGCAACCCCAATTAAAAAATGACGAAAACGAAAACTTTAATTTGAGTAAACGTTAAAAGAAATGCTAAAAAAACGTGCTATTATTCTGCTTTTGTTTAAATTTCGAATATAAAACGCGCCAGGAAAGTATCTACTACTTGAAAGTTTTTTTAAATTAAAATTTGAACATAAAACTCGCCAGAAAAGCGTTGCGTATGTGCTTTAAAACAAGTCTTTTTTTGTCCTCAGTCAGGAATGATTAAATTAAAATAGATTAAATTTCGAATATATAACGCACCAGCAAAGCGCAATACCAGGCCACTGAGAAAGTATTACGAAAAAAAGTTTTTATGTATGACTGATCAGTTGTTATCTATTTTGAAAATTTGATTATTTATAAGTAAAAATAGGTACGTTCCAATTTCAATATTTCTCTCCACATTTTTTGCGAGCTAATTTAAATTATCGTGCCTCATTGCAAAATGGATCTGCGCCGGGATCATTTTCGCGCTATTATTTTTTACGATTTCAAGTGTCGCCTGAAACCGGACGAATCGTACGATAGACTTCAAATGGCATTCATGGATGAAGGCCCTTCCAAGGCAACCGTGTATCGTTGGTATAACGAATTCAAGCGCAGTCGACTAACTTTGGGGGATGAAGAAAGAAGTGGTCGCCGTTTGACGGCTGTTACGGAAGAAAACGTTCTAGCAGTGAATAATTTCATCCAAGACAATAGGCGAGTTACATATCAAGAGATTTAGCTCATACTGCAGATTGGATCGGGAAGCCTTCACGAGATTCTACACTTGCATCTTCGCGTGAGGAGGATAGTTTCACGATGGGTGCCGCACAACCTCACCGTTGCTCAGAAGCAGGCCCGATTGGAACGGTGCCGTGATATGATAAACAAATTTGGAACAGGCTCATCTCCGCGTGTTTACGATATCATTACAGGTGGATGAGTCCTGGATTTATCAATACGATCCAGAAAGAAGCGCCATTCGACGGTTTGGGTGTTTCAAAACGAATCAGCGCCTACCAAAGCGAAACGATCTAGAAGCGGGGGGAAGATTTTGATCGCGAGCTTTTTCAATTTGGCTGGCTACCTGGTGTCAATACCTTTACAGAACCAAAGAAGCATCAGCGCCGAATGGTATACAACCAAATGCTTGGCAGAAGTTTTCTTTATTGTGAGCAACATGCGACCAAACACAGGGCTCCGCGGGCTATTGCTCCACAACAACAACGCGCCCACAGCGCTCCAAACGAGGGACCTCCTGGACAGCTCGCCGGTCAAATTCCTGGGTCACCCTCCTTACAGCCCTGACCTAGCACCGTGTGAGTTCTTTTTATTCCCGAAAATAAAAAAATTCGCTCAAAGCCTACATACAATTTTCGTCGCCGGAAGATGCGCTGTCAGCGTTCGAGTAGGCTGTAAATGAGGTGTCTGCGGCGGACTGGAAAAAGTGTTTCGAAAATTGGTTCAGACGCATGAAACTTTTTATACAGGCTAGTAGAGAGTACTTTGAAAAGATTTAATAAAAAAATATTTCTTACCTATAGAACACTTTTTATTTTCGCAAAACTTTCTGAGTGTCCCTGAATGTCTCTGAGTGTCACGTATGATTCCTTTTTTGGTGTTAAGTTTATATTTGATACGTTTCAAACATGCCAGCTCATGAATGTAATATTTGGCACATTCTTTTTCCAAATGCATTTTAATTTTTCCGCATATGTCACTATTTCAAGCTAATTGAACAGGGATCTGATTTATTATTATTTTAAACATTAAAAAATAGTAAAAAACAGTTAAAAAAAGTACATTATTGGTGAAATTAAAATTTTTGTTATCAAAACGCTGATCATATTGTAAGTTGTAAATTACACCCACAAACATGGCTTTGTCAGAAAAGGAACTCTAGTAGAGAAGCGCTGCCAACTTACTCTTAAGGTTTTTTTTATGTACACACAGCGATAGCTCGAGCTAGACTGTTTGATCTTTGTAGCGTTCTTATGGCGCACGCGATAAGAGTGAAAATTGTGCTGCAAGTGTCTAACATGACATATCGCTGTGTGTACCTGGCTAGCTGGATTTATTTTACGACTTTGGAATGTATGCAAGCATATACAACTGATATAAAATCGTTACCATAGCCTATAAACTCTTGCAATACAGGAAGTATCACTTGCTCGTTGTCACGCCTGCTGCTACCACAGCGACTCCTTAGGATCTTACTGGTAAACTGACTTACTCGACGAAAAAACAATTCTACTTAGCGATATTATTTGGCTACGGTTTTCTATGAGGTATTTCCCTAGCTGTGCATCGTTGCGCTCTACATGTCCTAAAAATACCCAGATCAAGATAAACATAGAGGTAGGTATGTTCATGCACACAAGCTGCTCGGTGTGGGAATCGAATCCGTATTTGTCTTTCGCCAAATTATTAAAAAAAATCCGCCCAGATTTAAAAATGATCGAATTTATATTCCTACGTTTATATTTCGAACATTAATCGAGTTTCGAATCCAAAACTCGATTAATGTTCGAAATATAAACGTAAGAAAAACAACTGAGTATCAACAAAACTACGTATCAATTTGAATGAATAAACTATAATGATTAAAATGTTTGCATTCAATTAATATTTGGTGGATTTGGAATATTTTAGATGTAAATCGATAATTACGGAAGTAACGTACCTACCTACGATGTGAATGACATGTGACTGAGTTGGGAACGCAATATGATCATAGTATATGTATGTAGTATTCCTTTGGTTTGTGTATGAAATATTGTTTTATAGACAACAGATAAACATGCGAACAAGCAAATTAAAAAGAATACCAAGAATAATCATATTTCTGGTGGTACTAATTAGATTTATCGATATTATTAATTACATTTGTTTAATTTTGAAATCGAATCTGCTTTCCTATTTTCAGTTTGACTATTTTTTTAATTACATTGAAAAAATCCTTTGTAGTATTTTAAAATTGTATCATCTCGTATTCCATTTTCAAATGTGATTTATTTATGGTGCATTATTTTTTTGAGGCAATGGAATCGAATCATTCTCGTGTTTAATTGGGTGTTTATAGACGGCCGACTTTTTCATCTGCATTAGGACAGCGCACTTACTAAATTATTTATTCACTACACTAATAATAACACTGAAATCCGCAAAGATATATTCACGTCACAAGAAAATCAATATTAGTCTTCAAACATTAAGACTGTTTCACACATGTATCACTGTTAGTTATTATTGATTTATCACTGTATATTTTGAAATACATTTTCAGTGCTTTTGATGTAAAAAATTGTAAAGTATTACATAATATTCTATGTAGAAATAAAATGTTTTTAGTGCAGAGGTATACGCGCGCGGGTTCGGGGATGTTCGGCGCACATCGGGCTTTATCGCGTGGGGGTGGAACGAGTGAGTCATTGCCTTGGGGGGTGGTAATGCGTTTCGTTTTACGCTTGCAAGGGGTGGTTTTCTATTCTTACATCAACTTTAAAAATTATCATGCTTTCAATATATTTTTAAACTTTCACCTCTAATATCTTACTTGAGATTTAGAATATAGTGGATAATTAAGATTTGCTCATTGCTGATTTGTCAATAAACGCAATTACAATACAGGATTGTGCATTGCCACATGACTGCCGCTAATCGGCAACTACTTAGGAGCTTAGTAGTAAACCTACACGCAGGAACACAACACGCAAAGCTAACTCTCGTAAACTGGTCATTTTGTCATACATTTTGTTTTCATATACCTATATATATTTTATATTGGCTCAGCATAGTGGCTCCGCTTCGCCTGTTGGTAAGTGAAAAGTGGAGACCAAATTGCAGCAGCCACTGGCAAAGGATTATAGTCTCCTGTCAGTTGACGCTACCATGATGGCCATCATATAACGCGAGGTGCAAACAAGCGGCCCATTTGTTATAAATTGGTTACCGTAGCTTATGAACACTGGAAATATAGGCAGTGCTTATCACAGCCGCTCAGGAGCTTAATGGCAACGTCACTCACTCGCAGAAATACAAAAACTTTTTTTTATACTACGTCAGAAGGCATACAATCATACGACCTACCTGATGGAAAGCGGTCACCGTATAGGCTACAGTGAATGCTCGCAATGTACCTATCACTCGTGCGATGCCGCCTCTGCTCCTAGCACAGTAACTCCCTTTTTAGGAGATTAATGGTGATCTCACTCATACGCAGGATCACAACAATCCTCCAGGGAGTTGTTATTTGGTCGCGGTTTTCTGTGAGGTGGAGGTACTTCCCCAGACGGGGTGTTTGATGCGCGCTTCTCTCTTAAAAACACTCGTACCAAGACAAACAGACATGTTCATGTACACAAATGTTGCCTGGGTGTTTTTAAAAGAGGTAGAGCGCATCAACAAAGCAGCCCGTCTAGGAAAGTACCGCCGCCTCACAGAAAACTGCAGCCAAATAACAACTGCCGAGAGGATTGTGGCGTTCCTACGTGTGATCGAGGTCACCAGTAAGCTTCTAAGAAGAAACTATGTTTGCAGCAGGAGTGCCTTTGTGCGCGTGATACTTATTTTTTTTTATATTGGCTCAGCATAGTGGCTCCTCTTCGCCTGTTGGTAAGCGAAAAGAGGAGCCCAAATTGCAGCGGCAACTGACAAGGACTACAGTGTCCTGTCAGTTGACGCTACCATGCTGGCCCGCAAAGTATTGCAAGCGTTCACAGGCTACAGTAACGACTTTACACCAGGTGGATAGTATGCTTGTATGCTTCCCGGCGACCTATTGTAGTCCTCGAACATAATAGTGATACTAGCACCTAGGGCAGCTAGAAGTAAACTAAGTATCACTAATTTTAATGATTAATATATTCAGGCGTCACTTTGCGAAAGTCAAATTTATAGGCAATTTGATCTAAACTACTTTGTGTGCTTCCGCTCCCGATTAGTTCGTGCGAACTACTGCCGGCCGGCACCCACCCACTACCGTTAGTAGATGCATGGCGCCGCTGTCATGGCTGCTCCGGTCAGTTTAAGTTTCGGTAATTTTAAGTAGTGGTTGTATTTTTAATTAGGGAATCTATTTAATTAACCTATGTTACATTTATTTCCTTCATGGTAAAAGTACGAAGGTCCAGTGACGTGTCTATGGTTTTCGATCGACTATAAAAACAATATGCTAATAAAAAAATACAATTACGTTTTGTTCTTATGCAAATGACGTAGACATGTTACAATTAATGTATTATAAATTAACTTGACCTTGACTCCAGGAATTGTTAACATTTCGGACGGTCCCCATAGACAAGATCGATCTTTCCAGAAGTGGACGATAATCTATGTTAATATATAAAGCGGAAGAGTTTATTTGAATGCGCTAATCTCTGTAACTACCAGTCAGATTAAAAAAATATATTTAAGTATTTAATAGCCCAATTCTTGAAGGTTATAGGCAATTCAACATCACGAACCTTAGACGACCCTTAGAAGCCGAGGATGAAGAAATAAAGTAGAAAAAAAATCGGTCAAGTGCGAGTCGGACTCGCGCACGAAGGATTCCGTACCACTATCTATAAAAACGACAAAAAAAAAACACGTTTGTTGTATGGGAGCCCCCCTTAAATATTTGTTTTATTTTAATTTAATTATTTATTCTTAAAGTGAATATATAATCTACTGTCTACCTGTTGCCGTTATCAATGTCGAGCAAAAACGAGCAAAAAAATCACGTTTGTTGCATGGGAGCCCCCTTAAATATTTATGTTATTCTATTTTTTAGTATTTGTTGTTATAGCGGCAACAGAAATACATCATCTGTGAAAATTTCAACTGTCTAACTATCACGGTTCGTGAGATACAGCCTGGTGACAGACGAACGGACGGACGGACAGACGGGCAGCGAAGTCTCAGTAATAGGGTTCCGTTTTACCCTTTGGGTACGGAACCCTAAAAACGAACCCTAAAATCGCTGAGATATTTTAGCGCTAAAACACGTTTATTGAGCGTGGGGCCTTCGTACGTAAGCTAATAGTTTATTGCTTTGTTCCGCAAGCATATTATGCACCATATTATAGAAGAGTCTATAAATACGCCAGCGTCACTTGGATTATCGTGTATTAACACCCAATGGTACAACAATATAATTCAACAATAAACTTTTAAAAATATACAGTAACTAGCTATCCGCCTGGCTTCGCCAGGGTTATCTCATCGCTACCAAACTTCACAGGAACACTCGCTGGACTGATGTGAAGATTCCCTGAAAATTTCATCAAAATCTGCCCAGCCGTTTTTGAGTCCATAGAGGACATACAGACAAACATTCATTTTTATATATATTGATTACGACCGGTAATTATGTGAGCTTAACCTCTGCTCTCTTGAATGTTAGATTACAAAATCGCCGTACTGTCCATTTGACAATTCGTTTTGTAGCTATTACAACAGCGTTCCCTCCACAAGGAGATATTAGTCAAAACCATACCAATAACTTATAGTTATATAAATAATTACAGCATCCAAATTAAATTAATTCTTATAATAAGTAAGGACTTTAAACGTGTACAATACATTTTAATAACAAGTAAATCAATTTACAATTTGGTACCGGAACTAGTTGGTATTCTTGTAAATCTTACACTCCCGCCCAAAGTAACAGCAATGTGTACGTGTTTATTAGTGCATAACTAGTTATAAATAATATGTTTATTTTAGCAATAATTAGTTCAATTCATAATAAAAGAAGCAAAAGAGAAATATTGAAAACCTCACAATATGTACTAAAGTATAAAGGGTCAAAGGCAACGCATGACACCCCTGGTGTTGCAAATGTCCATAGGCTACGGTGACTGTTTACCATCAGACATGCCGTGTGCTTGATTTCCACCTGAGTGGTATAAAAAAAGTTATATATTTTATTCTAAAACTGTGCAGCACCTCTGCATGGTTCGAATTAATGATTAAAAAATTCCACGATGTCGCTGTTGGGCCAAGTCACTTCAGTTTTTATTTCTCAACAGTTTACACTCCATGTAGTTTAGTTGTAGATAATTCTATAAGGATTCTTTTTGGTAAGTTTTTTTTTATATACTACGTCGGGAGGCATATTCTTGATTCTATGAGCGATTTTTGTGTGAATCGGAACATATATAATTAATCCATCCATGTCGGTAGATGTAATAATTGAATAACTAATGTAAGACAAATACCACCTTAGTCTCTCCTGCGACCACGGACGCTGCAAAGCGTTCGAAACGTCAGGTTTCAACAAAATAAATAAAACACGCGATACTTCCGTTAAAAATAGTTTAATTTCAATGTGTAACAATCGCGAAAACCTAAGACAATACTAAGCTTGTTACAATTACAAATTTAGTCGTCTCACAGTAACTTCAAAGAAGCATCGGAAATCCTCGAGTGGACAAATGCCCACAGTTATACTTCTTTATCTATATTATTGGAATTGATGTGTTAGGTAACAACTCACAGTTTAGGGCCCAATAGTGTTAGATATTTGATAAACCGTGTTGCACGGCAGTAGAGCTTCACGTGACTAGCCATCTCTTTGAGGTTTTTAAATGCCTTATTTGTCATATTCGACGAGCTCGGTGGCGCAGTGGTGAAACGCGTTGTTACGCTACTTTGACACCAACGCTCGTGGGTTCGATTCCCACACAGTACAAACATTTGTGTGCATGAACATGTCTGTTTGTCTTGGTCTGGGTGTTTTCTATGTATAATAAGTATGTATTTACAAAAAAAAAAAAGTATTTACGTAAGTTTATCAGTTGCCTAGTACCCATAACACAAGCTTCGCTTACTTTGGGGCTAGATGGCGCTGTGTAATTTGTCCGACAATATTTATTATTTATTAAATTATGATTAACTATTGCTGTCTCTTACTTTGCGAAGAGGAGAAGTCAATTCCAAAACTTCCTACTCCTACAAATTTCTTCTGATTAAATTCGTTGTGAGTTCCAAGGCAGCTGTAGTTTAACCCCCGGGACAGCAATGAACTTCACTGTTGCCTTTTTGTTGGTCGCCGCTGTTAATTCTGGCTACACAGGAGACACAGTGGTGGGTATGAGTGGTGGGCTTGTCCCGTAAACAAAAAGTTATACTTCTTCTTCTTCTTTCTTTCTTTCGTAGCGTGCAGACTTCGTTCATTTTATGCATCTACTTCGGTCTTGTACAACCTTTATTAATTTCGTTCCAGCTGTTTTTGTGACGTTTTTCTCCCAACGGCACGTAGGAAAATAACTTATTGAGAAAAGTGCACTCAATATGGTATAAAAATAGGTCGTCTTGCTTCGGATCACTCTTCCAGAAACTTTAAGAGCTTCTGGAAAAATACCAAGGAATTTGGGAAACCTGACGATGGGATCGTGATCACCGACCCTCAAAACCCCGTGTTGACATTTTCAGGCCTATTCGGCAGTATTATTCAATTGTTTTCTCAATTTTTATTTATTGCACACCCAGACCAAACAAACAAACATGTTCATACAAGCAGATGTTTTTTTATACCATTAAGGTGGAAATCAAGCATACGGTAAACATGTCAGATGGTAAACAGTCACCGTAGCATATGGATAAGTGTCACTCATGCGTTGCCGATCCTCTAAAAACCCTCTTCACGCATTTCTGCTTGTTGCATGTTCGTGCTTGTGTGGGAATCGAACCCACGAGCGTTGGTGTTAAAGTAGCGTTACAGAGTGTTTCACCACTGCGCCACCGAGCACGTCAAATGCCTCCCAACTTAGTATACCTACACAATTTACCACACACAAACAATGTAACACAGGCTTCTGCCTAGTTTAGGCACCAGTCTTTCACAAGCGCTCTAATTGTTAAGACACTATTTTTGTATGGGATTGTGGGAGAAATAAATAAATTTATTATTATTATTGCTTTCTTATTTCACGGGCTTAAATCCCGGTCATTTGATAGGCGTGCACGTGATCAATGGGAGGATATACCCACGAACAGGTCACGGCAGGTATTGGGACTATTGCAAATGTGTCGGAAATAATTGAGCTATTGACATGAGATCTGGAGGGACTATTAGTACTGGGCTATTACAGAAGAGAGACGGACACCTGCCATAACTATCATATCTGATATTACTTCGGCAGGCGGTGGCTCGCCACTCACTAGATGGAACCCCGAAATGCCAGAGAAAGTCGGCCGGGGGCAACACCGGTGTGAGTGACTCAGGGGTGTCGAGAGGTGTGCTGCGCTTTCTCCGAAGTTACTCGCGGCGTTATGCCTTTTAACACTTCCACCCCTGGAGAATATCACCTGATAAAGCAATATGCTCTATAGACTCCTCTCTGGACGGCCAATGAAGGCAAGCCAGAGCTGAGAGTCCTGCGGGCCTTCTTGACTTTCCACTCCGACCGACGAAGACACGCCGGAGACGAATCCTGAGCCTGATCGACTCTCTAGAGCACTCGGGTACCCGTGGTGTCGTTACGCACCAACAGCTCGCCACAAGCTGCCCTGCGGCGTTTATTATTATTATTTATTATTAAACACACTCACATACACACTAAGTAATGTACTTAGTATATATATAAAAATGAATGTTTGTCTGTATGTTCTCTATGGACTCAAAAACGGCTGGGCAGATTTTGATGAAATTTTCAGCGAATCTTCAGGTTAGCCCAGCAGGTGATCCTGTGAAGTTTGGTAACGATTGGATCACCCGTGCCAAGCTGGGTCGAGTAGCTAGTTAGTCGTATAAAATTGTGTTTTTGTCTGTATTAGTATTGTCTTAAATTTTCGTTGTTTTACTGTACATAGTTCTAAAAATTTGTTTTAGTACCTAATCATAAATATATTAGCGCTAAGAAAGAGCCTCCTTGCACAAGCACAAAAGGAGACTCCAGCAACTACCTTTGTTTTTGTTGTAATATCTTTATTGTACGTTACATTCAAAATCAATTACAATAAAAATAAAGCTAGTGTTACAAAGGCGGACTTATCCCTAAAAGAGATCTCTTCCAGCCAACCT
Organism: Pyralis farinalis; assembly: GCA_947507595.1. Taxonomy (NCBI): domain Eukaryota; kingdom Metazoa; phylum Arthropoda; class Insecta; order Lepidoptera; family Pyralidae; genus Pyralis; species Pyralis farinalis. Next base: position 6,769,611 of record OX382263.1, read on the forward strand.
AGAGTCTTTGATAGAACAATTTACATGGGCGAAAGAACACACGTACACCCACTCACTCACTACAACAATACTATAAATTTCTTAAAAGTAAAGTATAATGTTATCTAATACGTACAACGAATTTACCAATAAACAAAACAATACATAAAAATAAAAAAGAAACCAAAATATGAACATACATTAAATACATAAACTAAAAGCAAACAAACACGAGATACATTTTAGGTATGCATCCATAAATGATCACAAAACATCAGTTAAAAATTTCTTGACTCGGAGTTTGAAGCAATCTGTATCTCAAGTTACTGAAATAAATTATTTTGTATTTGTATAAAAAAAAACATTTACCTTTTAGATAAAAAAATGGCGTCTCCCTACGTTCTCAAGCAAGTAACACAACAGCGTTACGATGAAATGCAAATAGCGTATACCGCCTTCCTGGCAGGTTTAAACGACCCAAGAACAGAACCTACCAACATATATCTCCCTCGGAATGAGAAGTTGCTTAAAGAGTTGGAACTCATCAGGGAAATCAGCAGGGACCTCATGCAGAAAAAAGAAGAGGATGTCATGAGAGCCGCTGTAAGTGTTTTAGACAAGCATTTCGATGACACCGGTGGCTAGTGATGTTATTCTAACACCAACGCTCGTGGGTTCGAAGAATTGCTCTGCTAGCTAACACAGCAACTCTTCTATCTATAGCTATAGATAGATAGATAGAAGAGTTGCTGTGTTAGCTAGCAGAGCAATTCTTTCTCTATTGCAAGCGTTCATAGACTGCGCGAATCGCTTTACCTTGGGTACGTACGATTGTATTTTTTTGTACCACTACGGTGGTAAACAAGCATATGGCCTGCCGGATGGTAAATAGCCACCGTAGCTTATGGACATTTGCAACACCAGGTGTGTCACTCATGCGTGGTCGACACTCTAAAAACCTCTATTACCCGTATTCCTCCCGCCCGACGTATTTTAAAAAATGGGAACGGTCCGGTCGATGTTCCCAACACTCCACATACTCACCGCACTCAGCGGATCCGAGTGCGGTGAGTTAGGACTTCTGCTCGATACACCAGGTACCGAGTAGCCCAGGTACCTGGGCGGCTCTCTTCTTAGGCCCTAAAGGCACGAACCCGCGAGTTCGATTATTGGAGCTCCACGACGCCCTAAGCCGAGGTTAACCCCTCTCGGGGGCCCTTAGGCAGTCGCTTTTTGAGCCTGAAGCCTCTCCCTTCCGGTGACGTAGTCACGGCCCACAGGGGCCAACTACATAGTCAGGTTAAAAAAAAAAGAAATGGTCGATGTCAATATTGTATAATATTGAAATAAACAACAACGAAAGTTAAAAAATATACTACCATGGAATTGTTATTTGATTGTGGCGTTCGGTAAGCTGCGTACGTGTACCAGAGATAGACTTTGTACAAAAGTCGCCTGCATGGATACCTCTGTCTCACCTATTTCTATCACCAAGCAGCTACATTTATATAGCTGCGTTCCGTTTTGAAGGGTGAGATATGGCAGAGAAATTACTGGGTACTGTGACGAAACAGCTTTAGGTCACAAGATTGGCAGCCCGCGTCTAACATCCCCGTGGTGTCGTGAGCGTCAATAGGTTACGGTCACCGCTTACCATCTAATGCGGGCCGCATGCTTGTTTGCCAACCTAGTTGTATAAAAAATGCGTGCATTATACATACATGTATCGTACATGTACGAGTACCATACATGTATCGCAAGATAGGGAATCTTCTATCTTCTTAGGGAATGACTCTACACTTAAATATTATTTTAAATTTCAATTCAAATATTTTTGACGCGATAACGTGTTTATAAATCGATGAACGCCGACTGCATGCACGAAAAAATGTCATGTTCCGCCTGAGCCGAGCGTGCAAGCGAGAGCGCGGAACAAGCGATAGAAAGGCACGATCGGCCTAAGCGTTCGGCTTGTGACGCATCTATCTCTCTTCCACTTCATCGGCCGATGCGTCCGAGTAGAAGAGAGACAGCGGCAGCACACAACCTACACGTGAACTGTTTTGTCAACTGTTGAATGTTTTCTTATGACGTTATCACGTAAAATTATCGTCCGTAAACCGACTTTACAGACAACCAATTTTTTATTCAAATAGGCTTAACAAATAAATATACAAAGCTACACCCCGCGACTTGGTTCAGCGTGTCCCGGTATACCATGGAAATCGCTTTTTGATATGTTCATGCTAATCGTACACGTCTCGTAATGTTGAATAACCTTCCTATTTTTTGAAGTTATACTTCTAATGCGACTTGCAAAAAGGTTGCGTTAAACGTTTAACGCTACCATGGAGGGGAAATAGAAAGAGACAGAGAGAGAGTGAATGTGTGGCACTCGAACATAAAAATACAGGTTGAAGCTGCTAAATGTTTCACTGTATTACCGGTAGATGGCGCTATAGATAAAAATGTATAACATTTGCATTTTACATTTGACTTGTATGTAATACGTTCCATAAACATCGCCGCTACTACTTGATAGACGTTTTTTAATTTAAGTTATTAATGTTTTAAATATTTATTTAATGATGCCAGAGAAGTATAACTTCTCACGCGCGTACATAAGTATACGCACCCATTTTTTTTTTGTTTCTCGCCCAAGAAAATTGTAGACCCACAAAAGAAGGACTAACCCACACACGCGGGTGTGCATTAGTCATTCTTCCGTGAGGGGCACCCTCCGGAAAACGGGAGGTAGGATGTGAGATCTTCCAAAGATACCATTTCGTGCGAACGAACTGATCATGTCAAATTTCTACCGACTAACACACCCCCTGGGACTGCCTATAGCCGGAAAGGCTATAAAGGCTTCATCTGAAGCGATCATCCCAGGGAACGGGGTGACGCAAGAACCTTCCTCGTGAATTGGACTGTTAAATGCAAAACGTCGCTAAGTTCTAACACCGCGTAACTCATAATGGTTGACTTTTCAGGAGAACAAAAAAACTGTTTCTTTTTGTATTATTTAACTATTCAATACATTTGTTTTAACTAACAAAATGTATAAATAACGCGTCGACATTGGATAAAATCCTTGTTTTTGATTGGTCAAACGGTGCATCTTTCGATCCTCTATCGATTGACATACGTAACTCAAAACAACCATGCTTTGAGTTACGCGGTGTTAGAACTTAAGCGACGAAAAAGTAGTATCGAATCTGACTGTTAGTTCCTGAGAATAGCGCGTTCAAACAAACTCTTCTGCTATATATATTATTATAGATAACAGTACAATATAAATGTCTTTTTTTATACGTCGGGAGACATACAAGAGTACGGTCCACCTCATGTGGTCACCGTAGCCTATGAACGCTGTTAATACATTAAATATCACTCGCGCGACTTCTGCTGCTAGCACAGCAACTCCTTAGGAGTTTACTGGTGACCTCACTCACACGCAGGAACACAACAACCCTCCAGGGAGTTTGTTATTTGGCTGCGGTTTTCTAGAGGTGGCGGTTGACTTCCCCATATGGGTTTCTTTGATGCGCCCTACCTCTCTGAAAAACACCAAGAACAATACAAACAGACATGTTCATGAACACAAATGTTTGTCCTGTGCGGGAATCGAATCCACGAGCGTTGGTTTCAGAGGCGCATTATTAACCGCGGCGCCACCGAGCTCGTCAAATTAATATTATTTATTTTAATTTTACATTATTATTATAGTAGACATGTTTTGTATAATAAAAGATGCAGGTGGGCCGTATACTCGTATGCTTCCCGACGCTGCATATAAAAAAAAATCGGCCAAGTGCGAGTCGGACTCGCGCACGAAGGGCTCCGTACCATTATCTATAAAAACAGCAAAAAAAACATGTTTGTTGTACCCCCTTAAATATTTGTTTTATTTTAATTTAATTATTTATTCTTAAATTGAATATATAACTAAATATTCTGTGAATATTTCAAGCGTCTACCTGTTGCCGTTATCAATATCAAGCAAAAATGAGCAAAAAATTCACGTTTGTTGTATGGGAGCCCCCTTAAATATTTATTTTATTCTATTTTTTAGTATTTGTTGTTATAGCGGCAACAGAAATACATCATTTGTGAAAATTTCAACTGTCTAACTATCACGGTTCAAGAGATACAGCCTGGTGACAGACGGACGGACGGACGGACAGCGGAGCCTCAGTAATAGGGTTCCGTTTTACCCTTTGGGTACGGAAACCTAATAAACTCGCACTTGACTGCTTTTGATAGTATGAGTGACGTAACGTTGATGAGATGAACTTTAATCTACTCTTTAACCAAATCCTTAAGCCGTGAATAATTACTATCTTTTTTATTTTAGCAAGCGGCCCAACAGGCAGAGGAGAATAAAGAAGAGAAGACTGAAGAAGTAGAAGAAAAACCAGATGCAGAAGAATCTCAACAAGAACAGGAGAAGAAAGAATAGTTAATTTTGATTAAAATAGTTTATAAATTAGTTCTTTATCAAGAAATCAATTATTGACTTCTCTAATACGTAGACGAAGAAAATTAATGTACCTATATCCGCCGAGAATTGTTGAAGGGGATGTAAAAAGATCTTAGACGTTTTCCAATAAAGTATTTTTATACTTTATTCAAGTCTCACAGTTTTGTTCAGTCTTTTTTAATTTCTAAAAAGCATTTTGGCAATGTCTTACAATTTTTTCAATGAAATGTAATTATACTTTAATCATATTCTACAGTTTTCTTTACAGTCTTTTTAATTTATTAAAATAATTTTGGAAATGGCCTTCTTTTTCTTCGAGTATCTATATCCGTCAAGAATTGTTGAATGAAAATAGCTATGAATGTCATAGAAGCGAGTGAAGTTTGTAAGGACCGCGCCTTATGGCGCTCGGTCCTCTCTGCCTACCCCGCAAGGGACTTGGCGTGAAGATATACATACATACAATTGTTGAAGGGGATGTAAAAAGGTCTTACACTTTTTTCAATGAAATGTTATTATACTTTATTCATGCCCCACAGTTTCCTTTACAGTCTTTTTTAATTAAAAATAAAATGCATTTTGGATATGGCCTTTTTCCTAGCGTTTTCCTGTTTCCTAATCCATTAGGATTGGCCGGGTCCTAGGCCTAAGGAATTGACGAAGATACTGATTTTTACATAGAGCGATTGCCGTCAGATCTCCATAACACAAAGGAAAACCCAGGCCTTTCTTAGGACTGGTGACACGTCTTCCGAATTATAATTTCTGGGACGTGCCGGTCTCCTTACGATGTTTTCCTTCACCACCGATCAAGTGATAACTACGATATCTATTTAAATAAAACAAAGTCGGGTTACTTACACTATTTATAAATCAACAACGGCTTGAAAAGAAAGATTTTTATGATCTTTGATTTGTTGGATTCCGCCCCGAATAGCAGAATAACTATTAGAACATCGCTGAAATTAACGAAATAAAAATTATGAATAAAATTATTAATTTATTTAATGATTTTAAAATTAATAATAATTTACGAGGTCGGTGGCGCAGTGGCAAAACGCACTGTTACGTTACTTTGACACCAACGCTCGTAGATTCGATCGATTCCCACACAAAAGAAACATTTGTGTGCATGAACATGTTAGTTTGTCTTAGTCTGGGTGTTTTAGGGCGCATCAAAGCAGGCCCGTCAGGGGAAGTACCTTTACCTCACGAAAAACCACAACCAAATAACAACACCCTGGAGGGTTGTTGTGTTCCTGCGTGAGTGAGGTCACCAGTAAGCTACTAAAAGGAGTTACCGTGCTAGCAGCAGAGGTGGCATCCGCTTTACATCAGATTGGCCGTATGTTCGTATGCCTCCCGACGTTGTATAAAAAAAAGCTGATAGAGTTGCGAATGCCGCGATTTATCAGCGTTTTCTTTCGAGTTTTCACCAATTTTCATTAAGTTTCCGCCTGTGTTGTAATGTTGCCGCCACATTCGATTGAATTAATTCTCCTCAAAAGATTTTTGCTATATTTTTGATAGCGGCGGTTTGCTAGTCAACCTAGGAATTTCATAATATTTTTTTATACCACTAAGGTGGTAAAGTAGCATACGGCCTGCTTGACGGTAAACAGTCACTCATGCGTTGCCGATACTCTAAAGACCTCTTCATGCCTTTCTAGAAGACTACAGCAAGAATTGAAAGTAATGGCGATGCTATGAACCAATCAGTTCGAAAAGTATGCGATTCTTCAATAAAGGCAATATTAATGATATACTCGATGAGCTCGGTGGCGCAGTGGTGGAACGCGCTGTTACGCTACTTTGACACCAACGCTTGTGGGTTCGATTCCCACACAGTACAAATATTTGTGTGCATGAACATGTCTGTTTGTATTGGTCTGGGTATTTTCTATGTATAATAAGTATGTATTTACAAAAAAATATGTAGTTACGTACGTTTATCAGTTGTCTAGCACCCATACCACAAGCTTCGCTTACTTTGGGGCTAGGTGGCGCTGTGTAATTTGTCTGGCAATATTTATTTATTTAATGATAGAAATGGGTTTTTGTCCGCGGTACCCGGTGGAACTGGGAAGATCTTTATCATTTTGGACACTGTTCGTGCGAGATCAGAAATTACTCTTGTAGTTGCTTCTTCTGTGATAATAATAACGGCCACGTTACTAGGAGATGCCAAACGACTCGTTCAGCGTTGAAATTGTCGTTAAACCTTCAAACAAAATCGACATACAACATTACAAAACACACCCATGACATGCAACTCAGTTTAGAACACAACATTCATTGATCCTGAGGAGGCTAAAAAAGAAACACATTTTGTTTATATTAAAGGCGTCCGCCTAGTTCAGACTCCTGACTCTCACAAGAATTTATTTATCACAATCGTAATAACTATGTAAACTTATTGTAAACCTTGTGAGGAGTAAATAAAGATTATTAATTGTTAAATAAACCTCCGTGGCGCAGTGGTGAAATGCGCTGTTAAGTTACTTTGCCACCAACGCTTCATTCCCACACAGGACAAACATCTGTGTGCATGAATACGTCTGTTTGTCTTGGTATTTTTAAGAGAGGTAGGGCGCATCAAATCAGTCCGTCCGGAAGTATCTCCACCTCACAGAAAACCGCAGCAGCCAAATAACAACTCACTTAGAGGGTTGTTGTATTTCGGCGTGTGCGTCATCACCAGTAAGCTCCTAAGGAGTTGCTGTGTTAGCGGCAAAGGTGGCATCGCGCGAATGATGTATTGTAAGCGTTCATAGGCTACGGTAACCGCTTTACATCATACAGGACGTATGCCTCCCGACGTTGAAAAGAAATAACTCACTGTATTTATTTTGTGTAAATAAATGCTTTGACTTTTGAAGGTATTTCCAATTACTTCGTGTGTAACGTTTTACAATTGAGTAAATAAACAAGTCTAGAATTTATTTTTCTGTATTCTTTCACATTCGAACATAACATACTGCCATTTCTAGACCGAATATTTCAAAATGTCAGCAATGCAAACCTCTGTAGGCCAATTGTATTAAAAACTTGCAGCTGCACGTTTACCCTCGTCATTTGAGTCGTGCAGTCTATTCTATTAAAAATGTCTGCACTGCAACTGTGTGTGCTATACAAATGTCAAAACAATTTATCAGAATACGATTATATTGCAGGAAGCGTGCAGGTGCTGTGTAGGTTTTTAACAGTACAACGAAACGTCAAAATGTAGGTACGCATTTTGACACACGCTGCGCAGCTGTGCAGTTTTTTAGTAGAATTGGCCTACTGGTGAACGTTACCTAAGCCCGTCACAGACGTAGCTATTATATATCGTAAGATAACATGCTATCTTACTCCGTATGTTTGTTGCATGCTGAAACAGGACAAATACAGATTCTCCTTGTTTCTTACCTATTATAAATTGGCGATTTGTTAAGCTGGCCATTTTGATCTCCAATATCCGGCGTTAGGTTAGGAATTCCAAATTCAAGTAAAGACCTAATATTTAGAGAAAGTCGTAGCTATAATTATCTTACGATATATTATAGCTACGTCTGTGACGGGCTTAAAAGAAGCTGTTTGTTTGAACGAAAGAGTATTCATGCATGCATTCTTCTATTAGCAGCCTTCTTCTTGCGTTATTCCGTTTCCTAATCCATAGATTGGCGGGGTCCCTGAGCCTAAGGATTTGGCGAAAACACAGATTTTTACATAGAGCGACTGACGTCAGACCTCAACAACCCAGTGGGAAAATCAGAACTTTCTTAGGTTAGGTCACACGTATTTCGAAATACTATTTCTTGGACATCTGAGTTTCCTCACGATTATTTACTTCACCGTCGAGCAACTTAGGGCGCATCAAAGCAGCCCGTCTGGGGAAGTACCTCCACCTCACAGAAAACCGCAGCCAAAATACAACTCCCTAGAGGGTTGTCGTGTTCCTGCGTGTGAGCGAGGTCACCAGTAAACTCCCAAGTAGTTGCTGTGTAAGCAGCAGAGGAGGCATCGCGCGAGTGATACTTAATATATCGCTAGCGTTAATAGGCTATGGTAGCCGCTTTACATCACGTGGGCCGTATGCTTGCATGCCTCTCGACGTAATACACAAATATAAAGAGAAAAATAAACGTAAATCTGAATTAAGTGGTACGTGACCCCGCCAGGATTCGATCGGATCAGGTGGTCAATAGGCCGACTCCTTATCCACTGGGACATTGACATATCATCAAATAATAATTTCAGCCGAAAGATGTTCACTACCGCACATAGGCCCTTCCCTTAAGACCTCCACAGAGGTCTTGCATTGCACCTTTGGCTCCCTAAGGTCTTCACGAGATTGTCAGTCCATCATGTGGGGGTCATCATAATGTTAGCAGTATCAAGTTTTGATTCGGTAAATTGGTATACCCAAAGTCTTGCTATAGTAAAATGAGTTTATAGCATGTTTGTATAGATTTGACTATGCTCGTCTTCATAATGGAAGCAGCAGTACCCTAGATGAGATGCCACTTTACTCTAATTGTGTAAATTTTACCAGCTAGGTGCTTTCTTCTATTTGCTCATTCTCCCAATGTCAAAGTATGTTAAAGCATTTCAACCTTTATTATTTTATATTGCTTAATATTAACATGGACCTATAATTATGTCTCTTTTGATATATTTTACATAATATATTAACAAAGCTGTTGGCACAAACAAGTAAACAACTTGACTGTGCATGAAGGCACCTCACATTCACAAAAACATTGTTTAAATGCCTAAATATAACTGATTCGAGTCTATTGACCAATAGGAGAATATTTTAACCAATAAGGTGATAAGTGCCACAATATAGATCCGTAAACTAACCAATAAGAGCGCATTCTACTTCACCTCACAACCAATAGCAGTGAATTGAGTTACAATGATATATCAGCCAGAGAGAAATATTTTTGGGAGAATGTGTGTTCACTCAACTTAATACGTAACCAGATTAATACTCAAGTACAATTTATGACAGTTACTATGCAAAATCGGTCTCATTGGCTCTCTGTATTGGTCTTCCGATAAATAAATGGCATTAGAATAAATAAACCAGATAATTAAAAACCAATGGTGAAAATAAATGAATCTATTATAAAATACCACTAATTGAATAGCATAAAAAAGTATAGTTATGTAAATGATACATGTGCTTAATAAAATTAAGAATTATCCGTCATAACCTCCTCCTCTTCATCCTCCAGCTCCGCAAGGTCTGGATGACAAACTCTTATGTGAAGATTCAAGTTAATTTTGACGATGAAACTTTTGCCGCATGTCGAGCATTTGTGTGGTCGCTTCACATCATCGTCAACAGTTGGAGGATGCACCCTCGACATATGTGTCCTCACTAACGATGAATGCATTGTACGGTCGCAATGAGTACATTTAACGTGACAGTCCATCGGCTGACCTTCGTGTGTCACTCTGTGTTTCTCCATCGTTATTTTCGACACAAACAACTTGTGACAATAATCACATTTGAAATTTTTAACTTTCGTATGTTTCTTCATGTGGATTTTTAGACAATTTTTTGTTGGAAACATTTCTTCGCATTTCGAACATTTGAATTTCTTTATATCGTTATGTAGCTGCATGTGGAGTTTAAGATACGCTTGTCCCGTGAAGCTTTTACTGCATATCTCGCAGTTTATTGTACTCGTCGAAGAGTGTGTTTGCATATGGCTTTTCAAGAACTGAGCCGCGACAAAACTGCGATCGCATACCTCACATATATACTTCTTAGATGCCGCACCTTCATGCTTACTACGGTGTATATCCAAGTGGTACTGAGAGTTGACCTTCACGTCACATTGATCGCACTTGAATTTGCGGCGTTTCTTGGGGCCCTCCTTAACCGGTGGTGGGTCAGGTTCCATTATAGGTGCGTCCCTGTCATTACCATGAAATTTTTTGTGTAGTAAAAGGAATTCCATACCTTCAAACGTCAAGTCGCAGACATCACACCGGTACCGCTGGTCGTTTTGTTGCTGTTTTAACTCGTAAGTCACAGATTCGCTACCATTGTAGGATTCACCCATTTTTTCACGTTTTACAGAAGATCGGTCGTTTTTGTCACTGGAAGCTGGTTCCATCATACTCTTCATCCAATGATCTTGAATGCCCACGCCAGTCTTGTTCTGCAATCTGTCCATTTGAGGCCGCGCTGACGCTAGATGGACGCTACGGCCTCATATTTGCCATGCCGATATTGATCCATAAAACGATATGCCGTATTTCAAAATTAATTTAAATTCCCTTCAAACGTTATGAGAATCGCTAACCGCGCATTGTTGATGAATTTCGTGAGGATATATCGTGAAGTAATACCGATGCGAAACAAAAGCAAGCCTTGTTACAGTACCATAAATTCCAAAAGAGAAGCGAAGCGCAATGGTTTTTTTGTGACGGATAATGACAGCTCCCCGCACCACAGTGCTGCCTACTTTTCTAATTGTTCCGTGACATTTGCGCTGTTGCCAGTAAAAAAAATCCATCCATTTCCAGCATTCAGAATTAGAAAAAGTGAAAAATTATGTCAGTCATAAAAGTTTAGATTTTTCTAATTTACAATACAGGAAAAGCATGCAAATGAAATAATGGATGTGATTATTTACATATTTATTATATACTAGCTTTTACCCGTGGCTTCGCTCGCATTGATATTTTTTTTTTTTAATAAAAAGTATCCTATTTTCTGATATCTCCAAGAATATGTGTACAAATTTTCATGATGATCGGTTCAGTATTTTTGCGTGAAAGCGTAACAAACAAACGGACATTCACATTTATAATACTCGTATTAGTAAGATTTCAGAAAAAATACTTATACTAGGAATAATCCAAGGAACAAAATTGAGTTGCTTTTTTCATTGGATTGTTTCTATTACAATGTATGTTAAGTATATAATCGTCCCTCACATATGTTTTTGGATTAACTTAGAATTTAAGTGTTCCGTAGGAAATTTATTGTCTCTTCAGCAGCAACGACAAGGTTTTCCTAGAAGAGCATTTTACTCTCCTGTCGTTAATTAAAAATCTTTATTTAAAATGTATATTTTATGTAAATGGCAACTACGTATTTTTAAATATAATTTGTCATCGAAATTTAAGGGCGTTTGCTACTAAGTTTTTATTAAAAAGCATTTACCATTGTGATATTTTGCAGTTATTCACAAAACTAAATTCTCACATAATTATAAGGTTTAACAAGACATGTACCAGTCGCAAAAATATGTAACTTTTTCACAAAATTATAGAATTGTAACGATTCATAAAACGGAACTTGGTCACTTACTTAAATTTTGTGTCGACCTTTTGTTTCTTCATGATATGATCATGATACCACACGTGTGATACCCTTTCATTTCCTATAAATGGCAAACAGTTGCCTATTAAGGATGGCAGCACTGATGATATCTCCTACATAATAGTCCTTCCTTCCTACATCCTACTGGAAGAGTTGGCAATACTTACCATTCCTCATTGTCAAACTTTTGTAATACCTAGTGCTTTACAAAATATTTATAATAATTTAGTTTTGGTATTTGCCGACTTAAATCATATAATTCAATAAAATAATACTGCACCAAGATTTAGTAAAATAATACTGCTTTATATTTATCATTCCACAATAGATCATGGATACACAGTATTAATACTGCACAGTAAAAAGAGAATTTCATTATGAGGTCAAAATCAATACCTGAAAAAGGATGTCCGTACGTAGAGACAAGTTCCGACGATGAATGTTTGTCAGAAGTGAAAAGAAAGAGTTCATTTCTCCCAAATAATGTGAAATGTGAGGATGACAGTGATGATGGAACGTTTCTACCGTCGGTCTTCGTTAGTGTCGAGGTAGAGGAAGTAGAGGATCAACCTCTGAACTACAGCAAGGTATGTTTGACAATTTATTGCAGAATTTTGTAAGGTCGGGCGAGTCGTTGTTTTGTTCGAACATAGGCAATTGTTAAAACGCTTATTCTGGTCATGGCAGGGCGATGATGTGGTATGTCGGCGACGAAATAACGATACACTGTGGTGCAGCATCGAATACACCTAGTGTTAGAGGCATGAAGGTGCTTTTATAGGGTTGAAGGCACAAGAGGACCTCCTATGGGTCAATTCCCACTGAAAGAGCACCGATGCAGCAGTAAAGCGACTGTACCTCTTTTAACTTGCCACTACAAGTCTCGTGGGGCTGCCCGTTTCATATCCCTACTTATTCTATTGCTATAAATAAATTTGTACTTTTTCTTTAGTTATTAACATTTAAAATATTCGAGTTGAGTATTCGATTTAAAATATTTTGCACTGAAAAACCACTATGCTGCTACACTTTCAGTGAGAATTGACTGTAAGTGGTAAAGTCCTTATATTGCAGTTTACTGTGATGCAGGTTGTATGTTAGTTTGGCAATTAGTTAGTATAAAAGAGTAGGTACTGAACTATTTTACCAGTATTTCATCCTTTTTTGAGCAGAGAGTCATCTTAACATCAGCAGAGAAGAAAGTTCCAGCTTAACGGTTTGCATTGTTCTCCATTCTATTGAGCCATGTTTGTTTAAAATTTCAACCATTAGTCTTTGCCTTTATTGAACAACAAAATGCTGAGAATATCTGAACTTTCAGGTCTTACTTTCTTTTTATATTTTAGTCCTATTACATATAATGAAAATCATAAGTGTACACACTGTATTCTACTAAGGAGTAAGATTCTGTGTTACACCAATCTATTATGTTACATTTTTAAGAGAGGAAAGGCACATCAAAGCAGCCTCACAGAAAATCACAGTCAAATAACTACCTGGAGGGTTGTTGTGTTCCTGCAAGTAAGTGAAAGCGTGTGAGTGAGGTCATCAGTAATATCCCAAAGATTTGCTGTGTTAGCAGCAGAAGTGGGTTTGTGTGAGCGATACTTAAAGAATTGTGTGTGTGCTGAAAGATAAATGTATCCAACATTTACACTACACTGACAAGATTAATTAGCCAGTATCTACCTGCATATACGACAGGTCTCCAGGTCAATCTGGCCTTGGTTTTAAATATAGTTTAACTATGCTGCAAGTGACTCCACAGCATTTGCTCTGAATGGCTCTGACAAGTTTGGGTTTTCCTCCTACTCCTTGTATCAATACCTCAATTACTGAAGGTCGTGATCTCTCTTGTTGAGCACTTTGCTCATGATTATTGACCTCCATTGGTGTTGATCTGCGGCAGTGTGGATTGCGTTATAGACTGGTTTCAAGTGTGCTGCGTATTTGGTCTGTCCAATGTAACGGGCTTCTTCCTCTCCGTCTCTTTCCTTCCACTTTGGCTTTTTCGTTTGGTTTTATAAGGTCGGGACTTTTAAGTATGTTTATTTTCAGAAAAAGAAAGAAGTGAAACCGAAACCAAAATCAAAGAGGAAACGCAATGGCAAAATAAAACAGAAACAGAAAGTATTCCCTTGTTCTTCATGTAGCGCCAAGTTTGTCAAATCTGTGGACTTAAAGGAGCATTCAGTGATTCATAAACCTAGGTATGTATTATTTAAGAGAGACATCAACATATTATCCAACAATCCATTTTTAAAACAGATAAGGAAAGATTCGTTATACAATCCTTATTGTGTTATATCCGAATTCCTTTTTCTATACAACACCGCAAGTAGGCTTGCCAACCGCAGTTCATGGATTTGCGGGAAACTTATGGTCAAAATGCAGAATGTGGTTAAAAATACCGACATTTACGAAGTTTATATTATAAAGTGTAGATATGCTTAAAACATGACAATTGGTCTCCTGCATACCTTTTGAGGCCCCACATATTGCATGACGGTTGGTGACCCTAGACAGGATGCATACAAGCATACAGCTCACCTCATGTAAAGTGGTTACTGTAGCCTGTGAACAGTTGCAACACAATTGAAAAGATCCAGACTAAGACAGACATGTTCATGCACACAAGTGTTTGTTCTGTGGGATTCATCAATTTGTGATTAAATAGTTAACAGATTCAGGCGTTATTTTGCGAAAGACAAATTTAGATGCAATTTGATCTAACTTGCTTGCTTGTGTGCTTTCGCCACCAATTAGTTCATACGAACTATCGCCCGCCGATACCCACCCACTGTTAGTAGATGCAAAATACAGTCGCTGCCATAGCTGCTCCGGCCGCCGCTAGCTAGGCTAGGTTAGATCAAATTGCATGCAAATTTGTGATTAACAAAAAAATAGCCATGAGGCACCAACACTTTTATAAATCATATTATTAAATTGTTTCTGGCAGGTTTTATTCTTTTTAGGTTCTATGTAAGGCACAAAAAGGACCCTTATTACCTCATGACTCTGAATTTGCCTATCTGTCAGTCCCAGATGCCATTTCGCCGCGACTCACACTCAGTTTGACGAGCTCGGTGACGCAATGGTGAAAGGCAGGCACTCTTATGCTACTTTGACACCAACGCTTGTGGGTTCGATTCTAACACAGGACAAGATGCGCCCTATCTCTCTTAAAGCATCCAGACCAAGACAAACAGACATGTTCATGCACACAAATGTTTGCCTTGTGTGGGAATCGAACCCACGAGCGTTGGTGTCAAAGTCGCGTCATTCGCGACTGAGCCACCGAGCTCGTCAAGAAAAAGGAATTAAAATAAAAAGTAAAAGGAGTTGCCTCACTATTAGTAATTATTAAACTATGGCAATATGCTTGAAATAAACTTACTTGAAAAAAAACTTTGTATAACAAAAGATCTGAATTAATCACAGTTGTTACGATTTAGATGGATAGGATGTAAATATTGCCAGGGCCTATCCACTACTACATCTACGTGGCATAACACTTGCTGACTGCATTCGCAATGATGATGTAAGAAAGTTGGTATGAAAGACTATGTCAGTGTTATGATAAGAAAGAGCTTGCTTCGTTGGTTGGTTCGGATATGTAGAAAGAATGCAGGATGAAATAATGACGAAACGGGATATACAATATGAAAGTGGAAGGATGTAGGATCCAAGGAGGCCAAGACACATTTACCACGACTAAATTGATCGTGTTTTACCAGAAAGTAATATCGGGAGCCCTAGGAACTGGTCCTCGCATATGTTATAGAAGCCAGCAATGTATGTAAGGCAGCGGCATATCAAAAGGTAGACATGTTATACACCAACATTTTTGTATTTTAAAATGGCGCAAGTAGTACTATATCTATGTACAGTTATTTATTGTGACACTTTGCTCTAACAAAGAGACAAATGATCTGTCCTGTAGGTAGAAAAAGATGAATATATATCTTAAGAGATTTATGCTTTGTGGCGAAGTACGTATAGCCGCGACGCGAGAGCGTGGCCAAGTGAATGCGAGTTGGGCAATTACCTTACTTTTTATTTCCATTCTAGAGCGTGTACGACGTATCTATAAATATAAAAACATCTTAGATGTAAGGACCGTGTTTTATGGCGCTCGGTTTTCTCTGCCTACCCCGCAAAGGCGGGCGTGAAGATTTACATACAGGTTGTTTAAAAGTTATATGCAATTCTTTGTTTCCATATTTCAGGCACAAATGTGAAGAATGCAGCCAAAGTTTCAGTAAAGCATTCAGTCTCAAAATTCACAAGAGAGTCCATCGGAAGGTGGAGAAGTGTCCCGTCTGTGATCAAGCATTCACATTGAAGGTCCATTTGGTATGTGATGACATCTATACTAATAAAGTGGAAGAATTTGTTTGTTTGAACGTATTAATCTCTGCCACTACTTTAATAATTATTTTTACATTTGATTACATAATTCTCGAGGAAGATTATAGGCTATTCCACAACACGATACGACCCTCAGAAACCGAGGAAAAAGGAATAGAGTAAGAAAAAGCGACTCATTTAGAAAAACCTCCATCTCACATAAAACCGTAGCATAAATAACATCTCCCTGAAGGGTTGTTGTGTTCCTGCGAGTGAGTTAGGTTACCAGTAAGCTCCTATCGGAGTTCTTTTATTACGGACAGTGGTAGTATCACGAATGGTACTTAATTTATTGTAAGCGTTCATGGGCTACAGCAACTGTTTTTTTTTATACTACGTCGGGAGGCATACAAGCATACGGCCCACCTGATATAAAGCGTATACCGTAGCCTATTAATGCTTGCGATATATTAAATATCACTCGCGCGATGCCTCCTCTGCTGCTTACACAACAACTCCTTGGGAGCTTACTGGTGACCTCACTCACACGCAGGATCACAACAACCCTCTAGGGAGTTGTTATTTGGCTGCGGTTTTCTGTGAGGTGGAGGTACTTCCCCAGACGGGCTGCTTTGATGCGCCCTACGTCTCTTATGTCTTATTATTATTATACATTTGGTACATATTTGGTGAGCCGTATTGTGCGTATGTCTCCCGACGTTGTATAAAAATAAAGCTAAATAGGAATCAGTCTAGTGTTTAGACTGTGTATGGTCCGGCAGTAAGTCTTTCACGCTCATTCTAGTTATGTACTCTTCTTCTTCCTAGCGTTATCCTGTTTTGTAATCCATCAGGATGGGCGGGGTCCGCTACCTAAGCCTTAGGATTTTGTGAAGATACAGATTTTTATATAGAGCAACTGCCATCAGGTTCTACAACCCTGTGGGATAACCAGATCTTAGCTTAGGTCAGAAGTCTTTCGAAATATACCTAGTCCGGCCATAAGTTCTGTTACAAATGAATATGCATTTATTAGGAACACCGTTCCTATATTGAAATCTGTATGTTTGTTGCGTGTGTGTCTGTGTGTGCGTGTCTCTGTCGCTTTTTTTCGAATATTCGAATTTTGACTTCATATTCGGATTCAGCATAAAAAAATAGAATAGGAATGTTGACATATTTGAAAAAAAAATTTAATTGTTATATAATTGACGAGCCAGGTGTTCCTCTGGCAATGCAAGCTTGCGCATTCTCAACTGGTTTTTTATGAAGTAATATAATCTTAATAAAACTTATATGTACATATTTATGGAAATCTCAGCCAAAAATACAAAAAATGATTCTATTCGAAATGGCCACCTTTGGCTTTGATGCAGGCCTATAATGTATCTGGACACGAATCTATAGATTTACGCACTGTTTCCATGAGAAATTATAGCCGCTGCTTGCTCCAGAGATTTCTTAAGAGACAATGTCGGCGTGTCGTTTCGAGCAGGCCATGTCCTCTAAAACTGGTCATAATTTGTAGTCCAAGGTGTTCAGATCTCGGCTTTAGCTTGTTATAATGCTCTTTAATCATGACATTTTTTCAGCAGTAAAGAGGATATTTCTCTGCCTTTCACCTGCCTATTGGTACAGAAGGAGTTTTGATCAATCCACTCTCTTCAACCGTAGGGATTGATTTAGGGCATGTCCAGTATATCCATGATAAGCTTCTTGTATTATTATACGCGACAGTGTCCTAGCTGCTCCTAGCTGTCTTAATTTCTCGCGATAAGATTTTTTTCGGTTTCGGTTTCGGCGAACTCTGCCTTTAACAGCATTAACAGCCTCTGTTGTTCTAATAACACACAGTCGCCCCGATCTTTTATGGTCTTCAACAGAGGAAGTGTTGGTATATCTGTCGATAGTACGATACACGAGCATACGGCTGATACCAAGCTTTTAAATTGTCTTGAATATGACCGACGGCTTCATACCCACTTTGTGGAAGGCAATCACGAAAAAATACGTAAAATGGCGAGAATTCGAAAGAAGTTTTTAACATAATAAACGCGTTCCAAATTGAAAATAATTAAAGAGTTAAAAAAAAAGAATAGTTTCTATGTAACAGTATTTGTGGGCCGACTAGTTAATTTCTCGGACGTGCGGGTTTCCCCGCCATATTCTTCACCACCGCCGAGCAAGAGATATATAAATAAATCAGATACCACGAATTTAGTGGTCCATGTCCATACCACACCATGAACCAGGGACTTTCTAGTTGTTATTAAATATGTATAATTTCAGACTCGTCACCTTTCGACTCATGAGCAATCAGAGCAGTGCGAGACGTGTCCAGCCAAGTTCTACACGAGGCATCAGCTCGAAGTCCATAGTAAAATCCATGAACAAATACCACTGCCCCAACCACTGAACCAGCCGTCGTAAGTAGTCACCATTAACCTCCTAAGGAGTTGCTGTGGTGTTAGCTGAAGAGGTGGCATCGCACGAGTGATACTTAATGTATTACAAGCGTTCATAGGCTACGGTAACCGCTTTATATCAGGTGGGCCGTATGCTTGTATACCTCCCGACGTTGTCTAAAAATCATTTTTTTTTTTCATATGTTGTATGATGCCCTAATATCTATATTTTTTCTGTGGAATTTATCATCATATGTATTTAAAAGATATATATATATATAAATAATAAAAAATATATATAAATATAAATAATAAAAATATAAAAAATTAATTTCAGGAACCACAATCTTCATCCCTTTGTCAACCAAACACCAGACATACAATGCCAACTCACAGATACCAACATGTCCGAATCCGGATACAGCAGCAAGGAGCTGGACGTAGTAAAACAGGAAATTGACATAAACGAGTTGCCACATGCAACAAAATGTGCTATAGTTACAAAATTACATAAAGGCAGATCTATATCTGATATATGCAGGCTATATAACCTTACAACGGCTATCGTGAACGATGTGTGGGAGAAAAGAGACAAGTATACACTGCCAAAAAGAGTTGGAATTAAGACAACGCAGTATATGAACAGCGTTTTGGATACACAGATCATTGAATGGTTTAACAATCAACGGGCTCAAGATATTCAGGTATTTTTCTTTTTTTACTCTCTATGTAAACAGCCACCCGCATAATAAGGACTAATCCATTAAATTTTACATTCTTCTGAGACGGAATCACCCTCCGGGAGCCTTTGTGTTGTGAATTTTTCATAGACATGAATATGAATGAGTACCCTTACGGACGGCCGTACTGGTTATGTCAGACTTACTGACTAAAAACTACCTACGCGCAACTAAGCGCGGCGGAGCATATGTCAAGTAAAAATTATGCTTCAATTCTATTTAATACATTCAAGCCAGATCCCATGCATGGTAGGCAGAGATAACCGAACGCTATAAGACGCGCGATTTACATGCCTCGCTTGCTTCTTTAAAATTCATTTACTTTTAAGAGAGGTAGGGCGCATCAAAGCAGCCCATCTGGGGAAGTACCTCCTCCTCACAGAAAACCGCAGCCAAATTACAACTCCCCTAGAGGGTTGCTGTGTTCCTGCGTGTGAGTGAGGTCACCGGTAAGCTTCCAAGGAGTTTCTGTGTAAGCAGCAGAGGAGGCATCGCGCGAGTGATACTTAATATATTACAAGCGTTAATAGGCTACGGCGCCCGCTTTACATCAGGTTGACTGTATGCTTGTATGCCTCCCAACGATGTAGAAAAAAAAACTTTAGTTGTAACTTTATTTTTATGTATATGTATATCTAAACACGCCAAGCCCCTTGCGGGAAATGCAGAGGACTAGGCGCCACCTGACTCCATTCTTACGTGGAAAAACCAACCGAAAGCTACTGGAAAAGTCTCTTTTGTTCCGTATATCAAAAATAACACAACGTCTTGCGTTTTTACAAGAATGTATATTATAATACCATAGAGTATGCACTGACATTTCTGTCACACTACCTACCATTACTTATATACTTCACTTGCTTTTTTAACATTCATAGCTCTATTCAGGCAACATCGCCGATTCCTAGCAGCTCTGATAAAACATCATCTTCCTCGGCTACATCCTTTCACTTCTGAGTTGTATATCTGTCCATTATTCTCCTGCATTCTTTCTACGTGTCCGAAATAAAGATGCTTGCCTCTACTTAACATTGATACCTACTTTTTTCTTTTTTAATTAGGCTATTTCCTAGCACATTTGTTTTTTATTTATATAATGGTAAATTATTGCCACCACTCATATACATTTATATGTTTCTTTGTCATATAAATAGGTGGCAAAGGTTGTATGAGCATACATGAAAAAAGAAATGAAGTACGAGTATAAACTGTTTCCCGAAATAATGTCGGGAAAAATATAAATATTATTTTTAAAGACAAGCTTAAAAATAATATTTATATTTTACTGTTACTGGTAATTTGGATGACTTGAATAAACATGAGAAACGATTACTAATCAAAAGGGCTATACGTTAATCACTTCATAGCTACGACACATAACTTATTATTTATATGTGTAACGCAATATAATGAATGATTGTTTTGTTATTTATGCACATGTGGAAGTGCCACCGGACTACCAGCGTATACAGAGGATTTCTTCCGCTCGTTAAATAAGGACTTTTGACGTCGACCGTGCATTCCTACGGTGAAATTTTCTAGATGAATTAGTTATTCTGATTCTCAATGGATCGGTAACTATTTAGTGTTTGTGTATGTCTGTCTGCTAACTCATCTTTACTAATAAAATACTAGGTAATTGTTATTTGGCTACATTTTGAATGTACTGTTTGTAAGAGGTACTTTCCAGTAGGGCTGCCCTAATCTGGCTGTACCCTATCCCTTTCTCGCCATAACCCTATTCCCTATTCATCCGGGTACATCACCTACAGGTGACGTAAGCTTTGGCCCTGATGTGAGGCACTTAGACACAATTTTTTTCTTCTAGGTCTCCGGTCAGATGTTGCAAGATATAGCTGAATCGTTTGCTAAAGAATGTGGCTTTGTATACTTCAACGGAAACAGAAAATGGTTGGATCGGTTTAAAAAGAAATACAATATAACCCTTAAAGGTTTAAGGAAGAGAGATTACACAAATTTACCATCCGAATCAAAATGGAAGCTACAATTCTTCAAAGACAATTGGTGCGATGTCCGTTTCCAAATTCCCGATGAGAATATCTACACTGCTGACGAGGTAGGACTGTTTTATAATACTTCCAAGGGCCGTATTAAAAAGATGACGGGGAAAAAATTCATACAAGGAAACATTAAGGATCGGTTATCAATATTCTTGTGTACAAATGTGACAGGGTCAGATAAAAAGAGGTTATTTGTATGTGGCATTGATGATCCTTTGATCCGTTCCCTCAGAGATCCTAACTCGCTACCAGTGCAATATATAAGGCAGTCCCAGGCTCACTTCACCACGGAAATGTTCGAAGAATTCGTCAACAGCTGGAACAGGGAGTTGCAAACGTCAAATACAAAAGCAATTTTGATACTGGATCGGGCAACGATACATTCAAAGTTGCAACTGTCACATTTGAAATTAGTATTTGTCCCGTGGAAAGCGACAAGAAGTCTTATGCCGATACAGAACGGGATATTCTCAGCGTTCCGAGATGAGTTCCGGAAGTTAATTCTACAGCAGAAAGTAAGAAATGTTTTGAGAGGTATGGATAGAAACCTGACATGTTTAGAAGGTCTTAATATGTTAAGTAAAGCATGGGAAAGGACGTCTCCAGAATTGATCAATAAAGCGTTCATTGATGTAGGTTATGATGTACAACAGATTAATAGTGAACATATGGCAAACATAGATGATATAGACGATGTAGGCCTTTGCAATATTCTTAAAGATTACGATATAGAACCTTATTACACCGATCTAGCACAATTAGATATGTATTTGACTGTTGATGAGGAACTATTGACTGGACAAGGCACGAATTGTTCCGTCTTCGGTGGAAATCATAGGGTACTTGAAGCTAGAGATTCAATCGCCGCGGAGAAAGAAGAAATATTGCCAATAGGCACTGAAAGGCCGGATACTGATGAAATAGAAGTTCTAGTAGAGAAAGCTAGAGCCGTAGACAATTTAGAGACGATTCAGAAGTGTTTGGATGCAAGTAACGCGTCGTATGAAATATTTTGTAAGTTGATGGAAGTAGAAAAATCAGAGGTGAAGGATCCGCTTAATTATTAAGAGGCTATTTGAGAAAATTAAAAAATGGTGGCTAACAGATGAGTACAGCACAAGGAAAGTAATACTCTGTGAATGACATACATCTTTAGGCTAAGTCCCTTGGTCAGAGAGAACCGAGCGCCACATGACTTGCTCCTTACACACCTCACTCGCTTCTTTGAAATTCATAGCTCTTTTCATACATGCTCGCTCCTAATCTTGGACTTCCTTAGCTGCTACATCCTTCTACTTTCGCGCTGTAAATCTATATCGTCATTCTTTCCTCTTGCAATCTACATGTCCGAACCAACACAGCACACCTTTTCTTATCTTAACACTGATACTTTTGGACAAACTCACTTCATTAGATCTTCATTGAAAATGACGATTTTATTAAAAAGTTTCTAAAAAAATACACAGCACCCCTAGCCTCAAATTAAGCGAAGCTTATACTATAGAGCAATGAATGTTAAAGAAGCGAGTGAGGTGTGTAAGGATCGAGTCACGTGGCGCTCGGTTTTCTCTGCCTACCCCGCAAGGGATTTGGCATGAAGTTATAGATCGATTATACTATGGGTACTACATACATATAAACACTTTTTAATACATTAAAAACACCCAAAACAAACACATATTCATGCACACAAATTTATGCCTTGTGCTGTCCTCGAACCTACGAGCATTGATGTTAATAGCCGTTGCTAATTACTGGACCACTGCCCCCTCTATGAAATGCATTCGTTGTCTTGTTGTAAGTAATTATTCTTTTGTAAAATGGCGAATTATGTGAAAACCAAAACTTATTATATTTTGTCTCGACAAATCTTTGTACTCAAAAACTTTTACTGTTTATTACCACCAAGTTAGTTTGTGAGTAATCATGGAATATTAGCAAATAAATGTAGAATAAGAATTACTTGAATTTAAAATTGTTTTTTTTTTCTCAAATCTTGAAACTGCATTCTTCTAGAAGAGGCAGAGCGCATCGAAGTTTACCGGTTTTTGAGATAAACTTTTTTTATACAACGTCGAGAGGCATGCAAGAATACGACCAACCTGATGCAAAGCGTTTACCGTATAATAATAAAAACGCTTATTAATTTCACAATATCCTATATGTTAAACTTAATTCTATGGAATCACATTTTAGTCGCAAAGAAATAAAAAAAAAATTGTGAGACTGGTGTCTAAACTAGGTGGAGCCTGTATATCAGATCACCAGTTCTCACCTCTCGTAAGTGTGACACTATTTATATATAAAAAGTTAGATAAATTTATTCTATGAGTTTGTATGTAAGTGTTGTGTTATGTGTGTAAATTTATGTAAGTGTGTATCTGTGTGCGTGAAAGAAGCGAGTGAAGTGTGTAAGGACCGCGTCTTATGACGTTCGGTTCTCTCTGCCTACCCCGCAAGGGACCTGGCGAGAAGATATACATACATTTCTTCATATAAATATAGCCTAGATGTACATAAAAATTATTCCGATTTCAACAACTGATCTATTGATCTATTTACGCTCGCCGGTTCCTAAGGCTCCTGACATCACCTTCTGATAAAACACGACCAATTTGGTCATGGTAGGTTAGTCTTGGTCTTCCTCGAAGAAATAATATTATGTAAAATGCATTAACCAATGAAAAGTAAAATAAATATAATGAATCAAACGAATGACCAATGAGTGTGGGGATTTTTTGGAGAGATGAAGGGTGTAAGCTAGCCAACGTGTCGCCACGACGGAGGTTATAAAATATATGCGCACTTCGTCGCTAATCGCTTCCCTTGTCGCTGTGTATCACCGAAGAGAGCCAACGTCACACAGAGTCGTGCGCTGGGCTGATTGGACGACACGGAGGCCTACGCGACAAAGCCGTAACCAACACTTTTCAGTGTTTATACATGTTTCTCTATATAAGCACTTTTCAATGCGTATCGTTACATCTTTTCATTGATAAGCCACAGGTAATGCTGCAAGAGAAGCAGTACGATTGGTGAAGTACCTTCACCCCAGAAAACTGTCGCTAAATATGCTGTAGCTCTTTGTGGGTTAGGAGTATTCCTCCGAGTTCGTCATTAGATAAAAGATATAAAAAAATATTGGCCAGTGAGCTTATTTTCCTTTTCTAATCTACTAGCATTTAGAAAATGACCATTGACTTAGAAGAAATGCCGAAAGAAACTTGACAATGTAGGTCTGTACAAATTGTCAATTACCTAGATATTACAATAAAAATTATATAATTGGTAGCAGGAGAGGGCATCGTGCGAACGATGCTAATGTCTTCATAGGCTACGGGTAACAACTTTACATAGATGGACGTATATGGCTTGACACCTCGAGGCCCGTTATATACTTGGCGCCGTAACGCGCTTGGCGGAATTCAGCCACGCGGGCCTCAACGGGACAAAACGAGCTAGATAGGTAAAGAGTATTCAAAGCTAATAGTTACAAGCAATGGCGGGCCTAATTTTCACACAAGGCAGGTATATGGTCCACCTGATGTAAAGTGATTATCGTAGTCTATAAACGCTTGCAATGCAGGAAATATTCTTTGCGCGCACCCCTTTTGCTAACAGAACAACTCCTTAGAAGCTTCTAAGTAAGCTGTGTTCTTACACAAAAACCCCCCGGGAAGTTATTTGGCTACGGTTATCCACACGTCAAAATGTGCTAAATCATGTAAAATAACCTATACCGTCTCCATATGTTATTCTGCGTAGTAAATAAACTTATCGCTACTTTGGGAGTGGAATGCGAAGCTAGATTAGTGCTGGTTGGCTAGTTCACGGGTCGACATCGCGACTCGTTATCGGATTATTATTGGTATATAATAGGCTCGAATCACTAAAATATTTAGAGGCTGGAATACTAAGTTTCGACGAGTGAGGGTTCATAAAAAGTCAAGTGGTTTATAGGTTTGTGATGGCAATATCTATAGTACTAATAGTGTAGTGACTGTCACGGCTCAACACTATCAATAGTATCGATGCCATGAATATCCCAATTATTTTCAAGGACAAATATCGATAACGCGGCATCACTACCAGCGGAGAGTGCTCGTTTATCTCCCGAAGCCATGGTATATTGTAGTGGTGGTATATCTGCGTGAATTTGATAACTACATAGGTATTAAATCATCAACGCAATATCATACTTACAATAGCAAATGCCTGTCATTTGAATGGGTCGCATCTAAACAGGCACAGAGAAGTGTCTCCACGTTAAAAAACTGCAGCTATCAATTAGTGATGCCGCGAAATTGACAGCCTGGCGACAGTGCTAATACTATTGACAAATTACTATACTATCGATAGTATTTGTCCACGATTGTATTGATGTATTTATACTATCGATACTATTATCCTCCATGATGGGATTATTATCGATAGTTACTTCATAAATAATTGTATTGTCTAGTAAAATTGTGTTAACAACGCGACACTCTTTCAGACCAACTCTGTTTTTAGTGTGGCGAATTCATGGATCGCTGATCTTTTGACCTTATAAAATTGATAATCTATGGTTTAATAAATAAATTTGTGGTTTCAGATTACTAGTAACACTTGGTGTATAATTGTTATCATATTTAGCGAGTAGATAAAAAAAATAACAAGCCGTAGTCTCATACAATCGATTGTATCAATAGTAATCCATGTTCATGGATGACAATACTATCGACAGTATTAACAGCATAGCGACTATCGGGGCTCAATTCTATCGATAGTACTGCAATTAATCAATAGTATTACCACATATTGAAATTAAACTATTTTTAACGGAAGTATCGCGTGTTTTATTTATTTTGTTGAAACCTGACGTTTCGAACGCTTTGCAGCGTCCGTGGTCGCAGGAAAGACTGTTAAAAATAGTTTAATTTCAATGTGTAACAATCGCGAAAACCTAAGACAATACTAGTATTACCACATTTTGTGCTATCGATATCCTGATTTTCAAGGTCAATTATCGATAATACGACATCACTACTATCAACGGGCTTTGGGTACAATTACTCTACTTAGGGGTTACATTATGTGGTTATTTAAGAAAGGCATATAGAGGTTTGCACAGGCTCGGTATCGCACGAGTGATACCCCTGTTGTTGCAATTGGGCATACTACGATAACTGCTTACTATCAGGTAAGCCGTATGCTTGTTTGTCACCTTAGTTGGTTGGTTTAGTTATACTCGTATTAAAAGACATTTTTTTTTATTAAAACCAGTTATTACAATAAATATTTGTAGCTTTTTTATTCCACTGCTTTATGATGCACCTTCGGTAGAACAAGTGCTTGATCGTCTCCCTTGACAAACATAAATATAAAAATAAATATTTTAAATTCATTTAATATGTCTCCAATAATTAAAGTATAGTTTATTTCAAACAAAGAAAAATAATTTTTGAGCAATGTTAACAGAACAAGATAATATTGAATGAATTATCACATATACATGTGAAAGCATTAGATAGACGTATATTCTGCGGGATCAAATACGCAGTAATCATGTCGAATAGCCAGTATTAGTGTTTAACACGTATGCAGATTTCTAGTTTTTTGAGTAAATTTTTTTTTAAGGAAATATGTAAATAAACTTAAAAAGCAAAACTTTGTATAAATACAAAATTTGATCCTAATCGTTTTTTATTTATAATTGGTTTTCGAGATATAATAAAGGTATTTATTTATAGTTTTAACATATACTATTTATTACCTATTGCAGTAAGTTCACATAAGAAAACTAGAAAATTCGTAATGTGTCCCCATTACGCGAAAAGTGAGCGTCTGAGTATCCGCCGACTTTGAGTGGCGAATCAGTCGCAAACTCCATGTTGACAGTGCGGTGAACTGTATTATGGTAGTCAAGAATTGTTAGCGAACTCTTGTCAAAAAAGGCATATTAAGTCGCTAATTTAACACGACACTTATGCAAACACCTGCGTAATGAGTGTACTTCGCCGCTGAATTGAGCAAATGGGCGCGCGTAATATTGCTACGAATTGGCTGCTGAATGAATCGGCAAGTGAAATGCAGTAAATGACAAAAAATGGATGAAAAATCGCTTTATGGATACTCTATTTAAAATATAAAGGCAGGTGAACTGGAGCCAAACAATCAGCCGCTCACAGTTCGCCTAATGAAGACACAAACCTTAAATGCAATCTCTGAGCGGGCAAGCTGCGTTTTTTTTTTCGCATAGGACTCCGGATGGTCAGTGGGCTTGTGGAGCCGGATTGTTTTAAACACAGAAAGCCATCATGGCATAGGCTACCTAAAATAAGAATCCCACGCGAAGTAAGCCGCGGGCAACAAACAATAACACTATAATTACAATATGACTAGTCTTTTTGCAATGATGGGGATACATTTCTCCCCAATACATTCTCTTTATATTTCAATTTTTCTACTTTCGTAGGATCTTTAAGTGCTTCTTCTTCTGTTAGCCGTTCCAGTCTCTGATCTTGGACTGCCTCTGAAAAAAATTAAAATATGTTGTCAAATGACAGTGGGTGTTTTTGTATGTACTTGGGCCTGCCCCTCCAGAATAAGAATTGATATACCATTGGATAGGGTTTTTCATATAGAGCATTCATTACTACTATAACCACAGTCTAATGTCTATATTTTCAGAGTTACAATGTCATAGATGTTTTTTTATATATATTTTTATAGATGTTTTTCTATTTTATTTTATTTTTACAAATTTGGGATACTTACGTCTAATTTACAAACAATATTACAGAAGTCTAGTATGAAGATGGACAATTACAAGTTTCCGCGGATAGAAATTTGAGTATAACTTTATGTTACCGTTTAGACGGTCAATTAACTTAAAGATAGTTAAAAAAAAATGGTGTTCAAAAGTTTGTTATTAAGAACAAAAATATACTATCCATCTATCTATAACTTCACACCAAATCCCTTGCAGGGTAGGCAGAGAGAACGATTATTTTATAATTAATATATTGCAATAACGGCAGTGATAGCCTAGCAGATGTACCACTAATCCTCGCACGTATCACTAAATTTGTGTTTTCGAATTTATCATATTTGTAACTATGGGTTATGGAGGTCGGACTGAAGTCGCTCTATGTAAAAATTTGTATCTTCGCCAAATCCTTAGACATAGCTAGCGGACCCCGCCAATTCCAGTGAATTAGGAAACAGGATAATGCTAAGAATGTTGTGTTCCTGCGAGTGAGTGAAGCTCTCTGAGGTGTTGTGTTAGCCGGGTGTGTGACAGTGTACGAGCAAAGCTCCTGGTATTGGAAGTTCCATGAGAACATAATCATAATAATAATCCATAACTTCACCCTAAATCCTTAGAGTAGGCAGAGGGAACCGAGCACCACATCATGACTCAATCCTTACAAATCTCACTCGCTTCTTTAGCATTCATTGCTCTTCTTATACACGCTCGCCGGTTTCTAAGGCTCCTGACATCACCATCTGATAAAACACGATCAATTTGGTCATGGTAGGTAAGTCTTGGTCTTCCTCGGCTCCTACATCCTTCTACTTTTGCGTTGTACATCTGTTTCATAATTCTTTCTTGCTGCATTCTTTCTACATAATATGTCTATACTAACGGAGCATGCCTCGTCTTATTTTATCTTTCAGACCAGCTCTGTTGTTAACATCATCATTGGGTCTACAAGCGTTACGCCAAAAATTTTGCACAACGCTCGCATTCCAACCGCGTTTATACTACTTTCATGCTCTCTCTGCCATACCCAGCTCTCCTTACCATAAGTAAGCGTTGGCGCCAGCACTGTATTATGTATAGAGAGCTGTGCCTTCTGGCAAAAAGTTTTCCCGACGCCCTTCGTCATCAATCGTAATCCTTACATTTGTTCTGAATTTCCTCAGTTGTAAATACCATTATCTTTGTCTTCTCACATTCAATAGTAACTTGCCCCAGGTAGAAGGAGTGATGACTGCTACTTATGCTGACGACACAGCCATAATAGTGAGTAATAAGCACCCAGATGCAGCTACAAAACAACTCCAGAAAGGGCTAGATGCGACTACAAAATGGCTGCAAAGATGGAGGATCAAAGCTAATGTAACAAAATCAGTGCAAGTCACATTCACACTGCGGAGAGGAAACTGCCCCCCTGTACATCTTGAAGGCAATATCTTGACACACCAAGACAATGTAAAGTATTTGGGTCTACATAAGGATCGTCATCTGACATGGAACCAACATATTAAGAGCAAAAGAGAAGAACTCAAAATATGGCACAGAAATCTATACTGGGCACTTGGATGAAACAACAAGTTATCTATAGATAACAAGCTTTTAATATACAATTCCATGTTGCAGCCATACTGGATGTACAGCATTCAACAATGGGGAAGTGCAAGTAACTCAAATGTAGCAATACTGCAGAGGAAGCAGAATGCTATACTAAGAACAATAGCGGAAGTCCCGTGGTTCATTACTAATTCAGAAATACACGTGAACTTAAGTATGACCACTGTGAGGGAGGAAATTCAGGTTTCCAGAAAAAAGTATAAAAAGCGGCTGGAAAAACATCCGAACATACTGGCGGCGAGTCGGATCAGACGCAGCTATCACAAATGTCTAAATAGAAAAGATATAAGGTAGTGGAACCCCACTCCATGAATAAGAGTATCTGTTCTCAACGGAGATAGAGCTCGAACAGACACTGATCTTACATATTATCTGCTTATAGTTGTCTACTGATTGCAGATTTGATTTAAAAAAAAAAAAACTTTCAATAGTAAGCCTTTCTCCATACAATCGTCTTTCATTATTGTAACCACTGTTTGCAGTTCAGATATCTGCTAATAGGACGGCATCTTCTGCATAAAGCAGACAGTTCACCACTATTCACCCATTCGCAATCCTACTACTACTACTTCAACTAAGGTAATGAATGGTACTTACTATTGTAAGGTGTATATCTATCAGACAGTAGACCCTCAAGATTGTACCCAATGACACCTATAACGGCCGCAACAGGTAGAGTGATGTATGCTGCATTGGATCTCAAAAACTGCATCAATAATGGCCACATCTGTAACAATGCATAGTTTTGGCAACTTTCAACTACTATTTGAACCTTTGCGAAGCCCATTAGTGATGTGGTTGTGGCAATGCCAATTTAGCACCAAGACTCAATGAGTTTTGTTCCCGCACATGACAAATTTATTGCCTATCTGTCTTAGTATGGGTGTTGAGTATTTCAAAAACCAACAATGCAATTGGTGGAATAATCATGTCCAGGGAGATAATTAGGTGAATATTCATCCGATTATCAGGTGTCTAGTGATGAGTATGGATCTTAATATGGTAATGAGGAGTAAGTAAATACCCAACTTCTACAAAACTTTATATTGTGTTAAAAATGTTCAAGCCCAAGAAGTGCTGGCTTGACATCGTGAGGGATGACGAGCAAGCCAATAGTGTTACTATAAGGGAAGCCGAAGACCGCGCAAAGTGGAGAAGCAAAACCCAGAAAGTGGATCTCTGACGCAATTGGGATTAACGCTCAGATGATAATGAGAAGCAAGTAAACACCCAATTCCTACAGTCATGTATATAAAACATGTATTGACTTGGTTGATTAAATGAATGGAAATTCTCTCATAATCAACAGAAATTATAAGCAAGTACTCGTTGCTTTACGCAATATATATACCCATGTGCAGCAGTCCAGATTTCCAGTAAGTGGCGAACAAGTACATACATAAGTGCTAAGGTGAATTCAATAATAAGACCATGAAACATGTTTTGATGCACAGCCATTCATGTTTAGGTCTCGAATTAACCTTATTCCTTACTATATAAGTATATTATCAGAAAAATAAAGATCATCCAAAACAGATACATCTTAGTGTTACATGTTATCACAAAAAGGAGATAAAACGTTTAGAGGTTATGTAATATTTATTTTTTAACTTACTCTAGTAAAACCCTGGAAAGGTTTAAATATAGATACCAGAAAAATAATATCTTATTATTTGTAATCCGCTACAAAGAAAATGGCGCGCCACTATTATAATTAAAATCAAAACAGTATTATTTAATATATTTATGTTTCAAATTATGTAGGTAATTGTTCCTCTGAGGTAATTGGACTGTTTACAAAAAAAAAGTTAAAATCTGACAGGCAAGGCACGTCTATGGGTAGTAATAAGTTTATTTATGTTATGATTCTACCACAGACTAGTGTTACTAACGTTAACAAAATAACAAAAATGATAAAGGCAAAGATACAAATTCATTATTTGCCTTTAGACCCTCACGGGCACTTAGACACGTCTTATATTTTCAATATTATATCTTATTATTTTTTTAAGTTTTTCTCTTTTTTAATCTACCAGCATTTCAAATGACCATTGGCGAAGAAGAAATGCCAAAAGAAACTTTTTTTCCAAATCATCTTATACATATTACAATCAATATAATGATATGAGTGTACAGATAGTGATATCAAGTGGTACAATTAAAGTTATATTAATTCATGTGCTGAATCATTTCCATACATCTCGTCAGTTAGATATTCATCGATTCTATAATAACCCTTCTTACATAGAGTATTTTTGATGTGCCTTTTGAACATATTGTCAGGCAAGGACAGAACTGTTTCCGGCAATTAATTATAGAATGGAATACAATTTACAAGAAAAGATCTATTATTCTCAGCAAGCCGATGTATTGGCATACGCAATCTATTCCTGCTTCTAAGATTTTCACTACATTTTGAAAACGAATTTATATTTTTACGAGCATACATTATGTTCTCATAAATGTACTGAGAGGTAACCGTGAGGATATTTATTTCTTTGAACAGTTCTCTAAGTGATTCCCTGGAGCCCATGTTATAAATAGAGCGGATGGCTCTCTTTTGTAATATGCAAATAGTTTCAATATCAGCCGCTCTTCGCCACAACAGTATACCATATGACATAATGCTGTAGTAAAAGCGAGCAGTAGCCACATCCGTTGTCTAATTCTCCTAACGGCTTATGTAGCTGAGCTGAGCTTACTGGCCAGTTTATTTATGAGGATTTTGAGTCTATCGTAATCTCTGCAATTTTGAGTCTATCGTAATTCCAAGAAATAAGCTAAGCTGTCTTCAGGATTTAATCGAGTACCCTTTTCATGCTAAAGATAATTTTGCGCAATGAGACAAACTTTATTTCGTTGTCACTCCCTAGGTTTAGATGTCGCATTGGCCTGGATTCCAGGACACTGTGGCACTACCGGTTATGAAACTGCAGATAGGTGTGCTAAAGAAGCTACTCATCTAGGTGCCGACAAGTATTACATCTGCTTTTCTAGAGATCTGAGATTCCTGGCTAATATGCGGTTGAATAGAGACTAGGATGGGCTATAGCTCTAAGTTTCTTCGCATGACATGCGCCTTCCTAATATCCTTCGTCTACTACGTGTCGTCTATAAAATACATTGTGTCGGAAATTATAAATATACAGCTTGGCAAAAAGAGTTTGCCGTGGTGACTGCTGAAACTAATATTTTTTTTATGGTAACACTACTTTCCAGTCGGATTTATGATCGTTTCGTTATACTTGTTGTTTATTTAATATTTATGACATTAGGTAGGTGTGTATAACACCTATCTAATGTCATAAATATTATAATCTTTATAAAAAATTGTAATAGTAATAAAAGTATCACTATCGTTTTGGTTGTCGTCTAAAGGGTGACCATATGTATGATAGTAGCGCCCTCATTTTTGGCAAACTCTTTTTTGCCAAGCTGTATATTTATAATTTCCGACACAATGTATTTTGTATATGGAATAAATCAGGGCTGTCCAAAGCACAGCCCGCGGGCCGCATGTGGCCCGCGCATAATATTGATGCGGCCCGCGACACTTGTATAAAATTTAAATATTCGTCTTCACTGACTGATAATTCATTTACACACGCACTGTACTTGGCAATTACCAATATTAATGTCGATATTGACTGAATTTGTAAAAGATAAATGAATGAAGAATTAACAAAATGAAATAATCGCTGTTTTTTAATTTTCTCCAAATAAATAAATTACGCTAGGTATTTGTTTTTTGCGGCCCTCCAATTTATACAGTGATTTGTTTTAACTCGCGATTGTATCTGGTCTGGATAACCCTGGAATAAATGATTAAAATTACTAAATTAGGTATTTTGTCGTAATTTAGCGTCATAATCACATGGATAATTTTATTGATTTACTATTATACATTTATTTTATATTTTTATAATCTTTACCAGACAACCATATGAACTCAGTGAATTTTCTATTTTGTTATAAAAGTAAGTGTTTCATAAAATGCACTATATATTTTATACAGTATTACACGTATCTGACAACATCTACACATTTTTAACAAGTCAACTATTTCTGAAAATAATTATACTGTCGCCAATCTGTTTAAATATTTTACATCCACTAGTTTTTGTTACTTTACATCCGGTTCACTAATAATAGATTTTAATTTAACTATGAATTGCGTCTTATGGCGCTCGGTTCTCTCTGCCTACCCCGCAACGAACCTGGCGTGAAGATATACATACATACATAATAATTGTACCTATATTATTATTTATTTAATATTATATATATTTTTATACTGCTTTTATAGACTGTTTATGACAACATTATTCAATAAATCACCAGTAATTTACTACCAATACAAAAATGGATACTAAAATGAAATTTAGCTCTCTACAACGCTGGTTCCTTAGGCACAGGTCATGATGACATTCTCGTCACACTGAACCAATTTAATGCCGAAATTGTCGCGATTGACCTCATGAGGCGTGGTAGCCAGTTGGCTGAGAGGCACGCGCGCCGGCACCGCCGTTTGCGCAATGCTCCGCGGCCGCGGCACATGTGTGGCGCGAGATGGCTTTTACATAAAAAAGGATCTGCGTGTGCGATTTATAAAACACCCACTCCTCCCCGGAGGAGGCGTCGTACAATTGTGGCTGTCGACAAATGTTAATGGTCTTCGTCTTATTATTGGAACTGCTTACAGATCTCAATGGATGAACATCGATGTTTTCATCGACACATTAACTGATACTGTGTCTAGTTTTCTGGGATATAACCGCATGGCTCTCTTGGGGGACTTCAATGTCAATATACTTGATCATGGAAGCAGTAAAGTTACAAAATTAATCAGTGTTTGAGTTGTCTTGACTTGCAACATGTGGTTGACAAGTCTACGCACTCCACTGCTCAGAACAATACACTAATAGATCATGTCTGCACTGACTGTGGAACTCGTGAGGTCACTGTGTCCAACATTTCTGCCTCTTTAGGTCATGCAATGATAAATGCAAGTCTCCTATTAAAAAAGACAAATTTCCGCATAAGGTTTGTTATATAAAAAGCTATTAAAGATGTATACTTGACGAAATATAACACTGATCTGCTACAAATCAATTGGAATTATGTAACTCGGTCGACAAGTGTGAAGTGCATGGTTAATCGTTTTAACACATTTATTGTTAAACCTTCTGGATAGGTCCCCTTATATAAAAAAATAAATTAAAAAGGAAGGACTCACCGCCTTGGGTCACAGATATAATTAAGTTTATAGTATATTCATGACGAAGATTGATGTTCAAAAACAATATTACACATCTTAAAAAGTTTGTAGTAACTAGCATAAAAAAAGAAAAGCGCGCTTATTACAACCATTACGTAAACTCAAATATAAATAACGGAAAACTTTTCTGGAAGAACTTGAAGGAAATCTGACTGTTTTAATGACCCCAACAAAATTAATGAGCACTTCGTTTCAAGTCCCTGGACCAGATACGTCTCCCATATCACCATTCACCTATTTTGAGTATCATCGTTTTAACCAAGACATGCCGCAGTTTACGTTGCAACCCGTCAGTGAAAGCGATATTTCTAGGTATATCATGTCTATAAAGTCAAACATTATTGGTATGATGGTATTCGCCGGTATATGGTCCTGCTCACATTTCCACATACATTGCCTGTCATTACTGATATAGTCAATAAGTCGATCATCACTGGAGAAGTCCTCCCTCAATGGGAAACGGCGTTGGTTACTCCTTTGCCCAAAACTGATCACCCTACCGATCTTAAAGACTTAAGGCCTATAAGCATACTACTGTTCTTATCTAAGACTTTAGAGAGGGCTGTATATGAACAGGTAGTAAAATATCTGGAAGCAAATGGTATTTTGGCAAGTTTACAATCAGGTTTTCGGAGTGGACGCGGTACTGTTACAGCCTTACTGGATGTTACAGATAATATACTCGCTGATCAAGATAATCGAAAAAGAACTTTATTAGCAATGCTAGACTTTTCATGTGCATTTGACTGCCTCAATAGGCCACTACTTCTCTCCAAACTGGCATATTACGGTTACGATAGCCATTCAATAAAATGGTTCGCTAGTTATTTAGGGCACAGATTTCAGTGCGTTAAAATATAAAGAAACGACGGATCGTACTTGATCTCAACCACCAAGACAGTGACACGCGGAGTTTCTCAATACTATACTCCGACTGCTTTTATTTGTATTGTACAGTGCAGGTCTTCCGGGAGTAATTAAGCATTGCAAACATTGTTATGCTCACGATGTTCAATTATATACTGCTGTTGACCCAAAAAATACTTCTCAAGCCCTGCGCGCCATGGACGAGGACTTATCCGGGATTGCTGCTTGATCCACTGATAATGATGTAGTACTAGTAAGTTTAAGTTTATGGGAAATAAATAACGGATTGGACAGATTTTAACTTTAAATACTGTAGTAAAAATTTCGGGCGAGAGTACTGAGCGTGTCAGTGAGGCAAGGAATCTTGGTGTCGTGTTTGATAGTTACGTTTCGAAAGCCATGTGCTGAGTCTAGTAAGAAACAGTTTCTACAGACTGAAATTGTTCTATCAAATACGTCAATACCTTTCTGAAAAAGCAAGCATTATCAGTTGTAAATCTCTGATTATTTCAAGGCTTAATTATGGCGACATTATGTATGGGCCGCGACTTCAAAATGTTATCGTTTCTGTTTTGACATTCCTTCACGTACCACGTGTCACCCCTCATTAATGCAGCTTCAATATTCAATATGGAGTCACGTAGACGATGACGTATTATTGGAAGAACAGAAACTGGGTATAGGTCGCCTTGGTATCGAATATCTTGTGCGCTCATAGTCCAATTCTATGCATTATTATTATTTGTATATAATATTTATATTGTATGTTGTGATTATATTCCCATAATTAATTTATCTTTATCACTTACAATCGATTTTCATTATTTGGTACCTATTTATTTATTTACAATGACGCTAGAGAAATCCGCAGTGTTTTAACGATGACTTCTAGTTTAATATGCCTACAGTATTGTTGCACTCGCTCCGCGTGTATCCATCTCAGGTCGCAGCTGTAAATTTGTGACTTCCTCTGTGAGCAGTCGATTCACTGAGCTGCAGCCTATTTGTACCACTACGACAATGCATGTCTACTGTCTTATCTGTGTGTAATATTCATTTTATATTTCTTTGTATATGTATTTTCTGTTGTGATGTTTCTTTGTAGCATGTGTGTCCTTAGTGTGAGTACAAATAAATCATTTATCTATTTATAAATAATAGTCCCGTTGCAGAACTGATTTTTTCTTCCGAATAGCTCTTTACAGAAGCGTATTCAGCATTTAATAGTACATTACTTAGCGCATATCTGAACGGAGGTTCATAACATAACAGAATGTGCAAAGTTTCTTTCCAGACTTTGCAATCCAGCATACACAACGATGCACCTGATATGTACTTTACACAAGTGGGATTTAAAACAAATTAAAATTTAAAACGTTGTAATTAGCCAGTTATTTACCGAAATTTGGCTAAAGATGGAATTATTTTATTTTCAAGTGTTACATGGACCAGTAGTCGCACACAAACAGCGGAACGATAACGCCGTATTTTCATTCATTTTGCAACTTTAGTGGCGCGGGATTTAAAAGAAATTAAAATTTCAAACCTAACTCGCCGGTAATTTATCGTAATATATTTATATGACCATATAAAACTTGTATTTTACCAGCAGTTTCGGCAAAATTACGTAATTTTGCATCCGTAGTCAGGCCTAATGTGATAGTGCAGCATAACATTTATTCCACAGTAGTTAAAAATTGAAATTAAAATAATTTCGAGCTAAAGTCGACGAAGGCCAAGAGTTATCTACCTACAAAATTAGTTGGAACTGTTTTGTCAGAAGGTGATGTCAGGAGCCTTAGAAACTAGCGAGTGTGCATGAGTGCAAGAGCATTGTACGTTAAAGAAGCGAGTGAGGTATGTAAGGGTTGTTTCAAGTGGCGCTCAGTTCTCTCTGCTTACGATTTGGCGTGAAGTTACAAATTTTACATTATATGTTACAAATAGATAATTAAAGATAAGGCAGTATCATTATAACCTTTGCCTCGTATTTCCTTGTTATCTACAAAATAAGTAAACATGAAAAAAAATCTTACCACAAAGACTTCTTTCCGCGCTTTTGACGAGTGATATTCTTGTTGTACTTGAAATTTTTACAAATCAGTATAAAATTAGTTTTATGTGACAATTTCGATAGTATTTTGTAACATAAGTGCCAGTGAAATAATACAGTAATGAAAATACTCAAATATAACACGTTTATGCACTTTTTGGAAGACGTGAATAAGTTCATCAAGAAAACCTTGTAAACATCACTATCTTTTTACGGGTGGTATTTAAACTGGGTTGATTGTGTCGAGGTATTGCCCTGTCCAAGTATTTTTTCAGAACAGTTCCTGAAGCTGGAACATAGAATTAAAATTTTCAAATGGTTCTAAACTGATGACTTGGCTGTATGGGCTAGATCCCTTTGCCTTTCCCCTCGGGAATAAAAAGAACAAAAAAAAAAAAATCTTACCACAACATAACCTCAAAATTTAATTAAACCAAAATAATGAAATAAATTAACAAATTGTTAATTACTTCCTTATTATTTACTTAGTTCCACTAATTATGTTTCAAACTAAACTTCTTTGTCAGCCAATGAGGCTGAATTACACTAACAGATTATTAGACAAAGATGTATTTAATGTTTCCAAAAATATTAGATTTAAAAACACAAAAGCAAAAACAGCCAGTTCAGTGTATCGTAGTATGAATATATTTGATAGAAATGCTAAAGCTTTGCAAAGAGAGAGGTCAGCGCAGAAGGAGGATTACCATTTAGTTGAACATATTAGAGAGGAGATTGGATGGCGAACTGCGGACCGAGTATTTGATATAAAACGGACGTTTAAAAATGCCGTTGAACTTGGTAAGTAGTTATTGTATATAATGAGAATCGGTCCACACGATGGACTAATCGATGAATAGACGTTGTATGTTGAAGATCGCAGGGTTTCGATGCGTGCAAGCGCCACAGGACCGATTCCTATAGAAGTCTAAGTTTATTCTTTGCATCTGATAGCCCATTTCTTTAGCAAGGTTATAGACCATTTAATATCACATTACAACTTTTAGAAACCGAGGAAAAGATAGTAAGTAGAAAATCTGTTCCCAAAAAGCTGTTTTGCGGGATATTGGGATACCTGTGGTTGAAGTCATGGGCTGCAGGTATAAGGGGAAAAATTATGGATTAAGAACTATGTGGTTATCACAAGAACATACCTTTTTTCAAATTAATATTTCCGAATACATTTGGAATCAGGCTTTGCACAAGACTACCCATGTTATGCAATGTACTTTGCACAACCTTGTGGCACTTTTACTTTGCAAGGTGGAGGTACACCCGTATCTTGTAGAAAACAGGAATTGCAAGCAAATGCCAATTATCTAGTCTTCATATGTACTGCTATGAGCTATAGGGGATGTTAAAAGAATTCTTGCAAAAATATTTCAAACTTACTTCAAATAACATTGGTTTCCAGGTGCATGCAGAGGCTATGTTTCTCGCCACTTTCTGCCTGACAGTGTGGAGAAGGTTACTTTATGTGATACATCGCAGACTCATTTGGACAAAGCGATAGTTGGGGATGGAGTTCAGGTTGACAAGATAGTTATGGATGAGGAGAATGTTGATGTAAGTCTATCAATGAGTGCTAGGGATTTAAAATATATATATTTTTACGCATTAATATATAATATCAACATATGGCTCCGTGCCCCTCGGGTGACCGATGTATGCCAATAGCCTTCTTCTTCTTAGCATTATCTTCTCTATGATTATATTCTTAGCATTATATTTTCTAGTCCCTTAGAATTGGCGGGGCCCGCTATCTAAGACTAAATATATGGCGAAGATACTGATTTTTACATGGAATGACTGCCGTCAGACATCCTGAACCCAGAAGGACAACCAGACCTTTCTTAGTTTAGGTCACACGTCTTTCGAAATATAATTTCTTAGACTTGCAGTCTCATGCAATCATGATGATTTCCTTCAGAGCCGAGTAAATGATAATTACTAATACATAAATCCATAGACACAAATTTAGTGGTACTTGCTAGGATTCGAACCAAGGACCAGTTATTCTTTAGGCAGGTTCTTAATCCACTGGGTTATCACTATTTATTGCATGCTGATAACCTTATTATTTTTTTATACCACTAAGATGGCAATCAAGCATACGGCCTGCCTGATGGTAAACTGTAGCCTATGGATATTTGCAACACCAGGGGTGTCACTCATGCGTTGCCGACCCTCTAAAAACCTCTTCATGCATTTCATGAAGAATGCCATGCTGTAGTCCCTTGGAAAAACCTCAGTTGGGAGCTTGAGAGTTCTCAGAAGAAAACTTCTCTGGAACCGCACAGTACGAGATCATTGCGGTTCCAGCGTGAGAGGGTGAACTCCCCGCCGTCGGCGAGCGATGCGGTTATAAAAAGTAGCTGTCGGCATCGTTTCGAACAGTTCTTCAGAACCCAACCCTTTGTACAATCGGTAGTACACACAAAGGGAGGCAAAATCTCTCCTTAAACTTACGGGTTCAATACCGTGTGTAAGCTTAGGATCGTCTACAATTCTCACAGCTCGGTTCTGAATGGACTCACACGGTCCAAGCTGGTATCCAGGTGCTCCCGCCCAAAGGTGACTGCAGTACTCCATGTGCGATCTGACTTGAGACATATAGAACATAACTCTTTTCCCTGCACTGAAGTACTGCTTTGTACCATTGAGCACACCAAGTTTATTGATCGCCAGCTTGACCTTTTCCTCCAGGTGATTTCGATATTGCACTTCACTGGAGATCTCGACGCCATGCATCCTAAAACTTTTGGTGACGGTAAGAGGTGTGTTCTAGAATATAGGAACCACAGCACAGAGTTTTCTTGGCGGTGAGCGGGCAAACTTGTGTCTTCATGGGGTTGTATTCGACCAAGTTAAAGAATACCATCACATATAACCATTTATGCTATCAACATGACAGCTACTGCTACTGCTAATACAGTAAGTCTTTAGAAGCTGATAGCTGGAGCTTTACTGCTAATCTAATTTATTAGCAGAAACACCTTAATAGCAATAGCCCTCCAGTTAGTTGTTTTTTGGCTATGTAAACGAGGGGTAGGTAAAGTAGTTTTGATGAGTTTGGTGGCGCAGTGGTTAGTAACTTTAGCTACTTTGACACCAACACTTGTGGGTTCGATTCCCACACATGACAAACATTTGTGTGCATGAACAAATCTGTTTGTCTTGATGTGGGTGTTTTTAAGAGAGCTAGTGCGTATCGTAGCAGCCCGTCTGGAGAAGTACCTCCGCCTCACAGAAAACCGCAGCCAAATAACATCTCCGTTTGGGGGATGTCATGTTCCTGCGAGTAAGTGAGGTCACCAGTAAGTTCCGAAGGAGTTACAACTTAAAATATTTCATAGCTTTTTAGCTTAAGAGTCACCACTAATATACCAAGCTTCGGTGGGTTAGATTATTGATTGCTTGACTTTCCTGCATAATTTAATATGGGTCGGGCGCATAAAAGCGGCGCAACTGGCGAAGTACTTCCACTCACTGAAAAATGCAGCCAAATAACAACTGCTTAGAGGGTTGTTGTGTTTCTGTGAATGATTTGGTTTACTAGTAAGCTTTTGAGAAAATTTTCTTTTATACAGTGTCGGGAGACATACAAGTATACGGTCTACCTGATGTAAAGAGGTTAACGTAGCCTATGAACGTTTACAATACATAAAGTATCACACGCGCGATGCCTCCTCTGCTGCTAACACAGCAACTCCTTAGAAAGCTCCTAAGGAGGACTGGTGACCTCACTCACATGCATAAACACAACAAAAAAAAAACCCATTTGCTGTGGTCCCCCAATTCCAGAACATGACACTAACCATCGCCAAGAGTGTTGGGATTCACGGTGTCGAGATCTTTAGCGAAGTTCAGTACCGAAGTCATTTGGAGGAGAAGGTCAAGCTGGCGTCAAAGAACCTTGGTGTGCTCAACAACAGTACTGCAACCCGGGGCAAAGACTTATGTTATACAAGTCCCAAGTCAGACCGCATATGGAATACTGTAGTCATCTCTGGGCGGGTGCACCTGGTTACCAGCTAGGACCTTGTGACTCGGTGCAAAGACGAGCTGTGAGAATCGTCGATGATCCTAAACTCACACACGGTATTGAGCCCCCGACTTGTAAGGAGAGATTTCGCCTTTCTTTGCGTGTTCTAACATTGTTGTACAATGAGTTGTGCTCTGAGGAGTTGTTATCTTGTTGGCTGCGGTTTTCTGTGAGGTGGAGGTACTTCGCCAGAATGCCTGCTTTGATGCGTCCTACCTCTCTTAAAAGTTGTTGTGTTCGCAGCAGGGATGGCAACATCCGACACCTCCTGATTACTACCGTTTGTATGCTACGGTAACCACTTTAAGTCTTTAAGATGGGTTGTATGCTCATCGTACACGTCTTGATGCTGGTTTTTTAACATTTGAAAATCAGCGAAGTATAATTGTATAGTTTCCAGAAAACAGCATAGACCTATTAGTGTCTTCCCTCGCTCTTCACTGGGTGAACGACCTGCCGGGGTGCTTCGACAGGATCATGAAATGCTTGAAACCAGATGGGGTAAGTGTTTAAGAGTATCCATTTGAACTTTGACAGCATTTTGACATGCTCGGTGGTGGATGGCTTGTCTTTTTCTTATTAGCGTTATCCCGTTTCCTAATCCATTAGGATCGGCGGGGTCCGCTACGTAAGCCTAAGGATTTGGCGAAGATACTGATTTATACATGAAGCGAATGCCATCAGACCTCCGCAAACCAGAGGGTAAACCAGACCTTTTTTAGATTATGTCATACGTCGTTCGAAATATATTTTTTTGGACGTGTGGGTTTCCTCACGTTTTTTTCCATCAGTTCCAAGCAAGTGATAATTAAAAATTACAAATTTTTTTTATACTACTTCGAGAGGCATACAAGGATACGGCCCACCTGATGTAAAGCGGGTACCGTAGCCTATTAATGCTTGCGATATATTCAGTATCACTCGCGCGATGCCTCCTCTGCTGCTTACACATCAACTCCTTGGGAGCTTACTGGTGACATCACTCACACGCAGGAACACAACAACCCTCCAGGGAGTTGTTATTTGGCTGCCGTTTTTTTGTGAGGTGGAGGTACTTCCCCAGACGGGTTGCTTTGATGCGCCCTACCTCTCTTAAAACATCCAGACCAAGACAAACAGACATGTTCGTGCACACAAATGTTTGTCTTGTGTGGGAATCGAACCCACGAGCGTTGCTGTCAAAGTCGCGTCATTCACGACTGAGCCACCGAGCTCGACGAAACTCTATATATGTACGACATGAGAACTGTACAAAGGTCAAAGTTGTAAGGGAAGCTTAGATGTAAATGTTAGAGGTTGATGCGCACTTGATTGTACAAGGATTGCAGTTCTGGGTACCCGGGCCTTACCCGCATTGGTTTTGTTTGCCGATGGTGACTTTTTTTTCATACAACGGAGGGATCCGACCAGCATACAGTCACAGTGGATCATTTTGGGTGGTGATCTTAACTGTCAATGGGTTAGGCGTGGGAGGAGTTTGAGCATGTTCACGGTGGTGTAGCGTGTAAGTAACTATACTACACATTGTTACTGTAGTATGTATATATAATGTATGTAATAAATAATAAATAAATAAATAAATAAAATGTATAAAAGCTATAATTCGTATTCAATAAACACAGCGAGCACTGCGAAAAATTTGTGGCATAACGCTTGCTGACCGCGTTCGAAATGATGACGTACGAAAGAGAGTTGGTCTGAAAGTGAGTGTTGGTGTTAAGATAAGAAAGGGCATGCTCCATTGGTTCGGACATGTAGAAAGAATGCAAGATGAAGAATGAGAATCAATCCATCTACGTTTCGTATTAGAAATATGCTTCTGGCAAAATTTTGAGAAAATCAGAGTGTTTTCTTCGTTCAATTGCAAGGCAAGCTCCTGTTTTAGATGGTCACAAAATTTTGCACTATCCGAAAAGGATTTAAATTTCTCTTTTAAAAGTATAAATAAGTCGATATTATTTACAAAATCTTTTATATCGATCGCAAATATTTGAGAATTGCAAAGAAAGATAGTTTGCACTGTTAGTATACCTACACTCGAAATTATTGATGTATTCCATAACTGGATCCTTCTAGGCTTAAACTTGATTCAATAATGTACTTATCAAGATCAACTACTTAAGGTAAATACCACAAAATATTTTGTAAGCTTGCAGGTTGGTCACAATCTGTATAAATCAGACTGAATACATATCATTATTTAGACAGACAATAGTAATGTCTAATGTCTTCTAGAAATGTACGGTCAGAATTTGCCAGGCTGTGAGATTGATTGAGGAGAATAGGGCACGTACGTCTAGATAACGCGTTATCTGTTTCACACAAACAGTATAAACGAAATCACTGATAATCTATACATATAAATAAAATTGAAGTGTCTGTCTGTGATTTCAAAATAAAGCCTTTATCTTAAGCTCATATTATTATTTTCACGTTACCAAAGCCTAAATACGCATTTTTAACTTTTTTGTCTGTCTGTTTGTTCGTCCGGCCTAATCTTCGAAATGGCTGAACCGATTTTAACGGGACTTTCACGTAGGTTAAATTAGGGGGAAATATCTTCCTCTTCGGGGGACTTTGCAATTATATTTTTATTATTTTCATAGAATACGTATTTTTTGTAACATAAAATAACTACGCATTTTTTATGTAATATAAATAATATATATATACGTTACCTCCTGTAAAGGTCAAT
Source organism: Pyralis farinalis (assembly GCA_947507595.1). Lineage (NCBI taxonomy): Eukaryota > Metazoa > Arthropoda > Insecta > Lepidoptera > Pyralidae > Pyralis > Pyralis farinalis. Next base: position 6,814,216 of record OX382263.1, read on the forward strand.
AGATGGCGCTGTATGAAAATTGAATCGCTCTATGGTTGCATCTACGACCCCGAACTTTGTTTTTCTTTTTTAAACAGAAACAATTTCATGTCTACAGAGAAATAAAGGCTACTAAAAGCCCAAATCTCATGCGTGCGAAGCCGCGGGCTTCTGCTAGTATGATAATATAATTATACTTGTTTAAAACTAGTGGCGTTTGCTTCATTTATTATTAATTATAACGTAAATTGAACTCTAATGTTGTAACAGTATATTGTATAGTATATTGCCAAAAGCTTATAAAAGCTATATTCAGCTTCATTTATCTGGCAAACGGGGTAGTCCGGGAAAATGCTATGTATGTAGTGCTATACATAAACACTCGTAGAAATATATCAAGCTGAGATCTGCCAAGACTTGGTACGTATAGTGCAAGTTAGATATCGTCCCATACATTTTATTTAAGTTAAATTCTCGTAAATTGTAATATTTACAAAAAAATCGCGCTAACAACATCTGATTGCCATAATTAGAACTATTCATTGGCATCAGAAAAAAAACAACAGATGGCGGGGAGCACCGTGCGCTGGATCTCAGCGTAGACTTCCCGTTGTTTCTTCTGCTCGGACGACTACCGATTTAGATTTTTAAAAATTAAATTACACAATATTGTCTTAGGTTTTCGCGATTGTTACACATTGAAATTAAACTATTTTTAACGGAAGTATCGCGTGTTTTATTTATTTTGTTGAAACCTGACGTTTCGAACGCTTTGCAGCGTCCGTCTTAGTCTTTCCTGCGACCACGGACGCTGCAAAGCGTTCGAAACGTCAGGTTTCAACAAAATAAATAAAACACGCGATACTTCCGTTAAAAATAGTTTAATTTCAATTAAATTACACAAATTATTTTTTCGTGACGTGATAAATTTTGACATGACATTTCGAATGAAGAATCGCTATCAACAAAGAGTAAAAAAGTACCTATATGTATTATATTATAATAGCTCTTATCGTACATGCCCGCCGGTACTAGGGCTCCTGATAGAACACGACCAATTTGGTCATGGTAGGTAATTCTTGACCTATGTTACTGTATCTGTTATGTATATTTGTTAAAGAGGCAACAATAACGACCTTGTTCTCATGTTTCCAGGTTTTCCTGGCCACAATCTTCGGCGCGGACACTCTTACGGAGTTGAGGCAGGCAATACAGTTGGCGGAAAATGAGTTGTTAGGAGGGATGGCGCCGCACATATCTCCTTTCACGAGGATACGAGATATTGGAGGTCTTCTGAACGCGTATGTACATCCAATCAGTAAATAGTCTTAAGAGAGGTAGGGCGCATCAAATCATCAAGTCCGGGAAAGTACTTCCAGCTCACAGAAAACCGCAGCAAAATAACAAATCTCTGGAGGGTTGTTGTGTTCCTGCGTGTGAGTGAGGTCACCAGTGAGCTCCTAAGAAGTTGCTGTGTTAGCAACAGAGGCGGCATCACGCGAGTAATACTTAATGTGTTACAAGTGTTCGTAGGCTACGTTAACTGCCCTTCCCATCACGTGGCCCGTATTCGTGTGTGCCTCCCGACATTATATAAAAAAAAAACTAGCTAAATCATTTTGCTTATTGGCAGACTGCTCGATGGCGCAGTAGTTAGTAACGTCAGTTTGACACCAACGCTCGTGGGTTCAATTCTCGCACAGGGCAAACATTTGCGTGCAGAAACATGTCTGAATGTGTCGGTCTGAATGTTTGTACGAGTAATAGAGGTAGCGCGCATCAAAGCAGCCCGTCTGCTAAAATAGCCACCACCTTACAGAAACCGCAGCCAAATAACATCTCCCTGGAGGGTTGTAGTATCGATGCCAGTGAGTGGGCTTACCAAAGCTCCTCAGGAGTTGCTGTGTTAGCAGCAGTAACTGGCTTACATCAGGTGGGCCATATGCTTGTATGCCTCCTGATGTTTTATAAAAAAAATCATGATGTACCTTGTAAAAGAAAGATAAGCTGAAGATATATTTTTTTATTTGCCACTTTGATGGGAATTACTTTATCAGATATTTTATCAAAAGGTGATGTCGGAAGCCCTAGAAACTGGTGTGTGTTATGAATGAATGAAATGAAATTATGAATGTTCATACACACAAATGTTTGTTCTGTGTAGGAATCGAACCCACGAGCTTTGGTGCCGAGCTTGTTGAGCGTCAATGACACACGTACAGAAGAATTATAATAGGGGTTAAAGTATGAAATTGCCGTTTTATAGTAATAGAGACTTTGAATTGACATTAAACCTTCATGGAGTGAGATTTTCGAATGAAACTTTTTTCACATGTAACTTTGAGGTTTTTCTTTTAAAAAATGTGCAACATTTGATTTTCGAAATTCAATTGTTTTTTTTATTTAGTTTTGATGGCAAATATGGATGCTTCGAAAATCCGAGTAATTACGAATTCCGATGCGGAACTAATGCGGCAGAAACGGCTCGCAATATCAATGCTGCGTTTGGAGAGGAGACTGCTAATGAACGCACCGTGCGTTTTTGTTTTAAACACTTTCGTAATGGAAACTTTGCCTTGAAGAACGAATCACGCGGAAGACCGCCCACACAGGTGAATAACGCTGAATTGAAGGAGATGGTGGAAGCTACCCAGGAATTCGCGGCATGGTATAAAACTTCAAAAAAAGACATTACCTGCAATATTGACTCATTTGCATCAAATAGCATTTGCATCAATAAGATAAAAAAATATGAAAAATGGGTGCCCCGTGGTTTGACTGATCTGCAGAAAGAAACGCGTGTTGAAACTTATGTTGCCTTGTTGAATCGGTACAGAAATTAAGGAATATTGGATCGAATTGTGACATGTGACGAAAAGTGGATTCTTTAGGATGCTGACCCCAGGTCAAACACCTCAACAGTTCCCTTAAGCAAAGCTTACCAATAAAAAAGTAATGGTAACTGTTTGGTGGTCTCCTCATGGCGTTATTCACTATAGCTTTCTCAGGTCTGGTCAAGCAATAACAGCAGATGTTTACGGTGCCGACCTTCGTTGTGTTCGAACAATGATGGTGAAACTGGCAGTAAAACAGCCCCGACTCGGCAATCGATCTTCACCATTATTGCTCCATGATAACGCAAGACCTCACACTGTACGAGAAACTGTTGTAACTCTACAGGAGGTGCAGTTAGAAACCATACGTCATCCACCGTACTCGCCAGAATTGGCTCCAACTGAGTACCCTTTTTTTCGTGATTTGGACAATTTTCTACGTGGTAAAAAATTTTCTTCCCAGGAGGCGGTACAAAATGCTTTCACACAGTTTGTTGAATCTAGATCCTCACAGTTCTATCGCAAAGCCGTAAATAAACTTCCGATTAATTGGTAGCAATGTATAGATAATGAGTCTAAATATTTTGATTAAATAAATATGTTACATCTTAGAAAAAAAAACGTGTTTTAATTTTTCAGTACAAATCGGCAATTTCATACTTTAACCCCTAATATATATAAAGATTACATGTCCAGGGCATTACATTTACATGAATTTGTGTATCTAGTTTTCATGTTTACGAGAGATGAAAAATGTGAGGGAGATATTGAAAGAAGAGTAAAAGCAGGAAATCAATAGTGCGTTCCACTCTGTTTTGACGAGCGAAATTATATCGAGGAAAGCTCGCTTTGCTATTATTATTCAGGGTTTATTAACGCCTTCATTGACATACGGTAGTGAACTATGGGTATGGCAGAAGGAGCATGAAAGTAGGGTCAAGGCTGTTGAAATGTGAGTTGTGAGCAGTATGTGTGGAATTAGAATGATAGAGTAAGAAATAACACGATACGAGAACAATGTGAAATAAAAGATGATGAAGTGACAAAAATTGAAAAGGGTATGCTGAGATGGCTCGGACGTTTGGAAAGAATGGATGGCAAAGATAAAAAAATATTTATTCACTAAAATAAGGTTATATAGATGTTGCAGTAATATGTCATGTTGCTCTTATTCTATCCAATTTTGGGCGTGTGAATTTACAGTTTATTACGTATTCGTCAATTGAATAATAGTTTTTATTTAACAATATGGCATGCAATTTCTTTTTGAAAATTCGTGACCTGAGCTTTTTAAGGTAGATGATTATATATTTTTATAGTCACACAGTAAACATTTTTTTGATATTGTGCCAGTCGTATTATGGGTGTCACCAGTCTATTTTTGTGTCTTGTCCTCGAATTACCATTTTGTCCATAAGTATTGAATATTTTTTGTTTTTTTTTTGTACAAAGAGACACAGTTCAAAAATATACAAGTATGGGAGAGGTAAAATTGAGTACCTTTTGAACAAAGGTTTCTGTCTATATATATATATTCATCTATATTTATTATGTTAATTTAGCGTCATCATGTCCCTAATGTAACTTGCTATGTTCAGGGCCATGTAAATATTATATCTGTATATAAGTCGTTGTAATAAGAATAGACCATTCAGTATCTCGTGGGTCTACATGGTATTATTTACTCGTTGTAACACCTCCACGCAACCTGTAACCCACGACTACATAACAGGTATGTTTCGGTGCATTTCCATAGTCTCTGCTTACCCCAATAGAAGACAGCCGTGATGATATGTATGTACATTTCCAGGGCCGGATTCTCGCTCCAGACCGTAGATGTAGACTCGATCACGATATGGTATCCAACAGCTTGGCACTTGATGAACGACGTACGTGCGATGGGCGAGTCGAACGCGGCGTTAAACCGCCCGCCGCGTCTAAACCGCGACGTTCAATTTGCCGCCGCTGCTATTTACGACGAAATGTACGGAAAAGTAAGCGATTTTCGACTTTGTTTGTTTGGCAATAAAAATAGTCGCTTCGTCGAGTTTGTACACGAGATATATATTATTGTATTAAACAAGCATTTCTTGCATTATATTTAAGGTGACGGGAAGGGTTCTAACGATTTGGATCAAATTATTTACATTAATTTAAGAGAGGTACGGCGCATCAAAGCAACCCGTCTGGGGAAGTACCTCCACCTCACAGAAAACCGCAGCCAAATGACAATTCCCGAGAGGGTTGTTGTGTTCCTGCGTGTGAGTGAGGTCACCAGTAAGCTCTCAATGAGTTGCTGTGTAATCAGCAGAGGAGGCATCGCGCGAGTGATAATGAATATATTACAAGCGTTTAAAGGCTACGGTGCCCGCTTTACATCAGGTGGGCCGTATGCATATATGCATCCCGACGTAGTATAAAAAAAAACATGAGGTTTTGCATTTCAAATTTTATATATATATATATATACATATACATATATATATATATATATATATATATATGTATATATATATATATATAAAACCCAAAAGCCGGATTATCTGTTTGAAAAATTGCGGTGGTCCAAAGACATTCACGGCTACAGCACGAGATCGTCAACTACCCGTCTAATGACTCCACGTCACAGATCAGCAGCATTTCGTGGGAGCTTTAGTTTTTCTGCCTCTAAATGTTGGAATGTGCTACTTCCACCGATGCGGGCCCTACAAAGTAAGTTTACATTTCGGACACGACTCAAAAGTTACTTACTAAATATACAAAAGAGTGTGACATGAAAATGCTTACCTCTACTTATGCGCGATAAACGGGTTCATTTATATATGATCAAGTCAATGCACTTATGGGCTACTGGTACCTATGCAGCCGGCGAGTATATTTGTTTCCAATTTGGTCTGCATCGAATAAAGATTTTTTGGGCCACCGACGAGTTTATTTTCCTTGACGTGTGCCAAATAAATTGCATGTACTGTTCTAAAGTTATGTCTAGACATTGAGCTGTACAGTTTGAATGTGCCTAACTTCTCTCAACTTTGATTTATGGATATTCCTATAAGCCACATCACTTCCTAACTAATTTTTAAATTACCTACATGTAAAAGTTGTTTTGTTCACTCAACATAGACAATGTTCGAAACTAACCTACACTGACATAACACAGGCGGAAATCCTATTTTTTATCTACCGACATGCGTGCATTGGTTCTGTGACCATACAGCATAGTGTAGTTGTCTCATAAGTGAGCACCAGGTATATTACACCAAGTATATTGGTGTTTTGTTTTTGTTTAATTTATATGTTTTGTAATGGTTAAATATCATTGTATATTTTTGGTCCATGTCGTCACTCTTGACTTTCACTGAAAACCAGGGCTGGGAATTCTTTGTGAGTTCCTAGCATAGAACCCTGAGTGAGAGTCAATTCTGACTTCACTTGTGTGTATGTGTACATAATTTATTGTAAAATTATAATGTGAAGTTGAAATAAATATATTTCTATTTCTATTACATATACATATATATATATATGTCTAACTATCTACAATTTCACGCCACATCCGTTGCGGAGTAGACAGATAGAACCGAGCGCCACCTGACTCGATCCTTGCACACCTCACTCGCTTCTTTAACATTCATTACTCTTCTCATACACGCTCGCCGCCGCACGTATCTAAAGCTCCTGACATCCTGTCTATATACTTTTTAATACCACTAAGCCGGCAAACAAGCGTCCGGCCCGCCTGATGTTAAGCAGTTATTTAGCCTATGGATATTTACAACAGCAGGGGTGTCACTCCTGCGTTGCCGGCTCTGTAAAAACCTCTGACCTTTTTTGAAAATCTCGAATTTTATACAAAAAAAACATACAGGCAATGGGTATTTTTAAATTGGGTTGCAGTTGAACTTTATTATCGTGTACACCAGGACGGCGGGTGTACGTCAAAAAACAGTAATTCTATTGACATGAAAGCAATGGTCTAGCAATGTGAGGAATGTGCGTAAAATTTAAAGCAAACTGCTTTTATAAAACTACAGTTACTTCAAAAAGGTAATGAGTCGCCAGCTAATAATCTGAGCAAAATAATTAATATCTAAATATGTAAACATTAGCGTAGCAATGTACCGGCAATGTGTTCGAACGTATCAAAAACACAACCAGATGCGGGGAAAGGTTTAAGAGTAATTTTGAAAATAAAAATTCTAAATTTGAACGCCTGATTAGTTTATACAGTGATTGTAAAATAAAAATTCTAAATTTGAACGCCTGATTAGTTTATACAGTGATTGTATAAACTAATCAGGCGTTCAAATTTAGAATTTTTATTTTCAAAATTACTCTTAAGAAAATAAAAATTCTAAATTTGAACGCCTGATTAGTTTATACAATCACAGTTTACATAAGAAAGGCTTACTACTGAATGCGAAGAAAATAAACATAATGGTATTTGAAAGAGAAGAATCCAGAACTAATGTAAGGATTACGATTGATGATGAAGTGTTGGAACAAGTGGATGAGTTTGTATATCTTGGATGCGCTTTCAGCAGGGATGGAAGGTACACCGCAGATGTGGAAAGACGAGTGAGTGCTGGGAATAGTGTGAATGGACCGTTGGGAAAACTTCTTGTCAGTAAAAACCTGAGCCAGAAGGCGCAGCTGGCTATACACAATGCAGTGCTGGTCCCAACGCTAACTTATGGAAGCGAGAGCTGGGTATAGCAGAAAGAGCATGAAAGTAGAATAAACGCGGTCGTAATGCGAGCGCTGCGCAAAATTTGTGGCGTAAGGCTTGTAGACCGTATTCGCAATGATGATGTTAGAAGCAGAGTTGGTCTGAAATAGAGCCGTTGGTGTTAAAATAAGAAGAGGCATGCTCCGTTGGTTCGGACATGTAGGAAGAATGCAGGATGAAAGAATGACGAAGCAGATATACAATGCAAAAGTGGAAGGATGTAGGAGCCGAGGAAGGCCAAGACTTACCTACCATGACCAAATTGGTCGTGTTCTATCAGAAGGTGATGTCAGGAGCCCTAGGAACCGGCGAGTGTTCATGAAAAGAGCAATGAATGTTAAAGAAGCGAGTGAGGTATGTAAGGATCGAGTCACGTGACGCTCGGTTCACTCTGCCTACCCCGTAAGGGATTTGACGTGAAGTTATAGATAGATAGATAGATACATATATGTCAGTGTACATATAGTGAAATCAAATAGTATAATTAAAGATATATTGTGCTGAATTATTTTGAGACATCTCTTTTTTCTTCGATTTGGTAGTAACGCTTCTTACATAGAGAATTTTGATGTGCCTTTTGAACACATTGTTAGGCAAGGAGCTTTTAGGTAATTTATTAAATAATCTAATACAATTTACAACAAAAGATCTAAAAGTCTTAGCAAGTCAATACGCAATCTATTCCTGCTTCTTAGATTTCACAAAAATTTGAAAACGATTCTATATTTTTACGAGCATACATTATGTTCTCATAAATATACTGAGAGGTAACCGTGAGGATATTTATTTTTTTCACTGAGATTAGTAAGGTCCAAAGGAGTCGCTTCGTTTGCTGCGAGGGTGGTAAGGCGCTAGCGATACTTCATCTATTGCAAGCATTCACAGGTTACCGTAGCCGCTTTACATTAGGTGGGTATAAAATAACGTAAAAAATAAATAAATTCCAGGATATCCCAGAGCACAAGTCCCGAGGTGTTCCAGCAACTTTCCAAATTATAAACTTCCTTGGTTGGAAACCGGACCCATCCCAGCCCAAGCCCCTAGAAAGAGGTACTGGAGAAATGTCACTAAGGGATCTACATAGAATCGACGAGGTTATAAAGGAAACGAAGAAAGTTGAGCTGACCGAAGAAGATAAGAAATGAATTCGTCATTAGTTATTATCGTAATTTATTTAAAATATATTTTAGTTACATAATTTAAAATATTTTCTTTAATCTTTAGCGTTAACCCGTTTTCTAATCCTTTAGGATAGGCGGCGTCCGCTATCTAAGCCTAAGGATTTTGCGAAGATACTGAATTTGACATGGAGCGACTAACGTCAGACCTCCACAACCCAGATGTGAAATTTTAAGAGATGTAGGGCGCATCAAAGCAGTCCGTCTGGGGAAGTACCTCTACCTCGCAGAAAACCGTAGCCAAAGAACAACCCCCTAGAGGGTTGTTGTATTCCCGCGTGTGAGTGAGGTCACCAGTAAGCTCCTAAGAATTGTTGTGTTAGCAGCAGAGGTGGCATCGCGCGAGTGAATACTTGATTGATACTTGCAAGCGTTTATAGGCTACGGTAACCGCTTTACATCAGGTGAGCTGTGTTTGTATGCTTGTATGCCTCCCGATATAGTAAAAAAAAATTGTGGTATATGCCAGTATTTGAACCGAAGATTACTCAGTTCTTTTATTACGAAAAAGTTGAATTCACCGAAGACGATAAGAAATGAATTAGTCTATATATCTATCTATAACTTCACGCCAGATCCCTTGCGGGGTAGGCAGAGAGAACTCGTGACTCGATCCTTGCATACCTCACTCGCTTCTTTAACATTAATTGCTCTTTTCATGCACGCTCGCCGGTTGCTAGGGCTCCCGACATCCTGTCTATATACTTTACTTTTTAACATGAATACGTATTTAAACTTTCCTTCATAGTGGGAGGCAATTCAGAAAATTGATGATAAGAAAATGGGAAGATACACTTTGGTGTTGTAGCTACATATCTGTAGTGCACATTTGAAACTTAATTACACCACTTGATAGCTAAAGAATCAAAGAATTCGTTACGTTGAGTGAGGACTGACGAGGGGTGAGGGAGGACGTCGACATTTTGTGACCATTTCGCTGCATCATATAATTTCTTTTTAGCACAATTTACTTTCGTTAACCGCATCACGTATCACCTACGGCCGTGTCCGCGACAAAGCCACGCTCCGTTTTTGAAGTAAAACTTCTTTACGCACGCTTGACTTGGGGATTAAGCTGGTGAATGCGTGACGAGAGCATTACGAAAAGCGTGTTCGGGCGAGGCGAACGGAAGATAGAAAGAGAGAGAGTTACGTTTCGTATATTACTGTAGGGGCAAGAGAGAGAGGTGCGAGCACACATTTTCTTTCTCTCTTTCTCTCATAGCTCATTCGTAGGTATATCTAAGACACAGTGCAGGGCTATAGATGGAGCTAAAGAAGTTTTACTTCAGTCGTGTGGTCTAAAGCACACTCGTTTTTGTCCAGTACACTCTGCTGCTAAGCTGATCAAACTGTTAATCTAAAATAAGAACTCATGATACCAACGCATAAATTATATTCCAATACAATGCAAAATACATTTTGAACAATGTCTTCAAACGTCGTAAAGATACCTGTTACGCAAGTACTATAAATAAATAAGTTTGAAAGAAATCAATATTGTATAACTAACTTATGGAAGTGAGAGCTGGGTATGGCAGAGAGAGCATGAAAGTAGAATAAATGCGGTCGAGATGCGAGCACTGCGAAAAATTTGTGGGATAACGCTTGCTGACCGCGTTCGAAATGATGACGTACGAAAGAGAGTTGGACTGGAAGAGAGTGTCGGTGTTAAGATAAGAAAGGGCATGCTCCGTTGGTTCGGACATGTAGAAAGAATGCAAATGAAAGAATGACGAAACAGATATACAATGCGAAAGTGGAAGGATGTAGGAGCCGAGGAAGACCAAGACTAACCTACCATGACCAAATTGGTCGTGTTTTATCAGAAGGTGATGTCAGGAGCCTTAGGAACCGGCGAGCGTGCATGATAAGAGCTATGAATGTGAAAGAAGCGAGTGAAGTGTGTAAGGACCGCGTGTTATGGCGCTCGGTTCTCTGCCTACCACGCAAGGGACCTGGCGTGAAGATATACATACATACAATATTGTAAGCGGGGAATTACAGCGGTTTATTTTTATATGTTCCCGATTTGGCGACGTTGTAGAAGCAATGGTCACGGAATGACTGAAGACGCGAGTAGATGTAGACGAGCTCGGTGGTGCAGTACTTTGACAACGCTCGTAGGTTTGATTCCCTCACAGGACATAGATTTGTGTGCATGAACATATCTGTTTGGTCTGGGTGTTTTTATGAGAGCTAGGGCATCAAAGCAACGCGTCTGGGGAAATACCTCCACCTCACAAAAAACCGCAGCCTAATAATTCTCTGGAGGATTCTGGATCTGTTGTGTTCCTGCGTGTGAGTGAGGTCACCAGTAAACTCCTAAGGAGTTACGCATCATATACATCGCGGGAGTGATAGGTACTTATTATATTGAAAGCGTTTTACAAAGGTAGGGCATATGCTTGTATGCTTCCCGACGTTGTATAAAAAAAAGATGTTACTGCATGAAGGGCAGCAAAAGAGTAGACAGATATGTTTGCCGAAATATCGGGGAAATACTAAAACAAATCGCTGTATGTCCCGTACTTGATATGGATATGAACAACCTTGTAAAAAAATATACAATAACCCAGAATAAAAACTATTTTAAAATCTGCAAATATACGCACAGGAAACTAATCATAATGAAATAGATAAAAATTGTGTTTGTACTTATATACGCACGAAAGAAGTTAACTCCAATTGTCTCCAATAATTTCATCCGGCGTGCTTGTAAAAGACAATGATAATATATTAATAAATTATCAATAAATATTATTCACCACCGAATATAATTTAAAGAGACATATATAAATATTTGTATAAAAATATTTATATATAAATATATTTTATCTGTACTGATATAAAACGGGTGAGTACATATTGTTTTATATAATAACATTTAATATATTTAATGTTATTATATAAAACAATAACGTTCAATAACGTTCATAAGATATAATTTTGATTTGACACAATCGTTACGGTATAAATATTTAATAGCTATAATATTCATAAAATTTTCATTTTAAAAAGCATAAAATAATTTTTATTTCGTTTATGTAAACTAACTATCACCTGCTATACAATTTGTGCGGTATACACGTCACTTAGTACACCATTCAAACATTGTACTGTTTAAAAGATATATCAATCAAAATGTATACAACCACGGTAGTGCCGTTAGTAGATGCATGCCGTTGCTGGCATGGTTGCTCCGGTCGTCTCTGCCTCGGTTGCTGCGGTCGTCTCTGTGAATGTCCGTCATCTGAAATATGAACCGTGTACACCGGCCACCGTAGCTGCCCTGACACGTGTTTCGCATCTCCACGAGGTATCTTCAGGCGCTCTAGATGTTAGTTAGACGTTAGAATTGCCAAGAGGGGAAGTCAATTCCAAAACTTCCTATTCCTACAAATTTCTTCTGATTAAATTCTTGAGTTCCAAGGCAGCTGTAGTTTAACCCTCGGGACAGCAATGAATTTTACTGTTCATTGCCTTTTTGGTCGCTGCTGTTAATTCTGGCTACACAGGAGACACACTGGTGGGTATGAGTGGTGGGCCTGTCCCGTAAAAAAGAAGTCGTTAGAATAACACGGATTCGTAGCACTTTACCATTCAAACTACAAAATCTTTTTCCAAATTAATATTACATACATTTTTAAAATCTGTCAAGGGTTTCGATGATAATTATTAAAGTTAATTGCGTTTCCGTTTAGTATATATATTTACACGTAAATATTTCTAAGGACGCACACTTTGAAAAATGTCTGTAATGTTCAACAATAGCGTGCAACAAAGGCGGCATGTGGAGAGTATTGTGTCTCTTTTTAAAAATCCCTGCAATGAGTAAAAATAGTATTTACCTTCACATAAACTATCGCAATTACTTTTTTATAGAGTGTATATTCGTTCTATCTAACTCTAAGGCCCTAGGGCACATAAAACATAACCTTTAAATGCTCAATTCAAGCTGAAAATACTTGAAAATCCCTTTGACATTTGAAGAATATTTTTCGATGTTAGGTTAAGATGGGTCCTTCATAGATAGAGTGAACTTTCATGGAGAGATGAGGATGTCTCGTGGAGAGGCGAAACATGTGTCGTAGAGACGATCAGGGCTGCAACGGCGACGAGTGCATGCGGTCCTTGTTCCGGACGGCGGCAATTGCCCGCCCGCAGTGACGACCACAGCAGCCGAGACAGAGAGGACCAGAGCAGCCATGGCAGCAATGCTATGCACTGTTGCGAAATAACGCCTGAATTTATTAACTATAGAGTGAATTCTATAGATTCTAATTATTACATGTTCACGCCAAGTCCCTTGCGGGGTAGGCAGACAGGATCGGGCGTCATAAGACTAGACGCCATAATTATTACATAGATATATTTATTCAGAGTCGCAGAGAGATGTTGCTAATAAAACTAACCGTTTTACATATTGACGAGCTCGGTGGCTCGTGGGTTCGCTTCCCACATAACAAACATTTGTGTGCATGAACATATCTGTTTGTTTTGGTAAGTGTGTTTCTATGTATCATAAGTAGAACAAGAAAATAAATGTATTTACGTTGTTTATCAGTTGTCTAGTATCCATAATACAAGTTTCGCTTACTTTGGGGCTAGATGGCGCTGTGTAATTTGTCCGACAATATACATTTATTTATTATTATTATATATATGTAGTAGCAATATCTAAACAATTACAATAATATAATACAATGCGATTCGTGATCTTGACGCGAGCGAAACGGAAGGCAATCGCTAGTTTGAATAAATATTGTATTTCTCCAATTGTTCGTATGTCCATTCTTCATCCGAATCTTCATACGCTTTATAAACTGGCTCTGAAAGTAGGTAACAATTTTCAACATAAGACCTTTTAATACAAGATAGTGAAAACAAGTATACGACCTTTGGATATGGGTTGCTAAAGAAAAAATTCGTCAACATTTTCCTGGTAACCTTATTCGCACAGGAACACAACAACCCTCGAGAAGATAGATTCTCGCAGACTCGTTTGCTACAGGAACCCCAAGTAAATGTGCTCCACGCAATACCTAACATATGTTCGTATCTTGTGATATTCATTCGACTCCTTATACATCTGCTTCTCTCCATGAATTTGCAATATTAACATGAAGTATTCGAATTAAAAAATAATTATGAAAACCAAACCAAAATCTACTCGATGATATTTAGTACTCGTATATATTTTGATTATAAGTATGGTCCTATTTTTTTCAAAACATAAACTTGGGTGGTGTTTCTTTTATTTACGTGTGTACTAATGTATTACAAGCGTTTATGGGGTACGATAACTGCTTTACTGATGTATGATATGTATAGATGTTGTATGGATGGTGGGTCGTATGGTTATATGCTTCCCGATGTTGTATAAAAAAAAGTTGATATGAATTTATTGCAATGTTTTGTTTTTATGAGCCCGGTGACGCAGTGGTTATGTTATTTTGACACCAACGCTCGTAAGTTCGATTCCCACACAAGACAAACATTTGTGTGCATGAAGATGGCTTGGTTTGGGTGTTTTTAAGAGTGGTTAGGTGCAGCAAAGCAGCCCGTCTGGGGAAGTACATCCACATTACAAAAAAGTTCAGCGAAATAACAACTCCCTGGAGGGTTGTTGTGTTCCCGCGTGTATGTGACGTCATCGGTAAGCTCTTTAGGAATATCTTTCAGTAATGAAATATTTTTGAAGTGAAAACTTCTTTAGCGGCGTTGTGCACTTTTTGGGATGAGTAAAAAATGTGAAACTCGCGTCAGGACACGTGAACCTGACCGTAAGATTTTGGTGAGAATTAGAACTTAGTTCGCTGCAGCGCTAAAACATTAGTTACCTCTAATTAAACAATTTGAAACGTGAAGCGCTAGATCGTTCATAGGGTATTATTTTCTAGCGACCAAAACATTGTAAGCGCCATGAAATTGTTGGCGTTTACGCGTTTCGTTCAACGTAGTTTAACAACATCGCTGTTTGGTTTAAGCGGCGCAGGGCACTTGCGCGAGTGTGCGTGTGTGTTTGACTTTTAGAGATTGGCGATGATGATGCTGGTAATGATGATGGTGTAAGAGTCGTTGAAATTATGGATGAAAGTTGATTTTTCTGAGAGATAAACTTTTTAATGTAAAATAATTGTAATAGTTCTGAAGTGTTAAATTTTTAATGTAATATAAATTGTCATGTTTGTGTACGATAGCGCAATAAATGAATATTGTATTTTACCACATACATAATAGTACTTTCATACTGATAAATAAAGCAATTCGTGCGAAATGATTCCCTAACCATTCCAAAATATTCAAAAATGCACTACGTTAATGTTCAAGTTTTCACTTCTGCCGGCACTCCCGGAGTGCAACCAGTTTTTTTTGTAACATCGGAGTTCATTGACATTTTTTACTCCATCGGCCGATGCGTCCGAGTAGAAGAGAGACAGCGGCAGTACACAACTTCCACGTGAACTGTTTTGTCAACTGTTGAATGTTTTCTTATGACGTTATCTTGTAAAATTATCCTCCGTAAACTGACTTTACAGACAACCAACTTTTTTTAGTGGGGTATTCATATTGCCTCGGAATGCCATATTCGGAACGGATTCGAAAACTTTAACTCAGATTTTTGACATTTTGACAGATAATATTTTCGATTACTATTCGAATAGGTACAGCGTTTCGTCACAATATGAATATTTTTTCATTACATTTGGCGACGAATGAAACAAGTTGTGCAGACTAGTAAGTGTGACAGTATTAAATAATTTACGTTCGAGAACTCTAGTCTCGAGCTCGAGTAGTAGATTGATGAGCTCGGTGGCGGAGTGGTAAGGCTACTTTGACACTTGCTTGTGAATTCGATTCCCACTTACCATTCTTCCCATTCTAAATGTTTTTCAATATTTTCCTTTTGAGGATAGCGTGCTCTACCCCCATGTGTATACATTGTAATCTTTACTCATGTGTGTTCCGCCTTCTAATGCGATGAATGGCGGAATAAATTTGAGACAAAATGAGCTGCTTTGATTTGTTGGGGGCTATCAGAATGTCTGTCACAATACACATAGGGCAGGAGAATAAATGTATACACATAGGCGACAAGAACATTTTCATTTGACCAGTACCAGAACCGGCTACAGGTAAGTGGTTCAAGTTAAAGGTTGAGATCAGTAGAGCCCGTGTTGAGCGAAATACGATAAATAAATGTAAACCAATCAATGTTTGACTTTCGTAATAAAGTTTTCGTAAAAGTATCACTCACGCGATGTCATTTCCGCTGCTAACACAGCAACTCCTTATATTTAATTAACACGCAGGAATACAACAACCCTTCAAGGAGTTTCTATTTGGCAGCGGTTTTCTGCGGGTAGAGGTACTTTTCCGTATGGGCTGTTTTGATGCGCCCTACTTCTTTTAAAACACACAGCCCAAGACAAACAGATAAGTTCATGTACACAAACGTTTGCCCTGTGTGGATCGTGGGAATCGAACCCACGAGAGTTGGTGTCAAAGTAGCGTTATTAACCACTGCATCATCGAGCTCGTCACCCGAGTTAACAGGTCAACAGTTTATAAGGACGGAAATCGCACAGACGCGCGCACCGATCCGTCCTCGTCGGTGCGAGATTAAGTGCATGCGACGGTGGAGCCGTCACCCACCACGCAACGCTAAACCCGGAGGGACGAAGAGAACTGAGTGTCGTATAGGCACATGGAATGTGAGAGGTGGATTATAAGATGAGATGAATGAGTTGATAGATATAATGAACGAGAGATGCCTAGATGGTTTGTGTGTGTCAGAGACCAAGCGAAAGGGAAGCAACACCGAAGATCTGCCTCGTGGCATGATGGCCCTGTGGTCCGGGGCGAACCAGGACATTCATGTCAACGCTGGCGTAGGTGTCGTGCTTTCATCTCGCTTGGCCGCTGGTGTGAAAGATTACGATTTAGTAGGGCCAAGACTTCCCTGGGTCAAGATAAAGCTGTGGACACGCGAGTTTTTATGGTTGCAGCATATGCTCCTGTGAGCTCTACTAATTCCCAGGAGCTCGAGAAGGAGGGTATTCTGGATTTGGCTGAAGCGAAGCAGTTACGAGGCTGTGTTTGGTCCATACGGAGATAAGAGAGTGAACGATGCTGGTAAGTTACTTTTAGACGTATGTATGAAACGGGACCTCCTTGTGTTGAACACGCTCTTCCATCACAAGGATATTCACACTTACACATGGAGACGGAATGAACAGAAAAGTGTGATTGATATGATTTTGATAGATGGACCTCTCCGAACGTCGTTAATTGGATACGAGAGCCTTCAGAGGTGTTACTCTTAAAACGGACTGGTGATACGCCGGTTTGTGGGCCTTTTCAAGAAGTAGAGGCACAGGTGAGTACGTATTCCTTTCGGAGATCATGAAATAATAAGAAGTAAAAGATGAAAGTACAAACGTATGTCTAGTCAGTGAAAGACATGCGAATGCTAGTCTTTCCGAGTCAGAAACTCTGTAGGCGAATGTTCCAGAAGAAAGTATGGTGGACAGTGTGAAAGAAGCATGTGGATGCCCAAAGGGACGTAGAACACTGACAGGAGTTGTCTGGTGGAATGCGGAGGTTGAATCCTCCGTGGAAAAAAGAGGAAAGCGTGGCTGGATTACGTATCATCTGTGCACCAGAGTGATGATATGAAAGAGAAGAATAAAGAAATATAACGTCGATGCAAGAATGAAACCAAAGTTTTAGTGAAAGAGAAGCTTGAAAGACTACTTATGAAAGAGGAAGAGACGCTGACGAAGAACTTCGAGGTGAAACAGACAGGGATGCATTTTGTCGGCTCCGCTATTCATCCTGTATCTGGAGAGTTGTATCAGAAAATAAGAAATATGACTGTGGGAATGCGAATTGGTGACTCAGTGGTCAAGTGGCGGATAGTTGAAGCAACTTATTAAAAGTAAACATCCGGGTTATACGTCTCAACTTGAACCAAACCATGCGACGAGTACAAACGAGTGTAAACTTTTAGTGGTAGAACATTATACACTACTAATCACCTTCCGAAAAGTCAGTGGGCCTCACGGCGATTGGTTCAGGACATGGCGGCTTAATTTGCACCACAACATCCGGTGGTAAAGGCTTCTTTGACTTCATGGACGCCTCTGGAGCTGGTTGTGGTTTCTGCAAACAAACGGCGTGGTTAGAGGTTAGTTCAAATCTCATTCTGCAGTTTTTTATATCACTAAGCTGGCGAACAAGTGCCTTCTTGGTAAGCAGTTACCGAAACTTATGGCCATCTGCAACACCAGAGGCGTTATTCGTGCGTTGGCTATAAAAGCCTCCTCATTTTTGAAGAACCTCGTTCTGTAGTCTATTCGAAAACCTCAGCAGGGAGTTAATTCTATAGTTCCGAAAAGAAAATTTCTTTGAAACCGCACAGAAGCGGTCCATCTTCTCCGATGAAGTAAAGATAAATAGCGCATCACCAAAAGGACTTTAATAAGAAGTTAAGAGAGGTAGGGCGCCTCAAATTACGTAGGTGGGGGAGACCTCCACTTCACAGAAAACCGCAGACAAATAAATCTCAGAGAGTTGTAGCTCCTAAGGAATTGCTTGTATGTTTCCCTCCGTAGAAAAGCAAGTTACAAACTTTCTAATAAAAAATGTACAATTAGATGCTTTATAGTTACTGATTAAGAATATTATACAGAATTGCAATTACACTGCAATTCTTCAGAGCGGATTTATGTTCTGGCGAGTGATTGGGGTTTGGCAAAACAACAATATCAACGGACGCATGCTTGTATATTACCCGATGTTTTATGAAAAAGAAAAACCTTTTGCGGCCACCGCGATGAAGGCTGTGAAATTTGTTGAGTAGTAGATTGGGATGATTCTGGAATAGGGCGTGGTTTCGTTGTTGTAGGTTGGGTTGGACGTGCCGGCGTCTGCTTCACTTGTGCTGTGGGTTGAGCTTGTTTAGGCGATTGCACTGTGGATGCTGCTACTGGTTTCGTCTGTTGTCTTGCTGTGTTTGGTTTTGTTGCTGCTGGAATCAAATTTCAAATGTGAATATTAAGAACTGCTTTGCTTATAGATTTTTCTATATATCTATCCGCATCTTCACGTCATATCCTTTGCGGGACAGGCAACCTGGACGTCGGAAAGGCTCCTGACATCACGGTTCTAGTAGGTGACACTTCCTCGGCTATTACATTCAACACTACAACATGAAAGTTGAAGTTTCATGTAGTAGGTATATCTGTACATCATTCTTTCCTCCTGCATTTTTTCAACAATCCCAAATCAACGGACCGTGTTTCGTCTCATCTTAATACCGATAATATTTTTCAGACCAACCTTCTTTCTTACATCATCATTGTAAACGAGCATTAACCCTTCGAAACCCGGGTGGTCGTATATGACCGCGAAATGTATGGGAAAACGTATATAACGGGTTCTGACTGCTCAAATACAATACACGCTCGAAATACAAGCACTACGCTTGTATTTCGAGCGTGTTTATTCTACTTTCATGCTCTATCTGCCGTACACAGCACTTGCTTACTTACTTACTGCCTAGAAGTTTCCCAACGCTACATTCACACTACGTCTAACGCTTTTAAGCTTTTAAGGGTCATATAGTGGCGTTAAATGGCTTATATATTTCCTCAAGAATTGGGCTACAGGCCCACTACTCATTCTCACCACTATATCTCCTGTATAGCCAGAATTAACAGCAGCGACCACCAAAAAGGCAATGAACAGTGAAGTTCATTGCTGTCCCGGGTGTTAAACTACAGCTGCCTTAGAACTCAGAACGAATTTAATCAGAAGAAGAAGAATTGGGCTTTAAACAATATCTCAATTTTAATTTAAGACATTGAAAAGTGTAAGAGATATTTTACAAATTGGTTTTGATAACATGCTTTTATATATTTATTTAATGAACACCAACATAATAAATATCAATACTATAATACATGGGGCACACTAAAAGTTTTGCACTTCTAGCTAATCGGAACTATTTGAATTTCGAATGTTATATTTTTTGAAACGTTTGAACCTACTTAGTAATAAAAAAAAACAATTGGCGGGAAATCATTTGTCAATTGTTTTTTATCACACATCAAAGCTCTACGTACGCAACGAAAATGGAATTGAGTCGAAAAGATTTTAGAGCGATAATTTTTTATGATTTTAAAAGTTCTCTCTCTCCGCAAGACTGTGCTGCTCGTCTTCAAAATGCTTTTGGGAGAGAAGCACCTTCTTTGAGCACCGTGAGGCGATGGTTAGCTGAATTTGAGAGAGGTCGAGTTTCTTTACATAACGAATTTCGTGAAGGGCGGCCTTCAACTGCCGTCAACGTAAATAATGTGGCTGCTGTTAAGCGGCTAATTGAAGAAAACCCGCGGATTACCTATGAGACAATTCGAGAACTATTGGGGATAGGTATGAGCCAAATTCAGAAAATTTTACACGAAGAATTGTAAGTTCGGAAACTTTGTTGTTGTTGGATCCCTCATGAACTGACAGCGGAGCAGAAGCGGGCTCGCGTGGAATGGTGCTCACAGATGCTACTGAAGTACGACCACGGACATTCTAATGCTGTTTATGACATTGTCACAGGAGACGAAACGTGGATTTATTGTTTTGAACCCGAAAAAAAAACAGCAATCTTGTGAATGGGTGTTTGAAAATGAGAACAGGCCAACAAAAGTGAGGCAGGCGAGAAACGTTGGTAAAAAAATGATCGCGTTTTTTTTCTCAGCTACGGGTCCCATCTGCACAATTCCACTTGAATATCAAAAGAGTGTTAATGCCGAGTGGTGTTCTACCATTTGTTTACCCAGGGTGTTAGAAAAAGTTAGCGAAAGACGACCAAAAAGCCGCGTTCTCCTACATCATGACAACGCTTCTTCACACACGGCCAACAAAAGAAAGTCATTTTTAACTTCCGAAAAAGTACAACTCGTTACCCATCCTGCGCATAGCCCCGACCTAGCACCCTGTGATTTCTGTATTTTCCTCAAAATCAAAGATTTGATGAGAGGTTTCACTTTTACCAACTCCGAAGAGGCATCACTGCCTCTTCGGAGTTGGTAAAAGTGAAACGTTCGTTCAATCAGCACGTAGAAAACATGCCATCAGATCTGTAAAAATTGTTTAAAATGTAAAGGAGAGTATTTTGAAAAGCAATAAACATAATATTTTGGTTATAACATGTTGTTTTTTAAGTTACGCAAAACTTATAGTGTGACCTACGTATAAGGCCCAATGACATGTACGTTCAGCTTAATGTTATTATAATTACAGGTGAAGAGTGCATGCGTTTTTTGAAACATCAAAAAATTAAATAGGATTGAAATTAAAAAGGTAAGTATTATATATATATTATATTATTATAGCTCTACGGAAAACGTAAACTAAGAAAGGAAAGACTTTTTAAAGTTGTGAATGCCATTCACGAATAGATCAAAATCTAGTCTTGGATATGCTGTTAAACTCTTTAATGAAGCGGTTTAAAGGTGCGTTTTGTCCAAGGTTGGATCAGCTATATTCAACCACGAGAATGTTAAATTTCGATAGCCGCGGAAGCCTTGATGGCACTAAGAATGGGAGCGTTTGTAACAATTCCGGGACATCGAGGATGCCCTTTGCTAGTTTGTACAAGAACATCAAATCGTAAGTGCGTACGTCTTCGATCTGAGACACATCTAATTTTGAAGTAATTCAATCTACCTTCGTACTTAATAATATTCTTACAATAAAATTCAGGTTACTGCCACATAATCGTTTTTGAGTACTTTCAATCCTCTTTACATCATAAAATGGATTCCAGACCCAACTGCAGTACTCCAAACCACTAGGGACAATCGCGTTAAATAAAAGAATTTTAGTTTTAGGAGACTTACTTCGGAGAACAAATCCAAGATATTTAAAGCTCTCGAACAAATCACATCGATATGGACATTATATCTTAGTTTACTATCCAGCAATACATCGAGGTCTTTCACAATGTCGATAGTTTTTAAGATATCATTCTTGATTTTGCATTTATAGTCAGTATTTTTTTTTTCTTTAGAAGTGAATACGGAAGCACTTGGAAACATTCAGATCCATCTTGTTTTCCTCACACCATTCCATTAAACTACAAAGATACTTATGTAATAGGTTAGCATCTGTAGGGGTATCTACGACTCTATAAAATTATTAATATAAGTCATCTGCAAAAAGAAGATAATCAGAATTTGGGAAGCACTTGCCGATGTCGTTGATGAAAACGTTAAATAACAAGGGTGCCAAATGTGACCCCTGAGGCACCCCAGAGCCAGCCGAAGAAGTATTTGAAGAGTAACCGTTAACCACAACTTTAAAGGTTCTATCTGCCAGATACGAGCGACACCAACCCAGCAATAGTTCGCCGATGCCATGTCTATGGAGCTTGCGGAGTAAAATACCATGGTTTACCGGTCGAAGACCTTGCTGAAGTCGGTGTAAATCGCATCTACCGAAGAGCGGTCAACGTGTTTACGGGAGGTAGAGTTTATAAATGAGGTGAGGTTAGTTGCCGTAGATCGATAAAAAACTGCTACCTTCGAAAGATAAACTTTTCCTTATCTGCAGTATAGAGCAAAAACATAATTCACTTCAATCACAATTCCTTCACGGTGTTAATCAAAAATCTACGTCAGAGATACTTTTCAGGTATGATTTAACTATTACAACTTGCAAATATGTATAATATTGTTACTTTTATCTAAAAGAACAGATAGCTGTAGAGTGGGTCATAGATTAAAAATTTAAAATATATTGCTTTTTAATATCTTTTTGTGTATGAATTCGATGGTATTTATAAATAATGTACTTATTACACGAAAAAAGATTTTTTTAACATATCGTATTTTTTTTATCCTTATTATTTGACTTTAACCATTTTAGATTTTTTTTTTAATAAAACAGCCTATAAAACCGCGCGCACAATCAGTTTTCACTTAGTACGCGATACGAGCGTCAGCGATACGTGCACGGCTACGTCCTGTAGGTGGGAGGACCCCCACCTACAGGACGTAGCTCGTGCTCTTATCCTCCCGTGGCGACCAACATTAGTGATTCGTGCCTGTCGGCGAGTAAATAATTACATAGCGTGATCGTAACTGTTTGATTCTTACCTAGTTACCTCTGAACATTTATGAACGTAACATTTATAATTCTTTTATTATCGGAAGGGTATCACTAGATCGGCCCCGATAGAATTAAGAATGTCTGATGATGAGTACTATAAGGAATCAATGGAACTCTGCAAATATTGTAATCATTCGTAGATACCTAAGAGAATTCGTGTATTTGCATTGGATCAGTATCATTTAGTCAAGCGGCAGTGATGATGGAGTCTACTGCTTCTGGCACATGGAGCTCTTTAATTATTATTAAATTGTATATTAACACTGTTCTGTACAATAAAGAACATATATTTATATATATAAATTACGTTTTGACATTATTAACTCAGCATTGCACCTGCAAAAGCAGGTACCATCAGCTGTATTTAGGCTTCAACCGAAATCCGCGTTATTTACGGAATTTATTTATACAACTAAATAAAATTTAAAGGCATTATCTTTGCTACATCTACATTATGCTTTTTGAAAAAATCAAACATGCCATTTTTTATATTTTTTCATGTGTCTGTTTGCTCGTTCATCATCGTTAATCTCCGAAAGCGGATATTAATAGGTCTTCACTGGTATAAGTTTCTTTCAGGAATGGATTGCAAATAGAAATATAAAGTCTATTCATATTCTTTAAACAATGTGCCTGCTGTACGGAAAACAAACGACAGAGATATAACCGAGCAGTTGCAGCAGCAAGAATGTATAAATCTCTCATTCACTCACAGACAGAACAGCATTTTTTCTTGGTAGCTTCAGTTGGGTGTTACATATGAAGAGGGATCATTGAAATAAAGTGCTTATATTCAATACAATAATTATCAAAAAGTGTCATACAAAATAGTAAAACGCTCAAGTTTCACACACAGAGAGCGTGCGTTGTAGTGTGTGTCAAAATGTAGTCGTATTTGCGATCGCTGAACTTTCCAGGTTGAGTGAAATGACACGCTCTTTGAATTTTTGAAATTTGGTCCGAACACCGTTACAGTTAAATATGATTTAAGACATGGATATTTACGTTTTTTATGAATTGATCTTGTGTTAGACTTTTAAAGTCTAAAATAGGATTGAAGACAATGAAAGGTACAATATTTTGAAGTGACAACTTTTTAATATTGTACCTTGGGAGGGTAAACCGCTTCGTAACGTAACGCGTTACGGCGCCAGTCTGTCTGGCTTTCCTTTCTCTCACGCATACGGCAGCGGATTAGTTTAAGTGATAACTTCTGTCGGGCGTCCCGAGACGCACATTTTTTTGAAGTGATAACTTCTTATAGGAGGGCAAACCGCTTCGTTACGTAACGCGTTACGGCGCCAGTCTGTCTGGCTTCCATTTCTCTCACGCATACGGCAGCTTTAATTATATGTAGATTAGTTTAAGTTATCACTTCTGTCGGATGTCCCGAGACGCACACGTTTTTTTTCTTATCTTAACATCGACACTCTTTCAGACCAACTCTCTTACATCAGTTACGAACGCGATCAGCAAGCATTACTTCATAAATTTTGTACAATTTAGTACTTCTGTCGGGCGTCCCGAGACGCACACGTTTTTTTTTTCTTATCTTAACATCGACACTCTTTCAGATCAACTCTCTTACATCAGTTACGAACGCGATCAGCAAGCATTACTTCATAAATTTTGTACAATTTAGTACTTCTGTCGGGCATCCCGAGACGCACACGTTTTTTTAAATAGTTATTGGGGTTTCTTGTCATGTTTTGTAGGATAAAGAGTGATTGCTTTCATTGTTTCATTTGTGATTGAAGATATTGGAAGTGATTATAGCATTAGTCTAGGCGGCGGATTCTTACATACGTGTACATACATACCTTGTTTTGTAATAGCCGGTTTGGTCATTAGTATCGGTTTCGCCGTGATTTGAGGTTTTCCTTCTGTTTGTTTAGTTGCGGGTATTTTTGGTTCTGATTTTTCCTTGGGTATACCAGGCGATGAGGTTGATCCTAGAATAAATATTTTGTGTTATGCTATTGACATTAGGTTTATACATTATAAGTTGAAAATTTTCGCAGGTACTCTGATTCCAAGGGCCATTCATGCACATGGGACCATTGAGATATTATGGTACGGTAGTACATAGTAGTTCAATGTATGGGGCTTATTTTTAGGGTTCCGTACCCAAAGGGTAACAGACGGACGGACAGCGGAGTCTCAGTAATAGGGTTCCGTTTTACCCTTTGGGTACGGAACCCTAAAAACACGTAAAGGTGTAGATATCACTCCCGTGAGTGCCACCTCAGGAGCCCTTTTGGAGGTGTCAGTCACTCGCAAAAATTCCAAGGCCCTCGAGAAAAGAGAGTAGCAAAATCTTACCTTCTCGTCTGTTCTTCAAAATGATGTCTAACTCAGTCAAGGTAGCTGTGAACAAAATTTAATTTTATTAATAAGAATTTATAAAGAATTACAGTTTCTAACTTATTTTGTTTGTTTGTAGTCAATCGATTGTAATAAAAGCTTTTATAGCTGGTAGTTTGTTTACTTGCAAATGACGTCACGCACTCCGAGATCAATGCGACAAATGAGATCAATGCGACATTTACGCGGTATTTTTAAATAATCATTTAATATAATATCGAGTTTTTAAACGTTTATTCATTAAAAAATGTATATTTGACGCCATTTTTATGATTGTACATAGATATGATTAATTTGAATCACTTTTTGAAATGTTGGTGACCCTCTATTTTATTAGTTACTAGCTGAAGCCCGCGGCTTCGCATGCATGAGATTTGGGCTTTTAGTAGCCTTTATTTCTCTACAGGTCTGAAATTCTTTCTGTTTGAAAAAAAAAACGAAGTTCAGGGTCGTAGTCGATTCAATTTTCATACAGCGCCATCTATTGACTTTTACGGGAGGCAACGTATATTTATTTTATTTTTATTATATAAAAATGCGCAGTTATTTTATGTCACAAAAATACGTGTTCTGTGTAAATAATAAAAATAAAATTACAAAGTTCCCCGAACGGGAAGATATTTCCCCCTAATTTTAAACGTTTTTCATATTTTATGCAGGAACCCTAAATATTTACGGAATAAAAAGTACCCTATATTCTGCTCTGAACAGTTCTCCCTACCAGTGAAAGTCCCGTCAAAATCGGTTCGGCGATTTCGAAGATTAGCCCGGACAAACAAACAGACAGACAAAAAAGTAAAAAATGCGTATTTAGGCTTTGGTAACGTGAAAATAATAATATGAGCTTAAGATAAAGGCTTTATTTTGAAATCACAGACAAACACTTCAATTTTATTCTTATGTATGTATAGTATCTTCTGTATGTATAGATTGTAGTTCGATTGTGTAGCCAGTGTACCCGTGAGACAAATTAATGGGCCCATACAGTTACAGCCATATTGAGCAGCGATAACCCAGTGGATAAAGTACCGACCTATTCGACGGTCCCTGGTTCAGAACCTCGTGCTTGCATTACTACTAAAATTCTTGTTTTCGAATTTATATACATACTAGCTGCTGCCCGCGGCTCCGCCCGCGTGGAGTCAAATAACGTAGCCTATGTGTTAATCCAGATCATAATCTATCTACGTGCCAAATTTCATTCAAATCCGTTCAGCCGTTTAAGCGTGAAAGAGCAACAAACATCCATACATACAAACTTTCGTATTTGTAATATTAGTAGGATTTGTAATTATCACTTGCTCAGCGATGAAGGAAAATATCGCGGGGAAACCCGCACGTCCAAGAAATTATATTTCGAATGACGTGTAACGTAACCCAAGAAAGGTCTCGTTTTCTCTCTGTGTAGTGAAGGTTAGACGGTAGTCGCTTTTATGTAAAAATATATTATTTTTAAATAAAAAAAACCGCCTTCCAAAAACATCCAGGAACTAAAAAGCGAAAAATAACACAATTACTTACGATTTTTGGAGTCGGTGCCAGTATACTGATATTATCAATTGATATTGTGCGGCTGTCACCGACCATTAGTTCCTGTGTGTTTTTTGAAGGCGGTTCTTTTTATACAAAAATAATTTATTTTTTGCTTTTTAGTAGTGTAAATAAAACAGAGATTGAAAGTTCTCATTAAAAACTTTTGCGGAAGGGAATCCTATTTTTATCTTTATCTGTATATATATTTTTGTTTTGATTTTCTCAAAAAGCACTGAATCAATTTCGATAAAATTTAAATGGGCCACCTCTGAACTATGAACCTACCAAACAAAAAAAGAATCATCAAAATAATTCATAATTGGCGGAATGATCGCGTAACAAACAAAAAAAAAACAGTTGAATTGAGAACCTCCTCCTTTTTTGAAGTCGGTTAAAAATCAGTAACTTCGCAAAATCCTTAGGCTTAGGTAGCGGCCGACGCCAATTCTAATGGATTTGGGAATGGGATAGCGCGAGAAAGAAGAATGTATTCTACAACTTATTGAATTATGAATATTAAAAGTAAAAATAATGTCAGGAGCACTAGGGACCCGCGAGTGTGCATGAACAGTAGGCCGATCCTACTACAAAACTGCAACTGCAGCGCGGCGTGTGTCGAAATGCGTACATTTTGACGTTTCGTCAAGCGATCTGACAACAGCGACGTTTAACAAACGTCAAAATGTACGCATTTTGATACACGCCGCGCTGCAGTGCAGTTGCAGTTTTTTAGTAGAATCGGCCTAAAGACCTATGAATGTCAACATTCTTTATGCAAGTATGTTTGAATATGCAAATTACCTGAAGTAAATGTTCATAGATTATTTAATGTCCATAATTTTCGTTCAAAAGACCAAAGATAAATTTTTAAAATGAAGATCTAATTACAACAAATTCCGAGTGTTAAGTGAAGAAACGCTACATGAAAACAAATGCTGGGTCTGCTTCAACTGACTACGCTAATACTTACATTCATTTATTGAAGGAAGACTATCTTTAGATTTCTTGGATGTAATGGAAACAGCATTCGATGGCTTATGGCTCAATGATGCAATGAATTTGTTCGCTGAGCTTGATTGTCCTGCAAAAAAATACATAACAATAAATTAAAAAAACTGGACTTTAAACCATTGATAAAGTTCATCTAGTTCATTCTTCCATTACCAGACTACCTCTGTAGTTCCATATTATTATATTGACATTGTAAATATCTAGAATTGACCAGTAATGCAAGAAATAGAAAACCAACTACGAAATTTGAAAATGGAACTCTCAGGGAGTATGCAACTTTTTGACGTGAAAGGTTTGTGGTGAAAGACGTGACTTTGACACCAACACTTATGAGGTCGTACATATATATAGACAGCATGATATAACAGAGAATATTACCAGCAGATTTACAGTTGTCTAGAGAATTGTTGTTTATGGTCTTTTGTAAAGGAACTATTAGGAGTAGTAGTACCTCCTTAGTATTTTCGCTATTTTGTCGTTAAATTGTGGCTGTGCTCTACGTCTCTTTTGCCAACGCTTCGTAAGCCAATCGAAGGGATGCGTAAGCGTGCAGGTGATATTGGTTTTAACTGTAAAAATGTAAATTCTATCAATATCAAAACAAAATGTAATTTTCTTACCTCGTGATTCTCTTCCCACGAGACGCTCATGTTCTTCTTTCTTGTTTATTGGATTCACTGGTATATAAAATAAAATGATTAAATTAAGATAATAGATTATATAGAACAGAAATGAAGTTAAAAGGTGTTAAATTGCGAAAGTTTATTTAGAAATTTAAGCCGAGAAGTCGCATATAGCAGGTCATTCGAAATAAAAAATAATGATTATTTTGTTTAGGCAAAATAATATATTTAACATTGTTTGAAGATATATACTATCTTGTTACATCCTTTACTGGGTATACAAATGTATTGGTAATTATCGGAACAGGGGTGGTTAAAAACACAAAAAATGAAAATAATCTCCACAAAATACAGATTTATTAAAAAAATAAACCTTTGCAATGAAATGTAGATTAATTTAACTAGTATTTTTGTATTTAAAATCGGCATTGTGTTTATGCCACTAATAATATATAAACTATAATTTCTTTTTTTTCTTTTTCTTTATTTCTTTATTTTTCTTCACACGAATTACAAATTATTTTATATGCATTTTCTATAACTATGTATTTAAGTGTGAAGACTGGCGCTTGAAATAGGTTGCAACCTGTGCTACAAGACACCAGCTCTTCACCCCCTGACTATGACGTTAATATCTGTAATGCATACTAATTATCAAGCAATATTTAGTGTACGGTGAATAAGTCATCAATTATATTTAAATATATGAGTATGTATGAATGTGTGGAAGTAGTGTGAGGTTGGATATGTATGTGAATAAATATGATGTGTGAGAGAAGGGGAGTGGGTTATGGGTGGGTATGTTTGTATGCATGTGAATGTTATATAGAATGGGTCAAGAAATTACTATGAATGTATGTACGTAGGGCGTGTGTATCTGAGTCTGTCCACTTTTAGACCAGAGATGTCAGTAAGAAATCTATACAAATCTCACTTGCCTCAAATAAGTATTGAAATATGGGCTTTTTTATCTGTGAATTATTATAATTACGTAATTGAAGTTCTTTATTTAAAACATTATATATTCGGGGAGCAATGAAATCGTAGAAATGCTGTGCAAAACGGGTGTTGAAGAAAGGCACTTCGCAACGATTTAGTCTACTAGATGTGTTCGGAGCAGGGACGAACTCGCGATGATATCTTCTAATAATTTGGTACATAAACAATTTGCGAACACTTAGAACTTTGGTTTTTTCGTACAATAGTATAGTTGGATATCGAATTGGTAGGTACATGAGAATTTTTAAAACAGCTCTCTGGGCTCTTTCAAGCTGAAGTAAATAGACCTGAGCAGCTCCACCCCAAGCACAAATACAATAGCTCAATAGCGATTCGCACAATGCTTTGTAGATTTTGATTAGCAGGAAAAAGTCAGCTACTGTTCGAAGATTTCTGAAAACATACATTAGCTTTCTGATACGGCCAGAGAGGAAAGATATGTGAGGCTCCCAGTTCATATGATCATCAATCACGACCCCCAAATACTTGATAGACCTCGCGCGACTTAAACGTATACAGTTGCATTTAGGAGTGGTTAAAGATTTGCATGGATATGTGTGAGCGGTTATAGAAAAGGTATCTTTTGGGGCACCGGCCTTATTTATACAAAAGCACAAGTATTTAGTTTTGCCTAAATTAAGGGACAAAAGACTATTTTCAAGCCAGGAGATCACCTTGGATAATCCTTTTTCAGCATTATCTCGCACGTTATCCCAAGAAGAGCCATGAAATATAAGGGCAGTGTCGTCTGCAAACATAGCTAGTTCACCATTTTTCAATCGCATATTACATAGCTCGTTGATATATACTAGAAACAATGTTGGACCCAAAGTGCTACCCTGAGGTACGCCATATGTACAAAATGAAATACAGCTCGACTGACCTTCTACTCGAACCTCCTGCCTTCGTTTACCAAGATAATCTTTGAACCAGTCAAGAGCGACTCCTCTGATACCAAGGTTCTCTAAACGAGAAAGCAGAATTGGAATTGAAACTGTATCAAACGCCTTCTGACTAATGTGGCAAACAAGCACACGACCTGCCTGCTAGTAAGCAGTTACCGTAGCCTATGGGCATTTACAACACCAAGGGTGTCACTCTTGCGTGCGTAAACTTCTGTACGCTTTTCTTGTAAAACTCCATGCTGTAGTCCCTTGAGAAAGCCCCTGCAGAGAGCACATTCCACAACTTAATAGTTGTCTGTAAAAAAAACTTCTTTGGCACAACTGTGCTAATAATGAGCATGTCTATCTGTACCATAAATTAGGTGAGGAAAGCGTGCTTTATGCCTCAGCAAGGGGTTTATTATATATATTGTGATTGTAACAGTCGGTAGCTTGGCGGGAAAAGGTTATATGATGGTGTAGGCAGATGATGATATATAGTTTTAGGTTACCCTCTGTGGTAGATTCTGGTGGCAAAGGCATGGGAGGACGATTTTTGATGCGCTCTAGAGCGTGTTCTGAAATATAAGTACATAGTTAATATATTTAAATGCTATTACAGGCAATATGATCTAAATTACTTTGTGTGCTTCCGCTCCCGATCTGTTCATGCGAACTAGTGTCGGCACCCATCCGCTACCGTCGCTGCCATGGGTGATCCGGTCGTCTCTGCCTCGGCTGTTGCGGTCGTCTTTGCGAATGCCCGCCATCTATAACATGAGCCGCATGCACCCGTCGCAGTTGCTGCCCGGGTGCTCCGGTCGTCTCTGCGACACGAGTTTTGCCTCTCCACGAGGCATCCTCAAGCGTTCTGGATAGTCGTCGTCGAATAATTGGAGCATGTTACTCTGACAACTAGCGGTAGTGGGTGGATGTCGACCAGTGCTAGTTTGCATGAACTAATCAGTGGCGAAAGCACACAAAGTAGTTTAGATCAAATTGCCCATAAGTTTATATGGGCCTATTAATTGCCAATAATTCCTCATAATATACCTAGTACTAAAGTTGAAGGGTTATTTTTAAAAGCAATATGACGGAAACCAAAACCTTTTCGAAGCTCCTCTTGCACCAGTTTTAATGAAGTGTTTCCTAGCCCCACACAATGTAACTATGAGGCTTTACCTTCAATTTCTTCCTTGCCCTCTTTACCTTTTGTTCTCACTCAGAATATAATAAGACAATATAAGAAAATATACACTACCTTTTCCTATAATACTAATTTATATAACGTGCAAGAGACAGGAAAGTTAATCATACGTACATACATACATATCTTCACGCCTGTCTCCCATCACAACTGTCTGTCGGTAGTTTCTATAGTATTCTCCACAAGTAAGCTCCTGAGGAGTTCCCGTGTTAGCAGCAGTGATACTTAAAGCATTGCCAGCATTCATAGGCTACGCTTTACATCAGATGGCTCGTATAGTTTTGAAGCTCCCGACATTGTATAAAAAAATGTCTGTTTACTTACAAATGACGTCACGCATTCCGAAATCAAAGGGCCATTTGCGCGGCACTTTTATATAAATAATGTTTAAACATAGTTTTGGGTCATTTCGAACCATAATTGGGTCATTTAAAATAAATAAAAAATATATTTGTCCCCATTTTATGGTGATATGCTATTTCGTGACAGAACAGGTGAAAAACGTAGTTACAAACTATTCGCCTGATTTAAGACCGTACCTATGTACGATACTCCCAAACTTTACGACGATATTTATTTCGAATTTGTGAATATTTTACCTGGTTTTTGTATGTTGGTTACTTACTTTCATTTAAAAGTGCATCATTCTTAGATAGAGTAGTCGGCAAGTCTTCTTCCTTGGGTATGGTTTCCTTAGATGTTTTGTTTGCTAATGTTTTATTAGCAAACAAAACTATGCTACGCTACGCTTTACATCAGATGGCTCGTATAGTTTTGAAGCTCCCGACATTGTATAAAAAAATGTCTGTTTACTTACAAATGACGTCACGCATTCCGAAATCAAAGGGCCATTTGCGCGGCACTTTTATATAAATAATGTTTAAACATAGTTTTGGGTCATTTCAAACCATAATTGGGTCATTTAAAATAAATAAAAAATATATTTGTCCCCATTTTATGGTGATATGCTATTTCGTGACAGAACAGGTGAAAAACGTAGTTACAAACTATTCGCCTGATTTAAGACCGTACCTATGTACGATACTCCCAAACTTTACGACGATATTTATTTCGAATTTGTGAATATTTTACCTGGTTTTTGTATGTTGGTTACTTACTTTCATTTAAAAGTGCATCATTCTTAGATAGAGTAGTCGGCAAGTCTTCTTCCTTGGGTATGGTTTCCTTAGATGTTTTGTTTGCTAATGTTTTCTTTGTCTGTCCTGTGAAATATAAAATGATACACATAGTGTGCTCATCATCATCATCATCATCTCAGCCCGTATTCGTCCACTGCTGAACATAGGCCTCCCCTTTAGAGTGCCAGTGCGTCTCGATCCTGTGACACCTGCATTCATCGACTCCCTACAAATCTCTTGAGGTCGTCGTACCAGCACAGGGACGCCATTCGGGGACCTTTCATCCTCAGCGGTTGTCGGTTCTACGAACTATATGGCCGGCCCACAGGCAATTCAGCTTGCTTCTACTGTGGGCTATGTCGGTTATCGGTATTACGCAGAGAAACCCCGAGCATAGCTCTTTCCATGGCACGCTGAACGACCTTGAGCTTCCCCGTACGGCCCGCAGCATATTGTACTAAATTGTACAAAATTTATGACGTAACGCTTGCTGATCGCGTTAGTCAATGATGCAAGAGAGTTGGTCTGAAAGAGTGTCGATGTTAAGATAAGAAAAAAAACGTGCGCGTCTCGGGACGCCCGACAGAAGTGATAACTTATACTAATCTACATTAAAGCTGCCGTATGCGTGAGAGAAAGGGAAGCCAGACAGACTGGCGCCGTAACGCGTTACGTAACGAAGCGGTTTACCCTCCCCTAAGAAGTTATCACTTCAAAAATACCTTTCTTGACAACAACCAGCTCGGACATGTAGAAAGAATGCAGGATGAAAAAATGACGAAACGGATATACAATGCGAATATGCATCCTGTCAGATGTGGGAGTCGAGTACGAAGTCTTACCTACCATGACCAAATTGGTTGTATTTTATCATAAGGTGCATGAAAAGGATTTTGAAGAAAAGGTGCATGCGAAGACACTGATTTTTACATACAGCGACTGCTGTCAGACCTCCACAACCCAGAGAGAAAACCAGATCTGTTTTAGGTTATGTCACACGTCTTTCGAAATATAATTTCTTGGACGTGCGGGTTTCCTCACGATGTTGTCCTTCACCGGCGACCAAGTGATAATTACAAATATGTACATAAATTCGAAAACATGAAATTAGCGGTACATGCCAGCATACAAACCGGGGGCCAGTTGATCAACTAGCCTATGGTTGGTATATGGGCCATATTAATACGGGACCGGCTGGCGTACCTGTAGGATGTGCTGGGTTTCGAGTAAGCAGGAAAATCCTTTGTGTCAAAGTTCCTTTTATTGCGATGCACGATATAACACTGGTAGCGAGAAGCAAGAAGCAAGAATTACAGTTGCAAAGCACATATAATAACAAGCGGGTAGGCTCAAAGCACTATAGCGAGGAGCGACACAGGGGTCACGTAGCGAGGCTGTATGACGACTGTCGGTGAGGTGCGCCGGCGCACTGCGCCAGCGACGAGTACATATCGAAGCAATTCGCGCGTCTCCATTGCACGAGAAATTAATCGTGTGATTAATTTACTTTGCTTGTTATGTGTAGTAAGTGTTTATGAATATTATATTATATTATGAGTATTGTATATCCTATAATAAATAATTATATAAATATATATATAACTATACTACTACTACTAGTACGTTCTCACGCCAAGTCCCTTCAGGGGTAAGCAGAGAGAAACCGATATATACATATACATTATAAGTGACAGTAATTAGGAATATGAAGAGAATATATACATTAACTGGTAAGTGTACGTACATACATATCATCACGCCTGCTTCCCATTAGGGTAGGCAGCGACTGTGGTAATTGTGTATGTGGGAAACGTAGGTAGGCTACAAGCTTTATTCTCAATTGTTGTATATCTATCGTTTCGTTACCGTTTTATCGATTCGTATAAAGAAGACCTATTTTTAGGGATCCGTACAGTTTTTTTTAATATAATTTATGATTCTACTTACGAGGTAAGGTTTTGATGGACGGTGGAGAGGGCGTGTCTCTACCTGGAAATAAAAAATAGTATTTTCAATTATGTAAAGTGTAGTGTATACTAGAGGTTAAAGTATGAAATTACCGTTTCATAGTAATAGATACTTAGAATTGGCATTAAACCTTCATGGTGTGAGATTTTCGAGTGAAACTTTTTTCACATGACAGCTATGAGGTTGTTCTTTTAAAAAATGTGCAACATTTGAATTTCGAAATTCATTTGTTTTTTTATTCAGCTTATACGGGAAAGATGGATACTCGTACTTTGAAAATCCGAGTAAGTTTTGAATACGAGTTCCGACACGGAACTAATGCGGCAGAAACGGCTCGCAATATCAAAGCATTTGGAGAGGAGACTGCTAATGAACGTACCATGCGTTTTTAGTTTAAACGTTTTCGTAATGGAAACTTCGACTTGAAGAACGAACCACGTGGAAGACCGCCCACACAGGTGAATAATGCTGAATTGAAGGAGATGGTGGAAGCCGATCCGAGTCAAACTACCCAGGAATTACCTATAATATTGATTCATTTGCATCAATAATATAAAAATATGAAAAATGGGTGCCTCATGATTTGACTGATCTGCAGAAAGAAACGCGTGTTGAAACCTGTGTTACCTTGTTGAATCGGTACAGAAATGAAGGAATAGTGGATCGAAATGTGGCATGTGACGAAAAGTGGATTCATTACGATAACCGTAAGTGAAAAATGCAATGGCTGGCCCCAGATCAAACGCCGCAACAGCGCCCTGCAAAGTTTACCAATAAAAAGGTAATGGTAATTGTTTGGTGGTCTCTCCATGGCGTTTTCACTATAACTTTCTCAGGTCCGATCAAGCAATAACAGCAGAGGTTTACTGTGCCAGCTATTTGATCCATATATGTACGTCTAGGGCGGCCCCTGCCGATATCTCCACTCACTCTTGCTCGATATACTTCCTTCGTAACTCTTTTTGTCATCCATTCTTTCCAAATATCCGAATCATCTCAGCATACCCTTTTAAATTTTTGTCACTTCATCATTTTTCATTCCACATTGTTCTCCTGTGGTGGTATTTCTTACTCTATCAATCCTTCTAACTGCACATTGAACCTACTTTCATGCTTCTTCTGGAAGTAAAAACATTTGTCAAGTAGCCAAGTATGCAACTTATTTGATTTGAATTTGAATTGTGTAGCGAGTAACTCTGTAATATCACATGGGCTCGTGTAATTTTGTATGGCCGTGTGAAAATCATTTTTGTTGACCATACTTAAGCTTTTATAGCTTTCGATGCACCATGGTATACGTTTACCTATTACAGGTAGGTAAACCAACAAGGTAACCTAAAGTTCGCGCTACGAGAAGATAGGAAATTTGTAAACAAACCCACTTGTATTAAGTTGTACGAAGAATAAAGAATGCAACCAATTTAAATAACACAACGACAAAGTTAGTCTTATGACGCTAGTGAGCATTTCGAGTTAGGTGGTTTATACGGCAGCGTTATGATACGCCGTCGTTTAGTATTGAGTTTACATACCGTCAACATTATATATTTAATGACACAATCCTATCTGACGAGCTATTTGACGAGCTCGGTGGCGCAGTGGCGAAACGCTCTGTTACGCTATTTTGACACCAACGCTCGTGGGTTCGATTCCCACACAGCACATTTGTGTGCATGAACATGTCTGTTTGTCTTGGTCTGGGTATTTTCTATGTCTAATAAGTATGTATTTACACAAAAAATATTTACGTATGTTTATCAGTTTTCTAGTACCCATAACACAAGCTTCGCTTACTTTGGGGCTAAATGGCGCTGTGTAATTTGTCCGACAATATTTATTTATTTATCTAAAGAAATAATTTTATAATTCCAATAAATAATTTTTACTCAGAAATTTATAAATTAATAGATAATGCTAATAGAGCGTTTTATTATTAATGTAACATAGAATTCCTTTGGAAAGTTTGAGTTTTGGTTTTTCTTTAGTAATAAACTTGACGGCGCATGGCGCGCTTTATCTACACAGATACGTCAGGGCAAGAGTGACAGCTGTCATTCTGGCGGAGCGTCGTGTCGATGGTAGTGCGGTGGCCATATTGGCACGTGCACTTTTGAACGAGCCGTCACCCGCGCACCACGTCTTCGGCGAATCGCTATTGTGTTACGTAATCCTGTGACTTTATGAACTATTGATTACTTTTAATTGAATCTTGGACCTAAATGTATAGAGTGTACTTAGTATTTCGTTGATTCGCAAAAGTTCAAGTAAATTATGATTTCATTGTGCAAATAATTCGAGTAATCATTTAATCTGCCCTCTCCGACCATGGGCAATCCCGATAAAGGCCATCCTGCGCCTATATCAGAAGTGGGTATGAATAAACGGCAACCAGAAGAATTGCAATCTTCATCGGACGAGCACACCGCTACAAAATTATTAAGCAACATGGAAGCATTACTCTCGCGAGTTGTGTCAATGTCGCAAATGCCTCCGGCGACGGACTGTGCAGCCCAGCTTATACAGTTTGACCCAGATGATGTGGACGCCGATATAGAAGGTTGGTGTAAAATTACGGAAATGATAGTACAAAGTAAGAAACTAGAAGGTGTTAACTTACTGATTGCCCTTACAAGTGCTCTAAAGGGGCGTTCAGCCAATTGCTTGACTAGATTAAACCTAACCGAGTTAACCTGGGACGTGGTTAAACAATCACTGTTGGCTAAGTTTTTGAAACCAAGATTAGCACAAGATTATTTTGACGACATATTGAGGTTCCAAATTGAGACAAAAGAAACTGCATCGGAATCAGCGATGCGTTTATGGAATATGATTGAACGTATACCTAAGGCCGACATGCACGAGGAGATTATTACGGGTTTCGTCATGTCGGTGCTATGTCAGAGAGACAATGTAATACGCCGCGAATTAAATGCTCATGTAATAACAACAAGAGTTCAATTGTTCCGGTGTTTAGGAGGTATATCATTGAAACGACGCTTTGAAACAGAGAGTTATGAACCAGAACCGAAGAGATCGCGTATGACGGATATTCGGTTCCCTGGTAAATGTCATCGCTGCGGATTATCTGGACATCGACAAGCTGACTGCAGAAAAAGACGTGAAGACTTTGGAATGTTAACGCAACAAAACACGCCTGGCACTCCACGATTTACTGATAGAACACAGGCCGCTGTTTGCTACTCCTGTCATAAGCCAGGTCACCTGGCGAATGTATGCCCCGACAGAAAGAGCGGTGAAGGAACATCAGTCAAAGAGGTCAATCTGTGTGAGCAACGTACATCCAGAGGCATCTTACGTACATCATCCGGTGAGCCCGTCTCCTTTTTATTTGATAGCGGATCGTCTTGCTCGCTTCTTAAAGAGAGTTTTTTAGTAAATTCCCGGGTACTGTGGGCAATTGTCTCGTCTATCTTACAGGTATTGGTGGCGATGATATTAGCTGTAACACTCAAGTTTTGCGTAAAGTACAAATTGGGCAACTATGTCAATCGCTACTGTTTCACATAGTACCAGATAAATGTATATCGGACTCTGTTATAATAGGAAGAGATATTTTAGATAAAGGTGTTGGCGTTCGAATAAATAACGATAGCCTTACATTTTTCACCAAAGAAGAGTTAAATTCCTGTAAATTAAGTTCTGACACATACTTTTCCCAAATAGACTCTGATCTGTTAGGTAGTGACAGAAAATCCCTAGTAGATGTTCTAAATAAATATGCTGATTGTTTTATCGAAGGAGTTCCTCGTAGACGTGTTCAGACAGGGACATTAGAAATTAATTTAGTTGACCCACTTAAAATAGTTCAATGATGTCCATATAGGTTGTCACCAGTAGAAAAACAAATTGTCAGAGAGAAAGTTGAAGAGCTTTTAGATGCTAAAATTATTAGAGAAAGCACATCTCCCTTTGCTAGCCCAATACTTTTAGTAAAGAAGAAAGACCACTCTGATAGAATGTGCGTAGACTATCGAGAACTAAACTGTAATACTCGACCGGAACATTATCCTTTACCCCGTATAGAGGACCAAATAGATCAGCTTAGTGGTGCTCACTTCTTTTCTTCTTTAGATATAGCGTCCGGTTTTCATCAGATACCTGTACATCCTGACTCAGTGGAGAAGACAGCATTCGTGACGCCCGAAGGGCAGTATGAATATCTAGCAATGCCCTTTGGTTTGCACAATGCACCCTCCGTATATCAGAGATGCATTACCAAAGCTTTATGCAACCTTAAAGTCAAGCCCTTAATTTATATGGATGATGTCCTTTGTTACTCCTCTAATATCGAAGAAGGGTTAAATCGTTTAAATGAGGTATTAAATGCTCTCTCCACAGCTGGATTCTCGTTCAATCTTAAAAAGTGCAAATTCCTGAAAAGAAAAATAGAATACTTAGGGTACTCCATTCCATACCGAAAGTATCTCTGCCATGGCATACTATTCACATAGACTTTACGGGCAAACTGAGTAGTAAGAGCGACCGAAAGGAATATTGTTCAGTAATCATCGATGCTTTCACAAAATATGTTTTGTTAGAACATACGTTTTCATTAGATGCAAACAGTGCCATACGTGCCCTTAGAAACTCAGTATGTCTTTTTGGCGCACCAAAACGTATAATTGCTGATCAAGGTCGGTGCTACATCAGTACAGAATTTAAAAAATTCTGTTTGGAATATAAAATTGACCTGCATTTTATAGCAACAGGTTCTGCTAGAGCGAATGGCCAAGTCGAGCGCGTTATGCGCACCCTTAAAAGCCTTCTCATGATTATTGAAAATGATTCAAATAAAACGTGGCGCGAGGAGCTCGGTAACGTCCAATTAGCGCTGAATAGTACTAAGTCTTCGGTTACTAAATATTCACCAACTGAATTGATGTTCGGAATCCGAGCACGGTCACTAGGGTTATCTAAAATAAGTGCCGGCGACTCCGAGCAACAAGATCGGCTAGATTTGAACGCTGTGCGTGAAAATGCTTCAGAAAATATTCAGAAAGCAGCGACCTCTGATTCTCAAAGATTTAATAAAGGTCGAGCAACCATAAAACCATTTTCAGAAGGAGATTTCGTATTTCTTAAAAGTAGCGAGCGGAAGCAAACAAAATTAGATAGGAAATATAAAGGTCCCTTCGTTATTGTCGCAGTCTTAGACAATGATCGTTACGAGTTAAAGTGCATGAATGGCCCCAATACTAAACGTACATATAAGTACGCACACGAGAACTTGCGCTCAGTACCTCCGGGACATTCGGGTTTGTTAGAAATAGCATCTAATTTACTGAATGAGACGGATGGCGAGACGGCGGAGTCGGAATATGTACAAGCAAATACTGGTAGTAAAGACAATGTCTCTTTAACTGTGGGTGATCATACTTTGACTGATTATTCCGATACTATAACAGTTGGTTCTGATACCCTAAGTGCGACTTCAGATATCCTCAGTGTACACACAGATGATGAGACATTGCAAATTGAAATTCATGCGGAGCAAGGCAGTCCGTAACTAATAGGTACCTATGTGGTAGAAGATAATTATGTTCTTCATTAGTAGTAATAGATGTATGCAGCAGGTCAAGAGGACAGTGTCGTCCGGTCCAGGCCCTCGCGGCTGGTCGAAGGGACACACCAGTCCGGTCCAGAATAGAATTTGATGTGTTAACTGGTCGAAAGGACAGTGCAGTCCGGTCCACGCCTTTACGGATGGTCGAAGGGACACACCAGTCCGGTCCAGGATAGTAATTTGGAGTTGACTGGTCGAAAGGACAGTGCAGTCCGGTCCATGCCCTTGCGGATGGTCGAAGGGACACACCAGTCCGGTCCAGAATAGAATTTGATGTGTTAACTGGTCGAAAGGACAGTGCAGTCCGGTCCATGCCCTTGCGGATGGTCGAAGGGACACACCAGTCCGGTCCAGAATAGAATTTGATGTGTTAACTGGTCGAAAGGACAGTGCAGTCCGGTCCACGCCTTTACGGATGGTCGAAGGGACACACCAGTCCGGTCCAGGATAGTAATTTGGAGTTGACTGGTCGAAAGGACAGTGCAGTCCGGTCCATGCCCTTGCGGATGGTCGAAGGGACACACCAGTCCGGTCCAGAATAGAATTTGATGTGTTAACTGGTCGAAAGGACAGTGCAGTCCGGTCCATGCCCTTGCGGATGGTCGAAGGGACACACCAGTCCGGTCCAGAACGGTAATTTGATGTTTTAACTGGTCGAAAGGACAGTGCCGTCCGGTCCATGCTCTCGCGGATGGTCGAAGGGACACACCCGTCCGGTCCAGATATGTGTCGTTGTGAGACTGGTCGTAAGGACGGTGTCGCCCGGGATATACCTGAAAGGTAGCTGTAAGGGCGCGCCCGTCCGGTCCATGTCGATTAAGTTACGAAGGGAAATCTGTTTGTTGCCGATGTAATGTAGTGACGAATTCTATAGCTTGTCAGGTTGGACGAGCATAGTTACGAAGTATGTTAACTTGTTACAGGAATGTTTAGAGATGCGCCCGAGGACGGTCGCTAGTCAGTATGGCCGTGACGGCGCATGGCGCGCTTTATCTACACAGATACGTCAGGGCAAGAGTGACAGCTGTCATTCTGGCGGAGCGTCGTGTCGATGGTAGTGCGGTGGCCATATTGGCACGTGCACTTTTGAACGAGCCGTCACCCGCGCACCACGTCTTCGGCGAATCGCTATTGTGTTACGTAATCCTGTGACTTTATGAACTATTGATTACTTTTAATTGAATCTTGGACCTAAATGTATAGAGTGTACTTAGTATTTCGTTGATTCGCAAAAGTTCAAGTAAATTATGATTTCATTGTGCAAATAATTCGAGTAATCATTTAATCTGCCCTCTCCGACCATGGGCAATCCCGATAAAGGCCATCCTGCGCCTATAAACTAAAGATCCATATGTAATCCAATGTTTATTATTCCGAACTTCGGGAAAATGTTTAGGACCCCTGATTTTTGTTTATAAAATTTGTATCTTCTCGTTGTGCGAACTTTATGTTACCTTGTTTGTTTACCTAACTATAATAGGTAAACGTACCATGGTGCGTCGAAGAGTTACTAGAAAACTTCTTTTCTTCTTGCGTAACAAAATTTTATATACAAGGCTTTTCACCTGACGAACCTACTGTCACAGCGTCCAATGTTTCGTAAAGGCATCCGGCATCTACTTCATCTTTACATTTCTTGTTCTTGGTCAGTAAACCTCTCAATCCTGGGCAGACACTGTATCTTGCTGAAAATCAATCAATTTCATAATAAAAATATTAATTCATATTTCAAAAACTAAGTTTATTCATAGACATGGGTACATTATAGTAGTATATAAAACCTGTAGGTTTCGACTACTGAAGTCGAAACTGTCACCTGTTGTGTGATAAAATACCAGTTTTACAGGTGTCTGCCCTCAAACCTCAGGGAGTATGTTATGCTAGTGAAAAGTT
Organism: Pyralis farinalis; assembly: GCA_947507595.1. Lineage (NCBI taxonomy): Eukaryota > Metazoa > Arthropoda > Insecta > Lepidoptera > Pyralidae > Pyralis > Pyralis farinalis. Next base: position 6,856,313 of record OX382263.1, read on the forward strand.
ACGTTATACATTTTACATAATACAATATACTCGTATATATATATATGAAGAAATGAACGAACAAAAAAAACCACTAAATTACTGGCAAAATAATACAACATTTTATTGGATAAGTATTGGAAAAAAATATCAGATTACATTTGTTCACGATCTGTGTTTGTGTCACGTGTGTGTCTTTGAGTGAGGTGCGTATGTGTATGTTACGTTATGTGTGTTTCTTTTAGTGTTTTGATGTGTACGTGTGTGAGGAAAGATATCTTGTATTAAGCAAAATTTCGGTTTAGTAGTATACATGTACCTACGGTTGATATCAAGGTGATTCTGACAAGTTTTTCAGTCATTTTACTATTGTTGAAAAAAAGTTAGGACAGTAAAAATTTGCGCTAGGAATACGTACCGCAAGGCAGGCGGGATACGGGGAACACGGCCATGTAAACTACACTCCCGAATAAATATGAATTCTTGTAGCTTCACACAACATCGCAAAAATACCGTTAATACTTTAAATACTTTAATTTTTAGTATTGAAATAATATTAACAAGTTTAAATACTTGTTAATATTATTTCAATACATTTGTGTCGTATGTGCCGTGCACGTCCACAGTAATATCGTTACGGCAAAAAAATTAAACTGTGTTTAATTTAAATAAATCTTTAATTTTTGTTGTTTTGCTTTTATATTTGTGTTTAAAGTTTCATTTTAATTTAAAAAATATATAATTAATTTATTTTATACACAATTATTTATTAATTAATCCTGTATATTTCATTAGTTTTCAGAAATAATGGCAGGCGTGTTTTTTAGTCTGTTAAATTAATTTATTGGGATGAGATGTATTTAAAGATACATTTTATTTTAAAAATAATATAATCAATTAATTATACACTCATTTTTTTTATTAATTAATCTTGAATACTTTAGTTTCAAAGTTTTCAGATATAATGGCGGGCTTGTTGTTTAACTATTAAATTGACTTATTGGGATAAACTGGGTTTATACGTTTATGGTTACATTTTCATTAAAAAGCCGTCAAGTGCGAGTCCGACTCGCTCTCCGAGGGTTCTGTATATAAAAATTTTTACGCAAAAAAACATATTTTTTGTGATGTAATTACAAATTTACGGTTTCCGGATTTTTTCCTTAACTTGTGCTACATGACCGTGCTTCTTACCAAATTTTATGATTCTAGGTCAACGGGAAGTACCCTATAGGTTTTAATTCCCTGACGAGTGTCAAAATATGCGCATAAACGAGGCATAAATCGCCATAACTTTTGATTACGATGACTTAGAAGTTTGATTTTTTCACTGCTCAAAGGAATTACAGACCTGAGTATTTGATATTAATTTCATATTGATAGCTCCACCCGTCCCTGAGAAAAAAGTCTTGACAGACGGACGGACGGATAGCAAAGTGATCCTATAGTTCCTAGAAGTCTGTTTTGTCTTTTAACGTACGGAACCCTAAAAAACAATATAGTCGATTAACTTTATACTCAATTATTTATTCATTAATCATGAACACTGTGTTAGTTTAATGTTTTCAGAAATAATGGGGGAATATCTACCTTTATCGTCACGGGCGTTATCAAGCTGGTAAAGTGATAACTCGTCAAGCCGAATGGTTTTTCTTCCTGAAAAATCATGTACAAAATACTTTGTTAATTTTTTTTTAACCAATTACAAAAAGGCGGATATACTGCGAACGGTTGGTGAGTATAGTCTTAGATTATCATTAAATTCTAATACAAGTAACACTTAAACGAATCTGTTTTATATTGTATTTTGTTACAGAAATATTTATGTATTGGTCATATTGTATGTATTCTTATATAACCAAAGCATCTTTTCGAATATTTTGATATTTATATACATATATACCCACACACTAAACCTCGCTAGGTTTATTCATGTAGTTTAATACGTTATTTTTTGGCTTATCTATAGGAAGGAAGTCAGCTTGTAAAACTTTATAATATTTTTTTAAATATTACATTTTTGGGATACTTATGTCTAATTCATAAACAATATTACACAAGTCTAGTATAAAGAGGGACAATTACAAGTTTCCGCAGATAGACGATTTGATGTCAAACATTTTTTGACCGAACGGTACTTTTGAACGTGGAATAGATGCACCACCGCGAACTTGGCATGTATTTGTTTACGACGTCATTAGTGTAGGCCGAAATATATTTTCGGAGAACGATTTTGCATTATACTATATTTCCACTGTATACAATTTTCGTATGCTAGTATGTAACTAAAATAAATATAAATAAATATTGTCGGACATATAACACAGCGCCATTTAGCCCCAAAGTAAGCGAAGCTTGTGTTATGGGTACTAGACAACTGATAAACATACGCAAATACTTTTTTTTTATAAATACATACTCATGATTCATAGAAAACACCCAGACCAATCCAAACAGACATGTTCATGCACACAAATGTTGGTCCAGTGTGGGAATCGAACCCACGAACATTGGTGTCAAAGTAGCGTTACTAAATACAGCGTCATCGAACTCGTCAATGTATTTTTAGTTTTTACGTAGTATTTGTAGTATACCGTAACCCGTCCAAACATTGGCACTCACCCAATTATTGGCATCCTTACATTTATAGACAAATAATAAGATTCTAATAGATTCTAATGCTTTGGACAGAAAATGCCAATAGTTGAATTTTAGCACGTGGATACTTTATTTTTATATCACTATAGTAATATAACAGGATGATTTTTTTTATACTACGTCCGGATGCATACAAACATAGGGTCCATCTGATGTAAAGCGGGTACCGCAGCCTATTAACGCTTGTAATATATTAAATATCACTGGCGAGATGCCTCCTCTGCTGCTTACACAACAACTCCTTTGGAGCTTACTGGTGACCTCACTCACACGCAGGAACACAACAACCCTCTAGGGAGTTGTTATTTGGCTACGGTTTTCTGTGAAGTGGAAGTACTTCCCCAGACGGGCTGCTTTGATGCGCCCTACGTCTCTTAAAACATCCAGACCAAGACAAACAGACATGTTCATGCACACAAATGTTTGCCTTGTGTGGAATCGGACCCACGAGCTTTGGTGTCAAAGTCGCGTCATGCACGACTGAGCCACCGAGTTCGTCAACATTATTGACACCAAATCGTATTTTAAGTTCTTAAAGCAGTTCCTGAGAAGATTTCCACCAAGAACTGTTAAGTTGTGGAATGAGCTCCCTGCCGAGGTTTTCCCAAGGGACTACAGTATGGGGTACTTCAAGAAAGCCGTGAAGAGGTTCTTACAGGGTCGGCAACGCAAGAGCAACACCCCTGGTGTTGCAAATGTCCATAGGCTACGGTAACTGCTTACCATCAGGCAGGCCGTATGCTTGTTTTCCACCTTAGTAGTATAAAAAAAATGTAGCATAAACATTAATTAATGGTTTTCCGTGTAGTGCACATTCGACGGTAGTACACATATTAAATTAAAGTGAGATGATTAAAAAAGGTGAGATGTTCTGTGTGTGTGTGAGTGTCACAGAATGCACGTGAAGCTTTGTGGTGGAAATGGAGAATGAACCTATTCTTTGAGCTATCGATTGTCCCGAATTGTTGTCCAAACTAAACTTTAATATTCCCTCCAAAATTGCTATGAGGTACCATGCGCCGTATCACGTACCACTAGTTAAAAATAATTATCGTTTAAATTCATTTTTGTTACGAGCAACTAGCAAATTTAATAAACTAAACCGTCAACTAAATCTTGACATATTCAACACGAGTGTACCGGCGGTGAGAGGGCTGCTAAGTAGTGTGTTCTTTTTTTCGAAAAATACGTAAACTAGTAATGTAGTAATATGTGTACTTTTCTATCATATTGTAAACCTTATATACTCGGTAGATCGGAAAACGGTGAAGAGAAGAAATATATAATATATATATAATATAATATATATATATATATATACTTGAAAGAAAAATGTTGTTAAGCTGTGTGTTATTTATGTTCGTGTTATGTGTTTTAGTCTAAATATTATAAGTGAAGACTTGTTATTGGCTCTCTGTTATTTATAAGTTATTTAATGTAATTAGATTTAAAAAGCTGTTGGTCTTCCAAATAAATAAATAAATAAATTGAGCTTCTCGTCCGCGAACATTATCCTACTAATATTATAAATGCGAAAGTTTGTATGTATGGATGGATGTTTGTTGCTCTTTCACGCTTAAACGGCTGAACGGATTTGAATGAAATTTGGCACGTAGATAGATTATGATCTGGATTAACACATAGGCTACGTTAATTGACTCCACGCAGGCGGAGCCGCGGGCAGCAGCTAGTGTAATATAAAAAGCACCAGGTTACTACACAAATAGATACAGCGTGTTGGTTATTTTGTAAAGCCCTGGTAACCTGGAACAGTTTAAAAAAGAAACCTCCGAATTCTTCCCGCGCTTTTGACGAGTGATATTGCTGTTCATATTTGAATTTTTACGATAAAGTATAAAATTAGTGACATTTTTGAAGTAAATTTTCTTTACGCGCGCTTGCTTGGGGAGTCTAGCTGGTGAATGCGTGACTAAAGCGTTACGAAAAGTGTGATCAGGCGAGGCGAACGGAAGTTGAGAGGGAGATATAAGTTAGTGAAGATAGAAAGAGAGAGAGTTACGTTTCGTGTATTACTGTAGGGGCAAGAGAGAGAGGTGCGACCACAATATCTTTCTCTAATAGCGAGTTAAGTTTCGTATATCTAAGATACAGTGCAGGCCTATTGTCTGTATCACACTATGGAGCTAAAGAAGTTTTACTTCAGGCGTGTGGTCTAATGCACCCTCGTTTTTATAGTATTTGGTTACATAAGTAGTAGCCAACTTATGCAGTAATGAAAAAAAACTGACATAACATGCTTATGCGCATTTTGGAAGACTTGAATAAGTCCATGAAGTAAACTTTGTTAAATTCACTATCGTTTTATGCGTGGTATTTAAATTTGAAGATTGGGTCTGGAAACCCTTGCGGAGTAATTTTCCCGCAGAGTTTCTGAAGCTACATGTAGAATTAAGAATACTTTGGAATGGTTTTAAACCGAGGACATGGCTGTATGATTTAGATGTCTTTGCCTTTCTCCCCGAGGATAAATATAACAAATTAATAAATATGAGGAAACATAACCTGCGAGCTCCTATGAATATGTTACGTTATCACTCACATTAGCAGCGACTCGAGGTCAAAACAATGACATTATTAATAATACCGTAACAAATATTATGCAAATGCCAACACGCAAACGTCAACAAAATGGTGCATATCATTTTAATAACTATATTTTCAGTAATTACTTCAAGAGCAGTAATAGCTTAGTGGATAAAGAACTGACCTATTGACCAACTAGTCCCCGGTTCTAGACCTGACATGTACAACTTTAACATTTTTCTAGGGCTCCTGACATCACCTTCTGATAGAACACGATCAATTTGATCATCTTATTTTTATTAATATAAAGAAATAATAAAAAAATAACTATTCCGCGCGGACGAAGTCGCGGGCACAGCTAGTATTAAATAAAGATTGATTTTCCAACTGAAATTATCACTTGCTCGGACTGAAGTTATAGTAAGTATTAGTCGGCGGTGAAGGAAAACATCGTGAGGAAACCCCACACGTTAAATAAATTTTATTACAAAAGATGTGTGACCATATCATAGAAAGGTCTGATTTTTCTTCTGGGTTATAGAGGTCTGACGGCTGTCACTCCCTGTAAAAAACAGTGTCTTCGCCAAATCCTTAGTCTTAGGTAGCGGACCCCGCCAATCCTAATGGATTACGAAACTGGATAACGGTAAAAAGAAGAAACTTATACTTGCGTACACTACCTACCTGATGTGAACTGGTAACCGTAGCGTATGGACGCTTGTAATACAATGAATATTGCTTATGTTATGCTCGCACAGCAACCTGTGTATTCTTTGAGGAGCTGGATGGCGCAGTACGTGTCTGCCTAATTGAATAGGTTAAGCACCTCAACGGGTGGTGACGTTTGGACAAGCGCGTTGGCGCAGTAGTTAGTAAGGCAACTAACTAACGCCACCCATAGGGGAATAGGAAGAAAAATAAAGATGAGCACTCATTATGTTAATGTAAGTGAATAAGTATTATACCGTCTTTACCATGGCGAGTGCTCTGAAGAACTGGTTTCCCTTGTCCCACCCTCTCCCTTCCGTCATAGAACCACACGTGCGGGCTTGCGATGTCATCGTTCCACTGTTGTGAACATTTCTTCGCGTACCAAAAAGTTCGACAAATCCTATCTTTGTCGTACCATTAAAAAGTGGAACGCCTCGTCTGCGCATGAGTTCCCTCCTTCCTACAATATCAGGGATCCTTCAAACGAAGCGTGAAGAAGCATCTTGGGGGTCAGCATGGTAGCGTCAACTGACAGGACACTGTGTAGTCTTTTGTCAGTTGCAGTTGCGATTTGGGTTCCTCTTTCGCTTATCATCAGGCAAAGAGGAGCCACTATATTCTAACTAACTAACTAAATAATATATAAAAAAAGGTAAGTTTAGTAATAAAAACGAACCTTTTAGTCTGTCGTACACTATAACAGCGGCTTGGGCGACAATAATTAGTGTGAAAACGGCCACCCCTACTCCAATATATATCCAAGAATCTGAAAACATAAATTTGGTATATTACAATACTCTTTGTTGCACCACATAGAACAGTATATAAAATGATAAGCTAAAAGTATAGTACAAAATGTGGTCTTATCGCGTAGCTTATCTCTTCCAGACAACCAGGGTAGAGGACAAAAGAACAAAATAGGTAGGTGGCGCAGCACAAATTGTGAATAAAAATTGACACTTGCCATTGGACCCTCCCGGGCACTTAGACACGTCTTACATTTTTTGAAATATCTTATTGTGCCTTATTCAATTCTTATTTAACTTTTTTCTTTTTTTTAATCTACTAGCATTTTGGAAATGACCATTGGCGAAGAAGAAATGCCGATATAGGTTTCTTTTAAAATTGACATTCTCATAAGCATATTGGTACAATAAAGATATCAAATGGTAAAATTTAATTATTAATAATGACAATAATAATTAATAATCAAACTGTCAGAAGCCCCAGGAACCGGCGAGCGTGCATGAAAAGAGCTATGAATGTCACAGAAGCGAGTGAAGTATGCAAGGACCGCGTCTTATGGCGCTCGGTTCTCTCTGCCTACTTCGCAAGGGACTTAGCGTGAAGATATACATACATACATACATACAATAATTATTAATGACAGACAGGTCGTCTGTGCTGAATTATTTCCAGCTAGTAGTTAAATACTTAAGTTCATATAAATGTACTCACAGAGACACGCATGCAAGTAGATATATAAATCTACATACATACGTATACATACAGATATACATGTACATAACATATTACTCATAGTTTTTAGTATATCTAAAGAACCGAATTGATTACAGTTAAATCTAGATAAGAGAAAGATAATGAGCATTAACTGGATTTTTTAAACTGAACACAGTTTGTGCATTACGATTTGTTAATGGCAGAGCATTCCAAAGCCACACAGCCTGCACCGAAAATGATTTCGTGTAAAACTGGGATGAGAGTGAAGGCGTTTTAAGGCGACACCTCGATCGTGAAGCTTTAAAATGGCTCCGCCCAATCACCCCGCGCCCCTCAATTGACACTCGACGCTCGATTTGTAAAATTTGAAATTAGCGCCTAATAGGTAACCTGGGGTCAACGTATAGTCAATGCAAACGAACAGGAAAGCTACAGAGTCGCGTCACACTTAAATAAAATTTATAATATCAATATTTAATAAAAATTATTGATTTAATTATTATTTAGCTTTATACATACTGAACCAAACATATTTATTTAAGCTAGACGGAAAACAATAGTAATAATAGTAATAAAAAACTACAGAAACGTATTCACTTTTAAAAGTTTATTGAAAGAGAAATCAATGACATCGTTTTATGTTTATATCTCTACAAGTTAACATGTCTTGGTATCTATGTTGTTCTTACTTAGGTCTCGTCCAGTCGCGAATTTTTTTTTTAAATTTAAATTTAATTTAAATTTCGAATTCAGTCCTCATTGAATAAAAAAACATATTATAGCATAGAAGATAAACATTATGAAATCTTATGTTGCATTTATTACGAAGATAGTAAAGTATTTTTACGTCATTAAACCAACACTCAAAATATTCCACTATCGTTGTTATAAGCAAAAGTGCTAAAAGAGGCCGTTTTTTGGCAATTATGCCTATAACAACGAAAGCAAAACATTTCAATTGTTGGTTTAATGACGTAAAAGTACGTTATTGTATTTGTAACACACGCAACACATGACTTTATAATGTTTATCTTCCACGCTAAGATACGATATTTTATTCCTTGAGGCGCCACTGGACGGCATGTATCCCCCTTAAGAAGAATGAAACACCAGCTACATAATACAACATTGTTTATCGAGAGGCTAAAGCGGGCCATTTGTTGATTCGGACACATATGTTTAGTTAGCAGATACACCATCTAAACTGCAAACACTGGTCACAGCGATGAAAGACGACTGTATGGAGAAAGGCTTACTACTGAATGCGAAGAAAACAAAGATAATGGTATTTGAAAGAGAAGAATCCAGAACTAATGTAAGGATTACGATTGATGATGAAGTGTTGGAACAAGTGGATGAGTTTGTATATCTTGGATGCGCTTTCAGCAGGGATGGAAGGTACACCGCAGATGTGGAAAGACGAGTGAGTGCTGGGAATAGTGTGAATGGAGCGTTGGGAAAACTTCTTGGCAGTAAAATCCTGAGCCAGAAGGCACAACTCGCTATACACAATGCAGTGTTGGTTCCAACGCTAACTTATGGAAGCGAGAGTTGGGTATGGCAGAAAGAGCATGAAAGTAGAATAAACGCGGTTGAAATGCGAGCGCTGCGCAAAATTTGTGGCGTAAGGCTTGTAGACCGTATTCGTAATGATGATGTTAGAAATAGAGTTGGTCTGAAAGAGAGCGTCGGTGTTAAAATAAGAAGAGGCATGCTCCGATGGTTCGGGCATGTAGAAAGAATGCAAGATGAAAGAATGACGAAGCAGATATACAATGCAAAAGTGGAAGGATGTAGGAGCCGGGGAAGGCCAAGACTTACCTACCATGACCAAATTGGTCATGTTCTATCAGAAGGTGATGTCAGGAGCCCTAGAAACCGGCGTGCGTGCATGAGTAGAGCAATGAATGTTAAAGAAGCGAGTGAGATATGTAAGGATCGAGTCACGTGGCGCTCGGCTCTCTCTGCCTACCCCGCAAGGGATTTGGCTTGAAGTTATAGATGTTCGAGTGTCATAATGCCTGATAGCGCCGAGTAAACACAGGATTTTTTTATTTCGAATAAATAAGAGAAATAAAATTATCAGATTGAATTAGATTGAAATTGAAATAGAAAATTGGATTTTTTTTGCAACTCCCTCCTGGTGAAGATTCACAAGTTATTTTACACAGTTAGGTATAGCTCTGGTAGGGATCCTAGGTTTTCCCCTAAATATAATACACTCTCGAATGACTAGGTATGCGCTTTCACTAACAGTCAATTTAACTTCGCGAATTTTATAAAAAAGTACAGGAAGAACTTGACGGTTAGACGGTAATTTTGCGCCTATTATTTGATAATTTACGTCTCCAACTAAGAAAATACTTGATTTATTGCTTCTCAATTCCACTGCCATCTTATAAAAGTTAAAACATTACGTATTAATCACGAGAATAACTGACATTCAAAATTAATAGACGGTTAGGTAATTATGACGAAGTTAACGATGCTCTCTCTAAAGTTATTCATTGGTTTAGTGTTAATAATCTGCTTTTAAATGATAAAAAGACTAAAGTAATTAAGTTCTCAACACCTAATGTAAGGCAGGTGGCTACCAATGTACATGTTAATGGAACTAATTTAGCCTCTGTGGAGACAACTGTGTTCTTGGGTATAACAATTGACTCCAGACTACAAAGGGGCCCACAAATTGAAAAATTATCAGGAAAACTAAGTTCTGCCGCTTATGCAGTGAAAACTATTAGACGGCTCACTGATATTGATACGGCTAGAATAGTTTATTTCAGCTACTTTCATAGTATTATGTCATATGGAATTCTTCTTTGGGGTAACTCCGCGGATATTAACACCATCTTTTTATTGCAAAAGAGAGCCATAAGAGCTATCTACAAACTTGGTCCCCGGGAGAGCCTTAGAGAAAAATTCAAAGAAATAAATATTTTAACAGTCGCATCGCAATATATCTATGAAAATCTTTTGTATGTCCATAAAAACATAGACTCATTTTGTAAAAAGAGTGATACTCATAGCATAAATACTAGATATAAGCATAATCTTGTGTTATATGCAAGCCGTCTCCACAAAACAAGTAATTATTTTATGGGGCAATGTATACGGTTCTATAACAAACTTCCCAGCAATATAAGAGATTTGTCAATAAACAAATTTAAAACTACTATTAAAGCCAAATTGTGTAGCAGGGCATATTATAAAGTATCTGACTATATTAATGATAAAAATGCCTGGGAGTGAGTCGATCCAATTATAATGTAATTAACAAAATATGTAAATTTGTTTGGATACCAAAAGAGGGATGCCTGAGTTTTTTGGCAGTATTTTTATCAGTGCTCACCTAGTCATAAACTGCACGGTAGGGGAAAAAAATGTGACGATTCCAAACAAATGTAGCCATTTTTACGGAATAAAAAGATTTTGACTTTGAATTTGAACAAATGAATACCGCGAGTACGTGCGGCACTGCCGCGCAACTTGTATGAACATGTTTCGATGTAATTCGGCACGGATTATCGTAATCCAAATAAGTTAAAAATTAATTTCCGAGTGTTTTAAAAGCAAATGAACAAAACTAAGACATATGCGTTAGAAAATAAAAACTTTGAAAAATAAGGGACGCCCTAATATACATATATACAAATAGATTTTATAATCTATTCATATTTAAAAAAAACATGTGACAAATGATTTTCTTGCTGTTTCATAACTTTAACTTCAGTATAATGACATTTATTGTATTTTACTTATGTATACTCTGTGTTTTGTATTGTTGTACGTTTCCTTGTTATTTATTAAACTCTCAAGAAGAAAGAACCAGGACCATCTCTGATGTTGCAAAATAAATCTAATCCGTACAATAGTTCAATACTAACCACAATGTATAGAATAGATGATTTTTTTGTGTTTTCAGTGTTGGTTCATAGTAAATATTATTTGTTTTCACGAGTACCATGGGTATAAGTATACTATCTATCTATATCTTCACGCTAAATCCCTCGTGAGCGCCACATGACTCGGTACTTACACACCTCGCTCGCTTCTTTAACATGAAACATACCGAGTTTTTTTAAAAACTATCAAAATATACTATTTTACTAGTAATTATTTTAATACAAAAAAAAAAAAAAAACCTCCACTGGTTTTCTATCTTCTGATTGGATAAATTTCCAACGTAAACTAACCTTCACCTACGTACAATGTCTAAGTCGGAGTTCGGTGAGCTTATAATGGTTACTATGAGTTTGTCGTCCCGTATGACACTTACGTTAAAGTAGCATATAAATCGAGTAGTGATTCTTCTAGTGGAATATGTTTATTTAGTAAGTTTCTCCTAAAAAACAAAACAGCAAAAATATTCTATTTTATAAGTTTTTATTTTAATACAAAGAAATAAAGAGTCTCCACTGGTTGCTATGTGCTGAGAGCGCGAACCTTATTGGTATAAATTTCCAACGTAACCTGACCTCCACCGACGTACAACTTCTAAGTCGGAGTTCGGTCAGATTATAATGGACATAATAGGAGTTTGACGTCCTATATAGGTACGCGGTCAGCCTGTGGATAATGTATACCAATTATCAAATGTTACCGTTTATTCCTGCAAAAAATAACTCTTATTTAATTAATGCAGTTTTATATAGAGTTATTAAGTAAGCAAAATTAAAAAAAAGTTTGAAGAGGAATTAAATAGCTTGGGCCAACCATACCTAGGAACTGTTCTAAAAACTAGAAATATGTCTACACAATGTTATTATAATATGTTTAATGAATATAATAATTAAAAAAAATAAATACCTTGTCTTGTTCGCCTCCCCCATTCTACGAACATTTTCTTTGTATTTTTATTCTATATATTTTCTTTTTAGTGTTCCCCATTATTACAACAGTATAATAAATATATATAAACCTATAATATTATTTACTACTTATATCTAATAATAATACACTTACGCTAAATACTATAATATTGAATATTTACAACTATTAATTATAAAAACTTCGGTGTCGCGATGTAAATGGAGCGAGCTCGAGCAGACAGTCGACATAGGTCTCACCTCGAAGCGGGCTGCAGCCGGACTGGCTGGATGTAGTTAGTCAACGCGTTTATAATCCTCATTACCGCACAATAAGGTCGAAAACACGTAGCACCCAAGACGAATGTGATCGCTTAGAAATTGTCAGAAACTTAAAATATTTTTAAAAAATTTCATGTTTCACTTATCAAAATATGCAGCAAGCATATTATAAACATAGATATTACTAATAGATTTAAGTAATTTTGAAGCGTATAAACAGAACAACTTCGTTGTAATTTCAAAAATAATGAATTTCAGGAGGTGTTTTCGAAAGTAATTATTATCGAATCAATTTTACACAATCGCGTATTTGAGCAAGCAAATTCTAGATAAAGAAATGAAGTTATTTATATTAAAATCTTAGATCCGTCAGTTTAGTCATTAGCCTATACTATTCGATGAAAGTTGGTCTAATTTTTCGATGTGTCGCCTTAAGACTTAAGGCGTTGTATACACTAATCATCATTACATCTCATCGGTCGAATCACAAAAGGGTGAATCAGAAATTTAATATTCATTTATTTTGTTATTCGCATTAGTGATTAACTTTGAGAGTGTGTTGCGACCCTAAAATACCGATAAGAACCAATGGCAATGTATACATAACCGCCGTAAGACCAGTAGGTATTTCTCTGCGGTAGTTAAACCTGGGCTACGAAGAAAACACATGAGTATAAATTTAATGCCACTGAAATGCGCATACGCTATGCTGGGCGGGTGGAGTTACACTTAAAGATAAAGTTTTTTTATACGCCGTCGGGAGGCATACGGCCCTCCTCATGTAAAGCGGTTACCGTGATGAACGCATTACAATACATTATTTATATATTAAGTATCACTCGCGCGATGCCACCTCTGCTGCTAACACATCAACTCCTTAGGAGCTTACTGGTGATCTCACTCACACGCAGGAACACAACAACCCTCGAGTTATTCGGCTGCGGTTTTCTGTGAGGTGGAGGTACTTTCCCAGACGGGCTGCTTTGAGGCGTCCTGCCTCTCTCAAATACACCCAGGCTAAGACAAACAGACATGTTCATGCGTACAAATGTTTATCCTGTGTGGGAATCGAACCCACGAGCATTGATGTCAAAGTAATGTAACAACGCGTTTCACCACTGCGCCACTGAGCTCTTCAAAAGGTACATACAACCGCTGTAAGATCAGTATTACTCTACGGTAGTGAAATCTGGGTACGGTACTGAAATGCTACGCTGGGCGGGTGGAGTTACACTTGAAGATAAAGTGCTCAATTAATACATAAGGGGGAGCTTTAATGTTGCACCTATTACAGAAAAACTTACTGAGGCTAGACTGAGATTATCTCAGTCTGTAATAATATTTATTTTATTTCTTCTCACACCTATATATACTTTTAAGTGGTATCTGAATCTTATATACTAAGAACATTAATAATGCATATAGCTGTAGTGTGAGAAGCTGGTGCCTGAAGTAGACCTTGAGAGCCTGTATTACAGGTCACCAGTTTCTCACCTCTTGGTAACGCAACATTGTTACAATTTGATTTCTATACACAGATCATGTGTTATAAATAGGTAATTTATATAAATACAGACAGCAAATTAAGTAAATTAAGAAATCTAAGCCAGAAGGCAAAGCTCGCTGTACACGACGCGGTGCTTATCCCAAAGCTAACTTATGGAAGTGAAAACTGGGAATGGCAGAGAGAGTATAAAAGTAGAATAAATGCGGTCGAGATGAGAGCATTGCGCCAAATTTGACCCGATGACTATATCGTTAAAAAGTGCCTTACCATGACGACACAGAAGAGAGAGAGGGGTCACAGACGCCGTGGATGACGAAAGTCTAGAAGGACATGAAGGAATTTGGTCTGTCTGTCGAGGCGAAAATATGGCGCCTTGAGTATGGGGATAAGAAAACGACAAAGAAGAAAAAGAAGTGATTGATTTTGTACAAAAATATTATAATGATTAAGCGTCAAAAAATGAAAAAAAAATAGTAGTCATGATGGAATAAATATTTCAGCTAATTAAAAACATACAAGTAAAATAATGTCAAATAGTAATGAAAGCTCGATGGCGTCGTTGCGTGTCATTGTAACCTAACACACAGATTAAGCAACGTCAACCGCAGCCTGTCTATGGATAGGTTTATCTATCTCGAGTTTCTCCGAGCTTCGGAGGGCACATTAGTCGTCGGTCCCGGCTGTTGTCGAAAGATGACAGTCGTTAAGCTAAGTCAGTGGCCCTCGGGGGCGGCTTGAAAATACTGGATTTGAGCAGCGTGGCGGAGTATGCTCTAAATTCCTTCGGTTGAAGGGAGACCCTTATCCCTGCAGTGAGATAAGTTAGGGTTATGCTGTCCCGGGATCAATGTGAACATGTTTATATTGGTCAAACTGGTCGCAATTTTCGTTTTCATGGTCGTATAAAAACAATCGCTCAGAAAGGTCTCACTTCGCCGAACATCTTATAGATAAAGAACATAATTTATCCCCTACTAACACATAAAATTTTACACATAATAGACAAAGGTTTAAAAGTAAATATTAGGGAACAATTAGAAATTATTAAACATAAAAATTCTTAAATTACTCTTATGAACAAACAGACAAACCTAAGCCACTAACCTCAGTCAAATACCTTTTCACTCCGTCGCATCCACCCCCGCCTTTAATTCAATATAAGGGATGGCACTACGACGTTGTTCTAACGACTAACATCTACAGCGCTTGAGGATGCCTTGTGGAGTAGCGAATCACGTGTCGCAGAGACGAACAGGCCAGCCACGGCAGCAACCGTGGCGGGCGCATGCGATTCATGTTCCAAATGGCGGGCAATCGCGGAGACGACCGCAGTAGCCGAGCAGAGACGACCGGAGCAGTCATGGCAAAAACGGCATGATGGTATGGTGTATTTACTGACGGTAGTGGGTGGGTGCCGACCGGCGCTAGTTCTTATGAACTAATTGGTGGCGGAAACACACAAAGCAGGTTAGATCAAATTGCATGTAAAAATGGCCTGCAAAGCGTTGTAAGATATTACTACCATTTTATAACTTAAAGGTCAACTTACATTCTGCCCAATGATCTACAACTGAAAAAAAAGAAAACAATATATTTTAATAAAAAGAAATCGCTTGGACAAAAATAAACTCACGAGTTTGTGTGTTCTACCGATTGTACAACGGGTTGTGTTCTGAAGAATTGTTCGATATGACGCCGAGAGCTTGTTTTTAGAACCGCTCGCCGACGGCCGGCGGGGAGTTCCAGAGAAGTTTTCTTCCGAGAACTCTCAAGTTGTGGAATGAACTCCCAGTCGAGATTTTCCCAAGAGACTACAACATGGAGTTCTTCAAGAAAGTGCTTATCAACAAGCCGGACGCTTCATTACCTTAATGTCTATTTGTATAAAAGTCATATTTTGCGTCAAAAGTTGAAGATGAAAAAGAAGTATACACACGACTTGCCTAATGTGAAGTGGTTAGCATACGGGTGGTACAACATACATTCCACCAAAAGTTGAGTTCTTACAGGAAAGCACTTTAATAATGCACTTAAAAGTGCCAGAGCTTGCTGCATCACTCGCACAATAAACCTCCAGAGAGGTATTTAGATGCGGGTTTCTGTGAGGCGTTAGGTATGACTTACGTCTTCAGACGGGCGGCTTTGATGTGCCCTACCTCTCTTAAAAACAAACATACATGTTCATGCACACAAATGTGTGTATTGCGTGGGCAATCACAAGTTTTGGTGATTAAGTAGCAATTACCACCACTTGAGCACAAACCAATAATCAATAACCACTTGATGATGAACATAATGTATGCTCGTAAAAATATACAGTCGTTTCCAATATTTAGTGAAAATCTTAGAAGTAGGAATAGATTGCGTATGCTGGTACATCGCCTGCTCAGACTAGTAGGTAGACCTTTTGTTGTAAATTGTATTCGATTCTATAACAAATTACCTGAAACAGTTCTGTCCTTGCCTGACAATATGTTCAAAAGGCACATCAAAAATACTCTATGTAAGAAGGGTTTTACAGAATCGCTGAATATCTGGCTCACAGAGTTTGGAAATAATTCAGCACACGTATTAATATATCTTTAATTGCACCACTTGATATTACTATATGTACACTCACATATATTTATTGTAATATAAATTGATGATTTAAAAAAATAACTATATTTGCAAGTTACTTTTGGCATTTCTTCTTCGCCAATGGTCATTTTCGAAATGCTGGTAGATTAAAAAAGAGAGATTGAAGCTATGAAAAATTAATAAGATACAATATTAAAGATTTAAAGAATGCAAGACGAGTCTAAGTACCCGTGAGGGCCTAATGGCAAAAAATGATTTTTATCTTTATCTTTATAAGGCTAACCCCTCACTTACAACAACGTTTTGTGTGTTTGTGTTTTAACGTCAGCGATTCGAACCTACCAACCAATGGGAGAATATTTTTATTCATTCGTGATGTAGCCAATAACAGTTGCACATTCTACTTTACCGCAGCACGTCGATGAATTAATTAATTAATTAATTAATTATTCACGCCCGGAGGTTAATTGGCAGCCTGGGCTTAGAGTGCTGGGAGGCAGTTTCGAATAGCACCAACATGCTTCCCTTAAGAAACTGATGATGGAAGGCGTAAGTTTTTAAAGTGAAAACTTCTTTAGCGGCGTTGTGCACCTTTTGGGATGAGTAAAAAATGTGAAACTCGCGTCAGGACACGTGACCCTGACCGTAAGATTTTGGTGAGAATTAGAACTTAAGTTCGCTGCAGCGCTAAAACATTAGTTACCTCTAATTAAACAATTAAAACATGAAGCGCTAGATCGTTCATAGGGCATTATTTTCTCGCGACCAAAACGTTGTAAGCGCCATGAAATTCTTAGCGCTTACGCGTTTCGTTTAACGTAGTTTGGTGGCGTGTGTGTTTGAGTTTTAGAGATTGGAGATGATGATGCTGGTAATGATGATGGTGAAAGAGTCGTTGAAGTTATGGATGAAAGTTGATTTTTCTGAGAGATAAACTTTTTAATGTAAAATAATCGTAATAGTTCTGAAGTGTTAAATTTTTAATGTAATATAAATTGTCATGTTTGTGTACGATAGCGCAATAAATGAATATTGTATTTTATCACATACATGATAATACTTTTATACTGATAAATAAAGCAATTCGTGCGAAATTATTCCCTAACCATTCCAAAATATTCAAAAATGCACAACGTTAATGTTCAAGTTTTCACTTCTGCCGGCACTCCCGGAGTGCAACCCGTTTTTTTTTATACCTCGTCGAGACGCATACAAGCATACGGCCCATCTGATGTGAAGCGGTTACCGTAGCCTATAAACGCTTGCAATATTTTAAGCATCAATCACGCGATGCACCTCTGCTGCTAACACAGCAACTTCATAGGAGCTCACTGGTGACGTCACTCACACGTAGGAACACAACAACCCTCTAGGAAGTTGTTATTTGGTTACGGTTTTCTGTGAGGTGGAGGTACTTCCCCAGACGGGCTGCTTTGATGCGTCCTACCTCTTCCTACCCCTCGTAAGTCGCTACTGCACCAGAACGGGGAGAGAGGCACATAAAGACATGGCGAAAGAAAAATAATTTGTAGGGAGTGAAGAATTTCATGAAGAGAGCTTTAGAGCAGCATGTGCCGTGCGCATATCTCACGATTCGGCTCAAATGACCGCGAGGTCGGTGGACCCATGGGCGGTGGTGCGTTGACGATGGAAGGTAGTTGAAAGTTGAGATGGAGATCTGCGACCTTGAAATTTTCAGAAGGTTCCACCTCGACTAAATTCTAGGTTTACAAATTTTAAAATTTTTTTCAAAAAAATACAGTATGCTTTTAAACCCTTATCGTAGTTAAGCACTTTCAAATTGTTGTAGTCTTCGAAAAATAAAATATTTGCAATTTATTATTCAAAACGGTGTTAAAATACATGCCTATATTGCTTGCAGATCATACTCTGTATTCACTACTTTGTGTTTGCCTGGTAGACTGTACTTTTAGTTCAATTATGTAATGTTCCTAGACATAAGTCTTTAGCGTAAAAATGTTGGTGGACCTTGTAATATTAAACCTTTTTTGAATAATAATGTTATATAAAATCTTTTCTTAGATTGTCGCTGTTAACTCTATGATAGGTCAGTTGTCATAATGTATTTGTAGAATTAAAATTTTTATATATAATTTACTGTAAATAATAGCCCTAAATAAATCCGTACCCAAAGGGTAAAACGGAACCTATTACTGAGAGTCCGCTGCCCGTCCGTCCGTCCGTCTGTCACCAGGCTGTATCTCATGAACCGTTATAATTAGACAGTTGAAATTTTTACAGATGATGTATTTCTGTTGCCGCTATAACAACAAATACTAAAAAATCGGCCAAGTGCGAGTCGGACTCGCGCACGAAGGGTTCCGTACCATTATCTATAAAAAAGGGCAATAAAATCACGTTTGTTGTATGGGAGCCCCCTTAAATACTTATTTTATTCTATTTTTTAGTATTTGTTGTTATAGCGGCAACAGAAATACATCATCTGTGAAAATTTCAACTGTCTAGCTATCACGGTTCATGAGATACAGCCTGGTGACAGACGGACGGACGGACGGACGGACGGACGGACGGACGGACGGACGGACGGACGGACAGCGGAGCCTCAGTAATAGGGTTCCGTTTTGCCCTTTGGGTACGGAACCCTAAAAATAGAATAAAATAAATATTTAAGGGGGCTCTCATATAATAAACGTGATTTTTAGGGTTCCGTACCCAAAGGGTAAAACGGAACCCTATTACTGAGACTTCGCTGTCCGTCCGTCCGTCCGTCCGTCCGTCCGTCTGTCACCAGGCTCTATCTCACGAACCGTGATAGTTAGACAGTTGAAATTTTCACAGATGATGTATTTCTGTTGCCGCTATAACAACAAATACTAAAAAATAGAATAACTTAAATATTTAAGGGGGCTCCCATACAACAAACGTGATTTTTTTGCTCGTTTTTGCTCGATATTGATAACGGCAACAGGTAGACGCTTGAAATATTCACAGAATATTTAGTTATATATTCACTTTAAGAATGAATAATAAAAATAAAAAACACAAATATTTAAGGGGGGCTCCCATACAATAAACGTGTTTTTTTTGCCATTTTTATAGATAGTGGTACGGAACCCTTCGTGCGCGAGTCCGACTCGCACTTGGCCAATTTTTTTGCTCGTTTTTGCTCGATATTGATAACGGCAACAGGTAGACACTTGAAATATTCACAGAATATTTAGTTATATATTCACTTTAAGAATGAATAATAAAAATAAAAAACACAAATATTTAAGGGGGGCTCCCATACAATAAACGTGTTTTTTTTGCCATTTTTATAGATAGTGGTACGGAACCCTTCGTGCGCGAGTCCGACTCGCACTTGGCCAATTTTTTTGCTCGTTTTTGCTCGATATTGATAACGGCAACAGGTAGACACTTGAAATATTCACAGAATATTTAGTTATATATTCACTTTAAAAATAAATAATGTATGTATGTATATGTATGTATGTATGTGTATATGTATATCTTCACGCCAAGTCCCTTGCGGGGTAGGCAGAGAGAACCGAGCGCCATAAGACGCGGTCCTTGCATACTTCACTCGCTTCTGTGACATTCATAGCTCTTTTCATGCACGCTCGCCGGTTCCTGGGGCTTCTGACATCACCTTCTGATAAAACACGACCAATTTGGTCATGGTAGGTTAGTCTCGGCCTTCCTCGGCTCCTACATCCTTCCACTTTTGCATTGTATATCTGTTTCGTCATTCTTTCGTCCCGCATTCTTTCTACATGTCCGAACCAACGGAGCATGCCCTTTCTTATCTTAACACCGACACTCTCTTTTAGACCAACTCTTTCTCTCACGTCTTCATTACGAACGCGGTCAGCAAGCGTTATGCCACAAATTTTGCGCAATGCTCGCATCTCGACCGCATTTATTCTACTTTCTTGCTCTCTCTGCCATACCCAGCTCTCACTTCCATAAGTTAGCGTTGGAATTAGCACCGCGTTGTGTACAGCGAGCTGTGCCTTCTGGCTTAGATTTCGGCTGCCTAGAAGTTTACCCAACGCTCCATTCACCCTATTCCCGGCACTCACTCGTCTCTCCACATCAGCGGTGTACCTTCCATTACTGCTAAAAGCACGTCCAAGATATACAATCTCATTCAATTGCTCCAACACTACATCATCAACCATAATCCTAGTATTCGTTCTGGTTGTCTCTCTTTCAAATACCATTATCTTGGTTTTCTTCGCATTCAATTGTAAGCCTTTCTTCATACAATCATCTTTCATTGTTGTAACTAGTGTTTGCAGTTCGGATGGTGATTCTGCTATTAATGCCGCATCGTCTGCATAAAGCAGGCAGTTGACCACTGAGTCACCCATTCGCATTCCCACATTCATATTTCTTATTCTCTGAAGACAACTGTCCAGATACAGGATGAACAGCCGAGCCGACAGCACGCATCCCTGTCTGACACCAATGTTGACATCAAACCAGGGCGACAAGCTGCCGTCCACCCGCACACATGCTGTACAATCCTCATAAGTGGATTGCACAGCACGGAGTAGGTCACCGTCAATCCCATATCCGGGCAAAATGTTCCAGAGATTCTTTCGCACGACTCTATCAAATGCTTCTCAAATAAATAATTAAATTAAAATAAAACAAATATTTAAGGGGGGCTCCCATACAACAAACGTGATTTTTTTGCCGTTTATAGATAATGGTACGGAACCCTTCGTGCGCGAGTCCGACTCCCACTTGGCCGGTTTTTAGTACTCCCTTTTCTTTTACCTAGTAACATAACAATCTAAGAAATAAATAAAGACTAACGAAGCAGCCTTTTATAAAGCTTTGCCTCTGTGGTGGGGCGCGCGGAGAAGGGCATTGTGATGTGTGATTGTGTTTGTAAATACAACCATGAAGGAAATACCTGTAGAGAACCGATGAGACCGATATTAGGTAGTAACTCAATTCACCAATACGGGCCGCGGCTAAAGTAGAACGCGCAGCTCTTATTGGCTAGCTCGCGGATCAACATCGCGGCACTTAGCGGCGCATTAGTTAAAATAGTTTTTTATATCTAATATAATTTATATATATATATTATATTAATAATATATATATATCAATAATTTATATCTAAGGAGGGAAACAAGCATACGGCTGCCTGATGGTAAACAGTCAGCGTAGCCTATGATTTGCAACACCGGGGGTCACTCATGCGTTGCCTACCCTGTGAAAACATCTTCACGCCCTTCTTGGGAGAATCTCGGCTGGCAGTTAATTTCACAACTTAAGAGTTTTACATAGAGGTTTTGCCAAGGGACTACAGTAAGGGGTTCTTCAAGAAAGGCGTGAAGAGGTTCTTACAGGGTCGGCAACGCAAGAGTGACACCCCTGGTGTTGCAAATGCCACAGTAGGCTACGGTAACTGCTTACCATCAGGTAGGCCGTACGCATGTTTGCCACCTTAGTGGTATAAAAAAATATATTGTATTCTCCCATTGGTAGGTTCATATCGCTGAGATATTGAAGCGCTAAAAGACGGTTTTGTAAGCGCGGGGTGCCTTCATGCACAGTCAAATGGTTTGTTTGTTTGTGTTTACGACAGTTTTGTTTATGTTTACACATCAAACCATTTCAATACATGTCCATACGTACCAGTGATGTCAAATTTGCATGATGTTTCTATATATGTATGTTTTTCATAACACGTGGCGCCGGGATCTGAGACGTTAAATACATCTCTATCATTCAACATTGTACAAATCCATTTTCCGCTCATGAAGGCTTCAGTTTTGACCTAAAAAATATTAAAAAAAAAAAGCTCAGGCGATATTTTGCGAAAATCTTACATGCAATTTAAAAACGAGTTTTTTTATACAACGTCGGGAGGCATACAGGCATACGGTCCACTTGGTGTAAAGCGGCTATCGTAGCCTATGAACGTTTGCAATACATCGCGCGATGCCACCTCTGGTGTTAACCAGCATCTGCTTAGGAGCTTACTGGTGAACTCACTAACACGCAGGAACACAACAACCCTTTTGGGAGTATTTATTTGGCTGCGTTTTTTTGCGAGATGACCGTCAAAGTCAAAGTCAAAATCTTTTTATTCGGTAAAAATGGCTACATTTGTTTGGAATCGTCACAATTTTTTTCCCTACCGTGCAGTTCATGACTAGGTGAGCACTGATAAAAATACTGCCAAAAAACTCAGGCATCCCTCTTTTGGTATCCAAACAAATTTACATATTTTATTAATTACATTATAATTGGATCGACACAACGATGGGAATCGAACCTACGAGCATTGGTGCTAAAGTGCCACTGCGCCACTAAGCTCGTCTATTATGTGTACTTCCGCTATCGATTAGTTCACGCGAATAGAATTGGTCTACAGAAAAATATAAGCAGTGATAGCTCAGTAGATAAGGAATCTGTCTATTGATCAACTGGTGGTTCAAATCCTGGCATGTACATTAGATTCTATCGATTTTTTTTTATAATCCCTTACCCATAAAATAGTACAGTTTCTCCCTCTATTTCTCTGCACTGACATTTTGGCCTCTAGAAATAAAACTATAAATGCGATTGAGATGCGGTTTTCACCAGAAAGTCAAACTAAATTGCATCTTTCTATTGGTATCAAAATGGAGTTAATTTGATAACCGGAAGTATTTAAAAAAGTACATTTTGTACTTCCAGGTTGTAATTACAGTCATCGGTCATTTGTATAGAACAGTATAGTAAAGTAATAGCAAAAGCGTAAAAGTAGTGGTGGGATTTGCGCGAAGCGCGAACTCCAGCACGTAATAATAATATACATTTATTTCTCGCCACAAACTTAAGGAAAACATTATTATTGGTACCGTACGATAATTTTACACTTTAAGGTTTGTGGGAGACTGCTGCCAGGTTAATAAATAACCCGTATTACAGGTCACCAGGCCCCGCTCTCTGCTTTATGCACAGCAAGGTAGGTACTCATCGACATAGT
The DNA here is from genome assembly GCA_947507595.1 of Pyralis farinalis. Classification (NCBI taxonomy): domain Eukaryota; kingdom Metazoa; phylum Arthropoda; class Insecta; order Lepidoptera; family Pyralidae; genus Pyralis; species Pyralis farinalis. The sequence continues at coordinate 6,879,819 of OX382263.1, forward strand.
TCGAGTGCATGCCGCTGAGACGATAATAAGAAAACAATAAAGAAAAAAAAATATGATAATAATAAAAAAAACGATCGATTTCCTAGATTCGGTACACATTTGTAATGATCACTTGCTCTACGGGGACAGGAAACATCGTGAGGAAATCCGCACGTTATGTAAAAGTGTATTTGTTTGTCCTCCTTTCACATTAAAACGGAGTGATGTGATTCTTTATATGGAGATAGTGGAAAGGTTCGAGAGTGACTTAGGCTACATTCTATCGCGGTGAAATCACTCACTCCCATGGAAAAAACATGTTTTTAATTTCCCTTTGAGCACGCAAACGAAGCCGTGGGTAACAGTATGTATATAAATCCGAAAACACGAATTGACGAGCTCGGTGGCATAGTGGTGAAAGATGCCTCTTTGCCAAAAACATTTGTCTGCATAAACATGTCTGTTTGTCTTGGCCTGGGTGTTTTAAAGAGAGGTAAGGCGCATCAAAGCAGCCTGCCTGGAGAATAACAACTTTCTAGATGTTGTGTTCGTGCGTGTGAGTAAGGTCACCAGTAAGCTCCTAAGGAATTGCTGTATTAGCAGCAGAGGTGGCATCGTGCGAGTGATACTTAATGTATTACAAGCGTTCATAGTTTACGATAATCGCTTCACAACAGGTGGGCCATATGCTTGTATGCCTTTTTCTGCCATTGTGTACACATTTCTTGCTGTCTTACATCACGGAATATTTTTTGTATACCTTTATACATATACATATCATCACGCCTGTCTCTCATTGGGGTAGGCAGAGGCTATAGAACGCCAGGTGCACCGATCCAAACATACCTCTCTCGCCTCTTCCACACTCATCAACCTCTTCATGCATGCTCTTCGGTTTCGGGTGCTTTTGATTTGGCCCTTTATAAGCACATCAGCTATTTGATCTATATGTGTCAAAGTCAAAGTCAAAGTCAAAGTCAAAATCTTTTTATTCCGTAAAAATGGCTACATTTGTTTGGAATCGTCACAATTTTTTTCCCTACCTTGCAGTTCATGACTAGGTGAGCACTGATAAAAATACTGCCAAAAAACTCAGGCATCCCTCTTTTGGTATCCAAACAAATTTACATAATTTATTTATTACATTACAATTGAATCGACTCAATCCCAGGCATTTTTATCATTAATATAGTCAGATACTTTATAATATGCCCTGCTACACAATTTGGCTTTAATAGTAGTTTTAAATTTGTTTATTGACAATTCTCTTATATTGCTGGGAAGTTTGTTATAGAACCGTATACATTGCCCCATAAAAGAATTACTTATTTTGTGGAGACGGCTTGCATGTAATGTAACACAAGATTATGCTTATATCTAGTATTTATATTATGAGTATCACTCTTTTTACAAAATGAGTCTATGTTTTATGGACATACAAAAGATTTTCATAGATATATTGCGATGCGACTGTTAAAATATTTATTTCTTTGAATTTTTCTTTAAGGCTCTCCCGGGGACCAAGTTTGTAGATAGCTCTTATGGCTCTCTTTTGCAATAAAAAGATGGTGTTAATGTCCGCGGAGTTACCCCAAAGAAGAATTCCATATGACATTATACTATGAAAGTAGCTGAAATAAACTATTCTAGCCGTATCAATATCAGTGAGCCGTCTAATAGTTTTCACTGCATAGGCTGCAGAACTTAGTTTTCCTGATAATTTTTCAATTTGTGGGCCCCATTGTAGTTTGGAGTCAATTGTTATACCCAAGAACACAGTTGTCTCCACAGGGGCTAAATTAGTTCCATTAACATTGACATTGGTAGTCACCTGTCTTACATTAGGTGTCGAGAACTTAATTACTTTAGTCTTTTTATCATTTAAAAGTAGATTATTAACATTAAACCAATGCATAACTTTAGAGAGAGCATCGTTAACTTCGTCATAATTACCTAACTGTCTATTAATTTTGAATGTCAAAGAGGTATCATCCGCAAACAATACAATCTCATGTTTATCCTTTACATAATAAGGTAAGTCATTTATATATACTAAAAATAAGAATGGACCTAGAATTGACCCCTGTGGGACTCCCATAACTACAGGGGACCCCGATGATCTTTTACCATTAACATCGACCTTCTGTATCCTATTGCCCAGATAAGAAGACAGAAGTTCGAGAGCCTTGTTCCTGATACCGTAGTGGTGTAATTTTCTGACAAGAGTGTCATGGTGCACGCAGTCAAACGCTTTAGACAGATCACAGAAAATTCCCAAGGCATCTTGCGAACCCTCCCATGCCGCGAATATACTGTGTGTGCTTCTAGGGCGGCCCCTGCCGATATCTCCACTCACTATTGCTCGATATACTTCTTCCGTAACTGTGCATACCAATAATAAAATAATTGTCCATCTTCATACTAGACTTCTGTAATATTGTTTGTAAATTAGACAGAATAGAATAGAATAAAATAATATAAATACCTTTATGTGCGCATTTAAATGGTTTTGGTCGCTATACACCAGCTCTTCTTTGTATTTGTTGAGCATACACCTGAAGAAACAAATCATACATACATAACCATCGTTGGGAAACAAGCATTTCAAAAGATGTGTGATCTAACAATGATATTGTATTTAAAGATGACGTTTATTCATACTGCGCGTCGTTTTGTTATTGTTCCACTACGACATAATAGTACTTACTTACTAAGCATATATAGATTACAACAATGAAGGGGATAGATAATACGAAACGCATGATATAAGAGAGAGATAGCTATCTGTCAAGAGTTGCGCTTGAAATACGTCATCGCATCATAGAATAGCGCATATTGGACCAATTGGGTTAATTTGATTGCCTCAGTTATTGGGCGCTAGTACGACATCTACCTCTTTTTAATACAATATCATTGTGATCTAACATGAAAAAGATCTGATTTTTCCTCTAAGTTGTGGAGGTCGAATGGCAGTCGCTCCATATTAATATCAGTATTTTTTGAAGTGAAAACTTCTTTAGCGGCGTTGTGCACTTTTTGGGATGAGTAGAAAATGTTAAACTCGCGTCAGGACACGTGACCCTGACCGTAAGATTTTGGTGAGAATTAGAACTTAAGTTCGCTGCAGCGCTAAAACATTAGTTACCTCTAATTAAACAATTAAAACATTAAATCGCTAGATCGTTCATAGGGCATTATTTTCTCGCGACCAAAACGTTGTAAGCGCCATGAAATTGTTGGCGTTTACGCGTTTCGTTCAACGTAGTTTATCAACATCGCTGTTTGGTTTAAGCGGCGCAGGGCGCGAGTGTGCGTGTGTGTTTGTACTAGGCTTACCTACCTACAGCCTGCTACGCGTATCCACGGATGGTGACTGCTGATGGCTCAAGAGAGTACTTTTATACTGATAAATAAAGCGACCCGTGCGAAATTATTCCCTAACCATTCCAAAATATTCAAAAATGCACAACGTTAATGTTCAAGTTTTCACTTCTGCCGGCACTCCCGGAGTGCAACCCGTTTTTTTTTTACTATCATTATGTCGTGTTCTAATCTATTAGGCTCCACTACCTGAGCTTAAGAATTTGGCGAAGATACTGATTTTGATATGAAGCGACTACTGTCATACCTGTTAAGGACAGTGCCCTCGTAACAGAAAATTGTATGCGTTTCATACAATTTTCTGTTGCATTCCCGTTATAAGGGAGGTAGGGCGCAATAAAGTAGCCCGTCTGGGGAAGTACCTCTACCTCACATAAAATCGCAGCCAAATACGCTTGTTCCCAACGAGTAACACCCTCAACTGTCACACTGTGACTGTGTGAAAAAAACACGTGTGCGTCTCGGGACACCCGACAGAAGTGATAACTTATACTAATCTACATATAATGAAAGCTGCCGTATGCGCGAGGAGAGAAAGGGAAGCCAGACAGACTGGCGCCGTAACGCGTTACGTAACGAAGCGGTTTACTCTCCCATAAGAAGTTATCACTTCAAAAAAAACCCAACGAGTCACACTGTAACTCGATGAGAATATTTTTAATACTAATTCCTAACGAGTCATATCCCGATCGCAGTTGTATGACTCATTGGTAAAGAAATATTCCCATCCAGTAACACTGTTACTAAAAATAAAAATAAATAAATATTGTCGGACAAATTACACAGCGCCATCTTACAAAGTAAGCAAAGCTTGTGTTATGCGTACCTACTAGACAACTGACAAAAAACATACGTAAATAGATTTTTTTTTCGTAAATACATACTTATTATTATACATAGAAAAAGTCAAAGTAGCGTAACAGCGCGTTTGCGTGCGCCACCGAGCTCGTCAAACATGTTGGCAGCTACTTTTTTCTCAACAATAAAAGCTGTACTAGCAGTAGGTAGCAGTAGTATACTCTACCAACACAAATCACCTTCCTAGTTTGGCCATAATAGATATGGAGGCACCGTATACCATCAAGCGACCGCAGCGTGCGCGAATTTCACTGCGCCTACTACACGGCGTCCAAGAAACCTCTGATCGCGGCGAGGCGGCTGCAAAGAGTATTGGACGAGCTTCTTGAGTGGTTCGCCCAGTGGCGTATGGCAGTCAATGTGGATAAGACAGTCGCGCTGCAGGTCGGCCTCAAGCACGTTCCGCCCCCGCTTACACTACGGGGCAGCCGACCGCCTGGCAGACCAGAGTGCATTACATAGGGGTCAATATAGACCGGTCGCTGAGCATGATTGCACATGTTAACCACGCAACCACTCAGGCCAAAGCAGCCCGAGGCGCTCTGCGGTCGGTATAATTTACCGCTACAGACCTACGCTGCACCTGCGTGGTACTCACTCTGCTCTCAGAATCAGAGGGAGCGGCTTCAGGCACAGCAGAATATCACTTTCACGTCACAAACGAAAACATCGCTCGTGGCGCGCACATGGAAACGGTGCAAATGTCCGTAGGCTACGGTGATTGCTTACCATCACGCAGGCTGTACTCTTATTTGTTACCTTTGTGGTATAAAAAAAAACCTCTACGATAATGGGTTAGTATCATCTGATGGCCAATCCTACCACCGCGCGCTCACACTCCGTCCCTTTTAATACAATTCCTCTTACAGATTGCAGGAAAGTAAGAGGAAAGATGTTACACATCAATAATAAGGGCTGAGTACTTACCAACCGAAATTTATAAACTTATCCGAGACCATTTTTATTTCCACGTATTCCCGTGCACTGATGGTAATGGGACTTGCGCCACATTTCAGTTCCTTTGGATGCACTGACTTTGTATACAATGTAATGTTATTAGTGGAAACTGAAATAATACAAATAAGGAATCACTAACAAATTTGCATCACTAAGGCCTATGGAGAGACTTTCAGATCGATATTAGGTACGTAGTAACTCAATTCACCGCTACGCGTCGGAAGGTAAAGTAGAACGCGCAGCTCTTAGGCTCATCCCAGACTGCTACGCGACGGTGCGCGTGACTGCGTTTTTTTTAAACATTGTATCGAAATATCTCAGTTTGTATAGAAAACACGCACGGCGCAACACATTGACAACGCGCCGCCCCGCCGACGTTCACGCGACCCCGCGCAGACGTGCGTGTTTTCCGCACCGTCGCGTCGCGTAGCGCGTAGCAGTGTGGGATCCGCCTTATTGGCTAGTACGCAGATCAACATCGCGGCACTTATCGGGTTATTGGTTAAAATTTTCTCCCATTGATCCCATCCAATCGATTCTAGCCTGCGAAGGCTACAATCGCTGAGATATTTCGGCGCTAAAACACAACATTTTTGTGAGCGCGGAGTGTCTTCATGCTTAGGAAAGTGCTCTATTTGTTTGTAGTGACAAAACAGAAATACGGACAAAATATATTCTACATGAGCCATTTTTATGGATATGACTAAAGCATTTAACTAACTGGATCACGGATATTTAAAAATAATATTATCTGTTTGTGCTGTTTGGATGATTTTACTCTGCCGCTTGCTTATTGAAATCAGGGAGTCACACACTATGCAGATACGATAAGATATGTGTCTCTGTAGGCCGATTCTACTAAAAAATGCAACTGCACTGCAGCGCGGCGTGTGTCAAAATGTGTACATTTTGATGTTTCGTTATTCTGTTAAGCGATCTGACAGCAGCGACGTTGCAGGAACGCTGCAGTAATCGACTCGCTATCCTGTAAAAAACCTGCACTGCACCTGCACGTTTCCTGCAATATAATCGTATTCTCTTAAATTGTTTTGACATTTGTATAGCGATGACAGAAGTTTTGAAGGAGTTTATGTGCAGTTTTGCTAACGTTAGTCTCAAGCAACTTTTGCGAAGAGACATTAATATTCTGAAGCGGTGATTTATATTGCAAAATATTTGTTTTGTTTTGGGAAATGTTTATAGGAATGTATGATTAAGTCAAGCTTCTTTTCAGTTAGAAATACCTTCACGCCGGCAACCAAGGGCAATCGGGTGTGAAATTATAGGAGCATTAAGTAAAATTCCAATTTATTAGATTGAAATAAGGTAACATGACAGGAGTTAAGTAGTTCATTTGCAGGATACGCACAGTTGCAGCATAGTTGCTGTGCAGTTGCAGTGCAGCATACACACAGTTCCAGCGTAGCTGCAGTGCAGCAAAATTTTAATAGAATACACGTATTGGCACTGCACTATTCCTGCACGACTCAAGTGACAGGCGTAAACGTGCAGTTGCAGTTATTTAGCAGAATTGGCCTACTGAGCGTATTTCAATATTGCTCTCTATGTAATTCACTGAACTAACATATATAACGCAGCTAATTTATCTTAAAGTATCTGTAGGTATCAACCTCTATCGAAAGATGGTGGCAATGTTAGTTGCGTTTCATAGTGTGTTCTGGACACGAGAGGCGAGTCATACTGTTTGCGCGCAGCAGTCGTACTGTAGTTGGTGATGGTGGATGATGAGCTGATGTTGATGATGAAAATGATTTGACTGGCTTTAACTATGCATTTATTGGTACAGTAGTCTACAAATTTTTATATGCGAACACTTTGATGGCCGATCGTCGAGTGAGCCGGCGACTCCTCCGTCGCCGCCGTGGAATGGTGACGCTGGTGGTGGTTATGTATGTATGGGTGTGTGAGTTTGAGTACGTATATGTAATTTTGTGTGCGTGTGTGTCTGTCTGAGAGTGTATCGCCGCAACACATACAATACGATAAAATATCTGTAGCCCGCTTCTACTAAAAAACTGCAACTGCACTGCAGCGCGGTGTGTGTTTTGCGCGTGTGCACGTTTCGTCAAACGCCGCTGCTGTTAGATCGCTTGACGTCAGAATGTACACATTTTGACACACGCCGCGCTGCAGTGCAGTTGCAGTTTTTTAGTAGAATCGGCCTACTGTATATGAGCGTATATGTATTGATATAGCTCTTTATGTAATTCAATGAACTAACCCACACTGCGCAGATAATTTATATTTTATCGTAAAGTATGTGTAGTACCGGCCTACGTCGAAAGATAATGACAATATTATCTGCATACAAAATGGCATAAGATTTTGTGTGTAGATCATTACAGGATGGTCTGTGGTGAGACGGTAGCAGTGTCCACTCTACTGTTTTATAGTATTTATTTTCAGTATAGCCTTCAAAATGTACACTTTTATTTAAGTACTAGCAGAAGCTCGCGGCTTCGCACGCATGAGTTTTGGGCTTTTAGTTGCCTTTGTTTCTCTGTAGACATGAAATTTTCTGTTTAAAAAAAAAACAAAGTTCAGGGTCGTTGATGCAACCATAGAGCGATTCAATTTTCGTACAGCGCCATCTATTTACCTTTACAGGAGGCAACGTATATGTATTTTATTTATATTACATAAAAAATGCGTAGTTATTTTATGTTATAAAAAATACGTATTCTATGAAAACAATAAAAATAAAATTGCAGTCCCCCGAAGGGGAAGATATTTCCCCCTAATTTTAACAGTTTTTCATTTTTTACGCAGGAACCCTAAATATTTACGGGATAAAAAGTACCTCATATTCTGCTCTGAACAGTCCTCTACCTACCAGTGAAAGTCCGGTTAAAATCGGTTCAGCCATTTCGAAGATTAGCCCGGACAAACAAACAGACAGACAGATAGACAAAAAAGTTAAAAATGCGCATTTAGGCTTTGGTAACGTGAAAATAATAATATGAGCTTAAGATAAAGGCTTTATTTTGAAATCACAGACAGACACTTCAATTTTATTTATATGTATAGATTTATTATTCTTGACGTGCTCGCTTGCTCAGTCGTGAATAACACGACTTTGACACTAACGCTCGTAGGTTCGAATCCAACACAAGGCAAACATTTGTGTGTATGAACATGTCTGTTTGTCTTGGTCTGGATGTTTTAAGAGAGGTAGTGATACTTAATATATCGCAAGCGTTAATAGGCCATGGTACCCGCTTTACATCAGGTGGACCGTATGCTTGTATGCCTAAAAGATGAAGAAAAGGGGAATAACATGTGGCGAGCTGATGAGCATAATATTACGTAGTAACTTAATTCACCGCTACGGGTTGGGGAATAAAGTAGATCGCGCAGCTCTTATCGGCTAATTCGCGGATCAACATCGCGTCACTTATCGGCTTATTGGTTAACATATTTTGACTTGAATCGCTGAGATATTTATGCGCTAAAACACAACGTTTTTGTTAGCGCGGGGTGTCTTCATGCGCGGGTAATGGGGTTGGCAACGCATGCGCTGCGTTGCGTTGTTGTTATTTTAGCGCTAAAACACGCGAGTGAGCTCGGGGTGCCTTTATACGCTGTCAATTGGTTTATTGTTTTATGATAGCGTTTAGCAAAAATGTTTTTAATAAAGATAAACTCTGTGCCGAATGTGAGACAACTTTTATGTTATAATCAACTTTAAAATTAAACTTTGAATACTTTCAATCAGCTGGCTATACACAATGCAGTGCTGGTCCCAACACTTACTTATGGAAGCGAGAGCTGGGTATGGCAGAGAGAGCATGAAAGTAGGATAAACGCAGTTGAAATGCGAGCGTTGCGCTAAATTTGTGGCGTAACGCTTGTACAACGTATTCGTAATGATGAGGTTAGAAGCAAAGTTAGTTTAAAAGAGAGCGCCGGTGTTAAAATAAGACGAGGCATGCTCCGTTGGTTCGGACACGTAGAAAGAATGCACGATGAAAGAATGATGAAGCAGATATACAATGCAAAAGTGGAAGGATGTAGGAGCCGAGGAAGGCCAAGACTTACCTACCATGATCAAATAGGTCGTGTTCTATCAGAAGGTGACGTTAGGAGCCTCAGAAACCGGCGAGCGTGCATGACAAGAGCAATGAATGTTAAAGCGAGTGAGTTGTGTAAGAATCGAGTCACGTGGCGCTCGGTTCTCTCTGCCTACCCCGTAAGGGATTTGGCGTGAAGTTATAGATAGCTACTTTCAATGGATGAAGCGCACAAAGTTTTTTGGATGCGAGTTTGACCTTCTCTTCCAGGTGACTTCGGTATTAACATTGCTGGAGATTTCGACACGGAGAAATCCCAAAGCTCTTAAGTAAGCAAGTTGCAAAGTAATTTGGCTCTTGAATTCAGGAACTACAGCAAATGGGGTTTTCTACGATTGTCTCAAGGTAGCATAAATGAGGAGGGGCTGTCCCAATTTGCCGGGATGGCCCCTAGTTTATAGAAGTCCGGCCCCTCCTGTGGGACTGGCCAGTCGCAGACAGAGACAGGTCCGGGGCACCTCATCAAAGCGGCCGATGGCAATTCGCGGGGTTGTTTAGTGGGTATACCGTTGGGCAGCCAACGGGGAGTCCCACACTACCACCGGAGGCCACCCAGGCACCGGTGGTGTGCGTAACGCATTTTCCCCCCCGTCACAAAAAAAAGGTAGCATAAATGAACCTCAGTTGTTCTTGTCGTACATTAAATAAATAAATGTTGTCGGACAATTTTTAAGAGAGGTAGGGCGTATCAAAGCCGTCTGGGGAAGTACCTCCACCTCACAGAAGACCGCAGCCAAATAACAACTCCCTACAGGGTTGTTGTGTTCCTGCGTGTGAGTGAGTTACGGTAACCGCTTTGCATTAAGTGGGTCGTATGCTGGTATGTCTCCCGACGTGATATATAAAATAGAGTCATATAAAAGTTTAAGAGAAGTGATAGCCCAGTGGATGAAGAACCGCCCTATTTACAAACTGGTCGCCAGTTCGAATTCTGGCGTGTACCACTATAAATGCGTGTACCGGTTTTATGTACATATTTATAACTATCACTAGCTCGGCGGCGAAGGAAACCATCGAGGGTAAACCCGCACGTCCAAGGAAATATATTTCGAAAGACACATGACCTTACCTAAGAAAGGTTTGGTTTCCTTTGGGTTGAGGTCTGGCGGCAGTCGCTTTATGTGAAAATCAGTATCTTCGCCAAATACTTAGTCTTACGTAACGGATTAGGAAACTGTATAAGGCTAAGAAGAATAAGACTTTGACGAGCTCGGTGGCTCAGTCGTGAAAGACGCCACTTTGACACCAATGCTCGTGGGTTCGATTCGCACACAAGACAAACATTTGTGTGCATGAACATGTTTGTTTGTCTTGGTCTGGATGTTTTAATAGAGGTAGGGCGCATCAAAGCAGCCCGTCTGGGGAAGTACCTCCACCTCACAGAAAACCGCAGCCAAATAACAACTCCCTAGAGGGTTGTTGTGTTCCTGTGTGTGAGTGAGGTCACCAGTAAGCTCCTAAGGAGTTGCTGTGTAAACAGCAGAGGAGGCATCGCGCGAATGATACTCAATATATTACACGCGTTAATAGGCTACGGTAACTGCTTTACATGAGGTGGACCGTATGCGTGCATGACTCCCGACGTTGTATAAAAAAAAAAAGGTACATAAAAGTTTAACATTGGGGTTCTATACACGCCCTTCTTTGTCTTATCTTTTATACAATTGTACACAAGTATTAAATAAATCACAACAAAATACCTTACCTTGTCTCACAAGCAAAGCAATTAGCACAAAAGAAACTACCATGAATATTGACGTGTTCATTTTTGGATATATCAATTTTTAGGGCGTCTATAGCTTTTAACAACAGCACTAGAAACTAAACTAAACTAAACTAACTAAAGTTAAATGAAGTAGGGTGACCAAATTTTAAGATTTTGCGCATTAGTTTATCCTAGTGTCGTCCCGTTACCTGATCCATTAGGATTGGCGGGGTCTGCTACCTTGGTCTAAGAATTTAGCGAAGATTTTGATTTTGGACATGATCCCCGATTCGAATACAGGTACGCACCACTAAATTTGTGTTTTTGGATTTATGTACATATTTGTAATTATCACTTAAAAGAAGACATCGCCAGGAAAGTTCGTCAAAGAAATTGTATTTCAACAGTCGCGTCACTTAAGAAATCTGGCTGTACCTGTAGATTGTGGAGGTTTGACGGCAGTCACTTTATATAAAAACCAGTATCTTCCTCAAATTCTTAGGCTTAGGTAGCGGACCATATTAATCCTCTAATGGATTAGAATACGGGATAACGCTAGGAGAAAGAGACTTTGCACAAAACTAGAGATGATTATGGGCCAATTACATCACATAAAGTCTTCACAACCAAAACTAGAGGAGTCATCTCTAGTTTTACAAGCCAAAGCCAGTTACAAGCCAAAAATATCTTTAGTACAAAACTAGAGATGATAATGATCCAATTACGTCCCAAAAATATCGTTAGAACCAATACTAGAAATGACTGAGTCAATTACAACCCAAAAATTTCTTTAGTACAAAACTATAACAATAATGTATTTAGAACCTAAATAAACGATTATGAGCTAATTATAACCCAAATACGTTTTTAGATTTAAATTAGAGATGTTTATGAATCAATTAAAACCCAAAAATGTGTTTAGAACCAAAGTAGATACGATTATGAGCCAATCCCACACTAAAACGGTCGTTCGAGCCAAACTAGAAGCGATTATGAGTCAATTATGTGTATCATAAAATAGTCGTAGCGGTGTTTGTAATCGTGGTCGCCCTAGTTGTTTACAGTCATGCCGTTCGATTATTCAGGACAAAGGACAGGATAACGTCGTTTTCCCTGATTGGTGCGGAGTCCATCCTCTTTCTATCTCTTTTAAACATTGTATTTCACTTTGTTGACTTGGATTCATTGCTGACACATCATTAACCGCCTGAACAAATAGGGTTACATTCTGATGCAGATATTTTTATTTGTGTATACACTTTATCTTCTGCGGCGTCAAAGCAGAAGTGGGGAGCACAGTCACAGAAAACCGCAGTCAAATGACAACTCCCTGGAGGATTGCGTTTTTTATACGACGTCGGGAGGCATACGACCATACGGCCCACTTGATGTAAAGTGGTTACGTTAAGTGCGTATAAATGCTTGCGACACATTAATTTTCACTCTAACAATGACACCTCTGCTAACTGCTAACGCAGCTACTCCTTAGGAGCTTATGGTGCCCTCACTCACTCGCAGGGACACAACAACTCTCAAGGAAGTTATTTTCTGTGGAGATACTTCGCTACTTTGATGCGCCCTACCTCTCAAAACACCCAGAGGAAGACAAACAGATATGTTCATGTACACAAACATTGTGTGTCACGTGTGGGCGTCGAACCCACGATCGTTGATGTCAAAGCAGAGTTACTAACCACTGCGCTACCGTACCTAAGGAGTTGTTGTGTCTGGGGCAGGGGTGGCCATGAGATATTTCTTGTGTTTCAAGCGTTCATACGCTACGGTAACCACTTCACATCAGGTGAGCCGAATGCTTGTATGCGACAAAAATAATTACAAACCTCTTTGTGTAAAAAAAAAATGCATATATTTAATTTCATTATATAAGTGTACTTTAATAACCCTGTAATTACTTGCAGTTTTTCCAGACGTTCAGACGACAAGCACTCCGAACTTTGGTCATACTGAAAATCCTGAAAGGAAAAAAATATTGCTACAAAAAAAAACATAGAATGAACTAAACATTGTGAAATCATACAGAGCCATCTAGGGTACAGTAACCGAAGCTTTTGTTATGGGTACTAGACTGGTAAACATAGATTAAACATACGTACCTGCTTTTTTTTTGTAAATCATACCAAGACAAACATACTCGTACATGCTCATACCCGAACGTTTGCCCTGTGTGGGAATCGTACCCACGAGCGTTGTATTCCTTCCTTTCATTTCGTAGTCGTACAAAATCAAGAAAACCACCGTGCTATATTAAATTAAACATTATGCTACGCGCTCATAGATGGCGCTGTAATTAATTTCTACCACATAGTTTACAGGTTTCTATGCTCTTTTCAGTGCTGTGAGCCTTGTTAATAAGAAGAAACATTTTCTTTAACCCAGGAAACGATATTAGCAGATTCTTCGGTAAGACTTATCCTATCAAATTCGACATTTATAAACAGTATTCGAAGTTCAAACCCCGTAACTTTTATTTGATGCAACCTTAGGCATACATGTTAAATCGCAGGGTTATCAACTGTGTTGGTAGCACTTAATATATTTAACAACCCCGAATTTAAGACAGATTCCAAAAAAAAAAAACACTCAATACTGGCACCGTAGAACGATATTTAAGTTTTTTTTAGAACATATTCTGTGTTTCATTCATAATGTTTTCAGTCATAATGTTGATTATTGTTGTAAGTGGCCGCAATAAGCAATAATTAAATTTTTTCTTACTTGTATATACATCATACCGCATCAACCCTTACTCATCCCACTGCAGGGTTAAGGGTCTCCCTTCAACCGATGGGGTTTAGAGCATTCTCCACCACGCTGCTCAAATGCGGATTGGCGGAGGCCTGTGTTTACAAGCCGCCCGAGGGCCACCGACTTAGCTTAACGACTGCCATCTATCGACAACAGGGACCGACGGCTTAACCTGCCCTCCGAAGTTCTGCAGCCTATGCAGTGAAAACTATTAGACGGCTCACTGATGTTGATACGGCTAGAATAGTTTATTTCAGCTACTTTCATAGTATTATGTCATACGGAATTCTTCTTTGGGGTAACTCCGCGGACATTAACACCATCTTATTATTGCAAAAGAGAGCCATAAGAGCTATCTACAAACTTGGTCCCCGTGAGAGCCTTAGAGAAAAATTCAAAGAAATAAATATTCTAACAGTCGCATCGCAATATATCTATGAAAATCTTTTGTATGTCCATAAAAACATAGACTCATTTTGTAAAAAGAGCGATACTCATAACATAAATACTAGATATAAGCATAATCTTGTGTTACATGCAAGCCGTCTCCACAAAATAAGTAATTCTTTTATGGGGCAATGTATACGGTTCTATAACAAACTTCCCAGCAATATAAGAGAATTGTCAATAAACAAGTTTAAAACTACTATTAAAGCCAAATTGTGTAGCAGGGCATATTATAAAGTATCTGACTATATTAATGATAAAAATGCCTGGGATTGAGTCGATCCAATTATAATGTAATTAATAAATTATGTAAATTTGTTTGGATACCAAAAGAGGGATGCCTGAGTTTTTTGGCAGTATTTTTATCAGTGCTCACCTAGTCATGAACTGCACGGTAGGGAAAAAAATTGTGACGATTCCAAACAAATGTAGCCATTTTTACGGAATAAAAAGATTTTGACTTTGACTTTGACTTTGAAGCGCGGGGAAACTCGAGATAGATAAACCCATCCATAGACAGGCTGCGGTTAACGTTGCTTAACCTGCGTATTTGATTAGAATGACACGCGCAACGACGCCATCGAGCTCTCGCTTGTATAATATACATAATAAACACAGAATGTGTCTCAGAAAACATAAATATAACTCTACAGTGTCAGCATAGTGCGTTTTTTTTTGGAATTAGTCTTAAATTCAGCATTGTTAATAAAAACCACATAGCTGTATACGCCCTCTTTTGGTTGCGGTTTTCTGTGAGGTGGATGTACTTCCGCAGTTGGGCTGCTTTAACGAGCTCTACCTTGTATAGCCAGAGCCACGTTAATCAATTAGCAGAGTGCACCACAGTTAGGCTTTGACTGTAAAGCTGAGAGCAGTGTTAGCAGCAGAGGTGGCATCGCGACACTGATATTTAATGTATTGCAAGCGTTCATAGGCTACGGTGACCGCTTTACATAAGGCTGTATGCTTGTACGCCTTCCGACGTTTTACAAATAGAATATAACGATATTGGCCTTATCATTTCCGGCGAATCGCGCGTACAATATTAAAATTTGATTTAATAAAATTTTTGTGATTAACTTAGTTCAAACAAGCGATTGTATATCTTGGACGCGCTTTCAGCAAAGATGGAAGGGATGTGGACGTGGTATGTGGAAAGAGTGAGTGCTGCGAATAGTGTGAATGGAGCGTTGGGAAAACTTCTTGGCTAGAACTGGAACTTACTTACGCTATACACAACGCAGTGCTGGTTACAACGCTAACTTGTGGAAGCGAGAGCTGGGTATGGCAGAGAGAGCATGAAAATACCATAAACGCAGTCGAAACGAGAGCATTGCGAAAAATTTTGTGGCGTAGTGCTTGTAGATCGCGTTCGCAATGATGACCTTAGAGGTAGAGCTAGCCTCCGTTGGGTTGGACATGTAGAAAGAACATAGAAAGAAAAAAATACGAAACAGACATTTCGTGACACATTTATTAGTAAATTTGTATGTCTTTCTTTCTTATTTAACTTCTCCATGCTTCAGAAGGCACGTTATGACGGCGGCGGATAAAGCTAAGTGGCACCCTCATTTTCAGGAACACCGTTCCAATATGAAATCTATATGTTTATCTGTGCGTTTTCTGTGTGTGCGTTTTTTTCGAATATTCGAATTTTGACTTCAGATTCTGATTCAGCATAAAAAAGTAGAATATGAATGTTCAGGGACACCATTCCTATCTTAATCATCCCACTGCAGGGTTAAGGGTCTCCCTTCAACCGAAGGGGTTTAGAGCATTCTCCACCACGCTGCTCAAATGCGGATTGGCGGAGGCCTGTGTTTACAAGCCGCCCGAGGGCCACCGACTTAGCTTAACGACTGCCATCTATCGACAACAGGGACCGCCAGCTTAACCTGCCCTCCGAAGCGCGGGGAAACTCGAGATAGATAAACCCATCCATAGACAGGCTGCGGTTAACATTGCTTAACCTGCGTATTTGATTAGAATGACACGCGCAACGACGCCATCGAGCTCTCGCTTGTATAATATACATAATAAACACAGAATGTGTCTCAGAAAACATAAATATAACTCTACAGTGTCAGCATAGTGCGTTTTTTTTTGGAATTAGTCTTAAATTCAGCATTGTTAATAAAAACCACATAGCTGTATACGCCCTCTTTTGGTTGCGGTTTTCTGTGAGGTGGATGTACTTCCGCAGTTGGGCTGCTTTAACGAGCTCTACCTTGTATAGCCAGAGCCACGTTAATCAATTAGCAGAGTGCACCACAGTTAGGCTTTGACTGTAAAGCTGAGAGCAGTGTTAGCAGCAGAGGTGGCATCGCGACACTGATATTTAATGTATTGCAAGCGTTCATAGGCTACGGTGACCGCTTTACATAAGGCTGTATGCTTGTACGCCTTCCGACGTTTTACAAATAGAATATAACGATATTGGCCTTATCATTTCCGGCGAATCGCGCGTACAATATTAAAATTTGATTTAATAAAATTTTTGTGATTAACTTAGTTCAAACAAGCGATTGTATATCTTGGATGCGCTTTCAGCAAAGATGGAAGGGATGTGGACGTGGTATGTGGAAAGAGTGAGTGCTGCGAATAGTGTGAATGGAGCGTTGGGAAAACTTCTTGGCTAGAACTGGAACTTACTTACGCTATACACAACGCAGTGCTGTTTACACCGCTAACTTGTGGAAGCGAGAGCTGGGTATGGCAGAGAGAGCATGAAAGTACCATAAACGCAGTCGAAACGAGAGCATTGCGAAAAATTGTGGCGTAGTGCTTGTAGAACGCGTTCGCAATGATGACCTTAGAGGTAGAGCTAGCCTCCGTTGGTTTGGACATGTAGAAAGAACATAGAAAGAAAGAAAAAAATACGAAACAGACATTTCGTGACACATTTATTAGTAAATTTGTATGTCTTTCTTTCTTATTTAACTTCTCCATTCTTCAGAAGGCACGTTATGACGGCGGCAGATAAAGCTAAGTGGCACCCTCATTTTCAGGAACACCGTTCCTATATGAAATCTATATGTTTATCTGTGCGTTTGTCTGTGTGTACGTTTTTTTCGAATATTCGAATTTTGACTTCAGATTCTGATTCAGCATAAAAAAGTAGAATATGAATGTTCAGGGACACCATTCCTATCTCTGAACGCGGTCAAAATGGCCGACAAATTAAAAAAAAAAATTGAATTGTTATATAATTGACGATCCAGGTGTTCCTCTGGCAATGCAAGCTTAACTAGTCTTTATTAACACTCTCAATACATTGACTATAGAAACATATTTATGTTTTTTGAGATATATTCTGTATTTATGATTTATGTACGAGTACAACTAACCAAAATTTATGATTCTATAGAAACTTGGGCTGTGTTCCAGTCTCCCCAGCGGCCGCATTTATTATACGTAGGTAAATCGAAGTGTTGAGGAGTATGTATGAAAACGCGACCAATTCGATCCGACTACAGGACTAGAGTATACAAATGCAGAGAGGAGTGAGACAGGGAGACGTTGTTTTTCCGAAACAGTTCACTGCTGCATTGGAAGATGTGTTCAAGCTATTGAACTGGAAAGGATACGGCATCAATATCAACAGCGAGTATATCATTCACCTTCGATTTACCGATGATATAGTAATCATGGCGAGATCGCTGGAGGACTTGAACATAACTCTTGAAGATCTCGACAGAGCATCCCAACGAATGGGTCTTAAAATGAACATGGACAAAACGAATATTATGTCGAAAGTACATGTTGTACCTATTCCAGTCAGTTGGAAGCTCTGTTCTCGACGTTGTTGAGGTGATGTCTACCCAGGACAAACAGTCCAGCTAGGTAGATCCAACTTCGAGAAAGAGGTCTCTCGTCGTATGCAACTCGGATGGGCCGAGATTGGGAAATTGCAGAAGATTTTCTCGTCCAAAATACCTCAAATCTCAAGACGAAAGACTTGAGACGTGTGTGTGCTGCCAGTGATGACTTACGGCACAGGAACGTGGTCCCTTCCAATGGGCCTCATACGAAAGCTCAAGATTGCACAGCGTGCGATGGAGAGAGCCATGCTCGGAGTTTCTCTGCGGGATAGGCTCAGAAATGAGCACATCCGTAGTAGAACTGGAGTTACCGACGTAGCTCTAAGGTTCAGCAGGAGAACCGATGGCCGTTGGGACAGAAAGGTTCTCGAATGGCGACCACGAACCGAAAAACGCAGCGTACGACGGCGCCCCACACGATGGACAGACGATCTTGTGAAGATTGCTGGGAGCCGTTGGGTGCAAGCAGCAGAAGACCGATCGCTGTGGAAGTCTAAGGGGGAGGCCTATGTACAGCAGTGGACGTCTTTCGGCTGATATGATGATGATGAACCAAAATTTTAAATATTGCTTATTGTGGCCACTTATAGCAACAATCAAAAAAATATACTAATTACAAATAATTATTTCTTAATAATTATTTACAATTAGTCATAATTTTGATTACTATAATTATACCTAAAGAAACTTAAAAGTTTCGTGGCACCCTCTTGGGTGCCACTTAACTTTATACGCCCTCTAAGCCGTCGGTCCCAGCTGTTGTCGGTAGATGACAGTCGTTAAGCTAAGTCAGTGGCATTCGAGCGGCTTGAAAACACTGGCCTCCGCCAATCAGCAGTCCAGCAGCGTGGTAAAATATGCTCTAAATCCATACGTTGAAGGGAGACTCAGTGGTCATGGAGACGCAGTGGGATGAATAAGTGTTGGTGAAGTTACACCCTGCAAGTTTATCGGTTTATTTTGATGTATATATACAGAACTTTTGCAACAACGCTCGTGGGTTCGATTCCCACACAAGGCGAACATTTGTGTGCATTAACATGTCTGTTTGTCTTGGTCTGGATGTTTTAAGAGAGGCACGGCGCATCAAAGCAGCCCGTCTGGCGAAGTACCTCCACCTCACAGAAAACCGCAGCCGAATAACTACTCCCTAGAGGGTTGCTGTGTAAGCAGCAGAGTAAGCATCGCGCGAGTGATAAGTACGGTAATATTACATCAGGTGGGCCGTATGCTTATATGCCTCCCGACGTAGTATAAAAAAAAACTTTAACTCCAAGGGTCGTAAGTTCGAGTCCCAGATAACTGCAGCTACATAACAACTCCGTGGAGGAGGAGTCGTTGTGTTCCTGGAAGTGAGTGAGGTTACCGGTAAGCTTCTAGGGAGTTACTGTGGTTTTTTATTATGTATTCTTCGTTGCATATAACAGTGTATAATTAAGAAATCTCTACCAGCCAACCTGCGCTGTGGGATGTTTTGTAAAATATTCCGAACTAGAAAAGTACGTAAAGAGATAGTATTTTTTTTATACAACACATTTTACACAAGCATACGACCCACCTGATGTAGAGCGGTTACCGTAGTCTACAAATGCTTGCAATACTTTAATAGTTTCGTGTAATGCCACCTCTGGTGCTAACAGCAACTCCTTAGGAGCTTACTGGTGACGTCACTCACACCCAGGAACAAAACAACCTCTTAGGAAGTTGTTATTTGGCTGCGGATTTCTGTGTGGTGGATGTACTTCCCCAGACGGACTGCTATGATGCGCCCCACCTCTCTTAAAAACACCCAGATCAATACAAACAGACATGTTTATGAACACAAATGTTTGTCCTGTGTGGGAATGGAACCCACGAGTGTTGGTGTTATAGTAGCGTAACAGCGCGTTTCACGACTGCGCCACCGAGCTTGTCACTGCGATTGCTTCCAGTTCGAAATGAATTGATGTTATACTTTGTCACTCATGCGTTGCCAACCCTAAAACCTAAGACCCTGTGTTAGCAGCAGTAGAGGCAACATGCATGCGATACTTCCTGAATCGCAAGGGCCCATGTGTTACGGTAACTACTTTACATAAAGTGACCCTTATGCTTGTATGCCTCCGACGATGTATAAAGATAAACATTAATAGTTACTTAGTACACCTAGTTGGAAATAGAATTGGGAGGTACTGCGTAAATTATTCGGAAATTCAAGGGCGTTCGCGTGTTTCTGCCACTACCAACGCAGCACCTTCCCAGGATCAAACAGCAAATAACTCACTCTAAGGAACAACAGGCCGTATATAACAAGTCTGGCCATATATACTGTTACATAGAAACTTTTCTCTTTTTCAACTCTTTAATTATTTTGATTTTGGAACGAGTTTATTATTATATTAAAAACTTCCTTCGATTTGCCGCCCTTTTACATATCTTTTCGTGTTTATTATCAAATTACAACTGGCGTATTAAATAAAATAGGACTGCAGTGATTGCCTTGCATAAAGTGGGTACGGAGCCGTCGTCGGTCATATTCAAGACAATTCAGAAGCTTGGTATCAGCCGCATGTTCGTATATCGTACTATCGACAGATATAACAATACTTCATCTATTGGAAACCATAAAAGATCGTGGCAACGGCGTGCTGTTAGAACTACAAAGGCTGTTAATTCTGTTAAAGCCAGAATTCGCCGAAACCCCATTAGGAAACAAAAAAATCTTATCGCGAGAAATGAAGATTCCCGCTAGGATTCCGTTGCGTATAATAAAACAAGACCTGAAGCTTGTCGCTTGTCGTCGATATACAGGACATGCCCTAAATCAATCCCTACAGTTTAAGAGAGTGGATCGATCAATACGCCGTCTGTCCTGATACGCAGGTGAAGAACACAGAAATATCCTCTTTACTGATGAAAAATATTTCACGATTGAAATGACAAAGTGTACGCACACAGTTCAAAAGAAATCGCCCAAGTGGTCAGCAATGTAAAACGTGGTCATCATCCTGCGTCTGTAATGGTTTGGTGGGTGGGTGTCTTATCAAAGAGTCACAAAGCTTCATTTTCGTGAATAAGGAGTGAGGTTTTCAGCCAAAGTGCATCAAGAGACTGTCCTGGATCATGTTGTGAAAGCTCTCAGCAATACACTTTTTAAAAATGTACCGTGGACTTTCCAGCAGAACTCTGCACCTGGTCCCATGGCACGCAACTACCCAAGCCTTTTTTTGCCAAGTGTTTCATGAATATTTACATATAAGTTTTATTAAGATTACATTACTTCATAAACAAATCAATGCATACCTATTCATTTGTAACAGAACTTATGGTCGACTAGGTATATTTCGTTCGGAGATTCCTTTCATAACCGGCAGGATGAACCACGTGCGGTTTGACCTTGTCTTCAAAGATTGTAAGTTTTGATGAGTTAGGTGGTGCAGTGTTTAGTAACGCTTCTTTGACACCAACGCTCGTGGGCATTTCCACATATGGCAAAAAATTGTCTGGGTGTTGTTAAGAGAAGTAGAGCACGTCAAAGTAACACTGTGGGGAAGTACTTCCACCAACAGCAGCCAAAATTCAACTCACTGGAGGGTTTTTAAGTTCCTAAGCAGTTGCTGTTGTTAGCAGCAGAGGTGGCATCGCGCGAGTTTCACCTGATGTATTGCAAGCTTTCATAAGCTACGATAATCGCTTTACATCAGGTGGGCCGTATGCTTGCATGTTTTCCGACGTTGTGTATAAAAAAGTAATGGGATCCCGTTCTGACATGCCACCATCAGGCTGATCATATGCTTGTTTGCTACTCGAAGCAGTAGATCAAAAAGGTTAAAGTCGTAGCTATGAACTAATGGAACAGAGCAGTCCAATGTGACAATGTAGAGTTTGCCTACGTTGAATTTTTGACAGTGTTCCAAGCATTTATCTAATAATTTCAACTCTTAGTTGTGGCAATACAAACAATATAAATAAAAAGATATAATAAAATCAATGAAGATTATTAATATTCAATTTAAAGTACGCACGAATTAGTGTATTTTGAATTATACATATACGTTCGGTTTTTGAACAAACATCATGAATTGAATTTAAAAATATTCGGGACATTGACTATGCTACCGAGATTGGGCGGCGACCCCGCTGAACGCATGCGCGTACCAGACCACCCTGCTAACCCAGCTCGCAAGATATATAAAATGGCCGACAAGTAACGCGTTACCGATTGATTTTTTTTCCATTACACTCGTTATATTTACTCAATAGCAACAAACGCCAGTTAAAACAGTTTCATTAGTCCAACAAATGTTCAAAATAGAGCGCGAGTTATTTATACCCGAGCACGGTATCATAACCTGCTTAAGTGCCGATTAGTGTTAAAATCTTTTTAAATTTTCGATTTTTGTACATTGACAAATGTTTTTTGATGTTCTGTGGATTTTGCAATCGCTATACAGTGACAGAAACAGCGCAGTCAATATATATATGTAAGTAGTCTATGTACGAGTTAGATCAATTTAGTTAGTCTGATTTGGTGTGACCTAAAACCTAGTACTAATGTAGTTAGTCGCCGCGTCTAGTCCCCATGTCACACATTCCTTTGCGTGTCAGTGTTAATGTTGAGCATTTGTATTTAAAATTAAATAGTTCGAATTTCAAATAAACGTCAAAAGTGTTTGGTAATAAAAATTGAGTGTGAATGTGACATAACAGTGGAGTAATAATTATATGAGCTGACTCAATAAGATCTTGGAACGGTATTCCCTAATTTTTTGGAATCTCTGAGTCTTTCTTTTTCACTCTCCCGTGTGGTATCTCTTTCTAATAATGTTCCTGAATGGGTGTTAGGCATGCGCGATGAATTTTGGGGCAATTCTAACCATCTTATAATTATTATATGACCTAACCACCCACTTAAAAAGTACTGGAATTTTGACAAGTTTTGCAATTGTACGTAGGTGTGTGTTTTAGTCAATTCAATATTTTACATTTACATTCGACTTGTGATATATAAAAGATGTTCGAATTGTGATTTAAAACATACTGAATGATTGACATTTGTGTTTTATTAATTATAATTATGTTTTTGTTATCTCTACATAATTGACACTAGGTATTTTCTAATAAAAAAATTTTTTTACGGATTAAGTGATAGTGTACAGATTGCCGTATATTTTTTCGTTAAGCGAAAACGGTAAGTGTGTTGTTTAATTCTTAATTAAAATTTCAATAATGCGCTTTAGTTTAAATTTAAATTTCTGCCCTTAAATGAATCGCTTTAAATTTATAATGTACTTATCTAATTTTCTTGCAAATGCATGCATTATCAGATAGTTACAGGCCAAAACTTCTTCCGTACATAGGTTGGTTTCTCAATTTTCTAGAAGCCCTGAACCTAATATCGTGTCAGAAGTTTTTGTGTGAGCAATAGATGGACGGACAGATGAAAATTGTGAAAATCTTGTTAGGCTTCTGTATTCACATTTGAGTCATTATTTTAAAATATATTCCATGTTGAACTGCAAATTTTTTTAGGTGTGTTGAGGGATTTTTGGAATGGAAGCCCGCAGCTTAGTAACAAGTCTCTGGAGGGTTGTTGCGTTCTTGCGTGTGAGCGAGGTCACCAGTGAGCTCCTGGCTCCTGGAGCTGGCATCGCGCGAATGATACTAATGTATTACAAGCGCTCATAGGCTATGGTAACCGCTTTACATCAGGTGGGCCGTATGCTTATATGCCTCCCGACGTTGTACATAAAATAAAAGTATTGGGATCCCGTTCTGACATGCCAATGATAAGAGAATCTGCAGCTAGAAATCAGTGTAAGTGTTAAGTTCTCACTGTTATAACATACCACACTATTTTTATATAACGTTGGGCTTTACAAGCACACGTCCCACCTGATATGAAGCGGTTACTTTAGCCTATTTTGCATTGCACAATACGCTTGTTTTGCATTAACTCGCGCGATGTCTCGTCTGCTGGAACTTATCGGTGGCCTTACTCACAATGCAATAATCCTCCATGGAGTTGTTATTTGGCTGCGGTTTTCTGTGCGGTAGAGGTACTTCTCCAGACGGGTTAATTTGATTGCGCCTTACACTGCACACATTGTTTTGTATTGCATTCACTATTAAGACATTATTTTGTAAAATATTTTATATGTAACTGCAAGAATGACGAAACAGATATACAATGCAAAAGTGGAAGGATGTAGGAGCCGAGGAAGACCAAGACTAACCTACCATGACCAAATTGGTCGTGTTTTATCAGAAGGAAGGAGTCCCAGGAACCGGCGAGCGTGCATGAAAAGAGCTATGAATGTCACAGAAGTGAGTGAAGTACGTAAGGACCGCGTCTTATGGGGCTCGGTTCTCTCTGCCTACCCCGCAAGGGACCTGGCGTGAAGATAAACATACATGGAACTGCATATTTCTTTGGTGTGTGGAGGGATTTTTAGTAGAGACAAATATTGTAGGATTATGTTCTGACACGCTAATGATTATAGCATATCTGTGGACCTTTATAGTCGTTAAGTGGTTTAGTGGTTTGTGGTGTGGTGCTCTCCGGTTCGAATCCTGGCATGTAGTACCACTATCTTTGTGTTTTCGGATGTATGCAGATATTTGTAATTATCAATTGCTCGGCGGTGAAGGAGAAACATTCGTCCTAGAAATTATATTTCGAAAGACGTTTGACTTCACCTAAGAAAGATCTGGCTCTCCCTCTGGGCTGCGGAAGCCAGCCAATCCTAATGGATTGGGAAACGGGAGAACACTAAGAAGAAGAAGAAAGTGTGGTGGTATGATAGTGAAATTCAGTGGCTGGTATTCTAAATACTTGCCCGTGATAATCTTGTGAAGCATGTGAAGAGAGGCGGCATATCTTCACCTAGACAGACGATTTAAACCGCTTTACACTATTTCATTTCATAATTCATTGCAGAAGCATGATGTAAGGAGGTAGTTACAATGAGAGAGGTAGAGCGCATCAAAGCAGCCCGTCTGGGAAAGTACCACCACCTCATAGAAAACGGCAGCAAAATAACAACTCCCTTGAGGGCTGTTGTGTATCTCCGAGTGATTGAGCTCCTAAGGAATGCTGTGTTAGCAGCAGAGGTGGCAAGCATTGCATTAGTGTATTGCAAGCGTTCATAGACTGCAATAGCCACTTTGCATCAAGTGGGCCGTGTGATTGCATGCCTCCTGACGTTTCATAAAAAAGTACGCGTATTAAATCTATATATATAAAACAAAGTCGTGTTAGTTACACCATTTATAACTCAAGAACGGCTGGACCGATTTTTATGATTTTTATGTTTTTCGATTTGTCTTCGTCCGGAATAGGATAATAAGTATTAAAAGAATGTATACCATCTACTAAGTTAACACACCATTTATTGATCCTGAGGCGGTACGAAGTTCGCCGGGTCAGCTAGTATTTTATAAAAAGAATTTGTACATTTGAGATTCATTATATTCGAGAAAATGACTTTTATATAATAGATTGATTATATTAATTGGATATACACTCACGTTATATTGACCTAGTAATGTTATGTCTTTTTACCTGAGGTAATAGAGCATGTGGTCAATTTGCGATACCCGGCATACCTTCAAGATCACAACTTATCAGCAACCATCGGCATGGCATTGACAGCTGTCCTGCGTCTGATCTCCTTGTGCATCTTACATGTAGTTGAGCTTCGGCAATAGATAGTCAAGGTGAGGCATTGGCTCTTAACGTAGAGATGGCGAAGGCTTAGAGAAATCCTCCCCTTCTTTGAGTTATCCTGTTTCCAAATCCGTTAGGATTTGTAGGGTTCGTTAGCTAAACCTAAGGATTTGACGAAGATCGTCATTTTAACGTGGAGCGACTACCCTCAGACCTCTACAACCCAGAGGCAAAACCGGGCATTTATTAGGTCACATGTATCCTACTAATATTATAAATGCGAAAGTTTGTATGTATGGATGGATGTTTGTTTCTCTTTCACGCTTAAACGGCTTAACGAATTTGAATGAAATTTGGCACGTATATAGATAATGATCTGGATTAACACATAGGCTACGTTATTTGACTTCACGCGGGCGAAGCCCCGGGCAGCAGTTTGTATGTACATAAATCCGAATCAGAATTTAGCGGTACATGCCAGGATTTGAACCGGAGACCAGTTGGTAAATAGGTCTATTCTTTGTCCACTGGGCTGCCACTGCTCAGCAACAAGCATTAATCGAAGTTGAAGGCTTAGAAAAATAGGTAATAGCATTCAAGTCACAAGTCTGAACGCTAGTCACCTTTGGGACTACGGTATTGAGGGAATACCTATACACCAACTTAGACCTTATGACTCGCTACAAAGGCGAGCTGTAAGAATTGTTGATTATCCTAAGCTTAAACGCAGTACTGAGCCTTTATTTATGGAGAGACTTTGCCTCCGTTTGCGTGTTCTATCGATTATACAGTAGGTTGTGTTCAGAATAGTTAAAACTCCTCTACATTGAATGAGGCGACGAGCTCGATGGCGCAGTGGTGAAGCGCGTTGTTACACCGCGTTCATAGGCTACGGTAACCAATTTACATCAGGTGGGCCGTATGCTTGAATGTCTCTCGACGTAGTATAAAAAAACATTAATATTGTAATTATCATGTGCTCGGTGGTGAAGAAAAACATTACGAGGTAACCCGTCCAAGAAATTATACTTCAAAAGACGTGTATCCATACCCAAGAATGACCTGATTTTCCCTCTGGATGGCGGAAGTATGACGGCAGTCGCTCTATGTAGAAATCACTATCTTCGCCAAATTCTTAGGCTTAGGTAGCGTACCCGCTAATCCTAACGGTTTATAAACATAAATAAAGGAAAACAATCCTGCTCTTAGGAATCCTGATGGTTTTCAGAAGACACTTCCAGAACCATGGAGTCCGTGACCATTGTCCTTCCTGTGTATGATTAACAGTTCCTTGTCGATAACGCGGTGTAATTATTAGAAAGAAAGAAAAATAAAAATTAACAGCGAACCAACATGGGTATTAACCTTACTTATGAATATTATCATAGAATGAATATTTTTTAAGAGAGGTAGGGCGCATCAAACGGCCCGTCTGGGGAAGTACCCCCACCTCCCAGAAAACCGCAGCCAAATAACAACTCCCTAGAGGGGTGTTGTGTTCCTGCATGTGAGTGAGGTTACCAGTAAGCTCCCAAGGAGTTGCTGTGTAAGCAGCAGAGGAGGCATCGCACGAGTGATACTTAATATATCGCAAGCGTTAATAGGCTACGGTACCCGCTTTACATCAGGTGGGCCGTATGCTTGTATACCTCCCGACGTAATATATATATATATATATATATTAATTTCAGCGCTAATGTAGCGAACACTAAGCGAATACTGCAGCACAGTAAGTTATGTCACAGCGCTGATTTTCAGTGGAGCCGCTCTTGTCGTCACGGACGATAGTGCCGTTAAAAAAGAGGCATAATAATATGCGTGCAAGTTACTAATATTTTCAGGAACACCGTTCCTATATGAAATCTATATGTTTGTCTGTGGGTTTGTCTGTGTGTGCGTTTTTTTAGAATATTCGAATTTTGACTTCAGATTCGGATTTAGCATAAAAAAGTAAAATAGTATTATTCAGGAACACCGTTCCTACCTCTTAAGGAACATGGTCAAAATGGCCAACAAAGTTTTTAAAAAAATAATTAAATTGTTATATAATTGACGAGCCAATAATAATACATTATTAATACGTCTTATGGCGCTCGGTTCTCTCTGCCTACCCCGCAAGGGACTTGGCGTGAAGATATACATACATACATACATACATACGGTAGTGCAGTGGTGTAACGCGCTATTACGTTACTTTGTCACCAACACTTGTTGGTCGATTCAAAAAAATTTCAGAATTGTAAAAATTCTTAATTATTTATCAGCCTTATTGTGCTAAATATACATGTTACTGAGACCCACCTAGTAGACTTATTAAAGCCTGTAGCAGGGAATCCCCACACAGGACACACTTTTGTGTCTAGGAACATGTCTGTTGGGCTTGGTCTGTGTGTTTTTAAGAGAGGTAGAGGTGCATCAAAGCAGCTCGTCTGGGGCAGTCACAGGAAACCGCAGCTGAATTACAACTCCCTATAGGGTTGCTATGTTCCTGCATGTAAGTAAGGTCATCAGTAAGCTCCTATAGAGTTGCTGTGTTACCAGCAGAGGTGGCATCGCGCGAGTGATACTTAATGTAATTGCATACTGCAGGTGGGTCGCCCTTCACCTCTTAAAAATACCCAGACCAAGAAAAAT
The DNA here is from genome assembly GCA_947507595.1 of Pyralis farinalis. Classification (NCBI taxonomy): domain Eukaryota; kingdom Metazoa; phylum Arthropoda; class Insecta; order Lepidoptera; family Pyralidae; genus Pyralis; species Pyralis farinalis. Next base: position 6,908,106 of record OX382263.1, read on the forward strand.
AGACACGTTCATGCACAAATGTTTTATTATGTGTGGAAATCGAACCAACGTGCGTTGGTGTTAATGTAACAGCGCGTTACACCACTGCGCTATCGAGTTCAGCAGCAGAATTCCGACATGACCACGACGCCATTTCCTTGGCGCTTGGTATGCATGAGCATTTTTCCATCGAGAAAAAAGACAAAGGTTGCCATGCGCAGCGCCCGAGACGGTAGAGTCGTAGAGGTTACATGACTCTACTTAAAAAAAGCATTTAATATTTTCCGAAGAACCAATATTTTGGAGATGGACATTATCGTAAACAACACCGGTAAATATACTCTCAACTCGAATATGACACTGAGACAAAGGCGTGAAATGAAACTGTCTGAAAATTAAGAAAAAATTGTATTGTCTTTTCACTTTCCACGATACAGTTACTTGTAATTGTCTGATTCCACTAAAACAATTGTTACACTGAACTACTAAATTATTATATAAACTGACTAGCAATCAATATGTGTTAAATGTACAGAACCTTAACGAGGCGGGTATTATGTGCGATTGGCAACGTGCTCGTCGCTAGGGCTCGAGGACACGTTTCGTCCAATCGGTTTCGAACAACAATGTGTCGCCACAACGAATTTAGTGGCACACGCCCATATCAGGATTCACTGCTCATTCGATTTTTCTTTTTACTACTAAGGTGACAAACAAGTATACGGCCTATAGACATTTACAATACCATGGATGTCACTTATGCGTTACCGACCTTGTAAAAATCTCTTGACGCCTTTCTTCAAGAGCCCGTGCCTTTCGGAAAACCTCGGCTGAGAGTTCATACCACAACTTGAGAGTTCTCGGAAGAAAACTTCTCTGGAACCGCACAGTACGCAACCATTTCGGTTCCAGTGTCTGAAGGTGAACTCCCCGCCGCCGGCGAGCAGTGTGGTTCTAAAAACAAGCTGTCGGCATCATATCGAGTAATTATTCAGAATATAATCCGTTGTACAATCGATAGAAAACACAAAGGGAGGCAAAATCTCGCCTTAAACTTAAGTATCGTTCTGTAAACTTAGGATCGCCGACTATTCTCACAGCTCTTTGACCCGAATTACAAGGCCCTAGCTGGTATCCAGGTACGCTTAAAGGCGACCACAGTACTCCTTGTGCGGTGCTATTAACTTTTTGAATATGAAGTAAGTTAGAGTTCAATTATTTCGAATTTTTCTTCCAACAACAAAATATTCGAACGATTTTTTTGATGTAAAACATCTATTGGCGCACCGCGACAGTAAAATCGGACCGTATGCCGTGACAGCACATGGCATGACGCTCTCTCATGCCGTCACGCCGCCTCAACGCCGGCACTCTCGACTCCATTGCGTGTGTGCGTGTGCATACTAGACACTCCGTTGCTTCTCTTCATGAGTTTTTGATTTATATTTATTAAAAATTTGAAAATCCATTACGATGTTTTACATCGGCCGGGTGTCCCGTGACGGCCACGATTTTTTATGAATATACATAAAATTTTATTCAATCATGTGAATCGTTCTGAGATAACTAAATTTATACACATTCAAGAATTGCTCATTTTAATAGAATATTGCTCGTGGGTTGGATTCCCACTCAGGACAAACCTTTGTGTGCATGAGCATGTCTGTTTGAATTGATTTTTAAGAGACACACCCTGTTTTTAAGAGAGGTAGGGCACATCAAAGCAGCCCGTCTGGGGAAGTACCTCCACCTCAAAGTAAACTGAAGCTAAATAATAACTGTCTGGTGGGTTGTTCTACACACGAACGTACCGCACGTTTCACACATAAATAAATAAAAAAGGTATCCATTACGGGATGTCCGGCCGATGTGAAACATCTTATTGAATATTCAAATTTTTAATAAATATAAATCAAAAACCATCGGATGGATATAATATACAGCTCATGCAGAGAAGCAACGGAGTGTCTAGTATGCGCATGTACACATGCAAGGGAATCGAGAGTAGAGGCGTAGAGGAGTGGCAGCGTAGAGGGTGTATGACGGCATGAGAGAGCGTCATGCCATTTGCCGTCACGGCATACGGTCCGGTTTTACTGCCAAGGCGCGCCAATGGATGTTTCATATCAAAAAAATCATTCGAATATTTCGTTGTTGGTCGAAAAGTTCGAAATAATTGAAATCTAATTTACTTCATATCAAGAGTATTTATTATTCTTTTAGTATTTTTAGTATTATCCCACTTCCTAATCCATTAAAATTGCCAGGATCCGCGACCTAAGCCTAAGGATTTGGCGACGATACTGATTTTTACATGGAGCGAATGCCGTCTGACCTTTACAATCCAGAGGGAAAACCAGATCTTTCTTAGGTTAGATCACAACAGGTCTTTCGGCGTGCCGGTTTCCTCACGATGTTCATAAATCCGAATTTCTCCTTTTGAACCTATTGAGGAATTTATATGACTTTATTGTTGTAAATTAAAATATTTTTAGTGGGACTTTTCTCATACCGTCTCCTGAGTTTGCGACAGGTTTGTGACGAACACTTCGGTAACTTTTGTATTTCGCGGATACGATCCCTTCGTTTACGCAGGCCTTTAAGTTATAAAGTGTTGATAAGAAGCCACTTACCGCCCATGTTTGCTACGTGAAAACAAATAACACTAACAAAAAATAGAAGTACGTAATCGTATAATTAGATATTTACCAAACACTAAACAGTTGACTTGTACTCATATAAAGGGGGCTTTTGCCATAGTTTCCAGGCGGGTTGGCAACCGCAGTACGTTATTGAAATAAATAAAAATCAGGGAACGCGACTGCCCATCTCCTGGATAATTCCCTTAGTCGCCTTTTACGCCTGGTGTATGGGAAGCAATCATCAAAATCAAGTTGTGGGGGAAGAAAAAAAGCATGCTGAATTGGCAATGGGCCGGTCACATAGTTCATAGAACCGACGACCGCTGGGTAAGAAAGGTTCTCGAATGTCGTCCCCGTACTGGTGCACGCAGTGTGGGAAGACCCCCCCACTAGATGAAGCGACGACCTCAAGCGGTTTGCAATGAGTCGATGGATGCAGGTGGCACAGGATCGAGACGAGTGGCACTCTAGGGGGGAAGCCTATGTTCAGCAGTGGATGAATACGGGCTGAGATGATGATGTTGACACTGTTGACTATCGCTATATAAAATATACCAGATAAATATACTACCAAATACCAGAATTGTTTTGCACAGTAGAAAGAGCCCCAAAGAATGACGGAACAGATATGTCTACAACGCGATAGTGGAAGAATGTAAGAGTCGAGGAAGTCTCAGACTCACCTACCAAGATCAGAATGCTCGTATGTTATCAGAAGGTAAGGTAGGAGCTTGAAAACAGCAGAGATGCGTCAAAAGAGCCATGAATGTTAAAGAATCTTGGGAGTTGTATAAGGACCGAGTTGTATGGCGCTTAGTGCCATTTGCCTACTACGTAAGGGACTTGGGACGAAGATCTAGCTAGATAAGCAATGTGACTAGATTTTTTTTTATATTTCGTCGGTGGGCATATAAGCATACGGCCCACCTGACGTAAAGCGGTTACCGTAGCCTATGAACGCTTGTAATACGTTAAGTGACACAGCAGCATACAGCGACTCCTTATGAGCTACAGGAGACCTCATTCACACGCAGGAACAAAACAACCCTCCATGCAGTTGTTATTTGGCTGCGGTTTTTCTGTGAGGTGGTATCCCCACCTCACCAGTCGGTCGGGATGCGCCCTACCTCTCTTTAAGAACACATACCTCTCTTTATGAACGTTAAAGAAGCTAACGCTAAGCGCCGAGGTAATCCCATACTCTTCTACCAAGATCAAAATGATCGCTTGTTACCAGAAGGTTAGGAGCTTGAAAACAGCAGAGATGCGTGAAAAGAGCCATGAATGTTAAAGAAGCTTGGTAGACGTACCGGTAGGACCGGGTTTCACGGCGCTTAGTGCCCTTTGCCTACTACACAAGGGCGTGAAGGTATAGTTAGAATTAGTAGTAGAACTCACACCATATAGGTTTAATTTTGTATGTGTGTGTGTCTTTACGCAGTGTATGTAAGTAAGCGATTATAAAATTATATCAGACTAGCTTTTACCAGCGGCTTCGCTCGCATTGATAATATATATATATATATTAATAAAAAGTATCCTATTTTACTTCTGATACCTCCAAGAATATGTGTACAAAGTTTCATGATGATCGGTTCAGTAGTTTTCGCGTGAAAGCGTAACAAACAAACGGACATTCACATTTATAATATTAGTAGGATGTTAAAAGTGCCTCTGTGTGATCGTAACTTAGGTATACAATCGGTTAAAAGGTACTTTTTTTACACACATGTGTATTATATTGATGAAAGTTCAATATGTTATACAAATGGTTGTATTTGTACGTGATTTATACATACCTTTAATGACAACTGGAGTAATACCCCTTTTCAAAAAACGAGATCAAAAGCTAGTCAGTAATTATAAAACTATATATAACTATATATATTACTGTGAAACGGCAATTTCATACTTTAACCTCTATTATAAAGACATAGGTGCTTGTTATATTGTTAAATGCGTGTTAAATATTGATACTGAATACGTAAATATATTTGTGATGGATTCTAAGTGCTTTCAAGTTGAGGGATGTTCCGCTTGGCTCATTTTAAAAGTGCTAGGCATATAATGTACGTAAGGTAAACTAGAATTTTATTATTATGTAGGTACGAGGCGTTAGGCGCATTGATGCACAAATTTGCCTTATAATCCTTTTTTTTAATGTTTTTTTTTTATACTACGTCGGGAGGCATTTAAGCATACGGCCACCTGATGTAAAGCGGTTACCGAAGCCTATTAACGCTTGTAATATATTAAGTATAACTCGCGCGATGATTCCTCTGCTGCTTTGTCTGCTGGAACACAATAACCCTCTAGGGAGTTGTTATTTGGCTACGGTTTTCTGTGAGGTGGAGGTACGGACCAAGACGGACTGCTTTGATGCGCCCTACCTCTCTTAATGTTAATAAAATATGTGCCTATAGTTGAAGTCCATTGGATATTATGGTCTATGGTGGTAGTTCTCGCTTCACTATTTATAATTCGATGATCATTCCGCCGGATTGTATATTTTTTTCTTTTAGCATAACTTACTTCCGTTAACCCGTCACTAAGATGCATTCGCATAAAACTCGCGGTCGTTAGCCACGCCTAGTTGTTTTCACTTGTGTTTAGTAGCTATTAACGAGCTTTAGTATTAATTTATTTTATTATTACAATGTTTACATATAAATCTTTACAACTATTATTTTACAGTGTAATATAAACTTAAATAAAGTTTTTCCTTATACTGGAGTTCATCGTCGATCATCCACATATTGCATTAGCCGAGAGGTAACATCAGATGTACACGAAGCCATTATGTTGTATGTAATTCATTTATAAAAATAATAAATAAAAATAAAAAGTTAAGTCGGTAGGCAAATAACAATATTGGTCAAAAGGATTTGGGAAAGATACAGATTTTTACAAGGAGCTACTGCCGTCAGACCTTCCCAACGCGAAGGGGAAACCAGACCTTTCTTAGGTAAGTTTCCATTTACATGCAATTTGATCTACCCTGCTTTGTGTGCTTCCGCCACCAATTAGTTCATGCGGCCTAGCGCTTACGTTAATCGTAAGAATAACATGCTACATGCTTGTAGCATGTTATTCTTATGATTAACGTCTACGACGCCTGATGATGCCTCGTGGAGAGGCGAAACACGTGTCGCAGCGACGGTGGTGGGGCATGCGGTTTCTGTTCCAGATGGCGGACGACCGCAGCAGCCGAGGCAGAGACTACCGGAGCAGCCATGGCAGCGTCGGCATGTAGCACGTACTAACAGTAGTGGGTGGGTGCCGGCCGACGCTAGGCCGCATGAACTAATTGGTGGTGGAGCACACAAAGCGTGTTAGATCAAATTGCATGTAAATTTGACTTTCGCAAAATAACGCCTGAATCTATTAACTAAGTTTCCATTTCTTGGACGTGCGGCTTTCCTCACGATGTTTTACTTCACCGCCGAACAAGTGAAAATTACACTAAGCTATGACTGCTCTCACTTAATGCTTCCGTTGGAACAAACACTAGTAAATATAAACACGGAGGTATTTGTTATATTGTTAAATGCGTGACAAATATTGATACTGAATACATAAATATATTTGTGATGGATTCTAAGTTCTAAGTTCTTTTATGTCAATGGATGCGCTTGGCTTATTATAAGTGTTAAGGCACATAATGTATATCTACCACGCCAAACCCCTGGCGAAGTAGGTAGGGAGAACCCAGCGACACATGCCTCGATCGTTACTTCTCATGCACGCTCGCTGGTTTCTAAGGCTCCTGGCATCACCTTCTGATAAAACACGATCAATTTGGTAGTGGCAGGTCTTGGTCTTCTTCGGCTCCTACATTCTTCTACTTTCGCGATGTATATCTGTTTCGTAGTTATTTCTTGTATTCTTTCTACAACTAAAATAATAACAATATAAATTAATTAATGATATTCTATTTAATAAATCAAAATATGCTTTAGTGCCGTAGGTTTTAAATTTTCATAATTTATTATATATACGATACGAATAAATATTAATACACGTTATTATTATATTATACATATAAATATTAAAATACGAAGAAATATTATATATATATACGAATTTTGACGTAAATTAAAATTCGGATTCAGCATAAAAAAGTAGAATAGGAATGTTCAGGAACACCGTTCCTATCTCTTAGGGAACATGGTCAAATGGCCGACAAATTAAAAAATAAATTGAATTGTTGTATAATTGACGAGCCAGGTGTTTCTCTGGCAATGCAAGCTTACGTATTCTCAACTGGTTTTATTTAAAGTTTTTTATTGCAAGACGTCACACTTTTTTTGGCTTCACCAGTAATTTTAATATAAATAAATAGCAAGTAATGCCATCATTGGTAAAACACATTAAATATTTTTTTATAGACTACATAGTTTATGGTTCAGGATCTAGTCTATGGGTACTCGTAGTCAAGGACTTGGTACTCTTGACTAGTGTGTTGACCAAAAAATGACATCATTCCATATACATTATAAGTGGTTTGTTTTTGACTGTAATGCTGGGGTTCCTTGCCCTAAACTGATCGCGTTTACAACCATGATAAAGATACAATGCTGCTTTGTGTGTTTCCACCACCAATTAGTTCATGCGAACTAGCGCCGGCATTTTGCATATGGGTGCCCGCCGGCGTTATTTCGCATGAACTAAATGGTGGCGGAAGCGCACAAAGCAGGTTACATCAAAATGCATATGAATTTCACAAAATAACGCCTGAATCTATTAACATTGATAAAGATAAAAAAATCTTTATTCGCCATTGGGCTCTCGCGGGCACTTATACACGTCTTAATTTTTTTAAATATAATTTTATTGTAGCTTATTTATTTCTCATCTTCATTCATCATCATCTTTTTTATTCAATTTTTTTATCAAAACTGCCGACGGCGACGCGTTTTGTCAACTTATTGTTGTTGTTGTTAATGAATGTGTATAAGAGAGGTTACTCACGACGGCTTTTAATAATATTCTATATACGAGTAATAATCATACGTTATATACGTCGTGGGTTTCTGAAAATGTTTATTTTAGCTTTTTTCATGTTACAATCTTACATTGATTGATTGTTTTTTTAAATACTCGTATTTAGTTTATATTTTATTCATGGCTATTTTAATTAAAAAAATTAATAGTATAACTATTGTATACGCTTCCGTTTATTTGGAGAAACATGTGTACTTCAGCGGTCGCTGACTCGCTCAGGAATGAGCCTTATACAAATGCAAAAAAACCGTTTCAAAATCGGCCCATCCATTTCCAAGAAAAATGGTAACAGACACAAACACCTCTTACCCGAACGCATGCACCGTCTCCGTGGCCGTCATTTTGTCAATTCTACCATTTTGTCAATTCTATCATCTCGTTATTTCTACCATTTTGTCAATTCTGCCATCTCGTTATTTCTACCATTTTGTCAATTCTGTCATCTCGTTATTTCTACCATTTTGGTCTATTGTACAACATTTTAAATAAATACAAACAATCAGGTCATGTATCGTGGCTTTTGCTCATGTAGTATGTCGCGTACTTTCCCGGACGTTATGTATGAATCATCACCTCACTTCGTAACGCGGTCAACCAATGAAGGTAAAAGTGAAGAAAGGGGTACAGACACGTTCTCAGAGATTATTGGAGACTAGGTGTCCATAACGTAGGCAGACTAAGCGTGGTAGTGTGGCGTAAACAAAAAAAAAAACAAAACCCGTCATATAAGTGTCGAAGCTTGGAGCGTGATGGTCTAGTGGATAATGAACTGGCAAATTTCAACTGAGGTTAACACGGATACGGCCTGCCTTATGGTCAACAAACGGACAGTTACAACACCAGGGGTGTTTCTCATGCGTAGCCGGTCCTCTAAAATTTGACGAGCTCGGTGGCGCAGCGGTTAAAGACTTTGTCACGATTTAGTTCGATTCCCACACAGGACAAACATTTGTGTGCATGAACATGTCTGTTTGTCTTGGTCTAGGTGTTTTTAAGAGCGGTAGGGCGAATCAAAGCAGCCCTCCTGGGGAAGTACCTCCACCTCACAGAGAACCGCAGCCAAATAACAACTCCCTGGAGGGTTGTTGTGTTCCTGTAGTCAGCTCCTTAGGAATTGCTGTGTTACTTAACCTGTCAGACCCCGTTATATACGTTTTCCCATACATTTCTTGGCGGAAAAGCGGTCCGCGGGTAATGAGAGATTAATATATTAGAAACGTTCATATGCTACGGTAACCACTTTACATCAGGTGGGCCTTCTGCTTGTATGCCTCCCTACGTTGTACAAAAAAAAACTATTCACGTTTTTCTTGAAGAACGCCATTCTGTAAGCTCTTGATAAAACCTCGGCTGGGAGGAGCTCATTCCTCTACTTCCACTTTGTACCACTAAATTCGTATTTACGTGCATATTTGTAATTATCTCTAGCAGTCTATAATTGTTATTATCACGGCGGTGAGGAAAAACATCGTGAGGAAACCGGCCCGTCCAAGAAATTATATTTAGAAATACGCGAGACCTAACCTAAGTCTTTCCCTCTGGGTTGTGGAAGTCTAACGGCAGTCGCTCCATGTAAAAATCAGTATCTTCGCCAAACCCTTAGGTTTAGATAGTGGACCCCTTGAATACTAATATACAGGGAAACGGGATAAAGCTAGTAAGATGATGAAAGTCTAGACACGCGTACAGTAAGTTCGTTCTTTCTACTACTTTACTCCTTTCCTAATTCATTAGGATTGGTGGGATCCGCTATAGGAAGCTTAAGTACTTGACGAAGATACTGATTTCGGCTTAGAGCGACTGCAGTCAGACCTCCGCAACCCACAGAAAAACCAGACCTTTCGAAATATAATTTCTTGGACGTGCGGGTTTCCTCACGATGTTTTCCTTCATCGCCGAGCTAGTGATAATTATAAACATGTACATAAATCCGGAAACACGAATTTAGTAGTACATGCCAGAATTGGAACTGGAACAGAATTTGTTCAAAGTAACACAATTATATGTCTATTAATAGTTGTTATAGGTGTCATATAATTTCAAGTTCAAAACAAACAGACGGAGGCACAGATAGCGGAGCTTTAGAATTAAGGTTCCTTTGGGCACCCTTTGTGCAAATAATCCAAAAATATGAATTACTTATTAACTATACAGTGAAGTACAAGCTTTCATAGAGAGATATTGTAATGGTCATATGTAATACAAGGTGTGGCCAGCGGCTTAGTTCGCCCCGTAGTCAATAGCCTTAAGAATTGGGCTATCAAATACAGAAATACTTTTTCAAATCCAACTAGTAGTTTCAGAGATTAGTGCGTTCAAACAAACATACACTTCAGTTTTATTATTAGTACTAGCTGTACGCTGCAGCATCGTACGCGCGTATCCCGGTGTTCCGTGGGAACAGCTATTTCTTACTTTCTATATTTTTCATCGAGTTCTAAGTGTCGTAACGTGCTGTAGAACAGCATATTTTTTATTTTTATTCTTTATTGCACACACAAATGGTACATAATAATCAGTGACAAATACAATGTACAAAGGTGAGCTTATCTCTTCAAGAGATTTCTTCCAGCCAACCCTAATGAATGTGGAACGAAATTTTACAAGACCTATAACAAATATATGTGTCAACTAGCAAAATAAAAAACAGATACAATAAACCAGTTGAGAATGCGCAAGCTTGCATTGCCAGAGGAACACCTGGCTCGTCTATTATATAACAATTCAATTATTTTTTTATTTGTCGGCCGTTTTGATTATGTTCCTTAAGAGATAGGAACGGTGTTCCTGAACATTCCTATTCTACTTTTTTATGCTGAATCCGAATCTGAAGTCAAAATTCGAATATTCGAAAAAAGCGACAGACAAACATATAGAATTCATATAGGAACGGTGTTCCTGAAAATATACATACTCGTACATACATACGACATACAACCTTCCGCAGGAGTTAGGCTAACAAATGCAAAAATATTTTTTCTAAACCGACTGATAGTTCCAGAGACGAACGTTCAAAAAAATTAAACGGACCAGCGAACTCTTCCGCTGTACATATTAATGTAAATTCCATAACGCGTACAGAATCTAGCGTATTTATTTTCTCACTTTCTTGCTAACTATCGCTTAATCTATACTTCTCGCATAGTGTCACTTGCCCGTCAGTCATTTACTAGCACTCGGCCAGTGCGCACACTTTATGTTAAGCGATACTGTAAATATCGCTACTATATACTGTAAAAATATCTAATACTATTTTACACGACAGTATTAATTATCTTTGTACATATAAAAAAGATTTATGTAGAATCAGAAATTGATATCTAATATCACTTGTATTTTTATAAAACGTTTTAAATTATTGTGTACTAAAATTTTTACAGTGAATTATACAATTAAAATTATTCTTATAAAGTGCATTTTTTATTGATAAGTGATTTTGTGATTTGTGATATTAAAGTTTGTGTGTTTTATAATAATTAATAAGGTATGATTTTTTAATAATTTTAAAAATTCTATTTTAATTTCTAAAAATTAATTAGGAATATTAACATCATGAAAATTATATTTTTTGGATTGGATTTTAAATTTTACTTGTTCTTTTAGCTATATTTATAATAAATATTCCTCTTTGAAATATTTATAGTCCTTTCAAATACTTCAAGTTTGATTCGAAGGCGACTTACCCCAGTAAGGTGCTGGGTTAAGCCGCCTTTTTCCGACTTATTTATTTCTTTTTTTTCCATAAAGATATTACATACTTTTTATATTTTCTGGATGTAATGAAGTTAGTTATCTTTTTTATACAATGTCAGTCGGTATACAGGCAAAATGATTGCCGTATCCTATGAAAGCTTGCGATGCAGAAACTTTAGCATGAAGTGTCAAAAAAAAACATGACTGGTCAAGTGTGACTCTGAGGGCTTTGTATGTTATTTACACCGTATAACCAAGTTTGTTTGCGGAATTATGCTAGTTACAAATCTTCTATTTTTTATATATTTATCCAAATATAACATAATTATCACAATGGCTTTTAACTCATCGTTTTATCGACTTTTATTTCGAGTTAAATTATTGAAATGAAAATTTCGACTACGTAAGCGATCACATTAAAAACGCAATGTGTGTTCACTTTCGGTTCTTAGTCTATACACGTCGCTGACATTGCGTGCCTTCCGCGCAGCGTTGGAGTTAAGACGAAACTTGTATTTGAAAATTACGCACTACTTCAATATATCCTTTGTCACAGAAACAGCGATATCCAAGAAAATGGCCGCGGCAGGAAAACAAATGTACAACTGATTTTAAAACAAATCACATAATTACCTATAGTACAAATAAATTTGAATTTTGGTTATTGATGAAGATGGAAAACGCATACGGCTTACCTGATGGTAAGCATTTACCGTAGCCTATGGATAGTTGCAACACCATTTACAAGATCGGCAGGTCTACAAGAATGAAAAACCTCATGCTGTGTCACTTAGGAAAATCTCGGCAGGTCTTGTGTGTTTGTTATTTATATTATATATAAATAGTTTGTTAGTATATATATATATATCTGGGAAAGTATCTCCACCTCGCAGAAAACCGCAGCCAAATAACAACTCCCTATAGGGTTGTTGTGTTCCTGCTCATGAGTGAGGTCACCAGTAAGCTCCCAATGAATTGCTGTGTAAGCAGCAGAGGAGGCATCGCGCGAGTCATAATTAATATATCGAAAGCGTCAATAGGTTATGGTACCCGTACATCAGGTGGGCCATATGCTTGTATGCCTCCCGACGTAGTATAAAAAAAGATAAGGTTTTAAATTATTTATTTTTATGTGTTAGATACTTAACCTCCTTTTTCGAAGTTGGCATTGTAGTATTTTTTGGATGCAACTTCCGGCGTCGTGTTGACTGATTGAGTGACAGTTTCGGATGTAAAGGACTCGAGATAAAGATAATTTGTCGTTGGGCCCTAGCGGGCACTTAGACAAGTTTTAAATGTTTAAAATAATTATACCGTGTTTTATTAATTTCTCATAGTTTGTGGTTTTCTTGTTTGATAAACATATATGATAAGCATTTCGAAAATGACCATTGGCGAACAACTTGTCAATAAATCTATGTCAGTACAACAATACAATAATAATGATGATGGCAAGCGATAAAATAATAAATAACCAGTTGAGAATGCGCAAGCTTGCATTGCCAGAGGAACACCTGGCTCGTCAATTATATAACAATTCAATTTTTTTTTTAATTTGTCGGTCATTTTGACCATGTTCCTTAAGAGATAGGAACGGTGTTCCTGAACATTCCTGTTCTACTTTTTTATGCTGAATCCGAATCTGAAGTCAAAATTCAAATAATCAGACAAACATATAGATTTCATATAGGAACGGTGTTCCTGAAAAAAAATTGAATGGTTATGTATTTGACGAGCCAGGTGTTCCTCTGGCAATGCAAGCTTGCGCATTCTCAACTGGTTTTAATTGATATTACAATAAATCTATGTCCGTACAACAATACTTAATAATAATGATGATGGCAAGCGATAAAATAATATATAAAAAAAATATGTGCTGAATCATTTTGAGACGTCTTTGTCAGTCAAATAAACATCGATTCTATATTAAGCCTTTGTACAAAGAGAGAGAACAACTTCCTGTAAACCGAAATGTACAAAGTAGCTTATGGAGTAATAGACATTTACAACTCATATCGTTTTAGTCAGTATTTGTTTATGTATTTTTATCGCAACACAACAAACAAAGCGTAGAACATAGAATCTCCATTAAGTATTGGTACAGATTGCATAACCTCGTCCACTCGTTTCACTGTATCCCGCGGGTTATTAGTATCAATTGTTCAATGATTGTCTGTATATTTTACTTAACTTATGCGAAATAATCCCGCGTGTAGAAAGCGCTCTACATAGAGCCTCTATTAAACATTTAGTAGAGATTGCATAATGTCGTCCACGCATTTCCCTGTGTCCCGTGGGATATTGGACGATTCTTATTATTTACACGTTTTATAATTATAACTCATGGGTAATAAATAATCCTACATATTATTCCAATGCATTATTTTTAATTTTACATTATACGCAATGCAGTGCTGGACCCAATGCTAACTTATGTAAGCGAGAGCTGGGAATGGCAGAGAGAGTTACGCAAAATTTGTGGCATAAGGCTATCGAGACCGTGTTCGCAATGATGATGTTAGAAACAGAGCTGTTCTGAAAGAGAGAGTCGGTGTTACAATAAGAGGCATGCTCCGTTGGTTCGGATACGTAGAAAGAATGTAAGAGCCGAGGAAGGCCAAATCTACCTCGTACCTTGGCCAAATTGATCGTGTTTTATCAGAAGGTTACATCAGGAAGCTTAGACACCGGCAAGCGTGCATGAAAAGAGCTATGAGTGTTAAAAAAGCGAGTAAGATGTGTAAGGACCGAGTCATGTCGCGCTCGGGTCTCTCTGCCTACTCTGCAAGGGGTTTAGTGTGAAGTAATATAGACATAGATACTTAAACGTGCTGTTCATCATTGGCCAAGATGTGTGAATATATTGTTAAGCCAAAATTGCCTCTATCTCTAAGGATATTTTTATCACAAATGGCAGAAAGCGCTCTACATAGAGCCTCCATTAAGGATTAGTGAAGATTGCGTAACGTCGTCCGCTCGTTCTGTATCCCGTGAGATACACGATGATGATGATTATTAGAATATTTTGTAACTTATTGGTAAAAATCTCACGCGGGGATATAGATCCACCATGTAGAGGTCTTACAGCTTGTCTTTTGTCAGAAGGTATAAAAAGTTTCCAAAACGGAGGTTATAATCACTGTACCTAAATACCTACAAAATATAAATATTAATGATACTTATGTTACAAAGAAAACACTCAGATCAAGAGAAACAGACATGTTCGTGCACACTATTGTTAGTTCTGTGTGGGAATCGAACCTACGAGCGTTGGTGTCAAAGTAGCGTTACTAACCACTACGCAGCTGAGCTGAGTGAAACGTGCGTTGAAAAGTACATTTTACATCAAGTGTTGTAAACCATTAGAAAAGAGCTGTAAATATTCCGAACCGTGAAATTTTGACGAGCTCGGTGGCGTAGCGTTAGTAAAGCAAATTGAAAAAGCTCGTGGGTTCAATTCCCACACAGAAAAAACATTTGTGCGCATTAACATGTCTGTTTGTCTTGATCTGAGTATTGTTAACAGAGGTAGCAATACATTAAGTATCACTTCCACGATGCCACCTCTGATTCTAATATAGACACTCCTTAGGAGGTAATTGGTGACCTCACTCACATGCAGAAACACAACAACTCTCCAGAGTGTTGTTATTTGGCTGCGGATACGTAGGTACTTCCCTAGACGGGCAGTTTGACGTGCCCTACCTCTCTTAAAATTTGGATAAGCGGGGGACAGATGTTGAGAACCATGCAAGCTCTCTACTGTACCTTCTGCTGACCACACGTTCAGATGAGTATAATATCTCAGTGGATGCGCCGCTTGGCTCGTGGGATCACTGTTTCATCCAGACCCAAGTGCCTTGCACCAGACCCAACCCACCTCGGCTGGCCGGATGTCGTCGCGTATGGCACTATAGGTCGGCAAAATGCACGACGGGCGCACCTGTATACCAGCTAGGACCTTGTGATTCGGTTCAGAGACGAGCTGTGAGAATTATCGGCGAAAAAAGCTTACAGACGGTATTGAGCCCTTAAATTTAAGGCGAGATTTTGCCTCCCTTGTGTGTTCTACCGATTGTATCGGTGTTCTGAAGAATTGTTCGATATGACGCCGACTGTTTCTTTTTAGAACCGCACCGCTCGCTGACGGCGGGGAGTTCACTCTCACATACTGGTTGCGTACGAAGTTTTCTTCCAAGAACTCTCAAGTTGTGGAATGAACTCCCAGCCGAGGTTTTCCCAAGAGACTACAGCATGGGGTTTTTAAAAAGGCGTGAAGAGGTTTTTACAGGGTCGTCAATGCATGAGAGACACCTCTGGTGTTGCAAATGTCCATAGGCTACGGCAACTGCTTACCATCAGGCAAAAAATGAGTTGTTAAACTAGCATAGATTTATTGTAATACCAATTGAAAAATACCTATATTGGCAAGTCTCGATCGGCACTTGTGACTTGGAAGAAAACTTCGCCAATGGTCATTTTCGAAATGCCGGTAAATCAAACTATGAGAAGTGAAAATGTACAAAAAGATTTGATTTTTTAACTGTAAGACATGACTAACCAAAAATTAAATTAAATTGCCAAATGCAATGGCCTAATGGCAAATAAACTTTTTTATCTTTTATCTCGTATATGTACTTATTATTATATCTATTGGGTTGTTAAGTATATTCTATTTTATATTGTGACAATATATTCATATTTATATTGTCACAGTACATATTAGGGGCAAATAGGACCAACTTTCAATGGGGCGAGTGGGTTCCTGTGTATTATAAGGGGCGAGATATAAGGGGCAATAAGATACAAGACGAAAATAAAGTGTTTATATCGCCGTGGTTCAAAACTGGTATTTACTGTCCACCTGCCTTTCGAATGTTGATGGGACGTTAAATACAGTGAGTAAAATCTGACCTTGTGGTGAAAGCGAGTGAGTCCATTGACCCACTTACGCTGCCGGCCGGCGAGGAGATGGTCCCACCGAGTTGACTTTGAATTAGGAACAATTGATATGTTTTATTATGCGTGCTCCTAAGCTATTGATGACTATGGTACTACGAGTATTACACCACGTTCCAATTGCGAAGTCCCGTTGGAAATGTGTTGGTTGGTTTATTACAAGTACTGTGCGACTGAACTTCACTCGGTTTATTTTTTATTTGTATACTAGCTGCTGCCCGCGGCTCCGCCCGCGTGGAGGTAAATAACGTAGCCTATGTGTTAATCCAGATCATAATCTATCTACGTGCCAAATTTCATTCAAATCGGTTCAGCCGTTTATACATACAAACTTTCGCATTTATAATACTCGTATTAGTAGAATTTCCGCGATATTTCGGTGAATCGACGTTGCACACGCCATGGTCACGGGATGACTGACGGGAATATCGGTGAAATATAAAAACCAAAACGCGGAAGTCCCGTACCTACAATGACATTGTAAACAACCGTGAAAGTTTAAAATCATGCATACTCGTATGTCTTGTTTTTTCATTAAAGACAACTATATACATCCACATCAAGCCTTACTCATCCCACTGCGGGGATACGGGTCTGTCGGGAATACATGTGCTGAATCATTTTCAAACATATCTGTCAGTTCATCGATTCTGTAATAACCCTTCTTACACGGAGTATTTTTGATGTACCTTTCAAACATATTGTCAGGCAAGGACAGAATTGTTTCAGGTAATAAGGCCGCGGTCGACGATGCCTAACCTGCGTGTTCGGTAAAAATGACACGCGCAACGACGCCATCGAGCTCCTATATATGTATATAGCAGCTCGATGGCGTCGATACGTATACCCCATACAAATACCATTATCTTTGTTTTCTTCGCATTCAACAGTAAGCCTTTCTCCATACAATCGCCTTTCATTATTGTGACCATTTTTTGCAGTTCAGATGGTGTCTCGGCTAATAATACGGCATCATCTATATTCAGCAGACAGTTCACCATTAGGTCACCCTTGCGCAATCCCACATTCGTTGACCTTATTCTCTGCAGACAACTATCGAGATACAGGATAAACAGCCTAGCACATAGTATGTAACCCTGTTTGACACCAATTTTAACACCAAACCAGGGTGAGCAATCCTTGAAAGTGAACTGTACAGCACGGAGCAGTCATATCTCGGTAATATGTCCCACAGTTCCTTTCGCACAACCCTATTAAATGCTTTCTCAAGATCTACAAACCAGAAAACGTTCTGGTCTATGGCCAGATGCTTCTCCATGATATTGCGGTCCGACAAAATTTGATACGTACATACATACCGCTTCCATTTCGGAATTCTCCCGGTGTCCTCTTCATCTTATTCTCCTTTCAATTACCTTTCCATATACTTTTGCTGCTAAACTGATCAAACTGATAGCCCTACAGCTAGAGCACTCCATGCGTGCCCCTTGCCTTTATACTAGGGCACGATGACTGCGCGTCTCCAATCCATTCCATTGGGACCCTTCTAGTTCTCCAGCATAAGGTGTCCTGGACGTAAATGCCACCTAGTTTAATCATTTCAGCTGAGATCAGATCAATTCCCGTTTACTTTCCATTTCTCAAGCTTTGTATCGACCATTCGATCTCGTCCATAGTTATACCTTCGTCAGACGCTGTAAACGTGGAGTAAGCATCAGACTCACTCTCATTGCCAGTGTCCGAGGCGACACTTCCTGAGTGTTAGCAAGAATGACACCAGCTTTAAGCCGATGAACCACTCCGAGACTACTTTACGTATCTCTAAAAGAGTTAGTTCGAGTAAGAGTTACCTCTAAGTTTTTCGTCAGGGTCTCTTCATCATTCATAATTTGTCTTTCACGTTTCTCTTTCTCTAATGCCTTGGTTTCAGTCTTACATAGACGGTACATTTCTTTCTTTTTCTCTCTCATATTTTCATTCAAAGGTGCTACATACTACATCCAGACACGCTTTTCTCTTTCTTTCTTTACCTCTTCGTTCCCCTTGCACTTAGGCTCTGTCACACACAAAGCATCTAAACGACTCTCTCTCACTCTCGTCTCTCACATTCCACGTGCTTATATGCAACACTCGGCTCTCCTCGACCCGCCGGTATTGGCGCTGCGTGGAGGGCGTCGCTCCCACCGCCGCATGCAGCTACATTCGCATCGACGGAGCGCACCGGTTCGCGTCGCCTCCAGGGGACGCCCTAATCCGTACATCGGTGCGCTCTTGGTCCAGAATTGCAATCTGATTGATTGGCAGGGGTTGCGAACGACCATGCTTCTGGCATATGACCCCCTGATCTTAATGGAATAGGAAACAGGATAACGCTAAAGAAGAAGAAAGCTTTTACATACATTGTAACATATACACATCGAATTTTATGTATAAGAAGATATATTGAGGGGATCTACGTTTTTTAGTTTTTTATTTTTATTTTTTGGCTTGTCGTCACGTGTAATTGGGAAGTATGCAACTTGTGCAAAGTTCATTTAACTTTATCATAAGAAGATGGGATAAAGTGAATGTATGAAGTGAGTCTGTCACTTTCCCCGGAAAATCAATAAGGGTCAAGGTCGGTTGTTGACCTCGGAGGATGGGGCGTGAAGAGGTGTTATAGTTTGGTATGCCTATCTTGTCTTTTTTTATACAAAGGAGGCATACAAACATACGACCCACCTGATGTAAAGCTGTTACCGTATCCTATGAACGCTTGTAATACATTAAATATCACTCGGGCGATGCCACCTCTACTGCTAACACAGCTGAACTCCTTAGGAGCTTACAGGTGACCTCACTTGCACGCAGGCACCCAAAAGTCCTCAGGGAGATGTTATTTGGCTGCGGTTTTCTGTGAGGTAGAGGTACTTCCCCAGACGGGCTGATTTGATGCCTCCTACCTCTCTTGTCTTCTTCTTCTTAGGTTCACCCCATTTCCTAGTCCATTAGGATTGGGGGCTCCGTTATCTAAGCCTAAAGATTTGGCGAAGATACTGATCTTGACATGGAGCGACAGCCGTCAGACCTCCACAATCCTCACCTTCCTTAGGTAAGGTCACACGTCTTTCGAAATATAATTTCTTGGACGTGAGGATTTCCTAACCATGTTTTCCTTCACCGCCGAGCTAGTGTTAATAACAAATATGTTATATTATATGTATTAAGAAAGTTAGGGCGCATCAAAGCAGCCTGTCTGGGGAAGTACCTCCACCTCACAGAAAACCGCAGCCAAGTAACAACTACCTAGATGGTTGTTGTGTTCCTGCGTGTGAGTGAGGTCATCAGGATTTAACAGTAGAGATGGCATCGCGCGAGTGATACTTAATGCAAACGTTTATAGGCTACGGCAACCGCTTTACATCAGGTGGGCCTTATGCTTGTATAAATAAACACATGCACTTTTTAACTAATTGTCTATATTCTCACGTTAGGTTTCTTGGGGGTAGACGGAGAGAATGGAGCGCTCTAGACGCGATCCTTACACAATTCACTCGCTTTTTCAACATTCACGCCCCTTTTTTGCACGCTCACTGGTTCCTAAGGCTCCTGATATCAAATCTGATAAAATTCGACCAACTTTTTACTATCATCAGATTTTTAGCAAGTTTATTTATGGCCAAATGCAGGTATCTAAATCCGATAAGCCGATCAGATATGGGGTAACATATATATATATCTATATATGTATATGTAAAGATGGAAAAACGGAATCGTTATAGGATCAATTTGTTGTCCGTCTGTCTGTCTGTCTGACCATCAGTCCAGACCCATTTTCTCAGGGTGGATGGAGCTGTCACGCTGAAATTAATATCAAACACTGAAACCTATAGGATATATACCTATATCCTGTTGACCAAGAATTATGACATTTGGTAAGAAGCAATGTCATGCAGCACAAATACAGGAACAAATCCGAAGACCGTAAATTTGTAGATACACCACAAAAAGAAATTTCTTTGCGAAAATATTTTATTATGGAATCCTCGGTGCGCGAGTCAGACTCGCACTTGACGGTTTTTTTTTCTAATTTTATGTACAGAAATGTACAGTGTACAGTTATGTACAGTGTTCCGTATGGACGCCTAAACGGCAGGACTGATTTTGATGTAATCTTGGGATTAGTTCAGCAGGTGTTTATGTAGTGTTTGGGTCACCCGCGCGAAGCCGGGGCGGGTTAACTAACGCCTAACGTTTGTCTTAAAAAAATTACATCAGTGTTTTTCAACCTTTTTCACGGCACGTCCCTATTAGACACGGAATAGTTTTTCGATACCCCTCTGCGGTTGCGGTCTCAAATATATAATCCAACATGTTAATATATTTTCTCTAAAACAGACATAATTTAACATCGACTGCGTCGCCAAACGTCTCCACAGAATGGCAATGCCAATTCTTCAAACTGCGACCCCCTTAAACAGACTTTGCGACACCCCAGAGGGTAGCGACCCACACGTTGAAAAACATTGCATTACATATTGACACTGACATAAAAGCTTTAGCCAGAAGCTACAGCTCGCTATACACAATGCTGTGCTGGACCCAACGGTTACTTATGGAAGCGAGAGCTGGGTATAGCAGAGAGAGCATGCAAGTAGGATAAACGCGGTCTAAATGCGAGCGTTGTGCAAAATATATGGCGTAACGCTTGTAGACCCTATTTGCAATGATGATGTTAGAAACGCGAGCATGCATATTCTTATTTAGACACCGTCGTAAGACAGCGACGGTGTCTAAATAAGAATATGCATGCTCCGTTGGTCCGGACATGTGGAAAGAATACAGTAAGAAAGAATTACAAAACAGATATACAACGCAAGAGTGGAAGGGTGCCGAGAAAGGCCAAAACTATGCCGCCATGACCAAATTTTTCATGTTTTATCAGAATCTGATGTCAGGGGCTTTAGAAACCGGCAGGCGTGCAAGAAGAGCAATGCATATTAAAGAAGCGAGTGAGGTATGTAAGGATCGAGTCACGTGGCGCTCGGTACTCTCTGCCTGCCCCGCATGGGATTTGGCGTGAAGTTATAGATATACATATTGACACATATTGATACGTACTTGATTGATGAAAGGCTTGTTTAGACAGTTCCAATTAAAAATTAAATTCCTAATTGTTATCAGACATTTTATCAAATTGAATTGGTGACATTGAATTTTTTTATACTATGTGGGGTAGTCACGCAATACCACCTCTGCTGCTAACATAGCAACTCCTAACGAGTTTATTGGTGACCTCACTCACACGCAGCAATATTTCTTTAATATTCCTAGGATTATCATCTTTGTACCACATTCAAGACCACAAACGTAATGCTTTCATTTTTTTACAACCCTAAAAGCCAAAACCCACGGAGGTGGGAAATGCGGAAGAGCGGCAGTGATCTGTGATGGAATTTTTTGTTACATTCATGTTTGTAAGCAACCTGTCACACAAAAATCGATCGCACCGCGCCGGATCGTGCCCGATTTTTGTGTGACAGGTTGCTGCGACTTTTCCGCTTTTCCCGCCTCTGCCCATTTTGGCATTTAGGGTTGAAAGTTTGAATATTAATGAATGAAAGTTTTACGTTTTCAACCTTGAATGTGGTAAAAAATTGATAATTCTAGGAATACTGGAGAATTATTGCTAATTACTACGCTTTTTTTATACTACAGCCCACCTGATGTACAACGGCTAAAGTAGCATTGCAACGCTTGCAATACATTATGCTACATCGACTGCTAACACTGCAAGTCCTGGGACCTCGTAATTATTACTCGCGTGATGCCGCCTCTGTTGCTAACACAGCAACTCCTTAGGAGCTTACTGGAGACCCTCACGTTGCGTGTGAACACAACAACCCTCTAGGGTGTTATTATTTGCGTGCGGTTTTTCTGTAAGTTGAATGTACTTTTTAATTACCAACGTACTCGTACCGACGTATGGAAGCGAAAGCTGGGTATGGCAGAAAGAGCGTGGAGGTGGAAGAAAATGCTTTTTAAAATGGGAAGTCTGCAACTAGGCAACGTGCTGCACCTTCTTAATTATTTAGTAGATTATAACAGATACTGTATGTGGTAATTGTCATAATAGTATGTTATGTTATCATTTTTCATAAAAAGTGATAAGGCTGGCCCAGTCAGACAATGACTCACCGATAAAGATACGATAAGTGATTTATTGGACGGTGGTACCGCACGAAAGTATTATACACGGCTTAGTAAAATTTCGACTATCGTATCGCACTGTCGATATTGAGAGTTCAGTGCACCGTTACGCAACCTAGCTGGTGAGGATTTTAATTAATTTAATTAGAAAGAAATACGTAACATTTAATCAATATATATGTTTCTTGGTTTGTGGTGTGGTGGGCTCCGATTCGAATTCTGTGCCACTAAATTTGTGCTTTCGGATTTATGTATATATTTGTAATTATCACTTACTCGGCGGTGAAGGAAAACATCGTGAGGAAACTCGCACATCCAAGAAATTATATTTCGAAAGACGCATGACCATATTTAGGAATGATCTGGGTTTACCTCTGGGTTGCGGAGGTCTGCCGGCAGTCGCTCCTTGTAAAAATCCTGGTAATCCTAGTGGATTAGGCAACGAGGCAACGCTAAGAATAAGACATAAAATAAACAAAAGTGAAATAAATTGAAGCGCTAAAAACCGATTGAAGACGACACCTTGTGATTGAAAACGCGTTAAAAGCTGGTGGTGACTTGATTGACTTTTTATTCCACTTTTAACGTTTTTGTGTATTGTGATCAATAATACTGTGTTTTTGTCAATATAAGTTCGCAACGTTAATTATGTGTGTTGATTTATTATAATTAAATAATACGATTTAACAGATACGAAAAATAAAGTTAAATAAGAAAGTAGTAACGATTGAAGCGTGAATAACCCGATTGAAGTATCGTCTTCAATCGATTTATCATTAATTCGTAAATTTATTGAATTATGATGTTCTTCACTTTAAGTCCAATGCGGATGCGGCAAAATATAATGGATATATCCAACTTTTAAATCGGTTCGTTATCGATATGTTAGTAATATAGATAACAAATTGAGTCAGAAAAAACAGGTCATTTAACAGGTGTGCGCTGCACACATAGAGACACCTCAAGCTGGCGTGTTTGACCTTTGTACCGTTCTTATGGCGCACATAATAAGAGTAAAAATGGTACTGCAACTGACTAACATAGCTCATCGCTGTGTGTACATGTATACGACCATCCAGACAAGTGAATGATAACAATATGTAATTGACTGCATAACATCAATCTTCTCGAAGAGATCTCCAGAAGATTCCTGTTATGTCAATTACATATCATTATGATTTATTGTTCTTCTGGTTACCTCTTGATAGATCTTCATGAGATCTTAAAGCGTTTTAATCACAACGTGTCATCTTCAATCGGTTTTAATATATTTGTATATAGCAAAAAATAAAAATGTATTCGAAATAACCACCTTTGGCTTTGATACAGGTCTTTAATCTGTCTGGCCACGAATATATGGATTTGCGCATTTCTTTCTTAAGAGACACAACTAGCAAGCTCCCAAGGAGTTGCTGTGTAAGCAGCAGAAGAGGCATCGCGCGTGTGATACTTAATATATCGCAAACGTTAATAGGCTACGGTACCCGCTTTACATCAGGTGGGTCGTATGCTTGTATACCTCCAGATGTAGTATAAAAAAAAAACAATGTGTCGTTTCGAGTAGGCCATGCCCTCTAAAACTGACCATAATTTGTAGTCTAAAGAGTTCAGATCTGGGCTAGAAGAGGGCCAGTCTTCAGCTCTTATAAAGTCCGGAACGTTTGTTTCGAGTCAGTCTTGGGTAGTTCGTGCCTTGTGACCACGTGCAGAGTCCTGTTGGAAAGTCCACGGTACACCTCTCTAACCACTAGAGCGGCTTCTTTAGAACTGTGTGCATACGCTTTGTCATTTTGCTTGTTGTAGTGCTCTTCAATCGTCAACATTTTTTCATCAGTAAGGAAGATATTTCTGTGCCTTTCACCTGCGTATCGGGACAGAAGTCGTTTGATCGATACAATCTCTTCAACTGAAGGGATTGATTTAGGGCATGCCCTGTATATCGACGATAAGCGCCGAGCTGCGTCTTGTTTTATAATACGCGACAGAATCCTAGCAGAATCTTCATTTCTCGCGATAAGATTTATTTTTTCTAATGGAGTTTTGGCGAATTCTGGCTTTAACAGCATTAACAAACTTTGTAGTTCAGCACGCGGTCGCCCCGAACTTTTATGGTCTTCAACAGAGGAATTGTTGGTATATCTGTCGATAGTACAATATAAGAATATAAGGCTGATACCAAGCTTTTGAAGTGTCTTGAATATGACCGACGGCTCCATACCCACTATGTGCAAGGCAATCACTGCTATCCTATTTTCTTTAACACCTCATTCCATATTGTAATTTGATAATAAACACGAAAAAAATATGTAAAACGGTGAGAAATCGAAAGAAGTTTTTAACATAATAAACACATTCCAAATTCAATATAATTAAAGAGTTGAATAAAAAAAAGTTTCTATGTAACAGTATTTATGGCCAGACTAGTTGTAGTGTATGTATATGTATATATATATATATATATATAAATATATATATATATATATATATATATATTTATGGCGTATGAAATTTACAATGCACTTTTTTTTTGTTCATTACTAATTCTGTCAATTTTTGTTCACATGAGGGCCATCCGGATTTTTCGTTTAAATATTCATTGACAGTGTAATGAGATTAGCTTACTAAAACATTTTGAGATATTTTTTTAATTTGTTAGTTGAAAAATGTATCATATAATCAAGAATTTTATTGTATATCTGCAAGCCGCATTTATTACCAGAGGCAGGCTTTGTACAAAAGCCTCCCTCTGGTAATAAATTTCTACCGCCAAGCAGCTATATTTATATAGCTGTGTTCCGGTTTGAAGGGTGACATATGGCAGACAAATTACTGGGTACTGTGACGAAACAACCTTAGGTCATAAGATTGGCAGCGCGCGAGTAACGTCCACGTGGTGTTGCGAGCGTTAATAGGCTGCGGTGACCGCTTATCATCTAATCTAACACGGGCCGCATGCGTGTTTGCCACTCTAGTTGTATACAAAAAAGCTCTGACGATTAAAAAACTTGCCAACTGACCTCAGTCTGTATTTAGGGAAAGCCAGTTTATGTTTGCTGCGTGTACTCGTATTATAATCGTGTATACACTAATCTTTAATAAATGAAGATTCTTGTGTACAAACATAATGTTTTCAAAGATATACTGCGAAGCCACGGTGGGAATATTAACGAGTTTAAAAGTATCTCGAAAGGAGTCTCGATAGCGTAACTTATAAGTAAAAAAACTAAAATTCATCTGATATCTGCAGGATAGCCCCATAAGAGAATTCCATAGGCGAGTATACTATTATACTAGCTAAAATCGGGCCGTTTGAACATCAGTAAACTGGCTAATTCTCTTTATAGCATATGCAGCGGCGCTAAGTTTACCACCCATTGTTTCGATGTGGCGGTGCCTGTAATTTTTCATCTAACGCAATATCTAAGGAAGTAGTTTAGGAAGTTTAAAAAATTTTGTAGTTCAGTACCAGTGGGGTACAAGTTTATGTGCAACATTTGGGAGACAAAAACTGACACATTTGGTTTATTAGCATTTAGTGCTAAGTTAAATAACTTATGCCGTAAACCATTGATGAACAGGCGACAGAGTATTATTCACATCGTCAAAATTATCTTTATTCCGGTCAATCTTAAAAACTAAGGAGGTGTCTCACACAGGTCTTGTGCCATGAATGGAAGGTCGTTTACGTAAATTAAAAAAAGAAATAGCCCTAAAATTGACCCTTGTGGTACGCCTAGACTCGTAGTACTTCCGTCAGAAAACTTTTTATTTATATGTACTTACTGGGTTCTTCATTCAAGATACGAAGACATGATGTTGTGAGCATGACTATCGATGCCATAAAATTTTAACTTTTTACTCAGCGTTATAAAATTCACGCAGTCGAAGGCTTCAGAAAGGTCACAAAAGACACCAATTGCATTTTACTTGTCCTTCCAAGCTTCTAACATGACCTATAGTAACGTAACAGCATCAGTAGTAGATTGACCTATCCTGAAACCATATTGGCGGCGGTGTAGCAGCCGGTTTGTTTGAAAGTAAGATACCAGCTGATCTAAAATAACCCTTTCAAAAATTTTATTTAAAGCGGGTGAAATACATAAAGGTCTAAATTGTTGGGTTCATTTTTACAACCTTTCTCAAACAGTGATAAAAGTTTACTAACCTTCATTGAATCTTGAAACACTCAAATTGTGATACATTAATTAAAAATGTGTGCGAGGTCAGATGCAATAACGTCTATAATATTCTCCAATATAGCTACAGATATTCCCCAAATATCTCCATACTTTTTCAATTTGAGGGACTTAAAAGTTCTGCGTATTGTGCTGTGGTTATGGGTTTGAACATGAAGTTAGATGAACAAGAAGTAAGGATTTAGGCTCAAGAACATTGCGTCTAAGTAATTTCAGCAAGAGTGGGAGATGAATTTAACGACTTAGTTATTTGTGACAGAATATCTGCAAAGAAATTTTGAAAAGCATCGGCTACCTCTCTATCCGAAGAAACAATGGGATTTTCTATTTTCAATGAATATTTCGTATCATGTTGTCTGTGTTAACTGATTTTTATAATTATATCTTTATCTGTCTTTCACGCCAAGTCCCTCGCGGGTTAGACAGAGAGACCCGAGCGTCACGTAACTGGGTGCTTATGTACCATTCTCGCTTCTTTAACATTCAATTCACATTTCTTGAACGGTCGCCAGTTCCTAGGACTCCTGACATCACCTGATAAAACACGATCAATTTGGTCACGGTTTAAGAAAGACGACCGAGAAAGATCAAGACTCACCGTCTTGATCTTTCTCGGTCTTTCTTCTATCTTCTTCTTTCAAGGTCTTTCTTAATATCCTCGGCTATCTTCTTATCTTCTGGTCCCTGGTTCGAATCCTGGCATGTACTTACGTAATTTATGGGAAACAGTCGGTGTTAGATAAACCCATCCTAAGGTAGGCTGCAGTCGATATTGTCTAACTTGCGTAACTCGAACTCTATAGAAATGTATTTATTTTAAACTACTTACATGGAAAACAAACCAGGATACTGCCCACCTGATGTAACGTGCTTATCGTAGCGTATTATTAATGCAGCACCACTTAGAAGCCGGGGAATTGTTATTTGGCTGCGATTTTATGCCACACGAAATTACTTCTTCAATCGGGTTCTACCGCTCTTAAAACACCAAGACGAAAATAAACAGCACTTTCTTATTTATTTAAAAGTTAAAATCAGACGCTCTATTCTCTCTGCCTATCCAGCAAGGGATTTGGCGTGAAGTTATAGATAGAAGTCTGCGGGATCGCCGGTCTAATGCCCATCTAAAGGCAGACTGTGTTTTAAATGAGGTACGGCGCATCAAAGCAGCTCCACCTCACAGAAAACCGCAGCCAAATAACCTTGTGTCAGTGTGTGTGTTCTCCAGTACACTCCTAATGAGTTGCTGTCTTGCCAGCACAGGTGGCATCGCGCCAGTGATTCTTAATGTATATTGTAAGCGTTCATAGGCTGCGGTAACCGCTTTACATCAGGTGGGCTGTATGCTTGCATGCCACCCGACGCTGTATAAAAAAACCTCAAAAACTAGGCCATGTATAGGAATCTCCACCAATGTTTATTGTATTATCACAAATATTTGCTGTTATGAACAAATATTTGAGATAATATAGGTAGGTAAATATACGAGATAAGATAGGTATATTGGTAAAATATGATGGACGGGTCCAGTGTTGCCATGCTAATGATGTAAATTTCTTTCCAATTTCTACCAAAACATCGCCATCGCAATCTATACTATATATATCTATACTAATACTCTATACTTTTAAGAGAGTTAGGGCGCATCAAAGCAGCCCGTCTGGGGAAGTACCGCCACCTCACAGAAAACCGCAGCCAAATAACAACTCCCTAGAGGGTTGTTGTGTTCCTGCGTGTGAGTGAGGGTACCAGTAAGCTCCTAAGGAGTTGCTGTGTTAGCAGTCGTACAAACGTTGTTTGATTGTTTGTACACGCTAATCTCTGCAACTACTAAAGGCTACTCAACATTGCGATATGACTCTTAGAATTAGGATAAAGAAAGGAAGCAGTAAAAGCGGTTCCGGGATACAAATGGGATACAAACGTGCTGACGAAGTTGCGTGCAGCATCGTGTTGTATATACAGTAGCTGACCCGACAGACGTTGCCCAGTCCAAAAATAAACACAATAAGTCCTGCGACCCGATCGCAGCGTCACCTACCGGTTAATTAATACCGGCTAATTGTTAACCTAAACCATTCTCAAATCCACTTAAACACACATACAAAAAAAAATCTCAACTCAAAATTTGAGTTTGAGTTTGAGTTTGACTTGATGCGCTCTACCTCTACAGAATCACGTCTGTTAACTAGTAGGGTGCACCACGCGTAGGTAGGTTTGGCTTTGTTGACTCTATAAAACAAATAGATCGAGACAAACAGACATACTCAAATGTTTGTCTTGTATGGGATCAAACCCACGAGCCCTGCAGTGGCATTGCTAACCATTCAATCTCGTCCAATTCAACAAGTTAGTGATGAAATAGCAACTAGAAGTGATGAGAATTGATCTCTATCATTACACTCTGACGAGCTCGGTGGCGCAGTGGTGAAACGCGCTGTTACGCTACTTTGACACCAACGCTCGTGGGTTCGATTCCCACAGAGAACAAACATTTGTGTGCATGAACATGTCTGTTTGTCTTGGTCTGGGTATTTACTATGTATAATAAGTATGTATTTACAAAAAAAAAAATGTATTTACGTATGTTTATCAGTTGTCTAGTACCCATAACACATGCTTCGCTTACTTTGGGGCTAGGTGGCGCTGTGTAATTTGTCCGAGAATATTTATTTATTTATTTTATTTACACTAGCGCAATTGTACAGACGGAAACACATTTTACTGCTCCACCCAAGTACTTTCTATATGTCCTCACGTTAAGCCAAGTAGGCAGAGAGAACTGCAGTCCAATTCTACTAAAAATCTGCAGCTGCACGTTTACGCTTGATATTTGAGTCGCACAGGAGTAGTGCAGTGCCAATACTGTAGTATATTAATAGTATTCTATTTTTTTTTTCTGCACTGCAACGGCACTACAACTGTGCATATGAGCTATCTTATCACCTGTCATGTTACCATATTCAGGCTAGTAAATTGGACTTTCCCTAAATGTGAATCCCAAATTCCAATGAAAGTTTCTAGCCCCATTACCAGATTGTTTGCTAGAGGTATTTCAAATTGAAAAGAATTGAAAAGAGGAAGCTTCTTAATTATATTTCCGCAAACATCTAAAACAAAAGAAATATTTTGGAATATAAATCACCACTTCAAAATATATGTTCAATTCACTATAGTTACTTAAACGTTAGCAAAATTGCAAACTTCTTTAAAACTTTGCCTGCCTATATATGTATTACATATTCCTATCAAGCCTATAAAGGTTGGCTGGAAGAGATCTCTTACAGAGGTAAGTACTCTTTGTACATACTAAACATTTGTAACTGTATAAGTTATGTATATTTATGCAATAAAGAGATTACAACAACTACAACTTTTGTCAACGCTATACAAATGCTATAAACAATTTATCTGGACACGATTATAATGCAGGAAACGTGCAGCTACAGTAATGATTTTTAATAGAATAGCCAATAATTTCCTGCAACGCAGCAGTCAGACCGTCAAATACACATATTTTGAGATACGCCGCGCAGCAGAGCAGTTGCAGTTTTTTAGTAGAAATCGCCTACTGAATGTCACATCCCTTTGTGTTGCCAATATCATTCGCTTCATTGATATTCATAGCTCTATTCACGCACGCTCACCGATTCATAGGGCTAGTATTAGCAGTTAATCATATTATAATAGTATCTCTAGATAAGCTGCATCCTTGGCTGCGGTTACATCCTAGTAGCCCGATCTGTAGTCTATAAAGATAATACTTATCTACTGATAGAACTAAACTATGATACGATGAAGGACTAGGGCAGTGTTCCGCAGTCTGTATGTTCAAGGTACGCCTATTATTTCAACAAATTTTATATGTATACTAGTGGATGCGCCAGACGTCGTCGTCCTGCCGGAAAAGCAGCACCACATTAAATTCAGTATCAATATTAACGCTTGCGATGTATTAAGTATCACTCCCGCGATGCCTCGTCTCCTCTTACACAGCAACTCCTTGGGAGCTTACTGGTGACCTCACTCACACGCAGGAACACAACAACCCTCTAGGAAGTTGTTATTTGGCTGCGGTTTTTTGTGAGGTGAAGGTACTTCCCCAGACGGGCTGCTTTGATGCGCCCTACCTCTCTTAAACCTCTCTTGTTTGTTTGAATGCGGTAATCTTAGGAACTACCAGTCGAATTTGAAATATTATTTTTGCATTTCATCGTCCAATTCTTGAGGAAGGCTATTCACCATCACGACACGACCCATAGGAACTGAGATAAAGAAAGTAGAGAAAGCGATTTCTACAGGAAACCGGGCAAAAGCGGGGACGAAATCGCGGTATTCAGCTATTTACTATACTTCTTTATAATATATATTATTTTATTATTCTCTCTGCCTACCCCGCAGGGGACTTGGTGTGAAGATATTCTTTATAAAAATTACGTCGAAATTTGGGCAAGTCGTATTGGTGAATCCAGTCTGGTGGCTATCGAATTTGATCACTGCTCATTGAACTTTGCTTATGCTCAGCGTATATAATATACAGCCTCGTTTAACAATCGCACAGTCGCCGACGGTCTGGAGTTCATCCACTGTTCATACACTGGAACCGCAATGGTCGCGTACTGTGCGGTTCCAGAGAAGTTTTCTACCGAGAACTATTAAGTTGTGAAATGAGCTCCCTGCCGAGGTTTCCCCAAGGAACTATGCATGCATGGGGTTCTTCAAGAAAGGTGTGAAAAGGTTCTTACAGAGTCGGCAACGCAAGAGTGACACTCCTATTTTTTTTTTCGATGGAAAAATGCTCATGGTTGTGGTACACCCACATCGCCAAGGGAATGTCGAAACCCACCGGTATTCCTTCTCGGCGCGTGTTGGCGGAGTTTCGGGAACGATTTTGGTATCAGCTCCGAAACAAGAGTGACACCCCTGGTGTTGCAAATATCCATAGGAGGAAACTGCTTACTATCGGGCAGAACGTACGCTTGTTTGCCACCTTAGTCGTATAAAAATATGACATAACATAGTTAAGACCAGTAGGCTAGTTGTGAATGGTTTGTTGCCGTGCCAGTGTCGTGATCGCGTTACGTAAATCGCATTTGTCGCCCTTGGATTACACCTACTGTCCAGGTTATTGTACCATTATGTCACCCAGTCTCCAACTGTCTTAGAAAATGCCATTTTTAGCACGCTAGAGGACGCTGTACTTAACAGATTTAGAGAATTCTCCTATCGAATAACTGATGGAAGCGAGTGCTGGGTATGGCAGAAAGAGGTTAAGAGAGGTAGGGCGCATCAAAGCAGCTTGTCTGGGAAAGTTCCTCCACCACACAGAAAACCGCAGCCATATAACAACTCCCTAAAGGGTTGTTGTGTTCCTGCGTGTGATAGAGGTAACCAGTAAGCTCCTAAGGAGTTGCTGTGTAAGCAGCAGAGGAGGCATCGCGCGAGTGATACTTAATACATCGCAAGCGTTAATAAGCTACGGTACCCGCTTTACATCAGGTGGGCCGTATACTTGTATGCCTCCCGACGTAGTAAATAAAAAAAATAAAAAAAGCATAGAAGTAGGCCAAACGCAGTCGAAACGCGAGCGTTGCGCAAAATTTGTGGTGTAACGCCTGTATAAGAAACAGAGTTGTTTTGAAAGATAATTTATATATACACAATGCAGTGCTGGTCTCAACTTTTACTTGTAGAAGCGACAGCTGGGTATTGCAGAGAGTGCATGAAAGTACGATAAATGCGGACGAAATGCGAGCGTTGCGCAAATTTTGTGGCGTAACGCTTGTAGAGCACTATATCAGAAACAGAGTGTCCGTGTTAAGATAAGTAGAGGCATGCTCCGTTGGTTCGGACATGCTGAAAGAATGCAGGATTAAAGAATTACGTAACAGATATAGAACGCGAAAGTAGAAGGATGTAGAAGCCGAGGAAAGCCATAACTTACCTACCATGACCAAGATGATGTAGATGACATGAGCGTGTATTATCAGAAGGTGATGACAGGATCCCTAGAAACCGGCGAGCGTGCACGAGAAGAACTATGGATATTAAAGAAGCGAGTGAGGTGTGTTAAGAGCGAGTTGTGTGTCAGTCGGCTCTGCGTACTCCACAAGGGATTTGGCGTGAAGTTATCGACAGATAGATTAAATAACTTTAACAGCTACTAACGCGAACTACATCTCTGTGATGTGAACAAAAATGGCTACTGTAAGGCCGTGTTCTCATTAAACAACTGAATATTTGTATTTAGTTTGCTTCCCCATACACTTTAAAAGTAATGTCCATATACCGCGTTCTGTACGCAGATCGCAGCGTTTCGTGTCTCAATCAATGAGCGACCGCTCGCAGCGAAATAGCCCTCGCGAACTACTCCAGTCTGCGGCGAAGTACGCTCACTACGTCCGAATTACGCATGCATACAAGATGATAGCGAAGCGTGAAGTTGTATTCCTGATAGCAACTCAGTTTGCCTTCTTTGTTAAGAGTTTGCTAGCTCTTCACGACTAAATTTACTATAACTCGCCACTCACTGAATTGAATTCGCAACCGATTCGCTGCTACAAATCATTCAGCAGACAATCAGCTGCTCACTGCCCTGCACACCAAGTTTTATGAACGCCATTTCATCTTCTCTTTCAAATGACTCCGGAACTAAATATGACATCTAAAATTTCTAATGCTCTTAACTGTTTGTGTCTTGGTGTGTTCTCAAATCAAATCGGTCAGTTCAGTCAAAACATCCTGAGTATTCTCGATTTCGGACAAGTCGTCCGTGGATTTCCTCGTCAAGTGAACGAGACAAGTTTAAATCTGCTGTCATCCGCATAGCAATGTATGGCAGTGTATGCGTAGACTAAGGTTTTAATTAGACCAAGTTCAATGAAGAAACAGATATACAACGACTACCCTACCACGAACATTTGGCCGTATTTTATCAGAAGGTAAGCAGCAGCCCTAGAAATGCAGGAAAAGAGCTATAAACGTTAAAGAAGCGAGCGAGGCGTGTTAGTAGTGTAATGTGATATTTTTATCGGTCATGAATTGTAATAAGAAATATGCCTACAATGAACTCTTATGTACCTTTTCAGTAGGCAATTTTTGTCGATATCCTGTTGTACTTCGACAAAAATGGACTAATAAATCAAGTTTTTAACTTATATCTATAACCTCACGCCAAATCCCTTGCGGGATAGGCAGAGGATACCGACCATCATATGACAATGATAAGTGTTCCCGGTGCTGCATAGAAATAAATTCCAATTGATGGGCAACATTGTATTGTTTATATGAATGACGTTGGGGACATAGCTCAGAGCCTTGCGGAATGCCTCTTTCGTATTAACTGTTAACGAGTGAAAGAAAAATGCACACATCGACAAAAAGTTCTATCTATTTATCGAGAGACAACCGAGCGTCACATGACTCGATCCTTACACACCTCACTCGGTTCTATAACATTTGTCGCTTTTTTCATGCACGAGCACTGGTGTCTAAGCTCCTGACATCACCGTCTGATAAAATATGATCACTTTGGTCATGGTAGGTAAGTCTTAGCCTTCCTCAGCTCTTACATCTATCTACTTTCGAGAAGTGTATCTGTTTAGTAATTCTTTCTTCCTGATGCATTCTTTCTACGTGCCAACTAACGCAGCATGCCTTCTCTTATTTTAAGACCGATACTTACTTTCATACCCATTCTGGTTCTAACGCCACAAATTTTGCGCAACGCTCGCATTTCGACTGTGTTCATCCTACTTTCGTTCGCCATAAAAGCTTTTATTCTACAAAAAGTTCATCCTCAAAAAGGGGGTTTTTACACCACCACCGGAGGCATACAAGCATACGCCCCACCTGATGTAAGGCGGTTATCGTAGCCTATGAACATTTATAATACACTAAGTATTACTCGCAGGAAGCCACTTCTGCTGCTAACACAGCAATTTCTTAGGAGCTTACTGGTGATCTCACCCACACGCAGGAACACGACAACCCTCCCGGGAGTTATTTGGATATGGTTTTCTGAGGCGGAGGCACTTGACCAGAGCTGATTTGGTGCGATACCTCTCCTAAAAATATCGAGCCCAACATCTTTATGCACACAAATGATTTTTATGTAGGAATCGAACCCAAGTGCGTCGGTGACAAAGTCGCGTTATTAACCGCTCCACCACCGAGCTCCTTAAGGGTTGGACAATGCCGCAGTCATATCTTGAAAAGGGAAACCATTTATTATTATAAGTTATTTATTTATTATAAGTTGAAACTACAACCTTTTTCAATTCAGTCTCTTTTCACAATCTCTTCTAAACGAAACATAAACTATGTCAAGGTCTTGTCATACCTCACTATCGTGATTTTATCAATGAGTTAAAACAATATCTATTTACTTGAAGATCATATCTATATGCCAGCAGTCTGTGAAATTGTTGTGTCGACGATGAATATGAAATTTAAATTTATGTGCGTTCGTAGTTTATTGATCAAATAGTCCAAATTAACCTTTGGTTCCCCATTAGCTAATCTGAGAAGTATACTCATAATTTATTACTGTGGTAAGGATATAAAATACTGCATATTTTGCTTATCTGCTAGTGTCGTATGTAGTCACCTAAATAATATAGCGATTCGTTTAGTTGCATTACTTGATTACGAAAAGCAATAAAAGTGATGACATACAGAAAATATAGTGAAATATATATCTTTCTCTTAGAAAGAAAGAAAGAAAACGTTTATTTGGACGTAACAAACACTATTTTTTTTATTTTTTTTTATTTATTATTAACACCACAAACAAGTTTACAATACACAATTAAATTACACATCTTTCTTGCAAATTACTCATTGCAAACTCCACATCGAGGTGACAGTTGAATTAATATGTATATAAAGGGAAACCCAATGCACGTGTAAGTTAACACGTTGAATGCCAAGAGAAAAAATGCGTCTTTCCGTTCAGGCCGTGTCGGTCAGTGATGGTCGACAACTAGAGTTTCCATTTGGGCCACGTCGGTCAGTGATGACCGCGTTTTATGAGTGTTTGCGATCCATTCTTACAGGCCGTAGGACAGTGCTATCAAACTAAATTCTATATTCATTGACCCGCGTGGCCCTCTAGTTACTACATATCAAAATGGTTTTTGCAAAACGTAAAGGACTTAGAAAAAAAACAACAATTACCAAAGAGTAAAATTTTTTATAGATGTTGTACTTTTTAGTAGGTGTTGTTTGTTAGCATTTCAATAGTTTTAGATTCAAACCGATAGTTTAGGTTATGTTAGGTAGTTTAAAATTTAGTTAAGGTTAGTTAGGTTAGTTGAAAATATTTAGAAATAGCTGTAATCAAAAAAAACTCCATTTAGTAGGTACTAATAAGTTTTATTTATAAAAATTAAACATAAACATTATATAGATAGTATCGAATAGTTTGCTTATATGATACGTATTAAGTGGATAGCTACAACATCAATTAGCCTTATGAAAAGAAATAATAAAGATGATCAAAATCATGTATGAACCTTGGCAAAACATTCAACACCTAGAAAAGGTTTAACTACGCAAGTGTCACAAAAAGTAGGCACTTTTTTAGTTTTGTTTCTGGCCAGTACACGGCCAAATGTGGTTACATTACTCTTGTAACATTCTACACACATGCGACGCACCTTCAGAGAGGGTCCTTCTTTTTTCTTCAGCACGTGTTTCTCCCTCCTTATCGGCCTTGCTAAAGGTGCTCCGGATGTTGAAGATTTTGCCAAAAAACTCTTTAGTATTTCTTTTCTCAAGTCTACAATAGCTATATGTTTCTTTGTGACGGTTTTATACAAAACTAAAGTATTCACCATGGCGACATTCAAAATCAAATCAAATGCAATTTTCTTATACCATTTTAACGACTTTCTTAATGGTGTCTGGTATGCGGCCATCTGATCAGATATATCCACTGCTCCCTTTGCCTTATTATAATCTACGACAATAGCCGGTTTCATTATGGTATTATTATGTTTGGTTACGGAAACAAAACGTGTGGAATGTTTTGTGGACAGCACCAAAACATCTCGTTTGTCTTTCCACCTCAAAACTGTTATCCCATCATCACTTTCTCTCGCTATGAACTGACCTTTTTTCAGCTTAGTAGAAACTACAACTTTAGGGAAATGCTTTCTGTTTTTTCTTAATGTGCCTATTAGATGTGTTTCATTTTCCAGGAGTTCTCTGGCTAAGCCTACGCTTGTGTACCAGTTATCTGTGTATAGGCAATGCCCTTTATTAAGTAAGTCCTGACAAAGGTTCATTACAACTCTGTGAGGGGTGACATTGATTTCTTCATGCTGTTTACCAGCGTATATATTGATCTTGTATGTATACCCTGGTAAGGTACACAGTTTGAACAATTTAACCCCGTACTTATGTCGTTTCTGCTTATTATATTGGCGGAATACTAAACGTACTCGAAACGGGACCATACTCTCATCAATGCAAATGTCTTGACCAGGAATATAATTTCTCTTGAAGTTGTCATTCAATACATCTAGCAAATGCTTTACGCGGTGAAGTCGGTCCGATTTATTATTATCATCATCTTGAGAAAAGTGGATCATATGCAAAAGCAGTTCGAACCTATTTCTAGACATTACGGTTCGTGGAAAGTTTTGACTCTTAACCCTCTGTCACTCATAAACTCGAATTTATTTGATTTTTTGTATTGGGTATGGTAACAAAAAAATAAAATACACGTATTTCTGGATTTTTGCAATTTTCAATTATTTGGAAAGAAAGTCACAAAAATCGGGAGTGTTGCTTTTTGGCAACACTGAGGCAAGTGGTCAAAATCTGCAGTATGGCAGCACAAGTTATGAAAGATGGAAATTTCTGAAGTAATTCTTTCTTTTCGTGTAGCATAAGGCCACCTCGCATTTTTCACATATATTGTGGGTAAATCGTAGGATTTACCAACGAAGTGTGTAGACACTTCGGAAACTGCAAGTTATTTTTTTATCAGACCATTGCTGCCAGTGGCCACTCTGGTCTTGCCGGACTACTTTTGAAGGCACATATTCAGCAGGTCCTTTATACTTTCTTGCTTGAATCCCGCTCTCCAGCGACCGCCGACTACACAAACTAGATTTTATTCCCATTTTGCAAAGGGTCACAGCTACCTCCAGCTGAAAATCTGCTGATGATAAGCGGCCTGATTGTATTTTTTTCTATTTAGCAACCCTTTTGTACAGAATCCATGCGTTGACCATTGTCAGATCTAAATAATGATAAAATAGGCGAATGGGCCATCGTGTGCTTCGTACGTATCTAATAAATGGCCATGATGCTGTCAAGAAGGTCAACTCTACCCTCTACCCATCTACTACCGATTATATTCTCCAACTACATTGGGTCGCTTTATGTTCACTTCTGTTTGTCGTTATGGTTTCCTGTATTAGAGGTGTTCCAAGTATAGGACTCCTGTGGATCGTAACTCTAGGTAATTGGACGAGAGACATTAGATATGCCACACCTATGAATTGCCTTACATCCTTGTCTGACATTCGAAAAGTACTATTAGGATATAAGTTTTACTCCTCAGAAATTTTCTTCATTAGTAATAGTGAAAATAAGTAGAAAATGAAACTGTGCAGGAGTATCTAGCTAGTAGATCAGGACCCAGGGTATTGTTTCCTGTAAACAATACCTGCTCTGCATTTAATTCTAAATTATTTTTCTTTCAGCGTAAATTCGTGTGTAAATGTAGTTAGCTTCTCTTCGACAGATTTTCTGGCTTGGGTAGGTTTAGCTAGTAGTTTAGTAGTACTTTCTTGTGATGGTGCAGCTTTACTGCTCGAGGAAGGACATTGTCTTTGAAGGATTTCTATAATAGAATCCACATCAATATCCATCTTTGGCACCTCGTCTTCCATTATTTCCAAATCAGGAACAAAATCAGGATCGGCGAGGCTATCGTCATCAAAATCTAAGCCATTTTCACGATCTGGATCATCATGTAGCACAGTAGCAATGTCCTTGTCATCAAAGGGCCTCTTATGAGACATCCTGGAAAATAATAAAAACTACGATCAACCTAATAGGTATCAAATAAAATTTTGCACTTTTCGTCTGATGTAGCCTGCGAGCAACAAACCAACTTACCAGCAAAAACACTATAAAACGTAAAAAGTTTTTAATAATAACATTACACAATAAAGTTCAAACACTTACCTCTCCAATTTATCAATATCATGCACAAAACACAAGCACAACATTTTTTTATGATTTTTCAAATCGCAGCAGACCGACACTTTTCGAAACTCCCGACAGATTGACGAACAAGTTTCAATTTGTTACACGTATCGCCGTCTAGCCGTTTTCATTTATATTAATTTGCTAACTCAGAGTGTAGACCACACATTACAGTGCGTGATTACTTTTAAAAATCAATCCTGTAAATTGTGGAGGCGCTCAATCAGTACGATGCCTTCAGTCTACACTATGCTACAGAGGGTTAATCTCATCCGTGGATCAATAATCTGCAATTTTTGGGAGTTTCACCAAACCCATGTACAAAATCAAACAGAAAAAATGTTTCATCTCGGCTAAGTTAGTTTCAGACCATGAGCGAATTCGTGCATTTTTCAATGCTTCTGCAGTGCGAGTTATCTTTGTTATGGCGAAAGCATTAGTACATTCGACAATTTGTTGTAAAAGACTGTCCGTCACCAAAAGTGCGTAAAAATCAGCTGGCGTTTTATTAATCATCGACGTGCGAATAGATACTGGCATGCCACAACATTCAGTAAAAGGCATTAAATTGCGTTGGTTACCTTTGGGCTCTGTCCACTTAGATGATGAACTACTTTCTATATCTTGGATAGCGCGACCAATTTCAGAATCACCACCTTCACTTGTTGACAGGATCCGCAAGTGCCTGCGACTTGATGGGGGGGGGGGGGGGGGGGTTGAATTGTGTCTTCATCATCAGAACTTAGGTTTA
Organism: Pyralis farinalis; assembly: GCA_947507595.1. NCBI lineage: Eukaryota > Metazoa > Arthropoda > Insecta > Lepidoptera > Pyralidae > Pyralis > Pyralis farinalis. The sequence goes on from OX382263.1 coordinate 6,947,705, forward strand.
AAGTTTTGTAGAGCAAATCGATTTCTATGTTTTCGATTTGAGTTAAAATGTCTGCAGTAAACTTAAAATCTTCAAAATCGTCCATACTGATAATAAATTTCAAGACTTTACACAAATTAATACGTAAGAATGGTAACAGTTATTCGATGTGACAGCGCAACTCAAGATGCGGGCGCGAAATGCGCGAGCGCGGACGAGATTTCATACTCCGGAGCTGCGGGAGGAGACCCGACATCGCGACCCGCGCGGCCCCTTGTAACGGAAAGTCGGTTTTTTGTCTCCAGGGGCCACGTCGGTCAGTGCTGTCCGACGTTAATATCTCCGTAACTAATGACTCAAATTTACTTTTGTTAATATAAACATACACTTAGGCATTAAATATAAGTATCTAATCAAAAAAATATTTTGACAAAATTTGAACAGATCTGTGATTTTTGCTTGGCCATGAGGGCCAATTTGCTGTCGGTCAGCACTGACCGCGTTGGCAGAGAACGTGTTAAAGTTAAACCCACTTGTTATGGTATGTGTCGAGTCATGCGTGTGAAATATCATGGTACAATAGTATACAACAGGACTATACGGGACTATATACATATAAACAATACACAACAGATAATGATACAACAATAGTGCTGTGTGGCAGCCCAAATAGGTCCCATCTCAGCATACTGCCGTGTCAACACATGACCCGGCGCTGACCTTCAGGTAAGATCTGTTTGTGACACCGCGGACAGACAAACAAGCACAAAGCAGATCAAATTAATCAAAACAAAAACTTTAATACCATAGATATAATGGTTGCACGCGCTGGCATGTTCAAGCGACTGGTTGCAACTCAGCTTAAAGCTAATACCTATTCCGAATCACAAAGCTAGCCATATGTACATTTTGTATTATATATTGTGCTACATGCTATATTGTGCACACTAATCTTGTGAGCTAAACATACCTACCTGCATTTTGAATTCACTCACACTTTGTTGATATATATTTTTGCCATGAATCTTGCATTATATCTTATTATATCCTATAGTCATTATTTAAAATTCTGTGTAAGACATTCTCATTACAGTGTAATATCACCACTCTTGTAATCATGTACACAATTATCATTCTGTGATTAACAGTGCTGGTGGCACAAATTTTAATATTCATTGATGAGATGTATTTATGTTCTTCCTGTGTTCACTGTTTGTTAATCCTAAAATAAAATAAAAAAACAAACATATTATTATTTTTCCTTAGCGTAATCACATTTCCTAATCCGGATGTTCTGGGTCCGCCGCTACCTGAAACCTAAGCATTTGGCGGAGATAATGATTTTTCACGTGAAGTGACTGTAATCAGACTTCGACAACACATAGGGAAAACCAGACCTTTCTTAGGTTAGGTCACACGTCTATCGAAGTATTATTTTTTCAACGTGCGAATGTCTTCACGATGTTTTCCATCACCGCGCAGCAACTGATAATCCTATTAATATTATAAATGCGAAAGTTTGTATGTATGGATGTTTGTTGCTCTTTCACGCTTAAACGGCTGAACGGATTTGAATGAAATTTGGCACGTAGATAGATTATGATCTGGATTAACACATAGGCTACGTTATTTGACTCCACGCGGGCGGAGCCGCGGGCAGCAGCTAGTTACAAATATGTTCACATAAATTCGAAAACACGAATTTGGAGGTACATGCCAGGATTCGAACTGGGGACCAGTTTCTCAATACGCTGGTTGCTGATCCACTGAGCTACCACTACTCAATGGTATGCATATTGTTAATAATCCGAGGATACAATATAATACCGGAGGTCTTGCAACCTCTGCCTCATAAAATTGTTAAATGTTATACCTTTTATGAGGGAAATAAGTACGTACTATGTAGCCGATGAACAAATACATTTACAGCGGAAAGAAGTCATTTATGTTGAAACGTTTGTTCGACGTTAATTAACATTTAAACTAATATTTGCATGGTATTATTTTCATTAGAAAAACATGTTAGTTTTAATGAGTAACCCTATGGTGGAACAGTGAGCTATGCTTTATCACCAAGTTCGATTCCCACACAGTACTCTTGAGTAATGTCTCGCACAACTCCACTTATGTGTATAAGCGGGCGAATGGGGACGCTCAAGCTCGCTCAGCGTGCTGTGAAAAGTTATGCTCGGGGTTTCTCTGGGTGACAGAATCAGAAATGAGGATATTCGCAGTAGAACTAAGGTAACCGGACATAGCTCAAAAAATAAGCAAGCTGAAGTGGCGGTGGGCCGGCCACATGAGAAAAAAAAACGAATGTGCTTTAGACCACACGACTGAAGTAAAACTTCTTTAGCTCCATAGTGTGATACAGACAATAGGCCTGCACTGTGTCTTACATATACGAAACTTAACTCGCTATGAGAGACAGAGAGAAAGAAAATGTGTGCTTGCACCTCTCTCTCTTGCCCCTACAGTAATATACGAAACGAAACTCTCTCCCTCTTGCTATCTTCCCTAACTTATATCTCCCTCTCAACTTCCGTTCGCCTCGTCTGATTACACTTTTCGTAACGCTCTCGTCACGCATTCACTAGCTTACTAAGTCAAGCGTGCGTAAAGAAGTTTTACTTCGAAAAAAATCCTATATGCCTACTGCTAGGAGTTCGTGGTAGAAATAGTGGGAAGAAATGTTTTAAGCGGTGGCAGCTTTAAAGCACATATTTTATAATTTAAAATCAAATAAATTATCCTATATGGTTTCAGAAGTGACGCATATGATGTTACACAATATAAAGTTCCACAGTTACGTTCAGAGAGTTATTTGGGTCAACGTCTATGAAATGTGCTTTACGTTGGGAACTTTCCGAGGGCTGCTGGACAAAATTAGGGGATTATTTTGTTCCGAATATTGTCTATTTGGGTTTATGTTAGCCCTTCTATATCTTGTGTATTTTCCGGAACACCGTTCCTATATGAAATCTATATGTTTGTCTGTCGTTTTTTTCGAATATTCGAATTTTGACTTCAGATTCGGATTCAGCATAAAAAAGTAGAATGGTAACGTTCATGAACACCGTTCCTATCCCTCCTAATCAACTACCTCAAAACCGTTGATTTGAGACGTTTTGACAAGTGGTCTAATACGACCAGCGATCGGTTTTCATGAAGCTCGAGCGGTTAGCAGAGGCTACATTAGTTACCAAAGCACGTGGCTTCAATTCCTGCACAAGACAAACATTAGTGTGCACGAACATGTCTGTTTGTCTTGGGCTGCGCGTTTTTAAAAGAGGCGCATTAAAGCAGCCTAGCTGGGGAAATAGGTCCACCTTACATAAAACCACAGCCAAATAGCAACTACCTGAAGGGACTCCCTAATTGTTGTAGCAAAAGAAAGAATAGAGAAAAGGAAAGAAATATAAGTCTAATAAAATATAAAAAAAAACTAGTTACAGGAGGTAGGGTACCTCAAAGAAGTATCTCCACCTCACATAAAACCGTAGCAAAAGAACTAGGCCCTGGAGGGTTGCTGTGTTCCTGCGAGTGAGTGAGGTTACCAGTGAGCTCTAAAGGAGTTGGTGTGTCATTAATAGGGGTGGCAACGTGCGAATACTCCATGTATTGCGAGGGTTCATATGCGACGGTAACTGCTTTACATCAGGTGGGCTGTATGGCTCCCGATGTTGTATAAAAATAAGAAATAATATTACTTGTATGTATGTATACCTTCACGCCAGGTCCCTTTCGGGGTAGGCAGAGAGGACCGAGCGCCATAAGACGCGGTCCTTACATACCTCACTCGCTTCTTTAACTTTCATAGCTATTATCATGCACACTCGCCGGTTCCTAGGGCTCCTGACTTCAACTTCAGAATAACTACAATGAATAATACTCTTACTTAAGTATATCAAATTAATTATTCAGCTTTTATTGCTATTATTTATTGTGACGAGCTCGGTAGCGCAGTGGTTAGTAACGCTACTTTGACACCAAAGCTCGTGAGTTCGATTCCCACAAACATTTGTGTGCACGAACATGTCTGTTCGTCTTGGTCTGGCTGTTTTCTATGTATCATAAGTATGTATTTACAAAAAAAAATGTACTTACGTATGTTTATCAGTTGTCTAGTGGCCATAACACACGCTTCGCTTACTTTGGGGCTAGATTAGAGTGTGAGAGTAGAGAAGAGTGACACCCTGATGTTGCAAATGTCCATAGGCTACGGTAACTGCTTACAACAGGCAGTAAAATAAAATAAAAAAGATGGCACTGTGTAATTTGTCCGACAGTATTTATTTATTTATCTTATTTCATTGTTACAGATAAACATGTCGAAACGGAGTGAACGCAAGTGAAGACACGAGAAGACCAGACCAGACACACATGAGCCAGTCCAGCTACGAGTATATCGCCCGGGTGTACTTGAGCTAGCTTGAAGACAAGATGGCGTCCTGTGTGAGCGGTGGACATTTTAACAACCAAGATTATTTGCCGGTAGCTGAGTTTTACGCGGACAAATCTATATTTGTGACTGGGGGCACTGGATTCATGGGGAAGGTAATCTTCTTCTTTTTCTTCTTCTTCTTTTTCTTGATCTTAGCGTTGCTCCCTTTTGTAATCCGTTAAGATCGGTGAGGTCCGCTATCTAAGACTGAGGATTTAGTTAAGATACTTTGAGAGAGGTAGGGCGCATCAAATTAGCCCGTCTGGGGAAGTACCTCCAACTCACAGAAAAACGGCAGCCAAATAGCAACTCCCTAGAGGGTTGTTGTGATCCTGCGTGCGAGTGAGGTCACCAGTAAGCTCGTAAGGAGTTGCTGTGTAAGCAGCAGAGGCATCGCGCGAGTGTTACTTAATATATTTAAAGCGGTAATAGGCTACGGTAACTGCTTTACATCAGGTGGGCCGTGTGCTTGTATGCCTCCCGAAGTTGTATAAAAAAATGGTTTAAGGACCACATTCTGAACTTGTCTGTGATGGTGGATCCTTATAAATTTTGAATACAGTTCACAACAATGGTATTCTTTTCGTTTCAGGTGTTGGTGGAGAAATTGCTAAGAAGTTGTCCAAAAATCAAGAAAATCTACCTTCTCATGCGACCGAAACGTGGCCAGGATGTCGCGTCTCGGCTCACCGAGCTCACACAATCACCAGTAAGATATCTTCAGCTACTTAACGTTATCTTTCCTCATCCCAAGGATTTGGGGAGGATACTGCTTTTGACATGGAGCGACTGCCGTCAGATCTACACAACCTTCTTCTTAACCTTATCCCTTTTCATAATCCATTAGGATTGGCGAGGTTCGCTACCTAAGGCTGAGGATTTGGGCAAGATACTGATATTGACATGTGGCGACTGTCGTCAGATCTACACAACCTTCTTCTTAACATTATCCCTTTTACTAATCCATTAGGATTGGCGGGGTATGCTACCTAAGGCTGAGGATTTGGGGAAGATACTGATATTGACATGTGGCGACTGTCGTCAGATCTACACAACCTTCTTCTTAACATTATCCATTTTCCTAATCCATTAGGATTGGCGAGGTTCGCTACCTAAAGCTGAGGATTTGGGGAAGATACTGATATTGACATGTGGCGACTGTCGTCAGATCTACACAACCTTCTTCTTAACATTATCCCTTTTCCTAATCCATTAGGATTGGCGGGGTATGCTACCTAAGGCTGAGGATTTGGGGAAGATACTGCTTTTGACATGAAGCGACTGCCGTCAGATCTACACAACCTTCTTCTTAATACTATCCCGTTTCCTAATCCATTAGGATTGGCGGGGTATGCTACCTAAGGCTGAGGATTTGGGGAAGATACTGATATTGACATGTGGCGACTGTCGTCAGATCTACACAACCTTCTTCTTAACATTATCCATTTTCCTAATCCATTAGGATTGGCGAGGTTCGCTACCTAAAGCTGAGGATTTGGGGAAGATACTGATATTGACATGTGGCGACTGTCGTCAGATCTACACAACCTTCTTCTAAACATTATCCCTTTTCCTAATCCATTAGGATTGGCGGGGTATGCTACCTAAGGCTGAGGATTTGGGGAAGATACTGCTTTTGACATGGAACGATTGCCGTCAGATCTACACAGCCTTCTTCTTAATACTCTCCCGTTTCCTAATCCATTAGGATTGGCGGGGTCCGCTACCTAAGGCTGAGGATTTGGGGAAGATACTGATATTGACATGTGGCGACTGCCGTCAGATCTACCCAACCTTCTTCTTAACATTATCCCTTTTCCTAATCCATTAGGATTGGCGGTGTTCGCTACCTAAGGCTAAGGATTTGGGGAAGATACTGATATTGATATGGAGCGACTGCTGTCAGATCTCCTCAGCCCTAGAAGGGAATCAGACGTTTCTTTAGGTTACGTCATTTTCTTAGGTCTTTCTTTGAAGTGTGAGTTCCTCGTGGTGATATTCCTTCACCGCTGGGCAAGTGATAATTACAAGTAATATACCTAGTCCGGCCATAAGTTCTGTTACAAATGAGTATGCCAATATTTTTTTATGAAGTAATGTAATCTTAACAAAACTTATATGAACATATTTATGGAAGACTCAGTAAAAAATAAAAAAATGATTCTTTTCGAAATGGCCAGCTTTGGCTTTGATACAGGCCTTTAAACCATGTTTCATGGGAAATTTAGCCACCGCTTACTCCAGAGATTTCTTAAGAGACAATGTCGGCGTGTCGTTTCGAGCAGGTCATGTCCTGTAAAATTGACCATTATTTGTAGTCTAGGGGGTTCAGATCTGGGCTAGACGAGGGCCAGTCATCAGCTCTTAAAAAGTGTATTGCTGAAAGGTGTCACAATACGATCCAAGGCATTCTCTTGATACGCTTTGGCTGAAGTCTTCTCTGCTTTTTCACAAAAATGAAGCTTTATGGCTCCTTGATAAGACACCCCCTCACCAAACCATTGCAGACGTAGGATGTAGGTGACCACGTTGTACCTTTCCGACCACTTAGGCTGATTCTTTATCTACTACTACTAGGTTCTACATTCTAGCGTTATTCCGTTTCCTTATCGATTAGGTTTGGCGGGGTCCGTTTTTTTTATACAACGTCGGAAGGCATACAAGCATACGGCCCACCTGATGTAAAGCGGTTACCGTAGTCTATAAACGCTTGTAATACATTAAGTATCACTCGCGCGATGCCACCTCTGCTGCTAACACAGCAACTCCTTAGGAGCTTACTGGTGACATCACCCACGCGCAGTAACACAACAACCCTCCAGAGCGTTGTTATTTGGCTGCGGTTTTCTGCGAGGTGAAGGTACTTCCCCATACGGGCTGCTTTGATGCGCCATACCTCTTTTAAAAACCTTATTTCGTCAGAACCTAAATTAAATTAGTTTTGAGGGCTAATTGTATAATAGCGGTGGGTGTGTTAGTACATGTAGGTAGAGTAGTAAATTGCCTGTAAATTACTCTTCCACGAAGAATGTCTGGTTTAATAACAGTCTGGTTTTAGGGTTCCCTTGCCATATTAGGAGTTCGTGCCAAAACTGGCATCATGAAGAACCCAATAAAAGGAGTGAACCTGTATAGAATTACAAATTCTTGAAAAATCCACGCTGACATTATATAAATGAAAAGTTTGTTTGTCCTTCTATCACCTACGTAAGGCTGTAGCATGTTATTAATAACATTCGTCAGAAGATAAGTCTTGGAGAGGCAAAAACGTGTCATAGAGACGACCGCGACGGCATGCATCTACTAAGCATCTTCCAAATGGCAGCGGGTAGGAACCGGCCGGCGCTAATTAGCATGAACTAATCGGTAGCGGAAGCACTCAAAGTAGTTTACATCAAATTTCCTGTAAATCGATATTATATTTTGCATTGACGTAGTTCCATGGTGAGAGAGGCAAAGGGTAGACTGGGCTATATGTTCTATAAAAGAATTCACATTCCTGAGAATCTTCCTTATTTCTCCTTAAGACTACGAGAGCGAAGCTACTGGTACAACTTAGCCTCCTTCTTCCTAGCTTTGTCTAGTTCATTAGGATTGGTCGAGTCCTCTGCTAAGCTTCAGGATTTGGCGAGGATACAGATTATGACATGGAGCGACTACCGTCAGAACTCTACAACCCAGAGGGTAATCGAGACTTTTCATTATATTTTCCATTGCCGTCGAACGAGTGATGAATACAAGTACGTACATAAATACTAAAGTTTGAATTTAGTTGTACACGCCGGGATCCGAATCGGGGATCAGTAGGTGAATAGCCCAGTTCTTTATCCACTAAGCTGTCCCCCCTTTATATCCATCCGTCTGTCATTACTCCAAGTGCGTAAAAAATTGTATTTAAAATACGTGACAAATATATGGTATGGCGGGCGAGATTCAAACCGCGAGGCTAGTTTTTGTGAGCTTTCCCATGTGTATTTCGTGAGCTTTCAATATCCAATAAGATAATTGATGGTATTGTTTTCTAGTTGTTTGAAACTCTTCGGAAGGAGCGGCCGCAAGAATTGAACAAGATAGTACCGATAGTGGGGGACATCACGGAGCCGGAGCTCGGGATCAGTTCGGCAGATCAGACCATGCTGTGTAAAAAGGTAAAAGAAGAACTAATCGAAAAATTTAAGAGAGGTAGGCTACATGCAAGCAGCCCGTTTGGGGAAGTAACTCCACCTTACACAAAACTGCAGCCAAATAACAACGAGAGGGTTATTGTGTTCTGCGTGGGAGTGAGGTCACCGGTAAGCTTCCTAGGAGTTGCTGTGTTAGCAGAGGTGGCATCGCCCGATATTTAACTTAAAATCCTTATCTAAATAAAAAATAATCCAAATCCTTAGAGCAGTTTCCGAGATTCACGAAGTATGTTTATGTATACAATGTATAAGAATCCGAATTCAGATATTTTACTGGCGTATTATTTAGACTATTTAAACGAAAATAAACCGCCCAAGTGAGGGTTGCAAGCCTCCGCACTCCGTTTGAAATTACAGCAGTTTTAAAATTCCAATTTCGAATTCGATTTTTTTCCTTTTATATTTGAATACTTCAGATTAAAAAAAGTTATCACGATAAAAATTATTGTAATTTGTTGCCATTAATATTATGCAACTTCTGATACTAATTACATAATGATCGATCCGATACTATGACTTAACTTATTAATCCTTTTTTAGATACCATACAATCTAAGCTATAAATCAATTTCGTAATTATTAATCCTTATCTTAATTTTAGATGATAAATGGAAGCCTCAATCATATGGGTAAAACTGGATTAATAAAACAATTACGTTATAAGGAAACAATAATATGTATATTAATCAGGTTTTTTTTCGAAAAAATACTGTTTACTAATAAAACAATTGTTCAAAGTGACCACCTATAATATAATATATAATTCTGTAATTTTTAATTCTATAATTCTGTAGACAAAGAGTTGCCCTAGCGACAACTTGCAGGGTTTCGCATTGAATTTGAATTATAAAAGGATCATTTCTTATTTCTTCTGCTATGTCCATGATTATTTGCAAAAGTTCTTCACGAGTATTCGGGACAACTGCGTGTACCTTCTGCTTCATCACTCCCACAGACTGTAATTTAAGGGTGTTAAATCGGGAATACGTGATGGCCAAGCGATTTTCCCGTCTCGTCCAATCCAATGATCATAATTATTGTTAAGATGTTCTCCTTGTCCATGCAAATTGTATCGGGGCTCCAACTAATTGAAGAACCATTCGCCTTTTGTGTATCATGGGTATGTCAAGTAATATTTCTTGAAATTGTCGTTGTAAAAACTCAAACAATCTTTGAGCATTCGTTGAATTTGCTAAGACAACGGGATCTATTAATATGCCATCGATCACTCCTGCCCACACAATAATGGAAAACTCATACTGAATCGTGCTAGGTCTCACAGCGCGTGGGTTTCCTTTATTTCTGTGGTTTATGGCTTCGTCAGTCCCCAACACTCGCCTAAAATAATTAGGATAACATAGAGCATGTCGAATTATCCACGCACTAGACACAGAGTCGTAGCGTAGTCAGGCTCAGAGAGATCTTGTACTCTTCTGGAATGATAAGGGTGTAATCCTTGACTTTGAGGACTGTCCACACTGACCAATGAGATATTTCAACCATTTGTGTAATACGTCTAGTGATCTTGGTTCATTGACGATGCGATGCAATATTTCTTCCTTGTCATCTGGTGCAATCAAATGGTCTTTGATACCACTCTCACTAAATCGCAAATGGATTTCCGTAACGGTTCGAGACGTGGGAGTATATCTTCGAGGAAATCTCCTACGATGCCCCTCAACTGCAGCGGCAGCGTTTCCGTTACAGAATCCATACACGAAGTGTATGTCGTCAACATGTTGAGGGTAATTTCGATCAGCCAGGCAGGTAGGTAACAAAAAAAAAACAACTTGGAGCGTTCAACTAGGGCACAAAGCAGTGATCACAACGCCGCACAAGGGATAACTGGTGAGGTTGAAAGCTTGATTCTAGTGTGTTATGCGGATAGTGTACAGCTCTCACTCGGACCCTCATATTAATAACAAATCTCTTCTTGTTCACACATCAATAGAATGCGAGAAGGGGATTTTTTCGACACTTTTGAATAAATTAAACAATTGACAGAAATTGTTACTGTCAGTTTTGAGTTTGGTGTTACTTCTAGCCGTTTTACATTTTACGTATTTCTTAAATAACGCTATTGATATGGCTATAGATTTGTAGCTTAGGCTATAGGGTATCTGAAATAGTAATAATTTCAGAAATAAACTCAGAAAAATAAAAAAAAACCTTGGAATAGACCAACATTTTTTATAGGTTTTGTGTATTATTAGGGTTCCGTACCTAAAATGGAAAAACGGAACCCTTATAAAAATCACATTGTTGACCGTCTGCCTGTCAAGTACCCTTTTTCTCAGGAACGAGTTGAGCTATCAAGCTGAAATTAATATCAAATACTCAGATCTGTAAATCCTTCGAGCAGTGAAAAAAACAAGCCTCTAAGTAGATGTAATCAAAAGATACGGCTGTTTATACCTCGTTTATGCGCATATTTTGACACTCGCAAAGGAATCTAAACCTATAGGATACTTCCCGTTGACCTAGAATCATGAAATTTTGTAAGAAGCAATGTCATATAGCACAAGTAAAGGAAAAAATCCGAAACTGTAAATTTGTACTTCCATCACAAAAAAAATATACTTCTTTTTCGGCAATAATTTTGAAATTATTCTTTTACGGAACCCTCAGAGCGCGAGTCGGACTCGCACATGACGGCTTTTTTATCATAGTTTCTGATCGATCATTAGATAATTGATATCAGAAGCTGCAGAATTTTAATGGCAGCAAATTAAAACCATTTTTATCGCGATATTTTTTTTAATATGAATATACAAATTTTAATGGACATAAGTCGAATTCGAAACATGAAATTTAAAATTGGCTGCCATTTCAAGGGAGTGGGGTTGCGACCCCTACTTGCGGTTTTTTTTCGATGAAACAGTAAACAATACGTCAGTAAAATATCTGAAGTCGGATCCCTAACACATTGTACTCGTATATACAACAATTGCTGATAATATAAAGTATCGAGTCACGTGGCGCTCGGTTCTCTCTGCCTACCCCGTAAGGGATTTGGCGTGAAGTTATAGATAGATAGATAGATATCTATAAATTTTTCTACGAAGTGGGATGTACATCATTTTCAACCTGAATCCTGACCCTTCAAAGCTAATGGTCCATGATGGATGTGCAGGTATCGGTAGTGTTCCACTCGGCGGCGACGGTGAAGTTCGACGAGAAGCTGAAGTTGTCAGTCACCATCAACATGCTGGGTACGCAGCAGCTTGTGCAGCTCTGCCATCGTATGCTGGGATTGGAGGTGAGTTGGATATTCTAGAGGTCAGTCGTGAATGACGCGACTTTGACACCAACGCTGGTGGGTTCGATTACCACATAAGGCAAATATTTGTGAGGATGAACATGTCTGTTTGTCTTAATCTGGATGTTTTAAGAGAGGTTGGGCGCATCAAAGTACCTCCATCTCACAGGAAACCACAGCCAAATAACAACTCCCTAGAGGGTTGTTGTGTTCCTGCGTGTGAGTTAGGTCACCAGTAAGCTCCCAAGGAGTTGCTGTGTAAGCAGCAGAGGAGGCATCGTGCGAGTGATTCTTAATATATCGCAAGCGTTGATAGGCTACGGTACCCGCTTTACATCAGGTGGGCCGTATGTTTGTATGCCTCTCGACGTAAATTAAGCAACAAAAAAATGCTACATGTTTATCTAAAATATTTAAATACATACAATCTAAAAATAATGCACATCAAATTAGTAATCTATCAGATTACTAATTTGATGTGCATTATTTTTAGAGTGAATCAGTATTTTTAGATGTGAACATTGTATATTTTCGTAGGTTAAGTTAGGATTAGTATGTTTACCAAGTAAATACAATCCATAAAGTAATATCGATTTGGCTTGACAAGTACATGAGTGTCAACCACCAAAGCATGAATTTCTTGTGGGTTAGCCTTCAGTCCACCACGTTTCCCTTTGATTGAATGGTACACCTTCCTAGCGTTATCATGTTTCCCAATCCATAAGGATTGGCGGAATCTTCTACCTAAGTTTAAGAATTTTGCATAAAATACAGATTTTTACATAAAGCGACTGCCGTTTGACTTCCACAAACCAGAGGAAAAACCAGACCTTTTTTTATGTCATACGTCTTTTGTAATATAATTTCTTGAATGTGCCGGATTCCTCACGGTGTTTTCCTTCACCACCAAGCAAGTGATAATTACAAATATGTGCATAAATCCGAAAACACGAATTTTGTAATGCTAGAAGTCTAATTAGGACCAGTACATAGACCGGTTCTTTATCCACTAGGCTAGTGACAGCTTAGTGGATACATAAATCTGAAGACACGAATTTTGTAATGCTAGAAGTCGAATTAGGACCCATAAATAGAACCGGTTCTTTATCCACTAGGCTAGTGACAGCCTAGTGGATACATATATCCGAAAACACGAATTTTGTAATGCTAGAAGTCTAATTAGGATCAGTAAATAGACCGGCTCTTTATCCACTAGGCTAGTGACAGCCTAGTGGATACATAAATCCGAAGACACGAATTTTGTAATGCGAGAAGTCGAATTAGGGCCCATAAATAGACCGGTTCTTTATCCACTAGGCTAGTGACAGCCTAGTGGATACATATATCCGAAAACACGAATTTTGTAATGCTAGAAGTCGAATTAGGACCAGTAAATAGACCGGTTCTTTATTCACTAGGCTAGTGACAGCCTTTTGGATACATAATTCGAAAACACGAACTTTGTAATGCTAGGAGTCGAATTAGGACCAGTACAATAGGTTCTTTATCCACTAGGCTAGTGACAGAACCGGTCTATTTACCGGCTCTAACAATGTGACGGAAAGGTAATTAATGGATTCAATTACATTTTAGGCTTTAGTTCACGTATCAACCGCTTATTGCAATTGCGAGAGGGAGAGGGTTGAGGAAACGGTGTACGCCCCACCAGCCCATCCGGAGCACGTGGTCACGCTGGTGCAGACCCTGCCGGACGACTTGGTCGATAGAATCACCCCGGACCTCGTCGGTAAGTTGAAAATGAACCAAGAACTAAATGGAACACTTTTTTTGTTTTTTTTAAGTGAAAACTTCTTTAGCATCGCTGTGATTTGAAACTGGTTGAAACGAAAAAGCGACAGTAAAAAGAGACAAGCCATCTATAGGATTTAACCTGCAAGAGAATGAGATAGAAGTGTCTATACGATTTAACGTGCGAGAGAATGAGATAGAAGGCATTATATAGTGTTTATTACAGGGTCCGAGCGTTGTACGTGTGTTAGTACGTGTGTGTGCGCGCCTGCGTATTGAGAAATTTAAATAAGGCTTCAAAATAACCGACAGTCTTCTCATTATCTTCAAGTTCACATTTTTGAAGGTTTCACTTCTATCGCGTGTGAACTGCACACATAATTGTTCTTGCAATGCCGGGAAGCATACAAGCATACAGGTTTACTTAAATAGATTACAAAGAAACCATGCCTAGGACTTTACAATACAAGAATATCGCTAGCGCATTATGCTATTTTTTTAAGTTAGGAGTTCGTTACGATGATATAACAGACGTCTTAAAGAGATTCGCTGTTAAGATATGATGAGAGATGATATCTTAACAGATAATCTCTTTAAGATCATCTCTTTCGCATATGCAATGCGAAAGTGTAAGTATGTAGGAGCCGAGGTAGGGCAAGTCTCTCCACGATCTACCACGGCATGAAAACAGTTCTGAACGTTAAAAAAAATGTTGATATGTTTAAAGACCGTATGTATCATGTATCCTCCAGGTCTGTCTGCCTTCTCCGCATTTGACTTGGCGTTAAGATATAGATAAATAATGATGATAGATAAAATAATTCCATTCAAAAGTACTAACATAAGAGATAATAACAAAAAAAAAAAAAAAACGAGGGTGCATTAGACCACACGACTGAAGTAAAACTTCTTTAGCTCCATAGTGTGATACAGACAATAGGCCTGCACTGTGTCTTAGATATAGAAACTTAACTCGCTATGAGAGAAAGAAAATGTGTGCTCGGACCTCTCTCTCTCTTGCCCCTACAGTAATATACGAAACGTAACTCTCTCTCTCTCTATCTTCACTAACTTATATCTCCCTCTCAACTTCCGTTCGCCTCGCCCGATCACACTTTTAGTAATGCTCTCGTTACGCATTCACCAGCTTATTCCCCAAGTCAAGCGTGCGTAAAGAAGTTTTGCTTCAATAAACGATTGTGCAAGGTCTGGTTTATGTAGATCAGATATAGATATTTTGGTCAAGTAGAAAGAATACAGTTTAAAGAATGATGAAACAGATACACAATGCGAAAGTGGAAGGATGTAGAGGATGGAAGACCAAGACTTACCAAATTGACCATGACCAAATTCAGCGTGTTTATCAGAAGGCCCTAGGAACCGCCGAGTGTGCATAAAAAGAGTTACGAATGTTATAGGAACGAGTGAGGTGTGTAAAGACCGCGTCTTATGGGGCTCGTTCTCCCTGCCTACCCCGCAAGGAACCTGGCATGAAGATATACATACATAGAATTGATATGTATAGATAGACTTATCCTCTTAAAGATAACCAAATGTAATCTACGTGTTGCGGTAGGAGAATCAGAATCAGTTTTCATATACTGATTCTGATTTTGCTGATGCTAAATACTGTGGCCCCTTCGTTTCCAGGAGACAGGCCTAACACATACACGTTTACGAAGGCCCTCGCGGAGGACATGCTTATAAAGGAGTGCGGGAATCTGCCAGTCGCCATCGTCCGACCTTCCATCGGTGAGTATGATGTTTATCCCCCCTTTTTATCCTCTTCTTCTAGGTGTTATAACCTAAGCCTAAGGATTTGGCGATGATACTGATTTTTACTTAAAGCAACTGCCGTCAGACGTCACAACCCAGAGGGAAAACCAGATCTATCTTAGGTAAGGTCACAAGGTCTTTGTAAATCTATTTTTTTTTGTATTTACGTGTTTGCTTACAATGTTTTGCCTTCACCACCGAGCCAATGATAATTACAAATATGTACATAAGTCAGAAAACACAAATTTAGTGGTACATGCCAGTCGGTTCAATGGGCTATGGGCAGTGCGATGTGCGAACGAATACGGTTCATTCCCGAACACAGTCACGAATATTAATTCGCGAATTGAGAGGCTGCGGCGGCCTAGCCGTTGTACGCTACCGTCGCTATGGGTTCCGAACAACTCATAGCCAACGAGTTGTTGGCGTTCATACAACACGCCATCGATACTGTGGACGCAGCGTATAGATACAGCATCATGCGCATCTGTAAATCTACCTTCAGTTTAGATGAGATTTCCAGCGGCAAGATGCTACTGTTTAAAACGCTGGGCAAGACCGCGGAGATGCTGTCACGTAGGAGGGATGAAGTGGACAAAATTATTCAGGACGTCATCAGCCTTTTGAAGGTGACCGATCCACACGATGTGCCTTCATTCAAAACAAAAGACTTACACAAGCTGCCATCTGTCGCCGTGGAACACGTTGACGTTAGTACACTGCCGAAGGACATCAGAAACCTGAAAGCCAGTCTCGCTAATGTTCAGTTACGATTAGCGACATCGGAGACAACAATTAGTGGGCTACGTACGGAAATATTATCACTAAAACGTAATGTTTCCGTAAGTAGGTCACCAGAGGTCGGCAACATTAACGCGCGTCGTGGTGCACAGAATGCATCCATATGCAGACATCACCGACTACTGTCGCTATGAACAACGTACCGTGCCGTGCCGCCCGCTCTCAAGCAGAGCCGTCTACAAATGTAAACACGTCAACCACGGGACGCGATTACGCAAAAGTTACCGCATTACCACCGTCTCACCTACCATCTCATCGGGAGAAGTCAAGCCTTTGCGAGCCCGCTCGCAAGGCGGTTCGCTCGCAGGTTCTCGCAAGGACCAGTGCGATGAGCAGGGCTTCATACAAGTGGGCAAGAAGAAACCCTCCAACCGCAACTACTGCGACACCGCACAGACCGGACCGTCACAGCTGCGCGTGGAAATACCAACGACGCCGTTGTACGTAAACAGACTACACTGGTCTACAAACGACGGGAATCTCGGTATAAAGTAAATTTTAGTTCCTTTGTGATGAGGGTTCCAACTCATCATCTGCCGACCTTCATGAAGGAAGAATTCTGTCCCGAGGGAATCGTATTTCGGAAGTTCCGAGGACGGTTGCCTAACGATTACACGCTCTACACGTTACCGACTCTACGTGGAATTAGTTTAAGTTAAGTTTCTAAACCTGCTGTCTGAAAATAAAATTATATGAATTATTTATTACATTATACATATTTATTTACATCAGGTGGACCATATGTTTGTATGACACCCGACGTTGTGTAGAAAAAACCGAGTTCGTAATGATGATATACAAAGAGTTTCGATATTAAGATAACAAGCGGCATGTTCCGTTGGTTCGGACATGTGGAAGGAATTCCATAGGAAAGAAGTACGAAACGGTAGTAATATGTATAGCGAAAATTGAAGTATGTAAGAACTGAGGAAATTTCAACGAGCTCGGTGGCGCAGTCGTGAATGACGCGACTGTGACACCAACGCTCGTGGTTTCGATTCCTACACAAGGCAAAGATTTATGTACGGAAGTACCTCCACCTCACAGAAAACCGCAGCCAAATAACAACTCCCTATAGGGTTGTTGTGTTCCTGCGTGTGAGTGAGGTCACCAGTAAGGTCCTAAGGAGTTGCTGTGTTAGCAGCAGAGGAGGTATCGCGCGAGTGATATATGTTACAAGCGTTAATAGGCTACGGTAACTGCTTTACATCAGGTGGATTGTATGCTTGTATGATCCATGATTGAATTGTGACATACGGTATAATTTTTTTTGTATGATCGATGTGTCATTGAACTCAGTTAAAAATTTATTACTGTTTTTTTTTGCAGTACTCTCGTCGGTTCGAGAGCCGGTCAAAGGATGGGTAGATAACTGGAATGGACCGAACGGCATTATCGCGGCTGTGGGCAAGGGGGTGTTCAGGACGATGCTGGGGACTGGAGGCAGGGTCGCGGATCTGGTGCCCGTGGATACTGTCATCAATCTGATGATTGTGTGCGCGTGGAGGACCCATTTGAGAAGGTATTTAAGCCTCCATTCACCATCACATAAGCGTATGCTGATCTCAATTCTAGGATACGGATATCCGTTTGTTCTGATGATTTTAGAGTATACAACATCACAGATTGGTTGAGGCCAGTGACTACAATCTGTTGTATTCTGACTTGGCTTAACTTTGCCTTTTACTGAGAGCAGCCAGGATGCTCCTATCTTGGACTCATCCATATCCTAATCCATATTTAAACAACGGTAACTTGTCTGTTAAATTGTAATGATACACGTAACAGCATCATCCACTTCATGACGTATGCATAGCGCAAGAAAGCATTAGGATGGGTAAAAATGAAAAGGAAAAGAGATAAAACCTTGAAAGGCGAGGATTGTAGGGACGTGGAGGAATTCTCCGATGCAAAAATGATGCAAATCAAATCAAATATCTTTATTGTGGAACACAGGTTACAAAAGATCTTAGAATTTATTGCGTATCACTGTGACCTGTCCTTAATAGACGTACAATAGTTTTTATGTCATACTTTACAAACAGAAAATAATAATAATAGTCATTATAAATTAATAAGTCAGTCTAAATACAAATAAGGCACATTTTAAAATTCAAAAATAATTACGGAATTTAATAATTAAGAATTTAAGAATTGAGTTAAAAAAAATAAAAAATTTGTATGTCAAAATATCATTCATATAATCTTTTACTGTATAATAGCATTTTTGAGTCAATATCAATTTTAATTTCTCTTTAAACGTTGTCAAATCTAATGATTTAAAATTATCCGGCAATTTATTGAATATAATGGGAGCCATACCGATTACATTTTTATCGATCATGGCAGTTTTATATTCACCAATTACTAACTTATATTTATATTGTGATCTTACATGATTTGGCCTCGTTCTTGTTTCAGATAATTTTGTAAACAAATGCGGATTGGATTTTACAAAATTACATAGTTCCATTATATAAATGCACGGCAGTGTTAATAATTTGAGTGATTTGAAAATTGGTACGCAGCTATCTCTAGATTTTAATCCACACATTGATCTAATACATCTTTTTTGGGCCTTAAAGACTTTGTCATTCTCCTGTGAGTTACCCCAAAATATAACACCGTAACTTAAATGTGGCGTAACTAAACCATGATAAGCCATCAAAGCAACTTCTAATTTGACTTTTTTTGATATCCTAAATAACGCATAAGCCGAAAACACAAAAACTTTAGTGAAAGTGAAATGCAAAGGAATAATTCTCAATGAAGAAGTGAAGCTGAATTTTGGAATTACACGCGACGGAAATCGCTAGCTAATATCTATACATATTTACTTTGCTTTTCAGGGGCGATGGCGTAGTGGTATATAACTGCTGTACCGGCCAGCAGAATCCGATCACGTGGCAGCGGTTCGTCAAGACTAGCTTCAAATATATGCGGAAACATCCGTTCAGTGAGTATCATACCAACCACAACCAGTGGCGGCTGTACCTTAAGTGCGCTCGTGCGCTGAACCACCAATTCAAAAGATTTAAAAATTACATAATATTACTTCATCTTTAAATTACCATATTAATATTTATTTTTGAAATATACAAAAACATAATATAACAAATAAAATTTAAAATTATAACAAAATAAAAGACAAAACAATTTAAGCGCTTTGCTAAACTATTAAGACTTATTTTCCCTGTATAGAAAAATTCTCGAATTCTCGGCGAGCGCACGAGGACTGCTAGTATAACTTGTATGAGTTACGAGCTAATATGCCTGACGCGTGAAACAAAAGATAGTTCATAGAAATGTACCGAGAAATGAGTCGGTTCTCGTGCGCCGCACGCGCGAATAAAAGATTACCGAGAGCACCCGATGTTTGACGAAATTTGAAATTTGAGTTCGATGGCGGCCATGATGGACCTCTCCTTATCAGTATAGTTTCGCTGTATCTGTGACGCGTTAATTATTGTTTGTTTATATTACTTAAGTAATTGTTTTTCTTTTAATTTACATATTTTATGTAAATTGTTGATTTGTTGCAATTTCTAATATTAATACTTGGTGAGCAAGTAAAGTGCACCACCAGTTCGATAACCCACCAGCCGCCACCGACCACAACTACTCGTACGTGTTCCGTATTAACAAGCAGGTAAAATTGCGGAGTTACAAGTCCAAGAGACGTAACAGTGGCTGCGTATTGCAAAGACTGTGCAAACGATTTAAGGAATTATGCCAATGTAAGCAATTGGTGAGGTTGCTTTATAGTCTGACGAGCTTGGTTGATATTGGCGTGCTCGGTGGCGCAGGGGCGAAACTGCGCTGTTACGTTCGTTTGACACTAACTCTCTTGTGTTCGATTCCCACACAATACATTCACCCTCGAAGTTATAACATTATAAAGTTAACTTTAACTAATTCCACGTCGAGTCGGCGACGTGTAGCGCGTGTCGTTTGATAACTGTTGTCGGAACTTCCGAAACACGATTCCCTCCGGACAGAATTCTTCCTTCATAAAGATCGGCCGATGATGAGTCGGAACCCTCACCACAAAGGAACTAAAATTGACTTTGTGGCGAAATCCCAGTCGCTCAAAACTCAAGATGAAAATTAAACCCGAGCTCAAAGCCGTCAAGGACCGTTATATACTGTTATCCATACATTTCGAGCCTCCTTTGAGGCTCGCGGGCTTTGAAGGATTAAATTAAAAATAAACAACTAGTAACTGCTAATACTTATGAATATTAACGAAATGCAGTAAACTTGGATGTGTGTGGGTCACAATCGATTGTACTATGTTTCCAGGCGAGGTGGTGTGGTACCCAGGCGGGGACATCACAAGTAACCGACTTAAGCACAACGTCCTCTCCATGGCCCAGCATCGGGCGCCAGCCATCGTGATGGATCTCTTCGCCAGAGCAGCGGGAAATAAGCCAGTGTTAGTTGAACACCATTCTAATACGCTTCCATTAGGTTCAAAGGAAGAAAGGATAGAGGAGCCGAGGAAAGGCAAAACTTACCTACCATGACCAAATTGATCGTGTTCTAAGAGAAGGTGATGTCAGGAGCCTTAGAAACCGGCTAGCTTGCATTAGAAGAGCAATGAATGTTGAAGAAGCGAATGAGGTAGGTAAGGATCGAGTCATGTGACGCTCGGTTCTCTCTGCCCACCCCGCAAAGGATTTGACGTGAAGTTATACATACATACGTTAGGTTCAGTTGTGCTATACATAACTAAAATTCGACTAATTTATATTTCTAGAGTTATCTCGTTTCCTAATCTATTAGGATTGGCGGGTTCGCTGCCTAAGCCTAAGGATTTGGCGATGATACAAATTTATATATAGAGCGACTACCGCCACGATGGGCACGCGTCTTTCGAAATATAATTCCTTGAATGTGTGGGTTTCCTTACGATGTTTTCCTTCACAGCCGAGCATGTGATAATTGCAATTTCGACCAATATTAATTGTAGTGTTATATAGAACGTTTGACGAGCTCGTTGGCGCAGTGGTGAAACACGCTGTTACGCTACTGTGACACCAACATTCGTGGGTTCGATTCCTACACAGTACAAACATTTGTGTGCATGAACATGTCTGTTTGTATTGGTCTGGGTATTTTCTATGTAATAAGTATGTATTTAAAAAAAAATGTATTTACGTATGTTCATCATCAGTTATCTAGTACCCATAATACAAGCTTTGCTTACTTTGGGGCTAGATGGCGCTGTGTGATTTGTCCGACAATATTTATTTATTTATTATTTATTTATAGAAACTTTGCAAAATAGTATATATACAGTATACCTTTAGATGGCAATACGATGCAGTTGACTGGAAGTATCTAGTTCTCAATAGTTAAGACTACGTTCATCTGGCTCATTAAAGACTCATTTAACATATCTTAACAAATGTCATACTTCCAAGCTTTATTGATACATAAACTGGTCTTAACCTTTTTGTTGTTTGATTTCATTTCATTTTCCTGAAATATCATTCTCAAATATATATATATTTCTTTTTGCTTAACGTCATTTATAATTATTAAATGTCACAGTTAACGTAAAATTGGATTACTTATAGTGATTTAATTCATTTTCTCTTGTTTCATAATTGTTAAGTAATGTATGTTTAATTAAGACTATAGTTAATAGTCTATTCGGAAGGAGCCTGACATCCATAACACAGGGAAACCTACCGTGGGTGTCAGCGCAACAAAATTTTTTGTAACATTTACTTACAAATAAATAAATTTCATTTCATTTCAACAATTAACCGATGGTCTTTGAGAAAATTCTAAATATTAGAATGTTTTGCTTTATTATTACTTCCGTTATCATTGTCATCCATATCATCTTTATTTTTATCATTGACAACAAAGATTTCAACAAAGATTATGTATTTAAAATATAAATTAACGGTACATGCATGCATTTATTGATAATTGATTATGTATCCAAATTAATAATTAGTATATGATGTACCTATTTAATGTAATGAGAAGTTTTGTACGTCTGCATGCAGACTGAATGCACATATGTATGTATGTATATCTTCACGCCAAGTCCCTTGCGGGGTAGGCAGAGAGAACCGAGCGCCATAAGACGAGGTCCTTACATACGTTACTCGCTTCTGTGATATTAATAGCTCTTTTCACGCACGCTCGCCGGTTCCTGGGGCTCCTGTCATCACCTTCTGATAAAACACAACCAATTTGGTCATGGTAGGTTAGTCTCGGTCTTCCTCGGCTCCTACATCTTTCCACTTTTGCATTGTATATCTGTTTCGTCATTCTTTCGTCCCGCATTATTTCTACATGTCCAACCAACCAACTGAATACACGAACTGTAAATTTGTTTGTCACCTTGTATTAACTGATGTATTCTGGTAAATAAACATTTGACTTTGATTAGGTTTTCACCTCATTTGCATTTTATTCAAAGTTAAAACTAATATAGTTTTAAGTGCACTTATTACTGTTAGTCGTACATTCAATTTAATCATACGAGTATCTTCACTGTTAGTTAAATCGTTACCTTTAGTATTACCAGATAAATATGTATTCATAATAATGCCCATGTCTATGTTTGGATTGTTGCACCTTTCATAGCCTCTGTCTACCCCAATGGGAGATAGGCGTGATGATATGTATGTATGTATGAATATGTTCCTTATTTCAGAATGGTCCGGGTTCAAAACAAGTTAGAAAAGGCAGCGGCATGCCTAGAATATTTTACAACTCGTCAATGGGCGTTTGCTGATGATAATGTTCAGGCGCTTTGCGCCGCTCTCTCTGTGGAGGACCGTCGGATTTTCGACTTCAACGTGAGGAACATCGACTGGGACGCGTATATCGAGTCGTACGTTCTCGGTATTAGGAGGTTCCTCTTCAAGGAAAGTCCTGACACACTACCTAAATCCAGGGCGTTGCTAAGAAGGTAAGTTTTTGTTCTTTATATGCAATAACTGTCGTTGTATTTGTTGGGGGTGTCTATGTCGCCAATGTTCTGGAACTTAATCATGTGCGATTTGATAGAGTTGGTTAAAACCAAAACAGTACATCATATATACAACACTGATTAATTGTCACAAGTGTTCGGGGCGAGTGTCGCGTGGTGACTGCGCTCAGTACATAATTTCACCTCAACTCATGAATTGATGATTCAACAACATTGGATTAACATCCAATGTTGTTGAATCATATTTATGGAATTGTATATCCGATTACGACCAGGGAAAATGGTTAACAAAATTCACATCTTAAACTGTTGAGTTCCAACTTATCATTTACTTAAAACAACAAAAGAAGAAACAATAAAACTAGGAAACGAAGGAATGAGAATTATCATGCAGAAAATGGTTGCTAGTTTAAATAAACTGCAATGGTTAGCAAGTAAACTGTTAATTTCTTTATTACAGATTACACATAGTCCACATATTAACTCAAGTGGCGACGGTGTTCCTCTTATGGAGATTTCTATTCTCGCAATCCAACACGCTACGTACCATTTGGCGACGCATTCTAGAATTCATAACCCGCGCATTTCGTCTCCTAGCCATAGCCTGATGTCGCGCTACCCTGCCCAACATGACAGCACCCAGTAGTATCGCTTCCTTGTATGCTGCGATAAACCTTTTTTGACGTTTCAACTTTTTTTAACATTTGTTACAAAATGGCGGAAGTCCTGTCAGATTTGACACCAATAGTATTTTTACTACTATCGGCATACAGTGGTGTTCTCCGAGTTATGATTCTGGAATAGGAAAGATAAAATAATTGTTACCATCCTCAAATTGTTAACTAAGTCCAGTGCTGTATGCTGATTGTTATTGTTAAGATCACAACGGCAAATAAATATTATAGGAATATTTTGTCTTCAATATAAGCTTCAGGGCTGTCGTATTTTGCTTCCTATAAGACAGTTTTACAATATGATTTAACTCTGTAGAGTTGTGCCATATTGGAAATTGTTGGTCTTTCACTTCCCAAGCGCTAGGCGGTTAAGATAGTTCTGTTACTAATTGTTAAAATAAGTAATGGTATTTCAAATAATTTTATACCTATAACAGCTCAATGGTTATCTGAATTCTGTTATAGCATTGTAATATTGAATTATTCATATGAAAATATTTCCCATACTTCTATTATATAAGTGATTAGTCTTGTTCAATATATTATAGTATAAACTAGTATTCTATCAATTGAAACTATTAATTGAAATTATTATAGAAATAAGTGTTAAATCCATTTAATTCTGTAAACGTATATGATAAAACCAAGTTATAAATTTGACGTAATGTTTTCGTTAAAAATAGATGATTAACCTTGTATCATCACATTAATAAGTTTCAATTGATAAATAAGTTCTTTATACGGATAGAAATATGGAAAATTACATCTGCTAGAAATTGTCGAAAATAATTCGAAGATAGTGACGATTATTTATTATTCCGATTTTTTGCCATCACGTCTTTGCATTTATAGTTGTCACGTATGTAATAGAAGTATGAATCAATTATAAATATAATGGCCACGCTGAAATCTGTGGTTAGGCTAACTATATTTGTAAAACAGCAAGCAGGTTTTGCCTTATGAAAGTATTTTTGCGTTCTTCCGTTTCTCTTGTAATTTCTGAAAAGATTAGATTTGGAAGCTCAAACAATAGCCGTTTATACTAGTCAGAAGTTACTCTATACTTAATACTACTTGTCATAATATACCCATGTAAAATATTAAAAAAAAACTCCATTACAATTGTTAAAGAAACAGTTATTAGTAAAATTATTTTAAATGAAGTAATAATAATAATGATTAAAGAAATATAGGTATGCGGAGTGAGAGGTTTGTTAGTGGCTAGGAATGTAGTTCTTATTCGATTTTGTCCCGTTAAAATATTATTATAACAATGTAGGTGCGCATATGTCGTATGCATCGCTCTGAAAAAATAAATTTCAGAAACAAAAATATAAAACAGTTTCATGTCTACATAAATGCCATGAAACTTATTACACAAAATACAGTGAAATTTGATTTAAGATTATCCAGTGTTCGAAAAAAAATTGTTCGAAAAATCAGTTTATGTATAATGCATTGAATCTTGCCTTCTCACAATACATAGGCTACAATATATTTGTCAAGTCTAAAATTAATTTTATCAGACTTTACGAAAATATCTTGCAGCTTTTATTCATAACTAAATTAAAAGAGCTAACACTATGAAACTTTCAACGCAATACACCAGCACCAGTGGTGTCAGTCTTGAATTCAAGAATAAAATAGTTAACTTTTTAAAATCCCAATAAATTTTTTATATAAAGTATAGTCTATGACGCTCAATTCCTAACAAATTCTTCCTTTAGTCTTGTCCATTTCTCTAGCTATTATAAATAGCACCCTTGTGAAACGACTTTTAGTGTAATGTTATTAAGTTTTAAGTTCCTGTTCGTATTTATTTTGTACCGAATTTCCAGCGGTTTCAATTTGGAGCGAGGATGAGGTTATTACCAAATTACAATTTCCAATGAAACATTATATTTAGTTAAATTGTTAGGGTCTATGGATAAAAAAGAATATTGGTAATATTATTATTGTGGGACAAATACAAGATAAAAAAATATTTTTAATTAGGCGAAAATGCAATACAATATCATAATTTATTTACCCAATGATAACTTCAAAATTGAACCCTTTTATTTTATTGTCGGTGTCATGGCTATAAGTTGCACAATTCCTAAAAATTTTCATATTTTGGGAATGTTTGTTAATATTTTTCAATAATCATTTAATTTCGTTTTACACCTAATGCTTTGCTCAATTTATTCGGTTAATAATACCCCACAAATGCAATTAAAAATGGAATGTATAAGAACCAATAATAAAATATTAATATGATGCGCCTATTGGAACATTTTGGACTGTGTGTTCATTTGAATAGGGGCACAGAAGCGTAACTAAAAGTGACTGCACGCTGCTTATGTGCCGAATATTACCTATCAGTCGCTAGAAATTGTATCAAGTTGTAGGTTAGGTTACAATTAGTCGAAATGCTTGACAGAGCGTATGCAGCACTATAAAATGGATATAACATATTTATATACCTTAAATCAACGAACGAAAGGGATGGTGTACAAGTCTAAGTGTACATTAAAAATATATAAAATCTTTTAGCTAATATCGAAGGTATTGAAATTTCGATACGACATGGTCTTTCTATTAGTTTAGAATATTACAGAATGTGTAACAAATATTAGACATGTTTCGTTCCAAAGTAATACGCTTCCCTAGAATAAATATTCAATTAAGTTTTCTATAGAAAATTTTCGTTGTATATTGCTAATGATCATGCAACAATGACGATGTTCTTTACTTTCAGTAATCAGGTTCTGGGGTCGTGGTGCTACCAGTAAATAATATGTAATTTGTGAATAGATATTTTATGTTATTTTATGCTCAAGTTACTTCACTTAAAATTTATTATAGTGTATAATAATGATTCACTTGATTTATGTTACGTATTACATAAACCAGCTTTTTCAGACCTGTAACTTGTATGAGCTCATTGACTTAATTGTACGTAGTTACAATTTGTCTGTAATACCGCCTTGATGGTATAGCAGCTACCAAGCAACGGGATATACTATCTTATTTTGACAACGAGAACTCAATAAGCCTCCAGATCAACTTTAGTTGTGTATTATTATAGTATAGACATATCCATTCACCTTCCTTAACTGCCCTGATATTTTATTTTTTGTAATTGTAACACCAATATCTATTTACAAATTAATATAATTTCGTGCGTAACACATTTTTCTAATGAAACCTTGTAACAAAATTCCTGTGAATAAAATCATGAAAGGCAAGTTCACGTTCATTGAGATGAGGTATAATTTTAACTTGAAATAGGCTTAGGATTATTCAAGTGCCGAAGTAACTTGTTCAAAATTTTCATCATCGGCTCATCTTACGATAAGTTGTTTATTGTCTACCAAAAATGCTTACAGGTCTCCTAAATCCAGATGGTGTAAGTTTTACTTGTTAAGTAATGCCTAAGTTTATACGATGTCTTGTTTAAGTGTTAGCATTTTTCTTAATATTTAAGTCTAATGCAGGCTTTGCTCTCATTATTTGAATGTGACTTGATTCTGTATTGAGAGATAGGATTGCACAAAGTTGGACATACTGGATTTGATTTTCGATTAAATTTATCGTAGTTTTGAAATTGTCAGACGCTGAAAACATTATTATCCTCATCAATTTACATTTCATTATACGTAAACGCGACCTGATGAATTGCGTTTTAGCTTTTCCTTTTTTTTTAATAAAAAGAGTAGAAAGTGTAGTACAAGTATTTTAAAATTCACAAAAATTTAAAAATCAATTTCCTCATCAATTACATTGTAATCAATACTGTTAAAATGGGATTATTCTAATTATCTAATGTGCCAGCTTTTTCCCTAACTAAAATAATAGGAAGAACAGAAATACATGTTATCATGAATTGGACGGTTATTGTTATGGAAGGAATATTTGCAGGAGCTACAAACTCTGGTATAATTTTAGTGAAAGTCGTTTTTGGGCTAACAGGTTTTTGGTAGGTAGTGAAAGCTTTTATGCATAATAAATGCGTGTAAAATATCTTTATTGTCTATAAGTATATTTGTAAAAACGTCAGGAATCGTTCGGTTCGATCGATTTCTATTTAGTTTTTATTGTTGTATAGATCATTTGCCTGTTGAAATTGTAGACTGTATTTTTCAGGCATAAAATTAGGTATCGACAGATTTTAGGTCACATGTCCAACTTTGAGAGTCCGTTCTTGACTATTTTTATATTGTTTAACTTTGCAGGACAGATAATTGTAATTGTTTCAGACTATGACTGACTGAATATGACTATGTTTACGTGTTTCCATAATCTTCAGATGGCCTACAAAACGAATTCATTATCACTTAAGTATTTTAGTTTTCAACATTAATACCTTGAAATTGTTCAAGATGTTAATTTGGAAACTAAATATCGGACCGTCGGGTCCCATTTCCCTACATGAAGGCTACTTTCTTGACTTGATTCCTCGTTAATGAGAATTCATATAAAAGTGCACACTCCGCAAGTTCAATATATGATCTCTTTTACAATATCCTCATTCGGTCATGAATTTTCTTCCAATCGTCAACGGCAAAGATGGCGAATCATTTCAAATGTTTATTTAATCAGATGACTGCTAATAGTTGCTATCTGATAAATTATTATAAACAAAAGGGTTTTAGTGTGATAGTTTTCTAATCGAATAAGAATATATTATCAAAATCCAAGGTCGCACCTTTTATCCTTAAATCGCATAAACAAGACTACATTTGTAGTTGAAATCGGTTGATTAGTTGATAATTGCATACACATCGCGTGACACTGTGAGCAATAGACATATTTTTAATTCTATTGTATGTAATTGTATATTTGTTTTAACGCAAACTAAATACCGATTTTCTATTCTACATAATAGATAATGAAACAAGAAAATGAGTCGCATATTCACATTCACACTTATTCCGTGCCGCATCACTCTTCCATAGACTAATCAGAAAGTAGCCTTAGAAATGACTAACGGATATTGTACACACGTAAAAAATAGAAATAACACGTAAAAATAGTCAAGATATTTTCCAATGTCAACCCTTAGTGTAAAATATATTTAAAAAATGTCGATTCCTAAACTGAGGTGGATTTGTGAATTATAAATATTTTTTTTTTGCTTGTAAGTATATCATGTATATGTACATTTTGAACAAACATGAGTTATTGTTTTAGTGAGCTTGTAAAGATTTTGCGTTCTTAAATGCTTTTCTACTTAAGATATTGTTTTGTGGCAAAGAAAGGAGAACAGTTTGTGCGAAAAGTTATATTATTGTGTAAATAGAACTCCAAAGTTAAATCCAAATACATTGATGCGAAAGTAATGTTTAGTTTTTTCGCTGTATGTATCAACTTTTTTTTGGAATGATCAGAATGTGTCGTGCGGTTTTCGAATGCATTCAAAGTAGCGCTAGTACAAATTAAATACATTAAATTTATTTATTATTTCCAATGTATTTTTTGTATAATACTCATGAACATAAATATTGAAAAAAAAAATACTTTATAGTTTTTAAAAGTGATATCCGATACCGCCATTATCTGACATGTCAATGTCAGCGCAGCTAAATGGCGCTAATCGTTCGGAAACCGCAAAATAATGCTATGAAGTATATTGATTCTGCTTAGACGATTTGTAGCTATGGTGTTAAAATCCGTAACAAACTTGATGGGATGTTAAATATGTATAGTGCTGGTCTACAAATATGCTCAAAGCTTGGTGGTCCCCGTCTCATTTAGCTGGGTCTTGATTAAAACCATAAATAATAGTTACGTTAAAAACTAAATCTCATCTACAATAATACTAAAATTATAACATTCTTATTTGTTTCACTGTTGTCGGAAGAAAAATTTGGTTTTCCATTAATATATATATATATGTGGTTAAGAAAATAATGAAGAAAACGTATTAACAAACTTGTTTGACGTATTTATTAATCGATAGTTTTGGTCAAAATGAGGAATGATGGTGATCTCATGTAACTTAGACCGCTTGACCGATTTTAATATATAAAGTATTGAAAGTACCTACTTAAGTAGTAATAACCCAGTGGATAAAGAACGGACTTATTATCCGACGGACGCTGGTTTGAATTCGTATGTGGGTATATCCCTACCACTAAATTTGTGTTTTCGGATTTATATTTGTTATTTAAAATTCGTGTTATCTAACCTAAAAAGGTCTGGTTTCCCTCTGGCTTGTGGAGGTCTGACGACAGTCGCTAAACATCAGTAGCTTCGCCAAATCTTTAGGCTTAGGTAGCGAACCCTGTCTGGGTATTCCACGGGATAATGCTACGGAGACGTGTAAAAAGCGCACCGTTTAATTAAAATTTAAGTTATTCATTGTTTCAAATTGACATATTCAGAGCTCTAAATCGAATACGTTTTCGTTACGAAATTCCGCACTTGCACGACTACTTATTCAGAATTAATTACCAATATAGTTCTCTTAATCTTTAATAGTTAAAGGTTAACCTTGCGTTTCGTTTTATTACTGAACGAAAATATGGTAGCACCATTTTCACCGAGAACATTCCGAAAATGTGATTGATGGGGAACAAAAAAACGCTTTGTACGCTGCCCACATGCTTGTAGAGTAAGTGTTTTTTTTTCAAAAGGGATTTTTATGTATTATCAATAGTATAGTATCCATTTTTTCTTAACTTCCATTAAAATTTCCCAAATTTAAAAGATTCTGTGAGATGATAACAATATTTAGTAGACAAATGCAATCAAAATCAGTCTGGCATATAAAACTGAGAGTTATGTCCAAGAGTCCAAAACAAACAAAATCCAACACTACTGGTAGACTCACGGGAACGAAAAATCTCCTGTAGTAGTATAGGTAGTCCTACCTATACTACTATGTAATAGGTAGTGCCTCGGGAAATAAAGGAATTTGTCGCTATGATTCTTAACTCAGACTAAACTTAACCCTTGTTTTCACAAAAAAACACTGTCCAGATGGGCTAAAAAGTGCAATGGTTTTTTTAGTTTAAATATGAAATATAATTTTATTACGCGGTGGTTGAAACCATGGATAGAAGCTAGCTAATCTCATATAATATTGAAAAAACGTGATACCATCAATTGAAATAAGATGCCATGAGCGTCGAGGGACCGTAAATTATATCCGAATATCCAGCGTGGAACAGAATAAAGTTTGTGATATATTTCTGTCAACATATGCACAGCAATCTTACTGAACAATAATACTGACATGTACAAGGTCTACATTTCTGACGAGTCAGTCAGACTGACTGACTTTTCTGACCTACAAATAATAATTTTGATGAACTTCCAATATAATAATTCCGGTTTAGAAAAGAATGCTTACCATAGTTCCTTTTGTTTACGATTGAAAATTTGCAATGATTAATTAATTGGGTACGAAAGCTAGATTCGTTAATATATATATAGTTTTCACTCATAGAGTGAAAGATATATCTGTTAAGTACTGATTACATAAACTGCTATTATAAATTGTATGTCACGGATCAAGGGACATTTCAGCAAATGAAGAATGACAATTCTACACAGAGTTCTTATTTGGTTGGATAAAATTACATTAACACTAAACAGATAAAAAGAAATCCTAATTTACGGAACACAATGTTCTATAATGTTTCCAATAAAATTAGAAAACGACGAAAAGTTTCATAAATCTAACATTCCATGTAGGTTTATATATCTCTGATTTTGACAAAATGTTTCTTGTATTGCAGTGCTGCTATCATGTTGTCAAAATATTGTTACCGCTAATTTAAGTCGATAAGACGAATATAGAAAGTCTGGATTGTCGGTACAAAAGATGTCACAATATTTCAGTCCTATGTTTTGTGATGAAGTTAACAATAGCCAGCTAAACTGGGACGAGGATAGTCAGAAGGCAGCCAACGCGTCTCGGTGATAGGACGGTATATACACGAGGGATTAATTTATTATTCCATATATTAAAATAAAAAGAATGTAAAGTTTTTGATGTTTTATTCTATGCCTTTCCTATTATTAAGAGTATACCTAGCGGGACGCTTAGAGCACGCCCACATTCAGAAACTGAATATGCATCCGACTGTATTATCGAGTTAGAAACAGTAAAACATTTATCAGTGATCTTCAATGGCTTAATACTTCAATCATTAGCCATTGGATGTGGGTTAATTTCAGTGCATATATTCTAGTCGGTGATGACTCCGCCGGTAGCTAGCTCTTCCTTTTTAGTTTTTTTATCTTCATAATCAAGTTCGACGTATCTGAAAAAAAAGCTGTGTGTGAATCAAGTCCTGACCCACTGGTTGTTTTGTACTGAACTGGTGATTTTTATTCATTGGAACTTCTATTGCGTTATATGTAAATGGATTGATGATGATATGACATATGAGGTGTTCGATTGCAGAGGGTTAAGCAACGTCGACTGCAGCCTAGTTTTTTTGTTGTAAATGGGTTAAGACGTCTGTCCCGTTTGACAGATGACAGTAGATAAATAAAAAGTAAAAATAAAGATGTATATTTTTTTATTTGCACTTGAGCTTACGTTTTTTGAATACTTATAATCTTTTTACATCTTATTCGATTTTCTTACGTTATTATTATTTTTTAATTGCTAGCATTTCGGAAATGAGCATTTGCGATAAAGAAATGTCGAAAGCAACTCAAGTCTCATTTCAAATTGTCAATTAGATATTACGATAAATTCATGTCACAATGTTGGTACAATAATAATGTCAATTGGTAGAATTAAAGATTATTTAGAAAAAGTTGCCTGTGCTGTGACAGTCGTTAATCTAAGTCAGTGGCCTTCGAGCGACTTGAAAACATTGACCTCCGCCAATCCACAGTTGAGCAGTGTAGTAGAGTATGCTTTAAAGCCCTTCGTTTGAAGGGAGACCCGTATCCCTGCAGAGTAGTGCAGAGGGTTGAGTAAGGGTTGATGGTATACACTTTGGTATACTTACATGGCTCGCAAACAGATTCACTCGCGCGTTGCCCTCTGTTAACTCGGTGAAAGAATCACGAAACAGATATATAATGCGAAAGTGATGCCGAGTCTTACCTACCATGACCGAATTGGTCGTGTTTTATCACAAGGTGGTGTCAAGGGTCGAAGGAACCGGGGAGCGTGAATATTAAAGAAGCGAGCGAGTTGTGCAAGGACCGCGTATTGTGACGCTCGGATCTCTCTTGAGGAAATTCATAGACAAATAAATACAGAAATCCTCAGAAGTTTGCTGGTAACCTCACTCTGTCGCAGAACCAATGCAACCTTCCAAGGAGTTATTTGCTGCCGTTCCGTACGTTACTTCTATTAATATATATATATATTTATGTAATGACGGGAGCTTACGGCCCACCAGTCGGTCAGTAAAGCGGTTACCGTAGATTTGCAACACATTGTCACTTGGGCAAAGCCACCTCTTTAGAGAGGTAGGGCACATTGAAGTAGTAACAAAATGATTACTTTTCGAGTGGGGGACACATGAAATGTCTTATATTCCTGGGCATGAAAACATCTGCTTGCACTTTGGACACCTCCGCTGCATAGTCCATGAATTCCCCCATGACGTCACTGTCCACGGGTGCTCCGATGCCAGGCACAGCGAACACTTGCGTGATCTGAAAATAACATGAAGAAAACAACTTTTTTATATACGGCCCACCTGATGGAAAGAGGTTACCGTAGCCTATGAGCACTTGCAAGCTTAACTATCACCCACGACATATCTGCTGCTAACATAGCAAACCCTTAGGAGCTGACCTCACTCACACGCGGGAACACAACAACCCTCTAGGGAGTTGTTAATAGGCTGCGGTTTTTTTATAAGGCGAAGGTACTTTCCCAGACTTTACTTTACTATACTTTGATGCGTCCTACCTCTCTTCTTGAGAGAGGTAGGACGCCCACCACCCATAACGAGACAAACAGACATGTTCATGCACATAAATGTTTGTCCAGTGTGGGAATCGAACCGAACGAAAAACTTTAATTATAGTTTCTCATCACAATATTACTTATTTGGTAGGTATACAATGAATAGATAACACAAGATAAGGTTGAGAGAGACTGGCGCATGAACTAGGCATGAGCCTGTGACTCCGATCACCAGACAGTCTAAAGTCACGTAACAGCGCGTTTCACCATAACACAATACAGATTTTACGTAGTAACTCAACTCACCGCTCCGGGTCGGAAGGTAAAGTAGAACGTGCAGCTCTAATTGGCTAGTATATTAAATGGGCTATATTATTTATTTATTTAATTAATTACTGTGACGTGCCTTTATGCGCAGTCAAGTCGTTTATTGGTTCGTGGGAAATATATACCATCTATCTATAACTTCACGTCAAATCCCTTGCGGGTTAGACAGCGAGAACTGAGCGCCACGTGACTCGATCCTTACATACCTCACTCACTTCTTTAACATTCATTGCTCTTTTCATGCACGCATCATTGAACACGACCAATTTGATCATGGTAGGTAAGTCTTGGCCTTCCTCGGCTCCTACTTCCTTCCACTTTTGCATATCTGCTTCGTCATTCTTTCTACATGTCCGAACCAACGGAGCATGCGTCTTCTTATCTTAACACCGACGCTCTCTTTCAGACCAACATACAATATATACCATGGTAATATATATTCACTACTGTCTGAAAAGGAATGAGTACAATGATGATAATCATACATCCGCGACTTAGTTTTTTTGTAGGTTATATTTAGTATGCTGAATACCTAAATTTACCATAAATCATAATAAGTGGGTCGTGGAAATATCTTGTTACGTTTTTAAACTGGCCATTTTGAATAAATAGACATTTTGATAATATGGACATTTTAATACTTTGATCTCATGAACCGAAAAGCTAAGGATATTGTGGTAAGTGTACACAGGGACGTTATATTTGAAATTAGTTGTGCCCGGCAACGCAGCACTGGGATTTTTTCTTTTCTTTTTTTCTATCTTTAAACCTTTTTGGTAATCTGTTTCCCAGAAGTCGGATGAATGGTTTCAACGGATAAAGGTACATACATTTTTTGTGTTTTATATATTAAGATAAGATAAAAAATGAAAGAATATTTATTTTGCTGCATAGCATGAACAACATTTTTAGGAGTACATTTAGAAACCAGAAAACCTTTATTGTACAGTGTTATGGCGGCAAAAACGTCCCCGTCTCAGCATGAAGTCACAGCAGAGCTATGACGCTGGTTTTATTTGGTAAATTTCGAGAAAAATATTGTCATTTACAGTATAGATCCGTATTTCTAAAAGAAGATAAGGAAAGAATAAAAGAAAAGAACTCTACCTCAGGTACGGAAAACTCCTCGGCTAATTCCTCCTCAGCTTCTGGTATTATGACTTCCAAGTTTTCATCAAAGTACTCCCGTACCAGACACTGGATCATATCGACTTCTTCAGCGTCAGCCTGGAATTAAAGACAGGAATAATTACTAATCATTAAAAGCCAGCAGGTCCACGGTTTAAATCCTGGCATGTACCACTAAATTCGTGCTTTCGTATTTAAGTATATATTTGTAATTATCACTTGCTCGGCGATAAAGAAAAACATCGTGAGAAAAACCGCACGTTAAAGAAATAATATTTCGAAAGACGTGTGACCTTACCTAAGAATTATCTAGGTTTCCCTCTGGGTTGCGGAGGTATGATGTACAGTCGCTCCATGTAAAAATGAGTATCGTCAGTCAGTCAGTCAGAGGGTCGTGCACCCACGGAAGGTGCGTACGGCCTCGAGCAGTAGCTCTTTACCCGGGCCGTCTCGTCTACAGTATCGTCGCCAAGTCCTCAGGTTTAGATAGCGGACCCAGCCAATCCTAATGGATTAGGAAACGAGGAACGCTAAGAAGAAGAAGCCCTATATCATTATTCAGCAAAGTGTGTGTGCAGCGGCCGTGAAGGTAATTACCTATGAAAAGCCAATGAGACAGATATTTCACTCAATTCGTCGCTACGGGTACCAGACCAGAACCAGAACGCGTAGCTCTTATTGGCTAGTCCGAGAATCAACGTCGCAGTTATCGGCTTATTGGTTAAAATATTCTCCCATTGGTCAGTAGGCTTGAATCGTTGAGATATTTAGGCGGCAAAGCACGCCACAGTATTTGGTTACACCAATTGATAGCATACAACGTAGAGCAGTTCGAGTCGTCGGCGGCTCAGCTCGGCTAGACTCTAACCCACTAGAGAGTTGTTATTTGGCTGCGGTTTTCTGTGAGGTGGAGGTACTTCCCCAGACGGGCTGCTTTAATGTGCCCTACCTCTCTTAAACTTCTTTAATAAATTGTAAAAAAAATCTTTTTTTTTCAATCCTCCGGCTTCATATTATTTAACATATTTCACTTAAAACAGACAATGCCACACACAACTAACTTCTAAATCTTTTGTCAATCAATCAGTCAATAAATTATGACATTGACATTTATACCCTAGAGTACGCATTGATACCATAGATTTCGAATTGATGCCATAGAGCTCCTCGATATCTTTGTACTTCCACAATCTAATCGCTACTGTGTAAGGCCTACCTCTTTTTTCGCCTTGTCAGGATTAGGGATCAGGGCGATTTCAGCGTTCATAGCTTCCACGATATCGTTCTTAATGTCCAAGGCAATGAATTCAGCGCTGGTCAGGGAAACATGTTGGTTGTGCACCAGTTCTGGAATACACATTATCGTATTATCGAAAGTCACAAATCAAAAATGTATACATTTTTTTCATGCGACGTATACAACCATACAGCCCACTTGACGTAAAGCGATTACCGTAGCCTATGAACGCTTGCAATACATTAAGTATAACTAGCGCGATGCCACCTCTACTGCTAACACAGCAACTCCTTAGGAGCTTTCTGGTGACCTCACTCACACGCAGGAACACAACAACCCTCTAGGTAGTTGTTATTTCATGCATAGAAATGTTTGTCACGTGTGGGAATGGAACCCAAGAGTGTCGGTGTCAAAGTTACATTATTAACCGCTGCGTCACCGAGCTCGTCAATATATATATATATATATATATATATATATATATATATATATGTATATATATATATGTATATATATATATATATATTTGCGTTCGATGCGTTCTCAACTGTCACCGTAAAGAATTAGTTTAGACTCTATTATATTAGAGTTGTAGATTCTAATTGCATCTAGGTTTACTATAAAATTAATATTAAAAAATAAATATTTTATTTAGGCACGTACTGCTGTCCGCAACTGACGAGATATCCCACTCCTGAGGGTTGGCTGGAAGAGATCTCTTTTAGAGATAAGCTCGCCTCTGTACTATCTTTACCATACATTGTGACTTTTTTGTATTGATATGTGCAATAAAGAATATATATATATAATTTATAATAAATCTTTGTATTATTCAGGACTAACCTTCTCGAAGAGCTTCTTCGCCTATTTTCTCAGACGCCATTTTTCGAAGACTTTCCTGTGAACAAAGTCAGCTCATTTTTACCTAGTAAATTCCAGTTATTTAGCCTGGTTCATTGTTTATGAATAGATATGATGATGTCCACTTTAACCATGGATAGCCTACTGGACAAAGAACCAGCCTATCAACGGTTGGTCCCTTGTTCGAATCCTGGTGTGGGCATAGTACTCGTACCATTGAATTCGTGGGTTCGATTTCCACACAAGGCAAACATTTGCGTGCATGAACATACCTGTTTGTCTTAGTCTAGATTTTTAAGAGAGGTAGGGCGCATCAAATCAGAGCGTCTGGGGAAGTACCTTCACCTCACTAAAAACCGCAGCCAAATAACAACTTCTTAGAGGGTTGTTGTGTTCCTGCGTGGTAGTGAGGTCACCGGTAAGCTCCCAAGGAGTTGATGTGTAAGCAGCAGAGGATTATCGCACGAGTGATACTTAATATATTACAACCTACCTTTATTACATCAGGTGAGCCGTCTGCTTGTATGCCTCCCGACGTTGAATATTATATATATGTGTCTATAACGTGTGACATATTATAAAAAATATATATGACATTGTATACATGTTTTACGAAATAACAAAAAGATAATAGAATGATTAGTCCTTTTGTATATTTGCCACTATATCGATTGTTGGGTAAGAATGAATATTATCTATAAAGAGTAGATTTCTTGTCTAGCGTCAAGGATCTAAATAAAATAAATTGGCCCGGGTATAAGCAAATGAGTATATTTTGCTATCTAACTATAAAATAAAAGCAATGTTAAATGATGACCAAATTGGTCGTGTTTTATCAGAAGGTGATATCAGGAGCCCCAGGAACCGGCGAGCGTGCATAAAAAGAGCTATGAATGTCAGAAACGAGTGAAGTATGTAAGGACCGCGTCTTATGGCGCTCGGTTCTCTCTGCCTACCCCGCAAGGGACTTGGCGTGAAGATATACATATACATACAATGTTAAATCACAAAGTGATTTCGTTGCAAAAGGAAATCATATCGATTAGTAATGAAAACATATCCGTACACTACTACTAGGCTTATCAAATGCTTACTAGAATGAGAAAGATATATTAAAGGTGTAAATATTATACAACGACGTCTTTGATGAGTGTTTGATTCGTGGCTACACACAACGTCGGTATTAACAATCTATTTAAATGAAGGAGATGAAATAACTAACAAATACTTTACTTCTGGCCATGGTTAACTTATGCTAGTAATATTAGTACGTAATTTGTAGTAATAAATAGTGAAATAAAACTAACGTCAATTTCAGGACTAGAAGTGCTTTTACCTGAAATTCAAATTGCGAGTGAGGTAGACATTAAACGAAATAATGTATTATTGGCAGGATAATAAGTAACATAAAAATCGTTTCGAAGATAAAGTCTTCAAATTCAAACATTTTGGAAATGTTACAATATTAAGAAATATTTGCGTTTGCAATTTAGATCTACCCTTAAATGGTAGTAAACAATTTTTGTCGCACAAGTAATGTGAATAGCATAGCTAGTTTTACAGCAAATAAAATATTTACAACTGGCAGAAGGACAGTCGGTAGCTGCATCTATGTTGTATCATTGATTTGGTACTTACGCATGCCTCAGGATATCTAACCCGATTTTATGCACTTCTTGTACATTCATGCAATGTATCACCCACAGTAGACTATATGGTCTGTTCATCTTGTGTACTCAATTGCATAACCCTAATAATAACATGAATGTGAATTGAATTTCACCCAGTCATTATCTAAACATAGAGTAAATATTACGACATCTTTTTTTTCTGCTGGTTCACTGTCTTTTCCCAAGGTACTTTGTGTATCCCAGAATGATAATAAATGTTCTAACCTTTCCAATTCCCAATGAAATTCTCCCTTTCTATTTCCTTCGCCCTCTCTATCGAAGGCGACCTCTCTATTTCCCCGATCACTGGTAAATTGAGCACCGTACTAAGCTTTGTAGTGCACGCTACGTGGTCGTCAATGAGCGACACTTTATGGAGTTCACTGTCACACCAGTAATCATCGGAGACAACCTGGGACGGGAAAAAAGTACGGAAATTAGGAAGAGAAGTTTAGGAATCAAATATTAGAAATGGGAAGGCAACAAGGGTATTAATTGTCGAGTGCAAGTGACTCGCCAATATCTTAAAATGTCAACTCGCACTTAATCAATTGGGCCGGTTGAGGCCCTGGCAAATAAGCTCTTAATAACAACATTATCCTTATTTTGT
Organism: Pyralis farinalis; assembly: GCA_947507595.1. NCBI lineage: Eukaryota > Metazoa > Arthropoda > Insecta > Lepidoptera > Pyralidae > Pyralis > Pyralis farinalis. The sequence continues at coordinate 6,987,233 of OX382263.1, forward strand.
TCTGCCAGATAAATTCGTTTTTCTTTAGAACTCCAAAGAAGACGCAATTTTTGCAGCAAATACAGTTATTAATTAAGCCCACAAGTGATCTATCCTGCCAATTAACATAATAAGTTCTGGTGATAGAGCCTACACTTTAATAGGCATATATAGCTGTTACTGTCGATGTTAGAGTCAAGTCCTCGGGCATCTTGAGAAAGCCATGGGTACATCCCTTGCACCTGTGCCTACTGATGAATTCTTGCCTAGACAGACACACAGTATTAACCGACGGGCTACACTAGATAGGGCTACACTTGTAACAATCGATACCGAACGACTGGAAGTACGATCCAAGAATAGCCATTTTCAACCGAAGAACCCTTCAGTACCAAGGATTGGGATAATCTGGAGTTGACAATATCCACACGGATAATCGTTGAAAATAATGCATTGTACCTGGTACTTTCTTCCAAGTAGACTCGGAAACTAGGTTAATATAATGGACCTGTTCATTAGTCGCTCCATATATTTTCGGAAAGACCGTTTTCGTTTGAGTTACGATCGACTAAAGCTAACGATGTTGCGATTTTGTCTAAAACATTCTTGATATGTGTTGACGATTAAAAGAATGGGAAAACGGTTTTAGTTTTGGGTCGCGCCGCCCCCTCTTCCCTTTCCCCATTCACTATGTTTAGCATAATATTTGTGAATTATTTGGAGTATGTAAGTAATTAATAACCAAAAAAGCGGAGCGCGCTGCCGTCGCCAGCGCTGTGGCTAGCTCGACTTAACCAAGTTTTTTCGATTAAAAGGGTCGCACCCCTATGGTTTCAGTTGGATTAATTGAACATCTGGTAAGATTTTTATTTACGGGTCTTAAAAACCCGTATGTTACCCTTATCACTGAAAAAAAGTTGCAGGTCTGTAGTGCTGCAGCAACGGATCCCATTTTTTGGAAGCCCGTTTTTTATTGGATCATGAACTAAATGATGTATCGTACCGACTGATCTATTGTAGTGGTGGTGCCTGCCTCCCCTTCTTCAACAACTTCTTCAGGTACTGGGACGTAGCCTAAGGAAATAGTATTTCGTTATACACTTTTTACACAGTACTGAGTAGTAAATAGATATACAGGCAATTTGATCTAGTTATTAGATTCAGGCGTTATTTTGCGAACGAATGTAGTTTTCGTAGGATGTTATTCTTACGGCTAACATCTACAGCGCGCGTGAAGAGTAGCAAGTGTCGCAGAGACAACCAGTAGACAGAGTAGCCAGGGCAGCAACGGTGACTGTTGTATGCGGTTCATGTTTCAGATGGCGAACATTCTCAGAGACGACCGCAGCAGCCGAGGCAGAAACGGAGCAACTATGACATTGACGGCATGCATCCCTCATGAATGTCTCGAATGAAAGAGAGTCTCGGCTGTGCGGTCTCTAGGTGATGGTGTACCGTATTGGCGTTGGAATGAAGTCCCTGATGTTGCAAAAATCAACATTCATCGTGGAAGTGGCGAGATTTGCTGGCCTTTCTTTCGTAATATAACGCCTAGAATATAATAAAAGATGACAAAATAATTACAGTATCTATATATAATTTGTGGACCATCTCAATCTCAACAGGCCGACTTACGTACAAGTCTGAGGAAGTACCTCCACATTGGAAAAACACACACAAATTACTTCTCCGCACAGGGTTGTTATGTTCCTACGAATGACACAGGTTGTCAGTACGGTGATTGCCAGTGAGGAGTTGCTGTGTTAGCAGCAGGTGTAGCGACTCCATGGAGCGCTAGCGATGCTCAATATATTGCAAGCATTCAGAAGCTGACGTTACCACTATGTATAATTATTTTATATATTAAAAAAAAGGTAATTGATGATTGTATAATTTATCGTTTTTTTAGAGAGTCATACACGCATACGGACTATCTGATAAAGCGATTACTGTAGCCTATGAACGTTTGCAATACGGAAAGTATCACTCGCGCAATACCCCCGCTGCTGCAAACACAGCAGCTCCTTAGGATTTTACTGGTGACCTCACTTACGTACAAGAACACAAACCCTTCAAGTTGTTATTTGGCTGCCGTTTACTGTGAGTTGAAAATACTTGCCCAGGCGGGCTGCTTTGTGGCGCCCTACCTCTCTTAAAACACCTTTCTTAAAACACCTAGATCAAGACAAACCGACATATGTTCATGAACATAAATGATTGTTCTGTGTGGGAATCGAACCCACGAGCGTTGATATCAAAGTAGCGTTATTAACCACTGCGTCACCGAGCACGTCGTAAGCACAATTAACACTTGATCAAATTGATCGTGTTTTATCAGAGGGTGATAATAGGGGTTAAAGTATGAAATTGAAAAAAAAAACCATTTTTCACAATTTTTTAATTTATATTTTATTTTACTATAAAATGTATAGTAATATAAAACATAAATTAAAAAATTGTGAAAAATGGGTGCTACATGATTATGATTTGCTGAAAGATACGCGTGTTGAAACTTGTGTCGCCTTATTGAATCAGTGCAGAAATGAAGGAATATTGGATCGAATTGTGACATGCGGCGTATAGTGGATTCTTTACGATAACCGTATGCGAAAAATGCAATGGCTGACCCCAGGTCAAACGCCGTAACAGTGCCCTAAAGCAAAGCTTACCAATAAAAACGTAATGGTAACCGTTTGGTGGCAGATGCTGATGATGAGCGATTGGCAGATGTTTACTGTGCCAATGATCGCGAAACTGGCAGTGAGAGAGCCCCGACTGAATCGATCTTCACCATTATTGCTCCATGATAACGCAAGACCTCACACTGCACAAGAAACTGTTGTAACTAGTTAGAAACCGTACGTCATCCTCCGTACTCGCCAGACCTTGCTCCAACTGACTACCATTATTTTCGTGATTTGGACAATTTTCGACGTGGTAAAAATTTTTCTTCCCAGGAGGCAGTACAAAATATTTTGACACAGTTTGTCGAATCTAGATCCCCAGAGTTCTATCTCCATGGCATAAATAAACGTCCGATTAGATGGCAGCAATGTATAGACAATTAGGGTAAATATTTTGATTAAATAAATACGAGTATGTTACATCTTAGAAAAAGCGAGTTTTAATTTTTCAGTACATATCGGAAATTTCATACTTTAACCCCTCATATTAGCAGCCATACAAACAGGCGAACGTGCATGAGAAGAGGTAAGAATGTTAAAGAAACGAGTGAGGTATGTAAGGATCGAGTCACCTGGCGCTTGGTTCTCTCTGCCTACTCGGCAAGGGATTTGGCGTGAAGTTATAGATAGATATATGTATATAAAACACTCAGACATGTCTGTGCACATACAATATTTTTATTTTGTGATCGGAATCTGGCGATGTCGAAGTAGAAAAGGTTACATAAATATTATTATTTATTATTCTGAGAGAGGTATGGCAGAGAGAGCATGAAAGAAGAATAAATGCGGTCGAAATGAGAGCATTGCGCAAAATTTGTGGCATAACACTTGCTGACCGCGTTCGTAATGATGACGTAAGAAAGAGAGTGTCGGTGTTAAGATAAGAAAAGGCATGCTTCGTTGGTTCGGACACGTAGAAAGAATGAAGGATGACGAAACAGATATACAATGTGGAAGTGGAAGGACCATGAACAAATTGGTCGTGTTTCATCATATGGTGATTACATCAGCCCCAGGGGCCGCAGGAACTGACGAGCGTGCATAAAAAGAACTATGAATGTTAAAGAAGCGTGTGAAGTGTATAAAGACCGAGTCTTGTGGCGCTCGGTTCTCTCTACCTATCCCGCAAGGGGCCTGGCGTGAAAATATACATACATACATTCTGAATGACAGATGCTGTACGACAAAACGAATACTTTGACGAGCTCGGTGGCGCAGTCGCGAATGACGCGACTTTGACACCAACACTCGTGGGTTCGATTCCCACAGAGGACAAAATTTGTTTGCATGAACATGATTGTTTGTCTTGGTCTGGATGTTTTTAAGAAAGGTAGGAAGAAAACCGGCAGCCAATAAACAACTCCCTAGAGGATTGTTGTATTTCTACGTGTGAGTGAGGTCACAGGTAAGCGCCTATGGAGTTGCTGTGTTAGCAGCGGAGGAGGCATCATGCGAGTGGTACTTAATGTATTATGAGCGTTCATAGGCAATGGTAATCGCTTTACATCAGGTGGGCCGTATGGCCTTCCGACGTTGTATAAAAAAGACGTTTTCTTATTAATAAAAAATAATTCAATGAAGTATTTTGTTAAAATTAAATTGTTTTAATTTGCTTGCAACCATCACTAACGAAGATGATGACTAAAGAAAGAAAACTAACCTTCTCTATATCCGTCATAATATTTGACGTCTTTGGATGCGTCCATCCTGGCGAGAAAGTTGTACATGGTCAAGAAGTCCTCGAGAGGGATTGCTGCTGATCCACCGTCAGGTTCCTTGGTGAGGGTCTCGCAGAGAAGAATCATCGTGTGCGTGAGACTCTGTGAATTTTATGAGAATGTAGTATTGTCTTAGGTTTTCGCGATTGTTACACATTGAATTAAACAATTTTTAACGTCCTTAGTCTTCCTGCGCCCACGGACGCTGCAAAGCGTTCGAAACGTCAGGTTCAACAAAATAAATAAAATACGCGATACTTCCGTTAAAAATTGTTTAATTAAATTTATGAGAATGTGTTAATTCTCTAAAGTTCTTTATCTCTGCATCGCGAATGCTGCAGTGATAATGGATAAATAACTGACTTATTAACCGAATGTTACCCTTTTTTTTTTGTGACGCGGGGAAAAATGCGTTACGCACACCACCGGTGCCTGGGTGGCCTCCGGTGGTAGTGTGGGACTCCCCGTCGGCTGTCCGACGGTATACCCACTAAACAACCCCGCGAAATGCCATCGGCCGCGTTGGTGTGGTGCCCCGGATCTGTTAGCAACAGGGCACCACTGCGACTGGCCAGCCCCTCAGAAGGGGCCGGACTTCTTCAATCTAGGGGCCGTCCCGGCAAATTGGGACAGCCCCTCCGGCGGCGGGACCCTGGGGCATGTAATAAACTCGTGTTTTTGATTTATGTACTCATTTGTAATTATCATTTGTTCGGCGTTGAAGGAAAACACGTGAGGAAAGAGGTGTGACTTAACCTAAGAAAGATCTGGTGTTTTCTCTGGGTTGTGGAGATCTGGCGAAATTCTTAGGCTTCGGTAGCGGATCCCGCCAGTCCTAATGTATTAGGAAACGGGATACCTCAAGAAAGAAGAAATGTTAAGAGAAATGCTATTAATGCTAATGGAAAGAAAATAAAAAAAAATGTAACCAGTGGATTGGATAAACTGGTATATTGTTATGCGCCCTACCTTATACATGTTGCCCGACACCAAAATTGAATAATAACATATACAATATTAACAATATATATCACTTGACATGTTGTCATAATGTCAATTTTATATTTTATGACACTAATAATTTTATTAGTGATTTATTTGACTAAAGATATACACACATCAAAAGTGTCTAGGGATCAACATATATTTTTGCAATAACTTTTCTCCTGATTGATATTAATTAAAATTTTCTTTAAGGATTCATCAAATAAAGTGTTTTCGTTTGTCTACAGTAACGATAAACCAAGTCACCTTTGCATTAATAAAGAAATTTGCCATTTTCATAATAAAGGGATTTTTGACATTTGAACCACTAACATTAAAGTTCGAAAAAAAGACTGAAATAACAGTTTTCTTTAAAATTTTATTGGGTAACTTAAACAATTAATAATCCGTGTTTCTACCGCGAACACTAACGATGATAGAAGCTGGTTCCCGGCAACGTACTGTGGCTTTAGCTCTGAATACAAGTCAGAGTGTTATCAGTCGACTTTGGACACGTTACCGAAGCACTGGTACCGTGGCTGAGCGCCATGGAGGACGGTATCGCTGCACCACACGGAGACAAGACCGATACATTCAAATCACAACTCGAAGAGCTCCAACAATAACCGCCATGATGTTAGCCGTGACGCTTCATCACTCTTCAGGGAACTTAATTAGCGACCAAACAGTCGGAAACCGCTTGCATGAAGTGAACCTTCATTCCCGAAGACCGCTAAGGGTACCACCTATAGCAATGCACAATCGTAGGATTCGATATCAATGGGCTCTTGAACACAGAAATTGGGCAGAAGAACAATGGCGTTTCGTGTGCTTTTCTGATGAGTCTCGTTTTGGTATGAGACCGGATACAAGACGTATACGACACTGGAGAACCCCTGGACGCCAACAGCGATTAAAATCCTGCCAGGAAGTCCATCCTTATAGTGGTGGAACCATCATGGTATGGGCGGGTATTTGGATCGGCGGAAGAACTGAGTTGATTTGGATCAGAGGCAACCTCAACGCTCAAATTTATGCTGAGACGATTGTAGCAGACGTCATCGTTCCTCTACAAGTGCAAATCGGTCCCTTATTTCAGTTAATGCATGATAATGCACGACCGCACACCGCAAGAGTTGTAAGACAGACTCTCGCCGCAGCTAACATCAATGTCATGCCCTGGCCTGCTCAGTCGCCAGACTTGAACCCGATTGAGCATGCATGGGATATGCTACAGAGAAGAGCTCTGCCGAATATGGAGGGTATCCAGTCGCAAGAAGACCTTTTTTTGTTGTTGCAACGAACATGGGCGGCCATTCCACAGCGTGATTTGGATGAACTCATTTTGAGTATGCCAAACCGATGTTCTTGTGTTGTTAGTGTTTGCGGTAGAAACACGGATTATTAGTTGTTTAAGTTACCCAATAAAATTTTAAAGAAAACTGTTATTTCAGTCTTTTTTTCGAACTTTAATGTTAGTGGTTCAAATGTCAAAAATCCCTTTATTATGAAAATGGCAAATTTCTTTATTAATGCAAAGGTGACTTGGTTTATCGTTACTGTAGACAAACGAAAACACTTTATTTGATGAATCCTTAAAGAAAATTTTAATTAATATCAATCAGGAGAAAAGTTATTGGAAAAATATATGTTGATCCCTAGACACTTTTGATGTGTGTATTATATCTTTCATATAAATGTAGAATTAAGATATCCACTTTAGTGGTTTATAATGTCAATAGTCTTAACAGTTTACATTGTAGACGACAAACTAAAACTAATTTTATCGATTTGACTGCAGATTTAAACTGCTCAGGGAGACAAAAGGAAAGCAAAACTTAAATCTTGTACGCCAAAATATTCAAGGCTTGCCTGTCTGTGAAAATGTAGTACAATTATTTATGGAAAAATACAACATTGATTTTTATGTTTGACTGAGATTTGTTTAAAAAAATTGAAATGTCATTGTATTAGTAATTATAAAATAGTCAGTTGCTACCCTTCGAGACCCGGGTGGTCGAATACGACCGGGAAATGTATGGGAAAACGTATATAACGGGTTCTGACTGCACTGAAAAAAAAGATTAGTTGAATTTACCAAAGAAGCAAAGGTAGGCTATTTTACTAGTAAACTTTGTTAATTAATGCAAAAATTTGTAGTTAAATTTACAAATATATTACGGTTGGTCTTCATACAAAAGTATTTTGTAGCTATCACTATTTTAAATGTATAATTTACCGCTAATAAATGGATTGTACATATAACATGGTACTGCCATGCAATTCTCTAAGCGACTCGTAATGGCTGTGTGCGTCGCTGTGATCACAGATGTCACAGCTTTGACATCGTCTACTGCGATCACGGCTAAATTATTTGGTATTCTATAAGGCTGTAAGCGTACGCGAGGCTGTTTGCCTTGTAGAATTCCAATTCCAAACGCAGCCTTGCGGCGCTAGTGTCGCACAACCATGAAAAGCGACACCAAAGAATTGCAATTTTGTGTTCAAGGCTGTAACAGCCGATGTTTCCGAGAATGTAAGTATGTTTGCTCTTACAGAATTGCATGGCAATTTATCATACTAAATAATAATTTTTATTATTTTTACTGGTCAATCATCATCAAATAAAATTAGGACTGTATGGGAAATTGTTAGTAAAGAAAAGGTAAATATAAGCCATGAGATAATGAGTGTTCTATAAAATATGACAATCGAATCTGCCACATACGAAATTCGTAGCATGTTATGCTAACGACTAATATCTACAGCGCCTGAGGATGCCTCGTGGAGAGGCACGTGCCGCAGATACGACCGGAGCAGCCAGGACAGCAACGATGGCGGGTGCACATTTACCATGGTGAACACTCGCAGAGTAGTGTATGGGTGCCGGCCGGCACTAGTTCTCATGAACTAATCGGTAGCGGAAGCACACAATGTAGTCTACATCAAATTGCCTGTAAATCTGATTTTCGTAAAATAACGTCTGAATCTATTAACTATATAACACTGACCTTAGTTAATAACCCTCCTGCAACTGCAATGAAATGGAGGAATGGAACAGAATCACTCCTCATGAACACCTCGCAGAGGCACAGCACACGATTCAACTCTTGTTGATCCAAGCAGAACCCTCGCCACGAGCTCTTCAACACAGGCATTGGGACTTCCTCCATGCCTACCAACTAGACAGACATAGTTGTTATTATCTGTGCTAATATAAAATAAATAAAATAAAATACAGTTAGTTCAGGCGACAACAGCCCATATTATGTCATTAATTCATTTAAATAAATATTAAATGGAATAAATTTCATTTTTTCATGAATTAGAACTTAAGTTCGCTGCAGCGCTAAAGCATTAGTTACCTCGAATTAAACAATTAAAACATGAAGCGCTAGATCGTTCATAGGGCATTATTTTCTCGCGACCAAAAGGCTGTAAGCGCCATGAAATTGTTGGCGTTTACGCGTTTCGTTCAACGTAGTTTATCAACATCGCTGTTTGGTTTAAGCGGCGCAGGGCGCTTGCGCGAGTGTGCATGTGTGTTTGTTAGACTTGGGTAACTCAGCAAAAAACCGTGCGAAATTATTCCCTAACCATTCCAAAATATTCAAAAATGCACAACGTCAATGTTTAAGTTTTCACTTCTGCCGGCACTCCCGGTTTCATAACCGCACCGCTCGCCGATGGCGGGGAGTTCACCCTCACACGCTGGAACCGCAATGATCGCGTACTGTGCTGTTTCTGAAAAGTTTTCTCCCGATAGCACTTTCACTCTAGTCGTGGAGTGAACTCCCAGCCGAGGTTTTCCCAGGTTCTTCAAGAAAGGTGTGATAATGTTTTTACTGCGTCGGCAACGCATGAATGACATTCCTGATGTTGTAAATCTGCGTAGTAACCGTGAATGTTTACCATCAAGCAGGCCGTAAGTTGTTTTTCCACCTCAGGTATAAAAATATATTTGCTGATTCTAGAGAACAAATAAATCAACGAATGCGTCGGAATTTGTTCATTTTTGGGGAATTTTGTTTATACTCCAGAACATAAGGGCTGTAGGGACGTTATACGCTGTTTATACACAAGTTTGATGATATTTTTTTTTTATTTCTCTTAATGGAATAATACATAGGCAGTTACACTTTATGAAATTCGCCAAACTGCTAAGCTAATTTGTTGGCGAAGAAAATCACCGCTCAGTATGTTTAGTGTGCAAGTACATCATATTATACACTAGCAACTAATGTAGCGCGGACACCTGCTCGCCCTGGGCTATGCAGACGTCCACACTATTACAACTTCAAAGGCTACAATGCATTTAGAAATGTATTTTTTAGGTACTGCTTAATCGATCGATGGGTCGTTAAGGTGTCCGGGGCAATTGTTAATTTATTAAAAATTCTAGGTGTTACATAACTTCTTGTTCTTTGACCATAGTAGTTGGTAGCTATTGGCTCGACGTAGTTTTGTGTTTTTGATTTTCTTACATTATAGTGAAAATTCCTTATTTGTTTATTACTTTTTTTCCTAAATTGTTCCAAAGCTATCAAGTAATTTACCTTTGCTTCTACAGGCATGATTTTACATATTTTAAACATTTCTTCATAATTATTATTTTTCTTACATTGTTTTTTAATATTTTTACTAACTAGCTGTTTTAAAAATCTCAACTGAATTTTTTTAACGTTGTTTAAGTACGTCTTAAAGTTAAGCCCAAAGTATACCAGATAAAGCCTTTTTTTCATTCAGTGATCTTTTTATGGGCAGCGGCGTATCAAAAAGTAGACACGTTATACACCAAAATTATTGTCAAAGAGACTGCGTGTGAATAAGATCACCAGTAAGCTCCTAAAGAGTTGATGTGTCAGCAACGGAGGTGGTATCACGCTAAAGATACTTAGCGTTCATAAGCTACGGTTGGCCGTATGCTTGTATACCTCCGGACGTTGTATAAAAAAAACGTACCTGATTAGCCAAAACCTTCAAATAGCCTCTGGTAAGTCCGCCTTCTGTGCTATAGATGGGGTATTCCTGGCGCAACTTGACTGGAGGAGGCAATCGCTGGGCTAACGCCTTGAAGTACTCGAAGGACCATCGCAGTAGGTCGTAGGGCTGAGTTTTAATGGCCGCTGGAATGTTCAGAATGAGAGAGCATATTACAGTTATAGACCAGTGGATATAGAACTAGTCTATTAACCAACACCTCCCCATTTCGAATCCTGGTATCTATCTATAACTTCACGCCAGTTCCCTTTCGGGGTAGGCAGAGAGAACCGAGCGCCACATGACTCGATCCTTATATACCTCGCTCTCTTCTGTAACATTCATTGCTCTTCTCGTGCACGCTCGCCGGTTTCTGAGGCTCCTGACGTCAACTTCTGATAGAACACGATCAATTTGGTCATGGTAGATAAGTATTGGCCTTCCTCGGCTGCTACATCCTTTCCCTTTTGCGTTGTATATCTGCTTCGTCATTCTTTCATCCTGCATTCTTTCTATATGACCGAACCAACGGAGCATGCCTTTTCTTATTATAACACCGACGCTCTGTTTTAGATCAACTCTGTTTCTAACATCATCTTTGCAAATACGGTCTACAAGCGTTACGCCACAAATTTTGCGCAACGCTCGCATTTCAACAGCGTTTATCCTAATTGCATGGTCTCTCTGCTATGTACAAGCATACGGTCCACCTGATGCAAAGCTGTTTTTGTAGCCTATGAAAACTTGCATTACATCAAGTATTACTCGCACGATGCCACCTCTGCTGCCAATACAGCAACTCCTTAGGAGCTTACTGGAGATCTCACTTACATGCAGGAACAACAACACCCCTCCAGGGAGTTGTTATTTAGAACCGGTTTTTCTCTGGGGTGGAGATACTTTCCCAGACGGGCTGCTTTGATGCGCCCTACCTCTCCCAGATTCGTCTACTCTGTTACCTCAATGACTTCTCTTTTTTTTCCTTACCCTGAACACCTTTTTAAGAAGCTTTTACCTTTGCAATACCTCTTGAGTATGTAAGGAAACCTGGGAGGTATGACGATCTGCTGCGAGCAGTACATCTGCTCCACTAAGTCCGGCATGGTTGGAGGTTTTCACACTGTAACAATGAAAAGTTTGGTTTTAGTTGAAGCTCGCAATAAATTACAATCCATTTTTGGCGTTTTGTTCGTTTAACACCGGAGAAACGCTACTTGGCCGCCAACGCTCGTGAGTTCAATTCCAACTCAGAACCAAACATTTGTCATCTGGGTGTTTTCAAGAGTTTTCAATCCTATTGGGAAAGTACCTCCACCTCACAGAAAATTGCGACCAAATAACAACTCCCAAAGTGTTTGAAGGCGCTAATCTCTGGAGCTACCAGTCGGATTTGAAAAATTCTTTGCATTTGATAGTCCAGTTCTTGAAGAAGTTATCGGCTGTTGAACATACACTATACGACCCTTTGAGCGCGTGCTGCCAATCTTGTGACTTAAAGATGTTTCGTCGCAGTACCCAGTAATTTCTCTGCCATATCTCACCCTTCAAACCGGAACACAGCTATATAAATATAGCTGTTTGGCGGTAGAAATAGATGAGACAGAGGTACCCACGCAGACCACTTTTGTACAATGTCTCTGGTACCTGATAAAACACGATCAATTTGGTCATGGTACTCATGGTAGGTAATTATCGGCCTCTTACACCTCGACGGATCCTACATCCTTCTACTTTCGCGTTGTATATATGTTTCCTAATCCTCCCTGCATTCAATTATTATCTTATTGTTATAACTGGGAGTCGAAATGACACAACAAGTGCGTTCAAGCTAGTTTATTCGACTGGCGCAGCAGCCGTTGGATCTGTATGACGACCAAGTACCGCACATACTAATATTAAAATAAATACAGAAATACCCTACTATAACACTTATATTGCACAACAATATTAGTTACATCTCATATATAACCAGTTGAGAATGCGCAAGCTTGCATTACCAGAGGAACACCTGGCTCGTCAATTATATAACAATTCAAATTTTTTTTTAATCTGTCGGCCATTTTGACCATGTTCCTTAAGACATAGGAATGGTGTTTCTAACATTCCTATTCTACTTTTTTATGCTGAATACGAACCTGAAGTCAAAATTTGAATATTCAAAAAAAAGCTACAGACAAACGCACAGACAAACGCACGGACAAACGCACAAACAAACATATAGAATTCATATAGGAACGGTGTTCCTGAAAATCTCGTGTCACGGTGTTTGTGATCGCACTCCTCCAAAACGGCTCGACCGATTTTCATATTTTTTATATGTATATTTGGCGGGTATGAGTCGTCCTTCTTCATAAAAAAAAATAATTAGAAAAAACTTAATAATAATTTATATGGCAGAACAACGTTTGCCGGGTCAGCAAGTAGTTTATGTTATCGATCTTTGATTAAGTGTTCAATCAAAGCATATTTTGCCAGCCAACCGTAGCGAAACTTAATTTTTTTTGACAAATGGTCTGTAGGGTTACTCTGGAAACCAATTCCGATAACTCGCTATTGGAATTAAGTTCTTGAATCACGACAAGAACCCCAGATTAGTTTAATATTCATCACCGATTATCCCTTTTAAGCACTAATAATAAGATGCAGTAGCATGTTGACCAAATTATAGTTGGAATTATGAAATATTAGCGAAAACTTTGACATTGAAATTGGATTGACATTGGAATTAGTGTCAAGAGTAACCCTACTGTTAATTTTTTAAATAGTATTATTACTAAAATATTTTATAATAACTAAAACTTACCAGAGAAGCGTGTAGATGTCCTGTGACAAACCCGTTGCTATGGTAACCGTTTTAAAAACTTCGGTCGTGTCTATGAACCCAGAGTGACATTTCGTGTCCTTGGTTTAGGGTGAGTCGGGGCCACCTAGACATGTATGTACTTCCTTCACGCCAAATCCTTTTCAGGGTAGGTAGAGAGAACCGAGAGCCACATAACTATAATATATGTGATATTCAATAAATATAGTAGTCACAGATCGAAGGTGGGGCGGCGCCTCATTCGCACTTGCTGGCTGACAGTCGTGGCGTGCGGACGTTCCCTTTGAGCTGTGTACTTACTTACTAGTACCTATTTGTTGTTTTATTGTAAACCATAACCCAATAAAACTGGACATAATATTGGCGACGAGTAAACGCGCAGTGAGTAAATTTATAGCTCAAATTACACTTACTTATCGGGTTGCGGATATTAGTCAACAATGAAATCTCAATTTGAAAATGTTAGAAGAAAATAAAATATAAATAGACATGCTTAAAACGTTCTAAAATTTAATAAAATAGGCTAGACGTTTTGCATGTCGTGCATGATCAAGTCATAGTTTAAAATCGATACAGAAAGTAGATTAATGTTATGAACAACATATTAATTGAAAATTAAATAAACGCAATAAACTGCATCGGTGCATTCGGCGTCCTAGCGCTGCTAAGATCACGACTAAGATAACTTAACATTTTGAATGCGTTTCAAGTGGTACCTACCTAAACCGTTGGAGAAAATCACTCCATAAAATTGCAACTAGATTTTTATTGTTGATTGAATCTGTTTACTGATATAATAGCAAAATAATATGGAAATATGTATTCCATGATCAAATTGTTCCAACGAAAATCGTTAATTATCTAAAAACTACTACCTACAATAATTTTGTTATTATTGAATTGAACGTACGGCTGTTAAATTTATCCAGTGCCATGAATAAATACTATCACGTTTTATTCATTATGAAAAGTAGGTACTTACAATTCCAACAGTTTACAAGGCTATTCAATGTACCTACCGAAGAAAAAAAAAAACTCTGCCCATCGTTATCAACGATACCAGTACCCGTTATACATAGTCAACAAATGGGTATTAAAACAAGTTGTATCTATTTCTGTCGGTTTCTCTGTTTTCTTTTTCAACTAGGTAACGGATTTAGACGCCGTTTCCATTACCAATTATAGAAATTTACCTCCGAGAAAAAATAATATTACGTATTATAACAGGGTGGCAAATGGCTAGACGATGTGGCGAATGCTGGTTTTTATATATATTATTGGACTAATTGAGTCCGGTGTTCGGGACAATTATAAGTTGTATTCAATTCGAAATTAATATTAAGCGATGGCCTAGTATTTTAGTCAACTAAATTACATAGATTTTTATATACTTAAGTCAAAAGAACATTAATGATTCGTGAGATGGGTAAACTATTAGGAATTATGTTTTCACCTAGTATAACTTGACCTTCGTTGTTACAAATCCTATTTTGGAGACATAAATAAGTAGACATAGTATTAAAATAAAATAAAAAATGGTCACTAGGTTCCAATTTCTTATTACAGATCGTACCGAAATGTCCCAATCACAAGTTCCGAGTCTAGAGCAATTCGACTGTGAAGGTGATCCAACCTCCATAGGCTCCCGTTGGGAAAGATGGAAACGCGCTTTAGAAATATATTTTCTAGCTACTAATGTTGAGGATCAGAGCAAAAAACGTGCAATATTACTACATTCAGGCGGTATATCACTACAGGACATATATTTCAACATACCCGGGGCTCACGAAAATGATTCGAATACACCTAATATTTATGATATTGCAATTAAAAAGTTAGATGATTATTTCTCTCCTAAACAAAGCAATTTATTCGAAAGGCACATTTTCCGGTTAATGAAACAAGAACCGGATGAAAGATTCGAAAAGTTTTTAATACGTCTCAGACGACAAAGTTTAAAATGCAACTTCACCAATGAAAATGAAAATCTTATTGATCAGATAACGGAAAAATGCAATTCGACTAAACTGAGGAAGAGTATTTTGCTGTTAGGAGATTCAGCAAATATCGAAAATATCACAATAGAGGCAAATTCTCTGGAAACAGTTGAACGACAGCTAAACGAGTTCCACGATAGGCAGAGTACAAATGCAACAACTACTAGCATTAATAAAATTGACATAAAACCAATCAAGCGTCCAACAATAAGAGAAGTCGATTATTGTTGCCGATGCGGCAGTAAAAACACAAAAGTGACAACAACTCTTGTCCTGCAATCAATGTGACTTGCACCAAATGTGGTTTCATAGGTCATTTCCAGAAACATTGTAGGACAAGAGTTAATAAAAGAAAAAAATCTAATAATCACTCGTCAAATGGCAACAATGAAACAAAAAAGCGAAAAGTGGAATACCTTAAAAATAAAGAGTCTACTTCTGTTGATTACATTTTCCACCTTGATGACGATGCTACAATAAATTGCCAGGTAGGTGGTATTAAAATTAAAATGCTCATAGATTCTGGCAGTAGATCCAATATCATAAATGATATAACCTGGGATTATATGAAACAATTGAAAGTTGTAGTCTCTAATCAACAAATATCTTCAGATAAGACGTTCCTGGCCTATGGTGCTAAAGAGCCGTTAAATGTGTTAGGTTCATTTGAGGCTCCAATTAAAGTTGGTTCTGAGTCATTATCAACTAAATTTTATGTTATAAAAAATGGTTCGAGGAACCTTCTAGGCAAAGACACAGCTATTCGCCTAAACATACTAAAACTAGGAAATAATGTGAATTCCGTTGAGGAAAAGCAGTTTCCTAAATTTAAAGACATCCAATTAGAAATTGCTATAGACAAAAAAGTCCGGCCAGTTTGTCAACCTTATAGACGAGTGCCAAGTCCATTGGAATTAAAAATAAACAAAAAACTTGACGAACTGGTTAGAATGGACATTATTGAACCTGTAAATAAGCCTTCCCTTTGGGTTTCGCCGATGGTGCCGATTTTCAAGCCTGACAATGATATTCGAATATGTCTCGATATGCGTGCTGCTAATAAAGCCATTATAAGGGAAAATTATCCTTTGCCTACCATGGAGCAAATCATTCCCAAGTTTGGAAAAGCTAAATTTTTTTCAAAATTAGATATAAAAAATGCTTTTCACCAAATTGAAATTAACGAAAAAAGTAGAGAAATCACAACTTTCATAACTAGCAAAGGGCTTTATCGTTATAAAAGGCTCATGTTTGGAATTTCGTGTGCACCGGAGCACTTTCAAAAAATCATGGAAAACATGTTATTGCCATGCGAAGGAGTTGTAAACTTCATCGATGACATTGTTGTATTTGGGCATGATGAAAAAGAACACGATGACAGGCTCCAGCATATATTAACAGTGCTAAGAAACAATAATGTTTTACTAAACAAAAATAAATGCGTCTTCAACGCAAAAAATATCCACTTTTTAGGCCATGAGCTGTCATCTGAAGGCATAAAACCTCTTCGCAAATATATTAAAATAATCGAGACATTTAGACCCCCGGAAACCATCGAAGAAATTCAAAGTTTTCTTGGCTTAGTCAATTTTGTTGGAAAATGGATTCCAAATTTATCAACCTTAACCGAACCAATTCGGCAATTACTCCGACAAAAAATGCACAAAAAAGCCAATATAACTGCATCTTGGCAACAAGAGCAATCAGTGGTATTTAACGAATTAAAAAAATATCTCACCAAGATTCCTACTCTTGGATATTATGATCCAAAAGACCGCACCCAAGTAATTGCCGATGCAAGCCCTGTTGGACTAGGAGCTGTACTAATTCAATATGATGACAAAGGGCCTCGTATTATTGCTTTCGGAAACAAAAGTTTGACAGATGTTGAAAAAAGATACTGTCAGACTGAAAAAGAGGCGTTAGCATTAGTTTGGGCAATTGAGCATTTTCATATGTATTTGTATGGAAAGACATTTGAGCTTGTCACAGATCATAAGCCTCTAGAAGTTATATTTGGCAGTCGATCAAAACCTTGTGCACGGATCGAACGCTGGGTTTTACGATTACAAGGATATGATTATAAAGTTGTATACAAACCTGGTAAATCAAATATAGCCGACCCGTTGTCTCGTTTGTGCACAACCAATTTAAATAGTTCTTTTGAAGTCGAAGATCATGTTAACCAGATTGTTCAGTACGCGCGGCCTGTCGCATTATCCCTAAAATCGATTATTGAAGCTTCGAATGACGACAATGAGTTTCAGTTAGTCAAGGAAGCTTTGGTGGATAACAATTGGGATATTTCAGTTAAACACTACATGTTGTTTCAACATGAGCTCTGGTCACATGACGGTGTCCTGTTAAGAGGAAATAAAATAGTAATTCCCAGTAGGTTGAGGAAAGAAGTTTTAGCAGCAGCTCACGAAGGCCACCCAGGCATTGTTAATATGAAGGCGAGACTACGCACAAAGGTTTGGTGGCCAAAAATAGACAAAGACGCCGAAAATACTGTAAAAAATTGCAAAGGTTGTACTTTGGTCTCCGCTCCCAACCCTCCAGTGCCCATGAAAAGGCGTGAACTACCATTGAGAGCTTGGGTGGATACTGCTATTGATTTTTTGGGGCCACTACCAAGTGGGAATTACCTTTTCGTAATTATCGACTATTACAGTCGGTATAAAGAAATTAAAATTATGAAATCTATATCTACGCAAGACACAATAAAAACACTAAAAGAAATTTTTTCTCGAACAGGAAATCCTGCTAGTATAACAGCTGATAATGGTAGGCAATTCTGTAGCCAGGAATTTAAAACATTCTGTATCGAAGAAGGAATAACTCTTTTCAATACGATCCCTTATTGGCCTCAACAAAATGGCGAAGTCGAGAGGCAAAATAGGGATATACTAAAGCGACTGCGTATCAGTCAGTGCGAAAAATCAGATTGGAAAGACGATTTATTAAAATATTTGATGATGTATAACAGTACACCTCATCCCTCCACAGGAAAATCCCCGTCTGAATTGTTCTACGGAAGACAATTCAGAGACAAGCTACCTTTTTTAACAGACCTCGAAAACAATTACGATGATCTAGAAACAAGAGACCGAGATAAAGAAAAAAAGGAAAAAAGCAAAATAATTGAAGATAGGAAGAGAAGAGCTACGGATAGAGAATTACAAGTTGGCGAGAAAGTTTACGTTAAGAACCTGATTAAAGAAAATAAATTAGTTTCTGAGTTCAATCCAGTACCCCACACCGTTGTGAGTACCAAAGGCAGCGATATCAATATTAGGAATGATGAAACAGGTCAAGAGTACAGAAGAAATATTGTACATCTTAAGAAAATCGAAGGCCAATGGAAGGTGATTAATCATGAAGAAACATCTGATAACAATTCCAATTAAGTTTATTTCTTTATAGGGAATAATAAAAAGTATGTTAAAATATTTTCATTTGCCTTCTATTATATTGTATTGATTGTTAAAAGGATCATAATAATATTAAAAAATAAATAAATAAAAAACATATGAAAAGGAAGAGATGTGATATTCAATAAATATAGTAGTCACAGATCGAAGGTGGGGCGGCGCCTCATTCGCACTTGCTGGCTGACAGTCGTGGCGTGCGGACGTTCCCTTTGAGCTGTGTACTTACTTACTAGTACCTATTTGTTGTTTTATTGTAAACCATAACCCAATAACATAGCTGTTTTTACGTACGCTTGCTGTATATTAAGGCTTTTGACTTGACATCACCTTCTTAGGATATAACCTACTTATTCTTCTTCTTCTTGGATTTATCCCGTTTCCTACTACTATTGGCATGAGCGCGGTCCATAATCTAAACCTAAGGATTTGGTGAAGATGCTGATAATATAATGCGTCTGCCGTCAGATCTCCATTACCCTAAGGGAAAATCATATCTCTTTTTGAAGTGAAAACTTTTTAAGCGGCGTTGTGCACTTTTTGGGATGGGTAAAAAATGTTAAACTCGCGTCAGGACACGTGACCAAACCAAAATGTGGTACAAGCCAGGATTTGAACCAGGGACCGTGAGCTAATAGGCTGGTTCTTTATCCACTGGCTTACTCATTTAACTGCTCAACACTGCTCAATCATTTAACTTTCAAGTTGTATAGATGTTTTATGCGTTGTATTATTCAATGCAGAAACAAATAATTACGAAACAGATATACAACGCGAATGTAGAAGGATATAGGAGCAGAGGAAGGCCAAGACTTACCTGCTGTGACCAAAACGATGGTATTTTATCAGAAGGTGATGTCAGAAGCCTTAGAAACCGACGAGCTTGCATGAGCTATGCATGTTAATTGTTAACTGATCTATTCTGTTGCACTATCAATGAATATACAAGTAAAGTATTATCTACAATATCATACGAGCTACATTCGTAATTCATACAAAAAATATAGCACAACTATTGTATTGGGACCTAAACCTGTAAAAGTAGTTGTAAGTTGATAAATAAAATAAATAAATGTTTGGCAGAGCTGCGATAGCCAGCGGAGCCACATTAACCTTTTAAATTGCCGTTTGGGGTAGACTGATGTCATCCAGCTAGCGTTTAGACGGTAATAGTGAGAAACTCCAAAATCGACACAATAATATAGCTAACATATTGTAGTTTTGTATCCTTTAATTTGAAATTTAAATGTTCGTTGGTGAGGAAGAACGGTCCAAAATAGTTCCAATTAGAAAAAAAAACATATGGGCAAACGTATGGCCGGCCACTCTGCAGTGCAGAGTCTGCACTGCACTCCCATCAACAGAAAAAGTAACAGCACTCGTCGCTAGATGTCGTACAGGGTTCCATATATTTTTAAAAAATTAAAAAATTAAAAATAAAATAAGTATTTAATATTTTTTAAATTTAAAAAATATCAGCTCTGCCTACACAGCTTGCTGTTATGTACTAGTATAGAAGCGAGTGAGGTGTGTAAGTAGCGAGTCATGTGGCGCTCGGTTCTCTCTGTCTGATTTGACGTGAAGTTATAGATAAATGGTATTGTCTAATTCTTTGGCCTGCATTCACTTGTTTGATTGATTGAAAACAGGTTTCAAGTACGGAACTCCGGGTGCACTAACCCGACTCGCACTTAAAATCCTTGTTAACTCACTTTCCTTTAACGCCTACCATTATTGAACAGCAATTATTTTTACTACGACCAATGTATGTAATGTGTGCGTACTTTTTAGGTGCAGATAAAGATGAAATTCTTTATTCGCGATTGGATTCTCGCGGGTAACTTACACACGTCTTGCGTAAATGTAATCTTGTTGAATTTTATTAAATATAAGAAAGGTATTATTTTTATTTTTTAATCTGCTAGTATTAGCGAAGTGACCATTGGCGAAGAAGAAATACCAAAAGAAAAACTACTGGGTTTTGTTTTGTTTGTTTGTTACCCAAAGGGTACCAACTGTTGGACGATTTGTAAATTGTTTAAATTGTCAATTAGATATTACAATAAATTCATGTCACAAACACACAAATCAATAAACCACTTGATTGCGCATGAAAGCACCTTTTTTGTTGTAGCGCCTAAGTATCTCAGCGATTCGAACCTACTGACTCCACTTTACAGAAAACCACAACCAAAGAACAGCTCCCTAGAGGGTTGTTGTGTTCCTGCGTGTGAGTAAGGTCACCAGTAAGCTCCTAAGAAGTAGCAGCAGAGGAGGCATCGCGCGAGTGATACTACAAGCGTTAATACGCTACGGTAACCGCTTTACATCACGTGGGCCGTATGCTTGTACGCCTTCCGACGTTGTATAAAATAAAAAATAGAATACTACGAAAACGCCTTTGATTCCGTCGAGACATGGGCGGTGCAACAGTCTCTCCAGTGATGTCGAATTGACTATCTGTACATCGAAGCGTTGAAGTGCTTATAAAACGGGACAATCCCACCACTCATACCCACCACTATGTCTCCTGTGTAGCCAGAATTAACAGCGGCGACCAACAAAGAGGCAATGAACAGTGAAGTCCATTGCTGTCCCGGGGGTCTACAGCTGCCTTGGAACTCACAACGACTTTAATCAGAAGATATTTGTAGGAGTAGGAAGCTTTGTTATTGACTTCTTGTGCTTATATAGTAAAGAAACGATGTGTATCAGAGTACAGGACCAGAGTACGAAACCGATACAAGTACAAAACGATGCATCACTCACCTTCGATTTGCCGACTATATTGTTCTCATGAAATCGCTCGAGGAACGTAGGTAGTTCCAACCAGGTAGGTCTCAAGATGAACATGGACAAGATTAAGGTCATGTCGAATGTATATGTTACACCTATCACGGTTGGAAGCACTAAGCTTGAAGTTGTTGAGGAATATGTCTACCTGGAGCAGGTTTTTCAGTTACGTAAGTCCAATGTCAACCGAGGCATCAACAGACGGATCCAACTCGGCAGCGTTCAGAAAACTTCGACACATCTTTTCGTCCAAAATACCTCAACGCCTCAAGAGCGAGGTCTTTGACCAGTCTGTGTTGCCAGTGATGACATACGAAACTGAGACGTGACTCTGCACTGCCTTCACTGCGGGTCGTATGGGGAAACTCAAGGTCGTTCAACGTGCTATGAAAAGAGCTGTGTTCGGGGTTTCTCTGCGTGATAGAATCAGGAACGAGGATATCCGCAGCAGAACTAAGGTAACCGACATAGCCTAAAGAATAAGCAAGCTGAAGTGGCAGTAGGCCGGCCACGTAGTTCGTAGAACCGACAACCGCTGGTGAGCGAAGGTTCTCGAATGGTGTCCCTGTACTGGTGCACGCAGTATGGGACGACCCCCCACTAGATGGAGCGACGACCTCGAGAGGTTTGTAGGGAGTCGATGGATGGCAGGTGGCACAGGATCGAGATGAATAGCACTCTAGAGGGGAGGCTTATGTTCAGCAGTGGACGAATATGGGCTGAGATGATTATATATATATGCATAATAACAAGCAATTACCACCTATGACACTATGAACAGTATATATCAGTATATATTTATAGTATGTATAATATGAGTATGAAAATGGATTAGTTAGAACCATCTTATATATCGAGTATTTATTACATTGTTAATAAACCGCTGTCTAGCTACGAAATGGCTTGTATAACGATATACTTTATAATCAACATAAAATAAAAATTCCATTACAACAAAGTCCAAAGCAACTATAAAACTACGGTCGGATTCACATGACAAACAAAAATTAAATTGCCGCTCTTATTACACATACAAACTACCACCATCTAGCGGCAAACACTCGAACTAAAACGAAATGGATCGATTGATCACGTGGAGGCGTGTCTGAGCGAGCGCTTCGAAAAAAAACAAAACCTGTCCCTAGCTCGAAGTGACGTTTTGTGTTTCTGTGCCGAGCGTGCTATTTATTATCAAAAATACCATCAAAGTCGCTTTAAAACACAAATATACTCGGTTTATATTCGTTATTTTATGTCATTGGAAAGCTATTTGATGAAAACGAAGTGAGTGTGATTAAAATCTGTCATCTGCGCGTACACAAGTGATAGTGTTGGATATCGGACACAAAACACGGGAAAAATGAGTGTTCAATGACACTAAGAGTGCGCAGTGAAATAAATATAGGATTATGTATATATATAGTGTTTTCCAAAACGTTTGTTCTAATATACCGAAGTGTTAGTGAGAAATGGGTGACAGGTTAAAACATCCATTTAAAGTTAAAAGAACATTATCACAATGGATTTGATCACAGATTTAGCGCCTCTGAGTGAGTATGTTTTTGTTTTTTGAAAGTTCAGAGCTGGGAAAATCTTTTCTTGAGCTTTTACATGTTAGGCAGTATTTTGTAGTTTTTATTTAACCATGTGAACGCATATTAAAAGTTTATGTTAACATTTTAAACATATTTTTGTGTTTTCCGTTTACTCTTCTGGACTTTTACGAAATTAAAATAAATTATAAATAATGTAGTGATATTAAATTAAATGTATTTTGGTCAGAGAGTCGCTCCCAATAACATTATTAGCATTGATACCTCTTAAAAATAGTTTGTTCGTTTCACTGAAGATTTTCGACCCTGTTAAATTTACCAAAACTTGATATTATATTATCAATCCATCTATAATTTCCCGCCAATACCCTTGCGAAATAGGCAGAGAGAGGCGAGCACAATATAACTCGCCCTTACACCTCATTCACTTACTTGATGTTCATAGCTCATCTCATGCACGGTCGCCGGTTACTAAGGCGGCTGAATCTCCTGATAAAACACCGCCAATTTGATCATGGGAAGTGAGTCTTGGCTTTCTTCTGCTCCTACGTTCAATTTATTTTTTATATAACTAGATTGGCAAACAAGCATGCGGCCCGCATTATATGGTAAGCGGTCACCGCAACCTATTGACGCTCGCAACACCACGGGTATGTTACTCGCGCGCTGCCAATCTTGTGACCTAAGGCTGTTTCGTCACAGTACCCTGTAATATTTTCTCTGCCATATCTCACCCTTCAAACCAGAACACAGCTATATAAATATAGCTGATTGGCGGTAGAAATAGGTGAGACAGAGGTACTCACGCAGACGAATTTTGTACAAAGTCTCCCTCTGGTACAATTGGTACTATTTTCATGTTATATCTCTTTCGTCAATATTTCCTATTGCATTCTTTCTACACGTCCGACCCAACGGAGCATGCCTTTTCTTATCATTACACCGACACTCTCTTTCAGACCAACTCTTCTTCATGCAATTTGATCTAACCTGGTTTGTGTGCTTACGCCACCAATTAGTTCATGCGGCCTAGCGCCGGCAGGCACCCACCCACTACCGTTAGTAGATGCAACATGCCGACGCTGCCATGGCTGCTCCGGTAGTCTCTGTCTCGACTGCTGCGGTCGTCCGCCACCTGGAACAGAAACCGCATGCCTCCACCACCGTCGCTGCCACGACTGGCCTGGTCGTCGCTGCGACACGATCGTCGATCGCAGCAGCCGAGGCAGATACTACCGGAGCAGCCATGGCGGCGTCGGCATGTTGCATCTACTAACGGTAGTGGGTGGGTGCCGGCCGGCGCTAGGCCGCATGAACTAATTGGTAGCGGAAACACACAAAGCAGGTTAGATCAAATTGCATGTAAATTTGACTTCCGCAACATAACCCCCGAATCTATTAACCAACTCTTCATCGTCATCATTGCGAACGCGGTCAGTAAGCTTTACTGCACAACTTCCTCCGCTTTTGCGTAATGCTCGCATCGAGACCGTGTTTATTCTATGTTCATGCTCTCTCTGTCATACCGTTTATTAGGGTCTTATAAACCTGACTTAAAAGAATCGTTTCAACAGCTTACCGAAAACTTGGAATTCTAAACATGGGGAAACCAGACCGAGCTTAGGTTAGGTCACACGTCTTTCGAAATATAATTTCTTGACGTGTTCCTCACGATGTTTTCCTTCACCGCCGAGCAAGTGATCACAAGTATGTACATAAACCCGAAAACACGATATTACATGTCAGGATTCGAACCGGGGACCTGTTGGTCGCAAGGCCGGTTCTTTATCCACTAGACTATCACTGCTTCGCTGGGCTGTGTAGGTCTGTCGGCAGTCGCTCTATGTAAAAGTCAGTATCTTCACCAAATCCTTAGGCTTAGGTAGCGGACCCCGCTAATCCTAATGGATTAGGAAACGGAATAACGAGAAGAAGAAGGAATTCTAAACAGAGTGAAGCGGTTCTTTCCGTATAGTCAGCTCTGTTCCGTACGCAAAGGGTGCTAACGGAACTCTTACTAACTACTACCGCTGTTGGTCCGTCCGTCAGTCACAGGACTGTATTTTGTGAACTGTCATGGGTGAAATATGAATGCGTGAAGAGGTTTTTAGAGGGTCGGCAACGCATGAGTGACGCCCCTGGTGTTGCAAATGTCCATAGGCTACGGTGACTGTTTAACATCAGGCAGGCCGTATGCTTGATTGCCACCTTAGTGGTATAAAAAAAAAAAAAATATGTCATACATGAAATTTTCAATGTGGCTACAGCCGCTAAGAACAAGTAGAAACTTGTGTGCATTTCACACGCGCAATTTACGGCGCAGTGTTCTCTCTGCCTACCCCGCGAGAGACCTGGCGTAAAGATATACATACATTACGAGTCGTCATCATCAGCCTGTATCTACCCATTGTTGGACATAGGCCTTCCCCAATGCCTTCCACCATATGCGATGGTACGCTTACCGCATCCAGCCGCTTCCGGCCGCTTTTTATTGATCAGTCTATCAGGGGGGGGGGGGGGGGGGGTCACTCTGCAGATGTGGCCGGCCCACTGTTTGCTGTCAGGAACTATGTCAACAACTTTAGTTCTCCGTGGAATCTCTTCGTTCCGGATTCGATCCTTAGAGAAATTGAGTAGGTCATTGCGGGGAAGATGCACTGATTACGAGTAAATTAAAACAGGACGAGCTCGGTGGCGCAGTGGTTAAACGCGCTGTTAGGCTACTTTGACACCAACGCTCGTGGGTTAGATTCCCCCACACAGTGCAAACATTTGTGTGCATAAACATGTCTGTTTGTCTTGGTCTGGGTATTTTCTATGTATAATAAGTATGTATTTACAAAAAAAAAAATATGTATTTACGTATGTTTATCAGTTGTCTAGTACCCATAACACAAGCTTCGCTTACTTTGGGGCTAGATGGCGCTGTGTAATTTGTCCGACAAAATTTATTTATTTATTTATTTATTACGATTAAATCCGAAAACACACAGTGATAAGTCATATTAGACAATTGCTGCACCATTTTTACTCAAAATTTCGTGCGCCATATGAAAGGTACAAAGGTCGAACAGTCTAGCTTTCCAGTCAGTCTTTTGTATGCCTCAGTGGCCGAACATGTAGAACTAATCTATACAGATAAATAAAATTGGAGTGTCTGTTTGTAATATTAAAATACTCGCTTTTTACTAAATGCATATGGATATATACACGGTACATATACCAAAATGAATATTTTTACAATTTTTGTATGTCTGTCTGTCTGTCCGTCTGTCTGTTTGTTCCGGCTAATCTCTGAAACGGCTGGACCGATTTTAACGGGACTTTCACTGGCAGATAGCTGATGTAATGAGGAGTAACTTAGGCTACCTTTATTTTAGAAATTTTATTTATTTTTATTAATATAAATAAATAATAAAAAAAAGTATTCCGCGCGGACGAAGTCGCGGGCACAGCTAGTTTATTTATATAACACCAGTATCCATTGTAAGTCACTCATGTTTGACAAAATAAAAAAATCTGAATCTGGATTGAGATGTCGCTGCGTGTAACCTTATCTTCAATCTTGTACTTCTAGTTATTCCATTAATGTTGGGCAGATCTCTCATTCTCATATCTTCCTCATAGATACCTCTATCAAATAAGAGATGTGAGGAATTCGCGCAAAGCGCAAGTGTTCACCTCTCCCTTTGATCCTGAATCTTTTAAGCAGGACTTGTACAAACCGTCAGGGTTGGAAACTAAGAGAGGTAGGGAGCATCAAAGTAGCCCGTCTAGGGAAGTACCTCCACCTCTCAAAAAACAACTAACTGGAGGGTTGTTGTGCTCCTGCACGTGAGTGAGGTCAGCAGTAAGCTCCTAAGAAGTTGTTGTGTTAGTAGGAGTAGCGGGCATCGCGCGAGTTATAGTTAAAGTGTTGCAAGCGTTCATAGACTATCATAACCGTTTTACATCGGTTGGGCCGTATGCTTGTATGTTTCCCGACTGGACAAAATCTGCACTTCACGGCTCTCTGCCTTAATAATTTGTAACGTTTTAATCAACTGCCTACTTTTGCACATTGAGGTTACATGTCTCATTGTATTGCCAAAATAAAGTTTAATAGATATGTATAATACTTACATTTGACATCTGTCACGACGTCTATAGTATTTGTATTTTTGACATTTGTCTTTTTTTTTTTACTGCGGCCCACCTGATGTAAAGCGGGTACCGTAGCCAATTAACGCTTGCGATATATTAAGTATCACTCGCGCGTTGCCTCCTCTGATGCTTACACTGCAATACCTTGGGAGCTTACTGGTGACCTCACTCACACGCAAGAACACAACAACCCTCTAGGGAGTTGTTATTTGGCTGCGGTTTTCTGCGAGGTGGAGGTACTTCCCCAGACGGGCTGCTTAGATGCGCCCTACCTCTCTTAAAACATCCAGACCAAGACAAACAGACATGTTCATGCACGCAAATGTTTGCCTTGTGTGGGATTCGAACCCACGGGCGTTGGTGTCAAAGTCGCGTCATTCACAACTGACCCACGGAGCTCGTCAAAAACTCGTTGTCTTGTCGGTAATTACATTCCAATAAATATGGCAGCTCCAATGTAAACGACGCTTTTAATTTTAATCCGACAAAAATTCATCCATCCCTCCCAGCAATACATTCATCCACCACCCACCGGGGCACCGATGCGGAATGAGAATGCCCAGCCATGCAATTCTCTAAGCGTCTCGTAATGGCTGTGTGCGTCGCTGTGATCACAGATGTCACAGCTTTGACATCGTCTACTGCGATCACGGCTAAATTATTTGGTATTCTATAAGGCTGTAAGCGTACGCGAGGCTGTTTGCCTTGTAGAATTCCAATTCCAAACGCAGCCTTGCGGCGCTAGTGTCGTACAACCATGAAAAGCGACACCAAAGAATTGCAATTTTGTGTTCAAGGCTGTAACAGCCGATGTTTCCGAGGATGTAAGTATGTTTGCTCTTACAGAATTGCATGGCTGGTGGGTTACAAAAGAATACTTTACCTGCAAAAAGCAATAAACGACCGGACGACTCCAGTTGCGGAGTTGTTAACAATGGTACTTCAAGACCGAGGCTCGCCGGTTCCATTCCCACTCAGAACAAACGTTTCTGTGCATAAACACGTCTATTGTATAATATTTTAAAACGCGGTAAGGCGCATTAGCGCTGTCCGAGTGGGGAAGTCCACCTCGCAGAAAAACTCTGCCAAATAACAACTTTGAATTAAAAAGGAAAAAATAAGGCAAACATATGTGCGCATAAACATGTCTGTTCGTCTGGGTCTCTGTGTTTTTAAGAGAGACAGGGCGCGTCAAAGTGTGCAAGGACGCAGTTTCGTATAAAAAACCGTGCCTTAGCCTTGAAACTAGGGCCTCAGCGGGGTGCACCACGTACACGTAAATGATACCTTTCTTGAAAAAAAAATCAACTATCAACAATTGTTTTTTTTTCTTTTCCAAAAAAAGCTAAATTAGTATTAGACATTATAGTTGACGAGCTCGGTGGCTCAGTCGTGAATGACGCGACTTTGACACCAACGCTCGTGGGTTCGATTCCCACACAAAGCAAACATTTGTGTGCATGAACATGTCTGTTTGTCTTGGTCTGGGTGTTTTAAAAGAGGTAGGGCGCATCAAAGCAGCCTGTCTGGGGAAGTACCTCCACCTCGCAGAAAACCGCAGCCAAACAACAACTCCCTAGACTAGAGGGTTGTTGTGTTCCTGCATGTGAATGAGGTCACCAGTAAGCTTCCAAGGAGTTGCTGTGTAAGCTGCAGAGGAGGCATCGCGCGAGTGGTAATTAATATATCGCAAGTACCCGCTTTACATCAGGTGGGCCTCGCGACGTAGTATAAACCAGTTGAGAATGCGCAAGCTTGCATTGCCAGAGGAACACCTGGCTCGTCAATTATATAACATTTTTTTTTTTTTTTAATTTGTTGGCCATTTTGACCATGTTCCTTAAGACATAGGAACGGTGTTCCTGAACATTCCTATTCTACTTTTTTATGCTGAATCCAAATCTGAAGTCAAAATTCAAATATTCGAAAAAAAGCGACAGACACCCATAGACAAACATATAGATTTCATATAGGAACGTTGTTCCTGAATATAGATATAGAATTCAACAGAAACTTTTCTTTATCGCTTGTGAATAACAAGACTTGTTTTGCGAAAGCAAATGAGTTTTTTGCTTCAACTTCAATCCAACGTAACACATTCTAACATATTTTCTTTAACATTTACAAATTGTTAATTTAACAGTAAGTGGTATTACAAAGTCCATGACGAGCTCGGTGGCGCAGTGGTGGAACGCGCTGTTACGCTGCTTTGACACCAACGCTCGTGGGTTCGATTCCCACACAGTACAAACATTTGTGTGCATGAACATGTCTGTTTGTCTTGGTCTGGGTATTTTCTATGTATAATAAGTATGTATTTACAAAATAAAAATGTATTTACGTATGTTTATCAGTTGTCTAGTACCCATAATACAAGCTTTGCTTACTTTGGGGCTAGATGGCGCTGTGTAATTTGTCCGACAATAATAATAATAAAATAATAAAAAGTCCATTTTTAAGTGTAGGGTGCATCATAGCAGCCCGTCTGCGGAAGTACCGCAGCCAAATAACTCCCTGTAGGGTTAGTGTGAGAGAGTCGTTGCGCGCGTCATTCTAACCGAACACGCAGGTTAAGCAACGGTTTACGTGCCCTCCGAATACCGGAGGAACTCGAGACATCGATGGGGCTGCCTCGACACTGCAGCGCATCTGGAATGTTCGTTGAGTTACAGTTTGAATATTGAGTTACACGACCATGAGAAAATGGTACACATCCCTGTTGCGCAGGTTCCGGGCCAGCCCCAACACCATCCTGAAACCATTTGCCAATAGGTTTGATTCTCAGTACATGAACCACTGTTGCATGGTGCATATACTGACAAATAAACAAACAATGTGTTTTTATCCAAATTATTAAGTAATTATGATTTTTTTTTGTACAGTCTAGTCTGTCTAGTCATGAACTGCACGGTAGGGAAAAAAAATTGTGACGATTCCAAACAAATGTAGCCATTTTTACGGTATAAAAAGATTTTGACTTTGACTTACAACGCCTGGTACTTAAGCTTAGGTAGCGGACCCCCGCCAATCCTAGTGGATTAGGAAACGGGGTACAAATAAAAATAGCCAGACCAACACAAACGGATAAGTTCATGTACACAAATTTGTCTTGTTCGGTAATCGAAACTACAACTCTTGGTTAAGATGCCCTTGTTAGCCAAATAGCTTCATTCAGTTAGCTTCACCGCAGCCAAATAACAACTCCCTAGAGGGTAGTTGTGTGAGTCAGGTCATCAGTAAGCTCCCAAGGAGTTGCTGTGTAAGCAGCAGAGGAGGCACCGCGCGAGTGATAAATATCGCAAGCGTTAATAGGCTACGGTACCCGCTTTACATCAGGTGGGCTGTATGCTTGTATCTCTCCCGACGTAGCATAAAAAAAGCCACTCGACAACCGGGCTCGTCTTCTTCCTAGGGTTATCATGTTTCCTGGTCCATTAGGAGTGCGGTCCTAAGGCTAAGGATTTGGCGAAGATACTATATTATTAAATTTTTATTTCGGTGTAAATCCATAGTAATACACAATTTACTTACTAGCAATATTAGGTGCGACTTATGTTTACATGTTAGTCCAGAAAATACAGGAACAGCGCGAAAATTATCAAGGTATTGCCATATACCGTGATTATACGTAGTGGCTGGCTCTGGTAACGCACACTGTCCTTATAATGCTCCCAAAGAGGCTTCAATACAGTGTCTCATTATATTACAATCAAAACGAGACGCAATTACCTCCAGAATGCTATTCGCACTGCCCCGCACCCGCTGCAACAGAGGCTGCTTTTTTTTTAACAATGGCATGAAAGCCATCAGTGTGGGCTTCAGCCATACCTGACGCACTGCAGTTACGAGGCAGCCCCGATAGCATCCAATGATTTTGACATGGAGCGATTGCCGTCGAGACATCCACAACACGGAGAGACATGCAGATCTTTATTGGCAGAGCTGCGATAGCCAGCGGAGCCACATTACCCTCAAAATTGCCGTTTGGGGTAGACTGATGTCATCCAGCTAGCGTTTAGACGGTAATAGTGAGAAACTCCAAAATCGACACACTAATAGCTAACATATTGTAGTTTTGTATCCTTTAATTTGAAATTTAAATGTTCGTTGGTGAGGAAGAACGGTCCAAAATCGTTCCAATTAGAAAAAAAACATATGGGAAAACGTATGGCCGGCCACTCTGCAGTGCAGAGTCTGCACTGCACTCCCATCAACAGAAAAAGTAACAGCACTCGTCGCTAGATGTCGTACAGGGTTCCATATATTTTTAAAAAATTAAAAAATTAAAAATAAAATATTTAAATATTTTTTAAATTTAAAAAATATCAGCTCTGCCTGCACAGCTTGCTGTTATTTACTAGTTCTGTTAGGTCACACGTCTTTCGAAATATAATTTCTTGGACTGTTGTAATTCTTGGATTAGATGTTTTTCTTCACCACCGAGTTAGTGCAATTTGTTGCCGGCGTGGAAAGTTTTCTGTGAGGCGGAGGTACTTCCCCAGTCGGCGGTCAACCGCAGCCAAATAATAGTTCCCTGAAGGATTGTTGTATTCCTGCGAATGGAGCACCCTTTTAGGAGCTTACTGGGTACTAGTTTGCTTTTCTTCGCTTTATAGTTGTTTTGCTGTGTTACCAGCAGTGTGGTGCGACACAAACCAATAAATCACTTGGCTATGCATGAAGGCACCCCGCGCTCAAAAAACCGCTCAAGTGCGAGTCGGACTCGCGCACGAAGGGTTCCGTACCATTATCTATAAAAACGAGCAAAAAGATCACGTTTATTGTATGGGAGCCCCCTAAATATTCATTTATTCGATTCATGAGAATATAATAATAATAATAATAATACGAACTGTTGATGTTCCTGCATGGCAGTTGAGAATCGAGCGGCGTATCAGTGTGGCTAGAACCCTCATTAGTAAGCTAATCTGCTTTAGGCTCGGAAACAACCGCCCGAGAATTATGCGCTTTGTGGACCAGGCATTTGCCGGGACTAATATTAGATCCCAGGATTACATGCACTGGGTCACAGAGCGCATAGACTTCCTGAAGCAGAAAGTTTATGCATGGGCAAACCGTATTCGACGGTATAGGGAGCGTGTAGATCGGTACTGTCAGAACCGCCTCTTCCAATGCGACCAAAGGAAAGTATACCGAACTTGGGAGAGACCGGCCAACTGTGTGGTTGATGGACAGCTTCCGAATGCTGATTCCATATCACAATTTTGGCAAAGTATTTGGTCGGTGCCTATCAACCATACCGAAGGGCCCTGGATTGAAGTTGTGGAGCAAGCATGTGAGTTGATTGGGAACATGGAGGCTATATCTATTAGCCCCCAGGACGTTAGCTGTGCAATCCGATCGACACATAACTGGAAAGCCCCAGGGCCGGACGGATTGCACAACTTCTGGCTTAAGTGGTTCCGTCACTCACATGCTGTCTTGGCAACCCAATATCAGGAAGCCCTTAAAGCTGGATCTCTACCAAGTTTCATGACCACTGGTGTAACTTTCCTACTATATAAGAACGGTAGTACCACGGACACTAAGAACTATAGACCCATTACATGTTTACCAACTATTTACAAACTCCTTACATCCATTCTGACCTCTAAAATTACTAAGCATATCATTGCAAATAACGTTTTGGCCACCGCTCAGAATGGATGCAGGGCTGGGTCCCGTGGTACTAAAGAGCTTCTCCTCTTTGATATAGCCATATGCCAACAGGTCCGCCGAAACAGGAAAAATCTCTCTGCTGCCTGGATTGACTATAAAAAGGCCTATGATTCGGTGCCTCATTCATGGCTGAGACGGGTACTAGAGTTGTATAAAGTAGATGCAACTCTATGCTCGTTTCTCAGTTCGTGTATGAGGCAGTGGACCACAGTCCTTTGTCAACCAGGATGTGGAGCTTTTCCTGGATTGGTAGACCCAATAAGGATCCAACGCGGTATCTTCCAGGGTGACAGTCTCAGTCCGCTGTTGTTTTGCCTAGCTCTGAATCCCCTTAGCACTCTGTTAAGAGATTCAGGGCTGGGTTTCCGACTCCGTAGAGGGGGTGAGATTATTTCTCACCTGCTGTACATGGATGACCTCAAATTGTTTGCACCAAAGAAACATGAACTGGTTGAGTTGCTGAAAGTTACTGAAACTTTCAGCAATGCTATTGGTATGGAATTTGGTGTTGACAAATGTGCGGTCATTCATGTAGAGCGGGGTAGAGTTGTAATTTCAGATTGTTTGCAACTCTCAGAGACAATATCCCTCAGCCCCCTCTCTGAAGTTGAAACATACAAATACCTTGGTATGTCGGAGTCTTTGGGTATAGCCGATGAGGACATAAAACAATCGGTGACGGAGCGTTTCTTTGGTCGTCTGACAAAAGTATTAAAAAGTCTTTTGTCAGGTGGCAACAAAGTACGTGCCTTCAACGGTTGGGTTATGCCCTTGTTAATATACACCTTCGGCATACTAAGGTGGACGCAGACTGAACTGGATGCCCTGGACGTGAAGGTCCGAAAACTGTTAACGACGCATCGCATGCATCACCCACGATCATCGGTGATGAGATTGTACATCCCACGGAAGTGTGGGGGTCGTGGCTTTTTAAATGTCAAGAACCTACACAACCGTGAGGTGTGCAATCTCAGGGATTATTTCCTTCATTGTGAAAGTGGGATGCATTACGACGTTGTAGCAGTTGATAAGGGCCTTACGCCGTTATCCTTGGCAAATGAGAACTGGCGCAAACCATTGGTGGTTACCACCCAGAGCCGCAAGGACATATGGAAGAGCAAGGAGCTACACGGGCGGTTCTACAGGGCTCTTAATGGGTCTGATGTAGACCCGCTCGCGTCGGTGGCCTGGCTACGTTTCGGTGACCTCTTTGGGGAAACCGAAGGTTTTGTCTGTGCAATTATGGATGAAGTTATCAAGACGAATAACTACCGGAAGTATATCCTGAAGGACGGTACGGTCGACATTTGTCGAGCATGCCACCGTCCCGGCGAGTCACTCAGGCATATAGTCTCCGGTTGTTCTCATCTTGCTAACGGCGAGTACTTGCACAGACACAATCAAGTAGCGAGGATTATACACCAGCAACTTGCACTTAAATATGGCCTTGTAAGCTCTGAGGTACCATACTATAAGTATGCACCAGCGCCAGTTCTCGAAAATGGCAATGTCACGCTCTACTGGGACCGATCTATCATCACAGACAGGACTATTGTCGCCAATAGGCCTGACATTGTGTTGATAAATCGGGGGGCGAGCCGTGCAATTCTCGTTGATGTCACCATTCCCCATGATGAGAACCTCGTGAAAGCCGAGAAAGAAAAACTTTCTAAATACTTGGACTTGGCTCACGAGGTTACCGCCATGTGGCGTGTGGACTCAACGATTATTGTTCCGATAGTCGTGTCAGTAAACGGACTTATAGCGAAGAGCCTCGACCGTTATCTTGAGAGACTCTCGCTTGACAGTTGGATCAAGAACCAGATTCAGAAAGCGGTTCTTTTGGACACGGCCCGCATTGTGAGAAAGTTCCTCACTATGGAGCCCTAACCACCGGTAGCTTGGGTCTTCGCTCCGCTACCGGCGAGTGCCCATTTTTTTATATTTTTAAATGTATTTTTTTGCGATATTTTATATTTAAAAATATAAAGATTGTGATGAAATAATAAAATAATAATAATAATAATACAGCCTGGTGACAGACGGATGGACGGACGGACAGCGGAGTCTCAGTAATAGGGACCGTTTTACCCTTTGGGTACGGAACCCTAAATTGGTGTTTCTGCATCTAAATATCTCACTGATTCGAGCCTACGGAACAATGGGAAAATATTTCAACCAATAAGCCGATTAGTGGTGCCATGTTGATCCGCGATCTAGCCAATAAGAGCTTGGCGTTCTACTTTAGCCCCCGACCCGTAGCGGTGAATTGAAGTGTAAAGCCAAAGATTTCCAATCATTTTTGTCCCGTTTAACTAACGTTTGAATCTGATGGACCCCTTATCGACTCATGGGGTCGATATAAACCACTTTGGGAAGCATGTGTATATGCGATACCTACTTCCTGTATGTATGTATCTTCACGCCAGGTCCCTTGCGAAGTAGGCAGAGAGAACCGAGCGACTGGGTCCTTACATACATCATTCGCTTCTTTAACATGCCTGTATTCATACACCCTCGCCGGTTTCCTTCTGATAAAACATGACTAATTTGGTCATGGTAGGTTAGTCTTGGTCTTCTTCGGCTCCTGCATCCTTCCACTTTCTCATCGCATAATTTGTTTACTTCCTGTATTGCTACCTAGGCTACGGTGACCACATTTTTATACCACTTGTACACAAGTGTATGGTGGGCCGTAAGCTAGTTTGCCTCTCGACATTGTACAAGAAAGTCGTCGCTTAAGTTCTAACACCGCGAAACTCATAATGGTCGACTTTTGAGGAGAACAATTACATTTTGTGCCTCATTGAGTGCCGGGAGAAATATGTAAATTCATAAAAAAAACAGTCAGCATATGTAAATCAGCGACATATCGAAAGGTTGACACGTTATAGACCAACAATATTGTATATCAAAATGGCGCAAAGTACTATATCAACGTACAGTTATTTATTATAAGTATTATAACACTTTGCTCTAACAAAGAGACAAATGATAGGGTGGGATCGTTGAAAGAGATGAATATATATCTTAAGACATTTATGCTCTGTGGAAAATTACATACGTACAGCCGCGACTAAATGCGAGTTGGGCAATTACTTTATTTTCGTATTGCCATTCTAGAGCGTGTACGACGTATCTATAACTATAAAAACATCTTAGAAGTAAATATTATTTTATATCAATGTAATAATTTGTCATTTCGAAAATGTGTTGTATTCAAATCTAATTTATGATTGCACTATTTTAAATTGATTGCCATGACATCTAATCCTGATTTAATAATCTTTATGTATAATTTAATGATTCTGTATTTGGTTGACATTGGATATATCTTATTTTAATACGAAATGTTGCATGACTTTTGGTAGAATATGGCTAAGTTCTATGACAATTTTTTCCAACACTATAATTATGTACCCATGTTCGCAATAAATATATTAAAAACAAAACAAAAAAAGCAAAAAAATCTGTTTATTTTTGTATTGTTTAACTATTCAATACATTTGTTTTAACTGAAAATGTATAAATAACGCGTCACCATCGGATAAAATTCTTGTTTTTCATTGGTCAAAGGGTCCATCTTGCGATCCTCTATCTATGACATACGTAACTCAAAACAACCATTTTTTGAGTTACGCGGTGTTAGAACTCAAGCGACGAAATAAATGTTGATATTTTTTCTTTTCCGAGTAGTTGTAAAGTGGTGGCGTGCTAGCTGACTTCCCGTGGAACAGGTTTTGTTCCGCGACGCGCTAGCCTCAATACACTGGTGAACTCCCACGGACGACTAATAAATATGACTATGTTGCTATGTTTTGTATGAGACGCTGTCTTAAAACCAAACTTAATGACAAATGTCTGGAAATGATTCAGCACTGGCGACCATCCAATACTTGAAGTATCGCTCGCGTGATGCCACCTCTGCTGCTAACACAGCTAAAGGCTTACTGGAGACTTCACTTATTCACAGGAACACAACAAGGGAGTTCTTATTTCGCTGCGGTTTTCTGTGAGGTGAATGTTTATCCCCAGATAGGCTGCTTTGATGCCCTAAACACCCAGACCAAGACAAACAGACATGTACATGCACACAAATGTTTGTCCTATGTGGGAATCGAAACCACGAGCGTCATGTCAAAATCGCCTTATTAACCGCTGCGCCACCGAGCCTACTTATCATCAGGCAGACTTCATGCTTGTTTCCACCTTAGTATAAAAAGTCCTCAGTGTCAGAATTGGTTTCGAGAGTAACCATGCTGGTCTAAAGGTTATTCGAGACGTGGCCCTCAATTGCCCTAACAACAGTATCGAAATCCCGGTCTCGGCTCCTTACCACAAATGGATAATGATAACAAATTGATCTATTGTACATCCATTCGTGTACATCGATACGCCTTGACACAGTTTTTGGATGGAGCTGTCCACTGCTGATGTGGTTAATACATACATATCATCACGCATCTCTCCCATTGGGGTTGGTAGAGACTATGGAACGCCAGGTGCACCGATCCAAACATACTTCCCTCGCTTCTTCCACACTCATCAACCTCTTTATGCTCTTCGGTTTTGGGTGCTTCTGATTTAGCTTTTTTTTCTCACTCGCGCGATGCCACCTGTGCTGCTAATACAGCCTACTCCTTAGGAGCGCTGCGCCAACAACGAGCTCGGTGGCGCAGTGGTGAAACACGCTGTTACGCTACTTTGACACCAACGCTCGTGGGTTCGATTCCCACACAATACAAACATTTGTGTGCATGAACATGTCTGTTTGTCTTGGTCTGGGTATTTTCTATGTATAATAAGTATGTATTTACAAAAAAAAAATGTATTTACGTATGTTTATCAGTTGTCTAGTACCCATAACACAAGCTTCGCTTACTTTGGGGCTAGATAGCGCTGTGTAATTTGTCAGACAATATTTATTATTTATTATTATTAACTCCTTAGGAGCTTACTGAAGTAACTCACTGACACGCAGGAACACAACAACCCTCTAGGGAGTTGTTACTTGGCTGCAATTTTCTGTGAGGTGGAGGTACTTCCCCAGACGGGTTGCTTTGTTGCGCCCTTCCTCTCTTTAACACATCACTAATTTGATCTATATGTGTGCGTCTAGGGGCGGCCCCAATTATGTAGTTCGATATGTTGTTAACCTATATCTTCACAACTTCTTCCTAAATTTATCTCATTTCTGTTAGGATTGGGGTCCGCTACCTAAGTCTAAGGATTTGGCAAAGATACTCATTTATAGCGGCTGCCGTGATACCTCGTGGTATTGCTACACAGGACAGGACAAACATTTGTTGCGGGTGTTTATTATTAGTTTCTGTTAAAATTTAATTAATTGACGAATCAACCACGCAAAATATTACTTGACATGCCAAATGTGACGAATTTATGTACAGACATGACACTCGTACCAAAATTTAAAAGACTATCCACCAACGTATCAAAAGTTAGACACGTTATTCACCAACATTATTGTATTTTAAAATGGCGCAAGTATTACTATATCTACGTACAGTTATTTATTGTGACAGTGCTCTAACAAAAACACAAATGATAGGGATAGGGGGATACCTGTCGTTACAAAGAGATGAATATAAGAAATTTATGTTTGCGAAGTACGTGTACAGACGCGACGCGAGAGCGTGTCCAACTGAATGCGAGTTGGACAATTACCTTACTTTCGTATTGCCATTCTAGGGCGTGTACGACGTATCTATAACTATAAAAACATCTTAGACCGTAACACTTAGCGTTTGCGTCACCCCGTTCCCCTGGGGTGATCGCTTCAGATGAAGCCTTTATAGCCTTCCCGGCTAAAGGCAGTCCCAGGGGGTGTTTTAGTCAGTGGAAATATGACATAACCAGTTCGTTCGCACGAAATGGTATCTTTGAAAGATTTCACCTCCTCCCTCACTTTTTCCGGGGGGTGCCCCTCACGGAAGAATGACCAATGCACACCCAGGTGTGGGTCGGCCCTTCTTTTGTGGGTCTTCAAATTTCTTGGGCGAAAATCAAAGAAAAAAAATAACACTTAGCGACAGTTACGTCGCCGTTCCTGCCTACGAGAAAACGTAACTCGGTACAGGCCGGAGGGTTTACTATATTTATCTCATCTCTTTGAACGTCCTTTAGGTGTTTTCAAGATAGGGCGAAACAAT
Organism: Pyralis farinalis; assembly: GCA_947507595.1. NCBI lineage: Eukaryota > Metazoa > Arthropoda > Insecta > Lepidoptera > Pyralidae > Pyralis > Pyralis farinalis. The sequence continues at coordinate 7,026,168 of OX382263.1, forward strand.
CAGGCAAATACAGTCCGTGTAAGGAAGTACATCTACCTCACAGAAAACCGTAACCAAAAACCCGTGTGACGGAGGTCACCAGTAAGCTCCTAAGGAGTAGCTGTATTAACAACAGAGATGGCATCGCAAGTGTTACTTAATGTCTTACAAGGACCGTATGCTTGTATACTTCCCGACGTTGTAAAAAAAGCCCTTCACAAGCCAGAAAGAAATCATTTCTTACGTTACGTTAATTAATGAATGAATGAATATTTATTTGCAATTAAAGGTCATACTCGATTCGACGAACTCGGTGACGCGGTGGTGAATGACGCGAGTTTGACACCAACGCTCGTGGGTTCGATTCCCACACAGGACAAACATTTGTGAGCATGAACATCTCTGTTTGTCTTGGTCTGGGTGTTTTTGAGAGGTAGGGCGAATCAAAGCAACCCGTCTGGGAAAGTGGTGGAGGTCCACCTCACAGAAAAACCGCAGTCAAATAAACTCCCTGGAGGGTTGGTGTGTTCCTACGTGTGAGTGAGGTCACCAGTAAGCAGTCATAAACATGAAACCTAAAACAGTTTACCATCAGACAGGCCTTACGCTTGTTTGCCTTTCCAGTGGGATAAAAAATAGCTAAGGGTCCTCATATGACACTGGCCGTAATGATCGTGAATCACTTCCACCATATTGCAAAATGACGTAATAATTTCTTATTAGAAACCTAAACTCGGTATGACACATGGCCCAATGAATAGCAATACGCTCAAACGTATTTTAAATCTAGCAGCGTAATGCAAACGTGTAGAGTGGGATGGGTAGATACGATACGGAAATACCTGCAGATGAAAGAGTAGGACGGAGAATTTTATACGTCCAAGTATTGTCAAGGTGTACCGTTAGAAACGTTCCCCAAGTTATAAAGGTTCTTCCACACCAGTGTTATAAAACGTAATTTAACATTTAGGATCATCATCTGCTAAAACAATTAGTTGTCTGTTGTTAATTGTTCTTTGTTTAGCCCTGTGTACCAGGGGGTGTAGAGGGGAAATCTGGCACTATATGTATTTGGTGTGGGGGTGGGTTGGAGGGGGGACTATATATATATTCCTAAAAGCCACCGGACTCTTTCTGTCACGCGGCATTTAGACGTGATTAATCCTCGGATTCATCCGCCTCAATGCACCCCATACTGGACTGCTCGTTACTTACGTAGGTGTTGTACGTACTTGGCGGTGCGGACGCCCCCAATGGCCGGAGGGTCCTATCAGTGGTAGGCTGCGTTCAGACGTGATTAATCTCCGGATTCATCTGCCTGAATGCAGCCCAAAGTCAATCTAGCATATGTGTTGGTCTTGTCCTGCGTTGGCCTTCTCAATGTGTGGTACAATACACATTTCGTTCCTTGCGTCTGTTTGTATGAGTGGTCTAACATCTGTCAGTCAGATTACCACTTCCACGCCGCCGTTCAATGGTTTTTGACTAATTCGAAAGCGGCATGCCAGAGAGACAACCCGGTTGATGGGTGCAATTACAAAAAAAATGTGTTCGTCTCGGGACGCCGGACAGAAGTGATAATTTAAACTAATCCGCTGCCGTATGCGTGAGAGAAAGGAAAGCCAGACAGACTGGCGCCGTAACGCGTTACGTAATGAAGCGGTTTACCCTCCCATAAGAAGTTATCACTTCAAAAACAAAATTAATAGTAATAAAATTAATATTATCGGACAAATTACAAAATGCCATCTAGTGCCAAAGTAAATGAAGCTTGTGTTATGTGTTACTAGAAGACAACTGATAAACATACATAAATACTTTTTCTTTTGTAAATACATACTTATGATACATAGAAAACTGCCAGACCAAGACAAATAGACGTGTACGTAACACATTGTAACATTTGTACTGTGTGGGTTGAACTTCGCTCAGCGTATTCCATATTGTTTGTGATGATCCCGTTTTTTTTCAGCAACACCTACGTTATATACGTATATATACTAGGCTAGGCTAAATGTATTAACTAGGTATACTACGGGTACGGGTAGTTAAACTATGTATATACAAAATTTGATCCAAATCGTTGGAACCGTTTCTCGAGATACACGAAGTATATTTAAATATATAATAGTTGCCGGTTTAAAGTAATAGAATTTTATATACCTAGTAATTAATTCATAATAATTTAATTAATACATTCTTTAAAATTCTAAGTACAAATGATCTATAAATCTATAACTTCACGTCAAATCCCTTGCGGGGTAGGCAGTGACAACCGAGCGCCACGTGACTCGATCCTTACACACCTCACTCGCTTCAATAATATTTATTGCTCTTCTCATGCACGCTCGCCGATTTCTAGGGCTCCTGACATCACCTTCTGATAGAACACGACCATAGTAGGTAAGTCTTGGCCTTCCTCGGCTCCTACATCCTTCCACTTTTGCATTGTATATCTGCTTCGTTATTCTTTTATCCTGCATTTTTAAAATTCAAGGTAATGATAACATTGAAATATATGTTATATAGCGTTTCGCGTTGTGTAACGATCTTCAACGTTATAAATCGTAACCACGTATATAAAACAGTTTATAACTGTATAAAACAGTTATAAACTTCTGTGTGGCAGCACCTTTACACAAGCAGTGACGTCACTGCCTTATGAAGTAAATAAAATATTATAATTTTGTTTTTTTTGTGTGTAAAGTTTGGGAAGAGCTCTAACTGCTTGTTACTCTATTAGAAAAAAAAGCTGAAGAATTTTTATGCAGCGTCGCGAGGCATACACGCTTGCGACCCACCTGATGAACGCTTGCAATAGATTAACTAGTAAATAACAGCAAGCTGTGTAGGCAGAGCTGATATTTTTTAAATTTAAAAAATATTTAAATATTTTATTTTTAATTTTTTTAAAATATATGGAACCCTGCACGACATCTAGCGACGAGTGCTGTTACTTTTTCTGTTGATGGGAGTGCAGTGCAGACTCTGCACTGCAGAGTGGCCGGCCATACGTTTTCCCATATGTTTTTTTTTCTAATTGGAACGATTTTGGACCGTTCTTCCTCACCAACGAACATTTAAATTTCAAATTAAAGGATACAAAACTACAATATGTTAGCTATTAGTGTGTCGATTTTGGAGTTTCTCACTATTACCGTCTAAACGCTAGCTGGATGACATCAGTCTACCCCAAACGGCAATTTTGAGGGTAATGTGGCTCCGCTGGCTATCGCAGCTCTGCCAAACATTTATTTTATTTATCAACTTACAACTACTTTTACAGGTTTAGGTCCCAATACAATAGTTGTGCTATTTTATCGCAGCTCTGCCAAATATGGCTTGCACGATGCCTCTGCTAGCAAAGCAATTCCTTAGGTTTTATACTGTTGACCTCACTCGCTAGAACACAACCCTCCGGGGCGTTGTTATTTGGCTGCAGTTTTCCGCGACGTACAGGTACATACATACCAAGGCACGGCCATGTTCATGGACACAACTGCCCTATGTGGGAATCGACCCCACAAGCCTTGGTATCAAAGTAGCATTGCTAACCACAACTTCATCAAGCTCGTCAAAATTTCTGTCTATATCTTCATGCCAGGGCCCTTTGCACGGTAGACCGACTGCCACGACACGCGGTCCATGCACACTCTTTATATACCTATATATATGTGTATATACGTATACTGTTAAGTCTTCACAATGTGCACATATTCAAATGAGGGAAACTATACCTAATCTTGTCGACAAAAACCACATCTAAAAACCAGTTGCAAATGCGCAAGCTTGCATTGCCAGAGGAACACCTGGCTCGTCAATTATATTACAATTCAATTTTTTTTTTAATTTGTCGGCCACTTTAACCATGTTCCCCGCGAGCCTCAAAGGAGGCTCGGAAATGTATGGATAACAGTATATAACGGTCCTTGACCGGTTTAAGAGATAGGAACGGAGTTCCTGAACTATTTTACTTTTTAAGCTGAATCCGAATCTGAAGTTAAAATTCGAATATTTGAAAAAAAAACGACAGACAAACATATAGATTTCATATAGGAACGGTGTTCATGAAAATGCATTTTTATGTCATTTTGAAAATTATGATTCGCAACTGTGACCCCAGTGCAAACAAAAAGGTGTACCTTTTAAACTAAATGATCCATTACGTTGAAACAAACTCAATAGAGAGGTAGGGCGCATCAAAGCAGCCCGTCTGGGGAAGTACCTCCACCTCACAGAAAACCGTAGCCAAATAACAACTCCTTAGAGGGTTGTTGTGTTCCTGCGTGTGAGTGAGGTCACCAGTAAACTCCTAAGGAGTTGCTGTGTAAGCAGCAGAGGAGGCATCGCGCGACTGATAAATGTTACACGCGTTAATAGGCTACGGTAACTGCTTTACATCAGGTGGATCGTATGCTTGTATTCCTCCCTACGATGTATAAGAAAAAAAAAAACAATAATGATTGGAAGTAATTGGGCGTCTCTATAAAATCAAAATTGAGGACTAAACTGCACTCCATTGAAAATTATGTGCAAAAATCTGTTCTTTTTTCAACAATTTTTACAATAATTGTAAAGTTTCTCAATAAAGCGCCCTCTTTGCATACATTTTTTATTACATTAAGTTCTCTCCATCGTATTAGGCACGTAATAGTAACCAGTTGAGAATGCGCAATCTGGCATTGCCAGAGGAACACCTGGCTCGTCAATTATATAACAATTTAATTCGTTTTTTTTAATTTGTCGGCCATTTTGACCATGTTCCTTAAGAGATAGTAGGTTGGTTTTTCAGACATTCCTATTCTACTTTTTTATGCTGAATCCGAATAAGAATTAAAATTTGAATATTCGAAAAAAAGCGACAGACACACACACAGACAAACATATAGATTTCATATAGGAACGGTGTTCCTGATAATTGCGTATTTATACCTCATTCAAGCGGTTGCCGTGCCTATAAAGGCTTACAATAATAATACATAGTAAGGTTTGGCATTCCTCGTCTTCGACTTTCTTCTATTTTCTCGTTGTATGTTTAGTCATTCTTTCCCCTTCCATTCATTGTACAGAAATGAACAGAAGATCAATGCGTCAATCATCAAGTGCCACAGATTTTTGCGCAACGCTCGCACCTAACGGTATTAATTACTGTGCATTATTCTCATGAAGTATGACTTGCCGAATTGCCGAGTTGTCATAAACGGGTGTATTTAACAGGTGTACAGTGATTATTTGTCACAATGTGAGTTCTAGCTCGTTTTGTCCCATTGTTTGTTCTCGTGGGAAAGCGTTATTGTTTGAGATTGTTGAGTAAGATCATACGTATACGATAATATACAGTGCAGTATCTAAATTTGATAGAATAGTACATATATACTAAGACTAGTATTGTCTTAGGTTTTCGCGATTGTTACACATTGAATTAAACAATTTTTAACGGAAGTATCGCGTGTTTTATTTATTTTGTTGAACCTGACGTTTCGAACGCTTTGCAGCGTCCGTGGTCGCAGGGAGACTGAGCTCAGGTTCAACAAAATAAATAAAACACGCGATACTTCCGTTAAAAATTGTTTAATTCAATAGACTAAGACTGTTGGCATCGTAACAAACAACTCCTCTGAACACAACCCATTAAAATTATTAAGCAAAAAAGGACAAAATCCTAGTGAACCACAAAGGGCGCCTGCCGAAACGCGCCCCTCCTTTTGATCCCTTCTTCCTAGCTTTATCCCGTTTCCTAATTATTTTGAACTAGCTGCGCGCGGCACCGCTTCGCTGGGCGTTCTTTTTGTTTTCAGGAACACCGTTCCTATATGAAATCTATATGTTTGTCTGTGTGTGCGTTTTTTTCGAATATTCGAACTTTGACTTCAGATTCGGATTCAGCATAAAAAAGTAGAATAGGAATGTTTAGGAACACCGTTTCTATCTCTTAAGGAACATGGTCAAAATGCCTACAAATAAAATAAAAAAATTGAATTGTTATATAATTGACGAGCCAGGTGTCCCTCTGGCAATGTAAGCTTGCGCATTATCAACTGATTTTTTTATCTTTTTAACCCAGAAGTTTCATCACAATCGGATGAATGGTTTCATAGTCTATAACAGAGACAGGTAGAAACATTTTTTGTGTTTTATATATTAAGATTGACGTGGTCCGCTAGCGAAGATTAAACATTTGTCGAAGATCCCGATTTTGACATAAACGACTACCGTCACACCTCCACATCATCCATAGAAAGCTGTAGTTTGACATGTATATGTTACTGTAAAAGAACCCGAACACGGTAAATCTTAGGTTTTACCAGTAAATCTTAAGATTTACCGACATCAGTTGGTAAATGTAAGTTTTCGAGATCGGTGGCTCAGTCGAGACGCGACTTTGACACCAACGCTCGTGGGTTCGATTCCCACACAAGGCAAATATTTGTGTGCATGAACATGTCTGGTAAACATGGTTGTAGTCCATAATGAATATAAAAGGAAAACTCACGGCTTAGCAGGCTTTACAGGTTAACGAGTAATAGTCGATGAACTGATACCATGAATTTTCTTTTATGAAAATGTACAAATGTCATAGAAAATTTTGCACTTATCCGCACTAAGCGTTTTGCTTCCTAGTTTCTAATTTGAACGGCCAAGCTGTGGAATTCCTCCTGACATACATAGGCAATTTCATACTTAATTTGAATTTCATTCATAATTCCGACATTTTACACTAGATGGCGCTGTTCACAAATTAGTATACTTATTTTGAACAATCTTAGAGAAGTCAACCGGTTGTGGCCGTAATATTCCCTCTTGCCGTGACGTAATAACGGCCCACAGGGGCCAACTACATAGTCAGTGTAAAAACAAATCGAGTGTGCTTTAGACCACACGACTGAAGTAAAACTTCTTTAGCTCCATGGTGTGATACAGACAATAGGCCTGCACTGTGTCTTAGATATACGAAACTTAACTCGCTACGACAGAAAGAGAGAATGAAAATTTGTGCTCGCACCTCTCTCTCTTGCTCCTACAGTAATATACGAAACGTAACTCTCTCTCTTTCTATCTTCACAAACTGATATCTCCCTCTCAACGTCCGTTCGCCTCGCCTGATCACACTTTTCGTAACGCTCTCGTCACGCATTCACCCGCTTACTCCCCAAGTCAAGCGTGTGTAAATAAGTTTTACTTCTAAAAATTGCCTTAATATTCATTTGCCTATGCGTTTAATGAGTTCTGGATCTGGATAGTCGTAGACCAATGCTCAGTAAGTTTGTTTTGAATGGCAAAAAAAATCGAATAGTCTTGATTTTCCTATTATTTTAGACAACTATCTATTTTTTTCGCGAGCATAGCGAAGCAAATATGGAACCCTACACTGTGCGTGACCCGACATGCACTTGGCCGATTTTTAATTTTTGATATTGGGTTATCTTATTACAGTTTTAGTAGGCATCTCTATGAAAATAGAATAAAACCTATGTTATTCGCTGACAATAAACCTTTCTATATATGTATAATATTTTATAAATCATACAAATAATATAAATATATTTTTTATACAACGTCGGAAGGCAAACAAGCATACGGTCCACCTGATGTAAAGTGGCTACCGTAGCCTATGAATGCTTGCAACACATTAAGTATCACTCGCACGATGCCACTTTAGACGCTGACACAGCAACTCCTTAGGAGTTTACTGGTGATATCACTCACTCGTAGAAACACAACATCCCTCTAACGAGATTTTATTTGGCGTCGGTTTTCTGTGAGGTGAACGTACTTCCCCAGACGGGCTGCTTTGATGCGCCGTACCTCTCTTAAAACATCCAGACCAAGACAAACATACATGTTTATGCACACAAATGTTTGTCTCGTGTGAGAATCGAAGCGTTGGTGTCAAAGTCGCGTTATTCACGACTGAGCCACCGAGCTCGTCAATAAATTTGTGGTGCATTGCCCACCGGGTTCCGAATCAGAACCGTCGTTTTATTTAATATATATAATTATATATAATAATAATAAATTATATTTCTATATATATAAAAATGAATCCCTATTTCCTTTGGTCACTCCATAACTTGAGAACGACTTAACCGATTTCATTCATCTTTTTTTTGTTTGTTTTATAATACTTTATAGAAGGTTCTTACGGAATGAAAAATTAAGAAAATTGCGCAGAAAATTGAAGTATATCAGAAAACTTAACGACTATTTTAATTTCGCGCGTTTAACTGCCAATTGTATTTCGTATGTTCCCATGTCGGAAAACCAGCAATATTATTTATTTAAATATATTATTTTAAATATTTATTCCAGTTTGAGGTTCCAGAACAACGTCTGACGGGCCAGCCAGTAATTATATATAAAACAGTTTATAGGCTTGTTCTTTATTCACTACGTCGCCGCCGAGTCGTGTTTATGTTTATTGTTTGTATACTGCATAGAATAATTTTGCGTCACGGTACGTTGAATAGGAAATATACCAACGTCAGATAGATGAGGAAATACGAAATTTATTACCTGTTCTTATAATGGTTTATATTATAATACTAGCTGAAGCCCGCGGCTTCGCACGCATGAGATTTGGGCTTTTAGTAGCCTTCGTATGCGACTGTTATAAACTGGGTGGCAGAGTTTAAACGTGGTGGTTCTCCATGGACCTCAAATTCTTTCTGTTTAAAAAAAACAAAGTTCAGGGTCGTAGATGCAATCATAGAGCTATTCACTTTTCATACAGCGCCATCTATTGACCTTTACGGGAGGCAACATATAATTATTTTATTTTTATTACATAATAAATGCGTAGTTATTTTATGTCACAAAACATACGTAATCTGTGAAAATAATAAAATAAAACTGCAAAGTCCCCCGAAGGGGAAGATATTTCCTCCTAATATTAACAGTTTTTCATTTTTTACGCAGGAACCCTAAATATTTACGGGATAAAAAGTACCCTACATTCTGCTCTGAACAGTCCTCTACCTACCAATGAAAGTCCCGTCAAAATCGGTTCAGCCATTTCGAAGATTAGCCCGGACACACAAACAGACAGACAGACAGACAAAAATGTTAAAAATGCGTATTTAGGCTTTGGTAACGTGAAAATAATAATATGAGCTTAAGATAAAGGCTTTATTTTGAAATCACAGACAGACACTTTTTATTTATATGTATAGATTACTATAGGTAGGTATTACAAAATTTTGCAAGTATCAAGGAAGGATCGCGTGAATGAAGAATGAAGAGTTTAAAAGAATCTCAAAAATGTAAGGAGTTGCTGTATTAGCAGCAGGCTTTAGCATGTATTGCTAGCATTTCTTTAGCATTGTTTTACTTATACTACGTCGGAAGGCATGCAAGCATACGGCCCACCTGATGTAAAGCGGACACTGTAGCCTATTAACGCTTGTTATATACTAAGTATCACTCGCGTGATGGCTCCCCTGCTTCTTACACAGCAACTCCCTAGGAGCTTACTGGTGACCTCACTCACTCGCAGGAACACATCAACCCTCTAGGGAGTTGTTATTTGGCTGCGATTTTCCGTGAGGTACTTCCCCAGACGGTCTGCTTTTATGCGCCCTACCTCTCTTAAAACATCCAGACCAATACAAACATGTTCATGCACACAAATATTTGTCTTGGGTGGGAATCAAACCCACGTGTGTTGATGTCAAAGACGCGCCATTCACGACTGCGCCACTGAGCTCGTCTAGCATTCATGGGCTACGGTTACCACTTTATATCAGGTCGGACGTTTGCTTGATTGTCAGCGATTTGAATCTGCAGACCGATGGGATAACATTGGTTAAAATATTCTCCAATTTGGCAGTAGGTTCAAATCGCTGAGACATTTAAGTGACTAAAATATTCTCCCATTTGACAGTATCAATCAACTTTCATCCATAATTTCAACGACTCTTTCACCATCATCATTACCAGCATCATCATCGCCAATCTCTAAAACTCAAACACACACGCACACTCGCGCAAGCGCCCTGCGCCGCTTAAACCAAACAAGACACGGTCAGGGTCACGTGTCCGTGATCCTGACGCGAGTTTAACATTTTTTACTCATCCCAAAAAGTGCACAACGCCGCTTAAGAAGTTTTCACTTCAAAAATATTAGCAAATTCGATGGTAGGCTAACTCAATGAACTTGGCTGTTACTGAAATGGCTTATTATTGAAATATCATGAAAACTCATGAACATATTTCATCTTTCACTATTGAGTTGGATAAAAATTGGAATATGGAGACACTACACCTCTTTTTTGATAATATTCCCCTTAAGTTAAGAAGAGAGATTTAACCTTTGTGTGTTACGACGGGTTGTGTTCTCAAGAATTGTTCGATATGATGCCGACAGCTTCTTTTTAATCGACTTCAGAAAAGGAGGAGGGAGTCTTCTTCTCAATTAGTTCTCAATTCTACGTTTTTTGTTTGGTAGGTCCATACTTCAGAGGTGGTCCCATATAAATTTTATCGAAATTGATTCCGCGCTTTTTGAGAAAATCTATTTAAAAATAATTTATTTACAATCGCACCGTTCGCCGACGGCGGGTAGTGCACTCTCACACTGGTTGCCTACTGTGCAATCTCAGAAAAGTTTTCTTCCGAGAACTCTCAAGTTGTTGAATGCGCTTCCAGCCGAGGTTATGTCAAGGGAGTACTGCATTGGGTCCTTCAAAAAAGGCGTGAAAAGGTTTTACTGGGTCGTCGACGCATGCGTGACACCTTTGTTATTGCAAATGTCCCTAGGCTACGATAACTGCTTACCATCAGATAGGCCGTATGCTTGTTTCCCACCTTACATACACACATCATCACGCCTGTCTCCCAATAGCCTTGGCAGAGACTATGGAACGCCATGAGCACCGATGTGAACATACCCCTCTCGCTTCTTCCACACTCATCAACATCTTCATGCATACTCTTCGGTTTTGGGTGCTTTTGATTTGGTCCTTTTTCAACACATCACCAATTTGATCTATGTGTGTACGTATACGGCGGCTCCTCCCGATATCTCCATTCACTCTTGCCTGATACATTTCTTTCGTAACTCTTTTGTCATTCATTCTTTCTAAATGACCAAACCGTCTCAATATACCCTTTTGAATTTTTGTCGCTACATCATCTTTCATTCCACATTGTTCTCGTATCGTGCTATTTCTTACTCTATCAATCATCGCGCAAAATTTGTGGCGTAAGGCGTGTAGACCGTAGTCGCAATGATGATGTTAGAAACAGAGTTGGTCTGAAAGAGAGCGTCGGTGTTAAAATAAGAACAGGCATGCTCCGTTGGTTCGGACATGTAGAAAGAATGCAAGATGAAAGAATGACGAAGCAGATATACAATGCAAAAGTGGAAGGATGTAGGAGCCGGGGAAGGCCAAAACTTACCTGCCATGACCAAATTGGTCGTGTTCTATCAGGTGATGTCAGGAACCCTAGAAACCGGCGAGCGTGCATGAGAAGAGCAATGAATGTTAAAGAAGCGAGTGAGATATGTAAGGATCGAGTCACGTGGCGCTCGGTTCTCTCTGCCTACCCCGCAAGGGATTTGGCATGAAGTTATAGATACATAGATAGATAGATAGATCAATCATTGTAACTCCAAACGTACTCTTGCTGCGCTCATATTATTCTTCGCCGTTCACCCTACATTCATGCTTCTTCTGCCATACCAATGTTTCACTGCCGTACATCAACGTAGGCGATCACACTGAAAAAAAAGATTAGTTGAATTTACCAAAGAAGCAAAGGTAAGCTATTTTACTAGTAAACTTTGTTAATTCATGCAAAAATTTGTAGTTAAATTTACAAATATATTACGGTTGGTCTTCATACAAAAGTATTTTGTAGCTATCACTATTTTAAATGTATAATTTACCGCTAATAAATGGATTGTACATATAATATGGTACAGTTTATCATACTAAATAATACATTTTATTATTTTTACTGGTGCTTCATTAGCCTTTTTTGATTAGTAAAATCAACTTAAGTCAAAGGTAGGACCCAGTTCAACCGTCGACTTTGGTGAATTCTATTAGGAATCTGGGAAATCCAAGTAAACATTTGTTTCAGTGCAATCATAATTTTGCCACCTTAGTGGTACAAACAGCTAAATGACAACTCCCTAGAGGGTTGTTGTGTACCTGCGTGTGAGTGAGGTCACCAGTAAGCTCCCAAGGAGTTGTTGTGTAAGCAGTGGAGAAGGCATCACGCAAGTGATACTTAATATATTACAAGCGTTAAAAGGCTACGGTAACTGCTTTACCGTGGGCCGTATGCTGGTATAAAATAAAAACAAATATATATTTCCTAAGACTCTATTCCACGTAGTTTCCTAGGAATCGAACTAACAAAAACATGTTAAAAAGTTGGTTTTCCGCCAATTCTAAGGTCATAAAACGGATATTATAGTGATGAACTGGGTACCAGACGGTCAGATAACGTCCTGGTTAATGCTAATAGAGGCACAAAGAGTCCTCAACATAGGCACGGCTCACTCAATTTCGTACTAACGGCGATCGCGAAAACTCTCGACTTGTGTCAACATGAAAATGTGATGATTCTAAACTGTCATATGTATGTATGGCGTAGTGGTAAAAGTGAAATTTGTGTGATGTTGTGCAGCCCGTTCTGTATACGTGTGTACATATGACAAGCACGGCGGCGCAGCGGTTAATAACGCTACATTGACACCAAGGCTCGTGGCTTCGATTCCCACACGGGTCAAATATTTGTGGAACATTTAAGTTAATCTTGGTCTGAGGTTTTCTACGCATCATAAGTATGTGTTTACACAGAAAAAAATGTATTTGTGTATGTTTATCAGTTGTCTAGAACCAATAACACAAGCTTCGCTTACTTTGGGATGCATAGCGCTCTGCAATTTGTCCGACATTATTTATTTAAACTGTTACTTAGTTACTTTTGATATTAAAATATTATATTGTTATACTTAATGTTTCGTTGTCATTTTTAATTTTCCATGTTGAGCAGTGGCTGTGTCTCCAAGGCTTGGATTTTTTTTACTTGAGACAGAACTGTAATAATAAATGTTTATTGAAAGACAGTTATTACGGTTAATCGCAATTGATTTCCAATATTCCAACAATAAGAACTTATTATATATTGTGCCTTGACGAAAATCTGACCTGGTACCATTTAATCTGACCATCGGTCGAGTTCCGCTGAGTAGAGTTGAATAAGAGAAACGATTCATACATCAAGGTCTTAAAAATCAAGGGTTCCCTACATAATGTGTAGAAGTTGTGTCACGAAACTCACGACTGCCGAAATTAGGATGAGGGCCTTATGTTGTAGGTTTTTAATACAACGTCGGGAGGCATTCAAACATACGGCCCACCTGATATCTTCGTCTTTATAGCGTTATCCTGTTTTGTTATCCATTAGGATTGGCAGAGTCCATTACCTAAGCCTAAGAATTTTGCTAAGATGCTCTTTTTTACATGGAGCGACTGCCGTCAGACCTCCACGACCATGAGGGAATATCAGACCTTTCTTAGGTAAGGACAAGTCTTTGGAAATATAGTTTTACGAAACATATTTTTTTGAAAATGAACGCTTAAATTTAATATCACTGCCGCGATGTTGAGTGAGTTGGTTTTGGCTGCGGTCTTCTGTGAGGTGGAGGTACTACCCCAGTCGGGCTGCTCTGATGCGCCCTACCTCTCTTAGAAACACCCCGACTAAGACAAATAGACATGTTCATGCACACAAATATTTATTCTGTCTGGGAATCGAACCCCACGAGCAGAGCTATATATATGTATATCTTCACCCCAGGTCCCTTGCGGGGTAGGCAGAGAGAACCGAGCGCCATAAGACGCGGTCCTTAAACACTTCACTCGCTTCTGTAACATTCATAGCTCTTTTCATGCACGCTCGCCGGTTCCTAAGGCTCCTGTTAAACCTTCTGATAAAACACGACCAATTTGGTCATGGTAGGTTAGTCTTGGTCTTCCACAGCTCCTACATCCTTCCACGCATTGTATATCTGTTTCGTCATTCTTTCATCTTGCATTCTTTCTACATGTCCGAACCAACGGAGCATCCATTTTTTATCCTAACACCGACACTCTCTTTCAGACCACTGCGCAATATTTGTGGTGGGTATAACGCTTGCTGACCACGTTCAAAATGATGACGTACGAAAGAGAGCTATATACATAAATATCATTAAGTTCCAGCTGTATGTTGCAATTGTTTATCAGTAGCCGCTTAACCGTAAAAACGTAACGTAACGTTACCTCCTAAATATCTCAGCGATTCGAGCCTGTGGGAGGATATTTTGAACAATAAACCAACTAATGATACGGATCCCTGATAATCAACCTTGTACGTACAGGCAACAGTTTCGTTTAATTTTCTGCATTAATGCACTTTAAACCTTCACCAACTTCGAAGTTTTCGTAGTCGCACTGTTATTGAAGGTCTCGTTGAAGCGAGGTCTATTCACTAGTAGAACATTCGCGATTAGTTCGCGTGATTAGAAAAATAACTTATCTAATTAAAAGCCTAACCTAGTTACTCCTTGTTTTTATACAACGTCGGGAGGCATACAAGCATACGGCTCACCTGATGTAAAGCAGTTACCGTAGTCTATAAACGCTTGCAATACATTAAGTATCACTTGCGCGATGTCACCAATTTCTTAGGCAGCTTACTGGTGACCTCACCCAAACACAGAAATAAACAACCCTCCAGGGAGGTGTTATTTGGCTGCGGTTTTGTGTGAGGTGGAGGTACTTCTCCAGACGGCTTGCTTCGATGCGCCCTGCCTCTCTTAACGTACTTTTGTAACTTATGGTGAACGTAAATAACGAACACTTACAAATAGCACTGTAGCATATCTATGTACTCGTATATCTTCACACCATGTCCCTAGCGGGTAGGCAGAAAACCTACCACCATAAAACGCGGTCTTACACACCTCGCTCGCTTCTTTAACATTCATAGTTCTTTCATGCACACTCGCTTTAGGCTTCTGGCATCACCTTCACCGTCATGGTAGGTCTTTATTTCCTCTTGAATTCTTAGTCATCTTCTTAGGGTTATTTCGTTTCCAAATCCATTAAGATTTGCGGGATCCGCTACCTGATCTTAAGGATTTGGCAACGATACCTCTTATTGTGGACGACTGCCATCGAATCTCCACAAACCAGAGGAAAAATCGGACATTTCTTAGCGAAATATATTATTTCTTGAACGCTGGTTTCCTCGGGATGTTTTCCTTCACCGCCGAGCGAGTGATAATTACAAATATATACTCATCATTACCAACAAATAAGTACGTGATGCAATCGTATCTAATTATTATTTTTCTTTTTAAGGTTCCGTACCCAAGGGAAGTAAAACGGACCCCATTACTGAGACTCCGCTGTCCGTCCGTCTGTCACCACGCTGTATCTCTTGAACCGTGATAGTTAGATAGTTGAAATTTTGTATGATGTATTTCTGTTGTCGCTATAACAACAAATACTAAAAAACAGAATAAAGTAAATATTTAAGTGGGCTTCCAATCTTCCATACAACGAACGTGATTTTTTTCCTCGTTTTTGCTTGATATTGATAACGGCGATAGGTAGACGCTTGAAATATTCACAGAATATTTAGTTATATATTCACTTTAAAAATAAATAATTAAATTAAAATAAAACAAATATTTAAGGGAGGCTCCCATACAACAAACGTGATTTTTTTTTGCCTTTTTTATAGAACGGAACGGAACCCTTCGTGCGCGAGTCCGTCTCGCACTTGGCCGGTTTTTTTTCTTCTATCTACACTATAGATGAAATTTGTTATTTCTACATTTAACTGTGGGTACCTTCTGTAATGAATAACACCCATGTATTTTTATTTTTCTTTATTCCTTTATACTCAAACGTTAATTAGCGAGGTGCCTCCTCGAACAGCTAATGTTATAACTTAACAGGAGGCACCTGCACAATTACATTGACACCAGCGCTCGTGGGTTCGATTCTCACACTGGACAAACATTGTGTGCACGAACATGTACGTTTCTCTTGATATGGGTGTTTTAAAGAGAGGTAGGGCGCACCAAAGCAGCCCGTTTAGGGAAGTACCACCACCTTCCATTAAACCGCAGCTAAATAACAACTCTCTAGAGGGTTGTTGTGTTCCTGTGTGTGAGTGAGGTCACCAGTAAGCTCCCAAGGAGGTGCTGTGTAAGCAGCAGAGGTGGCATCGCGCGAGCGATACTTAGTGTATTGCAAGCGTCCATAGGCTACGGTAACCGCTTTACATCAGCGGTGGGCCGTACGCATGGCTCCCGATGTATGAAAAAAAAGCGTTTATGTGTTTCGGCATCCACTCCACATCAGTTATTGACGCTGTCTCGAAAACTAATCGAAATTTTTTAACTCAAAATGTACGGAATCCGAGAGAAAACTTTCCAAATTCATTTCGAATATGACTTTCCGAGGCTATGGGAATATCTAATAAGACTTTCCGAGACTATGGGAATACCTCCACAGTTTGAGCATTTGATTAGTTTGCCTTTCGATATTGTACAAAATATATTTATTTCTGTTATTCAATCTGTTTGTCGAATAACATAAAAAAAATCAATCGATCGATCTGTTTGTCGAGAGCTCGATGGCGTCGTTGCGCATGTCTTTCTAACCGAACACGCAGGTTAAGCAACGTCAACCGCAGCCTGTCTATGGCTGGGTTTATCTATCTCGAGTTTCTGCGTGCTTGGAGGGCACGTAATGCCGTCGGTCCTGGCTGTTGTCGATAGATGTCAGTCGTTAAGCTAAGTTAGCGGCCCTCGGGCGGCTTGAAAACACTGGCATTTGAGCAGCGCGGTGGAGTATGCTCCAAACCCCTTCGGTTGAAGTGAGACCCGTATCTCTGCAGTGGGATGAGTAAGGGTTGATGTGGATCTGTTTGTCTGTTAAAAAAGTGACTAGTGGGGTCTGACAGGGTCGCGTCTTGCCGCGCCCTGCTCTCTCTGCCTACCCCGCAAATGTTCTGGCGTGAAGTTATAGAACACAGTTTAACTGTCATTAGGTTATATATTTTTTTCGACATTAATGCGTAATTTATACTTTCGTGTCGAAGATAGGTACCGCGTCACGACACGCCAATAACACGATTACAGAATGATGTCATTGTGTACAGGCTGTGCAAATAAATTAAACTGACAAATAATAATTATAATAAAATCGATGGCGAATTGTATTAGGTCGAGGGAAAAATTATTTCGTTCGTTCGTTTTATATACGAATTCAAGATATTTTTTAACCGACTTAAAAAAAAAAAAAGGTTTTTTAACCGACTCCAAAAAATGGAGGTTCTCAATTCGGCTGTATTTTTTTTTTATTGTTTCATGACTCCGTAATTGATAAACCGATTTTTAAAAATGTATTTGAAAGAGTGTAATTCCAGATTGGTCCCATTTTTTTTCATATCATGAAATTTAGTTCTGATAGTGGGGTTCACGAAGATTTGAGAAAACTCCTCAAATATCATAGGCACACATATAACGATTTCGGTATTTATAGCAAACGAAAAGAAATATCGAGAATTCGCATTCAGAAGTATCATTTTTTTAGTTAAATAGAGCTGGTAAAGATGGCCATCGGAACTTTTCAATGTTGAGCTGAAGACAGATTGCGTAGCTTTATCATTTCGTCGTGAGGCCGATTCAATAATTTGTAGCCGTCCAAATCTGACAAAACTACATTTGGAGTCGGTTTTTTTTTTGTTAAAATTTTCGTTATAGTTTATTTACATTTGATTGTAATATGTATGCGCCACTTTGTTCGATAACCTTTTGCCGGTTTGCCTTGTTCCATTAGGATTGGCGGGGTCTGTTACCTAAGCCTAAGGATATACTGATACTGATTTTAACATGGACCTACTGCCGTCGTCTGACGGACGGACCTCCACGTCCCAGAGGGAGAACCAGATCATTCTTAGGTTAGATCACACATCTTTGGAAATGTTGGGCGTGTGGATTTCCTCACGACGATTTTCTTCACCGCCGAATAAATCTGTCTTTATTAACGTCTCAAAGGTTGGTAAAGATTCTTTGTGGAATAAGTCCGCCTGTGTACCATTGTCTCTTTTAGTAATTATGTTTCTCTTATTTCACGGGTTTTAATCCCGGTCATTTGATAGACGTGCGCGGGGATATGAATCCCTTCGAAAAGATTGATGTAATGTATTATACCCGCTGTGACCTGCTCTAGGGGATATCAATAGGAGGGTATACCCACGAACAGGTCACGGCAGGTATTGAGACTATTGCAATGTGTCGGAAATAACCGAGTTATTGAAATGAGATCTGGAGGGATTATTAGCACTGGGCTATTGCAGAAGAGGGACGGATGACATATCTGATTATTGTATAGTTCGTAATGTACATTAAAGATATTGCAAACAAATAAACTTTTTGACGAGCTCGGTGGCGCGGTGGTTACTAACGCTAATTCGTCACCAACGCTCGTGGCCTCGATTCCCGTATAGGACTCACATTTATGTGCGTGAACATATATATCTGTTTGTCTTTATTTAGGTGTTTTTAAGTGAGGTAGGGCGCATCAAAGCACCGCGTCTGGGGAAATGTTTCCACCTCACGGAACGCAACCAAATGACACCTCCCTTGACGATTGTTGTAACTGAGATCACCAGTAAGCTGCTAATGAGTTGATGCGTTAGCAGGATATCATAAGGTGGCATAGCGCGAATATTACTTAATGTGTTACAAGCGTTCGTGGGCTACGGTAACTTCTTATCATCAAGTGAGCCGTATGCCCCCCGATGTTGTAAAGACTGAATTAATTATAGTTACTTAATTGCTATTCGTCCATTTGCCATAGAAATTAACTGTACCTAACTTAAAAATACAACAACAATCAATTTTGATTTGAGTGCGGTCTGTTTGTGTATCACTGGTTCATAACTCGTTAACTAGATGAATTATACCCCCGAAAATTGGATATGTTGTTCTTTTTTATACAACGGCAGGCATACAAACATACGGCCCATGTGATGTAAGTATCACTCGCGCGATGCCACCTCTGCTGCTAGAACTGCGACTCCTTAGGAGCTTACTGATGACATCACTCACACGCAGGAATACAACAATCCTCCGGGGAGTTGTTATTTGGCTGCGGTTTTCTGTGAGGTGGAGGTACTTATCCAGACGGGCTGCTTTGATACGCTCTTTTTTTTATACTACGTCGGGAGACATACAAGCATACGGCCCACCTGATGTAAAACGGATACCGTAGGCTATTAACGCTTGCGATATATTAAGTATCTCTCGCGCGATGCCTTCTCTGCTGCTTACACAGCAACTCCTTGGGAGCTTACTGGTGACCTCACTCACACGCACAACAACCCTCTAGGAACTTGTTATTTGGCTGCGTTTTTCTGTGAGGTGCAGGTACTTCCCCAGAAGGACTGCTTTGATGCACCCTACCTCTCTTAAAAACACCCAGACCAAGCATGAATGTTGACCCCAAAACCTTTTCTCGTCCTGGTAAATGGTGTGTTAATGTTCAGAGCTCATTTAGTAGAATTATCTATCTATAACTTCACGCCAAATCCCTTGCGGGGTAGGCAGAGAGAGCCGAGCGCCACGTGACTTTGTCCTTACACATATATACATCCTTTCATATCTCTTACCTTCGGATAAAACACGATCATGTCACGTGCGAGTGATACTTAACGTATGGCAGGCGTTCATGGGCTACGGCACAAACCAATAAACCACTCGACTGCGCATGAAGGCACCCCGCACCGCTCACAAACAACGTTGTGTTTTAGCGCCTAAATATACCAGCGATTCGAACCTACTGACCAATGCGAGAATATTTAAACCAATAAGCCATAAGTGCCGCCATGTTGATCCTCGAAATAGACAATAAAAGCTACAACACATTCTACTTTATCCCCCGACATGTAGCAGGAGTTTTTTTAGTACACGAAATCGTAACGTTTGGTCTCCACAGGTTATTTTTCTTTATACCACTAAGATGGCAATCAAGCATACGGCCTGCCTGATGATAAACAGCCACCGTAGCCTATGGACATTTGCAACACCACTCATGCGTTGTCGACCCTTAAATTCTTTCTACATGGGTTATGGCAACCGCTTTAAATCAGGTGGGCGAAGCACGTGAGCCTGTATACCTTCCGACATTGTATAAAAGAAATAGATATTAACAATAAATAACCACCCGCTTTGACATTCTTAACTCTTTTAAAAATTAAATTTATAATACCAATTCATTTTAAAAACAACCTGTATATAACTGTTTTGATCGGAACTATACGTCAACGTGACATTAGCCAGTAGCGACGCATCAGCACGCGTTCGCAATTTAAAATCTTCACTGTGATTGGTCCGTTCCAACCACCGTCAGGGGGCTAGCCCCACCCATATCTTATACTCAGGTGGTTACTAAAATGTTTGATCGATATCCGTAGATGACTGTACGAAATACCCTTGACTGTATACCAACCTTGAATCTCCAGTCTGCTAGCAAATAACTAAATTTAATTATTATAATATATAATAAATAATAATAATCTTTATTTACTGCTCACAAGGTTTACAATAAGTTTACATAGTTCTTACGATTGTAACAAATAAATGCTTGTGAGAGTCAGGAGTCTGAACTAGGCCGAGGCCTGTGCTACAGAACTCCTGGCTCTCCCTGTTAAATCTTATTTTACAATTTTTGGCAGAGCTGCGATAGCCAGCGGAGCCACATTACCCTCAAAATTGCCGTTTGGGGTAGACTGATGTCTTCCAGCTAGCGTTTAGACGGTAATAGTGAGAAACTCCAAAATCGACACACTAATAGCTAACATATTGTAGTTTTGTATCCTTTAATTTGAAATTTAAATGTTTATTGGTGAGGAAGAACGGTCCATAATCGTTCCAATTAGAAAAAAAAACATATGGGAAAACGTATGGCCGGCCACTCTGCAGTGCAGAGTCTGCACTGCACTCCCATCAACAGAAAAAGTAGCAGCACTCGTCGCTAGATGTCGTACAGGGTTCCATATATTTTTAAAAAATTAAAAATAAAATATTTAAATATTAAAATTTAAAAAATATCAGCTCTGCCTACACAGCTTGCTGTTATTTACTAGTTATTCAAGTAGGTACATATTATGTCTATGTTTCTAAGGTGACCTGATAGAGAGCAGTGATTGCCTAGTGGATAAGTACCGACCTTGTACCAACAGGTTCCCGGTTCGAATCCGGGCATGTACCTACCACTAAATTCGTGTTTTCGAATTTATGTACATATTTGTAATTATCACTCGCTCGGCGGTGAAGGAAAACATCGTGAGAAAACTCGCACGTCCAAGAAATTTTAATTGGAAAGACGTGTGACCTTACCTAAGAATGATCTGGTTTTCCCTCTGGGTTGCGGAGGTCTGACGGCAGTCGCTCCATGTAATATACAGTATCTTCGCCAAAACCTTAATCTTAGGTGACGGACCCCGCCAATCCTCATATATTAGGAAAACGAAATAACGCGAAAAAGAACAAGGAGATTTCTAAGGTGGCCTGACCTGCCTGATGGAAAACCGTAACCATAGCCTATGGACACTTGCAATATCAGCGTTATATCATACGTTGCAAACCAAAATCTATTCACGCTCTTTTTTAAACTCATGCTTCAGCAGCTTGTTAGATTTACTTTGGCAGTGAGATATTTCTCTGGACCTCTCTAGAGGGTTGTTGTGTTCCTGCGTGTGAGTGAGACCACCAGTAAGTCCCATGGAGTTGCTGTGTTAGCATCAGAGGTGGCATCGCGCGAGGAATAAATACTTGATGGATTGCATGCGTTTATGCGCTACGCTAACCGCTTTACATCATGTGGGCCGTATGCTTGTATTCCTCCCGATGTTGTATATAAAATAATGAAAGTAGAACTAAGGTATCCGACATAACCCAAAGGATAAGTAAGCTGAAGTTACAGTGAGCCGACCACGTAGTAAGAACCGACAACCGCTGGGGAAGAAATGTTCTCTTCTGTTCTGTTCTGTTCATGGATGTCGCCCCCGTACTGATACACGCAGTGTGGGACGATCCCCCACTAGATGGAGAGACGACCTCGAGAGGTTTCCAGGAAGTCGATGGATGCAGGCGGCACAGGATCCAGACGAATGGCATTATAAAGGGGGGACCTATATTCACCACTGCACGAATACGGGCTGAGATGATGAAGGTTTTGCTTCAAAAACTATCATGGCTGCTGCAAGTAACTAAATAAATATTGTCGGACAAATTACACAGCGACATCTAGCCCCAAAGTAAGCGAAGCTTGTGTTATGGGTACTAGACAACCGATAAACATACGTAAATACATTTTTTTTGTAAATACATACTTAGTATACATAGAAAATACCCAGACCGAGACAAACAGACATGTTCATGCACACAAATGTTTGTACTGCGTGGGAATCGTCAAAGAAACGTAACAGCGAGTTTCACCACTGCGCCACCGAGCTCGTCGAAATGAATGAGCACAATGAAAATGAAATGAAAATAGAAAGGCATGAATGGGTTTTTAAAGGGTCGGTAACGCATGAGTGACATTCCTGGTGTTCTGTCTCTCACTTTGCCAAGAGGGGAAGTCACTTCGAAAACTTCCTACTCCTACAAATTTCTTCTGATTCAATTCGTTGTGAAATCCAAGGCAGCTGTAGTTTAACCCCCGGGACAGCAATGGACTTCACTGTTCATTGCCTTTTTGGTGGTCGCCGCTGTTAATTCTGGCTACACAGGGGACACAGTGGTGGCAATGAGTGGTGGACCTGTCCCATCCTTGGGGTTGCAAATATCCATATGCCACGGTGACTGTTTACCATCAGGCAGGCCGTATGCCCGTTTGAAATTAGTTAAAAAAAAAACAAATACAATACAATGGCAAAACATCAACATATTCGTAGTAATTCTTTTGTTTCTCGTAAAATATATTTTTGGTCCTTGAAGAAGGGCTGTTTTGAAATCAATATGCATGTTGGGGCTCGTGAAATTATCATATCACCACGTCACCGCGAGACCGTCGCCCGGGCGACCTGGGTTGTTGGTTCGATTCCGCGTGGAAAATGCCGCTTCTGTTATGATGATACCGCTGTAAATATTGACTTGAAAGTATGTCGATTGTGTTTATGATCACACACACACAATTTTTGTGCGCAATGTGCACGACATTGCGCACAAAAAATGAGTGTGTGTTTCCTACCAAAGGAAGACTTGGATCACCATTAACAATGAAGAAAATAAACCTGTGGAGCGCCGAAGAAACCGATATTACGTAGTAACTCATTTCACCGCTAAATATCAAGTTGCAAAGTAGAACGCTCTCTTATTGGCTAGTTTACGAATCAATATTGCGGCATATATCGGCTTATTGGTTAAAATATTCTCTCATTGGCCAGCAGGCTCAATCGCTAAGATATTTAAGCACAACGTTATTATGACCGCTATGTGCCTTAATGCGCAGTCACGTGGTTTATTCGTTTGTGCGATTGATGCTAAACGGGGAAGACGAAAATAACTCCCAAATTTTTAATTAACAATTTCATATACACCTGCGTGTCGAATTAGCCGTATCAGTAAACAGTGGATATTCCCACGCCCACAATTATCTTCACGGTTTGCCCAGGGGTGGGCAATGATCGAAAACGACCTGGCAAACAAATCGTTTAAGTAATTGTACTAATTGTCGCGATTTGCCCGAAGGTACGGTCCCTACCGTTCGCGTTCGCGTTTGACCAAGGTAAACATAATTTGTTTACATATGTTTACATTAGACACTATTAGTAAACATCGATTCTTATTATTACCTTGAAGGGCCCGGGGAGTTCTTGTTTGGCTGCGGTTTTCTGTGAGGAGGTATTTCCCCATTCGCATTGTTACCTCTCTAAGAACATCCATACAAAGACCTAGTCCATAAGTTCTGTTACTTCATAAAAAAATAAATTAATATGCATTTATTTTTTTATGAAGTAATATAATCTTAATAAAACTTATATGTACATATTTATGGAAGTCTCAGCAAAAAATAAATAAATGATTCTATTCGAAATGACCACCTTTGGCTTTGATACAGGCCTTTAATCGGGCCACGAATCTATCTATGGATTTAAGCACTGTTTCCATGGAAAATTTAGCCACTGCTTGCCCCAGAGATTTCTTAAGAGACACAATGTCGGCGTGTCGTATCGAGTAGGCCATGTCCTCTAAAACTGACAATAATTTGTAGTCTTAAGGGATTCAGATCTCGGCTAGACGAGGGCCAGTCTTCAGCTCTTATAAAGTCAATTATAAAGAACGTTGGTTTAGAGCCATGCTTAGGTAGTTCGTGCCATGGGACCAGGTGCAGAGTCCTGCTGGAAAGTCCACGGTACATAGTATTGTCTTAGGTTTTCGCGATTGTTACACATTACACGGTACATTTTTAAAAAGTGTGTTGCTGAGAGGTTTAACGACACATCCAGTATTTTGATACACTTTGGCTGAAGAGTTCACTCTTTTTTCACAAAAATGAAGCTTTTTGACTCCTGACGCAGCCAAATAACAACTCCCTAGAGGGTTGTTGTGTTCCTGCGTGTGAGTGAGGTCACCAGTAAGCTCCTAAGGAGTTGCTGTGTTAGCAGCAGAGGTGGCATCGCGCGAGTGATACTCAATGTATTGCAAGCGTTCATAGGCTACGTTAACCGCTTTACATCAGGCGCGCCGTATGCTTGCATGCCTCCCAACGTTTTATAAAAAAACAATATAAAAAAGAAATTGTATCTATACCTTTTTAGGGTTCCGTACCCAAAGGGTAAAACGGAACCCTATTACTGAGGCTCCGCTGTCCGTCCGTCCGTCCGTCCGTCCGTCCGTCTGTCACCAGGCTGTATCTCATGAACCGTGATAGTTAGACAGTTGAAATTTTCACAGATGATGTATTTCTGTTGCCGCTATAACAACAAATACTAAAAAATAGAATAAAATAAATATTTAAGGGGGCTCCCATACAACAAACGTGATTTTATTGCCTTTTTTATAGATAATGGTACGGAACCCTTCGTGCGCGAGTCCCACTCGCACTTGGGCGATTTTTTCTTCTTAGCGTTATCCTGTTTTATAATCCATTGGAATTGGCGGGGTCCGTTACCTAAGACCAAGGATTTAAGGCTAAGATACTAATTTTTACATGGAGCGACTGCCATCAGACCCAGGGGGAAAATCAGATCTTTCTTAGGTAAGGTCACACGTTTTACGAAATAAAATTTTGTTAATAGATTTGGCGGTATTTTGCGAAAATCAAATTTACATGCAATTTGATCTAACCAGCTAATAGTAGTGGGCGGGTGCCGGCCGGCGCTAGTTCGCATGAACTAATTGGTGGTAGGAGCACACAAAGCAGATTAGATTATATTGCACGAAATATAATTTCTTGGATGTGCCCGTTTCCTCACGATGTTTTTCTTCACCGGCGAGCAAGTGATAATCTATACATCTACATATAAATAAAATTGAAGTGTCTGTCTGTGATTTCAAAATAAAGCCCTTAACTTAAGCTCATATTATTATTTTCACGTTACCAAAGCCTAAATACGCATTTTTCACTTTTTTGTCTGTCTGTCTCTCTGTCTGTTTGTTTGTCCGGGCTAATCTTCGAAATGGCTGAACCGATTTTAACGAGACTTTCACTGGTAGGTAGAGGACTGTTCAGAGCAGAATATAGGGTACTTTTTATCCCGTAAATATTTAGGGTTAGTTATTTAGGGGTAGGGGAAGCCGCGGGCTTCTGCTAGTTACAAATATATATATAAATCCGAAAACACGAATTTAGTGGTACAAGCTAGGATTCGAACGCGGGACCAGTCGATCAATAGGCTGCTTCTTTATCCACTGGGCTTTATCACCGCTCCTTCCTGTATGTATACCATGTCAGAATATGGAAGCGAGAGCTGGGTATGGCAGAGAGCATGAAAGTAGGATAAACGCGGTTGAAATGCGAGTGTTGCGCAAAATTTGTGGCGTAACGCTTGTAGACCGTATTCGCAATGATGAAGTTAGAAGCAGAGTAGGTCTTAAAGAGAGCGTCGGTGTTAAAATAAGAAGAGGCATGCTCCGTTGGTTCGGACATGTAGAAAGAATGCAGGATGAAAGAATGACGAAGCAGATATACAATGCAAAAGTGGAAGGATGTAGGAGCCGAGGAAGGCCAAGACTTACCTACTATGACCAAATTGGTCGTGTTCTACCAGGTGATGTCAGGAGCCCTAGAAATCGACAAGCGTGCATGAAAAGAGCAATGAATGTTAAAGAAGCGAGTGATGTGTGTAAGGATCGAGTCACGTGGCGCTCGGTTCTCTCTGCTTACCCCGTAAGCGATTTGGCGTGAAGTTATAGATAGATAGAATATGCCCCTTACCTTCGCCAAGAATATTAAGATCCTTGGTCTCGGGACCTCGACGTTTACTTCCATGTCCACCTTGAGGAGAAGGTCGCTCTGACGTCAAATATGGTGTGCTCAACGGAGCGCAGCATCACCTACTCTAGCTAGAAGCAGATACTTTTTTTACAATGTCAGGAGGCAATCAAGCTTACCACCCACCTGATATAAAGCGGTAACCGTAGACTACGAACGCTTGCAACATATTAATTATCACTCGCACGATGTAGCCACTCCTGCTAACAAAGCTTACTGGCGACCTCACTTGCAGGAACACAGCAACCCTCCAGAGACTTGTTATTTGGGTGCGGTTCTGTGAGGTGAAGGTACTTTCCCAGGCGGGGCGGGCTGCTTTCATTCGTTCTGCCACTCTTAAAACATTGAGACCAAGACACTGTTTGTCATGTTCATGCACACAAATGTTTGTCCTGTGTGGGAATCGAACCCACGAGCGTTGGTGTCAAAGTAGCGTAACAGCGCGTTTCACCACTACGCCACCGAGCTCGTCAGGACTTCGAACCGTGGACCAGTTGGTCAACAAGCCGATTCCTTGTCTACTGGGATATCACTGCTTCTACTGCGTCATTAAACGCAGCCTGTTCATCGATGGATTTAAGTTTATAGTTCCTCCGTGCTCGGAGGGCACGTTAAGCTGTCAGTCCCTGCTGTTTTCGATAGATAACCTCTAGCGAAGTACCAAATAACAACTCCCCGGAGAGCTGTTGTGTTCTTGCGAGCGAGTGAGGTTAAGCCGATAAATCTCAATTCTTTTTCTTCCTTGCTTTATTCCGTTTCCTAATTGGCGGATTAATCCGGATTGACGAGGTCAGCTATCAAAGCTTAAATATGTTACCGATTTTGATATGGAGCTGCTGCCGTCAGACCTCCACAACCCTGAGGGAAAACCAGACCTTTTTAGGTTAGGTTACACGTCTTTCAAAATATATTTTTTTGGAAGTGCCTTCCTCATGATGTGTTCCTTCATCACCAAGCTAATGATAATTACAAATATCCTTAGTTTAAACGTGAAATTCTTGGATTATTAACAATTAACAAGTTCAAAATGTAACCATATTTTATGCAAATAAATGATGATTGATTGATTGATATATAAATATATTTCGTGTATGTCACAAACTGATGTAACGATATAGAGCAATTTTTATATTTAAGTATGGTTGTTCTTTTTAAGTTTATCTATATAGGCCATTTCAGCGTTATCCTATCTCCTAATCCATTAGGATTAGCAGGGTCCATTAATAAAGCCTATGCCTAAGCCTACGGATTTGGCGATGAGATTAGGTCGCCCCGTCCGTCTTCCGAAATATAATTTCTTGAACGTGTGAGTTTCTTCACGATGTTTTCCTTCATCGCCGAGCAAGTGATTATTAGAAATATGTACATAAATCCGAAAACACGAATTTATAGGTAACATGCAATGATATTGTATTTAAAGATGACGTATATTCATACTGCGCGTCGTTTGTTATTGTTCCACTACGACATTATAGTACTTACTTACTTAAGAGGGGGATAGATAATATGGAACGCATGATATAGAGAGAGATAGCTATCTGTCAAGAGTTGCGCTTGAAATACGTCAGCGCATCATAGAATAGCGCATATTAGACCAATTGGGTTAATTTCATTGCCTTGCATTTCGTTTTTGCGCGCTAGTACGACATCTACCTCTTTTTAATACAATATCATTGGTAACATGGTACCAGGATTCAAACGTGGGACCAGTAGGCTAATTCAACTGAAAACCTGCAACTGCATGTAATTAGCAGTTTTAGTAGTGTATTCTACTAAAATTTTCGCACTGCACCGGCACTGCAACTACGCTGCAACTGTGCGTATCCTGCAAACGAACTACTTAACCCATAATGTTACCTTATTTCAATGTAGTAAATTGGACTTTTACTAAATATTGACTTCCGAATATTTAAGCCAAATTACCCTTGGTTGCCGACATGGAAGCGTTTCAAATGAAAAGGGTAAATTCTAATTATATATTTGGTCTGCGTGCAACAACGTCGCTGCTGTCAGATCACGGAACAGTATTTCTTCTACGGGACAGGCCCACCACTCATACCCACCACTGTCTCTCCTGTGTAGCCAGAATTAATAGCGGCGACCACCAAAAAGGCAATGAACAGTGAAGTTCATTGCTGTCCCGGGGGTTAAACTACAGCTGCCTTGGAACTCACAACGAATTTAATCACAAGAAATTTGTAGGAGTAGGAAGTTTTGGAAGTGACTTCTCCTCTTGGCAATGTGAGAGACAGCAATATGACAAATAAGGCATTTAAAAACCTCAGATAGCTAGTCAAGTGAAGCTCAACTGCCGTGCACTGAACAGTATAACGAAACTTCTAAATGTATGCATTTAGACACACGCCGCGCAGCAATGCAGTTGCAGTTTTTTAGTAGAATTGGCCTACAGTTGAACTGGTTCCTTATCCATTAGACTATCGAAACTCCACTATACGAGGGGAATATAAATTGAAAGTTTAGCAATTATATATATTCCTGAATTAAGCAAAGGTGCAAGGCAATGGTGCATGTCATGGGGTGGCTATCAGGTGATCACACCCAATCGACTGTGACGAATTGTACAGCTGGACTAAATAAAAAAATCAAAATTATATACGGTAAGAAAAATAGGAGCCAGCAAAGCAGCCCGTCTGGGGATTCAAGACCTATAACAACTCACTGAAGGAACCCTCCGGGGAGTTGTTGTCTGGCTATGGTTTTCTCTGTGGCGGAGGAGCCTCCTTTGCTGCTAACACAGGAACTCCTTACTGGTGATCTCACTCACACGCAGGAACGCAACAACCCTCTAGGGAGTTGTTATTTCGCTGCGGTTTTCTGTGTGGTACTGTAGGTACTTCCCCAGACTAGCTGCTGTGATGCACCCTACCTCTCTTAATAAACCTACCTCTTCTAATAAGTCAGCAAATATATAACCAAAATACCCCTTAAACAATTTACTAATATGCATCTATTATGCATAATTTCTAATTTAATAATAGGTATATTATACTTTTTTTATACAACGTCGGGAGGCATACAAGCATACGGTCCACGTAATGCGGTTACCGTGTACTATAAACGCTTGTTGAACACATTAAGTATCACTCGCGTAATGCTACCTCTGCTGCTAACACAGTAACTCCTTGGAAGCTTACTGAAGACCTCACTCACACGCAGGAACACAACAAAAGTCTAGGGAGTTGTTATTTGGTTGCGGTTTTCCTTGAGGTGGAGATACTGCCCCCGACGGATTGATTTGTTGCATCCTACCTCTCTTCATAAATCTGTAAATATACAAAATACTCCAGAAACAATTAACTAATGTACATAATTTGCGTTTCTAGTTTAATAATCGATAAGCAAATTATAAAAATAACAAAATTTCAGTTGTAATACATAATTTCGTTTACAATCCTGTGACTTTTCATCACATTACGCACAAAAAATATATAACATACATACATTACGAAAAAATAAATAATAAATTCAAAAATAATTGAAAATTAGCATTCCACCAAACGGGTCGCAGTTTTAATCACGATAACTCGATTAATTATCATAATTACATTTAACGTTTACCGTTTCGTGTTTATACATAAGTATACGTTTACCTTAAACCACCCTGGAACCTCCCTTCAGCATCAAAACTCACTCGATTGGTTCCTCGAAATTTCCATAACCACCAATGTTTTTTGTGAAAACCGAGAAAAGTCGCATACGTCTGTCTCTTTTCAGCAAATTGCACGTCACGCTTGCTTGCTCCCTCACGCAAGGGTAGAAATGAACTGTCGGTATTTCAGTGCGTTTCCAGTGAATTCTACTAACGGACGCTTTATCGAACAAATAAATGTTATTATTTGTATTCAGAACACATTATTTTTCAATAAATACTTCGTTGTAAATTAACGAGTGATTTGAAAATAGACATTTAATTGTAAATTTAGAAAGAACTTTAATTGTAAATAGGGAATAATTTTGTGTTTTTTTTTAATAGTTTTAAAATGTGATTAGTGAAAATTAACCGTGGTTTAATCAGCAGATTAGGATTATTGACTATTATTAAAAAAAATGGTTTAGTCATTTTTTCGAAATGCGTCGTTTGGGATTTGTTGTTGATGCGACGTAATGTGTTAAGAAAGATGTTACTTTGATTGTACAATGGAATATACCTGGCATATAGAGGACTCTGGTTCTGAAGACATTCCAAGGAACAGAATACCTATTAGAAATCAAGGTGAGTATCCTACTATATCTTTACCCAATTTTTCTACTTAGTTGTACATGCAAGGATTCGAACCAGTGACTAGTTGATATTTTTTTTATACTACGTCGGGAGCATACAAGCATACGGCCTACTTGTAAAGCGGTTACCGTAGCCTATGAGCGCTTGCAATACGTTACGTATTACAACTCTCCTGCTAACACAGCAACTCCTACTGGTGACCTCACTCACACGCAGGAACACAACAACCCTCTAGGGAGTTATTATTTTGGCTGCGGTTTTCTGTGAGGTACTTCCCCAGATGGGCTGCTTTGAAGCGCCCTACCTCTCTTAAAAACATCCAGACCAAGACAAACAGATACGTTCATGTTGTAACGTTTGTCCTGCGGGGGAATCGTACCCACAAGCGTTAGTGCCAAAGTCGAGTCAATCACGAATGCGCCACCTCACCTCGAAATTTACCACATGCAAGGATTTGAACCAGGTACTAGTTGGTTATTAGGCTGGTTCTTTATCCACTAGGCTACTGTATGCGCCTGCTGTAGATTGAACTCCCAGCCGAGGTTTTCCCAAGGTACTACAGTATTGGGTTCATCTAGAATGGCGAGAAAAGGTTTATACAGGATCGGTAACGAATGATGACACCCCTGGTGTTGCAAATATCCATAGGCTACGGTAACTGATTACCATCAGGCAGGCCGTACGATTGTTTACCACCTTAGAGGTATAATAAAAATGCAGCAACCCAACTCATCCCACTGCACGGATACGGGTCTCCCTTCAACCGGAGGGATTTAGAGCATACTCCATCACACTGCTCAGCTGCGGATTGGCGGAAGTTAATGTTTTCAAGCCGCCCGAGGACCACTGACTTTCAACTCGAACTTCAAAATCGTTTTCAGTGCCCAGATGATTGTATAACACCGGACGATATCAACAATAAGGTCGTAGAAACTGTCCATACTGTGGGAGCTAATTTCTCCAGCCTCGCCCAAAAAGATTCCAAAAACTCTCAACTAACACGCAGAATCTCATGCAGATCAGACTTGAGATGTGGTGGCAGTCTTCAGCTCACACGCTAAAGTACCACGGCTGAACAGGCAGATCTCCAAGGGCATACGGCGAGACATACGCCAATTTAATACAATTCATATTAAAGAAGTGATAGAGTGGAACCAAGGCTCCAAATTCTTCGCCAAGGATCTGTTTGTTGGGCAAAGTCAACTAATGAAGCTGAAGACCAACATTGGCACTATTATTTCTACGAAGACTGAGATTCTGATGGAGAAGTTCTATGGACAGTTGTACACGTCGGCGCTACAGCCGAACAACAGTGCTTGTAAGGACCCTAGAGCTAAACTGACTCGACACTATACCGAAGATATCCCGACAACAGTCTGTACCGGATTCGTATGGCTCTCAAACAGCTTAAAAATGGGGAAGCACCGGGTGAGGACGGAATTACGGCGGAGCTTCTGAAAGCGGACGGAAAGCCGATACTTGTAGTCCTTCAGAAGCTATTCAATTCCGTCATACACTGCGGTAAAACACCGTAAGCGTGGAGCAGAAGCCTGGTCATGTTGTTCTTCAAAAAGGGTGATAAGACCCTTCTGAAGAACTATAGGCTGATATCGCTTTTGAGCGGCGTTTGTGTACTGTTTTCGAGAGTCATCACAAACCGTCTCGCATGAACAAGCTGGATTCCGAAAAGGCTTTAACACCGTAGATCACATACATAGCCTCCGTCGGATTATACAGAAGACTGAGGAATATAATCTGCCCTTATGTCTGGCGTATGTGGACTACGAAAAGTCTTTGATTCCGTTGCGACATGGGCGGTGCTATGGTCTTTCCAGCGACGCTAAATTGACTATCGGTACATCGAAGCGTTGAAGTGTTTGTACAGTAGGGCAACGATGTGTATCCGACTACAGGACCAGAGTACGAAACCGATCCAAGTGCAAAAAGATGTAAGACAGCGCGATGTTATATCCCCGAAACTCAATCTCAAGCTCTTGGACTGAAAATGAAACGGTATAAACATCAATGGCGAATACATCACTCACCTTCGGTTTGCCGACGATATAGTTCTCATGGCTAAATCACTGCAGGAACTTGGTGCTATGCTCAATGACCTCTTAGTGTTTCCAACCAGGTGGGTTTCAAGATGAACATGGACAAGACTAAGTTCATGTCGAATGTCCATGTTACAACTATGCCGGTCACGGTTGGAAGCACTAAGCTCGAAGTTGTCGACGAATAAGTCTACCTAGGGCAAGTTATTCAGTTAGGTAAGTCCAACTTCGACTGAGAGATCAACGAACGGATACAACTCGGCTGAGCAGCGTCCGGTAAACTTCGACACATACTCTGGTCCAAAATACCTCTATGCCTGAAGAGCAAAGTCTTCAAACAGTGTGTGTTGCCAGTATTGACATACGGAACTGAGACTGGCCCTTCACTGTGGGCTATATGGTGAAGCTTAAGGTCGCTCAGCGTGCTCAGAGCTATGCTAGGGGTTTCTCTGTGTGATAGAATCAGAAATGAGGATATCCGCAGTAGAACTGAGATAATCGACATAGTCCATAGCAAGCTGAAGTGGCCGTTCGTAGAACGACAACCGCTGGAGAAGAAAGGTTCTCGAATGGCGTCCCCGTACACGCATTGTGGGCGACCCCTCACTAAATGGAGCGACGACCTCAAGAGGTATGTAGGGAGTTGATGAATCGACCTCAAGAGGTTTGTACGGAGTCGATGAATGCAGGCGGCATAGGATCGAGACGAGTGACACTCTAGAGGGGAGGCATATGTTCAGCAGTGGACAAATACAGTCTGAGATGATGATGGGTATTCCGGGAGGTACTTCCACCTACTTCCCCAGTCGGACACTTTAATACGCGTTACCTTGTTTCGCCAGAGCCTCGTTTGTCATTGCAATGGTTGCACCACGTGCAGGTGAGATTGGCTAGACAGATAGTGGCGAGTCCTGGTCCTATTCGCTATGATTCGATTTAGATTTTTCTTATTTAACTGGTAGTACTTTGATGACATTGATTTTAAGGTAGGACGAATTAAAGCAGCCCGTCTGAGGAAGTACCTCCACCTCACAGAAAACATCAGCCAAATAAGAACTCCCTAGAGGGTTGTTGTGTTCCTGCGTTTGAGTGAAAGCACCAGTAAGCTCCTGCGTTAGTAGCAGAGGTGGCATCTTCTTGCTTGTGGTGATACTTAATGTATTGCAAGGGTTCATAGGCTACGGTACTTTACATCATGGCCCATATGTTAGAATGCCTCCCGACTTTGTATAGAAAAAAAATACTATAATATACGACATTATACGTTCACTCGCAATCCTTCCAACTTACTAAACGTGTATTTGGTCCATATTGATTATAGAAGAGTATATAATATTTACACCATCTTTCAATATATGTCGGTATTTACAGATATTTTACGATAAAATATAAATTAGCTGAACTATGTGTGTTAGTTCATTGAATTACATATAGAGCGATATTGAAAGATTCAGATATCTTATCGTATCTGTATAGTGTTCTCATCAGCCATGCAATTCTCTAAGCGACTCGTAATGGCTGTGTGCGTCGCTGTGATCACAGATGTCACAGCTTTGACATCGTCTACTGCGATCACGGCTTTTTATTTGGTATTCTATAAGGCTGTAAGCGTACGCGAGGCTGTTTGCCTTGTAGAATTCCAATTCCAAACGCAGCCTTGCGGCGCTAGTGTCGCACAACCATGAAAAGCGACACTAAGGAATTGCAATTTTGTGTTCAAGGCTATAACAGCCGATGTTTCCGAGGATGTAAGGATGTTTGCTCTCACAGAATTGCATGGCAGATCTCCAAAATTATTTCGCCCATGATGCACACCAATGTTTGTCGTGTGTGCGAATCGAACCCACGAGCGTCGGTGTCAAACTAGCTACTACTACTAACTAACAAATGTGCCACCGAACTAGTCAAAACGCTCGGCTTCACTAAAGGCGACCCAGGTGCAATTATTTTATTTTTATTTTTGAAGTACTTTTTTATTAAAGACGTGTCGTTAGAAATTGAAATTAGTTGTTAAAATTCTAGGACAAATTATTGCGAAAAACCTAGGTATTTTAGAATGCGCTCACTCGTCGATATTGCGACCGGTTTGGGCTCACTTCATTGACAAATGGAGCGTTGAACGTTTGCTTTCAAATGTTCAAACAATGCTTATAAGCAGTACATCGTCTAGCGCACTTAGGCCTTTATGCCATTGTAACTAAATAAGTGATAACATAAACAATATGATTTAATAGGATAAAGAATCGATCTAATGACCAAGAGGTCCCCGGTTGAAATCCTGGCATGTACCACTAAATTTGTGTTTTCGAATTTATGTACATACTAGCTTTTACCCGCGGCTTCGCTCGCATTGATAAAAGATATTTTTTTTTTAATAAAAAGTATCCTATTTTACTTCTGATACCTCCAAGAATATGTGTACAAAGTTTCATGATGATCGGTTCAGTAGTTTTCGCGTGAAAGCGTAACAAACAAACGGACATTCACATTTATAATATTAGTAGGATTTGTAATTATCACTTGTTCGGCGGTGAAGGAAAATCATCGTGAGGAAACCCACACGTCCAAGAAATTATATTTCGAAAGACGTGATCTGGTTCTCCCTCTGGGATGCGGAGGTCTGACGGCAGTCGCTCCATGTAAAAAATCCCCTCCAATCCGGATTGGGAAACGGGATTACGTTAAGAAGAAATACTTTATAGAATATGTTTATCAGAAGGTGATGTCAGGAGCCCTAGGAACCGACGAGCGTGCATGAAAAGAGCTATGAATGTCACAGAAGCGAGTGAAGTATGTAAGGACCGCGTCTTATGGCGCTCGGTTCTCTCTGCCTACCCCGCAAGGGACTTGGCGTAAAGATATACATACATACTATATAGAAATACTATTCAAATGTATGAAGTATCGTTAGTTCTTGTATTTTCCTGTGTAACATAAGCTATTTGACGTCATAATAACAGATTAATAATATGGCGGATTACGTACGGACGTATTTACGTATTCCAAACAGAAGATAAAATCTTCCAAACCAAAGTCTGATGTCAATTTAAAGGTGATCTCAAAAATCAATAGAGGTTCTATGTTCACAGGTACTATATAATAAATATATACTAATATATAAAGTGGAGGGGTTCGTTTGTTTGCGCTCGTTAACGCTCGTGGGTTCCATTCCCACACAAGGCAAACATTTGTGTGCATGAACATAATAAGTATGTATTTACAAAAAAAAAATGTATTTACGTATCTTTATCAGTTGTCTAGTACCCATACCATAAGCTTCGCTTACTTTGGGGCCAGATGGCGCTGTGTAATTTGTTCGACAATATTTATTTATTTATTATTTTATTTATTTGATAGTCCAATTCTCGAGGAAGGTTATAGGCTATTCAACATCACGATGCGACCTTTTTAGAAGCTGAGGAAAAAGAAAGAAAGAGAAAAGAATGTAGAAAAACGTTTTTCTACATTCTTTCTTTTTCCTCAGATCGGGATACGCGTGAACGAAGTCGTGATGTGTCCTATAATAATATAATTAAGTACGAAAAAGCATGTACAATGCTAAAGTAGAAGAATCTAGAAGCTGAAGTAGACCAAAACTCACCTACCACGACCAAATTGACCGTATCATATAAAGTAATGTCAGGAGCCCTAGGAACTGACGATCTTGCATGAAAAAAGCTATGAATGTTAAAGAAGCGAGCGAAGTGTGTAAGGACCGCGTCATATGGCATTCAATTCTATCCCCACAAGGGACCTGGCGTGAAGATAGCCAAACATACATGCGTACGTTATACTTAATATTGTATTCATTAATCCCGTACATTTATTAGTTAAGTTAATAACTAAGAGAGTACTCATAGTATTGTCTTAAGTTTCCGCGATTGTTACACATTGAATTAAACAATTTTTAACGGAAGTATCGCGTGTTTTATTTATTTTGTTGAACCTGACGTATAGCAGGAATCTTCCTGAGACCACGGACGCTGCAAAGCATTCGAAACGTCAGGTTAATTCAAGAGTAATCATAGCCCAGTGGATTAACTGACACCACCCTATTAACTGACGATCCCTGGTTTGAATCCTGGTGTGGGCATCTTTTTTTTTAGTGGGATAGGCCCACCACTCATTCCCACCACTGTGTCTCCTGTGTAGCCAAAATTAACAGCGGCGACCACCAAAAAGGCAATGAACAGTGAAGTTCATTGCTGTCCCGGGGGTTAAACTACAGCTGCCTTGGAACTCACAACGAATTTGTGGTGCGTAAATGGTGTGGTTGTATTTTTTTTTTGTTTTTGCCCAAGAAATTTGAAGACCACACAAGAAGGACTAACCCACACACCCGGGTGTGCATTAGTCATTCTTCCGTGAGGGGCACCCTCCGGAAAACGGGAGGGAGGAGGTGAAATCTTTCAAAGATACCATTTCGTGCGAACGAACAGTTATGTCAGATTTCCACTAACTAAAACACCCCCTGGGACTGCCTTTAGCCGGGAAGGCTATAAAGGCTTCATCTGAAGCTATCACCCCAGGGGAACGGGGTGACGCAAAGAATGGTGTGGGCATCTACCACATATTTGTAACTTTTGTACCCGTCATAACTTCTAAACAAAATGTCTGATTCGAATCATTTAAAGATAAATTTACATGTACATAATCACTCACTCATCAAACGGTAAGTCCCGGTTGCATCCACTACGGAGCCCGGGGTTCGCTATGATCATGATCCAAGGTGTGGCGAATCCAGTTATTACATTGGAGCGACTGCCATCTGACCTCCGTAACCCTTGAAGGGGCAACCAGACAAGACAACGAATCATGATTACACATCCAGAAGATGTGCATGTGAAGGTTCCCTCACGGTGTTTTCCCTCACCACAAGTGGTAGCCGAACGCAATTGTAAAAACCGTATAAAAACCGAGTAGGCACCCGCCGGTACATTTTATACTCGTCATAACTTCTAAACGAAAGGTCTGATTTGAATAATTTAAAGAGATTTACATGTACA
Organism: Pyralis farinalis; assembly: GCA_947507595.1. Taxonomy (NCBI): domain Eukaryota; kingdom Metazoa; phylum Arthropoda; class Insecta; order Lepidoptera; family Pyralidae; genus Pyralis; species Pyralis farinalis. The sequence continues at coordinate 7,063,966 of OX382263.1, forward strand.
TAATCATTATTGATTATGAAACTATTTACTTGGATAAGGATTAATGTCATGGTAAGCTTGTCGTCAACTTTTGATTTTACCTGTTTAGATTAACTAATTTGAACAGAAAACAGTTATAATAATTATTATAATGTCCGTCCCTCTTCTGCAATAACCCAGTACCAATAATCCCTCCAGACCTCATTACAATAGACTAATAATTTCTACACATTCGCAATAGTCCCAATACCTGCCGTGATCTGCTCATAGATATATGGTTCTATCGATATTTTTAGGAGCGGGTCTCGGTGGGTGTACAACATAACATGAATCTTCTCAAAATGGACCTCTGCGCGTTGGATCCATATCCCCGCGCACGCCTATTAAATGACCGGGATAATACTCGTGAATAAAAATAAAAATAATAATCCTTTATTATCATCACACAATGTTACATTCCAATTTTGTTTCTTAAAATTATACACAGAAAAGTAGGTTTCGCGTAACTTAAGATTGTGTGAGATAGGTGTCCAAACTAGGTTTGGGGCCTGTATCTTGGATCACCAGTTCTCACCTCTTAAATATTGGTCCTTGGGTATATAAAAATAATGTGGTGGGGTATATGTACAATAAGAGTAGGTATGTTGTGTGTGGTATTGTTTGTTTGGGCGCCTCATTTGATGGTAGGTAGATATTTTAATTATTGTTCGATAAGTACTAAAATTACAGCTTTGCAGACAAAACAAATGAGGGTACGTATTCGAAGTGTAGGTGTGTCGGAATGTGTTAGTGTTTGTGGTGTGTGTATGTGTTAATGCCTGTTATTGCATTATAATCTATACAGATAAATAAAATTGGAGTGTCTGTTTGTAATATTAAAATAACCGCTTTTTACTAAATGCATATGGATGTATACACGGTACATATACCAAAATGAATATTTTTACAATTTTTGTCTGTCTGTCTGTTTGTTCCGGCTAAACTCTGAAACGACTGAACCGATTTTCACTGGCAGATAGCTGATGTAATAAGGAGTAACTTAGGCTACTTTTATTTTAGAAATTTTATATATTTTTGTTAATATAAATAAATAATAAAAAAATAACTATTCCGCGCGGACGAAGTACATAATACATATCTATTATTATTTTACTGTTCGCTATTTTACTCCGCTTTTTAGGTACTTATAATCAAATCAATTTAATAAAATTATAACTGAACAATAACGATTTTGTTAAATTCCGCGCGGACGAAGTCGCGGGCACAGCTAGTAGTTAAATATATTTATTGCATCGCGAACTTTTTGTGAGGAATGATGGGAGTAAAGATCATATATATATTTGTAATTGTCACTTGCTCGGCGGTGAAGGTAAACATCATGAAAAATCCGCACGTTCAAGAAATTATATTCCGAAAGATATGTGACCTTAACTAAGAGAGGTCTGGTTTTCCCTCTGGGCTGTGGAGGCCTAACAGCAGTCGCTTCAGGTCGGAATCCTTAGCCTTAGGTATCGGACCCCGCCAATTAAAGCAGGAGACAGGATAACGGTAGAAAGAAGGACGAAAAAAGCATAGACTATCTATATGAAAAAAAAAAAACAAATTTATTTACCAGAATTCGTACAGCAAATATAGTTTCTGACTAGAATTTTATTCAGGCTATGGTAAGGCCAATTACAGAATTAATTAAATGTTGCCATCTAATTATGAAACGTGGTGTTTAAAAGTAATTAATAAATATACAAGTGAGTGTGAAGTAGGTAATTTATTGTGTCTGCATACATAATTAAATGTAGATTGCTGAATCATCTATTGTCAAATAGTTACACAATATTAGAGTTTTGAGAAGCGCAATGGCGTCGTTGTCATGTCAATCTAATCGAAGGTTAAGCAAAGTCGACTGCAACCTGTCGATCGATGGGTTTAGTCCGAGCTTCTCTTCGGAGAGCACGTTAAACTGTAGGTCCCGGCTTTTCGATAAATGGCCGTCGTTAAGATTAGTCAGCGATCTACGGGTGAATTTTTTTTTATACCACTAAGGTGGAAATCAAGCATACGGCCTGTCTGATGGTAAACAGTCACCGTAGCCTATGGACATTGCAACACCAGGGGTGTCACTCATGCGTTGCCGACCCCCTAAAAACCTCTTCACGCATATCTTGAAGAATTCCATGCTGTATTTCCCTTGGAAAAATATCGGCTGGGAGCTCATTCCACAGCTTGAGAGTTCTCGGAAGAAAACTTCTCGGGAACCGCACAGTACGCGACCATTGCGGTTCCAGCGTGTGAGGGTGAACTCCCCGCCGTCGGCGAGCGGTGTGGTTGTAAAAAGTAGCTGTCGGCGTCGTATCGAACAATTCTTCAGAACACAACCCGTTGTACAATTACAATTGAATTGAAAACACTGGCGTCCGCCAATCCGCAGTTGAGTAGCGTGGTGGAGTGTGCTCTAAACGGTTGAAGGGGGGAGACCCTTATTCCTGCAGTGAAATGATTACGGGTTGCTGTGGTGCAAGAGGCTTTATTTTAGAAAATATTTTTGGTTTATAGTTTTACAATCGCACAGCTCGCCGACGGCTGGGAGTTCATCCTCATACACTGGAACCGCAATGGTCGCGCACTGTGCGGTTCACAAGAAGTTTTATACCGAGAACTATTAAGTTGTGGAATGAGCTCCCTGCGGAGGTTTTCCCAATGGACTACAGTATGGGGTTCTTCAAGAAAGGCGTGAAGAGGTTCTTACAGGGTCGGCAACGCAAGAGTGACACCCCTGGTGTTGCAAATGCCCATAGGCTACGGTAACTGCTTACCATCAGGCAGACCGTACGCTTGTTTGCCACCTTAGCGGTATAAAAGAAAAGAAAAAAATTCGTTCGCATTTTTCACAAAGCTAATCTATACTAATGTATAATTTATGTATGTAAATATATAATTGTGACGCAGGCAATAACGCGACTATGTCACCAACGCTCGTGGGTTCGATTCCCACACATGACAACAATTTGTGTGCATGCACATGTCTGTTTGTCTTCGTCTGGGTGTTTTTGAGAGAGGTAGGGCGCATCAAAGCATCTGGTATGGGGGAGTACCTCCACGCCACAGAAATCAGCAGCCAAATAACAACTCTGGAGGGTTGTTGTGTTCCCGCGTGTGAGTGAGGTCACCAGTAAGTTCCTAAGGAGTTGCTGTGATACTTAATGTATTACAAGCGTTCATAGGCTACGGTACTTCCATCAGGTGGGCCCTATACTTGTATGCCACGCGACGTTGTTAAAAAAATATATAAAGCGTTTGTTTGTTTGTACGCGCTAATCTCTGGAACTACCAGTAGGATTTCAAATAATATTTTTGCATTTGATAGCCCAATACTTGAGAAAGGGTATAGGCTCTTTAACATCACGATACGACTCTTAGAATTTGAGGTAGAAAAAAGTAGAAAAAGTGGTACCTACGGGATACCGGAATACACGTGGACAAAGTGGCGGAGTGCATCTAATAAGTATTACTATGAATATCTATCTATAACGTCAAACCAGGTCCCTTGTGGCGTGGCCATCGCTTCCATAACATTTTTAGCCGGTTCTTAGGGCTCTCGACATCACCTTCTGATAGAATACGACCAATGCGGTCATGGTAAGTAAGTCTTGGCCTTCCTCGGCTCCTACATCCTTCCACTTTCGCATTGTATACCTGTTTCGTAATACTTTCTTGCTACATTCTTTCCACATGTCCGAACCAACGGAGTAGTATGCCTCTTCTTATTTTAACACCGCCGCTCTATTTCAGACTAACTCTGCTTCTAACACCATCATGACGAATACGGACTACAAGCGTTACACCACAAATTTTGCGCAACGCTTGCATTTCTACCGCGTTTATCCTACATTCATGCTCTCTGCCATAGCCAGCTCTCGCTTACATAAGTGAGCATTGGGACCAGCACTGTATTGGTTAATAGCGAGTTGTGCCTTCTCGCTAAAGTTTTTACTGCCAAGAAGTTATCCCAACACTCTTTCATCGTTCATTCTTTCTGCATGTCTTTTATTATCTCAAAATCGACGCTCTCTTTTATACCAACTCTATCTTTGTTACGCGATTGTTACAAACGCGATCAGCAAGCGTTACGCCACAGATTTTGCGCAATGCTCGCATCTCCACCGCGTTTATTCTACGTTCATGATCTCTATGCCATATCCAGCTTGCACCTGTTATGAATAATACATTAAAAATACATTTTGAATGGTAAACTTGCGAAAGATACATAATCAAGAACTCTAAAAAACTTTCTACATTTTATTGAAAAATACACATTGTCATGAAAAAAAACATCTATTTTTAATATACCACTGATTTTTTAAGGGAAAACTTCTTTATCATGGTTGTGATTTGAAACTCGATGAAACGAAAAAGCGACAGTAAAAAGAGACAACCACATACATCTATAGGATATAACGTGCGAGAGAATGAGCTAGAAGGCATTATACAGTGTATACAGTGTATATACAGGATCCGAGCGTTGCACTCGTGTGTGCACGCCTGCGTATTACGAAGCTTGGGACAAGGCGTCATAACAACCGTAGTGTATTGTTTACATAAATATTTCAATATTTTAATATAAATATTTTTCAAGTATGATCAATATCATCATAAATAAACCCTACAATTATCCCACTCCTGGAATTCTACATTCGTCTCATTATCTTGAAGTTTACATTTTTAAAGGTTTCACTTCTATCGCGTGAATAGCACACACTTTTTTTTTATTTAAAATGTTTATTTAATTGTATAATCTTTATTGTAAGTACTACAAGGAAAAAAAAAATACAGATAAAAAGTTTGTGCAATGGCGGACTTATCCTATCCGGGTACCTCTTCCAGCCAACCATAGAATACCTGGTAAGAAATGTCAAGTTAATGAAGTAGGTATGGCAAAGTCATTCACACTATATTAATAAACAAACACACAATGTTTTATGCAAAAAATGCATTAATATTGTTTTTATAAAATGTTTATGTAAACTGGTGTAATAAATAAATTATTTACTCGTAATTTTCAACACTAATGGCAAGAGTCCTGCAACGAGTACAGCTTAGCTTTTAATAAGTCATATACTTTACCAAGAGGCGAAGTCAATTCCAAAACTTCCTACTCCTACAAATTTCTTCTGATTAAATTCGTTGTGAGTTCCAAGGCAGCTGTAGTTTAACCCCCGGGACGGCAATGGACTTCACTGTTCATTGCCTTTTTTGTGGTCGCCGCTGTTAATTCTGGCTACACAGGAGACACAGTGGTGGGTATGAGTGGTGGGCCTGTCCCGTAAGTCATATACTTGTTTGTAACCTTAGGCGTAACATTTTTAATGTTTAACTGGAATAAGAGTAAAATACTCGTAAATCTGTATTTCATGGAAACAGTTGTTTGTGTATGTCTCATGTTAATGGGATTGTATGTAACATAATACGACGATAGCTTATCATAAACTCGGGGAAGCTACGTCGCTGTGACGTCAGGGTTTTGTGAATGCATTGGTAATTGGGATAATAATCATCATTTCTCGAGCTCAGTGGCGCAGTGGTTAGGAACGCTACTTTGACACCAACGCGCATGGGTTCGATTCCCACACAGGACTAACATTTGTGTGCATGAACATGTCTGTTTGTCTTGTTGTGGGTGTGTTTATGTATCATGAGTATGTATTTAAAAAAATGTATTTACGTATGTTTATCAGTTGTCTTGTACCCATAACGCTTCGCTTGCTTTGAGGCTAGATGGCGCTGTGTAATTCGTCCGACAATATTTATTTTCCAGCCTGTATTTGTTCACTGCTGATCATAGGTCTAGCTCGAGAGCTTGATGGCGTCGTTTTTTAATGCAACGTCGGGAGTCATACAAGCACACGACCCTGTTGTAAAGCGGTTACCGTAGCCTATGTACGCTTGCAATATATTAAGTATCACTCGCGCGATGTCAACTCTGCTGCTAACACAGCAAATCCTTAGGAGCTTACTGGTGAGCACACTCACACGCAAGAACACAACAGCACTCCAGGGAGCTGTATTTGACTACGGTTTTCTGTTCATCATTATAATTTTATTATAATAAATTTAGTACAGTGATAGCCTGTGGAGAAGAGGTCGCACAAAGCTAACTTATTGTGGCCACTTATAGCAATAATCAAAAGTATGACTAATTCTACATAAATAATAAAAACAGAATAAGTCTCAAAAAACATAAACATGGTTCTTCAGTGCACTTATAGAGCGTTTTTTTTGGAATTGGTCTTAAATACAGCGTTATTAATAAAAACAAAATGAGGGCGCCACTTAGCTCTGTGCACCCTCTTAAGGAACTGGCCTGTTTACCACCAGGTCCACAGTTCGAATCCCGGCGGGGGCGTGTACCACTAAATTGGTGGTGCGTATTTGTTCATATTTATCACTTGCTCGGCGGTGAAGAAAAACATCGTGAGGAAACCCGCACGTCCAAGAAATTATATTTCGAAAGTCTATTGAGCTAACCTAAGAAAGATCTGGTACACCCTCTAGGTTGTGGAGGTCTTACGGCAGTCGCTCCATGTAAAAATCAGTGCCTTCGCCAAATCCTTATTCTTAGGTAGCGGATCCTGCTAATTCTATTGGATTAGGAAACGGGATAACCCGAAGAAGTAAAGGAAGTTTTCTATGAGGTGGAGGTACTTGCCCTACCTCCCTTAAAAAAATGGCGTATCTTCCTCAATAATCAAATGCGATATCAAAATAAAGGGTTATGATATTCATTTCAAAAATATGTATAACTTACATGATTAAACTTATTTTGTAATTAAAAAATAATAGAAACAATGTTTTTTAAGTTAAAACTTCTTTAGCCTCGTTGTGATTTGAAGCTAGATGAAACGAAACAGCGACAGTAAAAAGAGAGAACCACATACATTAAACGTACGAGATAATTAGACAGACGGCATCATTCATACAGTGTTTATTACAGGATCCGAGCGTTGTACGTGTGTGTGCGTGCCTGTGTATTACGAAGCTTGGGATAAGGCGTCATAACAGCCGTGGTGTATTGTACACGTGTGTAGTTTACATAAATATTCCATTATTTTAAAAACATTTTATGCCGAAAACGAATGCACAATATTGTCGCGATTATTAAGTTCACATTTTTGAAGGTTTCACTTTTCACGTGTGAACTTTTTTAATAATTATTTTTGGACACTATTTTGACCATGTTCCTTAAGAGATAGGAACGGTGTTCCTGAACATTCCTATTCTACTTTTTTATGCTGAATCCGAATCTGAAGTCAAAATTCGAATATTCGAAAAAAAGCGACAGACAAACGCACAGACAAACATATAGATTTCATATAGGAACGGTGTTTCTGAACACTCCTGTCAAATTTCCAAAAATACCTTAATTATACAGTGTACAAAAATAATTATTAAAAAAGTCGTATATTTAAGGTATTTTTGGAAATTATGACAGGTGTGTTTTTTATTGAATTTACATTTCTCTGGTTCCGTATCTCTTCTTCTTAGCGTTATCCCGTTTCATAATACATTAGGTTTGCGGGGTGCGCTGCTTATGCCTAAGGATTTGGCGAAGATACAGATTTTAACATGGAGCAACTGCCGTGAGATCTTCACAAGCCAGAGGGGAAGCCAGACCTTTCTTCAACATTAAGCTCCCAAGAAGTTGCTGTGTTAGCCACCACCACCTCTGGCATAGCGCGAGACTTCATGTATTGCGAGCGTTCCTGGGCTACGGTAACTTATTTACAATCAGGTGAACCGTATGCTAGTATGCCTGACGTCGATGTATAATTAAAAAAAAATGTTGTCTGGTCTTTGATATACCATAAAATGTAAATAACTTACGGGCCAGATGCACTGTCACAGTTGAACGGTTGCATTGACTACCGGCTTGCGTTTCACACAATTTCGTTAACAAATTAGTATCGCGAGGGTGGTACCCCTGCCCAGTGAACTGTGTGATTTGTCATTAATACGGGGGGGTTGGCAGGTGACTTACTGATGTGATGTGTGTGTTGAAACTCGACCATGATCGTAACAAAAAAAAAACTGGTTGCACTCCGGGAGTACCGGCAGAAGTGAAAACTTGAACATTAACGTTGTGCAATAGTTGTGCGTTAGGGAATAATTTCGCACGAATTACTTTATTTATCAGTATAAAAGTACTATCATGTATGTGGTAAAATACAATATTCATTTATTGCGCTGTCGTACACAAACATGACAATTTATATTACATTAAAAATTTAATACTTCAGAACTATTACAATTATTTTACATTAAAAAGCTTGTCTCTCAGAAAAATCAACTTTCATCGATAATTTTAACGACAACGACACGTACACTCGCGCAAGCGCCCTGCGCCGCTTATACAGCGATGTTGATGAAACTACGTTGAACGAAACGCGTAAACGCCAACAATTTCATGGCGCTTACAACATTTTGGTCGCGAGAAAATAATGCCCTATGAACAATCTAGCGCTTCATGTTTTAGTTGTTTAATTAGAGGTAACTAATGTTTTAGCGCTGCAGCGAACTTAAGTTCTAATTCTCACCAAAATCTTACGGTCAGAGTCACTTGTCCTAACATTTTTTACTCATCCCAAAAAGTGCACAACGCCGCTAAAGAAGTTTTTACTTCAAAAAGAAGCTCACTTGACATGACCAAATTTGGTCGCTTTTTATCAGAAGGTGATGTCACGAGCCCTAGCAACCGGCGAACGTGCGTGAGAATAGCTACGAATGTTAATGAAGCGAGTGAAATGTGTAAAGAGCGCGTCTTATGGCGCTCGGTTGTCTCTGCCTACCCCGCAAGGGACCATACGTCATAGAAAAGAGGAAATAATAAATGAACTTTTTTTTACTGCTTCCAATTTTTTTTTTACTACAACATCAGGAGTCATACAACCATAGGGCCCACTGTAAAGCGGTTGCCGTAGCCTATAAACGCTTACAATACATTAAGTATCACTCGCGCGATGCTACCTCTGCTGCTAACACAGCAACTCCTTAGGAGCTTACTGGTCACTCACATCAATCCTCTAGGGAGATATTATTTGACTGCGGTTTTCTGTGAGATGGCGGTACTTCCCCAGACGAGCTGCTTTGATGCGTTCTACCTCTCTTGTAAACACTCAGACCATACAAACAGACATGTTCATGCACACAAATGTTTGTCCTTTGTGGGAATCGAACCCACGAGCGTTGGCGTAGTGGTTAGTAACGTAACTGTAAGGGCCTGTTAATATATAAGTAAGTATAATTTAGGTACTTGAACTTAACTGTCAAGGTAAAGGAGTAACTTCCGTTTCACAATTTGTCATTACCGTTAATCATCAGGTAATCTGCTCAGTAAGTTATGCATCGGATGAATTTGACGGGCTCTGTGGCGCAGTGGTTTGTGACGCTACTCTGACACCGACGCTCGTGAGATCGATTCCCACACGTGACAAACAGGCATGGTAACACATTTGTGTGTATGAACATGTCTGTTTGTCTTGGTCTCAGTGTTTTTAAGAAAGGTACGGCGCATCGAAGCAGTCCGTCTGGGGAAGTGCCTCCACCTGACATAAAGCCGCAGCTAAACAACAACTCTCTGGAGGGTTGTTATGTTCCTGCGAGTGAGTGAGACCACCAGAAAAACTCCTAAGGAGTGTAGCTGTGTTAGCGCTCAAGCTATACTTATTGTGTTGCAAGCGTTCATATACTTGAAAGCCTCCTGAAGTTGTATAAAAAAAAGTGTGTATATATATTGGCAGACTTGATGAATTTTTTTTATCTTTTTTTTATATAATTAGATTGGTGAAAACCCGCATCAGATGGTAAGCAGTCACCGCAGCCTATTGACGCTCGCAACACCACGGGGATGTTACTCGCGCGTTGCCAATCTTGTGACCTAAGGATGTTAGAAATAATCCCGCTTCTCCTAAACTTCCAAACATAACTTCTAGTCGATAGATTCGGTTAAGTTACAACCCCGCACGTTATTTGTGCGTGCCATCTGTGTACATTGTACTCTGTGATAACAACTATACGTCTGTCTGGCTTCGGCAGAGTACCTGATACTATAGCTAATATATATGTAGTAGGTTAACTGCAAAGAAACGGTTGCTTTCATCGCACAATACCACTAGATTGTGTAATATTACTAAATTAAAAAATCGGCCAAATGCGAGTCGGACTCGCGCACGAAGGGTTCCGTACCATTATCTATAAAAACGGCAAAAAAATCACGTTTGTTGTATGAGAGCCCCCTTAAATATTTATTTTATTCTATTTTTTAGTATTTGTTATAGCGGCAACAGAAATACATCATCTGTGAAAATTTCAACTGTCTAACTATCACGGTTCATAAGATACAGCCTGGTGACAGACGGACGGACGGACAGCGGAGCCTCAGTAATAGGGTTCCGTTTTACCCTTTGGGTACGGAACCCTAATAAAAAAGGGACTAATAAAATATACACCCTTTTTATGTACAAAGACAATAAAAAAGGTTGTATATATGTTAAAATAAGAAGAGGCATGCTCCGATGGTTCGGACATGTAGAAAGAATGCAAGATGAAAGAATGACGAAGCAGATATACATTGCAAAAGTGGAAGGATGTAGGAGCCGGGGAAGGCCAAGACTTACCTACCATGACCAAATTGGTCGTGTTCTATCAGAAGGTGATGTCAGGGAGCCCTAGAAACCGGCGAGCGTGCATGAGAAGAGCAATGAATGTTAAAGAAGCGAGTGAGATATGTAAGGATCGAGTCACGTGGCGCTCGGTTCTCTCTGCCTACCCCGCAAGGGATTTGGCGTGAAGTTATAGATAGATATATATATTTTATAACTGTGCATGAAGGCACCCCGCGCTCATAAAAACGCGTATTTATCTCAGCGATTCGAACCTACTGACCAATGGAAGAATATTTTAACCAACAAGCCAATATGAGCTCGGTGGCGCAGTACCGAAACGCGCTGTTACGTTACTTTGACACCAACACTCGTACGTTCGATTCCCATACGGGACAAACATTTGTGTGAATGAACATGTCTCTGTGTCTTCGTCTAGGTGTTTTAAGAGAGTTAGAGCGCATCAAAGCTGGGGAAGTACCACCACCTTACAAAAAACCGCAGGCAAATAACAACTCCCTAGAGGGTTGTTGTGTTCTTGCGTGCGAGAGAGGTCACCAGTAAGCTCCTATGGAGTTGTTGTGTTAGCAGCAGATGTGGGATCTTGCGAGTGATACTTAATGTATTGCATGCAAGTCCTTTGCGGATACAAACTAAAAACCACAGCCTTTGTACATTTATAATTCTATTTTTATGTTTATTTTATTGTTATTTACTATGAGTGCACAATAAAGAAATTACAAACAAACAAACAAACCACTTGACTGCTTATGAAGGTCCCCTCACTCACGTAATGTTTCCGTTTCTAAATATCTCCTTAATGGGAAGATATTTTAACCAATAAGGTGATGAGTGACGCGATGTTCAACCATGGGCTAGCCAATAAGAGCTACCCGTTTAACTTTACCCTTTCCTCCATGCTTGAGGCGTATTCAGACGGAACCCAACTATAAAATTGTATTTAAACATAATTAAGAAATACATTCGAGAGCTCGATCGTCTCGTTGCGCGTGTCATTCTAACACACGCAGGATAAGCAACGTCGGCCGCAACCTGTCTATGGATGGGTTATCTATCTCGAGTTTCTCCGTGCTTCGGAGGGCACGTTAAGCCGTCGGTCCCGGCTGTTTTCGATAGATGACAGTCGTTAAACTAAGTCAGTGGCCCTCGGGCGGCTTGAAAACACTGGTCTCCGCCAATCCGCATTTGAGCAGCGTGGTAGAGTATGCTCTAAACCCCTTCGGTTGAACGGAGACCCGTATCTCTGCAGAGGGATGAGCAGTGGCGTGCACAGAGATTTTTGACAGGGTAGGCAGAATTTTTTTAAAGCTACTAACTTACCAAAAAATACAGAATGTTGATTTTGGTTACCCAGTCTTGTGGAAATAATGATGTATGTGATCACTTGTTTTTTTTCACCGAAAGATAGTTTTGAAAACGCATCATTTTTTATTTTCCCTACACACACCACATGAACAACTTTCGCAGTGAATATCATCCATATTTATCAACTTTAAAACTTTAAAATCTTATTTTGTCTGCTACCAGTCATTCGATTCAAAACAAAAACAATGGCGGCCGTTTTAAAATCAAAATAAAATTTAACATCAATTTTATACGAAAAAAAGAAATGGCAATATCTTTCACTATAATTATATGCAGCAAACTACTCGTACTTAGTATTGTCTTAGGTTTTCGCGATTGTTACACATTGAATTAAACAATTTTTAACGGAAGTATCGCGTATTTTATTTATTTTGTTGAACCTGACGTTTCGAACGCTTTGCAGCGTCCGTGGTCGCAGGAAGACTCGTACTTTTTAAAATAGCTACGTAACAATGTTCGCGACACTTCGCTAATTTACGTTATAGTTCAGCTGAAAAGACGTTGTCTATACTATGCGATTGTGTGCGTTATTTGTGTTATTGTGGGCAATGTATTTACAGGAATGCACACTACCGTATTTGTATTAACAACACGGCACACATACGTAAATTTAGACAGAAATAGTTTGAATAATTGCAGAATAATTGCACCGATACCGATAGATGGAGCTGTTTTTAATTTTTTGTTTTTGATACGAAATATTAGTTAAAAACTATGTTTAAGAATGAAACATTGGATGGTATTGATCAAATTGATAGGGTGGGCAATGTCTTTTCGCCTAAATGGAGTGCACGCCACTGGGGATGAGTAAGGGTTGACGTGGAAGAAATATGTATATTACTTTGTTAAGAACGTTACTAAGCTTTACAGAGAACTTGAGGGTGCAACATTAAAACCTATCTACAAAAAGAAATGCCTAGAGTAAGATTCGTACAAACTAAAGTTAAAATCCGTTTTATAGTAATAAAAAAAAATAGACTCAACAGTTTTGTAGAGTTCTGTAGCGCCCGCATGCTGCATAAAGCATTAAAGCATGCTCAAAACATGCTCACAAATGAGACTTATACAACACAAAAAAACGTTTCCAAATCGGGCTAGTCGTTTCCGAGAAAAACATTTAGATATACAAATACCTCTCACCCCAAACGCAATCTCCATGGCTATCGCTGGTAAAAAAATACAACGCTAGTTGACCTACTGTTTTGATATTTCAACTGTGGTGCTGCATACATGTGTTCATCAACGGCTACGACCAAAAGGTCCTATCTGTTGGGATTGATGCCATTGTCTTTATCCTATGCGACGAATACTTTACGGTGTAACCTTACATGCGCGTGGTACATTTTGCCAATTAGCTATGGGAACTGATGAAGTAGACGTTTTTCAATTGTTCTAAATTCTAATAAAAACATATGAATAATGGGTTAAATTCGGTAGAAACGATCGGTGTTGGCGCTAAAAAAGTGTTGAGATATAACGGGTGCTACGGTCTATGATACTCGTAGTATGTCCTTTGATCTTAGCTATAGGAATGAGCACTATTGTTTTATTAATTTAGATATCAATTTGATATTTACATTGATGTCGAATATTTAATTAATAAAATAAATTGTGTTAAAAAATGAGATTTGTAGACTAAGAATATCTAAAAGCTTTTAAAATTTTATTGTATACATTGAATATTGTGAGAGTCTCTTTATTGTCTTTATGGAATAGTTAAAATGTTACAATTCTTTTTACTAGACGGCGGCAATACGAGCGATGCAAGATGGCGGTTTTTTGTATAATGCAACTATCATAATGTCTACTTTGTAAAATACTGCAATAAATGCCATTAAAACTGGATGGGAGGTTATTTCTTTAATACTTGTCAATGAAAAAATGAAAAGAGCATGAAAATAACTTTAGCGACGATTTTCTTGTACAATTCGGGAGACAAACTAGCTTACGGCCCACCATACACTTGCATACAAGTGGTAGAAAAATGTGGTCACCGTAGCCTATTAAGTAGCAATATAGGAAGTAAACAAATTATGCAATGAGAAAGTGGAAGGATGCAGGAGCCGAGGAAGACCAAGACCAACCTACCATGACCAAAATGGCCGTGTTTTATCAGAAGGTGATGTCCTAGAAACCGGCGAGCGTGTATGAATGGAGGCATGTTAAAGAAGCGAGTGAAGTGTGTAAGGACCGCGTCTTATGGCGCTCGGTTGTCTCCGCCTACCCCGCAAGGGACCTGGCGTGAAGATATGTATGTTTGTTCTTGTCAATAAACGACATTTTGATCTCACTTGTAGTCGCAGCTGTTCCTTTTACGGAAGGCGGGCAATCTTTAAAGCGGTCGCAGCAGCTAAGGCAGAGACGGAAGAAATTGATGGCCAAAAATTCAAGAGATTTTATTTGTCATATGTATAACAATATGTAATATGCAGTTGTTTTGCATTGAGAAAGTACAATATGTTTGGCCTATAAAAGACACACAAATATATCCATTTTAATAACTACAAGTACAAATTCACATTAAAATGATTGAAAAATGAATGATATCATTACGATAAATTATCATAAAAAAACTTGATATGAAATATTAAAACAAAAAATCTAAAATTTAAAATTGGTCATTCATAAATTCCATAATCGTATAGTACGATTTCTGAATTAATAATTTACTTAAGGGGGCGCCGAGGTTTTGACGCTTACCGAGTTCAGCCATGCAATTCTGTAAGAGCAAACATCCTTACATTCTCGGAAACATCGGCTGTTATAGCCTTGAACACAAAATTGCAATTCCTTAGTGTCGCTTTTCATGGTTGTGCGACACTAGCGCCGCAAGGCCGCGTTTGGAATTGGAATTCTACAAGGCAAACAGCCTCGCGTACGCTTACAGCCTTATAGAATACCAAATAAAAAGCCGTGATCGCAGTAGACGATGTCAAAGCTGTGACATCTGTGATCACAGCGACGCACACACGCCTTTACGAGTCGCTTAGAGAATTGCTTGGCAGGTCTATTATGTGTGCGTGCGGCACAGCAGTAAAGCGAGCGGCCACAGCAGCGAGCCTCCGCGGGCGGCCGCTGCGCGCCGCTTTAACTTCTATCGCCGCCATTGCATCTCAAGAACATACGCATTACGCGGGTGCTCCCAATATTTACAAAAAAAAAGAACACAATCGGTATTAAAAAACACTTGTTAAAAATATTGATGCTTATTTTTTTACACAATTCAATCAGCAAATTGTAAGTGTGAATTTATTTTAAATTTATAATCTGTTATATAAATAATTATATCTTAAATATAATAAGTACCTTACAAATAAAGACGAGAATATTATAAATAAACAAATGTGTATATTTTATTTATAATTTACTGTCTGTACGTAGGCCAACGAAAAATGAATTCTTAGGTATTTGTTATCGAATACGACCTACCTTTTATGATAATATTATAAGAACAATAAAAAATAACAAAGTGATCTTAATAATGTCAAATAACAAAGCAACAAAACAAGGTAAAAGTATCGGTACGCCGACCAGATGACGATTTTCAAATTCGAATTATTTATACTTCGAATAGATTTAATATATAATTTTTGAATGCTAAGCAAAACTCTTATCAGGATAAATAATATTAACTTTCAAATAATATTTCAGTACTTTCAATGCCTATCGAGACCTGTTTATGGGTGTATCATTGAAGACGCAGCGGGTAAATTACATAAAATTTCTCAAAGAAGTTTTCTGGCATTTCGGCCGTCCATTCAGTGAGTGGTCACCGCTTGCCGGATATAGCGATGAAATATGATATGATAGTTAATTCATGCGTTCTTCCCGTTTCTGTAATAGCCCTGTACTAATGATTCCTACAGACCTCATTACATAGACCAATAATTTCCGACACATTCCCAGTATACTATGCCGAGACCTACTCAGGGGTATATTATACCATTGACATCTCCCGAAGCGGGTACGGTGGCTGAACTACATTACATCAATCTTCTCAATGAAGCCTTGGATTTATCTCTCCGCGTACGCCTATCAAATGACCAGGATGAATACTCGTGATGTAAGAAAAAATAATGACAAAAGCTAGTAATTACAATAGGCTTTCTTTGTTACTATACGACAACGACCGGCTCTCCAACCCAACATTTTCAAAATATGTTAAAGTAACAACAATATACTAAGTATACAAAAAGGCGGGTTTGTTTGCCATGCATGCCTCTGATATTCAATTAGTGGCACCAAGGTCGTCGAAATATACTTTTCAGCATGTAATTTAGGAATGCGAAAGTGCAAGGATGTAGGAGCCGAGGAAGACCAAGACTAACCTACCATGACCAAATTGGTCGTGTTTTATCAGAAGATGATGTCAGGAGCCCCAGGAACCGATGAGCGTGCATGAAAAGAGCTATGAATGTTAGAGAAGCGAGTGAAGTGTGTAAGGACCGGTTCTTATGGCGATCGGTTCTCTGCCTACCCCGCAAGGGACCAGGCCTGAATATATACATACATATCATTTAAGAATGAATACCTACTTGCAATGTATAAGTCTAGTCGTTCAAAATGTGACCTGCCAATATAGAAGTTCTGTAATAATACTGTGTTTCTTGAAATTACAGTAGACTCCAAATTATGATTACTTTGCATAAATACTTGCCGGTAAACTCAGTTTCATTGTATATGCAGTGAGGAGAATCAGATAATTGATGGATATCTACTTTGCCTAGTGACTAACTGGTACCAGGTTCGAATTAAGGCATAAACTACAAAATTTGTGTTTTCGGTTTTATGTACGAGTACATATCTGTAATTATTACTTCGTTCACCCAAGACATTATATTTCGAAATACGTGTGACTTAACCTAAGAAAGGTGAGCTTTACCCTCTTGAGTTTTAGAGGTCTGACGGCAGTCGCTCCATGTAAAAATCAATATCTTCGCCAAATCTTTAGGCTTAGGGAGCGGACACCGCTTATCCTAATAGATTCGGCAACGGGACAACGCTGAGATGAAGAATCATCTGAAAAATTCGCCGCAGTAATTTCGCGAGACTGCCAGTGGCATCACGGATTCAACGATCGGATGAATTACAAAAACAGCGTTTTCCACTTCATGGACGAGCACGCGAACGCGTCAGTCACTGAACTGGCTTTCACTCTCTGTGATACATCCAATGGACGATTCAATGTCAGCGACTTTGGCACATTTTAGGGTCCCGCAGAGGTTCTATCTATGATCATCTTTACTACAGAGACAGCTGAATTCTCGTAGATGCCTTCCATCACTAGGATGCCGTCGCCGATGCTAGATGCCGGTTACCGTAGCTTAAGAACGCTTGAAATACATTTAGTATCATTCGCACGCTGCCACCTCCGCTGCTTACACAGCAAATCTTTAAGAGCTTACTCGTGACTTCACACGCACGCAGGAACACAACAACCCTCCGGGGAGTTGTTTGACTGCGGTTTTTTGCGAGGTGAAAGTCAAAGAAACTTCCCCAGCCCCCTTCCTCTCTTAAAACTCCCAGACCAACACAAACCGACATGTTCATGCACACAATTGTTTATCCTAAGTGGGAATCGAACCCTTTGGTGTCAAAGTAGCATTACTAACCACTGCGCCACCGAGCTTCTCAATATATATCGTAAGAATGTCATGTTCATATATATTAAAATATACCTAATATCGTATATTATATATTATTTAAAAGTACACATACTCATCCCTATACACGTCGTGTACATGGCGTATTTCGTCAATTATACATCAATATCGGATTGTAAAAATCAAATGGTTTTGTATAACATCGATCAACAATCATAATTAATCAAAATGATATGTCAACATTTATAAACAATGATCGCATTGCATATTAATTATATGAAAAATTAGTCATTGTGCTAATATATAAAAGCGGTGATTCTGGAGCGAACGCTGCTCGGATGAGTTGTTGTACACATTCGTCACAAAGTAAATTCGCCACTTACATTAAAAAATATGTGTAAATTCGTAAAACAGGCAGTTAAGTTATTGTAAATTCGTCACAAGTCTTCATTTTTGCATAAAACACCGGTAGCAATATCTGTACGAAAATGAAACATGTGACGAATTTACAATAATCCAAATTAATATATGACGAATTTACTTCATAAAAATAGAACACAGTGTCAAATTTACACACACTTTTTTCCGTGACGAATTTACTTTGTGACCAACGTACAACAACCCTCTCAGATGGAGTTGCCGGCGCTGATTATTTTTTTGTTTCTCTATGTCTTGCGATTCGATTCGTATTATTAATAGTGTGAAACCAAATATGTAGTGAGATATAGTGTCAAGTGATTGTGGTCAGAGTCTTGGTGTTGACTCCAAAATTCGCTGGGTTCGAGGAATTTTCGACAATTGCTTCCCTCGGGTCTACTTGACTCCGACAGGACTTGTGTACTCTTAGACACGTTAAATCTTTACATAAATAAAGACAAAATGGTTTTACAATTTTCTCCTCTGTCAACCGATTTGATTTTTATTTTTCTTTTTTTATCTTTGGTAATATTAAAAAAGTGAAACCAGCAAATTAATATATGTTTTCCTGGAATTTTTAAATATATTTATGAATGGATTTCGTCCGTCTCAGCGACCGCTAATAAGTAATCTTAAATAGGCTTTATGCTGGCTTAAAATATTTCCGAATGCCAAAAATAAAATAAAAAAAGAAGCATTTCGTGCCAATGCTTACATAAGAAAATCTGCAAATCATGTCAAAGTTTTCTTAATATAAGGCAAAATGTTTATCCGAATGCCAAAACTAAAATAAACCAGTTGATAATGCGCAAGCTTGCATTGCCAGAGGAACACCTGGCTCGTCGTTTTTTTTTTTTTAATTTTGACCATGTTCCTTAAGATATTAGGAACGGTGTTCCTGAACATTTCTATTCTACTTTTTTATGCTGAATCCGAATCTGAAGTCAAAATTCGAATATTCGAAAAAAAGCGACAGACAAACGCACAGACAAACATATAGAATTCATATAGGAACGGTGTTCCTGAAAATGTATTTCTCGCAAATACTGTCCTAAGAAATTTTAAAATTCATTCACACACACACTTCTTTAAAAAATACATTTTTTTATTTTCTTTTAGCCATACCCAGATTTATCCCATTGAAATAGTTTATTGCGTAGATAATTTAGATATTGCATTGTACATTTCATGCTGGCGCTTGTCATTACATTGTCTCTGATAATGTTTTGGCCTTGATTATTGTACTATATACATTTTATTATTATACTTTACAGCCATTATGTATAACGTTACGTGAAGCAGATTAATTATTTATTTTAATAATTAAAGTGACAAGTATGTGACACGATGGATTATGTCGCAGGGATATAATAAACCCAGACATTTTATGTTTGGCCTATGTTAAAATGAAAATACAAGCTGGAAAATGGAATTGTAATTAAAATCATTTTAAAGCCTACTGTTTGCATTGCTCGCGAATAAATGTTTTTAGTCCATTAAAGACTTATTACCTTTATTGTAAAATTGACATATTGGCATTTTGTATAATTTGTTAAATTATGTAACGGATATCTATCATTTGCATGTACTAATTTAAATATTATTGACATTATTCATATCTGTTATTTACAAAGAATGACGAAACAGATATACGATGCAAAAGTGGAAGGATGTAGGAGCCGAGGAAGACCGAGACTAACCTATCATGACCAAATTGGTCGTGTTTTATCAGAAGGTGAAGTCAGGAGCCCCAGGAACCGGCGAGCGTGCATGAAAAGAGCTATGAATGTTAGAGAAGCGAGTGAAGTATGTAAGGACCTCGTCTTATGGCGCTCGGTCCTCTCTGCCTACCCCGCAAGGGACTTGGCGTGAAGATATACATACATATAATTTACAATTGCGTGAATAAATTTTGGAAATTGTTTTAAATATTTTGATTTGTAAATTTAGCACGCTATGAATCGGCTGAATATAATGCTCAAAATAATTTTTTTAAGCTCCTAATATTACCTCGTTCAATGCGAAATAAATTATATTCTATTTCTTCTACTGTAAGCAATTTCTTTCTTTATTTTTTTATTATATTGAATATACGTAATCCTACTAATATTATAAACGCGAAAGTTTGTATGGAAGTATGTGTGGATGATTGGAATTTGGATGAAATTTGGTAGGTAGATATATATTTTCTATGTATGATAAGTATGTATTTACAAAAAAAAATGTATTTACGTATGTTTATTAGTTGTCTAGTACCCATAACACAAGCTTCGCTTACTTTGGGGCTAGATGGCGCTGTGTAATTTGTCCGACAATATTTATATTTATTTAAAAAAAAAAAAAAAAGAAGAAAGAAAGAAAGAAAAGATGAGGTACTGGATTAACATAAAGGCTACTTTTTATCCCGGTGATATGTTCCCAGGATACTTTAGATTTTAGATGTTTGAATCGTTCTAAATATGGATGTTTTATTTCGCTTCAACGTGTCAGCAGCTTTTCGTCTACCACTATTCCACACTATCCCACAGGAACACATCACCGGGATAAAAAGGCAACTTTTTATCCCGGTGATGTGTTTCTGACCCCAGGCCACTTCGCCAAGACTGCTTTACCCAGAGATTCCCCGCTATTAGTCAACTTTATGTGGGTTGCTCCCGAGTTACGAGTGCCCAAAATTTGCATGTGCTCGCCAAAGGTAAATCTATCGGTCTTATAATATCGTCTTCAAAAGTATATTGTAATTGTAGAATTGAAATATCAATTTGATTAGGATTATGGTATCAACTACCATTATCGTAACTACTGAACGGATTTGATTTTGTATTCCGGAAACATTTATAACTCCTGTAGTATAGTTATTTTTGTATAGATATTGTTTATGTGCCGCATAAATTGATAAGTTAAAACATGTGTCAATTTAATCTGGACACGGCTCTTGTGAAAGATATGGAGCTTAGAGAATCAAAGAACTCATAGAGTTGTAAAGTCCATATGTCTTAGAGGGGTTCGTTTTATTATGAATGTAAAAGTGTATGCGGCTCGCATTAGATGGTAAGCGGTCGCCGCAGCCTATTGAAGCTCTCAACACCACGGGGATGTTACTCGCGCGCTGCCAATCTTATGGCCTAAGGATGTTTCGTCACAGTACCCAGTAATTTCTCCGCCATATTTCGCCCTTTAAACCGGAACACTTCTATATAAATATAGCTGCTTGCGGTAGAAATAGATGAGACAGACGCAGACGACTTTTGTTCAAAGCCTCCCTCTGGTTCTCGGTTAGCCCTTTTTTTCAAATCAAAACTAAGTGAACGAATTGCTGTTTTTTTTGTATGGAGATTTAATTTGTTTTGTATGGAGATTTAATTAAAGCTGCTCTTGGTCCCTATGGAGATAAGAGAGTGAACGAAGCAGGTAAGTCGATTCTAGATTTATGTATGGAACGAAACCTCCTCGTGTCGAATACTTTATTTCGTCACAAGGATATTCACACGTATACATGGAGACGGAATGACCAAAAAAGTGTGATTGATTTGATTATAATTGATAGACGTCTCCGAAATACTATAATGGATACAAGAGCCTTTAGAGGTCCCACTCTTGAAACGGACCACTACCTGGTGGTAAGCCGGTTTGTGGGACTTTTCAAGAAGTGGAGGCATTGGCGAGTGCGTATCCCTTTCGGAGATCATGAAAGGATAAGGAGTGAAAAATTGCAAGATGAAAGTGTAAGGAGAATGTATGTACATCTGGTAAGCGAAAGACTTGCAAATGCAAGTCTTTCCGGCACAGATGTGGATGATTACTGGAAAGTTCTGAAAGAAAGTATGGTGGATAGTGCAAAAGAAGCATGTGGATGCGCAAAGAGGCATAAAACATTGAAAGGGGATGCCTGGTGGGATGCGGAGGTTGAATCCTCCGTAGCAAGAAAGAGGAAAGCGTGGCTGGATTATGTATCATCTTTGCCCTTAAATGAAAGTATGAGAGAGAAGAAGAAAGAAATGTACCGTCAATGCAAGAATGAAACCAAGGCTTTAGTGAAAGAGAAGCGTGAAAGACAAATTATGAATGAGGAAGAGAGGCTGACGAGAAACTTCGAGGCAAATACCAAACTCTTTTGGAGAGAGGTAAAGAAGTCTCGGGGTGGTTCGTCGGCATCCAGTATGAACAAGATTAAGTCTAAAGCTGGTATCATTCTTGCAAACACTCAGGAAGTGTTAGAACGGTGGAGTGAATATTTTGAAGAAATGTACGAATATGCCTCGGACGCTGACAATGAGAGTGAGTCTGATGCTCACTCCGCGTTGACGGCGTCCGATGAAGGTATAACTATGGATGAGATAGAATGGTCGATACGAAGTTTGAAAAATGGAAAGTCTGCGGGAATTGATATGATTACAGCTGAGATGATCAAACTAGGTGGCACTTACGTCAGGGACGCCTTCTGGTACTTATGCAACCTTTGCTGGAGAACTGGAAGGGTCCCAATGGACTGGGGACGCGCGGTCATCGTACCCTTGTATAAAGGCAAGGGATCACGCATGGACTGCGCCAACTATAGGGCCATCAGTTTGATCAGCTTAGCAGCAAAAGTATATGGAAAGATAATTGAAAGGAGAATGAGGGTGAAATCTGACGAAATGCTGTGGGAGGCACAAGGAGGATTCCGAAATGGAAGGGGATGTACGGATCAAGTTTTCTCGCTCCGCAATATCGTAGAGAAGCATCTGGCCACAGACCAGAAGGTTTTCTGCGGTTTTGTGGATCTTGAGAAGGCATTTGATAGGGTTGTGCGAAAGGAACTGTGGTGCATATTGCCGAGATATGGGATTGACGGCTCACTGCTGCGTGCTGTGCAGTCCACCTACAAGGATTGCTCAGCATGTGTGCGAATAGATGGCAACATGTCACCCTGGTTTGATGTCAAAATTGGTGTCAAACAGGGTCGCATGTTGTCTGCTAGGCTGTTTATTCTGTATCTCGATAGTTGTCTACAGAGAATAAGATCGACGAATGTAGGATTACGCATGGGTGACCTAGTGGTGAACTGTCTGCTGTATGCAGATGATGCTGTCCTGTTAGCAGAAACACCATCTGAGCTGCAAACACTAGTCACAATGATGAAAGACGAATGTATGAAGGAAGGCTTACTATTGAATGCGAAGAAAACAAAGATTATGGTATTTGAAAGAGAAGAAACCAGAACCAATGTAAGAATTACGGTAGATGATGAAGTGTTGGAACAAGTGAATGAGTTTGTATATCTTGGATGCGCTTTCAGCAGGGATGGAAGGTACACCGCAGATGTGGAAAGGCGAGTGAGTGCTGGGAATAGTGTGAATGGAGCGTTGGGAAAACTTCTTGGCAGTAAAAACCTGAGCCAGAAGGCGCAGCTGGCTATACACAATGCAGTGCTGGTCCCAACGCTTACTTATGGAAGCGAGAGCTGGGTATGGCAGAGAGAGCATGAAAGTAGGATAAACGCGGTTGAAATGCGAGCGTTGCGCAAAATCTGTGGTGTAACGCTTGCAGACCGTATCCGCAATGATGAGGTTAGAAGCAGAGTTGGTCTGAAAGAGAGCGTCGGTGTTAAAATAAGAAGAGGCATGCTCCGTTGGTTCGGACATATAGAAAGAATGCAGGATGAAAGAATGACGAAGCAGATATACAATGCAAAAGTGGAAGCATGTAGGAGCCGAGGAAGGCCAAGACTTACCTATCATGATCAGATTGGTCGTATTCTATCAGAAGGTGATGTCAGGAGCCCTAGAAACCGGCGAGCGTGCATGAAAAGAGCAATGAATGTGAAAGAAGCGAGTGAGGTATGTAAGGATCGAGTCGCGTGGCGCTCGGTTCTCTCTGCCTACCCCGTAAGGGATTTGGCGTGAAGTTATAGATAGATAGATAGATAGATTTAATTTGTACGGAGGGCCCGATAGTGACATAGGCTACTTTTATAGCGGCAAAATATCTTACTCCCACAGGACAACAACAAATCTCACTCGCGTGCCAGCTTAGTGGTAGCCTCACAATTGTGTGCCACCTTAGTGGTAAACAGAAATCTCAAATACATATACTTTTATGTACGGAACAGAGTAACGTATACTGTGTTGCAAACTGGCGATCTCGAGTATATTTTTTCAAGAGAGTATTATGATGTATTGACTGTAATTGATGCAATAGTAAACAGCTACGGTCTACCGCGTTGTTAGGTTGAAGAACTCTTGTGGTATGAAAACTGTGTGATACGCACAGATAACAAATACACAAGTGCTTCCGAGGGTACCTGCGCATGCGTTTTAGCCAATGACCTTTTAGCATTTTACTAGATTCTTCTTAGTTAAAGGACGTATCACCGAAAGTAGGTATGTTTGTATTTTGCTATATCACTAGACATGTTTAGGGTTCCGTACTTTAAACGGAAAAACGGAACCTTTATAGGATCAGTTCGTTCTACTTTATCCCCCGACGTGTATCGGTGAATTGAGTTAGTATGCAAAATGGATCTCATTGATTCTTATACACCGTCGGGAGGCATGCAAGCATAGGTATGGTCAACCTGAAGTAAAGCGATTACCCTGCCCGTAAAAGGCTTGCAATACATTAAGTATTACTCGCGCGATGCTACCTCTGCTTGCATAGCAACTCCTTAAAGCTTACTGTAGACCTCACTCACACGTAGGAACACAACAACCCTCTGGGGAGTTATTATTCGGTTGCTGTTTTCTGGGAGGTGGGGGTAATTCCCCAGACGGCAGACGGCTGATTTTCTTCCGCAAACTCTCAAGTTCTGAAATGAACTCCAGCCGAGGTTTTCGCAAGGGACTACAGCATAGGGTTCTTCAAGAAAGGCGTGAAGAGGTTTTTACAGTCGGCAACGCATGAGCAAATGTCCATAGCCTACGTCCATAGGTAACTGCTTGCCATCAGGCAGACCCTACGCTTGATTGTATATCTACACCTTCCACATCAACCCTTACTCATCCCACTGCAGGGATACGGGTCTCCCTTCAATCGAAGGGGTTTAGAGCATACTCCACCACGCTGCTCAAATGTGGATTGGCGGAGGCCAATGTTTTCAAGCCGCCCGAGGTACACTGACTTGCTTAACGACTGTCATCTATCGACAACAGCCGGGACCGACGGCTTAACGTGTCCTCCGCGGAGAAACTCGAGATAGATAAACCCATCCATAGACAGGCTGCTGTAGACATTGCTTAACCTGCGTGTTCGGTTAGAATGACACGCGCTACGACGCCATCGATCTCTACACCTAAGTGGTATAAAATATGTATATAATCAATAATATATTAATACGTGAAGCAATAACTTTGTACCCCTTTTTACGAAAATTACGCGGACGGAGGAGTATGAAATTCGGCGCAGTTAACGTTTATATGGAGAAGAAGTGCAGAAAGCTAAAATTTTTTTATAATAACGCTTGGAAAATATAGGGTGGCGCAATAGAACGTGCATATTTAAAAAAAATATAAAAAATAAATACAAAAGGTATAGTTAAAATAAAAATGAGACATTGTAATGTTATAATTGAAGTTTATTTATTTGTCGGCCATTTTGACCATGTTCCTTAAGAGATAGGAACGGTGTTCCTGAACATTCCTATTCTACTTTCTTATGCTGAATCTGAATCTGAAGTCAAAATTCGAATATTCGAAAAAAAACGACAGACAAACGCACAGACAAACATATAGATTTCATATAGGAACGGTGTTCCTGAAAAGTACATTACACAAACTACCATGCGTTTGAAATACAATCGCATACTATGGTTAAAGTCTGTGGTAAACTGAGAAGGGAATTAATATTTTAGGTCTATAATGTTGGAAATATATCATAATTATCATAATATCATAGTCATTAGTTTGTCGAATAGATAATTTTGCTTTATATGAGTTATTAATAACGTTCCAACTTAAAAATTAAATGAATTATGGTCAGAGTACGACCACTAGTATATACTTATAATTGATGCAATCGTTCTGTTTATTGTCGCGGTCTACAGCTCCGACGCAAGTTTTTGCTACTGAATACTTGCTAATCTCAGGTTTAATATTCACATGATCTTGAGTTTTTCTGTCAGTCTAATTTAGTCAGATTTTTTATAACTGAGTTGTACATCGAACTTATTTCGATTCGCTTAACACGCTCCGTTGCTTCGAACATGTAGAACGAATGTAGGACTAAATAATATAGTATTCTTCCTAACACTTTTTAGCTTTATCCCGTTTTCTAATCCATTTCGATTGGCAGGGTTCGTTACCTAAGACTTAAGGATTTAGCGAAAATACTGATTTTTACATGGAGTGACTGCCGTCATGTCTTCCCAACCCAGAGGGAAAACCAGACCTTTCTTAGGTAACTTAACCTAAGAAAGGTCTGGTTTTCCCTCTGGGTTTCGTCTTTCGAAATATAATTTCTTGGACTTGCGGGTTTCCTCACGATATTTTCTTTCACTGCCGAGCAAGTTATATTTGCAAATATAATAATTTTGTGGAACATTCACGGGAACCACAGACTGTCGGATATTAAGTCGGTTCTTGCAATGGGCTATTACTACTCCCGTCCAAATCTCATGAAAAATATAAAGCATTAAAATTGAATTTATTGAGCGTAGCTGGTATGAGAAAATATTTTGTTTTTAGGTTACAATTGACAGCAATGTAAAACCAGTTCTTCAAATGTTTTGTGACTCATTTTTATTCGATGAGGTCTCATTATCATCCCCCGAAAGAGAAGAGTCACTCCACAGGCAATTTTCTCGCGACCAAAACGTAAGCGCCATGAAATTCTTGGCATTTACACGTTTCGTTCAACGTAGTTTATCAACATCGCTGTTTGGTTAAGCGACGCAGGGCGCTTGAGCGAGTGTGCGTGTGTGTTTGAGTTTTAGAGATTGGAGATGATGATGCTGGTAATGTTGATGGTGAAAGAGTCGTTGAAATTATTGATGAAAGTTGATTTTTCTCAGAGATAAAATTTTTAATGTAAAATAATTGTAATACTCGTAGTTCTGAAGTGTTATTTTTTTAATGTAATAATATAAATTGTCATGTTTGTGTACGATAGCGCAATAAATTAATATTGTATTTTACCACATACATGATAGTACTTTTATACTGATAAATAAAACAATTCGTGCGAAATTATTCCCTAACCATTCCAAAATATTAAAAAATGCACAACGTTAATGTTCATGTTTTCACTTCTGCCGGCACTCCCGGAGTGCAACCCGTTTTTTCCTTATGCTACATGATATTGCTTGTTACCAAATTTCATGATTCTAGGTCAACGGGACCCTATAGGTTTTGATACCCTTGCGAGTGTCCAAATATAAACGTTGACTTAGAAGTTTGATTTTTCACTGCTCGAGGGAATTGCAAACCAGAGCATTTCATATTAATTTCAGCTTGATATCTCCACCCGTCGTCTCTGAGAAAAAGTCTTGACAGACGGACAGGCGTACAACAAAGTGATCCTACAAGTGTTACGTTTTTCCTTTTTAGGTATGGAATCCTAAAAAAAATCGGTCAAGTGCGAGTCGGACTCGCGCACAAAGGGTTCCGTATCAATATCTATAAAAACGGCAAAATAAATCGCGTTTGTTGTATGGGAGCCCCCCTTAAATATTTCTTTTATTTTAATTTAAATATTTATTCTTAAAGTAAATATATAACTAAATATTCTGTGAATATTTCAAGCGTCTACCTGTTGCCGTTATCAATATCGAGCAAAAACGAGCAAAAAAAATCACGTTTGTTGTATGGGAGCCCCCTTAAATATTTATTTTATTTCATTTTTTAGTATTTGTTGTTATAGCGGCAACAGAAATACATCATCTGTGAAAATTTCAACTGTCTAACTATCACGGCTCATGAGATACAAGCCTGGTGACAGACGGACGGACGAACAGCGCAGTCTCAGTAATAGGGTTCCGTTTTACCCTTTGGGTTCGGAACCCTAAAAAAACATACCTAACCTAGCGTTTCAGTTTCGTTAACGGCTGTTTTATTCCAGGTCCGGGGCTGATAGACGAGCTGGAGGCGTACATGGCCCCCGTCGGCGAGGGCGGCTACCCGCCGCAACCCATCGACGCGCGCCGGATTGGGTACTTCCTTTATTCTTCTACTTAGACCTTAACCAGAAGAAGTTAAGAGAGGTAGGGCGTATTAAAGCAGCCCATCTGGGGAAGTACCTTAACGTTACAGAAAACCGCAACTAAATAACTCCTGGGAGGTTTTTTTTGCTGTGTTATTTTTTTTATAATACGACGGATAGCTAAGCATACAGTCTGGCTGATATAAAGCGGTTACCGTCACAGTATCACTCTCACTATGCCATTGGTGTGTAAGTGGCTCAAGGTCACTTTTAGAGCCAAAGCTTACCTCATCTGCACATGGTGCACCCTGCTTGTAAACAGACGAGGTTCTGGCGAAAGAGAGGTAGAGCACGACGTTAGCCCGACTGGGGAAGTACCTGCACACCACAGATGATGCCAGTTAAGGGATGCTGATTCTATAACATCATCGTTGAGGAAAGTTGATCCTACAACTTCACTGTTGAGGGATGTTGACTTTATAATGTCACCGTTGAGCGAAGTTGATTCTATAACATCACCGTTGAGAAAAGTTGATCGTACAACTTCACTGTTGAAGGATGTTGACTCTATAACGTCACAGTTGAGAGAAGTTGATTCTAAAACATCACCGTTGAGGAAGTTGATCCTACTACTTCACTGTTGAAGGATGTTGACTCTATAATGTCACCGTTGAGAGAAGTTGATTCTATAACATCACCGTTGAGGAAGTTGATCCTACAACTTCACTGTTGAAGGATGTTGACTCTACAACGTTACCGTTCAGAGAAATTGATTCTATAACATCACCGTTGAGGAAAGTTGATCCTACAACTTCACTGTTGAAGGATGTTGACTCTATAACGTCACCGTTGAGAGAAGTTGATTTTATAACATCACCGTTGAGGAAGTTGATCCTACAACTTCACTGTTGAAGGATGTTGACTCTACAACGTCACCGTTCAGAGAAATTGATTCTATAACATCACCGTTGAGGAAAGTTGATCCTACAACTTCACTGTTGAAGGATGTTGACTCTATAACGTCACCGTTGAGAGAAGTTGATTCTATAACATCATCGTTGAGGAAGTTGATCCTACAACTTCACTGTTGAAGGATGTTGACTCTATAACGTCACCGTTGATTCTATAACATCACCGTTGAGGAAAGTTGATCCTACAACTTCACTGTTGAAGGATGTTGACTCTATAATGTCACCGTTGGTTCTATAACATCACCGTTGAGGAAAGTTGATCCTACAACTTCACTGTTGAAGGATGTTGACTCTACAACGTCACCGTTGAGAGAAATTGATTCTATAACATCACCGTTGAGGAAAGTTGATCCTACAACTTCGCTGTTGAAGGATGTTGACTCTATAACGTCACCGTTGAGAGAAGTTGATTTTATAAATTCACCGTTGAGGAAAGTTGATCCCACAACTTCACTGTTGAGGGATGTTAACTATCTGCAATGTCACCGTTGAGAGAATTTGATTCTATAACTTCACCGTTGAGGGAAATTAATTCTATGACTTCACCAGCTCGTCCGATTACTTAACGGTAATTCCAAAATAAATAAGCTCATCCATACAGAAGATACAGTCGAAAATGTTTGAGTGGTCTATGTGCAATGAAACCTGTCATCAATTTCTATATATTTGTTTCTATTTCAGGGGCCACCAACTTCCAGAAAGTCCACCGGATTCCGGATCAGAGAACCCGTACAGTCCGTCAGAACAAGTATCCCATACGATCGTCTCGCAAACAGTCCTCGGTTCAGACTACATGCTTGTCCAGGGCCATCTCAACCACGAGATACTGCAACAAGACGGCGATTACATATACGAGGGTTTGAAGTCAGATAACTTGGACCATGAAGTTTTAAGAGATAACCTGAACAATGTGGTGGTTCTACCATCAGATTCTAATTTGGTGGAATTAGGGATACGGACCGTTAGGACGGACTTGGACCCGTTGGAGACCCTGGATCCGTACCAAGCAAGGTACAACCAGATGAGAGTTAACATGCCTGAGTTGGACCAGGGTCTCATAAATCCACAGCTGGTTGCGTTAGGACATGAAGGGTCGTTGACTCCTGTTTACACGAACCTGCAAGAGCCCAGCACCAAGAAGAGGAAGCACTCACAGGATACCAACTCTCAAGTGAAATGCGAACCTGGTAAGTGATATTACCTTTTCGTTCATACTTTTTAAGAGAGGTAGGGCGCATCAAAGCACCCTGTCTGGGGAAGTACCTCCACCTCACAGAAAACCGCAGCCAAATAACAACTTCCTAGTGGGTTGTTGAGTTCCTGCGTGTGAGTGAGGTCACCAGTAAGCTCTGAAGGAGTTGCTGTGTGAGCAGCAGAGGAGGCATCGCGCGAGTGGATACTTGATGTATCGCAGGCGTTAATAGGCTACGGTACCCGCTTTACATAAGGTGGGCTCTATGCTTGTATGCCCCCGACGTAGTATAAAAAAAAACTATTTTATAGGTCTAATAAAATATAAGCGATTTTGCGTTTTAATAGTGATCTGACGAGCTTATAATTTGACGAACTCAATGGCGCAGTGTTTAGGGTTAATAACGTTACTTTGACACCAACGTTCGTCGGTTCGATTCCCACACAGGACACACATTTTTGTGAATGATCTAATGATGAATCTGTTTGTCTTTGTTTGGGTGTTTTTAAGAGAGATAGAGCAAAAAAATCAAAGCAGCCGCAGCCAAATAAACACTCCCTGCAGGGTTGTTGCGTTCCTGCGGATGAGTGAGGTCACCATTATGTCCTTCTGGACAGGCTGCTTTGATGCGCCCTGTTTATACACTTATGAGAGCTTATTACATTTGAACGTTAAATAAGAAGTTACAATGCTTAGCTGCGTTCCTTAACATGACAAATTCTTTCTTCCAGCTGCCCTTTCACCAGAGAGTGTGCCCCACGCCGGCCTCCGCCCAGCCCCGCCCTCAGTGGACGGTTCAGAAGCCGGGGACGATGCACCACTGCAGTGCATAAGATTTTCGTCTTTCCAACAAGGCATTTGGCATACCTTGTATGACTGTAATTTGAAGCCATTGTAAGTCTTTTTTGGCACGCTTTCATTACTGTTAGACTTCCGGGATTTGTTTACATGCACAATTGACGAGCTCGGTGGCTCAGTCGCGAATGACGCGACTTTGACACCAACGCTCGTGGGTTCGATTCCCACACAAGGCAAACATTTGTGTGCATGAACATGTCTGTTTGTCTTGGTCTGGATGTTTTAAGTGAGGTAGGGCGCATGAAAGCAGCCCGTCTGGGGAAGTACCTCCACCTCACAGAAAACCGCATCCAAATAACAACTACCTAGAGGGTTGTGTTTCTGCGTGTGAGTGAGGTCACCAGTAAGCTCCCAAGGAGTTTCTGTGTAAGCAGCAGAGGAGGCATCGTGCGGGTGATAATTAATATATCGCAAGCGTTAATAGGCTACGGTACCCGCTATGCATCAGGTGGGCCGTATGCTTGTATGCCTCCCGACGTAGTATAAAAAAAAAAAAACAGTTTTAGGTAGTAATTTACTACCTAAAACTGTGTATTTCATTTGACTGGACGAGCTCGGTGGCGCAGTGGTTATTGACGCTACTTTGACATCAACGCTCGTGGGTTCGATTCTCACGAAGAACAAATATTTGTGTGCGTGAACATATCTGTTTGTCTTTCTTCGGGTATTTTTAAAAGAGGTAGTGCGTATCAAGACAGCCCCTTTGGAGAAGAACCCTACTTCACAGAAAACCGCTGGCAAATAATAACTCCGTGGAGTGTTGTGTTTCTGCTAGTGAGTGACAACGTCGGTGGTAGCAACGTCGTAGTTGTTTTTATAATGCAAATATTCATAGGCTACTGAACCACTTTACATCACACGTGAGCTCCTGAGGAGTAGCTGCGTTAGCAGCGAAGGTGGCGATGCGCGACGATACTTCCTGTGTTGCGAGAGTTCATGGGCTACGGTAACCACGTTACAATAGATGGGCCGTCCGCTTGTATGTACTCGACGTTGTATGAAACATCATATCGGTCTTATTGATTCAGTTCAGTTTTATTCTTCTGAACCCGGTACAGCATCTGCTGTGGAATAATACTGTAGGCCTATCAACCATAAGGCGGACTTATTAGCATATTGACAGCGCCTGAAAAAGCCTTCGATGAGCTCGGTGGCGCATTGGTTTCAATGACGTGACTTCGACACCAACGCTCGTGGGGTCGATTCCTACACAGGACAAACATTTGTGTGCACGAACATGTATGTCTATTTGTCTTGG
This sequence comes from Pyralis farinalis, assembly GCA_947507595.1. Taxonomy (NCBI): domain Eukaryota; kingdom Metazoa; phylum Arthropoda; class Insecta; order Lepidoptera; family Pyralidae; genus Pyralis; species Pyralis farinalis. The sequence goes on from OX382263.1 coordinate 7,096,392, forward strand.
TCTGGGTGTTTTTATGAGAGGTAGGGCGCAACAAAGCAGCCCGTCTGGGGAAGCACCTCCACCTCACAGGGAACCGCAGCCAAATAACAACTTCCTAGAGGGTTGTTGTGTTCCTGCGTGGCAGTGAAGTTGCTGTATTACCAGCAGAGATGGCATTGTGCGATTGAGAGATACTTAATGTATTACAAGTATTCATAGGCTACGGTAACCGCTTTACGCTAGGTGTGTCGTATGCTTGTATGCCTCCTGACGTTGTATAAAAAAAGCCTTAATAAACAAATTCTTCTTCCAGACCAATGCCGTCGTATGTGGTGGGGGCAGACAAAGGGTTTAACTACTCACAGATAGATGAGGCATTCGTCTGCCAGAAGAAGAATCACTTCCAAGTGACCTGTCAGATCCAGCCTCAGGGGGACCCGCAGTATGTGAAGGCCGCTGATGGCTTTAAGAAGATCAACAGCTTCTGTTTGCACTTCTACGGCGTTAAGGTAGAGTACAACTTGCATTGGTAGTAGCCCGACCGACACACTATCTATCTATAACTTCACGCCAAATCCCTTGAAGGGGTGGGCAGAGAGAACGGAGCGCCACATGACTCGATCCTTATACACCTCACTCGCTTCTATAACATTCATTGTTCCTCTCATGCACGCTCGCCGGTTTCTAGGGCTCCTGACACCACATGATAAAACACGATCAATTTGCATGCAATTTGATCTAACCTGCTTCCGCCACCAATTAATTCATGCGACGTACTGCCGGCCGGCACCCAGCCACTATCGTTAGTAGATGCAACATGCCGACGCTGCCTCGGCTGCTGCGGTCGTCCGCCATCTGGAACAGAAACCGCATGCCCCCACCGTCGCTGCCACAACTGGTCTGGTCGTCGCTGCGACGCGTATTTCGCCTCTCCACGAGGCATCGTCAGGCGCTGTAGACGTTACTCGTTAGAATAACATGCTACAAGTGACAAATCCATCGTAGTGCCGTCCCTTATATTGAATTGAGGGTGGGGGTGGATGGTGTGAGTGAGATATCAATACTTAGACAAAGGTTTAAAACTAAATACTAGGGAACAATTAGAAATTATTAAACATAAACAGGTTATTGTAGTGGATCGGCTTTCTATAAATCTACGTTGCTGGGGAATAAGTATAGCCGATAAAGCACAGTAAACTTGTGAATAAATTACGCGTTCAAAGATCTTAGCGAATATGCATAGTTTAGAGATTTTCTTGTAATTTTTTACGTCACTCTTACAAATATTTTTGTGAACCGGGGTTACCAATGCTGGCTCCGAAAGTTTTGGGACATTACCCTCAACAACTGATCTTCTATAGAGAATGGTGAGTGGTATAGTTAGGCCTTTAGCAGACTTAGAAATAAATATTGGTGAGAAATGTTCAGGTCCTGCCCCTTTAGTCAAGCTCATTGATCGTATCATAGATCAAGTAATTTGAGAGCATTCGGTATATTTCGTTTCGGTTAATTTCGATATTACCTATGGATTGTGCGTGGTGTGTAATGTCTGAAACATTATTCAAAAGGAAGAATAGAAGCATAGAAGAATATATAGTTATTGAGCCGTACTTCCTTAGACTAGCTGCTTTAATGCGCCCTTCCTCTCCTAAAAACACCCAGACCAAGACAAACAGACATGTTCATGCACATAAATATTTGCCCTGTGTGGGAATCGAACCTACGAGCGTCGGTGTCATAGACGCGTTATTTACCGCTGCACCAGATCTCGACAAAACACAGCATGCATTTGTCAGAGTAATTGATGAGTTTCACGCCTTTTCTTTACAATGCAACACTTAGCTATCGACTTGAATTCATTGTCAGTACAAGTGATGTATGGAATAATAAATCTACATACATTTTTATGAGACAGTGCAGCAATTGATTGGTGAAAATCACGAAAATATCACAGCCATTTGCAAACACTTCATGCGTCGTTCCAACTTGGATATTGTGAAATGAACTCTTGAAAACTCTTCTTGAATCAAGATTAGTGAACAATGTTTTCCACATATGAAAATGTAACGAGCTCGGTGACGCAGTGGTTAGTGACGCTACTTTGATAGCAACGCTCGTGGGTTCGATTCCCACCCAAGACTAAGATTTGTGTGCATAAACATGTCTATTCGTCTTGGTCTGGGTGTTTTAATAGAGGTAAGGCGCATCAAAGCAGCCCGTCTGGGATAGTACCTCCACCTCGCAGAAAAACCGCAGCCAAATAACATAAACCTAGCAAATATTTTTTTTCTAGTAATGAAGATGTAACGAACTCGGTGGCGCAGTGATTAGTGACTCTACGCTGACACCAACGCTTGTGGGTTCGATTCAAAACACCAGACATACGTTTGTGCGCACGAACATATCTGTTTATCTATGTCTGGGTGTTTTTGAGAACGGTAGGGCGCATCATAGCAGCGTCTGGTGATGTACCTCCACCTCACAGAAAACCGCAGCCACCATATAACAACACCTTGAAAGGTTGTTGTATTCCTGCGGGTGACTGAGGTCAACAGAGAACGCTACCAGTACAGTGATTGATACTTACTGTACTAGTAGCGTTCGTAGGCTACGGTTACCTCTTTACATCAGGTGGCCCGTATGCTTGTATGCCTCCCGACGTAGTATAAAAAAAAAACGAAACATACTTAGGTCACAAGATTGGCAGCGCACGAGTAACATGCCCGTGGTGTTGCGAGCGTCAATAGGCTGCGGTGACCGTTTACCATCTAATGCGGGCCGCATGCTTATTTGCCAATCTAATTTCATAAAGAAAAATTGAGCGGCTGCCGTCAGTCCTGTACCATGGGAAGGAAACCATGGAGACTTTGAACGTGTGGGTTTCGACGATGTTTTTCTTCACCGCAGCGCGAGTGTAAATAAAATTACACAAATCCGGACTTATCCCTACTCGGGATATATTCCAGTCGATCATGAAAATTTAAATTTTTAAGTGTGTTACTTTTCTTTACAGGCAGAAGATCCCAGCCAAGAGGTTAGAGTGGAGCAGAGTCAGTCAGATAGAACAAAAAAACCATTCCATCCAGTACCGTAAGTTTATTCTCTTTATACGATCCGGATTGCAAACGAGCATCGGTACCGCTTGTCAGTAACCTATGTTCTATTGTACGTTTGCAATCTATGATATGAGCGCATGCCATATAAATATGTTATAGGCTATTCTTCTCTTCAGGTTTTTTTAGTACTACGTCGGGAGGCATACAAGCATACAGCCCACCTGATGTAAAGCCGTTACCGTAGCTTATAAACGCTTGTACTATATATTATGTATTATTCGCGCGATGTCACCTCTGCTGCTAACACAGCAACTCCTTAGGAGCTTACTGGTAACCTCACACGCAGGAACACAATAATCCTCTACGGCGTTTTTATTTGGCTGCGGCTTCTCTGAGGTGCAGTTATTTCCCCAGATGCGCCCTAACTCTTTTATGTACTTACTGACAGAACTCTCTCACAAAAATACAATCACCAGACTGTTTATCTATTATGATTTGGAAGATACAGTTCACCTGATGTAAACTGGTTACTGTAACCTAAAAATAGTTGTAACACAGAAAGTATTGTGCTCGCGCGTTGCCACCATTGCTGTTACGACAACAACTCATCAGGAGCGTTCTGGTAACTCGTGTTTTAATATGCAGGATGCACCACACTTGCAGGTTAGGTTGGCTTTGGCTCTTTGGTGATAATGAACCACGTACACCCTAGACAAAATCCATATTCCAGCGCTGTCTTTGCAATTTGCAACCTAATAAAATGCTTCGCACATTGACAGGATATTAAATATTTTATGGTATTGCCGGTAGATGGCGCTATAGTTAAAGTTTATATTATTTGATGGGTTTTATTGACTGTTCGATGCTGCTTTTTAATCTGTCACGACTACTGTTATAGTAAATATGACAGCTCCTAATGTAACGACGCGTTTAATTTTAATCCAACAAAAATTCACCATCCATCCAAGGAATACATCCATCGCCCACACCCCAAAACTGGTTCTTCACCAACTTTCTGCTTCCTTGATGTGCCCTATCTCTGTTTGGCAGTATTGAGCTTCGCCGTGAAGGTGCGAAAGTCACCGTTGGCCGTCTGCACTTCGCGGAGACTACCAACAACAACATGAGGAAGAAAGGCCGGCCCAACCCTGACCAGAGGCACTTCCAGCTGGTGGTGGCTTTGAGGGCCCATGCCAATCATGCAGACTTCATGATTGCAGCACACGCTAGCGACAGGATCATTGTCAGGGTAAGATGGACCCCATGTGATAGAAGACTATTCTATTCTATTCTAGAAGTTCACGTCATGTCCTTTACGGAGTAGTCAGCTAGAACCGAGCGCCACATGATTTGGTCCTCCACAGCTCACACGGTTCTTTAATATTCAAAATTTTTCATGCATGTTCGCCGGTTCCTAGGGCTGCTGAGGCCTTCAGCCGAAACAGTGACTTTCGGCTGGCATTCTTGCTTTTATACAACGTCGGGAGACATTCATGCATACGGTGCACCCGATGTAAAGGGGTTACCGTAACCTATGAATGCTCGCAATACGTTAAGTATAACTCGCGCAATACCAGCTTTGCTGCTCGCAACTCCTTAGGAGCTTCTGGTGACCTCGCTCACATGCAGGAACGCAACAATCCTCTAGAGGTTGTTTTTGGCTGCGGTTTTCTGTGAGTCTACCTCTACTAAAAACCGCCAGATCAAGACAAACAGACATGTTCATGCACAGAAATCCTGTGGGAATCGAACCTACGAGCGTTGGTGTCCAAGTAACGTAACAGCGCTTTTCAGCATTGCGCTACCGAACTCGTCAAAAAATTCTGATTCAAATGACAAAACAAATCCGTACCTATGATTTGTCAGTAAATCAATCAGTTTGGACTTGGCTCTTTATGTTTATCGATAGGTATTTTCTTCCCAGGCATCGAATCCAGGACAATTCGAGTCCGACTGCACGGAGAACTGGTGGCAACGCGGAGTGTCTGATAACAGCGTGCATTTTAATGGACGCGTGGGCATCAATACGGACAGACCGGATGAATCTTGTGTTGTTAATGGTAAGTATACATAGCGACACATAAAGTTATAAACCTATGCACCTTATGTCGTTGTAATAAAGGCAAGTTTTGAACGGATTTGTGTCGCTTGTTCTGTCGCCGTATATATGTCTGTATTCAGAGTATAAGATGTTGGGGTTCAACTGGCTTAATTCTAAACATGATAGTGACTTATCCATCATGTTTATAGTCAAAACATTGGCTCTGTGTCTAAACATGATAGATATGTCACTATCATATTTCAAGTCTAAATATTGACCTTCACTTTAAACATGATAGATAAGTCACTATCATGTTTCGAGTGTAAAGATTGACCTTGACTTTAAACTTGATAGATAAGTCACTATCATGTTTCGAGACCAAACATTGACTGACTCTAAACATGATACATAATTCATTTTCATGTTTCGAGTCTATAGATTTACCTTGACTTTAAACATGAAAGATAGTCATTTTCATGTTTCGAGACCAAAGATTGACTTTGACTCTAAACATGATAGATAAGTCAACATCGTGATTCGAGTCTAAAGAATGAGCTTGACTTTAAATATGAACGATAAGCCACTATCATGTTCGAATCTAAAGACTGACTTTGACTCTAAACATAATAGATAAGTCACTATCATATTTCAAGTCTAAACATTGACTCTTAACATTGACTGTGATGAAACATGATAGATAAGTCACTATCATGTTTCAAGTCAAAGGATTCATTTGTACATTACTATCTTTTCTCCAGGTAATTTAAAAGTGATGGGTCGTATATTACATCCATCCGACGCCAGGGCAAAGCACAACATCGAGGAGTTGGACACTGCCCAGCAGCTGAAAAACGTTCAGAGCATCAGGGTCGTTAAGTAAGTACATGTGACGCTACAGCAGTATTGAAACTACCATACGAGTTAAATAGAAAAGTGACCGGTCAAGTGTAGGCTGTCGCACAGAAAGGGTTCCGTACCGCGGTACAATATTTACCAATACACATTTTTTTAAATCATTTAATAAAAATAGTTTGTTGGTTATGTTTTTTATATAACGTTGGGAGGCATACAAGTATACGGCCCGCCTGAGAACGCTTGCAATATAGAAAGTATCGTACGCGCGTTGCCACTCGTGCTGCTAACTCGGCAACTTCTTATGAGTTTCCTGGTAATCCCACTCACTCGCAGGAGTACAACCCTGCAAGGAGACTGACTTGACCTTCTGATAAAACAAACGATAAACTGTTTTTTTTTTATATTTATTTTTTCTTATTATAGCGGCCATAGCAGAACATTCTGTATTTTTTTAGGCATCTGCCTATTACGAAAATGATAAAAAAACGCAAATGTCAATGTCAATAGGTATTTCATTGGGGTATGGGGATTTAATTTTTAACTGCATAGCATAAACCTAAATTCCAAACACGGCCAGCTCGAGACAGATAAACCCATCCATTGGCAGGCAGTGATCGATGTTCCTTACCTTGCCGATATTTGACAGACACGTGCAACGCCAGCGAGCTGTTCCTGTTCTTATTCTTTATCAAACTTTTTTTTATACAGCGTCGGGAAGCATACAAGCATATGTCAACACACAGTCGTCGTCGACAAAGCAACTCCTTAGGAGCTTACTGGTGACTTCGCTCACATGCAGGAACACAACAATATTCTAGGTAGTTGTTATTTAGCTGCGGTTTTCTGTGAGGCGGAGGTACTTCCCAAAACGTGCTGCTTTGATGCGCCCTACCTCTCTTAAAAACCAGCCATATCAAGACAAACAGACAGCACATGTCTGTTGTATGCACACAAATCCTGTGTGCGAATCGAACCCACGAGCGTCGGTGTTAAAGTAACGTAACAGCGCGTTTCATCACTGCGCTACCGAGCTCGTTCTATCCTATTCCTCATCACCCCTTTTACTTTCTTAAACAGATTTAACTACGACCCCTCGTTCGCCGAACACTCAGGCCTGTTAGGTTACGACCCGAGCGCTGCAACGCCGCAACACGACACTGGAGTAATCGCTCAAGAAGTCAGAAGAGTGCTGCCGGAGGCAGTAAAAGAAGCAGGAGATGTGACACTGCCCAATGGAGACACGATACCCAAGTTCTTGGTCGTAAATAAGGTAAGAAATAATCATTATCGTATTAATTAAAACATGAAATTCTTATATATCTGTATTTAATGTTTAAAGCGGAAGAGTTTGTTTGAACCTAAGATGTTTTTATAGTTATAGATACGTCGTACACACTCTAGAATGGCAATACGAAAGTAAGGTAATTGCCCAACTCGCATTCAGTTGCGCACGCTCTCGCGTCGTGGCTATACGTACTTCTCCACAAAGCATAAATGTCTTAAGATATATATTCATCTCTTTCTAACGACAGGTATGCCCTATCATTTGTCTCTTTGTTAGAGTAAAGTGTGATAATAAATAACTGTACTTAGATGTAGTACTAATTTCGCCATTTTAAAATGCAATAATGTTGGTGTATGACGTGTATACCTTTTGATACGTCGCTGGTTTGAACGCGCTAAATTCTGGAACAACCTGTCGGATTAAAAAAATATTTATACAATAAACATAAAAAAAATACCTTTTGATACGTCGCTTAAAAAAAAAATATTTTTACAATAAACATAAAATAAAGCCGTGGGAAGCAAACAAGCATACCTACCTGATGGTGAAACATGCCAAATGACACTTTATTATTTTTTAATCAAAGTGGGAAGGCATGAGGCCATCTGGTGTATAGTGGTTACTATGAACTAATAACGCTTTGGAGTGTAAATTATCACCTAAATGCCAATAGCAATCTCATCTGCACATGGTACACCATGTAGGTTAGCAAACGAGGCTCTTGTGAGTGAGAAGTATGACACAGCGTTGTCCTGACAGTGGATGTACTCCTTGCGGTCTATCTACCTCTGCTAAAACACTCAAAGACATAAAGCCATGTTTTATATATTATTATAATATATAATGAAGATTCTTGCTCATCCATTCGAAGGCACACGAAATAAAAGTTCTGATAGATTGGTTTAGTTAGGATCGATACACGCCTATTGATCCTCCGAAACACTTTTTTACAAAAATATGCATCTAATTATGAGATGCAAATGGATTAAAGATGGCCTCAAGTTATTTGGAGCTCGCTCGTGCTGTTTTCAGACCGGCGGCGTGATCGAAGTTGAGTTCGCCTAAAAGTCGTTCGCGAAAAGTTTATTAAGATGACTACAACGCCATTGGTGGTGATTTTAAGAATTATTATTCATGATGCGACTACATATATATTGTACGACATATATACAGTACTTCACTCACTCTTAACCCATCTTATTTTGGCTGCGGTTTCCTGTCATTCGGTAGATACTTCCCCAGTCGGACTGCTTTGATGCTCCCGACCTCACTAAAAACACCCAGTCCAATACAAACATATTATGTTCATGCATACAACTTTTTGTCTTGTAAAATAATCGATCTCACGAACCTTGGTGTTAAAATAGCCTTTGTTAAACTTTTGATCATCGAGCTCGTCATGTTTCTCTTGTGTCGGAATCGAACCCTCGAGGCTTGATCTAAACTAGCCATTTCTAACCACTTCACCATAGGGTCCAGGGGTCAACATACATAAAAACCCTGATAATTTTACATTGGAGTATTGAATAATCCCCCAGGATCGCATTTTCATGGAGAACCTCGGTGCCGTGAAGGAGCTGTGCAAAGTGACCGGCAACTTGGAGTCCAGGATCGACCAGCTCGAAAGAATCAACAAAAAGCTGTGCAAGATCAGCATACTCCAGAGACGGGACAGTTCCAGGTCTAGTGGGAGCAATGGTGAGTACTGCTTTTAAACTACGCTAGGTGGCAATAAGCATTGGACCTAATAAGAAGCTGACACCACTACTTATTAACGCTTGCAAAATATGGAACGGTTTGCACGTTGTTTGTTTGTTACCACCTCACTGCTACTGCAGCAATTCCTCCTTTACTAGTAACCTTTACAGAAAAGCTTCAGCGTTGTTATGTGATTTTTTAGTCTACGTCGGGTGGCATACAAGCATACGGCCCACCTGATGTAAAGCGGGTACCGTAGCCTATTAACGCTTGCATTATATTAAGTATCACTCGCATGATGTCTCCTCTGCTGCTTACACAGCAACTCCTTGGGAGCTTTACTGGTGACGTCACTCACACGCAGAAACACAACAACCCTCTAGGGAGTTGTTGTATGGCTGCGGTTTTCTGTGAGGTGGAGGTACTTCCTCAGACGGGCTGAAAGTATGATTAGCATCAATCCGTCGTCTGGCAAAATTTTGAGAAAATCACAGTGTTTTTTTTTCACTCAATTGCAAGACAAGCTCCTGTTTTAGATTACACCAAATATTGCACTATCCGAAAAGGATTTAAGTGTCTCTTTTAAAAGCATAAAAGTCGATATTATTCATATAATGTTTTGTATCGACCGCAAATATTTGAGAATTGCAAAGAAAGATGGTTTGCACTGTTAGAAAACACTCGAAATTATTTATATATGCCATAACTGGATCCTTCTAGGCTTAAACTTGATTCAATAATGTACTTATCAAGATCAACTATTTAAGGTAAATACCACAAAATATTTTGTAAGCTTGCAGGTGGGTCATAATTTGTATAACTCAGACTTAATACATATCATTATATCATAGTCAGACAATGGTAATGTTTAATCTCTTCTAGAAATATACCGACAGAATTTGCTAGGCTTTGAGATTGATTGAGGAGAATAGGTCACGTACATCTAGATAATGCGTGTGTGCCGTAATAATAAACGTGAGATTTTCCCGGTTTAATATAGCTTTCTCCGTTCCGTCCTTTTTAATACGAATATTTCTTTACAGATTCTCATTATTCAGCAATGTCAAACTCGTCAAAACTGTACAACGATGGCAACATTTCAATCGACCACATCCGCGATATTGCCAGAAACATCCGCAAACACGAGTGTTGCCATAAGCTAAGCCATAATTCACCGAAATACACCAGAAAACAGTGCAAAAACTGCCACGGCACTTCAAAACTCGGGAAATATTACAATTATAACAAAACTTGCGTCCGATATCACTCGAAAGATGATAAATCGGAGAAGTTTGAACCGAAATATCTTGAATCGGATATTAACAGAATTGAAAAGTTGCCAGATGAAAGCTACAGTAGTATTTCGAAGAAAAAAGATTCGTGTTTGTGGATGAGGGACGAAGATGATTTTTCATATAGCAACCCCAGATTGCCGTTTTGCTGTCGAAGGAAAGATGGCTACGATGCCAGTTCCGAATTGATTTCAAACAAGTTTCTACAAATAGTTATCACCATTTTGATATTTATTATGGCAGTTTGGTGAGTACACATTGAAGTTAAATGAAAGGAAATTATTGTCAGGAGTCCTAAGGAGGAGGAGAACTGGCGTGCATGAAAAGAGCTGTGAATGTTAAAGAAGGGAGTGAGGTGTATAAAGACCGCGACTTGTGGCGCTTGGTTCTCTCTGCCTACTCGGCAAGGGACTGCTAACATATAGATAGATATAAATTATTGATATTATATTATTCTTGTACTGTAGTCTGCTTTCGGCGATAGCACTTAAATTTATACGACATAGAGAGGCATAAAAGCATACGGCCCACCTGATGTAAAGCAGTTACCGTAGTATGAGGTCTCGCAATACATTAAGTATCACTCGCGCGATGTCACCTCTGCTACTAGCACAGCAACTCCTTAGGAGCTTACTGGTAACCTCAGTCATACGCTAAACACAACAACCCTCAAGGGAGTTTTTATTTGCGGTTTTCTGTGAAGTCAACAATGGGTTGTGTTCCGAGGATTGTTCGATATGAAGCCAACAGCTTCCATCTAACCGAATCTATGCTGACTCACCAGACAAGATATTCAAGTTTTCTTCCAAGAGCTCTTTAAGTTGTGAATTCCTTACCAAGGTTTAGCAGCATAACGTTCTTCATAAAAGGCGCAAACACTTCAGGATCGGCAATGCACAAGTGACGGCTTTGGTGTTGCAAATGCCCATTACGTTTACGGAAACTGTTTACCATCAGACATACCGTACGCTTGTTTGCTGTCTTAGTGGTTAAAAAAAATACCATCTGGGTTCTTCTGTTAAAGTTAACTATACTAACGGTAACCCATATCGTCGGCAATGCAAGAGTGACACCCCTGTTGTTACAAATGTCCATAGGCTAAAGTAACTGCCTAGTGGCATAAAAAACACTAACAGGAGGACCCAGAGGGTATTTTTTTAAACCACAAGTGGCAAATAAACAGATGGTGTTCTTAATGGTGATCAGTTTCCGTAACCTATGGACTTTAACACAAAATGTGGAGAAATTAATACCGGCAGATTATTTTTTTATTTCAAAATATGAAATTATATAAACATATCAAAATTAACTTATTATTATGTAACATACATTTACATAATTATTTTGGTACATGTCTAATTACTTACTCCACAGCCTCGTGGTCATGTCGGCGCTGTACTTCAGAGAACACCAGGAGTTACTCTCCATGAAAGAGACGAGGATGCACGAGAAGTTTACCTATCAGCTTAATGGGAAGTTCAGCGCCAACGCTGGCCATAGGGCACCACCGAACCAAAACCAAATACAGGTAACATATCAAGTAAAGCAACTTATAAACAAAATAAAATGTAAACCTCCATTAAAGTCTACTATTCATACTTTCTTATATTTGCTCGCGTCCACACACTACAATGTATTCTTTAGTTTATCTTTAATTTCTTCTAAATCTACATGAGATCGTCTGCAAATGGTATTCAATAACGATCAATGTATTTTGGTAAATCATATATACAAGTAGTAGCAGTGGACCTCACATACTACCTTGCGGCACTCCACATCCTTGATTAAGGAAGAATTTTATTTTTTGATATATTTTTTGTTGAAAGTTGTTACAAACATTAATATTCTTAAAGCGTAGCTTATAGAATTGTAAAAGATAGTAAAAAGCATTGATTGCTTCATTAATTACGGATATGTTTACGGACAAACTATTAATGCAATCGTAGAATTTGGTGATAGAGTACATGTTTCCGACCAGTTCCGACTAGGTACGTATTGTTAACATGACTGTATGCATATATTCATTTATATTACGACTATCATATAATGGTACATGTATCCTTTGGGTCCCATAGACCCATATCTTATTCTTAGCGTTATCCCGTTTCCTAATCCCTTAGGATTGGCGGGGTCCGCTACTTAAACTGAGAATTTGGCGAAGATCCTGATTTTTAGGATTACGGCTGATGGTGTAGTGTTGGAGCAAATGGACGGGATTGTATGGGATCTTTAAGCAGGGATGGAAGGTACACCGTTGATGTAGTGAAAAATAGAAATATGAGTGAGTGCAGGGAATAGCGTGAATGAAGCGTTGGGTAAACTTCTAGGAAGCCGAAATCTAAGACAGAAGAAATCACAGCTCACTGTACACTATGCGGTGTTAATCCCAACGATAACTTATGGAAGTTAAAGTTTGGTATGGCAGAAAATGAATATGAACTAGAATAAATGCGGTCGAGAGGATGTGTTCGCAATGATGATGTTAGAAATAAGTTAGTTATCGACCGACTTATTTCTAACATCATCATTGAACGTAAGAAAAGGCATACTCCGTTGGTTTGGACATGGAGAAAGAATGTAGGATGAAATAATTACAAAACAAATATACAGTGTGAAAGTGGAAGGATGTAGTAGCCGAGGAAGACCAAGACTAATCTACCATGAACAAATTGGTCGTGTTTTATCAGAAGGTGATCTTAGGAGGCTTAGTAACCGGCGAGTGTGCACGAAAACATCATGAATATTAAAAAGCGAGTGAAGTGGTAAGGACTGCGTCTTATGGCGTTCGGTTCTCTCTGCCTACTCCGCGAGAGACCTGGTGTGATACATACATATACCGATTTTTACATGGACCGACTGCCGTCATACCTTCACAACCCAGTGGGAAATTCACACCTTTCTTAGGTTAGTTCACAAGTATTTAGAAATGTTACTTGAACGCGTGGGCTTCCTCACGATGTTTTCCTTTACCACCGTGCAAGTGATAATTACAAATGTCGCATAACATATTATCATCATCATCTCAGCCCTATTCGTCCATTGCTGAACATAGGCCTCCCCTCTAGAGTGTTATTCGTCTCGATCCTGTGGCACCTGCATCCATCGAATCTCTACAAACCTCTTGAGGTCGTCGCTCCATCAAATGGGGGTCGTCCCACGCTATTCGAGACCATTTCTTCCCTTGCCGTTGTCGGCACTACGAACTATGTGGCCGGCCCATCGCCATTTCAACTTATTTATCTTTGGGCTATGTTGGTTACCTTTTTATAATTTGTTTCTAACAATATTTAATTTTGTTTCAGAAACCTTCGCACATGTTACCGACATCGAAGAAAAGTAAAGGTAAATTGGTCTTAGATAATTCTTATTACAAGCTTTTATTCGTCTAGTTCAAATCTTGCAAGGCATTAGAACCTCCTACCGGGTATTGCTGAAAGTTTCTTCTTCTTTTTCTTCCGGTCATTTACTGTCAATGCAGCACGGCTGTGGAACAAATTACCGCTGCAAATACGGAACAGCTGCTCTGTATCTACTTTCAAGAAGAGGTTAAGTGAGCACTATCTTACTCATGACAAGTAATATTATATATAAAGTATATAATTATGTATTTATTAATTTGTATAAATATGGAAATAATGAAGATTAAATTCTGCATAACTTTTAACTACCAGCCAAAATAAAATTTACTGCACACACGTTAGGGTTAGCTGGAAGATATCTCTTAAAGAGATAAGCTCGCCTTTGCACACTGTTTTCTGTAATACCTAATTTTATGTTTTGTTATGCAATAAAGGATACATATATATATATAAAGTTTGAATATGTTCTAATATCTGGTGACAATACAAAATGCAATATTATATTTTCATAATGGCCGCCACAATATGGCTGCTGATGTATAACTGTATAAATAAAATCATTTTAAATTGCTACAAGATGGCAGTTTAATTTTTTTTTAATTTTATTTGATTTGGACAGCATTTCAGTGTTCAATATTCAAATAAATGACAATGTAAGCATCAATAACATGCTTTCACGTACGGTTATTTTTTTTATACAACGTTGGTAGGTATACAAGCATATGGCCTAGCTGATGCAAAGCGGTTACTGTAGCCTATGAACGCTTGTAATACGTATCACTCGCGCGATGTCACCTCTGCTGCTAACACGGCAACTCCTTAGAACTTACTGGTGATCTAAGTCACACGCATGAATACCACAACCCTCCAGAGTGTTGTTATTTGGTTACGGTTTTCTGTGAGGTGGAGGTAAATACACCCAGGCCAAGACAAGCAGACATGTTCATACACACAAATGTTTGTGCTGTGTGGGAATCGAACCCACGAGCGTCAAATATTCTTGTTGCAGAGAAAGGTCCTCATAAAACAACACAAGAGTACAGCACCAGCTCTCCCACGGTGCCTCCTCCACACACGGTTGCAACCACGCTGCCAGCATCGAGAAATTACGTCGACAACTATATTAGCAATGGTAAGCTACCTTCAATTTGATAATTTGTGTGCTTCCTCCACCAATTAGTTCATGCGAACAAGCGTCGGCCGGAAAGAAATAACCTATGCAGAAATGATACACAAGATTTTACTTTAAAAAAGGTTATTTTTAGTGTCGCTTTTATTATGAAATGATCTTTTTATTAAACACAATACATTTGACCGGTTTTACTTAGTAACTCAATACTTCGCTAAGGGTCGGGGGTCAGAGTAGAACGCGCACCTCTTATTGGCTAGTTCGCAGATCAACATCGCGTCACTCATCGGCTTATTGGTTAAAACATTCTCCCATTGGTCAGTAGTAATAGTACTCGTAGTATTATTCAATCACTGAGATATAAACACGTTTTTGTGAGCGTGTGAGTGAGGATGAAAGCAGTAATCGATAGCAAGCGGTGCATATGGACAGTTCTTTTTAGTAAAATTTGTTTTTTTTTCTCTAACAGCTATAGAACAAACGTCGCAAGCGCCTCTCTATCAAATACCGACGTCATCTCGGACCTCTGACGTCATCGGTGCTGGCTGTGCCTTCCCCAACATCAACGAACTCGATCCTGATTGTCAGGTAAATATTTATTATACTGTACTACATTTTGGAAGTTAATTCTTTTGACACCGTCATCCAAAATCGACACCGCGAAGTTGGTCGGTAAATGTCTCTCAAGTTTTGTACGCTATGTTCAAGTTATTCAACAAGTTATTTATGAATCTACAACATGTGTTTTATATCAGTACATATAAAATATATTCATATATAAATATTTGTGTGTCTTTAAATTATATATTATGGTGGAGAACGATTTCTTTTTTTTTTTGATAATTTATTATATTTTTGTTTTTTAAACGCCGAGTACGTTTTACGCGTGACACGATGGATGAATGCTTTTTTTTGTTACTGTAAAAAGGTATAACTTCTTACGTGCATACATAAATACAGAGGGAGTAATTTACCGGAGGGAGACTTTGTACAAGAGTCATCATACAGTACCCACTACCTCTGTCTCACCTATTTCTACCGCCAAGCAACTACATTTATATAGCTGTATTCCGGTCTGAAGGGTGAGATGTGGCAGAGAAATTACTGGGTACTGTGACGAAACAGCCTTAGGTCACAAGATTGGCAGCGCGCGTGTAACATCTCCGTTGTGTTGCGAGCGTCAATAGGTGACCGCTTACCGTCTAATGCGAGCCGCATGCTTCTTTGCCAATCTATTGTATAAAAAAAATACCCACTTTTTTAATGCCGCCTCCGCCGGGTCCCGATAGAAGGGGTAGGGCTAAGAAGTGCTGGCTTGACGTCTTGACCCATTGCGTGCCGAGCTGTTTGATCGGACCATGCGCGTTATGGCAACAGGTATACAACGGCGTTTGACGGGTTAAGGGATGATATGCGTGCCAATGGCCTCACAGTAAGGGATGCCAAGGACAGCGCGAAGTGGAGAAGCAGAAGCTGGAAAGCGGACCCCGGATTCCGAAGCGAGAGAGCTTAGGACGCGACCGAGACTAACGCTCGGATGATGATGATGACTTATTTAAGGGTGTTTTATAGTGTTTACACCTATTGATAACCAATTCGGGTTACCTAATTGGAAATATAGCCAAACGAGCTGCCTATATGATACTAACAAAATTCTATCTATATTCAGAACACCGTTCCTATATGAAATCTATATTTTTGTCTGTACGTTTTTCTGTGTGTGCGTTTTTTTTTTTCGAATATTGACTTCAAATTCGGATTCAGCATAAAAAAGTAGAATAGGAATGTTCAGGAACACCGTTTCTATCTCTAAGGGACATGGTCAAAATGGCCGGCAAATTAAAAAAGAATAGTATTGTCTTAGGTTTTCGCGATTGTTAGACATAGAATTTGCTGCATCCGTGGTTTTCCTGCGACCACGGATGCTGCAAAGCATTCGAAACGTCAGGTTGAACAAAATAAATAAAACACGCGATACTTCCGTTAAAAATTGTTTAATTCAATAAAAAATAATAATTTATTGTTATATTATTGACGAGCCAGGTGTTCCTCTGGCAATGCAAGCTTGCGTATTCTCAACTGGTTTTTTATCGTTTTTGTATTCCGGCATGCAAGCATTCCCAGCCCCTGTTATGTAATGCGGTTACTGTAACCTGTGAACGCTTGAAATACAGGAAGTATCACTTGCACGAAGCTACCTCTGCTGCTAACGCAGCAAATCCTTACAAGCTTACTGGTGACCTCACTCACACCCAGGAACACAACAACCTTCAAGAGAGTTATTCGGCTGCGGTTTTCTTTGAGGTGGAGGTACTTCCCCAGATAAGCTGCTTTGATGCGCCCTACCTCTCTTAAAACATCCCAGATCAAGACAAACAGACACGTTCAGAGCATTCACGCAAATGATTGTCCTGTGTGGGAATTGAAACCATAAGCTTAGGTGATGAAGTCGTCTTGTTAACCGCTGCGCCACCGAGCTCGCTAAAATATATTCTCACTGGATCCCTAGCGAGGTAAGCAGAGTGAATCGAGCACAAATATGATGCGGTCCTTCCACACCTCACTCGCTTATCTCAAGCGCCCCAACTTTGTTTTATACTACGTCGGTAGGTATACAAGCATACAGTCCACCTGATGTAAAGCGGGTACCGTAGCCTATCTTTTTTTTTTTTTTTTCAATTCGTGCACCCCTGCCATGGGCAAGGCTATTTCGACATTTTTAAAACTTATTACATTAAATATAAATTATCACATTCATACATCATACTTTCTTCCTTTCCACAATTCCTTCTTTCATTCATCATCTTTCAGTGTTAATCTCTAAAATTCTAATATTTGCCCGTTTTGAACGCCGGTGAAATTATTTTATCTGTTTTCGAACTTCCCTCCCCATACTACGTCAGTCCATCCACGGGCGACAGCGGGCTTCACAGCTCCACCTAGCCACCGCGATCCCATCGGCTATACGGAGTATAGCCGAGGTATACAGCATTAGTCCTAGGTGGAGCTGCTCTGCTTGTTGCGATCAATGACGACCGTAGCTAGACTGACGCAGTATTTTATAAATTTAGATCTATTTCCCCCCAAAACTATTTCGGAGACTGTGGTTTCGGTGACCCGCATTCCCAACTCCTGCTCCAAATCGTACCTCTGTTTGGAGAATGCGGGACACCGAAACAATATGTGCTGCACTGTCTGGTCCACGCCGGGCTCGCAGAAGCAGGATGCGTCATCCGCGCACTTGAACCTATGCATGTACGCGGAGAACCCACCATGCCCCGAGAGGACCTGCGTGGTGATGCTCGACGGCACCATTTTGCCCACGATGCCGTACGCCTCCGCCGCACTCGGGAAGAACAGTTTCGTCGTCGAAGCTGTTGTTCCCGATTTGTATCTCCTGTCCCATTCGTCAATGGTCCCTTTGCGGATCATACCTTTGACGAATGAGACAGGGCAGCGGTCGTAGTCTGGCCGCCTCCGCAACCCCAGTGCGGCGCTCCTGGCGAGTTCATCGGCACGTTCGTTCCCCTCCAACCCCGCGTGTGCCTTGATCCAGAACAACGAGACGCTCTTACCCTGGCTTTTGCACAGTTTAAGAGCGTCCCGTGTCTGCACCGCCAGGGGATGGGGGGACTCGACGTTCGCCACCGCCTGGAGCGCCGCCATGGAGTCGCTGAAGATGCCGATACTGGGCCCATCGCAGCTCAAAGCGTTTTCGGCCGCCGTGCAGATAGCCAGGAGTTCCGCCTGGTAGACGGTACAGTAGGACGACAAAGCAAGCTTGACGGCCTTGGTTTCCGCACCGCCGTTCCATATGGATACAGCGGCGCCAACCCGGCCCTCAATCTTGCTGCCGTCCGTGTAAATTCGCAGGGCAAAGTTGGAGTGTGCCCTGCATTGTTCCTCGTCCACCAGGCTGCTGAACTCCAAGCTATCTAGCTCCGCGGGATGCGGGGCCTCGATCTTCGAGGCCATCCTATACCGTAGCCTATCAACTAAGTATCACTCGCGCGATGCCTCCTCTGCTGCTTACACAGCAACTCCATGGGGGCTTACTGGTGACCTCACTCACAGGCAGGAACACAACAACCCTCTAGGGAGTTGTTATTTGGCTTTCTGTACGGTGAAGGTACTTCCCCAGACTGGCTGCTTTGATGCACCCTACTTCTCATCACGCGGTGGACACGACTTTTAGTCAAACCTGCGTCCCCATACTAGATTTAATTTCCGACAGTGTCGTCAAATATTGTTTGTTGTCATAATCAGCGATGGAGGGCATCTTAAAATGGCGATAAATCGCATCCATTCAATTATTAAAAGTGGGTGTTTTCTGCATGCTGCTTTATAAAGGATAAACAAGTTCCAAGATGGATTGACACAGTTTTGGTAAGATAGAAATATTTTTTATCCAACATCGGGGGACAAACTAGAATAAGAATAATCAGAGACTCACTTGTACCAACACAACAACCCTAAAGGATTTGCTACTTCGTCTGTGGTTTTCTACGAGGTGGAGGCACTTCTTCAGACGAACTGCTTTGATGCGCCCTCTCTTAAAACATCCAGACCAAGACAAATGGTTGGACCGATTTTAATGAAGATTTTTTGTGTGTTTAGTAGATTCGAGAATGGTTTAGATTCACAATTGGTCCAGGTTAATAGTATACCTAGTTCTGTGACAAATGAATATGCATTTCTTTTTTTATAAAGTAATGTACTTAATCTTAATTAAACATCTTTGTACATATTTTTTGAAGTCTCGGCAAAAAATAAAACAATAATTCTATTCGAAATGGACATTTTTGGCTTTAATACAGGCCTTTAATCTCTCTGGCCTCGAATCTATGGATTTACGAACTGTTTCCATGGGAAATCTAGTCACTGCTTGCTCCAGAGGTTTCTTGAGAGACACAATGTCGGTGTGTCGTTTCGAACAGGCCGACATGGCCTCTAAAACTGATCATAATTTGTTGACTAAGGGGTTCAGATCAGGTATATACGAGGGCCATTTTTCACCTCTTTTAAAGTCCGGAACGTTTGTTTCGAGCCAGGCTTTGGTAGTTCGTGCCTTGTGACTAGGTGCAGAATTCTGCTGGAAAGTACACGGTTCATCTTTAAAAAGTGTTTTGCTGAGAGGTTTCACAACACGATCCAAAGCAGTCTCTTGATACAGTTTCGCTCAAGTCTTCACTCCTTTTTCAAGCTTTGTGACTCCTTGATAAGACACCCCCCAACAAACCATTACAAACGCACGATTATGACCTCTTGTATCTTTCCGACCACAGGGGCGGTTTCTTTACAACTGTGCGCGTACATTTTGTCCTTTTGCTTGCTGTTCAGTCGTGAAAATAAAAGAGGATAATTCTGTGCCTGTCACCTGCATATCGAGACAGAAGGCGTTTTGGTCGATCCATTCTCTTCAACTGTAGGGATTGATTTAGGGCATGTACTGTATATAAACAATAAGCGTTGAGCTTCAGGCCTTGTGTTATTATACGCGACAGAATCCTATCGGAAATCTTCATTTCTCGCGATAAGATTTTTTGTTTCCAAATGGGGTTTAGGAAATATGTAAAACGGCGGGAAATCGAAAGGAGTTTTTAACAATAAACACGTTCTAAAATCAAAATAAATAAATAATTGCAAAATAAAAAATTCTATGCAACAGTATTTATAGCCAGACCAGTTATATATATATATAGGTATAGACCTAGTGAAAGCATGTTAAAAATATTAATATGTTTTTTTGCAGACATCGTGTGGCATTGACTCTCCGCAGACATACGAAAATCAAGTACCGTTAGAACGCATGAACCCCGACAAGGAATCAAACGAAACCTTCTCCAGACCTCTGGAGCCATTACACAAGGACAAAATTCTGAACATCCCAGTTATACCAGAGAAAAACAATACCGAATCATTAAAAAGTGATAACGACTCGTTCAAAAACCAGCTCCACGACGAAATCATTTCGGAGTCCAATCTCCTGGATTCGAACAAACAAAATGGCACTGAAAGTGGAAGGATGAGGAGGTCTGTAGACATTGTAGCCAAGAGAGTTTTGAGACAAACGAGCCAAGACGTTTTAAAGGAAATTACTCTTAGTAATCGAGGTAAGTAACATTTTAACTTTTGCCAGAGGGAGACTTTGTATAAAAGTCGTCTGCGTAGGTACCTCTGTATCACCTATTTCTCCCGCCAAGCAGTTATATTTATATAGCTGTATTCCGGTTTGAAGGGCAGAGAAGAGATATGGCAGGGAAATGACTGGGTACTGTGACGAAACATCCTTTGGTCACAAGATTGGCAGCGCGCGAGTAACACCGCCGTGGTGTTGCGAGCGTCTATAGGCTGCGGTGACCGCTTACCATCTGATCCGGGCCGCATGCTTGTTTGCTAATCTAGTTGTATAAAAAAATAAAAATAAAATGTGTAAATAAAGCGCTTTCAGACAGCCGAGATAAAGAATGTAAACAAACATTCAGGGATACACAACGTATTTTTATGGAGTATAGTAGTCTTCTTCCTCCTAGCTTCTTCCACCACTAGGTTATCTCTACTCTTTTATTTAATGTAAGTTATTATATATTTACTTTAATATATATAAATATAACTAATCCAAAAATTGCTTGCCTACCGAAAAGATATAAACAAGAATTCAAAGTAGGCATATTTGTGTTATTACAAATCTATAAAGAATAATAAATATCATATTGAACCACTTATATAAGCAAATTATTTATAATGTCTGGATGTAAGTCTTTTTAGCCAAAGGTAAAAAAATAAAAGAAAATGTTTGCTTTGATTAATTTGATCTGCTTTGTGCTTGTTTGTCCGTCTGTGGTGTCACAAACACATCTTACCTGAAAATCAGCGCCGGGTCATGTGTTGACACGGCAGTATGCTGAGATGGGACCTATTTGGGCGGCCTAACAGCACTTTTGTTGTATCATTATCTATTGTGTATAGTTACGTCCAAATAAACCTTTTCTTTCTTTCTTTCTTTCAAGTTGTAATTGATAAAGGTGGACTACTAGTTTATGTATATCTTCACGCCAGGTCCCTTGCGGGGTAGGCAGAGAGAACCGAGCGCCATAAGACGCGGTCCTTACACACTTCACTCGCTTCTTTCACATTCATAGCTCTTTTCATGCACGCTCGCCGGTTCCTAAGGCTCCTGACATCACCTTCTGATAAAACACGACCAATTTGGTCATGGTAGGTTAGTCTTGGTCTTCCTCGGCTCCTACATCCTTCCACTAGTTTATAATACTACAAATATATTTACTCGCAATTCAAATGCTAACACTCTCGCTTAAAAAACGTATTCAACATTGACGTGAGAACATATTATAACCAGTAAACAACGCAACTAACAAATAGACGCTACGATTATTTTGCTAATGGTAACACTGTCGACAAAGTTACTTTAGTAAACTTTTGCCTTCCGATGTGTCTTCTTGAATTTTAAATAAATTTGCCGTTAGGTATGCCATTGTTATGAAATCTACCAGTTACAAATTTTTATTTGGTTGCAGATTGCGACGAAGTAAACGTCGGTATATCGAGCCAATCGATCACTAACACGTCCTTGTTCACGGAAGAAGTATGCCGCGACGTGTTTCATGCTTACAACTATACAATCAGGCTGTCACATTGTTTGAATCACAAGAATATCGATATTACCTTCAGGTGAGACTAAACACGATGAAAATTGTCTGTCTGTATAGTCGGTTTACAGACGATAATTTTACGTGATAACGTCATAAGAAAACATTCAACAGTTGACAAAACAGTTCACGTGTAGGTTGTGTGCTGCCGCTGTCTCTCTTCTACTCGGACACATCGGCCGATGGAGTGGAAGAGAGATAGATGCGTCACAAGCCGAACGCTTAGGCCGATCGTGCCTCTCTATCGCTTTTTCCGCGCTCTCATGCACGCTCGGCTCAGGCGGAACATGACACTTTTTCGTGCGTACAGCCGGCGTTCATCGATTTATAAGACGTTAAAAATAAAGATCTTTTCACATCTTGGCTTCTCTCATTTGGGGACGTTTTTTTTTCTTATACAACGTCGATGCATACGACTCACCTGATGTAAAGTGGTTGCCATAACCTTTAAACGCTGGTAATACATTAAGTATCGATATACGATGCCATCTGTGCTGCTAACACTGCAACTCATTAGGGGAACTTACTGGTGACCTAACTCACACGCAGGAACACAACAACCCTCCGAGTTAGTTATTTCGCCGCGGTTTTCTGTGAGGTGGAAGTACTTCGCCACTGGCTGCTTTGATTCGCCCTACCTCTCTTAAAAACACCCAGACCAAGACAAACGAATATGTTATGCACACAAATGTTTGTCTTGTGTGGGAATCGAACTACGAGCGTCGGGGTCATAGTAGCGTTATTAATCGCGACGCCACCGAGCTCGTCAAAATATTTTTGCATCTTGGCTTCCCTAATCTGGTGACACGGTCTGGAAGATTTCTTTGTCTTTACCATTACAATAATAGATATAGAGATATTTCTTGCATCACCTACATTCTCTATTAATATCTGATTAGTAGTACGGGCGAATCATAAACGTTAGTCAGCCGTAAGCATATTTTTTTATATACAACGTCGAGGCATAAAAGCATTCGGCCCACCTGATGTAAAGCGGTTATCGTAGCCTATAAACGCATGCAATTCATGTTAAGTATCACACGCGCGATGCCACGTCTGCTGCTAACACAGCAACTCCTTAGGAGCCTACTGGTAACCTCACACGCAGGAACACAACAACCCTCCAAAGAGTTTGTTATTTGGCTGCAGTTTTCTGTGAGGTGGCGGTACTTCCCCAGACGGGTTGCTTTGATGCGCCCTATCTCTCTAAAAAAACACACAGAACAAGACAAACAGATTTGTTCATGCACACAAATGTTTGTTCTGTGTGGAAATCGTACCCACGAGCGTTGGTGTCAAAGTAGCGTAACAGCGCGTTTCCCCACTGCACCACCGAGCTCGTCATAACGAGGGAGTGTCGTCTTATGAGAGAGTAAAATTAGTCTGAAATAGTTTTTTTTTTGTGCAACAGATTTTTTTTTTGGTTGTTTTTATCCCCGAGGGGAAAGGCAACGGGATCTAGCCCATATACAGTGGCGTAGCGTAGTGGGGGCGGCAGGGGCGGTCCGCCCCGGGCGGCACTTTTTAAGGGGCGGCAAAATTTCTCAATAAATAATAAAAATATTTGAACCCTTTCATATTTTTATCGCAACTACAAATTCGAACCAATTGAAAAGAGCACGGAATCTTTCAATACTTATTCTGTGACGAATTCGGGGAATCCCCTTTCTTTAAATATTTTGTAGCAATTGCTGACAACAGCGTCTATACTGATTTGCGGTGATTCTCCGTATGTATTTTATTTTAAAAACTATAGGTAGGTAAGTCCCTTCAAGGAAATACTTGTTGCTTTGACAATTCAAAGAAAGTTTTATTGATGGATCGTCTGTTGTCCATTTCACATTGTCTCGTATCGTAATTTATGTTATGCTTTAAAACTGTAATTTCTGTGCAAATAAGTACGCGTAGTGGTTGTGAAATTATTGAGCTTTGCGAAAAATTGAATTTTGCCGCTACGTGTACCTACATTCAACTGTAACTTTATAATTTAAAATCTAACCCGAATAATGCAAAATAATGATGACTGTTCTTGCCGAAAAGTTCTCTAGAATTATGTAATGTATAGTATACATTAAATTGAAATACCATAAGAGGGTGGCAAAGTTGTCTTCCGCCCCGGGCGGCCGACACCCACGCTACGCCGGTACCCATACAGCCAAGTCATCAGTTTAGAACCATGTGAAAATCTTAATTCTATGTTCCAGCTTCAGGAACTATGCAGAAAAAATACTTGGGAAGGGTATCTCGACCCAATCAACCCAGTTTAAATACCACCCGTAAAACGATAGTAATTTTCACAAGGTTTTCTTGATGAACTTATTCACGTCTTCCAAAAAGTGCATAAAAGTGTTATATTTGAGTTTTTTCATTACTGTATAATTTCACTAGCACTTATGTTACAAAATACTATCGAAATTGTCACACAAAACTAATTTTATACTGAACTGTAAAAATTTCAAGTAAAACAACAATGTCACTCGTCAAAATCGCGGGAAGAAGTGCTTGTGCAACTGAGATGTAAATAACGATTCTGGCTTCCTGCCCACAGCTCCATGAAACATAAAGAGTTCCAACGCTGTGACCTTTACGAATGCAAGCATGATGCAAACTGCCGCAAACTTGAACGCAGTGGTCACATATGGACCGCCATGATGCCGCTACCCGCAGACTGCAACGTCGACAGCACAATGAGAATCAGAACAGTTTTAGAGCATGAGCATGTTGATGTAAGTATTGTGATAATTGCCATACAAGTTAAAATGAATTGCTAAATAATTTCCAGATATCTTTGTAGGTTAGATATGTTTAAACTAAGACTCTTCCTTGGTAAGTTTCTTTAGACATTTCTTCATCGCCAATGGTAATTTTCGAAATGCTGGTAGATTAAAAAGGAGACACTAAAGCTATGAAAAAATCCACCACACCACATCAACCCTTACACATCCCACTGCAGGGATACGGGTCTCCCTTCAACCGAAGGTGTTTAGAGCATACTGCACCACGCTGCTCAAATGCGGATTGGCGGAGGTCAGTGTTTTCAGGCCGCCCGAGGGCCACTGACTTAGCTTAGCGACTGTCATCTATCGACAACAGCCGGGACCGACGGCTTGACATGCCCTCCGTGCACGGAGAAACTCGAGATATATTAACCCATCCATAAATAGGCTGCGGTAGACGTTGCTTAGTCTATGCTTTGAAAAATTCAAAAGATACAATGTGAACTGATTTAAATAATCTAAGACGTGAAATCCCCATGGCGTATGGAAAATAAATAATTTGTCTTTTTTTTTATCGTTTTGAATTCTGTAGTAAGCCTTTTTGTAAAATGGACCTAAGATGTTGTAAAAGTGTGATAGTAGAGTTGACAAACTCAATTGAGATGCTAACATTGCACAATATTTGTGTTGTAATGCTTGTATACAGTTCGCAATGTAAATGTTAGAAAGAGAGTTGGTCTGAAATAGAGTATCGGTGGTTAACATATGGAGCGTAGGTCGGACATGTAGAAACAATGAAGACAATGTAGAAAGAATGCAAAACGAAAAATGGCAAAACAGATATACAGTGCGAAAGTAGAAGGATACTCCACCTATCACGGCCAATTTGGTCGTACGAGTATATTATCAGAGTGTGATGTCAAGAGCCCTTGGAACCGGCGAGCATGCATGAAATTAACTTTAAAATGTTGAAGAAACGAGTGACGTGTACAAGGGGCTTAACATTAAAATATAGATAGATAGTTACATTCACTGAACTTTGAAAAGGATTTTATATTTTCATGTTTATTTACTAGAGCCGCTATTCACCAGCATTTGATACTAAGAAATGAGAGCGTTGAGGAGTATGTGTTGAGTTAGAATGATTGACAGAGTAAGAAATAGCACGATACGAGAACAATTTGGAATGAAAGATGATGTAATGACGAAATTTGAAAAGGATATGCTGAGATGGTTTGGACATTTGGAAAGAATGGTTGCCAAAAGAGTTATTAAAGAAGTATATAGAACAAGAGTGAGTGGAGATATCGGCAGGAGCCGCCCTAGACGTACACATATAGAACTGATGATGCGCTGAAAAAGAGTCAAAGTATATTTGGATCGGTTGACCTGGCGATCCATAGTAGCTGCCTACCAGACACTATGGAACCTACTGATTTTACACGTCCGTTAATCGCCTGATTCTTCTGTTATACAATTGTGGCGAGTTGAAACTAGTGGCAAGTTTATCCCACTGCAATTAGTAGTCTACGGTAACTTCAGGAAATATAGTATTGTTAACAAATTATAATTTCCCAATTAGAACTTCTGTATTGGCAGAATTTCCTGCGAAATGTTCAAACGGAGATAGAGACGTTCCACCTTGCACAGGTAAGGTCGCCATTACACTTACATACTTATATTCTTCTTTCAGGATATGTGCAGCCTCACGGTTGAAGACAAAACCTACTTCCTTGAATACAACATCCGCATATACAGAGATTGTCGTAACTAAGTCATTATGTTAGACACTTCGAATAGATGTTTTGAATTATTAGCGTTACTATTGTAAAGTAACTATGTTGAAATTACATTCCCAACTATCACACAAGCTGCATCAACATCTCAACAACTTATCAATAGCTATACTCTTGTCCTTAGGCTGTACAACAGTTGTTGTAGAGCTGTGGAGCTGAGTAGGTGCAATTAAACGGCTTATGTGCTAGTTGACATTGTCGTATACCCGTGAATTGTGTAACTTTTAAAGTCACTAATGTTTTAATAGTAGATTTCGGAATTCTAGACTAATCTAGAAATTTTCTAATCATTTCAATAGAAGAATTCACTTTTCCCGAATAATTCAGACTTGAACCAGCAAGCCGTCGAGCGCTCTTTCAATATGTTACTACGATTTAATGAAAAACAATGCAATTTGATAAAAAAAAACAGGTAGTCTGTGCACAGAAGAGAATACTTAAAACTTTCACTCAGGCACATTATTAATATTATGTTAATGACCGTGATTTTGCGTACGTAAAATCTTTAACGGGCCTAAATAATTTTTCACTTGATAATTATATTGATCACCAACACAAACCGTCCTATTTGAAGATAGCTCTTATCAGGAGATCCCAATATTAGAGAGAGCCACGGATTAAATATGTTGATACATGCAACAATCCTTCTGACATTAGGTAAAAAGACAAATTTTACAACAAAAGACAAAAGAATTTATCGTATTCGTAGTATATTACTCCGAATAGATAAAAATACCTAGTTGGATGACTTACAGTAGACTTTTGTGCCACCGTGCATGTGTGGATACACCATTATACAGGATGTTGGACGTACCTATCAAGATGAAAGGACGTATTTATTTTAATAACTTTTACAATCGAATCAACTCGGAACTTATGAAATAAGTACGTAAATATATCAGATATACCAATTATTGTTGGAACAGTGTTTTTTTTTTTGCCATTTCAAACTTAACACATTATAAAAGTTCTTATTACTTATTGATTCATATTCCTCGCTGTTTTATTTTTTTTTTAACTAGCATTTGGTATCACTGCGTCGATGAAAAAGTATTAATATCAACCTCTTGAATTTTCTTTAGAAGTTAACCTACTGTGGTATTTTTACCGTATATAAGGCAATATTTAATCTTATACCATATTTTATAAGTAGAACTATACTATATACATGTTATATACATAATACTACATTCCAAAAGTGCAATTATCACCGTGTCCGTCCGTATGTTGAGAATTTTATGTATTATGTAATAATTTTAAATATATGTGGTATCTCTTTGATCAGTTTTAGTTAGAAAGTCAATTATATATTCATATTTCAAAAGAGGCAAATAATAAAACTGCTCATAATCTTCTTGAAATTGAATGGATACAAAGTTGATCATAATATTGATAAGTCGTTATCGATATTTATCTACATTAGTGACCCTTTACATAAGCAGTTCTAATTTAGATGGCTATTGTTGACATAAATGCTCATTGTTTTTGTCATCGTCCTCTACTCGTATAACGGAATCTCGGGCTTTGTTACAAAAATAGTTCACATAAGAAGGAATTGATTTTACACAATGGTAGCTACATATATATTATTTTAAGCAACTATAATGTAACAAATCTCCTACCTAGCTTTTAATTAAATTTAATTAGGCTCACACCTATGTATGGTAGGCGGTGGGTGTGTGACTAGACTTGGTGTGAAGGAGCGTTTCTCTAACACCTCGTACGCTCTCCCAGAAACGCAAATCTCATGACATAATTATCTCATTCATATATATTTTTTTATTTTGAAAATAGTTCCTTGACTATTTAATTTATGAAGTTAGTAAGGTGAACCGCCTTATTTTAAATAACTCGTAATAAAAAATATAAACGTATTATTTTAGTGTGAGTACTGTTTTGTTGTTGATTATATTAAATATAAAAATAAATAAATTCAAGAATACATATTTTATAATAAAATCAAAGGGTAGGGGTACCAAGGGGGTATATTGGCTGGTATCATAGACACACAAGTATTAAAGGCCATAGGCCAAGGCCTTCGCATATTGCAAAAAATCTAGATTTTTTTTTTAATTTAATAAAAAGAAATTCTGTTACAATTAGTTTATAATATGTGATTGTCAATTATTTTCTGATACCTCAAACAGGTTCTACGCTCTAGGACTGTACCTAGTGTAGAGAATATGGTAAAGAAATGCGATAGATTTTCCCCCAAATTTTCTGCTTCCATTCAAGAATTTCATTTTTATAGTCGAATCAAAAACAGTATTCTTACTAATAAAATTAGATTTTAAGTATGATACTCAGAATGATTTTCTAATGTTTTATTTTCTTATTAGCATGTTAGGCCATATTTGAGCCATATAGTTGCGGTGAAGTAGATACAAAAAGTCAGTCCATGACTGCTACAAGTATATATAAATGTCATTTATGACACAATTTATTTTTTATTCCATAATTATTTTATGTCAGAATATATATTTTTTTCTATATACATTCCAAGCCAGTACTTAATTAAGTTAAGATTGTATATTTTTTTTATATAAATTAATAAATAGTTAGTAGGTGATTAAAGATCAGTTTTTGTATAAATTGAATTATTTAATTTGTATTTTTTTTTACTACATTGAATAAATTTTACTGAGACAAAAATACTAATAAAATAAATTTGTTAGCTTTGCGAATATTTTGATCTGTATATTTTTATGTTATATTTTTACGGCCACATAAGAATTGAATTACTCGTATATACAAGTAATTATATCAAATATCAAAATTTCATATTTCGAAAAATCTTGATTGAATCACAATTTTTAATGCATTCTTAGAAATTAGGCATAACGAAATGATTGTCGAAAATTCCCATTCCCGTTCCCATAATCTCAGGCAACGCAAATGGTAAATATATAATTATCACCATCAATCCATTTGTCATTCTCATCCTACTGCTAGGATAAGGGTACTTCCGCCATGGAATTTAGGTGTACTCTACTAGATTAGCTAATTGCTGATGGACAATTAAACCACTCCGACTCGAGCTTGACGACAATCGGACCTACTGAGAATCCAATATGCTTCAAATCTTACCTACTCAAGAATCTAATGTGCTTCAAATCGTACCTATCCAATCCACCTATCGTAATCGTACCAATCCAATTTACTTCGGATCTGACCAGTAGGTCATAGATTCTGAGTACTGAATCCGGTTTACTTACTCTTTTTGTATGTCACCTGACGTCGCCTTCTGTAAAACACTACCAATTTGGTCGTGATAGATGAGTCTTGATCTTAATGAGCTCCTACTTTCCAATTATATATCTAGTATATTTGTTTCTTCCTTTCTTTCTGCGTTATGAACATGTCCAAACTAAAGGGGCATTCTCCTCTTATGAATTAAATATGGTCCATCATGTATATTTTATGACATTTATACAGGTAATTTTACGTCTGTGAAAAATGACGAAAACGTGGAATCGCATCGCTGTATTTTTTTTTGTATTATGTCCCAGTATTTATAAATATAATATTTCGTTTTAATCACAGTACGTATTAGATATCTTTTAAGGCTAGTTTTCATCACAATTAAGGTAGAAAATAACTTTATATAAGTAATAAATAATTAGTAATTAATAAATAATAATTGTAAGTAGATTTTAGCGTATTTCTTGCCATATTGTAGCTGTTTTTTTTTTTCATTATTAACATTATCTTGATAACGTGCAAGATTTTTTTTCAATGTATTTTTATTTTATTTAAAAAACGACAACTGCCGTTTCATCACAAAATGGAGTCGTACAAACGGTGTCCTGGTTATGTTAAAGGTATTTTATAAAGCTAGTTAGCTTGTAGCTTAATTTTATTAGCTTAACGACATTGAAATGTCCTTACATAGTTTAGATGTAGGCATTGCGACTGGATTCAATCGCATTTATGCTTGTGTATAGCTTTCACGTAGATGTCAGTATCAACACGCGCACAGAAATTTTATTCTTTGATAGAACTTATCTTTTATCGCCCGTTATTATCATAATTTGAAAAAAGACGATCAATTACACTTAGGGTATGTACATCATTGATATATCTATATACTGCTTTATTTATGATGAATATTGTATGGTTGAAGTGATTAAATTGAAGATTATTACAATTCACCGGTAGCTTATAAATAACTTCTAGCAATAAATAAATAATAAATAAAAATTGTCGGACCAAAGTAAGCGAAGCTCATGTTATGGATACTAAACAAACTGATAAACGTACATAAATACATTCTTTTTTTTTTGTAAATACATACTTTTTTATACTACGTCGGAAGGCATACATGCATATACCCACCTGATGTAAAACAGTTACCGTAGCCTATTAACGCTTGTAATATATTAAGTATCATTAGCGCTATGCCTCCTCTGCTACTTACACAGCAACTCCTTGGGAGCTTACTGGTGACCTCACTCACGCGCAAGAATACAACAACCCTCCAGGGATTTGTTATTTGGCTGCGGTTTTCTGTGAGGTGGAGGTACTTCCCCAGACGGGCTGATTTGATGCGCCCTACCTCTCCTAAAAACACCCAGACCCTTTCATGCACACAAACGTTTGTCCTGTGTAACAATCGAACCCACGAGCGCCTTTAAAAATTTACTAACCGCTGCGCCATCGAGCTCGTCAAAATTGATTCGTATAAACTTCCTAATAATAACAATCAGAAAAATTATTTCTCAATTTATCACTTTAACCATAAATACAACCACTTGTCGCATTTTACCCATTTTTCTGTGTTTTAAATAATCAATCTATCAAGTTTGTTTGCATGAATACATAATTAACAGTTGTAAAAAGATTGACTCCGTATTCTACATACAATTAAGGCGTGCAAATCATACAAATGACCTAAGTCATCAATTGTATAAGAGGTACATATTTAAAACTGCTATATTACTTATTACATTATTATTTGTCAATACTATTAATACATAAATAATTAGGATTCACAACATGTCAAATTCACATAATTTAATGTCAAATTAGTAGCATTTAAATATCAAACTTCGCTGCGGAATATAATAGTTTTTTTTTTTTTTTGAAGACCTTCGAGAATGATAAATAATTTTGCTAAATTAAAAGCAAAATACTTGTCTCTGGGTCATGGTAAGGCCGAAATTCAGTAATTTTCGAGATAAATGAATTTTACCTTATTAACTTTTTTTTATATATTTGACTAGAAATTTTTAAATTCATAATTAAAAAAAAACAATTTTTTTTGTATTATTTAAATTATTCGTCACAGGTTTATATGTTAAGATATATACAATTAGCAGTAATAGATTTTAGGTACATATGTAGTATTTATATTAAGGTATTGTAATGAATTGATATTTCTATTTCTAAGGTCTGAATAATTAAATTGTAGCAAATTGATATTGAAGTTTTATTTTTGTCTTTATTAAATAAATGTTTTATTACAAAAGTGGCATATAAAGCAAGTGATAATTACAAATCTACGGGACGTCTTGAAAAAAGGCCAGGTCAAGAGTACCCTAAACCGAAGAGCATGTATGAAGGGAGTAATGAAAGTGGACGAAGCGAAACAAGTATGTAAAGATCGTAGCAAGTGGAAAGAAATGGTCTCTGCCTACCCCTACGGGATAGAGGCGTGATTATATGCATGTATGTATGTAATTACAAATATGTACATAAATCCGAAATTTCGTATTTTCTAATTTATATACATTGTATTTATCATTTGTTCGGCGGCAATGGAAAACATCGTGAGGAAACCCGCACCATCGCCACCACCAAGATTTTCGAAAGACATGTGGCCTTAACCTAAGTAAGGTTTACAAATGTTTATCGTGTGTGGGAATCGAACCCACAAGCATTGGTGTTAAATTTGCGTTTCTAACCACCGAGCTCGTCTGAACCTCCGAAACCAGAGGGAAAACATTATCTCATTACATTATACGTATTAAATGGACGACCGTGCTTCGCTCTGGAATTTTGGGCGCCGGCCCAAAGATGTGAACAGTATTCTATGTGAGGCCGGACCTGGACATAATAAAGCGTTTCACCACTCGTGTGCCGCCACACCCGTCCCTAACACAGCAACTCCTCGGGAGCTTACTGATTACCTCACTTTTTATGTAACGTCTAGAGGCATACAAGCATACGTCCCATATGATGAAAAGCGGTTACTACACTGCTTCTCTTAAAACACCTGCACCAACACAAACATATTCATATAAAATATTCATTCACACAAATGTTTGTTCTGTGTGAGAATCAAACCTACAAGCGTTGGTATCAATGTAGCTTTAACCACTGCGCCGCTCGGTCCTCAAATTGTTGATGGTCGTTATTTCCATTATATATATAGGAACCGAGGAAGACCAAGACTCGTCTATCATTACCAAATTGGCCGTGCTTTGTCAGGTGATGTCAGGAGCGTGTAAGAAAAAAGCTT
Source organism: Pyralis farinalis (assembly GCA_947507595.1). Taxonomy (NCBI): domain Eukaryota; kingdom Metazoa; phylum Arthropoda; class Insecta; order Lepidoptera; family Pyralidae; genus Pyralis; species Pyralis farinalis. Next base: position 7,129,729 of record OX382263.1, read on the forward strand.
ATGAATGTTAAAGAAGCGAGTGAGGTGTGTAAGGACCGCGACTTATGGCGCTCGGTTCTCTCTGCTTACCCCACAAGTGACCTAGCGTGAAGATACACACATGTATGAAAGCTACATAATAGTTTAATAACTGCCGCGCAGTAGTCTTGTTTCTTACGTAATATTTATGATCTTCTAGCTTTCTCCCGTTTCGTAATTCACTGAACTGCGGGGATCCGCCATCTAAATCTAAGAATTTGGCTAAGATACTGATTTTGAGATGGAGTGACGACCGTCAGGTCTCCATAACCCAGGAAAAACCAGACATCAAGTTACGTCGTGCGTCTTTCAAAATTTCTTGCGACGCGCGTGTTTCCTCACGGTGTTTTCCTTGATCGCCGAACAAGTGATAATTACAAATACGCACATAAATCCGATAACACGCATTTAGTAGTACATGCCTACGTCGGTATTCGAATCAATAGCCGTAAATGCACATTGCCTCGAAAAACTACATTTCAAAAGAATAGAAAAGTTATCTGCCAAATGTATGAAATCTGAGTGAAATCTTTTCAAATCTGTTTCGAGTATGGCTTTCTGAGGCAAGGGGAATGCTCCCACTGGAATCATCCAGCTTATAGGCTGTATCCGCTAGGCCATCATTGTTTTCAGCCTGCTCCAGCTCTATTGACAATTAAAAATCGTGCGTATCTAACAGCGTGATGTTTAGAACAATGTGCGGGCCTGTTTTTTTGACGAATTCGGTGTCGCAGTCGTGAATGACGCGACTTTGACACCAACGCTTGTGGATTCGATTTCCACACAGGGCAAACATTTGTATGCGCCTACGTCTCTTTAAATATCCAGAGGCCTCTCTTTAAACGTCTGGGGAGGTACCTACACCTCGCAGAAAATCACAACCAAATAACAACTCCCTAGATGGTTGTTGTGTTTCTGCGTGCGTGTTAGCAGTAGAGAAGGCATCACGCGTGTGATACTTAATGTATTACAAGCGTACCTAGTAGACCGTATGCTTGTATGCCTTCCGACGTTGTATGTAAAACAAAAGCCCTGATTCCCAAACTGGCGTAAGTTGTATATCGGCTTAGTTCAGTCAGTTCCTTCCCAGAAAAGATGAGACAAACTTCTTACAATTTAACTTAGTAGGTACTTACATAATAAAATACAATATATATCTATTATCATTTATAAAAACATGACATATAGCCGAGGAAGAGAAAGACTCTCCTACTGTGATCAAATTAATTGTGTGTAATCCGGTGTCAGGAGTCATAGGAACCGGCAGGCGTGCAATAGGACTATTGTAATATTAATATATATATACAACCTTTTTTCTTTCTACATATTTATGAAATGTCATTTGTCAAAATTGATAACAAAAATTAATTTGAAAATTTAAATATAAAAAACGTAAAAATGGCTACATTTGTTTGGAATCGTCACAATTTTTTTCCCTACCGTGCAGTTATTGACTAGGTGAGCACTGATAAAAATACTGCCAAAAAACTCAGGCATCCCTCTTTTGGTATCCAAACAAATTTAGATAATTTATTAATTACATTATAATTGGATCGACTCAATCCCAGGCATTTTTATCATTAATATAGTCAGATACTTTATAATATGCCCTGCTACACAATTTGGCTTTAATAGTAGTTTTAAATTTGTTTATTGACAATTCTCTTATTTTGCTGGGAAGTTTGTTATACGAGTAGAACCGTATACATTGCCCCATAAAAGAATTACTTATTTTGTGAAGACGGCTTGCATGTAACACAAGATTATGCTTATATCTTGTATTTATGTTATGAGTATCACTCTTTTTACAAAATGAGTCTATGTTTTTATGGACATACAAAAGATTTTCATATATATTTTGCGATGCAACTGTTAAAATATTTATATCTTTGAATTTTTCTCTAAGGCTCTCCCGGGGACCAAGTTTGTAGATAGCTGTTATGGCTCTCTTTTGCAATAAAAAGATGGTGTTAATGTCCGCAGAGTTACCCCAAAGAAGAATTCCGTATGACATAATACTCGTACTATGAAAGTAGCTGAAATAATCTATTCTAGCCGTATCAACATCAGTGAGCAGTCTTCACTGCATAGCATAGTTTTCACTGCATAGGCTGCAGAACTTAGTTTTCCTGATATTTTTTCAATTTGCGGGCCCCATTGTAGTTTGGAGTCAATTGTTATACCCAAGAACACAGTTGTCTCCACGGGGGCTAAATTAGTTCCATTAACATGTACATTGGTAGTCACCTGTCTTACATTGGGTGTTGAGAACTTAATTACTTTAGTCTTTTTATCATTTAAAAGCAGATTATTAACACTAAACCAATGAATAACTTTAGAGAGAGCATCGTTAACTTCGTCATAATTACCTAACTGTCTATTAATTTTGAATGTCAAAGAGGTATCATTCGCAAACAATACAATCTCATGTTTATCCCTTACATAATAAGGTAAGTCATTTATATATACTAAAAATAAGAATGGACCTAGAATTGACCCCTGTGGGACTCTCATAACTACAGGGGACCCCGAAGATCTTTTACCATTAACATCGACCTTCTGTATCCTATTGCCCAGATAAGAAGACAGAAGTTCGAGAGCCTTGTTCCTGATACCGTAGTGGTGTAATTTTCTGACAAGAGTGTCATGTCATGGTGCACGCAGTCCGATAGACGACCGACGGAGAAACAGGACAGTCTACGCTAAGATCTGATCAAGAACGCACGGCGATACACCGTGGGCCCCTCACGGATCTGCGCGCTGGCTGGTTCGCTGGCGTGCTCATCTACAGTCGGCGGCCTACTACAGCCGGCGGCCGCTTTCTACATTTGCCGGGTGCTGCTGTCAGTGAACTTTGCGTTAGATCGTTCTATCGCGAGTTCTCAAAGAATTAAACTAGCCGAACTCTAAGAATCCTTTTTTATATATATATATATTATATTATATCCAATCGGTAGCGGACGCACAAAGTAGTCTAGATCAAATTGTCTGTACATTCGGTCTTATCAGTTCTCTATATATACATCTTCATACTAAATGCCGAGCCTGTGGCACTCGGTTCTCTCTGCCCTGCAAGGTACGTAGCGTGAAGACGTAGGTATGTATTACAATATTTAATTCGACAATGGCAGCCTTAATTCAGACCAACGCAACGAGATAAAAATGGCAGACCCCAAACAGTTATTATGCGACGTCCATAATCGGACACCAACCATGAACTGACCAAACCTGTATACGTAATTACGTAGTGAGCTGCCAACATGGAGCTATACACACATCTCGGTACAAACTCAAGAACATTATTAGGTACTCCATCGATTTACCGCTGCAATTAGGCCGCAAGAAATACAACGGAATAAAAAATAATGAACACGCCAACTTTTCTGAACTGAAGTGTAATTACAAACCAATAAACCTCTTGACTGCGCATGGAGGCACTCCGCGTTTAAAAAACACGTTGTTATAGCGCCTAAATATGTCAGTGCATTGAGCTACTACCTACGTAAAATCGGTCGATTTCCACACAAGACTCACGTTGTGTGCCTGAACATGTCTGTTAGCCTGTATATTATCAATAGAGGTACGACGCATTAAAGTAGCCCGACCTCTACCTTACAGAAAATCGTAGTTAAATAACGACTCCCTGGAGGGTTGTTGTGAATATGGGTTTTCAAGGCAATGTGAATAGCCACAGACCTTTTTTTAAGTTAAGGTGGACGTTTTTTTCTAAATATAATTTATTGGTTTCCTCGCGATTTTTTCCTTCACCGCCGAGCAAGTGATAGTTACAAATATTGTACATGAATCCGAAAACATAAATTTAATGCTAAATGCACACACCAAGATACAAACCAGGACGTGTCGTTTAATAGAGTAGTCTTTATCTACTGGGCTACCTCTGTTTTAACACGGTCACAGCCTAGTAATTATCCACTAAGTTATCACTGCTTTAACACGGTCTATTAATAGGAGCCTATTTTCCAAACATTTGGAAACCTCTCAATTGTTATCGACTATTTTGAAAGACATTTAAAATTTGTCAATAAGCATCTGAACTTCTTCACCTTATTGCAACACGTGTGAATAGACCCAACTGCGCAGATTAAAGAAAATACCTCAAATTGTTTTAGTTCGTTTCTATAACTGTGAGACAGCGGTCGTAACTGTGATATTGTGATATATTAATAATACAGTATGTATTAACTCTTTATTTCATTATTAAATAGATAGGTATATACTTTATTTAATATAATTCAAGTATTGTTAAAGCTCCGCCCGTGTAAGGGAATGGGACATTAAATAATTCATGAATGAATGGAAATGGAAAAATACTGAATTCATCCTTCCATGCGTACCCAAACAAGGGATTGATGAACATACAACCTGATAATAATACGTGGTGATTTAATAATTAATGATTCTTCGTATTATTCAAACTTTTAAGTGGTCGCAGTAACCAAAATTAACTATTCCGAAGGTAATATATTTTTTCGAAAAACCATACAAATTTTCGAATAGGAAATCGATCAGGGTATTGCGTTTTGTATGGCTCAAATTGTTTCTATGTCGACGAGTTAGTAATGATCACCTTATAATATAAGACCAACAATGAGGTAGTGAACATAATCAACGTCGTCATATAAAATCCGATCCGTACGATTTTTGTTAGAAAGTCATTCTTTTTTTAGGTTCCGTACCCAAAGACTACCAATGGGTCCCATATTACTATGCCTACATAGTCCGTTCTGCCTACATTTACAGAGATACATTTTAATTTGACGAACTCGGTGTCGCAGTGGTTAATAACGCGACTTTGTCACCGACGCTCGTAGATTCGATTACCACGCTGGACAAACATTTATATGCATGCACATGTCTGTTTGTCTTTGTCTGGGTGTTTTCAAGAGAGGTAGGGCGCATAAAAGCGGCCCGTCTGGGAGAGTACCTCCACCTCAAAGAAAACCGCAGCCAAATAACAACTCCCCAGAGGGTTGTTGTGTTCCTGCGTGTGAGTGAGGTCAACAGTAAGCTCCTAAGAAGTTGCTGTGTTAGCAGCAGAGGTGGCATCGCGCGAGTGATAGTCGAGTCGATAGAGAGTAGTCTATATAGTGAATTTAAAAGAAAAACTATCACAGCTAAGCATGCTTTACAGGTTAACGAGTAATAGTCGACGAACTTATAAAATGTATTTCCTTTCATGAAAACGTACAAATGTCATAGTCGCATCGCATATCATACTCTTCTCGTCTCTTCTGCTAACACAGCAACTCCTTACAAGCTTACTGCCATGCAATTCTGTAAGAGCAAACATTCTTACATCCTCGGAAACATCGGCTGTTACAGCCTTGAACACAAAATTGCAATTCTTTGGTGTCGCTTTTCATGGTTGTGCGACACTAGCGCCGCAAGGCTGCGTTTGGAATTGGAATTCTACAAGGCAAACAGCCTCGCGTACGCTTACAGCCTTATAGAATACCAAATAATTTAGCCGTGATCACAGTAGACGATGTCAAAGCTGTGACATCTGTGATCACAGCGACGCACACAGCCATTACGAGTCGCTTAGAGAATTGCAATGCTGGTGACTTCATTCACACGCAGGAACACAACAACCCTCCAGAGAGTTGTTATTTCGCTGCGGTTTTCTGCGAGGTAGAGGTACTTCACAAACAGACAACCAACACATGTTCATACACACAAATGTTTGTCCTGTGTGGGAATCGACCCACGCGCGTCGGTGTCAAAGTTGCGTTATTAACCGCTGCGACATCGAGCTCGTCACTTACGTATTTCATGGTCTATACGAATAAAAAGTAATCCGTATGTTCACTTAACAAATAAAATTTAATTTACAAATAAATTTATTTACCAATAATTTTTCTTACATAAATTACACCATAACATTCAACCACACAAACAAACGAATCGTCAATTACCGATTATATGTAATACCTTGTCCGTCATTTGCCTGCATTGATTTCTTATTTTACACGCGGGCCCCTAAAATCGTCATCTGGAACGGTAAAGTAAAGTGAAAGTAAACATTTACTGCATTTCCTTGCATTCATAAGTGTCATAACAGGTTTGGCATTGAAAGGGTTAGGTCGTGTGTACGTAAAACATTTTATGAAACAAGCCTTTATTTAAAAAAAATTTAAGTGAAAAAAAATTAAGCGACATTAGTAATATATGTGTATAGGTATATTCTACGTTCAGAATAACCCTCTTTTAGTAATTCGTCATAATAATAGAGAATAGACGTACCGGAGAGAAGAGCTTTTAAAATCTATTATATATATATATATATATATACGATGTATATATATATATATATAAATAAGCATATACATCTTCTTCTTTTTCGCGTTAACCCGTTTCCTAATCCATTAAGATTGGCAGGGTCCGCTACCTAAGACTGTTTTTTAACACGGAGCGACTGCCGTCAGACCTCAACCCAGAGGGAAAACCAGATCTTTATTAGGTACGTCACACGTCTTTCGAAATATAATTTCTTGGACGTGTGGGTTATCTCACGATGTTTTCCTTCACTGCCGGGCAAGTGATAAATATGTACATAAATCCTAAAATACAAACTTTAGCGTTACATGCCCCCGCCAGGAGTCAAACCGGAAACCAGGTGGTCAACAGGCCGATTTCTTATCTACTGGGCTATCACTACTCCTATTAATATCGAAGTATATACATGTCGCAGTAAAATGACGATACCGGGGATTTCAAATTTGCCGGTTCTCATGGGCTATCATAGCTCTAAAGTAACAGTAAGTAATATTCTTTAGCAATAGTCTACGTTTTCAGTACTATTTGTTCATCATCGTAATGAATAATTGAGCAACAGGTTTGCCTTGAACATTGCTCTGTTTATTCTGTTCTAAGTAGTAATAAGTACGTTCATGTAAGTACACGGATAACATTGACTTGTCAAGCCTTAATTGTGATGCGAATACGCTGTGAATAGGGATGGGCCGAGTAACCGAGTATTACTCGGTATTGTCTTTACCAAACTGACTACTCCCGAGTTACTCGGTTCGTACACCCCGAAGCCAGAGTCAACAGAATGCTCAGTAAGAGTAGTTTATAGAACTCATGTCATATCGACAATCCTAAGCTTACACACGGTATTGAACACTTAAGTTTATGGAGAGATTTTGCCTCCCTTTGTGTGTTCTACCGACTGTACAACGTGTTGTGTTCTGAAGAATTATTCGAAATGATGCCAACAGCTACTTTTTATAAGTGCACCGCTCGCCGACGGCGGGGAGTTCACCCTCCCACGCTGGAACTGCAATGGTCGCGTACTGTGCGGTTCCAGAGAAGTTTTCTTCCGAGAACTCTCAAGCTGTGGAATGAGCTCCCAGCCGAGGTTTTTCCAAGGGACTACAGCATGGAATTCTTCAAGAAATGCGTGAAGAGGCTTTTAGGGGGTCGGCAACGCTTGAGTGACACCCCTGGTGTTGCAAATGTCCATAGGCTACGGTGACTGTTTACCATCAGGCAGGCCGTATGCTTGATTGCCACCTTAGTGGTATAAAAAACTCATCAATTTCCATGAAATGTTAGTTACCTAAATAATTATGCTAATTATTTAAATTTTTATTTGAATTATTCGAATTTATTATGCTCCGCAATGAGAAAATATTGTTTTTAACAATAACATGCATTAACCGAATACTCGGAATTCAAAACGAGTTACTCGGCCAACTACGAGTACTATAAAACGTTATTTTTTTAATACTACGTCGGGAGTCATACAAGCATACGGACCACCTGATGTAAAGCGGTTACCGTAGCCTATTAACGCTTGTAATATATTAAGTATCGCAAGCGTTGATAGGCGCGATGCCTCCTTTGCTGCTTACACAGCAACACCTTGGGAGCTTACTGGTGACCTCACTCACACGCAGGAACACAACAACCCTCTAGGTCAGGAGTTCCCAACCGAGGGGGCACGCCCCCCTAGGGAGGTAGGGAGATATCAAGGGGGGGCGGATATCTTTTTCTCGACTATTCGAAGCAATTAAAATTAACAAACTGGATAAAGATTTGAATGATGACATAGAAAGTCATTTGCAATTACTGGAAGACGAATAAAAAAAATCTTTATTTGCCTTTAGACCCCCCCTAGGGAGGTAGGGAGATATCAAGGGGGGGCGGATATCTTTTTCTCGACTATTCGAAGCAATTAAAATTAACAAACTGGATAAAGATTTGAATGATGACATAGAAAGTCATTTGCAATTACTGGAAGACGAATAAAAAAAATCTTTATTTGCCTTTAGACCCTCAAGGGCACTTAGACACGTCTTACGAGAATAGAATTTCGCCGACACTATCAAGAGATTAATCAGAATCACCTGTCACCTATATGGCACATGACCAGAAACTAATTTTTTGTCACTGTCACAATTACCAGAAGAAGTTCAAGAAGAATGTTTGTGATGAAAAAGTTAAGCGGGGGGGGGGGGGGGGGGGGGGGGACATGCACACAAATGTTTGCCTTGTGTGGGAAGCGAACCCACGAGCGTTGGTGTCAAAGTCGCGTTATTCACGACTGAGCCACGGAGCTTCTCAAAAATCGAATCCGTTCTTTGAATATGGATTTCCTAATGTGGGTATTCACGGACCTATTTGAGATATCAGTATCACACAGCTCTATCAGTATGTGCAGTAGGTACACTATAATAACTAGGCTTGCCAACCGCAATCCACGTATTTTAGGAATACTTGCGAACAAACGAGACGTGGTTGTAGAAAAATAGCGGGACTTAAAAGTTATAGTAAGAACAGGAATGCCAATAAAAAAATTAAATAAAAGAAAAAACCGGTCTCATGAAAGTTTCACGGAAGTGATGTAGGTAAAATAGTTTTGAAGTTTGTACTTAAACCCCCCCCCTCCCCCTCTAATTATTTATTTTCCCCCCTCTAACGCTCTCTTGCTCTCCCCGCTAAGACTGTATGTATCTACCTACCTATCTATACCTAACCTCCGTGTTTCTTTTCTACCTAACTCGTTCTCGCTCCTATTTCCCAACTTATGTACGAGTATGTATATTCTACCTTTGTATACCTCAACCTTCTGTTTCCTTTAACCTGTTTACTAGTCTATCTATGATGATCCTACCTATGCAAACCCCACCCTAATAGAAATATTGTACCTATATCTACTGAGAACCTTTCACATAATTGAAATTTTTAACATAATTATTTACATATTTACCTGTCTGCTATGCAGCTAACTACTTCTATTATCTAATCTTTTACCTTAAATATTATTCGTGAGTTGACTATATATTTAAAACAATCTCTGAGTTTATTACTACCGACGTCTCGACCTATGAATCTAATCTTATTTAACTAAGCTTACTAATCAAAGTTTCCCAGAAGTGTCATGACGACCCTCTTATTCTAATTGTTGGCTGTGATCGCCATAGTACTCGTAGCACCTACGTTGCTTGCAGTAACCCTACATCCTTTTCGTGCCCTTACGATAACCAAGCTCATGAGAACCCTATCAGCGAAACCTTCAATTTTAACCGTGGTATCGAAGTATATTAAAGAGTGACGCTTCCTAAGAACTTCCTTCTTATACCTACTTAAAATTATGTTATGTATATAAAGAACAATTTGTTAATTTCACAATGTGGTTAAATTATTTGTAGAATTATAGGCTACTAAAGATTAACGTGTACTTTGCATTAGCCCCTCTCTCGCAATCGGAATGTTAGAAGTTAACCGTGCCATATCAAATAGGGAATATGCATGAAATTTATTTTTCGTTTTAAATCTCACAATTATCATATATAGAGTAAAACAAAACCATTTTTTTGTAGTTTAATTTTCTGTAATTTTTTTTTAGTTTAGTTTTGGTGTTAAAAATCGCAAAAAACAAACAGTTTTAATAACAAAAAAAACTTCATAATTTAAATCATTGTCATATTTTGAACATGTTGCTATGACAGCTTCAATGTGAATGCCTGAATTGCAGAAATAAAACTAATATTTAGATGAAATCCATACATTTCTTCTTAGTTTTCATAGTTGTGACGTCATCTACCGCGGTCTCTTAGTATGAAGCGTTTTCAAGTCACGTGACGAAATGCCACTTTCAACAGCATTATCGGGCAAACTAATTATCGTAGAAAAAAAATACTTTGAGACATGTTCCTGTCTCAATCTCCTCTTTTAAATTCAGTCCTAAAATTTTTTATGCATATTCCCTATTTCTCTTATTGATTAGGTACTGCTCTTTGATAGAATATACTGTGAGCGTCATCTATACCTTCATCAGTCTTGTAAAGGTAACAGCCAGGGTGCTTTTCTCAGACACCGCTGCCACACAGGGTCTAAATGCGTAGACTTCTAAATAATATACCTAGATAACAAATTAATCAAATAAGGTTTTCTTGCTCATACGGCAATAGAGAAGTCTCCGTCACTTGAGAGACGTTGTTAGTTTATATCGGAATTTGCAACGTCAACGTCTTCAGGATATTGCCCCAAATAATTAGGCTCAATTGGACCGAAGGCAAACTCGCCAGACTAGTGTAAACCATATTATTATTAAACTGTACTATTAAATACCATTAAAGTTAAGGACTTGAAAACAGCTCAGTTGTTCTGTCCAACGTTTGGTTGTCTTAAACGACTACAAGGTTGTCCCTATGAGGCTTATAACGTTTCTGGTGTAGATACTTGGATAGCATGTCCAGGTTCTAGAATGCCAACCCATACCTGTTACTTTCTACGCTCATCAGAAGACGCCTAGAATCTTTCTTATACGCGCAGCTATTGCAAATTCTCGAAGGACTACATAACGCTACACTGAAACGTTAATGAAAGCCGCTGGGTGGTTACCAGTCCTGGAGACTCGGGGTGTGTTAAGCCACTGCCATTCAACAATGACACGTGGGTGAGTGTTAAATTCTGGCGAATATACTACTACTTCAAATTTACAAACGCTATTAAAACTTTTCGGCTGACTAGAATAAAGCACCCTTTGAGCTCCGAACATGTAATTATGTATGATTCGTCAATTTTTCTTTCAGTTCATAACCGCTGCCTAGAAGTACTTTAATATTTATAAATCTACAATGTGTATAGATTCAGACTACATGCATAACTACTTTATGATTAAATCGCAGTTCTCAAGACTGTACTCTACCTAAACACATGCAAAACTCTTCTTTATTGCCCAATACCGTGACCCTCCAAACCATTAAAACTCTAGCCTAACTCACGCTCCGCGCCTACTCTTGGGCTACTTTTATTTTCTCCGCACGGTACTAACATCACGCCTCGAGATAATAAAATTACAACCGAACGGATACTGAACAATACCCTCATTGCTACCGCATATCGTAACCGTCAACTTAGCTATCACGTACGTCGTACTTAAATCCGTTAATCATAAATAAGTAGCAATTTGTAATAGTAAACGTCCCTATAAGTTCCGTGGTGCTGAATGTTAAGTTCACCCGCTTATTCCTTTCAACTACCTAACTAGATCCTGATAAAATGTGTACCTACCCTAACCTAATCTATGATACTTGTGTATGTGTTGTGTACAAATTATAATTAAGTAAAACGTGTGGTGTGTAATGTGGGCTAAGCCCAAATCAACGAAGTGCAATGTTGATTTGCTAACTGGACTAGGGTATGCGAGATAGTTAGGCTCGATTTTGTCTATTCCTATAACTGTGAATGCGCCTTGGTTCTAACCTAATTGGGACGCGAACCAAGACTCCTAGCAGAGGAAATAAAGGTGTGTATATATACATATATAAATAAATGAGACAAGTATGGTCTTATGGCGCTCGTTTCTCTCTGACTACCCCGCAAGGGACTTGGCGTGAATATATACATACATAAACCTAATTGGGGTTAAGTTACATCAAACTACACCCACTGTAAAAAATAAGCTAGCAGCTACTCAATGTAATATACATAGATAAGTTAATAATAGGTCAATATTATAATATAATTAATATTATAATTATATATAATTAAAAGACATTAAATTATATTACAATTTAATGTCTATAAGCAAACACTGCTAACGTAAGGATTCGATTTCTTTTGTCAATTTACTTAGCGAACTGTTTAATCACGCCTTTGCTATACTGCTCGAAGCCAAAACGTCATTTTGGCGCTCAGACCTATGCCCATATTAGACCATATGTGACAGATAGTTACAATTACGTCATAAATTTGTACAAGGAAAATTGAAATTACTTCATACGCCTCTTTCTATCACAAGCTCTATCTTTCTCTTTTCTTATTCTGAGCTACAAACAGTGATCCGTTTCCCATTCGATTACTAGCAGAGACATGTTACTAAAGGACTCGCCATACGCGTGATTCTGTTAGTAAATAATTCTACCATTTTTGACGGGGGACGAGATAACTACTACATAGAAAAGAAAATAATGTTGGAAATGTCAACCTTATTTCGAGGCGTCTACAGTTCAAAGTTATTTTCTTACCGCTGCCTGCCATCTGTTGTGGAATAGTTGAACTTCTTCGTAAATCGAAGCTGGTAGATTCAAAATTACGAAACGTCTTATATACTTTTTTTTTAGTCTTTAGCTAAATGAACTCTATTATACAGCATGAAGGACTGTTTTGTTTTGCAGTTTGTATAATTTACACTAATTTGGGATAGGAGATATGCGACCAAAGTCGCGAATATGATTCGATTGCATCAGTACTCGATTACTGAATCGATTTCTCATGTATTAATCGTTATCACACTATTTTAATTTGTTTTATATGAAAGCAAATAAAATAATACTTGCATGTGAAAGGTAACTCAATATTTTTGCAAACTTGAAGTGTTCGATCTTTTTTTTGCATGACATAACTGCACAGTTTGGCATTTTTAGTGTAACACTTTATGATGTTATCTGAGCGATAACGATTACAAGACTGTTAGAGAATCGATTACGCACGAAGTATTTATGCGCGCAATGGATCACAATATCTTGTACCATGACAGAGGGGAATGATCCTACGAGGCTGGTCCTTTAGTAACATGTCTCTGATTACTAGAGGCAAGGGCCAAAAAATAAAATGACCATAGACATAAAAAACATGAAATCCTAAATTAATCTCTTCCTCTGAGTACATAGGTGGTACTTAATGCATAATTATTTATGTTGACGTTACGTTTTGACATTTCAATTCGTTCATTTTGGTTATTGTATTATGTTTCTTAGCCTGAGTGACAAATGATGGGGCTTAATTAGGTGTCCATAACAAGTAAGAATTTCGGTGGATGGATTATCATTCATTGCGTACTATAGTCTGGTGTGAAAGATTATCTTCTGTCTGATACATACTTAATTTGCTTGTCATCACTAAACTAACTTACAATATATTGTAATGGTAAGAGGTTGTAGTTTTTGCCAATTGGTTTCAGTATCATATCCGCTTTCCTTTAAACGTCCTTCACATCCGTATTATGGTACTCCTGACTAGGGATGTGCCAGCCGAGAACATTACTATTGAGTAAATTACCAGTAAAATCCTGTACTGGAATATTCCCAGTAACTTACCTAAAATACAAGTGGTAATTTAAAAGGGAATTTCACGAATATTCCTGGAAACGCACATCTCGACCTCATAGTAATTATTAAAATATTGCTATCTTCATTTTTACCTAAAGTTACTCATCATTCCCTAGTTACCGGGAATTTACTCGGGAATTTACTGGCCTTGAGCAATTTACCGGTAAGGTCCCATCTCTACTCCTGACACTGGAGACTGGACATACTGTCCAATAGAAATGACATATACAATCATTTGGAGTGCCAATTACAAAAGCAACTTGTGAGTTGCTGATATTCCGACGTGACCCCTGTTCTTAGGTAATAGAGTTCAGGGATATCTCACTAATTTTAGTTCTATCTGCACTCATATGCCATTTTAGCGCTGAAGGCATAACATTTCTTAAGTCTACAGCGCCAAAATGGCGATAATCAAATGTATTCGAAAATAATTTGGCAGCCTGTCCTGTGGTTCTTCTGCATAGGGGTTAGTGTGTAAGGGTTCCCAACTTAGGACCGTTCCCCCCATACTTAGGAGGAAAATATGGCAATTGGAAATTTTAGGAGCCAAAAACTTTAGGGGTGCTGAAAAGTTATTTGTTTTATTAGAAAATAAAAACACGATTAGATTACTCTAAAGTTAAACATTTATTTTGATTCCTTCAAATAATGACTATTCTAGAGACATTTCATAAGTAATATTTGATCATGTGTACGCGTAGACAGTAAGGCTACCAACCTTAGAGTACATTAATGTATACTCTAAGCTACCAACGCACTAGCTGCTAGCCGTGATGCAACGTGATGCCGTGTAGGGTATAGGTTTAAGCGTGTGGCACCTGGTGTTTGCCGCCATGTATTTATCTGAATGGTCATAATACCAGTAGGTACTGAGAGTCGACGAGTTCGGTGGCTCAGTCGTGAATGACGACTTTGACACCACTGCTCGTGGGTTCGATTCCCACACAAGGTAAACATTTGTGTGCATGAACATGTCTGTTTGTCTTGGTCTGGATGTTTTAAGAGAGGTAGAGCGCATCAAAGCAGCCTGTCTGGGGAAGTACCTCCACCTCACAGAAAACCGCAGCCAAATAACAACTCCCTAGAGGGTTGTTGTGTTCCTGCATGTGAGTGAGGTCACCAGTAAGCTTCCAAGGAGTTGCTGTGGAAGCAGCAGAGGAGGCATCGCGCGAGTGATACTTAACATTCGCTAGCGTGAATGGGCTACGGTACCCTCTTTACATCAGGTGGCCGTATGCTTGTATGCCTCCCGGCATTGTATGAAATAAAAAGTATTATTTTTGTTTCCACCATAATTCTTCTTCTTAGCGTTTTCTCGTTTCCAAATCCATTAGGAATGGCGGGGTCCGCTACCTAAATCTAAGGATTTGACGAAGATACTGATTTTTACATGGAGCGAATGCCGTCAGACCTCACAACCCAGAGAGAAAATCAGACCTTCCTTAGGTTAGCTCACATGTCTTTCGAAATATAATTAGGAAGTGCTAGTTTGCTCGCGATGTTTTCCTTTACCGCCGAGCAAGGGATAATTACAAATATTATATTCCGCCATATTTATTTTTACAAAACCTAAGTCATATTATGAGTAATGTATAATGGCTTCGTTACGTTTTATAGGGATTTCAAAATTACTTTAGGACATCTTGGTTTCAAACCTTCCTTTGGGGGGTAAATACTTTTAGGTATTGGCAACATGGCAACCCTCTAGGTAGTGTATCTTGTCTTGTGGCTCCTCCTGCAGCCTGCTCTATGGGCTCCTCTCATCAACGAAGTGTATGGTGTGTTGTTTAAAACTCAACTCAGTAACTTTCCTCGTAGTTTTTGAAGTCGTCATCCATTTACCATTATTACAGTAGGTACCTATTCGATATTGAGATATTGCATCAGATCGTAGCGTCCGCAGTGTGACCGCCACACAACTCTCAGCGTAATAGCTTCGTCGGCGTTTATATCTTCGATAGCACTATATTTACATTAGCAAAGTATTACCTGGTGCTATCACGTATTCACAATAATTAAATTTTCAGTAAAAACACCAAAAATGACAGAAGAATCTCAAGTGCGCGCGTTTTACACGGGCAAGAATTTCTTCATCACCGGCGGTACCGGATTTGTGGGGTTATGTTTAATAGAGAAGATACTGCGAACGGTTCCTGATGTCGGCAAGTTGTATTTGCTTATGAGACCGAAAAAAGGCAAAGAAATTTCCCAAAGGCTTGAGGAGTTTCCGAAACAACCGGTAAGTTTTCTGTTTTTACTAAAAGCCGGATTAAAATTACGTATATCGAAATTTACGAACTTGTAATAGCATTAGCGACTTCAATGCAATTTCAAGTAAATAAAAAATACAAATGCGCAGTTCTATTCACGGCTTTGGTCTTATTATTATTATTCAATGTCAAGATGCAATGTCATTCGGCAAGGTGAGCATTGAGCAAATATGAGAAATGTATAACTGGAAACTGCCTTAACATTACGGCTTGTGTTTTTTTTACACAGTATGCCTAGCAAGAGGCATGCAAGTATAATGATTCAGCTCACCTGATATAAAGTGGTTACAGTCTCCATGAACACTTGTCACACCTGAAGTATTGCTTGTAATGCTGCATTTTACACAGCAACTTCTAAACTGCTTACTGGCAATCTCACTCACTCGCAGGAATACAACCCTTTAAGGTGTTATTTGGCTGCAGTTTTCTGTAAAGCGGAGGTATTTTCCCAGTCGGGCTGTTTAGATGTGCCTTACCTCTCTTGAAAACACCCAGACAAAGTCAAACTGATGAGTTCATGTACACAAATATTTGTCTAGTGTGAGAATCAAACTCACCAGCTTAGTAGCAATGCTAACCACTCCACCACTAGGATCATGAATATATGTTTATCTATGATTGTATCATGGGCCACTCAGCGACCATGAGGAAGTGAAGTAAAAGAGGTAGGGCACATTGAAGTAGTCCGAACAGGGAAAGTACTTCCACTCATAGCCTAATATCAACTTCTGGACAGTTCCTGTGAATTAGTTACCTGTGAACACCAAATTAGTTGCTAAGTTAGCAACTGCAGTAATCTCTGTGTTACCAGCATTCATATGTTATGGTAGATTTCCATTGTACAAAATAATTTGTAATTCATAACAATAAATTATAAAATATATATTAAATTGTTATATAAAATACCTTGATAATGCCTAAAGGTGAAACGGGTTGTGGAATCTGTACAATTGCAAGAATTAACATTAACGAGATGTATTAATTGAACATGGAAACACACTATTGTTTTCCTTATTAAGATAAGCATATGCAAGTTAATTAGGAAGACAATAAAGCATAAATGGGTGGATCAACTATTCTTTTCAAAAAACACGTCCCTCTTTCAATTAAAAATATTTAACTATGTAAAAACAATAGTTCCGCTACCACACACACAAAATGGCGGAATGTCATTGCATCATCCTCAGGCTTTAATTGCCACAATTGAGACTGTTAGAGTCATCTACGTTTTTATCCATAACTTTTAAGAACAGTAACTTAGCGGACATGTGTTTGGGTATAAGTTTTGGGACACAATTTGTTCATTTTTTTCTAAGTAGCATAATCATACTTAAAGATCTGGGAAGCATTTAAAACCGTTGCAGAAAATAACATGAGTAGAAATGAATACACTTTTATATAAAATTATTGTGTCAGGGAACTATTGAAGTAGAAGTGGGGACAGGAATAATTTGTATGCGGAGTGAATCTTGTCACCTAAGTTACCATAAAAGCAATAAATAATAATTGAAGCTGTTGAATATCAATTCTTAGTATTCTAAATTACAGTTTGGATATAAAATTACAGCGAACTATTGTTTTTACATAGTTAAATATTTTTAATTGATGGAGGGACATGTTTTTTGCAAAGAATAGTTAATCCACCCAAATACTTACAATTGTCAGACTCATCTCTTAGGTAACCTATTATGTTTTGGCTTGTCATTAATTTATTCATAGGTAATGGTAGACTACCCCTTGTACAATCGGTAATTTTATCTTTTCATTTTTCTTCTTAGCATTATCATGTATCCTAATCCATTTGATTTGTCAGGATACTACCTATGCCTAAGTGTTTGGCGAAAGTACTGGTTCTTACATGAAGCGATTGGAACATCCAGTTTTTCTTGCAGTTCTGAAGGCAGTCGCTGTATGTCAAAATCAGTATCTTACCCCGAATCCTAAGACTTAGGTGCTACCTATGGCTTAGGATTGGGGTGAGATACTACTAGTATATTATACTAATACTATATATGAATGGGTAATTAAGAGAGGTAGGGCGCATCAAAGCAGCCCGCTGGGGAAGTACCTCCACCTCACAGAAAACTGCAGCCAAATAACAACTGCCTAGAGGGTTGCTGTGTTCCTGCGTATGAGTGAGGTCACCAGTAAGCTCCCAAGGAGTTGCTGTGTAAGCAGCAGAGGAGGCATCGCCGTAGTGATACTTAATATATCTCAAGTATTAATAGGCTACGGTACCCACTTTACATCAGGTGGGCCATATGCTTGTATATGGTTATGTATAGTATGCTGTGTGGTTCACAAAAAGTTTTCTACCGAGAACTATTAAGTTGTGGAATGAGCTCCCTGTCGAGGTTTTCCCAAGGCGACTACAGTGTGGGGTTCTTCAAGAAAGGCGTGAAGAGGTTCTTAACAGGGTCGGCAACGCAAGAGTGACACCACTGGTGTTGCAAATGCCAATGGGCTACGGTAACTGCTTACCATCAGGCAGGGCGTACGCTTGTTTGCCATCTAAGTGGTATAAAAAAAACATGCCTCCCGACGTAGTATAAAAAAAACCCCCTGCCAATCCTAATGGATTAGGAAATGGGATAACGCGAAGAAGAAGATTCTATTTCCTATATCAATCTGTATCATATAATTATTGCAGGTATTTGAAAAATTAATAGAGAAAGAAACAACAGAAGTATTCAAGAAACTAATACCAATATCTGGAGATGTGGGCGAGGAGAACTTAGGCCTGAGTTCACAGGACCGTCAGCTGCTTATTGATAATGTCAACGTGGTGCTGCACTCGGCAGCCACCTTGGACTTCCAAGACAACCTCAGGCCTACTGTCAAAATTAACTTATTGGGTACTAGAAGAGTCATGGAGCTGTGTCGAGAGATTAAAGGTTTGAAGGTAAGGGTCTTCACTAGGTGGTGGGTTTAGTAATGCTATTTTAACAAAGTTTGTACGTTCGATTCCTGCACGGTCAAACATTTGTGAGTGTGAACATGTCTATTTTTTTTTTTTTTTATGGCGTTCTTGATGTTTTCGCCAATGACAACTCCTTTAATATTTAAACTCAGCATGTGCTCATGTAGGGCCCGATCTTAGTAAGTGGCCAGTATGTGACTGCATTAAAATGGCCTTGTGAGTGTACTAGGGATTATTTTAAACCCATATTAATGTACAGATCAGGTTCATTGATAAAGATAAGATAAAGATAATAATTCTTTATTTGCCTTTAGACCCTCACGGGCACTTAGACACGCTTTACATTTTCAATATTATATCTTATAATTTTTTTTAAGCTTTTCTCTTTTTGGTGAAGAAGAAATGCCAAAAGAAATTTACCAATATAGGTCTTTTTTTTTCCAAATCATCTTATACATATTACAATAAATATATATGAGTGTACATATAATATAATATGAGTGTACATATAGTGACATCAAGTGGTACAATTAAAGTTATATTAATTCATGTTCTGATATACCTAAAAATGCCATCAAGTGCGAGTCAGACGCGCGCTCCGAGGGTTCCGTAAAAAATTATTTTCGCAAATTATTGTCGAAAAAAATACACACATCAAAAGTGTCTAGGGATCAACATATATTTTTGCAATAACTTTTCTCCTGATTGATATTAATTAAAATTTTCTTTAAGGATTCATCAAATAAAGTGTTTTCGTTTGTCTACAGTAACGATAAACCAAGTCACCTTTGCATTAATAAAGAAATTTGCCATTTTCATAATAAAGGGATTTTTGACATTTGAACCACTAACATTAAAGTTCGAAAAAAAGACTGAAATAACAGTTTTCTTTAAAATTTTATTGGGTGACTTAAACAATTAATAATCCGTGTTTCTACCGCGAACACTAACAACTCAAGAACATCGGTTTGGCATACTCAAAATGAGTTCATCCAAATCACGCTGTGGAATGGCCGCCCATGTTCGTTGCAACAACAAAAAAAGGTCTTCTTGCGACTGGATACCCTCCATATTCGGCAGAGCTCTTCTCTGTAGCATATCCCATGCATGCTCAATCGGGTTCAAGTCTGGCTACTGAGCAGGCCAGGGCATGACATTGATGTTAGCTGCAGCGAGAGTCTGTCTTACAACTCTTGCGGTGTGCGGTCGTGCATTATCATGCATTAACTGAAATAAGGGACCGATTTGCACTTGTAGAGGAACGATAACGTCTGATACAATCGTCTCAGCATAAATTTGAGCGTTGAGGTTGCCTCTGATCCAAATCAACTCAGTTCTTCCGCCGATCCAAATACCCGCCCATACCATGATGGTTCCACCACTATAAGGATGGACTTCCTGGCAGGATTTTAATCGCTGTTGGCGTCCAGGGGTTCTCCAGTGTCGTATACGTCTTGTACTCACGTCTTGGTCTCATACCAAAACGAGACTCATCAGAAAAGCACACGAAACGCCATTGTTCTTCTGCCCAATTTCTGTGTTCATGAGCCCATTGATATCGAATCCTACGATTGTGCATTGCTATAGGTGGTACCCTTAGCGGTCTTCGGGAATGAAGGTTCACTTCATGCAAGCGGTTTCTGACTGTTTGGTCGCTAATTAAGTTCCCTGAAGAGTGATGAAGCGTCACGGCTAACATCATGGCGGTTATTGTTGGAGCTCTTCGAGTTGTGATTTGAATGTATCGGTCTTGTCTCCGTGTGGTGCAGCGATACCGTCCTCCATGGCGCTCAGCCACGGTACCAGTGCTTCGGTAACGTGTCCAAAGTCGACTGATAACACTCTGACTTGTATTCAGAGCTAAAGCCACAGTACGTTGCCGGGAACCAGCTTCTATCATTCCCACGGCTCTGAGCATTTCTTCCCTGCTTAAATGACGTCGCCGCTCCATAATAACGTTGGTTTTAATCAGTAGTAGGCAAAAAGTAGCACTAATAATGTCTTCAATGCGTTGTATGTTTTTATAGGGAAAATATTGACAGCTGATTTTCATCTTTTACTCGAATTTGATTGACAGTTCCTGTTTCAAATTATGAAATGCACCAAAAAGGATCCATATAAATTTATAAAATCATAAATTTATTACAAAGCCACATCTGAATCTCAAGAAATCCGCATAAAAATGCTTGATCCCTAGACACTTTTGATGTGTGTATATATAAAGTAACGTTAGAATACTGTGTTTCTTAGAATTACAGTAGACTCCAAAATACAATGGGGCCACCACATAAATAAACTTGCCGGTAAGCTCAGCTCCGCTGCATATGCAGTTAGCAGAATAAGACAATTGAGGGATGTGGCTACTGCGCACTTAGTATATTTCAGCTACTTTCACAGCATTATGTCGTATGGTATTGTGGAGAATTGGCTGTTGTGGAGAATGGTGGCTGACATTGAGACAATTTATATGTGACAAAAAAAGAGCCATACGCTCTATTTATAACATGGGCTCCAGAGAATCGCTCAGGAAACTAACTGTTCAAAGAAATAAATATCCTTACTGATACTTCTCAATATATTTTTGAAAACAAAATGTATGTCCGTAAAAAAAATTATGTTGTTTTCAAACTTTAGCGAAAAACTTAGAAGTAGAAATAAGTTGTGTATGCCGGTACATCGGCTTGCTAGTATTGGTGACGTGCAGCTAGTATAAAAAGAAAATATTAATGCATGTGCTGAATCATTTCCAGACATGTTTGTCAGTCAGATATTCACCATTTCTCGAGCGAACTTGGCTCATCATTGTCATACGCTTTCCAACTTTTACTTCTTCACTTCACACGGTCTTGGCTTACAACTTGGCTATCTTTTTAAATGAACGTTTTGTTAACAGGTCATGATCCACGTATCATCAGCGTATGTGAACTCGTACCTCACAGAAGCTCACGAGAAGGTGTATGAAGCTCCAGCGGATGCTGACAAATTGATTGCAATGGTTGACTCTATGACTGACGAGGCTTTGGATGCAGAGGAGCCGAAGTGAGTGTAAAGTGTAGATAGACCCATCCATACACAGACTGTTGTAGTCATTGCTTAACCTGTCTGTTCCATTAGAGTGACATAAGCAATGACGCCTCCATACACAAACGTTTTTTTTCGCGACGTTTGGAGACAAATAGGAATATCCCCATGAGGAAATAACTAATGGAGGACTGATCAAACGAAATTCTGTTGCAAATCTACTCACCGTAGAACACGCAGCTCTTATTGGCTAGTTAACGGATCAACATCACGTCACTTCACGATTATTGTTTAAACCTCACTCACACGCAGGAACACAACCCTCCAGGGAGTTGTTATTTGGCTGCGGTTTTCTGTGAGGTGGAGGTACTTCCCTAGATGGGCTGCTTTGATGCGCCCTACCTCCAATGTTTGCCCTGTGTGTGAATCAAACCCACGAACGTCGGTGTCGAAGTCACGTTATTAACCGCTGCGCCACCGAACTCGTCGAAACCTCGCTCATTCGTAAAAATAAATAAATAATAATAATAAATAAATATTGTCGGACAAATTACACAGCGTCATCTAGCCCCAAAGTAAGCGAAGATTGTGTTATGGGTACTAGACAACTGATAAACATACGTAAATACATTTCTTTTTTGTAAATACATACTTATTATACATAGAAAATACCCAGACCAAGACAAACAGACATGTTCATGCACACAAATGTTTGTCCTGTGTGGGAATCGAACCCACGAGCGTTGGTGTCAAAGTAACGTAACAACGCGTTTCACCACTGCGCCACCGAGCTCGTCAAAACACATTTATGTTTGGATTTAAAATAAGGCAAGCTGTTAACTTGTTTCCAGAATCTTGAAGACTCATCCCAACACGTATACCTTCACGAAACACCTAGCTGAACACGAGGTGGTCAAGTGTTCTGATCTGTTCCCTTGCACCATCGTCCGACCAACCATGAGTGAGTATTGGCTGTACCAATATCTTCATCGTAGCTTTATCCCGTTTCCTAATCCTGCCTGCTCCGTTAATCCATTACTTCTTGTTTCCAGTACTTAATTGTTATCTTTTTATACTACGCCGGGAGGCGTACAAGCACACGGCCCACCTGATAAAGCGGTTACCGTAGCCTATTAATGCTTGCGACATATTCAGTATCACTCGGGCAATGCCTCCTCTGCTGCTTACACACAGCAACTCCGTGGGAGCTTACTGGTGACCTCACTCACACGACTCACACGCAGGAACACAACAACCCTCTAGGGATATGTTATTTGGCTGCGGTTTTCTGTAAGGTGGAGGTACTTCCCCAGACGGGCTGCTTTGATGCGCCCTACCTCTCGTATAACATCCAGACCTAGACAAACAGACATGTTCACGCACACAAATGTTTGCCTTGTGTGGGAATCGAACCCACGAGCGTTGGTGTCAAAGTAGCCTAACAGTCTGGGGAAGTACCGTCACCTGACAGAAAACCACAGCCAAATAATAACTCCCTAGAGATGCATGGGAGTGAGGTCTCCAGTTAGCTCCTTAGGAGTTGCTATGTTAGTAGCAGAGGTGGCATCGCGCGAGTGATACTTAATGTATTGCGAGCGTTTATAGGCTACGGTCATACGGTCACATCAGGTTGGCCGTATGCTTGTATGCCTCCCGTAAGATAATTTTCCTTTACTATTGTTTTTTGTTTTCAGTTGTAGCGGCGTGGAAAGAACCAATACCCGGTTGGACATGTTCCAAGGTCGGCCCCCAAGGGTTTCTCATGGGCGCAAGCAAAGGTTTGTTATCCGTTTTTCATCATTAATACTATATTGTAAGGTTTATACTAAAGTGAAACCGGTTACCGTATATGTTAATCATACAAATATAAGAAGAAAGACATTTTCACTATAACTTGACCAGTTTGGTCGTGGTATATCTGTTTTGTAATTGTTTCCACTAAAAATTCTTTCTATCTGGGCGATGGATGCATTGCTCGAGGGGGGGCAAGGGGGGGGGGGGGGGGATCGTGAATTATAGTTGGATTAAAATTAATTAATTAAATGTCATTTATTTCGGAACAAGTTATCCACATAATTAACATTATTATTATAAATTCATTAATATTTCAGATGTCACTCGGACGAGCGACAGACGAGCTCGGTAGCTCAGTCATGAAAGACGCCACTTTGGCAACAACGCTCGTGGGTTCGATTCCCACACAAGACAAACATTTGTGTGTATGAACATGTCTGTTTGTCTTGGTCTCGATGTTTTAGAGAGGTAGGGCATCAAAGCTGCCCGCCTGGGGAAGTACCTCACAGAAAACCGCAGCCAAATAACTACTCCCTAGAGGGTTGTTGTGTTCCTGCGTGTGAGTTAGGTCACCAGTAAGCTCCTAAGGAGTAGCTGTGTAAGCAGCAGAGGAGGCATCGCGCGAGTGATATATGTTACAAGCTTTAATAGGCTGCGGTAACTGCTTTACATCAGGTGGACCGTATGCTTGTATACCTCCCGACGTTGTATAAAAAAAAAATTAAAGGCGTCGTTCAAATCGTAGCATCCAAGGTGTTTAATGAAATGTAATTACAGACGTCAAGTACAAATATTATACATTTTTATTTGGCAATACCGTGAGACATTTAATGTCTATATGTAATTAACATTTTATTTATTTACAAACTAGCTACCGCCCGCGGCTCCGCCCGCGTGGAGTCAAAAACGTAGCCTATGTGTTAATCCAGATCATAATCTATCTACGTGCCAAATTTCATTCAAATCCGTTCAGCCGTTTAAGCGTGAAAGAGCAACAAACATCCATCCATACATACAAACTTTCGCATTTGTACTAGTAAATAACAGCAAGCTGTGTAGGCAGAGCTGATATTTTTTAAATTTAAAAAATATTTAAATATTTTATTTTTAATTTTTTAAAAATATATGGAACCCTGTACGACATCTAGCGACGAGTGCTGTTACTTTTTCTGTTGATGGAAGTGCAGTGCAGACTCTGCACTGCAGAGTGGCCGGCCATACGTTTTCCCATATGTTTTTTTTTCTAATTGGAACGATTTTGGACCATTCTTCCTCACCAACGAACATTTAAATTTCAAATTAAAGGATACAAAACTACAATATGTTAGCTATTAGTGTGTCGATTTTGGAGTTTCTCACTATTACCGTCTAAACGCTAGCTGGATGACATCAGTCTACCCCAAACGGCAATTTTTAGGGTAATGTGGCTCCGCTGGCTATCGCAGCTCTGCCAAATATTAGTAGGATTGTAAAGACAGGGAGCGCTGGAATGCGGATTTTGTCCGATATCATTTCTAAAAACCCCTAAATTAACAAGTGTCCATACTCTTATTAATTTAGAGTATTTATGTACATATTTATCACTTCGGCGGTGAAGGAAAAACATCGCGAGGAAACCTGCACGTCCAAGACATTATATTTCGAAACACGTGTGAACTAACATAAGACCTGATTTTCCATCTAGGTTGTGGAGATCTGACGGCAGTCGCTCTATGTAAACATCAGTGTCTTCGCCAAATCCTTGGGCTTAGATAGCGAACCCCGCCAATCCTAATAGATTAGGCAACGGAATAACGCGAACAAAAAGAAGATTATGCATACTGAAGAAAACTAAATGTCTATCTATAACTTTACGCCAAATCCCTTACGGGATAGGCAGAGAGAACCGAGTGCCACGTGACTCGATCCTTACATACCTCACTTGCTTCTTTCACATTCATTGCTCTTTTCATGCACGCTCGCCGGTTTCTAGGGCTCCTGACATTAAAAAACTAAATGTGATTTCAAAAATAGTCTATTACTTGCATCGAGTAATTCTTGTACATATATATCACAACCACATCAACCCTCACTCATCCGACTGCAGGGATACAGGTCTCCCTTCAACCGAAGGGGTTTAGAGCATACTCCACCACGCTGCTCAAATGCAGATTGGCGGTGGCCACTGTTTTCATGCCGCCCGAGGGCCACTGACTTAGCTTAACAACTGTCATCTATCGACAACAGCCGGTATCGACGGCTTAACGTGCCCTCCGAGCACGGAGAAACTCGACATAGATTAACCCATCCATAGACAGACTGCGATCGACGTTGCTTAACCTGCGTGTTCGGTTAAAATGACACACGCAACGACACCAACGAGCTCTCCTAATATTATATATGTATTATTCAGATATTATTAAATTAAATATTCAATTAGTTCTTAAATTTTTCGTAATTTGTTTTCTGTTATGGTGAAACAATGGGGGCATTGTGCGGACCTTTGAATGTATTTGAATATTTTCATAAATTTTTCGACTCGACTCGTGCGAATGAATTGCCTTTATTTGCTCAGAGAAAGGTACAAGCGATTTTGGTCTTATTTTTTTTTATACAACGTCGGGAGGCATAAGAGCATACGGCCCACCTGATGTAAAGCGGTTACAGTAACCTATAAACGCTGGTAAAATATTAAGTATATATAGAATTATTTTATAACCGCACTGCGAGAATCCATTCATTCCAGAGAAGTAGGAGAACTCACAAATTGTGGAATGAACTTCCTATGAATGAATATAGCCGAGGTTTTCCTAAGGTTAGTTACCTTAGGAAAACCTCGGCTATGTTCATTCAGCATGGGGCTCTTCAAGAAAGGCGGAAGAGGTTTTTAGAAGGTGGGCAACGCATGAGTGTCACCCATGGTGCCGCAAATGTCTGTAGGCTACGTCACACAAAAGTGTTGACTGTACATTCTTCTGAATCTAGGGTTATTTATTGTACACACACAAGTGTTACTGTCTGTACATTCTTCTTAAACTAGGGCTATTTATTATACACATAAAAGTGTTGACTGTACATACTTCTGTATCTAGGGTTATTTATTGTACACACACAAGTGTTACTGCCTGTACATTCTTCTTAATCTAGGGTTATTTATTGTACACACACAAGTGTTACTGTCTGTACATTCTTCTTAATCTAAGGCTATTTATTATACACATAAAAGTGTTGACTGTACATACTTCTGTATCTAGGGTTATTTATTGTACACACACAAGTGTTACTGCCTGTACATTCTTCTTAATCTAGGGTTATTAATTGTACACACACAAGTGTTACTGACTGTACATTCTTCTTAATCTAGGGTTATTTATTATACACACAAAAGTGTTGACTGTACATTCTTCTGAATCTAGTGTTATTTATTTTACAAACAAAAGTGTTGACTGTGCATTCTTCTGGATCTAGGGTTATTTATTGTACACACAAAAGTGTTCACTGTACATTCTTCTGAATCTAGGGATTTTTGTTATACACACAAAAGTGTTGACTGTACATTCTTCTGAATCTAGGGTTATTTATTGTACACACAAAAGTGTTCACTGTACATTCTCCTGAATCTAGGGATTTTTGTTATACACACAAAAGTGTTGACTGTACATTCTTCTGAATCTAGGGTTATTTATTGTACACACAAAAGTGTTGACTGTACGTTCTTCTGGATTTAGGTCTATTTATTGTACACACAAAAGAGTTACCTGTACATGCTTCTGGATCTAGAGTTATTTATGTACACACGTAAGTGTGTGCTGTAAATTCTTCAGAATTGATTAATGGAAATCTTACTTTTGTATCCAGGTGTCGTGCGTCGGTTGCCGCTCGCTGTTGACAACGTGTCTGATTACATTCCGGTGGACGTAGTGGTGAATCAACTGCTGGTTGCTGGCTGGCACGCGGCTAAGTCCAAGTAAGGAATTCACACTGTTTTCTAGCTGCTACCCACGACATTGTCCGCGCATATTCCGGTGTCCCGCGGGAACAGCTGTCTCTCCTTTTGTTTGGCTTCTAATGGTTGCATAATAGTGTTGAACAGCAACCTTCCTCAAGAATTCTATTTATCTATCTATAACTTCACGCCAAATCCCTTGCAGGGCAGGCAGAGGGAACCGAGCGCCAATTGATTCGATCCTTACAAACCTCACTCGCTTCTTTTTTTTGCTCTTCTTATAAAGATAGATAGATAGATACATAATTTATTTACGTAATTCATGCACACACCTCAATACAAGGTACATCGATATAACAACACTGTTTACTTAAAACATATTTTCGCTGTACTATAGAGAACGTTTTCAGGAACACCGTTCCTATATGAATTCTATGTTTGTCTGTCACTTTTTTTCGGATTTCGGTAAGCTCCCAAGGAGTTGCTGTGTAAGCAGCAGAGGAGGCATCGCGCGAGTGATACTTAATATATCGCAAACGCTAATAGGCTACGGTACCCGCTTTACATCAGGTGGGCCGTATGCTTATAATATAATATTGTCGGACAAATTACACAGCGCCATCTAGCCCAAAGTAAGCGAAGCTTGTGTTATGGGTACTAGACAACTGATAAACATACTCGTACGTAAATACATTTTTTTTTGTAAATACATACTTATTATACATAGAAAAATACCCAGACCAAGACAAACAGACATGTTCATGCACACAAATGTTTGTACTGTGTGGGAATCGAACCCACGAGCGTTGGTGTCAAAGTCGCGTCATTCACGACTGAGCCACCGAGCTCGTCATGCTTATATGCCTCCCGTTGTCTTCATCAGACAGATAATTGCTTTCATTGCTATTCCTTAAGAATTGTGCTAATAAATGCAAAAATAAAATTTGAATTCCGACAGGGGAGTCATAGAGTTTAGCTTTAGTTCAAACAAACAAACTCGTTCGGTGGTAAGCCTGGTATAGATGACGCTAGGCCTTGGTATATATATGTAATTTATTGGAATGAAAACAGGAATTTAGTGGGACATGTCAGAATTCGAACCTGGCACTAGTTAGTCAATAGCTGGGTCCTTTATCCGGTGGGCTATCTATGCTTAACAACAAGCCTTGTTCTTGTTTTGTAACTTGAAGAAACTCCCATGTTTTTGTTTTTTCAATATACTAACAAATAATAGTGGTACCTAGTCTAGTAGATAAAGAATTGACATATTGACAATCAGGTCCCAGGTTTGAAACCTGGCACGTACAAACAACTGGTTACTTTACCACGGACGCTGCAAACCGTTCGAAACGTGAGGTTCAACAAAATAAATAAAACACGCGATACTTCCGTTAAAAATTGTTTAATTCAACGTACCAAGAAATTTGTGATTTCGAATTTATATACATATTTGTAATTATCACTCGCTCGGCGGTGAAGGAAAACATCGTGACACCCGCACGTCCAAGAAATTGTATTTCGTAAGCCGTGCGACCTAAAAGTCTGGTTTTCCTCTGGGTTGTGGAGGTCTGAGAGCAGTCGCTCCATGTAAAAGTCATTATCTCCGCCAAATCCTTAGACTTAGGTAGCGGACCCCGCCAATCCTAATGGATTAGGAAACGGGATAACTCTAAGAAGAATATCAAATGCCCCACAAAACTGAAACCTGTCACAAAGCATGGACAAATTAAAAATATTAACAAAACTACTTAAATATTGATGAGCTCAGTGGTGAAACGCGTTGCTAACGCTACTTTGACACCAACGCTTGTGGGTTCGATTCCCACACAGTACAAACATTTGTGTGCATGAACATGTCTGTTTGTCTTGGTCTGGGTATTTTCTATGTATAATAATAAGTATGTATTTACAAAAAAAAAATGTACTTACGTATGTTTATCAGTTGTCTAGTACCCATAACACAAGCTTCGCTTACTTTGGGGCTAGATGGCGCTTTGTAATTTGTCCGACAATATTTATTATATTTATTTATTTCTTTTATCACTTATAGGTTTGTCTGCAAGAAATATTTCACGCTTTGTTTGCTGGCCTTTGACGTGACCCCGTTCTCTCTATATATAATTTTTACAACGTCGTCCTACATGCATACGGCCCATCTGATGTAAAGCAATTACCGTAGCCTATTAACGCCTGTATATATATTAAGTATCATCACCCGCGCGATGCCTTCTCTGCTGCTTACACAGCAACTTCTTAGGAGCTTACTGGTGACCTCACTCACACGCAGGAACACAACAACCCTATAGGAAGTTGTTATTTGTCTGCGGTTTTCTGTGAGGTGGAGTTACTTCCCCAGACGGGCTGCTTTGATGTCTACCTCTTAAATACACCCAGACCAAGACAAACATACATGTTCATACACACAAATGTTTGTCCTGTGTGGGAATCGAACCTACGAGTGTTGATGTGAAAGTAATATGAATAATAAATAAATAAATAAAAGCAACGTAACAAGCGCTTTACGCCATCGAGCGACAAACAGTTTTTTTTTTGGCGGACAAATTACACAGCGCCATCTAGCCCCAAAGTAAGCGAAGCTTGTGTTATAGGTACAAGACAACTGATAAACATACGTAATTTTTTTTTTTTTTTGTAAATACATACTTATTATACATAGAAAATACCCAGGCCAAGACAAACAGACATGTTCATGCACACAAATGTTTGTCCTGTGTGGGAATCGAACCCACATGCGTTGGTGTCAAAGTAGCGTAACAGCGCGCTTCACCACTGCGCCACCGAGCTCGTCAAACTGTAAAAAATTACAGGGACCATAAGTGTTATTTTGTTTTCTCAGATCCGGTCTCTCGGTGTACCACTGCTCGTCGTCGACATGCAAGCCATTCAAATGGGCCATTCTGGAGTCCTCCGTCAACGGGATGCTGCATCAGTACCCTTTGAAGAGTGCTGTCTGGTATGTACATATTAAATACTCGCTGCATGCAAGCACTCCCTACCATCTTTTTTACGTCAGGATGCATATAAATTTTATACCTGGTTTCAAAGTAGAGAAGCATTTTCCACGTTAACAGTCCGTAAAAGCATTATAATAGGCTGCCAAAGGGATTCAGAGAAATTCGGAGTAGTGTTATATTCCAAAATAAATTAATAATAAATTATTTTTTTATAATATTGAAGACTTATAAATATTATATAAATAGTGACCATGTTTAAATTACACAATTGACTTACGTATTACTAGTATTTTATTATTGATTCAGATCTTGTGACATTATTATTTAAATTGTAATTTGTATCATTAGTTATATTCAGACACAATTGTACGATTGTAATTGAATTGAATAAATTGAAAAATATATAAGCATTCAGCATAAAAAAAGTAGAATAGAAATGTTCAGGAACACCGTTCCTATCTCTTAAGGAACATGGTCAAAATGGCCGACAAATGACCGAAAAAAAATTGAATTGTTATATAATTGATGAGTCAGGTGTTCCTCTGGCAATGCAAGCTTGCGCATTCTTAACTGGTTTACAATCGACTCACTTACTTTTTATATTGTCTATGTTTGATAAATACCGACAAACGTGCAGTGTACTGAAAAACTTTGTAAATTTATGTGTATGCTTCATAAATAGCACTATTATGTTTATGATAAATAAATAATAATAGAACAAATGGTTACTATAATGAATGAGGCCTTTAAAAGGAAAAGTATGAAAGTAAATGTAATGAATACGAAAGTGTTGGTGATTGGAAGGAATGAAACTGTTATAGAGTGCCAGATAATGGATCGGAGATGAAAAAGGCGAACGTGTCACTGAATTTGTGTATTTAGGTTTCATGTTTACGAGTGATGAGAAATGTGCTGGAGATGTTGAAAGACGAATGAAAGCAGGAAACCGTATCAATGGTGCGCTGTGCTCGATTTTGACAAACGAAAATATATCGAACAAAGCTCGCCTTGCTGTGTTATACAGGGTCTAATAACGACGTACAGTATCATGGGTATGGCAGAAGAATGAAAATAAGGTCAACGTGGTTGAAACGAGAGCGCTGAGGAGTATGTGTGAAGTTACAATTATTGTTAGAGTAAGAAATAGCACGATACGAGAACAATCTGGAATGAACGATGATGTACGGACAAAAATTCGGTTTATGGAACTTTATTTCTCATTAAGACAATTGTCACTTACATGAGAACAATATTTTATAAATATTAGGAAAATATTATAACAATTATTTATCTCCGTGTGGGTAAGAGGTTAATAAAATGTTAGTATTGTTACGGTCGTTCATAGACGAAGTGAGTCCTCTACATAGCTGTATTCCTATTATAAGGCGGTGGTCCAAGTTATAAGAAATAGCTGTTCTAAAATCAATTTAGTTTTTCATTATTGTAAATATGCGTGAATTTCTTTTTAAAAATATTAAGGGAATTCGCTTGGTTTACAAAGTTTGTTATAAATTTGTGCTCCCCTAAACGTTAAGTTGTTTTTACTATAGTTCGTCCGTATGTTAGGTAATACAAGGTGATTGGGCCGACGTGTTGAGTATTTGTTTAATGTGCTTTTCGTCGTGAAACTAATTTGTGAATGGATGAGTTTATGGGTGATTTTGTAAATAAGTATACACCTGTTATATATATAAAGTTGTTTTATGTTCAATAGCCTGGGTTCTTTATAAACGGTCTTAGATGGAGTTAAAAAGTCGCAGTTGTGTAAGATTTTTATTATTTTGTTTTGTAGCACTTGGATTATTGTTTGGTTTGTTTCAGCTGCATTACCCCATATTTCGATAAGATATTGTAAATGAGGCTTTACTAGGGCATTGTATATTTGAGGCCGAACCTTTTTTGGAATACATCGAAATATTTTATGTACTACGCCCACCAATGAAGAAAGTTTGGCTTTAATGTGTAATATATGTGCATTGCATGTTGAAATTGAAAAGGATATGCTGAGATGGTTTGGGCATTTGGAAAGAATGAATGACAAAAGAGTTAGTTAGGAGATATCGGCAGGGGCCACCCACATATGGATCATATACTCGATGTGCTGCAAAAGGGCCAAATTAAAAGGGTCCGAAACCGAGGAGCATGCGATGAGTGTGGAAGAGGCGAGTGTTAGTATGTTTGTGTCGGTGTACCTGGCGTTCCATAGTCTTTGCCCACCCCAATGGGCGACAGGGCAGATGACATGTATGTATTTAAATAATAATAACTTCGACATATATAAAAGCGTTTCGAACACGCTTTTTACAAATCCTATCTTGCTGGTGAGATAATTTGAGAACTTTTTTTACAGGTACCCGCATCTCAAATTCGTGTCTTCCCTTTGGTTGTTCAGGCTGTCGGCCATTTTCGTTCACTTTTTCCCAGCGGTGCTACTAGACACTTTGCTCCGGTGTACAGGAGGAAGACCCATGTAAGTTTTAAAGTTTTCTTTTTCCTTTCCAGTCTGTGCTTGCACTTTGAAACCGCAGCCAAATAACAACATCTCTGGAGGGCAACAACCCCCCTGCTTACACAGCAACTCCTTGGGAGCTTACTGGTGACACCACTCACACGCAGGGACACAACAACCCTCTATGGAGTTGTTATTTGGCTGCGGTTATCTGTGAGGTGGAGGTACTTCCCCAGACGGGGCTGCTTCGATGCACCCTACCTCTCTTAAAACATCCAGACCAAGACAAACGTACATGTTCATGCACATAAATGTTTGCCTTGTGTGGGAATCGAACCCACGAGCGTTGGTGTCCAACTCGCGTCATTCACGACTGAGCCACCGAGCTCGTCAGTATTTATCTACATAACAAAATGCATTAAAATACTTCATGTAGTGTACACATATTTTACATTTAAATCTATCCACATACTCGACGCAACGAGCTGATGCGACCTAACAACAGAAAATACATAGTGTAGGGAGCCTGCCTGGTCGACTCCTTTGTAGCGCTGGTCTTCGGAAGTGAACCAAACAATAGATTCCAATGGCACTGGTTTTATTAATATTTATTATACGACACACCATGTGCTTCGTACAACAACGTTCGACGACACCAAGCGGAGACGGAAACCGTCTCATTATATTGTTACCATATAAAAATGATAATTGTTTGTTGCGGCTGCCAACACCTAGGCATAATATGTTCTCTACTACCCGCGCGAAGCCGGGGAGCGTCGCTAGTAAGATTATAATAAAAAAAACGGGTTGCACTCCGGGAGTGCCTGCAGAAGTGAAATCTTGAACATTAACGTTGTGCATTTTTGAATATTTTGGAATGGTTACGGAATAATTTCGCACGAATTGATTTATTTATCAGTATAAAAGTACTATCATGTATGTGGTAAAATACAATATTCATTTATTGCGCTATCGTACACAAACATGACAATTTATAATAACAACTTTAAACGCCAAAAAATTCATGGCGCTTACAACGTTTTGGTCGCGAGAAAATAATGCCCTGTGAACGATCTAGCGCTTCATGTTTTAATTGTTTAATTAGAGGGAACTAATGTTTTAGCGCTGCAGCGAATTTAATTTGTAATTCTCACCAAAATCTTACGGTCAGGGTCACGTGTCCTGACGCGAGTTTAGCATTTTTTACTCTCCCAAAAAGTGCACAACGCCGCTAAAGAAGTTTTCACTCAAAAAAATACTTTACTAAGTGCTTGCGAGACCAATAAAATGTTTTTCTTAGCTCAATCTTTATTGTCCTTCAATTTCAGTTTATTCCGCCTTCATAAGAACGTGTGGTCATCACTCGGCCGCTTGGAGAAGTTCATTTTCTCAGAATGGAAGTTCCACAACCCCAACACGTTGGACCTCGCGAAACAGCTGAACGGTGCGGACAGCGAACTGTTCTTCATTGATATCAGCACATTGCACGTAAGCATCTGAGCGCTTGTAAATATATACACTTTTGACGTGAATATGTCTTCAAATTTCCTTCCGTATTGGGAGCGAATTCAGACAACTGATGATAACAAAATTAGGGGTACAGTTTAGTTTTGTAGCTACATATCTATCGTTTACATACAAAATTTAATTACACCACTTGATAGCTAGAGAGTCGATGAATTTGTTACGTTGAGTGAGCACTGTGAAGCATCATATAATTTCCTTTTAGTGTAACTTACTTCAGTTCACCTGTTACGAAGACGTATTATAAAACTCACATCCCGTTTTTTGACCAGCTCGATTGTTTAACAGTGGTACTTTAACACTAAGACTCGTGGGTTCGATTCTCACACATGACAAAACATTTATGTGTATGAACGCGTCTGTCTGTCTTCGTTTGGGTATTTTAAGAGAGGTAGGGCGCATCGAAGCAGCCGTCTGGAGAAGTACCTCTACTTCACAAAAGAGTACAGCCAAATAACTCCTTGGAGGAACGTTGTATTCCTGCGAGTGAATGCGAAGCGTTTGTATCAAAGTAGCGTTGCTAACTGGGCCACGGAGCTCATCATCGAATGTGTTAGTAGATTGGTACGTTATCCACTAGGATATGACAGCTTCCAGTATTAAACGTTATGGCAGAGAGAGCACGAAACTAGAATAAATGCCGTTGCGATGCGAGCATTGCGCAAATTTGTGACTTGCTGACCGCGTTCGTAATGATGATGTAAGAATGAGAGTTGGTCTGAATAAGAGTATCGGTGTTAAGGCATGCTCCGTTAAAGAAAGAGTTTTAAAGAAGCGAGTGAGGTTTGTGAAGAGTATGTCTTATGGCGCTCGATCTCACTGGCTACCCCGCAAGGGACCTGTAGGCTAATTCTGCTAAATAACTGCACTGCAGCGCAGCGTGCGTTTCGTTTCGTTATTTTGTTAAGCGATCTGACAGCAGCGGCGTTGCAGCAACGCTGAAGTAAATGACTCGCTATTCTGTTAAAAAACCTGCACTGCACCTGCACGTGTCCTGCAATATATTCGTATTCTGTTAAATTGTTTTTTTATTTGTATAGCAGTGACAGAAGTTTTGAAGAAGTTTATGTGCAGTTTTGCTAGCGTTAGTCTCGAGCAACTTTTGCGAAGAGAAACAAGCGAAGGGGAAATTAATATTCTGAAGCGGTGATTTATATTATTGTTTTGTTTTGGGAGGTATTTGTGGGAATATATGATTAAGTAAAAGCTTCTTTTCAGTTAGAAATAAATCCACGTCGGCAACCAAGGGTAATGGGGTTTAAAAGTACAGGAGTCAACATTTAGGAAAAATCCAATTTATTAGATTGAAATATGATAACACGACAGGTGTTAAGTAGATAATTTGCAGGATGCGCACAGTTGTAGCGTGCAGTGCAGAATTTTTTTATAGATTACACGTATTGGCACTGCACTATTCCTGCACAGCTCAAGTGACAGGGGTAAACGTGCATTTGCAGTTATTTAGCAGCATTGGCCTATTGGCCTGAAAATATACATACATTCAATAAACATCATATTGTTGTTTCGTTTCAGTGGAAAGATTACTTCACCAATCTTCATTTAGGAGTAAGGAGATACCTCAATAGAGAGAAGGACTCCACTCTAGAAGCGGCCAGGGGCAAGGACACAACGTGAGTAAACCACCCAACACCCTTTTTAAGAATAGCGGATCGGCCAACATTTAACAAAATAATCAAATTATCCGTAATGGATATTTTATCACCATAAAAAATAAGACATACTTTTTTCATATATAAATCATTAAACGACCTTAAACTTTGGTTAAAGATTATTACCAGAGGGAGACTTTGTACAAAAGTCGTCTGCGTGGCTACCTCTGGCTCACCTATTTCTACCGCCAAGTAGCTATATTTATATAGCTGTGTTCCGATTTGAAGGGTGAGATATGGCTGAGAATTTACTGGGTACTGTGACCAAACAGCCTTAGGTCACAAGATTAGCAGCGCGCGAGTAACATCCCCCTGGTGTTGCGAGCGTTAATAAGCTGCGGTGACCGCTTACCATCTAATGCGGGCCGCGTGCTTGTTTGCCAATCTACTTGTTTATAAAAAAATGAATCTCTTGTCTGTATCGGAGATCTCCAGCGCGTGACGTCATTTGTGTGTAACTAAGCTACCAGCCGTACAAGCTATTATTCATAATAATTTGTCTCGTTGTGGACACTATGGAATTCAATAAGAACTCAAAATTACTGTAAACTAGTTTAGACTTAATATCATATATAAATAACCTAAGCAATTGACCCGTGAGCAGAAATAAATTCAATGCATCGACAATATCATAATGTTTGTTTACCCACCATGTCTTTAATAATTATATTAGAAATTTAAAACTACCTGTATTCGATGAGGCATTTATTCAAGACTGTGTTGCCATATCTCCAAAGCGGCTGTAAAATAGTTACAAAAACGGATTTATGATAAAGACTCGCGGCAATGTGTGTCGTATAAAAATCGAAACGTAAAAAATACTACAGATGTACAGGGTACCTCATAAACTAATTTTCTTACTGTTTCAGTCTCCTGGTGTTCCACGTTTTGTGGCAGATCTTCATCGTGGGCTCCTTGTGGTATTTATTCGCTGGTCTCACCGGGTTGACCATGACCCAGAGCGCGTGGGTCGCACCCGTCGTCTACATTTTATACACCTGCTTGTAATTTGTCGATGGTCACGTCACCATTCCATAGATACTCTCGACTATAGACAATAAATCTGACGCCATTGTTGTATCTGTGTTCGTAAAGGTTATGATTTTGCGTAAATAATAAATATAAAGGTTTGCATTGGGTACATACATTAGGGTATACTTGATAGGCGTGCGCGGAGATTTGGATCCAACGCGCAGAGGTCCCTTCGAGAAGATTGATATAATGCTATACACGGTGTGACCCGCTCCAGCGGATATCAATGTGTGGCTATTGTAATGAGATATGGAGATTTATTGGCACTATTAAAGAAGAGGGGCGGACACCTACCATAACTATCATATCCGATTGATATTTCCGACAGGCGGTGGCTCACTACTCACTGGATGGATCTCCGAACTGCCAGGGAATCTCTGCCGGGGAATTATTATTATACCCATAAATATTTTATACATGATTATGGGTGTTGTATTTATATTTATCCATAGCTTGAGTTGTCGTGCGTACAAGCTTAACTACACCCTACTGCATGGTTTTAGGGTTTAAATTAATTTTCACCTTTTTGAAATAGAGTGTAATGCGCTGCCAGGAATGACTCGTTCGATTTATTGTCTATTATATATCTTTTATATTCTAATATAATTTATGTTTTCGTATATGCATTTATTTTGTACGGGATGAAACAAAATAGGGTTAATATCATTCAGATTGGGGGTGATGTAATTCAGAATAGGGGTGATATCATTGGGAATGGGAGTGATTCTATTTATCAGTATGATTAACTTTGAGAAACGAGGTGGTATGATTTTTTTTTTATACAACGTAGGTAGGCATACATGCAAGAGTAGGTATAGCCCAGTAGATAAGGAACTAGCGTAGACTTGTCCCTGGTTTGAATCCTGACATGTACCACTAAATTCGTGTTTTCGGATTTATGTCCACATTTGTAATTATCACTTGCTCAGCGCTGATGCTCTGACGAGCTCGGTGGCTCAGTCGTGAATGACGTGACTTTGACACCAATGCACCAACGGGTTCGATTCCCACACAAGGCAAACATTTGTGTGCATGAACATATCTGTTTGTCTTGGTCTGGATGTTTTAAGAGAGGTAGGGCGCATCAAAGCAGCCCGTCTGGGGCAGTACCCTTCACCTCACAGAAAACTGCAGTCAAATAACAACTCCCTATAGGGTTGTTGTGTTCCTGCGTGTGAGTGAGGTCACCAGTGAGCTCCCAAGGAGTTGCTGTGTAAGCAGCAGAGGACGCACCGCGCGAGTGATACTTAATATATCGCAAGCGTTAATAGGCTACGGTACCCGCTTTACATCAGGTGGGCCGTATGCTTGTATTCCTCCCGACGTAGTATAAAAAAAAAAACATTGTGAAGTAACCCGAAAGTTTAAGAAATTATATTTCAAAATAACACTAACCTAATAAAGGTCTGGGATTACCTCAGGGTTGTGAAGGTCGGATGGTAGTCCATGTCAAAATCAGTCTTTTTCTTTGCGTTATCTCTTTTCCTAATCCCTTAGGATTGACGGGGTCCGCCCACCTAAGCCTAAGAATTTGGCTAAGATTTTTACATGGAACGACTGCCATCAGACCACAACCCAGAGGGAAGATCTTTGTTAGGTTACGTCACGCGTCTTTAGAAATATAATTTCTTGTACGTGCCGGTTTCCTCACGATGATTTTCTTCACCAACCATGTCAAAATCAGTATCTTCATCAAATCTTTTCTTAGGTAGCGGCTTCTGCCAATCCTAATGTATTAGGTACTACGTGGATGTGGAAGCCCGAGGAATACACAAGGATTCAAACGAAGACTATTCAGTTAATAGGTTGATTTTTTATCCACTGGGCCATCACCACTATAGATAGAAGATGGGTATATGCTAACACAAAAAGATTCTTACAAAAACGTACATTTTTAAACAATCCCTGAATTTTCAAACAAACAACCTCTGACGAGCTCTACGTTTATACCAACGCTCGTGGGTTCGATTCCCACACAAGACAAACATTTGTGTACATGAACATGTCTGTTTGCCTTGGTCTGCTGGGTATGTTCTATGTACAATAAGTATGTATTTACATAAATACATGTATTTACGTATGTCTATAAGTTGTCCAGTACCCATAATAGAAACTTCGCTTACTTTGGGGCTAGATGGCGCTTTGTAAATTGTCCGACAATATTATTATTAATCCTCTCAATACGTTTAGGTTGACAGGAAGATTCCTTTTCTCTGTATATAAACTCATATTATTCTATTTAATAAATATATTACACACTGTATAATGTATTATATGTTTATCTTCAGGCATGCCGTACGCTTGTTTGCCACGTTAGTGGTATATAAAACCACCATTTTCGTCACCCTACTTGTTTAGGTAATTTATACTAAATGTTAAGCGGAAGACAGAGATTTGAAAAATTCTTTCTGTATTTGATAGCTTATTCTTGAGAAAGGTTATAGACTACTCGTTATCACGATAGGCAATTTTTTTATATTGATAAATGGAATTACTTCCCTCCAATTTTTGACACTGTTGCAGTTTCATCCTGTATATGGGATAATGGACAAAAAATATTTAAATAAGCTTAAGTAGACTTTTTTAGCTATTTAAATAAACATTCAAAAACTTGTATTTATTTTATTTAAATACACAATTAAACCTATAACTTGTGTTACTCTTACTGGACATAGTCCTTTCTTTCTACAACGCCGGAGGCATGTAAGCATAAAGCCCACCAGATGTAAAGTGGTTACCGTAGCTTGTGAATACATACCATAGATTAAGTATCACTAGCGTGATGCCACCTCTGCTGCTAATATAGTAACTCATTAGGAGTTAAAGGTGACCTCACTGACAGGAACACGACTACCCTCCAGGAAGTTGTTATTTGGCTGCGGTTTTCTATGAGGTAATTCCTCAGTCGGGCTGCTTTGATGCCCTCTTTCTATCTCTAAAAACCCCTAAATGAAGACAAACAGGCAAATCTGTTGAGGGTTCCTATGAGTGAGTGAGGTTGCTAGTAAGCTAAGGAGTTGCTACGTTAGTGGTAGAGGTGGCTTCGCGCGACTGATGCTTAATGCGTTTCAAGCGTTCATAGGCTATGTTAACCGCTAATATATTCTGCAATGTATTGCCGTCTCTTCTTTTTACTTCCGAAATGGTTTTTACAAAT
The DNA here is from genome assembly GCA_947507595.1 of Pyralis farinalis. NCBI lineage: Eukaryota > Metazoa > Arthropoda > Insecta > Lepidoptera > Pyralidae > Pyralis > Pyralis farinalis. The sequence continues at coordinate 7,170,067 of OX382263.1, forward strand.
ATGTAAGTAAAGTGTTGAACTTAAGTACTGTATGGTCGAATTAATATAGGAAAAAAAAACTGAAACACAACATTCTGTTCTTTTAAATAAAATTTAAAAAATGTACACATTTGCATGTTATAATAGTTAAATCATACCTGAAAAGTAAAGTTTTTTCATAAACACCGAGAAGTTATCAATAAACCGTTAATAAAATTAACGTTTTTACTCTATATCTACTGCAATTAAGGAAGCGTTTATCTGTCAAAGGCAGTAATTTTTTTTTAAATAATGTACCTCAGCTATATAATCATGTATGAAAAATCAGTACGACACCGATTTTCTCACCGGCACGACGTTGCAACAACGCTGCATTAAATGAGACGTTATTATGTTAAAAAAACTTTGACTGAACCTGCAATATAATCGTAATCTAATAAATTGTTTCGAGTTTTGTGTAGAGATGACAGTTTTGAAGGAGTTTATCTGCAGTTTTGCTAACGTTAGTCTCAAGCAGCTTTTGCGAAGTTAATATTCTGAAGTAGTGATTTATATTGCAAATTATTTTTGTTTTGGGAGATGTTTGTGGGAATATATAATTAAGTAAAACTTCTTTTCAGTTAAAAATACCTTCACGCCGGCAACCAAGTGCGATGGTGGCACTACACTTACTCCTGCACGACTCAAATGACAAGCGTAAACGTGCAGCTGTAGGTTTTTAGTAGAATTGGCCTGCAGTTGTCAAGCTATATCGAACAATACCATCACATGTACAGCATACTCTTACAAGTAGCTTTTAACTCGATTTGCGTTTGGGAGTACTATTTTCTCTTCTTTGTACAAAGTCGGGAGGCATATATGCATGCGGCCCAACTAATGTAAAACGGATACCGTAGTCTATATGTATGTATATCTTCACGCCAGGTCCCTTGCGGTGTAGGCAGACAGAACCGAGCGCCATAAGACGCGGTCCTTACACACTTCACTCGCTTCTTTCACATTCATAGCTCTTTTCATGCACGCTCGCCGGTTTCTAAGGCTCCAGACATCACCTTCTGATAAAACACGACCAATTTGGTCATGGTAGGTTAGTATTGCTTTAATACGACCTACCTCATGATTTTAGATTATTATACAATCACGCACAATCCGGTTCAAAAATCCTATTTAGTTTCAACAAGTTAAGGCAAGCTTCGAAGCGATTTTGTTCTTGTTGAGTTCATACAGTACCCACCTTACGAGCATTCTCACAGATATACGAGTATCTTTCCGAGAGTGGTTATTTGACTGCCACCTTCCGACTTCCCAGTCGGGCTGCGTCGATTGGCCTACACTACAGATCACAGTAAGCCGCTTACGGCTGTGGTGTGCTTGCCGAACAACGGCGCGTCATAATAGGAATCCTTTTTAGGGTTCCGTACCCAAAGGGTAAAACGGAACCCTATTACTGAGGCTCCGCTGTCCGTCCGTCTGTCACCAGGCTGTATCTCATGAACCGTGATAGTTAGATAGTTGAAATTTTCACAGATGATGTATTTCTGTTGCCGCTATAACAACAAATACTAAAAAATAAATATTTAAGGGGGCTCCCATACAACAAACGTGATTTTTTTGCTCGATATTGATAACGGCAACAGGTAGACGCTTGAAATATTCACAGAATATTTAGTTATATATTCACTTTAAGAATAAATAATTAAATTAAAATAAAATATATAGATAATGGTACGGAACCCTTCGTGCGCGAGTCCGACTCGCACTTGGCCGATTTTTTATAATACAAACTCAATGCAGCCTCGCGACCCAATAAGATGAATATTGCCAGAGCAAAAATTTGATTCCATCTGTAGAATTGGCGAGCAGCCTGCGAGCCTAGCTTTCGGTCACTCAGTAAAGCTGATAGTGGAAAGTTCCACGGCCGTCCATGCTACCATTGCGAACACCTGATGGCAGTTTGACCTATACTGCTAAAGCGAAAACCTATTTACTCTGTAATCTATTTGGTTCTAACTCGAATCTGAATAACGGTGAACTCAATGCTGGAAATGCTCTCTCTCAACATTCATAATGTGAATCGACCAGAGGGCATACCTAGTGATGCATCTATGAAGAGTATCCTATAACTAAAGAGGATTTCGTGGAGCGGCGAAACACGTGTCGCAGCGACGACCAGGCCGGTCGTGGCAGCGACGGTGGGGGCATGCGGATTCTGTTCCAGATGGCGGACGACCGCAGCAGCCGAGGCAGAGACTACTGGAGCAGCCATGGCAGCGTCGGCATGTTGCACTTACTAACAGTAGTGAGTGGATGCCGGACGGCGCTAGGTCGCATGAACTAATTGGTGGCGGAAGCACACAAAGCAGGTTAGATCAAATTGCATATAAAGAGGATTTTTATAAACCTGTCGCAGAGGAAAGCATGCTCAAGTTTATAGTGATGAGTGTATTGTGTACTTAGCGTAACATGTGATTTTTTTAACTACTATTGTGGCGGTTGGCGCTTGGCGCTGATGATCCTAGCTAGGTACATAGGGGACAGCGGCGGGAATGTGTGGTGGGCTTGTAGTGATAAACTCGTCGGACGTGGCGCAGGGGTTTCATGTGTTCCAGTGCCGCGACGCCGTGGGAAAGAGTACAGTAGGCCGATTCTACTAAAAAACTGCAACTGCATTGCAGCGCGGCGTGTGTCAAAATCCGTACATTTTAACGTTTCGTTAAGCGATCTGACAGCAGCGACGTTTAACGAAACGTCTAAATGTATGGATTTTGACACACGCCACGCTGCAGTGCAGTTGCAGTTTTTTAGTAGAATCGGCCTACAGAACGTCACCGACCTTTTAACACCTTGGCGTAATGAGCGACTTCGCTCCGTTTGAAAGCTTACTTACAGTGTATGTAATTAAAACAGACATTTCATTGTATCCTAATATTTATTCAGTGTCTAAATTCAACGAATCACCGTCATAACGAAAGCACAAAAAAATGAAAAAAAAAACTTCTCCAAAAAATACATCTGCATTATGCAATATTCACAGACACCGACTACAAAATATTGTAATTCCCTTTATTGTCTCTAATTATAAACACAAATGACACACCGTTTTTATATTATAATTATAGTAATAATTATGTATACATATTTGTGTTTAACATTGTAATTAACACTATAAAATATTTAAAATATATTTTGTGACTTAACTATACGTAGATATCTAATATTATATTTATTAGCGCATACATATATTAATTATACAATCACAAAGATATATAATACATAAGATCTTGTCACATTCGATATACCCTTTCAAAACATGAGCGGGACTCGAAGTATATAATGTATACATATCTTTGCAAGTGACTGTACTACAAGAGAAGCACTCAAGCTTGACACTTATATATAATTGTGGTGTTATTATGTCTATTAATTAAGGGTTAAAATCAAATTAAGGAATTCCTCCTCTTTGAAGGGTTAATATTTGACTTCAAGTGCCAAACCCGACGCACACTATGCTGTAATTATATAATTACAAAGAGGGTTCGTAAATTTTTTATTTTGGTAAAAAATTTTTTTTATCAAAATTAATAAATTTCGCTACCAGAACCAGAGCAAATTTACAAATTAAAAATCCCGTGTCAAATCGAGTCTACACAGAATTGGTCAAATCTATAAATAAATACAAAATATGTTGCATTTATTTATCATATAAGCCACTATTATAGTCTGAAATCACAATGAAAAGTGTAAAAAATATCTTTACTATTTTTTTCGTACTTTGTATGCGCTATACATAGAACAATATTACACACTAGCACATAAAGCGTCCAGAATATATTTTTTTATACAAAAATACAATCTATTGTGGTCTCTCTTAAATGGACGGCAAAAATAACATATTTTTTTTCTACAAAATAAAAATGGCATTATCTTAAATTAAAAAAAATATATATATCGTTCCTCGCATTATTGTTAATAGTGTCTTCACACAAAACAGGTATTTGAGATTTATACAAAACAAAATGTTTGTGATGTGAAGTGTCATTCTTCATACAGCTCTCAATCAAACTTTAAAATATTAAAAATACATAAATAAGCTATAACATTAGCTACTAAACATTTACTTCATATTCCTCCTCCTACATTCCCCTATACTCGTGTCGATTAGTCTTCCAAAATATAATAATAATTTGTTTTTTTTTTTAATTTATGTACGTAAAGATTAGGGTACTAAATAGTTCCATTTTAATGTCGATTAATCTTCAATATAATATAAAAATTTCACTTGTAAACCGATAAATTACCCTTCAATCCTACATACAAATGTAAATTTGTTTTTTTTTTTAATAACAGCTCTTTTTGGTATAATCTAACTTTTTTAGCTAACCTTAACTAGGCAGGGATTATTTAATATCAACTTCATTTTTCAGCGCAAACTTAACTATGTTAAAATATTATTCGTTTCAACCATAGGCCTGGTTGAGGGCAAAACTATACTCCAACGCTGTTTGCAGATCTATAACCCTAATAACGTTGGGTCATATTGACCGGAGATGCAGGATATTTGCGTTTATTACCCCACGCTACATAAAAAATACCATCGACCGTGAAATTAAAAACGTTTTCGATCATCAAAGCTATGCCTTTTCCTATCATTGTTATTTGGAACGATTCTCTACATTAATTGATTGATTGATAATTTATTTTGTTTTAACGTTATTTGTTGAATAAATAACTTTAAAACAAAATAAAAAATAATACTAAAAAAACAAAATATAGGGACTAACAAAGCCGATGATGGATCATTAGGGTTATGTACTTAACAGTATTACAGTGAACACGTGTTTTTATTAATCAAATCTCTTTGGTGTTATTGAAATTAACATAACAAGGTTATATTGTGCATATTGTTGAAATTTAATTCAATAATTGCGTTGAAAACGACGGTGACGGAAGGTCAATGGCGGTCAACGCTCAGCTGAGCGTCAGCCTATGGCCTTCTGTAAGACGTTTATTTATAAAATTTGTATATTTTTCATAACAATTTTGTTACATCCTATATATGGTTTACGGAAGCCAAACATACACATGTACCTTCTATAGTAATGTGGGTGACGAGGAGGTAGACTTTTCTACCTCGTATTTTATAATTCTTGGCAAAAAAATATATTTTGTTATATAATAATTATTTCTGTTAGTAATTTCGTGTATTTACTACAGTCATTACTTTCTATTTTATATTATGTCACGTACTTTATATGAGCAACTAACTTCTGTTTATAAAGAAACTGCAAAAATTCGGGTCAATATGACCCAACGTTCTAATAAGTATTATCAGGTCATTGGCATTGGGTTAATTTGTTAAACGATGCATTCTATAAAGATACCATAAATAACCAATTTGGAGGTAATAGAGTTACGTGAACATGTAAATCCAGAAGTATGGGAAAATAGGAAGCGTAGTCGACACGAGCACAGTATATATTAATAAAATGTATGTTTTCAGTACAGTATATGACATACGCAGCACCTATACACATAAGACTGTAAAATTGACTATTATAAGTATCGTCTTTTATAAAGCACGTAAAAATACCAAGTGATTTACTGGAGTACAGGTAAGTACAATACGCTGCATGTAATATGAAAATTTCTCAAATACATATAAGACAATTTACTGCGTGTACTTAAACTAGCATACAACACCTCTTAAATGATCATTGTACATATTAAAGTAGATAAATTTCAACATCAAATTCGAATTATTAGAAAAATTACATACATATACTGTTTACAAAGTAGATAATCGAAATGAGGGTAGTCAAAATTAACACGTAGACAATTTAAACCTTATAATAACCCAACTACGTAAAACACCTGTCGTAAAACTACGGATAATAAAGGTGCTTCGACACCGAAGTTACATCATGTGGAGCAACATCTCAAGACAACATTTGGAAAACATTCCATCCATTTGCTGAATGTTACTCATTGCATCCACGACACCAATAATGCAAAACACCAGCAAGGTAACTAACTATTTTTGTAAAAATAAGAATACTTTGTACGTCCACGCCGAAGTTACTTTTGTGGAGCAACATATATGACAAATTTGAATTGAAAATGGTATTTTATGTTGTTATGTTGATATCAAGCAACATTCTATAACAATGTTGGTCAATGTTACTTCAACATTTAAATAATTTATTGTGATTTGTTATTTCCTACTAGTGCTTACAAAAGTTCCTAAAACTAGAAGTAACTTCACGGTGGATGACTTTTATGTACTTATTATTTTTATAAGAAATGCATCTTTTCTATTTCTTCCTTAATGTCATAATCCCTTCCTTTTCTGCCTTTTTGACCTTTACTGTCGTGCGGCTGGATATTGACCAAAAGTTATTTTTTTAAATGTTAAAAGTGCTACATGTTTAGACTCACAATTGAACAGTTGCCAAACTTAATTATACTTTAAATTAAACAATAGCTATTTTAAGTTATACAACTGTGGATTGTGGATCGTGTTCTAATTTAGATAAACAACATTTATTACACTGTATCTGGATTTTTTAACAGTGTTTTTGCATAAGACTTCTTAATATCCGGGGTAGAAGTGATACGGGCAATTCGCCGGTTTCTTCTAAAGATAATATATATAGGTAAGTACATTAGTGACCATTCTACCTGCCATTATTTATTTTACTATTATAGTTCTTAAGGTGCTTATAACACCGAAACTACGCCACCATTGCAATAAAAAAAAGATAGAGATTTATACATATTTTATTATGGGATAGTTGGAACTATTTTATTATTACTATTTTATATCTCCGTACAAATTAATATATCAGCTGACAACTTTTCATATTAACGCTCTTTCCCATAAAAAAGTGGTTGCAAATCAAACCCCTTCCCCATTTCGATTTAGATATCAAAATAATAAATGTTATGATGATTAATAAATAGAAAATCCCCACTTATTTATAACTATCCCTTTTTAGCTGACCTGTTAATAATATTTGAATTTAAAAATTGTGTATTTGTCTCTAGTTATTTTACAATAATAAATTAATTTTAAACTAAATAATCACAACTCAATTTATTATTAAAGCATTGTATGTCGCAAAAAACATTTGAAACGTTATCGTGTAGTTGTTTATATCAATATAATAAAGAATATAATTAGAATTAATATAATTTCGGTGTTATAACGCCTTTTTCTATGCTATCATACATAAAAACAGGAGATAAGGAGAACGAGCTGGAGTAGATTACCTCTTCAATTAGAGATAGGCTCGTATCCCAGCATTAGGATGTATGGATGCTTAAATTATTGTAATAATAATTCTTAAGGTATATTAAGTTACATTCTACAAATGCCGTTCTTGACTCAGAATCTTATTTAGAAAACTTTGGGGTACACTGACCGTTTTAGACGTAAATGTATGAGGTAAATAGTTACACATGACATATAAAAAAAAAACAACTTCATTTACCTAAAATCTATTATAGATTTTAGGTAAATGAAGTTAGAACTTAGGCATGAAAAAAATCTACTCGTAGGTGTGGACTGTATATAGGGAATTTATTAATCGCAAGAAAAAATATATGCATACATACATATAATAACGCCTGTCTCGGTTGGGTTAGGCAGACTATGGAGGGCCAGGTGCACCAATCCGAACATACCCCTCTCGCTTCTGCCACACTCATCAACCTCTTCATGTATGCTCTTCGGTATAAAGTATTTTCAGCACATCAGTAATTTGATCTATGTGTATCTAGGGCCCCTGCCTATATCTCCATTCACTCTTACTCGACACTTCTTTCGCAACTCTTTTGTCATTCATTCGTTCCAAATATCCAAACAACCGCAGAACCCTTTTCAATTTTTGTCACTACGTAATCTTTCATTCTATTCTATTTCTTGCTCCATCGTTCATTCTATTCTAAAATGTATGCAATATACAAATATAAATTTGAAAACTTATACATACCATAAGTCATAAAGAACAAGTAAAAAGAGTATCTAATGGTGAATTTAAAGTTTGGTTTCTTACTACTTCTTCAAGTAGTTGTCTATGCACAATTGACTTTCTATAAATCATTGGCAACTATGAACACATACATAAAAATATGTAATTAAGTTCGTAATTATTTTACGGAAAAAAGGTACATTTAACAGTGAGGGACGTGAGAGTTTAATGATACATCCTAATAAATTGATTTACTAAACATATATAAAGAATTTGAAAATACAGACACAATATTAAACATTATTTGTGAATTTTGTTACATATTTATACCATTACATGGCTAGGGAGTTCAAAAGTTCGCGGAATAGTTGTAATAATGACGTGAGAGAGGGTGGCACGGAAGTTACGTCATGTGGAGCAGCATTAGGCAACACAACATTTAGAAACATTCCATCAATTTGTTGAATGTTGCTCATTGCATCCACAACACCAATAAGGCAAAACACCAGTAAGGTAGGCACAGAGGTATATCCATAATATCGTCAGATTTGGAACGTAGCGGGTAAATGCTAATGGTAACTAAGACTCGTGGTTGAAGAAAAACAACCTTGAAAGTTTTGCAACTTCTAAGCGTTTACGAGAATTTTTTTGTTTTCACTTTAGATCCATACTATACTTACATTATTACTATACATTGTGGTGTGTAAGGACCGATTCATGTGACTCAGAACCGAACGCCACGTAACTTGGTCCAACCCCTACTACTCTGTCCACGCCGCAAGGGATTTGCCGTGACGTTTAGATAGATATTACCATAAATACAGGTTGGGTAATTTAACCTAACGTTTTACTATAACTAGGGAATACGCCAGGTTATGTAACTTTGAAGGGGTGTTTTGAGGTTAAAATATAAAATCATCCGAAGGTGTTTCTATAAACGTTTAAGATGTTTCTATAACACATGAATATGCTAAGCTATGAAACATGCAAGTGATCTTGTGAGATAAAAAAAGGTGGGAATAATTGAGCAAAGTTGTAGAAAAGGTGTATACATATGGGTAATTTAGTGAAATTGTAAATAAAAAAAAGACGCTGTATAGGGGACAAGTGGGCAATTTATTAAAGGTAAAAATGCTATCTCTGTGTCAATGTCAAAAAGTATACAAACATAGAATAATTATGCAGCGGAACGACTTTGTACATTTTTAGATAAATATATAGAAATAAATAAAGGTTCTTGGACAAATTACACTGCGGATGAGCAGTCACAAACTAAGCAAATCTGGTGCCGTGGTTACTAGACATACAGTGATAAACATAAGTTAATACGTTTTTTTTTGTAAATATCTACTAATAATACTTAGATGACACACATAACAAGACAAACAGACTTGACTTGTGCGAAAATCGAACCCAGCGTAGGTACTAAAGTAGCCATTGGTCAGCTATTACACCAGTGGGCAAATCAAAATATTTTTTATGTAAAGGGGACAATATAATAAATTATAAAACGAGATGTTGGAAGGGAAGAATGCGAAAGAGAAAGTGCTTGCGATCGTTACGATATAAAGGGCGAAATTAAAATTTCCTGTAGACCACAATTTAATTTAAATTTCCCATATAATACAGGTATTGGAAAACTAAGCACGCAAGAAAGGAACATCGATGGGATAGAGAAATTAAATCAGGGATATATTACGATTGAACGGTGATTATATTGAATCGTAACCACCCCGCGAACTTTGAAATACATTGTTGACCACAATTAACTAGACGAACTTTACAAGGGTTAATGTATGAGTTGCACCCATAACGAAATACATACAAATTGAAGTAAATAGATGTATCACGAAAGGTCAATGGCCACCGCGTCGCCGACGCTCAGCCATGCAATTCTGTAAGAGCAAACGTCCTTACATCCTCGGAAACATCGGCTGTTACAGCCTTGAACACAAAATTGCAATTCTTTGGTGTCGCTTTTTATGGTTGTGCGACACTAGCGCCGCAAGGCTGCGTTTGGAATTGGAATTCTACAAGGCAAACAGCCTCGCGTACGCTTACAGCCTTATAGAATACCAAATAATTTAGCCGTGATCGCAGTAGACGATGTCAAAGCTGTGACATCTGTGATCACAGCGACGCACACAGCCATTACGAGTCGCTTAGAGAATTGCATGGCAGTTCAGCGTTGATAACTGAACACCCGAAAAGTTTGAAGAAATAATTTAGTTAGATCCTACATAGAGAGAGTGAATATGTCACACATGTTGTAAGACCGATTCTATCAACTGATTTATGTTTATCCAACAAAAATGTTCAATGCATTTACTCTTAAAAGGGTTAGCTTATAAACTACATTTCACAACCTGGGAACATAACATTGATTAGGTACCTGATGGTTGCTTGCAATAGAGTCAAATTAACGATCATTATGTTGAATAGACCAAAATATCGATCTCTCAATAAACTCAAAGGCGCAGCGAGACATATTTAAATTGGTCGTGTTATACAACACTTTACAGAACGGTCAGCTGTTCAAGACAAAAGACGCCATTTTGAATTTATCAGAAGAATACTTGTTACGTTATACCGGCAATATTAGCGAAGAATACAATGCGTTATATCGGCAAAATTTCGAAGTATACTTGTTTGTGTCTTCAAAATTAGTAAGTTCTAAGAATACCGGTATATACGTACAGTATTCTTAGCATTTAGTTGTAAAAATTGGTAAAATCGGTCACGCGAAACAAAAATATAAGTAATACACAAAAGTAACATTATTTCATTTTGGTATGTAGTCACTAATTGACAAAATTTTACAACCGTACAGTGGACCACCAATCAAAGGTAACACGTTGACCTGAGTGTCTTTATTAATGTTTTTTTTCTTCAGGTAAACTTGCACATTTGATATACGCCCGACTGTACTGGCACACAGACCGTACCAGGCAGGTTCCCCTATAAATCCCACATGGGATTCAAACTACGTAGGTATCAACGAAAAATATTTCATGTACAGACCGATATATGTTCTATTACAATGCAATAAGCATTGTTTGCCTTAAGCTCCCACTTTGTTGCGTCGTTTGTTCAGTAGCGAATTGTTGCTCTGCTCCAAAGCTTTGATTTGCACCTGAAAAAAAAAATGCAATATGATTCCGTTTTTTTATACAACGTTGGGAGGCATACAAGCATACCACCTGATGTGAAGTAGTTACCTAACGTTTATCACAAGCCCTGCTGCTAACAAAGCAAATTCTCAGGGGCTTACTGGTATCTTCACTTACTCGCACGAATACAACAAACCTCCCAGGAGTTATTTAGATTGGTTTGCGATTTTCTGTGACGTGAGGGTACTTTTCACCACTGGTGCTGCTTTTCCTTCTCCTCTTCACCTGGGTAGCATAGTTCCCTGATTTCTCTTTTTCACACTGCCTTGGGTGGTAAACAGAATATATGTAAAATGTTGCTTACTTATGCACGTTTGCAAACAGCACAGTGGCGTTTACAAATCAATAAACCACTTAAAGACCAAAACCACCAAACACCACTAAAACGCCAAGCAACGCAAACGCCTAGTGTTTCTGCGCCAAACTAAACCGCCTTGGCGCCTGACCAATGGGAGGATATTTTAACCAATAATTCCGTTAAGTGACGCGATGTCGATACGTGAACTAGCCAATATGAGGTCGCGTTACGCTTTGCCCCCCGACCCGTAGTGGAGACTTTATTTACTATGCAAAATCGAGTCATTGGGTCTCCATAGCATTTCCTTTATGGTGGCGTTCAATAAGTCACCCGACTGGGAACTTCAAATTTATAGAAAACCGCAGCCAAATATTAACTCCTATGAATCTTCTTCTTCCTAGCGTTACCCCCCCCCCCCCCCCCCCCCGTTTCCTAATCCGCTAGGATTGGCGGGATCCGCTACTTAAGCTTAAGAACTTGATTTTTACATGGAGCGATTGCAGACCACCACAACCCAGAGGGAAAATCTTTCATAGATAAGGTCACACAGGTTTTCAGTGAGGTCGAGGTACTTCACCAGACTGACTGCTTTAATGCACCCTGCCTCTCTTCAAGACACCCAGACCAAAACGAAAAGAAATGTTCATGCACACAAACGTTTGTTCTGTGTGGGAGTCAAACCCACACGCGTCGATGTCAAAGCAGCGTTACTAACCACTGAGCTGCGAAGCTTGTCAAAAATTTAATTTTGCTTAATATATTTTAGCCAATATCATTTTCGAAACTTGCGCGATGTTATCTTCTTCTTTTTCGAGTTATACCGTTTCCTAATGCATTAGGATTGGCGGCGTCCGCTACTAAACCCTTCGAAACCCGTGTGGTCATATATGACCGCGAAATGTATGGGAAAAGGTATATAACGGGTTCTGAAGGCTTAAGCCTAAGGATATTATCTTTCTCTTCTATCTATATTATTAATAAAAAATTGTTATTTCAAGTTAATAAACGTTATACCTGATCGTAGTCAACCCTCATGGTTGCCAAAGACCTGGTCATTTCGTCCTGAACTTCGGCCCAGGTCTCCCCACCTTCTCGGAGCAGCGTGTTGGTGTACAGGGGCGTTTGAGGTACTTGAGTACACTGACGAATCCACGGGCTTGCCATCACCTAAAATAATACTTACAATATGAATTGATCTGACTGTATCTGCACGCCAAACCCTCGCGTGGTAGGCAGAGGGAATCGAGCGCCACATGACTCGGTCCTCACGCTCTTCTTTAACATTCATAGCTCTATTCACGCACGCTCGCCGGTTCCTAGTTTAGGGGATGTTTATCTTAGTCTATATGCATTAAATAAAGTCACCGTATACTGAACTATTTATTCTTCAAAATTTACTAATTATTAAACATTTACTAATTATTAAACATTTACTAATTATTAAACATTTACTAATTATTAAACATTTACTAATTATTAAACATTTACTATTTATTAAACACCTGAATTTCGTCTGAACGAGACGGACCGAGAGTTGGATTATTCCCGCGCGTCGAAAACGCTGCATTGCATTATCCAACCATGTTGTCATGCCGCTACACTAGGGGCCCTGATTCTTTTTTAGGGTTCCGTACCCAAAGGGTAAAACGGAACCCTATTACTGAGGGTCCGCTGTCCGTCCGTCCGTCTGTCACCAGGCTGTATCTCATGAACCGTGATAGTTAGACAGTTGAAATTTTCACAGATGATGTATTTCTGTTGCCGCTATAACAACAAATACTAAAAAATAGAATAAAATAAATATTTAAGGGGGCTCCCATACAATAAACGTGATTTTTTGCTTATTTTTGCTCGATATTGATAATGGCAACAGGTAGACGCTTGAAGTATTCACAGAATATTTAGTTATATATTCACTATAAGAATAAATAATTAAATTAAAATAAAACAAACAGGCGGTTCATGCACACAAATATTTGTTTTGTGTGGGAATCGAACCCACTATAGGGTTAGTGTTAAACTAGCATTGCTAACTCTGCCACCGTGCTAGACAAGATTCTTATTTACCTGGAGAATAGTAAGTCGCTTGGCCGGGTCCACTGACAGCATCCCACCGATGAGATTCTTGGCTTCCGAGGACACGTTGGACCACTCTGGTTCAGGGAAGTCGTATTGGCCCAACCTGATGCGCTGGAAAATTAGTTTTAATTAGAAATAATAGTAATGGGATTCTATAATGGAATACATTTTTTTCTATTTCTTTCCATTATTTAAACATCAGGAGGAATACCTTGTTTTATTGTTATGTGTGTATGTTATATATTATATCTTTTATATGTATGTTTGCATTTATGTTTTTTTTTATATATACGCTGTGGTAATATCAATACAATGCTGTACATAACGCGGTGGTAATCCCAACGTAAACTTATGGAAGTTGAAAGCTGGGGGTATGGCAGAGCAGAGCATGAAAGTTGAATTAATGCGGTCGAGGTGAGAGCATTGCGCAAAATTTGTGGCATAACGCCTGCTGAGTTGGTCTGAAAGAGAGTGGAGTAATGTTAAGATAAGAAAAGGCGTGCTCCGTTGGTTCGGACATGTCGAAAGAATGCAGGATGAAAGAATGACGAAACAGATATACAATGCAAAAGTGGAAGGATGTAGAAGTCGAGGCAGACCAAGACTAACCTACCATGACCAAAATGGGCGTGTTTTATTAGAAGCTGATGTCAGGAGCCCTAGGAACCGGCGAGCGTCCATGAAAAGAGCTATGATTGTTAAAGAAGCGAGTGTAGTGTGTAAGGACCGCGTTGGCGTGAAGATATACACATACATACATACAATATCACAGCCGTGAGAGCTCAGTGGATCGGCCTATTGATGAACAGGTTCCTGAATCCTGGCATGCACCACTGAATTCGTGTTTCGGATTTATGTACATACTAGCTGCGCTCGCGACTCCGTCCGCGCGGATTTTTTTAATTATTTATTTATATTAATAAAAACAAATAAAATTTCTAAAATGAAAGTAGCCTAAGTTACTCCTTATTACATCAGCTATCCGCCAGTGAAAGTCCTGTCAAAATCGGTCCAGCCGTTTCTGAGATTAGCCGGAACAAACAGACAGACAAAAATTGTAAAAAAATATATTTTGGTATATGTACCTAAATAATATGCATCATACCATACATACATATGCATTTAGTAAAAAGCGGTTATTTTAATATTACAAACAGACACTCCAATTTTATTTATCTGTATAGATTATCACTTGCTCGGCGGTGAAGGAAAACATCGTGAAGAAACCCAAGTCACACATAACCCAAACACGTCCAAGAAAATATATTCGAAACACATGTAACCTAACCTGAGAAAGGTCTGATTTTCCCTCGGAGTCGTGAAGGACTGACGACAGTCGCTCAATGTAAAACTCAGTATCTTCGCCAAATCCTTAGTTTTAGGTAGCGGACCCCGCCAATCCTAATGTATTAGGAAATGGGATAACGCTAAGATGTCAGGAGCCGCAAGAACCGGCGAGCGTGCATGAAAAGAGCTATGAATGTTAAAAAAACTAGTTGTGTGTAAGGACCACATCTTGCAGCGCTCGGTTCTCCCTGCCTGCATGAAGATAAAATTATTATTTATTAAATATTAAAAAAGCTAGTGAAGGGTGTAAGGAACTTCATCTTGTAGCATTCGGTTCTCCCTGCCTGCATGAAGATATTTAAAAAGCTAGTGAAGTACGTAAGGAACTCATCTTGTAGCGCTCGGTTCTCCCTGCCTGCATGAAGATATACCATGATAGTATATAATCTCGCTTACCTTTTTCATTCCTGGTGAAATAGCTAATCCATGATTGGAGTAGAAAGGCGGGAATCCACACAGCAGAATGTACATAACCACACCAAGGGACCAGATATCGCAGGATTTGTCATACTTCTGAGGACCCAGCACCTAAAACAACAATCAAACAAGTTATCAACTGACTGACAGAGATAAAACGAATATGGTTGTTGCTGTTGTACGTGATTTAATATTTGTTGACTAAGCATTAAATATTTATATATCGCTTTAAGATTGGTGTCTTTTATTATAGTAGATTGAACAGTATAGCTTGTTTCAATATTACATACACTCGTATTGTTTGGCGCTGAGTATGCCGATTCTACTAAAAAATTGCAACTGCACTGCAGCGCGTCGTGTGTCAAAATGCGTAACATTTTGCCGTTTCGTTAAGCGATCTGACAGCAACGACGTTTAACGAAACGTCAAAATGTACGCATTTTGACACACGCTGCAATGCAGTTGCAATTTTTTAGTAGAATCGGCCTACAGCACTGCATGGCGACCCTGCACATTCGACACATCGAGCTATAATACACCTATGCTTATTATGTCGTTGTAGTAAAGACAGCTTCATCTGTCGCCGTGTATAATAACTTTTTCTCTCAAGCGGGGTTCCTAAATTCATGCCCTAAGTAAGTATATTCAAGTTTGACGGTCATGTTCGTTTTTTTGTGATCATAAGTTAAGTATCCCGAAACTATTACTAAAACACGTAAGTTGCAGATTTATAAGGTTAAAATGCTGAATTGGCAACACTACCTACGTAAACACGTACAAATGTTACATTATCTTAATCTAATAAGATAGGTATACGAGGCCAGATTGATAAGTCAGGTAAAAATGAATGAAGCGGTAATACCATCGATGGGGTAATACTAGTATACAAGTTATAAGATATTTGTACATGTCTTTGTTTTGAGTATACAGTACACGATATTGAGTTAGTATAGCTTTGAAATGCTTTGTCAGTTTAGATATAGTTCTAGGTACTTGCGCCATTTTAAAACACAATAATGTTGGTGTATAAACCTTTTGATACGTCGCTGCGGAACACACCATATTTCTCTTGACCTAGCTACCAGTGATTTCTATTTTTTTCCAAACATGAAACACTGGCTGGGGGGGACTAAGATTTGAAACTGATTTGGAGGTCATCTCCGAAACAAAGGCGTGTTTTGAGGGCCTTGGAAAAGATTACTACAAAGAACTCGAGCATCGTCCGACCAAGTGTATAGCTCTGAAAGGAGATTACGTTGAAAAATAAATGACTTTCATTTGAAAAAAACTAACTCTTTGTTTCATTTAACCACATTTATCAATCCACCCTCGTATATATATACCTTATAATTGTTTTATTACAACTTTTATAGATATTCATTATTGTCACACATTTCCGGAGCACCGCACTTAAAACATTGAAGGCACGAAAACGACAAAAATGTCGATTCTTGAATTAGAGCTACCTACGTATTCTGCTCCCCATAGCGGGTCTATTTTTACTATGGAAAATCATGGCATTGGAACTCCATACGTTACCATATACATAATCGCCATTTTCAGTTATTTCTCTGTACTGGTTCTATGTGTACGTTGTTGCTTGCTAAAATTGTATGAAACCTATATGTTTTGATTTCTTGCCTTACAGAAACGACGAATAAGTAGATAAACGGATAATAGAGTCATTATATAAGAGTTCCTTTGCAGCCTTCGAATTGAAGAACCCTATAAAGACTACTGTCTGAAGGTAAAACTAGCGGTGTGTAAAATTTACAGTCTTAAATAGTAACTAGTTGAGACATTCAATACATTAATAACAGAGCAGTAACGAAGCAAGGCGGTTATATTGCAATGTTAGTGCCAGCGGTGGTAACCTCGGCAGTGGGGGAAGCGCCGCGGCCACGCCCACGGGTTATAGGGCCATTTAAACCCTTTCCTGCTAGAGGTAACTCCTAAATGATGTTTAGTCAGTGAAAGTCTGACATAACCTTTAACTGCGTATAATAATACCTTACCTCTGGTGCCACATAATAGGGCGTGTAGCACGGCGTCTGGAGCGTGTCAGCCTGGGTGAGGGTTTCCTTGGCGAAGCCGAAATCTGTCAATTTCAATATGGCGTTTGGCTCCATGCCCGTGTACAGCAGGTTCTCCGGCTTGATGTCCCTGTGGGCGATGTTCGTGTCGTGGAGGTGACGCACAGCCACGCAGATCGAATGCATTATCTGAAACAATCAAGTACGGTCAGCAAACAAAAGGCTGATTAAAAAATGTAGCCGTCACGGGACGCCCGGCAGATGCGTAGCGCAGAAAAACATTATTTTTTTTATACAACGTCGGGAGGCATACAAGCATACGGCCCACCTGATGTAAAGCGGGTGCCGTACCCTATTAACACTTGTAATGTATTAAGTATCACTCGCGCGATGCCTCCTCTGCTCCTCACTCACACGCAGGAACACAACAACCCTCTAGGAAGTTGTTATTTGGCTGCGGTTTTCTGTGAGGTGGAGGTACGTCCCCAGACGGGCTACTTTGATGCGCCCTACCTCTCTTAAAACATCCAGACCAAGACAAACAGACATGTTCATACACACAAATGTTTGGCTTGTGTGGGAATCAAACCCACGAGCGTTGGTGTCAAAATCGCGTCATTCAGGACTGAGCCACCGAGCTCGTCGACTTTCTTAAACTGTGTGTTCGATTAGAGGGACACGCGACGTCGAGCATCCGTATCCCAGCAGTGGGATGTGAGTTAGTGTGGAGACAATCAGAATTGGTTGAAATTAGTTTCCCTGTATCTGTATCTACTAATACATAAAGCGAAAGAGTTTGTATGTCTGTTTACTACTAGGCTCATTAAAAAAAACTATTTTTGCATTTGATAGCTCAATTTCTGAGGAAGACTATAGGCTATTCAACATCACGACACGACCCTTAAAAGCTGCGAAAAAGAAAGAAATAAAGCAAATGCAGTTCCCACGTGATACCGGATCATTTGCGCGGCGGTGAAGGAAAACATCGCGAGGAAACCCATACGTCTTTCGAAATTATATTTCGTGACCTAAGGTCTGGTTTTTCCTCCGGGTTGCGGAGGTTTGACAGCAGACGCTCTATGTAAAAATCAGTGTCTTCGCCAAATCCTTAGGCTTAAGTAGCGAACCCCGCCAATCGAAGATGAAGACCGGAGTATGCGCGAACGAAGTCGCGCGGTGCAGCTAGTTCCAATATATATTTACATACGCGGCGACCTAAAAATGCTTTTTAAAAATAGGCTACTTGCGCTAAATTGCAATTGTGTGTGAAACAAACAAAATATCAATTTGAAGTTATATTTCTTTTGGAGTGCTAATTTTTACGACACCCGACATCTAAAATCGACACCATGAAGTTGGTTGGTAAATGTCTTTCAAGTTTTGTTCATGAACATGTTTAAGGTAGTTATTCAAATACTTTTTTTATACAACTTCGGGAGGCTAACAACCATACGGCCCACTTGATGCAAAGCGATTATCGTAGCCTATTAACGCTTGTAATATATTAAATATTACTCGCGCGATGCCTCCTCTGCTGCTAACACAGCAACTCCTTGGGAGCTTACTGGTGACCTCACTCACACGCAGGAACACAACCCTCTTGCGAGTTGTTATTTGGCTGCGGTTTTCTGTCAGGTGGAGGCACTTCCTCAGACGGGCTGCTTTGATGCGCCCTACCTCTCTTAAAAGCAATTATTAATATATATAAATAACTTAATAATTGTTATCAAGCAATTATAATAACGGTCAAGATAACGAAGTTAAAGTCTCGTCTGTCATTACCAGACAGGGGAAAGTTGCCAAATAATTAGGCAAATTATAGGGCTTACGTCACAGGTTTGTTTGGGGTGTGCGGGTTTTGACGAGCTCAGTGGCGCAGTGGTTAACGCTGCTTTGACAACAGAGTGAGTTCGATTCCCACACAGGACAAACATTTGTGTGTATGAGCCGTTTGTCGTGGTCTGGGTGGTTTTAAGAGGGGTGGGGCGCATCAAAGGAGCACAGTACTCATTATTGCATGCGTCATAGGCTACGGTTGTTACAGTACATCAGGTGGGTCCGTGTACCTGTTTCCCGATATTGTGTAACAAAAAAATATTACTAAAAATCTTTCTAAAATATTATAAGTATTATCTTTCGCGTAACAAAACGAAAAAATTTCATCGCGCTTGCCAGTACCTACTCTACGATTATAAAACAAAACATAATGTAATAAATTATATCAATAAAAATAAATAAATATTGTCGGACAAATTACACAGCGCCACCTAGCCCCAAAGTAAGCGAAGCTTATGTTATGAGTACTAAACAACTGATAAACATACGTAAATACATTTTTTTTTTGTAAATACTTACTTATTATACATAGAAAATACCCAGACCAAGACAAACAGACATGTTCATGCACACAAATGTTCGTATTGTGTGGGAATCGAACCTAGGAGCGTTGGTGTCAGAGTAGCGTAACAGCGCGTTCCACCACTGCGCCACCGAGCTCGTAATAAATATCGTTTACCACAGTATGTAATTTAGAGACACACACACACACTAATATATTTATATATAAATATATATTATCGGTAATAATATAAAATACGTGTGGTAGATTCATAAATAATTGACGAGCTCGGTGGCTCAGTCGTGAATGACGCGACTTTGACACCGACGCTCGTGGGTTCGATTCCCACACAAGACAAACATATGTGTGCATGAACTGTCTGTTTGTCTTGGTCTGGATTTTTTAAGAGAGGTAGAGCGCATCAAAGCAGCCCGTCTGGGGAAGTACCTCCACCTCACAAAATACCGCAGCCAAATAACAACTCGCTAGAGGGTTGTTGTGTTCCTGCGTGTGAGTGACGTCACTAGTATGCTCCCAAGGAGTTGCTGTGTTAGCAGCAGAGGCATCGCGTGAGTGATACTTAATTTATCGCAAGCGTTAATAAGTTACAGTGCCCGCTTTACATCAGGTGGGCCGTATGCTTGTATACCTCCCGACGTAGTATATAAAAAAAACTATAATTATTGGTAAAAGACTTCTACGGAACCCCATAGTATACGATCATTGTGGCTCCAGTGTATGAGGATGAACTCCAAGCCGTCGGCGAGAGGTGGGATTGTAGAACGGGGCTGTTAGCATCACGTCGAACAACTCTTCAGAACACCACCCATTGTATAATCGGTAGAACACGCAAAGGGAGGCGAAATCTTTTCACAATACCGTGTGTGAGTTCAGGATCATCGACGATCCTCATAGTTGGTCTTTGCACCGAGTCACAAGGTGCTAGCTGGTATCCAGGTGCTCCCGCCCAAAGGTGACTAAGACAAACACATCCATAGACATGCTGCGGCCCACATCAACTCATCCCACTGCAGGGATACGGGTCTTTCTTTAACCGAAGGGGTTTAGAGCATAGGATTGGCGGAGGCCAGTGTTTTCAAGCTGCCTGAGGGCCACTGACTTAGCTTAACGATCGTCATCGATCGACAACAGCCGGGACCGACGGCTTAACGTGCCCTCCGATGCACGGAGAAACTAGAGACAAACCCATCCGTAGACAGGTTGCGGTCGAGGTTGCTTAACCTGCGTGTTTGGTTAGAATGACACGCGCGTCGACGCCATTCATCACTTTTCACTGAGTCTAAGTTTAATAAAAGGAAATCTGACCTCTGCAGCTTGTCGTTCGGTGAAGGCACCTTCTCTGTTATCCTGTATCCTCTGGAACAGTTCCCCGCCATCCATGCACTCCATGACCACGAGCAAGCATCGCTTACCACCGTATGTGTTGTCGTATACATCTATAATCTGTAAAAAAAAAGTGAAAGTCGTGAATTAATTGTGCGCACAAATCGATAACCCTTTCGATGTCTGTATGTATGTATGTACGCCGAAATATCTCAGTGATTCCGGCCTACCAATGGCCGGATATTTTAACCAATAACCTGATAAATAACGCGATGTTGATCCGTGAACTAACCAACAAGAGCTGCGCGTTTTACTTTACACCCCGACCCGTAGCGACGGTATTATTTACTACGCAAAATCCTGTCATTGGGTCTCCATAGGTTATTTCCTTTAAGATGGCGTGTTATACTCGGTCTTCGCAAGCAACCCCATACTCGTTGACGAGCTCAGTGGCTCAGTCGTGAATGACGCGACTTTGACACCAACGCTCGTGGGTTCGATTGCCACACAAGACAAACATTTGTGTGCATGAGCATATCTGTTTGTCTTGGTCTGGATGTTTAAAGAGAGGTAGGGCGCATCAAAGCAGTCCATCTGGGGAAGTACCTCCACCTCACAGAAAACCGCAGCCAAATAACTCCCCAGAGGGTTGTTGTGTTCCTGTGTGTGAGTGACGTCACCAGTAAGCTCCTAAGGAGTAGCTGTGTAAGCAGCAGAGGAGGCATCGCACGAGTGATACTTAATATATGACACGTGTTAATAGGCTACGGTAACTGATTTACATCAGGAAGCCATATGTTTGAAAGCCTCCCGACGTCGTATAAAAACTAAATTGGTAAAACTACTATAATCAAGAAGTAGTGATAATGATTTTGATAAGCCCGGTAGCGCCGTAGTCAACCGTAGCGTTGGCACCCCTGCAGCTAGGAAGGGTGCCAACGCTACGATAACCATTTTACGTTAGGTGAGTCGCATGCTCGTATGCCTTCCGATGTCGTGTAGAAAAAGATGGTAGCGAAGCAAGCATGAGTATGGCAGGAGAAGCATGAAAGTAGGATAAACGCTGTAGACATTATCTTTTATTAAAAGCACCAGAAACCGACGAGCATACATGAAGCTGGAGTGAGTGGAGATGTTGACAGTGCAGTGGTTGCCCTAGATGCGTAACATCGACCAAATAGGCAATGTCCTGAAAGGGGCCATATTAAAAACAGGTGAAACATACGAGCATGAATGTAGAAACGAAAGTGGCGTGTTTGGATCAGTGCACCTGTCGTTCCGTAGTATCTGCCTACCCTAATGATAGATAGACTTGATGGTACGTATGTAGGTATACTAATTGAGAGGCAAATAGGCATGTCGTTTGCTTTAAACCTGATTAAAGTTTTGTACGTTAGAAATGGGCATGAAGTGTAAATTTCCGTATGGACAGATATTGGTTACATACCTGGAAAAGGTGCACAAAGGGCTCGGCGTAAAATATCGATAGTAAATTTAGTTTTAATGTCATCTTTTTATAGATGTAGGTTCTGTTAACTAAAACTTTACAAGTACTTTTCATTACAGCGCCATCTAGTCGCACACTACGTAAACTATATGAATAAATAAACTTACTTCAACCTACTTTTTTATACATACATACATTATGACACATAGAAAACAATCGGACTAAGACTGGGAGCTTAAGTTGCCATAAAATCACCTACTAATTAAAATATAGAGTTGGCAATGAATTTTACATACATATAAAGCGAAAGAAATTGTTTGTTTGTTCGAACGCGCTAATCTTTGGAAATACCACACGGATTTAAAAAATCTTTTTGTATTTGGAAGCCCAATTGTTGACGAAGGTTATAGTCTGTTTGGAAGTCTGGAACATCACTACACAACGCTTGGAAATCGAGGAACAAGAAATAAAGTAGAAATCTGTTCCTACGGGATACCGGGATACATGCGGACGAAGTCGCGGGGTGCAGCTAGTTTCAATTAACAATACATATATGTACTGTTAATTAAAAATTTATCTTTGTTGCAAAAATAGTCTGTAATGCTTGGTTCACATTATTTCAGTTCAGTGATCCAGAGAATCAATCTAGTCCAGTGCTGGACTGGATTATATTATTCACATTTCAGTCTCTTTTAAAAGCTCTTGAACTGGTATAATTACAGTGACAATGATTAAAAAAAAAAGCAGAAAATTGTTTTATAACTGTTAAATTACTTACTACTGTTAGAGGAAGTAACCGAGGTAGTGGAAGAATAACTAAAGTCAGCAATACGGTTTTGGGTTAGAAATTGGATAAGCGAAAGAAATAAAGGGAGGTTCGACAATGATTTTTAGGGTTCCGTACCCAAAGGGTAAAACGGAACCCTATTACTGAGGCTCCGCTGTCCGTCCGTCCGTCTGTCACCAGGCTGTATCTCATGAACCGTGATAGTTAGACAGTTGAAATTTTCAGAGATGATGTATTTCTATTGCCGCTATAACAACAAATACTAAAAAATAGAATAAAATAAATATTTAAGTGGGCTCCCATACAACAAACGTGATTTTTTTGCCTTTTTATAGATAATGGTACGGAACCCGTCGTGCGCGAGTCCCACTCGCACTTGGCCGATTTTTCTACAACTGGAGTTTGAAGATCTAAAAAAAACTATTGATATATATATAAATTTTGAAAATGTTCCCAAAAAAACACAATACGTGTTTACTGTCAAAACATTCGATACAGTATTGGAATGGGTGTCTACATTATTCCAGTGGCGCTGGAACGGGCGAGCTGGAATGAAAAAGTAGATCGTCAATCCAGTCACTGGACTGAATTACTCATAGGAATGGGAATATTCCAGTGCTGGTTTACATTATCCCAGCAGCATTCCAGCGCTGGATTGGAATGCTACTGGAATAATGTGAACCGGGCATTATTTAATTGATTTTGTGTCAAATTGTCGATATTTATTTATCTCCGATTAGGTTATCGCGATTGTTATACATTGAATTAAACAATTTTTAACGGAAGTATCGCGTTTTATTTATTTTGTTGAACCTGGCGTTTCGAATGCAGGAAGACTTCCTGTGACCACGGAGGCTGCAAAGCATTCCAAACGTCAGGTTCAACAAAATAAATATCTCCGATTACATTTTAATTGCTGCAGACACCAACTGTTATGTCCTGTAATTTCGTCGTGAAAAGTGAAAAAACGTACAATAAAAAGCGAATGTGCTGTCTGGATTGGTGCACCTGTCGTTCCATAGTCTCTGCCTACCCTAATGATAGATAGACTTGGTGGTACGTATGTAGGTATACTAATTGAGAGGCAAATAGGCAAGTCGTTTGCTTTAAACCTGATTAAAGTTTGTACGTTAGAAATGGGCATGAAGTGTAAATTTCCGTATGGACAGATATTGGTTACATACCTGGAAAATGGACACAAAAGGCTCGGCGTAAAATATTGATAGTAAATTTAGTTTTAATGTCATCTTTTTATAGACGTGCATTCTGTTAACTAAAACTTTACAAGTATTTTTTCATTACAACGCCATCTAGTTGCACACTAAGCAAACTATATAAACATTTTAAAATAAATAAACATACAAACACTCTTTTTTACATATACATATACTTATGATACATAAAAAATAATCCGACTAAGACTGGGCGCCACTTTGGTTGTCACACAATGACATAACTCATCAACATATAGGGTTGGCAATTAATTTTACATTATATGTATTGTTGATTTAAATTGTCTGTTATTTAATTGATTTTGCGTCAAATTTTCATTTATCTCCAAAACATAAGAAAATTTAGAAAGATAGAAGAGACATCGTGTCGATAAGCTTGAGTGAGTGTAAATGCTGGGTGGGGCTGCCCTATATGCACACATCGATCAAATAGGCAATGTGCTGAAATGGGCCGTGTTAAAAGTACACAAAACCTGACAGCATGCATCAACAAGTTGATGAATGTAGAAGCGGCAGTGGTGTGTTTGGATCGGTGCACGCAAGGGGCTCGGCGAAAAATATTGATGGTAAATTTAGTTTTAATACCATCTTTTTAGAGATGAAGTTTCTGTTAACTAAAACATTTGGTACTTTTTGATTACAGCACCATCTTAGTCGCACATCAAGCAAACCAACAATATGAACTTTCTTAAATAAATAAACCTACTTGATTACTCTTTTTTATATACTTATACATACGACGAGCTCGGTGGCGCAGTGGTGAAACGCGTTGTTACGCTACTTTGACACCAACGCTCGTGGGTTCGATTCCCACACAGTACAAACATTTGTGTGCATGAACATGTCTGTTTGTATTGGTCTGGGTATTTTCTATGTATAATAAGTATGTATTTACAAAAAAAATAAAAATATTTACGTATATTTATCAGTTGTCTAGTACCCATAACACAAGCTTCGCTTACTTTGGGGCTAGATGGCGCTGTGTAATTTGTCCGACAATATTTATATATTTATTTATTTATTATTATTATACTTATGACATATAGAAAACAATCCGACTAAGACGAACAGACATGTTAACGTGCACAAATCTTGTGCAAACGTGTACACGATTATATTTTTATTCAATACTTTAATACTTCAGATCATTACATATAGGTATATATATTATACAAGGTAAAAAACCTTAAGACTTTTCAACTAGAGGACGCGCCATACGCATGACTCTAGTAGTAAATAAGTCTGCCATTTTTACGGGCAGGGATGAGGTCAATACTACATAGAAACGATTACAACACGCGTAAAAACATTTTGTGTTGTCATGAACGGCAACCTGAAAAAATGTTCAACCCTAGGTCATTTTACGCACACTACTAGAATATACTAGAAAAAGTCGCTATAATGTAATAAAAATGATTTGGGCCTTTTTCAAGACATCACCAATTTGATCTACATGTGTGCGTCTAGGGCGGCCCCTCCCGAAATCTCCATTCACTTTTGCCTGATACACTGCTTTCGCAACTCTTTAGTCATTCATTCTTTCTAAATGACCGAACCATCTCAGCATACCTCGCCATGCTATCATTCAGGGTGTATTAACGCCAACATTGATGTACGGTAGTGAAACATTGGTATAGCAGAAGAAGCATGAAGGCAGGGTGAAAGCCGTAGAAATGAGAGCGCTGAGGAGTGTGAGAATGATTGATAGAGTTAAAATAGCATGATACGATAACTCTGTGGAATGAAAGAGTATACACGAAAAAATGATACTGTAAATATTGAATAAATTTTTTTTTTATCGATATTGATATTTACCATTAAGCAATGACTACCGCATCCCTTTTCAAAAGCATTTATTTAAAATGGCGTATTGTTTGGAAGGCAATATTAAATTTTAAACCCCTACAAAATAAATAATATAGTTGCATATCATTCCAACTAGTGTGGAGGGAATTCCCTCAAAATCTAAAGTGGCTGTTTATGTAGTTATAAATGGAGTATTATTTTGCCCGCCGTATATTAGCTTTTAAATTCTCATAAAATTAAACATATATGTAATTGCAAAATTAGTCTAGTTGTAGTGTAGGGGTGAGCGTGGTCACGTGATCATTAGGATTAGGCAGTTTTGAGCCATTATTATAGTATGTAATATAGTTAAAAATTTCATGGAGTAGTCGCGGAATATGATTCGATTGCATCAGTACTCGATTACTGAATCGATTTCTCACGTATTAATCGTTATCATATCATTTCAATTTCGTTTATATAAATATAGCAATAGTTAATAAAATTTAATTTACATGTAAAAGGTACAATAATTAATAAAATCGGCCAAGTTGAGCGCGAAGCAAACACTGCCGTACCATCCTTTACTGGAACCATTTCGCCGCATTTTCAGGCCCCTATTTGAGAACCTCTGGATAAGACCAGCCTACAATTGACTGGTTATTGAATCAACGTTTTCCAAGTGGCAATTTTCCATCGTCAATGGGTAGCGGTTCTGGCGACAGATTGGTGCAATGGTGTCATGGAGCACCTGGTTTTGTACCCTTGTGTACCCTTCAACGGCCAAGTCACACAACATTAACTATAATAATAAAGAAATCGCAGTAAGGAACCTTAGACTTGGCACGACTTTGTCTAGATTTCATTACTTTTTAGAGATAAACAAGCAGCTCCATCGAGACTTGGCTAGTTTTTTACAGAATGTTTTTGGTGGGATTTAATTTACACGTAAAAGGTATACATCGATGGTAAAAGGTAACTCCATCTTTTTTTACAAACTAGAAGTGTTCGACCTCTTTTTGCATGAAATAAGAAGGGATTTTTGGAAAAACAACCCCAGTGAGTTTTAGCAAATTTTACAGAAGAAAAACGTTTATGAAATCAATTACTATCCAGCAGACTTTTATGTTAAAATCTAGGGAAATTAATACACAGTAAAATCGCAATAGTCCTATATATCCCTTTATTTATTTGAAAAACATACAAAAAACACTTTGACATTGGCAGTTTTTCAAGGAAATATTACACTCAATATGACATGGGCAGCTTTTCCACAAAACAAAAGTAAAAGTTTTACTTTTTTCAAGAATTTTTTTTTGTAGTTCAAAAACGTCTGCCATTTTGGCGCACTTGATATGATTTGAAGAAGTATTGTGTTCTGCTGCAATTTTACAGTGTTATCTATTTTCGACTACTACGTCACATGAACAACCTTCTCCCTCTATGGAATAATTTTAGAAATCGGCATACAAGTTTACATTGACATTTTTTGTCGTGGCTTCACGTCACATCCGATCTGACCTTTTCAAATATTTAAATTTCCCACATTTTCTTTGCACTTTTTAAGCATTAATTGCTTGCTCGAAAAGAAATTGTAATCATTGTAATAGTATTGACGAAGGCATAATTCTGAAAATATTTATTTATCTACAACAATATGTGAATATTTGGTAAGATGGAAGAGACATCCAGCTAGAGTAAGTGGAGATGTTGGCAGGGGCTGCCCTAGATACAGAAATATCGACCGATTAGGCAATGTGCCGAAAGGGGCCATGTTAAAAGCACCTGTAACCGACGATCACACATGAAGAACTTGATTAATGTAGAAGTTTTCGGACGAGCTCGGCTATGCAGTGGTTAATAACGCTGATTTGACACTAGTGCTCGTGGGTTCAATTATCACACAAGACAAATATTTGTGTACGCATGAACTCTGTCTTGGTCTAGGTGTTTTTAAGAGAGGTAGGGCGCACCACGTGACAGAAAACCGCAGCAAAATAACAACTCCCTGGAAGGTTGTTATGTTACTGCGAGTAAGGTTACCAGTAAACTCAAAGGATGGGCCGTATGCTTGCATGCCCTCGATGTGGTTTAAAAAAAAGTGCTGTATTTGGATCAGTGCACCTGTTGTTGCAAAGTCTCTACCTACCTCAATGATAGACAGACATGGTAATAAATATGTAGGTATACTAATTGGGAGGCAAATGGTCTGCTTTAAGCCTGATTAAAGTTTGATTACGTTATTACGTTAGAAATGGGCAAGAAGTGTAAATTTCCGTATGGACAGATATTGGTTACATACCTGGAAAAGGGGCACAAAGGGCTCGGCGTAAAATATTGATAGTAAATTTAGTTTTTAATGTCATCTTTTTATAGATGTAGTGTTCTGTTAACAAAAACTTTATAGGTACTTTTTCATTACAGCGCCATCTAGTCGCACACTAAGCAAACTACATGAACATTCTTAAATAAATAAATTCATATACTTTTTATAGATAGAAAACAATCCGATTAAAACGAATGTCAACGAACACACAACTTGTGCGTACACACGATTAGGTGTTTATAAAAGTAGCAATAGGGAATATGCACGTTCTTTTTAAATGATTTTTTTTAAAATTTACATCACAATATAACAGTAAAAACATATTCAACACCAAAAAGTAAAAAATAAAGAAAATTTTTTTTTAGTTAAAAATAGCCAACATGAGCATTTCAAAAACGTCCGCCATTTTGGCGCGCTGTCAATTTTTTCGCAAAAATTATTTAATTGCGTAAAATTGTCGATTTTTTATTTATCTCCAATACACTTTATTAGCTACAGATAACAACTTTTTTTGCGTATAAAATAATAAGGTATTTTGTCGATTTCGGTGGCTCAGTCGTGAATGACGCGACTTTGACACTAACGCTCGTGGGTTCGATTCCCACACAGGACAAACATTTGTGTGCATGAACATGTCTTTTGTCTTGGTCTGGATGTTTTAAATGGAGTAGGGCGCATCAAAGCTGGGTAAATACCTCCACCTCACAGAAAACCGCAGCAAAAATAACAACTCCCTAGAGGGTTGTTGTGTTCCTGTGTGTGAGTGAGGTCACCAGTAAAATCCTAAGGAGTTGCTGTGTAAGCAGCAGAGGAGGTATCGTGCGAGTGATGCTTAATATATTACAAGCATTAATAGGCTACGGTAACTGCTTTACATCAGGTAGGCCGTGTGCTTGTATGCCTCCCGACGTTGTATAAAAAAAACGTTTTTGTTATAAAAAGTCAACAAATAGAGTTTTGGAAAAAAATATAAACAAATTGAAAATGTTATGATATATAATTTGACTCAAAAAGAGTATCAACTAATTCTGTTCTGTTAAATTACGTTATTTTTGTGTGAAAGAGACAAATCAATTAAAATAAATATCTATTTCACGCAAGATGTAAGAGTAGACATGCTCCGTTGGGGTGGGATGTAGAAAGAATGCAGATGAAAGAATAACGAAACAGATATACAATGGAAGGATGTAGGAGTCGAGGAAGACTAAGCCTCACCTACCATGAACAAATTGGTCGTGTTTTATCAGAAGGTGAAGTCAGGAGCCCTAGGAACCGGTGAGCGTGCATGAAAAGAGCTATGAAAGTTACAGAAGCGAGTGAAGTATGTAAGGACCGCGTCTTATGGCGCTCGGTTCTCTCTGCCTACCCCGCACGGGACCTGGCGTGAAGATCGACATACATAAAATCTATATTATATCAATCTGACTACTGCGGCAGTGTGCTCGTCAATCGAGTCGAATGCTTACCATCAGGCAGGCCGTACGCTTGAATGGCACTTTAATAGTATAAAAAAAACGATGGAGTTTGGTAAAATTTTAAACAGAAACCCTAACGAGAACTCGATGGCTCCGATGGGCGCGAACACGCAGGTTAAGCAATGTCGACCGCAGCCTGTCTATGGATGAGTTTATTTATCTCGAGCTTCTCCGAACTTTGGAAGGAAGAAAACACGTTAAACCTTCGTGCCGGCTGTTGTCGATAGGTGATAATTGGTAAGTCAGTGGGTATTGGGCGGCTTGAAAACATCGGCCTCCGGCAATCCGCAACGCGTCGAAGTATGTTCTAAACTCCTTTGGTTGAAGGGAGACCCGTATCCCTGCAGTGGGACGACTTAGGGTAGGTGCAGTATGTCAGCGGTGGTAATAATAAAAAATGTGTGCGTGTACTTATGTACGCGCGTGAGAGGTCATTCTTCTCTGGCATCATTAAATAAATATTTAACATTAATAACTTAAATTAAAACCCGTCTATCAAGTAGTAGTGGCGATGTTTATGGAATGTATTACATACAAGTCAAATGTAAAATACAAATGTTATACATTTTTAACTATAGCGCCGTCTACCGGTTATACCGTCAAACATTTAGCAGTTTTAACCTATTGCACATTTTTAACTATAGCGCCATCTAACGGTAATATCGTGAAACATTTAGCAGCTTCAACCTGTACTTTTGTGTTCGAGTGCCACGCATTCACTCTCGCTCTGTCTCTTTCTACTCCCCCTTCATGGTAGCGTTAAACGTTTAACGCAACCTTTTTGCAAGTCGCATTAGAAGTATAACTTCAATATGTTGTGTTACCTCGACAATATGGCGACAACCACTGGCACGCCAGTGTAGCTCCACCTCCCGTCTCGCTTTCACGCTGTCATGTAACACCTTCAATGCACGCTTGACACCACTGCGTTTTTCATGGCATTCCACCACCTGAAATAGAGAAAAATGGTATTAATTGACAGAACAAGGTCTGTTCTAACAAAAAAAAAACGAGTTGCACTCCGGGAGTGCCGGCAGAAGTAAAAACTTGAACTAAATTTATATTACATTAAAAATTTAACACTTCAGAACTATTACAATTATTTTACATTAAAAAGTTTATCTCTTAGAAAAATCAACTTTCATCCATAATTTCAACATATCTTTTACCATCATCATTACCAGCATCATCGTCGCCAATCTCTAAAACTCAAACTCGCACGCACACTCGCGCAAGCGCCCTGCGCCGCTTAAACCAAACAGCGATGTTGATAAACTACGTTAAACGAAATCCGTAAGCGCCAAGAATTTCATGGCGCTTACAACGTTTTGGTCGCGAGAAAATAATGCCCTACGAACGATCTAGCGCTTCATGTTTTAATTGTTAGGTCACACGTCTTTCGAGATATAATTTCTTGGACGTGCGGGTTTCCTTCACCGCGGAGCAAGTGATAATAACAAATATATACATAATCCAAAACACGAATGGTACACATGCCAGGATTCAAACCGGGGATCAGTTGGTCAATAAGTCGATTCTTTATCCACCTCACAGAAAACCGCAGCCAAATAACAACTCCCTAGAGGGTTGTTGTGTTCCTGCGTGTGAGTGAGGTCACCAGTAAACTCCCAAGGAGTTGCTGTGTTAGCAGCAGAGGAGGCATCGCGCGAGTGATACTTAATATATCGCAAGCGTTAATAGGCTATGGTACCCGCTTTACATCATGTGGGCCGTATGCTTGTATGACTCCCGACGTAGTATATAAAAAAATACCACTCGTAACATTTTTCCTTAACATTCATAGCTCTATCCATGCACGCTCGCCGATTTCTAGGGTTCCTGACATCACCTTTTGATATAACACGACAAATTTGGACATGGTAGGTGAGTCTTGATCTTACTCGGTTCCTACATCCGTCTAATTTCGCATTGTATATCTGCTTCGTCATTCTAACTACATGTCCGAACCAACGGAGCATGCATGACACATTCACATGTCCATGGCCATACTTGTTTGTCTCCCTACACCGGCGGACACTGATTGCAGGGTAGGCAGAGGAAAAGGAGCGCCACAATACATGGTATATTATTTTCATGCACGCGCAGCCTACAACTTCTGAAATCGTATTCTGGTAAAACACCACCTGTTTGCTCATGGTAGTAGAGTTTGCTTTCCTCGTCTCCTACATGCTTCCACTTTCGCACTGTATATTAATACTTTCTCTCTCTCCATATATCCAAATTAGGAACCACCTTCATTGAACTCGTTTTATGCGTACGTAAGCAATATTCACTGATGTAAACATCAGTTTCAAAGAAATCCTGTATTCTACGATTGTTTACAAACAGGTCTTAATAATGAGTCAGTATTTTGTGGTAAACTATTTTAAGATTAAGTCTTGTATTGAAATTGAGTTATTTATCTAATCGGGACTTTGTACCAGACTGAACAAAACTGAGGGTAATGGTTTTTCCAGCGTACCTATTCACCTCCAGAGGCATATATATGTCGCAGGTTAATTAGAGAAAATGGATCTTTGCGATAATCCTAGGTGGTTCGGTGCTCGGTAGCTCAGTCGTGAATGACGCGACTTTGACACCAACGCTCGTGACTTCGATTCCCACACAAGGCAAACATTTGTGTGCGTGAACATGTCTGTTTGTCTCGGTCTAGATTTTAAGAGAGGTAGAGCGCGTCAAATCAGCCCGTCTGGGGAAGTACCTCCACCGCACAGAAAACCGCAGCTAAATAACAAATCCCTAGAGGGTTGTTGTGTTCCTGCGTGCGAGTGAGGTCACCAGTAAGCTCCCAAGGAGTTGCTGCGTAAGCAGCAGACGAGACATCGCGCGAGTGATAATTTTTATATCGCAAGCGTTAATAGGCTACGGTACCCGCTTTACATCAGGTGGGCCGTATGCTTGTAGGCCTCCCGGCGTAATATAAAAACAATACACAGAATTTGAATATCTGTGGGTAAAGTACCTGCCTTTTAACTACCTGGTCCTGAATCCTGATTCGAATCCTTGTATGACCATGTACAGTAAAGTGAACGTCAAGCTTTACACTTTGACCTTTGTGCCGTTCTTACGTAGTACATAGTGAGAGATACAATCGAACTTCGAATGTGTACCACTAAATTTGTGTTTTCGGATTTACGTACATATTTGTAACTAGCTGAAGCCCGCGGCTTCGCACGCATGAGATTTGGACTTTTAGTAGCCTTTATTTTTCTGTAGACCTGAAATTCTTTGTCTTAAAAAAAAACAAAGTTCAGGGTAGATACAACCAAAGCGCGATTCAATTTTTATACAGCGCCATCTATTGACCTTTACGGGAACATATATTTATTATATTTTTATTACATAAAAAATGCGTAGTTATTTTATGTCACAAAAATACGTATTCTGTGAAAATAATAAAAATAAAATTAAAAAGTCCCCCGAAGAGGAAGATATTTCCCCCTAATTTTAACAGTTTTTCATTTTTTACGTAGGAACCCTAAATATTTACGGGATAAAAAGTACCCTATATTCTGCTCTGAACAGTCCTCTAGCTACCAGTGAAAGTCCCGTCAAAATCGGTTCAGCCATTTTGAAGATTAGCCCGGACAAACAAACAGACAGACAGACAAAAAGTTAAAAATGCATATTTAGGCTTTGGTAACGTGAAAATAATAATATGAGCTCAAGATAAAGGCTTTATTTTAAAATCACAGACAGACACTTCAATTTTATTTATATGTATAGATTATCACTTGATCGGCGGTGAAGGAAAACATCGGAAACACGCACATCCAAGAAATTATAATTCGAAAGACGTGTCCCATTCGAAAGAAATATAACAAAATTTCTAATTTTCAAAAATTAAAGCTAAAGTCAAATATTTGGGTCTTATTCATTTTTCCATATTTACAGAACGTGTTATGTTCTGTACATAAGGAAAAAATACATTACGTACACAATTTCTATTTATCTACATATAAGTTCACGCCAAACCCCTTCCGAGCTAGATAGCGCCACATGACTCGATCCTTACACACCTCACTCGCTTCGTAATAATCATTACTCTTCTCATGCGCACTCGTCAGGTTTCTAAGGCTCCTGACATCACCTTCTGTCAAAACACGATCAATTTGGTCATGATAGGTAATTATTGACCTTCCTAGGCTCTTACTTCCTATTATTTCGCGTTGTATATCTGTTTCGTAATTCTTTCTTCATGCATTATTTCAACATGTCCGAACCAACAGAGCACGCCTCTTCTTATCTCTATATAAGTAATTTCGTCTCAATAAATTTGAATGTCCGTAAAATAGTTTTTTTCTCAGCTTTATCTCGTCGCCAAGACACATGAAATATATTTGTATTATATATATTGCGTGTAGTATAATTATATATTACGTAAACCTACATATCCTGCCTGCACCCCGCTACTTCGCGTGTATCCCGGTATTCCATGGGAACCACTTTTACTTAGAAGAAAGAAAGTACCACTTTCTTTCTTCTTCCTCGACTTTTAAGTGTCGTATCGTGACGTTGAACAGCCACTAACCTTCCTTGAGAATTGGGCTATCAGATGCTAAAGATTTTTACAAATCCGACTAATGGTTCCAGAGATTAGCCCGTTCAAACAAACAAAACTCTTCCGTTGTATATATTAGTACTAACTACCCGTCCCATACGGGTGATCCCTATCAAACTTCACAGAATCATCCGCTAGGTTAATGTGAAGATTCCCTGAAAATTCCAGCAAAATCCATCCAGCCGAGGACAAACATACATACGTTGGTTTTTATTTA
This sequence comes from Pyralis farinalis, assembly GCA_947507595.1. Taxonomy (NCBI): domain Eukaryota; kingdom Metazoa; phylum Arthropoda; class Insecta; order Lepidoptera; family Pyralidae; genus Pyralis; species Pyralis farinalis. The sequence goes on from OX382263.1 coordinate 7,204,893, forward strand.
TATTAGTATATATATATATTATACTACGTCGAGAGGCTTACAAGCATATGACCCACCTGATGTAAAGCGGGTACCGTAGCCTATTAACGCTTGCGATATATTAATTATCACTCGCGCGATGCCTCCTCTGCTGCTTACACAGCAACTCCTTGGGAGCTTACTGGTGACCTCACTCACACGCAGGAACACAATAATCCTCTAGGGAGTTGTTATTTGGCTGCAGTTTTCTGTGAGGTGGAGGTATTTCCCCAGACGGGCTGCTTTGATGCGCCCTACCTCTCTAAAACATCCAGATCAAGACAAACAGACATGTTCCTGCACATAAACGTTTGTCTTGTGTGGGAATCGAACCCACGAGCGTTGGTGTCAAAGTCGCGTCATTTACGACTGAGTCACCGAGCTCGTCAATATATATATATATATATATATGTGTAACAATTGCTAGTTTAAAGAAAGAGTATAACCGAAGTACATATTGTTATGTATATTAGGTCGTATTTTGCTATAGCCGGTTCGATTCTTTCAGCTTGTACAATGATAACGTTATCTTATGTAACCAAAGCAATTACGTTACATGGTTTAGATATGATACCCTTCTGCATAGCGTCGCAATGGGTGGCGGTATTAATGGAGTTTCTCATATCACCATGTTATTAGACTTTTTACGCGACGGCTGCTAAAAGAGAGTGTAATGTTTTCGAAGTTCATTTATGTAAGGTGGTGAGTTACTTTACCCCGATGAGCAGTGTAAAGTGACCAACTGGCAGTCAAGCGTACGGTTTCCCTGATAATAAGCAGTTTACCGCAGCCTATGTACATTTGCAACATCAGGGGTGTCACTCACGCGTTGCCGACCCTTGCTAATGTCTTAAATGTTCGACACAATGTATATTGTTATGGTTAAAATGCATTGATTGATTGTATATTCGAGAATTGTTCGATTAAATACAGAAGAAATTAAGTAACTGCATAATTAAGTGTTTAAGTAAGTAAAATCTTACATAGATATAACATTAAGGTCACAGAAAACCGCAGCCAGATAACAACTCCCTAGAGGGTTGCTGTGTTATTGCGTGTGAGTGAGGTCACCAGTAAGCTCCCAAGGAGTTGCAGTGTAAGCAGCAGAGGAGGCATCATGCGAGTGATACTTAATATAGCGTTAGTAGGCTACGGTACCCGCTTTACATCAGGTGGGCCGTATGCTTGTACGCTTCCCGACGTAGAATAAAAAAAAAATTACTTCACACTAGGTCTGTATGTCTTCGGAGCACAACCAATTATACAATCGGTTGAACACGCAAAGGGAAGTCTCTCCTTAAACTCAAGGGCTTAATAAAACTGTCCTTACTTTCGTTTTGAGAACATGTGACAAAGTATAATTATATCATAGACCACACCAGCAAAGTTCAAGTGCGTACAACATGTACGAATAATTGGAATTGCATTGGAGTCATACACATTAAGTGACCCTCGCCTGCGATACATACATAACAGAAGATATTAGACATTGTACAGAGTAGGATAACTTCAAAGAAATCGTAGTACTCACGTAAGCCAGAAGGCACAGCTCGCTGTACACTACGCGGTGCTAATCCCAACGCTAACTTATGAAAGTGAGAGCTGGGTATGGCAGAGAGAGCATAAGAATAGAATAAATGCGGTCGAGATGAGAGCATTGCGCAAAATTTGAGGCACAGCGCTTGGTGACCGCGTTCGTAATGCATCGATGGCGTGAACGAAGTCGCGGGTAGCAGCTTGTAAAGTATAATCAAGACTTCAATGTATCTTGATCTTGATTACGTGATGTTATCAGAAGCTATGAATTTATGATAACATTAGTTATAAAACACCAGGCCAAGGCAAGGCAATGCAAGGACATGTTCATGCACACTAATGTTTTTTGTATATTCGGGGATTGAACCCATGTGTCAGCGAATCAAATGTGACAGCGAACTTTCCTTAGTACCGAGTTTTTTTTAAATATGTTACATTTATATAGAATTTTTTGTAAAATAACAGAGGTTATTCGACAATGCTAATAATAAAGTGCATTAATTTCATACAATTTCGAACAACAATGTGGGATTAGGCCATGTTACTAAGTACAAGTTATGCGACTGTGACTGTACAATATTCCTATTAATCAGACAAAATATTATCATGCAATTATTTTCTTCTGTAGAGTTTCAATCTCTAAACTATGGTAACCGATTTTTAGGTGCGATTTGTATGCGCGATGAATTCGAACGTTTGTTTGAAGTTATCTTACTTTAATAGTAGTCGTCTGTATCAAATGTGTCCATGAGAACGCATGGCCTAATGTCCCACTATGAATTGGATGTCCGAAGGACCTACTGACACTTTCGCAGTGGGGTGACCTTTTTAATACATTTTTATTAGATCAACTTGTGCAATGGAATGTAAGGAACCGTATTTCGGCCACTTTTAATGTAGTACAGTTAAAAACATATCAGCTTTGACAGTCGAAGTGCGAATGTAATTCTTATTTCAATAAGAGTAATATAGGTTTTCGAGTGATACTTAATATATTACAAGCGTTAATAGGCTACGGTACCCGCTTTACATCAGGTGGGCCGTATGCTTGTATGCCTCCCAACGTAGTATAAAAAAAACAACAATCTGAGCAGTGGGTGGAAGCCGGTGGTAGTACACCGAAGAAGGCCAAGGTGGTTCCATCAATCAGTTGACGAGCTCGGTGGCGCAGTGGTGAAACGCGCTGTTACGCTACTTTGACACCAACGCTCGTGGGTTCGATTCCCACACAGTACAAACATTTGTGTGCATGAACATGTCTGTTTGTCTTGGTCTGGGTATTTTCTATGTATAATAAGTATGTATTTACAAAAAAAAAAATTATTTACGTATGTTTATCAGTTGTCTAGTACCCATAACACAAGCTTCGCTTACTTTGGGGCTAGATGGCGCTGTGTAATTTGTCCGACAATATTTATTTATTAATTATAATTGACTTTGTCGAAAAAGGGAACACAATAAACGGAGAGTTTTACCTCTCTCGGACCAGATGAATCAAGAAATCAAAGCAAAACGGCTTCGTCTTGCTAAGAAGAAAGTCTTGTTTCACCACGATAATGCTCCAATCCATTCTTCCGCCATTGCAACGGCCAAACTGGTGGAGTTACACTACGGAATACTTCCCGATCTACCATATTCTCCTGACCTGGCTCCCAATGATTTCTTCCTTTTTCCGAACATGAAAAAATGGCTCGGGGGCCGAAAATTTGGAACTGATTTGGAGATTATCTCCGAAACTAAGGATTTTGAGGGCCTTGGAAAAGATTACTACAAAGAGGGGATCGAAAGAACTCCAGCATCGACCGAGCAAGTGTATAACTCTGAATTACCAGAGGGAGACTTTGTACAAAAGTCGTCTGCGTGGGTACCTCTGTCTCACCTATTTCTACCGCCAAGCAGCTATATTTATATAGCTGTGTTCCGGTTTGATGGGCAGCGCGCGAGGGACATCCCCGTGGTGTTGCGAGCGTCAATAGGCAGTGGTGTTGTTGTTTGCCAATCTACTTGTATAAAAAAACGAGATTATGTTGAAAAATAAATGAGATTCATTCGAAATAGGTAACTCTTTGTTTCATTTTTATCGGACTTATCATCCACCCTCGTGTGTATAAAAAAAAACCAAGTCCTGCAATGCGCACGTACGAGGCGCAATTCCATACCAAAAATACATTCATTGACTCAATAAAAACAGCTTGAAATTTACGGTATAGCAGTTGATTTGAAATCGCTCTGAGTCATCATGATTCATGTTAAAGACCTACGCCAATGTTTACTGATGTTTCCATAAGACCGGTTTTATCTATCTTCACGCTAGGCCCCTTGCGGGGTTGGCAGGGAAACCGAGGACTACAAGGCGCAGTCCTTGCATACTTCTCTCGCTATTAACAGTAAAATGCACGAAATTAACATATAATTAATGTACATAACGCGGCCTTATCGCATAGCAATCTCTTCCAGACAACCTTAGGGCAGAGGAAAGAAAACGAAAATACAGGCAGATAGGTGGCGCAGTATAAACTAGAAAACATACAAGAAGATTACTTGTTAATAATCAAAAACAATAATGACGATAGATACTTATATATTAATTCACTTAACAAGGTTATACAGCAGTGATAACCAGATTAACAAAAGAACGAAATTAAAACAGGATGAAGGAAAGATAGTGTGCACTAACTCGATCTTTAGAACTGAATATACTTTCTGCATTTCGAATTGTTAATTCTAATATATATATATATATATATATATCTAAAAATTAATGTTTGTCTGTATGTCCTCTATAGACTCAAAAACGGCTGGGCAGATTTTGATGAAATTTTCAGTGAATCTTTAGGTTAGCCCAGCAGGTGATCCTGTGAAGTTTGGTAGAGATCATATCACCCGTGCGAAGCCGGGGCGCATAGCTAGTAGATAATAAAAATCTATTTAGTTATCTTTAAATAGAGTTTGTTTGAACGCGATAATATCTGGAATTACCAGTCAGGTTTGCAAAATTCTTTTACTACTCCCATTTGGAAATATTCCAATTTTAAAATTGCAATCGGTATCACAAGGAACGTCATTTCAGAAAGCAGCACTTGCGTAATGAAAACCTATACAACTATTCAATACAGTTTAACCGAGAAAAGTTTTGTAATGCGTGTCTTCATAAAATTTGAATTTGGAAGCTAAAAGCGTAGTACGAAAAATTGGCTAAAACATTTGGCCTCAAAATGTATGATAATTAAAAAAAAAAAAACCCGCCATATTTTATCGAAATTTTCAGTTTGGTTCGTGAAACATGTAATTATTTTGTTAAAGATGAGTGATACGAGTAGGTAAGAACTGCGTCTTATGGCGCTCGGTTCACTCTGCCTACCCCGCAAGAGAACTGGCGTGATGATATATATACAAACAAGCATAAAATGTTAATGTTGGTATTATAGACAATCATTGTTTCGTAAATACAATGCTGCCAACCTGAGATTCGTAAAGCAATTATAAACGAATCATAAATAACTTTGTTAATTGTTGCACCTGCTACGTTTGTTTCATAGCTTAATTGTGTCAACATATTTTTAAATGCAAGGGCTTTACACATAAACTGAACGAAAATAACCACCTATTTAGCTGGAATCAAGGCTTGGGCAAGAGAGCTCGAGAGCATCGTTGCGTTTGTCATTCTAACCGAACACGCAGGCCAAGCAACGTCGACCACAGCCTGTCTGCGGATGGTTTTTATCTATCTCGAGCTTCGGAATAGATATAAAGCCTCCGCCAATCCGCAGTTGCGCAACGTGGTGGAGTAAGCTCTAAACTCCTTCGGTTGAAGAGAGACCTGTATCCCTGCGATGGGATGAGTTGGTGTAGTACCGTTTTTCCAATCTGTGAGTGTAGTGGTACATGCTCACGCCAGAATTCGAACCCGGGACCGGTTGGTCAATAGGTTCTTTATCCACTATGCTATCACTGCAATTCTACCGTAGCAATTACAATGACTAATAATATTGAAGGTAAAAACCTTTTACAATACGGTTATGATTTATTTGAGCTCGGTGGCGCAGCCGTCTATAACGCTTTGTCGACGCTCGTGGGTTCGATTCCCACACAGGACAAACATTTGTGTGCATGAACATGTCTGTTTGTCTTGGTCTGGGTGTTTTAAGAGAGGTAGGGTGCATCAAAGCAGCCCGTCTGGGGAGTTACCTCCTCCTAGTGATGGGACTCGAGTGTTTTTTTTTCACTCGAGTCACTCGGTACTGGAAACTTTCTCACTCGAATGCCACTCGAGTGAAGATAAAACTCGAGTGACCAAAATTTTAAAACGATTTTTTAATTTTACATAGTAAATGTGTATTCATTTTCGCATTAATGTAAAAGCTACTCAAAAAAATCTAAACAAAATGTAAAAAAATAGAATTTTCCTTCAAACTAAACCTGTCATATATAATCAAGAAATCTCTTATATCAACTATCAGTCAAATTGAAATATTATAATTTAATAACAATTTCAATTTTTGTCAAAAAATGACCACGCAATTGCTTTTTTTACACGTTTACTCATTTTCACCACTTACTAATAACACACAGTCATAAATAACCAAAACATTAAACAGTAACAACTCACACAAACAGATTTCTACGTAATTAGAGAACCTACAGCGGGTAAACTTGTCACAACTTGAATTTCTCACTCGGCTCGGTATACACCACTCGAGTGGTACGAGTCACTCGAAACTCGAGTTGTCAAAAATTTAACTCGAGTGCGAGTAATATAAAAACTACTCGAGTCATTCGAGTGAAAAGCAACTCGAATCCCATCACTACCTCCTCCTCACAGGAAACCGTAGCCAAATAACAACTCTCTGGAGGGTGGTTTTGTTCCTGTGTGGCGACCTGCCAATAAGCTCCTATGGAGTTTCGGTAGCAGCAGAGATGGCATCGCGTGAATGATACTGAATGTATTACAGGCGTTCATAGGCTACGGTTAGCTTTACATCAGGTGGGCCGTATGATTATATGTCTACCGACGTTGTATAAAAACAAAACGAATGTGCTTTAGACCACACGACTGAAGTAATACTTCTTTAGCTCTATTGTTTTATACAGACAATAGGCCTGCACTGTGTCTTACATATTACGAAACTTAACTCGCTATGAGAGAAAGAAAATGTGGGCTCGCACCTCTCTCTCTTGACCCTACAGTAATATACGAAACGTAACTCTCTCTCTCTTTCTATATACACTAACTTGTCTCTCTCTCAACTTCCGTTCGCCTCGCCCGTTCACACTTTTCGTAACGCTCTCGTCACGCATTCACCAGCTTACTCCCGAAGTCAAGCGTGCGAAAAGAAGTTTTACTTCAAAAATGACTAAGCATTTGTGACTCAAAACCTTTGCAGCATAGTCCAAAAGTGACGGAACTCCTTCACAAGACAGACGGCGACTGATAGCCTCATTATCATTAGACGTCATCGAATGACGCCACATTTCACAATGTTACGTCGAACTATTTACGACAAATAGTAGTCAAATAGGTACGTCATTCTAAAACGGACTTTATGCGAGCTATTATTTCCACAACATTTCCTCGTATTTCAATTCAAAGTAATAAAGTTTATTTTAGCTTGTCGTAAATATAAGGTAAACTGCAGTATTATACGTTTTAATAAGGCCGTGGTTCTACTGACAGCGAAAAAAAAATTTATATAAATGAATAAGCTTTTTTTAATATTTTTTTTACCCTTGATATCTAACTTAATCTCCATATATTGTCATCATTTTATTTTCAATGTAAGCATTATATATTTTAGACATAACTAGCGACCCGCCCCTGCTTCGTAAGGGCAGTAGAGCATATTACATGTATACATACACAGTAAGGATTAATATATCCGTATAATATCCGATTAAAGCTCCCACGCGGCTTGCCTTTTTTCGTCTTTTTCAACAATTACCGTCATATTTTAACCGATTTATACAAAACCTTAACAAATTATACACCTAAACCTTCCTCAAGAATCACTCTGTCTATTGGTGAAAACCGCATTAACATCCATTCAGCAGTTTTTGAGCTTATCGTGAACAGACAGACGCGGCGTGGGACTTTGTTTTTATAATATATCATGATATTTAGTTGTCTTCATCATCTGTTCTAATATAATAAAGCGGAAAAGTTTGTTTTTTTACGTATTTACTTACTGCGGCTAAGATGCAAACGCCGGCCAGAATATCGTTTGCCGTAGTGGTGGTGGGGCATATCACGGTCAAGCACAAACCAATAAACCACTCGACGGCGCATAATGGTATCCCTCACTTACCAAAACGTAGCGTCTTAGCGCCTAAATATTTCAGAGTCCAGTCAAAAGTTCAATGGGAGAATATTTTAACCAATAAATCGATAATCGACGCGATGTAGATTCAGGTAAGCATATGTAGTAATAAGAGCTCCGCATTCTACTTCACCTCTCAACCCCTAGCGGTGAGTGAAATACAAAGCAAAATTATTTCATCAAGCATACGGTCCACCTGATGTAAAGCGGATCCCGTAGCCTATTAACGCTTGCGATATATTAAGTATCACTCGCGCGATAGCCTCCTCTGCTGCTTACACAACAACTCCCTGGAAGCTTACTGGTGACCTCACTCACACGCAGGAACACAACAACCCAAAAGGGAGTTGTTATTTGGCTGCGGTTTTCTGTGAGGTGGAGGTACTTCCCCAGACGGGCTGCTTTTATGCGCCCTACCTCTCTTAAATACACCCAGACTAAGACAAACAGACATGTTTATGCACACAAATATTTGCCTTGTGTGGGAATCGAACCGAGCGTTGCTGTCAAAGTCATTCACGACTGAGCCACCGAGCTCATCAAACAGCATAGAATTCTTCATTGGTTATTTCCTTTCAAACGAGATTATCTTTGACTTGTGTCTAAAGTCGAGTAAAGATAAGTTCCTTACATTCCTAAAACTTGTCTACAATAATGTTCATTGATATGTTCCGTATCTCGTAGTAAAACCACGGCCTTACATTTCATTAATGTAAACAAATATTTACGCATGTAAATGAAAATGACTCGCATTATACCGTTGGAAATGTGACCTTATATTTAACGAGCTTAGTATCATTATGCTGTAAATGTGTTGGTGTTTACATTATCATTTTCTGAAATGTACACTTTTCTTGTACATTATACGGATAATACAACTATATAGGTATATACAGGTTGAAATAAATTAACCGTACCTGGTGGCAAGATACCCTCAATATATCCCAGCTTGGACCGTGTGATTCGATTCAGAGACGAGCTGTGAGAACTGTCGACAATCCTAAGCTTACACACGATATTGAACCCTTAAGTTTAAGGAGAGATTTTGCCTCCCTTTGTGTGTTCTACCGACTGTACAACGGGTTGTGTTCTGAAGAATTGTTGGAAATGATGCCGACAGCTACTTTTTACAACGGCGGGGAGTTCACCCTCACACGCTGGAACCGCAATGGTCGCGTACTGTGCGGTTCCAGAGAAGTTTCTTCCGAGAACTCTCAAGCTGTGGAATGAGCTCCCAGCCGCTTTTCAAAGGGATAACAGCATAGAATTCTTCAAAAATGTGTGAAGAGGTTTTTTAGAGGGCCGGCAACGCATGAGTGACATCCCTGGTGTTGCAAATGTCCATAGGCTACGGTGACTGTTTACCATCAGGCAGGCCGTATGCTTGATTTCCACCTTAGTGGTATAAAAGATTAAAAAAAAACCCGCTGTCTTAACCTACCATTTATTGTGCAAAACTTAAATATTTTGACGAACTCGGTGACGCTGTAGTGAGTGATGCGATTTATATTTATAGAAGATAGCAAATTTTAACTAGCTGCAGCCTGACACTTGGTCCGCGCGTATCCCGGTATGCCGTGGTAGTCGCGTTTTATACTTTATTTTTTCCTTGGCTTCTAAGAGTCGTAACGTGATGATGAATAGACTAAAAACCTTCCTTGAAAATTGGGCTATTAAATACAAAAATATTTTTTTAAATCCAACCGGAAGTTCCAGAGATTAGGGTGTCCAAACATACAAACAAACAAACTCTTTCGGTGTATGTATTAGTATAGATAGACATTTGACGACCTCGGTGGCGCAGTTGTTAGTACCCCAAACTCTCTTAAAAACACCAAGACAAACAAACATGCTCATTCATGCACACAAATGTTTTTTTTATACTACGTCGGGAGGCATTCAAGTATACGGCCCACCTGATGTAGAACCGTTACCGTAGCCTATTAGCACTTGTAATATATTAAGTATCACTCGCGCGATGCCTCCTCTGCTGTTTACACAGCAACTCCTTAGGAGCTTACTGGTGACCTCACTCACACACAGGAACACAACAACCCTCCAGAGAGTTGTTATTTGGCTGCGGTTTTCTGTGGGGTGGCAAAGCAGCCCGTCTGGTGAAGTACCTCTTCCCCAGACGGGCTGCTTTGATGCGCCCTACCTCTCTTTTGTGTGTTTGCATGTGCGTTCGTGTCAAAGTTGTGTTATGTTATTAACCACTGCGCCTGAACTCGTTAATTGTTTTAACATTCAACAGTCCGTCCATGTTTATCAAGATAATCTTTTACGATACGACGAATATCCTATTCAGATAAGGAGAAACCATCGTTGCTATCGGAACCACACAGTTTGGAAGGCAATAAATGTTTTGACTAATAGAAAAAATGAGCAAAAAAATCGGCCTAGTGCTAGTCGGACTCGCACTCGATGGGTTCCGTACCATTATCTATAAAGATGGCAAAAAAAATCACGTTTGTTGTATGGGAGCCCCCCTTAAATATTTGTTTTATTTTAATTTAATTATTTATTCTTAAAGTGAATATATAACTAAATATTCTGTGAATATTTCAAGCGTCTACCTGTTGCCGTTATCAATATCGAGCAAAAATGAGCAAAAAAATCACGTTTGTTGTATGGGAGCCCCCTTAAATATTTGTTTTATTTTAATTTAATTATTTATTCTTAAAGTGAATATATAACTAAATATTCTGTGAATATTTCAAGTGTCTACCTGTTGCCGTTATCAATAGCGAGCAAAAATGAGCAAAAAAATCACGTTTGTTGTATGGGAGCCCCCTTAAATATTTGTTTTATTTTAATTTAATTATTTATTCTTAAAGTGAATATATAACTAAATATTCTGTGAATATTTCAAGTGTCTACCTGTTGCCGTTATCAATAGCGAGCAAAAATGAGCAAAAAAATCACGTTTGTTGTATGGGAGCCCCCTTAAATATTTGTTTTATTTTATTTTTTAGTATTTGTTGTTATAACAGAAATACATCACCTGTGAAAATTTCAACTGTCTAACTATCGCGGTTCATGAGATACAGCCTGGTGACAGACGGACGGACGGACAGCGGAGCCTCAGTAATAGGGTTCCGTTGGGTCCCTATGGGTACGGAACCCTAAAAAACATGCGGTCACCAAATATCCCATTTCCTAATGACTAAGGATAGGGGGCGGTTAGCTACCTAAGCCTTGGGATTCTAAAGATACAGATTTTTGCAAGGAGCGACTGCCGGCAGACCTCCACAACCTAGAGGATAAACCAGACCTATCATAAAGTTAGGTTGTACATCTTTCTGAATGCCCCCAAACCCGCATGCCCCCATCACCGTCGACTTCAGCGCGGGCAAAGGCTTATGTTATATAAGTCCCAAGTCAGACCGCATATGGAGTACTGTAGCCACCTTTGGGCGGAAGCACCTGGATACCAGCTAGGACCTTGTGACTCGGTACAGAGACGAGTTGTGAGGATTATCTATGATCCTGAACTCACACATGGCATTGAGCCCTTGAGTTTGAGAAGAGATTTTGCTTCCCTTTGCGTGCTCTACCGGCTGTATAATGGGTTGTGTTCTGAGGAGTTGTTCGATATTATACCGACAGCCTCGTTTTACAATCGCACAGCTCGCCGGCGGCTGGGAGTTCATCCGCACGCACTGGAACCGCAATGGTCGCGCACTATGCGCTTCACGAGAAGTTTTCTACCGAGAACTATTAAGTTGTGGAATGAGCTCCCTGCCGAGGTTTTCCCAAGGGACTACAGTATGGGGTACTTCAAGAAAGGCGTGAAGAGGTTCTTACAGGGTCGGCAAAGCAAGAGTGGCACCCCTGGTATTGCAAATGCCCATAGGCTACGGTAACTGCTTACTATTAGGCAGGCGATACGCTTGTTTGCCACCTTAGTGGTATAAAAAAAAAGATACAGAACAAACATTGTAGCAGATAGCATGCAACCCTGTTGATACCAATTTTGACATTAAACCAGGGCTGGCATCTATTCGCACATATGCTGAGCAATTCTTATAAGTGGACTGCAGAGCTAATCTAAGTATTTCTAGACTAAAGGAAATAAAACCCTTATATTAGGAACAATACACGCGAATGAAGAAACGGCTGCTAGTTATGCGTATAAGTGATTATTCAAAATTCCTCTTTAACCATTGACAATAACAACTTGTAAAAAATTACACTTAAAATATATTTTCCAACATAACACCGTGGTTATTTTCATACAAATACTTCTTAACAAAATTACAAACCGACCTTTGGATCTTGTGTCTCTTATTACTGCCAAAAACAACTTTTGAAGTCAGCTCCTAAGGAGTTGCCGTGTTAGCAGCAGAGGTGGCATCGTGCGAGTGATAATGTATTACAGGGGCTACGTAACTGCTTTACATCAGGTGGGCCAAGCATACTTGATTAAATCACGACGTTATATATATTTAAAAAAATTGGTTGTCTGTAAGGTCGGTTTACGGACGATAATTTTACGTGATAACCTCATAAGAAAACATTCAACAGTTGACAAAACAGTTCACGTGTAGGTTGTGTGCTGCCGCTGTCTCTCTTCTACTCGGACGCATCGGCCGATGGAGTGGAAGAGAGATAGATGCGTCACAAGCCGAACGCTTAGGCCGATCGTGCCTCTCTATCGCTTGTTCCGCGCTCTCGTTTCCAAGGCGGAACGTGACACTTTTTCGTGCGTGCAGCCGGCTTTCATCGACTTATAAGACGTTATCACGTCAAAAAACATAGCGAAATGAAACCAAATACTAATATTAGAATTGCTCACTTAATTAAGATCTTTCTAGCATTATCGCGTTTCCTAATCTATTAGGGTTGGCGGGGTCTGCTACCTAAACCTAACGATTTGGCGAAAATTCTTTAACATGGAGCAACTACCATCAGAGCACAACCCAGGGGGAAAACCATACCTTTCTTAGGTTAGGCGACACATCTTTCGAAATATAATATCTTGGACGTGAGATTTTCCTCACGATGTCTTCTTTCACCGCCGGAACTGATAATTACAAATATATACATATATTCGAAAACACGAATTTAGTGGAAGGATGTAGGAGCAGGGGAATGACCAAATTGATCGTGGTCCATCAGAAGGTTATGTCAGGAGCCTCAGAAACCGGTGAGCGTGAAGTTACAGATAGATAGACGAATTACACACTCACTCCAGAATTTGAACCAGGGCCAGACAGTTAAAAGACCTAGTGGATAAAAATCCACTAGGATGTCACTGCTGCATAATTAGGATACTTGGTCGAATAACTAACATCTGAGCCTACAACGCATTATAGACCTCGGTTCGAACCCCAAAACATGTACTTTTATATACGTGAATGAAGCCCCAGATTTACTTACGATCTTGTTGGTGTAAAGTAAAGTATGATGACTTTATCGTATGATAAATTAAAAGACAATGAAATTAAATACAGTGTTACAAAAGCGGACTTATACCTAAAACGGATCTCTTCCAGCCAGCTACGTTTCTACGTATTATACTCGTATTTCCCGATGGGACCTTAGTCCCCCATGTTAATATTAAAAAACCAACCCAACCATTTAAAAGGTAGTCATTCATTTTCACCATGTAACTGGACAATCGCGTGTTTCATTTTACTATCCGCGAGATCATTGAACAACCCGACAGTTTAAACGGTAGATCTCCCCCTTTTCACCATGTAACTGGACGATCGCGTGTTTCATTTTAATCTCCGCGAGATCATTGAACAACCCGACAGTTTAAACGGTAGATCTCCCCCTTTTCGCCATGTAACTGGACGATTGCGTGTTTCATTTTACTCTCCGCGAGATCATTGAACAACCCGACAGTTTAAACGGTAGATCTCCCCCTTTTCGCCATGTAACTGGACGATCGCGTGTTTCTTTTTAATCTCCGCGAGATCATTGAACAACCCGACAGTTTAAACGGTAGATCTTCCCCCCTTTTCACGGTATAACTGGACGACCGCGTGGTATAATTTTACTCTCCACGAGTTTACCGAACAATCCGACAATTAAAAAAAAAGAGTGTGCTTTAGATCACACGACTGAACTGTTTTACAACTTCTTTAGCTCCATAGTGTGATACAGACAACAGGCCTGCACTGTGTCTTAGATATACGAAACTTAACTTGGTACGTGAGAAAGAAAATGTGTACTCGCATCTCTCTCTCTTGTCCCTACAGTAATATACGAAACGTAACTCTCTCTTTTTCTATATTCACTAACTTATATCTCCCTCTAAACTTCCGTTCGCCTCGCCCGATGACACTTTTCGTAACGCTCTCGTCACGCATTCACCAGCTTACTCCCCAAGTCGAGCGTGCGTAAAGAATTTTACTTCAAAAGTACGTCAGCTTTCTTTTCAGCGTGTAAACTGGACAATCGCGTGTTTCATTTTTACTCGCCCCAAGTTCATCGAAGAACCCATCAATTTAAAAGGCAGTTACCACCGCGGTTATATTACGCGCCAATCTTCAAAGCGGGTCAGTTTACGTTGCAATAAATCTGCAAGATTGATAACATTATAAGCAACTGTCATGCATCATACACAACTTGTTTGTTTATCTGTAGTTTTCCCGTTCATAAGAATGAGTCAGGTTTCACTGATTGAGTGACGAATGCAAAGACGTAAAATATTATCTACGAGTTAAAAAAAAGAAAATGGCGCCTAATTTCTTGGACGTGCCGGTTCCCTCACGATGTTTTCCTTCACCGCCGAGTAAGTGATAAATATGGTACATGAATACGAAAACATGAATTTAGTGTTACATGCACGCGCTAGGAATCGAACCGGGGAGCAGGTGATCAGTAGGCCGATTTCTCATCCACTGGGCTATCACTGCTCTCCTGCTTATAGACCACGGTAACTATTTTACTTAAATCACGGTTTTTAGGGTTCCGTACCCAAAGGATAAAACGGATCCCTATTCTGAGGCTCCGCTGTCCGTCCGTCCGTCTGTCACCAGGCTGTATCTCATGAACCGTGATAGTTAGATAGTTGAAATTTTCACAGATGATGTATTTCTGTTGCCGCTATAACAACAAATACTAAAAAATAGAATATAATAAATATTTAAGGGGGGCTCCCATACAACAAACGTGATTTTTAGGGTTCCGTACCCAAAGGGTAAAACGGAACCCTATTACTGAGGCTCTGCTGACCGTCCGTCCGTCTGTCACCAGGCTGTATCTCATGAACCATGATAGTTAGATAGTTGAAATTTTCACAGATGATGTATTTCTGTTGCCGCTATAACAACAAATACTAAAAAATAGAATAAAATAAATATTTAAGGGGCTCCCATACAACAAACGTGATTTTTTTTGCTGTTTCTATAGATAATGGTACGGAACCCTTCGTGCGCGAGTCCGACTCGCACTTGGCCGATTTTTTTGCTCGTTTTTGCTCGATATTGATAACGGCAACAGGTAGGCGCTTGAAATATTCACGCAACCCTTAGTGCGCGAGTCCGACTCGCACTTGGCCGATTTTTATTTTATTTCGGAAGGCATTCAAGCATACGGCCCACCTGATATAAAGCGGTTACCGTAGCTTATAAACGCTTGTAACACATTAAGTATCGCGCGATGCCTCCTCTGCTGCTAACGCAGCATCCTTGGGAACTTACTGGTGACCTCACTCACACGCAGGAACACAACAACCCTCCAGGGAATTGTTATTTGGCTGCAGTTTTCTGAGAGGTAGGGTTATTTCCCGAGACTGGCTGCTTTGATGCACCGTACCTCTCTTTAAAAAGTTGCTTGCCTCCCGACGTTAAAAAAAAACCATTATCGTAGGTCGGCAGGCGTGACCTAACCGCAGGTCGTTGAGCCCGTGGCGGGGACAAGACACGAGATCAGACACACGCCTCGCACGTGACGTCATTATGTCGCCATTATGTTACATCATCCGTATATTTGTCTCTCAATACAAAGCCCATGAACTAACGTACATTAGTTTGAACAATATTGTTAATTTTACGTGATAATAAATAAATATTGCCGACAAATCACACAACGCCAACTAGCCCCAAAGTAAGCGAAGCTCGTGTTATGGGTACTAGACAACTGATAAACATACGTAATTTTTTTTGTAAATAAATACTTATGATTCACTAAGAGTGGTAGGGCGCATCAAAGCAGCCCGTTTGGCGAAGTACTCTCCACCTCACAGGAAACCGCAGCCAAATAACAACTCCCTAGAGAATTGTTGTGATCCTGCGTGTGAGTGTGGTCACCAGTAAGCTCCTACGGAGTTGCTGCGCTAGTAGCAGAGGTGGCATTGCGCGAGTGATACTTAATGTATTGCAAACGGTTATCTGCACATCAGGTGGGCCGTATACTTGTATGCCTCACGACGTTGTATAAAACAATAGCGACCCGCCCCGGTTTCGCTCGGGTAGTAGAGCATATTATGCTCCCACAGCCCCACGCCGCGTCTGTCGGCTCCAGCATTTAAATTATATGGCGTAAACGATTATCATAATGTGCATGAAATGCTTAACCCCTGGGGCACCACAGGTCATATATGACCAGTAAAATAGTACCGTAAAAGCCCACTGGTCATATATGACCACCTGTGAAAACGTCATAAGTCAATGGTTTTTAGGTAGTTTTAAACTTTATTTGTGACGATTGTGTGACTAGAATGGCTTGTTACTTGATTTTATAATGTAGTGTGTCATTCCAGTAATGCCAACAAAAATCCACGATACTCTAGTGGCCAAAACAAAAATTTGTAAATTCAAAGCGTCAGTACTAACGGCGGCGTCGCCGGGCCTTGACGGAAATGTTTTTTGTGGAGTGTTTTTCGTGTTTTTGTGTTTTTCGGTGTATAAACAGGTATGTTTGTGTATTTTTTTTATGTTAGTTTATATTGTTTTATGATAGGAAATGCCAACAATAATGTGGTTTAGTGAGTTTATATATGAGAAAAAAAATATATTACGTAACGGGTAGGTACTTTCAAATTGCATATTTCCTTCGTGAATATTTCGTCTAATTGTCTAAAATTTTATTATTGTCGAAAAATAAATAAATATCGTATTGTAGCTGAATAGATTATCTATAAAATGAGGTAAAAATCAAATATATAGCTCCTATGTACTATTTTATAGGAAAAGTTTGAAAAATTAGTACGGCGCGTCGTAAATAATCCGATTTTCAAACTCAATTTTCAAATGCGAATGTTTATTTTCTATATATAATATGTACTATTATTTTTCGATTTATGTAAACTATGTACATTGTCGTATAAATATACATAGACGCTAATCAAAAATTATAACACGATCTGAACTTATATTCATTTATCTGAAATAAGTAGGAGTATTTCATCGGCTCTGTTTGAAATGCCTATAACAAATTATACAAACATTCAAATTAGTAATTTGAAGTTTTATTATCAAACATACACTATTCAACAATCGAAATAAGTGCCGCAAACGCTTATAACTCTAAACATCTGTTTGTCATGATTTAAGTATTGTGATAAGGCGGGCCGCCGGCTCATATTTCAAGTGGCCTTGAGACCACCCGGACTTTCGTGATTTATGGCCGTAACGCCTTGGGGTCTGAAGGGTTAAGGTACCTAAATGAATACTGTATGTATATCTTCACGCCAGGTCTCTTGCGGGGTAGGCAGAGGGAACCGAACGCCATAAGACGCGGTCCTTACACACTTCACTCGCTCCTTTCACATTCATAGCTCTTTTCATGCACGCTCGCCGGTTCCTAAGGCTCCTGACATCACCTTCTGATAAAACACGACCCATTTGGTCATGGTAGGTTAGTCTTGGTCTTCCTCGGCTCCTACATCCTTCCACTTTTGCATTGTATATCTGTTTCGTCATTCTTTCATCTTACATTCTTTCTACATGTCCGAACCAACGGAGCATGCACTTTCTATCTTAACACCGACACTCTCTTTCAGTCTAACTCTCTTTCGTACGTCATCATTTCGAACGCGGTCAGCAATATAATATAATACTGTATACCTATCCATATAATATCCGATGGAAGCTCCCAGGCGGCTTGACTTATTCCGACATTTTCAACTATTATCGTCATATTTCAACCAATTTATACAAAACCTAAACAAATCTATACATCTAACTAAACCTTCCTCAAGAATCACTCTGTCTATTGGCAAAAATCGCATGAAAATCCGTTCAAAAAATCTTGTGGTGTACAATAAAATTACAGAGGAATTTGGTTTTTTATCGCTAGGATGAAGACAACATAGAATAAACTCTTAGTACTGAATTTTTTTTTTTGGAAAGACGTGTGAACCTTACCTAAGAAAGGTCTGGTTCCAAACGTATGGATCCAACGCGCAGAGGAGGTTGAGTGACGTAATTGTGGAATACCCGCGTAATTGATATATACCGATGATAAATTTGAGCAGTGATAGTCCAGTGGATACAGAACCGCCCTATTGACCAACTGGTCCCCGGTTCGAATATTACTAAATTCGTGTTTTCGGATTTATGTACATATTTGTATTTATCACTAGCTCGGTGGTGAAGGAAAACATCGTGAGGAAATTCGGTCATTCAAGAAATTATATCTCGAAAGACGTCCGACTTAACATAAGAAAGATCTGCTTTTCCCTCGTGAGTTGTGGAGGTTTGACGGCAGTCGCTGCATGTCGAAATCAGTTTTTGAAGTGAAAACTTCTTTAGCGGCGTTGTGCACTTTTTGGGATGAGTAAAAAATGTTAAACTCTCATCAAGACACGTGACCCTGACCGAAAACTCGTAACATTTTGGTGAGAATTAGAACTTAAGTTCGCTGCAGCGCTAAAACATTAATTACCTCTAATTAAACAATTAAAACATGAAGCGCTAGATCGTTCATAGGGCATTATTTTCTCGCGACCAAAACGTTGTAAGTCGTCGAAATTCTTGGCGCTTACGCGTTTCGTTCAACGTAGTTTATCAACATCGCTGTTTGATCCGCATGTTCAAGTTTTCACTTCTGCCGGCACTCCCGGAGTGCAATCGGTTTTTTTTTTATACAACGTTGGGAGGCATACAAGCATACGGCCCAACTGATGTAAAGCGGTTATCGTTGTATATGAACGCTTGTAATACATTATCCCTCATCATGCCTCCTCTGTTACTAACATAGTTACTCCTTAGGAGCTTACTGGTGACGTCACTCTCACGCAGGAACACATCAACCATCTAGGGAGCAGTTGTTTCGCTGCAGTTTTCTGTGAGGTGGAGGTACTTCCCCAGACGGGCTGCTTTGATGCGCCCTACCTCTCTTAAAACATCCAGACCAAGTCAAACAGACATTTTAAGCACACAGATGTTTCTCTTGTGTGCGAATCGAACCCACGTGCGTTGGTGTCAAAGGCGCGTCATTCACGACTGCACCACCGAGCTCGTCAAAAAAGTAGTTAGTATCTTCGTCCAATCCTTAGGCTTGGTTAGCTTACGCCGCCAATTCTAATGGACAGGAAAACGGGGCAACGCAAGGAAGAAGAAGAAGAAAACTATATACTCAAACACCTATGACATGAGTTGACAAATTATAATATAATGGCGCTAAGATAACCCACACCAGCTATACTTTGACGTTCTAGATAACGAAATACGTAATTTTGTCGCGTGATATAGTTTATACAATCGACGTCATCTATCTAATACAATGCAATATTTATGGTATTTAATGAATTGAGAGGCCATATTTAAATAATGAATACATATACGACGATTAAAAAAAAAAAGACAAGCACGGTGGCGCCACTAAATTCCACCACTAAATTCGTGTTTTCGGATTTATGTACATATTTGTAATTATCACTCGCTCGGCGGTGAAGGAAAACATCGTGAGGAAATTCGGTCATTCAAGAAATTATATCTCGAAAGACGTCCGACTTAACATAAGAAAGATCTGCTTTTCCCTCGTGAGTTGTGGAGGTTTGACGGCAGTCGCTGCATGTCGAAATCAGTTTTATTTTTACAACGTCGGGTGACATACGAGCATACGGCCCACCTGATTACCGTAGCCTAGGCACCTCTGTTGTTAACACAGCTCTTTAGGAGCTTACTGGTGACCTCACTCACACACAGGAACACAACAACCTTCCAGAGACTTGTTATTTGTCTGCGGTTTTCTATGAGGTGGAGGTACTTCCCCAGAGGGGCTGCTTTGAAGCGCCCTATCTTTTCCTTCCCAGATAGCCCTGAGCCGGGCCTCCACATCGGGAAAGAATGGATGTAATTTTCTACCTCTAACTTTGTCAGCTCAGGGATCCTGCCACTCTGTTTTTTAATACAACTGTGTTTTTAGATATACACCCATATAGGGAAAGGGAGGTAGGTGCATCAAAGCAGCCGGTCTGGGGAAGTACCACAACCTCACAGAAGCGGTTTTCTGTCTGCCAAATAACAACTGCCTGTATTATGTTCATGCAAGTAAGTGAGGACACCATTAAGTTCACAAGGAGTTGCTGTGTTAGCAGCAGATGTATGATACTTGGTAAATATAAAACGGAGTAATGCTGAGTACTCGCCTAATTAAAATGTAACACAGACTACACATCTGTGTCTTATGTCATTACAGTAAAGGATAGTTTTGAATAACAAATTAGCGACGACTCATATTGACTATAAAATTTCCATATGTGTCAAAATTCCACTATACACAATAACTAATCATCACGGGATCATTAACTAATGGTCAATAGGCCGATTCTACTAAAAAACTGCAACTGCACTGCAGCGCGGCGTGTGTCAAAATGCGTACATTTTGACGTTTCGTTAAACGTCGCTGCTGTCAGATCGCTTAACGAAACGTCAAAATGTACGCATTTTGACACACGCCGCGCTGCAGTGCAGTTGCAGTTTTTTAGTAGAATCAGTAGGCCGATTCTACTAAAAACTGCAACTGCACTGCAGCGCGGCGTGTGTCAAAATGCGTACATATTGACGTTTCGGTATTCTGTTAAACGATCTGATAGCAGCGACGTTGCAGGAATGTTGCAGTAAATGAATCGCTATTCTGTTAAAAAACATGCACTGCAACTGCACGTTTCCTGCAATATAATCGTATTCTGATAAATTGTATTGACATTTGTATACCGGTGACATATGTTTTGAAGGAGTTTACTTGCAGTTTTGTTAACATTACTCTTGAGCAACTTTTGCGAAGTGAAATTAATATTCTGAGGCAGTGAATTATATTTGCTTTGTTTTGGGAGATGTTTGTGGATAAATATAATTAAGTAAAGCTTCTTTTCGGTTAGAAATACCTCCACTCCGGCAACCAAGGTCAATAGTGAAACTATAGGAGTCATCATTAAATAAAAATTCAGTTTTATTAGATTGAAATATGGCAACATTTCAGGTTTTAAGTAGTTTACTTGCAGGATACGCACAGTTGCAGTGCCGTTGCAGTGCAGCATATGCGCAGTTCCAGCGTAGTTGCGGTGCAGGATATTTTAATACAATACACGTATTGGCACTGCACTATTCCTGCGCGACTCATGTGACAGGCGTAAACGTGCAGTTGCAGTTATTTAGCAGAATTGGCCCACAGCCTACAGATATAAGTGTAATTTATTATATTCTTAATTTTTGGGAATACTATATCTATAACTTCACGCCAAATCCCTAGCGGGGTAGGCAGAGAAAACCGAGAGCCAAGTGACTCAATCCTTACACAACTCACTCGCTTATTTAACATTGATTGTAACTCTCATGCACACTTAACGGTATCTAGGGCTCCTGACCTAACCCTCTGATTGAACATGATCAATTTGGTCATGGTAGGTAAGTCTTAGCCTTCTACACTCCTACATCCTTCTACTTTTGCATTGTATATCTGTTTTGTAATTTCTCTCTCTCTCTCTCATTCGGACCAACTCTATTTCTAACGTTTGACGATCATTGAGAATATGGTCTACAAGTGTTATGACACAAATTTTGGGCTCCCATTTCAATCACCTTTATCCTACTTTCATGCTTTCTCTGCCATTGCCATCTTGGAAATAATGTATGCAGGTATTTACTAAGAGTATTAACCCTTCGAAACCCGGGTGGTCATATATGACCGCAAAATGTATGGGAAAACGTATATAACGGGTTCTGACTGCTTAACCCTTCGAAACCCGGGTGGTCCTATATGACCGCGAAATGTATGGGAAAATGTATATAACGGGTTCTAACTGGTCATGCAGTCCTGATCGCATTCTACGCTTTCACTGTCGAGCCCAGGATACGTTCTTAAATATTAATTTACAATGCAATGAAAATATTAATTTAATATGCATACAATATGCATATTAAATTAATATTTTTGTATTAATGTACATGTGTAATTAGCACTAGCTCGACTGTGACGGAAAACATTGTGAGGAATCCTGCGCATCCAGGACATTATATTTTGGAATACACAATACCATACCTAAGAATGGTCTGGTTTTCCCTCTGGGTTGTGGAGGTCTGAAAATAGTTGCTCCATGTAAAAATCAGTATCTTGGCCAAATCCTTAGGCTTAGATAGCGGACCTCACCAATAATAACGGAAAAGGAAACAGGGCAATGCTAGGAAGAAGACTATACAGAAATACAGTGATAGTATTTTTAATAGTTGGAACGGAGTTGATTGTAGAGACCAATCACCTCCATTCCTCTGTCCTCCAAATACACAAGGCTGTATTAGGAATCATAATAAGTCGACATTTGAAATTTTCACAGAGTGTGTATTGTCACGGCTTTTATAACAATAAATACTACAAAAAAAAAGTCACTTATTAATTTTTTCTTTATTTACACAAGGAAGTATACAAGAACTTGTATAATTTACACAAGGAAATATTTAAGATAGTTGTACAGGGTTTTATTTTTATTTTTATCATTTTCTTATGTTGATTCTGTATTTTTCTCACAATGATATGGAACCCTTTGCGTGTGAGTGTAAATTACTTAGCAGACTTACTTTTTGTGTTTTCTTTTTTCTTTGAATAGCAAATGAGAAAAAACAGCATTACAGCTCAATGTCACTAACAGGCCTGTACTTTCATTCTTGCAAGGTTAAAAAAAAACATAAGCAAAGGTAATTAAAAAAATATATACTTCCATAAATAAAACCTTTTGTCCTTAGCACTTAATAAGAGCTTCATTGAAATCTATTTATCTTAACGGCAAGTCCCTTGCGGGTAGGCAGAGGGAACTGAGTGCCACTGTCCTTGCACACCTCACTCACTTCTTTAACATTAAAAGCTCATTACAGGCACACTTGTAAGTTCCTATTTTATTTATTTCTTATACCACCAAGGTGGCAAACAAGCATACGGTTTGCCTGATGGTAAACAGTCACCGTAGCATATGGACATTTACAACACCATGTCACTCATGCATTGCCGACCCTCTGAAAACCTCTTTACGCCTTTCATGAAGAGCCCCATGCTGTAGTCCCTTGGGATAAACTCAGAAGGAAGTTCAATACACCTAGGGCTACTTACACCTTCAGATACCACACAACATATTTGGTCTTGGTGCTTGGGTCGTGGATTTAGTATTATATTTTATTATATAATTATTTTCACTATTTATATATATAAATATAGAAAGAAAGCAGGTTGGAAGAATGACGAAATAGATATATGAAAGTGGAAGGATGTAGGAACCGAGGAAGATCAAGACCATGAACAAATTGGATGTGTTTTATCAAAATATGATGTCAGGAGCCCTAGGAACCGATAAGCATGCATAAAAAGAGCTATAAATGTTAAAGAAGCGAATGAGGTGCCTACACCGCCAGCGATCCGACGTGAAGATTTACATACATACATATAAATCCCGCCCGTTAACGACAAAACTCTTTAAGCCAGTAAATATGTTATTTTTATTGCTTTACTGTTTAATCTGTTAATGTATACTGCCGCCAAAAATAACATAAATCATGAAATAATTGCAAGATAACCTGCAATCACAACAAAATATTTCCTATATTTTGTAATAGCTGAAACTGTACTCATGTACGTACCAACTTGTATCTATTTTAAATTTTGACGTCATAGGTAAACAATGTCTGAGAATTAACAAATATCCTTAAAACATCGTATAAATTATATTTTGACATACCTTCCCGTTGATCCCAAGGCCAAGTACTGTGTTGGAGATATCGTAATCTTCAGTAATGGGTGTACTTTTCGGAGTTTTCGTAAAAGTGGTCATTTTCACCGATTCACAATCACAATTCACAGTTAAACTGTACCACACCAAATTTCACACACAGTAACTATCGTTTATTGTAACTATTTAAATTATCAAATATTTGCGCACGTGAATACTACACTGAATGAATAATGATACAATATTTTTTATCTAATTTCGTAACGACGATGACAAATTCTAGTTGTTGATTGAGTCGAGTCGAGTCGAGTTGAGCAATCAGCAGTGTTGCCAACAAATTAAGATTAAAGAAATGCCAACATTGCCAACGAATGCAAAGGCCATGCTATACCAACCTATTCGTTCGGAAATTCAGAAATGGGTATAGATATTATTTAGTTACAATCCGATTACTTCTATGTCCGCTAAGACACAATTGCTAGAAATGGCGAACCTTTATTGGTAGACGTGTCATTTTTGGTGAAGAAATAGAATCGAAGCGAATTACGCGTCAGTCGGAACTAAGTATGTAGGCGTGACATCGAGTAATTTGTCTTGCATAATCTGTTACCGTTCGTATGAATACTTCGTTTAATACTCAATGAACTATGTTACCTACACAAATTTCGACAAATGACTTTTTTATCAAGTACCTACATAGATTCATGTATCATTAACGTGCCCGAGTTATTTTGCCGCGTGCGGCGCGTGCCACGTGTGGTACGTGGTTCTTTGGTTCGCTGTCCCTGATGTAGTGTACTATTTGCAATCAAACGAGAATGAGAGCACGTGTTATTTTCTTATATTGTGTCAATTTAGGATCACATTGAAAATTTTTAATAATTATACATAATATTAACGTGATAGAAGCATAAAATTTACTTTCAATTAAATTAAAGTCTTTTGTAATTTCATACAATGAAACTATTTTTAAGACACCGCCTGGGTCTTAGGATATGTGAAAGCTTTTATTTTCAAACCACTTCAAACTTTTTGAAATATTTATGTAGTTTCGTATGAAAAATTTATGTCAATTTGAGGTGATACATATGTGGTCTGTGCTATAGTTACAAATAATGAATTTTATTTTGATAAAAAGTGTGTGCACGACATTGTTAATCTGCGATTAAAGGATGTAGATCCAGGAGTGTCCACCGAGCAACAAATAATAATTATGACCGACCCGTTATTTAGTCTTCAATTATTATTTAAAATACACTATCATAGTTGGCTCTATACTGAGTGCGACATTGTAAAGCTGACACTTGTAGCTCGATTGTAAATGCTCCGATGTAAAAATTGTACAAAATAGAGTCCTGCTTCATAGTATCAATTAAGCTGTATAGAAAGAATGAAAATGACTAAATGACACGAGTTCGTCCAGACTCTCGGCCGGAAATATTGAGAGCAGCAAGGCACGTAAAGTAGAATTGGACTGTTTTTTGCAATAAAAACAGTTTCACGACGCTGCCGCTCACTGGAGGCCGTTAGTACAAGGTAATAATGACAACTCTAAAAACCCGTAATTAGAAAATGATATTACATTAAATGCTTATAATAACAATGAACAAAAAGAAACATGGCAATGGATGATATTAACTTTTTTAAAGTAAAAAGAATATGGAGTCTACGGTATGGAGAATACGGAGTCATTTGATGTGTGAATTCGTTTACACCTGGTACTCCTGAATACTCTGAAAACTTGTAATAAGAGATTATTATGAAATGCTTACAATAACAGTAATAAACAAAGTAATGCGTGATATGTAAAACAAATATTTCTCTTGCACCAGATTCTAGTATCTGTATCATTTACAATACCTTCTTCTTTTATCTCTAAATCTGAAACATTTTTATTAGATAGTTTCAAAAAAATATTTGAGTATACGCTGAAATAAATATTCAAAAAGTTCCTGCTAGAAAATAATACGCAAAAACATCTTGCACTTTCTTTTGTATTGATATACAGATTTAGTAAAAGAACATTACATACCATAAACTGTATTGGTAATAACGTATTAAATATTCCGTCTATAATAAGATTCATAAGTAGGAGTATTTGGGGAAAAATATCATTAACAAAGTTCACCTTATCATATCAATAGTGTTCTTTAAAAGATAATAAAATATTTTAATTTAGTAAATAACTCAGGTTACGTTGTTGAAATATTCAAACTTTTTGCTGATGCACTCGCGAAATGACAGCTTTACGATGCTGATGACTATGATCCTAGACTTTAACCTTTCTTAGAATTGGGAAATCAAATATTGTAATATACTATATCGTGCCTATATTAGACGTAAACAATAAAACTAATTTACTGTTTCATATTTCAGGTAAATACATATGGAATTATATTATTCGCTATAATTTAGTAAATATCCTGTTAGTAATTGCAAATTGCCTTTCCTTGATCACACCGTGTCGTCGTCGCGATGTGTGTCTCTTTATTACAGAACACACTTGGGACGAAACTAACGCGATGTAGATTTCTGAACGAAAGTTGGTAAATCCTGTCTTAGAACTGGCAATGAGCGTTGGTAACATAAATTTCAGAAAAATAAACTCAATTGCGTAGTACATTGAGGTCGATATTATTATTAACCTTGGATAGCATTTGAATTCTCTAACATCGGTCGGAAAAGGACAGCTAGCGCGAGTTATTCGTGTCTCTATTTAATATTGCGTATTTTGTTTTGAAAGTATAACTTACTGGAAAAGATAATTACGTATATTTGCTATCTTCATTTAACTGATTTTATGTTACATATCGACAGATGAGGGTGAAATTAAATTCTTGCTACACTTCAAAATGTGTATTGAAGTCTAAATTAACATAAAGTTAAATGTAATAATTAGGATCAGTATTGACAATGTTGATTGACCGTTTGAAATTCAGTGAGGCGGAGGTACTTCTCCAGTCGGGCTGCTACGATGCTCCCTACCTATCTCTTAAAAACACCCAAACCAACACAAACAGATATGCTCAGGCACATGTTTGTTCTGTGTGAAAATCGAACACACGAGCCACGGTGTTAAAGTAACCGATGAAACTATCGATTTTTTAAATAAGCAGGCTGTACTAAGAAAAAGTGGTGACCCTTTTTGTGGGATTTATTGTGTGAATGAGATCACCGTTAAGCTTCTAAGGAGATGCTGTGATCTCAGCAGTCTGTAGCAGATCGCGTGAGAGCCCTGCCATTTTGAGATCATTTTGGTGCGCCATATAATTTCCTTATAGTCTAACTTACTACTGTTTACCGTTACGAAGTCGTATTCACGGAAAACTCACGGCCGTGTCTACGACACAGACATACCTCGTTTTTAGGGTTCCGTCCCTTAAATGGAAAAACGGAATCCTAATAGGATCACAGTATTCTTCGTCTGTCTGTATGTCAAGATTCTTTTTCTCGGGAACGGGTGGAGTCATCAAGCTCAAATTGATATCAAATACTCAGGTCTGTGGTCGCAATCGAAAGATATGGTTGTTTGATACTCGCACGGAAATCAAAACCTATAGGGTACTTCCCGCTGACCTAGAATCATGAAATTTGGTAAGAAGCAATGTCATGTAGCACA
Source organism: Pyralis farinalis (assembly GCA_947507595.1). Taxonomy (NCBI): domain Eukaryota; kingdom Metazoa; phylum Arthropoda; class Insecta; order Lepidoptera; family Pyralidae; genus Pyralis; species Pyralis farinalis. The sequence continues at coordinate 7,232,494 of OX382263.1, forward strand.
AATAAAGGAAAAAATCCGATAACCCTAATTTTGTAGTTCCATCACAAAAAACAAATATATATTTTTGCGACATTAATTTGCGAAAATATTTTCTTACGGAACCCTCAAAGCGCGAATCGGATTCGCACTTGACGGCTTTTTAGGGTTCCGTACCCAAGGGTAAAATGGAACCCTATTACTGAGGCTCCGCTGTCCGTCCGTCCGTCCGTCCATCAGTCCGTCTGTCACCAGGCTGTATCTCATGAACCGTGATAGTTAGACAGTTGAAATTTTCACAGATGATGTATTTCTGTTGCCGCTATAACAACAAATACTAAAAAATAGAATAAAATAAATATTTAAGGGGGCTCCCATACAACAAACGTGATTTTTTTGCCGTTTTTAGAGATAATGGTACGGAACCCTTCGTGCGCGAGTCCGACTCGCACCTGGCCGATTTTTTAGGGTTCCGTACCCAAAGGGTAAAACGGAACCGTGATAGTTAGTCAGTTGAAATTTTCACACATGCTGTATTTCTGTTGCCGCTATAACAAGAAATACTAAAAAATTGAATAAAGTAAATATTTAAGGGGGCTCCCATACAATAAACGTGATTTTTTTTGATCGTTTTTGCTCGATATTGATAACGGAAACAGGTAGACGATTGAAATATTCACAGAATATTTAGATATATATTCACTTTAAGAATAAATAATAATAATAATAATAATAAAGCCTTTTAATCCCAAATCTAATTTAACAAGATTGTAACAAAATAAAAATAAAAATAAATTCTTCAAATACTTTTAGACATTCATGCATTATCATGCATTATATATAAAATTATATTTAAAATATTAATTGAAATAAGATTAACGACAATAATATTTGAAAACAAATATAGATTTAGTAAAATTATCTTTTAAAAATATACTTCGAATTTATTCTAAACTATTTTGGGTACCCAAATTCGGATAAAGGCCTCCTCCATGCATTTCCACAGTCCTCTATCTTTGGCAAGCCTGGTCCAAGTGTGTCCTGCGACTTGCATGATGTCGTCACTCCAGCGGCGATGCGGGCGGCCGCGGCGACGTTTCTCATCGCGCGGCCACCAGTGTAGTACTCGTTCGCTCCAACGTCCATCGTCTGCCCGCGCTAAGTGACCAGCCCAACGCCATTTTAATCTACAGGCTAATTCTGCCACATCTACCAATTTGGTTTTCAGTCTGATTTCAGAACTACGTATCGTATCGCGTAATTTCAACCCTAGCATGCTACGTTCAACTGCTCGCTGGAATATTTGGAGTTTATTGATAATTTCTCTCGTTAGAGCCCAACTCTGACAACCATAGAGTAGTGTGGGGGAAATCACTGTCTCAAAAGCTTTTTTCTTCAGAGCGATTGGAAGTTTAGATTTAAAAATATGTTTTAGTGACCAGTATCGTTTCCAAGCCAGTTTTATTCTGCGCTCTACTTCGCCGATATTTTGTTGTTTGAATGAAATTCTTTGGCCTAGGTATATATATTCTTTAACATATTCTATCTCACTTGCTGATATTTTGACTGGTACATGTTCACCGTTGGTCATTATGCATGTTTTTTCCAAATTAATTTCCAAACCACATTTTCTGCTTTCTTTGTCCAAAGTTTGTAGCATGTATTGTAGTTGCCAGTGTTCCTCGCAAATAAGTACAATGTCATCGGCGAATCGCAGGTGGTTTAATAGCTCCCCGTTTATATTGATCCCTTTAGACTCCCATTCAAGGTTACGGAATATACTTTCGAGAAGAGCAGTAAATAGGTTCGGAGATAAAGGATTAAGAATAAATACTTAAATTAAAATAAAACAAATATTTAAGGGGGTTCTCATGCAACAAACGTGATTTTTTTGCCGTTTCTATAGATAATGATACGGAACCCTTAGTGCGCGAGTTCGACTCGCACTTGGCCGATTTTTTTAATTCAACCGCACGCTTGCATTGTTACTGAATTATTTTGACAGTCATAGCGAGCGTGAGGTGTATTCAAATTGTTTTTATCTAAATCTCGCAAAACGATTGGATTTTCCATTTCCGTGCGAACTTCGGAATAAGACGTATCTAAAAAAAACTCCTCTATTAAAACGCAGCTTTATGTAAAAGAATCAAGATAGTCCACTGACCACGGATAAATATTTTGTAGGAAGCGATGAATTGCCTGCGGCACGGAGAGAGCCTTAGAGTGGCATGCGCCGTGTGCATCTCCCTCGATTCTGCTCAAGTGACCGCGAGGTCTTTGGAGCCATGGGAGGTGGTGGGTTCTGTTATACTGGGTGTTTTTACGAGAGGTAAGGCGCATCCAAGCAGTCTGGGTACCTCGACCTCACAGAAACCCGCAGCCAAATAATATCTTCAAAAATATTTCATTATCTATTTACGGTCGTTACGAGTTCTATCACAACACCTTCACGGTCGGCTGTACCGTAAAAGATGAGTTTAACAGCGGCCTTGCCTTCCTTAACTACTCGAGTGTCAAAATATTAAACAGTTCTGTTGTACCACCAGATGTAAAACGGCTACCGTAGCCTTTAACGCTTGTAATATATTAGGGGTACTTAATATAATTTTGACGCATATTGAGGTAGGGCGCATCAAAGCAGCATGTCTGGGGAAGTACCTCCACCTCACAGAAAACCACAGCCAAATTTGTGTACCTGCGTGTGAGAGAGGTCACCAGTAAGCTCCCAAGGAGTTGCTGTGTTAGCAGCAGGGAAGGCATCATGCGTGTGACTTCGGTAACCGCTATAAATCAGGTGGGCCGTTTGCATGTATGCCTTCCGACGTTGTTTAAAAAAAAATGTATTTTTAATGATTCTTTAGAGCACATGGTGAGTTTTACATATATACTTATACCGTAGGCCGTATACTTATTTGCCTTCTAAAGGTATAATAAAATTTTACTAAAATTGGCAGTTGAACAGTTGAGTCTTTGAAGGTTCAAACAATTTATTGCCAATCCTTTTTATGGCAGGACCTGGTTCCGTTTGACCTTTCGGAGATTGCCTGTGCAAATGTTATTGTTTGCAAAGTTACACAATCCACGCCAAGTTTGGTTAAAGTGAGACTCGCTTTCTACTTGCACCGGACGTCTGAGTCATTGCTGTTGGGCTATTAAACAGCGGATAAACCACGAGCGGTAGCGTTCTCAACATGCTATCGCTTGTGTTTTCCCCGTTGATATACTTTATGCCTTATGTATAACATAGGGAAGTATACGGCTATACGCATATACTTGCCGACGTTATACTAAAAAGCATAAAGGTTTTTTAAAACAAAAACGAATATATTTTTTTCTTAAAAAAACAAATGGTTTTTATACAAATACGGCCCACCGGTTGTAAAGCATTAACTAACGCTGGTAATATTGGACTTATCGCTTACGTTGCTCGCCTTAGGAGTAAATTATAACCTCACTCCCTCGTGCACAAAAAGCTTACCGGTAGTTCTTACTTAGCAGCGGTTTTCTGTGGGGTTGAAGAACTTCCTTAGTCGGGCAGCTCTGCCGCGCCCTAACTCCCTTACTGGTATTTGAAAAATGTATAGCTACTCGCGAAATCTTAAGTACAATATATTCTGCTGTTTGAATCATATAATTTCATATTAGGTTATTAAAAGGAAACAAAAACTATTAAAAACTCCTAGCAATTTGTGATAACTGTAATTATGTTAATGACTAATTTATATATATAATACATAAACTAGCTAAACCCCGGGAATTTGTTCGCGCGTATCCCGGTATATCGTAGGAATCGCTTTTCCTTACTTTCTTTCGATTTTCTATTCTTCTAAGGGCCGTATCGTGATATTGAAAGCTATTACCTTCCACAAGAATTGAACTATGAAATAAAAAAGATATTGTCAAATCCGACTGGTAGTTCTAGAGACAAACGCGTTCAAACAAACAATCAAACGAATAAACTCTACCGTTCTGTATATTAGTAAGTATAGATAATTAAAAGAAATGAGTGCATGAAAAGAGCTATGAATGTCACGAAGCGAGTGAAGTATGCAAGGACCGCGTCTTATAGCGCTCGGTTCTCTCAGCCTCTGCCTACCCCGCAAGGGACTTGGCGTGAAGATATACATACATACATACATACATACATAGATAATTAACTAGCGGGATTGAATTAGCCGTGTTAGGTGAATATCGGAACTATGAACTATATATATATATATATATATATATATATATAAATATTTTCATATAACGTAGCGTTTTATATAATGTGAAAATGGAAGGATGTAGGAGCCGATGAAGGTCAAGACTCACCTACAACGACCTAATTGATCATGTTTTATCAGAAGGTGATATCAGGAGCTCTAAAAACCAGCGAGCGTGCATGAGAAGAGCTATGAATGTCAAAGTAGCGAGCGAGGTATGTAAGGCTGTGTGAAGATATACATACGTGTATACTGTAACGAAACTAGTGTTTTCTTAATCGAGATTTAATTATAATGTGCTTAATTAAAAAAAAAACACTAATTTAACTTTTGTTGTTATAGACCAGATGCTATTTAAAAAAATATTCTGTTCTATGTGCGATTTCCATTCTGTTGCTAGGTGTTAATTATGTATAGGTTACATTAAATATATGTATTAATAATTATTCTTCTACTGGAATAAATACGGATTTATGTTTTTTCTTCTTTTGTAATAAAACCAAAATAAAATTATCCTACGCTCATTTCATGGCCCCAAACGTACCATATGTACGTTATTCATCTGAACGCGTAACTGTGATAAATATATTATTTATAACAACAATTTCAAATGTTACAATTAATTTTATTACATTATGTATATTACTGTTACATTACATTACTTATGTCTGTCTGGTTTTTTAAGTAAAACTTATTTACGCACGCTTAACTTGGGGAGTAAGCTGGTGAATGCGTGACAAGAGCATTACGAAAAGTGTGATCGGGCAAGGCGAACGGAACTTGAGAGGGAGATATAAGTTGGTGAAGATAGAAAGAGAGAGAGTTACGTTTCGTATATTACTGCAGGGGCAAGAGAGAGAGGTGCGAGCATACATTTTCTTTCTCTCTTTCTCTCATGGCGAGTTTTGTCAACTGTTGAATGTTTTCTTATGACGTTATCACGTAAAATTATTAGGGTTTCGTATATGTGAGACACAGTGCAGGCCTATTGTCTGTATCATACTATGGAGTTAAAGAAGTTTTACTTCAGTCGTGTGGTCTAAAGCACAGGCGTTTTTTTAAGAGCCTGCCAATCATATGCGTGAAGACAGAGGTCTTCAGTGTGTAAATGTCGCAGGGAAATGAGGATTTCAGGGATTTCACGATATCCCTACAGATGTCAGGAATCCACGACAGATGTCGAATAATCTTTTCTATGGCGTCTTCTTACGTAAAATATGTAGTGATATGAGAAAATGCTAACATATTTTAAGTCGGACATCATAGAATAAGATACGAGCCATGCCTCCACGAGTGATTACTCGTGGAAGTGAGACATTCGATTCCCACACAAGGCAAACATTTGTGTGCATGAGCATGTCTGTTTGTCTTGGTCTGGATGGTTTAAGAGAGGTACGGCGCATCAAAGCAGCCTGTCTGGGGAAGTACCTCAATCTCACAGAAAACCGAAGACAAATATAACTCCCTAGAGGGTTGTTGTGTTCCTGCGCGTGAGTGAGGTCGCCAGTAGGCTCCCAACGAGTAGCTGTGTGAGCAGCAGAGGAGGCATCGCGCGAGTGATAATTAATATATCGCAAGCGTTAATAGGCTACGGTAGCCGCTTTACATCAGGTGGGCCGTATGCTTGTATGCCTCCCGACATAGTATATAAAAAAACAACTACATTGTGTTTTAGCGCCTAAATATATCAGCGATTCAAGCCTTCTGACCAATGAGAGGATAATGCCGATAAGTAGTACTACGTAATATCGTTTTCATTGGTCCTCCATAGGTTATTGCCTTCATGGGAGGATCAGTAGGAGACAGTGGAATGCTTTCACCAAGCCTTAAGAACTGTTGTGCATATGAAATCAAGTACAAAACCACGCTATGAGTCAGCTGCTTTGACATTAACATAGCAGCCAAATAGCCACTTGATATTTTTTGCCATCGTCCTTGCCCCAAATATAGCTACCCGCTATTAATGCTGCAAACGTCACAAAAACCTGTCGTGTTAAATACAACATCCATTTAGAATTTATGGATGTTACATTATCTTTTTTTCGAGGTGTCAAATCGACTATAATTTATAGACTTGATGTGACTGAAATAAAATACATGTCTCTATTGGGAATTTTGTTTTATACAACGTCGGGAAGTTCAGGACTTTAGTATTACCAGCGTTCATAGGCTACGGTAACCTTTTTTCATCAGCTGGGCCGTAAGCTTGTATACCTCTCGATGTTGTATAAAAAAAACGGGTTGCACTCCGGGAGTGCCGGCAGAAATGAAAACTTGAACATGCGGACCAAACAGCGATGTTGACAAACTACGTTGAACGAAACGCGTAACCGCCAAGAATTTCATGGCGCTTATAACGTTTTGGTCGCGAGAAAATAATGCCCTATGAACGTCTAGCGCTTCATGTTTTAATTGTTAGAGGTAACTATTGTTTTAGCGCTGCAGCGAACTTAAGTTCTAATTCTCACCAAAATCTTACGGTCAGGGTCACGTGTCCTGACCTGACGCGAGTTTAACATTTTTTACTCATCCCGAAAAGTGCACAAAGCCGCTAAAAAAGTTTTCACTTCAAAAAATTGTTCAACAGATTGTGATCTTGGATGTGTGAGTGTATGAATATATTAACACCTTTTTTAATGGTAAAACCTATATCACCACCACGTGACCGAATTTCTGTAGGGCGAGGTATATGCCATAACCTATAACCAGGTATAATGGGAGCTTGTGATTCTTCTCCAGATCGAAGTCAGGTTTCATTAATTTCCATAGTGTTGATTTGGTGATGATTTTCTTCAATAATTTTGAAATTCCAGCAGTTCAGATAACGATGTCCATATTAACATCAACGTTTGAAATCATTGACCTTAAACCAATCGTATCTGCTCCGATCACTGTATATTACCACCGCGCCACCGAGTTAGTGTTTAACAGTCTTATCTCAGAAACAAATCAAGTTACCGGTGGAACACTACATTAATTGACAGGATTATATCTGTAATTGTATGTTCGTAAACAAAACATAATTACAATAAAGTAGGTTTTTCCTAAGAGACAATACAAAGGAGTGTTAGGGTTTACCTATGAATCATCGTGTTGCCTTGTAAACTTGTAATTCAGCATTACTGCCAGATTGCTTATCTGGCTGAAAGATACAGATATAAAGGAACGCTTACAGTGAGTATTTCAAAAACACTTTTACGCCAACCGGCGCTCGTGGGCTCGATAGAAAAAAAAAGCCGTCAAGTGCGAGTCCGACTCGCGGTCTGAGGGTTCCGTAAAAAAATGAATTCGCAAATTATTGTCACTAAAAAAAATTTTTTTTTGTGTAATGGAACTACAAATTTACGGATTTTTCCTATACTTGTGCTACATGACATTGCTTCTTACCAAATTTCATGATTCTAGGTCAACGGAAAGTACCCTATAGGTTTTGATTGACTTGCGAGTGTCAAAATATGTATAAACGAGGCATAAACAGCCGTATCTTTTGATTGCGCTGACTTAGAAGTTTTATTTTTTTACTTCTCGAAGGGATTATAGACCTGAGTATTTGATATTAATTTCAGCTTGATAGCTCCACCCGTCCCTGAGAAAAAGGTCTGGGCAGACAGAAAAACAGACAGCAGACAGACGGACAATAAAGTGATCCGATAACGGTTCCATTTATCCTTTTAATGTACGGAACCCTAAAAACGTCTATGCGTAATAACTGGTTAGTCACATCTTGTCTGACATCTTATCACACATTTTGACGAACACGGTGGCGTCGGCGAAACACGCTGTTTCGTTACTTTGACACCAACGCTGGTTGTTTCGGTTACCAAACAGAGTAAAATATTTGTGTACTTGAACATGTCTGTCTGTCTTGGTGAAGAGAGGTAGGGCGTATCAAAGCACCCCATATGGGGAAGTACCTCTATCTACAGAAAACCGCAGCTAAATAACAACTTTGTTGTTGTGTTCCTGCGTGTGAGTGAGGTCACCAGTAAACTTCTAGAGAGTTGCTGTGCTAGCAGCAGAGGTGGCATCGCGCGAGTGATACTTAATGTAATGTAACGTTCGTAGGCTACGGTAGCCGCTTTACATTAGGTAGGCTATGCTTGTTTGCCTCCCGACGCAGTATAAAAAAACTAGATTTTTGTACGTAGTTGGGCGGTATATAAACGTATGGGCCACATAATGTAATATGGTTACCGTAGACTTTGATCGCTTGCAATACAGGCATTACTCGTACGTTGCCAGTAACATTAACACGGTAACTACTCAGGAGCTTACTGATAACCTCATTCAGTCTCAGGAAAACTACAATACTCCAGAGAGTTAATTGGCTGCAGTTTTCTGTGAACATCCAGACCGAGACAAACAGACATGACCGTGTCTGTTTGTCACACAAATGTTTGACTTGGGAATCGAACCCATGAGCGGTGGCTGGTATAAGTGTTTCTAAAATATTGGAGGAGTTCCTTTATAGCTATAAGAACGTCGCTGTATATTTTTTTACCATAAATGCAAATCAGTGTAATAAATACAAATAATTACATAACATACAGACATATTTCAACTTATGAATAATAAAACTACACCTATTCGAAAATACTTTTTGTTTAATTATACTCCTAATTGGTTTCTTACGTTGGTAACAGAAAATCCTAATGGCTCGGTTACCAAAGTTGCGTAGAAATTGTTGTCTATAGATTTTACGACGCTTATAATTTCCAAATCTATGAATTTTTATCAGTGCTGTTTAGCAATAAACCTAGATTATGTCAGATTGAATCTATGTCCTGCTTAAATTTGGTCATAGGATTTTAAATATTGAAGTAATTACCACTAATTTATATTTGGAAACTAGCTACTCGACCCAGCTTCGCACGGGTGATACAATCGTTACCAAACTTCACAGGATCACCTGCTGGGCTATCCTGAAGATTCACTGAAAATTTCATCAAAATCTGCCAAGCCGTTTTTGAGTCCATAGAGGACATACAGACAAACATTCATTTTTATATATAGATATAGCCAACTTGAAACCCTACAAATAACGGCCGTGGCATCAAAGATTTGTTATCTATCTATCTATCTATTCTATCGGTATAGGGATTTGGCGTAGAGTCGTAGACTGGACATAGAAATAGAATATACACATGGCGACAAAACAAGTTACACTTGCAGTACTATTTTAACTCTTAATGACCGTACCGATTGTTAACCGTACTGTTTGACCGTACAAAAGCCAAACAGTCTAGTTCGGGGTGCCTCTGTGTGTACACTCGTTATTTAAATGTTACTGGAAAATTTAAATTACAGAATGTCTTCGCCTCAGCTTCTATTTTAAGCCTCTATCCAGGTTTGCATAAATGGAATTTAATGTCTAAGCTGTTCCCGCGACCTCGTCCGCGTGGAATTTAACAAAAAAGTTATTGTTCAGTTCGCAGAGATTACGATAACTTACTAATAAGCAGAGTAAAATAGCGAACAGCACAATAATAATAGATATGTATTATGTACTTCGTCCGCGCGAAATAGTTATTTTTTATTATTTCTTTATATTAATAAAAATAAATAATATTTCTAAAATAAAAGTAGCCTAAGTTACTCCTTATTACATCAGCTATCTGCCAGTGAAAGTCCCGTCAAAATCGGTCCAGCGGTTTCAGAGATCAGTCGGAACAAACAGGCAGACAGACAAAAATGGTAAAAATATTCATTTTGGTAAATGTACCGTGTATATACATCCATATGCATTTAGTAAAAAGCGGTTATATTAATATTACAAACAGACACTCCAATTTTATTTATCTGTATAGATATATACCTAGTCCCAGCGACCTATCAAAGGTAGACACGTTATACACCAACATTATTGTATTTTAAAATGGCGCAAGTAGTACTATATCTACGTACAGTTATTTATTATGAGACTTTGCTTTAATAAAGAGACAAATGATAGGGCATACCTGTCGTTAGAAAGAGATGAATATATATCTTAAGACATTTATGCTTTGTGGCGACGGCGGGGAGTTCACCCTCACACGCTGGAACCGCAATGGTCGCGTACCGTGCGGTTCCAGAGACGTTTTCTTCCGAGAACTCTCAAACTGTGGAATGAGCTCCCCGCCGAGGTTTATCCAAGGGAATTCTTCAAGATATGCGTGAAGAGGTTTCTAGAGGATCGGCAACGCATGAGTGACACCCCTGGGTGTTGCAAATGTCCATAGGCTACGGTGACTGTTTACCATCAGGCAGGCCGTATGCTTGATTACCAGCTTAGTGGTATAAAAAACACGTATAGTAGCGACGCGAGAGCGTGGCCAATTGAATGCTAGTTGGTCAATTACCTTACTTTCGTATTGCCATTCTAGAGCGTGTACGACGTATCTATAACTATAAAAACATGTTAGCCTTCTCCGGCCATAAGTTCTCTAAAGGTGACATTGAGCCACTTACGCCCAAAAACTTTTAACTTGTGTAGACACATAACGAACATACAGTGGTGACACTCTACTACTATCATAACACACACATACAACAACTTCTAAAAAAATACATTTACACTCGAATTAATTATTTAAATGACATAGAAAGACTATTGTAATAATGGTCAGCAACAGGTAGCAATACTAACGTAACATTATGAAAAATACACACATTCATGAATGCACTCTTGTGGACTGTAGCTTCTATATATATATATTTTATCATTTTTTTTCTTTTCTTTTTTTTTATTGTGTAAATTTAATGTATTAAATTCCCCTCTACTATACAATATTTTATCATATATCGAATATCCTACTAATCCTACTAATATTATAAATGCGAAAGTTTGTATGTATGGATGGATGTTTGTTGCTCTTTTACGCTTAAACGGCTGAACGGATTTGAATGACATTTGGCACGTAGATAGATTATGATCTGGATTAACACATAGGCTACGTTATTTGACTCCACGCGGGCGGAGCCGCGGGCAGCAGCTAGTATATAATATTTCCCTCGCCGCAATGCAATATTTTTTTAAAGGTATTTTTTAAGAACTGTAATATTTTTTGTTGTATTTTCTGTAATATTCATTTGACGCCCACGACACAGGCCTAACCTAGTGTGAGGTTAGTCGGATCTGTTTGTAACCTATTTTTTGAAATAAAGTTTTTATTATTAGATAATATCATAAATATACATAAAAATACCTAGTCCGGCCATAAGTTATGTTACAAATGAATACTTATGCATTTATTTTTTTATGAATTAATGTAACCGAGGTGTGAAAGGATCGAGTCATAAGGCGCTCTGTTCTCTCTGCCTACACCCCAATGTATTTGGCGTTATGTTACAGACAGATAGTAAGTTACTTGTTATATATTCCTACTAATCATTAACACTCAGAATGTTTTTCTTGTTCGCGTTATCCCGTTTCTTAATCCATTAGGGTTGGCGGGATCCGTTACCTAAGCCTAAGGATTTGGTGAAGACATTGATTTTTAAATGGAGCGATTACCGTCAGACCTCCACAACCCAAAGGGAAAAACCAGATCTTTCATAGATAAGGTCACACGTCTTTCGAAATACAATTTCTTGGACGTGCGGGTTCCCTCACGATGTTTTCCTTCACCGCCGAGCAAGTGATAAATATATACACTAGTAAATAACAGCAAGCTGTGTAGGCAGAGCTGATATTTTATAAATTTAAAAAATATTTCAATATTATATTTTCAATTTTTTAATTTTTTAAAAATATGTATATGTAACCCTGTACGACATCTAGCGACGAGTGCTGTTACTTTTTCTGTTGATGGGAGTGCAGTGCAGACTCTGCACTGCAGAGTGGCCGGCCATACGTTTTCCCATATGTTTTTTTTTCTAATTGGAACGATTTTGGACCGTTCTTCCTCACCAACGAACATTTAAATTTCAAATTAAAGGATACAAAACTACAATATGTTAGCTATTATTGTGTCGATTTTGGAGTTTCTCACTATTACCGTCTAAACGCTAGCTGGATGACATCAGTCTACCCCAAACGACAATTTTGAGGGTAATGTGGCTCCGCTGGCTATCGCAGCTCTGCCAATAAATCTGAAAACATGAATTTTAGTGGTACATGCCCCCGCCGGGATTCAAACCCGGGACCAGTTAGTCAACAGGCCGGTTCCTTAGCCACTGGGCTATCACTGCTCACACACAGAATATTGTTCCATAAAATGTGCACAGTTAGAAGATCACGCTTAACAATGGACGTTCGATTATAAATCTTCTTGCGTATGCCATAAGAACGATACAAAGGTCAAAGTGTACGTTAGACGTGCACTTAGCTGTGTGTACGCGGTGAGTTTATTTTTAAGGCATCTTATCCAGTCAACCCTCAAAGGTAGCAAAAGAAATCGTTGGCTAGTGACAAAGTAGAAGTAACAGGTGCAATATGTTGCTAAGAATCAGCAATTTACACTTCAAAGCACGTGTGTATTATGTAAAAAGACTAAATGCGCTACACTTCATTGAAATTACGAAGTCCCATCGAAAATTAATACGTATTTACTCTAATAAACTCAAATAAATTTCTCTATAAAGTCAAGAATGCATTTTTTGAAGTAAAACTTCTTCACGCACGCTTGAGTAAGCTTGGAGTAAGCTGGTGAATGCGTGATGAGAGCGTTACGAAAGGTGTGATCGAGCGAGGCGAACGAAAGTTGAGAGGGAGATATAAGTTAGCGAAGGTAGAAAGAGAGAGAGTTCCATTTCGTATATTACTGTGGGGCCAAGAGAGCGAGGTGCGAGCACACATTTTCTTTCTCTTTCTCTCATAGCGAGTTAAGTTTCGTATATCTAAGACACAGTGCAGGCCTATTGCCTGTATCACACTATGGAGCTAAAGAAGTTTTACTACAGTCGTGTGGTCTAAAGCACACTCGTGTTTATACAACGCCCACTTGCAAAGCGGTTACAGTAGCCCATAAACGCTTGTAAATCATTAAGTATCACTAGCATGATGCCTGCTCTTCTGCTGACACAGCAACTTATTAAGTGCTTACTGGTGACCTCACTCACATGCAGGAATATAACAACCCTTGCGCTTTATTTGCCTGCGTACACAAATCAGAATACACCAATTTAGTGGTACATTCTAGGATTGGAAATGGGGGATCTAGTGATATTGATTGAATAGAGCTCTATTACTAATTTTGATTTTTGAAGTAAAACTTCTTTTGCTTGACTTGGGGAGTAAGCTGGTAAATGCGCGACGAGAGCGTTACGAAAAGTGTGATCGGGCAAGGCGAACGGATGTTGAGAGGGAAATATAAGTTAGTGAAGATAGAAAGGTTTCGTATATTACTGTGGGGGCAAAGAGAGATGCGAGACACATTTTCTTTCTCTCATAGTTCGTATATCTAAGACACATTGCAGGCCTATTGTCTGTATCACACTATGGAGCTAAAGAAGTTTTTTTACTACATCGCTCAGGAGGCATACAAGCATACGGCCCATCTGATGTAAAGGCTACCGTAGCTTATGAACACTTGTAACACATTAATGATCACCCGCGCGATGCCACTAATACAGCTTCTCTTTATTAGCTTACTGGTGACCTCACTCACTCGCAGGAATGCAACAACCCTCCAGAGAGTTGTTACTTGGCTACGGTTTTCTGTAAAGTGGAGGTACTTCCCCAGATGGGGCTGCTTTGATTCGCCCTACCTTACTTTAAACTACTCAGACCATGGCAAACATGCGCACAAATGTGAGACATGAACCCACGAGTAGAGTTGTCAAAGCAGTGTTATCAACCACTGCACCACCGAGATCGTCAAAGTGTATTTTGTATGTTAATGGATACAGCTTGCAAAACTCGAATTAATTTTGTAAGACGATGTAAACATATACAATCTTCGTTCATGGTAGTAATTATTCATTAAGAGAGGTAGGGCGCATCGAACCCCGTCTGGGAAAGTACCTCCGCCTCACAGAAAACCACAGCCAAATAACAACATCGCTGGAGGGTTGTTGTGTTCCTGTGTGTGAGGGAGGTCACCAGTAAGCTCCTAAGGAGATTTTTTTTATACAACTAGATTGGCAAACAAGCAAGCGGCCCGCATCAGATGGTAAGCAGTCTACTGCCGCTCGCGACACCACGGGGATGTTACTCGCGCGCTGCCAATCTTGTGACCTAAGGATGTTACGTCACAGTACCCAGTAATTTCTCTGCCGTATCTCACCTTTCAAACCGGAACACAGCTATTTAAATATAGCTGCTTGGCGGTAGAAATAGGTGAGACAGAGGTACCCATGCAGACGACTTGTGTACAAAGTCTCCCTCTGGTAAGTTGCTGTGCTAGCAGCAGTGGACGCATCGCGCGAATGATACTTAATGTATTGCGAGCGATCATAGGCTACGTAACCGCTTTCCAACATATGGGCCGTATGCTTGTGAACCTTCCGACGTTCCGACTAACTTGATATACAGACAAAACGGGGTGTATTTTATTATACATAGGTGTACTATGCAAAAGATTCTCGTATTTCATATATTACTGGCAATTTGTGTAGTCTATTCTGTTAGACTGTGTATATGTGGACAGCTCGATGACGTCGTTGCGTGTCAGTTTAACCGAACACGCATGTTAAGCAACGTCGACCGCAGCCTGTCTATGGATGGGTTTATCCATATCGAGTTTCTCCGTTCTTCGGTGGGCACGTTAAGCCGTCGGTCCCGGTTGTTGTCAATAGATGACAGTCGTTAAGCTAAGTCAGTGTCCCTCGCGCGGCTTGAAAACACTGGCCTCCGCCAATCCGCATTTGAGCGGCGTGGTGGAGTATGCTCTAAACCCCATCGTGAAGGGAGACCCGTATTCCTGCAGTGGGATGAGTAAGGGTTGATGTGGTGGTGTATATGTGACGCGTGTAGAATCTATTCGTGTAGTGTCGTCATGGGACATCGTAATTGGAACGGAGTATAGTTGACCTACTACTGACATTTCTCTGTGCTGTGCTGTCGCTAAGCGTGTTTGCTCCAATATTATGCAAAATCAAGTCTCGAACGTTTTTCAACTCATAAATATTCAAGACTTTGCTATTATCTATGCTTGTGAATGCATTAATATTTATGCTGGACTAATTAGTTGACCCTACTTTACTTGCAATCGTCGTAGGTAGAAGGAGCTTTATGTATATATTTTACGAGCTCGGTGGTGGAGTGGTTAGTAACGCTATTTAAACATCAGGGTTCGATTCCCACACAGATCCAAGAGTTGTGTTCATGAACATATCCGTTTGTCTCGGTCTGGGTGTTTTTAAGAGAGCGTATCTACGCAGCCCGTTTGGGGATGTACCTTCACCTCACAGAAAACCGTAGCCAAATAACAATTCCCTAGAGGCTCCTAAGGAGTTGCTATGTTAGCAGCAGGGTAGGCATAGCGCGAGTGATACTTAATGTATTACAAGCTTTCATAGGCTACGGTAACCGCTTTACAACAGATGGGCCGTATTGTATGCCTTCCGACGTTGTATAAAAAACATATGTCTCTAGCGCGAAGCCACCTCTGCTGCTAACACAGCACTATAATACAATGTATAAGAGGTATTCCTTGATGTTGTATACGTCCATTGGCTTCGTAAGCCACTGATTACCAAAGGCAGTCCCTACGGTTGCTTGCCACTTAGTGGTATAAAAGAAGTTGGCCGTATATTTGATTACAAACCTAGTGAAAGTTAAACAATGTACCTGTTTCATTTTTAACCCCCGACCCAAAAAGACGGGTGTTATGAGATTGACCGCTATGTGTGTGTTTGTCTATATGTTGACAGGTAAACCGATTTGGATGTGGAGAGCCGATTTTCTAGCGGTAGTTCTTAGATATGTTTTATCAAAATCGGTTTAGCCCTTTTGTTAGCTGCGGTAGGGATCTTAGACGCATAATGGGTATTCACATTACTTCAAACATATATGGTGACCTAAAATTTGAAACACCCATACATAACTACGCAAAATTATGTATTTCTTATGTAGCGGGTTTTTATGTATGTATGTATGTATATCTTCACGCCAAGTCCCTTGCGGGGTAGGTAGATTTAGAGAGAGCCGAGCGTCATAAGACGCGGTCCTTACATACTTCACTCGCTTCTATGACATTCATAGCTCTTTTCATGCACGCTCGCCGGTTCCTGGGGCTCCTGACATCACCTTCTGATAAAACACGACCAATTTGGTCATGAAAGGTTAGTCTCGGTCTTCCTCTGCTCCTACATCTTTCCACTTTTGCATTGTATATCTGTTTCGTCATTCTTTCTACATGTCCAAACTAACAGAGCCTGCCTTTTCTTATTTTATTATTCGGGTTTTTTTAAATATTTTTATTTTATTCTATAAGTTCTATAACTTCAAGCCAAATCCTTTGCAGGATAGGCAGATGGATCTGAGTGCCGCGTGACTCAATACTTACACACTACACTCGCTTCTTTAAGATTATTCATTGCTCATGTACGTTCGCCGGTTTCTAAGGCTCCTGACATCACCTTCTGACAGAACACGACCAATTTTATCATGGTAGGTAAGTCTTGGCCTTCCTCGGCTCCTACATCCTTCCACTTTTGCGTTGTACGTCTGTTTTCTTGTTCCTTCAATTTATTATTTTATTAAATCTGACATTCTCCAGGAGAACACAAAATTCATGCTGCTACGCAAGCGGAACCTAAGTCAATAACTAGTGTAGAATTGTATTCTATACAACATTCACTTCGCCATTGTTTTAAGTGGCAAAAAATTAATTTGAATTGAATTGGTAGTTATCGAAACAAATGTGAGAGTGTGGCAACACTGAAAAAGTGCATTGGACAATGAGTAATCAACTATGTGCAAGGAACTAAAGACTGCATGTCAAGTCTGTATTGTTGCGTTCTCGTGAGTAAGGGTACAAGCAAGTTTAACATAATTTCATCAATAATTTGCAGTAGGGGTTTTTTTTATAACAACTGGAGACATAAAAGCATACGGCCCACCGAATGCAAAGATTGACGAGCTCGGTGCCTCAGTCGTGAATGACGCGACTTTGACACCAACGCTAGTGGGTTCGATTCCCACACAAGGCAAACATTTGTGTGCATGAACATGTCTGTTTGTCTTGTCTTGTCTTGTCTTGGTCTGGATGTTTTAACAGAGGTAAGGCGCATCAAGCAGTCTGGGGAAGTACCTCCACCTCACAGAAAATCGCAGCCAAATAACAACTCCCTAGAGGGTTGTTGTGTTCCTGCGTGTAAGTGAGGTCACCAGTAAGCTCCCAAGGAGTTGCTGTGTAAGCAGCAGAGGAGGCATCGCGCGAGTGATACTTAATATATCGCAGGCGTTAATAGGCTACGGTACCCGCTTTACATCAGGTGGGCCCTACGCTTGTACAGCTCACGGCGTTCCCGACGTAGTATTAAAAAAAAAAAGCGGTTACCATGGAATATTTAAGCTTGCAATACATTAAGCTGCATACGCTGCTAACACAGCAAGTACTGGCACTTCGTCCGCGATTATTCCGTTATCCCGCAGTGGGTGCTTTATCTACTTTTTTTCTCGGCCTCTTAAGGGTCGTGTCGTGGTGTTGAATAGCCACGACACGACCCTAAGAGGAGATAATCTTGCTCAATTATATATATAATCAACTATCAAATGCCAAAATATTTTTTCAAATCCGCCTGGTAGCTCGAAAAATTTACGCGTTCAAACAAACTCTATCGCTTTATATAATAGTGTAGATATAGATGAAGTATCTTTTAATTAGTAATCAAAATGTAGCAAAACTGTACATAATGACTATGCATAATGGGGTAGTGATAGCTTACAATAAAATCTACCTAATATCCGGATTACACTTATTTATAATTATCACTTGCTCTGCGGGAAAGATAACATCGTGAGGATAACATTTTAATTAGATTAACATTGTTTAACGAAAAGGGATACATTTATCGGGATATAAATTCATGCCTAATATGTTTTTATAGTTATAGACATAGACGTAATAAAAAAAGCAGACACTGTCTCCCGAACTAAACACTGAAGCACCTCCATAGTAAGTCAGTTGCTATACGTACGAGCCGACACGCACACATTCATCCCATAGTAAGTCTACCGCCCGCCATTACGCACCGACACCTCGCCGCGTGATAACCTTGTCGAAAAATAATAATAAGGCCGTCGTGCGTAGTGAAGAGCAGTCGGAACCATAGTGGTACAATTAAAAAAAGCCAAGGGATTACTTTTCATAGGTAAGCAAGTGATTTTTCTGATTAACTAATCGTTTTCACTTAAATTAATTTTTGAAAACAATAAATCGACCGGTGTTGCCATAACTCACGTTTCCAAATTAGCGTAAATGTGTGGGAGATCATTTTTCTTTTGTTCTCATGTAATTCTTACTTAATTCAGATACCTAATTTTGTTTAAACAGACATATAAACTTACATCCTATGATTCTTTTACTGAACAACTATTATTCATACCTTTAATATTTTTTAGATTTCCATCGTCAAACGATGCATGGAAGAATGATTGGGTACAAATCATAAGAGAGTCCAGAAAATAAAGCGGCTTGATTCCATCTAGATCCAGAGTAGAGTAATATGTAATATACATTTTGAGGAGTGGCTGCCGTCTTCTGTGAGGTGGAGGTACTTCGCCAGTCAGGCTAACGTGCCCTACCTCTCTATCGCCAGAGCCTCGTCTGGTCATTTTTTATTTCAAACAAGTATGCATCTGTTTGTCCTACATAATAAAAGGAATATGTAATGTTATATTTCATGTGTTTAATTTATTTTCATCAATACTTATTTTAAACAACACAAGTTACAAATCAACGGTCCATAAAATTCGAGTTTCGAAGACAGTAACGAATCATATAATTTTTTATTTCTTTTTAGTTAAAGAAATGGGAAATTTTCTTCCATCTAGCAACCCACTTGACACTCACACATAGTTACATGCCGCCATTGTGGTGCTTCAGTTGTTTCTTAGCGAGATTCCGTCTGTATTTTTTATTACGTCTATGGTTATAGATACGTCGTACACGCTCTAGAATGGCAATACGAAAGTAAGGTAATTGCCCAACTCGCATTCAGTTGGTCACGCTCTCGCGTCGCGACTATACGTATTTCACCATAAAGTATAAAATTTATACGTGACCAACTGAATGCGAGTTGGGCAATTACCTTACTTTCGTATTGCCATTCTAGAGCGTGTACGACGTATCTATAACCATAGACATTTAATGGCCTATGATATATATTCATCTCTTTCTAACGACAGGTTTTGTCTCTTTGTTAGAGCAAAGTGTCATAATAAATAACTGTACGTAGATGTAGTAGTAGTAGTTTAAAAAACTATAGTGATGGTATATAACGTGTCTACCTTTTGATACGTCGCTGCTTCGTGCACGATTACTATTGGAATTGAAAGATTAAATGATATACCGTATTCGAAATACAACACATACAATCATCATCATCAGCTCAGCCTGTATTCATCCACTGCTAAACATAGGCCCCGCCTCTAGAGTACCACTTGTCTCGACCCTGTGCAACCTGCATCCATCGACTCTCTACAAACCTCTCGAGGTCGTCGCTCCATCTAGTGGGGGGTCGTCCCACACTGCGTGCACCAGTACGGGGACGACATTCGAGAACCTTTCTTCCCCAGCGATTGTCGGCTCTACGAACTATGTGGCCGGCCGACAGCTACTTCAGCTTGCGATCTATGTCGTTAGTTAGTTCCACTGCGGATATATCTTCTGCTTCTGGTGTTTCACCGAAATGTATGACGGAATTGAATAGCTTCTGAAGCTTCTTTCAGAAGCTCTGCCGTAATTCCGTCCTCACCTCCTGCCATCATCGTAAACCTTTCTGGTAGGTCAGTTAGACGAGCACTCAACCGGCAATCCAGAGGTCGTTATATCAAAGCCCACGTAGGCGAGTGAGGTCAATTATCCGCATTATTTTTTTTAGGGTTCCGTACCTCATAAGAAAACGGAACCCTGATAGGATCACTTTGTTGTCCGTATCTGTCTGGCAAGTGTTTTCTCGGGGATGGGTGGAGTCATGAAGCTCAAATTAATATCAAATTCTCAGGTCTGCAATCCTTTCGAGCAGTAAAAAACTTCTAAGTCAACGCAATCAAAAGATACGGCCGTTTATGTCCGGTTTATGCCGCAAATTTTGACACTCGCAATGGAATCAAAACCTATAGGGTTATTGACTTTCCATTGATCTAGAAACAAATCAGAAAACCGTAAATTTGTAGTAACATCACAAAAAATTGTTATGCGAAATTAATTTGCGAAAATCTTCGAGACGCGATTCCCATGTTGAACGAACTACTCGTATTTACATACCTACAATTTTGTACGGAACCCTCGGTGCGCGGGTTGAACTCGCACTTAACGGCATTTTTTTACTAAGTTACTGTAAAATTTGTCAATGCCATCTGAACTTGTATGAATGTTTTATGTCCATTTGTTCGTGACTTTAAATGTGAAATTTCAATTGTAAGGGCGGTCAACGAGACGAGATAAAAACGGTAAGCACTTTACTGAGTTTCGTTATGCTACGGCCACACCTGTGCGTATCGTCGCGAAGCAATGCGTGCCGAAGCTTCGTATATTTTGTGCGCTAAAAAGTTATCTGAGTTAACGCTGTGATCATATTAGCGACTTCGTTATTTTACATGAACTATCGCGCGATAATCCAAGATGGCTGTAACTCAATTAGTTTTTAAACTGTGATTCAGATTTTTTGGATCCCATATGATGGGTGCAGCTTAAGAATTATGTAAAAATTCTAAGGCCATTTCGTCGCTCTATTTCATTTTTACTTTTAACTACAGCCATCCGTATGCGTGCGAGCTAATCGAAAGCTACCGTCGAAATGAACAACGCTAGTCTGACCACGCTGCGTGCTACGTTAGCGCGCTAAAGCTCCTTGATGTACCGCCATCCGCACGATAATTTACACCCAGCCCGAATTTTCGCGACGACAGCCGATAATACACATCTTCGTGCGTGCGTACGCAGGTGTGGCCGTAGCATAACTAAACTCAGTAATAAAGTGCTTACCGTTTTTATCTCGTCTCGTTAAATTTTGGTACGGGAATCATGTCTGTACATGAATTCGTCGCATTTGGCAGGTCAACTCTACAATTAATTAAATTTCAATAGGAACTAATAATATGATAACAAATAATCTATGCCTGTTTAAATAGATACATATATCTGAACGCATTATAGTTGATGTAGATCTGATATGTTTTTTTTTGTAATTTATCTGTTAAAAGGTATTAAATTTAAGTTACAAATTGGTCGTGTTTTATCAGGAATCGTGTATGATGAGAGCTTTGAAATTTAAAGAAGCGAGTGAGGTGTTTAAAGACCACGTCTAATGCCGCTCAGTTCTCTCTGCCTACCCCGCAAAGGGCCTTCCGTGTACATATATACAACTCTAATTAATACAGTAACACACAACTTGCTCAGTGAAGTCAAATACATGAATATTTGAAACGGATTGAGCACTCTTGTATTTATTTTAATCAGTAACATAATATTTATTACTAGTATTGGTTTATTCAGTCCAACAGTTCAAAGCTATCAAACATATCATATATATCTTCCGATAGTGAAGCCGATTTTTTTCGCTTCCTTCATCATCCGAGAGTTTCCGCAGTGCACACACAGACAATGAGTTGTTCAGGTTAGGTGATAGAGAGGATAGAGTTCACTCGTAGCTATGAAAAAAAACGGGTTGCACTCCGGGAGTGCCGGCAGAAGTAAAAACTTGAACGGTAACGTTTGTGCATTTTTAAATATTTTGGAATGGTTAGGTTAGTTATAGTTAAAATTTAACACTTCAGAACTATTACAATTATTTTACATTAAAAAGTTTATCTCTCAGAAAAATCAACTTTCATCTATAATTTCAACGACTCTTTCACCATCATCATCATCGCCAATCTCTAAAACTCAAACACACACGCACATTCGCGCAAGCGCCCTGCGCCGCTTAAACCAAACAGCGATGTTGATAAACTACGTTGAACGAAACGCGTAAGCGTCAAGAATTTCATGGCATTTACAAAGTTTTGGTCGCGAGAAAATAATGCCCTATGAACGATCTAGCGCTTCATGTTTTAATTGTTTAATTAGAGGTAACTAATGTTTTAGCGCTGCAGCGAACTTAAGTTCTAATTCTCACCAAAATCTTACGGTCAGGGTCACGTGTCCTGGCGCGCGTTTAAAATTTTGTACTCATCCCAAAAAATGTACAACGCCGCTAAAGAAGTTTTCACTTCAAAAAAACACGTCATCCATATCAACACGCAGAGTATAGCTTCTCACTATGCGGAACTTCTTGATACCTTCTCGTCCAAGGATATACACGATTATTTCCGAGACGTTTTTGAAATCTCTTCCGTCAAATCTTTATCCTTTGCCTGTTTTTTTATCTGATTAGACACGACAGGACCTGTGAACATATGGTGGAATTGAAGAATACCTTAGAAGTGGCATTCATTGTAATATTTTCTATGTATCTGACTCGGTTATTACGCGTAGCTAAGTATGATAGCGTATCGCTTGTAGTGTGCCCAATAATATCGCTTGCAGTGTCCCCAATAACATTGCACACGTACACCGGCACAAGGTGCGCCATCAGCAGAAATCGAGGTGGATTGCGTCAGTCGCCGATGCACGGAATATTCCTAAGTATTTTATACATTCATTATTGCATCTAACATCGATCTATAAAGGTATATGTAATTTAGAATATTTTTTAATTAAAGTAATTAATAAAGGTTGATTTTTCTTACAACCTTTGACAGGCTGTAACAATAGGAAGTCCTCATTTTGTTGCCAGATTTGGGACCGTGGCTGGTCCCAACGTAGTTTTTAAAGGTACTATAATACCTTTCTCGTTTACCGTTAGTAATTTGGGAATAGTCATAGACCAAACCTTGTTCTGGGCTCTTCAGATTGATGAAATCAGTCGAAAGGCGTTTGCATCTCTGCACTTGTTAAAACGACTTCAGATTTTTTTATCGGTTTCCACTAAAACGATGTTAGCTCGCTCGCTTCTACTTCCATTAATAGACTTGCTAGATAAATTGAAGCGCCTACAAAATTTACGCATAAGGTATGTGTATGGACTGAAATTTTTAATCATGACTCCTTAGACAGCTTGGTTGGTATTCGGTAAGAATTACGAGAAACTTCTATATTCTCACGTTGTTCTACAATGTCTTATTCAACCCATCGGCGCCGGCGGCTCTGGGATGTTTGAGAGAAAGGTTTCATTTTCGTGAAGTTGATGACCGTCTGCGATCGTGTGAACTTTGGATGTCCCCTATTATAACCATCACTCCTATACCAAATCTTTCACAATTTTTGCTGTTAAGATTTGGAACACTTTACCACTGGATATAAAAAATTCGCCTACCTTGGGATCATTTGGGAAATTGACGTTAAAAAGGTTCTTTGATAATACTGCTACGAATTGTTAGCTCATTAAAACTGGTTTTCTGATAATACATTAATGGCTTTGCTTTGTGTAATATCTAAATTTGACTTGTTCTTTTGACTGTAATTACTTTATTCCACCCTCGTGTATTTACAATCCTCTCAAATACTTTAAGGTTGGCTGAAAGAGCTCCCTTAGAGCAGGGTTTCTCAAAGCGGGGTACGCGAACCCCTAGACGTTCGCCGTTCGTCGGTAGGGGGTTCGCGACAGAGAGATTTACGTAGTGGTGGCTGGGTGACTGGCCGACACATGAGGAAGTGGGGCACACATTGAAACGCGATTTCTTTTTGCCAATGTGTTTGTAACCTTATTTTCTGCAACAGCCAATTTTTTATTATTATTTTCTTTAGATGGGGTTAGGAGTTCACTTTTATCTAAAAACTTTAATAGGTGTGGGTGGAACCGTAAGTTTGAGAAACCATGCCTTATAGGGATAAAACTGCCTTTCTACTACCACTTATGACTTTATTTTTTGTGTAAAATTGTTATTTTGTGCAATAAAGATGCATACATGATTTAATCATTGAGCAAGTTGTGTGTTACTGTATTAGACTTGTAAGAGTTATGAACTGTAGGGTACTCAGAATTCAAGTATACTACATAGATACTATCTACCTATGGTCAGCTGGAAGAGATTCCTGGAAGGAATAAG
Organism: Pyralis farinalis; assembly: GCA_947507595.1. Taxonomy (NCBI): domain Eukaryota; kingdom Metazoa; phylum Arthropoda; class Insecta; order Lepidoptera; family Pyralidae; genus Pyralis; species Pyralis farinalis. The sequence continues at coordinate 7,256,854 of OX382263.1, forward strand.
TCCGCCTTTGTAAATCATGTAAGTTTTATACTTTGTAATTAATTATGGATAACGCAATAAAGTTATACAAACAAACAAACAAACTTATTTACATTTAAAACTGCAACGTTATAAAGTACGATGCACGTCACATCCCCCTCCCGTACGAGGAATTAATCAGGCACGTATGCCTTAAGTTTACCTTAAGACCTTAAGTTTTGGTAATACTACGCAGTCAGACATCTCTACCATGGCAATCGGGGTACGCCGGGAGGCATATAAGCATACGCCCACTTGATGTAAAGCGGTTGCTAAGAACCCTTGCACCACATTAAGCATATATCGCGCGATGCCATCACTGCTGGTAACACAGCTACTCTATCTGACTGGTGACCTCACTCATTCACAGGAACGCAACAACCCTCTACGGAGTTGTTACTTAGCTTCGGTTTTCTGTGGGGTAGAGATACTTCCCCAGACGGGCTGCTTTAAATCGGTCCTTTCGTTTAAATGTCGCAAATACTAAAAGTAAGAAAATTTCGCGGTATGAGCGACCAGCCATACGCTTTCTCTATTCGTTACCTACACGTTTGATTTTTGTAAACCAAAAACAATTCATAATTAGTTTGTAAAAATTATTATATATATTCCATTATTTTAGCTTTAAAGGCTCTAAAAATAATAAGTACGTCTTCTTGTTACTTGTCCAAAAAACTTCTAATTTATCTATCTGTCTATTTACACGTGAGAAGCCGGGGCGGGTCGCTAGTTGGAAATAACTAATGAACATTACGAGGGATGTGTTACGGACTCTTAAAATTGCCGCCTGGACGGCAAATAACCATAATCGTACTACGAAGGAAAGGAAATATAAAAAGATAATTGATGAACACGACGCTTGTTTTTTGATGCGAAAAAAATCACACGAATGATGAAATATACGGGATTGTATTGCGACCGTGCCTGCTTTAATTGGTAACATAGTAGCATAACATCCATCGTACTGAGTTGAGAACACCAATCACAATACACAGAATGCAAGCGTGGGTCAACTAGGCCAACATCAATATGATGTGTATAAATAATGTATGAAGTATCTCGGTTATTAATTAGGTTATACAATATCTCATTATTCTCTCTAGATCCAAAGCCAACCTTACTCGCAAGCAATGTAATTATCAAATCAGTCTAATTATAAAACAAGGCTCTGAAAAATCTTTACACAGCAATATTAAATAAACAGCATCAACCTAAGCCCAGTAATATAACAACCTCCTTCGTGATTTAGCTGTGATCTTCTGTAATTTACTTCGCCAGCGGGCTGTTCCTTCTTACGTGTGTATCCCGGTGTTTCTTAGGAACCGCTTTTCTCGTTTCTTTTTTTTCCTCGGCTTCTAAGGGTCATATAATGATGTCGAATAGTCTAACCTTCCTTAGGAATTGGGCTAACGAATGCAAAAAAAGTTTTCAAATAACACACCAGATATTAGCGCGTTCAAATAAGCACACATACGATTCATATTTAGATGTTTTATTTTATTAAACATGAGTGATTGATTACATAGATAACATAACATTTTCTTTTGATACACACAACATCTCTATTTTTGTACTTATGTTATTGCAAAATAAATAATTTGAAAATTTTAAATTTATTATATAGATGTCACATAACTAAATTAGATCTACATGTTTGGGAACTGGAGCGTGCAAAAGTTGAGTACTTACATGCACATGCCTTCAAAATAGAATTTAATATTCTCTATTTGTCGAGTTAATAGTAAAGATTATAGTATAGTATTATAGTCGGCAATGCCCCAATTTTCTCCGCGTGTATTTTTAATTAGAACAAAGCCTTATTTGTATATGCCTAATGATCTTACATTTTTATGCCCGCGTACCCACATTTTAATATGACCCTTGCAGCAAGGTCAAATCATATTGTTTTGGTGTTCCGCAAGGTATCATTTTCGGTCCTTTGTTTTAAACAATGTAATGGACAATGGACGAATACACTAGTGGCATTGTTGTGTTTATACAATAAAGGATTAATAGAAGTCATCGCTTTCCACCCGCGCCATTTCCACCCATCCCAATGGAATTCAGGGATGCCTCAACAATTTGGCAACACAGACAGTATTTGTGTTCGAAAAATACCAACTTTATTTGGTTAAATTTACACGGCTTTGTGACCAATACATTCAGAACTTACAAAGTAAAGCTTTGTTAAAATTAAGGTTATCAGCTCGCTTAATATTAACAGGGTACCTGTTAATATTAAGCGAACTGATAAATTCAATCAATTGCAATGAATGAGCAATCTATACTCGTAATATAAATAGAGGATATTGTTATGTTACTAGATGAAGAAAAGGGAGTATTAAAAGCGATACTAATTTAATAGGTCTATTTTATAAAATATAATAAATATAAAAAAGGGTTCACTTTAAGTTCGGCTAAATAAGGTCTTTAAGAACTCGCGCTTTAATTTGTCTAACCGGTATATCACTGATAGAATCACTGGTGGGTGTACTTAGTGGCCGCCGGCTATAGTGGTCGACGACTGTAGACGGCAGGTTAGCGTGCTAGCCAGCACGCAGATCCAGACGTAGAAGTTGTTGGTAATGGTGGGGACCGCCTTACGGACCAACACCGCAGCGGTATGTTTGTCAGCCGCCGTAGTCCACAACAGGGGCTGCAGGTATTATAATTTTTAGATTAGTTAGACGTCCGCAAATTATCGAGTTTGGAAAAGGTAGTAATATCCCGAGGATTCACCACGTAGCCCTCGGCAGGAGGCTGGTAGTCTCAGACGTGGTGCACTGAATCTCTACTTCTCGAAAGCTTCCTCCAGAATGACTTGTTTTCTGTTTTCCGACACTAAAATATAATATTTTAAAATTTTGAATTACAAATCAATATTTTTGACAAATTGTCATAGACTAAACAGAGCATGCAAAGAAAAGATTCTATATAAATCATTAAATAAGGTTATAACATTACAATATCTGGGTCTACTAGTCGAATTTGTAATATTATTTTTCAATGTACTCGTACATAGCCCAATCCTAGAGGAAGGTTATAGACTATTTATTTAGGCGCAGAAATGGGTTTTGACGAGTTCGGTGGCGCAGTGGTTAGTAACTCTTCTTTGACACCAAAGCTCGTGGGTTCTGAATATTTGCGTACTTGAACATGCCGATTTGTCTTGGTCTGCGTGTTTTAAGAGAGGTAGGGCGTATTAAAAACCCCGTTTGGACAAGTACCTGTACCTCATAGAAAACCGCAACCAAATAACAACTCCTTGGGGGGTTGTTGTGTTCCTACGAGTGAGTGAGGTCACTAGTAAGCTCCGAAGGAGTCGCTGCGTTAGCAGCGCAGTAAAGGCAACACAAGAGTGAAACTTAATGTATTACAAGCGTTCATAGGCTACGGTAGCCACCGACAGGTAGGCCGTATGCTTGTATGCCTTCCACGTTGTGTAAAAAAGAACATGAGAGTGGGACACCCTAGTTGCTTAACCTAGCCCACTCAACCATAACCGCTATAACTAACCGTGCAGTTACATGTAAATGACCGAATGTGTACAACCGGAAGTGACGTACCGTCCTGTACCTGCCATCAGTGAACCTGAAATTGTATTGTACAGCGTTGTTATAATGCGTATGGCTCATAGGTAGCTGAGTCATACCTATTGCTACCTCTGTGGTTGGTTCCTTACTGTGTTATTAATGTGAAAGTTTGTGAGAATGTATGGATGTTTGTTACATACGGCTTATGACTGTATTTTAGATTTTAGCCTATTAACAGTTGTATACAATACCTTGAGTACCACCTCTGCTGCTAACACATTAACTTATTTCCGATTCCTTTGGAGCTTACTAGTGACGTGAGGTCGCCAGGAAGCTGACATGCAGGAACACAACAACCCTCCAAAGAATTGTTATATGGCTGTGGTTTTCTGCGAGGTGGAGGTACTTCCCCATGCTTTAATGCACCCTGCTTCTCTTGAAAACACCCAGACCAAGACAAACAGAAATGTTCATGCACACAAATGTTTGTCCTGTGTGGGAATCGAACCCACGAGTGTTGGTCCACTTTGACAGTCGCGTTAATAATTAACCGCGGCGCCACCGAACTCATGAAAATGTATGGATTACGATTATATACGGCTTACAGCTGTATGACTTTGGGTAAATTTGGGTGAAGCACGCAAATACTTTTGACAACGTTTTTGGTGGTCGTGGGGTATCTTCATGCGCAGTCAAATGGTTTATTGATTTGTGCTTCTGACCAGTAATTTTAATGACAGTCCAATTCCAAGCTGTCTGTAATATTTCGTAATCACGGCTGTAATTCGTTCAATATAGGATTAAATCTTTTTACTTGAGCCTAACAAGACATTTTTCAACCAAGATCAAACTAATATTGCGCTATTGTCGCAAATAGTTTAATTCCAACAGTGATTTATTGGAATTGGTTTCTAGAGCAGTGGTTCTTAACCTTTCAGTGATTATCACCAACCCACTAATGTGATTAAACCCCTTTAAAACTAGATCCATCTTCTTCACGTACAAAAAGCTTTTAAATTATTCTTTCTCTAATATCGAATTTTCCCGGTACTGGATCTACTCCGGTATCGCGAAAAATAAATTCGATTTCAGTATCAGCACTGAAATCCCTAGATGCAACCCACAATCTGATTAAAAAGATATGATACACACGGACGTAACCTTTATGTATGTAGATATATAAAAAAAATTTACGCTCAATTTTCAAAATATAAACAAAAACTAAATTGAACAAATTACAGCCGTGATTACGAAATATTACAGGCAGCTTTGACATTGGAGTTGGACAGTCATTAACAATAGCATCAGAATCACAAACCTATAAACCATTTGACTGAAAGTTGTATTTTAGCGCCTAATATCTTTGCGATTCAAGCCTACTGACTTGTGGAGAATATTTTAACCAATAAGCCGATAAGCGCCGCGAAGTTGATCTGCGAACTAGCCAATAAGAGCTGCACGTTCTACTTTGCCCCCCAATTTCGTAGCGGCGAATTGAGTTACTATGTAATATACGTCTCTTCAGCTCTCCACAGGTTACTTCCTTCGAAAACATTATACTTAGCCTGCTTACTATCCATACTCCATGTCTCGGCATAATAGTACGTTGCATTTCGGCAATATTGTAAAGTGCCGAAGCATAAAGATACATTATAATTTTATTTTTTATTCACGGGTATTATCCCAGTCATTTTATAGGCGTGCGCGGGGATATGGATCCAACGCGTAGAGGTCACTTTGAGAAGATTCATGTTATGTTGTACACCCACCGAGACTCGCTCCTAAAAATATTGATAGACCCATATATCTATGAGCAGGTCACGGCAGGTATTGGGACTATTGCGAATGTGTAGGAAATTATATTATTATCTATAAAATTTACATTACTCATTAACATTATCATGGAGAAATTCAAATTGACATTAATTTATTATTGATGTTTATTAAATTGACAATATTAATTGTTTAATATTACTTGCTTAACCCTTCGAAACTCGGGTGGTCGTATACGACCGCGAAATGTATGGCAAAACGTATATAACGGGTTCTGACTGCTCAATATTAATCGTTTAATGACAACATTGTATTCTATTTAAATTACTGAACTGTGTCAAGATTAGAATTAATTTTATAAATTACATTTTAATGAATTGTGAATTACCCATCTATTTGACATTGTACGTACATCTTGATAATCACCTACGGGTATGTTCACGAAATGAATAAATTGAATTAAATTGAAAGAACATGCTTCGGCCGAGTCGATGCGTAACTTCGGCCGGCCCTTCTAAGATTCTATGGTGCAACGGTGTTCATAATTAGAACAAGAGTTACTGATGGTTACTTAACCGATTCATCATCAACCTTCGTTTCACTTAACACAACGTTAATTAATTCTTGCATCCTACTAATTGTTACAGTGCTCTTCAAACCATGACTTCGGCCTACTTCTTGTGGTTTATGAGGTTTTACTCGACTGCGGAGATGGAAAGAAGGTTAATGTATACAATTAAGTATAGAATCCTCAAGTATAAGCAGATACCTTCACGTGTGTTCTACCGAATGTGCAATATATAGTGTATTTTTATATTACGTCAGGAGACATACAAGCGTGCGTCCCACCTGATGTTAAGTGGTTACCGTAGATTTTTTAGACCACGTCTTTTTTATACAACGTCGGGAGGCATATATGTATACGGCTCACTTGATGTAAAGCCATTACCGTATCCTATAAACGCTTGCAATACCTCTCACTCACCTCTGCTGACAACACAGCTACCCCTTAGGAACTTACTGGTAACCTCACTTACCTACTCACAGGCAAAAACTCTCCAGATAGTGGTTTCGATACGTTTTTCTGAGTTTGAGGTTGTTCCTAAGGCTTACTTAGGCAAAGACAAACATGAGACATGCTCATGCACACAAATGTTTCTATTATGCGGGAATCGAACACACGAGCGTTGGAGTCAAAGTAGAGTTACTAACCACTCAGATTATGGAGCGACTGTTGCCAGACCTCCATAAGACAGAGGGATAAAAAGAGGAAATGTAGTTTCTTAGACGTGTGGGTTTCCTCACTGTGTTTTCCTTCATCAAGCAAGTGGTAAATGTGAACATAAATCCAAAATCCAGCTTGTAATAGTAGTAGCTAGTAATGCTCGTGGGTTCGATTCCCACACAGGAAAATATTTGTGTTACATTTTTGTTTGTAAACATGACTGTTTGTGTTGGTCTGGGTGTCTTAAGAGAGGTAGGGTGCATCAATCAATCTTGACGAGCTCATAAATTTTGACGAGCTCGATGGCTCAGTCGTGAATGACGCGACTTTCACACCAACGCTCGTGGGTTCGATTCCCACACAAGGCAAACGTTTATGTGCATGAACATGTCTGTTTGTCTTGGTCTGGATGTTTTAAGAGAGGTAGGGCGCATCAAGGTGGGCCGTCTAGGGAAGTACCTCCATCTCACAGAAAACCGCAGCCAAATAACAACTCCCTAGCCCTCTAGCTCTTCTTGTTGCGTGTGAGTGAGGTCACCAGTAAGCTCCCAAGGAGTTGCTGTGTAAGCACAGAGGAGACATCGCGCGAGTGATACTTAATACATTGTTAACAGATTCAGGCGTTATTTTGTGAAAGTCAAATTTACATGCAATTTGATCTAACCTGCTTTGTGTGCTTCCGCCACCAATTAGTTCATGCGGCCTAGCGCCGGCCGGCACCCACCCACTACTGTTAGTGCGTGCTACATGCCGACGCTGCCATGGCTGCTCCGGTAGTCTGCCTCGGCTGCTGCGGTCGTCCGCCATCTGTAACTGAATCCGCATGCCCCCACCACCACCGTCGCTGCCACGACTGGCCTGGTCGTCGCTGCGACACGTGTTTCGCCTCTCCACGAGGCATTAATCGTAAGAATAACATGCTACAAGTCTCGTTAGTTGTACTTGTAGCATGTTATTCTTACGGTTAACGTCTACAACGCCAGGTTTGAGCCTGACCATACATAACCATAATATGACGTCAAATTTACAGCCATTTTCCAAAATGAGCTTTTGAAATTCTTTCCAATGTGAACACGAAAGAAGCTTTTCGAACACCAAAACTACAAAGTTACATGCTGCTTCCTGTTTACAAGATTAAATCTAGCTATTTTTAAGGGCATTTTCTTATTTTATACAAAGACGGGAGGCATGCAAGCATACGGCCCACCTGATATTAAGCGATTACCGCACCAGCGTTGGTGTCATAGTCTCGAGGTCGTGGGCGCGAGCTCTTAAAACTCAGACTTCCCCAGACGGGCTGCTTTGGTGCGCCCTACCTCTTTTAAAAATACCCAGACCATGACAAACCGACATGTTCATGCACACAAATGTTTGCCCTGTGTGGGAATCGAACCCATGAGCGTTGGTGTAAAAGTAACGTAACAGCGCGTTTCGCCACTGCGCCATCGAGCTCGTGAAATGCATGCTTCATTAACTTATTCGTTATTGTAGCCGACACGATGAGTTGGCTTTATAAGAATTAAATCGCTTACTATTTTATTGCCTTATTTACCTTTACTTGAGCAATGTGCTCATCCACTTATAACATCGAATAATGTCTAACATAGATATCTACTATTTGCGGATGATACTTCATTATAACTAAAATATGATAATAAATATGTTGCAATGTATACATTCTAGTAAGACATACTAGAATTTGTCTATATAACATATTTATAAAAAACCCAGTTGAGAATGCGCCAGCTTGCATTGCCAGAGGAACACCTGGCTCGTCAATTAAATAACAATTCAATTTTTTTTTAAGTTTGTCGGCCATTTTGACCATGTTCCTTAAGAGATGGGAAAGGTGTTCCTGAACATTCCTATTCTATTTTTTTATGCTGAATCCAAATCTGAAGTCAAAATTCGAATATTCGAAAAAACGCACAGACAAACATATAGATTTCATATAGGGACGGTGTCCCTGAATATGATGAATAAAATATGATAATAAATATGTTATATAGACAAATTCTAGTTCTAGTATGTCTTACTAGAATTTGTCTATATAACATATTTATTATCATATTTTAGTTAAAATGAAGTAAAGTAAAAGCAAATAGTAGATATCTATCAAGGGTATAATTTCGGAAGTCGTTTATTTGCAGTATAATCATCCGTGAACCAAGGAGTACCTTGTGTTATACCGGTGATTTTCAAATTGTATTTGAAGAACTTTTTCTTTTTGTTAGCGTTATCTCGTTTTTGTTTAATTCATTGGGATTGGCGGCGGGGATTGGTACTACTACTATACTACTATACTGATTGCTACCTATGGGTTTAGTGAAGATACTAACTTTTTTTCATGGAGCGATTGGCGTCAGACCTCCAAACCCAGAAGGTAAACCAGACCATTTTTAGGTTAGATCACGTCTTTTTATAATTTCTTGGACATGCGGGTTTCCTCGCGATGTTTTCCTTCACCGCCGAGCAAGTCATAAATACGATAAGTGATAATCCGAAAACACGAATTTAGTGGTACATGCCAGGATGTACCAGTCACCAGTGGCCATTCAACATTATTATATATTGATATTGAGGAATTAAGGAAGAAAAGCATGCATTATGACATAAACTAGTAAATAACAGCAAGCTGTGTAGGCAGAGCTGATATTTTTAAATTGAAAAATATTTAAATATTTTATTTTTACTTTTTTTTTTAAATATATGGAACCCTGTACGACATCTAGCGACGAGTGCTGTTACTTTTTCTGTTGATGGGAGTGCAGTGCAGACTCTGCACTGCAGAGTGGCCGGCCATACGTTTTCCCATATGTTTTTTTTTCTAATTGGAACGATTTTGGACCGTTCTTCCTTACCAACGAACATTTAAATTTCAAATTAAAGGATACAAAACTACAATATGTTAGCTATTAGTGTGTCGATTTTGGAGTTTCTCACTATTACCGTCTAAACGCTAGCTGGATGACATCAGTCTACCCCAAACGGCAATTTTGAGGGTAATGTGGCTCCGCTGGCTATCGCAGCTCTGCCAATGACAAGCCTTTACGGATTTTTCTGGTCACCCGGTATATGATTATTTCTAACAAAATTTAGTCATACAAAAAATCCACGCGTTGTGGTTCAATACAGATCACAATGAAATAAAGAGCAAACAATACAATATACTGCAAAAACAGTAAATACGACCTCCGTACGGCGCCATACCGACCGACATCTTTACCGTACCGTGAACGAGCATCGTCGTTCATTCACTCGATGGTTGCAACACCAGGCCCGTCACTCAATGCTGCTTTTAGGTAGCGGCAAAAAGTAGCAAATAATGAACACTGTATTGAACTTCCCCTCATGGAGAAGCTCAAGGTCGCTCAGCTGGAATACCAACATGATGGATTTAGAAATGAGGATATCCGCAGTAGACTAAGGTAGCCGCTTCTTCCTTGCGTTGTCCCGTTTCCTAATCCATTAGGATTGGCGGTGTTCTCTACTTGAGCCTAGAGATTTGGCGAAGATATACTTTTTTACATAGGGCAACTGCCGTGAGACCTCCACAACCCACAGGGAAAACCAGATCTTTCCCTGTGGGAAGAGGTTGCACGTTTTTCAAATATAATTTCTTGGGGATGCGAGTTTCCTCACGATGTTTTCTTTCACTATCGAGCAGGTGATAATTACAAATAGATGACAGTTGCTGTGTTAGCAGCACAGAGGACACTACCGCGATGTCATCTATGCTGCTAACACAGCAACTCCTTCGGATTTTACTGGTATCACACTGGCTCGCAGAAACATAACCACCCTCCAGGTAGTTGCTATCTGGCTGCGGTTTCCTGTGAGGTGCAGTCCCAGACAGATGCCTCCCTTTTTAAATAAATTATCAAAAAATAACAAAAACTTTGCCTGTACAATAAAAAATAAATTTAAGCTATGGGCGGGTACTATTCGAAATAAAAAGTAACCTATGACATATCTGTGAGCAATGCGGAAAATAGTCTATTTTTGAGGTAAACTTCATCTAAATTCATTCAGCCATTTTGTTTAGAATGCTAATAAACTTCCGAAATTATTAATAAATCGATCGTTATCTTAGCGTCAAAAATCAATCGAAGTAATCGATTGTCCATCGATATTTTGTAATATTTATTGAAATGAACATCGATTTTAATAGATTTTTTCAGTAATCGACAATTTTTTCACATAATTACTCTAAAATATATATTTTTTATACTACCTCGGGAGGCATACAAGCATACGGCCCACCTGAAGTAAAGCGGGTACCGTAGCCTATTAACGCTTGAATTATATTAAGTATCAGTCTGCTGCTTACACAGCAACTCCTTGGGAGCTTACTGGTGACCTCACTCACACGCAGGAACACAACAACCCTCTAGGGAGTTGTTATTTGGCTGTGGTTTTCTGTGAGGTGGAGGTACTTCCACAGACGGGCTGCTTTGATGCGCCCTACCTCTTTTATAACATCCAGACCAAGACAAACAGACATCTACATGCACACAAATGTTTGCCTTGTGTGGGAATCGAACCCACGAGCGTTGGTGTTAAAGTCGCGTCATTTACGACTCAGCCACCGAGCTCGATATATGACCATGATATAATAATGATTGAAGCTATTTGATACACGAACGCGGAAGTATGGTTCCAACACATAGAAGTATTCTAGAAGATTGTCGAGATATCAGCTGATAGTAATTACTTTCTTACCATTTTTGATATTTCTTTTTTTTAAGTTGACAAGTAGAAATAGCCGATGTGGTGCAAAAGGGTCAAATTAAAAAACGACGAGTGAAAGTATTGAAAAAAATCGGCGAAGTACGAGTCGGACTCGCGCACCAAGGGTTCCGTACCATTATCTATAAAAACGGCAAGAAAAACACGTTTGTTGTATGGGAATTAAATATTAAATATTTGTTTTATTTCAATTTAAATATTTATTGTTGAAGTAAATATACAACTAAATATTCTGTGAATATTTCAAGCGTCTACCTGTTGCCGTTATCAATATCGAGCAAAAACGACCAAAAATATCACGTTTGTTGTATGGGAGCCCCCTTAAATATTTATTTTATTCTATTTTTTAGTATTTGTTATTATAGCGGCAACAGAAATACATCATCTGCAAAAAATTCAACTGTCTAACTATCACGGTTCATGAGATACAGCCTGGTGACAGACGGACGGACGGATAGCGGAGTCTCAGTAATAGGGTTCCGTTTTACCCATTGGGTACAGAACCCTAAAAAATCACGTTTGTTGTATGGGAGCCCCCTTAAATATTTATTTTATTCTATTTTTTAGTATTTGTTTTTATAGCGGCAACAGAAATACATCATCTATGAAAATTTCAACTGTCTAACTATCACGGTTCATGAGATACAGCCTGGTGACAGACAGACGAACGGACGGGCGGACAGCGGAGCCTCAGTAATAGGGTTCCGTATTACCCGTTGGGTACGGAACCCTAAAAAGGAAGAAGTTGATAAATGTAGAAACAGCGAAATTCAATCTGTTCAGCTTTCTTTTTATACAACATCGGGAACCATACAAGCATACGGCTCACCTGATGGAAAGCGACTACCGCCGCCTATAAACTTTTACAACACATTAGGTATCAGCCGCGCGATGCCACCTCTGCTGCCAACACAGGCATTCCTTAGGAGCTTGCTGGTGACCTTATTCACTCGCAGGAACACAACAACCCTCCAGTTAGTTGTTGTTTGACTGAGGTTTTCTGAGGGGTGGAGGTAGATCCCCAGATGGACTGCCTTGATGCGCCCCACCTCCCTTAAAACTCAGACTAAGACAAACAGAGACGTTCATGCACACAAATGTTTGCCCTGTGTGGAAATCGAACCCGAGAGCGTTAATGTCTAAGTAGCGTTATTAACCACTGTGCCACTTAGTATATAGTCATAGTCTCTTTTGATACTGTAAAGTATAACTGTATTGTATTGTAACATCTCATAACCTAATTATTAACGATAAAAGCTGGGTCTTTGTCACATGTTACATTTGAGACCTTTGTCTGTCTGTCAGTTTGTGGCCTTGCTGCCACCACGAGAATAGACGACTGATTCATTTGATTTTTATTATTAAGTCAAGGTCGATGTGTTTGGGCTCTTAACAGCTTGGTCAAATTTAATTCTGGTTCTCATAATGTGGATGGAAGATTTTATACACCGGGATCTTGAAGCCCTTGAAACTACAGGGATCGAGCTTGAAGCTCTTGAAACTACAGGGATCGAGCTTGAAGCTCTTGAAACTACAGGGATCGAGCTTGTAGCTCTTGAAACTACAGGGATCGAGCTTGAAGCTCTTGAAACTACAGGGATCGAGCTTGAAGCTCTTGAAACTACAGGGATCGAGCTTGAAGCCCTTGAAACTACAGGGATCGAGCTTGAAGCCCTTGAAACTACAGGGATCGAGCTTGAAGCTCTTGAAACTACAGGGATCGAGCTTGAAGCTCTTGAAACTACAGGGATCGAGCTTGAAGCCCTTGAAACTACAGGGATCGAGCTTGAAGCCCTTGAAACTACAGGGATCGAGCTTGAAGCTCTTGAAACTACAGGGATCGAGCTTGAAGCTCTTGAAACTACAGGGATCGATTTTGAAGCTCTTGAAACTACAGGGATCGAGCTTGAAGCTCTTGAAACTACAGGGATCGAGCTTGAAGCTCTTGAAACTACAGGGATCGAGCTTGAAGCTCTTGAAACTACAGGGATCGAGCTTGAAGCTCTTGAAACTACAGGGATCGAGCTTGAAGCTCTTGAAACTATAGGGATCGAGCTTGAAGCTCTTGAAACTACAGGGATCGAGCTTGAAGCTCTTGAAACTACAGGGATCGAGCTTGAAGCTCTTGAAACTACAGGGATCGAGCTTGAAGCTCTTGAAACTACAGGGATCGAGCTTGAAGCTCTTAAAACTACAGGGATCGAGCTTGAAGCTCTTGCCATAACAATAATAAAGTTGCCAACCCTGACTTCAATCCCACAACGCTCACAGTAGAATAGAGCTTTTCTGCACCAGTGAGAAATACACAGAAAACAGCAGCCAAATAACAACTCCCTGGAGGGTTGTTGCATTCCTGCGTGTGAGTGAGGTCACCAGTAAGCTTCCAAGGAGTTGCTGTGTAAGCAGCAGAGGTGGCATCGCGCGAGTGATATTTAATATATCTCAAGCGTCAATAGGCTACGGTACCCGCTTTACATCAGGTAGCCCGTCTGCTTGTAAGCCTCCCGACGTTGTATAAAAAAAATACACATAAAGTCTGCGTAAAAAAGACAATATGGATTCTTCACGCTAGGTCTCTTCCGGAGTAGGCAGAGAGAACTGAGCGCTATAAGAGGAGGTATTTACACTCCTCGCTCGCTTCTTTAATATTCATAGCTCTTTTCGTGCACGCTCCCCGGTTCCTAGGATTCCTGACATCACCTTCTGATAAAACACGACCAATTTGGTCATGGTAGGTTGGTCTTGGTCTTCCGCGGCTCCTGTATCCTGCACTTTCGCATTGTATATATGTTTTGTCACTCTTTCTAATACAGTACTATATATTTATATATATATGTATACATATATAATAAACTGTACAATCAGTATAAGGCAATGTTAATTTCTACTAGGCGTTATCGCTTTCCCTAATCCATTGAGATTGGCGGAGTCCGCTACTTAAGCCGAAGGATTTGGCGAAGATATTGATTTTTACTTGTCGGACTAGTGACAATTACGAGTAATAATATGTACATAAATTCGATAACACGAATTTAATGTCACATGCCAGGATTGGAACCAAAGACCAGTTACTCAATAGGTCGATGTTAACCACCCGGCTGAAAAATAAAATATATGATGAACTGGTGTTTTTTTTATACCATTAAGGTGGAAATCAAGCATATGGCCTGCCTGATGGTAAACAATCACCGTAGCCTATGGACATTTGGAACACCCGGGGTGTCACTCATGCGTTGCCGGCCCTAAAATGATGCTTATCAAAAGTTACCCTGTATTGACAGACGCACATGGTGATAATACAGCAACTCCTTGAACTCACTGATAACTTCACACAATCGTAGGAATACAACCCAGGGAGTTGTTATTTGGCTGCGGTTTTCTATGAGGTGGAAGTCATTCCCCAGTCCAGATGCAATTTTCTGACGTAGAATTAGTAGAATTTTCAGATGTAATTAATTTTCTGATGCATTTTATGAGAGGTAGGACGCATCAAAGCAAAGTCTGGGGAAGTACCTCCATCTCACAGAAAACTGCAGCCAAATAACAACTCCCTAGAGGGTTGTTGTGTTCCTGCGTGTGCGTGAGGTCTCCAGTCACCTCCGAAGGAGTTACTGTGTAAGCAGCAGAGGAGGCACTGCGCGAGTGATACTTAATATGTCGCAAGCGTTAATAGGCTACGGTAGCCGCTTTACATCAGGTGAGTTTACATCATGCTTGTGTAACTCCCTACGTAGTAGGTACAAAAAAAACGTAAAATGAAAAAATGTTTCTCGCCTTGGAAATTTCCACATCATTAAATGAAACTTGAAAAAAAGAATTAAAACAAACCAAATGAGCTCAAATGCGAAACATTTCCTTGACTTTTTTTCCATATAACGTCGTGAGGTATACAAGCATACAGCCTAGCTGATGTACAGCGGTTACCTTAGCCTTTTTGACGAGCTCGGTGGCTCAGTCGTGAATGACGCGACTTTGACACCAACGCTGGTGGGTTCGATTCCCACAAGAGGCAAACATTTGTGTACATGAACACGTCTGTTTGTCTTGGTCTGAATGTTTGAAGAGAGGTAGGGTGCATCAAAGCAGTCCGTCTGGGGAAGTACCTCCACCTCACAGAAAAACCGCAGTCAAATAACAACTCCCTAGAGAGTTGTTGTGTTCTTGCGTGTGAGTGAGGTCACCAGTAAGCTCGCAAGGAGTTGCTGTGTAAGCAGCAGAGGAGGCCACGCGCGAGTGATGCTTATCCCAAGTGTTAATAGGCTACGGTACCCGCTTTACATCAGGTGGGCCGTATGCTTGTAAGCCTCCCGACGTAGTATAAAAAAAAGTCTATGAACGCTTGTAACACATTAAGTATCATTCGCGCGATGCCACCTCTGCTGCCAACTCCTTAGAATCTTTACTGGCGACTCACACGCAGGAACTTAACAACCCTCACGTTAGGGACTTGTTATCGACTGCGGTTTTCTGTGAGATGGAGGTACTACCCCAGACGGCCATGCTTTGATGCGCCCTACCTCTTTTAAAAACACCAAGACAAACAGATATGTTCATGCACACAAATGTTTGTCTTGTGTGGGAATCGACCTCACGCACCTTGGTCAAAGTAACGTAACATCGCGTTTCGCCACTGCACCACCGAGTTTCATTTCCTGGTTCCTTCATCGCGCAGATCATCGCGATGAAACTAAATTATTAATATCAACGGTATTATATAACTACAAAAGCAGTGATAGACCAGTGGATAAGGGGTAATTCCAGGCGGGGGCATGTACCACTAAGTTCGTGTTTTCGTATTTATTGAAGTGAAAACTTCTTTAGCGGGGTTGTGCACTTTTTGGGATGAGTAAAAAATGTTAAACTCGCGTCAGGACACGTGACCCTGATCGAAAATTCGTAAGATTTTGGTGAGAATTAGAACTTAAGTTCGCTGCAGCGCTAAAACCCGTTGTTTCTGTTATCTATGGCTAAAACATTAGTTACCTCTAATTAAATAATTTTCTCGCGACCAAAACGTTGTAAGCGCCATGAAATTCTTAGCGCTTACGCGTTTCGTTCAACGTAGTTTTCGACATCAATTTCAACATCGCTGTTTGGTCCGCATGTTTTTTTTTCATGTTTACACTTCTGCCGGCACTCCCGGAGTGCAATCCGTTTTTTTTTTACATATACTTAGTCTGGCCATAAATACTGTTCAATTAAAAATAGACAAAATATTACATTTCAGTTTGGACTCTGTCATTTCTATATGATTGTTCATTGAGTTTTCTCATTTTGGCGCCAATATTCTACAATATTTTGCGATATTAAAATGGAGTGGGATGATAAAGAGAACCGAATCGCTGTGATTGCATTACACAAAGTAGGTGTGGAGCCAAATGTAATTTTTAAAACTCTCCATACGCTTGGTATTAGTAAAATGTTTGTGTACCGGGCTATTAAACTCCTAAGGAGTTGCTGTGTTAGCAGGGACGCGGCGGCGTTGCGCGAGTGATATTTAACTTGTTGCAAGCGTACATAAGCTACGGTAACGGCTTTACATCAGTTGGGCCGTATGCTTGTATGCCCGCCGACGTTGTATAAAAAAATATGAAAATTTAAAGTAGAAGTTTGTAATGTCCCAAAAACAGTTTTTCACTAAATGCATATCATATTCACAGTACCAGAAAATCTATAGTTATACTTATAGAGTCGTACCCTTCGGATTGGGTATTATTTAGGGACATTATTATTTGACTGATTTGCAGTGCGTCGACCGGAGCAAGGAAGATACTGTTCTGTAAATTAGTCTTAGCTGTGTTTTCGCTTTTGTTATTTAGTATGTTTGTTATACCTATGAAGTAATTGTTAAATGCAGAAGCTATATCTTTTGGATCTGTAATTTCAGTACCATTATTCATAATTTTATTAATATAATTTTGGGTTTGTGTATTGCCAGATTCACTTTTAATAACATTCCAAGTCGCTTTACAAACATTTTTACTATTAGTTACATATTTCCGGTTTGCAATTCTTTTGGAACAGTCAGTACATTTTTTAAGTAATTTGTTGTATCTTATGTACTTTGAACGATTTGCATATGTTTTATTAGAATAATATTTATAGCTTAGTTTTCTTTTTGTTATGCAACTTTTTATTAAACCCTTCGAGATCCATTTTATCTTGGGAGAAACTCAACGTTTGATTCTGACAAGAGGGAAGCAGAGGTTGTATATAAGTATGAATAAAGCGTAGAATTCACCAAAAGCTGCATTAAAATCGTTATATTTATACACCTCAGAATATGAAAGACTACTGAGATGTGTTTTAAATTTATCTATGTTTTCCCTCGAATAACATCTTTTGTATATAAACACTGATCTATGGATGGTTTAATTTTTAAACCTACTTTAAATTTTAAGACCTGCGCCGTATCGTGATCTGATAACCACAACGGTAGTACACAACCCATTGTATCGGAAATGTTACTTATTATTAAATCTAGGCATGTTTTCCCTCTAGTTGGTTTAGTTATATGTAAATGAAGATGATATTTCTTTATAATGTCCCATAATATATAGTCTTCTTATGCGCACTGGCCGGTTCCTAAGGCTCCTGCAATCATCTGATAAAACACGATCAATTTGGTCATGGTAGGTAAATCTTGCCCTTCATCGGCTTCTACGTCCTTGTTATTTCGCGTTCTTTTTCCGTTTCCAATAAATGTAACTTTTAATTTGTAGTCTGCCTGTTTGTTCCGACTAATCTTTCAAAACAGCTGGACCGATTTTGGCGCGACTTTCACTGGCAGAAAGCTGATGTCATATGGAGTTAGTTAGTCTACTTTGATTTTAAAAAAAGAATGAGATTTCCATAGGAAAATAGACATTGTGAACAAATTCCAATTGCAAGTAAGACGAAGTCGCGGCGTCTGCTAGCTTATATGGTTACAGGTGAAAATTAATTGACGAGCTCGGTGGCGCAATGGTTAGTAACGTCGCTTTGACACCAACGCTGATGGGTTCGATTCCCATATAGGACAAATATTTGTGTGCTTGAACATGTCTGTTTGAACTGATCTGGGTGTTTTCTATGTATCATAAGTATGTATTTACAAAAGAAATGTATTTACGTATGTTTATAAGTTGCATAATACCCATAACACAAGCTTTGCTAGTTTTGTCTAGATAGCGCTGTATAACTTGTCAGACAATGTTTGACAACATTTTTTAATAAAGTTGTGATAAAAAGAATGCGCTATTTTCGTACTACGTTGGGTCACATACAAGCATACGGCCCGCCTGATGTGTAATGTTATGTAAAGCGATCTCTTCCAGAGAATCATACGACTGGAAGGGAGACAATTATTACCTAGCCAAAAGTAGGAAGGTGGCGCATTTATTACAATATTATTTTTCTTTGAATGTTAAAGACCGAGTGAAGTGTGTAAGGACCGAGTCATAAGGGGGTCAGTTCACTCTGTCTACCATGTAAGGCATTTGGCGTGAAGTTATAGATGGATAGATAGATTTTTGTAGGGGATTTTAGGCAATAGGCAAACAAGCATACGGCCCACATGTTGTTAAGTGGATAACGTAGCCTATAAGCACCTGCAATACAGTGGCGGCGCTAGGCGTAGGCGAGGTGGGCGACCGCCTACGGCCTCGCAAAAAAGGGATTTTTGTAATTTTTGTCATTATTTTACAAGTATTATTGATTAGCAATAACACTTGTAACATAAAATGTGGTTGTAATTATAACTTGTGTACAATTCAGCTCATTTAATTTAACATTTTCTTTCTGACTCGAAAATGAGAGGGCCTCGCAAAGCTAATGTCGCCGACGACCACGTTTCGTCTAGCGCCGCCACTGCTGCAATACATTAAGTCACGTGATCCCACCTCACTTGCACGAACACGACAATCCTCCAGGGAGTTGTTTGGCTGCGGTTTTCTGTAAAGTGGAGATACTACTGCTACGATGCGCTCTACCTTTCTTAAAAATGTTCAAGTGCACAAATGTTTGTTCTGTGTGTTGAATCGAACCCACGAGCGTTAGTGTTAAAATAGCGTCTGACTTGGTTTACTAGTTATCAATTCATATGGACCGTATATAGGACATGAAGCTATGGGGTAAAATGACATCTATAAGGTACCCGTTTTACCTATCAGGCACGGAACCCTGATAAAGAAATGGATTTATAAATCTGACTGACTGTCTGATGTGACGGAATTAACTCATCATTTCAATACGTACTTGTATCTTCTTTCAATCTCGCTGTGAAATTAATTTCTCTTCAGCTTTCATCTAGCTATTATCAATTTAAAAATTTGCGCAACAAAGACAACCCTGAGACATCAACACATTATAAAAATATCCGCCATATTGGATTGTCTTGAAACCGTTCACTCCCCGCCATTAAATCTGGATAAAATGGCGCGCAAACCGTGATTTCAACTCAGTTGTTTCGCGCGTACGGTGGTGCCAACGTAAAGGCGGGATTTTTTTTTAAATTTTCGGCACTCGTAAGGTGTTGTCAAGATGAAATATTTAGTTGTCCTTGCCGTTGTTGCGCTGGCTTTTGCCGCTGAAGAAGCTAAGGAGGAAGATAGTCCGAAAACATACAGGCGGCTAATCCCAGCTGATGTTTTAAGAGGTCAGTGATTTTTAGACCTTGATATATTAATATATTTTTAATAGACAGGGTGGACTTTTACAATCTTTGTATCGAAATTTTAATAAGTGAATATGCGTGATTTGGAATGCATTTTTTACAGAGGTTCTGTATGCTTCGAAACTGAATACATTGTTTCAACTAGGTCGTAAATTATAATTATTTTTTACGATTATTCTTTACAAAATAAATTATGCATGTTCAGAATTCTTAACAATAAAATTATGTTCATTTGTTATGCAAGGAAAGATAGTAAAATTACGCACAAAACGTTTTCTCTTTGTAGTTTGAACAGCAAAGTTAATTCGGTATAACTATACGGATTTGCATTTTAGTACCGTAATTAAAATTTGCAAAAACATGTTTTATTTTATGAAAATTATCCGACGTCGAAACATTCTAAAAAATAAATTATCATAAACGACGGAAAAATATTTTGTAGTATTATTTCATAATTATGGAATAAAAATTCATGTTTTGTTGTTTAATTTGCAATTTTTAATATGCATGCAGTCGTTATGAATTATTGCGTGTGTTGCCAACATAATTGCAAAAGAGGGAAAAAACGTGTTCTTGTATAAGCCATATAAGTGAAATATTCGAGCGTTTACCTTTGTAAAAAAATATCGTTAAATACGTAACTGCACTCTCAAAATACAAATGAACTATTGTCACTACAACTAAATAACAAAGAGTGTTACCAAAATGGTAATGTCAGATAAAAAACGACGATTATTTGTTACATCTATATCTGTCAGGAGTAAATAGTCGTATTAATTAAGTATTACTAACATTTAATAATAAAAAATATATATATGAACTGAAAATAGGAAATGAACTTCCGCAATATAAAAGTTATACGTGTAGGTAACTTATGCGGTGACTAAATACTCGAGACTTTACATGCAATCTCAATTTCGTGGATATTCCAGTGAGAACATAGCTCCATTGTTTTGTAACGTAAACCTTCATGGCTCAAGTAACTAAAAGCAATTAGCCTTCTACGATTATCATTGTCAGACTGTATAGGAATCAACGGGTGTGATTCTTCGGTCTTTGCTAGCATTCCAGTCTCAGCGCTCGTTTTAGGGCTACGGTCTCTCCAGATGAAGGATACCCAACGATGTGCCATCTGCCATCATTAACTCTATAAATATGGCCGACACAGTAGTACATCGACTTGCTTTGACGGATACCTCTGTAACTGTGGAACTTAGTTGAATTCTGTCTTACCAGATTGTACAGCATACAGAAACTCCGAGGAGTGCTCTGTAAATTGTGCTACTTTCAACTTTTATCAGCCATTGATCTGAGCGGGGACGTATTGGTTTAATGACTTTGGTCTTCGAGCGTTGAGGTACAGCTAAGAGCAGATCTGTTTTCACAATCAAGTGCGATTGTAACTTCTATGATGTACGAAATAAGTGCTGTATAAAGGTCAAGTGTTAAGCTTGTCGTACACATAGTTTCATTTAAGGATGTATGTCTTAGCCAACTTTAATGTATCCCTCATTAAAATGTGTTCTAGAATTTTCTATAGGTTAATTAATATTAATATAATTCAATTGCATTATGGTATGCAATATTTTTATAAATAATTCCGTTACAAAATCATAAGGCCAGTTGGTTGTGTCGATAATAAATTCCTGAGCAGCGATGACTAAATCGACGCTAATTATGAATATTACTAATTTAATTATAACATAACTTTGTATAATGTAAAGTGATTTGAGTTATTATTATGTGCTAAAGCTTAGATACTGTTGGCATTAATGCAATGCAGTCTTTTGTTGGCAAAGACAAAGGCAATTTGTATACACATTTATAAATAGTTGGTACATAGTTATATACAAATCTGGCTTTCCAGTCCATAAGTCTTGTGATTCGAGATAGACTTTCTATTTCAAATAATTGCTCTCCAAAGCGATGTCATCGTTAAAAGGTAAAACGACGTCGGTTAAAAAGCTTGTCATTATTTTGGAATTTTGAAACTCTCTACAAGATAAGATGAGTCGTGGTTATTTTATCATCATCAACTATCTAACAACGACATGAAATTTCGGCTCGTAAGGTCCTTAAGAATGATGTTTTGTTTCCCATATTAAATATTCCATGGAAGTTTATATAGACTTGAAAATTAAAAAAAAGCATATCTATAAAGACGAAACATGCATTAATCAAACAAACCCCTCAAACTCTGCGTAAGTTACTTATTAAAACCTAAAATTAATATATATTCAAACATACACATAATGTAAACCACAGGCATAAGGCAAACGACAAATTTTCTGATATATGGTATCCGTAAAAGGATTGAATAATTGAAAGCTGATTTATAGATCATAAGGCCAGCAAGGACGGGGCTTATATGGAGAGATAACAAAAACAGAACGATAAACTATGAAGATAATAATGAACTTTCTAATGACATTAAAGATTGTGGTAGCAAGTTTGGTGGGGAAGAATGGAGTTTAAAAAAAAATCGGCCAAGTGCGAGTCGGACTCGCGCACGAAGGGTTCCGTACCATTATCTATAAAAACAGCAAAAAAAATCACGTTTGTTGTATGGGAGCCCCCTTAAATATTTATTTTATTCTATTTTTTAGTATTTGTTGTTATAGCGGCAACAGAAATACATCATCTGTGAAAATTTCAAGTCTACGAAGGAGACCCGATATGGAGTAGTTTTTCTTGGCGTTGGATGTTATATACCTTGGATCTTACTTGTACATGTGTTACACAAGCACGATTCTGGATATGAAAACATAACTAATCGCAGACTTTCATGGGAATCCAGGATAAACAATCTTTTGAACTAGTTTATGTTGCACAGCGTAAGCGAATCTGGGACTAGCCAAATTCAGCGAAGTTTGTACTATGAGTACTGAACGCCTGACACGCCGCACATAAATTCCTTTATTTTTGTAAATATCCAGATCAGAGAAATTGATACATTCATACGCACAAATATTTGTCTTGTTCAAGAACCTATAGCTAATTGTGTAGCTATTGCTAACAACTCATTGTGAAATTGACTGCATTTTAACAAAACTAATCAGAAATATGCATTTTCCTTTTTAGGGTTCAGTACCCAAAGGGTAAAACGGAACCCTATTACTGAGGCTCCGCTGTCCGTCCGTCCGTCCGTCCGTCTGTCACCAGGCTGTATCTCTTGAACCGTGATAGTTAGACAGTTGAAATTTTCACAGATGATGTATTTCTATTGCCGCTATAACAACAAATACTAAAAAATAGAATAAAATGAATATTAAGGGGGCTCCCATACAACAAACGTGAATTTTTTTGCTCATTTTTGCTTGATATTGATAACAGCAACAGGTAGACGCTTGAAATATTCACAGAAAATTTAGTTATATATTCACTTTAAGAATAAATATTTAAATTAAAATAAAACAATTATTTAAGGAGGGCTCCCATACAACAAACGTGATTTTTTTTGCTGTTTTTATAGATAATGGTACGGAATCCTTCGTGCGCGAGTCCAACTCGCACTTGGCCGATTTTTTTTTTCTTTTTATACAACTAGATTGGCAAACAAGCATGCGGCCCGCAATATATGGTAAGCGGTCGCCGTAGCCTATTGATGCTCGCAACGCCACGGGGATGTTACTCGCGCGCTGCCAATCTTGTGACCTAAGGATGTTTTGTCACAGTACCCAGTAATTTCTCTGCCATATCTCACCCTTCAAACCGGAACACAGCTATATAAATATAGCTGCTTGTCGGTAGAAATAGGTGAGACAGCGGTACCCACGGAGACGACTTTAAGTCTCCCTCTGGTTGTCTCTCCTATTATTACTTAATTTATTTTGTAGAGAACAAGAATTTGTGCAAGCTCTTTGATATCAGCATTTTTTTTACGAATTATAATCTCCCTTCTTGTTTTTGCACAATTCAAATGAATTGAAACTAAATGCACTTGCAACAGTAATGCTCACTGTACCTACAGATAATGTACCAACATAATGCACTACCTCAACCCAGTTACAAAATGGGTGTGAAGCAATGTCAGTATGTAGTTAAAGATTAATTGATCTAGCTTACTAAACTGGTCGGTCACGTTCTAATCTAGATCTAGACATAACATTATTGTCTGATTTATTTGAAAGCTCTTTTAGTCACGATTTCGAAGGGGACTGCTCTTCACAATCTAAAAATCTAGTCTCAAATAATTGCAATGTTTAGGGAAATCTGAAGAGAATACATTTTTGTATACACTCTACATGATGACGAATAACATCAATAACTTTAAATAACTTAAGCAGTTAATTTTGAAAGACAGAAGTTTACTCACGTTAAACGATAAAATCATTTCCATTATATTACACCCTCTGATTGTTTGCAGTCCTCCGCCACCTTTGCACCTCGGAGCTTATTATTGTAAATTTTATTTGTTTTATTTGTAAGTATAATTGTACGGTTGCCATTTGCAATGGAAAACGATTGGAATGGAAAGGAAGAACTCTAAAGATCGAATACAGCAATCCATGTATCCTGATCTTAAAATTTAATCGTTCAGACACAATTGAGAAAGTGCAATAAGAAATATACAAGCTTGTGAAAGCGAGAGAAATGCGACGGCTCCTCAATTTTATTTCTATGCTTTTATTGCACGCCACTTATTACGTTATAGCATTGCATTTTTTTGCGAGAACATTATTAATGTCGATTTGAAAATACGAGTACATTAGAAAGGACGACTTTTTGTTAAAAAAATGATGATTAATGGTGACAGTGTTCTGGTAAAATTAACTATAAAATTCATATATAAATATATTATTATATTTATCTAAGGAATCACGCTGTTTTATGATAATTATAATGAAGTATGTTATATAAATCTTCATCACAAGTAAACTAGGTACCGACTGTTCGGTCATAGTTAGTTTTATTACATCAATAAAAGTAACCGAGCGTGCCATTACGACTTAATCAGTGTACTTAATCTTGGTTTCTTCAGTTGACCGTTACATTGCCGCGGGCTGTCAATGTCACTGTTAATTTTATGGTCCAAATAATGTGGGATGTCTTCGGGCCTTGGTTTATGTAGGGTTGACACTAGCTATATTTGATGAATGCTCGGGATCTCGTTTGCATGGTTACTTGTAACAATACTGTGTTAGCTTTTGTTTGATAACCTCTGGTATATTTTCTTTTAATTCTCATTCTATAAATTAAATGCCGGAATAAATTTCTTAATAGAATGTAACATTAGGTACTAGGAATACAGGTAATGCTGGAGGAATGTCGATAAATACAATTTATACCATTTTATATTAGGTCGATGTGCATTGTTTAGCAAAACTAACTCGTGTGATTTAAATACTACTTTTTACTCCTATAATTTCTTGTAAGTTATGTTTTAGGTTTAACCTAAATAATGCTATAAATAATGTTCAACTATTTTTTTTAATGATGCTTGATTGATTCATGATTGATTTTCACAGATTTGAACAGTCTTGACTCAATATTGATAAAATAAACACTCGGGATCATTTATTGGCTCATAGTTAACTTAAAGTACCTATATGATTATTGATACATAGGACAGACAGAATAAAAATTATTAACTAGTTTATTAAGTAGTTAAATAGCTAATCTCAGAGCACATTCTAACGATTTTAAGTAGTTCATCAAAAAGACAGTCGTAATCCTATAAAATATAAATAAACATCAGATTACGACATACCTACGATTTATTACAGAATATTTCAAAGAGAAAGAATATAAACTAGACGAAATTGGGTCGCATTTGTTTAGTCATTTGTCACTAGATAAGATAATAAGACTACGGTTGCCGGAGAAAGCACGTTTGGACAATTAATAACGAAACTTATCTTTTGTAAAGTACGAGTATATATAAGTTGCAAACCCTAATGCCTGTAGACTCGAATTATAAACTTGTTTTGTTTTTGTTACATTTTACTACCAACATACAAATCATAAATTGCAGCTTCGATAATTTTGATTTTTGAATCACTGATACTTAACTTCAAGTAACGGGATTATATTGCCTCATTTAAGACTTCATTTTGATTTTGGAAATATTATTATTTTGTAATACTTGATATGCAAAAAGAAGATCAGACAAAAAGTTTAATTGAATTATCCTACTTTCAAATTTAGTAATTGATTTTTACAAATAGTGCATGTTACTATATAATTATTTATTTTTCTCGTCCTAGTTTGTTTTTAATTTGCTATGCGATATTTGCCATGATCATAATCCTACGATTTCAGTTCCTGAATATTAGAAATGTTTTTAAATTCATATTATATTGAGGAAATAGGCAAATTTCGTCTATATGTCTTGCAAACAGAGAAACAGATGGGTGGATGGATGAATAAGTGTGTGACTTATGCAAATTCAACAGACCGCAAAGTTCTGCAACTTCGTGTCTTGAAAATGTAAGTGACAACCGCAATTGTAGTCATTTTCTAAAGATATATGCAACGATGGACATTGGAGATAAGTGATGTTCAATACAAATAAATGAATATTTATGATGAAAATTTGTAAAATTACTTTCAGCAAATCTTTAGCTCATCTCATCATAATCATCTATTATTGTGCAGAAACATCTACGTGTGCACCTTCCTCTATAAAGAGTTTTAGAATCTAATGTAAACCGGGCAGTATTAAATGCAACTATAATGGCAACAAGGAAAGGACCGGATAGGTCAACACCAATTTCTAAAAGGGTGTGTTCAGAGTGGCATTGGGCCGTAGGCAGGCATTACGTGAATAATAGGCAGAGCCTGTTGCAACGCACGGAAGTGTACCAACCCGGTACTATGCTCATTAGTTTGCAGTTGCAATAGGTAACATCAGTTTAATGATGGTACTGTACTGTACTATCCGAATGGATTTCGTAAAGGCATATGTCATACGATTTTATTATTAGCTAGTTTTTCGCGTCACATTACAGGCGATCATAAAAGACGTTGCGTCGTCCATGTCCTAGGTTCAGGTTATCTTATTCTCCTTGTTCTGTCATCTTCTGTCGTATATTAGGGTAAACTATCTTTCGAGACAGCTACAGATTCAGCCTGTGTTTTGAAGCCAGTACTTCTTCAGTTAGCTCAACAGTGTCAATATTTCTTGGGATAGTTTATAAAATAATATTATATTTGTTATTAAATTTTAGCTAACCGGGTATTGCAGTTATTCATTATAAGGGTTGTTGTATAACCTTCAAGCTTTTATAGATTGAACACATCCTACTAAGCATATATTCGGTCAATTGTACTTAAGATCCTTTTTGGAAATTCCAAATTATTTAAAAAAAATTAAGTACATATTTGTACTTTAATATAACAAGTCTTGTGAAGGCAGAGTTTATAGGTTATTGCAATCAAATCGCTGCGGGCAGCGATTATTGCTGGGATGGTCAAATCATAATTGCATAATTCTACTTGTTGCTCAGTATATGAGCAATGTTTACGATAGACCCACGGGCCTTCGAAATTCAAAAAAAAATAATATTCCTTCAGCGATAGTTAGAACATACTAACTTCTAAATTGTAATATTTAATTCATTTTGTGTTGTTCATTATTTCGGAACCATCTGTGAGATTATAAAAAAATTTGTAAATGGCTATTGCGTGACACACATTTTTTCCTCTGAAATTGGTGCTCGATGAGATATTATTTCGTCCCGCCTTTTTTGGGTAACCAGTAACTGGTTTATCAAGATTGACTTGACTACTTCAGGCCAGGGACCTTTAATTTCGACAGTTTGCACCATCATTGCGTGTTTAAGATTTATAATTTTTAAAATTGCATTTGTCTTTCTCACAATTAAGGTAAAAGAGGATAAGGTGAATTAACCATGTAATTTTACTAAAAAAATAACAAAATATGTCTTAACTCAAAGCATTCTGCGTTTTAGCAAATGGGGCTTTGTTTAAAAAATAGAATACAGTCGTCACCATCAAAGAGAAGGTCGCAGTCAAATAACAATGTCTTGTAGATTTGCCAGTGAGAGCCAGAGAGTTGTGAGTGAGGTTATCATTAAGCTTTTAACGAGTTGTCTCGTTAGCAGCAGGGATCAGAAAACGGGTATTCAAGAAATTCAAGAAACACACGAACATTTTCAAGGATCTGTATCCAGTGAAAGATGCTTCTGATGTCGCAAGCGTCCAAGGGCTGTATGCTTGTTTAGTAGAAAATTGCGATCGTAACGACAAATAACATAGATACAATATAATCTCTTAAATTTTTTCCTCTTCAATATTTCTCCTTGAAATTCAGAACTTCGAGAATAGTTGTTATGTATAAAAATAGGCTAGATATTATGAATAATTGTTATTACACGATACGATGGTTTATAAAACGAGTACAGATCAAAGACAGGAGATGCATTTCTAATTTCCAGGCCAAATTTGAACCAAAATAAATATTTTTAACAATTTGTTAGTGATGAGCGATAGGAATAACACCTCTGTTCTCCGAATATTAAAAGGTTATTTCTTTAGAAACTTTTACTCTAATCCATGAAATCTAAGCCACACACTGATCGTTAACAGAATAACTGCTCTGGAGATTGTACAACAAGGAAAAGACAGGATTGACTGATCTTTCTGTAGTGAAAGCATTGCAACTGAGCATGGATTAAGTAATCGTCCAGATAAAAAATATATGTTGCTTAATCGCACTCTAGATGCAGTGCGACGTACCATAGGTGCTGTCATGCATGCATGATCATCTAATCGTAGTGATTGATGTGACTCATATCATATACAAACTACATGTTGACGATTGATTGACAATGTATATTTCATTCTATGATGGACATGCTGATTGATATGACATTTGCGAACTGCAAATATAACTCTACTAAAATTTGCTTTATGTCAGCTAGTACTCTTACTGAATGTTCGTGTTCGAATCGTGTTTTAACAGTAATATTGTTCTCGTCAAAATCTTTATCTATATTATCTGCATCTACAGTGAGATCTACGTTATGACTTTATAATTACATACCTTCCTTGCTTCTCTTTTTTTTCATATCTTTTTATAATAAGATACCATCTAATTAGATATTGAATTCTTCATTCTTAGGTCCCCGTCGATTAGCAAATGAGGCTCTTGCGAATGAAGAGCACTCCTATGTTTTGAATAAGCAATTCGACTTAGGAAGTAATGTCGCATAATGAAAGTCTGCATCTAAAAAAACTATTTTTTGAGGCGTTGTTATTGTACTGCGAATTACGACCAGGAAGCTTACCCGTATGTTATCGGTTTCGCCTATTTAAATTTATGAATATAGTCATTGAACTAACAAATACCTACATTAAAAGAGTTCTATGGTCTAGATCAACAAAAACAATTTCCTGGTGACCTTAAGGACGTAAAAGGCTCATAATGTTCAGTAAAGTGAGTCACTTGTCCAAGTGAATGGATTTATGAACTGGCCTTGGAACGTTCCAGAACACACGTGGATCGAAAGTTGCGATGGAAAAGATGTTGCTTTTAAATTTGAATTTTAAATTAGTTCGATTACAATATTAGGAAAATATCATAAGGTCACGTTTAAATTAACTTCTGTATAATAGTTTCGCATGCATTTATAGTTTAAAATTCATTTCATGTAAGTAAAAAAGATGCTCATATTGCAGATGTGCATTTTATGAAAGAATAACAGTTTCAAACTACCTTTAAAATGTTATATTGTTCAGATACAGGTGAAATACTCGACAGTATTATATGATTGTGGAGGTAGTCGGTAGGTATTGCACAAAAATTAACAGTAACCTCACCTAATTTGATCTCATTTGACGTATCTTAGTGAATATATATTATAGTTTAGTTATTTGTGTAAATATTAATATTGTCTTGTATATATATAATTTATTTACAATTTCAGTGTTTGTTATTACATAAGGTTTTCTTGTTTGTCTGTTTTGTCTGACATGAGTCAGGGAATATTCTGTATGATACCTTTATTTAGTACTGAATCTAGTTTGTCGTGCATTGCTTTATTGAAGTATCTAATAACTTCTTCGTTTCCTTGTCTAGTACAATTTTATCATAGTTATCAGTTTGTATCTAGGCACTGCTAAATACTTTCATTATTATTTAACAATATGCGATCTCCCGCTCGTTTCCCATAATTCGATTATCTGCCGTCCAATGCTGCATCATCCCATGTACGACCTCCACTCTAAGAATTTTCTCCCTAGTCTTACATTACTGGCTTGGCAAATATGTCCAGACCACTTCAGCTTGCTGACTTGAGAGACTATGTCAAAAATTTTAATCTTACTTGGCTTTCCTCGTAACGATTGTATTCTTCAAATAAATCATGAACTCTCCCTGTACTGTGTACTCCTGTAAAACTCCAGGTCCCGGAATCATTAGTCTTCAAGTATTTGTGGTATCATTTTTTGATAAGGTTGGCCAACGTTTTCCAAATGATTCTATAACTAGTGTTAAGCATATACATATCTACTTATTAACGCAGCACCGACCATGCTGTGGTGGACATTACATCAATTTTCTCGAAGGAGTCTTGTTATGTCTTTGATTCATATTCTCACGCGAAATCAAATCACTGGGAATTTACTCGTGACTTTGTAGACATAATAATAACATGAGACATAATAATAACATAAATGGGGCTAATGCTGTCAAATAGGTTGTACAAAATGTTTATCTTGTCAAAGATTATCTCCAGAGAAGCAACATTGAGATAATTTAGTTTCCGATTGTGATGCTCCAGTGATTCAGTCATTATAAACCACATAATTAGCAACTCGATAGCGTAAACTCTACTCACCGTTTAGCTATTTTATTAATCTCGGACATATCCAGAAGTTTCGTTGAAATAACCATCAAAAGCAAAGAACAAACACAGAAGCATAGTCGCGATTATCTTGCATCAGTTTGTGTAGAACAATCTATCAGATCATAAAACATATAACTGAATATTTCATCTCTATATTTAGTCATTGAGGAAATGACATTTATAATCAGGTTTAGGCCACGTGGCCATTTTGTTAATCATGTTTTAAAAGTTTTATTTTATTCTCAACTCTCGATCAATGACAATAATTTTAAATTACGTAATTTTTAAACAATATTAAATCAAAAAACTCTGTAGTAGATTTAAATAGTATGGTAGATTTTTCTACATTCGGTGAGACCGAGAGTACTAAAACCCCCAAATATAACAAAGCTTATTAGTGTAAAACAAAACAAAATGAAAATCCTGTTGTTACACACAATATGAAGCGAGTGAGATGTGTAAGGAATAAGTGATGTAATGCTCGGTTTTCCTGCCTACCTCGCAAGGGATTTGACGTGAATTTATAAATAGTTAGTAGGTAATAGACAAATTTAAAAATTGGTTCCAAAATTACACACAAGGGACCCTTAGATTTGTTATGAATCTTTTTAAAAACTTACAATCATGCTACTAAGGCAATCTAGATTTAATTTTAAATAGTTTCCCAGGCAACATTATTTTATAATAAAACTCTTTACAAAGATCAAAACGACATTTACAAAATGTCAAATTACCATTTTATAATCTAGTTCTGCTAACGAGCCTTGATTTATTTCCATCTTACATTAATATACATTAAATAACCATAAAGATTATGTCCATTTCGATTTACATCATGCATTTATTTTCTTGGAAACAAATAATTAGGACGTTTACACGATGAGCTGTTTCACTTTGACATTTACTATCAACTGTTTGTTATTTTTAGATCTTCACATTAAAATTTGATTAATTTATTATCAACATTATGTAGGTGTTTTCTAATTTTTTCCTGTATATTTTAGCAACATTTTTCACAGCCACATTCATTCGTTAATATGGAATTATCAGTCTATCTAAGGGATTCGCATTTATCTAGGCGAGATATCCATGTTACTGATTAGGTACTTGTGATCGGATCACTCTACTCGTAACTTTAGCTAGCTTCTTCACAGTTACACCGGGAACTTTCATCGTCCGTCGAATTTCCTCGTTTCGTACCTCTTATACTCCAAGGATTAGAGAGATCTCCAAGCATTGCTCACTCCATCGGTCTTTATATGACTTTACCATTATCGAAAATCTCAATGATCAGGCTCTAAGTCTCTGCACCGCAATGGAAGATAATTCGATAAATGATTGATTGGTTTGTTAGTATTGAGATATTTTTGCGATAAGTGTCAAACATATAATTGCACTTTTTAGGACAAATGTAATTTCCAACATTCTTTCACAACATTCAGAAAGTACCTTAGAAAATCAAATTGGTAACTTACGAAACGAATTTAATGAAAAGTTGCCATCTCCATGCCAACATACATCTCATACATAATATAACTCACGATATGCAAGCCTACCAAGATCATATCACAATTCTAAGCCATGTTATGTAACCAGAGTTAGTGTACCAGAGAGAATAACTTCTTCCTAGTTGAAACTTATTTGTAGAATTATGATCTTATTGCATAGTTAATAAAACTCTTATTACACGGTCTGCGGTTTTCCTGTAACAATGTGCTTCCGTAAAATATTATTAACAACAGTTTTATTCATAAACAACAGAGCAACTTGCTGTGTATAACTTCCTCTTTTTTGGATATTAATAGATCCTTCATTATCGTTTCTGTTCATTGATCTATATTATGCAGGACGGCACTTATACTGCGATCCAAAAGTTTATAATTAAAAGTTACGTGGAAACAACGCATAATAATATTTTTTTTACAAAAATAATAGACTGTTCTAACTTTTTGTACTTTAGTAAAAACTATTCGACTTCGTTTAAAAAAAACTACTAACGTTTCAAAATTATTATATCAATTTCGATGAAAATTGGCGTAAAAGTAATACAAACGTAGTGATTCTCATTTCTTTATTTTCAGATTATGGTATCATTTATCACATCACTTTGTAGTAGATTGTTTATTGTTTCCGTATGGAAACACCACATTACATTTCCCGCCACAAATTATGATTATGGGAGTAACATGACTCAATTAGTGGAAACTTGCGGTGAGGTGGGGTCGTTTTTTTATTTTCGTTTTCGTAATGTTGCTGCATATATTTTTCATTAATTTGCGATTAGAGCTGCATAACACTCCTCTTAGTGTTGCCTCCAAAATTTGTTTGTCGTAGTCTTCTCAGACCATTTTGACTGGTATAGGTTTCATTTATGTACCTACTATTCACATGTTAGTGAATATAATTATTGTATTAAATACGTAAATATAATTATTATATAAATCGTGATACTGGCAAAATAGTTTTCCGAACACAAAATGAAATAAATTACAGCTTTAGATATTGGTTGTCGATATAAAAAATGCATGATGATGATTTCCTTGGCATGTTTGTAGGATTATACTCAAATTTTAGCATGATTTAATTATTTATATTGGTTAATTAAAACATAAAATATCATATTTTCTTTAGTCCTTTTATTTGTTCAGTCTTTTTACATTTAAAGTAACCTAGTTTCGAACGAGACCAAATGGGATTCATTCTAACATATACAAAATTAATGTAGGCGTGTAGATCAGTGATCCATTTTTCCTTATAACTCCAGACAAAATTGTATACATATTTGTTACTGTTACAACGAAACATGGATCAGTATGTGGTTTACATGCGTGCATTAATTCCACGTATTTTTAATTCTGAATTATTCTATCACACTGACACATGGCATGTAACAAAACAAACCATTTATTGCAATTATTCCTAATAAATTAAATTACTAGGAAACAGTCAACTATTATTACAGTAATTATTTACGGTCTACTGACAATCGAAAGTGATATTAGCACCGAAAGTGTTCTAGTGACGGATATGTCGGTCTATAATTTAACAGTCTATGGTTAAGTAGTGTATTCTGTACAGTGTTTTACTTGGCTCATATTTAAGTAAATATAAGCCAGTTTAAATAGCCATCAGTAAAAGAGAATGTAGGAATAAGAGCAGTAATAGCCTAGTGGATAAATACCCGGCAGGTCTCTGGTTCGAATCATGGTGTATCACTAAATTTGTGTTTTCAGATTTATATACATATTTTAATTACCACTTGCAGATCGTGTGTAAACCCGCACATCCAAAGAAAATATACATCAAAACACGGGTGACCGAACCTAAGCAAGGTCTTGTTTTCCCCTTAGAATTGTATTTTTTATTTATTTTTAGATTTTTTTATAAGGATTTTTGTCAGGAGGTTACCGTCTATAAACGCTTGTACAGACCTCACTCACACGCAGGAACACAACAACCCACAAGGGAGCAGTTATTTGGCTGCGGTATTCAGTGAGGTGGAGAAGAAGGGCTGCTTTGATGCGCCCTACCTACCTCTTAAAACACCCAGATCAAGACAAACAGACATGTTCATGCAAACAAATATGTTCTGTATGTGAAACGAACCCATGAGCGTTGGTGTCATAGTAGTGTAACAGCGCGTTTCACCACTGCGCCACGGAGGTCGTCAAGAATACTTTTCCTAAAATTATAATATTTAGGAGAAACAAGTATTTTTTTAAATATTACAACAATTTTTCGCAAAAAAGACACCGTTACAATTTCTTTTTTTTTTATAATTTTCTTTGAATGAAATAATTGAAAATTATTAAAAAAGTTTTTCAATCCTTGTGAATGTTAGAAAACTATCACAAGGATTGAAAAACTGCACACACATGCAGACAGACTCGCAAATCTTCTTTGTAATGCCGTGTTACTCAAGCGGTTACCCAATCTCCCCGTATTAAATACAGCTGTGCTACATTCGTTCATACATAATCTAGATAGGCATGCATACATTTACTTTCCCTCCATTTTGAAGTCTGACTACCTTGTACGAGTGTTGTGAGATGGATGAGTCACACTTCCAATTGTCATTCTTTTTTTAAGTCTGTTAAACATTAAGTGGTGATAGCACTTTGGTGAACTTTGTTTATTTTCTCGCTTTACGCGCGTACGAAATTATAGGTTACAGTTAGTTATCGTTAAAATGCTTTAGTTACGTTGCGTTAATTATGTGAGCGAATCAAATATGCATTCAGTACCTTATTTGCTACGCTTAATTTAACTTCACCATATAGGCAACTTGGACCTGAGCCCACATACCAAAAAACCACTTTAAGGCACATAAAGGCACTCCTTAGTCCTTACTCACAAAAACGTAGTGTTTCAACGCCTAAATATATCAGCGATTCGAGCCTACTGAACAATAGGAGGATATTTTAACTAATAAATATAAATACACAACCCTTTTTGTGAGGGGGGGGGGGGACCTTCACGCGCAGTCAATTGGTCTATTGAATTGTCTCTTTCAGACCAATTCTCCTTCGTACATCATTATTTACATTCACTTCCTTCAGTTTAATTAATAAAATGGTATATTTAAATTCAACGGGCTGGCAACATAAGTGATTCAGTGACCTACTTAGCAGCTAAGCGTGGTGGTACATTGCTCAAAACGCTGCATATGATTAGGATACACGTGGTTTGAATCATTAATTGTGTTTATTGAAGTGAAATCTTATATATTCTTTATTGCACATATAAATACAAAAAAGCCACAATGTTTGGTAAAGATAGTACAGAGGCGAGCTTATCTCTAAAAGCGATCTCTTCCAGCCAACCCTCAGCAGTGGGATATCTCGCCAGTTGCGGACAGCAGAACGTGCCTAAATAAATCCTACTAATATTATAAATGCGAAAGTTTGTATGTATGGATGGATGTTTATAGCTCTTTCACGCTTAAACAGCTGAACGGATTTGAATGAAATTTGGCACGTAGATATATTATGATCTGG
This sequence comes from Pyralis farinalis, assembly GCA_947507595.1. Classification (NCBI taxonomy): domain Eukaryota; kingdom Metazoa; phylum Arthropoda; class Insecta; order Lepidoptera; family Pyralidae; genus Pyralis; species Pyralis farinalis. Next base: position 7,292,613 of record OX382263.1, read on the forward strand.
ATTAACACATGGGCTACGTTATTTGACTCCACGCGGGCGGAGCCGCGGGCAGCAGCTAGTTTTAAATAAATACATAGTAATTTTAGTATCTTTGTGATTTTAAACTCAATGAAACGAAAATGCGACAGTAAAAAATACAGTGTTTATTATAGGGTCCGAGCGTACGTGTGTGTGGGTGCCTGCGTATTGCGAAGCTTCAATTATCCTAGTATTTTGAAGTTCACATTTTTAAAGGTCTCACTTATATCGCGTGTTAACTGCACATATATTCTTTTGTTTATTTAGTAACTTTATACAAAACAGATATACAATGCGAAAGTAGAAGGATGTATTAGCGGGATCCGCTATCTAAGCCTACGGATTTGGCAACATGAGATGTTCCTTTACGTGATCTGTCCGCGTCTGTTGCTGTGACAGTGCCTTTATAATTCCGTGCGGTCCATTCAACTGCAACGTGCATTTGATCCATGCTTAAATCCTCTGTTTTGTTCTACGTCCCTGAACTAATTCCACTAATTCTTTCAGCCATTGTTACATAGACATTTTTATTTGTATAGACGGTTAACAATATGCCGTGCCGTGATTGCGCAAGCACTTTTTACGGCCAATGTGATACTTGTATAAAGTGGAACTTCTAAATTGTGTATATATAACTAGGGTTGCCAGGTCTTAAAATAAGAAAGTCCTTGTATTTATCTATATATGTTATTTTAAAGTCCGAGCTACCTATCTATCAATTAATATCTTCATACCAACTTCCTTGCAGCCAAAGAGAAAAGAGCGGACCTACATGGTCCGCTCTTTTCTCTTTGGTACTTTGTCCTTTCACTCTTCACTCGCTTCGTCATTCTTTCATACTGCATTCTTTCTACATGCCCGAACCAACGGAGCATGCCTCTTCTTGTTTTAACACCGACGCTCTCTTTCAGACCAACTCTGTTTGTAACATCATCATTGCGAATACGATCTACAAGCGTTACGCCACAAATTTTGCGCAGCGCTCGCATTTCGACCGCTTTTATCCTACTTTCATACCCTCTCTGCCATACTCAGCTCTCGCTTGCATAAGTTATATATTATTATACAATTAAAACGAAAAAATATATTTGATGAGGCAATATGGTCTTCTTTTTCCTGGCGTTATCCCATTTCCCTGTCAATTAGAAGCTGCGGGGTCCGCTATCTAAGCCTAAGGACTCCACGACCCAGAAAGAAAACCAGTCCCAGAAAGAAAAACTAATCTTGGACGTATCCCTTCACGATATTTCCTTTACCGCCTATCAGGTGATGATTACAAATATGATTACCTATATCCGATATCAGACATCCAGGGTTCGACAGACAGGGTTCCGGGGACCGTAGGTTAATAGGCTAGCTCTGAGCTACTGAGTTATCACTGCTCAGCGAGAGCTGCTGGAGAGGCAATATGGTTTCCTATTACATTTATGACTCACTCGTTCTGGGACACCGGTATATCTCTCACATTTGACGCACTGTACATTGCGGTGTTTGTAAAACAAACGGACGGTAAAGAACAATACTGTATTGACACTTTTCCCTGTTCGTAACTAGTTAGAAAGTGGTTGCCTTGTTTGCAACTCTGATTCTGTTTGCTCATTTCTACTTGGTTAAACAATAGATTGCGCTTAGATTTGTTGGCACATAGTATGAAATGTAGCTTTTTCGGTTGCATAATAAAAGGGCAGTTTGCTTCTCGATTCATTTGTCTGTCATTCAATAATATATAGATACTTCTGTCTATCTGTATACCACAGTGATAACCAAACGCCATAAGACGTGTTTTTTGTACAACAACGGGAGGCATACAAGCATACGACCCACGTGATGTAAAGCGTGTACCGTAGCCTATTAACGCTTGCGAAATATTAAGTGTCACTCGCGCGATGCCTCCTCTGCTGCTTACACACCAACTCCTTGGGAGCTTACTGGTGACCTCTTGCCAATCTAGTTGTATAAAAAAAACGTACATGGTATCCAGAAGAAATTTGAATCTTGCGTGACTTTTATTCGATGTCCTTAAATACCAGAAACCCGAATACCTATTCTCTAAATTACACTATAGTCCATTTCATGAGAGCTATAGCACGACACCGACACGACACCTTTTAGGACACCCTCATAAAACGGCGACATTCGAGGATAGTTTTCGGTACCAAACCACTAAGTGTTGGAATGATATTCCACCACCACTACGTTTATTGAAGTCCAAAGGTCATTGGGCATTTTACTATGGAACCATTACCCACGGCGATCAAAAATAAAATGTGATTAGGTGTATAGATAATTACATCTAAATTACAATGGAATAGGTCGCATATCTGTAGGTCGTGGGATTAACATGAAAATGACCATAAAAGTATTAAAAATAAATTAATAAAAATAGACTTTTTTACTTGTTTTTGTGCAAAAATCAAAAGATAGAAAGGAATGATAAATATAAAATATATTTGTCGATTTATTTTTATTCTGCTGCACCCAAATCTATTATTGTTTCGTCTAAAAACGCCGCAGGTGCGTGAAATTCTTGTTCAGCAATTAACAAGAATTTTAAGTTAAAAAGTATAGGTACCATACTGACGATATGCGCGAAACTTCTAAGAGTGTATACAGGAACAGTAATAGACTTCTAGACTTCGCCTTGCTTGCAGTCCCGATTAATCAAAATACATATGAATATTGTTTCGATCTTTTATAGGTTTCGACCTATGAGCAATATTTTATTTTTAATCACCTCTCTGTGATGAAAAAATTCTATTATATACACACCATTTGATCGCATGTGCTCGTGGTAATATGATCTGGCTAGCTTTAAATGATATGTCCCTAATCTAAATACAAGTAGGTCATTGTAAGTTATGGAAAAACTCTTAATTCGGAATTATTTACCTCTAGCGGCCTAAATGCAATTCTTTGCCTATTTAGATTGTTTCTGATCAAGTAATCAGCCAATTCATTTTCTCGATTAATATTATCGTTTGTATATTAATAAATTGTGCCGTATGAGCGTTATCTTCATAAGGTTGACGCCACTGAGCTCTCAATTTTAAGCATAATTGTAACAAATTGTTATGTGTGTGCTGGAGATACAAATAAAGAATCTATCTATCTATCTATCTAGTACACCTCTCTATCATTATTCCTGTGTGGGAATCGAACCCACGAGCGTTGGTGTCACAGTGGCGTTACTAACGACTGCGCCACTCGTCGGCTCAGTCAGTCCTGTAGGCTTCACTGTACATATCCTGATCAAATAACCTACTGCACCTAATCCTCTAAATATATTTTTTCTAATATCCAGACTTCCCCGGAATGTGCTTCGCGTCCACCCGCTGCGCGACAGTAGAGCCTGGCAACACCTGGGACCTGGCACCATTCTGCGGACGCAGCACCTGCGTGGTCAGCGAAGATCAACCACCGCGGCTGCTGGAGCTGGTTGAAGACTGCGGTCCGCTGCCTTTAGCTAACCCGAAGTGCAAACTTGACACTGGTAAAATTATGGCATACATTTTAACATTATTTTGAGATGCTCGTATCGCCCATCCATCTACGTTAAAGCCAAAGCTTTTTTGATCCACCTGATGTAAAGAGGTTACCGTAGCCTATAAACGCTTGCAATCTTCTTATAGGATCACTTTGTTGTCCGTCGGTCAAGACCCTTTTTCTCAGGGACGAGTTGAGCTATCGAGCTGAAATTACTCGTAATATCAAATACGTAATCCCTTCGATCAGCGAAAAAATCAAATTTCTAAATCAACGCAATCAAAAGATACGGCTGTTTATGCCTCGTTTATGCGCATATTTTGACACTCGCAAGGGAATCAAATCCTAGGGTATTTCCCGTTGACTAAAAATCATGAAATTTGGTAAGAAGCAATGTCATGTAGCACAAGTAAAGGAAAAATCAGAAAACAGTAAATTTGCAGTTACATTACAAAAAAAATTACGAAAATCTTTTTTACGGAACCCTCTGTGCGGGAGTCGGACTCGCACTTGACGGCTTTTTTATCCAATCTCTCGCAATCCGCGAATGCATACTCTGTTTTAACTGCGATTTTCATTTTTTTCAGACAAGACAAACAAAACAGCGCCCTTCCCAGGATGCTGCCCAATCTTCACATGCGAAGATGGCGCCAAGTTGGAGTACCCCGAGCTCCCCACTCCTCCCCCAGAAGACGAGAAAAAGGAGGAAGAAAAGAAATCATAAGTTAATAAAAAAAACACCCACAGACTAAACGTCCGAAAAAGACTGGTTGAGATTAAAAAAAAATTCGTTCATTATCTGTGGTTAGAATTTGGTTTATAAAATTTTTGTCCCCAATGTTTTGTATTTCACAATGGAGTCACAGAACGTACTTTCATTTCCTGTAAGTTGAATAGGACAATAAATATCTATTGTTCAAAATTGAATTGTGCGCGAATGAACGCGCGAACTTTGTGATTTTTTAGAAGTTTATCGGATTTTTATTTGAATACCTACCTACTTACTATAATGTTTGTGATATTGATACAATAAATATAATAATATAAAAAAAAGTTATTCAATAAAAAATACAAAATTTCTATATTTGTCGTTTCATTCCATAATTTGTCCACAAATGCCGCATCAAAGCAACCCATCTGGGGAAGTACCTCTACCTCACAGAAAACCGCAATCAAATAACATCTCCCTAGAGGGTTGTGGTGTTCCTGCGTGTAAGTGAGGTCACCAGTAAGCTCCTAAGGTGTTGCTCTGTCAGCAGCGGATGTGGCATCGCGCGCGCTTCAATATTTATTTATTCTGTGTTTTAATATTTGTTGTTATAGCGGCAACAGAAATACATCATCTGTGAAAATTTCAACTGTCTAACTATCACGGTTCATGAGATACGGCCTGGTGACAGACGGACGGACGGACTATGTGAAAAGATTACGTAATGACAAAAATTGCAACGGTTATGCTGCTTTATGATGCTTTGGACATTTGAAAAGAATGAGGCACGAAAGAAGTATCGAGCAAGTAGAAATTTATATCTGCAGAACCCTACACGCAAATTGTCGATGTTCTGGATATACGCCAAATCAAAAGTATCCAAAACCGAAGAGCATGCATGAAGAGGTTGATAAGTGTAGTAGAAGCGTAAGAGGTATACTCGAATTTGTATCCGATGCACCTGCCGTTCGATAGCCTCTGGCTACTCCAATGGCAGACGGCGTGATAATATGTATTAGGGGGCGTGATAATATGTATTAGGGGGCGTGATAATATGTATTAGGGGGCGTCCATAAATTACGTGAGGTGTTCTTTTGAATTTTCTGTCCTTCCCTCCCCCCCTGGTGAGTTGTCGTGAGATTTTATTCAACCCCCTCCCCCATCCCCCAAACTCACGTGAGATTTTTAAAAATGTGGGATTCTTACGTAAACGCGTTGGATTGTTATTGTAAAAGAAAAAATAAATGCTTCGTGCTTTTATTTACGACTAGTTAAGACTAGTAATCAATATTGCTGAGAGTTATAAGTGTAAAATTTAACAATAGAATACTTAAATCGTAACTACTGTGATTAAGAAAAGAATATCTACTCTAATTCAGTCCATGGAGAATCATGCGCGATCTCAAGAGAGACTATTGGAACCAACATGTCCATATGATTTTTAAATCTTAAGCATGTACAATCTGGATTAAATGGACCAAAGTAGTATATATTTTTTTTGTTTCAATCAGAAAAAAAATTGCCGATTTTTGCGTGATATTTGCCGAGACCCACCCTCTCTCCAACGTAAGATTAGATGAGATTTGAATCGACCCCCTCCCCTCCTTAAATATCTCACGTAATTTATGGACGCCCCCTTATGCATCGTTAGGCTTAGGTAGCCGACCAACCATTCCAATCCTAAAGGAAATGCTGTATGAAAAATAAATATGACTTAATTTTGTAATAGCTTAACCATCATATGCCGTTGAACGTCGTGGGATAAACAAGTATACAGCCCGCTTTGTTGGGTGTCACCGTAGCGTAACAGTCAGAGTAACGTAACAATATATGACGAGCTTGATGGCGCAGTGGTTAGTAACGTTACTTTAACACCAATGCTCGTAGGTTCGATTTCAACACAGGATAAACATTCGAGTGCATGATCATATCTGTTTGGGTTTGGATATTTTTAAATAGAGGTAGCGCATCGAAGTAGTCCGACTGGGGAAGTACCTCCACCACACAGAAAGCCGCAGCAGTTGTTGTGCTCCTGCAAGTGAGTAAGGTTACTAGTAAGCTACTAAGGAGTTGCTGTGTTATCATCAGGAATAGGAATGCGCGAGTGATACTTCATCATGTTTTGCAAGCATTCATAGGCTACGGAACTGCTTTTGATCAGGTGGGCCGGCCGCTTGCATAAGAGTTTTTTTAGAGAGGTAGGGCGCATCAAATCAACTCGTCTCGGGAAGTACCCGCACTTCACAGAAAAAAACGCAGTCAAATAATATCTCTCTATAGGGTTGTTCTGTTCCTGTGTGTGAGTGAGGTCTCCAGTAAACTCCTAAGGAGTTGCTGTGTTAGCAGCAGAGGTGGGATCGCGCGAGTATTACTTAATGTATTGCAAGCGTTTATAGGCTACGATAACCGCTTTACATCAGGTGGGCCGTATGATTGCGTGCCTCCCGACGTTTTTAAAAAAAAAACTCCTGACATTGTATAATAAAAACTCGAATCTAGTGATGAAAGCCTCTGTAGATGCGCCCTACCTCTCTTCAATTCATCTGTAATCGGATTATTGTAATTATTTGAAACTAATTACGAACTTTCTTCATATGGAGACGGTTAGTTTAGTAATATTATAAGTTTTTACTATATTATAATTATCCATTCGGCATGTTCTGTCGTAATACCTTTCGGTACGATACGCATAAGGCGCGATGTTTGATTATCGCTTATAGATTTAATTTATTAATGTTTTACCTTTATCAGAAAACGAGTTGCTACATTAACGAGATCACATAGCAAACATTGTTATTACATATTTTCTCCATATGGAGAAGGTAGTAATTTAATTACCTTTTATAGGTAAGTATAGTTATTTTATATTTGAAATGCAATGATTTAACTCAATATTTTATTCAGGAATAATGAATTTCAATAAATACACATTACAATTTATGATTGTCAACACTTTAAAATACGTGTATAATATAAACGTACAGCTATCATTACTAACAACTAAACAAAAAAATAGTTTTTAGTACTTACTAAAAATAATTCGTCAGAAATTAACATCTTCTAATGTCATGTTATTTCAATTGATACATATACAGCCCAGTATTTAATTTATTAAGAATAATTAGATGTACATTTTATTAAAATTAGCATTTTAAAAAAGAGATCACGATTAAGTATGATGATGTCGACTGCTAATTACATGACTTGTTGATTTTTAAAATTTCTTCAGTTCAGTTCTAAGTTCTTTTATAAAATTGTTTTTTGTTGAAATAAAATCATAACTTTATTACTTGTAATTGGATTAACAAATAGATATATACTACTGTATCACTTTCTTAGTACGAGTAGCTCGGTATGTACTTTTTAAACAACAATGGAAACGTAACTACTAACTAATAATAAAGTTGGAACTTACATCTGTAGAATAAAGTACACTTATGATTGACATAATATTATCTACATGTAGAGAGCTACAAGCGAAATTGGACCGTATTGTATATATTGCATAATTTGTACATCCAATTCCGTTGTTAACTGGAACGGGTTTAAAAAAGTAAGTAGGCGAGATAAAAGAATGCGAGAGTATTTCTTAATGTAAACTTTTATAATTTCTTAATGAATACTTTTATAAAGCGATATTTTCACTTCCCTACAGAATTATTGTTTTCGACTTCCACAAAAGTAATTTCTGGCTGCTGGACTAAACAAATTTTAATGAATAAAAATTAATTATTTTACTACATCTAATCTCCTTGTCATTGCAATAGTAGCTTTATAGCAGAATAAATTCATTAACACAAAACAATATAACACCCAATTGATAAGTTACCAATTTTATTTTCTATAATTAATTTCTAATTGGTTAATACGGTCAACGTGGGGTTAATAACTACTGCACCCACATGAACAATTTAAAGAACACATAAATATTTATGAATTTTATATATATGCAAATAATTTGTGAGAATAAAATTTCATATTAATAATGGATCTCATAAGGATAATTACCCCACGTTGCTTGTTACATTCTTCATATACCTACATACACCTTGAATATGGTTGACTATATATCGTTATTACATAATTTCTCCATGTGGAGCTCTTCCTCTTCGAGTAAAGTCAATGTTTTCGAGTTAAATATCGAATTGCTCGAGCGATAATTGTGATGTGTAACCGCTTCATATCAGAGGGGCAGTATGTTTGATTAACGTAATAAATTGCATAACCGACATTTTGTTACAGATGCTCCATATATCATTATATGGCGTGGCGCTATGTGCATACAATGCGTAAAATGTGCATACAAATAGTGACCATGTGTGTAACTTATGCAATTAATGATACAGCACTGCGGGACAAACCAAAGGTGTAGGTATATTCACTGTGTTCTAATATCTGTATCAAACTGCCAAAAACATACAATATTAAACTACATTAGCTAACAATGCGTCCTCTCGCTAAGGTCAAAGAGAGTTGCTTCTCCATGAATGCTACGAAATAAATATCGCTACGTTCAACTTATCTACCTAAAGTGCTGCGTTTAATAATCGAGAGGTGCACCACGTATAGGCACGAGCATAACTTTGATCTTAAACATACATGAGCCACTTAAAATGGTTTGCGTATGTACACCAGGGGAAGTGAATGAGTCAAGTTTTTGTATGTATTACCTTGGAATAAAATAAAGTCGCCGGAAGTGTTAGGAAATAAATTAAAATTAGTGAATAGATTTTTTTGATTCTCTGTTCGTTTGGATTGTTATTATTTTAATTTAAAATGATGGTAGATAAAACAACGCTATGAAGGTCGTTCCATCGGTGGAATTCAAAGAATCCAATTTATTTCCGAAACTTAATTCAATTTCTCAGTAGTAAAAGTAACTATAAGCAATATACAATGTTCTTAAATTTTTGCAAAAAAATGTTTCTTAAATTTCACACTCAAAATATATACTTTCAATAACATGACATTAGAATGTATGACATTAGAAGTTACATCAAATATAACACGAGTACATATAAAAACATTTTTTGAAAAGTTAAAAATATTGCATTATTAAATGATACATTGACAGTTTATAATAACAATAAGCCAATTAAAAATAATAACTCTATACACTTTTAACTTTTTGACTATGTTATCTAAACACAGATTCTTAGCGACATTATGATATTACATATTGTTTAAAACGTTAGTATTTTTTTAAACTATACGATAAAATATAATCATCTATATTTTTAAAATCACATTTCTCCTAACAATAACATTTAATACAGATATATTGCACAAAATAGACATTGAACGCGTTTGAGCTCATCATTTTCAAGCTATTTGAAAAAAAATCCATGAAAAGCATGATTGTTTTTACACATCATCCCATTAATGATATAAATAGGTACTCAGTGAAAATTATATTTTGGCAATTTCAGATATTCCGTTGACAATGAAATTTCGTAAAATATACCTACTCACTCTAACTCATTCACTATAATATTTTTAAATTTATTATCCGGTCAACTTTTAAATTACTTCGATTATCAGGTTTACTGTCATTGTTTAGAATGCACAAAAAATATTTAGTTACTAAATTTAAGAAATATGAAATAGTTTTTATAATTAACAGACGCTGTTATAATAAATAAGAGTCTTTAGAAAAATTGAAAATATATAAATTACGTGACAACGCATTTTAAAATTTCCTTAACTGTATATTATGTAGGTATTTAAAAATAATTTCGAGCAGTATGCAAAAAATATAGATCTTTATTTTTTAAGAACATTTTTCCATGAAAATATATATTTCTGAAGGCATGTTTAAAAACTAAACTGTTACGATATGTTCTAAACTTGTACATCACAATGCTTCAGAAACTAAGCTATGTTAAAAATAACTCGCTGTATTCAAAAATAACTTATATATTATAATTAAAATATATATGTTGTGCTATAAAACGATTAAAATCTCAAAAAAGCAAAAAAGAGAGGTAGTATATTGGGAATATGTTTAGGTAAGACTTATGAAATTAAAAATATTTCATTCATACCTTTTTGACTGACAACAATGAATGTTATATATTTCTATTTTTATGTACATTTATAGAATAATTCCTCTCATTTTTGACCTTTCGTTAAATACTTACAATATTTTATTTTACTCCCCTACCGTTATCAGGATATGCTTTTTTGATTTTTAACATCGCGAAAACCAACTGATGAACCGTCCTAACTATGTAAAGCGTTAGCGTAAATTATTATTAAAATGCATAGCAAAAATAAATAAAATGCACATTTTAATGGTTATTTTTAACCGCAAGGAGATTCCAAACGTTCGAAGGCGGCGCTTCAAAAACACGACAGTAAAAAATATAGTTTTTAGCTATTTTTTAATACCATAATGAGTGATAGATATTTCTTCCCATTTAGCAAACATCGCCTGGCATAAGGCCGCCATACACTGACTAACCCGAACTTAAGTTTGGGTTCGTCCTAAACTCGTAATTGGTTACATCGATACTTGCGAAATAGCTTGCAAAAATAGTGGATTCCTTGTAAAACATAAGGTAACAAGACAAACCAGTATTGAGAGATCCAGTCGCGATTGACGCAACGTGTTGCGTAAACATCATTTCACTATCAATCGCGCATGTAGGTGGTTTACCAATGACAAAGACGGTAACACTTTGAAGAATAGAGAAATACGTTGACGAGCTCGGTGGCTCAGTCGTGAATGACGCGACTTTGACACCAACGCTTGTGGCTTCCATTCCCACCCATACAAACATTTGTGTGCGTGAACATTGCGTGAACATGTCTGTTTGTCTTGGTCTGGATGTTTTGAGAGAGGTAGGGCGCATCAAAGCAGCTCGTATGGGGAAGTACCTCCACCTCACAGAAAACCGCAGCCAAATAACAACTCCCTAGAGGGTTGTTGTGTTCCTGCGGTCACCAGTAAGCTCCCAAGGAGTTACTGTGTAAGCTGCAGAGGAGGCATCGCGCGAGTGATACTTAATATATCGCAAGCGTTAATAGACTACGGTACTCGCTTTACGTCAGGTGGGCCGTATGTTTGTCTGCCTCCCGACGTAGTATAAAAAAAGAGTATTTATTTTCTTTCGTTGATGATTTATATGGTAAGTATAATTGCGCAGTTGATTAACTTAACAAATTAATTAATTAAATATTACTTTTAAAAATCCCAAATGTAACTCATTTGTGTTTTTTTTTTCTGTAAAAACATACTTATCGTACATAGAAAACATTAAGACAAAACAAACAGACATGTACACTAATCTATTAACTATTGTTTCATTTAATTAATCTATAACAGTTACATTAATTAATATTTTTTTTATATACAACGTCGGGTGGCTTTCAAGCATACGGCCCAGTAAAGCAGTTACCGTAACCTATGAACGCTTATTAAGTATTAGGTACTCGCGCGATGCCACCTCTGCTGCTAACATAGCAACTCCTTGGGAGCTTACTGGAGACCTCACTCACACGCAGGAACACAACAACCCTCTAGGGAGTTGTTATTTGGCTGCGGTTTTCTGTGAGGTGGAGGCACTTCCCCAGACGAGCTGCATTGATGCGCCCTACCTCCTAAAACATCCAGACCAAGACAAACAGACATGTTCATGCACACAAATGTTTGCCGTGTGCGGGAATCGAACCCACATGCGTTGGTGTCAAAGTGGCGAAATTCACGACTGAGCCACCGAGCTCGTCAAAATTTTTTACATGAATAAGTCTTCGTAACGGGTAATCTAAAGTATGTTATACTAAAAGGAAACTATATGATGTAGCGAAATGATCTCAAAATGGAAGCGTCACGGCCTCCGCCGTGTGCGATGCGTCACTGTCCTCACTCAATGTAACGATTTGTTTGATTCTTTAACTGTCAAGTGGTGTAATTAAATTCTGGATATAAACGATAGATGTAGCTACAACATCAAACTGTATCTCCCGATTTTGTTATCATCAGTTGTCTGAATTGCCTCCAACTATGGAAGCAAACTTAAAGAAGTATTTACCTACGTCAAAAAATAAATAGCATATATAGTTAGTATCGATGTTACCAACCTTAAGGCTCAGATTACACATTATAGCTATACTAATCACTATTACCGTTACAAGTCTACTGGATTACCTTAATTTTGTTGGCAATAATTCTAAAATCGGGTTTTGAAGCTCTGTGGGATTGTTGAAAGTACAAAAAAGAAAATGTCTCAACCACTTCGATATTTAAATATTACTTTTAACAGTTTTTTTTGCAACTAATTTACACAAACATTGAACTGCCTAATACCTAGTACAACAAGCTACATTATGTATTGAGAAAAATAAGGCACTTCGTTTGCTTTGAAATTATGTTTCATTTTTTAATTTTAAGCGTCTTTTTAATGACTGGTGGTGCGATGATGTACAGAAAAACGGGGCTTATTTGATGATTAAATTATTTATAAAAACAATTAAATACCATAAATTAAGTACAAGTACCTGTAGCAATTATAACAAGAGTTAATGTATATATATACATACTTCATTAAAAAATTTGATATCTAATACAATCTATTTTAAAATTACTTTCGTCTGCCTCCATTTTTAAGTGACATTCAACGTCTTTGAGATATGTTATCCAAGAATTTAAATATAAATCAATTATGAGTATAAAATGAGTAAAAACAATTTTATTAATAATTAATTTTGGCGAGAAGTAAAAGCTGTATTAATTAACAGATTTTCTGATTTTCGGGAAAAGCTATGTATATAACCTATGTATATAACCAAACTGCATGTAGTTGGCAGTGGTAGATACCGAGCCTGGCAAAGGTGCATGGTCACATTATTGTTGCATCGCATGCAAATTACGAAAGCTTTTAAATATATTCGTTTCTCTCATTTAGAAAATGTTGCATGTTCATTTTATGTTTGCATATTACGTAAGATACCAATATCTCACACTTGTAAAAAACATAGTCATTTTTAAGTTTATTAATAATATCGTTAGAATTATTTCATATCTTATAAATATGTTTATTGCATTATTTAATTATGTCGTTGTGTTGTTTATTGCAGGTTAGTTTAATATTGCATTTTTCTATACCATGTATATGTGACAATCGAGCGTACGGTCTGCCTGATGGTAAGCAGTTACCGCAACCTAGGGACATTTGCAACAGCAGGGTGTCACTCAGCCTGTAAAAACTTCTTCACGCCTTTCTTGAAGAACTCCATGCTGTAGTCCCTTGGGAAAACCTCGGCTGGGAGTTCATTCCACAACTTGAGTGATCTCGGAAGAAAATTTCGCTGGAACCGTACAGTACGCAACCATTGCGGTTCTAGTGTCTGAGGGTGAACTCCCCGCCGTCGGCGAGCGGTGCTATTGTAAAAAGAAGCTATCGGCATCATATCGAACAATTCTTCAGAACAGAACGTTGTACAATCGGTAGAACACACAAAGGCAGGCAAAATCTCGCCTTAAACTTATGTCTCAATATACTCTGTAAGCTTGGGATCGTCGACAATTCTCACAGCTCGTCTCTGAACCGAATCACAAGGTCCGAGCTGGTATCCAGGTGTGCCCGCCCAGAGGTGACTACAGTACTCCATGTGCGGTTTGACTTGAGACTTGTATAATATAAGTCTTTGTTCCGCACTGAAGTACAGTTTTGCCCTGTTGGGCACACCAAGTTTCTTGGACGCCAGTTTGACCTTTTACTGCAGGTGATTCCGGTATTGAACATCACTGGAGATCTCGACACGATTGGCAATGGTACGTGGTGTGTTCTGGAATTGAGGAACCACAGCAAAATTGAGTTTTCTTAGCGGTGACCGCGCAAACTTGTATCTTTATGGGGTTGAATTGGACTAAGTTCAGTCGCCCCCAGTAAGATACTTTTGTCAAAGTACCCTCGATGTCAGACACAAGTTTATCGAGGCTTTCCTCCAAAAGGGAACGTGGGATGTTAGCTCGGCCTGTATAATAAGTGTACCTGTATATACAGCAGAAACAGCGTCGGAGACAGTACAGAACCCTGTGGGACGCCAGCATTGATATCCATATTATCGGCGCAGCCACCGACAACTACGGCTTTTATGCATCTGTTGGATAAGATGCATTTGCACAAACCCTCGGGCAGCGCGTATGATGGTAACTTCGATAGAAGACCTCGATGCCAGACCAATCGAAAGCCTTCGCCATATCTAGGCTGACTGCCAATGCTTCACCTTGACTCTCAGTCGCCGAAGCCCAGCGGTGGGTGTACTAGAAGATCACCAGTCGTGCGACCGTGACGGAAGCCCTATTGACGGTCGCCGATCAAGTCGTGATCCTCTAGATATGCCAGGAATCGTGTGTTTATCACACGCTCCATCACCTTGGAGAGAGGGTAGGTTATAGCAATAGGTCAAAAAAAAAGCAGTATGTTTTTTTATAAAGTAGAAAAAAATATTTCAGAAATAAATAAGTTAATTAAAAAATTTAATCGTTTAAAAATTACTATTTGCGTAAGTTTCAGGCTTGAAAATGTATCATCGAAAAAAATATAATTCGTAAGCGGAGCGAAACTTTTCTAAAACTATTTTTTTATCTATATATCCGAATATTTATGTAACTGAGCTCTTATATAAGTTATATTTTTCTTTTCTTCCTTCCTGCCGCTTTGAATCATTTGAATTGAAATGTTGTAAATATATTTTACATTTAGTATAGTATATTTTCACGCCTGAGTCGTTTATATTCACAAACTAGATATTTTATAATGTTTTTTTATTTGACAGATAGATAGATAAGATTCTTTATTTGTATCTTCAGCACACACATAACAATTTGTTACAATTATGCTTATAAATGTAAGCATTACAAAGAAACATGTTATTTCGATGTTTTTACTGCTTCCGGTGTAAGAACTAACTTATTATTATATAATATATTACATATATGAACGATTGAACACGTTAAAATAATAAATTTAAATCTAAAACGAAGTGCCATATTTTAATAAATACAATAGTTTTACGTGGTATTTAAGTACATCTATAAAATACACTACATTTCACTATAAAACTTTTATAAATGTATACAATATTTCAGATTCTGATGACTTTTATTATACTTGTTCATTAATAACATCAAATTGAACTACTTTACTGAATGTAAGCATTGTAACATGTATTGTAACAACAAGCTTGATACTATATTTTACTATTTTATAAATACTTTCATTTCAACAAAAATGATAATTTTTGTTGAAATGAAATTTAAAAAAAAAAAAAAATGAAACTTCCGGGGGAATCATTACCACTTTCAAAACCATCTATATTTTAGGGTTGCAAAATTTTGACAAATTATTTTATATATATTTAAAAACTTTATTCACCACAATAGTGGAGGCGGGCTTAATGCTAATCGCATTCTCCACCAGTCAACCACTTGGAGTGGAAAAAAACACGATTGCGGTTTTTATTAAAATAGGAGTTGATAATAGTGATAAAATAAATTAAAATAACACAAAATTATCACTGTAATTAATTTCATATTGTGACCATGTTCATGGACAACATTTAATAGGTTTTGACAGGGCAACACTTTTGATGGAAAGGAATGTTAATTACATTAAGTATTGCGAAGCTCATTCCGAGATAAAATGATCTGTCACGTATGATGTAAATTGTTATTTACGTTCGTTATAGACGTATCTTGTTTTCTTTACTAATGATTATTCTCTTTATCATTTTGAAGATCATAACTTTCTTTATAGTTCAAAAGTGCTACTTAGACCTAGTTTTAAAAAGGTACGAGTTTTTATTGCACCTTGCAGAATAAATCGCCGATTGAAAGACAAAATTCGTTAAGTGCCTTATCAACTGCTAGTAGCAGACAATTGAGGATTTGTATTTTTTAAGTTTGAGAAAACTTTCCATTGTTGTTATAGTGATTGTAAACTTATGGAAGTTTTATTACGTAGTTTTAAATACAGATGGTCGGAATACTTCAAAAACGCGATAGAAAGTAGTTCATATCTTTATACATACGTTTCATACAGGTGCTAAAGTTGGAAGAAAACCATTATTAATGTGTTGTATTTTTTTACTATATTAGAGTCAACACTTACTCGTAGATGATACAATGGTTTGTTGTATTATGATATACTAAACTTCATACCCCATCTCCTCAACTTCTAATTTTCCTCATGCATGTTTTAAAGAGTTAGATGCTTTTTTTCTTTCACTCGAGAGAAATGAAAATGACTAAATCGTTTGATTTAAAGTCAAACTACACTCACGTTGGCATTACACTGGTTTTCATAAGCGAATAGTATCATTTGTTTTAGTTCCCTTAGTGTACCGATTAAATAGAAGAGTTAGGGTAAGGTACTTATGCATTTATATAGATTGCATAACCGTAATGTATATAGAATAGCTATGTACAACTACGCTAATGTATTGCCAAAGAGCCATTCGTTTTTAAACAAATGAGTAAAATTTAAAGAGTTTTTCTTTTGCCGTAAGCCATAATGAAAAGTTATTGTCGCTATTTTGCAATATTTCACATCTCCTGTGGTGTGGATATATTCGAACATTTAAATGCCCTATTGTTTTTCATGCCTAATATCTTAAGTTCACAGAGGAGTAAGCACACAAAAATCGTATTGAAAGCAATTTATAGGACAAAAGAGTATTATCTGATTAATTTAGGTAATTATCATGTGACAATTCATGACTTTTTCGAGCTTTTGTGATATTTTATTTCAGACTTTCTTATAAGAATTTATTCATTATTTAGACTATTTAAATAATGAAGTGTTATCTTAACAGGCGACATGATATCATTAACATAAATTATGTCGTGTGAATTTCTCTGTATTCCTAAGGACCATCGATATTACAGACAAATACATGTAGTAGCTATATATTTCAAGAGTTTAATAAATGTATATTTTAATAAATTTTTCTCTGTCATTTAGATTGATATGATATTGTCACTGTACCTTGTAATTTGGCAACCCTAAAATATAGAATTATGGATAAAAAATATAGCTCATTTTTGTTAGCAACATTTAAAACTTAACGTAACGTGTTTTTGCATTTGCACGATTTTATTTCTCACCTAAAATTGACCATCCATTTACACATCCCTTTTCCTAACTTTCTTAATTTTAACAATTAATTTAGAATGTCTGTATCTAGTATGCTTAAAAGCATCAATGCATTCAAATGACTGATAAAAATGTATTTTTGACACATTTCTCAAAATATTTTATCGCACAGTTTTATTTATTGATAAAAATTTGGCAGTTTATTTTTTATTAATTTTTGATAGAGATGAATAATAAACGAAGAAATACTAAAAATACTTCTCAATTTGAGCAGCATTAGATTGTTGTCAAAACTGGAACTAATAAGGGAACGTCTACACTCTTTGTGCGATCCGAACTCGACATTTTCTCATATATTTTCTACAATTTAACAATTAATTTATATTTCTAACAATTTATTAAAAACCTTAACATTGATCATCCAACTATTAGGTACAATAAAACGTCAATTTATTATATTGAGAAAGGAGCTACTTTTAGAAACAGTCAAAGTATGATTTCTGTCAAATAAGTGATAAACCTTTGGCTTGTTTACCTAATATTTCTTCTAGGTTAAAAAAAGTAGTAAGTATTACGTATTCTTTAAAAAATACATATTTTGTATTACATTTTTTTATTATAATCTATACATCATACTGTTATTAATATTCTTGTTCTATGATATAATATAAATGATAAATTTAGAGCAGTATCCATTTAAGTTATTTTGTCAATTCAGTATTGCAATTTTAATTTAGGAATTGTCATTAACGATCAAAAACTTATTTGAAGAAAATCAATCTTCAAATGTGACTAAGAATAGACCGTAGAAAGTGAAGTTTTGAATTGGAAATTCGTCATTTCAAAGTTTGGAAATGTCAGAAGTTTGTTCATTAGATATTACGTGAGTTTTTTCGAAGATTTTGAAAGTCCGTGCTTTATAAAATAACTTTAAGTCATTAAGGAAAAAAAGATAGTTATAATAAAACTTATAGTCTTTAGACACAATAAAATTTAAGTAGAATCATTTTAGAAATAAAATAACATGACTTAAAAATATATTTTACTTATACTTTAATAAAAATATTTTCAACTAATAGAATGTTTAAAAATATTCATACTTAAAAAAATAACTTTTTTAACTTAGCAAATTCCAGGAGAAAGAAAAAAGAACATATCGTGCAATGTCAAAGTCCAGTGAAGTCAGAATAGAGTTATGCCATTTTAACTTTTTGTTTACCGCTCAGTCTTATGACGTTTTTGTATTAACTTTTTTGTTAAAATTTTCATTTTTATAACAATAAGATTTACTCCGGTTTCAGGCGGTGCCATTGGACGATCGTCTGCCGAGGCTTCGTTATCATGTCTTGCCAATGTTTCGTCTCTGTTGCTCCAGACCCGTTTTTCCCTGGAAATTCGAATAGACAAAGTTGAGTACTAACATATTATATATATCGCTTACTAAATGATCGGATAAAGGCAATTACTGTGAAAGGAGAAAAAGATTTTTTCAAGGCTAGTTTTTAAGCCACTACATATATTTAAGACAATATTAAGCAATAATATTAAGCGAAACAGTCTTTTTAGGCAGTTTCGTTCAAAAAACAGCTTTGCATCATGTTGGAATATGTATACGCTGGGGAAACATACATTATTTTTATAAGAAACCTTCATTGCTGAAAATTTTTATTTTTTGTTAGCAATGATTTTGTTTTAGGTTGGCGGCGGGCGCTTGTTTCCGATACCTAATCACCTTAATCCGGTCTGACAGGCATGTGTGAGAAGTGGATCCAATGGATTGAACAGATATATACCTACATGACATAAATATATATACTCCATCCCGAAGATTAATTTAGTACATATTGTATGTATCAAACCGAAATATTGGTGATGATTAAGTAAGTCAGCCCATTAAGTAAGTCACTTTCATATAAGTTTTATAAATTTATATTCAAATTTATCACTTTACTTATTGCGTCCAAGTTACAAAGAAATAATAACTCACCGGCCAATAATATTCTGCCAATCAGCTCGTTGCGTCCAATATTATCGAAGTCCATAACCTGAACGTCCAGGGAACACTCTCTGATCTTCTCCCATGGCACGTTGAATGAGAAGGAGTCATTGAACACCGGGTTCAGGGTACATTTGAAGATGGCAGTCTTGCGTTTTTCTATGCGTTTGTCACCGAATTGGAGCCACACTTTGACGTATGGATCTGGAAGAATATTATATATACTTTTAATTACAGCTTAATTTTGTTATAGGGTATAATAAAACAGCAGTTGGGTGCAGGTTTCTTAGGTTCATTAACATAGTCGTATAGCTTGAATTAATAAAAGAGTGTTAAATTAGGTCCACAAAAACTGCCTAGGGCGGCGCCTAACGAAAGACTAATTAAAAATACGAATACATCCATTTCTCGTTAATTTTATTCTGAGCTCATCGTTCATAAATCATGGAGACGCCGAGAGAGTCCAATTAAGGACTTCAGTAACTTGACTACTTGAGTTATTACTGCCTGTTTACAAAGATTTTTGAGTTGAAATTTAAGATTAGATAATATGTATACAGTTGTAAGACTGTATATATCGTATTCATTAAATAATAAAAATAAAAAGTTGTTTACCCCTAGATTCTATACTATAAATGTTATCTAAGTTTTGTTTGTTTACTGTGCCGCTCGCTATTTTCCTATGTTCTTGTTATTTGAATATCCATATTTGGTACTCACGTGAAAGGCTGCGCCTAGTGCGGGTGCCATAGGTTTTTAAAAATGTATGTGATTGTTCTGGTAAAATACATTTATTATTATTATCTCTTATTTCACGGGATTTAATCCCGATCATTTGATAGGCGTCCGCGGGGATATGAATCCAACGCGTAGAGGCCTCTTCGAAAAGAACGATGTAATGTATTATACCAGCTGTGACCTGCTCTAAGGGATATCAATGTGAGGATATACCCACGAACAGGTATTGGGACTATTGCAAATGTGTCGGAAATAATTGAGCCATTGAAATGTGATCTGGAGGAATTATTAGTACTGGGCTATTACAGAAGAGAGACGGCACCTGCCATGACAATCATATCTGATGTTACTTCGGCAGGCGGTGGCTCGCCACTCATTAGATGGACCCCCGAAATGCCAGACAAAGTCTGCCGGGGGCAATACCGATGTGAGTGACTCAGGGGTGTCGAGAGGTGTACTTCGCTTTCTGCGAAGTTACTTGCGGCATTATGCCCTATGCAATACACCCTATCGACTCCTCTTTGGGCGGCCAATGAAGGCAAGCCAGAGCTGAGAGTCCTGCGGGCCTTCTTGACTTTTCACTCCGTCCGATGAAGACACGTCGGAGGCAAAGGCCCTGATCGACTCTCTGGAGCACTCGGGTACCCGTGGTGTCGTTACGCACCAACTGCTCACCACAAGCTGCCCTTCGGGGTTATTATTATTATTATTCAGTTACTAATGTGCAATTCTAGAGCGGTTTTTTTCTGCGAACCTTCAGTTAGGTAGTAGACTGAAATTCCTGTCGAGACTACCAAGAGAAAGTTACCAATCAAACTACCTTTTGGCAAATAATGTAGCAAACAAGTAAACAGCCGTAAAGGAAATATAATAGTAGCAAACATAGGTAAAAAAACAAGATACAACAAGCCGACTCATTAATTCCTAAACCGAGTCAAGCGTCTACAAAATGTGATGAAAATAGACTGTCAAGACGCCGTCTTGTTTGCATTATGCATTTTTCCAATAAATTAGATTTTAATCTCATTTGACTTCCACTTGGACGTTGATATTAACAAAAAAAAAAATAGAAGCAACTGTGCCTCTATTTTTTTGTTATATTCAAAATAGATCTGAAATAGAGTGTCGGTGATAAGATAAGAAAATGCATGCTCCGTTTATAAATACAGAAAGAATTCGCGAGAAAAGAATGGCGAACCAGATATATAACGCGAAAGTGGAAGGTGAAGACTAACCTACAACGGCCAAATTAGTCGTGGTTTATCAGAAGGCGATGTCATATTTGAGTCCTAGGAACCGACGAACGTACAAGAAAAAAGCTATGAATGTTGAAGAAGCGGGCGAGGTGTGTTTCGACCGCGCCTTGTGGCCCGTAAGATGGAATAGACAGATAGATCAAAATAAATAATTATATATATCAATACCTACACAGAACAGATGCTATCTGCGGCTCCTTCCTTTTCCTCCTGGTGCGGAATCTTCGTTTTTAAGTTGAATGTCAAATGAAGTCAAAATGTCGAATAAAACGATTCTTACCTGATTTCCCGTTGATATCCTTTGCCTTCAGGTTCCTGGCCTTCAGTAGTGTGAGAGTAAGCACACTGTTACTGGGATGATAACAGAGTGACGTCAGCAATTCACCACATTTATCCTTCGCTGGTGGCTTCAGGGCCTTCCAAAATGATGGCTTTTCGCTCAAGTCCACCTGGAAATAGATATGTTACTGATCTTAATATTAATTGTGCCTCATTGTGTTTGAAATGTTAAATAAACATGAAACTTAGCCTCCGGGCTCCGGAGTAAGAGAATATGGATTGATAGACCCAACACTTCTTTGAATTCAGATAAAACTGGGGATCACGCGAGTTTTTCTGGTTGCAGCGTACGCTCCCGTAAGCTCACCGTGTATGCAAGAACTGGTGGAATTTTGGGAGCTTGTAAGGGATATTCTAGATTTAGCTGAAGGCAATGAAATGCTGATTATGTGTGGAAATTTAAATGGTCCAAGGTATGTGTGGAAAAAAATTCGGGTTCGGATCAAGCGAGACAGCTATTAGGCAGTGCTTGGTTCATATGGAAATAAGAGAGTAATTGAAGTAGGTAAGACAATGTTACTTTATTTCATCATAAGGATATTCATATGTGGAGACGGAATGTTAAAAAAAGCGTGATCGATATGATTGTCGATTTGATTATCATCTATAATCGAATATCTATTATGAACTGCGTCAGTTACAATGGCAGCAGTTTGATCAGCTTAGCGGCAAAAGTATTTGGAAAAATAAATGAGAGGAGAATGGAGGGTGAACTCCCACGGAACGCTGTGGGAGGGACAGAGGGGATTCCGTAATGGAAGAGGATCCACGTCCTAGTTTTCTCACTCCGCAATATCATGGAGAAGCATCTGGAGCTAGACCAAAAGATTGTCTGCGATTTTGTGGACTTTTTATTATGATAGTTTCAAAATAAATAACAGTCATCACAGGACTGTGACTGAATTATATAAAAATATAATGTTTTCGTCTTTACTGGACTTATTACCCTTTACTTCTCAGGTACACAAATAATATAAACATTTTTTTGTTAACGGTAACTAATATTTAATTATTATCAGCAATAACATAATGAGAATACTTTTTAATTATACATTTAAGTTATAAAAAGCGCCAGCGCCTAAATATTTCTTCATAGCAAAATTATACTAACAGCGGGAACTTAATTTCGTGCAGGCGCTCCTGTACAACGTGTTGAAATTTATCATTAATATTTATTTGCCTGCAAGTGTTTGTAAGTACCCTCACAACATACTCTCCAGCTTCTTAGCATAATCCCGTTTCCTAAACTGTTAGTATTAGCGGAACCCGCTAATGCTAAGGATTTGGCCAAGGGCGTCGCTAGGCGTCGGCGATATTAGCGATCGCTGAAACCCTCGCGCCGGTGGGGGCTTCGCAATGGTTCTCTCTTGTTTCGCCGACCAACATTTTATATATTTTTTTATGTATAACGTCACTTCATATTGACGTTATGAACAATTAATTATTGACTGTTTCTTTTGTAATCTTTTGCTATTTACAATTATACAGTAATGTATGCGGCTGATTATTTGAACAAGATTGTAAGATGGAAGACACTTTGGCCTGTAACACAGTTGTATAACTACCACAGGCCTCAGGGTCACATGGAAACCTGTAATTCATATGTCATGGTAGCAAAAATAAAGCATTAATTATTATTATTATTATATAAAGTCAGCATAATTATCCATGTGACCTAATATTCATTTACTTTATAACCATTTGACATAAATATTCAATTGACATAAACATAATAATTTGAACTAATTTTCATCTCGAATGATATTATTTGGACGCCTGTATTTCCTAAATGAGTGATCAAACGCATATCGAGAGTAAAATGTCTTTTGACGTATAAATAAATAAAATTGTCGGACAAATTACACAGCGCCACATAGCCCCGAAGTAAGCGAAGCTTGTGTTATGGGTACCTACTAGACAACTGATAAACATACGTAAATACATTTTTTTTTTGTAAATACATACTTATTATGCATAGAAAATACCCAGACCAATACAAGCATACATGTTCATGCACACAAATGTTTGTACTGTGTGGGAATCGAACCCACGAGCGTTGGTGTCAATGTAGCGTAACAGCGCGTTCCACCACTGAGCCACCGAGCTCGTCAAATACGTTTTTGTTCCACAATTCATGTGGTTTCCGTGGGAAGCACTTGGAAATATACGAGTAGCAACTGCTTCAGTGATTCTCATGTCCCAAGGTATAGTTTTCAAGCAAATTGAACATTCACCAGCAACAACCGCAAGTAGAATCTTTCGCCACTCTTTGAATAAACTGTGTAAATACGATCAAAAGCACACCCGGGTGATCAGGAACCATATTGCCTTGCTCCCGAGGTTGAATCTGGGATGAGCGTTCCGAGTGTAATAACGTCGCATATCAGAGGCAACGTTCGTTTTTTAAATGAATCGCCTTGGCAAATCGAAAAGAAACTGGTGAATGAGGTGTTTCAGTATTCACCAAGACGAACAAAAAAATATTCATTGAAATTAGTCAATTCGTTCTTGAGATATATAAAAAAGGCGTTTCATATAAAATGTATGAGAAAATGAATATTCTTCATAATTTTTTATTTCGTTAATTTTTTCCATGTTTTAATAGTTATTCTACTATTCGGGGCTGAGACAAATCCAACAAAACAATGATCATAGAAATCAGTCAGCCGTTCTCGAGTTATAAATAGTGTAACTAGACCGACTTTGTTCTATATATATAGATTCCTTGCAAAGTTGGAGGTCCAGCCACACCATTTTACCGAACAATAAGGCATGTTTTATATCCATTTTTATAGTTTTCGCGGAGAACATTCGCACCGTCAAATTATGTTCACACTGAACCGTAGGCTCGAAACGCCGAGCTTATTTAGCGCTAAAAGACTAAGTTTTGGCGAGTGAGCCGTGCCTTGATGCGAAGTCAAGAGGTTATTTAGTTTGCGGGCTACGTAACCATTTTCCATTAGGTGGGCCGTGTGCTTGTATGCCTCTTAATGTAAATAAAAAAGTTATCAGTTACTGACAGTTCTTGAAAGACTGGTGGAGATTGCTTTTTCTAGTTTCTCGCAGTAACATCAAACAATTCCTAAATAAATAGAAGCCTGAATGTTGATTCCACATTCGGGAAACAAGCCCCGGGGAAAAGTTTCAGAGCAGAGGTAAGGCCAGCTACCGCCCATTCGTTTGAACAAGATTTAAGAAAACCCTAACGAGACATTGCGATATAAGGATATATACCTTCTTTACAAATAAACACAGCACTTTCAGCCTAGTAATTGGTGAGCATACTGATTTTAAGTGACTGCCGTGAAACCTCTACAACCCAGAGGGAAAACCAGATCTTTGTTAGGTAAGGTCATATATTTTCGAAACATATTTTCTTAATCGTGCGAATTTCCTCACGATGTGTTTTTTTTTATTTATACTACGTCGGGAGGCATACAAGCATACGGCCCACCTGATGCAAAGCGGGTACCGTAGCTATTAACGCTTGCGATATATTAAGTATCACTCGCGCGATGCCTCCTCTGCTGCTTACACAGCAACTCCTTGGGAGCTTACTGGTAACCTCACTCACACGCAGGAACACAACAACCCTCTAGGGAGTTGTTATTTGGCTGCGGTTTTCTGTGAAGTGGAGGTACTTCCCCAGACGGGTTGCTTTGATGCGCCCTACCTCTCTTGAGTTTTGATGTTTTCCTTTACCGTCGAGCAAGTGGGTATTAAACTACTGATAAGCATACGTAAAAATATATTTTTTTGTGAATACTTATGATACATAGAAAACACCCAGACCAAGACAAACAGACATGTTCAGGCACACAACTGTTTGTCCTGTGTGGGGATCGAACCCACGAGCGTTGGTGTCGAAATAGCGTTACTAAGCATAGCGTCACCGAGCTCGTCAAATATGTGCATAAATACAATTATGTAAATAAATACAATTATGTACATAAATCTGAAAACACGTATTAAGTGGTACACACCCCCTCTGTACTCTGAATAACCTGTAATCTACACAATTAAATAAAATTTAAGTGTCTGTTTGTAATTTCACAATAACAGCTTTTTACTACACGCATATCCCCAAAAATCAACTTTTAAAATTTTTGTCTGTCCGTTTGTTCACACTCGCTCTCACTGGCAGATAGTTGCTGTTATAAGGAGTGACATAGGCTACTATTATTTTAGAAAATGATTTAGGATTCCGCGGGAAATATAAAACCCATGAAATTGTGAACAACAACCAATTACACGCGGAAGATATCACACGGGACCGCTACTAATATAACTTCACGCCACATCCCTCGCGGGGTGGGCAGAGAGAACCGAGCGCCACAGACTCGATCCTTACACACTTCACTCGCTTCTTTAACATTCATTGCTCATCATGCCTGCTTGCCGGTTTCCAAGGCTCCTGACATTACCTTCTGACAGATGAGTCATGATAGGTAAGTCTTGGCCTTCGGCTCCTACATCCTTCTCCTTTCGCGATAATAGTAACGTTATTATAATTATTATTCGCATTAATATATTTATCAGGAATATATATATATATACATAAACAGAACGTAAATATTAATGGATATTAGATTTACGCGATCTACGTTTTCTACATATAAGGAATATTGCGTACAAGCACGAACCAATAAACCTTAAAACTTTTAAGAGAGGTAGGGCGCATCAAAGCAGCCCGTATGGGGAAGTACCTCCACCACACAGAAAACCGCAGCCAAATAACAATTCCCTAGAGGATTGTTGTGTTCCTACGTGTGAGTGAGGTCATCAGTAAGCTCCCAAGGAGTTGCTGTGTAAGCAGCTCATTGGGAGCTCACTGGGCCGTATGCTTGTATGCCTCTCGACGTAGTATACAAAAAAAATATATTTGGCAGAGCTGCGATAGCCAGCGGAGCCACATTACCCTCAAAATTGCCGTTTGGGGTAGACTGATGTCATCCAGCTAGCGTTTAGACGGTAATAGTGAGAAACTCCAAAATCGGCACACTAATAGCTAACATATTGTAGTTTTGTATCCTTTAATTTGAAATTTAAATGTTCGTTGGTGAGGAAGAACGGTCCAAAATCGTTCCAATTAGAAAAAAAAACATATGGGAAAACGTATGGCCGGCCACTCTGCAGTGCAGAGTCTGCACTGCACTCCCATCAACAGAAAAAGTAACAGCACTCGTCGCTAGATGTCGTACAGGGTTCCATATATTTTAAAAAAATTAAAAATAAAATCTTTAAATATTTTTAAATTTAAAAAATATCAGCTCTGCCTACATAGCTTGCTGTTATTTACTAGTATAAAGTACCCACATTTTCGTTACCCATAAATATATATTTTGATATTTCCCCGTCTGAAGATGCATTTCCACCAGGACCGTCGAGGCGGACGGAGCGAATTGAAAGTCGTACGCTAAATAATTAAATTCTCGCCTCTCTCATCTGCTGTGAAAATGGTTTGGTCTGAGTTTGTGCCGGATGGGAATTCAGAGAATTGTTGTATTGTATTCAAGTCCTTAGAGCTTTAGAGAATGCTGGAATTGACGAGCTCGGTGGCGCAGTGGTTAGGAACGTTACTCGGATACCGACGCCTATGTGTGTCTTGGTCTGGGCGTTTTTAAGAGACGGCGCATCAAAGCAGTCCGCCGGGAAGTATCTCCAGCTCTTTACAGCCAAATAACGTGTTCCTGCGTGTGAGTGATGTCACCAATAGCCACTTAAGGAGTAACTGTGTTAACAGCAGAGGTGGGATAAGGCGAGTGAACGCGGTCATAGGCAATAGTAATCGCTTAACATCAGGTGGGCCGTATGCTTGCATGTCTCCCGACGTTGTATAAAGTAATTCGATGGTTAATGGAAGGATAATGGCTTTTTAACAGATCGCGGTGAGATCCAATCGTCTAACCTATTGTATGCTATATAATAGGTGTTAAAGTATGAAATTGCCGTTTTATAGTAATAGATACCATTTAACCGTAAGCGAAAAATGCAATTGCTGACCCCAGGTCAAACGCCGCAACAATCCCCTAAAGCAAAGCTTACTAATAAAAAGGTAATGGTAACTGTTTAGTGGTCTCTTCATGGCGTTATCCATTATAGCTTTCTCAGGTCTGGTCAAGCAAAACCAGCAGATGTTTATTGTGCCGAACTTCGAACAATGATGGCGAAACTGGCAGCGAAACAGTCGCGACTCGTGAATCGATCGAAACATAGCGCAAAGAGTTTTCTACGTTCAGGAGATCTGGACTATTGCCATTTTTAAAGACGGCTTTCTTCACACTTATCTCTCTCTGGACTGTGCCGTTCCACCACCAAGTTCTGTGCTCACCCTTGGTTCTGCACAGCACAGCCTTCGCCGCTTCCACGATGGCCGCCTGAATCATAACCCAGTGGTGCTGGACTGGTTCGCCGTCAATAACGGCGCGCTTATCGAATTGAAACGAACACCTGAGATTTGACTTCATCAAGCAGCCACCACCCGCAGTGCTCAGAGTGCCTCTCCTAGGGCTTCACGCAAATGTCCATGACAAGGATGTTGTGTAGTGAGACTATCGGCAGGTATGACCTTGCAGTTGACTACTTTGCTGATATAATGCCTCCTAGTGAGTAGGAAATCGATTTGCGTGCCTCCGGCTCCTATAGGTGATTAAGTGTTCGGCCTTATTTCGGAAATACGTATTCACGATGGCCAGATCCGCAGCCGCACACGTCAAGAGAATATCCTCCCCCTCCGCGATACGACTGCCGTATGACACCTAATATATAATAATACCCCACCATGAACACGCCCGAACTCCTCCCACTCCTCACCCACGTGACCGTTAAGATCATTACAAATCAATGTCAATGGGATACCAGGAAGCACCGTACCGAGTTGGTTCCAGAACGTTCCTGTCGGTTTCGCTAAAACCGGCCTGTGGCGCGTAGGCACTTATCAGATGGATCCAGTATCACAGCCCCTTCGATAGGCACTGTCGCGGTCATAAGCCGGTCACTGAGGCGCTTCACTTTCAAGATGTCATTCTGAAACTCCTCGGACAGCACTACTGCTACCCCTTTCTCCCCACCAGGTGCACCTGTGTAGATTAGCTTGTAGCTATTCCCAATGAACCAGGATCTGCAGCCTTTTCACCGAGTCTCCTGCAGGAACGCCACAGCCACCCTATGCCTGAACACCACGTCAGTCGGCTCCGAACCCACGAGCGTTAGTGCCAAAGTCGCGTCTTTCACTACTGAGCCACCGAGCTCGTTCGTCTGATAACACCTGATCTATTGGGTTCTGGTAGGTGTCTAGTCTATGAATAAATAGGTCGATATGATATTTAACACAAATAATCTTCTTCTTCTTCGCGTTATCCCATTCCCTACCTATCCATTAGGATTGGCGAAGTCTACTACCTAAGCTAAAAATTTGGCGAAGACACTGATTTTTCACATAGAGCGACTGCCGTCAGACTTCCTCGGACCAGAGTCACACCACACCACGACCAGACCACACGTCTTTCTAAATATAATTTCTTGTACGTGTGGGTATCTTACGATGTTTTTCTTCACCGCCGAGCAAGTGATAAATCGGAAATCACAAATTTAGTGGTACAACATGCCTGAATTCAAACCAGACACCGGGTGGTCAATAGGCTTCTTATCACTATCTGTCTATATAGGGCTGTCACTGCTTATGCTGATACTTAATACAAATGACTAGAATTATTAATAATGAGAGTATTTTTTTTTAATATTTAATTATGAAAAATGATTAATTTTGAAAATACCTAAATCAGCGCCTGAAAGTTTCTTAATAGCAAAATTATCCGAAGTGCGAAAACTTAATTTTGTGCAGGCGCTGTGGTACCACAGACTAATTTACGTTATGGATATTCATTTGCTTGCAAATATTTGTAAGTGCCCTTACCGTTCCTACATATTTGTATTGGTTAAAGTCCATAACACTTCCGACCTTACAGTTTACAAGTATGTATGTATATCTTTCCGTCAGGTCGGATACCGCTAATATGGAGAATATTCCGAGACCGTGTTAAACACTATTCGACATCATGACTATTACGTGTTTGGTTTTGCCGTATGTACGATACATATTATACGGTCACAAAGGTACTCCAGCTGAGTAGCTAGGGCACTTCAACTCGCAAACTACCATTTTTACAGCGAAGTTAGAATGAAAAAGCTTTATTTTTATTTGTTTTAACGTTACGTAAAGGTTTGGGAACCAGAGTACATTGCAGGCTGAGTGACACCCGAGACAAAAACATGTATCACATATTTAAAATAATTTAGAGGTCTGATTTCCGACTGGAATGTTCGGCGGTCGCTTAATGTGAAAATTAGTATCTTTACCAAATCCTTAGGCTTATATATCGGACCCCGACAATCCAAATAGATTAGGAAACTGGATAACGCAAAAAAGAAGATCGCAGTAGCAGTGAAAATATTGTATGTAACAGCCGTGAATACACAATTGGAATTCTTTAGAGCAAACAGCCTCGGCTTCGTTCTACAGCCTCGACGCATAGATTGTTGTGTTCCTACGTGTGAGTGAGGTTACCAGCAGACAGCAGGCTTCACAAACTATCACGTCACGCAAGTTCAGCGTTTTTTCACCGTCTGAAAAGCGGCCAACGTGCTTAACGAAATTTTCACATCAAAAATTTAGCGCGGAGATCGATCATGATAGTGAGCTTCAGAGCCGTGAACGCAGCCGACGACGGTAACGCTGTTTCATCCGCACAGCTACTGAGCTCAAGGTATTGCATGGCTGGATTCAACCGCCAGCTGTGTATCTACGTTTAAAAGGTACAAGCTTATACCACTTGCCTGTATATTTACGAGACATGTGTATTTGTTCAAAGTAACACAAGTTTATTTGTTAGACATGGGGATTTTCAAATTGAAACGTACCTATTTTTATATTATATCTGGTCAACGTATTAATATTGTAATAAAATTTACATTTATTGCGCTGTTTCGCATGAAAAAGACTGATTATTATCAATTACAGTCAAATTTATATATACACATAAATTTTATAAACTTAAATAATATCGAGGTAAATTTTCACAATGTCTATATATACCTATGTATCTGAGCGTGATGATCACCAGAGTTGAGTGCTTTTGCCCCATCCCAAAAGGTCCCAACGTACCTAAAGAAGTCTTATTAAACATGTTTTAAACCAGTAATTATTAGGTATAACGGAATGTTAAATAATTAGATCCGTAACGATTTAATTTTTATTAAGTGTTGAATAATTCCTCCATTATACTATTATGTCATTAAATGGCAACATCGATGGCGTTGTAAGTATGCTTCATCGTCGAAGAGACTACCTACTAAGTGTATTTTAATGTATCGATAAGCTAAGTAATTTGGTAGTTGCTACACACACGTACAGCATGGATATAAATAATTTCTTCCGGCGCTTTTGACGAGTGATATTGTTCTTATACTTGATTTTTTTACAATTCTGTATAAAATTAGTTTTATGTGACAATTTTTTTGTAACATAAGTGCTAGTGAAATTATACAGTAATGAAAAAACTCAAATATAACACGTTTATGCACTTTTTGGAAGACGTGAATAAGTCCATCAAGAAAACCATGTAAAAATCACTATCGTTCTACGGGTGGTATTTAAATTGGGAGGCCGTGAATAAGTTCATCAAGAACACCTTGTAAAAATCACTATCGTTTTACGGGTTGTATTTAAACTAGGTTGATTGGGTTTAGGCACCCTTTCCAAGTATTTTTTCAGCACAGTTCCTGAAGCTGTAACATAGAATTAAGATTTTCAAATGGTTCTAAACTGAATACTTTGACACTGGCATAAAGTACCACCACTATTGCCATATATTATAAAAAAAAAAGAAAAACAAATATATATATACATCCATAAAATAACATTCTTTGTTGTCAATAATATGACTTATGAACTAATCGCTTATCTTCCTGTAGTTCCGCACTCTTCTTTGGATTGTAGAAATATCGAAACCGACATTGTATTTATTAATGTGTTTTGCTCATTTAAGTGAACTGTAATTTTTTTATGAGTAAATAAATATTTCTTTAAACCGATTTACTAACCTGACATAGCGGTAGGAACACTTCCCCGATGGAATCATCCCTTGAAAACCGGTCGTAGTCGAACACGTGGAGATGCAACACCTGAATAAAAAAAAATGTAATCATATACTTTACATATTTTAATAGGCCAGTAAATAGCGGAAATAGAAATCTTCACTATCTATTTATCTATAACTTCACGCCTTGCGGGTTAAGGAACGAGAACCGAGCGTCACATGATTCGATCCTTACACACTTCACTCACTTCAGAAATCGAGGGTCCGCGAGGATTGGAGGGTCTGCTAACTAAGATTAAGGATTTGGCGAAGATACTGATATTCACATGGAACGACAGCCGTATTACCTCCACAACCCAGAGAGAAAACCACACCTTTCGTAGGTTAGGTCACAAATCTTTCTAAATATAATTTCATGGAGGTGCTTTCCTCACGATACAACTACGTACATAAATTTGAAAACACGCTCCATATTGAAGTATCTTCTCTAAATCCTTAGGGTTAGATAGCGGACCTCGCCAATCCTAATAGATTAGGAAAAGGGTAACGATAGGGAAAAGAGGTCTACTATGAGCAAACGATACCGTGCTATCAGCACCAGTGCCTTCTGATATGCAAACTCGAATTACAGTTCTTATCACACACAGACAAACATATAGATTTCATATAGGAACGGTGTTCCTAAGAGGTATTCTCGCCAAAAGAGTTGTATTAAAGAAACGTGTGAGGTAAGTGAAAACTGAAACAAGTCGTGTACGGCCATTATTAACTATCGCAGGGGACATGGTCTTAACGTAAAGGTATACAGACAGATTGGTAGTGTCAAATATTTTATCAATTCTGTCCCAGATGCGCAGCATTGGTATTGTCACCGCACAGTGTAGAATTAGGCATGGTTATTTGGCAGCGTTATTTCTCATAGAGGAAGGTAGACCTCAGGGAATAATCAATTAGAATTTGTTAATAATACTGCGTTTCTTGCAATTACAGTAGACTCCAAATTACGATGGGGCCCCACATAAATAAACTTGCCGGTCAGCTTAGCTCGCTGCATATGCAGTTAGGAGAGTCAGACAATTGACGGAAGTGACTACCGCGCGCTTTGTTTATTTCAGCTACTTTCATAGCATTATGTCGTATGGTATATTGTAGTGAGGAACGGCGGCTGACATTGAGAAAATTACACAACAAAAATTTGTAAATTACACAACAAAAATTTTCGTTAAAAATTGTTGTGTAATTAACAAGACATAATTTTTATATTCGTATATTAAAAAAAAATGTATGTCGTGTATAACTTTAAGTGCATAATGAAGATAAAAATGAAGAATTTTATCCTCATCTCTTATGTTTTCTGGTCAATGTAAAATGAGATATAAGAATCGTTGAATAATAAAGAAGTGAGCGAAGTTTGTACAAACTGAGTTATTAGGGACACGGTTCTATCTGCCTACTCAGCAAGGGACTTAGCGTGAAGATAGTAGTAGTTGTGACTTATATCTCCGTCAGCACTTTGTATGCTAAGTATGTAGGTACACAAGCACCAAAGGTGCATACAGCACGGTTAAAGTGGAGCCGTAGTGGAGACGCTTATATACAGGGATTGCTCATGCATTGCTGTCGTCGCATCGTAGCAGCTTCTCACTAGCTTAACTGGTAATCTGTTTGCCTCTCAGGTATAATGGAACCCTTTAAGTACTGTCATTCGGCGGCTTCTGTAAAGTGAACTTCCTTTGACCGTCAGGATCACAGGCTGCTGCTTGATTATATATAGATAGATAAGCCATTTATTTGTATCTCCATGACACACTACATTAAATATTGACAGGTATACAATGAGGCAGCAGCTCAGTGCATTATTAGCCCGAAGAGCAAACCACTGATTTTCAGCAACTACCTGACAATTATGAAACTCACGCAGCAATAAAACCGCGAATGTTATATATATAGTGTGCCTTGCCATGCCTAATGCTACACATGTAAACTATATTTTGTATACACATATATACATAATATAATTAGAACCAGCGAAACTCATCGAGGTCACATGCACACAAAGCCACCCATACCCATTTAAGGAGTCAAGACCTCAGTCAAGCAACCCAGCGGGCAATATATAGAGCTTTGTTACACCTTTATATTTCACCAGAAGCTCGTTGTAATAAGAAGTATGTACCATGTACATGAGGTCGCTGTAGCCCAAAAAAATGTTGTATAATTAACAAGTCATCATTATTTTTTTCTTTGTTAACATTTTACAACCAGAGTTCTCATATTTTTTGGACTTACCCGACTTTGCAATTTCTGAATGGGGAATCCCTCGAAGTAAAAAGTCTCATTCCACCTCGGGTTCAAAGTCCGTCGCTTAATCTTGGTCTCCAAACGGTGTTTCTTATCAGGAAGCAGAGTGACCCGCACGTAAGGGTCGGAAGTGCCGCTCAGGTCCTTGGCAGGGAGTTCTTTGCCCTAGAAGAAAATATAACAGAAATGAAACAAAAACGCTTTTTTTTATATACCGTCGGGAGGCATACAAGCATACGGCGCACCTGGTCTAAAACAGTTACCGTAGCCTATTAACGCTTGTACTATAATAAGTATCACTCGCGCGATGCCTCCCCTGCTGCTAACACAGCAACTCCTTAGGAGCTTACTGGTGATTTCACTCACACGCACGAACACGGAACCCTCTAGGGAGTTGTTATTTGGCTGCGGTTTTCTGTGAGGTGGAGGTACTTCCTCAGACAGGCTGTTTGGATGCGACCTACCTCTCTTAAAATCATCTGTCTGTAATCAACTCCTGTGAACAAAAACATATTTGATTTTGTATTCAAATATTTTTTTGTTCACAGGAGTTGTTAAATCGTCATTTATATACAAATATACAAAGTAACAGTTCAACATAATGTCATTATCCATTTCGTATTAATTCCAAGTATTCTTATCATATAAATAGTAATTTATTGTATAGCACCATATTACCATTAATATCCGTCTGACATAATTTTTAATTTTGAATTTTTAAAGATTTAAACAAATTCAGGAATTATACTCGTATATTACAAAATCACACACTAAGACCCATAAACGAATTCTGCACTTTACGTAACCGTTGTACTAGAGTCAGAATTTTATTTCTATTTCTGATATTTCGGTCATGGAAATTGATTTTCTTAAAATGGTGAATATTCTGATGCACATAAAGTATATTTGCGAGAATTAACTGAGACGCAAGAGTTAGGATATTGATTACATGAAACAGTTCTCACAGAAAACCTCCTAGATTATACCTAGCCCGGCCATAAGTTCTGTTTCAAATGAGTATGTATTTATTTTTTTATGAAGTATTATAATCTTAATAAAATGTATATGTATATATAATTACATATTTATGGAACTCTCAGCAAAAATTAAAAAAAAAACGATTGTATTCAAAATGGCCACCTTTGGCTTTGATACAGGCCTTTAATCTGTCTGGTCACGAATCTATGGATTTACGCACTGTTTCCATGGGAAATTTTGTCTATGCTAAATTAGCTACCTAAGTTTAGATGGTGGACCAAACAGTTTTCTCTTAAACTAGTCGCTTAGCGAAACCACTAGTGTAAGAGATTACTGTTTGGATGCACAAATAAAGAAAAAACGCCTGAAAACCGTATTGTTGAAAAAATCGTAAATTACGTGCGATTACAAAATAATTGTAAGTTGGTACACTAACCGAGACCTATGTCGTATTTTCCAATTGTAAAGTTAAGTTTCTCCCTCAATCCAGTTTACCTTGTTGTTAGGAAAAATCTTTGACTTATTCTCGTGATGGACGAACTATTTACATACCTACAAGTTTTGCACTTGGTCGAGAATACTAAACTTAATTCTAAAAATCTAAGAAACATCTCCTTCACCTAGGAGTAAACGTAGAGAAATTTGTAAAGACTTTTGACTTTTGAAGATGGCTCTAATATCTATATTAAACATTTGGTAAGTGTATTTGTTAAAATAATTACTATTCATTCAATTCGTGACAATACAATATAAGTGGTATGTTTAGTTTTCGTTTAGTTTAAATAAATACGTAATAGTATTTTGTTTATTGTTTCAATTATGAGTATGGTGTGAACAGTGATTTGAACCATTGTTATTTACGAGTAATGTCGTATTTTCCAATTGTAAAGTTAAGTTTCTCCCTCAATCCAGTTTACCTTGTTGTTAGGAAAAATCTTTGACTTATTCTCGTGATGGACGAACTATTTACATACCTACAAGTTTTGCACTTGGTCGAGAATACTAAACTTAATTCTAAAAATCTAAGAAACATCTCCTTCACCTAGGAGTAAACGTAGAGAAATTTGTAAAGACTTTTGACTTTTGAAGATGGCTCTAATATCTATATTAAACATTTGGTAAGTGTATTTGTTAAAATAATTACTATTCATTCAATTCGTGACAATACAATATAAGTGGTATGTTTAGTTTTCGTTTAGTTTAAATAAATACGTAATAGTATTTTGTTTATTGTTTCAATTATGAGTATGGTGTGAACAGTGATTTGAACCATTGTTATTTACGAGTATTTATCCTTTATAGTCGATTTCAGTGGGCACTTATTTTTTTTTTACCAAGTTGACAGCATGGTTATACAATATTCTTTTAGATTTCAAAATGACTTTGACTAAAGTATATGCTGTCTCCGTAATTGAAGATCTAGTTACCTGATAATTGTGATAAAGCAAATGTTTTTAACAATGATGGATTGTCAATTTTACTGAACACAAGTTCAGACCAATATACACTACTGTTGGAAATTTTGGACTTCAATGAAGAGCAGTCAGAGCAGAAGGATAGTCGGCATTCAAGTGTTAAATCTGACAAGAGATTTTATCTCCTTTTATGTGTTTTTTGGGTTGATCAGAATACCTTAGGTCTCTTTGTGAATTCTCTAAAGCGTTTGATTGCGCCTCCAATCGGTCATTTTCACTAAAACTGTACCATTGTGGAGTTAAATGTTGCAATTTATCTTTAAATATCATTCATGATACACTGCTGACTCTCGGTTATCGACTGTGCGAAATCTAATGGTTTTATATGTGCGAATTAACAGGATTACCCCAGGGATCACTTTGCAGTTCGTTTTTTATCTCCAGTATACTTAAATCATTAATGGATAATTAACAACACTGTTAATCAGCACCTACTAATTCACAATGCTATTCGATTTATCTTCGGTCTTAAATTCGAATATATTTCTTTTCACCGCTCTCAGCTCAAATAACTCGCAATTCATTAGCGCGGCCAATAATGGCCGCTCTATTATTTACGTCGTTAATTCTATTTATCGTGAATTCAACAACGTACTGAAATCATTGCATTTTCTTGGACACACCTGAAAATAATAACTATTGTTTCTTTATATTCAATTCATTTTGCCAATGTAAAGCTTTTGATATATAGATTTTGATGAGCTCGGTGGCTCAGTCGTGAATGGCGCGACTTTTACACCAACGTTCGTGGGTTCGATTCCCGCACAAGGCAAACATTTGTGTGCATGGACATGTCTGTTTGTCTTGGTCTGGATGTTTTAAGAAAGGTAGGGCGCATCAAAGCATGTCTGGGAAAGTACCTCCACCTCACAGAAAACCGCAGCCAAATAACAACTCCCTAGAGGGTTATTGCGTTTTTGCGTGTGAGTGAGGTCACCAGTAAGCTCCCAAGGAGTTGCTGTGTAAGCAGCAGAGGAGGTATCGCGCAAGCAATATTTCATATATCGCAAGCGTTAATAGGTTACAGTACCCGCTTTATATCAGGTGGGCCGTATGCTTGTGTTCCTCCCGACGTAGTATAAAAAAATATAGATTAGCCAGAGGTTTTGTAAAAATAATTTATTAATTACGGATAAACAAGTAATTTATATTGATATATATTTTCCACGCGTCGTACATTTTTTTCTGCTATACAAAGTTACATTTTCATCTTCTACTTCTTAGAGTTATCCCGTTTCCTAATTCAATAGCATTGCCACTGTTTGATATCTAAACTTAAGCATTTGGTGAAGGTATTAATTTCGACATGGAGCTTCTGCCGTCAGACTTTTAAAACACAGAGTGCAAACCAGACCTTTTAGGTTAGGTAACACGTTTTTCGGGACGTACGGATTTTCTCACGATATTTTTACCTTCAACGCCGAGCAAATGATAATTACACATATGCACAGGAATCTGGAAACAGGAATTTAGTAGGTCTGCACACTTAGAAACATATGATCCACCTGATGTTAACTGTTGAACTGGCAACTTTTCAGGAGCTTACTTATAACGACCACTCTTCAGGGAGTTGTCGTTTGGTTGCGGTTTGTTGTGAGGTGAAGATACTTCCCAAGTGGGGTTGCTTATATGCACCTTACCTCTCCTAACTTCAAGCTCAAGCTTTTACTGCCAAGAAGTTTTCCCAATGCTCCATTCACACTACTCCAGGTACTCACTTGTCTTTCCACATCAACAGTGTACCTTCCATCCCTGCTCAAAGCGCATCCAAGATATACAGTCTTCTCCACTTGTTTCAACACTTCATTATCAACCATAATCCTTATATTGGTTCTAGTTTCTTCTCTTTCAAATACCGCTATCTTGTCTTCTTCGCATTCTCCGTTCAATCGTCTTTTATTATTGTGACCAGTGTTTGCAGCTCAGATGATGTTTCTACTAACACAGCATCGTGTCGCATACGTCACACTTAGAAGCGCATCGACCAATCGAACTTTTCTGTAATCTATGATGTAACTTACTCGTAGAACTAATTCGATATTTAAATTAATGGGACCTGTAGTTTTGTAGACGTAAAAAAATGATGTTTTTTTATTTGAATGCAATCGGGAAGTCTTATCAATTTGCCAGTAGTAGGAGTACTGAATGCCTAATTTCTTTTTTGTTTTTGTGCATATATTCTTTAGAATTAACGATGCATCAAGCAGTGGGTAAAAAACCAGGCCATAATCTTCGGTCCCTAGTAGAATCAATCCGAACGAATCCTGGCAAGTATCATTAAATTCATCTTTTCGAAAACATCATAAGGAAACCCGCAGAAAGAAATTATATTTCGAAAGACGTGTGACCTAATGTAAGAAAGGCCTGATTTTTCCTCTGGGTTATGGAGGTCTCATGGCAGTATCTTCGTCAAATTCTTAGGTAGTGGAGCCGCTTCAAATCTAATAAATGGATTAGGAAACGGAATGACGCTAGGAAGACTAAGGAGGAAGAAGATAAATTCGTACCTGAATGATCTTCAATATCAGAGTGGTATTCTGAAAGTCGTACTCCAAGCTGAAGTGGATCTGCCCAACGTTCTCCGACGGCTCTGAGTTGTCGATGTACATGTCCACCAGAGAAATGGACCGGTTCTGAAGGAACGCCATCTGTTAGCGCAAATCGGAGACACTTTAACTTCGTGTCACCACTAGTTTTTCAATCGTGTCGGAACGTATAAACAATCTTCTCAAATTAATTGATAGTAATAACCATTTGCGGTCTAAAGAAAGTACTTGCTTACCATAAAAAAAAAAAAAAAAAATTTTTAAACTGTATAATATAATCGCTTATATTTTATTATTTACTTTAATATTTTTGAGAAGATTGTTTACCAACATAATGCAATTTAAATTTATATGTATTATTTACAAATACAAATTATGATATAATGTAGGAGTTTATAGAAATTCAAAAGCCAGACATTATTCTGGCTATTTTCTTCTAATATCAATCTATAACGCCTCCAAATGTTAGTCCAGTCATGCTCATAAATTACATTCGGCAAACTTATGAGGAAATTTTACTTCTACATTATACCAACGAATAGTGAAAATTTGCAAGAAATATTTTTATAGCAAGATAAACAAATTCCTTATTAGTCCAAAGTCATGCAAAAACGACTAGGATTGTTTAGAAATACCGACAAATACTCTGATAGACTAAATGTCAGATAAGTCGTGTATTTTTGTAGTAATTACAATAATAACTCTATTAAAATAAATATACGATATCTTAGTCACTTTTGCGGCGGACTAACAGAAATAAAAAGTAGTTGCTAAATTTAGGCACACTTTGTCGAAATCTCGAAATGTGTAATTTGCACAGCCAGAGCGAAATCAATTGCGGTAAAAATAATATATATATATTTCTTTTGATAATCTATTTACATTACATTAATTTACGTTTAAGTTTTTTGATACGATTTCGTTCCGACTACATAGTTTATTATAAACAAATGTCCGCTTAAAGTAGTTTCGATGAATTTAGAAGTAAATTTAGAAGTATATTAAAGTTAAATAAAGTAAATTATATCCAGTTCAAATATTAATTTTAATTAAACAGTCATGCACTATTAATTTGGGGCCTAAAGCTAAAAACAATAATAAAAAACAATAACTGAAAAAAAAAAAACATACTAAAAGGACACCAAATCAGAATCAGAAATATAACGGAGCTAAATAAGATAATGTTATTGACTTGTTATAAACTATTTATGTTTCTATTTGTATTCTAAACTAGTGCTAAATCTATAACAAATCTATTCTGGATTATATGTACTCACAAATGTGTAATAAAATAGACAAAAACTTCGAAACTACTTTATCATTTTATTTTAAAAATTAAATATTCTTGAAATTGGTTTCAAAATAATTAATCGTAAGCTGGTAATATTTGTACAATAACCTATAACGTTTGTTATTTAGTATACGTCAGGTAAACAAGGTTTCAGAAATATTTCTATATTCCACGTTAACACATATATCAGTTCTTTGAATATTGTAATAAGAACAAAACCTTCAAAACTTCAACAACTTCAAGTCAAAAGACACTCAAAAATGTAGATATTTCCAATTTACATTTTCCCGCCAATTCTGGCTGTCAATGAAAATCCCTCCAATTTGCAAGAAGTAGGCAGAATTTTTAAATTTTCATTGTTATTCGTGAGGTTATATCATGAATACCAAAGGACATCGATTGCAAATTTATTTAAATTGCTAGCAATCATACAAAAAGCTTTTTCACTCAAACCACGGCCATTTCAATTTCACTATTCGCAACAAAACACGAATATTTTTAAAGTACAATTAATGCCAGCTTCAAAATGTTCAGTTTGTGAAATACACTATATTGGCATATTTTGTTGAAAATATGTCAATTTTCTGTCGTATGTGTGTAATTTTGTTTCTTTGCGTAACAAATTCAATATTATTTTTATGTACAAGTTTTCACAAACCAATCATATCTGTAAAATATTTTGATTTGCTATGAAACTAGAATTCAGACAAATCGCTAAAATTAAAAAAGCATGTTTTTAAATCTATAACTATATAATTTTAAATACGAAACAAAATGAATTTATTTTGCAAAATTGAAACGTTAAATTTTGTTTCGCATTTTAAATTGAAATTGTTTCTAAGTTTTAAATATTGCTATTTTATGACGGGTGCATTACTCTTCTAATTTGTACATATTATTGTGTTTATTTTTGCTAGTTTTCTATAACTATCATATTTAGTGGGTTCATCCGTGAATTTTATAAAAAAAACTAATTTTTTACATTTCAGTTCATCGTGAATTTATACTATGAAAACGTGAAAAATATCACACCAGTTTAATGTGGCGATCAAAACGTACTTTTTTCTAAAAAATAATAATAATAAAAAAAAATATTTTTAAAAAGCTTTCATTTGTTTTATGTGCTAATTATAAAAAAATATTAATTTATGCGTATATCAGCTATTGTAAGCAATTTCACTGAAAAATCACAAGCATTTTTAAATTACAAATAAATAGGTGAAACATTTTAGAAGCAAATATTGGAAAATCTGAAAAGCCTTGTATTTTTTTCTATTTTAATTTTCCTCTATTTTTTTCATATACAACCTCTTCTACCTACCATTTTTGAAGGAGAAAGCATGGAAAGAGAATCCATAGTTTAGAGAGATACACCAAAAAGGAACAAAAAAAAATCCCAACTAAAAACACATTTAGAAAAAAGACAGCTCGTAATTTTCTCTTCTACTTTTATCACTTTTTTGATAAACACACGTCATATACCTTTGATGATGGAATTGTAATGATGATTTAAAAAAAAACGTGTTTTCTCAATCAACGCAGTGTTTAACCAATGATTATCGTCATTGTATTGATTCTTCGTGATAATCTAATGATTTACATTGATTTATGTTGTGTTTTTTATTTATACAACGTGCCTCATACAAGCATACGACCCACCCAATGTTAAACGATAACCGTAGCCTATAAACGCTTCTGATATGCAATGCAGGAATTCCTTTCCCGTTGCCACCCATGCTACAAACACAGCAAGTTTTTAGTAGTTTACCGGTAATCTCACTCACAACAACCCTCCAGTGTTTATTTGGCTGCGATTTTCGGTGATGTGAAGGTATTTCCTCAAACGCGCTGCCTTGATGCGCCCTACCTCTTAAAAATAAACAAGACAAAGACAAACAGATTATGTACACAAATGTTTGTCTTATGTGGGAATTGAACCCACGACTCTTAGTGTTAAAGTAGCGTTGTTAACCACTCCTCCACCGGGCTTGACAAAATAACAAAATCTGCAAAGTATAGCTATTTCATGTTTGTTTGTCTCCCGACGCTGCGTGAGATTTGAGAGCATAAGTTAGTGTAACCACTTTAGGTTACACTTATTGTAATGTAAAGTGGTTACCGTAGCTTCTTTCTCTATTCATTTAACTACGAGTACCTTTCATTTCATATTTAACTTTTACAAAATTATCAAAAAGTGTATCATTAATTATATCAAAAGTTTTTGACAGAACTTATGACTAAGTAATCATATAAGTGACCAGAGGGAAACAACTTTGTACAAAAGTCATCTGCGTGTGTACCTCTGTCTCACCTATTTCTACCGCCAAGCAGCTATATTTACATAGCTGTGTTTCGGTTTGAAGGGTGAGATATGTCAGAGAAATTACTGGGTACTGTGACGAAACATCCTTAGGTCACAAGATTGGCAGCTCACGAGTAACATCCCTGTGGTGTTGCGAACGTCAATAGGCTGCGGTGACCGCTTACCATCTGATGCGGGCCACATGCTTGTTTGCCAATCTAGTTGTATAAAAAAAATGTATTAAAAAAAAAAAAAATGTATTATATTATATGTGTATTCATGTAAATATATTTATGGTATATATGTGTATATTCGATATGTATGTATTTACTTAAAATTTATTTAGGCATGTACCGCTGTCCGCTACTGGCGAGATATCCCACTGCTGAGGGTTGGCTGGAAGAGATGTGTTCCCCACCGCCTATAAACCTAGGTCGTTCAGACGAGGTGTGAAGAGGCACCTTCACCGGCCGTCAAGGGGGCCACAGTCAGCACAGCGGTAATCACTGTGATGGCTGTTCTCTCATCTGGTTTTCATTGACGCTTTCCATCAGGCGCACTGAAGACTTTTTGGCAGGCCACATTAAAAAAAAAAGAACTCTTTTAGAGATAAGCTCGCCTCTGCACTATCGTTACTAGACATTGCGACTTTATTTATACGTGCAATAAAGGGGAAAAAAATCCTGTTTTCGGATTTATGTACATACTAGCTTTTACCCGCGGCTTCGCTCGCATTGATATATATATTTTTTTTAATAAAAAGTATCTTATTTTACTTCTGATATCTCCAAGAATATGAGTACAAAGTTTCATGACGATCGGTTCAGTAACTTTCGCGTGAAAGCGTAACAAACAAGCGGACATTCACATTTATAATATTAGTAGGATTAGTAGGATATGTAAATATCTCTTACTCGTTAGTGAAGGAAAAACATAGGACGAGCCTCCACTAGATGGAGCCACTACCTCAATAGGTTTAAAGGGAGTCATTCTATAGAGAGGTCTATGTTGAGCAGTTATTTTTTTATACAACGTCGGGAGACATACAAGCATACGGCCTACCTGATGTAAAGCAGTTACCGTAGCCTATTAATGCTTGCAATATATTAAATATCACTCGCACGATGCCTCCTCTGCTGCTTACACAGCAACTCCTTAGGAGTTTACTGGTGACCTCACTCACACACAGGAACACAACAACCCTAGGGAGTTGTTCTTTGGCTGCGGTTTTCTGTGAGGTGGAGGTACTTCCACAGACGGCTGCTTTGATGCGCCCTACCTCTCTTAAAACACCCAGACGAAGACAAACAGACATGTTCATGTACACAAATGTTTGTGTTGTGTGGGAATCGAACCCATGAGCGTTGGTGTCAAAGTCGCGTCATTCACGACTGAGCCACCATGCTCGTCAAAAAACAGTGGACAAATACTGACTGAGATGATGATGAGATATTTTATGATTTGTTGATGTATCGGCCATAGTTACAAGACGGACATACAGATTTAGACGGCTTTTTTATACATCTAGATTGGCAAACAAGCACGCGGAACGTATTAGACGATAAGCGGTCACCGCAACCTATTGACGCTCGCAACACCACGGGGATGTTACTCGCGCTGCCAATCTTGTGACCTAAGGCTGTTTCGTCACAGTACCCAGTAATTTCTCTGCCATATCTCACCCTTCAAACCATTTTTACTTATTGAAGTAAAACTTTACGCTTACTTTTACGCACGCTTGACTTGGGGAGTAAGCTGGTGAATGCGTGACGAGAGCGTTACGAATAGTGTGACCGGCGAGGCGAACGGAAGTTGAGAGGGAGATATAAGTTCGTGAAGATAGAAAGAGTTACTTTTGGTATATTACTGTAAGGGCAAGAGAGAGAGGTGCGAGGACACATTTTCTTTCTCTCTTTCTCTCATAGCGAGTTAAGTTTCGTATATTTGAGACACAGTGCAGGTCTATTGTCTGTATCATACTATGGAGCTAAAGAAGTTTTAATTCAGTGGTCTGGTCGAAAGTACACTCGTTTTTATATATATGGTGTTCTTAAATAATATGCCCAAATTGAAATGGGAAATAGTATTATGTATGCTGATTATAATAATAAATATATTTTATGCACCACGTGTTACAAATTCTTTCATATAAAAAAAAACCGTCGTAAAAAATAGCTTTCTGTTGTATGAAACCAACCAGCTAGGAAAATACGTACAAGCATGCCATGCGAATGCGATACGGTACGCAGGTACAATACGCAGACGCCTTCCGCGCATGCGTCATTTACGCCACAAGGCGCACGCGCGAGCGGCCATCATTGTGTTTCCCAGTGGCGCGCAT
Organism: Pyralis farinalis; assembly: GCA_947507595.1. Classification (NCBI taxonomy): domain Eukaryota; kingdom Metazoa; phylum Arthropoda; class Insecta; order Lepidoptera; family Pyralidae; genus Pyralis; species Pyralis farinalis. The sequence continues at coordinate 7,337,583 of OX382263.1, forward strand.
TACACTAGTACGTGTGACCGTAATCATGCCTGGACGTCGTTACTCTAATCAGGAGTATCTCCAAATGGTACTTTGTTATCGCGAGTCTAATAACATCACTGCACAAGCGGTGAACTTGTACGAGCAAAGGTTCGGAATACGAGTGAGCCATCACACCATCCTCGATGGCGGAGCTGCCGTTTTCAATGTGAGCAACAGTTACGTGTGGCAGTTTCTTAACGATGAAGGGCTACATCCAGTACAAGAGTACAAGAACTCATGCCACAAGATCATGCGCCTCGCGTTGACTTCTGTCGTTAGCTTCGTGCGGAGCGCCGCAACATTTTGTGGACAGAATGCGGATACCTATCTACACCTACTGCAAACACAAGTAGACAGGAAAATGTTCCACTTGAACATCTAAGGGGTTTATACGAGTACTTCAAGCACGATGGAACACCAGCCCATTACGCCTTGCGTGTTTGCGAGTATCTGGACGTTACGTACGCCATGAGGTGGATAGGAACCTTTGTATAGAACGCCAGGGTGCGCTTGTGCAACAATTTTGTATTTAGTGTCGTGATTGTGATGTGTAAATAACTTGTAAATAAACTGATGAACTTTGAAACAAGCCAAGTAACAAACGTTATCCGATAGCTTTTTATTTTTCAATATCAAACCACGTCTACCTAGTCTTTAATGTTGTCGTAACAAACACTAAATACTCAAATTTAACGTTATTACATTAATTTGACAGTCCAAAGCCTGTGTGTAAGTGTGACGATGCTGGGACACGAAGTTCCTTGTCTATCGTAACAAATAAACGATATTCTTTCTCTCATTAAAATTCGGGCATATAAAAAAATAACACCTTATATATCGGACTAGCTGTGCCCGCGACTTCGTCCGCGTGGAATAGTATTTTTTTATTATTTATTTATATTAATAAAAATAAATAAAATTTCTAAAATAATAGTAGCCTAAGTTACTCCTTATTACATCAGCTATCTGCCAGTGAAAGTCCCGTCAAAATCGGTCCAGCCGTTTCAGAGATTAGCCGGAACAAACAGACCGACAGACAGACAAAAATTGTAAAAATATTCATTTTGGTATATGTACCGTGTATACATCCATATGCATTTAGTAAAAAGCGGTTATTTTAATATTACAAACAGACACTCCAATTGTATTTATCTGTATACATTTTACAAGAGCATCTTTGACACTTCATGTGAACTAAATCTTAAATGGCAGAACCCTTTACTTGCAACCTAAAAATAGCGACAAAAAAGATCACAAAAAACCTATTGGAAATCGTTTCGAGTGGGTTTAGCCCGGAGCCTATTGTCAAGTAACGATTGATCCATACTCATGGGAGCTTAAACATAAATAATTCACGACCGAAGTCAATAATGGGTTAAATGGACAGAATGGAATTTTCTGAACAATCCCCAGCGGACCGGGCGAATATATATTTTTGGATCATATTTTACTAAAGGGTTACCTGAACAAGACTTTTATATTTTGTCTGACAGATAGGCAAAGGCTTTCAGAGTTCCTTACCGGATGTGGTTTGGGTGTAAGAGATTTATTAACATCTTTAGAGTTCAAATTCTAATATATTCGATTAGGTTCAGCAAATACTTTCAAAATCCTTTATGTGCAAAAGAGACGACTTATATACGTGAAACAAAAAAACAGAAACTTGTTTAACTACAAAATTTGATCCAAATCGATAGAGCCGTTTCTAAGATACACGAAATCTTCAACTTGGCGTTGTGCCGTTTCCTAATCCATTAGGATTAGTGGGGCCCGCTACCTGAGCCTAAGGATTTGGCCATGATACTGATTTTGACATGGACTTAGACTTGTGACCAACAGGTCCCAGGTTCGAATCCTGGTATGTACCATTAAATTCGTGTTCTCTCTTAAAAATCGTAATATGAATGTCACCATCTTTTGATTTTTATCAGTGTTTTGATTAACTAATTTGAACTAAAAACGTTTCTTGTGTCTTAACCCAGGGGTGTCACTCTTGCGTTGCCGACCCTGTAAGAACCTCTTCACGCCTTTCTTGAAGAACCCCATACTGTAGTCCCTTGGGAAAACTTCGGCAGGGATATTGATATATTATATATATATATATATATATATATATATATGTCGCAGAGGTAGCAACGCCATATTGAGAAGCCCGGAAGAAATCAATCCCCGTGTCGCTAGTTAATAATAAAATCAAATCGGATCAAAATGTCAAGTCGGCGCTTGGGTAGAATCGACATCGTTGGGATGGCAACACCGGTTGTATTTGTTTTGGTTTGGTGAAGATGAGATACCGTCATTGGAAACGGCATTACGAGTCGAGCAATGGAGCCAACTGCACGTGTCGCGTCCACCGCATTTTGAATCTGTTGTAATCTGCGATCTGAGTATAACTTTTGTTACGATTATATTAGTAATTGACTGATTATATATTAAGAAGATTAACTACGCTGGTATTTCGCTTTATTCGCCATGAACAACGAGCCACCTGACGACCAGTACATCCACGTTACGACATATATATATATTGATATATACTCATTGCACAACTTAATAGTTCTCGGTAGAAAGCTTCTCAGGAACCGCACAGTACGCGACCATTGCGGTTCCAGTGTATGAGGGTGAACTCCCAGCAGTCGGCGAGCAGTGCGATTGTAAAACGAGGATGTTGGCGTGATATCGAACAATTCCTCAAAACACAACCCATTGTACAATCGGTAGAACACGCAAAGGGAGGCGAAGTCTCTCCTTAGACTCAAGGGCTCAATACCGTGTGTGAGTTTAGGATCATCGACGATTCTCACAGCTAGTCTTTGCACCCAGTCACAAGGTCCTAGCTGGTAACCAGGTACCCCCGCCCAGAGATGACAACAGTACTCCATATGCGGTCTGACTTGGGACTTATATACTATAAGCCTTTGCCCCGTGCTGAAGTACTGTTCGGTTCTGTTGAGCACACCAAGTTTCTTTGACGCCAGCTTGACCTTTTCTTCCAAGTGGCTTCGGTACTGAACTTCGCTGGAGATCTCGACGCCGAGAATCCCAATACTCTTGGCAATGGTTAGTGGCGTGTTCTGGAATTGGGGGACCACAACAAATGGGGGTTTTTTATTGCCACAGGGAATAAAACCGCAATAACACAAAAAAAACGAAGCTACTATTTCTGAAAGATCCCAAACTAGACTTTAGCATAGATATGGGACCCAATTTGACAAAATGGTGAATTTACATTCTAAGATAATACGAGACGATATATAGAGTTCGCGACGTAAGGCGCAACACGCCCCTTGATACAAGAAATACGCTTTGGATTCATCTAATAATACGATGTACCGTTGTAATTTACCTTACTTCACATTTTAATTAAAGCTATCACCGGGTGGTAAGAAACATCTTGAACCTTAACATAAAGCAGGGTCTAGCCTGGTGAAGTCTACGCTCCGATCCATCTCGTGCTCTGATCCAAAACCCCGAAAGCTTGCAACTCGAACTTCATGATCGTTTTCAGTGCCTATTTTTTTTTATATACAACGTCGGGAGACATACGGCTCACCTGATATAAAGCAGTTGCCGTAAGCCTATTAACACTTGTAATTATATTAAGTATCACTTGCGCGATGCCTCCTCTGCTGCTTACACAGCAACTTTTTAGGAGCTTACTGGTGACCCCAACTATAAACACGTCTCTAAAAGGAAGGGGAAATTTTCTGCTAAACATTACAATGACCTATTTTTCAATTTGCCATTGTTAAATATTTTTAATTTGTCAGGCAAACGATTATAGAATTAGACACAAATGGAGAGTGCATTGTCACTGCATACACCCCCCTTAGACGCAGAAGTACTTGCCATACATACATCTTTCACGTACATTATTGACAGGTATTCTTTACGAACATACATATTTAAAAAATATACATACTTGCTACAGTGAGAATATTCAGCTCTTTGAACAGATGTTGACGACTGGTTATGGGTGAGACATCATTATTATTACGCAAGTTGTAGGCAAAATTGTTAAAAAGGCCCCTTTTAGTTCTTTTGCTGTATAATCAATTATTATTACCATATTTAAAGTTATTGGCATAGTATAATCTTCCACCATGTACTGCTAAATTCATGTTTTCGGTTTTATGCACATTTTTATAATTATCACTTGCTCATCGGTAAAACAAAACATCGTAAGAAAATCCATACGTTCTTTAAGTAATTATGGTAGTTTCGCATCATTTTCAATAACTTCCTAGTGAATTCTTAATATCAACTTGTAGTAGTTGTAATGTACTTGTAATGTTACTTTTCAACACTTTTTGAGCATAATATCCAGTACCAAGTTTTTATGTTTCTTTTTTGTGTAACAGAAGTCGTCTTTTTTCTCAGGAATTATACCTGCACAGATAAGCTTAAATGATATTAAACTCGTTAAAAGTTGTTGTTTGTAAACTATGTTTTCCGAGCGCATAAGGAGCAATTATTCGTATTTAACGTAATCGAAGAAATGATTAATATTTTAATTAAAAATAACGTCGGTTTGATTGAAGCGGGATCTTAGACTATAAGTAGTAGGGTCACAACGAAATATAAAATCGTATTGTTCCGCCTAGCCCGCCTATCTAATAAATATTCTAAATTATTTCGGTCTACCCTTAGCCAATTTATTAAAGTTAAACATAAATATAGGAATTATTTTATGAAATAAACAAATGGATTTGAAAATGTCCATGCAGCTTACTGAATATTTAATGTCTGTACAGAGATGGTGTTCAGAGATATTCTTACTAAAAACTTTAGCTAGTCTGATGGTGAGCAGTAATATTAATCAATTCAGGTTTATAACACTAAGAGCATCATTTGTATGTTTTCGATCCTAGAAAATAATAATATATAAGGGCCATGCGTCGTTGAGAAGCTAACAAAAAAATTAATATTAATATTCCCTTCAATAAGGTAACACATAAAGTGTTTTTGTGATTGAAAAGTTAAAGAATCTTTACTACTGTTTGAAGAGCTATTATTGTATTTGTTTTTACAATTTACCACACTATGTATTACGGAATTTTTATCTCTGTCGTATTTAATTCATGTCCATTATTTCTTATACATATTTTATTTTGCGGACAATGGTAATAAAAGACACGGAAGCCAAGGAATAATGTTCATCTTGAGCAATGTTCCACTACATTCGCCTCTAGTTTGAATCTGTTTTTGCTTAGGTACTTATATTATATATGTACGATTTTTCTTTTACTTTTATTTTCTTTGTGTTATATTTTATGTATCTGTTTTTACTGTTGCAATGACTCATGTTATTAGTTAATGATATTTCAGTTAAAGAAGGTAGAGATAGTTTCTCTGCCTATATATGTACTACATGTTCCTATCGAGCCTATAAAGGTTGGCTGGAGGAGATCTCTTACAGAGATAAGTCCGCCTTTGTACATACTAAATATTTGTAACTGTGTATATTATGTATATTTGTGCAATGAAGAGATTACAACAACAACAAAATAAATTTGACTCTAAGCATCAATGAATAATACTTTGTTGTCCTTAATAAATTAAAAAAAAGAAAAGTAAAATCTCTTCAAGCTTATTTTGAAGACCCCTTTGCTGTAGTGTCTTGAGAAATCCCGGCAGGGTTTCATTCCGCACTTTACTTCACAGTGGTTAATAACGCTACTTTGGTACCAACGGTCGTTCGAACGTGGGTTCGATTACCACACGACAAACATTTGTGTGCATGAATATGTCTGTTTGCCTTGGTCTTGGTGTTTTTAAGAGAGGTAGGGCGCATCAAAGCAGCTGGTCTGGGGAAGTACCTTCACCTCACAGAAAACCGCAGCTAAATAACAACTCCAAAGAGGGTTATTGTGCGAGTGAGGTCTCCAGTAAACTCCTAAGAAGTAGCTGTGTTAGCAGCAGAGGTGGCATCGGGCTAGTAATACTTTTGTATGTATTACAAGCGTACATAGGCTACGGTAGCCGTTTTACCTGAGTTTCCGTGCCTTGTAACCACGTGTAGAAATGCTGGAAAGTTCAAGGCACATTTTTAAAAAGAGTATTGCTGAGAGGTTTCACAACACGATCCAAGGCAGTCTACACTTTGACTGAGGTCTTCCCTCCTTTTTCACAAAAATTAAGCTTTGTGACACCTTGATAAGATACCCCCCACCAAACCATTACAGACGCAGGATAATGACCACGTTGTATTTTTTCGATCACTTGGGCGGCTTCAACTGTGTGCGTAACACTTTGGCACTTTGTAGTGCTCTTTAATAGTGAAAATGTTTCATCAGTAAAGAGGATATATCTGTGCCTTTCACCTGCGTATGGGGACAGAAGACATGTTAATCGATCCACTCTCTTCAACGATAGGGATTGATTTAGAGCATGTCCTGTATACGACTGACGGCTCCATACCCACTTTGTAGAAAGCAATTTCTGCAATCCTATTTTTTTAACACCCCATTTCAGATTATAATTTGATAATAAACACGAAAAAATATGTAAAATGGCGGGAAGTCGAAAAAAGTTTTTAATATAATAACCGCGTTCCAAAGTCAAAATTTTTAAAAAATAAAAAAGTTTCTATGTATCAGTATTTATGGTCAGACTAGTTAGATATGTCTCCTGTATTTCGGAAATAACTTGTATAAAATTTTGAATTGTGAATTGTATATCTATTTAGGTCTCTAGTTTATAAAAGTGTATTTTTTTATACAAACGTCTGGAGGCATACAAGCATATGGTCCACCTGATGTAAAGCTGTTACCGTAGCATATAAATATATGTATTACCCGCGCAATGCCACCTCTGCTAACACAACAACAACCTTGGTACGAGTAGCTTACTGGAGACCTCACTAACTAACTATACCTTGGGTTGTCGTAAACACAGGTGATGGCAAGGCGTTCCACTTTTTAATGGTACGTAATTTCACTCAGACTTTAATTGGTTAATATTATAATTTCATCCAAAATACTAAAAGCTGGTTGGTTAATTTCGTCGCTTATTAACTTTTCAACGTTCCATTTCACAAGATGAATAATTCATTCCGCTTTATGGATCTGCAAGTGTGGAGGGCACAGTGTATACACCTACACAACCAACTGGACAACTCTGTAAGGTGCTTTCCCATTTATGTTTCATATAAATGAGAAAACACCTTACCTTTCCTCATTGTGGAGTTGGTATGAGAGTAGTATCTAAATTTAGTAATATAAAATAATATTTATATTATTATTATTTGTTTATTCATCGAAAGACTTCGACCAGTGGAGTTGCCAGTGATGACTTACGGCACAGAAACATAGTCCCTTACTATGGGCCTCGTATGGAAGCTCAAGGGTGCACAGCGTGCGATGTAGAGAGCCATGATCGAGATTTCTCTGCAAGATAGATTCAGAAATAAGCATAACCGTAGTAGAACTAGAGTTACCGAAGTGGCTCTAAGGATCAGCACGCTAAAGTAGCAGTGGGCAGGCCATATAACTCGGAGAACCGATGGCTGTTGGGGCAAAGAGTTCTCGAATGGCGACCGCGAATCGGAAAACGCAGCGTACGACGGACTCCCACACGATGGACCAATGATTTTGTGAAGATCGCAGGGAGCCGATGGATGCAAGCAACACAGTTCCGATCGCTGTAGAAGGCTAAGGCGAAGGCTTATGTTCAGCAGTGGATGTTCTTCGGCTGATATGAGTCAAAGCAGCATCACTAATCACTGCTCCACCGAGCTCGTCAAAAGATGATGTGAGGATAGATAGACTCAACTCGTGAATAGATAGACTGTTATTTCCGAAATATCCAATGAGTTATTAATGACACGTATCGAGAATGTTCGATGTGGATAATTAATTGCATTATTTATTTCGTCGGAAGAATACACTCGTATGTCGAAACAACATTAACATTGTGATACTTGTTCAAAGGATCACACACGTGTATGGTATATGTACACTTGTAAGCCACATCAGTGAAGTCGAGAAAAAGAAAGAAAATAGAAAATACGTATCAACGGGATTATGGGATAAAGTCGCTGGCTGCACCTAGAGTATTTTATTTGTTAAGCATATGTATTACTCGTACAATTGTCAAGTATGTGTATTATAATTGAATATATATTGTAAGGATCAAGTATATGTATTATAACTGTCAAGTATGTGTATTATAACTGTCAAGTATGTGTATTATAATTGTCAAGAATATGTATTGTAGTGATCAAGTATATGTATTACAATTGTCAAGTATGTGTATTATAATTGTCAAGAATATATATATTGTAAGGATCAAGTATATGTATTATAACTGTCAAGTATGTATGTATTGTATGTATGTATGTATATCTTCACGCCAAGTCCCTTGCGGGGTAGGCAGAGAGAACCGAGCGCTGTCAAGTATGTGTATTATAATTGTCAAGAATGTGTATTGTAGTAATCAAGTGTATGTATTACAATTGTCAAGTATGTGTATTATAATTGTCTTGCTTTAAATGTTAAAGAAGCTAGTGAGGTAAGTACGAACTGAGTAATGTTCTCTTTGACGACAAGGGACCTGGCGTGAAAATGTAGAGGAGTTTATATCACTACTCGATTGGGGAAGTACCTGCAACTCACAGAAGACCGCAGCCAAATAACAACTCCCTGGAGGATTATATTCCTATAAGTGAGTGAACAGCTCCTTAGGAGTTGCTGTGTTAGCAGTAGTGACGGAAATGACGATTGAGTGGATTACAAGCTTTCATAGGCTACGGTAATTACTTAGCATCTGGCGGGTCGTATATTTGTTTGCCTTCAGACGTTGTACGAAAGAATATAATCCAAACCCACCTTTTTTTTAACGCTAAACTTTTGCATTCCAGATGGAAACCAGACATTCGCACGAATACTTACCCTGACCACATATAAATTATTCATGGGACGCCGAGATCGTTTGCCAGCGTCGATGGTTTGCAATCCCCTTTGACAACTCTTTGACGCCAATACGAATTGATAATTTCGGCGAGCGTTGCTGAAAATGGGCGGACATTTATTTTAAGTGATTGGGACTTCTGAAGCAGAAATGTGAAAAGTTTGGACATAGAATAAAATGGCTCGAGATGACGAGCTCGTTGGCGCAGTGGTTAGTGACGCCAGTTTAACAACAGCGGTCGTGGGTTCGATTCACACACAGGACAAACATTTGCGTGCATGAACATGTCTCTTTGTATTGGTTAGTGCGTTTTTATGAGAGACTAGCTGTGCCCGCGACTTCGTCCGCGTGGAATTTAACAAAAAAGTTATTGTTCAGTTCGTAGAGTTTACGATAACTTAAAATAATAATAGATATGTATTATGTACTTCGTCCGCGCGGAATAGTTATTTTATTTTATTTATATCAATAAAAATAAATAAAATTTCTAGAATAAAAGTAGCCTAAGTTACTCCTTATTACATCAGCTATCTGCCAGTGGAAGTCCCGTCAAAATCGGTCCATCCAGTTCAGAGATTAGCCGGAACAAACAGACAGACAGACAGATAAAAATATTCATTTTGGTATATGTACGGTGTATACATCCATATGCATTTAATAAAAAGCGGTTATTTTAATATAACAATCAATCCAATTTTATTTATCTAACTATATAGATGTATAGATAGAGCTCATCAAAGCAAGCCGTCTTGGGATGGATATCCATTTCACCGAAGAACGCAGACGTATAGCAACTTCCTGGAAGGTTTTTTATACCACTAAGGTAGAAAAAAAAAGCGTGCGGCCTGCCTGATGGTAAGCAGTTACCGTCGCCTATGGCCATTTGCAATACCAGGGGTGTCACTCTTGCGTTGCCGACCCTGTGTGAACCTCTTCACGCCTTTCTTGAAGAACCCCATACTGTACTCCCTTGGGAAAACCTCGGCAGGGAGCTCATTCCACAACTTAATAGTTCTCGATAGAAAACTTCTCAGGAACCGCACAGTGCGCGACCATTGCGGTACCAGTTTATGAGGATGAACTCCCAGCCGTCGGCGAGCCGTGCGATTGTAAAACGAGGTTGATGTGTTCTCGCGAGTGAGTGTCACCAGTAAGCTCCTAAGAACGAGCGTGTTAGCAACAGTATTGCAAGCGTTCATAGGCTACGGTAACCGATTTACATCAGGTGAACTGTATGGCTGTATGCCTCGCGATGTTGTATAAAAAATGGCAATAATATATTAGAATTTTAGAAAAAAAATGTGTATTTGGCTGAGTTAGTATGGTTTTCAGATAAATAAAACAGATAAATATTATTAAATATTTTCAGATAAATAATATAACATGGCCATATATAATAAAGACACTATTAGAATTCTGTATCCTCGCTCCAAGAAACTTGTGGGATAGGCAGAGAGAATCGAGCGCAGCATGTCACGATCCTGATACCTTCATCACATCTGATAAAACACGACGAATTTGACCCTGGTAAGTGAGTCTTGATGAGCTCTGTGGCTCAGTCGTGAATAACGCAACACTGACACCAACGCCCGTGTGGGTTCGATTCCCTTCGGAAAACATTTGTGTGCATAAACATGTCTGTCTTGGTCTGGATGTTTTAAGAGAGGTGGGGCGCATCAAAGCAGCCCGTCTGGGGAAGCACCTCCACCTCACAGAAAACCGCAACCAAATAACAACTCCCTGGAGGGTTGGTGTGTTCCTGCGTGTGAGTGAGGTCACCAGTACGCTCCCAAGGAGTTGCTGTAAGCAGCAGAGGAGGCATCGCGCGAGTGATAATTAATATATCGCAAGCGTTAATAGGCTACGGTACCCGCTTTACATCACGTGGGTCGTATGCTTGTATGCCTCCCGACGTAGTATAAAAAAAAAGTATTGGCCTTTCTCAGTTCACGAAAGAAATAACCTATAGAAATGCAATGACATGATTTCTCGTAGAAAAGACCGCTGCGGGTTGAGGGGTAATGTAGAACGCGTAGTTCTTATTGGCTAGCTCATAGATAAACACCGCGGCACTTATCAGCTTATTGTGATTGCAGAATTAGTAGTGTAAAGTGTTTATTACTTTGGTATATTATTAACATTACATAAATTGCTAAAATTTGTTATTACATGTACATTCAGACAGACTATCTTTTTTACGTTTTACGTCGGTAGTACTGCGGTCTCTATGATAAACTTTGTAGGGCTCGTCAAAAATTTCCTCGTTATGTACGTCTAAATTAAAATTGGTTTCCATTAGGCATACGAGGTCGTATTCACTATTAAAGCACATTTATGTATAATTGGCTAAGCTTACTGCGTATTCTGTTGACATTTTGATAGAAAAGATGCATTACAATGCGATGGAAGAAAATAAAATAAGAATATAACTAGGCGACTAATTAAACTACGATGTCAATTTATCAAGTGAGCCCAAGGCCTTAATATGAACACTATTAGCAATATCGCCTTTCCTCACGTAGATACGCCCGTACTTCATCCTTACGTATTTAAATCCTTTTTCTTTTGCAAATTTCCACGTGGCAGTTTTGCAATCAGGAGACAAGTGTTCCGTTACATAAACTCTTAGACGTTCACCAGAGATACCTAGATGAGAGGAACTAAGTAGGTCATTACGATGGCCTTTATTATATCTGTGGACCGCAGATCGTTATGTATGATTGTTATTGAATAAAATATACTGAACTGAACCTGATGTAAAGTGGCTACCGTAGTCTGCGATCTTACAATATATAAAAATAAGAATTTCTCGTTTAATGTAACAGGATATAATACATATATTTCGGGAACGACTGTAACGATTCGGAACAAACTATGTATTTAGATGTATGTATGTATATGTATGTATATCTTCACGCCAAGTCCCTTGTGGGGTAGGCAGAGAGAACGCCATAAGACGCGGTCCTTGTATACTTCACTCGCTCCTGTGACATTCATAGCTCTTTTCATGTACGCTCGCCGGTTCCTGGGGCTTCTGACATCACCTTCTGATAAAACACGACCAATTTGGTCATGGTAGGTTAGTCTCGGCCTTCCTCGGGTCCTACATCCTTCCACTTTTGCATTGTATATCTGTTTCGTCATTCTTTCGTCCCGCATTCTTTCTACATGTCCATGTGTTTAGATAAGGTTTCCTTTTGATTTTATATATGTATCGTGTATATATCGCACGGCTCGGTTGCCCAGATACTATATTATCATATCTACAGTAACGAAACTACAAACAAACGAATGTAATACACGTACGCTAAACACAGGTGCGACGAGATCGCTCCAGATAATATGAATTATTCATGGATATGAACGGTCATGAGGGATTGTTTATTGGCAGTATGTGTTATGGCGGCTTTGTTATGACTATTAGCATTGGTCCTGTGTACCCATGCATGAACCCGATTGAGATATGCATAGGTCATGCGTGAGGAATATAAACATACTATATATATACCCGTATATAATTTGTACTATAATTTAATACTAGTAAATTTCAATGGCCGCTCCATAGTGAAGCCAACTATAGTACGTTCAGGTAATCGAGATAAAGAATGTAAACAAACATTCAGGGGTACTAACACTACATATTTTTATTGAGTATAGTAGTTTTCTTCCTCCTACTGTTTTATCTTATTATGTACTAGCAGAAGCCCGCGGCTTCGCACGCATGAGATTTGGGCTTTTAGTAGCCTTTATTTCTTCATGAAATTGTTTCTGTTTAAAAAAAGAAACAAAGTTCAGGGTCGTAGATGCAACCATAGAGCGATTTAATTTTCGTACAGCGCCATCTATTGACCTTTACAGGAGGCAACGTATATGTATTTTATTTATATTACATCAAAACTGCGTAGTTCTTTTATGTTACAAAAATACGTATTCTATGAAAATAATAAAAATAAAATTGCAAAGTCCCCCGAAGGGGAAGATATTTCAGCCTAATTTTAACAGTTTTTCATTATTTACGCAGGAACCCTAAATATATGCGGGATGAAAAGTACCCTATATTCTGCTCTGAACAGTCCTTTATCTATCAGTGAAAGTCCCGTTAAAATCGGTTCAGCCATTTCGAAGATTAGCCCAGACAAATAAACAGACAGACAAAAAAGTTAAAAATGCGTATTTAGGCTTTTTGGAAATAATAATATGAGCTTAAGATAAAGGCTTTATTTTGAAATCACAGACAGACACTTTAATTTTATTTATATGTATAGATTTACTTTAATAAAATTTACGTTAACGTCGCTGAAGAGATAAAACTTCAAAGGCACATTTTTTTATTATAAATTGATAAATAATAAAAAAACATAATATTGCAGTACTTGTTTTGTCCAGCCGTAGTCACACGTCATTATTAAATATACACCTTATTTAAACAGACATACATCATATATGATTTGTTAATACATACATACATATCATCACGCCTGTCTCCCATTGAGGTAGGCAGAGAATATGGAACGCCACGCGTACCGATCCAAACATACCTCTCTCGCCTCTTCCACACTCATCAACCGCTGTTCATTATTAGTTTCTATAAAAGTTTAATTAATTGTTGATTCAACCACTTAATTATAACTTGACCTGCCAAATGTGACGAATTCCTGTACAGACATGACTCCCGTACCAAAATTTAAAGACTGTAACTCTTAGCGACGATTACGTCGCCATTCTTGCCTACGAGAGGAAAGGGCGGGGATATTTATCGCTTTATTTGAAACGAAACTCAGTAAAGGCCGAAGTGTTTACCATTTTTATCTCGTCTCGTTGAACGCTCTTTACTAATGTAACCACGTTAACCCCGGGACGCGAAAGTAACCCGTCTCGCGTTACCAGCGACTATGAAATCACCGGGAGAAATCCAGACGTTGCAAGTCTGCTTGTAAGGTCTTGCAATCGGATTCTCCTTGGGAAAGTCAAGTCCCAGGAGTTTGCCTCGGCTACCTGCGATATGTGTACTGGTATCGACTGGAATAGGATTCAGACGGCTGTCACAGGGGCGGCCCAAGCAGTGCTTGAAAAAACCAAGGGTGGGCGCAGGTGTAACAAGGAGACTTGGTGGTAGAACGACACAGTCCTGAGGGAGATTAGGATGAAGAAATCTCTTTTTAAAAAGTGACAATCATCCAGATGAACGTGTCACTGAAAGAGCTGTAGCCAGAGCCAGGGGAGACTACTTACAACCTATGTAGGATAAGTTGGAATCATCTGAGTGGCAGAAGCTTATATATATGTTGGCACGTTCCAGGGCCAAAGCTGCGCAGGATATATCAAAGTGTCGCTGTGAAAGAGACCTTTGCGACAACCTATTGTGTGAGGACCTCATGGTGAAGGAGAGATGGCGCTCATATTTCCACGAACTGCTGAACAAGCAGCATAAAGAGGTGCAGCCACCTGCGCTCCCTACTAATCAGGGACTAGTACCACTTATAACGCCTGAAGAAGTCCAATGGGCTCTTCGTCGCATGAAGAATGCGAAGGCAGTCGGAGTCGATAGAGTCACCATCGAAACCTGGAAGGCGATGGGGCCTCGTGGTGTGAGTATCTTGACCGATCTACGTAAGCGCATGCTCCTCATCGGAAAAACTGAACCAATGGAGATTGAGTGTTATCACTTCAATTTTTAAAGGAAAGGGATCAGTGCAAGCGTGTGGTAGTTACCGGGGTATAAAGGTTATGTCTCTATCTAAGAAGCACTTCGGGCGGATAATTGACTCCCGGATCCGGTAGGAGTGAATTGTCTCGGAGTGTCAGTATGACTTCCGGACTGGTCATGGGACCATGGACCCCGTTTCTGCTCTAAGGATCGTCATGGATAAATATAGGACGAAGAATACGCCTCTGCATGTTCTGTTTTTAGCCATGGAGAAGGCCTTTGTTCCTCGTGCGATGGTCTGGTGGGCACTGAGGTCCAAAACTTTTCCTGGTGCCTGAAGCGTATATTGATATTTGCCGAGACACGTATCTAGATTCCTATTCCATGTTTAGGACTGCCGTTGGCGATACACATCCCTTTCCAATTACCGTCGGGATCCACCGGGGATCTGTCCTTAGTCCGTTTTTGTTCAGCGTAATATTAGACATAGTATCAGACAGCATCAGAGATACACATGAGCAGCCTCCGTGGTTGATGACGTATGCTGACGATATTGCGCTGGGGGACGCGGACAGGGGGCTCCTGGTGACGAGTGAATGCTTGGAGAGAGTCGCTTGAGAACGGCTTTTATCAGGTGAACCCTATTATATATATTATATGCGACGATGTAAAAAAACTAATTTAATATATTTATCATGTTGTTGGATGCCGTTATTGATCTGACGGGACATGTATGAACAAAATTATATCATCATGAAGGAAATAATCTATGGATATCCAATGAGAATTATATTAGGTAGTAACTCAATTCATCACTACGAGTTGGGGGGTAAAGTAGAACGCGCAGCTCTTATTGGCTAGTTCGCGGCTCAACATCGCGGCACTTATAGGCTTATTGGTTAAAATATTCTCCCATCGATCAGTAACGTCGAATCGTGGAGAAATGTTGGTGCTAAAACACAACGTTTTGTGAAAGCGAAGTGCAGTCATACGTGTTTATTAGTTTGTAGATATAATGTAACACTTTATGTATTTACTATAAAAAATAAAAACAGATTTCAAAATGAAGCCAGAGAAGATAAAAATTGGCAATTTGGTCGAAACTACTTTGAGTGCTTCTGCTCCCGATTAGTTGGTTGGGTCAGACGATCGGAGTAGATGCATGTCGCCGCTGCCATGGCGGCAGCGGAGGCATGCATCTACTAATGATACTAGGGTAGGTGCCGGCCGGCAGTAGTTCCGAGTTCGCAAGAATTGATCGGGAGCGGAAGTACACAAAGTACTTTAGATCAAATTGCCTGTAAATTTGACTTTAGCAAAGTAACGCCTGAATCTATTAAGATAAAAATAGATAGAGCTAAGATACTATTATCTCATTAGACCAACTGACGTAGAGAAGCATGACCAGGCTAATCGTTAAGCTCTCCCCAACTTCCCCATTCCCCACGGTCCCGATATTTTCACCTCCCCCCGTAAAAGTTACTTGTTATATTCATTGAATTATTCATTTCTCTTACGTGACCGTAGCAATGGCTGACTCACTGTTCCACGTGGAATAAATAGGTTTTATTTTATTATTTCGGGTTGTCCCAACTCTTAAGAAACTTTTTAGGGTTATTCGAAGGATGCCAACGGGTTATATTGTCTGTCCCGTTGTCTGTTCCATATTTTAAGGTATGTATCTTTTTCACAGTGCGAAATTTTTTAGAGTTTAATTTATGCAATTTTGTAAAAGGGGCACTTCAAGACAAGCTGCTATGATACAATAACAGCTTGACTGGGGAAGTGCACATCAGTTGGATCATATGTTTGCATGCCTTCCGACGTCGCATAAAAAAAGCCGCCTAGTGCGAGTCCGACTCGCGCACCGAGAGTTCCGTATAAAATTATTTTCACATTTTTTTTGTGATGTAACTACAAATTTACGGGTTTCGGATTTTTTCCTTTATTTGTGATACTATGATATTGGTTTTTGCCAAATTTCATGATTCTAGATCAACATGAGTACCCTATAGGTTTTAATTCCCTTGCCAGTGTCAAAATATGCGCATTAACGAGGCATAAACAGCCGTATCTTTTGATTGCGTTGACTTTGAAGTTTGATTTTGGCACTGCTCGAAGGGATCGTAGTCCTGAGTATTTGATATTAATTTCAGCTTGATAGCTTTACCCGTCCCTGAGCAAAAGAGTCTCGACAGATGGATAGACAGACAGACGACAAAGTGTACCGTTTTTCCTTTTGAGGTACGGAACCCTACCTAAAACAATGTTTAATTATATCATTTTATATTATTATTGTACTGCTTTATATAAATTTAGTTGTAAACAGTGATTGCCTAGTGGATAATGTACCAGCCTATTGAATATTGGTACCGGGTTTGAATTCTGGTGTGGTCATGTAGCACTGAATTTCATAAACGTTTTCCGATTTTTGTACATACTTGTAATTATCACTTGCTCGGCGGTTAAGGAAAACATCGTGAGGAAACCCCTACATTCGAGAAATTATAAAATTACGTAACCTAACCTAAGAACGGTCTGGTTTTACCTCTGAGCTATAGGACTCTGGCAATAGTCGTTTCATGTCAAAATAATTATCTTTGCCAGATCCTTAGGCTTAACTGGCAGATCCCGTCAAGGCTAATGAATTAGAAAACAGGAAACGCTAGAAAAAATACATAAATTTATTATATATCATTTGACGATTTTTAAGCGAAAACTTATAATCCCAAATCTCTTTCGGCATTTCATTACTAATAACAAATGTGAAACGTATCTCAGTGCCCGCGGGGGCCCAATGGCACTTAGAGATTTTTTGTCTTCTTTATTATTGCTTATTCTATACTTTTGAAATTGATGACCCTTTTAATATTCTCTGCATAATCCGCAAGGGACTTACCGCGTAGTTACTGACAGATGGACATTTAATATATATATATATTATTCAACGTCGGGAGGTATACAAGCATATGGCCTACCTGACTGAATGCGGTTACAACAGACTACGAACGCTGATAATACATTAAATATCACTCGCACGATACCGCCTCCACCGCTATCACAGCAACTAATTAAACCTTCACTCACACGCAGGAACACGACAAGTCGGTGGAGGTTCTTACCCAGACAGGCTGCTTTGATGCACCCTGCCTATCTTAAAAACACCCAGACTAAGACAAATAGACATGTTCATGCACACAAATGTTTGAACCTACGAGCGTTGGTAGCAAATTAGCGTTACTAACTACTGCGCCATCGAGCTCCTCAAATTGTATGAACTTATCTCTTTTATGTATGCTCTTAATAAAGAACAATAAAAGGAAACTACGTACTAAGACACTAAAGTCTAGATTACTTCGAAAAAACAAAATGGATCTGAAATTTCTAGACATTGTCGTAGTAACTAGTTTGAGACCTCGTAAACAAAAACTGCTTTCAGGTTGCGGTTCAATATTATTGTTATTGTTTTGTTTGCCAAGTTGTTTTGTTGTTTTCCAGCGTCGTGCCTCAACTATGGAAAACAACATAGAAAAATAGTGGTTCATTAAGGTCTTCAAACGGGATATAGAGTTTACACGGGCAGAAAGATTAACCCAGCAATGATCAGTCTCTACCACGGTTTAGTCTTCTTTTCTTCGCGTTACCCGTTTCCAATTTTTTTTTAATGTGGCCTGTCAAAATGTCCCCATCGCGCCTGATGGAAAGCGTCAATGAGGACCAGATGTGAGAACAGCCATCACAGCGATTAGCGCTGTGCTGGCTGTCCCCCCCTTGACGGCCCGCTAAGGTGCCTCTTCACACCTCGTCTTAACGACTCGGGATTATAGGAAGTGGGGGAACACATGCGCCTGAAGCGAATTCCACATTTTGATAGTTCGATAAAGAAATGAGTCGCCGAACTTCTTAATACGGGATCCATCCATCCATCCAAATGCGTTAAAATAGGCGGTAGCGACCTAAGTGTAAGTATTTGGCGAAGTTACTGAATTTTTACATGGGAGTGACTGCCGTCAGACCTCCACAACTCGGAGGGAAAACCAGACCTTTTTTAGGCTGCGTCAAACATTTTTCGAAATATAATTTTCTGGACGCGGGGGTTTCCTAACAATGTTTTCCTTCACCGCCGAGCAAGAGATAAATATATACATAAATTCGAAAACACGAATTTAGTGGTTCAGTATATCTATTAGCCCTAGAAACCGGCGAGGGTGCATGAGAAGAGCAATAAATATATTAAAGAAGCGAGTGAGATATGTAAGAATCGAGTCACGTGGCGCTCGGTACTCTTTGCCTACCCAGCAAGGGATTTGGCGTGAAGTTTTAGATATATAGATAGATAAGAAGGCAACCCTAATTGGTGGCTCAGAATCGACACGAATGTCTCTCTAGAGACAGAAATAATGATGAGATTAAGTTCTGTGTTTTTTTAGTTTATCTATTGTTATATGAGAATATGTGACTCTTACACAAAACACATTTAAAACGGTACGGCAGATCGTGTTAAATACTATCACTAGTTTTATACGCCCTACCTCTCTTAAAAACATCCGGGCCAAAACAAACAGACATGCACACAAATATTTGTGCTATGCGGGAATTGAACCCACGAGCGTTGGTGTCAAAGTAGTGTTACTAACCACTGCGCCACCGAGCGAAAATCATCTTGTCTCGTCTTCTGTATCTCATACGCCCGTGAAGATGACTGGAGATGGTCATGATCTCCGCAAATGGCTACCTGATTCAATATGTTTTATATAGAAAAGGCATGCACCGCTGGATTGGACATACAGAGAATGTAAGAGATAAAAACGGATATACAACGGGAAAGTAGGAGCCGAGGAAGGCCAAGACTCGCATATGGTGACCAAATTGGTCGTGTGTATGAGAAGAGCCGTGAATGTTAAAGAAACGAGTGAGGTATGTAAAGACTCAGTCATGTGGCGCTCAGTTGCCCTCTGCCTACCCCGCAAGGGACTTGGCGTGAAAATTTAGCAGTACACATTCGATCATATATTCAAATTTATCTGTACTGTAAAGCGGTAGAGTCTGTTTATTTGAGCACGCTAATCTGTGGATATGCCGGATTTGAAAAATTCTTTTTGCATTTCTATCTATCTAACTATAACTTCACGCCAAATCCCTTACGGGATAGGCAGAGAGAACCGAGCGCCACGTGACTCGATCCTTACATACCTCACTCGCTTCTTTCACATTCATTGCTCTTTTCATGCACGCTCGCCGGGTTCTAGGGTTAGTTTAGTAAGTTTCTTTTTGCATTTGATAGCCCAATTATTGAGGAAGTTTATAGGCTATTCAATATCACGATATAACCCCTAGAACAATAAAAAGAAAGAAAGTGAAGAAAGAAAAAACAGTTGTCACGGGATACGTGCGAACGAAGTCGCGAAGTATATGTTTGTATTTTTAAAAGAGGTGGGGCGCATCAAAGCAGCCCGTCGGGGAAGTACCACCACCTCACTGAAAACCGCAGCCAATTAACAACTTTCTGGATAGTTGTGCGTGTGAATGATGTCACCAGTAAGCTCCTAAGGAGTGGCAGTGTTAGCAGTGGAGGTGGTATCGCGGGAATGATACTCATTGTAATACCAACGTTCATATGTTACGGTAAGCGCTTTACATCAAATGGGCCGTATGTTAGTGTGCCCATTGACGTTGTTTAAAAAAATGATTGTTTTTGTTTTGTTCGATATAATACAGGCTTGGTTTAAAAAAAAAAGAAAAGTCAGAGTAACTCTAAAATTCAATTGTATGGGATGTGATTTTGTATCGCTACTTCGGAGATTCGTTTTAATAAATGGCATTCTTGGTGGATCTATCTATAGACCACATACAAAACTGTAGTTTTTTCTAAATTGTAATTTATTGGACAGACGTTGGAAGTTTACGGAATTAACTTAGAGTTTCCATATTTCGCGCATGGATGGATATGTCGCGTGTTCACGTGTAGGAAAGACATCGTCTTTATATATTTTCTCACCGGAAAACAAAACAAAAAACTGTTTGTGTTGTGTTAGTGGTTTATCAGAAAACTTTAATTTATTAATAGATTCAGGCGTTATTTTGCGATAGCCAAATTTCGTCAAATTCGACGTCGAAAGTCAAATTATTTCGGATTCGAAAAGTAAATTAAAAAGTAGAATAGGAATGTCTTAAAAACCAATATCATATTTCTTAAGGAACATGGTCAAAATGGCCGACAAAGTTTTAAAAAAAATAATTAAATTGTTATATAATTGACGAGCCAGGAGTTCCTCTGGCAATGCAAGCTTGCGCATTCTCAACTGGTTTGTTTTTGAAAAGGGAGGTGAAGTGTGGGCTATGTTCACTAACCTCATCATAAATAATTGTTAATGCATGATTGTCGAGATTGAATAAATCAGTCTGCCTCTAACGTTTGTTTAATTGACACACGCCACTTAACACTTGATCCTTACACACCTCACTCGCTTCTTTAACATTCATTGCTCTTCTCATGCACGGTCGCCGGTATCTAAGGCTCCTGACATCACCTTCTGATAGAACACGACCAAATTGGTCATGGTAGGTAAGTCTTGACCTTCCTCGGCTCCTACGTCCTTCCACTTTTGCATTGTATATCTGCTTTGTCATTCATTCATCCTGAATTATTTACATTATGTTTATCAGTTATCTTGTAGCATTTCTTACGATGGCGCTGTTAAAATGAAATAAATATATTATTAATGTATTTATGTATGTATGTATATCTTCATGCCAAGTTCCTTGCGGGGTAGGCAGAGAGAACCGAGCGCCATAAGACGCGGTCCTTACACACTTCACTCTTGCGTTGTATATCTGCTTCGTCATTCATTAAATAAATACATATATGTATTGTAAAGTTTTATTCGCATCGTACACGATGTAGCCAGTATTTAACCTTTTTCTACTTCGCGTTATCCCAGTTCCTAATCCAATAGGATTGGCGGGATCCGCTACCTAAGCCAAGGATTTGGCGAAGACACTGATTTTTACATAAACGACTGCCGGTCACACCTCCACAATCCAGAGGGAAAACCAGATCTTTCTTAGGCTAGGTCACATGTGTTTCGAAATATAATTCCTTGGTCGTGTGGGTTTCTTCATGATGTTTTCTTTCACCGCCGAGCAAGTGATAAATATGTTCATAAATCCGAAAACACGAATTTAGTGGTACATGCTTTCGCTAGGATTCGAACCCGGGACCAGGTGGTCAACAGGCCGGTTCCTTATCCACTGGGCTATCACTACTCTTATGCAGCCAGCATTTATTATAGCTTAAAATGAAATGCAGTTTGAATGTTGATTAGGATGGATAATCGCTGATCAAAAGTTGAAGTGACATATTGGAGGTGATACGAAGTTCATCGGGTCTTCTAGTCACATATAAAGTTATAAATTAAAAGGGTATCCTTACAAGAAACGATGGTACCAGAAGTCCATACAAGATACATCATCAACATCATCATCATCATCTCAACGTGTATTCATCTGCTGCTGAACATAGGCCTCCCCTCTAGAGTGCCACTCGTATCGATCCTGTGCCTACTGCAACCATCGATACCCTATAAACCTCTTGAGGTCGTCGCTCCATCTAGTAGGGGTCGTTTTCTATCATAATGGCATGAACCACAAATACTTAGGTAAAGCCAAAACGATTTTACAGCAAAGTGGTTAATTCTATTATAAAATAATTTATAAGTTTAACGAAATTGCCACAAAATCAGCGAATCAAAGTTTGCGCGTCATGAATATAATCTGTGTTTAAACTTTGTGAAACAAACCAAAGACTAATGTACATAGCTCGACAAAGTGAAGCAAAGACAATATTTGTTGTCTGTGGTGGTGTTCGCTTTTGTTCTGTTGGCAATCTTGACATGCCTGTTGCTTTAGTTGGTTGGTAGCAAGTTTGCTAAAGTTGCACGCGATAAGCTTAGTTTCAACTTCAGGAAAATTTATGTTATTTATTTTACTGTTTTATGTAGCTAATTATGATACGAGTATATATAGATAAATATGTAAACGAGCAGTGTATATATATATCGTGTTTTTCGAAACAGCTCTAACGATTAGGATCAAATTTTGTATTTAAGAGAGGGAGGGCGCTACAAAGCAGTCTGTCTCGGGAAGTACCTCCACCTCACAGAAAACCACGGTCAAATGACAACTCTCTGGAGGGTAGTTGTGTTCCTGCGCGTGAGTGAGGTCACCAGTAAGTACCTAAGGAGTTTCTGTGTTAGCAGCAGAGGTGGCATTGCGCAAGTGATTGTATTACAAGCATTCATAGGCTACGGTAACCGCTATACATCATGTGTGTCGTATGCTTACATGCCTCCCGACGTTGTATAAAAATAATTGATGTGATTATGCTTATTTGTATTAACTGGCCGTAACCCGCAACTTTGTTCGTGCGTATCCTGGTACAACCTTGTACTTGTATACCGTGGGCACCACTTTTTCTTTCTTTCTTTCTTTTTGCTCAACTTTTATGGATCGTTTAGTGATGTTGAATGAACACCTACCTCAAGAATTATGCTATCAAACGTAAAAAGAATTTTTCAAATCCCATAGGTAATACAATATTTTGTAGATATACAATGCAAAAGTGGAAGTATGTAGGAGCCGAGGAAGGCCAATACTTACCTACCATGACCAAATTGGTCGTGTTCTATCAGAAGGCGATGTCAGGAGCCCTAGAAACTGGCGAGCTTGCATGAGAAGAGCAATGAATGTTAAAAAAGCGAGTGAGTTATGTAAGGATCGAGATCACGTGGTGCTCGGTTCTCTCTGCCTACCCCGCAAGGGATTTGGCGTAAATTTATACATAGATCGGTAATACTAGAGTTAATCGCGTTGAAATAAACACATTCTTTCGCTCCTCTCCTGAAAAAATGCGGTTTTACCATTAAAATGGTTTTATCGAAAAAATGATCTATTCCGGTCTCTTTTTTTATTGTTTTCATCTATATATTCACGCCAGGTCCCTTGCGGGGAAGGCAGAAACTTCACTCGCTTCTCTAACATTCATAACTCTTTTCATGTATGCTCGCCAGTTTCTAGGGCTCCTTACGTCACCTTCTGATAAACCACGACTAATTTGGTCATGGTAGGTTAGTCTTGGTCTTTCTCGGCTCCTACACCTTTCCACGTTCGCATTGTATATCTGTTTCGTCATTCTTTCATCCTGCATTCTTTCTACATGTCCAAACCAACGGAGCACACTTTTTCTTATCTCAACACCGGCACTCTCTTTCAGATCAACTTTCTTTCTTACGTCATCATTACGAACGCGGTCTGCAAAGGTTATGTCACAAATTTTGCGCAATGCTCTCATTTTGACCGCATTTATTCTACTTTCATGCTCTCTCTGCCAGCTCTCACTTCCATAAGTTAGCGTTGGGATTACCACCGCGTTGTATACAGCAAGCTGTGCCTTCTGGCTTAGATTACCGCTGCCTAGTAGTTTACCCAACGCTCCATTCACGCTATTCCCTGCACTTATTCGTCTCTCCACATCAGCGGTGTACCTTCCATCCCTGCTAAAAGCGCTTCCAAGACATACAATTCCATCCACTTGCTCCAACACGACATCATCAACCGTAACCCTAGTGTCTAGTTCTGGTTGTCTCTCTTTCAAATACCATTATCTTGTTTTTCTTCGCATTCAATTCGCCTTTCTTCATGATTTTTTTCATGTAACTAAAAAACGGGTTTTTACTAATAATTTGTAGAATAGAGCAGTGATAGGATAAGTAGCCGGCCTATTGTCCAACTGGCAACCAGTTCGAATCCTGACATGTACCACTAAATTCGTGTTCTCGGATTTATGTACATTTTTGTAATTATGATTAGATCGCCGGAGAAGGAAAACGTCGCACGGCCAAGAATTGATATTTTGAAAGACATGCGACTAACTCAAGAAAGGTCTGGTTTTCCCTATAAGTTGTGGCGATCTGACGGTAGTCGCTCCAAGTAAAAATTTGTATTTTCACCAAATCCTTAGTCTTAGGTAGCGGACCCCGTCGATCTCAGTGGATTAGGAAACTTGATAACACTCGGGAGAACAAGATTATATTATATAGAATATTTGGCTGGTGCTCATCTATCTATATATATCTTCATGCTTAGTCGCTTGCGGGGTATTCATAAAGTACTGTAAGTGTTCATAGACCACGGTAACAACTTTACACCATATACTTGTATATCTCTCGACGTTGCATGGGAATAAAATGGATATAGTTAAAAAATACAGGTGACAAAATAAATAAATATTTTATTTTAGTTTCATAGGTTTTTAGGGTGGATATTCATAGACATACTCGGTTTTTAGTTAAACGATTTTTATTTCGATAGATATATTTACATTTAATTGTGGGCAGTAAGCGAACAGAGGCAAGAAATAAATTAATCCCCGCGTAAACGGTACCTTCGTCAAACGAGTAGGTAATTACAGGTACCAGGGACGCATAAATATTTAGGTAACATGAAGTAGAACCCTGCGTGACACATCTGCTACGTAAGGGTTATGATAGCCTGGTACTTTTGCGGACGAAATTATTTTTATGCTTGGAAAAGTATTTTTTATGCGTTTCGTTTTCTTTGTTGGCTTTACATAAAAAAATGTTGCAACATTTTTTGGTTTTATATAGCTAAAATGGTAAAGGTGAAGAAATAGTATCTTTTTAGAGTGTACATAAGCAAGCTACTCTATAGCTGCGCGTATTTCTCCTATCGGTTGGAAAATTTTATAGATGCGTATCTATGGTATAGTCCTATTGTAGTGATGTTATATGCGTGACGAAATTTCTAGGCTATCGATACTTCGATACAGACATTCCTTTTTTTATATACGGAGGCATACAAGGATACGATCAACCTGATATAAAGCGGTTATCGTAAGCCTGTAAATGCTTGCAGTACATTAAGTATCATTCATGCGATGCTACCTCTGCTGCTAACACAGCAACTCCTTAGGAGCATACTGGGAACTTCACTCACATGCAGGAACACAACAATTCTCTAGGGACTTATCCGCCTGCGGTTTTCTGTGAGGTGGAGGTACTTCCCCAGGTGGGCTAGTATGATACGCCCTACCTCTATTAAGACGATATCGTAAAACATATATTGAACTTTATTTTGAACTAAGAATGTATATTTTTTACATATTACATTAAAATACCAAAGAACTTTTAAATTTTATCTGTGACGCGAACCTCCCATGGTTGGTTACAATTTTGGTGACGTCACATGCAAGTAAACATCGTTTCCTCGACTGCTTGTAATTTTGTTTTCTGGGTGTCATATTCTTTGTTTGAGCTATTTGGATACATAGCCCATGTTTTAGCATATGCTTTAATGTGTGACAGTCCTCGTTGAATCTTCTTCTTCGGCCTTAGGCTTAGCGCAAGCGATGGTAATTATGGCAACAAAGACCTAAGTACGCTCAGTGGCTACATCTTTGTATTAATAGAGACGCTTTTTTATACAACGTCGGGAGGTATACGACCTACCTGATGTAAAGCGTTCACCGTAGCCTATGAACGCTTACAATACATTAAGTATCACTCGCGCGATACCTCCTCTGCTGCTAACACAGAAACTCCTTAGGAGCTTACTCACACGCAGGAACACAACAACCCTCTAGGGAGTTCTTATTTGGCTGCAGTTTTCTATAAGGTAAAGGTACATACCCAGACGGGTTGCTTTGATGTACCCTACCTCACTAAATTGCTACCGAAAGATCGCCAACACTAGATTAATAGATTATACAGATTCTCGAAAATCTGTATTTTAAAGAATGAAAGAATGACGAAACAGATATACAATGCGAAAGTGGAAGGATGTAGGAGCCGAGGAAGACCAAGACTAACCTACCATGACCAAATTGGTCGTGTTTTATCAGAAGGTGATGTCAGGAGCCTTAGGAACCGGCGAGCGTGCATGAAAAGAGCTATGAATGTGAAAGAAGCGAGTGAAGTGTGTAAGGACCGCGTCCTATGGCGCTCGGTTCTCTCTGCCTACCCCGCAAGGGACCTGGCGTGAAGATATACATACATACATACTGTACTTTACATAACCTTCTTGTATCTCTACTCTTGGTATAAGCCCAAGAGGTCATTAAATCATAAATTAAGATTTCGTTTGACACCTCCTAGGTCATGGAATGATCTCCCTATTGAACTGTAGTGTTCTTAAGGTACAACAATATGAGGAGCTTCGTAAATGATATGAAGAGACGTTTACGAGATCGCCAAAGTACGAGTGATGTCTCTATTTCAAGATTACCATCAGGCAGGCCATTCCCTTGTTTGCCACATTTGGTATAATATACTATCTAGACGATATATTGACGAGCTCGCTGGCAGAATGCTTAGCGATGGCTGCTTTAGCATTAACGAGTTCGTGGGTTCAATTCCCACACAAGGCATTTGTGTGCATGAATATGTCTGTTTGTCTTGGTCTGGACGCGTTCTATGTAATTTTAGTATGTGTATACAAAAAAAGGACTACATATGTTACAAGCTTTTATTTAACTTGCAATGCAAGTATGTATGCAAGTATGTTCGGGTGAAATCTTGCAACTCAATTTTGAAGCAGATATCTTTAACCGATTGAGCTGAAATTTTGTATACACGTTCAGTTTGGATGACAATGCATGATTAACTGTGTGACGTCATTCTACATCCAACATGGCGGCATACAGATGGCGACAAGCTTTTATACTTTTAGGTTTTTTATTTTTAATTTATTTATCAGTTGTTTTGTATACATAACACAAACTTTGCCTAATTTGGGACTAGAGTTTGGCGCTGTATAATTTGTCCGATAACATTTATTATCTCTTTTTAGCGTTACCTCGATTCCTAATCCATTGGGTTACATTCGCGGGAAGTTATAGTATTTGGATTGCTGATGTTGATATGGAGCGACTGCCGTCAGATCTCCATAGCCCACGGGGAACAGCAGACCTTTCGTAAGGTCACGCGTCTCTCGAAATATAAGTTGGACGTTCATGTGAATTCGATGATGAAAATAAAAGAAGCGATCGAGGTGTGTAAAAACCACATCGCTCGGCCTTCTCTGCCTATCCCGCAAATGACCTGACGTGAAGATATACATAGAGAAGAGTACAATTTATACAAGACACGTGCCGATAATCTGCTACTGATAATGTGTTCCGCAACTGACGGTTGTTTGGGTCTAAAAATCTCTTAAGCTCGGCTTTGCTAACTACTTACTTTAGCAATGTTAACTTTCAAATTTTTGTAATTTATCTGCGATAATGTGCCCCACGGCTGAAGGTTATCTGGCCCTTAAATCTCTTACTTTTGTTGTGCTAATTTGACTTTATTGTTTGCTTCAACCTCAAAATCTTTAATGGGATCCTCGAAATCTTCCAACAAATGCACTGAACAAGCGAAGTCGTGTGTGAAAATGTTCAGCGAGCGTTAAACCAAGCCGGATTATGGAGTTTCAGGCAGGAGAACAAAGCCGTTTAACAACTTAATGGTATTACAGTGAAATTTTAATTATGAAGGGATTTACTTCAAAATTTACATTTAAATACAATAATGATAAATACAGTATAATATCTACAGCTCGCGGTGTCATCCGCACGTACACCGGTGTTCCGTGGGAACGGCGTTTTCTTACTTTCCTTCTTTTATCTCGACTTCTAAGAGTTGTACAGTGATGTCGAGTAACTTATAACCTTCCCCAACAATTGGGCTATCAAATGCAAAACGATTATTTCAAATCTGATTGGAAGTTCCAGAGATTAGCACGGTTAAACAAACAAACTGTTCTGCTTTATACATATAGGTATGTATAGATCGCAAATGACGAAAACCTGCCGAAATCTTCAACGGATCGCTGAGCTATCGATTCATACGGGATTCCATGATTTATTACATAACTGCCCTAAAAGAAGTGTAATGTTTTAAGATTTATGAAGGTATGTGAATTTTTTTTTTATACCACAAAACCTTAATCCATTCAAATTATAAGGAAACATCATAAAAGATATCGTTAGAATTATTAGGTTATCTGTGGTAACATAGGCTACGCGAGGACATGACAAAAACATTATGGCGGATCATTTTCGCAGACTGAAGAATATCTTTCAATCCTACCGATTATCAAAATCAAGGGTTTCAAACACTATCTGAAAAATAAATGTAAAATTATATGTTACAAGATATTTTTTAATTAAAAAAATGCAATTATTTCTTTTCGTACTTGTTTTTCATTTATTTCGCCGTGTATACTTAATAATTTACGTGTTTTTCGAAAAAAAATGTTAATAATGTACATTATTAATAATGAAATATTAGATATCGAAAAAATCTTCGTACACAAAAAGAGTTAAACCTCACGTTTCTTTGCTATCTATTATTTGCAGTTATCGCAACATGAACGCGTTGCAGTATTACCAATGACACAAAAATAATAAGATAAGCAGGTGATAAAGTAAGCACTGAAAAGTGCTGGGTGCTGCCAAGTCGTGTAGGCCTCCGTGTTTAGCCAGCCCAGCGCAGCGCGAATCGTCCGCGCTCATAAGGAGCGTACGGCGACAAGGATTTGCGACGAAGCGTGGACATATTTATGGCGGAGATACCACCATGGCGACACGGTGACTACAACGCACCGCGCTCGTTACGAAAAGATGGCCATTTTCATATAATTTCATCCATTATATTTATTTCATTCATTTTACTTTTCACGCACACACATTTTTACTCGATATTGTTTTTCCTTGACAAGGTATGTATACATAAAAAATATTCTGATCTCAACAACTGATTTTCATTCAAATACCTCATTCAATTATAGTTAAAAGGTATTTTTCAAAATGGCAACATATTATTTATTGATTAGTTTTATTTGCTGTAACGACGTTATACAACGAGCTGTCCTTTTACAAAGAATTAAATAAACATACAAAACGACTTCGATACCAGACCTACTGAAATCCGTCATGATTCGCCGTAGGCTGTAGATAAGGGGGCGCCAGATTATTTACAAAACTAAAAATAATATTTTATTAATACCTGTGAATATTTTTTCATGAATCATAATAAAACACATCTTAGCATTATTATATTATTAAAATTTATAACAAAAAATGTTGATTATACATAAATATGTTTTTCACTAACCTCCAAGTCTCATTTTAATAGCTCGCTTTTTTCCGGCATATTTCCAATAGCCCCAATACCTGCCGTGACCTGTTCATGGGTATATTATCCCATTATCCCCTAAAGCAGGTGACGGCGGGTATAATACATTACATCGTTCTTTTCGAAGGCGTTTCTACGAGTTGGATTCATATCCCCGCGCACGCCTATCAAATGACCGGAATTAAAACCATATGTCCCACCTCTTTTGCCGAGGGATTATCTATCAGAATAAAAAAGTATTTTTTCTGGTATAAACGTTGTTAGCCTTCGAGGTGCACCACGTGCAGTTAAGGTAGGATCCGGCTTAAAAGATAATAGTGATGATCGAATACCTATTTACATTTCTTTTAATTCATGGCTTTAAAATATTCCCAGGCATACTTAAAAAAGACAGGTAAAAGATAAACATCATAATTAACTAAACGTTCTGGCACCCACCTTAAAAAGTACAAATACATTGAATCCAGGGACACATTAAAAAAGGATGTGACGTCATTTTGATATCACCTTGTTCAAAGCACAAAAAAATTGACACAATCAAACCCAAATTATATTTTTATACTATTTTATTTTTATATTTGACAACATGAAATGGAATTAAAGGAATGAGATTTAACATCAACATTGATTGATTTCAAATTTGCTCGTCTATGCAAAATGACGTCACAATCCATAGATACATCAAAAATACTGGAAACATTAAACCATTTCAAATTACCTACACAATATACCCGACATCTGAAAAAACAACTAAAATAAATTTAAAAAGAACATGTCAGCCAATAACATCTAAAACATCAAACCTACATTCAAGAATTCCAAAATACTTACTTTTCGTATTCAATTTAGAACAAAAATATACTTTTCACTGTTACTCGGAAGATATTTCACATAAGTGAAATATGTTTTGCTTGCTTTGCTAATGCTTGCATACATAGTTGGCCTAAAATTTGTTGTAAAGTAATTGCGATTTGTCTAAATTGTGAATCTTTATTTTCAGTTCTTTGAATCATCCTAAAACCATATACTGATTATAGCTCTTTTATTGTCTCTCTGTTCAATGTTTCCTTTATAATCACCCGATACTTTTTTACCACTCTTTCTCTTATTTCTACTATAGCTTCTTTTAATCTCTATCTAGCTAGGCTTTCGTTCTCTTAAAGAATTTTACTTTCCTAGCAGTGTGCCTGACGGGATGATCATATATTTTTTATTCACTATTTAACACTTGGGGTAAAATTTCAAAAATCCTTTCTCAGTGCTTACACATTTTAAGGTTCTTGCGTGTAAAATTTCATGATACTAAATCAATTCACTAGCCTGTGAGCGATTTGCGAGTTTTAGAGTTTTATTATGTAAGTGAACCAGATATTTAGTTTTAGCCCATTATACGACTATGCATTATATCTGAGCTAACTTACTTTTGATCTTGTCTGGCCTTCTTTTACTAAGTACTTTTAATATTACAGTATTCCTTCATTATTATTGATTTATTATCTTTTAACTAATCACTTTCATTTCCTTTTATAACAAAAACGTCCCGTTTACTTACCTGTCTCACCACAACTGTACGCTACATTGTGTCTAACCTCTTTTATTTTATGTTACTAAGCAAATACTTCTCTATTATAGCGACTATAGCTCCAAACAATTCCTAACATAAGCAGTTCTATTTTCTTTGTTCCACTCGTTTTTCTATTTTTCACGTACTACTTCTCTAGTCCCATTTCCTTAATCTTGTTACCAATTATGCCTAACTTTTCTACTATCCTAACCTAACCATCTGCTACTTAGGTACTAAGTACTCTTAATTGATCCTAAGTATCATTTCTCATCCTAACTACATATATCTCTTAACTAAACGTCAGCTCATCCTAACGCTAATCTAGTATCTAAACTCTTTTCTAAAATTTAAGCTATAATGTATAATGAGCTTTCTTACTATTATCATACGTTCCTAGTTATATCCTACCATAAACGGGAAGTATACTTAGGATACCCTTATGATTTATAACATAGAAAAGAGCATATAACCTCTTTTATAACTTTCAAGGTCTACTTACGGAAGGATGCGGCGGGTGCTCCTGTCCCTTGACATTCTGCAGCTGTTTGTTCTGCGCAGTAGGAGTCCTTTCACCAGCAGCTGTGGAAGCACAAGCTGCTGCGCCGGCGCTACTCCCAGCTGGGGACTTCGCTTGCGGTGAGCTGGTCGAAGTGGTCCTATTAACAAATTAAGTATACAATTGACTATTCGTGTTATCACTTCAGGAAGTTTCACAGAATCAAGTACTTGTGTATTTTTCAATTATTATTGGTATTTATGATAATAATTATAGGTCGTACGTATTATCATAATTAATACTGAAAATGAAAAAAATAATTTATGAAGATTCTTTTTATAAAAAAAGCGTCTGGCGTTTTAGTTTACTTTTTCTTTTTATTTAGTTCAAATTATTTTTAACATACATATTAAAATAAATAATTTATACTATAAGATTTTAAAATAAATAATTTATACCATTAATAAACAGAACAATAATATAAAGGACAAATATTTGATTATATGCCACTACGCGAATTGAAGGATTTATTTTTCAATATTTTTAAGCTTTAATTATAAGTTTTATTTTATCTCTTTTCTTGCCATTGCCAATTAAATTGGAAAGTGTCCAATATTTTGTCTAATATTTAACTCATCTTTAGTATCTGTGTAGACGTCGCAACTTTAGTATCAGTGCAGACTGAAAAATGACACAGATGCAACTAAAGTTGCGAAACTTTAGTTGCATCTGACAGATTTTACAAAGTTTTTCAAGTTACCGTAGACGGATAAATTTTAAATTTAAATTTTATTCTAGAATCTATATCTCGGGTAACCTGCAACTACCAGTTAATGAATATCATTGATTTATGTTATCAAATTGAAATGTATTTATTTAAGTTAGGATTAATTTAATTAGAATGGATAAAACGAAACGTGAAAATCTTAACCATTTCAATGGGTAATCTCTGTGTTCGGGATTGCTACACTGTCTGTCCTTTTCAGACAATGCCTTCAAAAAGCATATCATAAATACTCATTGTACAAAGATTGATCATAGAATTGATGAATATGTAACTGAGAAAGATGTTCAACACAGCCAACCGTATTATTTTACTAAGTATTATTTTACTAATTAATTATGTTATTTTACTAACATGCTGACTGAATTTACTGTAATATCAAATCGACTACTTGAAAAGAAATCTACGTTGGCAAGTTCTTTCCGATTATTACTAGATTATAAACGTTCTTTTTATAATCGAAAATATAAGAGAATTGAATAAAATAAATTAAGATTACATTTTAACAATATAATGTATCTAAGTATCTCAATGGCAATTAAATAATATTATATGTCGTCGTTGATGACACCTTCGGAGGTGGCGAGGTAATAAAAATACATATATATAAACAGTGCTACTTCTACGAGATCCGTAATTCCGTGAATATGGCAATTGTGGCGATCCTAAACGTGGTCTTTTTGTTGGCTTGGCAACTATAAATGTAAACTTTAAAAAGTAGACAGATGCATCATATACGGTGCCATAAAGTCAACAAAGTTGCAACGTATGCGCAGTGCCTTAGGATTTTATTTACAGCAGATAATACATCATAAATAATCCTAGGTTATATATAGTCAAAGTCAAAGTCAAAATCTTTTTATTCCGTAAAAATGGCTACATTTGTTTGGAATCGTCACAATTTTTTTCCCTACCGTGCAGTTCATGACTAGGTGAGCACTGATAAAAATACTGCCAAAAAACTCAGGCATCTCTCTTTTGGTATCCAAACAAATTTACATAATTTATTAATTACAATACAATTGGATCGACTCAATCCCAGGCATTTTTATCAGTCAGATATATATAATATAGTCAGATACTTTATAATATGCCCTGCTACACAATTTGGCTTTAATAGTAGTTTTAAATTTGTTTATTGACAATTCTCTTATATTGCTGGGAAGTTTGTTATAGAACCGTATACATTGCCCCATAAAAGAATTACTTATTTTGTGGAGACGGCTTGCATGTAACACAAGATTATGCTTATATCTAGTATTTATGTTATGAGTATTACTCTTTTTACAAAATGAGTCTATGTTTTTATGGACATACAAAAGATTTTCATAGATATATTGTGATGCGATTGTTAGAATATTTGTTTCTTTGAATTTTTCTCTAAGGCTCTCCCGGGGACCAAGTTTGTAGATAGCTCTTATGGCTCTCTTTTGCAATAAAAAGATGGTGTTAATGTCCGCGGAGTTACCCCAAAGAAGAATTCCGTATGACATAATACTATGAAAGTAGCTGAAATAAACTATTCTAGCCGTATCAACATCAGTGAGCCGTCTAATAGTTTTCACTGCATAGGCTGCAGAACAGAACAGTAGTTTTCCTGATAATTTTTCAATTGGTGGGCCCCATTGTAGTTTGGGGTCAATTGTTATACCCAAGAACAAAGTTGTCTCCACAGTATAAATAACATCTTAAGGCATTTGAAAATATTATTCTTAAATCATCGTAAATACTCGTAACGAGAGGGGGTTTGCTAGTCGCCGTATCAAAAAACATCGTCGAGAGGCATACAAGCATATAGCCCGCCTGATGGAAAGCGGTTACCGTAGTTTATGAACGCTTGAAGTACATTAAATATCACTAGCGCGGCGCCACCCATGCTGCTAACACAGCAACTCCTAAGGAGCTTACTGGAGACCTCACTCACACGCAGGAACACAACAACCCTCTAGGGAGTACTTATTAGGCTGCGGTTTTCTGTGAGGTGGAGGTACTTCCTCAGACGGGGGCTGCTTTGATGCGCCCTACCTCTCTTAAATACACCCAGACGAAGACAAACAGACATGTTTACGCACACAAATTTTTGTCTTCTGTGGGAATCGAACTCACAAGCAGCGGTGTCAAAGACGCGTTATTAACTGCGATATATTATCATTAAAGATCATTATTTGTTACGTTGCAAACAATAAGTATTTTATATACTATGTCTTGGAACGAGCATAACATGAAACAGTTATCGTAATATACACACATCAAAAGTGTCTAGGGATCAACATATATTTTTGCAATAACTTTTCTCCTGATTGATATTAATTAAAATTTTCTTTAAGGATTCATCAAATAAAGTGTTTTCGTTTGTCTACAGTAACGATAAACCAAGTCACCTTTGCATTAATAAAGAAATTTGCCATTTTCATAATAAAGGGATTTTTGACATTTGAACCACTAACATTAAAGTTCGAAAAAAAGACTGAAATAACAGTTTTCTTTAAAATTTTATTGGGTAACTTAAACAATTAATAATCCGTGTTTCTACCGCGAACACTAACAACACAAGAACATCGGTTTGGTATACTCAAAATGAGTTCATCCAAATCACGCTGTGGAATGGCCGCCCATGTTCGTTGCAACAACAAAAAAAGGTCTTCTTGCGACTGGATACCCTCCATATTCGGCAGAGCTCTTCTCTGTAGCATATCCCATGCATGCTCAATCGGGTTCAAGTCTGGCGACTGAGCAGGCCAGGGCATGACATTGATGTTAGCTGCGGCGAGAGTCTGTCTTACAACTCTTGCGGTGTGCGGTCGTGCATTATCATGCATTAACTGAAATAAGGGACCGATTTGCACTTGTAGAGGAACGATGACGTCTGATACAATCGTCTCAGCATAAATTTGAGCGTTGAGGTTGCCTCTGATCCAAATCAACTCAGTTCTTCCGCCAATCCAAATACCCGCCCATACCATGATGGTTCCACCACTATAAGGATGGACTTCCTGGCAGGATTTTAATCGCTGTTGGCGTCCAGGGGTTCTCCAGTGTCGTATACGTCTTGTATCCGGTCTCATACCAAAACGAGACTCATCAGAAAAGCACACGAAACGCCATTGTTCTTCTGCCCAATTTCTGTGTTCAAGAGCCCATTGATATCGAATCCTACGATTGTGCATTGCTATAGGTGATACCCTTAGCGGTCTTCGGGAATGAAGGTTCACTTCATGCAAGCGGTTTCTGACTGTTTGGTCGCTAATTAAGTTCCCTGAAGAGTGATGAAGCGTCACGGCTAACATCATGGCGGTTATTGTTGGAGCTCTTCGAGTTGTGATTTGAATGTATCGGTCTTGTCTCCGTGTGGTGCAGCGATACCGTCCTCCATGGCGCTCAGCCACGGTACCAGTGCTTCGGTAACGTGTCCAAAGTCGACTGATAACACTCTGACTTGTATTCAGAGCTAAAGCCACAGTACGTTGCCGGGAACCAGCTTCTATCATTCCCACGGCTCTGAGCATTTCTTCCCTGCTTAAATGACGTCGCCGCTCCATAATAACGTTGGTTTTAATCAGTAGTAGGGAAACAGTAGCACTAATAATGTCTTCAATGCGTTGTATGTTTTTATAGGGAAAATATTGACAGCTGATTTTCATCTTTTACTCGAATTTGATTGACTGTTCCTGTTTCAAATTATGAAATGCACCAAAAAGGATCCATATAAATTTATAAAATCATAAATTTATTACAAAGCCACATCTCAATCTCAAGAAATCCGCATAAAAATGCTTGATCCCTAGACACTTTTGATGTGTGTATAACAGCTTATTAGATGCCTGTAATATAGGCAGAGAAAACAAAATACCGCCTAAATAATTGCCCTTTGTTTTTATACTACGTCGGGAGGCATACAAGCATACGGTAGGGCGCGTCAAAGCAGCCCATCTGGGGAAGTGCCTTCACCTCACAGAAAACCGCAGCCAAAGAACAACTCCCTAGAGGGTTGTTGTGTTCCTGCGTGTGAGTGAGGACACCAGTAAGCTCCGAATGAGTTGCTGTGTAAGTAGCAGAGGAGGCATCGCGCGAGTGATAATTAATACATCGCAAGCGTTAATAGTACGGTACCCGCTTTACATCAGGTGGCCCGTATGCTTGCATGCCTCCCGCCGTAGTATAAAAAAACCATTCTTAGGTTAGGTCACACGTATTTCGTAACATAATTTCTTGGACGTGTGGGTCTCCTAACGATGATTTCCTTCATCGCCGAGCAAGCGACAATTATCAATATATACGCGAATCCGGAAATACGAATTTAGTACATGCTAGAATTCGAACCGGGTACCAGTTGCCCAATAGGCCGGTTCTTTATCCACTGGGCTCACAGCTCATCCT
Source organism: Pyralis farinalis (assembly GCA_947507595.1). Lineage (NCBI taxonomy): Eukaryota > Metazoa > Arthropoda > Insecta > Lepidoptera > Pyralidae > Pyralis > Pyralis farinalis. The sequence goes on from OX382263.1 coordinate 7,374,576, forward strand.
TCTAATAGTTATTAGTTTTTTTGCGTTTCTAAATTAATATATATTTATATACTTACTCAAGCTGGGCTCTGGATTGGCAGATCGCAGATTGAGACGTCCCATGAAAAAAAAGAAAAAGGCACAATTAGGTCACGTACAAAAGAATTATCACCACATATTATATAACAAAGTCCGACGCCGCGTCTGTCTGTTCGCGATAACCTCAAAAACTACTGAACGGATTTTCATGCCGTTTTCACCAATAGACAGAGTGATTCTTGAGGAGGGTTTACTCGTAGGTGTATAATCTGTTAAGGTTTTGTGTAAATCTGTTTTTTTTTCATAATACGTCAGGAGACATACAAGCATACGGCCCACCTGATGTAAAGCAGTACGGTTCCTGCTTTACATCAGGCCTATAACGCTTGCGATATATTAAGTAGCACTCGCGCGATGCCTCCTCTGCTGCTTACACAGCAACTCCTTGGGAGCTTACTGGTGACCTCAATCACACGCAGGAACACAACAACCTTTGGCTACGGTTTTCTGTGAGGTGAAGGCACTTCCCCAGACGGGCTGCTTTGAGGCGCACAACAACCCTCTAGGGAGTTGTTATTTGGCTGCGGGTTTCTGTTAGGTGGAGGTATTTCCCCAGACGGTCTACTATGATGCGCCCTACCTCTCTTAAAAATCGGTTGAAATATGACGATAATAGTTGAAAATGTCGGGAATAGTCAAGCCACCTGGAAGCTTTCATCGAATATTATACGGATATACAGCATTGATGCTTATCAACTTAAATACGTCAGTTAGGTACCTTAAGCATTTCATGCACATTATGATAATCCTTTACACCATATAATTTAAATGCTGGAGCCGGCAGACGTTGTCCTGCCTGAACGTTGCCGTTAGCTTGCAATTTTTTTCCTAGAACCCGAGTGCAGCGCCACCTACATCCACATATTCGACGCAACAACCTGATGCGATTTGGAGCAGGAGTTGGGAATGCGGGTCACCGAAACCACAGTCTCCGAAATAGTGGTGGGCAAAACCCGAACAAAATTTTTAAAATACTGCGTCAGTCTAGCCGTGTTTGTCATTGACCGTAACAAGCAGAGCGGCTCCACCTAGGACTAATGTTGTATGCCTCGGCTATACTCTGTATAGCCGATGGGATCGCGGTGGCTAGGTGGAGCTGTGAAGCTCTCTGTCGCCCGTGGCTGGACTGACGCAGTATGGGGAGGGAAGTTTGGAAACAGATAGGATAGTTTCACCGGCGTTGAAAAATGGGCAAAATTAAAATTTTAGACAATAAAAGATGATGTATGAAAGAATAAACTGAGGAATAAACGAGTATGATGTATGAATGTGTATTTATATTTTATTTCGAATAATAATATTAATAATATTATAATATATAATAACTTAGCTATAAAAAGAGCCTTGCCCATGGCAGGGGTGCAAGATTATAAAAAAAAAAAACAAAAAAAAAAACAACCTGATGCGACCCAACGACAGAAAAAACATGTAAACACAATTTGCCCTACTACCCGAGCGAAGCCGAGGCATGTCACAAGTACATAGAATATAATTTAAAATTCTTTATCGCTATCTAGAATTTTTTACATTGATATGAAAATATTATCCAAGGTCGTTAAAGAAATTGCTGTTAGTAAGAAATACGAATGTAAATTGTTTAATTTACTTTTATTAAAATGATTTTATTCAGTCAAAGAATATAGCAAAGAAGTGGCATTATAATTAAGATTGAAGGCAATATATCGCTATTTTATTTCAGTTTATTATTATATACCTACTTATATTTACTTGTGTTCAATTGACATTTCTAATTCGATTTAATGAATGAAGAAAAATTTTCAACATTTTTAATCAAAGCAGCCCGGCTGGGGAGGTAGCTCCGCTTCACAGAAATTCGCAGCCAAATAACAACTCCCTAGAGGGTTGTTGTGTTCCTGCGTGTGAGTGAGGTCACCAGTAAGCTTCTATGGAGTTGCTGTGTAAGCAGCAGAGGTAGCATCGCGCTAGTGCTACTCAAGCGTTTATAGGCTACGGTAACCGCTTTACATCAGGTGGGCCGTATACTTGCATGCCTGTTGTATAAAAACAATATATGTCGATCAGCTCGGAAAAACATGTGTGTACTACACAAATTCATTGTAATATTTACTCAGGAGTTTGAAGGCTACCGCCCGTCTGGGGAACACACACATTGTAAGGCTAATAAACGTGTTCATGCATACAAGTGTTTGCCATGTGTGGGTATGGAACCCACGAGCGTTGGTGTCAAAGTGATCGAGGTGGTGTAACATTGCGTTTCGCCACCGAGCTCGTCAAAAGCTCTCCCTCCTAGCATTATTTTGTTTCCTAATCCATTAGGAATGACGCGATCCGCTACCTAAGACTAAGGATTTGGCGAAGGTACTGATTTTAACAAGGAGCGACTGACGTCAGACCTCCACAACCCAGGTGGAACACCCGACCTTCCTTAGGTTAGGCCACACGTCCATTGAAATATAATTTCTTGGACTTGGATGTTTTCCATCACCGCCGAGCAAGTGATAATTACAAATATGTAATAATCACTTTTAAGAGAGGTAGGGCGCATCAAAGCAGCCTGTCTAAGGAAGTACCTCCACCTCAACCGCAGCCAAATAACAACTCCCTAGAGTGTTGTTGTGTTCCTGCGTGTAAGTGAGGTCACCAGTAAGCTCCCAAGGAGCTGCTGTGTAAGCAGCAGAGGAGGCATCGAGTGATAATTAATATATCGAACGCGTTAATAGGCTACGGTACCCGCTTTGCATCAGCTGAGCCGTATGCTTGTAAGCCTCCCGACGTAGTATAAAAAAAATGTGCATAAATCCGAAAACACGAAATTAGTGGTACACGCCGTTAGAACCGGGGACCTTTTCCTCAATGGTCCACTGGGCTGCTACTGTTCATTTATCAGGGTTTAGCGAGTATTTTTGCTTATATGGGATAAGTTTCATGCTCTTTCGAGTAAAGGAAGGGAATTCCTTTACTCGAAAGAGCATGAAACTTATCCCCTTATTTCTGGCTCGGGATTTAGAACCCCTGGAATGTTTATCGATACTCTTTGTTATGTTTTAATTCGTCTACAGGTAGGGAAACATAACGTAATGGAAATCAAATTGAAAACAAACATACTTAACAAGTTTCCTATTATGGAGGCATTACAGTAATATATTAATAGCAGACGTGGTTTGATAATTAAGAATCACATAAAATCGTATTAAAAATGGATAAGCCATTTTAACACGCTTTTCCTCAGCTCGACTTGTCTGTCTATCCCTCTAGGGGATTGGCGTCAAGGTTTACTATTTAATCAGTAGTTAATATAAGTTATTGGATAATTACAAATATGGACATAAATCGAAAAAAATTTGTTGTCTGTAAAGTCGGTTTACGGACGATAATTTTACGTGATAACGTCATAAGAAAACATTCAACAGTTGACAAAACAGTTCACGTGTAGGTTGTGTACTGCCGCTGTCTCTCTTCTACTCGAACGCATCGGCCGATGGAGTGGAAGAGAGATACGTACATACGTCACAAGCCGAACGCTTAGGCCGATCGTGCCTCTCTATCGCTTGTTCCGCGCTCTCGCTTGCACGCTCGGCTCAGGCGGAACGTGACACTTTTTCGTCCGTGCACCCGGCGTTCATCGATTTATAAGACGTTATCACATGAATTTAGCGTAACCATGGCAATATTAGGATTCGAACCAGAATATGGAAACTCCGCAAACCCTCTACTCATCCCGCAACATTTCACTTACAATCTTTTACGTCTCGCTTCCGTTTTGTCAAAAAAGAATCCCTTTTAAACCTTCAAAGTGGTCGTATCAATTTCCAGTAAGCTCGAGCACGGCTATCGCTTGTTTGACGCAAAGGGATACGTTTGTCGGGATATATACTTCACGGACGATTACAATCGTAATTGCAAGATTAAAGGCTAAATACGGTATCCGAAACACAACAGATACAGAAATAAAGTGCACTTGTTTGCAAGTGCGAGAATTTGATATTTAATTATGGTTTCTAGTAAACGTTAGTGCTTATGTATGTTTTCTTTAATATACCATACTATAACTATAAATATACCATACATAAAATAAAACATACATTTTACAAGAGGGAGACTTTGTACAAAAGTCGTCTGCATGGGTACCGCTGTCTCATCTATTTCTACCCCCAAGCAGCTATATTAATATAGCTGTGTTCCGGTTTGAAGGGTGAGATATGGCAGAGAAATTACTGGGTACTGTGACGAAACATTCTTAGGTCACAAGATTCGCAGCGCGCGAGTAGCATCCCCGCGGTGTTGCGAGCGTCAATAGGATGCGGTGTCCGCTTACCATCTGATGCGAGCCGCATGCTTGTTTGCCAATCTAGTTGTTTAAAAAAAAAACCATATAGACCACATATTGTACCATACTATAACTATAAATATACCATACCTAAAATAAAACATACATTTTACCAGAGGGAGACTTTGTACAAAAGTCGTCTGCGTGGGTACCGCTGTCTCACCTATTTCTACCGCCAAGCAAATATATTTATATAGCTGTGTTCCGGTTTGAAGGGTGAGATATGGCAGAGAGATTACTGAGTACTGTGACGAAACAGCCTTAGGTCACAAGATTGGCAGCGCGCGAGTAACATCCCCGTGGTGTTGCGAGTGTCAATAGGCTACGGTGTCCGCTTACCGTCTGATGCGGGCCGCATGCTTGTTTGCCAATCTAGTGGTATAAAAAAAACCATACAGACCACATAAATTTAAAATGCTTATCGTAGCATATGAACGCTTGCGGTATAGGAAGTATCGCTCGTGCGTTACTACAACTGCCGCTAACACAGCAACTATTTAGAGGCTCGCTGGTGACTACACTCGCAGGAACACAACAGTCCGCCAGGGTTGTGTTATTTGTCTGAGATTTTCTGTGAGGTGAAGGTACTTCCCCAGACATGCACATAAAATCAGTGTGAAGGTATCCCAATCGTATACCACATCAATTCTTACTCATCTCCCTTCAACCGATTGGGTTTAGAGCATACTCCGCCACGCTGGCTGCTCGACTGCGGATTGGCGGAGGCCAGTGTTTTCAAGCCGCCCGAGGGCCACTAACTTAGCTTAACGATTGTCATCTATCGACAACAGCCGGGACCGACGGCTTAACGTGCCCTCCGAGCACGGAGAAACTCGAGATAGAAAAACCCATCCACAGACGGGTTGCGGTTGACGTTGCTTAATCCGCGTGTTCGGTTAGAATAACACGCGCAACGACGCCATTGAGCTCTCAATTGGTGTTTATGTTACGGTTAATATAATAAATGCTTAAATTACCATTTTTTTTTTCCACATACATAAGTAGTTCCTTAAATTAATTAAGGTTATTAGAAAGAATAATGCCAACGAATGATAATTGTTTAGTTTAGAACTAGGCTCACCTATTATGACCAAATTGGTCGTGTTCTATCAGAAGGTGATGTCAGGAGCCCTAGAAACCGGCGAGCGTGCATGAGAAGAGCAATGAATGTTAAAGAAGGTGTGAAAGGATCGAGTCACATGACGCTCGGTTCTCTCAGCCTACCCCGCAAGGGATTTGGCGTGAACTTCTACCTAACAAAGTTTGGCGTTTATGTTACGGCTAACATAATAAGTGCTTAAAATGACGATTTTCTTCCACAAACATAATTCTCTCCTGAAATTAAGAAAGATTTAGAAAGAATAACGCCGACGAAGGTTAATTGTTTAATTTAGAACTAGAGTGCTAAATATTTCATGTATTGCTGCTTCCTAATTATCTCTTGTAACATTAATTACAAAATTAATAACTAGTACCTAAATAAAGCAAGTTTTTTTTGGTAACATCGGAAAACATACAAGCATACAGCCCACCTTCTATGACGGTGCCCCGTATCGGCATCAAAAAGTGTCCGCGTTTGCGCAGAGCCACCTGTGCTGCTGAAACAGCAGCTCCTTGGGAGCTTACTGGCGACCTCACTCACACGCAAGAACATATCAACCCTCAATGGAGTTTATTTGGCTACGGTTTTTTGTGAGGTGGAGGTACTTCCCCAGACGGGCTGCTTCGATACGCCCTACCTATTTTTGAGGTGGAGGTACTTCCATAGCAAAATAGTGTATTTGCAGTGTTCAATGCTCTACATTTCAACCCTCCAGAAAGTTGGTATTGGCTGCAGTTTTCTGTGAAGTGGAGGTACTTACCCAAAGGATTGCTTTGATGCCCTACGTCTCTAATAAATATATATAAGATAAAGATAAAAGTTCTTTATTTGCCATTAGCCCCTCACCTAGACACGTCGTACATTTTTTAAATCAGTTCACATTTTTTTTATACAACTAGATTGGTTAACAAGCATGCGGCCCGCGTTAGAAGGGTTAAGGGGTCACCGCAGCCTATTGACGCTCGCAACACCACGGGGATGTTACCCGCGCGCTGCCAATCTTGTGACCTAAGGATGTTTCGTCACAGTACTCAGTCATTTCTCTGCCATATATCACCCTTCAAACCGGAACACAGCTATATAAATATAGCTGTTATAATAGAAATAGGTGAGACAGAGGTACCCGCGCAGACGACTTTTGTACAAGGTCTCCCTCTGGTTTTTTTGTATCTTATTAATTTTTCATAGCTTTAGTTTCTTTTTTAATCTACCAGCATTTCGAAAATGACAATCGACGAAGAAGAAATGCCAAAAGAAACTTGCCAATATCAATAATGCAACTTCCCCCTAAAACGCAGGCGAGTCTTGCAGTACAAAAAGTTTCACTCCCACGTCGTGTCGTGTGCTCCATACTTCAATTATAACTTTAAATTACAACAAGAGACGAGATTAATCATAAGATATGTATCTACATTAGGGAAGTTTAATATCTTAACGAACTTGACAGACAAACAAGAGGATGCTTCAGATGTCACATCTCTTATGTATGTTTCTACTTGATTCATCATCATCATTATAGCCCGTACTCGTAGTACGTTCGTATAGTCGTATGTTGGATTTTATACTACGTCGGGAGGCATACAAGCATACGGCCCACCTGATGTAAAGCGAGTACCGTAGCCTATTAACGCTTGCGATATATTAAGTATCACTCGCGCGATGCCTCCTCTGCTGCTTACACAGCAACTCCTTGGTTGCCTACTGGTGACCTCACTCACACGCAGGAACGCAACAACCTCTAGGGAGTTGTTATTTGGATGCGGTTTTCTGTGAGGTGGAGGTACTTCCCCAGTCGGGCTGCTTTGATGCTCCCTACCTCTCTTAAAACATCCGGACAAACACAAACAGAGATGTTCATGCACACAAATGTTTGCCTTGTGTGGGAATCGAACCCACGAGCGTTGGTGTCAAAGTCGCGTCATTCACGACTGAGCCACCGAGATCGTCGAAATTATTAATGACTTAACACACTAATTAAAAAATCACCGTGTATTGTCTATATCTTTTGTACAAAGTCCAGAAGGTATAGTAATGAAGTAAATACACATAACATAACAGAGGTAGGGCGCATCAAAGCAGCTCGTCTGGGGAAGTACCTTCACCTCACAGAAAACCGCAGCCAAATAACAACTCCCTAGAGGGTTGTTGTGTTCCTGCGTGTGAGTGAGGTCATCAGTAAGCTCCCAAGGAGCTGCTGTGTAAGCACCAGAGGAGGCATCGCGCGAGTGATCTCAAGCGTTAATACGATACGGTACCCGCTTTACATCAGGTAGGCCGCATGCTTGTATGCCTCCCGACGTAGTATAAATAAAAAAAACGAGTTGCACTACGGGAGTGCCGGCAGAAGTGAAAACTTGAACATTAACGGTTTGCATTTTGAATATTTTGGAATGGTTAGGAAATAATTTCGCACGAATTGCTTTATTTATCAGTATAAAAGTACTATCATGTATGTGGTAAAATTTCTAAAACTAAAACTAAAACGCGTAAACGCCAACAATTTCACCATGGCGTTTACAACGTTTTGGTCGCGAGAAAATAATGCCCTATGAACGATCTAGCGCTTCATGTTTTAATTGTTTAATTAGAGGTAATTAATGTTTTAGCGCTGCAACGAACTTAAGTTCTAATTCTCACCAAAATCTTTCGGTCAGGGTCACGTGTCCTGAGGCGAGTTTAACATTTTTTACTCATCCCAAAAAGTGCACAACGCCGCAAAGTTTTCACTTCAATAAAAAAAATACACAATACGCAATAACCGTATATAAACTAGCTTTTCGGGATTTCAAATAATCGTAAGTACCCGATGCACATACCGTAAACAACCGACTAAGCTTTTCTTTATCATTGCGCATGGTAGACATTTTTTTTATACAGCTAGATTAGCAAACAATCATGCGGCCCGCAGTAGACGGTATTTAACCCTCCCGATGACGTTGCATTAAAAAAAAAAGATTTCACAACGGATCCCTAAAAAGCTAATACTCAAAAAGTTACTCACTAATAAAAGATTTATTGAACATTTCCGAAGTAAAGAAATTTCAATTTTGTTATTGAAATTGTTTGCAAAGGATTTTGTAACTAAACACTGTAGTTTATGGTTTATATTTCAATGGTATTTCTCGGGAGAGGATATTGGTTTAGGCGAGAAGGTTATATGTTACTTGGAAGGTATGATGACTTAGATATTTTACCTTTGGCATGATTGTCTATTAGCAGCCCGACGTATATTAGCCTGCCCATAAATCTAAAAGAAATTTCTAGAATCCGATTGCAGCGCGACCTACCGGGTCCAGTTGTGAAATTAAGATGCCAGTAAATTTTTAAGAGAAGTAGGGCGCGTCAAAGCAGCCCGTCTGGGAAAGTACCTCCACCTAACAGAAAACCGCAGCCGAATAACAACTCCCTAGAGGGTTGTTGTGTTCGTGCGTGTGAGTGAGGTCACCAGTAAGCTCCCAAGGAGTTTCTGTGTAAGCAGCAGAGGAGGTATCGCGCGAGTGATAACTAATATATCGCAAGCGTTCTTAGGCTACGGTTACTGCTCTACATCAGGCGGGCCGAATGCTTGTACGTCTCTCGAAGTTGCATAAACAAGAATTGTCCTGTGTGGGAATCGATTCCACGGGCCTTGGTGTTTACTTAACTACCGTAGAATTTTGCAATTTCGTGTAATTAATAAAAAATTCTCGAAACAGATGCAAAGTAACTATTTTCCGACGTTTATTAAGCTCCAGCAAGTTAAAATGAGAGCAGTTGGTGACAGAAGGGATATTTATAGGCATAGAATAGGGGTGGCAGGCATTGTTGTGCTTGTCCCTTTTGTGTTGTGCCCGCCGTGGCGGGGCGGAAATTGAACATACGCTGAACAGAATACATAACGTCTCTCTTACATAACGTTTAACTGGTGAGGTTTAAGATTCTATTACGGGCTGCGTTACTATGTTTGATAACAGAGCCATTGTCACGGTGCCCTCGCCGCTTCAACAATGTTCAGTACTTTCGTTGGTTGCCAGATATCTCTATAGTATATTCTATGTTTTTTAAGGTTCCGTCACCTCAAAAGGCAAAACGGAACGCTTATAGGATCACTTTGTTGTCCGGCTGTCTGTCTGTCTTTTTCAGGGACGGATGGAGATATCGAGCTGAAATTAATAACATGTACTCAAATCTGCAATCCGTTCGAGCAGTGAAAAAATCACTTTTAACTCAACGCAATTAAAATATACGGCTGTTTATGTCTCGTTTGTGCGCATATTTTGACACTCGCAAAGGAATCAAAATCTCTATTGTACTTCCCGATACCCTATAATCGTGAAATTTGGTAACAAGCAAGGTCATGTAACGCAAGGAAAAATTGCGAAAACCGTAAATATGTAGTTACATCACAAAAAAAAAAGTTTTTTTGCGAAAATATTTTCTTACGAAACCTTCGCGAGTCGGACTCGCACCTGATGGCTTTTTTGAAGTAAAAACTTCTTTAGCATCGTTGTGATTTGAAACTCGATGAAACGAAAAAGCGACAGTAAAAAGAGTCATCTACATACACTTATAGGATTTAACGTGAGAGATAATGAGATAGAAGGCATTATACAGTAATTATTATGGAGTCTGAGCGTTGTGCGTGTGTGTGCGCACTTGCGTATGACGAAGCTTAGGATAAGGCGTCATAACAACCGTGGTGTATTGTACATGTGTGTTGTTTACATAAATACATCATTATTTTAATAGAAACATTTTTCAAGTATGCCGAAAACGAATGCATTGTTTTTATTGTTAATTAATTTATTGTCGTGATTATTAAGATCAAATCTTTGAAGGTTTCACTTCTATCGCATGTGACCTGCACACATATTTTTGACGTGATAACGTCTTATAAATCGATGAACGCCGGCAGCACGCACAAAAAATGTCAAGTTCCGCCTGTGCAAGCGAGAGCGCAGAACAAGCGATAGGCCGATTGTGCCTATCGGCCTAAGCGTTCGGCTTGTGACGCACCTATCTCTCTTACACTCCATCGGCCGATGCGTCCGAGTAGAAGAGAGACAGCGGCAGCACACATCCTACACGTGAACTGTTTTGTCAACTGTTGAATGTTTTCTTATCACGTTATCACGTAATATTATCGTCTATATTTTACAGACAACCAATATTGTTGATACCACTAAGATACAAGCGTTCACAGCTAAAATATACTAATATATAAAGCGGAAAAGTTTATTTGTTGGTTTGTACGCGCAAATTAATTCTGGAATTAGCAGTCAAGAGTTACAAAACTATTTTTGCATTTGATAATCCAATTCTTAAGGATGGCCATAGACTATTCAACATCACGATACGATCCTTAGAAGCCGAAAAAAAAAACGATGTCATGGGTTACAGCTTAATTTATTATGTTATTTTTTTTTTAATAATAATAAAATTTTATTTATTTCTTCTCACAACAACAACAATAAACAGTGACAATGAACAGGAAAACTTTTAGTTTGTAGGTACATCGTGTCGTGTAAGAAGCTGGTGCCTGAGGTAGGCTTTGGAAAGCCTGTAGTACAGGTCACCAAGTTCCCACCTCTCGTATTTGTTACACTATATATAACGCATTAACTAGTTTCTAGAATATTTTCTTTAATATACAGTTTTACGAGAATTGTTTGGTAATACAATTTTAGAAGCCATTTGTGTCTATAATTTAGTAAACAAAAACTTAAATTCAGCTTTATAGTCAGTATGCATTATGTAAATTTAGTAATTAGTGTGCGTTTAAGATATATTAAATGTTCCTAGAGAGAAACATTTCAGTCTTGTCATAGTTATGTGTAATTAACCAATTTTGAACTTTTAGCTTACAAACATATGTGCTGGAAAAGTCGATAGAAAGTTTATTACTCGTTTTGTTGTACAAAAATCCACCCAAATAGCAAAAACACTTTCTAGTGAAAGTTTTATTGGAATAAAATTTCGAACAAACTTTGTTTTTTTTTCTTATTTGTATGTTTATACAATGTCGGAAACTTGCGTGATACAGAGTGACAAGTTGTTCCCTGGGACTTCCTCAGCGTGTATGCCCGGTATTCCGTAGGTACCGCTTTTAATACTTCCTTTATTTTCCCTTCTACTAGTATATCGAGTTATAAAATTATTTTTGCATTTGATACCCCAATTCTTGACGCTATTCAAACATCACTATACGACTCGGGTGAGGTGTGTAAGGATCGAGTCATGTGGCGATCGGTTCTATCTGCCTACCCCGTTAGGGATTAAAGTTATAGACATATATATGTATATTTACATGTATGTATACCGAGGGGAACTAGGTCACCCGTCGTACTGTAGGTTTAAATAATAAACACTAAACGGGCATTTGCGTGCAGCGTCTAGACTTTGCGACATACAAAAAAATGTTTAATTACTCGTTATAGTCGCACCTTGTTCTGGCTACAAAGTGAGTATTACCAAGGACTACGACACTAAAAAAACACACATACGAATACATGTATATTAGACGCCATAACGGTCCAATTACGCAAAAAGCTGAGCGCCATTACACTCAAGGGGCTCAATATACGGTGAGAAATGTAAATGTCGACGAATGTGCCAGAGGGAGCCGAGTGGCGAAGCGATGTAACTCCTGAATCGTTAATTTTTACGGCAGAGTTTGTTTTATTACCAAAACTACCCCTAAATTATGACGCCACTGCCCCAAAAAAGGAGTGAGAATCATTGAAAATATTTTTCAAGATAAGTATATGAACGTATGTTTTTTAAAGTGAAAACTTCTATAGCATCGTTATGATTTGAAATTCGACAAAACGAAAAAGCGACAATAAAAGGAGACATGCGGTTGTACATCTGTAGGATTTAACGTGCGAGAGAATGAGATAGAAGGCATTTTACAGTGTTTGTTACAGGGTTCGAGCGTTGTACGTGTGTGTGCGCGCCTGCGTGTTACGAAGCTTGGGATAAGGCGTCATAACAACCGGGGTGTATTGTACACGTGTGTTGTGTACATAAATATTTCAATATTTTAATAAAAACATTTTTCAAGTACCTGTTGAAAACAAATGGAGATTATTGTCGATATTATTAAGTTAAAATTTTTGATGGTTTCACTTCTGTTGCGTGTGAACTGCACACATTTTTGGTGTAAACTTCTTTAGCGGTGTGGTGGACTTCTTGGGATGAGTAAAAAATGCTAAACTCGCGTCAGGACGCGTGACCCTGACCGTAAAGTTTTGGTGAGAATTAGAACTTAAGTTCGCTGCAGCGCTAAAACATTAGTTACCTCTAATTAAACAATTAAAACATGAAGCGCTAGATCGATCATAGGGCATTTTTTCTCGCGACCAAAACGTTGTAAGCGCCATGAAATTCTTGGCGCTTACGCGTTTCGTTTAACTTAGTTTATCAACATCGCTGTTTGGTTTTGAGCAGCGCAGGGCGCCTGCGCGAGTGTGCGTGTTTGTTTGAGTTTTAGAGATTGCCGATGATGATGCTGGTAATGATGATGGTGAAAGAGTCGTTGAAATAATTGTAATAGTTCTGAAGTGTTAAATTTTTAATGTAATATAAATTGTCATGTTTTTTGTACGATAGCGCAATAAATGAATATTGTATTTTACCACATACATGATAGTACTTTTATACTGATAAATAAAGCAATTTGTGCGAAATTATTCCCTCATCATTCCAAAATATTCAAAAATGTACAACGTTAATGTTCAAGTTTTCACTTCTGCCGGCACTCCCGGAGTGTAACCCGTTTTTTATTATATAACGTCGGGAGACATACAAGTATAGAGCCCACCTATAAACGCTTGCAATACATGTAACATCAACCCTACAGAAAGTTGTTTATACTATAGTTTTCTGGAAGGTAGTTCCCTAGTCAGGCTGCTTTGATTCGCTTTACGTCTCTTATTAATGCTCTCTTTTATTATGGGATTGTCTTATTATTTCTCATATTATGACGAGTGTGCCTGAAAAGAGCTATGAATATTAAAGAAGCGAGTGAGGTGTGTAAGGAAAAAATCATGTGGCTCCGTTCGTCCCTTCTCCCTGCCTATCCGGAAGGGACTTGGCGTGAAGTTACAGGAACATACTCGTAGATGAAATATCCTCTGTAGCATGATAAACATGTATTTCAAATGTTGAAAACAATGAGCTATCATGTTAAAACTTGAAATACATGTTTCTTATCTCTATTGCTCTTTACTTCTTCCTTTAAAAGAGATTTGGACGAAATCTGTATAAATAAAAATTAATGTATGTTTGCCCTAGAAAGATTCTCGAATGAGGGCCCCATACTAGTACACGCAGTGTAGGACAACCTCCCACTAGATGGAGCGACGACCTCAAGAGGTTTATAGGAAGTCGATGGATGCAGATGGAGGAGGCACAGGATCGAGACCAATGACATTCTAGAGGGGAGGCCTGTGTTCAGCAGTGAACAAATGCGGACTGAGATGATGATAATGATGTTTGTCCTCCATGAACACAAAAATTTTAAGGGAATAATCAAATTAGCCCAGCGGATAATGCTGTGAAGTTTGGTTGCCATTGAATCACCCGTGCGAAGCTTGGGCGGATAGCTAGTGTTGTATATTTATTATGATTTCGTTTGCAAAATTTTTGTAATAACTTTAAACTTATATATTCATGTATTTTGCTACATAAAAGTATATATGTTACATTTGTATATTAGCGAAACAGTTATTTTAAAACATACGCCATTTTTGCAATTTGATCAAAACTATTTAATGAATTCATCTTCATCCTAGCATTATCCCGTTTCCTAATCCATTATATTTGGCGGGGTCCGTTACCTAAGCCGAAGATTTGACGAAGATACTGATTTTTACACGGAGCCACTACCGTCAGACCTCTACAACCCAGAGGGAAAAAAGCAGGTCTTTCTTAAATCAGGTCACATAATCATGTTAATTAGAGAGTACGTACAATTAAAACTGAAGAATGTATTTATAATATCCTGAAAAGAGAACTTTTCAGAATACAATGAAATGTGTACACATTGATGTCTACAGTGACATTTATTATCATATTTCTCATGTTTACATAACAAATTTACCCGTTTATGTATCAAAAATTAAATAAATATTTGTAATATAAAATAAATAGTAACACATGTGATTTAAATAAGAACAAAATAAAAGTATTTGAAAGAGGGAAAACCAAAACAAACCCAAAAATTGCAACACATGATGTAGTATTGGAACAAGTGGACAAGATTGTACATCTTCAATGTATCAGTCAAATAAGAAGAACCTTGTATTAACACAAATAAGCTTTTAAGTCCGATTTCTGGGTCTGGGAACGCGCGTTCCCGGGACGTTTGAGTGGCTCTCTGTCACGTCCCGCAATGGACTAGGCGTGAAAATATATACAGAGAAGTAATAAAGAAAACATCCCATCAATTAAATTTTTTACCCAAATTAATTAAATACAGACTTACCTACGTACTGCTATATTGTGGATGCCCCCCTAATATAATTAATTCAGATTACGTCACGCGCTTCGGCTGAATAGCTGTCAAGTTATTTATGTGTAAGCTGACAAGACGTACTATATTATATTCAATTAAATTAAAATAAATCTCAGAGGTGAAGCGCTCGCCGGTTTATTGGCTTTTAAAAGATGTTTTGTTTCGCGTGTGAGGTTGAACGTTGGACGGATCTTAAGGAGCTTGATGACGTCAACATGTTAGTCTAACCGAAAACTAAAGTTAAGCAATGTCTACCGCAACTTGTGTATAGATGGGTTTAGTGGTAGAACACCACGTTAAGTCGCTCCCAGCTATTTTTGAATGATGACGGAAGTTAAGGGTAGAGGTAGGACACTGTCTGAGCAGCGACAGTGCGGTATAAAGAACTACCTGATTATCCGAAGGTCCTCATTTCTAATACTGGTGTGGGCATATCCCACTAAATTAGTTTTATCAGATTTATGGACATATTACTTGCTCGGTGTTTTCTTTTTCGACGTCGGAAGACATTCAAGCATACGGCTCACCTGATGTAAAGTGGTTACCGTAGCCTATGAAAGCTTATACTACATTAAGTATCACTCGCGCGATGCGTCCTCTGCTGCTAACACAGCAACTCCTTAGCAGCTTGCTGGAGACCTCACTCACACGCAGGAACATAACAACCCACTAGGGAGTTGTTATTTTGCTGCGGTTTCCTATGCTGTGGAGGTCGAGCAGCTGGCCTCCGCCAATCCGCACTTGAGCAGCGTCGTGAAGTATACTCTGAACCCTTGGTTGGAGGCCCGTATCCCTGCAGTAGGATGTGCTAGAGTTGGTGTAGTATAGAACCCTTCGTGTGTGAGTCTGGCCTACTTGGCAGGTTTTTTAATCTACCAATATCTTGGATTTCCACCTTCGCGTTACATATCTACAAGTGTTACGTCACAAATTTTGCGTAATATTCGCATTTCTACCACGTTTACTCTACTTCCATGCTCACTGTGCTGCATCCAACTCGCGCTTTAAAATAACAGAGCATTTCTCTTCATATTTTAACACCGACACTGTCTCTCAAACCAACTCTGTTTCTTACATTTGCGTTATGCCACAAATTTTACGCAACGCTCGCATTTAGACCGCGTTTATCCTACTTTCATGCTCTCTCTGCTATACCCAGCTCTCGTTTCCACAAGTATATGATATTAATCTCTATCAAACTAAATAGTTTCATAATCAAGAATAATTAATTATGTACTTTCTTTTTAAATTATGCAAATCGAACCTTTCGTTTATAAGTTACGAAGGGTTTAAAAAAGAAAAGTAGGGTTCCGTTTCTTTAATTGAAGTTCTAAATCATCTTCCATATTTGAGGAGCTCGGTGGCGCAGTGGTGAAACGCGCTGTTACGTTACTTTGACACCGACGCTCGATTCCCGTACAGGACGAACATTTCTTTTTGCACGAACATGTCTATTAGTCTTGGTCTGGGTATTTTTTTAAAGAGAGCTCGATGGCGTCGTTTACCATGTAACCGAACGCGCAGGTTAAGCAACGTCTACCGCAACCTGTCTATGGATGGGTTTATGTACCTCGAGTTTCTCCATGGTTTGAAGGACACGTTAAGCCATCGGTCCCGGCTGTTGTCGATAGATTACAGTCGTTAATCTAAGTCAGTGGCCCTCGGGCGGCTTTCAACACTGGCCTCCGCCAATCCGTATTTGAGCAGCGTGGTGGAGTATGCTCTAAACCCCTTCGTGGTCAAAAAACTCTCTCTGACGGGCTGTCATAAAACGAAAAAACTCGGGAGAAATGGTGAGAGGTTTTTCAAGGCTTGTATCGCTCCACCTAAAGAGTAAATGGCAGCTCGTCACGCCGCCGATAGCCTTTATACAGCTAAAGGTGACAGACGCGAGACCTCAGGTCTCAAGGACGAGGGAATATACCCAAGACATTGTGAATAGTAACCAGCAAGAAACCAAAGCAAGCATTAAAAACGTCCCTGGCAAACGGGGGAGAAAAGAAAAACATTTAAAAAAAAAAAAAAAAACCCCTTCGGTTGAAGGGAGACCCGTATACCCGCAGTGGGATGAGTGAGGGTTGATGTGGTGGGTATTTTTAAATGTGGTAGGGTGCATCAAAGCAGCCCGTCTGGGGGAAGTACCTCCACCTCCGCCGTAAACCGCAGCCAAATAACAAGTCCCCAGAGGGTTGTGATCCTGCGTTCACCAGTCACCAGTAAGCTCCTATTGAGTTATTGTGTTAGCAATAGCTACGGTAACCGCTTTACGTCAGGCGGATCATATGTTTGTACGCATCCCGAAGTTGTATAAAAAAAAAATACTAACGCAAAGTCGGGGCGGGTCGCTAGTTTAAAATAAAGAGAGCAGAACTAACCACTTAGAACAAACATTAGAACGCCTAATCCCGTCTGATTGGTTGCCAGTTTATTTAATCTAGTTAAATTTGGAGTTAGGCTGGATTTAATTACTTAAATAGTCAAAAGTTAATAGTTGGCGCGGCCTCTAATAGAACAGTTAGATTTAGATTATTTTAGAGCTTGTATTTACTCCAAAAAATAAATTTCTATCTATCTATAACTTTGCGCCAAATCCCTTGCGGGGTACGCAGAGAGAACCTAGCGCCACATGACTCGATCGTTTCACATCTCACTCGCTTCTTCAAGATTCATGGCTCTTCTTATACACACACGCCGGTTACTATGGCTTCGTAGATCAACTTCTGATAGAACATGATTAATTTGGTCATGGTAGGTAAGTCTTGGCCTTCCTCGGCTTCTACAGCCTTCTATCTTGTTGTATATCTGTGTCGCAATTCTTTCTTCCTTCTCTTCTACATGTCCAAACGAACGGAGTATGCCTGTTCTTATTTTAACCCCGCCACTTTGTTTCAGACCAACTCAACTTCTAACATCATAAACGAACGCGATCTACAAGCGTAAGTCCATAAATTTTGCGCAACGCTCGTATTTGGACCGCGTTTATCCTACATTCATGGTCTCTTTGCCATACCCAGCTCACGCTTTCATATGTCAGCGTTCGTTAAAAACTAGATTTTAAAATATTTCATTACGGGACAGGCCCACCACTCATACCCACCATTGTGTCCCCTGTGTAGCCAGAATTAACAGTGGCGACCACCAAAAAGGCAATGGACAGTGAAGTACATTGCTGCCCCGGGTGTTAAATTACAGCGTACTTGGAACTCACAACGAATGTAATCAGAAGAAATTTGTAGGAGTAGGAAGTTTTGGAATTGACTTCTGAAATATTTGATTAGTTAATAGGCATTATTTTGCGAAAGTCAAATTTACAGGCAATTTGATTAAACTACTTTGTGCGCCATAAGCAGAGACGACCGGAGCAACCAGGGCAGCAGCGGTGGCGGGGTGCACGCGGTTGCTGTTCCAGATGGCGGGCAATCGCAGAGACGGCGGCAGCAGTCGGGGCAGAAACGACCATAGCAGTCACAGCAGCGGTGGTATGCATATACTAGCGTTAGTGCGTGGGTGCCGGTCGGCACTAGTTCGCATGAACTAATCGGTAGCGAAATCACACAAACTAGTTTAGTTCAAATTGCCAGTTATTTTATTTATTTTTATCCTACTTAATTAGGTAGGTTCAAGGCTGTCTGGAAGAGATCGCTTTGCGATAAGACCGCCTTTTGTGTTTTAATGTTTACTTCATGTATATTTGTTTTATTTGGTGCAATAAAGTGTATTGTATTGTAGGTTAGGTATTAAATTATATATATAGATTATTAAGTTTGATATTAAATTTTGAAGCGCGAGCTGGATGCAGCACAATGAGCATGAAAGCAGAATAATCGTGGTAGAATTGCGAATATTACGCAAAATTTGTGACGTAACACTTGACTAGGTATGTAACGCGAAAGTGGAAATACAAGATGCTGGTAGATTAAAAAAACCTGCCAGTAGGTCAGACTCACACACGAAGGGCTCTATACTACATCAACCCTAACGCATCCTACTGCAGGGATACGGGCCTTCAACCAAGGGTTCAGAGTATACTCCACGACGCTGCTCAAGTGCGGATTGGCGGAGGCCAGCTGCTCGAAGGCCACAACAGCCGGGGCCGACGGCATACCATGCCCTCCGAAACTCGGAGAAGTTCTATATAGATAAACCCATCCATAGACGGGCTGCGGTTGCCGTTACTTAACTTGCGTGTTCGGTTAGGATGACACATGCAACGACGCCATCGAGCTCTTTTTTTCAGGGTTCCATAATATCGTGTAACGAAACACTAAAATTAAGAAGTTTATTTTAGGGGAACCCCCTTTAATTATTATTTATTTATTTAAAACTTTATTGACCTTTTGGTACAATAGGCGGACTTAATGCTAGTTGCATTCTCTACCAGTCGACCTTTGGGAGTGCAGAGAATTACGATGGCGGCTATACATTAAATACATATATATACAAACATATAAATTATACGATACATACAAACGTTAACATACATAACTTTTGCAACTTATACGACGAGCTCGGTGGTGCAGTGGTGAAACGCGTTGTTACGCTACTTTGACACCAACGCTCGTGGGTTCGATTCTCACACAACACAAACATTTGTGTGCATGAACATGTCTGTTTGTCTTGGTCTGGGTGTTTTCTATGTATAATGAGTATGTATTTACAAAAAAAATGTATTTACGTATGTTTATCAGTTGTCTAGTACCCATAACACAAGCTTCGCTTACTTTGGGGCTAGATGGCGCTGTGTAATTTATCCGACAATATTTATTTATTTATATTAAAATAAATAGAAATATATAAATAATGATGACGGTCATACTGCCTTGTCGAGCTTTCAAAAAGATATTTGCGGTACTTTCTTCTTTTAACTTTTCTCTGTTGTTGTTATAGCTGCATATAATCTGTGAAAATTTCAAGTGTCGACCTATTACGATTCAAAAGATAGAGCACTGTATGGACGGACGGACAAACATTTATTGTCTGCCCACTTGTCTTTATATTGCCTTTGTAATTAGAGCAGTGATTGCCTAGTGGATAAGGAACCTGCCTATTGAGCAAAAGTTGCCCGGTTCGAATCCTGGCATGTATCACTAAATTCGTGTTTTATGAACATATGTGTAATTATCACGGGGATGTTGCTCGCGCGCTGCCAATCTTGTGACCTAAGGCTGTTTCGTCACAGTACCCAGTAATTTCTCTGCCATATCTCATCCTTCAAAACGGGACCAAGCTATATAAATATAGCTGCTTAATAAGCCTCTAAGGAATTGCTGTGTTAGCAGCAGAGGTAAGATCACGTGAGTGATATATATTGTATTACAATATGGGTTGCGGAAACCGCTGTAAATCTGGTAAGTCGTATGCTTGTATGCCTCGTGACGTTGTATAATCACAAATATTGCACCATTATCTATCACCATCAATATCGAATCTACTGACCAATGGAACAATATTTTAACCAATAAGCTGATAAGCGCCTTGACGTTGATCTGAGAAATAACCAATAACTAGCTGCGCTTTCCGCTCTACCCTCCGATCCGTACCGGAGTTTTTTTTTTACGTCGGGAGGTAGGTATACAAGCATACGACCCACCTGATGTAAAGCGGGTACCGTAGCCTATTAATGCTTGCGATATATTAAGTATCACTCGCGCGATGACTCCTCTGCTGCTTACACAGCAACTCCTTGGGAGCATACTGGTGACCTCACTCACGGTGCAGGAACACAACAACCCACTAGGGAGTTGTTATTTGTCTGCGGTTTTCTGTGAGGTGGAGGTACTTCCCCAGACGGGCTGCTTTGATGCGCCCTGCCTCTCTTAAAACATCCAGACCAAGACAAACAGATATGTTCACGCACACAAATGTTTCCCTTGTGTGGGAATCGAACCCACGAGCGTTGGTGTCAATGTCGCGTCATTCACGACCGAGCCACAGAGCTCGTATAGAGTTACTATGTAATATCGGTGTCACCGCTTTTCCATAGGTTATTTCTTTCATGCATATTTGTTGTGTGTTGATTCTAAACACTCAAAACCTCTTCAGACTTCCTGATCCCTCAACAAAATATTAATTATCAGATAAATAAACCAGTTGAGAACGCGCAAGCTTGCATTGCCAGAGGACCTGGCTCGTCAATTATATAACAATTAAAAAAAAAAAAAAATGTCAGGCTTTTTGACCATGTTCCTGAGATAGGAACGTTCCTGAATATTCCTATTCTACTTTTTATGCTGAATCCGAATCTGAAGTCAAAATTCGAATATTCGAAAAATAGCGACAGACAAACGCACAGACAAACATATAGATTTCATATAGGAACCGTGTTCCTGAAAATGAATTAGGCGAGTGAATTTCGAATGAGTTAAATTACAGTCAAAACGTCTTAACCACCATATACTTAAACACTGCTTAAACATCCCTAGCGATCTTTTGAAAATCGCTGACGTACAGTTTGTAAACGTAGAGAAAATGCGTCCATATCATAAGGTCGATCTAGAAAATTGCCTTTGTTGGATGAATGACATAAGTAGAACCTGCCAGTAAAACGTCTGGGATTATCATACAAAAGAAACTTCTAGAAAGTAGAAGGCATGTACATAAAAACGTATTATTTGCTCCAATGTTATTTCGGACATGTAAAGGAATGCGGGAATAAAGAATTACGAAACAGATGTACAAGTGGAAAGTAGAAGGACGTAGGAGCCGAGGAAGGTAAAGCTTTACCTACCATGACCAAATTGATTGTGTTTTATCATACGGCGATGTCAGAAGCCTTAGAAACCGGCGAGCGTGCATGAGAAGAGCAATTAATGTTATTGAAGCCAGTGAGGTGTGTAAGGATCGAGTCCGTGACGTTCGGTTCTCTCTGCCTACCCCGCGAGGGATTTGGCGTGAAGTTATAATAAAAGGAGAGCTCGAGCGTAGTTGCGCGTGTCGTTCTAATCGAACACGCAGGTTAAGCAACGTCGACCGCAGCCTGTCTATGGATGGGTTTATCTATGTCGAGTTTCTCCGTGCTTCGGCGGGCACGTTAAGCCGTCCCGGCTGTTGTCGATAGATGACAGTCGTTAAGCTAAGCCAGTGGCCATCGGGCGGCTTTCAACACTGGCCTCCGCCAATCCGTATTTGAGTAGCGTGGTGGACAATGCTCTAAACCCCTTCGGTTGAAGGGAGACCCTTATCCCTGCAGTGGGTAAGGGTTGATGTGGTATGGTATGTGGTATAATAATAGCAATGGTTAATATTTCCTCAATAAATATATGCACTTATACATACTATATAAAATATAAATAGAATTCTTTTATACTCGTACAACGTCGGAAGGCATACAAGCGTACGGCCTATCTGATATAAAGTGGTTACGGTGTCCTATAAACGCTTGCAACAAATTAAGTATCACTAGCGCTATGTCATCTTTTTTGCTACATACGGCTACTCCTTAGGAGCTTACTGGTGACCTCACTCACAACAATTTTCCAGTAGTTATTATTTGGCTGCGGTTTTCTGTGAGGTGGAGGTACTTCCCCAGATGGGCTGCTTTAATGCACGCTACCACTCTTAAAAATACCAAGTTAAACAGACATGGTCCTGCTCACAAATATTTGTTCTGTGTGGTAATCGAACCCATGAGCGTTGGTGTCAAATAAGGTAACAGTGCGTTTCGCCACTGCGCCCATCGAGCTCATCAGAAATACATATTGTATAGATAAAACTTGCCAAGTCTATTCTATATATTGTAGTTGATTTAACGTATAATGCTTGTACTTGTATAATAATGGTTTTAACCACCGACGTACTACTAAGGTGGCAAATAAGCGCACGGCCTGCCTGATGGTAAGGATGGACATTTGCAACATCAGTTGCTCACCACTCTTGCGTTGTCGACTTTGTAAAAACCTTCTCACTCCATTCTTGAAGAACCCTATGCTGAAGTCCCTAGGAAAAACCTCGGCTGCAACTTTAGAGTTCTCGGTAGAAAACTTCTCTGGAACCGCACAGTACGTGACCATTGCGATTCCAGTGTACGAGGATGATCTCCCAGCCGTCGGCGAGAGTAAATGCGATTGCAAAATGAGGCTTTACATTGTACAATCGGTAAAACTCTTAAACGGGTGAACCGATGTGGATGCAGTTTTTTTTATTTGGAGGCAGATTTTATAGCGGTGGTTCTTAGATATGTTTTATCAAAATCGGCTAAGCCGCTTCAAAGTTACCAGCTCTTTTGTTAGCTGCGATAGGGATCTTAGACGCATATTGAGTATTTACTTTACTTTCAAACATGTGTGACCCAAAATTTGAAACACCCATGTATACTATGCAAGATGGAATTCTTGGTCTGCTGCGGCCAGGATACCCAGCACGCTGGAAGAAAAAATAATAGCAGATATGTCGTGTTTGAATTCGTTTTTGATCAGTATTTTTGATTTTACATACCTACAATGCAATGGTGTCAACAATTATGTCGGGGGATTTTTAAATTTTCGTTTAATTTAATTAATATACAAGTCTGAATATTAAAAGAAGGTAATAAAAAAAGCCTGTTGTCTTCCTTGTAAGAAGAAACCCTTGTATTCATCAACCAATATGGCTTAAAGGCCGGTTAATCTACGCCAACACTGTTGTTACCGCAACATAAATTACGCAACGGAAAAACTACACAAGGAAAAGGAAAACTAAAGAAAAATATGTGTACGGGTATGTTCTCAAACATAACAAATACATTTATTCTCTCCGCAAAGATGGAGAATATCGGTATTAATGAAAGTACAGTTCGTTACCACGCGTTCTGTAATTTTATTATTTAATAAAAATTTGTTTTATGTGTTTTGAAGTGATAACTTCGTATGGGAGGGTAAACCGCTTCGTTACGTAACGCGTTACGGCGCCAGTCTGTCTGGCTTACCTTTATCTCACGCATACGGCAGCGGTAGGCAGGCTCAATTGTAACTAAGAATAAAATATATTTAATAATCAATAAAACATTTTATTCATAAATAACCTTTCCTTATATTATCATATTTCTCGTAATATACATAAAATTGAAGTTAGTTAGTTAATTTAATTTAAAAATACTCTCTGTAGAAGGGCTTATTATAGAATTGATGAATATGTAACTGACAAAGATGTCTGGAAATAATTCAGCACAGACTACCTGTCCTTAATAATTTTTATTTTTACCATTTGATATCATTATTGTACCAATATGCTTATGTATTTTTTGGTTTTGTAATATCTAAATGACAATTTAATAAGAGACCTATATTGACAAATTTCTTTCGGCATTTCTTCTTAGCCAATGGTCATTTCCGAAATGCTAGTAGATAAAGAAAGGCAAAAGTAAAAAGAAAATTACATAAGATACAATAAGATTATATTTCAAAAACTGTAAACAATTTCAATATAAAATAGATCAACTTAGATTAGTTTAAGTTTTCACTTCTGTCGGGCGTCCCGAGATGCACACGTTTTTTTTTTTGCTCCGGAAACCAGAAACGCGCAATCCACTTATTTTTCCGAAAACTGAACGGATCGCCTTTTTAAGTCGTCCAAGATAATTATTCGAATATTATATTTCGAGAGATGTGTGACTTAACCTAAGAAAAGTTTGGTTTTCCCTCTTGGAGGTCTGATGGTAGTCGCTCCATGTAAAAATCAGAACTTCCCCAAATCCTTAGCCTTAGGTAGCGGACTCCACCAATTCTAATCAATTGGGGAACGGAATTGAAAACCATCGAATTCCTGTGTGGAATCATTATCACTAAAGTTTGAATTTATGTAGTTTTCAGGAACACCGTTCCTATATGAATTCTATATGTTTGTCTGTCGCTTTTATTCGAATATTCGAATTTTGACTTCAGCATATAAAAGTAGAATAGGAATGATCAGGAACACCGTTCCTATCTCTTAAGGAACATGGTCAAAATGGCGGATAAAATTAAAAAAAATTGAATTGTTATATAATTGACGAGCCAGGTGTTCCTCTGGCAATGCAAGCTTGCGCATTCTGAACTGGTTTCTTCTTCTTTCTAGTGTTAATCCGTTTCCTAATCCATAAGTATTGGCGGGGCGCGCTACCTAAGCCCAAGGATTTGGTGAAAATATTGATTTATCACATGGAGCGCCAGCCGTCAGACCTCCATAACCTACAGGGAAAACCAGACCTTAAGTTAGGTAACAAGTCTTTTGAAAAAAATCTTGGACGTGCGTGTTTCCTCACGATGTTTTCCTTTACCGACGAACAAGTGATAATTATACATATAGGTACTTACATAAATGAGAAAAGACGAATTTTGTGGTACATGCTAGAATCTGAACCAGGGACTGTAGGTTAATTATTGTTTATCCTTTATTGCATAACAAAAAATAAAATTAGGTATTACAGAAAACAGTGTAAGGCGAGCGAGTATATTTCTTTAAGAGATATCTTCCAGCTAACCCTAAAGTGTATGCAGTAAATTTTATTTTGGCTGGTAGTTAAAAGTTAGGCAGAATTTAATCTTCATATTTTCCATATTTATCCAAATTAATAAATACATAATATTAAATACATATATACTATACATATAATATTACTTGTCATGAGTAAGGTAGTGTTCACTTAGCCTCTCCTTGAAAGTAGATACAGAGCAGCTGTTCCGTATTTGGAGCGGTAATTTGTTCCACAGCCGTGCTGCATTGACAGTAAATGACCGAAGGAAAAAGATTGTGTTGGATGATGGATAGTTCAGAGTTTTGGTAAGACAAGGATGTTGGGAACGGATGGGTTGTAATAAATTATCTTTATCTTAGGTTCCTTATATACTTAGCTATCACTGCTTATCCACTGAGCTATCAAATTTACGTCCTTACACATTTGTAAATATCATCGGCGGTGAAGGAAAGCCTCGTGAGGATACCATGTCAAGGTTATTAATAATCAATAATAATCCAATTTAAGTAGAACCACCATTGTGTTGTTCTTGTATGAACAGTTATAAGTAATCATTTATTAACACTAGAAGCCACGTTTGTTTACATTGTTTGTATTCCGGCGTAATTTATGAACAACATTTTTCGACAAATAGGCAGATGAATCCCAATCCACTGCAGTTCGGAAGCTCCAAAGAAACCTCTCGCTGCGCAGACACGTAATTAGCATGCACACGGATACTAGACTATTCTAAAATTAAATTTACGAGGATTACCTATGCGTGAGTTGTGTCTGCTTTATGCGGCTTGCGCCTCCGAGAAGGAATCAATTGATGTCCAAGTAATTGTATCACATAACATTTTTTTTAACGTCGAGAGGCAAACAAGCATACGCTCCACCTGAGGTAAAGCGGTTGCCGTAGTCTGTAAACACTTGCATGCATTGTCACTCGCGCGATGCCACCTCAACTGTTAACACAGCAACTCTTTGGGGGTTTACTGGTGACCTCACTTACACGCAGGAACACACCAACTCTCTAGGGAGTTATTGGCTGCGGTTTTCTGTAAGGTGAAGGCACTTCCCCAGATGGGCTACTTTGATTTAACACTAATATTAATTATATGCGCTCTACCTCTCTTAAAAACATCCAGGACCAAGACCATTGTTTGTCCTGTGTGAGAATCGAACCCAATAGTGTCGGTGTCAAAGTAACGTAACAGCGTGTTTCACCACTGCGCCACCGACCTTATCAGTTGCTCTTAACAACAAGGCTGTCTTATTGCATGATCTATTATTAATCTACGAGTATCTATTAGTAAGAATATTATATAAGTGATTCCTATAACTTCGCAAACAAATTAACCTCTATTTATCTATGAAAAATGAATTACGCGTAGGTATTTTGACAATAATTCAAAACTTGAGAGTGGTAATAAACAACCTCCATTCTTTGTTGGAATTGAATAACAAATCATTATATTTTTGAGTATTATACCCCTTAATTGGCAGCTGCGGTCTTTTCCATCAAGGAATATTAAATTGAAAAAATAATGTCGCCGTTTAGATAGGTATTTTAAGAGCCTCTATGAATACATAAGAATATGAAGTGAACCATTATTCTTCAACTCCGTCTCTCAGAGATGCACTTCTTACCCGACGTTTTCTTCTTCGAAAGGTTTTCTTCTCCCTCTGAGTTGTGGAGTTCTGATGCTGTGAAAATCAGTACCTTCGCCAAATCTTAAGTCTTGTCTCACATCCTTCAATAATTTGCACAAGGCTCGCATTTCGACCGCGTTTATCCTACTTTCATGCTCCCTCTGCGATACCCAGCTCTCGCTTCCGTAAATAAACGTTGGGACCAGCTCTGCATTGCGTACGAGCTGTGCCTCAGGCTCAAGCTTTTAGCGCCATGAAGTTTTCCCAACGCTTCATTCACACTATTCCCAGCACTCACTCGTCTTTCTGGTAGATTAAAAAAGAGAGATTAAAACTAAAAGAAAACTGTGGAAAATTATAAAGATACAGTTGATGTAATTTAAAGAATGTAAGACGCGTATAAGTGCCAGTAAGGGCCTAATGGCAAACAAATGGATTTTATCTTTTTTTTTTCACATCAGCGGTGTACTTTCCATTCCTGCTGAAAGCGCATCCAAGATGTACAATTTGATTCTCTTGTCATCGCAACAATTCATCATTACCCGTATATAACCGTGATTTATATGAAGTTATATAAATCACGGTATACACAATGCAGTGTTGGTCCCAACGCTAACTTATGGAAGCGAGAGTTGGGTATGGCAGAAAGAGCATGAAAGTAGAATAAACGCGGTTGAAATGCGAGCGCTGCGCAAAATTTGTGGCGTAAGGCTCGTAGACCGTATTCGCAATGATGATGTTAGAAATAGAGTTGGTCTGAAAGAGAGCGTCGGTGTTAAAATAAGAAGAGGCATGCTCCGATGGTTCGGGCATGTAGAAAGAATGCAAGATGAAAGAATGACGAAGCAGATATACAATGCAAAAGTGGAAGGATGTAGGAGCCGGGGAAGGCCAAGACTTACCTACCATTACCAAATTGGTCATGTTCTATCAGAAGGTGATGTCAGGAGCCCTAGAAACCGGCGTGCGTGCATGAGAAGAGCAATGAATGTTAAAGAAGCGAGTGAGATATGTAAGGATCGAGTCACGTGGCGCTCGGTTCTCTCTGCCTACCCCGCAAGGGATTTGGCGTGAAGTTATAGATAGATAGATAGATTATATGAAGTTTGAATAAATGATCAGCGATTTGTTATCGTAAATCTTAACCAATGACACCACGGCTATCGATAAACATAATATTTCAATGTCTGTTCAGGATTAATAATTGAATTATTTATCAGTGGATTGATTATTAAACTGGCGGCGTGAAAGCTGAATTCAGGAAATGTTCACAATTTGAACATGTAACGCGATTATGGAAGTTTCGCTTTTAGGGAAATAGTAGGTTGTGCTCCCGAATTTGTTTCCGTGTTTGTTGAAATCACCGACCAATAAACTACATGGCTGCGCATGAAAATATTAAGAGTTGTAGGTTATAATACGGCGTTGTCATGCAGGAGTATAATCAGTATGGGGTCTTTTATGTATAATAAAATTCCAGACAGCTTTAAGTTTGATTAGATGCCTGTCAATACATGATGATGTCAGCCGCTTCATGTACAAATCAGTTTTCGCCAAATCCTGTCCTAGGTGGTAGATCCCGCCAATCCTAATGAAACCAGGATAAGGTTAAAAAGAAGATGAAGCTTATTTTTGGCAGAGCTGCGATAGCCAGCGGAGCCACATTACCCTCAAAATTGCCGTTTGGGGTAGACTGATGTCACCCAGCTAGCGTTTAGACGGTAATAGTGAGAAACTCCAAAATCGACACACTAATAGCTAACATATTGTAGTTTTGTATCCTTTAATTTAAATGTTCGTTGGTGAGGAAGAACGGTCCAAAATCGTTCCAACTAGGGAAGTTAGGGCCTGCGGCGCAAACGCAAGCGCGCTTTTTATCTTTTAAATAGGTAACAGCAAGCTGTGTAGCAAGCGCGCTTGGAAACTTAGTGCGTCAATCTAAAAAATGCTTGGGCATTTCATTTTATAATTAAATAAAATTAAAAAAAATAAGTTAAAAAAGATAACTTAGTAAAAATTACCAAAAAAATGTTGAATATTCAAAATTTAATATTTAAAAAAATAAGTTACTTTTTAAAAAATAAACTGAAAAATTTTGATATCGAGTGCTGCGATTACTGCGACGGCCTCGAGGCATCTTGATGAAATTAGAATTAAAAACCCAAAATTTAATATAATTTAATAAAAGACTAATTTATTAAAAAACTAAAAAAACAAAAAGGAAAAGATGAAAAAAAAATAAAAAAGAGGAAAAAGGAAAATTTAGTACTACCACTGCAAAAGCACTGCTCACAGTAGGGACAAATCTTCTTGGACCGATTTTTCTGGAACAAAACTTCTTTTTTTGAAAAACAAATTTCAACTGGCACAACTACGACATCTAGGCTACACGATCATGAAAAAAGGGGGTTTCAAACTATTTTGGTTTTGGAGAAGTAGAGCGTACAAAATACCGAGAAACTGGAGGTCGACCTCACATATTGCTCGCTTGCTATCGCGCGCTTGCAATTATTAGATTAGATTATGAGCGTTTATAGGCTACGGTAACTGCTTTACATCAGGTGGACCGTATGCTTGCATGACTCCAGACGTTGTATAAAAAAAACGGGTTGCACTCCGGGAGTGCCGGCAGAAGTGAAAACTTGAACATTAACGTTGTGTAATTTTGAATATTTTGGAAAGGTTAGGGAACCATTTCGCACGAATTCCTTTATTTATCAGTATAAAAGTACTATCATGTATGTGGTAAAATACAATATTCATTTATTACGCTATCGTACACAAACATGACAATTTTACATTAAAAAGTTTATCTCTCAGAAAAATCAACTTTCATCCATAATTTCAACGACTCTTTCACAGTCATCATTACCAGCATCATTATCGTCAATCTCTAAAACTCAAACACACACGCACACTCCCGCAAGCGCCCTGCGCCGCTTAAACCAACCAGCGATGTTAATAAACTACGTTGAACGAAACGCGTAAACGCCAACAATTTCATGGCGTTTACAACGTTTTGGTCGCGAGAAAATAATGGCCTATGAACGATCTAGCGCTTCATGTTTTAATTGTTTAATTAGAGGTAACTAATGTTTTAGCGCTGCAGCGAACTTAAGTTCTAATTCTCACAAAATCTTACGGTCAGGGTCACGTGACGCTTGACGCCTGACGCGAGTTTAGCATTTTTTATTTATCCTAAAAAGTCCCATAACGCCGCTAAAGAAGTTTTCAGTTAAAAAAAAAAAAAACAATGAAATCTTCCAGTAAGTATATTCTGAGAGAAACACTCATGCTGTTATACATAAGTATTGAAGGATCTTTATTGACGACAAATCAACTTTTGGAACAATTTTCGACCTTATGGTAGAATCTTCATTACAAAGTTTCAGTTTTATGTTAGTTGAAGTATTTCTATGTAAAGTATTCGCTCCGCTGAGCACACTAAGTTGGACGCTAACTTGAACACCTCGTTCTTCTATTTCTGAACTGTTATTTATTTCAATAATATCATTTAATTATCACAAGCATGCGGCCCGCATCAGATGGTAAACGGTCACCACAGCCTATTGACGCTCGCGATACCACGGGGATGTTACTCGTACTCGCGCGCTGCCCATCTTATGACCTAAGGCTGTTTCGTCACAGTACCCAGTAATTTCTCTGCCATATCTCACCCTTCAAACCGGAACACAGCTATATAAATATAGCTGCATGGCGGTAGAAATAGGCGAGACAGAGGTACCCACGCAGACGACTTTTGTACAAAGTCTCTCTCTGGTATAATATCAATTAATATAATATATTGGCACAGATCGCTATATACAGTGTTAGTCCCAAGGCTAACTTATGGAAGTGAGAGCTAGGTATAGCAGAGAGTGTATGGAAGTAGGATTAACGCGGTTGAAAGGCCATTGTTGCGCAAAATCTGTGACCGCGTTCGCAATTTTGATGCTAGAAACAGAGTTGGCTTGAAAGAGAGCGTCGGTTTTAAAATAAGAAGAGGCATGATTGATGTATAAGGATGTAGGCGCCTAAGAAGATCAAGACTTATCTACAAACAAATTGATCGCGTTTTACTGGAAGGTGATGTCAAGGGCCCTAGATACCGGCGAGCGTGCATGAGAAGAACCATGAATATTAAAGAAGGAAGTGTGGTGTGAAAGGACCGAGTTATGTGGCGCTCGATTCTGTATGCCTACCCCGAAATGGATTTGGCGTGAAGTTACAGATAGATAGATTTCTTTTTTTTATACAACGTCGGGACGCATACAAGCATACGGCCCACCTGATGGAAAGTAGTTACAGTAGCCTATTAACGCTTGTAATACATTAAGTTTTACTCGCGCGATGCCTCCTCGGCTGCTAACACAGCAACTCTTTAGAAGCTTACAGATAACCTCACTCACACTCAGGAACACAACAACCCTATAGGGAGTTGTTATTTGGCTGCGGTTTTCTGTGAGGTGGAGGTACTTCCCTAGGGCTGTAGGGATGCTTTGATGCGCCCTGCCTCTCAACATCCAGACCAAGACAAACAAACATGTTCATGCACACAAATGTGTGTCATGTGTTGGAATCGAAGACACGAGCGTTGGTGTCAAAGTCGCGTCATTCACGACTAAGCCAACGAATCTTTATCGAATCCCTAAATTACTTTCTTACGTATGAATGATATATAATCCTTGTCGCACCCTCCTCTCTTTTGTTCCCTCTATTTACAGAAATAATATTTCATTTTCAAACCCCTTACTTAGAATGTCGGTGGAACAATGAAATCTCATACAATGACGAACTTGACATCTTTAATTTCAGGTTTAGAAATGTAACTATTATTATATAAGTTAACTAGCTGCAGCCCGCTACTTCTTTCTCACTTTTTCTTTTTTCGTGGCTTCTAAGAGTCGTACCGTTATGTCGAATAGCCTACAACTCTTCAAGTGTTGTGCTATCAAAGGCAAAAATAATTTTTCAAATCCTCCAAGTACTTCCAGAGATTAGAGCGTTCTAACAAACAAACCCGCCTACTTTATATATTAGTATAGAGTATTTTTTTTTATACCACTGAGGTGGCAAACAAGCGTACGGCCTGCCTGATGGTAAGCAGTTACCGTAGCCTATGGGCATTTGCAACACCAGGGGTGTCACTCTTGTGTTGCCGACCCTGTAAGAACCTCTTCATTCAAATTATATGAGAGCATTGACAGCTCAGTAGATAAAGCATGTCCATGCATGTACCAGTAAATTCCTGTATTCAGATTTATCGTCACTTCCAACTAATTATATTTTCGAAACACGCGTCTGGGTTGGGGAGGCCTGACGGTAGTCGCTACATATACACGTCAAAATAAGTATCTTCGCAAAATCCCTGGGCTTAAGTAGCGGACCTCTTCGACCCTAACGGATTATGAAACGGGATAACGCAAGAAGCCTCTCGATTGATCGTACTCTTCTCTCTTGTACTTATTTTTAGCTCGGTATCATCGGAAAGTACTCGAATCCCATCTCTAACAATGTACTGCTGTGCACATTAAAGTTGTACAACTTAATAGGTTGATGGTACTAGCGGTGTTTTACAGTTTTTGTAGGAATAGAAAAATTCATCGCCAACACGAACCTTCCTCGTAGCTCAGTCGGAAGAGTAAAGAAAGAAATATTTATTGGCATCGACCACTGATAACTAAACACACAATAAAAAGGAAACGAAGAAAAATCGGTGAAAATATAAAAAATATTTATGTCGTAATGGCTGCCAACAAGGTGCCTTCTCAGCATCATGTTGAAGTACTCGGGTGACCGTTTACCAACGCTTTTTTCATCAGGCCCTTAGTGATAAATGTATAAATTCCAACGTACACTAAAAACAAACAAAAATGCGTCGTAGCCAGCACAGCCCTACCGCTGGCCTGGCCATTTCAAATAACAAAACAAGAACCAGCGCTCGTTATACAATACAGCAGAGAAATGTAGCGACATGGAATGGTTGGATCACTAAATAATAATAATTAGGAAAGAAAAATGAGAGACGTGAGCATTGCGCAAAATTTGTGGCATAACGCTTGCTGACCGCGTCCGTAATGAAGACGTGAGAGAAAGAGTTGGTCTGAAAGATAGTGTCGGTGTTAAAAGAAAAGGCATGCTCCGTTGATTCGGACATGTAGAAAAAATGCGGGACGAAAGAATGACGAAACAGATATACAATGCAA
The DNA here is from genome assembly GCA_947507595.1 of Pyralis farinalis. Classification (NCBI taxonomy): domain Eukaryota; kingdom Metazoa; phylum Arthropoda; class Insecta; order Lepidoptera; family Pyralidae; genus Pyralis; species Pyralis farinalis. Next base: position 7,407,831 of record OX382263.1, read on the forward strand.
AAGTGGAAAGATGTAGGAGCCGAGGAAGACCAAAACTAATTTACCATGACCAAATTGGTCGTGTTTTATCAGAAGGTGATGTCAGGAGCCCCAACAACCGGTGAGCGTGCATGAAAAGAGCTATGAATGTTATAGAAGCGAGTGAAGTATGCAAGGACCGCGTCTTATGGCGCTCGGTTCTCTCCGCCTACTCCGCAAGGAACCTGGCGTGAAGATACACATACATTCATACATAGTAAAGAAAAACACAAGTAATCAAATAGGAGTTCAAGTCGCTCCAATACTGCCTTCATATAGTAGTAAGTAATCGAAGAGCTGCAATCTAGAGGTGTTGGTTTCGAGACCCACCCAGGTGGGTGAGATGATATTTTCATAAAATATTTGGAGAATTTTATTGATACAATTATCTAATCTAATTTTGCAGGTATATTATTTTTAAACCTTGTTTGGAAGTTATCATTTCGGGCAATAACTTTGTTTTAACTTGGCATTTCAGTTAAGCTTATCTCATTCTGCATTCATGTCTATGATACTTAGTTATTTCAACTTGAATTACTATGAATTTCTAACTTTGTCAAGCCTTATGTTGCCGACATTATTCAGTATGCTAGTACAGTAGCGCTAGCATACTCTAAACTTCATTTAGGTTCAATGCTTGTTATGTTGACGATCTAATTTTGTATAAAACTTCTTTACGCACGCTTTACTTGGGGAGTAAGCTGGTGAATGCGTGACGACAGCGTTACGAAAAGTGTGATCGGACGAGGTGAACGGAAGTTGAGAGGGAGATATAAGTTAGTGAATATAGAAAGAGAGAGATTTATTTAGGGCCAAGAGCAGGATTTTACAGCATATCACCAATTTGATCTATATGTGTGCGTCTAGGGCGGCCCCTACCGATATCTCCATTCGCTCTTGCCCGATATACTTCTTTATGTTATTAATGTAAATCTTTTGTCATTCGTTCCTTCAAATGACCCAACCATCTCTGTATACCCTTTTCAATTTTAGTTCAGTACATCATCTTTTATTCCACATATAGTTCTGTTATCGTACTAATTCTTACTCTATCCATTATTCTAATTCCGATGTTTCGTATTCCTCTATTTATTATATACTAGCTGACCCGACAAACGTTGTTCTGTCATATAAATTATTTCTTATTATCAGGAACACCGTTCCTATATGAATTCTATATGTTTGTCTGTGCGTTTGTCTGTCGCTTTTTTTCGAATATTCGAATTTTGACTTCAGATTCGGATTCAGCATAAAAAAGTAGAACAGAAATGTTCAGGAACACCGTTCCTATCTCTTAAGGAAGTAAAAATGACAGACAAATTAAAAAAAAATTGTTGTGTGAATTGTTATGTAATTGACGAGCCAGGTGTTCCTCTGGCAATGCAAGCTTGCGCATTCTCAACTGGGTTTTTTTATGAAAAATACTTTTCTCATTCTCAAAATTCTACTCTTATACCTACCAAATATACATAAAAAAATTCATAAAAATCGGTCAAGCCGTTTCGGAGGTGTGCGATCACAAACATCGTGTCACGAGATTTTCATATAAGTATATATAAGATAGACAGATACAAAACTAGTTTCATAAAATGGTTTCCAATTTAAATTCTGACATCAACTTGCAACTTGTTTTCATCTACCTACATTCCTGAACTTTTCTCGCTACTTCCGGTCCGCCATCTTGTTCCATTCAGCTCACAAGTTGCACTCTAGATCTAGATATACCTGAATAGCCTATTCAGTATTCCACTTTTATGTTGGAAACGTGATTTTGTACTGTGTTTATAATCGTTGAAATTAAATGGCAGTTTCGTAATAGGTAGAGTTTATATGTTTTTTTATCAACATAGTGATGTTGGAAAACTATTAATGAAGAAGCGAATACAATGTTTTTGTTTTTTTAATTTCTGTTTTCGTACAAATTTAAAAAAAAAACCCCGACGTAAAAAAACGGCTGAACAGATTTGTTTAAATCGTAGCTAAGAACACTCCCGACCATGACACCTTTTAAACAAAAAAAAAAAAAATCAAAATCGGTTGAGTAGTTCTCGAGAAAAATGACTGAGAAAAATGATGAATAACAGACACACAAACAAACACCTCTTACACCAAACGCATATACCGCCTCCGTGACCGTCGCGGGTAAAAAATGAATCCCTATTTCCCTCGGTCACGACATAACTTGAGAACGACTTAACCGATTTCATTCATCTTTTTTTTGTTTGTTTCCTAATACTTTATAGAAGGTTCTTACGGAATGAAAAATTAAGGAATTTGCGCGGAAAATTGAAGTATATCAGAAAACTTGACGACTATTTTAATTTCGCGCGTTTAACAGCCAACTGTATGTCGCATGTTCCCGTGTCGGAAAACCAGCAATATTATTTATTTAAATATATTAATAAATATTTATTCCAGTTTGAGGTTCCAGAACGTCTGATGGGTCAGCTAGTATTATATAATAACACTTGGTATTTTCTTTTCTTTAGTGTTACCCCGTTTCCTAATCTATTAGGATTGGCGGTGTCCGCTACCTAAGCTTAAAGATTTAGCGACTATACTGATTTTTACCACATATATCTTTACCACAACTCAGAGGCAAAACCGGACCTTTCTTAGGTAAGGCCATCCGACTTTCGTAACATAATGTCTTGGATGTGCGCGGTTCTTACTATGTTTTTAATGATGATTTTATCGGCATTAGAATTGGCGGGGTCCATTACCTAAGCCTAAGGATTTGGCAAAGATAATTTAAGAGAGGTAGGGCGCATCAAAGCAGCCCGTCTAGGAAGTACCTCCACCTCACAGAAAACCGCAGCCAAATAACAACTCCCTAGAGGGTTGTTGTGTTCCTGCGTGTGAGTGAGGTCACCAGTAAACTCCCAAGGAGTGGCTGTGTAAGCAGCAGAGGAGGCATTGTGCGAGTGATACTTAATATATCGCAAGCGTTAATAGGCTACGGTATCCGCTTTACATCAGGTGGGCCGTATGCTTGTATACCTCCCGACGTAGTATAAAAAAAAAGAAATTATTTATTTTTTATACCACCAAAGTGGCAAACAATACGGCCTGCCTGATTGTAAACAGCCACCGTAGCCTATGGACATTTGCAACAACGGGGGTGTCACTCATGCGTCGCCGGCCATCATTAGTCATAATTTAAGGTCGTTTAAAAGTTTATTCATTGAAAATTATACATTTTTGGTGATAAATATTCTTTATAATTAATTGAAAAGAGCAATTAATGTTAAAGAAGCGAGTGAGGTATGTAAGGATCGTAAGTCACGTGGCGCTCGGTTCTCTCTGCCTACCCCGTAAGGGATTTGGCGTGAAGTTATAGATAGATACATAGATAATTAATTAGAAATACTTTTTGAAATGCTGCTCGATCTCCTATACTAGTGCAACTGGCGGTTCGGTACGGTGTATAGTTTTTATCTGTAACGCTAAAGCCTCGGAAAAGCTATTTAAATGCCGCTATTTAATTTGATTAAATGTCGCATGTGTGCCGGAGCCCTTATTTGCTTAACAGATGTTTCCGGACTAATTCACTTTATATATTTTATAATGTTTTCCTGCTCCTCCTTTAACAAAACCCTGGCTACCCATAAAACATTTGTTAACGGGAAGTTAAACTCACATTAAACCTACGTCAATCAGCAATATCTACAACCTTTCAACGTTATTGAAGAGGGGTAAAATAAGCATGACCTGAGAACACGGGGTAGGAAATGGATCCTATCCATTATTACAGCGCAAGAAATTAACGTCCGTATACAGTATAGTAACATATACAAGGTGTTCGGTTAAGTGCGTCTAAGTGGCATTTATTATTCCGACCATACAAACGATTAGCTGTTGGCTTCAGCTTCATCCGTACCGTAGGGGATATTAAATGACCACTAGTTGACACAAAATTGCGCACAATCCTAGCTCCTTCCTATTATCGATTACGGTGATTCCAGTTTTCTTAATATTACTGAAGAGTAATTAGACAAACATGAGCGTCTACAGAAACTTTGTATTCGGTACATATTTGGACTCTGTAAATATGACCACGTATTTGAAATTCGCTCACATCTCAAGCGGCTTCCCATTAGGGTTCTATTCTCAATTTTTTATACAACTAGATTGGCAAACAAGCATGCGGCCCGCAGCAGATGGTAAGCGGTCACCGCAGCCTATTGACGCTCGCAACACCACGGGGATGTTACTCGCGCGCTGCCAATCTTGTGACCTAAGGATGTTTCGCCACAGTGCCCAGTAATTTCTCTGCCATATCTCACTCGTCAAACCGGAACACAGCTATATAAATATATCTCCTTGGCGATAGAAATAGGTGAGACAGAGGTACACATGCAGACGACTTTTGTACAAAGTCTCCCTCTGGTCATACTTTTTAATCATTTATTGCCTGATTATTTGAATGAGTGTTTCTCTTTTCATGGAGCACTGGAAGACAATTTCCTAGCTTACGTAAACGAGGTTGTCTAGAATACACGAGTGTAGGATGAGAAGTGAAGTGAACTTGGGGCGAGGATGTGAGAGGTGCTTATCTTCATACTTGTGATAATGAGCCAACTAGAGAGTAGGTTTGTAGCTTTAACCTACTTTAAAAAAGGAGGAAGTTTTGAACCTTTGTTTAACCCAGTGGACAAGTGGTTAGCAATGGCTTCTTTAACACTAAGTCTTGGGTTCGACTCCCACACAGGACAAAAATTGTGCATTAACATGTGTGTGCGTCATGGGCTGGGTGGCTTTTGAAAGGTAGGATCAATGATATATAGATCAACGCAAACAGATATGCTCATGCAGGTAAATACCCGTTTTGTATGTAGCATATATGTATAGCAATCTCCACGTGGCATAAATAAATTTATGTGGCAATCTTCACACAGTATATATAAATTTGTATAGCAATTTCAACGTAGTACATACAAATTTGCGAAAGAATTACACGGGCACACTAAACATTTCCTTTATACAAAACAAAGCACAAACATAAGCATCCCAAAAGACTAACAAGGTCACACAAGAGTCAATTATACTCGTAATAGTTCTGAGGTCACTCAAGATTGCATAGGGTAGAGCCCCAAGGGATGAATAGAACAATATTCTGAAGGAACTGTCGTAATCCTAAGGGCATGTGGTTGTACCAACAGCTTTTAGCGATGTCGTGATAATTAGTATTGTACTAATTCTTTTATGGGGCAATGTATACGGTTCTATAACAAACTTCCCAGCAATATAAGAGAATTGTCAATAAACAAATTTAAAACTACTATTAAAGCCAAATTGTGTAGCAGGGCATATTATAAAGTATCTGACTATATAAATGATAAAAATGCCTGGGAGTGAGTCGATCCAATTATAATGTAAATAATAAAATATGTAAATTTGTTTGGATACCAAAAGAGGGATGCCTGAGTTTTTTGGCAGTATTTTTATCAGTGCTCACCTAGTCATGAACTGCACGGAAGGGAAAAAAATTGTGACGATTCCAAAAAAATGTAGCCATTTTTACGGAATAAAAAGATTTTGACTTTGACTTTGACTACGTATCTCTCTATATCTTCATGTTAACTCTTGGGTAAGCAGAGAGAACTCAATGTCATATGACTCAGTCCTTACACTCTTTAACCTAACAGTTCTCAAGACACAACTTCGAGGGGGCATACAAGTATATAACCCAACACTACTTAATACATTAAGTATTACTTGCATGATGCCTTCTCTGCTGCTAACACAGTTACTCATTAGGAGCTTACTGCCGACCTCACTCACACACAGGAACACACGCAATCACACGCAACAACAACCCTGTAGCGAGTTGTTATTTGGTTACGGTTTACTGTTAGGTTTTTCGTATGCCTCCCGACGTTGTATACAAAAAAAAACGGGTTGCACTCCGGGAGTACCGACAGAAGTGAAAAGTTGAACATTAACGTTGTGCATTTTTGAATATTTTGGAATGGTTAGGTAATAATTTCGCACGAATTGCTTTATTTATCAGTATAAAAGTTTTATCATGTATGTGGTAAAATACAATATTCATTTATTGCGCTATCGTAAACAAACATGACAATTTATATTACATTAAAAATTTTACACTTCAGAACTATTACAATTATTTTACATTAAAAAGTTTATCACTCAGAAAAATCAACTTTCATCCATAATTTCAACGACTCTTTCACCATCATCATTACCAGCATCATCATCGCCAATCTCTAAAACTCAAACACACCGCGCCGCTTAAACCAAACAGCGATGTTGATAAACTACGTTGAACGAAACGCGTAAACGCCAACAATTTCATGGCCCTTACAACGTTTTGGTCGCGAGAAAATAATGCCCTAGGAACGATCTAGCGTTTTAATTGTTTAATTAGAGGTAACTAATGTTTTAGCGCTGCAGCGAACTTATGTTCTAATTCTCACCAAAATCTTACGGTCAGGGTCACGTGTCCTGACGCGAGTTTAACATTTTTTACTCATCCCAAAAAGTGCACAATGCCGCTAAAGAAGTTTTCACTTCAAAAGTTTCTTAATAACACCCAGAACAATACAAACAGACATGTTCATTGTAAACAAAAACAACACAACTGACTTCTATAACATGCATGGCTTTTTGCATGCCCGCTCGCTTGTTCCTAGTGCTCCTGACTACACCTTCTGGTATAACCCGACCACCTTGATCGTGATGGGCAAATCTTGGTCTTCCATGACTCCTACTTATTTCGACTTTCGCGATATATATCTGCTTCATTATTCTTTCATCAAGCAATCTTTTTATATGATCACTGATGCTTCATTTCAGAACATCTCTCTTTCTTACATCGTCATTGTGAACGTGATCTATGAGCGTTACAGCAAACATTTTGCGCAACGTCCGCATTTGAACCGCGGTGATTCTACATTCATCTCATCTTCCTCTTCAGCTCTCATGCTTTCATCTTTCTCCATCATGATCATGAGTATACTACAGGGATGTAACTAGCCATCGCTTCTAAGCCATAGCCTGCATGTGATGCATCATGACAATAGCAAACGAAACTGTTAAGGAGGGCACAGCGATTAGGAGCATTTCGACTTGAGAAGTATCTAGATTTTACAGAAAATTGCAATCATATAACAGTCCCTCTCTCTCTCGTGCTTCTCCGTGCTCGGAGGGCACGTTAAGCCGTCGGTCCCGGCTGTTGTCGATAGATGACATCCGTCAAGTTAAGTCAATGGTGGTTTGAAAACATAAAAATGTAAGGTTTATTTCCTTATATATAAGATAAGATAAGAAAGGGCATGCTCCGTTGGTTCGGACATGTAGAAAGAATGCGGGACGAAAGAATGACGAAACAGATATACAATGCAAAAGTGGAAGGATGTAGGAGCCGAGGAAGGCTGAGACTAACCTACCATGACCAAATTGGTCGTGTTTTATCAGAAGGTGATGTCAGAAGCCCCAGGAACCGGCGAGGGTGCATGACATGACTTGTACCTCTGTTTTTTTAATGTTCTTCTTTTCTGTTTCTTATTGAATATCCTTATTTTAAGTGTTTATCACACTTGTGTTAGAAGTAGCGGCTCCATAATATTCACAAACAATAATATGTAGGTATACCCTTCATTGTGATTACTTTCGACGTTGGTGAAGCACATCCATCGACGTTACTAGGTTGTAATCACTCAAGTTTGACAAAATACAAAATCTGAATCTGAATCTAGGTGTGCAGCACGAGATCAGTCACATGACAAAGTAAACACTTTGTGGCATGTTCTAACGTCTAACATCTGCAGCACCTAGAGATGCCTCGTTGAGAGAAGGTACACGACGTCCGGAGCAGCCAGGGCAGCAATGGCAGCGGGTGCATGCGGTTCTGTTCCAGACGGCGGGCAATCGCAGAGATGACTCCAGCAGTCGAGGCAGAGACGACTAGAGCAGCCATGGCAGGGAATGTATGCATCGGCCGGCGCTTCCTTGTATGAACAAATTGGTTCAAGTCCTTTTGTTTTCAAGAGAGGTATCAAAGCAGCCCGTCATGGGAAGAATCTCCACCTCACAGAAAAACCGTAGCCAAATAACAACTCCCTAGAGGGTTGTTGTGTTCCTGCGTGTGAGTGAGGTCACCAGTAAGCTCCTAAGGAGTTGCTGTGTTAGCAGCAGAGGTGGTATCGCGCGAGTGATACCTAATGTATGACAAGCGTTTATAAGCTACGGTGACTGCCTTACATCCGTATGCTTATATGCCTCCCGATGTAGTATAAAAAATGAAATTAAAAAAAAATACTGTATACTTGTAGATTACTTAGCTTCATCTTACGAAGAGGAGTTTTGAAGTCTTCACTTACCTGAAAACAAGAAAACGTAATTGAAGCAATTCATTCCAAAGTTTAATTCTCAAAGTGAAATACGCATTCCGAGGGAAAGTTTTCACTATCGCATTTCGACGAAAATGTTTCCCAAACTTTTTTTACAATTACTTTATCTTTCGGGGGAGAATAAAATTTTCGAGAGTTAAGAGAGGTAGGGTACATCAAAGCAGCCCGACTAGAGAAGAACCTCCACGGCATAGAAAACCGCAGCCCAATTACTTGTACAAAAAAAATGTATACAGATTTTAGAGGTAGGCAAATTATTATTATATATTACTTACATACATACATACAAGCTTACGGCCCGCGCGACGTAAATTGGTTTCCGTTGCCTATGAACGCTTTTTTTTCGTTTTTTTATACTACGTCGAGAGGTAGGTATGCAAGCATACGGCCCACCTGATGTAAACCGGGTACCGTAGCCTATTAACGCTTCCAATACATTAAGTATCACTCGCCCATGGGGCTGTTAATTGGCTACGGTTTTCTGTAAAGAGGAGGTACTTCCCCAGATGGGCTGGTTTAATGCCCCCTATCACTCTTTAAACACCCAAACCAAGACAAACAGACAAGTGCATGCACATAAATATTTGTCCTATGTGGGTATCGAACCAGTAAGCAGGCTGTTTAGTCAAAATTAATATTGTTGTAATTTTATAACAGAGAACAACATCTCAGAAAACCTGATTAGATGTTGCTGAAATAACAGCAGGGGTAGAAAAGTGGGAAAGTATAAGGTGCGCTAACCGCAGTCCATTTTGCTCGTATGGTGGTTAACATAATTATGAGATCTGTTATTATTTCTATCTGTTATTATCATCATCCTCACATCAACCCTTACACATACCACTGCAAGGAGACTAGTCGCCCTTCAACCGAAGGAGTTTAGAACATACTCCACCACGCTGCTCAAATGTGGATTGGCGGAGGCCAGTGTTTTCAAGCCGTCCGAGGGCCACTGACTTAGCTTAACGACTGTCATCTATTGACAACGTTCCGCAGAGTGAACCGAGCGCCACGTGACTCGATCCTTACATACCTCACTCTTCTCACCGAACCGTGGGTTTGGCTCCCACCTAGGCTGGCAAGGTGAAGTTTTTCTGTAGTAAAATATTTAGACAAGCATATTATTATTATATTGTTGATGAATCCGATGACGAAATGGCTCGCTATGGCTATTTTAGCACCAAGGCTCGTGGGTTTGATTCTCGCACAAGGCAAAACATTTGCGTGCACGAACTGTTGTTTTTTCTGGGTGGTATCTATGTGTTGTAAGTATGTATTTACAAAATACTTATTTATATTATGTTTGTAAATTATCTAGTAACCACAATACATGCATTGCTTGCTTTGTAACTAGGTGGCGCTGTTAAAATGTAATAAATATATTATTAATAACATATTGTGGTTGTGATAAAAATGTTGAAAGTTGCTGTTTAAATGTTGCGTTGGTTCTGACATCTAGAAATAATGCAGAATGAAAGAAAGACGAAACAGATATACAATGCGAAAGTGGAAGGATGTAGGAGCCGAGGAAGACCAAGACTAACCGACTATGACCCAATTGGTCGTATTTTATCAGAAGGTGATGTCAGTAGCTCTAGGAACCGGCGAGCGTACATGAAAAGAGATAAGACTGTTTAAAGAAGCGAGTGAGGTATGTAAGAACCGCGGTAAGCGCTCGGTTCTCTCTGCTCTTTTTTTATGTGGCTTGTCAAAATGTCCCAATCGCGCCTGATGGAAAGCGTCAATGAGAACCAGATGTGAGGACAGCTATCACAGTGATTAACGCTGTGCTGGCTGTACCCCCTTTGACGGTCCGCTAAGGTGCCTCTTCACACCTCGTCTAAACGACCCGGGATTAAAGGAAGTGGGGAACACGTGCACCGGAAGCGAATTCCACGTTTTGATAGTCCGACAAAGAATGAGTCCGAGATCCGACATCTTTTTAGTACGGGAGGTAAGCAACCCAACTCTATGTGGATGAGATCTCAGTCTAGCGCGAGTGTTCCGGAGGAGGAAAGGAGAAGGTCAAAAATATAGTTGTAAAGCAACGGTTAACAACGGATATTTATCCAAAGTAGACGTTGATAACGTATAAAAAACGGTTGAAAACCGGTTGTTTATCCGACTGCGAGCTAAAAAGGAGATTACGTTATTACAGTTTTTGTTCCGTAATTTATATCATAATTCAATTCCATTGTACTTTATTTTGATACGAGTATATCTCGTAAGTTTAGCCAGCGATTGCAATGTAAGAGCATAAAAATATATTTTTTACAACATCACATTAAAATCTTTGAAATACTCGTCTTATCTCTACTATAATATGAATGTACCTGTTATACATATAAATCTCCCTATTGAATTACTCTGCCTATTGATAAAAACCCCTTTATAATACGTTGCGTAGTATAAAAAATCTAAAAGCGTACAGGCGGCGGCGAGCAACTTTGTTTTATACTATGTAGAGATAATTGTAATTACTAAATACATTCGTTAAAATACGAAACTTGGTAATAATTATTATTGCGCACGGGTCGTCGTGTGTGCAATACGTTGCCACTTCGTGCATCATATCATGCATGCCGTGCGCGGGTGAGATGGGTATACGTATACCTAGTTTTACTTCAATAATAAATTGAAGTCATTATTTCAAAATAAAGGTACTTTTACCTACACTGAAGTACCTCATGAAAGTTACTTTACATATAAATTATCTTAAATTAATTTACTTAAAAAAAAACGATTAAGTACCTACATACAATTGGCCTATTCTATCAATTAGCTAGGAGGAAAAACGGATACCATTTAAAAAAACATGTTCTTACCCGTTTCAAGCCATTTACAACCGTTGACAACGGTTAAAAACAAAAACAACCGTTTTCAACCGCTCGGTTGAAATCGTTAACAACCAGCTTTCTCAAAAAGCTCCTCAGAACATTCCTACCCCGCAAGGGACCTGGCGTGAAGATATACATTCATACATTACTTAATATTTGTAACATACGTAGTATAGTGTAGTATATATAAGAAGGCTGTGGTTAACTTAAGTACGTAATGTTATTTATTACTCTTCTCTGAAATGGAGGTAAGTAATTAAATAAATAACAACTCTTACTTAAGTTAGTACACTGGCGGGCAATGGGAAGGGTAGGTATGTGGATAATAAACGAAATACTTCCGACCTTATGAACTTTTGGCGTGTTTGGGATTGTAAGGAAATTCGTACACTTCAGGCCAGGGATTTTATTACAAAAGGTTGGAAGGCAACAAGTTAATTCATTATGATATTTAAAAAAACTTTAAGCGGTCAAATGTACACACAGGACAACTCGTGTTATAGATATGTAGTACCCTTTAACTCTTAATGCGTTGGACATAAGAACGGTAGATAGATGAAATAGTCCATCTTATTTTTTTTTTAATATTGTCGGTCAAATTACACAGCGCCATCTAGACCCAAAGTAAGCGAATCTTGTGTTATGGGTACTAAAAGTCTGATAAATATATGTAAATATGTTTTTTTATATAGGTATATATTACGATGCATAGAAAACACCCAGACCAAGACAAATAGACATGTTCATGCACACAAATGTTCCTCCTGTGTGGGAATCGAACCCACGAGCGTTGGTGTCAAAGTAGTTTATGAGACTTTCTTAGTGATGATTGCGTAAGATATAGTTTTTAAATAAGTCGGACCGAAGCGTACATTTAAACACGTGACGTCATTTGTGCGTAAACAAACTGCCAGCCGTAAAAGCTTGTTACGGAACCGTCCCAGTAGAAGATTGCTGAGTCGCCATTGTCACCATACCATTGCACACGGCACTTTTATTCACGTTGCTAAATTGTACAATGGCGTAAACTGCTGGCGCAGCGGCACGTGTGGCGGCGCTGCGTACCTCCGGCCTCGATGATGTTCGGCCACTTGGGACTCACACCTCGCCCCGGTACCACTTGTATATTTTTAGAGATAGTAATTAACTTGTAACTCGTTTTATTCTTTTATTAAATAAGTCTGGAATAAATTGTTTTTTTTTCAATCCCCTGGCTGGAGCCTACATATTTAGCTATTAATGTTAGTGATTGACTAATAACAAACAAAAATAACAAACAAGTTCGTTAATTGCTACAAATATTCAAACAGTTATATGCATTTTTAAATAAATATATATATAATATAAATAAAATAGTTTTTACAGCTTGTTGCTTGACTACATACAAATGACACCCCTTGTTTTTTAAGCGGCAACATTAAATACTCTTCGACATAGTTTTGGATCATTTAATGGTTTATCTTTTTAAAATGATATTTTTTCGGTGATAAATACTCGTATTCATATACGTTTAATTTTAATATTTTTTTTAAATGTTGTCTCATCCACAAGTCCAACCAAGGCCAGTCTGTTAACGGGCTGGTTCTATCACCGCTCTTGGTTGCTTTCATAGCTCAACCATTCTTAATAAATAAAAAAAACTGCCAAGTGCGAGTCAAGTTGTCAAGTTGCACATCAAGGGTTCCGTAAAAAATAATTTTGCGAATTATTATCGCAATTTTTTTTTATCTAGGTAACTATAAATTCGCGGTTTTCGGATTGTTTCCTTTACTACTGATACGTGACATTACTTCTTGTTAAATTTCATGATTCTAGATCAACGGGAAGCATCCTAAGACACTCTTGTCAGAAAATTACACCACTACGGTATCAGGAACAAGGCTCTCGAACTTCTGTCTTCTTATCTGGGCAATAGGATACAGAAGGTCGATGTTAATGGTAAAATATCTTCGGGGTCCCCTGTAGTCATGGGAGTCCCACAGGGGTCAATTCTAGGTCCATTCTTATTTTTAGTATATATAAATGACTTACCTTATTATGTAAAGGATAAACATGAGATTGTATTGTTTGCGGATGATACCTCTTTGACATTCAAAATTAATAGACAGTTAGGTAATTATGACGAAGTTAACGATGCTCTCTCTAAAGTTATGCATTGGTTTAATGTTAATAATCTGGTTTTAAATGATAAAAAGACTAAAGTAATTAAGTTCTCAACACCTAATGTAAGACAGGTGACTACCAATGTACATGTTAATGGAACTAATTTAGCCCCAGTGGAGACAACTGTGTTCTTGGGTATAACAATTGACTCCAAACTACAATGGGGCCCACAAATTGAAAAATTATCAGGAAAACTAAGTTCTGCAGCCTATGCAGTGAAAACTATTAGACGGCTCACTGATGTTGATACGGCTAGAATAGTTTATTTCAGCTACTTTCATAGTATTATGTCATACGGAATTCTTCTTTGGGGTAACTCCGCGGACATTAACACCATCTTTTTATTGCAAAAGAGAGCCATAAGAGCTATCTACAAACTTGGTCCCCGTGAGAGCCTTAGAGAAGAATTCAAAGAAATAAATATTCTAACAGTCGCATCGCAATATATCTATGAAAATCTTTTGTATGTCCATAAAAACATAGACTCATTTTGTAAAAAGAGTGATACTCATAACATAAATACTAGATATAAGCATAATCTTGTGTTACATGCAAGCCGTCTCCACAAAATAAGTAATTCTTTTATGGGGCAATGTATACGGTTCTATAACAAACTTCCCAGCAATATAAGAGAATTGTCAATAAACAAGTTTAAAACTACTATTAAAGCCAAATTGTGTAGCAGGGCATATTATAAAGTATCTGACTATATTAATGATAAAAATGCCTGGGATTGAGTCGATCCAATTATAATGTAATTAATAAATTATGTAAATTTGTTTGGATACCAAAAGAGGGATGCCTGAGTTTTTTGGCAGTATTTTTATCAGTGCTCACCTAGTCATGAACTGCACGGTAGGGAAAAAAATTGTGACGATTCCAAACAAATGTAGCCATTTTTACGGAATAAAAAGATTTTGACTTTGACTTTGACTTTGACTAAGGGTTTGATTCCCTTACGAGTGTTAATATATGTGCGTAAACGAGGCACAAACAGCCGTTTCTTTTAATTGCGCTGACTTAGAAGTTTGATTTTATCACTGCTCGAAGGGATTATATACCTCAATATTTGATATTAATTTCAGCTTGATAGCTCCACCCGTCCCTGAGGAAAAGTGTCTTGCCAGATGGACAATTCGACAGATAGACAGACGGACTACAAAGTTAGCACCACTTTGTAAGGTACAATTTTTCCTTTACTGGTATGGAAACCTAAAAATGTAATAATTTATTTGTGTTGCTTTGACAAACATTAACATAAATGATATTGTGATTCTGTGATAACATTGCCACAGCTTGAAAGCCATTATTTCCTTAATTTATGGGATATTTCAAACATTGAAACCGGTATCAGCATTGCTTAATGCATAAAATTACACTAAAAGTTTTATATAAAACATCTACAGACAATTTTAGTACTACTATATCAACTCTAACTCATCCCACTGCATGCCCACGGGCCTCCCTTCAACCGAGGGGGTTTAGAGTTGCACGCTGCCACCACTGCTCAACTGCGGATTGACCATGGCCAATGTTATCAAGCCCGAAGGCACTAACTTTGCTTAAGGGCTGCCATTTACCGAGAAGCCGAAACGGCTTAACGTGTCCTCAGATCAGCTTAACGACTGTCATCTATTGACAACAGCCGGGATAGATAGATTTTGTTTTGTCACGAGAAAGAAATATAACTTCTTACGTGCATACATAAGTGCTTACACACTTTTATTTGTAAATCAAGTGTGTACATTTTTTTTGTCCGGCAGTGTAGGGATTCCTTGATAAAATGGCCGTGATAGACGGACTGAATTCCACGAAACTGTTTCTGAAACTCTCGGCATTAAGTTTTAGTGCTCAGGTAATGAAGTATCTGACCTCGTTAAGCGGTAAGTAACGTGTTGCCTCTATAGTCAAGCAACGGTTAGTACTGCTTGTCACCAGATGAGTCCATTAATATTAGTTTAGGCGCAATGTTGAAATACTACACGGGACAAATATTTGTGTGCTTGAACATGTCCGTTTGTCTAGATGCTTTTAAGAGGGGAAGTACCTCCACCTCACAGAAAAACCGCAGCCAAATAACAACTCCCTAGAGGGTTGTTGTGTTCCTGCGTATGAAAGAAAGAAAGCAAGAAATAGTTTATTTCTGCTACAACATAAAGCATTACATAAATGAGTGAGGTCTCCCAGTAAGCTCTTAAGAAGTTGCTGTATTAGCAGCAGAGGTGGCATTGTGCGAGTAATACTTAATTTTTTGCAAGCGTTTATAGGCTACGGTAACCACTTTACATCAGGCGGGCCATATCAGATATATCTTTACATCAGACTAGCTGCATTCCGCGACTTTATCCGCGCTTATGCCGGTATCCTGTGGGAACGGCTTTTTCTTCCTTTCTTTCTATTTTTATTTCAAGAATTGTGCGCTTTATAAAGATTCTTTTCGAATTCGACTGGTAGTTCCAGATATTAGCGCATTCAAATAAATAAACAACCAATCAAACTTTTCCGCTTTGTATATCACTATGAATGAGGAGGAGCTCCATGCTGGCGAAGGTGCATGATGACAGCTACGAATGTTAAATAAGCGAGTTAGGTAAATAAGGACCAAGACGTGTGGCACTCGGTTCTCTCTGCAAGGAATTTGGCATAGTAGATAGATTGTGCGGCTTGATTAGGGAAATTACTCCTCTTCACAGAAAACTTAGCCAAAATAACAACCCTTCAGTGCGTTGTTGTATTCCTCCGAGTAAGTAAGGTGACTTATGAGCTTCCCAGGAGTTGCTGTGTTAGCAGCAGCAGTGGCAAGGCGCGTGCGATGATTTTGTATTGCATGCGTTCTTAGGCGACGATAACTACTGTTCATCAGGTGGGATGTATGCTTTATGCTACCAGACGTTGTATGAAAAGAAAATCCAGTACCAACATCGCACGCATGTGGTGTATCCTGCCACTCTGACAATTACCGAATGACGTTTTAGTAAAAGTAGGGTTTTTTTTATACTACGTCGGGAGGCATATGAACATACGGCCCACCTGATGTAAAGCGGGTACCGTACCCTATTAACGCTTGCAATATATTGAGTATCACTCGCGCGATGCCTCCTCTGCCACTTACATAGCAACTCCTTGGGAGCTATACTGGTGACCTCACTCACACGCAGGAACACAACAACCCTCTAGGGAGTTGTTATTTGGCTGCGGTTTTCTGGGAAGTGGAGGTACTTTCCCAGACGGGCTGCTTTGATGCACCCTACCTCTCTTAAAACATCCAGACCAAGGCAAACAGATATGCTCATGGACACAAATGTTTGTCTTGTGTGAAAATCGAACCCACGAGCGTTGGTGTCAAAGTCGTGTCATTCACCGAGCTCGTCAAAAGGGTGTATCCATTTTTAAAAGGAACTTGTTAGGGGATGTACCTCCATTTAGTTGGCTGCGTGAAGCTACTTCGTTGAGGGTTGTGGTATTTCTGTGAGTTCCAAGTACGCACCTAAGGATTTGCTGCGTTAGCAGTGGTTGTGGTATTAAGAAAATAACCTGCGGTGAACCAATGAGATCGATACGTTGTTGTATTCGGACGAGATAGTGGTCGAATGATAAGAGCATACTCCACCACGCTGCTCAATTGCGGATTGGCGGAGGCGAGTTTTTTTAAGCCGTCCGTAAGCCACTGACTTATATTAGCGACTGTCATCTATCTACAATTGCTGGGACCAATGGCTTAACGTGACTTCCGAAGCCCGGAGGAACTCGTGATAGATATGATGGTTTTTCCAAGGGACTACAGCATGGAGTTCTTCAAGAAAGAAGCGGTTTTTAGAGGGTCGGCAATGCATGAGTGACACTCCTGGTATTGCAAATGTCTATAGGCTACGGTGACTGTTTACCATCAGACAGGCCGTATGCTTGATTGCCACCTTAGTGGTATAAAAAAAAACTTAAAGACACGCTGCGGTCGACGTTGCTTAACCTGCATTTTCGGTTAAATACGAGCAACGGCATCAAGCTCTCTCGAAGTATATAAAATAAACACCGGCCAAGTGCATGTCGGGCCACGCACAGTGCAGGGTTCCGTATTTGCTTGCTTGTGAAAAATATTGAGTATAACAAAAATTTTCATCTTTAATTTAAATATTTCGCAAATGGATCACAATATCAAAAATAGTTTTTCCCATAACCTCAATGTTTTAAAAAACCTATCTAACGACTCCCCACACCATGGGGTGGGCGCGAATAAAAAACATCATCCCCACTTTACGTATAGGGTTATAGCAATTTCTTTTCAAGATTTTATTCTACCGCTTTGTCAGCACACTCAATATGTATATACATGCCAAAGAACAGCTAACAGCTTTCTAGCATTAAGCGTCTCTGAGCTAGGCCACGGACAGACGGACAGACAGACAGACGGGCATAGAGAAACTATAAGGGTTCCTTAGTTATTACGAAACCCTAAAAAGGAATTTCGCATGTCCTCTTTCGAGAAATTAATTAATTTAATCGATCCCCAGCCAGTTTGAAAACCACTAGCGTCAATAAATTCCCAATGGCGAAACCACATATTGCGTGTAAAATGTTAGCATGTTCGGATAGGGAATGTTGCAAAATTAATTACGAAATTTCTGTACAAATAAATACATACAATATACATGGCAATGCCACTATAATGCAGGTGAAGCAATTTTGACCGCAGCCTGTGTATGGACGGGTGTGTGAATTTGTAGATAGGGTTTTTTTTGTTCAACGTTAAAAGACAAGCATACGGCTCACCACACAGCAACACAGGAAGTGTCACTAGTACGATGCTACGCAGGAACACAACAATCCACAAGGGAGTTGTTATTTGACTTCGATTTTCTGTAAGGTACTCGTACTTCCCCAGCTGGGTGGCTTTGAGGTGGCCTGCCTTTCTTGAAACACCCACACCAAGATAAACAGACATGTTCACGCACAGAAATGTTTGCCCCGTGTGGAAATCGAACCCACGAGCGTTGGTGCCAAAGCAGCGTCACTAGCCCCCGCGCCATCGAGCGGGTCAAAAGTAGTGCTTCATCAGGCTGGATTTGAACCAATAAATCGTTTGTATCATTTTTACATTAATTATATTTTACGGGCCAAATCAAAAGTACCTAAAACCGAAGAGCATGCATGAAGAGGTTGATGGGTGCACCTGGCGTTTCGTCCGTTGTCCGCGCCCGCAGTCTCTGCCTACCCCAATGGGAGACAGGCGTGATAATATGTAGGTATGTATGTATGTTGTATTGTAAGTCTATTGTAGTCCAATACTCACTTGTCTTAAAGAACATAAAAAGCCGTCATGCGAGTCCGACTCGCGCACCGAGGGTTCCGTAAAAAATATTTTTTCAAATTATTTTTACAAAAAAGTACTTTTTTTGTGATGTAACTAATAATTTACGTTTTTCAGATTTTTCCTTTACTTCTTACCAAATTTCATGTTTCTAGATCAACGGGAAGTACCCTATAAGTTTTCATTCCCTTGCTAGTGTCAAAATATGCGCATAAACGAGGCATAAACTGTATCTTTTGATTCCCTTGACTTAAAAGTTCGATTCTTTCACTGCTCGAAGCGACTGCAGACCTGAGTATTTGATATTAATTTCAGCTCCACCCGTCGGTGAGAAAATGCGTCTTGACACATAGACAGACGGACAACAAAGTGATCCTATAAGGGTTCCGATTTTCCCTTTAAGGTCGGAACTCCAAAAATGAAAGATAGTCTTTATTCAGATAATTGTTACATATAAGAATTTTAATTGCTTACAATTGCTTACTCTTTCGAATATGATAAAAGAATTTTAAGTTCGCTTCAAGATTTTCATGAAACATTCAGAAATAGAATGTAAGGTTTTGTAAAATGTTGAAATTACGGGATGCGGGTTCGAGGGTAACGTTGGCTGCACCGGAAACGGAAGTGGAGATAGCCGAAGCACATTTTGCCTTTATAAAGATTTTTTTAAAATGTTTTAACATCACTTGTATCCGCTGAAAGATTGCTAACAGGATTCGCTCTGAAGATTTTGGTATAATTCAAGATACGAGTATATGGTAATTCGGATCGATTAAACTGTGTCTTAGTGTGCCAATTCTTATAATCATATCTTATTAATTTAAAGCCAAAACCTATGGGTGCGGTATAAACGGGATAGGGGCAGATTCGAGATAGTTTTTTTTTAAACACGACTTGAGGAGACATCCAAACATATGACCCAACTGATGTAAAGGTTACCGTAACCTGTAAACACTTACAAATTAACTTTAAATCGCGCGATGCCACCTCTGCTGCTTACACAGCTACTCCTTAATACTGGTGAGCTCACTCACTCGCACAACAACCCTCTAGGGAGTTGTTATTTGGCTGTGAGGTGAAAGTACTTCCCCAGGCCGGCTTTGTTGCGCGCTACCTCTCTTAAAACACCCAGACCAAGATAAACAGGTATGTTCATGCACACAAATGTTTGTCCTGTGTGGGAACCGAATTCACGAGCGTCGGTGATAAAGTCGCGTTATTAACCGCGGCGCCACCGAGCTCGTCTGCTTGGATATATCCGTAAACCATTAAACCACTTGACTGACTGCGTATAAAAGCACATCGCGCTCGCAAAAAAACGTCGTATATCTCTAAATATCTCAGCGACCAGCCTTTTCGCTAATTTTGACCAATGTTGAGACTTTGATTTGCGAACTAGCCAATAAGCGCGTTCTACTTCACCCCCTGACCCGTAGCGATGAATTGAGTTGCTACACAACATCGGTGTCATAGGTTTTCCGTCGGATATTTCCTTCGTCCTACCTGTCTTAATATATACTTCCTTGTAAGCAAGCGTTCATAGGTTAATTATGTTGCATCATATGCAGTGTTCACTTTTGTCTTCCGGCGTTGTATAACATCAAACACCCTTTGACGCATGCAAAATATCAACCACAATTCCTAACCGTCCAAATAGGGTCATCAAATCGATTCTCCAATTTTATGCAAAGCGTCCGAAAGCCCCGCATTGTTATTTGAGATTCCTGGTCCCTTTACATTTGAAATGTGATCTTTTTGGGCAAGCTATTAAAAATAATAACAAAAACAAAATACTTGAATACAAAAAAGAGAAACGGTCATTACGAGGTCACTGATTATTTTAAAAGTATACATTGTTTCCTACATATCCGAACCAACGGAGCATGCCTTTTCTTATCTTAACACCGGCACTCTCGGTGAGCAAGCGTTATGTCACAAATTTTGCGCAATGCTCGCATCTGAACCGCATTTATTCTACTTCTATGCTCTCTCTACCATACATGCTATATATATATATATATCTATGCTTTCACTTCCATAAGCTGGCGTTGGTACTGCGTTGTTGGTACAGCGAGCTGTACCTCCCCAACGTTTACCCAACGCTCCATTCACGCTGTTCCCTACACTATGCCATTATGCTGCTTTGAAGGTGCTTACGCAGGGCTGTCCTCAGGGTACCTGGCTCCATAATGGTCCCGCCGCCGGAGGGCTGTCCCAATTTGCCGGGACGGCCCCTTTTGAGGGGCTGGCCAGTCGCAGTGGTGCCCTGTTGCTGACAGATCCGGGGCACCACACCAAAGCGGCCGATGGCATTTCGCGGGGTCGTTTAGTGGGTATACCGTCGGACAGCCGACGGGGAGTCCCACACTACCACCGGAGGCCACCCAGGCACCGGTGGTGTGCGTAACGCATTTTTCCCCGCGTTACAAAAAAAAAAAAAAGGGCTGTCCTCAGCGTACGGTGTTAGGGCCGTATCTTTGGAATATCGGTTTTACATTATTTTGTATCGGACGCGCTTCAATGTACTACACCTCTAAAAACATGCAGGGTGCATGTCTTTCTAAAATACTATTTAGATTTGACGATGTACTTGAAACTTTGCTGTCTGAATGGCAAGAAAGATGGAAAATTAAAGGACGCCACTTGTATCTATTCTTTCAATCAGTGCGAGACAGATTAACCCTTCGAAACCCGGGTGGACGTATACCACCGCGAATTGTATGTGAAAACGTATATAACGGGTTCTGACTGCTAAATAAAGAGTGGTTAGAAGTCGATCATCCCGTTGCGCAATTTTTAACTGGCCTGGAAACTTTAGGGCGAAGCACTTTTCGTTTAGACTTGTGTCATCCATCACCTTTATGTGAGTGTTACTACGACAAATCATGAATTCGAGTAAACAGCACATCATGTTCTCTGAGAGTGCGATCTCTGGCGTCGGGAGCGGGACGACATGTTAAATTCCTTGGTGGAGAATTACCAGTTGTTTAGACGGTTCTGCAATCTATAGGTATATTATTGGAATCGATGTGTTAGTCTTTAATGTCTTGTACCACTAAATTCATGTTTTCGGATTTATGTGCATTGTGATTATCACTTGCTCGGCGGAAAACGTCGTAAGGAAATCCACACGTTCAATAAATTATATTTCGAAAGACGCGTGACGTTAGGGTCACAATCTGGTTTTCCCTTTGGGTTGTAGAGGTCTGTTTATTGTCTAGAGAGGGAGGGCGCATCAAAGCAGCCCGACTGGGGAAGTACCCCCACCTCACAGAAAACTGCAGCCAAATAACAACTCCATAGAGGGTTGTTGTGTTTCTGCGTGTGAGTGACCTCACCGGTAAGCTCCCAAGGAGTTGCTGTGTAAGCAGCAGAGGAGGCATCACGCGAGTGATGCTTAATATATCGCAAGCGTTAATAGGCTACGGTACGCTTTACATCAGGTGGGCCGTATGCTTGTATGTCTACCTCTCTAAAAACATCCAGACCAAGACAAACAGACATTTTCACGCACACAAAAGTTTGCCTTGTGTGGGAATCGAACCCACGAGCGTTGGTGTCAAAGTCGCATCATTCACAACCACCGAGCTCGTCGAAATTGTCGTCGTATTTGAATATTTTGGTAAAGAACTTTGAACATTTTGAGGGTCTTTCATTCAAACGAAAGTAAACACGCTGTAGGTATTATACAAATAACCAATAAATCTATTGGCTACGCATGAAGGCTCCTCACTCACCGGAATGTAGTGGCCGGACAAGGCCGGGGTTCGAGTGACCTGAATATTTTTTTGTCGCATGTTCAATACATTAAAAAGAAAACTTTTGTAGCTGCAAATAGCAACCAGTTAAAAAGTATATGTGAAAATTCATATCATGTTTTCTAGGGTGCAGTCATTTCCGTCGGAATGGGGATGAGATGTCACCTGTAATATCCGGAGTGGCGTACTGTTCATTCAGGTCAGGTAGCAACTGGGAGAAATCATAGAGTTTAAGGTATTCTGCATTAAATTCTACATATTACTCGTAGGTATATTATTAATTTAAGTGTTATTATTAACAGAAATTCGACTCGCCTCTCGATTTTATTTTAGTCCGATCAATGTGCCCTATATTGATAGGGAGAGTGGTGTAACGACTCTTATCTGACTTATCTAATTGTCTTTTAGTATTTACTACATTATCTGTGACAATATAGGAGTTTACTCCTTAAGAAAAAGATTTTGAGTTATAGGGCTTGGAAATTATATCAGGAGTAAAATCAAGTGTTAACTAAAAGTGATGGCGTTATGCTCGTCCGTTTAACTAGAGACAAACATATACATTCTGTATGATTTAACGTGCGAGAGAATGAGCTAGAAGTTTGTTTACGGTGTTCAATACAGGGCTCGAGCGTTGTACGTGTCTTAGTAGGTGTAGGTGCATGCCTGCGTATTACGAAGCTTGGTATATTTTTATGTACTATTCAATAAATTATCAAGTGACTAAAGTTTATTAATTAAAGGATTTTACCCGTTGGAAAATATGGAAGAAATTAATTCGAGTGGTAATGAAGGAAAATGTGTCGGAGCTGACACATAGGTACACACCTTTTTTGTTTCATTTTTATTTGTACTTGTATTTTTCAGTTTAAGGTTTTAGCTTTTTATTTATTTGCTAGAGGTCGATGGCGATTATTACGAGTGCTCGATGGCGTTGTTGCGCGTGTCATTCTAACCAAACACGCAGGTTAAGCAACGTCTACCGCAGCCTGCCTATGGATGGGTTTATCTAACTCGAGTTTCACCCGGAGGGCACGTTAAGCCGTCGGTCCTGGCTGTTGATGATAGATGACGTTTTGTTTAATTCTAGATTTCAGGTTTAATGTATTGATTGTCTAAAATCTATGATCCGCTATTTTGTTACGGACGCCATCTTGGATTTGGAACTTTTTTATGATGTACTGTATTCTACAAGTCAAGCCCTTTTACCAATATTGATGGGGTTAAAAAAATGTATCCGGAATATTTCGGTGACGGCCATCTTGATTTACAAAATACTGAATACACACAATTGAATTGTCATTAGCACTAAAGGTGTCTACCAAATTTCAGATCAATCGGTCTACAGAAATGGGCTAAAATTTCAATTGCTAGATTTGACTTACACAACGCGTAATCAAGCTAAGTACGCTAAATAAAACTGTATAAAAATGTATGCAATTTGGTTTGATTTTTAAGTTTATATATAAAGACGTATTTCCTGAGAAATCGCCGGTGTATACACAAAAGTAGTTAAGTTTGAAAGCTACTCCGGTTAATTGCTTTATACTGAAATCTTTATTCCAACAGAGTCGCAGTTTTAGCCCGAAATTGCAATAAACTGTTTTTATTATTACTCTGTCTACCACGCGAGAGAATTAGCATGAAGATACATACATAGATTCAAGTGTCTTACAAGTGTCGTACAAGTGGTAATGATATTAAATAATCTAACATATAGATAGATCAATTTTATGATGTACTGTAATTTAGGGGGATGTTATGTAATTTAGGGGGTCATGTGCCAGAAGCGTGCTCGTTCGCGACCCCTGCCAATCAGTCGATTGCAATTCTGGACCAAGAGCGCACCGACGTGCGGATTAGGGCGTCCCCCGTAGGCGATGCGCACCGATCCGCCCCCGTCGGTGCGAATATAGCTGCATGCGGCGGTGGGGGCCGCCACCCACCACGCAGCGCCAATTCCGGCGGGACGAGGGGAGCCGAGTGCCGCATAGGCACGTGGAATGTGAGAGGAGGATTGAAAGATAAGACGAATGAACTGATAGACGTAATGAATGATAGACGTTTGGATGCTTTATGTGTGACAGAGACTAAGCGCAAGGGGAGCGACACCGATGATCTGCCCGGTGGTATGATGGCCCTATGGTCTGGGGTAGACCGGGACGATCATGCCAGTGCTGGTGTAGGTGTCGTACTCTCCTCTCGCTTAGCCACTGGTGTAAGAGATTACTGTTTGGTAGGGCCTAGACTTCTCTGGGTTCGTATTAAACTGGGCATCACGCGAGTATTTTTGGTTGCAGCATACGCTCCCGTAAGCTCAGCGTGTGCTCAAGAACTGGAGAAGTTTTGGGAGTCTGTGAGGAATGTTCTGGACTTAGCTGAAGGGAATGAAAGAGTGATTATGTGTGGAGACTTGAATGGATGGGTTGGGACCAAGCGATACAGCTATGCAGCTGTTCTTGGTCCGTATGGAGATAAGAGAGTGAACGAAGCAGGTAAGTCAATACTAGACTTATGTATGGAACGAGGCCTCCTCGTGTCGAATACTTTATTTCATCATAAGGATATTCACACGTATACATGGAGAAGGAATGATCAAAAAAGTGTGATTGATTTGATTTTAATAGATAGACGTCTCCGAAATGTTTTAATGGATACAAGAGCCTTTAGAGGCCCCACTCTTGAGACGGACCACTACCTGGTGGTAAGCCGGTTTGTGGGCCTTTTTAGGAAGTGGAGGCACTGGCGAGTGCGTATCCCTTTCGGAGATCATGAAAGGATAATGAGCGAAAAATTGCAAGATGAAAGTGTAAGGAGAATGTATGTGCATCTGGTAAGTAAGAGACTTGCAAATGCAAGCCTCTCCGACTCAGATGTGGATGATTGTTGGAAAGTTTTGAAAGAAAGTATGGTGGATAGTGCAAAAGAAGCTTGTGGATGCGCAAAGAGACGTAAAACAGCGAAAGGAGATGCCTGGTGGGATGCGGAGGTTGAATCCTCCGTAGCAAGAAAGAGGAAAGCGTGGCTGGATTACGTATCATCTTTGCCTTTAAATGAAAATATGAGAGAAAAGAAGAAAGAAATGTACCGTCTATGCAGGAATGAAACCAAGGCTTTAGTGAAAGAGAAGCGTGAAAGACAAATTATGAATGAGGAAGAGAGGCTGACGAAAAACTTCGAGGCAAATATGGTCTGGGGTAGACCGGGACGATCATGCCAGTGCTGGTGTAGGTGTCGTACTCTCCTCTCGCTTAGCCACTGGTGTAAGAGATTACTGTTTGGTAGGGCCTAGACTTCTCTGGGTTCGTATTAAACTGGGCATCACGCGAGTATTTTTGGTTGCAGCATACGCTCCCGTAAGCTCAGCGTGTGCTCAAGAACTGGAGAAGTTTTGGGAGTCTGTGAGGAATGTTCTGGACTTAGCTGAAGGGAATGAAAGAGTGATTATGTGTGGAGACTTGAATGGATGGGTTGGGACCAAGCGATACAGCTATGCAGCTGTTCTTGGTCCGTATGGAGATAAGAGAGTGAACGAAGCAGGTAAGTCAATACTAGACTTATGTATGGAACGAGGCTTCCTCGTGTCGAATACTTTATTTCATCATCAGGATATTCACACGTATACATGGAGAAGGAATGATCAAAAAAGTGTGATTGATTTGATTTTAATAGATAGACGTCTCCGAAATGTCTCTTTTGGAGAGAGGTAAAGAAGTCTCGGAGTGGTTCGTCGGCATCCAGAATGGATAAGATAAAGTCTAAAGCTGGTGTCATTCTTGCGAACACTCAGGAAGTGTTAGAACGGTGGAGTGAATATTTTGAGGAAATGTATGAGTATGCCTCGGACGCTGGCAATGAGAGTGAGTCGGATGCTTACTCCACGTTGACGGCGTCCGACGAAGGCATAACTATGGATGAGATCGAATGGTCGATACGAAGTTTGAAAAATGGAAAATCAGCGGGAATTGATCTGATCACAGCTGAGATGATCAAATTAGGTGGCACTTACGTCCGGGACGCCTTCTGGTACCTATGCAACCTATGCTGGAGAACTGGAAGGGTCCCAATGGACTGGAGACGCGCAGTCATCGTGCCCTTGTATAAAGGCAAGGGATCACGCATGGACTGCGCCAACTATAGGGCCATCAGTTTGATCAGCTTAGCAGCAAAAGTATATGGAAAGGTGATTGAAAGGAGAATGAGGGTGAAATCCCATGAAATGCTGTGGGACGCACAAGGAGGTTTCCGAAATGGAAGGGGATGTACGGATCAAGTTTTCTCGCTCCGCAATATCGTAGAGAAGCATCTGGCCATAGACCGGAAGGTTTTCTGCGGTTTTGTGGATCTTGAGAAAGCCTTTGATAGGGTTGTGCGAAAGGAACTGTGGGACATATTGCCGAGATATGGGATTGACGGTTCACTGCTCCGTGCTGTGCAGTCCACTTACAAGGATTGCTCAGCATGTGTGCGGATAGACGGTGGCATGTCACCCTGGTTTGATGTCAAAATTGGTGTCAAACAGGGTTGCATGCTATCTGCTAGGCTGTTTATCCTGTATCTCGATAGTTGTCTGCAGAGAATAAGGTCAACGAATGTGGGATTGCGCATGGGTGACCAAGTGGTGAACTGTCTGCTGTATGCAGACGATGCCGTGCTATTAGCAGATACACCATCTAAACTGCAAACACTGGTCACAGCGATGAAAGACGACTGTATGGAGAAAGGCTTACTACTGAATGCGAAGAAAACAAAGATAATGGTATTTGAAAGAGAAGAATCCAGAACTAATGTAAGGATTACGATTGATGATGAAGTGTTGGAACAAGTGGATGAGTTTGTATATCTTGGATGCGCTTTCAGCAGGGATGGAAGGTACACCGCAGATGTGGAAAGACGAGTGAGTGCTGGGAATAGTGTGAATGGAGCGTTGGGAAAACTTCTTGGCAGTAAAATCCTGAGCCAGAAGGCACAACTCGCTATACACAATGCAGTGTTGGTCCCAACGCTAACTTATGGAAGCGAGAGTTGGGTATGGCAGAAAGAGCATGAAACTAGAATAAACGCAGTTGAAATGCGAGCGCTGCGCAAAATTTGTGGCGTAAGGCTCGTAGACCGTATTCGCAATGATGATGTTAGAAATAGAGTTGATCTGAAAGAGAGCGTCGGTGTTAAAATAAGAAGAGGCATGCTCCGATGGTTCGGGCATGTAGAAAGAATGCAAGATGAAAGAATGACGAAGCAGATATACAGTGCAAAAGTGGAAGGATGTAGGAGCCGGGGAAGGCCAAGACTTACCTACCATGACCAAATTGGTCATGTTCTATCAGAAGGTGATGTCAGGAGCCCTAGAAACCGGCGTGCGTGCATGAGAAGAGCAATGAATGTTAAAGAAGCGAGTGAGATATGTAAGGATCGAGTCACGTGGCGCTCGGTTCTCTCTGCCTACCCCGCAAGGGATTTGGCGTGAAGTTATAGATAGATAGAGATAGATCAATCTGTAAAACTTTTTGAAGTGAAAACTTCTTTAACGGCGTTGTGCACTTTTTGGGATGAGTAAAAAATACTAAACTCGCCTCAGGGCGTCAGGACATCAGGACACGTGACCGTAAGATTTTGGTGAGAATAAGAACTTAAGTTCGCTGCAGCGCTAAAACATTAGTTACCTCTAATTAAACAATTAAAACATGAAGCGTTAGATCGTTCATAGGGAATTAATTATTTTCTCGCGACTAAAACGTTGTAAGTAGGTAATATTATGCTAAGAAACATTTATTATCCGAATGTTGGCACTGGCTTCTTTGATAATTGCCAGCTAATGTTGGCAGTACCGTCCTGCTTCATCCACTTGAACGATTTTATTGTTTTGTTATCAATGATAAAGTAACAGCGCAGCAGGTATTAAATTTTGTTTTATCTGTTGGTCAACATTATTACCGGGCAAATCCGAATTAATTTGTACGGCCACGAAAATAGCGATTGTGATTCCTCCATGGTTGGATTTCGATTTTATTTCTATATAATGTCGGTAGATACATTCATGATTTGCCACCGCTACTATTAAGCAATTCCTTACTTGTAACCTCACAGGTCACAAAGTAAACCTCAAGGCGGTTGTTATTTGGCTGAGGTTACCTGTGAGGTGGACTTCCCTTGCTGGGCTGATCGCCTCTCTTTACTTCGTAATGGAAACTCACTGCTACATTTACACTATTCGCTGCACTAACGTGTCTTGACATCAGTGGTGTACCTTCTGTTGTGTTATCTTATTCATTTGTTCGAACATTACATCATCAACCATGTTCCTTGTGTTCCTTCCAGCTTTCTTTCTTTTCAAATGCTTTTTTTTCTTATTCTTATATAAACCAAGGTTTATAAAAGAATAAGGTTATAAACCAAGCAAGCTTCGTACAATAATTTTTCATCGTTGCGACTAGTATCGCAAAATACATATACTCCCATTCTCTGCAGGTTATTGTCCGAATACAGGATGCCTAGCCAACAGCACGCAGCCCTGTTTGACACCTATATATTTCTCAAAGCGACATGCTGCCGTCCATCCGCACATATGCTGTACATTTCTCATGAATGGACTGTGCAGCACGGAGTACTTCTTCCGAGCATTATGCCGATTCCTAATCGAATCGAAAAGTTGTCACACCAAGTGAAGCAAAATATGTATTTCTTTTCTTATTTTTAGTCCAGAGGGGTAATGGCAAAGGGTTCACGTCCATACAGCACAAGTTTCAAGTTTAGAATCGTTTTAAAATTTTCTTAATTCTAGATTCTAGCTTAGAAATTGAAATTCTGAAGTTTCATACAACCCGTAGAACGATAGTGAATTTTACAATTTTATCTTCATTCATTTTCATTATTTACATTTTAAATTAAATACATTCAAAACCCACAATCGTGAAAGTAACTTAATGTTTGCAATTTACGTATAATAAAATCTAAAGTCTGAAAATTTTCGCGTACCTATAAGCTCTCGAGAACATTTCGAGTGAAAATGGCGTAAATTTAGGAATTACGAAGAAGAAATCATTTCGATTTCGCGACGAATATTGCGTACCGTTTCACGAGAATGAAATTGAAATATATTTCGCTGGAAACACCGCCGATTCAGTGTAACAACTTTCCGATTCTAATGAGAATATCCCTGCTGGTTAGATTAAACTGCATGAAAACATACTACATATTAACATTTGCGAAATAATGCCTACAAACTAATCTACAGCGTCCGAGTATGCCTTCATCCTTCTAATTTCACGATGTATATCTATTTCGTCATTTTTACCTCTTACATATTTGAAGTGATAACTTCTTATGGGAGGATAAACCGCTTCGTTACGTAACGCGTTACGTCGCCAGTCTGTCTGGCTTCCCTTTCTCTCACGCATATGGCAGCGGTAGGCAGGCTCAATTGTAACTAAGAATAAAATATATTTTATAATCAATAAAAGATTTTGTCAATAAATAACCTTACATTATCATATACATAAAATTTAAGTAATAACCTTTTCTCAAGTTAAACAATTTCAATACTTTAAATTTCAATAAATAGTTCAACTTAGATTAGTTTAAGTTATCAATTGTGTCGGGCGTCCCGAGACGCACACCTTTTTTTTATACAACGTCGGGAGGCATACAAGTATACGGTCCACCTGATGTAAAGTGGTTACCGTAGCCTATGAACGCTTGCAATAAAATAAGTACCACTCGCGAAGCCACATCTGCTTCTGACACAGCAACACCTTAGGAGTTTACTGGTGACCTCAAAGTCAAAGTCAAAGTCAAATGTTTATTTGCCAGAATACATCAGTTAATACAAAGTGACAATCAAATTTACCGTTCGTGTATTCAGTCTGCACGCAGACGTGCAAAACTTAGAATTACATTAAATCGGTACATCGTATATTAATTATACATTTGGATACATAAATCAAACCTACTAATACTATAAATGCGAATGTTTGTATGTATGGATGGATGTTTGTTACTCTTTCACGCTTAAACGGCTGAACGGATTTGAATGAAATTTGGCACGTAGATTATGATCTGGATTAAAACATAGGCTACGTTATTTGACTCCACGCGGGCGGAGCCACAGCGGCTAGTTATTAATAAATGCATGTACATATGTCCTGTTAATTTATGTTCTAAATACTCCTTAACACTATAAGGACATTTGTCCAAAAGCCATCTTGTCAATTTAGTTTTAAATAATTGCCCTTGAAGACTCTTTAGCTCATCAGGCAGATTATTATATATCACTATGCTCATATTATAGACATTTTTCTGATATAAATATTTACGGGCACATAGGCTGACTTATTAAGTTCAAGTGTTGATCTAACTTGCCTAGAGGTACCTTCATATCTCTTTTTATAGTAACCTGGGTTGTTTCTCCTCTCTCCTCCTCTCCTCCTTACTCACTCGCAGGAACACAACAACCCTCCAGAGAGTTGTTATTTGGCTGCGGTTTTCTGTGAGGTAGAGGTTCTCCTTTTTTACATAACGTCGATAAGCATACAAGCAGACGGCTCACCTGATGTGAAACGGTTACCATAGCCTATGAAGGGTAATACATTAAGTATCACTCGCGCTCTCTCAACTCAAAATCAACTCAAACTAAATCAAAATAAATAAATATTGTCGGCCAAATTACACAGCGTCATCTAGCCCCAAAGCAAGCGAAGCTTGTGTTATGAGTACTAGACAACTGATAAACATACGTAAATAGTTTTTTTTTTGTAAATACATATTTATATTGACGAGCTCGGTAGCGCAGTGGTGGAACGCGCTGTTACGCTACTTTGATACCAACGCTCGTGGGTTCGATTCCCACACAGTACAAACATTTGTGTGCATGAACTTATCTGTTTGTCTTGGTCTGGGTATTTTCTATGTATAATAAGTATGTATTTACAAAAAAAAATGTATTTATGTATGTTTATCAGTTGTCTAGTACCCATAGCACAAGCTTCGCTTACTTTGGGGCTAGATGGCGCTGTGTAATGTGTCCGACAATATTTATATCAATATACATAGAAAATACCCAGACCAAGACAAACAGATATGTTCATGCACACAAATGTTTGTACTGTGTGGGAATCGAACCCACGAGCGTTAGTGTCAAAGTAGCGTAACAGCGCGTTCCACCACTGCGCCACCGAGCTCGTGTGCTCGAGCTCGATGTGTGAAAATCGAACCCACGACCGTCGGTGTCAAAGTCGCGTTATTAACCACTGCTCCACTGAGCTTGCCTATACTGTAATATATACTAGTATGTTATTTTTGTTGCCTATAATTATTTAATAGCTGCAGTCGATTAGTACTGAGCTTAGGGCGCGTTCTCACTAACGACTGTCATATTCGCACGCTATGTGAATTGCGTGCGGTCATGCGATAACGCTGAATGGTGCCTCTTCTAACTAGGTCAGCCTGGCTTCCCTCAAGTAGTTCCAACCTGTTAGAATAGACCTGTTCATTCCGATAGAAGGGGATAAAGTACATTTCCGGCAATTTTTTTTAATAATTCGACGTACGACAGAGATTTGGTCTGAAAGAGAGTGTCGGTGTTAAGATAAGAAAGAGCATGCTCCGTTGGTTCGGACATGTAAAAAGAATGCAAGATGAAAGAATGACGAAACAGATATACTCGTACAATGCGAAAGTGGAAGGATGTAGGAGCCGAGGAAGACCAAGACTAACCGACTATGACCAAATTGGTCGTATTTTATCAGAAGGTGATGTCAGTAGCTCTAGGAACCGGCGAGCGTACATGGAAAGAGATAAGAATGTTTAAAGAAGCGAGTGAGGTATGTAAGAACTGCGGTAAGCGCTGTAAGCGCATGTAGGAGCAGACCAAGACTAACCTACCATGACCAAATTAGTCGTGTTTTATCACAAGGTGAGCCTTAGGAACAAGCGAGCGTGCATGACAAGAGCGAAATGTGAAAGAAGCGAGTGAAGTATGTAAGGACTGCGTGTTATGGCGCTCGGTTTTCTCTGCCTACCCCGCAAGAGACCTGGCGTGAAGATATACATACATAGATTTTTTAATAATCTGATCTTTTCGTAAATATTCTCAATTCTACCACTGGGCATCATTATTATTGTACCAATAAGTTTGTAAAATTTAAGAGAGGTAGGGCGCATCAAAGCAAGTATGGGGAAACACCCGGTTTGTTACTTGAGAATACTGTTAGACAAAGGTTTTAATTACATTGAACACATAAAGCAGGTTGGAGGAAAAGCCAAAAAGAACTTTTATGCGTTAACTCGAATTTCCACCTCCACGTGGGGCTTAACTTTTAAAACGTTAAAAATTATTTACACAGCCACATATTTCGGATGTATTACGTACGGTTCACCTGCATGGGCTGATAGGGCTACCATAGGTGCTGCGCGTCGTAAGTTGCTGCAAAGTCAGCGTCTCGCTTTAATATTCTTATGTAAATCGTATAGAACTGTGAGCACCGAGACACTACCAGTGCTGGCAGGCGTATTACCAGTTGACTTAGAAATTTAACGCCGGGCTTCAATGTACTATACCTCTAAAAACATACACCCTGACTTTCTAAAACGCCGCGATATTGACAAAATACTTAGATTGTTCAAACCAATTGACGAGGTATTTGAAACTTGAACTGTCGGAATGGCAAGAAAGATGGGAAACTTCTACTAAAGGACGCCACATGTATCTGTTCTTTCCATCAGTGCGAGACAGATTATATAAAGAGTGGTTTGAAGTCGATCATCCTGTTGCGCAATTTTTAACAGGGCATGGAAACTTTAGGGCGAAGCTCTTTTCGTTTAGACTTGTGTCACACAGAAAACAGCAGCCAAGTAACAACTCCTTAAAGGGTTGTTGTGTGTGAGTGAGGTCACAAGCTCCTAAGGACTTGTTGTGGTAGCAGCAGAGGTAGAATCGCGCCAATACTTAATGTATTACAAACGTGTACAGGGTACGATAACTGCTTTACATCAGGTATGTCGTATGTATGCCTTCCGACGTTGTATAAAAAAAAAGTTGACATGAATTTATTGCAATGTTTCGTTTTTATGAGCTCGGTGGCGCAGTGGTTAGTAATGCTACTTGGACACACACGCTCGTGAGTTCGATACCCACACAGGACAAACATTTGTGTGCATGTATATGGCTTGGTTTGGGTGTTTTTAAGAGTGGTTAGGTGCAGCAAAGCAGTCCGTCTGGGGAAGCACATCCACATTACAAAAACGTTCAGCCAAATAACAACTCCCTGGAGGGTTGTTGTGTTCCTGCGTGTAAGTGAAGTCATCAGTAAGCTCTTTGGGAATAAAGATAAAGATAAAAATTCTTAATTTCCCATTGGGCCCTCGCGGGCACTTAGACACGTCTTACATTTTTTGAAATATAATCTTATTGTATCTTATTTAATTCTCTTATTTTACTTTTCCTTTTTTTTAATATACTAGCATTTCGGAAATGACCATTGGCGAAGAAGAAATACCGAAAGAAACTTGCCAATATAGGTCTCTTTTAAAATTGTCAATTAGATATTACAAAAAAAAAACACATAAGCATATTGGTACAATAATGATATCAAATGGTACTCGTAAAATTAAAGATTATTAAGGAGAGGTCGTCTGTGCTGAATCATTTCCAGACATCTTTGACAGTTACATACTCATCAATTCTATAATAAGCCCTTCAGTAATGAAATATTTTATGTAACTTCGGTGTAAAGAATGGGTTTTAAAGAAAGGTGGACTGTATGTAATAGATAGGTAAAAGACCAGATATCAGAGTATTTTCTATTTATTTAGAAGATGGGAGTTACAATAATAATGCTTACCAAATACGAACGAAGACAAGATCACAGTAGAAACCAAAGAATGAATAATACCAGAGTGTAAAAACATATAGTTTATAAAAGTATAAAAAGGTTATATTAAAGCTATCCTCAACATCTGAGTTCATTGACATTTTTTATTTCTGAAATTGTTTAGTTTGAACAATACTCCATTTTATCTTACTTGTCTAGCCATTCTTCTTTCTTTCAAAATCTTTCCAATAAGGTACTCAAATATTGGAAGAGAGTCCTTACATAAATCTATTCGCTTTAGTATATTTTCTTATTTGTAATTTTAATGTATATATTTTATATCAGTGTTTACACATATAGCTTCGCTGATGGAAACACCCAGATGTCGAATCTCATGGAGAGACACAGATAGAGAAATGAATAACCCAATGCTCACTAACCCTATGCTTACTTGCATTATGCCGTTTTCTTTTCTGTTAGGTTTGGCGAGTCCGTTACCAAAGTCGAAGGATTTGGCGAAGATACTGGTTTTCACACGGAGCGACTGCCGCCAGACACCGTCACACGTTCTTCACCGCCGAGTTAGTGAAATTACAAATATGTACATAATCACATAGTACATAAGTCCGAAAACACGAATGTATTGGTACGTGCGCTACCCCGGATTTGAACCAATTCATTTCACACGGCAATTTCATGTTCGGGCCAAAATGTCCCAGAGATCCATTCACGCAAATCTTGTGAAATGTTTTCTCTAAATACATAAAGTATTAAATTTATCTCAAAACATAGCGAGGAAACCCGCACGTTCAAGAAATTATATTTCGTAAGATTGTGACCTTACTATTGTCTTAGGTTTTCGCGATTGTTACACATTGAATTAAACAATTTTTAACGGAAGTATCGCGTATTTTATTTATTTTGTTGAACCTGACGTTTCGAACGCTTTGCAGCGTCCGTGGTCGCAGGAAGAGAAGAGTCTTCCTTCCTTAATCTAAGAAAGGTCTGGTTTTCCTCTGGGTTGTGAAGGTTTGACTGCAGTGTCTCCCTATAAAATCTATATCTCCGCAGAATCTTTAGGTTTAGGTAGCGTACTTAACTAACCCTAACGGATTAGGAAACCGGATGATGCTATGAAGAAGAAGAAGAAATATATTAGGCGAGAGTGAGCACATGGAGACACATGGAGATCAAATTGGTGATGTCATGGCTAAATCAAAAGCACTCAAAGCATTCATGAAGATGTTGATGAGCGTGGAAGAAGCGAGAGAGGTATTTTTGGATCTTTGCACCTGGAGTTCCATAGCCTCTGCCTACCCCAATGGGAGACCGGCGTGATGATATGTATGTTAAAAGAAGTATTGGTCATTATTCCCCATGTACTATTACTATTTCGGTAGATGCTCATTGATGAATCTACTACTATTAAACACAGGGAAAAAGTAATTGATAAAGGCTTTGAAAACGTGTTTCAATTTAAATAAAATTTGATTTTGTTTATACAACGATGGAAGGTTCACAAGCATACGGCCCACCTGATGTTAAGCGGTTACTATGGCCTGTGAATATATTTAGTATTACTCGCGCGATCCTTTCTCTGCTGCTAACATAGCAACTCCTTAGGAGCTTACTGGTGGTACCTGACACTCAGGAACACAACAACCCTCTTGGAAGTTTTTCTGCGAGGTGGAGGTACTTTCCTAGACGGGCTGCTTTGATGCACCCTACCTCTCTTAAAACATTCAGAAAGAGACAAACAGACATGGTCACACACACAAATGTTAGCCTTGCGTGAGGATCGAACCCACGATCGTGTCAAAGTCGCGTCGTTCACGACTGCGCTACCGAGCTCGTCATAATATCCAGATGTAACCAGTTGAGAATGTGCTTGCAATGCCAGAGGAACACCTGGCTCGTCAATTATATAACAATTTAATTATTATTATTTTTATTTTGTCGGCCGTTTTGACCATGTTCCTTAAGAAATATGATATTAGTTTTTAAGACATTCCTATTCTACTTTTTAATTTACTTTTCGAAT
Source organism: Pyralis farinalis (assembly GCA_947507595.1). Classification (NCBI taxonomy): domain Eukaryota; kingdom Metazoa; phylum Arthropoda; class Insecta; order Lepidoptera; family Pyralidae; genus Pyralis; species Pyralis farinalis. The sequence goes on from OX382263.1 coordinate 7,444,135, forward strand.
TTTTAAATCTGAAATAAAAATTCTTTTTTTTTTTTTACATGCAATTTGATCTAACTTGCTTTGTGTGTTTCCGCCACCAATTAGTTCATGCGGCCTAGCGCCGGCCGGCACCCACCCACTACTGTTAGTACGTGCTACATGCCGACGCTGCAATGCCAAACGCACACGGAGACAAACATATAAATTTCATATAGGAACGGTGTTCCTGAAAATATCCAATTTCTAAAAGAATCAAAATCAGTTCTAGCAAGGTCTGTGGGTCGTGGAAATGGTTAGTGGGTAATGGAGGCCGTCCTAAAACCACAAAAGATACGATTTTTCTAGTCGTAACTTCACTGATTTTAAGACGATCCTTTTTGTACTACGTCGGGAGGCATACAAGCATAAGGCCCACCGGAATGCGATTTACCGTAGCCTATAAGCGCTCGCTATACATTCAGTATAACACGCGAGATGCCACCTCTGCTGCTAGCACGACTACTCCTTGGGAGTTTACTGGTGACCTCACAACCCTGAAGAAACACAACCCTGAAGGGAGTTGTTATTTGACTGTGGTTTTCTGTGTAGTAGAGATACTTCTCTAGACGGGATGCTTTGATGCGCCCTACCTCTTCTTTTGCGGTATATCGTCGACCGTTGTTAAGAAGAAGAAGTGGATTAGAGTAGTTTTCAAGTGTGGGTTATTTGACAATACTAGGGGTGTCACACATGCGTTGCTGACTGTCTAATAAAATCTCTTCACGCCTTTCTTGAAGAACTCCATGCTGTTGTTTGTACCTTGGGTAAACCTCGACTGGGAGTTAATTCCACAACTTGAGAGATCTCGGAAGAAACCTTGTCTGGAACCGCACAGTACGCGACCATTGCAGTTCCAGCGTGCGAGGGCTAACTCCCCGTCTCTGTCGGCGAGCGTTGCGGTTATAAAAAATGCTGTTTGCATCATATCGAACAATTCTTCAAAACACAACCCGTGTACAATCGGTAGAACACAAATCTCTCCTCAAACTTAAGGGCCGTGTGTAAGTTTGGGATCGTCGAAAATTCTCATAGCTCGTCTCAATCGAATCACACGATCGTAGCTGGTGTACAGGTGCTCCCGCCAAAAGATGACTACTGACTATAGTACTCCGTGTGTGACTTGATACACATATAACATAAGTCTCGCCCTATTGTATTCTTTCTACATGTACGAATCAACGGAGCATGCCTCTTTCAATACTCCAATACTCTTTTTTTCGTTACCAGAGGGAGACTTTGTACAAAAGTCGTCTGCATGGGAACCTCTGCATCACCTATTTCTACCGCCAAGCAGTTATATTTAAATAGATGTGTTCCGGTTTGAAGGGTGATATAAGACAGACAAATTACTGGGTACTGTAACAAAACAGCCTTAAGATTGTGTGACAAGTATTTTTCTCGCCACATGGAATTTCGAGAATGACTTGGCTATATGAGCTAAAATCCTTTGCCCTCGGCGATAAAGGAACTTGATTTTAAAAAGAAAAATTTGCACTATGACTTACTTTTTGTCTTTGCTTCGTTATGAAATGGTGGCTATAAATATTTTTGCTTGAATTGTGGATTTAAAGGTCTGAAACGACCTAATCTATTTTGGAAACGGGTGCCTAGCCTATAGATTTCGCAATGGAGATATGGATTGCGTAATCCCTAAGAAAAAATGGTAAATGATCTTAGACCAAAAACGTGCGGCCATTTTCCGACGTGTAATTGTTCAAAATTCTAATAACTTGTCGTTCGTTTTAGCTGGATCCTGCACAAAATGGATGACAGCATTTTATTCTGATTTGAAATTTTACCTTGGAATTCGAAATCGCACGGCGAGGGCCCGTCTGTGAATAGAAGGTGTGGCGTGCTGTGGCGACGCACGGTAATTCGTGGAGGCTTCCTTGACATGCACCTCGACCCTTTCAGTATCGTATATGGCCTTATTTTTTACAATCGACGCCGTGATCCACTGTGGATTTTGTTAAACTTTTATGGAGTCAAACTCGACACGTAGTAACTTGATTAAACTTGACTATTTAGTAATTTGGCCCGTAGTAATTTGAACTCACAGTAACTTGCAACCATAGTGACTTGATTGAACCCTAGATTTTCTCTTAGTAATGATTATTATCTAAACTCATCACCTTACCTGAGAAATAATTTGCTCATAGATGAATATGGGGGTGCAGTAAATTTTAGTATAAGCCATTGTACTCAACTAATCTCAATAACTTAGTTTTATAATCTTGTTTTTAGTTAACTGAAATTTGCTACACCTGACCCTTAAAAGTATTAAAACATTAATCGGATTTCAAATGGGTTTCTTGCTACTCCCCTTAAAATTAAATGTTCAGGCATCGCTGGACTATTCGGAGCAATAGTATGGAGAGAGTATGGCTGGCGCCCGAAGTAAACTTTACTTTTTAAACCTTTTCTTTAATTAGTGTCATGCCTTTCCATTCTTGGATTGCATTTGCTGAGATCGTCTAGAAAAGGATCTCACCCATTTAAATAATTTAAAAGAAAAAATCAACTTTACAATTGGCAGCGCGCGGATAACATCCCCATGTGCGTTGCGAGCGTCAATAGGCTGCGATGACCGCTTAGCATCTGATGATATCTTGTTTGTAAACTTAGTTTTATATAAAAAAAAATCTCTTTCAAACAAACTCTACTTCAAGTTCATATAAAAAAAACGCTATATTCGTACATGTTGTTGCCACACAGTGTAAATCAACCGTTCACTGCCGACGCGACCCAATGGAAGCTATCTGTGAGCCAATAAATAATTAATTAAAAACGAGATATCGGACTCTGGGATTCTGATGATGGGAAATATGACCAATTTACATGACTAAGACATGAAAATTCGTTTTTATTTTAAGCTCCGTATATATGTTGCTTTAACTGAAAACGAATTCAAATTCTAATTAATTAATTGCTTTCATGTGGTACATTTAGTTCTTAATATTAAGGTGATGGTAGCCGTACCATGAGCCCTGTAAGGGCATTGCAAAATTAAGGCAATTAACTTCATTAAATTTTCAAATTATAAGTTATAACAAAATAATATAAAAAATTACAAATACATTACAATTTAACATTTATCTTTACATTCATAATTGTATTATACCCTTATTACGATTTAGTTATATCAATTTAATTCATACACACATAGTTATAACCGTTTATTTTGGAAGTATTCTTTAAGTGTGTAGAAGCAATTTTCTGCTAATAATTTAAATAGCCTATTTTTAAATTTATCGTAGCTAAGGATTTTCAATTTGTCAGGCAAATGATTATAGACTTTAACACTCATAGAGAACGCATTGTTACTGTATATAGCCGTCCTAGACGCTGGAAGCACTAATTTTTCAGGAATCGAGTGAAGTTGTGAGTGAAGTACACGGAACTCTATCTATGTAGCTCTACCTATCTATACGTCTTGATCAGACTGGTTGATCATCTTCTTATCGTAATTCCATTTCCTAATCGATTAGGGTTGACGGGGCAGCTTGGCGAAGGCCAGTGTTTTCAAGCCGCTCGAAGGCCACTGACTTAACGACTGTCGTCTATCGGCAACAACGGCTTAACGTGTCCTCCGCAGCACCAAGAAGGCGGGGAGTTCACCCTCACACACTGGAACCGCAATGGTCGCGTACTGTGCGGTTCCAGAGAAGTTTTCTTCCGAGAACTCTCAAGCTGTGGAATGAGCTCCGCCAGCCGAGGTTTTTCCGACTAACTACTTCATGGAATTCTATAAGAAATGCGTGAAGAGGTTTTTAGAGGGTCGGCAACGCATGAGTGACACCCCTGGTGTTGCAAATGTTCGTAGGCTACGGTGACTGCTTACCATCAGGCTGACAGTATGCTTGATTGTCACCTTAGTTGTATAAAAAAAAAGAAGCTCGAGATAGATAAATCCGTCCATAGACAAGCCGCGGTCGATGTTGCATAACCTGCGTGTTCGGTTAGAATGACATGCGCAACGATGCCATCAGGCTCTAATCTTGAAATCTCTTCGGTCGAAGGGAGACCCGTATCCCTGCAGTGGGAGGAGTTAGGGATGATGCAGTAGTAGTAGTAGTAGAGCAGTGATGGCCCATTGGATAAAGAACCAGCCCATTGATCAACTGGTCCCTTGGTCGAATCCTGGTATCTACTACTAAATTTGTATTTTCTGATTTATGTGCATAATTGTAATTATCACTTGCCGGGCAGTGAAACCCGGGAATCCAAAAAATATATTTTAAAAGACGTGGGACCTAGCATAAGAAAGGATTGGTTTTCACTCTGAGTTATAGAGGTCTTACGGCAGTCATGAACATCAGTCATGAAGTCAATTCCAAAATTTCCTACTCTTACAAATTTCTTCTGATTAAATTCGTTGTGAGTTCTAAGGCAGCTGTAGATTAACCCCCGGGACAGCAATGGAATTCACTGTTCATTGCCGTTTTGGTGGTCGCCGCTGTTAATTCAATTAATGGCTACACAGGAGACACAGTGGTGTGAATGAGTGGTGGGCCTGTACCAGCAAAAAAAAGTCTCGAACATGTATATCAGAGGAATACTTGGTACAAAAGTCGTCTGCGTGCATACCTCTGTCTCACCTATTTCTACCGCCAAGCAGCTGTATTTATATAGCTGTATTCTGGTTTGAAGGGTGAGATATGGCAGAGAAATTACTGGGTACTGTGACGAAACAGCTGCAGGTCACAAGATTGGCAGCACGCGAGTAACATCACCGTGGTGTTGTGAGCGTCAATAGGCTGCGGTGAGCGCCTACCATCTAATACGGGCCACATACTTGTTTGTCAATCTAGTTGTAAAAAAAAAGTCGCTGCATGTCAAAATCTGTATTTTCGCCAAATCCTTAGACTTAGGTAGCCGACCTCGCCAATACTATTGGATTAGGAAACCAAATAACTCCATGAATAAGAAGAAGTTTAATAGCCATTAATTTCGGACACATTCGTAATAGGTAGTCCAAATACTTGCCGAGAACTGCTCATTGATACATTTTCCATTGTAATACTACATTAGACCAATCTTATCGGTAGTTACGTATTGGATCTCTGCATTCAACGCTTCACGCTATCAAGTGATCGGTATGAATCCTAGTGAATTTAGGAAGATAAGTAATATTTTATACTGGTGAGTAATGTTGGTCTGAAAGAGAGCGTCGGTATTAAAATAAGAAGAGGCATGCTCCGTTGGTTCGGACATGTAGAAAGAATGCAGGGTGAAAGAATGACGTCGCAGACATACAATGCAAAAGTGGAGGGATGTAGCAGCCGAGGAAGGCCAAGACTTACTTACCATCATCAAATTGGTCGTGTTCTATTAGAAGGTGATGTCAGGAGCCCTATAAACTAGCAAGCGTGCATGAAAAGAGCAATGAATGTTAAAGAAGCGAGTGGGGTATGTAAGAATCGAGTCACGTGGCGCTCGGTTCTCTCTGTCTATCCCGCAAGGTATTTCGCGTGAAGTATACATAGATAGAGTGAAAAATGTACAAGCTTTTAACGATAGACACAATTAATTTATGCATGCGGACAGAAATGCAATTTGTGAGTGCATCCTCTTGGAAAATAAAGAACGGCATAGTTCACAGATGACCGGTCCCGTGGATGGCTTGTGGACAACGCTGCACAATAATAATGACTCTTTTCACTGCCAGCACACAAAAGCTATTTCAGTCTAGTTAGTACAAAGATCATCACTGAGTATCACATAGAGGTATAACTTTTAAAAGCTCCCGAGCCTTTAAAAGTAATAACTCTATGTAATTTATGTAACTCTATGTCTCTGTCTAACTCTATGCTTTTATTAGATTCACCTCTAGATTACACCACCAATAGATTCAATCACGCATTGAAAATGTTTGGCACCAATTTGATTTACTCGCATACCAGTTAAAAAGAGATCTGATGCTAAGTAACACATAGAGTTATTACTTTTAAAAGATTCTGATTAAAGGCGTATATTTGTAAAATGCTTTTATTAGTTTCACCTGCATTGAAATTGTTTGGCACCAATTTGATTTACTCGCATACCAGTTAAAAAAGAGATCTGATGCTAAGTAACACATAGAGTTATTACTTTTAAAAGCTCCTGATTAAAAGTGTATATTTGTAAAATGTTTTTATTAGTTTCACCTGCATTGAAATTGTTTGACACCAATTTGAATTACTCGCATACCAGTTAAAAAAAAAATCTGATGCTAAGTAACACATAGACTTATTACTTTTAAAAGCTCCTGATTAAAGACGTACATTTGTAAAATGTTTTTATTAATTTCACCTGCATTGAAAATGTTTGACATCATTTTGATTCATTTGCATACCAGTTAAAAAAGAGATCGGATGCTAAGTAACACGTAGAGTTATTATTACTTTTAAAAGCTCCTGATTAAAGGCGCATATTTGTAAAATGCTTTTATTAGTTTCACCTGCATTGAAAATGTTTGGCACCAATTTGATTTACTCACATACCAGTTAAAAAAGAGATCTGATGCTAAGTAACACACAGAGTTATTACTTTTAAAAGCTCCTGATTAAAGGCGATAATTTGTAAAACGTTTTTATTAGTTTTACCTGCATTGAAAATGTTTGGTACGAATTTGATTTACTTGCATACTAATAAGAAAAGAGATCTTTTACTAAGTAAGACATAGAGTTATTATTATAAAAACTCCGTCGACAGTCGTCGCTTCGCCATATGACCCGTGAAGAGCCACTGTCCTATAAGGGAAATCAAAAATAAAAAAATACAAAAAGCACATCAAAAATTTGGGGTTATTACAGAATCGATGAATATCTGACCGACAGAGATGTTCGGAAATGATTCAGCATATGTCTTAACCCGTCAAGGACCATTATATACTGTTATCCATACATTTCCGAGCCTCCTTTGAGGCTCGCGGGCTTTTAGCACTAATATATCTTTAATTGTGCCACTTGATATCACTATATGTACACTCACATATATTTATTGTAATATAAATTATTGAATTGAAAAAAAGACCTGTATTGGCAAGTCTCTTTTGGCATACCTTCTTCGACAATGGTTATTTTCGAAATTCTGGTAGATTACAAAAGAGAGATCAAAGCTATGAATCACAGTCCCTGGCAGAGTAGGCAGGGAAAACCAACTTTTACACGATTCGATCCTTACACCTCACTTGCTTCTTTAACACTCGTAACTCTTCTCGCCGTTTTATAGATATATAACACAGCATATATGCATTTGTATGTCCAATTCTTGGGAAAGGTTTATAAGCTGTCCAACATCATGATACGATTCTTAGAAGCCGAGGAAAAATAATGAAGTTATAAAAAGCGGTTGCTACGGGATGACGGTCATACGCGGATGAAGCCGCATGATGCAAGTATGTACCTAGGCCGGCCATAGTTCTGTTACAAATGAATATGCATTTATTTTTTATGAAGTAATGTAATCTTAATATAACTTATATGTACATATTTATGGAAGTCTCAGCAAAAAATAAAAAAAATGACTATACGAAATTTAACGTAGTTTGGTCACGAATCTATGCATTTACGCACCTATCTTTTTTTCCCCATGGAAACACCATGGGGGAAAAAGGATATTGCTAGGAGGTCTCACAATACGATCCAAGACAGTCTCTTGATACACTTTGGCTGAAGTCTTCACTTCCTATCCACGAAAATGAATCTTTGTGACTCCTTGATAAGACACCCCCCACCAAACCATTACAGACGCAGGATGATGACCACGTTGTACCTTTCCGACCACTTGGATGGCCTCTTTAGAACTGTGTGCTCTTCAATCGTGAATTTTTTTCATCAGTAAAGAAGATATTTCTGTGGCTTTCACCTGCGTATCGGGACAGAAGGTGTTTTGAACGATCCACTCTCTTAAACTGTAGGGATTGATTTAGAGCACAAGCGACGAGCTTCAGGTCTTGTTTTATTATACGCAACGGAATCCTAGCGGGAATCTTCATTTCTCGCGATAAGATTTTTTGATTCCTAATGGGGTTTCGGCAAATTCTGGCTTTAATAGCATTAACAGTCTTTGTAGTTCTAACAGCATGCGATCGCCCCGATTTTTTATGATCTTTAACAGAGGAAGTGTTGGTATATTTGTCGATAGTACGATATACGTACATACGCTTGATAACACGAAGAAATATGTAAAACCGCGGGAAATCGAAAGAAGTTTTTAACATAATAAACGCATTCCAAATTCAAAATAAATATAGAGTTGAAGAAAATATAACTTTCAAGATATATTTTAAAGTAGGCTTAATTATACAAAAGCGTTAAAGTGTAATTGTTTGCGAAACTTTAATTACTTATTTGCAATATTGACACATTGAAATAACATATTATAAATAAATAAATATTGGCGGACAAATTACACAGCGCCATCTAGCACCAAAGTAAGCGAAGCTTGTGTTATGGGTACTAGACAACTGATAAACATACGTAAATATATATATTTTTTTGTAAATACATACTTATTATACATAGAAAATACCCAGACCAAGACAAACAGCCATGTTCATGCACACAAATGTTTGTACTGTGTGGGAATCGAACCCACGAGCGTTGATGTCAAAGTAGCGTAACAACGCGTTTCACCACTGCGCCACCGAGCTCGTCGTATTATTTCATCAGACTACAATACAAATATTTATGGACAGCTTTACTTAATTAATTGATTTCTCCAGGAGTTTAATTCGTTTCTCCAGCAATAAATATGTGGTATATGTATAGGCGATGCCTAAACATAAACCTGACTTAAACATAAGCCGATTCTTATCCATAATTGACACAAACCAGACACAAACTTAATCCACTTTCAAAGCCAAGGACGGATCTAGCTAGCGTCGTGATCTTTAGACTGAACGAATAAGGTAACCTGTTATAAGTAAGCCTCATGTGATAGTCCAGTGGATAAAGAACTGGCCAATTGATCAACTGGTCTACTGTTAGAATCCTGGCATGTACCAGTAAATTTGTGTTTTCGGATTTATATGCATATTTCTAATTATCACTTTCTCAGCGGTGAATGAAACACGCACGTCCAAGAAGTTATATTTCAAAAAACGTGTAACCTAACCTAAGAAAGGTTTAGTTTTCCCTCTATATTATGGAGGTCTCACAGCATTCGTCCCATGTAAAAATCTTTGTTTTCGTCAAATCCTTAGACTCAGATGGAGGACCTTGCCGATCTTGAGGAATTAGGAAACGGGATAACGCAAAGAAGAAGACAGTATAATACCAACTCTACTCTCTACTCTACGTCAAGTCCGTCGCGGAGGAACCTTAGGGCTCACCTACCAAGAGTGTTATCACAAGGTGGTGCCAGATCCGTACGTGCTTGGAAAGAGCTATGAATGATAAAAGATGCTAGTGAAGAGTGAGCGACGGAATCATGTGGCGTTTGATTCTTTATTATTCACTGTATGTTGTTGTTATTATAATGTATTATTCAAGATATAACAAAAGCCGTTAACAATAATTTTCGTTTACAGAAACATATCAATGTAAAAGTTTAAGCTCAAACAAATGTCAGAAATATTTGATACGCGTCCGCTCGCATGGAAATTCAAAATTGAGTGAACAATTTCATTTATTTTGTATTTGTAGCTTCATCACATATTCAAGAGTACGAGTGAGTACACAATAGTTCTATAATTGAGTAAAGTATTTCGCAAACTTTTTGTATTTTAAGTACACCTACCAAATCAAGAAATTTTGAATGTACACTAAAATAACCCAATGTCAATTTAATATTTTGTTTAATCAAATTATTCAAATCAATATTATATGGCGTGGCCATTTACCACAAAAGCTTTGACGAGGTCCGTGGCTTTTAACATCACTTTGATACCAATATTCGTTCGTTTTGATTCCCACACGGGACAGACAATTGTACATGAATATATCTGCGAGGTAAAACTGTGACACTTATTTCCAAATACAATTTCTTGGACGTGCGGATTTCGTCACGACGATTTCCTTCACCACCGAGCAAGTGATAATTATAAGTAAGTACATTAATTCGAGAGAGAAAGAGTTGGTCTAAAAGAGAGTGTCGGTGTTAAGATAAGAAAGGGCATGCTCCGTTGGTTCGGACATGTAGAAAGAATGCGGGACGAAACAGATATACAATGCAAAAGTGGAAGGATGCAGGAGCCGAGGAAAGCCGAGTCGAACCTACCATGACCAAATTGGTCGTGTTTTATCAAAAATTGATTTCATAAGCCCCAGGAACCGGCGAGTGTGCATGAAAAGAGCTATGAATGTCACAGAAGCGAGTGAAGTATGCAAGGACCGCGTCTTATGGCGCTCGGTTCTCTCTGCCTACCCCGCAAGGGACTTGGCGTGAAGATATACATACATACATACATTAATTCGAAAACACGAATTTAGTTGTTGCCAGGTTACAGATCGGAGACCAGTTGGTGAATAGAACGGTTAATTATACACTGGACTATCACTGCTTATATAATGCTTACATAACCCTTGGTATTTCAGATATTTCGGTTTATAAACATTGAGTTATTATGTACTAGAAGAGCTATCCTAAGTAAAAATATTGCTCCATTTTGGTAATAATTAAAACTAATGTCCGCTGCAGCGCTGAAATAATTTAGATGTCTATCCCAAAGATTCGAAGATACAGTACTAAAACGCTTCGAAGGGATATTTTTCTTGCGACCAAAAGGTCATAAGCGCCGCGATTTTCATGGCGCTTACACGTTTCGTTCAACGTAGTACAGCAATGAGTTGTTGCGGATCGGCAACAAAGCATGGCGCAAACATTTGGTTCGCGGTGCTAGTACACTAGGACATAATAATTCAATGTTTATAACCTACATTGTAGCACATACACGGAGTGTGTAGTAAATTCAACAAGTAGGAAATATACATCGATTTATTGGATGTTTCTTCGTCGGCCATTTTACTATCTTTAGAATACAGCAGCGTACAAAGGTATTGCAGGTTTACGAGTGAGTTCTACGACGTTGAAATTTACATAAAATTTGTTGCCGACAACTTTTATAGTAACGTCTGCCGGTGGCGGAACAAAGTTTTCTCATATTTTAAGCAAATTAGGACATATGGCCCTTTCTGCTTGTGTAATCTTGAAGTAATATATATCTCACTTTGAAATTAATTTCTCGCCTTTGCTTTTTACACGGCTTCAAATAGGTACTAGTGTTGCGATGAATACACGGCCACTATTTATTATTTTGCCGAATATATTCAATATTCGTAACTTAAAATTTGAATGAAATTTCGTCTCGGGTATTGACTCCGTGACACCAGCAAATTAGATAAGCAGGTGGCATATATTTTTTATACAACGTCGGAAGATATGCAAGCTTACCGCCCACCTTATATAAAACTGCTATCGTAGCCTAGGAACGCTTGTAATATATTAAGCATTACCCGCGCGTTACCACCTCTGCTCTTAACATAACTACTCCTCAGGAGCTTACTGGCGAAGTCACTCACTCGCAAGGACATAACAACCCTCCAGTCAGTTGGCACTTGGATTTGATTTCCTGTGACTTTCCCCGATGGGCTGCTTTAATGCGCCCTACCTCTCTTATAACACCCAGACCATGACAAACAGATATGTTAATGCACACAAATGTTGGTCTTGCGTGGGAATCGAACCCACGAGCGTTGGTATCAAAAATCTTTTTGTTTCTTATCTAGTTTCAGACGCGAATGATTTCGTGTTGGCTAAGAATCAGGTATAAGTAAGGTCACGGTCACTTAGCGTGTTATGAAAAGAGATATGCTCGGGGTTTCTCTGCGTGATAGAATCAGAATCGAACCCAAGGCTCATCTTGAGATCAAAGTGGCATTACTAATGCACCACCGAGCTCGTCAAATTAAGTATCCAGTCTGGAAAGTAAGTATCGAAATCCATTAGTAGCAAAAAAAGAAAATCCATCATACAGCCCATCAGCAGTTTACAGTGCGAGTAACTTAATGTATGCTACGATAATTATCTTAACCGCTTTACATCAGATGGGTCATATGCTTGTATGCCTCCCGACGTTTGTCCGGTGTAGCTTGCGGTTTGCCCACCACAGATCAATTTACTTTGTCTTTTAGAAATCTTTATGCTATTATATAAAACTCTATGCGCAATAAAATAACGCAAAACTCTTTTTGAGCTTACTGATAACTTCACAGACAGAAACAGCCCTCCATGAAGTTGTTATTTCGCTGCGGTTTTCTGTATGGTGGAGGTACTTCTCCACACTGGGTGCTTTGATGCGCCCTGTCTCTCTTAAAAATTCGCTCTTTGCGGTACAAAAATGTAGGTAAAACCCTTTACAAGCTGAGAGAAACATAAAATGCTGAATTTTATCTCTCGGCTCGAGGGTTAATATTTCATATTTAACAACCTCCCCGCGGGATGTCTATTTTTTTATAAATAAATAACGGTAGATGCTTTACGAGTGGATGTTATGTAACTGCGGCGAGACGAGTCAGAATTCTGTCTTTTACTTGAATGAAATACTTATTTTTTTTTATACAACGTCGGGAGGCATACAAGCGTATGGCCCACCCGATGTAAAGTGAACGCACGCTGTAAATTATTTTACCAGAGGGAGACTTTGTACAAAAGTCGTCTGCGTGGTGCGAGGTCTCACTTTTTTCTATCGCCAAGCCAATATTTATATAGCTGGGTTCCGGCTTGAAGGGTGAGATATGGCAGAGAAATTACCGAGTGTGACGAAATAGCCTTAGGTCACAAGATTGGCAGCACGCGAGTAACATCCCCGTGGTGTTATGAGCGTCATTAGGATGCGGTGACCGCTTACCATCTAATGCAGGCCGCACGCTTGTTTGCCAATCTAGTCGTATAAAAAAAAACATTAAGTCGCGCGATGTCACCTCGGCTGCTAGCACAGCCTTAGGTACTTACTGGTGACCTCACTCACACGCAGGAACACAACAACCCTCCAGAAAGTTGTTATTTAGCTGCGGTTTTCTGTGAGGTGGAGTTACTTCCCCAGACAGGCTGCTTTGATGTGCTCTACCTCTCTTAAAACATCCATACCAAGACAAACAGATATGTTAATTATCCTATAAATCCTATCCTATTAACGCTTGAGATATATTAAGTATCACTCGCGAGATGCCTCCTCTGCTGCTTACACAGCAACTCCTTACGAGCTTACTGGTGACCTCACTCACACGCAGGAACACAACAACCCTCTAGGGAGTTGTTATTGGGTTGCGGTTTTCTGTGAGGTGGATGTACTTCCCCAAACGGGCTGCTTTGATGCGCCCTACCTCTCTTGAAATGATGAGGATATCTGCAGTGGAATTATAGTAACCGACATAGCCAAAAGGAAAAGCAAGCTGCAGCGACAGGGAAGAAAGGTTCTCGAATGAAGTCCCTGTATCAGTGCAGGGTGAGACAGCACCCCACTAGATGGAGCGACGACATTAAGAGGTTTGTAGGGAGTCGATGGATGCAGGTGTAACAGGATCGAGGCGAATGGCTCTAGAGGGGAGCCTATGTTCAGCAGTGGACAAATACAGCTTGAAATGATGATGAAGAATTAGGTATCTTTATCCACCACTTGTAATAACAAGTGGTAGATAAAGATTCCTAATTCTTTATTCGGTATTTTTAATTAGGTAGGTAGGTAGTATTTAATTAGGTATCTTTATCTACCACTTGTAATAACAAGTGGTAGATAAAGATTCCTAATTCTTTATTAGGTATCTTTAATTAGGTAGGTATTTAATTAGGTATCTTTATCTACCACTTGTAATAACAAGTGGTAGATAAAGATTCCTAATTCTTTATTAGGTATCTTTAATTAGGTAGGTAGGTAGGTAGGTATTTAATTAGGAATCTTTATCTACCACTTGTAATAACAAGTGGTAGATAAAGATTCCTAATTCTTTATTAGGTATCTTTAATTAGGTAGGTAGGTAGGTAGGTAGGTATTTAATTAGGAATCTTTATCTACCACTTGTAATAACAAGTGGTAGATAAAGATTCCTAATTCTTTATTAGGTATCTTAAATTAGGTTGGTAGGTAGGTAGGTAGGTAGGTATTTAATTAGGTATCTTTATCTACCACTTCTAATAACAAGTGGTAGATAAAGATACCTAATTCTTCATTAGGAGATTAAGCAATTGGCTGCGGTTTTTTGTGATGTGGAAATGCTTTCCCAGTAGAGCTGCTTCGATGCTTCCTACCTCTTAGCCAGAGCCTAGTTTGTTAAATGAACAACCCTGGTGGTTGAATAATTAATTTTTAAGAGAGGTAGGGCGCATCAATGCAGCCCGTCTGGGGAAGTATCTCCACCTCACAGAAAACCGCAGCCAAATAACAACTCCCTAGAGGGTTGTTGAGTTCTTGCGTGCGAGTGAGGTCACCAGTAAGCTCGTAAGGAGTTGCTGTGTAAGCAGCAGAGGAGGCATCGCGCGAGTGATACTTAATATATTACAAGCGTTAATAGGCTTCGGTACCCGCTTTACATCAGGTGGGCCGTAGCTAGTATGCCTCACGACGTAGTATAAAAAAAAATTACAAATTACTACTTTAATATGGCTTTCCAAGGCAATAAATACCCCAGAGGTAGCCCGTATGCTTGCATGTCTCCCGAGGCTCTATAAAAATGTCGTCAAGTGTGAATCCGACTCACGCACTGAGGGTTCTGTAAAAAAATATTTTGGCAAATTTTTTACTTATTTGTCTGATGTAATTAATTACAAATTGACGTTTTTCGGATTTTTTCCTTTACTTGTGCTACATGACATTACTTATTACCAATTTTCATGATTCTAGATTAACGGGAAGTAACTACCCCATAAGTTTTAATGAACGAGGCACAAACAGCCGTATCTTTTGATTGCGTTGACTTAGAAGTTTGATTTATTCACTGCTCTAAGGGATTGTAAACTTGAGTATATAATATTAATTTCAGCTTGATAGCTCCACCCGTCCTTGAGTAAAAGGGTCTTAACAGACGGACAGACAGACAACAAAGTGATCCTATAAGGTTTCCGTTTTTCCTTTTGAGGTACGGAACACTAAAAATTACCAGGGTGCACCACACGGAGGCGGAATTAGCTTTGACTGGAAAGAGTGAGACACGTACACGAAATTACTGCAAGCGATCGTAATCTAATCTAATATTATATAGAGAAAAGATGTGATTATTTGTAGGTTTGTTTGTAATGGATAAACTCAAAAAATACTTAATCGATTTTAAAAATTCTATCACATGTAGAAAGGCTACATCATCATCGATTAATAAGGACTAACTTAATATTTTCAAAAATATTAGAGTACCTACGAAAATTGCGATAATGCATAAAAAATTGCCTATCAAAGGCATTTATTATTCGTATGCTGCGAATACTTAAAATAATGCTGCGAATAAATTAAAATAAAATAATGTATTACATATGTACTGTCATGTATTACATGTGTACTAATGTATTATTTATAGTACCCATCATTACCCATAAAAAAAACGAGTGTGCTTTAGACCACATGACTGAAGTAAAACTTCTTTAGCTCCGTAGTGTGATACAGACAATAGGCCTGCACTCTGTCTTACATATACGAAACTTAACTCTACTTAACGCTATGAGAGAAAGAGAGAAAAAAAATGTGTGCTCGTACCTCTCTCTCTTGCCCCTACAGTAATATACGAAACGTAACTCTCTCTCTTACTATCTTCACTAACTTATAACTCCCTCTCAACTTCCGTTCGCCTCGCCCGATCACACTTTTCGTAACGCTCTCGTCACGCATTCACCAGCTTCTCCCCAAGTCAAGTGTGCGTAAAGAAGTTTTACTTCAAAAAACCTTGAGGCTACCTAAATGTCTAACAATGACATTCTTATCATGATATTTATCCAACTTAATAGTTTCATTAGGAATTGTTCTCTTCTTCTTGGCATTATCCCATTTCATAAACGGATCGGCGGGGTACGCTTCCTAAGCCTAAAGATTTGTCGAAGATACTGATTTTGACATGGAGTGACTGCCGTCCAACCTCCACTGACCAAAGGGATTTCCAGACTTTTCTTAGCTTATGTCACACGTCTATCGAAATATAACTCCATGGACGCGCGGGTTTCCTCACTATGTTTTCCATCACCGCCGAGCAAGTGATAATTACAAATAATAATTCATATGGAATTACTGTTATGTCTTATTTCTTAAGTACTTTTATTTATCTTGCCCGTGCGAAGCCGGGGCGGATCGCTAGTCGTTTTAAGAGAGGTAGGGCGCATCAAAGCAGCCCGTCTGGTGAAGTACCTCCACCTCACAGAAAACTGCAGCCAAATAACAACTCCCTAGAGGGTTGTTGTATTCTTGTGTGTGAGTGAGGTCACCAGTAAGCTCCCAAGGAGTTGCTGTGTAAGCAGCAGAGGAGGCATCGCGTGAGTGACACTTAATATATCGCAAGCGTTAATAGGCTACGGTACCCGCTTTACATCCGGTGGGCCGTATGCTTGTACGTGTACATATAATATACATTTTTTAAGGTCAGTTAAGATTACCAACATTCCTCACAAACCCTAAAAACAGCAAATAAACGAACGAATGGAAATCAAATTGTAGAATTGGGTATACCTGGGATTAATTAGAAGCATAAGTAATTCGGCACCATTAGTATAAATTGACCCATTAAGAGGTTCATAGCAACACTCATGCTGGTTTCAGTTACATCCATATATATGTAACAAAATTAACTCTACATCCTTTGGGGCGGGGGACAATGTATACGTAAGCAAAATATAGAGCGCGCCTTACTAGGTACGACGCCTATCGCAGACGGAGCTATAATATAAATTATAGCAAGGCATGTTACGATATATTTTTTATAGCCCACTTTTCAGGGAATATTGTGAATGGAGTGTTGGATAGATTTCTAGGCAGCCGAAATCTAAGCCAGAAGGCACAGCTCGCTATACACAACTAATCCCAATGCTAATTTATGAAAGTGAAAGCTGTGTATGACAGAGAGAAAGTAGAATAAAGGCGGTCGAAATGCGATCATTGCGCAAAATTTGTGGCGTAAAGCTCGCTGGCCCCGTTCCATTATTATGTAAGAAATAGAGTTGATCTCAAAGAGAGTGTCGGCGTTTAGATAAGAAAAGACATTCTCCGTTGGTCCAGACATGCAGAAAGATTGCAGGATAATAGAATGGTGAAACAGATATACTACTCTGTGTAAAAAGTATCGGGAATATGTCAATAAAAAGACCCGCGTAAAAGAGGTCGTTCTAATTTTTTTACTGCATGTTGGTAGCACTGTACTGATTTAGCGCGCAAAATTTGAGCGGGATCTGTCATTTAATTTGTTTTAAACTACACTTTTTGTTGGTCATAGTTTTGAGTCCTCGGCGATTTTTACAATGGAAAATATTGTTGAACAAAGAGTGTGCCTTAAATTTTGTGTTTCAAATGATATTTCATGTGGTGAATCACTAAAAATGTTGCGAAATACCTACGGCGAATCGTGTATATCGAAAACAAGGGCTTATGAATGGTATAAAGCTTTTAAAGAAGGCCGAGAAGTAGTAGTAGACTTGCCTCGTTCTGGTAGACCTTCAACCGCTACGACCAGAGAAAACATCGACAGAATCAAGAAGCTAGTGCTCGAAAATCGACGTATGAGTCTGAGAGAGTTGGCTAGTGAGGTGAACATATCTTTTAAGTCCGTCCACAACATTCTCATTGACATTTTAGGCATGAAACGCGTCGCCGCTCGACTAGTTCCAAAAGAGCTCAATTTTGTTCAAAAAGCGCAGCGAAAGCATGTCGCTGAAGACATGGTTTCCCGAGCTTCTACGGATCCGACCTTTATGAAACGTATAATAACTGGCGACGAGACATGGGTTTATGAGTACGACATGCAAACAAGCCAACAGTCTTCAGAATGGCGTCTCGAAAACGAGCCGAAACCCAAAAAACCGCGGCAAAGTCGCTCCAAAATCAAGGTGATGCTGACAGTTTTTTTTGACTACCGTGGTGTGGTTCACTCCGAATTCCTTCCAGAGGGAGAAACAGTGAATAAAGAATATTATTTAGGCGTCATGAAGCGTTTGCGTGAGAGTATCCGCCGAAAACGTCCAGATTTGTGGCAACACAACTCATGGATGCTGCACCATGATAATGCACCATCACACACAGCCATTATAGTGAAAGAGTTTTTAGCGAAAAATTCAACAAAAGTTCTCGACCAAGCACCGTATTCACCTGATATGGCTCCGTCTGACTTTTTTTTATTTCCCAAGTTAAAATTACCACTTCGAGGAAAACGTTTTGAGTCGCTAGAAGCCATAAAAGAAAATTCGCTGAATGAGCTAAAGGCCATACCGCAAATAGCCTATGAAAAATGTATGGAAGACTGGGTGAAGCGGTGGAGATGTTGTATTGTAAGCGATGGGGCCTACTTTGAAGGCGATAAAATAAATTTAGATGAATAATTTGTATTTTTTGTTTTATTGACAAATTCCCGATACTTAGTACACAGAATGTATGATTCAAAAGTAGAAGGTTGTAGCAGCCGAGGATGTAAGACTAAGATTTAACTACCATGACCAAATTGGTCGTGTTTTATCAGAAGGTGATGTCAGGAGCCCCAGGAACAGAGCGTGCATGAAAAGAGCTATGAACGTCACAGAAGCGAGTGAAGTATGTAAGGACCGCATCTTGTGGCGCTCGGTTAGCGCAAGAGAAGAACGGCACGGAAAGATAGAAGATGTAGTCATGATAAAAATTGAGAAGGGTATGCTGAGATGGTTTGGACCTTTAGAAACAATGGTATAAGTGGAGATGTTGACAGGGGCTGGCCTAGACACACACAAATCGACGGAATAGCCAACGTACTTATAAATACCAAATTAAAGACACTCAAAGTCAGGAACCCTAGAAACCAGCGAGCGTGCATGAAAAGGCAATGAATGTTAAAGAAACGCGTGAGGTATGTAAGGACCGCGTCTTATGGCGCTTGGATCCTCTCTGCGTACCCCGCAAGGGATCGGCGTGTAGATATACATACAACTCCTTAAGAGTTTGAAATATGTAATTGAAAATTATCAGTTATGAGTCTAAAGGTTAACGGCCCACCAGATGGAAATATTATATTCAGGAACACCGTTCTTATATGAAATCTATATGTTTGTCTGTGTGTGTGTCGCTTTTTTTTCCTAATATTTGAATTTGGACTTCAGATTCGGATTCAGCGTAATAAAGTAGAATAAGAATGTCTGAAAAACCAACCTCCTATCTCCGGGACATGGTCAAAATGGCCGACAAATTTAAAAACAAAAAATTAAAATTTTTATTTTAGATTCGAAAATTAAATTAAAAAGTAGAATAGGAATGTCTTAAAAACCAGTATCATATTTCTTAAGGAATACGATCAAAATGGCCGACATAATTAAAAAAAAAAATTGATATACAATTGACGAGCCAGGTGTTCCTCTGGCAATGCAAGCTTGCGCATTCTCGACTGGTATATTATTGGAATCGATGTGTTAGGTAACAACTCACAGTTTAGGTCCCAATAGTGTTAGATATTTGATAAACTGTGGTGCATGGCAGTTGAGCTTCACTTGACTAGCCATCTCTTTGAGGTTTTTCAATGCTTTATTTGTCGTATTGCTGTCTCTCACTTTGCGAATAGGGGAAGTCAATTCGAAAACTTCCTACTCCTACAAATTTCTTCTGATTAAATTCGTTGTGTGTTCCAAGGCAGCTGTAGTTTAACCCCCGGACAGCAATGTACTACACTATCCATTGCCTTTTTGGTGGTCGCCGCTGTGAATTCTGGCTACACAGGACACACAGTGGTGGGTATGACTGGTGGCACACTAGATGGTAACTGGTTACAAACTTTATCTATAAAGGCATACAAACGGCTTTACTTTGTAAGTTTAGAAACTAAGCCATTTGTATTTACTTTATACATAGTGCGAAATGTCACAGGTGGGTATAGTTCATCTAATTTTAGAATGTCCTTTAAGCTATCTGACGAGTACATTTGTATGTAACTTGATGTTAAAACATGTGAATCAGTCTAAGCATCTAGTGAACTCAATGGCGCAGTGGTGAAACGAGCTGTTACGCTATATTGACACCAACGCTTGTGGGTTTGATTCCCACACATGACAATTTGTGTGCATGAACATCTCTGTTTGTCTTGGTCTGGGTATTTTTAAGAGAGGTAGGGCGCATCAAAGCATCCCGTCTAGAGAAGTACCTTACAGTAAACCGCAGCCAAATAACAACTCCCCAGAGTGTTGTTGTGTTCCTGCGTATGAGTAAGGTCACCAGTAAGGTCCTAAGGTGTTGGTGTGTTAGCAGCAGAAGCGGCATCGCGCGAGTGATACTTAAAGTATTGCAAGCGTTTATTGACTACGGTAACCGCTTTACATCACGTCAGCCGTATGCCTACCGACGTGTAAAAAAGCAGCCCGTCTGGGGAAGTACCTTCACTTCACAGAAAACTGCAGCCAAATAACAACTCCCCAGAGGGTTGTTGTGTTCCTGCGTGTGACTAAGGTCACCAGTAATCTCATAAGGAGTTGCTGTATTAGCAGCAGAGGTGGCGCGCGAATAAACTCTTACATCAGGTGGGCCGTGTGCGGGTCTGCCTCCCTACGTTGTATAAAAAAAATATGAGCACTTGGATATCTATATCTTCATGCCAGGTCCTAGCAAGCTGAGAGAACCGATCATCACTAGAAGCAGTCGTTACTTGTCTCACTTTCTTAACTGATACATCTGATACATCAAGATTTGTGGTAGCAGCGGATCTTGGGCATCGTCAGTTAGTACATTCTACAGTAGGATACCTTCAAAGAAACGTGTGAAACCGTCAAACTTACTGGACTTGGGTATATTATTCTAAGCGAAGTTCGACTTCAAATCAACTACGTTACAACTTATGTGTTCTTCGAAAGGACTGGTCATGTTTTATGTATATATAGCGGGCCGATAACTGATGGATGAACATCAAGATGACACACCCACCACAAGCACGACACTCGAGCTCGGTGGCTCAGTCGTGAATGACGCGACTTTGACACCAACGGTTCGATTCCCACACAAGGCAATCATTTGTGTGCATAAACATGTCGGTTTGTCGTGGTCTGGATGTTTTAAGAGAGGTAGGGCGCATCAAAGTAGCCCGTCTGGGGAAGTACCTCCACCTCACAGAAAACCGCAGCCAAATAACAACTCCCTCGAGGGTTGTGTTCCTGTGTGTGAGTGAGGTCACCAGTAAGCTCCTAAGGAGTTGCTGTGTAAGCAGCAGAGGAGGCATCGCGCGAGTCATACTTAATATATCGCAAGCGTTAATAGGCTACGGTACCCGCTTTACATCAGGTGAGCCGTATGCTTGTATGCCTCCCGACGTAGTATAAAAAAAAACAGCACTGGCCTGCACTATGGTGAGTAGTTAACGCACCCTATTGACACTAACTATGTTTAAAAAGCCGATAGGATAGGAGATAACAACTCCTTGGAGGGTTGTTGTGTTCCTGCGTGTGAGCGAGTTCACCAGTAAGCTCGGAAAAGGAATTGCTGTGCTAGCAGTAGAGGTTGCGTTGCGTGAGTGATACTGACTGTATTGCGAACGTTGATAGGCTATGGTAACCGCTTTCCATCAGGTGAACCGTATGCTTGTATGACGTAGTATAAAAAAGAGTCTGTCTGAGTTCTGCACCAAAGTCGATGCGACTTGTATTTTATGTCATACAGCAACTCCTTAGGTGCTTACTGGTGACCTCACTCACGCGCAGGAATACGACAACCCTTTAGGGAGTTGGTATCTGCCTGGCGTTTTCTGTGAAGTGGAGGTACTTTCTTCTTCAAACGGACTGCTTTTATGTACCCTACTTCTTTTAAATCTATCTGTGAGAACCTTTTATTGGTTTTCTACTGTCTAATTGTTTCTTGTACCCTATTATTTGTTAGCTGGTGGTTCTCCTTAAATATAAACAAAATAAATAAGTTAAAAATATACAGACCAAGACAAACGGACAAACAAACGGACAAGTTCAAGCACACAAATGTTTGTCTGTGTGGGAATCGAACCCACGAGCGGTGGTGGCAAACTCGCATTACTAACCATTGCACCACCGAGTTCGTCAAATTATTTACCAAACTCGACTTATGTAGAAAGACGTGTGACCTAAGAAGAAAGAAAGATTTAGTTTTCCCACTGAGCTGTGGAGGTCTGACATCCTAAAACTTATGTAGTAGACCTCTCTAATCTATACATATAAATAAAATTGAAGTGTCTGTCTGTCATTTCAAAATAAAGCCTTTATCTTAAGCTCATATTATTATTTTCACGTTACCAAAGCCTAAATATGCATTTTGAACTTTTTTGTCTTGTCTGTCTGTTTGTTTGTCCGGGCTAATCTGTGAAATGGCTGAACCGATTTTAACGGGACTTTCACTGGTAGGCAGAGGACTGTTCAGAGCAGAATATAGGGTACTTTTTATCCCGTAAATATTTATGGTTCCTGCGTAAAAAATTAAAAACGGTTAAAATTAGGGGGAAATATCTTCCCCTTCGAGAGACTTTGCAATTTATTATTTTCATAGAATACGTTTTTTTTCGAAACATAAAATAACTACGCATTTTTTATGTAATATAAATAAATAAAATACATATACGTTGCCTCCTGTAAAGGTCAATAGATGGTGCTGTACGAAAATTGAATCGCTCTATGGTTGCATTTCGACCCTGAACTTTGTTTTTTTTTTTTTAAACAGAAACAATTTTATGTCTACAGAGAAATAAAGGCTACTAAAAGCCCAAATTTCATGCGTGCGAAGCCGCGGGCTTCTGCTAGTCTCCTAATAATGGATTAGGAAACAGTACAAAGCTATGAAGAAATAATAATAACAAAAGACGATCATTCAACTAAGTAATTTAACATTGTTATAGTTTAGACGCATTAGGTATTAAGTGCCGCTGATTCCATTAGCATTTCGCAGAGTCATTAAGTATTTCTCGCGCACTTTTTCACGCAGAACCATTAATTTAGTCGTCCTACCGACAATGGAATACGGTTGTCTTTTGTTTAAAGAGAGATAGGGCGCATCAAAGCAGCGCGTCAGGGTATATAAGCTATAAGCTTCTTCAAAACTTTGATGAAGGTATGATGAAGCGTCTTCAAATCTTCATCATGTCATCGCGTTTAAGTAGGTTTCTCGCTATCGGCTCGCAGAAAATTTGACTCCGTTTTATGATTCGAAACGAATATTCCAGTAGTTACGAGATTCATAAAAAAAATCTGAATCTGAATCTTATATAGCTTACCGTTCAAAGACTGAATATAGCAACCATAGCATAAAACGCAAATTGCAATCAATCTAGAAAATCATGTTTACTTGCATGTGACGTCATCATAGTCGCTTCACAGCGTTTTTCCGTCACAGTCTTCAGTCATTCTTTTTTTAAATATTTTTGTTTTATTTTGAGAAAGTGTAGTAGACACGCAGTATGGGACGACCCCTCACTAGATGGAGCGACGACCTCAAGAGGTTTGTAAGAAGTCGATGGATGCAGGTGGCACAGGATCGAGACGAATGGTCTCTCTCTCCTCTGGAGAGGAGGTCTATGTTCAGCAGTAGACGAACACGGGATGAGATGATAGTGATAATGATGGCGTTGTTGACGCAAATCTAAGATTTTCTCCTACCGTATAACTTTTAACGTGTCTAAAGAAGTGTTTACTTCAGATACACGGTTTTATATTTATTGGATATGTTACGAAGGTGTTATTCTGAGGCAGGTGGGTGTCAAAACAAACTGACACTAACATCTCAACAGTGTTATAACTTTTAAAGGTCAGGGCACTTTGAGATGTGAATTGTTTTTGATAGGCATCAATATTAAGTTTAAGACCGTATTCATGCCTCTGCCTTGATTCTGTTATCTATCTACCTATAGTGTACTAAAGTTTATTTTCCAATTAAGTAACAACAAACATAAATACAAAAAAAATTGTTACCTACAAAATTCCAGAACAAACTGTATACATAATGTTTATAGTTCGGTTACAGTACAGGTGAAACACAGCGTATAGGTATAGTGATTTGTAAACAATTATACCTATATAATTAACTTTTTCTTTAAATTAACTTGTAATTAACGTTTCACTAACACAATATGTTAAGTTACCGAGAGGGTAAGTATTGGTTTGATAATGTTGTTTATAATTTGGCTAGCAAAAGAACACATTATTACTTATCTGACATTAAAACTGTTTCGTTTACAATAATTTGTGGATTCGACATTATACTACGTCTCGATACACACTCATTCTAAATCTAGACACACTATTTATTTTTAAAGTAGGTAATGTAATGTATTTGTTAATAGCAGTAATGACGGCTACCCTCCGCACTAGTAAAAAGCTGTGTTGCGGCAGTGTAGTGTCATCGTCCACAGTGACCAAAATATATTGAGACTTCGTTACAAAATGGTTACACGACATACTAGTTCAGTGAGAAGTGGTATTACCATACGGTAAGTACAGTATACGTAAAATACGCAGATTATACAGTGAGACTAAACCCAAAACTGTACATACTGCGTACCAATAACCTTGCAGGGTAGGTAGAGGGTACTGAGTGCGTACATAACACGGTTCAATTACTTCTTTAACATTTATAGCTAGTCTCTATCGTGCTCGCTGGTTTCTAGGACTTCTGATGAAACACGATCAATTTGGTCCTGGTATGGCGTATGGCGTATGGCATTTGAGCAGTAATTGTACAGATAAAGAACCAGCCTATTGTACAACCGATACCCGGTTCGAATCTCGGCTTTTGATAATAAATTCGTATTTTCTGATTTATGTACACTTTTGTAAATGTCACTTTCTCGGCGGTGGAGAAAAACATCGTAAGGAAGCCCGCACGTTCAAGAAATTACATTTAGAAAAACGTGTGACCTTACATAAGGGAGGTCTAGCTTCGCCAAATCTATAGGTTTAGGTAGCGAACCCTGCCAATCCAAAAGGAATAAGAAACGTATTAACGCTAATAGAAGAACGGCTCCTACTTTCTTCTACTGTCGCTTTGTATATCCGTTTTGTACTTTTTTCTTCCTGCATTCTTTCTACATGTCCGAATCAACAAAGCATACATTATTTTTTTGACGTGATAACTTATAAATCGATGAACGTCAAATCGAAAAAGCATGACTTATTGTCACGTTCCGCCTGAGCCGAGCGTGCATGCGAGAGCGCGGAACAAGCTATAGAGAGGCACGATCGGCCTAAGAGTTGGGCTTGTGACGCATCTATCTCTCTTCCACTCCATCGGCCAAAGCGTCCGAGTAGAAGAGATACAGCGGCAGCACACAACCTACACGGGACCTTTTTTTTTTTTTACCACTAAGGTGGAAAACAAGCGTACGGCCTGCCTGACGGTAAGCAGTTAAAAATCTATATGTTTTTTAAAATGTCTGAATGTCGAATGTCTGAAAAACCAACCTCCTATCTCTTAAGGAACATGGTCAAAATAAAAATAAAAAAAAAATATTTTTTATTTCAGATTCGAAAAGTAAATTAAAAAGTAGAATGGGAACGTCTTAAAAATCAATATCATATTTCTTTAGGAACATGGGCAAAATGGCCGACAAAGTTTTTTAAAAAATAATTAAATTGTTATATAATTGACGAGCCAGGTGTTCCTCTGGCAATGCAAGCTTGCGCATTCTCAACTGGTTTATTTTAACACCGACACTGTCTTTCGGGTCTAATATAAACAGAGGAAATAGAAGGAGAGTAGAATCATCTAATGATGATTCTACTCTCATTATTGAAGTATTCTAGAGATAATTCTCTAGAATACTTCAAGTGAAATTTTCTACATAAATTCCCGACGCTTCTCGCCCATTAAAGAGTTTTCAATAGATTCAATACCTAGATATTGGATTAGGGGAGTTTGCACTGGCATAATCGATTCGATTTCAGCTTTCCTTTTACACATCTGAAAGAAGCTGTACAGCACTGTACTGTACTGTAATGTTTTGAGCAGCTCGGTGCCGCAGCGGTTAATAATGCGTCTTTGACACCAACGCTCGTGGATTCAATTCCCACCCAGGACAAACATGTGTGTGCATGAACATGTCTCTTTATCTTGGTCTGAGTGTTTCTAAGAGAGTTAGGGCGCATCAAAGCAGGCCTTATGGGGAAATACCTCCCGTAGTAGTATTGCAAGCGTTCATAGGCCGCAATAACCGCTTTTTTATACAACGTTGCATACAAGCATACGGCCCACCTGGTTTAAAACGGTTACAGTTATTTAAAACGTAGCTCATGAACGCTCTGCTGCTAATACAACAACTCCTT
Source organism: Pyralis farinalis (assembly GCA_947507595.1). Lineage (NCBI taxonomy): Eukaryota > Metazoa > Arthropoda > Insecta > Lepidoptera > Pyralidae > Pyralis > Pyralis farinalis. The sequence continues at coordinate 7,470,532 of OX382263.1, forward strand.
AGGAGCTTACTGGTGACCTCACTCATGCAGGAACACAACAACCCTCCAGAGTTGTTATTGGGTTGCGGTTTTTTGTGAGGTAGAGATACTTCCCCAGACAGGCTGCTTTGATGCGCCCTACCTTTCTTAAGTCTCTTAAGCTTTGCATCAGATGGACCTTATGCTATGCCTTCCGACTTTAAAACAAAAAATATTCAGTATGAAAAATTCGAGGTTTTGAAAACATTTGACGAGCTCGGTGGCTCAGTCGTGAATGACGCAACTTTGACACCAACGCTCGTGGGTTCGATTCCCACACAAGGCAAACATTTGTGTACATGAACATGTCTGTTTGTCTTGGTCTGGATGTTTTAAGAGAGGTAGGGCGCATCAAAGCAGCCCGTCTGGGGAAGTACCTCCACCTCGAAGACAACCGCAGCCAAATAACAACTCTCTAGAGGGTTGTTGAGTTCCTGCATGTGAGTGTGGTCAGCAGTAAGCTCCCAAGGAGTTGCTGTGTAAGCAGCAGAGGAGGCATCGCGCGAGTGATACTTAATATATCGCAAGCGTTAATAGGCTACGGTACCAGCTTTACATCAGGTTGAAAATCAAAATCAAATCAAATCAAATATTATATTCGCAGAGAACATGGGTAATGGGTTGGCCGTATGCTTGAATGCTTCCCGACGTAGTATACAAAAACATATTTCATTATATTTGTTGCTAGAGAAAAACAATCATTACGAGACACAGGTAGACGAGTGATATCAAATAGATTCTGTTTTTACCATTGAACCCTAAAAAGGTTCATTATACAATGTACTGGAATCCCACGAGTGAAAACAAGGCTTTAAAAGCATTTAAACTTATTACAAAGAAGTAGGCGAATATTACTTGAAATTAATTTAACCATTTTTGGAGAGAAATTTCTTTAAAAGCTCTGTATTGATTTGCATTTCAACTCTTACCTTATCCTTCTCAAAGTTGATTGACTGATAATATTAGAACTTTTGAGGGCTGACCCTTCATCGTTTGAAATCAATCACAATTTGAGAATGAACTCCGAAGTATAGAATGGGATTCTCAATCATGTTCTGACACGCGAAGTTATAACGCAGTTACTGTTGCCGTCAGATAAAGGTTTTTTTGAGGTCATGTTTCGTACTTCACGTGCTGCGAAGGCGGGGATGAAAATAATGGAAGGAAGAAAAGACACAAAAGACACAGGGTCTCTGCCATTTTGTTTTCTTACGTTCCTCTTTTCTTTCACGAGTGTGATGCGAAATGAAACATGGAAATTCACGCAACGCAATACAGAGAAATATACTCATATTCAGCCATTGCGTGCCGAGCGGTTTGATCGAACCATGCACGTTATTGCAATAGGTATATACGACGTTTGACGGGTTAATAAAACACTGAGGAGTCGTTGCGCGTGCCGTTCGAACCGAACACGCAGGTTAAGCTAAGTCGAACTTTCGACCGCAGCCTGTTCATGGATGGGACTATCTCGATCGAGTGTCTCCGGTTTCGGAGGGCACGTTGACCATCGGTCCCGGCTGTTGTCGGTAGATGACAGTCGTTAAGCTAAGTCGGTGGCCCTCGGGCGGCTTGAAAACACTGGCCTCCGCCAATCCGCATTTGAGCAGCGTGGGGAAGAATGTTCTAAATCCCTTCGGTTGAAGGGACACCCGTATCCCTGCAGTGGGATGAGTAAGGGTTGATGTGGTGTGTGGTAATAAAACACTAATATTAATATATAATATTGAAAGAAGAAAGAAAAGTTATGAAAGAAGTGTATCAAGGAAGAGTGAATGGAGATATCGTTAGGAGCCGCCCTAGACACATGTAGATCAAATTGCTGATGTTTCTTTTTCATACAACGTCGGAAGGCATTCAAGCATACGACCCACCTGATGTAAAGCTGTTACCGTAGCCAATAACTATTAGCCAATAATTAACGCTTGTAATATATTAAGTCTCACTCGCGCGACTCCTCCTCTGCTGGTTACACAGCAACTCCTTAGGAGCTTACTGGTGACTTTACCGTAGCCAATCACTATTGTAATTAACGCTTGTAATATATTAAGTATCACTCGCGCGATTCCTCCTCTGCTGGTTACACAGCAACTCCTTAGGAGCTTACTGGTGACTTCACTCACACGCAGGAACACAACAACCCTCCAAAGAAGTTGTTATTTGATTGCGGTTTTCTGTGAGGTGGAGGTACTTCCCCAGACGTGCTGCTTTGATGCATGGTGTTTTATCAGAATGCACAATCAAGAGCCCTAGGGACCGGCGAGCATGCATTAAAAGAGCTATGAATGTTAAAGAAGAGAGTAAGATGCGTCTTATGACTCTCAGTTCTCTCTCTCTCTCTCTCTATATATATATATAAAGTTACATACATGTTATAAAAATACGTATTTCATTAAAAAATTTTAATAATCTTTTTTTAGCGTTCTTGGGACCCAAAAGCCCGGCTATTTTTGGGGCTAATTCTGTTTTTTTAGATATAGCAACTCTAAACGTGTGTGATAAGACGTATAGACATAGGATTTTGAATTATGTTAATTAATATATTTGTCAGACATGTTGGAGATGTATGGTTAAGCAAATTAAAATATGTGGTAAGGTGCGTACTCTATTCTAAAAGCGGCTAAGTTGAACTCTTGGCGAGCTCGGTAGCGCAGTGGTTAATACTGACTTTAACACCAACACTCGTGGGTTCGATTCATATACATTCACATAGGACAAATATTTGTGTGTTTGTCTTGGTCTGGGTGTTTTTACGAGAGGTGCATCAAAGCAGCCCGTCCGAGGATGTACCTCCACATCACAGAAAACCTCAGCCAAATACTTCCTACTACTCCCTAGAGGGTGTTGTGTTCCTGCGTGTGAGTAGATTTCCAGCAAGCTGCTAAGAAGTTGCTGTATAAGTAGCGTAGGTGGCACCGCGCGTGTAATACTCAATGTATTGCAATCGTTTATAGGTTATGCGTATGTCTCCCGACGTAAAAAAAAACTCATACTTGAATAACGCCTGTAAAAAAATCTAAAAAACACGTTTCGTGGTTTCGCTGCTTCTCTGGAACAAACTGAACTTTAGAATGTAGAGTTTATTTATTAAAATGCTCCTACATTTTATCTATCTTTTTGTACCTTTTTGCTGCTCTTCACATCTTTTTTTTCTATAGCTACCATGAATTTGGTACATCTCTTTATCCTATTTGTAGATGTCTAGACTGGTTAGTACAGGTCACGCTTCATCCCAATCAATAATATTAACTCAGTTAAGTGGCAACATTAAAATGATTAATACCAGAGCGTACCCATCGAAAATAGATTAACCCATTCCCCTCAATCGATGTGATAAACCGGCTCCGCTTGATTGAATTAACCCTTTGAAAGGTATACCTTTACATTGTACATATAATGGATGGGGTGTGAAAAACAAAATCCTTATAGGGATGTAGCTACGGAGTTTCCTAGTAGTTGTAAATCAGAGTATGCTCAATTTGCTGCACTGTTCCTTATTAAAAGGTAGAGCCCGGTATATGGTATTAATAAAGCCACTTTTCTTTCGCTTTCAGATTGAGTTCGCAGCGAAGACGAATAGTCTGAAAGATAGTGTCGATGTTAAGATAAGAAAAGGGACGCCCCTCATGCATGATGTATATGAACCACGAAAAAGTCTTTGATTCGGTTGACACAGGAGTATTGCTACAGTCTCTCCAGCGATGCCGAATTGACTATCGGTACATTGACGCGTCGAGTGCTTATACAGTAAGGCAACCATCCATCCAAGTGATGTTACCAGTGAGATCATAAGGAGTTGCTTTATTAGCAGCAGGTGTGGGAACGTGCGGGTGATAATCGCAAGCATTCGTAACCTACGTAACCTGTTAACATCAAGTAAGCCGTACTGTTGTATGCCTCCCGACGTTCTATAAAAAATATAAATAGAGCTGTGAAATAAAGCAAACATCAGCCGTGGAGTTTTTTTATTTCTATCTGTTAATATTGGCACAGCTCCGCTCCTCATCGCTCTTTCCCACTACAGAGGACAGGCAGCATAAGTTATAATAACGCTCTTAATGATGTCTCTACGTGTGTCCAACACCGCGCACGTCTATCAAATGACCGAGTTTATTATTCATAAATTTGCAAGAGACAATAAAGCGCCGGCCTCAACTTTATTAGATTACTCATAACCTAATAACTTAAAATTATATATCACATAAACCCTTATTTGTCTGTCCTAAACAAGGCACATTTTTAACAGGATAACCATTGGGGCGGACATGCATCCACGCTGAAACCTCGTGGTCGCGCGTAAAAAATAGATATGACGCTTATATTAAGGCTCACCTCGATGTATCAGCGACCTTGGCATGAGACATACGGCTATTGCGAATACCCAACAAGCAATGTTACATCATCGTCAATTGGTAGGTCAGTATGGAGAGTGGCTCATTTTCGCATTTAGAGCCAAATCAACTGAGACTCTGGCATAAGAAATCCTGTGAAGAGTATTGGTAATCGTTGGGGATGGTGGTGATTCTTGTAGAGCAAACAATATTACTATCTTTTCAATATGATTTATCTTTAAAATATATGATATCGACTCCACTGCATATATGTGGCATCTCCGTAATTAAGTACGCAGTATTACCAGGTAGAGTCTTTAGTCCACAGTCCAGATATAAGAGGTTCAATAATTTACGATCTTTTTGATAGGAGTGAGTGAAAGGGAGTGAAAGTAGGAACTTTTACCACAATTCGGGACCATCAAAAACGCGAACCACATTACTGAACATGCGAGGCAATTATTTGCCATCCATTATGCCTGTATGTAGTTATCCACAGTGGTATTAAGCCACTCATTTTTTCACCTCGACCATAAATTTGGTGAAATCCCACGATACGAGTTACATAAATCATTCTATATGACGTTATATTTCATGACTTCAGACAAATACGTCATTTATTAATGTTATGACGTCATCGCATGTGACAACATTATTTGATATATAAAAAAAACTGTTTACGCTTTAGTTTCTATTTTTTTTACAGGACCCAATTGCAATACCAATGTAGAAGTACAAAGTTCTATTCGATTGTTGTGTTTCTTCTTCTTAGCGTTATTCCGTTTCCTAATCCATTAGGATAGGTCCGCTACCTAAGTCTAAGGATTGGGCGGAGATACCGATTTTTACATGAAGCGACTGCCGTCAGACCTCGACAATCCGGAGGGAAAATCAGACCTTTCTTAGGTTAGGTGGGAACCTAACCTAAGAAATGTCTGGTTTCCCTCTGGATTCTTAGGTTAGCTCATACGTCTGTCGAAATATAATTTATTGGACGTGCGGGCTTCCTCACGATGTTTTCCTTCACCGCCGAGCTAGCGATAATTACAAATTACAAAATGTACATAAATCCAAAAACACGAATTTAGCGGTACATGCGGGGATTCGAACCGGGGATCTGTGTCAAGGCCGGTTTTTTATCCACTAGGCCATCACTGCTCCACAATTCGATTGCTGCGTTTCATGAGCACATATTTACAATCCAGACTTGGCCTACTCTGTCCGTCTTCTTCTTAAGTTGATGCCGTTTTCTAATACATTAGGATTGGCGTCCGCTACCTAACTCTAAGAATTTGGAGATGTTATCAGACCTCCACAACCCAGTGGAAAAATCAGACCTTTCTTATGTGAGGTCACATTTTATGGACGTGCGAATTTCCTAACGATGTTCTGTACATAATTCGAAAACACGAATTTAGGTATGGCAGAAGAAGCATCAAAGTTTTTTTTTAATACGACGTCGGGAGGCATTCAAGCATACGGCCCACCTGATGTATTAACACTTGTAATATATTAAGTGTCAATCGCGCGATGCCTCCTCTGCTGCTTACACAGCAATTCCTTAGGACTTTACTGGCGACCTCACTCCCACACAGGAACACAACAACCCTCTAGGGTGTTGTTATTTGGCTTTGGTTTTCTGTGAGGTGGAGGTACTTCCTTAGACGGTCTGCTTTGATGCGCCCTACCTCTCTTTAAACATCCAGACCAAGATAAATAGACATGTTCATGCACACAAATGTTTGCCTTGTGTGGGAATCGACCCCACGAGCGTTGGTGTCAAAGTCGCATCATTAACGCGACTGAGCCACCGAGCTCGTCAAAAAAGTAGGGTCAGCGCTGTTGAAATGAGAGCGCTAAGGAGTATGTGTTGAGTGAGAACGATTGGAGTAAGAAATAGCACGATGCGAGAATAATGTGGAATTACCGATGATGAAGTGACAAAAATTGAAAAGAGTATGCTGAGGTGGTACGGACATTCAGAAGGAATGGATGACAAAAGAGTTGGGGCGCCCTAGACGCACACATTTAGATCACATAGCTGATGTGCTGAAAAAGGGCCAAATGAAAAGCGAGCGCTAAGGAGTAGGTATGTGTTGAGTGAGAACGATTGGAGTAAGAAATAGCACGATGCGAGAACAATGTGGAATGAACGATTTGATTTGATCACATTTAGATCACATAGCTGATGTGCTGAAAAAGGGCCAAATGAAAAGCACCCGAAATCGAAGATCATGCCATGAAGAGGTTGATGGAAGAGGCGAGAGAGATATATTTGGGTTGGTGCACCTGACGTTCCTTAGTCTCTACCTACCTCAATGGGAGACAAGCGTGATGATGTATGTACGTATGTATGAAATTAGTGGTATACGCCTAGATTCGAATGAGAGACCTATTGTTCAACAGGGCGGTTATCACAACTCCTATCTTCTCTTGCCTGTCTATGGAATACAAATACAATTTATGGCAGGATGCCACCTCTGCTGCTAACACAGAAACTTCTTGGGATCGTACTGATGACCTCACGCACACTTAGGAACTGGTGGCACCGCAACCAAATCGGTTTTCCTGTGAGGTACTTCCCCAGATGGGCTACTTTGATGCACCCTACCTATCCAAAACCACTAGACCAAGACAAACAGACATGTTCATGAACACAAATGCTTATCCTGTGTGGGAATCAAACCCACGAGCATTGGTGACAAAGTCGTGTTATTAACCACTACGTCACCGAGCCCTTTAGAAATGTGAACCGCATGCACCCGCCACCGTTGCTACCCTTGGCTGCTGCGGTTGTCTTTGCGATACGTGTTTCGCCTCTCCACGAGTCATCCTCATGCGCTGTAGATGTTAGTCGTTAGAATAACATGCTACGAATGATAAATGCATAGTATAAAAAAACTGGTTGCACTCCGGGAGTGCCGGCAGAAGTGAAAACTTGAACATGCGGACCAAACAGCGATGTTGATAAACTACGTTGAACGAAACGCGTAAGCGCCAACAATTTCATGGCGCTTACAACGTTTTGGTCTCGAGAAAATAATGCCCTAAGAACGATCTCGCGCTTCATGTTTTAATTGTTTAATTAAAGGTAACTAATGTTTTAGCGCTGCAGCGAACTTAAGTTCTAATTCTCACCAAAGCCTTACGGTCAGGATCACGTGTCCTGACGCGAGTTTAACATTTTTTACTCATCTCAAAAAGTGCACAACGCCGCTAAAGAAGTTTTCACTTCAAAAAATTATGTATGTATGTATTATTTGGAACAAGTCCCTTGCGGGGTAGGCAGAGAGTACCGAACATTCCTTATGCACCTAACCCGCTTCGTCCATATTCATAGCTCTTTTCATGCACGCTCGCCGTTACCTAAGGCTCCTGACAACACCTTCTTATAAATCGTGACCAATTTGGTTATGGTAGTAAAGAAATCTCGTATCATTAATCCATATACGAAAAATAGTCAGTTTCTGAGCCCCGTATGCGTCGATAAATTGGGATTGGGTATTAAACCCCATCTCCCTACATTCTGCTAATGCATAACCATTAACTGTGGACCGGGGCGATATTCCTTTTCAGATTTTCCCGCTTTATTTCAAAGGTTCCGTAGCAAAAAAGGAAAAATGGACTATGTGTCATTTTATTTATATACAATGTTGAGCTAACACAGCAACTTCTTAGGTGCTTGGTGACCTCACACACTCGTAGGAATACAACAAACCTCCAGGGAGTTCTTATTTGGCTGCGGACTCCTGTGAGGTGGAGCTACCTCCCAAAAATAATTTGATGCGCCCAACCTCTCTCAAAACAACCAGATCAGGAAAAACAGATATGTTGAGCAGTCAGAACCCGTTATATACGTTTTCCCATACATTTTGCGGTCGTATTCGACCACCCGGGTTTCGAAGGGTTAATGCCGACAAATGTTTGTCCTGTGTGGGGATTGAATCCACGAGCGTTGGTGTCAAAGCATTACTAACCGCTGTGCTACCGAGTTGGTCGAAATGAAGTTATGTCGACGTGTATACGGGCGGTTCCGTGGCAGTACATACGGCATTGAGTATTACAGAAATCGAGAATAATCAGCATCGTCATCATCTCAGCCCGTATTAGTTCACTGCTGAACATAAGTCTCGCCTCTAGAGAGCCACTCCTTGGCACCTGCGTCCATTATGCGTAGCGTACGAACGCTTGCACCACAGGAAGTATCACTCACACGTTACACGTTATTCCTGCTGATTGGCAGAGCTGCGATAGCCAGCGGAGCCACATTACCCTCAAAATTGCCGTTTGGGATAGACTGATGTCATCCAGCTATGGTTTAGACGGTAATAGTGAGAAACTCCAAAATCGACACACTAATAGCTAACATATTGTAGTTTTGTATCCTTTAATTTGAAATTTAAATATTCGTTGGTGAGGAAGAACGGTTCAAAATCGTTCCAATTAGAAAAAAAAACATATGGGAAAACGTATGGCCGGCCACTCTGCAGTGCAGAGTCTGCACTGCACTCCCATCAACAGAAAAAGTAACAGCACTCGTCGCTAGATGTCGTACAGGGTTCCATATATTTTTTAAAAATTAAAAATAAAATATTTAAATATTTTTTAAATTTAAAAAATATCAGCTCTGCCTACACAGCTTGCTGTTATTTACTAGTAATACAACTCCTTACGAGCCTACTAGTTACCACGCACAACATCACTCGAGTGGGAGTTGTTATTTGGCTACGTTTTCTGTTAGGTACTTACACAGATGAGTGTCTTTGATGCACCCTACCTCTCACCAATACAAGCCACTCAGACCAATACAAACAGACATGTTCATGCACACGTTTGTCTTTTTTTTATACTGCGTCGGGAGGCATTTAGTTAATGCCTTCCGACGTGTAGCACTCGCGCGATGCCACCTCTGCTGCTAGCACAGTAACTCCTTAGACCTCCTGGAGACCTCACTCACACGCAGGAAAGCAACAACCCTCTAGGGGGTTGTTATTTGGCTGCGGTTTTCTGTGAGGTGGAGGTACTTCCCCAGACGGGCGTGTGGGAATCGAATCTACGAGCCTTAGTGTTAATGACCGCTACTCATGCTGTCTGCAACCTTATGTCCCTTCGAGTACGAAAAACAAATAGTAACTAGTTTTAGTTTTTTTACGTGTGAATGGATTAAGGACCTTAACAAACACTGAGCTTTCTTTACAAAGGACATTGGAAACTAACAGAGCGTAACAATTCCTAACGTTCACATTACGTCTAGACAGTGGTTCCCAACCATTTACTGACCATAGATGATTTTTTGTTGTTACCAACGGACCGCGAGCTTTAAAAAATAAAATCCTTCAGCCTAAAAAAAATATGATAGTTTGTAAATCAAAACTTAAATGTATCAAATACTTAAATCGTATGCTATAACTATTCTAGCCATAACTATTACATAGAAACTTTTCTTTTTTCAACTCTTTATTGTGTGAAAACGTGTGTTAAAAACTTCTTTCGATTTTCCGCCGATATACTCGATGGTTACGTACTCGATGATTTTAAGTTATCACTTCTGTCGGGCGTCCCGTGGCGCATACGTTTTTATGGACATTGAATAGGTCCCAGTGCTACAGACGAGCTCGGTGGCGCAGTGGTGGAACACGCTGTTACACTACTTTGACACCAATGCTCGTGGGTTCGATTCCCACACAGTACAAACACTTGTGTGCATGAACATGTCTGTTTGTCTTGGTCTGGGTATTTTCTATGTATAATAAGTATGTATTTACAAAAAAAAATGTATTTACGTATGTTTATCAGTTGTGTAGTACCCATAACATAAGCTTCGCTTACATTGGGGTTGGATGGCACTGTGTAATTTTTCCGAAAAAAAAAAAATGTCAATTTTGTTGCAACCTGCAGTAACTTATGTCTGTAGCGTAAAGCATGTCGGTGAGGAATATCGCAGGCTCTAGAATAACTGCACGGAAGTGTCAAAATCTTCACGCTTTTAAATTGTCGTTTACAGTTTTCATCTTGTTTTATATTTGCCAATATCCTAACACATTTTGTTTTGCAAAACGAATGAGTCGTGGCTGTTTATAGTATTTACCCCACAACATCACCACATAACTCAACCACGTGTGTGCGAAAGCATAATAATAATATATAGGAAACATCACTCGAGTGTTTCACCCCTACTACTGATACAGAAACTCTTTCACTAACACGCAGGAACACAACACCCCTCCTGGGTATTAACCAGCAGTTTTCTGCGAAGTGCAGTATAGTAAATGGTGCTTTGATGCGCCCTACCTCACTTAAAATATTTAAATGTTTCCAGCAATAAATATATAATCTGAAAGAAATGAGTGTGCTTTAGACCACACGACTGAAGTAAAACTTCGTTAGCTCCATAGTGTGATACAGACAATAGGCCTGCACTGTGTCTTACATATACGAAACTTAACTCGTTATGAGAGAAAGAAAATGTGTGGTCGCACCTCTCTCTCTTGCCCCTGCAGTAATATACGAAACGTAACTCTCTCTTTTTCTATCTTCACTAACTTATATCTCCCTCTCAACTTCCGTTCGCCTCGCCCGATCACACTTTTCGTAACGCTCTCGTCACGCATTCACCAGCTTCTCCCCAAGTCAAGCGTGCGTAAAGAAGTTTTACTTCAATATATTCATTCTTTAACATGATCACTCGAACGTCAATCCCAATGAGACCCGGGTCCGTTTCTCGACTTTTACTTCTCAACTTCGCGCATTCTTTGGCATCTCTTTGGTATGGTGATACCATTGGCACGCATGTCATTCCCTTACGACGTCAAGTTAGCACTTGTTGGTCCTATTCCTCCTACCGCGGCCCGGCTTGTTACTATGACATACCTCGGATCCGCCATTAAAATTAAACTTAACCACGAAACTAACGGACTAAAGCAATATTTCATTTTAATTTGTTCGCCGTCAAGTACGCCGCAAGACTCAATAAAAAACTTAATTATAGTCCTAAGAAAAAAGAAATAAAAAATATGCAAATGTGCCGCTGATAGCGTGCAATTAACATATTTTCTTTAGTACTTATTTTGTTCATAAACGTTTAGCGGAAATAATGAATAACTTTGAAAACTGAGAACTTGGATATTATATTAAAATAATAGACGCTTTATATACTCGTTTGATAAAAAACGTACAGCGAATTTGTAATTTATTTTAGATAAATACATATTTTACTATTACAGCCGAAGACAAAACAGGTAGTGTCTTTTTATGCTTCGTTTATTAAAAACAATTGTAAATTCTTTTGTTCAGTTTATTAGTGCGTTTAATTATAACAATGGAAGAAATAGAAAAATAATAGGACTACAGAATATATTCATTCTTATCAGGTTTCCTCAAATTTCAATAGTGATTAAAGTAAATTAACAGGAAAAAAAAACAAAAAATATGGATGGATAAACTCACGAAATTATTATATAAGTTATATAAATACAATATAATTGAGGTTAACTATCCGTATGTACTATTTATTTATATAAATTAAAATATTATTATTTAATGATGCCAAAGAAATATAACTTCTCACGCGCGTACATAAGTACACGCACCCATTTTCAGGAACACCGTTCCTATATGCAATCTATATGTTTGTCTGTGTATGTGTTTGTCTGTGTGTGCGTTTTTTTCTAATATTCGAATTTTGACTACAGATTCGGATTCAGCATAAAAAAGTAGAATAGGAATGTTCAAGAACACCGTTCCTATCTCTTAAGGAACATGATCAAAATGGCCGAGAAATAAAAAAAAAATGAATTGTTATATAATTGACGAGCCAGGTGTTCCTCTGGCAATGCAAGCTTGTGCATTCTCAACTGGTTTTTTAATTGATTTAAAAACTAAACTATTAATAATAATATTCTGATTCGGATGCTTGGATTTGAGAATATCTCAGGCTTTGACGGGAGCAATTCAAACACATTTAGATTCTATAAATATTGATAGGGTACTTGAATTTGACTTGAGCTAGAGGGTGAATTGTCTTCGGCCTGAATAAAGGAATTCAAGAAATATAATGAAAAAATACACGACAAAAACTGATAACAAAACAAAGGTTTCAAAACATTCGAAGGAATTGAACCTGGGAAATCATATAAAAGCTTAAAACCTTACATTATTACCGTTACACCAACTCGTCTTTGCGTAAATTTGTGAAATCGACTACTACTACTACATCTTAACGCCAAGTTCCTTACGGGGTAGGCAGAGGGAGCAAAGCACCAATACCACACTTACTTCTTTAACATTCATTGCTCTTTTCATGTGCGTTGGCTCGTTCCTAGGGCTTCTGACACCACCTTCTGATAACACACGACCAATTTGATCCTGAGTTCCTCGGCTCCTATGAATTGCGTTGTATATTTGTTTCATCTTTCTTTCAATGTTCAGTAAATTTTTGATTCATTGAATTACGTTATTCCAGTTTTCGTACGGGTATCAATTTGTTTTAATAATATACAACTCATATTACATGCTGATAATGTAGCTTTAATAGGTGTAATAGTTTTTAAATCAATTAAAAAACCAGTTGAGAATGCACAAGCTTGCATTGCCAGAGGAACACCTGGCTCGTCAATTATATAACAATTCATTTTTTTTTTATTTCTCGGCCATTTTGATCATGTTCCTTAAGAGATAGGAACGGTGTTCTTGAACATTCCTATTCTACTTTTTTATGCTGAATCCGAATCTGTAGTCAAAATTCGAATATTAGAAAAAAACGCACACACAGACAAACACATACACAGACAAACATATAGATTGCATATAGGAACGGTGTTCCTGAAAATGGGTGCGTGTACTTATGTACGCGCGTGAGAAGTTATATTTCTTTGGCATCATTAAATAATAATATTTTAATTTATATAAATAAATAGTACATACGGATAGTTAACCTCAATTATATTGTATTTATATAACTTATATAATAATTTCGTGAGTTTATCCATCCATATTTTTTGTTTTTTTTTCCTGTTAATTTACTTTAATCACTATTGAAATTTGAGGAAACCTGATAAGAATGAATATATTCTGTAGTCCTATTATTTTTCTATTTCTTCCATTGTTATAATTAAACGCACTAATAAACTGAACAAAAGAATTTACAATTGTTTTTAATAAACGAAGCATAAAAAGACACTACCTGTTTTGTCTTCGGCTGTAATAGTAAAATATGTATTTATCTAAAATAAATTACAAATTCGCTGTACGTTTTTTATCAAACGAGTATATAAAGCGTCTATTATTTTAATATAATATCCAAGTTCTCAGTTTTCAAAGTTATTCATTATTTCCGCTAAACGTTTATGAACAAAATAAGTACTAAAGAAAATATGTTAATTGCACGCTATCAGCGGCACATTTGCATATTTTTTATTTCTTTTTTCTTAGGACTATAATTAAGTTTTTTATTGAGTCTTGCGGCGTACTTGACGGCGAACAAATTAAAATGAAATATTGCTTTAGTCCGTTAGTTTCGTGGTTAAGTTTAATTTTAATGGCGGATCCGAGGTATGTCATAGTAACAAGCCGGGCCGCGGTAGGAGGAATAGGACCAACAAGTGCTAACTTGACGTCGTAAGGGAATGACATGCGTGCCAATGGTATCACCATACCAAAGAGATGCCAAAGAATGCGCGAAGTTGAGAAGTAAAAGTCGAGAAACGGACCCGGGTCTCATTGGGATTGACGTTCGAGTGATCATGTTAAAGAATGAATATATTGAAGTAAAACTTCTTTACGCACGCTTGACTTGGGGAGAAGCTGGTGAATGCGTGACGAGAGCGTTACGAAAAGTGTGATCGGGCGAGGCGAACGGAAGTTGAGAGGGAGATATAAGTCAGTGAAGATAGAAAAAGAGAGAGTTACGTTTCGTATATTACTGCAGGGGCAAGAGAGAGAGGTGCGACCACACATTTTCTTTCTCTCATAACGAGTTAAGTTTCGTATATGTAAGACACAGTGCAGGCCTATTGTCTGTATCACACTATGGAGCTAACGAAGTTTTACTTCAGTCGTGTGGTCTAAAGCACACTCATTTCTTTCAGATTATATATTTATTGCTGGAAACATTTAAATATTTTAAGTGAGGTAGGGCGCATCAAAGCACCATTTACTATACTGCACTTCGCAGAAAACTGCTGGTTAATACCCAGGAGGGGTGTTGTGTTCCTGCGTGTTAGTGAAAGAGTTTCTGTATCAGTAGTAGGGGTGAAACACTCGAGTGATGTTTCCTATATATTATTATTATGCTTTCGCACACACGTGGTTGAGTTATGTGGTGATGTTGTGGGGTAAATACTATAAACAGCCACGACTCATTCGTTTTGCAAAACAAAATGTGTTAGGATATTGGCAAATATAAAACAAGATGAAAACTGTAAACGACAATTTAAAAGCGTGAAGATTTTGACACTTCCGTGCAGTTATTCTAGAGCCTGCGATATTCCTCACCGACATGCTTTACGCTACAGACATAAGTTACTGCAGGTTGCAACAAAATTGTCAGAAGCCCTAGGAACGAGCCAACGCACATGAAAAGAGCAATGAATGTTAAAGAAGTAAGTGTGGTATTGGTGCTTTGCTCCCTCTGCCTACCCCGTAAGGAACTTGGCGTTAAGATGTAGTAGTAGTAGTCGATTTCACAAATTTACGCAAAGACGAGTTGGTGTAACGGTAATAATGTAAGGTTCTTAGCTTTTATATGATTTCCCAGGTTCAATTCCTTCGAATGTTTTGAAACCTTTGTTTTGTTATCAGTTTTTGTCGTGTATTTTTTCATTATATTTCTTGAATTCCTTTATTCAGGCCGAAGACAATTCACCCTCTAGCTCAAGTCAAATTCAAGTACCCTATCAATATTTATAGAATCTAAATGTGTTTGAATTGCTCCCGTCAAAGCCTGAGATATTCTCAAATCCAAGCATCCGAATCAGAATATTATTATTAATAGTTTAGTTTTTAAATCAATTAAAAAACCAGTTGAGAATGCACAAGCTTGCATTGCCAGAGGAACACCTGGCTCGTCAATTATATAACAATTCATTTTTTTTTTATTTCTCGGCCATTTTGATCATGTTCCTTAAGAGATAGGAACGGTGTTCTTGAACATTCCTATTCTACTTTTTTATGCTGAATCCGAATCTGTAGTCAAAATTCGAATATTAGAAAAAAACGCACACACCGACAAACACATACACAGACAAACATATAGATTGCATATAGGAACGGTGTTCCTGAAAATGGGTGCGTGTACTTATGTACGCGCATGAGAAGTTATATTTCTTTGGCATCATTAAATAATAATATTTTAATTTATATAAATAAATAGTACATACGGATAGTTAACCTCAATTATATTGTATTTATATAACTTATATAATAATTTCGTGAGTTTATCCATCCATATTTTTTGTTTTTTTTTCCTGTTAATTTACCTTAATCACTATTGAAATTTGAGGAAACCTGATAAGAATGAATATATTCTGTAGTCCTATTATTTTTCTATTTCTTCCATTGTTATAATTAAACGCACTAATAAACTAAACAAAAGAATTTACAATTGTTTTTAATAAACGAAGCATAAAAAGACACTACCTGTTTTGTCTTCGGCTGTAATAGTAAAATATGTATTTATCTAAAATAAATTACAAATTCGCTGTACGTTTTTTATCAAACGAGTATATAAAGCGTCTATTATTTTAATATAATATCCAAGTTCTCAGTTTTCAAAGTTATTCATTATTTCCGCTAAACGTTTATGAACAAAATAAGTACTAAAGAAAATATGTTAATTGCACGCTATCAGCGGTACATTTGCATATTTTTTATTTCTTTTTTCTTAGGACTATAATTAAGTTTTTTATTGAGTCTTGCGGCGTACTTGACGGCGAACAAATTAAAATGAAATATTGCTTTAGTCCGTTAGTTTCGTGGTTAAGTTTAATTTTAATGGCGGATCCGAGGTATGTCATAGTAACAAGCCGGGCCGCGGTAGGAGGAATAGGACCAACAAGTGCTAACTTGACGTCGTAAGGGAATGACATGCGTGCCAATGGTATCACCATACCAAAGAGATGCCAAAGAATGCGCGAAGTTGAGAAGTAAAAGTCGAGAAACGGACCCGGGTCTCATTGGGATTGACGTTCGAGTGATCATGTTAAAGAATGAATATATTGAAGTAAAACTTCTTTACGCACGCTTGACTTGGGGAGAAGCTGGTGAATGCGTGACGAGAGCGTTACGAAAAGTGTGATCGGGCGAGGCGAACGGAAGTTGAGAGGGAGATATAAGTTAGTGAAGATAGAAAAAGAGAGAGTTACGTTTCGTATATTACTGCAGGGGCAAGAGAGAGAGGTGCGACCACACATTTTCTTTCTCTCATAACGAGTTAAGTTTCGTATATGTAAGACACAGTGCAGGCCTATTGTCTGTATCACACTATGGAGCTAACGAAGTTTTACTTCAGTCGTGTGGTCTAAAGCACACTCATTTCTTTCAGATTATATATTTATTGCTGGAAACATTTAAATATTTTAAGTGAGGTAGGGCGCATCAAAGCACCATTTACTATACTGCACTTCGCAGAAAACTGCTGGTTAATACCCAGGAGGGGTGTTGTGTTCCTGCGTGTTAGTGAAAGAGTTTCTGTATCAGTAGTAGGGGTGAAACACTCGAGTGATGTTTCCTATATATTATTATTATGCTTTCGCACACACGTGGTTGAGTTATGTGGTGATGTTATGGGGTAAATACTATAAACAGCCACGACTCATTCGTTTTGCAAAACAAAATATGTTAGGATATTGGCAAATATAAAACAAGATGAAAACTGTAAACGACAATTTAAAAGCGTGAAGATTTTGACACTTCCGTGCAGTTATTCTAGAGCCTGCGATATTCCTCACCGACATGCTTTACGCTACAGACATAAGTTACTGCAGGTTGCAACAAAATTGTCAGAAGCCCTAGGAACGAGCCAACGCACATGAAAAGAGCAATGAATGTTAAAGAAGTAAGTGTGGTATTGGTGCTTTGCTCCCTCTGCCTACCCCGTAAGGAACTTGGCGTTAAGATGTAGTAGTAGTAGTCGATTTCACAAATTTACGCAAAGACGAGTTGGTGTAACGGTAATAATGTAAGGTTCTTAGCTTTTATATGATTTCCCAGGTTCAATTCCTTCGAATGTTTTGAAACCTTTGTTTTGTTATCAGTTTTTGTCGTGTATTTTTTCATTATATTTCTTGAATTCCTTTATTCAGGCCGAAGACAATTCACCCTCTAGCTCAAGTCAAATTCAAGTACCCTATCAATATTTATAGAATCTAAATGTGTTTGAATTGCTCCCGTCAAAGCCTGAGATATTCTCAAATCCAAGCATCCGAATCAGAATATTACTATTAATAATAATAAATTACTATGAGCCCCTATTGTTGCCTGATGGATAAGGTAGACGTTGTGTGTGATCTATTGTTACAATATCTACCTGTAATATGTAACAGAGTGAATGGGTAAAAAGGGTGCGATTTATTCAATTTGTTTATATCTTCCGTACGGAGATATGCGTGGAAATTTGCGTTTTGTTGAATCCCGCTGGAATTTACAACAACTCTTATGTCTGTGCCTACGTTCCCCAAGGGAACTCAACGCAAATTTTATTTCCCTGTAGCCAGGGGATTGATGCGATGTACAGTTGTTATATGTTAGTCTGGATATCAATTCCTTATATATAATTCGAAACATTATTTCATAACATATACAGAATACAGATAGAAAGAGGAATAGCGCGTATCAAAGCAGCCCGTCTATGAAAGTACCTTCACGTTATAGGAAGCCACAGCCTAATATGGTAATTATTCATCATCATTATCATTTCAAATACAACGTGAAAGTAGAAGGATGTGGGAGCCGAGGAAGGCCAAGAGACCATCATGACTAAATTGATTGTGTTTTATCAGAAGGTGGTTTATCAGGAGCCTTAGAAACCCGCGAGAGTGCATGACAAGAGCAATGAATGGTAAAGAACCAAGTGAGGTGTGTGCGGGCCAAGTCATTAGGTGGTCGGATCTCTACTTGCAAGGGATTTGGCGTGAAGTTATAGATATATAGATTATATCAGCTGAAGGATGTCTACTGCTGAACATAGGCCTCCCCCTTAGACTTCCACAGCGGTCAGTGCTGTGTTGCTTGTATTTATCTCTTCATCAGATCATCGGTCCGTCGTGTGGAGTGCCATACCGTGAGATTGTCGGCATAGAATTGCGCCACCCGCTCCCTCCCGTGGATGCTGCAGTAGCCGGCTGAGGGAAATACGTCGCCAGATGACGTGTCATCTCGTGCCTTGCCTTGTACTGCAATCACCAACATGCCTGCCAAGTGGTGATTATGGCAAAATTCAAATGACAGGATATATGCTCCCCTTGCCAACACTGCTTTCGCTCATCGCTTCACTTAGTTTGCTTCCCCTTTAATCTATGTATAACCAGTTGAGAATGCGCAAGCTTGCATTGCTAGAGGAACACCTGGCTCGTCAATTATATAACAAATATTTTTTTTTACATGCAATTTGATCTATATTGCTTTGTGTGCTTCCGCCACTAATTAGTTCATGCGGCCTAGCGCCGGCCGGCACCCACCCACTACTGTTAGTACGTGCTACATGCCGACGCTGCCATAGCTGCTCCGGTAGTCTCTGCCTCGGCTGCTGTGGTCGTCCGCCATCTGGTCCGACAATCGCCCAGAAAGGTCACACTTCGCCGAGCATCTCATAGAGCCACCGAGCTCGTTAGAACCTTTTAGAAATTACAGATAAAGTGCTTATAATTTTCCACTGTAATTTAGATAGTTGGTGTGCTGAATAGAGTGAAAAATATTCAGCTCGAAACAAAGACTTATGTTGTACTAATCGTCTGTACGTCAGTTCCTTTTGTATATAAGTAAACCATTACAATCAAAACCAATAGCGTCAAAGCAGCTGGACCGGGGAAATATTTCCACGTCACAGTAAAATACTACCAAATAAGAACTCCCTGCGAGTGAGTGGGATTACCGGTAAAATTTCAAGAAGGTACTGTGTTAGCAGCGGGAGTGACAATGTTCAATGATACTTCCGATATTTTAAGCGTTAATAGGCTAAATATTCTGTATGCCTTCATGCGCAGTCAAGTTTATTGGTTTGTGCTCCTTTGCCATCTTAGTGGCATTAACACGAGGTCGACCCTACCCCAAAACCCAGAGCCACTTTCAAAGTATCAACAAACCACGCAAACGATGTGGCGAGCCGAGCATTTCCCTAAAAGCGAAACTTCCATAATCGCGTTACATGTTCAAATTGTGAACATTTCCTAAATTCAGAATTCAGCTTTCACGCCGCCAGTTTAATAATCAATCCACTGATAAATAATTCAATTATTAATCCTGAACAGACATTGAAATATTATGTAAATTAATTATAGCGGTTTAGTTTGTAGGCCTATTTCATGACGTAAGCGGGTAACGTTGCGATTATTAAGGAAATAACATATGGAAAACAATGTAACGATATTACGTAGTAACTCAACACTACGAATCGGGACGTAGAGTAGAACGCTCTTATTGGCTAGTTCGCGGATCATAATCGAGGTTTATATTAAAACATTGTCCCTTGATAGGTTAGTCATGGTCTTCCTCGGCTCCTACATCCTTCCACTTTTGCATTGTATACCTGTTTCCTCATTCTTTCGTCCCGCATTCTTTCTACATGTCCAAATCAACGGAGCATGCCCTTTCTTATCGTAACACCGACACTCTCACTAACCTATCATGACCAAATGGGTCGCGTTTTATCAGAAGGTGGATGTCAGGAGCCCTAGAAATCGGCGAGCGTGTATGAAAAGAGCAATGAATGTTAAAGAAACGAGTGAAGTTAGGACTGCGTCTTATGGCGCTCGGTTCTCTCTGCCTACCCCGCAAGGGACTTGGCGTGAAGATATACATACATACATATTCTCCTATATTGGTCTGTAGGCTCGAATCTCTGGGATATTTAAGCGCTAAAACACAACGTTTTTATGAGCCCGGAGTGTCTTCATGCAGTCAAGTGGTTTATCAGTTTGTTGGGGTGACACACACAGGCTTCGTTCGACGCTGCGTAACTCGTGTGTTCAATTAGTCTAACGCGGGCATCGTCGCCAAAGAGTTACACAACAGCTTTTTAAACTACTATGTTTACTTTATGTTATACAGTTCTCGTGGTTAAGTAATAAAGGGTGAATTTCCCTATTCCCCCAGTGTACAATTATGCAACCTAATGCGAGCGCTGACTCACAATTGTATAATTCATAACTCAATTTACGTCGGGCTTGTAAGGAGCTTTTAACTAGAGCTTTTGTGATAAGTATTCATTTTTAAAGCACTAAGGTGACGAACAAGCATACGACCTGCCTGAAGGTTAGCAGCATATGCGCGCTACGCGCTTAGTATGTTTCAGTTACTTTCACAGCATTATGGCGTATGGTATACGTCTGTTGTGGGGTCAGGCGGCTGATATTGAGACAAATTTTATATAACGAAAAAGAGCCATTCGCTCTATTTATAACATGGGCCGTAGAGAATCACTCAGGGAACTGTTCAAAGGAATAAATATCCTCACAGTTATTTTTTAATACACCTATTTATGAAAACATAATATATGTCCGTAAAAATTTAGAGCCGTTTTAAACTTCAGACAACTTAGAAGTAGAAATAAGTTGTGTATGCCGGTACACGGGCTTGCTAGGACTGGTGGATCTTTTCTTGTAAATAGTATTCGAATTTATAATAAGTTGCTTGAAACAGTTCTGTCCTTTCCTGACAATATATTCAAAAAACATACATACACTAACATAAATTAATTGTTATAGAAATTGACGATACAAAAGTCTTTTTCGAAATGCGGGTAGATTAAAAAGGAAACTGAAACTCTGTAAGATGTATCTAAGCGCCCGTGAGGGCCTAATGGGAAATGGATATTTTTTTTTAATTGAAAACATCTTTTGCCACGTTGAGCACCTTGGGGATGGGGAAAAAGCACTGAGCTCGCGTGGCCGTCACGCTAAATACATATACATAGATGTGAGTGAAAAATTGCCTTGATGTTATTAAATTTTATAAAATTGATATACCACTCAGAACCCACGAGCGTTGGTATCAAAAAGCGTAACAGCGCGTTTCACCATTGCGCCACCGAGCTCCAAATTAACTAAACATTGTAAACTTAGCAAGAACACTAATTAAGCAAGTTGTAAGTCTTTGCTTAAAAACAGCTGCCAATCTACAGTACTTACTTGACAGTCACTAATTGTCACTTAGTTAGTAGTCGTTTAACGAGTGGCAGTTGAGCAGTAAAAGGGTTATCTGGCAGCTTGTAAGGGTAGCGAAACACCTGCTCAGATCGCTCGATCGAATTTCAGTGGGCTAATTACAAGGTACACCCACTCGCCTTCTGTATTCGCCCCTTATTATATTAAAATATCCATTTTTTTTTTGAAGTGAAAGCTTCTTTAGAAAAAGCGACAGCAAAAGAGACAACCACATACATCAATAGGATTTAACGTGCGAGGGAATGAGGTAGAAGGCATTATGCAGTGTTTATTACAGGGTCCGAGCGCCCACTGACCAATAGGAGGATATTTTAACCAATAAGCTCCGTCACATATCCGATCCGTTCCGTTTTGTTATTTCAAATCCATAATAATACATGAAACGGAGAAGTCTCTTTGTATGTTGTTTGAACACGTTAATCGCTGGAACTGATCGGATATGAGAAAATATTTTTACATTCGATAGGCCCAATTCTTGAGGAAGGTGCCTTCATTGTAATTGGGCCTATTGAACATCACGATACGAACATTAGAAGCCGAGAAAAAAAGAAAGTAGGAAAAGCGGCACCTACGGAAATTTTGAAGCCGAACCCATCATATGGAATCTCAAAAATGTGAATCACAAAAATAACAATACAACTATAGATAACTTCACGCCAAATTCGTTGCAGGGTAGGCAGATAGATCTGAACGACACGTGACTCGATCCTTACACACCTAACTCGCTTCTTTAAAATTCATTGTTCCATGCACGCTCGTCTCCTGACATGACCTGATAAAACACTATCAATCTGGTCATGATAGGTAAGTTTTGGCCTTCCTCGGCTCCTACATCCTTCTACTTTTGCGTTGTATATCTGTTTCGTAATTCTTTGAATAGCGTGAGACCTTTATATGTGGAATTTGAATTCAACAGCGTTTCTGTGAATGACGACATTTGTGAAGGTCTTCTTTCAATTTCTACCACCGAGGAAATTGAAGGAAACGGAAGCATCATCTACGAAGTGATTCGAAGACATTTCGGAATTAGTAGACGTTTAAATGTTTATACAAAAATATTGCATAAACATTTAAACGTCAGGAAATACAGTTAACGTCTGGTTTACAATCTACTGCCACGGCTGCATTGATCTATTGTTTGGTGTTTCCAATTTTAACGAAATCCTATTCTTTTTTCTTAATATAATAATTCCAGGCCTTTTTCACACAATACTTTTCATTTTATAACGTAGTTAATACTTCACTACTAGTAGGCGAATGGAAAAAGCAGCACATAAAGTTTATCCCATATATCTTGTGTCCTAGGCTAACTGAAGTAACTTCAGCCATCCCGTGACCATGGAATCTACCACGTCGCCGAAATATCGGGGAAAACTAATAGTCCCGTACCTACAATAATACTGTAAACAACCGTCAAAGTTTAAAATTATACATTGAAATAACTTCATAATCTACCTATTCCGAGAACAGTCGGTAATTCTATACGTAATTATTCAAATAGGTCGACTTACCTCTGTGCATAATATTCGAAGAATGCAACAAGTATCTCGATCGATCTAGTCATAGCCGCCCACATTTCGTGTGTCTTGCATTTTGGCGGCACCAGCGAAGGCAGGCGGGATGGTCCCTCCGACATAACACTTACATAATTCACACAAGAAATTCTATCACGAATGTTACAAAAGTTTTTTCGATATTCGTGTAAATTATCGATAAGTCCGAATAATTCAATTGTCCATCACTATTAACACTTTCACTTCACTGTTGAGAGTGGTTAGAATTTAGTAAAATGTTTTTAGAGATGTGAATATAAGTATTAAAAATGTTTTATTTTATCGTTAAAAATAATTGACTACAATATAAGGAAATGTAGATTAAGGCTGATAGTAGCTTTTCTTTAGAGCCAAAATCAACTCAATGGAGCGGCGCGCGGTGACTCCTTTCCTATAGCTGTGTAAAATAATCATTCCTTCTCGAAAGTACTCTAATAACAAGCAAACGAACGAATGGATTAATCACGGTATAACGTTAAGACGAAGAATTGAAATAATTTCTATATTACAAAGTAGAGATCCGCTCTATTTATAACACGAGTTTCGTGGAATCCCAAAGGAGCTGTTCAAAGAAATAAATATCCTCACAGTTACGTCTCAGTATATTTATGAAACCATAATGTATGCTCGTAAAAATATAGAGTCATTCTCATAATCCAACGAAAATTTTAGAAACAGGAGTAGATTGCGTATATCGACTTCCTAACACCGGTAGATCTTTCGTTGTAAATTGTTTTCGGTTCCACAATAAATTGTCTGAAACCGTTCTGTCCTTCCCTGGCAATGCTCAAAAGGAACATCAAAAATACTCTTAAGCCTCTTACAGAATATATGACTGGCAGAGATGTATGGAAATTATAGATATGCCGATTATGACTTTGGCCAACTAGCCGATTAGCCGGTCGTGCAGAGGCCGACTAATCGGTCGACTAGTCGGCCAAGCCGATCACGGTTTCGGGGATTTCCGTAACGCTTTGTTTGTACAGCTGATTCGCGCGAAAGTCGCAAAAGCCGGCGCGGCACCGCCTGCGAGCATGTCGGAACCTGTTTTATTATTGTTTATTTGTATGTAAAGATAAATAGAATGTGCTTTAAGTTTTTTTCGGTCTAACTTTATTTTTAATTTTTAAGGTTCCGTACCTTAAAATGAAAATCGGAACACTTACAGGATCACTCTGTTGTCCATCTGTCTGTCTGTCAAGACCCGTTTTTTTCAGAAATGTGTAGAGCTATCAAGCTGAAATTAACATCAAATATTCAAGTCTGCAATTCCTTCGAGCAGTAAAAAAATCTTCTAAGTCAACGCAATCAAAAGATACGGCTGTTTATGCCTCGTTTACACGCATATTTTGACACTCGCAAGGGGATCAAAACTTAAAGAAACGAGTGAGGTATGTAAGGACCCAATCTCATGGTCACACAGTCCTCTCTGCCTACCCCACAAGGGACCTGGCGTGAAGATGTACATACATACATACATACATGAAAGAAGGGCAAACAGGCAGTTTAAGTTATTAACGAAAATTATAGCTGGAGCAGTGATAGCACGGTGGGTTAAGAACCGACCTGGTGACCAACAGGTCCCCGGTTCCAATCCCGGCATGGACCATTAATTTGTCGGATTTATGTACACATTTGTAAAAAAATATTTTTTAAGAGAGGTAGAGCACATCAAAGCAGCCCGTCTGGGGAAGTACCTCTACCTCACAGAAAACCGCAGCCAAATAACAACTCCCTAGAGGGTTGTTGTGTTCCCGCGATAGAATTATAATAATAGGCACCAGTAAGCTCCCAAGGAGTTGCTGTGTAAGCAGCAAAGGAGGCATCGCGCGAGTGATACTTAATAGCTACGGTACCCGCTTTACATCAGGTGGGCCTCTCGACGAAGTATAAAATAAAAACGGGTTGCACACCGGGAGTGCCGGCAGAAGTGAAAACTTGTACATGCGGACCAAACAGCGATGTTGATAAACTACGTTGAACGAAACACGTAAGCGCCAAGAATTTCATGGCGCTTACAACGTTTTGGTCGCGAGAAAATAATGTCCTATGAACGATCTAGCGCTTTATGTTTTAATTGTTTAATTAGAGGTAACTAATGTTTTAGCGCTGCAGCGAACTTAAGTTCTAATTCTCACCAAAATCTTACGAATTTTCGGTCAGGGTCACGTGTCTTGACGCGAGTTTAACATTTTTTACTCATCCCAAAAAGTGCACAACGCCACTAAAGAAGTTTTCACTTCAAAAAATCACTTGCTCGGCCGTGAACTAAACATATTGTGAGGAAACCCGTCCAAGAATTAATATTCTAAAAGCCCTCACTTAATAATGATCTGGTGTTACTACTGGGTTGAGCAGCCCTGGCGGCAGTCGCTCCATCCAAACATCAGTATTTTCACCAAATCCTTAGGTTTAGGTAGCGGACCCCGCCAATCAAAAAAGAAGCCGGCATAAAAGAAAACCTAATTGAGTTCACCTATACATTGATTGGACGGGATATAGTCTATACAAGTTGTTGACGTCAAGTAAAGCGGACATTCCTTGTGAATTTTTCATAACTTTTTTACTGGTCAGAAAACAATGGCGTCGGAAAATGTGACACTAAACAAAAATGAAGTGCTTAATTATTCAACGTCGTGACGGGAAAGGTTGGTAGGGGAGGACAATCGTTTCTTACAATAGATACTTTTATAGTTTCATAGGCTTACGAAATATACTTTATTGTTATTTTTGAAGTGATAACTTCTTATGGGAGGGTAAATCGCTTCGTTACGTAACGCGTTACGGCGCCAATATGTCTGGCTTCCTTTTCTCTCACGCATACGACAGCTTTAATTACATTCAGATTAGTTTAAGTTATCACTTCTGTCGGGCGTCCCGAGACGCACACGTTTTTTTTTATACTAGTAAAGTACTAAGCATATGGCCCGTCTGATGATAAACAGTCACCGTAGCCTATGGACATTTGCAACACCAGGGGGTGTCACTCATGCGTTGCCGGCGTTCTAAAAACCGCTTCACGCCTTTCTTGAAGAATCCCATGTTGTACTCGCATGGAAATTCTCGGCTCGGTGCTGATTTCACAACTTGAGAGTTCTCGGAACAAAACTTCTCTGGAACCGTACAGTACGCGACCATTGCCGTTCCGGCGTGTGAGGGTGAACTCCCCGTCGTCGGTGCGGTTATAAAAGCTGTCGGCATCATCGAATAATTCTCACAACCCCTTGTACAATCGGTAGAACACAAAAAAATCGGCCAAGTGCGAGTCGGACTCGCGCACTAAGGGTTCCGTACCATTATCTATAAAAACAGCAAAAAAATCACGTTTGTTGTATGGGAGCCCCCTTAAATATTTATTTTATTCTATTTTTTAGTATTTGTTGTTATAGCGGCAATAGAAATACATCATCTGTGAAAATTTCAACTGTCTAGCTATCACGGTTCAAGAGATACAGCCTGGTGACAGACGGACGGACGGACGGACGGACGGACGGACGGACGGACGGACGGACGGACGGACGGACGGACGGACGGACGGACAGCGGAGCCTCAGCAATAGGGTTCCGTTTTACCCTTTGGGTACGGAACCCTAAAAAGGCAGGCAAAATGATTATGGTTAGTTCTGTGAGGCAGTGTACATAAAATGGATTAAGAATTTTTTTTTGAACTGAAAACTTCTTTAACGGCTTTTTGCACTTTTTGGGATGAGTAAAAAATGTTAAACTTGCACGAGTGTGCGTGTGTGTTTGAGTTTTAGAGATTTTACCACATACATGATAGTACTTTTATACTGATAAATAAAGCAATTCGTGCGAAATTATTCCCTAACCCATTCCCACCCATTCCAAAATATTCAAAAATGCACAACGTTGAATGTTCAAGTTTTCACTTCTGCCGATACTCCCGGAGTGCAACCCGTTTTTTTTTGTAAACACATAGTTATTATACATAGAAAATACCCAAACAAACCGACATGTTCATGCACACAAATGTTTGTCCTGTGTGGGAATCGAACCCACGAGCATTGGTGTCAAAGTAGCGTAACAACGCGTTTCACCACTGCGCCACCGAGCTCGTCATATAATGTTTAAAGCACTCATCGTAATCACCGAATTACTGTCCCTTATTTCCATCCGAGTTCCCTCCAAATCCCGCAGATTACGCGCCACTATGAGCAGCCCATACTGTGCAAGTAACTACAGACAAAACACATTTCTGGTGTTCAAATACTTTAGACTTATTCAATACCAGCTGCGAAACAGCGAAGCGCAAACTTACACAGTTACTTTTTAATAATGTAAGATAAACCAAATCTTGTAAAGTGTTCCCATTGAGTGTTATTTACCTTTATCATTTTATATTGTTTTTTATTTGTGTTGATCTGTAATTGGCTCTCTTTTGCCACATATGTTATATAATATGTTAATACAGCTGCTTGTCTTCCAATAAATAAATAAGTAAAATACATAAATAAATTATCAACAAAAAAGTCTACGATACTGTGTGTCTAACTATGGCTGTTAAGTGACAATAACCGTTCTTTGTTCAAATTAGCCAATCAAAACACGGGTAGAATCAAAACATTTATATCGTGAAGTGACATCTCTTAAAAACACCCAGACCAAGACAAATAGACATGTTCATGCACACAAATGTTTGTTGTGTGGGAATCGAATCTACTAGCGTTTGTTGGAGTATCAAAGTACCATAACAGCGCGTTTCACCACTGCGCCACCGAGCTCGACAAAATATTTTTTTACATGATGTAATTACAAACGGAAACGAACGTAATATTGATAAATAGAAAAGATAATGTTTTCAATATGTGCACTATAAATTATAACAAATTACGAGACGACATTATTAAAACCAGTTGAGAATGCGCAAGCTTGCATTGCCAAAGTAACACCTGGCTCGTCAGTTATATAACAATTCTATTTTTTTTTATTTAAACTTGTCGGCCATTTTGACCATGTTCCTTAAGAAATAGGAACGGTGTTCCTGAACATTCCTATTCTACTTTTTATGCTGAATCCGAATCTGAAGTCAAAATTTGAATATTCGAAAAAAAGCGATATCTTCTGTATTCAAACCAGCGATCTTGTCTATATAATTATATTTCGATATTGAAAGAAGAGTGAAAGCAGGAAACCGTATCAATGATGCATTATGCTCCGTGGCAACAAGCGATAACATATCGAGCAAAGCTCGCCTTGCTATCATTCAGGGTGTATTAACGCCAACATTGATGTACGGTAGTGAAACATGGGTATGGCAGAAGAAGCATGAAAGTAGGTCTACACCGTAGAAAGAGAGCGCTGAGGAGCATGTGTGGAGTGAGAATGGTTGATAGAATAAAAAATAGCACGATACGAGAACAATGTGGAATGAAAGTTGACTTAGTGACAAAAATTGAAAAAGGTATGCTGAGATGGTTTGGTCATTTAGAAAGAATGACAAATGAGTTACGAAAGAAGCGTATCAAGCAAGAGTGATTGGTGATGTCGGGAGGGGCCGCCCTAGACGCACACATATAGATCAAATTGGTGATGTGTTGAAAAAGGACCGAATCAAAAGTGCCCAAAACCGAAGAGCATGCATGAAGAGGTTGATGAGTGTGAAAGAAGAGAGAGCAGTATGTTTGAATCGATGCACCTGGCATTCTATAGTCTCTGCCTACCCCAATGGGAGACATGCGTGATGAATATGTATGTAAGTATGTATAATTATATTTTGAGTTTCTTGGAAACGGTTCTAACGGTTTGGAACAAATTTTGTATTTATATAAGTCAATTTAAATAATAAATCAATTTAATTTTATCTACACAAAAAATAAAGAAGTGGCATGCTCCGTTGGTACGGACATGTAGAACGAATGCAGGACGAAAGAATGACGAAGCAGATATACAATGCAAAAGTGGAAGGATGTAGGAGCCGAGGAAGACCGAGACTAACCTACCATGACCAAATTGGTAGTGTTCTATCAGAAGGTAATGTCAGGAGCCCTAGAAACCGGCGAGCGTGCATGAGAAGAGCAATGAATGTTAAAGAAGCGACTGAGACATGTAAGGATCGAGTCACGTGGCGCTCGGGTCTCTCTGCCTACGCCGTAAGGGATTTTGGCGTGAGGTTATACATAGAACTTTATCTACATAGGTATATTTTCCGAAAAAAATGCGTTTTCAAATAAAAAAAAACCAGCTATTTCGCTTATTATTATTGCGTATGCGTATTTGATCTCATAGAATTTACGGAATATCTTCAATAGTCACAAAGGTCGGTTCGAAACCCAATAATAGCATTGTCGGCGTAACAGCATTTTGGCACATTACCTTTTTTACTTCAAACGATATTCTTAAAATAAATATAAATCCGTGTATTTTGGAAACGGCGCTAAGATTTTGAATCACATTTTGCAGTTTTTGTACATAGGTGTCTTTCCTGAGAAAATGGCATTATTATAAAGATGTTGTTAGAAACAGAGATAGTCTGAAAGATGGTGTCGTTGTCGAAATAAGCAGTGGCATGCTCCATAGTTACGAAATGTAGAAAGAATGCAGGAACAAAGATTTACCAAGACTTACCAAAACCAAAAAGATTGTGTTTTATCAGGTGATGTCAGAAGCCCAACCCAAGCGTACATGAGTGGAGCTATATATGTTGAAAAAGCGAGTAAGGTGTGAAAGGATCGAGTGATGTGGCACACGGCTCTCTCTGCCCATCTACGTAATTTGGCGTGATGTTATAGATAGATAGATTTCTTGACAAAATGCGGCTTTATACAATAAATACGAAAAACACCGAGTAATGCTCGGTCACTCAGGCCCTGTTATTGTTAGTTGACGAAACCCATTGTTGACTATTGCAATCTCTTGATAATTATTGTGAGATTGAAACCAAATATTTGCACAGCTGCGCTCAGGTTCAATACTGCTTGCATTAATGAGAAGTATATAATCTTTAAGAGAGGTAGGGCGCATCAAAGCAAGCCGTCTGGGGAAGTACCTCCACCTCACAGAAGCCACAGCCAAATGCCCAGTGGATAAAGAACGGGCCTAATGACCAACAGGTCCCACCGGTTCGAATCCTGGCATATACTACTAAATTAATTATTTTTTGGATTTATGTACATATTTGTAATTATTATACACTTGTTCGGCGTTGAAGGAAAACATCGTGTAGAAACCCGCTCGTCCAAGAAATTATATTTTGAAATACGTGTGATATAGCCTAAGAAAGGTCTGGTTATCTCTCTGGGTTGTGAAGGTCTGATGGCAGTCGCTCCGTGAAAAAATCAGTGTCTTCGCCAAATCCTTAGGCTTAGGTAGG
This sequence comes from Pyralis farinalis, assembly GCA_947507595.1. Taxonomy (NCBI): domain Eukaryota; kingdom Metazoa; phylum Arthropoda; class Insecta; order Lepidoptera; family Pyralidae; genus Pyralis; species Pyralis farinalis. Next base: position 7,501,138 of record OX382263.1, read on the forward strand.
GAACCTGCTAATCTTAATGGATTAGGAAAAGGGTGAATAACGCTAAGAAAAGAAGAGTAACACTTACCAAGCAAAACCTTAAATTTAGAGCTAGGTATGGCATAGAGAGCATTAAAGTAGGATAACGCGGTCGAAATGCGAGCGTTGTGCAAAACTTGTGGCGTAATACTTGTACACCGTATTTGCAGTGATGATGTTAGAAACAGAGTTGGTCTGAAAGAGAGCGTCGGTGTTAAAATAAGAAGAGCCATGTTCCGTTGGTTCGGACATGTGGAAAGAATGCAGCAAGAAAGAATTACGAAAGAGATATACAACACAAAAGTGGACTGATGTAGGAAACGAGGAAGGCCAACACTTACCTACTATGACCAAATTGATCGTGTTCTATCAGAAGGTGATGTCAGGAGCCTTAGAAACCGAACGTGATGAGAAGAGCAATGAATGTAAAGAAGTGAGTGAGATGTGTAAGGATCTCGGTACTCTCTGCCCACCCCTCAAGGGATTTGGCTGAAGTTATAGATAGATAAATTATAAAATTTTATCAAAAGTCCTTTTCCGAGCATCACGAATTATATTTTTTTATATATATGTTAGAATTTCTTGTTTAATATATTGCAATTACGTTTAAAGTTTGATTTGATTTATACCTTGCTTGAAATTTTTGTGATCCTAGGTCACTTGCGAGTGTTATGGGTTCGATTTACGATTTTTTAAGATAAATATGGACAGATAAAACACAAAATTGTCTTTATAAGATTTTTTATATTCGGAGGTAAAGCAAAACGCGAAGCTATCTAGTTTAAACAACTCACTGAAAGACCTAATAGAGAAAAAAATAATTTTCAGATAATCTCCGTACGAAAGGATCCATTTTACCTTTGATACACGGTAGACACTAAAAAAAAATGTCTACTCTATATGCGTATACTACTCCACCTACGCAGTTGTAGCAACAGGTACAATGACCTACATAAACCGTAGACACGCAAAATTATGTAATTAAAAAAAAACTTTTTCCGATTTACGTCACTTCTCTCCTCGGGTTGCGAAGATTTATTCGAACAATATCAACCGTCAATTCACATACAAGTTCGAATTTTCAAATTTTATTTTTTTTCTCGATTTAACGCACTCCGCGTTAAAAACATCCGACCGTTGACAACAGACTGAGCGGCAAAGCTGAAGTTGCGCATGCTCTGTGCTGAAACTGTACAGAGCTTACAATGTAAGTAGACCTCCACTGCTTCTCTGTGTTATTACGAAATCGGATACTGGAGGGGTGGAAGGCTGAAAATTGAGAGGTTTAATTACGTTGGTCGTTTTACACAGCGATGGGCACATAAAACCCTCTTACACCTTAGGTATCAGAAGCCACAGTTGGTTCACATTTTGTTTCGGATTGTAATTGTACGGAATACGCAATACAAATGTTATTTGGTTGAGTGGCGGTTATTGAGTTTATTTGGCTGTCTCTTTGATATATCCTCAATATTAATATTATAAATGCGAAAGGTATCTCTTTTTGGGGTCCGTATTGAAATGACGAACTCAGTGGCGGAGTGCGATGCTAATTTAACAAGGCTCGTAATTTCGATTTTTGAAACGGTTGTACCGATTTTGACTGGACTTTCAGTGGCAGATAGCTGATGTTACAAGGAGGAACTTAGGCTAATTTTATTTTAGAAAACGAATTAGAGTTCTGTGGGCAATAATTAAACCCATGGAATTGTGAGCAAATTTCAATACCATGAGGGGTCTCTAGTACGAGTATATATATTTTACTCACTACACTACCGTACTTGGGCTGGCTTAGAAATGCTAATTAATTAGTTTTATTATTTATTAGTAAACATAAATGTTTAAACTAAGAAGTATAGGAACTCAATCCTAACATTCAAATAACGCTAGTTTGGGAGAAAAGATAAATAAATATGTATCTATTAACTAACTATAACTTCACGCCAAATCCCTTGCGTACACATGACTCGATCCTTACATAGCTCACTCGCTTCTTTAACATTAATTGCTATAAATATAAAAATATATATAAAATTTATATTTTTGCGATTGGGCCTCAAAATTCGAATATTCGAAAAAAATACACACACATACAAACATATAGATTTCATATAGGAACGGTGTTCCTGAAAATGTATTTACGTATGTTTATCAGTTGTCTAGTACCTATAACACTGGCTTCGCTTACTTTGGGGTTAGATGACGCTGTGTAATTTGTCCGACAATATTTATTTATTATTTATTCATTTATTATCAGAATAGAACAGAACTGGAATTCAATTCAGAATGATTTCTTTTATTAGACAATCGGCGTAACTTATTTCTGCTCCTAAAATTTTTCACAGAATATTGAAAAAAAAATTTTTATGAACACAATTTTTTATGATTTCATAAATGTACAGGATATTTTCATTTCAATAAACATTTACTTTAACTATATAAAATCGGACATCTGTCTGTTGGCATCTGTATTATGTAGGTAAGTTACAGATAAGTTCTGTTACAGTTGAGGAGAAGTCCACGGCCCCATCCGTCGAGCGGATGTTAGAAATCGATCTTCCAACTGTTTAAACTTTTAACTTGCTTTATAGGTTCCGTAGAGTGAAAATAGATTTATTCAGTTATCATCATCAGAGTTTCAGCCCGTCTTCCACGTCCACTGCTGAACCTTAGGGCTCCCCCGCTAGAGAGCCATTCGTCTCCATCCTGTACCACCTGCATACTCATTAAACCTCTTGAGTTCATCGTTTTATTTAGTGGGGGTTCGTCCTACACCTCGTGTACCAGTACGGGGAGGATATTGGAGATTTTTCTTCCCCAGCGGTGGTCGGTTCTCGAACTATGTGGCTGGCCCACTATCACTTATATAATGTTTCCCTTGTGCGGGAATCGAACCCACGAGCGTTGGTGTCAAAGTCGCGTCATTCACGATTGAGCCACCGAGCTCATCAACTATATATCTCATGAATATAAAGTTTAAACCAAATAAAAGTTAGTTAAACATTTGTGTGCGTGAACATGTCTGTTTGTCTTGGTCTGGATGATTTAAAAGAGGTAGGGCGCATCAAAGCAGCCCGTCTGGAGAAGTACCTCCACCTCACAGAAAACCGCAGTCAAATAACCGCGTTACGGTACCCGCTTTACATCAGGTGGGCCGTATGCTTGTACCTCCCGACGTAGTATAGAAAAAAGGTAGTGGGACAGCTACTCGTTAGAGGTTTACTGGTGACCACACTCGACAATCCTCAAAGTAGTTGTTATTTGGCCGCGGTTTTCTCCCCAGATGGGCTGCTTTAATGCATCCTACCTCTGTTAAAAACACCCAGAGCAACACAAACAGATATGTACATACGCACAAATTTTGCCCTATGTGGGAACCGAGCCCACGAACGTCGTAGTCAAAGTAGCGTCACTAACCACTACGTCACCGAGTTCGAAACTACCGAGAGTTATTGTCGTGGTCACAGAGTAAATATCCCTTTCTAACCTACGTACGGAACCCTAAAAATGTAACAAAGAACTGGGAATCCGACCTTCACTTGACCGATTTTATTTTTGTCTGTTTTTCTTTAGCTCTGACATGTACGACGTTCCTCGTCGGGCATTTTATTGACACCCTTGTCGTGGACGCGGGCTATTTATACTGTTAATAAATTGATAAAATGATTTGAAAAAGCCTTCGCCAAATATATATTATACAAAAGGGAACGAAGTGGGAGTAGAGCGATTTCAGGGGGATGCCAATAAATGTACATAGCGCTGATAGATAGATAGATATACTTCCTGTCTAGGCATACAAGCATACGGCCCACGTCATACTCTTAGACAGGTCTCGATGAGCTCGGTGGCCAAGTAGCGAAACGCGCTGTTACGTTACTATCACACCAACGCTTGTGGGTTCGATTCTCGCACTGGAAAAACATTTGAGTGTATGAACATGTTTATTTGTCTTGGTCTGGGTATTTTTAAGAGAGGCAGGGGAAGTACCACCGTTTCCCAGAAAAACACAGCCAAATAACAATTCCCTAGAGGGTTGTTATGTCCTGTATGTGAGTCAGGTGACCAGCATGCTCCTATCAAGTTGCTGTGTTAGCAGCAGAGGTGGCATCGCGCGATTGATATTTGTGATGTATTACAAGCGCTCATAGGCTACGATAACCGCTTTACATCAGGTGGGCCGTGTACTTGTATGCCTCCCGGGTTTGTATAAAAAAAGAGATCTGTTGTGAAACAAATAAATAATTTTTATCTTCATCTTTTATCTTATATTCATCCAAGTTCCATGTGGAGTAGGTAGAGAGAACCGAGCGTCACATGACTCGGAGCTGAAATACCTCGCATCTTTAACATATATATCACTGTTCATGCATGCTGGCTGGTTCCTAGAGCTCCTGACTTAATCTATCTGATAAGACGCAAGTAATTTGATAACAGTTGGTATTTAGTCATCTGCGTTTATAGAACTCCAGCATCAGACACTGTTCTTTAGAAATAACTGGGATCATACAAAGGTACCAAATGTATCCAAAATTTATTACTAGCAATATTAAAGCAACAAATTTAAGGGGGGCTTAAGTGTTACTGCTTTTAAGAACCGTAACAAAACAATGAAGACAACCCATAAAAATGTTAGAAATGAAATATTTTCATTAAAAGCAACAAATTTGGAAGGCTATTTGAAAGCCTGTTGTAAAGTTTAAAAGCATATACCTACACTACAAGCTTCTAATCTAACTTACTTAATTAATCCATTTTTGAAAACGACTAACGCGAAGATTTAAAACTAGCAGATTTCAGCCACATAACTCTCTAGTCTAGAGGGTTTTTGTGTTCCTGCGTGTGAGTGAGGTAACCAGTAAGCTCCCAAGGAGTTGCAGTGTAGACAGCAGAGGAGGCATCGCGCGAGGGATACTTAATTATATCACAAGCGTTAATAGGCTACGGTATCTGCTTCACATCAGGTGAGCCGTATGATTGTATGCCTCCCGACGTAGTATAAAAAAAATAGCAGAACCCCGCGACTTCTTCCGCACGCATCCCGCTATCACGTAGAAGCTGCTTTTCCTACTTTTTTCTCGGCTTCCAAGGATCGTATCGTGATCTTAAATAGTATATAATCTTTCTCAAGAATGGGCTGTTAAATACATTTTTTTTTTCAATTCCGCCAAGTTTCTGACGAGCTCGGTGGCTCAGTTGTGAATGACGCGACTTTGACACCGACGCCCGTGGGTTCGATTCCCACACAAGGCAAACATTTGTGTGCATGAACATGTCTGTTTGTTTTGGTCTGGATGTTTTAAAAGAGGCAGGGCGCATCAAAGCAGCCCGTCTGGAGAAGTACCTCCACCTCACAGAAAACCGTAGCCAAATAACAACTCCCCAGAGGGTTGTTGTGTTCCTGCGTGTGAGTGAGGTCACCAGTAAGCTCCTAAGGAGTTGCGGTGTAAGCAGCAGATGAGATATCGCGCGAGTGATACTTACTATATTACAAGTGTTAATAGGCTACGGTAACTGCTTTACATCATATATAAAACCAGTTGAGAATGCGCAAGCTTGCATTGCCAGAGGAACACCTGGCTCGTCAATTACATAACAATTCAATTTTTTTTATTTGTCGGCCATTTTGACCATGTTCCATAAGAGATAGGAACGGTGTTCCTGAACATTCCTATTCTACATTTTTATGCTGAATCCGAATCTGAAGACAAAATTCGAATATGCGAAAAAAGCGACATACAAGCGCACAGACAAACGCACGGACAACCGCACACACAAACATATTCAATTCATATAGGAACGGTGTTCCTGAAAACTCTGGAAACCGTTGAGCATGCGTGAGAAGAGCTATGAATGTTAACGAAGCGTGTAAGGTGTCATGCAGCGCTGATAGATAGATAGATATACTTTATAGATTGAGATATGTGCATGTCAGAATATTGCCCCAATATTTTATCATACCCATGTAGCTTCAGTTTTGAGATATTGTCTACCCATATGAGGTTTTTATGAATCGACTTTTTATAGCACAGGCATTGTGTGAATTTGAAAAATATATAGAAGTTGACTTATATATCTATCTATAATATATAACTTCGAGCCGAACCGAACACCACATTACTCGATCCTTACACACGTCACTCGCTTCTTTAACATTCATTGCTCTTCTCATGTACGCTCGCCGGTTTTTAAGGCACCTGACATCACCTTGTGATAAAACACAATCGATTTAATAACGGGAAGTAAGTCTTGGCCTCACTTGGCTCCTACTTTATATATGTTTCGTAATTCTTTCATTCTACATTCGTTCTACATGTCCGAACCGACGGAGCATGCCCCTTCTTATTTTAACACAGACACTTTCTTTTAGACCAACTCTTTTCCTAATATCATCATTGTGAACACAGATTACAAGCGTTACGCTACAAATTTTGCGAAACGCGTCATTTCGACCGCGTTTGTTCCACTTTTTTTTTATATACAAGCATACGGCCCACCTGATGTAAAGCGGGTACTGTAGCCTATTAACGCATGCGATAAATTAAGTATCACTCGCCCTATGCCTCCTCTGCTGCTAACACAGCAACTCCTTGGGAGCTTACTGGCGACATCACTCACACGCAGGAACACAACGACCCTCTAAGGAGTTGTTATTTGGGTGCGGTTTTCTGTGAGGTTGAGGCACTGCCCCAGACGGGCTGCTTTGATGCGCCCTACCTCTCTTAAAACATCCAGACCAAGACAAACAGACATGTTCATGAAAACAAATGTTTGCCTTGTGTGGGAATCGAACCGAGCGTTGGTGTCAAAGTCGCGTCATTCATAACTGAGCCACCGAGCTCGTCAAAATTCAACAAGTCTTGATACTTGAACTATGCTCGGGTGTAGTAGACAATTCGATAGAAGTAAATGTGATTATTTCGTTTGATAAGAACCCTCACAAACATGAAACAATTGACGGGGCGTAAGTGGCTCACCTGATAGCAGATGGGGTAGGGATATTATATTGATTTCATACCCCGAGGGTTGATAATTGTGTTATATAGGTATACACTGGGCTATAGAAGACAATGAGCCAATAAAATGGTCATAGGTGCGTATCCGTCTTTAAATTGTTAATAGATTCAGGTGTTATTTTGTATTGTAGACCGTATTCGCAATGATGTTAGAAACAGAGTTGGTCTGAAAGAGAGCGTCGGTGTTAAAATAAGAAGAGGCATGCTCCGTTGGTCCGGACATGTAGAAAGAATGCAGGATGAAAGAATTACGAAGCAGATTTACAATGCAAAAGTGGAAGGATGTTGGAGCCGAGGAAGGCTAAGACTTACCTACCATGAACAAATTGGTCGTGTTCTATCAGAAGGTGATATCTGGAGCCCTAGAAACCGGCGAGCGTTCATGAGAAGAGCAATGAATGTTATTGAAGCGAGTGAGGTGTGTAAGGATCGAGTCACATGGCGCTCGGTTCTCTCTGCCTACCCCGCAAGGGATTTGGCGTGAAGTCATAGATAGATAGATAGTGTTATTTTGTAGAGATATTCACATTGACATGCAAAATTCTTATTCGAATACAAAAGTTAAACACAAAACGTTATATTCATCACGAATTGAAATCTTTTGGATGCAATTTAAATACATAACCAGTTGAGAATGCGCAAGCTTGCATTGCCAGAGGAACACCTGGCTCGTCAATTAAATAACAATTTTTTTTTATTTGTCGGCCATTTTGGCCATGTTCCTTAAGAGATAGGAACGGTGTTCCTGAACATTCCTATTCTACTTTTTTATGCTGAATCCGAATCTGAAGTCAAAATTCGAATATTCGAAAAAAAAAGTGACAGACAAATACATGACAAACGCACAGACAAACAGATTTCATATAGGAACGGTGTTCCTGAAAATTACGACTTCGGATCGAAACAATTTCTACTTTTTTCATTCGTAAAATCACGCCATGTTGACTTGAAATATTCTCTCAAGCTTGTAGTGTCGCGCAATTTTCCCGTTACGCATATTTGTTATCTGTAAATTGCAAAATTAAGTAATTGTAACGAAAAAGATAGCAAGGTCTATTACTTGTGAATTTCGTGTGCATGAATTTTGTGTTGTAAAAAGTAAAGATTTACATATTATGAAAAAAAAAACAAGAGAAGTACTTCAAAACAAAAGTCTGTGTATTATTGCTTAGGAAACGTGTGTTGAAGAGATCGAGATACTAAGGAAGTTGTTTTTTAAATGATGTTTTAACAGATGCCAGGTTCGTGATACCTCAAATGCCTATGGAGATACCAGATATGCCAGATTTTACCTTCACGTATGGGCTTACATTCAGGATAGCATTTCGTAACACAACTAATAGTGAATTTATATATAATGAAAATCGAACGTCAGAAGCATTCAAGCATACGGCCCACCTGATGTATAGCGGTTGCCGTAGTCTATGAACGCTTCTAATACATTAAGCATCACTCGCGCGATGCCTTCTCTGCTGCTAACACAGCAACTCCATAGGAGGTTACTGGTGACCTCACTCACACGCAGGAAGACAACAACCTCCTAGGGAGTTATTATTTGGCTGCGGTTTCCTATGAGGTGGAGGAACATCCCCAGAGACTGCGCCACCTCGTCAAAGTTTTTGGTATCTATATGTAAAAAAATTCATAATAACTTTTTAAAATTCATCCCCGTTTTATACCATTGAAATTTTAGGATTGGGTCTGGGAATCCTTCCAGAGTATTTTTCAGCATAGTTCCTGAAACTGAGGTAGCTAAGATTAAGAAAATTTTAGAACGATTATAAACTTAAAACTTATGCTGTATGGGCTAAGACCCTTTGCCTTTAACCTTTGAATTATTTGAAGGAACTTCGATATATTTTTTTTTATTGGCGCAAATGGGTCTGTATGAGCCCCATAATGAGGATTTGTTTTGATATTTTTCTATACCATATTTCATAAGATAGTAAACAACGTCTGTCTGATGGTAAGTAGTTGCAGTAGCTTATGAACACTTTTAATATTAGGGGTGTACCTTGTGTATAGCCGATAGTAAAAACCTTTTCACGCTTTTTTATAGAATCCCATGTGCTGTACTCTCTAGGAAAAACGGCGATAGGGTGATAATTTAAGAGTTCTTGGTAGAATCCTTCGAGCAATAAGCGATGAAGTGAAAATGAATTCCCAGTCGCTGACGAGCAGTGCGATTATAAAACGACGCTGTTGCCAGAATATAGAACAATTTCTCGGAACACAACCCATTTTACAATTGGTAGAACACACTGAGGGAGGCAAAATCGCTCCTAATCTAATAATAGTAGTAGTAATCTGGAAGGGTGTATGAGCTTAGTAGCAACGACAATTGTCACAGCTTGTATTTGTACCGAAACACAAGGTCTTAGCTGATATATTGTTAGGATTTACATATACCTTTCTCTTTCTTCACTCATGTACACGGGTGAACAGTACACAATAATATGTTGTATACAAAGACTATATTTAATAATTTAAATACAGCGTACATTGTATACTGTTACGTGTCCCATTTTATTAAATAGAAGAATAAAATATGTTAACTCGACAAAATGATTACAGTACAGACAGTTTTATTATAAGAACAAACAGCGACGGGGATCCTAATGATTCAGATGAATAAAATTATTATTTGGATAGGTTGAATTATTTCGAATAAATCTCACCATAGAAAATTAAATAAAATTGAGACCTCATTTAAATTTGTCCCGCACTCCCTTTTTTCGCTCAAAAGTGGTAACACAGCAAATGTCATTTTAGTGAATCGAATTAAAAGTAGGACAAAGGTTAAAAGGTAGGTTAAAAGTAGGGAAAAGTAGGTAGGAGGTAGCTGTTTATATTTTGACGAGCACAGTGGCGCAGTGTGAAACGCGCTGTTACGTTACTTTGACATCATCGTGGGTTCGATTCTTACACAGGACAAACGTTTGTGTGCATGAACATGCGATGCCAGCCCAGCTGTTCGTCTTGGTGTTTTTAAGAGAGGCAAGGCGCATCAATGGAGTCCGTCTGGGGAAGTACCGCCACCTCACAGAAACCGCGGCCAAGTAGCAACTCCCTAGAGGATTGTTGTGTTCCTGCGCGTGTGTGAGGTCACCAGTAGGCTCATAAGGAATTGTCTTTAGTTCAAATCCTGGCATGTTAACGTCGTTTTTAGAAATTATGAGAAACCATAAAGAGATAATTAATATATTTCTTTTAGCCCATCTTCTCTTTCTCCTTATCTCAGATTGTACAGCGAGTGAACAATCTTAAATAACTAGAGTCGACAAAGGTTTATTTAAATATTACAAAAAAAAAATCTAGTACTTTATTAAAATTTTCAGTAATTCTGACCGCATACATAAGTTCGTTTATGGAGATTTCCATAATGAATAAAATTAGTTTAGCCTGAAGCTATGATTCAAGCTAGATTTAGTAAAAATAAGGAATAATAAAATGATATAATAAATTATATTTCTAACTTGCACAGTTTTTTTAGAAATCCTCTAATAATATTGATGAAGATTTTTTTGATAACGTCCAAAATTGTAAAATGAATTTTATATATAATGAATTTAAAATTTCATTTTCATTTCAAATTGTTATTCTTATATATAACTAGCGGGTCCGTCAGAGTAGTCCTGCAAGAAAATAAAAGCCAACGTACGGGGTTCAAATCCTGGCATGTCCCACTGAACTCGTGTTTTTGTATTTATATACATATTTCTAATTATCACATATATGACGGAAGACATCGTGCCAACCCACACGTCCAAGAAATTACATTTCGAAAGACGTATGACCTTACACCAAAGAAAGGGCTGGTTTCCGCTCTGGGTTGTGGAGGGCAGATGTCAGTCGCTCCATGTAAAATTCATTATCTTCGCCAAACCTAGAAACTGGCGAGCGTGCATGAAAAAAACAATGAATGTTAAAGAAGCGAGTGAAATATGTAAAGATCGAAATCACGTGGCGCTGGATTCCCTCTGCCTACCCCGCAAAGGATTTGGCGTGAAGTTATAGATAGATAGATTTTTGCCAAATATTTAGGCTTAGGTAGCGGACCCCTGCAGTCCTAATGAATTGGAGACGGGATAGAGCTAAGAAGAAGAATGGCCATGGTAATATACACTCTGTGAAAGTCTCTATTACGATTCAAAAAATACAAACCATTGATACATAGATGGACAAACAGAGGGATAGACAGACATAGAACTTTAATAACTATATATGCATACATAGAGATGGAAAGATTAAAAACTTGAACCGTTGAAAACTACAAAATTGGTTTCTTTAGAAATTACCTACAATATTTCATTGTTGTAATCTTCCATCAAGCGTTAATAACACTCACAGCGGGGTGTACAAAAGAGGCAGAAAAGAGGTGAAAACAATTGCTAGTAAATATAGCAAAAAATTCTAGGCGACAACTTTCAGCCGCCTTTACAATAACATGAAACCTAATTCTATTCCTAAGTCGTTTCCTACCGAATGGGTCGTCGTAAAACTTCTTTTTATGTTATCTGTGTTTTCTGACGTAACACACAGCAAAAACAACTGTAAGTTACTTACTTCTCAGATAAGTCCATGATTAAATTTTAGCAGGGATCCTCAAACTAATAGCCCCAAATTCGTACCTTAATAAATTTCCAAGAGGATTGTATCTTCACTCGCATATAAAAGAAAGCGCAAGATATAGGAACACGGAATTATATTTTATATAAGCTATACCAGTCTACACCAAGTCCCTTGCGAGGTAGGCAGAGAGAATCAAGCGCTACATGACGCGTCTCACCCTCTTCTTTATGTTATACTTCACTAACAACCCGCCCCGGCTTCTCACGAGTAGTAGAGCATATTATGCCTACATGTTTTTCCTGTCGTTGGGTCGCATCAGCTTGTTGCCTCAAATATGTGGATGTAGGTGGCGCTGTAATCGGGTTCTAGGAAAAAAAAGTAGCAAGCCAACGGCAACGTTCAGGCAGGACAACGTTTGTCGGGTCCATCATTTAAGTTATATGGTGGATAATTATAATGTGCATGAGATACTTGAGGAAACTAACGTATTTAAGTTGATAAAGATTAATACTGTATATCCGTATAATATCCGGTGAAAGCTACCAAGTGGCTTGACTTTTTCCGACATTATCAACAATTATCGTCATATTTCAACCGATTTACATTTCTCTGTCTATTGGTTAAACCACATGAAAATCCGTTCAGTAGTTTCTGAGTTTATCGAACAGACAGACAGACAGACGCGACGTGGGACTTTGTTTTATAATAAATAGTGATTATTTATATAACTGAACAAAAACAAGATATAAAAGAAGTTAAAATCTAAATTAGTCTAAGTACCGTTAAATTTATTAAAATTAAACAAACTAAATTACTCGTGTATAGAAACAGGCTTAAAGGTTAAATACCAAGTCTCATCTACCACGACCAAATTAAGACTGAACGTGTTTGAGAAGAGTCGATGAATGACCCCGCGAGGGACCTGACGTGAAGATTGACCTTGACTCTTTAGAGTAAGGGAGAAATTTGACATTGTTATTACATTACTATCAGCTTCTGAACGGCAATGAATGAACCTCCCAATGGGAGATGTATATATATATGTATGGTTCGTATCATTTCGTAAACATTAGGCCTTTTGCCATTCTGACTTTAATTGCCATTTCTAATGCCGCGGGGATAGTCGCTCATTGTTTCGTCGCTGTTCTTTAATAATAAAGAATTTGTAATATCTGTCGCGCAGAGAATCTCGAAACGGCACTTCCTGTTCGATATTTTCAGCCTTTATGTCGATCAACAAGCCGAAAGTTTTTATACAAATGTCCTTTGTTTCAACTTCAATCTAAATACAACGTTCGCAAACTCAACAATGCTATTGTTCGTACTTTAGGGAATTCATCAGAGCCTTGTAATTGATTTAAAAAAAGGAGGAGATTGTTTGTCGTTTATATTTTTTATATCTTGAAACTTATACAAAACGAGATCATACTTTGAACTGTATTTTATAATTCTGTTACTTTAAATGACCAGTTATTGTATATCTTTCAAATATGTTTCATGTTTCTTAGAAATGGCTCTAACATTTTAAGTATATATATGGAGATAAGAGAGTGAACGAAGCGGGTAAACCGATTCTGGATTTATGTATGGAACGAAACCTCCTCGTGTCGATTACTTTATTTCATCATCTATATATATAAAAGGAGAAGCTGACTGACTGACATATCAACGCAGGGCCTAAACTATAAGGGTTAGAGACTTGAAATTTTGCACAGGGATTCCTTTTATAACGTAGGGGAGCACTAAGAAAGGATTTTTGGAAATTCATCCCCTAAGGGGGTAAAACGGGGGTGCAAATTTAGTATGAAACTTTGCCGTTTTTGAAGTTATTCGAATGAAATTCAGCATGAAGGTTCTTTACTGAAAGGCATGAAACATGAGTAAAATATTTTTTTCAAAATTCATCCCTTAGGGGGTTAAACGGGGGCGCAAAGTCAGTATGAAACTTTGCCGTTTTTGAAGTTATTCGAATGAAATTCAGCATGAAGGTTCTTTACTGAAAGGCATGAAACATGAGTAAAATATTTTTTCAAAATTCATCCCTTAGGGGGTTAAACGGGGGCGCAAAGTTAGTATGAAACTTTGCCGTTTTTGAAGTTATTCGAATGAAATTCAGCATGAAGGCTCTTTATTGAAAGGCATGAAACACGAGTGAAATATTTTTCTCAAAAATCATCCCTTAAGGGCGGTAAAACGGGGATGCAAAGTTAGTATGAAACTTTGCCGTTTTTTGAAGTTATTCGAATGAAATTCAGCATGAAGGTTCTTTATTGAAAGGCGTGAAACACGAGTAAAATATTTTTCTCAAAAATCACCCTTAAGGGCGGTAAAACGGGGATGCAAAGTTAGTATGAAACTTTCCGTTTTTGAAGTTATTCGATTGAAATTCAATATTAAGGTGTCTCATTGAAAGTCATGAACCAAATGTTAAATATTCTAAACTAATAAGTATAAAAGATTTTCGTTTTTACCTACATTATCGGATTCGAACCTGTCGAAACTCTTCTATCTAGCGGGCCGACAAGTGGGCAACCCGTATGCAGAAAATATCTAACAGTTTAAAATTTAAAACCTCCCCGACAGTCCAGAAAGTCAGTTCGTCATTCGCCCTTTCATTTCAGTGCTGGACCAATTTTTACCAAACATAGCTAAGAACACTACAGACTTATACACCTTTCAAACAAAAAAAAATCTAAATCGGTTCATCCGTGCGGGAGCTACGATGACACAGAAAGACTCAGAATCAGATAGACACACACACACACACACACACCCACCCTCACACACACACTCACCCTCACACACACACACACATGTCTAACTTATAACACCCCGTCGTGTTTTCGTCGGGGGTTAAAAATAGAGGCATAAAATATATATGTATTAGTTTCGATTACTTCCAATTATTGCTAAGAGATGGCGCCATAAGCCAAATTGAAACGCGCTATGGTTTCTTTTGTAGCTCATTAAGTACAGACCTCAGTGATGGATGACTGATTTGAATGTTCTAATTCGTATTTCGTACTTCGACGTAGCGTAGGTGATGGTCACTTTGATTATTATAACAAAAAAATTTTGTTGCAATATTCGGAGTAACAACCTTGATGTTGCAAATGTCCATCGACTAGGCTGACGGCTTACCATCAGGCAGACCGTATGCTGGTTTATAAAAATATTTATGGAAACAAGATCTCCTCTTTCCATAATACTAAATTAAGAGATTGGTAATATTAAGAAATTGCCTACAATAGGACGTGTTATCACAATCTAAGGCGGATATCTATATATATAAAACTGGAGTTCCTGACTAATTCACTGACTCATCAACTCCGAAGCCAAACTCTTGAACCTAGAAAGCTGAAATTTTGCAAAGAGGTTACTTTTATAATCCTCACGAGAGTGAAGAGGGGCTTGACAGTTTGTATGGAGTTGAAAAATTATTTCAAGTTAGTGACTTGAAACTTTATACAGATACTCTTTATTAAAATCCAAAAAAGTAGTTTCGAAAATTCCACCCCGGGTGTAATGGAGGTCAAAAGTATTTCTTGAACTAAAGGTTGAATTACTCGTATTAAGAAATTGTTATTTTTTAAAGTGAGTTGCTTTAGACTGTAAATATACTCTCAATCAAGACGTCAAATAAGTAATATCAGCGTTTTTCAAAATTCCACCTTTAGGGGCTGAAAAGGGGGTTGACAGTTTGTATGGAGCAGAAACTTTTTGAAGTTAGTGACTTGAAACTTTGTATAGATACTCTCTATTAGAATCCAAAAAAAAATGGTTTCAACGTTTTCAAAAATTCCACCCTTAGCGAGGTGAGGTGAGATGAAAAGGGGGTTGAAATTGTGTTTGAACGAGACGCTAATCTATATTAATAGAAATGGAGTTCCTGTCTAATTCACTGACTCACCAATAGGTTCCGTTTGTAATGCATATGAGAGATAAGAAAGGATTTTATGAATTTCAACCCAGGCAGATATTTTTTTAAGTGGCTTGAAACTTTTATGTTTTTAAAATAGGCAATGTTGAGAATAAAGAGGCGCTTTGAGTGTATACAGCCAGTATCAAATAGTTAATGAAAACCGAACAGGCCGTGACATATCTTCATTACTACACAAATAAGGATATTTGATACTTTTACTAACTATTTAATGCCGACTGTACTAAAAAATAAGAAGTAAAATAAAAGTAAGTAAAACTGCTGAAATTCCAAAATCTACGCGTGCGAAGCCGCGGGCATAAGCTAGTAAACATATAAACGGAATGCCCAAAATGTGTGATTGATTTGATTTTGGTACATAGACGTCTCCGAAATACTATAATGGATACTTTAGAGGTCCAACTCTTGAAATGGACGATTACCTGGTAGGTTGTAAGAGGGTTTGTGGGATTTTTCAAGAAGTGGAGGCGCTGGCGAGTTTGCCCCTTCGTAGATCATGAAAGGATAATGAGCGAAAAATTGTAAGATGAAAGTGTGAGGAAAACGTATGTATACATCTGGTAATTTCGCTGACTTGCAAATGCAAGCCTTTCCGACTCAGATATGGATGATTGCTGGAAAGTTGTGAAAGAAGGTATGATGGATGGATGGCCTGGTGGAATGGGGGGCTTTAATACTCCGTAGCAAGAAAGAGGAAAGAATTGATAGATTAGATATCATCTTTGTCCCTAACTAACGGTACAGAAAGAAAGAATTGTACCATAAAATACCGAAACCAAAGCTTTAGTAAAAGAGAACCGTGAAAGACCAGTTATTATGAATGAGGATGAGTACCAGACGAAGAACTTTGAGGCGAATGCCAATCTCTTTTAAAGTGAGGTAAAGAAATCTCGGGGTGGTTCGTCGGCATCCAGTATGGACAAGATAAAGTTTATAGCTGGTGCCATTCTTGCTAACACTCAGGAAGTATCAGAACGGTGGAGTGAATGTTCTAATGGTCGATACGAAGCTTAAAAATGGAAAATCAGTGAGAATTGATCACAGCTCAGACGATCACACTCAACGATCATGTAATCTATGCTGGAGAACTAGAAGGATTGGATGGCGTTGGGATAACTTCTTCGTAGTACAGTGCCGCAGAGACAATCGCAGCAGTCGAGGCAAAGACGGCAAGCAGTCATGGCAACAACCTCATGTCAGATGCAGTAATAGTAGTGATTGAGTGCCGTCCAGCACTAGAACAAACTGGTGGTTGAAGCACATATATCATATGTATATATATTATATTTTAGTATAGATTCAATTTCCTCTCTATGTAACGCGTAAGTGCTATGTAATCGGTTATAGAAACATCGTAAACTTACGTTACGATATCATTCACGAAATGTATATTTTGCGTTGTATATCTGCTTCGTCATTCTATCATCCTCCATTCTTACTAAAAAAGATTAGTTACTTACAGATTAGCGCAACTAACTTAGGCCGAACGAAATCTGTCTGAACTTACCTGAAAAGAGAAAAAAATATAAATTAGGCAACTGGTACAGTCGGACGTTTGTATATTGCCCTGGTGTTAATTGACTGATGATGTATTATGATAGTATTGTCTTAGGTTTTCACGATTATTACACATTGAATTAAACAATTTTTAACGGAAGTATCGCGTGTTTATTTATTTTGTTGAACGTGATGTTTCGAATGCTTTGCAGCGTCCGTGGTCGCAGGAAGACTAAGATGACATTTGTCTTATATTGGTTATTCAATTATTACATCTACCGACATGGATGGATATACGTTCCGATTCACACAAAAATCGCTCACGGTATCTGAATGTTTTTGAGTAAATCTCTGGGTCAAGAAAACACCCTAATTTGAATAGAAAAGATGATTGGCAAGTACCACCTGCTTGGGATCTAGTTCTAAAAATAATCAAGTCACAAACCCAGAGATCTACTAAAGTCAATGACAAATGTCACTTTAGTCTTCCTGTGACCACTGACGCTGCAAAGCATTCGAATCGTCAGGTTCAACAAAATAAATAAAACACGCGATACTTCCGTTAAAAATTGTTTAATTCAATGAATTATGATTTTATAAAACAATCAGATCAGCTAGGGCAGCAATGACATGTATGTACTAAATTCATATACGAGTATATTCAATAAACTTATGCTTGAATAGCATTACAGTAATAATGATGCGAAGTGGTAATACTAAAGATACATTAATGTAGGGCGGAGATGAACTTACTGACAAGTTTCTTTACGAGAAAGCTTCATGGCAATTTCTGTAATTTCAAGAATATAGTATTATTAAGAAATTTTAATTTGTTATTTAGAATGGGAGATAGAACATCATTTTCATTATCAATATTTTTACACCGTTGAGTAACATTGAAGGTATAGTTAGCAAATAGTACTATATCCGGCAATTTGTGCACCGTGCAGGGTAGATAATTCACATTACATATACCTTAAAAATGGTCCCAGAATAGATGTCTGGTTCAGGTCGATATTATCTTCACCGTCTTAAATTGAACCTCTTTTAAGTTAACAGTTTACATTCTGTAGTTTGAATAAGATGCAAATAAATTCTGGGCAATGGGATAACTCCCTAATGTCAAAGTTCAAACTACAACGCCCGATGATTGACACAATCAAAAGCTTCGGTGAGATCACAGAAAATCTCAATAGATTTCTGCGATCTTTCCCATGCTGTAAAACCGTATTGAGCTTCATGAAAAATTTCATTGGTTATAAAATAGAGCCGCAATTGAACAAGCATTATCCATTCGATTTTTTTACGTAAAACTGGTATAATAGAAATGGGTCAGTAATTCCCCAGTTTACTCTTTTGCCCTGAGCTGAATAATAAAATCAGTTTACAACAGTCTATTAAGTCTGGGAACACACCCACATCTACACATCGATCAAAGATAAGTGTGGAGCTATTGGCTTAATAATAATACATTAAAACATTTAATTAACATTCCCCAATGATAACCTTAGTTTTAAAAGTTCAACTGTTTAAAAGTTTTAATTATTTCATTTGATTGTACTGACACGTGTAAATTGAAAAAGTTCGCACTAGGTCATACAATTCCTTTCAATAATTTAGCAGCAGCATATGGTGATAAGCTAAGGGTAGGAAGTCCCTACGGGGTCACTGGCGCCATTAAAACATACAGTAGATTAAAAAAGTGTGTGTGTACATATGTACGCACGTAAGAATTTATACTTCTTTCGCGTATCAAAACAGAAATGATTGCAAAAAAATGACATTCTGTAGTTTAAATAAGAATAACTTCCTAAAGTCAAGTTCAAACTACAACGACCGATGACTGACACAATCACGAATTATAGATTCATAAATATGTATAATAAAATAAGAAGAGACATGCTCCGTTGGTTCGGATATGTAGAAAGAATGCAGGATGAAAGAATGACGAAGCAGATATACAATGCAAAAGTGGAAGGACGTAGGAGCCGAGGAAGGCCAAGACTTACCTACCATGACCAAATTGGTCGTGTTCTATCAGAAGGTGATGTCAGCAGTCCTAGAAACCGGCGAGCGTGCATGAGAAGAGCAATGAATGTTAAAGAAGCAAGTGAGGTATGTAAGGATCGAGTCACGTGGCGCTCGGATCTCTCTGCCTACCCCGTAAGGGATTTGGTGTGAAGTTATAAATAGATAGATAGATTAATTTATTTTACGTGAGCAGCGTCAGTGGACCTCTAAGAAAACCCTTAGGAATTCTGTGGTAATGCCAAAGATATTGGGGATATAGTCTTCAAATAGATTTGTAAAACTGTTTGTCAGCTGTGAAGGTATATGTGATGCTAAATCGCTCTGTACTTGAGCAATGTGTCTTTGCGATACTTTCTTTGTAATAAAGTGACTTTGTTGTGGTATTGATAAGGATAAAAATCTTTATTTACCATTGGGCCCTCGCGGACACTTAGACACGTCTTACATTTTTTGAAATATAATCTTATTGTATCAATTTTTATCATTACTATTTGTAATCTGCTAGCATTTCAGAAATGGCCATTGGGAAGAAGAAATGTTGAAACAAACTTGTCAATACAGGTCTCTTTTATAATTGACAATTATGTTACAATAAATTCTCACCGGCATATTGAAATTATTACATAAATCTTTATTTATATTACTTGAGTGCCGTAAGTTGTGGGCCTTTAAGGAACTCCTTATTGGCTTATAAAGAGCCGATAATTAATTTAGCAATTAATTATCGGCTCTTTATAGTAGTAAATCACCATTTAAATTTACTGGAAATTTAAAATTGAGTAATTTATTTGAGGTTATTGTGGTAAATAATTATTTTTCAAGTAAGATTTATTCCATTTCAGTTCATATGAATCACAAGTAACTCGTCAACTAAGTTGTTTGCAAGTTATGCCCGCAGTAACTTTATTATTTAAACTTGATATTGATAGGATTTCAGTATATCAATAGTCTAATGACTTATGGCAACAGTTAGTTAAATTTAATTTAATTAATTTAAATGCCTTAATTTTGCAATGCCCTCACAGGGCTCATGTTACGGCTACCATCACCTTAATGTACCACATGAAAGCAATAAATGAATTTGAATTTTGAATTTAAGAAATTAATATATAGATAAGTAATATAGGTGTACCATACGTGATCGAAGATATATTTTTTTATATCACTAATAAGCATACGAAATGCCTCAGAACATTTGCATATATCAGTGGTACTTATGTGTTGTCGAACCTCTAAAACCTCTTCGTGACTTTTTTGAAGAACCTCATGCTACGAGTATAGTCTCTTGGGTCAGCTTCGGTAAGGATTTCACTCCACAACTGTTTTCGAAGAAAAAATCTCTAAAACTGTACATAAGAAGAATAAAATAATAATGTATTTGCATAAAATATGAATTTATGAGGTTTAGTTTGATATTGCAGTCCGCATATTTATCCGCAATAAATTTATAAGACGTGCAAATATACACTTAATATATATTTGCTGTAGAAAAGTTACAAATTTAATGTTGTCATTTTTGACATAAAATTAAATGCTAAATTGTTATATAATTAATGAAAAAAGCGACTATTATTTTTTCATTAATTATATAACTGTCTAATAGTTAATTTTGTGTCAAAAATGCCAAGTTTCCCAAATTATACAAGGTCAGTCCTAGGAGGTAAAAAGTCATTAAGGGAATAAATACGTTTGTCAGTTAGTTGTTTTGTAATTGTCAAAGTCAGTCTTAGTAGATTAAAAGTTCCTAATCGAATAAAAATATTTGTTTGTTAGCCACTTTGTAAATGTCAAAGTAAATATTATATAAAAACTAGCTGACCCTGTATACATTACTCTGCTACATTAATTATTTCTTGTTAATTTATTTCTAATTATTTATTTATGATTTTTTTATGAAATATACTTTACGACCTATTCTCGTACCTACCAAAAACATACTTAAAATCATAAAAAATGGTCGAGCCGTTTCAGACGAGTGTGACCATAAACACCGTGACACGAGATTTTCAGGAACACCGTTCCTATATGAAATCTATATGTTTGTCTGTGTGTTTGTCTGTCGCTTTTTTTCGAATATTCGAATTTTGACTTCAGATTCGGATTCAGCATAAAAAAGTAGAATAGGAATGTTCAGGAACACCGTTCCTATGGAACATGAACATGGTCACAATCAAACTAAAAAAACAAACTAAAAAAAAAAAATGAATTGTTATATAATTGACGAGCCAGGTGTTCCTCTGGCAATGCAAGCTTGCGCATTCTCAACTGGTTTATATATAAGAATTATTGATAAAAAAAAATTGTTTGTTAGCCATTTTGCAAATGTCAAAGTCAATCTCAGTAGGTCAAAACTCACTAATGGAATATAAAATATCTGTTTGTTAGTAAATGTAAATCTTAGTTACAAAATTCATTAATCAATTAAAAATATTTTTCTGTTAGAGACTTTGTAAAGCTATAATAGATCTGTTCCATATAACATCGGCCTTCCGGTTTTACGATTTAGTTCCCTTTTTGTTCCGTTTTCAGCGTACAAGAATTTCATTTCAACTCCCGCTAAAACTGTATTCACCAGCATGGAAATTTGGTTTCACATTCTATAGTAATTGAATGCAGTGGGAGACTTGCATATTTTTTTACTGAATTGCAGCATTTTTATTCAGATGCGTTTGATGGAATTCTCGCGTCATTTTCGCATAGCGTCTTCGTTCCATTTCATTTCGACGTTTTCATATACGAAAAAAAAGCCGTCAAGTGTGAGACAAGTGTTGAATCGCGCACCGAGGGTTCCGTAAAAAATATTTTCCCCGAGACAACCAGAACGAACACTAGGATTATGGTTGATGATGTAGTGTTGAAGCAAGTGAATGAGATTGTATATCTTGGAAGTGCTTTTAGCAGCAATGGAAGGTACACCGCTGATGTGGAGCGACGAGTGAGTGCCGGGAATAGGGTGAATGGAGCGTTGGGTAAACTTCTAGGCAGCCGAAATCTAAGCCAGAGGGCACAGCTCGCTGCACACAACGCGGTGCTAATTCCAACGCTAACTTATGGAAGTGAGAGCTGGGTATGGCAGAGAGAGCATGAAAGTAGAATAAATACGGTCGAGATGCGAGCATTGCGAAAAATTTGTGGCATAACGCTTGCTGACCGCGTTCGTAATGAAGACGTGAGAGAAAGAGTTGGTCTAAAAGAGAGGGTCGGTGTTAAGATAAGAAAGGGCATGCTCCGTTGGTTCGGACATGTAGAAAGAATGCGGGACGAAAGAATGACGAAACAGATATACAATGCAAAAGTGGAAGGATGTAGGAGCCGAGGAAGGCCGAGACTAACCTACCATGACCAAATTGGTCGTGTTTTATCAGAAGGTGATGTCAGAAACCTCAGGAACCGGCGAGCGTGCATGAAAAGAGCTATGAATATCATAGAAGCGAGTGAAGTATGCAAGGACCGCGTCTTATGGCGCTAGGTTCTCTCTGCCTACCCCGCAAGGGACTTGGCGTGAAGATATACATACATGAATATTTTTTTTTTGCGATGAAACATGTAAATGTATGTAGATGTAAAATTTATGCTTTACGATTTTTTTTCCTTTACTTGGGCTACGTGACATTGCTTCTTGCCAAATTTTATGATTCTAAGTCAACGGGAAGTACCCTATAGGTTTTGATTCCCTTCCGAGTGACGAAAAATGCCCATAAACGAGGCATAAACAGCCGTATCTTTTGATTGCGTTGACTTAGATGTTCAATTTTTTCACTACTCAAAAGGATTGCAGACTTGAGAATTTGCTATAAATTTCAGCCTGATAGCTCCAACCGTTTCTAGGAAAAAAGGTCTTGACAGACGTATAGACAGACTGACAGACGCACGACAGACGGACAGATGTACGGACAACAAATTGATCTTACGAGGGTCCCTTTTTATGAGTATTTGATATAAATTTCAGCTTAATAGCTCCACCCCTTTCTAAGAAAAAGGGTTTTTACAGATGGGCAGACAAACTAACAGACGTACGACAAACGGACAGACGGACGGACAACAAAGTAATCCTATAAGGGTCCCGTTTTTCCTTATGAGGTACAGAACCCTAAAAATAAGTGTTTAATTATACATAGGGACTTAATACTAAATTTGTCTGAACCAAAGGAAATGAAACGAAGACTCTACTTTTTCCCATAGTAGAGTCTTGGATTCATTTCTTTTTGTTCGAACGAATGTAGTTATTAAGTCACTTTCGTGGCTCAGTCGTGAATGACGCGACATGGCACCAACGCTCGTGGGTTCGATTCCCACGCAAGGCAAACATTTGTGTGCATGAACATGTCTGTTTATCTTGGTCTGGATGTTTTAAGAGAGGTAGGGCGCATCAAAGCAGCACGTCTGGGGAAGTACCTCATAGAAAATCGCAGCCAAATAACTCCCTGAAGGGTTGTTGTGTTCCTGCGTGTGAGTGAGGTCACCAGTAAACTCCCAAACAGTTGCTGTGAAAGCAGCAGAGGAGGCATCGCGCGTGTGATCCTACTAATATTATAAATACGAAAGTTTGTATGTATGGATGGATGTTTGTTGCTCTTTTACGCTTCAACGGCTGAACGGATTTGAATGAAATTTGGCACGTAGATAGATTATGATCTGAATTAACACATAGGCTACGTTATTTGACTCCACGCGGGCGGAGCCGCGCGCAGCAGCTAGTACTTTATATATCGCAAGTGTTAATAGGCTACGGTACCCGCGTTATAATAGGTGTGCCGTACGCTTGTATGCCTCCCGACGTAGTATAAAAAAAACACGAGAACATCGAGACGCATACAAGCATACAACCACCAGATGTAAAGTGAAACGTAGTTTGTATACAGAAAGAATGACTTCTTTATTATTTCATTTTTTATATACAATATCGGGAGACATACAAGCGTATGGCTCACTTGAAGCAAAGCGGTCATCGTACAGTACATTAAGTATTACTCTGCTGCTAACACAGCAACTCCTTAGGAGCTTACTGGTGACCTCAATCACTCACAGTAACACAACAAGCCGCTAGGGAATTGTTATTTGGCTGCGGTTTTCTGTGAGGTGGGGGGTACTTCCCCAGACGGGCTGCGT
This sequence comes from Pyralis farinalis, assembly GCA_947507595.1. Lineage (NCBI taxonomy): Eukaryota > Metazoa > Arthropoda > Insecta > Lepidoptera > Pyralidae > Pyralis > Pyralis farinalis. The sequence continues at coordinate 7,525,318 of OX382263.1, forward strand.
TGAGCCCTACCTCTTTCTGGCAGCAGTAGTAGTATAATTTATAGAAAAACATTGAGCGAAATCTAAAAAATATTTCTTAGCTGCATCCCCTACTTTGCTCCGCTTACCGTGGTGCCTGCAATTTGAGTTCCAGCTCGGCGTTAACCCCCGTTGCCATGGCAACCTGATCGATTGGTTATGCCGCCTAGCTGCCTCCCTTTCACACTAACCGTTACCTGTGTTAAGTATCTCTTTGTTACACAGTTATTATTTTAAACTGGCGGTTTAAGTTCATTGTTATTTCATAGGTTTTTTTGTATATTTCAGTTCAAAAACGATAATTCAGTTCAAACTCTTGTATTTGAACTGAATTGTTATTTTTGAACGGAAATATATAAAAAATACAAGTTAAGGGCAAAACGGGGTAATACTTTGATTTGAGTTCTGTTATGTTTAAGAGAGGTAGGGCGCATCAAAGCAGCCCGTCTGGGGAAGTACCTCCACATCAGTGACAACCGCAGCCAAATAACAACTCCCTAGAGGATTGTTGTGTTCCTGCGTGTGAGTGAGGTCACCAGTAAGCTCCCAAGGAGATGCTGTGTAAGCTGCAGAGGAGGCATCGCGCGAGTGATACTTAATAGGTATATCGCAAGCGTTAATAGGCTACGGTAACTGCTTTACATCAGGTGGGCCGTATGCGTGTATGCATCCCGACGTTGAATAAAAAAAATATATATTCACATGCCATTCTTGATTGCAGCAATTGACTCTTTGCTTTCTACACGATTCCAAAAAGGATTGTTTTATTTTAAGGATCAAGTCTGTATGTTCGTGAATTACTTTATTCACCACAACATTCATCACTTGCCACTTCTACTGCTAACACAGCTACTCCTTAGGAGCGTACTGCTTAGTACTGCCCCAGACGGACTTCTTTGTAGCGCTGTATCTCTGTTAAAAACAGTCAGTCCGAGACAAATAGACATGTTGATGCACACACATGTTTGTTGTGTGGGTATCAAACCCACGAGCGTTGATGTTATAGTGGATTTACTAACCACTGTGCCACCGAGCTCGTCAATCAAATCATATTAAATATGGAGCGTTCGAGACATGACTTAAACTTAACCCTTCGAAACCCGTGTGGTCATATATGACCGCGAAATGTATGGGAAAAGGTATATAACGGGTTCTGAAGGCAGCTGTTTTGTTTTTAACCCCCGACGCAAAAGTGGGGTGTTATAAGTTTGACGTGTGTATCTGTGTTTCTATGTATCTGTCTGAGGCATCGTAGCTTCGAAATGGATGAACCGATTTTGATTTTGTTTATTTTTTGTTTAAAAGGGGACTTAATCGAGAGTGTTTTTGTGTATATCATTATTAATAATAATAAGTTACAAGAGAGCTGGGTATGGCAGAGAGAGAGCATGAAAGTAGAATAAATGCGGTCGAGATGCGAGCATTGCGCAAAATTTGTGGCATAACGCTTGCTGACCGCGTTCGTAATGAAGACGTGAGAGAAAGAGTTGGTCTAAAAGAGAGTGTCGGTGTTAAGATAAGAAAGGGCATGCTCCGTTGGTTCGGACATGTAGAAAGAATGCGGGACGAACGAAATGACGAAACAGATATACAATGCAAAAGTGGAAGGATGTAGGAGCCGAGGAAGGCCGAGACTAACCTACCATGACCAAATTGGTCGTGTTTTATCAGAAGGTGATGTCAGAAGCCCCAGGAACCGGCGAGCGTGCATGAAAAGAGCTATGAATGTCACAGAAGCGAGTGAAGTATGCAAGGACCGCGTCTTATGGCGCTCGGTTCTCTCTGCCTACCCCGCAAGGGACTTGGCGTGAAGATATACATACATACATACATATACATACATACATACAGGGTATTCGCCAAATCATTAGCTTAGGTAGCGGACCCCACGTCCGCTAATGATTTGGCAATAGCAATCTTAATGGACCCGGAAACGGGATAACACGAAGAAGAAGAAGAAGGCTGCACACAAACAAGAATGTTACAAAAAATCCCGTCCTGGATCGCTGCCGCTTTTCATTTCAGTGGTTTTATGTTGGAATCAAAATCACTTTGGAATTTTTTTAGGCTCTCTGTTAGGTGAAGGTACTTCCTCATACCAGGGCCAAGGTACGCCCTACCTCTCTAAATGAAGATGATGAGAGAAGGTGTTAACAATAAAGGTGGCAACGCGAGAGCTTGTATAATAAGTACGACTGCATGTCCTCCAACGTAATTTAAAACAAGGAAGACACAGGTTATATAACCATTTTTTGTTACAATTTTTCATAAAGTAATCTATTTTCCGGTCATTGAACTATTTCTATTACCAACATAAGAATAACTAAAAAATACAAGAACGCGTGCTAAAGTATAATTAACATGACTAAGTAAGCAAGTTTCTCCCGCAGCATTGTATAACGTATTTATAACAAACCCTTTTTATGCGTATACCTATTAATGCATAGCACAATAATTCTATATCTTCACGCCAAGTCCCTTGCGGTGTAGACAGAGAGAACCGAGCGCCATAAGACGCAGTCCTTACATACTTCACTCGCTTCTGTGACATTCATAGCTCTTTTCATGCACGCTCGCCAGTTCCTGGGACTTCTGACATCACCTTCTGATAAAACACGACCAATTTGGTCATGGTAGGTTAGTCTCGGTCTTCCTCGGCTCCTACATCCTTCCACTTTTGCATTGTATATCTGTTTCGTCATTCTTTCGTCCCGCATTATTATTACATGTCCGAACCAATGGGAATTGGTGTGAAGATATACATACATACATGCAATAATTGTGACTTTGCTTTTGCAGACAATTTGATATAAACTAGTTTGTGTGCTTCCGCCACCGATTAGTACGTGAGGAACAGCAAAAGCCGGCACCCACCCACTGCCGTTAGTAGATGCATGTCGCTGCCATCTCTGCTCTGGTCGTCTCTGCCTCGGCTGCTGCGGTCGTCTTTGCAAATGGCTGCCATGTAGAACATGAACCGCATGCACCCGCCACCGTTGCTGCGCTGGCTGCTCCAGTTATCTCGGCGACACGTGTTTCTACGAGGCATCCTCAGACGCTGTACATTTTAGTCGTTAGAATAACATGCTAAAAATAACAAATTCCTCGTAGTACAATAGTTCGGATAAATCTGTAAATTTGACTTTTGCACATTAACGCCAGAATCTAATAGCTATAATATATATATCTCTATAACTTCACTACTATATATATCTATAACTTCATGCCAAATCCCTTTCGAGGTAGACGAGAGAACCGAGCACCACGTGACTCGATCCTTACACACCTCACTCGGTTCATTAACATTCATTGCTCTCTTATGCACGCTCGCCGGTTTCTAAGGCTCCTGACATCACTTTCTGATAGAACACGATCAATTTGGTCATGGTAGGTAAGTCTTGGTCTTCCTCAACTGCTACATCCTTCTAATTTCGCGTTGTATACCTGTTTCGTAATTCTTTCCTCCTGCATTCTTTCTACATGTCCGAACCAACGCAGCATGCCTCTTCTTATTTAAACACCGAGGCTCTCTTTCAGACCAACTCTGTTACTAACATCATCATTGCGAATACGGTCTACGAGCGTTTCCCTTTCAACGTTTTCCCTGATGAACAGACAGATGGATGTAAAATGGTTCCACATAACCTTTGTTCTACTTGTCTTTTTTATACAACGTTGGGAAGCATAGGGCCCACCTGACGGTTACTCTGCTGCTAACACAGCAATTACTGGTGTTTGCTGGTGACCTCGCTCACACGCCGGAACACAGCAACCCTCTAGGGAGTTGTTATTTGGCTGCGGTTTTCTGTGAGGTGGGGGTACTTACCCATACATGCTGCTTGGATGCACCTACCTCTATTAAAAACACCCAGACCTAAAGGCACTTATTGTAGATAATCGCACTTGCGGAGCGATAATAAAAAACTAACAATCTGACGAAAAAAAATGACAAACAAACAAAGGCACGGGCCAAAGAGCCTGTGGATATGACTACTATTTAAAAAAAATAAAATAAAAAAAAACACCCAGACCAAGACAAACAGGCATGTTCATACGCGCTAATGTTTATCTTGTGTGGGAATCGAACCTTCACGTGTTCGTCGGTGACAAAGTCGCGTTATTAATCGCCGCGAGCGATTAATAACCACCGAGCTCGTCGAAATATCGTGTGCCCTTAAATATTACAAACTGCCTTCATCCTGGGCTGGCCAACCGTAACTCTGCCTCATAACTGTTTTACATCCGCGCAACCCCGACCTTTAACTCAACGTTTTATTAAATTCTGCTCAGCAAATATTTAAGTTCGGATTGAGTAAACTGCACACTTAGAACAAATGCGATAATTACAAAAGTTTACAAAAAGTACTAATTCACAAAAGGCGATTTGTGGGAATATGACAATAGATCAGAGAAATTATTATAAAACTTTGTAGTGTCCCTTTTTAGAAAAATTATGTGGAATTTGGCACAGTTAAAGTTTATATGGAGAAGAAGCGAAGAAAGCTAATTTTTTTTATAATAATGCTTGGAAAATACATTAAAATAATAAAAAAGACTTTACACACACTCGCATGGCTTTGACATACAAACACGATGTACCCAAATATATACGTTTTTTTTGTTTTTTTTTTTTGGTTCTTTTTATCCCCGAGGGGAAAGGCAAAGGGATCTAGCCCATACAGCCACGTCTTCAGTTTAGAACCATTTGAAAATCTTAATTATATGTTCCAGCTTCAGGAACTGTGCTGAAAAAATACTTGGGAAGGGTACTAGGTACCCAATCAAATGCACTTATATTACAAAATACTATCGAAATTGTCACTTAAAACTAATTTTATGTGACAATTTCGATATATGACAATTTCGATAGTATTTTGTGACAGAAGTGCTAGTGAAATTATACAGTAATAAAAAACTCAAATATAACACATTTATGCACTTTTTGGAAGACGTGAATAAGTTCATCAAGAAAACCTTGTAAAAATCACTATCGTTTTACGGGTGATATTTAAACTGGGTTGGTTCTGAACTGAAGACTTGGCTATATGGGCTAGAACCCTTTGCCTCCCCTCGGGGATAAAACGAACCAAAAAACATTATATAGTTTCTTTAATTTTCTACTTAGATAGCATAGAAGGTGATGAGCTCGGTGGCGCAGTGGCAAGTAACGCTACTTTGACACCAACGCTCGTGGGATCGATTCCCATACAGGACAAATATTTGTGTACATGAACATGTCTGTTTGTCTTGGTCTGTGTGTTTTCTATGTGTCATCCTCGTAAATATGCATTTACAAAATATATATATATTTACGTACTTTTATCAGTTATCTAGTAGCCATAATACAAGCTTCGCTTTCTTCGGGCCAAGATAGCGCTAAAATAAACAAATATAACTATATAGAATATGCGATAGAATGAATTGACGTCTTACGAATTTGTAGATTTACCTGTTATGTACAGATTACATTCCCTTTATTTTACGACAACGTGCGAGTGATACTTCCTGTATAGCAAATAGTGTGCCACTTAACATCAAGTAGGCAGTATGAAAAGTGTGATGCAAATTATTGTTGTTTTTCTAATTATATACAGATATATTGTTTTGTAAATTGTCGCTTATTATAGTTATTAGATATAGACTTATTATATTAGATTATACTTTTATGTTAATGAATATTGTATTATATTGATTTTATAATATTACATTCAATTTGATAATAATGTACTCGTATTAAAGTAATAAACTATTGCGCTCTGGTGTAAACTGCACATACCTATAATTGGTGTACAAATGAGAATCACCATCACATCAACCCTTACTCATCCCACTGCAGGGATACGGGTCTCCCTTCAACCGAAGGGGTTTAGAGCATACGCCACCACGCTGCTCAAATGCGAATTGGGGGAGGCCAGTATTTTCAAGCCGCCCGAGGGCCACTGACTTAGCTTAACAGCTGTCATCTATCTACAACAGTCGGGACCGACGGCTTAACGTGCTCTCCGCGCGGAGAAACTCGAGATAGATTAACCCATCCATAGACAGGCTGCGGTCGACGTTGCTTAACCAGCGTGTTCGGTTAGAATGACACGCGCAATGACGCCATCGAGCTCTCACAGCGCCATCGAGCAAATGAGAATGCAGCTGTATATTCATTTTTTATATGTACCTAATCGTGATGTGTATGCTGTTGGTATGATTTAAATAAATAATTAAATTTTATGTCTTACGACGTTGTCCAAAAGGGTGTAATTTCTTATTTTTTTATAAACGTTTTCCTTTAAAATTTTAAGTTACAGACCTTGTCGAACAGGCGGATGGACGTAAAATAGTTCTGTACAGCTTTTGTTTGAACTTTCGATTTACGAAACCCAAAAGCCACGGAACAGTAAACATGTCTGACCTTAAACATCACAATCTGTATTTATCCCGGACTGGCCAACCGTAACTCTGCCACATAACTGTTTTACATCCGCACAACCCCGACCTTTAACTCAGCCTTTTATTAAATTCTGTTCAGCAAATATTTAAGTTACAAAATAACATTAATATATCGCGCCCTTACAACTAATTCATAAAAGGTGATGTGTGGGAATCTAACATAATAGATCTGACAATTATATTGTGCATAAATAAATTAATAGTAGTTCCAGAAGTATCTGTAATCCTGGAGGCATCGCATTAGTGATACTTAATATACCTCAAGCGTTAATAGGGTACCCGCTTTATATCAGGTGGGCCGTATGCCTGTATGTCTCCCGACATAGTACAAAACAAAAATCCTTGACGAGCTCTGTGCGCAGTAGGGAAACACGCTGTTAAGCCCCCAGTACATATGATGCCAAATGATGGGCCATTGGAATGCCTTTTTTTTTTTTTTTTTTTATACTACTAAGGTGGCAATCAAGCATACGGCCTGCCTGATGTTAAACAGTCACCGTAGCCTATGGACATTTGCAACACCAGGGGCGTCACTCATGCGTTGCCGACCCTTTAAAAACCTCTTCACGCATTTCTTGAAGAACTCCATGCTGTAGTTCCTTGGAAAAACCTCGGCTGGGAGCTCATTCCACAGCTGGAGTGTTCTCGGAAGAAAACTTCTCTGGAACCGCACCGTACGCGACCATAGCGGTTCAAGCGTGTGAGGGTGAACTCCCCGCCGTCGGCGAGCGGTGCTATATATGTATATATATATGCCTACCTATAGGCTATCATCACGTAGGTGTACACACAATGGTGCAAAGCTCATTGCTGCCTGGAGAAATATTTGAGTTGGATGTGGAAGCAATCCTTACTTATCTCACTCGCTTCTTTAACATTCATTGCTCTTCTCATGCACGCTTGCCGGTTTCTAAGGCTCCTGTCATCACCTTCTGATCGAACATGACCAATTAGGTCATGGTAGGTAATTCTTGGCCTTCCTCGGCTCCTACATTCTTCCACTTTTGCATTGTATTCTGCATTCTTTCCGCATGTCGGAACAAACGGAGTATGCCTCTTCTAATTTTAACACCGACGCCCTTTTTCAGATCAACTCACTGTTTTCAACATCACCATTTCGAGGCTGATGGCTTTTCTGAGGCTTTCAGGTAACACTGTTTATGAATGTAATAAAACAAAGTCTGGATAGTAAATATGTTTATACGACAACGTTGCCGGCGGTACAGATTGCGAAAGCTTTAATTCAAAGCAACAACCCTTATTACAACCGTGATAAACTTTTATAGACACTCCTTAGAATTAAAAGTTTTGAATGATGCTTGAATTTTTGCTTGAAAGCTGGTAATGTACAGAAAAAAAGCCGTCAAGTGCGAGTACGACTCGCGCACCGAGGGTTCCGTAAAAAATTAGTCCCGCAAATTTTATTTTGTGCTGTTACTATAAATTTACGATTTTGGATTTTTCCTTTATTTGTGTTACATGCCACTGCTTATTGCCTAATTTAATGATTCTAGGTCAACGGGAGCTTGATGGCGTTACGCGTGTTATTCTAACTGAACACACAGGTTGGGCAACGACGACCACAGCCTGTCTATGGATGGGTTTATCTATCTCGAGTTTCTCGGTGCTACGGAGGGCCGTGCATACGTTAAGCCGTCGGTTTCGGCTGTTCGATAGATGCCAGTCAGTTTCGGGCGGCTTGAAAACACTGGCCTCCGCCAATCCGCATTTGAGCAGCATGATGGAGTATGCTTTAAACACCCTTCGGTTGAAGGAAGACCCGTATCCCTGCAGAGGGATGAGTAAGGGTTGATGTGGAGGTCAACAGGAAAAACCCTAAAGGCTTTGATTCCCTTGCGAGTGTCAAAATATATGCATAAACGAGGCATAAACAGTCCTATCTTTTGATTGCGTAGACTTAGAAGTTTGTTATTTCATTGCTCGAAGGGATTATAGTATTGTGTATTTGATATTAATTTCAGCTCGATGGCTCCCGTCACTGAGAAAAAGGTTCTGGACAGACAGACGGACGGATGTGCTGACAACCAAGTGATCCTATAAGGGTTCCATTTTTCCTATTAAGGTACGGAACCCTGAAAATAGTCGAGTTAATATGATTTTAATATTAAATACGACGAAAAAAATGTGATATTATATGAAATAATTAAATACGAGCTCGGTAGCGCAATGGTCAGTAACAATAGGTATAACCAACGCTGGGGGGTCGCAACACACAGGACAAACATTTGTGTGCATGAACATGTATATTTATTTTCGTCTGGGTAGCTTTAAGACAGGTAGGATGCATAAAAGCAGACCGTCTGGTGATATATGACGGTATACTCATCTCATAGAAAACCATAGCCTAGTAACAACTCCATAGATGGTTGATAATGTATTGGAAGCGTTCATAGGCTACGGTAACATAGGTGGTGGTCGGACTTTTTTGTGGGTAATGCTGAGCATTATACCTAGTCCGGCCATAAGTTCTGTTACAAATGAATATGCATTTATCAGGAACACCGTTCCTATATAAAACCTATATGTTTGCCTGTGCGTTTGTCTGTGTGTGCGTTTTTTTCGAATATTCGAATTTTGACTTCAGATTCGGATTCAGCATAAAAAAGTAGAATAGGAATGTTCAGGAAAATCGTTCCTATCTCTTAAGGAACATGGTCAAAATGGCCGACAAATACAATAAAACAAATTGAAGAGGTGTTCCTCTGGCAATGCAAGCTTGCGCATTCTCAACTGGTTTTTTATGAAGTGCATAAATTTATGAATCTTAATAAAACTTATATTCCCATATTTATGGAAGTCTGAGCAAAAAAAAAAAAATCTATCCGAAATGGCACCTTTGGCTTTAATACAGGCCTTTATACTGGTCTGGCCACAAATCTGTGGATTTACACACTGTTTACATGGTAAATTTTTCCAGTCCTTGCTCCAGAGATTTCTTAAGAGACACAATGCCGGCGTGTCGTTTCGACCAGGCCATGTCCTCTAAAACTTACCATAATTTGTAGCCTAAGGGGGTTCAGATCTGGGCTAGCTGAGGGCCAGTCTCCGGCTCTTATAAAGTCCGGAACTTTGATTTAGAGCCAGGCTTGGATAGCTTGTGCCTTGTGACCAGGTACAGAGTCCTGCTAGTAAGTCCACGGTACATTTTTAAAAAGTGTATTGCTGAGTGGTTTCACAACACGATCCAAGACAGTCTCTTGATGCACTTTGGCTGAAACCTTCACTCCTTTTTCACAAAAATGACGCTTTGTCACTCCTTGATAAGACACACCCCACCAATCCATTACAGACGCAGGATGATGATCGCGTTGTACCTTTCCGACCACTTGGCTTCTTTAGAACTGTTTGCCTACACTTTGTTGTATTGCTTGGTGTAGTACTCTTCAATCGTGAAATTTTTTCATCAGTAAAGAGGATATTTCTGTGCCTATAACCTACGAATCGGTACAGAAGGCGTTTTGATCGATCCACTCTCTTCAACGTCTTGTAAGGATTGATTTAGGGCATGTCCTGTATATCGACGATAAGCGCCGAGCTTCAGGTCTTGTTTCATTATACACGACAGAATTATAGCGGGAATCTGCATTTCTCGGGATAAGATTTTTTGATTCTTAATGGGGTTTCAGCGAATTTTGGCTTTAACAACCTTTGTAGTTAACAGCACGCAGTCGTTCCGACCTTTTATGGTCTTTAACAGGGGAAGTGCTGGTATATTTGTCGATAGTACGATATACGAACATACGGCTCATACCCACTTTGTGCAAGGCAATTACTGCAATCCTATTTTCTTTAACACCCCATTTTATATTGTAATTTGATAATAAACACGCAAAAAATGTGTAAAAATGGCGGGAAATCGAAAGAAGTTTTTAACTTAATATACGCGTTCCAAATTCGAAATAATTAAAGAGTTGGGAAAAGGAAAAGTTTCTATGTATTTGTGTGTCTAACAGTATTTATGACCAGACCAGTCAAATATGCTTTTTGGTTACTCTTTTCATAACGTGGGTCATAAGCTTCAATGCCTCCCGACGTTGTATAAAAAAATCAACGCGAATCCTCGGTGGCTCGGAATGAATTAATCATGTTTTTTCATTGATATGTGGGGGTAAGAAATTCAGTACGTAGATACTAACTCGATCATGGAGGTGTCAACTCATTCAGAAAACGAGTTCCGCTGCGTATATGAATATGAATATCTTCGAAACGTGACACTTTGCGAGTTTTTGTCACATAATTTATTACTTGTATATACCATTTAAAAAAAATTGGGTGTATCTGTGTGGACACGGGCGTGAGTTTTACGTGAATACGTCTTTGTAACGGAAACGGACGTAAAAAAAGGAAATTACATATTGCATTGAAAAACATCTTCAATCAATGTCACAAATTCTTTCATTCTTTAGATATCAAATGGTGAAATTAAATTTTGGATGTAAACGACAGATATGTATGTTTTGACGTGATAACGTCTTAATCGATGAAGGCCGGCTTCACGCACAAAAAAGTGTCACGTTCCGCTTGAGCCGAGCGTGCAGGCGAGAGCGCGGAACAAGCGATAGAGAGGCACGATAGGCCTAAGCGTTCAGCTTGTGACGCATCTATCTCTCTTCGACTTCACTCGTTTCTTTAGCATTCATAGCTCTTTTCATGCATGCTCGCCAGTTCCTAGGGCTCCTGACATCACCTTCTAATAAAACACGACCAGTTGGGTAATGGTTGTCTTGGTCTTCCTCGGCTACTACACTTTTGCATTGTATATCTGTTTCGTCATTCTTTCGTCCTGCATTATTTCTACATGTCCGAACCAACAGAGCATACCTTTTCTTATCTTAACACAAAGACTCTCTTTCAGACCAACTCTTCTTCTTGCGTCATCATTACGAAAAGGGTCTTGGCCGACAGACAGATGGACAACAAAGTAATCTTATAAGGGTTCCGTTTTTCCTTATATAAAATTAACTCTACAACTGAAATCTTTTGACAACTACGCATTTATGATTAAAAGAAGTTGAAATAAAATATTTGCATTACTTTATTTCAGAAAAAGAAAAAAGTATTTGATAAGATATAGATTGAATGATATGAAGATAAAAGTAATAATGAAGTAATTAATATATCAACATCTTTTCTTTCTTTAACTTCTCTTTTTCTCTAACTTCTTTTCAGTATAAAAGTATAATTTGTAGCATAACGCTCGCTGACCGCGTTCGTAATGATGACGCACGAAGAAGAGTTGGTCTGAAAGAGAGTTTTTGTGTTAAGATAAGAATGTTATTCTTACGATTAACGTCTACAACGCCTGATGATGCCTCGTGGAGAGGCGAAACACGTGTCGCAGCGACGACCAGGCCAGTCGTGGCAGCGACGGTGGTGGTGGGGGCATGCGGATTCTGTTCCAGATGGCGGACGACCGCAGCAGCCGAAGCAGAGACTACCGGAGCAGCCATGGCAGCGTCGGCATGTAGCACGCACTAACAGTAGTGGGTGGGTGCCGGCCGGCGCTAGGCCGCATGAACTAATTGGTGGCGGAAGCACACAAAGCAGGTTAGATCAAATTGCATGGTCGTATTTTGTTAGAAGGTGATGTCAGGAGCCCTAGGAACTGGCGAGCATGCATGAAAAGAGCTATGAATGCTAAAGAAACGAGTGAAGTGGGTATGGACCGATGGCGCTCGGTTCTATCTGCCTACCCCGCAAGGGACCTGGCGTGAAACGTGACATACATACATAAAAATATAAGCTTATACAACAACCTTACAGAGAGTTGTCATTTGGCTGCGGTTTTCTGTGAGGTGGAGGTACTTCCCCAGACGAACTCATTTCTTTGCGTTTCATGCACATAACTTTTTGTCCTGTGTGTGAATCGAACCCACGAGCGTCGATAACAAAGTAGCGTTATTAACCACTGCGCCACCGAGTTCGTCGTGGTATATTGGTGTTTTAGTATCCCTCCAGAAAAACATTTAATTAAAAACCTACTATATTTCTTATAATCAACCATCTTCATAATGTATTCAAATTTCAGGCTTGATCTTCCTTATGTCCCGTGATATACAGACGGACAGAATCTCTGATACATATAAAGAGTTTTATAATAACAATACAGTCCCTGTTTCGCCCTTTGGGCACGGAACTCAACGACTGTTAGTTGCTAATGTAAATAAAATGCAAGTTACGGGGTGATTAAAAATTAAACGGACTTAAGTTCACAAGTGGGTACGGTTGGCAAAAAAACGAAAGCTCTGGGTGGTGCTACATGGGCAATACTACCGAACACTTACTCTTTCTTGCTACGGAGGATGCCACCTCTGCATCCCACCAGGCATCTCCTTTCACTGTTTTACGTCTCTTTGCGCATCCACATGCTTCTTTTGCACTATCCACTATACTTTCTTTCAAAACTTTCCAACAATTATCCACATATGAGTCGGAGAGGCTTGCATTTGCAAGTCTCTCACTTACCAGATGCACATACGTTCTCCTTCCACTTTCATATTGCAATTTTTCGCTTATTATCCTTTCATGATCTCCGAAAGGAATACGCACTCGCCAGTGCTTCCACTTACTAAAAAGGTCCACAAACCGGCTTACCACCAGGTAGTGGTCCGTCTCAAGAGTGGGGCCTCTAAAGACTCTTGTATCCTTTATAACATTTCGGAGACGTCTATCTATTAAAATCAAATCAATTACACTGTTTTGGTCATTCCGTCTCCATGTGCGTGTGAGCGAGTATAATAAAAAAATATACTTAAGCTACTGATGCATTTTTGGCTACTGAGTCTTTAAATTTGCTTTCACAATGGGAGGTAATTCAGAAAACAGATGATAACAACATTGGGGAACACAGTTTGATGCAAGTATCTGTCGTTTATATCTTAAATATTGATTACACCACTTGATAGCTGAAGAATTCGTTGCGTTGAGTGAGGACTGTGACACATCACGCGAGAGACACAGCCATACGTACGTTGGACTTAAACGGCGGTCCTTAAAAGGGTAAAAATAACCATTCGTACGCGGAGGTAAATGTGACTTTAGTAAGGTTGCCTGATTTAGATGTCCGAGCATTTGTATCAATAGAAACGTGATTCGAATACGAAATCAAGTACCAAATATACCACGCAATGCGAAACGATTCGGAAAGCTGAATTGATGCGTACGTATCTTTATAAAAATGGCCATTTTGAGCAATGCGGTTTTTTTGAGCAATTGATAAAATACTGTTCGATACTGGGTGATCCGATTTCCGTCATAAAGGTGAAGTACGTAAATCAACTTTGCGAATAAAACTTTTGACTTTTGGCGTTGGTGAATTGCATATATTTATATTAAAAAACGAGAAATTTGTTTTAAGATACTTTGTGTACAAACCAACTTTGTGAACTACCACAAATTGGTTCCGGTACTCACTACCGTTAGTAGATGCATGGTGTCGCTGTAATGTGTGCTTGGGTCGTCTTTGCCTAGGCCGATGTGGTCGCCTCGCCGACTATTCGCCATCTGGAACGACAACCGCATACACTCGCCACCGTCGCTGCCCTGGGTACTCTGGTCGTCTAACATATTTCACCTCTTCACAGGGCATCAGGCGCTGTAATAGTTGTCAGCTATTCTAAAGACTAACATTCGTCGAAGGTAAACGGTAACCCTTACGAGATTCCTTAATTTTTGATCTGAATGCTAAGAAATCAGAAATTAAAACTGATAGGGCATTTATACTTGAATTTAAGAATTAAGCAAGAAGATGTATCTTTTAATTCAGATATAGGACAATTTCAAGCCCATGATTGTTCCCAAAATAGTTTTTAACGGCCTATATCCTTTTGCTACCGCCATTCATTATCCAGGATCGCCATAAAACCGTGATTTATGATTTTGTGTTTGGCTTCACTATTAGTAATGCAATCACGAGAAAAGCAGATTACATTAATAATAGAGCATTTTGCGACTCTCCGTTACCTTCAAGCGTCACATGACTAATTCCTTGCACACCTACCTCACTTCTTTAACAATACATATAGCTCTTTGCAAATACATTCGGTCGGCGGTTACGAGGGCTCTTGGCAACACTTTCTGATCAATTTTGTGGTTGGTGAATCTCGACATTACTCAGCTCCTACATCATTCAGCTTTCGCGTTGCATATCTGCTTCGCTGTTTCTCCTGTTGCATTTTCTGTACACGTTCAAACCAAGATGCCTAAGATGCCCCTTATTGTAATATAGCGTTAGGCCGCAGACTTTGTGTCTCATATTTCGACATCGTTTATTATTTTTATTTTTTCGCTGTCAAACCCAGTTCTCGCTTGTATGCATTAGTATTGGTATCAGCACCACGTTAAGCGAGCTGTGACTTATTATTTTTTTATTATTTTTTTCATATCGTTCAAGAAATTATATTTCAAAGAAGAAGAAGAAGATATAATAAATGTATGAGTTTCCCTCCAGATAGTGGAGATGCGACGGCAGTTGCTTTATGTCAAAGCCCTTGGGCTCAGATAGCGGACTCGCCAATCGTAATGGATTATAAAACGGGTTAACTTAAAATAGAAACTATGTTAAGGGACATCAGACAAAAACTGCAAGTAGCTTGTCAACATATGAGTATTCTTACCATCCTAATATAAGTATAATCAACGAGTAGAAACTTTTAGGGAATTGGTTTACCGTGATAATTTCAAACACCAGTATGAATTCTATATAGGTATTTTCAGGAACACCGTTCCTATATGAATTCTATATGTTTGTCTATGCGTTTGTCTGTGCGTTTGAATAACGCTTTTTTTTCGAATATTCGAATTTTGATATCAGATTCGGATTCAGCATAAAAAAGTATAATGGGAATGTTCAGGAACACCGTTCCTATCTCTTAAGGAACATTATCAAAATGGCCGACAAATAAAAACAAAATACAATAAAAAGTTTATCTCTCAGAAAAATCAACTTTCATCCATAATTTCAAAGACTCTTTCCCATGATCATTACCAGCATCATCATCTCCAATCTCTAAAACTCAAACACACATGCACACTCGCGCAAGCGCCCTGTGCCGTTTAAACCAAACAGCGATGTTGATAAACTACGTTGAACGAAACGCGTAAACGCCAATAATTTCACGGCGCTTACAACGTTTTGGTCGCGAGAAAATAATGCCCTATGAACGATCTAGCGCTTCATGTTTTAATTGTTTAATTAGAGGTAACTAATATTTTAGCGCTACAGCGAACTTAAGTTCGAATTCTCACCAAAATCTTACGGTCAGGGTCACGTGTCCTGACGCGAGTTTAACATTTTTTACTCATCCCAAAAAATTCACAACGCCACTAAAAAAGTTTTCACTTCAAAAATTTTGAATTGTTATATAAATATATATAAATAACTGACGAGCCAGGTGTTCCGCTGGAAATGCAAGCTTGCGCATTCTCAACTGGTTTAAAATGAAATTGTTTTTCTACGTCTCCCTAACTGGCAGGAGATAGCTTAGGTTTTGTAATTAACTTCAACTACATCGTCTATTATCTACCTATGTTCTACAATGAATAAATGATTTATGAGTCTTAGATTTAAATAGGAATTGAGTTTACCTTGAGTGTACCTTTCGTATATCCTCTAGGTAAACTGATAAAATAAATTGTCGCGGTTACAAAGTTTTATGAGTGACACAAGTCAAATGTTAATATTGCAAAGGGGACACTTTACGACAGCCAATCCATTAAACATTGAACGGACAAATTCTTCTAAACAAAATTGCTTCTTTCGTGGTCAATCGTTCTAAATTTCTCAAAACGTAACAGCCTTACAAATAAATTCGGCGAACTAAATGTTTTTCAAAACTTCGATTTTGATGAAATAGTTGAATAGTCAAAGATGCCCATCCCAGTGGATAAGAAACCGGCCGGCCTATTGAACAACTGGTCCCCGGTTCAAATCGTAGGGAAACTCGCACGTCTAAGAAATTACATTTCGAAAGACTTGTGACCTAACCTAAGAAAGATCTGATTTTCCATGTGGGTTAAGGAGGTCAGACGGCAGTCGCTCTATGTCAAAATCAGTATCTTCGCCAAACCCTTAGGCTTGGGTAGCAGCGGACACTGCCAATTCTAATGGATTAGGAAACGGTTTAAGGCCGAGAAGAAGAAGAAGTAATGAGTAAAATAATGAGAGAGAAAGAGTAGAAAACGGGATAACGGAAGTAACGAGTAAAATAATTTCCGGACATTGGAGGATTTTGACTTGTGTGCAAAATATATACGACGAAACCATATCCATGGCGAAGTTGCTGGCAAGTGATCCTAGTGTACTCTTGCTCATGTAAGTAATTTTCTAAACGTCTTGTCGAGACTACTGGTGAACATCTGGCGGCCATCTTGCGCAACGTTTTAGCATTGCTATAAAGCGTGGTAACGCCGATATCTTCGGCACAATGCCGAAGAAACCGACGGCCTCCTTAGATTTTGATACTAAGGTTTTTTTATGTCCTTTTTAATTCAGTTATATTTATTTTAAGATATATTTATTTATTTTTTATTTATTTATTATTTATTAAGAAGATTTACAGCGTATTCGCAAAATAAGATGCCAATAACAAATCTTCATAAGTATGAAACAAAATTGTTCTTGCAGTATAGCACTAAGTTGTTTTACTAGAGGCCAACAATAGTAAACACATATCTACATATAAATTACGTATACCTGTACAAGTTCTACAGTTACTATTACATAGAATAAGTAAATCAAGTTTGTAACCCATGCAAAAGCCACTACATTAGTATGAGTAGGTGCAGTGTGATCGTCTTTAGTTAGGTTGTCTGAAAAAGGATGCGGCTACGGTATGTTTAATATGGCGAGTACTTGTATTAAATACGTCAAAGTCGTATTCGGAGACACATTTATTGTACATGTGACATGCACGGATTAAAAAGGTATTTTGCCGATAGTTAGTTGTAGCAAAGGGCACGGATAAGATTGGACGACGCCGCAAAACTAGGAGATTTGTCCGAAATGATAGTTTGCTCAGTAATTCGGGAGAGTCCACAGAACCATTAGCAATTTTGGCTAGATAGGTAGCATTGAGAACTTCTCGACGAAGTTCCAATGGTAGAAAATGATATCTAATGCAGCGACTATCGTAATTCGCCGAGTATACTTTTGCCTTAAAATCAAGAAAACGTAAGAACCTCGTTTGTACTTTTTCAATTCGTGTTTTATATGCGTCGTATTGAGGATTCCACACTTGTGATGCAAATTCCAAGTGGCTTCTCACATAAGCACAATATAGAATTTTTATTGTTTTTAAAGAATGAAAGTCGCCACTTAATCTCATTATAAATCCCAACGCCTTGGAGGCTTTAGTACTCATGTGATCGATATGTTTGTCAAATAATAGTTTCTGATCATGAATAACCCCTAAGTCTCTGATTTGATCGACTCTTTTAATATTTTGCTGTAACAGCATGTAATTAAATTCAATTACTTTTTATTTACGAGTATAAGTCATACAAAAAACATTTGGAAACATTAAGATCAAGTTTGTTCCTTTCGCAATATACTTCAAACCTAATTAGGTCTTGTTGTAGCTCATCTGCATCAGAAATATTGCGAACAGACTTCAAAATTTTCATATCATCAGCAAAGAGAAGTATCCTGGAGTGAAAGAAAGATGTTTTAATGTCCGAGATATATATCAGAAACATTAGAGGGCCCAAAATGGAACCCTGCGGTACTCCCGATGGGATAGAACTCCACTTTGATATAAACCCACGCAAAACAACAGTCTGGCTACGATTCTCAATATAAGATGAAAACCAACGGTATAGGTCACCATGAATACCTATAGCTAACAATTTGGTTAAGAGCACTGAATGGTTAATTCGGTCGAAACACTTTTGGTAGTCTGTATAAATTACGTCTACTTGGGCTCCTTTGTCCATTTCTTCTGTTATAAAGTCATTGGCCATAACAAGATTTGATACTACCGAGCGATTCGCTAAAAAGCCATGCCGGTCATCATCTAATGAATTTCTAATGATGACATAAATGCTATCGTACACTAGTCTCTATATTAAGCTTGTAGTATATATATATATTAAATTTGTATTAGTTCATATTAAAAATAAATGTTAAAATAAGAAGAGGCCTGCTCCGTTGGTTCGGACATGTAGAAAGAATACAGGATGTAATAGTGACGAAGCAGATATACAATGCA
The DNA here is from genome assembly GCA_947507595.1 of Pyralis farinalis. Classification (NCBI taxonomy): domain Eukaryota; kingdom Metazoa; phylum Arthropoda; class Insecta; order Lepidoptera; family Pyralidae; genus Pyralis; species Pyralis farinalis. Next base: position 7,544,004 of record OX382263.1, read on the forward strand.
AAATTGGAAAGATGTAGGAGCCGAGGAAGGCCAAGACTTACCTACCATGATCAAATTGGTCGTGTACTATCAGAAAGTGATGTCAGGAGCCCTAGAAACCGGCGAGCGTGCATGAAAAGAGCAATGAATGTTAAAGAAGCGAGTGAAGTATGTAAGGATCGAGTCACGTGGCGCTCGGTTCTCTCTACGTACGTACGTCTCTACTCCCCGTACGGGATTTGACGTGAAGTTATAGATAGATAGTTAATATTAACAAATAAATGTTGGTAATTATGATTGAATTATGTCCAATCTTCCTTCTTCCTAGCGGTAAGGCGTTTCCTAATCCATTAGGATTGGCGGGTTCACTAACTATAAATGTCATGTTTTGACGAGCTCGGTGGCTCAGTCGTGAATAACGCGACTTTGACACCAACGCTCGTGGGATCGATTTCCACACAAAGCAAACATTTGTATGCATGAACATGTCTTGGTCTGGATGTTTTAAGAGATGTAGGCGCATCAAAGCAGCCCGTTTGAGGAAGTACCTCCACCTCACTGAAAACCGCAGCCAAATAACAACTCCCTATAGGGTTGTTGTGTTCCTGCGTGTGAGTGTGGTCACCAGTAAGCTCCCAAGGAGTTGCTGCGTGAGCAGCAGAGGAGGCATAGCGAGAGTGATACTTAATATATCTCAAGCGTTAATAGGCTACGGTACCCGCTTTACATCAGGTGGCCCGTATCCTTGTATGCCTCCCGACGTAGTATAAGAAGAAAATGTACTTTTCTTGTGTAAATAAAATTAATATTTTTTGTGTACCTATTCTTTGATTCGTGCTGTTACTCATGACCGTCACTTTCACGTGATTCCAGAGTAAAACCACGAGTGTGGGTTAATTCTGATTTTATTTGCATTTACATATGTATGTATATAGAATAATTAAAATTGTAACATGAAGTCATAATGAAAGCTTCTATTTGCACACGTAACATAAATAAATGTCTGTTTATGAGAAATAAGACGCATCAAAACGGCAGCGGTGATAGATAATTGAATAAATGGTCCAGTGCGAATTCTGCCATGTATAACTAATTCGTGTTTTCTCATTTGTGGCCATATTACTTGCTCGACGGTGAAGGAATACATCGTAAGGAAACCCGCACATCTTAAGAAAGGCCTGGTTGACCGTCATCGTTGTAGAAATCTGACGGCAGTCGCTCCATATAATAAACATTATCTTGCCAAGTCCTTAGGCTTAGGTAGTGGACCCTGCCAATTTAATTAATGGATTAGGAAACGGAATACCTCTAAGAAGAAGAGGGCGCGGCAGGGCATCGCGCGAGTAATATTTAACGTGTTGCACGCGTTCATTCGTGGCCGTATGCGCGCATGTATCTCGACGTTGTTTAAAAAAAATCGGCCAAGTGCGAGTCGGACTCGCACACGAAGGGTTCCGTACCATTATCTCTAAAAACTGTAAAAAAATCACGTTTGTTGTATGGTATATATAAATATTTATTTTATTCTATTTTTTAGTATTTGTTGTTATAGCGGCAACAGAAATACATCATCTGTGAAAATTTCAACTATCTAACTATTACGGTTCATGAGATACAACTTAGTGACAGACGGACGGACGGACGGACGGACAGCGGAGTCTCAGTAATAGGGTTCCGTTTTACCCTTTGGGTACGGAACCCTAAAAACGAATGGCCTTTAGACCACACGACTGAAGTAAAACTTATTTAGCTCCATAGTGTAATAGGCCTGCACTGTGTCTTACATATACGAAGCTTACCTCGCTATGAGAGAAAGAGAAAAAGAAAATGTGTGCTCGCACCTCTCTCTCTTGCCCTACAGTAATATACGAAACGTAACTCTCTCTCTTTCTATCTTCACTAACTTATATCTTCCTCTCAACTTCCGTTCGCCTCGCCCGATCACACTTTTCGTAACGCTCTCGTCCCGCATTCACCAGCTTACTCCCCAAGTCAAGCGTGCGTAAAGAAGTTTTACTTCAAAAATATAGGTAAAATAAACTTGGGATATATAGAGAGAGTTGATGAATCTGTTGACGGTACAGACTAGAGAATTATGTCGTAACAAAGTACGCACGCGAAGTATCCCAAGCGTCCCTTTACTCACCTTTGTGACGTCACTAAGTACGAAGTTACTCGGCCCCAGACTGATAACAAATGTACAACCATACAAAGACGCCCTTAGTTTCAAAACAAGGTGTTCACTGGAACGAAAATATTAAGTGGGTTGTATTTTTAGGATTTTTTATAGTTTTTTTTTTGTTTTTATACCACATCGGAAAGCATACAAGTATATGGCCCGCCAGATGTAAAGCGGTTGTCGTCACCTAATAACCACAGATGCAAACAACAACTGCTTGGGACGGTTGTTATTTCGCTGCGGTTTTCTATGATATGCACACACATGTGACATTCATAGCTCTTTTCATGCACGCTCGCCGGTTCCTGGGGCTCCTGACATCAAAAAACACGACCAATTTGGTCATGGTAGGTTAGTCTCGGTCTTCGTCGGCTCCTACATATCTGTGAATGCGAAAATGTTCATACCCAAGAAAATGAAGTGAACGAAACCTTGAATCGAGTAATCCTATGGTTGCAAAATAATAATCTAATTATTAACGTGGACAAAATCTAAGACTTTTACGCAAAAATCACGTAAAAAATTCAAACATCAAGAAAACCCCGATTAAGCAGACAAACGTTACGAAATTACTCGAACTATTTTTTTTTTATTTAAAACTTTATTATTACATTTTGGTACAATAGGCGGATTTTTTGCTAGTTGCACTCTCTACCAGTCGACCTTTGGGAGTGCAGAGAATCACGATTGCGGCTAAATATATATACATAAAGATATATACATTAAATACATATATACTTACATTGCATATACGAGTACATACATATAAATCATGCGATACATACAAACGTAATAGACATACATAACTGTTACAACTTATATTAAAATAATAGAAATATATAAATAATTATGACGGTCTTGCTGCCTTGTCGAGCTTTCAAAGAGATATTGGTGTACCTTCTTTTTGAAGACAAATTTGCTGCACGATTTCTTAACAGATACTGGTAACACATTCCAGAGTTGAATTGATTGCCGAGTGAAAGAATTGGACATGAAGCCTGAGCGGAAAAGAGGGATAGAGAGTAAGAGAGAATTGTAGGAACGTAGTGGGAGATAATGAGAGTCACAGAGATATTGAAACTTGCATTTCAAGTATTCTGGAGAATGAGGGATGGAAAGAATAGAATAGAGAGTACAAAGTAACCTTAGATTTCGACGCTGACGAATGGGTAGCCATCCAAGCTTAGACTGGTAGGAAGAAATGTGGTCAAATTTACGAAGCCAAAAGATAAATCGGATGGCATTATTAATTAACCGGTCCAGCTTATCAAGCAGATCTGCATTGAGATCAGGATAACACACATCACCATAAACGATCACGATTACGGGCAGGATGAGGGATTGCAAAAGGGTAACTTTAGTAGCAATAGGGAGAACATTTCTATATCGGTTTAAAAATCGTAATGCTGATATGACTTTCCGATTAATTTTAACCAGTTGATTAGTCCAGCTAAACGTACAGTCGATATGGAGACCAAGATTTTTAACGCCGATACTGAAGGGGATAATCGAGTCGAACTACATATCGCCAGAGATTTTAAGAGAGGTAGGGCGCATCAAAGTAGCCCGTCTGGGGAAGTATCTCCACCTCACAGAAAACCGCAGCCAAATAACCGCTCCCTAGAGAGTTATTGTGTTCCCGCGTGTGAGTGAGGTCACCAGTAAGCTCCCAAGGAGTTGCAGTGTAAGCAGCAGAGGAGGAGAGATCGCGCGAGTGATACTTAATATATCGCAAGCATTAATAGGCTACGATACCCACTTTACATCAGGTGGGCCGTATGCTAAAAAAAAATCGGCAAGAATATGTATGTTATGGAAATTGACCACATCTGTTAAAAAACTGAACCAATTCTCTTATTACTTATACTTAGTCTGGCCATAAATACTGTTACAATTAAAAATAAACAAAATATTACATTTGAATTTGGAATTTGTCATTTTTATATGATTGTTCATTGAGTTTTCTCATTTTGGCGCCAGTACATTGTACAACATTTTGCGATATTAAAATAGATTGGGGTGATAAACAGAACCGAATTGCTGTGATTGCATTACACAAAGTAGGTCTGGAGCCAAATGCAAGTTTTAAAACTCTCCATACGCTTGGTATTAGTAAAATTTTTGTGTACCGGGCTATTAATAAGTACAATGAGACCTCCTCTGTTTGTGGCAGAAAAAGATCTGCCGGAGGCCTCGAGAGAGGCGAACATACAACCGGTCCCCAAAAAAGGTGATCGGTCTGACCCTGCCAACTACCGACCCATAGCTGTCACCTCCATTCTCTGCAAGGTATTTGAGCGGATTATAAATACTCAACTGATCCGCTACCTGGAAGATTACTCGTTAATTAACGATCGCCAATACGGGTTCAGATCAAATCGGTCTACGGGTGATCTTCTAGCGTATGTAACTCACCTGTGGGGTGAAGCTATGAACAAACATGGAGAATCTTTGGCAATCAGCCTAGACCAATGTCTAGGCTGATTGCCAAAGATTGCTAAAGCATTTGATCGGGTTTGGTATCGCGCGCTTCTCTCCAAGCTTCCGGCATACGGTCTACCACCTCGATTATGCACTTGGATTGCTGCCTTTCTCCAGGGACGCAGCATACGAGGCCTTTGCGATGGCCAGTCATCGCAGTTTCTGCGTGTGAACGCCGGAGTACCGCAGGGATCAGTCATGTCGCCCACCCTGTTTTTGCTGCATATCAATGATATGTTACCTCTTGGTAACATACATTGCTTTCCGATGTTTCCATGACACCTGCCAATGACGTCTTGACGCAGAACGCAAATTGTCATCGTGAGAAACTTCGCCACTTTCGCAAAAAGTCATTTTCGCACAACGTTATTTTCTCAAAACGTCATTTTCACAACAATGTTACTTTCGCAAAACGTCATTTTCGCAGAATATCATTCAAGTTAGGTGCGTCAATGGTTTGCCGGTAGTATGGGCTAGTAAATTGTTTAATGTAACTTTTTCAGTACGGGTTTCCAAGTGTTAGGTCCTAAGTAATCTACACTAATATATAAAGTGGTAGAATTTGTTCATTTGTTTGTTTGAATGCGCAAATTTATAAAACTACCAGTCGGATATGAAAAAATCTTTTTGCATTTGATAGCCCAATTCTCGAGGAAGGTTATAGGCTATGCAACGTCACGATACAACCCATAAAAGCCGAGAAAAAAAGAAAGTATGAATAGCGACCCCTATGGAATACCGGAATACGCGCGGGCGAAATCGCAGGGTTGAACTAGTGTATACATAATTACACATCTAGTTCAATAAACGACAACCTTGACAAACATTTGAAAGGACCAATTATGTAGACACATTTGTGTGAATAATTCATAACGTAACGGACCGTTTCCTGTTTCAGTTTTGATAATTAGACAATTACACGACTTGTCTTTGCATTTGTAATAATTCACGATTAAATATATATATATTATCAAATAGCTCGCTGTACACACTACAGTACTGGTCCCAACGCTTACTTATGAAAGCGATGGGTATGGCTGAGAGAACATGAAAGTAGAATAGAGGTGGAAATGTGAGCGTTACGCAATTTGTGACGTAACGCGTGTGGACCGTGTTCGCAATTATAATATTAGAAATGGAGTTGGTCCGAAAGGCAGTATTTGTTTTAAAATAAAATGAGGATTCTCCGTTAGTTCGGACGTGAAGAAAGAAAGAATTAAGAAACAGATTTACAGTACGAAAGTCGAAGGATGTAGGAGCCGAGGAAGACCAATACTTACCTACCATGACCAAATTGATCGTGTTTCATCGGAAAGTGATGAGTGAGGGATTTTGCGTGAAGTTATACATAGATTGTAACATATAAAAATCTAAACTATACGACTTATCAAATCTCGATAGCTTTAAAATTCGGTAAGATCATTATTTTGCTACCAAAATACAAAATATGCAAAAACCATGCAAATTTCACCTTTATTGCTGCGGCACAAAATTTATAGGTGAATAGCTGGATATGACGTTATCTGTACTTGCACTTTTTTATAACCCCTTAATAGATAGATAAATAGGAGGAGTTCAAATTGGAGCATCAGGTATTAGAGTGAAACTAATTGTAACGGCCGATTTTAATTACAGCGTGTTTGAAATTGACAACTATACAGATAAATAAAATTGGAGTGTCTGTTTTTTACTAAATGCACATAGATGTATACAGGGTACATATACCAAAATGAATATTTTTTAAATTTTTGTCTGTCTGTTTGTTCCGGCTAATCTCTGAAACGGCTGGACCGATTTTGTCGGGAATTTCACTGGCAGATAGCTGATGTAATAAGGAGTAACTTAGGCTATTTTTATTTTAGAAATTTTATTTAATTTTATTAGTATAAATAAATAATATTCCACGCGGACGAAGTGGCGGGCACAGCTAGTCGTAAATAAAGCTGTAACATATTTCAAGAAGAATTTACTACGGAAAAATATTGTAGTACAGTTTAACTCCTGGTTTGGCTGGAGGGTCTGTCAGACCCGCCGTTTTTCAAATTCTTAACTGAGCCAAAAGCGCAACGGCTTCTGAGTAGCTTCACGATATAAAGAAGCGGCCATTTTGCCGGCCTTTACACAGTCTGCAAAGCCCACACTTTGTCGTAACATGCGAATTTTATACGCTAAAAATGACAAGCGATTTTCTTTTAGTTTTGTATTCGAATATTTTTATATTTGAATACAATAATAAAATAAATTTGCTTGACATTTTGACGGACTGTTGTCCGTAGGTTGATTCGTATGTAGATTAAATTAACGAAATGTCTATTTTTGATCTCAATCAGAACGTAATTTTTTTTTTTTCGCTTTATACGACGATTAGATGTAAGTATATTGTTTGTTTTATTATTTAAATAAATGACAATATTAAAAAGAACTAAAACTTATTATTTAAATGACGAGCTCGGTGGCACAGTCGTGAATGACGCGATTTGGAGACCAACGCTCGTGGGTTCGATTCCCACACAAGGCAAACATTTGTGTGCATGAACATGTCTGTTTGTCTTGGTCTGGAAGTTTCAAGAGAGGCAGCACGCAACAAAGCAGCCCGTCTGGGGAAGTACCTCCACCTCACAGAAGACCGCAGCCAAATAACAACTCTCTAGAGGGTTCTTGTGCTCCTGCATGTGAGTGAGGTCACCAGTAAGCTCCCAAGGCGTTGCTGTGGTAGCAGTAGAGGAGGCATCGCCCGAGTAATGCTTAATATATCGCAAGCGTTAATAGGTGGGGCCGTATGCATGTATGCCTCCCGACGTAGTATAGAAAAAAATTGGCCAAGTGCGAGTCGGACTCGCGCACGAAGGGTTCCGTACCATTATCTATAAAAACAGCAAAAAAAATCACGTTTGTTGTATGGGAGCCCCCCTTAACAATTTGTTTTATTTTAGTTTAGTTATTTATTCTTAAAGTGAATATATAACTAAATATTATGTGAATATTTCAAGCGTCTACCTGTTGCCGTTATCAATATCAAGCAAAAATTTGCAAAAAAATCACGTTTGTTGTATGGGAGCCCCCTTAAATATTTATTTTATTCTATTTTTTAGTATTTGTTGTTATAGCGGCAACAGAAATACATCATCTGTGAAAATTTCAATTGTGTAACTATCACAGTTCATGAGATACAGCCTGGTGACAGACGGACGGACGGACGGACAGCGGAGCCTCAGTAATAGGGTTCCGTTTTACCCTTTGGGTACGGAACCCTAAAATCATGTTTGCTGTATGGCAGCCCCCTTAAATATTTATTTTATTCATTTTTTTGGTATTTGCTGTTATAGCGGCAACAGAAATACATCATCTGTGAAGATTTCAACTGTCTAACTATCACGGTTCATGAGATACAGCCTGGTGACAGGCGGACGGACGGACGGACAGCGGAGTCTCAGTAATAGGGTTCCGTTTTACCCTTTGGGTACGGAACTCTAAAAACGGTTTCGTTTACGGAGACCCACAAGGAACGCCGTGTGATTTTTACTCACTAAGCGGCATGCCTGGTTAAAAAGTGTTAAAAAGGATTCTTAAATAAACTGCGTCACAGAAAATCATAGTCAACTTCCTTAATCTTTATCATGGCACCGGCAGACAGTAATCGCTATATTTATTACCTGAAAGTTAATCCCTTTATCGCAATAATTTATATCCACCCTCTCTGGCTTCGAAATATTAGCAATTATGGGAAATTAAAGTGATTCTACACGGCTCAAGTATTATGCCCATGTCGACAATATATCACCAGAAACTCCTGAAGCGGTGCTACATATAGTTCTAACGCCTCTTTGTGATGGAACTGCTAGAATTTCATCTTGCGATAAAAACATTTGACGTAAAAATAAATTCTAATAAAAAATACATGTTCGTCTCGGGACGCCCGACAGAAGTGATAATGAAATCTACGAGTACATATAATTATAGATACCGTATGCGTGTGAGAAAGGGAAGCCAGACAGACTGGCGCCGTGACGCGTTACCTTACGAAGCGGTTTACCCACCCATAAGAAGTTATCACTTCAAAAATACTCCCAAAAACTATTTTTTTATACAACTAGATTGGCAAAGAAGCATGCGGTCCGCATTAGATGGTAAGCGATCACCGCAGCCTATTGACACTCTCAACACCACGGTGATATTACTCGCGAGCTGCCAATCTTGTGACCTAAGGCTGTTTCGTCACAGTACCCAGTAATTTATCTGCCATATCTCACCCTTCAAACCGGAACACAGCTATCCTACTAATATTATAAATGCGAAAGTTTGTATGTATGGATGGATGTTTGTTGCTCTTTCACGCTTAAACGGCTGAACGGATTTGAATCAAATTTGGCACGTAGATAGATTATGATCTGGATTAACACATAGGCTACGTTATTTGACTCCACGCGGGCGGAGCCGCGGGCAGCAGCTATAAGTAATAGTCGTAGATGGTTAAGTATTAGATTTCACTGGTCGCTACGAAACTGGACATTTTAGTACACTATACAAAAGTTGCTAGTATAAATATAGCTGCTTGGCGGTAGAAATAGGTGAGGCAGAGGTACCCACGCAGACGACTTTTGTACAAAGTCTCCCTCTGGTCTGGTAACATTTTTCTGCCGTAGGGTTTTTTTAATTTATGTTTTATTATAATAAAAGTCACGTTTTTTATATAAAATTATTGATGAGCTCGGTGGGACAGTCGTGAATGACGCGACTTTGACACCAACGCTCGTGGGTTCGATTCCCACACAAGACAAATATGTGTGTGCATGAACATGTCTGTTCGTCTTCGTCTGGATGTTTTAAGAGAGGTAGGGCGCATCAAAGCAGCCCGTCCGGCGAAGTACCTCCACCTTACAGAAAACCGCAGCCAAATAACAGCTCCCTGGAGGGTTTTTGTGTTCCTGCGTTGGAGTGAGGTCACCAGTAAGCTCCAAAGAAGTTGCTGTGTTAGCAGCAGAGAAGGCATCGCGTGAGGGATACTCGAGGTATTACAAGCGTTCATAGGCTACGATAACCGCTTTATATCAGGTTGGCCGTATTGCTTGAATGACTCTCGATAAAAAATCTAATCTAATTAAAAAATGTATGTAAATTAATTTGCTGATAACTTTGCTAAGCTTTACAAAGAACTTGAAGGGCGTGACTTACAACGTTCACGAAAATAAAGTCTAGAATAAGATTTATACAAACTATCTATAACTTCACGCCAAATCCCTTGCGGGGTAGGCAGAGAGAACCGAGCGCCACGTGACTCGATCCTTATATATCTCACTCGCTTCTTTAACATTCATTGCTCTTCTCATGCACGCTCGCCGGTTTCTAGGGCTCCTGACATCACCTTCTGATAGAACACGACCAATTTGGTCATGGTAGGTAAGTCTTGGCCTTCCCCGGCTCCTACATCCTTCCACTTTTCTCCCACACTATGTACTAAATATACTGTAATTAAATATAGCTCCAATTAAAATTGTAAACATATTGTGGAGAGATAATAAAGAATTATTATTATTACTTTTGCATTGTATATCTGCTTCGTCATTCTTTCTACATGCCCGAACCATCGGAGCATGCCTCTTCTTATTTTAACACCGACGCTCTCTTTCAGACCAACTCTATTTATACAACAGATTACATAAGACAGATTTATACAAACTAATATAAAATTCGTATTATAATATAAAAAAAAAACTTGACCGATTTTGAGACAACATGTGTCTACTGTAGCAACGCCCCCTGGCGGTCAGTAATATAATAGTAATACTTAGTTAAGAACATGCTCAGGAAGGATCAATATAGAGTAAACCACCGTTTCACAATCGACCTAGCTGTTTCCGAGAAAAAAATTAACAGACACATGCACATACACCTCTTACCCGAAACGCACGTGTCCATGGCCGCCACGGGTAAAAACTATCAATTGTTCAGTATTTCATCGTGTGTTCTACGTAGGGAAGAATATTATCACAGTGTATAAGATTTATCAAGAGAGGTAGGGCGCAACAATATGTCTAGGCATATACCTCCACCTCACAGAAACCCCCAGCCAAATAACAACTCCTGAAGGATTGTTGCGTTCCTGCGTATGAGTGAGGTCACCAGTAAGCTCCTAAGGAGTTGTTATGTTAGCAGAAGAGGTGGCACGGCGCAATTGATATTTAATGTGTTGCAAGCGTTCATAAGTTACGATAATCACTTTACATGAGGTCGGGCGTATGCTTGTATGCCTCACGAGGTTGTATATGTTAAACAATATTATGTTATTAAGCACGGGTGACAGTTAAAGCACCTACAGATAAGCTACAGTAACTACTTACAGTGCAGTAACTACAGTAGGCGGGTTTGTACTCGATTGTCACATGAGTTGTATAAATAAACTGATTAATTAAACTTGATCAGACATGCAAGATACGCCCCGTTTCACTATTTAAAAACCACTCTTAAATAAACAGCGCCATCTATAAATAAAGGTAGTAAACTATTTAATTCTGGCTGTTGAATGCATCGAGATCATAACGAATTGGCGTCATTGAAATTGTAAGCATTGAAAACTGGCGTCATACAAAAGAAATAAAAGCGCTGCTTTATAGCACCATTATTAAAATAAATCCCAAGGATAACATGCTTTAAATAAGCACGCTTCCCTTAGTCCTTTTTGAAGCCGCAGTTCCAATGTGTTGTAACTCTGCAGCTCTGAAGTGAAACAGACTACCGCTAGATGGCGTCAATATAAATTCAGAAATTAATACGCAGCCTAGTTGCTCTTAAATATACAAAGTCTGCTTTTGAAGGGAATATTCAGCTTATGCGTAGCCATAGTATTATACCGATAGATGGCGTTAAATCAAAATGGTCGAGTTTGTAATGTATGCAAATAACAATCACTAGATGGCGTAGACTTTTGCAGTTTACACGTGTCAGCAATAGATGTCGCTGTCAGGAAGCTATACAAGCAGTTTATTATGCAGACACCTATCACATAATTTTCAGAAGTTACGTAAAACATCGTCGCTGTGAAAATAAGCTATGAATATTTAACAGATAAAATATATTCTGGTTTTTTATTGCCCGCGGGTATTCGTTTTTCGTTACTTTTTGTTTCGTTTTGTTTTCGACCGAGGTCTATAAAGGAGGTTCTATTTTCGCCGCAAACCAATGTCACAGAAACGGGTTGAACAGATTTAACTCGTTTAAATAAATGAAACTGGTGAACTATTGATTTATTTGTTACCATCGCTACTTCTTTCTAGTGTTATTCTGTTTCCTAATCCATGAGGATTGGCGGGATCTGCTACCCAAGTCTAAAAGGGCTATGAATGTTAAAGAAGCCAGTGAGGAGTGTAAGGATCAAGTCTTATGGTGCTCAGTTTTGTTTGCCTAACCTCCGTAAGGGACCTAGCGTGAAGATATATAAATCTATATACAACATGCAATGTAAACATAATTTACCATTTTACTTTAGTTTTAACAACTATTTTTTCTATTAATTTTATTATTTTGAGCTACTTAACGTTACCATATTTCTGTACAGTAAATTGGACTTATACTAAATGTTGACTCCGAAAATAAAATTAAAGCTTTAAGCCCTATTACCCTTGTTTGCCGGGGCGAAGGTATTTCGAATTAAAAAGAAGAACCTTCCAGCTGTGATATTTCCACAAACATCTCCCAAAACAAAACAAACATTTTGTAATATATGTCACCTCTTTGGAATATTATTAATTAAAATACTAGCTAAACTAAACTAACTAACTAAAAGCAGACTAATGTTAGCAAAAGTTTAAATAAACTTCTTTAAAACCGACTCGTAACTTACTTTCGAAAATTTTCTGTACGAATTTAAATTGTTCGAATACAGTATGACGAATTTTTAAATGGCACATAGCTTTTTTTACATATTTTGTGTTCCTAGAAACTTAATTTACTGTAACGTTTCGTTTTCGAAAAAAACCGTAATCCGATATTGAAAACATGTAATATTCTTTTGACAGATGTTAAAGCATGAAATTGCCGTTTTATAGTAATAGATACTTTGAATTGACATTAAACCTTCATGGTGTGAGATTTTCGAGTGAATTTTTTTTTCACATGACACCTATGAAGTTTTCGTTTTAAAAATGTGCAACGTTTGATTTTCGAATTACAATTGTTTTTTTTTATACAGCTTAGAAGGGAAAGATGGATACGCGAAACTAACGCGGCAGAAACGGCTTGCAATATCAATGCTGCGATTGGAAAGGAGACTGCTAATGAACGCACCGAGCGATTTTGGTTTAAACGCTTTTGTAACGAAAACTTCGTCTTGAAGAACGACCCACGTGGAAGACCCCTCATACAGGTGAAAAACGCTGAATTGAAGGAGATGGTGGAAGCCTATCTGAGTCAAACTACCCAGGAATTAGCGACATGGTTTAACGTTACCTTACCTACAATATTGACTCATTTGCAGCAAATCAATAAAATAAATTGATACGAAAAATGGGGGCCTCTTTATTTGACTGATCTGCAGAAAGAAACGCGTTTTGAAACTTGTGTTGCCTTGTTGATCCGGTAAAGAAATTAAGGAATATTGGATCGAATTGTGACATGTGACGAAAAGTGGATTCTTTACGATTACCACAAGCTTAAAATATAATAACTGACCCCAGGTCAAACGCCGCAACAGTACCCTAAAGCAAAGCTTACCAATAAAAAGGTAATGGTAACTGTTTGGTGGTCTCTTCATGGCGTTATTCACTATAGCTTTCTCAGGTATGGTTAAGCAATAACAACAAATGTTTACTGTGTCGAACTTCGGATAATGATGGCGAAACTGGCAGTGAAACAGTTCCGACTCGATCTTCACCATTATTGCTCCATGATAACGCAAGACCTCACACTGCACGAGAAACCGTTGTAACTCTACAGGAGCTGCAGTTAGAAACAATAAGCCATCCTCCCTACTCGCCAGTCCTTGCTCCAACTGACTACCATTTTTTTCGTGATTTGGGCAATTTTCTACGGGGTAAAAAAATTTATTTCCAGGAAAATGCTTTCACATAGTTTGTCGAATCTAGTTCGAGTTGGTAGATCCCCAGAGTTCTATCGTAAATGCATAAATAAACTTCCGATTAGATGGCAGCATTGTATAGATAATGAGGGTAAATATTTTGATTAAATAAATATGTTATATCTTAGAAAAAAGCGAGTTTTAATTTTTCTGTACAAATCGGTAAATTCATACTTTATTAACCCCTAATAGTCGTATTAAAGATAGAAGCAACTTCACGTTTGAATTCTTATCATATATGTAAATAAACGTCGTTTATTTAAGAATTATTATTAGGATTTTAAGTATTTGACATTTGAAATATTGTCTTTTCATGATATGGGAAAAAAAAATCCTTAAAGTAAAACATCTAGGAATATTAGCTGAGGTTAAACGTTGAGTTAGAATTAAAAACATATCGATTGGTATTTTTATCGAATGAACATATCATTCGATAAAAATACCAATGGAGAATCGAAATTTCATCAATCTGTCAATTGTATTTGCGGTCAAATTAAAATATGGAAAATGGGTTGAACGATTTCCGTATACTAAAATTCGTTCGTTCAAAAATATTTCGCCTTTATGATAGGTAGGTAACCCTTACGGTAGGTAATGGTAAACGTGCAGGTGCAATGAAGGTTTTTTAGCAGAATAACGAGACATTTACTGCAGCGCCGCTGGAACGGCGCTGCTGTCAGATCGCATGACAGAATAACATACGTAAAAATGTACGCATTTAGAATTGCAGCAGTGCAGTGGCGGTATTTTAGTAGAATTGGCCTACAGGTCAAACTGATGCCATGCCCATAGCAGTACTTTTAATCACAACTGTGGGAATTTACGTTCATTGATTCGTTAAAAAAAGTGTTGCCTTCTTTGGTATTGGACTTTTAACTTTATTAACCACCGTAAAATGTTTAAAACAACATATCTATTTTGAAGAGTTTAGTAAAACTGCGTTATGAATCTATGAAAAGTTGTGAAAAAGGTATGTAAAGCGAGTTGTACAGAAATTTAAAATTTGGGACTAGTTTAGTTTTTGAGATGGAGAATCTCTTTCACTATCACATTTTTCTAACTTCTGATAGTGAAAGTTTTGACTGCAACACATTTTTTGTAATCACAGTAGAATATAATAATGATACGTAGATAGATTCTTTATTTTTATCTACAGCACACACATAACAATTTGTTACAAATATGCTTAATGCTTATAAATGTAAGCAATACAATTAAACATGTTCACTACAGGAAATAAAACCATGGGTACCGCAGCAATACAAAATGTCTATAGCTCAGTTACTTGTTTTGTCCTGTTGAACTAACGCTGACTATTCTGCTACAGCCACAAACCAACCGCGAAAAACTGTAAATGAATACGTGAATAAATCATCATAGTCGTAATGTGCCACTGTAGTAATATATAATTTGGGTAATATGTTGAATAGGTACATCGTTTTAGTTGGAGTGTTAAAATAGAGACAAATTATAATGTAATAATAAATGAAATAACATGAGGTTACCACCATGTGAGACGTTGATTCATCAGAAATTGTGCCGATAGTCGTGTCGGAGAATGGTCTAATAGCGAAAAGTCTCGACTGACACCTTCAGAGACCTTCGCTAGGTCACTGGGTCAAGAGTAGTAGAATACAAAAGGTGGTAATTTTGGGAACTGCGCGTATCGTGCGGAGGTTCCTTAGTCTGCCTGACCACCGGCGACTCAGACAAATGTCTTGCACCGGCGGAAATTCTTTTTATATATTTTTATGGTGTTGTATTTGATATACCTAAGTATGTTGTAAATGTAATAATGTATATAAAAGAAAAATAAATGCATGAGAGATATAATAAATGAAATAAATAAATAAATAAATATTGTCGGACAAATTACACAGCGCCATCTAGCCCCAAAGTAAGCGAAGCTTGTGTTATGGGTACTAGACAACTAATAAACATACGTAAATACATTTTTTTTTGTATACACATACTTATTATAGATAGAAAATACCCAGACCAAGACAAACAGAGATGTTCATGCACACAAATGTTTGTATTGTGTGTGAATCGAACCCACGAGCGTTGGTGTCAAAGTAGCGTAACAGCGCGTTCCACCACTGCGCCTCCGAGCTCGTCATAATCAAATCAAATAATAATAATAAATAAAATATTCAGTGGCTATAAAAACTCGAGGATATTTTCTGATGATCACGAAATCGTATAAATATATGCCATCTGACATAAAAAGCAAAAGCTACGAAATAAACATATCCAATCTGTAAATGCCTATTAGGTATTCCTAAATTTTGTTTAATTAACAAAAACTTTTTGTACTCATTTTAATGTAAATTTGGACTTCGATAACTGTAGTGGTGGTGCAATATTATTCCAACATTTAGTGGCTTGGTACAGAAAACTATCCTCGTTCGCCACCGTTTACCTGGAATGAATGATATTATTTTACTTTACTCGATAACTAAACTTATATATAGCCCTAAACAATGATACCTTACATGCCAGGGTGAGACAGAGGCAGAGAAATAACCTATGGAGAACGGATGAGACCGATTTTGTATAGTAACTCCATTCACCGTTACGGGTAGGGGAGCAAAATAGAACGCGTACGTCTTATTGGCAAGTTCACGGATCAATATTGCGGTAGTCATGGGATTTTAGGTTTAATATTCTCCCATTGGTCAGGCTCAAATCGCTGAGATGGAAAGGCGCTATAACGCAATGTTTTTATGAGAGGCGGGAGGCTTTAGGCGCCGTCAACTGGTTTATTGGATTATGAATTCGTTTTTTGTTGGGGATCCGTATCAGAACTAATTAAATCGAACTTTAGTAGTAAATTTTAAGAGAGATAGGGCGCACCAAAGCTGCCCGTTTGGGGAAGTACCTCCTCCTCACAGAAAACAGCAGCCAACTCCCTGGTGAGTTGTTGTGTTCCTGCGTATGAGTGAGGTCACCAGTAAGATTGTATGGAGTTGCTGTGCTAGCGGCAGATGTGGCATCGCGTAAGTGATACTTAATATATTGCGAGAATAGGCGACAGAAACTGCTTTCCATCAGGTGGGTCGTGTGCTTGCATGCCTCCTGATGCAGTATAAAAAAATATATCGGTTTTGGACCAGCATTGTAAAAATATATCCAAATTTCAAGTCTATAACTCATTTGTATCACAAGTTATGTAGGTACCTGTTATATACTGTCAGATGAACGAAGAGAGAATAGGATAACAGCAAATACTCCTCGATAGCTTTCAGGTGAAGCTTTTTGTAGTCCGTTATAATGAATGAGTTTGTATGGAGCGGTATAACCTTTTTTGTTTTCCCTAAACGTCATTGTTTTCGTTAAAAATACACACTTTGTCCTATCTCAATTTATTTTACGACTGTTTCCATTGTGCCGAAGCTTTCGCATAATCGAGTTTGTATCGAATATCTTGCGTATTCTTTGATAAGAGTTGGTTTTGCAATGTTATTCTCGTATTTTCATTTGTTATTGTATTTTCATTTGTTATTGTATTTGCTATTGTGATTGTGGTCGTTATATTGAGTTGAGCTGTTTTAGGGTTCAGTGTCCACAAACAGCGTTTCAGTTTATAATGTTTTTCGATATTAAAATGTCTATATTGTTATGATGTCTATATATTGAAAATGACCAGTTTCAACCGTCCATATATCAAAATTAGCATAGTATTTAAACGTAGAGGAAATAAGTACAGTGGGGTAGGCAGAGACTATGGAACGTCAGGTGCACCGATCCAAACATACCTCTCTCGCCTCTTCCGCACTTATCAACCTCTTCTGGCAGGCTCTTCGGTTTCGGGTGCTCTTGATTTGGCCCTTTTTCAGCACATCAGCTTTTCAGCACATCATCAGCATTTGATCTAAGTGTGTGCGTCTAGGGCGGCCCCTGCGGATATCTCCATTCACTCTTGCACGATATACTTCTTATAAATAGTAGTATGAATAATGTTTCTAAATATACTACTACTGCACCAACCCTACTCATCCCACTGGTGGGATACGGGCTCTCTTCAACAGAAGGGGCTTAGAGTATACTCCACCACGCTGCTGAATAGCGGATTAACAGAAGCCAGTGTTTTCAAGCCGTTCGAAGCCCACTAACTTAGCTTACCAAATGTTATCTATTGACAACAGCCGGGTCCGACGCCTCCGAAGCACGGAGAAGTTCGAGATAGAAAACTCATCGATGGATAGGCTGCGGTCCGCGTTGCTTAACCAGTGTATACGGTTAGAGTGACACGCGCAACGCCGCCGCCATCGATCTCATAATATAAAAAGAATTCAAATAAATCGTAAAAATAATTATAAATTACCACAGCATTAAATTAATGCTTTAGACCTAATGAATATGTAGACTTTTGTGATATGGACATTTTACTACTTTAGACTCCATGTCTATAAGCGATAGATCAAAAAATAAAAGTACTATAGAATCAGTTTTTTGTTCATATGTCCGAAAATCAAATCACTAAACCGATAAGGAATTGAGTTGACGAAGCAGCATGAAATTTGAGAAGATGCAATTTCTTAGTACCTTGTTTCTTGCCCTAAAGATAAATGTGGGGGTATATAAGGACGTTGTATTGTCTTAGGTTTTCGCGATTGTTACACATTGAATTAAACAATTTTTAACGGAAGTATCGCGTATTTTATTTATTTTGTTGAACCTGACGTTTCGAACGCTTTGCAGCGTCCGTGGTCGCAGGAAGACTCGTCATCCTGCGACCACGTACATAACAAAATAAATAAAATACGCGATACTTCCGTTAAAAATTGTTTAATTCAATATAAGGACGTTATTTATGAAATATATATACGGTTTAATAATATAAAATACTAATGATTACACTACGCAATCCAGTAGGTTTTTAAAATTTGAAAAATATGATATATTTATAACCCAACACGAATGAGAAATCTTTACTGGGGCAGAATATTGTGCGGTTTCAGATAAATTTTCTTCAGGGAAGTTTTAGGTTGTTTAATGAACTTCCTGTCGAGGTTTCCTCACGGGACTACAGCATAGGCGTGGAGAGATTTATAAAGTGCTGGCAACGCGCAATATAAGGTTATTAAATAAAAGAGGTCTTATAAATAAAAACAAAATAAATTTAATTTAAAACTAATATACACACATCAAAAGTGTCTAGGGATCAACATATATTTTTGCAATAACTTTTCTCCTGATTGATATTAATTAAAATTTTCTTTAAGGATTCATCAAATAAAGTGTTTTCGTTTGTCTACAGTAACGATAAACCAAGTCACCTTTGCATTAATAAAGAAATTTGCCATTTTCATAATAAAGGGATTTTTGACATTTGAACCACTAACATTAAAGTTCGAAAAAAAGACTGAAATAACAGTTTTCTTTAAAATTTTATTAAACAATTAATAATCCGTGTTTCTACCGTGAACACTAACAACACAAGAACATCGGTTTGGCATACTCAAAATGAGTTCATCCAAATCACGCTGTGGAATGGCCGTGTTCGTTGCAACAACAAAAAAGGTCTTCTTGCGACTGGATACCCTCCATATTCGGCAGAGCTCTTCTCTGTAGCATATCCCATGCATGCTCAATCGGGTTCAAGTCTGGCGACTGAGCAGGCCAGGGCATGACATTGATGTTAGCTGCGGCGAGAGTCTGTCTTACAACTCTTATATATATCCAAATACCCGCCCATACCATGATGGTTCCACCACTATAAGGATGGACTTCCTGGCAGGATTTTAATCGCTGTTGGCGTCCAGGGGTTCTCCAGTGTCGTATACGTCTTGTATCCGGTCTCATACCAAAACGAGACTCATCAGAAAAGCACACGAAACGCCATTGTTCTTCTGCCCAATTTCTGTGTTCAAGAGCCCATTGATATCGAATCCTACGATTGTGCATTGCTATAGGTGGTACCCTTAGCGGTCTTCGGGAATGAAGGTTCACTTCATGCAAGCGGTTTCTGACTGTTTGGTCGCTAATTAAGTTCCCTGAAGAGTGATGAAGCGTCACGGCTAACATCATGGCGGTTATTGTTGGAGCTCTTCGAGTTGTGATTTGAATGTATCGGTCTTGTCTCCGTGTGATGCAGCGATACCGGCCTCCATGGCGCTCAGCCACGGTACCAGTGCTTCGGTAACGTGTCCAAAGACCTTTTTTTGTTGTTGCAACGAACATGGGCGGCCATTCCACAGCGTGATTTGGATGAACTCATTTTGAGTATGCCAAACCGATGTTCTTGTGTTGTTAGTGTTCGCGGTAGAAACACGGATTATTAATTGTTTAAGTTACCCAATAAAATTTGAAAGAAAACTGTTATTTCAGTCTTTTTTTCGAACTTTAATGTTAGTGGTTCAAATGTCAAAAATCCCTTTATTATGAAAATGGCAAATTTCTTTATTAATGCAAAGGTGACTTGGTTTATCGTTACTGTAGACAAACGAAAACACTTTATTTGATGAATCCTTAAAGAAAATTTTAATTAATATCAATCAGGAGAAAAGTTATTGCAAAAATATATGTTGATCCCTAGACACTTTTGATGTGTGTATATACAAGTATTGAAACAAAATGACGGTATAGGACAGATAGTTCGAGCTCGATGGGCTTGACTCGCAAGGATACTCTAACCATATGTACAGTAAGAATAGGTCAGTGCGATAGGAGGTCCAGGTGGAAACGGCATTAGTTACCGGACACGGCAGGAAGTTTGAACGAAGATGCAGGTCATACGAGTGGTAACTCGCCCGGCGATCCACCATTGCAGGAGTCGAAGGCGCTCCCGAACAAATCAGGTGGTCCGGACGGTGATGTAATTCACAGTGTGGAGCCCGCCATGCGACCCACCACTGCAGGAAACAGGGGCGCTCACGGATACAGCAAGAGATATGGCCGGTGATGTACACAGAGAAAGTGAGATCGCCCTGCGACCCACCACTACAGGAGATGAAGGCGCTCCCGGACACGGGAGGAAGACAAGACGGATATGTACATCATGTATCTCCTAATAAATCCCACCGTAGACTGCGAGTTTTTTGTACTCTATGCTAGTACTATTAATTTAAATTTGAAATATCAATACAATATATTTTTATGGAGTTATCGATTGCCATAAATATTTTAAACAGTAGAGTTTTTAACAGAGTTACTAAATTAAAGAAAAGCGAGCGAGGTACATAAGGGTTGCGAATTATAGCGCTCGGTACTCTCTGTCTACTCCACAAGGGACCTGGCGCGAAGATATATATTAGGTATTGAAAAAAAACGTTTTCGTATTATATATACAAATTCGAGATATTTTATCATAGTTTATTTATATTTGATTATAATATATATGTGCCAGTTCGTTGGATAACTTGTTGATATTGTGTAGGTAGTGATGTTGTCCCTGTTTACATATTTTATTGCGGTAGAAATTTCGGGACTTCTGATCAAAAAAACAGCGACAAGTAGTTTTGATAGTGCTTTCAGAATGAAGAGTGAGTCTACACTATTTAAAGAATTCTGAAGAGATCGAAACAGGTGAAAATTAGGCGAAAGGTACACAATACATTAGGTTTCTTTTAGTGAGATCGTGTGGCATCCCATTATAGAGCTTTTTTTGTATATCACTGATCATTTTTAAATGGGTGAAAACTGTTTTATGATAAAAACGCCTAGTTTTTCAGCTATGGCATAACTACTAATATGCCGATCTAGCTCCACTTTTTCATAAATGGGGTCGACTTTTCTGTAACAGGTCGATCAGAGCGAGTTTCATCTTTGTCATCAAAATTCCCGGACTGAAAACACTTGAACCAACTCTGAGTTGCTCTTACTGCTAGTTCATGAGCGTCACAAGAACTTCAAAATGTATTTCCACGTCAGATTCACTCATTTTGGCGTTCTGAAAACAATAGAAAAATGGCAGGAAACTGTTTTTACTTTTAATTTTTCTGCTTCTAAGATATTATCTATTTAACGGTATCTAAAGTAACCAGATACAAACAGTATAACACAAGATTTACTGTAACTTTTTACTTATAAAATAGGAAAAACATTTTTCTTCGATCTGTTATATGATTTCTGTTATATGACGAGCTCGGTGGCACAGTGGTTAGTAACGCTACTTTGTCACCAATGCTCGTGGCTTCGATTTCCACACAGGACATATATTTGTGTACATGAGCATCTGTTTGTGTTGGTCTCGGTGTTTTCTATATATCATAAGTATGTATTTACAAAAACAAAAACGTATTTACGTATGTTGATCAGTTGTCTAGTACCCATAACACAAGCTTTGCTTACTTTGGGGCTAGATGGCGCTGTGTTATTTGTCTGACAATAATTATTTATTATGTACTAAATAGTAAAATTATTTGTGACAGTCGATTTGAATTCTATGATGTTAAGGTACCCGCAATTCGACCACTTTATTGCGTTCTGTGTCTCTTAAAATCACGAAAACCAAGACAAACAGACATGTTCATCAAACTGTCTGTGTAAAGTGGCCATTGCTATCTCCCGAATGCTATTAATTGTTAAACATTTGACCGCATGATTTATGAAATATAGGGATATTTCGGACAACTATATTTTCGTTTGACCAGCGAGAAACCCTATGCTTCAATACTTATATGAAAAACCCTCTAGGCACGCGAAAACGTCACTTCTGTCCCCTCTTTGACATTTTGATGTATCGGGGGCCTAACAAATCCGCAACGGTCCGTGGTCACGGCTGCCAAATCCGTATAACTTATCCGGGTTTGTTTGCGGATACCCGGTCTTGTTTTACATGAATATAGTCTCTTGGGAGTTACCATTTCGCCGCCACGAGAACCCAGTTTTTAACAAGGTTGCTAGTTATTGGTGTTATTGAAGCAACACTTCTTTACGCACGCTTGACTTGGGGAGTAAGCTGGTGAATGCGAGACGAGAGTGTTACGAAAAGTGTGATCGGGCGACGCGAACGGAAGTTGAGAGGGAGATGTAAGTTAGTGAAGACAGAAAGAGAGAGAGTTACGTTTCGTATATTACTGTAGGGGCAAGACAGAGGGGTGCGAGAGGGTTTTCTTTCTCTCCTTCTCAAGCCTATTGTCTGCATCACACTATGGAGCTAAAGAAGTTTTACTTCAGTCGTGGGGTCTAAAAAACTTTGTTTTTTGAGGTTGTTTGAACGCTACAGGAACTACTAGTCGGATTTGAAAAAATATTCTTGTATTTGATAGCCCAATTCTTACAGTGTATTCAATATCACGATGCGACGCTTAGTCATTACTAAATATGTAATAATGTAATATATCTTATTTAAACAGACATAGATAAATATATCAAGATGCTCTTATCACAATATCACGATATATATTATAAATACATATCGTAATACGTGATAAATACATATATGCAACGACGTACCAAAAGGTAGACACGTTATACACCAACATTATTGTATTTTAAAATGGCGCAAGTAGTACTATATCTACGTACAGTTATTTATTATGACACTTGGCTCTAACAAAGAGACAAATGATAGGGCATACCTGTCGTTAGAAAGAGATGAATATATATCTAAAGAGATTTATGCTTTGTGGCGAAATACGTATAGACGCGACGCAAGAGCGTGGCCAACAGAATGCGAGCTGGGCAATTACCTTCTTTCGTATTGCCATTCTAGAGCGTGTACGACGTATCAAACAAACAAACAAAACAAACGTATCTATAACTATAAAAACATCTCCTCTCACGAATGTGCATTCGTAGCTGAGCTGAGAGGAGCTCGCTAATTCTTACTCACAGCACACACACACACATATACACACATACACACACACACAAAACATGCCTAACCTAAAATTATATTACCGAAAAAACCTTTGCCTAATCTAATATGTTTACCTAATTAATTTCTGTATTCACATCAAATTATTTCAAAGTCCATAAAAATACTTTTTTTATTTCTGTATGCTAGTATAGTGCCCATACAGTTTTGTAAATCGGCTCTGGTGCCCCAGAGACGGGTTCGACCCATGTTGGGGACCAACATTAATATTGTTGCCTTTTGTACTTATTTTGGAAATAAATATTAATAAAAATAAAATTTTTTTTGGTGGGTAGGCATTAAACTTCTAACACATATATTAATTTGTTCTCCGCTTTATTTAATTATTAAAAATAGTACACATTAAATAATTACCTTTATTATTGAGTCCATGCATTAACAGTTCAGTGCACTACCTAGCCCGCTAATTCACATTTCTCTCCAACTTCTATTTTGACAAACACACCATTATGGATAAACTGTCACAACTTAAGAAGAATATGGACGATATGACAGAGCTGTTCACATCTAAGATGACATCCTTTGAAGAATCTCTTGGCCGGGGCCAGCCCATTGATGTCCAGGCACTGGCCAATGAATTTTATAACTTCAAATCCTTCATCTTGAAAGCTGTCTCGGGTCTAAAGCTCCAAATGGAAATGGTACTGGATACTCTTGATATGCTTGAAATGAAGTCTCGGAATGATGCCATTCTGCTGCATGGTGTGGCGGAAAAAGTGGATGAAATGCCAGTAAATGACTTTGTAAATCTCTGTGAGAAGAAACTGCATTTACCCAATATCACAAAGCATGCCATCAGCGTATGTATGCGACTTGGAAAGAATATTTCTAATAAGCCCCGACCATTACTAGTTCGATTTTCTGAGCATAAAATACGCAATCAAGTTTGGGCAGCAAAGAAGTTATTAAGAGATACTGGCATGACGATCTCCGAATTCCTGACTAGTAGCAGACATACTGTATTCTTGGAGGCTCGTAAAGCTCTGGGTGTCAGGGGATGCTGGACCAATGGAGATGGCAAAATAGTAGTAGTTGGTGCAACTGGTGACCGACGTAGAATTGTGTCTATGGCGGATTTGAAGGCGTTCATGTCGGATCAGAAACTAACTAAAGGTAAAGAAGCTTTGTCTGCTCCTTCAACGAGTGAAGTCGTGGCGATGGCCCCAGGGTCGACCGAACAGCCGATTCACCACCTCAACAAGCCGCGTGTTGCAAAGCTCCAGGCCAAACAACAACGCCGAGTTTAAGGGTTTCGTATTATTTCCATTACTTGCAGATTTTCATGTTTGAGCAGATCATTATCACTTTTTATACTTTGTAGGTTATTAGTGTTAGTCTCCATATTACATATGCGGTAGTATAAAATTCACTTTTCGCTGTTTTATAGCTGTATAGCAGGTAATTTTAATAAGCTTTCCTCGTATTAATTTTTTAAATGCAATTGGATTGGGTAGGTTAGTACATAGTTTTGTGTTATGACATGTGATGGATAGCAGCTGTCAATTTCTGAATATAAATGTTATTGTAGTACTGCCGTGTAAATTTTAGCAAAGGCTTTGTGATCATACCGCCGTGTTGCCTTGCGTATAAAATCAAAAATATTTTATTTAGTCTTAACATTTCTATAATGGAGCCTATTTACTAAAATTATTACCATTTTTCTATTTTATTTTTATTACATTCAATATCAAATTTTGTTTTAAACTTTATAATGCTGAAGCTCCTAATGAGATCTGCATGATTTGGCACATTACTGTGAACTAAATCTTCTGTAATTCTATGAAGGTTCTTTGCAACAACCAATTACTTTTATTTGTTTACACGCTTTTATTGTTTGTTATAAAAATTATTATTATCTTTTTTTTTTTTTTGTGAATAGCTGGTGCGGGTAGTAGTAGTAGTAGTAAGTAACTTGTGAATATACAAACAACTAGTACTTTATTGACTAGTTGAGTGTTTTGAGGTACCTGAGAAATCATTTTTATAATTTGCATTATCTATGTTTATGCGTTATGTCAGTGGAATCGATGCATGATTCGGGTAATGAATACTTTTCATGTTCTTCGGATAGTAGTTTTGTAAGTCTTGCTGAGGAGTCTTCTCTGCGCGATAATCTTAGGGCTACGTTTATACCTCATTTTAAAAATTTTAACGTTGTACATATTAATGCCCAAAGTATAGCTGCCCACTATGCAGACTTGCTTTTCGCGTTTGAGGACAGTAATATTCATGCGATTTTAATTTCGGAAAGTTTTTTAAAGCCGAGTCTACCTTCCACTTTGTATCCATTGCCGGGATTTAGATTGATTCGTAACGATCGTACTTGTTTAAGAACTCAAGACGGGGTTAACAGAATGGTGGGATATGGAGGTGTCGCTATTTATCTGCGTAGTGACATACCATGTCAAGTAGTTTCTCAATCATCTCCGGAATTCAATGCTCCTGAGTACCTCTTTTTAGCAGTCACACTTCATCACTCGAAAGTACTGTTAGGCGTCTATTACAGTCCTTCCTTGCGCGTAGACTATTTTCAATCATTTGAAGTTCTATTGAATGAAATACAACCCCAGTTTGATCATACTATTATTATGGGTGATTTCAACACTTGCCTAATTAAAAACGACCATCGATCCGAAAGACTGAGGAGTCTCTTACAATCTTTAAACTTAGACTGTCTCTCTGCAGGCCCAACACATTTTCCCCATAATGGTCCTCCATCACTACTGGATCTGATTATTACTTCGTCACCTGATTTGGTGTCAACTGTGGGTCAACACAATGCTACGGCTTTTTCTGCGCATGATCTGATTTTTGCATCATTCAAGATACGACCACCAAAGCGTAGACATAGAGTAGTGTCATTGCGTAACTATGACTCAATAGATTTAGATGCTCTGCGTGATGATTTCTCTAAGATTGACTGGCAACCTGTACTTTCCATAAATGATGTCGACTCTAAAGTTGCCGCCTTTAATTCGATTCTTCTTGCATTGTATGATACACATGCTCCTCTTAGGCCAATACGAGTTAAACATTACCCTGCACCTTGGCTAACGCCCGACATCAAAAAGCTCATGACTAAAAGAGATCAGGCCAAAGTCAGACTTAGACACGATCCATCTGGTAGCAACCGCCTTGAGTATGTCGCTCTGCGCAACAAATGTAATCGGATGTGTAGGGACGCCAGACGGCAATATATCCACACTTCTGTGGAACATTGTCCACCTACTAAATTGTGGAGGTATCTCAATGGAATGGGTGTTGGTAGGAGTAGACTAAGTAACTCATGTGATCTGGATCTAAATGAACTCAATAGATACTTTTGTACGTCACCGGTGACAATGAATCCTAAGATTAAACAGGCTACTTTATCCCATCTTTTAAAGTCTACTCATCAGGGCTCTGCTTTGGATCTCGGGTTGATATCGGCAGATGAGGTAGTAAGGATTGTGCGCAGAATAAAGTCGCGAGCAGCAGGAGCTGATGATATTTGTCTACCTATGATTACTCCAATTTTAAACCTAATTGCTCCTATTATTTCAGATATTCTGAATTGTTCCCTTTCGTCTGGTATTTTCCCTTCATTGTGGAAAGACGCTCTTGTGATTCCCCTGCCCAAGAAATCTAATCCATCTGATCCTTCCCATTTTCGTCCTATATCAATTCTTCCTTTGCTTTCGAAAGTATTAGAATATTTTGTGCATCGACGCTTGTCCGATTACCTGGTGGAGCACAATCTTCTATGCCAGCATCAGTCTGGTTTTCGAAATGGTCACAGTACCACTACAGCTCTGATCAAAATTACTGATGACATCCGTTGGAATGTTGAGAATAAGTTGTTAACCGTCTTAGTCCTACTCGATTTTACTAATGCGTTTAACACAGTAGATTTCGATATTTTGCTTGGAGTTCTGGGGTCCCTTAACTTATCGCCATCAGCACTCACCTGGTTTAGGTCTTATGTCACCGGGCGTCAGCAACTGATTAAGGTGGATGGGTCTCGATCGGAATGGTGCCAGCTCCATGCAGGGGTGCCTCAAGGGGGAGTGCTGTCCCCAATTCTATTCTCATTATTCATTAATAATATTGTACATTCTCTTTCCTCATGCTATCACCTATATGCAGACGACTTACAGATTTATACAGCTGCTCCACTTTCCAATATTTCTCACGCTATCGGTGTCATCAATAAAGACCTTGCGGCTATCGCAGAATGGTCTCATAATTTCGGGCTAAAAATTAATGCAGCTAAATCTCAATCTATTATTGTTGGAAGCCCACATTTTATATCTAAACTTCAGAACTATGTGCAGCCCAATATCATGTTTGATGGTAATATCATTCCATTCTCTTCTACTGTTAAGGATTTGGGCATCATCCTCGATCAGACACTTTCGTGGGCTCCACAAGTTAATGCAGTTAGTCGAAAGATTTTCGCTTCACTACATTCTCTGAAGCGTCTGCAATATTTCCTTCCTTTATCAACTAAGATAATGCTAGCTCGCTCTTTGCTACTCCCATTATTGGATTATTCAGATGTTGTAGACCTTGATCTCACTGAGGAGTTACTCGATAAGATGGAACGTCTGCAGAACCAATGTGTCAGATTTGTCTACGGGCTCCGTAAATTCGACCATATATCAGAGTATCGCCAGCGTCTTGAGTGGCCACCGATTAGAGTTCGCAGGAACGTTCACTTACTCTCACAACTATATAATATCTTGTACTGCAAATATGCTCCTAATTACCTTTGTGAACGAATGCAATTTCGACATGGTGACGACCGTCTGCGTTCGAGTAGTGTTCCAATCCTTAACATACAAACCCATATTTCGAAAACTTACTCCAACTCCTTTACTGTCAAATCGGCAAAACTGTGGAATTCACTCCCATTGAATATAAGATTGACGCCCTCTTATGAGTTATTCAAATCTCGTTGCCTTGGATTCTTCAGTATAGACACGGACGCTATAGAATAATGTTTTTCTAGAGCAATGTACTCGGTTCCACTACATTCGCCCCTAGGTTGAATCTGTTTTTGCTTAGGTACTTATATTATGTATGATTTTTCTTTTACATTTTTTTTTTGTTTTTTTTTTATCATTTTTTTTTTTATTATTATTTTCTTTGTGTTATATTTATGTATCTGTTTTTACTGTTGCAATGACTCATGTTATTATTTCATGATATTTGTGTTAAAGAAGGTACAGATAGTTTCTCTGCCTATATGTATTACTTATTCCTGTTAAGCTTATAAAGGTTGGCTGGAAGAGATCTCTTACAGAGATAAGTCCGCCTTTGTACATGCTAAAGATTTGTAACTGTATATGTTAAGTATATTTGTACAATAAAGAGATTACAACAACAACAACAACAAATAAATTTATAATAAAAAAAAAAATTAGCATATATGTCACGGCCATATAACTAGTTCTGGTATTCCTGCGGTGTTGTTGTCCGGCGTGGTATTCCCCTCCCAGGCAGCCCAACCCATCCTCCTCCCTTTATCTCACGACACAAAGTACGTTAATTATACTCCCATAGTCAATTCTGAAACTAGTAAATGTCTTCCCACAGCTGCGTTAGACGGAAATTTAAGTACTTCAGGGTTATTCGCCTTCGAATATTCGACCCGACTGACTCCCTGACTGACTGACGATGATACTTATCGATAGATTTGTAACGAAACTCAATAAAGGTTGGCGTGCTCACCATTTTTATCTGATCTCGTTGAACCCATTTGTATCAAAATGCATGTAAATTTGATTTTCACAAAAAATCCCTGAAAGTAATAACTATGAATCGATATCGGCTGGCATTTCGCGACGTATGTATGTATATCTTCACGCCAGGACCCTTGCGGGGTATCTCATAAATCTCACTCGCTTCTTCAACATACATAGCTGTTTTCATGCACACTCCTGACTATATAATAAAATAACGTTAATATATCGTAACTACCTTCTTCCTAGCTTTATCTTGTTTCCTAACCCATGAGGGGGGGAATTCCTAATCCAGGGTCCACTACTTAACCTTAAGGATTTGGCGAAGATTCTGATTTTGACATGGAGAAACTGCCGTCAGACCTTCACAGCCCTGAGGGAAAACCAGACCTTTCTTAAGTTAGTCTTTCGAAATACGATTTCCTCACGACATTTTCCTTGACTGAACAAGTGACAATTACAAATATGTAAATAAATCCGAAAACACGAATTTATTGTTACACGCCAGGATGCAAACCGGGTACCAGTTGGTCAATAGGCCGGTTATCCACTGGGCTATCACGGCTCTTGGCGTACCTGCATAAGAGCAATACCAACCCAAATAACTCATCAGCTCATTCTTGCGTATGTCATCGCATTTAAAGTGGACTTAAGTGAAAGGGGCCGAAATTGGGTCAAGGTTGCATTCACGCCCCAGATACCCCATGCTTGAAGATGTTGCTAGTAAAAAAATATTAAGTAGGTTTTTTCACAAAGTCGGGAGGCATACAAGCATACGATCCACCTGAAAGCGGGTACCGTAGCCTATTAACGCTTGCAATATATTAAGTATCACTCGCGCGATGCCACCTCTGCTGCTAACACATCAACTCCTTAGGAGCTTACTGGTGACCTCACTCACAAGCAGAAACACAACAACCGTCTAAGGAGTTGATGTTTGGCTTTGGTTTTCTGTGAGGTGGAGGTACTTCCTCAGACGTGCTGCTTTGATGAGCCCTACCTATCTTAAGCTTAGATGGCTAGCGTATGCCTTAACGTGGTTTAAGAATAGAAACATGTCATTTGTGGACACCACCTTTGCTAATGCATAAATACTCAGGACTTTCTCAGGACAAGACTCTGGAACTTGGCACATTCGCAGGAATACAGCCTTCAGATAGTCGTGACAGACAAGCTAAGTATCGCAGTGGTTACGTATCGTTACTTACTTTCACACGGTCGTCCGTGGGTTCGATTCCCACACAGGGCATTTGTGTGCATGTCTTGGTAATTTTTAAGAGAGGTAGTGCGCAAAGCAGCCCGTCTGGAGAAGTGCCTATACCTCACAGAATACCGTAGCCAAATAACAACTCTCTGTGAGGTTGTTGTGTTCCAGCGAGTGAGTGAGGTCACCAGTAAGCTGTTAACGAGTAGCTGTGTTAGCAGAAGAGGTGATAGACAGATAGATAATTATTTATTCCAAAGAATACGGTATAAAAAGACTTTTTTTATACAATGTCGGAAGGTATAAGGTTAGGGAGTACTTAACTTACTTATTTTCACAGAACAAGTTATAGCTAAGAGAATTGAATAAAATAGAATAAATTATATCTAGAATACGTAAGGCAGTCAAAGCGCCCACAAGGGTCCAATGGCAATTAAGGATTTTTTATCTTTTATCTTTTTTGTTTTGGCGATTAGATCGTCTGCTTTACGAGTATATCCTACTTTAAAGGAGCAATTCTTATATATATATATAATTTTTCGTGTTTTGACGAGCTCGATGGCGCAGTTGTTAATAACGCTACTGTGACACCACCGCTGACGTTCGTGGGTTCGATTACCACACAGGACAAACATTTGTGTGAATGATAATATCTTTTTGCCTTGGTCTAGTCTGTTTTTAAGAGAGATAGGGCCCACCAAAGCAACTGTCTTGAGAAATACCTCCACCTCACAGAAAACCGCAGTTAAATAACAACTATCTGGAGGGTTGTTGTGTTGTGTGTAGCGAGGTGGTCAGTAAGCTCCTAAGGAGTTGCCGTGTTAGCAGTAGAGAAGGCATCGCGCGAGTGATATTTCATGTATTACAATTCTTCATAGGCTATGCTATCCGTTTTACATGAGGTGGACCGTATGCTTGTATCTCGACCTTTACCAAACTGAAAACCGGTGCATTAACTTATGGCGTAACGCTTGTAGACTGTATTCGCAAAGGTAATGTTAGAAACAGAGTTGGTCTGAAAGCGAGCGTCGGTGTTAAAATAAGAAGACTCAAGAAGACTCCGTTGGTTCGAACATATAGAAAGAAAGAATTACGAAACAGATAAACAACGCGAAAGTAGAAGGATGTAGGAGCCAACGAAGGCCAAGACTTACCTACCATGACCAAACTGATCGTGTTCTATCAGAAGGTGATGGTGAGGAGCTATTTGCCTGGGGATATTAAATTGCTTATCAGTAAATGTTATAAAATTAAAATGACAAATTGAATTTTGGTTATTTTTTTACAATGTCTCCCAATTCATGACAAGTAAATGTTAAAAATATATTGTAATTCATATAAATTTGCAATCGCATTAATGTTTAATTTGATTACTTTGTTTAATATAATTTGACATAAATATGGACATTTTCATATAGGTATGTAAGACCTTTTGTAATAATGTTCAGCAAATAAAAAAAACGTGTGCGTCTCGGGACGCCCGACAGAAGTGATAACTTAAACTAATCCGCTGCCGTATGCGTGAGAGAAAGGGAAGCCAGACAGACTGGCGCCGTAACGCGTTACGTAACGAAGGCGGTTTACCCTCCCATAAGAAGTTACCACGTTAGTACTCGTAATTTAAATTTGAAATATTACTCTCGCTTTTCACTGAGTCGGTTAAAATCAATACGTAAACCACAGTTACAGAACCGCAGTCGAACACAGTAATACCCAGCAATAGCCCACGAATATCCCCCATTACGGAATGCCGGTCGTCCATCTATCCGATATCAGTGTCCGCATGAACTGCGGAATGCTTATTCAGCTATTCGCCTATCAGATGCGGATGGGGCCGTAATAGTTAGAACTGCAGGTTTGAGTTAGCTAGGGTTGCCAACTATGGAGATTTTCTCGGAAAATTTGTAATCTTTCAACCGCCCATACAACGAGTATTTTAAATACGACTACGGGACGTATAATCATAATCACGTATTAGCTGGAATACACAATATTATATACAGTCTTATTAAGGTACATTGGTACATGTATTCAGCCTGCATGCAGACGTGTGAATATTAAACAGTTTTTTGTCACAATAATTAAAAAATTCATGAACACTATAAAACATTTACACATGAGCCAGTCATTCAAATTCTTCTTAAATATATTTCGCTTTAGCATTTTTATTTTATTTTGTATTTCATTCTAAATAATTATTAAATTATTTGAGTATGTTTCTTTTGAAAAGTTCTTTATAACATCGAGCTTAATATAATTGGTTAGTAAATTTGTTTCGTTTTTGAAGGGGAAACATTTCGTTGCGCATTTTATAATATTAAGGATGTGTTTTGACAAAAAGACATCTCTTGTATACATGCAAGGTAAAGGCAAAATGCCTTGTCCAAATACCATCCTGACACAACGCTTTTGTATTTTAAATATTCCGTCAACATCAACCGAGTGCCCTCACATAATGAGACCATAGCTAAAATGTGATGCTACAAAGCCGTGGTTAGCTTTTAATGTATGCAGATAAAAGCATGGAAGCATACGGCTCATCACATTGTTATTAAAAGATAAAAATATTTTTTATGTTTTAAATAAAAAGTTTCTTATTTGAAGATGTAAATATTTTAAATTTGCGTAACCGATTTCACTTTTCACCTTCTAATAGGGGCAAAGGTTTTGAATTCGACCTGTACGTTTTTCAGAGTGTATACTATGCATAACTATGTGTATTATTTTTTATGGCATTGGTGTTTAGCCCATCGCATTATTCTTTAAAGATAAACATACTTTTTATGTTTTAAATAAAAATATTAAACGTATTTTTAATAAAAGGCGTAACGGTATAATATTATGCACAATTTCATATGCCGTGTTTTATACGATGCCCGAGGTAAACAAGCATACGGCCCAGCTGATTTAAAGTGGTTACTGTAGCTTATGAATGCTTGTACTATAAGAAGTATAGCACGCGCATTGCTACCTCCGCTGCTAACATAGCATCTCCTCACGAGCTTACTGGTCACCTCACTCGCAGTAAAATAACAATCCTCCAGGGAGTTGCTATTTGTTCGCCGTGTTCTGTGTGGTGGAGGTACTTTTTCAGCCCGGCTGCTTTGATGTGCCCTACCTCAATTGCAGTAAATTTGCTACATATTTATTTTAATGATAAAAAATATTTTGAACACACACGATAAGAAAAGAGACACATTCTTTTTATATAAGAGATAAAATCGTTTAAATAAAAAGCGTACCCGATTTGATTACTCTCATAAGTATACTTCCAGGGTACTATTTCGATATCACTCTGAACAATAAAGCGGTTCTTCGTTATGGCACCTAATTTAAGTACATACCCTCAAATTCCCGAAACTAAACGAAATATCTTCATCAGAACAAATTGAAAATCCCAAAATTCGGTCAAACTAATTTAAACTCTACTGAATCCCTAATAAAGCCCTAAAGGGAGTGACAATGTTTTGTGAAAAGTGAAGAACGTACCCTCAAGCTAATTTAAGCTCTGCAACGATGAAAATAGAGCTCAAAGATGATGCCGATTCGAATGAAAATTCAGTGAAATGAGGCACTTTGTAAAATCATCCTCATAATGTACGTTGTTACGTCACAGTGCTTCTCAAACTGGGCGTTTTTAAGACGATAAGGTTTGCTTTGAAATGAGACGATTTGTTAAATTATTTTATTAACATGGACATGGACCTTTTTTATACGACACTAGCTGCACCCCTCAGCTTCGTTCGCGTGTATCCCAGTATCCCGTAGGAACCGCTTTTCTACTTTTTTGCTTTTTGCTCGACTTTTAAGGGTGGAATTGTGATACTGAATAGCCTATAAACTTCTTGATATGTTTTTCAAATCAGACTCGAACGTTTCAACACACCGCGTGCAAACTAACAAATATACAAACTCTTCCGCTTTATATAGATATAAAAAAGTGTCTACAGCATCAGGAACGGGCATTCCTGACAAAGTGTCTTTAATAATCTCTAATTCTACCATTTGACATCATTATTGTATCAATATGCTGTCGTAATAGGTATATACCTAATTGTTAATAGATTCAGGCGTTATTTTGTGAAAGTCAAATTTACATGCAATTTGATCTAGCGGTCGTCCGCCATCTGGAACAGAATCCGCATGCCCCCACCACCACCGTCGCTGCCACGACTGGCCTGGTCGTCGCTGCAGCCGAGGCAGAGACTACCGGAGCAGCCATGGCAGCGTCGGCATGTAGCACGCGCTAACAGTAGTGGGTGGGTGCCAGCCGGCGCTAGGCCGCATGAACTAATTGGTGGCGGAAGCACACAAAGCAGGTTAGATCAAATTGCATATACCTAATTGTCAATTTTAAAAGAGACCTATGTTGGTAAGTTCCTTTCAGCATTTCTTCTTCGCCAATGGTCATTTCCGAAATGCTAGCAAATTAAAAAAGAAAAATAGTAACATAAGGGAATTGAATAAGACAACCAGTTGAGAATGCGCAAGCTTGCATTGCCAGAGGAACACTTGGCTCGTCAATTATATAACAATTTAGTTATTTTTTTTTATTTGTCAGGCATTTTGACCATGTTCCTTAAGAGATAGGAGGTTGGTTTTCCAGACATTCCTATTTTACTTTTTTATGCTGAATCCGAATCTAAAGACAAAATTCGAAAAAAGCGACACACAGACAAACATATAGATTTCATATAGGAACGGTGTTCCTGATAAGATTTCATAAAATATAAGAAGTGCCCGCGAGGGCCCAATGGCAAATAAATAATTATTATCTTGTTTTATGTTATCTTTTATGAACGGTCGCAATACAGGAAGTTCACGCGTTGCCACCTCTGCTGTTAACATAGCAATTTCCCAGGAACTTATTTGTAACTCACACGCAAAAACACAACAACACCTTAATGAGTTGTCATTTACCTGCGGTTTTTGTGAAGTGGAGGTACTTCCTCAGTCGCATTGCTTTGATTCGCCTCTTAAAAAACTCATAAGTGGTGCATTTAACCGATTATTAGTGTTTGGCTTCTACATAGTGATTAAGAAATAGAAATTCCTCCGCTTCACAAACGAACGCAGTAAAATAACAATTCCCTGGAAGATTGCTGTATACCCGCTATTGGGTAAAGTATGAGAAGTTTTTTTATACAACTAGATTGGCAAACAAGCATGCGGCCCGCATCAGATGGTAAGCGGTCACCGCAGCCTATTAACGTGTTACTCGCGCGCTGCCAATCTTGTGACCTAAGGCTGTTTCGTCACAGTACCCAGTAATTTCTCTGCCATATCTACTCCTTCAAACTGGAACACAGCTATATAAATGTAGCCACATTTAAATAGCTGTGTTCCGGTTTGAAGGATTGAAGGTTTGACGGTAGAAATAGGTGAGACAGAGGTACCCACGCAGACGACTTTTGGACAAAGTCAAGTACAAGTCAAGTCAAAAAATTACAAAATATAGTACATACACTTAATTAGTAAACATAATGGTGGTATATTATGTTATAATTTGCCTTTACAAAGCATTTGTGATATTTTTTATTATATATATACAAAATGTCAATGGTATTAACAATATATAAATTCTCTTATTCTATTGAAATTAAACAATTTTTAACGGAATTACCGCGTGTTTTATTTATTTTGTTGAACCTGACGTGTCGTCTTCCTGCGACCACGGACGCTGCAAAGCGTTCGAAACGTCAGGTTCAACAAAATAAATAAAACACGCGATACTTCCGTTAAAAATTGTTTAATTCAATGTGTAACAATCGCGAAAACCTAAGACAATACTTTCTTATTCTATTTATTCAATTTAGAGTATACGCAATTTAAAGCAAAAATAAATTATTCTAAGTTTATTTTACATTATTTCCCCTCCATATAAGTAAATAAATTTGGACAAATTAGAAAGCCGAATAGAATTTGGACAGAAAGGAAAAAAATCGGACTTATTCGGACCCTAAATGTGTTACTTTCACTTATTTGATTATTTGAATTAACTGAAAGGGAGTATTTTTTTTTATACTACGTCGAGAGGCATACGGCCCACCTGATGTAAAGCGGGTACCGTAGCCTATTAACGCTTGCGATATATTAAGTATCACTCGCGCGATGCCTCCTCTGCTGCTTACACAGCAACTCCTTGGGATCTTACTGGTCACCTCACTCACACGCAGCAACACAACAACCCTCTAGCGAGTTGTTATTTGGCTGCGGTTTTCGGGCGGGCGACTTGTGTATATCATTTCTAATTCACTTGATGTACATATAACACACATTTCTTACAAACTTCTATGGTTTATGAAATGCAGCATTTCTGTGATTTGTAATTATTTTCCTAAACATACATACATATCATCATGCTTGTTTCCCATTGAGGTAGGACAGAGACTATGGACACCGATCCAAATATACATATTCATCAACCTGTTCATGCATGTCTTTCGGTTTTGGGTGCTTTGATTTGACCGTACAACATCAATTTTACTTATATGTATGCTTCTAGGGCGGCCCCTGCCGATATCTCCACTCACTCTTGCTTGATATAGCTTCTTTCGGAACTCTTTTGTCGTCTTAACGTACATTTTTCAATTTAGGCCTCATGTTATATAAAAAATATACAAAGTAGGCATGTATGCATGTACTTTTTAAAATTGAAATAATTATAAATATTTATATAATTGGAACCCACTTTATTGAAATCGACGCTAATAAATACAAATAGGTAACTCAATGAACTTGGTTCCACTTTTTAATTTTAAAATTCTTATTTCACTTCACTAAAAATACTTGTTGTAAAATAATTTGACGGCAAAGGCTTA
This sequence comes from Pyralis farinalis, assembly GCA_947507595.1. Lineage (NCBI taxonomy): Eukaryota > Metazoa > Arthropoda > Insecta > Lepidoptera > Pyralidae > Pyralis > Pyralis farinalis. The sequence goes on from OX382263.1 coordinate 7,581,287, forward strand.
CTCATGTAAGAAAAATCAATATCGCATCATGAACAAAACAAAGACTCAAAGAAAGTTTTGAAGAGCGTTTTTCCAACATCAGCCCAGAAACTAGAAGCAACGACTTCCAGGTGCAAACTCCTGAATAATTAGAAAATTCCATAAATATACTGTACCTACATGCGTTTCAAATTTAAGGATTTGATTTCCATGGGATTCTTTCATCAGATCCTGACTTGGTGGCAGCAACTATCTCAATATCCTTTCAAACAAAAACAAGAATATAAAAGAAAAATGAACATACAAACGTATGAGCGGTGATAGCCCAGTTGATAAATAATCAGCCTATTGATTAACTAGTACCCGGTTCGAATCCTAGTATGTACCGTTTTAAATTATACTTTCCGTGTTTTTGGATTTATGTACATATTTATAATTATCACTTAATTGACGGTAAAGGAAAACATCGTGACGAAACATGCACGTTCAAGAAATTATATTTCTACAGACGGGCGATCTAACATAAGAAAGTTCTCTTCCCTCCGGGCTGTGAAGGCCCGACGGCAGTCGCTCTATGTAAAAATCAGTATCGTCACCAAATCCTTAGGCTTCAGTAGCGAACCCCGCAAATTTTAATGGATTAGGAAACGGGATAACGCTAAGAGGAAGACAATCGAAATCATCCTTATTTGAAAGCGGTTAAAAATACTCTATACCAGATTGACAACCACATTTTCCGTCATGCTTCATACATGTAACTAATTTATAAATTTAATTAAATACATGGGGTTAATTATAGTGAAAGGGTTATAACGTCACTACGTTACCATTATTGTGTGGTATGCGAATATCCCAATGTAGCCTGATTTATACGATATGTAACTTTAACCTACAATATAGTACAAATTTTAGTAACAAAATTAACTTTATTAGTAACTGAAAAGTAGAATTATTTATAGGGTGTAACATTGAGTATTGTCGAAATGGGATTTTATTTATACTACGTCGGGAGGCACACAAGCATATGATCCACCTGATGTAAAGCGGGTGTACCGTAGACTACTAACGCTTGCGATATATTAAGTATCACTCGCGCGATGTCTCCTCCTCTGCTTGCACAGCAACTCCTTGGGAGGTGACCTCACTCACACGCAGGAACACAACAATCCTCTAGGTAGTTGTTATTTGGCTGCGGTTTTCTGTGAGGTGGAGCACTTCCCCAGACGGGCAGCTTTGATGCGCCCTAACTCTCTTAAAACATCCAGACCATGACAAATACACATGTTCATCGAACCCATGAGCGTTGGTGTCAAAGTCGCGTCATCCACGACTGAGCCACCGAGCTCGTCAAAAATATCGGAAACTTGCAGATTATAAACGTGTATGTAATGCAGAATCTGGTTTCAACATACAAACTATCGAGAATGCGACCAGGTCGTTTAAAAACAAAAAAATCATCTTCTTAGGGTTATTCCGTTTCCTAATCCATTAGGATTGGCAGGGTCTCCTACCTAAACTTAATGTTTTGGCGAAGATATTGAATGTTACATGGAGCAACTGCCATCAGATCTCCATTACCCAGAGGGAAAGCTAGACTTTTCTTAGGATAGGGAACACGTCTTTCGAAATATAATTTCTTAGACGTGTACTCCGAAGTCTAGTATACAAGTTAACATTTCAAACTCTACATCATTGAAGCCGTTAAACTTGATCCGATTCGGCTTGAATTGAATCAAGCTCTATCAAGTCACAAGTCTGCACGACAAACCCATGCGTTGTAGTTGCTTCAATCCAGAACACATCTAGCCCATTCGACTTATGAATGTAAAGAGTGAGTAATGCCGCCGGACATCTTGCTGGGTAGTTGAGATTTCCGGCATTCAGCTACTGAACTACGGAATAAGTAAGCAGCCTGCTCGAGAAGATTGGCATCCCTACAATGCCGATAAAATCACGGTAGCATGTTAGCTCCCCTGATCTCTGCCTGCCTTTATGTTTTCTACCAATTGTACAAAAGATAAAATCATTTATTTGCCATTAGGGCCTCAAAGGCACTTAAACACGTCTTACATTAACTAAATCTTATATTATATTATATCTTATTAATTTTACGTAGTTTTAATCTCTCCTTTTTAATTTACCAGCTTTTCGAAAATGACCATTTTCGAAGAAGAAATGCCAAAAGAAACTTGCCAATATAGGTCTTTTTAGGATTCCGTACCCAAAGGGTAAAACGGAACCCTATTACTGAGACTCCGCTGTCCGTCCGTCCGTCCGTCTGTCACCAGGCTGTATCTCATAAACTGTAGTAGTTAGACAGTTGAAATTTTCACAAATGATGTATTTCTGTTGCCGCTATAACAGCAAATACTAAACAATAGAATAAAATAAATATTTAAGGGGGCTCCCATACAACAAACGTGATTTTTTTGCTCATTTTTGCTCGATATTGATAACGGCAACAGGTAGACACTTGAAATATTCACAGAATGTTTAGTTATATATTCACTTTAAGAATAAATAATTAAATTAAAATAAAACAAACATTTAAGGGGGGCTCCCATACAACAAACGTATTTTTTTTGCCGTTGTCATAGCTAATGCTACGGAAAGGGTTCCCCTTCGTGCGCGAGTCCGACTCGCACTTGGCCGATTTAAAAAAAAAACATCAATTTATATTACAATAAATATATGTGAGTGTACATATAGTGATATCATGTGGTGCAATTAAATAGATATAAGTACATGTGCTGAATCATTTCCAAACGTCTTTGTCAGTCAGATATTCATCGATTCTGTAATAACTCTTCTTACATAAAGTATTTTTGGTGTGCCTTTTGAACATATTGTCAGGCAAGGACAGAACTGTTTCACGAAGTTTCCTATAGAATTGAAAACAATTTACAATTCTACTCCAGATTCTAACATTGTCACTTAATTTTGCAAACGATTCTATATTTTTTAAAAGCATATATTCTAATGAATATACTAAGAGGTAACCCTGAGGATATTTATTTCTTTAAATAGTTCTCTAAGTGATTGCCTGAAGCCCATGTTATATAGTGGATGGCTCTCTTTTGTAATATAAAAATAGTTTCAATATCAGCCGCTTTTCCCCACAACAGTATACTAAGCGCGCAGTAGCCACATATGTCAATTGTCTAAATTTCCTAACCGCATATTCAGCGGAACTGAGCTTACTGGCCAGTTTATTTATCTAGGCCCCAATGTAATTTGGAGTCTATTGTAATCCCAAGAAATACCGTATCAAATTCTAGTACATTATTGTCTATGAGAACTTCTGTATTAGCAGAAGCCACATTTGGTAGGCAAAATTTTGTTATAGTTGAGTTTAATAAAATATTATTATATGTGTAGCAATTTAGAATGGCAGACACAACGCTATTTACCTTGTGAATATTTTCGCACCGGCGAGTAACATTAAAAATTAGAAGTATCATCAGCAAACAGTAGTATAACCGCCATTTCTGCACCATATAGGTCAGATCATTCACATATACTAAAAATAAAAAAGGGCCTAATAAAATAATAGAGGCATAATATCTAATCAATATCTAATGGCAATATCTAAAGGCAGCTATGTTAATATTGGGGTAGTAATAATAATGGGGGGTTCCAGGGGGAACACCCCAATATTAACATAGCTGCCTTTAGATTTGACCCCATTTATATCAACAGTCTGTATTCTGTTATTTAAGTACGTTGCAACCAAATTTTGGGCTTTACCTTTAACTCCATAATGGCAGAGCTTGAATAATAATGTCTGATGGTCGACACAATCAAAAGCTATGGAGAGATCACAGATGACCTCAATAGCATCCTGGGATCTCTCCGATGCGCTAAGAATATGCTTGACCAATGCTACCCCAGCATCTGTAGTGGATTTACCTGCTGTAAATCCACATTGTGAATTATGATAAAAATTATTGGTCAATAGAGTTGCAATTGAGCATTATCCTTTCAAATACTTTACTCAATACGTGCAAAATAGATATGGGTCTGTAATTACCTAGTTCACTTTTTTCACCGGACTTGAATAATGGAATTAATTTACTAAATGCGATCAAGTCTGGGAATACACCCATATCTATACATTGATTAAAAATAGTTTATATTATTAGTATTAGTGCCAAGTGTGGAGCTATTGACTCCATAATACAATAAAAGACTTTTAGGGACATACCCCAAAGATTTTGCTACTTATTTAACATCTGTTTCAGTTTGATTATTATGTTTAATAGAATACTCATTATCTTGAGGTTTATCTTTAACTGTTTCTTTTTAACAATATCCCATGGGTTGAGTTCCGAGGAGTAGTTCGATATGATGTCAACAACTTCTATGCTTTTGCAACCGCATCGCTCCCCGTCGGTATTCATACACACAAATGTCTATACTGAATCCTTATTTACAGAACTGTATATTAATAGCTTACTTTTACTAACTATACACCTTAAGGTCTATAGTTTAGTTACGTAAAAAAGTAGAAACAGATGTTCAGTTAGGAGTAAAATATAGATAGATAGATTCAGATTCATTACAGATTTTGCGAGCGTTAAATTCGATGGAACGTTTTGGGGGATTCAAGGTGGATTACTAAACGAAAAGGAATGTACGGATCAAGTTTTCTCATCCTACACTATCATGGAGAAACATCTAGCTGTGAACAAGAAGATTTTCTGCTGTTTTGTGCATATTGAGGAAGCATTTAAAAGGGATGAGTACGTGAAAGTATCTCTGTTACATTGTGCACAGATTTGATGGTGCTCTTAAGTAACTATTACCCAGTGGATAAAAACCTGCCTGTTCAACAACTGCACCCCAATTCAATTCCTGGCATATACCACTAAATTCGTGTTTTCGGATTTATGTACATATTTGTAATTATCACTAACTCGGCGATGACGGAAAACATCGCGAGGAAACAATCACGTCCAAGGAAATATGTTTTAAAAGACGTGTGACCTTGCCAAAGAAAGGTCAGATTTCCCTGAGGGTTGTGGAGGACTGACAGTGACGCTTCATTTAAAAATCAGTATCTTCGCCAAAGGTAATCCTAATGGACTGGAAACGGGATAACGATAAGAAGATAAATGGGATTGACAGTGCAGTTCATAAATGAGAAATGTACAGCATGTGTGCGGCTGTATGACAGTTTTCATCTTAGTATGGCATCAATACTGCCAAATTAACGATTTCTACACAGTAAAAATATGTTTGTGCTTGAACATGTCTATTTGTCTTATTCTGGCTGGTGTGAACCCGTTATATACATTTCCTATGCATTTCGCCATATATGACTGGTCATATATGACCACACGGGGTTTGAAGGGTTAAAAGAGGTAGGGCGTATCAAAGCAGCTTGTCTGGGGAAGTACCTTCATTTCACAGAAAACTGCAGTCAAATAACAAACTGCCTGGAGGATCGTTGAGGTCCTGCGAGAGGTTAAGGTTACCAATAAGCTATAAAGGAATGGATACATAAGCAGCAGGGGTAGAAATGTGCGAGTAAAACTTCCTATATTGCAAGCGTGCACGTTACGCTCCTTTTTAACATACTCCTACTACACCAACCCTAACTCATCTTAGTGTAGGGATACAGGTCTTTAACAGACGGGGTGTAGAACAAGCTCCACCACTCTGCTGCGTCCGAAGGCCACTAAGTGACTTAACGATTGGCATTTATCGACAATAGTCTAGACTTGAAACTAATAAACCCATCCATAGATAGGTTCCGGTGTACGTTGCTTACCCGTACGTGCGTACACATAATAACGTTTATTAACCATTGAATATCTCTAAGATTTATATTTATAAGTGGTAAGTTAAAAACATTTTTAAAACCACTCGTAAATTTCATTTGTCACTTTGAGTAAGTAAATATTTGACCTATTTTCACTGAAAAATCAACAGTACAGTAGAAAGATTTTCTCTCAAAAAGCAGGAAAATGGTGCTAAACCACTTGGAGGGTTCCGGCTGAAACCTTCCCCGGATTACGGGTCCCCACATTAAATACCGGAACACAATAGAGGTGGGGCTTTGTGTTTGGACATACAGACCTCACGTTCAATGAATAAGTATTATTTTGTCATAAAAAATATAAACTATTTATAAACATAATATAATCTTCATTGCTGCCTCTTTCTTCTCGTACAATTACCAGCTTGCTAGCTGAATTTCCCTGAAAGACAATAGGGAGATGATGAGAATCAAATGTCTTAGACTGTTCCAGATATTCGTCAAGTGCTGGATATAGGCTTCCCCTCTAGAGAGTCACTCGCTTCAATTCTGAGCTACGTGCATTCATCGACTCCCCACAAATATTTTCAGGCTGTTGCTCCATGTAGTGGACGGTCGTCGTGTGCATTAGGGACGGGGATGCCATTAGAGAACCTTTTTTCCCCAGCGGTTGTCGGTTGTATGAGTAATGTGACCGGCTCACTGTCGCCTCAGCTTGCTTATTTTCCGTTGGGCTATGCGAGTTACAATATTATTGCAGATATCCTCATTTCTGATTCTATCATGCAGTGAAACCTGTACTAAACCCCTTTCGCTGGGTGACATTGACCTTCTCCATACGGCCAACAGAGAACGGCCATATCTCAGTCATGTCCACTAATAAATGTGGCAAATTTCCAATATCCACACTCAAAGTATAAATAAGTCATCAATTTTTTTATTAAAATATTTTTATCTTATAACTAAGTTTATTATCAGAATATGTTAATCTGAATTTGTAAGCACTATTTATTATAACGAATATGAAAAACGATTCAATGTATATGTTGACACTGTCGCTCCACAGGGACGAAGTCATCCAATTACACTCCCAATGTAATTTCAATACCAACCCTTACACATCCTACATCCACCGAGTACTGGACAGCTCGAGAGAGAAACCTATTCATAAATAGGCTGCGATTAACATTACTTTTACCTGCGTGTTCGATTAGAATGACATCGGTTTGGTGGTATAAAAGCGTGACAAAGGTTGTGCCCGTATGTCACGCAATACGGTACTGTCGATTAAGTAATGGGGTTAACCGTGGAATTAGTGCAATCCATCGCTTAAATAAAGTCGTGACAGTCTCAGTTTGTTATATGCGCCTACTTGAATAGTGTATATAATGTACAAGGCATTAGATAGTGAAGGGTATGCTAAAAGAGTTTATCAACTTGTTTAACTTCTTAAATGACTGAAAAAGACGTGCTCGGTGGCGCTCGTTAGTAGCGTTACTTTGACACCAATGTCCAAGACAAACATTTCTGTGTCAACATATCTATTTGTATTAGTCTCGGTCTTTTTAAGAGAGGTAGGGCGCATCAAAGCAGTCTGTCTGGGGAAGTAACTCTACCTTACAGGAAACCACAGCCAAAGCCGCCACAGCAGGTGGGCCGTATGCTTGCATGTCTCCCGAGGTTGTATATAAAAAAAGAAGCTGAGGTCCTGTCCTTGAGTATTTATAAGATCGTCTTATTTTAATGGTGAAAGAAAGAGGGTTGTTCTGAAACAGAGTAGGTGTAGGTAGGTGGATAGGAGAGTGATGGTGTCATTCTGCAATATCGTCGAGATGCAACTAGAACTGGACCAGAAGATTTTCTGTGGTTCTGTGAATCTCGGATACATTTTATCTTAACATTAAATTGATGGTTCCCTACTGCGTGCCATACATTCCATTTATGAGTAATCCACAAAGTATATGTCTCAAAGTGAGTATCGGTGTTAATACAAGAAGAAGCGTATTCCGATGGTCTGCAAAAATGCCGAGGAAGGTGAAATAAAATAAATATCAATTATGTAAAGCTATTGAAAAAGATAAAAATTCTTTATTTGCCATTGGGCCCTCGCGGGTACATTCCCATTTATCGAGTTATAAATGTTACAGAAGCGAGCGAAGTGTGTAAGGATCGCGTCTTATGGGGCTCGATTCTCGCTGCCTACCCCGCAAGGGATTTGGCGTGAAGCTATAGATAGATAGAAATAAGTAAATGTTTCCTTCTTCGTGCTCCGCAAGGGTACCATTACATAGACTTAGCTCCCAGTCGGCATGATATCTTTCGAGATCTTTGACATTCATCGTCATACATAGTTCAGCCATATTATTATTTAATGTTATCGTTATATTTCGAGACGCTCATCGCAACGTATTATGACAAGAGATATGAAATGATATAAAGCATGGAAACACCGGCGAAACGAACTATAGGTCCCTATAGTATCATATAGAACAGACCAAAAAGAGTACTCGTAAGATTACGTAACTCCTCGAACAGGTTTTCCTTAAGGTCGACAGTATATTCTTCTAAAAAGGCGTGAAGAGCTTTCCCCAGAGTCTGTTACGTAAAAGTGACGCTCATGGTGTTGCAACTGTCCATAGCCTAAGGTAATGCTTATCGGGCAGGCCGTTTCCTTGTTTGCCATCTTAGTAGTCTAAAAAATTCATAACCCTACAACAGGCTTCCTCTTAGCCGGGTAATAATGTATCACAGCAGACTGTTATGTGAAACGCTTTTCCGTATTACGCAATATCTCTAAAGTATCTAGCCATCAAATGAACGGAGATGTGCTAAAAGCTTCAGTATTTCACAACTTGAAATGGAACGCAGACTCTCTCTATAAAAGCCGATTTACATTTCAATAAGTAGAGTAGCGAGAAAGAAAGAGGTTGCACGTGGCTTTCTTTAATAACAGCCATAGCCAACACAGCCGCGGTGAATAACGTGACTTTGACACCAACGCTCGTGGGTTCGATTCTCAGACAGGATAAACATTTGTGTGCATGAACACGTCTGTTTGTTTTGGTCTGCGTGTTTGTAAGAGAGGTAGGGCGCATCAAAGCACCGTCTGGAGAAGTAAGAAAACTGTAGTCGAATATAAACACATTGGAACGTTGTTGTGTCCCTGCCAGTGAGTGAGGTCACCAGTAAGCTTCTAAGGAGTTGCTGTGATAGCAGCACAGGTGGTATCGCGCTAGTGATACCTAATGTATTACCAGCGTTCATAGGTTACGGTAACCATTTTACATCAGGTGGACCGTATGCTTGAATGTCTCCCGATGTTGTATAAAAATCAGGGCCGACAACGCTCACGGTGTTGCAAATGTCCACAGGCTTTACATCAGGTGGACCGTATGCTTGTATGCCATCCGACGTTGTATAAAATAAAAGCGCCTTGGGACGTCCAACAGAAGTGATAACTTAAACTAATCCACTGCCTAAATGAGAGAAAGGGAAGCCAGACAGACTGGCGCCGTAACGCGTTACATAACGAAGCGGTTTACCCTGCCATAAGAAGTTATCACTTCAAAATCTGTCTAATGAATTAGGAAATGTGATAACGCTAGTAAGAAGCTTTTAAAAGAAGACAATGTGGCGACATTAGGCTTTAGAGACCACAAAAACGTAACGCATGTAACGCAAGGGAAAAGGGCACTTATGGGAGACCCTTTAGGGCCAGAGGCTTATAAAATTGCATAAAGGACTTGACAGTCTGATGTTACATTAAGGCATGTTTAATGTAAAAAAAAAATTAGCATATAATAGGCCTGTTTTATTATGGGTATGGGTATGTAGGGGACTTATGCGCACAGATATTGATGTGTGACTGCACGTGTGTTGCCAGTGATGACATACGGAACTGAGACGTGGCTCTTCACTGTGGGCCTTATGGGGAAGATCAGCGTACTATGGAACATAGAACATAGGTTACTTTGATACCAAGGCTCGTGGATTCGATTCCTATACAGGACACACACTTGTGTGTATGAACGTGTCCGTTTGTCTTGGGCTGGGTGTTTTTAAGAGAGGAAGAGCGCATCAAAGCAGACTGTCTTGGTAGTACGCCTGTTGTTGTTTTCCTGCGTGTGAGTCACCAGTAAGCTCCTAAGGAGTTGCTGTGTTAGCAGCAGAGGTCGCATCGCTGGCGTGATACTTAATGTATTGCAAGCGTTGTCCATATGCTCGACGTTGTACTGCTAAGAACAGATAAGAAATAATAAGTGAATGCTTTATTGTTAACAAAAACAGTAGCTAAATGTTGAGTAATTTATGTATTTACTTATATTCTATGTATTTACCTTATGATTTTAACATGAATAACTATATCCATCTTATAAAAAATATAATATAAACTTAATACTGAACAATCGAATTAAGACATGACAAAAATGGGTTTACATCCCTAGGTGTGTTTGTGTGTGTGCGTGCGTGCGTGTGGCCGCGCGCGTCTGTATGTATGTTGGATATGTGACCGGTATGATTCTGAGTTTAATGTGCGTAATTCTAATGCAATTATAAAAGATAAAGATAAAAATCATTTATTTGCCATTAGACACTTACTGACTTACTTACTTTATTTACCCTTACCCTTACCCTTACTTACCTTATTTGCACTTAGACACGTCTTACATACTGTAAATTAAATCATATTGTAACTTAATAATTTAGCAGTTTTTTTTACTTTTAATTTCTCTTTTTTAATCTACCAGCATTTCAGAAATGACCATTGGCGAAGAAGAAATGCCAAAAGAAACTTGCCAATATGGGTCTTTTTTTCTATCGTTAAAATATATTACAATAAATATATATGAGTGTACATAAAGTGAAATCAAGTGGTACAATTAAAGATATATTAATACATGTGCTGAATCATTTCCAAACATCTCTATCAGTTAGATATTCATCGATTCTATAATAACCCTTCTTGCACAGAGTATTTTTAATGTACCTTTTGAACATATTCTCAGGCAAGGACAGAACTGTTTCAGGTAATTTATTATAGAATCGAATACAATTTACAATAAAAGATCTACTAGTCTTAGCAAGTCGATGTACAGGCATACGCAATCTATTCTTACTTCTAAGATTTTCACTAAATTTTGAAACTGACTCTATATTTTTACGAGCATACATTATATTCTCATAAATATACTAAGAGGTAACCGTGAGGATATTTGTTTCTTTAAATAGTTTCTCTTTTGTAATATAAAAACAGTTTCAATGTCAGCCGCTTTTCCCCACAACAGTATACCATACGACATAATGCTATGAAAGTAGCTGAAATAGACTAAGCGTGCAGTAGCCACATCCGTCAATTGTCTAATTCTCCTAACCGCATATGCGGCGGAGCTGAGCTTACTGGTCAGTTTTTTATGTGGGGTATAACTCTTATTACGTAAGTCATAAAAACGATACAAAGTCAATGTGTAAAGCTAGACGTGTACTAAGCTGTACCTCCATACTTCCCGAGTCAGGCTACGTTGAGACACTCTACCTCTCTTGAACACAACCAGACTAAGATAAACAGACATGTACATTACAGGTTTAATGCCCAACTGGTGGGGACCAAATCTTCAAATCTTGGCGGGGGCATGTACCACTAAATTCGTGTTTTTGGATTTATGTACATATTTATCACTTGCTTGGCGGTAAAGAAAAACATCGTAAAAACCCACACGGCCAAGAAATTATATATCGAAAGACGTGTGACCTAACCTAAGATAGATCTGGTTTTCCCTCTGGGTTGTGGAGATCTGACGGCAGTCGCTCCATGTAAAATCATTGTCTTCGCCAAATCCATAGGGTTAGGTAGCGGATTCCGCCTATCTTAATGGATTAGGAAACGCGATAATGCGAAGAGGAGGAAGAAGTACATGCACGCAAATGTTTGTACTATGTGGGAATCGAACCTACGAGCTACGGTGTTAACTCTTCACTCCACCACCGAGCTTGTCAAAAGATATGTGAGAACCATGTATTGTGAGGCTCGGTTCTCTCTGTCTATTCCGCAAGGGAAATGGCGTGAAGAAATAGATAGACAGTAGAACTAGCTTCTAGCTGCTTTTTGCTCACAAGAAGATCTTGTTATCTCGATAATTTTCTTTTACAATCCCGTGTCCGGGGAAAATCTCGCAAAAATCCTTTTGTACCGTCATAACAAATGCTTTCTCAAGATCAACAAAATTGTAAACAGTCTTCTAGTCAAACCAGATGCTTCTTCATGATATTTCGAAAAGATGATAATCCCAACCCTGACCCAAAACAGTCCATCTGAAATCACCCTCATTCTGTATGTTCTTTCAGTACCCTTCAACTGCTAAGCTGATGACCCTATAGTTGGCGCAGTCTAAGTGTGATCTCTAGCCAAATACAAGGGTGCTGCCCAACAGACTGAATACTGCGCGTCTTCAGTATGTAAGATTCCTTCCGGTTTTACAGCATTGCTCAAGAACCAGAAGACGCTCGTTCGTACCACCTAGTTTGATCATCTCAGCTGTAACCATATTAATTCTTCAGGCTTACTATCGACTTTTCAATCTCATTCACGGCGATGTCTTCTAAGAAAACTGCCACATCTGAGTCGGCGGCAGAATAATTTACAGTCTCATCGTCCGGATATAATCATTCATCTCTCCACGATATTCACTCCTAATACTTCCTCACCGTTAGCAAGATTTAGTTAGGTTTTTATTTCTAAAAATCTAAAAAATATGGATACACTTAAAAGATATAACTGCATGCCGGCGGAGATGAGGACAACAGCTAAATTGTTAACGAAAACAAAAAAAACGACGGCTCTTCACTTTTCAATCAATTTCGAATAGGCTATAAAACCTTTTGAAGAGTAGAACCTTGGGATTCTGTATAAATGCCAACTTTACGATCCCTAAACTGCAGTGGTCGATTTAATGAGGGCAATGAATGGATTTCGTCGGAAAATCGAGGTCTTGCAGAGTTTTATTGGTCCTATCTCGGTTTTGTTGAGTTGGTTCGTTGCCAATAGGTACTGAATTAATATAGTCAATTGAACTGGACTACTGAACTATTGGGAGTAGAGGGTAATATTTTTAGAGCGTATACATACATCCGTTCCGCTGTGAACTCCTGTGACTGGAATAGTTGAACGAATTTTGAATGAATCTCGTAGGAAAGTAAAGTTCTTGCAGTGTTTTCTTGAAAATATATCAGTTTCGTGACGATTTTCTAGTGGAATTCTTTCATTGCCAATACGTATTAATTTGCAATTTGATCTAACCTGCTTTGTGTGCTTCCGCCACCAATTAGTTCATGCGGCCTAGCGCCGGCCGGCACCCACCCACTGCTGTTAGTACGTGCTACATGCCGACGCTGCCATGGCTGCTCCGGTAGTCTCTGCCTCGGCTGCTGTGGTCGTTCGCCATCTGGAACAGAATCCGCATGCCCCCACCACCACTGTCGCTGCCACAACTGGCCTGGTCGTCGCTGCGACACGTGTTTCGCCTCTCCACGAGGCATCATCAGACGTTGTAGACGTTAATCGTAAGAATAACATGTTATGCATGTTATTCTTACGATTAATACGTATTGAATTTATATAATCAACTAGCTGTGACCGACTTCATCCGCGCGGAATAGTTTGTTTTTATTATTTATTTATATTAATAAAAATAAATAAAATTTCTAAAATAAAGGTAGCCTAAGTTACTCCGTAAGTCCCGTCAAAATCGGTCCAGCCGTTTCAGAGATAAGCCGGAACAAACAGACAGACAAAAATTGAAAAAATATTCATTTTGGTATATGTACCGTGTATATATCCATATGCATTTAGTAAAAAGCGGTTATTTTAATATTACAAACAGACACTCCAATTTTATTTATCTGTATAGAAGATTGAACGGGACAACTGAACTAATGGGAATTAATGGTAACATCTTTCGAACGTAAGTATGTATGATCCTTTCACAATGAACTTCTATGGCCGGAGCAATTGTACCGAATTTGAATTAATTTTGTCAGAAAATCGAGTCATTGTAGTGTTTTTGGATATATCACGATTTCACGATGATTTTCTAGTTGATTCAGTGCCAATAGTTACAGAATTAGTATAGTCAATTGAGTTTGATAACTGAATTAATGCGAATAGAGACTGTATATTTTTAGGGTCTCTGTGTATATCCTTTCCGCTATGATGCCATAAGGTTTTCTGGCCTTACGATTTGACATTAATTCCTTAAGTGTCATGGATAATATATACAAAATTAATATGGTGCGTATAAACTGTCCAAGTACACGGTAAGATATTTTAGCTTTTAAATTATTTGTATCCAAACAAGAGGTTGTTCAGCGTCAACTGTTTGATATATAAGTGACATACCATCATGATAAGAGCTAACTCAAACTTTACCTATACGTGGAGCACCTTGCAGATGAGGATCACATTAAGCAGAGGTAGGGTGTAGCCTTACTTGATATGGAGTCGGGCTCTCAAAGTACTTACGTAAGGTGCTTAGTTAAATTAATGTAATTACGCAGGTTATTATGGCTGCTGACTAAGTGCGGTAATAAGGACTAATTGTTGGTCATAAAATGTATAAAATTATATTCCTCCCACAAATTTGTGGGAGGTCATACGAAACTGACTGACTGTCGCTGTATTTTTACCCGATTGACAAAAAAAGGTGGGTAATGTTCTACATACGCATGTGTGTCTTCTTCTTCTTCGCGTAATCCCGTTTCCTAATGGAATGGAATTGGTGGGGTCCGCTACCTAAAGATAAAGATAAAATATCTTTATTTGCCATTGGGCTCTCGCGGGCACTTAGACACGTCTTACATTTTTTGAAATATATTTATAGTTATTCAATTCTATTATTTTACTTTTTTCCTTTTTTTAATCTACTAGCATAGCACTAAGAATAAGATTTCGGCAAAGATTTCATCCTAAACAAACATATGCGCTGACTTTGTGAAGCAGTAACCGACGGCCATAGTTACAACAAAAATTGTATTGTGTGTGTGTACTGCCATTATAGTTCATACAAAAATGTTTTTAGTTTCCTTATGTTTTCACTCAATTGCTGTTACAGTAAAGCAACCAAGTAGCCTTTAGGGAATAGTCATTTGGATAAGGTCTTTGTTGTGTACCAAGTCAAGCCACTTCTTATTTATCATTGACTTTCACAGCACGTCCATTAATTTTCAGAGTTGCTTACTATTCAGCAGGGTTGGCAAATATATTTAAAAAGCGTCTTGTTTAGGCTAGTCTATTTTATATAATTTATTTCTACTGTAACGTGTACATTAGGTACTATAAAAATAATTAGAAGGAGGAGGACTTTTACATTAAGCGACACAATACAGAAGGAAAACCACACCCCTTTTTAGGTTAGGTAACAAGTCTCTGGAAATATAATTTGTGGGTTTCCTCACGATGTGTTCCTTCACGGCCGAGCAAGTGATAATTACATCCTAACCTATAAGAAATTACTTTCCTCAAATCAGAAATACAATAAAACAGAAGTGTATAACATGGCAATCGATGCCAAAGCTATCCAATAATTCTTTGAGTAGAATAGTTTCCCAAACCCAAATCTCAAACTATTACGATTGAGAGCGACTTCAGTGTGACAACCCTATCCATTCGTTTCGGATTCGCACGGTTGCGCGACTGCATTTCGAGATATTGATGCTTTGTGATGCAAACTCACTGTTCGTATGTGTATCCGAACGAATTTCTATTTCTGTGTTCGAATATTCTTTTTATTATTCTAGTACTTTTGGAACAAATATGAAATAGAACGTGACTCTATATAGAGCTATTATAACAGATTATATATAGAGATAAACTTGTATTTAGAAATGGAAAGAGATAGGTGCAAACCTCATCGGAAGTAATACTCCTCGGAAATATATACCTATATATTAGCGTAAATACGTACTTAAATTTGCCACCAAAGTGGGAGGCAAATCAGAAAACGGCAAACTCACACGGTCTAACTTAAGTTAGTAGTTATGTTAAGTAATCACCGTAGCCTATGAATGTTTGTAATACAGGAAGTATCACTCGTTACCACCCCTGTTTCTATGAGATGGAGGTACTTCTCTAGATGGATACCCTACCTCTTTTAAATAACTCAGGTCAAGACAACAGATGTTCATACGCACAATGATTTGTCCTGTGTAGGAATCGAACCCACGACTCCACCCTCGGGTTCGTCAATTAAACAGATACTCACAGCGAACATTGTTTGATATGGCACTCAAACAATTGATTTGAAAAACTCCTCTTTCTAAAAATCGGATGAAACTGTACTTGTAAACTAAACTCCTTTGAAGCTGACACAATTTAAACATGACACCAAAGCGCATTCTATATTGTAACGGACAAAGCAATAAACATTCATATACACTGCTGAGTTTGTATCAAACAAAGCAACATAAACTAGACTCGAGCGAGTAACCGAATCGCAACTTTCAGGGTTGTCAATCAAATTTTTTTTAATGTAAATGAATTTATTACTCATTGTCTGTACTGATTGCGAGTTATGTATATGAAATCGGTTTTACCATTTTTGTTTAATAGTTGTTATTTTAAAACATTATAGTATATCGTCATATATTTATCATTAACCTGAAGTGGTCAAAATAGCCAAAATAGCATGATTAAATAAACAATAAAGATAGTCTGACAGTTGTATAATTTAGACTTAATATAGAGTTACTGCGATTGGTTTTTCTATTTTCCTGATATATCGGCGACACCATGCAAATGCCATGGTCACAAGACGATTGAAGTCGGCGAGAAAATATCAGTTTGTTAAAGAAAAGTACGCAATCGCGGAGACCACAGCTGACGAGGCAGAGACGACAGCAGCAACCATGGCAGCGACGGCATGGTGCATCTACTAACGGTAGTGGGTGGGTGTCGGCCGATGCTAGTTCACACGAACTGATTGGTGGCGGAAGCACACAAAGCTGGTTAGATCATATTATTGCATGTAAATTTGATTTTCGCAAAATAATGCCTGAATTTATTAACTATTTCTTTCTTTGTTTCATAACCAGCTATGAAATTTCCATATTCGTGACGTAAAAGATTGATAATCGGCTACGTAATAACCTTTTTTTTTTCACTGTTCCATAGCTAGTTAATAAAGTAGACGACTTTTCCATTGTCTTAATTTTAAAAATTACGAAAATGGATAAGTCGTCTTCTTAGTTATAAAAAAATCGGCCAAGTGCGAGTGGGACTCGCGCACGAAGGGTTCCGTACCATTATCTATAAAAAAGGCAAAAAAATCACGTTTGTTGTATGGGAGCCCCCTTAAATATTTATTTTATTTTATTTTTTAATATTTGTTGTTATAGCGGCAACAGAAATACATCATTTGTGAAAATTTCAACTATCTAACTATCACGGTTCATAAGATACAGCCTGGTGACAGACGGACGGACGGACGGACAGCGGAGCCTCAGTAATACGTTTAGGTTTTACCCTTTGGGTACGGAACCCTAAAAATGGATTTATATGACGCCGCCTTTGCGTCCGCGGTCTAGTGATGTTTGACTTATACATACATACATCTTCACGCGTAGTCCCTTGTTCATTGATAATCTATACAGACAAATAAAATTGGAGTATCTGTTTGTAATATTAAAATAACCGCTTTTTACTAAATGCATATGGATGTATACACGGTACATATACCAAAATGAATATTTTTACAATTTTTGTCTGTCTTAGTATTGTCTTAGGTTTTCGCGATTGTTACACATTGAATTAAATAATTTTTAATTTAAATAATTTTGGAAGTATCGCGTGTTTTATGTATTTTGTTGAACCTGACGTTTCGAATGCTTTGCAGCATCCGTGGTCGCAGGAAGACTAAGGTGGCATTTGTCTTACATTGGTTATTCAACTATTACATCTACCGACATGGATGGATTAATTATTTAAATATGTTCCGATTCACACAAAAATCGCTCACGGTGTCCGAACGTTTTTGAGTAGATCTCTGGGTTTGTGAATTGATTATTTTTAGAATTGGATCCCAAGCAGGTGGTACTTGCCAACCACCTTCTCTATTGAAATTGGGGTGTTTTCTTATTTCAATAGCCTCGCGTAGCATTCTGGGCATGTAGCGGTTCTCCTTGGCGAGGATTTGTGGTTTATCGAACCGCATTTTTAATAGTAATAATTGAATATCGCCATCGCTGCCATAGCTGTTCTGCAGGCCAATTCTATTAAAAATCTGCAGCTGCACGTTTACGCTTGTCATTCGAGTCATGCAGGAGTAGTGCAGTGCCAATGCGCAATAAATTATAAAATAGATTTGATGGAATTATGTTATGTGCATGTATTAGATTTTGTTTGAATAGTTTGTATTTTAGCCTATAAATAGTTTGTATACAGAAATTAAGGAATTTATAGCAAAGAGAAAGGAAAGTCCAAAGCTTGTAATATAAATCGATATTTAATCAATACAGCTATAGCTACTAGCAGGGCCAAAATTAGGTATATATAATAAGTAATTCACTTTACGTATAGTAACTTATAAATTATCAGTTACATAATTTATTATGGTAACCAAACATAATGAAGATAATTACTATCGATAATAAACGAACATAATGTTTTTTTTTACAATTTTAGAAATACTAATAAGTACTAATAAGTACCTAAATTACCACTATAACACATGATTATTTACTTAACTTTGAGAGTGATCCGTCGCTGTCCACGTCTCGAACAGAAGTGCCCGTACTGAACGGCCGGGCAGTATTTATAAGGCGTCCTCCCTACTTCGAACCGGCAAACAACGTGCACGTGCACAAGCAGGTGGTGTTGCTCGTCAGCCAGAAGCCACGCGGGGCGCACCGATTAGTCACTCCACATTCCAGTGCAATACAACTGACACAATCACCCGTATATTATTCTAACACATGCATGTATATCTCCACGCCGTCCCTTGTATGCAGAGAGACCCGAGCGCCACAAGACGCGGTCCTTACACACCGTGGAAGTTGTCTATAGGTAGAAAGTTAACGAAGATGAACATTTAAGTACGTTTTCAAACAACATACCTCGCGTTTCCCAAATCTTAGCATACCGTATGACAACACTCTTGTCAATTAATTTTTCGTTTGCGGCAGCCCTAGCTATTCAGATCACGTCCCAATCTGGCGGGTAAAGTTTGAGCCCAGGCTACACAGGCAGAGTTTCAGAGCAGTAAGTTCAGGATTTATTAGCTGCAACTACTATTCGGAATAAATTCGTAATAAGTTTATTGGAGCAAATAGAATTATTGAATTTCCAGCTTTAATCAAATTTCACTGTTAACATCTCATTCATTCAAACGCTAAATTGCTGGTGAAGATTGCAGATGATGGTCTCATCATGATGCTTTTCGTCGTGAGTACCTGATTGAAATAGTTACCGTAGCCTATAAACTATTACAAAATATTAAGTATCACTCGCATGACGCCACCTACTTTAAGAGAGGTAGGGCGCATCAAAGCAGCACGTCTGGGGAAGTACCTCCACCTCACAGAAAACCGCAGCCAAAAAACAACTCCCTAGAGGATTGTCGTGTTCCTGCATGTGAGTGAGGTCACCAGTAAGCTCCCAAGGAGTTGCTGTGTAAGCAGCAGAGGAGGCATAACCTTTAAAAATGTGAACTTCAAGATAATGAGACGAATGTAGAACTTCAGGAGTAGGATAATTGTAGGAGTTTTTTTTACCTGACTATGTAGTTCGCCCCTGTGGGTCGTTACTACGTCATATTTGTATTGTACGTTTATATTTACGACGATATGTATACCAAGAAGCAAAACGTTCGGATCCTGTAATAAACACTGTACAATGCCTTCTATCTCATTCTTTCGCACGTTAAATCCTATAGATGCCTCTATCTCATTCTCTCGCACGTTAAATCCTATAGATACTTCTATCTCATTCTCTCGCACGTTAAATCCTATAGATGCTTCTATCTCCTTCTCTCGCACGTTAAATCCTATAGATGTATGTGGTTGGCTATTATGACTGTCGCTTTTTCGTTTCATAGAATTTCAAATCACATATATGTTAAAGAAGTTTTCACCTCAAAAATAAATTTATGAACATTTCTTGTGTTTCTATAACTTCCCTCCAAAAATTACTTGAAATACAGAACAAATTTTAAGTAGGTAATTTAATGTTATTCTTTATTTCATATAATTATTCTAAAAATAAAAACAAGAACACTCATCTTACAGAGAAAGGAACAAATTAAATCTCGTCCACTTTTTAACTTCAAAGAAAGTAAAGGTGACAAATCATGTTTACACTTTACGATCACGTTGTACAATTATGTCTCTTGCAAAACGAACTTTGCTTTTTTTTATACTACGTCGGGAGGCATACAAGCATACGGCCCACCTGATGTAAAGCGGATACCGTAGCCTATTACTGCTTGCGATATATCAAGTATCACTCGCGCGATGCCTCCTCTGCTGCTTACACAGCAACTCCTTGGGAGCTTACTGGTGACCTCATTCAAACGCAGGAACACAACAACCCTGTTATTTGGCTGCGGTTTTCTGTGAGGTGGAGGCACTTCCCCAGACGGGCTGCATTGATGCGCCCTACCTCTCTTAAAATATCCAGACAAAGACAAATCCATGTTCATGCACACAAACGTTTGTCTTGTGTGGAAATCGAACCAACGAGCGTCGGCGTCAAAGTCGCGTCCTTCACGACTAAGCCACCGAGCTTGTCAAAAAACGTATAGCTAAGATTGTGTTTTAAGATAATGAGATTCATTTACGTCTCGAGTTTTTGAACAAGAGTGAAATATATTCCATTATGTTACAAACAGTGACAAAATGAATAGAATAATAACTCATTTCCTATACTCAACAGTATAAGGATAAAAACTCCCTTCTTTTATAAAAGGAACAGACATTCTTTGTAATCGCACCGCTCGGATCACGCAACAGTACTACAAATGCATGATTTTCATAACAAATTTCCCGCCATTTGTGTAAAGTGGAGGGACAATGTTTTAGACCCTTTCAGCCCCCTGGGACTGAGGTAATAAAGAGACGGGCAACTCCTGAGTGAGTGATGCAGATCTAGTTGACTCACGAACTGTTAAATCACTCATTTGCGAATTCACCGTATTATGTGTAGATATGAATTTATTCTTGTGATTTTAAATGAGCTTTTCTTGTATATTGAATTAAACAATTTTTTTTACGGAAATATCGCGTATTTTATGCTTTACATCGGGTGGGCCGTATGCTTGAATGCCTCCCGGCGTTGTGTAAAAAAAAAAGTAAGAAACCAATAAAAAAATCGGCCAAGTGCGAGTCGGACTCGCGCACGAAGGGTTCCGTACCATTATCTATAAAAAACGGCAAAAAAACACGTTTGTTGTATGGGAATATTTGTTTTATTTTAATTTTATTGGCCCCCCTTAAATATTTATTTTATTTTAATTTAATTATTTATTCTTAAAGTGAATAAATAACTAAATATTCTGTGAATATTTCAAGCGTCTACCTGTTGACGTTATCAATATCGAGCAAAAACGACCAAAAAATCGGCCAAGTGCGAGTCGGACTCGCGCACGAAGGGTTCCGTACCATTATCTATAAAACAGCAAAAAAAAACCACGTTTGTTGTATGGGAGCCCCCTTAAATATTTATTTTATTCTATTTTTTAGTATTTGTTGTTATAGCGGCAACAGAAATACATCATCTGTGAAAATTTCAACTGTCTAACTATCACGGTTCATGAGATACAGCCTGGTGACAGACGGACGGACGGACGGACAGCGGAGCCTCAGTAATAGGGTTCCGTTTTACCCTTTGGGTACGGAACCCTAAAAAACACGTTTGTTGTATGGGAGCTCCCTTAAATATTTATTTCATTCTATTTTTTGGTATTTGTTGTTATAGCGACAGCAGAAATACATCACCTGTGAAAATTTCAACTGTCTAACTATCACGGTTCATGAGATAGAGTCTGGTGACAGACTTACGGACGGACGGACGGACGGACGGGCGGATGGACGGACGGACAGCGGAGTCTCAGTAATAGGGTTCCATTTTATCCTTTGGGTACGGAACCCTAAAAAAATATCTAGTTATTATATTCATATGATACAATGACTCGGTACTTACAAATTTATTATTCCGTATTATGTTAGACGAAAACCTCACGTCCAAGAAATAACATTTCACAAGAAGTGTGACCTTACCTGAGAATGATCTGGTTTTCCCACTGGCTAAAAATCAATATCTTCGCCAAATCCTTAGGTTTAGGAAGGGGACTCCGTCAATCTTAATGGATTAGGAAACGAGATAACGCTTAGAAGAAGAAGAAACTCAATAATAATAA
The DNA here is from genome assembly GCA_947507595.1 of Pyralis farinalis. Classification (NCBI taxonomy): domain Eukaryota; kingdom Metazoa; phylum Arthropoda; class Insecta; order Lepidoptera; family Pyralidae; genus Pyralis; species Pyralis farinalis. The sequence goes on from OX382263.1 coordinate 7,603,427, forward strand.
CATTCAGAAAAAAAAACGAGCGTGCTTTAGACCACAGGACTCAAGTGAAACTTCTTTAGCTCCATAGTGTGATACAGACCTTAGACCAAATTGTGTCTTAGATATACGAAACTTAACTCGCTGTGAGAGAAAGTGAGAGAAAATGTGTGCTCGCACCTCTCTCTCTTGCCCCTACAGTAATATACGAAACGTAACTCTCTCTCTCTTTCTATCTTCACTAATTTATATCTCCCTCTCAACTTCCGTTCGCCTCGCCCGATCACACTTTTCGTAACACTCTTGTCACGCATTCACCAGCTTACTCCCGAAGTAAAGCGTGGGTAAAGAAGTTTTACTTAAAAAAAAGTTTTATTATGCATCATGGGGTTTTTACACTTCCAGAAGTAAAATTTTCGGTAATAAGTAATTTGCTCGGTTCTCTCTGCCTACCCTGCAAGGGATTTGGCGTGTAGTTAGATAGAAGTAAAATTTTCGATACGATCATAATATCATGTTACAGCAATAATCGTCTATATAATATAACTAAACAGCTGTGTGAAAATAAACCCATATGGAGAGTATGCTGTCATCCACTCGAGCTCCATAAATCATTCTGAGCATTGAGTGACGTATTACTCAAGTGAAGATCTAGGATCGTTTCGCGCAATAATTTGAGACTTAGACAAATAAATCACTCATCAAAATATAGCGCTGAATTAGATTTAGTAGTCGCATATACAATCATTAGCAATTAGTAGACGATTATGTGGCAGTGATAGATCAGTGGATAAGGAACTGGCCTATTCACAAACTGGTCGCCGATTCGAATCCTGGCATGTAGGTACCACTAAATTCGTATTCTCGGATGTATGTACATATTTATAATCTTTATAATTGACGAGCTCGGTGGCGCAGTGGTGAAACGCGCTGTTACGCTACTTTGACACCAACGCTCGTGGGTTCGATTCCCATACAATAGAAACATTTGTGTGCATGAACATGTCTGTTTGTCTCGGTCTGGGTATTTTGTATGTATAATAAGTATGTATTTACAAAAAAAAATGTATTTACGTATGTTTATCAGGTATCTAGTACCCATAACACAAGCTTCGCTTACTTTGGGGCTAAATGGCGCTGTGTAATTTGTCCGACAATATTTATATTATATTATATTTATATTTATATTTATATTCATATTCATATTCATATTCATATTCATATTCATATTCATATTCATATTCATATTCATATTCATATTCATATTCATATTCATATTCATATTCATATTCATATTCATATTCATATTCATATTCATATTCATATTCATATTCATATTCATATTCATATTCATATTCATATTCATATTCATATTCATATTCATATTCATATTCATATTCATATTCATATTCATATTCATATTCATATTCATATTCATATTCATATTCATATTCATATTCATATTCATATTCATATTCATATTCATATTCATATTCATATTCATATTCATATTCATATTCATATTCATATTCATATTCATATTCATATTCATATTCATATTCATATTCATATTCATATTCATATTCATATTCATATTCATATTCATATTCATATTCATATTCATATTCATATTCATATTCATATTCATATTCATATTCATATTCATATTCATATTCATATTCATATTCATATTCATATTCATATTCATATTCATATTCATATTCATATTCATATTCATATTCATATTCATATTCATATTCATATTCATATTCATATTCATATTCATATTTATATTTATATTTATATTTATAATTACCACTTGCTCGGCGGCGAAGGAAAACATCTCACAGAATCCCGCGCGTCCAAAAATGTATATTTTGAAAGACGCATGCCCCAAGAAAGTCTGATTTATCTCTGGCTTGTGGAGGTCTGACGGCTGTCGTTCCAGGTAAAAATCAGTATCTTTGCCAAATCCTTAGCCTTAGGTAGAGGACCGCGCCGATCCCAATTGATTAGAAAACGGGATAATGCTAGGAGGAAGATGAGTAATTAGTAGTCGAGTGAGTGGTAGGAATAGTGTGAGTGGAACTTTGGGACAACAACTTCTTGGCAATAAAACCTTGAGCCAGAAGGTACAGCTCGCAATACACAATGCAGTGATCCCAGTCCTAATGGTTACTTAAGGAGGCGAGAGTTGGTTATAACAGAAAGAGCACGGAAGTAGGATAAATACAGTCGAAATGCGAGTATTGTAATGATGATGTAAAAACAGAGTTGGTTTGAATGAGTGAAAGAATATTAGTGTTAAAATAAGAAGACGCTCCATTCGTTCGGACATGTAGAAAGAGTGCTGGAAGAAAGAATCATGAAATACATACACAACGCGATAGTAGAAGAATGTAGGAGTCGAGGAAGACCAAGACTTACCTACCATGACCAAATTGATCGTGTTTAATCAGAAGGGAATGTCAGGAGCCTTAGAAACCGGCGAGCGTGCATGAGAAGAGCAATGAATGCTAAAGAAGCGAGTGCTGTTTGTAAGGATCGAGTTATTTATTTATACATTTAAACTTTATTGACTGCAATTCAATAGGTAAAAAAAGCAGACTTAATACTAATTGAATTCTCTACTAGTCAACCATTGGGAGTGGAGAAAAAATACGAATTTCAATAAAATTAAAATAGAATGTGAATTGACTTTATAAAGAACATACACCTAACTATACATAGATTAACATAAAAACAAAGCACGTGATTTTTCACGTAGAAGTTTTTTTTAACAAGATTATCTAGCATCTTTTGAAATCCTATTACTTTAAATTAACAATTCTTATGTATATTATATATAAAAACATAATATGTATATATATCATATTACGTGTATCTCGGAAGCGGCTTTAACAATTCGAATCAAGTTTTATAGTTAGATAAGGTTTTCCTTATTAAGATTATCTATATAAGTGCCACTGCTGAAACGATGCCATTTTGCACAAAGAAAACATTACAAACGCTGAGTTCTGTTGCCTAAATATTAAACTATTATTCTTACTAGCGTTATTGCTTTTCCTAAACCATTAGGATTGGCGGGGTCCGCTAACCAAGCCTACAGATTTTGCGAAGATACTAATTAGGAGCGATCGCCGTCAGGTCTCCACAAATCACAGGAAAACCCAGCCTTTGCTGAGGTCACACGTCTTGACGAGCTCGATGGCGCAGTAGCGAAACGCGCTGTTACGTTACTTTGACACCAACTCTCGTGGGTTCGATTCCCATACAGGACAAACATTTGTTTACATAAACATGTCTGTTTGTCCTGGCCAGGGTATTTTAAGATGGGTAGGGGACATCGAACCGGAACGTCCAAAAAATTATATTTCGAAAGACGTGTGGCTTTACCTGAGACAGGTCTGGTATTGGAGGTGTTACGGCAGTCGCTCCAAGTAAATATAAGTACCTCCGCCAAATCCTTAGTCTAAGGTAGCGGACCCCGCCAATCCTAATAGATTAGTAAGCGGGTTAACGTTACGAAGAAAGACACTCGCGGGATTTTGGATGTGAGTGGATCTTGGATATTTTTGAAATAATATCTAATAGAAACTTATTCAGTTCCCTCGGTTATTATTTTCCTTTTTTAATATAATAGTATTTAAGAAATATACTAATAATATACGCATAAATTGAACAGCGCCACCTAGACCCAAAGCAAGCGAAGCTTGTGTTATGGGTACTGGACAACCTATAAACATGCGTAAATTCATTAGTTTTTTGTAAACACATGCTTCTGATACTCGTACTAAGAAAACTTCCAAACCAAGAGAAACAGATACGTTCACGTATATAAATGTTTGTACTGTGTGGGAGTCGAACCCACGAGCGTTGGTGTCAACGTCTAACAACTATTGATGAAAATGAATCGCCGAAAGAAACTAGCTAACTTGTTTTACTCGTATTTAATTATTTTTATAGATATATTTGACTCACTGGTGCTCCCCACAATGGCGTCCCTTTTTATTGCATGCCATTTATGTTTATTTTGTTGCAAATGTTTTAACGAGTTTAGGACAAAGTTCATTACGAAACTAATTTGTAAACAAACCCAAATTTTATATAAAACCATTACACTATACCAACCCTAACTCATCCCACTGCAGGAATACGGGTCTCCCTTCAACCGAAGGGGTTTACCACGCCGCTCAACTGCGGATTGGCTGAGTCCAGTATTGTCAAGCCGTCCGAAGGCTACAAAATCTGCGGCTTTCGGGAGGCTTTTAACGACTGCCAACTATCGAAAAACCGAATCTGACTGCTTAACGTGCTCTCTGATGATCAGAGAGATAGATAAACCATCCACAGAAAGACTCTCATCATAAAAAACTACAAATATGGTAAATATCTCAGTCAATATACATATAGTGACGAGCTCGGTGGCGCAGTGGTGAAACGCGTTGTTACGCTACTTTGACACCAACGCTCGTGGGTTCGATTCCCACACAGTACAAACATTTGTGTGCATGAACATGTCTGTTTGCCTTGGTCTGGATATTTTCTATGTATAATAAGTATGTATTTACAAAAAAAAAATGTATATACGTATGTTTATCAGTTGTCTAGTACCCATAACACAAGCTTCCGCTTACTTTGGGGCTAGATGGCGCTGTGTGTAATTTGTCCGACAATATTTATTTATTAAAAATATAGGCTTACTTTTAGGTGGCCCGGTGTACAAAATTTTTATGTTTGGCATTTGGTTTTCACTTCAGTTGAACCATTCAACTACAACACGGGTTTGATGGTTTACGTGCATGTGGCTACTGTAGCCTATGAAGTATGGTTCGTGTGCTGCTACCCCTGCCGCTTATACAGCAACTCCTTAGGAGGTTACTGGCGACCTCCCTCATACGCAGGAACACCACAACCCCTTCAGTTGAAGGGAGACCCGTATCCCTGCAGTGGGATGAGTGAGACTGGATGTGGTGTTGGGTGTGGAATAGGTATATATACATGTCGCAGATTCAAACGGATTGGATTCCACGTGTTCGTTATTAGTGTCCGTCATGTTATTTTATCGTCAGTGCGCACACCCGCCGCCGGCGCTGTCTCGAAACCAAGTGAACGAGCTTCAACTCGACTCGACAGAACGCACTACTGACTGATATGACATTGACAACGTCGCTTTACAACTGACAGCGACTTGAGTAGACGATGTTGCCATTGTAATAAATAACAGCCGGAATAAGTGACGACGTACGGTCGTTTGCATTTTAATCTCTGACATACATATGTATTTCTATTTTTGATCCAATGAGACCGATATTTGGTAGTAAATCAATTCATCGCTATAGGTCGGGGGTGAAGTAGAACGCGCAGCTGCTATTAGCTAGTTCGCGGATATACATCGTGGCATTTACCGGCTTATTGGTTAAAATATACTCCCATTGGTTGGTAGTACGTACGTACGTATTGATCAGTGAGAGGGGTACTTCATGCCCTGTCAAGAGGTTTATTATTTTGTGGTTACAAATGTCCGTAGACTACGATGCTCACAATGAGGCAGGCCGTACGCTTGTTGTCCTCCTTAGGCGTAAAAAAAGACGGCATAAATGAAGTACTTCGGAAAAGGCGTGAAGAGGTTTAACAGATCTGAGATTCGCCCTAGTTTTGCAAGTGTACATAGCGCTTCTTGGCCCCCTTAGACATATATATAAAAATGAAAGTCCATATAGAAGTATTTTTAAGAGTGGTAGGGCGCATCAAAGCAGCTCGTCTGGGGAAGTACCTACACCTCACAGAAAACCACAGACAAATAACAACTCCCGACAGGGTTGTTGTGTTCCTCCGTGTGAGTGAGGTCACCAGTAAGCTCCTAAGGAGCTGCTGTGTAAGCAGCAGAGGAGTATGCTTGCATGCAGTCCGACGTTGTATAAAAAATGCATATATGTATATATGTATATATATATATATATATGTGCTACATATATATATAAATACATCTCTCAGAGCAGAGGCTCTCCATAGGCTCTGCTTACACAGCAACTCCTTGAGAGCTTACTGGTGACCTCACTCACACCCAAGAACTGTTTTGCTGCGGTTTTCTGTGAGGTGTATGTACTTCCCCAGCCGGGCTGCTTTGATGCACCCTACCTCTCTTAAAACATCCAGACCAAGACAAACAGACATGTTCATACACACAAAATGTTTGCCTTGTGTGGGAATCGAACCCACGAGCGTTGGTGTCAAAGTCGCGTCATTCACGACTAAGCCACCGAGCTCGTCAAATTCACAGCTTTTTTCATGCAACCTCGTCGGTTCCTAGGGTTATTGATATCACCTTCCAATAAAACGCGACAAATTTGATCATAGGCGTAGGCGATCCTTCACATTCCTCGATTCCTACATCCTTCCTTATTCGCATTGTAACTAGTATTAGCCATGTAATATATACTCCAATAACAGAAGGCAATGATTCATCTTTTATGTGAACATTGAACTAGACAGGTAAACATAGTTGTTTACAGAACTTTGTTTACTCTCGGACCTGTATCAGCGGAATTGTAGTTTTAGTAGAGTAATATTTCTACTATTTTGTTTGTTCACAACAGCGAAAACGGTAGTTTATTACAGCCAGGCTATTTCTCTCACATTAAGTAGTAGTTTTTTCGTATTTAATTTTATTTATGTATACAATGTCACTCGTATCGTAAGCAAATTGGAGCCAAAAGGCACAGCTCCCTATATACAATGCAGTGCTGGTCCCAATGCTTACTTATGGAAGCGAGAGTTGGGTATCGCAGAGAGAGCATAAAAGTAGGATAAACGCGGTCGAAATGAAAGCGTTGCGCAAAATTTGTTGTGTAACGCTTGTAGACCATATTCGCAATGATGATGTTAGAAACAGATTATAGAGAATGTCAGTGTTAAAATAAGAAGAGGCGTATTCCGTTCGGACATGAAATTTATGACAACACATGCTGCGAATAAAGTTACTGGGATTGTTAATATGAAATTATGTGTTGTCTAATTAAGCTTGGTTGACAAACAACAAAAACGATAATTTAAATTTATAAAAACACATACTACGAACAAAATTACTGAAATTCATAATATTAAATTATGTGTTGCCTAATTAAGCTTGACTGACAAACAACAAAAATGATAAGTTAAATTTATGACAACACATGCTGCGTACAAAGTTACTGGGATTGTTAATTTGAAATTATGTGTTATCTAATTAAGCTTGATTGACAAACAACAAAAACGATAATTTAAATTTATAAAAACACATACTACGAACAAAATTACTGAAATTGTTAATATGAAATTATGTGTTGCCTAATTAACTCTTCGAAACCCGTGTGGTCATATATGACCGCGAAATGTATGGGAAAAGGTATATAACGGGTTCTGAAGGCTGCTTGACTGACAAACAACAAAAATGATAAGTTAAATTTATGACAACACATGCTGCGTACAAAGTTACTGGCATTGTTAATTTGAAATTATGTGTTATCTAATTAAGCTTGATTGACAAACAACAAAAACGATAATTTAAATTTATAAAAACACATACTACGAACAAAATTACTGAAATTGTTGATATGAAATTATGTGTTATCTAATTAAGGTTGCTTGACAAACAACAATAAACGATAATTTAAATTTATAACGATACGTACTATGAACAAAGTTACTGGGATTGTAAATAAGAAATTATGCGTTGTCTAATTAAGCTTGGTTGACAAACAACAAAAACGATAATTTAAATTTATATCAACCCATACTACGATCAAAGTTACTGGAATTGTTAATATGAAATTAAGTATTGCTTATTTAAGCTTGGTTGACAAACAATAAAAACGATAATTTTAATTAATAACAACACACGCTGCGAACATAATAAGTGGGATTATTAACACGAAATTACGTGTTATTATAAATTTAACTTATCGTTTTTGTTGTTTACAACCACAAATTAAATTAAAAATTGGCGCCCACTGGACCACGCCCTGGCCTATTGACCAAACTGGTCCCCGGTTCTAATCCTGGAATGATTCAGTAAATTTGTTTTTTAGAATTTATGTACATATTTGTAATTATCAGTTGCTCGCCAGTGAAGGAAAATATCGTAAGGAAACCTGCAAGTACAAAAAATTATATGTGCCCGTGAAGGTATGAAATCAATCACTCCAAGTCAAAATCAGTATCTTCGGCAAATTCTGTGGCTTAAGTAGCGGACCCCACCAATCCTACTAATAAGAAAGACGATGATGCTAAGGAGAAAATATATGAATATATACGATGATATATAGAAACGCCATGAATGTTAAAGAAGCCAGTGAGTGTGTAAAGAGCGAGTCATATGGCGCTCGGTTCTCTTTATCTAGCTCGCAAAGGACTTGAAGTTAAGGTGTATATAGATAGACAATCAACTAATATACTTTCTCATTATAATAAATTTAATTAATAATCGAAACTTAACAACGAACCAAAACATAATCACAAATTTGTATTAATTGCCAATTACGAACTATTTACTACGAGTACTTTGATATTGGCGATACTCAAACAAACTCTTAAGCTCTTAAACCGATACATGGTTCAATGTAAACAAATTATTATGCAAACAAAAGCTGTTTACACAGTACTGGGTAACATATTCCAAGTGTTTAGAGAATTTTATTTTGTAAATTCAGCGGATTAAAGTAGAAAATACTTTCAATCTATTTGTTTTACATCACATTTTTGCGAAACTCGGCAATATAAAAATACGTTTCTTTTAAAATAGATTTTCTATTGATAAAAGTACATATGTGCTTACCTTAATGATATTAGAAAATACGTATAAAATAGATTTTTATTCATGTAAATTCATGTGTACCTCAGCGATATTAGAAAATAATTTCAAAATAATGTTATAGTAACTGAACGTTATTAATGCTTGCCTCGGGGATACTAGAAAATACTTTAAGAGTTCCATTTAGAATACCTACTATTTTAAAGCTATTTTTATTGAATGTACTTATTAATCATTTCGATATAATAAAATCTTGGCCTACTAGTGCAGTCAATATGGTATAAAAATTAGGACGAATTTCAAAAATTTTTGAATAACAACCGATCAGGCTGAAACAGGATGCATTCGAAGGAGGTGGTACTCGCAACTTATAGTATTACAATCTTACTTGAAACTACCTTTGACTGAAGAAAAAGTTAAGAGGGGGCATAAAGATAAATCGCCACCCGTAAACTTCAATTTTAGCTAACTAAATTCAGTTGAAACTAACTAAAAAAAAATCTATGGATTCTACACTATAATTGCAAGGTCTTAGATTGATCGAAATCACAATTAATAAAAATTTTCTCGATAGAAAAAAATCCCAAAGTTGCCTCGACACAAATATGGATTTTTCATTTTTTGTCATAGTGACGCATGTTAGTGAGCCGAAAATAATTATACTATTTCTTTTATATATTACCAAGTGCCTGTATTAGGGATTTCAAAAAATATATTATAATTTACGAGATATTAACGTTTTTAAAGAAAATTTGTATATGGCGGTTACGTCATTTTTATTCCGCGCGATACAGTTATTTCTGTCTCATGCCACGCGATGTTCCCGATATGTTTTGTTTCAGCGATCAGTCATGATCGCTCGTTTGAGACGTGAACACTGTGTTTATGTGTATTGCAGCCGCGTTCCCGCGTCCCGAAAATATTATTTTTTTATTTTAGTCAGGATAAAGAAATGGCAAATAAGAAGAACAAAAAACAAGCCAACAAACGAGAGCTGAGAAGGAAAAAATTCAAATAATGGCTAATTGTAGAAAGTAAGTAAATTATTATATATTTCGAATGTATTTGGTTTCTAAGTACCTATGTAGGTAAATGTTAATCATCTATAGGTAGGTCTACAGAGATCATAAATTGTTTTTGTAAACGTAAGGTCTCGCATGGAAATTTCGACTGCAGCTTTCAATAATAAATATATATGTAGATGACATACAACACTTTGACTTTTATACAGTCATTATATATATAAACGAAAAAAATGGTATTTACCCAGTCGATGATATATATATATATATATATATATCATCGACTGGGTAAATACCACCTCTGAAAGATTATTGTGATCTTGCGAGTGATTGAGGTTGCCCGGAACCTTGTGAAAAGTTGCTGCGTTAGCTGTATGCTTCTTACTCACCTGACTTACAGTACATCAGGTGTGAAAGAAGCATACGGTCTGCCTGATCTGAAGCGGTTTCCGCTACCCCCGCTGCTAACGCAACAACTTTTCACAAGTTTCCTACCAACCTCGCCTTCTCGCAGTAACACTATAATCTTTCAGAGAAGGTACTTCCCACAGTCGTGCTATCGCTGTGTCTCTTTTTATTTTTGGACCTCTAGCTGTAAAGCCAGGGCCGCATTTGTTATACGGGAGGGTGCACTACGTGCGAGTGATGTTGACTTTAGCCCTAAAGGTGATGGTAAGAAACTTACACACGTTACATACATTTGATGTACATACAATTGGTCCGATTGGTCGTACTTACAATAGTTTTATTACATACTAGCTATTACTTCCGATACCTCCAAGAATATGTGTACAAAGTTTCATGATGATCGGTTGAATAGTTTTCGCGTGAAAGCTCAGAAACAAACGAAAATTCACATTTATAATATTATACATATATCTACATATGTGCGCATAGTTTTTTTTTCGGACAAATTACGCAGGGCCACCTAGCCCCAAAGTAAGCGAAGCTTGTGTTATGGGTACTAGACAACTGATAAACATACGTAAATACATTTTTTTTTGTAAATACATTATTATTATACATAGTAAAAACCCAGACCAATACAAATAGACATGTTCATGCACACAAATGTGTGTACTGTGTGGGAATCGAACCCACGAGCGTTGGTGTCAAAGTAGCGTAACAGCGCGTTTCACCACTGCGCCACCGAGCTCGTCAAAGTCGTAGTCGTAGTATATGCAAAACACACAGATGTTTTACTTTGACTGCTTCTCTTTCGTCGCTAGAATTTCTAGTATTTGCATTTAATTTCATTTCACAATTCATGTGTTATTTCAGATTTACTGCGAAAATAAAATCGGGCCATAGAGTAAACTCCATTCACGAGACTCCCAGTTTGATTTTGTAAGTATTATTTACGAGGGAGTAAAATTCTTAAAAATCAATAATCTTCTTAACGACCTAACGGGTAGTTGCTGTATCATATAATAGGTACTGAAATATTTATAGTAGACCTGATTAAAACCTATTTAAGAGTTGTTCGAGTTAATTTCTTTTTGATTTCATAATAAACAAGTTCGATATTTATTTTAATTGAACAGAAAACCCTTGCATAATATAAAGTTAAAGTATAATTACTTCTCATATGTATATTTTATGCATTTTCCTCCATATTCGTGTACTTGAAATTATGTGACCAATCTTTTTTTTATGTCTCAGAAAAAAACTGATATTATCTGAAAATGATCCATAAGTCATTTTTACAATAAGACCCTGCGCATTATAAAAATGACTTGGCAAACAAGCATACGATCTGTCTGACGTGAAATGGTTACACAGCATATGAACTTCACCAACTCGCATGAACAGAACAGCCCTCCAAGAAATTGTTATTAAGCTGCATTCTGCAAGCGTTGCTGCGGTGTTTAGATTTTTTGAGTTAATGTTTATCTCATACTTGCATTAAATAAATTATATAACAAAGTCATAACAGTGTTCTATGAGAAGTTGATATCAGAAGTCTTAGAAACTAGCGAGCGTGCATGAGAAAAGCAATAAATGTTAAAGAAGCGAGTGAGATATCTAAGGATTGAGTCATGTAGCGTTCGGCTCTCTCTGCCTACCCCGCAAGGGATGTGGCGTATAGTTACACATCATACATAACTGTACTTTTTTATTATCAACACCAAGGACAACTTCACATAAGTGAAAGAAAGATATGTTTTTTTGCAGTATGGTGTGGTGAAAATCATGGTATTACAGTTGAAGAAATCTTTCGTGATGATGAATTTGGGAAATGAAAATGGTTGGAAAGCTTACGGAATTTTATATGGAACATATATTGCCAGAGTTGATCGACCCACGCCAAACAAGAAATATGAAACTGAGGTAGCAAATAACACCCAAAAAACGTCGACTTACTGATCCAACAGAGGCTGAGCCCTCAGCAATAGCATTCCGCATGGATGGCAATTGTGATAATGAAAAATCTTTTCATGAACAGTTACAGCGCCCCTGATACAGTTGGAAAAAGTTTTATCCTTGACAGAATATTGATGAAGTGCCACAAATATATGACTACAGTTAATACCACTTCAAACTTGTCATTTTGACGTTTGTATAGTTGTTCATGTTGAGCTAATTTTGAACTACAATATCAAGCTTGATGTGTACATTAATATTCTGGGTAGGTTTATAATAAAATCCTTCACCAAAATTCTTTCTAACCATATTTGTCACATATAGCACAGCGCATTTCTCGACTCTACGACAACATAATATAAATTGTATTATATAAGTTGTATTATTTGAATATCTATAAAGATGTTAAATTCTTTAATTATATAGTATTTTTATTGTCTGTTATCTTACTTACGACAAACAGCATAGTGCTTTTCTTGAACTGACAAAATAAAATTGTCAAGTGTTAGAGATAAGGCCGTGTTCGTAAATCATATTTATTTATAAAAAGAAACATAATTGATGTTTCCTATTTTAGGTTAGCTATGTAGTAAGTTAATATCGGCGTTAGTAGACTACCATAGGGTCATATTATAGTCTACTAACGCCTAATGTTAACTTTCAATTTCAAGTATAAATGCTCTTATACGACCTTTAGGTTGCACACTAGCGCCGCCATTATAAATAATTATAGCTCGTGACCGGATTCAAGATTATATATTTTTTTATCGATCCTCAATAAGGAAATAACGTATTGTCAAAATTACTATTTATGACAACCATGATTGATAAAACTAACCTACAACACTTAAAATTTGGATTAACCCGTTGATTCCCGCGTGGCTTAATTTCGCCATGCGCGTTACGACGCCAAGTATATAATGGGCCTCAAGGCGTCAAATGACGTAAAATACTTTAGTCTTTTTGAGTGACAAAGAAAAGTTAAGAGCATAACTTATTATCATGACACTGCTGATGACATGATTTTTTAAATAGCAGCGATAGTGTGCAGCCCAAACTCTCGTAATACATGTATTATGAAATAATCATAAACATATGTTTAGAAATCTCAAAAAATGTAACTTGATTCATATAAAATTGGAATGGTTTCTAGTACAAAATTATAAATAACTTTCTACTAATACGTCTAATGGGAAACAACAATACTGCCTTTTTGATGTTACCGGTTACATCGACGACGACATACAATAACACATTTAGATATTTTATCTCCTTCTTACGCATATACTACGAAGGCTCATCCGTGTGACGTCACTCGTTCGGTGCGCTTCCTGTGGCGCCGCGGTCGTGATCAAGCGGGAACACTAAAGGGGCGTGCGGGACGCGCGGGTGAAATTTGAAATTACGCTAGCCCTATGCGCCCTCTTAAGTGAAGTGAATTTCTTGTGGAATTAAAGTAGGCACGTTAAGCCGTCGGTCCCGGCTGTTGTCGATAGATGACAGTCGTTAAGATAAATCAGTGGCCCTCGGGCGGGTTGAAAACACTGGCTTCCGCCAATCCGCATTTGAGCAACGTGGTGGAGTATGCTCTAAATCTCTTTGGTTGAAGGGAGACCCATATCACTGCAGTGGAATGAGTAAGGGTTGATGTGATGATCTGTACATTGCTGCCATTTAATCGGTAAACACAATAACCCTCTAGGGAGTTGTTATTTCGCTGCGGTTTTCTGTGAGGTGCATTGCACGAGCGTTGGTGTCAAAGTAGTCTTACTAATCACCGCACTACCGAGATCGTCAAAACTTCGATTCTTCAATTGTTTCAATTTGTAAGAAGCCCTTTTTTTACTTAAAACTTTTACAGTCTCTTTGCACGAACTGCAATAAAAAGGAAGGCATCCAAGTCTACTGGTAAATAGTTTTAAATATCTGGCGATATATAAATAGATAGATAATTTTTATCATTTTTTATCATTTTATATATATATATATATAAGATATACTTACATACATTCAATTGTAATGAGTACTAAGACTTTTTTTTTTAACAACATCGCGATGTGGATGAATTAATATATATATATATATGTATATATATATTAATTAATAATGATATGACTTCGCCAAAGTAACATCCATGTTGTTCAAAATCAACATGTTGTTTAAAAAAAAGTCTTAGTACTCATTACAATTGTATGTATGTAAGTATATCTTATCGCCATAAGACGCGGTTCTTACACACTTCACTCGCTTCTTCAACATACATAGCTCTTTTCATGAACGTTCGCCGATTTCTAGGACTCCCGACATTACCTTCTGATAAAACACGATCAATTTGGTCATGATAGGTAAGTCTTGGCTTTCATCGGCTCCTACATCCTTCGACTTTCGCATTGTATATCTGTTTCGTAATTCTTTATTCCTGTATTCTTTCTACATATCAGAACCAACGGAGCAATGCTCTTCTTATTTTAACATCGACACTCTCTTTTAGACCAACTCTGTTTCTAACATGTTCTACAAGCGTTACGACACAAATTTTGCGCAACGGTCGTATTTCGACCGCGTTTATCATACTTTCATGCTCTCTGCCATAACCAGGTCTCGCTTCCATAAGTAATTATAATAGTAATGTCCAATATAAATCAAAGAAAGTCATTTAAATAGTCATTAATAGAATAATAGCATTTCTGTGATACATTTACGTACAATTTCTATTTAAATACGCTCATAGTCACATCTTTAATATTTTTGGCAATTTATTATATATTTTTAGAGCCACGCCAAATACGCTGCTATCAAACAGCAATATTGTGCGATGTAGACGAATATCATCTTTTTTTACGTACAGCACTAATAAAATTGAGTTGGTGTAAGTATGATTTTACAATAACTGATAATTCGTATACACACAGTACCGAAAATGCGAGAATATTAAACTCTTGAAATATGGTTCCCCAAATTTGGTAGGCAGAAGTCTACACATTTCCCTAATTCACTTTTTTTGGGCCTTAAACACTTTTTGAAGTGAAAACTTCTTTAGCGGCGTTGTGCACTTTTTGGGATGAGTAAAAAATGTTAAACTCGCGTCAAGACACGTGCCCCTGACCGTAAGATTTTGGTGAGAATTAGAACTGAAGTCCTCTGCAGCGCTAAAACATTAGTTACCTCTAATTAAACAATTAAAACATGAAGCGCTAGATCGTTCATAGGGAATTATTTTCTCACGACCAAAACGTTGTAAGCGCCATGAAATTCTTGGCGCTTACGCGTTTCATTCAACGTAGTTTATCAACATCGCTGTTTCACTTTTGCCGGCACTCCCGGAGTGTTTTTCTTTATCAGTTGAGTGACATCTAATCTGAATCTATTTTGTAGATATATTTGTTCCCTAAATAATAAATATATGTCAATAATTTTCGTTAACGGATTTTTTAGGTTTCGTTTCAGGTTTTTAACAACTTAACACTCTCAGTAGCCCCAGGAACCGGCGAGCGTGCATGAAAAGAGCTATGAATGTCACAGAAGCGAGTGAAGTATGCAAGGACCGCGTCTTATGACGCTCGGTTCTCTCTGCCTACCCCGCAAGGGACTTGGCGTGAAGATATACATACATACATACATTAACACTCTTATTTTCGTTAACATAGTTAAGGTAGACGTATATGTTATTTTGGGCCATATGGGGGACGCTCGGTTTCGGCGGTGAAGGAAAACATCGTGAAGAAACCAGAGGGTCCATGAAATTATATTTCGAAATATGAGTGACCTAAGTCAAGAAAGGTGTAGTTGTAGTTAATAGATTCAGGCGTTATTTTGCGAAAGTCAAATTTACATGCAATTTGATCTAACCTGCTTTGTGTGCTTCCGCCACCAATTAGTTCATGCGGCCTAGCGCCGGCCGGCACCCACCCACTACTGTTAGTACGTGCTACATGCCGACGCTGCCATGGCTGCTCTGGTAGTCTCTGCCTCGGCTGCTGCGGTCGTCCGCCATCTGGAACAGAATCCGCATGCCCCCACCACCACTGTCGCTGCCACGACTGGCCTGGTCGTCGCTGCGACACGTGTTTTGCCTCTCCACGAGGCATCATCAGGCGTTGTAGACGTTAATCGTAAGAACTTGTAGCATGTTATTATGAACTAATTGATGGCGGAAGCACACAAAGCAGGTTAAATCAAATTGCATGTAAGGTGTAGTTTTCTCCTGGGTTGTGTAGGTCTGACGGCAGTTGCTCCATGTAGAAATCAGGGTCTTTGTCAAACCCTTAGGCTTACGTAGCGGACCCCGCCAATCTTAATGGAGTAGGAAACTGGTTAACGCTAGGAATAAGGGAAAGCTCAAGGTGCTGTGGAAAGTCGTGCAGAAAAATCCCTGGCTAGGTATTTCTGCAAAACTTTCCATAATCCGACAGTATCAGAAATAAGGATATCTGCATTAAAACTAAGATAACGGTAATAGCTGAAACTATAAGCAAGCTGAATAGAGGCAGTGGGCCGGCCACATAATTCTTAGAACCGTCAACCGCTGTGGAAAAAAGGGTCTCGAACGGCGTCCCCGTACTGGTACATGCAGTGTGGAACGATCGCCCACTAGATGGAGCGACGACCTCGAGAGGTTTTAACGAGTCGATGAATGCAGGTGGCACAGCAGCAGTAGATGAATACAAACTGAGATGATGATGACATTGAATTAAACAATTTTTAACGGAAGTATCGCGTGTTTCATTTATTTGGTTGAACCTGACGTTTCGAATGCTTTGCAGCATCCGTGGTCGCAGGAAGACTGAGGTGACATTTGTCTTACATTGGTTATTCAAATATTACATCTACCGACATGGATGGATTAATTATTTATGTTCCGATTCACACAAAAATCGCTCACGGTGTCCGAACGTTTTTGAGTAGATTTATGGGTTTGTGACTTGATTATTTTTAAAACTGGATCCCAAGCATGTGGTACTTACCAACCATCTTCTCTATTGAAATTGGGGTGTTTTCAAAGGTTCAGGTTCAACAAAATAAAAAAAACACGCGATAATTCCGTTAAAAATTGTTTAATTCAATGTGTAACAATCGCGAAAACCTAAGAGAATACAATGATGATGATATGTTATTTGGTCAATACAGCGATTCCTTACTGGAAGTGACAAGCTCGGTGGCACAGTCGTTAGTAACGCTACTTTGACACCTGACCGGAGACCAGAGGGTTCGATTCTGACACAGGACAAACATTTGTGTGCATAAACATATCTGTTTGTCTTGATCTGGGTGTTTTCAAGAGAGGTAGGGCGCATATAGCATTCCCTTTGGAGAAATACCTCAAACTCATAGAAAACTGCGGCCAAAAAACAATCCCCTGGAGGGTTGTAATGTTCCTGCGAGTGAGTGAAATTACCAGTATGCTCTTAAGGAGTTGCTATGTTAGCAGCAGAGGTGGCAACAGGCGAGGAATATTTAACGTATTGCAACCGTATATAGGCTACGATAACCGCTTTCCATCAGGTGGGCCGTATGTATTTACGCCTCCCGACTCTGCTGCTAACACAGCAACTATAAAAATATATATATCATTAATATATATATATATATTATTAAAATGAATTATATACGTATATTTACAAAAGGTTAACAATTAAAATAAAATCTATTTGACTGATGTATATCTTGTTATTTTTAACGGTAAACAGTTGTTTACTGTTTAACATATGACACAAATATTTTATCGATGCAGAGATGGCTAAGGCATGGAAAGAGATGTTTGGTTACCGTTTCGAGGGCTCTCGATACCACCACGAGTGCTATTGAACGCGACTGAAGCTCTCAGGGGGTTGTTTACTGACGTTAGCGAAATACTCTTAGAAGTTAAGGGTTGGGCAAGTATCTTAAACGTGCAAACTTAAATGTTGTTTCCATCAAATATATATTTGTATAGTATGCATGTGTTTGTTAATTAAGTATTTATGTGTGTATTTTATATAAACTGACATTATAAAGAGAAATGATTTTACTGTATGTTTGTTTATAATTTTTTTTATACTATTAAGGTGGCAATCAAGCGTAGCTGCCTGATGGTAAGCAGCTACCGTAGCCAACATATATCCATAATATTTGCAACACCAGGGGTGTCAATCACGCGTTGCCGACCCTGTAAAAACCTCTTCACGCCTTTCTTGAAGAACCCCATACTGTAGTTCCTTGGGAAAAACTCGAAATAATACAATGGAAAAACTCGAGGAATTCTTATTTGATTTTAGAAATTCTTTCACCTATAAAAATCTAAATTTATCAGCGAGTAACATAGGAAATATTTTATTTTCAAAATCACGATATCCTTATGAAAACTGCAATAATGTAGCCCAATGTATCAAAAATTTGGCTGTAAAAGTCATTATTTGACATGCGCACCGAAAACAGTTGATGATACGGAAATCTATACTTCCACGTTATTTGCAAATGTCGTTACTGGTAGCGTCATCTGTTGAAGATGAAGATTAATTCATCATAGTCGCAACGCGTACGTAACGAATAGACTTGGTTTAACAGACAAAATTCCAGCTTGGCGGGAGGCCACGCGCTTTCTCAGTCTTCTTTTTTCATTTGTGAAACATGTAAAATTAGTTCCTTAGGGTCGTAGTGGACCTGGCCATCCAATATGGCTTTTGAACGAACAAATTGGCACGGGGCTGTACACAAGATTGAATATAGTCGATCAAGAAACGTGGCGTTATCGCGTCACCTACAAAATTAGTTTTGACCTTCAAGACCGAGTGAGTATGTTTGAATGCCTTAATTTGTGAAGCAGACGATGTTTTTATTCCCTGTAATTTGATATCAGGGATCTAATGGTTATTTTTTGTTCAGTGTAGACTGAGTCACCGCCGCAAGTCGTAGGCGCAATGCCAACTCGCGGGCTGCAATGTGTTCACGGACCGCAATTCCGTGGTATGCGGTTCCTGGTCGCCTGCATATACATGTGAGAGATGCAACTCTGATTTCTTCTTGTCATAATACCCGAAGCACCGCTTACAATCAGGTGATCGTTCTAATGTTAAGGAATTGTCTATAAAGTGTTAACTTCTCTAAAAGATAATATTGTATTGACCCAATAATAGATCTGTACAAATATACACCTGTTCTATAAAGTATGCGACTTTCTGCATTTGCATAGGCCTAATGCGGTAGGTAAATTTAAATGTATGTGTAATCTAGCTTAAAGCATGATAACCTAAACTAGATGAATATATATAAATATGAAGCAAATTTATTTACTCTTTAATTACATTTGAATATGCCATGTGGAATATGAACATATGAAAGTTAATCTATATTTCCTGTTAATTGTGTCTGAAAGCGACTGTAAAGTATAAATAAATACATGAACACATTCTCTTTATATAAGTTTGTATATTATCAGCAACACCGTTCCTATATGAAATCTATAATTTGTCTGTTTGCGTTTGTCTGTGCAATTTTTTCGAATATTAGAATTTTGACTGATTCAGAATAAGCATAAAAAAGTAGAATAGGAATGTTCTGGAACACCGTTCCTATCTCTTAAGGATCATGGTAACATGGCCGACAAGTTAAAAAAAAATTGAATTGTTATATAATTGATGAGCCAGGTGTTCCTCTGGCAATGCAAGCTTGCGCATTCTCAACTGGTTTTGTCATACCTTCCTGATAGGTTTAGGTTAAAGTCAGGTGGCGCTCTTTCCTTCTTTTATCTATTGTTTTTGAAACTAGATTATTAACTTTCTTGGTTTTTGGCCTGCAAAACTACTCGAATACACATCCTTTCCTCTTGCTCTGCCGCCACACGCATAAATGTTACAATACATAAAAATGTCCGCGAAGCCATTATCTCACTTCTATGCCATAGCTGCTAATATTGTATCTATGTACTGTGCCTTACATAATAATATTATATCCCTCTACTGTGTAGTACTTGCTAATATTTTAAACTCTTTTTTTTATACTACGTCGGAAGCCATGCAAGTTGGTGTACAAAGCGCGTCATTTACGACTGTGCCACCGAGCTCATCTCTTCTGTGCCGTAGCTACTTATATTATATCGCTATACTATGCCGTAGCAGCTAATATTATATACTGTTGTGCCGTAACTACTGATTATTTGTTTCTACTGTATTGTACCTACTAATGCTCTAATTCCTCTTCTGTGCTGTAACTATTTATATTTCATCTCTCATTTGTGTTGTAGCTACTAATATCATATCGCTGTGCTTTGCCGAAGCTGCTGATATTATACATATCCCTATTGTACCGTAACAACTAAAAATTACAATTCTCCATTGTCCCTTAGCTACTAATATTATTTCTCTCTAATGTGCGTACCTACTAATGCTTTAATTACTATTCTGGGCTGTAGCTGCTTAAATTATATGTGTCATTTATGTTATATCTACTAATATTATATCGCTCTACTATACCGTAACTTCTAATATTAGATACCTCTACTATGCCGTAGCTGCTAATATTATATACTGCTGTGCCGTTACTACTGGTAGCATTTGTCTGTACTGTACTGTACTGTACCTACTAATGCTCTAATTACTCTTCTGTGCTGTAACTATTTATATTACATCTCTCATTTGTGTTGTAGCTACTAATATCATATCGCTGTGCTTTGCCGAAGCTGCTGATATTATACATATCCCTATTGTACCGTAACAACTAAAATTACAATTCTCCATTGTCCCTTAGCTACTAATATTATTTCTCTCTAATGTGTCGTACCTACTAATGCTCTAATTACTCTTCTGGGCTGTAGTTGCTTAAATTATGTGTCATTTATTCTATATCTACTAATATTATATCGCTCTACTATACCGTAACTTCTAATATTAGATATCTCTACTATGCCGTAGCTACTAATATTATATACTGCTGTGCCGTTACTACTGGTAGCATTTGTCTCTACTGTACTGTACCTACTAATGCTCTAATTAATCTTCAGTGCTGCAACTATATATATTACATCTCTCATTTATGTTGTAGCTACTAATATTACATATCTGTGCTGTGCCGTAGCTGCGTATATTATATCTCTCAATTGTGCAGTAGCTACTAATATTATATAATTCTACTATGCCGTAGCTGCTAATATTAAATATCTTTACTATACTGTAGCTGTTAATATTATATATCTTTACTATACCGTATCTGCTAAAGTTATATACTGCTGTGCCGTAACTACTGATATTATTTGTCTCTACTGTACTTACTTATATTATATCTATAATTTGTGTTATATCTGCTTATATTATATATCTCATTTGTGCAGTATCTACTAATATTATATCAATCTACTATGCTGCAGCTGCTAATATTAGATATCTTTATTATGCCATAGCTGCTAGTATCGTATATCTCTACTACGCCGCAGCTACTGAAATATTTTTTTTCTTCTGTGCCGTACCTATTAATGCTCTAATCACTCTTGTTAGCCGTAGCTGCTTATACTATATCTCTCATATGTGCTGCAGCTACTAATGTTATGTCGCTCTGCTATACCGTAGCTGCTAATATTATATATCTTACTATTTACATATAATTTGCACTTTATAATCAAATAATTAAATTAATCAAAGCTACGAACGCAACGTCTACGAAGCGGCATCAGCTACGAAACCCACACGTCTACAATGCTGTGTAGACACGAGTTGTTTGATAAACATAATAAATTCGTAGCAGAGGCGGAATATTTTTTTGAAATAGTGGTCTCAACTATCGATATACAGATACTTTTAAAGCTTTTTCTACATCGCGTCAGGAGTGCGTCACACGAAACTATCGAACGTTATTTGATGACATTTTACTAAAAATTTCCGGAAAACGTCACAGTACCCAGTAATTTCTCTGCCATATCTCACCGTTCAAACCGAAACACAGCTATATAAATATAGATGCTTGGCGGTAGAAATAGGTGAGACAGAGGTACCCACGCAGATGACTTTTGTACAAAATCTCCCTCTGGTTAAATGTGTATAGCGGAGCTGTGCCTTCTAGCTCAAGGATTTACCGCAAAGAAGATTTCCCAACGCACCAATCACACTATTCCCAGCACTCACTCGTCTTTCTACATCAGCGGTGTACCTTCCATCAAGAAATTTAGCAATAAAAATGTAAAACTTTTCATTTTAACTAAACCTTATCAAAAATTAAACATAAGTTATCTTAAAACAACAGTTGTCTGTAAAGTTTTAGTAAAGTTAGAAATCGTTCCATTTTGAAATTAAAGTTAAATATTAACATTTAAAATTCTTCAATGGATTGTCATTTGAAGATCGAAGAGATAGACGTCTGAAGAAGATAGAAATCTGTGATTTTTAACTTTATCTTCAACGGTTCTCTTTGTATTTACAACTGGTGGAAAATAACCTTAAGGCTTGATGGCCTCAAAAGAAGCCTGCATCTGCGTTTGTTGAAGAAGTTGAAGGGAGTTGATTTCACAACTTAAGAGAGTTTTTTTATACTACCAAGGTGGAAATCAAGCGTATGGACTGCCTGATGGTAAGTAGTTACCGTAGCTTATGGACATTTGCAATACCAGGAGCGTCACTCATGCGTTGCAAAATGCAAAAACCTCTTAAAGCCTTACTTGAAGAACCATGCTGTAGTCCCAAGGGAAAACCTCGGCTGGGAGTTCGTTCCATATGAGAGTTCTCGGAAGAAAAATTCGCTGGAACCGCACAGTACGCAACCATTGCGGCTCCGGCTCCAGTATGTGAGTGTATACTCCCCGCCGTTCACCCCAGAGTTCTTGAAAGAAAACATTTCTGGAAAAGAACACCACTAGTACAATACAGGAGCGACTGACGTCAGACCTCCACAACCCAGAGGGAAAACCACATCTTTTTTAGGTTAGGTCACACGTATTTCGAAATATAATTTCTCAGACGTGCTGGTCGTCACGATGTTTTCCTTCATCGCCCAACAAGTGATAATTACAATTTGTGTATAAATCCGAAAACACGAATTTAGTACATGCCAGGATTCGAACTCGGGACTAGTTAATAGGCAAGTTCCTCAAGAGATATCACGGATTGTTAACAATTCGACACATATATCCATCAAAATCTTGAACCAGTCGAAAAAATTACAATCAAAAACTTTCTCGTTCCATTGCGTCCAGTCGAAAATAAAAAATGAATAGATCAACCCTCGTTACATACGATTGGCTTACATCTGTCGGCATGTAAAAGGTTGACCTCTTTGCCCGAGGGATGGATTTAACCCCTAAAAATATAAAACAGTAGCTCAACATTCCAAGTTCAATCTCTTTCTAGGTCGTTATGTATTTTTTATACATATATGGAAAGCCTAGGTTTTGTACAATGAACAGTTTCGAAAATCTTGCTGTTGACTGCTACCTTGGCAAAGCATTCAATTCCAAATTTAAGTATATGTTACCTGGGAATATGCAAGGATTCAAATGGTCAATGCGCAGCTCTGCCATAGCGAAGCGTATTTTTTTTTTCTAATATAAGTCTATG
Organism: Pyralis farinalis; assembly: GCA_947507595.1. Lineage (NCBI taxonomy): Eukaryota > Metazoa > Arthropoda > Insecta > Lepidoptera > Pyralidae > Pyralis > Pyralis farinalis. The sequence goes on from OX382263.1 coordinate 7,627,093, forward strand.
TTACCCGGAATAATATAAGGAAGAATCATGAACGATAGATACCTAATAAAGCTGAATCGGTTAACGCGTTTAAAATTTATGGTGCAATAAATAAATTTACAAATACACATGTATAGGAACCTGAATACAATACATATTATAGAAAACCTAAATCAATTTTGAAGCACTTGCTACATATGTTTTTTTTGCACAAATTACACAGCTGTAAATATGTGCTTGCGTCACATAGAAAATACTCAGACCAAGACAAACAGACATGTTCATGCATACAAATGTTTGTCTTGTGTGGGAATCGAACCCACGAATGCACTAACATTCGTGGGTTCAAATTAGCATTACTAACCACTGCCCCATCGATCTCGTTCAATCAAAATTAAGTAACCACAATGCTTATAAATATAAATATGTGCAGTATAGATAAATAAGTAAGTAAAGTCATTTCTATAACGTGTAGATGCTGCATAATATTGTTGGCACTTTTCATACCTTCCCAAGGCTTGGCCGAGAGCTCCCGAAGAAACTTCTAAATATAAGTTGTACTATCTTGGACTTACCTGAAACAAAAAACAATTAGTAAGTTTGTTAATCTAGGCATATAGTGGATAAATGTTTTTGTTGAATTCTGATGGAGATTCGTTAACTTCAACAATAATATCATATTATATGTTAAAGATTAAACCAAATGTAAGTCCTAGTTCAAGTTAAACTGTTTAATGTTACGACATTGTGAGTGACAATAAAGGATTTCATTTCATTTCAACTGTTTTATTCTATGTCTGATGTAAACAATCATACGGCCCGCTTGATAAGAAGTGGTGACTATAGCACATGAAGAAACTAACCTATTGAAACCTAACCTAACTAACTGAACAGACTCATTATACGTAGTAACTCAGTTCACCGCTGAAAGGCGGGGGCGGGGGGTGGTGTTGGCTAATTTACGAATCAGCATCGCGAGACTTATCGGCTTAAAATTCATAATCATACGAATTTAAGTAGTTTATCAGTTTGTCCTACAGTATATATTCCATCTTTGCGAACGCAAAAATTACATACTTCATGCAATTTTACTCTCTAGCCCCTACTAATTTGGCCGTGAACTTTGCTTATTATCGTAGAACTGCGCGAGTGAGCCAATTACTGTCGTTCCTTTGAAGTCATCTTACTGATTGTACACTTGTATAATGTGAACCTTCTATTCAGCCTTACAAAACATCGGGTAATCCCCACACTCACACAAACGCGACGCAAACGATGTTTCTACAATGGCGCTGATCATGTAACATGTGTGACGTCACATGCAAGTAAACAAATCAATAATCTCGATAAAACAGTGCAGCAGAAGGGAATTTCTTCAACATTCTTGGATAGAATTACATTATGCACTACGATTTATTGTAGCATGTTAGTGTGAATATTTTGTATATAGATTTTCTATACTTAAACTGAACACAGAAGCTGTATTATTGTAGATATAGTATATAGGTATATGATTGATGAATATTACAGTAATATGTATTTGTGTACGGGTATATGTAGGTATTTATGTGCAATATGTATGTGTGTGTATATTTGGCGAATGTTATGTTTTGTTTTTATTTATTTTTAACTTCACACCAAATACCTTGCGGGCTAGGCAGAGAAAACCGAGTGCCACATGACTCGGTCCTTACATATCTCACTCGTTTCTTTAACATTCATTGTTATCAAGTCTTCTCATGCACGCTCGTGGGTTTCTAAGGCATCTTCTGATAGAACATGAACAATTTGGTAATGATAGGTAAGTCTTGGCCTTCCTCGGCTCCTACATCTTTCTACTTTATTTTTTGTTACGTTTTTATTTTTATTTCAAGGGCAGTGTCTTTTGTTCCCGAGAGGTGATGTCCTGGTGACCTATAATAAATAAATAAATAATAAATAAATATTGTCGGACAAATTACACAGCGCCATCTAGCCCCAAAGTAAGCGAAGCTTGTGTTATGGGCACTAGACAACTGATAAACATACGTAAATACATTTTTTTTTTGTAAATACATACTTATTATACATAGAAAATACCCAGACCAAGACAAACAGACATGTTCATGCACACAAATGTTTGTACTGTGTGGGAATCGAACCCACGAGCGTTGGTGTCAAAGTAGCGTTACAACGCGTTTCACCACTGCGCCACCGAGCTCGTCAAATAATGCGGGCTTTCTAAGCCCACTCGAGCTACTCACGTGTAACGATTATATTGTTTAATTATAAAATAATAACTGTGAGAAGAAATAAATATATTTATTATTAGTATTGTCTTAGGTTTTCGCGATTGTTACACATTGAATTAAACAATTTTTAACGGAAGTATCGCGTATTTTATTTATTTTGTTGAACCTGACGTTTCGAACGCTTTGCAGTCTTCCTGCGACCACGGACGCTGCAAAGCGTTCGAAACGTCAAGTTCAACAAAATAAATAAAATACGCGATACTTCCGTTAAAAATTGTTTAATTCAATATTTATTATTATTATCTGTCTTTTCAATCACTGGTTAGATCAATCTCGGTTATTTAATGGGCATGTGTGGGGATATGGATCTAATGCGCAGAGGCCTCTTTGAGTAGATTGATGCAATATTGTACATTCAGCGTGACCCGCTCCAGGGAGATCGATGGATGAATATATCCATGAGTTGGCTTCGGCAGGTATTGCGTCCAATGCTAATGTTTGGGCTTATAATTATGCTATTGAAATGAGATCTGGAGGGATTACTAGTAGTAGCCTGTTACACAAGATAGACGGACACCTGCCATAACTATCATATTTGATTGTTAATTTCGGCAGGCGGTGGCTCGCCACTCACTGTATGTACTTTAGATGCTAGAGAAACTCGGCCGGGGGCAACACCGGTGTGACTCAGGGGTGTCGAAAGGTGTGCTACGGTTTCTCCGAAGTTACTTACGGCGTTTTTTTTTGTACTACGTCGGGAGGGTTACAAGCATACGGCCCACCTGTTAATAGGCTACCCTAGCCTATTAACGCTTGCGATGTATTAAGCATCACTCGCGCTATGCCTCCTCTGCTGCTTACACCGCAACTCCTTGGGAGCTTACTGGTGACCTCGCTCACACCCAGGAACATAAAAACCCTCTAGGGAGTTTATTTGGCTGCGGTTTTCGGGAGGTGAAGGTGCTTCCCAGCAAGCTGTGTCTTCTGACTTAGATTTCGGTTGCCTAGAATTTTACCCAACGCTCCAGTTACGCTATTCCCTGCATTCACTCGTCACTCCATATCAGCGAATAAATTTTAAAAGAAATGTTGATTTTTACTAATATAAACATTTTTCCTTACTACGTTCATGACATGCAAACACAAGACTTAATTAGCTTTGATGCGCCCTACCTCTCTTAAAACATCCAGACCAAGACAAACAGCTATGTACATGCACACAAAATGTTTTGCCTTGTGTGGGAATCGAACCCACGAGCGTTGATGTCAAAGTCGCGTCATTCACGACTGTGCCGCCGAGCTCGTCAAAATTATGTCCTTTAACACTTCCACCCATGGAGAATATCACAGCATATGCTCTGTCATATATAGAGCAATATTCTCTATTGACTCCTCTCCGGGTGTTCAATGAAAGCAGGTTAGAGCTGAGAGTCCAGAAAACCTGCTTGAATTTCCACTCCAACCGAAGACACGCCGGAGATGAAGGGGCTGATCGACTCTCTGGAGCACTCGGGTACCTATGGTGTCGTTACGCACCAACAGCTCGCCACAAGCTGCCCTGCTGCTTATCATTATTATTTTAAACAGTAACTTTATTTCTCTTTTTTTATATCTCTATATTAACAATACACACACACACACACACACACACAAGAGAGAGAGAAGCATCGAGCACCATAAGATGCGGACCATACACACTTCACTCGCTTCTCTAACATTCATAGCTCTTTTCATACACGCTCGCCGGTACCTAAAACTCCTGACATAAAGGAGGTGTCTTATAAAACACGACCAATTTGGTTATGGTAGGTCAGTTTTTGTCTTTCGTCCGCGATTCCTACATTCTTTCTACATGCCAGAACCAACGGAGCATGCCTTTTCTTATCTTTCAGACCAACTCTCTTTCTTACGTCATCATTACGAACGCGGTCAGCAAGCGTTGTGCCACAAGTTATGCATAATTCTCTCATCTCGACCGCATTTACTCTACTTTCATGCTCTCTCTACCATACCCAACTTTCACTTCTATAAGTTAGGATTAGCACAGATACAGCGAGCTGTGTCTTCTGGCTAAGATTTCAGATGCCTAGAAGTTTACCCAACGCTCCATTTATGCTATTCCCTGCACTCACTCGTCTTCACATCAGCGAATATATGTTAAAAGAAATACTGATTTTTACTAGTATATATATTTTTCTCTACTATGTTCATGACATGCAAACAAAAGACTTAATTAGCTTTATTAAAAATTAGCATACTCAAATTTTTCGCTTCATAAACTTGGCATATAAACTGAGAGAGAGTTTTTGGAAATATCTTATTTTTATGACGGTTTCTGTGATTTATTAGAAACTGTTGTAGATAAAACATTCCTTTCTGTAATTATCGTTAATTCCCTTAACGATCTCGGGAAATAAAAGAGTCGTGTCTGGGATAGACTGTCTGATGGCTTAGCCTTGTATTTGTTGCGGAGGGTAATTTGATTAGAGTAAGCTTCAGTTAGCGTTATCTCAATGCGTGAAACATATTCATAGGTAGTGTAAAGATCCCATGGTAATGATTTTCTGATCGCTCCCGAGGGCAGATTACGGAATTTATGGAGGCACGAAGACTCAATACAGGCTATTGTGTTGCTTATCTGAGGGTACTGACACTCTGTAAGGTCGTTTAGCATCGTTTAGCAAGATCAATGGAAGTGTGCTTTAGTACTACCAAGTAGATAACGCTTTGAAGTTGTAGATCATATTCGAGTAATATAACCTGGATGCTCTCCTATATTATCATTATATAGCTACCAAAGATATCAGGCTATGGTCCTAATGATGTTCATGTTCAAACTTAAGATTTTTGCACATTGTAGGGAGGATATTTCATTTCTCATTCCACAGTGGAACACAGGGACGTACTATTCGTAACGCTCTCGCCCTCCGTCTTAAAACGCCATCACAATCAACGCAGTATTACACGAAATCTTTTTCGGTGCGAGCTATGCGGCTCTGGAATGCTTTGCCATTAACAATTCGAAATGCAGAAAGTATATTCAGTTTTAAAGATCGAGTTAGTGCACACTATCTTTCCTTCATCCTGTTTTAATTTCGTTCTTTTGTTAATCTGGTTGTCACTGCTGTATAACTTTGTTAAGTGAATTAATATATAAGTATCTATCGTCATTATAAGTTTTGATTATTAACAAGTAATCCTCTTGTATGTTTTCTAGTTTATACTGCGCCACCTATCTGCCTGAAGTCCTCCGTTTTCCTCTACCCTGATGTTTCGGTGACGTGACAGACGTCATGGTCACAGGATGACTGGTTTGTTATATTTGTACTCGTAATTATCGCCTGCTCAGCGGTCAAAGAAAACATCGTGAGAAAAACGGCACCGTATATTGCTCTAATGAAAACATAAACTGGATTGAAGGAGAAACTTAACTTTGCTGTTGATAAACTGTTGTTTCCATACATCGTCTTAAGTAACAGTTAATTTATTACCAACCGCCATTTATTTTATAATAGCAACGTTATTTGGTGATGTAACTGTAAATATGCGGTTTTCGATTTTTATGAACACCGTTCCTATATGTTTGTTTGTGTGTGCGTTTGTCTGTGCGTTTTTTTCGAATATTCGAATTTTGACTTCAGATTCGGATTCAGCATAAAAAAGTAGAATAGGAATGTTCAGGAACACCGTTCCTATCTCTTAGGGAACATGGTCAAACTGGTTAGATTTTTTTTTTTTTAGAATTCTTACTCTCATTATTACTCTCATGAACAAACAGACTGGCGTAAACCATTCCGTACTATTAAATATCTTTTCGCTCACACCATCCACCCCCACCCTCAATCCAATATAAGGGACGGCACTGCGATGGATTTGTTACTTGTAGCATGTTATTCTTACGATTAACGTCTACAACGCCTGATGATGCCTCGTGGAGAGGCGAAACACGTGTCGCAGCGACGACCAGGCCAGTCGTGGCAGCGACGGTGGTGGTGGGGGCATGCGGATTCTGTTCCAGATGGCGGACGACCGCAGCAGCCGAGGCAGAGACTACCGGAGCAGCCATGGCAGCGTCGGCATGTAGCACGTACCAACAGTAGTGGGTGGGTGCCGGCCGGCGCTAGGCCGCATGAACTAATTGGTGGCGGAAGCACACAAAGCAGGTTTAATCAAATTGCATGTAAATTTGACTTTCGCAAAATAACGCCTGAATCTATTAACTAATTTTTAAAAACACCGTTTTCCGTTAAAAATTGTTTAATTCAATGGTCAAAATGACCGCCAAATTTAAAAAAATAATAATTTTGAATTGTTATATAATTGACGAGCCAGGTGTTCCTCTGGCAATGCAAGCTTGCGCATTCTCAACTGGTTTTTCTTTACTTGTGGTATATGACGTTATATCTCACAAAATTTCACGATTCTAGGTCAACGGGAAGTACTTTATAGGTTTTGATTTCGTAGCGAGTACCAAAATAGGCGTCATACACGGATCACTTTTATGCTTCGTATCTTTTGATTGCGTTGACTAAAAACTTTGATTTTTTCACTGCTCCAAGGGATTGCAGACATAAGTATTTGAATTTAATTTCCACATTTCACCACGCGCTCCTGAGAAGAACAACGAAGTAAAGAGTCCCGTCATTCCTTTTGACGTCCTAAAACTGCGATTGTTAAACAAATAACATAAATAAAAATAAGGGGCCGTTCACATTTAACGATTACATAGTTTATATAGGTCCATAACATTGGATCATATGACTTTTAATTTCTGTTTTTACGACTGCTGTAGTCTGATACACTATTAGGAAACTTTCTTTTTTACGATTGCTCCTATATATACGTTGGTGAGGTGACCCTGATTTTCTTTCTTTATATCTAATTGGGTGGGTTTATTTGTTTAGTTTTGCAGTTTAGTATGTAACTAGCGATCCGCCCCGACATCGCACGGGTGCAATGTAGATAAGAACTAATTTGTTTTCAGTGTGGAGTGATTTTAAACGCACAACGTATCTAACGTATTTGATTGGATAAGGAATAACACTGTATTATTTAAAATAGCATTGATTAAAGTAGTTTCGTAAAACAACGAATTATATTTTTTGTATTAAAGATAAAAATGTTTACTGTGGGTTATCCTTAGGAGATAGACATGTACCAACGTGGATTTTTTTATAGATCTTTTTCAGGTATATAATTCCGTAGTATATTATTATGACCTATCTCGTAAGGTTTAGCCAGCGTTTGCAATATAAGTGCGTAAAAATATGTTTTTATGGCATCACATTACTAATCTTCTAAATTCTCGGCTTTTTTACTACCATAATAGGCATGTATTATACATATTAATCTTCCTATTGAATCACTCTGTATATTGATGAAAACCGAATAAAAATCCATTGCGTAGTTTAAAAGATCTATGTGTACAGACGGCGGGAAGGAACTTTATTTTATACTATGTAGAGATAAAACTTAGTCATGTAATAATAATGGGCATAACGCCGCGAGTAACTTCGAAAAAAGTTCAGCACACCTCTCGACTCACTCACACCGATGTTGCCCCCGGCCGACTTTCTCTGGCATCTGGAGTCTGTCCAGTGAGTGGCGAGCCACCGCCTGCCGGAAGTAACATCAGATATGACAGATCTAGCAGGCGCCCTCTTTTGTAATAGCTCAGTACCAATAATCTCTCCAGATCTCACTTCAATAGCCTAATAATTTCCGACACAGTCGCATTAGTTGCAATACTGGTTCATGGGTATATATCTCCTGAAGCAGGTCACAGCGGGTATACAATATCACATAAATCTTCTCAAAGGGGCCTCTACGCGTTGAATTCGTGTCTCTGCGCACGACTGTAAAATGATTAGGATTATAACCTGTGACATAAGATGATTATCCATTAACAGCTTGCACTTCGACATTATCTTGTGACTCCTGAAGTGCCTTATTACAACTACTGAGCTAGTTCTTGACAACAGCCATGCCAAGCTCGATAGAACTGGTATAGCCAAAAAGCCTAATATCGTGTTGGTAGACCGGTTGGAACGAAGGACATTTCTTGTTGACATCACCGTCCCTTGTGATGAGAACCTCGTGAAGACTGAGAAAGATAAGTTGTTAAAATACTTGGACTCAACCCACGAGGTTACCACCAGGTGGGACGTTGATTCAACAATAATTGTCCCGATAGTCGTGTCGGTAAATGGTCTTATAGTCTCGACCCTCATGAGACTTTCGCTAGATCACTGGATCAAAGGCCGAGTACAGAAAGTGGCAATGAACTACACTGCGGAGGTCCCATAGTCTGTCGCCCTGACTACCGGCGACTTAGGCATTACGACTAACGCTGATGACTATTCTTTTTAACCGACTTCAAAAAAGGAGGAGATTCTCAATTCGACTGTTTCTTTTGTATAATAGTTACGCGATCATTCCGCAAATTATGAATTAATTTTGATGATTTTTTTTTGGTTTGGTAGGCCATATTTGAGAGGTCGACGTTTTATCGAAATTTTTTGAGAATTTTTTTTCAGAAAATCAACAAAAGCAAAATTAAATACACGGATAATGTTTTGGTTTGTGGTTAACTTCAGCAAAAGTTTATGATGAGGACATTCAATAAAAAAAAATCGCCTTCAAAACATGGGTGTTTTCAGGAACTCGGGAACACCGTTCCTATATGAAATCTATATAATAATAAATAATAAATATTGTCGGACAAATTACACAGCGCCATCTAGCCCCAACGTAAGCGAGGCTTGTGTTATGGGTACTAGACAACTGATAAACAAACGTAAATACATTTTTTTTTTGTAAATACATACTTATTATACATAGAAAATACCCAGACCATGACAAACAGACATGTTCATGCACACAAATGTTTGCCATGTGTGGGAATCGAACCCACGAGCGTTGGTGTCAAAGTCGCGTCATTCACGACTGAGCCACCGAGCTCGTCAGTATATATATATATATATATATATATATATATATATGTTCGAATGATCGAATTTTGTCTTCAGATTCGGATTCAGCATAAAAAAGTAGAATATGAATGTTCAGGAACACCTTCCTATCTCCAGAAGATGCGGAGTTGCTGTGTTGACAGTGGGGGTGGCAACGCGGCAGCGGCATTCTGTTTGTTGCTAGCGTTCATAGGCTAAGGCTACGCTTAACATCAAGCGGACCGTATGCATGTTTGCTGCCCGTCGTAGTATTAAAATATGTAAATAAATAAACATAAATAAATCTTTATTCAGTAACTTAAACTATTTACATTTATCGTAGCCGGAGTCTCCATGTAAGCAGAATTATGCTTGTTATTGGAGGCACCGCTCTTCCTTAAAGATATAGTTACATTTTGTATAACAAGTCATTAGTAACGCTATAAAGGACGTGGAGTATGAGTGTAGTTGTGTGGAGTGATTGTGTTTGAGAGTGTTGTGTTTGTGTGTCTTATATGTGTATTGAGAATGATATTGTTGTGCCTGTAAAGTATGTGTATTTTTGTTAATATAGAAATATATGTGTGTGTGTCAACCTTGCGACTATGTCTTGGGATCAGAAGCAGTTGTAGTGAGAAATAATCAACTTTTTTTTTTTCACGAGTTATACTCTAAAGACGCTAGTCAAGAGGGATTCAATTTTATCATAGTCTTGCAAAAGCAACCATAAGGTCAAGGTCTTCTTGCACTCATAGTAGGTTAAGTTGTAAATATTTAACATTTTGTTTATAAGATTATATAATCTCGATGATCTGCTAGCAAACTGTCTTTGTGCGAATGTTGATTTTACAGCTATTTTCGGAGCCAATGCATAGATCCTTCTGCTGGTAAAATTTTTCTTAGAAAAGGTAATCGATGTGTGTTTTTTTAGAATAATGTGAAGCACATAAAGTTTCCTGACAGTTAGGAGATTTGATTCCAAATATAAGTTTTCTGTTGAATACCTAAAGTGTTTAAAGAACATGAGTTTCAGAAGTGACCGCTGAGCTCTTTCCAAATCCAAAAATTTAATTTTTGTAGCCTCCCCAAATCGGTAGACAGTATACGATGACCGATTGCGCCAGAGAAATGTATGTCTGTACTAGCAGAGTCTTTGTAGCAACGTGACGTAAGTTTTTGAATGTCCATATGAGTTTACGTACTCTGTTCATAACAAGCTCCAATTGTTTATGCCATGATAGCCGTTGGTCAACCATTACGCCCAAGTATTTAGTATATTAGACCTTGTTAATTGCAACACACGAACAATAATTTTGATCTTGATCGGAGCATCTATGAATTTCGAGCCGGAAGTCCTCCGAAGGCTGTGCCCTTACATCTTTTGAAAAACATATATAATTTGTTTTTGACAGGTTCAGGGTTAAAAGGTGGCAGTCCAACCAGTCCGCAATCCTCCCTAGGCCTGTTTCAGCGGTTGTACGTACGATATTCCAGTTCTTACCTCTAAAAATAATTGCTGTGTCATCCGCGTAGGACATAATTTGTCCACCATTAATTTTGATGTTACAAAGACTGTTGATATAAATGAGGAATAATGTCGGCCCTGTGGCACACCGTATGTAATAGGTTCTTCAAGACTGACATAGCTACCTATTTTAACTTGTTGAGTACGCTCATGTAAGTAATCTGTGAAAAGATCAAGAGCAGAGCCCCTAACACCAATACTCTCAAATCGCTTAAGATGAACAGGTATCGAGACAGTGTCGAATGCCTTTTTGAGATCTAGGAAAATAGCAAGGCACTTGTCTCCTCTGTCCATACTATCTGTTATAACAGAGGCAAGTGCCAAGACTGCATCCTCGGTGGACAAGTTTCGTCTGAATCCAATCTGCGATGGAGAAAGAATATCCGTTTTATTCAGGTAGTTTCGTAAGGCGCAGGTTAATTAGTTTTTCTAAAATTTTGGATACAGACGAGAGAACAGATATTGGCCTATAATTGGATGGCTCCTTTTTATCTCCATCCTTATAAACAGCCGTTATAAGCGCACGCTTAAATGCCGATGGGAAGACTCCCTGTTCGAAACACAGATTTGCCGTTTAGACCGTCAGTGTTCTGTACAACTGAAGCGTGGCGAGTGATCTGGTCGGCCAGAAGCTTGCCTATATTACAGAAGTATCTGTTGACGGTGTTGATGGAGACTATATGTATAATAAATTATTTTTAAATAAAAAAGAATCGCCTTCAAAACATGGGTGTTTTTTAATATTATTTTTAAGTAAAAAAAACTAAAAGAATGTAATTGTTCACAATTACTTACGATTTTTAGAGTCGGTGCCAGTATATTGATATTATCAATTGATATTATGCAGTTGGCACCGATTCCAAAATCGTAAGTAATTGGGACCAATTATTTTTCGCCTTTTAACGTTTTTTTATTTAAAAATAAAATTTTTATTTTAAATTAAACCAGTTGACAATGCGCAAGCTTGCATTGCCAGAGGAACACCTGGCTCGTCAATTATATAACAATCCATTTTTTTTATTTGTTGGCTATTTTGATCATGTTCCTTAAGAGATAGGAGGTTGGTTTTTCAGACAGACAGACTTTTTATGCTGAATCCGAATCTGAAGTCAAAATTCGAATATTCTAAAAAAAAACGCACACAGAGAGAAGCATATAGATTTCATATGGGAACGGTGTTCCTGAAAATGTAGTGCCTACTACACAAGTAGGCAAAAGTCATTCAAAATCGTTTAGCAAGTTTATGGTGACCGGCGGAGAGTTTTTACGGTGAAGATGTTTTAGGATTTCTATAAAAACACAATAAAATTGATTGAAGACATTTTATTGATATAGCAGACGAGAATAATTACATTCTCTCGAAGTGACTCATTAAAAGTTTTTTATATTAATGCACTATTTACAATCAGAGAAACATTAAAAGAAACATATCCAATATAAGACATTTGAATACTGGTGGAATGAATACTGTTAAAATAAGAAGAGGCATGCTCCGTTGGTTCGTACATGTAGAAAGAATGAAGGATGACAGAATGACGAAGCACATATACAATGTAAAAGTGGAAGGATGCAGGAGCCTAGGAAGGCCAAGACTTACCTACCATGATCAAGTTGGTCGTGTTCTATCAGATGGTGACGTCAGGAGCCCTAGAAACGGCGAGCAATGAATGAATAAAGAAGCGAGTGAGGTATGTAAGGATCGAGTCACGTGGCGCTCGATGCTATCTGCATATCCCGCAAGGGATTTGACGTGAAGTTATAGATAGATAGAATACTGGTGGGTTTTTTTTTATATACAACGACGCGAGGCATACGGCTCACCTGATGTAAGGTAGTTACCGTAGCCATGCTAAGTAACACTCGCGCGATGCCCACCTCTGCTGCTAACACAGCAACTCCTTAGGAGCTTACTAGTGACCTCACTCATACGCCGGAATACAATAACCCTCTAGGGATTAATTGCATTATTATAAAGAACTTTTAATGAGGCACTAGCATGAGAGAGGTAGGGCGCATCAAAGCAGAAAACCGCAGCCAAATAACAACTCCCTAGAGGGTTGTTGTGTTCCTGTTCTAGTAAGCTCCTAAGGAGTTGCTGTGTAAGCAGCAGAGGAGGCATAGCGCGAGTTATACTTAATATATTACACGCGTTAATAGGCTACGGTAACTGCTTTACATCTGGTGGACCGTATGTTTGCACTACTCCCGACATTGTATAAAAAAATGGTAGTTGTTATTTGGCTGCGGTTTTCTGTGAGGTGGAGGTACTTCCCCAGACGGACTGCTTTAATGCGCCCTACATTGCTTACTACAATGTATTTAGATGAAGCGTTACTCTCTTAAAACCTATGAGACTAATTCCGATTCCGTGGAAAGCAGACCAATGTTAAAACATATTTCCACATAAAATAAAGTCATAATAATACATCAAAAGCTTTAAATGAATAAGGGGTTGCCGAAGCGAAAACGGGCGAAAGAACATTTTTTATTACCTCAGATCGTGTATATCTTTTTCTAATATATATGTTCATTGAATATTACGGGGACCATTTACTATTTTGGGAGATTCGTTTTAATAGTTTACGGTAACTCATACAGTCAAAGAGGCTTCTTTTACAGATTGTACCTTGGTGCTAGGGATGAAACGATACCTCCAAGGTATCGATACTTTTACTCAATTCAGTATCGGTGTTAAAGTATCGATACCTCCTTGGTATCGATTGAAAAGTATCGATACCAAAAGTACTTGGTATCGGAAGGAAAGTATCGAGTAAGTAACTGTATTTACTCGTATCGTTTTATCCCTAGTGAGGAGGTGTTCAAAAGTTCAATATACTTTCACGCGAAAATGATGCATTTTTTATATACATTTCTGTCAACATAGTTAGACAAGTCGCAGGCTCACAGAAGGCTCTTCAATCTTTTTTAAATAAAATCGTGACGTACCGATACGAGTACTTTTCAAAATTTTGAACGATACCTACTCGATACTCAGTTTCAAAGTATCGATACCAAAAGTACTTGGTATCGGAAGGAAAGTATCGAGTAAGTACTTGTATTTACTCGTATCGTTTTATACCTACTTGGTGCTCAGTTACTTCTTTTATACCACTAAGTTGGGACTTAAGCATACCAGAGGGAGACTTTGTACAAAGCCACCCTTTGGTAAATTTTGTGATTCTAGCGTGTGATGGTGAACTCGCCGCCGACGGTGAGTGGTGCGGTTATAGAAAGTAGCTGACAGCATCTTTACTTTTCTATATTTTTTAACGTCAATTTTCTTGTATTTAATTGTCCGATGCGAGAATCTTGAAGTTTCTATCTCACTTTTGCACCTTTTTAGGGTTCCGTACCCATAGGGTAAAACGGAACCCTATTACTGAGGCTCCAATGTCCGTCCGTCACCAGGCTGTATCTCATGAACCGTGATAGTTAGACAGTTGAAATTTTTTACAGATGATGTATTTCTGCTGCTGCTATAACAACAAATACTAAAAAATAGAATAAAATAAATATTTAAGGGGGCTCCCATACAACAAACGTGATTTTTTTGCTCATTTTTGCTCGATATTGATAACAGCAACAGGTAGACGCTTGAAATATTCACAGAATATTTAGTTATATATTCACTTTAAGAATAAATAATTAAATTAAAATAAAACAAATATTTAAGAGGGGCTCCCATACAACAAACGTGATTTTTTGCCGTTTTTATAGATAATGGCACGGACCCCTTCGTGCGCGAGTCCGACTCGCGCTTGACCGATTTTTTATACAACGTCGGGAGGCATACAAGCATGCGACTTACCTGATGCAAGGTGGTTACCGTAGCCTATAAATGCAATAAAGTAAGTATCATTCCTGCTGCTAACACAGCAACTCCTTGGGTCCTTACTGGTGACCTTATTCACTAGCAGCAAAACAATAACCCTGCCGCTGCGTGCGCTCTATCTCTTTTAACAACACCCAGATCGAGACAAACAGATCATTCGTGCACACAAATGCCTGTGTGAAATCGAAACCACGAGCGTTGGTGTCAAAAAGTGTGTAAGGGTTCAGCAATGACACAAGGTCACAGTACTTACAATAATTGTGATAAAAAGTTCATAGTGGATTAAACAAACAACTGGTATGTATTAACGCTAAAAGTATTTGTAGTTTTGTATTTATTGAATTGTAATTTTTCTTAGTAGGTAATATAAGTTCCGCTATGATATAATGTTAATGTATTGATAAGATTCCCACAGGACAGGCCTAGCCTAGTGTGGGAGTTTATGTAAAACACGTAAACAAATTAACAAGTTATTTCAAAATTAGTGTACATCTGGTACACTAATTTTGAAATAAATTTATTATTATCTGTCTTATTTCACGGGGTTTAATCCCTGTCATTTGATAGGCGTGCGCGGGGATATAAATCCAACGCGTAGAGGCCCCTTCTAAAAGAATGATGTAATGTATTATACCAGCTGTGACCTGCTCTGAGGGATATCAATGGGAGGATATACCACGGAACAGGTCACAGCAGGTATTGGGACTATTGCAAATGTGTCGGAAATAATTGAGCTATTGAAATGAGATCTGGAGGGATTAATAGTACTGGGCTATTACAGAAGAGAGACGGACACCTGCCATAACTATACTATCTGATGTTACTTCGGCCTATTATTATTATTATAAAACAGCGTTAACCTCTGTATCATCGTGCTCGTCAAATACCTAAATAAGAAAATAGCACATTCGGACGTTGGTTTGGACTTGTAGAAAGAATGCAGGGGGAGAGAATTACGTAACAGATATACAACGCGAAAGTAGAAGGATGTAGGAGCCGAGGAATGCCAAGACTTACCTACCATGACCAAATCGATCGTGTTCTATCAGAAGGTGATATCAGGATTCTTAGAAACAGGCGAGAGTGCATCAGAAGAGCAAAGAACGTAAAGGAAGCGAGTGAGGTGTATAAGGATCGAGCCATGTTGTGCTGGGTTGTCTCTGGCAACCCCTTAAGGGATTTGGCGTAAAGTTATAGTTAGATATTTTTTTTTATACAACCTCGGGAGTCATGCAAACATATGGTCCACCTGATGTAAAGCAGTTACCGTAGCCTATTAACGCGTGTAATATATTGAGTACCACTTGCGCGATGCCTCCTCTGCTGCTTAAACAGCAGCTCCTTAGTAGTTTACTGTTGACCTCACTCACACACAGGTACACAACAACCCTCTAGGGAGTTGTTATTTGGCTGCGGTTTTCCGTGAGGTGGAGGTACTTCGCCAGACGGGCTGCTTTGATGCGCCCTACCTCCCTTAAAACATCCAGACCAATAAAAACAGACATGTTCATGCACTCAAAAGTTTGTCTTGTGTGGGAATCGAACCCACGAGCGTTGGTGTCAAAGTCGCGTCTTTCACGACTGAGCCACCGAGCTCGTCACGATAGGGAAAGAGGAATGATTTTAATGCGACTTTACAAACAGAAAACCAGTTTAATTGCAGTTTCCATCACTGTTAACAGGATCAGATCCGTAAGCGTTTTCACGTTACCTCGAAACACCATTTCGAATCGAAATCGAAAACTTTTCACAGAATGTATAGAATCTGAGTGAAAACTTTTCGAATCCGTTTCTAATATGGCTTTCCGAGGCAATGTTATTACACCTACAGGTTAGTCGATGCACAGATAACGTTCCCCTTTTCTGATAAACGGATTTCAGCTGTAAAATGGAAATTGGCACTTGAACCCTCGTCGAATCGACTTAGATTTTGAAATTACACAAGTCTATCTATCTATAACATCACGCCAAATCCCTTGCGGTGTAGGCTGAGAGAAGCGAGCGCCACATGACTTGATCCTTTTTTTTTATACCACTAAGATGGGAATCAAGCATACGGCCTGCCTGATGGTAAACAGGCACCGTAGCCTATGGACATTTGCAACACCAGGGGTGTCACTCATGCGTTGCCGACCCTCTAAAAACCTCTTCACGCATTTCTTGAAGAACTCCATGCTGTAGTCCCTAGAAAAAACCTCGGCTGGGAGCTCATTCCACAGCTTGAGAGTTCTCGGAAGAAAACTTCTCTGGAACCGCACAGTACGCGACCATTGCGTATTGACATCCTTACACACCCCACTCGCTTTTTTAACATTCATTGCTCTTCTCATGTACGCTCACCGGTTTCCGAGGCTGCTGACATCACCTTCAGATAGAACACGATCAATTAGATACGTATACTGTGTTATTGGACGCTAAAATAATGCAGTAACCTTGATTTGATGCTGCAGATATTTTCATAACAGCGAAACAAAAAACATGACAGTGAGAGAGACGCAAAAAAACAAGTGTCCTTTAGACACGACTGCAGTAAAACTTCTTTAGCTCCATAGTGTGATACAGACAATAGGCCTGCACTGTGTCTTACATATACGAAACTTAACTCGCTATGAGCGAAAGAGAGAAAGAAAATGTGTGCTCGCACCTCTCTCTCTTGCCCCTACAGTAATATACGAAACGTAACTGTCTTTCTTTCTATCTTCACTACTTTATATCTCCCTCTCAAATTCCGTTCGCCTCGCCCGATCACACTTTTCGTGACGCTCTCGTCACGCATTCACCAGCTTACTCCCCAAGTGCGTAAAGAAGTTTTACTTCAAAAAAGAGACACAAAGCAGAGAGTCAGAGATAGAAAGGGCAGACAGACTGAGTGACGAATTTTCCATATAGTTATGTCCCTCTAACACTCATCTCACCCTCGCTTCACATCTTTTTCATGATTTATATCACGTGTTCATGGGTAGGCAGAGTTGACAACGGCACGACTTTAGCAGACATCGGGAAAGACTGGAAAATATAACTTCTTCTTTTTTAATTACGTTTTAGCAGTCGGTTTCTATATACAATCCCTTTCGGTACTAAATATATTGAATTGTTACAAGCAATACCTACCTTGGATCAATTCTCCATTACATTTCTCTCTTCTATCAAATTCTCTATTTCCCCTCTAGAAATTACCCATATTTTCAGGAACACCATTCCTATATGAATTCTATATGTTTGACTGTGCGTTTGCCGTGCGTTTGTTTGTGCGTTGGACTGTTACTTTTTTTCGAATATTCGAATTTTGACTTCAGATTCGGATTCAGCATAAAAAAGTAGAATAGGAATGTTCAGGAACACCGTTCCTATCTCTTAAGGAACATGGTCAAATTGCCGACAAATTAAAAAAAATAATTAATTGTTATATAATTGACGAGCCAGGTGTTCCTCTGGCAATGCAAGCTTGCGCATTCTCAACTGGTTTTATTTCCTTAAATCACTCTGAACCCAACACTAAATCTACAACGGAGACATTCCGACGTCTGTTATTCAAACAGTGACATATCAAAATTTTCTTCTCAAGTGTACCAAGTTCCCGCAAACTATTTTAAAGTTTTGATAGAGCTTTCAGATTTTCAGCGAGATGTTTGAAAGTTAAAAATGTTAACTCGAAAGTTCACTACGTAACCGCTTCTGAGTGTCCTACATCAAATTTATGATACATATATATTCCATTATTGACCTATATTGTAAAACACACACAAGAGTATATTCGCGCATTCCATTGCTTGCCTATATAGTTAAACACACAAAAAGTATTGTCACGCATATTATTACTAGCTTATATTGTTAAACATACACAAACGTATTTTCGTGCATTCCAATATTCGTCTATATTGTAAAACACACACAAGGGTATTTTCGCGCATTCCATTATTCGCCTATAATGTTAAACTTACACAAAAGTATTCTTACGTATTCCATTATTTGCCTATATTGTTAAACATACACAAAAGTATATTTACGTATTCCATTACTTGCCTATATAGTTAAACACACCGAAAAGTATATTCATGCATTCCATTACCTGCCTATATAACTATATAGTTAAACACACACGAAAGTATCATTACATATCATCACTTGCCTATATTGTTAAACACACACAAAAGTAATCTCAGGCATTCCATTACTTGCCCATATACCCACTCAAAAGCGTCTTTACGCTTCTCTTTTGGAATTGTGTGCCCGGAATTTCATAGCACCTGAATAACTGTTGTGGTTCCAAAATAGGATCACGAATTCGATAAATAATCAAATAGATAAGCAAGGTTTTTTTACACATATACGGACACAATCAAGCAAATTAATTGACCAACATAAGTACAAGTATATACGAGGAATATCGCTGGCGCATTGCCAAATACGCTACTAATAGACCACATCATCGGAAGCTTGCTTGACTTTCGTTTTAACCGTAAATTAAATTGAAATTCTTCTAAAAGAAGTCGGGTAGTATACTCCAGATATGTATAGCTTGTAATATAACAAAGTACTACCTGAAGGGAGAATGGTAAAGAAGAACAGAGAGTTTCATAGAATATATGATAGTTGATAGTAGTCGTTAATAATTAAATTAAGTTTGTAATATTAAGTACAGACATAGTCAGAAGAACGAAGTAAAATATTTTTGAACTGGTTATTTTTTAATACGGTTGTTGGTATCTGTGAATTGTAATAATATTGGCATACAAAAATTGTCAGGTGAAATATGCTGTGCTATAGTTTTATGATGGCATACCATGTTTGAAGCAAATAAATTCTGAAATTCTGATTTTGCCAAAACGATTTTTATCTTAAATCCTAATTGTTCTATTATTCTCTTTTCTATTTTTCCTAACACGATACAGGTATCTTTAAGCAAGAAACTATTCAAAAAGACACCTACACACCTATATACCGTGTTAACATTCCGAAAAGTAAGCAAAAACAAGTCAGCTTAGCGAAATTGCTTTTCGTACCCATCTCGACGATAAATTGCCAAGTTGCAAACATATTCCACACTTTATGTACGTACATTAATGCTAACGTTACTTAAGTGCGGCAAAAAATAGCACCGTGACTCAAAGAGTTGCGAAGTTGTTTTGGTTTGTGGGGAAATGTGAAAGGATTAACCGTGTGCCTTGGTTTATTTCTTCAGGGAACTGAAATTAAACGAAATTTGTAATGAAACGCTCGATAGCAAAGGTTGGTTCACATCAAAAAGACCTAAGTACGCTAGTTACTATGCTAATAATAATCCAGAGGATACCCTGCAGAGCAGCTTGTGGTGAGCCCTTGGTGCGTAACGACACCACGGATACCCGAGTGCTCCAAGAAGTCGATCGGGGTCATCGTCTGTAGCGTGTTTTCGTCGGTCAGCGTAGAAATTCAAGAAGGAGATACTGAGGGCAATATTGAGAGTATTGCTCTAGCTTGCCTTCATTCGCCGTTCAGAGAGGAGTCGATACAGCAATATTGCTGTATCGACTCCTCTCTGAACGGAGCTCCTGGACTGGAGGTGTAAAAGAGCATAACGTCGCGAGTTACTTCGGAGAAAGCGCAGCACACCTCTCGGCACCCCTGAGTCACTCACACCGATGTTGGCCCGGCCGACTTTCTCTGTCATTTCGGGGGTCCATCCAGTGAGTGGCGAGCCACCGGCTGCCGAAAGTAACATCAGATATGATAATTATGGCAGGTGTCCATCCCTTTTCTGTAATAGCCCAGTACCTACCAATAATCCCTCTAGATCTCAATAGCTCAATAATTTCTTACTCATTCGCAATAGTCTCATATACCTACCGTGACGTGCTTCATGTGTACATTGTCCTATCGATATCCCCTTGATCAAGTCACTGCAGGTATACAACGTTCCATCAATGTTCCCTAAAGGGTCAGTCTCTACGCGTTGGATCCATATCTCCTCGCACTCCTATCGAATGACCGGGATTATAACCCGTGATATTAGATATCCAGAGGATAAAGATAAAGGGTTCGAGCTCCACAGGACAAACATTTGTTTGCATGAACATATCTGGTTCTCGTGGTGTGGGTGTGTTCAAGAGAGGTAGGGTGTATCAAAGCAGCCCATCTGGGGAAGTCCCTCCACCGCACAGAAACTGCAGCCAAATAACAACCTAGCCTTAGGAGTTACTGTATTAGAAGATGTAGCAATGCGCAAGTGATACGTTCATTTCAGTCATTCAACACTTGCGACAAAGATAGTGTTGCTCACATGTTGTTACCCCCACTGCTGACGTAGCGACCCCCACCAGCTTCTTAGTGAACAAAGTCACTTGCACGAACACAACTAGAAATTGATAGTGATACGTTTGGCTTTGCCTCTAAAGCTTTCAGGATCAGCAACGCACAATTGACAACTTTAGTGTTGAAGGTGTCTATAGTCTGCGGTAACTATTTACCATCAGGCAGGCCATATGCTTTTTTGAGATCTCGGTATGGCACCTCCTTTACCGAAAACTAGATTTCTTCTTTTCATCGTTATTCCCTTTTCTAATGGGATGGGATGGGCGGGATCCACTACCTAAGACTAAGGATTTAGGGAAGATACAAATTTTAGATACGGAGCGACTGTCGTCAGACCTCCATAACACTGAGGGATAACCAGACCTTTCTCAGGCTAGGTCATACATCTTTCGAAAAATAATTTCTAGGACGTGCGGATTTCATTACGATGTTTTTTATCACCGCCGCGCAGAGCAAGTGATAATACATAAATATATGTACGTAAATCCGAAAATACAAATTTAGTATTTTTTTTTATACCACCAAAGTGGCAATCAAGCATGCGGCTGCCTGATGGTAAACAGTCACCGTAGCCTATGGACATTTGCAACACCTGGGGTGTCACTCATGCGTTGCCGACCCTTCGTTTCGAACCGGGGACCTCCAGTAGTACTTTACCCACTGGGCTATCACTGCTATAAACATTTTAGGTTCAAATTCAGCATTTCAATTATTAATAATTGAAACTGAACTGCTGAATTTTAACCATCATTCCGGTTTCACTACGTTGACAGGATATGAGGCGTCGTCGACCGGAAACAAGATGGCGGCCACTCGGCGGGAAATACACTAAATTACAAGTGGAACCGAGAAGCTGGCTGACCCCGATACTAAATCCATTTCATTTGGGGCGACTCACTAACACACAAACACTATAATCATAACTAAACTAGTACTCCAAGAACTTAAAAAATGTGAGTCTTATTCTGTAGGCGAAGAAAGCTTTTCTTTTTTCTTAGGAAGAAGCTCAATGTCGCAATTAACTTAGAATTTTAGCACTTACTTTTTTTATTGATTGCTATCTTTGCTGCTGACGCAGCACTACTTTTGTTGGTAAACTCTCTCACCCGCGGCCACACAAGAACCCTTCATAGAGATTTTATTTGCCCGCTGTTTTCTGCAATGTGGTGGAGGTACTCCCTCAGACGAGCTTCATTGATACGCCCTACTTCTCTTAAAAACACGCAGACCATGCACACAAATATTAGTCTTCTGTGGGAATCGAATCCACGAGCTTTGATGTAGAAGCATCGTTATTAACGACTGCGCCACCGACCTCATCAAAATTCTTTGTAATATTAATTATCAAGTCTTTGTAATATTTGTATGTACAAATAAATATACATAGTAGATATTATATTGGAGAAAATCCACCGGCGCCCTCTGCCTTAGCAATTTGTAACCAAATAAAATGTTAGTTACATATGGACATTAAATCTCTCATAGTATTTCCAAATAAAAATGTATAATATTTAGTTAATAGATTCAGGCGTTAGTTTGCGAAAGACAAATTTACAGGCAATTTGATATAAGACTTAAAGTTTAGATCAAATTACCTCTATAATATCTGTACTTGACGCCTGCCAACATGTCTCTATTATATTCCAATAAACATCATGGCACCTACTACTTGAACTTTTTGAAAATTCTTATAATTTTAATCCAAGAAAAATTCTCCATCCCGCCAAGCAACACATTCATCGCCCTAATATTTTCCTTCCAAATAGTTTCTTGACTTCAGTCCATCCATCCATCCGTCTATCATCGATTCTCATAAACTGACAGTAAACAAAACCAAGGTACGAGTAATGGCGGCACGGCAAAGTTCACAACTCGCTTCAAAGCCTACTCATGTTTCAGTATACTTAAGAGTTTCCCCTTCAAGTGTGAAGTTTGGAAGTCTGCTATTCATTACTGTGCCGAGAAGTCGGTACAGTAATACGGAACTAGTTGGCAACCAAGGCATTGTTGCTGTAGAAAACTTTATTGTGCAATAACTAACATAACAATGTACATGGTTTGGTAAAAATAGTGAGAGCAGATATAAGCTTGGCGAGAGTTTTAGGAACAATGTGAGTAGATATTAAGATCGCCAAAATAAGTACATAGATATTAAAATTTGTAATATAAGAGTGGTATAGAAAGTATAGCACAAATAAGAAACAGTAAACAAGTCACACAATTAATTGGGAACATAATACATATCATTACTAGGTAAATATAATATAGGCGTTATAACTTATATACAAAAATGTCATGTCGTGGATTTTTGTGAAATTTTTTATGTATTTTTGGTAGTTATGAGAATAGGTCGTATAGTATATTTCATAAAAAACCAGTTGAGAATGCGCAAGCTTGCATTGCCAGAGGAACACCTAGCTCGTCAACTATATAACAATTGTTTTTTTTTTTTTAATTTGTCGCCCATTTTGACCTAGTTCCTTAAGAGATAGGAACGGTGTTCCTGAACATTCCTATCCCACTTTATTATGCTGAATTCGAATCTGAAGTCAAAATTCAAATATTCGAAAAAAACGCACACATAGACAAACGCACAGATAAAACGTATAGATTTCATATAGGAACGGTGTTCCTGAATATCTGTATAATGTATTCTATAATGTATTTTGAATACAAATACATAAATTGAATTTTATAATTTTCTGTTCATAGATTGTTCAAAATAAACTATTACAAATTGCCTGAAGATGAACTTGTCTGACAACTTGTAACTGCGAGTTCTAAAATCACATCCAAATAACAACTCCCTAGAGAGTTGTTGTGTTCCTGCGTGTGAGTGAGGTCGCCAGTGGACTCCCAGGGACTTGCTGTGTAAACAGCAGAGTCATCGCGCGAGTGATACTAAATATATCGCAAGCGTTAATAGGCAACGGTACCCGCATTACATCACGTGGGCCGTATGCCTGTATGCCTCCCAACGTTGTATATAAAAAATCTTTATTTGCCATTGGGCCCTCGCGGGCACTTAGACACGTCTTATATTTTTTGAAATGTAATCTTATTGTATCTTATTTAATTCTCTGATTTTACTTTTTTCCTTTTTTTAAATCTACTAGCATTTCGGAAATGACCGTTGGCGAAGAAGAAATGCCGAAAGAAATTTGCCAATATAGGTCTCTTTTAAAATTGACAATTACATATTACAAAAAAAAAATACATAAGCATATTGGTACAATAATGATATCAAATAGTAAAATTAAAGATTATTATCAGTGGTCATTTCTCTTTGATCTCACTAATGAGACTTCTTCTTCTTAGCGCCATCCCCTTTCCTAATTCATAGAACTAGAGTGGGGTCCGCAACTTAAGCCCAGTTCAGGAACACCGTTCCTATATGAAATCTATAAGTGTGTGCGTTTGTCTCTGTGTGTGTTGGCCTGTGTGTGCGTTTGTCAATGTGTGTGTCTGTCGCTTTTTTTCGAATATTCGAATTTTGACTTCAGATTTAGATTCAGCATAAAAAAAGTAGAATAGGAATGTCTGAAAAACCAACCTCCTATCTCTTAAGGAACATGGTCAAAATGGTCGACAAATTAAAAAAAAAATTGAATTTTTATTTCAGATTCGAAAAGTAAATTCAAAGTAGAATAGGAATGTTTTAAAAACCAATATCATATTTCTTAAGGAACATGGTCAAAATGGCCGACAAAGGTTAAAAGAAAAAATTAAATTGTTATATAATTGACGAGCTATGAGTTCCTCTGGCAATGCAAGCTTGTGCATTCTCAACTGGTTTTATTTTGACGTTTTGACGAAGATACTTATTTTGACATGGAGCGACTGCCTCCATAAACCAGAGAGAACACCAGACCTCTCTTAGGTAAGGTTCCACGTCTATCGAAATATAATTGGACATAATGGACAGAACAGACATACACACAGGCAGACAGAATGGATATAAATCCGAAATCACTAATTTAGTGGTACATGCCTGGATTCGAAGCGTGGCGGGGGCCAGTTGATCAATAGAGGGCTTCTTTACCCACTGGGTTATCACTGCCCTCATCCAATAATGAGACTAAAATGTAAAAAAGTAATATTTGGTTCTAGCCAAATCCACTCTCTTCGGTTTTGGGTGCCTTTGATTTGGTCCTTTTTTAACACGTCTAATTTAATCTACATGTGTACGTCTAGGGCTGCCCCTACCGATACTCTAACGTGATGCACCTCTTTATTAACACTTCTGTCATTCATTAAGTTGTACATAAGAAAAGGAAATAATTTTATACAATGAAGTGATTTCATCCACTGCGTGCATCACACTTCACAATCAACGTAGTAATTCTTTAGCTATCAAACAGTGTAATATAATTTTGGATGTAAACGATAGATATGTATACAACACTAAACTATATCACCCGATTTTGTTATCATCAGTTTACTGAATTGGCCCCCACTAAAAGCAAATTTAAAGAGGTCGTAAACCTCTTCGCTATTGGTAATACGCAAAAATATTACTGGCTCCGCTCTAGAGGTAGTAACATATTTTAAATATTTAAGTTGCAGTTTAAGCAACATTCAGCAAACTCACGCTACGCTGCAGAATACTCTAACTTATGTTAACAAGTTTAAACAAGCCACGTTAGGGTGTACATCGCCTTCGGGAAAACGGGACAAAATTACTTCTTATCTCTCTGGAAATAAGTATTTCATTATTTTTATCGCGGGCAGACAAAAGGTTTTCTATCGCTAGGAATGGAAATGCTGTATTAGATGACGCATAATAGCAGAGAAGGAAACAATCAACTGTACCTGAGATTAGGTTTCATAAACGTAATGTGTCCTTTACCTTAGTCGCAGAATGTATACATGGGCACACTAAAAGTTTTGCACTTCTAGCTAATCGGAACTATTTGAATTTCGAATGTTATATTTTTTGAAACGTTGCAACCTACTTAGTAATAAAAAAAACAATTGGCGGGAAATCATTTGTCAATTGTTTTTTATCACACATCAAAGTTCTACGTACGCAACGAAAATGGAATTGAGTCGAAAAGATTTTACAGCGATGATTTTTTATGATTTTAAAAGTTCTCTCTCTCCGCAAGACTGTGCTGCTCGTCTTCAAAATGCTTTTGGGAGAGAAGCACCTTCTTTGAGCACCGTGAGGCGATGGTTAGCTGAATTTGAGAGAGGTCGAGTTTCTTTACATGACGAATTTCGTGAAGGGCGGCCTTCAACTGCCGTTAACGTAAATAATGTGGCTTCTGTTAAGCGGCTAATTGAAGAACACCCGCGGATTACCTATGAGACAATTCGAGAACTATTGGGGATTGGTATGAGCCAAATTCAGAAAATTTTACACGAAGAATTGAAAGTTCGGAAACTTTGTTGTCGTTGGATCTTGGAATGAACTGATGCTACTGAAGTACAACCACGGACATTCTAATGCTGTTTATGACATATGTCACAGGAGACGAAACGTGGATTTATTGTTTTGAACCCGAAAAAAAACAGCAGTCTTGTGAATGGGTGTTTGAAAATGAGAACAGGCCAACAAAAGTGAGGCAGGCGAGAAACGTTGGAAAAAAATGATTGCGTTTTTTTTCTCAGCTACGGGTCCCATCTGCACAATTCCACTTGAAGATCAAAAGAGTGTTAATGCCGAGTGGTATTCTACCATTTGTTTACCCAGGGTGTTAGAAAAAGTTCGCGAAAGACGACCAAAAAGCCGCGTTCTCCTACATCATGACAACGCTTCTTCACACACAGCCAACAAAACAAAGTTATTTTTAACTTCCGAAAAAGTACAACATCCTGCGCATAACCCCGACCTAGCACCCTGTGATTTCTGTATTTTCCCCAAAATCAAAGATTTGATGAGAGGTTTCACTTTTACCAACTCCGAAGAGGCAGTGATAGCGTTCAATCAGCACGTAGAAAACATGCCTTCAGATCTGTGGTCCTCCTGTTTTAAAAAATGGTTCGATCGCATGAAAAAATGTTTAAAATGTAAAGAAGAGTATTTTGAAAAGCAATAATCATAATATTTTGGTTATAACATGTTGTTTTTTTAAGTTACGCAAAACTTATAGTGTGACCTACGTATAACTATCTATAACTTCACGTCAAATGCCTTGCGTGGTAGGCAGAGAGAACCGTGCGCCACATGACTCGATCCTTATATACCTCAATCGATTCTTTCACATTCCTTGCTCTTCTCAATTCGCAGGATGAAATTATTGTTTGCATCTACAAGGAAGGTCATTATTATTGATTGATTTTTAAATATACATTATTGCTAATCACGCTAGTGCTAATAAGCAACTTTGATCTCAGCTATGCATAAGTGATAAATTCATTATTTCGAGCTTCTCCATACGTGAAGGGTACATTAGGCCATCGGGTCCGGTTGTTAATAAATTGCTTAAGATTTTAGAGGGTCGGCAACGCATGAGTGACACCCATGGTGTTGCAAATGCCCATAGGCTACGGTGACCATTTACCATCACGCAGGCCGTATGCTTGATTGCTACCTAAGTGGTAAAAAAAGTTAAGTTCATGGCCTTCCAGCGGCCTGAAAAGACTGGCTTTCGCCAATCCGCAGCGTGGTATAGAAAACTCTAAACCCCGTCGGTTGAAGGGAGACCTGGATTCCTGAAGCGGGATGAGCAAGTCTTGGCGTGGTAATGTTCGTTTTAATTATTCTTATAATCGAAATGAAACGTAGAATGTTTAACTGGGGAAAAACTTATTTTTTTTTTTATACCACTAAGGTGGCAAACAAGCGTACGGCCTGCCTGATGGTAAGCAGTTACCGTAGCCTATGGGCATTTGCAATACCAGGGGTGTCACTCTTGCGTTGCCGACCCTGTAAGAACCTCTTCACGCCTTTCTTGAAGAACCCCATACTGTAGTCCCTTGGGAAAATCTCGGCAGGGAGCTCATTCCACAACATAATAGTTCTCGGTAGAAAACTTCTCGTGTAGCGCACAGTGCGCGACCATTGCGGTTCCAGTGTGTGCGGATGAACTCCCAGCCGCCGGCGAGCTGTGCGATTGTAAAACGAGGCTGTTGGTATAATGTTGAACAACTCCTCAGAACACAACCCATTATACAGCCGGTAGAACACGATTACTTATTTACGAAAAGGCGCGTTAGCACAGAACACAACTCAGGAGCACACTGCTTTAGCACCACTGCTGGAATGCCATCTGGCCCACTCGACTTATGAATGTCGAGGGAGAGCAACGCCCGCCGGACATCTTAGTGGTAAATACATCTAAAGTAGTACATAGCAAATTGCCTGTAAATTTTATTTCCGCGAATTAACATCTGAACCTTTTAACTAGAAAGTAATCAACTGCAACTAATCTCTTTCTTAACTTTCTTCTTTTATTAACTTTGTTTATCTCTACATCATCTACAGGTTCATTTCCGTTTCTAACATTTATTTTGAACAAAACGAAAAAAACATTTTAAAGATTTAGAGGATACGAGTTTTATATGTACTCATAAGTCAGTTTTTTTTAATCTATCAATAAGTCTACGTCAAATCCCTTGCGAGGTAGGTAGAGAGAATAGAGTGCCACATGACTCGATCCTAACACACCACACTGGCTTCTTTGACATTCATTGCTCTTCTCATGCACGATCGCCGGTTTCTAAGGTCACTGACATCACCTTCTGATAAAACACAATATACTTGGTCATGGTAGGTAAGCCTTGGCCTTCCTCGACTCCTACATCCATCTACTTTCACGTTGCATATCTGTTTCGTAATTCTTTCTTCTTGCATTCTTTCCACATATCCGAGTCACTGGAGCAATATATATATATTTAAATATCTCCATACTGATTTTAAAGTACTTTACCCAATTTTAACCAGTGGACTAGTCAATCAATTTCTTTTTTTACATAAAAAGATCACCTTAAATTTATTTGTGATGACAGGAGTACTTCGTCAGCTATAGGACAACAAGACAGTACTAAAATAACCGAATAGATAGCATTCGTTTGGTTCTCGTCTACGTTAACATCATCACCTTGTTCATCATCTGTTGCTATTTTTTTTTATACTCCTCACATTTCGTAAAGCGGTTAACGTAGCCTATGAACGCTTAAAGAAATTTAGTATCAGTCACCTGGCATCACGCGATACCACCTCTGCTGCTAATACAGCAACTCCTTAGGATGTTGCTGGTGATCTCACTCACTCGCAGAAACACAACAACCCTCGAGGGAGTTATTATTTGACTGTGGTTTTCTGTGAGGTACTTTCCTAGACAGGCTGCCTCTCTTTAAAACACTCTGTCCAAGTGAAACAGATATGTGCATGCACACAAAACGTTTGTCCTGTCTGGGAATCGAATCCACGAGCGTTGTTGTCAAAGTAGCGCTACTAACCACTACGCCAGCGAGCTCGTCACTAGCGACATACAATCCTATACGATTGATGACGTCAATAAAGCGAATATTTATGAAAAGAGCTTTGAATATGAAAGAAGCGTGCCAGGTCTCTAAGAACTGTCTTGTGGCGCTCTGTTCTCTCGGCCTATCCAGCAATGGACCCGGCGTAAAGATGTAGATAAATATACTGGACAAGTTTTATTAATGCCCACGTTAGATAGGTACAGTTATTGAAAAAGAAATAAAGTCTCATGATTTAGACATCAAAAATGGTAATATATGGTCCCCCTACATAACGTCGTGCCTAGCCTACTCTCTGCGCAGTTTGCTTCCATAATGTACAGAACAGTTACCTACACGTTCATATGCCTCTAATGTATTTCACCTACCTTAGTTGGCCACATGAACTTTCCCCATTTTTTTTTAGAAACAACCTAAGATTATTCTAGAAAGTATCCTGATTTTACTGAACTGAAAGGTTTGGTGGCAATATAGTTTTGGGAAGTCAATTCCAAAACTTCCTACTCCTACAAATTTCTTCTGATTAAGTTCGTTGTGAGTTCCAAGGCAGCTGTAGTTTAACCCCCGGGACGGCAATGGACTTCACTGTTCATTGCCTTTTTTGTGGTCGCCGCTGTTAATTCTGGCTACACAGGAGACACAGTGGTGGGTATGAGTGGTGGGCCTGTAATATAGTTTTGGGACTTTAATAACCCTAAATAACATATTATGTTCTTTATGGCAATTAAAGTCTACTAAAACTATATTGAAATCACTATCAGGTTATCAAAAATGTTCACTAAATCAAGCAACGAATCTCTTTCTTTCTTTTCAAAAGCTTTATTATTTGTATTGCTTTTTTCTTTTCTTTTGAGTTTTTTTTTCTATTCGTTCTTTTACATTGCGTATTTATCTTAGTATGTTCATTATCCTCCACAAACAAACATACATGAATTCAGTACACAGTTTTGTTAGAAATTTAGTATATATTTCCAGTATTGCAAGTGTACATATATTATAAATTATGTGCCTCTTGATGTTGTATAAAAAAGATTTCATTTCTAGGACACTCTAATATATATTAACTTTATTTTTATCTCTGATTATAATTTGTTTTATTTACTAGTGTTTCGTTGCATTAATTACATTTCTTTTACTACTGTATCTCTACCAGCTTACGAATGAATGTGATATGTTTTCATCTATTACAAATACACCGCACCAAAAATACCTTAAGCCATTTGTAAAAGAATACATATATCAACCTAACAATGCGTAACAAACGCGTATATCAATTGAATCTTTCTCTCAAGAGGTAGAGCTGAGGCTTATCGCTTCATCCGTTTAGGTTCTACCACGATGACAATTTCATATGTGACACACGGTGTATTAGGGTAGACAGTAATCACTATGAGAATACTATTAACTAATACTACTAAATTTGTATTTTCAGGAACACCGTTCCTGTATGAAATCTATATGTTTGTCTGTGTGTGCGTTAGTCTGTGCGTTTTTTCGAATATTCGAATTTTGACTTCAGATAGATCTGATTCAGCATAAAAAAAGTAGAATAGGAATGTTCAGGAACACCGTTCCTATCTCTTGAGGAAGAGTGTCGAAATAACCAACAAATTAAAAAAAAAAAATTGAATTGTTATATAATTGACGAGCCAGGTGTTCCTCTGGCAATGCAAGCTTGCGCATTCTCAACTGGTTTAATTGATGTACATATTTGTAATTATTACTTACTCGGCGGTGAAGGAGAAACATCGTGACGAAAGTCGCACGTCCAGGAAATAATATTTCGAAAGATGCGTGACCTTACCTAAGAATGATATGGTATTCCACCTGGGACGCGGAGGTCTGACGGCAGTCGCTTCATGAAGAAATGGGTATCTTCGACAAATCCTTAGGCTTAGGTAGCGGACCTCACCAATCCTAATGGATTGGAAAGCGGGATAACGCTAAGAAGAAGAGTATTAACTAAGTAGCTAAGTAATAATTTGGATGTTTTTTTCTGTATCTTATATACTTAAATGAGTAATTCTTGTATATATGTGCATATATTTTGTGTCTTTCGGAAACACCTCTAACGATTGGAATGAAATTGTGTATTTAGATAAGGGTTTGCATTTTAAATTCATTTATATACGGCTTTCTTGAAAAAAATCAATTTAACACAATAAACAACAAAGCTGCGAATTGTGTCAAACACTAAAAAAGTTATACCATATTATGATTATTATGTAGGTAATAAATATTAAATGTACATTTAACTGAAAGCTTAAACACAAAAACTACAATCCCGAAGACTTGATAACTACAATTGAAATAAACTATTGAAACAAGATCAACCTATATTCGGGTAGGATTTTTTATATATTAGGTTAAAATGGATGTAGGAGCCGGGGAAGGCCAAGACTTACCTACCATGACCAAATTGGTCATGTTCTATCAGAAGGTGATGTCAGGAGCCCTAGAAACCGGCGAGCGTGCATGAGAAGAGCAATGAATGTTAAAGAAGCGAGTGAGATATGTAAGGATCGAGTCACGTGGCGCTCGGTTCTCTCTGCCTACCCCGCAAGGGATTTGGCGTGAAGTTATAGATAGATAGGTTAAAATGTTACTACAAACATTAAACCAGAATGCCTATCACATCATTTATGGGTATGTAAAATAGGCTTCGGTAACCTAATTTTCGGTCATTTGAATAAAACATGCCCTGTTTAAAATAAGAAAATAAGAATAGATGTCAAGTTTCGGTATGACATTTTATACTTTTAATTTTAATGTTTTTAAGTCGAAGTTTAAGTTGCAGGTACTACATATTTTCGGCATATCAATAAGTACCCTAAGTGCGAGATGGACTTGAGCTGTACGTTCTTTGTGCTATAGAATCATTCTTATAATTATAACAACAAAGCTAAAGTTCATTCTGTAATTATGAATTGACTCCAAACGGCTAGTAGTTAAAAACATCATGTATTTTCTCGCGATACTTACATACATTTTCAATTGTAATTGATTTTTTTTTATATTTTATACTATGTAGATAAATGGAAGAATATTTCTAAGGAGGATCATTAAGGGCACAACGTATATTACGGTATGTGTACTCATGCAGTGGCATGCAGTCAGTGAAGTTAGATTGAAAAAGGTGCATGAGAATCGATTCATGTGGCGTTCGGTTCTCTCTGCCTACCCCGCAAGGGATTTAGTGTGAACATAGAAGAAGTTTAAAAAAATCGAATTCCTCGTACGTGATGTACCCACGTATACAATTTCGTTACTCCGTATGCATACAATTTCGATATAGATGTATTAATATTAAAAGTCGCTATATTTTAATAATTAAATAATTCCTGTTAAATTCGTGAAGTTAATAAAGTTCTCTTCAAAATCACACAAAAAATTCCTGTCAACTGTTCTTCACTCAATCGGTCAAATGTAGGATTGCACGTCAGAAGTGAAAACTTTTTAGCTTCACAAACTTGTATACATTCTTTTTGGGTTGTAAGAAAGAGCGTGATGGTCACGCGAGTTCAGTACTTTGTCCGCATAACGAAGGTGCCCAACGTGCATAATGAATTTTTCATTTCAAAAATATTAACTATTTACGAGTTCGCTATACTCCGCATCTGTGTGTATCGAATAAATATTTTACATTTCTACATCTGTAATCCTATCGTGACATTCATAATACTGGGTAAACAAACGGAATATGTTTTGTTTTATTACGTACACTTTATTACGCAAATATGCTTTTCACAATTGTTTACAATAAAGAAAATTACGCTTGTAGACCGTATTCGTAATGATGATGTTAGAAACAGAGTTGGTCTGAAAGGGAGCGTCGGGGTTAAAATAATAAGAGGCATGCTCCGTTGGTTCGGATATGAAGAAAGAATGCACGATGAAAGAATGACGAAGCAGACATACATCGCAAAAGTGGAGGGATGTAGGAGCCGAGGAAGTCCAAGACTTACCTACCATGACCAAATTGATCCTGTTCTATCAGAAGGTGATGTCAGGAGCCTTAGAAACCGGCGAGCGTGCATGAGAAGAGCAATTCATTGCTCTTAAAGAAGCGAGCGAGGTGTGTAAGGATCGAGTCACGTAGCGCTTGGTTCCTTCTGTCTACCCCGCAAGGGATTTAGCGTACAGTTATAGATAGATTGAAAATTGCAGCATCGTCTTATTGGAGACAAAGTTGTTTCAGATGTTTCATGGTAGAAAAAAATATAAATTACTTACCCGCATTGTAGGCAAAGAACATACCTATTAGTACACACCTAAATCTGGTATGCTCCGTTGGTTCGGACAGATGATGCCGATAGCTACTTTTTACAATCGCACCGCTCACCGACGGCGGGGAGTTCACTCTCCACCCTCACACTGGAACCGCAATGGTTGCGTACTGTGCGGTTCTAGAGAAGTTTTCTTCCGAGAACTCTCAGTTCGTGGAATGAACTCCTAGCTGAGCTTTTTCCAAGGGGTACATACATACACTACAGCACGGGGTTCTTCAAGATCATCATGCAGGCCATTCGCGTGTTATTTCGCTGCGGTTTTCTGATGGTGGTCTGGAGGTGGAGATACTTCCCCAGACGGGCTGTTTCATTTACCCTACCTCTTTGGAAAACACCTCACAGAAAGCCGCAGCCAAATAACAACTCTCTGGAGGGTGGTCGTGTTTTTGCGTGTGAGTGAGGTCACCACTAAGCTTCTAAGCATTCCACTCCTAAGTATTAGTAGCAGAGGTGGCATCGCGCGAGTAATACTTAATGTATTACAAGCGTTCGTAGGCTACGATAACCGCTTTACATCAGGTGGGCCGTATGCTTCCCGACATTACATAAAAAATCGGCCAAGTGCGAGTCGGACTCGCGCACGAAGGGTTCCGTACCATTATCTATAAAAACGGCAAAAAAAATCACGTTTGTTGTATGGGAGCCCCCCTTAAATATTTGTTTTATTTTGATTTAATTATTTATTCTTAAAGTGAATATATAACTAAATATTCTGTGAATATTTCAAGTGTCTACCTGTTGCCGTTATCAATATCGAGCAAAAATAAGCAAAAAAATCACGTTTGTTGTATGGGAGCCCCCTTAAATATTTACTTTATTCTATTTTTTAGTATTTGTTGTTATAGCGGCAACAGAAATACATCATCTGTGAAAATTTCAACTATCTAACTATCACCGTTCATGAGATACAACCTGGTGACAAATGGACGGACGGACGGACAGCGGAGCCTCAGTAATAGGGTTCTGTTTTACCCTTTGGGTACGGAACCCTAAAAAACGAGATGAGATAACGCTTGGCAGAAGATCACATTGGTCATGTTCAATCAAAGGGTGATGTCAAGAGCCTTAGGGCGCTTGTTTCTCTCTCCCTACCCCGCAAGCGACTTGGTTTAAACATATTGATCGATAGATTTGAATTTCGAAATTTATCTGAGATTATTGTAGTTTACCAACATATTTCCAGGAACACCGTTCCTATATGAAATCTATATGTTTGTCTATCGCATTGTCTGTGTGTGCGTTTTTTTCGAATATTCGAATTTTGACTTCAGATTCGGATTCAGCATAAAAAAGTAGAATAGGAATGTTCAGGAACACCGTTCCTATCTCTTAAGGAACATGGTCAAAATGCCGACAATAAAAAAAAAAAATAATTGTTATATAATTGACGAGCCAGGTGTTCCTCTGACAATGCAAGCTTGCGCATTCTCAACTGATTTTATTATTAACTAGCTGAAGCCGGCGGCTTCGCAAGCGTGAGATTTGGGCTTTTAGTTTTTAGTAGCCTTTGTTATTCTCCAGCCTTCAAATTCTTTCTGTTAAAAAAAAGAAAATAAAATCGCAAAGTTACCGATATTTCTATGTATCTATCTATAACTTCACGCCAAATCCCTTACGGGGTAGGCAGAGAGAACCGAGCGCCACGTGACTCGATCCTTACATACCTCACTCGCTTCTTTGACATTCATTGCTCTTTTCATGCACGCTCGCCGGTTTCTAGGGCATATTTTGTATTTCCACCGATATTTCTCCCAAATTTTAACAGTTTTTAATTTTTTACGCAGGAACCCTAAATAATTACGATATAAAAAGTAGCCTATATTCTGCTCAGAACTCTGAGTCTGAGTCTGACTGAGTCCTCTACCTACCAGTGAAAGTCCCGTCTAAATCGGTTAAGACATTTCGAAGATTATCCCGGACTAACAAACAGACAGACAAAAAGTTAAAAATGCGTGTTTAGGCTTTGGTAATGTGAAAATAAAAATATGAGCTTCAGATAAAGGCTTTATTTTGAAATCATAGACAGACACTTCAATTTTATTTATGTGTATAGATATGCAATAGATGAGACCTTGTAATGGGAATGCAGTGTAATTCGTATACGACTAGTGGGGTATCACTGATCAAATTACCTATAAATTTGACTTCCGTAAAATCAATTAACTATTAATTAATTTTAGCAGTAAACAAACGCGTATATACCTGTACCTCCCCCATATTTAGTATTCACTTATCGTCTCTTAATTGTTCAGGTCGTTAGTGAGTGGTATTTATAGCCAGCATTTGTAGCGAGGCGCGCCCGGAAGAGTTTCGCTCGGGGACAAAAACAAATTATTTGTTTGTGTTACTTCTGTTACAAAGTACCAAATATACCAAGGTATAGGTACCTTACTGCCATCTGTAAATAGTTATAGTTAAGTCATTATCCAAAATACTTCAACGCCAGTGATATACGGAACTGAGATGTGGCCCTTCACTGTGGGCCGTATGGCAAAGCTCAAGGTCAAAGAGTTATGCTCGGGGCAGTAGAACTAAGGTAACCGACATATCCCAAAGGATAAGTAAGCTGAAGTGGTGATAGTATGTATGTATATCTTCACGCCAGGGACCTGCGGGGTAGGCAGAGAGAACCGAGCGCCATAAGACTCGGTCCTTAGATAATTCACTCGCTTCTGTGACATTCATAGCTCTTTTTATGCACGCTCGCGCGTTCCTGGGGTTCCTGATAAAACACGACCAATTTGGTCATGGTAGGTTAGTCTTGGTCTTCCTCGACTCCTACATCCTTCCACTTTTGCATTGTATATCTGTTTCGTAATTCTTTCGTCCCGCATTCTTTCTACATGTCCGAACCAACGGAGCATGCCCTCTTTTTCAGACCAACTCTTTCTCTCACGTCTTCATTACGAACACGGTTAGCAAGCAGGAATTGTTATATAATTGACGAGCCAGGTGTTCCTTTGGCAATGCAAGCTTGCGCATTCTCAACTGGTTTATGCTGAATCCGAATCTGAAGTCATAATTCGAATATTCGAAAAAAGCGACAGACAAACACACAGACAAACGCACAGATAGACATATAGATTTCATATAGGCATGGTGTTCCTGAAAATAAGAAATAGCAGAAATAATCGGCGGGAGAATACAAAAGTAAGAATGGCGTATATAGTGCGGATAAATGTGAAAGTTGTTAATTCTTTATACATAGTATGTAATTACGGTTCATGTTTTTTGGGAAATATAATAATGCGTACCTAATTCGAGATTCCTTACATTTTAAGGTCTTTTAAAATACCAACAATTACGAAAATTTCATCACAAATATTGTACGTAGTATTCAAATTATTATGTTGTGTAAAAATGATGTAAATTGTTATGGCAACTCTAGTGGTAACTATGTAACGTTTATTTATATGCAAGTACATAACTTTAAATTCTTTATTAAGGCTCTAAAATTCTCTTCTCTATGAAAACAAAATGGCGCCTTCAATCTTCTCTTTTAAATCCCGTCTTGTGAAGTTTTACACTGGCGACAATTGAGCTCAATTTGTATATTGTGTAGTCGATCAATTAATTTATTTTTATTAAATTTATTCGTAATTTGGATACCATTTTCCTATATTCTTGTGTAATATTCTTTTATTATTCGTGTTATCGCTATTTTCTTTTTATTTCATAGTTTACGTATAGATGTAGTTATGTTGCTAATTATGTATTCTCCTCAATTACTGAGGTGGGTACAGTCTGTAATGTACACGTGCTTTTACGACACTGTAAAATTTTCTATCGTTGACTCTAAGGTTGGCTGGTAGAGATTCCTTATGGAATAAGACCGCCTATGTACCGTTGTCTCTTTTTGTACTTATTGTTATTGTGTATTTCTTAATGTACATTAAAGATATTACAAACAAATAAACCTTTTTTAGGGTTTGTTGACATTTTGTCTCGAGCCCAACTGAATAAGGAATAGATGTTATTTTGATAGAGACACTAAAGTTACTTTGATCTAACTTATTTGCGCGCTTCTAATGGTTAGTTTAGTAGAGCTATATCCATCCGGAACCAACGCCCTACCATTAGTAGATGCATGCCGTCGCTGCAATGGTTGCTCTGGTCGTCTTTGCTTCTGCGATCATCTCTAGATCTGAGCCTGCCTCGTGGAGAGGCTAAACATGAAGATGACGAATTTCAGATTACACATCAATAACACAGTTACTCCTAAGGAGGCTTTCAGGTGACTTCGCTCGCAGGAACACAACAATCTTTCAGGGTTGTTATTAGATTGCAGTCTTCTGTAAGATGGAGGTACTACCCCAGATGGACTGTTTTGTTGCGTCTTACCTCTTAAAACTACCCAGACCAAAATAAACATGTTCATGCACACAAATGTTTATCACGTGGGAGAATCAAACCCATAAGTGTTGGTGTCAAAGTAGCCTTACTAACCACTGAGCCACCGAGCTCGTCAAGGGTCCCGACGCAGATTTTGTGCAATGGTAGCTAAAATACATATAGCTATCGCGACTAGTCATATTTTGATGGGCTAGTTGGCAAAGTGGCCAGTAATACTGTTCAACACCAAGGCTAGTGGGTTCGATTCACATAAAAGACATATATATGTGTGCTAAAAATCTTTTTCTTAGCCTTATTCTGCTTCCAAATCCTTTAGGATTGGCAGGGTCCGCTACCTAAGCCTAAAGATTTAGCGAAGATACTGATTTTGACATAGAGCGACTGCCGTTAGACCTCCACAATCTTGAAAACCAGACCTTTCTTAGGTTAGGTCACACGTCCATTGAAAATTAATTAGAAAACACGAATTTAGTGGTACATACCAAGATGTGAACCGGGGACCTGTTGCTTAATAGCCCGGTTTCTTATCCACTGAGCTTCACTGTTCATATTTATTGGTGTGCTAAAAATGTCAGCTTGTATCAGTTGGGCGTTTATGCATAGTCAAGGCACAGAATCCAACCTCCTTACGAGCAATAAACAGCAAGGGAGGCAACGTGCGAGCGATACTTTTTGCATTGCGACAATTCATAGGCTACGGTAGGAACTTTAGATCAATTGGACTGTGTACTTGCTTGCCTCCCGACACTGTATAACAAATAATAGCGATAAACTTTCGCGTTGGGAATTATATATTGTGAAATCATCATTTAACCTTCGCTACAAATTGGAAATCTCTTTGAAAATTTAATATATTTTCATTCAGTTTTCTGTTCACGACGCAGAGGTAATCAATTTGCTGCTATATGTCAAGGAAAATTTATAACAAGAAGTTAAAGACTGTGGTAGTTGAAATACAATGTTGGTATTTTTTCAGGAACACCGTTCCTATATGAAATCTATAGATATGTTTGTCTGTGCGAATGTTTCGAATATTCGAATTTTGACTTCAGATTCGCATTCAGCATAAAAAAGTAGAATAGGAATGTTCTGGAATACCGTTCCTATCTCGTAAGGAACATGGTCAAAATGGCCGACATTTAAAAAAAAAAATTGAGTAATTGATGAGCCAGGTGTTCCTCTGGCAATGCAAGCTTGCGCATTCTCAACTGGTTTTTTATACTACGTTGGGAGGCATACAAGCATACGGCCCAACTGATGTAAAGCGGTTACCGTAGCCTGTAAACGCTTGCAATACATTATCACTCGCGCGATAGCATCTCTGCTGCTAACACAGCAACTCCATAGGAGCTTACTGGTGACCTCACTTACACGCAGGGCCACAATAACCCTCTAGAGTTGTTATTTGGTTGCGGCTTTCTGTGACGTGGAGGCTGCTTTGATGAGATACCTCTTTAAAGTAGCCTTGCCAGGTCTCTCATTTTTCTAGTCAAAAAGAAAATGTTATGTTAAATGAACTGAATCATACACAAATAACAAATTTATACTACAAGAAATAAATATATTAAAAGTACATAATTGTGAAATACCATTGTATGGAGACGGACTTGAATGCAAACAGACAAAGGTAATGGTATTTGAAAGAGAAGAAACCAGAACCAATGTAAGGAGTACGGTCGATGACGAAGTGTTGGAACAAGCGAATGAGATTGTATATTGCGCTTTCAGCAGGGATGGAAGGTATACCGCTGATGTGGAAAGACGAGTGAGTGCTGGGAATAGTGTGAATGGAGCGTTGCATAAACTTCTTGGCGGTAAAAGCTTGAGAACAAGATACAGCTCGCTACACACAATACAGGGCTGGTTCTAATGCATAATTATTGAAACAAAAGCTAGGTATGGCAGAGAGTGAGCATGAAAGTAGAATAAACGCGATCGAAGTGCGAGCGTTGCGCAAAATTTGTGGCGTAACGCTTGTAGACCGCGTTCGAAATTACAATGTAAGAAACATAGTTGGTCTGAAGAGTGTCGGTGCTAAAATAAGAGGCACGCTCCGAAAGCCAAGATTTAACTGTTATGACCAAATTTTTATTTTATCTGAAGGTGATTTCAAGAGCTTTGAAATCCGGCGAATTTGCATGAGAAGGGCTATGTATGTCAAAGAAGCGAGTGAGCTGTGTGAGGAGCGAGTCATTTATTTATTGTAAATCAAAATTACGTCATAAGTCATCAGGCGCTCGGTTATCTGTGCCTACCCTGTAATGGATTTGGTGTAAAGTTATAGATACAAAGGTCTCATAATTAATACGCTAATAATAATTAACTGATCTATCAGTAATATCTCCAGATCTGATTTCAATAGCCCATTAATTTCAGATATATTCGCAATAGCACCAATACCTCCTATATTGTAATAATAATGGATTCAGGATGCTGATGGGGCTGCCCCGCTCCTGTAGTGCGTCATCAATGTTCGCACTAGTGCACACCGACGACTATTATGCCATCAGGCGAAAAAGTGACGCATCATTGCTCAGGAGAGTGCGCGGCAGCTCCAACAGCATTTTAAAGGTAATAGCGGGAAACGTTACCGCCCCGATCGTGGGGTGTCTTATGCGCGCTACTATGTAATTGTACAAAGTAGAATAATGTAAACGTAGAAAAACTTGTGTTTTTACTAACATTAGTATGTAAGTATATTATATGTAATTAACAAATATGGATCTTGTTATCCGATTACAAATAAATTAAATTAAATTAAATTGTCTAGTTGCTGTTCCTTGGAGCGTGTGTATACCATTACATCAATCTTCTCAATGGGGTCTCTGCGCATTAGATTGCGCGTGCCTTTCAAATGAAATGAACTAATTTAATTTTACAAGTAATATTGCTTATCAAATCATCACAATCTATCTATAACTTCACGCCAAATCCCTTGCGGTGTAGGCAGAGAGAACCGAGCGCCACGTGACTCAATCCTTACATACCTCACTCGGTTCTTTAACATTCATTGCTCTGCTCGTGTACGCTCGTCGGTTTCTAGGGCTCCTGACATCACCTTCTGATAGAACACCAATATGGTCATGGTAGGTAACTCTTGACCTTCCTCGGCTCCTACATCTATATATAAATAATGACAAAAATAGCATATTTCTTTTATTTGGCACCCCACCGGCGAGACAGTATTGGGTTTTTGAAATATGACAAGTTCAGCTAGGAGACGTACAATGGTTAACACCAGGCGTTGACTCGAATTCCGTATAGGATAAAAAATTGTGTACATGAACATGTCTGTCTGTCTTAAACCTCGGTGGTTTCTATATGTTCTTCTGTATTCAAAAAGCACATTTAAAATACTCTCTGTATTAGGGCTTATTATAGAATTGATGAATATGTAACTGACAAAGATGTCTGGAAATAATTCAGCACATACTACCTGTCCTTAATAAGCTTTAATTGATATCATTATTGTATCTAATTGTATCTAATTGTTTTTTTGTTGTTGTTATATCTAATTGTCAATTTTAAAAGAGACCTATATTGGCAAGTTTTTTCGGCATTTCTTCTTCGCCAATGGTAATTTCCGAAATCTTAGGTAGTAGATAAAAAAAAGGAAAAAGTAAAATAAGAGAATTAAGTAAGATACAATAAGATTATATTTCAAAAAATGTAAGACGTGTCTAAGTGCCCGCGAGGGCCCAATGGCAAAGAAGATTTTTTATCTTTATTTTATCTTCTTCCTAGAGTAATGCCATTTCCTAATCCATTAGGATTGGCGGGGTCCGCTACCTAAGCCTAAGGATTTGGCTAAGACACTGATTTGAAATGGAACCACTGTCTTCAGACCTCCACGACCCAGAGGGAAAACTAGACTTTTCTTTGGTTATCAGTAATAGCATTAATAGGATTTCGACGCTCATTATTGGAGATAAAAACAAGAAAAGAGCTATGAATGTTAAAGAAATGAGCGGGGTGTGTAATACATAATATACTATATAAATTGTATGGAAATGTTAAATGTACGCAATGTATTATTTTGCTAAGTCACAAGACATTTAGCTTCCTCATGGCTTTGTCCTCGTGGGGGTCGATGTAATTAGCCTCTTTATCATTCCAGGTCGCTGGCTAACCCTTTACAAAAATTAATCACGGCCGGTTCAGTTGTTTATTCGTGAAAAGATTTCCAACATCACAATCCACCGATTGCAGAAAAAATGGATACGGCATGTCATACTTCAATCTATTACTGTGTTCCGTTGATTCGGACATGTAGAAAGAATGCAGGATGATAGAATGACGAGGCAGGTATACAATGTGAAAGGAAAGATGTAGGAGCCGAGGAAGGCCAAGACTAACCTACCATGACCAAATTGGTCGTGCGTTGTCAGAAGGGGATGTCTGGAGCCCTAAGATCCGGCGAGCGCGCATGATAAGAGCTATGAATGATAATGAAGCGAGTGAGGTATGTAACCGCGTCTTATGGCGCTCAGTTCTCTCTACCTACACCGCAAGGTACCTGGCGTGAAGATGTACTCGTACATACATACTTCAATCAACAATCCAGTGCGATGCTTCATTTGTGACAGTGCGCATTTCTGAAACTCCAAATTTCAGAAGTGTGAATGTCTGAAAGTCCGTTTCACCTAGACATAATTAGGTACGTTACTTTGACACCAAAGCTCGTGGGTTCGATTCCCACACACGACAAACATTTGTGTGACAAATGTTTGTTTGTCTTGGTCTGGGTGTTTTTAAGAGAGATAGGGTGTATTAAATCAGCTCGTCTGGGGAAGTACACCTACCTCACAGAAAAACCGCAGCCAAATAACAACTATAGAAGAATATATAATATAGAAGTGTTGCGTTCCTGCGTGTGAGCGAGGTCTCCAGTAAGCTCCTAAGGAGTTGCTGTGTTAGCAGCAGAGGTTGCATCGCGTGAGTAATACTTAATGTATTGCAAGCATTTATAGGCCACGGTAACTGCCTTCCATCAGGTCGACCGTATGCTTGTGTGCCTCCCGACGTTGTATAAAAAAAGGTTAAGTTTTCTATTTTTTAATTTATTTGCCCAAACAAATATTTATATGATCTAACCCATGACATGAATATTTATATGATAAAGTCATTTGCATGATTAAATAAACATCATTATAATTATAATTTAGCATGTAATTACAATGGAAGCGAGACTTGGGTCGGTCGAAATGCGAGTGTTGCGCAAAATTTGTGGCGTAACGCTTGTAGACCGTATTCGCAATGATGATGTTAGAAACAAAGTTGGTCTGAAAGAGTGCGTCGGTGTTAAAATACGAAGCTCCGTTGGTTTGAACATGTAGAAAGAATGCAGTAAGAAGGAATTACGAACTATATAACGCGAAAGTAGAAGGATGTATGATACCATGACCAAATTGATCGTGTTCTACCAGAAAGTGATGTAAGGAGCATAAGAAACCGGCGAGCGTGCATAAGAATAGCCATGAATGTTAAATATAACCGGCCAAGTGCGAGTCGGACTCGCGCAACGAAGGATTCCGTACCATCTATAAAAACGGCAAAAAAATCACGTTTGTTGTATGCGAGCCCCCCTTAAATATTTGTTTTATTTTAATCTAATTATTTATTTTTAAAGTGAACATATAACTAAATATTCTGTGAATATTTCAAACGGTAGACGTTTGAAATATTC
The DNA here is from genome assembly GCA_947507595.1 of Pyralis farinalis. Lineage (NCBI taxonomy): Eukaryota > Metazoa > Arthropoda > Insecta > Lepidoptera > Pyralidae > Pyralis > Pyralis farinalis. Next base: position 7,670,659 of record OX382263.1, read on the forward strand.
ACAGAATATTTAGTTGTTGCCGTTATCAATATCGAGCAAAAACGAGCAAAAAATCACGTTTGTTGTATGGGAGCCCCCTTTAATATTTATTTTATTCTGTTTTTAGTATTTGTTGTTATAGCGGCAACAGAAATACATCATCCGTGAAAATTTCAACTGTCTAACTATCACGGTTCATGAGATACAGCCTGGTGACAGACGGACGGACGGACAGCGGAGTCTCAGTAATAGGGTCCGTTTTACCCTTTGGGTACGGAACCCTAAAAAGCGAGTGAGGTGTGTAAGGATTGAGTCATGTGCGCTCTCGGTTCTATCTACCTATCCCGCAAGAAATTTGGCGTGAAGTTACAGATAGCATTATGATTACAATATATAAATACCATAATAACATTTGTTGACAAGTATATTTCTTAGACCGAATTTCATCATAGTCAGTTCCTCTGACAGACTGTTATCTTTCTTAACTCTTAAGCCTATTGAGTGTCCCACCATGCTCTAACGGATCGTTATCTTCTCCAATGAGGCGTTTAACTTAATCAGTGTTCTGAAGGTCCGTTAAATTAACAGACGATTAATACTTGACGAGCTCCGTGGCTCAGTCGTGAAAGGCGCGACTTTGACACCAACGCTCGTGGGTTCGATTCCCACACAAGACAAACATTTGTGTGCATGAATATGCCTGTTTGTCTTGGTCTGGTTCTTTTAAAAGAGGTAGGCCGCATCGAAGAAGCCCGACTGGGGAAGTACCTCCACCTCACAGAAAACCGCAGCCTCCTAGAGGGTTGTTGTGTTCCTGTGTGTGAGTGAGATCACCGGTAAGCTCCTAAGGAGTCGCTGTGTAAGCAGCAGAGGACATCGCGCGATTGATGCTCAATATATTACACGCGTTAATAGGCTACGGTAACTGCTTTACATCAGGTGGACCGTATGCTTGCATGACTCGCGACGTTGTATATAAAAAAAAACTTGTTAAAATGGAAGTTGTGCATATTATTATAAGTTGGTAGATTCAGGCGTTAGTTTGCGAAAGTGAAATGTACATTCAATTTGATCTAATATGCTTTGTGTGCTTCCGCCATCGTCGTTAGAATAACATACTACAAAGATAGCACGTTATTCTAACGACTAACATCTACAGCGCCTGAAGATGCCTTATGGAGAGGAGAAACACGTGTCATAGCGACGATCAGGGCAGTCATGGTAGCAACGGTGGCGGGTGCATGGGGTTTCTGTTCCAGAGGCGGGCAATCACGACCGTAGCAGCGGAGGTAGGGACCACCGTTGCAGTCTTGGCAGCGATGACATATCGCATCTACTAACGGTAGTGGGTACGTGCCGGCCGGTGCTAGTTCACATAAACTAATTGGTGGCGGAAGGACACAAAGCAGGTTAGATCAAATTGCAAATAATATTATATAGCAGCCAAATAACAACTCCCTAGAAGGTTGTTGTGTTCCTGCGTGTGAGTGAGATCACCAGTAAGCTCCTGAGGAGTAGCTGTGTAAGCAGCCGACGAGGCATCGCGCGAGTGATACTTAATATATAACAAGCGTTTATAGGCTACAGTACCCGCTTTACATCAGGCTGGTCGTATGCTTGTATGCCTCCCGACGTAGTATAAAAAAAAATTTTTGAAGTTGAAGATGTATTAGAAAATATGGATTGTTTGGACGTCTTATTACCCAGAATTATCAAACTCGACGAGTCAATTTTGAACAATACCATGTCGTCGATTTAGCACAAGGTTCCGTATATCAAAAGAATCTGTTTTAAATGTATTGGAACTAATTGAAGACAAACTTGAATATCTATCAGATCGGTAAGTGAACTTTGTCTAACTTGTTGCTTATAAGTATCAACCTTTTTATATTAAAGACTTTTAAGCTTCTTACGTTGTATCTATTAAATATCTTCTACCTAACTTAACTTTCTTTTTTGTTACGGAAACTTATATATTTCTACACTAAATTCGATTAATTCTCGTTGACTAAATAGTTGGTGATTGTGGCATAAGCATGTCTACTTCTCACAGAACTTTAATTAGCCTCGAAGAGGTGGATATGTATATTAAAAAGAATATTGTCAGTGGTCACCAAGTTTAATAAGAATTGTCGACAATCCTAAGCTTACACACGGTATTGAACCCTTAAGTTTAAGGAGAGATTTTGCCTCCCATTGTGTGTTCTACCGATTGTACAACGGGTTGTGTTCTGAACAATTGTTGGAAATGATGCCGACAGCTACTTTTTATAACCGCACCGCTCGCCGACGGCGGGGAGTTCACCCTCATACGCTGGAACCGCAATGGTCGCGTCCTGTGCGGTTCCAGAGAAGTTTTCTTCCGAGAACTCTCAATCTGTGGAATGAGCTCCCGGCCGAGGTTTTTCCAAGGGACTACTGCATGGAATTCTTCAAGAAATGCGTGAAGCGATTTTTAGAGGGTCGGCAACTCAGGCAGGTCGTATGCTTGATTGCCACCTTAGTAGTATAAAAAGAAAAACCATTAGCGATGCACTTGATACGTGTTACACATATGACCGTAAGACATGGATTGACTTCGTGAGGTACTAACTTCGTAGGACTCTCTTCCTAGCGTTACCCGTTTCCTAATCCATCCAAGAGGGGCATAAAGCCGGGACCGACGGCTTAACGTGCCATCCAAAACACGGAGAAACTCGAGATAGATAAACCCATCCATAGACAGGTTGCGGTCGACGTTGCTTAACCTGCGTGTTCGATTAGAATGACATGCGCAATGACGCCATCGAGCTCTTCTTTTGTGGAATTGGTCTTAAATTCAGCGGTATTAAGAAAAACAAAATGAGGGCGCCTCTTAGCTTTGTGTGCCCTCTTAAGATTGGCGGGGTCTTCTACCTAAGCTGTGGAGCTACTGCCGTCAGACCTCTACAACCTAGAGGGAAACCCAGACCTTTTTTAGTTAGTCACGTCTGTTACGATTACGTCGAAATAGAATTTCTTTGACGTGCGGGTTTCCTCAGAAGCATACAAGCATACGGCTCACCTGATGTATAGCGGGTACCGTAGCTTATTAACGCTTATAATATATTAAGTATCACTCGCGCGATGCCTCTTCTGCTGCTTACACAAACTCCTTGGGAGCTTACTGGTGACCTCACTCACACGCAGGAACGCAACAACCCTCTAGGGAGTTGTTATTTGGCTGCGGCTTTCTGTGAGGTGGAGGTACTTCCCTTTGATGCGCCCTAGCTCTCTTAAAACATCCAGACCAAGAGAAACAAACACGTTCATGCACACAAATGTTTGCCTTGTGTGGGAATCGAACCCACGAGCGTTGGTGTCGCGTCATTCACGACTGAGCCACCGAGCTCGTGAAAACAACAAAGTGATGACACTCGGAATACTTGCGTTTGAAAATACCGCCTGAGTGCAGCCGGTGTCAAAGTATATACGCAAATAAAAATGCGACACAATACCACAGAGTAATAATTACTAATTATTACACTGTGGTTTGCAATGATGATGTTAGAAACAGAGTTGGTCTAAAAGGTTAAGGTGTTAAAATAAGAAGAGGCATGCTCCGTTTGTTCGGACATGTGTGGACTGACGAGCTCGGTGATGCAGTGGTGGAACGCTCTGTTACGCTACTTTGACACCAACGCTCGTGGGTTCGATTCCCACACAGTACAAACATTTGTGTGCATGAACATGTCTGTTTGTCTTCGTCTGGGTATTTTCTATGTATAATAAGTATGGATTTACAAAAAAAAAATGTTTTTACGTATGTTTATCAGTTGTCTAGTACCCATAACACAAGCTTCGCTTACTTTGGGCCTAGATGGCGCTGTGTAATTTGTCCAATAATATTTATTTATTATTATTTATACTTATGTAGAAAGAATGCGGAGGAAAGAATTGCGCAATACAACGTGGAAGTAGAAGGATGTAGGAGTCGAGGAAGGTCAAGACTTGCCTACCATGACCAAATTGATCCTGTTTTATCAGAAGGTGATGTCAGGAGCCTTAGAAGCCGGCGAGCGTGCATGAGATGAGCAATGAATGTTAAAAAAGCGAGTGAGGAGTGAAAGAATCTAGTAATGTGACGCTCGGTACTTTATGCCTACCCAGCAAGGAATATGGCGTGAGGTTATAGATAGACAGACTGTAACATTACTAAGTAGTAATTCATCAGTCAGTAGGTATGTAGTAATGCGTCGTGATGTTATATACTCGTAGATATAGACACACCAAATTGTAATATCATTCGATTTATATTACGCTTGTAGCATCTTGAAAATTGAGAGTACGTTCTGAATTTTAATTTTAAGCAAAGAGTATTTGAAACAGTCTTCCACGAGACGTTTTATATTAAAATCCTGAATTGTATACGTGGGTGGAATTAATTTACTTTTCTTAATATAAATCTTTAATAGCTGTCAAACGCTAGTCGACGAGCTCGGTGGCGGAGTGGTGAATGACGCGACTTTGACACCAACGCTCGTGGGTTCGATTTGGGTGCATGAACATGTCTGTTTGTCTTGATTTTGAGAGAGATATGGCGCATCAAAGCAGAGCGTCTGGGGTAGTACCTCCTGCTCACAGAAAACAGAGAGTAGGCAGAGAGAACCGAGCGCTATAAGACGCGGCCCTTACATACTTCACTCGCTTCTCTATCAGTCATAGCTCTTTACATGCACGTTCGGCGTTTCCTGGGGCTTAACATTGACAATAGCACCGCGTTGTGTATTGCAGTGCTTTCTGGCTTAGATTTAGGCTGCCTAGAAGTTTACCCAACGCTCCATTCACGCTATTCCCTGTACTCACTCGTCTCTGCATATCAGCGGTGTACCTTCCACCGCTGCTATTAGCACTTCCAAGATATACAATCTCATCCACTTGCTCCACTACATCATCAACCGTAATCCTAGTGTTCGTTCTGGTTGTCTCTCTTTCAAATACCATTATCTTGGTTTTCTTGGCATTCAATCATAAACCTTTCTTCATACAATCGTCTTTCATTGTTGTGACTAGTGTTTGCAGTTCGGATGTTGATTCTGCTATTAATACCTCGTCATCTGCATAAAGCAGGCAGTTAACCACTGAGTCACCCATTCGCATTCCCACGTCATATTTCTTATTTTCTGAAGACAACTATACATACCAGATACAGGACGTCAGCTTCAACTTCGTACTTTACTTCATTTAAGAATGTTTATTCATACAAATAAATTATTTACAATTTTACAATGTCTATAAGTTGTCCATAAGGATTTCATTGTTAGATGTCTTCAACTTCTAACTACGTTTTGTAGATGGAACCAAGGGTCCGAGGTAGTCCGGAGCAACTCTCAACTCTTACAATTTTCATGAAATGGTAGGTTTTATAAAAAAATATATATGTTTTACTCTAAATCCACTAGCTATTTACAACTCTGAACGCACGTAATCGTTCAAAGTTGTAAATATGTAACTTTGCTAGTAGATCATTGGAATGTCGAATGGAATTTTTGTTTATGGTAACTAAATTCCGGCTGCAATAAAATAGTTGCAGATACTAACTCCAACTATAACATACAACAGCACATTGGCAGTCACGTCTCGTCAGATTACAATCAGTTTAGGTATGGAGAATGACATAGCCTGGATATTATGTAATCCCTATAAATTGTAGACGAGGAATCACGACGTCCGACACATTAATCCCATCATGAGCGTAGCTACAATGTTCAGCACAACGGCTGCTACCTAGAGTATTTATCATCATTATTATTTCAATGCGTATTCGTCCACAGGCCATAGGACATAGAGAGTTTTGTACTCTGGTACTAAAGTACACATCGTCGCCATACTGTACGCTTCGATGTGCCGATAGTCAATTCGGCATGGCTGAAGAGACTGTAGCACCGCCCATGTCTCAACAAATTGTTAATGGCAATTTGATCTAAACTACTTCGTGTGCGTCCGCGCACGATTAGTTCTTGCGAACTACTGCCGGCCGGTACCCACCCACTACCGTTAGTAGATGCATGCCACCGCTGCCATGGCGGCTCCAGTCATCTTTGCATCGACTGCTGCGGTCGTCCCTGCGAGTATTCGCCATCTGAAATGTGAACCGCATGTACCAGCCACCGTTGCCGCCCTGGCTGTTCCGGTCGTCTCCGCGACACGTGTTTCGCCTCTCCACGAGGCATCCTCAGGCGCTGTAGATGTTAGTCGCCTATGAGAGATATAGAGACGACCGGAGCAGCCATGGCAGCGACGGTATGCATCTACTAACGGTAGTGGGTGGGTACCGGCCGGCAGTGGTTCGCATGAACTAATCGGGAGCGGAAGCACACAAAGTAGTCCAAATTGCCTGTGACTTTCGCAAAGTAACGCCTGAATCTATCAAATTGTTAATGGCATTAGGATAAATCAAGCCATGCCTTTGTCAATTATATGTGTTGTAATTTACGACCAAAGTTTGTAATGGCTCTGTTTATTCGATTTCAACGTATCCTAATTATTCTCCAACATTTAGGCAAATTTATGACAATTTTGGAAGAATTTCTACGTGTTTAATACAACATTGCAGTATCTTCTCGTCTTTTATTCTTTCCTGGTAAGCTCTCTTAAGCTCTTCTCTTCTCTTCTTAAGGGCTTCGTACCTTAAAAGGAAATTATAGGATCACTTTTTTTACCATTTTTATTTACATTTAGTAAATTTTGAGTTTAGTCTATCTATGTATAACTTCACACCAAGTTGGGTAGGGAGAGAGAATCGAACGTCACACACCTCATTCGCTTCTTTAAGATGCATAGCTCTTTTCATGCGCACTCACCGGTTCGTAGACCTTTCGTGTAACTAATAAATTGTAATAATTGAAGAAAATATTCCTCAGGAAGAGTTCACAGACCCAATCTTGTTTAAATAGTACCCGAAGAACATAGTGACTTTTACAAGGTTATTTTCATGGACGTTTTCATGACTTCAAAAGAGTACATAAACGTGTTACATTTGAATTTTTCAGTATTTTATATATCATTTTATATCGAAATAATAAGTATTAAAAAACATCTAATTACAACAATGTTACTCGTCAAAAGCGCTGGAAGAAGTTCAGTAATTAAGGAATTGTAATAATTGAACAGCTGTTTAGACGGAATGTCAAAAGCGACAGATTGTATCTGTCGTTTCGATTCTTTCGACTGTTTTGGTAATCAGCTGCTACCTTATATTTAATTTAGAAACAGTTTAAAACCAAAACTCACAGTGAGAAGAGCGCGAAAGCGGCAGCGGTCCGAGACGGGATTTTCGATAACATTGTATGCAACTTTTCACACAAAAAAGCGATCGCGCTGGGCTATATCGCACCCGCTTTTTGTGTGACATATAGCAAGCAAACAACAATGTTCCAAAAAACCCGCACTGGATCCCGTCCCTGTGAATTTTGGTTTGTTAGGTTGTAACAGTTTAAAGCTGTTGCTATCACGACATTCATTAATGACTTACGAGGCTGAGTGTCCGTGCATTAATGGGACAGTAGTACAGACAAAAAACAGTTTTTTCAAAAGCTAAAGAGATTATACACTTAATTTTCGATACAGCCGCCCCGTTAAGAACGCTTATTATTTTTCACTTTTAATGGGCCTTAACGAAAACTTTGTACATTTATTACTTATATTTTGAGGGTTCTGTGCCAAAAAGTCTATGCAAAATTAACCCCTACATGGCCAGTTTGTTATCAGTGTAACTAACATATAAACTTAAAATACCCAAATAAAGACAACTAGAAATATAAGATGCTACAAATTGTAGCACGTCATTCTAACGACTAAAATTTACAGTGCCTGGGGATGCCTCATGGAGAGGCGAAATACGTGTCGCAGAGACACCATGGCAGTCATGACAGCAACGGTGGCATGCGGTTTCTGTTCCAGATGACGGGCAATCGCGGTGACGACCGCAACAGCCAAGACAGCGACGACCAGAGCAGCCATGGCAGCGATTGCATGATGCATCTACTAACGGTAGTCTGTAAATATGCAAATGTTTATCTTTTATGGTAATCGAATCCAAAACCTTTGGTGTAATAGCAATCATAATAACACAACTAGCGGGCCCGTCAAGTTAATAAATAAATATATTTTTCGCTTTATATATAGCTTTGGTGTGTTTGTCTTCCGACGCTATATAAAAAAAAATCATTTTGTCATATCTTGAGCTCCCCGCGAGCCCCGCATCGGAAATCGTGGCTCGTTGCCGGACGCAGGCAATCACCCCGCTGGCCTCCTCCCCGCTTATTCCCCGCAACCGTTTCAGATAACCCGCGTAATGCTTTGTCCTCGGAATTTGTGAGTTATTTTAAAATGTAACAATCAACTGAGTTTTATTTAACAGCTTTTTATATAATGAAAGCTTTGCATACAAAGCTGAGCTTTTACTTTGATAATTACGTTTGAAATGAGACTTGCTTGGGGCCATCCATTAATTACGTCATACGATTTTCATGATTTTTGAACTATCCTCGTCCTCGTCACAGCTGGTCATATTTACGACTCCCCCCCTGCCTGGTGTGACGTCACATGTTTGTCAAATGAAATAGAAACTATAAAATCATGGCAAGACACAGTGCGTGTGGCGGCATTAATTAAAGGGCTCTTAGTAGTAGAAATGTGACGTCACGAAATTTTATCACATAATGTCACAAGTCGTGCACACGAATGTTTGTCCTGTGTGGGAATCGACTCTAAGAGCATTGATGTCAAAGTAACGTAACAGCGAGTTTCCCCACTGCGCCATCGAGTTCGTGGAAAGTCGCATTCTCTCCGCGGCTGCAGTATAAAGAAACTATAATGCTTAACTAAACGGGTTTCATATCATAAACAATGTGACGTCATAAACTTTTATCATCCTTTCCCTAACTTCATATTTATGGATGTTTTAATGTTCCCGATAAATGTTTCATGGGTCGTTACACTTTAAGATGTTTGTTTATCTTTTTGTCGTTTATGTTTTAGTCGTTCTGATATTTCAGAATTACTTCTCATATCGAGTCTTCTTAAAGTATGTTTTTGACGTAAATATTTTATATATTTGCTTCCATAGTGAGGGGCAATTCAGAAAACTGACGATTCGAGGGATACAATTTGGTGTTGTAGCTACAAATCTGTCAATTACATTCAAAATTTCATTACACCACTTGATAGCTAAAGAATACAAAAAAAACCAGTTAAGAATGCGCAAGCTTGCATTGCCAGAGGAACACCTGGCTCGTCAATTATACATATAACAATTCAAGTTTTTTTTTTTAATTTGTCGGCCATTTTGACCCTGTTCCTTAAGAGATAGGAACGGTGTTCCTGAACATTCCTATTCTACTTTTTTATGCTGAATCCGAATCTGAAGTCAAAATTCGAATATTCGAAAAAAGCGACAGACAAACGCACAGACAAACGTACAGAATTCATATAGGAACGGTGTTTCTGAATATGTGTATAATTCACACGCAATACCAGTGTGAAACCTTCAAAAATGTGAACTTCAAGACAATGAGACGAATGTAAGTTGTTCCCAAGATTCGTAATACGCAGGCGCACACACACACACGTACTAACACACGCACAACGCTCGGTCCTTGTAATATACACTGTGTAACGCCTGCTATCTCATTCTCTCGCACGTTGAATCCTATAGATGTGTGTGGTTGTCTCTTTCTACTGTCGCTTTTTCGTTTCATCGAGTTTCTAATTACAACAATGCTAAAGCAGTTTTCACCTTAAAAATTCAGTACGTTGAGTTAGGACTGTGAAAGGCGCGGAAAGCGCCGCCATTTTGAGATCATTACGCGGCATCATTTAATTTTCTTTTAGTATAATTCTGTGGTCGCCGAGGAATGTCTCTGTCAGCTGATGATCCAAATCAGGAAGTGGGTCGTCACATTGATTGTTAAGCGGTTTGAGTCCCGCCTCTAACTTCCTTCTTTCCCACCTTCGGAATGTAGGTACTTTTTTATACTACGACGGATAGCAAACAAGCATACGGTTCACCTGATGTAAAGCGCTTACCGTAGCTTTTGAGTGCTAGCAACAAAAATAATGTCGCTAGCGCGTTGCTACCCCCGCAATCAACACACCAACTTCTCATCTTCTGGTGACCTCACTCACTCGCATGAACACACCAACCCTCCAGGGAGTTGTTATGTGGCTGCCGTCTTCTGTGAGGTATGTACTTCCCCAGTCGTGACCTACCTCTCTTTCGCCAGAGCTTCGTCTGTTGATAAGCGGGGTGCACCGCGTGCAGTAGAGGTCGGCTTTGGGTCTAAAGGCGACATTGAACCACATACACCCCTAGGTATTCTGTCCGCATGAAGTAGTGTTTCGCTAGTTCCGAGAACGAGTGCTTAAGTGGTAGCATTAGCACTAGCTCTTATGACGAGCTCGGTGGCTCAGTCGAGAATGACGCGACTTTGACACCAACGCTCGTGGGTTCGATTCACACACAAGTCAAACATTTGTGTGCATGAACATGTCTGTTTATCTTGGTCTGGATGTTTAAAGAGAGGTGGGCGCATCAAAGCAGCCCGTCTGGGGAAGTACCTTCACGTCACAGAAAACCGCAGCCAAATAACAACTCCCTAGAGGGTTGTTGTGTTTCTGTGTGTGAGTGAGGTCACCAGTAAGCTCCTAAGGAGTTGCTGTGTAAACAGCAGAGGAGGCATCGCGCGAGTGATACTTAATATATTACAAATGTTAATAGGCTACGGTAACTGCCGTATGCCGTATACGGCCGTATGCTTGAATGTCTCCCGACGTTGTATAAAAAAAAGAAAACAACCCCTGACACAGGCAATATGTATCTACCTATGCAATATTTGCAAGTATATGCATTTACATAGTCTGTTATCTCTCAATTCTCTCAAAACAGGGACTATTATGTTAAAAAGCTTTTAAACTAAAAAGCGGGGTGTAACTGCGTCTTCGTAATCGGTTAACGGAAGTAAGTTATACTAAAAGAAAATTAAATTTTGCCGCGTAATGAGCTCAAAATGGCGGCGCTTTCCGCGTCTTTGACAGTCCTAACTCAACGTACTGAATTTTTAAGGTGAAAACTTCTTTAGTATTGTTGTAATTTGTATGTACCGACTCGCACTTGACGGCTTTTATATATATATATGGCAATAGTGTTGCTAATTTATGCCAGTGTCAAAGTCTTCAGTATAGGACCATTTGAAAATCTTAATTCTATGTTCCAGCTTCAGGAACTGTGCTGAAAAAATACTTGGGAAGGGTACCTAGACCCAATCAACACAATTTAAATACCACCCGTAAAACGATAGTGATTTTTACAAGGTTTTCTTGATGAACTTATTCACGTCTTCCAAAAAGTGCATAAACGTGTTATATTTGAGTTTTTTCATTACTGTATAATTTCACTAGCACTTATGTTACAAAATACTATCGAAATTGTCACACAAAACTAATTTTATACTGAACTGTAAAAATTTCAAGTAAAACAACAATGTCGCTCGTCAAAAGCGCGGGAAGAAGTCCAACGGCTTTCTTTTTGTGTAATCTTATCCATGTTATACAAATCACATAAAGACAGGTCACATCACACCGTATCACAAAGTATCATATCATTGTATAATCATAAAACATGAAACTTTATTTTTATTTATATTTTACTAGCTGCTGCCCGCGGCTCCGCCCGCGTGGTGACAAATAACGTAGCCTATGTGTTAATCCAGATCATAATCTATCTACGTGCCAAATTTTATTCAAATCCGTTCAGCCGTTTAAGCGTGAAAGAGTAACAAACATCCATACATACAAACTTTCGCATTTATAATATTAATAGGATTTATATTTTATATCTCACTCTCTCTTTACATAGAGCTCGATGGCGTCGTTGTGCGTGTCATTCTAACCGAACACGCAGGTTAGGCAACGTCGACCGCAGCCCGTCTATGGATGGGTTTATCTATCTCGAGTTTCTCCGTGCTCGGAGGGCACGTTAAGCCGTCGGTACCGGCTGTTGTCATTGATGACAGTCGTTAAGCTAAGTTGGTGGCCCTCGGGCGACTTGAAAACACTGGCCTCCGCTAATCCGCATTTGAGCAGCGTGGTGGAGCATGCTCTAAACCCCTTCGGTTGAAGGGAGACCTGTATCCCTGCAGTGGGATGAGTAAGGGTTGATGTGATGACACAGTCACAGTGTGATGTGATATATTACATCTTATTGTAATATAGGAGTTTCAGAAATAAATAAGTTAAGATCAGCCCCGCACGTTCACAGTGGTGCCACCTCTACTATTAACGCACCATTTCTTCTGTAGCTTCCTAATAACATTTAAATTTTATTTAGAAAGTACTCCATATAAAAAAATGAAGAATAAAAGCAATAGAAATAAAAAAAAAAACGTCAAGTACGAGTCCAACTCGCGCACTGAGGGTTCCGTAAATTCGATTATAAAAAAAAAATTTCTTAAATTATTTTCGAAAAATTTTTTTCGAATTTTTTTTTTATATATAATATATTAAGTATCACTCGCGCGATACCTCCTCCGCTGCTAACACAGCAACTCACACGCAGTAACACAACAACCCTCTAGGGAGTTGTTATTTGGCTGCAGTCTTAACTCAATTGGTTAACTACCCATACTCATCTATACTAATATATAAAGAAGGAAGAATTTGTTTGTTTGAACATATTAATCTCAGAATTAAAAAAATCCCATTTCATTTAACATCCCAATTCTTATGAAGCTATTCCACTTCACGATACGACCTTTGGAAGCCGAGGAAAAAAGAAAGAAAGTAGGACAAAGCTGTTCCCATGGAATACCATGGTGAGTGCTCTAAAAAAATATTTTTCCTTATCGTACCCTCTCCCTTCCCTCATAGAACCACACGTGCAGGCTTGCGATGTCATCATTCCACTGTTGAGGACATTTCTTCTCGTACTAAAAAGTTCGGCAACTCCTATCTCTGTCGTACTATTAAAAAGTGGAACGCCTTGCCTGCACATGTGTTTCCTCCGTCCTACAACATGGAATCCTTGAAACGAAGCATGAAGAAGCACCTTGCGGGCCAGCATAGTAGCGTCATTTGACAGGACACTGTAGTCCTTTGTCAGTTACCGCTGTAATTTAGCCCCCTCAACATACAAATACATTAAAAAACCAAACCTGGATACGCCCGGACGAATTCCCGGGCTATAGCAAGTTTTATTGAAACCTGTGACAGTAAAGCGTCATCACTAGTGTTCCTTTTGAATGTTAGCTACGGAACCCTAACAAAAGGCTCCAATCATTCGTTTCTTAACTTTGATAATTGTCCTTGTACATACATTTTCTGTCTCAAGTCTACACGCAGACCGTGTAATCATATTATCGTGTGACGTCAGACAGTGGAATCAAATAATTCTGACTCACTAATTGAGTTACTGGGGAGTCAATCTTTGATGGGTCGGGCCGGTGATAGAATTATTACAGTCTATCTAATCTGAAAATACACGGCCAAAACATTTATTTTTGTTTTTGAAGCAAAACTTCTTTACGAACGCTTAACTTGGGGAGTAAGCTGGTGAATGCGTGACGAGAGCGTTACGATAAGTGTGATCGGTCGAGGCGAACGGAAGTTGAGAGGGAGATATAAGTTAGTGAAGATAGAAAGAGAGAGAGTTACGTTTCGTATATTACAAGGCCTAGCGCCGGCCGGCACCCACCCACTACTGTTAGTGCGTGCTACATGCCGACGCTGCCATGGCTGCTCCGGTAGTCTCTGCCTCGGCTGCTGCGGTCGTCCGCCATCTGGTACAGAATCTGCATGCCCCCACAGTAGTGGGTGGGTGCCGGCCGGCGCTAGGCCGCATGAACTAATTGGTGGCGGAAGCACACAAAGCAGGTTGGATCAAATTTCGTATATCTAAAACACAGTGCATGCCTATTGTCTGTATCCCACTATGAAGCTAAAGAAGTTTTACTTCAGTCGTGTGGTCTAAAGCGCACTCTTTTTTTTCTTCCTACGACGTCCGTACGTGTAAAGGTGTACGTACGTACGTACGGCTCACCTGATATAAATTCTGATGTAGGCATGTACGGTACGACTAAATTCGCATTTTCGGATTTAAGTAGGTACATATTTGTAATTATCACTTGCTCGGGGATGAAGGAAAGCATGGTGAAGAAACCCGCATGTCCTTTTTGCTACGTGACACTCGTCTCTTCAATACAAAAAGTATTGGAGAGACGATCAGGTAGATAGTAATAAAGGGTTCAAATGTCTCCCAACGTAGTATAAAAAAAAATACTACAGTACTTCATACATCTCAAAGAGGTATTTACGCGTTAAATCCATATCCCCGCGCACGCCTATCAAATCACCGGTATTAATACCTGTGACGAAGAAATCTTTCAATCTAAACTTAGCATGTATATTAACATAGCATTGATATTATTTTAAATAATTCGAAGCTCAATAAAATTACTCGGAAAGAATGATTTTGTAATTAAAGATCTAATAGAAACTGCACAGACAACTGGAAATAAAAAGGCCTTCGATTCAAATAAAAATAATAATTTTCGATATATAAACCCTACAAAAGAATTTAGAGAGTAATGCCACTCTTTATTTAATTGCAACAGATGTAATGAATCTTTTTTTTTATATACAACTAGATTGGCAAACAAGCATGCGGCCCACATTAGATGATAAGCGGCCACCGCAACTTATTGACGCTCGCAACACCACGGGGATATTACTCGCCCGCTGTCAATCTTGTGACCTAAGAATGTTTCGTCACAGTACCCAGTAATTTCTCTGCCATATCTCACCCTTCAAAACGGAACACATCTATATAAATACAGCTGCTTGGCGGTAGAAATAGGCGAGACAGGGGTACCCACGCAGACGACTTTTGTATAAAGTCTCCCTCTGGTAAAACTTATGCGTTTTTACGCTACTTTGACACCAACGTGAGTTCGATTCCCACACGGAACATACATTTGTGTGCATTAACATATCCGTTAGTTGTGATCTTGGTATTTTCTATATATAATAAGTATGTATTTGAAAAAAAAATGCATTTACGTATGTTTATCCGTAGTCTAGTACCCATAACACAAGCTTCGCTTACTTTGGGGCTAGATGGCGCTGTGTAATTTATTCGGAAAAAAAGTTGCGGGCTGCAGCTAGTAGGATGTGTATACGAATATTAAAGAAGTCGTTCTTATGCCTGGTTGTTGAATGGAATGGTTTCAGATAAATACAAAACATTGAGATAAGCTTTTTGCTACAATATATATTAGACACTGGAAACTCAAAACAATGGCATAATTCCGCCATCCAACAAAACCTATTATTAAATTAATAACCTACAGTGCCACTACCCACAATGGATGATAAATCTCAAATTAACCTGACGGCTTGAAGGCTGCAAAACACCGGAAATGAGGCTTCGCTGCGGCGCAAGATGGCGGTGCTTCCGGTTAGGTCGTTATAGGAATTATTGTTCTGTGTTTCTGTGTATTGTTAAGAGATAATTATTTAGTTAGGACCGATTTTACACTGTTTGTCATATTTAGGTTCGCAATGATGATGAATCAGAGTATCGGTGATGAAATAAGAAGAGGCATGCTCCGTTGATTCGGACATGTAGGAAGAAAGTAGAAAGAAATAATTACTAATCAGATAGATATACAACGCGAAAGTACAAGGCTAAAGTAACCGAGGAAGATATTACCTAATATGATTAAATTGATCGTATTTTATCAGAAGATGATATCAGGAGTCCTAGAAAATGTATAAGAAGAGCTATGACTGTTAAAAAAGCGAGTGAGATGTGTAAAAACCTCCCTACCCCCGCAAGGGATTTGGCATGAAGTCATAGATAGATTATTTCATTGTTGTTGTGTGCGTATTGTTCAGAGATATACATTAAACAAACACCAAACAGCTCGGTATTTTAATATTACTAATTTAGTATAAATTTAACACGCTTAGAATAATTCAGTAGGTAGTACGCGAATTACCGCCAACCAGTAAACACCAAACTATAGCAATCGAACGCGTATTCAAATAACCAATATTTATCATTCATTATCGTATAACCATTTTACCAGTTTTGTAATAAGTGACTTTTGCATTTAGTAGAACTGAAGACCATTTTTACAATTTCTTTTATACAACGTCGAGAGACATACAAGCATACGGCCCACCTGATGGAAAGCAAATACCGTAGCCTATTAATACTCGTAATATATTAAGTATGAAGCGCACGATGCCTCCTCTGCTGTTTACACAGCAACTCCTTCGGAGCTTACTGGTGACCTAACTCATACACAGGAACACAACAACCCTCTAGGGAGTTCTTTTTTTTTATAAAAGTTCAGCATAGTGGCTCTGCTTTGCCTGATGGTAAGCGAAAGAGGAGCTCAAATAGCAACTGCAACTGATAATAGACTACACAGTGTCCTGTCAGTTGATGTTGCCATGATGACCCGCAATATGCTTCTTCACGCTTCGTTTGAAAGATGGATTGTAGGAAGGAGGGAACACATGTGCAGGCAAAGCGTTCCACTTTTTGATGGTACGACAAAGATAGGAGTTGCTGAACTTTTTGGTACGCGAAAAATCTTTTCAACAGTGGAACAGTGACATTGCAAGCCTGCACGTGTGGTTCTATGACGGAAGGAGAAGGTGGGATGAGGGAAAACAGTTCTTCAGAGCACTCACCATGGTAAAGACGGTAAAATACGCTAAACGTCTTCGTCTTCGAACACGTCTTCACCAACCATCACCAGCAGGCACGTAACTCAACGGGTATACCACATACTATCTGCCGAATCATCAGGCAGAACCCACTACACGTGTAATAAAAGCTTATTTTAAATAGGTAGAGATTGCGCACGTAAAGAAACTACGTTGTGAGGATGAGGACAAATAGTGTTAATTTAAACGAATACTTACTTCTCGTATATTTTATCTCGGAAAAGATTCGCGAGATCCACAAAAAGCAGGTTAAATAATACACCGAGATCGCTAGCTACAAGCTATCAAGCTACAAGACATATAACGTGACATTTATAGAGTCATCCTTTATGTGTAGAGATTGTGTACGTAAAGAAACTACGTTGTGAGGATAAGGATGAATCCTGTTAATTTAAACGAGTACTTCTCGCATATTTTAACTCGGAAACGATTCGGGAGACCACAAAAAGCATTTAAACCCGTCATTCACGGGCATGCCGTTCAGCGCCGTTCCCTATCTATCAGCTCGATTTGGAGCATTGTAGTCTTTATCACGGACGCGCCAGCTTGGCGTGTCGATTTTAGTATTTGACGAGCTTGGTGGTGCAGTGGTGAAGATTCGAGAGACTACAAAAAGCATTTAAGCCCGTCATTCACGGGCATGCCATTCAGCGCCGTTCCCTATCTATCAGCTCGATTTGGAGCATTGTAGTCTTTATCACGGACGCGCCAGCTTGGCGTGTCGATTTTAGTATTTGACGAGCTTGGTGGTGCAGTGGTGAAGATTCGAGAGACTACAAAAAGCATTTAAGCCCGTCATTCACGGGCATGCCATTCAGCGCCGTTCCCTATCTATCAGCTCGATTTGGAGCATTGTAGTCATTATCACGGACGCGCCAGCTTGGCGTGTCGATTTTAGTATTTGACGAGCTTGGTGGTGCAGTGGTGAAGATTCGAGAGACTACAAAAAGCATTTAAGCCCGTCATTCACGGGCATGCCATTCAGCGCCATTCCCTATCTATCAGCTCGATTTGGAGCATTGTAGTCATTATCACGGACGCCCTAGCTTGACGTGTCCATTTTAGTATTTGACGAGTTTGGTGGTGCAGTGGTGAAGATTCGCGAGACCACAAAAAACATTTAAACGCGTCACTCACGGGCATATATACTATATTCCTATGTATCAACTCGATTTGGAGTCCAAATCGAGTTGATACATAGGAATATAGTATTTGACGAGCTTGGTGGTGCAGTGGTGAAGATTCGCGAGACACAAAAAGCAGGTTAAATAATACAGCGAGATCGTTAGCTACAACAAAACTATAATATAGGTATATTATACCATACATATATATATACCTATATATATATACATTGACATTTATAGAGAATCATCCGCTCTATTTATAACATGTATTTCTTCTTAGCCTCTGATCATTCCGAAATGGTGATAAATTAAAAACGACGGATTAAAACTATGAGAAATTAATAACATACTATAAGATTATTATTTAAAAAAAAAAGTAAATCGCGTGTATGTGCCCCTGATGGCCCAAGGGCAAATAGAGAATTTTTACTTTTTTTATCATAACTTCCAAGGAATCACTAAGGAAGTTATTCAATTATTCAGTATGTTTTAATGCGGCCAACCTGATGTAAAGTAGTTACCGTAGCCTATGAAAGCTTGAAATACAGGAAGTATCGTTCATCAACAACAACCCTGCAGAGAGTTGTTACGTGGCTGCGGTTTCCGTGAGGTCGAGATTTTGACGAGCACGATGGCTCAGTCGAGAATGACGCGACTTTGACACCAACGCTCGTGCATTCGATTCCCACACAAGACAAACATTTGTGTGCATGAACATGTCTGTTTGTCTCGGTTTGAATGTTTTATCAGAGGTAGGGCGCATCAAAGTAACCCGTCTGGGGAGGTACCTCCACCTCACAGAAAACCGCAGCCAAATAACAACTCCCTAAAGGGTTGTTATATTCCTGAGTATGAGTGAGGCAGGCACCAGTAGCTCCTAAGGTCTCGCTGTGTAAGCAGCAGAGGAGACATCGCACGAGTGATACTAATTATATTACATGCGTTAAAAGGCTACAGTAACTGCTTTACATCAGGTGTGTCGTATGCTTTTATGCCTCCCGACGTTGTATAAAAAAAAATGGAAAGCCGCGTTATCCCGTTTTCAATGCCATTATGATTTGCGAGGTCCGCCACCAAAGCCTAATGATTTGGCTATGTTACTGATTTTTATGTAGAGCGACTGCCGTCAGATCTCCACCCAGAGGGATAACCAGGCCAATCATCAGATCACACGGCTTTCGAATTATAATTTGATGGACTTACCGTGTTTTGTCACGATGTTTTTCATCACCGCCGAGCAAGTGACAATTACGAATATGTACATAAATCTAAAAGCACGAATCTAGTGTTCAAACCAGGGTTTGTACCGGGCAGCAGTTGGTTGATAGAACGGTTTCTTATCCACTGGGCTATCAATGCTTTTTTTATACAACGTCGGGAGGCATTCAGGCATACGGCCCACCTGATGTAAATACCGTAGCCTATTAACGCTTGTAATATATTAAGTATCACTCGTGCGATGCCTCGTCTGCTGTTTACACAGCAACTCCTGAGGAGCTTACTGGTCACCTCACTCACATATAGAAACACAACAACTCTCTAGGGAGTTGTTATATGGCTGCGGTTTTCTGTCAGGTAGAGGTACTCCCCAGATGGGTTGCTTTGATGCACCCTACCTCACTCTAAATCTTGCTCTCTGCTTATTGGATATGTCTTCTCTTGTATTTGTACATACATGTGTTCTTGAATTTCATCGAATAAAACTCCGTTAACTACATACCGTCTACAAATCATTCAGGAGACATTTATTGCGGCCGTAAATTTCACCAGAACCGCATGCATGGAAGTTATCTCAGTAATGGTTTCAATTCGAAAATATTATCAGAACCAATGGCTTCGGGTGTAATAAAAAAAACGGAAAAGGTATAGGCTGATGCTCTAGACACCGAAGAGTGTGCATGAGAGATTGATAGATCCGTATACCTTGGGCAGGATCACAAGATGTTGTCTCTGCCCTCCTCGCTCTCTCCACACACACGTACATACTTGATTTATGACGACTATCATCTATCGACAACAGCGGTCCTATGGCTAGTCCCTCTGTAGATCTACAGCTTACCGTCCCAAGCACAGAAAAGCTCAAGGTAATTAAGCCCATCCATATTCAGGCTGCGATCAAGATTGCTACAAGCAAACTAACAATCGTACTGCCTGGCTGATGATATGTAACACCAGGGATGTCACCCGTACGTTGCTGACCCTGTAAAAACTTCTACACGCCTTTCTTGTTCCCTGCTGTAATCCCTTGGCAAAACCTCGGCAGGGAATTAGTTTCACAACTTAAGAGTTCTCGGTAGATAACTTCTATATAACCGCACAGTACGTGATTATTGCGGTTCCAGTGTACGGTGTTGGCATTATGTCGAAAAACTTCTCAGAACACAACCCTTTGTACAATCATTACCATAAGCGTAGATTATTTATTTATTTATATGAAACGTGCAGAGTACATTAATTGACATCACCTTCTGATAGAACACGACCAATTTGGTCATGCTAGGTAAATCTTGGCCTCCCTCGGCTCCGACATCCTTCCATTTTTTGCATTGTATATCTGCTTCGTCGTGTACGGATTTAAGTAATGGGGTAAAGTGCATCGAGGACCACCAATATTGTCTCGTTAGCGATGAACTTCGCGGCTTTAAGCGGGTTCGCCGACGGATGGAATACGCGAAGGAGCGCTGAAGATTGGGCAGAAAAGACAAGCAGCAGAGCGTATATGGACAGCAGCGAAGACAAAGCGCCATAGTGGCAAACACGTACATTTAAATAATTTGTGGGGAGTCAAGAAATGCCCACAGCACGGGAAAGAGCCTCAGAGCAGCAAGTACCGTGCTACATCTATCGCGTTTCTCAAATGACCGCAAGGTCAGTGGAGCCATGGGCGGTGGTGGGTTGGATGATATTCGTTAAGTCAGTGGCCTTCAAGCGGCTTGTAAACACTGACTCAGCCAAGTCGCAGTTGAGCAGCTCTAAACCTTTGGTTGAAGAGACTCCAGTATCCTTGCAGAGGCATAAGTAAAGATTATCGTGTTATTTTATGAGAGGTAAACAGACGAATCCAATTTGGCTGGGCACCGTTCAGGAAACTTCGACACGCTTCTCGTCCAAAATACCTCAACGCCTGAAGAGCTAGGTCTTCAAAGAGTGTGTGTTGTGGATGACATACTTAACTGAGACGTGGCCACTCACTGCGGGCCGTATGGGGAAGCTCAACTCAGCTTGCTATGGAAAGAGCTATGATCGGAGTTACTCTGCGATATAGAATCAGAAATGAGGTTGTCCGCAGTAGAGTAGTAGGTAAACGACATAGCCCAAAGGTAAGTAAACTGAAGTGGGACTGTCACATAGTTCGTAGAACCGGCAACCGCTGCAACATGCAAGTGGCACAGGATCGAGACGAATGGCTCTCTAGGGGGGAGGCCTATGTTCAGCAGTGGACGAATACGGGCTGGGATGATTATTGTGAAATTTTATGCTCAACCATTATAATTGATCCTAGTACTTTTGTTGAGGGTTTGGTAAAATAATATGACCCAAAGGTTACCGAAACAAAATATAACCCTATCGTTGTTAAGGCTTTGCTGTTTATCTTTATTGTGAACAATAAAAGTATATAACGGTAGTTTATGGCCCTCTCGAATAAAACAGTGCTCTAAAAAAGAATAATTAAAAGGAAGGAAAGCATTTTCTGTTCCATCCCTTCTCGGTTCGTATGTCAATTTTTAACATTTCATTTACATAACGAGTTCGGTGCACAGTTAGTAACGCAATTATTATACCAAGACTCGTGGGTTCGATTCCCATAGAGGATAAATCTTTATGTGCGTGAACATGCCTATTTGTCTTGGTCTGAGCGTTTTTAAGAGAGGTAGGGAGCATCCAAGTAACCCGTCTGGGAAAGTACCTTCACCTCACGGATAATCGCAGCCAACTAACAACTTCCAAGAGGGTTGTTTTGTTTCTGCAAGTGAGTGAGGGCACCAGTAAGCTTCTAAGGAGTTTTCTGTATAGCAGTCAGAACCCGTTATATACGTTATCCCATACATTTCGCGGTCATATATGACCACCCGGGTTTCGAAGGGTTAACACCAGAGATGGCATCGCGCTAGGGATACTTAATATATTGCAGGCAATCATAGTCCATGGTAATCACTTTATATCAGGTGGGACATACGCTTGTATGCCTCCCAAAGTTGTATAAAGATCAGAAGTATTATAGACACAGAGAGAGATTGGTTGTATCTGAGCAGAGACTTGAAATTATATACGCGGAATTAGTGCAGTTAATATGGTATAAAAATAGGACGATTATTAAATTTTTTTGAATAACAAAAAAATACAACGATCAAGCTGAAACAGGATGCATTCGATTCCCCAAATTATTTTTGTCCACAACTTATTGCCCCCCCCCCCCCCAATAAATAAAAATTTAGAAAATAATTGAATAATACTGTCGAATAGGCCTGAAAATGTCAACTCGGGGGTTTTCAGTCAGACGATCCCGTCGTCAAATTTCCCAAATTCCTCTTCCCCCCTTCTCTAATTAACCCCCCATGTGTTCATTCAGCATTTTTTGAAAAAATCCATCAGAATTGGATGAAACGGTAGACTCGGGGGTTTTTCGATGATCGTAATCAGCGACCCTAAAAACCCCCATTTCTGATGGATTTATTCAAAAAGTGCTGGATGAACATATGGGGGTTACCCCTATTAGAGAAGGGGGGAAGAGGAATTTGAGAAAAATTAATTTTTAAATTTGAAAGTTTGAATCACACATATAAAGTACAAACATCTATTACAACAGACAAACTATGACCATGACGTTATAATAATTATGATTATTTTTAAAAAGCGAGTCAGGTGTCGATTCGAGTCACGTGACGCTCGGTTCTCTCTGCCTACCCCGCAAGGGATTTGGCGTGAAATTATAGATTTTTGAAGTTAAAACTTCTTTAGCGGCGTTGTGCACTTTTTGGGATGAGTAAAAAATGCTAAATTCGCGTCATGCCGCCAGGACACGTGACCCTGACTGTAAGATTTTGGTGAGAATTAGAACTTAAGTTCGCTGCAGCGCTAAAACATTAGTTCCCTTCATCATTAATTAAACAAATAAAACATGAAGCGCTAGATCGTTCATATGGCATTATTTTCTCACGACCAAAACGTTGTAAGCGCCATGAAATTGTTGGCGTTTACGCGTTTCGTTCAACGTAGTTTATCAACATCGCTGTTTGGTTTAAGCGGCGCAGGGCGCTTGCGCGAGTGTGCGTGTGTGTTTGAGTTTGGCGATAATGATGCTGGTAATGATGATGGTGAGACGTTGAAATTATGGATGAAAGTCTATTTTTCTGAGAGATAAACTATTTAATGTAAAATAATTCTGAAGTTTGAAATCTCTAGTTCTGAAGTGTTAAATTTTTAATGTAATATAAATTGTCATGTTTGCGTACGATAGCGCAATAAATTAATATTGTATTTTACCACATACATGATAGTACTTTTATACTGATAAATAAAGCAATTCGTGCGAAACTATTCCCTAACCATTCCAAAATATTCAAAAATGCACAACGTTAATGTTCAAGTTTTCACTTCTGCCGGCACTCCCGGAGTGCAACCCGTGTTTTTTTTTTTGTGGGTTTAGGCCTTTAAGCCATATCTTTATATTTCTTAAGTTTCTTTCATTCCACACCCGTAAAACAATAGTGAAGTTTACAAGGTTTTCTTCGTAGATTCAAGCATTATTATAAAAACTTTTTAGCTTTCTGAACTTCTTCTCCATTATAAACTTTAACTGTGCCAAATTTCATACTCCTCCGTCGGCGTAATTTTCGTAATAAGGGGTACAAAGTTTTTGTTTCGCGTATTAATAATAATATAATCACGTACTAATAACTACCGAAATATTCGCACGCTCCTGCGAGGGCAGAATACCTAAGTTGGAATATCTTTCGTACCTTATTTTCACAAATAAATTATCTTATCTTCACAAATAAAAAAAGCTCAACGATGAACTTCGTTAGACGTCTCAATAAGTCTCAATAAGTTGCGAAAACTTATTCAAATTCAAAATTCGATCTGTAAACATAAGAGCCGTTTAAGTGTTAAACAGTATATAAAATGGTCTTACATACTCAACCCGACAAACTTTGCAGGGTTTATGTATATGTTGTACCTACTACGATTATAACATAAAGAATTAAACATTTAATATTACAGACTTATTTAAAAATCATAATTAACAAATTAAAATTTGCGACTTGTTATTACTACCGCGGGTGGAGAGCCAATCAGCTGGCGGAAATCAAACGTCAAAAATCTCCATCTCTCTCTGTCACATTAGGAAATAGATCTGAGTGAAAGAGATACCACTATGCTGTAAATGACTAAGAATAGTGCTATCTCTTTTATTTATATTTGAATGAAAGCAACGTAGTCATTGATTAAACAATACACGAACAAAACGAAGTAAGTCTCTTATTTTCTAATTTAATTCTCGCACACATTTTATCGTTTTTCTATAAAAAATCAATTAACACAAAAGTTTTTTTAGGCTATTTGACTGATTTTGAAAAATTGTTTTCAATTATTCGTTGGTATATGATGAATACACCACATGCATATTTCTGCGAAATTTGCAGTATTTTACGTAAAATATTGTGTTGAAATTTAAACTACAATATTCGCGCTAAAAACGCTGTTTTTTTTAATGGCGGGTGCATATGATCTGCGTGACGTCACAGACAAGTAAACGAGTGTACCGAAGTGTACATTCAGCGTGTTTCTAATATTTTTCTTATCAATTTACTAAAAAAAATGGTGTATTGTGCCACAATGTACAAATACTTATATAAAAACTCCACAAAAAGTGTTTGTTTCTGTTCCAACGAACCCTAAGAGACGTAATAAGTGGTTACAGTTAGCTCGAAGAGACCCAAACAGCATTTTATCTCATACAAATGTTTTCATGTGTGAAGATCACTTTGATGTAAGTATGCCAGTAATATTTGATTCGAATAGTAATAGGAAATAAGTAAAAATTGATTTTTGTAAAACGAAATAAATATAGTACATATACATAACCTAAAACCATTTGATTAAAATGTGTTGTTTCCATCAACTTGATAGCAAAAACTGGTTTTACCTAGCTTCGATTATTACATTTCAGATGGAAAAAGATACAATTAATTACATGAAGTACAAAATGGGCTTAGAAATTTTGAAAGGTATTAATAGACATAACCTAAATATTTTGTGGAACCGCGACGCAAATTTATATAAAAAATATCATTATAAATAAATAAGTAGATAAGCAGTTACACAGCAGTTTTTATATTTTTCAGCTCTGCAGCATAATAATCAGTATTATTTTTGAAGAAAAGTGCAACCATAATTGCGTCTATCGTAGGTAGATTTCTATTGTCGGCTCGTACAAAATTCTCGTCCATTTTGATAGCAAACACTTTTATTTTTATTACTAGACATTAATGTCTTGCGGAATCTTCAAAAATTCTTGTAAAAATAGCACAAGAAACGAAGAAAATACGACAAAAATGATAGAATCACATACATCGTATAACAATAAACAATGTTTACTAGCGTGTGACGTCACGCGAGGCGTAGCCAATCACAGAACGTTCATGTCGCTGAATTAATTTCAAAAATAATTTGAATTTATTTTGTTTATTTTGAAAAATCTATAAATATTTTTGGATAAAACAGAGATAAATATGTTTTTTATGCTATTACCTAATAGAATCACCACATTTCGTAGCATATTTTTAATAGTGTCAAATAGCCTATTAATATAATAATTAAGCCATAAAGGTGTTATTGCCAACTATGGTCGGGTACATTTTGTTACATCCTATATTTAAATATACAATATATATACAAATCATCACTCCTATCTTCCATTGGAACCGATCCAAACATACCTCTTTCGCTTCTTCCACAGTCATCAATCTTGCTTTTGATTTGGTTCCTTTTCAGCACATCCTCAATGCCGTCTAGAGCGGCCTTTGCTGATATCTCCACTCATTCTTACTCGATACACTTCTTTCGAATTAGTCCATTGAAAAGTTACATTTGGAGTTGCAAAAGTCAGAGCACGGCAATTTCATTTTTTGGATGTCAAGACGGGTTTAGTCTAAAGTTCAAGTCCAATCCATGTTTGTGGGATCGCAACCGTGTCCCGTGGCCGCATTCTTAAAAAAAGGGCTGCAAGTGGTTTTTACTATATTGGGCAAACTATTCGTCACACAGAAAATTTGTATAAACATTATTTATTGCAAATTAAATTGTCAATAATTTTGGTTCCAAAACTTTTAGTCGTAGAACCAAAAATAACAAAGTTATTAACGAAAAGAGATAAAAATTTGGAATTTCTTTTAGTCGTTATAACTTTATTCTGGTTATTTAAATAAAAAAATGACATTAGAGTATTTCGACAATTCAGGCACACTGCAGAACATTTGAGGCCTGTTTCCGACATCCACACATTGCTCCACAGTTTCCTTTGCATAGGCAGAATATCAACTTTAGAAGCTCAGGGGCTGCTGGAGGTTTTGAATTTTGAACAGGAGTCAATATTTATCCATACTTTTTCCAGCCCCAGTCTTGAGTTGTAATTCCCGAGTCATGACTGGATTTGATGATAGACTCGGAGGCTGTGCAAGCGGGCTGCGTCTTCTGTTGGAGGAAGTGAAGACAAATTAAATGTATTCTTTGTCATCGACTTAGCGAATCGTTTATATCTAAGACTGTCACGAGAATCATCATCATTTATTGCCACCAAATAAAAAGATGAAAAAACGTACGTCAACGGCAGCGAGCAAAGTAGGGTTGACTCTCTCATTGAGGAATAATGCTGTTCCACTAGCTAACTCAGGACGTTTCTCCAGGGTTGTCAGAAATTTTATTTTGCCGATGTTGTTTGCAGTTTTATGAAATTAATAACATCAAATAAGAGTCTGGCAAGGTGTAAATGTATTCGAGATGTCATATTCAGGATCGATGCTTTTTCTTTAAATCGAAGACAATGGACGCTTTAGTAAGTAGTTAAGTATCTTCTGTCAATTCCAAAACTTCCTACTCCTACAAATTTCTTCTGATTAAATTCGTTGTGAGTTCCAAGGCAGCTGTAGTTTAACCCCCGGGACGGCAGTGAACTTCACTGTTCATTGCCTTTTTGTTGGTCGCCGCTGTTAATTCTGGCTACACAGGAGACACACCACGGTGTGGGCCTGTCCCGATATTAAAAAAAGTATCTTCTGTGAGTGATAGGGTAGCAATAGTGATAACACGCGTTCTGAACACGCTGTATAAGACGAAGGATTTTAGACAGATCGAATTAATACCAATGTCAAGCTAACAGTTAAGATTGAGAGGTAAGCCAATCCACGAGATAACAATGAATTTATATAACAATGGTATAATAAACTATATCATAATTTTCTTTTAAAACATTGTTTCATGTCATATTAGCTTTAATACCAAGTAGCTTTGTTAATTATTTTTTAAATTAACTACCTTGGAGGGCTTTCAGTGGAAGGGAATGAGAAATTGATTATATGTTTTAACAGTCTACGTAACAAGAAATGTTCTGGTACAGCCTGACACATGTGGGGTGTGAAGTAGGTTATTACGCGGAACATAGCGAGTTGATTCTTATTCATTTGAAATACTGTAAACGATTCCTTACATGTTGACACAGTCCAAATACACATGGAAGTAACTGTAACGCTCCCTACGTCTCTTTATCTCGGCTTTATATCGAACTCCTTTACCTTAAAAACTCCATGTCTCTGGAATGCGTTGCTTGAATCTCTCAGAGGTATCTCCAACAAGTTCAGTTTCAAGAAGAAAATTCATGCCTTACTGGACAATTTGCCAAAACCATAGTCCATTAATCATCGTCACATTATATTTATGAATGTGTAGTAATTTTAATTAAGTATGTCTAATTAATTTGCTTTCTTACTTTGTGTACGGATTTCCTGAATGTGTACTCTTCTATAAGGTCGTCTGGTAGAGAATGCTATAAGCATTAAGTCTGCCTATGCACCATAGATATGTCGTCAAATAAATAAGGACCTTGTATTTTAATAGCGCTATAATCTCTCGCCGCAGAGATTGTGATGATCGTTAACCATACTGGCGCGGAAGCGGCATACCATAGGATCCTTCCGGGTGCTGAGGCGTGCCCTGCCGTACAATGACACGCGGTCAGTTGGCACTGGTCCTAAGACAGCACTTTTGAAAAACAGCTACGTCCTGAACGTCAATATATAATAATACCCCAAATAATACCCCAAAGTACAATGTTCTTCTTAGCATATACCGTTTTCTAATCCATTAGGATTGGCGGGATCCGCTACCTGAAAGCCTAAGGAGCAACTGCCATCAGACAACCCAGAGGGAAAACCATACCGTTCTTAGGTTAGGTCACACGTCTTTTTAAATGTAATTTCTGGGAGCACTTTGTTTATACCACTAAGGTGACAAACAAGCATACGGCCTGCCTAATGGTAAGCAGTTACCGTAGCCTATGGACATTTGCAACACCACGATGAGAGAATGAGAAAGCGATAAATAAAAAACAGTTTAGTGGTACGTGGCCCCACCAGGAATAGAGCTGGAGGCCAGTCGGTTAACAGACCGGTTCTTTGACCACTGAGTTACCAGCGCTCTAATGCTGTAGCTTGAATAAGGTACGATATTGTGCCCCAGAGTACATTACCTTACCTTAATCAAGCTGCAGCATGACTGTGATATGCAATGAAAGTACGTTCCTCACTCGTATTGTAGCGGAGCTCCCGCAGAGTATATGATAAATTGCTGGTCTTTCTCACCACCATACCGGCTAGTACATCAAGCGAGTATATTCTTACCTCGTTAATTGAAGCATGCTTTAAATTCAATCATTCAATGAAATGTCTACAGTCATATATTGTAAAAGTATTTATTATAGGGTAAGTCAAGATGTATGTATGTATGTATATCTTCACGCCAGTTCCCTTGCGTAGTAGGTAAAGAGAACAAGTAAGTCAAGATCCCATCAACAAATATCTGTCTCAATTAAAATTTATTGCCAATGGCTCGAAATACATCTTTTCGGATAATTTATTGAGGTTTATCAAAGTTAGTCAATATTTCAATAAGAATCCACCACGGATGCATACGGTTTCTGTTCCAGATGGCGGATAATCGCGAGGACGACCACAGCGGCCAAGGCAGAGACTACCGGATCAGCCATGGCAGCGACTGCATGTTACTAACGGTAGTGGGTGGGTGCCGGCCGGCGCTAGTTCACATAAAATAATTGATAGCAGAGGTGCACAAAGCAGGTTAGATCAAATTGCATGTAAATTTGACTTTAGCAACATAACGCCTGAATCTATTAACTAGTATTTATTATGTCAGGAGTTATAGGAACGGCTAGTTTGCGCGGAAAGAACTACGAATCTATACATTTATACATATAAATAAAATTGAAGTGTCTGTCTGTGATTTCAAAATAAAGCCTTTATCTTAAGCTCATATTATTATTTTCACGTTACCAAAGTCTAAATGCGCTTTTTTAACTTTTTTGTCTGTTTGTTTGTCCGGGCTAATCTTCCAAATGGCTGAACCGATTTTGACAGGACTTTCTCTGGTAGATAGAGGACTGTTCAGAGCAGAATATAGGGTACTTTATATCCCGTAAATATTTAGGGTTCCTGCGTAAAAAATGAAAATCTGTTAAAATTAGGGGGAAATATCTTCGGGGGACTTTGCAATTTTATTTTTATTATTTTCATAGAATACGTATTTTTTAAATAACTACGAATTTTTTATGTAATAAAAATATAATAAATTTACGTACCGCCATATGTTGTATAAAATACCTTGATAATGCCGTAAAGGCGAAACCGGTCGGTAAAAATAATTATTAAATAAAATTGTAAAGTGGAATCTGTACAAGTGCAAGTATTAACATTAACGCGATAATAAATATACGTTGCCTCCCGTAAAGGTCAATAAATGGCGCTGTATGAAAATTGAATCGGTCTATGGTTGCATCTACGACCCTGAACTTTGTTTTTTTTTTAAACAGAAAGGATTTGAGGTCTATAGAGAAATAAAGGCTACTAAAAGCCCAAATCTCATGCGTGCGAAGCCGCGGGCTTCAGCTAGTGTTAAATAAAGCGAGTGAGGTGTGTAATAATCGCCTTGTGGAGCTCGGTTTTCTCTGCCTATCGTGCAAGCTCGCATGAATGGTTTTTGGATTTATGTACACATTTATAATTGTCACTTGGTCGTCAGTGAAGGAAATATCACGATATTTCCTTCACTGACGACCAAGATCTTTCGATGTATAATTTCTTGGGTTTCCTCACGAGGAAACCCAAGAAATTATACATCGAAAGACATGTAACTTAAGCTAAAAAGATCTAGTTTTCCCTCTGGAATGTGGAGGTGATGACAGTCACTTCGTGTTAAAATTTGTATCTTCTCGATATTCTTAGGCTAAGGTAGTGGACCTTACTATCCTAATAGGATTAGGAGACAGGACAACATTTGGAAGAAAAAGAGTTATTGGTGCATTTGGTGGTGAAGGTATTGTATTGTATTCACCAGCTTACTTATATATCACGGATCTACGTATTTGCTAGGTATAGCAATGAAAGGATGTCCTTTCACTTTATATTCTCAACGTGACGCATTCATAACCAGATCTAGTATTTCTTTATACAACGTCTGGAGGCATACAAGCATACGGCCCACCTGATGTAAAGCGGTTACAGTAGTATGAACGCCTGTAATACATTAAGTATCACTTGCGCAATGGCTTCCTTACTGTTGACATAGCGACTCCTTAGCTCACTGGTGGACGGGCTGCTTTAATGCGCCCTACCTCTCTTAAAACATTCAGACCAAGACAAACAGACATGTTCATGCACACAAATGTTTGTCTTGTGTGTTGGTTGTCTTGTCTGGTCGATGCTGCGACAGGTGTATCGCCTCGCAACGAGACATCCTCAGGCGCTGTAGATGTTAGTCGTTAGAATAATATGCTACAAGTGACAAATCCATCGTAGTGACGTCCCTTATATTGAACTGAGGACGAGGGTGGATGGAGTTAGCGAAAAGATATTCAGTAGAGGGGAGTTAAATATCTTTTCGCTCACCCCATCTACCCCCGCCCTCAGTTGCATCTACTAACGGTAACTAATTGGTGGCGGAAGCACACAAGGTTGGTTAGATTAAATTGCATGTAAATTTGACTTTCGCAAAGTAACACCTGAATCTAATAACAACCTTAAAGTGTTTAGTTGGTATTTGAACACATTTAGTACAAAGCGTAGGTGTAAACAGAGCCAATATCAAAATGTTGAAAAGGGTTGAGCTCGGTGGCTCAGTCATGAATGACGCGACCTTGACACCAACGCTCGTCGGTTCGATTCCCACACAAGGCAAACATTTGTGTGCATGAACATGTCTGTTTTTCTTGATCTGGATGTTTTAAGAGAGGTATTCCCTAGCGGGTTGTTGTGTTCCTGTGGGTGAGTGAGGTCACCAGTAAGCTCCCAAGGAGTTGCTGTGTACGCAGCAGAGGAGGCATCGTGCGAGTGATACTTAATATATCGCAATCATAAATAGGCTACGGTACCCACTTTACATCAGGTGGGCCGTATGCTTGTATGCGTCCCGACGTAGTATAAAAAAAAATCGGCCAAGTGCGAGTCGGACTCGCGCACGAAGGGTTCCGTACCACTATCTATAAAAACGGCAAAAAAATCACGTTTGTTGTATGGGAGCCCTCCTTAAATATTTGTTTTATTTTAATTTAATTATTTATTCTTAAAGTGAATATATAACTAAATATTCTGTGAATATTTCAAGCGTCTACCTGTTGCCGTTATCAATATCGAGCAAAAACGAGCAAAAAAATCACGTTTGTTGTATGGGAGCCCCCTTAAATAATTATGTTATTCTATTTTTTAGTATTTGTTGTTATAGCGGCAAAAGAAATACATCATCTGTGAAAATTTCAGCTGCCTAACTATCACGGTGCGTGAGATACAGCCTGGTGACAGACGGACGGACGGACAGCGAAGTCTCAGTAATAGGGTTCCGTTTTACCCTTTGGGTACGGAACCCTAAAAATACGGTTTGCATTCCGGGAGTGCCGGCAGAAGTGAAAACTTGAACATGCGGACCAAACAGCGATGTTGATAAACTGCGTTGAACGAAACGTGTAAGCGCCAAGAATTTCATGGCGCTTACAACGTTTTTTACTCATCCCAAAAAGTGCACAATAGAAAGAAAGAAAGCTAAAGAAAAGTTTTCGCTTCAAAAATGTTTTTCTTCGTGGTGATTACCCGAGCAGTGAGTAACGATAAGAAGCGGAGGTAGTAACGTGAAGCTAAGCTAACCGCACTAACATCAGGTCGGCAATATGCACGTTTGTCACCAAAAGTATAAAAAAAAACCCCCCGTTCAGTGCCGTTATACGATTATTATCGATTTTGTTCTGCTTTCGTTCGTATACGTTCGGAGGTATTCGCTACTTCGTCGTATCGCATTACCACCTTTGTATTTGATACTGTAATTTCATAATTCGATTTTTGAAGTGATAACTTCTTATGAGAGGGTAAACCGCTTCGTTACGTAACGCGTTACGGCGCCAGTCTGTCTGGCTTCCCTTTCTCTCACGCATACGGCAGCTTTAATTATGTAGATTAGTTTAAGTTATCACTTCAGTCAGGCGAGACGTTTTTAAGCTATTGCATAGCTTTTATCGCGGGCTTTGAGCGCGGCGGATATGGTACGACAGTACGAAGCTCGCACGGATCGAGACAAGCTGCTCCGAAATCGGACGAATACGTAAGCAGCTGTTTGTGAGAAAGTATATAGGTGTATAGGTTTCTGTCATATCTTTATAATGCCACACTCACCGCATGTGCGCCCCGTAAGTATACATGTAGGTATATATGTATACATAGGTGTACCTATGTACAACAGTGAATAGCAGTTGCTGGTGAATAGCTATACGTGTAAAATTTGTGTATAAAGTGTTTTAAATATGAATAAACAAAGTGCATTTGAAGAAAGTGATGAAAAAATAATTATAATTGCATAAATTGATAAAAAAAAATGCTATGCAATAGCTTTACCGCGGCAGTCCCCGAGTGCCACACGTTTTTTTATATAGTTTATTAACTCGAGGAGTTACTATGTTCAAAATTAGTGATTTCTAATGTTCATATGTTATATCTCGGACACAGTTTATTTTAGGTTTTTGGCTGACTAAGTCTAGGTTCAAAGCTAATTTGACCACACGCACATTGCTTATTAACAAATAAGATTCTGGCGAAAGAGCGCTCGACATAACAGTCCGACAGCAGAAGTACCTCATAGAAGACTTCAATCAAATTACAACTACCTGGAGGATCGTTGAGTTTATGCAAGTGAGTGAAGTTACTAGTAAGTTCCTGTGGAGGTACTCAATACACAATCATTTATTGCATCCTTAATGTGTACAAAGGTGTTAATCAAGGACCCCGAGGGGCGCTGCAATGGGAGAGGGGCTTTATATTATTGTAAATCAATGTAGTACTTACTATTCATAATAGGTACTGTGTTAGTAGCAGTGTCAACGGAGAAGCGATGCCCTTCACTCGTATACGTTCGGTCATAATCGCTTCATTGTATCGTACGAGTATTATATCTTTGCGTTCATATGTTACGGTATGAGCCTAGAAAACACGGAGTCATGTGACGCTCGGTTGTTTAGCGTACTCCGCAAACAACTTGACATAGATATATAGATAGAATGAGAGCGAAATTTAAGTTACGAATCCACGGGCATACATATATACATACATACATGCGAGCATCCTCTTGAAAATAGTCAGGCCGTTCTATACTATTTTTAATAGGATGTCAGGAAGTTATGTATTGTAAAGATACAAAATATATGGATTTTCCTCGTCTGGTCCAAATATAATAATTTTCCCTAAAATGAGGAGTAATTTAAAAAAGTATGTACCTACTTATACCTGTGATGATTTAACCTCCTGCAATATTTTGCATGTATTTGTACTTATTAATAATTGCATCTTTTTATTGTAAATTGGACTTCTAAATTGCATTAAAACTCTTTTCTATTTAAAAAGGCGAACAGTTGATTAAACAAATTGTATTGGAAAGTTGAAACTTTTGGGGATAAATTATCAGCCTGTACATATTACGTCCCAAAAACACTCTCTCTATATATATATTACAAAATATACCAGTTGAGAATGCGCAAGCTTGCATTGCCAGAGGAACACCTGGCTCGTCAATTATATAACTATTTAATTTTTTTTTCATTTTGTCGGCCATTTTGACCACGTTCCTTAAGAGATAGGAACGGTGTTCCTGAACATTCCTAGTCTACTTTTTTATGCTGAATCCGAATCTGAAGTCAAAATTTGAATATTCGAAAAAAAAACGCACACACAGAGAAACGCACAGAAAAACATATAGATTTCACCACATCACTACACATTTATTGACACACGCTCTTGTCCACGAGTATTAAAAAAACACAACACACAAACTTTCAGAAAAAGCATCAAACAAAAACACCGCAACCGGAAGTGAGCGGGTATACTGAATGGATGTTGCGCCACACCTCAAACAACCCCTGAATGAATGCGTCCACTGTTCGCTTCCACTTCGCTTTTTCAGGAACTGAAAGTAGGTCGGTATAGTAGTTTCATTATTAATAAATTATTTCTTTAAAATTGCATTCCAGAAGTTTGTTCATATCACTAAGAAAGCTAGCGAATGTTATTTGAAGACGAAGCTAGAACGAATACAAGTTTTACGGTTGATAATGTAATTTTGGAACAATTGTACGAGATTGTCTTGGATGCACTTTTAGCAGAGATAAAAGGTACACAGATTGCTTCCTTCAAATATGTATATTTGAGTTCATTAAGTCGGTGTTACCAAATTTATGGAAAGTATTTATGTAACTTGTGTCACATATTTCTTAAAACGCGCAGCTGCCACTGTCGCCACCGCCTGAAATTCGTAGCTCAACTGAGTTACGGCATTATGCTGAGACAGGGACGATACGAATACAAGTTTTACGGTTGATAATGTAATTTTGGAACAATTGTACGAGATTGTCTTGGATGCACTTTTAGCAGAGATAAAAGGTACACAGATTGCTTCCTTCAAATATGTATATTTGAGTTCATTAAGTCGGTGTTACCAAATTTATGGAAAGTATTTATGTAACTTGTGTCACATATTTCTTAAAACGCGCAGCTGCCACTGTCGCCACCGCCTGAAATTCGTAGCTCAACTGAGTTACGGCATTATGCTGAGACAGGGACGATTTTCTGCTGCCTAATTTTGTGGAATTTGGAAAAAAAAAATACAACTTTTATTTTATATTTTACTAGCAACCCGCCCCGGCTTCGCACGGGTTCTTGACAGAAAATATAAAATAGCCTATGTTACTCCAAGGAGATGTAACTTTCGGTAAAATTGTTTGAGTACTTTCTGAGTTAAATCGTAACAAACAAAAAATCAAATAGCTTTTACATTACCGCTTTATAATTTCCAATTTTTTAAAGTATTAAAATGGATATAGTATGTTATGCTTTAGAGATAGACATATGCCACCGCGGACTTTTCTGTAGACCTATATAAGATACACAATTCCTCCATACATTATTTTGTTATATCTCAAGGCATATTATATCTTAGGCAGCGTTTTCGTTGAAAGCTCCCAGACGGCTTATTTTTTTCCGATACCTCCAACAAATATCACTAATATATACAAAAACTTAATAAATTATACACTAAAACCTTCCTCGAGAACCACTCTATCCATTGGTGAAAACAGCATGAAAATCGGTGCAGTAGTTTTTGAGTTTATCGCGATCAGACAGACAGACAGACGCGGCGGAGGACTTTGTTTTATACGAGTATATAAATATAATATAATATAATATAATATAATATAATATAATATAATATAATATAATATAATATAATATAATATAATATAATATAATATAATATAATATAATATAATATAATATAATATAATATAATATAATATAATATAATATAATATAATATAATATAATATAATATAATATAATATAATATAATATAATATAATATAATATAATATAATATAATATAATATAATATAATATAATAATAATATAATATAATATAATAATATAATATGTAGTGATTTATCTTCTTAAGCTTCCCTCTAATTTTGTTGTCCATGTAAAACTATGTAATGTTTTATATTGCAGCAGAATAAACTATTTCTTTCTTCTTTCACCGTCGAAGTGGAGAGACGAGGAGTGCAGGGAACAGTATGAAATGATATAAAATACGTTAAGAAAACTTCTACGCAGTTGAAACCGAAAGCAGAAGGAATACAACGACGGTCGGTAGCGCAATCGTGAATGACGCGGCTTTGACGCCAATGCTCGTGGGTTCGATTCCCACACAGGGCAAACTTTTGTGTGCATGAACATGTCTATTTCTCTCAGTCTAGATGTATTTAAGAGAGAGCTAGGGCGCGTCAAGCAACTCCTCTGGAGAAGTACTTCCACCTCACAGAAAACCTCAACTAAATAACAACTCGCTAGATGGTTGTCGTGTTCCTGCGTGTGAGTGAGGTCACTATGTTAGCAGCAGAGAAAGCATCGCGCGAGTGACACTTAATATATTACAAGCGTTCGTAGACTACGGTAACCGCTTCACATAAGGTGGGCCATATGCTTGTATGCCTTCTGACGTTGTATAAAAAAATGGAACAACTCGCTGTACACAACGCGGCGCTAACACCATTGCTATGAATGGAAGGGTAAGCTGCGTACGGCAAAGAGAACATGGAAGTAGAATACACGTACTTGAGATTCGAGTCTTGCGCAAAATCTGTGGCATAACGCCTGCTGACCGCGTTTTATTTTTGTCAATTTGCCTTTTGTCACATAAGTATTGTTATATTTAAAGCTATTGCATAGCTTTTATCGCGGGCTTTGAGCGCGGCGACCGAATCAAGAAATTCCGTAACGAAAATAAAACCTAACACGCCTACCATGTACCTAGCTGGTTTTTTTTCATAATCATCAGATGATGATGATGATCCGTCGGGTGGCAAACAAGTGTTCAGCCCACCTGATGTGAAACTGTTACACAGCCTATGGACACTTTTAGACTCCGTCGGGTGGCAAACAAGTGTTCAGCCCGCCTGATGTGAAACTGTTACACAGCCTATGGACACTTTTAGACTCCGTCGGGTGGCAAACAATTAAGAAAATTGGTAGAAGACATTTTTTCAACACATTTCAACAACAACCGTCCAGGGAATTATTATTTCATTTTTAAATACATCTCGGTAACGACTTAACCTTGGAAACATAAGCTCCGATAACCAATTTCAATCAGGTGGTTCGTATATTTGTATATCTCCCGATGGTGCATATAAATAAGGACTGCCTTGAAAAATTTAGAGAAATAAAAATATCAAACTTTAAATACAAATACAAATACAAATAATCTTTATTGTGAACTACAGGTAATAAGGTTGTTACAATTTAGCATAGTTCTATTCTGTGTTCTACCATTCAGGCATACAATAATTATTGCTATCTAATTAAATAATGTCATGCATTTTACAAATCCTTGTCAGATAAATAATCATTTATGTCATAGTAACACCTACTTATCAACAGATCATGAAGTTTAGTTTTGAATAATTATGTTAATCTCATTTATGCTACGTATGCTTTCAGGTATTTTATTGTATATTCGAGGCATGTTACAGAAAACACTTTTACTCAATAGCGCAGTCCTCGCTGGATTTAAATATAACTTATTTTTATGTCGATCTCGCGTCTTAAAATTAAAGAATTTAATATTACTTTTGACAAATGAGGCACATTCAAAAATATATAGACTAGGCATTGTCGAGAGATGATACTTCTTGAAATATGACTTACATGAGTCAGTCTGTTTTAAACTATACATGGCTCTGACACATCGTTTTTGTGCTCTAAAAGCAAGGAGTTTGTCTGTGGAATTGCCCCAAAATATTATTCCGTAGCGTAATGTAGAAACAACGTAACCATGGTATGCTGTCAATAGAGCCGATTCATTTACGATTTTGCTCAAGTTATATATGCGTAAGAAAATTTGCTTAGTTTGGTACAGATTTGTTGAATTTGCATTTTCCAATTCAATTTATCGTCAATGATTAAACCTAAGAATTTTGTCGTTTCTGTGTCCTTAATTATTTTACCTAAATAATTTATTTGAAGTTTATTTGAATTAAAATCTGTATTTTGACTGAATTTCATTGATGTCGTTTTATCTAAATTTATTTTCAAATTATTATTATTCAACCAATTGATTATTGATACCAAAGATTCATTTATGTGATTTTCCAGATCATGAGTATTGTCATTTGTAAATAAAATTGTACTATCATCAGCAAATAATGTCATATGATATTTAATTGCAGACGGCAAATCGTTAATGTAAATTAAAAATAATAGAGGCCCCAATATGCTACCTTGTGGGACGCCATAGTTTACCTTTCTACAGTCAGATTGATATTATTCTTCACATTTTGATTTAATATTTATTCTATCGATTTGTGTCGTTTGCTGTCTATCCGCTAGATATGACTTCATTAATTTATGTGCATTTCCTCTAATTCCATAAGCATACAATTTGTTCAATAGTATGGTATGATCGACGTAATCAAATGCTTTCGTCATATCCATGTACAGGGCCATAGTTGGTATCCGACGATCTACATTTGTGTATATTATGTGGAGAAAGTTATACACTGCCTGGTTTATTGATTTATTTTCCCTGAAACCATATTGTTGAGGAACGAGAATATTATTTAGTTCTAGGAAAGAATATAATATTTTATAAATAACTTTCTCGAATATTTTCGCAAATATAGAAATCATAGCCAGAGGTCTATAAAAGTTCATATTTGTTCTGTCTTCTTTTTTAAACAACGGCTTGACAGTAAATATTTTAAGCTTTTCCGGAAATATACCTTTTTCATTAACTAAATTAATTATATAGCTCAGTATCGGTGAAATAATCAC
Source organism: Pyralis farinalis (assembly GCA_947507595.1). NCBI lineage: Eukaryota > Metazoa > Arthropoda > Insecta > Lepidoptera > Pyralidae > Pyralis > Pyralis farinalis. The sequence goes on from OX382263.1 coordinate 7,709,660, forward strand.
TGAGACATCTTTAATTACGATTGTTATTATGTCATCAGAACCTGTACTAGCTGTGTTTTTTAAAGATTGAATTATTTTGTAAATGTCATGCGGTACTGTTGGAGTCATAAAAAATGAATTTAAATTGTTATATAAATTACATTTTATTGCATTATTAGGAATATTTGAATTAGCTGTTATGTTATCTATGAAATAGTTATTAAAAGCAGTGGCAATGTCAAGTGGGTCTGTTATTATTTTGTCATTTACCTTTATTTTATCTATGCAAGTTTTTGGATAATTTAGTTTGGTTTTGTTTATTATTTTCCATGTTGCTTTTGTTTTGTTTAATGATTTTTTTATGTAATAATCATTTTGCGATTTTTGTGTCTGTTTTATTATAGATTTAAAACGTTTAGAGTAAGCTGTATAATCATTTTTATATTTAATATTTGGGTTTTTACGGAATTTCCATAATAGTTCTCTCTTACGTTTGCTGCACATCCTGATACCACGAGAGATCCATTTAGGTCTCATATAATGAAATACTTTCACTTTTACAATTGGGAAGCATAGATCATATAGAAGCTTAAACCAATCGTGAAAAATATTAAAGGCTTTATTTGGATCATTTTCATCGTAAACTTCTTTGAAGCTTAGTTGTCCTAAATTTTTTATAAATTTTAGTCTATTTTCAGTTGAATAGTCTCGCCTCCTTACAAACCAATATTTAAGTGAACAGCTTTTCTTTACGGGACATTTTATTAATTGGGCTGTGTGATCAGAGAGTGCAAGCTCTAATATTTCTCCTTTACAACCCTTAATATTGTGTGCTATATTGTCAATGCATGTGCCGCTTATAATACGAGTAGGTTCTTTGAATTGTAATCTTAAGTTGTGACTATTTATTAAATTACAAAATTCTATAGAATATTTTGTTGATTTTAAAATGTCTATATTAAAATCTCCGCACAGTATAACTTTTTTCTTATTTAACAAAAATTTCTTCAGTACTTTGTCTAATTGAGTAAAAAATGAGTCATAAAGTAGAGTACTCCTATTAGGAATGCGATATATACAAATAATGTAGATTTGGTGATTGATAAGTTCAATGGCCGAGCATTCTATTACATTTGGGATAGACAAATTGACAATATCATCTAGCTGTCTGTACACATGGTAGTTTTTTACTAAGATGCAAGACCCTCCGTATCTATTGTATCTGCTAAAGCAAGAAGTCAGTTTATAGTTAGCTATTCTAAGGTTTTGCATATCATTACTAGTCATATTATGCTCTGTAATACACAATACGTCAACACTTTTTTTATCAGTAGTTAATTCATCCAAGCATACAGTTAATATTTCTGATTTGCCTATTAGTCCATTAATATTTTGGTGCATAACATTTATATAGTTATAGACGAAACAAATGATTACAAACATTACAATTCTTCATTGTATCTGATACCTTCTTATTGAATTCAATATTATCAATCAAATATGCCAAGTCCTTAAACACTATCAATAATCCATATTTGTTTATATTTTCATAGTCATTTAAATACATTGATTTAGAATATGATAAATTTAAATTTGAATCTAAAATATAAGCATATTCGTATGTCAAATTATCATGATATAATAAATTATTAAATATTTCAATTCTCTTATTAAATAAATTTTTGATATTGTTCTTTTTGAGCCGAGACGTTAGAAACAGAGATGGTCTGAAAGAGAGTGTCGGTGTTAAAATTAGAAGAGGCATACTCCGTTGGTTTGAATATGTAGAAACAATGCTGGAAGAAAGAGTTATGAAACAAATATACAACGCGAAAGGAGGAGGATGCAGGAGCCAAGGATAGCCAAGACTTATGTCAAGAGCTATTTTGAAACCGGCAAGCGTGCTATGAATATTAAAGAAGCGAGTGAGGTGAGTAAAGACCGAGTCATGTGGCGCTCGGTCGCCCATTTAGAAAGGGATTTTGCGTGAAGTTATATACAGATAAATAAAATTGGAGTGACTGTTTGTAATATTAAAATAACCGCTTTTTACTAAATGCATATGGATGTATACACGGTACATATACCAAAATGAATATTTTTACAATTTTCGTCTGTCTGTCTGTTTGTTCCGGCTAATCTCTGAAACGGCTGGACCAATTTTGACGGGACTTTCACTGGCAGATAGCTGATGTATTAAGGAGTAACTTAGGCTACTTTTACTTTAGATTTTTTGTTTTTATTAATAAATAAATAATATTCCACGCGGACGAAGTCGCGGGCACAGCTAGTTTATATATAGAGAGATAAGGTCGAAGTTTTAAGAACTTGAAAACGACCCTTTAAATACCGGCGTTAAGTTATTACAACTGCCTGAAACTTTTAGCACAGTTCGCATTATTAGTGACAAGATATAATAACAAAATACATACATATTATCACGCCAATGATCCATTGGAGTAGGCAGAGACTATGGAACGCTAGGTGCACTGATTCAAACAAACCACTCTCGTTTGTCCCAAACTCATCAACTTCTTCATGCATCCTCTTCGGTTTCGGGTGCTTTTGATTTGGCCCTTTTTAACACATCACCAATTTGATATATATATATATATATATATATGTACGTTTGATATATACGGTGGTCCTACCGATATCCCCATTCAATCTTGCCTGATACACTATAATATAACTTGTTAAAAACATGTATACTTAAAAGCTTATAATGATGAATGTTGATTGCCAGCTTAGTGGTATAAAAAAAATCTAGCGGCTAGCTATATATAATACAGCCTGAAAATGTAGGTGACAGTACCTGTAAAATGAAAAGAAACCTAAACTGAAGAACTTTGCAGCGTGTTTCACGAAAATTCAAAGCTATTTCTGAACAAATTTACCTTTATTCGAAAACATAGTTGAAGCTCTACCCGCTCTAGATTGCAGCTATTTCATTTCTGCACGACAAAAATAATATTGAAACTAAATTACATACAACAGTGAGAATTCTCCTTGATGTATCTTTGTAAATATATATGATAAATCTATTACGTACATTTGTTTACAAATAAATCATGTCTTTTTTTTATATACAACTAGGCAAACAAGCATGCGGCCCGCATCAGATGGTACGCGGTCACCGCAGTCTATTGACGCTCGCAACACCACAGGGATGTTACTCGCGCGCTGCTAATCTTGCTGCTAATCTGTTTCGTCACAGTACCCAGTAATTTCTCAGCCATATCTCACCCTTCAAACCGGAACACTTTTATATAAATATAGCTGCTTGGCGGTAGAAATAGTTGGGACACAGGTACCTATGCAGACGACTTTTGTACAAAGTCCCCCTCTGGTGAATATGTCAATAATAAAGGGTTCATATTACATTAAATATCCTTTCACCTTGGGTAGAACAAGGGCACAATTGTACCCTTACGTTAACAAAACAATAAAAAAAAAACGGGTTGCACTCCGGGAGTGCCGGCAGAAGTGAAAACTTGAACATGCGGACCAAACAGCGATGTTGATAAACTACGTTGAACGAAACGCGTAAGCGCCAAGAATTTCCTTTGGGGTTGCACTCCGGGAGTGCCGGCAGAAGTGAAAACTTGAACATTAACATTGTGCATCTATACAGATAAATAAAATTGGAGTGTCTGTTTGTAATATTAAAATAACCGCTTTTTACTAAATGCATATGGATGTGGTACATATACCAAAATGAATATTTTTACAATTTTTGTCTGTCTGTCTGTCTGTTTGTTCCGGCTAATCTCTGAAACGACTGGACTGATTTTGACGGGACTTTTACTGGCAGATACTTGATGTAATAAGGAGTAACTTAGGCTATTTCCATTTTAGATATTTTATTTATTTTTATTAATATAAATAAATAATAAAAATTAAACTATTCAGCGCGGACGAAGTCGCGGGCACAGTTTTAATAGAAAAGTGATAGAAATTAAATGAAATTATGTATTGTATCGCATATATATGTGAGTAGAGTAGAAAAAAATGTTGTCAAACCCAAGCTTATCTCCACGTGATGTACCCTAATAAATAATAAACAAGTCTCTGGAGAGAGATGGTAAAAGAAAGAGGCAGAGCGGGTCGATGCAGACCGACCGGCCTTCATAAAAAGCAAATAAATAACAACTCCCTGAAGCATTTGACGATTCTTTTGATGAGGTCGGTGACGTAGTGGCGAAACGCGTTGTTACGTTACATTGACACCAAACATAAATTTAGTGGCACATGCGAGGATTCGAACCGGTGGCCTGTTGTTCACTAGGCCGGTTCTTTATCCACTGGGCTATCACTGCTTACAAAAGCTATCTTATATCAACAAGGAACACAACTATTTCTGTAATATCCTATGAAGATTTCCTATAACAGACTACATTGTACCTTCTCCTAACTGAAATTGGATCTAATTTTCTTCATTCCATTTTTATGCGCCAACTCGGACTTAAAGCTTTCCCGTGAGATGAATTTAAAAATATACCGTCTCTTTTCTTTGTATGTAATAATGAGTCAGCTTTCTCTTTCGTCGGAGTTTTTGACAAAGTCTAAACAAGTGGCCTCGTAGAATGAAATTGGCTACAATCTTTGTTGTGATATGAAATTTTTGAGCACTGTTTAAATGTTGCAAGTTTTTACTGACTTTAACCGTGACTGTTGGGAATAGAGTTCTTTTTTGTTTTTGTTGTGATTTACTCTTGGGAACACAACAATGCTTTTTGAAGTGATAACTTCTTATGGGAGGGTAAACCGCTTCGGTACGTAACGCGTTACGGCGCAAGTCTGTATTCCCTTTCTCTCACGCATACGGCAGCGGTAGGCAGGCTCAATTGTAACTAAGAATAAAATATATGTTATAATCAATAAAATATTTTATTAATAAATAACCTTTCCTTACATTATCATATTAATATACATAAAATTTAAGTAATAACCTAAGCTTTTCTCAAGTTAACAATTTCAATATAAAATAGTTATTAGATTAGATTAAGTTATCACTTCTGTCGGGCGTCCCGAGGCGCACACGTTTTTTTTATACAACGTAGGAAGGCATACAAGCATACGGTCCACCTGATGTAAAGTGGTTACGGTAGGTACGGCTATACACACTTTTAATACATTAAGTATCACTTGAGTATCACTTGATGCTGCTAACACAGCAACTCCATCGGAGCTTACTGGTGACCCCAGTCACACGTTGGAACACAACAATCCTATGGGAAGTTGTTATTTGGCTGCGGTTTTCTGTGGAGTGGAGGTACTACCCCATGCTTTGATGCTGTTATTAAAAATCCCAAACCAAGACAAAAATACATGTCCATGCACAGAAATGTTTGTCTTGTGCGGGAATCGAACCTACGAGCGTCCGTGTCAATGTCGCCTCATTCACGACTGCGCCACCAAGCTCGTAATTGGTGGCGGAAGCACACAAAGCAGGTTAGATCAATTTGCATGTAAATTTGACTTTCGCAAAATAACACCTACCGCCATAAGAAGAGGCAGAGACTACCGGAGCAGCCATGGCAGCGTCGGCATGTTGCATCTACTAACGTTATTGAGTGGGTGCCGGCCGGCGCTACTCTGCGTGGATTAATTGGTGGCGGAAGCACACAAAGCAGGTTAATCAAATTGCATATAAAAAAAGTCCGTCAAAGTTCGCCTTCAAAAAATCTCAAACAAAACAAACAAAAACATCTAACTCAGTCGGTTTTTATTTTTGGGTTATCGTCCAAGAATAAGAAAACGACCCTTCAGTAATCGGCTTCGAGTTGTTACAGAAACTGCCTGAAACTTTCAGGATGGTTTGTGTTATTAGTAAGGGAGTGTTCTTGACCGCAAACCTTGAAGCCAAAAGTTTCGAGTCCAAATGGTAATTCTAAATGATCATTCATATTAACTGACACCTTGAGAAGCAGTGACATAACCGGAAATACACGCAGTGAGGCTACCAGTAAGCTCCCATGGGGTTGCTGTGTAAGCAGCAGAGGGGGCATCGCCCGGGTGATACTTAATATATCTCAAGCGTTAATAGGCTATGGTACCCGCTTTATATCAGCTAGGCTGTATGCTTGTACGCATCCCGACGTTGTATAAAAAAAAAATGATCAGAGAGATAGATAGAGTGCCTTCAGGCAGCCGAGATAGAGTATGTCAATAAATATTCAGGCGAGCATGAAATATTTTTATAGAGTATAGTAGTATAATTTTGGTTTTTTTTTATACAACGTCAGGCTTACAAGCATACGGTCCTGCTGATGGAAACTGGTTACTGCAGCTTAGGAACGCTGTATCATTAGCGCGATGCCACTGCTGCTAACACAGCAATTCCTTAGGAACTATCTGGTCCCCTCACTCACACGCAGAAACACAACATCCCTCTAAAGTATCAGTCGCGCGATGCTACCTCTGCTGCTAACACAGCAACTCCGTAGGAGTTATCTGGTGTCACTCACACGCAGGAATACTGCAACCCTATAGGGAGTTGTTGTTTGGCTGCGGTTTTCTGTGAGGTGGAATTACTTCCCCAGACGGGCTGGTTTGATGCGCACTACCTCTCTTAAAAATGCGCAAACCAACACAGACAGACATGTTCATTTTACACAAATGTTTCACCTGTGTGGGATTCAACCTATAAGCGTTAGTGTCAAAGTAACGTAACAGCGCGTTTCGCCACCTCACCACCGATCTCATCATAGTATATAATATATCCATTCCGTATATTATCCATTCGTGCACTCCTCACATCTACCTTAACATTTCCATCTCCGGTACGTGGCATTTTTTATATATTTTGAATTATCATATCTTAACATATAAAAAAGGTGTTGAAATATAATGTAGAAAGACGAGTGAGTGCTTGGAATAGCGTGAATGGAGCGTCGGGGAAACTTGTTGATAGTAAAAACTTGATCCAGAAGGCTGGTCGCTATACACAGTGCAGTGCTGGCCACAACGCTTACTTATGAAAGCGAGAGCTGGGTGTGGCAAAGAGAGCATGAAAGTAGGATAAACTCGGTCGAAATGCGAGCGTTGTGCAAAATTTGTGGCGCAACGGTTGCTGACCGCGTTCGTAATGATGAAGTAAGAAAGATAGTTGGTCTGACAGAGAGTGGCGGTGTAAAAATAAGAAAACGCATGCTTTGTTGGTTCGGACATGTAAGAAGAATGCAGGATGAAAGAATGACGAAGCAAATATACAACGCAAAATTGGAAGGATGTAGGAGCCGAGGAACGCCAAGACTTATCTACCATGACCAAATTGATCGTGTTCTATCACAAGGTGATGTCAGGAGCCTTATAGAGCGTCCATGAGAAGAGCAATGGATGTTAAAGACGAGTGAGGTGGGTAAGGATCTAGTCATGTGGGAGCGGAGCAGAGGGTACCGAGCGACCCTCTGCCTACCCCGCAAGGGATTTGGCGTGAAGTTATAGATAGATAGAAATATGATGCGGCATGCTCCTTTGGTATGGACAAGTAGAAGTAATGCCAAAGAATATAATTACGAAACGGATATACAACGAAAAAGTGACAGGATGTTAGAATCTGAGGGAGGCCTGACCTTGACTTGACTCACCTTCTTCTTAGCGTCGTCCCGTAGTTCCTAATCCAATAGGATTGGTGGGCTCCGCTACCTAAAACTAAGGATTTAGCAAAGAAACTATATTTTACATAGAGTAACTGCCATCTGACGTCCGCAATCAGGTGGGGTCGTATGCTTGTATACCTCCCGACGTAGTATAAGAAAAGGTATAGATAGGAATAGATCCTAAAATAACATTTGGCATATACGAAACGTTATCCAACTTGTCCAAAAAGTGAGTAATATATTGGATAACGGGACCTTTTCGATTGACCTCTGATTGGGGTCAGATATGGAGCATGCGGCGTAAAATAACTTGGATATTGGCTTAAAATGTCTTGGATATTTTCGTTTCCTTATATAATGAAATCGTCTTTCGCAATGCTATTTATGTATTTGATAAGTCCAACACCAAGGTTTGTGGATTCGATTTCCACACAAGACAAAAAAATTGTGTCATACACGTATGTATGCCCTGATATAGCTTTTATTATGAGACGTTGAGCGCAACATAGCAGTCCGACTGAAGCCACATACATAGTAACTCGCTCGTGTTCCTGCGTGTGAGTGAGGTTACTAGTAATCTATTGAAGAACTGGTGCATTAGCAGCAGGGACGCGTGTGATAGATACTTCTCAGATTGCAAGTGTTGACTGACTACGATTTTAGTGACTTAATACTTTATATCAGGAAAGGCGTACGCTTGCATGCCTCCCGAGGTTATTTTTATATCAAACACAGAGACAAAATACTCGTATCACGGTGGTGGTTAGTGATTATCTATGTCCATCTGTTTACCAATCTTTTGAAGGAATCATAAACTTTTTTTTGTATGAATCCATGTTGTATTTGTTTGGGAAAACCTCTGAGATAAATTAACTCCACAACATAACCGTCTTAACAACACCATACAAATAAGTCTCGAATTCTTTAAACAAAGGTCACGAAAGTGCTATGGATTGAAATTTGAATTGGGAAATAGTTCTTTTGAACTCTTCTGAACCTAGTTTATAAGACATGTACAGAAAAAGTTTTTTTTTTTATCAAAACAATGTCCAATACTTCATTTAATCAAAGATGTACCTGCTTTTAATTAAAATAATTTTCTCATATTTTGTACCTGTACGGTGCATTTGTATGACAACTGTTCTCGTAGCAGCGTAAGCGCTTCACGGTATGTGAGCCTTTCGCCCATAGTTAATACAGTTCGTATGTTAGCAATCAAGACATCGTATGTACTCCAAAATCTATCAAATCAATGAATAAATAAATATTGTCGGACAAATTACACAGCGCCATCTAGCCCCAAAGTAAGCGAAGCTTGTGTTATGGTTACTAGACAACTGATAAACATACGTATATACATTTTTTTTTTTTGTAAATACATACTTATTATACATAGAAAATACCCAGACCAAGACAAACAGATATGTTCATGCACACAAATGTTTGTACTATGTGGGAATCGAACCCACGAGCGTTGGTGTCAAAGTAGCGTAACAACGCGTTTGACCACTGCACCACCGAGCTCGTCAAATCATATTAAACTTTATATACGAGTATCATCATCAGCATATCAAAACATCCATGTTCACTCAGTAATAAGTTGGAACAATATAGTCAATTTCCAGTAGATAAATCAGTGTATGAGAGCTCGATGGCGTTGTTGCGCGTGTCATTCAACCGAACACGCAGGTTAAGCAACGTCGACCGCAGCCTGTCTATGGATGGGGTTTTATCTATCTCGAGTTTCTCCAAGCTTCGGAGGGCACGTCAAACCGTCGGTCCCGGCTGTTGTCGTGTCAGTGACCCTCGGGCGGCTTGAAAACACTGGCATCCGCATTTGAGCAGCGTGGTCAAGTATGTTCAAAGCCCTTCGGTTGAAGGGAGACCCGTATCCCTGCAGTGGGATGAGTAAGAGTTGATGTGGAAATCAGTGTATCATTTCTGTCAGAATCAAGACATGAACTAAGTATGTGTGTGGTTATCAGTAAACTGTACAGTATATAAAGCGAGAACTTGATAAGTAACTAAGGCTATTTATCTTATGTATTTGTATATCTTTAATTCAGTTCCCTTGCGGGGTAGGCAGAGGGAACCGAGCGCCACGTGACTCGATCCTTACATATCTCACTTGCTACTTTAGCATTCATTGCTCTTATACACGCTCGCCTTCTGATAAAACACGATGAGTTGTCATGTCAGGTAAGTCTTGGCATTCCTCAGCTCCTACATCCTTTTACTTTCGCATTGTATATCTTTTATCTTTTACTTATTGTTTATCTTAATTACGTGTTTTTGATTAAAACAATAGCTAATACTTCGGTTAAACAAACTTTTATTTATCACCTTTTGCCGTTCCTCCCCTCGCAACTAATACAAAAAGAATAGCTTTGTCATTAGAGGTTCTTGGTATATTAATAGGATATACGACAAGAACAGTGACTTATTAGAAGCTTTTATTTAACTTGCAATGTTTGTACGAGTATGTTCGGGTCAAATCTTGCAAATCCAATTTGACCCACTTCCCAGCATTAAATCGTGCTGAAATTTGGTACATATATGTAACTTGGATGACAATGCAGTCATCTGGTACCATCGTGTTGGTCTGATGATGAAAAAAAGCGGAAAGTGGTCATTGGAACTAATGAATGCGGTAACATAACCCCATCGTGTTTGGGTTCTTTGGAATGGTCTTGATAAATACTATAACTCTAAGTGACATTCTTGGTCTGATGATGGAGACGAAAGGTGGACATAGGAACTCCTATAATACACATGGTAATATTGCCAGACAAGAAAATTCCGTCCTACAATTTTCTATAATAAAGGATATTATCCGTTTTTCACAAATATCTTTTATATTTGTGAATTCCTTTCTGTAATATGTTGATCGGGTGGTAGATATAAAATATGTATGTGTCTCCTACCTACCATCGGGCAGTCGAGAATAAATGGCCGTCTAGAGTACACACGTATTTCATTGTGCTCCCTAAACTATTACACTTTCAAATACCATTTTTCACAAATATCCTTTATATTTGTGAAAAACGAAGAAAACAAAGTAACATTGAGAACGCAGAATTCCAGAACTGCGGTAGCAACAAGAAAAATTAAATTAATGAAAGCAAAGATACGTAAACGATACGTAAGAAGAGCGCCAGTTATCTCAGCTATACTCGACTAGAGGGCGGCACTTAGCAAGACTGAAAGCGATCGAATATTTATGGGTTAACAGATGACGCTGGTAGTGCCGAAATTTGCATTACCACGCAAGTGTACATTTGCACCGTAACAGTGTACCCGTGTTTGAGCTCATTTGATTTGTCTTGATGGGTACTTTTACTCCTAGAGCGGCCTCATAAATAAAAGCTTGTCGCAAAAATATGATTTTTGTTTATAACTTATTTTATAGTAGCGTCGGCTATATTCGTAAACACATTGTAAACGAGACGTTTAGTGACGACTTTATACGTAAGAACCTGACTATTTATCTTTTTAATTACCTTACCAATCACATGTTTTTTAATCAAAACAATATGTAATAACGCGTTTTTTAATCACTACAACAATCTACTACTTCGATTAATTCAATCATAGTCTACTTTTATTTATCAACCTTTGTCATTCCTCGACACGGAACTAATACAAAAAGAATAGCTTTTTCATTAGCGCTCCTTCGTATTTTAATGAGACATGGGACAAGAACATCAAAAGAGAAGTAGGGCGCATCAAAGCAGCCCGTCTGGGAAAGTACCTCCACCTCACAAAAAACCGCAGCAAAATAACAACTCCCTAGAGGGTTGTTGTGTTCGTGCGTGTGAGTGAGATCACCAGTATGCTCCTAAGGAGTTGCTGTGTAAGCAGCAGAGGAGGCATCGCGCGAGTGATATATGTTACAGGCGTTAATAGGCTACGGTAACTGCTTTACATCAGGTGGACCGGATGCTTGTATGCCTCCCGACATTGTATAAAAAAAATACCTATCAAATTGTCTTCATATTGAAAAGGTGAAAAGAATATTATTTTGTTTTATTAGAAAAGCTTATAGCTTTCATATCATCGAGAGCTCGATGGCATCGTTGCGCGTGTCATTCTAACCAAACACACAGGTTAAGCAATGTCAACCGCAGCCTGTCTATGGATAGTCTTGTGTGGGAATCGAACCCACGAGCGTTGGTGTCAAAGTTGCGTCTTTCACGGCTGAGCCACTGAGCTCGTCAAACGAGGTAAGGTACCTGAGACTACTACTTAAATACGTATTTTTTAATTAAAACAATGTCTAATACTTCAATTATTTAAAGCTGTACCTAATTTTAATTAAAACATTCTTCATAGTAATATATAGCCTATAGGTACTAGGTTACTAATATCTAAGTGTACCTATAGGTATATACAGAAGATTTACACGGCGATTCAAAACAGGATAGTAATTTATACATATATAGTGATGTTCGTTATAATAAGTAAGGACCTAAGACTTATTATTCTAATCTTATTATTTATCACGTATTTTTTTAATTAAAAAAAAAACATAATTTAGGCGTCCTGGGGGTAGAAAATAGTTACACGGAAGTGGGGACTGGGTCATAATTACCTAAATAGGTAATAATAGTAATCATAATTACCCAAATAGGTAGTAATAAATAATATACAACATCGAAAGGCATACAGTTACCGTAGCCTATGAACGCTTGTAATACATTAAGTATCACTCGCGCGATGCCACCTCTGCTGCTAACACAGCAACTCCTTAGAAGCTTACTGGTGACCTCGTTGACACACACGAACACAAAAACTTCCTAGGGAATTGTTATTTTGCTGCGGTTTTCGTGAAGTGGAGGTAGGTACTTCACCAGACGGGCTGCTTTGATGCGCCCTACGTCTCTTATATTTTATAGTAATAAACTTAAGACTATTTTGCCTTATTTATCATTTCTTATCTTCCTATCGTGTATTTCCTGTCCTTGTATCTATTTAACGTTAAATGGAACTGCGCAATGTCGAAATTGGGAAAATTTGGGTACAATCGAATGATATAGGCTAGCACCTTCTATTGGCATAGATACCCAAATTTAGGCCCTTGGGTGGTTGAATAAAGCAATTATTGTGTCGTGAGGATCCGAAGCGATAGCAATTTTGGACCCTTGGACCTTATAATAAATTAGTTAGAGTATCGATTGTATTCAAGTGGAACTAAGAACTTGATTGGGTGTGTATTCTATTTATGTACCTACTCAAGTAATTCTTAAGAGGATATCTACGGATCCACTGGTGACACTCAGCTAAAAAATAAATAGACTGCAGAACACAAGTAAATAAAAATCTTGTTTTTTTTTTTCAGAACCAGAATCATTTATTTACATAAGATATGGTTATACAGGTTGCGGTATTAGATGTATACTTAGTCTGGCCATAAATACTGTTACAATTAAAAATAAACAAAATATTACATTTGAATTTAGAATCTGTCATTTTTATATGATTGCTCATTGAATTTTCTCGTTTTGGTGCCAATACATTGTACAATATTTTGCGATATTAAAATGGAGTGGGGTGATAAAGAGAACCGAATCGCTGTGATTACATTACACAAAGTAGGTATGGAGCCAAATGCAATTTTTAAAACTCTCCATACGCTTGGTATTAGTAAAATGTTTGTATACCGGGCTATTAATAGGTACAATGAGACCTCCTGTGTTTGTGACAGAAAAAGATCTGGCCGTCCACGTAGTGTTCGTACAAAAAAGGTGGTCAAAGCAGTAAGGGAAAAAATTCGAAGAAATCCTGTCCGAAAGCAAAAGATTTTATCTCGGGAGAATGAAGATAGCACCTAGAACCATGTCGCGTATTTTAAAAGATGACTTAGGACTTGCAGCCTATAAGAGACATACTGATCATTTCTTAACTGATAATTTAAAAAAGAATAGGGTGGTTAAATCGAAACAACTACTGAAGCGGTACGCAAAGGGAGGTCACAGAAAAAAATTGTTTACGGATGAGAAAAATTTTATAATTAAGCAACATTTTAACAAACAAAATGACCGTATTTATGCTCAAAGCTCTAAGGAAGCTTCCTAATTAGTCGACAGAGTGCAACGTGGGCACTATCCGACTTCAGTGATGGTTTGGTGGGGTATTAGCTATGAAGGAGTGACTGAGCCATACTTTTGTGAAAAAGGTATCAAAACATCGGCACAAGTGTATCAAGATACCATTCTTGAGAAGGCAGTGAAGCCCCTTAACAACACCATTTTCAATAACCAAGAATGGTCCTTCCAGCAAGACTCGGCGCCGGGTCATAAAGCTCGGTCTACGCAGTCTTGGTTGGAAACGAACTTCATCAGAGCTGAAGACTGGCCGTCGTCTAGTCCCGATCTTAATCCGCTGGATTATGATTTATGGTCAGTTTTAGAGAGTACGGCTTGCTCTAAACGCCATGATAATTTGGAGTCCCTAAAACAATCCGTACAATTGGCAGTGAAGAATTTTCCCATGGAAAGGCGTGCTTCTATTGATAACTGGCCCCAACGTTTAAAGGACTGTATGGGAGCCAATGGAGACCACTTCGAATAAGCTTTTTATATTTTAAATTGTTTTATATTTATGTATTAAACTAACACACTGTAAAAGTAATAAATGTTATTTGTAATAGAATTTTTTTTTTCTTTGTTTCAGTATTTATGGCAAGACTAGGTATATTAGGTACACATATATTGCCGAACTCGTCGGCATACAAAAATAATCGGTCATATGTTATTAGACATTATCAACAGTAGAATTAAGAGTAGGTATTATATATAATTATTAATTGTCAGAAATTACAATGTCATATTAAGATAGTCAATTTTATTCTTTGATTTAGTATTTTATTCTTAGATTTAGTCATTTATATGTCAAAAGTTCATTAACTGAGTAAATTCTTTCGGCTGATAGGAATTTGTATAGCTTTTTATTGATTTTTTTGTTGGTCTTTTATGAGTTGTGCTGTTTTGTTGTAAAGTTTCGTACACATACCATAAGTATTTCTTAAATACAGTGCCGTCCTTGGAATTTGTGGCAAAACAAACATATTATTACCTTTTTTGTTCTGTTAATTTTTTTTTTTTTATATACAAGCTTACGCTATACGCTTAGTTGTATCGATATAGCAATTTAATTAATCTATATATGTGTCTATAGATTGAGGCTAAATCCCTTACGAGGTAGGCAGAGGGAACCGAGCGCCACATGACTCGGTCCTACACACCTCACTCGCTACTTTAACGAAAAACTCTTATTAAACAGCATTAATTCAGTAGGCAGGCAGCCGAGTTATGGAGTGACAGCTGTCAGACCTCCAGAATCCATAGGGAAAACCAGATCTTTCTCAGTTTAAGTCACATTATCATTTTGAAATATAATTTCTTGGATGTACGGGTTGGCTCACAATGTTTTTCTTCACCGCCGCCGAGCAAGTGATAATCTATACTAATGTACAAAGCAAAAGAAGTTGTTTGTGTGTTTGAACGCGCTGATCTCTGGAAATACCAGCCGGAATTGAAAAAATATTTTTGCCTTTGATAGCACAATTCATGAGGAAGGTTACAAGTTACATTTAACACCACTATACAACCCTTAAAAGCCGAGGTAAAAGAATGAAAGTAGAAAGCCGCTTTTTTACGGGATAAGTCCTAGAACTATTTTTTTTTACACTACGTCTGAAGGCATACAAGCATACGGCCCACCTGATGTAAAGCGGATACCGTAGCTTATCAACGCTTGCGATTAAGCATCAGTCGCGCGATGCCTCCTCTGCTGCTTACACAGCAATTTGGCTGTGGTATTCTGTGAGGTGGAGGTACCTCCCCAGACGGGCTGCTTTGATGCGCCCTACCTCTTTTAAAACTAGTTACTAATATGTAAGTATGCCAGGATTCAAACCAGGGAACATTGGTTAATAGGTGGATTATTCATCCTCTGGGCTATCTCCATGGCCCTAATGACGATGTAGTGCAATTTATCTCGAGATTTTGTGTGACGAAACTTTTAAATGAATGTGTTATTTAATTGCCCCTTCCTAACTCGACCTGTGAAACACAGGCTGTACCTATATATAACGAACAAATTAAACCCAACGGTTAACATACTGCCTTTATTACGGCGTCCATGCTCCATCCATTCAACGCAGTACATGTCCTACATTTAGGTCATGAACTAACGAAAGAGTGCCTACGGGTATATACATAAGATTTACACGCCGATTCAAAAACAGATAGTAATTTATATGTACGAGGGTCATTTGAAAAGTTCTTAGCCTAACATACTTAATGAAACCACACGATTTTGAGTTTATTTTTATTTTTCAACATACTCTCCTCCGAGCTCAAAACACTTTTTCCATCGACCCGTTAAGGCTTCGATACCCGTTTTAAAAAAATCTTCGTCTAACTCCTCAAAATAAGCGTCCACGGCGGCTATGACCTCTTCATTTGTAAAAAAATGTTTACCACCTAAAAATTTTTTCAGCTTTGGGAACAGATAAAAGTCGGACGATGCTAAATCCGGTGAATATGGGGGATGAGGTAACAATTCGAAGCCACGTTGATTTCTGCCATGGATTGCACAGAGGTGTGAACGGGCGCATTGTCCTGACGAAACAAGACTTTTCTTCTCAATAAACCTGGACGTTTTTCTTTAATTTCTTCTCTCAAACGACGCAACAGGTTGCAATAGTAATCGGAGTTTATTGTTTCACCCTTTTTTAAATAATCTACGAGAATTATACAATTTGCATCCCAAAAAACGGATGCCATGACTTTGCCCGCCGTTAAAACCACCTTTGCCTTCTTTGGGGTGGGCGATCCTGCTCTTTTCCATTGTTTCGACTGTTCTTTTGTCTCGGGTGTATTGTGGTGAACCCAGGTTTCATCCATGGTTATAAATCTTTCAACAAATTCTATTGGGTCAGCTTCATATAACACTAAACAGTCGCGAGAAGTTGTGAGTCGGTTGCGTTTTTGTTCCACTGAAAGCAGTCGCGGTACCCACCGCGCAGACACCTTAGAGAATCCAAGTTCAGTAGTAATATATGATGTCTTCGCTCAGATAAGATGCCTACAGTCTTAGCTATCTCCTCGACAGTCAATCTTCGATCAGATAAAATTAAATCACAGATTTTTTCTTTGTTTTGATCAGTGGAAGCAGTCGAAGGCCGGCCACTACGGGGCTCATCTAGAATGGTCTCCCGACCACGTTTAAACTCTGCCACCCAGTTTTTAACAGTCGCATACGAAGGAGCGGACTCACCCAAAGTAGCAGACATGTCTTCATGTATAGCTTTTGGAGTTAAACCTTTCAAATTCAGGTATTTTATCACTGCACGATGTTCAATTTTATCCATTTTCAAAAATAGCTCTTACTTGACTTACGGTATCACGTGTAAACGAACAATGAGTTACTGTGAATAAACTAAACTGTGCATACTTGTTGCTAAATAATGTAACTACAAAATGAGGGTAGTTATAAAAAAAACCAATGACTTTAACCATGTTAGGCTAAAAACTTTTCAAATGACCCTTATATAGATAGGTATCTTATCCAATTACTTTAAATTAGCAATTCTTATATATTGTTCTTTTTACAGGAAAAGCACATACATATCATCACGCCTGTCTCCCATTGGGGTAGGCAGAGACTATGGAACGTCAGGTGCACCGAATCAAACATATGTCTCTTACTTCCACACTCATCAACCTTTTCATGCTTGCTCTTCGGGTTTGGTTCTTTGATTTGGCCCTTTTTTTGACCAATTTGAAAATCACCTATATACGTAAAAAGCACAACTTATGTAAATACAAAATTTGATTGAAATCGCTAGATCTGGCTAGAATCTCTGGTACTACCAGTTGGAAGGAGTTAAGGAAGGTTGGGTGTTCAATATCGCTATATGATTCTGAGAAGCCGAGGAAAACGAAACAAAGTAGAAAACTGCTTTTTCTACGCAATACCGGGCATACACGCGAAAAAAATCGCGTAGTGAAGCCAGTATTTCTTATACAAACTAATATTATGAAGAAATAGATATATCTTCAAATTATTCGAATCCGAACTTTCGTTAAAATGTTACATATATATTATATTTCGTGTATCTTGAAAACGACTCTAAAGAATGTTAAAAAAAATGAGTGTGCTTTAGACCACACGACTGAAGTAAAACTTCTTTAGCTCCATAGTGTGATACAGACAATAGGCCTGCACTGTGTCTTATATATACGAAACTTAACTCGCTATGAGAGAAAGAGAGAAAGAAAATGTATGCTCGCACCTCTCTCTCTCTTGCCCTTACAGTAATATACGAAACGTAACTCTCTCTCTTTCTATCTTCACTAACTTACATCTCCCTCTCAACTTCTGTTCGCCTCGCCCGATCACACTTTTCGTAAGGCTCTTGTCACGCATTCACCAGCTTACTCCCCAAGTCAAGCGTGCGTAAAGAAGTTTTACTTCAAAAAGCGAGTGATACATGTAAGGATTGAGTTACGTGGCGCTCAGTGCTCTCTGCCTACCCTGCAAGGGATTTGGTGTGAAGTTATAGACTAACGATTTAGATTGAATTTAGTATTTTGATAAGCCTTTGCTAAAAAATGTTCAACCAGATGTATTTGCTGTACATAAAAAAATATAGAAACTCCGAATGAAGTTCGGTTGTCCAGGCATTGTCGGTTATTCATTTCACTGTTCATTTTAAATGTATTTTTATACCAATAAGGAGGAAAACAAGTGTATAACCTGATGTCAAAGAGTTGCTTTCGCCTATGGAGAATTGCAACTCCAGATATATTAGGATTGGGACCATAGAGCGATTGTCGTCACTCCTCTACAACCTAAAGGGAAACTAAAACTTTCTTGGTCACCCGTCTTTCGAAATATAATTAATTGGACATGCGGGTTTCCTCTTGAAGTTTTCCTTCGCTGTCGAGAATAAGTGATAATTACTTATACTTAATTTGTTGTAGTACCTATGTACTCACCAGAATTCACTTTCTCACTCTCAAAGAAAGAGAGTGGGTCTGAAAGTAAGTCTATCTATCTATAACTTCACGCCAAATCCCTTGCGGGGTAGGCAGAGAGAACCGAGCCCCACGTGACTCGATTCTTACATATCTCACTCGCTTCTTTAACATTCATTGCTCTTCTCATGCACGCTCGCCGGTTTCTAGGGCTCCTGACATCACCTTCTGATAGAACATGACCAATTTGGTCATGGTAGGTAAGTCTTGGCCTTCCCCGGCTCCTACATCCTTCCACTTTTGCATTGTATATCTGCTTCGTCATTCTTTCATCTTGCATTCTTTCTACATGCCCGTCTGAAAGTAAGTGTCGGTGTTAATATAAGAAAAGGTATGCTCCGTTGATTCAGTCATGTAGGAAGAATACAGATGAAAGAATAACATAGCAGATATACAATGCCAATGTGGAAGGATGTAGGAGCGGAGGAAGACCAAGAATAACCTACCATGACCAAGTTTTACCGGAAGCTGATGTAAGGAGCGCTAGGAACCGGCGAGTGTGCATGAAAAAAGCTATGAATATTAAAGAAGCGAGTGAGGTGTGTAAGGACCCCGTCTTATGACGCTCGATTAACTCTGCCTACCCCATGGCGTGAAGATAGTAGTGATAATCTAATGAAAATAACTTCGCCTAATAAATTATTTCCATTTCCACTAGACTATCACTAGTCTTAATTATTTTAAACTAGCGGATACGCGGCCTGTGCTAGTAGCAACGCTAAAAAAGAAACACATTTTATTTATTCTATTGGAATTTTTTTTCGGCTTTTCCTATATAAAAATGTTCAACCTCATCAAAGTATGGCGTTACTCGCAAAAAAATTAAAAACATTAGTGTGAAGTTGGCCGCTTGCTCCAGAGGTGGAGGTGACAAATCTTTATGTTTACACATTTACAGAAAAAACTCCGAAGTCAATAAATTTCCAAAATTTTGTTCATTAATTAACTTTCTTACTTTGTTATATGTTTAGCGGATAAACAATATTTTGAGTTTTTTCTGTAAGTGTGTAAACGTAGCCAACTTCACACTACTGTTTTTAATTAATTTGCGAGTAACGTCACTCTTTGATGAGGTTGAACATTTTTGTATGGGAAAAGTTGAAAATCGACTTCATGAAAGGACCGAGTGTACCTAGTGCATTATTTTAGTGGTATAAAACCATCTTCGCGTTATTGCCTTTCAAATGAAACCGGGTTGGAGCACATGCGTTCAATGATTTCAAAGTTTGTACAAACATTTTTTGTTTTTTATATATATACGACACCAACCCTTACTCATCCCACTGCAGGGATACGGATCTCCCTACAACCGAAGAGGTTTAAAGCATACGCCACCACGCTGCTCAAATGCGGATTGGCGGAGTCCAGTGTTTTCAAGCGGCCCGAGGGCCAACGTCTTAGCTTAACGACTGTCATCTATCTACAACAGCCGGGACCGATGGCTTAACGTGCCCTCTAACACACGGAGAAACTCGATATAGAACAATCCATCTATAGACAGGCTGCGGTCGACGTTGCTTAACCTTTGTGTTTGGTTAGAATGATACGCGCAACGACGCCATCGAGCTCTCTCTTTATATATATATATATACCTATAGACTATTCCCTTGATAAATCACCACGTAAACGTAACGTAACATAGCTTATTGGGGATTGATTTTCAATAAACTGATACAATTATTTCGGTACTCAACTGTACTTATCTACCAATCTGACATACTGTACTTAATGAGCTGCTAAGTTCAATGGATCTGATCACATAGCGTTTTAGGTCGAGTTTCCGCGAGCGAGTGATATATATCACTCTGAATGCATATCGACACAAGATACGGGCGGATAATGTGATTCATTTCGTTCATTCCAAGCTGGGTTATGTCTGATTCAGTTTGAGATAGGACTCAAAGGGAAGGCAATAGTGATGGCCGTAATATATTTAACCGACACAAAAAGGAGGAGGTATGAAAAATGATAGCCCAGTGGATAACGAACAGGCCTATTGACCAACTGGTCTCCGGTTCGAATCCTAGCATGTACCATTAAATTCGTTTTTTCTACACTAAATTTGTAATTATCACTCATTCGGCGGCGAAGGAATACATCGTGAGGAAACCCGCCCGTCCAACAAATTACATTTCGAAAGTCTTGTGGCCGAACCTGAGGAAGGTCAGGTTTTTCCTCTGGGCTGTGGAGATCTGAAGGTAGTCATTCTATGTCAAAATCAGCATCTTCGCCAAATCCTTTGTCTTAGGAAGCGGACCTCGCCAGTGGATTAGGAAACGAGATTCTAAGAAGAAGAAGGTCAAAAAGGAGTTGGTTTACTTGATGTGAAGTTGTTACAGCCTATGTGGATGCTAATGTGTGTGATGTGGAAGTAGAGACGCATGAACGTTGTTGCCTAGCTACTAACACATCCACTCCTCATGAGCTTACTGGCAACCTAACTCGCAAGAATACGCCTCCGGAGAATTGTAATTTGGCTGCGGTTTTCTATTCGGTGAAAATATAATACGTGGAGCTTGGTGGAGCAGTGGTTAGTAACACTACTTTGACACCAACCGTCGTAGTTTCGATTCCTATACAATATTTATTTGTGAGCATGATTATTTCTAATTGTCTTGGCCTAGGTGTTTTAAAAGATGAAGGGCGCATCAAACAGCCCTGGGAAAGTAAGACGACCAGGACAGTCGTGTCAGCGACGGTGTCGGTTTCTGTTCCAGATGGCAGATAACCGTAACAGCCAAGGCAGAGACTACCGGAGCAGCCACGGCAGCGTCAGCATGTTGCATCTACTAACGGTGGTGGGTGGGTGCCGTCCGGCGCTAGTTCGCATGAACTAATTGGTGGTGGAAGCACACAAAGCAGGTTAGATCAAATTGCATGTAAATTTCACTTTCGCAAAATAACACCTGAATCTAATAAGTCTACTTATATTCTCGTCAAAATGTCTCGTGTAATCGTACGGTGTAACTTGCCCTTAAATATTTTGTAAAAGCAAGCTGTACGCATAATCTCGTATCAAAGTTGACAATGAAAGCGATTCTCGTACAGTCGTCTGCATAAATTTAGTAAAATTTTAAGCGTACAATGTGTACCTTCGCTTACAAAATAACATACGTTGTACGCATGTTACGCGGCGTATTTTGAATAAAGCTGACGCAAATATTTGGGCCAAGAGTGGCGTGCGACGCGAGGGATCATGATGTATCGCTTGAAAACATACAGAAGGAAATTCTATCTATCTAACTATGTATAACTTCACGTCAAATCCCTTGCGGGGCAGAGAGAACCGAGGGCTATATGACTCGGTCTTTACTTCATTCGCTTACTTAACATTCATAGCTCTTTTTAACCCCCGACGCAAAAAGAAGGGGCGTTATTAGTTTGACCGCGATGTGTGTGTGTCTGTCTGTGACAATGTAGCTTTTAAACTGGTTAACCGATTTGGATGCGGTTTTTTTATTTGAAAGCAGGGTTTCTAGCGGTTGTTCTTAGGCATGTTTTATCAAAATCGGTTAAGCCGTTTCAAGGTCATCGGCTCTTTTGTTAGCTGCGGTAGGGATCTTAAACGCGTAATGGGTATTTACTTTCAAACATATGTGATTTAAAATTTTAAACACACATGTATGCTATATAACTATGCACGATTATGGATTTTTTTTTAACTTTTTATATGTTTTTTGTGTAGGTTTATTTTCAGGAACACTATTCTATATGAAATCTATATGTTTGTCTCTGTGTATATTCTGTGTGTGTCTGTCGCTTTTTTTCGAATCGAATATTCGAATTTCCGAAACTTCAGATTCGGATTCAGCATAAAAAAGTAGAATAGGAATGTCTGAAAAACCAACCTCCATGGTCAAATGGCCGACAAATTAAAAAAAAAATTGAATTTTTATTTCAGATTCGAAAAGTAAATTAAAAAGTAGAATAGGAATGTCTTAAAAACCAATATCATATTTCTGGAACATGGTCAAAATGGCCGACAAAGTTTAAAAAATGATAATTTAATTGTTATATAATTGACGAGCCCGGTGTTCCTCTGGCAATGCAAGCTTGCGCATTCTCAACTGGTTTTTAATGTATCACAGATATCATGCACCCTTGTCAATTCCTAGCGCTCCTGATACCACCTTCTTATAATATACGATAGATTTTTAGGCCTCGTAAGTATTTGTTATCTCCAGAAACGTAGGGCGTGAAATGTCTAATACAAGCTGAAATTATGACAGTCTTGCATAAGTTTGATACGTGAGTGCAAAGTTTGTTGAACACATATTAAACTGGGAATTTGAGTAGTCAACTGCTGTGTCTACATGTTACTTTGTCAAGGGCCTTTTGCACGTTATGTCTTCGAAGTATATGATTTTCAGATTCTGTTACCGTTTAAACAGGAAAATTCAGAAGTCAGGAACATGAAAATTTTATACCATAGTAGGTATGGTACATGCTTCGCAATCTAGCTATCTGTCAATAACATCACGCCAAATCATTTGCGGGATAAGCAGAGAGAACAAAACGCCACAAAGCTCGGTCCTCATACACCTCTATCGCTTCTTTTATATTCATATGTGTTCTCATTCTCTTTTCTACTTCGAAATCATGATAAAAATTTCAATGATTTCATACAAAATGTTTGATTCACCCCATTGTCTTTATTCTCCTAATATTATTCCGTTTCCTAATCCATTAGTTATAGGGTTCCGCCACATAAGCCTAAGAGTTTGGCAAAGATACCGATTTTGCGTATTCAGGAGCTATCAGGTCCCCGGTTCGAATCCCGATATGTATCACTAAATTCTTGTTTTCTAGTCGGGCAATAAGTTCTGTTACAAATGAATATGCATTTATTTTTATATGAAGTGATGTAATCTTAACAAAACTTATATGTACATATTTATGGCAGTCTCAGCAAAAATTAAAAAATAATAATATATTTATTTCTCTCTTCACAATCTTACTTATTTGGTAGGTATACAATGAAAATATAAATATGTAATACTAATTAAGATTGAGAGAGACTGGCGCCTGAACTAGGCCTGAGCCTGTGACTCTGGTCACCAGTACTCTCCCCACTTGACATGGACGGAAGGCGCATTTCAAAACACAAGAATATTTTTTTATTTTTTGAAAATGAAGGGGAATACTAGTGTGTGTGTGGAGTATATTGATGGATGGAATGGATGGATTTATATATGTATGGGTGTTTGTATTCGAGGAAAATGTAGCAGTTACAGTTAGGAAGAACAGTAAGGAAATGTATTGTGTGAGGGAATTGGTATATAAGATATGGCAGGAGAGAGGCAGGGACTATGAAGTACGTAAGTATGAGACGGAGTTTGAGTGGTGTGTGTATGAATGAGTAGTGAGAATTGTTGTGTGAGTATACAGGGATAATGAAGATTTGGAGGAAAGTGCTTGTATGAGACTATTAATGTGGACTAGGTAGCTGGAATCAATAGGTTTTCAGTCTCTTCGTAATTTAGGCTTTGTAGAAAATGTACGACCTTTTTTTTACAAATGAATCTAGTACTTGACAATAAGTTTAATTTTTTGTGCAGCGAATTATAAAGAAACGGACCAAGGAAACCAAAAAAATTATGTGAGAAGGCAGTGTTAAAGAGGTACGATTTGGCTACGAGGTGGTTCCGACGGGATTGGGAGGGGTAAATATGAGATTCGGTAATACTGTGTTGCTTAAGAACCGTATATAAAATGAGAAGCTGGCGGACGGTAAGGACTTCACAGAATTGATACAGCTCAAAAGTAGGGAACAGAATGGGCTTAAAAGTACACACCTTAAGGAGGGCTCTCTGTGCTCGTTCCAGTTTTATTAGCGAGGTTTTAGACGCGCCTCCCCAAGATGTAATGCAGTAGATAAGGAGTGACTGACAGAGTGCGGAATATGCCATTTTGATAATATTAGGCGCTGCAACATGACGTAGTTTTTTGAAAATGAACATTAGTTTGCGCACTCTCCCAGCCAAGACGTTAATATGATTATGAAAATTTAATCTGTTGTCTAAAATAATGCCAAGGTATTTAACGGAATTTGACGAGCATAAAGTGGGACAGGTGCAAGGGTAATTATATGTATGGTCATGGGAATGGGCGGTGATTTTCAGATTAGAAATAGAATTTGGAGGTGGTTCGCGTATAGAGAATGTGAGATATTGGGTTTTATGAGCATTTAGTGTAAGTAAATTCCGCCGAAGCCAACCAGAAACGCAATTAAGCCCATCCTGTGCATACCTGAAAGTTTCCCTCCACGTCTTGTTATTTTTTTATGCTAGTTCAGCATAGTGGCTCCTGTTTGCCTGATGGTAAGCGAAAGAGGACCCCAAATCGCAATTGCAACTGACAAAATACTACACAGTATCCTGTCAGTTGACGCTGATATGCTGACCCGCAAGATGCTCTTTCATGCTTCGTTTGAAGGATCCCATATTGTAGGAAGGAGGGAACAAATGTGCAGGCAAGGCGTCCCACTTTTTTATGGTACGACCTTTGTCGTCGTCGTCGTCGTTATCTTTATAGGAGTTGCCAAACTTTTTGGTACAAGAAGAAGTATTTTCAACAGTGGAACAATGACATAGCAAGCCTGCACGTGTGGTTCTATGACGGAAGAGAGAGGGTGGGATAAGGGAAAACAGTTCTACACAGCATTCGCCATGGTAAAGGCGATAAAATACGCTTAGAGAGCCTATGTCCGTACGGAGTTGAAGAGGTTCTAGGTTTTTGGTAGTCTATTCGAAATGGCCACCTTTGGCTTTGATACAGGCCTTTAATCTGTCTGGCCACGAATCTATGGATTTACGCATTATTTCCATGGGAAATTTAGCCGCTGCTTGCTCCAGAGATTTATTAAGAGACACAATGTCGATATGTTGTTGCGAGCAGGCAATATCCTCTAAAACAGACCATAATTTGTAGACCAAGGGGTTCAGATCTAGTCCAAGGCCGAGGCTGAGGGCCAGTCTTCAGCTCTTCTAAACTCCGGAACATTGGTTTCGAGCCAGGCTGGGGTAGTTCGTGCCTTGTGACCAGATGCAGAGTCCTGCTGGATAATTCCGATACATTTTTAAAAAGTGTATTGCTGAGAGAATTCACAACACGATCCAAGACTCCTCTTGATACACTTTTTCCCAAAAATTAAGCGTCACTAGTATATCGCAAGAAGTGTGACCTAACATAAGAAAGATCTGGTTTTTCCTCTTGGTTGTGGAGTCTGATGGCAGTCGCTCTATGTAAAAATATGTGTCTTCGCTAAATCTTTAGGTTTAGGTAGCGGACTGACGAACCTGGCACCATTATTTCTACGAGGACTTAGATTTTGAGTGAGATGGAGAAGTTCTATGGACAGCTGTACACATCATCGCAACAGCCGAACAACAGTGCTAGTAACGGGCCTAGAGCTAAAATGATCTGACACTATACCGAAGATATCCTGATGTCCGGGATAGGTTTGAGGGAGTGCAGAGGTTTGCAGGGAGTCGATGAATGCAGGTGGCACAGGATTAGAGACGAGTGGCACTCTAGAGGGGAGGCCTATGTTCAGCAGTGGACGAATACAGGCTGAGATGATGATGATGATTAAAAAATGTATAGTTAAAGATACGCCGAAAGGAATACAAAATGAAACCTTACTCGCTCTTCAACATTCATAGATATTTATTAACCACGCTCGCCGATTTCTAGGGCTCTTGACATAGCCTTAAATTAGATACTTCCTTCCTTCAGTACTGTACTTCCTTTCCTTTATACACCTTTTATAATACTCAACGGAAGACATTCTAGTTGCTACAGCCAGTGCATAGCTAGTGCTTTTCATGTTTTTTTATTCTATTTCGGGAGGCGTACAAGAATACGGTAACCACTTTGCATCAGGGGTAAAGGTATGCTTGCATGCCTCCCGAAGTTGTAATGCTAAAAAAGCTACTTTTCATTTGAATGCATTCAATGTACCTACAATTTTTATAACAAAGTGTATTTTGTTATAAAGCTGTGTGCTTTATTTTGTTATAATGCGCCTTTAAAAGTTAGTATGTTTTCCCATAATTCATTCTTATCTCTGACAGTACCAGAGTACTGGTCGACAGTGCGGTTTTTCAGTATATAAGCTGAAATATTTTACCGTATATTTCGTTTTTACCGTATATTCAATTCACGTCAGATATGGAGATATTTGTTGTCAATTTGACGAGCAATGAAATTGACGGTTACTGAAAATGAATCCTGAAAAATACATTTATTATTTTTCCATTTTTTTTTGTATTTGTTAGAATGTGTAATTCGTTGTATATAAGCATATAATATATTAAGTGAAAATTGTACTTGCTTAAATGCGCCACCTACCTACTTTTATATATGCATGTTTTTTTCGTGTCAATGGTTGTCTGGAAGAGATCGCTTTAGCGATAAGACCACCTATTGTACATATGTTTTCTTGTTCTGCGTATGTTCTGTATGCATTTGTTATTGCAATAAAGAGTATTCTGTTCTATTCTAAGCTAAAAAAATACAAATGAACGTCATTACGTCAGTTGCCAACAACCATAAGGCCTGCCTCAAGTGAAGCGGTTACCGTAGCGTATAGACACTTTCAACATAAAACATCGCTCGCCGCTATCTCCGCTGCCAACGCAGTAACACTGTCCTTCCTGACGGCATCACTAACTCGCAAGAACTCAACAAGGGTAACCCTCTAGCCCCTAGGTAAGAGTTTTATGTGGAATATTTATGTAAGGCAAAAACTCTTATCTACCTAAATTTCAATTCTAGAAAAATTAGGTTTCGTCAAAAAATACCGAGCAAAGCTTGATCGCCCAGGCACCTATTAGTTTATTAATGTAATGTATTCGTTATTTCAGACCCTCACAGGCCATAGAGATGTATATCTGACATATTCTTCTAAGTACGATAATTTAAGGATGGCAACAAATAATATTTTGGTTTTAAGGTTAATGTATGTATGTATATCTTCACGCCAGGTCCTTTGCGGGGTAGGCAAAGCGAATCGAGCGCCATAAGACGTGGTCCTTACATACTTCACGCGCTTCTCTAACAATCATAGCTCTTTTCATGCATGCTAGAAGAGAGGTAGGGCACATCAAAGCAGCCCGTCTGGGGAAGTACCTCCACTTCACAGAAAACCGCAGCCAAATAACAACTCCCTAGAGGGTTGTTGTGTTCCTGCGTGTGAGTGAGGTCACCAGTAAGCTCCCAAGGAGTTGCTGTGTAAGCAGCAGATGAGGCTTCGCGCGAGTGATACTTAAAATATCGCAAGTGTTAATAGGGTACGGTACCCGCTTTACATCAGGTGCGTCGTATGCTTGTATGCCTCCCGACGTAGTATAAAAAAAAGAACGCTCGCCGGTTCCAAGGCACCTGACATCACCTTCTGATAAAACACGATCAATTTGGTCATGGTAGGTTAGTCTCGGTCTACCTCGGCTCCTACACCCTTCCACTTTGGCATTGTATATCTGTTTCGTTATTCTTTCGTCCTGCATAATAGTAGCTAAAATAATCATAGTAGCAATATAGACTTAGAAAATATTGTTATTTTTCAACGCATAAAACATACGATGTGAACTGTCAAACGCATAACCTGGTTGGAGCGTTTGTCTCACGCGTATAAACTCACTGATATAAGCTAGTATCGTATTACTCGTATATTGAACATGAATACTAACCGGCGAGCGTGCATGAAAAGAGCTATGAATGTAAAAGAAGCGAGTGAAGTATGTGAGGACCGCGTCTTATGGCGCTCGGTTTTCTCTGCCTACCCCGCAAGGGACCTGACGTGAAGATATACACACATAAATGAATACTAAGAGCGGTACAATGTGCAACAACACAGATGTTAAATTGTAGTCTAATGTAGACTTATTGTACTATTTATGAATACAATACATTTGTTTTGCGATTCAATCACAGAGAATACATTGTAAAATAGTCTCTATTAAATATTAACTTTATGTTTATGTTTAATATTTTATTAAATATTAACTATATTATTATATTTATGAAAATACATATTTTGGAATTATTATTAAAATTTGTGTAAAAAGAAAAATATATTGATTTTATTAGCAAAACTTTACTCTTTTACATTATTTTACTCCATACATTTTATTGGCTTTCGAATTTTATTTATTAAAAATTTTAATATTCAAGTTGTTTCACAACTACCGGGCGTCCCGTGACGGCCACCATTTTTTTTTAGCAAAGGTATTGATATTTCTTTGTAGTTTGATTTAAAATAAAATAATAATCTCATAATACATTTTGCGCGCTTACAATTTAGTTCTATAATAAAAGGCCGTAAATTACATTTTCAAGTAGCCATTTTTACAGATAACAATTGCTCGCTGAAAGTAATAGGCTTAAGATTATCTAGTGCTAGTCTAGAGCTTCTCAAACCAAGCCCTCAGACCATAAAATTGTCCGCCCACGCATTTGCCCGTAGACGTAAACAAAACCCGTCGAGAATTGTCGAAACTAAGGAGAAAATAATTCTTATGGACTTGCTGTCTTTGCCGTGTGTCTGTGACTTTAAATGAATATGTCGAATTCGTCTCTCTCTCTCTCTCTAATCTCGTTTCACGTCTAGTCGACGGCAGTATACATTTTTGCTATTCTGTCCCAGTTTGCAAAGTTTGATAGGATAATAACAAAATTTTAACAAAAAATAAACCGACTCCAAAGATAGTTCTGTCAGATTTAGACGGCAACAAATTATTGAATCGGCCACACGACAACAGATAATTGGTGGAAATGATAAGGCTACGGAATCTGTCTTCGGCTCAACATTGAAAAGTTTTGATGGCCATCTTTATCAGCTCTATTTAACTAAACTAGGGGAGCTGGGCATGCGGCGCATTGGCAGAGCTGCTTTTGTACAATAAGTAAATAACAGCAAGCTGCGTAAGCAGAGCTGCTAACCCTAACCCTAAGCCACAACACCCGCTTTGTTGTAGCGGCACACATCTGTTGCCCCTAGACGGCTATAGTGATCGGGTTGTTGTTTTTCAGTGCTCGCCATACGCGCTCCAATTGTCTTTGTATTGGAACGGTTTTTGGGGCGATAAAATCACTTATCGATATCCTTTATTGAGCTAATCGAAATTTAATCTATTTTAGGGGAATCTACAATACTTAAGGTACATTCACGTCGAACAATCAGATCTCTAGCTTCAAAACTGAAGAAGTACTACGTGTAACAGTCGAAAACCGCAAAACTGCAAAAAAGACAATTTTCTCGGTTATAAAGCTTCGCTGGCTAACGCAGCTCTGCAAAAATGATACTTCTGAATGCGAATTCTCGATATTTTTTTTTGCTATAAATACCGAAATCGTTATATGTGTGCCTATGATATTTGAGGAGTTTCTTTTTTTTTAACTTGGACCACAAACAGGTACACAATATCAACTTAAATATAATAAAATTTCAAAAAGAAAGATTATATTGTGAACCCATCACAGTAAGTACTCAAATCATCATGAACCCCACTATCAAATCTGACATTTATGATATGAAAAAAGTGGGACCAATTTGGAAGTATATATACTCTTTCAAATAAAAAAGTTTTTTTCAAATCGGTTTATAAAATGACGGAGTTATGAAGTAACAAACATGAAAAAAAACACCCGATTTGAGAACCTCCATCTTTTTTTGGAGTCGGTTAAAAAGTATAGAGACAGTTATAAACCTTCATTAATTTTACAAAAATCTGATTTAACTTAATTCTACGCAGTCACAATTTCATCGCGAAAAAAAAGAATTTGGGATACTGGTGTCTTAACCAGGACCAGGTATGAAGCCTACATCTCAGATCACCAGTTCTCACCTCCCGTAAGTATGGCTCTATTTATTTCTTTTTCCACGGCTTCGAAGGGTCGAATCGTGAAGTTTCCTATAACCTTCCTCGAAAATTGGGCTGTCTTGCCGGCTAACATAGGTAAGAAACTTAAGCCACAATTTTTTTTTATGTACAACTTCGGAGGTAATATGGTCCACCTGGTGTAAAGTGGTTACCGTACCATACGAACCTTGATCTTTAAACAGATGCTAACCAACCTTGTCAAACTGGGTATGTATGGAGTGATCAGTAATGAAATAAAATCACTATCTAAATGCCATATATTTGATTTAGAACATAAGAGAAAATCCCATATCCCTTGAAATCAGGGGCACTCTAATAATTAGGCCCCTGCCAGACGCAGAGTTGCGAGGGCGGGGGCTTTTAGCTGATGAATTAATTGTTTTACACCGATCTTTTCAAGGGCCACTTAATTCTTCCGACGTTTTAATTTCGTCTGATGAGCTTCAACAAAGCCTCGCTAAGGCTAATTGCTGGAGATGTTAGGATCTACACAACATACCTACAAGGCTGTGATAGCCCAGTAAAGAACCTATTATCCAGTTAATCCTCGGTTTGTTTGTAACGCTTGTAGATCGTGTTCGTTATAATGATGTTAGAAATAGAGTTGGTCTGAAAGAGGCAAGGCTCCGTTGGTTCGGATATGTAGAAAGAATTACAAAGCAGGTATACAATGTGAAAGTAAGATAGGTAGGGCGCATCAAAGCAGCCCGTCTGGGGTAGTACCGAGGACCCACAGAAAACTGCAGCCAGATAACAACTCTCTAGAAGCTTGTTGTGTTCCTGCGTGTGAGTGAGGTCACCAGTATACTACAAAGGAGTAGCTGTGTAAGCAGCAGAGGAGGCACCGCGCGAGTGATAATTAATATATATCAACCGTTAATAGGCTACTGTACCCGCTTTACATCAGGTGAGCCGTATGCTTGTATGCCTCCCGATGTAGTATAAAAAAATTACGAGCCGTGGAAGGCTTACGTACCATTACCAAATTGATCGTGCTTTATGAGAAGGTGATTTCAGGAAGCCCTAGAAACCGGCAAGCGTGCATGAGAAGAGCAATGAATGATAAAGAAGCGAGTGAGGTGTGTGAGGAGCGAGTCATGCGGCGGTCGGTTCTTTCTGCCTAGCAAGGGATTAGGCGTGACGTCATAGGTAGAATAAGTAATGAGAGAGAAGATGAACAGAGCGGGAGAAGAGCTATATAATATTAAAGATGCGATCGCAAGGGGTTTGGTGTGAAGTTATAGATAGACAGAATAATGATGAATATTATTATTCTAACCACTTGGCCAGTAGGCAAGACTACCCGGTTCATCTTTGTCTATTTATATTAGGTACTAGCTGTGCCCGCGACTTTGTCCGCGTGGAATTTAACAATAAAGTTATTGTTCAGTTCGTAGAGTTTACGATAACTTATTAATTCTGTATCTCGCGTATAGTAATATATAGTAAATACCTATGCTAATTTTAATAAAATTCTTCTATTTTGTGAATCGATATTTTGTTTTTGTACATATTTTTCCGTTTAGTCCTTTTTTCATTTTTGTATTTTTACTTTAATTATTATTTATTCTCGTTAACTAATTCGTTAATTAGCTTTATCGAATTTATTTGATTATAAATATCTAAATAAGCAGAGTAAAATAGCAAAATGTAAATAAAATTTATAAAATAAAAATAGCCTAACTTACTCCTTATTACATCAGCTATCTGCCAGTGAAAGTTCCGTCAAAATCGGTCCAGAGATTAGTCGGAACAAATTGACAGACAGACAGACAAAAATTGTAAACATATTCATTTTGGTATATGTACCATGTATACATCCATATGCATTTAGTAAAAAAACGGTTATTTTAATATTACAAACAGACAATCCAATTTTTTTATCTGTATGTATGTACTCGTATGTATAGATTGTAACCGCTATCCAAAGTTATACCGGTAATATAGGATAATATAGTTTTATTGCATTACCGGCTATTCAATTAACGGCGAACCGTCTGCAGGGAGTTAGATGTATCAATATTGGTCACAGACACAGTATAACCGTATAAGCAGTAGGTCAACCCGCACGCCTATGACATTTTGTTGTAACTAGTGTTTGCCCCCATAGTGTACGCATACAAGAACTTTAAAGGAAGGATCATAAATAAATATGATACGATTTTTATGTCTCCAACTTTTTCTACTATTCCTGATTTTTTTAGTGAAAATACTAAATCTGGATTTCATCAGCAACCATACTAATGTAATAATAATAAAAATATCTCCTGTGATTGGTTGCGATCTCATACTTCGTGATAATTCGGTTTATAGCCGTTGTCAAAATAAAAAAAAAAGCAACATATCCGAGCATTATGCAATTCGTGGCAGGATGACTCATACCTAGAATGTTTTAGGAAGCGTAGTGAAGTCAATCATAGACAAATGTGAGTCAAAATAATGTACAGATTATTGCAATCTTCATGCCACAAATATTCAATATAATAATATATTTCTATATATCTATAACTTCACGCCAAATCCCTTACGCGGTAGGCAGAGAGAATCGAGCGCCACGTGATATATAAATAATAATACATTATATTATTGGACAAATTAAACTGCGCTGTCTAGCCCCAAAGTAGGTGAAGCTTGTGCTATGGGTGCTAGATAACTGATAAACATACGTAAATATATGCTTATGATACATAGAAAATACTCAGACTAAGACAAACAGACATGTTTATGTACGCAAATGTTTGTGCTGTGTGGGAATCGTACCGATGAGCGTTAATGTTGTCTCGTCGTGCCCACAATGTTTGCAACATGTTTACATCTTTGCATAATCAAATCCCTGACCTTAAATCGTATCTCGGAAAAACCATGTCTATTAATTTTATGAGGCGGATTTTGGAGCACTGATTTTATTGTGTCATAGAGTTCATGAAATGGAAAGATTAGTCAGTGGCTTGTCACATCACCTTCTGATAAAATACGATCACGTTATATAAGTATGTACTAAGTATATTATTTTACATATAATAATAAACGTAACAGTAAATACATATAAAATCTCTGATTAATGTACGCCCTGTTAAAGGCATTACATAATATTTCTGACAGAGATTTATGAAATTCGTGACAATGGCATTGTAGGTAATACACAGTGTTCACAATAGGGCATAGAAGGAAAATATCCTTGAACAATGGAAAATGGGTGTCGAAGCGTAAATGTGCTTAATTCGAAAACTTCAAAGACTAAATAAATATTTCCCGTTAAATTTGACGAGCCCGGTGGCCGAATGGTTAAGAATTACTACTTTAACGCCACCAATTTAAGATTTAGATTTAGTACGTAAAGAGATATTCTCAACAGTAGAATAATGACAACGCAAGCCTGCACGTGTGGTTCTATGACGAAGGGGGAGGGTGGTAATAAGGGAAAACAGTTCTTCAGAGCACTCACCATGGTACAGGCGGTAAAATATGCTTAGAGAGCGAATGTTCCTCCGAAGTTGCAGAGGTTCTAGGTTTCTAGGTTCTTTTTAGTGAACTCATCGTCGTCGATTATGCGGATAGCCCGTCGCTGCAACCTATCGAGAGCCTAGAGTAGATATCGTGTGGAGCCGTCCCAGAGATGCGTGCAATACTTCACGCAACAGTGAAGTTCATTGCTGTCTTTGTGGGGGTTAAACTAAAGCTGCCTTGGAACTCACAACGAATTTAATCACAAGAAATTTGTAGGAAGGAGGAGTAGTAAGTTTTGGAATTGTCTTCCCCTCTTGGCAAAGTAAGAGACAGCAATATGACAAATAAGGCATTTAAAAACCTCAAAGAGATGGCTAGTCAAGTGAAGCTCAAGTGAAGTTCATCAAATATCTAACACTATTGGGACCGAAACTGTGAGTTGTTACCTAACACATCGATTCCAATAATATAGATTGCAGAACCGCCTAAACGCCTGGTAAATTCTCCCTTGTTACCACCAAATCAGAATAGTATACTACCCCGGATGTGACATGCAAGAATTTTAACGTATCATCCTGCTGCCGACGCCAGAGATCGCACTCCCAGAGAGTCTTATAAAGCAGACAAAGCTAGTGCGACGTGAAGTAATAGCGCACTCTATTCAGGACTCCGAGCTTTTTGAAGCTGTCAGGATGAGGCTCTCGATGTAATTTCGTTGGTTAAGATCGCATACTGAGGGAAGCGTGCTGAAGACTGGGAGTAGGATGGAAGAGGGGCATTATTGTTGTAAACGTGCACAACTGAGTTTTCTTGGCATTAAACTCAACCAGGTAATTGGAACCCCATTTACTAATGAGATCCAAACCCGATTCAACTCAAATGACAACGACAAGATTTTTGCGCTTCTCATCGATTTCTGTCCGACCAGCACAAGGCCGACCGAAATATCTCCCATGGACCGTACTGTCATCTGTATAGCAATGAATATTACCAAGTGGCGGAGATATGAAGAAGATAGAGGGACAGAACAGAGCAACAGAACGAAGCCCTGTGTGACACCGGTATTCACTGACAGGAACCGCGAAGAGCATCTATCTGCAAGCACGTGGACTCTACGCTCATGTAGAAAGCCAGCAATCCACTTATAAAGGCAGACCGTATACGGGAAGTTTAGAGAGAACTGCTTTATGCCAAACATGATCAAATGCCTTGGCGATATCTAGGCTGACTGCCATAGATTCGCCATGTTTATCATTGCCTACCCCCAGAGGTACGTCGCATACGCTAGAAGATCACCCGTCGATTGTTTCGGTTTAAAACCATACTGACGATCATTAATTAGGGAGTGATCTTCTAGGTAACGGATCAATTGATTGTTAAGGATCCGTTCCATGACTTTGCACAACACTGAAGTTACGACAATGAGGCGGTAATTTGATGGGTCTGAACGGTCTCCCTTTTTAGGGACCAGTTGTACATTGGCCTCTCTTCAAGTCTCCGGAATTGCTATTTAGCAGCTGGGAGCTCAACCCGCGATCAGCTTCCTGTCTATCTAGTATTCATGAGCTTCATTAGTCATTACATATTAGTAGTATTAGTATATTAAAGAATACTAATAATAAAGAATAAAAAGCAAAACGATTATTAGCATTTATTAAGCGACTTCGATAAATTGAAGGGGCTCTGATTTTTCTTATACGCGTCTTTTACAAAGCTTTTTGTATACAATTCCATTATCCCGAGCACTCCGGTGTGATCTAAGAAATATAAGAGTGCCTTGTTTCACTCATATTATATTTTTAACAATGCTTTGTAAACAACAATTATTTATTAACGAAAAGTCCTTATATTTTATCAACAAAAGTAATCATATTGTATCTTTTCAAAAAAGAACTACCTCATTCAAGTACAATAGAAGTCAGAACGAACGCAATAATTGTGGTTAATGTAATTTTAAAAGGGATGGAAGGTACAGTGCAAATGTGGAGAGACGAGTGAGTTCAGGGAAGAATGTGAATTAAGAATTGGCAAGACTTCTAGGCAGCCGTGACCTAAGCCAGAAGGCACAGCTTGCTTTACACAACGCGGTGCTAAACGCTAACATATGTTACTGACATATGTTAGCGTTTAGCACTGAGTACCGGCGAATAAATGCGGTTGAGATGTGAGTATTATTGCAAAGTTTATAGCGTAATGCTTAATTACTAACTTGGTATTGATTACATAAAAAAAACAGTATCGATTTTAAGGTAAAAAGGTAAGGGACATTCTCCATAGGATATAGCGAATTAAAAGAATGCGGGATGAAACAGGGAAGGTCTCCTCTACCACGATCAAATTGGCGCTCTGTCGCATTCGGTTCTGTCTGCTTACCCCGCAAGGGATCTGGCCCAAAGATATAGTTAGATAAATAGACAAAATTATATTTGTCTTAATAAGTTCAATGTTCTATGTAGCTTAGTCTATGGGATTCTAGCAAATATCAATAAACAACAAAATAAGTATCCTATATGTATTGAATTGGCTCTGATTTCCCGGGTTCGGCATGCAGGCGCGAAATGGCCTCTTTTATGAAGCTGGATAGAATGGGATAAAATGTGGAAATATGATGATACGATTTTCTTATAGATTTTGGGAGTACATATATTCTAGATATTTGTTGTCGTACATTTCGTATTTTAATGAATAATTAGTAGTTACTAGATCAGAGTGGTAAAAATTAAACAAGGAATTTATATTTTGAAGAAGTTACACATTCTAAATTCTCGATTTGTATTTTATCTGCGAAACTGGCTTCGGTAGAGTTGTAACTTCGCTAAATTTATACGAGACAAGACGATAAGAAATGTAAAATCGATTCACAATCTACATAAGATATATAACAATGATATATAAGTCATTTAGTCACTTTACGTATCATTACTATTTTTCGTAGCGCACAACAATTATTTTTGTATGCAAGTTTTTCGATTAAAGTATTTTTCGAGTTTATGTATGTAATGCATACAAAAAATCAAGTCTGTATAATATTATGTTTAGACAGAGTGGTGCATTCAATTTTTCAAAAGCTAAGTGTGAAATGAGGAAATATGTCCTTTGATTTAAATCCCCTTTGCTTAGATTTTGCGACGTAACACTGAAAAATATTACTATAGTGTTATGAACGCTACATGAGCACTTTTGCGTGCCATGAAACTGTTTACTAGTAAGTATGATGAAATTTCAAAGTTAACCCACGTAGGTTGCTTGTAAAATTGACAGTGAGTTTGACTTCGAAATTATATCAACTGCACACAGCGACTTACGGCTAATAAATCATTCGAAGTTGTTTATCGATATTCTGTTAAATCTCATACACGCATAAGTATCGTACTCGTAATAATACATTACCAAGCTCAGGTTACTCAGGGTACGTTCTTCGTTAGTTTTTATAAACAAAAAATGTCTATGGCACAGTGGGGGAGTGATTAGCATAGCTGCTTTAATACAAACATTTGTGTATGATTGTACAAATTACATGTCAAATTCAAAGCGTGTCATTGCCACGGCACACTGAAGCATAATAAATAATTACACTAGTTGTGATATACCCAGTTTTTACAACTATTTCTTTGTAATAATTAATGCAGTGTTCATTAATAAGTCGATACAACACGTCTTCTGCGTCTTACTAACCTCTAATTTAATATCGACGGGACACTCACTTTGTCATATATATATATATATATATATACATCTACATATATTTATAGATTTACAATTGAATTACATATAATTATAGCTTTACATTTACATATCCTTACAGTGTACATGAACATGTCTGTTTGTCATAGTCCGGATGTTTTCAAGAGAGGTAGGGCGCATCTAAACAGCCCGACAGGGGAGTACCTCCAAACAGAAAACGCGCGACTGATTCATATATTCCAGGCTTTCATAGTTACTATAACAATTTTGTAACCGTAATGTTAGGATTACGGTAGATGATGTACTGTTGGAGCAAGTGGATGAGTTTGTATATCTTGGATGCGCTTTCAGCAGGGATGGAAGGTACACCGCTGATGTGGAAAGGCGAGTGAGTGCTGGGAATAGTGTGAATGGAGCGTTGGGAAAACTTGTTGGCAGTAAAATCCTGATCCAGAAGGCACAGCTGGCTATACAAAATGCAGTGCTGGTCCCAACGCTTACTTATGGAAGTGAGAGGTGGGTATGGCAGAAAGAGCATGAAAGTAGAATAAACACGGTTGAAATGCGAGCGTTGCGCAAAATTTGTGGCGTAACGCTTGTAGACCGTATTCGCAATGATGAGGTTAGAAGCAGAGTTGGTCTGAAAGATAGCATCGGTGTTAAAATAAGAAGAGGCATGCTCCGTTGGTTCGGACATGTAGAATGAATGCAAGATGAAAGAATGACGAAGAAAATATACAATGCAAAAGTGGAAAGATGTAGGAGCCGAGGAAGGCCAAGACTTACCTACCTAATATGATATGACTAAATTGGTCGTGTTCTATCAGAAGGTGATGTCAGTAGCCCTAGAAACCAGCGAGCGTGCATGAAAAGAGCAATGAATGTTAAAGACGCGAGAGAGGTATGTAAGGATCGAGTCACGTGGCGCTCGGTTCTCTCTGCCTACCCCGTAAGATTTTTGCCCCCGGATTTGGCGTGAAGTTATAAATAGAGTTTTATAACCGTAACATTAAAAACCAGTTGAGAATGCGCCAGCTTACATTGCCAGGGGAACACCAGGCTCGTCAATTATATAGCAATTTAATAAATTTTTTTAAATCTTTGTCGGCCATTTTGACCATGTTCCTTAAGAGATAGAAGGTTGGTTTTTCAGACATTCCTATTCTACTTTTTTATGCTAAATCCGAATCTGAAGTCAAAATTCGAATATTCGAAAAAAAGCGACAGAAATACACACAGTGAAATATTATTGTATTTTATTATAAATATTATTATAAATATTATTGTATTTTATTATAAATATTTTCAGGAACGGTGTTCCTGAAAATACATTTAAACTCGCATGGGCCGCAGTTCATACGTTTTAGTCCTTAATGTTATTTTACATCCCTTGCGTTGCGCACATGTCAGCGGTATTAAATTAGTTTACATTCATCGTTTATGGTTCATGAATAATGGATATATTGTGATATCTTATCTTTTTTACAGTTCGCAATAAAAAAGAAACAATATATCCGATGTGTCTTAAATTATATTATAAGAGAGACCTCACAGAAAACCGCAGCTAAATAACAACTCCTTAGAGGGTTGTTGTGTTCCTGTGTGTGAGTGAGGTCACCAGTAAGCTCCCGAGGAGTTGCTGTGCAAGCAGCAGAGGAGGTATCGCGCGAGTGATACTTAATATGTCGCAATCGTTAATAGGCTACGTTACCCGCTTTGCATCAGGTGGGCCGTATGCTTGTATGCCTCCCGACGTAGTATAAAAAAAATGCAGAACATATTTCATACCACATCAACCCTTACTCATCCCACTGCAGGGATACAGGCCTCCCTTCAACCGAATGACGTCATTCGAAATATAATTTCTTGGACGTGAGGGTTTCATCACGATGTTTTCCTTCACCGCCGAGCAAATGATTACAAATGTGTTCATAAATTCGAAAACACGAATTTAGTGGTACATGACAGGATTGGAATCGGAGACCAATTGATCAATATACCGGTTTTATCAGAACTGGCCTATCACTGCTCGAGACGATCTAACGGCAGTCGCTCCATATAAAAATTTGTACCTTCGTCAAATAATTTGCTGTATGTAGCGAATCCACAAATCCTAGTGCTTGTAGATTATGAACCTGCTTCATAACGCTAAAAGATGTAGAAAAATCTGCATTACTTATGAAGTACCATTCCGCATCTGAGCAGCGTGGTGGAGTATGCTCTAAACCCCTTCGGTTAAAGTGAGACCTGTATCCCTGCAGTGGGGTGAGTAAGGGTTGATGTGGTGTGTGGTAAACATACACACAAAGTAGAAAATGTAGCATTTTGTTAAATGTATCTGTTTTCATTTCGCTTATTGGCGCATATATTTGTTACACCCCGTGTATAATTTGTTTCCACATTCATTAGGGTTTGCTGGAAGACATCTCTTCAGGAGATAAGCTCATCTTTGTACGTTGTTTTGACACTGATTATTTTAAATTGTATGTGGGCAATAAAATGCAGGTCGAATAGAAAAAGTCCTCCGTTTCGAAGTTGGTTAAAATATAAAAATTCGAGCATCAACAATCTCTTAAAAGAAATATATCGTCGCCACAGTACCTTGATAAAAATATACACCCTTATTTTTACCGTTCTAATAAGATGCGCTTGTGAATAATTTCGTGGAATTCACGCCTTCGTGGGCTTTTCATGAGATTTTCCACATAAATACTTGAATTATACTCACCCTAAATCTGCGAAAGCATTTATACCGCCTTTGAATGAAGGTTGAATGGGATGTCTCAGATGTTATCAGAATGTAGTAATTAGTGACTATACTCTACTATAATAGCAATTTAATGATTTAAGATAGGTAGGGGGAATTAACGCAGCAAATCTGCGGAAGTACCTCACAGAAAATCGCAGCCAAATTCCTGAAGGTTGTATTTTTACGTGTGAATGAGGTCATCAGTAAACTCTTTAAGGAGTAGCCGTGTTACCAGCGCAGGTGGCAACGCACAAGTGATTATTTTAAGTTTGAAGAGCTATCCAGTGAAATTAGAAGTTACTCGATACCTATGTCACATTGTGTGTGAGTATATATACTTTGTTACAAGTAATATTCTATTAAAAGAAAATTTTATTTTCTCAAAAAGCATCTTTCAATATTTTCGACGAGTCATGATAGAACAGAATTCCTCTCAAGGGTGAGTGATTTATGCAGATTTTGAGATCAGACACAATGATGTATAGTGTGCAGAATGGACTAAGGATAGTTACACACTCAAGACATCACAAAAATAACCGATGTTTTAATTTTTTAATTATGTACTCTGCTACGGCGTTGCCAAAAGGCGAGTTACGATTTTTGCAGGCGATGTATGTATATTGAACTGTCCTGCCATGCAATTCTGTAAGAGCAAACATACTTACATCCTCGGAAATATCGGCTGTTACAGCCTTGAACACAAAATTGCAATTCTTTAGTGTCGCTTTTCACGGTTGTGCGACACTAGCGCCGCAAGGCTGCGTTTGGAATTGGAATTCTACAAGGCAAAGAGCCTCGCGTACAAAATAATTTAGCGTAAATACCAAATAATTTAGCCGTGATCGCAGTAGACGATGTCAAAGCTGTGACATCTGTGATCACAGCGACGCACACAGCCATTACGAGTCGCTTAGAGAATTGCATGGCTGGCAGACTTCATAAACAGTCGTAGATTAACAAATGAGATATAATTAGAAGCATCATTTTGTTTAGCTGATTATGGCGGCTATAAATTACTAAAAAATAATAGATTCAAATAATATATGTTTTGATGAAAAAAATCCTCTAGGTTATTTGGTTGGTCAAGTTTTTGTTAAATAAATTTGCGCCCTATTTCTGTACATTGCTGCGTGTAAACGAGGCACGCGGTGTCTTTCTCTTAGCATTATCCCATTACCTAATTCATTAAGACTGATGGAATTCGCTACCTAAACCTTAGGATTTGGTGGATACTGGTTTTTACATAGAGTGACTACCAGACCCCCACAACCACAGAGGGAAAACCAGACTTTTCTTAGGTTAGGTCGCATGTCTTTCGAAATATTTCGTCGATGTAAAGGGTTTATGCGACCTTCTATTTTACCATGTGTATTATTGTGTATTATTACAATTATAAGATGGCATAATTTTTATTTATACTATCAACGATACTAGCAACGATCTTGTGATTTGGTACTGAGTTGTGAGAGTTGTCGATGATCCTGAGCAGATCCTCTCTTCGTGTGGTCTACGGATTATACAATAGAATATCTTCCGAGGAGTTCTTCAATGTAATGCCCACAGCCTCGTTTTACAATCACATCGCTTGTTGATGACTGGGAATTTATTCTCACACACTAACCCCAATAGTTGCGCACTGTGCGTATACAGATTTTCTACCGATAACTATTAAGTTGTAGACTAAATACCCTGCCGTGGTTTTCCTTTTCTTCAAAAAAGCATGAAGAGCGTTCATAGGCGTAACTGGTCCACATCAGGCAGATATAAAAAAATCTTCTACACTATTTCTCTATCTTCGCCGAAACGTATCCACATGTGCAGATAGAACATTATGCTTAATGAAACAAGCATATTGTTAAATTAAGCATAATATTCTATCTTACAGAAATCATGTTTTATATTTCCGAAAGTTATTTGTAAAAGTCTTTAAATGTGAACTGAATTTGTATAAATATATCATATAAATTTGTATGTGTAATCTAATATTAATTTGTATTTTCACTCTCATACAAATTTGTATTGGTAGTATTACATAAACCTCTTATTTAATTACTTCACACTCAGATGATCATTTTTGTCTAGTAGTGGTAGGGTATTTTTTGTGATGGTGGTACATTACAAAAAATAAACCCTTTTTTCAGTTTACTTTCATCTTGCCTATGTTTTTATGGAGTTTGCAATGCACGAGTGATTCTCCTTGTATTGCAAGATTTGAAAGGCTACAGTAGCAGCTTGCAACGGTCCAAATACTGGTTTCCCACCGATCGTAGTAAAAAAAAGTATTTATATACAACTCTTAATACCGTAATCACATTATACCTACAATCTACAGTGGAGGTATGCAACACAGATAAATTGTATTGTATGTCTTATCCTGGTCTTCTTTTTCGCGTTATGATGTTTCCTAATCCATTACGATCGGCAGGCGCTACCTAAGCCTAAGGATTTGGCGAATATACTGATTTTTACATAGAGCGACTGCCGCCAAACCTCCAAAACCCAGACGAAAAACCAGATCTATCTTAGGTCAAGTCACACGTCTTTCGAAATATAATTTCTTGGGCATGTGGGGTTACCTCGCGATGTTTTCCTTCACCGCCGAGTAGGTGATAAATATGTACATGAATCCGAAAACATGGATTTAGTGGTACATGTACTGAAAATCTTAGGAGCAGTAATAGATTGCGTATGCCAGTTCATCGGCTTGCTAAGACTAATAGATTTTTTGTGGTAAATTGAATTCGATTCTATAATAAATTACCTGAAACAGTTCTGTCCTTGCCTGACTATATGTTCAAAAGACACATCAAAAATACTCTATGTAAGAAGGGTTATTATAGAATCGATGAATATCTAACTGACAGAGATGTATGGAAATGATTCAGCACATGAATTAATATAACTTCAATTGTATCACTTGATATCACTATATGAACACTCATTATATTTATTGTAATATGTACAAGATGATTTGGAAAAAAAAGATCTATATTGGCAAGTTTCTTTTGGCATTTCTTCTTCGCCAATGGTCATTTGAAATGCTGGTAGATTAAAAAAGAGAAAAACTTAAAAAAAAAATGATAAGATATAATATTTAAAATGGAAGACGTGTCTAAGTGCCCGTGAGGGTCTAAAGGCAAATAAAGAATTTTTATCTTTATCTTATCTTTATCATGATCCGCCAGGATTCGAACCGGGGACCAGTTGGTCAATAGGCCGGTTCCTTATCCACTGGGCTATAAATGCCTGTTTAAATTGTATTGTATGAAGCCGCCCTTATTTTAAATCAGAGTTGCCTACCGTTCATTTCTCACCGACCCGTCGACAGTCGGGTTTTAAATCAGCTAAGATTTCGTGCGTCTAATTTCCTTTTGTTGTACTTACGGTGTCGATAGGTATTGATTTATGGAAAGATTTTAAAAAAGCGCTAAGAAACATGGCGGCCATGGTGTAACCATGATGGCGGCGATGTGCGAGTTTAACCCATTGAATTGAATTTAAAAAGAATTGAACTCCTTCCTTTCCTTCTATTGATGATATTTAATGAGTAGCGAAGGTAACAAAAGGCCTGTTAAGCAGTTACCGTAGCCTATGGGTATTTGCAACACCAGGGGTGTCACTCTTTGCGTTGCTGACCCTGTAAATAACCTCCTCACGCCTTTCGTGAATCACCCGATGCTGTAGTCCATAAGCAAAACCTCGGCAGGGATCTTATTCCACAACTGTAGAGTTATTAGTAGAAAAAATCTCTGGAACTGCACAGTGACCATTGCGACACCAGAGCATTAGGAATTAATTCCCAACCGTCGGCAAGAGGTACGATTGTAAAACGAGGCTGTTGGCATCATGTCGAACAACTCCTCGGAACACAACTCATTGTACAATCGGTAGAACACGCAAAGGGACCATTAGGCAGTCCGTACGCTTGTTTGCCACCTTAGTGGTATAAAAAAAAAAAAAAAAAGGGACGCAAAATCTCTCCTTAAACTCAAGGGCTCAATATCGTGTGGGAGTTTAGGATCATCAACAATCCTTACAGCTCGTCTTTGCACCTAGTCACAAGCTCCTAGCTGGTATCCAGGTGCATTAAATTAGCTCAAAATGAGCGTATAGTGTGGGCGTGATAGGAGAGTGTGTGTTAAAGATTTTATGTGTGTATAATTTGTGTTA
This sequence comes from Pyralis farinalis, assembly GCA_947507595.1. Classification (NCBI taxonomy): domain Eukaryota; kingdom Metazoa; phylum Arthropoda; class Insecta; order Lepidoptera; family Pyralidae; genus Pyralis; species Pyralis farinalis. Next base: position 7,754,223 of record OX382263.1, read on the forward strand.
TGAATGCAAGTGAGATCTCTAGTGGACGAGTGGTGAGATGATGATGATGAGTAGTGAGAGATATTGAGAGTTGCTCCAAGTTGAATTGCGTTATAAAATTATGATATGATATGAGATATATAGTACTAATAAGCTCAATAGCAAGGCAAGCTCGCATTTGTTAACCGATTTTCTTTTTAATAATGGATTAAATTTACCAAAGGGAGACTTTGTACAAAAGTCGTCTGCGTGGGTACCTCTATCTCGTCTATTTCTACCGCCAAGCAGCTATATTTATATACTCGTAGCTGTGTTCCGATTTGAAGGGTAACAGTACCAAGTAATTTCTCTGCCATATCTCAATATGGCAGAGAAATTACTTGGTACTGTGACGATACAGCCTAAGGTCACAAGATAGGCAGCGCGCGAGTAACATCCCCGTGGAGTTGCGTGCGTTAATAGGCTGTGGTGACCGCTTACTATTTAATGCCGCAAGCTTGCTTGCCAATCTAGTTGTATAAAATAAAAGAATAACTTTTATAATAAAATCCTATTGACTTTAACCGGTTTTCTACGAAGTGACTGCGTATTGTGGCGCTCGGTTCTCTCTACCTACTTGCTATCTACCAATACCAGTATAATACAGTAGGCAGGTTCTTCCATAACCTCAGAAACCTGAACCGTCACCATTGTTGCTCCGTCTCTGCGACACGTGTTTCGCCTCTCAACGAGGCATTATCAGGCGCTGTAGATGTTAGTCGTTAGAATAACATGCTACGAATGACAAATCAATCTTTTTCTTTTGCACTGATAATACAGTTGGCCCCTGTAGGCCATTACTGCGTTACTGGATGACGGAGACGGGCGTGCGGCACCACAGCCTAAGAAATAAAGAAAAAGTGACCGCATAAGGGCCTCTGAGAAGGATCGAACCACGGCTTAGGGCGTCACGGGGTTAAACTAATCGAACATACGGATTCATCCCGTGAATAAGAGGTAGGACCAGGTAACTAGGCTACGCGGTACCTAGTGTAATGCGCACAAGTTTAAACTTCCTGCACTCGGATCCGCCGAATGTGGTGTTATATGGAGTGATGAGGTCGGGTTCGGAGTTGCAGGGGACATTCGCAACCGTAATGAGATCATCAGGTACGTGTTTTTTTTCTGTGCTACGTCAGGAGGCATACAAGCGTACGGTCCACCTGATGTAAAGCGATTACCGTAGCCTATAAACGCAATACATTAAGTATTACTCGCACGATAATATTAGCAGCAGAGGTGGACTCTGCTGCTAACACGGCAACTCCATGGGAGATTACTGGTGACCTCACTCATATGCAGGATCACAACAAGATCTTTAAAGGGTAAAGAGTTGTTATTTAGTTGCGGTTTTCTATGAGGTGGATGCTTTGATGCATTTCGATTCTCTTAAAAATACCCAAACTAATAAAAAATCAAGTTTGTCCTGTGTGGGAATCGAACCTACTAGCATTGGTGTCAACGTAACGTAACAGCGCGTTTCGCCACTGCGCCACCGAGCTCGTCAAAATTTCATTCTGGCATTGGTGACGTTAGGTTGTTTTGAAGAGATGAATATGAGAAAGTAACTTAATAGACGTAGGTCGTAAAACAGCCTAATTGGGAGAAGATATCCACCTCACACGACTCCGCAGCCAAATATTAATACCCTTTGTTACGAGCTCGTTGGTGCAGTGGTTAGTAGTACTTTGACAAAAACGCTCGTGGATTCGATTCCCACAGAGTACAAACTTTGTATGCACAGATATGTCTGTTTGTCTTGGTCTGTGCGTTTTAAGGGAGGTAGGGCGTATTAAAGCAGCCCGTGTGGGCTGCAACTCCCTAAAGGATTGTTGTGTTCCTGCGTGTGAGTGAGGTTACCAGTAAGCTTCTAGAGTTGCTGTGTTAACAGCAGAGATGGTTTACATCAGGTGGGCCGTATTATTGTATGCTTCCCGACGTAGTACAAAAAGAAAACGCGTAACGATGCCGTCGAGCTTCCCCAAAAAAAAGAAAGACTTACGATAAGTAATCCATTCGTCTTCATCTTTTCAGCAGTGGAATTCCAATAATACGAAATACCCACATTTTTCGCGAATGTTAACTCCATTAGGGATTTGTACATAAAATGCTTTATTTCAAGACAAGATTTATTATGAAGTCCCAAAACTTACCTTCCTAGACAAAACTAAGGATTTATGGCGCCAAAGGTTTTACAAAACATGACTTTCTCTTTGGAGCAACGTATCTTTTTTATAAACTATTCGGTGAGAACGTCTTTAATCATCTCTTAAATCTTCTTTATGGCGTTATCCAGTTTCCTAATCCATTAGGATTGATAGTCCTATACCTAAGCCTAGTGGATAAGAAATCGGCCTATTGAACAACAGGCCCCAGGTTCGAATCCTGGCAAGTACCACTAAATTCGTGATTTCGGATTTATGTTCATATTTGTAATCACCTGCTCGGCGGTGAAGGGAAACATCGTGGGGTAACACGCACGTCCAATTAATTATATTTTGAAACATGAGTGACTTAACCTAAGAAAACATCGTGGGGAAATCCGTATGCCTAAGATATCTCGATAGACGTGTTAGCTAACTTAATTGAGCAGTCAGAACCCGTTATATACGTTTTCCCATACATTTCGCGGTCGTATACGACCATCCGGGTTTCAGGGTTAAGAAAGGTCTGATTTGTCCCTCTGAGTCGTGAAGGTGTGACGACAGTTGTTCCATGTTATGACGAGCTCGGTGGCTCAGTCGTGAATAACGCGACTTTGACACCATTTCGTGAATCGAACCCACGAGGTTCGATTCCCACACAAAGCAAACATTTGTGTGCATGAACATGTCTGTTTCTCTTGGTCTGGATGTTTTAAGAGAGGTAGGGCGAATCAAAGCAGCCCGTCTGGGTAAGTACCCGAGTAAAACCGCAGCCAAATAACTACTCCCTAGAGGATTGTTGTGTTCCTGTGTGTGAGTGAGGTCACCAGTAAGCTCCCAAGGAGTTGCTGTATAAGCAGAGGAGGCATCGCGTGAGTGATAATATATCGCAAGCGTTATTAGGCTACGGTACCCGCTTTACATCAGGTGGGCCGTATGCTTGTACGCCTCTCGACGTAGTATATAAAAAAATTAAAAGGAATAAAATAAATAAAAAAAACAAACATGGCGGCCCTTGGATGCACTACAAAATTCTCATCAAATAATAACTAAAGATGAAGATAAAAGTAAAAATATTTTTCATTAAATCACGACCGCTTAGATACGTCTTACATTCTTTAAATCTTTATCTTATATATATATATAGCTTTAATCTTTATTATTTAATCTACCTACCACCAATACCAATAGGTCTTCATCAAATCGTAAATTTCTATTAAAATAAATATATCAGATATATATATACATATGCTGAATCATTTCCAAACATCTGATTCTGTAAAAATCCTTCTTACAAAGAGTATTTTTGATGTACCTTTTTGAAAAAAAAGTCAGGCAAGGATAGAACTGTTTCAGGTAATTTATTGTAGAATCGAATACAATTTACAACAAAAGTTCTACTAGTCCTTGCACGCCGATGTACCGGCATACACATATAATTTTAAAACGTATTTATATTTTTACGAGCATATATTATGTTCTCATAAATATACTGAGAGGTAACCGTGAGGATATTTATGTGTTTGAATAGTTCTCTATGTGGTTCCCTGGAGCCCATGTTGTAAATAGAGCGGATAGCTTTCTTTTATAATATAAAAATAGTTTCAATATCAGCCGCTTTTCCCCACAACACCATACGACATAATGCTGTTAAAGTAGCTGAAATATACTAAGCGCGCAGAAGCCACACCCGTCACTTGTCTAATTCTTCTAACTGCATATGCAAATGCACCTCGATTTGGCGACACATATTATATAGGTTAAGTTACACGTCTTTCGAAATATAATTTTCTGGACATGTGGGTTTCCTCACGATGTTTTCCTTCACCGCCGAGCAAGTACATAAATCAAAAAATACGAATTTAGCGGTACATGCCCCCGTCAGGATTTGAACCGGGGACCTGTTCTTCAATACGCCGGTTCCTTATCCACTCGTCTATCACAACATATGCAAATGTACCAATTATATAAAATGCTAGCCATCAGTTATTAGAACCAGATGGTAGACGGGTGTAAAATGCTAGAAAAAATAATCGAGGACCCTAGAGAAAATTTTCCAATAACAAGTCATGGCAATACTGACGTATATTTCCTTAGTTAAAAGTTTTAACGAGTGCCTTTCAGAATTTCTAACGACGTCATTTTAATTAACTACTGTTAAATGAGATTTTACTAACTACGAGAGTTCCATAGCGTGGTTGCGCGTGTCATTCTAACCAAACATATAGGTTAAGCAACGTCGACCGCAGTCTGTCTAATGATGGATTTTCTGTCTTGAGATTATCCGCGTTTCGGGGGTACGTTAAGCCGTTTGTCCCGTCTGTTGTCGATGGATTACATTCGTTAACACTGGCCCCCGCAGTTGACTAGCGTGGTGTATGTTCTAAACCCCTTCGGTTGAAGAGAGACCCGTATCCCTGCAGTGGGATGAGTAAGGGTTGATGCAGTAGTAGTGTTTTACTAAGATGATGTTCGTAGTACTGGTACGGTTTTCGTACTATTTGAAGATGTATTTCGTGAACGTACGGGGCTCAAATATTTTGACGAACTCGATGGCGCAGCGGTTAGTAACGACTTTGTCACCGACGCTCGTGAGTTCAATTCCCACACAGGACAAACATTTGTGTGCATGAACACGTTTGTATTGGTATGGATATTTCTAAGTGGCATAGGGCGGATCGAAGCAGCCCGTCTGGAAAAGGACCTTCGCCTCACTGAAAATCGCAGCCAAATAACAATTCTCTGGAGGGTTGTTGTGTTTCTGTTTGAGTGAGGTCACCGGTAAGCTCCTAAGTGTTCATAGGCTACGGTTTTACATCAGGTGGGCCATATGCTTGTATGCCTCCTGACGTGGTATAAAAAATAAAAAAGCCGTCAAGTGCGAGTCCAACTCGCGCGCTGAGGGTTCAGTAAAAAAACTATTTTCGCAAATTATATTCGCATTTTTTTTGTGATGTAACTACAAACGGTTTTCGACTGTTTTTCCTTCACTTGTGCTACATGACATTATTTCTTAGCAAATTTCATTATTCTAGGTCAACGGGAAGTACCTACTCTATAGATTTTGATTCCCTTGCGAGTGTCAAAATATGTGCATAAACGAGGTATAAACAGCCGTATCTTTTGATTGCGTTGACTTAGAAGTTTGATTTTTACACTGCTCGAAGGGATGGTAGTTCTGATTACTACAGATGGACAGACAGATATCAAAGTGATCCTATTTTTACGTTTTGTAGTATGGAACCCTAAAAATGGAAAATTTTACTTGGCAGATCTATAAAAATCACGGTACTAACTGTACTGCATTAGACCAATAAAAAGATCAGTTTCAGAAACGGAACAGTCAATGTATAAACCTAAATGTATAAAATATACAACGTCGGGAAGCTAACAAGCATACCGCCCATCTGATTTAAAAATCTATAAACGCTTGTAATACATTAAGTATATCACTCTCGCGATGCTACCTTTGTTGCTAATACAGCAACTTCTTGAAAGCTTACTGGTGACCTCACTTACTCGCATTAACACAACAACTCTCGTTATTTGGCTGCAGTTTTCTGTTAAGTGGAGGTTCTTCCTGATACGGGTTGCTTTGATGCGCCCTACCTATCTGAAAAAACATCCAGACCAAAACTAGCAGACATGATAATGCACACAAACATTTGTCCTGTGTGGAAATCAAACCCACGAGAGTTGGTGTCAAAGTCGCATCATTCACGAATTCACGAGCTCGGACGCCAAAATAAAAAAAAAAAATTAAAAATCTGAGTACCAACATGCTGCATTAGACCATTAATAATATAATTTTCAGATACAGAACAGTATGTATGTACTCGATTCGTATTGTATGTTGATTCAACTCACGTAATATTTTAACCCAGCACCTACGACAAAGTACGTGGGCAATATTCATCACTTTGTACTCAAGTACGTACTTACCCATCGTCTCCTTGAACAGTCATGACAAATCTATCTGTCGAACATTCCATTAGCAAAACTGTGTGGAGTCTATAAACTATGACTCGTTCATTTTATATTTCATTCGACGTCATGAGCGCGCATTTTTTAGTTTTTCAGTACCTAAATAATGTTTTTATACATTTAAATGTTATAAATTAGGCAGTAATACGCCACTTCTATCGCCTATGGATTTCAATATCAGCCGCTTTTCGCCACAACAGTACACCATATGACATAATGCTGTGAAAGTAGCTGAAATATACTAAGCGCGCAGTAGCCACATCAGTCACTAGTCTAATTTTCCTAACTGTAAATGCACTGATACTGATTTTTACATGGGGCGACTACCGTCAGCCCTTCGCAACCCAGAGGGAATACCAGATCATTCTTATGTTAGGTCACACATCTTTCGAAATATAGTTTCTTGAACGTGTGGGTTTCCTCACGATGTTTTCTTTCACCGAGCAAGGGTAATCTCAAATATGTACATAAATCCGAAGATACAAATTTAGTCGTACATGCCAGGATTCGAACCGGGGATCCGTTGGTCACTAGGCCGATTCTTTATCCACTAGGCTATCACTGCTCAACTATAATGCGCCACGTACTTATTTGTCAGTTTTTGTATATAATGCTTTAATGGATTATAATTAAAAACACTGTCATAAATTAGCCAGTAATGCGCCTCTTACCTATTAATTCATTTGTCATTTTTTTTGTAGATATTGTTCTGATGGATTACATTTAAAATCATTGTTATATGTTATATATTGCCTGTAATGCGTCACCTACCTATTAATCCAGTTGTTAGTTTTTACAGATATTGTTCTGATGGATTACATTTAAAGATATTGTTACAAATTAATGTAATTAATTAATATAAAAAATAAGCATATAATTCGTCTTTTACATATAATATATTTGTCAGTTTTTTGATTAAATAAAATAAAATATTTTAATTAAATATGTTACATCTTAGAAAAAAAAACGAGTTTTAATTTTTCAGTACAAATCATCAATTTCATACTTTAACCTCTAATACATTCAATAAAGTATTAAATAATAATACCATACCTTTAAGTCGATAATCATAGCAAACTTACCTGAAACAAGAAATTCTATATTATTACATGACATGTGATTTACGGCGCAGTGCAGTTATGAAAGATAAAAAAAACATGAGTAATATTACATACGATCGCATGCAAACATGGCGTTACAATCTACGAATAAATATTTATTCGTATGTTACAATGATTTCCTTCATGTTTTGCCTTGTCGGCGTACAACATTTGAGAGATAGAGCAATATTGGCACGTTAACATAAATTGAATAAGTAATATAAGTAACTAAATAAATGTCGATAAGAACCATATACAGAAAATTACAATCATTCATCAGTAATGAAATCGCTAACGCTACAATAACATTTTTTATTAAGAGATTTTTGAAATGTGTTTTAAATGTACTGTTATTCTGTGTCTTCAGCCAGTTCGGCATTTTGTTAAATATTTTCGGTGCCATACATAGAATATTTTATTTTTATTTAATAAACTTACTTATGTTAATATTATCTTGATACCTCGAAGTAAACAAAACATTTTTTCTTAGAAATATGAAGCCTGCTATCAGGACATTCCCGCCAAGCCAAATATTATGTCATTAAAAGACATGTATTAATTAATATACCAGATACACGGAATACTAGATGCGAGGAATGAATAGGACATTATGTGTGTCATACACATGTTTATTACGGTACACGATATATAATAATGTTATTACGAGAACTTTCTAGAGGCCGTGAAAGAGAAACTATACCATAGACTCGGCTCTCGAGTTTACTGCCAAGTGACATGTGGACTCTACGATTATTGTTCCAATAGTCGTGAGAAACAGGACTTTAGCGAAGATTTTCGACTTCGTATAAAAATGTAGTGCATCAGGGATGGTTGCTGACCACCAGGTCGACAAGTTTCATTGTATTATGCGAAAAAGAATCGCCTCGCTGATATTGGAGATGCATAGCGTTGCCACATCTATCGTCTTCTGATCATAGTCACTGTTTTTTTTCCACGAAGGGCAATCAAGCACACGACCTGCCTGATAGTAAGCAGCTTGACGAGCTCGGTGACTCAGTCGTGAATGACGCGACTTTTACACCAAAGCTCGTGGGTTCGATTCCCACACAAGGCAAATATTTGTGTGCATGAACATGTCTGTTTGTCTTGCTCTGGACGTTTTAAGAGAGGTAGGGCGCATCAAATCAGCCCGTCTGGGGAAGTACCTGCACCTCACAGAAAACCGCAGCCAAATAACAACTCCCTCGAGGGTTGTTGTGTTCCTGTGTGTGAGTGAGGTCACCAGTAAGCTCCCAAGGAGTTGCTGTGTAAGCAGCAGAGGAGGCATCGCGCGAATGATACTTAATATATCGCAAGCGTTAATAGGCTACGGTACCCGCTTTACATCAGGTGGGCGTATGCTTGTATACCTCCCGACGTAGTATAAAATATATAATACCCTATGAATGTTTGCAACACCAGGGGCGTCATTCATGCGTTGCCGACCCGGCAAAAACCTCTTCAGGCCTTTCTTGAAAAACTCCATGCTGCAATCTCTTAGGAAAACCTCAGAGTTCATTCCACAACTTGAGAGTTCTCGGAAGAAAACTTCGCTGAAACCGTACAGTACGCAACCATTGCATTTACAGTGTATGAGGGTGAACTCGCCACCGTCGGCGAGCGGTACGGTTGTAAAAGGAAGCTGTCGGCATCATATCGAACAATTCTTCAGAACACATCTCGTTTGCACAACGGGATGTGTTCTGATGTGTTCAGTAGAACACATAAAGGGAAGCAAAGTCTCGCCTTTAACTTAAGGGCTTACCGTGTGTAAGCTTCGATTGCCGACAATTCTCACAGCTCATCTCTGAACCGAATCACAAGGTTTTAGCTGGTATCCAAGTGCACCCGCTTAAAGCTAACTTTTTATACCACAAGCATGCGGCCTGCCTGATGGTAAGCAGTTACCGTAGCCTATGTACATTTGCAACACCAAGGGTGTCACTCTTGCGTTGCCGACCGTGTAAGAACCTCTTCACGCCTTTCTTGAAGAACCCCGTACTGTAGTCGCCTTGGGAAAACCTCGGCAGGGAGCTCATTCCACAACTTAATAGTTCTCAGGAACCGCACAGTACGCGACCATTGCGGTTTCAGTGTATGAGGATGTACTCCCAGCCGCCGGACTATATATCGCCGTGACTACAGTACTCCATGTGCGGTCTGACTTATATAATATATTCTTGGATGCTAGTTTCACCTTCTCGTACAAATTGAACAGATCTACATTTCTTACCCCTAAATTGAAAATGGCAAAAGTGATGATCAATCACGCCAGGTCCCTTACGGCGTAGGCAGAGTGGCGAGTGGAACAAGACAAGGTTCTTACAAACAGTGAAGGCTCTAGGCGACGGCGATGTCATCGTGCCTGTTTGGGCCTCCCAAAAAAGTTATTGTAATCTTTGTCATTAATTACTTAGCAATAATGCTTGTAAAATAAAATAGACGACCTCGGTGGCGCAGTCGTGAATGATGCGATACCGACCATACCATACATTGATACCAACGCTCATGGGTTCGATTCCCACACAAGACAAACATTTGTGTGCATGAACATGTCTGTTTGTCTTGGTCTGGATGTTTTAAGAGAGGTAGGGCGCATCGAAGCAGCCCGTCTGGGGAAGTACATCCACATCCGCAAAAACCGCAGCAATTCCCTAGAGGAATGTTGTGTTCCTGCGTGTGAGTGAGGCCACCAATAAACTCCGAACGAGCTGCTGTGTTAGCAGCCGAGGAGGCATCGCGCGAGTGATACTTAATGTATTACAAGCGTTCATATGCTACGAGTACGTTAACCACTTTACATCAGGTGGGCCGTTGCATATGTAAAAAAAAACGAGTGTGTTTTAGAGAACACGACTGAAGTAAAATTTCTTTAGCTCCACAGTGTGATGCAGACAATAGGCCTGCACCCATCTTTTTTTATACAACCTGAAGTGAAGTGGCTTAACCTGTGAAAGCTCCTAATATAAGTATATTCATGCAAGTGAACGAGGCCAGTAAGTTTTTTTTATACAACAAGATTGACAAACAAGCATGCGGCCTTCATCAGATGTTAAGCGGTCACCGTCCCCTATTGACGCTCGCTACACCACGGGGATGTCACTCGCGCGCTGCCAATCTTATGACCTAAGACTGTTTCGTCACAGTACCCAGTAATTTCTCTGCCATATCTCACCCTTCAAACCGGAACACAGCTATGTAAATATAGCTGCTTGGCCGTAGATATAGGTGAGACAGAGGTACCCACGCAGACGACTTTTGTACAAAGCCTCCCTCTAGTCGAAATTAAAATCACAATGCTAAATAAGCAGATACTTTACTCCTGCAGTTGAAGTCAACAGTTACGTCTACTACATCAGAACTGAGGAGTTAGACTCAGTATTAAAGAAGAGACTTTACTTATTCTCTTTATATCTAAGTTAATGAATTAAAAGGCACCCACCCACCACTGTTAGTAAGTGCAACATACCGACGCTGCCATGGCTGCTTCGGTAGTAGTAGTCCGGTAGTAGGCGGTCGACCGCAGCAGCCGAGGCAGAGACTACCGGTGCAGCCATGGCAGCGTCGGCATGTTGCACTTACTAACAGTAGTGGGTGGGTGCCGGCCGGCGCTAGGGCGCATGAACTAATTGGTGGCGGAAGCACACAAATCAGGTTAGATCAAATTGCATGTAAATTAAGTAAACGTCGTCTGTGCTGAATTATTTCCAGACATCTTTGTCAGTTACATATTCATCAATTCTATAATAAACCCTTCTACAGAGAGTATTTTTAATGAATAATGTTCTACAAATACCATAGTCCCTAAATATATAAGTAGATTTATGAAAGGGAATTGAAAGTACCCTTTCATCTCGTTACTTTGAATGTGATCGAAAATTGGGTACCAGGTGTCAGCGATACACTTCTAATAAGCTTTTGGATCAAAAGTCAATGTTTGACGTAACAAGATACGAGCTTTCACCATATTTATATTGTTACCTAAATATATTTAACATTTTCCAGCTCGGTGGCTCAGTCGTGAAAGACGCGACTTTGACACCGACGCTCGTGGGTTCGATTCCCACACAAGGCAAACATTTGTGTGCATGAACATGTATGTTTGTCTTGGTCTGAATGTTTTAAGAGAGGTAGGGCTCATCAGAGCTGCCCGTCTGGGGAAGTACCTCCACCTCACAGAAAACCGCAGCCAAATAACAACTCCCTAGAGGGTTGTTGTGTTCCTGCGTGTGAGTGAGGTCACCAGTAAGCTCCCAAGGAGTTGCTCTGTAAGCAGCAGAGGAGGCATCGCGCGAGTGATAATTAATATATCGTAAGTGTTAATAGGATTCGGTACCCGCTTTACATCAGGTGGGCCGTATGCTTGTATGCCTCCCGACATAAAAAAAAACTCATAATTTTTCTCTAACGCGCCAAAATAAGTATAACTTCAATAGAAATAAACACCACTAATGTGGAAAGACTGAATAGAGTGAATGGAGCGTTGGGAAAACTTCTTGGCAGTAAAAGCATGAGTCAGAAGGCACAGCTCGCTATACAAAATGCAGTGTTGATCCCAATGCTTACTTATGGAAGCGAGAGCTGGGTATAGCAGAGAGAGAACACGAAAGTAGGGTAAACGCGGTCAAAATGCGAGCTTTGTGCGAAATTTGTAGCGTAACTCCTGTAGATCGTATTTGCAATGATGATGTTAGAAACAGAGTTGGTCTGAAAGAGAGCGTCGATGAGAATAAGGGGAGCCATGCTCCGTTGGTTCGGACATGTGGATATAATGCGGCAAGAAAGAATTACGACACAGATAAACAACGCAAAATTGGAAGGATGTAGTAGCCGAGGAAGGGCAAGACTTACCTACCATGATCAAATTGATAGTGTTCTATCACGAGCCTTCAAACCGGCGAGGGTGAATAAGAAGAGCAATGATTGTTAAAGAGGCGAGTGAGACGTGTAAGGATCGAGTCATATGGCGCTCGGTTTTCTCTGCCTACCTCGCAAGGGATTTGGCGTGAAGTTATAGATAGAAAAATAACTAATATTAAGTTAAATCGCTATGTTATAGGAAGCCATAGGGACTTCTGACTGGAAAATTTTATTATGTGGTAATAATACAGTAGACTGGCAGTTGGAAGCTCGCCAAGTTAATGTCGCGTAATGAGACAGTCTCGGTATTGTCGTGTACAACCGAGTTGTTACGTCATGCTTCTGTAAAATGTGTTTTTAAAGTTATACTGTTTTGATACGCTAGGGAAACATGATTAGAGTGAATTTTGACGTGAATACATCTTTAAATTTGCTACCATACTCATGTGTGCAGACTTATGTGTCGGCTGAGCAAGAGATCAAATAGAATATCAGGAGCCCCGGGAAACGGCGAGTGGTCATGAATGTTAAACATGCGAGTGAGGTGTTCACGAACCGTGTCTTTTGACGCTCCTATTTATCTACCTCGCAAGGGACTTCCACTGTTGAGGACATTTGTTCTCGTACTAAAAAGTTCGGCAACTCCTATCTCTGTCCAACTATTAAAAAGTGGAACGCCTTGCCTGCACATGTGTTTCCTCCTTCCTACAACATGGGATCCTTCAAACGAAGCGTGAAGAAGCACCTTGCGGGCCAGCATGGTAGCGTCAACTGACAGGACACTGTAGTCCTTTGTCAGTTGCCGCTGCAATTTGGGCTCCCCTTTTCGCTAACCAACAGGCGAAGAGGAGCCACTATGCTGAGCCAATATAAAAAAAAAAAATCTATTGTGAAGATATATATAGATAGTTCAAATTGTGATAACATGGATAAGGCCCATTAAGAAATTTCCATAATTTCCAATAATTCAATTTATTAAGGAATTGAAATACAATATTTAAAATGAGAGAACGAAAATGAAGCAGGGTCTTTAAGAGTAGTATGAAGCTAAGTGGCGTCCTCGTTTTGTTTGTATTAACAACGCTAAATTTAAGACCAATTACGAAAAAAACGCTCAATACTGGCACTGTAGTATATTTATGTTTTTTTGAGACATATTCTGTATATCGTAATCGTATGATTTTTCGGTCTATCCGATATAATGCGGGCGTATGTTGGATAGTTGTGCAATGAGATAGCCAATGCAGTTCGTATCACACTATAATTTTAAATCAACACTTCGACTGCATCAATTAACATTGTCGGAACTGCATTTTGACGATTTTTATTTTAATGCACTACAAGTCTTAAAATATCAATATCTATGCGCTCGCAAAGTTTCATATCTTAAACTAGACTCCATATCTATTTTTCATACTGAAAAACGTAGGAAGTTTTCGTAGATATTGATATTTTAAGACTTGTAGTACATTAAATTAAAAATCGTGAAAATGCAGTTCCGACAATGTTAATTGCTGCAGTCGACTTGTTATCAATGTTCAGGAAAATACGAAACGAGAGTACAGTCAAAAGACGTATTCACTTGCCGCCGTTTGCACTAACTCTCTCATTCTTCCAGTGTCAACCTCTTGATTCTGCCAAAGCGCGCCAACGTTCGCGCGCTTTCGGTTCGTTTTAAACATCCATACTTATGACCGGATGCAACATTAGTACATGCTAGCTTTGAAATAGCAATGTTTTAACGAGATAGTAATGTTTTGACGAGGCGCAGTGGTTAGTAACGCTACTTTCTCATCAACGCTCGTGGGTTTGATTCCCACACATGACAAACGTTTGTGTGCCTGAACATGTGTGTACTGGTCTGGGTGTTTTTAAGAGAAGTAGGACGCATAAAAGCAGCGCGTCTGGAGATGTAGCTCCACGTTACAGAAAACCGCGGCCATATAACACCTCCCTGGAGGGTTGTTGTGTTCCGGTGTATGAGTGCGGTCACCAGTAAGCTCGTAAGGAGATGCTGTGTTTTGCGCTAGTGGTTCTTAATGTATGTCTCCCGACATCTATACATATAAATAAAATTGAAGTGTCTATCTGTGATTTCAAAATAAAGCCCTGATCTTAAGCTCATATTATTATTTTCACGTTACCAAAGCCTAAATACGCATATTTAACTTTTTTGTCTGTCTGTCTGTTTGTTTATCCGGGCTAATCTTCGAAATGGCTGAACCGATTTTAACGGGACTTTCACTGGTAGGTAGAGGACTGTTCATAGCAGAAAATAGGGTACTTTTTATCCCGTAAATATTTAGGGTTTCTGCTTCAAAAATTAAAAACTGTTAAAATTAGGGGGAAATATCTTCCCCTTCGGGGGACTTTGCAATTTTATTTTTATTATTTTCATGGAATACGTATTTTTTGTAACATAAAATAACTACGCATTTTTTATGTAATATAAATAAAATACATATACGTTGCCTCGGGGCCACGGGCTTCTGCTAGTTGTATATAAAAAAGAGATACATATACTGATGCTGGGTGCACCGATCCAAACATACCTCTCTCGCTTCTCCCAAACTCATCAACCCCTTCATGCATGCTCTTCGGTTTTGGTGCTTTTGATTTGGTCATTTTTCAACACATCACCAATTTGTATGATCAATCTATATGTGTGCGTCTAGGGCGGCCCTTGCCGATATCTCCATTCACTCTCGCCCGACAAATTTCTTTCGTAACTCTTTCGTCATTAATTCTTTCTAAATGTCCAAACCATCCAGCATACTCTTTTCAATTTTTGTCACTACACTATCATTAATTCCGAGTATTTCTCGTATCGTACTATTTCTTACTCTATCAATCATAGAAAAAAAGATCTGCTAATAGAAAGTGTAATTTAGGTACAAGGTGGAATGTGAACATTGTATACATATAAGGAAATAGCAATTACGTGGTGACCTAGATTTTGCTGCGTTAAGACTTTCCGTGGTTTATATCCTGCAGGTACTTTTCTCATACTAATGTGTACTAAAACATTTATGTAAATTATAATGGTCATTATCCCACCTTCTTACTCTTACTGTTATCCAGTTTCTTAAAACATTAGTATTGGCGGGGTCCACTACCTAATCCTAAGGATTTGGCGAAGATACTAGATTTTTACACGGAGCGTCTGCCGTCAGCCCTCCAAGCCCAGAGGGGAAAACCAGACCTTTCTTAGGTTAACTCGCATATTTTTCGAAATATTATTTGGGTGTGCGGGTTTCTTCACGATGTTTTCCTTCACCGCCGAGCAAGTGAGATAATTACAAATAAGTACATAAATGCGAAAACAGCGATTTGAACCGGAGACCAGTTGGTCAATAAGGTGGTTATTTCTCCACTGGACTATCAGTGCTTATCTTAATGTTCATTATTATGATGGATAATTATCCACCTTATTAATCAAATGAGGCTCTGGTGAAAGAGTGTTAGGGCAAAGCAAATATTATTTTTTTATAAATGATGTTTACATTACCTTGTAATTAATATTAATTTAAACATCAAATTTATTTCCAGGCTGATAATGTATATGGGTAAAATTTACCCAGCCACAACGATCGTCCCCTATATGGCGCCGGGTTAAATTACTTACATTACTTCTGCCCAGGCGTTATCCCGTTTTCTAATTTATTGGGTTTGGTGGAGTCCGCTGCCCAAGCCTAACAATTTGACGACGATACAGATTTTGACACGAAATAGCGTTAGACCTCCATAATGTCCTTCAAAAACCGTGTAAAATCTCACTATCTGTATATCTAACTATGGCGGAATATGTATGTGCGTATTTATATGTATATTGTGTATATGTGGGTGTATATATATGTGTACATGTGTGTATTTGGTATTGCTATATGTACATGCCTTGTTGTCTGTTGTTGTCCTGTCAGTTATCTGCTCATTACACTCATCTTAAATATTATTATTAATATTTTTTTTATTATATAGTATGTTGAGTGTATGTATATGTATCTATGTGTAGAAATAGGTATAGTCATAAATGCGCCACTACCTACTTATATTTTAATGATTGTTTCTCTTCCTTTTGATATGGTTATCTGGAAGAGATCGCTTTAGCGATAAGACCACCTATTGTACTCTTACAATAACATGTTACTTAAATGTATTAATTTTGGTGCAATAAAGTGTATTCCATTCTATTCTACAATTCAAAGGGAATACCAGACCTTACTTGGGTCACGTCACATGTCTTTTGAACTATACTTTGCTGTGAAGGTCTCCTTAAGTGTTTTAATTCACCACCGAGCAAGTGATAATTACAATTCAACTAGTGGTACAAACCCGGAGTGAGATTTGAACCAGAGATCAATAGGTTCATAGACTGGTTCTTTATCTAATAGACTAACCACCACCACTACCACATCAACCCTTACTCATCCCACTGCAGGGCTACGGGTCTCCCTTCAACCGTAGGAGTTCAAGGGAACGCGCAATGACACCATCGAGCTTTCTAAATGGACTAACACTGACATTTATTAGGACAAGTTTTTGTAGCAGAGCAACTGCAACAACAGCAAGTCAGACCGCACTTGAAGTACTGCAGTCGTCTTTGGGCAGGAGCACCTGGATACCAGCTAGGACCGTGTGATTCGATTCAGAGACGAGCTGTGAAAATTGTTGACGATCCTAATCTTACACACGGTATTGAACCATTAAATTTAAGAAGAGATTTTGCCTCCTTTTGTGTGTTCTACCGATTGTACATTGTACAATCTGTTGTGTTCTACTACTATTTCACACAGCTCGCCGACGACGGGAAGTTTACCCTCACTCGCTGGAACCGCAACAGTCGTGTACTGTACGGTTCCATAGAAGTTTTCTTCCAAGAACTCTAAAGTTGTGGAATGAGCTCTCAGCCGAGATTTTTCCAAGGGACTACAGCATGGGGTTCTTCAAGAAAGGCGTGAAGAGGTTTTTAGAGGGTCGGCAACACATGAGTGACACCTCTGGTGTTAAAAATGTCCATAGGCTACGTGACTGTTTACCACCAGGCAGGCCGTATGCTTGTTTGCCACCTTAGTGGTATAAAAAAAGACACCAAAAACAAAAAGATTGAACGGCATGGGGGTCTGCAAGAAACGCGTGAAGAGGTTTTTAGAGGGTCGACAAAGCACGAGTGACACCTCTGGTGTTGAAAATGTCCATAGGCTACGTGACTGTTTACCATCAGGCAGGCCGTATGCTTGTTTGCCACCTTAGTTGTATAAAAAAAGACACCAAAAACAAAAAGATTGAACAGTATCCCCCATACTGTTCAATCTTTTTGTTTTTGGTGTCTTCAAGAAGTGAAAGTGGTTGTCTGCAAGAAAGGCGTGAAGAGGTTTTTAGAAGGTCGGCAACGCATGAGTGACACCCCTTGTGTTGAAAATGTCCATAGGCTACAGTAACTGTTTACAATCAGGCAGGCCGAATGCTTGTTTGCTACATTAGTCGTGTATTATAGTAAAAAAACTAAGACCAGTCCAGCCAGTATTAATTTACATAATTATAAATATATTATGCCGGGATTATGCCGTGGGGATGGGGATTAGAAGAATACCCTGAGAAAGTTTCTACAATCTCAACACTGAAGGACTCAAGTTTTGATGAGATTTCCTTAGGATTACTTCATCTTGTTAGTTTTATTATTGGCGTGAAAAACGCCTTGTTTAGGAGTAGTCCAAATTCGTACATAATGTCAGTAGTTATTAAGTTTCTATTAGTATTTTTTTAATTTTTGCTTAGTTCTTTTAAACTATGTAAAAAAAAACATTATGTACTCTAAGAATGTTTTATTTTTTGCAAAATTGGGGCGACTTGCTATATTTATATCCTATTACTTGAAACGAGTAATTCTTGTACATATATGTATCTATATAAACATCTTTTGTATTTAGGAGAATCGAATTGGATCAAAAGTATTTAGATGAGATTTTGGCTTTTGCGTTTGATTATCTACATACGCGTTTTTTTTGAAAAAAAAAGAAAACAACATGATTTTATAAAAATAATATAATAAAAGGTCCCGGTTTGAAGCTCACTAACAGCAATGTCTTTTGCACTTTCTTGATTCAATTCCATTAGTCAAATCTTAAATATATATCGCTCATTAAATGCATAGGGGCCACAATTCGAAAAAGGTCGCAAAATGTTTGCAAAATTGCAAAAATATTTAAATAAATGATATTTTGTAGTAAAATGCAGACATCTTTTACTTTCCATGAATGATATTAATATATTTAGTTATTAAATAAAAATGTTGAAAATCTTCAAGAATACAACTTTAAAATTTTGTTTTTCACGCCCTGTTACATAAGCCAATTTAGAATTGTGGTGTTTTTGCATGTTTTCTTGTGGGTTGTGAAGCCCTGACAGTAGGTATATCGCATCAAAGCTGCCTGGGGAAGAACGTCCACCTCACAGAAAACCGCGGCCTAATGACAACTCTCTAGAGGGTTGTCGTGTTCCTGTGTGTGAGTGAGGTCTCCAGTAAGCGCCTAAGGAGGTGCTGTGTTAGCAGCAGAGGAGGCATCGCGCGAGTCATACTTAATGTATTACAAGCGTTCCATGGTAACCGCTTTACATCAGATGGGCTGTATGCTTATATGCTTCCGACGTTGTATAAAAAAATATGCAATCTATTTACCTCTTACTCATAGCTACTGATTGGTATACCCGCAAGCGAGTACCCGCTCGCAGATAGTAGCTTGCGGATATCCTTAACCCGCGTGCGACCCTGCAAACGTCTTTGTTTGTCAGTTCCGAGTTGGGGAAACTAACAGACTTTTATTTACATTGGCCGAAGTTATTCGACAGTTGAAATAGCTTTGTTTACTGCCACTAAGACTAGGTAAACAACGCACGTGCCACCACAGAGGAATGATTTTATTGCATTATTTAGTTACAGAGCTTTACCAGAGGGAGACTTTGTACAATGACGAAGCAGATATACAATACAAAAGTGGAAGGATGTAGGAGCCGAGGAAGACCATGACTTACCTATCGTGACCAAATTGGTCGTGTTCTATCGGAAGGTGATGTCAGGAGCCCTAGAAACCGGCGAGCGTACATGAGAAGAGCAATGAATGTTAAAGAGGCGAGTGAGGTATGTAAGGATCGAGTCACGTGGCGTTTGGATGTCTCTGCCTACGCCGCAAGGGATTTGGCATAAAGATATAGATAGATAGATTGTACAAAAGCCCTCTACGTAGGAACCTCTGTATCACCTATTGCTACCGTCAAGCATATGTATTTATATAGCTGGGTTCCCGTTTGAAGGGTGAGATATGGCAAAGAAATTACTGGGTACTGTGACGAAACAGCCTTAGGTCACAAGATTGGCAGCACGCGAGTAACATCCCCGCGGTGTTGCGAGCGTCAGTAGTAGCATCTGCGGTGACTGCCTACCATCTAATGCGGGCCGCATGCTTGTTCGCCAATATAGATGTATAAAAAAAAGATACTGGTTGTTAATGAAAGTTATAGTGTGATAACTACAGGGTTTATTTGACGAGCTCGGGGGCGTTAAACTACAGCTGCCTTAGAACTCACAACGAATTTAATCAGAAGAAATTTGTAAGAGTAGAAAGTTTTCGAATTGATTTCCCCTATTGGCAAAGTAAGAGACAGCAATATGACAAATAAGGCATTAAAAACCTCAAAGAGATGGTTAGTCCAGTCAAGCTCAACTGCCCAACACACATGGAACGCTATTGGTACCTATATTGTCTGAGTACTGTAACGAAACAGCCCTAGGTCGCAAGATTGGCAGCGCGCGAGTAACGTGATGTTGCGAGCGTCAATAGGCTGCGGTGACCACTTACCATCTCATATGAGCCGCTTGTTTGCCAATCTAGTTGTATAAAAAAAATGTAATTGGGAAAATCCGAAGCCTGAAGGATCAGGAAAATAATTTTAAGAATCATTTTTATAAAAGGAGTCAATCCTGCGACTTCTTTTGCACGTATCCCCATATGGCGCGGGAACCGCTTTTTCCTACTTCCTTTTTCCACGGCTTCAAAGTGTCTTATCCTAATATTAAATAACCTATGTCGCGTACTGTTCAGTTCCATAGATGTTTTCTTCCGAGAACTCTCAAGTTGTGGAATGAACTTCCAGCCGAGGTTTTCCCAAGGGACTACAGCATGGGGCTCTTCAAGAAAGGCGCGAAGAGGTTTCAGAGGGTCGGCAACGCATGAATGACGGTTCGTATTTTCTAAGATACTTACATTATACAAATATTTACCCTTATCTATACATTGTTGCCATCTAATCGAAAGTTTATTTATGCCTTTGCGTTAGAACTTTGGGGATCTAGATTCGACAAACTTTGTGAAAGCATTTTGTTGCTGCCTGCTGAGAGGAAATTTGTTTACCACGTACAAAATTGTCCAAATCACGAAAAAAATGGTAGTCAGTTGGAGCAAGGTCCGGCGAGTACGGAGGACGACGTATGGTTTCTAACTGCAGCTCCTGTAGAGCTACAACGGATTCTCGTGCAGTGTGAGGTCTTGCGTTATTAAGAAGTCTCCTCTCCAAACGCAGCATTGATATTCAGAGCCGCTTCTGCTGATACGGAACTCGTATTCAAAAATTACTTGGATTTTCGAATTATTCAGCTTTCCCATCTAAGCTGAATAAAAAATTAAAATTATATGTTGCACATTTTTTAAAAGAAAAATCTCATATGTGCCGTGAGAAAAAAGTTTCACTCGAAAATCTCACATCATGAAGGTTTAATGTCAGTTCAAAGTATCTATTACTATTTTTTTTTTAATAAATATTATTGGACAAATTACACAGCGCCCTACTAGCCCCAAAGTAAGCGAAGCTTATCTTATGGGTACTAGACAACTGATAAACATACGTAAATACATTTTTGCAAATACATATTTATTATACATAGAAAATACCCAGACCAACACAAACAGACATGTTCATGCACACAAATGATTACTATAAAATAGAAATTTCATACTTCAACCCCTGTTATTAATGAAACGTGAGTTAGTGATAAAGTTCTATAAGACATAAAGTTATTTTAGAAATATCATACACAATCATTTCTACAAATATTTAAAGCACCCCTCACTCCAGGATGTAAGTGGTAAGGCGCGCGGCACCACCTTCCGATTGAACGAAGACTGGCGCATAGCGAAACGATCTCACCGGATATTATTCACATCCGCGTAAATGACTTGGATGCTATTGTATATGTAGAGATCTGAGGAAATTACTACAATTGGATTTTTTCCTATATATCTATCTATCTATATGATCACGCCAATTCCCTTGCGGGGTAGATAATCGAGCGGCACATGTCTCAGTACTGACACTTTATTAGGTTTTTCAACAAGCGCTCTTTTAACAGTTCTAGGGCCTCTGGCATCATTTTCTGATAAAACAAGACCAATTTGGTTATGGTATGTAAATCTTAGCCTTGAAACGGTCTATTAGCTAACTGGTTCACGGTTCGAATCCTGAAATTACCCCTAAATTCGTGTTTTCGGATTTATATACATAAATTGAAATTGTGGAATCAACTACCCTCAGACAAAGACGATATGGGTGTCTTCAAGAAAAAAATCCATGTTTCCCTAAAAAGGCTGGAAACAGATCAGTGTCCCTTTGTTGCTGATGTCTGTGGGCGGTCGTGGCCACTTACTATCAGGTGAACCACATGTTCGTTTGCCCCTTTCTAATGTAAAAAAAAACCGAAACGCTGAAAGAAAACATCTTGAGGAAACCAGCACGTCCAAGAAATTATATTTAAAAAACGATGCAACTTACGAAAGGTCTGGTTTTCCTTCTGAGTTGTGGAGGTCTGACGCCATCAGTATCTTCGCCAAATCCTTAGGCTTAAACAGCGGACCCCGCCAATCATAATGCATTAGGAAACGGCACAACATTAAGAAGAAAAAGATTGTCGTTATCTGTTTCGTCATTTTTCCCTCCTGTTTTTTTCTGCATATCCTCACGGAGCTTTTATTTTTATTTCAACATGATTGAACATTTTCAGAAAGTTTTGATATATGATACAATTCGGTATCGGTAATGGTTAATCCCGCATTGAATTCCAAATAACGTTTGGATCCATTAACATCAAGCTCTCCGTGTAAAGAGTTCCGATTCGCAAATACTCCCACAAAATTTCCATAATCCTCTTTAGACAATGAAAAAGTCAAGTATCAGTTGATCGAAGCTCGGAAATTCAGTCTTTCCTGGTTGGAATCTTTAAAACAGTTTTCTTGACGAGTGTCAATAAAGATTAATGACTAAGATTGATGGGTAAACATATTATTTTATTCAATCTTTAATAGATCAGTCGTTATTTTGCGAAAGTTAAATTTACAGGCAATTTGATTACAGTAATTGGTGGCAGTAAAACAAAGTGATTTATACTTTGTAGTTTTATGCCACCAATTGCTTCATATGAAGTAGCGCCGGCCGGTACGCCACTACCTTTAGTAAATGCACGCTGTCGCTATCGTGGCTGTTCTGGATTTTCCGTAGACTGCTGCATCTACTCCCTAAGTACATGCCTCACAGTTGCTGCCTCCGCTGTAAACCTCATATTTCGTTGCTGCTTGTTCTCCTTATGAACTCACATCGGAGTTGCCACTTCCTCCGTAAAGTCTCTACCGACTAGCCTCAGAGGTAATGCCTCCACTGTAAACTCCCTATAGGCTCGCCGTTTATTCTCCTTATGGACTCGCTTCAGAGTTGCTGCCTCCACCGTAAACTCCCTACGGACTAAGCCTCGCAGATGCTGCTTGTTTTCTAGTGTCGGCCGGCTAAAATAAGAAATTGGTGGCGGAAGAACACAAAGTCGTTTAGATCAAACTGCATGCACATTTTCAAGTGATGTCGAAAAATTTTGAGTTGAAATGGGACCAATGGACAATATTTAATTTTTTCCAAGCGTAATTCAAAGAAGGCAGAGTTCAATTTACTATATTCATTTTGAGAGAATGGTTGATTTTTTAAGAGAGGTAGTAGCCCGTCTGGGGAAGTACCTCCACCTCACAGAAAACCGCAGCTAAATAACAACTCCTTGGAGGGTTGTTGTGTTACTGCGTGGGAGTGAGGTCACCAGTAAGCTCCTAAGGAGTTGCTGTGTAAGCAGCAGAGGAGGCATCGCGCGAGTGATACTTAATATATCGCAAGCGTTAATAGTTAATAGGCTACGGTACCCGCTTTAAATCAGGTGGGCCATATGCTTATATGCCTTCCGACGTAGTATAAAAAAAACTATTTGGTTCAAGAACTTAAATTTGGTGTAAAAATGACATCTGGTGGAAGTTGATGCGCCCTACCTACCTGAAAAACTGACATATTCATGCACATAAATATTTATCCTGTGCGGGAACTGAACCCAAAAGCGTTGGCATCAAAGTACCATTGCTAGTCTATTCAATCATTAATCCACGAAAAAATAATCTATTATTTGTAACAAACTTTTTACATATATCTACATCTTTATAACACTGGCGTCCAAACTAGGCCGAGCCTGTATCTTGGGCACCAGTTTCTCCCTGTGACATAAATTGTAATGTTTCACTATCACAATCTCTCATAATTAACGAAAAACATACACACACAACACCCTGAGATACAATGAAAGAAAATTAAAAACACGCACGAAATCATAGCATTGCAACAACAACATTTTCAGTCGTCAATTAATATTGAAATATTCATCGAATTGGTAAAGAACAAAGTAATATATATATATATATATATATATATATATATATATATATATATTATAAAGAAAGCATAAACATTAAATAAATTGTCAGAAAATTAAATTATGTGCCAATCCGTAAATTTTCCTTTTGTTCCTTTCTAAGTAACTTGATAAAATATTTAGGTAATTTGAATGTTTTTCTTTTACATCAATTTGAGTTATATTACATTATAATAACTTATATATCTATCTATCTATACATCCACGCCAAGCCTCTTGCGGGGCAGGCAAAGAGAACCGAACGCCATAAGACACCGCCCTTACATACCTATCTTGTTTATTTAACATTCATAGATCTTTTCATGTACGCTCGGCGGTTCAAAGGAGACAGGGGTAGACCCGGCTACTTCAGCAGGGGAGGACCGGGGGACCTTCCGCCCACAGTGACAGCAAATTGCACTGCATAAACCTGCACTGTCCAGTGGAGGAAGATACCGCGCTTTTGTCCTCTACTCTTCCTTCCACAATAAATGTGGATTTTTACAACATCAGGGGACTTTACTCCAATATTATTGCGGTACACTAACACCTGGAGATCGCTCGACCGACCTTTTTTTTACTCACGGAGACACAAATATCACAGGCCGTCACTTATATTACCCCACGTATAAATTCGAACACTTATTTGTACGTTGTGCCGGGGTATGCATGTTCGTTCGGAAGGATCTTTGTTGTCGCCATCATCATAGGTTTGGCGACAGGGACCTATCGTTACTATGGGTGCGCGTAAATCATAGCGGTCGCATCTGAATCTACGCGTGCCTTTACAGGTCCTATAGCGGTGATAAAAACATAGCTCGTTTATTTGAGCACCTGCTAATGGCGACATACAAAGTCATCCAGCAGTATCCCTCCGCGGAATAAGTGATTTTGGGAGACTTTAATGCCCATCACACCGAATAGTTTGGCTCTCAGTTTACTGATTTTGCGGGATCTGCTCATGACTTTGATGTAGAGGACCATGCAAGCTTCTGCCTGGACTTTCTGCTGACCACACGCCCGGATGAGTAATATAATATCAATGGACGCACTGCTTGGCTCATCGGACCAATGTCTCATTGGATCTGGCCCAAGTGCCCTGCACCAGACGTAACCCAACTCGGCACTAAAAGTCGGCAAACTGGGACGGATTGCGTGAATTCTACGCATTAGACACTGAGTGATCACTTCACGCATCGTATCCGTGGAGGCAGCTTTGTTTTAAAACAGAAGGTGATGATGCGACTGCGCTAGCTGCGGCGATATTTGGTAGCATAAAATGCTACATTCCCAATCGCTTAGTGGCTGCTGCAGGAGCTAAAAAGCAGCGTGGTTTAATCAGCCTTGTATAAAAGTCAAACTTCTCAAACAGGCATTATTACGGCGAATCTACTTTCTCGCTGCACTTCCTCGAACACATTTATTAAGGCTCTTGTTACGGACAGGTAGTTTTAATGTAACATTGGCAGACACTTACTTCCACACGGCTGGGAGATAAAAGTATCTTCGTTATCTTATCGATATTCCTTTTACTAATCCATAATATTTGGTGGGGCCCGCCACCTTTGGAGTTTAGACGAAAATAAAAATATTGACATGGAGAGAAAAGTCTAAGGACAGCTTTAGATCTCTGCGACCCAGGGGGAAAACCAGACCTTTCTTAAATTAGGTCACACATGTTTCGAAATATATCTCTCTCGCATCATGTTACGTCTCATGATGTTTTCCTTCACCGCCGAGCAAGTGATAATTACAAATATATAAATCCGAAAGCAAGAATTTAGTAGTACATGTCAGTTTTCGAACCGGGGACAATACCCGTTGTCTTTATCCACTGTGCTTAACTGCTCTCTGCAATGATTAGGTAAAAGTAATTTTAAACTTTCTTTGTCTTTTTTCTGAATGTGTTTAACCAGCCATAGACACATTACTATATATATATATATATATATATATATGTATATGTATATATATATACGATTCGAACCAGGACTAGTGAGTTAATTGCTGGTGCATCCACTCGCGGTAGGAGAAAAGACTTACTTCGTGGAATACGAAAGCCTCTGAAAAGATGCACCAGTAAAGGGCACAATTTACGAGCATACAGTTTTAGCACCACTACCAGTATGCCTTTACATTTTAAAGTTACTACACTTTGTTGCAACGAACTTCACCTTTCCTTGTATAAAATGACGTCATAAAAGCTGTAGTGACATTACTGTTTTTAGTATCAATAAAGGAATATAACATAAAAACTTTAAATAAAAAGTGACTCAGTTGTGATCAACTTTTCACATCACTACATATCAGGAACACCGTTCCTATATGAAATGTATATGTTTGTCTGTGCGTTTGTCTGTGTGTTTGTCTGTCGCTTTTTTTTCGAATATTCGAATTTTGACTTCAGATTCGGATTCAGCATAAAAAAGTAGAATATGAATGTTCAGGAACACCGTTCCTATCTCTTAAGGAACATAGTCAAAATAGCCGACAAATTAATTAAATAAAATTGTTATATAATTGACGAGCCAGGTGTTCCTTTGGCAATGCAAGCTTGCGCATTCTCAACTGGTTTTTATTGGTTACGAGGTAAATGAAAAGAAATGAAAGAAATGAAAAGAACATTAGGATTACGGTTGATGATGTAGTGTTGGAGCAAGTGATTGAGATTGTATGTCTTGAAAGTGCTTTTAGCAGCAATGGAAGGTACACCGCTGATGTGGAGAGACGAGTGAGTGCAGGGCATGCGGTTTCTGTTCCAGATGGCGGACGACCGCAGCAGCCGAGGCAGAGACTACCAGAGCAGCCATGGCAGCGTCGGAATGTTGAATGTTCCATACTAACAGTAGTGGGTGCCGGCCGGCGCTAGGCCGCATGAACTAATTGGTGGCGGAAGGACACAAAGCAGGTTAGATCAAATTGCATGAAATGATAATGATAGACACAAGATAGCATTATTCGTGTGCTATGGTCGTCAAAAATATCTTCATATCTTCCTTTTTTGAAGAACCTGGCGCATTCCTCGACAGGGAGTTCTGAACGGAAGAGTTCATGTTAGAAAATTTCTTTGAAATCGCACAATATGCAATAATTACCATTCCAATGCGCGAGGAAGAATACCCAGCCATCGGCCAAGGTCAAAGTATAGCTTATATAGGCACCTACTCAAAAAGTAACAATTACGGCAAAATCCCCTTTATTAAATGAGTACCACAAAGAGGTGGGCCCGGTCACTGGCAGACTCGCTGATCCTGTCTCCGTTAGCGGTCATAGTCCCAGCGGGGCAGGGGGTGTCAAAAATCTCCGGCTCCGACACCCCCGCTGTCTAGCCCTTCTCGTCTAAACCTCTTCGCCCAAGGACTAAAGTCTTTGAATAGTGTGTGAGATGACATACGGAAATGTGGCCTTTCACTGTGGGCCGTGTGGCAGTGTTCGGGAAACTTCGACACATCTTCTCGTCTAAACCTCTTCGCCCAAGTACTAAAGTCTTTGAATAGTGTGTGAGATGACATACAGAAATGTGGCCCTTCACTGTGGGCCGTTTGGCAGTGTTTGGGAAACTTCGACATATCTTCTCGTCTAAAATACCTCAAAAAGTGATATTTCAAATATCACTGTAGAAGAAATACTAATAGTATTAACATAATTTACGATATTAGAACGAGAATACCTTCATTTATAATGTTTTAATTAATATTAATGTCAAATTCCCTCGCTTGCGGAACTTAATTCAAGGAAATTAACTTTTATATGAAAGTTAATATAAACTTCGTTGCAAATTTATTGGTCTTTACTAAAGAAAGGCAGATCTTTGAGGTTGTTTTACTAGAAATGTCATCATCATCATTCGGGAAGTTAGAACTTTTTTAATAAGTAAGATTTTTTATACAACGCCGGGATGCATTCAAGCATTCGATCCTGTGTACCATTAAGCGCACGATGTCACCTTTGCAGCTAACGCAGCACTCCTTAGAAGCTTACTAGCGATCTAACTCACACGCAGGAACACAACGAAACTACAGGAAGATGTTATTTGACTGCGGTTTTCTGTAAGGTGGAGGTACTTACCCAGACGGGCTGCTTTGATGCATCCTACCTCTCTTAAAACATCCAGACCAAGAAAAACAGACATGTTCATGTACACAAATGTTTGCCTTGTGTGGGAATCGAACCCGAGCGTTGCCGCCAAAGTCTCATCATTCACGACTGAGCCACCGAGCTCGTCAAACTACTATTGTGGTTCCAATGCGGGAGGATCAATTCCCCGCTGTCAGGGAGCGGTGTATAAAGAAACAAACCACCGGACTTGTCAATAAGTACGAAAGAAGCCAGAAAACTTTACCCCTCCTTTATTGGACAGTTGTGTATAAAGACATAAAACTATAGTTCCATACCTAGATATAGACCTAACCGGTCTGCGAGCATATCTTGTAAAAGCAAATAAAACTTTTACTACCATTTCATTGTAGCTCTGAAATGCAGGCCGCAGCTGCATTTAAGTACTTAGTTCATGAACTGAACTCGAATACAATACCAATTACGGGCAACGAGTGACTTTGTAGTAATGGAACAGTTCTGGGAACAGATTTTGAATCTTCACTATGAAGAATATTAGGGCTAGAAGGTTGTGTAGATTCCTGATGTAGTTATTGTAACTATAGCACCTTGATAGTAGTTTGTACATTGTACTTTAGTATGCTTAATATAGTTAGGTGTTAGATGTAGTGTTTATACTTTATAGTTATTCTATTTGTACAAGTACTATAGGATTGACGTTGTCACAAAGTATACAAAAACTCCTTTAAATAAATAAAGATAATAATAATAATAACGTTTATTCTACTCACAAAGGCTGTAACAAATTACAGAAGTACTAAATACACAAGGGAATTAAAAGAAAACCTTGTGAGAGTCTGGAGTCCGTACTAGGTTTGGAACCTGTATTACAGATCTCCATGTTCACTCCCGGTTTGTGCTTTAATAATAGAGATATTTCTCTTAAGTTACCGTGACATCTGTTTGTGAAATACATATAAAGATGCAAGGTAATTAAACTGCAAGTTTAAAAAGAGAATATACAGGTTGGGTAATGTTCTTAAAAAATAATAATTAAATAAAAATATTTTTAACATACAAATGTTTACAATACACGTAAACAACACACACACGTACAACACACACATATACATACACTTAGATGTACATAACCGGAATGAGAACATTATTTAACTGTAATAAGCAAATTTTCAGTTTCTTCATACGACAATATTGCAAGCCAAGCTTTGAGTGTTTTTTTGCATTGAAATTTGGTCAGATGATATATGGATATTTTTTTGTTAACTTTGTTATAGAGATGGGGGCCCGCAAAGGGAAAGAACCTATGTGCGAAAGCTGTACTAAAAATAGTTTTTTGGATACAAACGTTATGCGACTTCCGTTTTGACGTTATATTTGAGTCAAATGACATATCACCATGTTGTTTAACAATAGTGTTAGGGATGTACAGTTGGCGGATTGTCAACACTCCACAGTTTTGGTATAAAAGTGCAGTTGTGCACAGGAAGGGTCGAAATGTTGATATCTTCAGCAAAGCTCTTTGTGCAACTTCGAGGAATTTGAGAGTGGATAAAAAATAATAATATTAGAAATTTATTAAGAGAGACTGAATACTATTGTTATATTATTAAGAGAGGACTCATTATATCATTTATTTTGGGGAAGTGCCTGCACCTAACAGAAAAACATCAGCTATAAATTTTCAGTGCAACCCCCATATAGACGAACTTTTATTTTTATATACAACGTCGGAAGGTAACTTTGACTTTGACTAACACAGCAACTCCTTAGGAGCTTACTGGTGAACTCACTCACATGCAGGAACACAACAACCCTCTAGGGAATTATTATTTGGCGGCGGTTTTCTGAGAGGTAGAGGTTCTTCCCTAAACAGTCAGCTTTGATGCGCCCTACCTCTCTTAAAAACCAAGTAATCCAGATCAAGACAAACATACATGTTCATGCCCACAAATGTTTGTCCTGTGTGGAAATCGAACCCACGAGCGTTGGTGTCAAACTCGCGTTATTAACGACTGCGCCACCGAGCTCGCCATACTGTAGCCAGGTGATAAAGCCAAGATGTGGTATTGTAACCGGCATATTACGCAACACTCAGCAATAATGATAACTCATGCTTGTTGATATTACTGGCTCTGTGCCAGCCAGATCCCCGAGATTGAAACTGGTACGCAGTTCGAATTATAATACGATTACAGGGATAATTTAAAGCATTAGGGGCGTAAGTAGGTCACCCTTATAAAGCATAATAATGTAAATTTCTTATTTGTCTTTTGGCCTTGCGGGTACTTATATTAGTCATGTCTTACATTGACTGTTTTTTAAAGTATTTTATACATGCCTGTACTTGCCTCACCATGCTTTTTTTATACATCTAGATTAGCAAACAATCATGCGGCCGGCATCAGATAGTAAGCGGTCACAGCAGCCTATTGACGCTCGCAATACCACGGGGATGTTACTCGCGCGCTGCCAATCTTGTGACCTAAGGATGTTCCATCACAGTACCCAGTAATTTCTCTGCCATATCTCGCCCTTCAAACCGGAACACAGCTATATAAATATAGCTGCTTGGCGGTAGTAATAGGTGAGACAGAGGGACCCATGCAGACGATATCGCAGCGAAAAGGGACTACTGCCCAATGGTATATATGTATATCTTCAAGCCAGGTCCCTTGCAGGGTAGGCAGAGAGAACCGAGCACCATAAGACGCGGTCCTTACACACTTCACTCGCTTCTTTCACATTTATAGCTCTTTTCATGCTCGCCGTTTCCTAAGGCTCCTGACATCGCCTTCTGATAAAACACTACCAATTTGGTCATGGTAGGTTAGTCTTGGTCTTACTCGGCTACATCCTTCCACTTTCGCATCGTATATCTGTTTCGTCATTCTTTCATCTTGTATTCTTTCTGCATTACCGAACCAACGGAGCATGCCCTTTCTTATCTTAACACGGACACTCTCTTTCAGTCCAACTGTCTTTCGTACGTCATCATTTCGAACGCGGTCAGCAAACGTTATGCCACAAATTTTTCGTAGTGCTCGCATCTCGACCGCATTTATTCTACTTTCATGCTCTCTCTGCCATACCCAGCTCTCACTTTCATAAGTTAGCGTTGGCTTACTGCCCAATGGGAGTATATTTTAACCAATAAGCCGATGAGTGATGCGATGTTGATCCGTGAATCAACCAATAAGAGCTACGCGTTCTATTTAACCCCCCGACCTGCAGCTATGAGTAGATTTGCTACACAATTTCATCTTTTTCCTGTTCCACTGTTATTTCTAGGCTAGATAGATAGGCTAGAGGGTTGTTATGTTCTTGCGTGTGAGGTAACCAGTAAGCTCCTAAGGTGCTGATGTGTTAGCAGCAGAAGAGGCATCTCGTGAGTGATACTTTATGCATTACAAGTGTTCAGAGGCAACGGTAAGCGCTTTACATTGGGTAGGCCGTATGCTTGTATGCCTCTCTACATTATACTAAAACGTAGACTACTAACATGAACAAAGTTTAATATGACCTAAATTTCTTAACTCCGTTGTTAATATGTCCCTGGCAACAGCTCCCATGAGGCCATAAAATCGCAGGTGTACAAGCATCGCAGTGCTTAACTGGCGTGGAGCCAACAGCTGTATCAACAAGTTACCATTCTCCTACTTAAAATTCTTGCGGAAAAATAACCTAGATTTTTTTTATTCTACGTCGGGAGGCATAAAAGCATACAGCCCAACTGATGTAAAGCGGATACCGTAGCCCATTAACGCTTGCGATATATTAAGTATGACTCGCGCGATGCCTCCTCTGTTGCTTACACAGCAACTCCTTGGGAGCTTATTAGTGACCTCACTCATACGCAGGAACACAACAATAACGCTGTCAACGAGTCAAACTGCTCTGGAATTAGCGGCATGGTTTAACGTTACCTTACCTACAACATTGAGTCATTTGCATCAAATCAGTAAGATAAAAAAAATATGAAAATTGGGTGCCTCATGATTTGACTGATCTGCAGAAAGAAACGTGTGTTGAAACTTGTGTTGCTGTTGAATCGGTACAGAAATGAAGGAATATTGGATCGAATTGCGACATGTGATGAAACGTAGATTCTTTACGATAACCGTAAGCGAAAAATGCAACGGCTGGCCCCAGGTCAAACGCCGCAACAGTGTCCTAAAGCAAAGCTTACCAATAAAGGCAATGGTAACTGTTTGGTGGTATCTTCATGGCGTTATTCACTATAGCTTTCTCAGGTCTGGTCAAGCAATAACAGCAGATGTTTACTGTGCCGAACTTTGAACAATAATGGCGAAACTGGCAGTGAAACAACCCCGACTCGTGAATCGATCTCCACCATTATTGCTCCATAATAACGCCAGACCGCACACTGTACGAGAAACCGTTGTAACTCTACAGGAGCTGCAGTTAGAAACCATACGTCATCCTTCGTACTCGCCAGAGCTTACTCCAACTGACCACCATTTTTTCGTGATTTGAACAATTTTCTACGTGGTATAAAATCTTCTTCCCAGGAGGCAGTACAAAATGCTTTCACACTGTTTGTCGAATCTAGATCCCCAGAGTTCTATCTCAAAAGACATAAATAAACTTCCGATGAGATGGCAGCAATGTATAGATAATGAGGGTAAATTATTAATTAAACATTAAATAAATATGTCACATTTTAGAAAAAAAACGAGTCTATATTTTTCGGGGCAAATCGGCAATTTCTTACTTTAACCTCTAATACATACTTATGCCAAGACCAGACCAAGAGAAACAGACATGTACATACACACAAATGTTTGTACTGTATTGGAATCGAACCGACGAGCGTTGGTGTCAGAATAGCGTTCCTAACCACTGCGCCACCGAGCTCGTCAAAGAGAATTGGTGGAATTTATATGAATCTACGTAAGTTTGTGAAAATCTATGACTTTTGTTAATATGATATTTTAGAAACTTTCACTTAATAGATTCCAAACTATATAGAAATAGAAGTATATTTATTCCAACTTCATATAATAATTTCACAATAAAATATACACACATATACATACAAGAGAAGTCAGAATTGATCCTCGCTATCCTAGTAATATTATAAATGCGAAAGTTTGTATGTATGGATGTTTGTTGCTCTTTCACGCTTAAACGGCTAAACGGATTTGAATGAAATTTGGTACGTAGATAGATTATGATCTGGATTAACACATAGGCTACGTTCTTTGACTCCACGCGGGCAGAGGCGCGGGCAGCAGCTAGTATAAAATATGTCTACAAATATATTTCATATAGTGAAACTATATTACTATACTGTCTCGTGCCCCTAGGCACGTAATCCAAAAATTTAATTTTTAAAAATTTAGTCCTCGGACACGGAACTTAGAATGGCGTATAGCGTGCGCTGAATTCACTATGACTTCCGAAAATCGAATTTCTCAAGCTACCAAAGAGAGCTTTGGATGAGAGCCAATGCTGAAATTTAAAGCTGCAATCCATACAGGCTGCACTGAATAAAGTTTGTGCTTGCAAAATACCAACTTAACTCGGTGACATTAAATTTATCTTCACACTATTTCTGTTAACCAGTTAATAGCTTCAGACGATATTTTGTACCTATAAGTCAAATAACTTCAGGCATTATTTCGTGTAAGTCAAATAATTTCAGGTATTACTTTGTGAAAAATAAATCACTACAAGTACCGTAACTATAATGATAATGTTTCTAATATCTTTGTGAATTCTATTATCTTTTCTTTGTTCTTTATTTTAGGAATTAAAGGTAAGGACTTACTAATTCTAAATTAACTCGGTTACATTAAATTTATCTTCTCACTGTTACTCTTAAGCAGTTAATAGCTTCAGGCGATATTTTGTATAAGTCAAATAGCTTCAGGCATTATTTCGTGTAAGTCAAATAACTTCAGGTGTTACTTTGAGAAAAATAAATCACAATAAATCGCGTAACTGTAATGTTTATAATATCGTTGTGAATTCTATTATCTTTTTCTTTTATTTTGGGAAATAAATGTAAGGACTAATATTGACTTAACTCGGTTACATTAAATTTATCTTCATAAAATCGTTATTTTGTGTAAGTCAAATAGCTTCAGGTATTATTTTGTGAAAAATAAATCGGCGTTATTCCCGTAATTACAATAATGATATTTCCAATATCTGTGTGAATTCAGTTATCTTTTATTTTGGGAAATAATTGAAAGTAGCCAGGTCAAGCGGGTACCGCTAAGAGAATGATTTACTAATTCCGACGAAACTGGGTTGCATTCATTTTATTTTCATCATTCTTTCTCTTAAACTTAAACGTGAGCAGTGATAGCCCAGTGCTGGTGTGGGCATGTACCACTAAATTCGTGTTTTCGGAATAATGTGCTCATTTGTAAATCTTACTTGGCGGACTGTGAAGAAAAACATCGTGAGGAAGCCAATACGTCCAAGAAATTATATTTCGGAAGACTTTCTAACCTAAGAAAGGTCTGATTTGATGGGTCATGGGACTCAGAGCGGAAATCCATAGGTGTGACAGTAATTTTGAGCTAATTTTGAAATGGAACGATTGCTGTCATACCTCCACGTAAGACAGCTCTTCAATTGTGAAAAAATTAATCACTGCAATACTACTCAGTTTTTTACACCCCATTCCATATTGTAATTTGATAATAAACACGAAAAAAATATGCAAAAATGCGGGAAATCGAAACATGTTTTTAACATAATAAACGCATTCCAAATTCAATATAATTAAAAAGTTGAAAAAAAAAGATAAGTTTCTACGTATTTATGACCAGAGTAGTTATATAATGAACTAAATGAAATTATCAATGCTAATTTGCATCACACAGACAAGCGATAAACTGCTTTGTTCCGAAAATATTTAGGTTTCTCATGTAAAAATGTTAAAACCTACATTATACGGGGCGAGCCGCGGGCGGCAGCTTGTTTAAATTTCATTCAACAATTCAAATTCAGTGACTTTAAAAATATGCCACTTCACTTTGAATTTTAATATAAATGGCTTGAAAAGCTGTGCCAAGGCAATTTAGCTGAATCTCAAGCAAGCTGTTGCGAGCTGTAATTGAAGATAGCTCGTTTTTATTACAAGACTTGCTTACCCGACCCGACTTCGCTCGGGTGTCGGTACTAATCTTAAAGGATATAACCTATGGAGAGCCGATAAGACCAATATTATGTAGTAACACAATTCACCGTTACGGGTCGGGAGGCAAGTAGAACGCGCAGCTGTTTTTGGCTAGTTTCCGAGTCAAGGTCACGGTACTTCACATACATTGGTTGAAAGTTCCTCCCATTGGTAAGTAGGTTCGAATCGCTGATGTATTTAGGCGCTAAAATACAACGTTTGGTAAACGCGATTTGCCTTCATGCGCAGTCAAGTGGTTTACATTGTTTTTACGTTAGTGGCAACTAACACGGCAAGCTTATTGACGAGCTCAGTGGCTCGTTGACACCAACGCTCGTGGGTTCGATTCCCACACAAGACAAACATTTGTGTGCATGAACATGTCTGTTTGTCTTGATCTGGGGATTTTTAAAGGAGGTAGGGTGCATCAAAGCAGCCCGTCTGAGGAAGTACGACCACCTCACAGAAAACTGCAGCAAAATAACAACTCCCTAGAAAGTTGTTGTATTCCTGCGAGTGAGTGGGGTTGCCTGTAGGCTACTAAAGTGTTGCTGTGATTCTGTGTTAGCAGCAGAGGTGGCATCACGCGAGTGATACTTAATATATTACAAGCGTTCATAAGCTACGGTATCTACTTTACATCAGATGGACCGTATGCTTGTATGCTTTCTGACGTTATAAAAAAAACTTCTCAGGAGGTTTGTCTTGGTCTGGATGTTTTAAGTAGAGCGCATCAAAGCATTCCGCATGGGGAAGTACCTTCACCTCACAGAAAACCGCAGCCAAACAACAACTCCCTAGAGGGTTGTTGAGTTCCTGCGTGTGATTAAGATCACCAGTAAGCTCCTAAGGAGTTGCTGTTTAAGCAACAGAGGAGGCATCGCGCGAGTGATATATGTTACAAGCGTTAATAGGCTATGGTAACTGCTTTACATCAGGTGGACCGTATGCTTGTATGCCTCCCGACGTTGTATAAAAAAAAAGTGCAGCCTGCTTGATAGTAAGCAATTACTGTCGCATATGGACTGTTCTTTTTACAAACGTTGTCGGGGCGCATACAAACTTACAACCCACCTGATGTTACCGTAGCCTAAACGAAGAACGCTTGCAAAACAGAAAAAAACATTCTAGAATACCATCCCCGCTGTAAATACAGCAACTTTAACAACTTGGTTGACGAGCTCGGTGGCGCAGTGGTGGAATACGCGACTTTGACACTAACGCTCGTGAGTTCGATTCTCACACAAAACAAACATTTGTGTGCATGAACATGTCTGTTTGTCTTGCTCTGGGTATTTTTAAGAGAGATAGGGTACATCAAAGCAGAAGTACCTCCACCTCACAGAAAACTGCAGCCAAATAACAACTCCTTGGAGGGTTGTTTTGTTCCTGCCAGTAAGTGAGGTCACCAGTAAGCTCCTAAGGAGTTGCTTTATTAGGAGCTAAGGTGGCATCGCGCGAGTGACACTTAATATATTACAAGCGTTCATAAGCTACGCTAACCACTTTACATCAGGTGGACCGTATGCTTGTATGCTTTCCGACGTTGTTTAAAAAATACTTCTCAGGAGCTTGTTGGTAACCTTATTTGTAGGACAACAACTGTCCAGTGGTTATTCGGCGGCAGTCTTCCAGCCAAGACATAAGTGAGGTTGCTCTTTTGTTAGAGCCTTGTTTATTATTTAGCAGGGTAAACCACGTGCAGGTGATTGGCGAGTTGATCAGCTCGGTAGCACGATGGCTACTAATGCTGTTTTCACCCCAGAGTTCATGAATTCGATTGCTGCACAGGACAAACATTTGTAAGCATGAACATATTTCATTGTCTTGGCCTGGGTGTTTATATTAGAGGTATAATAATGCTTTTATGCACCCTACCTCTTTTAAAACACGCAGACCCGTTTGGGGAAGTGGGAAAGGAAGAAAGTACCTCCACATTACAGAACTTTTGAGGTAGGTAAAGGGAACTGAGCACTACGAGACGCAGTGTATACAACTCGATCATTTCTTTTATATTAAAAGCTCTTCTCAAGCACGCTCGTTGCTTTGTAAGGCTCCTGAGAACACCTTCTGATAAAATTTGACTAATTTGATCATAGTGCTTGAATCTTGACCTTTCCGGGCTCTGATATGCTTCCACTTTCACATTGTGAATCTATTACGTACATTTTTTTTACGTACTATCATTTTTGTATGTATGTATATCTTCACGCCAAGTGCCTTGCGGGGTAGGCAGAGAGAACCGAGCGCCATAAGACGCGGTCCTTGCATACTTTACTCGCTTCTGTGACATTCATAGCTCTTTTCATACATTCATTTTTGTACATTTATATTTTTATTTCACATATGTATTGTTTCCCATATTATTCATGAATACAATTCCATCTTTTGAAATATTATTAACATCCTATTCATAACTTAAAACATCACATTCGTTAAAAATAATAATACTATTATTATATCAGCTATTTCATCAGCAAATAAAATGCATTTCTTTTAAATTGCATTCGGGAGGTCGTCGAGTTACAGTCAAAACAATAAAGTACCCAGAATGCTGCCCTGTGGGCGACCAGTTACTTTGAACAACTAAGATTTATAAGTTAAAGAAATATTTTTGAACTTTTATTGTCCATTATTCAACTACAATGTGGACCTGTCGTAAGCTGAACCTCTAATTCCACAGCAATATAATTTCTCTAATAATCGTCTACGCGACATAAAATCAATAGTACAGCTATTGATGCCCATAAATAATGTGGATAGTATTTTTTCTACAATATGTTCGACTAAGTGAAATATGGTAGTGCGTATTTATATTTGCGGAAACCATTTTGTTCCTCTATTAACACATTATCTACTTGAAGGAAAAGTTTAATTAGCTTGTTCATAAATTTAAGAATATAATATTGTTTGGCAATCCGCATTTGAGCAGCGTGGTGGACTATGCTCTTAACCCCTTCGGTTGAAGGGAGACCCGTATCCCTGCAGTGGGATGAGTAGGGTTGATGTGGTAATATTGTTTGAGCTCAAGTTGTGGATACAGTATTCAGCTTAAAACAGTCATTCAAGCGTCTTGAAATGTGTAGTAATGCGTGAGTGGTCAATCAAGTGATGCAGCTTTGAATCCCACAGTGTTATATTCCTCATAGCAAATGTCATGATGTTACTTCTATGCGACATTCACTACAGATATCTGTAATTATTATATATGACATATATAGGTATAGTAAGCACATTTCATTAACATGTACTATTTACATCGTATCAGACTACCTCTGCAGACGCACTGCATAGTTTGTAAAAAAGGGTCTATAATATAAAAATTGATGTAATAAAATCTTTCACAAATTCACTTTACTGATGTGCCTTTTTAAAATTGTGTCGGGTTAGAACAGAACGTTCTTTTTCTCTGGTTAAACAAATGAATAGTCTTTATTGACAAATTGTTCTGTATATAAAATGTCTTGATGCACAAAAGGTCCAGATTGCGAATAATTTTATCCTGTTGGCACAATTTCTAGTCAAAACGATTTGATTGCACAACAGTTGATGTCAGTCAACAGTCAACATTCCCTGATTGCTAAATAACAAATAGGTAAGACGATTTGATTATAAATGGACTAGGCATATATCAAGTCAAGTCAAGTCAAAATCTTTTTATTCCGTAAAAATGGCTACATTTGTTTGGAATCGTCACAATTTTTTTCCCTACCGTGCAGTTTATGACTAGGTGAGCACTGATAAAAATACTGCCAAAAAACTCAGGCATCCCTCTTTTGGTATCCAAACAAATTTACATATTTTATTAATTACATTATAATTGGATCGACTCACTCCCAGGCATTTTTATCATTAATATAGTCAGATACTTTATAATATGCCCTGCTACACAATTTGGCTTTAATAGTAGTTTTAAATTTGTTACTTGACAATTCTCTTATATTGCTGGGAAGTTTGTTATAGAACCGTATACATTGCCCCATAAAAGAATTACTTATTTTGTGGAGACGGCTTGCATGTAAGACAAGATTATGCTTATATCTAGTATTTATGCTATGAGTATCACTTTTTTTACAAAATGAGTCTATGTTTTTATGGACATATAAAAGATTTTCATAGATATATTGCGATGCGACTGTTAAAATATTTATTTCTTTGAATTTTTCTCTAAGGCTCTCCCGGGGACCAAGTTTGTATCAATTTACATCCTTTTCAATACTTAATAATAAAACACATGTTTAAATGCAAAACTATGAATGACGAGGTAAGTACTTTATATTTTAATATATTATTAACATGAGTATATTAATTTTAATTTAGATTTCGTCGGCAAAGTTGACGAGCGGCTAGCAAGCCTTCCCTCTGGGAGCCGTGCTTTCTGGTCGCTGGCTAAAGCTGCCAAGGGAAACTTTTGTCAATCGTCCATGCCACCGTTGCAGAAATTGCGGATGACGGTCTGGCCTATAGTGCTAAAGAGAAAGTCGATTTACTGTAGTCTCTTTGCCTCTAACTCGACTTTGAATGACGGGGGAGCTGTACCACCTACCATCCCAAGGTGCAGTAGCTCAATGCCGGAAATCTCAATTACTCAGCGAGATGTCTTGTAAGAAAACCCCATTTGCTGTGGTTCTTAATTTCCAGAAAATACCTCTTACCATCACCAACAGCATTAGGATGCTTGATGTCGAAATCTCCAGTGACCTTCAATATAGAAGTCATGCAAAGGAAAAGGTCAAGCTGGCGTTCGAAAACTAGATGTGCTCAACAGAGCAAAGCAGTACTTCCGTGCGGGGCAAAGACTTATGTTATATAAGTCTCAAGTCAGACCGCACTTGGAGTACTGGAGTCACCTTTAGGCGGGGGCACCTGTATACCAGCTTGAACCGTATGATTCCATTCAGAGACGATCTATGAGAATTGTAGACGATACTAAGCTTACAACACGGTATTGAACCATTAAGTTTAAGTAGAGATTTTGCCTCCCTTTGTGTGTTCTACAGATTGTACAACGGGCTGTGTTCTGAAGAATTGTTTGATATGATGCCGACAGCATTATTTTACAACCGCACCGCTCACCGACGGCGGGGAGTTCAGTCTCACACGCTGGAACCGCAGTGGTACTGTCCGGTTCCAGAGAAGTTTTCTTCCGAGAACTCTCAAGTTGTGGAACTCCCTGCCGAGATTTTCCCAAGGGACTACATCTTGGGGCTCTTCAAGAAAGGCGTGAAAAGGTTTTTAGACGATCGGGAACGCATGAGAGAGACACCCCTGTTGTTGTAAATGTCCGTAGGCTACGGCCACTGCTCACCATCAGGCAGGCCGTATGCTTGTTTGCCAACTTAGTAGTATAAAAAAAAGACAACATATTTTTTTTTATACTACAACGGGAGGTATACGAGCATACGGCCCACCTGATGTAAAGCGGGTACCGTAGCCTATTAACCCTTGCGATATATTAAGTATCACTTGCGCGATACCTCCTCTGGTGCTTACGCAGCAACTCCTTGGGAGCTTACTGGTGACCTCACTCACACGCAGGTACACAGCAACCCTCTAGGGAGTTGTTATTTGGCTGCGGTTTTCGGGTAGGTGGAGGTACTACCCCAGACGGGCTGCTTTGAAGGGCCCTCTTTTAAAAACACCAGCCAGACTAAGACAAACAGATATGCTCAGGTACACAAATGTTTGTTCTGTGTGGGAATCGAACCCACATACGTTGGTGTCAAAGTCGCGTTATTCACCACAGCTAAGTACAACTTAGCTGTGGTGGTTATGTTTATTGCACTTATCTAGATATGGAGACAGACTTAGTATTTAATGCAAAGCTAATGGTATTTGAAAGAGTAGAAACCAGAATCAATGTAAGGATTGCGGTTGATGATGAAGTGTTGAAACAAGTGGATGAGATAGTATATCTTGGATGCGCTTTCAGCAGGGACGGAAGATACACCGAGTGAGTTTTAGGAATAGTGTGAAAGGGCATTAGGAAAACATCTTGGTATTAAAAGCTTCAGCCAAAATATAAATAGCAGACTTATAAAGTTAAAAGCGATGTTGAGCTGTAAAATATCGTCTAGCTCTATTGATTTTCGGGAACATCGTTCCTATATGAATTCTATATATTTGTCTGTGCGATTGTCTGTGCGTTTGTCTGTGTGTTTGTCTGTCGCTTTTTTAGAATATTCGAATTTTGACTTCAGATTCGGATTCAGCATAAAAAAGTAGAATAGGAATGTTCAGGAACACCGTTCCTATCTCTTAAGGAGCATGGTCAAAATGGCCCACGAATTAAAAAAAAAAAAAAAATGTTTATATAATTGACGAGCTAGGTGTTCCTCTGGCAATGCAAGCTTGCGCATTCTCAACTGGTTTTTATTTAAAACTTTATTGATCACTTTAAATTTTGGTATAATAGTCGGACTTAATGCTAGTTACATTCTCTATCGACTGGTAGAGAATGTACGAGTAACTAGCATTAAGTCCGACTATTATACCAAAATGTAAAGTGATCAATAAAGTTTTAAATAAAAACCAGTTGAGAATGCGCAAGCTTTAGGAGTGCAGAGAATCACGATGGCGGCTATAAATACATATACATTAAATACATATATACTTACAATACATATATATATATATATATATATACATACATACATATAAATTATACGATACATACAAACGTATTAGGACATAGCTGTTACAACTTTTATTAAAATAAATAACAAATATATAAATAATGATGACGGTCTTACTGTCTTGTCTAGCTTTCAAAAAGATATTTGTGTACCTTCTTTTTAAAGACAAGACAAATTTGATCACACCAATCTTCTTGGACGCTAACTTAGCTATCCAGATGACCGCGAAACTGTACATTGCCCGATATGACGATACCCAGTATATCGATGCTAGGCGTAACGCTGAGGGCTGTACCTTCTAATCGATGAGCTTCGACAGATAGATAGATATTAGAAAATAAATACACAAATATAATACTGTACAATTTATGTCCAAGTTTCCAATTAATCGCGCCCTTTACAATACTGCTGATATTAACTGGCAACAGGCCAACTCTGCCATCTGGACGGCTTACCATTAGTTGCCACATTACAGCAAGTAGATTTGT
Organism: Pyralis farinalis; assembly: GCA_947507595.1. Lineage (NCBI taxonomy): Eukaryota > Metazoa > Arthropoda > Insecta > Lepidoptera > Pyralidae > Pyralis > Pyralis farinalis. The sequence goes on from OX382263.1 coordinate 7,796,440, forward strand.
GCTACTTCAACAATTTGACGAGAGACTTTGCCTCCACTTGTTCTATCGATTGTACAGTAGGTCACGGTGACGGCTTAACAGAGCAAAGCAAGTGAAGCACAAAGATAAAGAAGACTTCCATATCAGAAGTACTACTGAATAGTGCAACTGGTATCTGTAACTTATATACCCTTACAGGTAGGCAGAGATGACCGAGAGACACCTGACTCGATCCTTACACACCTCGCTCAGTTCTTTAACATTCTTGCTCTCCTCATGCACTCTCGCCGGTTTCTAAGGCTCCTGACATCACCTTCTGATAGAACACTATCTCTGGTCGCGCTAGGTAAGTCTTGGCCTTCCTCAGCTCCTACATCCTTCCACTTTTGCATTGTATATCTGCTTCGTCATTCTGAGGTTAACTATCTTTCTATATCTTCCCGCTACGTCCCACGCGTCGATGCGCTCGATTCTCGCTGCCTAACTGGGCAGAACTCACGATGTTTTCCATCACCGGCACGTACACGAACCGGCCTATTGACTAACAGGTCACCGGTTTGAATCCTGGCGTATTCGTCCACGCCAGGATTCAAACCGGACCGGATTTATGCACTCGGCTCTCTGCGATGGAAGCACAGTGATTAAGATATCTGGGCTATCATCATAAGTATTTGTACAAATAAACTAATGACAATAAATTTTCTTATATAGGCTTAAGTATTAACGAGCTCGGTGGCGCCGCGGTTAATAACGCGACTTTGACACTAACGTCCGTGGGTTCGATTCTCACACAGGACAAACATTTGTGTGCATGAACATGGCTGTTTGTCTTAATGTGGGTGTTTTTCAGAGGTAGGGCGCATCAAAGCAGCTCGTTTGGGGAAGTACCTCCACCTCACAGAAAACTACAGCCAAATAATTCTTGGAGGGTTGTTGTATTCCTGCCAGTGAGTGAGGTCACCAGTAAGCTCCTAAGGAGTTGCTGTGTTAGCAGCTAACCAGGTATCGCGCGAGTGATACTTAATGTATTACCGGCGTTTGTGGTAACCACTTTACATCAGGTGGACCGTATGCTTGAATGTCTCCCGACGTTGTATAAAAAAAATGCAATACTGATAAAAATTTATAATCTGTCGTTGTTTCTGGAGGATTGTTGACGACAGATTAAATGTGTGAAAAATAATACATATGTATGGGCCGCTATATTCATACCATATGTAATAGACTCAAGGCAAGCACCCTACAGTCTCGATCACAAAAATGGATAAAACAAGTTGGTTCAATTCCCACAAAAACTACGCGTAATCTTACGCGTAAAATTAAGTGCATTGCCCACTTAATCCGCAATTGGCCAACTATGAGGGTACTCGGCTGCCCTACGCTTGCCTTGCCTACTAAGTCAAGTACATATTATTAAAAAAAATCGGCCAAGTGCGAGTCGGACTCGCGCACGAAGGGTTCCGTACCATCCATCCGTACATCTATAAAAACAGCAAAAAAGTCACGTTTGTTATATGGGAGCCCCCCTTAAATATTTGTTTTATTTTAATTTAATTATTTATTCTTAAAGTGAATATATAACTAAATATTATGTGAATATTTAAAGCGTCTACCTGTTGCCGTTATCAATATCAAGCAAAAATGAGCAAAAAAATCACGTTTATTGTATGGAAGCCCCCTTAAATATTTATTTTATTCTATTTTTTAGTATTTGTTGTTATAGCGGCAACAGAAATACATCATCTGTGAAAATTTCAACTGTCTAACTATCACGGTTCAAGAGATACAGCCTGGTGACAGACGGACGGACGGACGGACGGACGGACGGACGGACGGACGGACGGACGGACGGACAGCGGAGCCTCAGTAATAGGGTTCCGTTTTACCCTTTGGGTACGGAACCCTAAAAAAGGAATATTTCATTTTCAGTTTAAGCAAAGTAATCTACGGTTTTTTTAATTTTAATAAAATTCCATTTAATTCAGCCCAAATTTGTTTCAAGTATCTTCTTCTATTTGTAAAGTCTAACAAACTATGATCCCTTCTTCTAACTTTAAAATCCATCAAGATACTTATAATTTATGTAGACTACATAGTTCTATTCTCTATGTTTATTTCTCTATGTTTGGATAGGTGAGATGTAAATTCTACTCAAAGCTACACGACGACGCTAATCTTTTTTTATATACTATGCCGGGAGGTATATAAGCATACGGCCTACCTGATGTAAAGCGGGTACCGTAGCCTATTAACGCTTGCGATATATTAATTTATCACTCGCACGATGCCTCCTCTGCTGCTTACACATCAACTCCTTGGGAGCTTACTGGTGACCTCACTCACACGCAGGAACACAATAACCCTCTAGGGAGTTGTTATTTGGCTGCGGTTTTCTGTGAGGTGGAGGTACTTCCCCAGATGGGCTGCTTGGTTGCGCCCTACCTCTCTTAAAACATCCAGACCAAGACAAATAGACATGTTCATGCACAAAAATGTTTGTCTTGTATGTGGGAATCGTACCCACGAGCGTGGGTGTCAAAGTCGCGTTATTCACGACTGAGCCACCGAGCTCGTCAAATCTAAGTAACTAGCGTCGTCTATATATCGGAAAATGCCAACTTGCGTCTTTAAAAGTTACAATAGCACTTGCAAGCGAATATGAAAGCAAGTTATAATGTTAGTTTTTATGCGTAGACAAAAATACAATATTTCATATGAAAATATGAGTAGTTATAGTGTAGGTATAATTTACATCTAGTGCATTGAAAATTTACATTTGGGGTGTTTATTGAAGTGAAAACTTCTCAAGCATCGTTGTGATTTGAAACTCGATGAAACGAAAAAGCAACAGTAAAAAAAGACAACCACACACATCTACATGATTTAACGTGCGAGAGAATGAGATAGAAGGCATTTATGCAGTGTTTATTACAGGGTCCGACCGTTGTACGTGTGTTAGTACATGTGTGTGCCCGCCTGCCTATTACAAAGCTTCAATGATCCTACTACTGAAATTCTCTCGTCTCATTATCTTGAAGTTTAGATTTTTTAAGGTTACACTTCTATCGCGTGTGAACTGCATACATATTCGGGAACACCGTTCCTATATGAAATCTATATGTTTGTATGTGCGTTTGTCTGGCGCTTTTTTTCGAATATTCGAACTTGACTTCAGATTCGGATTCAGCCTAAAAAAGTAGAATAGGAATGTTCAGGAACACCGTTCCTATCTCTTAAGGAACATCGTCAAATGGCCGACGAATTAAAAAAAAAAAATGTATTGTTATATAATTAACGAGCCAGGTGTTCCTCTGGCAATGCAAGCTTGTGCATTCTCAGCTTGTTTTTTTATGTTTGGGGTATTATTATTGAAAAATTAATAACTTTGTTACTTTTTGTTCTACAACTAAAAGTTACGGAACCAAAACTGTAGAGAATTCAATTTGCAACAAAAAATTTTTTAACAAATTTTCTGTACCATGAATAGTTTGCCCGATATAGGTAAAAACCAGTCGCAAACCCTTATTACAAGATGGTGGCCCCACAAACTTGGATTATACCTCTAGACATGTGAAAAATAGATTAGGAGAATGAGATAGCGCTAAGAAAAAAAAAAGTTTACGACCAAAATAAAAACCTTCCAGCAAAATAAAAGTTAATTTTTACGACGAGGGAGTGTAGGGAATAGCGTGAATGGGGCGAAATCTAAGCCAGAAGGCACATCTCGCTGTACCCAACGCTAACTTATGGAAGTGAAAGCTGGTATAGCAAAGAGAGCATGAAAGTAGAATAAACGCGGTCGGGATGAGAGCATTGCGCAAAATTTGTGGCGTAATGTTTGCTGATCGCGTTCGTAATGATGACGTAAGAAAGAGAGTTGTCTGAAAGAGTGTGTCGGTGTTAAGATACGAAGATGCATGCTCCGTTGGTTCGGACGTGTATAAAGAATGCTGGATGAGAGAATGACGAAACAGATACACAATGCGAAAGTAAAGGAAACCGAGGAAAACCAAGACTAGCCTACCATGATCACATTGGTCATGTTTTATCAGAAGGTGATGTCAGGAGCCCCAGGAACCGGCGAGCGTGCATGAAAAGAGCTATGAATGTTAGAGAAGCGAGTCAACTGTGTAAGGACCGCGTAATATGGCGCTTGGTCTTCTCTGCCTACCCCGCACGGGACCTGGCGTACATGCAAAAGTTAATTTTTCATGTCGTTGTTCAACAAATGTCAACTTCGGTTAACATGACACACGACCGCGTGGCGGAATGCCAAAGTTAACAAACACATAATGAAAATGGTGGCTTCATGTCAGTTACCACAAAGTTGTTTTAGAACTATATGTGTACACAACAAATATGCGGGTCACACTGAAAATTTTTAAACTGGTCAGTAAGAAAAGTTTCTGATGAAAAATTTATTTAAATTTCGAATAATAAACTCATTTGAAAGCTGTACATTGAATTTAAATGTCGTTTATTTTTACAAAAATAGCAGCAACTTAAAAAGTAGCTATAGTGTGTTGGAAATTTTCGTTCAATGATTCAGTACGACTTTCGTTGCAGTCTTAATCAACAACAATATGATGAAGTTCCACCATATGCCATTGTTTACAACTCGTTTAATGAGTTCATATGTGGTCAGAGCAAGCTCACTGAGGATTTGCGCACAGGATGCCGTTCTACGGCGATAACTGAAGATGTTATCTTCAGTGTTGAGTTGTGTGTGGTTAATAATAGAAGTTGATAAAAGGTGGGTGGAGTGGTGTATATGACATAGTCACAAATGATGAACGCTGGATATCTTGTTACTAACTTGACAACAAAAGATAATATGCACAATGGCTATGTCCATTCGAAGATTTAACAATAAAAGTAAAGTTGGTTAGAACTCAAGGGAAAAGAAAATGACCCGGTCAAAGAACAATTAGTCTCGTTCTTTGAACGGACGGGTCATTGTACAATAATTGTTCAAAAAGATAGAAGAAATCCAGATTCATGTTAGTCACACAACGCTCCAGTTCTCTGCGCCGGATAGACAATCTATATTTGTTTATGGAAGGTGTGGAATTAGAGGGTCATCCTCCTATAAAAGATGAACTCAAAGGAATTCGCTTTCTCTGAAGATGCCGTGGCTACGTACGAGAAAGGCGTGGAAAAGAATCCTAAAGTAGTGTGGGCTCACTGCTTTAGTTACTGGTTCCATCGCCTATGACGGTGCTTAGAGTGGAATGAACTTCGAAGCGCTATATCAAATCTAACTGGTTCACATATCATTCTGGTTATGATTCTCCAAAAACCTTCAGTCTTACCCTCATATATCTTCGTTACTTTTTATGTACTTACACTGCGTGCTGTATGGGGAAGCCCAAGGTCACTCAACGTCCTATGGAAAGAGGAATGCGATAGAATCATAAGTATACTCACTTATGATTCTCTCATATTCCACTCCACTGCAGGGAAATAAAGTAATTGACATAGTACAAACGATAACCAAGTTGAAGTGGCAGAAGGCCGGCCACTGCTTGAAGAACAGAAAACCGCTGGGGAAAAGAAGGTTCTCGAATATCGTCCCCGTACTGGTACACGCCGCCGTTTGGGACGGCCATCCATTAGTTAGAGCGACGACCTAAAAGATCTGTATTAAGTTGATGGGTGCAGGTGGCTCAGAATTGATACGAGTGTATCTCTGGAAGAGAGGCCTATATCCAGCAGTCAACTAATACGGGCTGATATGATGATTATATTTTGAGCTTAACTGGTAAGTAGCCTAATGTTTTCTTGTTGTAGATTAATACTATATATATATATATATATATATATATATAATTTTGACGAGCTCGGTAGCTCAGTCATTAAAGACGCGACTTTGGCACCAATGCTCGTGGGTTCGATTCCTACACAAGACAACCATTTGTGTGCACAAACATATCTGTTTGTCTTGGTCTGGATGTTTTAAGAGAGGTAGGGCGCATCAAAGCAGCCCGTCTGGGTAAGTACCTCCACCTCACAGAAAACCGCAGCCAAATAACAACTGCCTAGAGGGTTGTTGTATTCCTGCGTGTGAGTGAGATCACCGGTAAGCTCCCAAGGAGTTGCTGTGTAAGCAGCAGAGTTATATGTTACAAGCGTTAATAGGCTACGGTAACTGCTTTACATCAGGTGGACCGTATGCTTGTACGCCTCCTAACGTTGTATAAAAAAAAATACGATATCTGGTAGCTAAAGGCAAAGGGATTTGGCGTGAAGTTATAGATAGATCGACAGAATAAAATGGAGAAATTCACTACCATCACAAACTTTCCTGGTGACTCATTTAGAAGAGTTCCCTATTTGCAATCGGGAGATTATGTGTTTAAAACCCTACCTAGGTGCGAAAGGTACACTTTCCTACTTTCTCGTAGTTGCGTGTCCGTGTGTGGTTGGCACACTCAGAAGAAAGATAAAGAAAGTTTAAAATTACTTTTACCTAATCACTGCAGAGCGCAGTGATAGCCCAGTGGACCGACTTATTGACCAACAGGTCACCGGTTCGAAAACTGGCACGTACCAGTAAATTCTTGTTTTCGAATTCATATATATATTTGTAATTATCACTTACTCGTCGGTGAAAGAAATATGAGAGAGATACAAGCATACGGCCTACCTGATGTAAAGCGATTACCGTAGCCTCTAAACGCTTGCAATACTTTGAGTATTACTCGCGCGATGCCATAACTCCTTGGGATACAGCAACTCCTTGGGAGCTTACTGGAGACGTCACTCATACGACGAACACAACAACGCTCTAGGCAGTATATTATTTGCTGCGGTTTTTCTTTGAGGTGGAGGTACTTCCCCAGACAGGTTGATTTGACCTCTTAAAAACACCCAGACCGAGACAAACATACATGTTCATGCACGGAAATGTTTGTCCTGTGTGGGAATCGAACCTACGAGCATCGGTATCAAAGTAGCGTAACAGCGCGTTTCACCACTGCACCATCGAGCTCGTCAAAATTTGTCTTCATGTATTAGTATAGTCAAAACATGCACGTAAGACATCAGCGCTAGACTCTACCACCTCCACCGCATCAGAAAATGTATGTTTAATAACATCATTAATTTAATTGCAGCTACGCGAAGGTTGTATACCTCCGAAGGATTACCCTAGATTATTACACAGCCTATCAAGAGACCAAAGTTCATTACGATGAGACAGCCGCGGGAACGCTGCTTCTTAATTATCAGCGGCCCAAGTCATAAGCGGTCGATTATTTCCAAAACTGTCACCCAAAATATAGACGAAAGTAATACTAGTATTGTAAACTTCTATCGTACCCATCAATCTGTTCAGGAACACCGTTCCTATATGAAATCTATATGTTTTTCTGTGTGTTTGTCTGTCGCTTTTATTCGAATATTCGAATTTTGACTTCCGATTCGAATTCAGCATAAAAAAGTATAATAGGAATGTTCAGGAACACCATTCCTATATCTTAAGGAACATGGTCAAATGGCCGACAAATTAAAAAAAATATTGAATTGTTATATAATTGACGAGCCAGGTGTTCCTCTGGCAATGCAATCTTGCGCATTCTCAACTGGTATATAATATTAGCTACACCCGCGACATCAGACGAGCATTGGTAGCGTTACTAACCACCGCGCTGCCGAGCTCGCCAACATAATGTAAACTGGATATAAATTGGTGCGCCACAAATACTGTTATGCTAAATTGGTTTATATAACACTTGTTTAGATAAATAAATACATTTAAAGATAATTAAATTTCCTTTTCACACTTCTGAAATAGTATAAGTGAACAATTCTGATTATCGTAGTAAGCTATATCTTCGGTTCATAAGTTTAACGCTTGGACCATACGAAGAACCTTAAAACAATTATCCTTTATTAATATAGACCACGTCTTACCTAAGTTTCAGAATTGCATTTAGGATTAGATCTAAGACGAAAAAAGACAAAATTTTTAATTACTTTATACACATATATTTTTGGAAAGCGATTGAGGTATGTAAGCTTCGGGTCATATGACGCTCGGTTCTGTTGCCTATCCTGTGAGGGAGTCAGCGTGAAGATATAGATATATTTTTGATATATGTACTAATATATAATGCTAATACTAAACTATGAGCTCGGTGGCTAGGTCTTGAATGACGCGACTTTGACACCAACGCTCGTGGGTTCGATTCCCTTGGATTTGTTTGTTTTGGTCTGGATGTTTTTAGGGCGCATCAAAGCAGCCCGTTGGGGGAAGTACCTCCACCTCATAGAAAACTGCAGCCAAATAACAACTTCGTAGAGGATTGTTGTGTTCCTGCATGTGAGTGAGGTCACCAGTACGCTCCTAAGGAGTTGCTGTGTGAACAGCCGATGAGGCATCGCGCGAGTGACACTTAATATATCGCAAGCGTTAATAGGCTACGGTACCCGCTTTACATCAGGTGCGCCGTATGCTTGTATGCCTCCCGACGTAGTGTAAAAAATAAATAAAAAAAAACCAAGCAGAAAGTGAATTCCGCGATATCTCGGAAATGGTGATTCTCACACAAAAAGTATAAACACAATTATTGTAGATAATTTTATAATCTACAATTTTTGTCTGACGTATTTTTTTGATTAAACTTACCGTTCACGAGAAAAATCTAAAAAACTGAAAATTTTGACCTTTGACCTTGAATAACTTTTTTAGCACACATAGGATCGATGGGGACTTTTGGTATTTTATTTTTAGTGGTGTACCTAAGATCTCCACCAATGTCCAGCTGTGTGGGAATTATTGTAATTTGATCGCTATTTTTCTGTTTATTGTGCCGGACTAATTACCTCTAAAACGAAATAAAGACGAAGTTATTAATTATTACATATGTATCATATTTTTAGAAAGTGATTGAGGCATGAAGGACCGAATCATGTGGCGCTCGGTTCTCTCTGGACCCATTGTGCTTGTTTCTCTTGCCTATCCCGTACGGGACTGTTATAGATTTTAAGAGCATAGCTGTGCGACCTTCAGCTTTCCAATACGGACCGCAGTGAAGGGTCACGTCTCAGTGCCCTATGTTCATTGGCATAATACGCTGTTACAAGATTTTGTCTTCGGGCGATGTGGTCTTTTTGGGCTGAAAGAAGATGTGTCGAAGTTTGCCGAACTTTACCCAAAATATTTTCAGAAACACCGTTGCTATATGAAATCTATATGTTTGTTTGTGCGTTTGTCTGTGTGTTTGTATGTCGCTTTTTTTTCGAATATTCGAATTTTGACTTCCGATTCGGATTCACTATAAAAAAGTAGAATATGAATGTTCTGGAACACCGTTTCTATCTCTTAAGGAACATAGTCAAAATGGCCGACAAATTAAAAAAATAATAATTTGAATTGTTATATAATTGACGAGCCAGGTGTTCCTCTGGCAATGCAAGCTTGTGCATTCTCAACTGGTTTTGTATATAAGTACTTTAATTTTTTAACTATTATTCTTGCCATATATCAGTACGTTCACACTTTTAAGTTTTTTTTATACTACGTCGGGATGTTTACAAGCATACGGCCCACCTGATATAAAGCGGGTACCGTAGCCTATTAACGCTTGCGATGTATTAAGTATCACTCGCGCGATGCCTCCTCTGCTGCTTACACAGCAACTCTTTGGGAGCATACTGGTGATCTCACTCACACGCAGGAACACAACAACCCTCTAGGGAGTTGTTATTTTGCTGCGGTTTTCTGTGAGACGGAGGTACTTCCCCAGACGGGCTGCCTTGATGCGCCCTACCTCTCTTAAAACATCCAGACCAAAACAAACAGACATGTTCACGCACACAAATGTTTGCGTTGTGTGGGAATCGAACCCACGCGCGTTAGTGTCAAAGTCGCGTCATTCACGACTGAGCCACCGAGTTCGTCAAAATTATTTTGTGATATCTATTAGTAAGCTTTGAATATAAGTAATCATGTAAATCATAGCAGCATATTCAGAAAACGAGGGACTTCAAACTATCCCTTGAGGGTTGTACTGATTATAGTGGATAAGTTAAGGAAAATGCGAGTATAATAAAGTCCCTTTGCTAAGGCTTATCCAATTATGAGCTTTCTGTTACAGGGATTAAGCCATTACTGATTAATTGCAAGGAACCCTGCTTAAAGGGTGAGTGAATAATACGATAGTTTAATGTGGCTATTGAAATGTTTTGTTACAAGAGAGATTGCTTTGTGGCAAAACCGGCGGTGAAGGAAAACCCACACGTTTTTAAGTTGCGCCTGTCTGGGGAAGTACCTACACCTCAGAAAACCGCAGCCAAATAACAACTCTCTGGAGGGTTGTTGTGTGTTAGTGAGGTCTCGCTTTACATCAGGTGGGCCGTATGATTGTATGCCTCCCGAAGTATTCAAAAAAAAATTTGGAACTAGATGGCGCTGTGAAACGTGTCTAAATACAATATATCCACGCTTAAATACTTACAGTGACTGTGAGAGGTACTTGGACAGTCCAAGCTTCGATATCTTGCTCCCTTTGATACCCTCATTGACAATGCTGGTCACCGTCAGAAAATTCTTCGTCATTGTTGACTCTTGAGCCACTATTGTCACAAAAAACCACAGATAAACAACTTTAAATTAAAAAAGGTACCAAAAATAAAATTCACTGAACCTGGCAACACTTACTCTTCAAATCGAGAAAACAACATCGAATTCTATTTTTATTTTTTTAGCCGCAACAGTTAACACGCGAACAATATTTTATTTTTTCAACTGGCAACAAAAAAAGGTTTGTTCTTTATTGCACTCAAGGACACTATTTGATTACTCTCTCTTTTTATTTTTATCACAGACTGGGTTGTCGATGTACTCGGTAAATAAGGAAGTTCATAGAGATACACGTTACAGTTCAGGATTATTAATCTGAAAAGAAAACATCATATTTTACATATTATTTTAATTTTAATTTACTTTAAATTTAATTTTAATTTTATTGCCCAAAAGTAATTTTTTTTAAATTTTAACGTATATAACAAATTTCACATTTTTCCAATTGAGCAACACATATTTTAATAATTTCATACCGGTGTAACCCAATAGTACGGAATAGGATATGTTATCAAACACGCGGGTTACAACATTGGTACGCAGTATTTGATCAATTATCTTTGTTACCAAGTAACAAAAAGTTTTTTTTTTTTTTCAATTACATTTTATCTTATTTCAACTGGAAATTCAAATTTTGTTATTTGTTTATGTTACAATATTATCTGAATTGTTCTATATATGTTAGAGAGGAAAGCTGTATATTGTACCTATATGCGTCTTCTGTCTGAATCTGTATAGTGTTGTTTCAAATCCGTCGTATTAGGCTGGAACTTGGTTGGCAGAATCATTAGTAAAATCGACAATGATAAAGGCACATTATTAAAAATGGAATAGAATTGCGGGTATATCTTGTCGTGTCTTAGCCCTTAAGTATTCAGCCTAATGGTATCAGCATTCGTGCGCAATATAAAAAAAGATGTATTGAATTTTAATACTTTATAAGGGTAGTTCGAATTTTGCCAATGGGCAATTAAGTCACCGCGTCAAGTTCTTTATATATTTCTTTAATTACTCTGTTCGTAAAGATTAATTAAGTTCAATTTAAATTCAATTACGTAAAATTTTCCCCGTATGGCGGGTTGTTTAGAAATTGTTTGTGAAACTTAATTTTTTGGGGCTATTTCGGGCATTGTGTTTTCCTCGACTAATTAATATCACCTTATTATAAATACGTAGTAAGGATTTATGATTTGGATTTAATATTACTAAGCAAAATTTATATATTTTATATGGTAATAGCAGTTTTAATTGGCTATTTTTGTGATTGAAGGGCTTGAAAATATTGTAGGATTTTTTATACAACGTAGGTAGGCATACAAGCATACGACCCACCTGATGTAAAGCAGTTACCGTAGCCTATTAACGCTCGTAATATATTAAGTATCACTCGCTCGACGCCTCCTTAGGAGCTTACTGGTGACCTCACTGACACGCATGAACACAATAACCCTCCAGGGAGTTGTTATTTTGCGGTTTTCTCTGAGGTGGAGGTACTTCCCCAGACGGGCTGCTTTGATGCGCCCTACCTCTCTTAAATGATTACGGTAAACTTCAGCGAATAACATGCAATGCTCGAGCGATACTCGTGGTATCGCAAGCGATCACAGGCTGCGATATTAGTATATAAAAGTAAAATAATTGAACGGCGAAATAGTTTATACCGACGGTAATATTTTTTTGTAACATAACAAAAAAATGCTTCTTCTTTAGTTTCTGTTAAAACATACAGAAATAATACAGAAAAAATAATTACGACGAGCTCGGTGGCGCCGCGGTTAATAACGCGGCTTTGACACCAAGGCTGGTGGTTTCGATTCCCATACAGGACAAACATTTGTATGCGTGAACATGTGTGTACGTCTTGGTCTGGGTGTTTTTTGATGCCCCCTACCTGGGCGCATCAATGCAGACCGTCTGGAGAAGTACCTCTACCTCACAGAAAACAGCAGCCAAATAACAACTCCTTAGAGGGTTATTGTGTTCCTGCGTGTGAGTACGGTCACGTAAGTAAGCTAGGAGTTGCTGTGTTAGCAGCAGAGGTGACATCGCAGTGATACTAAATGTATTGCAAGCGTTTATAGGCTACGGTAACCGTTTTACATTAGGTGGGTCATATGTTTGCATGCCTCCCGACTTTATATAAAAAAAAAGAGAAAAATAATAATGATAAGAAAATATGTCAGTCTTTCTAAATGCAGTCATAGCCAACTGGCAATTGGAAAAATAAATAATTTCATTTATTCCATTATATGCCACCCGATAACTTTATTCTTCATTCCAATCCATTAAATTCCATTCCATTTCACTCTACTTCATTGTGTTACTTCGTTCTACTAATGAATCAAATCTATTTGAACGTACGTAACATGAGAGCTCGATGGAGTCGTTGTAAGCGTCATTCTAACTGAACACGCAGGTTAACCAACGTGGGCCACAGCCTGTCTATGGATGGGTTTATCTAACTCGAGCTTCTCCGAATTTCGCAATTTTCCAAAGCTAAGCAAAGTCCACTGCAGCCTTCGCATTCAATAGTAAGCCTTTCTCCATAGATTCGTCTTTCATCGTTGTGACCAGTGTTTGCAGTTCAGATAGTGTTTCTGCTAATAAACCATCATCATCTGTTATACAGCAGACAGTTCACGACTAGATCACATATCCGTAATCCCACATTCGTTGACCTTATTCTCTGCAAACAACTATCGAGATACAGAATAAATATCCTAGCCGATAGCATGCAACCCTGTTTGACACCAATTTTGACATCAAACCAGGGTGACATGCTACCACCTATCCGCATACACGCTGAGCAACCCTTGTAAGTGGGCTGCACAGCAGGGAGCAGTGAAGTATCAATCCCATATCTCGGCAATATGTCTCACAGTTCCTTTCGCACAACTCTCTCAAATGCTTTCTCAGATCCACAAAACCACAGAAAACCTTCTGGTCTATGGCCAGATGATTCTCTACAATATTGCGGAGCAAGAAAACTTGATCCGTACACCCACTTCCATTTCAATTTGGAATCCTCTATGTGCATCCCATAGCATTCCATCCGATTTCACCCTCATTCTCCTTTCAATCACCTTTACATATACTTTTGCTGTTAAGCTGATCAAACGGATGGACCTATAGCTGGCGCAGTCCATGCGTGACCCCTTGCCCCTATGTAAGGGCACGATGACTGCACGTCTCCAGTCCATTGCGACCCATCCAGTTCTCCAGCATAGATTGCATAAGTACCAGAAGGTGACTCGGACGTAAGTGCCACCTAGTTCTCAGCTCATCTGAGCTGTAATCAGATTAATTCCCGCTGATTTTCCATTTATCAAGCTTCGTATCGACCATTCGATCTCATCTATAGTTATACCTTCGTCGGACGTCGTCAAAGTGGAGTAAGTCATAGTCATACATAGTCGAGGCATAGTCATACATTTCTTTAAAATATTCACTCCACCGTTTTAACACTTCCTGAGTGTCCTGTGTGTTTTTTAGATAGATATAGCAAAAAATATATAAATGCTAATACACTAATCAGTAAATTAAAATATTACTGCATAAATGACGAGTTAATGTTATAGTTATGACCAATAAAAGTGCAATAATCAATTTTAAAAGTAAACAAAATAATAATTTGTAGAGAGTTTTAAACAAAATTCCACCAACATACGACATCTATATATATAAAAGGAGAAGCTGACTGACTGACATATCAACGCAGGGCCTAAACTATAAGGGTTAGAAACATGAAATTTTGCACAGGGGTTCCTTTTATAACGTAGGGGAGCACTAAGAAAGGATTTTTGAAAATTCATCCCCTAAGGGGGTAAAACGGGGGTGCAAATTTAGTATGAAACTTTGCCGTTTTTGAAGTTATTCGAATGAAATTCAGCATGAAGGTTCTTTACTGAAAGGCATGAAACACGAGTAAAATATTTTTTTCAAAATTCATCCCTTAGGGGGTTAAACAGGGGGGCAAAGTTAGTATGAAACTTTGCCGTTTTTAAAGTTATTCGAATGAAATTCAGCATGAAGATTCTTTATTGAAAGGCATGAACCACGAGTAAAATATTTTTCTCAAAAATCATCCCTTAAGGGCGGTAAAACGGGGATGCAAAGTTAGTATGAAACTTTGCCGTTTTTGAAGTTATTCGAATGAAATTCAGCATGTAGGTTCTTTACTGAAAGGCATGAAACATGAGTACAATATTTTTTTTCAAATTCATCCCTTAAGGGGATAAACAGGGGCGCAAAGTTAGTATGAAACTTTGCCGTTTTTGAAGTTATTCGAATGAAATTCAGCATGAAAGTTCTTTATTGAAAGGCATGAACCACGAGTAAAATATTTTTCTCAAAAATCATCCCTTAAGGGCGGTAAAACGGGGATGCAAAGTTAGTATGAAACTTTGCCGTTTTTGAAGTTATTCGAATGAAATTCAGGATGAAGGTTCTTTACTGAAAGGCATGAAACATGAGTAAAATATTTTTTTCAAAATTCATGCCTTAGGGGGGTTAAACAGGGGCGCAAAATTAGTATGAAACTTTGCCGTTTTTGAAGTTATTCGAATGAAATTCAGCATGAAGGTTCTTTATTGAAAGGCATGAAACACGAGTAAAATATTTTTCTCAAAAATCATCCCTTGAGGGCGGTAAAACGGGGATGTAAAGTTAGTATGAAACTTTCCGTTTTTGAAGTTATTCGATTGAAATTCAATATTAAGGAGTTTCATTGAAAGTCATGAACCAAATGTAAAAAATTTTGTTTCCATAAATAAAAATATTTATGGAAACAAGATCTCTTTCCATAATACTAAATTAAGAGATTGGTAATATTAAGAAATTGCATACAATAGGACGTGTTATCACAATCTAAGGCGGATATCTATATATAGAAAACTGGAGTTCCTGACTAATTCACTGACTCATCAACTCCGTAGCCAAACTCTTGAACCTAGAAAGCTGAAATTTTGCAAAGAGGTTACTTTTATAAACCTCACGAGAGTGAAGAGGAGCTTGACAGTTTGTATGGAGTTGAATAATTATTTCAAGTTAGTGACTTGAAACTTTATACAGATACTCTTTATCAAAATCCAAAATAGTAGCTTCAAAAATTCCACCCCGGGTGTAATGGAGGTCAAAAGTATTTCTTGAACTAAAAGCTGAATTATTAAGAGATTGTTATTTTTTAAAGTGAGCTGCTTTAGACTGTAAATATACTCTCAATCAAGACGTCAAATAAGTAATTTCAGCGTTTTTCAAAATTCCACCTTTGGGGCTGAAAGGGGGGTTGACAGTTTGTATGGAGCAGAAAACTTTTTGAAGTTAGTGACTTGAAACTTTGTATAGATACTCTCTATTAGAATCCAAAAAAAAATTGGTTTCAACGTTTTCAAAAATTCCACCCTTAGTGAGGTGAGGTGAGGTGAAAAGGGGGTTGAAATTGTGTTTGAACGAGACGCTAATCTATATTAATAGAAATGGAGTTCCTGTCTAATTCACTGACTCACCAATAGGTTCCTTTTGTAATGCATATGAGAGATAAGGAAGATTTTTTTTAATTTCAACCCAGGCAGATATTTTTTTAAGTGGCTTGAAACTTTTATGTTTTTAAAATAGGCAATGTTGAGAATAAAGAGGTGCTTTGGGTGTATACAGCCAGTATCAAATAGTTAATGAAAACCGAACAGGCCGTGACATATCTTCATTAGGTACTACACAAATAAGGATATTTGATACTTTTACTAACTATTTAATGCCGAATGTACTAAAAAATAAGAAGTAAAATAAAAGTAAGTAAAACTGCTGAAATTCCAAAATCTACGCGTGCGAAGCTGCGGGCATAAGCTAGTTTGTTTATATAAGCTTTTAAACAATGGCGCATCTCAGACAAAAGTCAGACAAGACTCCCAGAACGAGACCTATCGTGTTCGAGCTACAATTCTGTTCTCAGGGATTTTCAAGTTGCAAGCCTTGCACCTTCATTGTGCGATGTACAATCTTCGTACTATTGTGAAGAAAGTAATTAAAAAAGTATTTGCATTAGATTATTTTCATGAAAATTTTCTTACTATTGCGCAAGTAATGTTTTGACGGAGAGGTTAGCTGTACTAATTACATCAAAGCTCCTGAGTTCGATTTCCATAAAGGACAAACATTTGAGTGCTGTTCTGCGAAAGCAGTAAAACAGTATAAACACTTACAACACTAGGGCCGTAAATTGCCAATTTATTGGTGTTCCAGTAAATACCTCTTCATGTATTTTTTGAAGAAACTCATGCTGTACCTTTGGGAAATTCTCAGTAGCGAATCCATTCCACAACCTAAGATTTCTCGTTAGGAAACTTCTCTGGAACCGTACAGTACGCGCAGCTCCAGTGTGTGAATTCCCACTCGTCGGGGAGACCAGAACCCAGAGAGAAAATCAGACCTTTCTTAGGTTAAGCCACGAGTTTTGGCGAAATATACTTTCTCGGGCGTGCGGGTTACCTCACGATGTTTTCCTTCACCACTGAGCACCGTACACATATGTACATAAATCCGAAAACACGAATTCAATGGCATGGCAGGATTTGAACCGGGGACCTGTTGTTCAATAGGCCGGTTCCTTATCCACTGGGCTATCACTGTTTAAAGACAAAAAAACTTGCCTACATCGACTAAATTGATGGTGTTTTATCAGAAGGTGACGTCTGGAGCCCAAGAAACCGGCGAGCGTACATGAGAAGGGCTATATATAATATTAACCGAGTCAGGTGTGTAATGATCGAGTCACGTGGAGCCCTGAACTCTCTGCCTGCCCCGCAAGGGATTTGACGTGAAGTTATAGATAGGTTTTTGACGAGCTCGGTAGCTCAGTCGTGAAAGACGCGACTTTGACACCAACGCTCGTGGTTCCCACACAAGACAAACATTGTGTGCATGAACATGTCTGTTTGTCTTGATCTGAATGTTTTAAGAGAGGTAGGGCGCATCAAAGCAGCCCGTCTGGGGAAGTACCTCCACGTTACAGAAAATTGCAACCAAATAACAACTCCCTAGAGGGTTGTTGTGATCCTGTATGTGAGTAAGGTTGCCAGTAAATTCCTAAGGAGTTGCTGTGGAAGCAACAGAGGAGGCATCGCGCGAGTGATACTCAATATATTACACGCGTTAATAGGTTACGGTAACTGCTTTACATCAGGTGGGCCGTATGCTTGCATGACTCCAGACGTTGTATAAAAAAAATATTGATTACATTATATTACACATAACGGGGCAAAATCTCTCAACTCAATACCGTGTGAGAACTTATCATCGCCAATTCTTACACCTCGTCTTTGCACCGAACTACAAGGTTTTATCTATATCCAGGTGTCTTTTTTTTTGTATACAATCAAACAACAAAAGATTGGCAAACAAGCATGCGGCCCGCATCAGATGGTAAGCGGTCACCGCAGCCAATTGGCGCTCGCAACACCACGGGGATGTCACTCACGCGCTGCCAATCTTGTGACCTAAGGATGTTTCGTCGCAGTAATCAGTAATTTCTCTGCGATATCTCACCCTTCCAACCGGAACACAGCTATATCTGGTAAGTGTCTCAAGACATTTCCTCTTTTCCCTTAAGTTTCCAATACTATGACGTAATTGGAAAATAATAATTCGATCCCTTATACACATTCATCAGCTAATTTGTCTACTGTGTATTTTTTATTAATTTTTCGTGACGTGTTTCGATTCCAAAGTTATTAAATATTCATGGACCGAGCTAAATTTACATAGTCTGTGTAGGTTGTATCGATAATGAAACTAATCACAGTATATACGAGAATGATAATATGGCTTATATCTGTATTTTCACGCCATGTTCTTTGAGGGGTAAGTAGGGAGAATCGAGCAATGATTCGGCCTTTATGCACCTCCCTCACTCCTTTAGAACTCATAGATCTTTTTGGCCCAATTTTCTCATGCTTTCACAGCCTTTTTTTATACAACGTCGGGAGGCATACAAGCATACGGCCCACCTGATGTAAAGCGGTTACCGTAGCCTATGAACGCTTGCAATACTTAAGTATCACTCGCGCGATGGTAGCTGTTCTGTTATCACAGTAGCTCCTTATGAGCTTACTGTTGACCTCATTGATATGCAGAAGCACAACAACCCTCTAGGGAGATGTTATTTGACTGCGGTTTACTGTGAGGTGGAGGTACTTTCCCTGACTGCTTGTTTTGATGATTGCCTTACCTCTCTTACAAACACCCAGATCAAGACAAACAGGCATGTTCATGCACATAAATGTTTGTCCTGTGTGGGAATCGAATGAGGCAGGGCACGAGCGTTAGCGTCAAAGTAAGCGCGTTTCACCACTGCGCCACCGAGCTCGTTAAAATTTCGCTCCAATTTTATAATGGTAGGAGAGTCTTGGCCTTCCTCGGCTCTTGCAGCCTCTCTTGCTTCCACTTTCGCATTGTATTATCTCGTTCCGTCATCATTCTTCTTCTGCGTTCTTTGTACAAGTCTTATCTCTTATATTCTTTGCACCTAGACTCTCTTTTAGATTAAATCTTACAATATTAACATTGCGATTGTGTATATGCATGCAGCAGAGTACATTTCAACCGGTGAATATTTTTTTGTAAAAAAAAAAGGTTTGGCAAAAGTTAAATAAGTACTACAGAGCGTGCAACCCTTGTTTTTCTTTTGTGGGGTATAAGGCCCTTGAATAATTCTGGACAAATAGACTAAATCTACATAACACCTTTATGTAGATATATATATATATATATATATAAACTGTTTTCTCATGTTTATATCAAACAAAGGCCCATCAAATATACCTAGCCACCTAGAGTACGTAGAATTGAAAACTCCTTGTTTTTGAAGTCAGTAAAAATGTTGTGCTTTCAGACCTATTAAACTAATGTTCGTTCGTGACAAGTAATTTTATATAGTAACGCAATATTACTAAGTGCTCATGATCTTGATAAAGTTACAATAAAAATGGGTTTTACAATAATTGCATGCAATTTTCTTTATATTCATCAATTTACTGATACATGTAAATAAATGTTTCCATTTGTTTTCATTTCAGTCCATTTATTATGGATCTATGTTTCTCCGAAAACCAATTACGTACATGTATGCATGTTCAAAATCGACACCGGTTGCGTCGTGGTTAGAAATGATACTTTAGCACCAACACTCGTGGGTTCGATTCCCATATAGGACAAATATTTGCGTATGAACGTGTCTGTTTGACTTGGTCTGAATGTCCTTAAGAGAGACTGGGCGCATCAAAGTGTGAAGTTACCAGTAAGTAAGGAGTTGCGGTGTTAGCACTTGTGGTGGCATCGCACGAGCAATTTTGCAAGCGTTCATAGGCTACGGTAACCAGTTTACATAAGGTGACTTGTATGTTAAGTACCTCCCGACATTGTATAAAAAATCATGGAAAAAAAATAAACTAAAAAAAGAGAATTTAGAACAGCAGTTTAATATCATATAGGTATATAAATTTAAAGAAACACATTCACTCCGTAGTAAGAAATACTCTAAAATTATATATCTATCTTATATTTATATCTGTAACTATCACTTGCTCGGCGGTGAAGAAAAACATTGTGAGGAAACCCGGTCGTCGAAGAAATTATATTTCGAAAGACTTAACCCAAGAAGTATAAAAATCTGTGATTTCACCAAATCCTTAAGCTTCGCTAGCGGACTCCGCCAATCCCAATGGATTAGGAAAGGGATTAACGCTTAGAAAAAGAAGTAATCTATAATTAATAACATTTTAATTAAATTGATGAAATGGAGCAGACTTAATACTCGCATTTTTTTTTAAAAAGAATCTTTGTAAATTCAAAGACAAACTTCAAAGGTTTTTTTTATCTTTTATCATTTAATCTTTTAAAATAAACTTTAACACGTAATTAAAGTTGAGAATAAACTTGGTATGTACAAAACATGCATAGGTTTACCATTGTTAAAATTACTACAGTGACTGAACAAAGGTGACAGTGAGAGATACACTGCAACTACACACACTCATCCACATATATATATATATATATATATATATATATCATCATGCCTGTCTTCTATGAAGGTAGGCAGAGACTATGGAATGCCAGGTGCACAGATCCAAACATATCTCTCTCGCCTCTTCCACACTCGTCAACTTCTTCACGCATACTCTTCGGTTTCCGGTGCTTTTGATTTGGTTATTTTTCAGCTATTTGATCGATATGTGTGGGCGGCCCCTGCTGATGTCTCCGCTCACTAATGCTCGAAATACTTCTTTCGTGACTCATTTATCATCCATTGTTTTCAATTCTTCGCAAATGTCCAAACCATCTCAACATACCCTTATCAATTTTTGCCAATACATTATCTTTATCGTTGATCATTATGATATTAATCAATTCATTTATTTTATCTAAACTTTCACTGACGCTATATGCTCATTGAATTAAACAATTTTTAGAGGAAGTATCGCGTGTTTTATTTATTTTGTTGAACCTGACGTTTCGAACGCTTGCAGCGTCCGTGGTCGCAGGAAGACTAAAGTGGTATTTGTCTTACATTAGTTATTCAATTATTACATCTACCGCCATGGATGGATTAATTATATATGTTCCGATTCACACAAAAATCGCTCACAAAAATTGTTTAATTCCATGTGTAACAATCGCGAAAACCTAAGACAATACTATATGCTCACATCAAGTTTATGTGAAACTCATTTGTATTTCAAGATTTATGACTGTGGGGCTACGAATGATTTGAACCAATTTAATTTCAGCAACTTTGAAATTAAACGGTAAAATCAACTTCATTGAAATTGAACTTCATTTTACATAGTTACTTCATCATACTGGCGTCAAATACAATGAAAGCTATTTCACTTTTTTATTGAAAAGTTTTCAAAACAATGTTTATCCTAGTCTATTTAGAACAATAAACGGATAACTAAGAAATGAAAACTTGAAGAAATCGACTTCAATCTAAGAATTCTCTGAGCTTCGTCACTCTGGAATGCGCTACCCGACTCTCTAAGAAGAATGCCGAACGAATTTCATTTAGGAAACTTGCAAATAAAAAAGTGAAAAGACTTTAGTTTCTTATTTCTAAGAATATAAATTAGCCACGTAGATAACGTTATCTACGTGACTAATTTATATTCTTAGAACATCTTCATAGAACTTCCTATTTTATAGAAGAGGTCACTACAAGACTATTAAAATTAAAATATAAGATCTAGTTGAAAAAAAATATTTACCCTAATACAGTGCAGTAAAACTAGTACCTGGCCGATCGAGTTTCGCTTAGCTTTCTTATATTATTGATATACTAGCTGTGCCCGCGACTTCGTCCGCGTGGTATATTATCTATTTATATTAAGGAAAATAAATAAAATTTCTAAAATAAAAGTAGCCTAAGTTACTCCTTATTACATCAGCTATCTGGCAGTGAAAGTCCCGTCAAAATCAGTCCCGCCGTTTCAGAGATTAGCCGGAACAAGCAGACAGACAGACAGACAAAAATTGTAAAAATATTCATATTGGTACCGTGTATACATACATATGCAGTTAGTAAAAAGCGGTTATTTTAATATTACAAACAGACACTTTAATTTTATTTATCTGTATAGGTATATATTTATATATACACACACAAGAATTGCTCGTTTAAAGTATTTTTCTTCTTAGCGTTATCCTGTTTCCTAAACTATTTGGTTTGGCGGGGTCCGCTACCTAAGTCTAAGGATTCGATGATACTGATTTTTCATTAAAACCAGTTTTTAAGGGAAAACCAGACCCTTCTAATGTTAGGTAACACATCTTTCAAAATACAATTTCTTAGACTCGCAGCTTTCCTCACGATGGCGACATTTTTCTTCACTCCCGAGCTGATAGATGAAGAGTGATATTTATCTTTAGGTATTATTTGAGGTAATATTCCTCGATGGTCATTTTTATATACATATATATTATAAATACTTGTTCAACTGTTTAAAATTGTCAATTATTTCTTACATTGAATATTACAGCAGTATCTAAATTGAAAAAGTTTTGAAGCCAAAATCCACAGGAGCTGAAACAGCGAGAAAGCGGCAGCGATCAGTACGTCAAAATGCGTACATTTTGACGTTTCGTTAAGCGATCTGACAGCAGCGACGTTTAGCGAAACGTCAAAATGTATGCATATGGACACACGCCGCGCTGCAGTGTAGTTGCAGTTTTTTAGTAGAATCTGCCTACAGGGACGGGGGTTTGTGTAACATTCGTGCCTATGCCTGTGCAATCTGTCACACAAAAAGCGAGCTCATCGCGCAGGATCGCACCCGCTTTTGTGTGGTATGTTGCTTGCAAACACAATTATTATTTAGACGAGCTCAGTGGCGCAGTTGTGAATGACTTTGACACCAACGGGTTTGATAAAGATTGGGTTTGATTCCCACATAAGACAAACATTTGTGCACATGAACATGTCCATTTGTCTTGATCACAGAAAACTGCAGACGAATAACAACTCCCTGTTCCTGCGTGTGAGGGAGGTATGGTAACCGCTTTACATCAGATAGGCCGTATCCTTAAATGCCTTCCGACATTGTATAAAAAAAACAATTGTTGCTAAGTTTTCATGTGTACGATGGACAAACAAATACACTTCCATATTGACAATATTAGTATGGATATACCGAATCATTACAGGACAATACCTAGCAAATAAATTGCTACGACTTACTACTGGGGACTCGACCTATATACGGCTTTGTCAATATTAACACTGCGTCACTGTTTGGATGCGATACGGCTGTAATACTGGAAATTACCGTTGGCATAAAGGGAATCTGCTATATGAAAATCAGCCTTGTGATTTTTGCACGAGAATCAGTTTTTAACGTTTTGTAGTCGACAATTTCATGATAGAATTTGTGGCGTAACGCTTGTAGACCATATTCGCAGTAATGATGTTAGAAACAGAGTTGGTCTGAAAGAGAGCGTCGGTGTTAAAATAAGTAGAGGCATGCTCTCTTCTTAACACCAGGTGAACATACGCTTCTTTGTCTTTCTATGAATAAAAAATATTTCTTTGAAGACAAAATGAACAATCTTATTATAATTTACCATTTGAATGACCAAGTCCTCAATAAATCCCAGCAGTGCAGCGACAGAGTTATCCAACCCTCTCTAAGCTATGATGATATTCCACCTCGATGGCATCATTGCGCGTGTCATTCTAACTGACGGGTTCCTCTTTCTCGAGTTTCTCCGTGCTTCTGGTGGCACATTGAGCCATCGGTACCGGCTATTGTCGATAGATGACAGTCGTGAAGCTAAGTCTAGTGTAGTGTAGAATAGTGACCCACGGGCGGCTTGAAAACACTAGCCTCCGTCAATTCGCATTTGATCTAAACTCCTTCGGTTGAAAGGAGA
Organism: Pyralis farinalis; assembly: GCA_947507595.1. Lineage (NCBI taxonomy): Eukaryota > Metazoa > Arthropoda > Insecta > Lepidoptera > Pyralidae > Pyralis > Pyralis farinalis. Next base: position 7,820,423 of record OX382263.1, read on the forward strand.
CATGCATCCCTGCAGTCAGTAAGGGTTATGGTGGATAGTATCATGATTAACTTACGTGGAAGATGTACTAATGTACTGGTATAGTTCATAGTAATACAATAATTCATCATTAAATTGGTCTTATTTTAGTTGCTTAACTTTCCTTATTATAGTTAGCCCAATTAATGGAGGAGCGAAGCCGAGCAATTACCATATAAAGTTCAAATACAAAAGATTAATTTGTTAAACTCAACCGAATCTTTGAAGTTATAATCAGGCACCCATTGTTTTAACCAACATTATTACTGACGCCTTACGGTACACAGTGTAGATAAATTCAGTTCATTCGTGAGCAATGAGAGCCCAGGGGATAAAGAATCGATCTTTTGATCAACTGATCTTCATTTCAAATCCTGGCAGGTACCATTAAATTCGTGTTTTCGGATTTATGAACATATTTGTAATTATCGTTTGCATGGCGGTGAATGAATACATGTTAAGGAAACCAAGAAATTATATTTGGAATGACGTGTGACCTTACCTAAGAGAGGTCTGGATTTTCCTCTGGATTGTAGAGGTCTGAATTCGGCGGATCCCGCCTAAGCTAAAATGCATCATGTAAGAATCTGTACCGTCGCTAAATCCTTAGGCTTAGGTAGGTATCGCCAATCCTAATGGATTAAGAAACGGGATAACGTTAAGAAGAGGAACGCTACTGTATTTTTTTATACAACGTCGAAAGGCATACAAGCATAAGGCCCAGAATATAAAGGGATTACAGTAGCCTATGAACGCTTACAATACATTAAGTATCACTCGCGCGATGCCTTCTGTGCTGCTTACACAGCAACTCCTTCCAAGAGCTTACTGATGACCTCACTCATACGCAGGAACACAACGATCGTCCAGAAAGTTATCTAGCTCCGGTTTTCTGTGAGGTGGAAGTACTTCCCCAGACAGGATGCTTTGATGTGCCCTACCTAAAAACACCCAGACCAAGACAAACAGACATGATCATGCACACAAATGTTTGTCCTGTGTGGGAATCGAACCCACGAGCGTTGGTGTCAAAGTCACGTCATTCAAAATTGTCGTCACATGTAACTATAGACAAATTTATAATACCGCTGTTATTAATCCATAGAATGTTAAATATGTTAAATTAACATACGTCAACGATGTTTAATGTTATCTAGATTAAATTAACCCGTATATTTGATATTCCGTTCTACCATCAGCATCAGAAAATCACTCGGAAAAGCCTGAATGGTTATTCTTTGTTATTATGCAAATGAAGGATTCAGGGAAAGATTAGTTCCTTTAGTTAATTGTAGATAGGATCTTCACTCACGCATAATAAATTTATTATTTAAGAAAAGCAGGACGCATTAAAGCAGCTCATTTGGGGAAGTAGTTTAGAGCAGTTCGAGTCGTCGGCGACCCATTGATCTCCGTTCGGCTGGATAAAACGATTCTACGCGAAGAGACGTTGCTTCTCTTTGTGTACTGTACAAATTGTATCATAAGGAGTGTTCGGAGGATCTGTTCAATTTAGCTGATTTCCACTATCGTACCACTCGCTACAAACTACAATTTCACTCTCACCGTCTTGATGAATAGCAATCCACTACAGTACACGTTTTGAGACATTTTCTGCCACGTACGGTGAAATTGTGGAATCAACTACCCTCAGCGGTGTTCTCGAACAAATACGATATGGGTGCCTTCAAGAAAACAGCGTATGTTTCCCTAAAAAGGCTGGCAACGGATCAGTGACCCTTTGGTGTTGCTGATGTCTATGGGCCACATATGGAACACATACCATCAGGCGACCCATATGTTCGTTTGCCCCCCTCAAATATAAAAAAAAAACACCGAAAACCGCGGCAAATAACCACCCTTGGAGGGTGGTTCCTGCGGGTGTGTGAGGTCACCAGTAAGCTCGTAAGGAGTTGCTATGTTAGTAGCAGAGGCGGCATCGCACGAGTGATATTTAATGTATTGTAAGCGTTCATAGGCTACTAGGTTCATAGGATAACATTTGGTCAATAGATCGGTTCTTGCTCCACTACGCTATCACTGCTCTTTCGTCAGAATATCGCTTATTAATTAGATGGGTGCCCCACGTGAAGGTATGGCTGGCTTTGACTCTGTAAACATTTACCGGTAGAAGAGATTTATTATTCAAAAATGTTTGCCTTTGGAAGTGATCTCACTGTTATTCACTACCCTAGGGTATTAAGACGCCCAGACACGCCTAATCCCGCGTCCATCCCATTAATCGTCGCTTCAGTCTAATCTCGTATTTCACTCTACTATAGTTTGTATACAGATTTATAAGGAGTGGTAGCGCAGTGACCCAAATATAGGTTAGGAATTTAGATTTCCGCGTTCAATATAATTAAGTTTAAGAGAGGGTTGGATAACTCTGTCGCTTCATGGTTGGGAATTATTGAGGACTTGGTCATTCAAATGGTAAATTATAATAAGAATGTTCATTTTGTCTTCAAAGAAATATTTTTTTATACATAGAAAGGCAAAGAAGCTTACTGTTTACCTGGTGTTAAGAAGTTACAGTAGTATGCAGTGGCATGCAATACAGGTTACTGATGACCTAATTCAGTCGCAGGGACACAAAAACCTTTTAGAGAGTTGTTATGAGGCAGACATTATTCAGGCTGCTTTAATGCTTCCTCTCTTAAGAACAACCAGACTAAGACCAACAGATATGTTCATATACACAATTTGATTGTCATGTGTGGGAATCGAATCCACAAGCGTTGGTATTAAAGCAGCCCCTCTGGGGAACTCCTCCAACTCACCGAACTCCCTGGTTGTTGTATTCCTGCATGAGAGCGAGGTCACCGATAAGCTCCTAAGGAGTTGCTGTTTTAGTAGCAAAGGTGGCATAAGTATTGCAAGCATTCATAACCGATGGCACTCGTTTCACATTCGGTAGGTCGTATGTCTTCCGACGTTGTATAAGTTGTATAATATATATATATATATACATTAACAATTAAACCTTCTTGAATACTGTTAAAATATTTAAACCAACCAAAGCGAAAACAGATACAAAAATATAGTTAGTATCTAAAATTAATTTTGATATTTTATGACCTTTAAACTTTACTTTTGGGAGACCATTGTTTGCGGGAGAGCATTTCGCGTGGATGATTTTATTAATTACATTTTTTGTTTCATTTAAAGGGCATTCTGACAACATGAGGTGACTTTGACTCATAATTACAGAGAGAAGTGGACAATTATTTCGCAACATTTCATGTCTCATTAAGTAATCTTCTTCTTCTTAGCGCTACACCATTCCCTAACCCATTAGGATCGGCGGATGTCTGCTACCTAAACAAGGATTTGGCGAAGATGCTGATTTTTCATTGACCGGCTGCCGTTAGACCTTGACAACCCGGAGGGAAAACGAGACCTTTTTAAGATTAGGTCACACAGCTATCGAAATGTTATTTCTTAGACATGCGAGTTTCCTCAAAATGTGTTTCCTTTACCGCCGAGCAAGTGTTAAATACAGATATGGCTCATGCCAGGATTCGAACCGAGGACCAGTTTGTCCACAGGCTGGGTTTTTTTATCTACTGGGTTATAGTTGCTCTATTTCGAAATATGCCATATTTCGAATATGTGTGGTCATGTGAAAGGGTGTGTGAATCAAACTGCAGGAATACAGTGTTGATGATGCTTTGCCCCGTGCTGTACTTAGAAGGATTGTACAACATGTGTGCCGGTCAACAAGTGCCAACTTGTCGTCCATGTTTGATGTCAATATTAGTGTCAATTAAGATCGCAGGCTGAAAGCTCGATAGCGTCGTTGCACGTATCTATTTCAGCCGAACACATAGGTTAAGCAGCGTCGATCGCGACCTGTCCATGGATGGGTTTATCAATCTCAACCTTCTTCGAGATTGTAAGAGCCGTCGGTCCCGACTGTTGTCGATAGATGGCAGTCGTTAAGCTAAGTCGGTGGCATTCGGGCGGCTTGAAAATACTGGCCTCCGCCAATCAGCAATTGAGCAGCTTAGTGGAGTATGCTCTAAACCCCTTCGGTTAAATAAATAATTAATATAATTAATAAATAATTACATCATATGTACCTTAACTTTTGTAAATATTTAAATATTAATTAATACTTAATTCCATGTATCTTTATAAAAATACCTGTATCAAATAGCAGGTAAAAAAAAAATCAATCACCTTGTAAAGTAAAACATTATCTGTTGTTGTGAATCTGATATACAAACATTTGTAAACCATGTAACCTACTTTCATGTACAATACACTCCCCTGGGAAGTGGAGTAACTTCCTGGGAAAAAAATACCCCTTCGGTTGAAGGGATACCCATATCCCAGCAGTGGGATGAGTATGGGTCGGTGTATAGTAAGGTTTAGGGCTGTAGGTTATGCTGTTCAATCTATATATTATTATTGATAAAAAGATCTGTGGATGGGATAGCGTGTAGGAGACCTAGTGGTGAATTGTATGGCTCTATACAGACGATACTATGTTACTAGCGGATACATCATCTGAATTGCAAACTCTAGTTACAATGACGAGCTCGGTGGCGCAGTGGTGAAACGCGTTGTTACGCTAATTTGACACCAACGCTCGTGGGTTCGATTCCCACACAGTACAAACATTTGTGTGCATGAACATGTCTGTTTGTCTTGATCTGGGCATTTTCTATGTATAATAAGTATGTATTTACAAAAAAAAAATGTATTTACGTATGTTTATCAGTTGTCTAGTACCTATAACACAAGCTTCGCTTACTTTAGGGCTAGGGGGCGCTGTGTAATTTGTCCGACAATATTTATTTATTTATTTATTAATGTTGAAAGGCAATTACGGAATTTTAATGATACATGCACACCTTACACGTAGACATTCGTGCATACATTTTTTCGATCACATTCATACTCACGTCTGCTCTCACTGATGAATGCAAATAATAAAAGATTTTGAAAAATAACATATAGACAGTCTAACTTAAAATAATATATATTTACATCACAGAAAACATATCTCTTATAATATTTAAATTTAAATTATTAACGTATAAACTATACATACTTACAGTTGATATGTATTCAGTACCGTTATGGCAGAGCGGCGCCTCCTGGCACAAGCATCATCTTGCTTAAAGGAGGCGTCGAAAATTATGTTAATGAAAATATTGTAAAGGAAGAAATAAAGATTATTATTGTCAATTATTATGAAAAAGCTTTTAAATGAATGTGAAGAAAAATAAATGTATTTGAAATAGAGGAAACCAGAACTAACCTAAGAATTATTGTGGATTATGTGGTGTTCGAACATACATATTGGATGAACTTGTCGCAGAGACGATTGGTGTATTCTACTAAAAGTACATACAAAATATACGTATGATGTAGAAAGACCAGACAATGCTAGGAATATTGTGAATTATTTGATTGAGAAAATTTCTGATAGTAACAACTTGAGCCAGAAGACTCGGCTGGTTATACATACAAAACGACATTAGAACAATTTTTATCTTGCAAAAAAGAGCAATTCGCTCTATTTATAACATGAGTTTCAGAGAATTTCTCAGGGAATTGTTCAACGAAATAAATATCCCTACTGTTACTTCTGAATTATATATTAATAGCCGACGGTTTTTTAATCATTAATCGTCTCAATTAGAATATAGTAAATACCGTTATTATCTCAACGTCCATATTTTACGGGAGCTTTCATTCGCAGATCACTTTACTAATTATACCAGCGTATTACCGGCAATCCATTAGCGGTAAGAGTTTAATTTAAATATGGCTTTGTTACGGTTTTAACCGGCGTTATATAAAAGAAAAATGTAAAGGGAAAAGTACTTTTACGCGACTACTTCTACAAGTAGTATTAATTTCTTTTCTCGGTTTCTAAAGGTCGTATTATAATGTTGAATGGCATATAACCTTCCTCAAGAATTGGTCTATGAAATGCAAAAAAAGATTTTTTCGACTCAGTTTGGTAGTTCCAGAGATTAGCGAGGTCAACAAACAAACCCTTCTTCAATAAATGGAAAAAGCGGACCCTGGGTGCCGAAACGAAAGCATAGGATGCGACTGGGACTACTACTCAGATGATGATGCAAAATTATACAAAAAATCACGTAATCGTGGTAGGGTGTAATCAAGACTCGTTTACGATTAAATACACAATTAATTTTCTATTTCCTTATTCTTCTTCGTAGCGTTATCAAATCTTCATCATCATCTTCATCTCCAAACACTTAGACTTAGGTAGCAGACCCCGCCAATCCTAATGGATTGGGAACGCAAAGAAGAAGAGTTTAGGAGTTCCTATCGAGTCACTTTCCGACTCCATCATCAGACCAGCTCCATAGTATCGTGTTGTTGCATTGTCACCGAAGATACGCATGTATACGAAATTCGAATCCAATAAAAAGTCAGGAAGTGTAAATTAAACAAAAGTTTGTAAACATATTGATGACCTATCTACATTTAAAGATCATATCACACTTTCGAATTCGTCGATCACACAAAAAAATTGAACGTAAAACGGAATACCGTTTAATTACGGAAAACTTCAGTTTGAAATTCAATATACACTCGAAGCGACGGACAAAAATTAACGCTCGGCGCTCATTCGAGAAATGGATGAAAAAATCGGCCAAGTGCGAGTCGGACTCGCGCATGAAGGGTTCCGTACCATTATCTATAAAAACAGCAAAAAAATCACGTTTGTTGTATGGGAGCCCCCTTAAATATTTATTTTATTCTATTTTTTAGTATTTGTTGTTATAGCGGCAACAGAAATACATCATCTGTGAAAATTTCAACTGTCTAACTATCACGGTTCAAGAGATACAGCCTGGTGACAGACGGACGGACGGACGGACGGACGGACGGACGGACAGCGGAGCCTCAGTAATAGGGTTCCGTTTTACCCTTTGGGTACGGAACCCTAAAAATCGAGGATATATATTTTTTGTCGAGAGCTGCTGACTACGGCAGACAGATCATGAAAGTAAAAAAATGTATGTATGTATATCACGCCATGTCCCTCTCGGGATAGGCAGAGAGACCGAGCGCTATAAGACCTAGTTCTTACACACCACCACGACAGAGACGGTTACAAATTAGTTACATGAAAATAATATACATGCTAATGTAACAAAAACAAAATATATGAATTTTGGCAATTATAAAACCAAAACGACTTTTTTTATAGAACTAGATTGGCAAACAAGCATTAACGGTCACCGCCGCCTATTGACACTCGCAACACCATGGGGATGTTACTCGCGTGCTGCCAATCTTATGACCTAAGGCTGTTTCGTCACAGTACCCAATAATTTCTCTGCCATATCTCACCGTTCAAACCGGAACACAGCTATATAAATATAGCTGCTTGGCGGTAGAAATAGGTGAGAGAGAGGTACGCATACGACTTTTGTACAAAGTCTCCCTCTGGTAAGATTAATTAAACTGTAGTGTATAAAGGGATACAGAGAGAAAAAGATAATTCAATTAAATTTCTCGGTTTTGTGATTGCCCAGTGTTACAACTGAAAACCACATATACGAGTGAGCCATGTTTGTAGTATTTTTTATTATACAACGTTGGTAGGCCTACAAGCATACGGCCCACCAGATGTAAAGCAGTTACCGTAGCCTATTAACACTTGTAATATATTAAGTATCACACATTAGCAGGAACACAACAACCCTCTAGGGAGTTGTTATTTTGGATGTGGTTTTCCTGTGCAGTGGAGGGCGCGCCCTACCTCTCTTAAAACATCCAGACCAAGACAAGTCATGTTCATGCACACAAATGTTTGTCTTGTGTGGGAATCGAACCTACGAGCGTTGGTGTCAAAGTCGCGTCATTAACGACTGACCCACCGAGCTCGTCTTTGTAGTAAACTTAATAAATGTGTATTTGTAAAAAGACTTAGGCGAATTTCTACTCAAGAAACAGCTCTCACTGCATACAACGGTTACGTTGTTCGAGTGCTGCGATATGGATCCCCCAAAGTAACCTTTAGGGAGACCCGTCTAATGTAGGTGCATAAAGCTTTTACAGTCCATAAAAATGCCTAAGAGCAATACAAAGAGTAGTCCCTCTAATTTCCTGTGAACCATTGTTCAAATAGTCAAATATATTAACATTGACATGTATACGCAATTTGATCCAACCTGCTTTGCGTGCTTCCGCCACCAATTAGTTCATGCGGCCTAGCGCCGGCCGGCACCCACCCACTACTGTTAGTACTTGGTACATGCCGACGCTGCCATGGCTGCTCCGGTAGTCTCTGCCTCGGCTGCTGCGGTCGTCCGTCATCTGGAACAGAATCCGCATGCCCCCACCACCACCGTCGCTGCCACGACTGGCCTGGTCGTCGCTGCGACACGTGTTTCGCCTCTCCACGAGGCATCATCAGGCGTTGTAGACGTTAATCGTAAGAATAACATGCTACAAGTGACAAATCCATCGCAGTGCCGTCCCTTATATTGAATTGAGGGTGGGGGTGGATGGTGTGAGCGAAAAGATATTTAATAGTGGGGAATGGTTTACGTCAGTCTGTTTGTTCATGAGAGTAATTTTAGAATTATTATGTTTATTAATTTCTAATTGTTCCCTAATATTTAGTTTTAAACCTTTGTCTATGGTGTGTAAAATTTGATATGTATTAGTGGGGGATAAGTTATGTCCTTTGTCTATAACATGCTCGGCGAAGTGTGACCTTTCTGGGCGATTGTTTTTATACGCCGATACGTGTTCGTGAAATCGTGTTATAAAGTTACGACCAGTTTGCCCGATATAAACGTGTTCACATTCATCGCAGAACAGCTTATAGACGCCGGATTTTTTATTGGGAGGGATTTTATCTTTAGTGTTACAAAGTGACCTGAGTCTAATTGGTGGCGGAAGCACGCAAAGCAGGTTGGATCAAATTGCGTGTAGATTTGACTTTCGCAAAGTAACGCCTGAATCTATTAACTATTGACATGTATGCATGTCTTTCAGGCAGGTGTTTTTGTGAAGGAACATTATAATCAGTTTCAAAACTTAGAAAATGACAACTGTATTTAAAAAGAGCTAATTCTGTAGTGAAAGAGAGAGATCCTACGAGAATTTATTAAATTATGTAAGAAAAACTGTACAATTAAAATATTGAACATTATTCCAGTAAACCTAAGAGAATTTCCTTTAAGTAAATTCAAAACAAATTTTTTAAGTGGCTAGGTGATCATGGTTTTTATAAATAATGAATATTTTAATAATATCTAAGAGTAAATTATTAATTTAATTAGTACTGTAATAGTGAATTCTTTTGAATTTGTTTATTTTAAACATTTACATGTCACAATCTGACGAAGCATGTGAAACAAACATTATTTCCACTAATCATAAGTATAAAAATAATGTTATTATTATTTTGATTTGTGTGTATAAGACCGTGAGAGCTCGATGGCGTCGTTGCGCGTGTCTTTCTAACCAAACACGCAGGTTAAGCACCGTCAATCGCAGCCTGTCTATGGATGGGTTCATCTATGTCGAGTTTCTCCATGCTCGGAGAGCACGTTAAGCCGTCGGTCCCGGCTGTAGTCAATAGAGGACAGTCGTCAAGCTAAGTCAGTGGCCCTCGGGCGGTTTGAAATCACTGGCGTCCGCCAATCCGCATTTGAGCAGCGTGGTGGAGTATGCTCTAAACCCCTTCGGTTGAAGGGAGACCCGTATCCCTTCAGTGGGATGAGTAAGGGCTGATGTGATATAAGACCGTTAATACATGACATGTCCATGTTTCTGGCAAATATATGATTTCAAATATACCTTGCTCGCTTCTTAACATTCATAGCTCTTTTCATGCACGTTAGCCAGTTCCTAGGACTCCTGACATTCCTTCTTATCCCAACGCCAACTTATAGAGCTGAAAGCTAAGTGTGGCAGAAAGAGCATGACAGTAAAATAATGTATTTAATACATGACCAATTTGGATCGTGGTAGGTGGATATTGGTTATCCTCGACCGCATGCACCTAGCTTCGCATTGATGGAGGGGAAACGGTACACCCGAGTAGCTCATCTGTGAGGTTTTGGTCCAGAATTGCAATCCACTGCTTTTATGAATTAGCAGGGTCATGACGAACACGCTTCTGATACCGACCCTATAGTAAACTAAATAGGGTTGTTGTACATTGGTCACGAAGTAAATTCCACACGGAAAAAAAATGTGTATAATGTAAATTTGCCACAGTTCTATTTTTATGAAGCAAATTCTATTTTGATTACTGTAAATTCGTCACAATGATTTTTTTTCGTACAGCTATTGCTACCGGTACTTTATGCAAAAATGATGCAAAATGAACATTTGTGACGAATTTACAATAATTCTTACCTACCTGTGACGAATTTACACATATTTTTTATTGTGAGTGACGAATTTAACTTCAATGTGTGGAGTGTACAAAAATTTGACGAATGTACATTAAATTTAAATTACCCACTAAATGTACTCGAAATGCATGCGTTAGGGAAGACTGTGGCGTAATGCGTTAGTAATAATTACGTGACAGACTTGTTTTAAAAGAGAGTATCGGTGTTAACAAGAGACGTGCTCCGTTGGTTCGTGCATGTAATTGGTTTTCCAGTATATCATTACGAACTTTACCCAATTACATCCCAAAAAACTAGTAGAAACAGAATATTGTCCATACAAGCTCGGTAGTGGATTAGTTAGTAATGTAATATAATAGTAATCACACCAAGGCTCGTGAGTTCGATTTCGTACACACGGTAGAGATGATAACATCAAAGCAGTCCGACCGAGGACACACCGCCACCACACAGAAAACCGTAGGCAAACAACAATTTCCTGAATGATTGTTATATTTCAGCGAGAGAGGTTACCAGTAAATTCCTTAAATACAGTGGTTACCACGGCCAATGAATCACTAGCGCGATACCACCTCTGCTGGTAACACAGTCTCCATTGGAGCTTACTGGTGATCGCACTTACTTACAACCCTTCAGAATGTTGTTATGTTTACAGTTTCCTGTGAGGTGGAGGTATTTCCCCAGATCAAGACAAACAGACATATTCCTACTCAAAAATGATTTTTTTCTGTGTGCGAATCGAACTCAGGAGACTACTAACCACTGCGCCACCGGGTTTATCGAATGCCTGCCAATGTATAAAACATAATAATACATTGATCCCATGGAATATGTTCCTCAACATATAACTTCGTAAACTGCATTCTTACTCGCGAACGTACCTATATTTACACCTTGTTTCGTAAAAGATTTTCTTCGCGAATAGACATCTAGTTAGTTCCGGTTTGATCCGCCCGTAATTGGAAAAATACTGCCACGTAAGCTTCGACTTTTTGTACCGGGTTCTGGATAATTCGAACTCCTTTGTGCTACTAATGATAAAAGCAAGACAAGATTAAATAGTATCTGCGCAACCGTGGAGTTTATAAAAAGGAAAAAAGTTTTTTCTTCATCGAATAAGCTAGTTTTAAATGCATCTTATTAGTTTAAAAGCGAAATTCTTGGTCCTTCCCTGGTCTCCGGTTCGAGTTCTGGTGCCATGTACCACTCTCGGAGAACCGAGTGCCAAAAGATTCGGTATATATATACACACACATCTATATTTACTAGGATACGGGTATCTGAGCGTGTCGGTCATGCGAGTTGAGGGATCCTCCCCATTCCCAAAGCCCATAACGTGCCTAAAGAAGTTTTCACTTCTAAATGTACAAGTAGATCTTCACGCCAGGTTCTTTGCGGAGCAGGCAGAGAGAACCGAGTGCCATAAAACGCGATCCTTACACACCTCACTCGCTTCTTTAAATTTGATAGGTCTTTTCATGCACATTCATCGGTTCCTAGGGCCCTGACAACATGTTCTGATAAAACACGACCAATTTGGCCATGGTAGGGGAATCTTGAATTTGCGAAAGATTTTCTCGTCCAAAATACCTCAACGTCTCAAGATGAAAGTCTTCGACCAGCATGTGTTGCCAATGATGACTTACGGCACGGAAACGTGCTCTCTCACTATGGCCAAGCTCGGAGTTTCTCTGCAAGATAGGCTCAGAAATGAGCACGACCAGAACTGCAGCAGAATAGAAGCAGAACTGGAGTTACCGACGTGGCTCTAAGGATCAGCAAGCTGAAGTGGCAGTGGCCACATAGGTCGGAGAACCGATGGCTGTTGGGGCGGAAAGGTTCTCGAATGGCGACCACGAACCGGAAAACGCAACGTACGACGGCCACCCACACGATGGACAGACGATCTTGTGAAGATCGCCGGGAGCCGTTGGATGCAAGCAGTACAAGACCGATTGTTGTGGAAGTCTAAGGGGGAGGCCTATATTCAGCAGTAGACGTCTTTCGGCTGATATGATGATGATGAGGCGAGTCTTGGACTTCCTTTTTCCTTCCTCCTTCCTCGGCTCCTATGTTTGCCCATTTTCGCGTTGAATATCTGGTTCGTAATCGTTTCTTACTGTATTCTTTATACAAGCAACAGAACATGCCTCTTCTTAAATTTTACTTAAAATATATACCTCTCATATATGTACCAGACCTATAGATCTTATGGAATGGGAAAAAGCACTGAACTCGCGTGACCATCACGCTGTATATATACGAGTACATAACGCTATATGTAAATATACAAGTTTGTGAAGCTATGAAGTTTTTACTTCTGACGTGCAGTCATATGACTGAAAGTTTATTTTACAGGCAATTTCATCTAAACTACTTGGTGTGCTTCCGCACCCGATTAGTTCATACAAACTACTGCCGGCTGGCATCAACCTACTACCGTTAGTAGATGCATGCCATGGCAGCTCCGGTCGTCTCTGCCTCGGCTGCTGCGGTAATCTGTGCTAACGGTGGGTGCCGGCCGGCAGTAGTTCGCATGAACTAATCGGAAAATAACGCCTGAATCTACTAAGATTTTATTTTAGACTTTTTTTATACTACGCCGGGAGGCATACAAACATACGGCCCACCTGATGTAAAGCGGGTACCGTAGCCTATTAACGCTTGCGATATATTAAGTATGAATCGCGCCATGCCACCTCTGCTGTTAACACAGCAACTCCTTGGGAGTTTACTGGTGACCTCACTCACACGCAGGAACGCAACGACCCTCTAGGGAGTTGTTATTTGGCTGTGGTTTTCTGTGAGGTGGGGGTACTTCCCCAGACGGGCTGCTATTGATGCGCCCTACCCCTCTTAAAACATCCAGACTAAGACAAACAGACATGTTCATGCACACAAATGTTTGCCTTGTGTGGGAATCGAAACCACGAGCATTCGTATCAAAGTCGCATTATTCACGACTGAGCCACCGAGCACGTCAAAAGACTAGACTACGTTATTCGTACACACAGAAAAAAAAATCGGTTAACTTATAACTAAGTTACACTGTTGTCGCGGGTTTATTTATTTAGGACTCTAACTTGAACAAACGTCCCGCTGTAAAGGCATTCTACGTCTACCCTTAGTACAATGTCAATTGGGATCACAATAAACGCACAATACAAAGGGATAAAATAAATATTCTCAAAATTTCCTACGTAACCCTAAAAACCTATAATCTTAAAGAACAAGTACACCTTGCCTATTTCACCTGAAGTTATACATATATACATACATATTTTGAAGTGAAAACTTCTTTAGCGGCGTTGTGTACTTTTTAGGATGGATAAGTCTCTTGCGAAATGCTGGTTGATTATAAAAGAAAAATTAAAACTATAAAGAACTAAAATTATGAAAATTTAACAAGATACCTACAATATGATCTCCTTAAAAGAAATTTAAGAGAGGTAAAGTGCATCAAAGCAGCTCGTCTGAGGAAGTACTTCCACCTCACAGAAAATTGCAGCCAAATAACAACTCTCTGGAGGGTTGTTGTGTTTCTGTGTGTGAATAAGATCACCAGGAAGCTCTTAAGAAGTTGCTATGTTAGCAGCTGATGTAGCGTCGCGCGAGTAATGACCAATATTACAAGCGTTCATACGCTACATTACATGCCTTACATCAGGTCGGCTGTAATGCTTGTATCGCTCCCGAAATTGTATAAAGAAAAAATCGTTTAACAATAATACTATTAGTTTGGTAATAATCACGTAATATCGTTCATTCCATTAGTCACGACCATATTTTTTTCTCATTAGTTGTGGCAATCAATCAGCGTCACTCGATTTTTTACCTACAAAGTTTAAAGTGTTTTTTTATTTAATTAATACTTTATTGACCACAATAAAGTTGATTCAAAAGGCGGACTTAATGGTAATTGTATTCTCTACCAGTCAACCATTGGGAGTGGAGAAAGCAGAGTGGCTGCGATAGCGGTTTTTATTATAATTAAAATAAAATATGAATTGACCCTATAAAGAATATGTTCCTTACAGGGTCATCTAACATAAACATAAGAATCACAAAGGTACTGAAACTTGCATTTCAAGTATTCAGGAGAATGGGGATTAAAAAGAATTGTTAAAACTGTGCTACTTGTTAGTAATCTTAAATGTCGACGCTGACGAATGGAAAGCGGTCCAAATTTTGACAAATATGGATCCGAAAACAGAAGATGAATCGGATGTTAATGAGCCGGTGCAGCTTATGTTCGTGACTATCAGGGAATACCCAAGTTAAAACAACTTAGTATTTATTTTCCATTAACAAAGATTCCTTGTAGTATAAAGATAGCGAAGATATTTCCCGGGCAGTGATTTTTGAGGCAACCATTTTGCGGTTTCGATCATTATCTAACGACGGCTCTTGAAAGATGTTCCTACCGTGTTATATTATCGATGGTATATATCATCGAAATATTCAGCAATCCTAGTTTATTATAAATGTGAAAGGTTGAGTGGATATTTGTTACGATCTCGCGCAGAATAGCTAAAGTGATTTGATTGAAATTTAGCACACGAACAGGATGTTTTCTGCTACTGAGCGAAATATATGCTAAAACTATTTGTGTTTCTTCTTCTTCTTTTTCGCATTATCCCGTTTCCCAATCCATTAGGATCGGCGGTGTCCGCTACCTAAGCCTAAGGATTTGGCAAAGACACAAATTTTTCTTGGACGTGTGGGTCTCACAATATTTTTATTCATTGACGAGCAGTGGCAAATACGTATATAAATCGGAAAACACGAATTTAGTGGTACATGCCCCGCCAGGATTCGAACCGAGGAGCGGGGGTCAATAGGCCGGTTCCTTATCCACTGGGCTATGACTGCTCTGTTAATGGGTAAATAACTACTAAGTTCTAATAAATTTGTGGGTAAAAAATATATTCCAGTAACGGATTATCACTGATTGATACAATTATTTATGATTAAATAGTTATATAATCTTGTAGCGTGTCCATCTAACGAATAACATCTACAGCTCCTGAGGATGCCTCGTGGAGAGGCGAGGAAACACTGGCCGCCGCCAATCCGCATTTGAGCAGCGTGGCGGAGTATGCTCTAAACCCCTTCGGTTGAAGGGAGACCCGTATCGCTGCAGTGGGATGAATAAGGGTTGATGTGGTGACGTGACTGTTTGTCTTGGTTTATATGTTTTTAATAGGTAGGGTGAACCAAAACAACCCGTCTGTGGAATAGTTTTACCTTACTTCACCTTACAGAAAAGCGCTGCCAATTAACAAAAGTTTTCCTGCGTGTGAGCGAGGTCACCATTGATCTGTTAAGAAGTAGCTGTGTTAGCAGCAGAGGTTACTGCAGCCTATCAGGCTATATAATAACAATAGCTACAGTAACCGCTTTAAATCCCGTAAGCTTGTATGCCTCCCAACGTTAAAAAAAAGTTCACTCAAATGAAGTCAAACTCTCACTCCTTATTGGGTCTTAAGTTGTGTGCGTGGGTACCTCTGTCTCATCTATTTCTACCGCCAAGCAGATATATTTATATAGCTGTGTTCCGGTTTGAAGGGTGAGATATGGCAGAGAAATTACTGGGTACTGTGACGAAAGAGCCTTAGGTCACAAGATTGGCAGCGCGCGAGTGACATCCCCGCGGTGTTACGAGCGTCAATAGTCTGGGATGACCGCTCACCATCTAATGCGGGCCGCATGCTTGTTTGCCAATGTAGTTGTATAAAAAAATGTATAATACAGATTATTCTAAGAAATCAATAACAATATTGGAAAATTAAGCAAGAAGAAACACAATGCAATTATCCTTTTTTATAACGTATTTTTTTTTTACTGTGGAACTCTGACCCTTTATCTAAAATAAAAGTAGCCTAAGTTACTTCTTACATAATCAGCAATCTGCCAATAAAAGTCTCTTCTAAATGACCACGCCGTTTTGAACATTAGCCGGAGTAAACAGACCGACCGAGATTTTTTTTTGACGTGATAACGTCTTATAAATCGGTGAACGCCGGCTGCATGCACGAAAAAGCGTCATGTTCCGCCTGAGCCGAGCGTGCAAGCGAGAGCGCGGAACAAGCGATTGAGAGGCACGATCGGCCTAAGCGTTCGGCTTGTGACGCATTTATCTCTCTTCCACTCCATCGGCCGATGCGTCCGAGTAGAAGAGAGACAGCGGCAGCACTCAACCTACACGTGAACTGTTTTGTCAACTGTTGAATGTTTTCTTATGACGTTATCACGTAAAATTATCGTCCGTAAACCGACTTTACAGACAACGAATTTTTAAAATTGATTTTATGGTACAAGTACCGCGTATTCATTCATTTGCATTTTGTGAAAAGCTGTTTCCTTTATACATATAGACACTTCAACTTTATTTAAATGTATAAATTCATCAAAATTTAATTAGCATACCATTAAAATCTAAGGGAAAATGAATGAATGTATAATATACAAACTATGCAATGTATGTAAAATGTAGCGTAATTAATAATTATCTCGTTTTCTATTTGGCGAATCCGCTACCTAAGCCTAAGGATTTGGCGTAGATATTGTTTTTTACAAGCGACTGCCGTCAGACCTCTACAACATAGACTGTAACGTGTTATTGTAATTAGACACGTATAATGATATCACCATGGCTGTCCGGTCGCACGGCCGTAGCGTGCTGACATTATTTCGAGTGAGTTTAAATAATAGTTTGATTTGATGTTTTCATTTTTTCTAGGGTTGTGCCTAGTGGCATTTAAGTTCACGTTAAAAATCACACCTTTCTTATGTTAGGTCACTCGTCTTTCGAAACATAATCTCTTGGACATGCGGGTTTCCTCACGATGTTTTAAGTTACAAGTGCATAAATTCAAAAACATGTTTAGGGGAACATGATAGGATTCGAAACGGAGAGCAGTTAGCCAACCTATCGGTTCTTTACCCACCTTGTTTTTTCCTAGCCACTGGTCAAATAATTATTATATTCAACTAGCTGATGCCCGCGGCTCTGCCCGCGTAGAGTCAAATAGCGTAGCCTATGTGTTAATTCAGATCATAATCTATCTACGTGCCAAATTTCATTCAAATCCGTTCAACCGTTTAAGCGTGAAAGAGCAACAAACATCCATCCATACATACAAACTTTCGTATTTATAATATTAGTAGGATTTGAACCAAATTACATTTGTATTTGTCTTAATAACAAATATTAGATATATTAGTAGCTGCGATTCTTCCGCTCTACTTAATCTGAAATATTAACGGTAAAATAGGTCAGACTTAGTGATACGCTCGACTGGCCAGCAATAGTTATGTCACATTTCACAGAAAATACTCAATCAATATTGGCACTGTGACTTTAGCTGTATGATGAAAAGAAAGTAAACGAGCTAGGTATAGCAAACTAACAGCACCCCGAGACTTAGTATCCGTATCCCAGTATCCCAAATTTATATTGTGTCAATATCACATATAACTTTCCTCGAGAATTGGGCTATCAAATGCAAAAAGATTTTTTCAAATCCCGCTAAATTTCTGAGACCAGCGCGTTGAAACAAAGAATAAAACTGTGATAACGAAAACATATTTAGCTCATCTGTACTAATATATAAAGTGGAAGAGAATTGTTAAGAAATCTGTACATCAGAGAAATTACATTTGAAAAAACGCGGTTTGTGCAGAGGCCGATTCTACTAAAAAACTGCAACGGCACATTTTGACGTTTCGTTAAACGTCGCTGCTGTCAGATGTCAGATTCGAACAAAACGTCAAAATGTACGCATTTTGACACACGCCGCGCTGCAGTTCAGTAGCAGTTTTTTAATAGAATCGGCCTACAGATCTGACGGCAGTCGCTCCATCTAAAGATCAGTATCTCCGCCAAATATTATTATATTAATATTATTGTATATTGTATTGTATATTGTATGCAAATCCTAGTCTTAGGTAGCGGACCTAAACAATCTTAAATAATAACTTTAAGAAGAAAATGTATGTGCAATGAACAGCATAATTTCTTTCAGATCACATTTAATTATTTAGATATTTATAGCGACAAATTTGAACTTTATAGTATTATAATAAAACGGAAGATATTTTTTGTCTGAACGTTAAATTTCTTCTGGCATTTGGTAGCCCAATTCTCGAAGAAGATAGGCTATTCAATATCACGATGCGACCCTTAGGAGTCGAGAAAAAAAAGTAAAAAAAGCTGTTCTCATAAATATCGGATGCGCGCGGACTAAATTCGCTGCAGCTACCCACACTATACTGAAATACAAGTGTTTTTTAACGGGACAGGCCCACCACTCATTCCCACCACTGTGTCTCCTGTGTAGTCAGAATTAACAGCGGCGGCCACCAAAAAGGCAATGAACAGCGAAGTTAATTGCAGTCCCGGGGGTTAAACTACAGCTGCCTTGGAACTCACAACGAATTTAATCGGAAGAAATTTGTAAGAGTAGGAAGTTTTGGAACTGACTTCCCCTCTTGGCAAAGTGAGAGACAGCAATATGACAAATAGAAGTGTTACTTACAGCATATAATTCAATCCCAAAACTATAAAATAAACCATGGGAAACACTTCTTAATAATAATTTGTGCACGTTATTTTCCACCGCTTTGTGAACGGGGAAGAAATTAGAAAATTTATTTCTTACACCCCTGAGCACGACCGCACGTACCGTACCTTTCGGAAGGGTTTATGAGAAGAATGAACAGAATATTTACGTGACCACAAACTTATATAAAACCTTATTTTCGAATAAGCTTGTGTGTACGAAAAAAGAAATCTCATACTTACCGTACAGGCAATTTGACAAAGGAATTTACTCATAATCGCAATCAGCTTTTGTTTAGGCAATTTGAGGAAGCAATAAATATTCATCGTCATTATTCGTCAGAAAGAGTGTCAGTATCAAAGTAAGAACAGAAGCATCCGTTGGCTTGGACATAGAAAGAATGTAGGAAGAAAGAGTTACGAAACATATATACAACGCGAAAGTAGAAGGATGTAGGAGCCGAGGAAGACCAAGACTTACCTACCATGACCAATTTAATCAATTAAACCGACACAGAACGGAGTGTTACAAGTTTGACCGCTATGTGTGTGTCTGTCTATGGCATCGTAGTTTTTAAAGGAGTGAACTGATTTGGATGCGGTAATATTTATTCGAAAGCAAGTTGTCGAGCTGTGGTTCTCAGATATGTTTTATCGAAATCGGTTCAGCCGTTTCAATGTTATCAGCTCTTTTGTTAGCTGCGGTAGGGATCTCAGACGCATAATGGCCATTTACTTTACTTTCAAACATACGTGTGACCTAAACTTTCAAACACGCATGTATGCTACATGCCTATGCAAGATTATGGATTTTTATTACTTTTTATAGGTTTTTATCAGAAAGAGATGTCAGGAGCCCAAGAGCTGCCGTGAAAGAGAAGATTGTTATGTATAAGTACAGACTAATGTAGCTCGGTTGTCTCTGCCTGCACCACATGCAACCTGCAATGAAGTAAAAAATAGATAGATGGTATCTACATTTGCTTATTGTACACAACACTATGGTAACTTATGGAAGTGAAAGCTTGGTATGGCAGAGAGACTATGAGAGAAGAATAAACGCGCTCGAAATGCGAGTATTGAACTAATTTTTCATAACGCTTGCTGAAGGAAATCGCAATAATGACGCAAGAAAATGAATTGGTCTAAAGTGAGTGTCGGTGTTAAAACAAGAAAGGGCATGCTCCAATGGTTCGATCATGTAGAAAAATAGAGGATGAAAGAATGACGAAATAATGCAATGCGAATCTCGAAGGATGTAGAAGAAGAAGAAGGCCAAGTCTACCACGAGCAAATTGGTAGTGTTTTAGCAGAAGGTGTTAGTTAACTGGTGAGTACTGTAGAGTTATGAATGTTAAAGAAGTGAGTGTGGTGTGTGGGCGGACCTTATGGCGCTCGGTTCGGTCTCCCTCCCCCGCTAGGCATGAAGATATGATATCATTGCAGAGCTTCAAATGAGGTCATTACAGATCATTACAATGAGGTAGTAACATTGCATCGCTAATATAGCTGACATAGATTTCAGTCAACCTACCCGTTAGGGATTTGGCGTGAAGATATAAATATTATGTAGAAGTAATTCATTTATTAAAATATATATCTATCGGTGCTAATCCAAACGCTAACTTATGGAAGTGAGAGGTGGGTATGGCAGAGAGAGCATGAAAGTAGAATAAATGCGGTCGAGATGAGAGCATTGCGCAAAATTTATGGCATAACGCTTGCTGACCGCGTTCGTAATGAAGACGTGAGAGAAAGAGTTGGTCTGAAAGAGAGTGTCGGTGTTAAGATAAGAAAAGCCATGCTCCGTTGGTTCGGACATGTAGAAAGAATGCAGAACGAAAGAATGACGAAACAGACATACAATGTAAAAGTGGAAGGACGTAGGAGCCGAGGAAGATCGAGACTAACCTGCCATGACCAAATTGGTCGTGTTTTATCAGAAGGTGATGTCAGGAGCCCCAGGAACGGGCGAGCGTGCATGAAATGAGCTATGAATGTCACAGAAGCGAGTGAAGTATGTAAGGACCGCGTCTTATGGCGCCCGGTACACTCTACCTACCCCGCAAGGGACCTGGCGTGAAGATATACATACACGCATCTATCTATCTATAACTTCACATTAAATACCGTGGGGGGTAGTCAGAGAGAACCGAGCAAATATTTTAATAATTACTTAAATAATTAATCACATTAAATAATACATAGGTCACCTTCAAAAAATGTTTAGCGTTTGGCGTACAACTCTTGAATTTATTGTATGGTTTCATGTCACACAGAATCAGACAGAACAAGATGAGTCATGTATTAACAAACCTTCTGGAAACTTCTAAATTACGTAATATCTTTAGACCAATATAACAAAAGACGAGTAAGCAATAAATTCTCGATAGTTTTAAAGTCAATAATATTCAGATTTATGTACAGTAAAACAACTATTTTATTGTTTCCAACCAAAGTATAGTTGGAAACAATAAAAGTTACAAGTACCAGTTTGAGTTCCATGCATTTGAAATACGTATTTGATGGGTATAGGTGACTTTGTAGCGTTTTGATTGCCTCAATGACCTCAATCATTTTGGGAAATTCATGTGAAAGGAAAGGCCTGATGGCCTGTAGAAAGAATTCTCTTACCTAATCTAAGCACCAGATCTCTCACAAATAGATTATTAATAGTAATTTAAAATAGGCATAATTTAATTTTAAGTAAAATCGAGATAAATCATGATATTTATTATTATAGATGCGAGGTATAGGATACCGTCTTAGATGGTAAGGAGCTGCCGACGAGTTTTTGGTATGTTTAGTCTTAGAAAAGGCAGTTTGTTCGGACATGTAAGAAGAATGGATGAAAGAATGATGAAAAAGATACACAATGCGAAACTAGAAGGATGTCGGCGCAGAAAAAAGAGCGCTAGGAACTGTCTAGAACACAAATGTTTGCCTTGTGTAGGAATCGAACCCACAAACTTGGTGCTAAAGTAGCCATCGGTAGCCATTCCAATACCGAGCTCGTCAAATATTAAATTATAGTCATCTAATATGAAAGTGAAATAAATCTTTCGGTTAGCCTATAATAATTTAAAGTTATAAACTCGTCTGTATGTAAGTACCGAATCATTTGGTATTCGACTCTCTCTACTCTCTGCGGACAAGGGGCTTGGTATGATGATATAAATACATAGATATTAGTAAATACAGGTATTCAAAATTGCTTAGGAAAGAACGAATACGACTTTCGGATAAACGAATTCTCGCTCATCTTTTTTCTTATTTTCTTCGTTCTCTTCATGCTTTGCCCACTTAGTTTAAGCCCTTGAAGGGCTTAAAACCCTTAACAACAGCAACTCCTTAGAAGCTTACTAGTGACCTCACTCACACGCAGGAACACAACAACACTCTAGGGTCTTGTTATTTGGCTAGGGTTTTGTGTGAGATGGAGGTACCTCCTCAGACGGGCTGCTTTGATGCGCTCTACCTCTCTTCAAAATGCGTAGATCAACACAAACAGACATGTTTAGGCACGCAAATGTTTGTCTTGTGTGGGAATCGAACACACGAGCGCCGGTGCCTTTTTCGCCACTGCTTTGATCGTATCAATATTACATATTCCCCGTACGTTTCAACCAATTCAAACACCGGTATTTACCCATGAATATGTATCACGCGTCATACCCAACAACGCCGCGATCGCCTTGTCAGCTTTGTTCGAAAACGTCATTCAAAATGGTCGAACCTTTTTGGTATGTACTGATTGAACTGAAAATTCTATTTCAAAGCAATAGAAAATGGACTTCTTCCCGCGCTTTTGACGAGTGACATTGTTGTTATACTTGATTTTTTTACAATTCAGTATAAAATTAGTTTTGTGTGACAATTTCGATAGCAACAACATGTGCTAGTGAAATTATACAGTAATGAAAAAACTCAAATATAACACGTTTATGCACTTTTTGGAAGACATGAATAAGTTCATCAAGAAAACCTTGTAAAAATCACTATCGTTTTACGGGTGGTATTTAAACTGGGTTGATTGTATCTAGGTAACATTCCCAAGGATTTTTTAAGCACAGTTCCTGAAAATCCATTCTATGGTTTTTGCGTGAGCAGTAACAGACAGAAAGACAGACAGATAAAAATTAAAAAAATGTGTGCAGTTCACACGCCATAGAAGTAAAATCTACAAAAATGTGAACTTAATCACGACAATATTCTACATTACTTTTCAGCATATTTGAAAAGATTTTATTAAAATAATGAAATATTTATGTAAACAATACACGTGTACAATACACCAGGGTTGTTATGACGCCTTATCCCAATCTTCGTAATACGCAGGTGCGCACAAACACGTACTAACACACGTACAACGCTCGGACCCTGTAATAAAAACTGTATAATGCCTTCTATCTCATTCTCTCGCACGTTAAATCCTATAGATGTATGTCGTTGTCTCTTTTTACAGTCGCTTTATCGTTTCAACGAGTTTCAAATCACAACAATGCTAAAGAAGTTTTCACTACAAAAAATGTACATTTTCACCTCTATATTCATAACTTACTATAATAAATAATTTATCAAAATAAGCTAATCCAAAAACTATTCAATGTACAAATTCTGCTCAGTTACCGTTTTAATATATGTATAGATTGTTATAGCAACATATAACATATACAGTCACTGCCTGTTACGGATTAAAAGATATAGTCATGTGACAAATCGACAGACGGCAGCGCGTTCTTAATAGGATTCCGTTATTACCCTTTTAGGTATAGAACCCTGAATATGAATGTATGTATATCTTCACACCAGGTCAATTGCGGGGTACGCAGAGAGATCCGAACGCCATAAGACTCGGTCCTTCACACTTCACTTGCTTCACTTGCTTCTTTAACATTCATAGCTCTTTTCATGCACGCTCGCCGGTTCCTAGGGCTCCTGACTTCTAATAAAACACGGCCAATTTGGTTAGTCTTGGTCTTCCTCGGCTCCTACATCCTTCCATCCACCCGCATCAACCCTTACTCATCCCACTGCAGGGATACGGGTCTCCCTTCAACCGAAGGGGTTTAGAGCATACTCCACCACGCTGCTCAAATGCGGATTGGCGGACGCCAGTATTTTCATGCCGCCGATAGCTTAACGACGATCGTCTAACGATAACAGCCAGGTCCGACGGCTTAACGTCCGAAGAACGGAGAAACTCGCCAGAGATAAACCCATCCATAGACAGGCTACGGTCGACGTTGCTTAACGTGCGTGTTCGTTTAGAATGATACGCGCAACGTCGCCATCGAGCATTTTCACAACCCTAAAAATACTACCCAAATAGAAGAAAATAAATAATTCAGCTAAATAGGAGTAAATACGCCGCGACAGTGTTGAAAGAGAATCACCGGACGAGACAAACAGGCGTGACTCAATTTACTACCCCAGAAACATTTGGTGTAACGAGTATTTGAACAAAATTTAGGGGGTTTTTGACGTAGAACTTCTTTAAGCAAGCTTGACTTGGGGAGTAAGCTGATGAATGCGTAACGAGAGCGTTACGAAAAGTGTGATCGGGCGAGGCCAACGGAAGTTGAGAGGGAGATATAAGTTAGTGAAGATAGAAAGAGAGAGAGTTACGTTTCGTATATTACTGTAGGGGCAAGAGAGAGAGGTGCGAGCACACATTTTCTTTCTCTCTTTCTCTCGTAGCGAGTGAAGTTTCGTATATGTAAGACACAGTGCAGGCCTATTGTCTGTATCATACTATGGAGCTAAAGAAGTTTTACTTCAGTTCAATTTTTTTTTAATATTACGACAGATAGCAAGCAAGCATACGGTCCGCCTGATGTAAAGCGGTTACCGTAACCTATAATGCGAGCAACAAAAATAATATCGCTAGCGGGTTGCCACCCCCACTGTCAACACAGCAATTTCAGCGTCATCTGTTGATAAGCAGGGTGTACCACGTGCAGGTGAGGTTGGCTTTGGTTCTAAATGTGATATTGAGCCACTTACACCCCAACAAAGGTTATATGTGAGATCGTCTGTAGGGGTTTTAAGGGGCATGTGGCGTGCGAGTGATACTTTTACGGTTACATGCGCAACTTTAGCCTATTGTAGCTACTTCTAATTGAGCAGTCCTCACAAATCTACAAAAGAAGTGTATGACATAGTCATTTGCCTTAAAATTTCCTCTAAGTTAATATTAACATTGTATTTTTTTTGTTTTATTTTTTTACTACGTCGGAAGACATACAAATATACGACCCACCTGATGTAAAGCGGGTACCGTAGCCTATTAACGGCTGCGATATATTAAGTATCACTCGCGCGATGCCTCCTCTGCTGCTTACGCAGCAACTATTTGGGAGCTTACTGGTGACCTCACTCACATGCAGGAACACAACAACTCTCTAGGGAGTTGTTATTTAGCTGAAAACGTCGGGTGGCATACGCTTGTATATATACGGCTCACTTGATTTAAAGCAGTTACTATAGCATGTAATCGCTTGCAATACATTAGTTACCGCATGATGCAACCTCTATTGCAAACACAGTGACTTAAGCTTTCTGGTGACCGCATTCACTCGCAAGAACACAACAAGGAGTTATTTAGGTGCGGTTTTCTGTGAGGTATTAAACACAAGTAGTAAGTACGTCTAATAAAACTTACAGACCAAGACAAACAGACATGTTCATTCACACAAATGCTTGTCCTGTGTAAGAATCGAACCCACGAGCATTAGTGTCAAAGTAGCATTTACTAATCACTGCGTTACCGAGTTCATCAAAAGATTTTTTTCAATATTGAGTCCAAAGTTAGAATTTGATACCAGAGGGAGACTTTGTACAAAAGTTGTCTGAGTGGGTACCTCTGTCTCGCTAAATTCTACCGTCCAGCAGCTCTAAATATAGCTGTGTTTCGATTTGAAGGGTGAGATATGGCAGTGAAATTACTTATACTGTGACGAAACATCCTTATGTCACAAGATTGGCAGCGCGCGAGTAACGTCCCCGTGGTGTTGCGAGCGTCAATAGGCCGCGGTGACCGTTTTCTATCTGATGCAAGCCGCATGCTCGTTTGCCAATCTAGTTTCATAAAAAAAGGGTTGCACTCCGGGAGTGCCGGCAGAAGTGAAAACTTGAACATTAACGTTGTACATTTTTGAATATTTTGGAATGGTTAGGGAATAATTTCGCACGAATTGCTTTATTTATCAGTATAAAAGTACTATCATGTACGTGGTAAAATACAATATTCATTTATGGCGCTATCGTACACAAACATGACAATTTATATTACATTAAAAATTTAACACTTCAGAACTATTACAATTATTTTACATTAAAAAGTTTATCTCTCAGAAAAATCAATTTTCATCCATAATTTCACCATCATCATTACCAGCATCATCATCAACCAATCTCTAAAACTCAAACACACCGCGCGCCTTAAACCAAACAGCGATGTTGATAAACTACGTTGAACGAAACGCGTAAACGCCAACAATTTCATGGCGTTTACAACGTTTTGGTCGCGAGAAAATAATGCCCTATGATCGATCTAGCGCTTCATGTTTTAATTATTTAATTAGAGGTAACTAATGTTTTAGCGCTGCAGCGAACTTAAGTTCTAATTCTCACCAAAATCTTACGGTCAGGGTCACGTTTCCTGACGGCCTGACGCGAGTTTAGCATTTTTTACTCATCCCAAAAAGTGCACAACGCCACTAAAGAAGTTTTCACTTCAAATATGATTCCGGCACAAGCTCATATGCACATGTAAAATCAGAAATATTTATTGATAGACGACTGACTGCCAAAACGAAAAAAGAAAGAAAAAGCTTGCAACTCTAGCGGAAACTTCGTTCGTGTTTTAATTTCGAAGTGTACGAGGTAAGTAGGCCTGCAGGACTTATAAAATAACTGAGCTGACCAAAAAGTTTCGTTAAATTATCAGTTTGATACCATCACGTACTGGAACCTAGAAAGCGAATTAGTCCGCAGGTTCCGACGTGTCACACTGACGTAATTCCGTTTGCCACCAATACTACATGTTAGAGAGCTCGATGGCGTCGTTGCGCGTGTCATTCTAATAGAACACGTAGGTTAAGCAGCGTCGACCGCAGCCTGTCTATGGATGGGTTTGTCTATCTCGGTTTATCTATTCTCTGTGCTTCGAAATGCACGTTAAGTCGTCAGTCGCGGCTGTTGTCAATAGATGACAGTCGTTAAGCTAAGTCGGTGGCCCTCGAGCGGCTTGTAAACACTGGCCTCCGCCTATCCGCATTTGAGCAGCGTGGTGGAGTATGCTCTAAACCCCTTCGGTTGAAGGGAGGCCCGTATCCCTGCAGTGGGATGAGTAAGGGTTGATGTGGTGATGATGTGGCTACGTGTCAACTATTATATTATACAGTCCTCTGTCCTACCTACACAGCTCTGCCTATTTGTCTAGATATATTTCGACTTCATAGTGATAGCTCAGTGAATAAAAAACCGGCTCATCGACCCACTGGTTCCCGGTCCTGGTGGGGCATGTACCAATTAATTCGTATTTTTGGATTTATGTACTTTTTTTTTTTTTATACCACTAAGGTGGCAAACAAGCGTACGGCCTGCTTGATGGTACATATTTGGAATTGTCACATGCTCCCAGAGAGCAAGTCCCAGAAGTCATATTTCGAAATACGTGTAATCTAACCATAAGGAAGTTCTAATTTTTCCTATGAGTTGTGGAGGACGCCAGTCGCTTCATGTAAAAATCAGTGTCATCTCCAAATCGTTGGGCTTAGGTAGCGGACTCCGCCAATCCTGAAGGATTAGGAAACGGGATGACGTTACGAAGAAGAAGATATTCGGACATCCGGCATTCTGTTCAGACTATATCCGGCTGCCCGTGCCCTACGTGTGAATAAGGTTACCAGTTAGCTCTTAAGGAGGTGTTGAGTTAGCAGCAACGGTGAACCCGCCTTATGTATAAAGCTTACCGTAACCTATAACGATTGATATACAAGGAGAATTACATATACACCCTGTTTCTAATTCAGCTATTCCTACGGAGCTTACAGGTTAACAACTTCCCATTACGCTTGCTTGCCATTGTAAACATGCGTAAAGAACCTGGTGGTAAGACGTTAAGAATTAAGTCAACGTTAGTTTGCACGAAGTAACTGGTGGCGGAAACACGCTGACTTATTTTTTTTTTTATACAACGGACGGAGTCGTACGGACCACCGATGTGCAACGGTTACCGTAGTCGATAAAAGTTTATAATTAAGTGTTACTCGCGTCTCACCTTTGCTGCTAACTGTAATTCTTTAAGAGTTTACTGATGACCTAACTTACTCGCAGAAATGCAACAACCCTCCATAGATTATTTATTTTTCTGAAGTATTATGTGAGGTAGAGATACTGCCCAGACAGGCTGCTATGCCTACCCTTTTTAAAAAGAGGTAGGGCGCATCAAAGCAACCGGTCTGGGGAAGTACCTTCTCACAGAAGACTGCAGCCGAATAACAACTCCCTAGAGGGTTGTTGTGTTCCTGCGTGTGAGTGAGGTCACCAGTAAGCTCCTATGGAGTTGCTGTGTAAACAGCAGAGGAGACATCGCGCAAATGGTACTTAATATATAACAAGTGTTAATAGGCTACAGTAACTGCTTTACATCAGGAGGGCCGTATGCTTGAATGCCTCCCGACGTTGTATTAAAAAAAACCCTAACTCTCTTAACAACACTCAGATCAAGATAGACACGCATGTACTTGCACACAAATATTTATCTTGTCTGAAAATGAAACCCACGAGCGTTGTCAAGGTAGAGTTACTAACCACTATGCTACTGAGCTCGTTGTAGTGGCACATATCAAATTGCCAATAATTAACCAGAGAATACGCAAGCTTGCATTGCCAGAGGAACACCTGGCTTGTCAATTATATAACGATTCAAATTTGTTTTTTTTTTTTAATTTGTCGGCCATTTAAGCCATGTTCCTTAAAAGATAGGAACGGTGTTCCTGAACATTCCTATTCTACTTTTTTATGCTGAATCCGAATCTGAAGTCGAAATTCGAATATTCGAAAAAAAAACGCACATACAGACAAACATATAGATTTCAGATAGGAACGGTGTTCCTGAAAATAAATGACTGTAAACCACAGCACTGGCAACATTGTTAATCATTATTTCGAATTGGAATACATGCAAAATTTAATTGCATTCCAATGCAATGCGCAACGGAGCGTGTTTATTGAAGATTAATGAGCGAACGTGAAATAACGATATATGTAGTATATAATTATTTTTATACTAGCTGAACTTCGCGACTTTTTTTTTGGAGTGATAACTTCTTATGAGAGGGTGAAACGCTTTGTTACGTAACGCGTTACGGCGCCAGTCTGTCTAGCTTCACTTTCTCTCACGCATACGGCAGCGGATTAGTTTAAGTTATCACTTCTGTTGGGCGCCCCGAGACGCACACGTTTTTTTTTATATGTTTGTTTGTAAAATGATTTAATTCAAAAACTGCTCCGAATTTAAAAATTGTTTCTATCATGAAAAGCTACATTATCTGCGAGTAACATAGGCTGAATTTTATTAGTTAATAGATTCAGGCGTTATTTTGCGAAAGTCGAATTTACATGCAATTTGATCTAACCTGCTTAGTGTGCTTCCGCCACCAAATAGTTCATGCGGCCTGGCGCCGGCCGCCCCCCCCCCCCCCCCACTACGGTTAATAGATGCAACGGTAGTGAATGGGTAGCCGCATGATCTAATTGGTGGCGGAAGCACACAAATCAGGTTAGATCAAATTGCATGTATTTTATTTTCAAATAATCAGAGATTCATAAAGTTATCACTTCTGTCGGGCGTCCTGAGACGCACACTTTTTTTTTATACTACGTTAGGAGGCATACAAGCATACGGCCCACCTGATGTAAAGCGGGTACCGTAACCTATTAACGCTTGCGATATATTAAGTATCACTCATGCGATGCCTGCTCTGCTGCTTACACAGCAACTCCTTGGGAGCCACCAGTAAGGTGACCTCACTCACACGCAGGAATACAACAACCCTCTAGGGAGTTGTTATTTAGATGCGGTTTTCTGTGAGGTGGAGGTACTTCCCCAGACGGGCTGCTTTCAAGCGCCCTACCTCTCTTAAAATATCGAGACCAAGACAAATAGACATGTTCATGCACACAAATGTTTGTCTTGTGTGGGAATCGAACCCACGAGTTAAGTGTTAAAGTCGCATCATTCACGACTGAGCCACCGAGCTCGTCAAAACATACTTCGTCCGAGTGGTATACCGTAGGGACTGCTTTTTCTACTTTCTTTTCCCCCCTCGGCTTCAAATGGTCGTATCGTGATGCTGAATAGCCTATAACCTTCCTCAAGAATTGTGCTATCAATTTCAAGAAACATTTTTTCTAATCGAGCTGGTAGTTCCAGGTACAACAGAACAGAAAAGAACAGAACAGCATGGAAGGTTAATCAGAGGAGGGGGATGAGGTATTTTTCAATTCTGAAGTCAGGATGGTAGTCTTCGACCCCATAAACACCCGAGGCCACTGTTTCATCCAATTTTGATAGTTTTTTTCAAAAAATGCTCTATGTACAGCATGGAGGGTTAATTAGAGAAGGGAGGAAGAGGAATTTGGGAACTGAGACGGGATCGTGATCAGCGACCCTGAAAACCCCCGAGTAGACATTTTCAGGCTATTCGGCAGTATTATTCAATTATTTTCTCAATTTTTATTTATTGTTCTCGATTTTTATTTATTGCTCCATGAGCTCCCCCAGAAATTGGCAAATTTAAGGGTATTGCAGGGGGAAATAAGTTGTGGCCAAAAATAATTTGGGGTCCATTTATCTACATATTTTCCCGTCGAATGCATTTTGTTTCACCCCGATCGGTTGTTATTCAAAAATTTTATTTAAAACCAGTTGAGAATGCGCAAGCTTGCATTGCCAGAGAAACACCTGGCTCGTCAATTATATAACAATTCAATTTTTTTTTTTATTTGTCGGTCAATTTGACCATGTCCCTTAAGAAATAGAAACGGTGTTCCTGAACATTCATATTCTACTTTTTTATGCTGAATCCGAATCTGAAATTCGAATATTCGAAAAAAAGCGACAGACAAACATATAAAATTCATATAGCAACGGTCTTCCTGAAAATACCGTATTGACTGCACTATAGGGATGAATATCAGTTCTGATAAACTCAGCATATTTTACGATAAGCACTTTCAACGTGAGATATAACGAAATTAAAAATATTTGTGAGGCAAACGAAACGATTACCAACATAGCGTTTCCAGTAAACATTTGAATAAAGTAATTATGTGTTTTAATATTGAAGTATGCTGTTTTTTTATACCACTAGATTGGCAAACAAGCATGCGGACCGCAGTAGATGGTAAGCTGACCATTACTGGCTTCCTCGATGAAAATCTTTTGTATGTCCATAAAAACATAGACTCATTTTGTAAAAAGAGTGATACTCATAACATAAATACTAGATATAAGCATAATCTTGTGTTACATCCAAGCCGTCTCCACAAAATAAGTAATTCTTTTATGGGGCAATGTATACGGTTCTATAACAAACTTCCCAGCAATATAAGAGAATTGTTAATAAACAAATTTAAAACTACTATTAAAGCCAAATTGTGTAGCAGGGCACATTATAAAGTATCTGACTATATGAATGATAAAAATGCCTGGGATTGAGTCGGATTCCAAACAAATGTAGCAATTTTTACGGAATAAAAAGATTTTGACTTAGACTTTGACTTTGACTCGAGCCTATTGACGGTCGCAACACCACTGGTATGTTACTCGCGCGCTGCCAATCTTGTGACTTAAGGTTGTTCCGTCACAGTACCCAGTAATTTCTCTACCATATCTCACCCTTCAAACCCGAACACAGCTATATAGTGGTAGAAATAGGTGTGACAGAGGTACCCACGCAGACGACTTTTGTACAAAGTCTCCCTCTGGTGAAAATGCTGGCTTCATTACTGAAAATAACGGTGATTTCTGTTGATGTTATCTAGTGATCGATGTCTATTATCACGACAAGTTGCCTTGCGATCTTTTCAGAAACTCGTTTTCTTATTTTACATTCGTAGACCATTTTTCATGAGCTCGGTGGCGCAGTGGCGAAACGCGCGGTAACGTTACTTTGACACCACCGCTCGTGTGTTCAATTCCCACACAGGACAAACATTTGTGTGCATGAACATGTCTGTTTGCCTTGATCTGAGTGTTTTTCAGAAAGGTAGGACACACCCACATTTACGGAATAACGCAGCCAAATTACAACTTCCTGAAGGTATGTTGTGTCTCTGCGCTTGAGTTAGGTCATCGGTAAGCTCCTAAGGAATGAAGGAGTGGATGGTTTCACGCGGGTGCTCTTTAACACATAGCAAGCTATCATAGGCTACAGTTA
This sequence comes from Pyralis farinalis, assembly GCA_947507595.1. Lineage (NCBI taxonomy): Eukaryota > Metazoa > Arthropoda > Insecta > Lepidoptera > Pyralidae > Pyralis > Pyralis farinalis. The sequence continues at coordinate 7,852,828 of OX382263.1, forward strand.
CCGCTTTACATAAGGACCGGCGTTTGCTTGTATGCCTCCCGACTCTGTATGAAAAAATCTATATTTTCACGTCAAATACTTTGCTGAGTACGCTCAATGTATGACGAACTCGGTGGCGCAGTGGTCAGTGACGCTGCTTTGGCACCAACGCTCGTGGGTTCGATTCCCATACAGTACAAACATTTGTGTGCTTGAACATATCTGTTTGTCGTGGTCTGGATGATTTTAATAGAGGTAGGGCGCATCAAAGCACCCCGTTTGAGAAAGTACCTCCACCTCACACAAAACACACAAATAACAGCTCCCTTAAGGGCTGTTGTGTTCCTTCGTGTGGGTGAGGTCACCAGTAAGCTCCTAAGGAGTTTCTATGTCAGCTGCAGGGGTGGCATCGTGAGAATGATACTTAATGTATTGTAAGCGTTAATAGGCTACGGTAACCACTTTATATCAGGCGGGCCGTAGGCTTGTATGGCTCCCGACGTTGTATAAAAAAATACATGGATAGATGCGGTATATTCTAATCAAAATTCGTATTGCACATTCAAATGTAACGTAAACGGAAACAAAGTAAATATAGAACTTATATTTCTAGTAACAAAGACGTTTGAGCCGATGTAATGTTCGATATTAAATTTCAACTTTTTCCACAAGCAATTCTTATAAGGGCATGAAGTGACTTTATAGAGAATTCGTTGTTTGTTCCTTTTGAAACCGAGATGTCTTTTTCTCTTGTTACTGTCGTGATTGTAACAGCCTCGTTTGTGTGACACACTTCTATGCAATTATTGTACCTTCTTTCAGTTTTTTTTGAAATGAAAACTTCTTTAGCGGCTGTGTGCACTTTTTGGGATGAGTAAAAAATGTTAAAATCGCGTCAGGACACGTGACCCAGACCGTAAGATTTTGGTGAGAATTACAACTTAAGTTCGCTGCAGCACTAAAACATTAGTTGCCTCTAATTAAACAATTAAAACATGAAGCGCTAAATCGTTCATTGGCATTATTTTCTCGCGACCAAAACGTTGTAAGCGCTATAAAATTCTTGGCGCTTACGCGTTTCGTTCAACGTAGTTTATCAACATCGCTGTTTGGTTTAAGCGGCGCAGGGCGCTTGCGCGAGTGTGCGTGTGTGTTTGTTAGACTTGGGTAACTCAGCAAAAAACCGTGCGAAATTATTCCCTAACCATTCCAAAATATTCAAAAATGCACAACGTTAATGTTCAAGTTTTCACTTCTGCCGGCACTCCCGGAGTGCAACCCGTTTTTTTTGTATTATAAACTATTTATACTAAATATGACTTGTTTTCATAATAACATTATATTATTAGAAAACGCATGTAGAATTAATCCAGGAATAAAGAATTACGAAACAGATATGTTTGTAGGAGTCAAAGAAGGCATACGTGTAATGACTAAATTGATCATTTTTTGTCAGAAGATGATGTCAGGGGCCTTAGAAATCGGCGAGCGGGCATGAGAAGAGGTATGTTAATGTTAAAGAAGAGAGTGATGTGTGTAAGGACTGAGGCACGAGGCGCTCAGTTCACTCTGTCTACCCCGCAAGGGATTTGGCGTGGAGGTATAGATAAATAGACAGATAAACTATTAGTATATTGTTTTATCTCGCGGATATTATTGCTGGTCATTTTACAAGCGTGCGCGGAGATTGGATGCAATGCGTAGAGAATGACAAAATTGATCGTGTTTTGTCAGAAGATGATGTCTGGGGCCTTAGAAATCGGCGAGCGTACCTGAAAAGAGCTATGCACTTTAAAGAAGCGAATGATGTGTATAAGGACTGTGTCGTAAGGTGCTCGGTTGCCTCTGCCTACCCGCATGGGACTTGATTGAGGATTTAAATAGATAACTAGTCTGGCCATAAATACTGTTACAAAGAAACTTTTCTTTTTTCAACTCGTTAATTATTTTGAATTTAGAACGTGTTTATTATGTTTTCGTGTTTATTATCAAATTTTAATATGGAATGGGGTGTTAAAGGAATAGGATTGCAGTGATTGCCTTTCACAAAGTGGGTATGGTGCCGTAGGTCATATTCAAGATACTTCAAAAGCTTGGTATCAGCCGTATGTTCGTATATTGTACTATCAACAGATATACTAACACGTCCTCTGTTGAAAACCATAAAAGATCGGGACGACTGCGTGCTGATAGAACTACACAGTCTGTTAATGCTGTTAAAGCTATAATTTATTAGCATTAGGAAACAAAAAATCTTGTCGCGAGAAATTATTATTTCCGCCGCTCGGCGCCTTCTGCCTCGATAGGCAGGTGAAAGGCACTGAAATATTCTCTTTACTGATAAAAAAAATTTCACGATTGAAGCCACGCAAGTGGTCGGAAACATGGTCATCATCTTGCATCTGTAATGATTTGGTAGGGGGAGTCTTGTCAAGGAGTCACAAAGCTTCATTTTTGTGAAAAAGAAGTGAAGATTTCAGCCAAAGTGTATCAAGAGACTCTCTTGGATCGTATATATTTTTTAAACGGGACAGGCCCACCATTCATTCCCACCACTGTGACTCCAGTGTAGCCAGAATTAACAGCGGCGACCACCAAAAAAGGCAATGAATAGTGAAGTTCTTTGCTATCCCGAGGTTAATCTACAGCTGCCTTGGAACTCGCAACAAATTTAATCAGAAGAAATTTGTAGCAGTAGGAAGTTTTGGAATTGACTTCCCCTCTTGGCGAAGCGAGAGACAGCAATATGACAAATAAGGCATTGAAAAAAACCTCAAAGGCATGGTTAGTCAAGTGAAGATCAACTACCGTGCACATCGGTTTATCAGATATCTAACACTATTGGGACCTAAATTGTGAGTTGTTACCTAACACATCGATACCATTCTTGGAACGTATTATGAAACCTTTTTGACTACTCATATGCACAGGACTGCGGCATTTAATGGTAGTTTCCGCAACCTGGCGACTAAGTGTTGGAACAATATCCCCCCTCCAATAAGAAACGCTCCATCAAAGTATTCCTTTAAAAAACAACTCAAATTTGCTTTGCTGAGTTCACAATCTAGGAATTCCATCTTCGTCGCCCTGGTAGAGAACCTTTACTTTCTGTAGGTACTAGCCGATTTTGAACATAGGTATTTTGAAGTAAAATTTCAGTTGCTTTGTCTACAATTTAGTTTAAGAATTAACTAATTAAATTTTCGCTATTGAATGTTGTGAAAACACTAGTGAAAACTTTATCGCATATTGTTTTTTTTTATGTACATTGTTTTTTGTATTTATGCATATTTAAACAGTTATTTAAAAACAATATGTAACAATATGCTTATACAGCTTTGCTTGGTTTGGAGCTGGATGGCGCTGTGTATCTTTGTGCTAATTATTAATTGGCAAAAAAAATGTCCTTGAGGTTGTACGAGTGTGTTGTATCGTTCCCGCGTGTATCATTAGGTTGCAGCTGAAAATCAGTGTTTGCTCCTCGAGCAGACCACTGAGCTGCTGCCTGTTTGTATCACTGCGACAAACATGCTTGAACATCACTGTACATTGTACTGTATGTATTTTGTCCATCTGATAGTAGTTTTTGTTTGTTTTTCTTTATTGTTATTATTTGTCTTATTTCACGGGTTTTAATCCCGGTCATTTGATAGGCGTGCGCGGGGATATAAATCCAACGCGTAGAGGCCCCTTCTAAAAGAATGATGTAATGTATTATACCAGCTGTGATCTGCTCTGAGGGATATCAATGGGAGGATATAGCAACGAACAGGTTACAGCAGGTATTGCCACTATTGCAAATGTGTCGGAAATAGATGAGCTATTGAAATGAGATCTGGAGGGATTAATAGTACTGGGCTATTACAGAAAATAGACGGACACCTGCCATAACTATCCTATCTGATGTTACTTCGGCAGGCTATTTTATTATTCTCTGTGAAAAACTCAATCTCATTGTTTTACATGTGTGTTCTATTATACAAATAAACTTTTTATCTGTCTATCTCAGCAATTCACTTTTTAAAAATGTACCGTGGTCTTTCCAGCAGGACTCTGCACCTGGTCACAAGACACGAACAACCCAAGCCTGACTCGAAACCAAGATTTCGGATTTTATAAGAGCTGAATACTGGCCCTCGTCTAGTCTCGTCTTTCCCGTGAAAACAGTGCCTTATCCATAGATTCGACAGATTAAAAGCCTGTTAAAGGCAAAGGTGGCCATTTCGATTAAAACCTTTTTTTTAATTTTTTTGCGGAGACTCATGTTTACAGGAATGTAACACACAAGCTTTGGTGTTGAAGCAGCATTCCTAATAACTCCGCCACCGGGTCCGTCAAATGTGGTATTTATGTACTTTCAGATCAATACTTCTTATACTTATACTTCTTATACCCACATATTTACTCGTCTTCTGTCAATCATTACAATTCAGGACACGAATCTAAACAAACGAGGTTTCTTCACACACGAACGAAGTTATAATAAAATGTTGTTTTGGTAGAAACTCTCATTCCAAGTTATTTCTTCACGGCGATGTTGTCAGTCATAAAAATGTTTTGCATTGATACAGTTTATAGAAGAATTCGTCCTTAAAACAATGCTAAGGCAAAGTTACAATATCATGACAATTAAAGGATCGTGCGAAACGAGCTCACAGACATCTTCAAAAGCAGTAATAGCCCAGTGGATAACGAACCAGCCTATTGAACAATAGATCCCCAGTTCCAATCCTGGCATTTACCACTAAATTGGAATTTATGTACCAGGCCACTCGGAAAATATTTAGAAAAAAAGTTTTTATGTATGAGATACTGGCCAGTCATAATCTATTTTGAAAATATGATTATTTATAAGTAAAAATAGGTACGTTCCATTTTCAAAATTTCCCTCCACATTTTTTGGGAACTAATTTAAATTATCGTGTCTCATTGTAAAATGGATCTGCGCCGGGAACATTTTCGCGCTATATATTTTTTACAATTTCAAGTGTCGCTTTAAACCGGACGAATCGTACGATAGACTTCAAATGGCATTCATGGATGAAGGCCCTTCCAAAGCAACCGTGTATCGTTGGTATAACGAATCCAAACGCGATCGACTAACTTTGGGGGCTGAAGAAAGAAGTGGTCGCCCTGTGACGGCTGTTACATTCAGTAAATACTGCAGATTGTATCGAGAAGTCTTCACGAGACACTTGCATCTTCGCGTGAGGAGGATAGTTTCACGCTCGGGCACCCAACACAACCTCACCGTTGCTCAGAAGTAGGCCCGGATGGAATGATGCCGTGGTATGATAAACAAATTTGAAGCAGACTCGTCACGGCGTGTTTTCGACATCATTAGGTGATGAGTCCTGGATTTATCTATACAATGCAGAAAAGAACCGCCAGTCGACGTTTTGGGTGTTTCAAAACGAATCATCGCCTACCAAAATGAAGCGTTCTAGGAGATAGATTTCAATTTGACTGGCTATCTGGTGTAAATTCCTTTACAGAACCAAAGAAGCATCAACGCCGAATGGTATGCTACCAAATGATTGGCAGAAGTTTTCTCTGTTGTGAGCAACAAGCGACCAAACACAGGGCTCTACGAGCTACTGCTCCACCAGGACAACGCGTCCGCGCACACCGCGCTCAAAACGAGGGACTTCCTGGAAAGCACGCCTGTCAAACTCCTGGGTCACCCTCTTTACAGCCCTGATCTAGCACCGTGTAACGTCTTTTTATTCCCGAAAATCTGCTCAAAGTAATACAATTTTCATCACCGGAAGATGCAGCGGACTGCAAAAGGTGTTTCGAAAACTGGTTCAGAAGCAACTTGAATTTTTGTATAGAAGCCGGTTTGTATACTCTAAAAAGATTTTATAAAAAAAATATTTGTCTATAGAACACTTTTTTTTATTTTCACTAAACTTTCTGAGTGTCCCACGTAATTATTTGTAATTGTCACTTGCTCAGCGGTGATAGAAAATATGTTCTGGCCTGTATTTTTTTATACAACGTCGGGAGGCATACAAGCATACGGCCCACCTGATGTAAAGCAGTTATCGTAGCCTATTAACGCTTGTAATATATTAAGTATCACTCGTGCTATGCCTTCTCTGCTGCTTACACAGCAACTCCTTAGGAGCTTACTGGAGACCTCACTCACATGCAAGAACACAACAACCCTCTAGGGAGTTATTTGGCTGCGGTTTTCTGCGAGGTGGAGGTACTTCCCCAGACGGGCCGCTTTAATGCACCCTAACTCCCTTAAAAATACTCAGACCAAGATAGACATGCATGTACTTGCACACAAGTATTTGTCTTATTTGGAAATGAAACCCACGAGCGTTGTCAAGGTCAAGGTCAAACCGGGGATGGAAGATACACAATCTCTGGAGAGACGAGTGAGTAAAGTGAAGTGTGAATGGAGCTTTGAAAAACTTCCTGTCAGCCGAAACCTAAGCTGGTATAATACGCATCGCAATGCTAATCCCAGTACTAACTTAACGAAGCTCGGTATGGCAGAGAGAACATGAGAATAGAATAAATGCGGTCGAGATGCGAGATGCGCGCAATATTTAAGACGCAACGCCTGTTGACCGCGTTGGCAATGATTATTTAAGAAAGTGAATTTATCTCATAGAGAGTGTTGGTGTAGAAGAAGAATAGGCATGTTGCGTTAGTTTTTTATAGCACTAAGGTGCCAATCAAGCGTACTGTCAACCTGATGGTAAGCAATTCCCGTAGCCTATGGATATTTGCAACACCAAAGATTGCCGACCCCGAAACCTCTTCACGCCTTTCTCGAAGAACCCCATGCTGTAGTCCCTTAGGAAAAACTCGACTGCGATTTCATTTCACAACTTGAGAGTTCTGGGAAGAAACCTTCTCTGGAACCGTACAGTACGCGACTATTGCGGTTTCAGCGTGTGAGGGTGAACAACTCTCCGCCGTCGGCGAGCGGTGTGGTTATAAAAAGAAGCTTTCGGCATCATATCGAAAAATTCTTCAGAACACAACACGTTGTACTATCGGTAGGATACACAAAGGGAGACAAAATCTCACCTTAAACTTAATGGTTCAATACTATCTGTAAGCTTAGGATCGCCGACGATTCTCACAGCTCGTCTCTGAACCGAATCACAAGGACCTAGCTGGCATACAGGTGCGCCCACCCAAGGTGACTACAATACTCCATGTCTGACTTGAGACTTGTACCTATATAAGTCTTTGTTCCGCACTGAAGCTCTGCTTTGCTTTGTTGAGCACTGGTGTGCTTCTTGGACACGAGTTTGACCGTCTCCTCGGTATTGAACGTCGCTGGGGCTCTCGACAGTGAGAATCTCAATGCTTTTGGCGATGGTAAGTAGTGTGTTCTGGAATTGAGGAACCGCAGCAAATGGAGTTTTCTCAGTGGTGAACACGTAACCTTGTGTCTTTATGGGATTGAATTGTACCAAGTTCAGTCGCCCCCAGTTAAGTTTCTAAATACTTTTAGTTCTGGCATGTAGAATAGGATGAAGGAATGATGACAGATAAATAAAGTGAAAGAAGAAGGATGTAGGAGTCAAAAAAGACCAAGGCTCACCGATTACTACCAAATTGGTCGTGTTTTATCATAAGTTGAATCCCAAGAAAGAAGATAACATAGACCGTTTCGTGAAGTTAGGAATATATTTTTATAGACACATGTTTCGGTGTATTTTTGAAGATATTTCAAGTCAATATAGTATGTTATAAACGCAATTTAACCACTTACTTAGTATTTTAAGCCAAATAGCCCCTTTGTGAATAGCCAAATAGCCCGTAATTTACTTTGCTTAATTATATGACCTATTATTGTAAACGTTTAGTATGATTCAAGCTACGATGACTGAAATAGATAAGAGCTAAGCAATTTAAAAGCCATAATGAATAAATTAAAAACATTGTTGATTTCACACATTGAATTATTTATGTATATTATGTACGTATGTATCTCACTCGTCTCTCGCAAAATTTGTGGCGTAAGGCTTGTAGACCGTATTCGCAATGATGATGTTAGAAACAGAGTTGGTCTGAAAGAGTGTCGGTGTCAAAATAAGAAGAGGCATGCTCCGTTGGTTCGGACATGTAGAAAGAATGCAGGATGAAAGAATAACGAAGAAGATATACAATGCAAAAGTGGACATGACCATATTAATCGTGTTCTATCAGATCAGAAGGTGATGTCAGGAGCACTAGAAACCGGCGAACGTGCATGAGAAGAGCAATTAATGTTAAAGAAGCGAGTGAGATATGTAAGGATCGAGTCACGTGGCACTCGGTCCTCTCTGCCTACACCGCAAGGGGTTTGGCGTGAAGTTATAGATAGATAGATAGATATTATGTATAGTATGTATATTTTTTTTTATATAACTAGATTGGCAAACAAGCGTGCAGCCCCCATCAGATGGTAAGCGGTCACATCTCACTTGCTTCTTTAACATTCATTTTCTAGGGCTCCTGACATCACTTAGGTACTGATAAAACACGAACAATTTGGTCATGGTAGGTAAGTCTTGGCCTTACATGTCTCCTACATCCTTCTACTTTCGCATTGTATATCAGTTTCGTAATTCTTTCTTCCTACTTAATTCGTTCTTCAAATTAATGGGACCTATAAAGTACACTTGCTACCAATCATGGTGTAAAAAGGAGTTGGATGTCCTCATTGCGTGTCGTAACCAAACACGCAGAGTAAGCAACCTCGTGCAGTCGTCATGGATGGGTGTATTTTATATTTGGTGCTTTGGAGAGCACGTAAAGCCATCGATCCCAGCTGTAAGACGACTGCCGTTAAACTTAGTATGTGTCTTCGAGCGGCTTACAAACATTGTAGTCCATCAATCCACAGTTAAACTGCGTTACGGAGCATCTTCTAAACCCATTCAGTTAAAGGGACATACGTATTCCTGTAGTAGCAGGAACAAGGTTTGAGAAATGAGTGAAGAATAGAAAAAAATCGCCACGTCTTTTTAGGGTTCCGTACCCAAAGGGTAAAACGGAACCCTATTATTGAGGATCCGCTGTCCGTCCGTCCGTCCGTCCGTCTGTCCGTCCGTCCGTCCGTCTGTCACCAGGCTGTATCTCTTGAACCGTGATAGTTAGACAGTTGAAATTTTCACAGATGATGTATTTCTGTTGCCGCTATAACAACAAACACTAAAAAATAGAATAAAATAAATATTTATGGGAGCCCCATACAACAAACGTGAATTTTTTGCTCATTTTTGCTCGACATTGATAACGGCAAAAGGTAGACGCTTGAAATATTCACAGAATATTTAGGTATATATTCACTTTAAGAATAAATAATTAAATTAAAATAAAACAAATATTTAAGGGGGGCTCCCATACAACAAACATGATTTATTTTGCCGTTTTTATAGATAATAGTAGGGAACCCTAAGTGTGCGAGTCCGACTCGCACTTGACCGATTTTTTTATACGACGTCGTTAAGCATACCGCCTACTTGATATAAAGCGTTAACCGTAGCCTATACACGCTTGTAATACATTAAGTATTACTCGCGCGATGCCAGCTCTGCTGCTAATACAGCAACTTGTTAAGAGCTTACCGGTGACCTCACTCATACGCAGAAAGACAACAACTCTCTAGGGATTTGTTATTCGGCTGCGGTTTTGCTGTGAGATGGAGGTAAGGAGGAGGGCTGCTTTGATTTAAAAATACCCAGGCTAAGACAAACAGACATGTTCCTGTACACAAATGTTTGTCCTGTGTGGGAATCGAAAGCACAAGAGTTGGTATCAAAGTGTTTCACCACTGCGTCACCTCTCTTGCTACTCTCTACTACTACTGTTTAGAATGAGAAATAGAGTAGAGAAATTACTTTAAAATCAACTTCATCGTCGTACTCACTGCCCATTAACAAGCTAAACTCTGAGTTACACTACCGTGAGAGAAAAATACGCTTCGCTTAGCCCTGACATATTAATAAAATGCAATCCAACTGAGAAAGTATGCCATTTTTTATACAATTTTGGTAGTAAAATAACATATGGCAAATCTGATGTATAGTAATTACCAAACATTACTCTCCTTAGAAGCTTACTGGTGGCTGCTTTGGTGCACCCTACCTCTCTTAAAAACATCCAGATCAAGACAAACCGACATGTTTGCACACAAATGTTTGTCCCGTATGGGAAGCGTCGGTATCAAGGTAGCATAAAAGCGTCTTTCACCACTGCACCACCGATTTCTTATACTTCTTCTACTCTTTAGAATGAGAACTAATATAGAGAAGGCTTTCGGTTGTTAGAGCTAAATTTCTCTTCACCTGTACGTGATACTCACTATCAATTAACAAGAGAGACTGAGTTGCTTTACCGTGAGAGAAAAATACCTTTCGCTTATCTCTGACATATTAATAAAATGCAATCCAACGCCATTTTTTATACAATTTTGATAGTAAAGAAGCATATAACAAATTTGATGAATAGTTATTACCAGTAACTAATAGTAATTACAGCTCGTTGTACACAATGCGGTGCTAATCCCAACGCTAACTTATGGAAGTGAGAGCTAGGTATGGCAGAGAGTGCATGAAAGTAGAATAAATGCGGTCGAGATGAGAGCATTGCGCAAAATTTGTGGCATAACGCTTGCTGACCGCGTTCGTAATGAAAACGTGAGAGAAAGAGTTAGTCTGAAAGAGAGTTTCGGTGTTAAGATAAGAAAAGGCATGCTCCGTTGGTTCGGACATGTAGAAAGAATGCGGGATGAAAGAATGACGAAACAGATATACAATGCAAAAGTGGAAGGATGCAGGAGCCGAGGAAGACCGAGACTAACCTACCATGACCAAATTGGTCGTGTTTTATCATGAATTGTTATATCATTGACGAGCCAGGTGTTCCTCTGGCAATGCAAGCTTGCGCAATCCGAACTGGTTTTTTTGACTTAAATAAATATCCCAATTTTCTAATTATATTTATTATGCGACGAATTTAACTATAACATTGTGCGCTATATGCTGACAGACGTTGGGGCATAAACACTTATAATTTTCTCTTTGTATTAAATTGTGCCTGCCTTTAGAATATACAGTGTCTATCTATATGTAAAAAAAATGAAAACACCTGACAAACAAACGATACTCATTCATCGTATTAGATAATTTCGTATGTATTAGGCAACTGGACGCCATTATCATCATCAGCCTGTATATACCCGCTGTTGGATATAGGCCTTTCCCAATGCCTTCCACCATATACCTTCAAGTGGGCATAGCATGATGAAAATATAGTTAAGTTAAGTTTGAGATCTATAATCTTGACGAGCTCGGTGGCGCAGTGGTGAAACGCGCTGTTACGCTACTTGGACACCTACGCTCGTGGGTTCGATTCCCACACAGTACAAAGATTTGTGTGCATGAACATGTCTGTTTGTATTGGTCTGGGTATTTACTATGTATAATAAGTATGTATTTACAAAAAAAAATGTATTTACGTATGTTTATCAGTTGTCTAGTACCCATAACATAAGATTCGCTTACTTTGGGGCTAGGTGGCGCTGTGTAATTTGTCCGACAATATTTATTTATATTTATTATTTATTTATAATGACACAGCCAGACAAACAAGCTTAAATTTTTTTGTATGTTTTTTTTCAACATCGGGAGGCAAGCAAGCTTACTGCGTATTCTGATAAAAACGGTTACCGTAGCCTACGAACGCTTGCACTGCTAATAATGCAGCATCTCCTTGGGAGCTTATTGGTAAACTCACTCACAGGAACGTAACAGCCCTCCTGGCAGTTGTTACATGGCTTCGGTTATTATAGCCCCATTCTATGTACCCTACGTTTATATATTGGGTTAAAAATGGAATAAAATAAAGGTTAGCCATAAAACGTGGTTTCGTCCATTACGTTTCACAGTTAAATTCAGACGTAATGTTATGCCACACCCAGGGGCATAATAAATATATAAATAAGTATTTAAATTCGTTTCTGTTACTGGAAGTGGAGGTTTATGACGTCATTGCTTTTGCATGTAAATAAATACATTGAAATGTTCTTATATTTCATAATTAAATTCTTATCAATTATTACACTTGAATAAATAAAAAATAAATTTTGTGTAAAACTTTGTTGGGTCTTTTGTCAGAATAATTATTATTGTTATGTGAAATTTAATTAAGTAATAGATTTCGTATTCATTGCATTTAATTATTAATGAATTTAAAAATCAAATGTGTACTAATTATTTAAGTATTAAATTAATCATCCCTTTGTTTATTTTAGAATATATTATTTCATATATTTTACAGAATTAATTAAATAAACAGAGAAATTTATGATTAAATAATTTTATTAAATTACACGTAGTATGTACTTCTGGGCAATAAATTAAACATACAAATATTTGATGCCGCACTCATATAAAACTCTTTGTACTACACATACCTGTTACATAATAATAACACAAGTGACAGACGCCTTTTAAGGATGTTATATGTTACACAACACACAAAATTTCACAAATAAATCAATGATTAAATTGTTTTGTAAGAATTGAATTTTGAAATAAGGTATTAGACTCAAGAGAGAGATAGACGACTGAGAGAGCAGCGGCACGAGTGTCTGCTACAGCATCCACGCTAACACTGGCTCTACGAATCTTCGTAGCGTATTCCGTAGCCGTTTCGTAGATGCGCGTAGATGCTACGGTTTGGTTGAAATCATTTTTAAGCTTAAAAGTTTCAATGGATTATAATACTTTTGGCGCGCTTTCGTTGATTAAGGCTCGTTGGAAATTTGTTTTTGTTTTATTCTATACTAACTTTTGCCACACGATTGTATCTACTTGGATTTCGCAGATATAATCAAAATAATAGTTTATTTTCAGACAACATGTCTACCGTTAACAACATCATACAGATATGAGTGTATAAATGTATATAATATTTTCATGCCAGGTCCCTTGCGTAAGAAAAGAGATCCGAGCTCCATAAGACGCGGTCCATACACAGCTCACTTGCTCCTTTATCATTTAAAGCTATTCTTTCACGATCTTGACATCACCTTCTGATAACACGATCAATTTGATCACAGTATGTCTCGGTCTTATGAATATATAAAATAAGTATATGTCAGGAGCCCTAGAAACCGGCGAGCGTGCATGAAAAGAGCAATGAATTTTAAAGAAGCGAGTGAAGTAAGTAAGAATCGAGTCACGTAGCGCTCGGTTCTCTCTGCCTACACCGCAAGTGATTTGGCGTGAAGTTATAGATAGATAGAAGTATATACACAAATATTATATTAAGTAATTGATAAATAGTAATGTTTCATCCCAATTTCTTTTTAAAAAGAAAACAGATGAACATAATGTCTATACTAATATACAAAGCGGAAGAGTGTGATTGTTCTTTGTTCGTATGTTTGAACGCGTTAATTTCTAGAACCACCAGTTGGATTTAAAAAAGTCTTTTTGAATTTGATAACCCATCTCTTCGGTAAGGTTATAGGCTTTTAACATCACGATACGATCTTTATAAATTGAGAAAAAAGAAAGGAAGAAAGGTAAAGCTGTTTCCACGATATGCCGGTACACGTGCGAATGTATAATTAACATTTCATTTCTTAGACTTTCATATGTTTCAATGTTCGGTACAAAATATAATAAAGATTGATTGATTGATTGAATCGTATTCACAGTTCGCCTTGTCCACGTTCTACTCATAAGAAAACCTCATTAATATCAGTTCAGAGATTAGTCAAAAGGTAAAAAACAGGCAGATCGATAAAATTATTTCCTGTGCACATGTATTAAGAGAGGTAAGATACATCAAAGCTGCCCTTCTGGAGAAGTACGTATACCTCAAAGAAAACCGTAGTCAAATAACAATTCTCTAGAGGATTGTTGTATTCTTGCGTGTCGGTGAGGTCACACCAGTAAGCTCCCAAAGAGTTGCTGTGTTAGCAGCAGAGGTGGCATCACGCGAGTGATACTTAATGTATTGCAAGCATTAATAGGCGTCTGTAACCGCTATATACCAGATGGGCCGTATGCATGTATGCCTCCCACGGTGTATAAAAAAATGTAGGGCAAAATTTATTTGTAATTGTAGCAATATTATTTTTATACCTAATATGTGAAATTCAATATTCAAAATTTCGAGTCATGTGGCGCTCGGTTCTCTCTGCCTACCCCGCAAGGGATTTGGCGTAAAGCTATAGATAGACAGATGAAATTAAAAATATGAAATTTACATGTTTTAATTTCGATACTTTTGCCCACGCGTTCGATATTTATGCCCGATAAAATGTTGTTTCTTTTAACTGTTTGCTTAAAAATTGAAGGTCATAAATATAATCCTTCTTTCTACGTGAAGAATGCTACGATATTTTATTATGAATTATGTAAGATACGAGAACTTTGTGGAATAAAAGATGATGTAGATTTTGACGAGCTCGGTGGCTCAGTCGTGAATGACGCGACTTTGACACCAACGCTCATGGGTTCGATTCCCACACAAAGCAAACATTTGTGTGCATGACCATGGCTGTTTGTCTTGGTCTGGATGTTTTAAGAGAGGTAGGGCGCATCAAAGCAGTCCGTCTGGGGAAGTGCCTCCTCCTCACAGAAAACCGCAGCCAAATAATAAATCCCTAGAGGGTTGTTGTGTTCTATTGCACAACATACACAAATGTTTGTCTTGTGTGGGAATCGAACCCACGTCGAGCGTCGGTATCAAAGTCGCGTCATTTACGACTGAGTCACCGAGCTCGTCGAAACTGTTTATGCGAATGTTTTTGAGAGCATATGAGGCATATCCAATGTCAGTCTTCTTTTTCTTAGCGTCAACCCGTTTCCTAATCAATTAGGATTGGCGGGTCCGCCACGTAAGCCTAAGGACTTGAAGTAGACATTCATTTTGACATGAAGAGACGGTTGTTAGACTGCCACAACCCACAGGAAAAATCAGACCTTTCTTAGGTTAGGTCACACGTATTTCAAAATATAATTTTATTGACTTTTGGGTTTTCCTTCACCGCCAAGCAGGTGGTAATTACAAATATTTATATAAATCCGAAAACCACGAAAGTATTGGTACATAAGGATTCAAAAAGATCTTAAAAATACGTTGAAATCATTTCTAAACGTAACATTTTAAGCCGATTTTAATACAATTTGCCACGCTTCGTTGAGTTAACTCAACGGAAGCTGAATAGGAGAATGTTCATTTATATATGTTTACTTTATAAATTAACCATAAGTTTTGATTTTGTACAAATTATTTTTATGCTTCAAGTTTCAATGAACTCCAATACTTTCATTACGCCGATGTTGACTTAGACTTAGTTTAGATTTAATAGACTAATTCTTTGTCCTATATATCGTACCAAGCCGCCACCATTGATGTACAGCAGTGAAACATGGGTATGGCAGAAGAAGCGTGAAAGTAGCGTGAATGCTGTTAGAAAAGGAAGCGCTGAGGAGTATGGGTGGAGTTAAAATGAGTAAGAAATAGCACGAAACGAGAACTATGTGGAATGTAAAATGACGTAGTGACAAAATATTAAAAGCGTTTGCTGAGATTTGACCACTTTTTTATATACTACGTCGGGAGGCATACAATCATACGGTCCACCTGATGTAAAGCGGGTACCGTAGCCTATTAACCCTTGCGATATATGAAGTATTAATCGCGCGATGCCTCCTCTGCTGCTTACACAGCAACTCCTTGGGAGCTTACTGGTGACCTCACTCACACGCAGGAATACAACAACCCTCTAGGTAGTTGTTATTTGGCGGTATTTGCATGGACTGAACCACAAAAGAGTTGCGAAAGAAGTGTATCGAGCAAGAATGAGTGGAGATATCGACAGGAGCTGCCCTAGGTCAAATTGGATGTGCTGAAAAGGGACCAACTAGCACGACTGAAGAGCAGGCATGATGAGGTCGAGTGTGGAAGAAACGAGAGAGGTATGTTTGGATCGGTGCACCTGGCGTTCCATAGTCTCTGTCTACCCCATTGCGAGACAGGCGTGATAGCGTGTATTTGTACGTATGTTCTTTATTTAATAGGCTATCACTGCTCCAGGTAGTCTACTACGCAGAGGATCTGGAGAAAGAATGTGTAAGGGAGGACTTGTAATACATTAATTCGTCCGATGTCACCTCTGCTGCTAACACAGCAACTCCTTAGAGGCTTACTGGTGACCTCACTCACGCGCAGGAACACAACAATTCCCCAGAGAGTTGTTATTTGGCTGCGGTGTTCAGTGAGATGGAGGTATTTCCCGAGACGGCTACGTTAATACACGTTACTTCTTAAAAATACCCAGACCAAGACTAGCGTCTGCTAGTCTTGGTCTGGGTATTTTTAAGAAGTATTATATATTTTAAGAAGTAAGTAACATGCATACAAATGTTTGTCCCGTGTGTGAATCGAATCCACGAGCGTTGGTATCAAAGCCGCTGTGTCAACGAGCTCGTCATAAATATCAATAAGTTTTTACGCCAAATAAATGGTATTTGTCTATGTAACTAAACCAAAGATACGTTTTACGTAACAAAATGTACGTTATAATAAATTTCCCCCTATCAGCACTTTAAAATGTAAAACGTTATTCAAGTGCCGTCCCGTGAGACAGAAAGATACCAGTTCTGATGTACACTACATCCATTTATAATAACAGTTCAGCGAACTTGAAATATAATTCAGTGATGCTCCTTTATACTACGAATGGAGTTTTAAGGCCAAGTTCTCACAAGAAATTAATTGTCGGACAAATTACACAGCGCCATCTAGCCCCAAAGTAAGCGAAGCTTGTGTTATGGATACTAGACAACTGATAAACATACGTAAATACATTTTTTTTTGTAAATACATGTTTATCATACATAGTAAATACCCAGACCAAGACAAACAGACATGTTCATGCACACAAATGTTTGTACTGTGTGGGAATCGAAACCACGAGCGTTGGTGTCAAAGTAGTGAAGTAGTAGAGGATGATGGCAACATCTTACATGTAAACAATAGATCCGTAACAATTATAAAATAAAAATAAATAACAGCAATAAAAAGTGTCAAAAGTGCTAAAATAATCAAGTTTCAGTGCAATTGAATATGTAAAATTGTTATACATATCAGTAAACAAGGATTCATTGATTTACATCAATACTATCAAGTTGCATCAATACTAATACAGCCAACGGATATACCAAGGAAGTATCGTTTAAATTACTGTAAGTGGGGCTAATAATACAATTATTTCACTGTAACAGCCATTCTTGACGAAATACAAATAATGAAATATTAATTGGTTCATATATATTACCATTAAGTAAGTACAGAAAATTTCTACCCACATAATAAACATCAGAGCCTGCTACTCTGTACGCAGCGACAGGAAAGCGATAATCTGTATCTGCGGAATGCAAGTACTACCTCTACCAAGGACATAGCGACAGGAAAGCGATCGAAAAAGATAACACTATTATTGTCGTTTTATCTTATAGTACCATATAACTTTATATTAGTACAGAAGCTACTTGTAAGAGTTGCATGTAACATTATATGCCTTTAAAAAACATACTTGTGACACGTGTTGATGAGCGTGTGAAACGAGAATCAAGCCTAGTACAGAACATTAATTTGACTATATTCATTAAATATATTGCAATATCTTTGACAAATATATATAAATATTATTTTTATTAAAAACGACCAATTTAAGTATATATCCGTAAAAAACATTTTATATTCAAAGATGGACTGTGAAAATATTACTTTTAGAAAGCCGCAACGCTCAAGTTCGTTATCTGACATTTCGAAGGCATACTCCTCAATTCTTGACGCAACAATAATGAGTTTGCCAGATCAAACAATAAATGAAAGCCAAACAATTATTACATTAAATGAGACGATAGCAAAAATAAGAAGTGAACTTGAGAGTGCACATCAAGAAATTGAAAACTTAAATGGTGAAAACGAACAGCTTAAAACAAACCTAAACAAGTGTCAAAAAATTATTGAAGCATATAAAAAGGTTCAAACTTCAGAGCGAAGCTGCACACCTTTATCTGGTAGGAAGAAGAAATTACGAAGTAATGTTCAAAATTTATCGAATACACCATTGACTCTCAAAGATATGATCGAGCAAGAAAACTGCATAAAATCACATAATTTGAACACCACAATAATATCCGGGACAGAAAGCAGAGGCTCCACATGTAAACATCAAGAAAATATTCATTCATCGAAACCGGAGTCAGGCATATTAGCGATGCATAATAAGAACATAAGGAACGATGTTATCTGTCTGTTGAAGTCAGAATTTAAATCTGAACAAATCGACGAAAAGCAGAGAGTCGTTATAATAGCAGACCAACAAGGACGGAATCTACAAAAAATACTTCAGAAATTACTGGGTTCAACCTACACTGTGATTTGTTATTGGAAGCCAGGCGCTACGTATCAACATATTCTGCTATCAATGCAAACAGATATTTGTAATCTAAATGAGAAAGATTTCGTTATTGTCTTGGGTGGAGTTAACGAAAGAAATCCGCAGGAGTTACAATTTCATATTAGAAATTGGCTTTGTAAGGTTAACAAAGCTAACGTTATTTTCACTGAAATACCATACAACAAACGCTTGAATGAAGCGAAATTGAAATATGAGTTAAGATTCATCTGTCGAACTTTTAATAACTCCACCTATATTGATATGAACTATAGCAAGTATATGCCTAGACGTGATTTTTTTGCGCTCAATATCTGCCGATCCCTACTTCGAGAAATTCTTCGTATAGACTATAAGATTCGGTATATGGCCTATTCTAACACAAAAGACATAGAAAATAATCATAAAAAAACTACCGACAAAACTACACAAACTAACAACGCTGACATTCTATCCACCATTGATAATACGGAAAATAATATAAATAACTTTAATGATAAACAAACAAATGATAATGACATAGTCTCTCTTGACTTACCTGGCACTTTAGCTGATTCCCGCGTAATTAATACAGATTCACCATTAAGAGATCGCAATTTATTTCGATAATCAAATCGTTCTATTACATCAGAATATAAATGGCCTGATAGGCAAATCTGATCTATTAACTATCCATTTGGACAAATTAGAAAACAGTGCTAAGGCTGTCGATGTTTTATGTATTACTGAACATAACATGAAATATAATGATACACATGTCCTTAATATACCAAATTTTAGACTGGGGTCAGTATACTGTAGGAAGAATAGACACGGTGGCTCATGCATATTAGTGCGCAACGTGCATAGCTTTAAGACAATAGGTGAAGTCGCTAATTACAGTATCCCTAATGTTATAGAATGCTGTGCAATACAACTTCTTGAACATAAAATGATTATTGTATGTGTATACAGACCACCCCGAATGTGCACAGAGGAGTCTGATTTATTCTTTGAAAAAATAAATATAATACTTCGTAAATATTGTTATAGCAAAAATAAATTTATCTTGTGTGGTGACTTCAATATAAATACATTAACACAGAATAGACTGTCAACTAAACTCCTAGAAATAACATCAAGTTATAATTTACACATAGAAATCAATGAACCAACTCGTCCTTCTAGTCAAACCTGTATTGATAACATTATTCACAACATTAAAAAATCCACAAGCAAAGTAATGGACTTTGCGCTTTCAGATCACACATCTCAAATAATTATATGCCCAATAAAACAACGTTATGTACTGAAGTACTGGTATGTCTTTAAAAGAGACTACAGTGTTGAAAATCGCAAAAAGTTCTATGAACATTTAAAAAGTCTTTCATTTGCAGATGTTTTTACATCCAAAGATCCTGACACGGCTTTTAATAATTTCTATGATATATTCACAATGATCTATTACTTATGTTTCCCATTAAACCGAATTAAAATTCGAGCAGAAAAAAGAGCTGCATGGATATCAAATGGCATAAAAAAATGTTGTAAACATAAAAGACATTTACTATGGCAATATAGGAGAAACAAAAATCACATTAATAAAGACCGACTTAAGACATATTCCAAAAGACTTAATAAAATTATAAAATTAACTCAAAAAGCTCAGAACAACTTTTATATACATTCAGCGAATAATAAAGCTAAAGCCACGTGGAAAATTATAAATGAATTTAAAAACAATACACCGAAAGAGGAAATAAAAGAAATAAATATTAACGAAAAAATTGTGAATGATCCATCACAAATAGCAGAAGCCTTTAATAATTTTTTTATTGATAAAATAAAGAATCAAAATCAAGGCATTTATAATGTTAATGTGACATCTACATCAAATTCAATATTTATAAACCCCACTACAGATTATGATATACACAAAACAATAATGTCTCTAAAAAATACAATAAGTTCTGGTTACGATGAAATTTGTACAAAAATTCTTAAAGACGTATCAATTACCATAGCTCCAGTACTATGCTACATATTAAATTTATGTATAACACACGGAAAATTTCCTGAAATATTAAAGTTTACCATTATTAAGCCGAAATTTAAACAGAATGCTAAAAAAGATATGTGTAACTATCGACCAATAGCTCTTACATCTATACTCTCAAAAATTTTGGAAAAAATAATCTACAAATCTATCTACGAATACTTTGAAAAATATAACCTGTTTTGTGAAAGTCAAGTAGGGTTCAGGAAAAACAAGACAATTAATATTGCTATATATAATTTCCTGAGTACCATTATGACTAATCTAAACTCAAAACATTCCGTTTGTGCAATGTACATGGATCTCACAAAGGCTTTTGACCACGTAGATCACACGATTCTATTACATAAGCTTTATACTTATGGAATTAGGGGTAACGCTCTAGAATTAATTAAATCATACATAAGTAATAGGAAACAGATAACACAAGTAACCAGAATATGTACCAAAACAAAGACCGAAATAGCATACACCTCTAGCTCTAGATTAGTACAATGCGGAGTACCACAGGGAAGTGTTCTAGGTCCCTTAATGTTCTTAATATATATTAATGACTTTCCTAAAATTGTGAATCATCATACTGTGTTATTTGCAGATGATAGTACGGTACTATTCGTCGATAAAGATAGTATGTCTTTTGAAAGTGAGATAAATGAAACTTTAGAACGCGTTATCAAATGGTTAAAGTCAAATAATCTCACCATTAATCTAGAAAAAACGAAGATAATGAGATTCAGAAATAGTTTAACTGAAAGCCATTTGCAAATATACAATTCGGGCACAAACGTGAGCGAAGTAGATGTCACAAAATTTTTAGGTCTCCACATCGACAAGAACTTGAACTGGTATTCACACGTTCACAATATTTGCAATAAACTTAACCAGTACGCCTATGCACTGCACATGCTTGAAAAAGTCGTCAATACATCAGCAGTACTAACATCCTATCATGCATTTGTAGCATCGACACTCAGGTACGGTATAATATTCTGGGGAAATTCTTCTGAGAGAGAAGCAGTTCTTAGGGCGCAGAAGAAATGCGTAAGGGCAATATGCAAGCTTCAACAAAGAGATAGCTGTAAACCGTATTTTACGAAACTAAAAATATTAACTGTACCATGTTTGTACATATTTGAATGTGCATTGTTTGTAAGAAATAATACTCACATGTATCAAAGATTTATTAGTAAGAGACACCAACATAAAGTGGCCTTTCCCCCTAGCAGATCTGCTCACTTTCATAAAAGTGTTATGGGTATGGCACCAAAAATATACAACCATTTACCTAAGGATATTCTAAGACAGAACTCTCATACATTCAGACGAAGGATTTTTGATTTATTAATTACGAAAGCGTACTACAGCGTTGACGAATATCTACAAGACATTTTTTAATAGTGAATAATTGTGACATGACATGTAAATCTGACATATTTATTTGAATTAATGACTATTTTAAAAGTTGTGCTCTTAGAAATTGTATTTTTAGCTTCACTTTATTAATAATGACAATTTATAATCTTGCATGCCGGCTCGATTGGTAAAATGTAGTAGTGGTAATCCGTCCATGTTCCAAAGATCTTTTGTACCTACATTTGCATGAATAAAGTTTGAGTTTGAGTTTGAGTTTGAGTAGTGTAACAACGCGTTTCACCATTGCGCCACCGAGCTCGTTAAAGATAGTCTAGTTATTGAATCAGCCTATTAATCTCCTAGTGTATGTATGATTGTAATTATTACGTTTTGTTTTTAATACTTCGTCGGGAGCCATACAAGCATACGGTTCGCCTTATGGAAAGCGGTTACCGCACCTTATGAAGACACGTAATACATATCACTCGTGCGATGCCACCTCCGCTGCTAGCACAGGAACTCCTTAGGGGCTTACTGGTGACTTCACTCAGGCGTAGGATCACAACAACCCTCCGGACGGTTGTTATTTGGCTGTGGTTTTCTGTGAGATGGAGGTGCTTCCCCAGACGGGCTGCTTTAACCTCTCTTAAAAACACCCAGGCCAAGACAAAAAGACATGTTCATGCACACAAACGTTTGTCCTGTGTGGTAATCGAATCTTCGAGTGTTGGTGTTAAAGTAAAGTAACAGTGCGTTTTGCCACTGCGCCACCGAGCTCCGCAACGCCAACGTACAACCAAAGGTTGTGATGGAAAACATCGCGAGGAAACCCACACATTCATGAAATTATATTTAAAAAGATGAGTGATATTAGATGTCTGGTTTCCCTGTAGAGCGTAGCGGTTTGATTATTGAAAGTTTTGTTAATTTTTTAATTCACTACGAAATTTTTCATGACTAACAATAGATATATTTCGACTGTACATAATAAATACAGTTCTTGTAACATAGTCCGTTTTTGAACTGAAATCTTCTTTAGCTGCGTTTTTGGGATAAGTAAAAAATGCTAAACTCGCGTCAGGGTCACGTGACCCTGACCGTAAGATTTTGGGGAGAATTAGAACTTAAGTTCGCTGCAGCGCTAAAACATTAGTTACGTCTAATTAAACAATTAAAACATGAAGCGCTAGATCTTTCATAGGGCATTATTTTCTCGCGACCAAAACGTTGTAAGCGCCATGAAATTGTTGGTGCTTACGCGTTTCGTTCAACGTAGTTTATCAACATCGCTGTATGGTTTAAATAAAGCATAAATAAAGCAATTCAAAAATGCACAACGTTAATGTTCTAGTTTTCACTTCTTCCGGCACTCCCGAAATGTAACCGCTTTTTTTTATATATACAACGTCGGGAGGTGTACAAGCATACGGGCCACCTGATATAAAGCGGTTACCGTAGGCTATTAACGCTTGCAGTGCTTCAAGTATCACTCGCGTGATGCCTCCTCTGCTCATAGTAACTCCTTAGGAGCTTATTGGAGACCTCACTTACACGCAGGAACACAACAAACACCCAAAAACCCTCTAGGAACTACTTTTTGGTTGCGTTTTTCTTTGAAGTGGAGTTACTTCCCCAGACGGGCTACTTAAATGCGCCCTACCCCTCTCAAAGTTTAAGTTGTTTCTGAGTTATCGAGAAACAATCATAAAATTAAGCGATGAACGTAGAATTTCCTTTATTTTATAATAAATTTAAATCAATTTCCTTTTGTACACCGTTGGCTATTATCATGCCATGATGTAAAATTGTTGATGTTAGAAACAGAGTTGGTCTGAAAGAGAGCGTCGGTGTTAAAATAAGAAGAGACATGCTCCGATGGTTCGGACATGTAGAAAGAATGCGAGATGAAAGAATGACGAAGCAGATATACAATGCAAAAGTGGAAGGATTTAGGAGCCGGGGAAGGCCAAGACTTACCTACCATGACCAAATTGGTCGTGTTCTATCAGAAGGTGATGTAGAGGCCCTAGAAACCGGCGAGCGTGCATGAGAAGAGCAATGAATGTTAAAGAAGCGAGTGAGATATGTAAGGATCGAGTCACGTGGCGCTCGGTTCTCTCTGCCTACCCCGCAAGAGATTTGGCGTGAAGTTATACTTATAGATAGTAAAATTGTTATCGTAGTTTATGAAAGCTTGCAATACAAGAAATATCGCTCGCGTATTACAATCCTTACTACCTATGCATCAACTCCTTAGTTACCTTAATGGTAACCTCACTGTTCGCAGAATCGCAGCATTACATCAGAGGGTATTGCTATTTGGCTGCGATCTTCTGTTAAGCTGGTGCATCCCTTACGTGCTGGTGCGTCTTCTCTGATTTATGTATATATTTGTAATTATCAGATGCTCGGAAGTGAAAGAAGCATCGTGAGGAAACCTGCGCGTCCAAGAAGCTATATTTTGAAACACGTGTGACCTACGAAAAGGTCTGGTTTTCTCTCTGTGGAGGTCTGACGACAGCCGATACGTATAAAAAAATATTATCTTCACTAAATCCTTAGGCTTAGGTAGCGGACTCCCTTAAGAAGAAGACGTATGTGACGCACCTCTGGGGGGAGGCAATTGATAAACATGGTGAATCTATGGCAGTCAGCCTAGATATCGCCAAGGCATTTGATCGGGTTTGGCATAAAGCACTTCTCTCCAAACTTCCGGCATACGGTCTGCCCCTCCAGCTTTGTAAGTGGATTGCTGGCTTCCTGCATGAGCGTAGAATCCGCGTCCTTGCAGATGGACGCGCTTCGCGGTTCATGTCAGTGAATGCCGGTGTCCCACAAGGCTCCGTCCTATCGCCCACCCTCTTTCTTCTGCATATCAATGACATGCTGCCACTTGGTAATATTCATTGCTATGCAGATGACAGTACGGTCCATGGGCGATATTTCGGGCGGCCTAGTGCTGATCGGGCAGAAATCGGTGAGAGGCGTGAGAGTCTTGTCGTTGAGCTTAATCGGGTTTTGGACCTCGTTAGTAAATGGGGTTCCAATAACCTGGTTGAGTTCAATGCCAAGAAAACTCAGGTGTGCGCGTTCACAACAAAAATGTCTCCATTTCATCCCACTCCCAGTCTTCAGGGCGCTACCCTCAATATGCGCGATAGCCTGAATATGCTAGGCATGGATATTCGTTGCGACCTAAACCAACGAAATTACATCGAGAGCCTCATTTTAACAGCTTCAAAGAAACTCGGAGTCCTGAACAGGGTGCGCCGGTTCTTCACGCCGGACCAACTTTGTCTTTGTCTTTATAAGACTCAAGTTCGGGCCTGCGTGGAGTATTGCTCGCATCTCTGGGACGGCTCCGCACAGTATCTTCTCGAGGCTCTCGATAAGTTGCAGCGACGGGCTATCCGCATAATTGACGACGAAGAGGTCACAAAATACCTAGAACCTCTGCAACTTCGTAGGGACATAGGCTCCCTAAGTACATTTTACCGCCTGTACCATGGTGAGTGCTCTGAAGAACTATTTTCCCTTATCCCACCCTCTCCCTTCCGTCATAGAACCACACGTGCAGGCTTGCGATGTCATCATTCCACTGTTGAGGACATTTGTTCTCGTACTAAAAAGTTCGGTAACTCCTATCTCTGTCGAACTATTAAAAAGTGGAACGCCTTGCCTGCACATGTGTTTCCTCCTTCCTACAACATGGGATCCTTCAAACGAAGCGTGAAGAAGCACCTTGCGGGCCAGCATGGTAGCGTCAACTGACAGGACACCGTAGTCCTTTGTCAGTTGCCGCTGCAATTTGGGCTCCCCTTTTCGCTTACCAACAGGCGAAGAGGAGCCACTATTCTGAGCCAATATAAAAAAAAAAAAAAAAAAAAAGACGACGCCAAGAAGAAGACTGATTTTGACATGGAGCGACTGCGATCGGAATTCCGTACCCAGTGGGTAAAGCCAGATTTTTCTTAAGTTTAGTGATATTTGTTTATATATAATTAACTCGCGGTCAAGCCAGGTATCAATTTCCTTTTGATTTCCACGCCATGTTTAGAACCAAGAACCGTTGATTAATCGACGGGCTCGGTGGCGCAGCGATGAAACGCGCTGTTACGCTATTTTGATACAAACGCTCGTGGGTTCGATTCCCGCACAGGACAAACATTTGTGGGCATGAACATCTACGAGTATGTTTGTCTTGGTTTCGGTATTTTCAATATATAATAAGTATATATTTACAAAAATTAAAATATATTTATCAGTTGTCTAGTACCCATAACACTAGCTTGGCTTACGTTGGGGCTAGATGGTGCTGTGTAAATTGTCCAACAATATTGATTATTATTTAATAGGATGGTACTACGTCATTCCTAAACTAATAAAGCCTTCGTAATACTTGTAAAGCCGACTTCTCCGATTTCCTCTATAATTCTCTAGGTATTAAAACGTAAAGACGATATTTGAGAGGTGGGATGCTTATATTTACTAAACAACTTATTCGTGTATAATTAATAGATTAGTAAATATTTGAAATAATAAATACCCAACACAACAAAAAATATACCAATAAATGTCACGTTCTCGCGAGTGGCTAAGGTAAGCTGATGCGAAGTTGCTGTGTTATCAGCAGAGGTGGCAACGTGCGATAATTCGCATATCTTATATTGCAAACGTTAACCGGAAACCGATTTTATGCATAAGAAAAAGGAGTAATGAGATGAAAAGCATGTATATAACCTCATTTTTTGTTACTAGCAATGTAGTTGGCCCTGTAAGTATTTACTACTTTGACGAGCTCGGTGGCTCAGTCGTGAATGACGCGACTTTGACACCAACGCTCGTGGGTTCGATTCCCACACAAGGCAAACATTTGTGTGCATGAACATGTCTGTTTGTCTTGGTCTGGATGTTTTAAGAGAGGTAGGGTGCTTCAAAGCAGCCCCCGTCTGGGGAAGTACTTCCACCTCACAGAAAACCGCAGTCAAATAACAACTACCTAGAGGGTTATTGTGTTGATGTGCGTGAGTGAGATCACCAGTAAGCTCAATGAGCTGCTGTGTAAGCAGCAGAGGAGGCATCACGCGATTAATAATTAATATATCGCAAGCGTTAATAGGCTTCGGTGTCCGCTTTACATCAGGTCGGCCGTATGCTTGTATGCCTCACGACGTAGTATAACAAAATACGTATGAAGGCAACCCGCGCTTACACAAATTTTGCGCCCAAATATCACAGCGTTATGGGAGATAACGTATTTTAACCAATAAGTACGATAATTGACGATATTGATCAGATGAAATTAGCCAATAAGAGCTACCCATTTTCCTTTACCGCATCGGTGAATCGAGTTCGCTATACCTCAGAAAATCCATATTCACACAATAAAGCTGAAGAATTCGTTTCTCTATTTAAATACGCTAATCTCTATAGACGAGCTCGGTTGCGCAGTGGTGAAACGCGTTGTTACGCTACTTTGACACCAACGCTTGTGGGTTCAATTCCTACACAGTACAAACATTTGTGTGCATGAATATGTCTGTTTGTCTTGGTCTGGGTATTTTCTATGTATAATAAGTATGTATTTACAAAAAAAAATATTTACGTATGTTTATCAGTTGTCTAGTACCCATAACACAAGCTTCGCTTAATTTGGGGCTAAATGGCGCTGTGTAATTTGTATGCAAATATTTATATTTAATATCTACGCTACAAGTCCGATTTGAAAAATCGTTATAGCATTTGATAGCCCAATTCTTGAGGAAGGTTGTAGGATATTCAACATCTTGATATGATCCTTAGAAATCGATTGAAATGGAAAAAAATTATCGAAAAAGCAGTTCCCACGGCATATTGGCATACGCGCGTATGAAGTCATAGGCTGCAGCGAGAGCTGTATAAATTAAAATACAGTTTTCACATTTATTTAACAATTTATTATTTTACTAATTAAGCTTAATTTACTTAGTATATGATGTTATTTAATACTTTCGACGAGTCCCGTGACAGAGGTGTAGTGCTATGTACATGAACCAATATGTCCGTTTGTCTTGGTTTTAGTGCAATACGTAGATAACTTCTATTATAAAAAAAAAAATAACTAAAAGATAAAAATTGTTTATTTGCCTTTAGACCCTCACGGGCACTTAGACACGTCATTGTCAATATTATATCTTATTATTTTTTTAACTTTTTCTCTTTTTTAATCTACCAGCATTCAAATGACCATGGGCGATGAAGAAATGCCAAAAGAAACTTGCCAATATAGGTATTTTTCTTTTCAAATCATCTTATACATATTACAATAAATATAATGATATGAGTGTACATATAGTGATATCGAGTGGTACAAGTAAAGTTATATTAATACATGTACTGAATTATTTCCATACATCTCTGTCAGTTAGATATTCATCGATTTTATAATAACCCTTATTACATAGAGCATTTATGATATGCATTTTGAACATATTGTGAGGCAAGGACAGAACTGTTTCAGGTAATTTATTATAGAAAAAGTAACAATAGGTGTTTAAAAAAAACGGGTTGCACTCCGAGAGTGCCGGCAGAAGTGAAAACTTGAACATTAACGTTGTACATTTTTGAATATTTGGAATGGTTAGAGAATAATTTCGCACGAATTGCTTTATTTATCAGTATTATTTTTCTAATACTGATAAATAAAGCAAAAATAAATGTATTTTGTAAAACAGATTCTTATATCAATTGTAAACAAAGTAACTATGTGAACGGGCTATGACTTCAATGGGGTTGGTTCCACTTTCTGATTTTAAAGTTTTTCTTTAATGAGAAAATGTAAATTTCAGTAACTAATAACATGATACAGTTAGAGTTTGACTCCTTCTTTGAAGTGTTTGTACAGCTGTGTCAGGAGGCGCCGCTCCTTCTTAGCTATAACAGTTTTATACAACTGCGTACTAAACAGTATTTTTATTATTTATTTATTAGTAAACAGTTCATTGAATTTAGGGAGTGTAATAAATTCAAGGTTGGGTATACTTTTTTTTTTTTGTGAAAACGTCTTATCCACAGGCTCTTTGGCCCGTGCATTTGTTTGTTTGACAGGTTGTTTGTCAGGTTGTTAGTTAGTTTATTATTTATCGCTCCGCAAGTGCGATTACAATATAATAAGTAGTGCTTAAATATATTTTGGTCAATACATGCTATCGTCGTATTTTTTTTTTTTTGTTTTCAATTTCGTCAGATTACATTAATTTTTGTTATAGGCAGAAAGTGGGACAAGAGATTCGGGCAGACCAGTCACCCCGAGCGGCACCCGTTCACGAGTTGACGCAGAGGGCAGCCATCACCGTGCTCAATTATGTTGTAGGGAACTCGATGACCCGCCCCCCAACGCCGCCGCTCGTCTAGACATTTTAGTGAGCATGACTGCTCGCATCTCTCATCCCTATCTCTGCTTTGTTACAGTTTGTCAGTTCTTCCGGAAACGAAGGAAGATGGCATCCCGGAGCCTTGCCATGACGCCCTTCCCCTCTCTCTGTCTGCTGGTTTGGGAGGAGGAGGAGGGACCGCTCGCTGGGTCTTCGGAGCTTTCAGTCAACTTTCTGTAGGTTGGGTATACTATAATTATTTGGGTTTGGGTGTAAAGTGAAGCGAAAATTAACTTTCGTGATTATACCAGGGGTGCATCAGTGACTGATTTTGTTCAAGCTACATGTCCCACACTCACCCACCCATGTCGCTTTCACTGTTTTGAACAGACAGTCCAATGTCTTATACACATCTAGATACTTATTTTTCTTTTTCATTTGTACATGAAAAGAGCTATGAATGTTAGAGAAGCGAGTGAAGTATGTAAGGACCGCGTCTTATGGCGCTCAGTTCTCTCTGCCTACCCCGCAAGTGACCTGGCGTGAAGATATACTCGTACATACATATATACATTTGTATTATATTCAAAAGATGTGCTTAAGATATTGTATTGTCTATTCAAAACAGTGAAAGCGACATGGGTTGGTGAATGCGGGACATGTAGCTGGAGGGTATATTTTATTTCATAACTATCTCTATCATTAAAACTTTATCACATTCATGCTACATCTAAAAATTCTAGCGCTACCGAAAGTATTCCGTTGTGTTTAATCACGTGCCAGTTACTATATGTACTGATTAATTAAATGTGTGACGCATCATAGCTTTCTGTAAAGTTCTGTGACAAAATTGATATTTTTACAGGACTAACGGCAACGCTCATCGTAACGTATGGTAACTATTTATACGCTTTTTTGCCATCATGCTAATATATGAAAAAAATATTCAAGATACGATATATGATATCGAATATATATTTTTATCACAGATGCTTGCGAAGATTACAAAGACTTGGCCTACATTTTCGTGTCGACTATGAAAATCTACATTAATTCAAATTAAGATAATTTATTAGTTGAATTTATCACTGAGCATTAAAAGTAAGTAAACTTAAAGCTATCCTTTCGCTCGTCCTTGTACCCAGGTGTTGTGATCATAACAATAATTTAAGAATAATTTTCCATTCATAAAGTCCCTTACTGGAGTGGCTGTTTTGAGATAATTTAATTGAGGACTTACGTGATGCGTAGCAGAGAGTTCATTAAAAATCGTGCTTTTTTGAAGCTAAGAGAAACTTGCTGCCTGTTCTACGCCATGCATTCTAATTATTATATAAACAGTAATAACCTAATTATTAAATTTAATATTTGCCCTTTTGTGACAAAATCTGTAAATTATGTCGGAGACGCCATGCTTAAAGAATGAAATCAAATATCGGGAAAATATAAAAACAAATCGTGGTGAGTCCCGTAACTACAATAGCAATGTAAATAACCGTGAAAGTTTAGGGTTTATACCGATAATTTATAAAACATGTATCAAAGATCAAATATATTAACTACAAATAATATTAATAAAATTGATTGTACCTTGAAATGCAAAAGAAAAATCCAAAAAATACACAAACAGCCTAATAAAGCATTGCTATGTAATTAATGTATTTGATAAAATCAAAGTTTGCACCGTTGGTTAGGACATGTAGAAAGAATGCAGGATGAAAGAATGACGAAGCAGATGTACAATGTAAAAGTGGAAGGATGTAGGAGCCGAGGAAGGCCAAGACTTACCTACCAGGATCAAATTGGTCGTGTTTTATCAGGAGGTGATGTCAGGAGCCCTAGAAACCAGCGAGCGTGCATGAAAAGAGCAATGAATGTTAAAGAAGCGAGTGATGTATGTAAGGATCGTGTCACGTGGCGCTCGGTTCTCTCTGCCTACCCCGTAAGTGATTTAGCGTGAAGTTATAGATAGATGAGTTTTTCTATATTGCGGCGCGATCAACATTACTTTCAAAATTTTGGATATGATAGTCACTAAAACGATAAAAATAAATCGATTATTTGAGTAGGTACTTTTTATCTTCCACAAAGAGAGGGTTATCTCAAGTGGGGCTGCGAGTGACGTCAGCGTGGGTTATTGCTTTATAGGAAATGGTGCGCAAAACGGCGCACATTCTGTTCTGTTCTGTATTTTTCTGTCTTGGTGTGGATCTGATGGCATTCGCCCTATGTTAAAATTGTTACCTTAGTAAACTTATAGGGATAGGTAGAGAAACTAGCCAATTCAGTCCATAAGCGACATGAATATATTACTTACAGCCATACGAAGTTACAAGAAAGCTCTCCGGAGGCGACTGCCAGGCGACTCGGGCGCGTGCCCGCTCGTAACATCACCATTAGAAATATTCCAAAAAAGACACAATCATATGTATTCCTACAACCTTCCTCATGCGTTGGGCTATCAAACGAGAAAATATTTATCCAATCTGATTGGAAGTTTCAGAGCTTACCGCGTTCGAACAAACAAACTCTTTGTCCTTATACCTATATATTAGTACAGATGATATGTTGAGTTACTACTAATTGGACTGTAGGGCTACAAAGAACTTCACAGTTCATTGTTTTTTGGAGACTGCTAATCCTGGCTAAAGGAGCAGTTGTAGTATAATAGATAAAGAACTGGGATGGTACACAGGCTGCAGCTTGCGCAGCGAGCGATGGAAAGAGCTATGCTCGGAGTTTCTTTAAGGGATCGAGTCCGGAACGAAGAGATTCGACGGAGAACTAACTGTCGACATTGCTCTCAGAGTCTGTAAACTGTAGTGGCAGTTGCCCGGCCACTGCCGAGTCAGCGATGGCAGATGGGGTAGGAAAGTCCTGGAGTGGAGGTCGCGCATGGCATGACGAGGCGTTGGACGCCCCTCCTCCCTCGAGATGGGCCGATAACATAAAACAAGCAGCCGGAAGCGGCTGGATGCAGAAAGCGGAGGATCACATATGGTGGGAGGCTTTGGGGAAGGCCTATATCTATAGTGGGCAGATAGAGGCTGATGATGATGATGATGATGATGAGATATAGATCCAGCTAAACCGACTGTTCTTTTATACAACATCTAGAGACATAGGTACAAGAATACGGCCCACCAATCGTGAAGAGGTTATCCTAGACTAGCGCTTGTTATGCATTAATAATCACTCGAAGCCACCTCCGCTGTAAACACAATGTAGTTCTCTATGAGGTTGACAAAGTAGCCCGTCTATAGTCCATAGACGGGCTACTTTGTCAAACCCTACCTCTCTTAAAAATACCCAGACAACAACAAACAGAGATGTTCATGCACAGTAATGTTTGTCCTGGGTGGTAATTGAACCCACGAACTCACCCACTCTCAAAGTAGCATTACTAATCACCGTGCCACTGAGCTCGTCATCTGATCGTCTGGTCCATGGTTCGAATCTCGAAATGGCATGTACCACTAAGGTCGTGTTTTCAAATGTATGTAAAACATTTATTAATTATCATTTGCTCGACGATGAAGGAAAAACGTAACCAAACCACACACGTCCAAAAAATAATATTTCGAAAGATGTGTGAACAAACCCAAGAAAGCTTTGGTTGTGTGGATCTGACGGTATTCGCCCTATGTTACAATTTGTAACTTGGTACTAGCCAATTCTAATGAATTATGAAACAGGGTATGTAACGGTAGGAAGAAGCTGTTAATCATGGTTACATATGACAGCCGTTGAAATATTTAGTGGACTTGCCTATTATGATAGCTATTCGTCACCTTAGGTACATGGTAATGTTTTATAACACAAATAACGTACTGTTATTTTTGATTTTTCTGTATTATTAACGTGATAGAGTGTCTTTAGTTTTATAAGTTTGGCAAGATAATGGGCATTAACCCATTGACTTTATCTTATAAAGATAAAATTCTTTATTTGCCATTGGGCCCTTACGAATGCGATATTGGATACGTCCTACATTTTTTATATGAAATTCTACTGTATTTTATTAATTTCTCGTAGTTTTCGTTATTCGTTCCTAATTTACCAGCATTTCAAAAATTACTACTGGCGAAGAAGAAATGCTAAAAGAATCTTGGCATTAAAGGTGTTTTATCAATTGATTTTACAATAGATTTATATCAGTATCATAGTGCAGTCACCTTTATTAGCCAGATATTCATCAATTCTATAGTAAACCCATTTACAAAGAGATATTTTTAATGTGTCTCTTAAAAAGGTATGTCAGGATTAGACAGAACTGTTTCATGGAATTTATAGCAGAATGTAATACAGTTTACAAGAAAATATCTACCAGTCTTAGCATGGCGATGTACCGCATAACTTAGATTATGTTATGTACTTGTGTTTACATAGTTTTACATGCATACCGGCTGTATGCTATATGGCGTGCAATGAAGACGTGGCACTTCACTGCGGGCCGTATGGGAAAGTTCAAGGTCGCTTAGCGTGCAATGGAAAGGGCTATGCTCCGGGTTTCACTTTGTTGCCAGTTACCAAAAATAAATACTAACATATATAATATTAACAATTTATATCATTTGACATGTTGTCACAATGACAAATTTATATTTTTTGACACTAATAATTTTATTAGTAACTTTTATTTGACAAAAGATATAACATATCTTTCAAAGAAATGTAGAAATAAGATAGCCACTTAAGTGGCCTATAATATTAATAACATAAACAGTTTACAATGATAAAATAAATTTAAACGACAAAATAATTGTATAGATTTGACTGCAGATTTAAACTGCATGGAAAGACAAAAGGGAAGCAAAATCTAAATTTAGTACACCAAAATATCCAAAGCTTTCCTGGCTGTGAACAAATAGTTCAATTATTTTTAGAAAAATGTAATATTGATATTTTATGTTTCACTGAACATTGGTTAAACAAAAGTGAAATGTTTTTGGGATTAACAACTATAAAATAGTTAATTGCTTTAATAGAGAGTCTTCGATTAGAGGCGGTTCAATGATTATAACAAAAAATTGCCATAGAGCTAAAGAACGTAAGGACATTGTTAGGCTCTCTATTGAATGCGCTATTGAGATATCATGTGCTGAATTATATACTGCGTGGTATAATCATAACTGAGGATATCCGCAGTAGAACTAAAGTATATATATGAGAAAGATGAAGTGGTAGTAGTTCGGCCACATTCATCATAGAATCGACAACCGTTAGGGAAAATAGGTTTTCGAATGGCGTCGCCGTACTTGCGCACGCATTGTAGGATGACCCCACACTAAATGGAGCGAGAACCTCAAAAGATCTGTAGAGTCGATGGATGGAGTTGACTCAGGATATAGACAAAGTGGGTCTACAGGGTAGAGGCCTATGTCCAGCAGTGGACTATTTAAAATTTAAATAATTTATTTTCAGACAACAGGTTTTATAATCCCAGGTCCATAGATATATACCTCAATTTAAATTATATTTAATATCATATACTTTAACTATTTCCAGGTAAAGTAGAGACACACAAGACAAACATTTGTGTGCATGAACATGTCTGTTTGTCTTGGTCTGGATGTTTTAAGAGAGTTAGGGCGCATCAAAGCAGCCCGTCTGGGGAAGTACCTCCACCTCACAGAAAACCGCAGCCAAATAACAACTCCCTAGAGCTTGTTGTCTTCCTGCGTGTGAGTGAGGTCACCAGTAAGCTCCTAAGGAGTTGCTGTGTAAGCAGCAGAGGAGGCATCGCGCAAGTGATACTATAATTACAAGCGGTAATAGGCTACAGTAACTGCTTTACATCAGGTGGTCCGTATGCTTGTATGCCTCCCGACTATTTTGTGCTGTAGTAAAGAATGTTGTATTATCTCGTGATAGAAACGTACTGAATACCTCATGATAAAGAGTCACTGTAGCCTATGCATTAAAATACCCGAGATATACCATGCGCTGCTAGTAAAAACCTTTTCTCGTAATAATCTCAGGGGAAACCATAGAGGAGATTTCATTTTGTTACCATTCTCGAAGGGAAATCCAAGTCAGAATCAATTAGAATATAATGAGTTACGTTTATATAGCGTATTAGTCTTCTGCCACAGTCAAGTAATAATTTATTGTTGATTATTTTTTCTATTATGTATGTATGTTATCACGCCAAATCCTTTGCGGGGTAAGCTGAGAGAACCGAGCGCCATAAGACGCGATCCTTACATATCTCACTCGCTTCTTTAACATTCATTGCTCTTCTCATGCACGCTCGCCAGTTTCTAGGGTTCCTGACATCAATCACCTTCTGATAGAACACGACCAATTTGGTCATGGTAGGTAAATCTTGGCCTATGTCTTTAACGTTCATAGTTCTTTTTATGCACGCTCGCTGGTTCCTAGAGCTCTGATCGGCATAGGTGAGAGAGATCTTCCTCGGCTCCTACATTCTTTTACTTATATTGTATATCTGTTTCGTCATTCTTTCATCGTGAAATCTTTCTACATGCCTGACTGAACCCACGAAAAATTGTTATTATATTTTCTTCTTCTTAGGGTCTTCCCGTTTCCTAATCCGTCAGGATTAGTAGGGTCCACTGATTTTTGTATGGTGCGACTGCCTTCAGACCTCCACAACTTTGAGGAAAAAACCAGAACTTTCTTAGGATAGGTCACACTTCTTTTGAGATGTACTTGGCGTGACGGGACAGGCCCACCACTAATACCCACCACTGTGTCTCCTGTGTAGCCAGAATTAACAGCGACGACCACCAAAAAGGCAATGAACAGTGAAGTCCATTACTGTCCCGGGGGTTAAACTACGGCTGCCTTGGAACTCTATTGGGACCTAAATTGTGAGTTGTTACCTAACACATCGATTCCAATAATATAGATTGCAGAACTGCCTAAACGCCTGGTTCTGCCTTGTTGCCACCAAATCAGAATAGTACCTATACTACCCCGTGTGTGATAACTTGCGTGACGTGCGGGTCTTTCCTCACGATGTTTTTCTTCACTGCCGACTAAGTGATAATTGCAAATTATGCACATAAATCCGAAAATACAAATTTAGTGGTACATGGTATGATTGATTATTTTTCTGACCTTATTTTCCTCCGTTTTGACTAATTTTCCCTATCGGCATTTATTGATATATTCAACTGAAAAATCAATGATTGTCTAACTGGAATTGTACATTACCTTAATTACTTTTATACACGCAACCTACCTGATGTAAAGTAGTTACTTAGTTGTAGTGATCTGTGAACGCTCGAAATATGGTAAATAAGTCTCCTGCATGTTGTTAAACTCTGTTAATAAAACAATTACACAACAGCAATTAAGAGAAGTAGGGCACATCAAAGCAGCCCGTCTGGGGAAGTACCTCCACCTCACGGAAAACCGCAGCCAAATAACAACCCTCTAGGGTTGTTGTGTTCCTGCGTGTGAGTGACGTCACCAGTAAACGCCCAAGGCGTTGTTGTGTAAGCAGCAGAGGAGGCATCGCGCGAGTGACACTTAATATATCGCAAGCGTTAATAGGCTACGGTACCCGCTTTACACCAGGTGGGCCGTATGCTGGTATGCCTCCCGGCGTAATATAAAAAAAAGCAATTATAAGGAGCTTACCGATATGCTCATGTACAAAAATGTTTGTCCTGTGTGAGAATCGACCTACGAGTCATTGAGTTAAAGCAGTCATTGTTAATCACTCGACTACCGGGCTCGTTAAACCATATTAATTACTAGCTGCAGTTTGCGCATATCCCGATAAATAATATAAATAATAATAAATCAACTTGGGTAAAAATAAATATGGGTACTAGATAACTGATAAACATACGTAAATACATTTTTTTTTTGTAAATACATACTTATTATACATAGCAAATATCCAGACCAAGACAAACAGACATGTTCATGCACACAAATGTTTGTACTGTGTGAGAATCGAACCCGCGAGCGTTGGTGTCAAAGTAGCGTAACAACGCGTTTCACCACCGCGCCACGGAGTTCGTCATATTTCGATATTCCGTAGGAACCGCTTTTTCTGACTTTTTTTTCGTTTTACTCAGCTGCTAAGGTTGTGATGTTGAATACCCTAGAACCTTTCTCGAGTATAAGGTTGTCGAATGCAAAAACAATTTTGTAAACCGACTCGTAGTTACCGAGAAGAGAATAGCTCGTTCAAACAAACAAATATTTACGCTTCAATATTAGCATAGATTATGACGAATTTTGTTTTGTATGTATATGTATGTATGTATATCTTCACGCCAAGTCCCTTGCGGGGTAGGCAGAGAGAACCGAGCGCCATAAGACGCGGTCCTTGCATACTTCACTCGCTTCTGTGACATTCATAGCTCTTTTCATGCACGCTCGCCGGTTCCTGGGGCTTCTGACATCACCTTCTGATAAAACACGACCAATTTGGTCATGGTAGGTTAGTCTCGGCCTTCCTCGGCTCCTACATCCTTCCACTTTTGCATTGTATATCTGTTTCGTCATTCTTTCGTCCCGCATTCTTTCTACATGTCCGAACCAACGGAGCATGCCCTTTCTTATCTTAACACCGACACTCTCTTTTAGACCAACTCTTTCTCTCACGTCTTCATTACGAACGCGGTCAGCAAGCGTTATGCCACAAATTTTGCGCAATGCTCGCATCTCGACCGCATTTATTCTACTTTCATGCTCTCTCTGCCATACCCAGCTCTCACTTCCATAAGTTAGCGTTGGAATTAGCACCGAGTTGTGTACAGCGAGCTGTGCCTTCTGGCTTAGATTTCGGCTGCCTAGAAGTTTACCCAACGCTCCATTCACCCTATTCCCGGCACTCACTCGTCTCTCCATATCAGCGGTGAACCTTCCATTGCTGCTAAAAGCACTTCCAAGATATACAATCTCATTCACTTGCTCCAACACTACATCATCAACCGTAATCCTAGTGTTCGTTCTGGTTGTCTCTCTTTCAAATACCATTATCTTGGTTTTCTTCGCATTCAATTGTAAGCCTTTCTTCATACAATCATCTTTCATTGTTGTAACTAGTGTTTGCAGTTCGGATGGTGATTCTGCTATTAATGTCGCATCGTCTGCATAAAGCAGGCAGTTGACCACTGAGTCACCCATTCGCATTCCCACATTCATATTTCTTATTCTCTGAAGACAACTGTCCAGATACAGAATGAACAGCCGAGCCGACAGCACGCATCCCTGTCTGACATCAATGTTGACATCAAACCAGGGCGACAAGCTGCCGTCCACCCGCACACATACTGTACAATCCTCATAAGTGGATTGCACAGCACGGAGTAGGTCACCGTCAATCCCATATCCGGGCAAAATGTTCCAGAGATTCTTTCGCACGATTCTATCAAATGCTTTCTCAAAGTCCACAAAACCGTGTTGTTTTGTTTACTTTTTTTTATACTACGTCGGGAGGCTTCCAAGCATACGGCCCAACTGATTTTAAGCGGACACCGTAGCCTACTACCGCTTGCGATGTATTAAGTATCACTCGCGTGATGCCTCCTCTGCTGCTTACACAGCAACTCCTTGGGAGCTTACCGGTGACCTCACTCACACAGAGGCACGCAACAACCCTCTAGGGAGTTGTTATTTGGCTGCGGTTTTCCGTGAGGTGGAGGTACTTCCCCAGACGGGCTGCTTTAATGCGCCCTACCTCTAAACATCCAGACCAAGACAAACAAACATGTTCATGCACACAAATGTTTACCTCATATGTATGAGTATACTGAATGAGATAAATTTCAGCATATATACACCAAGTTCACAAGGGGCCCTGTTGAAATTTTCCCGTACGATATTTGACGGGATCAAGGGCCCTTAATCGGGGCGTAGTATTGGCCCGTGTCAGGGTTATGAATATGAATGTACTGACAATTATCAGCTCTCGTATTCTGGTCTGGTATTAAGGTAAATTTTTTTCTATATTACCTCGGATATACTTAGTCTGGCCATAAATACGGTTACAATTAAAAATAAATAAAATATTACATTTAAATTTGGAATCTGTCATTTTTATATGACAGTTCATTGAGTTTTCTTATTTTGGCGCCAATACATACATTATACAATATTTTGCGATATTAAAATGGAATGGGGTGATAAAGAGAACCGAATCG
Source organism: Pyralis farinalis (assembly GCA_947507595.1). Taxonomy (NCBI): domain Eukaryota; kingdom Metazoa; phylum Arthropoda; class Insecta; order Lepidoptera; family Pyralidae; genus Pyralis; species Pyralis farinalis. The sequence goes on from OX382263.1 coordinate 7,892,122, forward strand.
CTGTGATTGCATTACACAAAGTCGGTATGGAGCCAAATGCAATTTTGAAAACTCTCCATACGCTTGGTATTAGTAAAATGATTGTGCACCGGGCTATTAATAGGTCAATGAGACCTCCTCTGTTTGTGAAAGAAAAAGGTCTGGCCGTCCACGTAGTGTTCATACGAAAAAGGTGGTCAAAGCAGTAAGGGAAAGAATTCGAAGAAATCCTGTCCGAAAGCAAAAGATTTTATCTCGGGAGATGAAGATATCACCTAGAACCATGTCGCGTATTTTAAAAGATGGCTTAGGACTTGAAGCCTATAACAGACGTACTGGTCATTTCTTAACTGGTTATTTAAAAAAGAATAGGGTGGTAAAATCGAAACATCTACTGAAGCGGTACGCAAAGGGAGGTTACAGAAAATTTTTGTTTGCGGATGAGAAATATTTTTATAATTAAGCAACATTTAACAAGCAAAATGACCGTATTTATACTCAAAGCTCTAAGAAAGCTTCCCAATTAGTCGACAGAGTACAACGTGGGCACTATCCGACTTCAGTGTTGGTTTGGTGGGGTATTAGCTATGAAGGAGTGACTGAGCCATACTTTTGTGAAAAAGGTATCAAAACATCGGCACAAGTGTATCAAGATACCATTCTTGAGAAGGTAGTGAAGCCCTGTAATAACACCATGTTCAATAACCAAGAATGGTCCTTCCAGCAAGACTCGGCGCCGATTACGGCGAGATACGGTGTACGATTGGCAGTGAAGAATTTTCCCATGGAAAGAGTGCGTGATTTAACGTTAAAGGACTGTATGGCAGCCAATGGAGACCACGTCGAATAAACTTTTTATATTTTAAATTGTTTGTATTATATGTATGTATTAAACTAACACGCTATAAAAGTAATAAATGTTATTTGCAATAGGATTTTTTTTCTTTGTTTCAGTATTTATGGCAAGACTAGGTATAAATTCGAGATGAGAGAGGCCAAGATTTATTTACTATAAATTCATCAAGTTTCATCAGGTGATGTCAGGACCGGCGAGCGGGCATCCAAGATCTAAGAATGAATTTATTATATATAATGAATGAAGTAAGTTACAGATGTGAGTCGACCATACAAGGTAGAGTCAATTTGGTGGAGTCGTTTATCTTGATCAAATTGGTAGTATTTTAGTAGGTGATATCAGGAACCCTAAGAACAGGCTAACGCACATGAAAAGAGCGATAAATGTTAAAGATGTGAGTCGATGATACAAGGAGGAGTCAATTTGGTAGAGGCGTTTCCAGGAGTTATTGTTTGGCTGCAATTTTTTGTGAAGAAGCAGAAATTGTACTTTCCTTGATGAACTAGGTTGATGTGCCGTACCTCAAGCTCGGGAGTCGGGATGCATTCAAGCATACGGCCCACCTAACGTTAAGCAGTTACCGTAGCCTATTAATACTTGTAATATATTAAGTGTCGCTCGCGCGATGCCTCCTCTGCTGCTTACACAGCAATTCCTTAGGAGCGTACTGGTGACCTCACTCAGACGCAGGAACACAACAACCCTCTAGGGAGTTTATTATTTGACTTTCTGTGAGGTGGAGGTACTTACCCCAGACGGGCTGGTTTGATGCGCCCTACCTCTCTTCAAAGTGTACTCTCCAGTACGTGAGGATGAATTCCCAGCCAGCAAGCAGTGCGGTAGTGAAACGAAGCTATTGACTAATTTATAGATTCAGGAGTTATTTTGCGAAGGTCAAGGCAGATCAGTCGATTGTAGTCTTATGTAAAGTGGAAATGCGCTATAGAAAAATCTGAGCGGAAGGGCAGAATGTTGTCTTGTTGGGTCCCAACGTCCCTTGAATGAAATAAAAAAAAATATAAAGAATAGTACCTAAACATACTGTTATTTTTAATCTGTGGTACGACTGAAACGCCAGGCGAAGGCCGGCTGCGGCCTGAAAAGAGGCTGTAATTATACCCTGAAATATTCAGCTAGAATAAACTGACACTGCGCTGTGACGTCATCGCTGTAGCGTCAGCAAAACAGTTAAAAGTGAATATAATAATAAAATACTGTTTGATTCTTTTTAATAATCCGCAATGAAAGTTTTTATTTTTTTTATACAACGTTCGAAGGCATACAAGCATTCACCTGATGTACAGCGGTTACCATAGCCTATAACCTAACCTAACTGTAAGTATCACTCGCGATGCGCCACCTCTGATGCTAACACAGCAACTCCTTAGATGACCTCACTCACACACAGGAACACAACGACTCTCCAGAGAGTTGTTATTTGACTGCGGTTTTCTGTGAGGTGGAGGTAATTTCCCAGATTGGCAGTCTTGATGCGCCCTACCTCTCTTTCAGAGTTCAGAAGTATTATTACTGAAATAAAATATTCCATGCACAAACGCCTGTGTGCTACAATTTTTGAATACGTATGTATAGAATAGATACTGAAGCGTTTTCTCTTTTAGATTTTCCTAATAAGCAGCAGCTACAAAAGTTTAATTCACGAGTGAGGTGTCTCCCTGCATGTCCGCAAGCATAAAGGAAACCAATAGATAGCCGATGAAACGAAATTAGCTTAGTAAATCCACTCATTGCTACGGGTCGGGGGGTGAAGTATAACGCGCAGCTCGTATTGGCTAATTCCAACATCGCGTAACTTATCGGCTTATTGAATTAAACAATTTTTAACGGAAGTATCGCGTATTTTATTTATTTTGTTGAACCTGACGTTTCGTAACCTGACGTCTCGTAAGAGAGGTAGGGCGCATCAAAACACCCCAATTTCAATAGAGAAGATGGTTGGCAAGTACCACCTGCTTGGGATCCAGTTCTAAAAATAATCAAATCCCAAACCCAAAGATCTAAAAAATGTTCGGACACTGTGAGCGATTTTTGTGTGAATCGGAACATATATAATTAATCCATCCATGTCGGTAGAGGTAATAATTGAATAACTAATGTAAGACACCTTAGTCTTCCTGCGACCACGGACGCTGCAAAGCGTTCGAAACGTCAGGTTCAACAAAATAAATAAAATACGCGATACTTCCGTTAAAAATTGTTTAATTCAATGTGTAACAATCGCGAAAACCTAAGACAATATTATCGGCTTATTGTTTAAAAAAAAAAGGAGCATCACGTCTACAACTGTCCTCTGGGTAGAACTAGATCCGGCACTGCATTTCCTCCAACACGCGACTCGTAGCTTGTTTTGGAGGGTGGTGCGGGTATACGCGTCATTATGGATACTCTACCACCTGAGGATACTCTACCAGGGAACTTACGTGGCGACATTGCCGTATGCCGCCGCTATCTGCACAAAATATGTATGTATATTTGTCATTGTTCTCTTGACTAAAGCATACAGATCCACCTGTACTGCAGCCCTGCCAGTGCTGGCTCTCTGGATTTATCTCTAACATTATCCCAAAACTCCTCTCTAGCTTTCTTTGCCTTGGACATGTCGGGAGCATAAACGCACAGGACAAAAATTTTGGTCAGGTCGAGTTTAAGTCTTATCTAGAGTAGTCTAGGACTCTTGCATTCATATCCTTTCAGGCAATCATTCGTTCTCTTTGATAGTACAACTCCCACTCCTTGGCTACACCTCTCAGAGTTGACAACTCCGGACAAGTATCCATAATATTTGCTCTTGAGTGGTTGTTGTAGAGCCTTTCTTTTTCGTTTTACTCACACCAAGTATCGCAAACTTCCTCAATGGAGGAGCGGAAGTATGGATAGTAATACCTACTAACAGGGTGCACCGCGTGTAGGTGAGATTGACTTCGACTCCAAAGATGTTAGAGAGCCACTTACATTTAATGTATAGGGAAAGTATCATTTGGCGCTTGGTACTCTCTGCCTACCCCCCAAAACGGATTTAAAACTGGAATGTAAGTAGATAGATAGATTTTACTACGAAATATAAAGAAAGCAAAGGAACCTCATAGTTTTTACTTGATTATGGTCTGCAGCGCCCGACGAGATGTTATTTAGTCAACGATTTTTCTTTAAAAATATCTGTCTAGACTAGATTTTAGTTACAAAAGCCAGTTCAGTATAAATGAAGTTCATACGCTAAGAGTTTCGTGAAAATATCTTGATTTTTAAGAGAGGTAGGGCGCATCAAAGCTACCCGTCTGGGGAAGGATCTCCACCTCACAGAAAACCGCAGCTAAACCACAACCGCCTAGAGGGTTATAATATATATATGTATATATATGTGTGTGTATACATGTGCATATGTCTTACGTATGATAATAGTTGTTTTTTTTAGAAGTGAAAACTTCTTTAGCGGCGTTGTACACTTTTTGGGATGAGTAAAAAATGTTAAACTCGCGTCAGGACACGTGACCCTGACCGTAAGATTTTGGTGAGAGTTAGAACTTGAGTTCGCTGCAGCGCTAAAATATTAGTTACCTCTAATTAAACAATTAAAACATGAAGCGGTAGATCGTTCATAGGGTATTATTTTCTCGCGACCAAAACGTTGTAAGCGCCATGAAATTCTTGGCGCTTATGCGTTTCGTTCAACGTAGTTTATCAACGTCGCTGTTTGGTTTAAGCGGCGCAGGGCGCTTGCGTGTGTGTTTGAGTTTTAGAGATTGGCGATGATGATGCTGGTAATGATGATGGTGAAAGAGTCGTTGAAATTATGGATGAAAGTTGATTTTTCTGAGAGAAAACTTTTTAATGTAAAATAATTGTAATAGTTCTGAAGTGTTAAATTTTAAATGTAATATAAATTGTCATGTTTGTGTACGATAGCACAATAAATGAATATTGTATTTTACCACATACATGATAGTACTTTTATACTGATAAATAAAGCAATTCGTGCGAAATTATTCCCTAACCATTCCAAAATATTCAAAAATGCACAACGTTAATGTTCAAGATTTCACTTCTGCCGGCACTCCCGGAGTGTTATTTTTTTTTTTATATTACTGGGGGCCAAACGAGCATGTTTGTCGCGTATGGGAATCGAACCGACAAGTGTTATTAACCGCGGCTCCACAGCAGATCGCTGTGGCGCCGCTGTGGTCAACAAAGTGAAGTCGTATTTTGCTGGCGGTATTAGGGTGCTAAGTTGTATATTCATATCTCTGACGTCACACGTCGACCTCTTGAGGCCCTTTTGTTTTAGAAGGCTTTTGTTTAAAAAAAATATACGCAAACAATATAACACAGTTATGTGTGCAAATTGTTGGTATTCGTTATATGTGTTTGTATTCATAGTTCTCGTCCTGGGAACTTGAACATGATTGTAATGTACTGGAGCTATTACGGTTTGAAAATACGAGGTATCTTTCGAGAAAATATTATGATCTATTTCAATTTGTTGATCTTGGCGGGGCACTGCCGTGCCTCCAGATTTTTCAAACGGTGATACTGGACCTGATCCTTAAATATCATCACTACTATAAATACTGGAAGTATCGCGATTTGTTTTTTAACCTTTTTAACATGAAAATATTATGTGAGAGCCCCGAATATATATAGTTATATCCGATTGGATACAGTGAGTTCCGTGTGTAAGATGCCTTATAGTAAATAATGCAAAATTATGGTATACGCTGTACACAACGCGGTGCTAATTCCAACGCTAACTTATGAAAGTGAGAGCTGGGTATGGCAGAGAGAGCATGAAAGTAGAATAAATGCGGTCGAGATGAGAGCATTGCAGCAAAATTTGTGGCATAACGCTTTCTGACCGCGTTCGTAATGAAGACGTAAGAGAAAGAGTTGGTGTTAAGATAAGAAAAGGCATGCTCCGTTGGTTCAGACATGTAGAAAGAATGCGGGACGAAAGAATGACGAAAGAGATATACAATGCAAAAGTGGAAGGATGTAGAAGCCGTGGAAGACCGAGACTAACCTACGATGACCAAATTGGTCGTGTTTTATCAGAAGGTGATGTCAGGAGCCCCAGGAACCGGCGAGCGTGCATGAAAAGAGCTATGAATGTCACAGAAGCGAGTGAAGTATGTAAGGACCGCGTCTTGTGACGCTCGGTTCTCTCTGCCTAACCCGCAAGTGACTTGGCTTGATATACATACATACATTTTTTTACTTTCATTTCTCTGTGTCGTAGTCAGGTCTCGATAAATAATATACATACATACATGGTATACGGTTTGCCCTTGAAGGACTGACATAGACTCGCCGTCTCTAGGCATCTTGTAAACATGGCGCCTGCAACATCATCGAAATATAAAAACACAAAAGCCGCAGTAAGTCTTATTAGTGATAGTAATATCCTAAAACCAGCTGTCATCTATGCATTCTATTACTATAAATTTTGAATTCATATAATGTATGCACCCGGTCATGAGTATGGATGTTCAAAATCTGGGGAAAACCACCACCTCACAGAAAGTGTTTCTGCGTGTGAGTGAGGTTATCAGTAAGCTGCTAATGAGTTGATGTGCTAGCAGCAGAGGAGGCATCGCGCGAGTGATGCTGAAAAACGCTGAATGAAGCTCCATCTCACATAGTTATCAATGCGTGTTAAACGCTAATACGTACGGTCAAATAAATAAGTAATCTGATACAGTCAAATCAAATCCTAGTTACAGCAATCTCTTTTTCCCCGTTTTCCCCCATTACTTTAAGTACCGAGTAATTCTTGTTCTTCATTCTCGGAATGACTCTAACGATTTCTATTAAATTTCTATTAAAAAAAGCAATTTTATGCAAAAAAAAACATAAATAACGCCAAATAAAGTTCGGTAGTCTAACTACTGTTGAATTCATACATACGTCAGTCAGAAAGCCAGCAATCACTATCATCAACTTTTTCAATATTCAGCAACACCATATCGCCGTAATAACGTATATTACAACAGCAAGAATTGGGAAAGTTATGCCGTACTCTATGTTAGGTAAATATAAAGTTGCTCAGAAGTATTTTAGCGTGTGTGTTCATTGTGTACACGAGAGAAGTTATGGTAATTGTATGCAAATAATACTGCAGAGTGAATTTGTTGCAGAGAGTTTTGTGTAGAGTTCTTATAACGGTACATTTATTCACCTCTGCTTTTGAACACTGCCTGTTCCTTTGTGTACTTATGATTGAAACTAACTTTTTTTGTACAACATCGGGAGCCAAACAAGCATATGGCCCACCTGATGTGAAGCGGTTACCGTAGACTATGTACGCTTGTTTACATTAAGTGGCACTCGCGAGATGCCACCTCTGCTGCTAACACAGCAACTCCTTAGGGGCTTACTGGTGATCTCACTCATACGCAGGAACACTAAAAGGGGAGTTGTTATTTGGCTGCGGTTTTCTGTAAAGTTAAGATACTTCACTAGACCGGTTGCTTTGATGCGCTCTTACCTACCACTCTTGAAATACCCAGACCAAGACAAAAAGAGATGTTCAAGCACACAATTGTTTGTTCTGTGTGGAATCTAACCCGGTGGGTACGAGTATCAAAGTAACGTAACAAAGCGTTTCGCCACTGCGCCATCGAGCTGGCAAAAAGTTTACATTTTGACCCTAATGATATGTAAGCCACACAGTTACTTTTGCGCTTTCAGTAGGGATGGAAGGTACACTGATGATATAGAAAGACGATTGAGTACTGAGAATAGTGTGATTGGAGCATTCCTAATACTTCTTAGCAGTAAAAGCTTGAGCCAGAACGCACAGGTCGCTACGTAATACAGTGCTGATCCCAACGTTTACTTTTGGAAGCGAGAGCTGGGTATGGCAGACAGAGCATGAAAGTAGGATAAACGCGGTCGAAATGCGAGCGTTGTGCAAAATTTATTACGTAGCGGTTGTAGACCGTTTTCGCAATGATAATGACGTTAGAAACAGGGTTGGGCTGAAAGAGAGCATCGCTGTTAAAATAAAAAGAGGCATGTTCCATTGGTTCGGAAATATATAAAGTATGCAGGAAGAAAGAATTACGAAACAGATATATATCGTAAAAGTGGAAGCATGTAGGAGTCGAGGAAGGCTACGACTTACCTACCATGACCAAATCGATCTAGTTCTATCAGAATGTGATGTCAGGAGCCTTAGAAACCGGCGGGCTTGCGAGAAGAGCAATGAATGTTATTGAAGCGAGTGAGGTGTGTAAGGATCGAGTCGTGTGACGCTCGGTTCTCTCTGCCTACCCCACAAGGGATTTGGCGTGAAGTTATAGACAGGTAGTTACTTTTTAATAACGCCGAACTAATTATATATAATTATCTAAAGTCATTAAAAAGTACCTAAATGTCATTTATAATTATGGGCTGGTATATTCACTTAGTATTGTATTATATTCTTTAGTAGATAAAAATATAGTAACTATTATAAACTGCTCTGATAGCTTACTTGGTAGAACACTCCATCAATAATCGAAAGGTCGTGGGTTCGAACCTCCATTAGACGAAATATTATTTTTTCCTTCGAAAAAATATTTAAGAATTGTTATTGAAGGTATGTTACAATTCATATTAATAATTATAATGTAAGAGAACTGATTTAGTCTGTGTTTTTTTGATTATTGTCCTTTAACTACAAAACTGCTAAACGAATCGTAAGGGCGTTTGTTTTAGCATACGCGCTAAGACGCTCTACAATGACACGAAAACGTGTATACACACTCATTCCTGCGTATTCGCTCGAAACAATGGATCAGTTTATCGTCACCTGTGAAGACGAAATGAGCAGGTGGTATTTGCCAACCATCTTCTCTATTGAAATTGGGGTGTTTTATATTTCTTCTTAGAAATTTTACTTCGAAAATTATTTTCGAAAAATTCTATCTTGCTAATTCTTTACACCAGATCGCTTGTACGGTACACAGCGAAAACCATGACCAATATTCAAAGAAACGCGGTTTAAGAACCGCGTTTCTTTGAATATTGGTCATTATTAAATAAGTTTAATAATCTTCAAATCACTATTATTTCTCTATAAGTAAGTTATTCAGGCAGCAAAAATTAATTGGTAATATTCCTACGCCAGTAAAGGCAGAATATACTCGTAATAAGCGCTTAACAAATCTTTTTTTCTATAATAGCTATCTTGTACACTATATTCTTTGAAATAAATGACTAATACATTTATGAAAAAATTATATGGTCATACATTATGTCTTCATAAATTTAGAAATAACGACATACATTTGCAAAAATTTCAACTTTCACTAAAAATTTTCAAAGTTCCGCGTACTAGTTTATCGGCTTGCTACAACAGTTAGGTCTTTTCCTACAAATTGTATTCCATAATAAATTACCCGAAAAAGTTCTGTTCTTTCCTGAACATATGTTCAAAAGGCACCCCAAAAATACTCTACATTAAACGCTTATCATAGAATTGATGAACACGTAATTGACAAAGGTACCTGAAAATTTAGTGCAGGAAAACTTTTCTTATTAAACTTTAATTCCATCATTATTTTTGTATCATTTTTTTTCATTTCATTATTATTATTGTATCATTTTGTATCACATTGCCATCTTTTTTTTGCATTTCTTTTTCGCTAGTTGTCATTTCCGAAATGCTAGAAGATAAAACAAGATACATAATAATGTAAAGGAATTGAATATACTATAAGATATTTAAGAACTGTTCGCGAGGGCCAAATGGCAAACAAAGATTTTTTATCCTTTTTTTACTTACGTACTTTATTTGCCATTCATAGCTCTATTATTTTATGCATGCATGATACTCGCATAATAAATATAAAGTAAAATAGTAAATCACGTATAAACTCTACAATGATTTTTGGAACTTCAACTGAAATTACTTTTTAAATTATCCTGACTTGCTAAGGTTAAATTGTTTGCAAGATAAAGCCGATAAAGTTAAGTGTACGCTGACTTCAAAGAATCTCTTCTCAGAAAGTTGCAATTTTGAACACTGATACTTAGCCTGCAAACTGCTAGAAATGAAGAAAGGAAAGATTTTTAAAGTGTAACTACTTTATGCGCGCTATAAGAGGGGAAAAAGGATAGGCGTTACGATTTTATAACGACTACGCTGGGCCGTTATGGTACAATAAACATTCCGTTACGCAAAGAATGTAGAGTGCGTGTGTTTCATAAGTGTAGTTAACTTGGTCAACAGATAGTTTAGTAGTAAACTAATGCTGCCGGAACGTATACGGTATACCTTACACAGACAAACCTATACGTACGTTTATCAACTATTTAATGTCTTTTCTATGTATAACTTCACGCCAAATCCCTTACGGGGCAGGCAAAGAGAACAGAGCGCCACGCGACTCGATCCTTACATACCTCACTCGCTTCTTTAACATCCATTGCTCTTTGCATGCACGCTCGCCGGTTTCTAGAGCTCCTGACATCACCTTCTGATAGAACACGACCAATTTAATCATGGTAGGTAAGTCTTGGCCTTCCTCGGCTCCTATATCCTTCCACTTTTGCGTTGTATAACTGCTTCGTCATTCTTTCATCCTGCATTCTTTCTACATGTCCGAACCAACGGAGCATGTCCCTTCCTATTTTAACACCGACGCTCTCTTTCAGACCAACTCTGCTTCTAACCTCATCATTGCGAATACGGTTTACAAGCGTTACACCACAAATTTTGCGCAACGCTCGCATTTCAACCGCGTTTATCCTACTTTCATGCTCTCTCTGCCATACCCAGCTCTCGCTTCCATAAGTAAGCATTGGGACCAGCACTGCATTGTGTATAGCCAGCTGCGCCTTCTGGCTCAGGTTTTTACTGCCAAGAAGTTTTCCCAACGCTCCATTCACACTATTCCCAGCACTCACTCGTCTTTCCACATCTGCGGTGTACCTTCCATCCCTGCTGAAAGCGCATCCAAGATATACAAACTCATCCACTTGTTCCAACACTTCATCTACCGTAATACTTACATTGGATCTGGTTTCTTCTCTTTCAAATACCATTATCATTGTTTTCTTCGCATTCAATAGTAAGCCTTCCTTCATACATTCGTCTTTCATCATTGTGACTAGTGTTTGCAGCTCAGATGGTGTTTCTGCTAACAGGACGGCATCATCTGCATACAGCAGACAGTTCACCACTAGGTCACCCATGCGTAATCCTTCATTCGTCGATCTTATTCTCTGTAGACAACTATCGAGATACAGAATATACGATTTTAATGTCTCTTCTATCCAAATTATTTAAAATATAAATTAAATTTCAGAAAAAGTATACGAAGTATACGAAGAAAAAGTAAAAGTATACGATAATATACAGAATTGTTCACTTTTTGACCGGAACATTGATATACGCACTCTTACTTCAACTTCGCACTTTAAAATTATTTTTTGTTTTTACACAACTAGACTGACAAACAAGCATGCGGCCCGCATTAGATGGTAAGCGGTCACCGCAGCCTATTGACGCTAGCAACATCATGGGGATGTTACTCGCGCGCTGTCAATCGTATGACCTAAGGCTGTTTCGTCACATTACCCTGTTATTTCTCTGCCATATCTCACCCTTCAAACCGGAACACAGCTATATAAATATAGCTGCTTGGCGATAGAAATAGGCGAGGCAGAGCGCAGACGACTTTCATACAAAATCTCACTCTAGTATATAAAAAAAGTTTTAAATGTTCTACTAGTTCAAGTAGGGAATCATATGAAAGGGTTCCAATTACTCATATTAGAACAAATTTTTTATACCGTGTAAATTTAGACTTAAGATGAAAACTGACAAAATACATCGTTCCCCTTTATCTTCAAATTTGGACAGCGAAAAACGTGAAATTATTACTGTTAATAAAATTACAAACATGACTGTATATATATCTACACGCCAGATCCGTAGTGGGATAGGTTCTCTACCTACCGAGCACCATAAGACACGGTCCGTACACACCTCACTCGCTTCTTTAACATTAAGGATTTTTTCCAAGCACGCTTGCTGGTTCCTAGGGCTCCTGTCATCACCATAAAACTAAAACACGTCCTAAGGCTAAAGTAGGCTAGCTCTGGTCTTTCTCGGCTCCTACATCCTCTACTCTCCTTCTACTTACGCATTGTATATTTGTTTCGTTATTCTGTCACCCTGCATTCCTCCTACATGTCCGACCCAACGGAGCATGTCTTTCTTACATCATCATTGCGAAAAAGAAAGTACATACATGACAGATGTGCATCAAGTAAATATATTACAGAAAAAATAGTATGCTTCGTTGGTTCGGACATGTAGAAAGAATACAAGAGGAAAGAGTGACGACACAGATAGAGAACGTAAAAGTAGAAGGATGTGGGAACTGAGTAAGGCCAGGATTTGCTTACCATGACCAAATTGATTGTGTTTTATCAGAAGGCAATGGCAGGATCACTAGGTACCGACGAGTGTGTCTGAGAAAAGCATTGAACCTTGATGTAGTACTGCAATTTACCAATAAGCTCCCGTGGAGTTGTTGTGCTAGTAGCAGTTCATACATTACCTTTACCTCAGTCGGGGCGTATACTTATGTGGCCGCAGACGATTCATAACTAAATCAATTCGTATTTCGCCGTGAGATTGTACAGGCTCTCTAATATTCAAATTTAACTATTACTATTTGCCCGAAACTATTAACAGTAACAATTTAACATTCAAAATAAACCGAACAATCGCAGTAAACACGATGACAAACGATGGTGCTTCGTAAACTAAGAAGGGAATTAACATACCAATATATTCGGTTTGTGAACAGAGAGTTACGACGTAGTAAAGTACAGTAGGACAACTTCAAAGAAAGTTGACGAGGTCGGTGGCGCAGTGGTAAGTAACGCTGTAATCCAACGCTCGTAGGTTCGATTCCCACAACAAGGCAATTTCTGTGCATGAACATGTACGTTTGTGTCGGTCTGGGTGGTTTAAAGAGAGATTGGGCACGTCGATGTCTGGGGAGGTACCTCCACCGATGATCATGATATTTTCTATGTAAAAAAATGTATTTACGTATGTTTATCAGTTGTCTAGTACCCATATTTTTTTTTCTTTATATTACGTCGATAGGGATACAAGCATACGGCACACCTGATGTAAAGCGGGGTACCGTAGCCTATTAACACTAGTGATAGTGCGATGCCTCCTCTGATGCTTATACAGCAAATCCTTGGGAGGTTACTAGTGACCTCACTCACACGCAGGAACACAACAACCCTCTAGGGAGTTGTTATTTGGCTGCGGTTTTCTGTGAGGTGGAGGTAGTTCCCCAGACGGGCTGCTTTAATGCGCCCTGCCTCTCTTAAAATATCCACACCAAGACAAACAGACATGTTCATGCACACAAATGTTTATCTTGTATGGGAATCGAACCCACGAGCGTTGGAGTCAATGTCGCGTCATTCACGACTGAGCCACCGAGCTCCATAATACAGGGTTCGCTTACTTTGAGGCTACATGGTGTTGCGTAATTTGTTCGACAACATTTATTTATGATGAATGCTATATGTATACATGAGATACAGTTTGCCTCTGACTAGGTATTTCAGTAATATTACAGGGCAACACAAATAATACATATATAAATTGGACTTCTTCCTGCGCTTTTGCCGAGTGACATTGTTCTTATACTTGAAATTTTTACAATTCAGTGTAAAATTAGTTTTATGTGACAATTTCGATAGTATTTTGTAACATAAGTGCTAGTGCAATTATACAATAATGAAAAAACTCAAATATAACACGTTTATGCACTTTTTGGAAGACGTGAACAAGTTCATCAAGAAAACCTTGTAAAATTTCTATTGTTTTACGGGTGGTATTTAAACTGGGTTGATTGGGTCGAAGTACCCTTCCCATGTATTTTTTCAGCACAGTTCCTGAAGCTGGAACATATAATTAAGATTTTCAAATGATTCTAAACTGATGACTTGGCTGTATGGGTTAGATCCCTTTGCCTTTCCCCTCAAGGATAAAAAAAAAAGAACTATATAAATTGTATGTCTGAATTGGACAAAAATTGTATATTTCTTACTTAAGCATGATAAATGGATTGTGAGCTTAATTTGGTTAAATTAAGTTTGGTGGATTTGTCTGAAGCTCTGTTTCATTTGACAGATGTGATGTGTTTTTAGAAGCTTTCATTGCCAGACATTTGAATACTATGTTTAGTGCTCTTCCTTAATTTTATAGAAACATTAGCAAAAAGTTAGATACTTTTAGGGTATTCTAGATAAAAATTTGTGTTAATCTGACAATAGATGCAAAATTAAAACAAAGACAAAAACACAAAAAAAGCAAAAATTTGTTAAATAAAATTTAGTGAGAGAAGATAAAATTTCACGATGTGATTACTTTTTTTTGTTATCAGTTTGTCGTTTTGTTCGCTTGCCACATTTGTAGTTGTGCTGTGTTGGCATTTTATTGATTATAGGTAGATATAATCACCCAGTTAATATGTCTATGGATCAGTTTTTATATAAGATAATCCACCCAATTATTAGCACTTTAAGAAGCATGAGAAGAGCAATTTTGAAATAATTGGAAATAAACAATTTTTAACGGAAGTATGGCGTATTTTATTTATTTTGTTGGACCTGACGTTTCGAACGCCTTGCAGCGTCCGTTTGTTGAACCTGACGTTTCGAACGCTTTGCAGCGTCCGTTTGTTGAACCTGACGTTTCGAACGCTTTGCAGCGTCCGTTTGTTGAACCTGACGTTTCGAACGCTTTGCAGCGTCCGTTTGTTGAACCTGACGTTTCGAACGCTTTGCAGCGTCCGTTTGTTGAACCTGACGTTTCGAACGCTTTGCAGCGTCCGTTTGTTGAACCTGACGTTTCGAACGCTTTGCAGCGTCCGTTTGTTGAACCTGACGTTTCGAACGCTTTGCAGCATCCGTTTGTTGAACCTGACGTTTCGAACGCTTTGCAGCATCCGTTTGTTGAACCTGACGTTTCGAACGCCTTTTTCAATTTCAATACATGGTCACAAAATTTACGGTATACTCATGCCAAAATCCCGCTGTTGGCACATACTATCCAAAGTATTGGAGTACTATTTTTTGTATATGTATGGATGCCAATAATTGGGTGCCAACGTTAAATGGACTAATTATATTGTAACACAGAAATAAATCAAATTTGTACGTAAAATTTATTAACCAACTAAACAAATCTGATGTTTACATTCTGTAAAGAGAGTGTCGGTGTTAAAGTAAGAAGAGGCTCCATTGGTTCGGACATGTAGAAAGAATGCAGGAAGTGAAAATCACGAAACAGACATACAATGCAGAAGTAAAATGATGTAGGAGCCGAGGAAGACCAATACTAACCTACCATGACCAAATTGATCGTGTTTTATCAAAAGGTGATGACAGGAGTCCTGGAATATATATAAAAAGAGGTAGGGCGCATCAAAGCAGCCCGTCTGGGGTCAGCCAAATAACAACTCTCTAGAAGGATGTTGCGTTTCTGTGTGTGAGTGAGGTCACCAGTAAGCTCCTAAGGAGTTACTGTGTAAGCAGCAGAGGAGGCATCGCGCAAGTGATACTTAATATATTACAAGTGTTAATAGGCTACGGTAAATGCTTTACATCAGGTGGGCCGTATGCTTGAATGCCTCCCAACTATTTATCTATAACTACACGTCAAATCCCTTACGGGGTAGGCAGAGGGAACCGAGCGCCACGTGACTCGATCCTTACATACCTCACTCGCTTCTTTAACATTCATTGCTCTTTTCATGCACGCTCGCCGATTTCTTGGGCACCTGACATCACCTTCTGATAGAACACGACCAATTTGATCATGGTAGGTAAGTCTTGCCTCCCGACGTTGTATAAAAAAAACGGGTAGCACTCCGGAAGTGCCGGCAGAAGTGAAAACTTGAACATGCGGACCAAACAGTGATGTTGATAAACTGCGTTGAACGAAACGCGTAAGCGCCAAGAATTTCATGGCGCTTACAACGTTTTGGTCGCGAGAAAAAAACGATCTAGCGCTTCATGTTTTAATTGTTTAATTAGAGGTAACTAATGTTTTAGCGCTGCAGCGAACTTAAGTTATAATTCTCACCAAAATCTTACGGTCACGGTCACGTGTCCTGAAGCGAGTTTACCATTTTTTACTCATCCCAAAAAGTGCACCACGCCGCTAAAGAAGTTTTCACTTCAAACAAATAGAAACCGGCGATAAAGATAGAACCCCAATATACGACCGACATAAAATCTTGTACCGCTTGGTAATCAGCAAACCACTTGCTTCATTATTTAACACACGCTTCGAATCCTTAATTGGATGCGAACACCCAACCAAGACCATAAATAGCTTCAGTTTTGGATTACATCGGTTAATTGTAACCAGTTTTGCATTACAACATAAATTATTAACTAATATCTATCTATATATAACTTCAAGCCAAATCCCTTGCGGGCTAGGCAGAGGGAACCGAGCGCCACGTGACTCGATCCTTACACACCTCACTCGCTTCATTAACGTTCATTGCTCTTCTCATGCAATCTTAATGAGTTTTTGTTGCCACCACTGCTGCACATACACTGCTGAACACAACTCCTACTAGTAACGTCACTCACTTGCAGGAACATAGCTGCCTTCCAGGCAGTTATAATTTGTTTGCAGTTTTCTGTGAGGTGAATGTATTTTCCAAGCCGGGTTGCTTTGATCTGCTGTGCCTCGTAAATGAAAGAGGTAACTCTTAAAGAACAGAACCCTAGACCAAGACAAACAGACATGTTCATACACACATGTTAGTCCCGTTAGTGCAGTCAATATGGTATAAAAATAGGTCGAATATTAAATTTTTTTGAATAACAACCGATCAGGCTGAAACAGGATATATTCGATGGCGAAAAATATGTAGACAAAAGGACCCCAAAGTAGACTCGGGGGTTTATGTTCACCGTTTCATCCAATTCAGATGGATTTTTTCAAAAAATGCTGGATGAATACATGGGGGTTTAATTAGAGAAGGGGGGAAGAGAAATTTGGGAAATCTGACGACGGGATCGTGATCAGCGACCCTGAAGACCCCCGAGTTGACATTTTCAAGCCTATTCGGCAATATTATTCAATTATTTTCTCAATTTTTATTTATTGGGGGGGGGGGGGGGACATATTTTTCACCATCGAATGCATCCTGTTTCAGCCTGATCGGTTGTTATTCAAAAAAAATTAAGTAAAGATACCGTATTGACTGGTGGGAATCGAACGCACGAGCGATGGCGTAAAAATAGCGGTGTTAACCATTCTACCTTCGGGCTCTTCATAAACGCAGGTACAAATACAGTAGCTTATGAATACTGTAACAAAAGGAGCAATACAGTGATAGTGGACAAAGAACCAGCTTTTAACCGACAGATCTCGGTTTGAATCCTGGTGTGGACATGTACCACTAAATTCGTGTTTACGTGTTACTTTTAAGAGAAGTAGGGCGTATCAAAGCAGCTCGTCTGTGGAAGTACCTCCACCTTACAGAAAATCGCAGCCAAATAACTCTCTAGAGGGTTCTTGCGTTCCTGCGTCCGAGTGAGGTTTCCTGTAAGCCCCTTAGGAGTCGCTGTTTCGCAGCAGAGCTGGCATCGCATGAGTGATACTTAATATATTACAAGCGTTTACAGGCTTCGGAAACTGCCTTACATCAGGTGGGCTATATGCTTATAAGCCTCCCAACGTAGTGTAAAAAAAAGGATTCTTGGTTAATTTAAAAATCTTTTGTTGGACTAACTCTTTCAGATATCATAATACCGTGTTGAACCTGATTTATGTAAAATGCCGTAAACCCAGCGAAAATTTTAAATTAAGACCAATTAGTAACTACAAAGAGAAACGAAAGAACAAAAGGGGGCCAGGCAAACTAAGGCACAGTTTCGTGAAGTGAATAAAGGGAGATGTGAAAGTAGAGTCGTATTGAGAAATGCAAACGGCGGTAGAGTTTAACAGATAAAGATAAAATTTATTTAATTGTAATTGGGCTCTCGCGGGCACTTAGACACGTCTTACATTTTTATTTACTTATATCTTACATATTTAGTTAATCGTATATATAAATAAGAATTAATTATTTTATTCTTATTTATATATACGATACGAGAACTAATTATATTCTTTATTGCATATTATTACATATACCAATGTTTCATTAAAGGTGCGCGGTGAGCTTATCTCTAAAAGAGATCTCTTCCAGCCAACCCCACAGGCGGTAAAAGAAATCATTTTCTCGCATTTTGACCGCGTTTATTCTACTCAGATGATGATCATAATATAGACATTTTAATACACCTTATGCATGGAAAAGCCGGGAATTGCTATTTTTCAGGGGATGGCGGTACTCGTTCGCCAGTCCGGCTTTGATGCTACCTCTCTTCAAATTTAATCGAATGTATGTCATAATGGAAATACTGTCCAATAAATTTGGCACTTCACCGTTAATTTATTACTTCGGAATACGTCTGTAATCCATCTACATCTAAATGTTGCCGCTAACGGAATGAATATGCAAATTTAAATCTTATTCATTTGCAACAAGGCGTCTAATGCCGCGAATTTGATTTTCGAATCGGATTTTACCTGCGACATACTTGATCTCAGAAAATTGTCAGCAAATTGTTAGAGTTTTTTTTTTTGACGAGCTCGGTGGCGGAGCACTTAGTAATGCTACTTTGTTACCAAGGCTCGTGGGTTCGATTCCTACACAATGTAAATAAATAAATATTGTCGGACAAATCAAACTGCGCCATTAAACCTCAAACGGATAAACATACGTAAATACTTTTTTTTTGTAAATACATACTTATGATACACAGAATACACCCAGACCAAGACAAACATACATGTTCATGCACAGAAATGTTTGTCCTGTGTGAGAATCGAGCCCACAAACGTTGGTGTTAAAGTAGTGTAACAGCGCTTTTTACCACTGCGCCACCGAGCTAGCCCACGGAGCACAGGACAAACATTTGTGTGCAATAAACATGTCTGTTGATCAGGCAGTTTTAAGAGAGGTAGAGTTCATCAAAGCAGCCCGTTTTGGGAAGTAGCTCCACCTCACAGAAAACACATCAATATAAAAACTCCCTGAAAAATTGTGCAACCGCAGCAATATAACAACTCAATGCGAGTGAGTGTGGTCACCGGTAAGCTCCTAAAGAGTAGCGTGTTAGCAGAAGGTATATTTTTTTTTGTACAGAACAAAAGATTTAGTTCGAATCTACATTTGAAAATGGAATCTATTTAAATAAGACACTTTTTTTTGGATGTATGTATAACTTCACGCTTGCGATGTAGGCAGACAGAACCGAGTGCCACATGAGTGCCCAATAGATAAGGAACCGGCCTGCGTATCCTGGCGGAGGCATATACCACTAAATACGTGTTTTCAGATTTATGTCCATAGTTAATTATTTTTTTAATTTTTTTTTATTTTAGTTATCTCTTGCTCGGCGGTGAAGGAAAATATTGTGAGGAAACCAACACGTCCAAGAAATTATATTTCGAAAGACGAACCTAAGAAAGAACTGGTTTTTCATATGGATTGTAGAGGTCTGGCGGCAGTACGGCAGCTCCATGTAAATATTAGTGTCTTCGCCAAATCCTCAGGCCTAGGTAGCGGATCCCGCCGATCCTAATGGATTAGGTAACGGGGTAACGTTAAGAAGAAGAAGGACATGGGAATACTGGAAACTAAAATGGCGACCGCTAGGTACTTTATTGGCATCTCGGAAACAAATTAAGTGAAACCTTTTGAATGAAGTATCGTATCAAAGGGAATGCAATTACGAATACGTATATACGTTATGTATTATGTGCATATATGTACATTCTCACACCAGGTCCCTTGGGGAGTAGGCAAAGGGAGAGATACAAGACGCGGTCCCTGACACCTCGTTCTCTTCTCTAAAAATCATAGTTCTTTTCATGAACGCTCGCTGATTCCTAGGACTCCTTACTACGACTAACGATAAAACACGACCGATTTGGTCATGGTAGGTGAGCCTAAGCTTTGCTCAGCTCCTACATCATTCCACTTTCGCATTATATATCGCGATTCTTTCCTCTTGTATTCTTTCTGCATGTCCGGACCAAAAGAGCATCCCTGTTTTTATCTTCACAATGACTCCTCTTTTAAATCAATTCTGTTTCTCACATATTGACAATAAGGAAGAGGATCTAGATTTCTTTTATATTATAACTACTATTGCTAACAAGTATGTCTATCTAGGACAAACAGGCCTGATAGGTAGGTTTAACTTCGGGAAAGATATTTCTCTTCCAAAATACTTCAATGTCTCAGGACTAGCCTTCGACCAATGTGTGTTGCCAGCAGTGATTTACAGTACAGAAACGTGTTTCTTTACTATGGACCTCGTTTGGAAGCTCAAGGCTACACAGCGTGCGTTGGAGAGAGCCACGCTTAGAGTTTCTCTGCGAGATAGATTAAGAAATAAGCACATCCGCAGCAGAACTAGAGATACCGACGGGGCTCTAAGGATCAATAAGCTGAAGTGACTGTGGGCAGACCACACAATTCGGAGATCCGGTGGTCGGTGGGGTAGAAAGATTCTCAAATGGAAACCACGAAGCGGGAAACGTAATGTAGGACGACCCACCATACGATGGACCAATGATCTTGTAAAGATCGCAGGGAGCCCAAGGATGCAAGCGGCACTGTCTATTACGATTGCGTCACGTAACACACGGTTGTCTCTATCTACCCCGCAAGGGACCAAGCGAGGAGATATAGACAGATAGAGGATCAAGACAAGTTCACTTACGTATTTTGGTCACAAAGACAACAAGTTTCTATTTCTAGGAGATCATTATTAGGGTGATTATCCGCAAGCGCAAGAGAGGTAGGGCGCATCATAGCAGGGGAAGTACCTCCACCATAACAACAATACCAGAACAACTCTTTGGAGGGTTGATGTGGTCCTGCGTGTGAGTAAAGTCACCAGCAAGCTCCTAAGGAGTTACTGTGTTAGCAGCAGAGGAGGCATCGCGCGAGTAATAATTAATGTATAGCAAGCGTTTAAATTTGACTTTCGTTAAATGGCCGCAAGTCACTGATTCACGCTGAGTCGTCACAGTACGTTGACCTCTGCTGATAACACAGCAACTCCTCAAGAGCATACTGGTGACCTCCCTCACAAGCAGGAACACAACAACCCTCCAGGGAGTTGTTATTTGGCTGCGGTTTTCTGTGAGGTACTACTACCTCGCTTAAAAACCTCCAGACCAATACAAACAGACATGTTCATGCACACAAATGTTTGTTGATAGAGCGTTGGTGTCGAAGTAACGGAACAGCGCGTCTCTCCACTGCCCCAACGAGCTCGTCGTAAAGTTCACCGAACCAGGCGTCAGTGTATCACGCGGCCTAGGTCTGTGCTATTCGTCTTGATATCTGTCAGGGCTGTCGGCCCACAAATGGGTGTAATGCCTCGTATTCGTCTCACTACAACGTAGACGTAATTGCCACGGGAGGGAGACGTAAGCTTTATCTGATCATCCCGTAATGGTGTTTTAGGCAACACTTATACATACTTACATATCATCAAGCCTGTCTCCCATTGGGGTAGGCAGAGACTATAGAACGCCAGGTGCACCGATCCAAACATACCGCTTTCGCTTCTTCTATACTCATCAACCTCTTCATGCATGCTCTTCCCTCCCTCTTTCAACACATCACCAATTTGATCTATATGTGTGCGTCTAGGGCGGCCCCTCCCAACATCATCATACACTCTTGCCTGATACACTTCTTTCGTAACTCTTTTGTCATTCATTCTTTCTAAATTACCAAACCATCTCAGCATACCCTTTTCAATTTTTGTCACTACATCAACTTTCATTCCACAAAGTTCTCGTACCATTCTCACTCCACACATACTCCTCAGCGCTTTCATTTCTACGACGTTCACTCTGCCTTCATGCTTCCTCTGCCATACCCATGTTTCACTACCGTACATCAATGTTGACGTTAATACACCCTGAATGATAGCAAGGTGAGCTTTGCTCGATATGTTATCGCCTGTTACCACGGAACACGCACCATTGATACGGTTTCCTGCTTTCACTCTTCTTTCAATATCGCCCTCAAATTTTCCATCTCTCGTAAACATAGAAGCCAGATACACAAATTCATTCACTTATTCCACTTATAAATTTACAAATTTATCTATATCTTTACTTGAAGTCTTTGGAGGGTAGGCAGCGCTACACTCGATCTTTACAAACCTCACTCGTTTCTTTAACGTTCATAGCTCTTCTTATGTACACACGCCGCATGGTTTCTAATATCAACTTCTAATAAAACACGATGTATATAATCATAGTAGATTAGTCTTGGCTTTCCTCTGCTCCTGCATCCTTCCAATTTTCTCTTTATACATCTGATTCGTGTTACTTTCCTGCATTCCTTCTCCTTCTACTCGCTTCATTAAAATTCATAGCTCTTTTTATGCCCGCAAGAGTTGTTCCGTGTGTCATTCTAACTAAACACGCAGGTTAAGTAATGTCAACCACAGCCTGTCTACGGATGGATTTATCTCTATCGAGTTTCTCCGTGCTTCGTAGGGTAAGTTAAGCTATCGGTCCCGGCTGTAGATGACAGTCGTTAAGCTAAGCCAGTGGCCCTCGGGCGGCTTGAAAACATTGGCCTCCGCCAGTCCGCATTTGATCAGCGTAATGGAATATATTCTAAACCCTTTCATTTGATTTCGGTTGAAGGGAGGCCCGTATCCCTGCAGTGGGATGAGCAAGGGTTAATGTGCAAGTCGGATCCGTTTCGTCCACTTTGATAACTAAATTTACGTAACCAGTTACAAGACAAGATTTTTCTTTCGCTGTTTGGTAACTAGTTGTGAGAGAAGAATTATTTTTCCACTTTCGTAGATCAAATTATTTCCATTTTTGTAACCCGAGATATTAGTTTTTATAAAAAGAAAATAATATCGAAATAATAAAGTGTTTTTTACGTAACTTTTAAGTAGGTACTATTATCGGAAGTCCGAAAATATTTCTCATGCCACTTATAATAGGTACGGCGACGAGCGAAGCGAGGACGAGTGTTAGGTAGAACTGCGACCCTACAGCGCGCGAGCCGAGCGAGCGAAGCGAGCGTGCCGCGGCAGCGGCCGGCGAAGCGCCATAACCGAACATTGTCTGTTCACGTTCTGAACATCCACGTTCATAACCATCAAAAAGTTACAAAAGTGGAAAAAATATTCTTCTCTCAGAACTAGTTATCAAACAGCGAAAGAAAAATCTTCTCTTGTAACTGGTTACGTAAGTTTAGTTACCAAAGTGGACGAAGCCGTCGGATCCTTGATACAATATTGAGGGCTCTTGATACAATATTCTGATTTCACACAACCAATTTGATCGTGGTAGGTGAGTGAGTCTTGGCCTTCCTCGGCTCCTATACCTTTGGGTTCGCTACCTTCGCCTAACTATTTGGCGAAGATACTGACTTTTACAAAGAGCAATCGCTGTCAGACCTCTACAACACACAGGGAAAGCAAAACTTTGTTTGATCAAGTCACACGTCTTTCGAAATATAATATCTGGGACGTGCGGTTACCTAACCGTGTTTTCCTTCACCATCGAGCAAGGGATAATTGGAAATATTGATGAGCTCGGTGGCGCGGCGGTTAATAACGCGACTTTGGCACCAATGCTCGTGGGTTCGAAGACAAACATCTGTGTGCATGAACATGTCTGTTTGTCTTGGCAAAGCAAAGCAGCAGCCCGACCGGGGAAGTACCTCCACCTTACAGAAAACAGTCAGATAACAAGTTCTTGGATGGTTGTTGTGTTCCTGCGTGTGACTGAGGTCACCAGTAAGCTCCCAAAGAGTTACTGCGTTAGCAGCAGAGGTGGCATCACGCGAGTAATACTTAATGTATTACCAGCGTTCATACGCTACAGTAACCACCTTACATCAGGTGAACCGTAACCGTATGCTTGTATGCCTCCCGACGTAGTATAAAAAAATCTGAAAATGCGAACTTACGCACATACTGTACCAGAATTCCATTCAGGGACCAGTCGACAAGGTCAGTTCTTAATCCATTCAGCTATCAGCTCCTATATTCTTCAACAATAAATAAATATTCTGTTTCATTCTCCGCCCATCTCCGCTTCAGTTCAAGCTTACTCACGCCATTAATTGACTTGTTCTTTAAATTAACCAGCGTGATTCAAGAATTCCGCACAGAAACAAAAGGGCGGAAAAAGGAGAAAAACAACGAAAATAAGATAAATCATCGCAAATATAAAAAGATCCACCCTGTCAATCACGACGTCCATTCTCTCTTCCCATTTTCATTGTAGTACGATGGCGCAAGTTACGAGCGATAGCGGAATAAGAAGCTAAAATGAAAGACCAATGAACCCGATCACGAAATGGTTAGCAAAGGTTACTCCAACAGTTGGCTTTTGGGCTCAATTTCGACACAACCATTTGTGTGCATGAACATGTCTGTTTGTCTTGGTCTCACTATTTTTAAGAGGGGTAGGGTGCGTCAAGACCGACTGGGGAAGTTATGTTCCTGTGAGTGAGTGAGGTGGCCAGTAAACTCCTAAGTAGTAGCTGTATTTAACATTATTATTATGTACAGTATACTTATCATCCCACTGCAGGAATCAAGGTCTTCCTTAAACTGAGGGGGTTTCAAGATAAGTGCTCGATGGCATCGTTGCGCGTGTCATTATAACTGAACACGTAGGTAAAGCAACGTCGACCGCAGCCTGTCTATGGATGGGTGTATCTATCTCGAGTTTCTCCGTGCTTCGGAGGGCACGTTAAGTCGTCGGTCTTGGCTGTTGTCGATAGACGACAGTCGTAGTAGATTTATTTATACGAGTACATCTGATTTGTGTTTCATTCGTTCTCCTTGTACTCGCTTCATTAAAATTCATAACTCTTTTCATGCACGCAAGCGTCGTTGCGCGTGTCATTCTAACCAAACACGCAGGTTAAGCGACGTCGACCGCAGCCTGTCTATGGATGGATTTATCTATATCGAGTTTCTACGTGCTTCGGAGGGCACGTTGAGTCGTCGGTCCCGGCTATTGCAGATAGATGACAGTCGTTAAGTCGTCGTCAGTGGCTCTCGGACGACTTGAAAATACTGGCCTCCGCCAATCCGCAATTCAGCAGCGTTGTAGAGTATGCCCCTTCGGTTGAAGGGAGACCCGTATCCCTACAGTGGGATGAGTTAGGGTTAATGTGATGATGACATTATAACTTAATATTGTGTAGCCGATATAACATTATTTTTCCTATATGTTATAGTTTGTTTTATTCGGTTCGGTTTTACTCATATTTCTCAAGTATGCTTCTATAATTGTCCCGTGTAAAGTAGTATCACGTAAGTCCCATGTGAAGAAGATACGTTTTGACGAGCACGGAGGCGCAGTGGTTAGTAATGCTACTCTGACACCAACGCTTGTGCGTTCGATTCCCCATACAGGACAATCATTTGTGCCTGTGTATTTTTACGACAGGTAGGGTACATCAAAGAAGCCCGTCTGCGGAAGTACCTTCAGCATAAAAAACCGCAGCCAAATAACAACCCCCTGGAGGACTTTTTCCAGGGTTTCTCCTCGTCCGTCTTGCCTCAATTACATTGTCTTCACAAATCTGCTTTAGGAACATAATCCGCCATAAGTCTGATACCTGCACCACAGTGTAACGGTCTAAAGAGACAGATATATCCACAATATTTTTTGGCCCTCTACCTATACCACAATAATGTGAATGCCTGTCAGAGATATAGTAAAGTTTTACGAATATCAATCTAAAGTGATTTAACAACCAAATGGAGAATTCGTGTTAACTTTGTTTATGCCTTCAACCATTAGCTTACAGACAATCTTTTTCGAATTTACATATTAACTTGAAAAATCAGAAAAAAGCTTTCATCAACTTTTCACACTTTTCGGAGTGCGACGATCGAACACGTTCCTGTGGTACGTGTTTTTGATATTCCGAGTCAAAATACACATTCGTACACACAGTCTTTTTCTGTCATATGCGTAAGTCTATGGATTGCACTTCATCTAGAGGTAATATTAACCTTCCGTCGATTTCATTGTAACTCAGAGTCAAATTTTTTTTATTACTTACTTGTGACCATTTATGCATACATACCTTAGAATGCATGAAATGTATGGAACGAAACCTCTTCGTATCGAATACTTTATTTCATCACAAGGATATTTACACGTATACATGGAGACGGAATGACCAAAAAAGTGTCATTGATTTGATCTTAATAGATATGCGTCTCCGAAATGCTATAATGGATACGAGAGCGTTTAGAGGTCCAACTCTTGAGACGGACCACTATCCAGTGGTAAGCCGGTTTGTGGGCCTTTTCAAGAAGTGGAGGCACTGGCGACTGCGTATTATCCCTTTCGGATATCATGAAAGGATAAGGAACGAAAAATTGCAAGATGAAAGTGTAAGGAGAACTATGTGCATCTGGTAAGTGAAAGACTTGCGAATGCAAGCCTTTCCGACTCAGATGTGGATCATTGTTGGAAAGTTTTGAAAGAAAGTAAGATGGGTAGTAAAATAAGGATGTAGATGCGCAAAGAGGCATAAAACAGTGAAAGGAAATGCCTGGCGGGATGCGGAGGTTGAATCCTCCGCAGCAAGAAAGAGGAAAGCTTGGCTAGATTATGTATCATCTTTGCCCTTAAATGAAAATATGAGAGAAAAGAAGAAAGAAATATACCATCTGTGCAAGAATAAAACCAAGGCTTTAGTGAAAGAGAAGCTACATGCTTCTCTTTATGGATGAGATCTAATGGTCGATACGAAGCTTGAAAAATGGAAAATCAGCGGGAATTGATCTGAACACAGCTGAGATGATCAAACTAGGTGGCACTTATGTCCGGTTACTTAATCCTTTGAGTATTACTACCTCCTCTGCTGCCGACACAGAAACTCCTTAAGAGCATACTGGTCAGCTCCCTCACATCTCACTCATCACAACAACCCTCTACGAGTTTGTTATTTGACTGCGTTTTCTGTGTGGTAGAGGTGAGCGTAGGTCCCCAGACAGGCTGCTTTGATGTACCCTACCTCTTTTACTATCTACCTAGCACGCAATAGTCGTGGCGTGAATAGTATATTTAGTTTCGTAAGGTCCTAATTCATGCAAGAAGTTTCTAAGCGGCAATTTTTTTTTATGTATACGTCGGGAGGTATGACCTGAAGGTACTTCACCAGACTGGGTAAAATTTTCAGGCTGCTTTGATGCGGCCTACCTCTCTGAAAAACACCCAGATCAAAACAAACAGACATGTTCATGCACACAAATGTTTGTCCGGTGTGGGAATCGAACCCACGAGGTCGGTGTCAATGTAGCGCAAAAGCGTGTTTCACCACTGCACCAACGAGCCCGTGAAAATCCTCTAGCTAAGATTACTGCCGACCAAGGTCGGACAGATTTCTTGGACAACGGATAACCGTTACTATACAGCCTTACTATACTATACAGCAGTGACCAGCATCTTTGAAACAAGAGAGGTAGGGTGCATCAAGGCAGCCCGTCTGCGAAAGTACTTCCACCTCGCAGAAAACCGCAGCCAAATAACAAACTTTGAGGTTTGTTGTGTTCCTGAGTGTGAGCGAGGCGCCAGTAAGCTCCTAAGGAGTTGCTGTGTTAGCAGCAGAGGGGGCATCGCGCGATACTTAATATATTACAAGCGTCCATAGGCTACGGTAACCGCTTTGCATAAGGTCGGTCGTAAGCTTTCCGACGTTGTATAAGAAAAAAAAAGAACAACGCCTGAGGGGCCCCTTATAATTTTATATTTTGAGACCCTCATTTTAAAATGTTCCGCATTTATTCACCATTTTTATGACGATTCCGCATTAATATAATACACAGAATGAGAGCAAAAAGGTCACAGTAATGCGTTCATGTTTACATAACAATAGACAGAGAAGAAAGTACGGCTGCAAGTCATAAGAAAATGGCGGGAAATTAATGTCGCATGGCAACTGTATTATGAATTTCTAAGTTCAGGGTAAAAATTTGAGTATAATACTCGTACTTTTTAAGCTTTATTATCTATAACTTCACATCAACTTCCTTTCGGGGTAGGCAGAGGGAAGAGAACACCACATGACTCGATCCTTACAAATCTCACTCGCTTCTTTAACGTTCGTAGCTCTTCTTATGCACACACGCCAACTTCTGGTGCTCCTGACATTACCTTCTGATAAAACATGATCGGTTTGTTCGTTCGTACCTACGTTCTTCTAATTTCGCGTTGTATATCTGTTTTGTGATTCTTTCTTATTACATGTCCGAACCAGCGGAACATGCTTTTTCGTATTATAACACTCTTGTTAGATATGTTTAAGATACATTTCATTAAATTATGGTGTTTATAATATTTTTCCATTTTTTTTTTTTTCAAAACACATCAGTAATCTACACACATCAAAATGAGTTAGAAGTTAAAAACAAATTATACACTTTTTCAGTGTTTTCTTTTTTTTCATCTGTTTTTCTTTTTATTATTGTTAAACAATCGCTATCGTTTGTCACCTAATACCCATGTTGACAACATGTAAGAGGTGACAAAAAATAAAAGACACACTGGAGATTCCAGAGAATTGGGTTTGGCTTTCGATGGAACAGATAAACATGCTTACAAGTTTGTTTTTCGCACTAATAATATATTTATGAAAGATCGTATCGCCGTTTCTTCGAGATTATATTGGAAGAGATCGGGATTTCTATTATGTACGACTAAACTAATATTGCAAAGATAAAAGATATGTTTTTTTTGTTTGTTAATTTGTAATGAATCAACACACAAAGTAGGTAACCAATTTAAAAAAAAAACGGGTTGCACTCCGGGAGTGGAATTGCTTTATTTATCAGTATAAAAGTACTATCATGTATGTGGTAAAATACAATATTCATTAATTGCGCTATCGTACACAAACATGACAATTTATATTACATTAAAAATTTTACACTTCAGTACTTATAAAATTATTTTACATTAAAAAGTTTATCTCTTAGAAAAGTCAACTTTCATCCATAATTTCAACGACTCTTTCACCATCATCATTACCATCATCATCGCCAATCTCTAAAACTTAAACACACACGCACACTCGCGCAAACGCTCTACGCCGCGACCAAACAGCGATGTTGATAAACTACGGTGAACGAGTAAGCGCCAAGAATTTCATGGTACAACGTTTTGGTCGCGAGAAATAACGACCTAGCACTTCATGTTTTAATTGTTAATTAGAGGTAACTAATGTTTTAGCGCTGCAGCGAACTTAAGTTCTAATTCTCACCAAAATCTTACGGTCAGGGTCACGTGTCCTGACGCGAGTTTAACACTTTTTACTCATCCCAAAAAATGCACAACGCCGCTAAAGAAGTTTTCACTTCAATAAATCTCGTATTGATAGTTACGTTATCAGTAATATATATTTTATTTCTAAAATACATGAGTTTCCTACGAAAATTGCTATAATCTATCCCTAGGTAACGAAAATTTTCCTGCAAACTCAATATTTGGCATGCGCTATGAAAGCAATTAATGATACATAAAAACATGTACGAGTACTGGATAATTATAATGCTCATCATTACACTCAAAAAGTCCGCGAGACTATACGCCAACTATCATAGTTAAGTCAAATTTACCGCTTTTTTTTAATTAGTCAACTAAAGCACGGGTGGAATTTTTGACAAGTTCGGTGGCGCAGTGGTGGAACGCGCATTTACACTACTTTGATATCAACACTTGTGGGTTCGATTCCCACACATTGTTTAGTTCAACATTTATGTGCATGAACATGTCGGTTTGTCTTGGTCTGGGTATTTTCTATGTATAATAAGTAAGTATTATATATATATAAAAAAAAATGTATTTACGTATGTTTATCAGATGTCTAGTACCCTTAACACAAGCTTCGCATACTTTGGGGCTAGATGGCGCTGTGTAATTTTCCCGACAATATTTATTTATTTATTTATTAAAAGATTAATATCATGATATTAAACCATCATCAACAATTTTTTTTTCTAAGAATTGCTGTTATGTTCTATTTGTTAAGTATTACTTATCTTACTTTCTATCTATGCATGCGAAGCCGAGGCATGTCGCTAGTATATACATATAGATTGTGCTCCAAATTTATACTTTTTTTGTAATTTCAGCATATTGGCTGCGCTTCGCCTGTTGGTAAACGGAAGAGGAGCCCAAATCGCAACGGCAACAGATAATAGGCTACACAATGTCTCGTCAGTTGACTCTGCCATGCTGGCCCGTAAGATGCTTCTTCACGCTTCAATTGAAGGATCCCATATTGTAGGTAGGAAGAAACACATGTGCAGGCAAGGCGTTACAGTTTTTGATGGTAGGACAGAGATAGGAGTTGCCGATCTTTTTGGTACGCGAAGAAATTCTCTCAACAGTGGAACAATGACATCGCAAGCCTGCACGTGTCGTTCTATGACGGAAAGGAGAGGGTCGGATAAGGGAAAACAGTTCTCCAGAGCACTCGCTATGGTAAGAGCGGTAAAATACGCTTAGCGAGCCAATGTCCCTACGGAATTGAAGAGGTTCCAGGTTTTTAGTAACCTCTTTGGCGGTTATTATATTAAAGTATAACCCGTCGCTGCAGCCTATCGAGAGCCTCGTGAAGATTTTATGCGGAGCCGTCCCAGAGATGCGAGCAGTACTCCACGCAGGTCCGAACCCGAGTTTTATAAAATAGACAGAGCTGGTCCGGCGTAAAGAACCAGCTCACCCTGTTCAGGACTCCTACTATACATGGCATAAGATATAAAGTTTAAAAAAAAGACTACCTGCGAAAAGTAAGATACCTAATCTGAATCTGAATAAGAAATTTGATACTAATCTTTAGAAACAGTCAAAAGAATTTCTCGGTTTCGGTAATAGAATGAACGTCTATTTATTAAAATGAAACGAAACAAGTCTGCGTGACTAAAGCACAGTATGCACAGTTTAGTTTATTCACAGTAACTCATTGTTCGTTTACACGTGATACCGTAAGTCAAGTCAGAGCTATTTTTGAAAATGGATAAAATTGAACATCGTGCAGTGATAAAATACCTGAATTTGAAAGGTTTAACTCCAAAAGCTATACATGAAGACATGTCTCATACTTTGGGTGAGTCCGCTCCTTCGTATGTGACTGTTAAAAACTGGGTGGCAGAGTTTAAACGTGGTCGTGAGACCATTCAAGATGAGCCCCGTAGTGGCCGGCCTTCGACTGCTTCCACTGATCAAAACAAAGAAAAAATCTGTGATTTAATTTTATCTGATCGAAGATTGACTGTCGAGGAGATAGCTAAGACTGTAGGCATCTCATCTGAGCGAACACATCATATAATTACTACTGAACTTGGATTCTCTAAGGTGTCTGCGCGGTGGGTACCGCGACTGTTAGGCTAAGAACTTTTCAAATGACCCTCGTAAAATGAAACGAAACAAGTCTGCGTGATCACCATAAGAAAATAGTATACCTACTTCAATTTCAGAACATGACTTTTACCACCATCTGGGTCTAGGGCACATGGTTCGAATCCTGTGCATGTACTACTAAATTCGTGTTTTCGTACATGTACGTAATTATCACTTGTTCGACGACGAAGGAAAACATTGTGTGGCACCCCGCCAGTTAAAGAAATTATACGTCGAAAGGCGTGTGATCTACCCTAAGAAAAGTCTGGTTTCCCCCCTGGCTCTCTTAAAAACAACAAGATCAACAATAGACGTATCCGCATAGCACAATATAATTCACCTACTCTTATTTCCAAAGATGTGTGACTTGCCCTAAGAAAGGTCTTTTTCCTCTGTATTGTTGATAAAAGATAAAATTCTTTATTTCCTTTCCTATTGGGTCCTCGCGGACACTTAGACACGTATTAATTTTTTTTAAATATAATCTTATTGTAACTTATTTAATTCTCTTATTTAACTTTTCCTTTTTTAGGGTTCCGTACCCAAAGGGTAAAACGGACCCTATTACTGAGACTTCATTGTCCGTCCGTCCGTCCGTCTGTCACCAGGCTGTATCTCATGAACCGTGACAGTTGAAATTAACATAGATGATGTATTTCTGTTGCCGCTATAACAACAAATGCTAAAAAACAGAATAAAATAAATATTTAAGGGGGCTCCCATACAATAAACGTGATTTTTTTGCTCGTTTTTGCTCAATATTGATAACCGCAACAGGTAGACGCTTGAAATATTCACAGAATATTTAGTTATATATTGACCTTAAAAATAAATAATTAAATTAAAATAAAACAAGTATTTAATGGGGGCTCCCATACAACAAACGTGTTTTTTTTTGCCGTTTTTTATAGATAATGGTACGGAACCCTTCGTGCGCGAGTCCGACTCGCACTTGGCCGGTTTTTTTAAATCTACTAGCATTTCGGAAATGACCATAGACGAAGAAGAAATGGTGAAAGAAACTCGCCGGAACTTGAGGTCGACGGCAGTCGCTCCATGTAAAAATCCATATTTTCGCCAAATCCTTAAACTTAGGTAGCGAACCACGTTAATCCTAATGAATTAAGAAACGGGATAAAGCTAAGAAGATAACAGAACTGACATAGGATATGCCTCACGTATGTTCTCAAAAACATTCGCTGGGTCTGTTAACAGTTAAAATTACATAACAGTAAAGAGGACGCATTAGATACACTCACAAATAATACATAATTCATAATAAAATCTCGTAAAGCGCTATCTAGCGGCGAGAGTTGGAGACCTCGAGGCTAGATGTCGCCACCTCATGTTAAATTCATCGCTTCGACGAGAAACGCGTCCAAATTGTAGATACTGCGTCGTCAGACTTTTTGATAAGGGTTTGATGTTGCTGTTTTTTAATTTATTTTGTTTTCTGTTTGTAACGAAATTTCACGGTAAAATTATTAACTTGCTGATAGTAATTTTCGTAATCGTACAGTCGATGCCGGTTTTAAGTATAAAGATAACTATGAGTTTCGTTTCGTGAAACTCATAGTTATCTTTATACTTGAAACCCGCATCGACTGTACGCACGTGAAGGACTCTAAGCCTATGAAAAAGAAAGAAAAGTAACATACAAGAAAATAAAGAAGGCTCTGATAAAAGATCATTTTAAGAGAGGTATGGCACATCAAAGTACCTCGACTGAGGAAGAACCTCCATCTGACAGAAAGCTGCAGCCAAATAACAACTCCCTGGACAGTCGTTTCTTTCTGTGCACGAGTGAAGTCACCAGCCAGCTCCTGAGGAGTCGCTGTGTTAGCAGCAGAGGTAAAAAATAATGTATTGCAAGCGTTCATAGGCTATGGTAACCCCTTTACATCAGGTAGACCGTATGCTTCTATGCCTTCGGACGTTGTATATAAAAAAAATGTATGTTTGCTCATTTTGTAAGATAGATTTCTATACAACGCATATGTACATAGTCCGCCATACTTTCTGCTACAAATGAACATGCATTTATTTTTTATGAAGTAATATAATAGAACTTATATGTACATACGAGTATTTATGGAAATGTCAGCAAAAAAAAAAAAATCTATTTGAAATGGCCACCTTTGGGATTGATACAGACCTTAATCTATTTGGTCATGAATGTATGTATTTATGCACTGTTTCCATGGGAAAATTAGACACTGCTTGCTCCAGAGATTTCTTAAGAGACAGAATGTCGGTGTATCGTTTCGAGCAGGCAATGTCCTAAGGGGTTCAGGTCTGGGGTCAGAGGGTCAGTCTTCAGCTCTTATAATGTCCGAATGATTGGTTTCGAGCTAGGCGCGGGTAGATCATGCCTTGTGACCAGATTGAGAGTCCTGCTGGAAAGTCCACGGTACATTTTTTAAAAGTATATTACTGAGAAGTTTCACAACACGATCTAAGGCAGACTCTTGATACGCTTTGACTGAAATCTTCACACCTTTTTAACAAAAATGAAGCTTTGTAACTCCTTGATACGACACTCTCTACCAAACTACTATAGACGCAAAATGATGAGCACGTTGTTTGGGCGGCTTCTTTATAACTGTATGTGTACACTTTATCATTTTGCTTGTTGCAGTGCTCTTCAATCGCGCGTTTTTTTTAGCAGTAAAGAGGATATTTCTCTGCCTTTCATCTGCGTATCGGAATAGAAGGCGTTTTGATCGGTCCACTCTCTTCAACTGTTGATATTGATTTAAGGCATGTCCTGTATATCGATGATAAGCCCCGAGCTTGAAATCTTATTTTATTATACGCGACAGAGTCCTAGCGGGAATGTTAATTTACATGCAATTTGATGTAACCTGCTTTGTGTGCTTCCGCCACCAATTAGTTCATGCGGCCTAGCGCCGGGCGGCACCCATTCACTACTCTTAGTAGATGCAACTTGCCGACGCTGCCATGGCTGCTCCGGTAGTCTCTGCCTCGGCTGCTGCGGTCGTCCACCACCTGGAACAGAAACCGCATGGCCCCACCACCGTCGCTATCACGGCTGGCCTGGTCGTCGCTGCGACACGTGTTTTTCCTCTCCACGAGGCATCATTAGGCGCTGTAGACGTTAATCGTACGAATACATGCTACAAGTGACAAATCCATCGTAGTGCCGTCCTTATATTGAATTGAGGGTGGGGGTGGATGGTGTGAGCGAAAAGATATTTAATAGTGGGGAATTGTTTACGTCGGTCTGTTTGTTCATGAGAGTAATTTTAGAATTTTTATGTTGATTAATTTCTAATTGTTCCCTAATGTTTAGTTTTAAACCTTTGTCTATGGTGTGTAAAATTTGATATACTTTAGTGGGGGATAAATTATGTCCTTTGTCCTATGAGATGCTCGGCGAATTGTTTTTATACGTCGATACGTGTTCGTAAAATCGTGTGTGAAAATTACGACCATTTTCACCGATATAAACGTGTTCACATTCATCGCAGAACAGCTTATAGACGCCGGATTTTTTATTGGACGGGATTTTATTTTTAGTGTTACAATGTGATTTAAGTGAATTACGGGATTTGAGAGCAATATGTATGTTATTTTTTCTAAATATGTGAACTATTTTGTCAGTGATTTTTTCCAGGTATGACAAACTCGCAGTGTATTTATTTGTCGAAATATATGGAACCGCGTACAGTAGTCTGTTAACGATACTATTCGTACTTTTACGCAATAATTTATCCATGGTAGATTTGGAATAACCATTTGACTTTGCGATCTGATATATTACATCAAGTTCTTTGTTGTAATTTATACTTACTTAATGGAACGCTCGTCAAACGGTATATCATAGTTTTATACGCTGCGAGCTGCCAAGGATGGCTGGAGGACGCGGTTGTTAATTTCCCGCGATATTTTTTTTTGTTTCCTAATGGTGTTTGTGTGAATTCTGGCTTTAACAGCATTAACAGACTTTGTAGTTCTAAAAGCACGTAGTCGACCCCATCTTTTATGGTCTTCAACAGAGGAAGTGCTGATATATCTGTCGATAGTACGATATACGAACATACGGCAACCAAGCTTTCGAAGTGTCTTGAAAATGACCGACGGTTCCATTGTGCAAGACAACCACTGCAATCCTATTTTCTTTAACATCCCATTCCATATTGCAATTTGATAATAAACACAAAAAAAATATGTAAAACAGCGGGAAATCGAAAGAAGATTTTAACATAATAAACAAGTTCCAAATTCAAAATAATTAAACAGTTGAAAAAAAGAAAAGTTTCTGTGTAATAGAATTTATAGCCAGACTAGTTATATAACACAGGCAAACATTCGGGCCACCCGATGTATAGTGATTACAGTAGCTTCGATCGTTTGCGATACAGAAAGTATCACTTGCGCGTTGCCACCCCAGCTGATAAATGATATATATGTAGCTACAACACCAATTTGTATCCCTCGATTTTGTTACCATTAGTTTGCTGATCTGAATTGCCTCCTACTATAAAAGCATATCTTTAAATTTGCAAGTGCAGATTTTTGAAACAGTACAATTATCACACCATCCGAACTGCAAACACTAGTTACAGGAATGAAAAATGATTGTATGAAGACAGGCTTACAATTGAATGAGAAGAAAACCAAGATAATGGTATTTGAAAGAGAGACAACCAGAACGAACACTAGGATTACGGTCGATGATGTAGTGTTGGATGTAGCAAGTAGATGAGATTGTATATCTTAGAAGCACTTTTAGCAGCGATGGAAGGTACACCGCTGATGTGTAGAGACGAGTGAATGCAGGAAACAGCGTAAATGGAGCGTTGGGTAAACTTCTGGGCAGCCGAAATCTAAAATAGAAGGCACTGCTCGCTGTACACAACGCGGTGTTAATCCCAACGCTAATATATTGAAGGAAAGCTGGGTATGGAAGAAAGAGCATGAAAGTAAAATAAATGTGGTCGAGATGAGGGCACTGCGGCGAAAAATTTGTGACGTAACGCTTGCTGACCGCGTTCGTAATCATGACCTAAGAAAGAGAGCTGGCCTGAAAGAGTGTCAGTGTTAAGAGAAGAAAAGGTATGTTCCGTTGGTTCGGACAAGTAGAAAGAATGCAGGATAAAAATCAAATTTCACGCGAATCCCTAGTCATCCCACAGCTGGACTTTACGCCTCTTTTCAGTCGAACGAGGGAGTAGGAACATACTCAAACACGTTGTTTAACTGCGGATTGGCGGAGACCATGATTTTAAGCCGAAAGTCACTGATTTGACAACTGTTATCTATCAACAACTGCCGCAACATACCCTCCGAAGCTCGATTAATATAAAATAACAAGTGTATAAAATGGAAAGGAAGAAATAAGTAGTACCAAGACAGGCTTATCCCACTAAGATTTCGCATCTCAATAGCATTTATTCTACTTTAATGCTGTCTCTGCCATACGCAACTTTCACTTCCATTAGCGTTGGTGTTAGCACCATGTTGTGTACAGTGAGCTGTGCTTAGATTTCGACTTCCGAGAAGCTTACCCAACGCTCCATTCACGCTGTTCCCTGCACTCACTCGTCTCTCCACATCAGCGGTGTACCTTCCATTACTACTGAAAACGCTTGCAAGATTCACAATCTCATCCACCAGATGATAATATAGTGTTGATACAAACACTATATTATCATCTACTTTTTTTTCATTAATCCTGTATACTTTTAGTATTTTTAGAAATATATAGTACGTCTGTCATAGACGTATTTTTATTTTCTATAATATATTATTATAAATTGTCCTGCTTTACATTATGCGATGAGATGAGCAATATGAGATGCTTGCTCTCCTGTAGGTTTACGAGAGTTTTAACAGCTTTGCAGCACTAAATCTTCCCCTATTGAAAGTCAACGAGATCCTTAATCCCATTGAATGGCAATATGACCTCTTGAGATCCTAGACGGACGGTATAAAGGGTATTGATAGCTTTAGTAGAAACCTACCTTCTGACCTTATCTTGTTTATATGCTCTTATAAAGGGGTATCAGGTGTTAAAAAGCAATTTTCAACCTTTATTGAAGACAATTATTTAGATGAGTACACATAATCTCACACCGTCAGCGTGTAATTAATTATATATCAACGAATCTTACATAAAATGTACAATTTACTTAATTTCAGTTAAAATCAACTTATAATGCAGTGTTATGTGAAGAAGAGATCTTATAATGAGTTGCAATGAGTGAACGCTGACGATTATTTGCGGCCAATGATATTTGTACATAATTTTTTCTAACACCTCTGGTCTGAAAGCTACATTCATACAACACTCATTTTCTTACATACATAATATGCACACACACACACAGAGAGAGAGAGAGAGACTCTCTTTTTCTCTCTTACACAACATATTTATTCACACATTTAGGTACCGAGGTACTCATATATTCAGTTATAATTGGTTACATATTAATCTTCACATAATGCTATATAAAAATTTCAAATATTTGGATGACAAATTGTGCTTTGTATGAAAACAATCAAGAAATATAATATAATATTACTAATAATTTAAGTTTGTATTATAATCTAAGTTTGCATTTGTACCACTTCATATGTAGGTATGTTGTAATTTACAATTGAGATTTTTTTTCACAATAAAACTTATAATATGCCCTGCTACACAATTTGGCTTTAATAGTAGTTTTAAATTTGTATATTGACAATTCTCTTATATTGCTGGGAAGTTTGTTATAGAACCGTATACATACATTGCCCCATAAAAGAATTACTTATTTTGTGGAGACGGCTTGCATGTAACACAAGATTATGGTTCCGTATTATTTAATTGAACATTTGAATAATAATTATTATATGTATATAGTCGACTGTATAAATACCACAGAGCAGTGGTATAGTAGTGGGTAAAGAACCGGCCTATTGACCCAGAAAAATATGAATACATAAAATATTGATAGGAATTCAGCTAGTGTGTGTATGTGTGTGGTCCTCGGTTTCAAATCCCGGCATGTACCACTAAATTCGTGTTTTCAGATTTTGTATATATTTGTAATTATCACTTGCTCGGCGGTGAAGGAAAGTATTGTGTGGAAACCCGCACACGCAAGAAATTATATTTCGAAAGACGTGTGTAACCTGACCTAAGAAAGTTTTCGTTTTCCCTGTGGGTTGTTGGAGGTCGGAAGGCAGTCGCTCCATATAATAATAAGTATCTTTACCAAATTCTTTGACTTAAATAGCGGACCCCATCAATCCTAATGGATTAGGAAACGGGCTAACGCTATGAAGGGGAAGTAGTTGGCTGTATAAATATTACATCACGTAATATACATAGTGCAAGCAATCTGTAAGTATTACTTAAATTGCTTGAGGCTATTTTATATAATAATAAATAATTTATGCGTCTTTAGTAGAAAACAAGCACATGACACATATAATATGACGATTCAACCAGAAAAAAAACGAATATGATGAAAGAGAATTTCGCTACATACTTAACCACTCGATTGGGGAACAATTATCATTTTACAGGAGAATTAAAGAACCAGTGAAAATTCAGTCAATCGAAAAGTATCTAAGCATTTCTTGCATCAACGCACGTGTCTGGCAAGTTATATTATTTTTTTGAAATGTGGAGACCTAAAAAAAACTTCATTTCCTGAAGTAACTTCAATTTCCTTTCAGCACACTTTGTGCCCATAATTACATGAAAGAAAATGAAATGCAAGTCACGTGAATATAGTGGCGCCATCTATGAACTATCTGTTGAAACTTTTCTTTTTCCGTAAAGCTGGAGTTTAGGTTTCAATTTGTAGAGGTCGCTTTACGAAATTAAAGCAAACCCTTTCGGTACGGGTGATACGTCGTTGTTATCGCAACACGTCTGTTGCTCAAATTAATGATAGGTGTCGCTGTTCGGACAAAAAAAACGTATGTATACCGTATTCATTGGTCTTGATACAAAATTTAAACATACCATAAAAACGCATTATAAAGAAATATTACAAGTGTCGCTTTTTATCCCGGAATAAATTTTCATTGAACAGAATATTTTATGAATGTTTCATAATTGCTAATAAGTATTTTAAAAGACTAACACTAATATTCATATGTTCTAATAGAGAGCATATACCATATCTGCAACAAATTTTAGGTGACTAAACATACAATGTATTCTAATATAATAGTTATACAAAGAGAACAAGCGATGTATATCTATATAGTTATATTCATACGCCAGCGATCCTACCCCAGGATCCTTCGCACGAGAAAATAGATAAAAAAAAAATATTAGTACTTCATTAGGGCAAATAGAACAAAACGACAATTTCTTATGAAACTATTTAGTTGGATAAAGATTAATATCGTGATATGAATGTCATCATCTTTTGATTCCACCCGTGTATTTCGTACCGATTAATTTGAACAAAAATGGTTATTGCGACTTAAAATCAGAAATGAAGATATCGGCTGTAGAACTGAGATAACCGAGATATCCCAAAGGATAAGGAAGCTGAAGTGTAGTGGCCCAGTCACATAGTTCGTAGAACCAACAACACGTGTGGAAGAAAGATTCTCAAATGGCGTCTCCGTATACGCAGTGAGACACCTTAAGAGTTTTTTTGTTGGTGAATAATAGTCGATATGATAATGATGATGATATCTGACTTACCCCAGAGTCTTGGTACTAATCAGCGGAGTCTTCAAGCTGAGGAATCCGTTCAACCTACTGGTCTTTTCCCGTACACCATCGTTTGACGACTGGTCCACTCTGAAATAAAAGGTTGAATGTCAAAATATTTACGAGGAAAGTGTGGTTAGTAATGCTATTTTGACGTCAACGCTTCTGAGTTCGATACCCACACACGACTTACATTTTCGGCAATAAAGAAACCGAAAAAAAAACAAAATTATAATTCATATTTTATTAACTAAACTTTAAATTACATTGATGACCGCCCCGATGTGTTGGAGCAAAGTGAGGTCGCGTCATCGTCACGTAGACCCGCTGGCCGCGCAAAGTGGTACATCAGCAGTTTATCTGGATTGCGCAAATCGACCATGTTGTTACCAGGAAATAGTACCGTGTGCAATGAGGTTTTGGATCAGCGATATGCATATGGGCTGGTCGCATAACTCACGAGAAACATTTATGTGTATAAACATGTCTGTTAGAAGAACGAACAGCTCTTATTGGTTAGTTCATGGATAAACATCACGAAACTTATCGGCTTATTGGTCAAAATATCCTCCCATTGGTCAGTAGGCTCAAATCGCTGAGGTATTTAGACGCTAAACGTTTTTACGAGCGCGCGGTGCCTTAATGAGCAGTCCAGTATTTTATTCATTTGTGTCCAGGAACGAGGTAACCATCGCAATATAACTTCCACGTCTCACAGATATATTACGTAGGTTACTACGATAAAGGATGACCCTTTCACACACGAGTATATTCTAACAGGCCCGGTGGACGAGTGTTTGCTTTCTGAGTGACGTAATGTGACCTCAATTGTATCTGCAACTTGATTTAATCTGCTTTGTGCTTTTCCGCCACTAAATCGGATTAGAT
The DNA here is from genome assembly GCA_947507595.1 of Pyralis farinalis. NCBI lineage: Eukaryota > Metazoa > Arthropoda > Insecta > Lepidoptera > Pyralidae > Pyralis > Pyralis farinalis. The sequence goes on from OX382263.1 coordinate 7,933,078, forward strand.
CAAATTCAAATTAAATATTCTTCATGGTGGATCATAGATGTACAATATTTTTATAATCATTTATTTAGTTAAGTAGTTTTACCGAAGATCTTATGATAATAAGTTTCATTTATTCCTAACATTCAGCCTACATGTAAGCGTGCAAATGTTTTAAATAAATTTAAGTTAAGTTAAATCATAAATAAACAATATCTGATGTCAAGGTTTTAAAGCTAAAGTAAATTTATATTTCCGTCAAGTGCATGTGTAGTACATATACATTATTGTCGCAAAAAAAGTTTTTTTTTTGTTTTGTGATGGAACTACAAATTTACGATTTTCGGATTTTTTCCTTTACTTGAGCTACATGACATCGTTTCTTACCAAATTTCATGATTCTAGATTAACAGGAAGTACCATTGGTTTTAATTCCCTTGCGAGTGTCAAAATATCCGCATAAACGATTCATTTTTTGATTGCCTTGACTTAGAAGTTTGAGTTTTTTTACTGCTTGAAGTTCCAGTGAATCAGCAACCAAGCAGTGAGCTGGGTGTTAAATGGGTTTCTCAACGACTTTATGTCATCAAACAGATGGTTATGTTATATGGATATACACATATTAACGACGTACTTTTCATAAGTGTATTTATGACAAGGACGCAGATGCAGTATATTCATGATTCTTTCCCGTATCTGTCTATGGACTAATTCATTTCCTCCAGTAATCTGGGTGAGTATTGACAAAGACGCAAATATCAAAGTACATGAAAGGAAGGGGTTGAATATTTAGAGCTTTAAACTACGGTATGCAGCTGTCGTCAAACCATGCATTGCACATCGCTCGCATGAATTTCTTTTGTACTCTAAAAACTTTGTTGATGTCCACAGAGTTTCCCCAGTGTATCAATCCGTAACTAGGTACAGACGATACATATTTGTGATATGCAGTAAGTGCAGCTTCCAGAGAAACTGTTTGCTGTAATCTTTTAAGAGCGAATATAAATCTATTGATCTTACTGCAGATTTGATCTATGGGAGTCTTCTAGTGTAGGTGTTTATCGATTGTGATGCCAAGAAATTTAACTGTATCAACTTCGTCTATTTCCAACATTATTATAATTACCATGAATTAGTATAGAGTTCGAATTATAAGAGGTAAATTCCATTATCTTAGGACTTTAAATATTTACACGCAGATCATTGTAATTCATCCAATCAAAAATACCATATTTACATCCGACTCGAAAGTATCTTTGGTTTCGCATTTTATTATTAAGCTGGTATCATCAGCGAACAATAGACACCTTTGTTTAGTAACGTTGGGGAGGTCATTAATATAAAGACGAAACAGAAGGCGGGCAAGTATGCTTTCTTGTGGAACCCCTTTGTTACTAACTTTAATTTCCCACTTATATTTCTTTTTATAAACCGTGCTACCCATTTCGATTATTCTAGTGATATCTGTATACTGCATTCTGTTTTTTAAGAAAATTTTGATCCATTCGAACACTCCTCTTCTAATACCAAACAGACCAAGCTTATGCAATGGCTTTTTGAGATTGACGAAATCAAATGTAATAAAAAAGGTGAAACAGACGAGAGTTGTCGAGCAGCCTTTTCCGAAACCATATTTGTCGGGATGAAAAGTGGTTGATTTCTTCAAAAAGTCACTCACATACATACATAGCAGTTTCAAGTATTTTTGAAAGAATAGTTAAAAAAATATAGGCATATAGTTATTTAGATTTATCGCCTTCTTTAAATAACGGTTTCACTACATAAATCTTTAGCTGGTTAGGAAAATCATCGTCCAAAAAAGTCTCATCAGCCTGTATCTACCCACAGTTGGATATAGGTTTACCCCAAAAAAAAAAAGATTGCTGTTTCATAAATATTATGGAAGTTAATAAATATTTAAAATTTTTTGAAATATGATATGCACTAGTCTGTCTGTTTAATGGGTCTGATGCATCATTTTTGAGCCTTAAATGTGCATGTAATAGTAAATTACATATAACGCCAAAATATTAACTATCTATGGTATCTGTTGCTTTTACTATATAGCTAACATTACAGCTAAGGTTGAACCTTAAATGAACTGAAATATTTGTAATACTTTCTCTATTGGTTAAGCTGTGAAGATGTGACATTTGATTGTGTAACCACACAAATATTTATATAGTATTATTAACCTCGTGTACGATTGTTTGTTATCCTAAATAAAATGAATTAGTTGCTACATTAACAGCAAGGTTCGTGAGTTCGATTCCTACACAAGGTAAGTATTTATGTGCATGAGCATATCTGTTTGTCTTGATCTGAGTGTGAACGAACGAGGGCGACACTCATTAGCTTAGCATCTATATGCTAATCCCTCTATATACATCTCAGCATATTGTAAAAAAATGTTATCTCAAATTGCCGTACTTTAGGGGAATTAGAGTCACGCGCCATAGCGCTGCCATTGCGGTAACTTACCTACGTGCCTTTAGGTTCAGCTCTGAAAATTTCTCCCATAAACGAAAGGTATGAAGACCGTTACAGAAAATGAAACTTTAGTGCTCTGAAACAATGGTATATTCTCGCATGCGCCACGTGCTACCTTCAGGCGTATTATAGTTGCTCAAGTGGGCGATATTGGACTTTATACGTTTCGAAATAGAGTTGCTAGTTAATTGGGTATTTCTCAGTTAACTTGGCAACTCGTTGTCACGGGCCAATACTAAAAAAATGTACAAGTTATTATAGATTTCGTAAATAACTTTAAAAGACAATAACCGAATCTACCACTGTTTAGCGTACAATATCCATTAAAATAAAATAAAATAAACTTTATTATATTAAAATCAATTTTTTATTCTTTAAAAATCAGTCCTCTGACTTGTCACCAAATCAGGATGGTCACTACAGATTAAATTAAGTACCACAATAACTATAGGAATTAATTATATAATTTGATTTATTAAAACAATTTTATGTCATTGTTAATAATACCTATTTATTTTATACAAATATTATTTTTAAAAAATTTAAATATTATTATTTCATAATTTGAAAAAAGTAAACTAAAGTTGGTCTTCGCATTTTGTGAACAGTTTCCCTGTCTATATTTTAAATTTCGCTCCACGTAGTCTGAAGGTTGAACAAAGGAAACTAGAAAGTTTGTTAAGAATATGAATACACGAGAAAATCAGGAAGCAATGAAGTGAAGTGAGATTAGCATCAAGATACGTAATAAAAAAAAATTGCGCAATATTACTACAATTATATAAAAGATACTCTTGATTCTGATGTATCAAAAGTGGATACCTTTAAAATTTAATTTTTGCGAATTCATTCATGTCATAAATGCTGTTCCTACTAAGTAGCTTATTCAATGCCTTCTGGAAGGTATTCATGGGTAGATCCTTCAAAGAGAAAAAAACTTAGCAAAAATACTTACAGAAAAGATTGTTGATTGATATGAGCTATGAGAATGGTACCTATACCTATATAAAAATAAGAGAGGCAAAACAACTGGCAAGAGAAAACGAAGTTTCGAATGAATATATAAGTGCAGTTTAAATTTCTGGCCTAACTTCTTCCTGAATCAGTGAACACATTTTTCACAATAAGTTTTTGGATTCATAAATTAATATATTAACAATAGACTTGAAGCAGGGAAGAAGAATTTATCACTAGAAAAGCAGAACAGAAATAATTTATGAATATAAAAACTATTGTGAAAAATGTGTTCACTGATTCAGAAAGAAGTTAGGCCTGGTTCTGCTACAATAAAAGCATTTACCATTGCTAATTATATCCTATTCCCCAATCCATTGGCCTTGGTGGGATCCGCTACCTAAGTCTAAGGATTTGACAAAGATACTGATTTTTAAAGAGAGCAATGGAGCGACTGTTCGTCAGACCTCCGCGACCCAGAGGGAAAACCAGATGATTCTTAGGCAAGGTCACACGTCTTTCGAAATATTGTTTCTAGGACGTACGAGTTTCCTCATGATGTTTTTCTTCACCGCCGAGCTAGTGACGATTACAAATTACAAATATGTACGTAAATCGGGATTCAAACCGGGGACCTGTTGGTCACTAGCCAATACTTTATCCACTAGGCTATCATTGCGGAGTTTGCAATATTAATATCATTGCTACGTCATTATCAGGGAGTGAATCCATCAGGTAAAGTAGATTGGTAGGTATATGTTCTATATTGAGTTTGCATCGTAGCTCCCTCTTGGGACCAAATTCAATTAACTCGTTACGCAACTGTGCAGCGACTCTGCGTGGTAGGGGCTACATACTAGCGGTAAGGCTAGGCTCAATTTATCCTGGCACGGAATGATATGCAAGAGATTTTAGTAATAAGTAGCATATAAACATAAGTGAGATTCAACTTTCAGTAGCTTCGGAGTTCCCGAAAATGCGCTAGATTACTCGGGAAGCGCTACGTTTTTTGGTCGGTGTCTTTTTTTATTGTAACCTTATTTAAAATATATTGTGTGTGATTTTTAACACTGTGTGGCCGGCAGTGGGAAACAGTTTGGGGCAAACTTATGTTATATACGTCACATGTCTGACTGGACATGCGGTACTGCTGGGAATTGTAATTCTGTTTACAGACAATTTTAAGAATTGTCGACAATCCTAAGCTTACACGTGTATGAGTTTAAATATACAACGCGAAAGTAGAAGCATGTAGGAACAGAAGAAGGCCAAGATTTGCAATGACCAAATTAATCATGTTTTATCAGAAGGAGGAAGGCAGAAGTCAGGAGCCCTAGAAACCATTGAGCGTGTAAGGACTGAGTAATGTCCTCGGTCCTCTCTGCCTACCTCGCAAGTGATTCGACGAGGATTTTATGTGATAGGCAGATAGATACTTTAACAGATGTTAATTTGTTTTAACAAAAGTGCACAGTTCAAATATGTACCGACAGATTAATATTTTCAGAAATTGAATTAGTGTATGTTCGTCTTTTTAGCATTATCCCGTTTCTTTTTCCGTTAGGATTGGCGGGGTCCGCCACCTAAGCCTGAGGATACGCCGAAGATACTGATTTTTACACGGAGCGACAGCCGTCATACCTACACAACCCAGAAGGAAAAGCAAACCTATCTCAGGTAAGGTCACACGTATTTCGAAATATAACTTCTCGGACGTGCGGGTTTGCTAGGTGTTTTCATTCACCGCCGAGCAAGTGATCATTACAAATACGTTCATAAATCTAATATAGTTCTGAAAAAGAGTGTCGGTGTTAAGATAAGAAAAGGCATGCTCCGTTGGTTCGGACATAAGAATGCGGGACGAAAGAATGATGAAACAGATATACAATGCAAAAGTGGAAGGACGTAGGAGCCGAGGAAGACCGAGACTAACCTATCATGACCAAATTGGTCGTGTTTTATCAGAAGGTGATGTCAGGAGCCCCAGAAACGGCGAGCGTGCATGAAAAGAGCTATGAATGTCACAGAAGCGAGTGAAGCATGTAAGGACCGCGTCTAATGGCGCTCGGTACTCTCTGCCTATCCCGCAAGGGACTTGACGTGAAGATATACATACATACATACGTACATAAATTCGAAAACACGAATTTATTGGTACATGTCAGGATTAGAACTGTAGCAGCCCTCGGCAACCAAAAGTGCAGTATAAGCGAATCCGTAGAATTTATACACACAATGCGAGGGCAAAGTCAGACGCCACGAGGTAATCGAACCGGCACCTCATATCGATGCATTGTACTCGCGTAACACATCTGTAACTGCTTGTGTATGTGAGAAATATTTGCAATAAAAGACTTGTTCCGGAAATCGTATTTATCATACTCTCGTAAACTCATACACTCGTCGAGACCCGTAAAGACACGTAGGACCAGACCAGACCCCTTACAGAACCGCGGGCCAGTTGGCAATAGACCGGTCATCACTGTTCTAGTGGCTCATCAGTAGTTTTTAATCGTCAAATCGATTTTAAGTAACATTTCTGAGCTTTGAAAATGTTTTCTCTTTGTTGTCGCTTACAGTAACATCCCGCCCTTATTTAAGATTGTTACAGTCTCATGAATGTAGTTAATTTCGCAACTTGGGACCATGGCTCCGATGAAATTCAGCGACTCATTATAATTTATAGTTACCTATACCACTTTAGTTTCAAGCAACTTTCGTAGTTAACATTAAAGAGAGATGTAAAACTGTAAAGTTACAAAGTACACGAAAGCTACTTAATAAATGTTAATTTAAAAATTAAGATTTCAGAGAGGTAAGGCGCATCAAAGCTGTCTGGGGAAGTACCTCCAAGTCTAAGGAGGTACTCAACAATCCTCTAGAGGATTGTTGTGTTCCAGCGTGTGAGTGAGGTCACCAGTAAGCTCCTGTGGAGTTAATGTGTTAGCAGCAGAGGTGGCATTGCACGAGTGATACTTAATGTATTACAAACGTTTATAGGCTACGGTAACCGCTTTACACCAGGTAGGCCGTATGCTTGTATGCCTCCCGGCGTCGTATAAAAAAATCGCCAAGTGCGAGTCGGACTCGCGCACGAAGGGTTCCGTACCATTATCTATAAAAACGGCAAAAAAATCACGTTTGTTGTATGGGAGCCCCCTTATATATTTATTTTATTCAATTTTTTAGTATTTGTTGTTATAGCGGCAACAGAAATACATCATCTGTGAAAATTTCAACTGTCTAACTATCACGGTTCATGAGATACAGCCTGGTGACAGACGGACGGACGGACAGCGGAGCCTCAGTAATAGGGTTCCGTTTTACACTTTGGGTACGGAACCCTAAAAAGACGTGGTGTTTTTTTTTCCAATCTTCACTCATTCCTCAAACCTTGTTCCTGCTACTACAGGAATACGTATGTCCCTTTAACTGAATAGGTTTAGAAGATGCTCTGTAACGCAGTTTAACTGTGGATTGATGGACTACAATGTTTTTAAGCCGCTCGAAGACACATACTAAGTTTAACGGCAGTCGTCTTACAGCTGGGATCGATGGCTTTACGTGCTCTCCAAAGCACCAAATATAAAATACTCCCATCCATGACGACTGCACACTGACACTGACAAAAACAATCTTCTTCTTCTTCTCAGCGTTATCCCGTTTCCTATTCCATTAGAATTGGCGGGGTCCGCTACCTAAGCCTAAGGATTTGACGAAGATACTGATTTTTACGCGGAGCGATTGCCGTTTGACCTCCGCAACCCAGCGGGAAAACCAGATTATTTTTGCTGGTTTCCTCACTCATATGAGTATCTATCTATTTATAACTTCACGCCAAATCCTTTTCTGGGTAGCTCGCTCCTTACATACCTCACTCCCTTCTTTAATATTCCTTGCTCTTCTTATGTAAGCCGGTTTCTACGGCTCCTGACATCAACTTCTGATAGAACACGACCAATTTGATCATGGTAGGTAAGTCTTGGCCTTCGTCGGCTCCTACATCCTTCCACTTTTGCATTGTATATCTGCTTCGTCATTCTTTCAGCATTTCAGCATGCCTCTTCTTATTTTAACACCGACGCTCTCTTTCAGACCAACTCTATTTCCACTTTAACGATATAAAAAATATCAATACAAAATTATGTTATCAACTTATGAACATATATTTCTTTACAATTACGACGCGTCAATTTATTGGTCGCAAAACTAAGTAATCGATTAGTAATCTCGCCCAAAATGACGTCTCATATAAAACTCATACAATGACATACATTGTGAAAAAAATTCGTATTTATATCGTATACAAGCTGTGCCCGCGACTTCGTCCGTATGGAATTTAACAAAGAAGTTATTGTTCAGTTTTAATTTTATTTATTTGATTTGATTATAAGTACCTAAATAAGCAGAGTAAAATAGCGAACAGCAAAATAATAAAAGATATGCTATGTATTATGTACTTCGTCCGCACGGAATAGTTATTTTTTTATATTAATAAATAAAATTTCTTAAATAAAAGTAGCCTAAGTTACTCCTTATTACATCAGCTATCTGCCAGTAAAAGTCCCGTCAAAATCGGTCCAGCCGTTTCAAAGATTAGCTCGAACAGACTGACAGACAGACATACAAAAATTGAAAAAATATTCTATTTGGTATATGTACCGTGTATACATCCATATGCATTTAGTGAAAAGCGGTTATTTTAATATTACAAACAGACACTCTAATTTTTATTATCTGTACCTATAGATGAGAATTAAGCAGCATACAGGAATATTCCCAGTAACTTACCCAAAATACTAAGTGATAAATTAAAAGCGAATTTCACAAATATTCCCGGGACCGCACATCTCGGCCTCACGTAAAAGAAAATACATCTAAGTGATATACATCTCTTACCAAAATAATTATTGAGGACATAACTTGAAATTGTAGGTTTTTAAGTTTGGTTGAACCATTGAGAATATATCAGGCCGAATATCAATTTTATTTATCCGGCACTTTCAAATACTATTAAGTACTAATAGCATGATTAGTAAGTTAAGGCTAAATTATTCCTAAAATGACTCATCATTCCCTATGTTACTGGGAGCTTACTCAGAAATTTACTGGTCTTGAGTAAGTTACGGGTAAGGTCCCATCTCTAGGTATAATAACTATATGGTTTCTTTATAAAACAAAAGCGAGTGTGTCATAACAATTCGACCTTCATATTTGTCAATATAATACGCTCAATGTTAGGAAAACAAAAGCCCAAAAGAACGTCGTCGGCAGATGGCGCCAGTGCGCTAAACGTGAGGGCGCAATATTGTAACGTGTGGTGTAAGTTACAAGCGTAATGATTTAAAACAATTTGCATTTAGTTATTAGGAGAAACTATAATAATTAAATACAATTTGGGTTTAATTTTTAGTACAAACAGTTATCAATGCAGTGATACGATTTGTGGAAAAAATAACAGCGTATTAACCGATTAGTTCTGTTTCGAAACCTGGTGTGGCCTTGTGGCGCTTGATTCGTATTTTCGGATTTATATATATATTTATAATTATCACTTGCTCAGCGGTAAAGGCAGCGACGTAAAGGTTAAATGAATACAGCCATAACGATCTGCTAGACAAATTGGTATGTCTGTTGTTCTTAAGTATCTATGTTCACTTATGCATTTTACTGGTCAGGTATTTATGTGAGAGATAAGTATAAAATGTTATAACTGAAAAGTACTTTTATTGCTCATTCGATATAGAACAACATTACACGAAATACAACGCAATTGCAGCGATTTAATTCTATCGGGGACGAGAGACGACGGTGGTGAGTGACAATTCACCGGGCCCGTTCTACATACAGTATGCTTTATAAGCATTAAGTCGCTGCATAACATATCTTTGCCTGGAATAATGGATGCCTAGTAAACTATAGTAATAAATAAGTCATGTAAGATAACACATCATGCCTGACAGCAGACAATTAGTGTAGAATAAAATTCACGACTGTAAATTCTATGATGATATCAACTATTAAGGAGTCCCCGACTTAATAGATAATAAACAACTTTTAGTTCTTAGTAACTTTCAGTTTATTTCGATATTAATTATCCGGAGCCTGTCAGTCGGGCGCGAAATACGAGCGGGAACTGTGTGTCGCCATCTGCGCCGCCTGGTGGCGTTCTCAGGCAACTCTACGCAGCTTAACGCTGCGTTCAGCTAACAGTCGGCCATTCTGACAATGCTGCTCGCCCCGAGTAGCTGGTGCTTTCGTTTCGATAACCACGATCAAGGTAAACCTGTATTTATGTGGAATTTGGGAAACAACCGAATGTCCCCAAATGTGCGGTAAGATCAGCTTCTTAATGCCGATTGTCATTCGACCTCTTAAGGTACGAATCATCAATTGAGACACAGCTGAATGCTCCCAAATGCGATATAAGATCAGCTTCTTAATGCCGATTGTCATTCGACCTTTTAAGGTACGACTCATTAATGGAGAAACATCTGGATATCCCCAAATGCGATATAAGATCAGCTTCTTAATGCCGATTGTCATTCGACCTCTTAAGGTACGACACATCAATGGAGAAACATCTGGACATCCCCAAATGCGATATAAGATCAGCTTCTTAATGCCGATTGTCATTCGACCTCTTAAGGTACGACACATCAATGGAGAAACATCTGGATATCCCCAAATGCGATATAAGATCAGCTTCTTAATGCCGATTGTCATTCGACCTCTTAAGGTACGACACATCAATGGAAAAACATCTGGATATCGCCAAATGCGATATAAGATCAGCTTCTTAATGCCGATTGTCATTCGACCTCTTAAGGTACGACACATCCACGCCTTAAGGTGGAAAATCCATAGATCTTATCTCATCGATCTTACCTAGAAAGGTGTAACATAAATGCACACCAGTGGTCTCTTAAGACGTCTGTAGTTCACCTCCTAAGGCGGAACATAAATGCATGACAGTGGTCTCTTGAGACGACTGTAGCCAACCTCATAAGGGGTAACATAAATGCATAACAGTGGTCTCTTAAGACGACTGTAGCCCACCTCCTAAGGTGAAACATAGTCTCAATAACCTCTCAGGGTAAGTAGTACTACATAAAACAACACATGTGAATATCACAACCTTTTATTACCATCTTTATAATGTTACGATCTAACACAAATCGATTTGTTCTTAATCCAATCGATCAAATCAAGTAAAACATTAAGCAAAATGTTACAATAACTCGTTTACTTTAATAATTAACACGACAAACAGTCAATAAGTAGGTACAACAACATGACCGGTTCTCAATCCGAATCACTTGGAATTGGCATTACAAAAGGCTTAAGCTTATCCCTAGCGTATACGCCCTCATAACGTCTACCTTGCTGTTTTACACTCTTTATAACAAAACGGTCGTGAGGTAATACCTTTGCGATGACAAAAGGTCCATCATACCGAGGCATTAGTTTGCCACTCCTAAGCCCCTTCCTTATAAGTTTCCTTTCTGCCAACACGTAATTACCGGGCTCAAATGAAGGGGCCACACGTCTAGTTTTGTCAAAACGCTGTTTAGCGCGTATAGCAGTGTTTCGAGAGCGCGTCGCAGCAGCGTCTCGCAGCTTTTCTAAATCAGCCTCGCGTGTAGGGACCAATATGTCCCCCGCAAGCCGTGGACGAAATCCGTAGAGTAATTCCGCTGGTGCTTTACCAGTGGTGTCATTAACGTTAGTGTTCAATCCTAATTGTATCCTTGGTAGATACTGTTCCCAATTACCTTAGTCCTCCCCAACATATGCAACTAGGGCATCTAAAATCGTCCGATTGAATCGTTCTATTTGGCCATTGGCCCTCGGACTCGCTACCGCGGTCAAAACATGTTTAATCTGTTGGTCCCGACAATACTTCTTAAACTCGTGACAATCAAATGCCTTACCGCGGTCGCTAATAATGCGACTTGGTAGACCAAATGTTTTAATAAATCGGTCAAAACATCCCAGTACCTTACAACAACTAGTGTCCTTAACGGCTTCAATCCAAATAAAGCGAGTAAACGCGTCAATAATAGCAAGAATGTACATTTTACCGCTAGGACTCTTGCAAAACGGACCAAGATGGTCCACATGGACAGTATGAAACGGTACGGCCACCTTTTCTATAGGGTGAAGTAGACCAACCTTACGACCCGTCGGTCGTTTGGCATACTGACATGAAATACATCCACGAACATACTTTTGCACGAAACGGCGCATGCCACTGAACCAATACTTACTCTTCATTGCTTCATAGGACTTGCCAGAATTGACGTGACCATTATTGTCGTGAAAGGTCTGTACCAATGACCACCGTGACTGTTTTGGTACTACAACCCTATTATGCCCATTCACTTTACGGAATAAAGTATTATTTTGGATCGAATAGTCTACGGCCAGTCCACCATTATTGCCCTTGGATTGTTCATCTTTTAATTGATCGATAGTGGCGCGTATTGAGTCGTCATCCTGCTGTAAACCCTCTATCAAATCTTTTTCGACACATCGCATAACTGAAGTGGCAGCCGGATTACGACTCAAGGCGTCAACATGCGCCATCGATCGTCCCGCCCGATAAACTACATCAAAGTCGTACCCTTGTACTTCGAGCCACCATCGATCGATACGTGGATTTAAATCTCGTTTGGCCCAAGTCCACCGCAACGCACTACAGTCGGTGACGACCACGAACTTAATGCCGCCCACATACACACGGAACTTCTGGAGGCTCATTACGACAGCGAGCGTCTCCAGTTCGCAACTATGATAACGTTGCTCAGCGGGAGTGGTCTGCCTACTGGCGTACGCTACTGGCTTCCACGAGTCGTCCGGTTGCTTTTGAAGTAGTATACCCCCGAGACCGACCTTTGACGCGTCGGTGTGAATCTGCGTCTCATATGCGGGATTATAGAGCGCTAACACTGGACGGTTAACCAGAGTAGCCGTCAAAGTGTTAAACGCATGTTGCTGTTCGGAACCCCATACCCACGGCTGATTTTTTTTTGTTAGTAGTGTAATAGGTCGGGCTAAGGTCGCGAAACCAGGCACGTACTTACGGAAATAACTTACAAGACCTAAAAACTGTCTCGCCTGATGTACGTTTTCGGGAATCCTGAAGTCCCTCACGGCGTTTATTTTATGTTCGGCTGGTTGAACCTCACCATTCCGTATCTCATGGCCAAGATACTCAACGCTACTCGTAAGAAACGAACATTTATCTAAACGTATGGTCATATTCGCGTTGCGAATTCTAGTTAGTACCGCGCGTAGATTGTCTAACGCACTTTTTTGGTCTTGAGCATAGATAAGAATATCGTCGAGATAGGCAGTTGCACATTCAAACTTAAGCGGTCCCAGAATACAATCCATCGCCCTCTGAAATACGCACGGGGCGTTAACGAGTCCGAAACTCATGCGCGTGTATTGGAAATGGCCATCAGGTGTTATAAATGCCGTATATTGTTTACTATCGTCACCCATCTGTATACAGTGGTACGCGGACATAATGTCAATACAAGAGAAGACACGTTGCTCAGACAACCTATCCAGCTGGTCTTGGATTAAGGGTAGGGGATATCGTTCCTTTTTAGTAATTTTATTGAGCGCACGGTAGTCGACGCACAGCCGCCTCTCGCCATTCTTTTTGGCCACGAGTAGTATCGGACTTGCGTACGGCGAATTAGAATGCTCGATAATACCTTTTTCTAACAGGTCGGAAACAATATTCCGAACAAGCTCACGATCCTGAGCTGACATGCGATATGGGCGGTAATAGATAGCTTGGTCACTAGTAAGCTCTATATTCATTTTGACTGAGCATTTACCTATTTTATTATTGTTTTCCGAAAAACAATCAGAATATTCACTGAGTATGCTTTCCAGCTGTATCAACACAGAAGGTTCCAGGCAATCACCAATTTTATACGACTCCTGACCCGACATGATAGTGGCACGAGCAACGCAGCAACCATCAGGGATAGTCACCGGTACACACTCGCGATTGATTATAGTTATAGCCGCTTGTCCGTCTAATACTTCCGTAGTACTTTTCGGAATAACGCATTCCGATCTAGGCTTACAGTACTCGGTGGAATGTACTTGTACAGCTCCCAAGACATCACTACATGACAGCACTATTTTATTTACACCGGGCTGTAATTTAATGTCGCGGTGTGCCACCAGCCTAACACGTTCGATGCTTTCATTTATATCAGGCATGTGAGATAAATAGTTCGCATTAAAGATTCGTAAAGCTGTAGGTGTTTTGATAACGTATACGTCGCTGTAGTCGGTAAATGGCTGACCTATAATTATACCAATATCCTGAGCGGTGTCAGGCACAATGTAAACCTTAATATCATCACATGTAGCTTCGTCAGCTGATATGCGAACGATTGACTCACCGAGGGGGACTATTTTCGAACCACCAAAACCGGTGATAATATTATTACTCGCACAGGCGCAAATTTCGAGTTGTAATTTTTTCGCTATGGACTCAGTTATAGTAACACACGTACTACCAAAATCTATAAATGCGTATACGGAGAGGTCATTGACCTTGACAGTCATATAATATTTGGTGTTACCTGAGACGTCCTTTATCGCACGCACTGACGGATTCGCACCAGAGTTCATGTTGTTATTGTTATGCGCGTTACGACTCTTAAGTTTCAAACACTCTTCCTTTACATGTCCTACTTTGTTGCAATATGAACATTTTCGTATTTTTTGATAACATTTGTCGTCACTGTGGCCTTGCTTACCACAAAAAGTACATATTTTTGAAACTTTGTCCTGTATATTTAATGGACAACGGGACGCAATATGCCCCCGTCTTTTACATGAATGGCACTTAATGCCAAAGGTACTATTTTTATCTTTCATACCGAAACGTGTTGAGTTATTATTATTAGTATTACGCACTGAAATAGGGTTATGTGTTATATGCAATGACGATAAATAGTTTAGGAGCGTGGCTGGGTCACGACAACCAGCCGATATTGCACCTACTTCGATCAGGTCACTCCCAATCGTACCTATGATAGCCTCCGCGATGAGGGCGGGAGGTATATCGCATGCATTACCAAGCGCTAATTTGTCGTAATAAAATTGTAGATAACTAACATTAGGCTGTCTAGTGACATTAACTAAATCTCGTAACATACTCAATTTGCTCTTATGGGATGGGAAAGCAGTTGACAATTTATTTTTAAAATCTAACCAAGATAGATCGATATCATTACGTTGATCATACCAACGCCGCGCGTACCCTTTCAACTTAGAGGCACAGTTATACATAAGAGTTTTCTCATCCCAACCATACATACTAGCGATTCCTTCTACTTTACGAATCCATATTTCGGTCGTGATCAAGGATGAATGCGGGTCAAAATCCGGGATAGGGTCACAACGTCCAACATACCTGACAGGTGTAGTCATAACCACCTGACCCACCGTAGGCGCACACTCGCCAATGCTCGCCACCTCGGCCTCGCCGCCGCCGGCGGCGCCGTGGAGCGGTGGCGCGGGCGGCGCGCTCTCCTTCAAAGGCGCCGCCGCCGCCCCCTCTGGTGTAGGCAATGAGGCACTCATGACCTCGCCGGGCGACGATGTGATGGTCTCAGACCTGGCACCATTATGAGTCGGTGCCGGTAGCGGTGGTGTTGTACTCCCGTCCTCCGATAAAAGCTGCCTGCGTTCGCGCCGTTTTCCTGCAGGCTGTAGCTGTAACAACGGCGGAGCTGGCCGCGGTGACTGCGATCTATCTAAAATTATGTTTTCTAGTGATCGCACTCTGTCCTGAAGTCTCCTGGTCTGGATTTCCTCGATCAGACGACGACGCAAGCGATTTTCTTTGTACTCGCTAGTTCGCTCGCGTTTTTTCTTGTGACGACCCATTATCACGCACGGCACAAGATATGAAATACCAACACTTGATAAAATTAATAACAAAAAATGAACAAAGTACACTATTTTACACGAACCACGAAAAAAAACTGTAACACTTTGATCAAGTCACGACAGGAATATCGGCCGCGCCGCGCTTGCGCGGTAGGTATTGTTCATTTAAACACGCGGACGCGTTTTTATCCCACTTTCTGAACTATTAAGGAGTCCCCGACTTAATAGATAATAAACAACTTTTAGTTCTTAGTAACTTTCAGTTTATTTCGATATTAATTATCCGGAGCCTGTCAGTCGGGCGCGAAATACGAGCGGGAACTGTGTGTCGCCATCTGCGCCGCCTGGTGGCGTTCTCAGGCAACTCTACGCAGCTTAACGCTGCGTTCAGCTAACACAACATTAAGCATAATATAAAAAGCAGAAGAGTTTGTTCATTTGAACTCGCTAATTTCTATAACTACTCGTACTAGTTGGATTTGAAAAAAAAAAATTGTATTTGATAGCCCAATTCTTGGGGAAAGTCTTGAAAAAAGGCAATTAAAACGTCTCTAGGGGCAAAGTCGCGAGAAACAGTTACTTAAGCATGACCAGTGTTATTTTACTGCCGAATAACTTTTACCGTTAATTTTTTCAAGCCTTCAACAAATCTTACTATATTTTACTAACAACGCCAATAAGTACGCTGTAACGTTATACGTGGTAACACCCCAGAATGAAACGCCAATATGATTTAGATACGGATAATATAAAGCTAAAGAAGAGGAAGAGAAAGGTCAAGACTTATCTACCATGATCATGTTTTATCAGAAGGTGATGTCAGGAGCCCTAGAAACCAATGAGCCTGAATAAGAAGAGTTATGAATATTAAAGATGTGAATGGGGTGTGAAAAGACCGTATTATGTGGTAGTCTTTTCCCTTTGCCTACCCTGCAAGGGATTTGGTGTGAAGTTATAAAAAGATATATAATGGAAGGTTTCTACAAAAACCTAGTCTAAGGCAACCTAAGCTGGGATGCAATATACAGTCTTGAGACACAAACTACTAACAAAATCTGACAATATACGAATGTTATAATTAGGTAGGTTTTTTAAGAACATTGAGGGTGTGGGAAGACCATTTTTCGATATAGTAATCCATTTGCGTGTGTCCCAAACCCAATGCCGGCGAAACTGTTGAATTTGATGTTTTGACGAGCTCGGTGGCTCAGTCGTGAATGACGCGACTTTGACACCAACGCTCGTGGGTTCGATTCCCATACAAGGTAAACATTTGTGTGCATGAACATGTCTGTTTATCTTGGTCTGGATATTTTAAGAGAGGTAGGGCGCATCAAAGCAGCTCGTCTGGGGAAGTACCTCCACCTCACAGAAAACCGCAGCCAAATAACAACTCCTTAGAGGGTTGTTGTGTTCCTGCGTGTGAGTGAGGTCACCAGTAAGCTCCCAAGGAGTTGCTGTGTAAGCAGCAGAGGAGGCATCTACAGAAATATATACGGAACGCTACACTGTGCGTGGACCGACATACCTGGTCGGCTTTTATTTTCATCTAACGTTATCCTATTTCATAATTCATTAGGATTGGCGGTGCTCGCTACCTTAGCCTAAGGATTTGGCGAAAATACAGGTTTCCTCACGATGTTTTTCGTCACTACCAAGAAAGTGATTATTACGAATATGTAAGTTCAAGCCAGGATTCGAACAGGTGCCCACTTGGCCAAAAGGCCGGATCTTTATCACTGCTCATCAAATGGCTCATGCTCAGGGCATGATTTATCTATAATTCTAAATGTAATTTCGCTGATTCTTATACTTTAGACCACACATACTGGAACGACATTACAAAAGCACGTTATAACCGGCGTCGCGCGTCGTTCTCTACGCAATGTGTGTAATTCCATACCGTTCTGTTAAATATTCATACTGATTGCATTAATATCTTATTAGTTGAAGTGCTTTATCAGAAAGTTGTGACGGGAGTCCCAGGAATCGGCGAGCGTGCATTAAAATAGCTATGGATGTTAACGTAGCGAGCGAGCTGTGTAAGGGCCGCGTTTATGGCCCTCGGTTCCCTCTGGCTATCGTGCTAGGTACGTGTCTTAAAGAAGTACCTCTAAGCGACATCTTTAAAAATGTTGCTTGATTGTTCTAATAACAGTCAGTAGTCAGAATAATAAGTCAGTAACATTTGGAGAAGCTACCTTATACAGACTATTTGGGGTTTCTTCCAAATTGGTATAAAGGAACACTCGGTGAATGGTGTATTTTTGACCGGATTTAAATGGATACAGGCATTTTTTAACAACTACTAATACAATGGATTCGATTTTTTTTATACAACATAGGGAGGCATACGAGCATACGGACTTATGATGTAAAACAGTTACTGTGGCCTATTAACGCTTGTAATATATTAAGTCTCACTCGCGCAATGCCTCCTCTGCAGCTTCCACAGCAATTCCTTAGGAGCTTACTGGTGACCTCACTCACACGCAGGAACAAAACAACCCTCTTTTTATTTCGGTGCGGTTTTCTATGAGGTACCTACCTCTCCTAACATCCAGACCAAGATAAACAGGCATGTTCATGCACACAAATGTTTGTCTTGTGTGAGAATCGACCCCACGAGCGTTGGTGTCAAAGTCGCGTCATTCACGATTGAGCCACCGAGCTCATAACTTTGGAATAGTATTAAACTGTCTTATCCAACAGTATTCGTAATGGTAATAAAAAAATTGTTTGCGCGGTAAGTAGAGAGAACCTAGCTCCATATCCTTATACACCTTACTCGGTTCTTTAACATTCATAGCATTATCATGCACGTGGGTGACTAGGGCTCCTGATACGTCCTAATGAAATACGATCAAATTGTTCACGATATTCTTGGCCTTCCTCGCCATTTTCGTGTTGTATGCCTGGTCTATGATCCTTCCTCCGGCATTCTTCCTACATGTACGAACAACCGGAGCTTGCCTTTTTTTATTTTAACACCGATACTCTTCTTCAAACCATCTTTGTTTTCTTTTTACTTCGATTTCGTCCGCATTCATACTACTTTCATGCTCTTTCTACCATACCCGCTATTGATTCTATAACTAGCAGTGGAACCATCATCGCGATGCGTATAGCGAACTGTGCTTTACTACTACCATGGTAATAAGTTCCCAACACCTCATTCACACTGTTACCAGTACTCACTTTTCTTTTCACATAAACGGTGGACCATCCATCCATTCCATCCCCACTGAAAAGTGGGGATGGAAGGTCCAAGCGCATCCAAGATATACAATTTCATCCACTTGTTCTAACACGATATCATCATCCTTAATACTTTCGTTCGTGTTGGTTTCCTATTGTAAATTTAGTTTATAAAGAGGTTGAAATGGGTGTCGAGATTTCAAAGTGCGACTTCTAGTTCAAGTACGCCATTTGATCGTAATGAAAGAGCTCCACTTTGCAAATTCCAATGCAGATTTACTTACATCGTGTAATTATCCACTGATAATAGAAATATAAAATACCATTCAAGCTAAAATCTGAAATAATTATAGGTGAAAAAATCTATGTAATTTTTACAGGAAAACCAGATCAATTTATCTAGTCCAGTTTTTTTAAAATCATCAGAAAATACTAGACTATGACGGTTATATCTGTTAGTGTAGCTTTTTTATAAACATTTAATATTTCTTTTTCTTTGTATGACATCGGTAGGCATACAAGCATACGGGCCACGTGATGTAAAGTGGTTACCTTTGCTATATCAAGTTCTCAGGACGTAACTGGTAAATTCATTCGCGCGTAGGAACAGTATATAATCAAGGGAGTTTTTATTGGACAGCAGTAATCTGCGATATTTCCCCAGACTGCTTTTAAGTACCCTATCTTTCTTAGCTTAGCTTAACGACTGGCATTTATCGATAAAAGATGAGACCAAAGGCTTAACATGCCCTCCAAATATGAAGGGTGTAAGTAATAGAGAAACGATGTGGTATATTTTACAATAGTAGCGCAATTCATCGCTACGAATCGGGAGGTAATGTAGAACGCGCAGTTCTGATTGGTTAGTTCACGGATAAAAATCGCGTGTCGCGTAAATGTCACCTTAGTCCTTCATCCACGGACGCTGCAAAGCATTCAAAACGTCAGGTTCAACAAAATAAATAAAACACGCGATACTTCCGTTAAAATTGTTTAAGTCAAAGTGAGAGGTGTCTTCAGAAATAACAATAATAATACCCGCAGGGCAGCTTGTATTGAGCTGTTGCTGCGTAACGACACCAAGGGTATCCGAGGGTTCCAGAGAGTCGATCAGGGCCTTCGTCTACAACGTGTCTTCATCGGTCGGAATGGAAACTCAAAGCTCGTAAGACTCTCAGCGCTGGCTTGCCTTCATTGGCCGTCCATAGAGGAGTTGATATAGCAATATGCTCTAGGAGCGGAAGTGTTAAAGGGCATAACGCCGCGAGTAACTTCTGAGAAAGCGCAGCACACCTCTCGACCACCTAAGTGGCTCACATCGATGTTGCCCCCGGCCGACTTACTCTGGAACTTCGGGGGTCCATCCAGTGAGTGGCAAGTGACCGGCTGCTGGAAGTAACATCACATATGATAGTTATGGTAGGCGTCTATCCCTCTTCTATCCAGATTTCATTTCAATGCCGTAATCTGTTCATGGGTATATTGAATCATTGATAGCTATTGGTACAGGTCACAGCGGGTATTCGGAAAAACCCAAAGCCACTGGCTTCCTGGAGAGGAAGCTACTTTTAACAGAATGAGTCTTTATGCGTTGTCAAGTTATTTATGAGATGAGTAAATCCATCCATATACAGCTCGGTCGAAGCTGCGTATATAGCGTGTTTCATTAAACTGACGCGCCATTGAGCTCTTCAAAATCCACGAAATTCTGTGATAATCCATCTCGCATGTCGGGTCCTACCCTTCTTTTTCCCCTAAACAATAAGATTGTGCTTTGTCAGGGTTTCAATTAATTAAGCTCTTGCGAACTTCATTATTCTTCTAAAATTTGACGTAAAAACTTAGTAATTAATTGCTTTCTGGCCAAAAAAATTATAAACACAACTTGCTAGCATATCCATTAATTCTTAGGTTCTCTAGCACCGCCGATATGAATAGTCCTATTTATTATTTCTATATAGATATAGAAATAATAAATAGTTTCGCAAGGCTTCTAACAAATATTTGTTAGGAGCCTTGCGAAACTTCTAGCGTGCACGAAAGGAGCCGTGAATGTTAAAGAACCGAGTGAGGTATATAAGGACTGGGGAATGTGGCGCTCGGTCCTGTCTAACTATCCCGCAAGGGATTTGGAGCAAAGATGTAAATATATAGATAGAGAGTTCATAGGTAATCACTTCACAGGTGGGCAGTATATTATTTGGCCTTCCGAAAAGAGCATGAGATAGGGAGTTGTTGCTTGGACGAAGGCGGATGGCTCTCCTTGTGCTAGCAAGTCAAATACTAGTCTATATAAATAAAAATATATGTAATTATTATTGTCCTCTGGACTCGAAAGCTCGACCTAAAGATATAGATAAATAAATGAATTTTTTTGGACAAATTACACCGCACCATACAGCTCCAACGTAACCGAAGCTTTTGTTATGAGTACTAAATAACTGATAATCAACCGATACATAGAAAATACACAGACCAATATAAACAGTCATGTTCATGCACACAAATGTTTGTCTTGTGTGGGAATCTAACACACGAGCGTTGGTGTCAAAGTAGCGTTACTAATTCTATCTATAACTTCATGCCAAATCCCTTGCGGGGTAGGCAGGGATGTCCGAGGGTCACGTGACTCGATCCTTAGACACCTCACTCGCTTCTTTAACATTAATTGCTCTTCTCATGCACGCTCGCCGGTTTCAAGGCTCCTGCCATCACCTTCTGATAGAACACGATCAGTTTGGTCATGGTAGGTAAGTCTTGGTCTTCCTCGGCTCCTACATCTTTCCGCTTTTGCGGTGTATATCTGTTTCGTAATTCTTTCCTCCTGCATTTTTTCCACATGTCCGAACCAACGGAGCATGTTATTACTGATAAACATACGTAAATACATTTTTTTTGTACTTATAATACATAGCAAACACCCAGACCAATACAAACAAACATGTTCATGCACACGAATGGTTGTCCTTTGTTGGAGACCACGCCACCGAGGTCATACAAAATACATAAATAGATATACATTTATTTACACGTAGGAAAACTTTGACAGCTCATTGGCGCAGTGGTTAGTAATGCTACACACATCAAAAGTGTCTAGGGATCAACATATATTTTTGCAATAACTTTTCTCCTGATTGATATTAATTAAAATTTTCTTTAAGGATTCATCAAATAAAGTGTTTTAGTTTGTCTACAGTAACGATAAACCAAGTCACCTTTGCATTAATAAAGAAATTTGCCATTTTCATAATAAAGGGATTTTTGACATTTGAACCACTAACATTAAAGTTCGAAAAAAAAGACTGAAATAACAGTTTTCTTTAAAATTTTATTGGGTAACTTAAACAATTAATAATCCGTGTTTCTACCGCGAACACTAACAACACAAGAACATCGGTTTGGCATACTCAAAATGAGTTCATCCAAATCACGCTGTGGAATGGCCGCCCATGTTCGTTGCAACAACAAAAAAAGGTCTTCTTGCGACTGGATACCCTCCATATTCGGCAGAGCTCTTCTCTGTAGCATATCCCATGCATGCTCAATCGGGTTCAAGTCTGGCGACTGAACAGGCCAGGGCATGACATTGATGTTAGCTGCGGCGAGAGTCTGTCTTACAACTCTTGCGGTGTGCGGTCGTGCATTATCATGCATTAACTGAAATAAGGGACCGATTTGCACTTGTAGAGGAACGATGACGTCTGATACAATCGTCTCAGCATAAATTTGAGCGTTGAGGTTGCCTCTGATCCAAATCAACTTAGTTCTTCCGCCGATCCAAATACCCGCCCATACCATGATGGTTCCACCACTATAAGGATGGACTTCCTGGCAGGATTTTAATCGCTGTTGGCGTCCAGGGGTTCTCCAGTGTCGTATACGTCTTGTATCCGGTCTCATACCAAAACGAGACTCATCAGAAAAGCACACGAAACGCCATTTTTCTTCTGCCCAATTTCTGTGTTCAAGAGCCCATTGATATCGAATCCTACGATTGTGCATTGCTATAGGTGGTACCCTTAGCGGTCTTCGGGAATGAAGGTTCACTTCATGCAAGCGGTTTCTGACTGTTTGGTCGCTAATTAAGTTCCCTGAAGAGTGATGAAGCGTCACGGCTAACATCATGGCGGTTATTGTTGGAGCTCTTCGAGTTGTGATTTGAATGTATCGGTCTTGTCTCCGTGTGGTGCAGCGATACCATCCTCCATGGCGCTCAGCCACGGTACCAGTGCTTCGGTAACGTGTCCAAAGTCGACTGATAACACTCTGACTTGTATTCAGAATTAAAGCCACAGTATGTTGCCGGGAACCAGCTTCTATCATTCCCACGGCTCTGAGCATTTCTTCCCTGCTTAAATGACGTCGCCGCTCCATAATAACGTTGGATTTAATCAGTAGTAGGGAAACAGTAGCACTAATAATGTCTTCAATGCGTTGTATGTTTTTATAGGGAAAATATTGACAGCTGATTTTCATCTTTTACTCGAATTTGATTGACAGTTCCTGTTTCAAATTATGAAATGCACCAAAAAGGATCCATATAAATTTATAAAATCATAAATTTATTACAAAGCCACATCTCAATCTCAAGAAATCCGCATGAAAATGCTTGATCCCTAGACACTTTTGATGTGTGTACTTTGACACCAAGGCTCGCGGATTCGATTCCCACACAGGACAAACACTTGTGTATTTTCCCTGCATGAGAATGGAACACATTAGCGTTGGACATCAGCGCTCGTGTGTTCTCATCGTGTGTTCATCGACCTCATACATAATACATAAATATATATATATTTATTTATACATTGAGTACGTAGGAAAACTTTTGTAGGAAAGCTTGGTGGCACAGTTATAAGTAACGTTACCATGACACTAAAGCTCGCTTGTTTGAATCCCGCACAATGTTCCTTAAGAGATATCAGGTTGGTTTTTCAAACATTCCTATTCTACTTTTTTATGCTGAATCCGAATCTGAAGTCAAAATTCGAATATTCGAAAAAAAGCGACACAGACAAACATATAGATTTTATATAGAAACGGTGTTCCTGAAAATCAATGTATGTATATTTGTCGTCTATGACACGAAAACGGCTGGAGCGATTTTGATAAAATTTTCAGAAAATCTTCGGATTAACCTAGCAAGTGATTCTGTTTGTTTGGCAGCGATCGTATCAGCCGTGCGAAGCGGGCGGGTAGCTAGTTGTTCTATAAAGCTTGCAACGTTAGAGCAGTCTCAAAATGTTGAATTCTGTCTCTACAATACTAAAGCTCATCAGTAGCTGTAGAAAGAATACAAGACGAAAGAATAGCGGAAACAGATATACAATGCAAAAGTGGAAGGATGTAGGAGCCGAGGAAGACCGAGACTAACCTACCATGACCAAATTGGTCGTGTGAAGAGCTATGAATGTTAGAGAAGCGAGCGAAGTATGTAAGGACCGCGTCTTATGGCGCTCGGTTCTCTCTGTCTACCCCGAAAGGGACCTGGCGTGAAGATATGCATACATACATATACATCTACATCAGTAGCTTTTCACAAAAAAAGATTGAAAACGTACTGGTTTGCCTTTGGATATTTATATATGTTTCAGCAGAAGGCCATTATACCCCTAGTCTTCGAGGCTAAGGGCCAACAGTGTGAATAATTATCGTCCAATCTCCATTCTTTCCCATTGTCCGAAATTTTGCACAATAAACAAAAGACTAAGGAGCTTTCTTGAAAATAAATATTTATTTTCACATAACCAGTATGCTTTCAAATTTGCGATTTCTGCTGATGATTTTCACGGGCTGACAGATCATATAGCGAAATTATATCTTTTCCGACATTACTAAGCCTTTCGACACCATTTCAGCTCACATTTTAAAAGATTAGTCTTCGAGCGGCGTCTGAGATCTTCAGCTATCTTTTTTTAAAAGCTATCTATCTATAAATTCACGTCATTTGTTATGAGTACTAGATAACTGATAATCAACCAAAAATACATTTTTTTGTACTTATGATGCATAGAAAATACACAGACCAATATAAACAGTCGTGTTCATGCACACAAATGTTTGTCCTGTGTGGGAATCGAACACACGGGCGTTGGTGTCAAAGTAGCGTTACTAATTCTATCTATAACTTCACGCCAAATCCCTTGCGAGGTAGGCAGAGAGTACCCAGCGCCACGTGACTTGATCCTTACATACTTCACTCGCTTCTTTAACATTCATTGCTCGTCTCATGCACGCTCACCGGTTTTTAGGGCTCCTGACATTACCTTCTGATAGAACACAACCAATTTGATCATGGTATGTAAGTCTTGGCTTTCTTCGGCTCCAACAACCTTCCACTTTTGCATTGTATATCTGCTTCGCCATTCTTTCATCCTGCAATCTTTCCACATGTCCGAACCAATGGCGTATGCCTCTTCTTTGTTATTTCTCTTATTATATAGATATACAGATGAGCTATTATTAATAAATATTTCATTTACATTTTTTAAATTAAATCTTATTGCATTTTATTAATTATAAAGGATCGATAGCTAAATGTGCCGTCCGATAACTTGAATGAGTTCGAGATGAATAAACCCATCCATACACAGGCTAAGGACGGCGTAAGGTAAGCGAAATGATACGATTGAGTTTCACAAATTATAATAATAAAATAATAGCTCATCTATTATTATTTATACAACGTTGGGAGGCATACGGCCCACCTGATGTAAAGCAATTGCCGTAGCCTATTAACGCTTGTAATACTTGTAAAACTTAATGTTTTACTCGCGAGATGCCTCTTCTGCATTTTGGCTGGGGTTTTCTGTGAGATGGAGGTACTTCCCCAGACGGGCAGCTTTGATGCTCCCTACCTCTCTCAAAACATCCAGACCAAATCAAACAAACATTTTCATGCACATAAATGTTTGTCTTGTGTGTGAATCGAACCCACGAGCGTTGGTGTCGAAGTCGCGTTATTCACGACTGAGCCACCGAGCTCGTCACCTCATTCTTTACTTCTTCTGAATCTCAAAGCAGTTACTCATGTACAACGCTTTCACTTTCCAAAACAATTAAGTATTTAGGAATCTTCGTCTTCTTTGCATTATCCTGTTTCCTAATCTGTTCTGTCCTAATCCATTAGGATTGGCGGGGTCCGCTATCTAAGCCTAAAGATTTGGTGAAGATACTGCAGTAATTAAGTATTTAGAAGTGATTTACAGATAATAAATAGGTTGGTTTTTAACAGTCAATTTTCAAACAGTTGCGTAATATCTCGCATTAAAACTTAATCAAACAAATATACTCGACTCTCTGCCAATCCGCACTCACGTACTGTGTTACATTAAGACGAAACGCCTTCAATCCGCCTTAATTAATTTTGAGTGAGCACAAGAAGCTCTACACAAGGTTTGCAACTTTAAGCCTATTTATTGTCTTTCCCACATCATCTTTATTAAAATGAGACCCACGAACCGGCGTACATACACGAAAAAACTAAAAAAAAAAGGTAAGGATCTACAGCTGTGTACCTAAATATATATACGTTTTTAAAAAGAGGCATATTTGCTGTAAAATTGCATAATTTTTCTGTCCATCGATTATTTGTTTATAGTGCGATATTTGACAGATTGAGAAGTAAAGTCAAAGTTGTAAACTATATGTATAACATGTAAAAGTGAAACCATGAAAGACACAAACTGTGGAGAGCCGATGATACAATTCGCCGCTACGTGTCTGGGGTAAACTAGAACGCGCAGCTGTGATTGGCAAGTTTATATACCTCGCCCCATTTATTGGTTTATTGTTTAAAATATACTCCCATTGGTCATTAGGCTCGAAACGCTGAAATATTATCGCTATAACAGTACGTTTTGAGGCATGAGAGGTGCCTTTGTGCATCTTCAAGTGATTTATTGATTTGTGAGTGAAATAAAACAGTGCAACTGTTCCGCCTCGTGGGCAAACAATTTTCAATACATTAAACCAAATCGGGCTCTCGTTATATTTCATTAATCAATTTTATCAGTGAGGAAATCATTTAGTATTAATTTACGTAATTATCAGTACCGTCAAATCGGGGAAATCGGGACACTGTAAGTTCAACATTAATTTATAGCGTTTTGGTTTTTAGGTGTACCAATGAAATTGAGATAACAATGGTTCTGATAGTCAAATTTTTAATTTCCAGTACATTATGTATGGCATCATCATCATCTCAGCCAGAATTCGTCCACTGCTGAACATAGGCCTCCCCTCTAGAGTGCACAGGCTCGACTTGTCTCGATCGAGTCTGTGTCTTGTCGAGGATCGAGACAAGTCGATCTTGTTCCTGCATCCATCAACATTATGTATACCTATGTATACCTTATGTAGTCCTGCCATAAATACTGAAACAAAGAAAAATTTTCTATTGCAAATAACATTTATTACTTTTACAGTGTGTTAGTTTATAATACATAAATATAAAACAATTTAAAATAGAAAAAGCTTATTCGAAATGGTCTCCATTGGCTGCCATACAGTCCTTTAAACATTGAGGCCAGTTATCAATAGAAGCACGCCCTCTCTCCATGGGAATATTCACTGCCGATCGTACGGATTGTTTTAGGGACTCCAAATTATCATGGCGTTTAGAGCAAGCTGTACTCTCTAAAACTGACCATAAATCATAATCCAGCGGATTAAGATCGCGACTAGACGACGGGCAGTCTTCAGCTCTGATGAAGTCCGAAACGTTCATTTCCAACCAAGACTGCGTAGACCGAGCTTTATGACCCGGCGCCGAGTCTTGCTGGAAGGACCATTCTTGGTTATTGAACATGGTGTTGTTAAGGGACTTCACTACCTTCTCAAAAATGGCATCTTGATACACTAGTGCCGATGTTTTGACACCTTTTTCACAAAAGTATGGCTCAGTCACTCCTTCATAGCTAATATGCCCCACCAAACCATCACTGAAGTCGGATAGTGCCCATGTTGCACTCTGTCGACTAATTGGGAAGCTTCCCTAGAGCTTTGAGCATAAATACGGTCATTTTGTTTGTTAAAATGTTGCTCTGTTGTAAAAATTTTCTCATCCGTAAACAAAATTTTTCTGTGACCTCCCTTTGCGTACCGCTTCAGTAGTTGTTTCGATTTTACCACCCTATTCATTTTTAAATTATCAGTTAAGAAATGTCCAGTACGTCTATTATAGGCTGCAAGTCCTAAGTCATCTTTTAAAATACGCGACATGGTTCTAGGTGCTATCTTCATCTCCCGAGATACTCGTAAAATCTTTTGCTTTCTTTTGCAGGATTTCTTCGAATTCTTTCCCTTACTGCTTTGACCACCTTTTTCGTACGAACACTACGTGGACGGCCAGATCTTTTTCTGTCACAAACAGAGGAGGTCTCATTGTACCTATTAATAGCCCAGTACACAAACAATTTACTGATACCAAGCGTATGGAGAGGTTTAAAAATTGCATTTGGTTCCATACCTACTTTGTGTAATGCAATTACAGCGATTCGGTTCTGTTTATCACCCCACTCCATTTTAATATCGCAAAATATTATACAATGTATTGGCGGCAAAATGAGAAAACTCAATGAACAATCATATAAAATGACAGATTCCAAATTCAAATGTAATATTTTGTTTATTATTAATTGTAACAGTATTTATGGCCAGACTAAGTATGTATTTCATTAAAATATCCACAAAAAATTGAAAAACTAGCTTGACCCAATTTGACGCCTTTGGAGTGAATCGGGTCACATATGCGGAAAATAGTTTTTCGATAGCATTGGCACTGTGTAGTTAGGTACCAACCCGAAATACGTAGGTACCTACATAGTATTGCGAGAACCCCAGTATCAAAACCCCAATTCGCCCATAGCCGTTCCGACTGACCCCAGTCTAGTCCCTATTACACCCACTCGCCGACCCAATACACCCCATTGTTCGACCCTTATCCCCGCATTTCTTGCTGGAATCTGAGTCATTCAGATTTTGTTAAATTAAAGGAAAAAAAAACATAATTACGTACACTTATATTTTAGCTGATCGTGTTCCCAAAACACTAAAAATAATATTGAACACTTCACTTGACGCAAATTTCAAATAATATCACACAAAATTAAAATATTTTAAAGAGCATCGAGCATTTAATAGATCATTTAATATTAATTTATTTAACTAACAGTAGATAATTTAGTATTAATTTACTTAACTAACAGTAGTTAATTTAGTATTAATTTACGTAACTATCAGTAGATCATGGAGTTTCTTTTTAACCCCCACGCAACAAAGAGGGGTGTTATAAGTTTGATCGCTATGTGTGTATCTGTGTCTGTATGTATTTCTGTGACTGTGTATATTTCTGTGTCTCCGTAGCTTCTAAACAGTGAACCGATTTGGATGCGTTTTTTATTTGAAACCAGGTTTTCTAGCGGTTGTTCTTAGATATGCTTTATCAAGATCGGTTTAGCCGTTTCAAGGTCATGAGCTCTTTTGTTAGCTGCGGTAGGGATCTAAAACCCGCGGAGGGATATACATATATAGTAAATACCCATTATTTACTTTACTTTAAAACATGTGTATGACCTACAATTTGGAACACCCATTATGCAAGATTATGGAATTTATTTTTGCTTTTTACAGGGTTTTTTATTGAAGTTGTTTTTTTTTCAACTACCTCACGTATGGACGTTGGAATTTTTTGTAGATTCGAGGAGCATTATAGAAGAAACTTTTACTCAAAATGACCATTTTGAAAAGGATCATACTCGTACATATGATATCATTGTTGTGTTCATACGTACGGAAATAAATTAACGCTTGATTATAGATAACAAATATATATACAACGTCGGGAGGCATACAAGCATACGGCCCACCTGACGTAAAGCGGTTACCGTAACGTCTACAACGCCTGATGATGCCTCGTGGAGAGGCGAAACACGTGTCGCAGCGACGACCAGGCCAGTCGTGGCAGCGACGGTGGTGGTGGGGGCATGCGGATTCTGTTCCAGATGGCGGACGACCGCAGCAGCCGAGGCAGAGACTACCGGAGCAGCCATGGCAGCGTCGCATATAGCACGCACTAACAGTAGTGGATGGGTGCCGGCCGGCGCTAGACCGCATGAACTAATTGGTGGCGGAAGCACACAAAGCAGGTTAGATCAAATTGCAAGAAACATATAAATATACAAAAGTATATTTGATTTTCGAACAATTTAATAACATATCACAAAGGTCTCGGGCTAGTAAGTAAACTCCTTCGGAGGGCCCGTTTCCTATGTGTTGATATGGCATATATACATTTTGTTACGCTATTGATGGTATCTTTATAAGTGCGTGCGTGCAAAGGAACGTAGCAACATGGTCACGCAATGAATCGTTTTGCAGCTCATTAGTTTATTTACGTACAACCGAAACATTCTTGCTGCCAGAAAACTGTTCAAACCCTCATACCTTTTCGCAATATTATGCTTCTTTATTAAATCTAAAGAAAATAAACGATTTTCTTTCTTTTTGAAGTGATAACTTCTTAGTTACGGCGCCAGTCTGTCTGGCTTCCCTTTCACTCACACATACGGCAGCTTTAATTATCTATCTATCTATAACTTCACGCCAAATCCCTTACGGGGTAGGCAGAGAGAACCGAGCGCCACGCGACTCGATCCTTACATACCTCACTCGCTTCTTTCACATTCATTGCTCTTTTCATGCACGCTCGCCGGTTTCTAGGGCTCCTGACATCACCTTCTGATAGAACACGACCAATCTGATCATGATAGGTAAGTCTTGGCCTTCCTCGGCTCCTACATCCTTCCACTTTTGCATTGTATATCTGCTTCGTCATTCTTTCATCCTGCATTCTTTCTTCATGTCCGAACCAACGGAGCATGCCTCTTCTTATTTTAACACCGACGCTCTCTTTCAGACCAACTCTGCTTCTAACCTCATCATTGCGGATACGGTTTGCAAGCGTTACACCACAGATTTTGCGCAACGCTCGCATTTCAACCGCGTTTATCCTACTTTCATGCTCTCTCTGCCATACCCAGCTCTCGCTTCCATAAGTAAGCGTTGGGACCAGCACTGCATTGTGTATAGCCAGCTGCGCCTTCTGGCTCAGGTTTTTACTGCCAAGAAGTTTTCCCAACGCTCCATTCACACTATTCCCAGCACTCACTCGCCTTTCCACATCTGCGGTGTACCTTCCATCCCTGCTGAAAGCGCATCCAAGATATACAAACTCATTCACTTGTTCCAACACTTCATCATCTACCGTAATTCTTACATTGGTTCTGGTTTCTTCTCTTTCAAATACCATAATCTTTGTTTTCTTCGCATTCAATAGTAAGCCTTCCTTCATACATTCGTCTTTCATCATTGTGACTAGTGTTTGCAGCTCAGATGGTGTTTCTGCTAACAGGACAGCATCATCTGCATACAGCAGACAGTTCACCACTAGGTCACCCCTGCGTAATCCTACATTCGTCGATCTTATTCTCTGTAGACAACTATCGAGATACAGAATAAACAGCCTAGCAGACAACATGCAACCCTGTTTGACACCAATTTTGACATCAAACCAGGGTGACATGTTGCCATCTATTCGCACACATGCTGAGCAATCCTTGTAGGTGGACTGCACAGCACGCAGCAGTGAGCCGTCAATCCCATATCTCGGCAATATGCACCACAGTTCCTTTCGCACAACCCTATCAAATGCCTTCTCAAGATCCACAAAACCGCAGAAAACCTTATGGTCTGTGGCCAGATGCTTCTCTACGATATTGCGGAGCGAGAAAACTTGATCCGTACATCCCCTTCCATTTCGGAATCCTCCTTGTGCCTCCCACAGCATTTCGTCAGATTTCACCCTTATTCTCCTTTCAATTATCTTTCCATATACTTTTGCTGCTAAGCTGATCAAACTGATGGCCCTATAGTTGGCGCAGTCCATGCGTGATCCCTTGCCTTTATGCAAGGGTACGATGACTGCGCGTCCCCAGTCCATTGGGACCCTTCCAGTTCTCCAGCAAAGGTTGCATAAGTACCAGAAGGCGTCCCGGACGTAAGTGCCACCTAGTTTGATCATCTCAGCTGTAATCATATCAATTCCCGCAGACTTTCCATTTTTCAAACTTCGTATCGACCATTCTATCTCATCCATAGTTATACCTTCATCGGACGCCGTCAACGCGGAGTGAGCATCAGACTCACTCTCATTGTCAGCGTCCGAGGCATATTCGTACATTTCTTCAAAATATTCACTCCACCGTTCTAACACTTCCTGAGTGTTTGCAAGAATGATACCAGCTTTAGACTTAATCTTGTTCATACTGGATGCCGACGAACCACCCCGAGACTTCTTTACCTCTCTTCAAAAGAGTTTGGTATTTGCCTCGAAGTTTCTCGTCAGCCTCTCTTCCTCATTCATAATTTGTCTTTCACGCTTCTCTTTCACTAAAGCCTTGGTTTCATTCTTGCATTGACGGTACATTTCTTTCTTCTTCTCTCTCATACTTTCATTTAAGGGCAAAGATGATACATAATCCAGCCACGCTTTCCTCTTTCTTGCTACGGAGGATTCAACCTCCGCATCCCACCAGGCATCCCCTTTCAATGTTTTATGCCTCTTTGCGCATCCACATGCTTCTTTTGCACTATCCACCATACTTTCTTTCAGAACTTTCCAGCAATCATCCACATCTGTGCCGGAAAGACTTGCATTTGCAAGTCTTTCGCTTACCAGATGTACATACATTCTCCTTACACTTTCATCTTG
This sequence comes from Pyralis farinalis, assembly GCA_947507595.1. Classification (NCBI taxonomy): domain Eukaryota; kingdom Metazoa; phylum Arthropoda; class Insecta; order Lepidoptera; family Pyralidae; genus Pyralis; species Pyralis farinalis. The sequence goes on from OX382263.1 coordinate 7,965,398, forward strand.
CAATTTTTCACTCCTTATCCTTTCATGATCTCCGAAAGGGATACGCACTCGCCAATGCCTTCACTTCTTGAAAAGTCCCACAAACCGGCTTACCACCAGGTAGTGGTCCGTTTCAAGAGTGGGACCTCTAAAGGCTCTTGTATCCATTATAGTATTTCGGAGACGTCTATCAATTATAATCAAATCAATCACACTTTTTTGGTCATTCCGTCTCCATGTATACGTGTGAATATCCTTGTGACGAAATAAAGTATTCGACACGAGGAGGTTTCGTTCCATACATAAATCTAGAATCGGCTTACCTACTTCGTTCACTCTCTTATCTCCATAGGGACCAAGAGCAGCTTCATAGCCGTCTCGTTTGGTCCCAACCCATCCATTCAAATCTCCACACATAATCACTCTTTCATTCCCTTCAGCTAAATCCAGAACATCCCTCACAGACTCCCAAAACTTCTCTAGTTCTTGGGCACACGCTGAGCTTACGGGAGCGTATGCTGCAACCAGAAATACTCGCGTGATGCCCAGTTTTATACGAACCCAGAGAAGTCTAGGCCCTACCAAACAGTAATCTTTCACACCAGGGGCTAAGCGAGAGGAGAGTATGACACCTACACCAGCACTGGCATGATCGTCCCGGTCTACACCAGACCATAGGGCCATCATCCCATCGGGCAGATCATCGGTGTCGCTCCCCTTGCGCTTAGTCTCTGTCACACATAAAGCATCTAAGCGTCTCTCATTCATTACGTCCATCAGCTCATTCATCTTATCACTCAGTCCACCTCTCACATTCCACGTGCCTACGCAGCACTCGGCTCTCTTCGACCCGCCGGAATTGGCGCTGCGTGGTGGGTGGCGGCCCCCACCGCCGCATGCACCTATGTTCGCACCGACGGGGGCGGATCGGTGCGCGTCGCCTCCGGGGGACGCCCTAATCCGCACATCGGTGCGTTTTCGGTCCAGAATTGCAATCTACTCGATTGGCAGGGGTCGCGAACGAGCACGCTTCTGGCACATGACCCCCAAAGCTTTAATTATATGTAGATTAGATTAAGTTATCACTTCTGTCAGGCGTCTCGACACGCACAAGCTTTTCAGGAACACCGTTCCTACATGAATTCTATATGTTTGTCTGCGCGTTTGTCTGTCGCTTTTTTTTCGATTATTCGAATTTTGACTTCAGATTCGGATTTAGCATAAAAAAGTAGAATAGGAATGTCTCCTATCTCTTAAGGAACATGATCAAATTGCTGACAAATTAAAAAAAAATGTATTGTTATATAATTGACGAGCCAGGTGTTCCTCTGGCAATGCAAGCTTACGCATTCTCAACTGGTGTTCTTTCCGTCTATATGTTCACATACCTTTGTGAGATAGGAATAAGAAAACTCACTTTTAAAATGAAAAATGTTATATGTAGTTCCAACGAACTTTACCGATTACCAGTGGAGTGTTCTTATAACTAAAACGAGGAAGGGTTTTGGTAAAGGCATTTTTTTTATTTATTGCTTCACAGCTCCGCTATAGCGCCATCTATCGACGACTAATATACTATTGAGTAGCAGCACATCATTACAGATGAAATTCAGCTACTATATTTATGAGGTAGAGCGCATCAAACTATCCCGACTGGGAGGTACTTCACCAGTAAACACCCAAACAAAGACAAACAGATCTTATGTGTAGTCAAGTTTATGCTCAAGTACAAATGTTTGTCGTGCGTGGGAATCGAACCCGAGTGTTGGTTAAAGTAGCATTACTAACCACTTCACCGCCTGGCTCGTTAAAATAGCCACTTCCTAAGTCGGGCTTCTGTGATACCCTCCTTACACAGCCTTACCTGTATTATATGTCTAAACATATTAGAGGACTATATATATATATATATATATATATATATATATATATATATATATATATATATATATGAACACTAGGATTAAGGTTGATGGAGCAAGTGGATGAGTTTGTATATCTTGGAAGCGCTTTAACAGCGATGGAAGGTACGCCACTGATGTGGAGAGACGAGTGAGTGCAGGGAATAGCGTGAATGGAGCGTTGGGTAAACTGCTAGGCAGCCGAAATCTAAGCCAGAAGGAACAGCTCGCTGTACACAACGCGGTGCTAATCCCAACGCTAACTTATGGAAGTAAGAGCTGGGTATGGCAGAGAGAGCATGGAAGTAGAATAAATGCGGTCAAGATACGAGCACTGCGCAAAAATTTGTGGCATAATGCTTGCTGACCGCGTTCGAAATGATGACGTAGGAAAGAGAGTTGGTCTGAAAGAGAGATGCTCCGTTGATTCAGACAGATGAAAGAATGACGAAACAGATATACAATGCGAAAATGGAAGGAAGTAGGAGCCGAGGAAGACCGAGACTAACCTACCATGACCAAATGGGTCGTGTTTTATCAGAAGGTGATGTCAGGAGCGTTAGGAACTGGCGAGCGTGCATGAAAAGAGCTATGAATGTGAAAGAAGCGAGTGAAGTGTGAAAGGACCGCATCTTATGGCGCTCGGTTCTCTCTGCCTACCCAGCAAGGGACCTGGCGTGAAGATATACGTACATACATAGTTAGGTTTTACACTAAACTTCAGTATTTTTGGTTGCTTAGTCAGAACATATTTTAGCAGGCGTATTTGTTTATGATGACATAAATACAATAGAATCACTAGCAAGGAAAGTATTCAAGTAATGCTTAATTTGGAAACCAAATGTTTTCGAACGCAATCTGAATCGTGAACCTGCCGTTTATTTAAAAATACTAAACGTATTTTCGGGGTTTGAACGCTGCTGCGTTCATTACGTGTTTCATTTTGGTTTGGGATATCACGAAAACGTAATTTTTCATCTTGTTTTTAATCTGACATCGGTTATTTAAGCAGCCTCAATAACATCTCCCTAATTTTTTGCGGACCTTCTACCGAAGGCCGCTGGTGCCCTCAAAAAGGCAATTACGTGCCTTTGAGATACAAACTGTAGTGCAGATGTTTTGAAAACAAGCTCCAATGTAGTAGATAGATTTACGCAGTAGAATAACTTCTGAGAAATATTCGTAATCATTGCTCTCACACAAATAAATAAAATAAATAAATAAATATTGTCGGACAAATTACACAGCGCCATCTAGCCCAAAGTAAGCGAAGCTTGTGTTATGGCTATTAGACAACTGATAAACATACGTAAATACATTTTTTTTTGTAAATACATACTTATTATACATAGAAAATACCCAGACCAAGACAAACAGACATGTTCATGCACACAATTGTTTGCCTTGTGTGGGAATCGAACCCACGAGCGTTGGTGTCAAAGTCGCGTCATTCACGACTGAGCCACCGAGCTCGTCAAATGTCGGAGAATAGAGTAAGATAACTTCAAAGAAACGTCAGAATCGCAATCGCAGCATCAAGTGATCCTATGAGAGTTTCGTTTGTCATTTTAAAGTATCGAACCCTAAAAATAGTAAAAAATCCGAAAATAAAATAAAAAGAGACAAATCAGATTTCTTTCCCAGACGGGCTGCTTTGATGGGCCCTTCCTCTCTTAAGAACACTCATATCTAGACAAACACACATTTTAATATCCTATTAATCAAAATTTATGTTACAACTACTTTTATAGTCAAATATGTACTACAAAAGTTTCCTTTCTCCCAATTAGTGGGCAGAGTGGTTTAACCAAAAGGAAATAGGACTAACCCACGTCAGAAAATGACCAAACTACCCTTCAAAATTGAACCTTACACGTTTGAATTACTGCTCATGTTTGGTAAGGTTTAGATGAGGGACCGCGAATTTAACGGTTCGTAGACATGTTATGTTATATTATTAGACAAGTAAGAAATGATAGAAGCCTGCCACTTTTGGAAATAAGAAGTTTAAATTGGAATTTGTAATGAATTCGATGCTTTACATGGGACAAGGAAGGGGTTCTTCCAAATAGCCGCATAAAGGGTTCGAAAAGGGGACGAGCTCCTTGGTGCAGTGGTTAGTAACGATACTTTGACACCAACCCTCGTGGGCTCGATTCCCACACAGGACAAACATTTGTGCATGAACTCGTCTGTTTGTCTTGGTCTGCGGTTTTGAGAGGTACGGAATCAAAAGGCGATATTCAAAAGGGAAACCAGAACGAACACAAGGATTACGGTTGATGATGAAGTATTGGAACGAGTGGAAGAGATTGTATATTTTGAAATTGCTTTTAGCAGCGATGGAAGGTAAGGCTGATGCAGAGAGACGAGTGAGTTTAGTGAACGGTGTGAATGGAACATTGGGTAAGCTTCTAGGCAGTTGAACATAGAAAGCACAGTTTACTTTATACAACACGGTACTAATCCCAACGCTAACTTACAATAGTGAAAGCTGGGTATATGCAATTTGATCCAACCTGCCTTGCGTGCTTCCGCCACCAATTAGTTCATGCGGCCTAGCGCCGGCCGGCACCCACCCACTACTGTTAGTACTTGGTACATGCCGACGCTGCCATGGCTGCTCCGAAGCGAAACTCTTTTCGCTCACACCATCCACCCCCACCCTCAATTCAATATAAGGGACGGCACTGCGATGGATTTGTCACTTGTAGCATGTTATTCTTACGATTAACGTCTACAACGCCTGATGATGCCTCGTGGAGAGGCGAAACACGTGTCGCAGCGACGACCAGGCCAGTCGTGGCAGCGACGGTGGTGGGGGCATGCGGATTCTGTTCCAGATGACGGACGACCGCAGCAGCCGAAGCAGAGACTACCGGAGCAGCCATGGCAGCGTCGGCATGTACCAAGTACTAACAGTAGTGGGTGGGTGCCGGCCGGCGCTAGGCCGCATGAACTAATTGGTGGCGGAAGCACGCAAGGCAGGTTGGACCAAATTGCATATAGATTTGACTTTCGCAAAGTAACGCCTGAATCTATTAACTATTTAAAGCTGGGTATGGCAGAGAGAGCATAAAAATAGAATAAATGTGGTCGAAATGACGACCGTGTTAGTAATGATGAGTTAGAAACCGGCAAGCGTGCATAAGAAGAGCTGTTAATGAATGTTAAAGAAGCGAATGAGATATATTGACTTTACGACCACAGAATCCTTTTAGGTGTGAGTTCTATACTATTTGAGAAATCCTAACATACGCGATACATTTTATTGTCTTAGGTTTTCGCGGTTGTTACACATTGAATTAAACAATTTTTAACGGAAGTATCTATATATGACATAGAATAGTAATAAGTAGTATATATATATATATATATAATATAGACTAACTAATGTAAAACAAATACCACCATAGTCTTCCTGCGAAACGTCAGGTTCAACAAAATGAATAAAACACGCGATACTTCCGTTAAAAATTGTTTAATTCAACTCGATACATTTTTTGACGAGCTCAGTGGCGCAGTGATAAGTAACGCTACTTTGACTCCAACGCTCATGGGATCGATTCCCACACAGGACATATATTTGTGTGCATGAACACGTCTGTTTGCCTTGGCCGGGGTATTTTTAAAAGAGGGCGCATGAAGTGGCCACCCGGGGAAGTACCTCCGTCTTACAGAAAACCGCAGCCATATAAAATTCCTTGGAGGGTTGTCGTGTCCCTGCGATTGAGTGAGTTCACCAGTAAGCTCCTGAAGAGTATGCTTGCATGCCTCTCGATATTGTATATAAAAAAATTCGCGACGTGATTATTTTTTTACGATTTATTACAAGTTCGATACGGAATCTTTCCTGTTCCGAAACTATGTTTGTACTTATTTTTCGCCTCACGAAAATGTTTCTAAAACTTGGCCTATAAATTCATAACTTGTCTTAACTTCTCACAGCGTGACGTGCTTCCAATTTTCTATAGGTGTTCAAGTTTGGACGCTACTGACTTTGTTTTAGGGTGTCATTTAGACCGCACTGAAATCTATTTTATGGGCGAAAGTTAATAAGTTTTGAAATTATAATTTCATCTCTAATTAACATAGTATGGTGGTGTGTAATATAATAATGGATTGCAAGAGACACACTATCTATGCAGGTCTTTGTGAGTGAGTAAGTTATACTGATGAGGATTTCTGTAAGCTGGATGTGTGAAAACAGCAAGCTACCATTGGCTACTGTAATAATTTCTCATCATTCAAGTGGTACGCTTGTTTACCATATCAATATATTATATGTTATGATATTATTTATGTGTAAGAAAACCTTTTTTTTAAGAAATATATATATATACATCGATAAATTATCTTTTATACAAGACATATGACTCACCTTATTTATTGTGCAGTGGCGTGGTGCCACACTCTGCTGCTAATACAGCTACACCTCAGGAGCCCACTGGTAACCTCACTTACTCATGTACACAACAATAGGAAGTTACTATTTGGTTGCAGTTTTCTGTAAGGTTTTGATACTCGTAGATCCCCCGGTGGCCTGCATCGATGTGACCTTTCTATGAAAACATTTGTGTTCATAAACATGTCTGTTTGTCTTAGTCTCGCTATTTTTAAGATAGGGCGCATCGAAGCAGCCCGTCTGCGGAAGTACTTACCTCCAACTCACAAAAAAGTGCAGGTAAATGGCAACTCTTTAGAGGCATTAGTGATTTTAGACAGAGATATGCGAATGCTTTTTAAAATCAGTTAATCTACTATTCTAGTAATATAGCTGTTATTGCCTAGGTAGGTTATTCGGTAGCAAAATTAAATTACCTCTTATGGGGCCTTATGTCGTATAACAGTTGTATAGTTAACATTAACATTTATGCAATAATTCGTACTCGAATAGGCTTAATGTTACGAAATGTGTTTGAACAAAGAGCTGGATCAAACGTTCTGTTTTAACTAACATCAAAAAAGGAGAAATCTCTACGTTCGGCTGTATATATTTTTTATGTCAGTTTGAAGATTCGGGAATGCCTCAACGTATTTTACAAAAGACTTTGAGGCATTTTGTCTCATTCTAAATTAAGAGAATGCCTGTGATGATTAGTCACAAAGATATGATAAAATACTTTTGATAGCCGCCTATCTTTAGATCTTTGTTTTGTTTATTTGATGATCTCATGTACTTTTCGTGATTTTGAGATTGTAGATATGATGCAGGTTTAATGATAATCAATAAGTTATGGCATATTTTTTGACGTGATAACGTCTTATAAATCGATGAACGCAGGCAGCACGCACGAAAAAGTGTCACGTTTCGCCTGAGCTGAGCGTGCAAGCAAGAGCGCGGAACAAACGATAGAGAGGCACGATCGGCCTAAGCGTTCAGCTTGTGACGCATTTATCTCTCTTCCACTCCATCGGCCGATGCGTCCGAGTAGAAGAGAGACAGCGGCAGCACACAACATACACGTGAACTGTTTTGTCATCTGTTGAATGTTTTCTTATGACGTTATCACGTAAAATTATCGTCTGTAAATCGACTTTACAGACAACCAATTTTTTTTAAAGAATTTAGTGAGACAAACATCATTGAAATCGACACCTATTTAAATAGTAGATTGATATTTACTGGCGTTGACTTCAATGAAGTCGGTTTTTATTTAATAAACTTTATTGTACTGTGATCACGTACCTGGCTCCAATCGAAACTTACGAGATAAAAGTTGACATTTATGATATGAGTCATTTAACGTGTTCTTAGTCTCGATCACCTTAATTTCTCTACCTAGGAAATAGTGAAAAAGGTTTATAGCACCTTAAATACTGGTAGAGTCTACAGCTCGTAGCTACGGTCCCTACGTGAGTTGTCGTTCGACTAAAATAAACGATAACTTTAAGCTAATTGCTGTCCCTTTTAAACAAAATTGCTCCATATCAAATCGAACTTGCATCCGAGTGGAATTCATTTTGTTTATTAGGGTCAAAGATCACAGATACGGAAATCAGATATCTTACCCCAGTAATATGGGCGTTGGACAATTTGGGCGTCTAGTGCTCCTTGACGTTTTCTAAGGGAGAGAATATAGAGGGTACTCTATGGATGAAAAATTAGGTAGGATATATTCCGTGAGATCATTGAAGCCGTAGCTCTTTTACATAAAATGATATAGGGGCGTTGGTCAAAGCTCAATACATCGATAACTCAGCAAATGCTGTAGTAAAGTCATACCACAAAGTCGCCATGGCTGTGAAAAAATAGCTATTAGGCGTTACAAAATTAATTATATAGTACAAATTAATGCACTACTATACGTTTACCTTAATATGTCATACAGCAACAAATCTGAATCAACAAGCCAATTTTTTTATATACCACTAAGGTGGAAATTAAGCATACGGCCTGCCTGATGGTAAACAGTCATCGTAGCCTATGGACATTTGCAACACCAGGGGTGTCACTCATGCGTTACCGACCCTCTAAAAACCTCTTAACGCATTTAATTGCGTTACTTCGTTAAATGAAAAAAGATTAGAAAGCTCAGATTTGTGACAGTATCCTCACTTTTACCCATAGCGCAGTGTGGTTTCAATTTCAGTGTGGTTCAGACGAACAGAGTCGTCCATGGCCTCTTACCAAAAGAGTGCTTGCTAACAGGCTATGCTGATGGCGGTTTCCTTTTTATCTGTAGCGTTATCCCGTTTCCTAACTCATTAGATTCGGCGGAGTCTTTTACCTAAGCCTAAGGATTTGGCTAAAAAACTACCGTTAGACTTCCATAATCCAGTGGGAGAATCATCATTTCTCAGGTAAGGTCACACGACTTTCGAAATGTAATTTCTTGGACGTGCGGGTTTCCTCACGATGTTTTCTTTCACCGCCGAGCAAGTGATAGTTACAAATGTGTAGATGACAGTCGTTAATCTAAGTCAGTGGCCTTCGGGTGGCTTGAAAACACTGGCCTCCACCAATACGCAGTTGAGCAAATCTAAACCCCTTCGGTCGAAGGAAGATGCGCATCCCTGTATCCAAGATGAATTGAGGTTGGTGTAGTAACGATCTTAATTTTGTATCGCATAAAAAATATCCAATCTTTTGCAAACTTGCAGTTTTAGCCGCAATTGTTTAGGAGTATCTGTTTCGAATAGATGTGCAATGCATTATTTGGCATTACTTCTGAATCTTACTTTTACTTTATAGATAAGACAGGTCTCAGAAAAAGCTAAAAAAGCAGCTACGCATTGACATACAATGCGATAAGGCTGTTTGGCGCGTGTCCCAAATCGGAAGTAATGCATCCATGTCGTGAAGTAACTTAAGTGTGCAAGAGAGGAGTGTATATGAAGTCGTCATAAATGAATAAACCACTTGACTGCGCTTAGAGGTACCCCTCACTCACTAAAACGTTGGGTTTTAACACATAACTATCTCAGAGTTTCGAATCTAATGGCCAATGGGAGAATATACATACGTACATATTATCACGCCTGTCTCCCACGGGATAGGCAGAGACTACGGAACACCAGGTGTATCGATCCAAACATACCTCTCCTCTGCTTCTTCCACAATCATCAACATCTTCATGCATGTTCTTCGGTTTTGGGTGCTTTTGTTTCAAAACACCACCAATAGCAATAAATAGCAATAAGCCGATAAGTGACGTGATTTTGGTCCGTTCTACCTCACCCCCTCCTTTTACCTAGGGGTTCTTCAATGAACTCCATTATTCATTTGTATTTTTGGTAGCCACTGGTCTTAATCTTTGCTACACGAAAGATAAAGTGATTGGAATATATGATCCCAATATCTCTACTCCTAACTTTCTACTCGACTAATTTTCTTTTGGTTAATTTCGTAGTATGCTCCAAGGCAGCCATAAATTTATCGCTTGTACTGCAATGAACTTCACTATTCATTAATATCTGTGGTAGCCGCCGGTTCTAATTGTAGCTACAATGAGATACAGTAGTGAGAATGTATTATAACTCCATCCTAATACTCCTGCTGCTAACTCCACGGGCTCTCTTCTAGGGTTGTGATGTGCAAGCAATTCTAACTGAAATATATCTAGGCTTCCTGTTTTCTATATTTTTGCCACCAGTATACTACTGATATGAAATAAAGGAATGAACAAAGTCAGTTTACGAACAATAATCATCCGAAATTTGCACAGAACCAGTTGATTTCACTGCAAAATAGACGCGAATCACGATAATTTGGACGTAAACATTGAGTAAGGCGGTAGTTTTATCTATTGCACTAAGCGTTTAGTAAATAAATTGTATTGTACTCATATATCATTTATTCTTCTTTTTTACGTTATTCCGTTTCCTAATTTGATTTCGTTAGGATTATGGGGTCCGTTATGTAAACCTAAGTATTCGGCAAAGATACAGATCTCCACAATCTACGAGGAAAACCAAATCTTTCTTAGGTTAACACATCATTTGAAATATCTTAGGCGTGTAACTTTTTTCCTTCACCGCCGAGCAAGTGATACAAATATCCCAACTTTGTGGTACATGCCCACACTAGGATTTGAACTGGGGCCTGCACGTCCAATAAATTATATTTTTAAAGACGTGATCTGATGTAAGAAAGATCTGTTTTTCTCCGTGGGTTTTGGAGGTCTGATGCGGACCCTGCCAATTCTAATGGATTAACGGGATAATTCTAGGTAGAAGACTGATCCGCTCTAAGTAATACCGCTGCTCAAAGGCGTTCCCTGGTGATTTATACGGCAAGATAACGAATGTTCCACGCTCACGGGAATTGTGACGTCACAATGGGTTGGAATGTATACCATTCTGATATCAACAAAGAAAATATGACGCGTCGGTATGAATTATTTCAGGGTTTTTTTCTCTCGAAAATACACAATGATATGTTGTTCGAGAAAAATAACAACGTACGAAAATAACAAAGCAAGTTGGAAGTGGCTTATTCATGCTTCATGTTACAAGCTCTGAATGATATAGCGATATCATGAAGGAAATAATGTATGTAGAACCAATGAGACCGATTTTACGTATCCAATTCACCGCTACGGGTCGAGGTGTAAAGTAGAATACACAGCTCTTATTGGTTAATTCACGGATCAACATCGCGACACATCAATATATTGGTTAAAATATTCTCTAAATTTTGAAGTGAAAACTTCTTTAGCGGCGTTGTGCACTTTTTGGGACGAGTAAAAAATGCTAAACTCGCGTCAGGACGTCAGGACACGTGACCGTAAGATTTTGGTGAGAATTAGAACTTAAGTTCGCTGCAGCGCTAAAACACTAGTTACCTCTAATTAAACAATTAAAACAAGAAGCGCTAGATCGTTCATAGGGCATTATTTTCTCATGACCAAAATGTTGTAAGCGCCATGAAATTCTTGGCGCTTTCGCTTTTCGTTCAACGTAGTTTATCAATATCGCTGTTTGGTTTAAGCGGCGCAGGGCGCTTGCGCGAGTGTGCGTGTATGAAAAACTCAAGTTTTAGAGATTGGCGATGATTATGCTGGTAATGATGATGGTGAAAGAGGCGAAATTATGGATGAAAGTTGATTTTTCTGAGAGATAAACTTTTTAATGTAAAATAATTGTAATAGTTCTGAAGTGTTAATTTTTTAATGTAATATAAATGGTCATGTTTGTGTACAATAGCGCAATGAATATATATTGTATTTTACCACATACATGATACTGCTCGATGTACTTTTATGCTGATAAATAAAGCAATTCGTGCGAAATTATTCCCTAACCATTCCGAAATATTCAAAAATGCACAACGTTAATGTTCAAGTTTTCACTTCTTTCGGCACTCCCGGCGTGCAACCCTTTTTTTTTATACAAGTTCAGCATAGTATCTCCGCTTTTCCTGACGGCAAGCGAAGAGGATCCCAAATCGCAACTGCAACTGACAAAAGACTACACAGTGTCCGGTCAGTTGACGCTGCCATGCTGACTCGCAAGATGCTTCTTTACGCTTCGTTTGAAGGATTCCATATTGTAGGAAGGAATACATGTGCAGGCAGGGTGTTTCACTATTTAATGGTACGACAAAGATAGGAGTTGCCGAACTTTTTGGTACGCGGAGAAATGTTCTCGACAGTGGAACAATGACATGGAAAGCCTGTACGTGTGGTTCTATGACAGAAGGGAGAGGGTGGGATAAGGGAAAACAGTTCTTCAGAGCACTCGCCATGGTAAAGGCGGTAGATTACGCTTAGCGAACCAATGTCCCTACGGAGTTGAAGAGGTTCTAGGTTTTTGGTAACATCTTCGACGTCGATTATGCGGATAGATGCGGAATTTGTCAGTAGGCTCGTGTAACTCATCGTTTTTTTGAGAGCGCGATGGCTTAATGCGCTGTCAGGGGGTGTATTGCTTTGTGAACGGTAAAATGCACATAGTAGCAAGTAATATAAAATATCCCAGCATTTACTTGCTGAACAAAAGGACCACAGAATCAACAACGCGTAAGTTACTGGAAAAGGTTGCGAGACGCATACGTAATGAGAACCTTGTCAGCCGAATGGACAATGCATGGGGTTTGGTATCTTAATAATACTTATATAAATATAGCTGATAGCTTGCTTCTATTGTTTAAGGTATGTAACTAAATAATTAACGATGTATATTAGGACTAACTGAATCCTTGACTTCATCCGTACGTATTCCGGCATCCCGCGGGAACTGCTTTCCTTTCTTTTTTAGTTTTTTGAAACCGATGATTTTTGCGTTTTTGTATGAGTCTCTATAGTAAAACTTTTTCTTATTGATAAGTATAACCACCCTCTAAATTCTTACTTTTCGTAACACCTGTATCCCTACATGGTGAATATCCTAAAAATTGACTGATTACATAAAACTACTAGGTACTACCTATCTGTTTTTTTATATCGAGCAAAGAGATTTTTAAAACTTGGATCATGATACAATTTTTGTTTTTTTTAATAATGTACCTAATATTCTTCCATTAGTCTCTACCGATATTGTATAGGAGGATAAATAAAAATATTAATCTAATATATATACCTATATATATATATATATATATATATATATATATAGTTGTCGAAGTGTTTAAAATAATATATATATATATATATTATTTTAAACACTTCGACAACTATTTATTAAAATTTGGTAGGTATTTAAAAAATCAACACGAGCAATATTTGAACCCACGACCGTCTGCAGAGCTCCGCCAATTGAATTATAGTGTTCTGAAACCCACCCGGTAAATTTCTGCAACACCTTGTAGTGATTGCTTGACTATTAATTTACGGTAGTAACTATATAATCTGTGCTATTAATTAATTAACTAATTTGAAATTCTGCATAGAAACACGAAGTAATTAGTTCGCACAAACTGCGAAGTTTCTACGCCAGAATTCGATTTCAAACACATTCCTTGTACGACATGTTTGGACTGTAGTATTAAATTTTATCATAAACACTTAATGATGTGGTGTCTATCCAACCATCCATCCATAAGAAGGATAAAGAGAGGTAGAACTCAGCGAGAGGTTGTGCTGTGCTCCGTCCCCCTCAGATCTTAGTGTCGTGGTGAGGCATGGCAAGATCTTTTGCTCTAATTGTCCGTCTGGGGAAGTAACACCGCCCTACAGAAGACCGCAGCCAAATAACGATTCCTGGAGTATTGTTGTGAGTAAGATCGCCAGTTATTTGAGAGATCACGTGTGGACAGCGGGTGGACCGGTGGATGTCGAACCGCCACGAACATTGTGGGTGCGGCAGGCTGGCGAGCCAGTCAAGGAAATCAGGTGAAACGGCTGACCGTATAGATCAATAGGATTCCCGGGATCACAAATATCTCCACCCTGGAGAGGCTAAAACGCCAACCTGCGCAAAGTTCCTGTTGTCGCCGACCATTCTTTTCCTCACGGAGAGCCAAATACAAAAGACCAACATATCCTACTTATATTATCCCAGGTACAAACTCGACCACTCATTTGTGCATCGTGCCGGAGTATGCATTTTCGTTCCGGAGGATATTTGTTGTCGCCGTCTTCGCCGTATGGGACCTGTCGTTATTACGGGTGCGCGTGAATCACGGAAGTCACACCCGGTTGTACGCGTGCCTTTACAGGTCTCATAGCTCGGTTTTTCGAGCACCTGCAAGTGGCGACTGATAAAGTTATCGAGCAGTATCCTGCGGAATAAGCGATTTTGGGAAACTTTAATGCCCATCACACCGAGTGGATATAAGCTGGGCGATCTCATGACTCATGAATTTGCTCTGCCTTATGGTTTCTCTCAACTGGCTCATTCTCCCACGAGAATACTAGATATAGAGGACCATACAAGCTCCTTACCTTCTGCTGACTTCACGTCCGGATGACTATAAAATCTCAATGGACGCGCCACTTGGCTCATCGGACCACTGCCCCATCCGAACCCAAGCGCTCTGCACCAAACGTGGCCTACCGGATGGCGACTCATATGGCACTATAAGTCGGCAGACTGGGATAGATTGCGTGAATTCAACGCATCGTACCCGTGGTTGGTTTCAAATCAGAGGACATTGAATCCTGTTGGCCTACAGTAGCTACAGCGATATTGAGTGGAATGGAATGCTTCATTCCCAATCGCTTAGTGGCTGCTGCGGAGCTAAAAAGCGACCGCGGTTTAATCGTCCTTATAGAGAAGCCAATCATCTTAAACGGGCTGCCTACGAGGCTTGGCACGGCGTGTGCTAATGGGAATCCCAATATCTCTGTTTTGAAACGTAGATTGAAAGCTGTCTCGAGATCAAGTAAGAGGGTGATTGCCAGGGAGAAATTTGATTTCGTTAGTATAGGTGGCGAGCGGCTTGTGGGAGCCGTGCTTTCTGGTCGCTCGCTGAGGGAAACTTTCGTCAGTTGTCCATGCCACTATTGCAAAAACCGGATAGCAGTCTGGCCTATAGTGTTAAAGAGAAAGCCGATCTACTGGGTTAATCTCTTTGCCGGTAAATCGACATTGAAAGACGGGGAGCTGTGCCACCCACCATCCCAAGGTGCAGTAGCTTAATGCCGGAAATCTCAATTAACCAGCCAGATGTCAGGCAGGCATTACTCTCTCTCTCTCGACAGTCATTAGTCGAGTGGGTTAGATGGCATATCGGTGCTAAAGCTGTGTGCTCAGTCGTGAAAGACGCGACTTTGACACCGACGCTCGTGGGTTCAATTCCACAGTTGATCGCGAGAAAATAATGCCGATGAACGATCTAGCGCTTCATGTTTTAATTATTTAAGGCCTCAAGGCGTCAATCAGAGGTAACTAATGTTTTAGCGCTGCAGCGAACTTAAGTTCTAATTCTCACCAAAATCTTACGGTCAGGGTCACGTGTCCTGACGCGAATTTAACATTTTTTACTCATCCCAAAAAGTGCACAACGCCGCTGAAGAAGTTTTTACTTCAAAAATGTAACTAATGGTAAAGTTTAATAGTTACTTTATGTGATTACCTATTTACTTTTGTTTGAAGGTTCCTTAGGCAATAAGACTTTACACATTAATTGTGAAGAAAAGTGGGAACAGCGCACAGAATACAGATAAGAACCAATCGTAGAGAAGGTGGCCTCTGATTGGTCCGTTTGAATCGGATCAACAACGCTGATTTGTATAAAAAATTCGTAAATAGTTTTCAATTCTGCCAGCAGAGGGGTTAGCAATTGTTGACACAGCGGAGCCACATGTGTATGCAGGAATGTACTCAATAGATTAAAGCTGGTGCTGATCAACAATTAACTGATGCTACGTCGCGTCTAATTAACAATTGCTGAGAAGATATATCTATATTGATATAAGTAAGACGTAACTATATATTTATATACATATATATATACACAACCGGCCTATTGATCAAATGGGTCGAATCCTGGCATGTATCGTTAAATTTATGTTTGCGGATTTACGTAGATTCATTATTTGTAATTATCACTAAGCAAATGCAATTAAAAAGGTCAGGTGAAAGGTTTTACAAATGGCAACATTAATGGATCATAATATTTATTTAACCGCTAAAATTTAGATAACGTTTTAGAGAGTTTTAACGGGCTTTAGCTGTAATATTCTTATTGTTTAATTTGAAAAATAAATAGGAGGCACATGGTCCATTACTATACTGCCTTGCCTTTAATGATAAGTCTTTTTTATTATTTATTCCAGCATTACCGTTAGAGCTATGAATATTGAAGAAAACATGCCGTTTTTTTATTTCTGTTGAATAAAAATTATTTAATTGCTAATTAAATATCTAGTCCCTGGATGATCTAAACTCGCAATTGGTAGCAGTGCGATCGAGCTCTTGCATTTTTATTTTATTTTCTGACAGGATACCATCTGTCTGGTCCGCAGATATAGATAGATACCTAATTATAAATATGCACTAGCTGACCACCGGATATTATCCTTAACATAGCACTGTCGCTAATGCCGGATTAAATAAAATCGGCCAAGTACGAGTCGGACTCGTGCACGAAGGGTTCCGTGCCGTTATATATAAAAACGGCAAAAAAAATCTCGTTTGTTGTATGGGAGCCCCCCTTAAATGTTTGTTTTATTTTAATTTAATTATTTATTTTTAAAGTGGATATATAATTAAATAATTTATGAATATTTCAAGCGTCTACCTGTTGCCGTTATCAATATCGAGGAAAAAAAATCGGCCAAGTGCGAGTCGGACTCGCGCACGAAGGGTTCCGTACCATTATCTATAAAAACGGCAAAAAAAAAACACGTTTGTTGTATGGGAGCCCCCCTTAAATATTTGTTTTATTTTAATTTAATTATTTATTCTTAAAGTAAATATATAACTAAATATTCTGTGAATATTTCAAGCGTCTACCTGTTGCCGTTATCAATATCCAGCAAAAATGAGAAAAAAAAATCACGTTTGTTGTATGGGAGCCCCCTTAAATATTTATGTTATTCTGTTTTTTGGTATTTGTTGTTATAGCGGCAAAAGAAATACATCAACTGTGAAAATTTCAGCTGTCTAACTATCACGGTTCGTGAGATACAGCCTGGTGACAGACGGACGGACGGACGGACGGACAGCGGAGTCTCAGTAATAGGGTTCCGTTTTACCCTTTGGGTACGGAATGGAAATGAAACATTTGCCCGCTATTTATTCTTCGAAATAAACAATAAACCTAGAATATTACCGCTAAAATCCGATGCTTAGACCGCTATAACGTAGCACATTCGGTAATTACATGCTCCTCTAATGTTGCCATTTAAGAACCTTTTATCTGACCTTTTTATTTGCATTTACTTTTTATTTATTATTCCATTTTCATAGCAACTGTAACAGTTTTTATTGCCTTAAATTAAAAAGAGTCTACGACGGGCGGGAGTATGTGATAGTATATTTTTACAGCCACAACATCTGAACACGTCAATAATATGACGCGAAATAACAAGATTTGTGTGGTAGGAATTTATGTCTGGCAAAAAACAATAAAGTTGTGAAAAACATCACTCTGGTTTACGGCTTATCTGCTGTGTGACATGTGTTTGAATTGTGAATAACCAAATACGAAATATTGGAAAAACAGCTGTAAACATAAAAACTTGTGTAAGGCGTGACTTCGTTCGTGCGAAATCTTCTATGCTTAAGGTTTAAATTACCTAGAGATTTTTTTCTTCTTAGATTTACCCTTTTTAGGGTTCCGTACCCAAAGGGTGAAACGGAACCCTATTACTGAGGCTCCGCTGTCCGTCCGTCCGTCCGTCCGTCCGTCTGTCACCAGGCTGTATCTCATGAACCGTGATAGTTAAACAGTTGAAATTTTCACAGATGATGTATTTCTGTTGCCGCTATAACAACAAATACTAAAAAATAGAAATAAATGAATATTTAAGGGGGCTCCCGTACAACAAACGTGATTTTTAGGGTTCCGTACCCAAAGGGTAAAACGGAACCCTATTACTGAGGCTCCGCTGTCCGTCCGTCCGTCCGTCCGTCCGTCCGTCCGTCCGTCCGTCCGTCCGTCCGTCCGTCCGTCTGTCACCAGGCTGTATCTCATGAACCGTGATAGTTAGACAGTTGAAATTTTCACAGATGATGTATTTCTGTTGCCGCTATAACAACAAATACTAAAAAATAGAATAATATAGATATTTAAGGGGCCTCCCATACAACAAACGTGATTTTTTCGCCGTTTTTATAGATAATGGTACGGAACCCTTCGTGCGCGAGTCCGACTCGCACTTGGCCGATTTTTTTGCTCATTTTTGCTCGATATTGATAACGGCAACAGGTAGACGCTTGAAATATTCACAAAATATTTAGTTATATATTCACTTTAAGAATAAATAATTAAATTAAAATAAAACAAATATTTAAGGGGGCTCCCATACAACAAACGTGATTTTTTTTGCCGTTTTTATAGATAATGGTACGGAACCCTTCGTGCGCGAGTCCGACTCGCACTTGGCCGATTTTTTCTAATCCATTAGGAACGGCAGGGTCCGCTACAAGCCAATTTAGCGAAGATACTCATTCTTATAAGAAGCGACTGCCGTCAGGCCTCCACTACCTACTTACTCTATTTTATATACTTATATGTTAGTACATAAATACAAAATAGTTACAAAGGAAGAGTATCAGGCAAGAGTGAATGGAGATTTCGGGAGGGGCCGCCCTAGACGCACATATATAGATCAAACGTGATGTGTTGAAAAAGGGCCAAATCAAAAGTACCCAAAACCGAAGAGCATGTATGAAGAGGTTGATGAGTATGGAAAAAGAGAGAGGGGTATATTTGGATCGGTGCACCTGGCGTTCTATAGTCTCTGCCTACCCCAATGGGAGACAGGCGTGATGATATGTATGTACACAAATACGAAAACACGTATTTTGTGGTACATGCCAGGATTCGAACCGCGGACCCGTTGTTCACTAGATCGGTTCTTTACCCACTGGCCATCGCTGCTCTCAAGTGATAGCCCAGTGTATGTAAGCACGTACGTAAGATAGTAAATTATTTTACATGTAAATCGTTCTCCAAATATGTGGGGATTTATTACCAGAGGGAGACTTTGTACAAAAGTCGTCCGCATGGGTTTATCTATCTCACCTATTTCTACCGCCTAGCTATATTTATACAACAGTGTTCCGGTTTGATGCGTGAGATATGATGACAGAGAAATTAATAAGTACTGTGACGAAATAGCCTTAGGTCACAAGATTGGCAGCGCGCGAGTAACATGCCCGTGGTGATGCGAGCGTCAATAGGCTGTGGTGACCGCTTACCATCTAATGCGGGCCGCATGCTTGTTTGCCAATCTAGTTGCATAAAAAAACGGGTTGCATTCCGGGAGTGCCGGCAGAAGTGAAAACTTGAACATTGACGTTATGCATTTTTGAATATTTTGGAATGGTTAGGGAATAATTTCGCACGAATTGTTTTATTTATCAATATACATATGTATAGTACTATCATGTATGTGGTAAAATACAATATTCATTTATTACGCTATCGTACACAAACACGACAGTTTATATTACATTAAAAATTTAACACTTCAGAACTATTACAATTATTTTACATTAAAAGTTTATATCTCAGAAAAATCAACTTTCATCGATAATTTCAACGGCTCTTTCACCGTCATCATTACCAGCATCATCATCGCCTATCTCTAAAATTCAAACACACACGCACACTTGCGCAAGCGCCCTGCGCCGCTTAAACCAAACAGCGATATTGATAAACCAAATTGAACCAAACGCGTTAGCGCCAAGAATTTCATGGCGCTTCATGTTTTAATTGTTTAATTAGAGGGAACTAATTTTTTAGCGCTGCAGCGAACTTAAGTTCTAATTCTCACCAAAATCTTACGGTCAGGGTCACATGTCCTGACTCGAGTTTAACATTTTTTACTCATCCCAAAAAGTGCACAACGCCGCTAAAGAAGTTTTCACTTCAAAAAAAGTTGTCATTCATATAACTATCGCGGTAACTAAAGTATTCTTTGTTCTGTTAAGCTATCCCTCGGGACCTCATCCAATTCTCACCATTATCTGCTAAGCGTTTATTGTGAAAAGAGCTTTTATTTGTACCTATTAGACACGCAGATAATTAAAATAGAGCAGTGTTAGACTAGATAGATATAAAAAACTGACCTAGTAAGAGAGGTAGGGCGCATCAAAGCAGCCCGTCTGGGGAAGTACCTCCACCTCACAGAAAACCGCCGCTAAATAACAACTTCCTAGAGGGTTGTTGTGTTCCTGCGTGTGAGTGAGATCACCAGTAAGCTCCCAAGGAGTTGCTGTGTAAGCAGCAGAGGAGGCATCGCGCGAGTGACACTTAATATATCGCTAGCGTTAATAGGCTACGGTACCCGCTTTACATCAGGTGGGCCGTATGCTTGTATATAAAAAAAACTGGTCTTCATGGCATGCACGTAATTCGTGTTTTCGGATTTATGTACATATTTCTCACTCGCTTCATTTCTTAGAAATAAATATCTTTGTCATTTCGATATTTACAATATTCGTAATGAGGTCGCTTTGAATATTGAATATCTCATTAAAGTAATTGATGTAAGAGGAAATGTTAAATTGGGTGTCGATTACATTTTGGGTCACCGGTCTCCAGGGCCTAGAAATACTAGCAAAGGATTTGACCGTTCATGAGGGTGAAATCCGATGGAATGCTGTGGGCCTCCCAAAGGGAGGATTCCGAAATGGAAGGGGATGTACAGATCAAATTTCCTCACTTTGCCGATCTCGTCAAAGATAGATAGGTATTGTTGTTTAATGGACATATCCATTGACTAGCTCGGTGGCGCAGTCGTGAATGACGCGACTTTGACACCAACGCTCCTAGGTTCAATTCCCACGCAAGGCAAACATTTGTGTGCATGAACATGTCTGTTTGTCTTGGTCTGGATGTTTTAAGAGAGGTAGGGCGCATCAGAGTAGCCCGTATGGGGAAGTACCTCCACCTCACAGAAAACCGCAGCCAAATAACAACTCCCTAGAGGGTTGTTGTGTTCCTGCATGTGAGTGAGGTCACCAGTAACCTCCTAAGGAATTGCTATGTTAGCAGCAGAGGAGGCATCGCGCAAGTTATACTTAACCGTACCACTTCACATCAGGTGGGCCGTATGCTTAAATCTATCTATAATCTATATAAAAAAAAATCTATCAATTCTACTCGTTAATAATGCACCATGCACGTATGTTACCACATCATAAACACGGTACATGCACGTAAAAAAAAAACGAGTGTGCTTTAGATCACACGACTGAAGTAAAACTTCTTTAGCTCCATAGTGTGATACAGACAATATGCCTGCACTGTGTCTTACATATACGAAACTTAACTCGCTATGAGAGAAAGAAAATGTGTGCTCGCACCTCTCTCTTGCCCCTACAGTATTATACGAAACGTAACTCTCTCTCTTTCCATCTTCACTAACTTATTATATCTCCCTCTCAACTTCCGTTCGCCTCGCCCAATCACACTTTTCATAACACTCTCGTAACGCATTCACCAGCTTACTCCCCAAGTCAAGCGTGCGTAAAGAAGTTTTACTTCAAAAACCGCACGCAAAGCGCATCCCAATGCGTATGGGTAGATATGAACGGATCTTTATTCAGTACAGACGCTGTCAGACACTAACAAGGGAGTAATTAATATAGGACACTTTCACGTCACCCTCGCAAACGTGTACATACTACTCTGTGTAAAAAGTATCGGGAATATGTCAATAAAAAGACCCGCGTAAAAGAGGTCGTTCTAATTTTTTTACTGCATGTTGGTAGCACTGTACTGATTTAGCGCGCAAAATTTGAGCGGGATCTGTCATTTAATTTGTTTTAAACTACACTTTTTGTTGGTCATAGTTTTGAGTCCTCGGCGATTTTTACAATGGAAAATATTGTTGAACAAAGAGTGTGCCTTAAATTTTGTGTTTCAAATGATATTTCATGTGGTGAATCACTAAAAATGTTGCGAAATACCTACGGCGAATCGTGTATATCGAAAACAAGGGCTTATGAATGGTATAAGGCTTTTAAAGAAGGCCGAGAAGTAGTAGTAGACTTGCCTCGTTCTGGTAGACCTTCAACCGCTACGACCAGAAAAAACATCGACAGAATCAAGAAGCTAGTGCTCGAAAATCGACGTATGAGTCTGAGAGAGTTGGCTAGTGAGCTGAACATATCTTTTAAGTCCGTCCACAACATTCTCATTGACATTTTAGGCATGAAACGCGTCGCCGCTCGACTAGTTCCAAAAGAGCTCAATTTTGTTCAAAAAGCGCAGCGAAAGCATGTCGCTGAAGACATGGTTTCCCGAGCTTCTACGGATCCGACCTTTATGAAACGTATAATAACTGGCGACGAGACATGGGTTTATGAGTACGACATGCAAACAAGCCAACAGTCTTCAGAATGGCGTCTCGAAAACGAGCCGAAACCCAAAAAACCGCGGCAAAGTCGCTCCAAAATCAAGGTGATGCTGACAGTTTTTTTTGACTACCGTGGTGTGGTTCACTCCGAATTCCTTCCAGAGGGAGAAACAGTGAATAAAGAATATTATTTAGGCGTCATGAAGCGTTTGCGTGAGAGTATCCGCCGAAAACGTCCAGATTTGTGGCAACACAACTCATGGATGCTGCACCATGATAATGCACCATCACACACAGCCATTATAGTGAAAGAGTTTTTAGCGAAAAATTCAACAAAAGTTCTCGACCAAGCACCGTATTCACCTGATATGGCTCCATCTGACTTTTTTTTATTTCCCAAGTTAAAATTACCACTTCGAGGAAAACGTTTTGAGTCGATAGAAGCCATAAAAGAAAATTCGCTGAATGAGCTAAAGGCCATACCGCAAATAGCCTATGAAAAATGTATGGAAGACTGGGTGAAGCGGTGGAGATGTTGTATTGCAAGCGATGGGGCCTACTTTGAAGGCGATAAAATAAATTTAGATGAATAATTTGTATTTTTTGTTTTATTGACAAATTCCCGATACTTAGTACACAGAATGTACTACTCTGTGTAAAAAGTATCGGGAATATGTCAATAAAAAGACCCGCGTAAAAGAGGTCGTTCTAATTTTTTTACTGCATGTTGGTAGCACTGTACTGATTTAGCGCGCAGAATTTGAGCGGGACTTGTCATTTAATTTGTTTTAAACTACACTTTTTGTTGGTCATAGTTTTGAGTCCTCGGCGATTTTTACAATGGAAAATATTGTTGAACAAAGAGTGTGCCTTAAATTTTGTGTTTCAAATGATATTTCATGTGGTGAATCACTAAAAATGTTGCGAAATACCTACGGCGAATCGTGTATATCGAAAACAAGGGCTTATGAATGGTATAAGGCTTTTAAAGAAGGCCGAGAAGTAGTAGTAGACTTGCCTCGTTCTGGTAGACCTTCAACCGCTACGACCAGAGAAAACATCGACAGAATCAAGAAGCTAGTGCTCGAAAATCGACGTATGAGTCTGAGAGAGTTGGCTAGTGAGGTGAACATATCTTTTAAGTCCGTCCACAACATTCTCATTGACATTTTAGGCATGAAACGCGTCGCCGCTCGACTAGTTCCAAAAGAGCTCAATTTTGTTCAAAAAGCGCAGCGAAAGCATGTCGCTGAAGACATGGTTTCCCGAGCTTCTACGGATCCGACCTTTATGAAACGTATAATAACTGGCGACGAGACATGGGTTTATGAGTACGACATGCAAACAAGCCAACAGTCTTCAGAATGGCGTCTCGAAAACGAGCCGAAACCCAAAAAACCGCGGCAAAGTCGCTCCAAAATCAAGGTGATGCTGACAGTTTTTTTTGACTACCGTGGTGTGGTTCACTCCGAATTCCTTCCAGAGGGAGAAACAGTGAATAAAGAATATTATTTAGGCGTCATGAAGCGTTTGCGTGAGAGTATCCGCCGAAAACGTCCAGATTTGTGGCAACACAACTCATGGATGCTGCACCATGATAATGCACCATCACACACAGCCATTATAGTGAAAGAGTTTTTAGCGAAAAATTCAACAAAAGTTCTCGACCAAGCACCGTATTCACCTGATATGGCTCCGTCTGACTTTTTTTTATTTCCCAAGTTAAAATTACCACTTCGAGGAAAACGTTTTGAGTCGATAGAAGCCATAAAAGAAAATTCGCTGAATGAGCTAAAGGCCATACCGCATATAGCCTATGAAAAATGTATGGAAGACTGGGTGAAGCGGTGGAGATGTTGTATTGCAAGCGATGGGGCCTACTTTGAAGGCGATAAAATAAATTTAGATGAATAATTTGTATTTTTTGTTTTATTGACAAATTCCCGATACTTAGTACACAGAATGTATAGTCTGACATTGAATTATTTTAATTAAATATTAAAATGTGAAGAAGAAAAATTATGCAAATGCGAGAGGATGAACGATCTAGCGCTTCATGTTTTTATTGTTTAATTAGAGGTAACTAATGTTTTAGCGCTGCAGCCAACTTAAGTTCTAATTCTGACCAAAATCTTACGGTCAGGGTCACGTGTGCTGACGGCCTGACGCGAGTTACGAATTTTTTTTCTCATGGCAAAAAGTGCACAACGCCGCTAAAGAAGTTTTCACTTCAAAAATTGTTTCATTCAATGTATAACAATCGCGAAAACCTAAGACAATTCCGAAAGAAATTTGCCAATATAAAACTTATTTGAATAGATATTACAATAAATCTACGTCAGTATAACGAACATATAAACATGCAAACATCGCCAGAAACTTAAAACGTTAACTTTGTCAATAATTGTCGCCTGTGCCGTCTTTTCGTAAGCCGGTATTCCGCGGCAATATTCCGAAGTTCTAGAAGGATGCTTCCACTACCTCTAACCAAAATTGCAATCCCGAGAGTGAGTCATGTTTTATATTTTATTAACCACCAATCAAAACGAGGGGCATTCTAATCGAAAACCTGTGTGATGAATAGATTCAGGCGTTATTTTGCGAAAGTATAATTGCATGTAAACCTCTGTGTGCTTGTATCTGTCTGTATAATTGTAGCTCCCTAATAAATAATATGTATTAAATAATTTGTACTTTATGAATTACTTTTTAATTAGAAAAGTAATGAATATTAATGAACCGAGTGAGGTTTGTAAGGATCGAGTCACGTGGCGCTCGGTTTCCACTGCCTACCCCGTAAGGGATTTGGCGTGAAGTTATAGATAGATATTTTAATTGACGGCATTTTTAAACAGGATGATTCTTATGCTTTATATTTAAGAAAATCGAATTAAATGTGCGGTATATTAGCTTTAATTAAAAATATACGCCGGGAAGCATACAAGCATATCTATGGCCCGCTTGATGTAAAGCGGTTTCCGTAGCGTATGAACGCTTGTAATATATTAAGTATTACTCGCGCGTTTTTACCGCTACTGCTAACACAGTAACTCCTTGGGAGTTTACTGCTTACCCTACTGACTCGTAGGAACACTACAACCCTCCATAGAGTTGTTACTTGGCTGCGGTTTTCTGTAAGGTAGAGGTAGGTACTTCCCCAGATAAGCTGCTTTGATTCACCCTGCCTCTCTTAAAAAAGCACCCGGACCAAGAGAAACAGGCATGCTCATGCACACAAATGTTTGCAGGAACTCCCGAACTCGTCCAAATTTTCCTCAAATCTTGTTTGTTTGTTTGTAATTTCTTTATTGTACACTCATAGTAAATAACAATAGAGTAAACATAATAATAGAATTATAAATGTACAAAGGCGGGCTTATCTCTATAAGAGATCTCTACCAGCCAACCTTTTTCTTAACGTTATCCGATTTCCTAACCTATTTTGATTAGCGGGAACCGCTACCTAAGCCAAAGGATTTAGCAAAGATACTGATTTACACATGGAGCGATGTGGGAATCGAACCCACAAGCGTTGGTGTCAATTTGATATTACACACCACTGCGCCAAAAATCTCGTAAATGCTTAAGTTCTAAATATAATGTGAACGAACCTTAATACCTAATTAATCCAAATGGAAACCTCAAGCATTCAACCGTGAATCATGATATTGGCTTAATGTAGTCGAAGACGAGCACGGTGGCGCAGTGGTGAAACGCGCTGTTACGCTACTTTGACACCAACGCTCGTGGGTACGATTCCCACACAGTACAAACATTTGTGTGCACGAACATGTCTGTTTGTCTTGGTCTGGGTATTTTCTATGTATAATAAGTATGTATTTACAAAAAAAAATGTATTTACGTATGTTTATCAGTTGTCTAGTACCCATAACACAAGCTTCGCTTACTTTGGGGCTAGATGGCGCTGTGTAATTTGTCGAACAATATTTATTTATTATTTATTTTATATTTAATGTGATCAGAGTTGATTTTATGACATTCTCAATATGAAGCTCGCCTGCACGTGTTGCACCCTGTCTATTAGCAAACGAGTTGCCAGCGAAGGGAACGTAGTTCAGAGACCTCGGAGAGAGATATGTTGGAACAACTTTCACATAACAATATATAATATTCGAATAACTGATGATGAAGTATTGGAACAATTGGATCAGATCTTGAATGAGCTTCCAGCAGGGATGGAAGGTGGACCGCTAATGTGGACAGACGACCGAGTGCTAGGAATAGTATGAAAGGTGCGAAGGGATTTTTTTTGCCAGTAAACTTGAGCCAGAAGGCACAGCTCGCTATACACAATGCAGTGCTGGTCCCAACGCTTACCTATGGAAGCGAGAGCTGGGCATGGCAGAAAAAGCGTGAAAGCAGCATAACACGTGACGGTTCGTGTTTTATCAGAAGGTGCTGTCAGGAGCCTTAGAACCCGGCGAGCATGCATGAAAGGAGCCGTGAATGTTAAAGAACCGAGTGAGGTGTATAAGGACTGGGGCATATAGCGCTCGGTTCTCTCTAACTACCCCTTGAGGGATTTGACGTGAAGTTGTAAATATATCTATCTATCTATCTATAACTTCACCTTCACAGAGAACCGAGCGCCACGTGACTCGATCCTTACATATCACACTCGCTTCTTTAACATTCAAATAAATATATACATGAGAGTTTTTTTTATACTACGTTGGGAGGTATACAAGCATACGGCCCACTTGATATAAAGTGGCTATCGTAGCCTATTAACGCTTGCAATATATTAAGTATCACTCGCGCGATGCCTCCTCTGCTGCTTACACAGCAACTCCTTGGGAGCAGACTGGTGACCTCACTCACACGCAGGAATACAAAAACCCTCTACGGAGTTGTTATTTGGCTGCGGTTTTCTGTGAGGTGGAGGTACTTCCACAGACGCGCCTTGCCTTGATGAGCCCTACCTCTCTTAAAACATTTAGACCAAGACAAACAGACATGTTCATCCACACAAATGTTTGCCTTGTGTGGGAATCGAACCCACGAACGTTGGTGTCAAAGTCGCGTCGTTCACGACTGAGCCACCGAGCTCGCAGAGTTCATAGGTCATCACTTCACAGGTGGGCAGTATATTATTTGATCTCCCGAAACAAGCATGAGATAGTGAGTTGTTGCATTGACGAAGGCGGATGGCTCTCCTTGTGCTAACAAGTCAAATACTAGTCTATATAAATAAAAATCTATGTAATTTTGACGAGCTCGGTGGCTCAGCTGTGAATGACGCGACTTTGACACAAACGCTCGTGAGTTCGATTCCCACGCAAGGCAAACATTTTGTGTGGGTGAACATGTCTGTTTGTCTTTGTATGGATGTTTTGAGAGAGGTAGGGCTCATCAAGGCAAGGCGCGTCTGTGGAAGTACCCGAATAACAACTCCCTAGTGGGTTGTTGTGTTCCTGCGTGTGAGTGAGGTCACCAGTAAGCTCCCAAAGAGTTGCTGTTTTGGCAGTAGATGAGGCATCGCGCAAGTGATACTTAATATAATTTACAAGCGTTAATAGGCTACGGAAACTGCTTGACATCAGGGGAGCCGTATGCTTGTGTGCCTCCCGACGTTGTATAAAAAAAATAGTATTATTGTCCTCTGGGCTCGAAAACGGTTGGACCGATTGCTGGAAATTTTCAGGATATCTTCAGATTAACTCAGAGTGATCCTGAATTTTTGGTAGCGATCGGATCACCCGTGCGAAGTTAGAAGAAAATAAATTACAAAAATAAACCGAAACCAGCATCCACATTATAGACAGATAGATATATAGAATACCACCACATCATTCCTTACTCATCCCACACAATACAGGTCTCCATTCAACCGAAGGGGTTTAGAGCATACTCCACCACGCTGGTCAAATGAGGATTGGCGGAGGCCAGTGTTTTCAAGCCGCCCGAGGGCCACCGACTTAGCTTAACGACTGTCAACACAACAGCCGGGACCGACGGCTTAACGTGCCCTCCGAAGCACGGAGAAACTCGAGATATATAAACCGATCCATAGACAGGCTGCGGTCAACGTTGCTTAACCTGCGTGTTTGGCTGGAATTACACGCGCGACAGCGCCATCGAGCTGTCATAGATAGATATATATAATAGAATAGTAGTATATGCAATGCAAAAGTGGAAGGATGTAGGAACCGAGGAAGGCCAAGACTTACCTACCATGATCAAATTGGTCGTGTTCTATCAGAAGGTGATGTCAGGAGCCCTAGAAACCGGCGAGCGTGCATGAAAAGAGCAATGAATGTTAAAGAAGCGAGTGAGGTATGTAAGGATCGTGTCACGTGGCGCTCGGTTCTCTCTGCCTACACCGTAAGGGATTTGGCGTGAAGTTATAGATACATAGAATAGTAGTATTTTATCGAGACCAGAACACTATATATATATATATATATATATATAATATATTTAGCCAGTTCATAGATAGGCAAGAAGATACAAGCATCACAAGACGCGGCCCTTACCCACGTCGCTCAATTCTTACATATTCATGTCTTTTCATGTACGTTCGCCGGTTCCTAAGTCTCCTGATAATACCTTCTGACAAAACACGACCAATTATGTCGCAGTAACTGAGAGACGAGCTCGGTGGCGCAGTGCGTAATTTCAATTTAATTTTTTATTTGCCTTCTTCAAAGCCATGTAAACACATATAATATAAAAGTACACATTACATTTTGTGGACCCTTATCGGGCACATCAAATTAGAGGGAGGATGGCGTTTTGTTTCGCATAGTCATATCTCCGAAAATAACGATCCATTCTTACCCGCTGTCCTACTTTTAGGATTACTATATTTGAATTTTTTTTCCAAGTAATTTTTTTTTTGTTTTGTTTGTAATCAAATTTGCATTAGGTAGAACATTTTTCAACAAGGGATATATGAAGGGATATATATATTTTTATTATTATTTTACAATACTGTACGGTGCTCACTCGTACAGCTTTAGATATTAGATTGATTAAAGTGCTGCTTTGTTTTTAAAGATGTTGATTGTTACTGATAATATGGTGAGTTATACGTCTGCCGTAATGGAATACAAATCGTGAACTGATGTATGAAATTATAAAATAAATGAATAAACTAAATACTGATTAGCTGATGAAGCAATATGTACGCCTGTATCGTACAATTACTTTATTATGACTTCAATTTAAAGATTTCCACAAAAAGTTCCGTGTTTTCTGTGTTCAAATTTATTTTGATGATTCTTTTTCTGTTTAGTAGGTCATACCTCAGAGCTGGTATACATGTATAAATTGTTTCGAAATTGATTCAGCGCTTTTTGAGAAAATCAACAAAAATATATACACAGATAATGTTTTGGTTTCCTGTTTGTTTGGGTTCCCTTCAGCAAAAGTTTTTGATGAGGACTTTCAATCTCTGTTTTTTTTATTTATATCACAAAAATATATTTTTACGCAAAATATATATTTTTTTATTAAATAAAAACCTTCTTAAACACCCAGGAACTAAAAAGCGAAAAATAATTCACATTTTTGGAGTCGGTGCCAGCCGCATAATATCAATTGATAATATCAATATACTGGCAGTGTATTTATTGAAAGCGTTTTTTTTTATTTAAAAATAATTTGACACCGATGGTCATGTGTTTTTGTGCGCATGAACATGTCTGTTTGTTGCCCAGGATGTTTTTATGTGAGGTACGGCGCATCATAAAAGCCCGTCTGGGGAAGTACCTCCACTTCTCAGTAAACTGCTATTAAATAATAATTCCCTAGAGGGTTGTTATGTCTCTCCGAGTAATAGAGGTCACCCAGTAAGCTACTCGTACCAAGGAGTTGGTATATTAACAGCAGAGGTGGTATCGCGTGAGTGTATTGCAACTATTCATAAGGTACGGTAACCGCTTCACCTGAGGTGAGCCGTTGCTCGTATGGCTCCCGATGATGTATATATAAAAAAAAACGAGTGTATGGCAAGCCTTTATTTTGAAGGCATTGCTAACGACCACTATGCTCGCGAATACTATAACAAAATAGTATATACGATACTTTACATCTCAATATCGCCTTCAACTTTATAAGGCCCAGGTCCGGCCTCACATGGAATACTGTTCACATCTTTGGGTCGGCGCGCCACAATCTTTGCTTACTCTATTTGAGCGCATACAACGTAGAGCAGTTCGAATCGTCGGCGTCCCAGTGACTTTCGTTCGGCTGGACTCTCTTTGTACACGAAGAGACGTTACTTCTCTTTGTGTACTGTATAAATTGTATCATAGGGAGTGTTCGGAGGAGCTGTTTAACTTAACACCAGCCGCTGAGTTCCACTATCGTACCACTCGCCACAAACTAAAATTTCACCTTCACAGTATTGACGAGAGGCAATCCACTGCAGTACGCTTATTGAAGCATTTTCTATCACGTACGGTGAAATTGTGGAATCAACTTACCGCCAAGCAGCTATGTTTATTTAACCAAACAGCCTTAGGTCACAAGATTGGCATCGCCCGAGTAACATCCCCGTGGGCAGGCCGCATGCTTGTTTGCCAATCTAGTTGTATACAAAAAAACTACCCTCAGCGGTGTTCCCGAACAAATATGATATGGGTGCCTTCAAGAAAAGAGCATGTGTTTCCCTAAAAACGCTGGCTACAGATCAGTGATCCTTTGATGTAGCAGATGTCTATGGGTTGTAGTGACTACTTACCAAAAACAAAAGCCAGCGTCTCGCCCTACCTCTATATTGCCAAGTATTATTATCAACAAAGTTAAATTAAATTTCAGATTCAAAATATTATTGAAAAAAAATATTTACACTTACTTGCGTAAACTCATTATAAACTTTTTACAAGTCGCCGGTTCCTTTGAATCAATTTAACGCCAATTGTTGAAAAAAAGTTTTGAAGTATTGTTTTCGCCCTTTTTTCACTGTCACTTGAGATGGAAAAAGAATGGGAGCTCACATTTCTTTTAGGAATACTTGGAATTCCCCACGGTACTGTTTTAAAAGTTATTTTTTATTGTCACTGGAAAAAGTTGATTTCACTTCAGATTATTTTAAAGGAAAAAAGTACGTTTACATATAAATCAATATAAAATGTGTAATTTAATTTATACAATTACTTAATTTATGTATAACTTACTCTTTTAAAATCAATTAAAATGTATACGTCAATAAAATACTAGTACAAGTAGAGTAAATAAAAAATCGATATCTTTATACGATGTCGAAATAAAAATCTAAAAATGATATTTATTTAATAATATGAAATTATTTTAATATAAAATATGTGTATATTTTAAACCTCTCTTAAATTGTGAAAATTATTGTAATATTTACATATAAAAAAAGAATTATGTACATATTAATTATTTTAAAAATAACTTATTTAAATCTATACACCCGCTGTATACAGACAGTTATACGAAGCACGATGTACAAACTTTTACAACTACAGTTCGTATTTATATGAGGAAGGTCACAAAACACCTTCGACCCTCCAATTTCGCGACTATACTGAATTTCAGAGGGATATGAACGGTTTTCTGAAAAACGTGTTCACACAAAATAAAACTGTAACGCTTCCGTTTAAGGTATTTTTTCCAATGTTCGAAAACTTCCCAGAATCACCCCTGTCTTTGCGATATAATCCACAAACGATTTTAGACTTAAATTCTTGACGGTTAAGACACTTTTTTCGATGATAATAATTTGTTGAAACTGCACCACAATACGAAATTAGCTTTATTTTGGTGTACCTAGACGGTTCTGTTCTTTTATATCTATGTTAGATATAGCCCATGTTGCGGCTGTAAGATACCCTACGTTGTAAATAAACTTTAAAATTTGAAATATAAACATTTTTTTTTTCTTTACAAAAATAATCATTTATTTCACTTTATTTTACACTGCATAGTTTATGTGAAAGTATAAATTAAGTTTTTCTTTTTACGGAAGGGTGAAGGACAAGTAAGTATATTGTAGTATAGCAAATATGGAAAAATTAGGTTATGCATTAATTTACATTCTAGAAGGCTATGTTCTAGAACATAGGTTTATGAATAAGCTTTGGGATTTTCCAAATATGTTTAATGAAACAACATCTCGTATGGTATTAGTATATGATCAAATAAAAAGCATTTTACATCATTAGTTCAACACTCAAAATATTTTGTTTGTTGTAATATCCCATATATCAAAATATTTTTAGCAGCGTGTAATGAGGCTTATGATATTAATATTGCAATAAATTAGTAATTCACGTCCGAGTAACATATGAATGACAAAGCGAGGCAGAGTACCTGCTTGCAAAGTGATAAAATCCCTTCTCTAATGTACTCGTAATAGAAAAATTGCGGATTTTGGATTGGAAATTTCTTTCTTCCTGGTTAAAGTCCCAGTGTAAACTCTAACTGTCCCAGTTTGAATCCTATTCACTATACCAACATATTAACTACAAAACTTCCTTTCTCAAAATCTTCTTTTTTTATTCGGTTTTCATAAATGTGGTGCCAACCTCTCTCCGCACACTAACAACTGACCACTCATGCATGCATACATACCCACATACTCACAAACCGTCACATGCACTCACATACACACAAACACATACACACACTACTAAACTCACAATTAAATTCTAAAACACTTACCCTAAAACAAAACATTTACTTAATTTCACCTGGTCTAGAGTTGGAGAGGCTGGTATTCTGTCATACAGGTTCTCCTAGTACAGACACCAGTCTCTCACATAGATTGCTTATTAATAAGATACATTGTAATGTACGTCTAATTCTAAGGCATAAAAAAAATATTGTACAAATCTGTGTGAGAGAAGAAATAAAAATTTTATTTATTATTTATTTAAACGCTTTCGTAATGGAAACTGCGACTTGAAGAACGAACCACGTGGAAGACCCCCACACAGGTGAATAACGCTGAATTGAAGGAGATGGTGGAAGCCGATCGGAGTCAAACTACCCAGGAATTAGCGGTACGGTTTAACACCTTCCCTATAATATTGACTCATTTTCATCAAATCAATAAGTTAAAAAAATATGAAAAATGGGTGCCTCAAGTTTGCCTGACCTGCAGAAAGACACGCGTGTTGAAACTTGTGTTGCCTTGTTGAATCGGTACAGAAATGAAGTAATATTGAATTGAATTGTGGCATGTAACGAAAATTGGATTCTTTACGATAACCGTAAGCAAAAAATGCATTGGCTGACCCCAGGTCAAACGTCGCAACAGTGCCCTAAAGCAAAGCTTACCAATAAAAATGTAATGTTAACTGTTTGGTGGTCTCGTCATGGCGTTATTCACTAAAGCTTTCTGAGATCTGGTCAAGCAATAACAGCAGATGTTTACTGTACCGAACTTCGAACAATAATGGCGAAACTGGCAGTGAAACAGCCCCGACTCGTGAATCGATCGTTACCATTATTGCTCGATGATAACGCAGGACCTCACACTACGATAGATACGATACCGATTAGAGTGCAGCAATTTATAGTTAAGGATGGTAAATATTTTGATTAAATACATATGTTACATTGAAGAAAAAAACGTGTTATAAATTTTTCAGTACAAATCGACAATTTCGTACTTTAACCTTTTATTAAAAGTTAAGTTAAGAAGGTTAAAGAACCGGTTAATGTGCATATGGACTGAATCATGTGGCGCACGGTTCCCTTTGCCTACCCTGCTATGGATTAGGCAAGAAGACATAGTAATTTATTACAGTAAAAACTACGTTTAATTTTTACATTCAATGACGTAGGATATCTTGCAGCCCTTACATAGGCTAATGTCTTTTTACGACTTTTAAATCTTATTTCGTTAGCGTTAAGGTGTATTTTGCAAAAGAACCGACGTTTAAAGCTTCGCCAATTTTCAATGTCATTTATCATTAGAGTGGTTATAAATGGACAGTTTTTGGGATGTATATATGGAATGGACCACTTTCAATATAGGATATTACAGTGACCTTATTACCTGGAGTAGAAAATTCTTCAAATATTAATGGGAAAGTTTTTATTCCTTTGTATATATGTCCTTCTTTAGGATATTCTAACAAATTACTTGTAAAGTTTTTCAGGAACATCGTTCCTATATGAGTTCTATATGTTTGTCTGTGCGTTTGTCTGTAGGTTTACCTGTCGCTTTTTTTCGAATATTCGAATTTTGGCTTCAGATTCGGATTCAGCATAAAAAAGTAGAATAGGAATGTTCAGGAACACCGAATCTCTTAAGGAACATAGCCAAATGGCCGACAAAATTAAAAAAAAATTGAAGTGTTATTTAATTGACGAGCCAGGTGTTCCTCTGGCAATGCAAGCTTGCGCATTCTCAACTGGTTTTTTGATGATACCTACGGGAATGTACAAGAAAAAGTAAAATCAATTAGTTTTCGATAAGTAATAAGCAAAGAGGGGTAATTCGCAGTTTGATGATGATGATGACAGAAAACGGCAGCAAAATAACAACTTCTTGGTTATTATGTTGCTGCGAGTGCATGAGGTTACGATTAAGTTATGTTGCGCTTGGGTCTGCTACCCCATAAGGGATTTCGCTTGAAGATATAGACAGATGGATATAAGATAAATCGGCCAAGTGCGAGTCGGACTCGCGTATGAAGGGTTCCGTACCATTAACTATAAAAACGGCAAAAAAATCGCATTTGTTGTATGGGAGTCCCCCTTAAATATTTGTTTTATTTTAATTTTATTATTTATTCTTAAAGTGAATATATAACTAAATATTCTGTGAATATTTCAAGCGTCTACCCGTTACCGTTATCAATATCGAGCAAAAATGAGCAAAAAAAATCACGTTTGTTGTATGGGAGCCCCCTTAAATATTTATTTTATTCTATTTTTTAGTATTTGTTGTTAGAACGGCAATAGAAATACATCATCTGTGAAAATTTCAACTGTCTAACTATCGCGGTTCATGAGATACAGCCTGGTGACAGACGGACGGACGGACGGACGGACAGCGAAGTCTCAGAAATAGGGTTCCGTTTTACCCGTTGGGTACGGAACCCTAAAAACTAGTTCTAATATTTCTATCTATCTATAACTTCACGCCAAATCCCTTGCGGGGTAGGCAGAGAGAACCGAGCGCCACGTGACTCGATCCTTACATATCTCACTCGCTTCTTGAACATTCATTGCTCTTCTCATGCACGCTCGCCGGTTTCTAGGGCTCCTGACATCACCATAAATTTTAATAATATATAAACATAATATTTCTGTAAATGAACGTAATGGGGCTTGTAGGGAGTTGATGGATGCAAGTGGCATATGATGGGGATGTATGGCTCTCTAGACTGGAGGCC
Organism: Pyralis farinalis; assembly: GCA_947507595.1. Lineage (NCBI taxonomy): Eukaryota > Metazoa > Arthropoda > Insecta > Lepidoptera > Pyralidae > Pyralis > Pyralis farinalis. The sequence continues at coordinate 8,000,978 of OX382263.1, forward strand.
TATGCTCAGCAGTGGACAAATACGGGCTGTGATGATGATGATGACTATAATGTATTTTTCATACCACTAAGGAGATAACCACTAACGAGACGAGCTCGTTGGCACAGTGATGCGCTTTTACGCTACTTTGACACCAAAGCGCGTGGGTTCGATTCCCACACAGGGCAATCATATGTGCATGAACATATCTTTTTGTCTTGGTCTGGGTGTTTTAAAAGAGGTAGGGTGAATCAAAGCAGTAAGTAAGTCGTAGTCGTCGTCGTTCCCGTCTAAGGAAGTGCCACCACCTCACAGAAAACCGCAGCCAAATAACAAGTACCTAGAGGGTTGTTGTGTTCCTGCGTGTGAGTGAAAGTCTCCAGTAAGCTCCTTAGGAGTCGCTGTGTTAGCAGCAGAGGTGGCATCGCGCGAGTGATACTTAATGTATAACAAACGTTCACAACCGCTTTACATCAGGTGGGCCGTATGACTCCCGACATTGTATAAAAAAAATATATTATATCCGTCGTACAGCGTTGGAGCGGTGGTGGCCCCGCGGTATAACCGCACATCTAACAAGCGTGAAGTTCCGCGTTCGAAACCCTGCTACTCGGTTTTTACTAGTAGGTACAATTTACTTGCGTTCGGCTACCACTTGCTCCCGGTGAGGGAAAACACCGTGAGGAAACCTGCACATGCAGATCTTCTGAATGTGTAATCATGATTGATAGTCTTGTCTGGTTCCCCTTTAGGCTTGAAACTACGTTAAGCGGACGTCCGTCCGGTTTCATACAAAAGTGCTCCGTCGCGTGCCTCCGCGCGGGCGCCAGTCACGGGGAGGCGGGCCCCGCGCCCGCGTAACGGGGCCCGCTTCCGAGCGACGGACGCCCGCGCGGGGGCACGCGCGGTACCCGCTAGCGGTGACACGCGCGGTCTGGTTTAGTAAGTAACGCTATGTGACACGGTCTACACGCGCGGAGAAAATCAAGAATAATGTCTTTCGATAGAGAAAGAGTAATTGGCAGAGCTGCGATAGCCAGCGGAGCCACATTACCCTCAAAATTGCCGTTTGGGGTAGACTGATGTCATCCAGCTAGCGTTTAGACGGTAATAGTGAGAAACTCCAAAATCGACACACTAATAGCTAACATATTGTAGTTTTGTATCCTTTAATTTGAAATTTAAATGTTCGTTGGTGAGGAAGAACGGTCCAAAATCGTTCCAATTAGAAAAAAAAACATATGGGAAAACGTATGGCCGGCCACTCTGCAGTGCAGAGTCTGCACTGCACTCCCATCAACAGAAAAAGTAACAGCACTCATCGCTAGATGTCGTACAGGGTTCCATATATTTAAAAAAAATTAAAAAATTAAAATTAAAATATTTAATTTTTTTTTAAATTTAAAAAATATCAGCTCTGCCTACACAGCTTGCTGTTATTTACTAGTTATTGAAGTACAGTGTCGCCCTGTCATATGGGACCAGGCAAATGACCTATATAAAGATCGGGATGCACGAACAGCGGCGTGGTTGGAAATTACATTACATGCAATTAATTACTGTACATGCACGACGTTAAAATTGAACTAGCGACACTCTGTAATCCGGTCTCCGCGACGGGTACCCGCGACGGGGACCGTCGCGTTTTCGCGGAGCCCACCCGCGAGTCCACGCGCGTATATACGCGACGGTTGTCCGTCGCGGGCGTCCGCTTAACGCAGTTTCAAGCCTTAGGGGTAACGGAGGTCAGATGGCAGTCGCTCCAATGTAATAATAATTGGACTCGCCACACCTTGGATCATGATCATAGCGAACCCCGGGATCCGTAGTGGATGCAACCGGGACTTACCGCTTGATGAGTGAGTGTGTATTGTTATATTACTAGTTGAAGAAAAGGGAGTATTAAAAGCGATACAAATTTAATAGGGCTATTTTACAATATAATAAATATACAAAATGGGTTCACTATAAGTTCGGCTATAAGGTCTTTAAGAACTCGCGTTTTAATTTGTCTAACCGGTATATCACTGATGGAATCACTGGTGGGTGCACTAAGTAGCCGCCGGCTATAGTCGTCGACGACTGTAGACGACAGGTTAGCGTGCTAGCCAGCACGCAGATCCAGACGTAGAAGTTGTTGGTTATGGTGGGGACCGCCTTACGGACCAACACCGCAGCGGTATGTTTGTCAGCCGCCGTAGTCCACAACAGGGGCTGCAGGTATTATAATTTTAGATTAGTTAGATGTCCGGAGATTATGGGGTTTGGAAAAGGTAGTCATATCCCGACGGTTCACCACGTAGCCCACAGCAGGAGGCTGGTGGTCTCAGACGTGGTGCACTGAATCTCTTCTTCGTCAGATCTCGCTCCAGACTTCCTTCAGACTGACTTTGTTTTTCGGTTTTTCCTAAAATATTACATTTCGAAATTTTAAATTACAAAATCAATAATTTTGACAGATCATAGAGCATGCGAAGAAAAGAAAGGTTTTAACATTACAGTATGTCCATCGTACAAACCATAGACGAGTTACCACAATAGTCTGTTATTTAAGAATTAATGAATAAATGCGATGGTTTAGCGTCATTCATTGTATATATCATCTTTTCAGTGTTATTGAGTCCGCTAATTAAGCTTAAGGATTTGGTAAAGATGTTGATTTTTACGTGGACCGACTGCCGTTAGACCTCCGCAACCCGGGGGGATATATAGATCTTTCGAAATATAATTTCTTAGACTTTCCTCATGATGATCCGCCGAGCTGGTCATATTTACAAAATTGCCATAAATTCGAAAACACAAATTTAGTAGTACATGCCAGGATTCGAACCGGGTACCAATTGGTCAATAGGCCGGTTCTTTATCCACTGGGCTTGATAGCCATATATAGGTATAGGTATATATACATACATACATATCATCACGCCTGTCTCGTATTGGGGTAGGCAGAGACTATAGAACGCCAGTAGGGCGATTCTACTAAAAAACTGCAACTGCACTGCAGCGCGGCGTGTGTCAAAGTGCGTACATTATGACGTTTCGATAAACGTCGCTGCTGTCAGATCGCTTAACGGAACGTCAAAGTGTACGCATTTTGACACACGCCGCGCTGCAGTGCAGTTGCAGTTTTTTAGTAGAATCGGCCTACAGGTGCACCGATCCAAACATACCTCTCTCTCTTCTTCCACACACATCAACCTCTTCATGAATGCTCTTCGGTTTTGGGTACTTTTGGTTTGGCCCTTTTTCAACACATCACCAATTTGATCTATATGTGTCCGTCTAGGGCGGCCCCTCCCGACATCACCATTCACTCTTGCTTGATACACTTTTTTCGTAACTCTTTTGTCATTCATTGGTATATATCATGTCTATATATTTATCTAGACAATTATTACATCAATATAGAAAGAACAAAGACATTATTCACAATACTTTCTTCCCATGCAAACTTGCGTGCCATCTAATACCAAGGTAACTTTACTACTGACTTTACTGTTCTTGGGCATAGCTGGCAAATAAAGTGGTAGAGATTCAACTTCATACTCGTATAAACGGGATCGGATTTATATTACTTGTGTCGCTCAGCGACTTGAATAAATTAGTCTTTAGACGAACTCTGTGGCGCAGTGGTTCATGCTACTATGACACCAACGCTCGTGTCTTCGATTCCCACACAGGATAAATATTTGTGGGCATGAATGTCTAACTGGTCTTAGTGTATTTATGAGAGGTAGGGCGCATCTAATTCTCAATCTGGAGTATTACCTCACAGAAAGCTGCAGCCAAACAACGACTCAATGAGGGTTGGTGTGTTCCTGCATATGAGTGAGGTCACGAGTAAGCTTCTAAGGAGTTGCTGTGTGAGCAGTATAGGTGGTACTCAGACCATCTGGAGAAGTACCTCCACCTCCCAGAAAACTCACAGCCAAGGAGTGGCTGTATTAGCAGCAGAGGTGACATTGCGCGAGCGTAATGTATAGCAAGCCTGTATATGCCATATTACATCAAGTGGGCCGTATGCTTGTAAATGGGATCTGTACAGTTTGGTTCAGCATCGAATGTGGTGTTCAACTTATTCATGGACAGTTGTTTGACAGACCTGAAAGAGTATGACTGTGGAATAAAAATGAATGAGGCAATATTTAAATCCCTGTTGTACGCCGATGATCAGGTTCTCCTTGCATCTTCGGCGGAAGAACTACAACAAATGGTTATTGTAATGAATGAAGGATTTAAAAGGAAAGGTATGAAAATAAATGTAACGAAGACGAAAGCGATGGTGTTTGAAAGGAATGAAAGTGTTACAGATTGCCAGATATTGATTGGAGTTGAAAAAGTGGAACAAGTGAAAAAAAATATTTATCTAGGTTCAATGTTCACGAGAAATGGCAAATGTGAGGGCGATATTGAAAGAAGAGTGAAAGCAGGAAACTGTATCATTGGTGCGTTGTACTCCGTGGTAACAAGCGATAACATATCAAGTAAAGCTCGCCTTGCCATAAAGTCTGACGGCAGTCGCTCCATGTAAAAATCAGTGTCCTAACCAAATCCTTAGGCCTAGTAGCGGACCCACCAATCCTAAAGGATTAGGAAATGGGATAACGCGAAGAAGAAGAAACCAGGATTCAAACCGGGGACCTGTCAGTCAATAGGGTAGTTCTTGATCCACTGGACTGTCACTGTAGATTTGCCTTTTGAACATATTGTCAGGAATGGACAGAACTGTTTCAAGTAATTTATTATAGAAACGAAGATAGATATATGTATGTATGTATATCTTCACGCCAGATCCATATGACCCTTAGAAACAGAGACAAAAGAAATAAAGTAAAAATAGTGATTTCCAAGGGATACCGCGAACACGCGAACGTAGTTTCGGGGTGCAGTTAGTTATTCAGCTATGAAACGATATGGGACAGATTTTGCCATGCTCTCTGCATCTATTCAATACTTAGATCATCATAATCATCTCAGCCTGCACTCGTCCACCGCTGAACATAGGCGTCCCCTCTAGAGAGGAGGTTTTTGACATAGTTGCCACGCTTGGCAGGCGGGTTGACAACCGCATTAAGCCATTAAAGTACGCAGGGGACGCTGCTGCCAGTCTCCTGGATATTTCCCTTAGTAGCCTTTTACGATACCCACGGGATTAGATTGGGTGACCTATTCTTACATCACATGGCCAAAAATACTATCTTCTTTTTTATACCACTAAGGTGACAATCAAGCTTACGGTCTGCCAGATGGTAAACAGTCACCGTAGCCTATGGACATTTGCAACACCAGGGGCGTCACTCATGCGACCCTCTAAAAACCTCTTCACGCATTTCTTGAAGAATTCCATGCTGGAGTCCCTTGGAAAAATCTCGGTGGGAGCTCATTCCACAGCTTGATAGACCTCGGAAGAAAACTTCTCTGGAACCGCACAGTACGCGACCATTGCGATTCCAGCGTGTGAGGGTGAACTCTCCGTCGGCGAGCGGTGCGGTTATAAAATGTAGCTGTCGGCATCATTTCGAACAATACTTCAGAACACAACCCGTTGTACAATCGGTAGAACACACAAAGGGAGGCAAAATCTATTGTATCAGTATAAAATACTTAGATACTGGTACAATATCATTTGCAGTAACCTAGATTGCTATCATTTGTGAAGTTTTGTGAATTTAATATTACTACAATTTTATTTACTACTATTGCTGAAACTTTTTTTTTGTACAACGTCGCGAGGTATCTGTTTCGTTATCATCACAATCATATTTTTTTGTTCATACAGCATCGGAAGGCGTACCCACGGCCTACCTCATGTAAAACGGTAACCATAGTCTATGAACGTTTGCAGTACATTAAGTATCACTCGCGCGATGCCACTTCTGCTGCTAACACAGCAACTTAGGAGATTGCTGGTGACTTAGCTCACACGCAGGTACACTACAACCCTCTAGAGAGTTGTTATTTGTCTGCGGTTTTCTGTGAAGTGGCGGTACTGATCCAGACGCGCTGCTTTGATGCGCCATACGTCTCTTAAAATACTTAGATCAATACAAAAACATATACATATTCATGCAAACAAATGATTGTCCTATGTGGGAATCGAATCCACGAGTGTTGGTGTCAAAGTAATCTAACAACGCGTTTCACCACTGAGCCACCAAGCTCCTCAGTAAGTATGGCCCAACTGACGTAAACTCGCGCGATGCCACCTCTGCTATTAACACAGCATCTCCTTAGGAGCTACTGCCCTCACTCATGAACAGGAACACAATAACCCTCCAGGGAGTTGTTATTTTGCGGTTTGCGGTTTACCGTAACCTATGGACAACAACATTGCAACACCAGCGGTATCTTTGAATCATATTATAGCCCCTAGAGAACCTCGAAAGGGATGAAATGAAATTCACAACTAAAGAGCTCTCGGTAGTAAACTTTGATTGGAATCGCACAGTACGCGACTATTGTGGTTCCAGTATGTGAGGATGAATTCCCCGCCGTCGGTGCGATTGTAAAACGAGTCTGTTGGTATCACGCGAACAACTCCTTGTACAATCGGTAGAACACCCAACGGGAGGCAAATTCTCTCCATAACCTCAAGAGGACAATACCGTGTGTGAGCTTAGAATCAATGACAATTCTGACAGCTCGTCTCTGCGCCGAATCACAAGATCCTGGCTGGTATCCAGATGCTCCCGCCCATAGGCGACTACAGTACTCCATGTGCGGTATAACCGGATACACATTTAAATAAAATCTTTATCCTAATTTCATGATTTATTTATTACTCGTAATTCATAAACATGGATTGACACATAGATGTTAAATAAGTTTCTAACAATAAAGAGAACTAACTAAAGTTTAAAATTAAACATTACCATAAAATTAAAGATTTTTACAAAAGTGCGTTTGTCTGTGTGTGCGTTTTTTTTTCGAATATTCGAATTTTGGATTCAGCATAAAAAAGTAGAATAGGAATTTTCAGGAACACCGTTCCTATCTCTTAAGGAACATCGTAAAAATGGCCGACAAATTAAAAAAAAAATGAATTGTTATATAACTGACGAGCCAGGTGTTCCTCTGGCAATGCAAGCTTGCGCATTCTCAACTGGTTTGTTTTATAAATAAAAATTAAAGATCTACGAAACATAAAAATACAAAATAAGTCAACAGTTATACAATTAAATTTCATGATACTTATAATTATCTAATTAATTATTAAGGCATCTTATCATTTACAAATGTTTACAAATCATAATAAGGTTTATCTAATATATAGTTTGTATGGTGCCGCTCGATTTCAAATATGTCTCCTATACATGTGTGCGTGGCCGGCGATTTCAAATGCTATGTCCTTGTGTATACTCTGTAGGTACATAAATTTATTTATCCTATATATTCGTTCTGTGTATTACTGATAAAAAATTTATTTTCAGGAAAGGTGTATGAATGTAGATGCATAGCAATGGGCATTATACATTCATACACCCAGCATTCGCCAACATGAGGTCGTAGTTTTTCTGTTGTTCTTTATTGTTCAACACTGTGGGCTGCGGGGGTGTCAAAGGGGATTCCGGCACTGTACGTATTTGGTGTTGGGAGGCCCCTGACATCTCCCAGCAGTCACAAGGCTCCTTTCGGGTGCATTTAGTCACGATCAATCTTCGGATTTATCCGCCTTAATGTCCTCCATTTTGGGCTTGGTAGGCTCGGCTGCCTGTGTTTTCAGCCAGAGAGTCACGCTTATGCCCCTATGCCCCTATAGGGGTTGTACGTATTTGGCGGTGCATGTCCACGGACGTCCCCATTGGCCGCAGGGTCTGCTTGGTAGGAGATGGCATTCAGACGTGATTAATCCTCGGATTCATTCGCCTGAATGCAGCCCAAAATTGCGCGATAGGTGTTGTAATTGTATATGCCATCATTCGTTTTATCACACACATCCAAACTCGTTCAAGCATCCGTATGTGTGTCAAAGTGGCCTTCAATCAGTCTATCACCAATCATACTTCAGTCAGTCAGACTAAATACTTATATCTACGTCCACGTTTTTCGCGGAATAATATTACCCGGAAGCGGAAGCTTCCGCAGACAGCCCGGGTAATGATCATTCGCACCAGTAGATGGATGACCTACAGACTGACTGTCGTAGTATAGATAATAATTAATTGGACGACAATTTATAGGCAATTACCGTTTTGTTGAGGTAAAGTATTTGCAAACGTGTGAGAGAGGAACAATAGGTACAACACCAAGTGTCTATTGCATCAATTAAATATTTACATGTAAATAAAGTGTACCTACACAAACAGATTTACATGTAAAGAAAGTACAACAGGCGGCCTTAATCGTTAACGGAAATTCTTTCAGGCAACACTCATTAGAAAGAAAAAATGACAAACAGGTAGGTGGCGGACAATAACAAATTTACATACCGTCGCTTAAGTTATAACACCGCGTAACTCATAATGGGCGACTTTTCAGAAGAGCAAAAAACTGTATGTTTTTGTATTATTCAACTATTCAATACATTTGTTTTAACTAAAAAATGTATAAATAACGCATCGCCATTGGTTAAAATTCTTGTTTTTGATTGCATGATGCATCTTTTGATCCTCTGTCGAATGACATACGTAACTGAAGATAACCATTTTTTTAGTTACGCGGTGTTAGAACTTAAGCGACGATATGGACCTATTTTATAGAAAAAATACTTATACTTATTATATCCGCCTTCGTAATGAAGACGTGAGAGAAAGAGTTGGTCTGAAAGAGAGTGTCGGTGTTAAGATAAGAAGTAGGTTGCCAGATGGAAGTAAATTTCCCATTTCTTTAACAATTTTTTTTATACCACTACGGTGGCAATCAAGCATACGGCCTGCCTGATGGTAAACAGTCACCGTAGCCTATGGACATTTACAACACCAGGGGTGTCACTCATGCGTTGCCGACCGTCTAAAAACCTCTTCACGCATTTCTTGAAGAACTCCATGGTGTAGTCCCTTGGAAAAACCTCGGCTGGGAGCTCATTCCACAGCTTGAGAGAAACTAACCAAAAAGAAATAAAAAAAATATATGATTCGTTACTGTCTTTGGAACTCGAATTTTATGGATCGTTGATTTGTAACTTGTGTTGTTTAAAATAGGTATTGATGAAAATAAATTAATCACATGAAATATAACATTACATATTCCTTTTATTATGTAGGACAAACAGATGCATACTTATTTGAAATAAATAATGCCCAAACAAATACACCAATTTTTATGACCAGACGAGGCTCTGGCGAAAGAGAGGTAGGGCACGACGATAGCCTGATTGGGGAAGTACCTCCACCTCACTGAAGACGGCAGCCACTCCTCGAAATGTATATTGCATATTACACTGGATTTAGATGGAATCCAGCCGCTTTCTTTTATGGAATCTCATGATTTGTACCCAATCATTCCTCCATGCATCATTTGACGATGGAAATCTAAAAAATATTAAAGGTAGATATGAATAATAGTTGTTCAGTAAAAGAATCATAGGATGTTTATATGTCTATTTAAACAAAATTAGGTATCTGAATTAAGTAAGAATTACAAGAGAACAAAAGAAAAATGATCTCCCATATTTACGCTAATTTGGAAATGTGAGTTATGGTAACACCGGTCGATTTATTGTTTTGAAAAATTTATTTAAGTGAAAACGATTATTTAATCAGAAAAATTACTTGCTTACCTATGAAAAGTAATCCCTTGGCTTTTAAATAGTTAATAGATTCAGGCGTTACTTTGCGAAAGTCAAATCTATATGCAATTTGATCTAACCTGCTTTGCGTGCTTCCGCCACCAATTAGTTCATGCGGCCTAGCGCCGGCCGGCACCCACCCACTACTGTTAGTACTTGGTACATGCCGACGCTGCCATGGCTGCTCCGGTAGTCTCTGCCTCGGCTGCTGCGGTCGTCCGTCATCTGGAACAGAATCCGCATGCCCCCACCACCACCGTCGCTGCCACGACTGGCCTGGTCGTCGCTGCGACACGTGTTTCGCCTCTCCACGAGGCATCATCAGGCGTTGTAGACGTTAATCGTAAGAATAACATGCTACAAGTGACAAATCCATCGCAGTGCCGTCCCTTATATTGAATTGAGGGTGGGGGTGGATGGTGTGAGCGAAAAGATATTTAATAGTGGGGAATGGTTTACGTCAGTCTGTTTGTTCATGAGAGTAATTTTAGAATTTTTATGTTTATTAATTTCTAATTGTTCCCTAATATTTAGTTTTAAACCTTTGTCTATGGTGTGTAAAATTTGATATGTATTAGTGGGGGATAAGTTATGTCCTTTGTCTATAAGATGCTCGGCGAAGTGTGACCTTTCTGGGCGATTGTTTTTATACGCCGATACGTGTTCGTGAAATCGTGTTATAAAGTTACAACCAGTTTGCCCGATATAAACGTGTTCACATTCATCGCAGAACAGCTTATAGACGCCGGATTTTTTATTGGGCGGGATTTTATCTTTAGTGTTACAAAGTGACCTGAGTGAATTATGGGATTTGAGAGCAACATGTATGTTATTTTTTCTAAATATGTGAACTATTTTGTCAGTGATTTTACCCAGGTATGACAAAATAGTTCACATATTTAGAAAAAATAACATACATGTTGCTCTCAAATCCCATAATTCACTCAGGTCACTTTCACACTTAATTATTTAACATAAAAATTAATAAACATAAAAATTCTAAAATTACTCTCATGAACAAACAGACTGACGTAAACCATTCCCCACTATTAAATATCTTTTCGCTCACACCATCCACCCCCACCCTCAATTCAATATAAGGGACGGCACTGCGATGGATTTGTCACTTGTAGCATGTTATTCTTACGATTAACGTCTACAACGCCTGATGATGCCTCGTGGAGAGGCGAAACACGTGTCGCAGCGACGACCAGGCCAGTCGTGGCAGCGACGGTGGTGGTGGGGGCATGCGGATTCTGTTCCAGATGACGGACGACCGCAGCAGCCGAGGCAGAGACTACCGGAGCAGCCATGGCAGCGTCGGCATGTACCAAGTACTAACAGTAGTGGGTGGGTGCCGGCCGGCGCTAGGCCGCATGAACTAATTGGTGGCGGAAGCACGCAAAGCAGGTTAGATCCCTTGGCTTTTTTTAAATTGTACCACTATGGTTCCGACAGCTCTTCACCACGCACGACGGTATTATTATTTTTTTCGACAAGGTTATCACGTGGCGAGGTGTCGGTGCGTAATGGCGGGCGGTAGACTTACTATGGTGTGAATGTGTGCGTGTCGGCTCGTACGTATAGCAACTGACTTACTTTGGCGGTGCTTCAGTGTTTAGTTCGGGAGACGGTGTCTGCTTTTTTTATTACGTCTATGTGCATGGTTTGTCAGTTGTGTAGCACTCATAACAAAAGCTTCGCTTACTTAGTTACATAGAGGTAGGGCGCATCAAAGCAGCCCGTCTGTTGAAGTACCTCCACCTCACAGAAAACCGCAGCTAAATAACAACTCCCTAGAGGGTTGTTGTGTTCCTGCGTGTGAGTGAGGTCACCAGTAAGCTTCCAAGGAGTTGCTGTGTAAGCAGCAGAGGAGGCATCGCACGAGTGATACTTAATATAGTACAAGCGTTAATAGGCTACGGTACCTGCTTTACATCAGGTGGGCCGTATGCTTGTTTCCCTCTGGACGTAGTATAAATATATATATATATATATATTTAGAGATCGATGGAACTAATAAGATGGATTATTATTCGAGTACCTGAACAAACTAGCTGTTTCATTAACCTGCCCTTCTGTATCGTATGGCGCTCAGCACTGCATGGCGACCCTGCCAGGATAGCCCATTGCAATCTTTAGCCCTTCGACTATCTCCTCAAAAAATGACATCGATCTATCCCTTGATATGACGCGTAAGAAGGACAAACAAACATCACTCTTTCACATTTATGACGTTAGTAGATATGAATGGGACATAGTTGCGTAACTCTCCCAAAATAGCTGCGAGTACAAACTTACTCTTTTCCTTTGGACTTTCTCTCGATGTTACGTGTTTATTGCCTTGTTTTGATTCTACCGTCCAATTTGGCAAATAGCCAACTTCAACCTGAGGAAACAGTTAAACTTATCTAGATTTTAGACTGTGGATTAACTACTGAAATGGTTGCCAACTTAATGCATCCATATCAGTACCCTGATCTGTAAATAACGTGAGTTTAGTCGCTTCAAATTTCTATGTATGTACGTGTATCTTCACGCTAGAACCCTTACGGGGTAGGCAGTGAGAACCAAGCGCCATAAGATGCGATTGTTACACACATCACTCGCTTCTTTAATATTCATCGCCATTTTCGTGCACGCTCGCCGGTTCTTAGGGCTCCTGACTTTTCCCCTTCTGATAAAACACGACCAATTTGGTCATGGTAGGTTAGTCTTGGTCTTCCTTGGCTCCTACATCGTTCCACTTTCGCATTGTATATCTGTTCCGTCATTCTTTCATCCTGCATTATTTCTAACATATCTAAACAAACAGAGCATACCTTTTCTTATCTTAACACCTACACTCTCTTTTAGACCAACTCTCGTTCTTACGTCATCATTACGAACGCGGTCAGCAAGCGTTACGCCACAAATTTTGCACTATGCACTCATCTTGACTGCATTTATTCTACTTTCATGCTCTCTCTGCCATACCTAGCTTTCACTTTTATAAGTTAACGTTGGGATTAGCACCGCGTAGCGTATAGCGAGCAGTGCCTTCTGGCTTAGATTTCGGCTGCCAAACAGTTTACCCAACATTCCATTCACGCTGTTCCGTGCACTCACTCGTCTTTCCACATCAGCTGCTGCTAAAAGAGCTTCCCAACTCATCCACTTGCTCCAGCACTACATCATCAACCGTAATCCTAGTGTTCGTTCTTGATGTCTCTCTTTCAAATACCATTATCTTTTTTAAGTTTATTTAAAAACATACCTCCAATATATCGATGTATATATTCACGATAAGTCAGAGAGAACTGAGCGCCATGTGATTCGGCCCTTAACCCAACCAATAAACCCCTGCACTGCGCATTGACGTAGAGTTTTAGCGAATAAATATGTCAGGGATTCGCAAGCACACAGCCCACCTGATATAAATTGGTTATTGTATCCCATGAACGCTTAAAATTTGAGGTGTATCCCCCGCTACTAATACAAGAACACCTCAGGAACCAACTGGTAACTCATTCATTCGCAAGAAGACAACAACCTTCCAGAAAATTATTTGGCTGCGGTTTTCTACGAGGTGAAAATACTCAAACTATTTTTTTTATATACAACGTCGGGAGGCATACAAGCCTACGGCCCACCTGATGTAAAGCGGTTACTATAACCTGTGAACGTTTGGGTATTGGGTATCTCTCGCGCTATGCCATCTCGGGTGCTAACACAGCAACTTCTTAGGAGCTTACTGGTAACCTCATGCCACAACATGCAGGACCACAACAAGCCTCCGGAAAGTCGTTATTTGGCTGCGGTTTTCTGTGAGGTGGAGGTACTTCACCAGACGGGCTGCTTTGATGCACCCTACCTTTCTTAAAACACCACGACCACGACAAACAGACATGTTCATGCAAACAAATATTTGTCCTGTGTGGGCATCGAACCCACGAGCGTTGGTCTCAAAGACGCGTCATTAACTGCTGCGCCACCGAGCTGATCATAATCTTTCTTTATAAATTAGCAGACTGCAGCACATGCTGGTAAGACTTTGACTTTCAACATGATAATGAACCAGTCTCTCCTCTAAACTTTAGTAGCTCTTGGGCTATCCATCTAACTACTCGCCATCACTTTACTTATTCGACAAAATCCACAAGCCGAACGAATAAAAGGAAGCCTCGAAACGCTAGTCATCCCCTCACCCCATCCTCAGGCGGCATTTCCCTTTCATGTAACGTCAACAAAAAAATAAATTTACATTTAATGAAGTGAAAACTTCTTTGGTTTCGTTGTGATTTGAAACTCGATGAAACAAAAAAGTGACAGTAAAAAGAGACAACCACATACATCTATTTAACGTACGAGAATGAGATAGAAGGCATTGTACAGTTTTTATAACAGGGTCCGAGTGTTGTACGTGTATTATTACGTGTGTCTGCGCGCCTGCGTATTACGAAGCTTGGGATAAGGCGTCATAACAACCGTGGTGTTCTTGTACACGTGTATTGTTTACATATCATCTATCTATCTATATAAAAATGGATTTCCTGACTAATTCACTGATTCATCAACGCTGAGGCCAAAACCTAGAAAGCTGAAATTTTGCAAAGACTTACTTTTATAATTCTCACGAGAGATAAGAAAGGATTTTTTGAAATTTAACCCCTAAGGGGGTAAAAAGGGGATTGACAATTTGTATGTAGCAGAAATATTTTTTCAAATTAGTGATTTGAAACTTTGTACAGATACTCTATTAGAATCCAAAAAAAGTACTTTCAGCTTTTTCAAAAATTCCACCCCTTAAAGGGTGTAAAGGAGGTCAAAACTATTTCTTGAACTAAAAGTTGAATTGTTAAGAAATTTGTTTTTTCAAAAATTCCACGTTTTAAGTGTACAATGGGGGTCAAAAGTATTTCTTGAACTATTGAGCAGTCTGAACCCGTTATATACGTTTTCCCATACATTTCGCGGTCGTATACGACCACCCGAGTTTCGAAGGGTTAAGGGATTGTTTTTTTTTTTTAAGTAAGCTATTTTAGGCTTGGTAAATATATTCTCATCCAAGTCGTCAGAAAAGTCATTTCAGCGTTTTTCAAACACTTACGTGATTGAAAAGGGGGTTGACACTTTGTATGGAGTAGAAATATCTTTTGAAGTTAGTGACTTTGTATGTTTTTAAAATAGACAATGTTGTGTATTTAAGAAAAAGGTGCTTTGAGAGTATTCAGTCAATATCAAATAGATAATGGAAACCGAACAGATCGTGAGATATCTTCATTACTACACAAATAAGAATATTTGGTACTTTTACTAACTATATAATGCTGACTGTACCAAAAAGTAAAACTGTCCAAATTCCAAAATATACGCGTCCGAAGCCGCGGGCATAAGCTAGTTATTTTAATAAAAAAAAACGAGTGTGCTTTAGACCACACGACTGAAGTAAAACTTATTTAGCTCCATCTATAGGCCTGCACTGTGTCTTAGATATACGAAATGTAACTGGATATACGTACTAGATATACGTAATGTCACACTTCTCTCTCTTGCCCTAGTAATATACGAAACGTAACTCTCTCTCTTTCTGTCTTCATATTCTATTCTGCGGTTTTCTGTCAGGTGGACGTACTTCCCCAGGCGGGCTGCTTTGATACGTCCTACCTCTCTTAAAACATCCAGACCGAAATAAATAGACATGTTCATGCACACAAATGTTTGCCTTGTATGGGAATCGAAACCACGAGCGTTGGTGTCAAAGTCGCGTCATTCACGACTGAGCCACCGAGCTTGGCATTTCGTTTTTAACTTCAATTTTGTTAAAGGAAATACAATATTGACGAGGTCGGTGGCGCAGTGGTGAAACGCGCTGCTACCCTACTTTGACACCAACGCTCGTGGGTACGATTCCCACACAGTACAAACATTTATGTGCATGAACATGTCTGTTTGTATTGGTCTGGGTATTTTCTATGTATAATAAGTATGTATTTACAAAAAAAAATGTATTTACGTATGTTTATCAGTTGTCTAGTACCCATAACACAAGCTTCGCTTACTTTGGGGCTAGGTGGCGCTGTGTAATTTGTCCGACAATATTTATTTATTTATTACTATTATATATTTATAAGTTATCCCGCTTCCTAATCCATTAGGATGACAAATACGTAGATCAATCCGAAAAAAAAAAATTTGTGGTACACGCACACCCCAGTATTCGAACCCGTGACCACCGCATAATAAACCGGTTCTTCATGCACTGAGCTTCTGAAATTAAATCGAAGATCAATAATCTGCTGTCGCTCCAAAAGGAGGAAACGTAAAATCATCCATTAAACGCTGGTTAGGGAAAATTATTGTTTTGTTTTCAGCGACCTGGAGTAAGTTCGTACACAGTTATATAGGTCAAGATTGGAGAATTGATCGCACTTCTCACAATCCAGCTATATTGAGAATAGAACATAGTAAAGATACACGAGCAGTGATAGTCCAGTGGATTATGTGTATGTATGTATATATATATGTATGTGTATTTATGTGAGTATATGTATGTATATGTTAAGTGTATATTTACAGAAGTATTTTAACTGTATTTTATTGTGAGTAGATAATTGTTCAGGAACACCGTTCCTATATGAAATCTATGTTTGTCTGTCGTCTTTTTTTTGAATATTCGAATTTTGACTTTAGATTCGGATTCAGCATAAAAAAGTAGAATAGGAATGTTCAGGAACAGCGTTCCTATCTCTTAAGGAGCATGGTCAAAATTGCCGACAAATTAAAAAAACGGGTTGCACTCCGGGAGTGCCGGCAGAAGTGAAAACTTGAACATGCGGACCAAACAGCGATGTTGATAAACTACGTTGAACGAAACGTGTAAGCGCCAAGAATTTCGTGGCGCTTACAACGTTTTGGTCGCGAGAAAATATTGCCCTATAAACGATCTAGCGCTTCATGTTTTGATTGTTTAATTAGAGGTAACTAATGTTTTAGCGCTGCAGCGAACTTAAGTTCTAATTCTCACCAAAATCTTACGAATTTTCGATCAGGGTCACGTGTCCTGACGGAAGTTTAACATTTTTTACTCATCCCAAAAAGTGCACAACGCCGCTAAAGAAGTTTTCACATCAAAAAAAATAAATGAATTGTTATTTAATTGACGAGCCAGGTGTTCCTCTGGCAATGCAAACTTTCGCATTCTCAACTGGTTTTATTGATGCTTGCTGGCACATATATTTTGTTTACGGCCCTATACAATGTTTTCACATTCATTGTGGTTGGCTGGAAGAAATCTCTTAAAGAGATAAGCTAACCTTTGTACACAAATTGACACAAAGATTTTTTTGTATATTTATGTGCAATAAAGAATAATAGTAATAAGGAACCGGTTTATTGATCAACATATCCCCGGTTCGAATCCTGGCGGGGACATGTACCACTAAATTCGACTTTTCGGATTTATGTGCATATTTATTACTGGTTCGCCGGTGAAGGAAAACGTCGTGAGGAAGCCTAACCTAAAATAGATCTCTCTGGGTTGTGGAGGTCTGAAGGCAGTCACTCCATGTAAACATCAGTATCTTCGCCAAATCCTTGGGATTGGGTAGCGGACCCCGCCTATCCTAATGGATTAGGAAGGGGGTAAAGCAAAGATGAAGAATAGAAAATATACTTTTTAAGGTCTTATTAATGGTCTATATAATGTCTACTGTAACTGTGTTCTGGGCAGAAGGGTAGGTAAATGAAAGTTGTTAGAAAGTTCACAGTTTATTCCTAACTTCACGGAATGTCATTTACAATCACACAATGTTATTCAATATTTATATTAACATATATTGGTGAACCTAGCTCGAGCGGGCGACAAGGGACGACTGGAGCCGCGTGCGCGTGGCAACCGGCTCGCTGTGCCGAAAGTGCCGAGCATGCACCTTTCGTACCGAGTCGCCAGCCCGCTACATACTCATACCCACCACAAACACTAATTTTACTACTTTAGAAAGAAAGGTTATAAGCACATTTCTTGCTTAGTCATAATTTTTTTGACGCAATGGTTATTAATGCTACTTTGACACCAACGCTCGTGGATTCGATTCCCGCACCGGACTAATACCTGTGCGAATGAACATGTCTCTTTGTTTTTAAGAGAATCAAACCCGCCCGGAGAAGTACCTATACCTCACAAATCGCAGCTAAAAGACAAATCCCTGGATGGTTGTTGTGCTTCTGCGTGTGAGTGAGCTCACCAGTATGTTCCGCTTTTTGCAAGCGTTCATAGGCTACAGTCACCGTTTTAAATTAGGTAGACCATATGCTTGTGTCTCCCGTCGTCGTATATAAAATGAAAATACAAGTTTGTGGTATATACAAATGCACTTTTGCAAACCTCTTGAACGAACTCTTGAACCTGACGTTTCGTGGTCGCAGGAGGACACTTCCTGCGACCACGGACGCTGCAAAGCTTAATTCAATGTGTAACAATCGCGAAAACCTAAGACAATACTAATTAACGAGATCTCCTAATTTAGATATTTTCAGGTACACCGTTCCTATATGAAATCTATATGTTTGTCTGTCGCTTTTTTTTTCGAATATTCGAATTTTGACTTCTGATTCCGATTCAGCATAAAAAAGTAGAATAGGAATGTCCAGGAATACCGTTCCTATCTCTTAAGGAACATGGTCAAAATGGCCGAAAAAAAAATGTATTGTTATTTAATTGGCGAGCCTTGCATTGCCAGAGGAACACATTTCCTCTGGCAATGCAAGCTTGCGCATTGTCAACTGGTTATGTTTAAAAAGGAGATTCAACTAGTATTTAAAGTTACAGTGATCTCCGCTCGCTTTGTACACGAAGAGACGTTGCTTCTTTTGTGTACTGTACAAATAGTATCACGGGGAGTGTTCGGAGGAGCTGGTCAACTTAATACCAGCCGCTCAGTTCCACTATCCCACCACTCGCCACAAACTAAAATTTCACCGTCACCGTCTTGATGAGGCAGCCCACTACAGTACGCTTTTTGAGGCACTTTCTACCACGTACGGTGAAATTGTGGAATAAATTACCCTCAGCGGTGTTCTCGAACAAATACGATATGTGTGCGTGCCTTCAAGAAAAGAGCATACGTTTCCCTAAAAAGGCTGGCAACGGATCAGTGAACCTTTAGTGTTCCTTATGTCAATGGGCGGTGGTTGTCACTTATCATCAGACCCATGTGCTCATTTGTCCCTTCAATAATATATAAAAATGTATGTATGATAAGAAAGGTAGGGCACATCAAAGTAGCCCGTCTGGGGAAGTACCTCCGCCTCACAGAAAACCGCAACAAAATAATAACTCCCTAAAGGTTATCGTTTTCGTGCCTGTGAGTGAGGTCACCGGTAAGCTCCTAAGGAGTTGTTGTGTTAGTAGCAGAGGTGTCGTCGCGCGAGTGATACTTAATATATTGCAAGAGTTATAGGCTACGGTAACCGCTTTTCTTGTATGCCTCCCGACGTAGTATAAAAAAATGTAACTAAATACTGTTAAAGATATAAAATACTATTTACAAAATTGACATTGTTTTGAGCCAACCAACTTTAAGAGATTTCTCATTTCTGACATTTGTGCATTCCTCCATTCTGACTTATTACAATGTTGACAAAGCATAGATTAAAATTATATATATAAATTATTTACTTAATGTGTGTCCGCATACTTCAAAATTACTTAATTAATAGATTCAGGTGTTACTTTGCGAAAGTCAAGTTCACTTGATGAGAGCGTTAAACGCCTAGAAGTTTATTTGTGTGGGTCACTAATTAACCAAATGCATAATAGAGAAATGAACCACGACTACATACCAGTAAAACAATATATCTGTAAAATCTTTTCGCTGAATTTCAGCATAATATTCAGTTAGTACGAATACTTAAATTAAAAAAAAAAACAATTTAATTTTTACAAGTTTCTGTCCAAAGAATCTAGCCACTTGTCACGTTAAGTTACGTAGTTCTGAATCTACGGAGGCTGAAGAGGTTCTCGGAGTAACTCAAATCTTGTTACGTAACTAACTATACCTACCCACTAAGTAAAGATTCCTTTCATAATTAAATAGAATATCGTGACGAGTTCTATATTAAAATACGTTTTAAGTAATTGTCTAATGCGTTAGAAGATTCTTTGCAGAGCACAAAGCACGGCTTCGTCCACTTTGGTAACTAAACTTACGTAATCAGTTACAAGAAAAGATTTTTCTTTCGCTGTTTGGTAACTAGTTGTGAGAGAAGGATTATTTTTCCACTTTTGTAACTTTTTAATAGTTATGAACGTGGATGAGCCACGTACTTTCTCATATACTCATTTTTTTTTTGAACTGTTTCCTGTATAACAGTCAGTGATCATATTTTTTTTGTTTATTGTATAAAGAGGTTCTTTGCACATACACTGTCTCTTTTTATTAACGGTCAGTTATTATATCGGTATTTATTTAGTAACGCTGTAGCTTATTGTATCAGGAGATTTTTTGCAGATAGATACACTGCCTTTTTTTATTGACGCATCTTTGTAGAGACTGCATCTATTTATTGATAATTTGCAGACACACAGTATCTATTTATTGACAGAGTCGTTTATTATAATAGGAGGTTATTTGTAGAGACACTATATATATTCATTGACGCAGTCGCTTATAGTATCGGGATTTTTTTTTTGTAGAGATACTCTATCTGTTTATTGACGCGGTCACTTATTGTGTCGGGAGATTCCTTGTAGAGAAATTTCCTTTTTCCAACGCTCGTGGGTTCGATTCCCACACAAAACAAATATTTGTATGCATGAACATCTCTGTTTGTCTTGGTCAGGATTTTTTTAAAGGCGTAGGGCGCATCAAAACAGCCCGTCTAGGATTGTACCTCCACCTCACAGAAAATTGCAGCCAAACAACTACTTTCAAGAGGAACTTCTTTAGATAGTAAGCAAACTTCGCAATGGGCAGGCCACATGAATAAATAAATAAATATTGTCGGACAAATTACACAGCGCCATCTAGTCCCAAAGTAAGCGAAGCTTGTAATTATGGGTACTAGACAACTGATAAACATACGTAAATACATTTTTTGTTTGTAAATACATACTTATTATACATAGAAAATAACCAAATCAAGACAAACAGACATGTTCATGCACACAAATGTTTGCCCTGTGTAGGAATCGAACCCACGAGCGTTGGTGACAAAGTAGCGTAACAGCGCGTTTCACCACTGCACCACCGAGCTCGTCATAGCTGAACCGATCGTCAATGGAGCTGCATAACACTTTTTTTTTATACAACGTCGGAAGGCATATAAATATACTGCCCACTGATGTAAACCGTAGCCTATGAACGCTTGTAAAACATTAAGTATCACTCGCGTGATGCCTTATTTGATACTAATATATCAACTCCTCAGGAGCTTACTTGTGACCTCACTCACATGCAGGAACTCAGCAACCCTCTATGGAGTTGTTATTTGACTGCGATTTTCTGAGAGGTGGAGGTACTTCCCCGGACGGGTTGCTTTGATGCGCTCTACCTCTCTTAAAACATCGAGACCTAAACATGTTCAACAAATGTTTGTCTTGAGTCCCACTCAATACAAACATTTGTCATCGAACCCACGAGTGTTAGTGTCAAAGTCGCGTCATTTACGACTGCGCCACCGAGCTCGTCAAAAATCTGCCTTCCGATATCTGATGAAGATTGCTGGAAACCAATAGTTTCAAGCATAGAAGTGACTGCTGTGGAAGTCGACGGGGAGCCTATGTTCAGCAGTGGATGTCCTTAGGTTGAATTAATGGTAAAAGTTATATAAAACATCAAAATATTTAGTGCTTATACTCATTAAGAATTTTGATATTGAATCATTACGTTGAACTTTTATTCAAACAGGGTTTTCCATCAATAATGTTCTACTTAGGAACTTTAAACTTGGAAAACTTCCAGAAATGGTAAGTGAGGATGACAAGTAGTTTTATAATAAAAGCATTCACTAAAATCTTCAAAACAAAAATGCTAGAATTATGTCTTCCACATACGAATTTGCATTTGACTTTTTGGTGTACTTCTGTTTTTAGTTTTGCTTGCAGTTTTTTATACTACGTCCGGAGGCATACAAGCATACGGGCCACCTGATGTAAAGAGGTTACCATATCATATAAACGCTGATAATACATTAGGTGTCAGTCGCGCGATGCCATCTCAGCGGCTAACACGGCGACTCCTTTGGAGCTTAACGGTGACCGTCACACGCAGGAACACAACAACCCTCAAGAGAGTTTGTTATTTGACTGAGTTTTTTCTTTGACTGAGGTTTTTCTGCGAGGTGGAGCTTTGATGCACCCTACCTCTCTTAAAAACACCCAGACCGAGACAAACATACATGTTCATGCACACAAATGTTTGCCTTGTGTGGGAATCGAACCCACGAACGTCGGTATCAAAGTCGCGTCATTCACGACTGAGCCAACGAGCTCGTCGTACATATCTGTAACTGCTTGTGTGTATGAGAAATATTTACAATAAACCTTGTTCCGGTAATATTTATCATGCTCTCGTCGAGACCCGTAGGAGAAATAACTACAAATGTAACACACGACTGTTTAATAAGCCATGTTTATTTACATTTCAGGGTTCGGTACCTAAAAAGAAAAAACGGAATCCTTATAAGGTCACTTTGTTGTCAGTCTGTCTGTGAGGACCCTTTTTCTTAGGAACCAGTTGAGCTATCAAGCTGAAATTATCAATCAATCAATCAATCAATCAATCAATATCATTTATTTGCTAGAACATGAGTTTACAAAGATGGTTTGTTACAAAAAGTTACAATATGTTCACCTTATATTTTTAGGCATGCAAATATTTAATGAAAGCAAGGCAACAAAATAGGAAGCAAACAGAAATATAATTAAATAATATTGTATAGTATTAAAATTTGTTTTGTTGCCATCTAACCATTATTACAGTAACAAAATTCAATGTATTGTTTATGTCAAAATTTACTTATTTATATATTATGTCATGAGAATTAATAATTATATTTTTTTATTAGATTTATAATAAAATTTCATTTTGATTAAATATGGAAATTGTCTTCTAAAAATTCCTTAATACTATAATAAGCCTTGTTGAATAGAATGTCTTTGACTTTTTTCTTGAAAGCGTAATAGTTTACAATTTCTAGTATCTGTTTAGGTAACTTGTTATACAGCTTTGGTGCCATCACAAAGACGCTGCTGTGGTACATTTTAGATTTTGACATTGGAATTTTAACCTTATGATTATTTCGGGCACTTGTTATAAAGTTAAAAAGGTGAGTGTTACCTTTAATTAATAAAATACAATTTAATATATATAAGCAAGGCAAGGTAAGAATTTTATGTTTAATAAAATATGGTTGGCAACTGTCTCTTTGGTGCAGGTTACAAATAGATCTCAAACATTTCTTTTGCGCTTTGAAAGCTCGATCTTTATCCGTCGAATTGCCCCAAAAGATTATTGCGTATTGTAAAGTCGATGTAACGTATGCATGGTAGGCTGTTAGTACGGCTGTTTGACTAACGACTTTTGAGAGCATATAAAGAGCATATGAAAACTTATTTAGTTTTATACAAACTTTCTCAATATGCGTCTTCCAATTCAAATTTGAATCAATATTTAGTCCTAAAAATTTTGTAACTTTAATTTGTTCAATTTTTGTACCGTTGTAATTAATGTCTAAAGGTAATGTTTGTCTCCTATGAATTCCAAATGTCATGACTTTTGTCTTGTCAATATTGAGAACAAGATTATTTTGTTTCATCCAATTAATGATATCAGTTATAGTGCCTTTGATATCCGATTCAAGTGATGTCTTTTCATTTCCAACAAAAGTTATTGTGCTATCGTCCGCAAACAGTGATGTTGAATGCTTTATTGAATTTGGAAAGTCATTAATGTAGATGATAAACAGCAATGGTCCCAAGATACTACCCTGGGGGACTCCTAACAGCACTGTTCTAGGTTCTGACATGTACTTAGTGGCCGTTTTTGTTTTTGGGTTAATTTTTTCAATGACAGTATATTGTTGCCTATTGCTTAAGTATGATTTTATGAGCTCGGCAACATTTCCAAACTCGGCAAATTAATATCAAATAGTCAGGTCCGTAATCCCTTCGAGCTGTATAAAAATCAAACTTCTAAGTCAACGCAATCAAAATATACGGCTGTTTATGCCACGTTTATGCGCATAATTTGACACTCGCAAGGGTATCAAAACATATAGGGTACTTTCCATTGACCTAGAATCATAAAATTTGGTAAGAATTGGTCATTCAGTGGCGTGCACAGAGATTTTTGACAGGGTAGGCAGAATTTTTTAAAGCTATTAACTTACCAAAAAATACAGAATGTTGATTTTGGTTACCCAATCTTGTGGAAATAATGATGTATGTGATCACTTGTTTTTTTTCACCGAAAGATAGTTTTGAAAACATTTATTTTCCCTACACACACCACATGAACAACTTTCGCAGTGAATATCATCATATTTATCAACTTTAAAACTTTAAAATCTTATTTCGTCTGCTACCAGTCAATCGATTCAAAACAAAAACAATGGCGGCCGTTTTAAAATCAAAATAAAATTGAACATCAATTTTATACGAAAAAAAGAAATGGCAATATCTTTCACTATAATTATATGCAGCAAACTACTTTTTAAAATAGTTACGTAGCAATGCTCGCGACACTTCGGTGATTTACGTTATAGTTCAGCTGAAAATACATTGTCTATACTTTGCAATTGTGTGCGTTATTTGTGTTATTGTGGGCAATGTAATTATAGGAATGCACACTACAGTATTTGTATAAACAACACGGCACACATACGTAAATTTAGACAGATATAGTTAGTGTCTCTGCCGTAAAAAGCTGCCAATGCGGCGCTAGTGTAGCGTAGCGCCGCCTAGCTGCGATTTGAATATGACTAGCGATGACTTTAATAACTTACCGATACCGATAGATGGAGCTTTTAATTTTTTGTTTTTGATACGAAATATTAGTTAAAAACTATGTTTAAGAATGAAACATCGGATGGTATTTATCAAATTGATAGGGTAGGCAATGTCTTTTTGCCTATATGGAGTGCACGCCACTGGTCATTTTGGTGGCACGGGAGCTGGAATTTGGACCGGGCTATATACCCTGGACACCATCCGGGACTCGTACGCTTCTTTCTTTACTACTTTTAGTTATTTTTTTAATTCTTTCTTAGAAAAAATATTCTTCGCTCTTCGTATTACTATATATCTAGATTTATTTTATGTAACTATTAGGTGCTTATTCCACGAATATCTACTACCATCTAAGTCACTTATTCCAAGAATGTCTACGCTTCTTCATATTTCTGGCAGCAGAAGATACATAATTTAATAAAATATTTTATACATGGAATACAAATTGAACATTGAATCTAGTTATGTGATTGGTTAGGCTGTACATTATCAAGTTATCCACGGTTGGCAATTCGCCAACCGAGTTTGTGCCGTCGTACTTGTTAGAACGGAACGTAAATGAGAATTTTATTTATGAACTAAATAAATTTTGAAGTTTACGTACCTTAGTCTATCTTTTAAGTTTTCTATATTTTTATAGATGAAACTATTTGTCATAATTTATTTTATCAGAATATAAATTTTATTTCTTTAAACTAAAATGTGACTAAATTATCGGAACGGTTTGTAATTATTGGAAATGTAATTATTTTTATTGACTTTATTGATAATAATTATAACCGTATTATAATTATACAATGCAAAAGTGGAAGGAGGTAGGAGCCGAGGAAGACCAAAATTAACCTACCATAACCAAATTGGTCGTGTTTTATCAGAAGGTGATGTCAAGAGTCCTAGAAACCGAGATAGAAGCGAGTGAAGTGTGTAAGGACCGCGCCTTATGGCGCTCTGCCTACCCCGCAAGGGATTTGGCGTGAAGTTATAGATAGATAGAAATTATAACTGTTTTTGGAGAAACATATATTTTCCGTATATGGTATATATTGATATTATTTGTACTTAGGTTTGTTATTACTTATCTTACGGTTTAATGTCAACCGCGATGGAAAACATTGTGAGGAAATAAAGTGGAATTTACGAAAGAAATTATATTTCGATAGAGATTTCGTTAGAGATAGTGTGTAACCTTGTCAGGTTGTTAGCCATGGCAGCGTCGGCATGTTGCACTTACTAACAGTAGTGGGTGGGTACCGGCCGGCACTAGGCCGCATGAACTAATTGGTGGCGGAAGCACACAAAGCAGGTTAGATCAAATTGCACTTGTAGATCTTTTATTGTGAATTGTATTCGATTGTATAATAAATTACCTGAAACAGTTCTGTAGGCCGATTCTACTAAAAAACTGCAACTGCACTGCAGCGCGGCGTGTGTCAAAATGCGTACATTTTGACGTTTCGTTAAACGTCGCTGCTGTCAGATTGCTTAAAGGAACATCAAAATGTACGCATTTTGACACACGCCGCGCTGCAGTGCAGTTGCAGTTTTTCAGTAGAATCGGCCAACTGTTCTCACCTGGCAATATGTTCAAAAGGAAGACTAAAAATGTTATAATATGGGTTATTACAGAATCGATTCATATTTGCCTGACAGTGATGTTCGGAAATGATGAAGCATATATATATCGGCGCAAGGCATAGATCAATAATCATACATCGGTTGTTGTTCATCAAATCTATCGCTGAATGAGTCAGTGTAGGCAAGTCACGTCATGCGCTCGTAAACAACACGTCATGGTTCACCTGATTGGAGGGACTGGCGGGGGTTGTTTACACGTGCCTATAAAAGCAGCCGACCGCCTGTGCGGAGTCACTTCTGTTCGAGTCGTTGTACCGTGTGTGTGAAGTGTGATGAAGTGTGTGTGAAGATTGAATAAAAAAGTAGTACAGGGACTACGACGAAGATCTGCTCATTTGAGCTGGGATTACCGGACCGTTCGAACTTTATGTGACATCATAAATTATTAGCTGAAAGGTGAATAAATGGACCGTTTTATAACATCTTTGGTTTCATTCCAACATTCATCAGAGATGAATGATTGCCATTAGGATGACAGCAGCAATGTTGGCGTCACGCCTTTCAATAGTACACGCAGGCCGTTCCTTCGACATATATAAATATATTTTTAATTGACATCATTACGTGTACACAAATTTATTGTAATAGAAATTGGTGATTTACAAAAAGACCTGATAAGTTTCTTTTAGCATTTTACCTTCGCCAATGCTTATTTTAGAAATTATGATGAATTCAAATAGAGAAATTAAAACTATGTAAAATTGCCCGTGAGGACCTAATAGCAAAGAAATAATTATTATCTTTTTAAGTACGCAATCCGCTTTTGTTTTGTTGAAAAAAGCTTTTGCTTCTAAAATTATCCGAAACTTTGCTAGAATGTTTAGAAATGAGTACTAACTAACATAAGTACTTCCTCAGAAGACTTACTTTGGACTTATTGAAGAACTTAGGAAGTATGCTTAAACAGTGTAAGTATAATTTAATACTTGAATGAACAAAATTGTCCTTTCTTTTCTTTGACAACATAAAGCCTTTGACAAACGTTCAAAGTTTTCTCGACCGCATTTGAATGATGTTTTTGTTTTGGCAATCTTTGGGCTGCTTGTCGTAAATATTGAAATCGGTTTAATTTACTTGAGTTTATTTACGATGAGCAGTGCCCAGTGAATAAATACCCACTGTTAACAGACAAACCTCTGGTTTGAATCTTGGTGGGGACATGTACATCTAAATCGACGTTCGTATAACATAGACAAAGTTTTTTTTATACAACGTCAGGAGGCCTACAAGCAAACGGGCATCATGTAAAATTGTCACAGTAGCCCACAAACGCTTGCAAACCGCGCGATGCTACCTCTGCTGCTAATACAGCAACTCCTTGGGAGTTTACAGGTAACGTGAAGTCACCCGTAACCTGTAATATAGATAAAGTAGTACAACAATAGTAAGCGGACAACGAGCTCGGTGGCTCAGTCGTGAATGACACGACTTTGACACCAACGCTCGGGGCTTCGATTCCTACACAAGGCAAACATTTGTGTGCATGAACATGTCTGTTTGTCTTGGTCTGGATGCTTTAAGAAAGGTAAGACGCCTCATAGCAACCCGCCTGGGGAAATACCTCTATTTCACAGAAAACCGCAGGCAAATAACAACTCCCTAGAGGGTTGTTGCGTTACTGCGTGTGAGTGAGGTCACCAGTAAGCTACTAAGGAGTAGCTGTGTTAGCAGCAAAGTTAGCATCGCATGAGTGCTACTTAATGTATTGCAAGCCTTCATAGTCTATGAACTGCTTTACATTAGGTTGACGTTGTGTAAAATAATATAATAATAATGGGAAAGTGGCTTGCAAACCACCATCCGGTACATGATGTCTGGTCACTTATAATGGCTGTCAAGGAAAACTTAAGTAAGTTATCGTTACCACGTTAATCACTATTTCTTTTTCAGTTGGAACTAAGTAGTCAAAAGTAACAATTATAAATCACAGACGCAATGTTGTCTAACTCCAAACGTGGAAACTTGCAACATGTAGTTCTGTAACTTGTAAATTTGACTTGTTGTGGTTTCATCAACATAACCGCACAATTCTGGCATATCCCCATTGTATGCTGTGTCAAATTCAATTTAAACTTACACTAGCATAGAGTCGTATGTCAAACGAGACTGAACAAAGATGGCAGCAGTATATATATGTTTATACGACTAAAGTGGCAAACGAGTATACGACCTGCTTGTTGGTTAGTAGTTACCGTGGCGTATTTTATTACATTGGAGAGCTCAATGATGTCGTGGCGCGTGTCATTCTAACCAAACACACAAGTTAAGCAACGTCAACTGCAGCCTGTCTATGGATGGATTTATCTATATCGAGTTTCTCCGTGTTCAGGGGGAAGGTTAAGGCGTCGGTCCCGGCTGTTGTCGATAGATGACAGTCGTTAAGCAAAGTCAGTGGCCCTCGGGCGGCTTGAAAACACTGGCCTCCGCCAATCCGCATTTGGCAGCGTGGTGGAGTATGCTTTAAACCCCTTCGGTTGAAGGGAGACCTGTATCTCTGCAATGGGATGAGTAAGGGTTGATGTGGTGGATGGACATTTGCAGTACCGGGGTTTCACTCATGTGTTTCCGAACCTGTAAAATCCTCTTCATATTCCACAACTTTTAAAAATAAAACTTTATTGCACAGTACGTAACCATTGCGGTTCAATTATGTGAACCCAGTCTCCGGCGAGCGGTGCGATTGCAAATAGAAGCTTTTACTATCAGAACAAAACTCGTTGTACATTCGGTAGAACACGCAAAGGCAGACGCGAAATCTCTCCTTAAATTTGAGAGCTCAATACAGATGTAAGCTTAAAATCGTCGACAATTCTCACAGCTCGTCTCTGAACCATATCACGCGGTCCTAGCTGGTATCCAGGTGCTCCCGCCTGAAGATGACCACAGTACTCCATGTGCGGGCTGACTTGAGACATGTATGTTATACCTGTCTTTGCTCTTGTCTCGTGGGCTCGATTCCCACGCAAGGCAAACATTTGTGTGCATGAACATGTCTGTTTGTCTTGGTCTGGATGTTTTAAGAGAGGTATGATACATCAAAGCAGCCCGTCTGGAGAAGTACCTCCACGTCACAGAAAACCGCAGCCTAATAACAACTCCCTAGAGGGTTGTTGTGTTCCTGCGTGTGAGTGAGGTAACCAGTAAGCTCCCAAGGAGTTGCTGTGTAAGCAGCAGAGGAGGCATCGCCCGAGTGGTACTTAATATATAAGCGTTAATAGGCTACAGTACCCGGCTTACATCAGGTGGGCCGTATGCTTGTATGCCTCCCGACGTAGTATAAAAAAAACATGTGCGTCTCGGTACGCCCGACAGAATTGATAACATAAACTAATCTACATATAATTAAAGCTGCCATATGCTTGAGAGAAAGGGAAGCCAGACAGACTGGCGCCGTAACACGTTACGTAACGAAGCGGTTTACCCTCCCTTAAGAAGTTATCACTTCAAAAACGTAAAGCAACGCTTCGGGTGCGATGGCGGGGAAAGCGCCGCCATTTCGTGATCGTTTCGCTGCGTCAGACAATTTCCTTTTAGATTAAGCACCATTCATTTACGTTTTCCTCACGATTACGATCGAATTTGCCCGAAATTTGGGGCGAACTTTAATTTGAAAAAGAAACACTAACCTTATAGCGCAACTTGTGCCGTCTTCTTCGTCCTCCCTCTTCCTCCTCTTCCTCTTTACATAGAGGTATGCACCGATGGCGAATAGGACAGCTACAGCGCCACAGCTTAGCACAGAAATGAGCACTACGTCACGAGTCTTCATTTTTTATCTGTGGAAAATGAAGAAAAATAGTTTTACGCTAAAAAATATTTATTTTTTTATAGAATATAGAAAATCTTGTATTATTTGAAGTGATAACTTCTTATCACTTCAACCTACCGCTTAAACCAAACAGCGATGTTGATAAACTACGTTGAACGAAACGCGTAAACGCCAACAATTTCATGGCGCTTACAACGTTTTATTCGCGAGAAAATAATGCCCTATGAACGATCTAGCGCTTCATGTTTTAATTGTATAATTAGATGTAAATAATGTTTTAGCGCTGCAGCGAACTTAAATTCTAATTCTCACCATAATCTTACAGTCAGGGTCACGTGTCCTGACGGCCTGACGGCCTGACGCCAGTTTAGCATTTTTACTCATCCCAAAAAGTGCACAACGTCGCTAAAGAAGTTTCACTTCAAAAATAAGCTATAAATTTGGCCCCTGTATATAGATGCCATCCGCGACTAAACGCTCATATTCTGGTGTCCCGTCGGAACTGCTTTTCCTACCTTCTTTAGTTTTCCTTGGCTTCGCAAAGTCATATCGTGATTTTGAATAGTTTATACCCTTTCTTAAAATCCGAGTAGTAGTTTCAGAGATTAGTGTGTTTAAATATACAAACCCTTCCACTTCAAAATTAGTATTAATTACCACATCAACACTTACTCATCCCACTGCAGGGATACGGGTCTCTCTTCAACCGAAGGGTTTATTGTTGTTTTTTTTTTTGCCTCCAGATCGAACGTGTAAGGTTCGTATCAGGTGCACACATATTGGCTTACGGCTAAAGGATCTCGGGTATGGGGAGGGCCGAGACTTTTTCCGTCTCTTTCTTTATTTATTCATAAATACATTTTGTACCTTATTATATCGAGAGAATGAATGAAGAACGATTGACGAAAAAAGTGTATAAGGCGAGTGTGAGTGAAAGTGTTGGAAGGGGTAGACCTAGGCGGACGTTTCGAGATCAAATCAGGGACGTCCTGAAAAAAGGCCAGGTCAAGAGTATCCTAAACCGAAGAGCATGTATGAAGGAAATAATGAGAGTAGACGAAGCGAAACAAGTATGTAAGGATCGTAGCAAGTGGAAAGAAGTGGTCTCTGCCTACCCCTACGGGATAGAGGCGTGATTATATGTATGTATGTATGTTATATGTATACTATTTTTCTATGCTACGAGTATTACATCTTAGTCTTATTACGCTAGTAGCTTATTCTAGTATTCAATATGTGCGTATTATACGTTTCTGCTTTACCTATTTCTAATTATTTTACTTAACTATTGAATTTAATCGGTTACTTAATATATATATCCCTATGTATATACATTAGTAAAGCCTTTTCTTTTTACTTGTTTCTGTTTATCACCTTCTTTATTATTGTTTGGCAGAATAACAAAAACCTAGTTCTTTTTATTTTTCATTATTATGTTTATATGTTGTGGCGTTATTCTTGTGTTTATTTCCGTTTCTGTTTCCCATCTTTCTTTTCCATAAATCGGACATTCGGTTATGATGTGCAGCACATTTTCGGCCTTCTCTGAATCACAGATACATGCCGGGTTCTCTTTGCACCGAAATCGATAACCGAAGGGGTTTAGAGCATACTCCACCAAGCCGCCCGAGTGTCACAGACTTAGCTTAACGACTGCCATCTATCGACAACAGCCGGGACCGACGGCTTAACGTGCCCTGCGAAGCACGGAGAAACTCGAGATAGAAAATCCATCTTCATCATCATCATTTATTTCGAGAGAGAATTTTATCTGTATTAGATATGCCAGTATTTATTCATATACACAATGGTGATGCTAGAAACAATATTCGTCGGAAAAAGTGCGTGTGTTAACAATAAGAGTCATACTTAGTTGGTTCGGACATGTAGAAAGAATGCAGGATGAAAGAATTACGAAATATATATATAATGCAAAAGTAGAAGGATGTAGGAGTTGAGGAAGGCAAAGACTTACCTACCATGATCAAATTGATCGTGTTTTATCAGAAGGTGATGTCAGGAGCCTTAGAAACTGGCGAGCGTGCATGAGATGAGCAATTAATATTAAAGAAGCAAGTGAGGTGGGTAAGAATCGAGTCATGTGCCGCTCTGTTCTCTCTGCTTACTCCCCGTAAGGGATTTGGCGTGAAGTTATAGATAGATATGCCAGCCCCATCATCGTACCATAAGCTAAAGAGAGACTCAGTGTTGAGTTGTGGTAATCAGTTCATAGAATATTCTTGCAACTACTGAGGTAGGTTTAGCCAATATGGATTGAGCTACCCACGTCTTTAACATTTAATTTCAACTTTATCATTAGTCAGTCTCTCTTTGCTACAAGCAAAGACTTGACATACTCTATCAATGCATGTTGGACGTCCTCTTGGTTAGGACATTAAAAACAACAATAACTTTTCAGTTCCAAGACGTCCAATTATTTTAAGGAGGTAAATATTTAAATGTACAATAATCAGATGGTGAAGTCATGAACTCCTACAACCGGCGAACGTGCATGAGAAGAGCTATGTCTGTTAAAAAAGCAATTGACGTGTGTAAAGACCGAGTCATGTGGAGCTCGGTGTTCTGTGCCCACCACGCGAGAGATTTGAAGTTATAGATAGAGAGATAGAATAAAATTCTAATCCCAAAACAAGTAGATGTTTAAAATATCAATAGATTTCCAATTTCTTCACATTTCGCATCCCAAATGATTACAAAAAAAACTTCCCAGACCTCATTACGTACCGACACGGCAAAAGGGATTGTTTCCCATTTGTTCGAAAAGTTTTAAGTGTTTATCTTTTTTGACCTCCTGAGAATTAGTTAAATTTATTATAATTGTTTTATTTGTAAAGTGTTTTGTAGAGATCCTTTTGCTACAAACGTGAACGTGTATTTTTTTTGATATATACCTGACTATAACGCGACTTCGTCTACACGTATTAGCGTTGCAAGCAATGGTCTAAAATGTCGATAGTATCGATAGCCATAGTTTGCAATACTATTGATGTGGTAAAGGTAAAGGTAAAACTTTCGATAGTTGCTCCGGTCGTCTCTGCGACACGTGTTTCGCCTCTACACGAGGCATCCTCAGGCGTTGTAGATGTTAGTCGTTAGAATAACATGCTACAAATTCTATATGAATCTAACGACTAACTCAACTACAACAACTAAACTCCATTAGTAGATGTATGCAGCCGCTGCCATGGCTGCTCCGGTCGCCTCTGCGAGTGTTCGCCATCTGAAATGTGAACCGCATGCACTTGTCACTGTCTGCTCTGCCTGCCTGCCCTGCCCTAAGAGCTTCGGTCGTCTCTGCGACACGTGTTTCGCCTCTCCACGAGGCATTTTCAGGCGTTGTAGATGTTAGTCGTTAGATTCATATAGAATTCGTAGCATGTTATTCTAACGACTAACATCTATAGCGCCTGAGGTTGCCTCTTAGGGCAGGGCAGGCAGGCAGAGCAGACAGTGACGAGTGCATGCGGTTCACATTTCAGATGGCGAACACTCGCAGAGACGACCGGAGTAGCCATGGCAGCGGCGGCATACATCTACTAATGGATTCGTACTATCGATACTTTTCAATTTAGATACTATGGATACTATTGGTGTTATTTGTGTGCAGAACTATTCATAGCTAAATTACTATCGAATGTATTATAATACCGATATATTATAATTTGATACACGTGTATATAAGCTAGAATAACAAATAGGGTATTTTTTATCAATTCAGTAGTAGCAACACTATCGATATTTTTACCCTTCATCAATAATATTGCAAACTATTGGCTATCGATAGTATTAATACTATCGCAACCGTAATGCGATCATCGGGATCAAAGAGTGAATTTCGCGGTCTGCGCCGGAACACCCGGGCGTCGATCCGCGGGCGTGTAATTGGCGGCCCGGGCTGCCAATAGGTTGTGGTGTTGAGATGCAGTTTCGAAGTAGCGCCTAGATGCTTCCTTCATGAAACTAATGATAGAAGGGAGTTCAAGGTCGAGATGGAGACCGGTTTTGGATGATCTGGAGCTTAGTCAAATGAGAGCGCGCAGCGTGTGTACACGACGCTGGCGTAGTTGAGAACGTGGTGGATATAGCTTTAGTAGAGTGTACACTTATTTCTAAGTGACATTCTGCGATTCCTGAATATAGGAGCGAGCCGGCCGAGGTAGAACGCGGACTTCTTCCTAACAGCGGTGATGTGAGGTCCAAACGTCATTCTGGAGTCTAGGATGACACCTAGGTATTTGGCCTTCTCGACCCATGGGATAGATCGGCCGAACATTGATATGACATTCTTTATTTCGTGAGCTATAAAAGTATACCAAAACGGGTGGGTTTGGAATGGTGCATTTGTCTTCGCTCCACTCAATTTAGGTGTTATTTTAATGAGTCGCGATGCCATTGCATTCCTCGTCGTTAGGCCTGATGCACGTGCAGTTGTAATGATTTTTGACGAGCTCGGTGGCTCAGTCGTGAATGACGCAACTTTGACACCAACGCTCGTGGGTTCGATTCCCACACAAGGCAAACATTTGTGTGCATGAACATGTCTGTTTGTCTTGGTCTGGTTTTAAGAGAGGTAGGGCGTGTCAAAGCAGTCCGTCTGGGGAAGCACCTCCATCTCACAGAAAAACGCAGCCAAATAACAACTCCCTAGAGGGTAGCTGTGTTCCTTAGGAGCTTACTGGTGACCATACTCACGGTCACGGTAAGCTCCCAAGGAGTTACTGTGTAAGCAACAGAGGAGGCATCGCGCGAGTGATACATATTATATCGCTAGCGTTAATGATGTTACGGTACCCGCTTTACGTCAGGTGGGTCGTATACTTGTATGCCACCCGAAGTAGTATGAAGAAAAAGAAATGATTCATAATGCGCCGTCATATACATCTTGAATTCATAACTCTTCTCATGTATGAGAAGAGCTATGAATGTTAAAGAAGTGAGTGAGGTGTGTACGGACCGAGTGATGTGGCGCTCGGTCCTCCTTGCCTTCACTGCATGGGATTCGGAGTGGAGTTATAGATAGACAGATAGACGTCTTGAAGTCTACGATATCAGTAAACGGCTAGTAGCAGATGTACATAATGTTTTCGTAATTGTCTCTTATTTTCCATTTAGCGTCTTGAACAGCTTCTTAAATGCAGCTGTGAACAGTTTCAAGGAGATTCCGTCCGCCTGTTGCAGTTCAATGGACATTAAAATTCTAACAATGTTCTTTATTTGCATTAAATAAACATGTTGATATAAATAATAAAGACATGTTTATCATGTTTAGCTTATTAATAAACATAAAATTATTAGTTGTGGGTGACATGAGAATTGAGTTATTGGTGCAATTGGAAAAAATTGAACATTCGCATGCTCCCACCACCGTCGCTGCCACGACTGGCCTGACCGCGGCAGACGAGGCAGAGATTACCGGAGAAGCCATGGCAGCGTCGGCATGTTGCATCTACTAATAACGGTAGTGGGTGGGTGCCGACCGGCGCTAGGCCGCATGAACTAATTGGTGGCGGAAGTACACAAAGCAGGATAGACCGAATTACATAATAATTCCTTTATTTTCCCAAGTGTTCTTTTTAGAAATTCGTTAATAGTTTTGTATAAAGAAATTAGTTCAATTTTGTTTTAATTTATTTAGTGATCTAATTTTTTCTAAGTGACTTCGTAATTAATTAGACAGTCTGATACACCCACGAAAATAATTGTGCTCACGCACATATAAAATAATATATATTTTTGTTGCTCGCATTTCGAACAAATCTGATAATATCGTCGACATCTAGACATAACTTAGTAAATAGAATAATTACTTTACAAATACGCACGTGTCATAAATATATAAATATTGCCGGACAAATTACACAGCGCCACCTAGCCCCAAAGTAAGCGAAGCTTGTGTTATGGGTACTAGACAACTGATAAACATACGTAAATACATTTTTTTTTTGTAAATACATACTTATTATACATAGAAAATACCCAGATCAATACAAACAGACATGTTCATGCACACAAATATTTGTACTGTGTGGGAATCGAACCCACGAGCGTTGGTGTCAAAGTAGCGTAACAGCGCGTTTCACCACTGCGCCACCGAGCTCGTCTCTATATATAGGCAAGCACTTATCCCACTAGCAATAATATACTAACCAGCGCTTATATCACCAATATTAATTCGCCAACAAGCACTTATCTCACCAATAATAATCCGCCAACAAGCACTTATCTCACAAGTAATAATCCGCCCACAAGCATTTATCTCACCAATAATAATCCGCCAACAAGCACTTATCTCATCCATAATAATCCGCCAACAAGCACTTATCTCACCAATAATAATCCGCCAACAAGCACTTATCTCACCAACAAGCACTTATCCCACCAATAATAATCCGCCAACAAGCACTTATCTCACCAATAATAATTCGCCAACAAGCACTTATCTCACCAACAAGCACTTATCCCACCAATAATAATCCGCCAACAAGCACTTATCCTAATGAACATAAGGTATAGAAGTTGGTGACACATATGTTTTTATGCAGCAAAATCGGAATTTGAATAAGAATCTTGTTTATTAATCGGCAGTGTTCACGTGTAGGTTAGGTTAAATAGGCTCTACACATGCTGAGCCCACTTACAACAGATTTCAGTATCGAAAACCATGAGCAGTACACGAATTCAATTACATATTCAGTGGCATGCACTTAAAGGTCCCGTATCTGGGCCATATTGCTGCAGTAGCGTACAAATGTATCAAAAGAGATTTATAAGATAGTCGCTGGCATTGTCTGAAAATGCAGCTTGTGCGATTGCACGAAGAATTTTATAGTTTTATTCAAATTTTATAGAATTATGAAATATGGAATCGTGAAAGTCTATAACTTCACTCCAATTCCCTTGTGGGGTAGGCTGAGAGAACCGAGCGCAACATTCATTGCTCTTCTCATGCAGTACTGCATACTGAACTGAATTCCGAGGCTCCTGACATCACCATCAATGTTTCTGAAACTTGAAAATACAATCAATTTGGACATATTAAGTAAGTCTTGATCACAAATTACATGCGTTTCTTTCTGCAGATCAGTCAAATCTTGAGGCACCCATTGTTCATCTTATTCATTTAATGCAAATGAGTCAACATTCTACGTAAGATAACGTTAAACGATGCCGCCAATTCCTGGGTAGTTTGACTCGGGTCAGCTTCCACCATCTCCTTCAATTCAGCGTTATTTACCTGTGTGGGCGGCATTCCATGTGGGTCGTTCTTCAAGTCGAAGTTTCCATTACGAAAGCGTTTAAACCAAAAACGAACGTTGCGTTCATTAGCAGTCTCCTTTCCAAACGCAGCATTGATATTGCGAGCCGTTTCTGCCGCGTTAGTTCCGCGTCGGAACTCGTATTCAAAAATTACTCGGATTTTCGTAGTATCCATCTTTCCCGTCTAAGCTGAATAAAAATAAAACAATTGAAATACGAAAATCAAATTTTGCATGTGAAAAAGTTTCACTCAAAAATCTCACACCTTGAAGGTTTAATGTCAATTCAAAGCATCTAATACTATAAAATGGCAATTTCATACTCCTATTATTACGTTACTATATTTGAAAGATTTTATTAAATTTCTGTAGCTATCTACTTACTAACTTCACGCCAAATCCCTTGCGGGATAGGCAGATAGAATCGAGCGCCACATGACTCGATCCTTACAAACCTCACTCGCTTCTTTAACATTCAAAAAGCAGCAGGTATCAAAGGTTCCTGTTATCACTGCTGCGGTCGTCTCTGCGAGTGTTCGCCATCTGAAATGTGAACCGCATGCACCCGCCACCATTGCTGCCCTGGCTGCTCCGGTCGACTCTGCGACAAGTGTTTCGCCTCCCCACGAGCCATCCTCGCACTGTAGATGTTAGTCGTTAGAATAACATGCTACGAATCATGTATATTTTTGTTAACATGTTTATAAACCCTTAACTAGAATTAACAGCATACCCTCATAACACACGCATACATTTTGCGGGCCAGCATGGTAGCGTCAACTGACAGGACACTGTAGTCCTTTGTCAGTTGCCGCTGCAATTTGGGCACCCCTTTTCGCTAACCAACAGGCGAAGAGGAGCCACTATGCTGAGTCAATATAAAAAAAAAAACAAAAAAAAATAATGGGCCTTGATCAGGGTCGATAACCACGAAGGAAATAACCTTTACAGAATGTAAGAGCGATTTTACATAGTAACTCAATTCACCGCTACCGGTCGAGGGTAAAGTAGAACGCGCAGCTCTCATTGGCTAGTTCACGGATCAACATCACGGCACTTATCGACTGATTGGATAAATTATTCTCTTATTGGTCAGTAGATTCGCATCGTTATTTAGACGTTAAAACGCAAAGTTTTTGTGAGCGCGGGGTGCCTTCACGTACAATCAACTTGTTTTGTGTTAGCAACTCTTATTTAAGTGGTTAATATTAGAATTAATGAATTGAAGATACAACGATTATAAAGTAATTAGAAGACTAGCATGCATTCACAAACTTTTAAAGAGAGGTAGGGCGCATCAAAGCAGCCTGTCTGGGGAAGTACCTCCACCTCACAGAAAACCACAGCCAAATAACAACTCCCTAGAGGGTTGTTGTGTTCCTGTGTGTAGTGAGGTCACCAGTAAGCTCCTAAGGAGTTGCTGTATAAGCAGCAGAGGAGGCATCGCGCGAGTGGTACTTAATATATTATAAGTGTTAATAGGCTACGGTGACCGCTTTACATCAGGTGGGCCGTATGCTTGAATGCCTTCCGACGTTGTATAAAAAAAAACGGGTTGCACTCCGGGAGTGCCGGTAGAAGTGAAAACTTGAACATGCGGACCAAACAGCGATGTTTATAAACTACGTTGAACGAAACGCGTAAGCGCCAAGAATTTCATGGCGCTTACAACGGTTTTGGTCGCGAGAAAATAATGCCCTATGAACGATCTAGCGCTTCATGTTTTAATTGTTTAATTAGAGGTAACTAATGTTTCAGCGCTGCAGCGAACTTAAGTTCTAATTCTCACCAAAATCTTACGTTCAGGGTCACGTGTCCTGACGCGAGTTTATCATTTTTTACTCATCCCAAAAAGTGCACAACGCGGCTAAAGAAGTTTACACTTCAAAATAAAAATACTAATGTATAATAAAAGACACTGACTAACCAGAGACAAAATAAAGAGTACACGGGAATTCGGTTGTCAGTGGATCCTTGAGTTACGTTGATATTAAAAAGTGAAAAGTACAGGTTGGTGTTTCATTTGCAAGTAGTCCTACAATTAGTTTATAAATATAACAAAAAAGAAAACCTTATATACTATATATACCCCCCCCCCCCCTTTCTCCTATGTTAATACAGCGTGTTTTCTAGATTTAATTTACTTTAAATAATAAAAATTCTAAATGCGTTTCATCCGTTACATAAGCCGGAACTATAATGGCGGTTGGCATAATTGCCTCAATTAGGGGTTGAATGAGTGCCAAGTTGGTCCGGAAGTTGTTTCTGACGATTTACCAAGTCAAAATTAAAACAAATTCAAACATTTCTTTTTAGGGTTCCGTACCCAAAGGGTAAAACGGAACCCTATTACTGAGGCTCCGCTGTCCGTCCGTCCGTCCGTCCGTCCGTCTGTCACCAGGCTGTATCTCTTGAACCGTGATAGTTAGACAGTTGAAATTTTCACAGATGATGTATTTCTGTTGCCGCTATAACAACAAATACTAAAAAATAGAATACAATAAATATTTCGGGGGCTCCCATACAACAAACGTGATTTTTTGCCGTTTTTTTAGATAATGGTACGGAACCCTTCGTGCGCGAGTCCGACTCGCACTTGGCCGATTTTTTTCAAACGTGGTGGTACTTTTGAGTGTCACTATAAGAGTACCTCCACCTTACTGAAAACCGTAGTCAAATAACAACTTCCTGGAGGGTTGTTGTATTCCTGCGACTCAGGTTGCCATTGAGCTCTTAAGAAGTTGCTGTGCAAGCAGAGGAGGCCATATCGCGCGAGCAATACTTAATGTATTACAAGCGTTCATAGGCTACGGTAACCGCTTGGATCATGTGTGCTTGTATGGCTCCAGAAAAATATGTATGTATAAAAGTTTTGAAATAACGACCGATTTCGTAAAAGTCGATGTCTATTCATACGAGTATCTTTTTCCCAGCGTTCTCCTATTTCCTACTCTATTGAGAGTTACAGGGTCCGCTACTTAAGCCTAAGTATTTGGCGATTATACAGATTTCGAATAGGATACGGCACACCTGACGTAAAGTGGGTACCGTAGCCTATTAACGTTTGCGATATATTAAGTATCACTCGCGCGATACCTCCTCTGTTGCTTACACGGCAACTCCTTGGGAGCTTACTGGTGACCTCACTCACACGCAGGAACACAACAACCCTCTTTTTTTTTTTTTTTTTTTTTTTTTAATACGTGCACCCCTGCCATGGGCAAGGCTATTTACATACATTTTTAATTTCTTGATCTTAATTTTTTAAATATTTTATTGTAAATAAACACATTCATTCATCATACTCTCTTCCATTCCGCACTTCATTCTTCCATTCATCATCTTTCAATTATATATTCTAAAGTTTTTATTTCGCCCATTTTAGAACGCCGGTGAACTATCCTTATATATGTTGCCAGACTTCCCTCCCCATACTGCGTCAGTCCAGACACGCAGGCGACAGCGAGCTTCACAGCTCCACCTAGCCACCGCGATCCCATCGGCTATACTGTGTATAGCCGAAGTATACAACATTAGTCCTAGGTGGAGCTGCTCTGCTTGTTCCGATTTATGACAGCCGTGGCTAAACTGACGCAGTATTTTAAAAATTTTGATCTAATTTGCCCCATCACTATTTCGGAGACCTTTGTTTCGGTGACCCGCATTCCCAAATCCTGCTCCAAATCATACCTCTGTTTGGAGAATGCGGGACACCGAAACAATATGTGCTGCACTGTCTGGTCCACGCCGGGCTCGCAAAAGCACGATGGGTCATCCGCGCACTTGAATCTGTGCAAGTACGCGGAGAACCCACCATGTCCCGAGAGGACCTGCGTAGTGATGCTCGACGGCACCATTTTACCCACGATGCCGTACGCCGCCGCCGCACTCGGGAAGAACATCTTCGTTGTCGAAGCTGTAGTTCCCGATGTGTATCTCCTGTCCCATTCGTCAATGGTCCCCTTGCGGAACATACCTTTGACGAATGAGACAGGGCAGCGGTCATAATCTGGCCGCCTCCGCAACCCCAGTGCGGCGCTCCTGGCGAGTTCATCGGCGCGTTCGTTCCCCTCCAACCCCGCGTGTGCCTTAATCCAGAACAGCGAGACGCTCTTACCCTGGCTTTTGCACAGTTTAAGAGCGTCCCGTGTTTGCACCGCCAGGGGATGGGGGGACTCGACGCTCGCCACCGCCTGGAGCGCCGCCATGGAGTCGCTGAAGATGCCGATACTGGGTCCATCACAGCTCAAAGCGTACTCGGCCGCCGTGCAGATAGCCAGGAGTTCCGCCTGGTAGACGGTACAGTAGGACGACAAAGCAAGCTTGAGGGCCTTGGTTTCGGCGTCACCGTTCCATATGGACACAGCGGCGCCAACCCGGCCCCCAATCTTGCTGCCGTCCGTAAATATTCGCAGGGCAAAGTTGGAGTGTGCCCTGCATTGTTCCTCGTCCACCAGGCTGCCGAACTCCAAGCTATCTAGCTCCGCGGGATGCGGGGCCTCGATCTTCGAGGCCATCCGCTCGATCTCCCTGTCCCCGAGCAGCGGATGGGGTAGCCCCCTCTTGGCCTCGTATAAAGAGGCGACTTCGCGCACTCTGAGGTCAAGAGGCAGCACCCCAGCCAGCAGCAGTGCGGAGTTCAGGGAGACCGTGCGGTAGGCTCTACAGATCTTCTGAGCGAAGCCCCGCTGTACGCTGTTGAGCTGTTTCTGGATACCCAGCTTATTGACCGCTGGAGCCCATGCGGCGGCAGCGTACAACATCGTAGGTTCCACTACGGCTGAATATATGATCTTCACTACTTCAGGGTTGAGTCCCCAACTGACGCGGGCCGTACGCGCAAGGCGCCCGTATATGGCTATTGCCCTTCTACAGACCGTTGCCACGTGCGCGTTGAACGTCAGACCCGCGTCAATCGTCAACCCCAGCAGTTTGATCTGCCGAGACATGCCAATGTCTATCCCGCCCATGGTAAGCCGCGGGGTGTCATACCGAAGTTTGCGCGTGATCAGCATAGCGCTGGTTTTATGCGGCGCAAACTTCAACCGGTTTTTGACACCCCACGCCCTCACATGCTCGAGAGCGGCATTGGCCTGTCTCTCTATATCCAGCGCAGTGTTGCCGTCGAACATCAGCACGACGTCATCGGCGAAGGCCTGACAGTACACCCCCGCAAGGTCGAGTTGCTGCAGAAGAGGGTCCAATAGGAGGTTCCACAAAATCGGTCCTCCCATGGACCCTTGGACGCACCCTTTGGTGGTGGACCGCAAGGTTTCCTCCCCGGCGTACCTCACTCTGACCGTCCTATCGCTGAGATAGCTGTCGATCACTCTCCTCAAGCCCAGAGGACAATTTTCCTCAGCCAGTCGCAGTTTGATGGCGGGCCACCAGGCGTTGTCGAAGGCTCCCTCTATATCCAGCGAGACGAGAGTGAGCATTCTCCTCTCGTCAAGCTTGGCGCGGATGTGCTGCACCAGGTTATAGAGGGAGTCTTCGGTTCCCCTTTGTGGCATAAACCCGTACTGGCGAGTACTAATCCTCGGTAGAATGTGGTGCTTGAGGCGAGCGATCAGCATTTTCTCGTATACCTTGCCCAAGACAGGCAAAAGCCCAATCGGCCTGTACGATTTGGGCAAGGTATACGAGTCTTTGCCTGGTTTCCGAAGGACAATTACGAGGGCCCCCTTCCACAGCCGAGGAAAGTAGCGGAGGGCTCGACATTTATCA
The DNA here is from genome assembly GCA_947507595.1 of Pyralis farinalis. Taxonomy (NCBI): domain Eukaryota; kingdom Metazoa; phylum Arthropoda; class Insecta; order Lepidoptera; family Pyralidae; genus Pyralis; species Pyralis farinalis. The sequence goes on from OX382263.1 coordinate 8,044,081, forward strand.
AGAAGGGCCAGGAAGAACTCAGGGTCACTGTTGATGGCCCGAGCGCAAATGTCAGGCGTGAGGCCGTCGGCACCGGGAGCCTTCTTTGGGTTGAACGACGATACAGCCGCTAAGAGCTCCCTCATGGTAAACGGCGGGTCATGGTCATCATCGACCCGCTCGTTTACCTCGCGGGCCTTTTTCCTTATTTCGCGGTGATCTGTATCGTCGTCCAACTCGCTGTCGGCAGGATAGAACGTATCCGCCAACAGCTCGATGGACTCCCTGTGATCCAACGTCCTTCCGCCCTCCTGGAGGAGTACATCCTCCTTGCGCTCGGTTGCCCTCCCAATGACCCTATATATACCTTCCCAGACGCCTTCTTTGTCTTGCCTACAACAACCCTCTAGGGAGTTGTTATTTGGCTGTGGTTTTCTATGAGGTGGAGGTACTTCCACAGATGAGCTGCTTTGATGCGCCTTACCTCTCTTTAAACATCCAGACCAAGACAAACATACATGTTCATGCACACAAATGTTTGCCATGTGTGGGAATCGATCCCACGAGAACAAAGTCGCGTCATTCACGACTGAGCCACCGAGCTCGTCAAAACTGTCATATCGTGACTGTCGTAAGACGTACATAAGTCATTGGGAAAACACGACCTTGCTTGGGTTAGGTCACATATATATTTGAAATATTATTACATGCACGTGCGGATTTCCTCACTACATTTCCCCCCAACGCTGAAGCGATAATTACAATGTACATTAATTTATTGTTACATACCTACGTTGGGATTGGAACCAGGGATCGTTAGTTATTAGGCTAATTCTTTTTTATCACTTGGCTATCACGGCTTATCATAAATAGACATAAATAAGAACAGACACACTGATTCGCCCCTTCACATCTTTGGTCGAACATGACATTCTTTTGGTATGTCATACCAAATTTCTTTTAAGTTTTGCTTTGCATAGGTAGGGTGGCACCTTGTTTATTCACTTCTTCTTTATCCTAAGGTTGTTTGGAAGAGATCGCATCGCGATAAGAACGCCGCTTTACTGATACTTTTTATGTAGTTTTCTTTTGATGCAATAAAGTGTATTGTATTGTATCTTTAATCTTAAACGGAAAAAATCGTAATTTGCGGTGATTGGAACATCGATACGCTTAAGCAAAATATGTTTACTCAAGATCTTTTGAGTACTTTAGAAAATTACAACTTTTTAATCCACCATTTTAATCCATTGATACACCTACGAGACAGCAATCCTGCCTCGATCAATTTTCTAGTAATATTAAAAACGTAGAATCAGAAATCCATCACTTGGGCCTCTCTGACCATGAAACAGCGCAAGCTCTTATTATTCCAATAAAGAAATACGAATCACCTTCTATTTGGTATGAATACAGACGTGATTACGCAATCGAAAACATAAACAAATTTCGAGATTGTATGTCATCACTCTCGTTCATAGACGTATATTCGAAATCGCTACACCAGGCATTTAAATTATTTTATAATTACTTATGCTTATTTTATAACCTGTGTTTTCCTGTGATTAAGGTTAAAATAAATAATAAACGTTCGAAATTAAACTGGTTAACTAAAGGTCTAAAAGAGTCAAGAAAACTAAACGAACTCTTCTTAAAATATAGATCATGTAATTCTAACAAAGTCGCTAATAAAAAGAAGTTCGTAAAGTATAATAAGCTTTTCAAAACGTGTGTATTGAAATCTCGAATAATATGTAGCAAAAAATATATTATTACGAGTAACAACAAAAATAAATGTAAAGCCACGTGTGATTTAATTTCATCCAATATTTCTAATAATTCGCGTATTAATGATATTAATTCGAGTAATTCTAATAGTGACATAATTTCTGATCCTAATGACATTTGTAATGTACTCGTATTTAATAATTTCTTTATAAATCTCACTAAGAGCACAGCTAAAACTCCGGATAATAACTCAGGACAATCATTTACAAATTATTTAAATAACTCGACAAAAAATCCACACACGATTTACTTGACGCTAATTGACGAAAGCGAGACTTATCTGACAATAATGTCGTTAAAGAATAGCAAGACATGCGGATACGATGATATAATGACAAAGGTTTTAAAGGTTTGTGCGAATCATATTAGCCGTCCTCTCATGCATATAATAAATTTATCATTTATTGAGGGAAGCTTTCCAGAAGAACTGAAACTGTTCATTGTAAAACCTTTATTCAAAGATGGAGATAAAACAGATCCTAATAATTATAGGCCCATTGCTATCGTCCCTATACTTTCTAAAATTCTTGAAAAGGCATTGTTCAAGCGCATAAATGATTTTTTAATAAAATACGCCGTGCTAACTACGAATCAATTCGGTTTTCGTAGAGGCAGTTCTACAGCACTAGCTTGCTTCAACAAACTTTTGACTACAGCTGTCTTATTAGATATGAGTAAGGCCTTTGATTTTGTTAATCATGTAAAATTACTACATAAGTTGGAACACTATGGTATAAGGGGTAAAGCTAATGATTGGATTCGTAGTTTTTTAGTTTATATAACAGTGTACGGAAATATCGAAAATATGTAAAGGTAACAAAGGTTACACTAAAAAGATTTTCCGATCCCATTTTTAAAAAATAATATCGGTGTTCCCCAGGGAAGTATACTGGGTCCTTTATTGTTTTTCTTATACATTAACGACTTACCTAAGGCTACTACAGAGGACTGTATATTGTTTGCAGATGATACAACACTTATAATTAAACGCGATAATATGCTCCTTCAAGAGATTGCTGTTCAAAATTCTCTTAATGATGTAATTGTATGGATGGAACAAAATAACTTACACATAAACATAAATAAAACTAAATAATAATACATTACATTACTAAAAATAATAATACAATTTCAATCGTACAACTCTAGAATTCCACTCTTAAATATACGTCGCGATAATTTGTGTATAGAACAGGTTAACTGTGTAAAATTCTTTTTAGGTTTAAATATTGACAAACACCTTAATTGGAAAACTCACGTAGACTTAACTTGTAAAAAACTAGGACGTTTTGTATACGCATTAAAGAGACTAAGACAATCTGTATCGACCGACGCTGCGTTAACAGCTTATCATGGGTTTGTGAGTTCTGTGTTAAGTTACGGACTCTTACTGTGGGGAAACTCGGTATACATGGAAAAAGCATTCAAATTGCAAAAAAAGTGTGTACGCGTAATGGATAGAGCATGGTTTCGCGACAGCTGCAGGCCTCTTTTCAAACAATTTCAATTATTACCGTTACCCTGCATGTACATTAGAGAAGTTTGCTTATTTGTCAACTCTCACTTGCATTTTTTTAAACGACGCGGCGAAAACAGCTTAAGGCCAGTTAGAACTAGACAAATGAACCTATTGCATCGACCACTTTGTACTACTGACATCATAAAATTAGGAAAGCGCGCTACTCCGCGCTCCGCCGCAACCTACTTCTATGACTGACATATACAAACGAAATGTTTTCAACATGTGTACTTTAATTTATAATAAACTACCAGTTGATATTAAAAAATTAGACTCAAAAAATTTCAAATGCACATTGAGTTCATGGCTTATGGAAAATTGTTTTTATACGGTGCATGAGTATTTAAATAAAAAGTAGGACATTGATATTTTTCATGATAGACATCATCACTTGACTTAATGCTAGACTATTTTATTGATAATTTATTAATTATTGTGAAATTAAATATGAAATATTTGCACACCTGCGCGCAGGTTGAATACGGCATGCATGAAGGAATTTTCATAATTGTATGACAATTGCGTTTTAACACGAATGTAATCTTGTATTCTTGCAAATAAATTGTTTAATTTGATTTGATTTGATTAGTCGTAATCTTAACATTCATAGCTCTTTTCATGCATGCTTGCCTGTTCCTAGTACTCCTGACATCACCTTCTGATAAAATGGTTGCATTTTATCAGTTTGGTCATGGTATGTGCTGGCTCCTAAATTCTTGTATGCGTTGCATGTCTGTTTCGGCATTCTTTCCTCTTGCATTGTTTCGACATGTTCATTCTTACGGAGCATGGCTTTTCTTATATTAGCACCGATGCTCTCTTTCAGTATTCAAGTCTATTGTTTACATCTTCATCGCAAACTTTATTTGCATGTGTGACGTTGCAGATTTTTTGCAACGCTTAGTGTTGGCATCGACACCGCGCCGTGTATAATGACCAATGGCTTCTGACTAAAGTTATTGGTACCAAGAAAAATTCCCATTGCTTCATTTTCCAACGCTATTCTCTCTACTCACTCCTCTCCACATCGGCGGTGTACCTTCATACACATTTTAAGTACCTACATTTAAGATATTATGTACAAACTCATTCACTTGTTCTAACAGTGTATCATCAATTGTAATTCTTACATTTCTTCTGGTTTCTTCTCTACCAAATATCCTTTTATCTGTATACTTCTCCACTCTAGTGGATAAGCAGCCTAATGGAAATGAAACAACGCTACGAAGAAGATATTCTGTTTATTTGTGTAAAATAATAATTGAACTAAATCTAAATCTTTCTTTAGAGAAATGACGGGAAACTTTTTTTTTATTTTTCTGTTTATAGAATGTTATTTATGTGTTTATAAATGGTATCTAAATGGTAAGAGAGGTTGGACGCGTCAAAGCAGCAGCAGCAGTACCTCCACCTCGCAGAAAACCGCAGCCAAATAACAACTCACTGTATTTGGTTGGGCTCCTGTGTGTGAGTGAGGTCACCAGTAAATTTCTAAGGAGTTGTTGTGTTAGCAGCAGAGGTGGCATCGCGCGAGTGATACTTTATGTGTTGCAAGTGTTCATAAGCTACGGTAACCACTTTGCATCACGTAGCCCGGAGGCTTGTATGCCTCGCGACATTGTATAAAAAAAATACGTTCACAAGTTCTTAAGAGTTTTTGTCAGCTCCTTTCGATAAAACCCGACCAATTTGGTCTTGTTAAGTGAATCTTGAAAGAACAAGATGCTCTATGTACATGTGTATCATTCATCAAAATCTCTTCAGCCGTTCTTGCAGGAAGGGTAACAAAATATATCTTCACAAATTTTCACATTTATAATATTTGGTAGGATGTATTTTATAGCATGCTATTGCTATTAACATAAACGCATTGCAGCAGGCACTCCATATTTCACATGCAGACGCCCCCACTGGCACCCGGCCAAGTACAAACAAATTACGCCTCAAACAAGTGGTTTTATTACACTACCGTCCATAATTAGGGTGTAATATTTTCGGGCTTCGTGTATGTAATGTGTGCCCGGTAGGGGATTTAATTAAGCTACTTTAACACCTAACTCGTGGGTTCGATTCCCACACAAGATAAACATTTGGTTTTCAACAAATTTTGGTTAGTACTGCGAGTAAGTGAGGTCACCGCTAAACACGTAAGTAGTTGTGTTAGAGGCATCGCGCGAGTGATACTTAATGTGTTGCAAGCGCACGTAGGCTACGGTAACCGCTTTACACCAGGATGGTCGCATGCTTATATGACCACCGATGTTGTATAAAAACGAGCCACTGATACAAATGACCTGTCCAATCACTGTACTAATTTTAACAATGGCGAAACAAATGCATCAAATTTAGTCTTCCGAATGTGAGTACTGCTAATACAGAAGTTCTTATTGGGAATGATAAATTTGAATACGTTAATAATACTGTTTATTCGAATTACAGTAGACTCTAAATAACAATGGGCCCCCACATAAATAAACTTGCCGGTAAGCTCAGCTCCGTATGCTGCATATGCAGTTAGGAAAATCAGACAATTGACAGACGTGGCTACTGCGGTTTTATTTCATATATATGAGAAGAAAGATGGTGGGTCGGGTGAAGTCTAATCTAATAGGCTTTTCCAACTATTGTATCAATGTGTCAATGTGAATGTCGAGATTCAATTTGCTATCTAGAATAACACCAAAGTCTCTGATGGACTCGACAGGTTCGAGAAGGTGCCACGTAGCTTGTACAGCTGGCGACTTATATTATATTTTTAGTGAAAAATATGGATTACATTTAGTTTATTAGCTATTGATAAAGACTCGTTGATGATGAAATTTTCCGCGAGTAATTAATTAATGCTACTGTTAACGTCTAATAGCGACGCGGATATTTCTGATAGCTCGCTGCTTATAGCAGAATGAACAACGGAGGCTACACATCCAGCTACACTTTCGACCAAGTGAGCGACAGGTAACGCCCAGCCTAATAGACAACATTTGTGAGGGTGCTTATAGGTACAGGACAGAAAACATTGATATTAAGCAGTGATAACCCAATAGATAAGGAAGTGGCCAATTGAATTAAATTATATTTCGAAAACAATACACATTGTGTTGAAATATGATCTAACAATTGATAAAAATATAATTAATTATATGCAGTACTATAGTATAATACTAATTACAAATGTCATGCAATCAAAATAAAAAAAAACACGTAAAAACAATTACTAAATCGTCTAATCTGAACTATTAATGTAATGTCAAATTCACTTTTCTAAAAAATTATACATATATCGTATTAATAAAATAATAAAAATTACCAACATTATATTATTGTTTCAAAAAATTCCTTAGTATTGTAAAAACTCTTTCTAATAAAAAAAATCTTAATTTGTGTTTAAAATCCACCACGGTTATAAACTTGATCTTTCAATTCACGTGGCAACCTACTAAAAAAATCTGATCAATTGATAATTGATCGATCGATTGATGATAGTTAAGAGCTTTGTTTAACCAACTCTAATTGGGGCATAAATTTCATCGGGATTTGTTTTCTCCGTGTGCTTTCGTTGTTTCCTTTCGATTTGTATACTTGTATAAATTTTTCAATTTATCAAATTTTCAAATTTGTCAGTAGGACAATAATAGGGGTTAAAGTATGAAATTGCCGTTTTGTAGTAATAGATACTTTGAATTAACATTAAACATTCATGGTATGAGATTTTCGAGTGAATTTTTTTTCAAACGATACCTATGAGGTTTATCTTTTAAAAAATGAATAATTTGTAAACTTTGAAAGATGAATACTTCGAAAATCCGAGTAATTTTTGAATACGACTTCTAACGCGGCAGAAACGGCTCGCAATATCAATTTACTGCGTTTGGAGAGGAGAGTGCTAATGAACGCACCGTGCGGGTTTGGTTTTTCCATTACGAAAGTTTCCATTACGAAAGCGTTTAAAAACGTTTTCGTAATGGAAACTTCGACTTGAAGACCGAACCACGTGGAAGACCGCCCACATAGGTGAATAACGCTGAATTGAAGGAGATGGTCGAAGCCGATCCGAGTCAAACTACCCAGGAATTAGCGATTTAACGTTACCTTACCTACAATATTGACTAAATGAATAAGATAAAAAAGTATGAAAAATTGGTGCCTCATGATTTGACTGAAAGAAACCGTAAAGAAAATAACCGTAAACGAAAAATGCAATAGCTGACCCCAGATCAAAGTCGCACCAGTGCCCTAAAGCAAAAACCAGTGCCCTAAAGCAAAACTTACAAATGAAAAGGTAATGGTAACTGTTCGGTGGTCTCTTCATGGCGTTATTCATTATAGATCTCTCAAGTTTGGTCAAATAATAACAGAACATGTTTACTGTGCCGAACTTCGAATAATGATGGCGAAACTGGCACTGAAACAGACCTGACTCGTGAATCGATCTTCACCATTATTGTGTTACGATGTAAATCTGCACTTCCATGTTATTTGCAAATGTCGGTACTACCAATATCATCTGTTAAGAAGAAGATTTGTTCCTCATAATGGCAACAAGTAGCCGTCAACTAATATATTTGGTTTGACAGATAGATTCCAAGTTGGCGGAGGCTACGGGTTTTCACAGCCCTTTTCGATATGTGTAACATGTGAAAAACTCGGCCATCCAATATGGCGTTTGAACTAATAAGTTAACACGGGGTTGTAATCCTTAAGACTAAATACAGCAAATCAAAATTTCAATCAGGAAACATGGCGTCACCTACAAAATTAGCTTTGACCATTTAACTTTTAATGCCGAACTAAGGTCCGGTCGCAATTCGCAGTTTGCAGCCGCATGCTAATTCGCAGGCTGCAATCCTGTATTCGCAGACCCGTATTGCGCGAGTCCTGGTCGTCCGACATGAGAGGTGCAACGCTGGTTTTTCCTGTCATCATACCCGAGGTTCCGCATACAATCAGGTGATCGTTCTAATGTTTCGGAATTTCCTATAAAGTGTTAACTTTACTAAAAGATAAACGTCTTGACCCGATAATGCACTCAAAAAGTAATTAGATCTTTACAAATGCACACCTGTTTTATAAAGTATGCGACTTTATGCATAGGCCTAATGCAATAGGTGAATTTAAGTGAATGTGTAATCTTGCTTAAAGCATGATAATCTAAACTAGATGAATATATATAAATGTACGTTGTTCCTGTCTTCACCGTCGAGCTAGTGATAAATATATATATATAAATCGGAAAAGACGAGTTTAGTTTCAGTTTTCAGCCAAATGACAACTCCCTAGAGGGTTGTTGTGTTCCTGCGCGTGAGTGAGGTCACCAGTATGCTCCCAAGGAGTTGTTGTGTAAGCAGTAGAGGAGGCATCGCGCGAGTGATACTTAATATATTACAAGCGTTAATAGGCTACGGTATCCGCTTTACATCAGGTGGGCCATATGCTTGTATGCCTCCCGACGTAGTATAAAAAAAACAGTGGTACACGCATCGGCCAGGATTCTTACAGGGGACCAGTTGATCATTAGGCCGGTTCCTTATCCACTGGGCTATCTGTGCTCTCGACCAGTACCATATACTATTATACATACATATATATCATCACGCCTGTCTCCCATTGGGGTAGGCAGAGACTATAGAACGCCAGGTGCACCGATCCAAACTTACCCTCTCGCTTCTTCCACACTCATCAACATCTTCATGCATGCTCTTCGGTTTTGGGTACTTTTGATTTGGTCCTTTTTCAACGCATCATGAATTTGATCTATATGTGTCCGTCTAGGGCGGCCCCTCCCGACATCACCATTCTCTCTTGCCTGATACACTTCTTTCGTAACTCTTTTGTCATTCATTCTTCATAAATGACCAAACCGTCTCATACTATTATCTTTAATATAAATATATATAAACTCGTTCATGAATGTTAACAAAATGAAATCATAAGCTGTGAATGACCCTAGCTAGATCCCGTGACACAGCACAAGTCTCTGCGAGAAGTGATTGATGAGGTATTCAATTGGAAATCGCATAAAGAAAATGTACGAAACTCGGATCTGTACATAAACGCTGAGAATATTTAGTGTGTACCTTTCAGATTTTTGACGAGTTCGGTGGCTCAGTCGTGAATGACACGACTTTGACACCAACGCTCGTGGGTTCGATTCCCACACATGGCAAACATTTGTGTGCATGAACATGTCTGTTTCTCTTGCTCGGGTTGTTTTTAAGAAACGTAAAAAGAGGAAGCACCTCTTCACAGAAATCCGCAGACGTATAACAACTCCTTGGAGGGTTGTGTTCCTGCGGGTGTGGGTGAGGTCACCAGTAAGCTCCTATGGAGTAGCTGTGTTAACTTCAGAGGTGGCATCTCGCGAGTGATACTTAATGTGTCAGGTGGGTCGTATGTTTGTATGCCTCTCGATGATGAATAAAAAAATATAATCGTACTCGTTTTATTTTGTACCGAATATTCAGGAACACCGTTCCTATATGTAATCTATATGTTTGTATGTGCATTTGTATGTGTGTGTGTTTTTTTCGAATATTCGAATTTTGACTTCAGATTCGGATTCAGCATAGGAAATAAGTAGAATAGGAATGTTCAGGAACACCGTTCCTATCTTTGCAAGGTCAAAATGGCGGCCAAATTAAAAAAAAAATTGAATTGTTATATAATTGACGAGCCAGGTGTTCCTCTGGCAATGCAAGCTTGCGCATTCTCAACTGGTTTATTAATGAATCTTATTACTTTAGGTTGAGGTGGCTGAGAACAGTGATAGCCCAGTGGATAAGGAGGCGGCCAATCGACCAACAGGACCCAGTTCGAATCCTGACATGTAACACTAAATTCGTGTTTACACATTTATGTACATATTTGTAATTATCAGTTGCAGAAATTATATTTCGATAGACTTGGCACCTAAGAAAGGTCTGGGTTTCTCTTTGGTTTGAGGATGTCTGACGGCAGTCGCTCCATGTAAAAATCAATATCTTCGCCAAATCTTTAGGTTTAGTTAGCGGACCCCGCCATTCCTAATGGATTAGAAAACGGGACTACGCTAGGAAGAAGAGTTTAGGCGTTTTAGAAATGAAACCTCCTGTTATTTTTTCCTAATAAATGAATTGTACGTTATATGTATGTAAGCTATATGTTTATTAGTATAGTTTACATACCTATAAGCATAGTAGTAAGCTATTTTTTATACAACGTCGGGAGGCATTCAAGCATACCATCCACCTGATGTAAAGCAGTCACCGTAGCCTATTAACGCTTGTAACATATATGACGCGCTCTGCCTGCTCTACTGCTTACACAGCAACTCCTTAGTAGCATACTGGTGACCTCACTTACACGCAGGAACACAACAACTCTCTAGGGAGTTGTTATTTGCCGCCGTTTTCTGTGAGGTGGAGGTACTTCCCCAGAAGGACAGTTTTGATGCGCCCTACCTCTCTTAAAAAATTTCATCATCAATTTAATCACAGTAGCCGATGCCTAGGAGCCATTGTTAGCAGCGGCGGCATTTACTAACGGTGGTGGGTGTCTGCCGGCCGACGCTAGGTCACATGAACTTTTGTGGCGGAAGCAAACAAAGCAGGTTGAAAGCTTTTATTTAATAGTATAGTTGTTAATCGTAACAAAATGCCGTGTGTGTGCTGGAGACACGTATAAAGAACCTATCTATCAACGATTTCTGAAAACAAAAACCCTGAGCACGTGCTGTCAACATCAGAACAAGTCCATTAAATCAGGAACCCAAAAGTTGATAAATTTTGCGGATAAATCCAATACCATATTGGGAGTCTTTATTCAATTACTAGCTGACCCGGCGAACTTCGTACCGCCTCACGATCAATAAATGGTGTGTTAACTTATTAGATGGTATAAATTATATTAATACTTATTATCCTATTCCGGACGAAGACAAATCCAAAAACACAAAAATCATAATAATTGGTCCCGCCGTTCTTGAGTTATAAATGGTGTAACTAACACGACTTTGTTTTATATATATATATATATATATATATATATATAGATATGCCAACTCGTACTTGAGATATCATAAAGAAAGAATTTCATATAAAATGTATGAGAAATGTAATTTACTTTTTTTTTGTTATTTTTTCCACGTTTTAATACTTATTATCCTATTCCGGACGAAGACAAATCTAAAAACACAAAAATCATAAAAATCGTTCCAGCCGTTCTTGAGCTATAAATGGTGTAACTAACACGACTTTGTTTTATATATATAATATAGATTGATTTTGTTACAAAATTGACAGTTTATTCCTAATAATATTCAAAGAAATATTTATTGCATTGCAAGTATTATTATCTAAAAATCTTTTAACGTAGGCTTATCTTCTTTTCGTATCTGTTGTTGTTGTTGTTGTAATCTCTTTATTGCACAAATATACATAACATATACAGATACGAATGTTTAGTATGTACAAAGGCGGACTTATCTCTGTAAGAGATCTCTTCCAGCCAACCTTTATAGACTTGATAGGAATATGTAATACATATATAGGCAGAGAAACTATCTGTACCTTAACTAAAATATCATGAACTAATAACATGAGTCATTGCAGCAGTAAAAACAGATACTTAAGTATAACACAAAGAAAATATTTTTTCTATTTTCTTTTTCTTTCTTTGTGGCACTCAGTTCTCTATGCCTACCCCACAAAAGATTTGACTAGAAGTTATATATAGATAATAATAATAAATAAATATTGTCGGACAAATTACATAGCGCCGTCTAGTCCCAAAGTAAGCGAAGCTTGTGTGACTACTAGACAACTGATAAATATACGAAAATACATTTTTATTTTAAATACATACTTATGACACATAGAAAACACTCAGATTAAGACGAACAGAGATGTTTATATGTACACAAAATGTTTGTTCCATGTGGGAATCAAACGCACAAGCATTGGTGCCAAAGTAGCGTTACTAACAAACGCGCCACCGAGCTCGTCAAAATTATATTCGTCATTTATTCTCGGTTCATGTGTACTGTAGGATTATAGTGGTGAAAGTGTAGTGGTGCAGTGGTGAATGACGTGTCTTTTACAACAACGCTCGTGGGTTCGATTCCCGCACAGGAAAAACATTTGTGTGCATGAACATGTATGTTTATCTCGCTATGGTTGTGTTTAAGAGAGATAGGGCGGATAGATATATAGAGACAAGGCAGCCCGTTTGGGAAAGTACCTCCACCTCACTGAAAACCGCAGCTAAATAACAACTCCCTAGCCTAGAGGGTTGTTGTGTTCCTGCGTGTGAGTAATAGTTACCTCACTCACACACAGGAAAGCGCCTAAGGAGTTGTTGTGTTAGCAGCAAAGGTGGCATCGCGCGAGTGATACTTAGTAATCACAGGCCCACTTTACATCAGGTGGGCCGTAGGGTTCTTTGCCTCCCGACGTTGTATAAAAAAATCAAATAAATTACAATAAGAATTATGCAATCCTTATGTATTCTATTCCAATAAATGCGTAGTAATAGGAAAAACGTCAGTGTCATGTTTGAAGTTCTCGTAACCGTGCTAATGGCGGCGTCCCAGTGGGAAAGTCCCGGGAGGTAGTAGGGCCAATGCGGATCTCGATGCGGCGGGCGGCATCGACCCGAGTGCGTTTAGTGTGGCAAGTTGGATAGAGCAAGTACTCGGCTTATTTTACCTTTTTATTCTGTTTTTCACAAAATACATATTTATATATATAATTCTTCTGCCCGTGTGTATGTAACTGAACTCCTAAACTGTTGGACCGATTTTTAAAGTAAAATTTCTTTACGCACGTTTGACTTGGGGAGTAAGCTGGTGAATGTGTGACGAGAGCGTTACGAAAAGTGTGATCGGAAGTTGAGAGGGAGATATAAGTTAGTAAAGATAGAAAGAGAGGAAGTTACGGTTCGTATATTACTGTAGGGGCAAGAGAGAGAGGTGCAAGCACAAATTTACTTTCTCTCTTTCTCTTATAGCGAGTTAAGTTTCGTATATCTAAGACACAGCGCAGGCCTATTGTCTGTATCACACTATGGAGCTAAAGAAGTTTTACTTCAGTCGTGTGGTCTAAAGCAAACTCGTTTTTTTTGTATGTATTGAACTCAACAATGGTTTAGATTCACAATTGGACCCGGTAAGCAGCGCTGCGTTCGGGTTCTCAATTTTTTTATTTTATATACCGGCGGGACAACGCTGTTGTTAGTAATCAATCTGATACTACTGTCATGATTGAAGAGCTTAACTCCAATACCTTATTAATATGTATAATCGATTTGACGAGCTTGGTGGCACAGTGTCGTAAGTTCGATTCTCACCCAGCACAAATATTTGTGTTCATGAATATTTTTAAGAGTTTAAAAGGGATTTTTTCAAATCAAATCATCAAAACCACAGTCAAATGACAACCCTCTCTAGGGAGGAACATAAAACCCTGATTTGTGTTACTGCGAGTGAGTGAAGTCACCAGTAACCTCCTAAGGAGTCGCTATGTAAGTAGCAAAGGAGGCATTGCGTGAGTGATACTCAATATATCCCAAACGTGCACCGTCTATGGTTCTGGTCATCATATTATTGTGTTGATTTATATATTAAAGAAGGAAATAATGCGCTGAGCTACTGTACTCGTATTTTTGTATCACTGCGATACACAATTCTACAGATATTATTATATTTTTTGTTCACTGATTGTGTACTTGTTAATATTTACTGTTGTGTGCTATGCGGATACAAATAAATAGTTTATATATCTGTAGGTACTATAAGTGAAACGGGAGAACGCCGACTTCTAAACAAGGCGCAAAACACAAGCAGTTGCTACAAGGTTTTATTCTCGACTGATGATACATCAGTTACCACGTACCAAGTACTCACATGGTATTCATAAAAATAATGACGTCTTTTTCACAACTCTTCTCAACCTCACGGAAAACCGCAGCCAAAATAGCAACTCCCTAGAGGGTTTTCGTTTTTCTGCGTATGAGTGAGGTCACCAGTAAGCTGCTAAGGAGTTGCTGCGTAAGCAGCAGAGAAAGCATCGCGCGAATGATACTTAATATATTACAAGCGGTTATAGGCTACGGTAGCTCAGGTGGGCCGCATGAGGGTATGCCTCCCGACGTTGTATAAAAAAATGACGGTAAGTTCTCTTAACGAATATTACAATAATCTATATAAAATTCAGTCAAAAATAGCTACTAACTATAGAACCGTGAGTAATAGTAGTGATAGCCTAGTGCTTAGTCGATAAATGACCAGCCGGTTAACCGAATGGTGCCCGGTTGGAATCCTCGTATAGGTGTGGACTACTAATTTCGTGTTTCCTGATTTATACACTATATTTTTAACTATCTATTACTAGGCGGTGAAGGAAAACATATTGCGGAACCCGTACGTTGCACCCGCACATTACGAAAGACTTGTGGCCTAAGCTAAACCTATCAAAGGTCTGGTTTTCCCTCCGGGTTGACTATGGTGGGTTGATGGCAGTCGCTCCATATATCAGTATCTTTGCCAAGTCTTTAGGCTTAGATAGCGGATCTCGTCAATTCAAATGATTATGAAACGAGATAACACTAGAAAGATATTTGGAATAGTGCCAAATGTGAAAATTAGTCTATCTTTACGTATAAAGAAATCACTGAAAAGTCTACTATTGTACTTGCATTTGATTTTCCAATCAAGTCGACTTGACCGTTTCAACGGAACCCAAGTTCTACAGATATAGATACTAATATGATGTAAGTCCGGGATTATTCCCAAAATAAGACAAATCGATTCTTGGACTCTTGAGACAGGGACTAATAAAACTGTTCATACTATTAATAATGACTTTGTTACGTAGAATAAATTTCAGATCATAATCTTCGTTAAAAGGAATGTGTAGTTTTGTCTGAACAGTTTAATCTGAGGAATCACAGGTTAGTGGACAAAAACCAGCCTGTTAGTGTTACTATAGTTAAGGTTGCATATATGTACGTACATCTTCACACCAGGTCTCTTACGGAGTAGGTAGAGGGAACGGAGCATAAGACGCGGTCTTTACACACCTCACTCGTTTCTTTAACATTCATAGTCTTTTCATGGACACTCGACAGTTCCTAGTGCTCCTGACATCACCTTCTCAAACACGACCAATTTATTGACGCAATGTAAAATGGGGTAAGGCTGGTTCTTGTCCATCTGACCTATGACTCATCAGATTAAACTGTTTAGACAAAACTAAGCATTGCTTTTATCGAAGATTATGATCTGAAATGTATTTTACGTAACAAAGTCTGAAGTTTTATTAGTTGGGACAGGCCCAAAGAGCCCAAGGATCGATTTTGAGATTTGTCTTATTTTGAGAACAAACCCGGACTTACATCATATTACAATCTTACATTTTACATCTGTAGAACTTGGGTCCCGTTGAAACGGTCGAGTCGACTTGATCGGAAAGTCAATTTTTGAAGTGAAAACTTCTTTAGCGGCGTTGTGCACTTTTTGGGATGAGTAAAAAATGTTAAACTCGCGTCAGAACACGTGACACTGACCGTAAGATTTTGGTGAGAATTAGAACTTAAGTTCGCTGCAGCGCTAAAACCATTACTTACCTCTAATTAAACAATTAAAACATGAAGCGCTAGATCGTTCATACGATCATAGGGCATTATTTTCTCGCGACCAGCGACGTTGTAAGCGCCATGAAATTCTTGGCGCTTACGCGTTTCGTTCAACGTAGTTTATTGACATCGCTGTTTGGTTTAAGCGGCGCAGGGCGCTTGCGCGAGTGTAAGTGTGTGTTTGAGTTTTAGAGATTGGCGATGATGATGCTGGTGAAAGAGTTGTTGAAATTATGGATGAAAGTTGATTTTCCTGAGAGATAAACTTTTTAATGTAAAATAATTGTAAAAGTTCTGAAGTGTTAAATTTTTAATGTAATATAAATTGTCATGTTTGTGTACGATAGCGCAATAAATGAATATTGTATTTTACCACATACATGATAGTCCTTTTATACTGATAAATAAAGCAATTCGTGCGAAATTATTCCCTAACCATTCCAAAATATTCAAAAATGCACTACGTTAATGTTCAAGTTTTCACTTCTGCCGGCACTCCCGGAGTGCAACCGTTTTTTTTTATATATATTACGTCGGCAAGCATACAAGCATATAGCCCACCTGATGTAAAGCGGGTACCGTAGCCTATTAACGCTAGCAATATATTAAGTATCACTCGCGCGATGCCTCCTCTGCTGCTTACACAGCAACTTCTTGGGAGCTTACTGGTGACCTCACTCACACACAGGAACACAACAACCCCCTAGGGAGTTGTTATTTGGCTGCGGTTTTCTGTGAGGTAGAGGTACTTCCCCAGAGGGGCTGCTTTGACGAGCTCGGTGGCGCAGTCGTGAATGACGCGACTTTGACACCAACGCTCGTGGGTTCAATTCCCACACAAGGCAAACATTTGTGTGCATGAACATGTCTGTTTATCTTGGTCTGGGTATTTTTAGGAGAGGTAGGGCGCATCAAAGCAGCGCGTCTGGGGAAGTACCTCAATCTCTTTGGAGAAGGGTCTTTTCACTCACCCCTTGCATCCCTTCCATCATCTCTATATAAAAGATGGCACTACGATAGATACGTAATTCGTAGCATGTTATTCCATTGACTAACGTCTATCCGCAGCAGCCATGGCAGTAATGGCATGCATCTGCTAACGCCAGGTACATCGATCCAAATATACGTCTCTTGCCTCTTCCACGCTCATCAACCTCTTCACCCTTTTTCACCACTTCCGCTATATAATCCATACATGTGCATTTAGGGCGGCCCCTGCAGTTATCTTCACTCATTCTCGCACTCTTGCTCGATATACTTCAGTCGTAACTCTTTTGTCTACCATTCTTTTCAAATGTCCAAACCATCTCAGTATACCCTTTTCAATCTCTTGTCACTACATCATCTTTCATTCCACATTGTTTCCGTATCGTGCTATTTCTTATTTTTGGCAGAGCTGCGATAGCCAGCGGAGCCACATTACCCTCAAAATTGCCGTTTGGGGTAGACTGATGTCATCCAGCTAGCCTTTAGACGGTAATAGTGAGAAACTCCAAAATCGACACACTAATAGCTAACATATTGTAGTTTTGTATCCTTTAATTTGAAATTTAAATGTTCGTTGGTGAGGAAGAACGGTCCAAAATCGTTCCAATTAGAGAAAAAAACATATGGGAAAACGTATGGCCGGCCACTCTGCAGTGCAGAGTCTGCACTGCACTCCCATCAACAGAAAAAGTAACAGCACTCGTCGCTAGATGTCGTGCAGGGTTCCATATATTTTTAAAAAATTAAAAATAAAATATTTAAATATTTTTTAAATTTAAAAAATATCAGCTCTGCCTACACAGCTTGCTGTTATTTACTAGTCTAAATCATTGCAGCGTTGACCGTACTTTAATGCTTCTTCTGCCACGCCCACGATTAACTAACGTACGTCAATGCTGCAGCGTTAAAATACCTTGAATCATTGCAAGGCGAGCATTGCTCGATATATTTTCGCTCGGCAAAACCGATTGGATACTGTTTTCTGCTTTTCCTCTTCTTTTAATACCTCACTCACATTTCCCATGTCACGTAAACATAATTTAATTTTAATTTGTTTGGATAACCAACAGCATAATTACATTGAATAAAGATACATAAAATGTTATACACAAAGCCATTTATAGGCAATCGCAGATAGATTATACAATATAAAGGATGAAAGAAAAGAACCAAAGATCATATCGATACTGGAGGTGGAATTACATTTTTTACAATCATTCTGTGTAGATTGTTAAGTGTCTGCATCAGGAGAAGGTCCGAAAAAATATTTGGAATAAATGTGTCTTATCGCTGCCGTCCTAGTGTTAAACAAATCTAAATGGCCATGACTTTTGCACAAGTTGTTAAAAGAGTTGGTTACCCTCATAAAGAATGAGTTACAACGATAATTTGTGGTAGCACGATGAGCAACGAGGGGCTTATAATATTTACTGGCGGCCCTGGTGGGTACACGAACATTGATTTTGTTTAATAGTCATTGAACTAAATACACAAATTAATTCACTTGTTCCACTTTTTCATCTCAGATTATTATCTTGCACTCTGTAACCGTTACATTTATTTCAATTACCATCGCTTTCGTCTTCACTTTCATACCGTCCTTGTAAAGGCCTCATTCATCACAGTAATAATTTGTTGCAGTTCTTCCGCCTAAGATACAAGGAGAACGTAGTCATCGGCGTACATCAAAGTTTTAAATATTGACTGGTTCGTTCTTATGCCACAGTCATACTGTTTCAAGTCGGTCAAACAACTGTCCATGAACAAGTTGAACAACCAAAGGGATGCTATACAGCCCTGTTTAATACCACATTCGATACTGAACCAGTCTTTGCAGACCCCAGACAGGCTCTCGAATCCTTATACAAGGACTCCAGTGCCTGTATCAAAATAATAGGGGTTAAAGTATGAAATTGCCGTTTAACAGTAATAGTTTTGTGACCTGTTGAACCCCGGTGGTACCGTTACTCCATATATGTGTCGTAAACGAACTAGCCTTTAGCAAACTATTAAATTTAGCAAAAGTATGTGCTGTGGACTGCTGTGCCGTGTTTAAGTTTTCTATAGCAGAGCGCTAAACATAATGAACTTCTTTTTAACCGACTCCAAAATAGGAGGAGGTTCTCAATTCGGCTGTATTTTTTTTAATGTTTGTTACTTCATATTTCTGTCATTTATAAACCGATTTGAAAAAAATCTTTTTTTATTTGAAAGAGTATACTTCCAGATTGGTCGCATTTTTTTTTCATATCATAAAATTCAGTTCTGATAGTGGGGTTCATGAAGATTTGAGAAAACTCCTCAAACGTCATATATATCTAACGATTTCGGTATTTATAGCAAACAAAAAAAAAATATCGAGAATTCGAATCATTTTTTTACTAATAGGGCTGGTAGAGATGGCCATCGAAACTTTTCAATGTTGAGACAAAGACAGATTGAGTAGCTTTATCTTTTCCACCAATGATCTGTCGTCGTGTGGCCGATACATTAATTTGTTGCCGTCTAAATCTGACAAAACTATCTTTGGAGTCGGTTTTTTTTTGTTATAATTTTTATAAGTTTTCAGTAAATATCGGCAATTTCATACTTTAACCTATTATACATGGATAACTCAGACCAAGGAATACATTAACAAACAAATTTATATCATTCACAGGATTTATAACTTCTGTATTTCCAACAATAAACCGTTGTTTATTAATTTAGTGACCCTTTTCTCATCATGGAAGTTCATACAAAATATGTATTATTAGTTATATTACCAAACTTTACATGTTTTAAGCCCGTGGGTGTTTACGCAACCCGATATTTCATTAAGTATATTAAGTGTTTTTCAGAAAGGTAGGTCGCTTTAGAGCAGCTAATCTGGGGAAGTACCTCCATCTCACAGACTACCTTAGCCAAATAACAACTGCTTGGACTCCCTAGAGGGTTGTTGAGATCCTGCGATGTGGTGGCCAGTAAGCTCCTAAGGAGTTACCGTTTTAGAAGTAGAGACTGACGAGATTTTCTTTCTGACGAGCTCGGTGGCTCAGTCGCGAATGATGCGACTTTGCCGCCAACGCTCGTGGGTTCGATTCCCACACATGGCAAACATTTGTGTGCATGAACATGTCTGTTTGTCTTGGTCTGGATGTTTTAAGAGAGGTAGGGTGCATCAAAGCAGCCCGTCTGGGGCAGTACCTCCACCTCACAGAAAATCGCAGCCAAATAACAACTCCCTAGAGGGTTGTTGTGTTCCTGCCTGTGAGTGAGGTCACCAGTAAGGAGTTGCTGTGTAAGCAGCAGAGGAAGCATCGCGCGAGTGATACTTAATATATCGCAAGCGTTAATAGGCTACGGTACCCGCTTTACATCAGGTGGGCCGTATGCTTGTATGCCTCCCGACGTTGTATAAAAAAAACCTCAAGAGACTATATTAGGACCAATTTTATTTGTTAACGACTTACTTGATGTGACTAATCACCAATGTAATTTTTTCTCTTGGGTATAAACTCCATCTCCTCTCCACTCCATCCAAAAAACTCCATAGACATAAATAGAGTTTTTATATATAGTGGAGTCAATACGGTATTATTTACTTAATTTTTTTTGAATAACAACCGATCAGGCTGAAACAGGATACATTCGATGTGGAAAAATATGTAGACAAAAGGACCCCAAAATTATTTTTGTCCATAACTTATTCTCCCCCCCCAATAAATAAAAATTGAGAAAATAATTGAATAATACTGCCGAATAGGCCTGAAAATGTCAACTCGGGGGTTTTCAAGGTCGCTAATCACGATCCCGTCGTCAGATTTCGCAAAATACTCCACCTCTGATCCTCCATACATTTTCCATTCGAATTCCCATCGAATGCATCGTGTTTCAGCCTGATCGGTTGCTATTCAAAAAAATTTAAGTAAAAAATACCGCTTTGACTCCACTAGTAACTCCATGGACATAAATAGAGTTTTTATATCACAGAAACAGTGCATATGGGCAACATGTGATGCACCGCCATTAACTTCATGTGGACCACTATTCCGTAAATTAAAAAATATACTTACTGTGCCATCAATGTATATTTATGAATGCTGCATCTTTGTCAAATCTCAATTTGTCTTATTTATTCGAACGGACGCCATACTTTTATTTAAGCCAAGCAGATAACCTAGAACGCTGGTTTTGTTTTTATTACCCAATATATGAACACATTATTTTGAGAGGAATTGCTATGGCAATTGTATCAAACTTTATAACAAATTGCTTCAAAAAGTAATGGACCTATTAATTTTTTTGAAGTGATAACTTCTTATGGGAGAGTAAACCGCTTCGTTACGTAACGCGTTATGGCACCAGTCTGTCTGGCTTCCCTTTCTCTCACGCATACGGCAGCTTTAATTATACGAGTATGTAGATTAGTTTAAGTTATCACTTCTATCGGGCGTCCCGAGACGAAAATGTTTTCTTTTTGTACAACGTCGGAAGGCATACAAGCATACGGTCCACCTTATGTAAAGCGGTTACCGTAGCCTATCAACGCTTGTAATTCATTAACTATCACTCGCACGACGCCTCCTCTGCTGCTAACACAGCAACTCCTTAGGAGCTTACTGGTGTTATTTGGCTGCGGTTTTCTATGAGGTGGAGCTACTTCCCCAGATGGGCTGCTTTGATGCGCCCTACCTCTCTTAATTCTGTACATTGTTTTAAATATTGCGCTATCTAAATTTTGCATGCCATGGATTGGCTGAATGCAAAATTTAGATATTTATAATTTATATTATTAATTTAATATTATTAGCTCATAATATAAACTCATTCAAAGTGTAATAAATCTTTCTTTCTTTTTCTTTCGGTTCTCCCTGCCACAAAGGATCTGGCGTTAAAAAGTTTTTTATTTTTTATTTATTCAAGTGATTGTTTTTCAATAGAGAGGTGGTTCTCTTTCAATTTAGAGAGAACGATACCACTATTATGTTGGTGAAGATTTGATGAACGGTTAAAAAGCGTACAATAAACGATTCAATTCAAAGCTTTCATTAACGGCGTTCGTAAAATCCGGTTCAGTTTAGCTGAAAAGTAAAACCTTTCCAAACCTTCAAATTGAGTGAAATCCCTTGAAATTTTATTAACAGCCGAGTACTTAAGAGCTATAATCGCGTTTGAAAGCACTCAAGGGAACGGAATGGGGTTAGAATTCGATTTTATTACACATTATTTTGTACGAAACAATATATATATATGTCAGAGATTGCTTGCCAATGCCAACGAATATACGACGGCCTTTATTTTTGCAGTTATTTTATTTATTGCAATGGCAATACCACGCTAATGTTATATACAATTGAATTGTGAAGCTATCAGTGTCAATTCAGTCAGTAGTACGTTTTATCGAGGCTCGTGAACATTTTTTTTTATACAACGTTGGGTGGCATACAAGCATACGGCCCACCTGATGTAAAGAGGTTCTCATAGCCTATGAAGCTTGTAACACATTAAGTATCACTTGCCGCCTCTGCTGCTAAGCTTCTTCACGTTGTCTCGTATCCTAATTCATTAGAATCGAGGTCCGCTACCTAAGCCCAGGCATTTGGCGAAGATACTATCTTCGCCAAGACACAACACCTTAGGAGCTTGCTGGTGACCTCACTCATACAACCACCCTCCAGAGAGTTGTTATTTGGCTGCGGTTTTATGTCAGGTGGAGGTACTTCCCCAGACGGGCTGCTTTAATGCGCCCTACCTCTCTTACCTCTGTAAAGAAATATATGTAAGGAAATACTTCCCCAGACGGGCTGCTTTGATGTGACCTATCTCTCTTTATTTGCCCTAGAGACAACACCTTCGCCGTGAACGCTCCATGATATTATCTCCACTCTATTATATATTCGGCTGCGGTATTCTCTTTTATATGCTGTATGCAGACGATGCCGTGCTATTAACAGATACACCATCTGAACTGCAAACACTGGTCACAACGATGAAAGACGAATGTATGGAGAAAGGCTTGCTACTGAATGCGAAGAAAACAAAGATAATGGTATTTGAAAGAAAAGAACCCAGAACTAATGTAAGGATTAGGTACGGTTGATGATGAAGTGTTGAAACAAGTGTATTAGTTTGTATATCTTGGATGCGCTTTCAGCAGGGATGAAAGGTACACCGCAGATGTGGAAAGACGAGTGAGTGCTGGGAATAGTGTGAATGGAGCGTTGGGAAAACTTCTTGGCAGTAAAAACCTGAGCCAGAAGGCACAGCTCGCTATACACAATGCAGTGTTGGTCCCAACGCTAACTTATGGAAGCGAGAGCTGGGTATGGCAGAAAGAGCATGAAAGTAGAATAAACGCGGTCGAAATGCGAGCGCTGCGCAAAATTTGTGGCGTAAGGCTTGTAGATCGTATTCGCAATGATGATGTTAGAAACAGAGTTGGTCTGAAAGAGAGCGTCGGTGTTAAAATAAGAAGAGGCATGCTCCGTTGGTTCGGACATAATAAAAGAATGCAGGATGAAAGAAGCAGAAGAAAAAGCAGATATACAATGCAAAAGAGGTAGGATGTAGGAGCCGGGGAATGCCAAGACCTTAATCAAATTTGAAAACCTTGATAAAAACCGGCGAGCGTGCATGAGAAGAGCAATGAATGATAAAGAAGCGAGTGAGATATGTAAGGATCGAGTCACGTGGCGCTCGGTTCTCTCTGCCTACCCCGCAAGGAATTTGGCGTGAAGTTATAGATATGTATGATGTAGACTTCCTTACCACATGATGTATGTATTCTTGTGGCGTTAGGGAAAGATACGACGTAATGTTTTTCGTCTAGTTCCTCCATCGCCATCCCTGATAGTGTCACTGTTGCTGATTCACAGATGAATATGCGTGCAATCAGGCTGCTGATGAAGGTGATGATTCATTTTCCCTTCACAGAGGTACCAGCTGTCATGCTTCGGGCACTCTGCCCCTATGTACACGTAACCTTTGCTGTTAGTTGCTATAACCTGTGAGACCCCGTTATATACGTTTTCCCATACATTTCTTGGCGGAAACGCGGCCCGCGGGTAATGAGAGATTAAAGAATAAGGAGAAATGAGAGCCTGCTTGAATTTATGTGGAGCTATAGACAATTTGTAAAGATCATAGCTATAAAGAGAAAATATAGTATGTTAAAAGTCATAACTATTTGATCCCCTGAATAATAATATCCAGGTTTGATTAGCTCGTAATATTCCCTAAGTTCGAGGAAATATAGAAAGATTGTAGGTGTACTTACATGAAATTCATTTCTCTACCTCTGGGATCGATGTCAGGATATATCCACCGATGAGACTCGAAGGTTCTTTCGTTTTGGAGTACTCTAACGTTCCCGACGCGATAGCGAGAGTTAACGCGGTCTTTCGATGTGACAAAAACATAGAGTATGCTCTAAACCTCTTCGGTTGAAGGGAGACCCGTATCCCTGCAGTGAAATGAGTAAGGGCTGATGCGATGATGCCAAAAGCGTGTCAAAACAAAATCGTCATCGTGTTCATACTGTTTAATGAATTGAATTGAAAATAACTGTTTTTAACAATACGTAACGAGTTATTATGCGACGACGAGCTCGGTGGCTCAGTCGTGAATGACGCGACTTTGACACCAACGCTCGTGGGTTCGATTCCCACACAAGGCATTTGTGTGCATGAACATGTCTGTTTGTCTTGGTCTGGATGTTTTAAGAGAGGTAGGGCGCATCAAAGCAGCCCGTCTGGGGTAGTACCTCCACTCCACAGAAAATCGCAGCCAAATAACAACTCCCTACAGGGTTGTTGTGTTCCTGCGTGTGAGTGAGGTCACCAGTAAGCTCCCAAGGAGTTGTTGTGTAAGCAGCAGAGGAGGCATCGCGCGAGTGATACTTAATATATTACAAGGGTTAATAGGCTACGGTACCCGCTTTACATCAGGCGGGCCATATGCTTGTATGCCTCCCGACGTAGCATAAAGAAAAATATACGAAATGTTAGTATCATTTCTAGGTTTTGTAGGTACGGCACTTACCGCGATTTGTTTTATATTATCTCAATATTTCGACGACGTTGGATTTCGCGTGAGAAGCTGATAGATAGGTGCACAATACTCTGTTTCGTACTGTTTGTATAAATGACGGCAATCGGCAAAAGCTAGCACCTTAATCAGTTTTCAAAGAAATAATCGAATAAGAATCTTCTCCATTCTCTTTGAAAATCGAGGTCAGAAAGTGCTGTAATTCAGTAACTTGACCACGTAATGTACACAAATGTTATTCATAAGGGTAGTTTGTGGAATCTTAAGCCCGGATTTACTTGAAAAGGGTGGGAAGCCGACGGATTACGCGCACTTCGGAGAGGGTACGGAATCAGCTTTATAATTGGTAAGTTCGGAACTTAAAGGTCAGTTGAAAATACAAGACGTTCTGATAATTTATGAACACCCATAAATTAGTCGAAATTAATTCAATTGACAATATGTACGTGTAAATATTTCTACTTACAAGCAGTTGTGATTCTACCAACGACCGATTATCTGTGAATGAATGACCTATATAAAAATCTAACCTGTTGGAACCAACTTTTTCTTACTTTCTTTCTTTTGTCACAGGTTCCAGAATGTTGTATCGTGATATTGAAAAGATATAACCTTCCTTATGAATTGGGCTATCAAATGCAAGAAGATTATTTCAAATCCGACTGGAAGTTCCAGAGATTAGCGCATACAAACAAACAAACTCTCCCGCTTTACATATTAGTGTAGACATAATTCCTTAATTTAAAATCTAATACGTGACAATATGGTTGTCTGTAGAAGACATTATTTATGTACGTGAATTAACGACAATAATTTTCGTTGCTTGCCTTGCCAAGTTAGTTTTCAAATCATTAGAAAAACATAATATACCTACAATGCGAAAGTGGAAGGATGTAGGAGCCGAGGAAGCCCAAGACTAACCTACCATGACCAAATTGGTCGTGTTTTATCAGAAGGTGATGTCAGTAGCCTTAGAAACCGGCGAGCGTGCATGAAAAGAGCTATGAATGTTAAAGAAGCGACTGAAATGTGTAAGGACCGCGTCTTATGGCGCTCGGTTCTCTCTGCCTATCCCGCAAGGGACCTGGCGTGAAGATATATATATATAAATAGAAAAAGATTGTTTATTCCTAGTCTTAACTAAAGAAACTTCTATGGATCTTGGCATTCGCTAAATAAGACACTGTTTGGAGCTTGGAGCTATGCACTAAGCATGTATCAAACAGCTCGGCACTTTAATATCATCACTTCGTATAAATTGTACCTATATGTTTTGATTGATTGACCAGTACACGAATTACCGCCAACCAATATACACCATACCATACCAATCAGACGCGTATTCAAATAACCAGTATTAACCATTAATCGTATAACCATTTTACCAGTTTTGTAACAAGTGACTTTTGTATTTAGTAGAACTAAACCATTTTTACACAAAAATCTATCAGTGAAATTATGTTGTCTCCACCAATCATCACCATTACGTAACTCAGCGCGTATACCATCTGCCGGACAACAAGGCAGCCCGCATTACAATCTCGAAACTCCTCCTACCGAACTTGGCCCCGTTTTCACATTTTTGTTTTGCAGATATATAATTTATTTTTGACATGCTAAATTAAAGGCACGCACTTATTTAAATAAGTAGTTCTCGTTTATTTTTTGCATTTACGTTACTCTGCATAAGTTTATTGTCAACTAGCTGTGCCCGCGACTTCGTCCGCGTGGAATTACCAAAAAAGTTATTGTTCAGTTCGCAGAGTTTACTATAACTTATTAATTCTGTATTTCGCGTATAGAAATACCTATGCTAATTTTAATGAAATTCTTCTATATTGTGAATCGCACCCCCGAAGGGGAAGATATTTCCCCCTAATTTTAACAGTTTTTCATATTTTACGTAGGAACCCTAAATATTTACGGGATAAAAAGTACCCAATATTGTGCTCTGAATAGTCGTCTACCTACCAGTGAAAGCCCCGTCAAAATCGGTCCAGCCGTTTCAGAGATTAGCCGGAACAAACAGACAGACAGACAAAAAAATGTAAAAATATTCATTTTGGTATATGTACCGTGTATATATCCATATGCATTTAGTAAAAAGCGGTTATTTTAATATTACAAACAGATACTCCAATTTTAGTTATCTGTATACATATAGATAATTTCTATACTTCCCATTCAATTTTGGTACAACGCCATCTATATGACGTAAAGTGACTTTAATGAGCGTTAGTTGATTTAATTTCGAATTCCTTGAGTGGAATATATAAAAAATAGAAAAAATAATGTTATATTGGTAGTTTAAAATCCGTATCCCAACATTTTTACGCCGCATTTCTTGAAAAATGAGATGAAAAATGTCAGCTTCCACTGCAGCCCCGCAATGCAGTCCACGTTATTGCGCCCTAGAGGAAAAATATTGCATTTTAATGGAGCTTTCTACATGCCGACTCATTCGTTATTTTCAACGCTCACGATTTTGGTTTGAAATATTCCATATTATGTAAAATGAAATACAAATATCATGTTACATTTTTCAGGGTTCTTTCTCCAAAACAAAGAAAACGAACTTTGTACGATTAATAGTTTTTCTTACTTTTTATCTTTTGCTGGCCTTGGAAGGGTCCATAAACTTCCTCAAATTTGATATATATATATATACTTAACAGATTCGGGTGTTATTTTGCGAAAGCAAATTTACGTACGATTTGATATAACCTCCTTTGTGTGCTCCCGCCATCAATAAGTTCATGCCGGCAACGACCCACTACCATCAGTAGATGCTACATGCCGTCGCTACCATGGCTGCTCCGATAGTCTCTGCCTCGGTTGCTGTGGTCATCCTCGAGATTGCCCACCATTTGAAACAGAAACCGCATGCACCGTTGCCTCCACAAGGCATCCTCAGGCGCTGTAGATGTTAGTTAGCGTCGTACTTATCGGTAAGAAGGTTTTAGTCCTTCCCTACTTACTGACACAGATGTCACTAATAGATAGATTTGACGAGCTCGGTGGCGCAGTGGTGAAACGCGCTGTTACGCTACTTTGACACCAACGCTCGTGGGTTCGATTCCCACACAATACAAACATTTGTGTGCATGAACATGTCTGTTTGTCTTGGTCTGGGCATTTTCTATGTATGATAAGTATGTATTTGCAAAAAAAATGTATTTACGTATGTGTACCAGTTGTCTAGTACCCATAACACAAGCTTCGCTTACTTTGGGGCTAGGTGGCGCTGTGTAATTTGTCCGACAATATTTATTATTATTATTTATTATTCATTTTGAGATTTCAAAATTATTTTCAGTATGTCGAATCAGATAGGGCAATCTCAAATGGGCCAGCAGCGGAGAGTAGCGGAACATAAATTTGGGCACAATTAAACAGAATTTGAAAATGAACAAAGAGGAGTAACTACTAACTTAGATCAGATGATCAGAATGTACTTTAACACTGAATTGCTCAGAAGGGGTGGAATAGCATTATCATAGATATATTGTTGACGAATATGTCTACCTAGGACAGGTTATTCAGTTAGGTAAGCCCAACTTCGACCGAGAGGTCAACAGACGGATCCAACTCAGCTGGGCAGCGTTCGGGAAACTTCGACACATCTTCCCGTCACTGAAACGTGGCCATTCACTGCGGGCCGTATGGGAAAGCTCAAGGTCGCTCAGCGTGCTATGGTAAGAGCTATGCTCGAGGTTCTTTAGATAGTTGTCATAGTTTTTCTGAAGATATTTAGAGCAGTGATCGTCCAGTGGATAAAGAATCGGTCCACTGTCCAACTGGTCCCCGGTTTCAATCCTGGCGTGTACCACTAAAAATTCATGTTTTCTAATTTATGTACATACTCGCATTTGTAATTATCACTTGCTCGAATGAAGGAAAATATCGTGAGGTAACCCGCAAATTCAAGAAATTATATTTCGAAATATAGGTGACCTAACCTAAGAAATATCCCGTTTTTCCTGTGGGTTATGGAGATCTGACGACAGTCGCTCCGTATATTTATTTATTTAAAACTTTATTGATCAATTTACATTTTGGTATAATAGGCGGACAAGCGGCTAGTTGCATTCTCTACCAGTCCACCTTTGGGAGTGCAGAGAATCACGATTGCGGCTATACATATATATACATTAAATACATATATACTTACAATATATATAGATACCTATATATACAATACAATACATATAATAATACGTATAACAATATCTACGGCAAATCCCTAGGCTTAGGTAACAGACCCTGCCGATCCTAATGGATTAGATAGCGAGACAACGCTAAGAAGAATAAAATTCCAAAGAACATCCGGGAACTAACAAATAATTTAAAATCGGATTATTAAAATGGCCGACGTACAAATTTTTTAACTCATCAAACGACTATGTTTTAGAAATAATACAATATAAAATTGTCGTTTATACAATTTGCATAATTAACGAAAATTATTATTATTGTGACACTTTTCAAAAATTTAAATTAGCACGCCGATACGCTGTAATGAAATATGAGAACTGTAATACCTAATAAGACCTTATGTAACCATGTTACAGGCAGATAAATTATCTGTCTATCTGCAATAACCATCTGTTAAAAATTTATCTGCAATAACAATCTGCAACAACAATCTGCAATAATAATCTGCGAGCAATAACAATCTGTTTTCAGCTAAAGGGCCATCAAGATAACACCGTTTCTTGTCAAATTCTCACTTCTTTTTATCACAAAAAAGTTTATCAAAAACTTGAACAAAACTTTGTACATGAACAAATATCTGACATACTTTGGAAGTAATATTAATAATTTTGCCATCAAATTCGCTGAGAATTTTGTGCTTAAAAATACATTTTAGGGTACTAATACATATATGAGACCCCTAAATTAAATGGATATTTAATTATATTATCTTAGGAGTTTCTGAAAGGGTAAGGAGCATCAAAGCACGGAAGTATCTCCACGACACAGAAAACCGCAGCCAAATAACAACTCCCTGGTGGGTTGTTGCGTTCCTGCATGTAAGTGAGATCACCAGTAAGCTAGCTTTAAAGGAGTAGCTGTGTTAGCAGCAGAGATGGTATCGCGCGATCTCTGTATGTGATGCTTAATGTATTGTAAACGTTCGTAGGCTACGGTAACCGTTTTGCATCGGGTGAGCCGTATGCTTGCATGCCGCTAGACATTGTATAAAAAAAATATCTACTATTTCAAATTCATTCTACACAAATAAGTACTTCTCCATAATAAGCGGTAAGATGTAGACTATTAATGATTGTAGTACGAGGAAAGATTATTTTTTTTGCGTTGGCCACCCTACGGCTGTATTAGCTCCTAAAAACTATATTAGCAACTTGTTAAGAGCTTCACTTATTCGCAACATCATAACAAGGCTCCAGAGAGTTATTATTTGTGTTCCTGCGTGTGAGTGAGGTCACCAGTAAGCTC
The DNA here is from genome assembly GCA_947507595.1 of Pyralis farinalis. NCBI lineage: Eukaryota > Metazoa > Arthropoda > Insecta > Lepidoptera > Pyralidae > Pyralis > Pyralis farinalis. The sequence goes on from OX382263.1 coordinate 8,074,448, forward strand.
CCAAGGAGTTGTTGTGTAAGCAGCAGAGGAGGCATCGCGCGAGTGATACTTAATATATTACAAGGGTTAATAGGCTACGGTACCCGCTTTACATCAGGCGGGCCATATGCTTGTATGCCTCCCGACGTAGCATAAAGAAAAATATACGAAATGTTAGTATCATTTCTAGGTTTTGTAGGTACGGCACTTACCGCGATTTGTTTTATATTATCTCAATATTTCGACGACGTTGGATTTCGCGTGAGAAGCTGATAGATAGGTGCACAATACTCTGTTTCGTACTGTTTGTATAAATGACGGCAATCGGCAAAAGCTAGCACCTTAATCAGTTTTCAAAGAAATAATCGAATAAGAATCTTCTCCATTCTCTTTGAAAATCGAGGTCAGAAAGTGCTGTAATTCAGTAACTTGACCACGTAATGTACACAAATGTTATTCATAAGGGTAGTTTGTGGAATCTTAAGCCCGGATTTACTTGAAAAGGGTGGGAAGCCGACGGATTACGCGCACTTCGGAGAGGGTACGGAATCAGCTTTATAATTGGTAAGTTCGGAACTTAAAGGTCAGTTGAAAATACAAGACGTTCTGATAATTTATGAACACCCATAAATTAGTCGAAATTAATTCAATTGACAATATGTACGTGTAAATATTTCTACTTACAAGCAGTTGTGATTCTACCAACGACCGATTATCTGTGAATGAATGACCTATATAAAAATCTAACCTGTTGGAACCAACTTTTTCTTACTTTCTTTCTTTTGTCACAGGTTCCAGAATGTTGTATCGTGATATTGAAAAGATATAACCTTCCTTATGAATTGGGCTATCAAATGCAAGAAGATTATTTCAAATCCGACTGGAAGTTCCAGAGATTAGCGCATACAAACAAACAAACTCTCCCGCTTTACATATTAGTGTAGACATAATTCCTTAATTTAAAATCTAATACGTGACAATATGGTTGTCTGTAGAAGACATTATTTATGTACGTGAATTAACGACAATAATTTTCGTTGCTTGCCTTGCCAAGTTAGTTTTCAAATCATTAGAAAAACATAATATACCTACAATGCGAAAGTGGAAGGATGTAGGAGCCGAGGAAGCCCAAGACTAACCTACCATGACCAAATTGGTCGTGTTTTATCAGAAGGTGATGTCAGTAGCCTTAGAAACCGGCGAGCGTGCATGAAAAGAGCTATGAATGTTAAAGAAGCGACTGAAATGTGTAAGGACCGCGTCTTATGGCGCTCGGTTCTCTCTGCCTATCCCGCAAGGGACCTGGCGTGAAGATATATATATATAAATAGAAAAAGATTGTTTATTCCTAGTCTTAACTAAAGAAACTTCTATGGATCTTGGCATTCGCTAAATAAGACACTGTTTGGAGCTTGGAGCTATGCACTAAGCATGTATCAAACAGCTCGGCACTTTAATATCATCACTTCGTATAAATTGTACCTATATGTTTTGATTGATTGACCAGTACACGAATTACCGCCAACCAATATACACCATACCATACCAATCAGACGCGTATTCAAATAACCAGTATTAACCATTAATCGTATAACCATTTTACCAGTTTTGTAACAAGTGACTTTTGTATTTAGTAGAACTAAACCATTTTTACACAAAAATCTATCAGTGAAATTATGTTGTCTCCACCAATCATCACCATTACGTAACTCAGCGCGTATACCATCTGCCGGACAACAAGGCAGCCCGCATTACAATCTCGAAACTCCTCCTACCGAACTTGGCCCCGTTTTCACATTTTTGTTTTGCAGATATATAATTTATTTTTGACATGCTAAATTAAAGGCACGCACTTATTTAAATAAGTAGTTCTCGTTTATTTTTTGCATTTACGTTACTCTGCATAAGTTTATTGTCAACTAGCTGTGCCCGCGACTTCGTCCGCGTGGAATTACCAATTACCACTCAGAAGGGGTGGAATAGCATTATCATAGATATATTGTTGACGAATATGTCTACCTAGGACAGGTTATTCAGTTAGGTAAGCCCAACTTCGACCGAGAGGTCAACAGACGGATCCAACTCAGCTGGGCAGCGTTCGGGAAACTTCGACACATCTTCCCGTCACTGAAACGTGGCCATTCACTGCGGGCCGTATGGGAAAGCTCAAGGTCGCTCAGCGTGCTATGGTAAGAGCTATGCTCGAGGTTCTTTAGATAGTTGTCATAGTTTTTCTGAAGATATTTAGAGCAGTGATCGTCCAGTGGATAAAGAATCGGTCCACTGTCCAACTGGTCCCCGGTTTCAATCCTGGCGTGTACCACTAAAAATTCATGTTTTCTAATTTATGTACATACTCGCATTTGTAATTATCACTTGCTCGAATGAAGGAAAATATCGTGAGGTAACCCGCAAATTCAAGAAATTATATTTCGAAATATAGGTGACCTAACCTAAGAAATATCCCGTTTTTCCTGTGGGTTATGGAGATCTGACGACAGTCGCTCCGTATATTTATTTATTTAAAACTTTATTGATCAATTTACATTTTGGTATAATAGGCGGACAAGCGGCTAGTTGCATTCTCTACCAGTCCACCTTTGGGAGTGCAGAGAATCACGATTGCGGCTATACATATATATACATTAAATACATATATACTTACAATATATATAGATACCTATATATACAATACAATACATATAATAATACGTATAACAATATCTACGGCAAATCCCTAGGCTTAGGTAACAGACCCTGCCGATCCTAATGGATTAGATAGCGAGACAACGCTAAGAAGAATAAAATTCCAAAGAACATCCGGGAACTAACAAATAATTTAAAATCGGATTATTAAAATGGCCGACGTACAAATTTTTTAACTCATCAAACGACTATGTTTTAGAAATAATACAATATAAAATTGTCGTTTATACAATTTGCATAATTAACGAAAATTATTATTATTGTGACACTTTTCAAAAATTTAAATTAGCACGCCGATACGCTGTAATGAAATATGAGAACTGTAATACCTAATAAGACCTTATGTAACCATGTTACAGGCAGATAAATTATCTGTCTATCTGCAATAACCATCTGTTAAAAATTTATCTGCAATAACAATCTGCAACAACAATCTGCAATAATAATCTGCGAGCAATAACAATCTGTTTTCAGCTAAAGGGCCATCAAGATAACACCGTTTCTTGTCAAATTCTCACTTCTTTTTATCACAAAAAAGTTTATCAAAAACTTGAACAAAACTTTGTACATGAACAAATATCTGACATACTTTGGAAGTAATATTAATAATTTTGCCATCAAATTCGCTGAGAATTTTGTGCTTAAAAATACATTTTAGGGTACTAATACATATATGAGACCCCTAAATTAAATGGATATTTAATTATATTATCTTAGGAGTTTCTGAAAGGGTAAGGAGCATCAAAGCACGGAAGTATCTCCACGACACAGAAAACCGCAGCCAAATAACAACTCCCTGGTGGGTTGTTGCGTTCCTGCATGTAAGTGAGATCACCAGTAAGCTAGCTTTAAAGGAGTAGCTGTGTTAGCAGCAGAGATGGTATCGCGCGATCTCTGTATGTGATGCTTAATGTATTGTAAACGTTCGTAGGCTACGGTAACCGTTTTGCATCGGGTGAGCCGTATGCTTGCATGCCGCTAGACATTGTATAAAAAAAATATCTACTATTTCAAATTCATTCTACACAAATAAGTACTTCTCCATAATAAGCGGTAAGATGTAGACTATTAATGATTGTAGTACGAGGAAAGATTATTTTTTTTGCGTTGGCCACCCTACGGCTGTATTAGCTCCTAAAAACTATATTAGCAACTTGTTAAGAGCTTCACTTATTCGCAACATCATAACAAGGCTCCAGAGAGTTATTATTTGTATGTACTTTTCAGAGACTGAACCCATTCATGGACAGGCCACGGACGACGCTACTTAACACTCCTTGCACAATCTAGAACGACGAACTCGTTGGCGCAGTGATTAATAATGTCACTTTGACACCAACCCTCGTAGATCGATTTCCATATCGGACAAGCATTTGTGTGGATGAGCTTCTTTGTATTGGCCTGGGTGTTTTTAAGTGAGGTAGGGCGCATCAAAACCACCTGACGAAAAAACTTAGCTCCATAGTGTGATACAGACAATATGCCTGCACTGTGTCTTACATATACGAAACTTAACTCACTATGAGAGAAAGAGAGAAAGAAAATGTGTGCTCGCACTTCTCTCTCTTGCCCCTACAGTAATATACGAAACGTAACTCTCTCTCTTTCTATCTTCACTAACTTGTACTCCCTCTAAACTTACGTTCGCCTCGCCCGATCACACTTTTCGTAACGCTCTCGTCACGCATTCATCAGCTTACTCCCCAAGTCAAGCGTGCGTAAAGAAGTTTTACTTCAAAAATCATAGCGTAATAATAACAACTTCCTAGAGGGTTGCTACATTCCTGCGTGTAAGTGACAATAGTAAGCTCCTAAGGAGTTGCTATATTAGCAGCAGAGATGGCATCGTCTAAGTCATACATAGGTTATGATGGTAACGCTGTGGTAAAAGGTCTCCCGACGTTGTATACCTATATAATAAATAGAACCAAACGGTGCACCACAAAACCGTGCTTGGCACTTTTATTTGAGAACATTTTTTGCTTAAACTTTGAAGCCGCAAAAAGTATTTTCATTCTTTAAAAGTTCGTTTTTTTTATAATAAAAAACTTTTTAACTGCCTCTTTTTTCCTTTAAGTTCGCTCACAAGGAAATGATTGAAGGCTGCTAAGTAAGTTTATTATCCTCAAGTTTTTATGACACCTTCAATGCCTCATCTATATATGTAAAGGGTGTTCATCGAGACGAGATAAAAATGGTAAACACTTCGGCCTTTACTGAGTTTCGTTACAAACTAAACGATAAGTATCCCATCCTTTACTATCGCAGGCAGAAACGTCTGTACAAAAATTAGTAACATTTGGCAGGTCAAGCTATAATAGGGGTTAAAGTATGAAATTCCCGTTATATAGTAATAGACACTTTGAGTTGATATTAAACCTTCATGGTGTGAGATTTTCGAGTGAAACTTTATTCACATGATACCTATGAGGTTTTTTTTTAAGAAATGTGCAACATTTGAATTTCGAATTACAATTGTTTTTTTTAGGGTTCCGTACCCTAAGGGTAAAACGGAACCCTATTACTGAGACTTCGCTGTCCGTCCGTCCGTCCGTCCGTCCGTCTGTCTGTCACCAGGCTGTATCTCACGAACCGTGATAGCTAGACAGTTGAAATTTTCACAGATGATGTATTTCTGTTGCCGCTATAACAACAAATACTAAAAATCGGCCAAGTGCGAGTCGGAGTCACACACTAAGGGTTCCGTACCATTATCGATAAAAACGGCAAAAAAATCACGTTTGTTGTATGGGACCCCCCTTAAATATTTGTTTTATTTTAATTTAATTATTTATTCTTAAAGTGAATATATAACTAAATATTCTGTGAATATTTCAAGCGTCTACCTGTTGCCGTTATCAATATCGAGCAAAAAAATCACGTTTGTTGTATGGGAGCCCCCATAAATATTTATTTTATTCTATTTTTTAGTATTTGTTGTTATAGCGGCAACAGAAATACATCATCTGTGAAAAGTTCAACTGTCTAATTATCAAGGTTCAAGAGATACAGCCTGGTGACAGACGGACGGACGGACAGCGGAGCCTCAGCAATAGGGTTCCGTTTTACCCTTTGGTACGGAACCCTAAAAAATACAATAACATAAATATTTAAGGGGGCTCCCATACAACAAACGTGATTTTTTTGCTCGTTTTTGCTCGATATTGATAATATTTTAATTGATAAGGTAGACGCTTAAAATATTCACTGAATATTTAGTTATATATTCACTTTAAGAGTAAATAATTAAATTAAAATAAAACAAATATTTAAGGGGGGCTCCCATACAACAAACGTGATTTTTTTTTGCCATTTTTATAGATAGTGGCACGGAAACCTTCGTGCGCGAGTCCGACTCGTACTTGGCCGATTTTTTTTATTCAGCTTAGACGAGAAAGATAGACACTTAGAAAATTAAAATCCGAGTAATTTTTGAATACGAGTTCCGACGCGAAACTAAAGCGGCAAAACGGCTCGCAATATCAATTCTGCCTTAAGAGAGGAGACTGCTAATGAACGCACTGTGCGTTTTTGGTTTAAACGCTGTCGTAATGGAAACTTCGACTTGAAGAACGAACCACGTGGAAGACTACCCCACACAGGTGAATAACGCTGAATTGAAGTAAATGGTGGAAGCCGATACGAGTCGAACTACCCAGGAATTAGCGACATGGTTTAACGTTACCTTACCTACAATATTGGCTCATTAGCATCAAATCAAAGAGATAAAAAAATATAAAAAATGCGTGCCTCATGACTCATGATTTAACTGATCTGCAAAAAGAAACGCGTGATAAAACTTGTGATGGCTTGTTGAATTGAAGGAATATTGGATCGAATTGTGACATGTGACGAAAAGTGGATTCTGTACCATAATCGTAACCGACAAATGCAATGGCTCACCCCAGATCAAACGCCACACAGTACCCTAAAGCAAAGCTTACCAATAAAAAAGTAATGGTAACTGTTTGGTGGTCTCCTCATGGCGTTATTCACTATAGCTTTCTCAGGTCTGGTCAAGCAATAACAGCAGATGTTTACCGAACAATGATGGCGAAACTGGCAGTGAAACAGCCCCGACTTCTTCACCGTTCATGACGCAAGACCTCACTGCACGAGAAACCGTTTTAATTCTACAGGAGCTGCAGTTAGAAACCATACGACAATCTCCGTAATCGCCAGACCTTGCTCCAACTGACTACCATTTTCTTCGTGATTTTGTCAATTTTCTACGTTGTAAAAAATTTTCTTCCTAGGAGGTAGTACAAAATGCTTTTACATAATTCGTCGAATATAGATCCCCAGAGTTCTATCGCAAAGGCATATATAAACTCCCGATTAGATGGCAACATTGTTTAGATAATGGGGGTTAATATTTTGATTAAATAAATATGTTACATCTTATTTTTTTTAATACCACGTCGGGAGGCATACAAGCATACGGCCCACCTGATATAAAGCGGGTACCGTAGCCTATTAACGCTTGTAATATATTAAGTATCTCTCGCGCGATGCCTCCTCTGCTGCTTACACAGCAACTCCTTGGGAGCTTACTGGTGACCTCACTCACACGCAGGAACACGACAACCCTCTAGGGAGTTGTTATTTGGCTGCGGTTTTCTGTGAGGTGGAGGTACTTCCAACCTCAGGTCGCATCAACTTGTTTCCTTCTAAACGGCTGTACCGATTTTGATGAAATTTTGTGTGCGTATGTGAGTGGATTCCTGGATGGTTTCGATTCACAGTTGGACCCGGTAGGTGGTGCTGCAATCGGGTTCTAGGAAAAAAAAATAGCAAGCCAACGGCAACGTTCAGGCAGGACAACGTCTGTCGGGTCCACCATTTAAATTATATGTTGGAAAGGATTATCATAATGTGCATGAAATGCTTGAGTTAACTAACGTATTTAAGTTGATAAGGATTAATACTGTATATCCGTATAAATCCGACGTAAGCTCCCAGGCGGCTTGACTTTTCCCGACACTTTCAACCGATTTACACAAAACCTTAACAAATTATACACGTAAACCTTCAAGAATCACTCCGTCTATTGATGTAAACCGCATGAAAATCCGTTCAGTAGTTTTTGAGTTTATTAGCAAACATACAGACAGATGCGGCGTGGCGCTTTGTTTTATAATATCTAGTGACTTGTTTAGGAGAAGTTAAAATAAGAGGCATGCTCCGATGGTTCGGACATGTAGAAAGAATGCAAGATGAAAGAATGACGAAGCAGATATACAATGCAAAAGTGGAAGGATGTAGGAGCCGGGGAAGGCCAAGACTTACCTACCATGACCAAATTGGTCGTGTTCTATCAGAAGCAAGCAAGCACACTCGCCGGTTCCTGGAACTCCTGACATCACCTTCTGATAAAACACAACCATTTTGGTCATGGTAGGTAAGCCTCGGTCTTCCTCGGCTCCTACATCCCTCCACTTTTGTATTGTATACTCGCATTCTGCAGGTTTTATTTTATTACGTTCATGTGAATGAGTCTTTACGTCACATACAAGACATTCATAGATAGTAAGCAACGCGCGACAGACTCATTAGGCCGTTCCTATTCAGAAAGTTTAACTTAACACTTACATCGATGTACGAATAGGTCTGCTCTCTGAGGAGCTACCTCAAACTCACAGATTATCACGAATAACAGCTCTATTGAGGGTAGTTGTGTTCATGCGAGTGAGTGAGGAGTTTTTGTTGTACAACTTCATGAGGCATACAAGCATATGGCCCACCTGACGTTAAGCGGATACCGTAGCCTCTTGGCTGCGTTTTTCTGTGAGATGGATGTACGCTAGTTCGTTCATAGGGCATTATTTTCTCGCGACCAAAACGTTGTAAACGCCATGAAATTGTTGGCATTTACGCGTTTCGTTCAACGTAGTTTATCAACATCGCTGTTTGGTTTAAGCGGCGCAGGGCGCTTGCGCGATTGTGCGTGTGTGTTTGAGTTTTAAATTGTCATGTTTATGTACGATAGTGTAATAAATGAATATTGTATTTTATCACATACATGATAGTACTTTTATACTGATAAATAAAGCAATTCGTGCGAAATTATTCCCTAACCATTCCTAAATATTCAAAAATGCACAACAGTTAATGTTCAAGTTTTCACTTATGCCGGCACTCCCGGAGTGCCACCCGTTTTTTTTTATACACAACGTCGATTGCCTATGGACGCTTTCAATACATTAAGTATCACTCGCGCGATGCCACCGCCGAAGCTTGTGTTATTGGTACTAGACAACTGTTAAACATACGTAAATACATTTTTTTTGTAAATACATACTTAGAAAATATCCAGACCAAGACAAACAGACAGGTTCATGCATACAAATGTTTGTTCTGTGTGGGAATCGAACCCACGAGCGTTGGTGTCAAAGTAGCGTAACAGCGAGTTTCACCACTGCGCCACCGAGCTCGTCAATTCACAGCAACTCCTTGGGAGCTTACTGGAGACCACGCAGGAACACAACAACCCTCTACGGACTTGTTATCTGGCTGCGGTTTTCTGTGCGGTGCAGGTACTGCCCCAGATGGGCTAATTTGATGCGGACCTACCTCTCTTAAAAAACGAAATCAGATAAACAGACTGTATATAATCGAATAAAGGCTTATACGTCACTAATTCAATATTCTAATATTAAAGATATTAAATACTCATGTTAAAGATGCCGTCTCCACACATCATACTCGGCGATCTCACAGCAAAGTTACATAATGAGCCGACTTAGAGGACTCCACTCAGTTCCTCTCACATCTGTTTTGTCATTCCAACAAAATTTGACATTAATTATTTCTTCCCTTCCCCTACTAATTATTTCCGTAGTAATCAAGGTTTCCTCATTCGTGACTAGACTCTATAAGCGCGCAGTAGACATTTTATTGTGCTGTTTGCTTTCAAAATCGTTATTGTACTAAAAGAAAAATACAAATATTATACTAAAGTCAAACACTCGCTGCCCGCGGGGCAATACAATGTGGAAACAGGACGCCGCCCGTTGCTCTCTCTGCTGCAATTACGGCAGCCATAATGACGCACCACTGCCGTGTCTATGTTTATATTATGAAAATGTAAAGAATGCAAAATCTAAACATAATTAATCTATCTATCTCCACGCCAAATCCATGGCGGGGTAGGCAGTAATGTATTATTAATTAATAAATTACGTAGTTAATAGATTCAGGCGTTATTTTGCGAAAGTCAAAATTTCACGAATTTCACGAACACGTATCGGCGTATAAAAACAATCGCCCAGAAAGGTCACACTTCGCCGAGCATCTCATAGACAAAGGACATAACTTATCCCCCACTAATACATATCAAATTTTACACACCATAGACAAAGGTTTAAAACTAAATATTAGGGAACAATTAGAAATTAATAAACATAAAAATTCTAAAATTACTCTCATGAACAAACAGACTGACGTAAACCATTCCTCACTATTAAATATCTTTTCGCTCACACCATCCACCCCCACCCTCAATTCAATATAAGGGACGGCACTGCGATGGATTTGTCACTTGTAGCATGTTATTCTTGCGATTAACGTCTACAACGCCTGATGATGCCTCGTGGAGAGGCGAAACACGTGTCGCAGCGACGACCAGGCCAGTCGTGGCAGCGACGGTGGTGGTTGGGGCATGCGGATTCTGTTCCAGATGGCGGACGACCGCAGCAGCCGAGGCAGAGACTACCGGAGCAGCCATGGCAGCGTCGGCATGTAGCACGCAGTAACAGTAGTGGGTGGGTGCCGGCCGGCGCTAGGCCGCATGAACTAATTGGTGGCGGAAGCACACAAAGCAGGTTGGATCAAATTGCATGTAATAAATTAACCTTGCAGAACAATTATTAGATTACTCGCACTTATTAATAAGCTACCGCGTGCCAGCTCACACTATTCTTCATCCTTCTAGGAATCGATAAGCGGTTATCGATAAACGACGCACCGCACGCGTCTGTCCCTAGCTCACCGATGATTTCTGGCACCGCGGGCACCGAGTGCTTGACTGTAGTGTAATTTAATTGTTTGTATGAATCACTTCCATTCGGCCATATAATGTCCGATAGCAAATGTCAATTTAATAGTTCTAGTTAGCGTTAACCCATTTCGTAATCCATTATTGGCGGGGTCCGCTAAGGATTTGACGAAGTTATTAGTATTCTATAGATGGATGTCCATTATCGCGACCAGTACGTCCATCCTCATGCCTTAAAGTCCCTTGCTAAATTTATGTCCAGCGATTTTAACTTGAAAAGGTAACATGCAGACAGACAGAAGAGAATTTGTAATATCGGTAACCTTGACAGGGAATTGTACGCGTTTAAATTCAAAAGGGAGATCATTGGAAATCAATGGGATTTTCGGCAGAAACACTGTGTCACCCTGAGCACAGCCAGTTATAACAATGGCCTCGATTAAGTTTTGATGTAGACGCTTGACCTGTAGTCGGGCCCGTTGCAGAGCTTCGGAGGCTTCAAATTGCGTAATAATATTATAGGTGTCCCTGTCCGTAAGGTAAGTTTGTGGGGAGGAAGACCCGCGGTTTTTAAGGAGTTCAAAAATTCCACCGGATAATTAACGGCATCATCCGAATTTACCGCCGAGTCTATTGAATTACATACCTTTTCCTCTCCTGTCATCGATTTCAGTACCATTTCATTTATTGAACAGTAGCCACCATAGTGCACAACTCTTCTGTTAATATCACTTTACCGTCACAGTCATTACGTTCCCCATTTCCTATTTTAAGCAGCATATCTGCAAACAGTCCCGCAGTAACGTCGCCTTTTAGATGTATGTACTCTCATATTTCTTGTGAGTTTAAGTACTCTTACTGATGACCATAAAACAGATCTCTTAAGACTGGCTTTAATCTCGTCGGCTCTCGTTCCTTTAGGCACCACTGGTAATGTTTGGCGAAAATCTCCTGCGAGCAGTACTGTCACACTACCCATTAAATTTCCGTTATCCTTAATGTCACGGATGCTCCTGTTCAAAGCTTCAATGCCTCCTTTATGTGCCATTGTTATTTCGTCCCAAACTATTATTTTGGTATGTTTTAATACCTCAGTGAAATTGCTCTGTTTGGGTATGTTGCACATAGGGTTTTCTAAGACATTGAAGTTGAGAGGCAATTTAAATGCAGAATGTGCAGTTCGGCCTCCGTCCAGTAAGGTTGCAGCATCCCAGATGATGCGACGGCTAACGCGATATTGCGCGTGCTCCTTATTTTAGCGAGGATCATACACAATACAAGTTAATCAGAAACGTTTTTCCAGTGTCCCCTGGAGCATCTAAAAAGAAAATTCCACCTGCATTCTGTTCTATGCTAGTAATGATATCATCATAGGCTAATTTCTGTTCCGCAGTCAGAGTATACTCATTGTTTGCGACTACGTTTGCTAACATTTCTGAATTGTAATTAGTCTCTCTTAAATACTCCCTGTTTTCTAATGTTTATACTCTACTTGGCTGTGGCATACCATACTCCCCAAGTGTACCTACCATATACCACCTAAAACTTATAGAGACTCTTCAATAGATAATAAACAATTATTAAATATGTGGTTAGAAAACTGGTCTACATCTACTTCCACATTTTTTTCAACTTGACGCCTAAAGTTTTCAGATAAATGTTCTTTGAATTTATTCCACAGATTTAATGGGATCTGATACTTGACAATGCATAAATAGAACTGAAAATAGCTCTTGCATCATCGAAGGTGATTGACAAAGTGCAGCTTCTTCCAGCGCTGCACACCAGTGCTCGTCATCTTCAAGTAAATGTAAAGCCTTGCAAGCGGCTTGGAATGTAGGGTATAGCACACCATCCACCGTTTTTAATACTTCAAATGACGTAGGACCTCGAATTACGTGAAGAAGCATACGAAGATAGTAGCACTCCGCATTGTTTGGATGAACCGTGTATACCCTTCCTAAAGCTTGATCTTTCTTCACGCCAGACTATCCTTCAACATCAATTCCTCTTTTCCTCCTCTCGAATGTATTATTGTTCCATATGTAATACGCAGGAACTTCAGAATACAATAAAGTTTTAGCAAAGTTATCTTGCTGGCACAGTTCAAAAAATGCCAGAAGAGTAGTTTTTTTAGGATTATTTAATCTGTCGGCCAAATTTTGTAAATTGAAATATATCCTCTGTCCATTCTCTAAGTGTACCGCTAGGTGAAATACTGTAGGAAATCGTTCATGTATGGGAAACCCAAGTATACGCCATACAGCCTCAGAACTACTTATATATCTTCCACTTTCATAAATCTTCACCTCATCTTTGTCATTTTCTAAAGCAAATGTAGCCTGATCGGACCCTTTATTAACATACTTACAAACATATTTTATAGATTTTACCGAATTACAATACTCAATGTTTATGTGAGCATTGAAAGTTCTTAAAAGAACTGGATTCCCATTTATATTCACAGTAAATCCTCCATCATCCGGAGACCGCCTCCTATACAGAGGATAACCATCTTTTCCAGTTTGTGTTTCGCTATGGAGGGGCATGGGGTATTTTTTGCGGAGGAGGGGTAGCAAGAGAGGATGAGAGGGGAGGGGTAGTGGGAGAAGGGAGGGGTAGTGGGAGAAGGGAGGGGTAGCGTAACAGGGGAGGGGTAGCGAGAGAGGTGGAATGAGGGAACTGAGAAGGAGGAGAGATATATATGTAAATAGATAATACAATTTTAAGAGCGGATGGGGTGCGGGAGAGGGGGAGGGAGGGAGTTGATGTATTTTACGTCCGCCATGTTGGATTGTTAAATTGCTATTATTTTCGTAATCAGCAACCCGATAAATCATAAAAACGACACCCATATTGATATTTAGACATTTCAACCCCATTGCACCCCAACAGGGGATGATGATATACTACGTCCGCCATGTTGGATTTTTAAATTGCTATTTTTTCGTAATCAGCAACCCGATAAATCATAAAAAACAAAACGAAGTTAATTTTTAGACATTTCACCCCCATTTTCCCCCTCTAGGGGTTGAATTTGGAAAAATCCTGAAACACGTGTTTTCTAATTTATCGCTAGGAATGCTCTTAAGAAATTTTGAATAAAATAGTCCAACTATTTTTTTTCCCCATACAAACTTTGAACTCCCATTTAACCCCCTTGGGGTGCGAATTTCGGAAAATCCTTTCTTAGTGGGTACCTACCCTTTATAATGAACACACTCTCCAAATTTCACGTTTCTACCATTGGCGGTTACGGCTGTGGGTGCGTCTTAGCGTTTCGACTTGTCCTTTTATATATATAGATAGATACCTAACTTTCGCGAAATAACGTCTCTATCTATAAACTGTTTAATGCTTTCGATTATTAACATTATTAACAAATTGATCGTGTTTTATCAGAAGGTGGAAGGAGCTTTAGAAACTGGCGAGTGTGCATGAGACAAAGCAATAAATGCTAAAGACGCGAGTGAGATGTGTAAGGACGATTCTCTCTGCAAGAGATTTGGCATCAAGTTATATATAGATTATTAACATTTGTAATATATCGAATATTTTGTAATCAAATTATTTTCGATTACAATCATTTGTAATTGTGATCCATCAAAACTCGAGCAACCTCTGTTTTATTACTTTCTGCGAAGTTTCAATATACGGCAATAAAAACAACTATGTTTGCCTACAAATTAAAATGGTAGCCGTAACCTCTCTATATTTTTATAGCCAATAATAATGTTATGTTTACTTAGGACTATGGGTTGGCAATACTTTTAACCGACTTCCAGATATGATGGTACGATACCATATATACATTCTAAAATCAGAAACAGTGATATTTCAGGACCAACTGGTACCTGGTTTGAATACTGGCGTGTACCCTAACATGTTTTTATAGTTATAGATACGTCGTACACGCTCTAAAAATGTTAAAATAAGAAAAGGCATACTCCTTTGGTTCGAACATGTAGAAAGAATGCAGGATGAAAGAATGACGGAGCAGATATACAATGCAAAAGTTGAAGGATGTAGGAGCCGAGCCAAGACTTACCTACCATGACCAAGTTGGTAGTGTTCTATCAGAAGGTGATATCAGGAACCCTAGAAACCGGCGAGCGTGCATGAGAAGAGCAATGCATGTTAAAGAAGCGAGAGAGCTATGTAAGGATCGAGTCACGTGGCGCTCGGTTCTCTCTGCCTACCCCGCAAGGGATTTGGCGTGAAGTTATAGATAGATAGATAGTACCCGCTCTAGAATGGCAATACGAAAGTAAGGTAAAATTGCCCAACTCGCATTCAGTTGGCCACGCTCGCGCGTCGCGTCTATACATATTTCGCCACAAAGTATATATGTCTTAAGATATATATTCATCTCTTTCTACCGATAGGTATACCCTATTATTTGTCTCTTTGTTATAGCAAAGTGTCGTAATAAATAACTGTACGTAGATATAGTACTAGTTGCGCCATTTTAAAATACAATAATGTTGGTGTAGGTATAACGTGTCTACTTTTTGATATGTCGCTTCATGTACTACTAAATTTGTGTTTGTGGATTTATGTATATATATAGATATATATATATAGTTATATAGATTAGCACGTCTAACTTCTAGCGTCTAAGAAATTGTATTTATACCATACTGTGGTATGGTTACACGTCATTCGTAAAAGGTCTGACGACAGTCGACGCAAGTAAATATCCGTATCTGCTTAGGCTTAAGCAGGGGATCCCGCTGATGCGAACAAGGCGTTTATTTGAAAATCATCACTAATTCATCAAACTGTCACGGTAATTCCTACTTTTGAAGAACACCGTTCCTATATGAAATCTATATGTTTGTCTGTGCGTTTGTCTGTGTGTTTCTCTGTCGCTTTTTTTCGAATATTCGAATTTTGACTTTTTTGTACCTTGCACTCGTAGATGTATTTTATGATGGACATAAAGTTTACGTGTTTTCTGATCACAAACATAAATACTGATTTAACTGCAGTTAAATAGTTCAATAGCAGCGAGATGTTTGAGTGTAGTCTCCTGAAACTTGGGTCGAAAACAAAAACATGCCATGAAAAACTTCGTGCACGAAGAAAAGCGAATTTTAACGAAGCAATGAAGTATTCATAGTGACAATAAAGTATTATTCTTCTTCTTCCTGCGATTTAACGTTATTGGCGAGGTCCGCTACCTAAGACTAAGGATTCGGCGAAGATATGGTCCTTACACACTTCACTCGCTTCTTTCACATTCATAGCTCTTTCCATGCACGCTCGCCGGTTCCTGGGGCTCCTGACATCACCTTCTGATAAAACACGACCAATTTGGTCATGGTAGGTTAGTCTTGGTCATCCTCGGCTCCTACATCCTTCCACTTTCGCATTGTATATCTGTTTTGTCATTCTTTCACCTTGCATTCTTTCTACATGTCCGGACCAGCGGAGTATAAGGTTAATGGTAGCTAAAATAATCATAGTAGCGATGGCTATAGAAAATATTGTTATTTTTAACGCATAAAACATACGATATGAACTGTCAAACGTATCATCTGGTTAGAGCGTTTGTCTTACGCGTTTAAACTCACTGATATAGCTAGTATCATGTTATATTGTTAATTATTATATACTTAATATATTACGTATGTTACGTATACGATTGAATGCCTTCCGACGTTGTGTAAAATATACATAAATTACTATAAATGTTAAAGAAGCGAGTGAGATGCGTAAGGACCGAATCATGTGGCACTCGGTCTCTCTGCCTACCCCGCAAAGGATTTGGCATGAAGATTATAGACGGGTATATGGTATTGTATAAATAATCATTTTAATAACTTATTTTTTATTTCAATCAATAAAAAAATCAGAGATGAGAAAATAAATGTTGTGGCGGCTTATAAACGTAACAGAACTGGTATTTCATGGTAGATCCATCCATCAGTCATAACACCAGACATGATCATAAGCGATTGGGTGAAATCATCAGTCAATTATACACAGAGCACTGTTATTAATAAATATTATAAAGGTACGAAAATATATATGTTCAGTTCACACGCGACAGTAGTGAAAACTTAAAAAATGCGAACTTAATTATCACGACAATATTCTGCATTTCGGCATACTTAAAAATGTTTTTCTTAAAATAATAATATATTTATGTAAACAATACACGTGTACAATGCACCACGGTTGTTTTGACGCCTTATCCTAAGCTTCGTAACACGCAGGCGCGCACAAACACGCGCCAACACACGTACAACGCTCGGACCCTGTAATAAGCACTGTATAATGCCTTCTATCTCACTCCCTCGCACGTTAAATGCTATAATATGTGGTTATCTCTTTTTGCTGTCGCTTTTTCGTTTCACAGAATTTCAAATCACAACGATGCTAAAGAAGTATTCACTTCAAAAAGAAGTTCATTATGTTTAGCACTCTGCTATAGAAAACTTGAATACGGCACAGCAGTCCACAGCACATACTTTTGCTAAATTAAATAGTTTGCTAAAGGAAATAGATAGATGGCGCTGTTTTATCACGGCTGTACGTTATCTCCTTACACAGTACACCAATGCAGCCACTATTCAAACAAAAGCTATCTAAACTTGATGCTAAATTTGAATACTGTGTACCTACCAGTATTACAAGAGCTGCGACACTAAAACGCTATTCTATTTTCTATGTATATTCCACTGACAAAGCATTTTGAGGGATCAACTCATATTGGTCATGTGGTTTCATGAAGTGAAGATACTGCCTGGATTTTCAGACTACCATTTTCGAATAATCTCTATATATTATATAATTGCGGTTTGTTTGTATTACGTAGGATGACTAGATACGAAATGGGATTAAATCGACTGGCTTTATTGTATACTAGCTGTGCCCGCGACTTTGTCCGCGTGGAATTTAACAAAAAAGTTATTGTTCAGTTCGCATAGTTTACGATAACTTATTAATAAGCAGAGTAAAATAGCGAACAGCAAAATAATAATAGATATGTATTATGTACTTCGTCCGCGCGAAATAGGTATTTTGTTATTATTTATTCATATTAATAAAAATAAATAAAATTACGACACGGCAAAAATTGTAGAAATGTTAATTTTGGTATATGTACCGTGTATATATCCATATGCATTTAGTAAAAAGCGGTTATTTTAATATTACAAACAGACACTCCAAATTTTTTTTTCTGTATGTATAGATGTATAGATATCTATCTATAACTTCGCGCCAAATCCCTTACAGGGTAGGCATAGGGAACCGAGCGTCACGTGACTCGACCCTTACATATCTCACTCGCTTCTTTAACATTCATTGCTCTTCTCATTCACGCTCGCCGGTTTCTAGGGCTCCTGACACCACCTTCTGATAGAACACGATCATTTTTGGCCATGGTACGTCTCGGTCTTCTTCGATTCCTACATCCTTCCACTTTTGCATTTTATATCTGCCTCATCATTTTTTCATCCTGCATTCTTTCTATATTTGAGCATATAAATTTATTAATTTTTTTATAACCGCACCGCTCGCTGACCACGGGGAGTTTAACACACGCTGGCACCGCAATGGTCGCGTACTGTTGCTTACACAGCAACTTCTTGGGAGCTTGCTTACTGGTGAACTCACTCACACGCAGGAACAACCCTCTAGGATTTGTTATTTGGCTGCGGTTTTCTGTGAAGTGCAGATAGTTCCCCACCTTGTTAGCCACCTTAGTGGTATAAAAAAAACCAGTTTCTACGGCGGTCCTTGACATCATTTTCTGACAAACAAGACACAACTATTGAAATTAAACAATTTTTAACAGAAGTGTCGCGTGATTTATTTATTTTGTTGAACCTGCCTTTTCGAACGCTTTACAGCGTCCGTGGTCGCAGGAAGACTAACTACTACTACTTCCGTTAAAAATTGTTTAATTTCAATGTGTAACAATCGCGAAAACAATACTAAGACACAACTAATAAACATTTTCTGATATTGTGTCAGTAAAAATTAATTAATCAACAAGGCACAACTAATAAACATTTTCTGATATTGTGTCAGTAAAAATTCATTAATCAACAAGGCACAACTAATAAACATTTTCTGATATTGTGTCAGTAAAAATTCATTAATCAACAAGGCACAACTAATAAACATTTTCTGATATAGTGTCAGTAAACATTCATTAATCAACAAGGCACAACTAATAAACATTTTCTGATATTTTGTCAGTAAAAATTCGTTAATCACGCAATAAACCTTACGAAATACAACTTTTGACGTGATTTTTGAAACTCTTTTCAGGCGAGAGTACGAATGTTTCTGATTTGTTTTGAATCAAAGTACAAGAAACAAGAACTTTGGACAATCAGTTGAACTTATTCAATCTAACTCTGCAACTTTTCAATTGGAAGACAATGGCGCTTGACAATTATTGAAAGGCGAACGATGCGCACAGATTGTAAATTTTGTAAATTACACGCAATTCGATATTGTCGAGCTCGGTGGCGCAGTGGTGAAACGCTCTGTTACGTTACTACGACACCGATGCTCGTGGATTCGATTCCCTCACATGGTAAACATTTGTGTGCATGAACACGTCTGTTTGTCTCGGTCAACAAGCATTATGACACAAATTTTGCGCAATGCTACTTTTATATTACACTAGCTATCCGCCCCGACGGGTGATATGATCGCTACCAAAGTTCACAGGATCACCTGCTGGGCTAACCAGAATATTCACTGAAAATTTCTTCAAAATCTGCCCAGCCGTTTTTGAGTCCATAGAGGACATACAGACAATCATTGATTTTTATATATGTATAGATAATTTGCATTGACAGAACTATTTCCGGCAATTTATTACGTAATCGAATACAATTTTCAACAAAAGATCTACTGGTTCTAGAAAGACGATGTGCGCCGGCAATCTATTCCTGATTCTAAGATTTTCACACAAAACAGCTTTATATTATTACGAGTATATAAAATTATGTTTTAATAAACATACTGAGAGCAGACTCATAAAGAAAACAAGTCACATAAATGAACTATAAGTATCAGGCAGGGCACCGTCAACCCTTATCCGGGACCTCTGTGACAAATGTCACAGTCATTTCGCACAAAGGTTATGTTGTAAAAGTGGGAGTTAATAATAATTACACGAAGTCCTCGATTGAACACGAACCCAGTGGGAGACTTTGTATTTGTACGAAAGATAAGTCACAAGATTGACAGCGCACAAGTAACATCCCCGTGGTATTGCGAGCGTAAATAGGCTGCGGTGATCTCTTACCATCTGATACGCATGCTTGTCTGCCGATTTAGTTGTTTAAAAAAAAAGAACACAATTTTCATAATACATTTAGAAAGCCCTGATTTCAGTGAAATTGTGATTTCAATAAATTAATATGGAATTATTTATTTTTTATTTTACTTATTTATTTATTACATTACATGCAAGTTTACAAAGTAGACTAACTCCAACGCACCAGCAACTCATACTACTACAACAGTTGCACATTAAATTAAGATGATTACCGTTTGTAATTAGAACAAACCGCCAATTAGAACGTTACTCGAAACAATTATGATACATTATTATGTTAAATTAAGATAGTGTCATACATTACAATAGACTAACAATTTTAAATTAGTCGGACGCTAGAATATATCCATTAAAACAGAAGTTTAAAAATTGGCTTACATTTTTAAACTATCAGCTGCGGACATAATGTGCTATGCCGATGATACTGCAATCATTTTCCATGGATCAAACTGGGAATCTACCTTCGCTGCTGTTGAGATGGGTCTTTCTAAAATTGCTAAATGGCTAAAATACAATCTTCTATCCTTTAACACAGCAAAGACAAAATACATGTGCTTCCAAAAAACAGCAGCCTCGGAACCTCGCTTGTGCTTAGATATTAGAGTTCATAGTTGTACGCTCTTTCAGTTGCAAACTTCAAGCGACTGTAACTGTATTGCAATAGAAAGAACAAAGAGTCTTAAATATCTCGGTGTAATGTTGGATGAGAGACTTACTTTCGAAGAACATATCGCAATAACATCTGAAAGAGTACGTAAGCTAATTTATCCAATAAAACAACTTCGAAATGTGGCACCGCTATCGCTATTAAAACAAATATATCGTGCAATATGTCAGTCTATCCTGAGTTATTGTATTGTAATTTGGAGAGGCTCAGCTGTTACAAAAATTATATCTCTTGAAAGAGCCCAAAGATCCCTGCTCAAAGTAATGCTGCGGAAGCCGTTTCGGTTTTCAACCGATTTACTTTATCGAGAATGTGACTTGCTAAGCGTACGTAAGTTATATATCTTAAAAGTTACAACGATGGTCCATAAGGTGGTCATAAAATCTGAAGAATACAAAAATATGTTACTAAATAGGGTATTCAAAATTTCTGTTCCACAAGTTAGGACTAGCTTTTTAAGGAGATTCCCATCTTTCTTGCATCCGTTCCTTTACAATCGTTTATGTAAAATTTGCAACATAAAAGAACACCAAATTGTCGAGGCTAAAAAACTAATAATAAGTACGCTTCACACGCTTTCATACACAGAAACTGAACAATTACTCAAAGTAACCGAATAACATTTAGAAGAATCTATACACACCCTTCACGCACACACACACATACACTCACACACTCGCGCGCAGAACCACATTCACACACACGGTCACACGCATGTTTTAACTTTATTTATAAAATCTGAGATTACTATTGTAAAGTACATACCTATGTTGTCCATTATCTCATTGTAATTGGAAAAGTTTATATGTGAATTCCACGACACAGACGCTAAGTCTAGTGTGGAAGTTACTAGTAATACAAATCTAGGTTAATTTAAGCAATGTACATTTAAGATATCAGTTTACTGGGTAATATTAATTTTGTCTATTATGTATGTATATTGTCTAATAAATTATTATTATTATATTATTATTATTATTAATAAAATAATGAAATATTTATATAAATAATACTACTGTACACGTGTATTGTATTGTATAATACACACGTACAATAAATACACCACGCTTGTTATGACGCCTTATCCCAAGCTTCGTAATAGGCAGGCGCGCACACACACGTACGTACAACATACGTACAACGCTCGGACGATCTTATAAACACTGTATAATGCTTTCTGTCTCATCCTCTCGCACGTTAAATCCTACAGATGTACGTTGCTGTCACATCATCACAATGATGCTAAAGAAGTTTTCACTTCATGAAATGCGAAGAATTATCACAAATTAAAATATCAGATTATATGAATACAATTTAAAATGATATATAAACATTTTTTTATTATAATGCATTGGAATAAATCAATATAGATTATTAATTGGTGAATGCAATGCATAACACAGAAAAAAATATTGCAAAATTTGAAAAATTTCAGACTGCGATATTTATGATGTTTTTAGTAACTACTCGAAATAGAGGAAAATACCACTTAATTATCGCATTGAAAGGCCGAGAAAAAAAAATATGCGCGGAAAAATTGATGCAATTTTGCAGCAAACATACTATCACCTTTTTATGCTATAAGTATATTTAGGTAAAATTACTATAAAGACCGCAACCGAAATCTTGTATGTAATGGAAAACAAATATTGAAAGAGGATGGTTATTTCAATTATTCGCCATCCTACTCAAGAAAAAAATATATGTTAGTTTGTAGTTTAACTGCGTTTTAATCAAAATATGCCCTTAATTTAGTAAGATTATCTTTTTGGAGTATACTTCTTAAGAAACCATTTTGAGTTATAAAATTTTATTAGGAGTAAAATGTGTTAACTAAAAGTGATGGCGTTACGCTCATCCGCTTAAAAACAGACGGCTACATATATTTATATCTATAGAATTTAACGCGCAAGAAAATGAGATAGAAGTATCCACGTGTTTTATCAATTAAACACGTGGATGTGGTTAATTGATAAGGATATAGTTCACAACTACGAGTATGAATAATGCAAATTTTATTCTTATCATTTTAGTTTAAAGTTGCGTTAATTTAACCTCTTTTTCAATTCGATATATATCATAATTATCGTTCGTAAGGAGTAAATTCCAGTCGTGCTTCCAAGCTGAAAAATACCCACACTTTTTTCAAAAATAAATCTATTGTTTCTTATATTTTTTCCGTAGGATTCTGTATGAATATTCTATAGTACAGTAAAGTAAGTGGTATCTTTTATCCATTTGTCTACTGAAATATCAGTTCATCTCATTAAAAATTTTGAACCATTGTGTAGCATTTATAAAAAATGCTAGAATTTCAATATTATACATAAAAAGAAAAGACGACAAATAAAGGTAAAAGAGATGAAATATTAAATGCACATAGGATTTTCGCCGTTTTTATAACGGGTGTAAACAGGTCTTTATTACGGGTTTTTAACTATTCCGGCTTCAATCCTATTTAACTTTTAAATATATGGCGTCGCGTCGGTTAAAACATAGCTCAAAAACCCGGGCCACTGCCAACATACAAAAATTAAAAGATCATTATCAAGTATTGTCTAAATTCCTTTCCTGCATAACCAGTGTAACGAATATCTGTTGTTTTAAAAATAAATAAACTTTTAAATACACTTTTCTGCCAACCTTGCCAAATTAAATGTCAAGTTCGAACTTGTGACGGATGAAGCATTTACGTACAGACAAGGCAAGTGAAAATGCAAAGACAAATGTTAGGGATCATCTTGATAGCTACAAATAAGACAATGTAAGATTGATACGCCAATTTTCACGCTTCGAACGTTACTACTGGCTTAAGTCTTAAAATATAGCGGATTGTATATTAATGGACTATGGAGGTGTCACATGACTCAGTCCTACGATAGGTCCCAAGACATGAACTTCACCATCAAGCTGGCCTGTAGGTCGAAGTCGAAGGCCGAGACTCGCCTATCATGACTAAATTACTAATATTTTATCAGAAGGTGATGTCTTCCGAAGTCAGCAGTCAGGAGAATAAATAAATAAATATTATTGTCTTAGGTTTTCGCGATTGTTACACATTGAATTAAACAATTTTTAACGGAAGTATCGCGTGTTTTATTTATTTTGTTGAACCTGACGTTTCGCTTTTCAGAACGCTTTGCAGCGTCCGTGGTCGCAGGAAGACTTCCTAATAAATAAAACACGCGATACTTCCATTAAAAATTGTTTAATTCAATAAATAAATATTCTCGGAAAAATTACACAGCGCCATCTAGCGAAGCGAAGTAAAGAAGACAACTGATAAACATACGTAAATACATCTTTTTTTTGTAAATACATACTTATGATACTTAGAAAACACCCAACTAAGAAAAACAGACAAGCTCGTTAATGAGCTGTGAATGTTCGCGAAGTGTATGAGATGTGGTAGGACAGAGTCATGTGGTGCTAAGTCCCTTTTGCCTATCTCACAAGGGACGTCAGGATAACATATAGATAGATAGATTTATGTTATATATTGCTATAACACATATATGGAATTGACAGTAGGCGCGTTAAACTCTTATGTGCTCGTTTGATCATACGGGATTATTGTTAAATTTTCAGTTAACTGCGGCGAACGAAAATAATTAGTGATAAAAGCAGAAATAGCCTGGTGGATAAATAATCAACTTGTTAACCGATTGATCACTTGATACATCCTTCCACTTTTGCATTGTATAATATCTGCTTCGTCATTCTTTATGGTTCTATAGTTTTAAGACGAAGCACTTGTCAACAAAACTAACACTATTATGAACTATAAATATAACCAAAGGTACATGCATATCATCATCCCTGTCTCCCATTGATTGAGCAGAGACTATGGAACACCAGGTGCACTGATTTAAATATACCCCTCGCTCTTCTTCCTCATACATCAACATCTTCATGCATGCTCTTCGGTTTTGGGTGCTTTTGATTTGGCCCTTTTTTAACAAATCACCAATTTGTACTGTATGTGTGCGTCTAGTGCAGCCTCTCCCGAAACGTGTACATTAAATCTTGCCTGATAGGTACGCTTCTTTCGTAACTCTTTTGTCAATCTTGCCTGATACACTTCTTTCGTAGCTCTTTTGCCAATCATTCTTCTAAATAACAAAAGGTATGGGCGAGCAACGCCTATAGAGTTAAATTAATAATAAAAAAAAAGATCTGGTTCTCCCTATTGGGTATGGAGGTCTGACGGTAGACGCTACATGTTATAATTAGTATCTTCACCAAATCCTTTACCTCAGGCAGCGGATCCCGTCAATTCGAAACGAGATAATGTTAAGAAGAACACGTAGGCATAAGAACTACACAATGGCAAACAGTAAGGCCGTCTTATTACAAAAAAAGTGCATCTTGGGACGCCCGACAGAAGTGATAACTTAAACTAATCCGCTGCCGTAAGCGTGATAGAAAGGGAAACCAGACAGTCTAGCGCCGTAACGCGTTACGTAACAAAGTAGTTAACCCTCCCATAAGAAGTTACCACTTCAAAAATACTCCGTAGACTGGTCTAGAACAGTGATAGCCCAGTGGATAAGGAACCGGCCTATTGACCAACTGGTCCCCGGTTCGAATCCTGGGGGGTGCATGTACCACGACATTCGTGTCTTCGGATTTATGTTCACATTTATCACTTCCATGGCGGTGAAGGAAAACGTCGTGAGGAAACCCACACGTTCAAGAAATTATATTTCGAAATTAAATTGTTATTTATAATACGACCTCTCATAACTTATACCACAGACAATTTTCAAAGGGAACAGTGAAGGTAGAGTTTATTTTCATAATGAAGTCGTTTCTTTGAGGCAATTCTCCGAGGATCAGTTACTTCAAATTGTCGTTCACAGTTTGTAATAAAAAGTAGGAATGGTTAGTTTATTTCTAGGATTGCGGCAAGAGCAATGAAAAGTATAATACGAGTATGACTTTATACATGGGGCACACTAAAAGTTTTGCACTTCTAGCCAATCGGAACTATTTGAATTTCGAAAGTTATATTTTTTGAAACGTTGCAACCTACTTAGTAATAAAAAAAACAATTGGCGGGAAATCATTTGTCAATTGTTTTTTATCACACATCAAAGTTCTACGTACGCAACGAAAATTAAATTGAGTCGAAAAGATTTTAGAGCGATGATTTTTTATGATTTTAAAAGTTCTCTCTCTCAAAATGCTGCTCGTCTTCAAAATGCTTTTGAGAGAGAGAAGCACCTTCTTTGAGCACCGTGAGGCGATGATTTGCTGAATTTGAGAGAGGTCGAGTTTCTTTACATGACGAATTTCGTGAAGGGCGGCCTTCAACTGCCGTCAACGTAAATAATGTGGCTACTGTTAAGCGGCTAATTGAAGAAAACCCGCGGATTACCTATGAGACAATTCGAGAACTATTGGGGATTGGTATGAGACAAATTCAGAAAATTTTACACGAAGAATTGAAAGTTCGGAAACTTTGTGGTCGTTGGATCCCTCATGAAACTGACAGCGGAGCAGAAGCGGGCTCGCGTGGAATGGTGCTCACAGATGCTACTGAAGTACGACCACGGACATTCTAATGCTGTTTATGACATTATCACAGGAGACGAAACGTGGATTTATTGTTTAGAACCCGAAAAAAAAAACAGCAATCTTGTGAATGGGTGTTTGAAAATGAGAACAGGCCAACAAAAGTGAGGCAGGCGAGAAACGTTGGTAAAAAAATGATCGCGTTTTTTTTCTCAGCTACGTATCCCATCTGCACAATTCCACTTGAAGATCAAAAGAGTGTTAATGCCGAGTGGTATTCTACCATTTGTTTAACCAGGGTGTTAGAAAAAGTTCGCGAAAGACGACCAAAAAGCCGCGCGAGTCCTACATCATGACAACGCTTCTTCACACACGGCCAACAAAACAAAGATATTTTTAGCTTCCGAAAAAGTACAACTCGTTACCCATCCTGTGCATAGCCCCGACCTAGCACCCTGTGATTTCTGTATTTTCCCCAAAATCAAAGATTTGATGAGAGGTTTCACTTTTACCAACTCCGAAGAGACAGTGATAGCGTTCAATCAGCACGTAGAAAACATGACTTCAGATCTGTGATCCTCCTGTTTTAAAAAATGGTTCGATCGCATGAAAAAATGTTTAAAATGTAAAAGAGAGTATTTCGAAAAGCAATAAACATAATATTTTGGTTATAACATGTTGTTTTTTTTAAGTTACGCAAAACTTATAGTGTGACCTACGTATTCTACCTTCATGTAAGACTGAAAGAATGTTGGGATGAACTCTTACACCTTCTTGCACTCGCATCGTTTTCATACTCTGGTCCTGTACTATACACGTTACCTCACTTTACAAACACTTTAACGCCTCAATGTTTCGATAGTCAATTCGGCATCACTGGTATAATCTGTAGCACCGCCCTTATGTCAATCGAATCAAAAGCTTCTTCATAATCCACCTACGCTAGATTAAGGGCTAATTGTACTCCTCAGTCTTTTGTAAAATCTGGCGGAGGGGGTGTAAGTGCTCTACAGTAAAGCCCTAATTCGGGAGGCTGAGATTATTCAACTGAAATGGAACAACTGAAATATGATACACAACAAAATCGAGTGCTAAAAGTAACGAAAAAGTCTATAGGCATGTGGAAGGTTCTATGAAAATAGGCCTCTAGGCCGCAATAACGTGGACTGCATTGCGGGGCTGCAGTGGAAGCAGACATTTTTCATCTTATTTTCCAAGAAATGCGACGTAAAATTGTTGAGATACGGATTATAAGATTTTGTAAATATATTTATCTTCACAGACACTGTATTTATTGTATATTTCTATCACTCTCATGATGTATGCGTACGTAATATCTTGTGAGCGTTATCTTGTGTCCTAATATTAGGATTGGGGATGTCCGCTACCTAAGCCAAAGGCGAAGCTACTGATTTTTACATAGAAAAATGTCTATCAGACCTCTACAACCCAGAGGGAAAACTAGTCCGTTCTTAGGTAAGGTCGTCTTTCGAGATATATTTTCTTGGGCGTGTGGGTTTTTCTCACGATGTTTTCCATCATCGCCGAGTCGAAGAGCGACACGTGTTTTAGTGCTCCACAAGGCATCCTCGGGCGCTGGAGAGGTTAGTCGTTAGAATAACATGCTACGATTGTTAATGTATTCTCTAAAAACAAATTACTCACGAATAACTCACTAATTACTCACTAATTATGCGTGTGGGTTCGAAGCATTATGTCAGGACCTTTTAGCGTCGATTTGAAGGATACTAAGGAAGGGGACATTTGTACGTCCAATGATAAATAGTTGTAAAATTTTGGGATATGAATTATAGTTATATCCATGGTATGACTATTGTATATGTCAATATCATATCTATCTATAACTTCACGTCAAATCCCTCGCGGGGTAGGCAGAGAGAACCGAGCACCAATTGACTCGATACTTACACACCTCACTCGCTTCATTAACATTCATTGCTCTTCTCTTGCACACTCGCCGGTTTCAAAGGCTTCTATTAAAACACGATCAATTTGGTTTGGTCGTGGCTTAACGTGCCCTCCGAAGCACGGACAAGGTCGAGGTAGTTAAACCCATCCATAAACAGGCAGGCGTCGACATTGCTTACCCTGCATGTTCGATTAGAATGACACACGCAACGACGCCATCGAGCTCTCAACCGCTTTACATCGGTCTTGCTAAAGGGAAGGGAAAGGAGGGAGAAGAGCTATGAAGAGCTCGGTGGCGCCGTAACGAAACGCGCTGTTAGGTTACTTTGACACAAATGCTCGTGAGTTCGATTCCCACACAGAACAAATATTTTTGTGCTTGAATATGTTTGTTTGTCTTTGTATGGGTATTTTAAGAGAGGTAGGCGCATCAAACCATCTCATCAGTCTAAGTATCTTCACCTAACAAAAAAAACCGACCTACCTAATAAAAAAATCACTTGAAGATTGCTGTTTTCCTGCATGTGAGTGAGGTCACCAGTTAACCCCTATGAAGTTGCTGCGTGAGCAACAGAGGTGGCATGCGAGTGGTACTTAATGTATTGCAAGCATTTATAGTCTACGGTAATCGATTTACATCAGGTGGTCCGTATGCTCGCAACGTTGCATAAACGGGTTGCACTCCGGGAGTGCCAGCACAAGTGAAAACTTGAACATTAACGTTGCGCATTTTTGAATATTTTGGAATAATTAGGGAATCATTTTGCACGAATTGCTTTATTTATCATTATTAAAGTACTATCATGTATGTGGTAAAATACCATATTCATTTATTGCGCTATCGTACACAAACATGGCAATTTATATTACATTAAAAATTTAACACTTCAGAACTATTACAATTATTTTACATTAAAAAGTTTATGTCTCAGAAAAATCAACTTTCATCCATAATTTCAACGACTCTCACCTTCATCATTACCAGCATCATCATCACCAATTTCTAAAACTCAAACACATACGCTCACTAGTCTAGTAATAGACTAGTAATCATTTTCAGTCGGCTCCGCTTGGGTGTGGATCCTAGTAGACGGAGGGAGCTTTTAGGTAGCAACCTAACCTAATGGATTAGGAAACGTGATAACGCGAGGAAGGAGGCTGTGGTATGCATGCTACCTCTCTAAATCGAATTTCTATTTTTTCCAAAGCTTTCGGAACTGACTGTGTGAATGTGGCCTTACGGAAGTCCCCGGCGTGCACACTGCAGTGTTTATACGACAGGCAAGAATGGGCGGGGCCTTAATGTTATTTTGCTGGTTTCCCGACCTAGTTAAAGTTTGTAACGTTTCAAACAACTTCGTAGGAATATTGCTTGTTTGTTTGTTCCCTTTATTATGTTTTGACGAATAAGTACCTCCTCTTCGACAGTTGAGTGTGAAGTAAAAATGAATCATGGGAAGTCACATTTTGTGAACGTATTATAATAGAAATAATAATCGGGAATAATGAATGAAACGACAATACAATAAAATCAGTAAGCTCCTCCTCAGTTGCTGTGTTATCAGTGGGGTGGCAACACGCAAGAGATACATCAGATGGGCCGTATGCTTGTATGGTTTCCGACATCATCAATATCTTTTTTTTTATTGGCTCAGCATAGTGGCTCTGCTTTGCCTGTTGGTAAGAGAAAAGAGGAGCCCAACTTGCAGCGGCAACTGACAAAGTACTACAGTGCCCTGTCAGTGGACGCTACCATACTGGCCCGCAAAGCGCTTTTTCACGCTTCTTTTGTAGGATCCCATGTTGTAGGAAGGAGGAAACACATGTGCAGGCAAGGCGTTCCACTTTTTAATAGTTCGACAGAGATAGGAGTTGCCGAAGTTTTTAGTGCGAGAAAAAATGTCCTCAACAGTGGAATGATGACAACGCAAGCCTGCAAGTGTGGTTCCATGACGAAAGGGAGAGGCTGGAATAAGGAAAAATAGTACCTACATCACGAGCCGTACAGTTTGAAACTGTGTCTGTGAGCTTCGAGTTAAAATTCCTTGGTGGGAAAATATTCCAAAGGAGTGACCTTTTTTCCACATTTTCATCACAAAACTATTCCCTGTACGCGTTACATGGATGACAAGTTGGGACACCATTGTAGAGTGTAGTACAGGGTGTTTTTATTCACTAGTAAAAACCGTAGTTAGTTTTTAGAGAAGGTGCGAGAATATTGACGAGCTCGGTGGATCAGTCGTGAATGACGCGACTTTTACACCAACGCTCGTGGAATCGATTCCCACACAAGGCAAACATTTGTGTGCATGAACATGTCTGTTTGCCTTGGTCTGGATGCTTAAGGGAGGTAGGGCCCATCAAAGTAGCCCGTTTGGGGAAGTACCCTCCACCTCAGAGAAAACCGCAGCCAAATAAAACTCCCTAGAGGGTTGTTGTGTTCCTGCGTGTGAGTGAGGTCACTAGTATGCTCCCAAGGAGTTGCTGTGTAAGCAGCATAGGAACTCCCTAGAGGGTTGTTGTGTTCCTGCGTGTGAGTGAGGTCACTAGTATGCTCCCAAGGAGTTGCTGTGTGAGCAGCATAGGAGGCATCGCGTGAGTGATACTTAATATACTACAACGGTTAATAGGCTACGGTACCCGCTTTACATCAGGTGGACCGTATGCTTGTATGTCTCCCGACGTAGTATAATATATATATATATATATATATATATATATATATATATTCTCTGTTGTTAAAACTTATGAACTATGTGGAATGAAAGTTGATGTAGTTACAAAAATTGAAAAGATGTATGGTGACATGGTTTGGTCATTTAGAAAGAATGAATGACAAAAGAGTTACGAGAGAAGAATTGTATCAGGCAAAAGTGATTGGTGATGTCGGGAGGGGCCGCCCTAGACGCACACATATAGATCAAATTGGTTATGTGTTGAAAAAGGGCAAAATCAAAAGCACCCAAAACCGAAGAGTATGCATAAAGAGGTTGATGAGTACACAGGCGATCCATACTCTCTGCCTACCCCAATGGGAGACAGGCGTTACGATATGTATATTGTTAAAACCTGTTTTCAGAAACAACTCGCATCCTTTCGGGGAGCCCAGACACTAAGTTGCAAGAATGGACCTCGCAAGTGGAACGCCGGAGCGGCCGCGCGGTGGCCAGTGGTGCAACCCGACTAATACACATCTGGTGTGTGCGCACCACCGAGGCCAAGCGCCGTGCCCTCTTCGCCCACGGAAGCCCACCCCCGAGGTTCAAATACTATGTCCCGACGATGTTTAACTTCCGTATAATACAAATACAACCCCTCATGCGTCAAGTATTACGCGTACTTAGCCGTCGAACGCCCCGGTGGGTAAATGTAACGGGAGTACTTGCCTTTCATCTAAAATCTGTTGTTATATTCTTGGAAAACAATGGTAAAGATAGATTATTGTATGTTAAACTATCTAATATTTCCAAACTATTGAAATAAACAATTATACGAACGGTTAAACTACGTTGAACGAACGCGTAAACGCCAACAATTTCATGGCGCTTGCAATGCTTTGGTCGCGAGAAAATAATGCCCTATGAACGATCTAGCGCTTCATGTTTTAATTGTTTAATAAGAGAGAACTAATGTTTTAGCGCTGCAGGGAACTTAAGTTCTAATTCTCGCCAAAATCTTACGGTCAGGGTCACGTGTCCTGACGGCCTGACATGAGTTAAGCATTTTTACTCATCCCAAAAAGTGCACAACGCCGCTAAAGAAGTTTTCACTTCAAAAAATACACGTAATATTTTTTGCTAATGGTCACGTGAAGGTACTTCCCTAGACGGGCTGCTTGGATGCGCCCTACCTCTCTTAACATATTCAGACCAAGACAAATAGACATGTTCAGGCACACAGATGTTTGTCATGTGTGGGAATAGAACACATGAGCATTGGTGTCAAACTCTTATCATTTACGATTTCGTCAGAACATTTATAGGTCTTCTGTTTCTGGGGTGTCCGGTTTTCGTCACGATTAATTTGATCATAAAAGGAGAGTCTTGAACTTTGTCGGACCCTGCACACTTGGTGACTTTATCTTTTACTACACCTGGTGTATTTATTTCGTCATTCTCATTTCTAGACGGTCCGAATCAACAGAGCATCGCTACTTATTTTTAACACCGTCTCTTTTTCAAACCAGCTCTATCTCTTACGTTTCTGTTCTGTTCAGCATTGCGAATACGGTTGATAATTACGTCACAAATTTTGTGCAACGCCAGCATTTATTCCACTTTCATGTTCTCTCTGCCATGCCTAGCTCTCTCTATAGGTTAGAATTGTAATTTGTTAATATTTAACGAGGTATTATTATTTTTGAACTGAAAACTTGAGCGTGTTGAGCGATTGCTGGCAGAGGAAAACCTCATGTACGCATCACCGACATGCATACGTTAACAGTATGTAAATTTAAGTTTTCACTTCAGTCTGTAGTCCCCAAGACAGCCTATTTATGCCACCGATCTTCTACAAGAAAATATTTCGAACCACTTTTAGTTTGGAACTTAAAGCATTTTTGATATCCACTTTTTCTGACATAACGCCCCATTCTCATATATAATTCTTTAGGGTAAGGGACGTACCCAGACGAGTCCCAAGCTACCCATTGAGCTGGATACGCAGTCCATTTGTCAACTGCTCGACGAAAGCCGGGAGGCTGTGAACACCGACATATATTAATGTACCCTTCGCGAAGGCAGTGTTTATTATTCGGGTCGTATTTTCAGATCTATGTACTGAAAACACCTGAGATTATTTGGGTTCTGTGTCTGAAGGTCAAATCGAGAACCTTTTTCTTATCACTCTGTTCAATGTGTCTGTATGTCACGGATTTCTAGCTCATTAACGACGTCACTTCTATACACGAACTAATAAACGCCTTGACGTCGCCTAGAGGCACTATTCACTTGCTAAAACATAGTGTTTTTGCGCTATTCGTCTAATATACATAAAGTAAACATTAAAAGACCAAAGGCGGTCTTATCGTTAAAGAGAGTTAAAGTCTAAAGTCTCTCCACGAAAGCTGCAGCACTTAAGTTATACCAAAGCAATGGTCTTCAATGGAGTCACTCATGTCTTGAAAACCGCAGCCAAATAACCTAGAGGGTTGTTGTGTTCCTGCACGTGAGTGAGGTCACCAGTAAGCTCCCAAGGAGTTGCTGTGTAAGCAGGTGAGGAGGCATTGCGCGAGTGATACTTAATATATTACAAGCGTTAATAGGCTACGGTACCCGCTTTACATCAAGTGGGCCGTATACATGTATGCCTCCTGACGTAGTATAAAAAAAACGGTTGCACTCCGGGAGTGCCGGCAGGAGAGAAAACTTGAACATTAACATTGTGCATTTTTTAATATTTTGGAATGGTTAGGGAATCATTTCGCACGAATTGTTTTATTTATCAGTATAAAAGTACTATCATGTTTGTGGTAAAATACAATATTCATTTATTGCGCTATCGTACACAAACATGACAATTTATATTACATTAAAAACTAAACACTTCAGAACTATTACAATTATTTTACATTAAAAAGTTTACCTCTCAGAAAAATCAACTTTCATCCATAATTTCAACGACTCTTTCACCATCATCATTACCAGCATCATCATCGCCAATCTCTAAAACTCAAACACACACGCACACTCGCGCAAGCGCCCTGCGCCGCTTAAACCAAACAGCGATGTTGATAAACTACGTTGAACGAAACGCATTTTTTACTCATCCCAAAAAGTGCACAACGCCGCTAAAGAAGTTTTCACTTCAAAGATGTCGGCACGGATGTAAGAATGTGACCGCCATGGCCAGCTAAATTCTTCTTCTTCTTAAAGTTATCCCGTTTCCCAATTAATGACGATTGGCGAGATCTACTGCCTAAGCCTAAGGATTTGGCGATGATACTGATTCTTACATGGAGTTACATGTACTGAACAAAAGGTATTCTCTAGTTTCGGGCGTCGGCTTGTCGCCTTGGTTTGACGTCAACAAAGGGGTGCATGCTGTTGCCTCAGCCTTTTGTTACGTATATTGATAATTGTCTATCAGTTAATGTAGAACAGTGCATGAGTAACCTGGTGACCCAGTGCATATTGCCTGCTTTATGCAGAAGATGCCTTGATATTTTTTTAGGGTTCCGTACCCAAAGGGTAAAACGGAACCCTATTACTAAGACTTCGCTGTCCGTCCGTTCGTCCGTCCGTCCGTCCGTCCGTCCGTCTGTCACCAGGCTGTATCTCACGAACCGTGATAGTTAGACAGTTGAAATTTTCACAGATGATGTATTTCTGTTGCTGTTATAACAACAAATACTAAAAAATAGAATAACATAAATAGTTAAGGGGGCTCCCATACAACAAACGTGATGTTTTTGCTCGTTTTTGCTCGATATTTATAACGGCAACAGGTAGATGCTTGAAATATTCACAGAATATTTACTTATATATTCACTTTAAGAATAAATAATTAAATTAAAATAAAACAAATATTTAAGGGGGGCTCCCATACAACAAACGTGATTTTTTTGCCGTTTTTATAGATAGTGGTACGGAACCCTTCGTGCGCGAGTCCGACTCGCACTTGGCCGATTTTTTTTTTACACAACGAGATTAGCAAACAACACAACAACATCGCAACACCACGGGGATGTTACTCGCGGGATGCCAATCTTGTGACCTAAGGCTGTTTCGTCCCAGTACCGAGTAATTTCTCTGCCATGCCTCACCCTTCAAACCGGAACACAGCTATATAAATATAGCTGCTTGGCTGTAGAAATAGGTAAGACAGAGGTACCCACGCAGACGAGTTTTGTACAAAGTCTACCTCTGGTAAAAAAATAGCAGACACGCAACCTTGACTGTAAACTCTTGTCACAATGATGAAAAACGATTGCAAGGAGGTTCACAACTGAATGCGAAGAAAGTAATGATAATGGTATTTGAAAGAGAAGAAAATAGAACGAGATCAAAAACAATAGTTGATGTAGTGTTGGAACACTTTTGTACATTACTGTATATGTACCCTATACGTGCTACTGTAATGCGCCCTACCCCTCTTAAAACACCCATACTTTAACAGACACGTAAGTGAGAATTGAAGCCACGACCGTTGGTGTCAAAGTAGTGTATTGACCACTGCGCCACTGAGCTCGTCATAAACATTGGGAAGAATAATTAAAAACCTGTGCCTATAAATAAATTGTCACAACATTACCTACTTCAAAAATCCTTGTCCCATTACGTTATAATTTATTCTCGTTACTCAACTGTCCGACCCTTATCGAGGATAACATGGCGGAAATCACTTTGGAAAGATCGTGAGTTAAGGTACGGCTCAACTGAGTCACGATTGACCATGAAATAGAAGACTGCGTAAAATCGATCGTAGATAGTATATCTTCATGGCAAGTCACTTGCGGAGTAGGCAGAGGGAGACCTACCAGAGAGAGACTTTGTACAAAAGTGGTCTGCGTGGGCACCTCTGTCTCACCTATTTCTACCGCCAAGCAGCTATATTTATGTAGCTGTAGTCCGGTTTGAAGGGTGAGATATGGCAGAGAAATTACTGGGTACTGTGACGAAACAGCCTTAGGTCGCAGGATTGGCAGCGCGCGAGTAACATCCCCGTGGTGTTGCGAGCGTCAATAGGCTGCGAAGACCGCTTACCATCTAACGCGGGCCGCATGCTTGTTTGCTAATCTAGTTGTATAAAAAAAAACAAAGGGAACCGAGCACCACATGATGCGGTCCTTACACACCTCACTCGTAAACATGTATATCTAATAATGTTAGATCGTGGAAAAAAAATTACCACCAAAGCCAAACAATTACATAAGGTTCGATAAACCACAAATCCTCGCCAAGGAGAATCGCTACATGCCGAGAATGCTACGCGACGCTATTGAAATAAGAAAACACCCCAATTTCAGTAGAGAAGATGGTTGGCAAGTACCACCTGCTTGGGATCCAGTCTTAAAAATAATCATATCACAAACCCAGAGATCTATACAAAAACGTTCGGACACCGTGAGCGATTTTTGTGTGAATCGGAACATATATAATTAATCCACCCATGTCGGTAGATGTAATAATTGAATAACCAATGGAAGACAAATATCACCTTCTTCTGTCTTCCTGTGACCACGGACGCTGCGAAGCGTTCGAAACGACAGGTTCAACAAAATAAATAAAATACGCGATATTTCCGTTAAAAATTGTTTAATCCAAAGTTTTATATTTACGAAGTCAAGATATTTTTATGATAGTATATTTACATTCGATTATAATATGTTGAGTATAATATGAGAGCTCGATGGCGTCGTTGCGCGTGTCATTCCAACCGAATACGCAGGTTAAGCAACGTCGACCACAACCTGTCTATGGATGGGTTTATCTATCTCGAGTTTCTCCGTGCTTCGGAAGGCACGTTAAGCCGTAGGTTCCGGCTGTTGTCTATAGATGACAGTGGTTAAGCTAAGTCAGTGGCCCTCAGGCGGTTTGAAAACAGTGGTCTCCAAAAAATTTGACCAGCGTGGTGGTGGAGTGAGACCAATCCCTGCAGTGGGATGAGTAAGAGTTGTGATGGGTAATAATAACATGTTCGTTCAATTTTTCCGATTACTTGCTGTCATTTTGTCGATAGTGACATAATTTGTTAATTGACATATTTTGTAGCCTAAGAAAGCTTGCAATAGCAGAAGTTTCTACCACAAGTATATGTCCCATATCAGACGCGATAATGTGGCACTTGTTCGATCGACACTTAACAATTAATGAGATACAATTAGGAAAAAAAATGCCTTCAAGAATAATTAATTCATTTGTATTATAACAAAATAATAAATTAATTAATGATAATAATTAAGAACGTGGGATGAACGAATGACGAAATAGATACAAGATAATGCGAAAGTGAAGGGAAGTCGAAGAAGGTTCACCTACCGTGACCAAATTGGTCGTGTTTTGTGTGAAGGTGATGTCAGAAGCCCTGGGAACTAGGGAGCGTGCATGAAAGGAGTTATGAATTTTAAGGAAGTAAAGAAGGCGTATAGATATCTTTTGGTATTCAGTTCACTCAGCCTTTTTTTACCGTAGCCTATTAACGCTTGCGATATATTATTACTTGCGCGATGCCTCCTCTGCTTACACAGCAACTCCTTGGGAGCTTACTGGTGACCTCACTCACACGCTCGCAACATAACAACCCTCTAGGGAGTTGTTATTTGGCTGCGGTGGAGGTATTGCCCCAGACCGTCGGCTGCACGTGCTGTCGGCAGTTGCAGTTGGCAGCTCGGTGCGAATTAGCACCCTAACAGCGCGATTCGCCACTGCGCCATCGACGTCGTCAGTCACCACTAGTACGAGTATATTCACACATCTTGAGCATATTTTTTAATATCCTACGCGGATGATCAGCGCTTGTTCGGTCACCACTTAATTTCAGATAAAAAAGAAGTTCTGAGCACAAGATTTTTTAATTAGACCTCTTCTACGGAAGCTAGATTTAATAGACACGGCTAGAAAACTTCTAAGGGTGAGCCCGCATGAAGTATCATCACGAAGTTGAATGGAGATATTTAATCTCTCGAGTTTTGTCCGTGGTCGTGACTGTATTGAAGGTAGTCAGTCAATCAAATATACTTATTTACGAATCTACAACACGTGATTTATATCAGTACAGATAAAATACACATGTATTGTATATGTATATATTAGACACATAGATATAGTAGACACTCAGATTAACAAAAGCGAAACAAAAATGTACTGGGTAATTGGAGAATTTAACATTGGCAGGTAAGAAAAGTTTCATGAATATTTTTAAATTCAAAAAAAATATCAAGTTAAAGATGTACTACTCTGTGTAAAAAGTATCGGGAATATGTCAATAAAAAGACCCGCGTAAAACAGGTCGTTCTAATTTTTTTACTGCATGTTGGTAGCACTGTACTGATTTAGCGCGCAAAATTTGAGCGGGATCTGTCATTTAATTTGTTTTAAACTACACTTTTTGTTGGTCATAGTTTTGAGTCCTCGGCGATTTTTACAATGGAAAATATTGTTGAACAAAGAGTGTGCCTTAAATTTTGTGTTTCAAATGATATTTCATGTGGTGAATCACTAAAAATGTTGCGAAATACCTACGGCGAATCGTGTATATCGAAAACAAGGGCTTATGAATGGTATAAGGCTTTTAAAGAAGGCCGAGAAGTAGTAGTAGACTTGCCTCGTTCTGGTAGACCTTCAACCGCTACGACCAGAGAAAACATCGACAGAATCAAGAAGCTAGTGCTCGAAAATCGACGTATGAGTCTGAGAGAGTTGGCTAGTGAGGTGAACATATCTTTTAAGTCCGTCCACAACATTCTCATTGACATTTTAGGCATGAAACGCGTCGCCGCTCGACTAGTTCCAAAAGAGCTCAATTTTGTTCAAAAAGCGCAGCGAAAGCATGTCGCTGAAGACATGGTTTCCCGAGCTTCTACGGATCCGACCTTTATGAAACGTATAATAACTGGCGACGAGACATGGGTTTATGAGTACGACATGCAAACAAGCCAACAGTCTTCAGAATGGCGTCTCGAAAACGAGCCGAAACCCAAAAAACCGCGGCAAAGTCGCTCCAAAATCAAGGTGATGCTGACAGTTTTTTTTGACTACCGTGGTGTGGTTCACTCCGAATTCCTTCCAGAGGGAGAAACAGTGAATAAAGAATATTATTTAGGCGTCATGAAGCGTTTGCGTGAGAGTATCCGCCGAAAACGTCCAGATTTGTGGCAACACAACTCATGGATGCTGCACCATGATAATGCACCATCACACACAGCCATTATAGTGAAAGAGTTTTTAGCGAAAAATTCAACAAAAGTTCTCGACCAAGCACCGTATTCACCTGATATGGCTCCGTCTGACTTTTTTTTATTTCCCAAGTTAAAATTACCACTTCGAGGAAAACGTTTTGAGTCGATAGAAGCCATAAAAGAAAATTCGCTGAATGAGCTAAAGGCCATACCGCAAATAGCCTATGAAAAATGTATGGAAGACTGGGTGAAGCGGTGGAGATGTTGTATTGCAAGCGATGGGGCCTACTTTGAAGGCGATAAAATAAATTTAGATGAATAATTTGTATTTTTTGTTTTATTGACAAATTCCCGATACTTAGTACACAGAATGTATATTGCATTAATTTTCAGGACGTCGCTTTTTTTCGAATATTCAAATTTTGACTTCAAATTCGGATTCAGCATAAAAAAGTAGAATAGGAATGTCTGAATAACCAACCTCCTATCTCTTAAGGAACACGGTAAAAATGGCCGACAAATTAAAAAAAAAATGAAATTTTATTTCCGATTCGAAAAGTGAATTAAAAAGTAGAATAGGAATGTTTTAAAAACCAATATCATATTTCTTAAGGAACATGGTCAAATGGCCGACAAAGTTTTAAAAAGAATATTAAATTGTTATATAATTGACGAGCCAGTATTTATAAAGTGTCTATTGCGATTCGAAAGAGAGCTCGATGGCATCGTTGCACTGTGTGTGTCGTTCTGAGCGAACACGTTCGACCGCAGCCCGTCTATGGATGGGCTTATCCATCTCGAGTTTCTCCGTGCTTCGGAGGGTACGTTAAGCCGTAGGTCCCGGCTTTTGTCGATAGATAACAGTCGTTAAGCTAAGTCAGTGGCCCTCGGGCGGCTTGAAAACACTGGCCACCGCCAATTCGCATTTGAGGGGCGTGGTGGATTAATGGACTAAACCCCTTCGGTTGAAGAGAGACCGGTATCCCTGCAGTGGGATGAGAAAGGGTTGATGTGGATGTGGTGATTCAAAACTAATTTTATTAGAGAATTTCGTTAATGTTAATTATTGCACTTGTACAGATTCCACTTCACAATTTTATTTATTAATTATTTTTACCGACCGGTTTCGCCTTTACGGCATTATCAAGGTATTTTATACCGCCATATGTTGTATAAAACACCTTGATAATGTCGTAAATGCGAAACCGGTCGGTAAAAATAATTATAAAATAAAATTGTGAAGTGGAATCTGTACAAGTGCAAGTATTCACATTAACGAGATGTCTTCAAAATTGCACCAAGCGCCTACAATCAACAGTATCAACATAATTATTAGAGAATTTTCGACTGCAATGTAACGATAGACTTTGAATGGACTTTGTGACAAAGCCCCATATATTGCTTATACTGGTTTTATGAGTTCAAACGCAGGTCAGATCTTCAACTCCGTAGGGATATTGGCTCGCTAAGCGTATTTTACCGCCTTTACCATGACGAGTGCTCTGAAGAACTGTTTCCCCTTATCCCGTCCTCTTCCTTCCGTGATAGAACCAAATGTGCGGGCTTGCGATGTCATCGTTCCACTGTTGAGAACATTTCTTCGCGTACTAAAAAGTTCGGCAACTTCTATCTTTGTCATACCATTAAAAAGTGAAAAGCCTTGCCTGCCATGTGGTTCGGTCGGCCGGTTTGTTTTCTCCTTCCTACAATATGGGATCCTTCAAACGAAGCACGAAGAAGCATCTTGTGGGTCAGCACGGCAGCGTCAGCTGAGAGGACACTGTGTAGTCTTTTGTTAGTTGCAGTTGCGATTTGGGCTCCACTTTCGCTTACCATCAGGCAAAGCTGAGCCACTATGCTAAACTTATATTAAAAAAAAATGATCAATTTAAATGAAACTCAGTGTCATCGAATTTTTTTTTTTATACGTCGGAAGGCATACACGCATACGGCCTGATGTAAACGGTTACCGTAGCCTACCAACGCTTGTTTACATTAAGTATCACTCGCGCGATGCCTCCTCTGCTGCTTACACAACAACTCCTTGGGAGCTTACTGGTGACCTCACTCACACGCAGGAACACAACAAGCCTCTAGGGAGTTGTTATTTGGCTGCGGTTTTCTGTGAGGTGGAGGTACTTCCCCAGACGGGCTGCTTTGATACGCCCTACCTCTCTTAAAACGTTCAGACCAAGACAAACAGACATGTTCATGCACACAAATGTTTGCCTTGTGTGGGAATCGAACCCACGAGCGTCGGTGTCAAAGTCGCGTCAATCACGACTGAGCCACCGAGCTCGTCAAATTTGCTTGCACATGTGTTCTCTCCTTCCTACAATATGGGATCCTTCAAACGAAGCGTGAAGAAGCATCTTGCGGGTCAGCATGGCAGCGTCAACTGACAGGACACTGTGTAGTATTTTGTCAGTTGCAATTGCGATTTGGGCTCCTCTTTCGCTTACCATCAGGCAAAGCGGAGCCACTATACAGAACTAATATTTAAAAAAAAACAAAATAAATGAAACTCCGTATTATCGAAAATTCTTAGACTTAGATAACGGATTCCGCCAATGCGAGATTAGGAAACGTGATAAAGCTGGAATGAAGAATAATTATGGTCGTATTTCAACCGCCACTGAGACGAACATTGGTTAAGGTAAACAAGCGTGGCCGAATACTAATAAAGTGTGAACTCTCTCACACTTGTCTTGTTTTACCACTAAGTGCCCTCTATCTCGAGAATATTTAAACATAGTATTGTCTACAATAAAGAATATTTGATTTGATTTAGTCTTAGATTTTTACACATTGAATTAAACAATTTTGAACGGAAGTATCGCGTGTTTTATTTATTTTGTTGAGCCTCCCGTTTCGAATGCTTTGCAGCATCCTCGGTCGCAGGAAGACTAAGGTGACATTTGTCTTACATTGGTTATTCAATTATTACATCTACCGACATGGATAGATTAAGTAGATCTCTGGGTTTGGTCGAAAATATTCAGACACCGTGAGCGATTCTTCTGTGAATCGGAACGTGTATAAATAATTCAAACATGTCGGTAGATGTAATAATTGAATAACCAATGTAAGACAAATGTCACCTTAGTATTCCTGCGACCACGGACGCTACAAACCATTCGAAACGTCAGGTTCAACAAAATAAATAAAACACGTGATACTTCCCTTAAAAATTGTTTAATTCAGTACTTAAACATTTTACCAGCGTCAGATTTTAAGTTACGAAGCGAATAAACTGTGCTTGTTCGCACGTGAAAGCTTTCAAGTATGACAACCGTGTATGTACATTAACAAAGTACATTTGAGTAACTTAACATGTTTTATTATAATTTCGCTCGTGTCATTTGGATTGGAGTGGGATTAACGGTCGAAATGCGAGCGTTGCGCATAATTAACGCTCGCGTATTCGCAACGATGATGTTGGAAACAGAGTTGGTCTGAGCGTCGGTGTTAAAATAACAAGAGGCATGCTCCGTTGGTTCATGTGGAAAGAATGCAGCAAATCTGTTTCGTATTTTTTCCTCCTTCATTCTCTCTACATGTCCGAATCAACGGATCATGCCCCTTTTTATTTGAACACAAGGTTTTATTGCCAACAAGTTTTCCCAGCACTACATTGGCACTTTTCCCAGCACTCACTCGTCATTCCACATCAGCGGCGGAACTTCCATCCCTGCTGAAAGCGCTCTGGTTTCTTCGTGTTGTAGTATTATTATTTAAAGCAATTGTAATAGCCGATTTGATGATATTTCTATTTCAAGTGAAACGCGTAAGAAACATACTACGTGACCCGTTCAGAACGGGGAAGGGGGGCCTAGGTTTTCGTCACGTAGTCAATAACCTCCAGGGAAATCTCGCGGTTTTTCGAACTATATTCAAATATGTGCGCAGCGTCTCTGCAGGAGAGCTCAGGAGGTCTTCTGTGTCATGAGGTGGATAGACGTCGAGGCCTAGTGGACTATTGTTTAATGTCATTAGTATAATGGGCTGTGTTCTGAGGAGTTGTTCGACATTATGCCAACAGCCTCGTTTTACAATCGCACTGCTCGCCGACGGCTGGGAGTTCAACCTCATACACTGGAACCGCAATGGTCGCGCACTGTGCGGTTCACGAGAAATTTTCTTCCGAGAACTATTAAGTTGTGGAATGAGCTCCCTGCCGACGTTTCCCCAAGGGACTACAGGGTTCTTCAAAGGAAGGCGTGAAGAGGTTCTTACAGGGTCGACAACGCAAGAGACACACACCTGGTGTTCCAAATGCCCATAAGCTACGGTAACTGCTTACCATCAAGCAGGCCGTGCGCTTGTTTTCCACGTTAGTGGTACAAAAAAATGTGCAACGTAAAACTGTTGACGCTATGAATTGCATGTACTGTATCCCCACTGTCTCACAGTAAGGGATGCCGAATACCGCGCGAAATAGGAATAGAGGATAGAGGTCAGGACGCGACCCGGATTAACCTCCGATTATGATCATGATGAATAGGGTCTCGTCTGTTTGATACCAACACAGGGCGAACATTTGTGTGTGAACATGCCAATTTGTCTTGCTCTACGTGTTTTTAAGAGAGGTAGGACGCATCAAAGCAACCCGTCTGGGGAAGTACCTCACAGAAAAACTGCAGTCAAATAACAACTCCTTGGAGGGTTGTTGTGTTCCTGAATGTGAGTGAGGTCACCAGTAAGCTCCTAAGGAGTTGCTGTGCTAGCAGCAGAGTAATGTATTACGAGCGTTAATAGGCTACGGAAACTTGATGGAAAGCTAACCGTCCATCAAGTTGAACTGATCAAGTGGACCCCTCCACTTCCACTTTCGATCAGATGGACCGTATGCTTGTATGCCTACCGATGTCGTATAAAAACAACAAATTTGATTTCACTACACAAACTATATATTGCGTAAAACTTGAAAAATAAATTAACAAATAATTTCATTGTGAAATTGCATGCAGCAGCTCGTAATAATAGAAAACTAATTAGAAAACACATCTACGCTCTTATCTTGGACAACTGTCATCTTCACCCGTTCTCCCCAGCAGTTAGAATGAATGGAGCTGTCACATACAGAAGTACTTCGGTCACGTCACGTTTCCAGGTAGACGTAATTAATACATCGATTGCGGTATTGTTTTACATATTGACGTGAAAACTTCTTTATCATCGTTGTGATTTGAAACTAAATGAAACGAAAAAGTGACAGTAAAAAGAGACAACCATATATATCTATAGTGTTTAACGTGCGAGAGATGCATTTATTTTTTATGAAGTATCTATCTATCTATAACTTCACGCCAAATCCCTTACGGGGTAGGCAGAGAGTACCGAGCGCCACGTGACTCGATCCTACATACCACACTCGCTTCTTTAACATTCATTGCTTTTTTCATGCGCGCTCGCCGGTTTCTAGGGCTTTTCGTTTTTATGAAGTAATGTAATCTTAATAAAACTTATATGTAGATATTTATCTCTCAAAGTCTCAGCAAAAAATGATAAACAATGATTCTATTCGAAATGGCCACTTTCGGCTTTGATACAGGCCTTTAACCTGTCTGGTCACGAATCTATGGATTTACGCACTGTCTCCATGGGAAATATAACCACCGCTTGCTCCAGAGATTTCTTAAGAGACACAATGTCGGCAGCAATTC
Source organism: Pyralis farinalis (assembly GCA_947507595.1). Classification (NCBI taxonomy): domain Eukaryota; kingdom Metazoa; phylum Arthropoda; class Insecta; order Lepidoptera; family Pyralidae; genus Pyralis; species Pyralis farinalis. The sequence goes on from OX382263.1 coordinate 8,119,055, forward strand.
GCCATTTCCGAAATCAATTAGTTAATTACCGTTAGTAGATGCCGTCGCTGACATGTCGGCAGGCGATCGCGAGGACGACCGCAAACAACCGAGGCAGCGACTACCGGAGCAGCCATGGCAGCGACAGCATCTATTAATGGACCCTGTAATAGATAGTGTAACTAGTCTGCCCATAAATACTGTTACATAGTCTTCCTGCGACCACGGACGCTGCAAAGCGTTCGAAACGTCAGGTTCAACAAAATAAATAAAACACGCGATACTTCCGTTAAAAATTGTTTAATTCAATGTGTAACAATCGCGAAAACCTAAGACAATACTATACTGTTACATAATGACGAGCTCGGTGGCTCAGTCGTGAATGACGCGACTTGGACATCACTGCTCGTGGTTTCGATTACCACACAGGACAAACATTTGTGTCGATGAAACTTGAGACTTCTTGGAACATCGGTATATACGGAGTGTGTTATGGAATATATTAGACAAACGAAAGGCTGTATGCGCCGTTCGATGTTCTACAAAAAATATGGTATAGACCGTACGTAGGAGCTCGGTGGTGCAGTTGTGAAACGCGGTGCGATACCAAAACTCGTTTGTTTGATTCTCATACAGGACAAACATTTGTGTGTATGAACATGTCTGTTTGTCTCAATCGATGTAGGGTGCATCAAAGCAGTCCGTGTAGGGAAGTACCTCCACACCTCCACCTCTCAGAAAACCGCGGTCAAATAACAACTTCCTAGAGGATTGTTGTGTTCCAGCGTGCGAATGAGATCCCCAGTAAGCTCTCAAGGAGTTGCTGTGTAAGCAGCAGAGGAGGCATCGCGCGAGTGATACTTAATATATCGCAAGCGTTAATAGGCTATGGTACCCGCTTTACATCAGGTGGGTCGTATGCTTGTATGCCTCCCGACGTAGTATAAAAAAATACAGTAGCTATTTCACATCAATTTGTTTACCTCTCGGCGCGGCGGTATTATATGAAAAAAAATGTATTTTTCAGTCAATCAAAGTTTAGGAAAGGTCAGTGATCATTGCAAACAACTTTGGCTATAGGAGTAACTTCTAAGTCGATAAAAAACTTTGGGTTTTTCATATAAATCGCAATAAGCTGATCTCAGTTTTTTTTTATGGATTTCGAAGTTACATCCCGAGAAAATGTTCTTTATAGTCTTGGATTCTAAAATTTGTTGCGAAAGATCCTATTTTTTTTTATACAGAACGTCGGGAGGTATACTAGCACGGCCCACCTGATGAAAAGCGATTATCGTAGAACGCTTGCCATACATTAAATATGACTCGCGTGTTGCCACCTCTGCTGCTTATACAGCAACTCCTTGGGAGCTTACTGGTGACCTCAATCACACGCAGGAACACAACAACCCTCTTGGGAGCTGTTATTGGGCCGCGGTTTTCTGAGAGGTGGAGGTGTGGAGGTACTTCCCTACACAGACTGCTTTGATGCACCCTACATCGATCGAAACAAAGAGATATGTTCATGCACACAAATGTTTGATCTGTGTGGAAATCGAACCCACGAGCGTTGGTGTCAAAGTAGCGTAACAGCGCGTTTCACCACTGCGCCACCGAGCTCGTCGAAAAATTCACAACGTTAATGTTCAAGTTTTCACTTCTGCCGGCACTCCCGGAGTGCAACCCGTTTATTTATTTTTGTATTATGTCGGCTATTTTGACCATGTTCCTTAAGAGATAGAAACGGTGTTCCTGAAGATTCCTATTCTACTTTTTTATGCTGAATCCGAATCTGAAGTTAAAATTCATATATTCGAAAAAAAACGCACACACAGACAAACGCACAGAAAAACATATAGATTTCATAGAGGAACGCTGTTCCTGAAAAACCCGATTTGTGTGCTTCCGCTACCAATTAGTTTGGTGGGGGCATGCGATTTCTGTTCCAGATGGCGTACGACTGCAGCAGCTGAGGCAGTTACTACCGAAGCAGCCATGGCAGCGTCATGTTGCATCTACTATGGATAGTGGGTGGGTCCCGGCCGGCCCTAGGCCGCATGAACTAATTTGTGGCGGAAGCACACAAAGCAGGTTAGATCAAATTGCATGTAATATCTTTTTTCATTCTTCATTTGATAGTCCAATTCCTGAGGAAGGTTATAAGCTATTTAACATCATGATGCGACCTTTAGATGCCGAGAAAAGAAGATGAAAGTAAGAAAAACCTATTCCCATGAGATACACGCGAACGAAGTCGCGGGGTGTATGTAGGGCTAAGGTGTTTTTATAATTATATATACGTCGTACACGCTCTAGAATGGCAATACGAAAATAAGGTAGGTAATTGCCGAACTCGCATTCAGTTGGCTATGCTCTCGCGTCGCGGTTGTACGTACTTCGGTCAGGTATATATCATTTGTCTCTTTGTTAGAGCAAAGAGTCATAATAAATAATTGTTCGTAGATATAGTACTACTTGCGCCATTTTATAATACATCGATTGTTGGTGTATAACGTGTCTACCTTTTGATACGTCGCTGATGTAGGGTACGTAATTATTAATATACCGGTGTTATGGTCAGATTAAAATATGGGAATGAATACAATAGGGAGAATCGTATTCAAATAGATTTCAATCAAAATTCAATTTTGTGATCTCGTTACGGTTGGTATACACGCGGATTATCACGGTGAAATAAAAACGATCGGGGTAGAATATATCCGTACATATAAATGACAAAATTATAAATAGAATCAAAGCTTTAGCAGAGACGGCACGTACACGTACAGTTTTTTAGACTGTATGTTTAAGTATGTTATATTATATATTTTTTGACGTGATAACGTCTTATAAATCGATGAACGCCGACAGCACACACGAAAAAGTGTCACGTTCCGCCTGAGCCGAGCGTGCAAGCGAGAGCGCGGAACAAGCGATAGAGAGGCACGATCGGTTTAAGCGTTCGGCTTGTGACGCATCTATCTCTCTTCCACTCCATCGGCCGATGCGTCCGAGTAGAAGAGAGACAGCGGCAGCACACAACATTCACGTGAACTGTTTTGTCAACTGTTGAATGTTTTCTTATGACGTTATCACGTAAAATGCCTGCCATCTTACCATACTTAAAGGGAGTCACATACAAAATTGGCAACATCTTACGGGGAGCTTCAATTAAAACTTATTTCAAGCCCCATAAGAAGATCAGTCATGACGTAGGAGTCGAGGAAGAACAAGACTCACCTACCATTACCAAATTGATGGTGTTTTATCAACAGGTGATTTTAGAAGCCTTATGAACCGGCGAGCGTGCATGAAAACAAATATGAATGATGAAGAAGCGAGTGACGTGTGCAAGGAGCACGTTTTATATCGTTCGGTTCTCTCTACATACCCCGTAAGAGACCCGGCGTGAAGATATGTACATATTTGTAATTATCACTTGCTCGACGGTGAAAGAAAACATCGTAAGTAAACCCGCCACATCAACCCATAGGTACTCATCTCACGAAGGGGTTTAGAGCATACTCCACCACGCTGCTCAAATGCGGATTGGCGGAGGCCAGTGTTTTAAGCCGCCCGAGGGCCACTGACTTAGCTTAACGACTGTCAATTATCGACAACAGCCAGGACCGATGGCTTAATGTGCCCTCCGAACACAGATACTCCGAAGACAGATAGATAAACCCATCCATAGACAGGCTGCGATTGGTGTTGCTTAACCTGCGTATTCATTACAATGACATGCGCAACGACGTCATCGAGCTCTCTAGTCCTCATGTCGAAGAAATTAGGTTTCGAATACGTGTGACATAACCTAAGAAAGGTTTGGTTTTCCCACTGGGTTGAGATCTGATAACAATCGCTGTATGTACAAATCTGTATCTTAGCAAAATCCTTAGGCTTAGGTAGTGAACCCTGCCATTCTAATGGATTAGAAAATGGAATAAATAGAAGAAGAATATAGGGAAATAAAACAAAATGGAAATAAATGGTACATAGGTATGAACAGACAGTGACAAGTCGCTATAAGAACCGCAGAAAGGTTAAGGCATTACAAAGTAGATTATTAGAGTGACAACTATCAAACCTCCACAACGCCTTTTGACTTGTTAACTGGCTACGCCGATGACGGCCTCTTATTAATAAAAGCTAATTCCAGATCAAGTATAGAAAAACTAACCATTACTTGCCTTGGCCTCATTTCAGACTGGGGTTTTCGTAACCGTCTCGATTTCGCACCTCACAAAACATACCAGCCCTTGCATATGGGAAATTTGCAGGTTCCACCGCGATTCCACTTCAATGGAGTATCAGTTACAAATAAAAACTCGGTTTGTTACTTGGGATTACTGTTGGACAAAAGTTTTAATTACATTGAACACATAAAGCAGGTTGGAGAAAAAGCCAAAAAGAACTTTTATGCATTAACTCGAATTTCCACCTCGACGTGGGGTTTAACTTTTAAAACGTTAAAAAATATTTACACATATTTAGGATGTATTACGTACGGTTCACCTGAATGGGCTGATAGGGCTACCATAGGTGCTGCGCGTCGTAAGTTACTGCAAAGTCAGCGTCTCGCTTTAATATTTCTATGTAAATCGTATAGAACTGTGAGCACCGAGGCACTACCAGTGCTGGCAGACGTACGAGTATTACCAGTTGACTTAGAAATTCAACGCCGGGCTTCAATGTACTACACCTCTAAAAATATACACCCTGACTTTCTAAAACACCGCGATATGGACAAAATACTTAGATTATTCAAACCAATTGACGAGGTATTTGAAACTTTACTGTCTGAATGGCAAGAAAGATGATAAACTTCTACTAAAGGACGCCACTTGTATCTGTTCTTTCAATCAGTGCGAGACAGATTAAGTAAAGAGTGGTTAGAAGTCGATCAACCTGTTGCGCAATTTTTAACTGGACATGGAAACTTTAGAGCTAAGCTCTTTTCGTTTAGACTTGTGTCATCGCCTTTATCCGAGTGTTCTACGACAAATAATGAATTCGAGCAAACAGCACATCATGTTCTCTGGGAGTGCGATCTCTGGCGTCGGGAGCGGGACGATATGTTAAATTCCTTGCATGTCATATCCGAGGTAGTATAGTATTCTGATTTGGTGGCAACAAGAGAGAAGTACCGGGTGATTAGGCAGTTCTGCAATCTATATTATTGGAATCGATGTGTTAGGTAACAACTCACAGTTTAGGTCCCAATAGTGTTAGATATTTTGGTGGTGTACGGCAGTTGAGCTTCACTTGACTAGCCATCTATTTGAGGTTTTTAAATACCTAATTTGTCATATTGCTGTCTCTCACTTTGCCAAGAGGGGAAGTCAATTTCAAAACTACTCCTACAAATTTCTTCTAATTAAATTCGTTGTGAGTTCCAAGGCAGCTCTAGTTTAACCCCCGGGACGGCAGTGAACCTCACTGTTCATTGCCTTTTTGTTGGTCGCCGCTGTTAATTCTGGCTATACAGGAGACACAGTGGTGATTACGAGTGGTGGGCCTGTCCCGTAAAAAAAAAACACCTTTTGACGAGCTCGATAGCTCAGTCATAGATGGCTCAGACACGACTTTGACACCAACGCTCGTGGGTTCGATTCCCACACAAGTCAAACATTTGTGTGCTTGAACATGTCTGTTTGTCTTGGTCTAGATGTTTCAAGAGAGGTAGGGTACATCAAAGTAGCCCGTCTGGTGAAGTACCCCCGGCTCACAGAACATAAGAATCATCATATCGGTTGGAAGCACTAAGCATGACGAATATGTCTACCTAGGGTAGGTTATTCAATTAGGTAAGTCCAACTTCGACCGAGAGGTCAACAGACGGATCCAACTCGGCTGGGCAGCGTTCGGGAAATTTCGACACATCTCCTCGCCCTAAATACCTCAACGCCTGAAGAGCAAGGTCTTCGAACAGTGTGTGATGCCAGTGATGACATACGGAACTGAGACGTGGCCCTTCACTGCGGGCCGTATGGGGAAGCTCAAGGTCGCTCAGCGTGTTATGGAAAGAGCTATGCTTTCTCTGCGTGATAGAATCAGAAATTAGGATATCCGCAGTAGAACTAAGGAAACCGATATAGCCCAAGAGATAAGTAAGCTAAAGTGGCATTGGGGCGACCACATAGTAGAACCGACTACCGCTGGGAAAGAAAGGTTCTCGAATGGCGTCGCCGTACTGGCACACGCAGTGTGGGACAGGACGACCCTCCACTAGATGGAGTGACGACCTCAAGAGGTTCGTGAGTTCCAATGACCCAATGGCCTAAGTAAATATGATGGTACGTAGTCCTAATGACCCAGTGTCCTTACACGAGAACATAATAGTTAGCGATCAATTATTTTTTTAATTTTACCACTGTTGGCCATGTTTTTCTAATGCTATCTGATTGAAGAGTTGATGAGAGGGTTGATGGATGCAGGTGGCACAGGATCAAGACAAATAACACTCTAGATAAAAAAAAATGCCAGGTGTACCGATCCAAACATACCTCTCTCGCTTCTTCAATGCACCTACATGGAGTTATAAAAAAAATTATCCGTTATCAATTCACATGCCCAAACAGTGGTTCGTCATTTATTTTTTCTGCTTGAACAGTCATTTATGATTTCAGTTTTGTTTTCTACGGAAATGTGTACCTACTGTCGCTCCCAATCCTCTCAATTGCGGATCGACAGAAGCCAGTGCTCTCAAGCTGTTCAAAGGCCGATTTATGTTAACTAGGGCTCGCCTAGCGGTGGAAGTTCGATAATAATTCCTCAATCTTTAAGTTTGAAAGTTACTAAAGTTCTTCTGTCAAAGAGCATACATCTCATATATATTATTGCGTATTGTTACACCATTGTTGGTAATAATACATGTAAAATAAGAACCCTCTAAACGTAATGAAAATGTGCCCTTTTTTTATTCTGGTTTTTATTTTTTTCTCACGTATTGAGCAGAACTGGGTCGGGGTAGTTTATCAAAACGTTGACCATAACTGTTTGTATCTACTGTATTTTTTTCGTAACTTAATTCCTTGTTATATAATGCTAATCTCCGATGCAGCTGAACAGATGTTAACGAGATTTTATTTTGATATATAGTGTAAAGTGTATCAGAAAAAAATTACGGTACTTTAAATATTTACGATTGCGTAAAAATAACCATAAATACTGAAATTAAGGGCAAATATTATTTTATTCTAGCAAAAGAGAAATTATTAGGATACTAAATTAGAGTAAAAAAAAAACGAGCCGAGTAACAACTATGATTGATTTATTCCATAGGGCTTTAGAGACTGCATCCCTTGATTTCCAGCATAAGAATGAAGTACCGAGACAGACGATCTAAAATAACGCTTCCGCTATCAGCAGCTGTCGCCTTGTTAAAAGCGTATTCTGAGAAAAGTTACTACAATGAAAACAGCTGTGGTGATGAAGACGAGACTTTATTGTAGTAGGTAGTTTAATAATTAATTGCTTTATGGAATATTTTTCAGAATTCAATTTTGACAACCCTGATCAAAATTATTTTACGTATAACTTTCGGATAACAAAGAATTGAGTTACGAAAAAATACTGTAAATACAAACTGTTATGACCAACGTTTTGGTAAACTATGCCGACCAGTTCCGCTTTATACTTGAGACAAAAAAAAATTAAAATTAAAATTACGTTTATAGGGTTCTTATTTTGTACAAACCGGTATCACTAAAGGTATTAATTTAAATTTATCTTAGTCGCCAATTTTGCAAATATATATCTTTTTGTTTTTCCGGAACTGAAAAAGAGGTAAATTCAAAAATGATTTTTTCAAAAATGATATATAGTAGCGCAATGGGAGTTTTAGTGCGAGGTTTAAATAGTTAAATCTATCACAAAAACGAAAAAAAACACATGTCACATTTTTGGGCTTCACTATGCAGTTTGACTGTTTGATTACAGTATTATATGTATTTGACATTGACAGATTTTAATTATCAACATTTTGTACTTCACTTTGAAGAGTTTTATTTTGTTTTATTTAATATTTTTTATATTTCTACATTTCTTCTCCATTCCAATTAAAATTATATTGAAATTCTGCCAAATATCATATATTTCTGTACGTACGATAATTATGTTTAAAAAGGTATGCAAAGATTTTCCTTCACGTATATAGATGTTTGCTTTCAATTGACACCATCCAAGACGAGTCAAGGTGCCTTCAGAAACAGGTCAATTCTAGATTACTAGACCCATTCATTGGTATTGTGCGCCACGGAGAGGAGTTGTGTCCGGTATACCTATCACACCGATCTTGTGTCATCGGCGGCGAACTTCGTAGCTTCCGCAGGTTCTCTCACGCTTGGCATGTAAGAATAAGTACTGAAAAATAAGCGGAGAAAGCTGCATTGGTTCGCTAAATCGAACACAGCATACTTATCTAGACTACGAAGTAGCTAGCGTATTTATCGCTGCCCAAGAATGGGAGCAAAGCAGACATAGAGGCAAAGGAGCAGAATAAATAAATTTATAGGGCGCGAAGAATTTCTTACAGCATGAAGATAACCAATGAAATAGCTAATGGAGAACTAATCAAATGTTTTAAAAAAAAGCGTAGTAACTCAACTCACCGTAACGGGTCAGGGAGTAAAATAGAACGCGTAGCTCTTATTTACTCTCTTATTAGTTATTTTTTTTAATACTACGTCGAAAGGTATACAAGCTTACGGCCCACCTGATGTAAAACGGGTACCGTAGCCTATTAACGCTAGCGATATATTAAGTATCACTCGCGCGACACAACAACCGTCTAGGGAGTTGTTATTTGGCTACGGAATGCTGACAATATCCTACCATTGGTCAATAAGCTTAAATCGCTGAGATATTTAGGCGCTAAAACACTACGTTTCTGTGAGTGAGGGGTGCCTTTATGCGCTGTCAACTGGTTTATTTGTTTGTCGTCTTCGTCTGTCGTCAGTTGACGCTACCATGCTGGCCCACAAGGTGCTTCTTCACGCTTCGTTTAAAGGATCCCATGTTGTAGGAAGGAGGAAACACATATGCAGGCAAGGCGTTCCACTTTTTAATAGTTCGACAGAGATAGGAGTTGCAGAACTTTTTAGTACGAGAACAAATGTCCTCAACAGTGTAATGATGCCATCGCAAGCCTGCACGTGTGGATCTATGGTTCTATGTAAGACTAATACGTGCTCGTGCCGTATAGAGACACTACCGAGCTCCTGTTAAGTAACGTGATAACATTGCACGTATTGAACTCCGCTAGATAATCGGAAACATGGTCTCGCATCTGCTACGTATTGGGAATCAAAATGGAGTACGTAAACAGAACGTGATCGGAAATGGTCCACTGTGATTAGTGATTCCAACTAGGCAACGGGTGCGAGTAGTTTTAGGGCTCAATCAGAATAAATAAAAACAATTGACTGTGATTCGAATATATCTAAGATAGGGTACCGTAGTCGTATAAAGTTAAAAGACAATAAATATTTTTTGAAGTAAAACTTCTTTACGCACGCTTGTCTTGGGGAGTAAGCTGGTGAATGCGTGACGAGAGCGTTACGAAAACGGCGAACGGAAGTTGAGAGGGAGATATAAGTTAGTGAAGATAGAAAGAGAGAGAGTTACGTATATTATTATAGCGAGCACGTTTTGGGGTACGTACGAAAATACAGTTTCGTAAAGGTGATGAAAAGTAAAGAAAACAATATGAAAGAACATAAAACGTTTTTGAAGTGAAAACTTCTTTAGCGGCGTTGTGCACTTTTTGGGATGAGTAAAAAATGTTAAACTCGCGTCAGGACACGTGACCCTGACCGTAAGATTTTGGTGAGAATTAGAACTTAAGTTCGCTGCAGCGCTAAAACATTAGTTACCTCTAATTAAACAATTAAAACACGAAGCGCTAGATCGATCATAGGGCATTATTTTAACGCGACCAAAACGTTATAAGTGCCATGAAATTTTTGGCGCTTACGTGTTTCATTCAACGTAGTTTATCAACATCGCTGTTTGGTCCCCATGTCCAAGTTTTCACTTCTGCCGGCACTCCCGGAGTGCAACCCGTTTTTTTTTATACATCGTCAGGAGTCATACAAGCATACGGCCCACATGATGTAAAGCGGTTACCGTAACCTATGAACGCTTGTAATACATTAAGTATCACTCGCACGATGCCTCCTCTGCTGCTAACACAGCAACTTCTTGGGAGCTTACTGGTGACCTCACTCACACGCAGGAACACAACAACCCTCTAGGGAGTCGTTATTTGACTGCGGTTTTCTATGAGATGGCGGTACCTCCGCAAATGGGCCGCTTTGATGCGGGCGGGCGCACCTCTCTTAAGCAATATGGATCTCACTCTTTTTTATAAAAATGTCATGTTTTTTTTTATGCAACGTCGGTAGGCTTACAAGACGGTCCACCTGATGTAAAGCAGGTACCGTAGCCTATTAATGCTTGTAATATATTAGGTATCACTCGCGCGATGCCTCCTCTGCTGCTTACACAGCAACACCTTAGGTGCTTACTGGTGACCTCGCTCACACGCAGGAATACAACAACCCTCTAGGGAGTCGTTATTTGGCTGCGGTTTTCTGTGAGGTGGCGGTACTTCCCCAGACGGGCCGTTTGAGGCGCCCCTACCTCTCTTGTGTTATTTATTGTTGTTCCGTTGTAAAAAAGAAACAAACAAACGTGATCTCATATGTAAACCAGTTGATAATGCGCAAGCTTGCATTGCCAGAGGAACACCGGGCTCGTCAATTAAATAACAATTTAATTCTTTTTTTTTTAAATTTGTCGGCCATTTTGACCATGTTCCTTAAGAAATATGATATTGGTTTTTAAAACGATCCTATTCTACTTTTTAATTTACTTTTCGAATCTGAAATAAAAATTCATTTTTTTTTTAATTTGTCGACCAATTTGCCCATGTTCCATAAGAGATAGGAGGTTGGTTTTTCAGACATTCTTATTCTACTTTTTAATGCTGAATCCGAATTTGAACTTAAAATTCGAATATTCGAAAAAAAGCGACAGAAACACACAGAGACAAACATATAGATTTCATATAGGAACGGTGTTTTTGAATATTATCATGGATAGGGATATATTAGCATGGAGTTACGACAGACATAATATTACAACAGGAAATTTGTGGTATATGGGAATAATAAAACAAATATGTTACACGCGAGAACATTTAGGCTCCTTGCACGCTAACCGTTCTTGTCAACGTTTGCGATTAGTCGCATACTGATTTTTGAAGTAAAACTTCTTTATGCACGCTTGACTTGGGGAGTAAGCTGATGAATGCGTGACGAGAGCGTTACGAAAAGTGTGATCGCGCGAGGCGAACGAAAGTTGAGAGGGAGATATAAGTTAGTGAAGGTAGAAAAAGAGAGAGAGTTACGTTTCGTATATTACTATAGGGGCAAGAGAGAGAGGTGCGACACACATTTTACTTCTCTCTTTCTCTTATATCGAGTTAAGTTTCGTATATGTAAGACACAGGCCTATTGTTGTATCACACTATGGAGCTAAAGAAGTTTTACTTCAGTCGTGTGGTATAAAGCCCATTCGTTTTTAGGGTTCCGTACCCAAAGGGTAAAACGGAACCCTATTACTGAGACTCCGATGTCCGTCCGTCCGTCCGTCTGTCACCAGGCCGTATCTCATGAACCGTGATAGTTAGACAGTTGAAATTTTCACAGATGATGTATTTCTATTGCCGCTATAATAACAAATACTAAAAAATAGAATAAAATAAATATTTAATGGGGCTCCCATACAACAAAAGTGATTTTTTTGCTTGATATTGATAACGGCAACAGGTAGACGCTTGAAATATTCACAGAATATTTAGTTATATATTCACTTTAAGAATAAATAATTAAATTAAAATAAAACAAATATTTAAGAAGGGCTCCTATACAACAAACGAGATGTTCTTTTATTTTTGAAGTGATAACTTCTTATGGGAGGGTAAACCGCTTCGTTACGTAGCGCGTTACGGCCCCAGTCTGTCTGGCTTCCTTTTCTCTCACGCATATATACGGCTACCATAAGCCAATTGTTACTTTTATAGGATTAAATAATAATACTATTAATGTACATACACAAAATTTTAATGTACATATTCAAGAATTGTAACTAAGAATAAAATATGTTTTATAATCAATAACAGATTTTATTAATAAATAACCTTTCCTTACATTATCATATTAATATACGTAAAATTTAAGTAATCACCTAAGCTTTTCTCAAGTTAAACAATTTCAATATAAAATAGTTCAACTTAGATTAGTTTAAGTTATCACTTCTGTCGGCCCGAGACGCACACATTTTATTTTTATTGCTTAATATATTATTTTATACATATTTATTAACCGTCTCAAGCTATGCATAGCATATCCGTGGTTGGTGTGTCACTTACATTATAGAAGCGCGCATGACAAATAATGCGCGCCTTGTGTGGGCATTGTTCCCACGGCCTGTTCGTAGGATCGATTCCCATACATGACAAACATTTCTGTGCATGAACATGCCTGTTTGTCTTAGACTGGGTGTTTTTTAAGATAGGAAGGGTGCATCAAAGCTGTTCGTCTGGGGAAGTACCTCCACCTCACAGAAAACCGTAGTCAAATGACAAACTTGTTGTGTTCATGCGTGTGAGTGAGGTCACCAATAAGCTCCTAAAGAGCTAAGGAGTGTTAACAGCAGAGGTGGCATCGTGCGAGTGATACGTAACGTATTACCAGCGTTCATAGGCTACGGTAAACATTTTACATCAGGTGGGCCGTATGCTCGTATGCCTCCCAACGTTATATAAAAAAAAATGGGTTGCACTCCGGGAGTGCCGGCAGAAGTGAAAACTTGAACATTAACGTTGTGCATTTTTTAATATTTTGGAATGGTTAGGGAATAATTTCGCACGAATTGCTTTATTTATCAGTATAAAAGTACTATCATGTATGTGGTAAAATACAATATTCATTTATTGCGCTATCGTACACAAACATGACAATCTATATTACATTAAAAATTTAACATTTCAGAACTATTACAATTATTTTACATTAAAAAGTTTATCTCTCAGAAAAATCAACTTTCATCCATAATTTCAACGGCTCTTTCACCATCATCATTACCAGCATCATCATCGCCAATCTCTAAAACTCAAACACACACGCACTCTCGCGCAAGCGCCCTGCGCCTCCAAACCAAACAGCGATGTTGATAAACTACGTTGAACGAAACGGGTGAGCGCCAAGAATTTCATGGCGCTTACAACGTTTTGGTCGCGAGAAAATAATGCCCTATAAACGATCTAGCGCTTCATGTTTTAATTGTTTAATTAGAGGTAACTAATGTTTTAGCGCTGCAACGAACTTAAGCTCTAATTCTCACCAAAATCTTACATCAGGGTCACGTGTCCTGACGCGAGTTTAACATTTTTTACTCATCCCAAAAAGTGCACAACGCCGCTAAAAAAGTTTTCACTTCAAAAAATGTTTAATTTCGTCCCCTTCAATCGTGCTGTTAGCAAAATAAACTTCGAGTCGATGTCTCTTTGCCCTCCAAAGACTATTAAAGACAATATCGACAGATGTCAACACTCCAGCCTCTTCGCGACTGTTCGCGAGTACAAAGAAAACAACGTTGAGTTTGTTTACTGTTCATTCTCGATCTTAAATACCATTGAACTTTACCTTATTTTTAAAGCAATTCTATAGATTCTTCTGATTTGTTTTATTACAATCAGTTCATAAATAATAGAATAAAACAATGCCAGTTTGTAGTAGTTTGTAGATTAGTGTGATGCCATGTACTACGTGTGGCAGAAACAAAATGAAATTGGCAACACTGCAAGCGATCTGGCAACGTTATTCTTGATAGACAAGAAAGAGAAGGTTCTACGTTAGTATATTTTTATGTATCCACGTTGATATCTATTACGGTAATGCTTCTCCTAACGTTATCCTATTTCTTAATCTGTTAGGATCGGCGGGATCCGCAACCTAAGCCTGAGGCTTTGGCGAAGATACAGATTTATACATGAACGTAAAACCTTATGATCTTAGAAAGGTGTGGTGGGCACCCTGGATTAAGAAGGTCTGACGGCAATCGCACCATGTAAAAATCAGTATTTTAGACAAATTAAATCTAGGGGCAGCGGAGCAAGCGGAGCCTTCAGACTTCTACAAACCATAGAGAAAACCAGATCTTTCTTAGCTTAATAATGTCAAAGTCGCGTCTTTCACGACTGAGCCACCGAGCTCGTCAAATAGAGGTTACAGGTTATTCAACATCACGATATGAAATTTAGAAAAAACCAGTTGAGAATGCGCAAGCTTGCATTGCCAGAGGAACACCTGGCTCGTCAATTATATAACAATTTAATTATTTTTTTAAAAACTTTACCGGCCTTTTTGACCATGTTCCTTAAGAGATATGATATTGGTTTTTAAAACATTCCTATTCCACTTTTTAATTTACTTTTCGAATATGAAATAAATATTCAAAAATTTATTTTTTTAAGGCGTCGGCCATTTTGGCCATGTTCCTTAAGAGATAAGAACGGTGTTCCTGAACATTCCCATTCTACTTTATACTGCTAAATCCGAATCTGAAGTCAAAATTCGAATATTCGAAAAAAAACGACAGACACACGCACATAAATTTAAAGAAGCGAGTGAGATATGTAAGGATCGAGTCACGTGTCGCTCGGTTCTCTCTGCCTACCCCGCAAGGAATTTGACGTGAAGTTATAGATAGACGGTGTTCCTGAAAAAAAAGTAAGTAAGTACTCGCATACTGGGAAATGCGTGAACGAACTCGTGGGCAGCAGCTATTAAAAATATATGTTATTCATTTCGAAACGACTTTAATAACGAAAAATTAATAACTTTAACTTTTATAGTTTATCTATCATGTCTTTCCTGAATGAAAACGAGGGAGACTTAGTACAAAAGTCGTCTGCGTGGATACCTCTGTCTCACCTATTTCTACCGCCAAGCAGCTATATTTATATAGCCGTGTTCCGGTTTGAAGGGTGAGATACGGCAGAGAAATTACTGGGTACTGTGACGAAACAGCTTTTGGTCATAAGCTTGGCAGTGCGCAAGTAACATCCCCGTGGTGTTGCGAGCGTCAATAGGCTGCGATGACCGCTTACCATCTATTGTAGGCCGCATGTTTCTTTGCCAGGCTAGTTGTATAAAAAATAGCAATTTTTCACAAACAAAAACATAAATATAACGAACAAAGCTTGGTCGCCCTGTCCTATTTAATTATTATATCCCTAACCCATAAAATAGTACAGTTTCTCCCTCTATTTCTCTGCACTGACATTTTGGCCTCTAGAAATAAAACTATAAATGCGATTGAGATGCGGTTTTCACCAGAAAGTCAAACTAAATTGCATCTTTCTAATGGTATCAAAATGGAGTTAATTTGATAACCGGAAGTATTTAAAAAAGTACATTTTGTAAAAGTAGTGGTGGGATTTGCGCGAAGCGCGAACTCCAGCACTTGTACAAATAAATAAAATTGGAGTGTCTGTTTGTAATATTAAAATAACCGCTTTTTACTAAATGCGTATGGATGTATGTATACACATTTTGACGGGACTTTCACTGGCAGATAGCTGATGTAATAGAGAGTAACTTAGGCTACTATTATTTAAGAAATTTTATTTATTTTTATTAATATAAATAAATAATAAAAAATAACTATTCCACGCGGACGTAGTCGCGGGCACAGATAGTATATCCTAAATATCAAAATGTCCTAATTCTTGTTGACAATGAGCTGGTGGCTTAGTATTTGATATTGAAAATAGTGGTTTAAACGCATATTTTGGTTCAGTATAACATAAGTAATGGAATTTATTCACGACTAATCGCAAAGTCTACAGTCTGCGAACATCCAAGTTTTAAGGAATCATTTATCACTCTCGAGCACCTTGGGTGATTAATGAAGTGTATATGACTTTTAAGGTTCCACAGAAGGCGAGAATGTGGGCAATTTACTGCAAATAAAATACGATTTAATATTGAGTATCCATAGGGGTGAAAATCGTTTTTTTACCCTTGCTAATGCTCGCCCCATTGGTCGAAATAGGACCATAATCACTATTGAAAATTTGAGGCAAACATATGCTTCCAACTGTATTTTCCTAGTGTTTCCAAAAAAATGTATATACATTCAGGAACACCGTTCCTATATGAAATCTATATGTTTGTCTGTGCGTTTGTCTGTGTGTTTGTCTGTCGCTTTTTTTGAATATTCGAATTTTGACTTCAGATTCGGATTCAGCAAAAAAAGTAGAATAGGAATGTTCAAGAACACCGTTCCTATCTCTAAAGGAACATGGTCAAAATGGCCGGCAAATTAAAAAAAAAAATGAATTGTTATATAATTGACGAGCCAGGTGTTCCTCTGGCAATGCAAGCTTGCGCATTCTCAATGGGTTTATTATACAAGGCCGGAAGGCATACAAGCATACGGCCCACCTGATGTAAAGCGGTTAACAAGCTTCTTGAATCCGAATTGTCCGAGTTTAGCTGCGGGTTTCTGTGAGGTGGAGGTACTTCCCCGGACGAGCTGGATTTATGCGCCAAAAGCTCTCTTGAAGACATACAGAAATATTCATAGGTATACACAAATGTCTGTCTCTCACTTTGCCAAGAGGGGAAGTCAATTCCAAAACTTTCTACTCCTACAAATTTCTTCTGATTAAATTCGTTGTGAGTTCCAAGGCAGCTGTAGTTTAACCCCCGGGACGGTAATGGACTTCACTGTTCATTGCCTTTTTTGTGGTCGCCGCTGTTAATTCTGGCTACACAGGAGACACAGTGGTGGGTATGAGTGGTGGTCCTGTCCCGATATACACAAATGTTTGTCCTGTGTGGGAATCGAACCCACGAGCGTTGGTGCCAAAGTAATGTAACACAGCGCGTTTTACCACAACGATACCTCCCAGAAAACCTCAGCCAAATAACGATTTCTTGGAGAATTGTTGTGTTCCTACGTATGAGATGACAAGTAAGCTCCTACGGAGTTACTGTCTTAGCAGTAGAGGCGGCTAACAATAAGCTAAGGTAATGGCTTTACATCAGGTGGGTCGTATGCATGTATGTCCCCCGACGTTGTATAAAATAATACGAAAATAAAAAACAATTACCTTATATAATCGATGGAAATTATGATTTTTCATGTTATGTCATCATCATTTCCACCGATTTGTTTTTTTATGTGTTTATAATTGTTAGGCCAAGGTTTGTACGAAAGAATATTTTTGGAAAACCCACCGGAAATATGTACAAAATGTATGAATATGTATGAAACTGTAAATAAAAAAGCCGTCAAGTACGAGTCCGACTCGCGCAAAGAATGTTCCGCAAAAAAATATCCGCAAATTATTTTTGTGATGTAACTACAAATTTACGATCTTCAGATTTTTTTCTTTACTTGTACTACATGACCTCGCTTCTTACCAAATTTCACGGTTCTAGGTCAACGGGAAATACGGTTTTGATTCCCTTGCTCCTTTCCTTAGTATTTTGATACTAAAATATGCGCATAAACGGCCGTATCTTTTGATTGCATTGACTTAGAAGTTTCATTTTTTTACTGTTCGAAGGAATTATGGACCTGAGTATTTGATATTAATTTCAGCTTGATAGCTCTACTCGTCCCTGAGAAAAATGTTCTTGACTGACAGACGTAGGTCTGACGGACAACAAAGTGATTCTATAAGGACTCCGTTTTTCCTTTTGGAGTACGGAACCCTAAAAATACGATGTTCACAAGGTCAGTATCGCCATCACAAGGTTTCATAGCCACATATACATTAAACCTGAAATAAAATAGATCTTCTCTAAAGGATGTCTCCTAAAGAAGATATTCTTTACAAAAGATATGCGAAAAATAACTTCACGATTTCGATACCTTCTTTTAAATACTCGGAGTTTAAAATCTGAGATAATTGTAAGTTAGAAACCATGAAAACCGACTTCAGTCGATCAAACACTAATACCTTAATAAACCTTAATATAAAAGAAGGACCTTTTAAATTACTTCCGCTTGCTACGTACCTTCTAATCCTTAAGAAATTAAATAGTGTTTTATTTCTTTGTTTCATACCACGCAACTATACGACAAGCATACGGTCCACCTGATGAAAAGCGGCTATCGCAGCGGATTCGCTTTCCATCAGGTACATAGGGTACGGCGGCGGAGCAGCCTCTGTACGCTCGTAATACGTTAAGTATCACTCGCACAGCAACTTCTTAGGAGCCTTACTCACACGCAGGAACACAACAACCCTCTAGGGAGTTGTTATTTGGCTGCGGTTTTCTGTGAGGCGGAGGTACTTCTCCAGACGGGATGCTTTGATGCGCCCTACCTCTCTTAAAAAAGTCATCTCAAAATGGTAAACTATGCTTTAGTTGACTCATACATATAGTGTATTCTAATCTGGGGAAGGAGTTATAACTGTAATATGAAAAAAGCTTTTTATCTTGCAAAAAAAGGGCTATAAGAATCATCGCTTGCATCTGCCAACAAGAATCATGTCGAGAACATAATTGTGGCTTTGGAAATTTTGACTGGCTCAAGTAGTGCTAACACACATGTCGAAACTTATTCATAAGTATGAAAATGAAGACTAAAGTTAAGTTATTCACAATCGTCGAGCATAGTGTGCGATTACAGTATATACCAGGGCTTCCCAAAGTGTGCGCCGCGGCGGCAGCGCCCTGATGCGCCGTAGAGAGTATAGAGGGGCACCGTGGGATGCTCATGTTTACCTTGCCTGAAAAATTTAGACAGCAATCTAAAAAAAGGATTCGCGTGTTCCGATTTGATAGAATTTTGGAAATCGGTCGAAAATTTATACCCAACTTAAGTTCAAAAGCATTACGAATTCTCATTCGCTTTGCAACATCTTATTTAGCTGTAATAAAAAGCAAATATCGGCCAAAGATAAAGGAGCAAGAAATGAAAGTAGCAGTATCAAATCTTATAGCGCACTTTAAAAAATGTGTGGAGATTACCACGCTCACACTGATTAAGTTTGATCACGCCACATTGATTAAGTTGTCAACGAAAATATAAAAACTCAGCTTCATATTGCGGATGGCTTAATTTTTGTGTCTATCTACCTAATATCATTGTACCTTCTTTCGAGTACTAACGACTATGGGGTTCCGAGACAAAATGTTAAACCTGTAATTGCACCGAACTGAAAAAGTTTGTGAACCCCTGGTATATACAATTACTCAATATAGTACCAATTCAATTAAAAATAATCATGTTTAGTAGGTGTTTCAATAGTAGACTGACGGAGCATTTGTTGAAAAAGTGTTACTGGTCGGTTTGACATAGAAAATATACATTTTGACATAATAAAACAATATAACATAATATGTTATGTTGTTATCTAATAGTAAATACTTACATGTAGTTTTAATTGTTATATTTTCCTTTTTTATATTTTTTGTTATCACCACCAACTGTTAATACGTATGTATTAATTTAGGATAAAATTCGAGTACTATTTACTTGTTCTGAACTAAAATGAATATATACAGATGGAATACGGATATTTTGCGAAAAAAAAAATTTACTGAAAACAATATTTCATAGCGGGATCTAGTTAATATTATATATTTTAATGAATGGAAATATTTTAATAATTTAAGATCATTTTAAGAGAGGTAGGGCGCATCAAAGCAGCCCGTCTGAGGAAGTACCTCCACCACACAGAAAAACCGCAGCCAAATAACTCCCTAGAGGGTTGTTGTGTTCCTGCGCGTGAGTGAGAGGTCACCAGTAAGCTCCCAAGAAGTAGCTATGTAAGAGGCATCGCGCGAGTGATACAGTACCCTCTTTTCATCAGGTGGGCCGTAATGCTTGTATATCT
Organism: Pyralis farinalis; assembly: GCA_947507595.1. NCBI lineage: Eukaryota > Metazoa > Arthropoda > Insecta > Lepidoptera > Pyralidae > Pyralis > Pyralis farinalis. The sequence goes on from OX382263.1 coordinate 8,138,961, forward strand.
CCCGATGTAGTATAAAAAAAAATTAATAGCTGCACCTCGCGATTTCGTCTGTGCGTTTTCTGGGTAGCCCGTAGCGGAGAATTGAGTTACTGACTAATATCGGTCTCATCGGCTCTCCATAGGTTATTCCTTCATGCCTGTAGTCATAAGAAAGCAGCCAATATTTTTAACTAATGACCATTTTGTAGCCGTCGGTGAGAGGCAGCGCACACAACCAGCAGTGGGGCAACCAGTGATCCGCCCTACCGAAAATACAATATTCCCGAGCCTCGTGAATCATCGTGAAGTAAAAAATATAATAAAAATCTGAAAAATAAAAGTAAAGTTGACGAATTGCCTCCTTTTTTAATTAAAAACTGTGCAGACGAATTTACCTTACCTTTTGTAAGAGTTATTTCCCGATCTCTTGAAACGGCTACAGCAAAACCAACACAAGAGAAAATCTAAAATAAACAACTACCGTCCTGTTACTCTTGTGGCCATTGCTACAAAAATTATAGAAAATGAATCTATGTGTACCCGAGTACATGCCTTCTATGAGAAATATTTTTTTTACTACTAGATTGGCAAACAAGCATGCGGCCCGCAGTCTATTGACGCTCGCAACACCACGGGGATGTTACTCGCGCGCTGCCAATCTTGTGACCTAAGGATGTTTCGCCACAATACCCAATAATTTTTCTGCCGTGCTCACGCTTCAAATCGGAACACAGCTGTATAAATATATCTGTTTGGCGGTAGAAATAGGTGAGACAGAGGTAACAATGCAGATGACTTTTGTACAAGGTCTCCCTCCCTCTTTGATAACGCTCAAAATGTTTCAGGAGGAAAACGTTACACAATTTTAGCTGCCTTTCAATCAATCAATGATAAACAATACGTTATTGAAATACTACTTGACTATTGGACATGAGTAAGTCTTACTATATGAAACAATACAACAATTTATTAAATTAGAGATGTAGGGCGCAGCTCGTCTGGGGAAATATCTCACAGGAAAAAGCTGCCAAATAATAACTCCTTGAAAGATTGTTGAATCTAATCGAATTGAACGATCCGATTTCGACTGAAATGAAGTAGAAATAAGTGTAAAAAAAAAAGAATAAAATATGAACATAAATGAACAGTAAAAATAAATGTATATTACCATAGTATTCAATTACTTGATTAGACCTAATGAGTGACGAAACAGATATACATTGCAAAAGTGGAACGATGTAGGAGCCGAGGAAGACCGAAACCACATTGGTCGTGTTTCATCAGAAGGTGATGTCAGGAGCCCCAGGAACCGGCGAGCGTGCTTGAAAAGAGCTATGAAGGTTACAGAAGCGAGTGAAGTATGTAAGGATAGCGTCTTATGGCGCTCGGTTCTCTCTGCCTATCCCGCAAGGGACTTGGCGTAAAGATATACGTACATACCTAATGAATAAATAGACTTTTTGAAAATATGGACATTTTAATACGGTATACCTTATGAACCGAAAGGAAGCGTGCCAATCCTAATGAATTAGGAATATGGGCAACGTTAGTACTACATAGATTCGATTACTAACCTATAAAATTGAGTGTTATGGGCGAAAAGCGGAGTCAGCAAATTTCTTTTACGTTTAGGTGACGCCCACTTGGTCTACTCAAAAGTTTTCAACTCAACATCCATTTAACATTAATAAAATAAATAGCTATGCATCAAAGCACATTCCGTACAGGCCCCTTCTTGTCCTACTTGCCGATTCAGCGTGCGTATGTAATTTGCAATCCATAGCAGAGAGATAAGCAGTAGGATAACTTAAAAAAAAACCTTTAAGTTCTTTACATTCATCTTTCTGGTTACATTATTCTTAGCGTTTGTAGATAAATTAGTTGCGACTGGTCATTGCAATAAATATGGATATCGCATGTCATACTATAGTCAATAGCTAAAATGCGTTGCTGCGTTTATAATAATTGATCGTATGAGGGGCTACTGTTTAAGGTGAATACTATCCAGTGGGGGAATATACATTGCCTCGGAAAGCCATATTCAAGACTGATTCGAAAAGTTTTCACTCAGATGCCATACATTTTGACCGAATAATTTTCAATTTCGATTCGAATACGGATTTCTGAGTCAATGTGAAACCCCCACAGATCGACTGTTTGATTCCAAATATTGCATTTCATCTAGATTAGTGCTCATCTTTTTCGCACTCGTCGGCAGAACTTGAATCTCTGACGCCTTGGCTAAGCTAAGACGTCGGTATTCTCAAAATGCTCTTAAGTGTTGCGCTTTACCTAATAGGCGAGTGTCGAACAATGGGCGCATGCACGTATTCATTGCTACCTGACTTAAAACCATGAATGGTGGAAATTAATTAGTTTGCTTACGTTTCCTCATTATTAGAACTGCTGATCCTTGCGCAGGCAGCTTTCTCACTCAAAGACTTTTTAACACTCCAGCGCTGGAAAGCTGCTTACTTTACTCAAAGGACAAAATAATTCGTTTTAATTAGGTAGTTATAAATATACTGTAACATTAGATAATTTACTATTCAATAATACTTATATTATTGACAATATCTTTTGTATTAATAAAAATTATATTGGAAAATATAATAATGGTATTCAGCCATGAAAAGTAATACCGCTAGTTTTCGTATACAGCCTAGTGCAAACTTTGTGAGTTTTAACGACGGAAGTCGATATCTTAATATATACACGACGCTAATACGAGTATACGCACGGTGCTGTTCGATGGCTGACAATTTTTTTTATACTACGTCGGGAGGTATACAAACATAAATAAATAAATATTGTCGGACAAATTACACAGCGCCATCTAGCCCCAAAGTAAGCGAAGCTTGTGTTATGGGTACTAGACAACTGATAAACATACGTAAATACATTTTTTTTTTGTAAATACATACTTATTATACGAGTACATAGAAAATACCCAGACCAAGACAAACAGACATGTTCATGCACACAAATGTTTGTACTGTGTGGGAATCGAACCCACGAGCGTTGGTGTCAAAGTAGCGTAACAACGCGTTTCACCACTGCGCCACCGAGCTCGTCATACGGCCCACCTTATGTAAAGCGGGTACCGTAGCCTATTAACGCTTGCGATATATTAAGTATCACTCGCATGATGCCTTCTTACACAGCAACTCCTTGGGAGCTTACTGGTGACCGCACTCACACGCAGGAACACAACAACCCTCTAGGGAGTTGTTACATTGCTGCGGTTTTCTGTGAGGAGTCTGGAGGTACTTCCCCAGACGGGCTGCTTTGATGCGCCCTACCTCTCTTAAAACATCAAGACCAAGACAAACAGACATGTTCATGCACACAAATGTTTGCCTTGTGTGGAAATCGAACCCACGAGCGTTGGTGTCAAAGTCGCGTCATTCACGACTGAGCCACCGAACTCGCCAACTGGCTTAGCGGCGATGCACAGAGTTTTTGAACTGCGCGTAGTTTAAGCAAGATGTGAAACGAACTAACTTGGTGATCTATTTTTTTAGTGACAGAAGCGACTGGTACGTCGAAACGAGGTTTATGATGTCTTCGTCTATTTATGAAGAAATCGTTCACAAACAAACGAGATTATTAAAGATCAGGATTATTAAACCTCCTCTTCTTCTTCGTGGTATCCCGTTTCCTAATCCATTAGGACTGGCGGGGTCCACCACATAAGCTTAAGGAATTCGGCGAAGACACAGATTTTTTTTACATGGAGCGACTGTCGTCAGACCTTCATAACCTAGAGGGAAATACCTTGCTCAATAGGTTCCTTATTTAGTAGGCTATTAATAAACCAGTTACATCAATTGCGCCGTATGCTTGTCTGCCGTTGAAAATTGTATAAAAGAATAATATGAAAAAGAATTAACGGAGCATGTACTATAAGTGTATGTATGTATATCTTCACGCCAGGTCCCTTGCGGGGTAGGCAGAGAGAACTTAGCGCCATAAGACGTGGTCTTTACATACGTCACTGGCTTCTGTAACCTTCATAGCTCTTTTCAAGCACGCTCACCGATTACTGAGGCTCCTGACGTCACCTTCTGATAAAACACGACCAATTTGGTCACGGTAGGTTAGTCTCGGTCTTCCTCGGCTCCTGCATCCTTCCACTTTTGCATTGTATATCTGTTTCGTCATTCTTTCGTCCCGCATTCTTTCTACATGTCCGAACCAACGGAGCATGCCTTTTCTTATCTTAACACCGACACTCTCTTTCAAACCAACTCTTTCTCTCACGTCTTCATTACGAACGCGGTCAGCAAGCGTTATGCCACAAATTTTGCGCAGTGCTCTAAATATAAATGCATATACTATAACTATAAGTGGTTCCTTTTTCAATTTATTGGTACGGACGTACGATTTCTTTATTTAGTTTATATAAAACCCTGCAAAGTCCAAATACGTTAGTTGTTGTACTGCTTAGAGTGTCTACTGTGGTAGGATAGGGGAATACTGTGATGGTATTCTTTTATAAGGAAGATAGAGCAGAAACGTACACGTCGGTCGTAGATAAGGCAATCGACCCAATCGAAATTCTTTAACTACCGCACCGAACAAAAAGGGGGGCGCTATATGACGAAGCCCCTGTTTCTGTTAACGTTGTATCTGAACAGATCGACCGATTTTAAAAACAAGTATTTTAATTTTGTATACAAGTACGTAAGAACAGCAATAAATGTAGAAGCCAGTGAGGTGTGTAAGGGTCGAGTAATGTGCGCTCGGATCATACTGCCTACCCTGCGAGGGATTTGGCGAATTAATTTCAGATAGAAGAATGACGAATTTAACTGAGAAATTATCTCCACCTTTTGAGAGAGGTAGGGCGCGTCAAAGCAGCCTATCTGGAGAAGTACCTCCACCTCACAGAAAACCGCAGCCAAAGAACAACTACCTAGAGGGTTGTTGTGTTCCTGTGTGTGAGTGAGGTCACCAGTAAGCTCCTAAGGAGTTGCTGTGTAAACAGCAGAGGAGGCATCGCGCGAGTGATACTTAATATATTACAAGTGTCAAGGCTACGGTAACTGCTCTACATCAGGTGGGCCGTATGCTTGTATGCCTCCCGACGTAGTATATAAAAAATACACTTTATTGTACCAAAAGAAAAATACATAAAAACAAAACATATAATGCACTAGTACAACGGCGGTCTTATCGCGATGCGATCTCCCAGACAACCTTAGCGTAGAATGAAATTATTCTCCGATTTTTTACTTTGTCGCTGAAATTTATTGGTAACATGTCAATTTTCGATATGCGACGAGAACTACCAATATAATAATAGCTTGCGATTTTAATGGGTTGACAAACATGCCGTGAGACTATTACGGACAGATATATGCGAGAGATATATCTGTGTCAGTGATAGATGAGATGTCTTCGTTAATAGAGGAAATGGCATTCGGATGTTCAAGCAAGGGTGTGTGTAAATCTGCATTAAGATGGCATGAGGAGTTCGGATGTGATGTAGTTGATGAATAATGCAAATAAAATAGGAGATAACATGCCATCCTGAGGCACGCCAGCAGCAGTCGCGAACCAAGAAGAGTACGTGTCCTTAATACGTACTCACTGCTGACGACCATACAGGTAAGAACGAAATCACTAAAGTGCCGAAGGAGATAAATTGTATGTATGTATATTTTCACGGCAGGTCCCTTGCGGCGTAGGCAGAGAGAACCGAGCGCCATAAGACGCGGTCCTTACATACTTCACTCGCTTCTGTAACTTTCGTAGCTCTTTTCATGCACGCTCGCCAGTTCCTGGGGCTCCTGACATATATTAGAGATATATTGATAGAACGTAAACGCTTCAAAAGTTTGTCATAATCAAAAACCTGTTGGTAAATCGATTGGAGAACCAGGTAAGACCATAAAGCTCCATCGGAATGTATTAATAATATTTGTAAGCAATTTGCCTTAAATTGTTGGAGATAATTGCTTACACGGCGTATAATTTAGTTAGGCGTGGAATCGTGGTGATAATAGTAATTGCTTTAACTTTGCGCGGTTTGACCTTTCGGAAGATAAACATTTTAGGCCAAAGTTACAATTTTACTTTAATATTAATTTGTTTGCTGCAAAAGGTGCAGATTCGGTTGGCATTTCCAGTCTCGAAATTGTTGATCAGTGAGTATACATTGTACAAACAGTCTAGCTACGTCAGTTCAACTTCGAGAATGAATTCTCTCGTCGAATCCGACTCTCCAGCGTTTTGAGCAATTTTGACGAGCTCGGTGGCGCAGTGGTGAAACGCGTTGTTACGCTACTTTGACACCAACGCTCGTGGGTTCGATTCCCACACAACACAAACATTTGTGTGCATGAACATGTCTGTTTGTATTGGTCGGGGTATTTTGTACTATGTACGAGTATAATAAGTATGTATTTACAAAAAAAAAAATGTATTTACGTATGTTTATCAGTTGTCTAGTACCCATAACATAAGCTTTGCTTACTTTGGGGCTAGATGGCGCTGTGTAATTTATCCGACAATATTTATTTATTATTATTATTTATTTGTGTACATGAATATATCTGTTTGTCTTGCTCTGCGTGTTTATAGAATAGGTAGGGCGCATTAGTAACAGCAACTACTCCTTAGGAGCTTACTAGTTACCTCAGTCACACGCAGGAACACAACAACCATCTAGCGAGTTGTTATTTGGCTGCGGTTTTCTGCGAGGTGGAGGTACTTTCCCAGACGAGATGTTTTGATGCGCTCTACCTCTCTTAAAAATATTCAGACCAAGACACACAGACATGGTCATGCACGCAAGTGTTTGTCTTGTGTGGGAATCGAACCCACGAGCGTCGGTGTCCCAGTCGCGTTATTCACGACTGCGTCACCGAGCTCGTCGAAGTACTGTTTGAGGAATACTCATCGTATTGCTAGTTCTCTGGTAGATAATGCAATTAGTATAATGTGAAATATCAGGAGAGTTCGTGATGGTAGCAAATTTGGCACTTTCAGCGACATGTAGAAATAGAAAAACGATTTTCCAACATTTTCAATAGTTTTCTGGTAAATAGTTTGCATTGAGCGAGCAACGAGGAAGGTTCGTGTGGTAGCGAATATATCATTAACAGTGATATACGGAAATGGAAAAAATATATTCCCCACTCCCAATAGTTTAACGGTAGAGATTACAATTAACATTAACCAAGCTATCGGGTAAGTTCGTGATAGTGGCGAATATTTCTTTTATAGCAATATATGTAGTAATGGAAAAAAAACGAGTGTAATGTAGACCACACAACCGAAATAAACGTCTTTAGCTCCATAGTGTGATACAGACAATAGGCCTGCACTGTGTCTTACATATACGAAACTTAACTCGCTATGAGAGAAAGAAAATGTGTGCTTGCAAATCTCTCTATTGCCCCTACAGTAATATACGAAACGTAACTCTCTCTCTTTCTATATTCACTAACTTATATCTCCCTCTCACATTCCCTTCACATACGAAACGTAGCTCTCTCTCTTTTTCTATCTTCACTAACTTATATCTTTGTCTCAACTTCCGTTCGCCTCGCCTGAGCACACTTTTCGTAACGCTCTCGAATTAGAATTAACTTGGCCATTTCAAGCAATATTAGTGCTTCAATAATCATTAATAATGTTTGAAATAAAATAAATTAATAACAATCAAGTAAGGTTACATAAAAGGTTGAACAAATAGGACATTCCGAGTTCTCGTGAACGCAAATCGAAAAAAGAAATATTCAAAGCGCATACCTGAGTTCAATCATGTAACGTTCAAAGTAACTTTGAAATTTTCACTTTGACTTAATTTACTGGAATACCTTACCTTTATGTCTGCTATTTGCAATATTTAAATGCACGTACATTTTTTGTATATATGTATATATATATATATTTATAGGTATGTTTGTGTTTACACGTGTGCATCTTTTTAACAGCATTTTTTATGTAGAACGCGAATCTAGAAGGATTTAGGAGCCAAATAGGCCGATTCTACTAAAAAACTGCAACTGCACTCCAGGGCGGCGTGTGTCAAAATGCGTACATTTTGACGTTTCGTTAATGTCGCTGCTGTCAGATCGCTTAACAAAACGTCAAAATATACGCATTTTGACACACGCCGCGCTGCAATACTGTTGTGTACAATGTTGCAGTTTTTTAGTAGAATCGGCCTAAAGGAAGGACTGGACTTACCTACCATGACCAAACTGATCGTGGTTTTATCAGAAGGTGATGTGCTATGCCTCTTCTTATTTTAACACCGATACCCTCATTTCCATAAAATAAATACTGCGTAAAAACATCCGCAATGAACGTTCTCTAGTTTTGAAATCGATTCAAAAGATCGTTTTAATGCTTGCGTGACTAGCTCGTATATAATTAGAAATTATTCGGTGATTTAGTTGTTACAAGGTTTACCGACAAATCGCCGACAAACGATACAATCTAAGTGATGTTAATTTTACGGTTTTCATATTAAATCTAAATACCCTTGTAATTTTCTACAACGCCAAATGAAAAAGTCGCTGACGTAAGCTATTACAATAGCTTAAAGAAATAATAGAGAGACAAGCTTTAGAGTGTCAAAGTAAAAATTATAATAGGCATGCTCCGTTTGGAAGTGCAGAAGCAATGCAGGGAGAATGATTGAAACAGACATACAACTCGAAAGTAGAGTAGAACTTTTTTTTTTCAATATATTTCTATATTCAATTTTTAATATTAATTAAAATTGATAAATTCTTCACCAGCACAGATATTATGATTCTGTCATAAAAGGTTACAGCAGCATTAGGGGCCATCAAATTAATGTGCCATTACAATACAGTATGTAAATTGGGCTTTTAGGGACAAAGGGTGGAATTATGAGGGGTGAAATAATATCATTATTTTGTTGCTTTGTTCGCTTGCTGACTTCTAAGCACATATGCTATTGTATATTTATATTTTTATGGATATTAATTTTAATATATTTTTTTAGTAAATACACATATAGATAAAAATACAAAGCGAATTTCAATCTTCTTAGTGTTTATTGTCGAGTCCGCTAATTAACCCTAAGGATTTGGCGACGGCGATTTTTACATGGAGCGACTGCCGTGAGACCTCCTCAATCCAGAAGAAAAACCAGACCTTAGATAAGGTCACACATGTTTGGAAAATATAACTTCTTGATCGTGCGGGATTACTCACGATATTTTTCCTTCACCGCCGAGCAAGTGATAATTACATATATGTACATGAATTCTAATTTAGTGGTACATGTCAATGTTCGATCCGGCGACTAGTTGGTCAAAACGCCAGTTCTTTTATATTGGTCAATCATTGCTCATCGAAGGAATTGGAAAAAGTGAATTTATGAGGAAGCACGAAGACCTTCACATACCAAGGGGGAAAAACGGGTTGCACTCCGGGAGTGCCGGCAGAAGTGAAAACATGAACATTTAACGTTGTGCACTTTTTAATATTTTGGAATGGTTACGGAATAATTTCGCACGAATTGCTTTATTTATCAGTATAAAAATTACTATCATGTATGTGGTAAAATGCAATATTCATTGATTGCGCTATTGCTTTACATTAAAAAGTTTATCTCTCAGAAAAATCTACTTTCATCCATAATTTGAACGACTCTTTCACCATCATCATTACCAGCTTCATCATCGCCAATCTCTAAAACTCAAACACACACGCACACTCGCGCAAGTGCCCTGCGCCCCTTAAACCAAACAGCGATGTTGATAAACTACGTTGAACGAAACGCGTAAGCGTCAAGAATTTCATGGCGCTTACAACGTTTTGGTCGCGAGAAAATAATGCCCCATGAACGATCTAGCGCTTCATGTTTTAATTGTTTATTTAGAGGTAACTAATATTTTAGCGCTGCAGTGAACTTAAGTTCTAATCCTCACCAAAATCTTACGGTCAGGGTCACGTGTCATGACGCGAGTTAAACATTTTTTACTCATCCCAAAAAGTGCACAACGCCGCTAAAGAAGTTTCCACTTCAATAATAATAGGGGAAATGATAGATATTTAAACAAATTAGAAAGACCAACTACCAAAATGGAACTAGTTTCATGCAGCCCTCATCATATGGCAATAAAAATATACAATCATATCCCAAATGATATAAAAAATATGAAAAAACCGTCCCTATTTAATAAATACCTAAAAACTTTCCTCTTACATAAGTGTTTCTACGATATATCTGAATTCTTCGATGACTAATCCATTGAGCGGAACGCATTGACTTCTTTATAAAGTCTATAAAGTGAAAAGTGTGATAGATATAGTACTATTTAACTAAATATTTAAGTAAAACGGTATCTAGATGCCTATAATGTTTGCTGTGCCCATACTGGGTGTCACGTGTACCATATTATTGTTATGTAACATCTTTGTAATAACTTGCGACCTGCAATAAAAATCTGAAATCTAAAGGAAATAATTACGTATTTAAATAAAAATATTCATCCAAATCGTAAGATCAGATATACAATAATTGCTTGTTTCAAGTAATAAGATAACATATCGTTTAATGTTTATCAATGACATCTACTGTTTGTACTTGAAATAGAAGAAACCAGAACCAATGTAAGGATAACGGTTGATGATAAAGTGTTGGTACAAGTGGATGAGATTGTATATCTTGAATGCCCTTTCAGTAGGGATGGAAAGTATATCGCAGTTTTTTTTATACAAGTCGAGAGGCATTCAAGCATACGGCCCACCTGATATAAATCAGTTACCGTAGCTTATTCACACTTGTAATATATTACGTATCACTCGCACGATGCCTTCTCTGCTACTTACACAGCAAATCCTTAGGAGCTTACTGGTGACCTCACTCACACACAGGAACACAACAACCCTCTAGGAAGTTGTTATTGGCTGCGGTTTTCTGTGAGGTGGAGGTACTTCGCCAGACGGGCTGCTTTGATGCGCCCTACCTCTTTTTAAACATCCAGACCAAGATAAACGGACACACAAATGTTTGTCTTATGTGGGAATCGAATCCACGAGCGTAGGTGTCAAAGTCGCGTCCGTCACGACTGAGCCACCGAGCTCGTCAAAATGTGCGATGTGGAACGACGACTGAGTGCTCGGAATAATGTGAATGGAGCGTTGGGAAAACTTCTTGGCTGTAAAAACGAAAGTGGGATAGACGCAGTCGAAATGCGAGCGTTGAGCAAAACTTGTGCCGCAACGGTTGTAGACCGCGTTCGAAATGGCGATGAAAGAAACAGAGTTGGTTTGAAAGAGAGTCTTATAATTTCACGCCAAATCCTTTGCGGGGTAGGCAGAGAGAACCGAGCGCCACATGGCTTGGTCGTTTCACTACTTACTCGCTTTACAGAACATTCACAGCTTTTCGCATGCACCGGTTTCTAAGGCTACTGACATCACCCTTGGAGAAAACACAAGCAATTTGGTCATAGTAGGTGTTTTTGGCCTTCTTCGGTTTCTACATTCTTTTGCTTTCTGTAGAGTTCTTTTCTTCTTATGAACATGACCAATTTGGTCATGGTAGGCGACATTCGGACTTCCTCAGCTCTTACGTTTTTCTCCTTTCGTGTTGCATATCTATTTCGTCATTCTTTCATGCCGCATTAATTATATGATTTATATCTTACCAACGAGAAAAAAATCTTGGTGATTCATAACCTATTACGCTTGCTATCCTGCTGGTGTTGCATAAGCTATTATAATTGCTTACCATCAAGCACGTTGCGTGCATAAGCAGTGATAGGCTTTTTGACCAAATGGTCGCCGTTTCGAATCCTGGCATGTGCCACTAAATTCGTGTTGTCAGATTTATATACATATCTATTTGTCATTATCACATGCTCGGTGAAGGAAACATCGTGAGTAGATACGCACGTCCAAGAAATTATATTTCGAACTAGCTGTGCCCGCGACTTCGACCGCGTGGAATTTAACAAAAAAGTTATTGTTCAGTTCGTAGAGTTTACGATAACTTATTAATAAGCAGAGTAAAATAGTGAACAGTAAAATAATAATAGATATATATTATGTACTTCGTTCGCGCGGAATAGTTATTTTCAGGAACACCGTTCCTATATGTTTGTCTGTGCGTTAGTCAATGCGTTTATCTGTGCGTTTGTCTGTCGCTTATGAAACATGGTCAAAATGGCCGAGAAATAAAAAAAAACAATTGAATTGTTATATAATTGACGCGCCAGGTGTTCCTCTGGCAATGCAAGCTTGCGCATTTTCAACTGGTTTTATTATTTATTTATATTAATAAAAATAAATAAAATTTCTAAAATAAAAGTAAGCCTAAGTTTCTCCTTATTATATCAGCTATCTGCCAGTGAAAGTCCTGTCAAAATCATTCCAGCCCTTTCAAGGATTAGCAAACAAACAGACAGACAGACAAAAATTGTAAAAATATTCATTTTGGTATAGGTACGTTGTATACTCGTACATCCATATGCACTTAGTAAAAAGCGGTTATAATATTACAAGCAGACACTCCAATTTTTTTTTATCTGTATAAAAAACGTGTGACCTAGGAAAGGTCAGGTTTTCTCTCTAGATTGAGGGGGTATTACGGCAATCGCTCCATGTAAAATCAGAATGTTCGGCAAATCCTTAGTATTAAGTAGCCCCCCCCCCCCCCCCCAATCCTAATGGAAAAGGGATAACGCTAGGAAGAAGTTGCCAAGCACGTTGCCTACGCTCGTATTCCAACTTTGTGTTAAAATATAAAGGTTAATCTAGTAAAAGCGTGTTAAAATATTACCGACGCCGTAAGATAATTAATCATTTTTCTTCAATTCGTTCCATGTCTGCGCCGAGTCGACTAATCAGAGGAGATTAAAGAAAAGATACGGCCTCGACTTAATTGAAAGAAAGTGGAATATAAAAGATTTGATAAAGCTTCAAATCTTACTTTTTTGAAGTGAAAACTTCTTTAGCGGCGTTGTGCACTTTTTGGGATGAGTAAAAAACGTTAAACTCGCGTCAGGACACGTGACCCTGATGTAAGATTTTGATGAGAATTAGAACTTATGTTCACTGCAGCGCTAAAACATTAGTTACCTCTAATTAAACAATTAAAACATGAAGCGCTAGATCGTTCATAGGGCATTATTTTCTCGCGACCAAAACGTTGTAAGCGCCATGAAATTCGTGGCGCTTACGCGTTTCCTTCAATGTAGTTTATCAACATCACTGTTTGGTCCGCATGTTCAAGTTTTCACTTCTGCCAGCACTCCCGGAGTGCAACCCGTTTTTTTTTAATACAACGTTGAGAGGTATATACTTAAGCATACAGCTCACGTGATGTAAAGTGTTTACCGTAGCCTATGAACACATACAGCACAATTAATACGCAAAAGTTTACTGGAACACAATATCACTTCAGGGAGCTGTCATTTGGCTGCGGTTTTCTGTTAGGACCATTTTCTACAGTGCGCTACTTCTCTTAAAAATTAAAAAATAGGCGTGTACCTATTTTTCTATACTACGTCGGGAGGTATACAAACATACGGCCCACCTGATGTAAAGCGGGTACCGTAGCCTATTAACGCTTGCGATATATTAAGTATCACTCGCGCGATGCCTCCTCTGCTGCTTACACAGCAACTCCTTGGGAGCTTACTGGTGCCCTCACTCACACACAGGAACACAACAACTCTCTAGGGAGTTGTTAATTGGCTGCGGTTTTCTGTAAGATACTTCCCCAGACGGGCTGCTTTGATGCGCCCTACCTCTCTTAAAACATGCAGACCAAAAAAAACAGGCATGTCCATGCACACAATTGTTTGCCTTGTGTGGGAATAGAACCCACGAGCGTTGGTGTCAAAGTCGCGTCATTCACGACTGAGCCACCGAGCCTATGTTACCTATGTTTTTAACACTGCTATGTGTTTTACATAAATACGCTCTCGTAAGAGATAATATTTCTTGGAACGTATTATAATGGGTACGATGGGCTGTGTTTTGAGTTGTTCTACATTATGCCAACATCCTCGTTTTACAATCGCACGGCTCGCCAACGGCTGGGAATTTATCCCCATACACTGGAATCGCAATGGTGGCGTACTGTGCTGTTCCAGAGAAGTTTTCTACCGAGAACTAGTACGCTGCGGAATGAGCTCCCAGCCGCGGTTTTTCCAAGGTACTACAGCATGGAGTTCTTCAAGAAATGCGTGAAGAGGTTTTTTAGAGGGTCGGCAATGCATGAGTGCCACCCCTGGTGTTGCAAATGTCCATAGACTACGGTGACTGTTTACCGTCAGGAAGACCGTATGCTTGATTGCCACCTTAGTGGTATAAAAAAAAATTAAAGCATCCCGACTGGGGAAGTACGTCCAACATACAGAAAACGGCAGCCAAATAACAATTCTCTGGAGTATTGTTCTGTTTCTGCGAGTGGGTGAGTTTACCATTTAAAATGGTAAGGCGTTGCTGTATTTCTAACAGGGGTAGCAACTCGCGAGCGATACTTCCTGTACCGCAAGCGTTCATAGGCTATGGTAACCACTCTACATCAAGTGAGCCTGTTTAAAAAAAGCCGTCAAGTACGTGTCCGACTTGCGTAAAATATATTTCCGTAAAATATATTTTCGAAAATTAACATCGCTAATTTTTTTTTCTGTTGTACAAACAAATTTACGGTTTTCGATTTTTTCCTTTACTTGTGCTATTACCTTGCTTCTTATCCAATTAAATGATTCTAAGTCAACGGGAAGTACCCTAAAGATTTTGGGTACTTTGATTCCCTTGCCAGTGTCAAAATATGCGGCATAAACGTCCCGTTTATAGCTATAGGCGGCCATATCTTTTGATTGCGTTGACTTAGAAGTTTGAGTTTTTCACTGCTCGAAGGGATTGCAGACCTGAGTATTTGATATTAATTTCAGCTTGATAGTTCCATCCGCCCCTGAGAAAAACGGCCTTGACAGACGGACAACAAAGTGATTCTATAAGGGTTCCGTTTTTTGTGTGTCATTTTAAGGTACGGAAACCTAAAAACGTCGATATTTCGAGGTCGGTGACACAGTGGTTATTAACGCTACTTTGACTTACTCGTGAATCTAATTCCCACACAAGATAAACATTTGTGCGCATGAACATATCTGTTTGTGTTGGTCTGGATGTTTTCGTTGTATAATAAATATGTATTTAAAAAAGTATTTATATACATTTGTTTGTCAGTTTGTCAGTTGTCTAGCACCCATAACACAAGCTTCGCTTACTTTGCGGGCTCTATGGCGCTGTGTAATTAAAAAAAAAAAAAATGAGTGCGTGTACGCGCCCGAGAAGTTATACTTCTTTGGCATCATTAAATAATCATATTTTAATTTATATCAATAAATAATATATACGGATAGTTAACCTCAATTATATTGGCACTTGAAAAAATATATAAGCACAATTATCACTTGATTTAAAGTAGGTACTAATGTAAGGAACCCTAAGCAACGGCGAGCGTATATAAAAAGAGATGATGATTGTAATTCCTAGGAGATATGAAGTTTCGTTGGATTAAAATTAAAAGCGTAATTCTAAGTAATAGGCATATGTTTAATGGAATGTACACTGCGACAAGTAGTAATTAAGTAATAAATAGTTATTAAGTAGCGTGGCCGAAATCTGAATTATACGTCAATTTCGTGAAGATTACCTAAGTGTGCAAGAGAAGGGAATACTTCTGTCAATGTCACTCAAAAGCCAAAAGAGTATTGTTTTTTTTTATGTATATATGGCAATAGTGTTGCTACTTTATGCCAGTGTCAAAGTCTTCAGTTTAGAACTATTTGAAAATCTAACCTGTTTTTCTAACTCTATGTTCCACTTCAGGAACTGTGCTGAAAAAATACTTGGGAAGGGTACCTAGACCCAATCAATCCAATTTAAATACTACCCGTAAAACGATAGTGATTTTTACAAGGTTTTCTTGATGAACTTATTCACGTCTCCCAAAAAGTGCATAAACGTGTTATATTTGAGTTTTATCATTACTGTATAATTTTACTAGCACTTGTGTTACAGAATACTATCGAAATTGTCACACAAAACTAATTTTTTACTGAATTGTAAAAATTTCAAGTAA
This sequence comes from Pyralis farinalis, assembly GCA_947507595.1. Lineage (NCBI taxonomy): Eukaryota > Metazoa > Arthropoda > Insecta > Lepidoptera > Pyralidae > Pyralis > Pyralis farinalis. The sequence continues at coordinate 8,155,036 of OX382263.1, forward strand.
AACAACAATGTCACTCGTCAAAAGCGCGGGAAGAAGTCCTTGAGTGCAAACGTCAAATACAAATACCATAGACGTCGTGAAAGTGACATCTGTCAATATAAGTATAATACATTTTATTTTGTCAATACCATGACACATTTAATCTCAATATGCAACTAACATCAAAGTGAAAAGTAAGCAGTTGGGTAAACGTTAAAAATAACACACAACAGGAATCGAAGCACGTGGATTTTCTCCACAGATGTTATATACAGGAATTGAATGTAAAAAAAGGGATGTATATGCATATGGACCGTGTCTTATGGCTTTTGGTTCTCTCTGCCTACTCCTCAAGGGACCTGGTGTGTAAATAATACGCATATTTTTCAGTCCAAGACCCTGAAGACATTTTGAAGAGTTTCGAGGATATAACGTCGCCCTGTCTTACACATTTTTCTTCGCGTAGCAGCTACATCAACTACCTGATTCTTCGAACAGCACGTGCGGCGAAGTTGAACTTACTGGCAAGTTTATTTATGTGTGTGGTTGGGAGACTCTGTGATTTAGAGTCTACTGTAACTCCTAGAAATATAGATGGCTCTATAAGACAATTATAATAACTGAAAAAGTAATGAAACATAAATCATATTTGTTTCATAGGCGTTGCGAAATGCGTACCGATTATATACTCCAGCGCAGTAATTTATGTTTATTGTTTTGTAGAGTAAGTAATGACGTCATTAAGCTAAGCCTTACAGCTCACAGTAACTTTAATGGCGGCACCGTGTATGTTTCCATCAACAGTTTCATTATTGCAAATAAGTATAAATTGTTTACGATTGTCTGCATCGTTAACTTTGATATACTCTAGTTAATACTGACATTAGTATTAGTAATGGATTCTAAACGAATTAAGTTAGTCATTACCCGACTGCGACAATAAGTGCGGGGTATGTGTCGCAGTGGTCAAATGTTTAAATTACTTAAACATTTGATCAATTTAAGTAATTGATCAGGAACACCGTTCCTATATGAAATCTATATGTTAGTCTGTGTGTGCGTTTTTTTTCGAATATACGATTTTTGACTTCAGATTTCGATTCAGCATAAAAAAATAGAATTGGAATGTTCAGGAACACCGTTCCTATCTCTTAAGGAACATGGTCAAAATGGCCGACAAATTAAAAAAAAGAATAATTTTGAATTGTTATATAATTGACGAGCCAGGTGTTCCTCTGGCAATGCAAGCTTGCGCATTCTCAACTGGTTTTATAATGACTTAAATGGATCAATTGTTTAAGTTATTTAATCAAGTGTCTATTATTAGTATATATAATTAAGTAGCAGTGATAGCTTAGTAGGTAAGGAACTGGACTATTAACTAACAGGTCCCCCGGTTCAAATCCTGGCATGTATATCTGTAATTATCACCTGCTCGGCGGTGAAGGAAAACATCGTGCGGGTACGTTCAAGAAATTACAATTAAAATATATTTCCAAAGACGTGTGACCGACCCTAAGAAAGCTGTGAGTTTTGATATGTGTTGAAGGTCTGATCGCAGTAGCTTCATATCAAAATCGGCATCTTCGCCAAACCCTTAGGCTTAGGTAGCGGGGGTCCGCTTTTGCCAATGATAATGAATCGGGAAACGATATAACGCTAAGACGAAAGATTTAAGTTATTTAATCAAATCTCCAAGAGATTTGATCATCTCCAAGTAGTTTGATCAAATCTCAAACGATATTATAATCTCTACCCAAAGAGCTCGGCGGCTCAGTCGTGAAAGACGCGACTTTGACACCAACGCTCGTGGGTTTGATTCCCACACAAGACAACCATTTGTGTGCTTGAACATGTCTGTTTGTCTTGGTCTGGATGTTTTATGAGAGGCAGGGCGCATCAAAGCAGCCCGTCTGGGTAAGTAACTCCACCTAACAGAAAACCGCAGCCAAATAACAACTCCTAATGGGTTGTTGTGTTCCTGCATGTGAGAGTCACCAGTAAGCTCCTAAGGTGTTGCTGTGTAAGCAGCAGAGGAGGCATCGCGCGAGTGATATATTTTATAAGCGTTAACAGGCTACGGTAACTGCTTTACATCGGGTGGACCGTATGCTTGTATGCCTCCCGACGTTGTATAAAAAAAATGTGCCATTCAATATTAATGTATGATCTTTAGCGTTCCATACTCAAAGGGTATGAAACCACATTATTAAGGCTCCACTGTCAGACCACCTATCTGTCCGTCTATCAGTCATTGGACTGTAATCTGTAAAAGCTTAAAATTATCACAAAACGTACAGCAATATGGCCGCTTTAACAACACTTAAAATTGAAACAAACACAGGCTGCGGTAACTACATAACAGCCTTTGTGCTTGTTTGTCGTCTGAGTATACTATGTTTTTTATATACTCGTACAAGAAACCTGCTTTTTCGGCAGTTTTTCTACTAAAACTTATTGTCCTTTTTAGGGTTCCGTACCCAAAGGGTAAAACGGAACCCTATTACTGAGGCTCCGCTGTCCGTCCGTCAAACATCTAATAGATAAATGATGTCCTTTGTCTATTAGATGTTTGGCGAAGTGTGACCTTTCTGGGCGATTGTTTTTACATGCCGATATGTGTTCCTGAAATCGTTTTTAGGGTTCCGTACCCAAAGGGTAAAACGGAACCCTATTACTGAGGCTCCGCTGTCCGTCCGTCCGTCCGTCCGTCTGTCACCAGGCTGTATCTCATGAACGGTGATAGTTAGACAGTTGAAATTTTCACAGATGATGTATTTCTGTTGCCGCTATAACAACAAATACTAAAAAATGGAATAAAATAAATATTTAAGGGGGCTCCCATACAACAAACGTGATTTTTTTGCTCATTTTTGCTCGATATTGATAACGGCAAAAGGTAGACGCTTGAAATATTCACAGAATATTTAGTTATATATTCACTATAAGAATAAATAATTAAATTAAAATAAAACAAATATATAAGGGGGGCTCCCATACAATAAACGTGATTTTTTTGCCGTTTTAATAGATAATGGTACGGAACCCTTCGTGCGCGAGTCCGACTCGCCCTTAACCGGTTTTTGTTTTTGTTTCTGCTTTTATTTTTTTTACTTTTTATGATTTCAATTTTTTTCGACGCACGTTGCTCATCGAAAAACACAATATAGATTGCCTACTAGTACATCTCTCTCTTGACCGGTTTCTTAAATCTTTTCTGCCTTCGTGTCATGCCAAGATGTGAATAATTTATGAAACATAGTTGAATGGCTTCACTGTAAACAAACTGGCTTCGATAATTGTCAATCGGGAATTAGATTAGTCACAAATTTTAGTCAAAGGGAAAATTAACCGACGCTTGCGTGGGACGGCGCGCAAAATGCATGACTTGAATTTTAATAGCGGATCAAACTATTGACATAGAAGAGATATATAATATATATATGTATATATACCTATTTGGAATACTGGCCAGAAATACTTTGACTAACTTTAAAAAATAGAGCGTTCCCGCTTGCCGAAAATAATAATAAGCAATACGCCAGTCAGCACAGCTCGGACAGTGACACGCTAATTGTAAGCGATGCACATTTAAGGGTACATACATAAACCAAAAAATCGTTTGACTACGCATGAAGACACACCGCGTTCACTAAAACGTTGCGTTTTGGCGCCTAAATATCTCTGAGCCTATACTGACCAATCGGAGAATATTTTAACCAATCAGCCGATTAGTGCCGCGATCTTGATCCGCGAACTAGCCAATAAGAGGGAGCTCAGTGGTGCAGTGATTAGAAAACTCTACTTTGACACTGACGCTCGTGGGTTCGATTCTCACACAGAACAAACATTTGTCTACATGAACATGTCTGTTTGTCTTTGTCTAGATGTTTTAAGACAGGTAGGGTGAATCAAAGCAACCTGTTTGTTTGTACCTCCACCTCAGAAAACGGCAGCTAAATAAGAATCCACTAGAGGGTCGTTGTGTTTCTGTAAGTGAACGAGGTCACCAGTAACCTCCTATGGAAGTGCTGTTGCCAGCAGGGGTGGAAGTGAGAACTTCCTGGAGGCTTCTGGTGGTCCTGCGAGTGAGTGAGGCTATCAGTTAGCTCCTAAGGAGTTGCTACGTTAGCAGCAAATGTGGCATCGCGCGAGTGGTACTTAACTTACTGCAACCGTTCATAGGCTATTGTAACCTCTTTGCATCATGTGGGATGTATACTTGTATATCTTCCGACGTTGTACAATATGTGGAAGATAAACCATGTATTGTAGGTATTCACGGCTTCGTGTATAGTTGGTCATATGTTTAATAGATTCAGGCGTTATTTTGCGAAAGTCAAATTTACATACAATTTGATCTAACCTGCTTTGTGTGCTTCCGCCACTAATTAGTTCATGCGGCCTAGCGCCGGCCGGCACCCACCCACTACTGTTAGTACGTGCTACATGCCGACGCTGCCATGGCTGCTCCGGTAGTCTCTGTCTCGGATGCTGCGGTCGTCCGCCATCTGGAACTGAATCCGCGTGCCCCCACCACACCGTCGCTGCCACGACTGGCCTGGTCGTCGCTGCGACACCTGTTTCGCCTCTCCACGAGGCATCATCAGGCGTTGTAGACGTTAATCGTAAAAATAACATGCTACAAGTGACAAATCCATCGCAGTGCCGTCCCTTATATTGAATTGAGGGTGGGGGTGGATGGTGTGATCATATATTTGTTTACCTTCCGGCACGGTGTAGAAAAAAACGTTCGTAAATAAAATAAGCTTACCTGTTCTAGTACTTGCAGAAGGTAACTTTATAGTCGATCGTATTTGATTGATTCAAACAAGAATACTTTGGCCCATATGTTTTACCTGAAACAATTATACAAAACTTTTAATTTTCGAGTTTCCCCAAACATAGTATAAATCCAACCTTATGCACTCTAATGCAGAGTCTAAATTCCATTGTGTAATTGTCTATCCGTCTGGCCAAGGCCAACTATAAAGTTGAGGTCTTACTCCTAGCGAGGAGACGTAAATATGTATTTAAATGAATGCTTTTTTGCGATCCACACTACGCTACCGAGAACAAAATGCCTACGCTGTGAGTCTGTATCTTCTTCTTATTTCAAGCGTTATCCCATTTTCTAATCTATTAGGATTAGCTGAATCCGTCATATAAGCCTAAAGATTTAGCGAAGATACTGACTTTAATATGGAGCGACTGCCATCAGGCCACAATGGCCAGGGAAAATCGGAATCTGAAAAACGGATCTTTCGGATAAAAATCATTACTTGTCATCAACACGTCGTACATGTTTAAAAATATCAAATCTAATTGTATTTTATTAATTTCCCACAGCTTCGGTTTTACTTTATTACCAGCCTTTCTAAAATGATAATGGCGAAGAAAAAATCCGAAGCAATATCAAATAAATTATTTCAAACATTCGAATTCACAAGTAAAAGTTAATATAAAAAACGTAATTTTTACAATCTTACACTCCCGCTGTCAATAAAACCGCATCTTTCCACGGTTTTCATTTAAGTCCTCGGTAACGAAGGCTCAGGAATTTAAAGTTCAAATTGCGACGTGTTAAGCACACTTAAATCGTTTTGAACACGAATTAACATGTTTATATATGACTCTGAGGAAATAGGTAAGAGTCATTCTCGCTTAATATAGTAGCAGTCCTACACCTGAAGGGATTGCTTTACGCAATTGTTGACACAAATGCCTTTATACCCCCCTGCAAGATTCATAGAAGGGTACTGTGTTTAACATTCTATATTTTGACGAGCTCGCTGGCGCAGTGGCGGAACGCGCTGTTACCTTACTTTGACACTGACGCTCGTGAGTTCGATTTCCACACAGGGCAATCATTTGTGTGCATGAACATATCTTGGTCTGAGTGTTTTTAAGAGATCTGGGGAGCGTTAAAGCAACCCGTCTGGGAAGACCTCCACCTCACAGAAAACCGCAGCCAAATAACAACACCCAAGAGGGTAGTTGTGTTCCTGCGTGTGAGTGAGGCCACCAGTAAGCTCCTAAGGAGTTCCTGTGTAAGTAGCACAAGAGGCATCGTGCGGGTGTAACTTAATATATTACAAACATTTATTGGCTACGGTAACTGTTTTATATCAGGTGGACCGTATGCTTGTATGCCCCCTGACGGAGTATAAAAAAAAACGTGTGCGTCTCGGGATGCCCGATAGAAGTGAGTGAAAAGGTCACCAGTAAGCTTTTAAGTACTTGTGTTAGCAGCGGAGGAGGCATGGCGAGAGTGATACTTAAAGTCTTACAAGCGTTCATATGCTACGGTAACCGCTTTACATCAAGTGGGCCGTATGCTTGTATGCCTTCCGACGTTGTATTAAAAAAATCTATCTAACGCCGTATGCATGTGTATATATATTGGAGGGTTGTACCATGTTCAATATATATTTCCACAATACCCTTTAAAAAAGAAATCACACCCATTCACCTACCAAATATCTTTACTACAGTGAGTAGATAGTAAACTGACCAGTATAACGTAATCCCTGAATAAAAGGACGCTTGAAAAGGGTCCAATATTTTACCGATATTTTTCGCCGTGAAAGAGGGTGATTCCGCGTACCGAAGATGATTTTCAATTTCCATTCACCTTTTATTTAGTATCAGTAACCGTTCTTTAAAAAAAATGCATCCTCAAGATAATTTTACCTTTAGTTCCTACATCTTTTCTCATTATATATCTGTTACACTCAAACCATGACCAAATTGGATATGTTTTATCAGAAGTGTCAGAAGCCCTAGATCCCGACGCGAGTGCGTGAAAAGAGCTATAAATGTTAAATAAATATTGTCGGACAAATTACACAGCGCCACCTAGCCCCAAAGTAAGCGAAGCTTGTGTTATGGGTACTAGACAACTGATAAACATACGTAAATACATTTTTTTTTGTAAATACATACTTATTACACATAGAAAATACCCAGACCAATACAAACAGACATGTTCATGCACACAAATGTTTGTACTGTGTGGGAATCGAACCCACGAGCGTTGGTGTCAAAGTAGTGTAACAGCGCGTTTCACCACTGCGTTGATCGCGTCCTATGGCGCTCGGTTCTGTCTGCCTAACTCCTAAAAGACCTGTATATACATATTTGTTATTCTTTTCTCATGCATTCTTCCAAACCAAAGGAGCAAATCTTTTCTTATATAGATACTATTAGTTACTCTTTTTCAGACCTAAATTTTGCGAAACGCTCGCATCTGAACCGAGTTATTTTACGTCCATGCTGCTGTTTCTGCCATATCCAGCTCTTGCTCCTTTATATTAGCATCAACACCGCGTTGTGTATAGTGAGTTGTGCATTCTAGCTCTAGTTTTGGAAAAGATAATATTGAATCTTATAATTTGTTTATAGATCTAATTGTTCTTTTTTAATCTACCTTATCAATCTTACAACAAATTTTCTCAGTATGTCTGTACCACGTCAGCCCTTAATCATCCCATGGCAGGGTATCCTTTCAACCGAAGGGGTTTAGAGCATACTCCACCACGCTGCTCAAATGCGGATTGGCCAGTGATTTCAAGCCGCCAGAGGTTCACTAACTTAGCTTAACGACTGTTATCTATCGGTAACAGCCGGGACCTACGGCTTAACGTGTCCTCCGAAGCACAGAGAAACTCGAGATAGATAAACCCATCCATAGACCGGCTGCGATTGACGTTGCTTAACCTGCGTTTTCTGATAGAACGATACGCCATCGAGCCCTGTACAATATGTTTGTACAATAACAGTAATATCAAATTATTTTGTTAAATATATATGGATGTCTGGATAAAACAATATAAATAAATAAAAAATAAACTTTCCGATTGTAATTAGGGTTATGGATAAAAACTAGTAAAAAATTAAATACCACTAAGTACGTACCACTTAAAGTAATTTGACTGAAAAAAAAAAGCTACTTAAGAAAAACTATTTAAAAAACTCTCTAAAGATACATTTACTCTTCGTTTATCCCAAAATGTTTAAAAAATAAATGTCCACCCGTGCGAAGCCGGGGCGGGCCGCTAGTAGAGCATAAACTTAAACTTAAAAAGTTTTTCTGTTTACTGCACATTCGTCGGTCTAGTCTTCTTCGGTGCTATCTCCTAACGGAGGTTAGCGATCATTTTAACTTTTGAGACGGTTGCCCCAATCTGGTACTCAGCCAGTCACCAATCTCTGAGATTTCGAAGCCAGGATGTGCGTCTTCGGCCAGGAGGTCAACGGCCGTGTATCATTCCCTGGATTATAAGTTGACGCATTTCGCATTATATGCCCCATAGCTTCCTGATTCCCACAGTCTTTGCGCATTCTCTGCAGAATAGTTTCATTTCTGACTCGATCCGTCCAGAGTATTCTAATCATTCTTCTGTATACTCACATTTCGAAAACTTCCACCCTTTTGCACATGGTCTGCGTAAGGTCGAAACCTCCATACAGGAGAACAGAGAACACATAGCATCGCACTGATCGGCATTTGCGGTTGTTCATAAAAATTGGCCAAGTGCGAGTCGGACTCGCGCACGAAGGATTCCGTACCATTATCTATGAAAACGGCAAAAGAATCACGTTTGTTGTATGGGAGCCCCCTTAATATTTATGTTATTCTATTTTTTAGTATTTGTTGTTATAGCGGCAACAGAAATACATCATCTGTGAAAATTTCAACTGTCTAACTATCACGGTTCGTGAGATATAGCCTGGTGACAGACGGACGGACGGACTGACAGCGAAGTCTCAGTGATAGGGTTCCGTTTTACCCTTTGGGTACGGAACCCTAAAAATAGCCAATATTAAATTAAGAGAGTGATTATAAAAAATCGGCCAAGTGCGAGTCGGATTCGCGCACGAAGGGTTCCGTACCATTATTTATAAAAACAGCAAAAAAATCACGTTTGTGGTATGGGAGCCCCCTTAAATATTTATGTTATTCTATTTTTTAGTATTTGTTGTTATAGCGGCAACAGAAATACATCATCTGTGAAAATTTCAACTGTCTAACTATCACGGTTCGTGAGATACCGCCTGGAGACAGACGGACGGACGGACGGACGGACGGACAGCGAACTCTCAGTGATAGGGTTCCGTTTTACCCTTTGGGTACGGAACCCTAAAAATAGCCAATATTAAATTAAGAGAGTGATTATAAAAAATCGGCCAAGTTCGAGTCGGATTCGCGCACAAAGGGTTCCGTACCATTATTTATAAAAACAGCAAAAAAATCACGTTTGTTGTATGGGAGCCCCCTTAAATATTTATTTTATTATATTTTTTAGTATTTGTTGTTATAGCGGCAATAGAAATACATCATCTGTGAAAATTTCTACTGTCTAACTATCACGGTTCATGAGATACAGCCTGGTGACAGACGGACGGACGGACGGACGGACGGACGGACAGCGGAGCCTCAGTAATAGGGTTCCGTTTTACCCTTTGGGTACGGAACCCTAAAAAGGTGACATTTTTAGTGTGGCTATCAATGCTCTGCACGCAAAGATCAGGTGAAAATGGAGTCTGAATCTCTTTTTAGAGCTTCTTGCCCGCGAACACTATGTTACCTATTTATATACGCCTTTGCACAAAAAGTATTTTTGATGTGCCTTTTATTTGTATACAATTACAGTTATTAAAACCAAAACGTGTAGGTATAGGTTAGTCGGAGTAACATTATTCAAATATACGTTTAAAATATACATACATATAAAATACATTTTATGTATATAATTCCGTTTTCGTAGTCTGGAATATGTCAATACTTTGATAACAAATATCCAGAGCATTGAACAGTGCTAGGGCACGAGGCGTGGGTAACTATGTCTTACTTATTTCTACCGCCAAGCAGCTATATTTACGAGTATATAGCTGTGTTCCGGTTTGAAGGGTGAGATATGGCAGAGAAATTACTGGGTACTGTGACTGTGAAATTACTGGGGACTTAGGTTACAAGATTACAGCGCGCGAGTAACATCCCCGTGGTGTTGCGAGCGTCAATTGGCTGCGGGGACCGCTTACCATCTGATGCGGCCCGCATGCTTGTTTGCCAATCTAGTTGTATATAAAAAAATAGGTGCCTATTCAGCGGCGACAGTACGGGCAGCAGATACGGCAACAGTGGCAGCATCCGCCGCAGATTATCTACTTTATTGGTATTCAGAAGCTGATAGCAAGGCAAGAGTACCTAATGCCAAATTTCTCCTCGACTCTAAAGCGTCTAGGCCAGCCATGCCCAAGACAAATGTATGTATTTCGCACGCAGTCTTTACAAATCTCATTCGCTTCTTTAACATTAATGGCTCTTTTCACCTACGCTCGCCGATTCCTAGGGCTCCAGGTCTCACCCTCTGATAAAACACGATCAATTTGATCATGGTAGGTTAGTCTTGGTCTTCGCATTGTGTATCTGTTTGGTTATTCTTTCATCCTGCATTCTTTCCACATGTATGAACGTAGCATGTCTTTTCTTATCACCGACACTCTCTTTGAGACTCTTACGTCATCACTACCCAAGACAAAGACTAATGCTAATAGAAATAGGTGGGGATAGTTGCTGATAGTAGACATATTTTTTTTGACATGATAACGTCTTATAAATCGATGAACACCGGCTGCAGGCACAAAAAGTGTCACGTTCCGCCTGAGCCGAGCGTGCAAGCGAGAGCGCGGAACAAGCGATAGAGAGGCATGATCGGCCTAAGCGTTCGGCTTGTGCCGCATCTATCTCTCTTCCACTCCATCGACCGATGCGTCCGAGTAGAAGAGAGACAGCGGCAGCACACACCTACACGTGAACTGTTTTGTCAACTGTTGAATGTTTTCTTATGACGTTATCACGTAAAATTATTGTCCGTAAACAGACTTTACAGACAACCATTTTTTTTTTTTTTTTTGTATATAAACTGGACAGATTTACATTGAATTCTTACAATACTGAGTTTATAGATATTTTCGTGGAGATCCACTCCAACAGTTCCTTGTATAAAGCGTTATAGAATGATATATTTTGAATATGTTGACGGGAAGGGAAGGAACTGTGGAACATTTTACAATTACTAACAACAGGTTATTTATGCCTTTAATGTCGTTTGTGGTCGATATGAGCGACTTGCATAATTTGAAAGAATTACCCAATAGCTGGTTGTGTTTGGAAAAAGTTGTAAGCGTTTAAACCAAAAACGGTGCGTTCATTAGCAGTCTCCTCTCCAAACGCAGCATTGATATTGCGAACCGTTTCTACCGCGTTAGTTCCGCGTCGGAGTTCATATTTAAAAATTACTCGGATTTTCGTAGTTCGTTAGTATCCATCTTTCCCATCTAAGCTGAATAAAAAAAAAAAAACAATTGAAATCCGAAAATCAAATGTTGCAAGAAAAACCTCATAGATAGGTATCATGTGAAAAACGTTTGACTAGAAAATCTCACACCATGAAGGTTTATCAATTCAAAGTATCTTTTCGCTCACGCCATCCACTCCCACCCTCAGTTCAATATAAGGGACGGCACTGCGATGGATTTGTCACTTGTAGCATGTTATTCTTACGATTAACGTCTACAACGCCTGATGATGCCTCGTGGAGAGGCGAAACACGTGTCGCAGCGACGACCAGGCTGGTCGTGGCAGCGACGGTGGTGGTGGGGGCTTGCGGATTCTGTTCCAGATGGCGGACGACCGCAACAGCCGAGGCAGAGACTACCGGAGCAGCCATGGCAGCGTCGGCATGTAGCACGTACTAACAGTAGTGGGTGGGTGCCGGCCGGCGTTAGGCCGCATGAACTAATTGGTGGCGGAAGCACACAAAGCAGGTTGGATCGAATTGCATCAAAGTATCTATTACTATAAAACGGCAGTTTCATACTTTAACCCCTACTTTACCCCTTACAAGTGAAAATTATACTATCACAAATGCGCGACCTACCTACTTTTTACATATGAATGTTTATAGTTAATAGATTCAGGTATTATTTTGCAAAAGTCAATGTGACCTAACCTACTTTGTATGCTTCCGCCATCAGTTAGCTCATGGGGCCTAGCGCTGGCCAGCACCCACCCACTACCGTCAGTAGATGCAACTTGCCGACGCAGCCATGGCTGCTCCGGTAGTCTCTGCCTCGGCTGCTGATATCGTCTGCCATCTGGAACTGAACCCGCCACGACTGTCCTGGTCGTCGCTGCGACACGTGATTCGCCTCTTTACGAGGCATCCTCAGACGCTGTAGACTTTAATCGCAATTAATGTCTACAAGAGTCGTGGCAGCGACGGTGATGAGGCTTATGTTACAGATGGCGGACGACCGCAGCAGTCGAGGCAGCGTCGGCACGTTACATCTGCTAACGGTAGTGGGTGGGCGCCCACCAATTGAATGAAAACACACAAAGCAGGTTAGATCAAATTGCATATGTATATTTCGTTTCGCGTCGTATGGTTGTCTGGAAGAGATCGCCTTAGCGATAAGACCACCGTTCTATATGTATTTGTTATTGGTGCAATAAAAAGTATTCTAATCTATCTTCTTTACATATCAACGGTGTAAAAAACTCAATTCTCCCGCTCTCTCCTATGAAATATACCACGACAATTAAGCACACACTGCTCCATTAAATTTCTACGCATGAATAGTCACATCGGCAAGGACAAGAGCATAATCGATCGAATAATCGGTCATCAAGTGGTGCAGACGGCGAGTCTGTTTACATAGAGCTCTTTTGCTTTTTTTTTATTCTTTTTATCCCCGAGGGGAAAGGCAAAGGGATCTAGCCCATACAGCCAAGTCTTCAGTTTAGAACCATTTGAACATCTTAATTCTATGTTCCAGCTTCAGGAACTGTGCTGAAAAAATACTGTGGAAGGGTACCTCGACATAATCAACCCAGTTTAAATACCACCCGTAAAACGATAGTGATTTTTACAAGGTTTTCTCGATGAACTTATTCACGTCTCCCAAAAAGTGCATAAACGTGTAATATTTGAGTTTTTTCATTACCGTGTAATTTCACTAACACTTCTGTTACAAAATACTATCGAAATTGTCACATAAAACTATTTTTATATCGAATTGTAAACACTTCAAGTATATCAACAATGTCACTCGTCAAAAGCGCGGGAAGAAGTCTCGTTCATCGAGTTTTTTTTAACCAAAAGAGCTGTACGAAATCTTTTACGAATCCTTATATTGGTTGAAATATGACACCTTTGTCTTGAATGTTGAATTTATGTCAGTCCTAGACTGATTTAATACCATGTTTTTTTTATACTACGACGGATAGCAAACAAGTATACGGTCCACCTGATGTGAAGCGGTTACCGTAGCCTATGAACGCTAGCAACAAAAATAATGACGCTAGCGCGTTGCCACCCGCGCTGTCATTACAACCTCATCTTCTGGTCACTTTACTCACATGCAGGAACATAACAACCCTCCAGGGAGTTGTTATATGGCTGCCGACTTCTGTGAGGTGGAGTTACTTCCCCAGTCGGGCTAACGTCGTACCCTACCTATATTTCGCCAGAGCCTCGTCTTTTGATAAGCGTGGTGCGCCACGTGCAAGTGAGGTAGCTTTGGCTCTAAAGGTGACATTGAACCACTTACACCCCAAGACTGTTTGTAATTGAAGCGATTCCCGAAGCCTATAAATGTCTTCTTCTTTGTGTTATCCCGTTTCCTAATCCACTAGGACTGTCGGGGTCCGCTGCTTAAGCCGAATTTGGCGAAGATACCTCCACAACCTAGAGGGAAAACCAGACCTTTCTAAGGTCAAGTGTCTTTCACCGTCGAACAAGTGATAATTACAAATATTATGTATGTATGTATATCTTCACGCCAGGTTCCTTGCGGGGTAGGCAGAGAGAACCGAGCGCCATAAGACGCGGTCCTTACATACGTCACTCGCTTCTGTAACCTTCATAGCTGTTTTCATGCACGCTCGCCGGTTACTGGGGCTCCTGACATCACCTTCTGATAAAACACGACCAATTTGGTCATGGTAGGTTAGTCTCGGTCTTTCTCTCCTACATCCTTCCCCTTTTGCATTGTATATCTGTTTTGTCATTCTTTCGTCCCGCATTCTTTCTACATGTCTGAACCAACGGAGCATGTCTCTTCTTATTTTAACACGGATACTCTCTTTCAGACCAACTCTTTCTCTCACGTCTTCATTACGAACGCGGTCAGCAAGCGTTATGCCAATATTACAATACGAATTTAAAGAAAGAAAGAAAGAAAAACATTTATTCGTACACAACACAACACTGAACAATAAACATATACACAGCAAAACATATATACAAAACTAAGCATAACATAACATAACAAATATAAACACAGCAAACAGTGTTGTGCGATGTAACAAAATGGTCTGGACTCAGTATATTGTCGAAGCCTGTGTAGCAGACCCGACACTGATTTTCAGTCCAGACCAGTCTTTTGTGACACCGCGGACGGAACAAACAAGCACTATGCACTAAGACAAACAACGAACACTATAATTAACCAACATAAAAGAAACAATATAAAACATACTTAAATATACAGTTTAAAGATTACAAAAATATTCCAATTGTAAGAACCGAGTGCCAAAACGAAAAAGCAGATACAAGACGGAAGAACAAAATAAATAAAAAGCGTTCATGACATCAATCCAAGTGAACAGCAAAATACTCAGAGGACGAAAAATAGTATGTACTATTACGTATCGTTCGTTACAAACTTAAATCACATAACAATAATTCAACTACCTATGCTCCGCACACAGGGATGCGCGAGTCAGGGCCAAACACAAGACTGGGGCGACACGGCAAATGAATTTTCAATAGAAAAATCATAAATTTGTTAACAAAATGTCCAAGGTAAAAACTTTTAAGATACCTAAGTGAGAAACTCAATTTAATATAATAACCAGTGTTAAACTAAGATAGTCCCTGATACAGATAACAGGACAGATACCTGAAGTACAGCAACGTTGTCCACGTAAAATAGTGGTACATGCCCACACCGCGATTCGAACCGCGGACCAGTTTGTCAATAGGCCGATTCTTTATCCACTGGGCTATCACTACTACCTTTTTTTAATATGCTATCAGGGTTTAACGAGCTC
The DNA here is from genome assembly GCA_947507595.1 of Pyralis farinalis. Taxonomy (NCBI): domain Eukaryota; kingdom Metazoa; phylum Arthropoda; class Insecta; order Lepidoptera; family Pyralidae; genus Pyralis; species Pyralis farinalis. The sequence goes on from OX382263.1 coordinate 8,170,136, forward strand.
GGTGGCGCTGTTACGCTACTTGGACACTGACGCTCGTGGGTTCGATTCCCACACAGTACAAACATTTGTGTGCATGAACATGTCTGTTTGTCTTGGTCTGGGCATTTTCTATGTTTAATAAATATGTATTTACAAAAAAAAAATGTATTTACGTATGTTTATCAGTTGTCTAGTACCATAACACAAGCTTCGCTTACTTTGGGGCTAGATGGCGCTGTGTAATTTGTCCAACAATATTAATATTATTAAATATTAATATTAAATTATATTTATATTATTAATGTGCTGCACAGGCAATATAATTGTGATCTAGCTAGTCATCATCATCAAAAGTAAAGTCTGTTTTGTTTGTTCTATGCTTGATTTTTAAGAGTTCATTCAAGTGTTTTACATTTGACAAATATCTGTCCAGGTTTTTTATTATAACACTAAGATGGAAAACAAGCGTACGGCCTGCCTGATGGTAAGCAGTTACGGTAGCCTATGGACATTTGCAACACCAGGGTTGGCACTCATGCGTTGCCGACCCTGTAAAAACCTCTTCACGCCTTTCTTGAAGAACCCCATGCTGTCCCTTGGGAAAACCTCGCTAGGGATTTTATTCCACTACTGAAGAGTTCACGAAAGAAAACTTCTCTGGAATCACACAATACGCTACCATTGCGGTCCTAGTTTTTTTTTATACAACGCTCAGGCAGTCAAGCATACGGCCCACTTGAGGTAAATCAATTACAGTAGCCTATTAACGCTTGTAATATATTAAGTATCACTCGCGCGATTCCTTCTCTGTGTAACCCACAGCAACTCCCTAGGAGGTTACAAGTGACCTTACTCACAGGCAGGAACGCTACAACCGTCTGGGGGAGCTGTTTTTGGCCGCGGTTTTCTGTCAGGTGGTACTTCCCCAGACGAGCTGCTTTGATGCACCCTACTTTTCTTAAAAATGTGTCTGAAGGTGAACGCAGCGTTCGAAAAAGTCGTTATAATATCGAACAATTCTTCAGAACACAACGCATTTTACAATCTGTAGAACACATAAAGGGAGGCAAAATCTTGCCCTAGACTTAAAGGCTCAAAATGTCGTCTGTAAGCTTAGGATCGCCGAAAATTCTCATAGCTCATGTACGAGTACAATAACTCCATGTGCGGTCTGACTTGTGATTAATTTTAATGTTTTATAACTTGTGTATAAGTTTTATAGCTTTACCAGAGGGAGACTTTGTACAAAATTCGTCTGCATGGGTACCTCTGTCTCACCTATTTCTACCGCCAAGCAGCTGTATTTATATAGCTGTATTCCGGTTTGAACGGTGAGATATGGCAGAGAAATCACTGGATACTATGACGAAACAGCCATAGATTATAAGATTAGCAGCGCACGAGTAACATCTCCGTGGTGTTGCCAGCGTCAATATGCTGCGGTGGCCGTTTTACATCTGATGCAGGCCGCATGCTTGTTTGCCAATATAGTTGTCTGTCGTCTTAAAAGTCTTTGAAATACGGCTCTGTTGTACACACCAAGTTTCTTGAACGCCAGTTTGACCTCCTTCAGGTGGCTTCGGTATTTAACATCGCTAGAGACCTCTACGCCGAGAATCCCAATGCTATTGGCAATGGTAAGTGTATTCTGGAATTGGGAAACCATAACAAATGGGGTTTTTATGCGGTGAACGTGTATACCAAGTACATTTATATCCGTGCACAAATTTTCAATCAACGTTCTTATAGTGGATTCACCAATGTTAACGAAGAAATAAATAGGCAATTTGATCTAAACTACTTTGTGTGCTTCCGCTCCCGATTAGTTCGTGCGAACTACTGCCGGCCGGCACCCACCCATCACTGTTAGTAGATGCATGCCGCCACTGCCATAGCTGCTCTAGTCGTCTCTGCCTCAGCTGCTGCGGTCGTCTCTGCGAGTGTTCGCACTCTGAAATGTGAACCGCATTCACCCGCCACCATTGCTGCCCTGGCTGCTCCGGTCGTCTCTGGTTTTGCCTCTCCACGAGGCATCCTCGCACTGTAGATGTTAGTCGTTAGAATAACATGCTACGAATCGCAAAGTAATGTCTGAATCTGAATCTGAAACTAAATATTTTTTTTTTTTTTTTACACACATAGAGCGAGAGTCAACTGGCACTTATCTATTACATATTTGTATCGCTAGTGTTGCCAGAACCTCAGTCACAAAAACTTGATTCGATTTTACATTTAGCATGTTTCCTGAAAGTCGAAAAATCTATTAGATTTTACTCGTTAATAAATGAACACATAGTTTTTAGGGTCCTATACCTCAAAAGGCAAAACGGAACCCTTATAGGATCACTTTGTTGTCTGTCCGTCTGTCGAGACCCTTTTTCTCAGGGACGAGTGGAACTATCGAGCTAAAATTTATATCAAATACTCAGGTCTGCAATCCCTTCGAACAATGAAAAAATCAACTTCTAAGTCAACCCAATTAAAAGATACAGCTGTTTATGCGCATTTGACACTATTAAGGGAATCAGAACCTAGGGTACTTCCCGTTAACCTAGAATCGTAAAATTTGATGAGAAACAATGTCATGTAGCACAAGTTTAGGAAAAATTCGAAAACCGTAAATATATATTCATCATATCAGACAAAAGACGTCCACTCCTGGACATAAGCCTCCCCCTCAGACTTCCAAAGCGCTCTTGTGCTGCTTGCATCTAACGGCTTCATGCGATCTTCACAAGATCGTCTGTCCATCGTGCGGGTGACCGTCGTACGCTGCGTTTTCCGGTTCGTGGTCGCCATTCGAGAACCTTATTGTCCCAACGGCCATCGGTTCTCCGAGCTATTTGGCCTGCCACAGTAGTTACATCATAAAAAGAACGGAACCCTCGGTGCGCAAGCTGGACTCGAACTTGACAGCTATTTGGATAATAAATCTGGCGCGGTACATGTAACCTCTTCTCAACAGGATGGCGCAGGATGGTTTTGTGACAATCGTTAACCAATTCAAGAGCCATAATAGTTTACATATATTGACCTACCATAACCATGGTCGTGGTCATGGTGTGTCGTAAGGCGATATCTGAAGCTCTATACCAGCGATCGTGCACGAGGATGTTAAAGAAACGAGTGAGGTATGTAAAGACCGAGTTATTTAGGCGCTTGGTTATTTTTACCTACCCCATGTGAGATAATAAATTCCTCACTGTGAGATCGCAGTTTTAAATTTAATAATATATATTTCGATCTGAACAATGAGTTCCGAGGCCGACTGGAGACGGAAGTCGATAACGTCGGAATTTCACCGTCCTTCAACTTAAGTCACAAAATAAGATACCGATTCTTTTAAACCAAATCGAAAGAAAATATAAATAAAGTTAAAAACTAAACCCAGTACAATAGAAATGCCAGCTAAAAGTTATAAACAATGTTATGTTTAAGCCTTCAATGTATGTTTTATTATTGTATGTAGTAATAAAAATAAATTAAAAATATAATATTAGACCGCTATATAATACGAGTACTTTCCAATTAAAATGAATGCCGCTTTTGTGTAGCCAAGTCACACGTCATTACTAAATAATAGGTCGAGTAATAAAAATTTTTTTCGTATTTTATACGTATAAATTTGCAGCAAAACCTGGTTTATATGGTTGTACTATTTGTATCCGGCTATTTTTGATACTAATAAATAGATGACATTTTGAATACAGAAAATAGAAAAGTAGAAACGGTTTCTTTCCAATTTTCTATTGTTTTTTTTTTGTCAAAATGAGTGAATCAAACGAAGAAATTCGATGCATTTTGAAGTTTATTAGAAAAAAGGAAAAGTTGTGACACAAGCCGAGAAAAAAGCGCAGTGTCAGTAAAGCTTGGGAAGTCTTAAAAACCCCGACTTTGCATCCTCAGATGTTCACCTGTTTATCGTAGTTCAAAACGTAAACGCTTTATATCAAGTGAGTTATACGCTTGTACGTATATATCTCCCGACGTTGTATATAAAATCCCACATCGAAAACTTTAAATAAAAGTCAAGTTTGTACTATAACTGTCCGCTAGCTCTCAGACTACAACCCTATAGACACGTTTTCCGTCCCTAAACACACCCTTCTCAATTTCATGACCTTACAACAAAATCCGAGTATCACAATGAGGAGGATAAATAAAACGAAGGTCTGAGGTAAACCGTCATGGATTTATAATATTTCTTTCACATTTTTACGACCAACCTTGCCCGCTTTTTATACGAAGAAAATCATTTTTCATGATCTTCCATTTTCAGAGCACAGCGGATAAACAATCCTGTTATCTTGCGGTCCTTGGTTCGAATCCTGTTGTGGCCATATACAATACAATACCATACATATACCTTGTATTTTCAGATTTGTGTGCACATATGCAATTATCAGTTGTTCGGCGTGAGAAAAAACATAGTGAGGAAAGTCGCATGTCCAAGAAATTATATTTCGAGAGACATGTGACCTAACTTTTGAAAGTTCTGGTATTTTCTCTGAGTTGTAGAGATTTGACTTTCTATGTAAAAATCGTTATTAGCGCCAAATTCTCATGTTTATCTAACGAATCCCGCTATTCCTAATTGAATTGGACACTGGATAGCTCTAGGTGGAAGATTAAGATCCATCCGAATGTATCGACGAGCTCGATGGCTCTGTCGTGAGTGACGCGACTTTCACACTAACGCTCGTGGGTTAGATTCCCACACAAAGCAAACATTTGTGTGCATGAACATGGCTGTTTGTCTTGGTTTGGGTGTTTTAAGAGAGATAGGGCGCATCAAAGCAGCCCGTCTGGGGAAGTACTTCCACCTCACAGAAAACCGCAGCCAAAAATAACATACAAATAACAACTCCCTCATTTGATACTTCTCAAATTGGGCTTATTTGATGCACTCTTCCTATTTTAATTTTATTACCAGGTAGCATACAAGCATACGGCTCACCTGATGTAAAGCGGGTACCGTAGCCTATTAACGCTTGCGATATATAAAGTATCACTCGCGCGATGCCTCCTCTGCCGCTTACACAGCAACTACTTGGGAGCTTACTGGTGACCTCATTCACACGCAGGAACACAACAACCCTCTAGGGAGTTGTTATTTGGCTGAGGTTTTCTGTGAGGAGGTACTTTTCCAGGCGGGTTGCTTTGATGCGCCCTACCTCTCTTTTATTAAAATACAGAATCATAAAAACATTACAGGAATCTAAAAGCCTGTTCACAATAAATTTAAAATTAAATTCCGCCATTTACGGAATGGATATTGTAAAACACAATGTAGGAGTAAATTATATCAGTTAGCTCTCCTGTGAATACGTAAAAGTAAATATATGAACAGTAAGTTATTATTATCAAATACGTACTGGTATTTGAATGTATGTATGTATATCTTCACGCCAGGTCCCGTGCGGGGTAGGCAGAGAGAATCGAGCGCCATAAGACGCGGTCCTTACATACTTCTGTCGCTTCTGTAACTTTCATAGCTCTTTTCATGCACACTCGCCGGTTCCTGGGGCTCCTGGCATCACCTTCTGATAAAACACGACCAATTTGGTCATGGTAGGTTAGTCTCAGTCTTCCTCGGCTCCTACGTCCTTCCACTTTTGCATTGTATATCTGTTTCGTCATTTTTTCGTCCCGCATTCTTTTTACATGTCCGAACCAATCATGGTATTTGAATAATTGTTTATACTTAGTCTGGCCATAAATACTGTTACAATTAAAAATAAACAAAATATTACATTTGAATTGGGAATCTGTCATTTTTATATGATTGTTCATTGATTTTTCTCATTTTGGCGCCAATATATTGTACAATATTTTGCGATATTAAAATGGAGTGGGGTGAAAAAGAGAACCGAATCGCTGTGATTGCATTACACAAAATAGGCATGGAGTTAAATGCAATTTTTAAAACTCTCCATATGCTTGGTATTAGTAAAATGTTTGTGTACCGGACTATTAATAGGTACAATGAGACCTCCTCTGTTTGTGACAGAAAAAGATCTGGCCGTCCACGTAGTGTTCGTACGAAAAAGGTGGTCAAAGCAGTAAGGGAAAGAATTCGAAGAAATCCTAAAGAAAGCAAAAGATTTTATCTTAAGAGATGAAGATAGCACCTAGAATCATGTTGCGTATTTTAAAAGATGACTTAGGACTTGCAGCTATAAGAGACGTACTGCTCATTTCTTAACTGATAATTTAAAAAAGAATAGGGTGGTAAAATTGAAACAACTACTGAAGCGGTACGCAAAGGGAGGTCACAGAAAAATTTTGTTTACGGATGAGAATATTTTTACAATTGAGATACATTTTAACAAACAAAATGACCGTATTTATGTTCAAAGCTCTAAGGAAGCTTCCCAATTAGTCGATAGAGTGCAACGTGGGCACTATCCGACTTCAGTGATGGTTTGGTGGGGTATTAGCTATGAAGGAGTGACTGAGCCATACTTTTGTGAAAAAGGTATCAAAACATCGGCACAAGTGTTCTTGAGAAGGTAGTGAAGCCCCTTAACAACACCATGTTCAATAACCAAGAATGGTCCATCCAGCAAGACTCGGCGCCGGGTCATAAAGCTCGGTCTACGCAGTCTTGGTTGGAAACGAACGTTTCGGACTTCATCAGAGCTGAAGACTGGCCGTCGTCTAGTCCCGATCTTAATCCGCTGGATTATGATTTATGGTCAGTTTTAGAGAGGACGGCTTGCTCTAATCGCGTCATGATAATTTGGATTCCCTAAAGCAATCCGTACGATTGGCAGTGAAGAACTTTCCCATGGAAAGAGTGCGTACATTGATAACTGGCCTCATCGTTTAAAGGACTGTATGGCAGACAATGGAGACCACTTCGAATAAGCTTTTTATATTTTAAATTGTTTTATATATATATATTAAACTAACACTCTGTAAAAGTAATAAATGTTATTTGCAATAGAATTTTTTTTTTCTTTGTTTCTGTATTTATGGCAAGACTAGGTATATAAAAATAGAGTTCCTGACTAATTCACTGACTCATCATCGCCGAGGCCAAACTCTTGAACCTAGAAAGCTGAAATTTTGTCCATCCAAACAAAGTAATTTCAGTGTTTTCAAAAATTCCACCCTTTAAAGGGTGTAACGGGGGTCAAAATATTTCGTAAACTAAAAGTTGAATTGTTAAGAAATTGTTTTTCTTTGAAGTGAGCTGCTTTAGGCTTTGTAAATATACTTCCAATCAAGACATCAACAAAATAATTTCAGTGTTTTTCAAAATTCCACCTTTAGGGGACTGAAAAGGGGGTTGAGAGTTTGTATGGAGCAGAAATATTTTTGAAGTTAGTGACTGGAAACTTTGTACAGACATTTTCTATTAGAATCCAAACAAAGTAATTTCAGCGTTTTCAAAAATGTCACCCTTTAAAGGGTGTAATGGGGGTCAAAATATTTCTTAAACTAAAAGTTGAATTGTTAAGAAATTATTTTTTTTTTGAAGTGAGCTTTAGACTTTGTAAATATACTCTCAATCAAGACGTCAAAAAATTAAATACAGCATTTTTCAAACCCTTGGGTGGTTGAAAAGGGGGTTGACACTTTGTATGGAATAGAAATATCTTTTGATGTTAGTGACTTTGTACAGTTATGTTTTTAAAATAGGCAATGTTGTGTCTTTAATCGTGTATTCAGTCAATATCAAATAGTTAATGAAAACCGAACAGATACTGGTACTTTTACTAACTATATAATGCTGATTGTACCAAAAGAAGTAAAATAAAAATAAGTAAAACTGTCGAAATTCCAAAATATACGCGAGGGAAGCCGCGGGCATAAGCTAGTGTATAATAAAACTGTGACAGCAGAACTGTACATTAAATAATTTCTCGAAAATCAATTTATTTTAAAGAATATGATAAAAAAAGATAAAGATAAAAATTCTATATTGGCTATTGGGCCCTCGCGGGCACTTAGACACGTCTTACATTTCTTGATATATAATTTTCTTGTATCTTATTCAATTCTCTTATGTATATTATATATTTCCTTAAAGTATCGTATTAAGAAGAACGTTCGTTAGGAAGGAGAGTGTTACTGCGTTGGCAAAGGAGATAGCGACGCACGAGCGGTATTTCATGTTGCAAGTGTCAATACGCTACGGTAACTGCTTCACTTGAGGCGGGCCTTATTGTACTTGGCAACTGACGTAACGACATTTTTAGGGTTCTGTACCCAAAGGGTAAAACGGAAACCTATTACTGAGACTTCGCTGTCCGTCCGTCCGTCCGTCCGTCCGTCCGTCCGTCCGTCCGTCCGTCCGTCCGTCCGTCCGTCTGTCACCAGGCTGTATCTCATGAACCGTGATAGTTAGAGAGTTGAAATTTTCACAGATGATGTATTTCTATTGCCGCTATAACAACAAATACTAAAAAATAGAATAAATTAAATATTTAAGGGGGCTCTCATACATCAAACGTGATTTTTTTGCCGTCTTTATAGATAATGGTACGGAACCCTTCGTGCGCGAGTCCGACTCGCACTTGGCCGATTTTTAATTCTTATAGGTTCCAATTTATGAGTGTTCACAAAGTTTTGCGAAAATAAAACAGTGTATAGGTAAATATTTTTTATTAAATCTTTTCAAATTACTCTCCACCAGTGTCTATTCAAAGTTTCATGCGTCTCCACCAGTTTTCGAAACACTTTTTCCAGTCCGCCACAGACTTCTCATTTACAGCCGGCTCGAACGCTGACATCGCATCTTTCGGCGATGAAAATTGTATCCCTTTGAGCGGATTTTTTATTTTCGGGAATAAAAAGAAATCACACAGTGCTAAGTCAGGGCTGTAAGGAGGGTGACCCAGGAGTTTGACCGGCATGCTGTCCAGGAAACACTTCGTTTTCAAAGCTGTGTGCGCAGGTGCGTTGTCGTGGTGGAGAAGTAGCCCGCGGAGCCCTGCGTTTAGTCGATTGTTGCTTACAACAGAGAAAACTTCTGCCAAACATTTGGTAGCATACCATGCAGCGTTGATAATTCTTTGGTTCCGCAAATGAATTGACACCAGTTAGCCAGTCAAACTGAAAAAAAGCGAGCGATCAAAATCTTCCCCACGCTTCTAGATCGCTTCATTTTGGTGGGCGTTGATTAGTTTTGAAACACTCAAACCGTAGACAGCAAGGCAGGCCCGGGGCCTGCTTTTGAGCAACGGTGAGGTTGTGAACATGAAACTATCCTCCTCACGCGAAGATGCAAGTGCAGAATCTCGTGAGGGCTTCCCGAGCCAATCTGCACGATAATTTAAATTAACTCACAAAAATGTGGAGGGAGCATATTTTTCCTTAAAAATAATCATATTTTCAAAATAGGCTCAAAGGTTGTTGTGTTCTTGCACATAGTGAGATTACCAGTGAGCTCCTAAGGATTCGCTGTATTAACAGCAAAGAAGGCATCGCGCAAGTGATACTTAATGTATTACAAGCGTTCATAAGTTACGGCAACCGCTTTAAATCAAATGGGGCGTATGCTTGTATGCCTTCCTACGTTGTAAAAAAAAAGAAAAAACGAATCCCTGCCTTAACACACATTATACCTGAACACACGTAAAAAGAATGTATAGAAATAAATAAAATGTAAAAGTAAAAAAATAAACATCAAAGAATATATAGAATATATAAAACAAATAGAAATAATGATGATATATTCATCATTAAATATTACACTTTCAAATCCAAAACAACAACACAGTTGATTCGTAGACAGTAGGCTTGTAGCACACCATTAGGTTGTCTACACCTCGTAGCAAATTTCGTAGCACTATGTCGTAGCACGGGCGCTTGTCCAATCGAACATTCTAAGTGGCGTGCTTTTGCTTATGCGATAACTGCACCGGCGCTTTTCATGGGAAATTCACACGATCGCTAATATTTTACACATATTTGAGGGGGAATTTTGCCATAGTTGCCACGCTTGGCAGGCCAATTGGCAACCACAGTAAGTTATTCATGTGCTCAAGACACGCTGCTGCCTCTCCCCTGGATGTTTTCCTTAGTCATCTTTACGATACCCACGGGTGGAGATGGGGTGGCCTATTCTTACACTAAGGATACACGATACTGTGAGCCATATGGGGAAGATCGCTCAGCGTGGTATGCAAAGAGCTATGCTGGGGTTTGTCTGTGTGATAAAAATAAAATAAACAGGGTATAATAGTAGATGTAAGGTGTCCGATATAGCCCAATGGATAAGCAAGTGACAGTGGGCCGGCCACATAGTTCGTAGAACTGACAACCGCTGCGGAAGGAAGCTTCTCGAATGACGTCCCCGTACCAGACACTGCACTAAATGGAGCGACGACCCCAAGAGGTTCGTTGGGAGTCGATTGATGCAGATGGCACGGGATCGAGGCGAGTGGCTCTCCAGGTTCACCAGCGGACAAATACGGGTTGAAATGATTAGTGGTGATGCTGTAAATACGTAATTAACCAGTAGCGTCGATAATTTACAGAATCTCGTAGGAAAGATGGACTTTTATTTATATAATACGTCAGGATGTATACAAGCATACGGCCCACCTGATGTAAAGTGGGTACCTTAGCCTATTAACGCTTGCGATATATTAATCACTCGCGCGAGTTGTTGTTTGGCTGCGGTTACCTGTGAGATGGAGGTAGGGCTGGTTTAATGCGACCTAACTCTCTTAAAAAATCCAGACCAAGACAAACAGACATGTTCATGCACACAAATGTTTGCCGTGTGTGGGAATCGAACCTACAAGCATTGGTGTCAAAGTCGCCTCATTCACGACTGAGCCACCGAGGTCGTCAAGGTCTGACTGTGCCTACATATGTTTCAGTCTCAATTACTTCAGTTTTAGTTATTATGTGAATATGAAATTGTGGCAAACTTTTGCCAATATACGTTTGTTCAATTACGAGTATGCTCATACGGGAGCTACTGAGTACAAATAAATATTTTTGCGTCGTATATGTAGGCTGTAACAAAATGTATCCGACAAAAGTTGGCAATTACACCTTTATGGCTTAATTAATTTAAAAATATTATTTCAAAACATTGTTTTTTTTAGAAAGGCGATAAAATGAGTGCGAGAATTAAATTAGAAAATAGTAGACTTACTTGATTTTGATCGTATCTAACTTCGAGCCAAATCCCTAACGGGGTAGGCAGAGAAAACCGAGCGCCACGCGACTCGATCCTTACATACCTCACTCGCTTCTATAACATTCATTTCACTTTTCATGCACGCTCGCCGGTTTGTAGGGCTCCTGACATCACCTTCTGATAGAACACGACCGATTTGGTCATGGCAGGTAAGTCTTGGCCTTCCTCGGCTCCTACATTATTCCTCTTAATTTCTCAATTATGATTTTTGAAAAGGTCTTTAATTTTAAATGTTTAATTTTTAATATTATAATCGTAATAGGTACATCATATACATAAAACACTGCAAAATTTGTAGAGTTGATTATATTAGACCTTATATATAGTCCCGTATATATAGTCCCCTTAGTTCGGTTATGTAGAAAGAAAGCAGGATGAGAGAATGATCAAACAAATATATGAAGATTCACTCTTCCCAAAGACGGTTTGGTAAAAAATGGTATTAGCATTAAATTAAGACCTACAAGGCCTTAATGTTTTTGGTACATTAAATTATTAAGTTTTACTGTTGCGTGCAGTGTGACTGGAACATTGGCAAAATCATTCAACGTTGGGCGAGCATTGAGGGTGGTAGTGCAAACGTTTATTTTCTGATACATCTTAACTTCAGTAAACGATAATAATATATAGTGCCGGTAATAATAAGTCGTATAATTCTGTGCGTGCATAATTATAATCGAAGTGAGACGGCAGTCATTGTGAAATTTGTGTGTCTGTCGTGCATCTTGTGGCCGTTCCTGCGGGGAGACTTCATCTACCAATACTCCTGCGTAGCCTGTGGCAGGATGGACAACGAACAACTACTCAATCCCACAATGAGACTACAACATACTCCACCAAACAAGTATTCATCCGAAACAGACCTAAAAACTCTAAAGGCAATGGCTGAGAAGGAAGATATTCGTAATTTTATGAATATTCGCAAGCGCAAGTTTCCGGAGAGTGATTGTGTAATGGAGGAGAGATTGGCATGTCTCGAAGAGAAAATCCATTCAGAAATGACAACATGGAATGCAAAAATCATGGAAAGTATATCAAGTACTGTTACGTCCGCAGTAAATTTAGCACTAACACAGGAGCTATCCAAAATATCATGTACACTGTCTGAAATTAATACCAATATGCTAAAACTTAATACAGATAACGCCAACATAAACAAAGCTCTGATTGAAACTAATAATAGGTTAGCGGAAATGGAGAAATCGATAAATTTTTCATCAGAGCGACAGGACGATTTGGACAACCGCCTTAAGGCGATCGAAAGTAATGCTGTTCGTAATGATGTGCTTGAGGAACAAATCAACTCCCTTCAAAATAAAATATTGGTTATGGAGCAGCAGGCACGACAGTGTAATATCGAAATATCAAACATGCATGAACGTCGCGGAGAAAACCTGATGGACATCTTGAAGTGCCTAGGAAATATTGTTAAGCAGCCAATAGAAACAACTGATATTGTAGCGGTCCATCGAGTTCCTCATGCTGACCCCAAGAATACACGTCCAAAAAGTGTGATTGTCAAATTTTCGTCTAGAGTGACGCGCGATAATGTGATTTCGGCTTGTCGGGCGACTAGGGGGCTCGATTCGGCTATGCTGTCAATTCCAGGAACTCCCACTGTACGAGTTACCTCGCACATATTATACCTACATCAACATAATTTATTAATAACGCTTGCGAAGCAATAGGTATCCAATTATATTATAATTAATGCAATTTAGGTGAAAACAATAAATCAGTATACGTTTAGCACTCGACGGGTTTGGTTATTAGCTCTCCTCTCCTGGAGTCACCATTCCTAACTAGCATAACCTTCAGCTTTAGCATTTAGCATCAGCTTAACGTTTGGGTAACCCCAACATTGGTCCTTCAAGCTTAACGTAGCGGGACCTAACGCGAGTGAACATTCCGTCGGTCCTGTGAACTTGAACTAGCGCGGTCGGAAGTAGCCTCACGTGGCACTGCAACGTGACTGGTTTCGACAATTTTGGAGACATTTTTCACTAATCTTGAACGTTTTCGCGAACTATTGAACTAATCAGTGTTTGTGAACTATCGTACGAGTTTCCTGAACCAAGGCGATTGTGGACCGGGAGACTAGCAGCAGCAGTAGCAGCTCAGCATAAAATTTCGGGAGTCGGAAGACTCGCCTAGCAGCGGCATTCAAGTAAGACTGTTCCTTATTGCTTGGTCAATTACAATGGCGGAGCTCGATGCGCTCTTTGATCGTCAAGCCCATCTCGTCAGCGAAATTCAGCGTATCGGCACTAACTTTAGCAAGGACTCTCAGCATCGTAAAACTGCGGAGTACCTAGAACTACGTTTGGATTCTTTGGATAGCCTTTGGAGAGAGTTCGATGCAAATAACACAAAGCTAGCAGGTATCGAAATTAAAAATCAGAGGTATTTCGAGGAATCTATCTATGAGAAAACGAGACTTTACTATTTTGAACTTCGTACTAAATTAGCTACTTATGAACCTTTTAGGGACGAAAGACCTTCAGGTTCAAAAGCGGGTGCAGAGCAAAAAGTTGTTACTAAACTAGACGAGCTTTTATCTCTTCAAAAAACTAACTTTCGAGCATTCAAGCGATTGGTGATGAGCATTAAGGTAAGTGAGATCAGCGAGAAATGGGAGCTGGAGGACGAGCTGCGCGGCCTTCAGTCTCGGTGGAGCGCGATAGATAAGCTTCATCTGGAGATCGACAACATTCTTCAAGGTGAGGATGATTTCTATCAAGACGATTATTTGGTCCAGGAAGCACTCTTCAAGAAAACAAAAAGGGAGCTGAACCATAAAATATCTGCAACGTCTCATATTCAACAAGCGACCCCTGTTCTGGAAATACCTACATTTACAGGAACATATACCAATTGGCCTACCTTCTTTGACTTGTATACCGAGTCCATCCACAACAACAATTTCCTTTCGAAAGCGCAGAAGATGCAGCATCTTAAAGGTAGAATATTTCAGCGGAAAACTACGACATTGCCTGGGAAATACTTACGCATCGGTATAATAACCCTCAGGTATTATTTACAACGCAGATAGAAATATTTCTCAATCAGCCAAGCGTTAGCAAGCAGACGTCGTACGAGATTAAGCGACTCTATGATACTTCTACGGAGTGTATCCATGCTATTCATAATCTCGGTGTGGATACTACTACGTGGGATCCAATATTGACTCATCTAATCACCAAGAAGCTGGACAGCGACACTTACTGTGCATACAAGGAAGCACGTAAATCACCTAGAGATCTAGCCTCGCTAGATGAATTAATGAGCTTTCTCGAGTGCAAGTTTATGGCCCTTGAGCCGACGCACAAACGAGAATACTCTTCTCCAGCGAAGCAAGCGCCGAGTCAGCAGACAAAACCTTTCTACAAAACTAGCTATAACCATAATAAGTTTTCGCAGAAAGGATATCAAGCTGCATCTACGTCACGGGGTTCATATTGCCCGTTGTGTAATTTCAATCACGAGCTCTATAGATGCCACAAATTTATTGACATGGCAGCGGATATGAAATTAAAAACAGTTGCGAAACTGAAATTATGTCAAAACTGCTTATTTAAACATACGAACGATAAATGTATTTCTATAAAACGATGTAGGCATTGCAATAATGCACATCACACAATTTTGCACGACGCGTGTAACGGATTATCGCCATTAGTCACGGCCACAGCGGATCAGATATCACGTGCGCCATTAGTTACGACATTGACTCGCACTGTCAGCAATAAACCTCATGCAGCCAACTACGTTGCGGCAGATAATGAAGAGGTCTTATTAGCCACTGCTTTATTGCAGATAAAATCAAAGGACGGTAATTATGTTACATTACGCGCCCTTCTTGACCAGGGTTCTCAGATTACTTTAATATCTGAAAACGCAGCCCAGCTAATAGGTTTGCCTCGTCGAAAGTTCAGCGCATCTGTGTCTGGCGTAGGTATCAGTCCTAAACAAAGCAAGAGCATTATATCTCTCGAATGTCAATCTATCTACAAGGACTACAGTTTCAACACTGAAGCATTAGTTATTCCTCGAATTGTGAACGATCTTCCTAATGTCTCATTTTCTAAGCAACCGTGGTCTCATCTACAGCATATGAATTTAGCGGATCCTGAATACAATGTATCTAAGCCTATCGACATATTGCTTGATGCATGTGTTTATTCAGATGTTATTATGAGCGGACTCGTCAAGGGCACACCCAATGCGCCTATAGCTCAGCAGACGAAATTAGGATGGATCTTATCGGGAAACGTAAAAACTTTTAACTGCAGCGTGGTTATTAACAATTTAGAGGAGATAGCAAAATACTGGGAATTAGAGGATATCCCCCATACAGCATCAGAACTTACTGAAGCGGAGCAACGGTGTGAAGAAAATTATCGATCCACTACTAACCGCCGCGAGGACGGCAGATACGAAGTAGCACTACCGATGACGTCTAATTATGAAGCAAAGCTTGGATCTTCAAAGGGAAGAGCAACAGCAATATTTACACAGCTAGAATGCAAGATGGCAAAAAATAATACATTTTATGAAAGCTACAAAAACTTTATAAACGAATACAAGCTATTAGGCCACATGCGTCCAACGACTGAAAGCAAGGAATTATCATATTACCTACCCCATCATGGAATATTAAAACCCGACTCCACCACTACCAAACTGCGAGTTGTATTTAACGCGTCAGCAAAAACCAGCTCTGGACACAGTCTTAATGACTTGATGGAATGTGGCCCGAATTTGCAGCAAGATCTAGCACTACTTATATTAAACTGGAGACAGTATAAGTATGTCATCACTGCGGACATAGAGAAAATGTTCCGACAGATACTGATCCGAGAGAAAGATCAGCATCTACAATCTATTATCTGGAGAGAATCTCCGAACGAGCCACCCCAAGAGTACGTTCTTACCACCGTTAGTTACAGTACAAAAGCTGCTCCATACTTGGCGATGCGAACCCTGAAACAGCTAGCCATTGACGACGCATCAGAATATCCTCAGGGAGCACTAGCATTGAAAAATCATTTTTACATGGATGATCTGCTCAGCGGAGAAAACACACTTGCAGCTACTAAGGAGTTGCAGAAACAGCTAATCGAAATATTAAAGGGCGCCGGGATGAATTTAAGGAAGTGGTCAGCTAATGAGCCAGAGCTTCTACATGGTCTGTCGTCGGAACAGCTAGACAAGCCTTTTGTCTTTAACTGTTCAGAGTCCCGAAAAACTTTAGGTCTTAAGTGGATACCCGCAACTGATTGTTTTATCTTTGCGAATAAGGAGGAAGTAAAACCGACAGATACATGTGTCACCAAACGACAACTACTGGCTGAAATATCTAAAATATTTGATCCTCTGGGTTGGCTCTCGCCACTTACGATCAGAGCTAAGGTTCTCTTCCAACAGACATGGTCATCAAATATTTTATGGGATGACAGTGTTCCCAATCAGCTTCAAGCGGAATGTATTCAGCTTCAGCGAGACGTTTCAAACATCAGCCAATTTCAAATTCCTCGATATTTGGGAAATACTCAAAAAATATTTCAACTACACGGATTTTGTGATCCGTCGGAAAAAGCTTACGCTAGCTGCATATTCTTGGTAACAGGTGATAAGGGCGAATACACATCGCAATTCGTCGTCGCAAAAACCAAGTTAGCGCCATTGAATAAAAGCATTACGTTACCACGGTTGGAATTATGTGGAGCGTTGCTTCTTGCTCAGCTGATGCAGTCTGTGAAGGCATCATTACAAAATAATGAGTATGAAGTGTATGCATGGACCGACTCTATGGTGGTCTTGGGTTGGCTCCATGGTGAAAACTCTCAATGGAAACAGTTCGTAGCCAATCGAGTTCAGCAGATCACTGATATAATACCAGCATTGCATTGGAACCATGTTCGGTCGGAAGAGAACGCAGCAGACTGTGCTACCCGTGGATTAACTGTAGACAAACTGCAAGCAAGCAACCTTTGGTGGAACGGGCCAGAATGGCTCTGTCACTTTGATCCTAGTAACACAGAAAACCGAGTTTACGAGACCCCTACATTAGAAGTGAAAAAGGTCAGTGTAAACGTAGCCTTACAACAAGAGAGCTCGAGTTTCATTGATAAAATATTATTAAACAATAGCTTAATTACGCGTGCCGTAAAGGTAGTCGGCTGGATATTACGTTTCGTTGCAATGACACGCGGCCGCCACGAGCCGCAGAAACATGACTCATCCGTCTTATCAACTATTGAAATAAATAAAGCATGCAATTATATAATCAAGCATATACAAGCAAGCGAATTCGAAAGCGATCTAGCAGAGATTAAAAGCAAGGGTCATGTTCGCTCGAACAGCAAGCTAGCAAATCTCCTTCCATATATTGATGAAGAGGGAATATTGAGAGTAGGTGGCCGCCTCAGTAATTCAAACTTAAATAGCGCAGCTAAGCATCCGATAATAATACCCAGCCACTCTCGATATACAGATTTGATTATCTATCAAGCACATCATACTACCTTACACGGCGGCCCACGACTAACTCTATCGTTTATCCGAGAAAAATATTGGATTCTCAGCGGAATGCGGACAGTAAAGCGGCAGATTCGGCAGTGCGTCAAATGCAGACGATTCAGCACCGAAAAACAAGAGCAGCTCATGGCCGATCTTCCACAAGCAAGAGTCACGCCCTCCCGTCCATTCTCATACTCTGGCGTTGACTTCACGGGCCATGTAGACTTGAAATTGAGCAGGGGAAGAGGTGTTAAAACCTACAAGGGTTATGTCGCCGTATTTATCTGTCTGGCAACTAAGGCGGTTCATCTAGAACTAGTAACCGACCTCAGCACTCCAGCGTTCCTAGCAGCTTTTCGTCGATTCTGTGCTCGGAGGGGAACGCCCTACCGAATGTACAGCGACAATGGAACTAATTTCGTAGGAGCAAAACGAATTCTGGATAAAGAATACAAGTGTATCTTACAGACTATCAATCAAGACCTCTTTGAAAAAGTTAGCGACATGGCCATTGAATGGTCGTTCAATGCACCAGGATGGGCAAGCGCTGGTGGAATCTGGGAAGCCGCCGTCAAAATCTTCAAGAGACACCTGAAAAGAGTCTTAGGCGAGCAGAAGCTTACCTACGAGGAGTTCTCCACCTTACTCCATCAGATTGAAGCTTGTCTAAACTCACGCCCCTTGTATCCTTTGACCGAAAATCCGGAAGACTCCTACCTCACACCCGGTCACTTCTTGGTAGGTGACAGCTTACTGACTAGACCCCAATCAGAGCCAGACCATATTAACTTACCTGCACGCTGGCAATTAGTGCAGAGTATGAATAAGCAATTTTGGAAGCTTTGGTCAGCGGATTATCTTCAACAGCTACAAGAGCGGACGAAATGGAGAACCCCCTCCAAGAACCTAGCTATTAACGATATCGTACTTATCAAGGACGATAACATACCGCCCGGAAAATGGGCACTCGGTCGAGTCCTAGAGCTACACCCTGGAGCGGATGGATACGTCAGAGTGGTGTCCATCAAAACTGAAAGCAACATTCTCAAACGGCCGGTGACTAAACTTGCACGGCTACCGGTTGATCCAGCATCCAGCGACGACGCCAACATCGCCTGTGATCTCCCAACCACTCAAGCATCTCAAGCGACAAGATCTAGTCGTACACGTGGAGGTAATCGGAAGTTGTTTAAAGGTTTACTCACGCTGGCAATTTTACTATTTACCATGGTTATATCTCCATCCAGTGCACATAGCTTTTCGAACAGCAATGCGACTTCGTTTAATGACAATAGAGCTTTATACTTTGATAAAATTTCTAACTTGCAGTATATTCGAGATGAATGGAGACTTATAATCTACTATAACCTAACGAACTATTGGCAATCCTTCGAAAACTTAGAAAATAATATTAAAAATCTACAGAATATGACTACTAAGTCTAGTTCACAATATAAGGGAATAGTCTAGCAATTAGCACATGAACTAACAGAAATTGAGCACTATAACCGATTACTGCGAACCTCGACAAGCCAGCGAAAGAAGAGAGGTTTGATAAATGGTGTCGGGAGCGTAGCTAATTATTTGTTTGGTGTATTGGATGACAATTTTGCTCAACAATATGCTAAGGATATCGAAAAAATTAATCTAAATACACATCATATACAAAACTTAATAAAAAATCAAACACTAATAATCGAAGCAGAATACAATATAATACAGCGTAACGAAAAAATCATGAACGAGCAGTTTTCTCTAATTAGCCAGCAGCAGAGAAACATGATGGCAGAGGTGAAAGAAATGCGTTCCGACGTCAACAGTTGTCTTTATGTAACATCAACCGCATTATCAGTCAACATTATACTTGAAAATTTGAGACGCATGCAAACCACGCTTATAGAAACGGTGACTGATATCCGACACGGTCGCCTCGATACACATTTGCTATCAAGCGAACAACTTGAACGACAAATTAGCTTTATCAAATCTCAACTACGATGATTTAAAAATCCCTGTAGAGCCAGGAACTACTCGAGACTTGTATAAAATGCTAAAAGTATTCGCAAGTGTCTTCGAAACATATCTTATTATTGAAATAAAGGTTCCTCTAGTCAGCAGCGAAGTATACGAGCTCGATAAAATTCTAAGCATCCCACAGAGTAGAGGAGCTGATACATATTTAGCAATGCCTGCCTACCCCTACTTAGTCTTTAATCTTCGAAAGGATGTAGCTATCTTTCTTACTGAAAATGACCTTCAAGCTTGTCTTCATATATCAGAAGAAAAAAATCTGTGCAGCCTAGAGATGCCACATTACAAGCTAGATCTGCAACAAAGTATATGCAATATAACTTTAATAAATAACGATAAAACAACATCAGCCTGTATTTATAAACAATCGCCGTGTGCGAATAGATGGGTTAAATTACAGCGCCAGAACGTCTGGCTCTATTCGTGTTGCAATAAATGCAATATTCGCATATTGTGTCAAACTGGAGTAACAGTGAACACAATGACCGGCAACGGCCTTCTTGAAATAGGTCAAGGTTGTACTGTGAAGGGCGACTCATTCTCAATCTATGCTCATAATCATTTCCTGCGAAAAATAAATATCCAATCTAGCATCGAAGCTCCAGAGGGATCCGTCTTGAATGGAATCTCTAATACTAGCGTAACTTTCTACAAATTCACTCCTGAGAATCATGACCAAGCATATCATAAGTTAATGGACGAGATAAATGTCTTAAAAAAGGAAGCTACAACTGATCTTAGCATCCATGATATCCACCACTATAGTGTTTGTTACCTATGGATTGCTCGCTGCATTATTGGCACTTGGCATTATAGCATTCGTCATCATCAGACGGAGAAGGCTCCGTCGCACTCAAGCTCCTGTTCCTGTTGAGAGGGAGCACCCTACGTGTGAAGTGGATGTACCTCTTGCGTCTAGTGAATACCCAATGAGAAGTGAGATCAGTGAATTACGTAAATCAGTGAGCATGGGCATTCTAAGTGCAGATAAAGGCGTCGCGCCTCCTAAACCACCGCGCGTGCCGCGGTCAGTGTTGGTTACGATTCCTACTCAATCTTACGGTGAAATTTGGAAGCCCACCGAGGCTTAAATAGCGTATAGTGCGTTTTATAATTGGACTTTATTTACACATTAGCTATATATATCTTAATCTAGCATTAGCATTGTTTTCACCTTGTACCACAAAAAAACAAAATATTATATCATTTAAATTAAGCTCAGCTTTATTGTGTGGTTGCTAAAATGTAGGTATCATCTTAGTTAAGCTGCCATCCTCCTTTGTCTTGGTTGGCAAGATGTACGAGTTACCTCGCACATATTATACCTACATCAACATAATTTATTAATAACGCTTGCGAAGCAATAGGTATCCAATTATATTATAATTAATGCAATTTAGGTGAAAACAATAAATCAGTATACGTTTAGCACTCGACGGGTTTGGTTATTAGCTCTCCTCTCCTGGAGTCACCATTCCTAACTAGCATAACCTTCAGCTTTAGCATTTAGCATCAGCTTAACGTTTGGGTAACCCCAACACCCACTACTATATATGTGAATGAACATTTAACTCTCAACAATAAAATGTTATATCGCCAGTGTCGAGAGGCGGCAAATAAATATGCATATAAATACGTGTGGGTCAAGCACGGTGTTATCCTTGTACGAAAAACGGACAATTCATCTGCATTTGCGATACGTTCAATCCAGGACATCGCCAGGATTAAGTGAAGAGACTGACTATATGGCTTATGTATATGTTTGCACTCGCTGTTATACTTTATTGCATCATCTACCAAGCCAAATCAGATGTTATGCAGGTACTGTTGGGTTTGTAAAAATAGAACGCTTTCATACATTTTTATATGCTCTGTATAAAAAAAACGATAGCACGAGCTGTAGTAATAAGAAACTAACATTTTATTATATTCATATTTTTCATCTTAAACATTATCTTAATAATAAAAAATGTAGTGTAAGAAAGTGGGTAATTCGAGGTGTCATGGCAGCAATTCTATTTATGAAGTACGCATTCATAACCTACATATTCTTATTGTCTTACTTTTATTCCAAATGGGCACAAATAAATAAAATACTAACTTATGTAAACAAAAAATTTTATTTTAATTTAATATACAATTATAATCACTTTTCTTCCGATTTAAATACACATACTAACATTTTACAATACCACATATACACAACACTTTCTTATATTTCAGTCATACGTAATGGATAAACAAATATTATCTGTATTCTACCAAAACTGCCGGGGACTAAGAACAAAATTACACACTATGTACATGAATATTTTATCGCACAGTTATGATGTCATCATTTTAACAGAGACCTGGTTGCATGGGGATATACATGATAATGAGTTTATAGATGGTAGGTATCGGGTATATCGTTGTGACAGAGACCGCACTGGCAGCGGGCGGCGGGACGGCGGCGGCGTGCTGGTAGCGATTCGCCGTGAGCTGTGCACAGCACCGCGTGTGCTCCGTACGCGCGCCGATGCGAGCGCTCCGCACTCACCGCTAGTCGATCACGTACTTATCGAACTGCGATCTCGCAACTACTGTTGCATAATCAGCGCAGCGTATATCCCTCCGAATTTAAGGTGTGACGTATATGCGCCACACTTTGATGCGTTGGTTGACGTATTGCAGGCGCCTGATGTAAACGATTTTATTATAGTAGGTGACTATAACCTACCTACAATGGAGTGGCGCGAGTTTCCGACACACTTAGAACCTATTATTAGAAGTAATTATAATCAATCTAATAAACATTTAATAAATTTTCTAAGTTTACTTAACTGCCAACAAATTAATAAATGTAGAAACATAAAAAATCGAATACTAGACTTTTTTATTACTAACATTAACAATAGTTCTGTGTCGCTCGCGCCCACTCCACTTGTACCGACCGATGAGAATCATCCTGCTTTATTTGCTCTTCTGCCAGTTAATGACAACTTGTCACCCATGACGACGAAACCTAGAACGCAATTTAATTTTGACAAAGCTAACTACGAATTAATTAATGAGAATATTTCGAATATAAATTGGGAATAACTGTTGTTAAAATGTAAGAATGCTGAAAGCGCAGTTTCTGAATTTTATGAAAGAGTATATGATATCATTAAAAGACATGTACCACAAAAAGTAATCAAAAATACTCAATATCCCATTTGGTTCTCGCCAGCATTGATACACATATATAAAAATAAAAATAACTATTGGATAAAATGAAAAAAATATCAAAATGAATCTGACTACGAGATCTTTGCTATGTATAGGAAACGCTTTCAAAAAGAATCACAAAAATGTTATAAGAATTATATGATTAAAACTGAAAACAGTATTAGAGATAATGTAAAATACTTCTGGTCGTATATTAATAGTATAAATGTCCAAGCTGGTATACCTAACAGTGTATCATACGCGGGTGAGAATTCAAATGGTCCTGATGATATTCCACATCTATTTTCTTCATTCTTTCAATCAGTCTTTGAACCTTCTTGTATCCCCGATGGCTACGATATTAACGAGATACCCGATACCAATCATACCTCTGATCTACTTATAAGTGATATACAAATCACTATTGAAGACATTGTAAAAGAGTTACGTAACTTAGATTTAACAAAAGGCCCCGGACTAGACAATATTCCTCCTATTTTCTTGAAGTCTACAGCTTTGGCAATTGCACCACCTTTAAGTATATTATTTAACCTATGTTTACGAGAAGGTGTATTCCCGTCAGTTTGGAAGTCAGCGCGTATCGTGCCAGTTTTTAAGGATGGAGATAGATCTAGTGTTGAAAATTATCGCCCTATATCTATACTTTCCACTCTGTCGAAGCTTTTTGAAAGGCTTGTTTATAACTATATTTATCCATCATTACATAGTACTATTATAGAAGAACAACATGGTTTTGTGAAACGTCGATCTACTATCACTAATTTAATAACGTATACGTCATATCTTTTTGATGCGCTAGATGCTAATAAGCAAACAGACAGTGTATATACCGACTTCCGGAAAGCCTTCGACAGAGTGGATCATAAATTACTACTTGATAAACTTGCATATAACGGGATACGGGGTAACTTGTGGCGCTGGTTCAAATCATATATTACCAACCGTACACAGAAAGTCTTTGTCAATGGCTATGAATCAAACTTCATTAATGTTACTTCAGGAGTCCCACAAGGCTCCATTCTGGGTCCTTTATTATTCGTACTATTTATTAATGATATAAAGTATTGTTTTAAATATTGTAACTTTCTCCTTTATGCAGACGATTTAAAAATTTATCGTTTTATAGAAAATCTTGATGACCACCATAGATTTCAGCAAGATCTCCATCGATTCTCTGCATATTGTCATAATAATAAGTTAAGTTTAAATGTAAGTAAATGCAAAATTATCACTTTTACTAAGAAGATAAATATAAGTAAGTTTCCATATAATCTATGTGGCGTAAATTTGGATGTGACTGAATTAATAAAGGACCTAGGAGTCAATTTAGATAGTAAATTACATTTAAATGTGCACATTGACAATATAATTAGTAAATCATTTAAAATGTACGGACTCGTAATACGTTCCTGTGTAAAGTTTATAAGACCTTCAACATATGTTCATTTATATAAAGCTTTAATTCGTTCTCAACTTGAATATGCTGTGCCCATTTGGAATCCTTACTATAATAAATATATTGACGCTCTGGAAGCTGTGCAGCGGAAATTCTTACGATGTTTGCACTACAAATGTTTCCATAGTCGTTTGTCCTATGAGCAGCTGTTAGATAAATACAATATTCTAAACCTTAATCTTAGACGCACCCAACTGGAGGCAAGAATGCTCTATGATCTATGCCATAATAGATATGATTGCCCTTCTATAATTAATAGATTATGTTATAGGGTTCCTACCAGGACACATCCCCGTAGACAATGTCAAATGTTTGCTCTTGTCCCTTGTCGTACCAATGCTGGCAAACGTTCTCCTCTTTACCGAATTACTCAATCTTACAACCTGAATTTTAATAATATAGATATCATGGTTACACGTGTTAGTACCTTCAAAATGAAAACGTTCGAAATTTTGAATAGAGCCTAAAATGCTAAAAAAATAAAAATATCGACTTGCCTACTTGTCAATTGTATTCTATTGATTTTAATTTTAAACAGCAAATATGTACGTTTTTATAACTATCGTTTATGGCATAATTCTCAGTATTTACTGAAGTGTATGTAATGTAAACCTTGCTTATTTTTCCCTTTAATTTGTAAAGTAATCTGTGGTGAACGGTGCTGATGGCACAATTATTGTTATCACAATGCTATCTTTAAGTAAAATATATTGTGTCGTTGTTTGTTTACCTAAATAAAGTAAAAAAAAAAAAAAAAAAATTTCGATGAAATCTAAGCCAGAAGGCACGGCTCGCTGCACAACGCGTTGCCAATGCCAACGCTGACTTATAGAAAAATGGTTGTGTTTTATCAGAAGGTGATGTTAGGAGCACTAGGAACCGGCGGGCGTGCATAAAAAGAGTATACAAGTTAAAGAAACGAGTGAGGAGTGTGAGGACCGCGTCTAATGGCACTCAGTTCCTATCTGCCTACCCTGCAAAGGGCCTGGCATGAAGATGTACATACACTTGCTCGGCGGCGAAGGAAAATATTGTGAGGTAAACCGCACTTCTGAGAAATTATGTCGCAAAAAGATGTATAACGTAGAGTGACACACCTGGTGTGACATACTCGTATGTTCAAAGGCTACGATAAATCCTTAACATCAGGTTGGCTGTACGTTTCTTTGTCTCTTACTGGTAAAAATAATGTTTAACCTAAATTAAGTAAGTCTGGTTCCCCTCTCGATTGTAGAGGTCTGATGGCCGTCGTGCCAGGTAAAAATCTACATCTTCGCCATATCCTTAGATTTGGACAGCGAACTCCGTCGATCCTTATGGATTAGGAAATCGGATTATCCTAGGAAAAAGGCAGCAATATCAATGTGTGGGGGTTCAGTACAGAAATTAGCGAATCGAGTCGTACGCCATCATTTTCTACCACGTACTGTGAAATTGTGGAGTTAAATGACGAGCTCGGTGGCGCAGTAGTGAAACGCGCTGTTACGCTACTTTGACACCAACGCTCGTGGGTTCGATTCACACACAATACAAACATTTGTGTGCATGAGCATGTCTGTTTGTCTTGGTCTGGGTATTTTCTATATATAATATGTATGTATTTACAAAAAAAATGTATTTACGTATGTTTATCAGTTGTCTAGTACCCATAACACAAGCTTCGCTTACTTTGGGGCTAGATGGCGCTGTGTAATTTGTCAGACAATATTTATTATTATTAATTACCTTCAGCGGTGTTCCCGCACAAATACAATATGTGTGCCTTCAAGAAAACAGCCTATGTTTACCTGAAAAGGCTGGCAACGGATCAGTGATCACCCTTTGGTGGTGACCACTTACCATCAAGTGACACACATGCTCGTTTGCCCCCCCTCTAATATAATAACAAAATACCTGTCTTACTCCCGGCCTGTGTTGTAAATTTAATTTGCATGTTAACCCATTTATTATTATTCTTTAAATCAGCTCATCTAAATTCGGTTCATGGTGAATGTACGCATATTTTAGACGAAAACCTCATTTTTATAAATATTGTATGTGATGATATACGGATGACTGCAAAATAGGCTTTGTCGCCAGCAGGCTGTTTCTCTCTAATATTATTATGACTTGAAGATTTTGTTTCTATACAATGCTACAAAAAATGTTCCCCGATTCGAACCTGCCATGTACCACTAAATTCGTGTTTTCAGATATAAGTACATATTTATAATTGTCACTTGCTCGTCGGTGATGGAAAACATCGTGAGAAAACTCGTTCAAGATATATTATTAAGTTAATAGATTCAGGTGTTACTTTGCGAAAGTCAAACTTCCAGGCAATTTGATCCAAACTACTTTGTGTGCTTCCGCTCCCGATTAGTTCATGCGAACTACTGCCGGCCGGCACCCACCCACTACCGTTAGTAGATGCATGCCGCCGCTGCCATGGCTGCTCCGGTCGTCTCCGCAGACGTTGCGGAGACACAGCCAGGGCAACAACGGTGGCAGGTGCATGCGGTTCGCATTTCAGATGGCGAACACTCGTAGAGACGACCGGAGCAGCCATGGCAGCGGCGGCATGCATCTACTAACGGTAGTGGGTGCATGAACTAATCGGGAGCGGAAGCACACAAAGTAGTTTGGATCAAATTGCCTGCAAGATATATTATATTACGAAAGACGTGTGTGATGCTAATCTAAGAAAGATCTGGTATTCCCTCAAGGTTGTGTACGTCGGATGGCAGTCGCCCCATGTAAAAATCTGGTTCTACGCCAAATCCTTAGGCATTGGTAGAGGAGTCTGCTATCGCGCTTATCAATGTACGATTAACACGTTCTTGTGCTGGCGCGATAATCGCATCATCTGTCAATGTCAATAATGGATTAGGACACGAAGTAATACTAAGAATAAGACGTGTTATCTCATAGTTCGGCAAAACCACGTTATTTCGTAAAAACAAAATAAATCGCCCTATATCAAGATTTGGGCTGTACATTTTTCATTCAAATTTATTCCAAAATAAATGGCTACAGTGAATCTAGCCTTTGATTTATGGGGGTTTTTGCGTTAAATTAAATTCTACTAGGATTACACAACAAAGGTAAATTATACAATGAAAATTACCGTCTAATTAGTTTTTTTATGAGATGCTGCCAGGCCAGCAGACCGTCTTCTGATTGTCGACAATTATTTCGTGGATTAAATTCTTGATTAACTTTTTACATGACAGCTTCAGAAAAAGGAGTGTGACGTTTCCAGGGTTCACATACGTACGTTTATAAGTTTATTTCACGTTAACAACGAAACTAACACCCAATTATGCTACATACTATGCAAGATTATGGAATTTTTGGTCTGATGCATGTACACTCTTCAAAAAATAATAGCAGATATGTCGTGTTTGCATTCGTTTTTGATCAGTATTTTTGATTCTACAAGGCAATGGTGTCAACACGTTATGTCGGGGTTTTTTAAATGTTTATTTATGTTATGATAGCCTATAACCTTCCACTAAAATTGGATAATCAAATGCAATAAGAATTATTAAAATCCAACCAATAGTTTCATAGATTATCGCGTTCAAACATACAAACTCTCACGCTTTAAATATTAGTATAGATTATATTTAGTGAAAAAATCTAACTTTCAACGTCACCGCGACATAACGATGAATATAAAACAAAAGCCAAATATATAAAAATATCGATTATTAAAAGAGGAGTTAGGAAACAGTTATCATTCTGCCTACCCACCAAGGGACCTGGCACTAAGATACATACAATATGATAAAGTATTTGTGTAAAACATGTTACAATGTGCCGTTGCGCGTGTTAATTAATGAAATGAAATTTAATGAATAGAACAGAATAATAATTTAATTGCATAACATAATTATGTATGTGATGCGTATCTCGTTTTAATATCAGTCCGCATATTTTGCCACAACTAATGAAGTGTTAATATACATTTAACATATTTACTTCACAATAATACTCGTAGCAATTTTAATTAATTATATACTTCATAATTATTTTATAAAACATGTCAGAAATGTCAAATATATTCAATTGTATAATGTCAGTTATAGTCAATAAAAAATCATTGAATGAATACAAACATTTGTGTGTCAGCCATTAATCTAATTTTAAATATACTAAGTGTTAATTCTCGCATGCGTTTTAGGAATTTGTTGTATATCTTTGCCGTCCTGTAATATATTTTTTTCTGGTACAATTTGATATCGGTAATACGAGTTTTGTTGGGTGCATATAAATGTACTTTTTGTTTTCGTTCGCTTTTTGAAACATCTCTGAGTGCTTTTCACAAATATGGCAGTTTACAAAATATACAAAGAGGGTTAATAATTTTAACTTTTTTAACACATTGCCAATATACGAGTACTAAGATAATATTTCGTTTAATGACTCTGATACTACTAGTTTAAACGTGTTTTTATTATACAAATGGCTGGGGTGAAACATATAATTGAAAAAAAGAAATTTAAAACTTATTTGTTAATAAAATAGACTTTTAGTTCCGCGCATGAATAGTCACTTTTTTTTTGAAGTGAAAACTTCTTTAGGCACGTTGGGTGCTTTGAGGATATGGAAAAAGTACTGAACTCGCGTGACCGTCACACTTAGAATAGAAGTGTATGTAAAACTGCCTTGTTTTATTATTTTTTATAAAATTGTTTGTATTATATAGACAATATAATTTCGTCGAACTCGGTGGCGCAGCGGTTATCAACGCGAGTTTGTTACCGACTCACGTTTGTTCGATTCCCACACAGGACCAACATGTATGTGCATGAACTGTTTGTCTTATACTGGGTGTTTTTAAGACAGCTATGGTGCATCAAAGCAGCTCCTCTAAGGAAATACTTACACCTAACAAAAAACGGCAGCCAAATAACAACTCTGTGCAGTCACCAGTAAGCCCTTAAAGAGTTGCTGCATTAGCAGCAGTATACTTAATGTATTCGACGCGTTCATAAGCTATGGTAACCGCTTTACATCAGGTGGGCCGTATGATTGTATGCCTCCCAACGTTGTATGAGCAAAAATAAGGGTGTGTCGTCACCATACATAAGACGACATTCTAATAACAATTATTTAGTTTTCCTAGGAGTGAGTTCCTGAGGGTTTGCCGCGTGGAGTAGCGATGGTGACTTCATCAGGCTACATAAACGATACTTCCTGTACTGTATATCTTCACGGCAGGTCCCTTGCGGGGTAGACAGAGGGAACCGAGCGCCATAAGACGTGGTCCTTACACACATCACTCGCTTCTCTAACATTCATAGCTCTTTCCATCTACGCCTTCTGATAAAACACGACCAATCTGGTCATGGGTTTCTTTATACCACTATGGTAGCAATCAAGCATACGGCCTGCCTGATGGTAAACAGTCACAGTAGCCTACGAACATTTGTAACAGCAGGGGTGTCACCCATGCGTTGCCGCGACCCTAATGGTAGGTTAGTCTTGGTCTTCCTCGGCTCCTACGTCCTTCCACTTTCGCATTGTATATATGTAAGAGCTTTAAGAACTTTTATATTAGCTTATAGACTTAGTTCTCTCTGACTGTCCTGCAGGAGACGTACTGCGAAGATACAGTCGTATTTTTTTTGTACATCGTCGGGAGGCATACAATCATACGGCCCACCTGATGCAAAGTGGTCACCGCGAGATGCCATGCGAGAGAGCGCGATGCCACTTCTGTTGTTAACACAATAACTCCTTAAGAGCTTACTGGTGACCTCACTCACACGCAGGAACACAACAACCCTCTAGGGAGTTTGGTTGCGAGGTGAGGTGGAGGTACTTCCCTAGACGCGCTGCTTTAACTCTCTTAAAAACCAGACCAGTGCGCACAAACAGACATGTCTATGCACGCAAATGTTAAAGCTGTGTGAGAATCGAACCCACAAGCGTTCGTGTCAAAGTCGCGTGATTCAAAACTGCGCCACCGAGCTCGTCGCAAAAATTGTCTAGAACAAAGATCTTGTAATCTGTTAACCAAACTTGCATTTCTACTTTTCGGGGCAATTAATAACTCCCCCAAAATGGGTAGATAACGAAACAAACAGTCCAAAAGTCGTCGACACCGGGCCTGTCCGATTTTATTCAAATTTCTCTTCCAGACTAATGATAGCAGCAAATCTGGCCTTTAATTAATGTGGGGGATTGTGAGTTAAATTATAGTTCGCTCAGTAACGAGGCCTGCTGAATTATAAGACATACTTCTTAATTAGTTTCTCGCCGAGACGTGGCTATGCTAACACAATGCTTTGTGATTCTTAACAAGTTATTTCGCGTATTGAGCCTTGTTCGAAGGATACTACAACCCTTTTGCTGTCACTTTACTGGCAATCTGTCCATTATTAAGAGAGGAAGGCGCATCAAAGCACGTCCGGGGTAGTACCTCCACCTCACAGAAAACCGCAGCCACACAACAACTCCCTAGAGGGTTGTTGTGTTCCTGCGTGTTAGTGAGGTCACCAGTAAGCTCCCAAGGAGTTGCTGTGTAAGCAGCAGAGGAGGCATCGTGCTAGTGATACTGAATATCCCAAGCGTTAATAGACTACGGTTCCCGCTTTACACCAGGTGGGCCGTATGCTTGTATGCCTCCCGACGTAGTATAAAAAAAATCTATATTATTAATGTATCGCTAAAATTTAGACAAGGGCTTATTTAGCTTATAGGAACTAGGACGCATTCAAATATTCAAACTGGTGGAACTCAGTAGTTAAATAAGAGGTAATTATGTTAATAAACTTTGTACTATGCAGGTTTGTCCGACCACGGGTCAGTAAATAAATTATGAATAGTCCTACTTGGACTGAACAACATTTCCAGTAAATGTGTATTTTCTTTCTAATAAACATTGATAGACCAGCGGACAAAGAACCGGCTTATTGACCAACTGGACCAAGGTTCGAATCCTGGCATGTATCTACCACTAAATTCGTGTTTTCGGATTTATGTACATAATCACTTTTCATTTCAAGCACAGCGATGAAGGAAAACATCGTAAGGAAATTCGCACGTTTTAATATTAATATATAATTTCCACAAATTGAAAAATTATCAGGAAAACTAAGTTCTGTAGCCTATGCAGTGAAAACTATTAGACGGCTCACTGATATTGATATGGCTAGAATAGTTTATTTCAGCTACTTTCATAGTATTATGTCATATGGAATTCTTCTCTGGGGTAACTCCGCGGACATTAACGCCATCTTTATATTGCAAAAGAGAGCCATAAGAGCTATCTACAAACTTGGTCCCCGGGAGAGCCTTAGAGAAAAATTCAAAGAAATAAATATTTTAACAGTCGCATCGCAATATATCTATGAAAATCTTTTGTATGTCCATAAAAACATAGACTCATTTTGTAAAAAGAGTGATACTCATAGCATAAATACTAGATATAAGCATAATCTTGTGTTACATGCAAGCCGTCTCCACAAAATAAGTAATTCTTTTATGGGGCAATGTATACGGTTCTATAACAAACTTCCCAGCAATATAAGAGAATTGTCAATTAACAAATTTAAAACTACTATTAAAGCCAAATTGTGTAGCAGGACATATTATAAAGTATCTGACTATATGGGAGTGAGTCGATCCAATTATAATGTAATTAATAAAATATGTAAATTTGTTTGGATACCAAAAGAGGGATGCCTGAGTTTTTTGGCAGTATTTTTATCAGTGCTCACCTAGTCATAAACTGCACGGTAGGGAAAAAAATTGTGACGATTCCAAACAAATGTAGCCATTTTTACGGAATAAAAAGATTTTGACTTTTGACTTTTAATACAGCCTTTTTTATTGTCTTTGTACATATCGAACCTTAAAAATTGTCATTGTCCAAATTTGTTATAAAATTAATTTAGAAATTTTAATATGCAATTTGATCTAACCTGCTTCGTGTGCTTCCGCCACCAATTATTTCATGCGGCCAAGCGCCGGCCGGCACCCACCCACTACCGTTAGTAGAGGCCCCGTGAACTAATTGGTGGCGAAAGCACACAAGCAGGTTAGATTAATTGCATGTAAATTTGACTTTCGCAAAATAACGCCTGAATCTATTTAAATATGTAAACTATAAATATTCTGTGTGTATCTAGTATGCGCACGTACACACGCAAGGGAGTCGAGAGTGCCGGCGTAGAGGGCGTAGAGGGAGCATGACGCCATGAGAGAGCGTCATGCCATTTAGAGTCACGGCATACGTTTCGATTTTACTGCCAAGGCGCGCCAATAGATGTTTCACATAAAAAAATCACCTCCCTGTCTTCTTTTACATGCACAGCTTTTTTAGATATGAATGTTAAAGAAGCGAGTGAGGCACACATAAGGATCAATGTGAAATTCGGTACTCCTGCCTGCCTACCCTGCAACGGATTTGATGTGAAGTTGCAGATACATAGACTAATAAAGACATTGATATTTATTATTGATAATCGTATATTTATTTTGAGCGTTTGTATTAAATAAGAAAAGGCACGCTCCCTTGGTTCGGACACGTGGGAAAAAAAGAATTACGAAACAGATATACAACGCGAAAGTGGAAGGATGAAGGAGCCGAGGAAGGTCAAGACACATACCATGTCCAAATTGATCGTGTCCTATCTGAATGTGATGTCAGAAGCCTTAGAAACCGGCGAGCGTGCATAGGAAGAGCGATGAATATTACAGAAACTAGCACGGTTTATAAGGGTCGAATCATTTGGCGTTTGGATCTCTCCGCCTACCCTGCAAGGGATTTGGTATGAAGCTATATTTTTAATTCAGTTCTAATTATTATTTATTATTATTATTTCTAAATCAGTTTATGCGGTAAATAATGACTCATCTGCGATAATAAATATTTTTGTTCAGAAAGTGCTGAAGATTTTAAGAATGGTAAATAATTCAGAGCCGCAGTAACTTCGCGGCAGACATAAATTGTAACCGACAGTACTGGGAGGCCAGTAGACAAAGCAGTAGGAAAACTTCGAAGAAACGTCCAATATCATTTCACTCAATTAGACAAGTTCGCCGAGGAGTTCTATTAGAAGAGTTTCTATTAGTGATCTTGAATAGTAATTATGTTAATTCGAGCGTTAGTAATTATTTCAACTCTTTGCGAGCGATACATGTTTCGATCTTTACAAACCTCACTCGCTTCTTTAACATTCATTAGATAAAGATAAAAGATAAAAATTCTTTATTTGCCATTGGGCCCTCGCGGGCACTTAGACACGTCTTACAGTTTTTGAAATATAATCTTATTGTATCTTATTTAATTCTCTTTTTACTTTTTCCTTTTTTTTATCTACTAGCATTTCGGAAATGACCATTGGCTAAGAAGAAATGCCGAAAGAAACTTGCCAATATAGGTCTCTTTTAAAATTGTCAATTAGATATTACAAAAACAAAAAAATCACAAGCATATTGGTACAATAATGTTATCAAATGGTAAAATTAAAGATTATTAAGAACAGGTAGTCTGTGCTGAATTATTTCCAGACATCTTTGTCAGTTATATATTCATCAATTCTATAATAAGCCCTTCTACAGAGAGTATTTTTAATGTACTTTTTAAATACATTGTCAGGAAAGGACAGAACTGTTTCAGGCAACTTATTATAAAATCGAATACAATTTACAAGAAAAGATCTACCAGTCCTAGCAAGCCGATGTACCGGCATACACAACTTATTTCTACTTCTAAGTTTTTCACTGATTTCAGATTTCAGATTTCAGATTTTTATTGCAGGTCACAGGTTATTACAAAGATGTTACATAACAACAATATAGTACAAGTGACGCCCAGTATGGGCACAGCAAACATGAGAGGCATCTAGATACCGTTTTACTTAATATTTAGTTAAATAGGACTATGTCTGTCGCACTTTTCACTTTATATATTGTATAGACTTATAGAGAAGTCAAAGTATTCCGCTCAATAAATTGGTCATCGAAGAATTCAGATATGTTGTAGAAACACTTATGTAAAAGGAAAGTTTTTAGGTGTTTATTAAATAGGGACGGTTTTTTAATATTTTTTATATCATTTGGGATATGATTGTATATTTTTATTGCCATATGATGAGGGCTGGATGAAACTAGTTCCATTTTGGTAGTTGGTCTTTCTAATTTGTTTAAATATCTATCATTTCTCCTATTAATATTTTCCCTTGGTATGTAAAGGTCTTCGTGCTTCCTCACAAATTTGCATGATTCCAGAATGTATATGGAAGTTAGAGTCAGGATTTGGCATTTCACAAAATAAGATCTACATGATGTCATTTGGTCAATGTTAACTAGTATTCTAAGGCATTTCTTTTGTAATGTAAATATATCTTTTACCTCGCAACAGTTTCCCCACAGAACTATGCCATACGATAATCTGGAATGCGCATATGCATAATAAGCAGCACAAGAAGTTTTGAAGTCAGTTACACGTTTTAGTTGATTTAATGCATATGTAAAAGAGGATAGCTTACTTTTTAATTTTTGAATATGTGATTTCCATGTCATATTAGTATCTAAATCAACACCCAGTAATGTCGCAGTGTCAGCTAGTTCTAATTTTGTATTTTTAAATTTGTATGAAATTTGTAATGATTTTTTTTTGTGAGGGTTTGAATTGTAATATTTTGGTTTTGTTTAAGTTAAGTTTTAGATTATTAGTATCTAACCAGTTAGTAATTTTGTCTAGAGTAATGTTTAATTTATTTTCTAATTCCATGGTATCCGAGCATGACATCAAGACAGACACATCGTCCGCGAAAAGTATACAATCTTCGTTAATTTCGTTAGGGAGATCATTTACGTAGATGAGAAATAACATACAGCCTAATACACTACCTTGTGGGATAGAGCTGGTAGAGAGCACTCTATCTGATCTAACATGCTGTATATTTCCAGTATCAAAATTGGTATGTTTAATTTCTACACATTGGGAGCGGTTTTCAAGATATGATTTAAACCAGTTATGTGGATGCCCTCTTATTCCAGATTCAAATAATTTGGTTAGCAATATATCATGGCATACTCTATCATAGGCTTTGCTCATATCTAATAGGAGCCCTATAGCATATTTTTTATCATTGATTTTTTGGAAAATTTTTTGGACATATTTATAAATTGCTAGAGTAGTAGAGTAGTTCTTTCTGAAGCCATTTTGGTTTTCATGCAGAACTTTATATTTTTCATAAAAACTGCCCAGACGTATTACCATCGCTGTTTCAAAGACTCTCGCAGATGCCGGTAGAAGAGATATAGGACGATAATTATTAATGTCTGTTGTGGATCCCTTTTTATGGATTGGTATTATTAAAGAAGCTTTTAGCAAATCGGGAAATTTGCCTTCAGCAAAAGATTGGTTTATTAGTTTTGTATATGGGACCGTCAAAACATCAGCACATGTTCTTAGTAACGTTAGAGGGATTTCATCAATTCCGAAAGAGTATTTATTTTTGAGGTTTTTTAATATGTTATTTATTTCCTTGTGATCGACAGGGCTTAAAAAGAAAGTGTTTGGTACTCTATTTGTTGTGATATTATTTTTTATTGCTGGTCGAGAGTTAACCTGTGATTTTCCAATAGATACAAAATAATTATTAAATTCATCAGATACGTTTTTTGGGTTGACTATAGTTTTATTATTCGGTAGTTTAATTTTTATGTTTGATTTATTATTATTTATTTTATTT
The DNA here is from genome assembly GCA_947507595.1 of Pyralis farinalis. NCBI lineage: Eukaryota > Metazoa > Arthropoda > Insecta > Lepidoptera > Pyralidae > Pyralis > Pyralis farinalis. The sequence continues at coordinate 8,206,194 of OX382263.1, forward strand.
GTTTCTCTGCTAATAATTTTCCACATGCATTGTATTTTATTTTCAGAAGTCATAAGCTTTTGCTGGTTATTGATTCTTTTCGCTTTTTTAACAGCTTTTTTTAATATTTTGCAATACATTTTATAATTTTCACGTAGTATTTTATTTCCTGTCTGTGATATTAGTAGCTTTAAAAATCTTTTATTACGACAAGATGTTTTTAATCCCGGTGTTAAGTAGGTTTTTTTACATTTTGTACTATATTTAACTAGTATTTTAGGCATACATTTATTCAGGGTATTAAACATAATTTTATCAAATATACTATAATTCTCATTAATGTCATTTGTTTGGCGTAATACTTCGTTCCAGTTTACTTTTGCTATTTCTTCTTTAAATTTGTGTATATTATTCTTTTTAAATGGTCGTTTTATTAATGAAAAATATTTTAAGTTTTGTGTAGATAGTGATGTAGAAACAATTATTCCCTTGTGGTCTGAAATGCCAAATTCATGAACTTCAGCCTTACAAGTCTGCTTGCTAAAGTTCGTAAAAATTAAATCTATGCATCTAGCACTAGTTGCTGTAATTCGCGTGGGTTCTCTCACCTTTTGGTGAAAGTTGTATGTTAACATTAAGTTAGAGAGTCTACTGCATTCTTTTTTATTCAAGAAATCTATATTGAAATCGCCAGCTATTATAATATTTTTGAATTTGTCTTTTTTGTAGGTTAATTCTAGGAGCTTCTCTAGAGAGTCATAAAATACTTCAACTTCTCTACTATTGTTAGGCCAGTATAAATCTAATAATAATAAGTTTAATTTGGGTATTTCAATCGCGCATATTTCAAATACCATTTCTATAGATAGTGAAGATATATCGAGTCGTTCATGGTGTTCTAAGCCATTTCGAATCAGTATGCAAACTCCGCCGCCGTCATGTTGCTCTCGACTGTAGGACGCTCCCATGACATAGTTTTTCAGTTGTAGTAGCTTCTTCTTTTCTTCACTCAGCCACGTTTCAGATAAACAAAGGACATCCAAATTACTTTTTTCCTCTATTAGTGCTTCTAAAAGATGTTTTTTATTATTAATGCTTTGCATATTTTGGTAGAGTATAGTTAACTCAGTTGCGAAATGTATATTTGTTTTTTAAATCTTGTTTTGTCAGGTCCTTTTCCACAGTAGAGTCATTAGTGTCAGTTTCTATTTTATTATCATGGGCTATATCGTATAGCAAAGAATTTGATAATCGAGGATGTTTTTCTAATTTTGAAGTATTTTTATCGTGTGGCAATTCTGTATCGTTGCATGAGACATTTGATTCGGATTTTCGATTCTTTTCGGAGCTTTCAACTTTTTTTCCATTTATTATTAAGTTATTATTCCTTATTATTGCATAGTGTCCATTTCGCCTTGCCTCATGTAGAGCACGCTTCAGTTCTCTTTGTTCTCGAAGAGCTGATGGGTTTAGGAATTCTGTGACGCTTACACCAGTTCCTTTGAAATAAATAGAATTATTCAGTATATATTTTCTCATTCGTTTACTTATTAACTCTATTTTGATAGGCCTTGATCTGCTTTTCCTTCCCATGCAAGTGATTTCCTCTATGTATCCATTTAAGTCTATGTTTAGTACTTCTCCGAAAATATTAATAATTTTGTCCATAACTATGTCTTCAGTTTCCCAATAATTTGTAGATAATCCGTGCAAGACTAGAGTTTTCGCCATGTTATCTGAATTCTGGGGTATACTTTCTTTAAGGCTATCTATATCATGTTGAAGTTTATTATTCTTTTCTTGTAATTTATGGCATTCCTGTTCCAATAGCAAAATTTTACTAATTTCTTTGTCTATTTTTCCTTGCGTTATAGTTTGTATATTCATATGTATTTCTTTCTGTAGATCTTGCTTTAATTCTGTTATTGCTTTTTTAATTTGCTCTTGAATAGATACTTGAAGTGCCGATAATATATATTTATTATTTTCTTGTAATATTGTTTTAAATTTTTTTAATGTTATTAGATCATCGTCTTTGCCTTGGGTCAATGATTCTGATGTTTCAGGTGTAGAGTCTTTGTTTACAAGTGTAATCGTGTTTCCCTGAGGCGAGTTTATAGAGAAATCCTCAAGTTCAGAGCTATCATTGTTGGAATAAGGGATTTTCCTTCTTAAGGTGACCTTTGGTGCTGTATTTGAATTATCTGTAGTGTCAAGACTGTCGGTGAGTTGGACTTGATGAGGTGGTGTGTTATCCTGATTTTTCGGCATGATAGGAGTGTTGCTGTTGCCAACTTTTGGTTCCTTAGAGCGGCAGTAGTGGCACTTCCATCGTCCTCTGTACTCTGTTGTCATAGTGTTATAGAATCGTGCTTCAGAGACATTCGCACAATCTAAATCGAAATGTAAGTGGCATAATAGGCATGATAAAAATCTCCTATCCGGTATATCTTGCCGGCATCCAGCGCATTGTAACGCCATCTTTCAGTGAATAGCGTAGTTTCTATTAAATGGGTAGTTTTATTATATAGGTTGTTTTAGTTTCTTCCTTTGCCGATAGATGGCACTGCAGAAGGAAAGATCGACTGTTCTACTTAGTCTCCAAAATTGCCGTTAGATGGCGCCGAAAATAATTTAAAGAACAAAATATAATTTACTGCATCATCATCGGTCATCACAATTTAGAGGTTATAGCTTGTAATAAAATTTGTACCTTGCAATGATGAAGCCGTTTTGTCGTATGCACCAGCTTCTACAGTCATTGTTTTGAATTTCAGGTATTCCTATTCGGTCTGTAGGGAAAATAGTATAGATTTCTTGATTTTGTTATCCACTATAGATATTGTGATTTTTTTCACAAATACGGGACTATTATTGTAAATATCACTTCCACGTAATCATCCTGATTGAACTTTTAATTTGATCACTAAAATCAGTAAATAACTATCACGGAATTATTTCTTTTTAATATTAGTATACGCAGTCGATGTTTACTAGGCAACTAGCGCCATCTCTCTCATCTCTCTCATCACTGAAGTTTGAAAACGACTTTAAATTTTTACGGGCATACATTATGTTTTCATAAATATATTGAGAAGTAACAGTAAGGATATTTATTTCTTTGAACAGTTCCCTGAGGGATTCTCTGGAGCCCATGTTATAAATAGAGCGAATGGCTCTTTTTTGTAAGATAAAAATTGTCTCAATGTCAGCCGCCGTTCCCCACAACAGTATACCATACGACATAATGCTGTGAAAGTAGCTGAAGTAGACTAAGCGCGCAGTAGCCACATCCGTCAATTGCCTGATTCTCCTAACTGCATATGCAGCAGAGCTGAGCTTACCGGCTAGTTTATTTATGTGGGGGCCCCATTGTAATTTGGAGTCTACTGTAATTCCAAGAAACACAGTGTTATTAACATATTCTAATTTATTATTCCCAATGAGAACTTCTGTATTGGCAGAACTCACATTTGGAAGACTAAATTTGATGCATTTGGTTTTAGCTGAGTTTAGCAACAGATTATTACACGTGAACCAGTTTAAAATAGCAGACACAACACCATTTACCTTGTCAATATTTTCACAATGGCGGGCCACATTAAAAATTAAAGAGGTATCATCAGCAAATAGTACTATATCCGCCATTTTCTGCACCATGTAGGGCAGATCATTTGCATATACTAAAAATAAAAATGGACCCAAAATAGAACCCTGGGGCACCTCGATATTAACATTATGGCCTTCAGATTTAACCCCATTTATGTCAACTGTCTGCACTCTGTTGTTTAAATAAGATGCAATCATGTTCTGGGCTTTACCTTTAATTCCATAATAGTTCAGTTTGAGTAACAATGTCTGATGATCTACACAATCAAAAGCTTTAGAGAGATCACAGAAAACCCCAATAGCATCCTGTGATCTCTCCCATGCGTTAAGGATATGCCTAACCAATGCCACTCCTGCATCCGTAGTAGATTTACCAGCTGTAAAACCGTATTGTGCATCATGAAAAATTTCATTGGTCTTAAAAAAGAGTTGCAATTGATCAAGCATTATCCTTTCGAATATTTTACTCAAAACTGGTAGTATAGATATGGGTCTGTAATTCTCCAGCTCGCTCTTTTCTCCTGACTTGAATAAAGGAATAAGTTTACTGAATTTCATCAAGTCTGGGAACACACCCATATCTATACATATATTAAAAATATATGACAAGTGTGGAGCTATTGCCTCTATAATACAATAAAAAACTTTAATGGACATTCCCCAGTGATCCTCTGAGTTTTTAATGTTCAACTGTTTAAAAGTTTTAATAATTTTAGTGGGTTCAATATGTGTAAACTGAAAAAGTTCCACACTAGGTTGTACGTTTTCTTTTAATAACTCAGCAGCACCATCTGGAGATGAATTAAGGGAGTTAGTGGTAAGGTAAGGGATATTGATGAAGTAGTCTTGAAATAGATCTACTATTTGTTTAACGTCTGTAATATTTCGATTGTCATATTTTATAGAACATTCATTATCCTGTGGCTTATATTTACCTGTTTCTTTACTAACAATATCCCATACAGCCTTAATTTTATTTGATGATAGCTTAATTTTGTTTTTTATATACATAGACTTTGCTTCTCTGCAAACATTTTTAAATATTTTGGAATAGTTCTTGACATAATTGACAAAGACAGGGTCAAATCTGTAACACTTTTCTGCGTACAAATCAAACATTTTGTTTCTACTTCGCAGAATACCTGTAGTATTGCTCTTCTTAAACACGCTCGCCTGTTTCTAAGGGTCCTGACATCACCCCTGATATAACACGATCTATTTGGTCATAGTAGGTAAGTGTTGGCCTTTCGCGGCTCCTACAAACTTCTTCTTTTGCATTGTATATCCGTTTCTTAATCCTTTCTTTCTGCCATATTTTACATGTCCGCACCAACGGAGCATGCCTCTTTTTATTTTAACACCGACACTCTTTCTAACCAACTTTATTTCTAACTAGCTGTGCCCGCGACTTCGCCCGCGTGGAATTTAACAAAAAAGTTATTGTTCAGTTCGCTGAGATTACTATAACTTATTAATTCTGTATTTCGCGTATAGAAATACCTATGCTAATTTTAATGAAATTCTTCTATGTTGTGAATCGCACCCCCGAAGGGGAAGATATTTCCCTCTAATTTTAACCGTTTTTCATATTTTACGCAGGAACCCTAAATATTTACGGGATAAAAAGTACCCTATATTGTGCTCCGAACAGTCGTCGTCTACCTACCAGTGAAAGTCCCGTCAAAATCGGTCCAGCCGTTTCAGAGATTAGCCGGAACAAACAGACAGACGGACAGACAGACAGACAAAAATTGTAAAAATATTCATTTTGGTATATGTACCGTGTATATATCCATATGCATTTAGTAAAAAGCGGTTATTTTAATATTACAAACAGACACTCCAATTTTGTTTATCTGTATAGATATCCTCGTTGCGAATACGGTTTACAAGCGTTACGCCGCAAATATTGCGCATCACTCGCATTTCGACCACGTTTTTCATTTTGTTCAAACTTTCATGCTCTTTAAACAAGACTTTAAAGAAGATAATAAGACATATACACCTCGATATACTGGAATAATATAAAGGATATATATTTTTTGTTTTTATATCTACTACATACGGCTCCCCTGCTGTAAAGCGGGAATCGTAGCCAATTCACGCTTGGGATATATTAACTTGGAAGCTTTTTGGTGACCTGGCTCACTCGCAGAAACACAACAACCATCTAGGGAGTTATTATATGACTGCGGTTTTCTGTGAGGTGGAGGTACTTCCCCAGACGGGCTGCTTTGACGCGCCCTACCTCTCTTAAATAACAGTTGTCTTAAATAACATTATAATAATGTACATTATATTATCAAAGTAGTAATGAAGCCGCTAATGAGCTTTGTGGCTTCAAAGATATACAGGGATATCATATAACTAACAAAGGAACAGAGCACATTATTTGACACTAACACGAGATAATTTTACACATAATTAGATACATTACAGGATCGGCAACGTATGAGTGACACCCCTGGTGTTGCAAATGTCCATAGGCTACGGTGACTGTTTACCATCAGGCAGGCCGTATGCTTGTTTTCCACCTTGGTGGTATAAAAAAAACTCTTCTTTTTAGGGTTATCTTGTTTTCATAATCCATTAGGATTGGCAGGGTCCGCTACATGCCGTACATGGGTTTGGCGAAGATACTGATTTTTACATGAAGTGACTGCTGTCTGACCTCCGCAGCCCAGAGGGTAAACCAGATCATTCTTATGTTAGATCACGCGTCATTAGAAATATAATGTTTTGGATATGCAAGTTTTCTCAATTTGTTTTTCTTCATCGCAAGTGAGCAAGTGATAATTACAAATATGTCGCATCCGGTCATGAGTATGATGTTTAAAAAACGAAAGCGCGCGAACGGTGGCGCGCTGCGGCAAAATCAAGAGGTCGACACTGGGAGAAATGGAGTCAGTGCAAACAGCGGCATGTGACGTCTTGTGACTGTCCCCTCGTTTCGTATTTTCTTGAACATTGATTACAAGTTTTGATTAAAAATTATAGTGTGAAACGAATTGCATTGGATGTCTCATTGCACTACTTACTACCCACCATACGCCCGCATAATATCGGATAGACCGAAAAATCATACAAATACGACATCAGACGACATCAAATTGTGCTAATGAGAATACAGAAAAGACTCATAGTTGCAGTGAGCAAGCAGCAATCTAAATGAACGCTCCGAGCGTCAAGTTAAGCAACGTGGTTAAAGGACAGCGAAAGTATATATACAGGCAAGCTGGCAATGTGCATGCAAATGCACATCAGGAAATATTCATATGCTTCACTACCAAATTACGTGCAGTGCTACGAAATATTAGTAATTATCAAACATACATATATTCAAGAATAAACAGACATAACAATATGTGTGTTTTACTTGTAATAAGTTAAGATAAAATTAAATTTTTACCGTGTAAGTCGTCGACGATTGCGCACGCTTCATCATCCCACTGACAGCCAGTGTTGCCAATTTTAGGTTTTCGATTTTTTCGCTCAAAAATAAAACATTTACCTACAGGATGGTACTTCAATAAAACATAAAGATTGATATTTCTGTCCGCTACATTAAAAAAATATATGTGAATTACAGTGCACACTGCCAAGTATAGGGTTAAAGTCTAATAAGTATGTTTTTAAATAAAACATAAGCCCTCTCTGTGGCTTCCCTCCCCTTTATATATAACAACTCAATAAAAGGTTGTTATGTTCCTGCGTGTGAGTGAGTTCACCAGTAAGCTCCTAAGGAGTTGCTGTGTTAGCAGTAGAGGTGGCATCGCGCGAGTGGTACTTAATGTACTGCAAGCGATCATTCACTACGAACCGCTTTACATGGGCCGTAAACTTGTATGCCTCCCGACGTAGTTTAAAAGAAAAAAGATAATGCTAAGAAGCGTGTGTTTAACCGATTGAAGGTTGTGTTCCGAGGAGTTGATTGATTTGATCCCGACTGCAGCACTATAACATTTTATAATAAAATGTATGTATGTGCCTCTATTCAGCCTATATTTATATGCCCTAACGGCTCATTCGTAGAGCTGAGTTAATCATGACGAGAGAGCTCGATGTCGTCGTTGTGCGTGTCATTCTAACCGAACACGCAGGTTAAGCAACGTCAACCGCAGCTTGTCTATGGATGGGTTTATTTATCTCGAATATTCTCCGTGGTTCGGAGGGCACGTGAAGCAGTCGTTCCCGGCTGCTGTCTATAGATGACAGTCGTTAAGCTCGCCGCCGATCCGCATTTGAGCAGCGTGGTGGAGTATGCTCTAAACCCCTTCGTTTGAAGAGAGATCCGTGTCCCTATAGTGGGATGAGTGGTGGTGTGGAGTTAATCATATATCTCTGTAATCATTTAATTGCACCATGGCTTGTGCTGAGTAAGGTCTTTTTATATTGGGCGCTGAGACACACCTTCGAATGCTATTGTATTAAAAGTGTTGCAATATTGTTAACTGTTGTTTGATGAACTGTAATGTTTCTAGTGTTGTAGTGCGCTATGTAATAAAGTTTCTTTCTTTCTTAAAAACTTATTGTAACATTTATCAACAAAAAAGAAAATAGTTTCTGGCCGTTTTGCAAACTTCTGCGTGGGAGCACGTTCCAAGAACAGCGCCTTATAACCGCGGGCAGAACTTTCTAATGCGCACGGCTAAGACTCTGCAACTTTAATGACAAGGAAGTCAGAGGGTAGTTTTGTATTCTGTTTGATGAATTTAATATAACATTGCAGGCTTCTTGCGTTAAAAATATCTCGAATTTATGTTTTCCTCGTAGAGAGGAGCCGAGCCGCATATGTGCTATTTATTTATACAACGCGAAGCCGTGGAAAACCTAGAGTCACATGCCATTACTAAATTAGTCTTATTTTATCAGAAGGTAATATCAGGAGCCCTAGGAATCAGCAAGCGTGCATGAAAAGAGCTATGAATTTTAATGGAGAAACGAACGCCATAAGTCGCGATTTTTGCATCTAATGGCGTCCGGTTCCTTCTGCTTACCCCGCAAGATACCTGGCGTGAATATAGAGTCCAATTAAATGTAGTAATCGATCCGTTAACCAAAGTCGCATTAACCACGGCGTCCCAATCGCAACGATTTCCATATTTGCGTAATATCATCAAATTAATTTCACCAAAATTAAGCTACATCAAGGTTTTCGATCGGACTCTGGGGAACGGAGTTTCCAGAGTAAGAAAATTAGGTCAAAGCGAAGGCATCTGATAAATATAGACCATATTTACCTGCTGAGGTTTGGAAGAACACGCGAATAAGGCCGAGTGGACAACTATTACGGCATTGAAATTAAACTATTTTTAACGGAAGTATCGCGTGTTTTATTTATTTTGTTGAAACCTGACGTTTCGAACGCTTTGCAGCGTCCGTGGTCGCAGGAAAGACGGTATTTGTCTTACATTAGTTATTCACTAATGTAAGACAAATATCACAAATAAATAAAATACGCGATACTTCCGTTAAAAATAGTTTAATTTCAATGTACAACAATCTCGAAAACCTAAGACAATACAATATTACGGCATTGTTACTACACTGTCAATGAATTTCTTGAAGACAAATTATAGTGAAAACGATGTTACCCTTCCGCTGTTAAGGATATTACATGCTACCAATTATGACTCGAAATATTTTTCGATACAAGCTGTCAAGCCTTTGGAATGCTCTGATATTATATATCCGATGTGCAACAATGTATTTATCAATTTGATAAATTGTTGAATTAAACAATTTTTAACGGAAGTATCGCGTGTTTTATTTAGTTTGTTCAACCTGACGTTTCGAATGCTTTGCAGCGTCCGTGGTGGCAGGAAGACTAAGGTGACATTTGTCATACATTGGTTATTCAATTATTACATCTACCGACATGAATGGATTAATTATATATGTTCCGGTTCACACAAAAATCACTCACGGTGTCCGGACGTTTTTGAGTAGATCTCTGGGTTTGTGACTTGATTATTTTAGAACTGGGTCCCAAGCAGGTGGTATTTGCCAACCATCTTCTCTATTGAAATTGGGGTGTTTTCATATTTCAATAGCCTCGCGTAGCATTCTAGGCATGTAGCGATTCTCCTTGGCGAGGATTTGTAGTTTATCGAATCGCATGTAATAGTTTGGCTGGTCCAGTGTATATTCACATACTCCAGAGGTTTTATCACGCCCATTCTTCATATTAGCAATGTGTGCTTTCACTCGAGTACCTATTCTTTGTTTGCCCCATAAATAATAAACCACATTCGCAGTCTAATTTGTATGCTCCTACATCTTGTAAGGGGATTACACTTGATAGGTCATAGACATTGATTGATCTTCTTATGGGGTTTGAAATAAGTTTTAATTAAAGCTCGGCGTAAGATGTTGCCAATTTTGTCTGTGACTCCCTTTAAGTATGGTAAGATAGCAGGTTCACGTTCAACTGTAGGTGGCTTCGATAAATTACATTCAAGAAACTCACTATCTCTCTCTTTACTCTGCTTAAATACACTTGCTAAAATTTTTCTCTGTTCATTTCTGTTATGACTCCTGATTACGTAATAACTTTTATTAGATTATGCTTACCAACATACTGTTATATACTTGTACGTGTTTACATTGTATCTAAAATATATTCACATGTAAATAAGTACAAGCATATAAAAGTATGTTGGTATGGTATAGTATATGTATATATATTTGTGTATGAATATTGAATGTGTAGTAGATATGTAAGTAGATTTTGCGCCTCGTATCTGTTCTGTGTCATTATCGTTCCCCAAGTTTGCCTGGCAAAGATCGCATTGCGATTAGGCCGCCTTTTGTGTTTTAATGTTTTTTAACTTTTTGTATATTTGTTTTATTTGGTCCAATAAAGAGTATTGTATTGTATATTGTATTATTATTTCTTGTGGATATAAGTCTAATTCTTTTCAATATTAATAATATTTACTTCGTAGCAGTGAGGCAACCCGCATGTCTAAGAAATTATATTTCTTAAGCTGGGCGTACACGGACTGCTTGAAGCAGTTTAGACCGACCGCTTCAAGCTGCGACTGCACAGTGAACTGTGATCTTCTATTCACTGACATACACACGACTGCTCGAGCAGTCGCGACCGCTTCAAGCCGTCAACCGCACGACGAAATTCCATCGTGCTGTCGACCGCTCGCGAGCCGTTGCGAGGCATACACCGACAGCTGGAGCTGTTGACTGCTCCAGCGCCGCCTTTGACGTCCCCCCCTCTTCTTGGCCGTCTGTTTCTGTCTCTATCATTCTCTTCTGACGTCGTCGCCGCCGTTTTCCCCGCTTGAGCAGAAGCAGCAAAAGCAGTGCTTCCTCGTCAGAATCTATGATTCTACTGGGGTAGAAAGTCAACTGCTTCAGCAGTTTATGATAAATTGATGTAAAAAATTTAAATATGATGAATGCAAAATGATAATATTCCCACGCTGAGCGATCGGCAAGACATGGTAAGTCGCATTACTACGAGTATATGAAAAATCTAATCGTACACATCTTTGTGAACAAATGATTCTGATTTTGATTCACTATTACAATTTTTGAATGCAATAAGAGATTTACCAGAGGGAGACTTTGTACAAAAATCGTCTGCATGGGTACCTCTGTCTCACTTATTTCTACCGCCAAGCAACTATATTTATATAGCTGTGTTCCGGTTTGAAGGGTGAGATATGGCAGAGAAATTACTGGGTACTGTGACGAAACATCCTTTCGTCACAAGATTGACAGCGCGCGAGTAACATCCCCGTGATGCTCCGAGCGTTAATAGGTTTCCATCACTAATCTTACTCACTCACAAGAACACAACAAGCGTCCAGGAAAATATTTATCGTAACCGTAAGTACTAGTAGAACCGCTCTTTATTCATCAAAATGTATTAATGTATGTGTTACCAAATAAAGAACGAAATCAAACTTTATCAATCTATCTATCTATAACTTCACGCTAAATCCCTTACGGGGTAGGCAGAGAGAACCGAGCGCCACGTGACTCGATCCTTACATACCTCACTCGCTTCTTTAACATTCATTGCTCTTTTCATGCACGCTCGCCGGTTTCTAGGGCCCTTGACATCACCTTCAGATAGAACACGACCACGACTAATTTGACCATGATAGGTAAGTTTTGACCTTCCTCGACTCCTACATCCTTCCACTTTTGCATTGTATATCTGCTTCGTCATTCTTTCATCGTGCATTCTTTCTACATGTCCGAACCAACGGAGCATGCCTCTTCTTATTTTAACACCGGCGCTCTCTTTCATACCAATTCTGCTTCTAACCTCATCATTGCGAATACGGTTTACAAGCGTTACGCTAAATTTTATGATCACGATTGATAATGTAGTGTTGGAACATGTGGATGAGATTGTATACCATGGATAAGTTTTCAGTGGGGATGGAAGGTCCGTTGATGCGAGCATTGCGCAAAATTTATGGCGTAATGCTTGCTGACCGCGTTCGCAAAATGTCGTAACAGGGTTCTGTACCATGTGCGGTCTGACTTGAGACTTGTATGACAAGAATAAATAAATAAATAAATATTGTCGGACAAATTACACAGCGCCATCTAGCCCCAAAGTAAGCGGAAGCTTGTGTTATGGGTACTAGACAACTGATAAATATACGTAAATACATTTTTTTTGTAAGTACATACTTATTATACATAGAAAATACCCAGACCAAGACAAACAGACATGTTCATGCACACAAATGTTTGTACTGTGTGGGAATCGAACCCACGAGCGTTGGTGTCAAAGTAGCGTAACAGCGTGTTCCACCACTGCGCCACCGAGCTCGTCATAGTCAAGAGACCTTGTCTTTCAGCTGAAGTGCTTTCGCTCTACTCAGCACACCTAGTTTCTTGGACACCGGCGTGACCTTCTCCCCAATGTGACTTCGGAACCGAACTAAAGATAAAAAAAACTATATAAATACTGTACGTAAATATATAAACAATTTGTAGGGAGTCAAGAAATGCCCACGGCACGGCGAAGCCTTAGAGCAGCAAGTGCCGTGCTGCATCTCCCGCGATTCGGCTCTAATGACCGTAAGGTCGGTGGAGCCATGGGACGGTGGTGGGACATGTACGTAAATATACCTAATGTAAACATATATGATGCCGACAGCTTCTTTTTACAACCGCACCGCTCGCTGACGGCGGAGAGCTCACCCTCACATACTGGAACCGCAATGGTTCCGTACTGTGGGGTTCTAGCGGAATTTTCTACCGAGAACTCTCAAGTTGTGGAATGAACTTCTAGCTGAGGTTTTCCCAAGGGACTACAGCATAGGGTTCTTCAAGAAAGGCGTAAGCAGGTATTTACGTGGTCGCCAACGCAAGTGACACCCCGGTAAGCTACGGTAACTGGTTACCATGGGGCAGGCCGTAAGCTTGACTGTCATTTTAGTGGTATAAAAAAACTGACGAACATAGAACCCATTAAGTTGTTAAATACTCCAAATAGAGCAAGAAATATCTTTCTAACCGTCTCCCCTCTAATACCCTTTTTTACAAGTCTGTTGGTTTACGGCGTAATACACAATCTCGTATAAGCCACTAAAATGACCGCTTGTAAAATATGACCAAATATCTTCAGATATTTACCTCAAGATTCCCGAAATACCCTTCATTCAAGGGCAAAAATAAAGCCGTTCGATATTGGATTCTGAGGTCCGAACATTAAAATGGATAATTCAATAACAGACATTCTGTTGATATTCACTTAATGTCTTTAATACAGGTTAAGGTAGACTGGGTGGGAGGTTACTTTAATGGTTTTTAAATTGCTTCGGTGGGCGCATTTTTGGAGGCTTAAGGAGTAAATCCGAAGAATGTTAGGGTATTTATATGGATGCAATTATTGTAGCTTACTAACGTTTGGGCTAAATCCAATGTCCATGGCCGGTAGCAAAGAAGTCGGCTTTGGTAGACACCAGTTTGCTTTGAAGAGTCGTGACCGAACGAGACCGTGCCCGTCTGGGGAATTACCTCCACCTCACAGAAAAACGCAGCCAAATTACAACTCCCTAGAGGGTTGTTGTGTTCCTGCGTGTGAGTGAGGTCACTAGTAAGCTCCCATGGAGTTATTCTGTAAGCAGCAGAGTAGGCATCGCACGAATGATAATTAATATATCGCAAGCGTTAATAGGCTAGCACGCGGCTCTCCTTAACCTGCCGCAATTGGCGCTGCGTGGTAGGTAGCGTCCCCCACCGCCGCACGTGGCGTGCAACAATTGATCGTGTTCTATCAGAAGGTGATGTCAGGAGCCTTTGAAACCAACGAGTGTGCATGAGAAGAGCAATGAATGTTAAAGAAGCGAGTGACGTATGTAAGGATCCAGTCACGTGGCGCTCGGTTCTCTCTGCCTACCCCGCAAGGGATTTGGCGTGGAGTTATAGATAGACAGAGACATGTTAGGTAAACACGTCTTTGTCTATCTATCAAATGTTCCAAGTTATCATTACCGGGGATGTCCCAGCGGCAACGAGCCGGAATTTTAATTTAAAAATATCTCCGTTAGCGCCCCTGGGGGAGGGAGACGCTACAGTAAATGTAATTTCGTTATTATCTCAGGTATGTTTCTGTCATCCTAGTACTTCTGAACGAAATTATCGAAGTAAAACTTAGTAATGTACCTACATTGTATAAAAAAATCTTAAGATCTATTTTGCTTTTGCCACCACCTCACAGAAAACCGCAGCCAAATAACTGCTCCCCACAGGGTTGTTATGTTCCTGCGTGTGAGTGAGGTCACCAGTAAGCTCCCAAGAAATTGCTGTGTAAGCAGCAGAGGAGGTATCGCGCGAGTGATAATTAATATATCGCAAGCGTTAATAGGCTACGGTACCCGCTTTACATCAGGTGGGCCGTATGCTTGTATGCCTTCCGACGTTGTATAAAAGAAAATTACAGAGATAGGCTGTGTGTGCCTAATATTATCCCTAAATATTATTTCCGGTTCTCCAGAAGTTTAGTTGCGGAATGAGCTGCCTGTATGGGGCTACAGTATGGGGTTCTTCAAGAAAGCCGTGAAGAGGTTCTTACAGGGTCGGCAACGAAAGAGTGACCTCTGATGTTGCAAAAGTCCATGGGCTACGGTAACTGCTTAACATCTAATTTCTTCTGTTTACCGTACGCCTGTTTGCCACCTTAGTGGTATAAAAAAAAACATTATTCTCACATATATATATATATATTGAGATAGTCAATGCATAATTTGGTAACATTATTTGTATATATCTTCACGCCAAGTCCCTTGCGGGGTAGGCAGAGAGAACCGAGCGCCATAAGACATTATTTTTTAATATTTTATTCATTATTTGATAATGTACAAGAGTGTACAGATTCCTTGGTGTGTCAGCCAAGAGTTGGACTACATATAAAAAGTTATCAAGTTACTTGAATAACTTGTTTACACGGTAATAGCATTGAAGAACATTGTATTGACATATAATCAGAAAATTGTTGTTCATATGTTTGCCAAATATTCTTTTGCTTCTATTTAGGCATCTCTTTCTATACATTGTTCGTAGTTGTCGTTGTCACATAAAACTTTATTGTACAATCCAATGTGTAAGTAAGTTTCTCGTTAGTGTAAGTTATGTGTAAGTAGTTTGTCTGTGTTATCCTTTAAGGCGTCTGGCGCGCTAGTCCGCGGACACGTGACGTGTATGCAAATTTTGCTTAGCATATACTGTGCCGACTGTGCTTGTACGAAATAGGTGATAGTGGGCATATTACTACAGCTATACCTAGTCGAGTCATAAGTTCTGTCAAAACCTTATTATTTTAATTTTGGAATACTGGCCAGAAATATTTTGACTAATTTTAAAAATAGAACGTTCCCACTTGCTGAAAATATAAAATAAATTCTTTTTCATTCATTTCCAAATATGGAGTGGTCGAAGAAGGAAGATAGAGTCGCGGTTATCGCGTTGCACCGCTGTGGTTACGCGCCAAAAGAGATTTTCAACATTCTACATAAATTGAAAATAACACTACGTTTAATTTATCGCTTTTACAAACGATATACTAAAGATTCAAGCTTCGAAGATCGTAAGAGGAGCGTCCGACCTCACACAGTTAGGACACCAGCGGTCATCAAAGAAGTGAAGACGCGAATCCAAAGAAATCCCTAGTGTAAACAAAAAATCTTAGCTCTTCAGGTGGGATTAAGCAGAATCATGTCAAAAGCTTATCGTAACACTTTTCTAACATTAAAAAAATTATGATGGAAAGATCCCGCGCTTTGTTACGGCGGTACGCGGGAATAAAATACCGCGAAATTATGTTTTCGGATGAAAAGATTTTACCATCGAAGAAAGTTATAACAAACAAAATGATAAGGTGTTACCTACCTACCCACAGTTATGAAGAAGCGAGCGCGCGTATTCCGAGGGTCCAGCGAGGGCATTATTCTTCATCAATCATGGTTTGGCTTGGAGTCATATTCAGGCTTACCTGTTTTTGTGTGAAAAAGGCGTGAAAACCAGTGCCGTGGTTTACCAAAATACCGTCCTAACAAACATAGTAGAACCTCTTTTTCGAACAATGTTCAAAAACAGACACTGGATATTCCAACAGGATCGGCACCAGCTCATAAGGCACGAAGCACTCAATACTGGTTGGTATATATATATATATATATATATAATACGTAATAATACACACTACTACGCTACGCGTCGAGAAATGAATAAGAAAGTAAATGAAATAAATAAAACATGTTTATATCATTGTATGGTACCTATATGAAGTCAGGTTATTGTACTTGGTTTATAGGAAAGTCAATTTTATGTCGCTGCATTTAAATATATTTTAATATACTGCGGTTCACCCGTATGGAAATATGGAATATGGAAGTCCAATTGTCGACAACTTTTACGAGCCGCTGAAGCTGTAAGTTGACAAAAACAGCGAGAATTTTGGCCGATAAATGTGCTTTATTATTTGTGTTTTATTAGTTTAGATTAGTTGTTAAACATTGTTTATCTCCACGGATGCTTCTATGTTATTAGTTGTTTATCATTTTAAACGGTTTTATTTAGCTTGCCCTGATTGTTTGTTTGGGTCAAATCTAGTAATTGAAATTTGACCCCCTTCCTGTTGACAGATTGATCTGAAATTTGGTACACATCTACAGTTTTGGTGACAATACAAGTTAAATAAATTCTGTATCATTGTAGATCCAAGATGGCCGCCGCTACAAAATGGCGGTTAACAAATTTTGTCACGACAACCTCAATATGGGTGTCAAATGAAAGGGCTTGACTAGGAGAACACAGTTCACTATGCAAAAAAAATTAAAATCCACGATGGCCGCCGCTATAAAATGGAGGTTTACACATTTTGTCACGACTACCACTATATGGGTATCAAATGAAAGGGCTTGACTAGTAGAACACAGTTCACTATGAAAAATATTAAAATCCAAGATGGCCGTCAACAAAATGTCTGGTTACACAGGTATTTTATCACAACAAAGTCTTTGGAAGGATTATGTATTGAGGAATTAGATAACAGCAAATTGTCAGGAAAGAAACCGTGTAATAATGAGGTGTAAATATGTTATGAAATTAAAAACTACAATCGTTGGGCCCGTGTTTCCTTCCTCAATTTACGCTACGCCCAAAGATTTTATTTTTTTGTCTGATCAAGCCTTAGAGTGATGAGGGGGAGGGGTGTGATGACTGGAACCTGGGACCTACCGAATTATCTTTTAGCTTTTAGTACATTATTTTCAATACAAAAGTTTTTTTTTTTACATAATCTTTATTTAGAGTTCTGTACCATAAAAGATAAAATGGAAATCTTATAGGATAACTTTGTTGTCTGTCTATCCGTGAAGACCCTTTTTCTCAGAAACGGGTGAAGCTATCAAACTGAAATTAATATCAAATACTCAGGTTCATAATTCATTCGAGCAGTCAAAAAATCAAACTTCTAATTCAACGCAATCAAAAGATACGGCGTTATGCCTCGTATATACGCATATTTTGACACTCGCAAGGGAATCAAAATCTATAAGGTACTATCCGTTGACTAAGAATCATAAAATTTTGCAAGAAGCAATGTCATATAGCTAAGTGGCAAGTAAAAATCCAAATCAGAAATCCGTAAATTTGCAGTTCCATCACAAAAAAAAAACTTTTTTACGACATAATATAATTTGCGAAAATATTCTTTTACGGAACCCTCAGAGCGCGAGTTGGACTCGCACTTGACGGCTTTTTTATGTACAACGTGGCTACCGTAGCCCAAGAACGCTTGTAATACATTAAGCATCACTCGCGTGATGCCACCTCTACTGCTAACAAGGTAACTCCTTAGGAGATTACTGGTGTCCTCAGATCTATTTCTACCGCCAAGCTTTTCTATATTTATATAGCTGTGTTCCGGTTAAAAAGGTATGGCAGAGAAATTACTGGGTACTGTGACGAAACATCCTTAGGTCACAAGATTGGCAGCTCACGAGTAACATCCCCGTGGTGTTGCGAGCGTCAATAGACTGTGGCCGCTTACCAGAAGTACTGTTTTGATGCGCCCTACCACTCTTAAAAAAACCCAGACTAAGACAAACAGACATGTTCGTGGACACAAATGTTTGTCCTGTGTGGGAATCGAACCGTGAGCGTTGGTGTCAAAGTCGCGTCATTCACGACTGCGCCACCGAGTTCGTCATTTCGCTCGTTAATATGTTGATTCTTTAAATACTTATCACTGCTTATTAAAAACAAATATCCTATTTCTGTAAATAGGTATTCTGTGATTTACATAAAATATCACTTTACTACGAGTAATTAATCTCTGTGAACATTGATTACTGCGTATTTCAGAGGGAAAAAATATATTAGAGAAATATTCTCATTTAAAAAAAAAGTTTGAGTAGCTTTACTAAGGAATGAAGATCTACGTAAATACTACGGGGAATATTATATATTATCTTAATGTTTCTTGATTATAAAAGAAGTCAGCACACTTTAGTGGATCTTCCTTTGCCTTTTTTAATAACTAATGAATTAATGAAATCCTTTATTGTCACTTACAATGTCGTAACATTGAAGTAAGTGTAACTTAAACTAGAACTTACATTTGATTTAATTATTAACATATAATATGATATGTCTTTTTTCACGGGTTTAATCCCGGTCGTTTGATAAGGGTGCACGGGGATATGAATCCTACGCGTAGAGGCCCCTTTGAAAAGAATGATGTAATGTATTATACCCACCGTGACCTGCTTCAGGGGATATTAATGGGATAATATACCCATAAACAGGTCACGGCAGGTATTGGAACTATTGGAAATATGTCGGAGAAAAAGCGGGCTATTAAAATGAGATCTGGAGGTTTTATTGTAACTGGACTATTGCAGAAGAGGGGCGGGCGCCTGCCATAACTATCATATTCAGATGTTACTTTTGGCAGGCGGTGGCTCGCTGCTCACTAGATGGACCCCCGAAATGCCAAAGAAAGTCGGCCGGGGGCAACACCGGTGTGAGTGACTCAGGGGTATCGAGAGGTGTGCTGCGCTTTCTCCGAAGTTACTCGCGGTGTTATGCCCTTTAACACTTCCACCCCTGGAGCATATCACCTGATAAAGCAATATGCTCTATCGACTCCTCTCTGGACGGCCAATGAAGGCAAGCCAGAGCTGAGAGTCCTGCGGGCCTTCTTGACTTTTCACTCCGACCGACGAAGACACGCCGGAGACGAAGGCCCTGATCAACTCTCTGGAGCACTCGGGTACCCGTGGTGTCGTTACTCACCGACAGCTAGCCACAAGCTGCCCTGCGGGGATATTATTGTTGTAGTTGCAAATAGTTACGGCGATTGTGAGGGAGTAGAATCTATACAAGGATACCCTGTGTTACAGCATTCCAGCTCCCCGCACTTGGCACCTCGATTGGACAAGTGAATGGTATGGTTTAGTGCAAGAGCACTGATAGAACAGTGGATAAAGTACTGGCTTATTGATCAGATAGTCCCCGGTTTGAATCCATGCATGTACCACTTCGTGTTTTCGGATTTATGCACATATTTGTAATTATCACTTGCAGCGCGATGAAGGAAAACATCGTGAGGAAACCGACACGTCCAAAAAATTATATTTCGAATGACGTGTAACCTCTTCTAAGAATGATCTGGTTTTCCCTCTGGGTTGCGGATGTCAGACGGCATTCATGTAAAAAACAGTATCTCGGCCAAATGCTTAGGCTTAGGCAATCCTAATGAATTAGGAAAACGGGGTAACGCTAAGAAGAGGAAATACATATTTGTAATTATCACTCGCTACGCGTTGAAGGAAAACATAGTTGAGGAAGCTACTCGTTCAAGAAATTATATTTCAAGAAACTTTTCAGGAAACAGGGTAACGCCAAAAAAATTATTCGATGTGAAAATGCTTACGGCTTCAGGGAAGTTGGTTTCCATTCCACTTCAAAATAACTCTCGCACAAAGATGTTACAGTGTAACTACTGGCAATTTGATGTAACGTGGAGATAGATGGTATGGATGGATAGTACATAGTGTTTTGCGTCCGTGATGTCACAAGGCTGGTTTCGGCTGAAAATCAGTGTCGGGTCTGTCACACAGGTTTCGACAATATACTGAGCCGAGACCAATTTGTAACATCGCATAATACTGTTAGCTGTTATCATTGTTTGTTTTATGTATTGTGGCATATTTGTCTTGATTTTGTGTCTAATTAACTTTACAACATAGTTACGTATATATTGTACAGTGTTGTGTGATGTACAAATAAATGATTTTCTTTCTTTCCTTTTTCTTTTAGATGAACCCATCCATAGATAGGCTACGGTAGACGTTGCTTGACCTGCGTGTTTGGTTACAATGGCAAGTGCAACGACGCCATCGACCTCTCTGTAGCGGTAGAGCTATAGCAATGAATATAAACAAAGCCGAACGCAAAACAGTAATTGTTCAAACTAGGCTTTCCAACAATAAATTAACCGTTCCATTATCGACTTAAGTTTAATAGCCGTAAAGTCCAGATTGATGAGTTGGCTTCACTTGACAAATAGCAGTTTTGGAGTGGAGCATTGTGGAGGTGCCACGCCGACATCTAAGTTTAGTGGTGGCTAATGAAGCAATCGATTTTAGAATAATATGAGTTTGTTACATTTCCTATAGGATGTTTGATGAGTAACATGCTTCTATATGTCTATCTATAATTTTACGGCAAATCCCTTGCGGGGTAGGCAGAGAGAACCGAGCGTCGTATGACTCGATCCTTACACACCTCACTTTATTGCTCTTCTCATCCTGGCTCGCCGGTTTCTAAGGCTCTTGACTCTGATAGAACACTACCTATTTGGTCATGGTAGGCAAGTCTTGGCTTTCCTCGACTCTTACATCCTTCCACTTTTGTGTTGTATATCTGCTTCGTCATTCTTTCATCCTGCATTTTTTCTACATGTCCGAACCAACGGAGCATGCCTCTTGTTATTTTAACACTGATGCTGTCTTTCAGACCCACTCTGTTTCTAACATCATCATTGCGAATACGGTCTACAAGCGTTACGCCACAAATTATGTGCAACGCTTGACTTTCGATCGCGTTTATTCTACTTTCATGCTCTCTCTGCCATAACTAGCTCTTGCTTCATACTTACTACTTTGGGACCAGCACTGCATTGTGTATAGCGAGTTGTGCCTTCTGGTCCAAGTTTTTACTGCCAAGAAGTTTTCCCAACGCTCCATTCACACTATTCCCAATACTCACTCGTCTTTCCACATTAGCGGTGTACCTTCCATCCCTGCTAAAAACACATCCAAGATATACAATCTCATCCACTTGTTCCAACACTTCATCATCAACCGTAATCCTACCATTGGTTTCTTCTCTTTCAAATACCATTATTTTAGTTTTCTTCGCTCTCAGTAGCCTTTCTCCATACAATCAATCGTCTTTTATTATTGTGACCAGTGTTTGCAGTTCAGATGGTGTTTCCGCCATTAAACTTATAAATTCCTGCTCGTTTCTTCGAAATACGCTCTTTTCAATGATTTAACATAACACAAAATATGCACACCGGTTCGGCATGGAATTATAATTATTATTCGGGGTCATAGATGGTTGCCGCAAAGGTTTTAATTTGCAAACAGTTTATAAAATTGAGAAAAATGGAAATAAATCGCGAATGTATTGGGATCTGAAACTAGGGTTTTATTAGGGTGAGCTGCTTTATGTAGCTTTGTATCGGTTAGGCTGCCAGATACTACGACGAGTATTTTAATATTTAATGTCAGTATTAGCAATACGACGACAAAAATACGACTGTCAACTAGATAACTGGAGAGAAACGAGCGTCTTAGTGCCGTTGCGTATTTAAATTTGATTGCTGCTTATTTTAGTGAAAAGCAAAAGCTGGCGTTGAAAATACAGCAACTTATAACGTAATATGGATAGTGTCGATTTTAACAGATGATATACTTTTCTGTGTGGCCCACTTTACTCTTCAGCGCTCTCATTTCTACGGCATTCAACCTACTTTCATGCTTCTTCAAGCATTCATCTTCATGCATACTCTTTAGTTTTGGGCGATGAGTGTGGAAGAAGCTAGTGGGGTATGTTTGGATCGGTGGTTCACCTGGCGTTCCATAGTCTCTCAAACTCTCTCTCTCTCTCAAAGCTCTTTTCATGCAAGTTCGGTGACCCCATATTTTCTAATGTGTAGTTAATATAATTAAATTAATATTACGGGGTATATTAATGTGCTAATATTTTTAGAGGCTTGTTTGTTTTTCTCTTATTCTACTTCAAAAAAATGTATAGGATGTGTTTGTTCCTATTTTCCCAAGCGGTAAGAATTCCACTTTTTGTGAATGATGGCGTAGAAGCCATATATGCGTGTTTCGGCAAATATGCCTGACGTACTACAGCCGCGAGAAAGCCGCAACAATATCCTAAAAGCATTATTATGCTGTACACGCAGAATTTTTAAGAGCTTTACACTGGTCCATTTACGCCACGTGAGTAAAAATACGCTAAATATACAATGGATAAAAAAATGTACCTATTAGATAATTGTTAAATGAAATTCGTAATTTATTCATAACTAACTAATGGACAAAACAGATGTTGTCCTACCCGAAAATTAAAAATCCATTGCAGCTCCAACTACGGCAAGCTCTGTGTCACCGACGCTTGTGGGTTCGATTCTCACACAGGACAAACATTTGTGCATGAACATGTCTAGTTGTTTTGATCTGCGTGCTTTTAAGAGAGGCAAGGTGCATCAAAGCAGCCCATCTGGGTAAATACCTCCAATTCACAGAAAACCGCCGCCAAATAACTCTCTGGAGGGTTGATGTGTTCATGTGTATGAGTGAGGTCACAAATAGGCTCCTGGGAGTTGCTGTGTTAGCAGCAGAGATGGCATGGCGCGAGTGATACTTAATGTATTACAATCGCTCATAAGCTACGGTAACCGCTTTACATCAGGTGGGCGGTACGATTCTACGCCTTCCGACGTTGTAAAAAAAAGAAGGGAGACGTTTTTATACCTAAACATAAAAAAGAAACTTCATTGCAGCTCCAACTACCATATGCAATGGTGAGTCTAAACCGTCCTGGAGCCCACCCAAAGACACACAAAAATATTTCATTACACTCGGTCTAGATATTTTAAAATGAGATTAATATAACATACATTAAGATACAAGAAATCTTATCGCAAGAAATGAAGATTCTCGCTAGGATTCTGTCGCGTATAATAAAACACGACCTGAAGCTCGGCTTTTATCGTCGATATACAGTACAAGCCCTAAATCAATGCCTACAGTTGAAAAGAGTGGATCGATCAAAACGCCTTCTGTCCCGATATGCAGGCGGATATTTTTCACGATTGAAGAGCACTACAACATGTCAAATGGCAAAGTGTACGCACACTGTTCTAGAAAAGCCGCCCAAGTGTATAGTGTATACGGAAAGGTACAACGTGGTCATCATCCTGCATCTGTACGAGTACAGAAGATATGTAATGATAAATGTAAAGGCAACTACGAGTATAATAGAATTGAAACGAAATGTGCTAAAAATATTCAGTGCCCAACGTTATATTACGTTTATTAGTTCTCAAATAAATACATGTCTCATTAAAAAAAAAGTGTATTTTTTTCAATTGCGTATTTAACTACTTATTATTTTCTCACTGGAGTGACACTTTATGCCGTATTCACTTGGGTTTGACACAAAATAGAGACAAACCAAAAAAAAGGTAATTTTATTTATCTAGCTTTTTATCACAACATAAAATTTAGTAAAAAGTTCAAAGTTACTTACATGTAAATAATGTTATAAAGCTACCACTAGAATAATTTCCGCCATTTTTACACAACATAATAATTTGAATACAATGTAAAATATTTTTTTATGAAAGTTGCAACATTAAAAGATAATATAAAGTTGTGAATGTCCAAGTAAGAATGCATAATTATAGAGAAGAGACTAGAGTTATCAATGTGGCTCTAAGGACTAACAATCTGCAGTGGTAGTGGGCAGGCCTAATAGGTCGAAGAACCGAACACTAGGGCAGAAAGGTTCTAGGTACTAAGACTTCCTTCTACACTGCAAGGGTTACGGGATCGATTGTTGTGGAAGGAAGACCTATGTACGGCAGCGGACGTCCTTCAGCTGTAATGATGATCATGATTCGTGTTACTGGTACTTAGAAACGCCGGTGCTACATAGTTACATAGCTAACAATTAGTCCATATACGCGCACTTAGCTACGAGCCACAATAACCTGCGTAATTGCACCTAGAGGGTTCTAACTTAACTACTTAACGAGTACGTGCGAACAGTTCTAATCCCAACGCTCAGCTGTGGCATAGACAACTTAGTTATTCTAAAAACATAATGGACAGCACAAGTGAATTATTCTGATTGGAACTTGTACATACCATCGCCAAGTGAAATTGTACCTCTTTGCCTGGAAGACTGGAAACTACATTGCGTGGAAAAGTCTACCAAAGGTATTTTTTACGAGGTCAGCGGGCAGCGGGACAAAGGCGACGGGTGCGACCTTCGCCCCGCTGCCTTTGTGAAATGTTCAATACATATCTGTATACTTAATCGTGCCGCGCTCATTTCGCCATCGCCTTCGCGTCGCTGCCCGTTAACTTCGTAAATGTGGCGTAAAGTACTTTCTAGGCCTCGGTGACGAGTGAATGAGAGACAGTAATCACAATTATTGCTCGACTTTCAATATTACGAATGATAAACTCGACACCACCTTGGGACTGATGGTCGCCCTCCCGGCAGTAAAGTTGTCAAATTTTAGGACCATCGTATCCTCGCCCTGACTTCGGACAGCCCTGTTATATCCCAATGCAAATTGCTTAGTTCCTCTTCCAGCTCCACTATCTTCTCGACGGTCATCATTGTACGCGTGTTGTATTTTGCTAGGGCCAGTCCGCTGTGGTGGTAGCCGCGGCGTCAAAGCCGGGAATTCTTAGCAGTCCCTGTCCTACCGATGCTCAGACCGCTACCGGAGTCAGGATCAGCGGGGCTGCCGGTGATTGGCGGCCATCTTTTCTTGTACTCATATAGAGGGGGCTCTTGCCATTTGTGGCACACTTGGCAAGTGGGTTGGCAACCGCAGTAAATATTTAAAGTATACAAGGAATGCTGCTGCCCATGTCCTGGATATTTCCCATAATCGCCTTTTACAACATCCACGGATTGAAATGGCCTCTTTTTACGTCGAGATCATTTATTACAGCGTCTCTGCGTATTACTTTTTGCCAATTTGAGGGTCCTTGGTTATAATATTATATATATAATATTGTATAAATCAACCGACCGACCGTACCGACTTTGTGATTGTTTCTTGTAAGACATAGATAAATGGGTAAACTTCTTGGAACAACAAAATAATACAATTAAGAACATATGTATTATTTCGTCGTTCTAAGAAATTTTATGCTGATCTTAATGTAATTTAAGCCGAATAGTTTTATTATTGTTGCAATAAAGTAAAACAAGTAAGGATAGTATTGCGCTACGGCAGTGATACCCTAGTGGATAAGCAATCGACCTATTGATTAAATGGTTCCCGATTCAAATCATGGGATGTACCACGAAATTCATGTTTTCGATACATACTCGTATTTGTAATTATAATTTGCTCGGCGATGAAAGAAAACCATCGTGAGAAAACCAGGACTTCCAATAAATTATATTTCTAAAGACGTGCGATCTAACATAAAAAGGTCTTGTTTTTCCACTGGGTTGTGAAAGTCCGACCGCTCCATGTAAAAATCGGTATCTTCGTCAAAACCTTAGGCTTAGCTAGCGGATGCCGCCAATCCTAATAGATTAGAAAACGGTATAACGCTATAAAGAAGAAGACTACTGCACTACGGTACTAGCGAAGCAACTTCATCTGACAGAAAACGGTAATCAAATAACACTTGTCTGGCGCGTTTTTGTCATGCTTGGAATAGATAAGGTACTAAAACAATGCTACATTAGCAGCGGAGGTAGAGGACAATACTAGAGCATTTCTCTTTAGGGTACACTGTATACCAAGCAAAGTCAAAAAATAGATAATACACAGTCCATGACTAAGTGATCATTGTCTTTAGGTCAGCATCAGCACGTAAAAGTGGTCGTATAAGATGGCCGTTAACCTGAACTACTTAATTGAAGGTGCCATATTGAAGTGTTATTGACCAAGATAGGGGTCATGCACAATCGCTTTCACTTTTATCCGACGCTGCCAAGTAATTTGTTGTTTCAAATTTTATTTCTATCTTTAGATAAAATATAATGTGATAGCGGCTACATCATAAACTGTTCTATTGCCGCCATTTGTGACTTCCGTAAAAAACTTAAATTTCTCTTTAAAAAACCGGTACCGGTGAATAAGGCGATAAATCTGTTATCAAAACTATAGACGCGTTATATTATCGCGTATATTCTTCATTTTTTAATCATTGACAGTCAGCTAGTTTTAAAGCTAGTCATGTAGTAATCAAAAATACTAATACAGTTTTCAGTAGTATAATACAACAGCTTAAATACCTAGCTTTTTAGTTTGTATAATAGTTTATTTAAAATGATGTACCTCTATAAAATTTAAATAGGAGTTTTTAAAAGTGTGAAAGAGCGGAATTATACTAGACTATATCTTCATATAGCTACTGACTAAATATGAACACAATGGCATTAGGGTACAAGCACTTACTTGATTGAAAGGTTATTTAATGGATAGATATCAATGTCTATAAATATCGCGGCTTAAGATATTGGATTCAACGTCACAAATATATAAATCCAACCCTGAAAAATTTATCTGACGTCCCCCAAGGTAGCGTGTTTGGACCTTTGTTATTTTTAATAAATATAAATGATGTTGTTGAAGTTACTAATATATCTATATCTTCATACTCGTAGTAGATGCCTTGTGGTCCCACAGGGAGGTAGAATGAATTACTAAACACAGGAAAATTTTATTTTCTGATGAAAATTTTATTTTATTTCAATAGTGGTTCCTGCCAACAACAGAGCACTAGTCTCACTTAAAGGAAACACTCTTACGTCTATCAATAAGCGACTTAATAATAATATTGAAAACCCCGCAGGGCAGCTTGTGACGAGCTGTTGGTGCGTAACGACACCACGGGTACCCGAGTGCTCCAGAGAGTCGATCAGGGCCTTCGTCTCCGGTGTGTCTTCGTCGGCCGGAGTGGAATGTCAAGAAGGTCCGCAGGACTCTCGGCTTTGGCTTGTCTTCATTGGCCGTCCAGAGAGGAGTTGATAGAGCATATTGCTTTATCAGGTGATATGCTCCAGGGGTGGTAGTGTTAAAGGGCATAACGCCGCGAGTAACTTCGGAGAAAGCGCAGCACACCTCTCGACACCCCTGAGTCACTCACACTGGTGTTGCCCCCGGCCGACTTTCTCTGGCATTTCGGGGGCCCATCCAGTGAGTGGCAAGCCACCGCCTGCCAGGAGTAACATCTGAATATGATAGTTATGGCAGGCGTCCGTCCCTTTTCTGCAATAGCCCAGTACTAATAATCAATCCAGATCTTATTTTAATAGCTCACTTTTTTCCGACATATTTCCAATAGTCCCAATACCTGCCGTGACGTGTTCATTGGTATATTGTCCCATTGATATACCCTGGAGCGGTCACGGCGGGTGTACAACATTACATACAGTCTTTCCTAAGGGGCCTCTATGCGTTGGATCTTTATCCCTGTGCACGCCTATCAAATGACCGGGATTAAAACCGTGACTGCAAAGAAGATATTGAAAATAATTCACATAAAATAAATCTAATTCATCATTTTATGAAATTACTAAATGGTGGGGAATATTCCATGTGCATTCGATTGACCCAATCCGCCTCGATTCTGCTGACAGTACATTCTGTGCCGTTGTGCCGTGCAATTGTAATGATATTGGAGATACTGCTAATGATATTATTGTGAAAACTACAAGTGATCGTAAATATTTTAAAGATTTATATATCCTACCTATGCATTCCCTTTACATATTGAAAGTAGATAAAATTTGTGATAGAAAATTACCGGATCTGTACGGAATTTTAATATCATCCCTCGGATTAAACTGGTCCAGGAAAAATGAATGCGATGTTCATTAAAATGTATTACAAAAACCAACGCAATGGGCAAATTTAGGTCGGAATTACTTTTTTTTTATTTTTTTTTATACTACGTCGGGAGACATACAAGCATACGGCCCACCTGATGTAAAGCGGATACCGTAGCCTATTAACGCTTGCGATATATTAAGTATCACTCGCGCGATGCCTCCTCTGCTGCTTACACAGCAATTCCTTGGGAGCTTACTGGTGACCTCACTCACACGCAGGAACACAACAACCCTCTAGGGAGTTGTTATTTGGCCGCGGTTTTCTGTGAGGTGGAGATACTTCACCAGACGGGCTGCTTTGATGCGCCGTACCTCACTTAACTTAAATAAGTTCTAATGAATTTCAAAAATGTAAGTCCTTAGTTTAATCTTTTTTTTTATATACTACGTCGGGAGGCATACAAGCCTACAGCCCACCTGATGAAAAGCGCGTACTGTAGCCTATTAATGCTTGCGATATGTTCAGTATCGTACGCGCGATGCCTCCTCTGCTGTTTACACGGCAAGTCCTTGGGAGCTTACTGTAGGGTAAGCACGAACATATTAGAAACTCCTATCGTAATCGTAACGAGTCCTCGATAGTATTACGCTACATCACGCTAGTACGTAGCACGAAGCACCTTCGTCGTCCTATCGTATCCTCGATAGCATTTCAATACTACGTAAACCGGGAACGAACAAATTTAGTGAACGACTCGTTCTGAAATTAGATGAAGTTGTTCTTGTAATTTTTATCTTAAGTATTCTATGAAATATTCGAGTGGATTATGTACAAAAACTTTGAAATATGAATATTCTTTTTGTATTAACATTTTAAATTGTATTAATATTTGAAAAAATATAAATTATGTTTTAATGTGAAAAACATAAACAGCTGGATTACTTTTATTTCTGAACGGCTAGCGGCTTCTTGATATTCTGTCTCGGAGACTCGTCAAAGGAGAACTGTCGCAAGCTTTGTTTATTTATATATCGTATAAATAATCAAAGGTCGCAAGGTATGCATTTAATAGTCTCAAGAATTTCAAGTGCTCGTTCTAAGTATAATATATAAAAGTCATCAATCGATTTTGTTCATGTCGCACATACCTTATCAGTATTTTTTGATTGTTTTTGTGACGGAGTGTGAACTCAGTTTTTGTTTTAATTTATTTCGTTTTATTGGGTCAAGGTTGGAGCTCCTTTAAAAACAACACGATATGCATTAGGCAAATGTCTATAGGGCTGCTAGTGGCACTGGTGGAGGGCTGGTTGTTATCATCAAATCAAATATTTTTAAATTCAGTTTCTATCAGATCTAGCGACTTACTTCTGTGTAACATAAACAATAAATAAAAATAACGGTAGCTACTTTAGTACAAATACATATTTTTTTCAATTATGTATTAGTAGAATGAAATATAAACTATATATTTAATATATAAATTTATTATTTACAAATGTTTATTTCATGCTACTAATAATTGAAAAAATAGGTTTATTTTTCTATATTATTAGTATAGGTTTTCTATATTATTGTTCATTTACTGGGTGTTCAATAAGTATTGTAGTAAGATAATAAAATAACACAATAAACTACGTTAAACTCTAGGTAAATCTTGCATTTTATGTAAAACATTAGTCTACTAATGTTTTCAAGCGAAATACTACCATAAACACTGAAAATAATGGTCAAATACTATGTTTTCACAATTACGCAAGTTGTTTCATCCACAATTTTTACGTGAATAAATATTCGTAAGTTTCGATAGCCAGCCTTCGAGGTTGTCGATACCGTACGTCAAAACAAAGTTCGTGCTCCCAAATTTCATACAAATATGTCAAGATACGTACACGTTACGATACGAGCTCGATACGAAAGTACTTTGTGCTTCAAAAAGTAGTTACTTTTACGTCCGATAGAGGCGCTGCTCAATTTTCATGCAAATTGTATACGATTACGATACGAATGTTTTTTCGCAAAGGTTTCGTGCTTGCCCTACTGGTCACACGCAGATTTTTCTTTTTAGATTTAGATTACTCGATGACAAGTAAATAGATAGAAGACGTAGATAAAGTTTACAACAAAATAAACGTACCAGACCAGTGCAGCAACAAGAAGTGTCATGGCCGTCGGATAAAATCTACTAGTTTGGGGAAACAGTAAAAACAATGATTATGAGCGATCTGATTTAGTGTTAGATATGGACCTGTCGTAAATATTTTAAAGATTTATATATCCTACCTATGCATACCCTTTACATATTGAAAGTAGATAAAATTTGTGACAGAAAATTACCGGAACTGTACGGAATTTTAATATCATCCCACGGATTTAAACTGGTCCAAGAAAAATGTATGCAATGTGCATTTGAATATACTACAAAATACATAGTACTATAAACCAACACAATGGGCAAATTTGGGTCGGAATTACTCAATGCTGCACGAGAAAATATTTTGTTCCGAAGGGAATTTATTGTGACAGCAATGATAAAAATTGATTACGACGTTCAATCTTCCAATTTATATATGTCATTTTTTATAATTTTGTAATAGATAGAATTGAACATAATATTTTTATAATACTCCGTAAAGTCGTATATTTGCTTGCTTGCTTGCTTCACTGAAAGTTTAATTGACCAGTAAGAAACGCTATCGATGAAAAATTTATTTAAATTCTAATAAAAATGTATTTGCGAAGCTGTATATGTACATGGGATTCGTATGTCATTTATTTTTACAAATCGACGGCAATTATTTTTATTATAATTAAAAAGTGCCCAACATTTGTGGAAATGAATTTGACTAGTCAAATATTTCTCTTCATGCGATTTTATTACGACTTTCGTTGCGATCAACATCAGATATACAACGCGAAGATAAAAAGTCGTAGGACCCGAGCAAGGGAAAAATTCACTAGAAATTGGTGTTTTATCAGAAGGTGATATAAGGAGTCATGAGAATCGAAGAGCTTGAAAAGATCAATGAATGTTAAAGAAGCGAACAAGATATGTAAGGACTTTTGATGATGATGTGATCTCTCTGCCTAACCCGAAAGGAATCTGGCGTGAAGATAGACTTCTATAATGATAGTTAATAAATCTAATAATTTACAAGATTAACAAGCAAAGTCGGCACGAAGTGTTTGAGGATTAAGTATATGAAATAAGTACAGAAATTGCCTTTTCATGGAAATTTTGTTTTAATCTTCTATTTCTTTTCGGGGCTTGTTTTTCTTCCTCAGGCTGAATAATGTTTGCCGCAAAACTTGTGTAAAACTCAAGCCAAACAGCGATAATGCGATTGACACACTCTCGCGGGCTGGTATTTGTTATTTAATGTATTTTTGTGTTTTACTATCATAAAAGATTACTTGTAATTTGGTTTTTGGGTTTGTTGTAAAATACTGAAGTTGCTGGTAAGACTTATGAATGTTTATAGTTGTTACACGAGACATCCTCAGGCACTGTATATGTACTTATAACTTCACGCTAAATTCCCCGAATCCCTTGCGGGGTAGGCAGAGAGTACCAAGCGCCACATGACTCGATCCTTACAAACCTCACTCGTTTCTTTAACATTAATTACTCTTCTTATGCACGCTCGCAGGTTTCAAAGGCGATCCCATTTTATCATGGCTGTATTATGGTCGGTACAATAACATGCTATAAGAATGCTGAGCAGCCATGGCAGCGACGGCATAATGCATCTACTAACGGTTGTCTTTGGGTGCCGGCCGGCGCTAGTTCTCATGAACTAATTAGTGGCGGAAGCACACAAAGCAGTTTAGATCAAATTGCATGTAAATCTATCTAATTATAACGTCACGCAAAATCGCTTGCGGGATAGGTAGAGAGGACTGAGCGCCGCGTGACTCGATCCTTACATACCTCACTCTCCTCATCACCTCATCACCTTCTCATAGAACACAACCAATCATGGTAGGTCAGTCTTGGCCTTCCTCGGCTCCTACATCCTTCCAATTTTTGTATTGTATATCGGCTTCGTGATTCTTACAACCTGCATTCTTCCTACATGTCCGAACCAACGGAGCATGTCTCTTCTTATTTATCTATTATCGACCAAATACCATTTCATACCAATTAAAAGTAATTCAATTAACTTTGTATACTAACGAAATAATGGTCATACTGAATGTTTCCTGTATACCCATATAATAGATTTACGCCTCCACACAGCTGTTAGTATGCTCAGAGCTTAATGTCCAATATTGTAATTAAAATGATAATAATTTACACAAACGACTCTCCGCAATTGTTTCGAGAAGAGTAATTAATCAATGAAAACCGATCATTGCAAGTAATTAAATAAATATCGCAGGACAAATTACACAGCGCCATATAGCCCCAAAGTAAGTGAAGCTTGAGTTATGGATGGACTAGACAACTGATAAACATACGTAAATACATTTTTTTTTGGAAATAGATATTTATGATGCATAGAAAATACCGAGACCAAGACAACCATACAAGTTTATGCACACAAATGTTTGTCCTCTGTGGGAATCAAACCTTCAAAGTTGGTGTCAAAGTAGCGAAACAGCGCGTTTCCCCAAAGCGCCGCCGAACTCGTCAAAATTCAACCGAATGATAAATTATAACCGACACGAGAGTGTTTTAATTCGGAATGGTGTCAACAAGCTGGCCCAATCGTGTACAGTAGATGAATAAGTAGTGTAACCTCAAAGAAACGCTGGAAATCGTAGCATTCACACAGATGTCATGGCAGAGAGATATTAGGAAACATTTTCAAGATGCCGTCACATTTACAAAACTTCCTACTCTTACAAATTTCTTTTGATTAAATTCGTTGTGAGTTCCAAGGCAGCTGTAGTTTAACCCCCGAGACAGCAATGAACCACACTGTTCATTGCCGTTTTGGTGGTCGCCGCTGTTAATTCTGGCTACACAGGAGACACAGTGGTGGGAATGAATGGTGAACCTGTCCCGATAAAAAAAAAATACCGTCACATGATCCCATTTTGGTGGTCGCTAAATATAAGGAAGATGCTGGACATGGCGATCCAGAATAGGGCCAATGCCATATTCGAGGCATCTGTAGGCGATAATGTTCTTATGGGTCAAATACCACCAGAACTCATGTGGCTTAACGGAGTATAAGGCTGTGTAAAAATAATGTGGATGATGAGAAATTGTAGCAATCTAAAATAAAACCGATAAATGTAAAATAATATCTAATAATTTAATGTAATGATAATAAATACAATGTGACATACTTACTTTAAACGTTAGAAAATACCGAGACCAAGACAACCAAAATAGCGCTATAATGTTACATAAATCATGGATTGCCCAGTGGATAAGCTCCATTGCCGAACTGGACCTCGGTTCAAATGTAAATTTATTTTTTCGGATTTATTTAATATACAAGAAATTATATTTCAAAATGGTGTTTGGAGTGTAGTTTTATAGGGTGAATGGAACGTTAAACTTCTAGGCAGCCGAAATCTAAGCCAGAAGGCACAGCTCGCTGTACGCGATGCTAATCTCAACGCTAACTATAGGAAAATAAAGGCGGTCGAGATGAGATGAGAGCAATGCGCACAATTTGTGGCATAATGCTTGCTGACCGCGTTCGTAATGACAACGTGAGAGAAAGAGTTGGTCTGAAAGAGAGTGTCGGTGTGAAGATAAGAAAAGGCATGCTCCGTTGGTTCGTAAATGCATGTAGAAAGAATGCAGGACGATAGAATGACGAAACAGATATACAATGCGAAAGTGGAAGGATGTAGGAGCCGAGGAAGACCGAGACTAACCTACCATGATGAATTTGGTCGTGTTTTATATATAGAAAGGGATGACAGGAACTCCAGGAACCAGCGAGCGTGCATGAAAAGAGCTGTGCATAAGGTACTAATTTTATTTAAAGGTATTTCTACCTTAAGTTCTGCAAATTGTTTGTAATACTAAAATTCTCTAACAGACAAGCTATTTTGATACATATATGCGAGAATATGTAATTAGTCTATAGTTTTCTATTTAGTTTAGTTCTTTAGTTATTATTTCATTCTGTATATTCTCCGAATAAAATAAAATAGAATAAAAATAAAAAATAAAGCTGCCCTCTGATGAACTAAATGACCTTGCTTATTAACCAACGAGGGCTAAGGAAAGGAGCGCATCAAACCCTCCAACTATTGCGGTACCGCACAAACTGGACCGTCATAACTACGCGTGGAAATACCATCGACGCCGTTAACGTTTCCAGACTACACTGAGGATCGAGCGACTGGAATCTCTCCATGAAGTTAATTTTAGTTCCTTTGCGGTGACGGTTTCGACTTATCACCTGCCGACCTTCAACAATTTTGACCGAAGGAATCGTTTTTCGGAAGTTCAGAATTCGGTTATCTAACGATACGCGCTACACATCGCCGACTTGTGGAATTAGTTAAAGTTAAGTTCATAATACATATTATATTTTAAGTTAAGGTATATATCTATGGACCTGTGTTTGTAAAACCTGTTGTCTGAAAATAAATTATTTGAATTGAATTGAAAGCACCCGAATAGGCCAAGTGATTCTATTCCCAATAAAACAGCAGTCAATTTAATACTTCCAGCAGGATCCTTATCAAAAATGAATGAGGTTACAAGGAAGCTTCTGAGGAGTTCCTGTATCTGAATGATACTCCTTAACTTTTACATCCGTGGGCCGTATTCTTCCCCAGTTTGAATGAAAATAATTCTTATTATCATGCCGCGCCGCAATGTACACAATAATCAAGTTACAATAATTGTAACTCACAAGTACGCGGTAAAAGGAATTGTTTATAATACGCTTGCCATCTTTTATGATATTACATACCGACGGGTGCAAAGTAAAAAGAGCTATCTGCAAATTAAGTAGTAACTTTACAAGCGAACGTATAAAAATAATATTTGTTTTATTTACGGGGGCAAAGTAAAAAGAGATATCTGCAAATTAATAACTTTACACGACAACTCATAGAAAGAATATGTTGTTGTTTTTGTGTGATTATTTTTTTTAATAATTAGTCAATCTGCTTTTACATTGAAGCATGTGTTAATTGACTGATTACTTTTTAATGTCATTTAATGTAATGCATGTTTTGAATTGGGCGATTGAGCGAGTTGACATTTAAGTATTAATATTCGCACAATCCGACTAGTTGACATTTAAATGTAATTGACTCCAATACAATAAAATTGTTTATTTAAAAATTTTGTAAGCGAAAGAGGAGCCAAACTGCAACCACGCTTCGTTTGAAGGATCCCATATTGTAGCAAGGAGGCAAGGCGTTCCACTTTTTAATGGTACGACAAAGATGAACTTTTTGGTACCCGAAGAAATGTTTTCAACAGTGGAACGATGACATCTCAAGCCTGCACGTGTGGTTTTATGATGAAAGGGAGAAAGTGGGATAAGGGAAAACAGTTCTCAGAGCACTCGCTATGGTAAAGGCGATTAAATACGATTAAAAGCCTATGTCCCTACGGGGTTGAAGAGGTTCTAGCTTTTTGGTGACCTCTTCGTCGTCAATTGCGGATAGCCCGTCGCTGCAACCTATCGAGAGCCTCGAGAAGATATTGTGCGGAGCCGTCTCAGAGATGCGAGCAATACTCCACGCGCGAACTTGTGTCTTATAAAGCAGACAAGCTGGACCGGCGTGAAGAACCGGCGCACCCTGTTCAGGACTTCGAGTTTCCTTGAAGCTGTTGAGATGAGGCTCTCGATCTCTCGATCAATGTGCCATTTACGCGGTATTTTTAAATAAATAATCTTTAAACATAATTTTAGGTCATTTAAATTTAAGTTTAGTTATAAGGTCTTAATTTTCAAGAACACCGTTCCTATATGAAAACTATATGTTTTCTGTGTGTGCGTTTGTCTGTGTGTGTGTCTGTCGCTTATTTCGAATATACTAATTTTGACTTCAGATTCGGATTCAGCATAAAAAGTAAAATGGGAATGTCTGAAAAACCAACCTCCTATCTCTTAAGGAAGATGGTCAAAATGGCCGAGAAATTAAAAAAAAATATGAATTATTATTTCAGATTCGAAAAGTAAATTAAGAAGTAGAATAGGAATGTCTTAAAAACCAATATCATATTTCTTAAGGAACACGGTCAAAATGACCGATAAAGTTTTAAAAAAAATAATTAAATTGTTATATAATTGACGAGCCAGGTGTTCCTCTGGCAATGCAAGCTTGCACATTCTCAACTGGTTTATGATAATAAATATTCATGAAGATTAATTTGTAACACTTTTGAAATGTTGTTCGATTCCGTATTCCAAAAATGCATTTGGCCAATTAAAACCCTGGGATAACTTACTCAGTCGGGTTACTTTGATATGCCCTGCTGCACCAACCCTAACTCATCCCATTGCAAGGATACTGATCTCCTTTCAACCGAAGGAGTACGACCGAGGGCGGAGAAGGATGCTCAACGGAGGATCGGCTGAGGCCAGTGTTTTCAAACTGCCTGAAGGCTGACCTCGCTTAACCACTATCATCTATCGACAACACCCGGGACTAACAGCTAAACGTACCGTCCGAACCTCGGTGAAGGTCGAGGTAGATAAACTCATCTATAGACAGGAATCGCAAAGACGCCATCGAGCTCTCCCTTCCTCTCTTATATTCGATTCTGGGGCTTATTTTTTTGCTATTTTCTGACTGTTCAAGTTTTTCCGCTAACTCAATAAATATAAAAAAATATTATTTTGCGCATCCTGAACAAATTTGCTTTTTTCGAGGATCAAAAAAAAGTAACTTAGCATATTTCTCAGTTCATTGTCTTTGAGACATTGTACGTTTATCTCCCGTCCCCTTCGTATTAGATTAGCGAATTGTAAATAATGTAGGGTTCCATAATCAAAAAGGTACCGAAGCTGTTAAGGTTCCTTTGTTTGTACATCCATCTGTCCTCTGGGCTGTATCTTTTGGATTGTGTGAGATACTTGTATTTTTCACAGAATATGTAGTACCACGGCTACTGTAACAACGATATAATGTAATACACTAAATAATATGAGGGGTTACTGCGAACGTTTTTTTTTTCAGTATTTTTCTACATCACACTGCACTGTTAAAAAACAACATCCTTTCATCGTCGCCATTGAATATACAAATTCATATAATTTATTTTCAGATAAAAGTTATTTCTTCAACTCTTTCACTGTTCGTGCCGCGCTGCTCTGGAACAAACTACCATCACAAATAACGGACTGTCCATCAGCCACGACTTTTAAAAAAGGTTAAAAGACTATTATATTTCTCAAACTCTGTAATTAAATATGTATATATGTATTGCATGTATTTGTATATAAGTATATACTCGTATATATGTTGGAATATCTATCTATTGTATTTGTGGGCTATGAATGAAATTTGTAAATATTACGTATAAAGTATAGTTTGTTTTTTATTCATAGTGCTATTTAAACCTACCATCTGTTTTTTTTTGTTTTTTGTACCCAGCCAACAATGATTTCTTTTACAGCCTGTGGGGTTGGCTGGAAGAGATCTCTTTTAGAGATAAGCTCACCTTTGTACACCTCTATTGTAACAATTGTATGTGTAATAATATCCAATAAAGATTAGTAAAAAGTTTTAAAACACAGATCACACTATAATTTTTATAATTAGTTACAGAGGTTGGGAAACAATTAAAACTGATCTCATTGAAGTTGCAACTTCACCAAATGTATGAAAGAGAGGAAGAAAATTTATTTATTGCATAGTATCAACGACAATCTTGGGAATTCACTTACATATAAGAAAATCTTTATTGAACAGTGTTATGAGTATTATGAGACGTAGAAAGTGCGCAAGAAGAATGACGAAACAGATATAGAACGAGATACCAATGTAAAATAATTACTTTCATAATTAAATATACCGTTTCGGGTCACCAACCCTAAGCGTATGTACTGAAAATTCTCACGTAAGTAACACGTTAAAATCCCTCGAATTTCCTAATCGTATTACACGCCGCCTGTACTCTGTCACGTATTTGATATTTTAAGGTACTGCTCACGCCCGCTGAGCAAGGAGCAAAATCTATATTTATAAAGACGATTATAAAGACGAGAAAAGGTATGCTCCGTTGGCCGACATGTAGAAAGAATGCAGGATGAAAGAATGACGAAACAGATATACAATGCGAAAGTGGAAGGATGTAGGAGCCGAGGAAGACCAAGACTAACCTACCATGATCAAATTGGTAGTGTTTTATCAGAGGGTGATGTTTATTATTCTGAATTATAAGTAAGGCTTCCACTTTTATTAGTTTCAATTCATTGTTTCCATCGTGTATCCCCCCCCCCCCCCTCCCCTCACACATATTTGCATTCAAGTTTACATGAAATGGATTGGAGTGAACACAAGTAATATTAACCACAAATTAAAAAAATAACCATCTCAAAAAACTTACACAAGTAAAACCAGTTGAGAATGCGCAAGCTTGCATTGCCAGAGGAACCTGGCTGCTCAATTGGTATAACAATTCAATTTTTTTTTTTTAATTTGTCGGCCATTTTTACCATTTTCCCTAAGTGACAGGAACGGTGTTCCTAAACATTCTTATTCTACTTTTTTATGCTGAATCCGAATCTGAAGACAAAATTCGAATATTCGAAAAAACGCACACACAGACAAACATATAGATTTCATATAGGAAGGAAGGCCAAGACTTACCTACCATGATCAAATTGTCGTGTTCTATCACAAGATGATGTCAAGAGCACTAGAAACCAGCGAGCGTGCATGAAAAGAGCAATGAATGTTAAAGAAGCGAGTGAGGTATGTAAGGATCGAGTCACGTGGCGCTCGGTTCTCTCTGCCTACCCCGTATGGAATTTGGCGTGGAGTTATAGATAAAACTACCGCTAGAAAACTTGCTTTAAAATAAATAAAAAACTGGATCCAAATCGGTTCACCCGTTTAAGAGCCACGGTCGCACAGACAGACAGACACACGCACACATCGGTCTAAGGTACATCACCCCTCTTTTTTGCGTCTTAGGTTAAAAACCGTTTTACGGCGACACATACAAAATAATTTGCATGTGTCGCCGTAAAACGTGCCATACAATGCCCTACATCTTTTATTAACAATAAACTACTTTTTTCCCCAATTAGTACGTAATCTTGTATTTACATGCAATTTGATCCAAACTAGCTTTTGACTAGATAGCGCTTTAGTCGCGAAAGCCTACAAAGCAGGTTAGATCGAATTACATATCGCCTTCCTTCCTTAGAACTAAGAAGACCGTACTATAAATTTAAGTAACTTCTGATGTTGCTATAAACCGACTATAAAAAGCTTTAATATATGTTAATAGGTTCAGGCGTTATTTTGCGGAAGTCAAATTTACATGCAATTTTATCTCACCTGCTTTGTGTACTACTGCCACAAATTAGTTCATGCGGCCTAGTGGGGGATAAATTATATCCTTTATCTATGAGATGCTCAGCGAAGTGCGACCTTTCTGGGCGATTGTTTTTATACGCCGATACACTTTAATTTATAATTATCCCCTTATAATTTATCCCCCACTAATACATATCAAATTTTACACACCATAGGCAAAGGTTTAAAACTAAATATTAGGGAACAATTAGAAATTAATAAACATAAAAATTCTAAAATTACTCTCATGAACAAACAGACTGACGTAAACCATTCCCACTGTTAAATACGAGTATCTTTTCGCTCACACCATCCACCCCCACCATCAATTCCATATAAGGGACGGCACTGCGATGGATTTGTCACTTGTAGCATGTTATTCTTACAATTAACGTCTACAACGCCTGATGATGTCTCGTGGAGAGGCGAAACACGTGTCGCAGCGACGACCAGGCCAGTCATGGCAGCGACGGTGGTGGTGGGGGCATGCGGATTCTGTTCCAGATGGCGGACGACCGCAGCATCCGAGGTAGAGACTACCGGGGCAGCCATGGCAGCGTCGGCATGTTGCATCAACTAACAGTAGTGGGTGGGTGCCGGCCGGCGCTAGGCCGCATGAACTAATTGGTGGCGGAAGCACACAAAGCAGGTTAGATTAAATTGCAAGCTTAAATATAAGTTTTTTTTTATATACAACGTTGGGAGGCATACAAGCATACAACCCACCTGATGTAAAGCGGTTATCGTAGCCTATAAACGCTTCCAATACATTAAGTATCACTCATACCACCTCTGCTGCTAACACAGGAACCTCAGGGGCTTACTGGGACCTACAAGCGTTACACCACAAATTTTGTGCAACGCTCGCATTTCGACCGCGTTTATCCTACTTTCATCCTCTCTCTGCCATACCCACCTCTCGCTTCCGTAAACGTTGGGACTAGCACTGTACATTATGCATAGCTATACATTGTGTATAGCGAGTTATGTGCCTTCTGGCTCAAGATTTTGCTGCCATGCAGTCTACACAACGCTCCCTTCACACTATTCCTAGCATTCAACATCAGCAATGTACTCGTACCATCCATCGCTGCTGAAAACGCGTCCAAGGTATACAATCTCATTCACATATTCCAAATGGTCAATGGTCCTGGTTTCTTCTTTAATTAAAATATCATTGAAATTGGTTAAAAAGTAATGTCATGTAGCACAAGTAAAGAAAAAAATCTAAAAACCGTAAATTTGTAGTTAAATCAGAAAAAACAAAAATATTCTACGAAAATAATGCGAATTTTATTTACGGAACTCTCGGTGCGCGAGTCGAACTCACACTTGACAGCTGTTTTTAATTCTCCATATCGATGAAGCCGTTTCAAAGACGTCGGTGTACAAAAATAAAAACAATGAAGTAAATAACTAATGGGACAGCAGATGCGTATAAACGCAAGTGGTTTTGAGATTTGTGATAAAAACATACGCAATAAACATACGACTTCCTTCTGTTTTGTACTCGGTTAAAAAATATGTTCTTGTTCAGAAGAATAATGCATAAATCATTGAATTACGTATGCAAATACTTAGTACTAGCACTTCGATGTAAATTCAGACATAATGTATTCATATTTAAATTCAACAGAAGATTCAGACGCGAAGATCATGGTCTGATGAAGTTTGAGAAAACGTTTAGTTTGTATGCTTCCAAACATACATTTTATACCACTAAAGTGACAAATAAGCATACAGCCTGTCTGGCCTAAGTAACTTCTGATTTTGCTATAAAAAACGTCCTCTGCGCCCCTTTGGTGAAAAAAGGACGTAAATATAGTTTACTCGTTCCCATTTTCGTCAATCATAATTCATAATAAAATTACTTAATTTTGGGCTATCGTATTGTTTTTTATACAACGGCGGAAGGTAGACAAGCATACGGCCCACCTGATGTTGCCGTAGCCTATGAACACCTGTAATACATTAAGTATCACTCTCGCGATGCCTCCTCTTGCTTACACAGCAACTCCTAGGAGCTTACCTCACTCACACGCAGGAACATAAAAACCCTCTTGGAAGTTGTTATTTTGCTGAGGTTTTCTGTGAGGTGGAGGTACTTTCCCAGACGGGTTGCTTTGATGCGCCCTACCTCTCTTACATTTATAGGTTTACTTTACTTTCAAACATGTATGTGACCTAAAATTTGAAATATCCATATATGTTACATACTATGTAATATTATGGAATTTTTGGCCTGTAGCCGTAGCCAGGATATCCTGCCATGCAATTCTCTAAGCGACTCGTAATGGCTGTGTGCGGCGCTGTGATCACAGATGTCGCAGCTTTGACATCGTTTACTGCGATCACGGCTAAATTATTTGGTATTCTATAAGGCTGTAAGCGTACGCGAGGCTGTTTGCCTTGTAGAATTCCAATTCCAAACGCAGCCTTGCGGCGCTAGTGTCGCACAACCATGAAAAGCGACACTAAGGAATTGCAATTTTGTGTTCAAGGCTATAACAGCCGATGTTTCCGAGGATGTAAGGATGTTTGCTCTTACAGAATTGCATGGCTGCACTCTTGAAAACATAATAGCAGGTACGTCGTATTTGTTTCGTTTTTGATCAGTATGACTTGACGATCAAGACTTATGTTATACTCGTACTAGTCTGAAGTCAGATTGCACATGGAGTACTGTTATCACTTATAGGCGGGAGCACCTGGATACCAGCTGGCACTGCATTCAGTGCAAAGACGAGCTATGAGAATTGTCGATGATCCTAAGCTCACACAAGGTATTGTAAGTTCTTTACATCAAGTGGGCCGTATGCTTGTATGACTCCCGACGTAGTATAAAAAAAATACGTCTAAGCTTCCTAACGCAGCTAACAAAAGATCACCTTCAAACGGCTGAACCACTTTTAATAAAACATATCTAAGAATTATTGCCAAAAAAACCTGCTTTTAAATAAAAACCAGTTGAGAATGCGCAAGCTTGCATTGCCAGAGGAACA
Organism: Pyralis farinalis; assembly: GCA_947507595.1. Taxonomy (NCBI): domain Eukaryota; kingdom Metazoa; phylum Arthropoda; class Insecta; order Lepidoptera; family Pyralidae; genus Pyralis; species Pyralis farinalis. The sequence continues at coordinate 8,248,854 of OX382263.1, forward strand.
CCTGACTCGTCAATTATATAACAAAACAATTTTTTTTTTTCATTTGTCGGCCATTTTAACCATGTTCCTTAAGAAGTAGGAACGGTGTTCCTGAACATTCCTATTCTACTTTTTTATGCTGAATCCGAATCTGAAGACAAAATTCGAATATTTGAAAAAAGTGACAGACACACGCACACACAGACACAGGCAAACATATAGATTTCATATAGGAACGGTTTTCCTGAAAACGCATCCAAATCGATTTACACGTTTACGAGCTACGGTGGTTGATAGATTCATGACTGTCAAACTTATAACACCCCTCTTTTTACATGGGTGAGGGGTTAAAAAAAAAGAAATGTACATTCATTGTTTCGCTCTGCGTATACAATAAAGTATCATGGATTTAACAATAAATGAAAAGATTACACCAGCAAACGCTGCACTGCTCGGGGCACGGCGATCGATAACCGACTTTATTTTTAGAAGCCATTGTAAACTCCATTGTAATACTGCGCTATGTCAAGCTTTCAAGTTATTCATTATTGAGTTACTTTATAGAGCAATGTATGTTTAAGAAGCGAGAGAGATATGTAAGGATCGAGTCACGTGGCGCTCTATTCTCTCTGCCTACCCCGCAAAAGATTTGGCGTGAAGTTATAGATAGATAGATAGAAGTTAGTTTATTCGTCGCTCTAATGCAAGGCGCCCTACTAAATTAGGAGCGTGAATTACAAGAACTTATTCCGTTTCCTAATCCATTACGATTGTCGGAGTCCGCTACCTAAGCCTAAGGATTTGGCAAAGATACTGATGAACACAGAGGGGAAATATAATTTCTTGGACGTACAGATTTGCTGAGCTAGCGATGATTGCAAATAATAGGGGTTAAAGTATGAAATTGCCGTTATATAGTAATAGACACTTTGAATTGACATTAAACCTTCATGGTGTGAGATTTTCGAGTGAAACTTTTTTCACGTGATATCTATGATGTTGTTCTTTTATAAAATGTACAACATTTGATTTCCAAATTTCAATTGTTTTTTTTTTCAGCTTAGACGAGAAAGATGGATACTTCGAAAATCCGAGTAATTTTTGAATACGAATTCCGACGTGGAACTAACTCGGCAGAAACGGCTCGCAATATCAATGCTGCGTTTGGAGAGGAGACTAATGAACATACCGTGCGTTTTTGTTTTAAACGCTTTCATAATGGAAACTTCGACTTGAAGAACGAAGCACGTGGAAGACCGCCCACACAGGTGAATAACGATGAATTGAAGGAGATGATGGAAGCCGATCCGAGTCAAGCTACCCAGGAATTAGCGGCATGGATTAAAATTACTTTACCTACAATATTGGCTCATTTGCATCAAATTAATAAAGTAAAAATATATGAAAAATGAGCGCATTATGATTTGACTGATCTGCAGAAATAAACGCGTGTTGAAACTTGTGTTGCCTTGTTGAATCGCTACAGAAATGAAGTAATATTGGATGGAATTGTGACATGTGACGAAAAGTGGATTCTTTACGATTTTTTTATACCACTAAGGTGGCAAACAAGCGTAAGGACTGCCTGATGGTAGGCAGTTACCGTAGTCTATGGGCATTTACAACACCAGGGGTGTCACTCTTGCGTTGACGACCCTGTAAGATTCTAACAGCTCGTCTCTGCACCGAGTCACAAGGTCCTAGCTGGTATCCAGGTGCTCCCGCCCAAAGGTGCCTACAGTACTCCATATGCGATCTGACTTGGGACTTATATAACATAAGCCCTTGCCCCGCGCTGAAGTACTGTATAGCTCTGTTGAGCACACCGTGTTTCTTGGACGCCAGCTTGACCATCTTTTCCAGGTGACCTCGATACTGAACATCGCTGGAGATGTCTATACCGAGAATCCTCTTATCAATTGTGAACGGCGTGTTCTGGAATTGGGGAACCACAGCAAATGGGGTTTTCTTAGCGGTGAATGCGCAAACTTGTGTCTTGGTAGGGTTGAATTGGACTAGGTTCAATCGCCCCCAGTCAGATACTTCAGACAATGTACCCTCCATTTCAGACACAAGTTTATCGCGGCTTTCCTCCACAAGGGAACGAGGGATGTTAGCACGGCCTGTATAATAAGTGTCCTCGGTGTCGCCGCATAACAATGAATGCTGTCGATTGACAACATGTCATTAATGTGCAGCAGAAACAGTGTCGAGGACAACACAGAGCCCTGTGGTACGCCAGCATTAATTTCCATGCTATGGGAGCAACTACCGTGTACCACGGCTTTGGTGCATCTGCTGGATAAGAAGCTGGCCACCCATTTGCACAAACACTCGGGCAGCCCGTACGATGGTAACTTCGATAGAAGACCCCGATGCCAGACCCGATCGAACCCTCTAGGGAGTTGTTATTTGGCTGCGGTTTTCTGTGAGGTGGAGGTACTTTCCCAGACGGGCTGCTTTGATGCGCCCGACCTCTCTTAAAACATCCAGACCAACACAAACAGACATGTTCATGCACACAAATGTTTGCCTTGTGTGGGAATCAAACCCACGAGCGTTGGTGTCAAAGTCGTGTCATTCCCGACTGAGCCACCGAGCTCCTCAGTCGGACCCGTTGCTCAATAGGCCGGTTCCTTATCCACTGCAATCTGTCTTCTGGAGGAAATCAATTTGGAGAGCCGATAACACGATTATACATATTATCGGGATTTCATACCTCAATTCTCCGCTACGGCTCGGGTGGCAAAGTAGAACGTGCAGCTTTTATTGACTAGTTCGCGGATCAACATCTCGACACATTGATCAATGCGCTCGAATCATTGCGATATTTAGGCGCTATAACACAAAGTTTTTGTGAGCGCGGGGTGCCTTCATGCGCAGTTGGTTTATTAGTTTATGAGTTATAAGCATATCCTCATATACGCCCACAGGTCTAACAGCCAACTAAGCCATCCTTTGCAAAGTATCTAATTCCAGTCAAGACCGTGGACTCTCGAATCCTTCTAACCTACCCTTAAATAAAACTATTACAAAGCTAAAAGGGCTTACCACTAAAGCCTGTAAAGTTAAAAGCCTCCGAGTCAAACAACCTAAATATTATTCTAGATTAAAGGTTGAAATGCTTATGTTTATAGGATCTTTTACCTGGAAAAGTAATTCGAGAAAATTCGTCACATATTTGAGTTCTAAAGAGTTAATGACAATCATCTTTTCTATACTTATAATATTTCTTTATAACTTCGGTGACGGCTCTTAGATAATACTATCTATCTATGACTTCACGCCGAACCCCTTGCGAGGTAAGCAGAGAGAACCGAGCGCCACATGCCTCGATCCTTCCACACCTCACTAGCTTCTTTAACATTCATTGCTTTGTCTCCTGCACGCTCGCCGGTTTCTAAAGCTCCTGATATCACCTTGTAATAAAATGCTATCAATTAGGTCATGATAAGTCTTAGCCTTCCTCGGTTCCTACATCCTTTTACATTCGTGGTGTATATCTGATTCGCAATTTTTCATCTTGCTTTCTTTCTACACGTGCGAACAACGGAGCATGCCTCTTCTTATTTCAACACCGACACCCTCTTTCAGGGGGAGTGACACTAATGATCTGCCCGGTGGAGTGGTCCTATGGTCTGCACGATCACGCTAGTGCCGGTGAAGGTGTCGCACTCTCCTCCCGCTTAGATTCTGGTGTAAGAGATCACTAAATTTCCTAAAAAAGATCTAACCTGAAAAAGATTTTGATTTCTTTATGGCTTGAGAAGGTTTGATGGCAGTCGCTCCGTATCAAAATCGGTATCGTCGCTAACGGGTGGCAAACAAGCATACTGCCTGCCTGAAGGTAAGCAGTACCGTAGTCTATGGACATTTATAAAATCAGTGGTGTTTTGCGCTCTTGCGTTGCCTACAAAACCTCTACGCACCATTTTTACAGAATTATATCTATCTATCTATAACTTCAAGCCAAACCCCTTGCGGTTGGTAGAGAGAACCGAGCGCCACATGCCTCGATCCTTTCACACCTCACTAGCTTCTTTAACATTCATTGCTCTTCTTATGCACGCTCGCCGGTTTCTAAGGCGCTTAAGATCTTCTGATAAAACATCAATTTCGTTATGGTATCTTTCTACTTTCGCGTTGTATATTTGTTTCATAATTATTTCTTTCTGCATTCTTTCTACATGTCCGAACCAACGGAGCATGTCTTTGCTTATTTTAACACCGGCACCCTTCTCTCCTTCAGACCAACTCTAGAAACTTCATTGCGAATACGGTCTATAATCGTTACGCAAAAAAAATTGCATAACGCTCGCATTTCGAGCGCGTTTATCCTAAACAATTACTGTTCAGAAGTAGATATCTGAATACTACATTTTATCGTACCCGCGGAAGTTTCGGCCGATTTTTCAATAAAACTGCAGGACCAGATATAACAGCATCAAAAACAACCCTGTCGCGCGCAGTCGAGTAAAAAAGACTCTTGACAAATCCGACATTGAGCGCTGAAAAAGTAAATGGGCGATATCATGAAATTGGATCCCCCTAATGCCCCGCATTGATGTCAATTTCCTCTGAAGATCAGTGAAAGGGATGAACACCCCGGGTGCGGGCTGATTGAGTGGGTACTGAGTTAACGATAACAGAGAAACTAATCAAGAATACTATTATACGCTTTATGTTTAAATACTCGAACATACAATACTATGCGAGTGAACTATGTAAGGACCGCGTATTTTGGCGTTCTCTCTGCGTACCCCGCAAAGGACTTGGCGTGAAGATATACATACATACAATACTAGCACTGCATATTGTAAAACAAAGTCCCACGCCGCGTCTCTCTGCTCGCGATAAACTCAAAAACTACTGAAGGGTTTATCATGCTGTTTTCACCAGTAGATAGAGTGATTCTTGAGAAAGGTATGTGCATAATTTGTTAAGGTTTTGTGTAAATCGGTTGAAATATGACGATCATTGTTGATAATGTCGGAAAAAGTCAAACGGCCTGGGAGCTCTCATCGGATATACAGTATTAATCCTTATCAAATTAGGTACCTAACCTTGCATTTCAGGCACATTATGATTATGTATCGTTTACATGATTTAATTTACATCATGGACCCGAAAGATGCGGCGTGGGACTGTGGGAACATATAATATGCTCTACTAGCTATATAATAAAATAGCACTAGGTTGTCAGAGCCTCACTTAGCATTTTGACGTGAATACGTCTTGAAATTTTGTTTCCACAGCGGGAAGCAATTCAAAGAACTGATGGTAACAAAAACGGGAGATACAGTTTGGTGTTGTAGCTATACATCTATCGTTTACATCCAAAATTTATTTACATCACTTGATAGCTAAAGAATCAAGGAATTCGTTACGTTGAGTGAGGACTGTAATGCATTGCACGCGGAAGGGGAAAGCATCGGCAATTGAGACTATTTCGCCATCATATAATTTCCTTTAAGTAATTACTTTCATTTTCCCGTTATGAAGACGTACGTCACGTAAAACTCACGGCCGTGTCCACGATAATGCCACGCCTCGATTTCTATGTTTATTTGTGTAAAATCATTTTATTTAAGAAAGACGGCAAAATTTATTTATACAACATTTTAAATACAAGAATTGCTTTCAAAGTAATAGGATAAGCACCTGTGCTTGCTCTGCTGTGTTTTCTTTTTGTCTACATTCGACTTTTTCAGGGATGACACTGATATGGCTAATTCTACGATAAGAGGTAACTTATGCGACAATCAGTTTTAAATAGATTTTTTATTCTATATGTTATTATTTTCTACAACAAATCATATATATCTTAATGTACTTTATTAAATAACAACACGATTTAATGCCCAATTAAAGCACAATTTTTAGTTCCAGCAACGCCTTCGATTTCAGAGGCTGATGATCAAATGCTGCAAAGGTAGGAAACGGGATAAGGCTGAAAAGAAAAATATATATGTATGTATATCTTCACGCTAGGTCTCTTGCGGGGTAGGCAGAGAGAGCCGAGCGGCATAAGTATAGTATATTATTTGATGTAACATCAATAGCTTTCCTATCGTATGCCAAATAATCACTTTTGTGGCCAGATTCTTGTCGTAGTTTTCGTACGGATCTCTAATGTTTTGAAAATAAATGATAATATAGCTTTCTAACAAACAAAAATCTTACTCCCCTATAATATTACTTTAGATAAAAATTGACGAATGACAAGGCGGCTTGTATGCCTCGGGCTACCTCACGAAAAGCAGTTACCGTAGCCTATAAACGTTTGTAATACATTAAGTACAACTCACGCGATGCCATCTCCTTAAGAGCTTACTGGTGACCTTACTCACACGTAGGAACATAACTACCCTTTAGGGATTTGTATTTGGCTGCGGTTTTCTGTGAGGTGGAGGTACTTACCCATAGACTCATTTTGTAAAAAGAGTGATACTCATAACATAAATACTAAATATAAGCATAATCTTGTGTTACATGCAAGCCGTCTCCACAAAATAAGTAATTCTTTTATGGGGCAATGTATACGGTTCTATAACAAACTTCCCAGCAATACAAGAGAATTGTCAATAAACAAATTTAAAACTACTATTAAAGCCAAATTGTGTAGCAGGGCATATTATAAAGTATCTGACTATATTAATGATAAAAATGCCTGGGATTGAGTCGATCCAATTATAATGTAATTAATAAATTATGTAAATTTGTTTGGATACCAAAAGAGGGATGCCTGAGTTTTTTGGCAGTATTTTTATCAGTGCTCACCTAGTCATGAACTGCACGGTAGGGAAAAAAATTGTGACGATTCCAAACAAATGTAGCCATTTTTACGGAATAAAAAGATTTTGACTTTGACATACGAGGTGGTTTTATGCGCCCTACCTCTCTTAATAATCTTCATGCCAAAAGTTTGTCCTGTGTGGGAATCGAACAGCGCCACCGAGTTCGTCAAAACGCTAATTCAACTCTATGGAATGGACGGCACTTCGATGGCTTTGTCGTTCGAGTTTGTTATTCTAACGTGGAACAAAGCGCCTGAGGATGCCTTGCGCTTTATTGAGTAAGGTCCCTTGCATTTCGAAATATATTTTTTGGACGTGCTTGAATCCTCACGATGTTTTCCTTCACCGCCGGGCAAAGGACAATTACAAATCCTACTAATATTATAAACGCGAAAGTTTGTATGTATGGATGGATGTTTGTTGCTCTTTCACACTTAAACGGCTAAACGGATTTGAATGAAATTTGGCACGTAGATAGATTATGATCTGGATTAACACATAGGCTACGTTATTTGAATCCACGCGGGCAGAGGCGCGGGTAGCAGCTAGTATGTTCATAAATCCGAAAATACGGATTTAGTGGTACATGGCAGGACTCGTACCGGGGACCTGTTGGTCGATAGACCGTTTCTTTATCCCCTGAGCTATCTCTGCACGCACGCACGTTTATATGAGTAACAAATTTACATCAGATGGGCCGTATAGTTATTTGTCTTCGGAAGTAGTATAAATAATTTTGACGAGCTCAGTGGCTCAATCGTGAATGACGCGACTTTGACACCAACGGTCGTGTGTTCGATTCCCAGACAAGGCAAACATTTGTGTGCATGGACATGTCTGTTTGTCTTGGTCTGGATGTTTTAAGATAGGTAGGACGCATCAAAGCAGCTCGTCTGGAGAAGGGTTGTTGTGTTCACCAGTGAGGTCACCAGTAAGCTCTCAAGGAGTTGCTGTGAAAGCAGCAGAGGAGGCATCGCGTGCGTGATACTTAATATATCGCAAGCGTAAATAGGCTACGGTATCCGCTTTACATCAGGTTGGCCGTATGCTTGTATGCCTCCCGTCGTAGTAAAAAAAAAACGAGTAAAACATGGGTTACTAGTTAAATCCTACTAATATTATAAATGCGAAAGTTTGTATGTATGGATGTTTGTTGCTCTTTCACGCTTAAACGGCTGAACGGATTTGAATGAAATTTGGCACGTAGATATATTATGATCTGGATTAACACATAGGCTACGTTATTTGACTCTACGCGGGCGGAGCCGCGGGCAGCAGCTAGTATAAAATAAACCTATTTCTCGTATAGACGAGATAATTCCCATAAATTCCGCTTTTAAGAGGAATATGACCGCTTTCGAATCCGTAAATCTATTTGAATAATTCAAAAGGTTTCGGTCACCCTTTTCATGTGCTTAAATACCACGCTACCAACCCTTCTTGGATACTCTACTATATACGATACAAGCGACCCGCCCCGACGTCGCACGGGTATACGAAATATTCCCCATGTAGAACTGATAACTCGATTTTCTATTGAAAAACAGTTCTTGTTACTGAACAGTAATAGTTATAAATATGGAATTTTTCGTAGGTTTGGCCAAGATACAGATTTATACAATAAGCGACTGCCCTCACACTTCAACAATAATAGTAAACCAAATCTTTATTAGGTAAGGTCAGTCGTATTTCGAAATAAATTTTCTTCGACGTGCTTGGATATTCACGATGTTTTCCTTCACCGCGAAGCAAGTGACAATGATGATGGTGTAAATGATGAGTACCATAAAGATGTAATACATTATTTTATGTATCATCAATAATTTTCCTAGCGCACGATAAATAATGACCTCTGTAGACAAATCTTGGGTTACATTAATGTAATTTTCAATGCGATCCCTATTTTTGACGTGATAACGTCTTATAAATCGATGAACGCCGGCTGCACGCACGAAAAAGTGTCACGTTCCGCCCGAGCCGAGCGTGCAAGCGAGAGCGCAGAACAAGCGATAGAGAGGCACGATCGGCCTAAGCGTTCGGTTTGTGCCGCATCTATCTCTCTTCCACTCCATCGGCCGATGCGTCCGAGTAGAGGAGAGACAGCGGCAGCACACAACCTACACGTGAACTGTTTTGTCAACTGTCGAATGTTTTCTTATGACGTTATCGTCCGTAAACCGACTTTACACACTACCAATTATTTTTTGAAAATAAAATATATCCTATGTTACCCGTTGATAATGTACCTAGATTTCTATTTGTGAAAGAGTTTTTAAAATCGGTTAACCATTTACTTAGTTTATCCGTTACAACAAACGCACAAAATTATTATATAGAGTAGGTAGTGTGCCTGCTACTTCGGTATTCCGTGGGAACCGTTCATTTCTTACCACCTTTTTTTCGGCTTTCAAGGTCGTAACGTGATGCTAAGTAGCCTATATCCTTCATAAATAATGGGACTATCAAACGTAAGTATTTTTCAAATTTGCCTGCTAGTTCCAGAGATCAACTCTTTTGCCTTATATATTAGTATAGATACCATAGTATATGCTGGTTTCAGATTTTCTGCCTTCACTATTTATTACCTGCAACCAAAAAATATACATTAGTATGAAGTGTTATATACATGTATGTATAAGAGGGAACCGAACGCCATAAGACGCAGTTTTTACACAATTCACTCGCTTCTTTAACATTCATAGCTCTTGCACGCTCGCAGATCCCTAGGGCACCTGACATCACCATCCGATAAAACACGACTAACTTGGTCTTGGTAGGTTAGTCTTGGTCTTCCTCAGCTTACATACTTCCACGTTCGCATTGTATATCAGTTTCGTCAACCAATGGAGCATGCCTTTTCTTATTTTAACACCCGACACTCTCTTTCAGATCAACTCTCTTTCTTACATTATCATTACGAATGCGATCAACAAGCGTTATGCCACAAACTTTCCGCAATACTCTCATCTCAATTTATTCTACTGTCATGCTCTCTCTGCCATACCCAGCTTTCACTTCCATGCGTCAGCGTTGGTATCAGCACCAGGGTCCCTTGCGAGGTAGACAAGAGAGAGCCGAGCAATATAATTTCTTGGACGTGTGAGTTTCCTCACGATGTTTTTCTTCACCACCGAGCAATTGGTAAATATGTACATAAATCAGAAAACACCAATTTAGTGGTAGATGCCCCTGCCATGATTCGAACCGCGGACCTGTTGTTTACTAGGCTGGTTCTTTATCCACTGGACTATCACTGCTCCTAGGGCTCTTACACCACGTTCTGATCTCCCGCGACGCCACTTCTATTGCTAACACAGCAACTCCTTAGAAGCTCACTGGCGAACTCACTCACACGCAGGAACTCAAGAACCCTACAGGGACGAACTCGGTGGCGGCGTCGCGATAAATAACGCGACTGACACCAACGCTCGTGGGTTCGATTCCCGCACTAGGCAAATATTTCTGTGCATTACCATGTCTGTTTGTCTTGGTACTGGATATTTTAAGAGAGGTAGGGCGCATGAAGCAGCCCGTCTGGGGAAGTACCTCTACCTCTCAGAAAACCGCAGCCAAATAACAACTCCCTAGAGGATTGTTCTGTTCCTGCGAGTGAGTGAGGTTATCAGTAAGCTTCCAAGGAGTTGCTGTGTAAGCAGCAGAGGAGGCATCACGCCAATGATACTTAATATATTACAAGCGTTAATAGGCTACAGTACCCGCTTTACATCAGGTGGGCCGTATGCTTGTATGCCTCCCGACGTAGTATATAAAAAAAAACAACTCCCTGAAGTAAACTCCTATGGAGTTTCTGTGTCAGCAGCAGAGGCACGAGTGATACGAATGTAGGTATTGCAAGCGTTGATAGGGTACGGTACCCGCTTTACATCAGGTAGACCGTATGCTTGTATGCCTCCTGACGTTGTATAAAAAAGAGAATCATTTGGCTACGGTTTTATGTGAGGTAGAGGTGCTTCCCCTGATGGACTGCTTTAATGCGTAATCCCTACCTCTCTTAATAAAGTCAACTTGGTCATGGTAGGTAAATCTTGACCTACCTCGGCCCCACCATCCCTTCACTTTCTCATTGTGTATATTTTTTCGCCGTTTGTTCGTATTTTTATATATATAATATATATAAAGTTAATATTTTCTATTACCATAATAGATGTTTTGTTTACACGTTATCATTATACTATAGGCTCATACATTTTGTGTGTATGTTTGTTTTTAAAGCCGACAGTGCTAATGAAAAGTACACACAATAATATTTACTTAGAACCATTCCGTGTTTATTTATCAAATAGGGGCAAGACAGGTAGCATTTACTAATTACCTTGTTATTCTGCTTCACTGCGGGCCACATGGGGAAGCTCGTGGCCGCTCAGCGTTCTATGGAGAGAACTATGCTCGAGATTTCTCTGCGTGATAGAATCAGAAATGAGGATATCCGCAGTAGAACTAAGGTAACCGACATAGCCTAAAGGATAAGTCAACGGAACTACGTGGAGCCGGCTACGAAATTCGTAATGCCGACAACCGCTGGGGAAGGAAGGTTCTCGAATGGCGTCCCCGTACTGGTACACGCAGTGTGGGACGACCGCCCACCAGATTAAGCGACGACCTCAAGAGGTTTGTAGGGAGTCGATGGATGCAGGTGGCACAGGATCAGAGATCTAAATTTAGCAATGCACGAATACGAGCTGACATGATGATTAACCATTTCTGTACTGCTAAGGTTGTAAAAACTGTAGTAAAAACCGTTTAATTTGTCTGGCGATTTGCACGTATTGTCACTATTAACAAGTTTAAATGTGTCGAATACTTTATTTCATCATAAGGATCATACGTATAACATGGAGACGGAATTACTTTTTTAAGACATTCCTATTCTACTTTTTAATTTACTTTTCGAAATAAAAATAAAAATTCTAATTTTTTTTTTAAGTTGTCGGCCATTTTGACCATGTTCCTTAAGAGATAGGAGGTTGGTTTTCAGACATTCCTATTCTACTTTTTTTATGCTCAATCCAAATCTGAAGTCAAAATTCGAATATTCGAAAAAAAGTGTCAGACACACACAAAGACACACGCACTTAATATAATAGGATACGAGTCACACTGATACATATGTGTGTGTGTCTTGCGGTTACGGTTAAGTTTATTATGAAACGGTTTTTTGCATTGTATAAGTCTCATCCGTGACCATGTTCTTAGCAAAGTTTTAACATTACATACAAGTAACATAGAGGACACATGCTTGTTCAAACTCTACTCAAGTAAAAATAAGTTTTATTTAAAAAAATGTATCTATCGCATTTACTAATAAAATTTTAAAATCCGTAAATAAAACAAAAATTAAATATTCTACAATTATGAAATAAAAAAACAAATAAAAATTTCGAAGACATTAAAGCGTAAAATGATTGATAAAAATCTAGGTACAAAATGAAGACATTAAAAAGTATAAATAATTACACTACCTATACATATATATACGCATATCTTCACCGCAGGTCTCTTGCGGCCTCCCCCACAGTACCATACTGGAGGCCCTCAGATACTTTGAGGTGCCTCCGTACTTGGGAAGACTGTTGAAGGCATACTTGGAGGACAGGGAGGTGTGCTTCGAGGACGCGAGGGGCCGTATGGTCAGGAGGTCTGTCGGGTGCGGGGTCCCGCAGGGGTCCGTTCTGGGCCCCATTCTATGGGACCTCGCGTACGACTGGGTCCTGCGGGGCCGTCTCCTCCCCGGGATGAGTGTCATCTGCTATGCAGATGACACCCTCGTCACATCCCGGGGTAAGACCTTTGTGGAGGCGGCGCGGCTGGCCGAAGTCGGAGTAGGACTGGTGGTCAGCCGTATAGAGAGGCTTGGGCTTCGGGTCCGTTTGGACAAGACCGAGGCCCTCCTCTTCCGCGGGACCGGCAGACGGGGCCCTCCCCCCGGAGCACACCTCCAAATAGGAGGAGTTAGGATTAGGGTGAGTGCCCAGATGAGTTACCTGGGCCTCACCCTGGACGGGAGATGGACCTTCGGCCCCCACTTCGAGCGGTTGGGGCCGAGGGTCATCAGAGCTGCGGCGGCGCTGGGTCGCCTCCTGCCCAATTTGGGCGGGCCCAGCGCCGCGTGCAGGCGGCTGTACTCCGGCGTCTGCCGGAGTATGGCCACGTACGGCGCCCCCATATGGGCGGACGCCCTCTGCGCTCGGAACAGGGCTCAGCTGCGCAGAGCGCAGCGGGTCATAGCGCAGAGGGCGATAAGGGGGTACCGGACGGTGGCGTGGACGGCCGCGACCGCCCTTGCTGGCGACCCGCCCTGGGAGTTGGCGGCGGAGGTGCTCGCCGAGGTGTACGTGTTTGTTGCGGAGAGGAGGAGCCTCGGCGAACGCCCCACGTCGGTGGAGGTGGGGCGGTATCGCCAGCGAGGGCATGTGGAAATGATGCGGAGGTGGGGGGAGGACCTGGCGCAGCCGCGGTACGGAGTCCGCGTTGCGGATGCGCTGCGCCCGGTCCTGGAGGCGTGGATGCGCCGAAGGCGCAAACCCCTCACCTTCCGCATGGTGCAGGTGCTCACTGGACATGGGTGCTTCGGTGAGTACCTGCATCGGGTCGCGAGGCGGGAGGAACAGCCAGGCTGCCACGATTGTGGCGCGGCCGAGGACACCGCTCAGCACACTCTGGAGCGGTGTCCCAGGTGGTCTCGGCAGCGCCACGATCTGGTGTCCGCGCTAGGAAGCGCGGACCTCTCGCTCCCGAGCGTGGTCCGCTCCATGCTCGGGAGTGACAGTGCCTGGCAGGCGATGGCCTCCTTCTGTGAGACGGTCATGTCCCAGAAGGAGGCCTCGGAGCGGGACAGAGAGGACGATCCCTTGGCTGTCCCGCTCCGGAGACGGCGGACGGGAGTGCGGCGTAGGCGCTACGCGCACCTACTGCCGCCTCCCTAACCTGTGGGACTAGGGGTCAGGATGGGAACCTGGCCCCATAACGGTCCCGCCGCCGGAGGGGCTGTCCCAATTTGCCGGGACGGCCCCTAGAGAGAAGAAGTCCGGCCCCTTTTGAGGGGCTGGCCAGTCGCAGTGGTGCCCTGTGGCTAACAGATCCGGGGCACCACATCAACGCGGCCGATGGCATTTCGCGGGGTTGTTTAGTGGGTATACCGTCGGACAGCCGACGGGGAGTCCCACACTACCACCGGAGGCCACCCAGGCACCGGTGGTGTGCGTAACGCATTTTTCCCCGCGTCACAAAAAAAAAAAAAAAAAAAGGTCTCTTGCGGGGTAGGTAGAGAGAACCAAGCGCCATAAGACGCCCTTACACACTTCACTCGCTTCTCTAAAATGTTGAACATATAGATCAAATTATATCGCCAGTGAATTAAAATTTGTAGAAGCTAACGGAATATAGATAGATTTAATAATTCTACACGAACTACTCGGGACCTAGATGTTAATTTATGTTAATTTGCGTGTTTACTATAAAAGCTACCATATTTAATAGCTTCCACCATTTTAGTCAGGAATATTTCAATGTAAGTAATGTAAAAGTACAAAAACTTCAAAGTAACATTTGAACTCTTCGCAATAACTTGACTGGATCTATACGACCTACTCGGACCCTGCTCGGTGTGAATTTACGACAACAGACTAAGAAAACAACAATGTGCGTTGCTTTCCGCCATTTTTGTTTAGGAATCCGTCATAGTAAGTAACAAAACTTCAGAGAAATGTTTGAAGTCGTCGCACTACCTTGACTTGATAATTATACACAACCCACTCGGGAACTTGGTATTAATTTATGACAACAAACTGTTACAGTTTATTGACTTGGAAAAACTGTGTTTAAAGATAGTGGTGACGCACTTACACCTAAAAACCTACACGATATGGGTTGCTTTCTCTCATTTTTTGTAAGGAATCTTCCATAAAGCATGAAAAGAACTATGAATGTTAACGAAGCGAGTGACATGTGTAAGGGCTTATGACTCCGGTCACATGGCGCTCGGTTCTCTCTGCCTACCTCGAAAGAGCCTTGGTGTGAAGATATTAGTAGAATCTTTCATCATAAGTAGAGTATAAATAGGATAATTTTAAAGAAACGTTTGGTCACGTTGCATGAACATAGAAGTCCCACTTCACTATTGGTGACGAAGTTTACAGAGAAATCAACCGCAGCAGGACCTTTTACACTCTAACGGCTTTAGTTAATAACCCAAAAAGGCGTAAATGCACTAGTTTAATAACTGCTATGAATAGGAGAATGTTACAAATAGACCGCAGGTTCCCTCTGGAGGGAATTGGTCTTGAATTTCTCGGTGCGTTGGAGGCAAGTGAAGCCGTTGGTAATGTTTTCGATAGATGACAGTCGTTAAGCATGAAAATAGGTATGGCGCAATAAGCAGTCCGACTGAGGAAGTACTTCCATCTCACAGAAAATATAAAATAACGCAGCTAAATAACAATCCCCTGGATGGTTGCTTTAAAGTCACCAGAGGCTCCAGATGAGTTACTATGTTCGCTAAAAGTTTAGAAGTGCGCAAGCGGTACTTCCTGCAATGCAAGCGTTTATATTCTGCTTGTATACCTCCTCAAGTTCTCTTCTCATAGTGCATGCATGCATGCCTTAGCATTAGCATGAGCGGGTTCCGCTTCGTAAGGCTAAGGTTTTGGCGAAGACACTGATTTTTACTTGGAGCCACTGACGTTAAACCTCCACAAACCAGAGGGAAAACCAGACCTTTCTCAGGTTAAGTCACACGTCTTTCGAAATATAATTTATTGTACATGCTTACTTACGTGTCTACTCGCCGACGTTGTACAATAAAAAATTCAGGCGTTAGTTCATGTTAATTCACTATATTCGTTTTAAACAGCTATAAAAGATGTCTGTAAGCCCAGGGGTATCATTCGTTGTGGCTGCGAAATACTCCAACAAAAACTTGTCAGACACAAATGAAAAAGTTTTCTAATTTACCTCAAAGTCTCTAATAATAAAACTTCACGTGGTATATAAACAGACTGCATCATTTAATCATAGAGTGGCCTCGGTGGCCAAGTGGTTAGCATTAGCTATTTTAACAACAAGGACCGATACTTCGATCCTCACTTATTGGTTATAATCATTCAACATCATAATATCACGGCACTGTTGCAACACCGTCGATTACTACTACTACTACTCCTGGTTTTTCCAAGCACTGCTTGGGCCGCCCCTGTGACGGCCGTCTGAATCCTCTCCCGGTGGTGCAGGACTGGTTCGCCGGCAAGGCCCAGCTGCGCAGAGCGCAGCGGGTCATAGCACAGAGGGCGATAAGGTTGTTCCGGACTGTGGCCTGGACGGCCCCGACCGCCCCCGCAGGCGACCCGCCCTGGGAGCTGGTGGCGGAGGTGTTCGCCGAGGTGTACAGCTTTGTTGTTAGTAGGAGGGCACTCGGCGAGCGCCCCACGTTGGAGGAAATAGGGCGGTATCGCCAGCGAGGGCATGCAGAGATGATGCGGAGGTGGGGGGAGGACGTGGCGCAGCCGCGGTACGGAACCCGCGTTGCGGAGGCGCTGCGCCCGGTCCTAGAGATGTGGATGCGTAGGTAACGCAAACCCCTCACCTTCCACATGGTGCAGGTACTAACCGGGCATGGGTGCTTCGGGGAGTATCTGCACCGGGTCGCGAGGCGGGAGGAGCAGCCGGACTGCTAACCGGAGTCCCACACTACCACCGGCGGCCACCCAGGTACCGATGGTGTCCAAAAGCATTTTTCCCCGCGTCACAAAAAAAAAAAAAAGGACTGGTTCGCCGTCGATACCAATACACATTTCGCATATAGCCGAGACGAACTCCTAGGACTGGACTTTATCAAGCAGCCATCACCTAATTTGACGTCTGCGGTGCTCAAAGCGACTCTCCTTGGACTTCGTGCAGAGGTTTAAACAAGGAAAAAATGTTGTGCAGTGAGAATCTCGCCGGGTATGACCTTTGTTGTTAGTTGGCTATTTTGCTAAAGTGGTGTCTTCTGGTGAGTAAGAAATCAACCAACCTCAAGAGGTTTATAGGGAGTCGATGAATGCAGGCAGCCCAGGATCGAGACTAATGGCACCATACAACGTAAGCTATTGATGGTTACAGTAGGCTTTTAACAACAGGAATATCCTCAGTAGCTTACTCAGGTCTTACTCACAACATCTGTGATGTAAATACTTTGAGCATAATTAAGTATATTCTTTCTTATGCAATGTGAATTGTATAAATAATCGTGCATTCCGTCATTGAGTTATTATGTACTACTAGGAGCTATCCTAAGTAAAAGTCTTGCTCCATTTCGGTAATAATTAAAACCGCGCTGCAGCGCCGAAATAATTTATATTCTATACCAAAAAGATTCGAAGATACAGCACTGCTAAAGGGGTATTTTTCTCGCGACCAAAAGGTCAAAAGCGCCGTGACTTTCATAGCGCTTACGCGTTTCGTTCAACGTAGTTCAGCAATGAAATATTGCCGATCGGCAACAAAGCATGGCGCAAACATTTGGTACGCGGTGTCGGTTCTAGTACACTGCTACATAATAATTCAATGCATTCCGTGCATGAAGAAACTCCACTTCAAAAACTTTGGAACATTTCAAGCTTATCAATCTCTCGATCGATTTAGAACACGTCCTTAATTCACCCTCCTAGCACTGTATATAAAAAAAATTGGGCACATCGAATCTCCTTTACATAATAAAGCTTGGCATGAACTATTTCCCCTCGTGCCTTCCGTTCCATTTCGTTAAAAAATCTATTTAAATTCCAAAGCTGTTCAGAAAGCCACGTCGGATACAGATCCGTAGTTTACGTAAGAACGGATCCAAATGCTACGTTCACAGATCTAATATATATTTAAAGTACAGAAAGGTAAAGGGATGTTAGAGGAATAGGTTTTAAGTTAACTAGTTTTCCTCCCAATGGTCGTAATTCAACCATGATTATTATTGAAAATTTGAGGAAAATATATGCCAATTTGCTAGTTACATACATTTTTAGGATTCCGTATCCCACTAGGAAAAACGAAACCATTATAAGATTACTTCGTTTTCCGTTTGTCAAGCGGCCATTTCTAGTGGAGGTCTCGTTGAAATTCATGTCAGATACTTAAGTCTATAGTAACTTGAAGCAGCCAGCTTCCTTAGCCCAGTGGATAGGAACCGGTTAAACGACAAACTGGTCCCTTGCTCGAATCCTCGAACGTACTACGAAATTCGTGTTTTAGAATTTATGTACATATTTGTAATTATCACTTGACATCTTTATATCGTGTGTAAACCAACAAGTCTGAGAAAGTATATTTCGAAAAACTTGTGACTTAACTTAAGAAAGGTTAGGTTGTCCCCCTGGGATGTGAAGGTCTGACGGCAGTCGCTCCATGTCAAAATCAGTATCTTCGCCAAATCATTAGGCTTAAATAGCCGACAATCCTAGTGGATTAGGAAACGGAATAACGCTTGGAAGAAGAATACCTTGAAACAGTGAAAAATTAAACTTCTAAGTCAACGCAATCAAAAGATGTGACCGTTTATGTCCTATTTATGTCGTGTATAGTTAATAAATTCAGGCGTTATTTTCCGAAAGTCAAAACATGACATTTGATCTGCTTTTTGGATTAGTCAATGTGAACTAGCATGTTATTCTAACATATTATTGTTAAATAATACATATATATTAATTAATTATTTATATAAAAACATTAATATATGTAATAGATGTAATAGTTGAATAACCAATGTAAGACAAATGTCACCTTAGTCTTCCTGCGACCACGGACGCTGCAAAGCATTCGAAACGTCGGGTTCAACAAAATAAATTATACTGAACACGCGATACTTCCATTAACAATTGTTTAATTCAATATTATTATATTTACAACGCCTGAGGATGCCCCGTGGAGAACACTTGTCGTAGAGTCGACCAGGGCAGTCATGGCAGCAACGATGAAGGTTGCATGCGGCTCCAGACGGCGAGCAATCGCGAGGATGGCCGCAGCAGCCAAGGCAAAGATGACCGCAACAGCCATGACGGCGACGGCAAATTGCATATGCTGCATATTTGACACTCGTAAGGGTATTTCCCATTAGCCTAGAATTATGTAATTTGGCAAGAAGTAATGTCATGTAGCACAAGTACAGGGAAAAGTCTAAAACCCGTAAATTTGTCGTTACATGTATGTACATTTTCACGTTGACGATCTTGGTATCACAGTGGCGAAACGCGAGCCTTAGTTCCCAAAGTGGTCCAGGTGGACCCCCAGGGGTCTACGGGAGACTCGACGGGGGTCTACGTTGGCGTAACAAAAATCTAATCTTCACATTTTTGTCGAGTTTTGGGAATATGGTAGAAATGTAGCTGCCACCGGAACCAGCTAAATTTTGAAAGTGCTCTATGACAAAAAAAATCTGGGAACCTCTGCTCTAGACGGTTGTGTTCCTGTGCGAGCGAGTTCACCAGCGCTTGCTGGTTTTCCTAATATGTTGCAAGCGTTATAGCCTATAGTAAGTGCTTTAAATCAGGTGAGTCGTATGTGCGTATACCGCCCGAAGTTGTATAAAAAAAAACGGGTTGCACTCCGGGAGTGCCGGCAGAAGTGAAAACTTGAACACTAACATTGTGCATTTTTGAATATTTTGGAATGGCTAGGGAATAATTTCGCACGAATTGCTTTTATTTATCAGTATAAAAGTACTATCATGTATGTGGTAAAATACAATATTCATTTATTGCGCTATGGTACACAAACATAACAATTTATATTACATTAATAATTTAACACTTCAGAACTATTACAATTATTTTAAAAAGTTTATATCTCAGAAAAATCTACTTTCATCCATAATTTCAACGACTCACCATCATCATTATCGCCAATCTCTAAAACTCAAACACACGCGCACACTCGCGCAAGCGCCCTGCGCCGCTTAAACCTAACACCGATGTTGATAAACCACGTTGAACGAAACGCGTAAACGCCAACAATTTCATGGCGCTTACAACGTTTTGGTCGCGAGAAAACAATGCCCTATGAACGGTCTAGCGCTTCATGTTTTAATTGTTTAATTAGAGGGAACTAATGTTTTAGCACTGCAGCGAACTTAAGTTCTAATTCTCACCAAAATCTTACGGTCAGGGTCACGTGTTCTGACGCGTGTTTAACATTTTTTACTCATCCTAAAAAGTGCACAACGCCGCTAAAGAAGTTTTCACTTCAAAATACCGTTCTAAATGCACAGTCTTATCCCTGCTGGACGGCTTGGCAGCACAAACTTGCTAAAAAGACAAACACACACGCACACTCGCGCAAGCGCCCTGCGCCGCTTAAATCTAACAGCGATGTTGATAAACTACGTTGAACGAAACGCGTAAACGCCAAAAATTTCATGGCGCTTACAACGTTTTGTTTCCGAGAAAATAATGTCCTATGAACGATCTAGCGCTTCATGTTTCAACTGTTTAATTAGAGGCAACTAATGTTTTAGCGCTGCAGCGAACTTAAGTTCTAATTCTCACCAAAATCTTACGGTCAGGGTCACGTGTTCTGACGCGAGTTTAATATTTTTTACTCATCCCAAAAAGTGCACAACGCCGCTAAAGAAGTTTTCGATTCAAAAATCTTTGTTTACTATTGAGCCCTTCAAAAAAAGGTCAAGTCCCTTCCGTGAAGATATACATGCCTACTCTATTATCCCTTATTCTACTTTAATGCTCTATTCTTCAATTATATATTTTTTCTATACATACAAAGATATATAAGAATTGTTCATTAAGAGTAATAGTATAAAACAAATAGACTATCTCTTTATGATAATTCTGTAACAATACTAAAACGGAGCTGCCCTTTGATGTTCAGATCCTTTCAAAACACACTAGATAACTGAAAACCTACCTTTTGAATAGATGACCCTGAACTGGATGATCCTTCAAGTTCTGATAGCGAACAAGTAGCAGATTAATTTAGTTAATCTATGATCCCTGTCGAGTTCCCGCAGTAGTTACGGTCAGGCCTCCGTCCGGGTATTTACTGATGTTTGCGAGTAAGTTTAGAAACTGTAAACTGATTACACGCAATTTGCTGAACAAACTTATGTACACTTAGTACATGTATATACTTATATAAGTGAAGTACAAGTGAAGTGGCGTAACGCTTGCGTTTAAAATGCTGTAAGAATGTAAGAAAGTTTTCGCGACTTTGACACCGACGCTCGTGGGTTCGATTCCAAGACAAATATTTGCGTACATGTCTTGTGTTTTTAAGAGAGGCAGGGCGCATAAAGGCAGCAGGGAGCACAACAATAACCAACACCTTGTTGGTTGTTGTGCTCCTGCATATGAGCTAGTTCACCAAGGAGCTGCCGAGGAGTTGCTGAACTAGCAGCAGAGGTGGCATCACGCAAGTACATTAAGCATGATGTATTACTAGCGCTACCTTAGCTTATGCTACGGTAACCACTGTACACCAAGTGGACCGTATGCTTGTATGCCCCCCGACGTTGCATAAATATCGTTGTTAAGATAAGGAAGTGGACCTACCTCACCTACCTCACATGATAGATAGATAGATAGAATAAGCTTTATTTGCATAGTAATGGTTACTAAATATTTCTTACAAATAGTATAACATGAATACTTAATATGCAACAAGATTTTTACCAGAGAGAGAGAGACTTTGTACAAAAGTCGTCTGCATGGGTACCTCTGTCTTACCTATTTTTACCGCCAAGCAGTTATGTTTATAATTATTTATCATACATATAGCCGTGTTTCGGTTTGAGGGGTGAGATATGGCAGAGATATTACTGGGTACTGTGACGAAACATCCTTAGGTCACAAGATTGACAGCGCGCGAGTAACAGCTGCTGTGACCTCTTACCATCTGATGCGGGCCGTATGCTTGTTTGCCAAAAACAAAAAATAATTAAAAAGGTGGCCTTATTGCTAAAAGCAATATTTTCAAGGCAACCTTAAGATAACGAAACGTACAGAGAAGGTAGTGTTAGCTAGGAAGTAAAATTTACACTTATAGATATAATTACTTGTGTATTCTTTGTCCTCAAAGTCTCACCTACCATGACCAAATAAGTCAAGTTTTATCGGAAGGTGATGTCAAGAGTTCTATAAACGGGCGCACTCTCGCCGGTTCCTAGGTCTACTGATCTTCCTTTCCTGTTTCGTGAAGGGACCTTTCGTATACATATACATACATACAATATTAAAGACTTTCTGTTTAATGCATTATCCAAATACAAGTTTTACAACATGATAATTTGGTTGCAAATATAAGCTACTCGTAATTTCTATTGATATTCATACGTGAAAATAGCTAACTACGCATAATCTCAAATTGGATGAAGTTAATTCGTCATGCTTGGTCGCTTGGATAATATTGGCAGCAATGACCCAGGAGTGCGGGGCCTCCCAAATAAAGATACAAAACGTCATCAGTCATTTGACACTAGTTTAGTCACTAAAAAAAATATATAAATATCTTTTTAGTATTGTCTTAGGTTTTCGCGATTGTTACACAT
Organism: Pyralis farinalis; assembly: GCA_947507595.1. NCBI lineage: Eukaryota > Metazoa > Arthropoda > Insecta > Lepidoptera > Pyralidae > Pyralis > Pyralis farinalis. The sequence goes on from OX382263.1 coordinate 8,271,171, forward strand.
TGAATTAAACAATTTTTAACGGAAGTATCGCGTGTTTTATTTATTTTATTTTTTCGAACGCTTTGCAGCGTCCGTGGTCGCAGGAAGACGACACGTCAGGTTCAACAAAATAAATAAAACACGCGATACTTCCGTTAAAAATTGCGTAATTCAATATCTTTTTACTTAATCTATCTATCTATATCTATAACTTCACGCCAAATCCCTTGCGGGGTAGGCAGAGAGAATCGAGCGCCACATGACTCGATCCTTACACTCGCTTCTTTGACATTCATTGCCTTTTTACTTAATACCTGTAAAATAACATAAATATTCAATCTAACCGCTCTTCTGTAAAGTTATTATTTTCCTTTTTACCTTATGCCCGTAAAATAACATAAATATAAAGTTACTATTTTGCAGGTGGCTCTTCCTACTTTGCACTCGTAGGATAACATAAATATTATTTCGATGCACTTTCTAGTAAAGTAGTATCTATTTTCTTAAGTAATGGTATTTTCGCAGATAATTCTATTTACTTTGCACCCGTAAAATAATATAAATATTCTTTCTGTGCGCTCTCCAGTAAAGTTACAATTTTGCAGTTAGCTCTTTTTATTTTTCACCCGTAAAATAACATAAATATTTTTTCTACAGGTACTCCAGTAAACTTACTATTTTGCACGTAGCTCGTGTTACCTTGTACCTGTAAAGTAACATAAATGTTTTTACTTGTCTACTCCAGTAAACTTACTATTTTGCAGATAGGTCTTTCTAATTTGCACCCGTCGACATGGTTGTACGTACATTTAAGCATATCTAATTAAATCAACTACGCAGCGCATTAGCTCCCTCTCACCTCAGTGAGTAGGTCAAGGGAGTAGGGAAGGTAGCCGAAACTGCCGAAATCAACAATGGCGTAAATATGAATTCTCCCACAAGATATTTTGTGTCGTTTGAAGTTGAGAGTTTTGACTCATGGAGTCCAGTGTGGAGAGGTTTTTTAAAGAAATTTCATAGTTATTGACCATTGCCAACGGGGACAAGACAAGAGGATAGGCCTCATTCTCGGCTCACAGGATTAGCGTTGCAAAAGAGGGGCGAAGCCTGCGTTCTTGCTCGGTGTCGCAGTGGTTAATAACGCTACTATGACACCAAACGCTCGTGGGTTCGATTCCCACACAAGCCAAATATTAGTATGTATGACATGTCTGTCTGTCTTGGTATGGGTATTTTGATATGTAGGGCACATCAAGGTCCGTAAACCGACTTTACAGACCAATTTTATTTTAATTTACCTCAGAACTCCGTAATTTTTAAACCGATTTTTGTTTTAATAAAAAGGATGTACCTTCAGGTTAGTATGATAGAAATTTTACAAAAATAGATTGAGCACTTTGGTTTTTAAATCAAAATAACTGGAAATATATGTCATTCAATGGTGTTTACCGCCACAATTTTTCTTTAATCCGACTTCAAAAATAGCAATAAATGTATATTATTGTACCTTTGAGGCCTTTATATTTTTATGAGCATACATATTATTTTCTTTATAACAAAATAATACTAGAAGTAACGAAAATATTTTTTTTTTTATTTCCTTAGCGATTCCATGTAAAACTGGTCTCCAGGGAATCACTAAGGAAACTGGACTGGATAGTTCTTATAAAACATAAATTGATTTAAAGTCATCGCCTTTCCGCACAAGAGTATCGCTTGATTTAATATTGTGAAACTATCTGACATAGACAAGGCACGCAGTAGCCACGTCCGTCAATTGACCAATTTTCGCAATTGCATCATGCGATGGAGTTAAAGCTACTGGCAAGTTCAATTGTGTGGCAGCTATTGCAATTTGGAGTTCACTGTAATTCCGTATACAACTAAGGTTAGTATGAAAAATATCTTGCAGTACATATGTTTTTATTTATTTGCTTTATAAAATATGTACCAGTTGAGAATGAGCAAGCTTGCATTGCCAGAGGAATACTTGGCTCGTCAATTATATAACAATTCATTTTTTTTTTTAATTTGTCGGCCATTTTGACCATGTTCCTTAAGAGATAGGAACGGTGTTCCTGAATATTCCTATTCTACTTTTTTATGCTGAATTCGAATCTGAAGTCGGAATTCGAATATTCGAAAAAAAGCAACAGACGACAGAATAGCGTAAGTTACTCCTTATTGCATCAGCTATCTGCCAGTGAAAGTCCCGTCAAAATAGGCCCAGCAGTTTCAGAGATTAGCCGGAGACAAGACAGGCAGACAAACAGACAGACAGACAAAAATTGTAAAAAAATATATTTTGGTATACGTATCGTGTATACATCCATATGTATTTAATAAAAAGCGGTTATTAAATAATATTAAAATTTTTAATATTACAAACAGACACTCCAATTTTATTTATCTGTATAGATGTATAGATTAAAACAGATATTCTCTTAGTGTCAGTGTTAACATAAGATAAGGCATGCTCCTTTGGTTCGGACATGTAGAAAGAATGCAAGGTAAACGAATGACGAAACAGACTTACAATGCGAAGAAAGAATGTAGGAGCCGAGGAAGACCAAGACTAACCTACCATGAACAAATTGGTCGTGTTTTATCAGAAGGTGATGTCCGAAGCCTTAGGAACCGGCGAGCGTGCACGAAAAGAACTATGAATGTGAAAGAAGCGAGTGAAGTGTATAAGGACCGCGTCGTATGGCGGTTGGTTCGGTTCTCTCTGCCTACACCGCAAGGGACTTGGCGTGAAGATATATTATACATACATACATATTCTCTTTCGACCAACTCTCTTTCTAACATTATTGTGAACTCATATAAACATTACGTTGCAGATTTTGCGCATGGCTCGCACCTCGACCACAAATTCTACTTTCATGTTAATTCCATGACACCCAACTTTACCCTGCTTACGTTAGCCTTACAAACAGTAACACGTTGTGTATAGCGAGCTTTTACTTTGTTAAGTTTTTACTTTGTTGTCCTTTTTTTGCGTTAGACATATACAGCCTTAAAAGTTATCTCACATTAATAAGGTTCAAAACTGCGTACTTATTAGCACTCGACTGCACGAATACCGTTGTGTACTCAAGTATACATTATTTACCGACCCGCCCTGTATTCGAGGACAGTAGAATGTCAACGATCGCAATCAACCCCATTATTAGGGGAGCTTTGTTATATGTTGGCTGTTGGCATAGTATATACGAGAAAATAGTCAGCTCTGTAAATAAGTTCAGAAACAGGCTTGTTCACAGTAGTGACAGCCCAGTGGATAAAAAACCGACCTATTGAACAACCGGTTCAAATCCTGACATGTAACACTAAATTCGTGTTTTCGGATTTACGTACCTATTGGTAACTAGCTGTGCCCGCGACTTTGTCGCGTGGAATATTTATTTATATTAATAAAAGTAAATAAAATTTCTAAAATAAAAGTAGCCTAAGTTACACCTTATTACATCAGCTATCTGCTAATGAAAGTCTTGTCAAAATCGGTCCAGCCGTTTCAGAGGTTAGCCGGAACAAACAGACAAAAATTAAAAAAATATTCATTTTGGTATATGTACCGTGTATACATCCATATGCATTTAGTAAAAAGCGGTTATTTTAATATTACAAACAGACACTCCAATTTTATTTATCTGTATAGATTATCACTTGCTCGGCGGTGAAGGAAGACATCGTGAAGAAACCCATAAGTCCAAAAAAAAATAGTTTACGAAAGACATGTGACCTAACCTAAGAATGGTATGGTTTTCCCTCTTGGTTAAGGCAGTCACTCCATGTCAAAATTAGTATCTTGGCCAAATCCTTAGGCTTAGGTAGCGGACTCCGACAATAATGGATTATGAAACGGGATAACGCAAAGAAGAAAGATTAGAAACAAGCTTGTTTGTTTATTAGGGCTACTCTGGCGCTCCATGTGTATGGCACTTACATTTTGATACACATGCATCATCATCATGATTAGAGATGCATACATATATATATATATATATATATATATATATACACATATATATATATATATATATATATATATATATATATATATATATATATATATATATATATGCATCTCTAATAATAGTAAAATAAAAATAATATAAATATATATATATATATATATGTGTATAAACATATATGTATGTATATCTATCTGAGCAAGTCGGTTCACACATATACAGTTCACACGCATTTTTCACACACATCTATCTATCTATAATAATAAAAATAAGAGTTCCTGACTAATTCACTGACTCATCAACGCCCAGACTAAACCCTTGAACCTAGAAAGCTGACACATTACATAAGTTGCTTTTGCAATGCTCACTAGAGATAAGAAAGGATTTTTTGAAATTCAACCCCTAAAGGGGTGAAAAGGGGATTGACAGTTTGTATGCTGCAGAAATATTATTTGAAGTCAGTGATTGGAACTTTGTACAGATACTCTGTATTAGAATCCAAAAAAGTGGTTTCATTGTCTCCAAAAATTCCACCCCTTAAAGGGTGTAATGGGGGTTAAAAGTGTTTCTTGAATTAAAAGTTGAAATGTGAAGAAATTGATTTTTTAAAGTGAGAGATTGGCAGTTTGTATGGAGCAGAAATATTATTTCAACTTACATTTTCAAAAATACCACCCTTAGAGGGGTAAAAAGGGGGTTGAAAATGTGTTTGGACGAGACGCTAATTGATATTAATACATCCGTATTAATAGAAATGGAGTTCCTGACTAATTCACTTACATATATATATATCATAATATATATATATCACTGTTCTTTTTGTCAACTCTTTAATTATTTTGAATTTGGAACGTTTATTATGTTAAAAACTTCTTTCGATTTCCCGCCGGTTTACATATTTTTTTTTTCGTGTTTATTATCCAATTATAATATGGAATGGGGTATTAAACAAAATAAGATTGCAGTGATTGTCTTTCACAAAGTGGGTACGTAGCCGTTGGTCATATTCAAGACACTCCAAAAGCATGGTAACAGCCGTATGTTCGTATATCGTACTAACGACAGATACACCAACACTTCCTCAGTTGAAGACCATAAACGATCGGAGCGACCGCGTGCTGTTAGAACTACAAATGCTGTTAAAACCAGAATTCGCCGAAACCCCATTAGAAAACAAATTTTTTATCGCGAGAATTGAAGATTCCCGATAGGACTCTGTCGCGTATAATAAAACAAGACCTGAGCTCGCCGCTTATCGTCGGAGCTCGGCGCTTATCGTCAATATACAGGGCATGCCCTAAATCAATCCCTACAGTCGAAGAGAGTGCGTCGAACAAAACGCATGATTCTGATGAAAAAAATTTCACGATTGAAAAGCACGCAAGTGTACGCACACAGTTCTAAAGAAGCCGTCCAAGTGGTCGGAAAGGTACAACGTGGTCATCATACTGCGTATGTAATAGTTTTAGTTGTCTTATCAAGTAGTCACAAAGCTTCATTTTTGTGAAAAAGGAGTGAAGACTTCGGCCAAATGTAATGTGTGAAGAGATTGTCTTGGATCGTGTGTGGAACCTCTCAGCAATACACTTTTTTAATTGTGCTGTGGACTTTCCAGCGGAACTCTACACCTGGTCACAAGGCACGAATTATCCAAGTCTGACTCGAAACCAACGTTCCGGACTTTATAAGAGGTGAAAACTGGTCCTAGTCTAGCCGAGATCTGAACCTCTTAAACTACAAATTGGGCAGTTTTAGAGGACAGGGCTTGCTCGAAACGACACATTGTGTCTCTTGAGAAATCTCTGGATCAAGCAGTGACTAAATTTCCCATGGAACTTGTAAATCCATAGATTCGTGCGAAACAGATTAAAGGCCTGTATCAAAGCCAAAGGTGGCCATTTCGAATAGAATTATATTTTTATTTTTTGTGAGACTTTCATAAACATGTACATAAATGTTTTATTAAGATTACATCACTTCATAAAAAAATAAATGCATATTCATTTTATAACAGAGTTTATGGCCGGTCTAGGTATATGCCTAAATATAAATATGAGTAGAAAAAATTTGTTTATCATTATTAAATTTGTATTATAGTTACTTCTTTGTATTATGTAGATAATAATCATTCCTTTTCATGTAAATAGCGCAATAAATGAATCTTTTTAACTATAAAAATACGTTGATAAAAATAATTTATATGTAAGGATCGAGTCACGTGGCGCTCGGTTCTCTCTGCCTACCACGAAAGGGATTAGGCGTGAAGTTATAGATAAAAATAATTTCTAATAAAAATACTCCCAGAAAAATTATTTCTTAAGGACCCAAAAACAATGGTTGTGAAGTGTAAATACAAATTTATGAATCTAAGAAGGTTTCTCCTTTTTTTTTATGTGTAACATCTTTTCTCGTTGACCTGCAATCTGTGGGAGTGATTTCGTGAAAAGGGATGGAAGTGAGTAACAGGAAGCCGTGGTAGTGGTAGTTAGATGCTGCTCGATAATATAAGTTACAGTATGAGTAATAAAAAGCGTTCATGTAACTTATTGTAAAGTCAATTCAAGATATCAATAAATCACATAAAACAATACAGAGAATGCTTCATACAACAAACTAATATCAAGGTATAGGACTAATGTTTGTTTGTTGCGTAAAAGTAATCAAAGAAATACGTATTTGATTGTATTTACTTGAATTCGTAATGAAAACTTACTCGAAATCTTGAATTACTGCCGTAATCGAACTATACATTTTTTACTGAACGTTATTTCCGTTTGAAAACCGTTATTTCTGTCCTAAAAAAAGATCCTATTCCCTATACCTATACCAAGACAAACAAATATGTCCATGCACACAAATGCTTGTCCTGTATGGAAATGGGAGAACCTATTTTTTTTATACTACGTCGAGAGGCATACAAGCATACGACCCACCTGATGCAAAGCGGATACCGCAGCCTATTCACGCTTGTAATATGTTAAGTATCACTCGCGCGATACCTCCTCTGCTGCTTACACAGCAACTCCTTGGGAGCTTACTGATGCCGCACTCACACGCAGGACAACAACCCTCTAGTGAGTTGTTATTTGGCTAGCGTTGGTATCAAAGTAGTGTTACTAACCACTACGGCACCGAGCTCGTCATTACATACGAAAATAACAGAAGCAAGGCTCATTTCTGGTAGGTAATAATGATTCTAAGAGGGTCAATACAGGAATCCTTTGAGGATCCGCCGCCCAATCTATCCATTGATAACTTCATCTTTAGTCCTTTTGTTTATATTCTTGTATTGATAGTACCTAAGGGACCCTACTTATAATTTGTGATATGAAAATGCTCATCGAATCGGTCGAAACACATCCCTAAATCCATTATAGGATGAATAGTGGATTAATCTATCTAAAAGTACTAAGATAACAGAAATGTAAAGGTTATACGAAGTTTGTCGTATTACATTCGATATTTATTTACACATTGTTTGGTTATTCTCTAAATTACCAAATGCATTTAAAAAATATTTTTGCATTTGACAGTCCACTTCTCGAGGAAAGGCTATGGAAATCACGATACGATCCTTAGAAGCGGAGAAAAACGAAAGTAAGGAACAGCGGCTCTCACAGGATACCCGGATACGCATAAACCAAGTCTCGAGGTGCATTTAGTTAAAATATAAATAGAAGCACACAATTAACACCTTTATGGTATATACAGATACCTTAACCTCTTACGACTGTCTGTTAACCTGGTACTTTTGGATTAATATTTTCGTGAACAGACGAGAAAAATGAAAGTAAGAAAAAGCTGTTCGCGAACAAAGTAGCGGGGTGCAGCTAGTTAAAAAAATAATTAAAAGCTTTAACTTAAAAGCACATAATTAACACTACACATGTAGATATATTCACATCTTACGAGTTTCTGTTAACCTGGTACTTTCGGATTAATATCCTCGTCAATATTTTACACGACTGGCCTCCCCATAAAAGAGTGTAACGTTTTCAAGGTTCATTCATGTTTATATTACTGAGAGCTCTATGGTATCGTTCTAACCGAACACGCAGGTTAAGCAATGTAGACCGCAGCTTTTCTATGGATGGGTTTGTCCATCTCGAGTGTCTCCGTGGAGGGCACGTTAAGCCATCGATTCCGGCTGGTATCGATATATGACAGTCGTTAATTCGCTGTTGAGCAACGTAGTTTGAGTAAGTTCTAAACCCCTTGTGTTGAAGAGAGACTCTTATTCCTGAAGTGGGATGAGTTAGGGTTGGTGTAGTAGTAGTAGTAGTACATATATGAGATTTTTATCTTCTTCCTAACATTATACCGTTACCTAATTCATTAGGATTGAAGTCAGATAAAGGTGAAAATGACTACTTTCTTTTTAAAGTAGCGTTATTCCGCGTTTTAAAAATTACAAATAACGCGGTCTGTATTAAAATGTACAAAATGGGGGAGCCTATTTAAGTAATTTCGCTTTATCTTCTTCCTAACATTATCTCGTTTCCTAATCCATTAGGATTGAAGTCAGATAAAGGTGAAAATGACTGCACTTTCTTTTTAAAGTACCATTATTCCGCGTTTTAAAAATTACAAATAACGCGGCCTGTATTAAAATGTACAAAATGGGGGAGCCTATTCGCTCGCGAAATCACAAGGCTACATTTTTCTCAAAGTGTGCAATTACGCCCCCTTTGGGAGCTAGCCTATAGAGGGATTGTAAACGGGCTTAAGAAAATTAGGGAGTGTTAAACCGGTTTAGAGGCCCGGCGGCTGACTGGAATTTTTCTAATATTTGAATATAATATATTATAAACTAAAATCAATATCATGTGCTTATATCTTCACACCAGGTTCCTTTCGGGATAGGCTTACATGATTGAGTGCCACAAGACACCCTTCAACCTTTTTTAAGCATACAAGCATACGGTCCACCTGATGTAATTCCTTAGGAGCTTGCTGGATACCTCACTCACACGCAGAAATACAATAATCTCTAAGGAGGTGTTATTTGCATGCGGATTGCTGTGACTTTTCCCCAGAATACAGGCCGCATTTATGGGCCCTACTTCTCTTAAAAACACCCAGACCAAAACAAACAGACATGTTCATGCACACAAATATTTCTCCTGTGTGGGAATCGAACCCACGAGCGTTGGTGTCATATAGCGTAACAATCACAAATGTATGGAAAAAGTAATTATTAGTTCATAGTTTGTCAAATTCATTTTGTTGTTTAATTGTATACTGTCGTTGATTACGTTTGATGTATTGAATTGTAAGCATTTTGGTATTGAACAAATGGGTTTATTTATCCATTTGCCCAACTGAATTTATTTATGTTTACATGCACAAACCGATTTTAGTTAATTTAGATATAAAAATAATGTAAGCTCATTGATAGAAATAATTGTCCAAATTATTTTGGTTCCTTTAAATATTTATTAGTTCTAGTTAGAGATAATAGAGTACTTCATATTGTTCGATGTTTATTCTTACTAAAATAACACATCAAATATTTGAGCAAAGGGACCTGCTCTGAACAGGATGGCCGAGCTGTAAGCCTATTTATTCACAGTTCTTATTTATACTACTGCTGATAATATTTAAATACTTATACGATCCGATATTCAGCTGTAATAGCTTTGTAAGTCAATCATTTGACTGTTTTGCTATATGTCTTTCACCACACACTCCTATCACGTGTGTCGTCGTGGACGGAAGGGTTCATTACGCGGAAACGGCAGAGTATTGGTATTCTATTCAGAGCAGTGGCCGAAGGTACACGGTGCGCGGTAGAAACTGCCCTTATCATGTCTTTTATTTTACATTATATTCAGGAACACCGTTCCTATATGAAATCTATGTTTGTCTGGGCGGTTGGTCTGTGTATGCGTTTTTTTCGAATATACGAATTTTCAACTTCAAATTCGGATTCAGCATAAAAAAGTAGAATAGGAATATTCAGGAACACCGTTCCTATCTCTTAAGGAACATGGTCAAAATGGCCGATAAATAAAAAAAAACAAAAATTTTGAATTGTTATATAATTGACGAGCCGATGTTCCTCTGGCAATGCAAACTTCGCATTCTCAACTAGTTTTATTATGTACTGTTTATCTACTTGTGTTCTGTGAATTATCATGAAATATAATTGTGAGATTAAGAAACTGTGCTTCTATTTGCAATTCACCTCAAACTTTAGAGCTATTCCTATAATACGGACACTTAAAATGCCCGCCATTTTGGCGCGCTTGATGTGACATCATTGTCCACGCTAACAAACAAGTGGAGAGATTATGTTGAAGAAGTATTGTGGAATTTTCGTTCGGCGTCAAAAAATTATTTCAAAAGTAAATGTACCAATTGTCAATTTAGATTATTAAAAGAGTTTGAGTTAGAGATAAATAAATAAATACTGCATTTGTTGCTTTATTTGAATTTCGAATTAAAATGATAAGACTCTGACTCTACCTCTCTCATTTGCTTCCAATTCTTCATGCGCATCCTCTTCCTCATAACCACTTCCTCATAATCCTCATCAACTCTACTTAGTATTAGAGGAAGTAGCTGAGACTGTATATTTCGGATTTAATTCTTTTTTTTTCTTTATACAACGTCGGGAGGCATACAAGCATAGGGCCTACCTGATGTAAAGCATTTACCGTAGCCTATTAATGCTTGCAATATATTAAGTAATATAATAGCAATATAGTAAGTATCACTCGCACGATGCCTCCTCTGTTGCTTATACAGTAACTCCTTAGGAGTTTACTGGTGACCTCACTCACACACAGGAACACAACAACCCTCTAGGGAGTTGTTATTTGACTGCGGTTTTCTGTGAGGTGGAGGTACTTCCCCAGACAGGCTGCTTTAATGCGCGCTACCTCACTTAAAAATTTAAGCAAGTAGGCGAGTAAAAGCAGTTAGCTGTGTTAATGGCGTGTTCTTGGCAGTAAAAATTTGAGCTTGAGAGAAGGCACAGTTCGCGAGTATTGCGCAAAATCTACGAGGTAACGCTTGTAGACCGAGTTCACAGTGAATATGGAAGAATGAGAGTTGATCTAAACGATAGTATTTATGTTAAGGTAAGAAGCATTCTCCAGTGGTAGGAAAATAAGAGAAAACCCGCACGTTCAAGAAATTTATATTTCGAAAGATGTTTGACCTAAGAAACGTGTGGTTTCCACTCCTTTGAAGGTCTGACCATAGGACCCCGCCAATCCTAATGAATTAGGAAACGGGAACTCTAAAAAAGAAGAAGCAGAGGCATTCATGTAGAAATAATGACGAAACAGATATACAACACGAAGGGAGAAGTCATATGTTATCAGAAGTTGATGTCAGGAAACCCAGAAAATGGCAAAGCTTGTACGAAAAATTGTATGATAGCGTAATTCTTGAGGAAGACTATAGGCTATTCAAGATCACAATACGATGCTTAGAAGCCGAAAACAAAAGCCAAACAGACGAAGTCCCAGGAATGTACATAAATTGTACGCTTAGCCCGGCAACAAAAAAGATGTATGCTTGTTTCTGATTCGATAGACATTAAAGTAAACAAAAAGGCATTCAAACTTCAGACATTTGAGTCACTGTCTTCCGGGCCTTTATCATGTTAACGATATAACAAAAGGCCGAAATGTCAACCTCGCCTTACTAGTCTTTGCATTTTCCATGAAAGTTTTGTTTTATAAACGTAAATAGGTCAGTCCAGTTCAGTAACTCTGTGGAGCAGATAACAACGTAACTGTGTCACGCATGTATGTATGATGCATGTATGATGAAATTATAATTTGTGTTTTGATATATACAGTTCCAAACAAACATATAAGTATCTATCAATATCTTCACGAAAATACCTTTAGAAGTAGCCAGTGGGAACTGAGCGCCACATGATTCTGTCCTTACACACTTCACTTGCTTCTTTAACATTCATAGCTCTTTTCTAGCTCACGCTCGCCGATTCCCAGGGTTCCTGACATCATCTTTTGATAAAACACGACCAATTTGGTTACAGTACTAGTAGTAGACTCAACTTCTTTGTCTTCTACTTCACTTCCGTATTGTGTATCTGATTCGTCATTATTTCATCCTTTGTTCTTTCTTTTCTTTTCATTTCTTTTCTTTCCTTTCCGAATAACTTTTTTCTTACATCGTCATTGTGAACACGATCAAAACATGCAGTAGAATTGAGTCTCTTACTCATTTAATGGCTTAAACATCCAAGAAATTATATTTCTTATACTGACAAAATTATCCCATATTATAAGAAATTTAGGAAACTTAGGAGGAACTTAGGATATTAGGAACTTAGGACATTTTAAAACCATTTCTTATTATACTAACTGCAGACCCCGGCTTGGTCCACTCGTAGAGTTCACCTTTTCAGGTTTTAACTAGAATCCTGAATAATAAGAGCTTTCTTGCTATCGTTTTGGTGAAAAAGATTCAGGACTATATTATTAGTTCCACAAACTTACCCTGTTCATTATTTTTTAAATTAGAGGGGAGCAAACGAGCATGTGGGTCATCTGATGGTAAGTGGTCACCACCGCCCATAGACATCAGCAGCACCAAAGGGTCACTGATCCGTTGCCAGCCTTTTTAGGGAAACATAGGCTATTTTCTTGAAGGCACCCATATCGTTTTTAATTCAGAAACACCGCTGAGGGCTAATTTATTCCACAATGTCACCGTACGTGGTAAAAAATGCCTCAAAAAGCGTACTGTAATGGATTGCCTCTCATCATGATGGTGAGGGTGAAGCTTATGGCGAGAGATACGATAGTGGAACTCAGCGGCTGGTATTAAGTTGAACAGCTCCTCCGAACACTCCCCGTGATACAATTTGTACAGTACACAAAGAGATGCAACGTCTCTTCGTGTACAAAGCGAGTCCAGCCGAGCGGTGATCACTGGGTAGCCGACGATTCGAACTGCTCTACGTTTTATAGAGTATACATACTCGTACTTAAATATATTGTATACGTCTCATCCAAATAAACAAATTTACATCTTTTACCTAAACTAATATTATAAAGAGAAAAGATTTGTTTTCTGTATATCTTCACTCCAGATCTCTTGTGGGGTAGGCAGAGAGAAACGAGCGCCATAATACGCGGCCCTTACTCACTTCCTTTCTTAACATTATATAGCTCTTTTCACACGCGCTCGCCGGTTCCTACCCTACCCATGTTTATCTATTCATAAATATATATAAGTGTCCAAAGAAAGTTTTACTCCTGTATAACTTTCTTGTGTAAAATTACCTTTTTATTATTATAAAGAAAAAAATATTTGTTATTTTGTATGTTTGTTTGTAATAGACAAACTCAAAAAATACTTGACAGATTTTAGAAATTCTTTCACATGTAAAAAGCTACGTTATCAGCGGGTAACATATAATTTATTTTCAAAACATTAGAGAACCCTAAAAAAATTGCTATAATACGTGTGCTGTGAAAACTATCGATAATTCATAAAATAATGTACTACTTGTTTATAATAGATATATAGATAGAATTCTGACGAGCTCGGTGGCTCAGTCGTGAATGACTTGGACACCAACGCTCGTGGGTTCGATTCCCACACAAGGCAAACATTTGTGTGCATGAACATATCTGTTTGTCTTGGTCTGGATGTTTTAAGAGAGGTAGGGCGCATCAAAGCAGCCCGTCTGGGGAAGTACCTCCACCTCACAGAAAACCGCAGTCAAAATAACAACTCCCTAGAGGGTTGTTGTGTTCTTGCGTGTGAGTGAGGTCACCAGTAAGCTCCCAAGGAGGCATCGCGCGAGTGATACTTAATATATCGCAAGCGTTAATAGGCTACGGTAATCGCTTTACATCAGGTGGGCCGTATGCTTCAATGCCTCCCGACGTAGTATAAAAAAAATACACTTTATTTGCATAATACGTATATTTGGAAATACATTCAAAAGGATTTTTACAATTTTAGAAATGTACTATGCAACAAGGCTTAATACTTATCATTTCCCAGAAAAAGTGTTCGTGTCTATATGTCTAACTTTTATAAGGTACAATAACCGTTTTTGTTCAAATTAGTAAATCACGGATATAATGAAAAGATGATGACATTCATGTCTTGATGTTATCCATAACCATGAATAAGAACCTATGGAGAAACAAAGAAATCGATATTATATAGTAACTCGATTTACCGGTACGGGTAGAGACGTAAAGTCTACCGGTCAAAGCTTGGATGGCTTCCCATTCTTCAGCGTCGACATTTAAGGTTACTCAGCACACTATTTACAATTCTTTTTAATCCCCATTCTCCTGAATACTTGAAATGTAAGTTCCAGTACCTTCGTGATTCTCATAACCGTCAACTTCGATCAAATGACTCCCATTTACTCTTAATACCACTTTTCCATTCGGGCTTCATGTCTAATTCCTTTACTCTACAAGCTTCACGACTCTGGAATGCGTTGCCTGAACCCGTTAGAAACTCCCCAAAAAAGTTTACTTTTAAAAAGAAGTTACGTGCCTGTCTTTTAGAGAGCCTGTCCAAGCAGTAGTCATCCAACGTGTGTTGTATAATTAGTATATATTATTTATAGAGAATATATGTATGTATTACTAGGGTCTTGTATGTATTATCGTAGTTATTTATTTATGTATTTTTATATTTATGTTAGTTGACCATATAAAGAACAAATTCTTTATAGGGTCGATTATTATTTTATTTTAATTTTAATAAAAACCGCAATCGAGTTTTTTCTCCACTCCCGATGGTTGACTGGTAGAGAATGCAATTAGCATTAAGTCCGCCTTTTGAACCAACTGTATTGTGGTCATTAAAGTATTAAATAAATAAATAAAGTAAAAAGCGCAGCTCTTATTGGCTAGTTCACGGATCAAGATCGCGGCACATATCGGCTCATTGGTTAAAATATTCTCTCATTGGTGGCTTGAATCGCTCAGCCATTCAGGTGTTAAAACACGTTTTTGTGATCGGGGCTCCATACAAATATTTCATATGGGATTGCTGCTATGTTCTATTTATACAGTACTAACTATGGTGATGTGTGTTATCCTGATCTCAATGCAGATCTGCTTGATAAGCTGGACCGGTTAATTAATAATGCCATCTGATTTATCTTTTGCCTTCCTACCGGTCTAAGCTTGGATGGCTATCTATTCGTCAGCATCGAAATCTGAGGTTACTTTGTACTCTCTAATCGATTCTTTCCAACCCTCATTCTCCTCAATACTTGAAATGCAAGTTTCAGTATCACTGTGACTCTCATAATCTCCCACTACGTTCCTACAATTCTCTCTCACTCTCTATCTATCCCTCTTTTCCGCTCAGGCTTCATGTCCAGCTCCTTTACTCGGCAATCTATTCAACTCTGGAATGCGTTACTAGTATCTATTAGGAAATCGTGCAGCAAATTTGTCATCAAAAAAAAAGGTACACCAATATCTTTTTGAAAGCTCGACAAGGCAGTAAACCCGTCATCATTATTTTTCTATTTCCATTTATTTTAATATAAGTTGTAACAGTTATGTATGTCTAATACATTTGTATGTATCGTATAATTTATATACAAAAATACAAAATATTTATTTTCAGTTAACATGATTTACTTATTATTACAGTGTTCGGAGTTACCAGGTAAGTATAAGCTACTTGTGTTTGGCAAACTCCGCTCTTTCGTATTATCTAAATAGGTATGCATGTTAAAGAATATTAGGAAAAATATACATATATATCTATTTAATATAAATGTAGGTACGTATGTAACTTTGCACAAATAACGACTGAATGTACGAGGTACTATTACTTAACTGAATTTCACAATGTGGAGGACATTAATTCAAAATAGGCAGAAAAATTAATACATAATAATAATAAATAAAAAATAAATTGTGTGTAGTGTGTACTTAATGTTATAAGTTAGTATATGATTTTAAAATCCACTGATAGTATCCACTGGTATACATAAACACATTCACTTAGTACATATTCACGGTATGTATTCATGGTATGTATGTATATATATATACATATATATATATATATATATATATATATATATATATATATATATATATATATATATATATATATATATGTATTGTAAGTATATATGTACGAGTATTTAATGTATCGTGATTCTCTGCACTCCCAAAGGTCGACTGGTAGAGAATGCAACATTAAGTCCGCCTATTGTACCAAAATGTAGTGATCAATAAAGTTTTAGATAAAAAAAATCATTCTTTCTATCCACCCGTACGAAGGCGGGGCGGGCCGCTGGTAAAATTAATATAGATATGCCAGAGAGCGCCACATGCCTATTTCCTCGCACTATTGGACAATTACGTCATTAGGGACGATGGATAGCTCATTATGTCACATGACCGGCTGTTTTCTCACGACATTTCCAAATAAATGAAAGAATATATTTTATATATTATTAGATAACGTTTATCATGTGAAAAATGATTGTGAAAGGTACAAAATATATACACACATCAAAAGTGTCTAGGGATCAACATATATTTTTGCAATAACTTTTCTCCTGATTGATATTAATTAAAATTTTCTTTAAGGATTCATCAAATAAAGTATTTTCGTTTGTCTACAGTAACGATAAACCAAGTCACCTTTGCATTAATAAAGAAATTTGCCATTTTCATAATAAAGGGATTTTTGACATTTGAACCACTAACATTAAAGTTCGAAAAAAAGACTGAAATAACAGTTTTCTTTAAAATTTTATTGGGTAACTTAAACAATTAATAATCCGTGTTTCTACCGCGAACACTAACAACACAAGAACATCGGTTTGGCATACTCAAAATGAGTTCATCCAAATCACGCTGTGGAATGGCCGCCCATGTTCGTTGCAACAACAAAAAAAGGTCTTCTTGCGACTGGATACCCTCCATATTCGGCAGAGCTCTTCTCTGTAGCATATCCCATGCATGGACACGGAGACAAGACCGATACATTCAAATCACAACTCGAAGAGCTCCAACAATAACCGCCATGATGTTAGCCGTGACGCTTCATCACTCTTCAGGGAACTTAATTAGCGACCAAACAGTCAGAAACCGCTTGCATGAAGTGAACCTTCATTCCCGAAGACCGCTAAGGGTACCACCTATAGCAATGCACAATCGTAGGATTCGATATCAATGGGCTCTTAAACACAGAAATTGGGCAGAAGAACAATGGCGTTTCGTGTGCTTTTCTGATGAGTCTCGTTTTGGTATGAGACCGGATACAAGACGTATACGACACTGGAGAACCCCTGGACGCCAACAGCGATTAAAATCCTGCCAGGAAGTCCATCCTTATAGTGGTGGAACCATCATGGTATGGGCGGGTATTTGGATCGGCGGAAGAACTGAGTTGATTTGGATCAGAGGCAACCTCAACGCTCAAATTTATGCTGAGACGATTGTATCAGACGTCATCGTTCCTCTACAAGTGCAAATCGGTCCCTTATTTCAGTTAATGCATGATAATGCACGACCGCACACCGCAAGAGTTGTAAGACAGACTCTCGCCGCAGCTAACATCAATGTCATGCCCTGGCCTGCTCAGTCGCCAGACTTGAACCCGATTGAGCATGCATGGGATATGCTACAGAGAAGAGCTCTGCCGAATATGGAGGGTATCCAGTCGCAAGAAGACCTTTTTTTGTTGTTGCAACGAACATGGGCGGCCATTCCACAGCGTGATTTGGATGAACTCATTTTGAGTATGCCAAACCGATGTTCTTGTGTTGTTAGTGTTCGCGGTAGAAACACGGATTATTAATTGTTTAAGTTACCCAATAAAATTTTAAAGAAAACTGTTATTTCAGTCTTTTTTCGAACTTTAATGTTAGTGGTTCAAATGTCAAAAATCCCTTTATTATGAAAATGGCAAATTTCTTTATTAATGCAAAGGTGACTTGGTTTATCGTTACTGTAGACAAACGAAAACACTTTATTTGATGAATCCTTAAAGAAAATTTTAATTAATATCAATCAGGAGAAAAGTTATTGCAAAAATATATGTTGATCCCTAGACACTTTTGATGTGTGTATTTCCAACGTACACATAACGTAAAAGTGGAAGAATATAGCAGCCAAGGCTCACCTACCATGATCACGTCACCCCATCATGCTTGTGTTATATCAGAAGATGATGTCAGGAGCCCTAGCGAGCGTGCACGAAAGGAGCTGTGAATGTTAAAGAAATGGACCAGGTATATAAAGATAGTGTCTTATGGTGCTACGATCGCACTGCCTTACACACAAGGGACCTGTAGGCCGATTCTACTAAAAAACCGGCTAAGCGCGAGTCAGACTCGCGCACGAAGGGTTCCGTACCATTATCTATATCATTATAAAACGACAAAAAAAATCACGTTTGTTGTATGGGAGCCCCCCTTAAATATTTGTTTTATTTTAATTTAATTATTTATTTTTAAAGTGAATATATAAATAAATATTCTGTGAATATACCTAGCGTCTACCTGTTGCCGTTATCAATATCGAGCAAATACGAGCAAAGTAATCACGTTTGTTGTATGGGAGCCCCCTAAATATTTATTTTATTCTGTTTTTTAGTATGTATTGTTATAGCGGCAACAGAAATACATCATTTGTGAAAATTTCAACTGTCTAACTATCCCGGTTCATGAGATACAGCCCGGTGACAGACAGACGGACGGACGGACGGACAGTGGAGTCTCAGTAATAGGGTCCGTTTTACCCTTTGGGTACGGAACCCTAAAAACGACAACGCCGAGCTCGGTGGCTCAGTCGTGAATGACGCGACATTGACACCAACGCTCGTGGGTTCGATTCCCACACAAGGCAAACATTTGTGTGCATGAACATGTCTGTTTGTCTGGATGTTTTCTATGTAACATAAGTATTTATATGCAAAAAAAAAAATTTAGGTGCATATGTTTATCAGTTGTCTAGTACCCATAACACAAGCTTCCCTTATTTTGGAAGCTAGAAGGCGCTGTGTAATTTGTCAGACAATAATTATATATTTTTTATTTATAAATACAAAAAATGATTGTTTACAGTAGCAAAGTATATCAATTTGATTAATTATGTGTATGCGTACACAGATATATTTGGGGATCGAACCCACGAGCGTTGGTGTCAAAGTCGCGTCATTCACGACTGAGCCACCGAGCTCGTCAATACTTTGTGTTTTATGGTTGTGGAGATCTGACGGCAGTCGCTTCATGCCAAATTCAGTATCTGCGTACAAATCTTTAGGCTTAGGCAACGGACCCCGCCAATCCTAACAGACTAGGAAGCGGGATAACACCAGGTAGAAGACTTAGATAAAATAAAAAGAGGCATGCATGTACAAGGAATGCAGGAAGAAAGAATTGTGAAACAGATACACAACGCGACAGAAGAAGAATGTAGGAGCCGCAGAAGACCAAGACTTACCTACCATGATCAAATTGATCGTGTTTTAACAGGTGATATCAATAGACTTAGAACTCGGCGAGCGTGTATAAGAAGAGCAATGAATGTTAAAGAAGCGAGTGAGGTTTGTAAGGATCGAGTCATGTGGCGCTCGGTTCTCTCTGCCTACCCCGCAAGGGATTTGGCGTGATGTTATGGATAGAAGACTTAGATATGACATGGACTAGTTAATAATGGATTAATGGATCGATAGTAAACAGTATCCAATTACCCTATAGGATTTCGTATGTGAAATATTATATTAGTACCGTTGGTCGGTTGAGTCAGTACTCGACCTGACTTCACTAATGTAGCGCTAATATCAAAAGCGGGGTGAAGTCACGAAGTCTGGGTGTAAAGCGGCTACCGTAGCCTATGAACGCTTGTAATATGTTAAGTATCACTCGTGCGATGCCTAATATGCTGCTAACACAGCAACTCCTTAGGAGCTTACTTACTACTTAGATGTTTGTATTTGTTATAGTATATCATTATATAGATTACAGATTTTCGTTATGTTTTCTACTTTTTTTATATACAACGTCGGGAGGTTTACATGCATACGTCACAACTGATGTAAAGTGGTTACCGTACCCTATTAACGCTTGTATTATATTAAGCATCACTCGCCCGATGCCTCCTCTGCTGCTTAACCCTTCGAGACCCGAGTGGTCGAATACGACCGCGAAATGTATGGGAAAACGTATATAACTCCTTAGTAGCTTATTGGTGACTTCACTCACGGAACACAACAACCCTCTAGGGAATTGTTACTTAGCTGCGGTTTTCCGTGAGGTGGAGGAGGCGGGCTGCTTTGAAGCACCCCACCTCTCTTAAAAACACCCAGACCAGTACAAACACACGTGTTCATGCACACAAATGTTTGTCCTATGTGGGAATCAAACCCACGAGCGTTGGTGACAAAGTAACGTAATAACGCCTTTCACCACTGCGCCACGGAGCTCTTTAAACTCGTCTGGTGGATGAATGAGGTAACGGTAGCAACGTGACCTTTCCATGTTTGTCTGTGGAGTAATCTATATATATAAAAGGAGAAGCTGACTGACTAACATATCAACGCAGGGCCTAAACTATAAGGGTTAGAAACTTGAAATTTTGCACAGGGGTTCCTTTTATAACGTAGGGGAGCACTAAGAAAGGATTTTTGGAAATTCATCCCCTAAGGGGGTAAAACGGGGGTGCAAATTTAGTATGAAACTTTGCCGTATTTGAAGTTATTCGAATGAGATTCAGCATGAAGGTTCTTTACTGATAGGCATGAAACATGAGTAAAATATTTTTTTCAAAATTCATCCCTTAGGGGGTTAAACGGGGGCGCAAAGTTAGTATGTGAAACTTTAAGTTTTTGAAGTTATTCGATTGAAATTCAATATTAAGGTGTTTCATTGAAAGTCATGAACCAAATGTAAAATATTTTTTTCTAAACTAATAAGTATAAAAGATTTTCGTTTTTACCTACATTATCGGATTCGAACCTGTCGAAACTCTTCTATCTAGCGGGCCGTGCGCGCACGGATGTGCCGCGGTCGACAAGTGAGTAACCCGAATGCAGAAAGTATCTAACTGTTAAAAATTTAAAACCTCCCCGACAGTCCAGAAAGTCAGTTCGTCATTCGCCCTTTCATTTCAGTGCTGGACCAATTTCACCATAGCTAAGAACACTCCCGACTAATACACCTTTCAAACAAAAAAAAAAAAAATCTAAATCGGTTCATCCGTGCGGGAGCTACGATGACACAGAAAGACTCAGAATCACATAGACACACACATGTCTAACTTATAACACCCCGTCGTGTTTTCGTCGGGGGTTAAAAACAGAGGCATAAAATATATATGTATTAGTTTCGAATAGTTCCAATTATTGCTATGAGATGGCGCCATAAGCCAAATTGAAACGCGCTATGGTTTCTTTCGTAGCTTATAAAGTATTGACCTCAGTGATGACTAGTCCGGTGACGTAGTAACAGCCCACTCGGGGCTAACTACATAGTCAGGTCAAAAAAAAAAAACTGATTTGAATGTTCTAATTTAATGCCGACTGTACTAAAAAATAAGAAGTA
The DNA here is from genome assembly GCA_947507595.1 of Pyralis farinalis. NCBI lineage: Eukaryota > Metazoa > Arthropoda > Insecta > Lepidoptera > Pyralidae > Pyralis > Pyralis farinalis. The sequence continues at coordinate 8,292,666 of OX382263.1, forward strand.
AAATAAAAATAAGTAAAACTGCTGAAATTCCAAAATCTACGCGTGCGAAGCCGCGGGCATAAGCTAGTCTTATATATAACTATACAGTTGAAGATTTTTTATGTTTGTTTTATGGCTAATCCTGGGAAATGGTTTTGGTACTAGTGTACATTCTAGATATCTAGTTCAATAAATATTCGTCAATGATCGTTCGACCTGATTAGGTAATCGGTTTTTTGTTGGTAGAAATCTAATGAAACTAGAGCAGTGGCAGCCTAGTGTATAAAGAATCAGCCAATTAACTGCCTGGTCCCTGGTTCGAATCCTGATGTGGACTCTGGGATGTACTACTCAAATTGTGTTTTGGAATTTTTGTACAATATGCTCGGTGGTGAACAAAACACCGCAAGGAAATTAATTTATGTCAATTATGACATAAATTGATTCACATTTCACATCGAAAAATTAAACATTTAACACCACTACTTAGCCATTTGAAAAATTTGCCCTAAGAAAATTTAACATTTAAGTAGCCATCTGAACAATTTATCTTAAAAAAAATAAGTTTTACGTAGCCATCCGAACAATTTGCCCTAAAAAAATAAAAGATTCAAGTAGCCATCTGATTAGTTTGCTCTAAAAAACATAAACATTCAAGTAGCCACCTGAATAATTTACTCTAAAATAATTAAACATTCACGTAGCTATCTGAACAATATGCCATACAAATCTCAAAAAACAAGGTATTCGTATATCTTTTCTTTCTTAACCTTCCCGGTGTTGTGTGGCCTCTGCATAAGAATAGGCACCCCATCTCAACCCGTGGGTGTCGTAACAGACGACTAAGGGAATTATCCGGGAGATGGGTAGCGGCGTCTCCTTATTTTAATATACTTAACTTACTGCGGTTGCCAATGCGCCCGTTGCGAACTTCATAATCGTTTTTGGTGCCTAGATAATTGCATTACACCGAACGATATCAACAGCAAGCTCGTGGAGACTGTCCATGCAGTGGGAGCTCAGTTACCAAAGTCTAGCCCAAAAAGAGCCCAAAAGCTCTCGCCTCACACGCCGAATCTCATGCAGGTCAGACGCGAAATATGGTTACAGTCTGCAGCTCACACGCTAGAATACAGACAGCTGAACAGATCTCTAAATATATATGGCGAGACATACGCCAATTTAATACAATTCGTATTAAAGAGACGATAGAGCGACACCAAGGCTCCAAAGTCTTCGTCAAAGATTTGTCTGTTAAGCAAAGTCAACTTACGAAGCTGAAGACCAACACTAGCGCCATTATTTCTACGAAAACTGAGATTCTGAGTGAGATGAAGAAGTTCTATGGACAGCTGTACACATTGTCGTTGTAACCGGGTAACAGTGCTAGTAACGACCCAAGAGCTACTAAAATAGTATTCAAATATATGTACACATATATGTATATAGTATATGTACATATAGATTATATTCATAAGGTACCAGTTTTGATCAAATACAGTGCTTTAACTTCCAGTTTTGACAACGGCGTTGGATCTCTAGGTCTAAGTCTAGATTACAGGTTTGACATAAAAGAAATTAATATAATTTGAAAGACCTACTTTACTATATTGATTCCATTCCATTGGTTATTTTGGCCGAGTAAACGGAAAAGTTTATATTAACAATGAAGTTCAAATCAACACGCAAACAAAATTTCCATCGGAGTTAGTTTAACAAGTAAACATAAATATAATAATTTTAAAATAATAAATAAATGAAATGAATAATTGATTTATTTTTTTGACGTGATAACGTCTTATAAATCGATGAACGCCGGCAGCACGCACGAAAAAGCAAGCGAGAGCGCGGAACAAGCGATAGAAAGGCACGATCGGCCTAAGCGTTCGGCTTGTGAGTCTTGTAACGCATCAATCTCTCTTCCACTCCATCAGCCGATGCGTCCGAGTAGAATAGACACAGCGGCAGCACACAACAAACACGTGAAATGTTTTGCCTATCTATCTATCTATAACTTCACGCCAAATCCCTTACGGGGTAGGCAGAGAGAACCGAGCGCCACGCGACTCGATCCTTACATCCTTACAACTGTTTTGTCAACTGTTGAAAACTGTCTTATGACGTTATCACGTAAAATTATCGTCCGTAAACCGACTTTACAGACAACCAATTTTCAGGAACACCGTTCCTATATAAAATCTATATGTTTGTCTGTGCGTTTGTCTGTGTGTGCGTTTTTTTCGAATATTCGAATTTTGACTTCAGATTCGGATTCAGCATAACAAAGTAGAATACGAATGTTCAGGAACACCGTTCCTGTCTCTTAAAGAACGTGGTCATAATGGCCGACAAAATTTAAAAAAAATTGTTGTATTGTTATTTAATTGACGAGCCAGGTGTTCCTCTGGCAATGCAAGCTTGCGCACTCTCAACTGGTTTTTAATACGCGGATCAACATCGCGTCACATACCGGCTTATTATTTAAAATGTCCTCCCATTGGTGGCGCTCGGTAGCGCAGTGGTGGAACGCGCTGTTACGCAATTTTTTATACCAACGCTCGTGGGTTCGATTCCCACACAGTACAAACATTTGTGTGCATGAACATGTCTGTTTGTCTTGGTCTGAATATTTTCTATGTACCTATAATAAGTATGTAAGTAAAAAAAATGTATACGTAGTATACGTAAGTATAATGTATACATATGTTTATCAGTTGTTTAGTCGCTTCGCTTACTTTGGGGCTCGATGGCGTTGTGTAATTTGTCCGACAATATTTATTTATTATATATACATACCATACATAGTATTCTCTCTGCCTACCCCGTAAGGGATTTGGCGTGAAGTTATAGTATAGTATAGTATATACATACCAAGTCCGGCCATAAGTTCTGTTATAAATGAATATGTATTTGTCAGTAGGCTCGAATCAATGAAATACTTAGGCGTGAAAACACAACGTTTTTGTGAGCGCGGGGTGCCTTCATGAGCAGTGAAGTAGTTTTTGGTTTATGATTGTAATGAGGGGCAGTATCTACCTGAAATCACGTCAACCAAATCTACAACACCTCTCATCAAAGCCTATTATTTGTCAAGGATCTATTGTAGCCCGCAGTTGCACGCCTCTACAGGGCACTTATGAGACATGAATGCACTTGTACCACTTGTACATGAATTGTAATTGAAATTGTTTAAAATTGAAATTATTTATTTGCTGAAGACTGTTTAGCAACTGTATATTGCCTTAAAAATGTAGGCATGCAAAATATTTGGATACATTTAGTTACGAGAATTACAACAATGTCAGTTAATACAGTTATTCATAAAAGTCAACATAAATTTAAATAAAAAATGTTCAGTTTATTAACGATGCCAGGTTAAATTACACCGTCAAGAGATATGATAATATATCATATATAATACAGGTCACCTTAAAATCTATAATTTAATGATGGTGATGATGTGAGATGATGAAGGTAGTATATTCCCTCAAAAATAGCATAGAGCTACTCAGAAAGCCTTAAAATGTACTTACATCATTTGAATTTCGACTTTTACCAATACCCTAAAATGGGAACATAAAAAGGTTTATGTAGCTTGGAGAATGGAACGTCTAGTAATGAAACAAGAAAGGCGAGTAGTATATTGGAAAAACACTGCCTTATTATTGTGAGAAAAGCAAAGATAATTAGATTGGGTTGTACACACGCTGTAATGAAGGGGAAACAACAGCTATTGGGTTCAAACAGATAGGTCGATAAGAGGAGTTTATCACTGGCTAATAGGATTAGTAGGAAACGGGGCGTAGGCGTAAATAGGAAAAGATATTTAGGGTTGTAAAAAGCTAGAGTTAAAACGGCGTTTAAAGATAATTAGTAGTTTTGATTTGAACTTATAATCAAAATATTTGGAGATAAATCTGTCCATAGGTATTTTTTTGAAGACAATTCATGTGAGAGTGTTAGTGTTAGGATAAGAAGGGGTATGCTTCGTTGGTTTGGACATGTGGATAGAATGCAATAGTAGAAGGTTGTAGGAGCCAAGGAAGGCTAAGACTCACCTATCAAGACCAAATTGACAGTTTTTCAGAAGATTATGTTAGAAGCCACAGAAACAGGCGAGCATACAAGAGAAGAGCTATGAATGTTAAAGATGTGAGGAGGTATATGTCATATTTTCAGCATAAATATAATATTGTATAGTTAAGCGACAGTGGAAGGATTGAAAAATTGGAAGAAACGTTAGCATTAGTAATCGGTGAGCGTGCATAGACTGATCTATGAATATTAAAGCAGCGACGATGTATGTAAAGTCGCATCTTGGGCGCTCAGTTCCCTCGGCCTACACCTTATTAGAGTCTTGGTCTGGGTGTTTTTAAGAGAGGTAAGGCACATCAAAGCAGTACTAGAAGTACCTCCACCGCGCAGAAAATCGCAGTCAAATAACAACTCTCAGGAGAGTTGTTTTTCTGCTAGTGAGTGAGGTCCAGTAACCTCCTAAGGAGGTTCATCGCGCGAATGATACTTAGCCCTTAGAAACCCGGGTGGTCATATACGACCGCGAAATGTATGGAAAAACGTATATAACGGGTTCTGACTGCTCAGTGTATTACAAGCGTACAGTAACCGCTTTACATTAATACAGTTATTCATTAGGTGGGCCGCATGCTTTATGTGCCTCCCGACGTTGGATAAAAAAATGATATCTACGCTTTTTTTGAACAAAAAACGACTGTTTTGACTTAACTATAGTAGTTATACATATAGTTTAAATATAAATAAATACAAGACACTTAATGTCCTTCTCCAGCCGGGCTGCTTTGATACGCCTTACCTCACTTAAAACATCCAGACCAAGACAGACCTGTTCATGGACACAAATGTTTGTCCTGTGTGGGAGTCCAACCCACGAACATTGGTGTCAAATCCAAGTAAGTCGCTTGTCAATCAAAATAATTGTTTTCTGTTCAAATTAGTCAATAAAAACACGCGCAGGTATCATAATCGAGTTTGTTTAATCCTTATCCAACTAAATAGTTTCGTAAGGAATTGTTATTACGTTCTACTTTATAACTTGACGCTAAATCTAATTAGGCTAATCCATTTAAAAGGATAATTATTTAAAAAATAACACAAATACCAGATAACTCTTTTCACATTGCACTCGACTTAACAGAACAATATGGCGTCGTATATCAATTCGTTATCCGTTGAGAGTTATAACTATGTATCATCACATCTACATATGTTTAACTTCATGCCAAATCCCTTGCAGGGTAGCCAGAGAGATCCGAGTGCCGCATGACTTCATCCTTACATATTTTACCCGCTTCTTTAACATTCATTGCTCTTCTACTGTACGCTGGACTATTTCTAAGCCTCCTGACATCACCTTCTGATAGAACACGATCAATTTGGTCATGATAGGCAAGTCTTGGCCTTCCTCAGCTCCTGCATCTTTCCACTTTTGCGTTGTACATCTGCTTCGTCATTCACTTCATCCTGCATTCTTTCTACATGTCCCATTCAAAGGAGCATGCCCCATGCCTTTCCGAGATAAACCTAAATAAATTCATACATTTATTGAAATAAAATTTATTATTTTCCAAAATACTCTTCTCAAATCTACCTACTTACTCCAGAGAAAAGATAGGAGTGCTATCGCTGGCGTTGCAAGAGTCCATGTGCTAGGGAAGCTGCTTACCATCACGCAGGCTGTACGCTTGTTTGTCCTCTTAATAGTATAAAAAAGCCAACGATTATTCTGGTGTAAGGTCGAATCAAATGTTTGCTCTACAGTTCAATTTCCAATTACGCATTTAATCCTTTGTACCGGCCGCTGGGCACGTATCGAGTTCATTTTTAGGGTTCCTTACCTAAAGAGCAAGCAAACAGAACACCACGAAGGAAATACAAATAACCTATGGAGAATCAACGAGACTGATATTGTATAGTATCTCAATTCCAAAACTTCCTACTCCTACAAATTTCTTCTGATTAAATTCGTTGTGAGTTCCAAGGGAGCTGTAGTTTAACCCCCGGGACAGCAATAAACTTCACTGTTCATTGTCTTTTTGGTGGTCGCCGCTGTGAATTCCAAAACTTCCTACTCCTACTAATTTCTTCTGATTAAATTCGTTGTGAGTTCCAAGGCAGCTGTAGGTTTAACCCACGGAACAGCAATGAACTTCACTGTTCATTGCCTTTTTGTTGGTCGCCGCTGTTAATTCTGGCTACACAGGAGACACAGTGGTAGGAATGAGTGGTAGGCCTGTCCCGATAAAGTATCTCAATTCACCTCTACAAAAAAAAAAAAAAAAAAGACTTATTGGCTAGATCAACATCGCGGCACTTACCGTCTTCTTAGTTAAAATATTCCCCCACATGTCTGTAGACTTAAGGCGACACCTCGATCGTGAAGCTTTAAAATGGCTCCGCCCAATCACCCCGCGCCCCTCAAGTGACACTCTACGCTCGATTTGTAAAATTTGAAATTAGCGCCTAATAGGTAACCTGGGGTCATCGTATAGTCAATGCAAACGAACAGAAAAGCTACGGAGTCGCGTCACACCTAAAAAAAATTATAATATCAATATTTAATAAAAAATATTGATTTAATTATTATTTAGTTTTATACATACTGAACCAAACATATTTATTTAAGCTAGACGGAAAACAATAGTAATAATAGTAATAAAAAATTACAGAAACGTATTCACTTTTAAAAGTTTATTGAAAGAGAAATCAATGACATCGTTTTATGTTTATATCTCTACAAGTTAACATGTCTCGGTATCTATGTTGTTCTTACTTAGGTCTCGTTCAGTGGCGCCCTCATTGAATAAAAAATCATATCATAGCATAGAAGATAAACATTATGAAATCCTATGTTGCATTTATTACGAAGATAGTAAAGTATTTTTACGTTATTAAACCAACACTCAAAATATTCCACTATCGTTGTTATAAGCAAAAGTGCTAAAAGAGGCCGTTTTTGGCAATTATGCCTATAACAACGAAAGCAAAACATTTCAATTGTTGGTTTAATGACGTAAAAGTACGTTATTGTATTTGTAACACACGCAACACAGGACTTTATAATGTTTATCTTCCACGCTATGATACGATATTTTATTCCTTGAGGCGCCACTGGATGGCACGTATCCCCCTTAAGAAGAATGAAACACCAGCTACATAATACAACATTGTTTATCGAGAGGCTAAAGCGGGCCATTTGTTGATTCGGGCACATATGTTCGAGTGTCATAATGGCTGATAGCGCCGAGTAAACACAGGATTTTTTTATTTCGAATAAATAAGAGAAATAAAATTATCAGATTGAATTAGAGAAAGTATTCCCGCTATTACTACTAGTTTTTATATAATTTTCGCAACACATTAACATAATGTGACCTCCAGGATTTTTTTTCTTTACAAAGAAGTTAAGGGCTATAACTTATAACACACACTTTAGCCCCTCTACGTTATACCTTTAATGCTATTTGTTTAGAGCACGAAGAGTAAACATTTTATTACAAGCTTTTAGCAACTTTTAGTGCATAAAATGGTATACGGCATCTACACAACTTTCACGCGTCATACCTAACATCGACGAATATATCATTCAGGTATCTACTGAAAGATTGCGTACCTAAATGATAAAGAAATTGTATATTTTGATCATTAAATGTAAATTTAACCTTTACCAAAAATTTATCAAGCACTTGGAATCCAATCAGCGAAATGTGAAAAAAACACAACCAATATTTTAGGGTATCCTTCGAAAGAATAAATTATAATGATTAATTTCATCTAATGATATAGATTTATAAATTTATGGAAAATATTTAGATTTAACATTCAATTATCACTAAGATTTTAAAAATTGCTGTTTTTGACCCTAACCGTTATGTAGCTAAATAAATTGATAAAATTATAATTTATAAAATTAATTTTTATTCCTTGAGCCTCTTTAATAAGCACAAATCTTGATTTGGTGCCTTCACCACCAGACTACATTCAAGCTATTTCACGTAATATATATAACCGCTATGAATAAACAAACGTCTTGAAGTACTCGTTTATCCTTGGCGCTAATTTTGGATTGGGATTGCAACAAACATATTTTTAAAGAGTAAATAGCTCTAGCCATCCACCTTGCTTGATGCATCGCCAGGATCCAGGAGGTCTGATTTTAATTTTTTTCTCATTATCTCCTCCTAGGAATATAATGGATAGTTCAATTACTTCCCGATAATCGTCACGTACAATGTTTTTTTGTAATTCTTGATTATAAAATATCAACAATTCTTTTATTATTGTATTACCAAAATGTTGTGTGACAATATCGGTGTACGATTGAATAGCAGCAGGATTAATAGTTTTCCAGTCGTCTCTAAATTTTTTGAACATTGGGATATCAGGGCTGCTTGTGACTTGGTGGATTTTTGATTCGATTTGACACAGCTTTACCTTGATCCTGGCCGGAAGAGCTCTCTAGTTTGGGTACAGCCAGAAGTTGTTCATTTTCTCTAAATGAAATTAAAATTGGCAGGCGTTCTTCTTTAGGGCTTCTCACGTCCAGACCAGGTAACAATTTCCCATTCCAGTAAACGGTCACCATTTTAGACATATTATTTTGAAAATCTGATTTTATAGATTCCGCTCTTTCTACTCTGAGTGCTAATGCGTTGATAGACGATTTGTTTATCGGTAAGTCATCACAGCTAAAATCTAGTGCTTCTACTACAGCCCGGTGTATATAGACAAAATCCCTTATGCTTAATTGAGATCTATCTAAATCTGCAACTAACATAGGCGTGATAAAGTCTTCCTTCCTCGTAACACATTTGGTCATGTCTTTTTTTCTCTTCTTTTAATTTTCTCTGTTTCGTCCTTTCTTCTTTTTCGGCTAACTTTTTTTTGTGCGCCTGCTAAACATCCTGAATTATTTATATAAATATTTTGTCTTCTTCTATTGTAATCCGTTCTAAAGTGTCAGCGTGTGCTATATCGAATAAACTATCTAAATTATTTTGAAAGTCCTCACGGCGCTTGTAAACATCTTGTATTTTTTTGGAAATTTTTTGCAACTCCCTCCTGGTGAAGATTCACAAGTTATTTTACACAGTTAGGTATATCTCTGGTAGGGATCCTAGCTTTTTCCCTAAATTTAATACACTCTCGAATGACTAGGTATGCGCTTTCACTAACAGTCAATTTAACTTCGCGAATTTTATAAAAAAGTACAGGAAGAACATGACGGTTAGACTGTAATTTTGCGCCTATTATTTGATAATTTACGTCTCCAACTAAGAAAATACTTGATTTATTGCTTCTCAATTCCAGTGCCATCTTATAAAAGTTAAAACATTACGTATTAATCACGAGAATAACTGACATTCAAAATTAATAGACGGTTAGGTAATTATGACGAAGTTAACGATGCTCTCACTAAAGTTATTCTTTGGTTTAGTGTTAATAATCTGCTTTTAAATGATAAAAAGACTAAAGTAATTAAGTTCTCAACACCTAATGTAAGACAGGTGGCTACCAATGTACATGTTAATGGAACTAATTTAGCCTCTGTGGAGACAACTGTGTTCTTGGGTATAACAATTGACTCCAGACTACAAAGGGGCCCACAAATTGAAAAATTATCAGGAAAACTAAGTTCTGCAGCTTATGCAGTGAAAACTATTAGACGGCTCACTGATATTGATACGGCTAGAATAGTTTATTTCAGCTACTTTCATAGTATTATGTCATATGGAATTCTTCTTTGGGGTAACTCCGCGGATATTAACACCATCTTTTTATTGCAAAAGAGAGCCATAAGAGCTATCTACAAACTTGGTCCCCGGGTGAGCCTTAGAGAAAAATTCAAAGAAATAAATATTTTAACAGTCGCATCGCAATATATCTATGAAAATCTTTTGTATGTCCATAAAAACATAGACTCATTTTGTAAAAAGAGTGATACTCATAGCATAAATACTAGATATAAGCATAATCTTGTGTTATATGCAAGCCGTCTCCACAAAACAAGTAATTATTTTATGGGGCAATGTATATTTATTTATATTTATTTATACGGTTCTATAACAAACTTCCCAGCAATTAAGAGATTTGTCAATAAACAAATTTAAAACTACTATTAAAGCCAAATTGTGTAGCAGGGCATATTATAAAGTATTTGACTATATTAATGATAAAAATGCCTGGGAGTGAGTCGATCCAATTATAATGTAATTAACCAAAATATGTAAATTTGTTTGGATACCAAAAGAGGGATGCCTGAGTTTTTTGGCAGTATTTTTATCAGTGCTCACCTAGTCATAAACTGCACGGTAGGGAAAAAAATTGTGACGATTCCAAACAAATGTAGCCATTTTTACGGAATAAATAGATTTTGACTTTGAATTTGAACAAATGAATACCGCGAGTACGTGCGGCACTGCCGCGCAACTTGTATGAACATGTTTCGATGTAATTCGGCACGGATTATCGTAATCCAAATAAGTTAAAAATTAATTTCCGAGTGTTTTAAAAGCAAATGAACAAAACTAAGACCTATGCGTTAGAAAATAAAAACTTTGAAAAATAAGGGACACCCTAATATACATATATACAAATAGATTTATAATCTATTCATATTTAAAAAAAACATGTGACAAATGATTTTCTTGCTGTTTCATAACTTTAACTTCAGTATAATGGCATTTATTGTATTTTACTTATGTATACTCTGTGTTTTGTATTGTTGTACGTTTCCTTGTTATTTATTAAACTCTCAAGAAGAAAGAACCCGGACCATCTCTGATGTTGCAAAATAAATCTAATCCGTACAATAGTTCAATACTAACCACAATGTATAGAATAGATGATTTTTTTGTGTTTTCAGTGTTGGTTCATAGTAAATATTATTTGTTTTCACGAGTACCATGGGTATAAGTATACTATCTATCTATATCTTCACGCTAAATCCCTCGTGAGCGCCACATGACTCGGTACTTACACACCTCGCTCGCTTCTTTAACATGAAACATACCGAGTTTTTTTAAAAACTATCAAAATATACTATTTTACTAGTAATTATTTTAATACAAAAAAAAAAAAAACCTTCACTGGTTTTCTATCTTCTGATTGGATAAATTTCCAACGTAAACTAACCTTCACCTACGTACAATGTCTAAGTCGGAGTTCGGTGAGCTTATAATGGTTACTATGAGTTTGTCGTCCCGTATGACACTTACGTTAAAGTAGCATATAAATCGAGTAGTGATTCTTCTAGTGGAATATGTTTATTTAGTAAGTTTCTCCTAAAAAACAAAACAGCAAAAATATTCTATTTTATAAGTTTTTATTTTAATACAAAGAAATAAAGAGTCTCCACTGGTTGCTATGTGCTGAGAGCGCGAACCTTATTGGTATAAATTTCCAACGTAACCTGACCTCCACCGACGTACAACTTCTAAGTCGGAGTTCGGTCAGATTATAATGGACATAATAGGAGTTTGACGTCCTATATAGGTACGCGGTCAGCCTGTGGATAATGTATACCAATTATCAAATGTTACAGTTTATTCCTGCAAAAAATAACTCTTATTTAATGCAGTTTTATATAGAGTTATTAAGTAAGCAAAATTAAAAAAAAGTTTGAAGAGGAATTAAATAGCTTGGGCCAACCATACCTAGGAACTGTTCTAAAAACTAGAAATATGTCTACACAATGTTATTATAATATGTTTAATGAATATAATAATTAAAAAAAAAAATACCTTGTCTTGTTCGCCTCCGCCATTCTACGAACATTTTCTTTGTATTTTTATTCTATATATTTTCTTTTTAGTGTTCCCCATTATTACAACAGTATAATAAATATATATAAACCTATAATATTATTTACTACTTATATCTAATAATAATACACTTACGCTAAATACTATAATATTGAATATTTACAACTATTAATTATAAAAACTTCGGTGTCGCGATGTTAATGGAGCGAGCTCGAGCAGACAGTCGACATAGGTCTCATCTCGAAGCGGGCTGCAGCCGGACTGGCTGGATGTAGTTAGTCAACGCGTTTATAATCCTCATTACCGCACAATAAGGTCGAAAACACGTAGCACCCAAGACGAATGTGATCGCTTAGAAATTGTCAGAAACTTAAAATATTTTAAAAAAATTTCATGTTTCACTTATCAAAATATGCAGCAACCATATTATAAACATAGATATTACTAATAGATTTAAGTAATTTTGAAGCGTATAAACAGAACAACTTCGTTGTAATTTCAAAAATAATGAATTTCAGGAGGTGTTTTCGAAAGTAATTATTATCGAATCAATTTTACACAATCGCGTATTTGAGCAAGCAAATTCAAGATAAAGAAATGAAGTTATTTATATTAAAATCTTAGATCCGTCAGTTTAGTCATTAGCCTATACTATTCGATGAAAGTTGGTCTAATTTTTCGATGTGTCGCCTTAAATCACTGACATATTTAGGCGTTAAAACACAAAATTTTTATGAGCGGCTTCAAGCGCAGTAAAGTGGTTTATTTATTTTTGCAGAACACTCTGTAGTATGTCTGTCCATTTGTCAGTAAGATAAAGGTTTATAACTCGGAAACGAAATGGTACCCCTGTCATAGTGACGATCAGAGCAGTCAGTACAACAACGGTGGTGGATGCATGCGGTTCCTGCTCCAAATGGCGGACCATAGCAGGGACAAGATCAGCCATGACAGCGACGGCATACATCTACTAACTATAGTGGGTGCTAGTTCGTATGCTAATTTGTGGCAGAATCACAAATTTAGATCCAGTTACGTGTAAATTTGACTTTAGCAAAATTACGCCAGATTCTTTTAACGAAATGAATTAGGTATCTATCTGTAGCCTCGCGTATCGCGCGGTAGGCGGGGAGAACCGAGAGCCAATGACTAGGTTCTCACATACCTCTATCGTTTCTTCAATATTCATAGGTCTACCCATGCACGCTCGTCGACTTCTAAGACTCCTGACATCACCTTCTGATAAATACCAATAATTTGTCGGCTCCTACAACCTTCTCCTATCGGGTTGTACATATGTTTAGTGATTAATTCTTCCTGCATTCTTTCTACATGTCCAAACCAACAGAGCATGCTCTTATATTAACACCGACACTCTCTTTCAGATCAACTCTGTTTCTATCACAAATTTTCCGCTACGCTCGCAATTCAACCGCAATTATCCGACTGAAATGAAAAGAATATACGAAATGAATTATAGTACTGAAATTTGTAATATATCATGTAGAATATTGGGGAAAATGTATGTATGTATGTACTTATAGGCACAAAAATGAAGCGGAAAAGTGATACAGTGATCATCGAGTGGAGTACATATATATTTAATTCTTGTCTTTCTTCAAAAATTATATAATATATGAGCCTCAGCTACACATGGTGCGCTCCGGTGATTTTGACGAGCTCGGTGGTGCACTTTGACGCCCACGGTCATGGATTCGATTCCCACACAGCACAAATATTTGTGTGCATGGATATGTCTATTTGTCTTGATCTGGGCGTTTTGAAGAGAGGTAGGGCTCATTAAAGAAGATCTTCTGGAGAAGTACTTCCACCTCAAAGAATACTTTAGCCAAATAACAACATTCTGGAAAGTTGTTGTGTTCCTCAGTGTGTGTGCGTATACTAGTAAGCTCCTAATGAGTTTCTGTATTATCAACAGAGATGGCATCGCGCGTATTTAATGTATTGCAAGTGATCACAGGCTACGGTAACCGTTTTACATCAGGTGGGATATATAAAAAAATTCTAAATCTAAAATTTTTCTAGGTACACACACTTCTCTCATTTACTATGGTTTTATTTATGTCCAATGAGAATATATCGGGCAGTTTTCCCTTAAACCTTGTATTTTGGTAGTCAATTGCGAGGTATTAAATATTTAGAAGTATTCGGAAAGCGGTCGGCATGATACCGGAAATCACGGCTCGTGTATTATTCAGATGTGGTGTGCGTGCCCCATTATGGATTAACTCGACGGATGTACCGCTTTGTTCATGTAGTCCAGGTCAAAGGGATTTTTTTTTATCCAACTATAATATTAATATTATATTAGTGTGGCTCCAGAAATTTATAATAAATTGCCAAAAAAGATTACTGAAAGTGAGACTATAAATAATTTCAAAAAAAGATTGTTTGAGATGTTGGCGGAAAAAGCATACTACAGTGTAAAAGAATTTCTCGATGATAGATTCTAAATTGTATGGTTTTCATCAGAATTTAGTAACGATTGCAAATTGACATTTATAAATATTAATCAAGTTGACATTATATAGAAGTAGTAGTAAGAATAATGTAATTATGTTGCATGCCGCAAGGCAGTTTATGGTCTAAGATCTGAACTTTGTTTGTTGTGACTTTTATAACCCATAGACGCAATAAAGATATTGATTGATTGATTGATTGATTGATTGATTAATATATATACAACCTTTTTTATTGTCTTTGTACTTAGCAATCCACCACAATATAATAATTTATTTTAACCATTTTTATTGTCTTTGTATGTACATAACGGCATATAGTTCATTTGTGATATCTGTCAAAATTTCTCAGAAAAATTAATATCTTAAATTTGAAAATGTTAAAAAAGCTATTCTATAGACGACCAAGAAGCAAGAGGCAAGTGTACGCCGAGATCTAATCAGCAACGCACGGTGTACCTTCTGACGACCACGCCTGTGACCTCCAACCCCTGCTGTGTGGGCTACGCGGTGCACTTCGGCGGTAGCACCTTTTGATCGCTGAGGTGTTGGACCGCAAGGCGATTGTTCCCTTGTTGATTAATTGGTTCTTTATCTATGCTGCCCTTGCGTATTATTTGTATATATAGATTCTCTTTTAAGAGGGGTAGGACGCAAAAGAGCAGCCCGTCGGGGCCTTCCCAGACGGGCTGCTTTACCAACACCTCACAACCAACCGCAGCCAAATAAGAACTCCTAGAAGGGTTGTTGGTTTAAAGACGTATCTTCATTGGACATACGGTGAGTGAGCTGTCTGCTGACTGACTGAACGGCGAATCAGTAGTAGACTCAATATTTAATGAGCGAGGAACTGTAGGCAATTAGCCGCGAAGTGTTTTAGTTAAGTTTTAGTTAAGAAGGCAAACTGAGTCGCTATCACAAACACAATCACACCCTTTGCTAGTCCCGATCCGATTTTTGAAGTGATAACTTTTTATAGGAGGGTAACCCGCTTCGTTACGTAACGCGTTACGGCGCCAGTCTGTCTGGTTTCCCTTTCTCTCACGCATACGGTGGCGGATTAGTTTAAGTTATCACTTCTGTACTTTTTTTGCATAATACCGGAGTAGTGAGCGTTTTTCGTCAATGACTAGATCAAATTGCGCGCATAATTTTGATATAAACTATCACTGAATAAAACAAATAAGTAGCCCCAAAAGCAAGCATACAGTACGCATGTATGGACACTCCATTTAAAACATATATGAAGGCAAAGAATCAGCTGCTCGCAGTTCGTATAATAAGGACACGGTACCTTACGGTACAGAAAAGGACACATTTGCGAATAAAATCGTAGAAGATATAGACTCGTATCACAAATATTTTCGTAATGTATCACGTATTTATCAGATTAATCCTATGAATACGCGGCAAAATGACAAAGTACGCTCACTGGAACCCACATGTGTGGGACGAGATCCAATTATATTTAATCGGATTATGTTTCATGTTCGAATACTTTTATTTGAACACGAAACATGGAATTTGTGTTTGAGGTATACTTAATGGCTTTTCTGTTCCCAAATATGAATAAATAGTAGGTCGAACCATTGGTCTGTTTTAGCATAATAAGGAGAACAAACAGATACTTAAAAATCCAGTAACTTTGCCCGCGCTTTCCATCGTGTATCTCATTAACGTTTAGACTGCATTTAACTTGTAAGATATTTAAAGTAAGTTCAAAGAAACGAGACAAAAATGATAAATACGGCGCCCATTACTGAATTTCATTACAAATCAAACGACAAGCATTCGTAGTTTTCTCTCGCAGCCAGAAACGTCAGCGTAACCGCTAATTTTGATACGAAAATCATGTCTGTACATGAACTCATCAGATTTGGCAGCTCGAGTGATATTTACGTGGTCGAGTTGACAATTGATTAAATTTTAATAGAAACCATAGATAACAGAAACAAGGGAGATGTGACATACCACGCGAGTTTACACCGGGACGGTTGTCGCCTCATTTCCCCCTACCATAAAACACTCACACACTTAAATAAATAAAAAATGTCGTTCTACACACACAAGTACAACGACACACATTTGTTAAGACGCTGTCATTGGATGTTTATTTAAAAAACACCCAAGTAAGCACGCACTACTACATTTATAAAGCGGCAGAAACAAGCGGCCGTATCTCGAAACTGCACACACAGCGAACGAATAATATTACTCGCTTTACATTGCGTGTTGGTAAACGAGCGGCGGCGACTGCGTAATGGTAGAAAATCAATGTATAATTTAAGAATGAGAAATTTGATATTTATAATTTGTATCGTGGTAAGGCCCTGGTAGAAATGGCGACAGAGAACTTTTGAAATTAATTCTGTATTTATGCTTATAAAACGTAATATTATTTGTACTTATAGGTGATAAGTGATTCCATTTGATTTAAAGTTAACCACTGCACTTCTATTTTTGCAAAAAGGCAACAGCACAACTTGGCATTTTGCTAAAACAAGGAGCAACGTATCTCAATCGAAATTGATTGCAACTAACTAACTGTTCTTGGCAATGTTCTCGTTTTGAGCATATTGCGGCGACACCAACCACGCCCCCTCGTCACATCTCCCGTTGTTTCTGTTATCTAAGATAGAAACCGATAAAATGCGACAAATCATGTGAATATCCTGTCTGAATAATGTACATGACATATTCAGTAATGAAGTGTGACTATATCATAAATTTAAATCAGATAATATGAATTTTGACTTCAGATTCGGATTCAGCATAAAAAAGTGGAATAGGAATGTTCAGGAACACAGGAAAACCATCCTTTGACCTGCACTACATGAACAAAGCGGTACATCCGTCGAGTTAATCCGTAAAGGGGCACGCACACCACATCTGAATAATACACGAGCCGTGATTTCCGGTATCATGCCGACCGCTTTCCGACTACTTCTAAATATTTAATACCTCGCAATTGACTACCAAAATACAAGGTTTTAAGGAAAAACTGCTCGATATATTCTCATTTTAGCCGTGATATAAATAAAATTGTTTTACTTTGAACGAATATATAATTATATATCTTTACGCCAGGTGCCTTGCGTAGAAGCAGAGAGAACAGACCGCCATAAGACGCGATCTTTCTCGTTCGCTTCTATAACATTCAGAGCTCGTCTCATGTACACTCGACGGGTCTGGGCCTGCTAACATCACTATATTCTTAAATATTTAATACCTTGCAATTGACTATGAAAATGCGAAAGGTTTTAAGGAAAAACTGCTCGATATATTCACATTCAAGTCACGATATAAATGAAATTATATTACTTCGAACGAACGATTATTTTATGTATATAAATATGTATGTATTTATTTATATCTTCATGCCAGATTCCTTGCGCGGTAAGTAGAGTGCAACCGAGCACCGAAGACGCGATTCTGACACACCTCACTCATTTCTATGACATTCATAGCTCTTTTCGTGCACGTTTGCCGGTTCCTAAAGCTTCTGACATCACCTGATAAACCACGACCAATTTAGTTGGCGTAGGTGATTCTTTGTCTTCTTGGTTCACTTCTACAGCCTTTCAAGTTTGCATTGTATATCTGTTTCATTCTTACGTCCCGAATTCATCGACACTGTCTTTCAAACCAACTCTTTCTTATATCATCATTGCAAAATATATTAAGTATATTTATTTTACAGCTTTCTATATCCTGTGATGCAGGCTGTGCACTGTCTGTCTGTGGGTGCGTGACCCTTTATGTATTAAGTATACGGATGTACCTCTTTATTCAAGTAGTTCAAGTCAAAAGGATGCCTTCCCTTATTGATATCAACTGTTCTTATCACGGAATCATGTTCATGTGATATAGAAGTTTTCTAACGAGAACTTCTAAGTTGTGGAATAAGTTCCTGTTGAATTTTTCCTAAAGAATTACGTAACATCCTTCAAAAAGGCGTGACGAAGTTTTTACAGCTTCGACAATGCATGAGTGCATGTGGTGTGCAAGTGTCTATAGAAAGTACAAAAAATGCACATGACTTTGCCCTGATTGGACTTTCGACCTATTCAGATTTGATGTTTTCAGCCTTTCTATCTATATAGATAGATAAGCTCTGATCTGACCATTACTTACAACAAAAAAGTCCCCATTCCTTCCCACTCCCAGTTTTCAGGGCGCTTCCCTCAGTATGCGAGATGGCCTGAATATGCTAGGCATGGATATTCGCTGTAACCTTAACCAACGAAACTACATCGAGAGCCTGATATCAATAGCTTCAAAAAACCTCGAGAGTCCTGAACAGGGTGCGTCGATTCTTCACGCCGGACCAGCTTTGTCTACTTTAAAAGACTCAAGTCCCGGCCTGCGTGAATTATTGCCCGCATCTCTGGGACGGCTCCGCACAGTATCTTCTCGAGGCTCTCGATAGGTTGCAGCGACGGGCTATCCGCATAATAGACGACGAAGAGGTTAGCAAAATCCTAGAACCTCTTCAACTTCGTAGGGAGATTGGCTCGCTAAGCGTATTTTACCGCCTTTACCATGGTGAGTGCTCTGAAGAACTGTTTTCCCTTATTCCTTCCCATTGTCGTTCTTCCGTCATAGAACCACACGTGCAGGCTTGCGATGTCATTGTTCCACTGTTGAGAACATTTCTTCGCCTACCAAAATGTTCGGCAACTCCTATCTCTATCGTACCATCAAAAAGTGTAACGCCTTGCCTGCTTGCTTGCACATGTGTTTCCTCCTTCCTACAACATGGGATCCTTCAAACGAAGCGTGAAGACGCATCTTGCGGGACAGCATGGCGGCGTCAACTGACAGGACACTGTGCAGTCTTATGTCAGTTGCCGTTGCGATTTGGGCTCTTCTTTCGCTTACCATCAGGTGAAGCGGAGTAAGATTACAGAAGGGTTGCGCACGGTTTTGATTTTCTATACATAGTCATACCTAAATTAGGCCTAATTTTATCAAATTAACTGGTTGAAAATGGAAAACAAAAACACGCTTCACCTTGCAGCAATGCCCTTCAGTACGAGTATAATTAAAACCAAACACCACAGTACTTATATAATAAATTAAATTTTATGTCCCATTTTCGTGCCTCTTGTCGTCGTCTTGAGTATTCTCGTTATAATACTGCAGCTTTTCGTGGTAGTTTCAAATATTTTACCACGAGATATTGGAATAATATTCCGCCTCCACATAAATTAAACAAACCTTACTCGCTTTTAAGTTGCATTTGAAAACCCGTTTATTACTGTTACAAAAATCTCCTAGTCTGACTTACGTTTCCGTGTAGTATATACGAGTCTACGTATATATTTTAATATAGTTTTTGCTTAAATTCTACCGTTTAACTGGTAAGATGCCTGCACCATATTTATAATAATTTCATGTATGCGCCTTCGAGCAATGGCTCCACTGAAAATCAGCGCTGGTCTTTTAGTCTGTGACAGCACTGTGCTTAGTGGAGACTAGTGCTTACAGAGATAATGTAATATACATAATACTTTTGTGGCTATAGTAAGACGTTGAATATAATTATTTCAATTCTTCTATTCTAAAAGAGCTATGAGTTTTAAAGAAGCGAGTGAGGTATGGAAGGACCACGCCTTATGAGTCTTACGCCTCCCTCCACTTTTCCCGCAATACCTGGCGTGAAAATATATATACGTACATACTTATATGGGTATGAATTATAATCTAATTAAAATAATGTTCGGTTTTTTTAAACTATATTTACACGTCATTACTGCATACGTCATATATCTTATTATATTTGAGATATAGTCACACGTCATTACTGAATACGCCATATATCTTATTTAAATTGGTGATATAGTTACACGTCATTACTGAATACGTCATATATCTTATTTAAATTTGTGATATAGTCACACTTCATTACTGAATACGTCATATATCTTATTTAAATTTGTGATATGGTCACACGTCATTACTGATTACGTCATATATCTTATTTAAATTTGTCATAATAGTCACACGTCATTACTGAATAATGTCATATATCTTATTTAAATTTGTGATATAGTCACACGTCATTACTGAATGTGCCCTATATCTGATTTAGACAGGACATTCATAGGATTTATCACTTATACCAGTTTCTATTAAAATGTGGTAAACTCGACCACGTAAATATCACTTGATCTGCCAAATGTGACGAATTCATGTACAGACATGATACGGAAGTATGAACATTGTAGGATACCACAGTGAGCGACGGTTACGCCGCCATTACTGCGCCGAAAAAAATCAGCGATACTTATCGCTTGATTTGTAATGAAGTTCAGTAAAGGTCGCCTATTTACCATTTTTATCTCGTTTATTTGAACGAACTTTAAATACGTTCAAGATAAAATGTAACCTTAACGCTGACGAAATACACGATACAAAGGGCGGGCAAAGTTACTATATTATAAAATTGTTTGTTTGTTATCCTTAATATGTCAAAACAGATCCATCGTTTTACCTACTTTTCATATACATATTTGATGGCAGGAAAGCCATTAAGTACCTATACCAAAAACAAATTCCATATTTCATGTTCAATAAAGAACATACGAACATGAAACATAATCCGATTAAATATAATTGGATCTCGTCCCACACATGTGGATTCCGGTAAGCATACTTTGTCATTTTGCCGCCTATTCATGAGAATAATCTGATAAATATGCGATTCCTACGTAAATATCTATACATATAGATAAAATGGGTGTCTGTTTGTAATATTAAAATAACCGTTTTTATTAAATGCATATGGATGTATACACGGTATATACACCAAAATATTTTTTTACAATTTTTATCTGTCTGTTTGTTCCGGGTAATCTTTGAAACGCCTGGACCGATTTTGACGGGACTTTCACTGGCAGATAGCTGATGTACGAGTAATAAGGAGTAACTTAGGCCACTTTTATTTTACAAATTTTATTTATTTTTATTAAAATAAATGTATAATAAAAAATAACTATTGCGCGCGGACGAAGTCGCGGGCACAGCTAGTTTGTGATATAAGTCTTTTCTATGATTTTATTTGTATGTGTACCTTTCTCATACCGTAAGGCCCTTGTTAGACGAAATGTGAGCTGCTGATTCTTTGCCTCCAGTTCGCCTCCATATATGTATTAAATGGAGTGTCCATACAGCGCGTCCTGTACGCGTTTGCGGCATTTCTTATTTGTCTCATTCAGTGAGAGTTTATATCGAAATTAAACGCGTAATTTGATCCAGTCGATAATGAAGTGGGATCGAGACTAGCAAAGGGTTTGTGGGTTATCTATCTCGAGTTTTTCCGTGAGCGGAGGGCACGATAAGCCGTCGATCCCGGCTGTTGTCGATAGATGACAGTCGTTAATCTAAGTCAGTGGCCCTCGGGCGGTTTGAAAACACTGGCCTCCGCCAATCCACATTTGAGCAGCGAGGTAGAGTATGCTCTAAAACTCTTCGGTTGAAGGGAGACCCGTATCCCTGCATTGGGATGAGTAAGGGTTAATGTGGACTACATTGAGCCTACGACTGAATCGCCGCTTAGAATCAGTCAGCTGACAGTCTGCCGCTCACTGTACACACAATGAAGACACAGCCTTAAGGTGCCAAATGGGTTACGGTCTGTCTGATACCTACGAGTATTAAAATTATATCCTTCATTATTTGGAGTACTGTTTTTGTATTCAATATTGAAAGGCAAGCAAGCAAACGGCTAACCTGCTGTGAAGCGGTTACGTGATCTAAGAACGCTTGAAATACATTAAGTATCACTCGCGCGGTACCACCTCTACTGCTAACGCAGCAACTCCTTAGGAGCTTACTTGTGACCTCACTCACACGCAGGAATACAACAACCCTCCAGCAAGTTATTATGTGGCTACGGTTTCCTGGGAGCTGGAGGTACCGCCCCAGACGCCCTACCTCTCTTAAAAGACCGTACATATACAAATAAAAATCGGCCAAGTGCGAGTCGGACTCGCGCACGAAGGGTTCCGTACCGTACCGTATCTATAAAAAGGGCAAAAAAAAATCACGTTTATTGTATGGGAGCCCCCCTTAAATATTTGTTTTATTTTAATTTAATTATTTATTCTTAAAGTGAATATATAACTAAATATTCTGTGAATATTTCAAGCGTCTACCTGTTACCGTTATCAATATCGAGCAAAAACGAGCAAAAAAATCACGTTGGTTGTATGGAAGCCCCCTTAAATATTTATTTTATTCTATTTTTTAGTATTTGTTGTTATAGCGGCAATAGAAATACATCATCTGTGAAAATTTCAACTGTCTAACTATCACGGTTCATGAGATACAGCCTGGTGACAGACGGACGGACGTACGGACGGACAGCGGAGTCTCAGTAATAGGGTTCCGTTTTACCCTTTGGGTACGGAACCCTAAAAAGCAGTGAGAGCCTAGTAGATAAAGAACCAATTAATAGAATGGTCTTTGGTTCTAATCCTGGTATAGGAATGTGAAACTAAATTTACATTTTCGGAAATTTATATTTTACTGGTAATTATCACTTTCTCAGCGCTGAGGGACAAAATAGTGAGGTGACTCGCACGTCCAAGAAATTATATTTAAAAAGTCATCTGACTCATGAAAGATCTGGTTTTTCCTGTTGGTTGTGGAAGTCTGACGGTAGCCGCTCCGTGTTAAAAGCAGTATCTTAGCCAAATCCTTAGGCAGCGGACCCTACCAATCCTTATACATTGGGAAACGGGATAATGAATGCTAGGAAGATTTGATCACATAATATAAGTTTACCTGGTGATGTCAGGAGCCCTAGGAATAGTATTGTCTTAGGTTTTCGCGATTGTTACACATTGAAATTAACAATTTTTACCATACTTAAAGGGAGTCACAGACAAAATTGGCAACATCTTACGGCGAGCTTCAATTAAAACTTATTTCAAGCCCCATAAGACGATCAGTCAATTTCTAAGACCTATCAAGTCTAATATCCCCCTACAAGATGCAGGAGTATACAAATTAGACTGCAAATGTGGTTTATCATACATAGGGCAAAGAAAGAGAAGCGTAGGTACTCGTGTGAAAGAACACATTGCTGACATGAAGAATAGGCACGATAAAAACTCTGCAGTATGTGAACATACACTGGACCAACCAAACCATTACATCCGGTTCGATAAACCACAAATCCTCGCCAAGGAGAATCGCTACATGCCGAGAATGTTGCGCGAGGCTATTGAAATAAGAAAACACCCCAATTTCAATAGAGAAGATGGTTGGCAAGTACCACCTGCTTGGGGTCCAGTCCTAAAAAAAAATAATCAAGTCACAAACCCAAAGATCTACTAAAAATGTTCGGACACTGTGAGCGATTTTTGTGTGAATCGGAACATATGTAATTAATCCATCCATGTCGGTAGATGTAATAATTGAATAACTAATGTAAGACAAATATCACCTTAGTCTTCCTGCGACCACGGACGCTGCAAAGCGTTCGAAACGTCAGGTTCAACAAAATAAATAAAACACGCGATACTTCCGTTAAAAATTGTTTAATTTCAAAGCCCTAGGAATCGTCGAGCGCGCATGAAAAGAGCTATGAATGTTTAAAAAGCGAGTGAGCAGTGAAGGACCGCGTTTTATGGCACTAGGTTCTCTGTGCCTACCCCGCAAGAGACCTGATGTGAAGATATACATACATACTTGGTACAAGTTATCGGTAGAAAACTTCTTAAACGTACGAACTAATACTGTAGTAAAAGCGGTTGATATCAATGAGTAAAACCATCCTTTGACCTGGACTATATGAACAAAGCGGTACATCCGTCGAGTTAATCCATAAAGGGGCACGCACACCACATCTGAATAATACACGAGCCGTGATTTCCGGTATCATGCCGACCGCTTTCCGACTACTTCTAAATATTTAATACCTCGCAGTTGGCTACCAAAATACAAGGTTTTTAGGGAAAACTGCTCCATATATTCTCGTTTTAGCCGTTATATAAATAAAATGATATTTCTTTGACCGAACGATTCTCGAATATATATCTTTACGCCAGGTGCCTTGCGTAGAAGCAGAGAGAACAGACCGCCATAAGACGCGGTCTTTCTCGTTGGCTTCTAGAACATTCTGAGCTCTTTTCATGTACGCTCGTCGGGTCTGGGTCTCCTGACATCACATTTGGATAAAACACGATCAATTTGGTCATGGCAGGTGATTCTTCGTCTTCCTCGACTCCCACAGTCTTCCAGTTTCGCGTTGTATATCTGATTCGACATTCTTTCATCCTGTATTTTTTCTGCATATGCAGAAAAAAAGCAAGCTTTTTCTTATCTTAACACCGACACTCTCTTACAGGCCAACTCCCTTTCTCACATCAACAATGCAATTGCATTGAAATATATAAAGTATATTTATTTTATATGTTTCTATATCCTATGATATAGGCTAAGCATTATCTGTGTGACAGTTCTTCACTAATTTCTTCGAGAGTACAATTTTCCCTTCAAATTGAATTCCGACTTTTCAAGGCCTCATAGAATTTGTTTTCTAAATATATTGATGAATTTTTCTATTCGAACGCACCAGAGATATGTTCATCATTAAAATATGTACTTATTAAGCTGCTAAGCTTTTTTCTTTGCTAAAATATCAGTATTTAATGAAAATTTGTTATTACGAATAAAAAAATGTCAAAGCAGAACTGTCTAACTGAGCAACACTGTATTGATATTTTCATACAGAAAGCCATCCAAATTTGAGACTTTCCGTTTTGTATGAATTTGTGGGAAAGAAATTTTTTGGAAAATCTCAAAAAATGATCTTTCAAGCAAACCTTAGAGTTATCCCGTTTCTTAACCCATTAGAATTGGCGGGGTCCGCTACCTAAGCCCAAGGATTTCTCGAAGATACTGATTTGTACATGGAACGACTGCCGTCAGACCTCCAAAACCCAGAGTGAAAACAAGACCTTCCTTAGGTTAGTTAGTTTCAAAATACACTTTCTTGAACGTGGTTTCCTCACAATGTTTTCCTTCACCGCCGGGCAAGTGACTGAATTATAAATATATACATAAACCGAAAACACGAATTTAAACATGACAAGATTCGAACCGGGGACCAATTGGTCCACAGGCCGGTTTTTTTATATATCTACTGGGATTCTTATTCATATAGATACCAAGCAATAATCATTTGGGATTTTTTTGTGTACCTTCCTATGGTATATAAAAAAAATAAAGGTATTCAAGTATGTTTGTCAGTTATCAAATACCCATAGTACAAAACTTGTATTTATTGTATACTGTTAGTATACCATAAATACAAGTTTTAGTCTGTATACTTTTTATGTCGTCGCCCACCTGATGTAAAGTGGATACCATAGCCTATGAACGCTTACAATACATTATGTATCGTTCGGGCGATGCCACTTCTGCTGCTAACACAGCCACTCGATAAGAGGTTAATGGTAACCTCACTCGCTTGCAGAAACAAAACAACCCTTAAGGGAGTCGTTGTTTTGCTGCGTTTTTTTATTAATTTATTTAATATTTTATTAACCACAATACAGTTGGTTTAAAAGGCGGACTTAATGCTAATCGCATTCTCTACCACTCAACCATTGGAAGTGGAGAAAAAAACGCGATCGCGATTCATTAAAATTAAATATAAATCGATCCCAAAAAGAATATTTGCGGTGAGGTGGAGGTACTTCCCCAGACGGGGATTGCTTTGATGCGCCCTAACTCTCTTAAATTAAAATCCAAATCTAACGCCGAACCACTGTATGAGGGAGATACAGCTAGCTATTATTTACCACACCTTGGCCTTCAAACATGACCGCTCGGCAGTGTCAAAGATAACGTAAATTAACAGACACGCCTACCAATATTTATTTTTTGTAGTTAATAGAATAGACTAGTCACTTGTAGTATGTTATTCTAACGACTAACATCTACAGCGCCCGAGGATGTCTCGTGGAGAGGCGAAACACGTGTCGCAGCGACGACCAGGGCAGTCATGGCAGCAACCGTGGCGGGTGTGTGCGGTTCCTGTTCCAGATGGTGGGCAATCACGAGGACGACCACTGCAGCCGAGGTAGAGACAACTGTAGCAGCCATGGCAGCGACGGCATATTGCATCTACTAACAGTAGTGAGTGGGCGCCGGCCCGCGGTAGTTCGCAAGAACTAATTGGTGGCTGAAGCACACAAAACAGGTTAGATCATACAATTTTATACAAATATTCCGGATGACAGAATAACGAAACAGATATACAATTGAAATTAAACTATTTTTAACGGAAGTATCGCGTGTTTTATTTATTTTGTTGAAACCTGACGTTTCGAACGCTTTGCAGCGTCCGTGGTCGCAGGAAAGACAGTCTTTCCTGCGCGACGACGCGACGCGAGACGCGATACTTCCGTTAAAAATAGTTTAATTTCAATGTGTAACAATCGCGAAAACCTAAGACAATACAGATATACAATGCTAATGTGGAAGACCATGTACCATGTAGTACCATAGTACCATGACCAAATCGGTCGTGTTTTATCAGAAAGTGATGTCAGGAGCCCTTGAAACCATATAGACATAACCCAGAGTGCATGAAAAAAAATATTATTTTTTAAGTAGCGAGTTAGGGTGTGTAAGGACCGCGTCTTCTGGCGCTCGGGTGTCTCTGCTTACCCCGCACGGAACCTAGCGTGAAGATATACACACACAAATACATACAATTTTATTTAATTAATTATTTAAATGAGTAATTCTTGTATAGTATATAGGTATGTTTCATGTACCTCGGAAACTGTTTCTTGACATATTTTGTGACATTTATATAATAACTTTCATGGTTTGCTTATACTGTATTGTTTTGGCATGTGCATCCACTCAGTATTTGTATGTCCTAGTTTCCAAACATGTAGGACTAATATAGTCATACATCCCATGGACACAACAATAAATTAGCAGATAGATAATATATTCAGGCGTTACTTTGCGAAAGTCAAATTTACAGGCAATTTGATCTAAACTACTTTGTGTGCTACTTTGTGTGCTTCCGTTCCGGATTAATTCGCGGAAACTGCTGCCGGCCGGCACTGCGAGTGTTCGCCATTTGATTTGTGAACCGCATGCACCCGGCACCGTTGCTGCCCTGGCAGCTCCGGTCGACTCTGCGACACGTGTTTCGCCTCTCCACGAGACATCCTCAGGCGCTGTAGATGTTAGTCGTTAGAATAACATACTACGAGTGACTAATCCATCGTATTCTAAAATGCCTTCCGACGTCGTATAAAAAAAAATTCAAAGCAAGATTGTTCGAAGCATGGTTACAGTTGAGAGGGATGAAAATGTCAATAGCCTATGTAATTGTATACTTGAGCATAATTCTTTTGAGGGGGATTAAAATATCTAGCCTATGTTATTGTATAATTAAGCCAGGCTTTACATTAAAGAGATTATTTTTTTTTGTCTATGGAATTGTACATCTAAGCAAGACATCACTTAAGAGGGATTAAAATGTCAAGATTTATTGTACTCATATATCAAAGCATGACGTCTCACCAGTGAGAGGAAATGTTTATAGCCTATGTAATTGTAAACTTAAGTACGTATTCGATTGAGTTGGATTAAAATACGAATACGAACCCTTGTAATATATTAAGTATCACTCGCGCCATGTTACCTCTGCTGCTAACACAGTAACATCTTAGGAGCTTTCCTTTGACCTCCTTCACATGCAGGAACACAACAGCCCTCCAGAAAACTCTTTTCTGGCTGCGGTTTTCTGTGAGGTGCAGGTATTTCCCCAAACCAGTCTTGGTCCGGGTATTTTTAAGAGGTAGGTAAAGCAGCCATTTGATGTGCCTTACCAATCTTAATAACACACGGACCAAGATAAACAGACATGTTCATGCACACAGATGTTTGTCGTGTGTGGGAATCGAACCCACGAGTGTCTGCGTCAAAGTCGCATTATTAACCGCTGCCCCTCCGACCTAGTTTGAGAACAATTTATTTAAGTCAGATTAATGTAAAATTATACACCTTTATATGTACCTTTTAATTGCTTGCGCATTCTTAATCCTTTTTATCCAGAAACCCAAGTAAACCGATTACCTGAAATAAAGCAGATTTTTCATATAATGGCATTTGAAAGACAGGAAACCAGAACGAACACAGAAATTATGGTTAATGAAGAATAAGATAGTATAGCTAAGATCAGACCACGCTTGGCACTCGAACAGCTTTTATATATGTTATTACGCATGGTATAAGAACAACGGTACAAAGATTAAAGTGTTAACGTGAACTTAGCTGTACTTCTTGGATTTACTTTCAGCAGGGAAACAGTGTAATTATAGTGCCTTCGGAAAACGTCTAGGTAGCAGAAACCTAAATCAGAAGGCACAGGTCGCTGTACACAACCCATAATCCTAACAAATGATAGCTGGTACGGCAATGAGGGCATGAAAGGGAGTGATAAACGTAGCACAGATGCGACCCATGTGTACAATTTGTGGTGTAGAATTTGTTGACCGCATTTGCAATGACGGCGTTATGAAAAGAGTTGGTCCGATAGTATCAGTTTTAAAATAAGAAAAAAAACATGCTTCATTGATTCGGTCATGTATAAAGAATCCAAAGACATATTGTTCTTGTAGCATGTTGTTCTAACGATTAACATCAACAGCGCCTGATGACGCCTCGTGGAGACGTGTCGCAGCGACGACCAGGGCAGTCGCGGCAGTGACGGTGGTGGTGGGGACATGCGGATTCTGTTCCTGATGGCGGACGACCGCTGCAGCCGAGGCAGAGACTACCGGAGCAGCCATGACAGCGTCGGCATGTTGCATCAACTATTCGGTGGGTGCCGGCCGGCGCTAGGCCGCATGAACTAATTGGTGGCGGTAGCACACAAAGCAGGTTAGATCAAATTGCATGCAATACTATTTATAAAAAATATGTTTAATCCATTCACACAGTAAATACTGCGTTTTAAATAGAATCGTTTAGTTTGTTTCGTGGATCTCTATAATAATCTATTTTACTGTCTGTATACCTGGTCGCTACAGGACAAGCATAACCTTGTATCGGACTAACAATAAGTTAAAATATGTTTAAGGCTTCGAATTACAGAAAAAGCTATTTTAGAGTCATGAAGTAATTATGGAGTAGCAGAAATGAAACACCCCGTACATATTTCTAACGTAGTAAAGGGAGTGGCCGTGTGTGATACAACTGCATAATATTACGAATGACACGAACATTGATGTAAATGTAGAAAAAAATAATATTAAGATCAAAAGATTCTCCTATAAGCTATTGGTACTTAAAAGGTGGGATTGATCTGATCACACCTGAGATGATCAAACTAGGTGGCACTTACGTTCGGGACGCCTTCTGGTACTTATGCAACCTATGCTGGAGAACTGGAAGAGTCCCAATGGACTGGAGACGCGCAGTCATCGTGCCCTTGTATAAAGGCAAGTGGTCACGCATGGACTACGCCAGCTATAGGGCCATCAGTTTTAACAGCTTAGCATCAAAAGTATATGGAAAGGTGACTAAAAGGAGAATGAGGGTGAAACCCGATGAAATGCTGTGGGACGCACAAGGAGGCTTCCGAAATGGAAGGGGATGTACGGATCAAGTTTTTTCGCTCCGTAATATCGTGGAGAAGCATCTGGCCATAGACCAGAAGGTTTTCTACAGTTTTGTGGATCTTGAGAAAGCATTTCATAGGGTTGTGCGAAAGGAACTGTGGGACATATTGCCGAGATATGAGATTGACGGTTCTCTGCTCCGTGCTGTGCAGTCCACTTACAAGGATTGCTCAGCATGTGTGCGGATAGATGGCGGCATGACACCCTGGTTTGATGTCAAAATTGGTGTCAAATAGGGTATGCTATCTGCTAGGCTGTTTATCCTGTATCTCGATAGTTGTCTGCAGAGAATAAGATCAACAAATGTGGGATTGCGATTGCAATCCCACATTTGTTGCGATTGCGATTGCAATCCCACATTTGTTGCGATTGTAAACAAAGATAATGGTATTTGAAATAGAAGAATCCGGAACTAATGTGAGGATTACGGTTGATGTAATGTTGGAACAAGTGGATGAGTTTGTATATCTTGGATGCGCTTTCAGCAGGGATGGAAGATAAACCGCAGATGTGGAAAGACGAGTGAGTGCTGGGAATAGTGTGAATGGAGCATTGGGAAAACTTCTTGGCAGTAAAAACCTGAGCCAGAAGGCACAACTCGCTATATACAATGCAGTGTTGGTCCCAACGCTAACTTATGGAAGCGAGGGCTGGGTATGGCAGAAAGAGCATGAAAGTAGAATAAACGCGGTCGAAATGCGAGCGCTGCGCAAAATTTGTGACGTAAAGCTTGTAGACCATATTCGCAATGATGATGTTAGAAACAGAGTTAGTCTGAAAGAGAGCATCGGTGTTAAAATAAGAAGAGGCATGCTTCGTTGGTTCGGACATGAAAGAATGCAAAATGAAAGAATGACGAAGCAGATATACAATGCAAAAGTGGAAGGATGTAGGAATCGGGGAAGGCCAAGACTTATCTACCATGACCAAATTGGTCGTGTCCTATCAGAAGGTGATGTCAGGAGCCCTAGAAACCGGCGAGCGTGCATGAGAAGAGCAATGAATGTTAAAGAAGTGAGTGAGATATGTAAGGATCGAGTCACGTGGCGTTCGGATCTCTCTGCCTACCCCGCAAGGGGTTTGGCGTGAATTTATAGATAGATACATAGATAGAAAAGGTGGAGTGCGAATTTTGAAATGTATGATAATTCACGGGACGCTGACACCACGTGTAAGCTCATAAGTAATTAATAATAATCCTGTGGAGACTGCAATCGATGATGACATTACTATCGATAATATTAAATGGTTGATATGAAGCCTGAAAAATGGAATGTCAGCAGGAATATATATGGTTGCTGAACAAACTCGATAGCATTATCGTTCGTCACGCTTACTTGTTCCTGTGTAATTTATGCTGGAGAACCGGAAAGGTCCTAACGGACTAGCGAGGCGCGAGCGTCGTACCCTTGTATGACTGCGCCAGTTACAAGACCGGTTTGTTCAACTTAGCGGTAAAAGTGTATAGAAAAATTATTGAGAGGACAAAGTGTTAAATTCGACGGGAAGCTGTGAGAGGCACAGGGGGGATTACGGAGTCGAAGAGGATGATTATATACGGACTCCACTGATGTACGAACTAAGGTTTCTCACTTCGCGATAGCGTAGAGAAGCCGTTTTCTGCCGTTGTCGTAGGTCTTTTCCTGTGGAAAGCATTTGTCAGAGTTGTGAGAAAGTAACTCTGGATGACCCAGAGTTACTGCTGCGTTGGTTCGAATATGTAGAAATAATCCAAGGGGGAATAATGACGAAACACATGCACGTGAAAGTAGAATTATGTTGGTGCAGAGGAAGGCCTAAACTCCCACGACCTACTAGACTAAATAAATGATAGGTTTATCAGAAGAAGTCAGAAGTCTTAGGAACCAGCGAATGAGTACGAAAAGAGTTATGAATGTTTTTATGGAATGAAAAAAAAAGATTTATAACAATCGAGTCATGTGGCGCTTCTCTCTGCCTACCTCGCAAGGGAATCGACGCGATGTTATAGATAGATATCTAAAAATAAGTTAGAACTATTTACGTCAAATAAAGTTTGGCCAGGAGAGGCGTACAGGTGTTTTATTGATTTTAAATGCCGTGACTAGTGTTCAAAAGGCCGGCGTGAATAATTTAAATGCTTTATGATTAGTACTTCCGAAGTAGTTAGGTTTAATTGTAAAATTGTAATTAGGTCTGTGACACACGTACAGAGACTATGTCGGTCAGCTGACACAGTGGCGCTGCAGGAGGTTTTTGCTACATACCCTTCTTACGAAGCATTGACGACGAGTTTCCTTTCAGGGGTAACTCTGTAGTCGATACCTTGGCTTGTGTGCTCCGTAAAAGACCATACGGTGGAGTGGTGGATACTTTGGAGAAAATCTATGTTTCCGATGATAACAATAGTAAAGTGTAATAGTGTATAGCTTGCAGCTGCTTGCAGTGATAAAGATAAAACTCATCTGTCATTATGTTATGGTGTTCACGTGTACATGCTAATTGATTCTTGTGAAAACTTGAAAATTCTAGTTATTCTAGTCAAATGGCTATCATTATTGAGAGTCATAGTGTGGAGTCCGTTTTGATGATGGGGGAATACAATGCGCACCCTAGTGACTGGCTTCAAAAAGATCTTTGTCTTTTTGTTCTGAACAATTATGGTCATGTGTAGACATAGAATTTCTTTCTACGGATAGTTTTAGTACTTTTGTAAGTAAAGCACACGGGTGTCGCCGCTGGCTCGACCACTGCCTGGTGTCTGGAGCGGCTTGCCTCTCCGTTCGGTCTATAACTATACTTCACGACACGTACTGGTTTGATCACTATTCTTTAGTAATAGAATGTGATTTAATGTGTCAATAGGATCTCGGAAAATTACTATAAATATTTGTGCTAACAATATCTTGTGGCCCCCCACGTGGTGGTTATCAAATATCATAGAGAATGTCCTTCCATACTGAGAGTATTCGAGTTTCCAGTAGATTTTGCTAAATATTATAACGATATGTGTAATAACGACTATCACTGAGCATCCTTAAATATAATGTATAAAAATATCATATGTGTGCTTACTAAAGCTGATGTGTGTAGCCATCGTAATAGGAAAAAGGTTCGAGGTAAATACCTTCCCGTACAGAAATTGCATGAATAAACATGTTCGCGGCGTTTACGAGAGGTTTCCACTGTGCTCTCGAATGTGGGTGCAACAAAGTAGATCTGCGTCTGGCTGTATAAATATTGATACGAAAGAGTTTAGACGCATTTTATTTTTATATATCATTACCGAACACCACAAAAACATAAATTCGGTCAGTTCTGGAAAAATATCAACAGATTGAACTTTTTTGATTGAACTACCGACATGACATCGCAAATTTATTTGTGCAACAGTTCAAGAAGTGCAATCACTACTGCGATCTACGAGACTGGTGTGCCATACTAAGTTTATATAACTTATATTTTACGTACTTATATTTTTAACGCTGAAGAGGTGACGAAAGTTAACAAAGGCAAAAAGAGGGGTAAGTCCACGTATCATCATAACCTTTGCAGCGAGCACCTATTTTTAATCTTCGTATGGAAATACTTATTTACCTGGTCATCTGATGTGAATAGTGATAGTACCCATTATAAAAAACAAAACCGGTGACACATCAGATGTATTTAATAGATGGTAATAGCGAAGACGCTAGATAATCTGCTTTGTTGGTGTCTGGATGAGCACATCTTGTTCAGTGATGCACAATTTGGTTTTAGATCAGGTCTTTCCTTATGACTCAAGCAAATAGTTCAGGACTACACTGCGAGGAAGGCTGTTCCCTGCACTTACTAGTTTCTCCACTGCAGCTTGCAGCTCTGTTGAAAGCGCTTCAAAGATATACATTTTCATTCACTTGTTCCAACACTGCATCATCAATACATCTATCCAGTCTCCAGTTCCTCGCGTTATCCAGTTTCCTAATCCATTAGGATTGGCGGGGTCCGCCTTAAGTTATTTAGTATTGTTTTATTATTTAGTTATTTTTATTTATTGCCACATGCGTATTTTATTATTTTCAAAGTGAATTTATTTTAAATCTTTATCTTTTAGGTAGTCATCTATAGAATAATATGATTAAGACTTCT
The DNA here is from genome assembly GCA_947507595.1 of Pyralis farinalis. NCBI lineage: Eukaryota > Metazoa > Arthropoda > Insecta > Lepidoptera > Pyralidae > Pyralis > Pyralis farinalis. Next base: position 8,326,695 of record OX382263.1, read on the forward strand.
TTTAAACTATTTATAAATCTATTATTATTTCTTTCATCAGCTAACGTTTCCGCTAATTTATTATGAATATTTATAGACATTGCAAATGGACCCGAAGAATGCAGTGTTAGTCTCGACGTGGGTAGCACAAGCACATGTTTTGGACGTAAGTTATATTTTGTTCGTACATCTTCAAATTTTGTATTTTTATACCAAATTTTTTACTTTTGTTAGGATATTTTCGTACAAATTCGCACATTTCTAAAATGTAGATACAAGGTAGTAAATTATATTTCTGAAAGTATGGTTTACAGCTATCTGTTTGTTGGATGTTAATCAATCAGTACATGAATAATTTTTCTCTGTAGCGTTAGTAGTGAGGGTGCGTCTGCGCTATTTTCGCTCAAAGCTATGCCATAACTTAACCATGCATAAGCATACGCATAGTACGTAACTAGTGCAGTTTCGGTGTTGGCGGATATTATATATATATATATATATATATATATAAATGAAGACAGTTTCGATTTTAATTTTTTTCATGTGAATTCCAGTTTATGTGGGAGTCAATGTTCAAGACAAGCAATCTAAATTCATTAACAGTGTCAACTTTTATACCGTTGTATGTGAAGTTAATATCTAAATAGTCTTTTTGGTATGGGTGGAAAATAATTTGTTTAGTCTTAGTATAATTTATTTCGAGATTATGTTCGCATAACCATTTTGATGTTTTGCTAAGGATGGAATTTAATTTTTCATTAATGTTCAGGTTTTATTGACATGATGTACGAGTAAGTAACGAGATATCATCCGCAAGCAAGCCGCACGGTTCATCAATTATTTTAGGCAGGTTATTGATATATATCAAAAATAATATACACCCAATCACACTACCTTGAGGAATAGACGCCTTTATTGTTCTTTTGTCCGATTGTTCTGTTCTGATATTGTGGTTGATGCTATCGAAATGTTCCACTTCCACATATTGTTCCCTATCGTTCAGATATGACTTTAGCCATTTATATATCACGCCGCGCATTCCAGTCCCATATACTTTATTTAAAAATATATTATGCTGTACTTTATCATATGCTTTTGTCATGTCTAGTAGAAGTACAATGGCATATTTTTTTCGTCTAAACTTTTTATTACGTCCTGCATATATTTGTATACAGCCAATATAGTGGATTTATTTTTACGGAAACCATTTTGATTTCGTCAAAAATATTACACTTTTTACAAAAACTACACACTCGCTCAGTAAAACCCTTTTCGAAAATTTTGAATCCTGTTGGCAAAAGAGCTATGCGGTCTATAATTATTCATGTCATTTTTGTTATTTTTTTTTGTGATCTGGTTTTATTACGGACATCTATAAGTATTACGCCACCATTTCCACATCAGCGGTGTAGTACATTCCTGTTGAAAGCTATAAATATACAATCTCATTTACTTGTTCCAACATTTCATCATCAACCGTAATCCTTACATTGGTTCTGATTTCTTCACTTTCAAATACCACATTATGTTTGTCTTCTTCGCGCTCAATAGTTAACAAATAAATATGTACATAAAGCCGAGAACACGAATTTAGAAGTACCTGCCTGGATTCAAGCCGTGTGTGACTCTTCATCTGTTCCTACAAAGAATGAAAACAAAACTTCATACAGACAAGCTCTGTGGCGCAGTCGTGAATGAGGCGACTTTGACAGCAATGCTCGTGGGTTCGATACCCACACAAGACAAACATTTGTGTGCATAAACATGCCTATTTGTCTTGATCGGGATGTTTTAACAGAGGTAGGGTGCATCAAAGCAGCACATTTGGGAAATTATCTCCACCGCACCGAAAACCGCAGCCAAATAAGCAGCGTGTTCCTTCGTGTGAAGAAGGTCACCAGTAAGCTCCTATGGAGTTGCTGTGTTTAGCAACAGAGGAGGTATTGCGTGGGTTATACTTAATCTATTTACAAGCGTATGCTTGTGTGCCTTCCGACGTTGTATAAATAAAAAGACGGACCCGTGTGTAAGTTGCCAGTTAAAAATAATAATTTGCTACATAATCTGCATGTAACGAAGAATAATTATTTAATGAAGCCCCTTAGACCTTATCCTCATTGTAGAATCTACTTTAATTATTTCAAACCGCTGGTGAAATTAGAATGGTTATGACCGGAAAGTGATTTCATTATGCGATGTTGTTTATTTTATAATGGAGGCCTGAATTATAAATTATGTCACGGAGCGGCAACATGACGTCATGAGAAGACCGGTGGTGGCAATGGTATTTTAAAACAAAGGCCCGTGAGTTCGATTTCAACAGAAACAAACATTTGTGTGCATGAGCATGCCTGTTTTCATCTGGGTGCCATCTACTTATATATATAAGTATGTATTTACAAATAAAGGTATTCAAATATGTGTATCGGTAATCTAATACTCATTGCTTTGCTTGGTTTGGAACTAGATGGCTATGGTATAATTTCTCAGAGAATATTTACTTGTTATCCTTATGTTTTAAGAGAGGTAGGATCCAGCGAGAGGTAGTGCTATGCTCCATTCCCTCCGATTTTCCATTTGTTGCGGTGGGGCATAACATGACTTCTTGCACCAAATATCCGTCTGGGGAAGCACCTCCACCGTACAGAAGACCGCAGTTAAATAACAACTTCGGAAGGATTGTTGTGTTCCTGTGCGTGAGTAAGGTCGCCAGCTAACTGAAAACTCGTTGTACGGACAGCGAGAGGACCGGCGGATGTTTAACAGCCATGAGCAGTGTGGGCGAGGCAGGCTGGCACGGCGGTCAGGGAGACCCCGTGAAATGGTTGACCGCTGGACTGGAGTAGGTTAGTAGGGTTCCCGAACCCGGGGAATACTTAATCTAATGCTCAATGCTAATAGTGGTCCTAATGTCTCTGTTTCGAAGCGCAAACTCAATGCCGCTTCGAGGTCCAGTAAAACGGGGTTGCTAGAGCAGAATTCGATTTCGTCAGCAGAGTTGTCAAGCGGCTTGCCAGCCTTCCCTCTGCGAGCCGTGCTTTCTGGTCGCTCGCTAAAGAAATAAAGGGAAATTTCTGTCAACCGTCCATGCCACCACTACAAAATCCGGATGGCAGTTTGGCCCATAGTGCCAAGGGGAAAGCCGATTTACTCGTTAATCTTTTTGCCCCTACCTCGAATGTGTATAACGGGGGACTCGTGCCACCTACCATCACTTGGTGGGGTAGCTCAATGCCGGAAATCCGCTTTACCCAGCGTTATCTCCGGCGGGCATTATTCTTTCTCGACATTCATAAATCGAGTGGGCCAGATGGTATACTTGCTCCTGAGTTGTGTTCGGTATTAACGCGCCTTTTCGTGCTTTCCTTCCTTCCTTCATGAAAGACCGCCAATGTGTACCTAGTGTCCAAAAAAGATAGAAAAGACCCATTGAATTACAGGCCATTACTATAACCTCCCTTTTCTCCAAGGTGTTGAAGCGTGGGATAAACACAGGACTCCTAGCATACTCAGAAGATCATTACTTGATCAGCGACCATCAATACGGTTTTCGTCACGGTCGCTCGACTGGTGATCTTCTAGTGTATTCACTTCATCTAAAAGTCTTAATATAAAAAAACTGAAAACATTGGGGTATATTCATGTTTGCTTTAAGTAATATAATAGTATGAATTGCACCACTATATATTTAAATTAAAGATAAGAATGCATGGACTAAAATAATCCAGCCGCAAGATACTCGAAATTAAAGATGATTGATGGAATGAAAGTTTATATTCACTTGCTACTAAATGGAAACAAAACAATTATATTATTTGTATAAAATTATTATATTATTTACGTGTATTGCATAATAACTATGTTAGTTTTTTGACCTTAAATTTAATGTCAATTTTATTAAGCACAAAGACATTCTAAGAGTAATAATTATGTTAAATCTCTATAGGTTTTTTGGTCGGCAACGCATGAGTGACAACCCCGGTATTGCAAATGTCCATAGGGTACGATGACTGTTTTCCATCAGACAGGCCGTATGCTTGTTTGTACCCGTACACCTTAGTGGTATAAAATAAAATGTTTGTTTTAATATCTCCATTATATTAAGGCCGTCTATTGTACCTTTGTCGTGTACATTCAACGACCGCTCAAGCTGTGCAAGACCATGCAAATCCCACCTTTAGTGCGACATAAGATACATGCGTATATACATTGATCTGTCATTACCTGTTCACTTTTTATATCGTTGCCCAACTGATGTATAGTGGTTACCATAGCAAATGAACAATTGTAATACATCAAGTATCCCTCGTGCGATGCTACGTCTGCATCGCACACAGCAACTCCTTAGGAGCTTACTAGTAACTTCACTCATTTGCAGGAACACAACAACTCTCCAGCTAATTGTTATTTGGCAGCGTTTTCACAGTACTTGTCCAGACGAGCCGCTTTGATGTACCCCATATCGTCTAAAAACACCCAGACATATTATACAAACAGACATGTCCATACATACAAAATTGTATTGTATGGAAATCAAATCCACCAGCCTTGGTGTTAAAGAAGCATGGCTAACCACTCCACCACTCTTTAGTCGCTTATAAATATTTTTGTATTGTTACATTGGTTTACATTCTCTGTAGCGCATCGCTTTAATAACAGTTATGACCTTATTGCCTTCAGATTAACTTCAAGAGAATGATTCTTCTGTTCGCACATAGTGTTTGTCGATAAACAAAGATATATACATATATAACTTGATGAGCGAGATCGATATGTCCCTGTTCGCTAATGGAATTAGTCTGTAACTCCCTTGATAAGAGATACGTCCAGAAAATTGACGTGTACCGTGGATAATTACTTTCTTTTAAAACTGCCTATATGACGGGCATTCATAAAGAATAATCCGTGGATTAGTTCAACTCGTTATTTGCAATGAGGTCATTACATGACGAGCTCGGTACCGCAGTAGCTTGAACCCTGCTTTGTCTCTAGAGCTCGTGGGTTTGATTATTTTTTTATACAACGTCATCCGTTCTACTAGATGTAAAACGGTTACATTGCCTATTCGCAATACATTAAGTAAGTGCAAAAAGTCAAATACAAATTAACAATTCTGTTTATTGCATTATTATAAATACACAAGTTTTTACATGACATTTTTTTCCAAATACCACCTTCTTTATATCAATTTTTACAAGTAAATAAGCCACTACGCATATTTATTCAAATTCCACGAAATTATTACGACCAAGGTACGGAGCCTCCCCGTTTAGACGCAAAACGTCATCACTCAGTTGAGACGCGCTACAATTTACAGGAAAATTGGCTAATTATTTAAAAGATAACACAAATACCTACTCTTTCTATGCGCTCTTTTAAAAGGTTACTATTTGTCAGATAACTCTTTTCACATTGCACCCGTCGACTTAACAGAACAATATGGCGTCCTGTTTCAATTCTGTTTGAGAGTTGAAACTATGTATATCTAAATATATTTAACTTTACGTCAAATCCCTTGCGGGGTAGGCAGAGAGAACCAAGCGCCACATGACTCGATCATTACACATGTCACTCGCTTCTTTAATATTCATTACTCTTCTCATGCACGCTGGCCGGTTTCTAAGCCTCTAAGCCTTATGATAGAACACGATCAATTTGGTCACGCTAGGTAAGTCTTGACCTTCTTCGGCTCCTACATCCTTCTACTTTTGCGGTTTTTTTAATACAATGTCGGAAGGCATACAAGCATACGGCCCACCTGATGTAAAGCAGTTACCGTAGCCTATTAACGCATTAAGTTTTACTCGCGCGATGCCTCCTCGGCTGCTAACACAGCAACTCCTTAGGAGCTTACTGGTAACCTAACTCACACGCAAGAACACAACAACCCTCTAGGGAGTTGTTATTTAGCTGCGGTTTTCTGTTAGGTGGAGGTACTTCCCCAGACGGGCTATTTTGATGCGCCCTACCTCTCTTAAAATATCGCGTTGTATATCTGTTTCGTAATACTTTCGTACCGCATTCTATAAGCATGTACGAACCAACGCAACATGTCTCTTCTTATATATGCTTCCTTCTTATATATACGTAAAGTATTCTTCTTATAAATATGTAATAAGCATTATTAAATATACATATATATTATATAATTGGTATAATTCAGTATTCGATGTAACTGAAAACAATATAGTACAATATTATTATCCACACTTAACAGGACGGCGTACAATGGGTATTTGTGTATATATATCATCAATCAGGTGGTATTTGTATTTAACATATAATCTGAACTCATCACACCAACCGCACGAGCAGTAAACTCTTTCTATCGTGAATCACGAGTGATGTATGTTTTAACATCCTACGCGAAAAGAGGGAGTTTGACAAGTTTGACTACTATGTGTCCTATCTTGAATTACGAGTGATGTATATTTTTAACATCGAAAAGAGGGGTTTATTTTTTATTTTTTTTATATTGGCTCAGCATAGTGGCTCCTCTTCGCCTGTTGGTAAGCGAAAAGGGGAGCCCAAATTGCAGCGGCAATTGACAAAGGACTACGGTGTCCTGTCCGTTGACGCTACCATGCTGGCCCGCAAGGTGCTTCTTCACGCTTCGTTTATGGGTGTTACAAGTTTGACCACTATGTGTATGTGTGGTCGTGTTTTATCAGAAAGTGATGTCAGGAGCCCTAGGAACCGGCGAGTGTGCATGAAAAATGTTATTAATGTTAAAGGTACGAGTAAGGTGTGCAAGGAGCGCGTCTTATGGCGCTGAGTTCTCTCTGCCTACCCCGTCAAGACATAAACAAATATTTATATTAAGGCGACACCTCGATCGTGAAGCTTTAAAATGGCTCCGCCCAATCACCCCGCGCCCCTCAATTGACACTCGACGCTCGATTTGTAAAATTTGAAATTAGCGCCTAATAGGTAACCTGGGGTCAACGTATAGTCAATGCAAACGAACAGAAAAGCTACAGAGTCGCGTCACACTTAAATAAAATTTATAATATCAATATTTAATAAAAATTATTGATTTAATTATTATTTAGCTTTATACATACTGAACCAAACATATTTATTTAAGCTAGACGGAAAACAATAGTAATAATAGTAATAAAAAACTACAGAAACGTATTCACTTTTAAAAGTTTATTGAAAGAGAAATCAATTCAAATTCAAATTCAAATAATTTATTTGCATAAAAATAGGGTACAATAATGCAGATGGAATATACAGGGGTAAATCTCCTATTTAGCTATGTAAAATAAATAGCATGCAAATATTTTGTTCGTCTCTAGAATGACATCGTTTTATGTTTATATCTCTACAAGTTAACATGTCTTGGTATCTATGTTGTTCTTACTTAGGTCTCGTCCAGTGGCGCCCTCATTGAATAAAAAAACATATTATAGCATAGAAGATAAACATTATGAAATCTTATGTTGCGTTTATTACGAAGATAGTAAAGTATTTTTACGTCATTAAACCAACACTCAAAATATTCCACTATCGTTGTTATAAGCAAAAGTGCTAAAAGAGGCCGTTTTTTGGCAATTATGCCTATAACAACGAAAGCAAAACATTTCAATTGTTGGTTTAATGACGTAAAAGTACGTTATTGTATTTGTAACACACGCAACACATGACTTTATAATGTTTATCTTCCACGCTAAGATACGATATTTTATTCCTTGAGGCCCCACTGGACGGCATGTATCCCCCTTAAGAAGAATGAAACACCAGCTACATAATACAACATTGTTTATCGAGAGGCTAAAGCGGGCCATTTGTTGATTCGGACACATATGTTTAGTTAGCAGATACACCATCTAAACTGCAAACACTGGTCACAGCGATGAAAGACGACTGTATGGAGAAAGGCTTACTACTGAATGCGAAGAAAACAAAGATAATGGTATTTGAAAGAGAAGAATCCAGAACTAATGTAAGGATTACGATTGATGATGAAGTGTTGGAACAAGTGGATGAGTTTGTATATCTTGGATGCGCTTTCAGCAGGGATGGAAGGTACACCGCAGATGTGGAAAGACGAGTGAGTGCTGGGAATAGTGTGAATGGAGCGTTGGGAAAACTTCTTGGCAGTAAAATCCTGAGCCAGAAGGCACAACTCGCTATACACAATGCAGTGTTGGTCCCAACGCTAACTTATGGAAGCGAGAGTTGGGTATGGCAGAAAGAGCATGAAAGTAGAATAAACGCGGTTGAAATGCAAGCGCTGCGCAAAATTTGTGGCGTAAGGCTCGTAGACCGTATTCGCAATGATGATGTTAGAAATAGAGTTGGTCTGAAAGAGAGCGTCGGTGTTAAAATAAGAAGAGGCATGCTCCGATGGTTCGGGCATGTAGAAAGAATGCAAGATGAAAGAATGACGAAGCAGATATACAATGCAAAAGTGGAAGGATGTAGGAGCCGGGGAAGGCCAAGACTTACCTACCATGACCAAATTGGTCATGTTCTATCAGAAGGTGATGTCAGGAGCCCTAGAAACCGGCGTGCGTGCATGAGAAGAGCAATGAATGTTAAAGAAGCGAGTGAGATATGTAAGGATCGAGTCACGTGGCGCTCGGCTCTCTCTGCCTACCCCGCAAGGGATTTGGCTTGAAGTTATAGATGTTCGAGTGTCATAATGGCTGATAGCGCCGAGTAAACACAGGATTTTTTTATTTCGAATAAATAAGAGAAATAAAATTATCAGATTGAATTAGATTGAAATTGAAATAGAAAATTGGAATTTTTTTGCAACTCCCTCCTGGTGAAGATTCACAAGTTATTTTACGCAGTTAGGTATAGCTCTGGTAGGGATCCTAGCTTTTTCCCTAAATATAATACACTCTCGAATGACTAGGTATGCGCTTTCACTAACAGTCAATTTAACTTCGCGAATTTTATAAAAAAGTACAGGAAGAACTTGACGGTTAGACGGTAATTTTGCGCCTATTATTTGATAATTTACGTCTCCAACTAAGAAAATACTTGATTTATTGCTTCTCAATTCCACTGCCATCTTATAAAAGTTAAAACATTACGTATTAATCACGAGAATAACTGACATTCAAAATTAATAGACGGTTAGGTAATTATGACGAAGTTAACGATGCTCTCTCTAAAGTTATTCATTGGTTTAGTGTTAATAATCTGCTTTTAAATGATAAAAAGACTAAAGTAATTAAGTTCTCAACACCTAATGTAAGGCAGGTGGCTACCAATGTACATGTTAATGGAACTAATTTAGCCTCTGTGGAGACAACTGTGTTCTTGGGTATAACAATTGACTCCAGACTACAAAGGGGCCCACAAATTGAAAAATTATCAGGAAAACTAAGTTCTGCAGCTTATGCAGTGAAAACTATTAGACGGCTCACTGATATTGATACGGCTAGAATAGTTTATTTCAGCTACTTTCATAGTATTATGTCATATGGAATTCTTCTTTGGGGTAACTCCGCGGATATTAACACCATCTTTTTATTGCAAAAGAGAGCCATAAGAGCTATCTACAAACTTGGTCCCCGGGAGAGCCTTAGAGAAAAATTCAAAGAAATAAATATTTTAACAGTCGCATCGCAATATATCTATGAAAATCTTTTGTATGTCCATAAAAACATAGACTCATTTTGTAAAAAGAGTGATACTCATAGCATAAATATTAGATATAAGCATAATCTTGTGTTATATGTAAGCCGTCTCCACAAAACAAGTAATTATTTTATGGGGCAATGTATACGGTTCTATAACAAACTTCCCAGCAATATAAGAGATTTGTCAATAAACAAATTTAAAACTACTATTAAAGCCAAATTGTGTAGCAGGGCATATTATAAAGTATCTGACTATATTAATGATAAAAATGCCTGGGAGTGAGTCGATGCAATTATAATGTAATTAACAAAATATGTAAATTTGTTTGGATACCAAAAGAGGGATGCCTGAGTTTTTTGGCAGTATTTTTATCAGTGCTCACCTAGTCATAAACTGCACGGTAGGGAAAAAAAATGTGACGATTCCAAACAAATGTAGCCATTTTTACGGAATAAAAAGATTTTGACTTTGAATTTGAACAAATGAATACCGCGAGTACGTGCGGCACTGCCGCGCAACTTGTATGAACATGTTTCGATGTAATTCGGCACGGATTATCGTAATCCAAATAAGTTAAAAATTTATTTCCGAGTGTTTTAAAAGCAAATGAACAAAACTAAGACATATGCGTTAGAAAATAAAAACTTTGAAAAATAAGGGACACCCTAATATACATATATACAAGTAGATTTTATAATCTATTCATATTTAAAAAAAACATGTGACAAATGATTTTCTTGCTGTTTCATAACTTTAACTTCAGTATAATGACATTTATTGTATTTTACTTATGTATACTCTGTGTTTTGTATTGTTGTACGTTTCCTTGTTATTTATTAAACTCTCAAGAAGAAAGAACCAGGACCATCTCTGATGTTGCAAAATAAATCTAATCCGTACAATAGTTCAATACTAACCACAATGTATAGACTAGATGATTTTTTGTGTTTTCAGTGTTGGTTCATAGTAAATATTATTTGTTTTCACGAGTACCATGGGTATAAGTATACTATCTATCTATATCTTCACGCTAAATCCCTCGTGAGCGCCACATGACTCGGTACTTACACACCTCGCTCGCTTCTTTAACACGAAACATACCGAGTTTTATTAAAAACTATCAAAATATACTATTTTACTAGTAATTATTTTAATACAAAAAAAAAAAAAAAACCTCCACTGGTTTTCTATCTTCTGATTGGATAAATTTCCAACGTAAACTAACCTTCACCTACGTACAATGTCTAAGTCGGAGTTCGGTGAGCTTATAATGGTTACTATGAGTTTGTCGTCCCGTATGACACTTACGTTAAAGTAGCATATAAATCGAGTAGTGATTCTTCTAGTGGAATATGTTTATTTAGTAAATTTGTCCTAAAAAATAAAACAGCAAAAATATTCTATTTTATAAGTTTTTATTTTAATACAAAGAAATAAAGAGTCTCCACTAGTTGCTATGTGCTGAGAGCGCGAACCTTATTGGTATAAATTTCCAACGTAACCTGACCTCCACCGACGTACAACTTCTAAGTCGGAGTTCGGTCAGATTATAATGGACATAATAGGAGTTTGACGTCCTATATAGGTACGCGGTCAGCCTGTGGATAATGTATACCAATTATCAAATGTTACTGTTTATTCCTGCAAAAAATAACTCTTATTTAATTAATGCAGTTTTATATAGAGTTATTAAGTAAGCAAAATTAAAAAAAAGTTTGAAGAGGAATTAAATAGCTTGGGCCAACCATACCTAGGAACTGTTCTAAAAACTAGAAATATGTCTACACAATGTTATTATAATATGTTTAATGAATATAATAATTAAAAAAAAAAATACCTTGTCTTGTTCGCCTCCGCCATTCTACGAACATTTTCTTTGTATTTTTATTCTATATATTTTCTTTTTAGTGTTCCCCATTATTACAACAGTATAATAAATATATATAAACCTATAATATTTTTTACTACTTATATCTAATAATAATACACTTACGCTAAATACTATAATATTGAATATTTACAACTATTAATTATAAAAACTTCGGTGTCGCGATGTAAATGCAGCGAGCTCGAGCAGACAGTCGACATAGGTCTCACCTCGAAGCGGGCTGCAGCCGGACTGGCTGGATGTAGTTAGTCAACGCGTTTATAATCCTCATTACCGCACAATAAGGTCGAAAACACGTAGCACCCAAGACGAATGTGATCGCTTAGAAATTGTCAGAAACTTAAAATATTTTAAAAAAATTTCATGTTTCACTTATCAAAATATGCAGCAACCATATTATAAACATAGATATTACTAATAGATTTAAGTAATTTTGAAGCGTATAAACAGAACAACTTCGTTGTAATTTCAAAAATAATGAATTTCAGGAGGTGTTTTCGAAAGTAATTATTATCGAATCAATTTTACACAATCGCGTATTTGAGCAAGCAAATTCAAGATAAAGAAATGAAGTTATTTATATTAAAATCTTAGATCCGTCAGTTTAGTCATTAGCCTATACTATTCGATGAAAGTTGGTCTAATTTTTCGATGTGTCGCCTTACGTTTCATAATGGATTAAGTAGATAATTAAATCAACCTTTTTTGTACAAAGTCTGGAAGCATACAAGTATATGGCCCACTTGATGTAAAGCAGTTACAGTAGCATACTCGTATAAACGCCTACGAGCTATACCACTACCGATGCTACCGCAGCTACTCTTTCAATTTATTGAGGTAAACAAACAATGACACAGTAAACAATATCAAAAACAACATTGTACAAGAATGTTAGTGACTGTGCCATCAGCACCGTTCACCACAGATTACTATTATTGCATTACATTGTTGGATAGCGTGTAGTGGTATTTATATTAAGTCAGTATAAATACATAAAATAAAACAAAAAACGTGTAACATGAAAACTTAATTGTATATACGAGTATGTGCACGTACGCATACTCTCATATACAACAGAGGTACGATTTGGAGCAGGAGTTGGGAATGCGGGCCACCGAAGAAACGGTCTCCGAAATAGTGGTAGGGAAAACTCGGGCAAAATTTTTAAAATACTGCGTCAGTCTAGCCACGGCTGTCATAGATCGTAATAAGCTGAGCAGCTCCACCTAGGACTAATGCTGTATACCTCGGCTATATTTTGTATAGCCGATGGGATCGCGGTGGCTAGGTGGAGCTGTGAAGCTCACTGTCCCCCGTGTCTGGACTGATGCAGTATAGGGAGGGCAACTGGAAATGTGTAGTCATGATAGCTTCACCGGCGTTCTAAAATGGGCCAAAAAGTATTAATGAAAATAAAACTGTAAGATGATGAATGGAAGATGAATTGCGGAATGAAAGAGAGAGTGATGTATGAATGTGTTTCTTTATACGTGGAAAATTTTTGTGTTGTAATAAAAAATGATAATGTTTCAAAAAGAGCCTTGCCCATGGCAGGGGTGCAAGAATTAAATATTAAAAAAAAAAACTCTCATACACACGTGCACACACATACACACATCCATACACGCATCTTATTTGAAGGTGTCAATCACCTGTTTCCTGAAGATGCTGGCACGCGTTGCCGCGATGTCTATAGCGTTAAAGTTAAGATTGTACGTTTTAGTAATCCGATAAAGCGAGGAACGCATACCAGCACTGGTGCGGCATTGAGCTAGGGCAAACAACTGACACGGGTTACGACAATGTGTCCTAATTGGTATTCTATAACACAGTTTGTTAACTAAAGGGGTGCGATCATATTTGTTATGGCATAGATCATAGAGTAGCATGACTTCCAGCTGTGTTCGTCTAAATTTAAGCAGCTCCTTGAGCTTACTAGTGACCTCGCAAGGAACACGACAACCCTCCAGTGAGTTGTTATTTGACTGCAGTTTTCTGTGAGGTCAACGTTTCTTTGACGCACTGCTTCGCCCTACCTCTCTTAAAACACCCAGACCAAGACAAAAATATATGTTAGTCAATGTGACGTTAGTAAGTAACCACTGTGCTACCGAGATCGTCAAAACTGAAAGTGTTTTTTTCAAATCTCACCAAATACAATAAAATTACAATAAAAACTGCTCTGGAATCATGTGGTACGCAATCAAAAGAATATTAGCTCCATTTGGTAAGGATGTCAGCCCTTTCGATGACGAAAAGATATCGAAGTATAAGGGTACTAATACATTATATTTTTGACGAGCTCGGTGGCTCAGTTGTGAATGAGGCGACTTTGACACCAACGCTCGGGGGTTCGATTCCCACACAAAGCAAACATTTGTGTGCATGAACATGTCTGTTTGTCTTGGTCTGGATGTTTTAAGAGAAGTAGGGCGCATCAAAGCAGCCCTTCTGAGGAAGTACCTCCCACCTCGCATAAAACCGCAGCCAAATAACAACTCCCTAGAAGGTTATTGTGCTCCTGCGTGTAAGTGAGGTAACCAGTAAGCCCCCAAAGAGTTTCTGTGTAAGCAGCAGAGGAGGCATCGCGCAGTGATACTTAATATATCGCAAGCGTTAATAGGCTACGGTACCCGCTTTACATCAGGCGGGCCGTATACTTGTATTGCTCCCGACGTAGTATAAAAAAAATATCAAAAATACTCTGTGTGAAAAGGCTTATTAAAGAATAGATGAATATGTATCGCATATTCATCTATTCTATAATAAGCCTTTTCACAGAGAGTATTTTAACAATACACAACAATATAATAAACATAAAATAACAAAACCAATAATACTAATTGACATCATTATTGTGCCAATGTTCTATATTCACAATTCGGTATTTCTTCTTCGCCGATAGTCATTTCCGAAATGCAATCAGATTAAAAATAGAAAAATAATAACGTGAGAGAATTGAATAAGATACAATAAGGTTATATTTAAAAAATATGAATATGGGGGGGGGGGGGGGCTCATTAGCTTTTTTTTATCTTTTTATCATACCAGTCTCAAAATGGTAGTGTATTTCCACAAACTTTATAATTGAACAAAAAATTGTAACAATTGCTTTTATACAATAGTTTAGAAATTCAAGTATCATTGTTTTGAAAACTTTCATTAAATTTAGGTGATTATAATTGAAATGCTCTAATTTTATATTGTTCTCCAACGATTCAAAGCAAATACTTAAACAACTCGTAACGCACGGTAAAACTTTTCAAATCTTATTATTATCAACTTAACACAAATCTCAAAACTTTGAAATTGCGAAAGGTTGTAACTTCTCCAACCAGCTACCAAGCATCGACGTACCTAACGTTATTTCGTTGGCACTTATTTATATACGTATACATTCAGGCGTTATTTTGCAAAAGTCAAACTTGCAGGCAATTTGATCTAAACTACTTTGTGTGTTTACTACGCAGCTGAGGCAGAGACATATTTGATATGTTTGATGTTTCTGCTTTTGTTCTGTTCTATGCGAAAGTATACCTATCGTTCGTTTCGCCCGTGTTTGAATTCTTTATATAATTTCATATTTCTTGTCGTAATACGTCGAGTTGAACGCGTTGATGCGTTAATCCCGGTTATTTGATATGCGTGCGCGGGGATATGGATCTAACGCGTAGAGGCACCTTCGAAAAGATTTATATAATGTATTATACCTGTGACCTGGTCCAGGGTAATAACAGTGAGATACTCATGAATAAGTCACGGCCGGTGCTGGGACTAATTGAGAATGTGTTAGAAAAATTTGAGCTATCGAAATGAGATCAAATTATTTAATATTCTTGTTATATACTTCGAGAAGCTCAACTCGACGTATTACGACAAGAAATATGAAATTATATAAAGAATTCAAACACGGGCGAAACGAACTATAGGTATACTTTCGCATAGAACAGAACAAAAGCGGAAACATAACACATATTTGACGTTTGTCAATTTTTTTTTTTTTTTGGTTCTTTTTATCCCCGAGGGGAAAGGCAAAGGGATCTAGCCCATACAGCCAAGTCATCAGTTTAGAACCATTTGTAAATCTTAATTCTATGTTCCAGCTTCAGGAACTGTGCTGAAAAAATACTTGGGAAGGGTACTTCGACCCAATCAACCCAGTTTAAATACCACCTGTAAAACGATAGGAATTTTACAAGGTTGTCTTGATGAACTTATTCACGTCTTCCAAAAAGTGCATAAACGTGTTATATTTGAGTTTTTCATTATTGTATAATTGCACTAGCACTTATGTTACAAAACACTATCAAAATTGTCACATAAAACTAATTTTACACTGAATTGTAAAAATTTCAAATATAAGAACAATGTCACTCGTCAAAAGCGCGGGAAGAAGTCCGACGTTTGTCAATTCAATACTTCCATCAATGTTGCCATATATTAAATTCAATCGAGTGTCTACATTTTAAACTTCTTCTTTTAAATACACGTAAGTAGTGAAAATATACATAAAGAATTGTCATGTAGAAGTTTTGCGCAATAAATGGTAGATTATTAGTATTTATTTTCAATTGACTGCCTTTATTCAGTCGAGTACTTGATTTGCCTTTGAGTACGGGCAAAAGTTTTATTTAAATAGCGAACTAGAACTTACGAGTTACGTTACGACAAGTATTGCTAACATTATGTAATTATATTATGTAATTCTCCGGAGAAGACGTACTGAAAAATAATGATTTGATTTTTAATGTTAATCTTAACTGTGCACAACTTTAAACCACGAATGGGCATTCTCCTTTGACTTTCGCCAAATAATGCCTGAATTTATTAAGAGTTTCTTAGAATTACAATAGACTCCAAATTGCAGTGAGGCCTCCACATAAACTGGCCAGTAAGCTCAGCTCGACCGCATATGCAGTTAGAAGAATAAGCCAATTTACACGGATGTGGCTACTGGGCTCTTAGTCTATTTCAGCAATTTTCACAGCTTTACGTCGTATGTATACTGTTGTAGAGAAAAGTGGCTAAAATTGAAACATTATTTTTATTGCAAAAGATTTTGATGAATAACATTCATTACCTTATAATATTTTATTTCGCATTCCTGTAATCTATGGTAGTGATTTCGTGAAATGAGACGGAAGTGTGTAACAAGAAGCCGCAGAAGAACGCGGTATTTGAATGTAGTAACCCATTTTCCGAGAGGTTGCTACTATTAATAACTACAGTATGAGTAACATAAAGCCACATTTATATAAATTGTTACAAAGTCAATTATTGTCATAATTTGACTGATCGATTAACAAAAGACGTCAATGATAGACAACAAACTAATATCAATTGTAAGGAATTAAATTCTGATTGCATTTATTAAAGTGTTAATCAAATAAACGTCTATTTCATTGTCATTCACTTGAACTGTCAATTCATAGCTAAATATGTAATTAGTCAAACTACTACCGTTAATGGACTACATATTTTTAGGGTTCCGTACCCAAAGGGTAAAACGGAACCCTATTACTGAGGCTCCGCTGTCCGTCCGTCCGTCCGTCCGTCCGTCTGTCACCAGGCTGTATCTCATAAACCGTGACAGTTAGACAGATGATGTATTTCTGTTGCCGCTATAACAACAAATACTAAAAAATAGAATAGAGTAAATATTTAAGGGGGCTCCCATACAACAAACGTGATATTTTTGCTGTTTTTATAGATAATGGTACGGAACCCTTCGTGCGCGAGTCCGACTCGCACTTGGCCGAATTTTTTTGCTTGATATTGATAACGGCAACAGGTAGACGCTTGAAATATTCACAGAATATTTAGTTATATATTCACTTTAAGAATAAATAATTAAATTAAAATAAAACATATATATAAGGAAGCTCCCATACAACAAATGTGATTTTTTTTTGCTGTTTTTATAGATAATGGTACGGAACCCTTCGTGCGCGAGTCCGACTCGCACTTGGCCGATTTTTTAATGACCATTCCATTCGAAAAAAATCTGAATTATTCGTCATATACCTAGTCGGGTCATAAATTCTGTCAAAACCTTATTATTTTAATTTTAGAATACTGGTCAGAAATATTATGACTAATTTTAAAAATAGAACGTTCCCGCTTGCCGAAAATAAAAAATAAATTAATTTTCATTCATTTTCAAATATGGAGTAGTCGAAGAAGGAAGATAGAGTCGCGGTTATCGCGTTACACCGCGGTGGTTACGCGTCAAAAGAGATTTTCAACATTCTACAAAAATTTAAAATAACACTACGGTTTATTTATTGCACTATCAAACGATATACTAAAAATTCAAGCTTCGAAGATTGTAAGAGGAGCGGCCGAACTCGCACAGATAGGACCTGGTGTCCGCGCGAATCCAAAAAATCCCGTGCGTAAACAAAAAATCTTAGCTCTTCAGATGGCATTAAGCAGAATCACTGTCCAAAGAGTGTTAAATGAAGACCTGGGACTTACAAGCTTATCGTAAAAAAAATCGGACATTTTATGAACGAGCGTTTGAAAAAAAATAGGATGGAAAGATCCCTCGCTTTGTTACGACGGTACGTGGGAAAAAAATACCGCGAAATTTTGTTTTCGTATGTTTTTGAAAAAGTTTTTACCATTGAAGAAAGTTACAACAAATAAAATGATAAGGTGTATGCCCACAGTTGTGAAGAAGCGAGCGCGCATATTCCGAGGATCCAGCGAGGGCACTATTCTTCATCAATCATGGTTTGGCTTGGAGTCTCATATTCAGGCTTAACTGAGGTGTTTTTGTGTGATTAAGGCGTGAAAACCAGTGCTGTGGTTTACCAAAATACCGTCCTAACAAACATAGTAGAACCTCTTTCTCAAACAATGTTCAAAAACAGACACTGAATATGCCAACAGGACTCTGCATCAGCTCATAAGGCACGAAGCACACAACACGGTTAACCGTGCGTGGAATTGACTTTATAGAGCATGAAGACTGGCCCTCTTCTAGTCCAGATTAAAACCCACTGGACTACAAGAGATGGCAACAGTTGGAGGAGAAAGTCTGTGCTAATTGCTCATCATAATTTGGAAGTCTCTCCGAGCATCTCTGGTTAAAGCAGAAATAGATATAAATGTGGTCCGTACTGCGATCGATGACTGCGCCGCGTCGATTAAGGGCATGTATTCAAAATGGAGGAGGGAGAATAATGTAAATAAAATTTTATTATACATTTAATTACCTTTCATTAGATTTATAACTTTTACATAATTATCAAAAAGTGTATCATTAATTACATCAAAAGTTTTTGACAGAACTTATAACCTGACTGAATTATATGTATAGTAGTGTATACACGAGTATAATAGGGGTTAAACTATGAAATTGCAGTTTTATAGTAATAGATACTTTGAATTTACATTAAACCTTCATAATGGAAGATTTTCGAGTGAAACTTTATTCGTATGATACCTGAGGGTTTTCATTTAAAAAATCTGCACCATTTGATTTTCAAACTTCAATTTTTTTTTTTTATTCAGCTTAGACAGGAAAGATGGATACTTTGAAAATCTGAGTAATTTTTGAATACGAGTTGCGACGCGGAACTGACGCGGCAGGAAGGGCTCGCTATATCAATTCTGCGTTTGGAGAGGTGACTGCTGATGGACGCACCGTGCGGTTTTGGTTTAAACGTTTTCGTAATAGAAACTTCGACTTGATGGACGAATTACATGGAAAACTACCCACACAGATGAGTAATACTGAATTGAAGGAGATGGTGGAAGCCGATCCGAGTCAAACTACCCAGAAATTAGTGGTATGGTTTAACGTTACTTTACCTAAAATATTTAATATTGAAAATATATAAAAAATATGAAAAATGGGTGTCTTATGATTTGACTGATCTGCAGGAAGAAACGTGTGTTGAAACTCGTGTTGCCTTGTTGAATCGGTACAGAAATGAGGGAATATTGGATCGAATTGTGGCTTACTTACTTACTTAATATGAAAGCTTACCAATAAAAAGGTTATGGTAACTGTTTGGTGGTTTCTTCATAGCGTTATTGACTATAGCTTTCTCAGGTCTGGTCAAGCAATAACAGTAGATGTTTACTGTGCCGAACTTCGAACAATGATAGCGACACTGGCAGTGAAACAGCCCCGACCCGTAAATCGATCTTCACCATTATTACTCCATGATATGAAACTGTTGTAACTCTGCAGGAGCTGCAGTTAGAAACCATACGTCATCCTCCGTACTCGCCAGACCTTGCTCCAACTGATTCCATTTTTTTACGTGGTAAAAAAATTTCTTCCCAGGAAGCAGTACAAAATGCTTTTACAGTTTGTCGAATCTAGGTCCCCAGAGTTCTATCGCAAAGGCATAAATAAACTTCTGATTAGATGGCAGCAATGTATAGATAACGAGGGTAAATATTTTAATTAAATAAATATGTTACATATTATAAAAAAAACGAGTTTTAATTTTTCAGTGCAAATCGGCAATTTCATACGTGTGCCTCAAAGAAGCCCGCCTGATGAAGTAGGTACCAAATAGAAAACTCCCTAGAGACTGTGTTCCTGCGTGTGAGTGAGATCTCTAATAAGCTTAGGAATTGCTGTGTTAGCAGCAGAAGTGTCATCGCGCAAGGGATACTTAATGTATTGCAAGCGTTTAATTTAATTCTAGTTGCTTATTACGAATGTCAGATGTTACACATCATATGCGAGTACTGTTATGCTCGCTTTTTTCGGTTTGGGTAACATTAACTCGACTATAAATTAGTAAGTTAAAAATTCAAGCGATTTGTAACCGAAACACCAACAAACATTTCCACCGTACCCCTGTCTGCCATACACAATATAATCAATACATATTCGACAACCGTGAATAAGTAATTCCTTCCTCCATTGAACGGTACGGTTTGCGTGTCGCTGCCTATTTGGTGTGTTATGAAATTGTTTGTACATCGATGTAATATTGGGTTTGAAGTGGGTCAAAATAGATGTGGTATTTGTGAAGTTCTTAATCTATCTATATATATTAGACAATTAGCAGGCGTGCCTACTGTGCGATTATTCTACTTCAGCTACTTTCACAGCACTATGTCATATGGCATATGCTTTGGGGAAAAGCGGCAGATAGTGAAACAATTTTTGTCTTACAAAAGAAATCCGTCTGCTCTATTTATAACATGGGCTCCAGGGAATTACTTAGGGAATTGTTCAGAGAAATCAATATCCTCACAGTTATCTCGCATTATATTTAAGAAAACAAATTATGTTCCTAAAAATATGTAGTTGTTTTCAAAATACTGTGAAAGTGAAGCATAAATAAGTTATGCCTACCGGTACATGGGCTTGCTAAGACTGGTAAGTATTTTGTCGTAAATTCTATCCTTTTCTATAACAAATTGCTGAAACAGTTCTGTCATATTCTGACAATGTCCTCAATAGGCAAACCAAAAACAACTTTTGCAAAAGGGATTATTACAGAATCGATGAATATCTGACTGACAAAGATGTCTGGAAATGATTGAGAACATATAAAATTTTATTTTTGTTATTTTATCACTTGACGTCATAATTATTATTGTATTGTTATACTGACATAGATTTATTGTAACATTAATTGAAAAAATACCTACATTGGATGTTACTAGAGGGAGACGTTCCGGTTTGAAGGGCGAGATATGGCAGAGAAATTACTGGGTACTGTAACGAAACAGCTTTAGGTCACAAGCTTGGCAGCGCGAGTACATCCCCGTGGTGTTGCGAGTGTCAATAAGCTGTAGTGACCGCTTAACGTCTAATGCGGGCGGCATGCTTGCTTGGCAATCTAGTTGTATAAAACAAAATAAGTTTCTTTCGGCATTTCTTCTTCCCCAAAAGTCATTTTTGAAATGCTAGTAATTAAAAAACCAAAGTATGAAAAATAAATCAAATACGATAAGATTTGATTTTATATATGTAAGACGTAACTAAATGACCGCAGGGCCCAATGTCATATAAATAATACACATTATTGAAGTGGAAACTTCTTAAGCATCGTTATGATTTGAAACTCGATGTAACGAAAATGCGACAGTAAAAAGAGACAACCACATAGAAGTATCTATAGGATTTAACGTCCGACAGAATGAGATAGAAGACAATTATACAGTTTTTGTTACAGGGTCCGAGTGTTGTACGTGTGTTAGTACATGTGTGTGCGCGCCTGCGTATTACAAAGCTTGGCATAAGGCGTCATAACTACCGTGGTGTTTTTGGTATACGTGTATTGTTTGCATAAATATTTAATTATTTTGATAAAATAATTTTTCAAGTATGCCGTATATGAATGAAAAATATTGTTGTGATTATTCATTTCACATTTTTAAAGGTTTCACTTCTACCACATGTGTATTTTTTTATTATTATTTATTATATCCTAACGCCAACTCCATGTAAGCTAGTGCTAAGGCTACCATAGAGGCAGAGCGAGGAAGTGGAGCGGATTGACGGAGTATGCCATAATATAGAGACGCCGACCACGGAGACGGTACATGTGTTTGGAGTAAGAGGAGTTCGTGTCTGTGTGTGTTCCATATTCTCGCAAAACTTCTTTTTTTTTTTGGTTTGTAGTTTTGAAATTTCTGAGCATGTTCTCAGCTAAGTTTTAATGTTACGGACGGCCAGGGGTGCTACTGTACACATATTTCACTTATTTTTTACTTGAGTAGAGTGACTCTCTCAAGTAAATTACTCAACAAAATAATACCAAGTAATATTTTTTTTCTTATTTATTTTTTCACTCTACTCAAGTAAAAATAAGGCTGTTTAATATTTAAACAAATATTGCATTTACTTGTAATAAATATTTAAAAAGTCACAAATAAAACATACATTAGAAATTGGAAAACCCATTGTAATGTTAAAGCCTTATTAGATATTTTCAAAATTTTAAATTACAAAATCTATAATTTTGACAGATCATAGAGCATGCTAAGAAAAGATTCTATATAAATTATATTAAATAAGGTTTTAACATTACATATTTTAAAATATCTAAATTAATCTTTGAAAATATCTAATAAGATTTTAACATTACACCATCACGGAAAATTGTGACATAAGAATTTGTACTTAATTTTTTTTATTAATCCCTAGCTGTGCCCGCGACATCGTCCGCGTGGAATATTATTTATTTATATTAATAAAAATAAATAAAAATTTCTAAAATAAAAGTAGCCTAAGTTACTCCTTATTACATCAGCTATCTGCCAGTGAAAGTCCCGTCAAAATCGGTCCAGCCGTTTCAGAGATTATCCGGAACTAACAGACAGACAAAAATTGTAATATATTAATTTTGGTATATGTACTGTGTATACATCCATATGCATTTAGTAAAAAGCGGTTATTTTAATATTACAAACATCTAATGCGACACTCCAATTTTATTTATCCGTATAGATAAAACGCTTGAACGTCGTGGGTTTTGAATCTTTTTATATGAAGTTCTTTTTCATGCCACAACTTTCCGTCGGGGGTTTCCTGATTTTTTAAACAAACCCGCTTCCCCGCTCTGGGTTCATTGATGACTTAAAATCAATACTTATCTACTGAAGTGTGCGGAAAAAAGTTTAGATTAAGATTGGTTCAGCTCGGCGCCTTTTCTCACTCTCCCGCTTCAGTGGACAGGTAGCCGGCACACCTCGTTCACTTCTTGAACATTTTGTAGTTTTTTCCTGCGCGCTCGCCGGTTACTAGGGCTTCTGACATCATTTGACAACACTCAAACAATTTAGTAAAAAAGTTTTACTTGTAAGCCTTCAGAACCCGTTATATACCTTTTCCCATACATTTCGCGGTCATATATGACCACACGGGTTTGCATTGAACATGAATATGACTTTAAATTTTACACCACATTATAGCTAAAAAGTAAACGAATCCACTACCTTGAGTGAGAACTGTGACGCATCGCGCTTAACGCAGCCATTTTAAGATGCGACATAACTTGCTGCATAACATAATTTCCTTTTAGTATAATTTACCTCCGCTTACTCGTTACGAAGACGTATTCACTTATATCAAATATTATTCTAAAATTTAAACCATTTGTATATTTTTTACACTATTTATGTATATCTTTATGCCAGGTCTCTTGCAGGGTAGAAAGAGAGAACCGAGCGTCACTAAAGGCGGTTCTTTACATACCTCGCTCACTTCATTCAACTTATGAACGCTCCCCGGTTCCTTGGACTTCTGGTAACACACGAGCAATTTGTTGGTAGGTGAGGCTGATCTTCCTCGACTCCTATATTATTTCTATTCGTGCATTATATCTGTTTCGTAGTTCTTTCATCATTTAATACTACAATGCATTTTTTTATAACTTCACGCCAAGTTGCTGGGTAGGCACAGAGAACCGAGCACCACATGCCTCGAACCTTGCACACCCCACTCGCTTCTTTAACGTACGCTTTTTCTCATGAACGTTCGCCGATTTTTAAGGTTCCTGACGTCACCATCTGATAAAACGCGATCGATTCCGCCATCGTAGGTAAGTCTTGGCCCTCCTAGGTTCCTACATCTGTCTACTTTCGCATTGTATATCTGTTTCGTAAAACTTTCATCCTGAATTCTATTACTATAATGTATATTATATACGACGAGCTCGGTGGCGCAATGGTGAAACGCGTTGTTACACTACTTTGACACCAACGCTTGTGGGTTCGATTCCCACACAGTACAAACATTTGTGTGCATGAACATGTCTGTTTGTCTTGATCTGAGTATTTTCTATGTATAATAAGTGTATATTTACAAAAAAAAATGTATTTACGTATGTTTATCAGTTGTCTAGTGCCGATACAAGCTTCGCTTACTTTAGGGCTAGATGACGCTGTGTAATATGCCCGAAAAATAAATTCTTAAAGCTAAACATTGGACTACCTTACTTCTTCTTATTAACGCTATTCTGTTTTCACAATTCATTAGCATTGGTGGAGCCCGCTATCAACTAAAGATTTGATTAAAATATTGATTTTAAAATGAAGCTACTATCGTCAGACCTCCACAACCAGAGGGAATACCAAATCTTTCTTAGTCAGACACACGTCTTTCGAAATATAATTTCTTGAACGTGCGAGTTTCCTTACGATGTTTTCCTTCACCGCCGAGCAAGTGATATTTACATAAATCCGAAAACACGAATTTAGTGGTTGATGCCAGGATTCGAACTTGTCATCAGTCCATTCGATCGAGTGTAAATAGGCTATTTCTTTATCCACTGGGCTATCACGATTTCACAATTGAAATTTTTGGAAATACATTATATATAATTGTCTTCTGCTACGGCATCGTTCAACAAATGAAACTAAAAGAAATAATTAAGCTTTGAACTAACCAGAGTCAGTTTTCAATTTTAGCAAGAAATAGAAAAATAGAAATTTTCGCCATTCGAATTTTCCATAAATACATACTAAATATGAAATAAGAATGTTATTTGGATAGCTTATTTATATCCGTTTCTGGAAATCGAAATTCCACAAAAACGATCGAAGAGTGAACGTTGTGAACACAGTACAGTACGTGAATAAATACAAAAGGCGAACTTAATGAAACATCATTGTCATGTACATTCCAAAGAAAAATATTTAATTCATGTCTTAATTTACCTAAAATGAATATCTTCGTGGACCATAGTATTATAACCTACAACCTGAACGCTATGTGACAACTACTGTTTTAGGTTAGGTATATATTGCTTTGTAGGTAACGTTTATTATTGGGGGCTGTGGACATGCTCTTATTACTTGTAGTTTTTGTCGTCATGTCACAAGAAAACGAAATTACAATCGCATCGCTTGCAGTCGCAGTGCACACTTCAACGCAATACAACATGACCATTCGGTGAACTTCGGTCGAACAAACAACGCAGCGCAGCGCAGCGAAGAAATGAATTGCATTCCGTTTCACATCGTCTTCAAGTAGGCAGCGTTTTTGATGTGTTGAATAAATAATTCGGGGTTAATGTAAGTTTTACAAAGTACATAAATATAAAATATTGAAACCATAAAAAATACAAAGTACATAAATATAAAATATTTATGTACTGTAACTTGTAAAACTTACATTATAATAGTTTTATTATCTATATTCTCACGCATTACTATACTGTACGTATTACCTATAGCTATTTCATATTATTGTAAAAGATAACGAATAAAAATTATTTCATTCAAGAACGGGATGAAGGAACGTGCAGATTTTGTTTTGCTTTTAATGCGTTCTGGCAAAGACATCTATTTAGAAAAGCGGGGCGTTCATTAAACGTAAAGCAATATTTTTATTGAAGTAAAACTTCTTTACGCACGCTTGACTTGGGGAGTCTGCTGGCGAATGCGTGACGAGTGCGTTACGAAAAGTGTGATCGGACGAGGCGAACGGAAGTTGAGAGGGTGATATAAGTTAGTGACGATAGAAAGAGAGACAGTTACGTTTCGTATATTACTGTAGGGGCAAGAGAGAGAGGTGCGACCACACATTTTCTTTCTCTCATAGCGAGTTAAGTTCGTATATGTAAGACACAGTGCAGGCCTATTGTCTGTATCACACTATGGAGCTACAGAAGTTTTACTTCAGTCGTGTGGTCTAAAGCACACTCGTTTTTTTAGTAATTATGATTTGATTTCCGTGTTTTAAAGTAATACAACTACGTATTCACCCTATACCTACGTACCCTTCGAAACCCGGGTGGTCATATATGACCGCGAAATGTATGGGAAAGCGTATATAACGGGTTCTGACTGCTTGGCGTATGGTTTCAATATTTTTGCACATTCTGTCATTGACATATTCTCTCTAATAGTACTGAGCCAAAACTTGCCATTCGCCTTCAAAAATATCTGACGAAGGTGTATCATACACTCACCAATCTTTTTTTCTTTGTGTATTTACAAAAATATATTACGATACCTACATATTACCAAAGTACCTAATATTTTCAGTTTATGAACCGACTATACTCGTTTTTTATAGAGACATCGAATTTTATGCGGTAGATGCCCGATGGGTTGGCGTAAATGACATACAAAAAGTCGTATTTTTGCCGTTGAGAACCCTATGTTTCTGTGATTGAGTACGTAAGAGGGATTCGGAAAGATCTCCCTGTCTTTCTTATAAATAAATTACTAGTTTTCGTACGAGAGAATATTGCAATAGACTATATACTTTGCTAGTTTTGCTAGCGTGTATCTTCTTCTTCCTAGCGTTATTCCGTTTCCTAATCCAATAGGATCGGCGGGATCCGCTACCTAAGCCTAAAGGTTTGGCGATGATACTGATTTTGATATAGAGCGACTGCTCTCAGACTATCACAATTCAGAGAAAACCAGACCTTTGTTGACGAGCTTGGTGGCGCAGTGGTGAAACGCGCTGTTACGCTACTTTGACACCAACGCTCGTGGGTCCGATTCCCACACAGTACAAACATTTGTGTGCATTAACATGTCTGTTTGTCTGGGTCTGGGTGTTTCCTATGTATAATAAGTATGTATTTACAAAAAAATGTATTTACGTATGTTTATCAGTTGTCTAGTACCCACAACACAAGCTTCGCTTACTTTGGGGCTAGGTGGTGCTGTGTAATTTGTGCGACAATATTTATTTATTTATTTGTTAGGTTTGGTCACACGTCTATCTCTTTTTCTTGGACGTACGGGTTTCCTCACGATGTTTTCCTTCACCACCGAGCAAGTTACAAATACGTACTCTTAGTGGGGTCCAAAAGACCCGAAATATTTCTTTTACACAGATTACTACACACTACTTTTACTCGTTTCGACTTAGTGTATATCGCACTATTTCGCGACTCCAACTCAAGGACTTAGGGAGGTTCGAGCCAAATGGCTCTATTCTGTCAGCTTAGCTAACTGTCCAGATCGGCGCGGGCAGAAACCAGGTCCGTAGCCGGGCAGCAGTTTGGCTAGTCAGGATAACGACTTGTATTGGAGATTGTATCGATTATATAGGCATAATATTGCTGATCTGTTATTTCCAATACTATAGTTATATTGAAGCAACCTAAGTTAAATATATTGCTTATACAGGGATGTGACAGTACGTAAATCTGCAAACACAAATTTGGTGGTACATCTCGTATTCAAACCGCAGATCTGCTGCTAGCTTGCATAAATCAAGTTTATCATGATATGACCTTTACAACGGGTTGTCTATCCGATTGTTTATGTTAACCTGTGGGTTGATTATGTACCTAACATTTTCGATTGATTGGTCGGCATTGTTTTAGCTAGTCAATACTGCTTTATTTTTTATACCACTAAGGTGCGGGCAAAATCTGCCAGATAGTAAGTAGGCCATAGTAATCATGGGCTACGATCACTCCAATGCCATTTGTATGGGCTACTCAGGTGGGTGGTATAACAAGCATACGGCCTACCTGATGTAAAGTGCCTATTAACGTTTGCGATATATTAAGTAACACTCGCGCGATGCCTCCTCTCCTGCTTACACAGCAACTCCTTGGGAGTTTACTGGTGACCTCACTCACACGCAGGAACACAACAACCCTCTAGGGAGTTGTTATTTGGCTGCGATTTTCTGTGAGGTGGAGGTACTTCCCCAGACGGGCTGCTTTGATGTGCCCTACCTCTCTTAAAACATCCAGACCAAGACAAACAGGCATGTTCATGCACACAAATGTTTGCGTTGTGTGGATATCGAACTCACGAGCGTTGGTGTCAAAGTCGCGTCATTCACGACTGAGCTGCCCCCACATTGGATTATACATTCCAACATTCGGTTGTACACTCATTGACACTTGGAATACAAATGGCATGTTTTGTGCGTTGCCGACCCTGCGGAAACCCCGTCACGCATTTTTTTAAAGAACTACCCCTTTTTTAACGAACTTTACAGAAGATGCTGTAGGTCCTTGGAAAAACTTAGCTTTTTTTATACAAGGTCGGGAGGCATACATGCATATGGCCCACCTGATGTAAAGTGGTTACCGTAGCCTATGAACGCTTGCACTTACAACACAGTAACACTCGCGCGATGCCACCTCTGCTACTAACATAAGCTATTTTTTAGGAGCTTACTGGTGACCTCACTCAGTCGCAGGAAAACAACTGTCCTCAAGGGAGTTTATATTTGGCTGCAGTTTTCTGTGAGGTGGAGGTACTTCCCCAGATGCTTTGATGCGGCCGGCCTGTCTTAAAACACGCAGATCTCGAATTCGAACCCACGAGCGTTGGTATCAAAGGGGCGTTACTAACCATTGCACTACCGCGCTCGTCTAAATCTAGCACGAAGTTCATTCTCGGCGGCAAACTTCTCTGGAACCTCACAGTACGCGACCATTGCGGTTCCAGTGAGTGAGTGTGGTTAAAGAAACCGTTGACATTATAACGATCAACTCCTCGGAACTCAATAGTAACTGTTTTTTTTTTTGGGTTCCGTACCTCAATAGGAACCCTTATAGGACTACTTTGTTGTCCGTGTGTCTGTCTGTCTGTCTGGACGGGTGGAGCTATCAAGCTGAAATTATTAGCATTATTAAAAATCCCTTCGACCAGTGAAAAAATCAAACTTCTAAGTCAACAATCAAAATATACTGCTGTTCATGCCTCGTTTTTGGGCATATTTTGACACTCGCAAGGGAACAAATCCTATCCCATTGACCTAGAGTCATGAATTTTGGTAAGAAGCAATGTCATGTAGCACAAGTAAAGGATAAAATCCGAGAACCGTAAATTTTAGTTACTAACAAAAAAAAATTTGCGAAAATATTTTCTTAGGGAACCCTTAATGTGGGGGTCGCACTTTATGGCTTTAAATAAATGAGTTATTGACCCACATTATTTATTTTTTTATTAGTACAAATAAAAACATGTACAAGATAGTACAATGGCGGAATTAACTTTAAAACGCCATGACTTGAGAGAAAAGGCAATTGTATTGTTCCGTACAACAAAATGGCTGACTCCATTGTCCAAAAGTTCAAAGGCAAGGTTTATCTACTATAAAATCTGTTGAAGGCATTGTACCTTCGAGATATCGAAGAATTCCAGCGGAATAAAACATTTCCAAGTCAACGATTCTTGACTGAGATAATACAATGAATATTTCAACTACATCTCTTAGAGAAAGTCTATAATAAACTTTTAATGTGAAATAAAAACATGTTCATCAATTAACGAGTAAAAATAGAACTATGGAAGCTTTATACTACTAAGGTGGCAAACAAGCATACGGCCTGCCTGATGGTCATCGTAGCTTACGGACATTGGCAACACCAGGGGTTTCGCCCATGCATAGCTGAGCCTGTAAAAACCTCTTCGCGTCATTCTTGAAGATCCCTATGCTGTAGTCCCTTGGGAAAACTTCGGTTTGTAGCTCATTCCCCGACTTTTTTGAGAAGTTTTCCGAGGAAAACTGCTCCGAAACCGCACAGTACGCGACCATTTTGTTTCCAGCGTGCGAGTGTGAACTTCCCGCCGTCGGCGAGCGGTGCGGTTATATAAAAATGCAAAAAACCCGTAGTACAATCGGTAAAACACATAAAGGGAGGCAAAAATCTCCATAAACTTAAGGGTTCAATACTGTGTGTAAGCTTAGGATCGTCTACACATTCTTACAGCTCGTCTCTGAACCGAATCACACTGTCCAAGCTGGTATCCAGGTGCTCCCACCCAAAAGTGGCTGCAGTACTACATGCGAATGAAACCTGAATTTAGAACCATGAAGGAAATAATCAACGGATAACCGATCAAACGAAATTGCTTAGCAAATCTACTCACCGCTACGGATCGGCTAGTAAAATACAATGCACAGCTCTGATTGGCTCATTCACGGATGAAAATCGCATCACTTATGGGCTTATTGGTTAAAAATGCTCACATTGATCAGTAGGCTAGAACAGCTGAGATATTTAAGCTCTAAAACACTACGTTTTGATGTATGAGGAGTGTCTATATACGCGGTCAAATGGTTTATTGATTTGTGGTTAGAACTAAGGTGACCTAAATAATTTAGATTAGATTTGAGAAATATATCATGCAAAATTAATGTATCTTTACAATCCCTTGATTAAAAAGAATTGACATATTGTAGATTTGTAGCCTAAACTCTTTTGTACAGCTTAGGATCATCAGACTGACCAAATGATTTAAGTGAATGACCAAGGTACAGGTACCTTATTAACATAGATTTACATTTTTTCTCATCTAAATAGCGAAGGGGACGCGTTTTAAGATCGGTTTACAACAAAGTTACATAAATTTTCAGTTAGGTTACCTTAAGTTCTATGTGTGCTGCTATGTGATGCTTACTGTATATTAGCGAATGATTTACTGGTGAAAGAATTTTCCCCAAGTGTCCCAGCCAGCGACGATGATGCGAATGCACACTACAGTAAACCTATATCTATATTTCTAATTTGTTTATGTTTACAATAATGTTTATCTATACATATTAAAAAAATCGGCCAAGTGCGAGTCGGACTCGCACACGAAGGGTTCCGTACCATTATCTATAAAAACGGCAAAAACAATCATGTTTGTTATATGGGAGCCCCCCTTAAATATTTGTTTTATTTTAATTTAATTATTTGTTCATAAAGTGAATATATAACTAAATATTCTGTGAATATTTCAAGCGCCTACCCATTGCCGTTATCAATATCGAGCAAAAATGAGCAAAAAAATCACATTTGTTGTATGGGAGCCCACTTAAATATTTATTTTATTATATTTTTTAGTATTTGTTGTTATAGCAGCAACAGAAATACATCATCTGTGAAAATTTCAACTGTCTAACTATCACGGTTCATGAGATACAGCCTGGTGACAGACGGACGGACGGACGGACGGACAGCGGAGTCTCAGTAATAGGGTTCCGTTTTACCCTTTGGGTACGGAACCCTATAAACGAAGTCCCACGCATGTTCGCCATAAACTCAAATACTATTGAACGGATTTTCATGCGGTTTTCATTTTGACCAATGGACAGAGTGATTCTTAAGAATGGTTTAGGTGTATAATTTGTTAAGGTATTTCTATAAATCGGTGATTGTTGAAAATATCGGAAACGTCAAGTCACCTGAGGTATAATATGCTCTACTACCCGTGCGAAGCCGGGGCGGCTCGTAGTAGTGTTAGTAATTTTTCAATAAGCGATTTTTGTCACAGTAGGGAAGTCAAATTTAATTTTTTGTAATTTATTTTGGAGTATGTGAGAGCCTTTAATAAAGTGAAGACATACTTCACTTTATTCATTGACGAAAATTTCGCATGTAGGTAGAAGTAATTAAATTTATTCAACTCATAATTACAACACATTTTTTGTGCAACGTTGGAAGCCATACAAGCAATCGGCCCACCTGATGTAAAACGGTTACCGTAGTCTATGAACGCTTGTAATACATACGCTCGCGCGACGCCTCCTCTGCTGATAACACAGCAACTCCTTAGGTGGTTACTGGTGACCTCACTCACACGCGGGAACACAATAAACCCTCTAGCGAGTGTTACTTGGCTGCGGTTTTCTGTAAAGTTGAGATACTTCCCCAGGCGAAATTGCTTTTATGCGCCCTACGTCTCTGAAAAACACCCAGTAGAAGGTAAACAGACATGTTCATGCACACAAATGTTTGTCATGTGTGCGAATCGAACCCACGAGCGTTGGTGTCGAACTAATGTAACAGTGCGTTTCACCGCTGCGCCACCGAGCTGGTTAAAAAATAGTTAAATGTAATTACCACCACCACCACATCAACCCTTACTCATCCCACTGCAGGGATACTGGTCTCCCTTCAACCTAAGGGGCTTAGAGCATACTCCACCACGCTGCTCAAATGCGGCTTGAAGGAGTCCAGTGTTTTCAAGCTGCCCGAGGGCCCCTGACTTAGCTTAACGACTCTCATCTATCAACAACAATCGGGACTGACGGCTTAATATGCCATCCGAAGCTCGGAGAACTCGAGATAGTCCCATCCATAGATAGACTGCGGTCGACCTTGCTTAACCTGCGTGTTCGGTTAGAATGACACGTGCAACGGCGCAATCAAGCTCATTACAAATTAGTTACATATAATGAAATATATTCAAAACACAAAATTACATATACTTTTAGCCATCGGAAGAAGCCCTCGACGTGGCTTATCTACCGATAGGTACCTTTATAAACTGACATTGGAATACAATATAAAAAGTTTAGTCCGCGTACTGGTACACGCAGTACGGAATGATTCGCCACTAGATGTAAACTACACAACAGATATCTACTACCTACCATTTACCAATCTATTAGAATTGGCGGAATCAGATAACTTACCCTTAGGATTTGGCGGAGTTACTGACTTTGGTTACACGTGTTTCGGAATACAATTTCTCGAACGTACGTTGTTTTCCTTAACAAACGAGCAAGTGATAAATACAAATATGTATAAATCCCAAATCACGAATTTAGTTGAGCATCATCACACGAGAATTCGAACAAGGGGCCAGTAGTTTGATAGATTCCTTCTCTACAAAGCTATCCATTATTAATACATTTAACAACTGTAATTTCTGATTTCTCGGTATAAAAACTACGAAAATAAAGGGTGACGGAATCGAAGAATATGTTTTTTAACAGTTTTTGATCATTCAATCGGAAGTCACGATACGAGGAATAATAAACCTGTTATTACATGTACCTACAAGTTGATCGATTACATATAATACCCGATCTATAAAACCTGATCGTAAGTAGCCTCTCTTTAAAATTGCAACTCCCCCATAAGGTCTCCCTAAAAACAGACACAATCTCTTTTTTATACAAAGTTGATTATTGACGACGTTCTAAGCGCGTTCGCTTAATAAATTTTCAATATAGAATCGAATTCCGCTGTTAATATTTAATACGAAACTTCTGCCGACACGTGTTTAATTGAATTTCCCTTGTCAGCTTAAGGGATTTTAAATGACGACATTCCGTTCAATATTTTAATATTCACGAGTCTAGCCATGTACGTACGTCACGGTTTATCAACCTTCTGTCAATGTTCCCAATCTAATGGGATCTACGTACACTGCCGAAATTATTTGGTAGAATTTCTGCGACTGAGTTTACGTTCAGTGACAGAGCTTGAATTTAACAAGAATTTACTTTACTACTTATGTTATGTTTACGTTTTCGTCTACAAATTAATAGGAGTTAAAGTATAAAATTGCAGTTTTATAGTAAAGATACTTTAAATTGACATTAAACCTTCATGGTGTGAGATTTTCGAGTGAAACTTTTTTTCACATGATACCTATGAGGGTTTTCTTTTAAAGAATGTGCAACATTGGATTTTTGAATCTCAATTGTCTTTTTTATTCAGCTTAGACGGGAAAATTGATACTCAAAAATCCGAGTAATTTTTAAAAACGAGTTCCGACGCGGAGCTAACGCGGCAGATACGGCTCGCAATATCAATGCTGTGTTTGGAGAGGAGACTGCTAATGAACGCACCGTTCGTTTTTGGTTTAAACACTTTCGTACTGCTTCGTAATGGAAACTTCGACTTGAAGAACGACCCACGTGGAAGACCGCCCACACAGGTGAATAACGCTGAATTGATGGAGAAGCATTAGCGGCATGGTTTAACGCTACTTTACCTACAATATTGACTCATTTGCATCAAATCAAAAAGATAAAAAAAATGTGATAAATGGGTGCTCTTGATTTGATTGATATGCCGAAAGAAACGCGTTTTGAAACTTGTGTTGTACAGAAGTGAAAGAATATTGGATCGAATTGTGACATTTTTACGATAACTGTAAGTGAAAAATGCAAATGGCTGACCCCAGGTCGGACGCCGCAACAGTGCTAATGGCGAAACTGGCAAGCAGTCAGAACCCGTTACATACGTTTCCCATACGTTTCGCGGTCGTATACGACCACCCGGGTTTCGAAGGGTTAAACAGCCCCGACTCGTGAATCGATCTTCACTATTATTGCTCCATGAAAATTAAAGACCTCACACTGCACGAGAAACCGTTGTAACTCTACAGGAGCTGCAGTTAGAAACCATGCGTCATCCTCCGTGCTCCAACTGACTACTATTTTATTCGTGATTTGTACAATTTTTTACGTGGTAAAAAAAATTCTTCCCAGGAGGCAGTACAAAATGCTTTCACACAGTTTGTCGAATCTGGATCCCCAGCGTTCTATCGCAAAGGAATAAATAAACTTTCGATTGCAGCAATGTATAGATAATGAGGGTAAATTATTTTGATTAATTAAATATGTTACATCTTAGAAAAAAAAGAGTTTTAATTTTTCAATACAAATCAGCAATTTCATACTTTAACCCCTAATATTTAGAAAATACTTTTAAACACCGTCTTTCTTCATATTTTGGTTTTGTTTAATATCAATTTTTCTTTACCGAGTGCAGTGGATAGATCTGACATTGAACAAAAAACTTTTGAAAGAAAATACTTTTGACTAAAACGTGAGGCCATATTTGTTGAAATTAACGTCATTGAAAAAACAACTATATAAAAAGCTCAAGTGAAGTCGTTTTACAATATTCTATATATAACTTCACGCCAAATCCCTTACGGAGTAAGCAAAAAGGACAAAGCGCCACATGACTCGATCCTTACAAACCTCACTCGCTTCTTTAACATTAATCGCTCATCTTATGCACGCTCGCCGATTTCCAAGACATCACCTTCTGATAAAACACGATCAATTTAGTCACGGTAAGTAACGACTAAAATTTTGCGCAACGCTCGCATTTCGGCTTCATGTATCCCACTTTAAAGCTCCCTCTGCAATACGCAGCTCTCGCTTTCATAAGTAAGCGATGGCACCAACGTTTTACAAATTTATTAAAATGTTTTTACTCTTAGTTTTTAAAACTTTGAAAATACTTCATTTGTTTCACAACTTACAAATTATATTATAAATCAGGCATTTCAGTTATAGTGGAGTCATACGGCATTTTTTTTTTAATAACTACCGGTTAGGCTGTAGGGAAAAATATAATAACAAAAGGGCCCCAAATTACGTTTGTCCACAACTTAACCCCCCCCCCCCCCCCCCCAACCTCAATAAATAAAAATTGAGAAAATAACTTATACCCGTCCGACCACCGATCCACCTATGTAGTGTAGGTGACTAAAACATCTGTCGTCTTCGGTAAGATATTATGACACTTGTAAACCATGTTAGAACTTTTAAAGAGATGTAGGGTGCAACAAAGCAGCCCCTCAGGCAAAGTACGTCCGCTTCACAGAAAATCACAGTCAAATAACAACTCCCTAGAGGGTTGTTGTGTTCCTGCGTGTGAATGAGGTCAGCAGTAAGCTCTGAATGAGTTGCTGTATTAGCATCAGAGGTGGCATCGCGCGATACTTAATGTGTTAAAAGCGTTCATAGACTGCGGTAACCGCTTTATATCAGGTGGGTCGAATGTGTCCCTCTCGATGTTGTATAAAAAAAACTTATATGATGCTCTGCAAACCATTTGAACACATGCATCGATCTTATCGTGTATCATCTTCAGCACACCATTGGAGCTCCCTGGCAACCTCCGCACAATCCAGGCAGACTTTTTGCGCATGTACGTTAATATGTATATCTTCACGCCAGGTCCCTTGCGGGGTAGGCAGAGAGAACCGAGCGCCATAAGACGCGGTCCTTACATACTTCACTCGCTTCTCTAACATAGCTATTTTCACACAGCTATTTTCACGCACGCTCGTCGGTTCCTGGGGCTCCTGACATCACGCTTCTTCTGATAAAACACGATCTATTTGGTCATGGCAGGTTAGTCTTGGCCTTCCTCGGCTCCTACATCCTTCCACTATTGCGCAGGCTGGTCTAAAAATCATCTACACCAGCACCCGCAAACTTATCTGTTGCGCTACAGAAGCGAAGAATCACCAATAGGGTTCTGAAGACAATATTATACTGGACCCGCAGAACATTGAATATCTTTTGTTTATACAACCTTGGAAGGCACACAAGCATACGGCCCACCTGATGTAAAGCAGTTACGGCAGCCTATGAACGCTTGCAATACTGTAATTATCACTCGCGCTATGCCTCTTTGCTTATACAGCAACTCCTTAGGAGCTTACTGGTGATTTCACTCACACGCAGGAATACAACAACCCTACAGAGAGTTGTTATTTGGGTGCGGTTTTCTGTGAGGTGGAAGTACTTTCCTAGACGGGCTGCTTTGATGCGTCCTACCTCTCTTAAGAACATCCAGACCAAGACAAACAGACATGTTCATGCACACAAATGTTTATCCCACGGTTATGAGGTCTTCCAACATCATGACACATAGGCCTGCCCTACTCCGCGCGCCGCGTCACAGCGGCAAGAATTTATAAAAACTCTATGCACTAGCATTGTTATTGGCGTTACTTAGTTCTTCTTCCATTAGGATTAGAGGGGTCCGCAACTTAAGCCTAAGGATTTGGCAAAGATACTGATTTTCACATGGAGCGACTGCTGTCAGACCTCAACAACCTAGAGGGAAAACCAGATATTTCTTCGGTTAGGTCACACGTATTTCGAAATATATTTTCTTGGACGTGCCTTACGATGTTTTCCTTTACCGAACCATTGATGTTAATTAGTACGTGTAATCTAGCATGATAATCTACACTAGTGAATATATAAATACATGTTGTCCATATGAAAGAAAATTTATTTCTTCTTTAATTACATTTAAATATGCCATGTACGATATAGATATATGAACATTAATTTATGTCTCCTATTAATTGTGTCTGAAAGCGACTGTAAAAATTAATACATGAATACATTATCTTTATACAAATTTGTGAATTACTTTGTCTTACCTTCCTCATAGGTTTAGGTTAAATCAGGTGGAGTAATTTCTTTCTTTTATCTATTGTTTTTGAAAGAGACGAAATTATTGACTTCCTGGTTTTTGGCCCGCAAAACTACTCGAACTCACGCCTGGCACGCAGACTAGCCGCAGATCACCTTGCCTGAAGTCTCCCACCTCCTCTACTCCACCACACACATAATTGTCACTAGGTATCCAATTAAAACGTGGTTTTAATTATATATTGTATGCTAAAAGTTCTATTTGTCGTGAAATTACTACTACACCTGCACAATACCTGGACAAATTACGGCGGCTGAGTCATCGTACGCTCGAATACATAATACAACACGGCAAATCGACTCGTACCATAAATTCGCACCCAAGGGATATTATCGCTTTATTGTCGCTAAATTTTTGCTACTAACATGGTACTGGAAAGTGGATTACTCGGCTTGTCTCCAGAAAATTACAAGTTGGGATCAATTGTTTACACTTCTGAGGCATGTTCATAATATTTTGATGCGGTATTCGTTGAATTGGAGCATTTTTTAAGTACCGTCAAGAGGAGCTTACCTACTTATAAACCCACTCACTCGTTGGAATACAACAATCCTCCAGGCAGTTGTTAGTTGACTGCAGATTTCTGTGTGATGGATGTACTTTCCTAGTCAGACTGTTTAGATACGCTCTACCTCTCCTAAAAACAACCAGACCAAGACAAAGAGACATATTCACGCGCACAAAAGTTTGTCCTGTATGGCAATCGAACCCACGTGTCTTGTAGGGCTACAACTCAAAGCTGCTTCCAAAAATATTACTTTACGGAAGAAAAATCATCCATTGCTGAGAAGCGCTAGTAATTCTGCTACTATCCCATCAGACCTACTGGTAACCCTCACATTTCTAAGGTACCAAAAATTACGGAAATGCCAAGTAACATCTTATTCCTAGCAACACACCAACCATACTCTCTTAGTAGAGTACTTCTTAGTAGAGTTATCGTGTTTGCTTGACAAGATTGGCGGGGACCGCTACCTAAACCTAATGATTTGGCGAAGGTATTGATTTTTACATGGAGCGACTGCCGTCAAGTCTCCACAACCCGGAGGCAAAACTGGTCCATTATTAGGTTAGGTCGCACGTATTTCGAAATATAATTTCATTTATCTGTGCAAATAATTCTGCCCAGATTAATCGTACGTTTATATGACATATGGTTACATAGCAGCTGTTCATACGTCTGTGATTTCCTTTGTTCCACGGCTCCCTATACATTTGCATAAAATTTTAATACATAATATAACATGGCATACTTTTGTTTATCTATTTACGCATAACAGCATATGCATAATTTCTCTAAGCATAACATTTTGAAACACAATTTTATAGGCATACGCATAATAATAATGTACTTCGAGAAATGGTAAGTTTTGTAAATACATGGGGCACACTAAAAGTTTTGCACTTCTAGCTAATCGGAACTATTTGAATTTCGAATGTTATATTTTTTGAAACGTTGCAACCTACTTAGTAATAAAAAAAAACAATTGGCGGGAAATCATTTGTCAATTGTTTTTTATCACACATCAAAGTTCTACGTACGCAACGAAAATGGAATTGAGTCGAAAAGATTTTAGAGCGATGATTTTTTATGATTTTAAAAGTTCTCTCTCCGCAAGACTGTGCTGCTCGTCTTCAAAATGCTTTTAGGAGAGAAGCACCTTCTTTGAGCACCGTGAGGCGATGGTTTGCTGAATTTGAGAGAGGTCGAGTTTCTTTACATGACGAATTTCGTGAAGAGCGGCCTTCAACTGCCGTCAACGTAAATAATGTGGCTACTGTTAAGCGGCTAATTGAAGAAAACCCGCGGATTACCTATGAGACAATTCGAGAACTGTTGGGGATTGATATGAGCCAAATTCAGAAAATTTTACACGAAGAATTGAAGGTTCGGAAACTTAGTTGTCGTTGGATCCCTCATTAACTGACAGCGGAGCAGAAGCGGGCTCGCGTGGAATGGTGCTCGCAGATGCTACTGAAGTATGACCACGGACATTCTAATGCTGTTTATGACATTGTCACAGGAGACGAAACGTGGATTTATTGTTTTGAACCCGAAAAAAAACAGCAATCTTGTGAATGGGTGTTTGAAAATGAGAACAGGCCAACAAAAGTGAGGCAGGCGAGAAACGTTGGTAAAAAAATGATCGTGTTTTTTTTCTCAGCTACGGGTCCCATCTGCACAATTCCACTTGAAGATCAAAAGAGTGTTAATGCCGAGTGGTATTCTACCATTTGTTTACCCAGGTTGTTAGAAAAAGTTCGCGAAAGACGACCAAAAAGCCGCGTTCTCCTACATCATGACAACGCTTCTTCACACACGGCCAACAAAACAAAGTCATTTTTAACTTCCGAAAAAGTACAACTCGTTACCCATCCTGCGCATAGCCCCGACCTAGCACCCTGTGATTTCTGTATTTTCCCCAAAATCAAAGATTTGATGAGAGGTTTCACTTTTACCAACTCCGAGGAGGCAGTGATAGCGTTCAATCAGCACGTAGAAAACATGCCTTCAGATCTGTGGTCCACCTGTTTTAAAAAATGGTTCGTTCGCATGAAAAAGTTTAAAATGTAAAGGAGAGTATTTTGAAAAGCAATAAACATAATATTTTGGTTATAACATGTTGTTTTTTAAGTTATGCAAAACTTATAGTGTGACCTACGTAATAGTACTACATTACACAAATGATATTATATAGGCTAACAGGCATCGTCTAGTAACGTTATGCGAATTAAAATTATATTCCAAAACAAACTAGCCTAAAAGATAAAATATTTATATCATATTACTTCTATAGATTTTTCGCACCGCATACATTTCCACCGCGTTTATCCTGCTTTTAAGAAAGAAAGAAAGAAAATTATTTATTTATACGAAAACTCTGCCACGCATTTATGCATACACATTCATTTACATCGTATATAAAAAGAAATAAGCGCTGAAAACCTTCGAATCAGGTGACGAGCTCGGTCGTGCAGCGGTGAAACGCACTGTTAAGTTACTTTGTCACCAACGCTCGTGGGTTCCATTCGCACACAGGAAAAACATTTGTGTGCATAAACATGTCTGTTTGCCTTGGTCTGGGTGTATTCAAGAGAGATAGAGTGCATCAAAGCAGCCCGTCTGGGCAAGTACTTCTATTTCACAGAAAACAACCAAAACAAGCTAAGAAACTCCCTAGAGAGTTGTTGTGTTCCTGCGCGTGAGTGAGGTCACCAGTAAGTTCCTAACGTAAGATACCAACACAGTAGATAGAGATAATGTGTGGGTTATTTGACCGGCTCCTTACAACAGTTGATTATTTTTATTTCTTACTTTTATTCTTCATTTTATTTTGGAAGAATCCTTATTCTTCCAAAATAAAATGAAGAATGTCCTTTCACTAAGGAGTTGTTATGTTAGCAGCTTAGATGGCATCGCGCGAAAGATACTTAATGTATTGCAAGCGTTCGTACGCTACGGTAACCGCTTTACATCAGGTGGGCCTTATGCATTTATACCACTCGACGTTGTATAAAAAATAAACCTTATCTACATTACACATAGCTAAGAATAATCCTAAATTTGACTTGAAAATTTGAATTCTATAAAAAGCAGCGGTTAAATCGGTCCGTCAATTTGGAACGGCGGTAGGCTTTATTTTATACTAGGTGCTGCCCGCGGCTCCGCCCGCGTGGAGTCGAATAACGTAGCATATGTGTTAATTCAGATCATAATCTATCTATGTGCCAAATTTCATTCAAATCCGTTCAGCCGTTTAAGCGTGAAAGAGTAACAAACATCCATACATACAAACTTTCGCATTAATAATATTAGTAGGACTACGTCGGGAGGCACAGAAGCATGTGCCTCACCAGATGTAAATTGGTTACAGTAGCCATATGTCATATAAACGGACGATTAATCTGGGCAGAATTATTTGCACAGATAAATCCCCAAGATTTATCGTTACATACATAGCGGGCATTAGGAGCGCATAGATCGCATATGAATATTTAGTATTCCGTACTCGAAAGAGAAAACAGAGAAGCTCATTGCTGGCACTTTTTTGGTCTTTGTACATAGAATAAGCTTTGTTTATATGATAATGGTTACTGAATATCCTACTAATCCTACTATAATAATATATATATATTAATATATAATATTATGAATGTAAATGTCCGTTTGTTTGTTACGCTTTCACGCGAAAACTACTGAACCGATTATCATGAAACTTTGTACACATATTCTTGGAGGAAGTAAAATAGGATACTTTTTATTAAAAAAATATATATATACTTTATCAATGCGAGCGAAGCCGCGGGTAAAAGCTAGTTTCTTATAAATGGTAAAACATGAATACTTCATGTGCAACAAGCCAGCCTTATTAGATACTATCACTGCTCAGCCATGCAATTCTGTAAGAGCAAACATCCTTACATCCTCGGAAACATCGGCTGTTATAGCCTTGAACACAAAATTGCAATTCCTTAGTGTCGCTTTTCATGGTTGTGCGACACTAGCGCCGCAAGGCTGCGTTTGGAATTGGAATTCTACAAGGCTAACAGCCTCGCGTACGCTTACAGCCTTATAGAATACCAAATAAAAAGCCGTGATCGCAGTAGGCGATGTCAAAGCTGTGACATCTGTGATCACAGCGACGCACACAGCCATTACGAGTCGCTTAGAGAATTGCATGGCTGCTCCACAACACAAGCAAATTAATTAAGTGACGATAAAGATCACTGTTTAATGGTACATTAAAGAGTGATAAGCAGTATAATTCGAAGCTTTGGACTAAATGAACCGTCTATGGTCGGCAGTAAAAGTCCGAGAGATAGGAGTTTGCGGCTCAGCGAAGACGAGTCCTTGTGAATAGTCTATGATAATAAAAACAGCCGATTCTGGATAGGTAGGGTTTATATCCCTAATAATCCCGAATAAGAAAACCTGTACAAATGCGGAGACACTTGATGTTAAAATAGATTATTCCTAAACACGACTTTTGACGAGCTCGATGGCTCAGTCATGAAAGACGCGACTTTGACACCAACGCTCGTGGGTTCGATTCCCACACAAGACAAACATTTGTGTGCATGAACATGTCTGTTTGTCTTGGTCTGGTTGTTTTAAGAGAGATAGGGCGCATCAAAGCAGCCCGTCTGGGGAAGTACCTCCACCTCACAGAAAACCGCAGCCAAATAACAACTCCGTAGAGGGTTGTTGTGTTCCTGCGTGTGAGTGAGGTCACCAGTAAGCTCCTAAGGAGTTGCTGTGTAAGTAGCATAGGGGGCATCGCGCGAGTGATAGGCTACGGTAACTGCTTTACATCAGGTGGACCGTATGCTTGTGTGGCTCCCAACGTTGTATAAAAAAAACACATGAAAACTAAACATTAAAATGGGATATTTTTATCAATTCCTGATATTAATAATTTTCTTAGATATTTCTATTCATATGTATCTGTCTTCACGCCAGGTCTCTTGCGGGGTAGGCAGAGCGATCCTAGCGCCATAAGACTCGGTCCTTACACACTTCACTCGCTTCTTTCACATTCATACTCGTAGCTCTTTTCATGCACGCTCGCCAGTTCCTAGTACACCTGACATCACCTCTGATGAAACACGATCAATTTGGTCATGGTAGGTTAGTCTTAGTCTTCCTCGGCTCCTTCATCCTGCCATTTCGCATTGTATATCTAGTATATAGTCATTCTTTCATCCTGCATTTTTATACATGGCCGAACCAAAATAGCATGTTTTTTAGGGTTCCGTACCCAAAGGGTAAAACGGAACCCTATTACTGAGACTCCGCTGTCCGTCCGTCCGTCCGTCCGTCCGTCCGTCCGTCTGTCACCAGGCTGTATCTCATGGACCGTGATAGTTACACAGTTGAAATTTTCACAGATGATGTATTTCTGTTACCGCTATAACAACAAATACTAAAATATAGAATAAAATAAATATTTAAGGGGGCTCCCATACAACAAACGTGATTTTTTTGCTCGTTATTGTTCGATATTGATAATGGCAACAGGTAGACGCTTGAAATATTCACAGAATATTTAGTTATATATTCACTTTAAGAATAAATAATTAAATTAAAATAAAACAAATATTTAAGAGGGGCTCTCATACAATAAACGTGATTTTTTTTGCCGTTTTTTTAGATAATGGTACGGAACCCTTCGTGTGCGAGTCCGACTCGCACTTGGCCGATTTTTTTATCTTAACATCGATACTCTCTTTCAGACCAACTCTCCTTCTTACGTCATCATTACGAACGCGGTCAGCAAAATTAAAGTATTGTTAATACTATGTAATTTATTCTCCGGAGAAATTACGACTTAAATTTTTAGGAGACGTGTGAAATAATGATTTGATTTTTAATGTTAATTTTAACTGTGTGCAACTTGGAACCATGAATGGGCATCCTTTACCCGATGTTACAGATATTTTCATTACAATCGTTTGATATGAATGTGGAATAGATATGATTTTGGCATATTTGCCAAATGGAATACTCTGTTTCGTTCAGCCAATCTAGTACGAGTAGTAACTAAGATATCCTATTTTATATCCATTTTCTTTC
Organism: Pyralis farinalis; assembly: GCA_947507595.1. Lineage (NCBI taxonomy): Eukaryota > Metazoa > Arthropoda > Insecta > Lepidoptera > Pyralidae > Pyralis > Pyralis farinalis. The sequence goes on from OX382263.1 coordinate 8,370,628, forward strand.
GATTCTTTGAACTTATTTTATAAAAGTTGACGAATATCTAACCGTTGCTATTATTATATTAATAACTTTGTTGTAATATCAAATAGACAATTTGAAACAAAATTCTCATATTGCCAAGTTTTTGCGTTGCTCCGCTTCCCCTGCGGCGATCGCATCCGATGAAGCCTTTAAAGCATTCCCGGCTAAAGGCAGTCTCTAGGTGGTGTTTAGTCAGTAAGAATCTGACATAACTCGTTCGACCGTCAGAAAGAGTACTCATGAGTGTTTACCACCTCCCTCGCAACGAGTCCCAGAGGGAGCCCCTCAGTAGAATGACTAACACACGCTCGGGGTGGGTTAGTCCTTCTTTTGTGGGTCGTCGTGTTTCGTCGGGCGTAAAACAAAAACAAAACAAATTTTCCAAATTCTGGTCCGCTAAAAGTATCTATGTATCTATATCTTCATGCTAGGTCCTTTGTGGGGTAGACAGAGAGAACAGAGTGCTACAAGACGCGGTCCTTATTCACCTCGCTCGCTTCTTTAACAATCATAGCTATTATCATGCACGTATACCGCTTCGTAGGGCTCATGGCGTCACCTTCTGTTATTACATAACCAATTTGATCGTGGTAGAGGAGTCGTGTGCTCCTACACCCTTCCACTTTAAATGTAGTAGAATGAAATATACCTATGAGAAATAAAGAATAAGATAACATAATTTTTTTTTTTTTTAAATTTTAAACATGTCTAAATGCTCATGATAGATCAATGACAAATAAAGATAACTTTTATCTTTATATATCAGGTCACAGAATTGGGTTATTCACATGCAATGAAAGGGCCAATAATCAATCACTTGAATCTTACTATTTGCAACAAACAGATCAAGCTACAGACCCATGTACCGTATATCAGAGCAGTAAAGATGAGATTTACGTACCTCATCTGTACACACATATTTTAGTCTAGATCATTTATCTTATACAAAGAAAAGACGTCCCAGTTCGCTTAAATAAAACAGTAAAAGGAATCACCAGTTTTTCGCCATATTGTTTCACCTTTCGTGTTGAAATAGACTGTCTCGAGAGACGTGTGCTCGTCCGTTTTGTTATGGGTCCCTAAGGACGGAACCCGCATCGATCCCGCCTTTGTCAACGTAGGCCCGTAGTTTACTGCGATGCGATAGCAATTTAAAATGTTTTACATTCGCGTCAGCTATTTTTTATTTGATCTATGCGTACAACACGTGAACCATTTCGTACAGGTACTGCATTTACATAAACTTCAGCCACTGCTGCCCCTTAATCCAATTTTGGAATTAGGGGCAGCTTACTTAGTTGTGTGATGACGTATCTCCGTAACTGGTCACAAGCAATAGAGTTAGTAAGCTATCGTTCTAATTACATTCAGTTGTCTTTAGAGGTTCCACAAGGCTATATTTTGGGACCAATATTATATGCAGTGCACTTATGTAACGTTATTAGATGTTTTAAAAGTGCAAAATTTCTAATGTAGGGGTATGCTGACTACACATTTTTAATTAATATTATAATACATTACACTACTTTATTGAACACTACTATCATCACAACCGCATCGGCATTAATATTAGTATATGTAATTATATCTATTTTACAAGTAAAATAAATCTAATAAAATGTAGGTAATAGGTATTATTATATATATATTATAGTATATATATTATATATATATATATATATATATCATGTAAACCTAGGCCTTCAGAGCTGTATTTACATGTGCCTATACCGACCCCATACTAGAACACGGAGACAACGCGGCTTGAGTCGGGCGGTAGATGAAGCGCAGGAGCGGTACCCTACTGCAGAGACGTACTGTATTTGGAGGACTTTAACTCTCCCCACGACTCCTGGTTGGGATCCTTCATAACTAACCATGCAGGAAGGACCGCCCACGCGTTCGCTCTTTCACAAAGCCTGATGCAACCTACCAGAATATCAGACATCATTGGTCAGGCGCCCTCTACTTGATCTACCGGCCAACCTCCCTGATGGCTACCGGATTGAGATCAGGGTATCCCTGGGCACATCTGACAACTGCCTAGTGTCCAGCACAGTGCCAGACTCGGATCCATCACACAGGACATTAGCTCGCTCGCATGGGATTTTACCGCTTTTACCATGGTGAGTGCTCTGAAGAACTGTTTTCCCTTATCCCACCCTCTCCGTTCCGTCATAGAACCACACGTGCAGGCTTACAATGTCATCATTCCACTGTCGAGAACATATCTTCGCGTACAAAAAAGTTCGATAACTCCTATCACTGTCGTACTATTAAAAAGAAAGGAACGCCTTGCCGGCACATGTGTTGTCTCCTTCTTACAACATGGGATCCTTCAAACGAAGCGTGAAGAAGCACCTCGCGGGGCAGCATGGCAGCGTCATCTAACAGGACACTGTAGTCTTTTGATATCGACATATTTTAAATCGACATTAATAAATACATATGTTATACAATAAATTATAATTAAATATATCACATACATACAATTTGTCAAATTGATATATATACATTGAATAAACATACACAAAATAAATAAAACGGATGAGACTAGGGAAAAAACAAGAAAATAATGCAGATTACGTAAGAGAAAGATAGTAAAGTTTGATGTGATGTTTGAAGAATCGAAGTGATTGAGCATTCCGGATATCGAAAGGTAAAACATACATAAAAATATCTGCTTTATAGAACGAGTATATAAGCCGCTTGTCTAACATTGATTATATGTAATAATGTTACTCGTCGTACGTCAGAATCGTCCTTGAATAGTGTAGCATTATATGGAACCCTCATTATATAACACATTTTGATAACATAGAAAATACTAAATCTAAATATCCATCATTATCATCATCACTTCAGCCGTAGAACGTCTACTGCTAAACATAGATCTTCCCCTTACACTTCCACGACGATCGGTCTTGTGTTACTTGCATCCATCGGCACCCTGCAGTGTTCGTGGGTCCATCGTGTTAAGGGGCTGTCATATTTTGCGTTTCCCGGTTCGTGATCGCCATTCGAGAACTTCTCGGCCCCAACGACTAGGTTCTTCTAGCTATTATAGGTCAGCTACTGCCGCTTTAGCTTACTAATCCTTAGAGCCACATATGGTAACTCTCAGTGGCGTGCACAGAGATTTTTGACAGGGTAGGCAGAATTTTTTTAATGCTATTAACTTACCAAAAAATACAGAATGTTGATTTTGGTTACCCAGTCTTGTGGAAATAATGATGTATGTGATCACTTGTTTTTTTTTCACCGAACACTACACACACCACATGAACAACTTTCGCAGTGAATATCATCCATATTTATCAACTTTAAAACTTTAAAATCTTATTTCGTCTGCTACCAGTCAATCGATTCTAAACAAACACAATGGCGGCCGTTTTAAAATCAAAATAAAATTTAACATCAATTTTATACGAAAAAAAGAAATGGCAATATCTTTCACTATAATTATATGCAGCAAACTACTTTTTAAAATAGTTACGTAGCAATGCTCGCGACACTTCGGTGATTTACGTTATAGTTCAGCTGAAAAGACATTGTCTATACTTTACGATTGTGTGCGTTATTTGTGTTATTGTGGGCAATGTAATTATAGGAATGCACACTACAGTATTTGTATTAACAACACGGCACACATACGTAAATTTAGACAGAAATAGTTAGTGCCTCTGCCGTAAAAAGCTGCCAATGCGGCGCTAGTGTAGCGTAGCGCCTAGCTGCGATTTGAATATGACTAGCGATGACTTTAATAACTTACCGATACCGATAGATGGAGCTGTTTTTAATTTTTTGTTTTTGATACGAAATATTACTTAAAAACTATGTTTAAGAATGAAACATCGGATGGTATTTATTAAATTGATAGGGTAGGCAATGTCTTTTTGCCTATATGGAGTGCACGCCACTGGTAACTCTAGTTCTACTAATATGAATTAATTCCTGGGTCTAACTTTCTTAAACGCCACAATTTTGAGAATAATCATATAACTTCCTTTTAATATAACTTACTTCCGTTTACGCGTTACAACGTAGTCACGTAAAATCACAGCCGTGTCCACAACACAGCCAAGCCCCGTTTTCTTGCAATTTCCCAAACGCTACCCATCTGAGTTGGATTAGACGAGAGACCTCCTTCTCGAAGTTCACCTTTTTTTTATACTACGTCGGGAGGCATACAAGCATACGGCCCACCTGATATAAAGCGGGTACCGTAGCTTATTAACGCTTGAGATATATTAAGTATCACTCGCGCGATGCCTCTATTTCCTTGAACATCGATTCTACCATGATCATTATATCATCGGCAAATCACTCACTCTCACCTTAAATAACGTCTTTCTATCTTACGCCTATCTACAATTGTATAGATTTCGTACTCGGGGTCTGTAATCGGACCAACATGGTCGTTTCATATATACTCGTCAACACATCGATATAAAAAAAAACTTAATTTCTTTTTTTTTAACTTGCTTCAGATTAAATTAGTATTGGAATCCTATTTTAAGCTCGATGTACCAATGCGGCACCGCTGGAAAGAATGCAGTTACAGCTGTAGCACAGCCCTGTAGGCCGATTCTACTAAAAATCTGCAACTACACTGCACTGCCATGCAATTCTCTAAGCGACTCGTAATGGCTGTGTGCGTCGCTGTGATCACAGATGTCACAGCTTTGACATCGCCTACTGCGATCACGGCTTTTTATTTGGTATTCTATAAGGCTGTAAGTGTACGCGAGGCTGTTTGCCTTGTAGAATTCCAATTCCAAACGCAGCCTTGCGGCGCTAGTGTCGCATAACCATGAAAAGCGACACTAAGGAATTGCAATTTTGTATTCAAGGCTATAACAGCCGATGTTTCCGAGGATGTAAGGATGTTTGCTCTTACAGAATTGCATGGCTGCACTGCACGCAGCGCGGCGTGTGTCAAAATGCGTACATTTTTAGGTTTCGTCAAGCGGTCTGACAACAGCGAAGTTTAACGAAATGTCAAGATACTGATCTTTACATGAAGCGCCTGCCGTCAGACCTCCACAAGCCTTTTTTAGTTCACATGTCTTTCGAAATATAATTTCTTGGACTTGCGGATTACCTCACGATGATTTTCTGTGACCAAGTGATAATTACAAATATTTACACAAATCCGAAGTAACGAATTGAGTGGTACAATCCAGAACTTAAACCTGGGACCGGTTGGTCAATAGCCCCGATTTTTATCCACTGGATTATCACTGACCCAATTAATTAACAACGTGTAATATTACCTAAAATACGGCGCTGAATAGCGGGTAAATCCACTTTACAAACATTTTTTATTCAATTTACCCCTCGCTTTCATTCTTTCAATTGAATAAACTCAAATGTATGACGTAAATTGACAAATATTATTGACACTCAGAAGTAAGTATAACGCAGCTTGCTTCATAATTTCGGGATTTGACCATGATTGATGCCCATACTTTCGAAACTGTTGGCATCAACGACGGCTTTTATGCATCAACTTGACAAGAAGCCGGGAACGTATTTATACAGACAAACAAGTACTTGATGAATTTTGACACAGGGGTTTTCTGCTAAAACCCCTGTGACAAAATTCATCAAGTACTTCCGCTATAGTCGTATTTAATCAGATAGACTGATATGCCTTACCTTGACTTTAAATTGCCAAATCTAAACAGTGTGCAAATATATCAGAAGAGGAATCGTTGCGAAAGCCGTCGGTCACTCATCAGCTCATGATCTTCCACGGATAACTGGAGCACCATGTTAATCAAACTCCCCATTATGCTAGCAGGCAATGAGGTAATAACATAATTAATCGTTAATAGATGCAGGCGTTATTTTTCGAAAGTCAAATTTACATGCAATTTGATCTAACCTGCTTTGTGTGCTTCCGCCACCAATTAGTTCATGCGGCCTAGCGCCAGCCGGCACCCACCCACTACTGTTAGTAAATGCAACATGCCGACGCTGCCATGGCTGCTTCGGTAGTCTCTGCCTCAGCTGCTGCGGTCGTCCGCCATCTGGAATAGAAACCGCATGCCCCCACCACCACCGTCGCTGCCACGACTGGCCTGGTCGTCGCTGCGACACGTGTTTCGCCTCTCCATGCGGCATCATCAGGCGTTGTAGACGTTAATTGTAAGAATAACATGCTACAAGTGACAAATCCATCCTTTGTCTATGGTGTGTAAAATTTGATATGACTCATAGACAAAGGACATAATTTATCCCCCACTAATACATATCAAATTTTACACACCATAGACAAAGTTTTAAAACTAAATATTAGGGAACAATTAGAAATTAACAAACATAGAAATTCTAAAATTACTCTCATGAACAAACAGACTGACGTAAACAATTCCCCACTATTAAATATCTTTTCGCTCACACCGTCCACATCCACCGCCAACTTCAATTCAATATAAGGGACGGCACTGCGATGGATTTGTCACTTGTAGCATGTTATTCTTACGATTAACGTCTACAACGCCTGATGATGCCCTGTGGAGAGGCGAAACACGTGTCGCAGCGACGACCAGGCCAATCATGGCAGCGACGGTGGTGGTGGGGCATGCGGATTCTGTTCCAGATGGCGGACGACCGCCGAAGCCGAGGCAGAGACTACCGGAGCAGCCATAACAGCGTCGGCATGTTGCACATTTACTAACAGTAGTGGGTGGGTGCCGGCCGGCGCTAGGCCGCATGAACTAATTGGTGGCGGAAGCACACAAAGCAGGTTAGATCAAATTGCACATAATTAATCAATCTTTTTGGTTTCTAAATGCATACTTGCCGTGTTGAAGATAAGACTTGGATAGTGGATTACGAAGGTGCGAAATACATGCCAGTTTATGGCACAGCTCGGGAGTACATAAATTCAGTACCACTGCCGATATGCCGTCAATCGCAATGTTAAGAAAGAACAACTCCAGCCGGACATCTCGCTGTGCTATTGAAATTTACGGCATGGGGTTTCTACAACACGGGATAGCAAGTGTCAGGGTTCTCGTAGTCGTGGCAAGCAGAGTAGAGAAAAATTGGCAAGCGATCAACAAGCATAGCTTTCAAAGGAATCGCAATACATTCATAGCAATTTATACCGAAATCTAATTTTCACAGCAAAAAATCCAATCTGAATCATATTCGGCTTAGGCCGGAGCCCTGATTATTGCTGAACCGAGCCTGTAAAAAAGACGTATAGGGTTGGTACTTAGTAGATACACAAAAACTCACTCCAATGAATGGTCCAAGTTAAAAGCTTTACGTTATTAATACCAATTTGTGACGATTAAGGAAGGCGCTTGTCAAAGCAGCAGTGAATTTATTTCCTTTTTAACTGTCAGTCGTAATGTCACGGTCAAATTTATTTTATAAGGTACTAGCTGTCGACGGCGCGCGGGTCCCCTTTCTCATTTGTTTTCAAGTTTTTTACAGAATCCCTAAATATATCCGAATTAATGAAAATTAAATTAAAATTAAAACCCGATTCTGACCAATAATTATAACCATGATCATCACTATCTCAGCCCGCATTCATCCACTGTCGGACATAGGCCTCCCCTTTAGAGAGTCACTCGCCTCGATGGGGAAAGGGTGGAGCTATAAAGCTAAAATTAATATCAAATACTCAGGTCTGCAATCCCTTCAAGCAGTGAAACAACTTCTAAGATACAATCAAAAGTTACGGCTGTTTATGCCTCGTTTATGCGCATATTTTGATACTCACTAGGGAATCAAAACCTATAAGATACTTCCCGTCAACCTAGAATCTTGAAAATTGGAGAGAAGCAATGTCATGTAGAAAAGGAAAAAATTCGAAATCCGTAAATTTGTAGTTACGTCATAAAAAAACTCTTTAATTGTTTTGAATATGGAACGCGTTTATTGTGTAAAATGCTTCTTTCACTTTCCCGCCGTTTTACATATTTTTTTCGTTTTTATAATCAAATTACGATATGGAATAGAGTGTTAAAGAAAATAGGATTGCAGTGATTAACTTGCATAAAGTGTGTATGGAGCCGTCGGTCATATTCAAGACACTTCAAAAGCTTGGTATCAGCATTATGTTCGTCTATCGTACTATCTACAGATATACCAACACTTTCTCTGTTGAAGACCATAAATGATTGGGGCGACCGCGTGCTGTTAGAACTGCTACAACTACAAAGGCTGTTAATGATGAATTCTCCGAAACACCATTAGGAAACAAAAAATCTTATCGCGAGAAATGAAGATTCCCGCTAGGACTCTGACGCATATAATAAAACAAGACTTGAAGCTCGGCGCTTATCGTCGATATATAGGACATGCCCTAAATCAATCCCTACAGTTGAAGAGAGTAGATCGATCAAAACGCCTTCTATCCAGATGCGCAGGTGAAAGGCACAGAAATATATGAAAAAAATTTCAAGATTAAAGAACAAATAACAAGTGTATGCATACAGTTCTAAAGAAGCCGCTCAAGTGGTCGGAAAGATAAAACGTGGTCATCATCCTGCATCTGTAATGATTTGGTGCAGGGTGACTTATCAAGGTCACAAAGCTCCATTTTTGTGAAAAAGTAGTGAAGATTTCCAAAGTGTACCAAGAAACTGTCTTGAATCATTTTGCGAAGCCTCTCAGCAATATTCTTTTTAAAAATGTACCATGTACTTTCCAGCAGGACTCTGTACCTGGTCACAAAGCACGAACTACCCAAGCCTGGCTCGAAACTATTGTTCCGGACTTTATAAGATCTGAAAACTGGACCACGTCCCGCCCAGATCTGAGCACCTTAGACTACAAATTATGGTCAGTTTTAGAGGATATGGCCTGCTCGAAACAAGACACCGACATTGTGTCTCTTAAGAAAACTCTGGAGGAAGCAGTAGCTAAATTTCTTATGGAAACAGTGCGTGAATCGATAGATTCGTGACCATACAACAGATTAAAGGCCTGTAACAAAGCCAAAGGTGGCCATTACAAATAAAATCATTTTTGTAATTTTTGCTGAGACTTCCATAAATATGTACATATAAATATCTTTAAGATTACATTACTTCTTTAAAAAAAAACAGTTGAGAATGCGCAAGCTTGCATTGCCAGAAGAACACCTGGCTCGTCAATTATATAACAATTTTTTTTTTAAACTTTGTCGGCCATTTTGACCATGTTCCTTATGCTGTCAACGTTCGGCTGACGGGGTAGGTCGCTGATATCGTAGTGGACTGTAGGACTGTAGGATTCTTCGAATCGAAACTTCAAATTCTGGATCGGACTTTTTCTTTATTGTTCTCTGGCTTGTTGTAAGAGATAGGAACGGTGTTCCTGAACATTCTTATTCTACTTTTTTATGCTGAATCCGAATTTGAAGTCAAAATTCGAATATTCGAAAAAAACGCACACTCAGACAAACGCACAGATAAACATATAGATTTCATATGGGAACGGTGTTCCTGATAAATGCATATTCATTTGTAACAGAACTTAGGACGGACTAGTTACGCACTCGTGTATATTTTGCACCAACCAAATCCCAATCGCACTCATTGGCATCGAAACTTTTTCAATTATCTCGTACTTTATGTTCAGCACCGACTACACTAAAGGGCGCACGCCTTCGGAATGAGTAAGCAAAGATTTGCAAATGGCCAAGTTTAAGAGACAAGTTAAGACTCGGCCGCGAGTACTTTGAATTGTAGTTTAAAAGTTAGTAAACAATTGAAGGAAGTCCAAAACTCACCTACCATGGCCAAATTGGTCAAGTTTCGTCAGACGTTCATGTTAGAAGCCCTAGAATGTTGTTGCAGTGGTGAAACGCGCTGTTACGCTATATTGACACCAATGCTCCTGAGTTCGATTCCCACAAAGGACAAACATTTGTGTGCATGAGCATCTCTGTTTGTTAGTCTTGGTGTTTTTAAGAGAGGTAGGGTGCGTCAAAGCAGCTCGCCAGTCTGGGAAAGTACCTCCGCCTTAGAGAAAACCGCAATCAAAGTACAAGTCCCAAGACGGTTGTTATGTCTCAGGGTGAGTGAGATCTCCAGTAAGCTCCTAGAGAGTTGCTGTGTTAGCAGTTGCTAACACAGCAACCGTTGTTGACAAGGTACACTACCAGTTAAACTATACAGTTACTTACCATGGTCTTCCTGGTTGTTGAGTCGCCTTTTAACTCGTTTAATGGATGAAGATTCATCTCGGATAAAGGATGACTCGGATAAAGGATGTTTTAAGAGCTATCTCTCTTAAAACATCCAGACCAAGACAAATAGACAAGTTCATGCACACAAATATTTTCCTTCTGTGGGAATCGTACCCACGAGCGTTGGTGTCAAAGTAGCGTCATTCACGACTGAGCCACCGAGCTCGTCATTTGTTATTGGTGCAATAAAGAGTATTCCATTCTAAATATTACATGCATACTTACGTGTCAAGTATCCAGACGAGATAGTACATAACATGTGTTCTTCATTAGATGGGTATCCATTTAAGCAGGCTCAAGTTGTGTAGCGTCATGCCCCTATAACGTCGCGCATCTATTTCTGTGACGATCCCGCTCGCTCGCTTGGAAGAACCATGTGTTAGGCTTTCCTGCACCACTGGCTTCGATGAGAGACGTATTTTTGAAGTGAAAACTTCTTTAGCGGCGTTGTGCACTTTTTGGGATGAGTAAAAATGATACACTCGCGTCAGGACACGTGACCTTGACCGTAAGATTTTGGTGAAAAATAGAATTTAAGTTCGCTGCAGCGCTAAAACATTAGTTACCTCTAATTAAACAACTAAAACATGAAGCGCTAGATCGTTCATAGGGCATTATTTTCTTGCTACCAAAACGTTGTAAGCGTCATGAAATTCTTGGCGCTTACGCGGTTCCTTCAACGCAGTTTATCGACATCGCTGTTTGGTCCGCATGTTCAAGTTTTCACTTCTGCCGGCACTCCCGGAGTGTAACCCTTTTTTTTATACTACGACGCTGCCAATCAAGTATACGACCTGTGGCGCCTACCGTATTATACCTTAGTAATACCCGCTGCTACCGCAGAAACTCTTCAAAAGTTTACAATTAACTTACAGGATAACGTTTTTTTTATTCAACGTCGGGAGATATACAAGCATACTGCCGACCGGTAAAGCGGTTACCGTAGTCTATGAACGCTTGCAATATATTAAGTAACACTCGTGCGATACCACCACTGCTGCTAACACAGCAACTCCTTACTGATGACCTCACTCAGAGGAGCAGGAACACAACGACCCTGTAGGGAGTTGTTATTTCGCTGCGGTTTTCTATGAAATAGAGGTACTTGTAAGGGGTAGGGCTCAGTGCCCGGCTGGGGAAGAAGACCGCAGCCAAATAACATTCCCTGGAGACATCGGCCACTAACGGAAATTAATGATCGACGCCTGCAGCGGTTGTTATGTTCCTGCGAGTGAGGTTACCAGACAGGTGACGGTACGGACGGACGGTGACTATTTGCACAGCAAGCGTCTATAAGCTACGGTAATCGCTTTCCAACAGGCGGCCCGTATGCTTGAAATTCCAATGCCAATCTATTTGTATAAAAAAAAACACGTGTGGAAGTGAAAACTGGGTATGGCAGAGAGCATGCGCAAAATTCGACCGCGTTCGCAATGATAATGTCAGAAAGAGAGTGTCGGTGTTAAAATAAGAAAAGGCATGCTCCGTTAGTTCGAACATGTAGAAAGAAAGCAGAATGAAATAATGACGAACCAGACATAGAACAGTGAAAAGTTGTAGGAGTCAAGAAGACCAAGACTCACCTACCATGACCAAATTCATCTTGATCTAAGGTGATGTCAGAAGTCCTAGGAACTGGAACGTGCCATGAGAAGAGCTATGAATGTTAAAGAATCGAGCGAGTTGTATAAGAACCGTGTGCCTTCGGTTATCTCTGCCTGACCCGCAAAGATCCTGATGTGAAGATATAGATAGATAGACAGACTATTGTAGACCATTCTAGTAATTCCGAAAGTAAAATGTCAAATTTTGTGAATATCTCTACGTTCAAGGGCATGTGAGTCACATCTAGACAACTTTAAGGACATGGTAATGTATCTGACTGGATCTGTGAATGGTGTCTTTATATTTGTGAATGTAGTTATGACCGTGGATACCAAAATTTAAGGTTCTAGTTTTCTCCGAACTGCTAAAGAGCTGAAGCAATTTTTTTTATACGACGGCACAAAAAAAGTACGGTAACGTATTCATGCACATACGTATGTTTGTAAGTGTTTATTCCACCTTCACTTCTAAATGTCTAAATCTTTTTTTTTTTTTTTGTTACGTCGTAATAAAAAACAATATAGCGGATTATATGCTCCATATTTTATACACCCAAAAATGAATCTTCCAAAGCTATTGACGAATAATGTTTTTGAAAGGTGTTTAAAAGAATGTAGGTATATATTTTTTTTATTATAAGGCCTCACACACGCAGGAATATAACAACTGTCCGTGAAATTGTTATATGTCTGCAGTTTTCTATGATGTGACAGTACTTCCCTAAACGGACTGCTTTAATGCGCCTTATCTCTCTTAAAAACACCCAGACCAAGAGGAACAGACATGTTCAAGCACGCAAATGTTTATCCTGTGTGGGAATCAAACCTACGAGAGTTGGTGTCAAAGTAGCGTTATCGAACACTGTGCCACTGAGCTTGTCATTTAACATACACGAAAATTTTGACGAGCTCGGTGGCTCAGTCGTGAATGACGCGACTTTGACTTTGAGTTGTTATTTGGCTGCGGTTTTCTGTGAGGTGGAGGTACTTCCCCAGACGGGCTGCTTTGATGCGCCTTACCTCTCTTAAAACATTCAGACCAAGACAAACAGACATGTTCATGCACACAAATGTTTGCCTTGTGTGGGAATCGAACCCACGAGCGTTGGTGTTGCGTCATTCACGACTGAGCCACCGAGCTCGTCAAAGACTGACTACCTATCATAAAACTTATATATTTTTTATTCATAATGAATGCGGTGTAAACTTTTGTTACATACCACAAGCGAAACTTTCGGAAGCGTGGAAAATAGTACCGTCGGAGTGTAACTTTCGGGACATTGGAAACTAGTAGAGTTTCCAATGTCCCGAAATTTACGCTCCAACATCAGCAAAGAGCAAACTACTTCGGCTGATGCATTTTGTTGACATTGATAGTTTCTGTTGGGCAAGGCGTTCTTACAGGCTACTTACTCTTCTTTTTTGAGAGAGGTAGGGCGCATCAAAGCATACCGTCCGGGGAAGTACCTCCACCTTACAGAAAACCGCAGCCAAATCACAACTCCCTAGAGGGTCATTGTATTCCTGCGTGTGAACTCACGCGATGCCTCTTCTGCTGCTTACACAGCAACTCCTTGGGAGCTTACTGGTGACCTCACTCACACGCAGGAACACAACCCTCTAGAGAGTTGTTATTTGGCTGCGGTTTTCTATGAGGTGGAGGTACTTCCCCAGACGGGCTGCTTTGATACGCCCTACCTCTCTTAAAACATCCAGACCAAGACAAACAGACATGTTCATGTACACAAATGTTTGCCTTGTATGGGAATCGAACCCACGAGCGTTGGTGTCAAAGTCGCGTAATTCACGACTGAGGCACCAAGCTCGTCAATCATTCACGACTGAGCCACCGAGCTCGTCTCGGAAGCACACAAAGCAGGTAAGATCAAATTGCATGTAAATTTAACTTTCGCGAAATAACGCCTGAATATATTAATTATATTCCTCTTAATATAGCTTACTTCTCTTTACCTATTACGATGACGTATCTATTTTATTTTCGAACAGTCTATGAAATTATTATTGGAAGAATAGAGTTCTCGAAACACAATCAAACTCTTGAAATTAAAATACTATTTCCGAACCCATATATTTACATCGCATTATAGAATCGGCCCAACAATGCCGGACGAATGCTACAAGAGTAAATTCACAGAAATTCAATTCACTTGAGAGCCTATTGGGAAAATTTCAATTCATTTCAATAAAATTGAAGTATACGTTCTTTTCATTCCATTATTCTTTATTTTTTTTTTATTTCTTTTGAATATTTTCGAGAGGAAAAGTTTGTACCTGAGCGAGCTTCGTCGCTCGCATTTTTTGTGTAAACTTGCAGTTTTTTTTTCATGTGTATATTACCTGAGATAATCTTAAATAGGAGAACCTTATCAAAATACAAAAATTGATCCAATTCGTCATAGCCGTTTCCGAAACACACGAAATATATTTATATACTAGCGTACCCGACGACAGCAGTCATAGTCCAGTGCATAACGAGCCAGCTTATTGACCAACTGGTCCCCGGTTCGAATTCTGATATGTACCACTAAATTCATGTTTTCGAATATGTGTGAGGATGCCTCGTGGAGAGGCGGAAACCGTGTCGCAGAGACGACCGGAGCAGCCAGGGTAGCAACGGTGACGGGTGCAGGCGAATACTCGCAGAGACGACTGCAGCAGCCGAGGCAGAGACGACCGGAGCAGCTGAGGCAGAGACGACCGCAGCAGCCGAGGCAGCGACGACCGGAGCAGCCGAGGCAGAGACGACCGGAGCAGCCGGGGCAGAGACGACCGGAGCAGCCGAGGCAGACGACCGCAGCAGCCGAGGCAGAGACGACCGGAGCAGCCGTGGCAGAGACGACCGGAGCAGCCGAGGCAGACACGACCGGTGCCATGGCAGTGACACAGCATCTACTAACAGTAGTGGGTTGGTGCCGGACGGTACTAGTTCGCATGAACTAATCAGTAATGGAAGCACACAATCAAATTGCCTATAAATATGACTTTCGCAAAATATCGTGGAATCTAATTTTTTTTTCACAACGTCGGCAGGCATCGATGCGTACGGCCCACCTGATGCAACTACATTAAGTATCACTCGCGCGATGCCACCTCTGCTGCACAGTAACTCCTTAGGAGCTTACTGTTGACCTCACTCACTCGCAGGAACAAACAACCCTCTAGTGGGTTGTTATTTATCTGCGGTTTTCTATGAGTTGTAAGCACTTCGCCTGTCGGGCTGCTTTGAAATGTCCTACCTCTCTTAAAGGTAATTACTAATTTAACTATTTACTGTGCTAAAATTAAGCGCGGTACATAGTCCATTCGTGGTGTTATCACAATTATCAATAAATATAGGATCGCCGGCATGTTCAGCTGATCAAACTGCCTGCGTTCTGTGCTTATCTAATCGCAGATAACTCGGACTAAAAGCGTATGTGGAAAGCTTTTACTGAATTTTTTTATTATAACCTACTTCATCTCGACTCATGGGTATACGAAGTGTTATACACCTTTTGAAGTGATAATTTCTTATGCGAGGTTAAACCGCTTCAGTCTATCTGGCTTCCCTTTCTCTCACGCACAAGCCAGCGGATTAGTTTACGTTATCACTTCTGTCGGGCGTCCCGAGAAGCACACGTTTTTTTTTATACAAATAAGAATACGATTGTTTTTAATAAGGTATATTCTAAGATGTTTTTATAGTTATGGATACGTCGTACATGCTCTAGAATGGCAATACGAAAGTAAGGTAATTGCCCAACTCGCATTCAGTTGGGCAGGGCCTCGCGTCGACGCTGTACGTACTTCGCCACAAAGTATAAATGTCTTAAGATATATATCTTCTCCTTCTAACGACAGGTATCATTTGTCTATTTGTTAGAGCAAAGCGTCATAATAAATAACTGTACGTTGATATTATACCACTTGGGCCATTTTAAAATACAATAATGTTGGTGTATAACATGTCTACCTTTTGATACATTGCTGGGTATATTCTTTTATTAGGAAAACATGCAGTAAATTAGCTAGTGTTAATTGCAGATTAAGAATGAATAAGTACATTTACATTGTTTTCGCTTTCATATCAGTATCAGGGTTATGAGAGGCATATTCCATTTGTTCTTTTTTTTATACGAGTATATATTGGCTCAGCATAGTGGCTCCGCTTCGCCTGTTGGTAAGCGAAAAGAGGAGCCCAAATTGCAGCGGCAACTGACAAAGTACTACAGTGTCCTGTCAGTTGACGCTACCATGCTGGCCCGCAAAGTGCTTCGTCACGCTTCGTTTGAAGGATCCCATGTTGTAGGAAGGAGGAAACACATGCGCAGGCAAGGCGTTCCACTTTTTAATAGTTCGACAGAGATAGTAGTTGCCGAACTCTTTAGTACGAGAAAAAATGTCCTCAACAGTGTAATGATGACATCGCAAGCCTGCACTATGACGGAAGGGAGAGGATAAGGGAAAATAGTTCTTCAGAGCACTCACCATGGTACAGGCGGTAAAATATATTCGACACACCATTAAACCACTTGGCTGAAAGCACCCTGCGTTCACATAAAACATTGTGTTTTAGTGACTAAGTATATCAGTGATTCGAGCCTGTTAACCAAGGGAAGAATATTTTAAGCAAAAAGTCATATAAGTGTCGCAATTTGATGCGTAAACTAGCCAATAAGAAGTACGCGTTCTACTTTGCCTTCCCACCCGTAGCGGCGAATTACTGCTTAAAGATAAAGATATAAATTCTTTATTTGCCATTGGGCCCTCGCGGGCACTTAGACACGTCTTACATTTTTTGAAATATGATCTTATTGTATCTTATTCAATTCTCTTATTATTTTACTTATTTCCTTTTTTTAATCTACTAGCTAAAATCGGTCTTATCGGTAATTATTGATGAATATAGAAATAACCAATGGAGAACCGACAATACCGATTGCAAACAGTATAATGAATCATTACACAGCGACCAATTTGGTCATGGTAGGTTAATTTTGATCTTCCTCGGCTCCTACATCCTTCCAGTAAATCTTGGGTTTCTTCCTCTCCTGCATCCTTCTACTTTCGCGTTGTATGTCTGTTTCGTCATTCTTTCATCCTTCATTCTTTCTACATGTCCGAACCAACACAGCATGCCTTTTCTTATCTTAACACCGACACTCTTTCAGATCTTCAATAATTTGGCGTTGGGATTAGCACCGCGTTGTATACAACGAGCTGTGCCTTCTGGTTCAGATTTCGTTTGCCTAGAAGTTCATGCTATTCCCTGTACTCACTTGTCCCTCCATATCAGCGGTGTACCGTCTATTCCATGTACTCACTTGTCCCTCCATATCAGCGGTGTACCGTCTATTCCCTGTACTCACTTGTCCCTCCATATCAGCGGTGTACCGTCTATTCCCTGTACTCACTTGTCCCTCCATATCAGCGGTGTACCGTCTATTCCCTGTACTCACTTGTCCCTCCATATCAACGGTGTACCTACCATCTATTCCTGCTAATAGAGTTTTTTTTATACAACTAGATTGGCAAACAAGCATGCGGCCCGCATTAGATGGTAAGCGGTCACCGCAGCCTATTTACGCTCGCAACACCACCTGATGTTGCAACTCCCTGCTCTTGCGAAAGTCCACATACGTTGTGGAGAGGGTGGCCGCTGTAAATCCACTTTCTTTTATCCTTCTAGGCATTTTTTTTTTTGAGGTTGTTTAGAAATCGTTGGACAGGCAGATTGAAGAGCAAAAGCGTGGTATCTTCCACCACAGTACAGTGCAGGTTATGCGATTTGATGGTGCGGCGGGCGGGAGGGCCCCGGGCCCCCCTGTTGCAGCAGCCGGGTCCACCTCGGTTTCCTTCTCCGGCACGACCACTGCAACAGGGACTTTGCACAGGCTGGCAGTTGAGCCTCCCGGAGCGGAGATTAGGTAATCCCCGGGGTCGGGAACCCTCCTAACCTGCGGGCGGCCAGACCCTGACCGCCACGCCAGCCTGCCGCGCCCACACTGCTAGTGGCGGTTCGACATCCTCTGGTCCTTCCGCTGTCCGTACAACGACCTCTCAGTAAGCTGGCGACCTTCACGCGCAGGAACACAATAATCCTCCCGGAGCTGTTATGTAGCTGCCGTCTTCCGTGAGGTGGAGGTACTTCCCGGGCTAACGTCGTGCACCTCTCTTTCACCAGAGTCTCGTCTCTTGATAAGCAGGGTGCACCGCCTGCAGATCAGATTGGCTTTAACTGTAAATATGTGTGCCCCTTGCACCGCAAAATTCTTCGCACACGTTTTTTTAAACGTCAATATCGCCGTACTACGCTTACAGTAAAGCCGAGAGCTTTATAAGTGGCTATAAAGTAAATTTGATCCAATTTGTGAGGTGTTATAAAAGATTGTCTCCATCATGGTCCCGATGTATAATCGTGTTTTATAGCCCAAGGGATATTTATGGACGTTACGTATACGGGTCAGAGATTTACGAGGTTGGAACATTTTTTATTATTTAATTTTACACTAACTAACGCTCGTATGGGCTGTGGAAACAGGATAGGTCACTGAACAATATATAGGACATAAGAGAAGATTTTTTTAGGTCACATGCACTATAACCTGAATATAAAAAAAAATATGTGTGCAGTTCACTCGCGATAGAAATGAAACCTTCAAAAATGTGGATTTAATAATCACGACAATAATCTGCATTCGTTTTCAGCATACTTAAAAATGTTTTTAATAAAATATTGTGATATTTATGTGAATAATATACGTGTACAATACACCACGATTGTTATGACGCCTTATCCCAAGTTTCGTAATACGCAGGTGCGTACTAACACGTACTAACTAATTTACACCTACAACGCTTGGACCCTGGAATAAATACTATGCCTTCTATCTCATTCGCACATTAAATCCTATACCTAGATGTATGTTGTTGTCTCATTTTACTGTCGCTTTTTGGTTTTATAGAGTTTCAAATCACAACGATGCTAAATAGTCCACTTAATAAACGAGTTGTAGAGTGCGTGAACTGGGACCTAAGCGATTTCTTCAGGAAGTTGTTCAGGATGCTTAGGGAGTAAACATACTAAAAGTCCCCGCGTCTAGGAGGTGAGCTAGAGTGGGGAGGGGGATATGAAAGTTCCCGATTTTGAGTTTTTCGCTAATATATTTAAAACGGTGCGTCGAAAAAATATCTTCTACGTAATGAAAGCTAATAAAATTTTCTACAACTTTTATCCTATACACTTTTTCCAAATTCTTATTTGTTTTCGAGCATCACGCTTCGAAAAAGTGAGAATGAAAGTTACTCAGCGTGACGGATATTGCCTCATGTGGAAAATAAGCTAAGCTATAAACTAGTAATGAAGTGGCTGGGAAGATGTGCTTCCTCACATGGCATGGGGCATCAGCAAGACTGACCTCCCACAACCAGTACCGCTTCCAGTCGTTCATGAGATCAGTGGCAAATATTAAGCTTGACCTCAGCTCCCTCCCGCCAACTGAAAACGCAGCTAAACAGTAGGCCAATTCTGCTAAATAACTGCAACTGTACGTTTACGCCTGTCACTTGAGTCGTGCTGGAATAGTGCAGTGCCAATATGTGTATCCTATTAAAGTTTCCTGCACTGCAACTACGCTGGAACTGTGCGTATACTGCACTGCAACGGCACCGCAACTACGCTGCAACTGTGCGTATTCTACAAATGAACTACTTAACTTCTGTAATGTTACCATATTTCAAACTAATAAATTGGATTTTTACTTAATATTGACTCCTATAGTTTCACACCCGATTGCCCTTCGTTGCCGGCGTGGAGGTATTTCTAACTGAAAAGAAGCTTTACTTAATTATATATTCCTACAAACATTTTCCAAAACAAAACAAATATTTTGTAATATAAATCACCGCTTCAGAATATTAATTTCTCTTCGCAAAAGTTGCTTGAGACTAACGTTAGTTTAAAACTGCACATAAACTCCTTCAAAACTTCTGTCATCGCTTTACAAATGTCAAAACAATTTATTGAATACGATTATATTGCAGGAAATGTGCAGGTGCAGTGCACGTTATTTAACAGAATAGCGAGTCATTTACTGCAGCGTTCCTGCAACGTCGCTGCTGTCAGATCGCTTAACAGAATACTGAAACGTCAAAATGTATGCATTTTGACACACGCCGCGCTGCAGTGCAGTTGCAGTTTTTAGTAGAATCGGCGTCCAGCATTCACGGCGCACCTACTACTAAGTGCAGCTGTGGTTCGGAAATGAGCTGCCTTCTCAAGAGTGGGGATAGAAACATGTAGGCGACAGCCTGGTGCTAATAACAACCGAAGATTCGCCAGCACCGGAGATCCTACTGAAAACAATATTTTGCCGCTGCACTGAGGATTGTGGTAGTGGCAAATGTAGATGTCAGAAAGCAATGCTGAACTTGTTCTGCGGCGTGCCTCCACTCTCAACGGAAATGCCTCAACGACGTGTCTGTTGAAGAAGACGATGGTGAAGACAACGTAGAACCCCTTCAGCAAGAATCATCCACTGAGGATGAGGGTGCCTTGGAAAAAGAACCCTTGTCAGGACCCGCACGGTCTAATCGGATGAAAACTTAAACGGTATATTATAATATAATACACATATATAAAAGTTTCGATAACTCAATGGCAGAACGGATTTGGATGAAATTTGGTAGATAGATAGATTAGGACCTGGGTTAACATATAGGCTACTTTTTATACCGAAATAACGCGAACGAAGTAGCAGGTAACAGCTAGTGCTTGACAAAAGATGATTTTCGAAAATTTTTACTTTTCCGGAACGTACAGTTCGTAAATGGGTAGGAATTCGAAAAAGTGTGTTAGATAAAAGTTGTAGAAAATTTTATGAACGTTCATCACATATTATATATTTTTTCTCTACGATACAATGTTTTAAAGATATTAGCGAAAAACTCACAAGTGGGAAATTATACCTGCACCTCACAGAAAATCGCGCCAAATAACAACTACTTGGATGGTTGTGGATCCCAACAACCATCCAAGTAGTTGTTGTTGTTGTGTCCAAGTAGTAGCGAGTGAGTAAAGTCACCAATAAACTCCTAAGAAGGAGTTGTGATGGTGTCAAAGTAACGTTAGTGTGCCACCAAGCTCATCAGCTAGCTAGGTAGGTGTGTAAGCACCGAGGACCATGTAACGCGCGCACGTCTCTCTCTCTGCACTTGGTATTCTTGTATATATATACACATAGACAGGTTATTATCGTAGCAGTATAAAAAAAACATTCTATGCAATTTGATCCAACCTGCTTTGTGTGCTTCCGCCACCAATTAGTTCATGCGGCCTAGCGCCGGCCGGCACCCACCCACTACTGTTAGTGCGTGCATCATGCCGACGCTGCCATGGCTGCTCCGGTAGTCTCTGCCTCGGCTGCTGCGGTCGTCCGCCATCTGGAACAGAATCCGCATGCCCCCTCCACCACCGTCGCTGCCACGACTGGCCTGGTCGTCGCTGCGACACGTGTTTCGCCTCTCCACGAGGCATCATCAGGCGTTGTAGACGTTAATCGTAAGAATAACATGCTACAAGTAGACGTTAATCGTAAGAATAACATGCCACTTGTAGCATGTTATTCTTACGATTAACGTCTACAACGCCTGATGATGCCTCGTGGAGAGGCGAAACACGTGTCGCAGCGACGACCAGGCCAGTCGTGGCAGCGACGGTGGTGGAGGGGGCATGCGGATTCTGTTCCAGATGGCGGACGACCGCAGCAGCCGAGGCAGAGACTACCGGAGCAGCCATGGCAGCGTCGGCATGATGCACGCACTAACAGTAGTGGGTGGGTGCCGGCCGGCGCTAGGCCGCATGAACTAATTGGTGGCGGAAGCACACAAAGCAGGTTGGATCAAATTGCATGTAAGTTTGACTTTCGCAAAATAACGCCTGAATCTATTAAAACATTCTATAACTTTACGCCAAGTCAAAGTCAGTATGCATTGAGAACCGAACGCCACATGACTCGGTCCTTACATACTGCGCCCACTTCTTTAATATTTATAGCTATTTTTAAGCATGCTCACCGATTTCTGGGCCTTCTGACACCACCTTCTGTCAAAGAATCTCCATGTAAACCTATATTTGTAGCTTCCAAACTTTCCTTGCTTCTCCCCAACCCGAAAGCCGTAACCAAATTAGCCCTTCGAATAAAGTTTATGCACATATTAAAGGAATTATCCCCTTGAGAATTACATAAAGTTTGTTCCCAAATAAGATTGATGGTTTCAAGTATCGAGATGCGTATACTGAACTTTTTAGAACGTTCAGTATACAGGGTGGACATTAATCTTCAGTTTTCGATAGCTGTCGCTGGCACGAGGACGCCATGATTGTCAGAGAACGCATAAGTATGAGGCAAAAGTAAGGGTTGTAGCTCCATAGACAGCAACACGATGAGCTCGGTGGCGTAGTAAAACTACTTTGACAACGCTCGTGGGTTTGATTCCAACACCGAACAAACATTTGTGTGCACGTTTCTGTTTGTCTTTAGTTATTATTTGGCTGCACACACAAACAGACACAAAGGTTTGTCTTGATCTGGACGTTTTTAAAAGAGATAGGGCGCATCAAAGCTGCCCGATTGGGCAAGTACCTCTACCACAAAACTGCAGCCAAATAATAAAATCATGTATTCCAGCGTGTGAGTGAGGCAATAGTCAGCCACTAAGGACTTGCTGTGATAGTAGCAGAGGTGGTACCGCGCAAGTGAAACTTAATCTATTGCTCTCTATATATACTCTCTTTCAGACGAGCTCCGTTTCTAATATCACAGTTGCAGTTTTTTAGTAGAATCGCCCTACAGCTCGCTGCACCCAACGCCACAGTAGACTTATAAGCAGACGCAAATATTTTTGTATTACTAACTTATAATGTAACTAATAAATTAATAATAATTCAATTACCATATTTTTTTAATCCTAAACCTACAAATAAAACGAAATATAGGTGCAAATAAAAATCTACAGACAGGCTTTTCTTTTTGTAGACACCAACCCCAGCGATCCGCTCAGCCATTGGTATACTTTTCAACGACACGGCTGAGTTACGTTACGGCTTTAGCTTATAAGTCTACTGTGACAACGCGGTACACGCGCACGAAAGCTGGGTATGGCAGTGAGAGCATGCGAGTAGAATAAATGTGGTCGAGATGCGAGTATTACGCAAAATTATTGGCATGCTTTCTGACCGCGTACGTAATGACAATGTTAGATAATTGTTGTAATAGAAGGTCGGTGTTTAGATAAGAATGTACATGCTACGTTGGCTTGGGCATGTAGAAAGAATGATAATACATGTACAATCCGAAAGTAAAAGGATGTAGGAGTCGAAGAAGGCTCACACTCATCTACTACTACCAAATTGGTCGTGTTTTATCAGAAAGTGATATTAAAACCCATAGGAACTGGGGAGTAAGCATGAAATGCCGATTATTAACAAATCTACGGAGGTACGTATAAACCACCGCGTCTTATGATGCTCGGTTCTCTCTGCATACCTTACAAGGGACCTGGCTTGAACTTATACATCATACATTAAATAATAATGATAAATTAAAAATTTAAAAACCCCTGACATACAAAAACCTATAAAAAGTATAAATATATCCATAATCTTGCATAGTTATGTACATGGGTGTTTCAAATTTTAATTCACACGTATGTTTGATACTAAAGTAAATACCCATTATACTACGATAGGGATCTTTCCTGCCGCAGCTAACAAAAGAGCAGATGACCTTGAAATGGCTGAATCGATTTTGATAATTCATGTCGAAGTACGACCGCCGGAAAACCTGCTTTGAAATAAAAAAACCCGCATTAAAATCGGTTCCCCCTGTAAGGGCTAAGGTACCACAAACAGACAGAGACACACACCTAGCAGTCAAACTTACAACCCCTCTCCTTTTGCTTCGGGGGTTAAAATTAGTATATGTAGTGAAGGTGTCTTTCCCATACAAGGTTGGAGAAGTTAGAACTTCATTGAAATCAAGTTTCATGGCTTTTAAACTTTCTTAATTATTATCTCGAATATATTTAGAACTGCGTATAACATTTAACAGCGGGCAGAAAAATCTTAACGAAATATAAGAAATTTTCCCCCCAAATTTATCAATTATTCCGCACAATGAGATCTGATTCACTCGGAGAAAGTTCTGATTGGGACAGTCCGTGACTGGACTCTCTCGATTGTTCTAGAAATTTCCACTTAGATTAATTCGATTTTCCTTTTTAATCATTTCAGGAATTCATTTGACAATAATTCGATGAGAATTTTAAGATAACTCGATTTTACTTATTCCATTAATAGCAGAAATTACATGTATTTAATTGGTAGCACGATAGTATTTCAACAACAGTGTTTGCCAATTAAATATAATTTTCATCAAATACCTTTATTTGTCAGAAACATGGTATGAACAATAAATTTTGACGTCTTAAAATAGCTTTTATAGAACAATAAGAATAATACGCAATTTCGACGAGATCAGTACCCCAGTCGCGAATAACGCGGCTTTGAAACCGACGCTCGTGGGTTCGATTCCCACACAAGACAAACATTTGTGTCCATGAACATGTCTGTTTGTCATGGTCTGGATGTTTTAAGAGAGGTAGGGCGTACCAACGCAGTCCGTCTGGGGAAGTGCCTCCACCTGACAGAAAACCGCAGCTAAATAACAACTCCCTAGAGGGATAGTGTATTCCTGCGTGTGAGTGAGGTCACTAGTAAGCTCCTAAGGAGTTGCCGTGTAAGCAGCAGAGAAGACATCGCGCGAGTGATACTTAATATATTATAAGTGTTAATAGGCTACGATAACTGCTTTACATCAGGTGAGCCATATGCTTATATGCCTCCCGACGTTGTATAAAAAAAAGCAAACATAAATTTGTTTTGTTCTAGTTCTAGTGGTTTACCGTTTCCTAATTGTGTTGACTTAACTATAGTAGTTAGACTTATAGATCAAGATAGCCTGGTTAATATATAAATAAATATAATACACTAATACTTCGACGTTCGATAGTAATCAAATTAAGGAATCGGAGTTACTTTTTGACTCATTGCTAACGCATAGACGAAAAATACAACGTCAAAACCAAGGAAAGGAAAATCTAGATCTACAAGATATTGTATCTCTTTTTAAAGGAAAGGTCCCAGAGGTGATACCAATGTTTGTGACCCGGGAGTTAGATAAGTTGCCCCCCGTCACTTTCGATCACTTAGACGTAACTCAGCTTGTGAAGGAGTTGGTCATTGAGAAAGCTAAACTAAGGGAAGTTAGAAGTTAATTTTGCTACGACGGGTCATCTCGAAGAATTGGAAAACCAATTTCTATTAGAGGCGCCAAAAATTGGCTAGTCTACCCCCGAGAATATTTTTGTGAATTACTTTCGCAGCCCTTACCTAATAATGAGAACAAGATGATTTTTGAGATCTTGAGGTACATTATTGAAATTTTCGTAGCGATCTCTAATTTTTTGAAAATAAAATGTATCTTATGTTACTCGCTGATAATGTGCCTTTCTATATGTGTAAGAATTTTTGAAATCGGTACATTCATATGTTAAAATAAGAAGAGGCATGCTCCGTTGGTTCGGAAATGTAGAAAGAATACAGGATGAAAGAATTACTAACTAAGCAGATATGCAATGCAAAAGTGGAAGGATGTAGGAGCCGAGGTACGCCAATTTGTCGTGTTCTATCAGAAGGTGATGTCAGGAGCCCTAGAAACCGGCGAGCGTGCATGAGAAGAGCAATGAATGTTAAAGAAGCGAGTGAGATATGTAAGGATCGAGTCACGTGGCGCTCGGTTCTCTCTGCCTACCCCGCAAGGGATTTGGTTAACTATTTGAGTGATAAACTCATAACAAACAAACATACCGAAAACAAATCTTATCTCTTTACAATTTTGATATAGATAAGATTCTGTTTTTTATGGTTATCTAATTGTACGAGTCTTTCTTTGCAGTTCAAATTAGAAACTAGGAAGCAAAAGGCTTAGTGCAGATAAGTGCAATGTCTTATTCTATGGCTTAGGATTGGCGGCGTCCGCTACCTAAGCCTAAAGATTTGGCGAAGATATTGATTTTTATATAGAGCGACTGCCGTCAGACATCCACTTCCCAGAGGAAAAACCAGACCAGAGAGGTTTCAAGAGAGGTAGGGCGCATCAAAGCAGCCCGTCTGGGGAAGTACCTCCACCTCACAGAAAACCGCAGGCAAATAACAACTCCCTAGAGGGTTGTTGTGTTCCTGCGCGTGAGTGAGGTCACAGGTAAGATCCCAAGGAGTTGCTGTGTAAGCAGCAGAGGAGGCATCGCGCGAGTGATACATAATATATCGCAAGGGTTAATAGGCTACGGTACCCGCTTTACATCAGGTGGGCCGTAAGCTTGTATGCCTCCCGACGTTGTATAAAAAAAAAATGACCTATCTTAAGTTATACAAGTCTTTCAAAATATAATTTCTTGAACGCGCGGGTTTCCTCACGATGTTTTCTTTCACCACCGAGCAGTGACAATTACAAATAAGAACATAAATTCGAAAATACGAACTAAGTGGTACAAATCAGGATTCGAACCCACTACTATCGAATAATAAGTATGTTCTTTATCCACTGTGTTATCAATGCTTTGTAAACATAATTTGGTGACCAATAATAAAAATCAGTCGTGTTCATGTAGATAAAGAACGCAAGAGGAAAGAATAACGAGACAGATATACAACTCGAAAGTAGAAGGATGTAGGAGCCGATGAAGACCAAGACTTACCTACCATAACCAAATTGATCGTGTGTTTTCAACAATATTTGTCTGAAGCTATAGGAACCTGCGGGCATGCATAAATAAATAATAATAAATAAATATTGTCGGACAAATCTAGCCCCAAAGTAAGCGAAGCTTGTGTTATGGGTACTAGACAACTGATAAACATACGTAAATACTTTTTTTTTGTAAATACATACTTATTATACATAGAAAATACCCAGACCAAGACCAACAAACTTGTTCATGCACACAAATGTTTGTCCTGTGTGGGAATCGAACCAACGAGCGTTGTGTCAAAGTAGCGTTTCACCACTGCGCCACCGAGCTCGTCATGAAAAGAACCATGACGGTTAAAGAATTGAGAGCGATGTGTAAAAACAAGAAGCGGTCCTTACACGTCTTCCTAGCTGCTTTAATATTCATAGCTCATTTGGAATATCAGCGACGGAGGGCAGAGTGGGCCTAGACTCTTCTCCAGCGTCATCATTTTCCAAGATTGGTAGTTTAAACATAATCTTCAACTCTACACCATTATACTAGATTGCTCTAAAGATAAACATGGAAAAGTCACGTTTCTGCCATGAACATCAGAGATTGCATGCATCAGAAGTCATCAGTTATGCGGCGGCGGATCACTGGTGCATTCACAAATCCAAAGTATTTATTTATGTTTACAAAATTACTAGAACTCAAAGTACAAGTTTAATTATACTAGATGGCACTACATGAATTATTAAGAGCTTTTAGTTTAAAATACAGTTAGGTACCGTTTAATCGGTTTTAAAGAGTTAAAGCACTTGTAAGTTTCAATTGTGTAGAAAGTTTGCTTAGCGAGTAGTAAATTGAGCTTAAATTGACAGCAGGGTGACATTGTAAACTATTCGCAGGTGAGTGCTTTTCAAGTGTATATATCTCATACATAATTATATTACAGCGGTTCGGAAATATGGAAAGAATGCAGCAATAAACCGTTTTCCAAAATCATCGTATCCAAAAGTGGAAGGATGTAGGAGCTGAGGAAGGCCAAGACTAAGCTACCATGACCAAATCGATCGTGTTTTATCAGAGGTGATGTCAGGATCCTTAGAGAGAGCGGTGAACGTGCATGAGAAGAGCAATAAATGTTAAAAAGCGAGTGAGGTATATTAGGATAGAGTTACATGGCGCTCGGTTGTCTCTGCCTACCCCGCAAGGGATTTGGCGTGAAGTTGCAGTAGTAGTACATAAATTATACCTACCTTCCTTTACCAAGTGTTACACCGCTTCCTAATCCATTTGGATGGACGGGGTCTGCTACCTAACCCTAAGGGTTTGGAGACGAGACTGATTTTTATACGGAGCGACTGCCGTCAGAACTCTACAACCCAGAGGAAAAACCTGACCTTTATTATTGTACGTCACATGTATGTATAAATATAATTTCTTTGCGTCTATCCTTATAGTGTTTTTCTTCGCCGCCAAGCAAGCGATGATCTATACATCTATACATATAAATAAAATTGAAGTGTCTGTCTGTGATTTCAAAATAAAGCCTTTATCTTAAGCTCATATTGTTATTTTCACGTTACTAAAGCTTAAACATGCATTTTTAACTTTTTGTCAGTCTGTATGTCTGTTTGTCCGGGCTAATCTTCGAAATGGCTGAACCGATTTTGACGGGACTTTCACTGGTAGGTAGAGGACTGTTCAGAGCAGAATATAGGCTACTTTTTATCCCGTAAATTTTTAGGGTTCCTGCGTAAAACATAAAAAAACTGTTAAAATTAGTGGGAAATATCGGTAAATTTGCGATTTTATTTTTATTATTTTCACAGAATACGTATTTTTTGGGACAAAAAATAACTACACATTTTTTATGTAATAAAAATAAAAGAAATATACGTTGCCTCCCGTAAAGGTCAATAGATGGCGCTGTATGATAATTGCATCGCTCTATGGTTGCATCTACGTCCCTGAACTTTGTTTTTTTTTTTTAAACAGAAAGAATTTCAGGTCTACAGAGAAATAAAGTCTACTAAAAGCCCAAATCTCATGCGTGCGAAGCCGCGGGCTTCAGCTAGTTATATATATTCATACATATTCCAAAACACGAATTTGCATTAATATGAGAACTCTATTATGAATTTGTTATGGAATAGTTCAGAGTTATAAGCTAAAATATTACGCTAGACGTTCTAATATCAGAACGTCTAGCCCGGCTGAATTAATTATTACTTATATGCATGTTTAACTTTGCGATAATTTAAAATAGAATTGCCAACTTAATCCTTCCTCGAACCCTACACTCGAACTGAAATACAATCTAATTTCTTTCTCATTAAATTTCATAACATTTTTTTTTTACGTGTTCGGGTACTTCTTGGGAGCTACAACTCCTTGGGAGCTTACTGGTGACCTTACTTACACGCAGAAACACAACAACCCTCTAGGGAGCTGTTATTTGGCTGCGGTTTTCTGTGAGGTGGAGGTACTTCCCCAGACGGGCTGCTTTGATGCGCCCTACCTCTCTTAAAACATCCAGACCAAGCCAAACAGACATGTTCATGCACGCAAATGTTTGCCTTTTGTGGGAATCGAACCTACGAGCGCTGGTGATGGCGCGTCAATAGCGACTGAGCCACCGAGCTCGTCATTAAGGCAAGTATAGATTTAAGAATGAAGTAGGAATTGCAAAATCACGCAACACTACCCTAACCCTATTTGTTCTTTACAGGTACATTTACTCTGATAGGATTACCATCAAAGATCAAAGGCAAGAGTAGAGCTGCGTGATTCAAGAATATGCATGAAGTAGGAATTACAAAATCACACGGCACTACCCTTGAAGAAATGTACCTGTATTAATAATTGATGGCGTAATATTGTTTACTCTAGTCTCTGTCAAGTATATCGGAAGATACGTTAGGTCTATTTTCCTGCGAGTGAGCGTGTTTAACAGTAATTATGTATGTATGTATATATATCTTCACGCTAGGTCCCTTGCAGGGTAGGCAGAGAGAACCGAGCGCCATAAGACGCGGTCCTTGCACACTTCACTCGCTTCTTTCACATTCATAGCTCTTTTCATGTACGCTCGCCGGTTCCTAAGGCTCCTGACATCACCTTCTGATAAAACACGACCAATTTGGTCATGGTAGGTTAGTCTTGGTCTTCCTCGGCTCCTACATCCTTGCACTTTCACATTGTATATCTGTTTCGTCATTCTTTCATCTTGCATTCTTTCTACATATCCGAACCAACGGAGCATGCCCTTTCTTTTATTAACACCGACACTCTCTTTCAGTCCAACTCTCTTTCGTACGTCATCATTTCGAACGCGGTCAGCAAGCGTTATCCCACAAATTTTTCGCAGTGCTCGCATCTCGACCGCATTTATTCTACTTTCATGCTCTCTCTGCTATACCCAGCTCTCACTTCTATAAGTTAGAGTTGGGATTAGCACCGCATTGTGTACAGCGAGCTGTGCCTTCTGGCTTAGATTTCGGCTGCCAAACAGCGCGCTTTACCCAACGCTCCATTCACGCAATTCCCTGCACTCACTCGTCTCTCCACATCGGCGGTATACCTTCCATCGCTGCTAAAAGCGCTTCCAAGATATACAAATTAATCCACTTGTTCCAACACTACATCATCAACCGTAATCCTAGTGTTCGTTCTGGTTGTCTTTCTTTCAAATACCATTATCTTAGTTTTCTTCGCGTTCAATTGTAGGCCTTTCTTCATACAATCGTCTTTCATTGTTGTGACTAGTGTTTGCAGTTCGATTGATGATTCTGCTATTAATACCGCGTCATCTGCATAAAGCAGGCAGTTAACCACTAGGCCACCCATTCGCATTCCCACATTCATATTTCTTATTCTCTGAAGACAACTGTCCAGATACAGGATGAATAGCCGAGCCGACAGCACGCTCACAGTAAGCTCCTACTACTAGCTTTAACAGTAAGCTCCTGAGTATTTGTTGCGTTAGCAGGGGAGGGGATACGTCATGTATTGCAACTGTTTCAATATGACTACCGACATTGGAAAATACCAAAAATAATACTTATGTAATACTACCTGCTGTTTAGAGCAGGTAAGTTTTTTGTTTACACGATGTCGATGACAAGCAAATATACAACCTACCTGATTTAAAATGTGCAAACCATTACGTTTGTTAGAAGGTGGCACCCATTTGTAAATTAAAAAGGAACATAATGAATGGGCCTCGCCTGCTAACAAATTTAATACGGTTTATATCTGAGGCTTTCTGTTGGATTTTTTACCGTTAAACCGTACTTAATTTTTTTTTTGTTTTTAGTTTGTTTTCTGTTTTGTTTCGGACTTTTTAGTTAGGTACCGCTTTTATAATTATTTATTTTTATTATAAATTTTTTAGTGTCCAGTATAATGTTTCAGATTTGCTTTTTAATTAATTTTGTGATTTTCATTAAGCCATTTATCAAAAAATTAAAAATACATTTATTTCAATTAACATGCTTCACTTACATTAACAGTGTTCGGAATTACCAGGTAAGTATCAGCTATTTGTGTTTGGCAAACTCCGCTCTTCCGTATTATCTAAAGATACATGTTAAAGATTTTTTTAATAAATGTAGGTAGGTATGTAAGTTTGTACAATTAAAGATTAAAGGCGATATACGAAGTAGGTACTTAACAGAATGTTACATTGGAGGAGATTAATCCAAAATAGGCAGAGAAAAATTAATATACAATATCTATCTATAACTTCACGCCAAATCCTTGCGGAATAGGCAGAGAGAACCGAGCGCCACGTGACTTGATCCTTACACACCTAACTCGCTTCTTTAATATTCATTGCTCTTCTCATGTATGCTCGGTTTCTAGGGCTCCTCACATCACCTTCTAACAGAACACGACCAATTTGGCAATGGTAGGTAAGTCTTGGCCTTCCTAGGCTCCTACATCCTTCCGCTTTTGCGTTGTATATCTGCTTCATCATTCTTTCATCCTGCATTATTTCTACATGTCCGAACCAACGCAGCATGCCTCTTCTTATTTAACACTGACGCTATCATTGCGAATACGGTCAACAAGTTTATCCTACTTTCATGCTCTCTCTGCCATACCCAACTCTCGCTTCCGTAAGTAAGCATTGGGACCAGCACTGCACTGTATGGCGAGTTATGCAGTAAACTTCTTGGCAGTAAAAACTTGAACCAGAAGGGTTCCAGTTTTTACTGCCAAGAAGTTTTCTCAACGCTCCATTCACACTATTCCAATATGTAATAATAGTTCTGTTTTTATATTTTTAAATGTATTTTATAATTATATTAGTATATTTAAAAATGTAAAAATGAGATGAATAATAAATAAATGTGATAATAATTAATAAACAATAAAATGTGCGTAGTGTGTACATAATGTTATAATTATGTGATACATAAATACAGATCTCTTACAGAGATAAGTCCGCCTTTGTACATGCTAAAGATTTGTAACTGTATATGTTAAGTATATTTGTACAATAAAGAGATTACAACAACAACAACAAATACATATATAACTTCACGCCAAATCTCTTACGGGGTAGGCATAGAGAATCGAGCGCCACGTGACTCGATCCTTACAAACCTCACTTGCTTCTTAGCATCCATTGCTTTTCTTATGCATGCTCGCCGGTTTCTTTAAGTTATCAAGTATAATTAATATAGCCCGAGAGTGTATTTATATATTCGGGTAGAACATATAAACACGCGAATGAATGAGCACATTCAATGCAGTTTAACGCACAGATACCCAAGCGAATACCGTGCGCCGCCGTGAGCCACTCTCAAGTGATTCCGTGCACTTATAATCTAGTTGTTTCTGCCATGTGGTGACCAACTTTTTGCACTCATAATGAGACTTAGAATAATTTTTGACTATTCTGAGTAAAATCATGAACACGATGCTAAAAATGTTTAAAATTACTTAGCTCAGTGTACATTAAAATACATTTAATTTTATTACACATTCATTTGTATTTATCACTTGCTCGGCTATGAAGGAAAATATCGTGAGGACACCCGGGACGCATCCAAGAAATTATATTTCTAAACAAGTGTTACCTAACCTAAAAAAACTCCGCGGACATTAACACTATTTTTTTATTGCAAAAGAGAGCCATAAGAGCTATCTACAAACTTGGTCCCCGGGAGAGCTTTAAGAAAAATTCAAAGAAATAAATATTCTAACAGTCGCATCAAAATATACATGAAAATTTTTTGTATGTCCATAAAAACATAGACTCATTTTGTAAAAAGAGTGATACTCTTAGCATAAATACTAGAAATAAGCATAATCTTGTGTTACATGCAAGCCGTCTCCACAAAATAAGTAATTCTTTTATGGGGCAATGTATACGGTTCTATAACAAATTTCCCAGCAATATAAGAGAATTGTCAATAAACAAATTTAAAACTACTATTAAAGCCAAATTGTGTAGCAGGGCATATTATAAAGTATCTGACTACATTAATAAAAATGCCTGGGAGTGAGCCGATCCAATTATAATGTAATTAATAAATTATGTAAATTTGTTTGGATACTAAAAGATGGATGCCTGAGTTTTTTGGCAGTATTTTTATCAGTGCTCACCTAGTCATAAACTGCACGGTAGGGAAAAAATTGTGACGATTCCAAACAAATGCGTGCTCTGTTTCAAAATAAATAAAAAAATTGGTTGTCTGGAAAGTCGGTATACGGACGATAATTTTACGTGATAACGTCATAAGAAAACATTCAACAGTTGACAAAACAGTTCACGTGTAGATTATGTGCTGCCGCTGTCTCTTTTCTACTCGGACGCATCGGCCGATGGAGTGGAAGAAAGACAGATGCGTCACAAGCCGAACGCTTAGGCCGATCGTGCCTCTCTATCGCTTGTTCCGCGCATGCACGCTCGGCTCAACGTGACGCTTTTTCGTGCGTGCAGTCGGCGTTCATCGATTTATAAGACGTTATCACGTCAAAAAAATAGTAGTCGCCATCATGTCGATCAACTCCTCGAAACACAATCTATTATCGATCACACAGCCCCAAAGTACGCTAAGTTGGTTATAGGTACTAGACGATCCCAACTTACAAGTGCTTGGATATTTGTTAAACCTCAAGGCCGACACGAAACAATCTGTAAAAACGTTAGCTTGGCAGCCTGACAAAAGTTCGTTGCACGCATCTTTTTGCCCCCAGACAAGAGGTCAATAAGATGCGTACGTACAATGGTTCGGTGATGACAGTCCTAATATATTCCTTTGGCGGACTTAGGTGAACTCAAACTGAACTGACTTAATCGACCTCAAAGTGTGAACTCTATTGACTTGACACCGTATGCATCATTAGCTTCTTTTTCCTAGTTATCCCGTCTCCTAATCCATTAGGTTCGTGTCCGCTACCTAAGCCTAAAGATTTGACGAAGATACTGATTTTGACATGGAGCGTCTGCTGTTCAATCACAACCCAGAGAGAAAACCAGACCTTTTTTAGATTAGGTCACACGTCTATCAAAATATAATCTTGAGCGGGTTTCCTCACGATGTTTTCCATCAACGCCGAGCAAGTGATAATAACAAATATGTACACAAATCTGAAAACACGAATTTAGTGGTACATGCCAGGATTCGAACCGAGGACCTGTTGCTCAATAGGTCGGTTCTTTATCCACTGGGCAATCCCTGCTCAATTATGCCTCATTAGCGCTGTAATGAGGTTGTATATCTCACTTTTTTATAGATTTTAAATGACAAAACCCTTCATAACCCACATATATATAACCTCAAAGAATATTACTTGCACGCTAAGTTAAGTGCTAAGCTAAGTGGATTAGATGAAGCTTATGTGAATCGTGGATCGACCCTTTTTATCTCTAGCGAAAGAGAGATATATAAGTAATAATGATCGCAAGGCTGGCACCGAAATGAGCTTCCATGGACGTTTCTAGCAAATCCTATATAGGCCTGAAGTAGGCATATTTACGTCCGGATATTGTTTATGACTCGGGCTTTAGATTAACTGAAGGCATTTTTGTGTATGGAAGAATTATTAAAACTAATTACTACCAGAAACATATCATGAAGGGATGGTCTTATACTATATCGGGGGGCATATAAGCATACGGGCCACCAGATGCAAAGCGGTTACAGTAGCCTATGAACGCTTGTAATACATTCCACCTCTGCTGCTAACACAGCAACTCCTTGAGAGCTTACTGGTGATCTCATTTACACGCAAGAACACAACAAATCTCTAGGGAGTTGTTATCTGGCTGCGGTTTTATGTGAGGCGGAGATACTTCCCCAGACGGGCTGTTTTGATACGCCTTACTTATGGTATGCTAGACACTTGTCGTAGACGTTGTCGTCTTCCTTGAAAATTGCTCAGGCATGTTATTTTCACACTATTCCCAGCACTCACTCGTCTTTCCACATCTGCGGTGTACCTCCCATCCCTGCTGAAAGCGCATCCAAGATATACAAACTCATCCACTTGTTCCAACACTTCATCATCAATCGTAATCCTTACATTAGTTCTGGATTCTTCTCTTTCAAATACCATTATCTTTGTTTTCTTAGCAATCAGTAGTAATCCTTTCTCCATACATTCGTCTTTCATCATTGTGACCAGTGTTTGCAGTTCAGATGGTGTATCTGCTAATAGCACGGCATCGTCTGCATACAGCAGACAGTTTACCACTTGGTCACCCATGCGCAATCTCACATTCGTTGACCTTATTCTCTGCAGACAACTATCGAGATACAGGATAAACAGCCTAGCAGATAGCATGCAACCCTGTTTGACACCAATTCTGACATCAAACCAGGGTGACATGCCACCATCTATCCGCACACATACTGAGCAATCCTTGTAAGTGGACTGCACAGCACGGAGCAGTGAACCGTCAATCCCATATCTCGGCAATATGTCCCACAGTTCCTTTCGCACAACCTTGTCAAAGGCTTTCTCAAGATCCACAAAACCGCAGAAAACCTTCTGGTCTATGGCCAGATGCTTCTCTACGATATTGTGGAGCGAGATAATATAAACTTATATTATCTGTAACTTAAAACTTTACCTTTTGACTAGCTCGGCGGCGCAGTGGCGAAACGCACTGTCACGTTACTTTGACACCAACGCTCGTACGAGTAGGTTGGATTCCCACACAGAACAAACATTTGTGTGCATAAACATGTCCGTTTGTCCCAGACCAGTATTTTAAAAAGTGGTAGGGCGCATCAAAACATCCCGTCTGTGGAAATACCAATACTAATTTACGTCACCTGTCAAAATATTATACACATCCAATGCATCTACATAATAATTTGCTATCATTTAACGAGACCACTCAACACGCAGTCGTATCTGGTATTCCGTCAAATAATGCGGGATACTCCAAATCAAGTGGAAAGCTTTCGTATGTTCAGATAAACGTGTAAAATCTTTTACACTAAACTCATTCCTGTGACTAATACAGTACAAATTTGCTAGCAATATTTTTTTTATCAATATCAATTAATTGTACGGTTAATATTAGATCGATAACTATATATATGATAAGAATATAACGAGCTCGGTGGCGGAGTAGCGAATGACGCAACTTTGACACCAACGCTCGTAGATTCACACAAGACAACCATTTGTGGCGCATGAACATGTCTGTCTTGAGCTGGATGTTTTAAGAGAGGTAGGGCACATAAAAGCAGCCCGTCTAATGAAGTACCTTCACGTCACAGAAAACCGCAGCCGTATAACAACTCTCTGGAAGGTTTTTGACGTGATAACGTCTTACGTCGACGTCGATGAACGCCAGCAGCACGCACGAAATGTGTCACATTCCGCCTGAGCCGAGCGTGCAAGCGAGAGCGCGGAACAAACGATAGAGAGGCACGATCGGCCTAATCGTTCGGCTTGTGACGCATCTACCTCTCTTACAATCGGCCGATGCGTCCGAGAAGAAGAGAGACAGCGGCAGCACACAACCTACACGTGAACTGTTTTGTCAACTGTTGAATGTTTTCTTATGACGTTATCACGTAAAGTTATCGTCCGTATATCGACTTTACAGACAACATTTTTTTTTATACAACTAGAATTAGAGGAGGCATCGCGCTAGTGCTGCTTAATGTATTACAATCGTTCGCAGGCTACGGTAACCGCTTTACACCAGGTGGGCCGTATAATTTTATGCCTTCCGTCGTTGTTTAAAAAAAAAGGATAACGCGACCTTCACGTGTATCTTTGAGATGATTATTTCCACGTCTAAATTCACTGAACCACGGATACAAACAGCTACGAAACCTCCATCGCCAGATGTCAATTGAAGCCTCTGGCAACTCTGTAACCAGTTTAAGCCATTGCTATAA
Organism: Pyralis farinalis; assembly: GCA_947507595.1. Classification (NCBI taxonomy): domain Eukaryota; kingdom Metazoa; phylum Arthropoda; class Insecta; order Lepidoptera; family Pyralidae; genus Pyralis; species Pyralis farinalis. The sequence continues at coordinate 8,407,623 of OX382263.1, forward strand.
TCGTAAGAAAATATAGCGCGAAAATTTTCCCCACGCAGTTACGTTACGTTGAATGCGTCGTAGTTCTGAGAGACAATTTACAAAACGACGCTTCTACTCTAGCATATTAAAAAGTAATATATTCCTAGAGAGTTCCATTTTCAAATTTCGTAACTTACTTTTCCATCTATCTATACCTTCGAGCCAGATCCCTTGAGTAGGCAGAGAGAGTTTAGACTGTCCTGAACTTGTGGCTCGTTTGGTAAAGCTTTTCGTCCCGCCAGTGCCCAATTACTGCCTGAGGCCACGCGTTTCAGTTCTACTGGCCCCACCTCGGACTCGGACAGTATCCTACTCGAAGGCGCCTCTTATTCGTGCAATAATTATGTTCAATGATCTTCTGTCATCAACACCCGACTTTGATCTGTTTGCGAGAATGTGTGAGAATGTTTGAGAGAATGGAGGGTAGTTAACTAAGATATAATTACCAAATTGTTATTGAATTAATGAAATATTGTTATTAAATTATGAAACGTAGTATGAAATTTATAGCGCAATAGTTTGTTACTGTAATGCTGTAAATTTTGATTTACAATAAATAAATAAATAAATCTGCGCGCTGCTAGACACGGACCTTAAACATCTCGTTCATTTCTTTAAAATTCTCTTCTTTCTTTTCATACCCGCTCTTCTTTTAATACACGTTTCCGTTTCTTACTCCTGACAATACCTTCTGATAAAACACGACCAATTTGGTCGTGGTAGGTGAGTATTGGTCATCAACGGCGTTGTGTATCTAGATAGGTCGATAACACTTCATTCATTTCACAAAAACTCACACAATGGAAAATACAGTACTAGAATATTACACTACAGTAACATTACCGGACTCTAGACTCCGAAACAAAAGCGAAGCGCATGGCGCGACTTTGACACCAACGCTCGTGGGTTCGATTTCCACACAAGGTAAACATTTTGTGCATGAATATGTCTGTTTGTCTTGACCTGGATGTTTTAAGTGAGGTAGGGCACATCAAAGCAGCCCGTCTGGGGAAGTACCTCCACCTCACAGAAAACCGTAGCCAAATAACAACTCCCTAGAGGATTGTTGTGTTCCTGCGTGTTAGTGAGGTCACCAGTAAGCTCCCAAGGAGTTGCTGTGTAAGCAGCAGAGGAGGCATCGCGCGAGTGGTACTTAATATATCACACGCATTAATAGGCTACGGTACCCGCTTTACATCAGGTGGACCGTATGCTTGTATGCCTCCCGACGTAGTATAAAAAAAAACATTAGTTATATGAAGCACATTATCTCTACATTAAATTAATAAGTGTTGGAACTACATATGAGTACTAAATTAAAAAAAAATGAGCAGATATATGTATATCTGTTAGTTATATAGGTCAACCAATGTTGGTTGACCTATATAACTAACACAAGTAATGTAGACATGTAGGGTAATTGGTGTAATCGTGTGTGTCCCAGAGAAATGAAAGGGCTGCAGATCAATGAATTACCCGCGTTAAGGCAGGTCACTGGTTTCAATCTGTCACCCAGGAAGAATCGCAAGAGATAAGCAAGAAGTTTGAAAAGGAGATAATAATAATTTATACAGGGAAGGTTAATGACGTATCCATGTACGGGTAAATTTCATGTGCATATTAGATGAAAAATATGGCGATGACAATGAATATACAAACAAAGTAAGCAAGATTGAAAAGAAAGGCGAAAAGTCAGTGTAGTTGGGAAGATGATTAGAAAACACAGTATGTAATGCCAGGCTACGAGCGCCCATCGAGTTTCAATCTCTCTAGTAGAGTCAATTTCAATTGATTTTTAAACACGTATTTGGATGAGATTGTTCTTATTGGAGGAAGAATGTTATTCCAGCACTTAGTAGCTTGGTAGCGGAAACAGCCAGTGAAAGCGATGGACCTATGATGATGGTCGGCTAATGTACACCTTTTAATCTTGATATACCCGATCCACAATGACAATGGAATGTTGAAAACTTACGTTTATTATAAAGGTATTCCGGGTTTATATACGAGTACTTATGAAATCAAGTATTAGGACCGCGAGAATTGTCTCCGCGGACCAGTGATAACCCAGTGAAAAAAGAATCTGATAATTTAGAAAATAAGAGCGGAATATATAGACTTTCAAAGGCACGAGAAATGTCCAATAGACATGACTGGTCCACGAGGATATTGTTCATCACGTATGTGTTTCGTTATTCTCTCAAAGTTTTTTATAGTTTTTTATTTATTTTATTATCTGACAGAAAGTGTGAACATGGCTTATGAACGCTTACACTACAGGAAGCATCACTCGCAGGAACACGACAACCCGCGACCTTAGCATTATGTCCGCCTTTTTACTCTTGTTTTAGGATTCGGAAAATTTAAGTAAATAAACTGCCTCCATTTTCAATTCGGGCTCCATTAATTGTCCGGAATATTAAAAAAGCTCTTTCCTACATACCAATAGATTCAACTCCTTCGAATCTCCATACATATTCTGATATTATTCCAAAAGTAACAAAAACAGTGTAAATATAATGTAGACGACCACGCGGCGCCGTCTGATAGTCTAGATTCTCTAGATTTTAGTAGCGAAAGACCTTCATGTATTTATGTCACCCTGGTAATTCTAAGTACACGTAGAATATTATCTTGACCGAGAATCAGACGGTTACGAGTTTCTAGGCGAAAAGTTTTAGGATTTCGCACCAAAATAGTGAATGGAAAGATTACCCTTTTTACCCCGAAGCACTAACGCGTGGCACTGCCAGGAGTGCCATTGGAGATTTTTCTTCGCTGTGTCTCTACCGGTAATGCTATGAGTAAAATTGCATTTCAGTGTACACGACTCCTTTTTTAGGGTTCCGTACCCAAAGGGTAAAACGGAACCCTATTACTGAGACTCCGCTGTCCGTCCGTCCGTCCGTCCGTCTGTCACCAGGCTGTATCTAATGAACCGTGATAGTTAGACAGTTGAAATTTTCACAGATGATGTATTTCTGTTGCCGCTATAACAACAAATACTAAAAAATAGAATAAAATAAATATTTAAGGGGGCTCCCATACAACAAACGTGATTTTTTTGCCGTTTTTAGGGTTCCGTACCCAAAGGGTAAAACGGAACCCTATTACTTAGGCTCCGCTGTCCGTCCGTCCGTCCGTCCGTCCGTCCGTCCGTCCGTCCGTCTGTCACCAGGCTGTATCTCATGAACCGTGATAGTTAGACAGTTGAAATTTTCACAGATGATGTATTTCTGTTGCCGCTATAACAACAAATACTAAAAAATAGAATAAAATAAACATTTAAGGGGGCTCCCATACTACAAACGTGATTTTTTTGCTGTTTTTATAGATAATGGTACGGAACCCTTCGTGCGCGAGTCCGACTCGCACTTGGCCGATTTTTATAGATAATGGTACGGAACCCATTGTGCGCGAGTCCGACTCGCACTTGGCCGATTTTTTTTTAATGCTAAAACTCGTCAGTTACGAATAAAGGAAAACAAAAATAAAATGTACAGAACTGTTTGTTTATTTTCATTTATAACTTTGATATGTACGAGTATAATATAGGTAAAGACAAAAGTTTCTCTTCTGTTTGTCAAACGATTTTTTTGTGTTGTTAGTAGCTACTGTCGAGCTTTAGAATAAAGGAAAAATACTGTCAGTCGTAGGACTGTATGTCAAAAGTGAAAGCTTCACAAACTTGCAAACATTATTTTTAGATTGTTAAAAAAATATCGGATCTACGCGTGCATTTACAGGTCCCATAGCGGTGATACAGGCATACCTCGTTAATTTACGCACATGCAAATGGTGACAGACAGAGTTATTGAACAGTATCCGTCCGCGGAGTTAGTGATTTTGGTTAGAGTTAGTTAATACCCACCATGCCGATTGGCTTGGCTCTCGGTGCACTGGTTCACTCTACCACGAGAATTCCAGATGCAGAGGACCATGCGAGCTCTCTACTGGACCTTCTGCTGACCACACATCCGGATGACTATAAAACCTCAGTGGGTGCGCCACTCGTCGGATCACTCTCTCATCCCAAAGGACTACAGCATGGGATTCTTCAAGAAAGTCGTGAAGAGGTTTTTATAGGGTCAGGCATGAGCACCCTTGGTGTTGCAAATGTCCATAGGCTACGGTAACTGCTTACCATCAGGCAGGCCGTACGCTTGATTTTCCACCTTAGTGGTATAAAAAAAAAATATTAAAAAGTATTTTAAATTATTTTATGTGACCTGTCAGAACCCGTTATATACGTTTTCCCACACATTTCGCGGTCGTATTCGACCACCCGGGTTTCGAAGAATGGATTAATATAGAAATAAAATTTTCATTAAGAAAGGTAGAGTACATAAAAGCAGCCCACCTGGGAACGTACTTCCATCTCACAGAAATCCGCATTCGTCATTTTTATTGGAGGTCCCAAACATAAAATGCAGTCAATGTAAACCCATGTGAGGCGTCATTGTGGACAGATTTTGATGAAATTTTCAAGCAACCTTTACATTAGCCCAGCGGCTGATGTAAAGTTTGGTAGCGACCGGATCACGCGTGCGAAACTGACGCGGGTCGCTAATTAAGAGGGTGTATAAAACTAAGTGGCTACTTAGAGCAATAATCAAAACTATGAATAAAAAATACAGAATATGTCTCAAAAAAACATAAATATGGTTCTACAGTGCTAGTATAGTGCTTTTTTTTTTTGGAATTTATCTTAAATTCAGCGTTGGTAATAAAAACAAAATAAGGGTGCTTATATGCCCCACTTAAATTATATAACCTTCTTCAATATTACTTTTTATACCACTAAGGTAACAGACCGTACTGGTCTGCGGATTTTTGTTTTACTACGTCGGGAGGCATACAAGCATACGACGCACCTGATGTAAAGCGGGCAGCGTAGCCTATTAACGCTGGCGATATATTAAGTATGACTCGCGCGATGCCTCCTCTGCTGCGAGATATAAGTTAATGAAGATAGAAAGAGAGAGAGTTACGTTTCGTATATTGCTGTAGGAGCAAGAGAGAGAGGTGCGAGCACACATTTTGTTTCTCTCTTTCTCTCATAGCGATTTAAGTTTCGTATATGAAAGACACAGTGCAGGCCTATTGTCTGTATCATACTATAGAGCTAAAGAAGTTTTACTTCAGTCGTGTGGTCTAAAGTACACTCGTATTTTTTATTTTATGTAAGTATTGAATTGTAAATATGTTATTTGTTTCACTGTTTTAATATCATTCATGCACTTTTTCTATGCGCTGTTATACAAAATATCCCACACAGCACAGGTTAGTTGGAAGTGATCTCTTGTAGAGATTAGCTCGCTTTTCCAAACTGTCCCTCAAATATTGATATGTTAACTTTTATGTGCAATAACGGGACAGGCCTACCACTCATACCCACCACTGTATCTCCTGTGTGGCCAGAACTAACAGCGGCGACCACCAAAAGGGCAATGAACAGTGAAATCCATTGCTGTCCCGGGGGTTAAACTACAGCTGCCTAGGAACTCACAACGAATTTAATCAGAAGAAATTTGTAGGAGTAAGAAGTTTTGGAATTGACTTCCCCTCTTGGCAAAGTGAGAGACAGCAATATGACAAATAAGGCATTTAAAAACATCAAAGAGATGGCTAGACAAGTGAAACTCAACTGCCGTGCACCATGGTTTATCAAATATCTAAATGTGATGATGTGAACGAAAATGTATGTGCAATAAAGAATATATACTATATTTTTGTTGTGTATAGATTAAGTTAACATTTTTTGGGTTTTTTTTTGATCCGCGTTGTCTCTCTTGACGCCCACTGAAAACTAGTACTGAAACCGCTTTTACGTGCTTCCAACGTAAACCCCTGTGTATGGGTCAATTCTGACTTCACTTGCATTCATGTGTATTTAAAAAAAATATTATGTGAAGTCAGAATAGAAATGTAAGTAATATTAACTATTTCTATTTCTTAAATGTTCTACAAGTATACATCCTTGAAGTTAAGTAGGAAATAGCGCGAATGGGAGGTACATTCACCTTACTGAAAACCACGTACTTACGTCCCTCTTCTGCAATAGCCCAGTTCTAATAATATTTTTTAAGAGAATTAAAAGAATTAAGAGAATTTAAAGGATAATATTTAAGAGAGGTAGGGCGCATCAAAGCAGCCCGCCTGGGGAAGTACCTCCTCACCTCACAGAAAACCGCAGCCAAATAACAACCCTAGATGGTCGTTGTGTTCCTGCGTGTGAGTGAGGTCACCAGTAAGCTCCTGAGGAGTTGCTGTGTAAGCAGCAGAGAAGGCATCGCGCGAGCGATAATGTATCGTAAGTGTTATTAGGCTACGGTACCCGCTTTAAATGAGGTGGGCCGTATGCTTGTAAAAACAAATACTACTAGATCTCATTTTAATAGCCCACTTTTTTCCGACATTTCCAATAGTCCCAATCCCTGCCGTGACGTGTTCATTGGTATATTGTTCCATTGATATACCCTGGAGCGGGTCACAGCTAGTATAATACATTACATCATTTATTTAGATGGGGCCTCTACGCGTTGGACTCATATCCCCGCGCACGCTTATCAAACGATCGGGGTAAACGCCTGTGACTTTAGAGAAATAATCATAAGTTTTCCATTTACAGCTTACCATAGAGCTGTTGTACTTTTTTTATATACGAGTACAATGTCGAGAGGCATACTAGCATATGTACCAATCGTACGATGCCACTTCTGCTGTTAACAAAGCAACTCCTTAGGAACTTACTGGTGACCTCAACAATCCGTCAGGAAGTTGTCATTTGGCTACAGTTTTCTGTGAGGTGGAGGTACTTCCCCAGACAGACAATACTCATCGAAGTTCTATGTCTCTTAAACGTTCACTGATCACTAACTTTACCGGGGTCTCATAAGAAATCTTTTATTCTCCTCGAGTTTTAGTGACAAACTTACTAAAACATTTAATGAGCTTACCTTTTACTCGACGCTCGATGGATCAGTCACCCATTTAACACTCACAAACAAACACACACAACACACTGACAGTAAAATTAACGGCACACAACACAACACTCGAAACTTTTGAAAACCGCGCGGGTTTTGAACAAGAGCGCGCGTCCTTTCTCCACAGAGATCGGGCGTAAACTGAAATTCAGTTTTACAGTCACGCTGGGTAGGATCAGTGCGCCTTGAATTTTTTTTTGTTAATAAAGGCGCAAACTGTGGAGCTATCGTATATTACCACGAATAAGGTATACGAATATAAACTATGTTTTTGCTACTTATCCAGCCAACTTGAAGGTTTCGTTTCAGTAAATGTATAAATAGTAGGGTACTGTAAATTATTCAGGCAAAGTCATTTAAAATTCTAATGTATTCGTTACATAGAAGTAGGGCGCATCAAAGCAGTCCGACTGGGGAAGTACTTTCCTGGAGGGTTGTCGTGTTCCAGCGAGTGAGTGAGCTGTTATCGAGTCAGCAGCAGAGCTTATCCGCGTTCCTAATCCATTATTATTTGGCGGGGTCCGCTACCTAAGCCTAAGGATTTGGCGAAGATACTGATTTTTGGCAGAGCTGCGATAGCCAGCGGAGCCACATTACCCTCAAAATTGTCGTTTGGGGTAGACTGATGTCATCCAGCTAGCGTTTAGACGGTAATAGTAAGAAACTCCAAAATCGACACACTAATAGCTAATATATTGTAGTTTTGTATCCTTTAATTTGAAATTTAAATGTTCGTTGGTGAGGAAGAACGGTCCAAAATCGTTCCAATTAGAAAAAAAAACATATGGGAAAACGTATGGCCGGCCACTCTGCAGTGCAGAGTCTGCACTGCACTCCCATCAACAGAAAAAGTAACAGCACTCGTCGCTAGATGTCGTACAGGGTTCCATATATTTTTAAAAAATTAAAAATAAAATATTTAAATATTTTTTTAATTTAAAAAATATCAGCTCTGCCTACACAGCTTGCTGTTATTTACTAGTTATATGTAGTGACTGCCGTCAGACGTCCATAACCCAGAGGGAAAACCGGACCTTTCTTAGGTTGTAACAGGTCCATCGAAATATAATTTCTTGGACATGTGGGTTTCCACACGATGTTTTCCTTCACCCTCGAGCAAGTGATAATTACAAATCTATATCTTCTATATACATAAAATGAATGTTTGTCTGTGTATCCTCTATGGACTCAAAAACGGCTGGGCAGATTTTGATGAAATTTTCAGTGAATCTTCAGGTTAGCCCAGCAGGTGATCCTGTGAAGTTTGGTAACGATTGGAGCACCCGTGCGAAGCTGGGTCGAGTAGCTAGTCTATATATATAAAAATGAATGTTTGTCTGTATGTCCTCTATGGAGTTAAAAACGGCTGGGCAGATTTTGATAAAATTTTCAGTGAATCTTCAGGTTAGCCCAGCAGGTGATCCTGTGAAGTTTGGTAACGATTGGATCACCCGTGCGAAGCTGGGTCGAGTAGCTAGTTTTATATAAAACAAAGTTGGGTTAGTTACACCATTTATAACTAACTCGAGAACGGTTGGATCGGTTTTTGTGATATTTGTTTTGTTTCCGCCCCGAATAGCAGAATAACTATTAAAATATGAAAAAAATAACGAAAAATAAAATATAAAGAAAATTCATTTTCTCATACATTTTATATGAAACGCTTCTTTATGATATCTCAAGAACGAATTGACATATTTATTATATACATATAAAATAAAGTCGGGTTAGTTATATCATTTATAACTCGAGAACGGCAGGACCGATTTTATGATCTTTGTTTCGTTTGATTTATCTCCGCCGCGAATAGCAGAATAACTTAAAACATGAAAAAATAACGAATAAATAATTATTAAGAAAATTCATGTTCTCATACATTTTACATGAAACACTTTTTTTATGATATCTCAAGAATGAATGGACAAATTTCAATGAACATTTTATTGTTCGTCTTGGTGCGAGCTGAAACATCTCCAGCGACAACACTGACCAGTTTCTTTTCGATTTCCCAAGGCGATGCATTTAAACGAACGTTGCCTCTGATATGCCACGTTATTAAATAAATAAATATTGTCGGACAAATTACACAGCGCCACCTAGTACCAAACTAAGCGAAACTTGTGTTATGGGTACTAGACAACTGATAAACATACGTAAATACATTTATTTTTTTGTAAATACATACTTATTATACATAGAAAAATACCCAGACCAAGACAAACAGACATGTTCATGCACACAAATGTTTGTACTGTGTGGGAATCGAACCCACGAGCGTTGGTGTCAAAGTAGCGTAACAGCGCGTTTCACCACTGCGCCACCGAGCTCGTCGAAACACATTTGGAACACAGCGTCGGGAGCAAGGCATTGCGGTTTCTGATCATGTGAATATGCGTTCTGCTGATGCTTTGGTCGTATTTATACAGTTTATTCAAAGAGTGATGAATACTTCTACTTGCGGTCGTTGCTGGTGAATGATCATCAGCCGACACCGTTTGAATCACTTCGAACTCTCAATGGTGTAGTGTGCCCAATATTTCATAGTCCATGTCAACAGCTCAATTTGCTTGAAAAATACTCATTGGGTCATGACAATCGCTGAAGCAGTTGCTATATATGTAAAAGCTTCCAACGGAAACCTCATGAATTGTGGAAAAAAAACGTATATGTATGTCAAAAGACATTTTAACATCGAATTCGTGTCAGTTCAGGGATTCCCGATGTCGAGGTTAATGAAGAGATGTATAACCAGGCTTTGCTTTTAATCGAAGACATGTGTTACATCATGTGTAGTGAAGTAAGAATGCTACTAGCAAATCGTGGAATGAACGTCGTGTTTAGTCGAGAATTGGAATGTGAACGTGAATATGTTCGAAATGCATAGAACCAATCGGTTGGAGCGAACGTACTACTGTTGAACCCCCAAGTGAAGAAAGCGTGCGATACTTTAACGAAGGCAATTGATGATGTAAATGGCTTATTTTTCCTCGATGCGCTAGGTGGAGCTAGGCAGGCATATCATTGAACTTGTCCACTTTGCCCACTTTTCGTAAGATATCCGAAATTGCAGTTGCTTCTTCTAGGATAGCGGTCATGTTACTAAAAGGACAAAAGACTCAGCAAGGACCATATTTTTGGTAACAATTAAAATCATCATCAGGGATGAATGCACAATGGCGCATGAACGAGCATTAAAAGCGTATCTATCGATCTGGGCAATGAGTCGAGCTGTTTTGGAGGCGCAATGATTCTACTGCCTGGCGATTTCCGCCAAATACTGCCGGCCATTTCAAATCAAATCAAATCAAATTATTTTATTTGCAGGCAAACACGGTAGTATACATTGCATATACAGATCTTATGTAATATTGATCGAGCATGTTGCGCCAACAATTGGCATGCAAAAAATAAAATAAAAATGTATTAGTTAAAATTCGAAAAAAAAAAATAATGTCATTGAGTAGATTGTAATAAAATAAATTAGTCTAAATTGTACACAAATTAACATTATCTAGTAAATTACTATAAATGGGGTTGATATCTTTAAAATTTAATTTTTGCGAATTCATTAATGTCATAGATGCTGTTCCTACTAAGTAGCTTATACAATGCCCTCTGGAAGGTATTCATGGGTAGAACCTTCAAATGCTGTGGTAACATGTTAAATAATTTGATAGACATATTGTAACTATTTCTTGCAAAACACGTGGTCTTATGATAGGGTCCAACTAAACGATTAGGGTATCTGGTATTAAATGTCAAAATTTCATTATTTTTTGTGTATAGGTGTAAGTTTTTTTTTTACAAACCTACACATGTCAAAAATGTACATAGCTGGTAAAGTTAAAATATTTAATTTCTTAAATAAAGGTCGACATGACTCCAGAGGTTCAGACCCACATATGGCACGCACGCACCTTTTCTGGATAATAAATGCACGACTCATGTCAACCGAATTACCCCAGATTATCAGTCCATACCTCAGGTTTGAACAAACATAGCCGTGGTATGGCTTACCTGCCATTTTGGTCACAAATTTTCCCTAACCGTTGCAAAGCAAAAACAAATCTACTAATCTTTTTGCAAACTGTATCTACGTGTTCTTTCCACGTCAATTGTGAATCTAAGACAATACCTAAAAACTTCGCTGAGGAAGATTCATCGATGGGGATATTGTTGTAGCACACATTCAAATTTAAAGGTTTAGAATTTTTATTGTAAAACTGAATAAATTTTGTCTTTTTAATATTGACACATAAATTATTTTGCTCCATCCACTTAATTACATTTTCTATAGTGATATTTATTTCCGCCTCATAATTTGTATTAGGTTTTTTGTGAACGATAATAGACACATCATCGGCAAATAAAGTACATGAATAATCAGTTACTTCTGGGAGATCATTAATGTATATTAAAAACAATAACGGACCCAAAATACTACCTTGGGGCACGCCAAAATTATTTTGTGTGAATTTTGATCTATATGATTTTTTTTCCAATGAATTATTTATTTTATCTATCTCTACACATTGAATTCTTCCTTCAAGATAGTTTGTAATCCAATCATATGCATGTCCTCTAATTCCTATTGTTTCCAGTTTCGTTAAAAGTTTTTCATGACAAACAAAGTCAAAAGCTCATATCAAATAGTACTGCCGATACAGGAACTTTCCTATCCATATGGTGGGATATTTCTTTTACCAATGAGAAACATGCTTGCGTTGCTGATCGGTCCCTCTGGAAGCCATATTGATCTAGTCTTATTAATTTGTATTTTAGCAGAAAAGACGACAGTTTCTTATACATTACTTTTTCGAAGATTTTTGACAGGATCGAAATGAGTGTAATTGGACGATAATTGTTCAAATCGTCTTTTTTTCCGCCTTTAAATATAGGTTTAACTATGGAGGTTTTAAGGAGCCTGGGAAATGTACCCGTGACAAATGAAAGATTAATCAAATAAGTTAAAATAGGGGACAGTTCATTTGCACAAGCTTTAATGACTTTTGTACATAGTTCATCGTATCCTGTGGAACTAGTATTATTTAGTGATTGAATCATGGTCCTCACTTCATGTTCGTCAGTAGGAGTTAGAAAAAATGTGTATATATGTCTACCGGACTCATTAGTTTTACTGTACTTCGAATTGTATGTTTTGATATTTGTCGATTTTATGAAGTGGTCATTGAATTGTGATGCAATTTCAGAAGGATTAGTTATTTTGCTATTTGAGATAGTTAAATATTCAATGTTCTGTATATTTTGTTTGTTATTACATTTATCATTTATTAAGTTCCAAGTGGCTTTGCATTTATTTTTTGCGTTAAGTATATATTTACTGTTACATTTTTTTTGAGCTAAATGTAAAACGTTTTTTAATAATTTGGAATAGTGTTTAAATATGTTTTTATTGGTATTTGTTTTATTTTTATAATAATTTAGCCGTAATTTCCTTTTTGTTGCACAGGATCGTTTTATGCCTTTTGTTAACCACTTAAATTTAGTGTTATGTGTTTTATTTGTTATTCTGAATTTGTATTTTGGAAAACATAAATCGTAAAACATTTTGAAATCGTTATAAAATGCTGTAAAGGCTAGATCTAGGTTATCATTCTTGAAAGTTTCAGTCCACGTGTAGTTAGCCAGAATGTTTCTAAATTTTGTGATGTTATCTGGGCTTAAATCTCGCTTTGTCTCATACCAGTACTTTAAAGGGGTTTTGGGTTTAGTGACAGGTATTGTTAATAACTGGGTGGTATTATGGTCAGATCGAATACTTGCCTTAAATCATCGTCTCTGTGGCGCTATGAGACGAAACTTCAGCTGACGGCAAACATGCGAGTTGCATTGCTAAACGATCCATCTGCCGCAGGTTTCTCGACAATCGGTACCTAATGGTCCCATTTCTGTCGACGAATCTGACGAATTGAATTCGTTTGCACTGAATTTTGTAATTTCTTATGAATGAAGAACGAACTCACGAATCACGAATGGTCACGAAACTCACAATTGATTGAGTGAACGAGTAATTATTGCGGCAAAAAAAAATAGAACATTTAAACTTCACAATTCAAAATTAAATCGTTGATCTACTGCATTCTTTCAAAACTACAGACTATGTAACAAACCAAGACGAAGCAACCACTAACTGAATGTTCATTGGAGCTGCCTGACTGAAAGTTAGCTCGGCAGTCAATTCAACGCAGGAAATCGACTCGAATGCAACCTATCCAGCAAATAGCTTAATATAAAAAGTAGTACAACAATAATACGCGAATCATTTCGTTCGCTTCTATAAAGCTAATGTTTTGCTGCCATGTGAATTACATTAGTTGTAATTAAAATACTTTTCGGTTATAGTTTTGAAAATTTATTATACTAAATTCATTTTTAGTATTAATATTGTCTTAATGAAAAATAGATTTTTTTTTATACAACTAGACAAACGCAAACAAGTGTGCGGCCCGCATTATATGGTAAGCGGTCACCGCAGCCTATTAACACTCGCAACACTACGGGGATGTTACTTGCGCGCTGCCAATCTTGTGGCCTAAGGTTGTTTCGTCACAGTATCCAGTAATTTCTCTGCCGTATCTCACACTTCAAACCGGAACACAGCTATATAAATATAGTTGCTTGGCGGTAGACACAGGTGAGACAGAGATACCCACGCAGGCGACTTTTGTACAAAGCCTCCCTCCGATTTATTAAAAAAAAAATTAAAAACAATTTATTTCACCTAATAACTTAACACGACATTTTTGATTCTGAGGCGGTAACGAAGTTCGCCGGGTCAGCTAGTATGTACATAAATCCGAAAACATGAATTTAGTGGTACATGCCAGGATTCGAATCAATAGGTCAGTTCTTTATCCACTAGGCTATCACTGTTCATGTTTGTTTTTTTTTTTAAAAGCGCAAATTTCTAGAACTACTGGCCGGTATTGAAAAATTCTTTTCGTATTTGATAACTCAATTCTTGAGGAAGTTATAGGATATTCAACATCACCGAAGCCGAGAAAAAAAATAAGCAGGAAAAATGGCCCCTACGGGATACTGGGATAAGATAATTTTTTAAACATGAGTTTCCGTAAGGCTTTTAGACCGTATTCGCAATGATGATGTAAGAAATAGAGTTGGTCTGAAGGAGAGCGTCGGTGTTAAAATAAGAAGAGGCATGCTCCGTTGGTTCGGACATGTAGAAAGAATGCAGGATGAAAGAATGACGAAGCAGATATACAATGCAAAAGTGGAAGGATGCAGGAGCCGAGGAAGGCCAAGACTTACCTACCATGACCAAATTGGTCGTGCTCTATCAGAAGGTGATGTCAGGAGCCCTAGAAACCGGCGAGCGTACATAAGAAGAGCAATGAATGTTAAAAAAGCGAGTGAGATATGTGAGTCACGTGGCGCTCGGTTCCCTCTGCCTATCCCGCAAGGGATTTGGCGTGAAGTTGTAGTAGTATGAATTTACATGTTTTTAATTGTATAGATTTTCATTCATAGCATTTTATTCACACATCTATAGCGACTGCGGATGACTCGTGGAGAAGTGAAACATGTGTCGCAGAGACGATTGGAGCGGCCAGGGCAGCAATGATGGCTGCATGCGGTTTCTGCTACAGATGGTGGGACTATCGCGGAGACGCAGCAGCCGAGGTAGCTAAAATTGAGGCATCTTCAAGCGCTGTAGGTGTTAGTCGTTAGAATAACTTGTTCCTAGAGTTTAATAATCCAAAAAGATTGGCGGGGTCCATTACGTAAAACCAAGAATTTGGCAAAGATATTGTTTTCGACATGGAGCGATTCCATCAGATCTGCAGAGGGAAAATCAGACATTTTTTAGGTTGGGTCACACGTATTTTTGAAATATAATTCCTTAGCCTGTGGGTTTCCGCTCAATATGTTCCTTCGCCGAGCAAGTAATAATCCAAATATGTATATAAATGAGAAAGCATAGAGAGGCATACAAAAATACGAGCCACATGATGTAAAGCGGTTACCGTAGCCCATGAATTGCAATACGTTAAGTATCGCTCGCCCAATGCCGCCTCTGCTGCTAATACAGCAACTCCTTATGAGCTTACAGGTCATCTTAATCACACGCAGGAACACAACAATACATAATGTAGTTGTCATTTGACTGCGGTTTTCTGTGAGATGGAGGTACTTCCGCAGATGGGCTGCTTTGATGCGCCCTACCTCTCTTTAAAGAAACGGCACGTATCGACGTCGGGATCCGAACGAGGGATCGTAGATTAAGAGGATGATTCTTTATCCACAGAGCTATTCCTGCTGTTGTCGTGACATCCCGTTAGAATAACCTGATACGAAATTCGCATGACCACTTTAAAAAGGTTAGATCAAATTAAAGCGATATTGTGTACTTACAATTGTACAAAATGTGAAAACAATATTTTTTTTATACCACTAAGTAAGCAAACAAGTATACGATCTGCCTGATGGTAATCAGTCACCGTAGCCTATGGACATTTGCAACAGCAGGAGTGTCGCTTGTGCATTGCCGACCCTCTAAAAATCTCTTCACGCCACGCCCACGCTGTAGTTCCTTGGGAAAACCTTGGCTAGGAGTTCATTTCATAACTTGAGAGTTCTGGGAAGAAAACTTCTCTGGAACAACTTCTGAACAGTACGCGGCCGTTGCGGTTCCAGCATGTGAGGGTGAACTCTCCGCCGTGCGCCGGCGAGCGTTGCGGTTATAAAAATATGAAATATAATACGCAGTGCCATCTCTGCTGCTAACACAGCAACTCCTTAGCTTACTGGTGACCAGGCTCACACGCAGGAACACAACAACCCTCCAGAGAGTTGTTGTTTTACTGCGGCTTTCTGTGGTGAGAAGTACTTCCCTAAACGGACTGTTTTGAAGCGCCCTGCCTCTCGTGAAAATACCCAGACCAAGACATAGACATATTCATGCACACAAATGTTTATCCTGTATGGGAATCGAACCCACGAACGCCGGTGTGAAAGATGCTATTCGTTAGAATAATACGCTACAAACGGCAAATCCATCATATTCCCCTTTATAGTATTGAGTTGAAGGAGGATATAGGAAGGATGAATGAAAATATATTTAAAAGATTATAGAATCCCTAACCTAGAATCTAGCTAGGTCAACGAGAAGTACCCTATACGTTTTTTTTATACCACTAAGGTGGCAATCAAGCATACGGCCTGCCTGATAGTAAACAGTCACCGTAGCCTATGGACATTTGCAATACCAGGGGTGTCACTCATGCGTTGCCGACCCTCTAAAAACGTCTTCACGCATTTCTTGATTCCCTTACGAGTGTCAAAACATGCGCATAAACGAGGCATAAACAGCCGTATCTTTTGATTTTGTTGACTAAGTATAATTTTTTCACGGCTCGAAGGGATTGCAGACCTAAGTATTTGATATTAATTTCAGCTTGATACCTCCTGTCCCTGACAAAAAGGGACTTGACGGCCGGAGTGATAGACAGATAGACAGAGAATAAAGTGATCCAATAAGAGTTCTATTTTTCATTTTCTGGTACAGAACTCTAAAAATAATAATAAATGTACGTCTTACTTATTATTATTTTAAGAAAAAGCTCGCAGGAATACAATATCCCAAGTTGCCATTTGGTCGCAGTTTTTTGTAAGGTAGAGGTACTTCCCCAGTCGGACTGCTATGAGTCGCCCTACCTCTCTTGATCTAATATACTTAGAATTTTAAATAACTTCGCCTTAATAAAAGCATGAAAGTAGGATAAACGCGGTCGAAATGCGATGCGAGTGTAAAATTTGTTGCTTTTTCTTTTTTGTCCTTAGAAACCGGCAAAAGTACATGAGAAGAGCAATGCACGTTAAAGAAGCCAGTGAGGTATGCAAGGATCGAGTCACATGGCGCTCTGTTCTCTCTGCCTATACCGCAAGGGATTTGGCGTGGAGTGGTACAAAGATACAGATATTATAAATTTACATTTCGTTTATTATATTCCAAAAGAAGGGCTTAGGTTAGCCCGTCTTTTGGAATATAGTAAACGAAATGTCCTCTTTGTCCTTTGAAGGTGTTATAATTATGGATAATTATGAATACGTAAACCATGCCACCTCCGCTGGGTTCCGGTAAAAGGGATAGGCCCAAGTTTTTACTTTTTTATGTTGTAAGAGATGACATGCAGGTCAATTGTCACACAGTAAGCGATACCAAAGACCGGGAGAAGTGCACGCTCTTTTTTTTTATACTACGTCGTGAGGTATACAAGCATACGGCCAACCTGATGTAGAGCGGGTACCGCTTGGGATATATTAAGTATCACTCGCGCGATGCCTCCCATGCTGCTTACACAGCAACTTCTTGGGAGCTTACTGGTGACCTCAGTCACACGCAGGAACGCAACAACCCTCCAGGGAGTTGTTATTTGACTGCGGTTTTCTGTGAGGTGAAGGTACTTCCCCAGACGGGGCTGCTTTAATGCGCCATACCTCTCTTAATGCCTTGTATGGGAATCGAACCCACGAGCATTGGTGTCAAAGTCCCGTCATTTACGACTGAGGCACCGAGCTCGACAACTCGCCGATTTCTGAGGGTCCTGAGTTCGCCTTGTAATAGAACATGATCAATTTGGTCATGGTTACCTTCCTCGGTTGCTACATCCTTCCACTTTTGCGTTGTATATCTGTTTCGTAATACTTTCGCCCTGCATTCTTTCCACATGTCCGAACCTAATATATATCATATTGAAAATAATTTTGATACATGCAAAGTCTTGTCAGTAGTAATATGTCATCTGTCATATCAGGATAGTTCATTCGCAAATTTAGTGGATAATATAAAAAACTGTCCTTATATTCTAAATTCAATTCACATGGCGTTAAAAGTTTATTTACTAACGCACCTTGTGAGGATTGTCTAAACACCCTCAAGTCTTCTAGTAAATAAAACCCTCAGTCCTAGTGAGACAGATGACTTTGGAACAGCACTGGTAATGTAATTGATTCGTTTTCTTTTCTCTTATGGCATCGTGTTACTTTGCCAACGTCAAGTAAATAATTATTTAGTTTTATAACAGAAACGAAAATGAAGGCCAAAGACAGTACGATATACAGCCAAGATCTATTTATTTTACAACTAATTAATGAAAAAAACCGTTAAGTGCGAGTCCGACTCGCGCACCGAGGGTTCTGTAAAAAATTTTTTTCGTAAATTATTTTTTTCGTAATTATGTTTTTTGTGATGTATTTTGTTTATGAATTTTTTCCTGTACTTGTGCTACATGACATTGCTTCTTGTCAAATTTCATGATTCTAAGTCAACGAGAAGTACGCTATAAGCCTTTCCCCTAGTATTCCCTCGCGAGTGTAGACATATGCACGTAAATGAGGCATAAACACCCGTATCTTTTGATTGCATTGAATTAGAAGTATGATTTTCACTGCTGAACGGATTGCAGACCTGAGTATTTGATATTAACACTCCACTCCACACGTTCCTGAGAAAAAGGTTCTTGACAGACAGACAGATAGACAACAAAGTTTTCCTATAAGGGTTTCATTTTTTCTTTTGAGGTACGGAACCCTAAAAATGATACAAAGATAAGCAGTCAAAAAATTTTAAGGTAGGCAGAGGGAACCGAGCGCCACGTAATTCGGTCCTTACACATGTCTTCTTGAACTTTTTCTTCTTCTTCTTCTTCTGATGAGCAGAGAGAACAGAGCGCCACATGACTCGATCCTTACACACCTCACTCACTTCTTTGATATTAATTACTCTTCTCATGTACGCTCGCCGGTTTCTAACGCTCCAGACATCACCTTATGATCACGATCAATTTACACACATCGTTTCGGGAAAACAAAAAATACACATGTGTACGTGTTATGAGATGTTACTGACACGTATCAAGGCACTGCCTAAAAACTGAGTTACACTTTCATTTCACTATAATGCCATGGGCCAACAATAAACTTGACTCGTGGTAAGGTGTGCACTATTCGTGGAAACTTTGACGTGTTGCATGTCGCCAGTACATTCGCTGACCACAACAGTGGTTTAGTTCCTAGGAATAATTTAGCAATATTGGTGGCAACGCGGAAGCAATAATTTTTGTATTGCATTTCGTCATATATTACGTTCTTTACATTAGGTGGGTCGTAAACCTACTTGTATGCCCTTTGTCTCGATCTTGTTCCAAGAATAGCCCGATAGTGGTTATTGGTCCAAGAATATGACTTTACAATATAATACCATCCTTAGACCTTAGATGTTCTTTATGGCAGCGAAGCGTGGCCTGTACTTGAGTGGCACAAACAGGAACTGCGTGTCAAGGAGATGAATACGTTGCACTGGATACGCGGAGTCACGCGAAAGGATTGCGTATAAAACTACCGCATTCGCAGTAGCCTTCGTGATTGCAACATAGCAGACAAAATGCAAAAGTGCCGTCTATGCTGGTACAGTCACATCTTACGAAAACCGTCAATTTTCGTGGGGAACAAATGTTTAGTCATACCACCTCCGCCGGGTCCCGGTAGTTAGTAAGGAGTAGACTCAAGAAGTGCTAATTTGACGACGTAAGGGATGACATGCGTGGCAATTGTCTCACTATAAGGGATACCAAAGACCGCACCAAATGGAGGAATATAAGCCGGAAAGCGGATCCTGCGCTTCGAAGCGTAAGCATAAGACGCGACCAGGATTAACGCTCGGATGATGATGAATAGAATCCTGGAAATCAATTTAAACTGATAGTCTAAGCTGCAATGCCCTTCTAATTGATGAAACCGAAGAGTTTAACGTTTATTTCCAATATGTCCACTGACAAACACTCCATGGTACGAGTACACAACCGTTAAGTAAACCTGGTTACACCCGTATTAAATGTACCCTAGCGAAGCGAAGTATATTAAACATATGTATTTATAGGTCAAACATATAGAATAATATATACTGAACTTAAGTGATCCATGCCTCATGATGCCAGGTGGAAGGTATGTAAGTTGTGTCATGATGAAGCGGGACATTTCTCCTTTGATGAAATCGAATCGTCGCAAATTGCGCAGGGGTTATTGGTGAATCCATTTTCAGAAAAGTACTTACAAGCGTGTATTCTATGTCCTTACGTTATACAGTCTTCCGGTAAAAAGCAAGGGTTACACACAATACCAAAACCCGACGCACCGTTTAAATGCATTCACGTAGATCACTTAGGCCCATTTGTGAGGAGCCTGGATAGTTACATCTATATACTCGGTATACATCTATGTAATTGATGCGTTCACGAAATTTAGAGTACAACGTATAGTAAAAAATACAAAGAATCGTACCTTCTGCCGAAATTGAAAAGTAGCTTAAAGATAATTTATACATAGTATGGCAGAATTCGAATAAAATTCAGTCTAATGAAACTATGTTGATTATGCATCGGTTTTGTAAAGTACGTACCTAGTCTTGCCATAAATACTGAAGCAAAGAAAAATAAAAAAAATCTATTGCAAATAATATTTATTAATTTTACAGTGTCTTAGTTTAATACATAAATATAAAACAATTCAGTATATAAAAAGCTTATTCGAAGTGGTCTCCATTGGCTGCCTTACAGTCCTTTAAATGTTGAGGCCAGTTATCAATAGAAGCACTCACTCTTTTCATGGGAAATTCTTCACTGCCTATCGTACGGATTGTTTTAGGGACTCCAAATTATCATGGCGTTTAGAGCATGCCGTACTCTCTAAAACTGACCATAAATCATTATCCAGCGGATTAAGATCGGGACTAGACGACGGCCAGTCTTCAGCTCTGATGAAGTCCCAAACGTTCGTTTCCAACCAAGACTGCGTAGACCGAGCTTTATGACCCGGCGCCGAGTCTTGCTGGAAGGACCATTCTTGGTTATTGAACATGGTGTTGTTAAGGGGCTTCACTACCTTCTCAAGAATGGTATCTTGAACAAAATTTTTCTGTGACCTCCCTTTGCGTACCGCTTCAGTAGTTGTTTCGAGTTTACCACCCTATTCTTTTTTAAATTATCAGTTAAGAAATGACCAGTACGTGTTTTATAGGCAGCAAGTCCTAAGTCATCTTTTAAAATACGCGACATGGTTCTAGGTGCTATCTTCATCTCCCATCATCTGGATTCCGTCCTGGTCATAGTACGGCTACTGCGTTAATCAAAATTTCTGATGACATAAGACGTGGCATGGAAAATCATCAGCTCACAGTATTGACATTACTGGATTTCAGCAATGCCTTCAATACAGTTGATTTCGATGTCCTTCTGGGAGTATTATCTTCTCTTAACATATCTCCAACAGTGATTGACTGGTTTCGTAATTACCTGTACGGACGACGGCAACGTGTCAAAATTGATGATACCAATTCTACGTGGTGTGATACAAATGCTGGCGTGCCGCAGGGTGGTGTGCTGTCTCCTTTGCTTTTTTCTCTTTTCATTAGTTCAATAACTCACAGAATCTCTTCATCCTACCATCTTTATGCAGATGATTTGCAGATATATTCTCAGGCCTCTCTCATTAACATTTCACAGTGCATTAACGAGATAAATGTAGACTTAGATTTGATATCGGCATGGAGTAAACGCTTCGGACTGAAGGTGAATCCACACAAATTTCAATGCATTATAATAGGCAGTCCAGCGTTTATTTCCAGGGTTGATGTTTCTAAAATCCGTTCGGTTGTGTTTGATGGTGTCTGTATTCCATTCAGTGGAACGGTGAAGAATCTTGGAGTTACTTTTGATTCTACGTTATCCTGGAGGTCGCAGGTGGCAGAGCTCAGCAGGAAGATGTTTGCCGCGTCGGCGTCTCTCCGTCGTATTAGAAATTTTCTACCCACTGCCACTAAAGTTGTTCTTGCACAATCCCTTTTGCTTCCTATCCTTGATTACGCTGATATTTCCTATCCAGACCTTAATGTAGATTTAATTAATAAATTAGAAAGACTACAAAATCTCTGCATTAGATTTATTTTCGGGCTCCGAAAATATGATCATGTATCTGAATACCGTCAACAACTGAAGTGGCTTTCTATCCGTCAGCGCAGAAATATGCATATTCTTTCCTTTCTCTACTTCATACTCTTTAATCCTAAAGCTCCTTCCTACCTCAAAATTTGGTTCAAATTTTGTTCTTCCTCTCACAACTTACAACTTCGCTCCTGTGAAAATCTTATTCTTTCAGCCCCGTCTCATTCCTCTAAATTCTTCGATCAATCGTTTACAGTTCAGGCTATTAGGCTATGGAATACTTTACCTATAGTCATAAGAACAGCAAAATCTATCGCCGTGTTCAAAAAACTTGTAAAAAATCATCTCCTTTATTTGACTTCAAAAGCTGTACACTGACATTAAGTATGTATAAATATACTTATATTTGTATATTTTATTTATGTATTTTATATATTATGTGTTTTTATTCGTTTATTTATTATTATATATGTATTGTTATTTAGTATTTGTACACAAATGTATACCTATGTATATATTTACACATATATAAGTAATAATATTAATAAGAATAAATTTTCCTTCCTTGTTAACCCTACCTTCTCTGTACGCCGATTCGTTACCTTAAGGTTGCCTTGAAAAGATTGCTTTTAGCAATAAGGCCGCCTTGTTGCATAATAGGTATTCATATTTTACTATTTTTTAAGAAATTTCCTGTAAAATTATTATGTAAATAAAGCTTATTCTATCTATCTATCTATCTATCTCCCGAGATAAAATCTTTTGCTTTCGGACAGGATTTCTTCGAATTTTTTCCCTTACTGCTTTGACCACCTTTTTCGTACGAACACTACGTGGACGGCCAGATCTTTTTCTGTCACAAACAGAGGAGGTCTCATTGTACCTATTAATAGCCCGGTACACAAACATTTTACTAATACCAAGCGTATGGAGAGTTTTAAAAATTGCATTTGGCTCCATACCTACTTTGTGTAATGCAGTCACAGCGATTCGGTTCTCTTTATCACCCCACTCCATTTTAATATCGCAAAATATTGTATAATGTATTGGCGCCAAAATGAGAAAACTCAATGAACAATCATATAAAAATGACAGATTCCAAATGAAAAAAGGAAAGAAAAAGGAAAAACGGAACCCTTATAAGATCACTTTGTTGTCCGTCTGTCAAGACCCTTTTTCTCAGCGACAGGTGGAGGTATCAAGCTGAAATTAATATCAAATAATCAGGTCTGCAATCCCTTCGAGCAGTGAAAAATCAAACTTCTAAGTTAACGCAATCAATAGATACGGCTGTTTATGCCTAGTTTAAGCGCATATTTTGACACTCGCAAGGGAATCAAAACCTATAGGGTACTTCCCGTTGGCCTAGAATCATGAAATTTGGTAAGAAGCAATGCCATGTAGCGCAAGTAAAGGAAAAAACTGTAAATTTGTAGTCATAACATAAAAAAATGCGTGAGCTGATACACAGCTCCGACGCACGACTGAAGTTTACTCCTTACGAACGATAATTATAATATATATCGATTAGAAAAAGTGGATAAATGAACGCAACTTCCAAAATAATAAGAATAAAATTTATATTATTCATAAATGTGGACTATAGGCTTACGAACTAACCGTATTCACGTGTTTTTCTGATTCTTCTTCATTACCGAATCTATTTCTTCCATATTTTCCAATGGTTTTTGAAGTGAAAACATCTTTAGCTGCGTTGTGCACTTTTTGGGATGAGTAAAAAATGTTAAACTTGCATCAGGACACGTGACCCTGACGGTAAGATTTTGGTGAGAATTAGAACTTAAGTTCGCTGCAGCGCTAAGACATTAGTTACCTCTAATTAAACAATTAAAACACGAAGCGCTAGATCGTTCATTGGGCATTATTTTCTCGCGATCAAAACGTTATAAGCGCCATGAAATTCATGGCGCTTACACGTTTTGTTCAACGTAGTTTATCAACATCGCTGTTTGGTCCGCATGTTCAAGTTTTCCACTTCACCCGGCACTCGCGGAGTGTTACCCGTTTTTTTTAACTTTTATCACTTGATGATTTGTTGAATAGTACATAAAAATATACGTAAAATATACCAAGCTTCGTAATACGCAGGCGCGCACACACATGTACTAACAACGTACAATGCTCGGTCCCTATAATAAGCACTGTATCATGATTTCTATCTCATTCTCATTTTAACGAGCTCGGTGGCGCAGTCGTGAATGACGCGACTTTGACACCAATGCTCGCGGCTTCGATTCTCACACAAGACAAACATTTGTGTGCATGAACATGTCTGTTTATCTTGGTCTGGATGTTTTAAGACAAGTAGAACGCAACAAAGCAGCCCGTCTGGGGAAGTAACTCCACATTACAGAAAACAGCAGCCAAATAACAACTCCCTTGTTGTGTTCCTGCGTGTGAGTGAAGTTACCAGTAAGGAGTCGCTGTGTGTGCAGCAGAGCAGACATCGCGCGCGTGATACTTAGGTAATGTATTACAAGCGTTTATAAGCTACGGTAACCACTTTACATCAGGTGGGCCATATGATTGTAGGCCTTTCTACGTTGTATAAAAAAATGTCGTTTAAGTCCTAGAGATACTTCTATCTCATTCTCTCGCATGTTAGGTCCTACAGATGTACCTATATATTTGTCTCTTTTTAAGCGGATGAACGTAACACCATAATTTTTTGTTAACGCGTTCACTTGATTTTACTCCTCATAAATTTACGTACCCGGTCTCAAAATCGATTCTTAGGGAGTAAACACCAAAAAAAAATTTTTCTTTGCAAAAATAATTACTTACTGAAAATATTTTTACGGAACCCTTGGTCCGCGAGTCGGACTCGCACTAAACCTGGCTTTTTTATGTTTACAACGTACAAGCATACATTAAGTATCACACGCGCTATGCCAATAAATTTATGTCAACATAAGAATACGATATTAATGACGATGTCATGTGATAAGATTAAATAATTATTATATAATAATGCATATGTTGAATAATTTCCAGACATCTTAGTCAATCAGATATTCATTGATTCTACAGTAAGCCCTTTTACATAGAGTATTTTTGATGTGCCTTTTGAAGATATTCAGGTCAGAATAGGACAGAACAGTTTCCGGCAAATTATTATAGAATCGAATACAATTTACACCATGAGACTTATTAGTCTAGCAAGCCGGCTTGACGAGCTCGGTGGCGCAGTAGTGAAACGCGCTGGTACGCTACTTTGACACCAACGCTCGTGGGTACGATTCCCACACAGGACAAAATTTCATTATTTTTTGTGTACCTATACACAAAAAATAATGAAATTTTGACATACGTTAATAAGTAAGTTTTTTTTACAAAACTACACATGTCAAAAATGTACATAGCTGGTAAAGTTAAAATATTTAATTTCTTATATAAAGGTCGACATGCCTCCAGAGTTTCAGACCCACATATAGCAGGCACGCACTTTTTCTGGATAATAAATGCACGATTCATGTCAACCGAATTATCCCAGATTATCAGTCCATACCTCAGGTTTGAACAAACAAAGCCATATTAAGCCATGAGGGCTGTTTTTTGGTTATATTTTTTTCCTAACCGTTGCAAAGCAAAAACAAATCTACTAATCTGTTTTCAAACTGTATCTACGTGTTCTTTCCACGTCAATTGTTATCTAAGACAATACCTAAAAACTTCGCTGAGGAAGATTCATTGATGGGGATATTGTTGTAGCACACAGTCACATTTAAAGGTTTTAGAATTTTTATTGTAAAACTGAATAAATTTTGTCTTTTTAATATTGACACATAAATTATATTGCTCCATCCATATAATTACATTTTTTACAGTGATATTTATTTGCGCCTCATAATTTGTATTAGTTTTTTGTGAACGATAATAGACACATCATCGGCAAATAAAGTACATGAATAATCAGTTACTTCATACAGTTAGATCATTAATGTAGATTAAAAACAATAACGGACCCAAAATTTATCCATACTTTTGTATTAATCCTTATCCAAATAAATCATTTCGTATTCAAGACTGTTTCAATACCTGTAGATTACTTTTGAATTATTCAAATCGGACATTCCATTCAAAAGGTATTGCGAATTTAAAAATGTCAATCTGCACACAATACTAATAGAAAAATAAACGCCGCCGTGGCCGGCGTGGGCCCACGCAGCGCAACGCGGTAAACGCAGGGAGGGGGCACCGGAGTGCGTGGCGTGGACATCTATGTTTTTTTTTATATTCGAGGGGGAAAACGAACATGTGGGTTACCTGATGGTAAGTTAGCTTACACAGAGGAGGCATCGCGCGAGTGATATATGTTACAAGCGTTAATAGGCTACAGTAACTGCTTTACATCAGGTGGACCGTATGCTTGTATGCCTCCCGACGTTGTATAAAACAAAAAAAAGTGGTTACCACCGCCCATAAACATCAACAACACCAAAGGGTCACTGATCCGTTCTTTTCTTGAAGGCACCCATATCATATTTGTTCGGGATCACCACTGAGGGTAGTTGATTGCACAATTTCACCGTTCGTGATAGAAAATGCCTCAAAAAGCGTACTAACTAATGGATTGCCACTCATCAAGGTGAGAGTGAAATTTAAGTTTGTGGCGATGGTACAATGTGGAACTGCAACTGTTATTAAGTTGAACAGCTCCTGCGAACACTCCCCATGATACAACTTGGACCACGATTTGCCCACGATTCGAACTGCTCTAATTGTATGCGATCAAATGGAGTAAGCAAATATTGTGGCGCGCCGGTCCAAAGATGTGAACAGTATTCCATGTGAGGCCGGACTTGCGCCTTATAAAGTTGAAGGTGATGTTGTAAAGTATTGTTTAGCCCTATTGATCAAACCAATCTTCTTTTATGGATAATAAATACATGTTATGTTTCAAAAAAAAAACATGAATCGGAAAACGCAGTTTGACCGTGATAAACTTGTGTCTGACATTGAGAGTAGGTACTTTGACAAAAGAATCTGACAGGAGGCGACTGAACTTGGTCCAATTCAACCTCAGAAAGAGACAAGTTTGCGTGTCTACCGCTAAGAAAACTCCATTTGCTGTGGTTCCTCAATCCCAGAATACACCACTAACCTTCGCCAAAAGTATTGGGATTCTCGGTGTCGAGATCTCCAGCGTCGTTCAGTATTGAAATCATCTGGAGGAGAAGGTCAAACTGGCATCCAAGAATCTCGGTAGTCAACCGAGCAAAGCAGTACTTCAGTGCGGTACAGAGACTTGTATTATACAAGTCAAGTCAGACCCAGGGTTCATTCCCGGGAATTCTCGAGCCGAGAATTCCCGAGAAGTCGTTGGGCTTTGTTCCCGGGAAATCAAGCTCGAGAAAAGTCGAGAACTCGAGAAATCATGTACCTATATATTGCTGTGATTGTAATTTAATTATAAGTTACGATATTAACGTTTTCTTTCATGTTGATTATTTGTTTAGCTTAATAGAAGCTACTTTTGTTTATAAGTTCTAAATAACCAGCCAAAAATGGTGCTGTCATTATAATTATGAGTCTGAATAATATTATTTCTGTATTTTTTTTTTAAAAGTTAATTAGCTTATTCATAAGATTAATATTTTTGAATATAATCAATAAAAGTTTTATAATTAATTTGATACTATTATTTGAGAGGAAAACCATTGAATTTGTTATCGTTATTGGAACCAAATAATATGAGAAAACGTACGTAAATGTAAATTGCTCGACAACCCGAGAAGCCTCGAGAAATTAGCTTCGAGAATTCTCGAGACCCGAGAAATTGAAAAGCTCGAGAAATCATGAACCCTAGTCAGACCACACATGGAGTACTGTAGTCACCTTTGGGCGGGCGCACCTGATTACCAGCTAGGACCGCCAGATCACACCGCCGACGGCGGGGAGGTTACCCTCACACACTGGAACCACAATGGTTGCGTACTGTACGGTTCCAGCGAAGTTTTTTTCCGAGAACTCTCAAGTTGCGGAATGAACTCCCAGCCGAGGTTTCCCCTAGGAACTACAGCATGGAGTTCTTCAAGAAAGGCGTGAAGAGGTTTTTACAGGGTCGGCAACATATGACTGACATCCCTGATGTTGCTAATGGCCATAGGCTACGGTACCTGCTTACCATCAGGCAGACCGTACGCTTGATTGCCACCTTTGTTCGCGAATCAACATCTCTGCATTTATCCGCTTAAAATATTATCCCAATGTTAAGTAGACTCAAATAACTGAGATATGCATTTAGGCGCTAAAACACAATGTTTCCGTGCCTTCATGCGCACTCACATGGTTTATTGGCCTTCGGAAAACACGAAACATAGCCAATTTACCATTTACAAATAACAGCCCGTTACTTATTATGAATACCGCCATCTAGCGTGGAGAGGCATTATTAATTAACACGAATAAAAATTAGAGGGAATTAAATTTTAGTTACGTTTTATCTTCTTAAGTTTATTATATTAAAAAAAATTATATACTAATTCTGGTTGGCATAATATAGATACCATGTTAGGACCTGACGAGTTGTGAGAATTATTGTATGTTCTCCTCACGAATTGAAACTAAAATGATTTTGTGATGTCATTCCGGAGAAAATCTACTACAAATGCTTTAGATGTAGAATAAACGCGCTCCCGTGGCTTTTCCAAGAGGCTACAGCATGCCGGGGTTTTCACAAGGTCGATAACGTGACGCTTCGGCGAAATACTTGAAAAGCAAACGTTACCTACATTTTCGAAGCCGCGAAACAAATATTTAGTTCATTATTATTATAATAGATGGTGCAGTACTGAATCGCGAACTTGCTTAATTTTTTCGAGTAACTAAAGACATATTATGTACATTTTTCCAAAGCCGCATCCACTAATAAACATACATCACCAATTTTTGAAACGGCTTCGTTGATTGAACTATCAATCGATCGACTGTTCGACAATCATACGAAATAGTATTGTCTTAGGTTTTCGCGATTGTTACACATTGAATTAAACAATTTTTAACGGTGTTTTATTTATTTTGTTGAACCTGACGTTTCGCAGTCGTGGTCGCAGGAAGACTAATGACTAAGGTGATATTTGTCTTACATTAGTTATTCAATTATTACATCTACCGACATGGATGGATTAATTATACCCTCAGAGGAAGTATACCTATATGTTTCGATTCACACAAAAATCGCTCACAGTGTCCGAACGTTTTTTAGTAGATCTCTGGGTTTGTGACTTAATTATTTTTAGGACTGGATCCCAAGCAGGTGGTACTTGCCAACCATTTTCTCTATTGAAATTGGGGTGTTTTCTTATTTCAATAGCCTCGCGTAACATTCTCGGCATGTAGCGATTCTCCTTGGCGACGGCCTGCGGCCACGGACGCTGCAAAGCGTTCGAAACGTCAGGTTCAACAAAATAAATAAAACACGCGATATTTCCGTCAAAAATTGTTTAATTCAATCATACGAAATATCAGGTGGTTTGAAAAGCAAATCGTTAGATAAAAATAAACTGAACTTCATGGTGATTAGCAAACGAGGCTCTGGAGAAAGGGAAATCGGAAAGCCGACACCAAACACATCTTCTACCAAATAATTGTTTTATTTCTTTAAATAACTATAAACAAACATAATAGTGTCTATTTGTACTTAAACAGAAATTAGAAATATATTTTTAGAACAATTTGGAATAAAATCAATGTATTAGGACAATAATACATTAGTATTTATTGTCAGGAACACCGTTCCTATATTTTTATCAGTGCTCACACAAACAAATTCCAATTCCAAATTCCAAACAAATGTAGCCATTTTTACGGAATAAAAAGATTTTGACTTTGACTTTGACTTTGACTATATGAAATCTATAAATGTTAGTCTGTGCGTTTCTCTGTGTGTGTTAAAAATATTACATAGTGCGTTCAGAAGATTATTTTTAGTGACGTTCTCACTAGGCAAGCATGTAAACATATCGGTGTAACTTTACACATATGTAAACAAAAGAATAAAATAATATATATGTTTGTCAATACATCTTGTTTTATACAACGTCGGTAGGTATACAAGCATACGGTCCACCTGATGTAAAGTGGTTACCGTAGCCTGTAAACGCTGACGATACATTAAGTGTCCCTCTCGTGATGCCACCTGTGCTGCTAACACAGCAACTCCTTCGGACCTTACTGGTGACCCCACTCACACGCAGGAACACAACAACCCTCCAGGGAGTTTGTTATTTGGCTGCGGTTTTCTGAGAGGTGGAGGTACTTTCCCCAGATGGACTGCTTTGGTGCGCCGTACCTCTCTTAAAAAACTACGTCCTCACACCAAGACACTTGCAGGGTAAACAGATCTTTTCTTTGGTCTTTTCTTCTTAGCGTTACGCCGTTTCCTAATCTTCTTGTGACTTCTTTTTTATTCCCGAAAATAAAAAATCAGCTCAAAGGGATACAATTTTCGTCGCCGGAAGATGCGCTGTCAGCTTTCAAACAGGCTGTAAATGAGGTGTCTGCGGCGGACTGAAAAAAGTGTTTCGAAAACTGGTTCAGACGCATGAAACTTTGTATAGAGGCTGGCGGAGAGTACCTACTTTGAAACGATGTAATAAAAAATATTTATCTATAGAACATTTTTTTTTATTTTCGTAAAACTTTCTGAGTGTCCCACGTATATATATATGTCGCAGAGGTAGCAACATCATATTGAGAAGCCCGGATGAAATCAATCCCCGTGATGCTAGTTTTAATAATAACGGATCAAAATGTCAAGTCGGCGCTTGGGTGGAATCGACATCGTTGAATTGGCAACACCGGTTGTGTTTGCTCAAAATGTCGGTTGTGGTCAGTTGTCAAAATCGTCAAGATGAGATACCGTCATTGGAAGCGGCATTACGAATCGAGCAATGGAGCCAATCGCACGTGTCGCGTCCACCGTATTTTGAATCCGTTGTAATCTACGATCTAAGCATAACTTTTGTTAAAAGTATTGTGGTAATTGGCTGATTAAATATTGAGAAGATTAACTACGCTGGTATTTCGCTTTATTCGCCATGAACAACGAGCCACCTGACGACAATTATATCCAAGTTCCGACATCAGACGTGGGATGTAACCCAACCGCCCCGATAAGGAAAAATGGAAATAGTGATGAAGAAAAATAGTGTCTTTTACTGGAGCAACAAAAACAGAATCTTTTAGCATTGATTCAAGTGATGAAAGGACCATCGACTAGCATTGAAATTCAGTTGCCCGAATTCGATCTTGACAAAGGAAATGTGGACGCGCGTGCATGGAACAATACCGCGGATATGTGTGTACCGGATCAGCAACTGAGTGGTGTTCCGCTGATGTTGGCTTTGAGCCGTGCGCTGAAGGGACAAGCTGCTGCTTGGCTATCTCAAGTATCTTTCCATGGCATGTGTTGGAGTGACTTCGAGAACCTTTTCATATCAAGGAACTGAAAGCGATATCATTTCGCAAATCACCTACCACAGCGAATGATCAAGTTGCTGAAGTAAACGAAGTCGCGATACCATTATCAAATGCTACAATTGTGGCAAGCTTGGAGATAAAGCGCCACAATGTCGTCACCGTCGTTTTTTGAGACAAAACACTAAAGTAATGAACAAACGAACCTCAACGCGGGACCAGTCAACATAGAAGCGCTCCTGTGAATCCAGCAGTTACCTGCTTCCACTACCGTTGGAACAGGCCACTATGCGTCCAGCGGCCCCAATCGACGTGACCAGGGTGGAGCCAGCGGTACCAACGGTACCCGACCTACAGCGGAGAAACGAGTGGATATGTGCAGCATCAGCGCCCCTTCTGGGATAATGCGACACTCTGGTGAGCAGTACCTATTCTATTATGATTCTGGAGCTGAATGCTCGCTTATAAAGGAGATGTAATGACACTGTAACTTTGACTGTTATTGGACAGACGTCAGTTAATAGCACTATTCCAATTTTGACTACTGTTGAAATAGATGACATTCAGTTAGAAATCCTCTTTCACGTACTGCCTGACTCTTACTTACGATATGACATTCTAGTAGGCCGCGAACTATTAAAAAAAGGTCTAGCAGTTCATGTGACCCCTGACAAGTTACAGTTTACTAGGACAACTGTTGTTTGCGCATGTGATGTTTCAAATTCTCCGAATATTGACTTCGATACAAATGCACCCCAGAATATAGAGCCAGGTTAGTTGAAATTCTAAAATCTTTCGAGAAATCATTTACCAATGGTATACCTCCGACTTGAGCTGACGTAACACCTATGCAGATACGTCTCAAGGATCCTATTAAGACTGTATACTGGCGTCCTTATCGACTTAGTCCTGAAAAACAAAACGTTGTACGAAGTAGGATCGATGAGTTGCTTCGGGCTGGCATCATACGTGCAAGTTGTGACGAGCTCGGTGGCTCAGTCGTGGATGACGCGACTTTGACACCAACGCTCGTGGGTTCGATCCCCACACAAGGCAAACATTTGTGTGCATGAACATGTCTGTTTGTCTTGGTCTGGGTATTTTCTATGTATAATAAGTATGTATTTACAAAAAAAAATGTATTTACGTATGTTTATTAGTTGTCTAGTACCCATAACACAAGCTTCGCTTACTTTGGGGCTAGATGGCGCTGTGTAATTTGTCCGACAATATTTATTTATTTATTTTATTTATTTAAGTTCATCCCCAAATGCAAGCCCCATTCTTCTAGTTAAAAAGAAATATGGTGATGACCGAATGTGTACAGGTTATTGCAAGGTTAATGACAACACGATACCCGATAGATTTCCAATTCCACTTATCTCGGATCAGATAGCTAGGTTAAATGGTGGTCATTATTTTACTATTATTGACATGGCATACCGTTCACGTTGATGCGATAGGCAAACTGAGCGGAAAGAACGATAGGAAAGAGTAAGTGTTTGTCCATATTGACGCTTTTTCAAAATACGTACTCCTGTACCACACACATAATATTGACACGATGAACAGCATCAAAGCTGTGAAAAACAGCGTTTCATTGTTTGGTACTCCATCGAGATTGATTGCTGATCAAGGTTGATGTTTTGCAAGCCGGGAATTTCGTGAGTTTTGTGAAACTTCGAACATAAAGTTACATTTGATAACGATTGGAAGCTCTCGTGCTAATGGACAAGTAGACCGTATTATGAGCACTTTGAAAAACATGCTCACTGCAGTCGAAACGACTAAGCGATCTTAGCAGGACGCTCTCTCAGATGTTCAATTAGCTCTAAATTGTACTCAGAATCGTGTAACAAAATCTAGCCCCCTAGAACTTCTAATAGGTACGGTTGCACGACCTCTTGATATTTTATTTTATGATGACGATGTCCATATCCAAGAACAGACTGTTGATATCGAACAGGTTAGAGCTGATGCGGTTAAGAATATTGACAAAAACGCTGACTATGACAAAACACGTTTTGACAGTACAAAAGCTAAAGTTAACTTTAAAGTTGGAGACTTTGTATTTTTGAAAAATGAAGTGCGTAACCAAACGAAGCTCGATCCTAAGTACAAAGGCCCCTATAGCGTAATTGGGGTGCTTGAAGGAGACCGTTACGTTTAGAGGCTTTGAGTGGTGACCGTACCTACAAGTACGCTCATGATTGCTTGTGAAAAATGCCTAATGATTGCCCTCAATTAGATGAGGATGATAATCGATCGAAGACTATTGAGCAATAATGTTGTTTAGAATTTTAAGAGTTCTGTTTTCATGCAAATTGTGAGAGTATCCGCCGGATGGAGGCGATGGCTTTTTTGAGAGTATCCGCCGGATGGAGGCGATGGCTTTTTTTGAGAGTATCCGCCGGATGGATGCGATGGTTTTTTGAAAGTATCCGCCGGATGGAGGCGATGGCTTTTTTGAGAGTATCCGCCGGATGGAGGCGATGATTTTTAGAGTATCCGCCGGATGGACGGGATGATTTTGAGAGTATCCGCCGGATGGAGGCGATGATTTAGAGAGTATCCGCCGGATGGAGGCGATGATTTCATGATAGCAGAATCCAGTAAAAATGTTGAATTAACTTTAAACTAAATGTTGGCAGATAATTGCACAATGGTCTCGATTGTGAATTATAACTTAGAGTTAAGTGCTAATTGTACTATGTTACTGGTTAATTGAAATTTGTTTTACTTGAAATAAATGTTGGCTAAATCCAGTCTTAGTCAGGGTTGGCCGCGCTGGAGTAAGATCTGTTTCTGCTCAGATTTTTTGGTTACAGATTACGCACACGAAGACGTGTGATGCATCAGAATGGCCGTGTCGCAGAGGTAGCAACACCATATTGAGAAGCCCGGATGAAATCAATCCCCGTGATGCTAGTTTTAATAATAACGGATCAAAATGTTAAGTCGGCGCTTGGGTGGAATCGACATCGTTGAATTGGAAACACCGGTTGTGTTTGTTATGGTTTGCTCGAAATGTCGGTTGTGGTCAGTTGTCAAAAACGTCAAGATGAGATACCGTCATTGGAAGCGGCATTACGAATCGAGCAATGGAGCCAATCGCACGTGTCACGTCCACCGCATTTTGAATCCGTTGTAATCTACGATCTAAGCATAACTTTTGTTAAAAGTATTGTGGTAATTGGCTGATTAAATATTGAGAAGATTAACTACGCTGGTATTTCGCTTTATTCGCCATGAACAACGAGCCACCTGACGACAATTACATCCACGTTATGACATATATATCTATACAGATAAATAAAATTGGAGTGTCTGTTTGTAGTATTGAAATAACCACTTTTTACTAAATGCATATGGATGTATACACGGTACATATACCAAAATGAATATTTTTACAATTTTTGTCTGTCTGTCTGTTTGTTCCGGCTAATCTCTGAAACGGCTGGACCGATTTTGACAGGACTATCACAGGCAGATAGCTGATGTAATAAGGAGTAACTTAGACTACTTTTATTTTAGAAATTTTATTTATTTTTATTAATATAGATAAATAATAAAAAAATAGTTATTCCGCGCGGACGAAGTACATAATACATATCTATTATTATTTTGCTGTTCGCTATTTTACTCTGCTTATTAATAAGTTATCGTAATCTGCGAACTGAACAATAACTTTATTGTTAAATTTCACGCGGACGAAGTCGCGGGCACAGCTAGTGTACAATAAACTACCAGACAGTTAAAAATATTGCCGTTGACCTTGTTTCGGAATAAATTTGAATCTTTTTTAACTAACAAATGTTACAAATCGATTAACGATTATCTAAATGACGTAAATAATTTAATATAATTTTATGCATGTTTTAGTGTTAGTTATATTGAGTAGGATAAAGAATACTTCACTTGTATTTGTTACTAGTTGTGCCCGCGCCTTCGTCCGCGTGGAATATTATTTATTTATATTAATAAAAATAAATATTTTTTTTTTAAATAAAAGTAGCCTAAGTTACTCCTTATTACATCAGCTATCTGCCAGTGAAAGTCCCGTCAAAATCGGTCCAGCACTTTCAGAGATTACCCGGAACAAACAGATAGACAGAAAAAAAATGTAAAAAAATATTTTAGTATAGGTATGTATGTACCGTGTATACAGCCATATGCATTTAATAAAAAGCGGTTATTTTAATATTACAAACAGACACAACAATTTTATTTATCTGTATAGATTAAATTTTTGCATGTTTTATTTAAAGGCGAAATGTACAAAGGGCCTCAATTTAACCGTGTATCACCTACTTACTTAAACATGCCTACATTTCAAATAAATTGGTGATTATGATTAGAGTGGCGCTGCGAAGAGCGCAAGCTGTGGCGGCGTGCTTCTCTGTTCTACGAGCTTATAGAGCAGACAATACGTTGCCACTTCGTGCATCATGTCATGCATGCTCATGCATGCCGTGCGCGGGTGAGATGGGTATACGTATACCTACGAGTAGTTTTTAATTCAATAATAAATTAAAGTGATTATTTCAAAATAAAGGTACTTTTACCTACACTGAAGTATCTCATGAAAGTTACTTTACATATAAATTATCTTTAATTAATTTACTTAAAAAGAAAACGATTAAGTACCTACATAATATTGGCCTATTCTATCAATTAGCTAGGAGGAAAAACTGATACCATTTAAAAAAACATGTTCTTACCCGTTTCAAGCCATTTACAACCGTTGACAACGGTTAAAAACAAAAACAACCGTTTTCAACCGCTCGGTTGAAATCGTTAACAACCAGCTTTGCATCTATAATCACTTCATACGGCCAGTTATGCATCGGAGCCCCGTGCGCCGTGCACCGCTGCTGCACTTATGCTCATAATTAGCCTTATAAAGGCATCACTAAGCCGTTTTGTTATTGGGAGAAGGGAAGTGCCGTTGACACTAACAAATATTGTGCTATCTTTTTGATATTTGATTCTGATGAAACTAGTACTTCTGCAGATAATATAAACAAAAGTCACCGGTATCTTTATTAACAGGCAATTGTAACTGTTTGTATTTTAGCCTTAATTCTAAGAGCTCTTGTCATGCGCAATGTAAACATCACATTCACACAAGATATTAGACGGCCCGGTATGCGCATAAAGCTAGTTAGCTTTTTAGCATATCGTTCTAGATAGAATCTTAAGTCTTATTGTTGTAATATGAAATAAATAAATAAAATAAATAAAAAAAAATATAACAGCTCCATAGACGGTTGTTGTGTTGTCGTGTGAGTGAGGTCACCAGTGAGCTCCTATGGAGTTGCTTTGTTAACAGCAAAGGTGGCATCGCGCGAGTAATACTTAATGTATTTCAAGCGTTTATAGGCTACGGTACCCGCTTTGCTTCCGTAGGCCGTATGCTTGTATGCCTCCCGATGTATAAAAAATACTATTTCTAACCCAACACTCCGAGAACTCAATCATTATCTGTCTAGCGCCTACTCATTGAGACCATTCTAATGATTGAATGACTTGATGCTGCTGCAGCATCAAGTAGTCTGCGATCAGTCAAGGTTATAATGTCATGGAAATATCATCGAAGTAACAATACAATCAATTTCAAATAAATCAAACTTAGGAAGTTGGTGAGATTCCTTCGTCAACTAGACAATGAGTTTACAGTACTTATTCAAATGCCAGAATAGATATTCAATCAATTATTACTAAGAACAATCTCGATCACGTCAGCTATCAAACAAAAAACCATATCAAAATCGGTCCATTGGTCAGACAGACACGTTAAACATATAGCACCTCTCTTTTTGCGTCGGAGCTTAAAAATAGAGTATGTTTATCTATTTTTCCTCTTCTCGTTAACACTAAGTACACCACACGTTATGAAGACAACTGGGATATAAACATTGCACAAATGTTTCGTTAAGGATCGTTTTACTTTAACTGTTCAATTACAAAAGAGTAAACAAAGAAGTATGTCAGGCAAAAGTAAATGGAGATATCGGGAGGGGCCGCCCTAAACGTACACATATAGATCAAATTGGTGATGTGTTGACAAAGGGCCAAATTAAAAGCATCCTAAATCGAAGAGCATGCATGAAGAGATTGATGAGTGTGGAAGAAGCGTGAGAGGTATGTTTGGATCGGTGCATCTGGCCTTCCATGGTCTCTGCCTACCCCAATGGGAGACAGGCGTGATAATATGTGCGTAATAATATGTACGTATGTATATATGTAGTTATAATGCCCTAAATAAATCCTTCCTCTTTCTTTGATCTAACTTACTTTGGAATTAGTTCATGTGAACTAACGCCAACCGGCACCAGTCCATTGTCGCATGCTAGCAGGTGTATGCCGTCGCTGCCATTGCTCTTCCGGTTCACTCTGCCACGGCTGCTGCTATTGTCAACGCAATTGCTCGCAATCTAGAACAGGAACCCACCTCCTTCCCTGCCTTGGCTGACCTTTAAGCCGTTTCTGCGACACGTGTTTCGCCTCTACAGGAGGCATCCTTAGGCATGCAAATGTTAGCTACGAATTTGCAGCATGTTATTCTAACAGAGAAAAAAGGTGGGTTCTAAATAAAAATAATAATTCATCATTTCGATATGTCATGCCCTTCTTCGTCGTTTTTCCCCCCTTTATGTATGTATGTCTTCACGCCAGGTCCCTTGTGGGATGGGCAGAGAGAATCGAGCGCCATAAGATGCGGTCCTTACATGCTTCACTCACTTCTCTAACATTCATAGCTCTTTTCATGCACACTCGCCGGTTCCTGGGGCTCCTGACATCACCTTCTGATAAAACACGACCAATTTGGTCATGGTAGGTTAAGTCTCGGTTTTCCTCCGCTCCTATATCCTTCCACTTTTGCATTGTATATCTGTTTCGTCATTCTTTTCTTACCTTAACACCGACACTCTCTTTCAGACCAACTCTTTCTCTCACGTCGTCATTATTTTACATAATTTTACTGAATTTTTAATATGATAGTCACTAAAACGATTAAAATAAATCAATCATTTGATTAGGTACTTGTTATTTTCCACAAAGAGTTACGCTCAAGTGGGGTTGCGAGTGACGTCAGCGCGGGTTATTGCTTTATAGCAAATATTGCGCAAAAGCGCGCACATTCTGTTCTTGGTTGTGGCGTTGAATGGATACTCGCAAATCCACGTATCTCCTTGTCTTTTATTAGTACAGAAAACTTACTGTGTTCTTTTTTTAATTAAAATTGTTATTCCTTCTAAAAAGTGTATGCAGTGATTTTAGTTTTGCATAATGCCATACTGTATTCCTATTCTGTCATCCATGGCGTCAAATTAACGCAATGGTCAGTTCGGCACTTCAACATATATAATGGTCACCCCAGTGATATTGTTAAATTTGGCCAGTTAATATGTGAGCAGTGTGTATTAACGTCGGCGCCATGAATCTCGCGCCAGTGGTTGTTTGTGCCCTCATCGTTTTGTGTCCTCAAATAAATGCTTGTAAGTATCTATTCTAAGTATGTATATAATCTAACGCAATAACTCCTTACAGTATGAGAATACCAACGACTTGGAGGTTGTGGCGCTCCTGGATACCGAGATTCCAGCAAGCCACCAGGAGTTATTGCGTTAGATTATGGGCTGTACTTCTGTCCACTATAAGGTGGTGACCCCCATTTGCTACCATTTTAAATATAGCATTTTTTTATACTAAATCGGGAGGCATACTATCATACGGCCCACCTGGTGTAAAGCGGTTACCGTAGCCTATAAACGCTTACAATACATTAAGTATTACCCGCGCGATGCCAGCTCTGCTGCTAACACAGCAACACCTTAGGAGCTTACTGGAGACCTCACTCACACCCAGAAACACTACAACCCTCTAGGGAGTTGTTATTTGGCTGCGGTTTTTCTATGAGGTGGCGATACTTCCCCAGACGGGCTGCTTTCACCCTACCTCTCTTAGAAACATCCAGACCAAGACAAGCAGACACGTTTCATGCACATGAACGTTTGTTCTGTGTGGGAATCGTACCCACGAGCGTTGGGGTCAAAGTTGCGTCATTCACAGCTGCACCACCGAGCTCATCATAAGGTGAAGTTGCTTGTGGCTCAAAACATAGTGTTGGGCCACTTATAAACATTTCATATATATATTTTTGTAACACTATTAAGCAGTTTATGCAATACGTGTATACTAAAAACCACTTCACGCCTTTCTTGAAGAATCCCATGCTGTAGTTGGTAAAATGGCTCAGTCGTGTATGACGCGACTTTCACACCAACGCTCGTTGGTTCGATTCCCACACAAGACAAAAAATTGTGTGCATGAACATGTCTGTTTGTCTTGGTCTGGGTGTTTTAAGAGAGGTAGAGCGCGTCCCCGTCTGGGGAAGTACGTCCACCTCTCAGTAAACCGCATCCAAATAACAACTCCCTAGAGGGTTGTTGTGTTCCTGCGTGTGAGTGAGGTCACCAGTAAGCTCCTAAGGGGTTGCTGTGTGAGCAGCAGAGGAGGCACCGCGCGAGCGATACTTAACATATTACAAGCGTTAATAGGCTACGGTGACTGCTTTACATCAGGTAGGCCGTATGCTTGTGTGCCTCCCGACGTTGTATAAAAAAAAAACCTCTGCTGGGAGATTATTATTCCACAACTATTCCATGACTTCTCTGGAACCGCACAGTACTCGACCATTGCGATTGCAGCGTGTGTTAGTGAACTCCCCGCCGGCCGTCGGCGAGCGGTGCGGTTATAAATAAAAGCTGACGGCATCTATATATCTATAACTTCACGCCAAATCCCTTGCGGGGTAGGCAGAGAGAACCGAGCGTGACTCGATCCTTACATATCTCACTCGCTTCTTTAACGTTCATTGCTCTTCTCATGCACGCTCGCCGGTTTCTAGGACTCCGGACATCACCTTCTGATAGAACACGACCAATTTGGTCATGGTAGGTAAGTCTTGGCCTTCCTCGGCTCCTACATCCTTCCACTTTTGCATTGTATATCTGCTTCGTCATTCTTTCATCCTGCATTATTTCTACATGTCCGTTCTCGGACTTCTCGGTCTCGCTGACGGCATCATATCGAAGAATTAACTTTAAATTATTTATTGTCTACAGATACCAGTCCATCAGAGCTCTGTCCACAGGGTACCATAAATATTAACGCCTCACATAATTTCGTATGCCCAGAAGAAAATAAATACACATTGATAAAAGGAGAAAAATTATGTATCAGAATCATCAAAAATATATTCATCTTAGCGTCCTGGTAAGTTTTTTTTTTTATATTAGAGGGCGGCAAACGAGCTTGTGGGTCACCTGATGGTAAGTGATCACGTGGTAGACATCAGCAACACCGAAGGGCACTGACTTGCCAGCCTTTTTAGGTAAATAAAGGCTCTTTTCTTGAAGGTGCCCATATCGTATTTGTTCGGGAATACCGCTCAGGGTAATTTATTCCACAATTTCACCGTATGTGTAAGAAAATGCCTAAAAAAGCGTACTGTCCTTCCACTCATCAAGATGGCGAGGGTGAAATTTCAGTTTGTGGCGAGCGGTACGATAGTGGAAAGAAGTTCAGCCGTTGAGGCTTCGAACTTAGAACTTCTTACTTCATACTATTCATGATAATGTATTTTGTACACTCATGACGAAAATAACATATTTATATGCTAAGATGTTTTTATAGTTATAGATACGTCGTACACGCTCTAGAATGGCAATACGAAAGTAATGTGATTGCCCAACTCGCATTCAGTTGGCCACGCTCTCGCGTCGCGACTATACGTACTTCGCCACAAAGCATAAATGTCTTACTATATATATCATCTCTTTCTATCATTTATGTCTTTGTTAGAGCAAAGTGTCATAATAAATAACTGTACGTAGATATAGTACTACTTGCGCCATTTTAAAATACAATAATGTTGGTGTATGACGTGTCTATCTTTTGATACGTCGCTGTTTATATGTCGATATTTCGTAAAGAGCGTTCAACGAAATGAATGCCTTATTGGCAGGCGGTGGCTCGCCACTCACTGGGTGGACCCCCGAACTGCCAGAGAAAGTCGGTCGGGGGCAACACCGGTATGAATGACTCAGGGGTGTCGAGAGGCGTACTGCGCTTTCTCTGAAGTTACTCGCGGCGTTATGCCCTTAACATTTCCACCCTTGGAGCATACTGCTCTCTCGACTCTCTGGAGCTCTCGGGTATCCGTGGTGTCGTTACGCACCAACAGATCGCCAATAACTTCCCTGCGGGTTTTTTTATACAACGTCGGGATGCATACAAGCATACGGTCCACCTGATGTAAAGCAGTTACCGTAGCCTATTAACGCTTGTAACAAATATCACTCGCGCGATGCCTCCTCTGCTGCTTACACAGCAACTCCTTAGGAGCATACTGGTGACCTCACTCACACGTAGGATTACGACAACCCTCTAGGGAGTTGTTATTTGGCTGCGGTTTTCTGTGAGATGGAAGTACTTCCCCAGACTTTGCTTTGATGCGCCCTACCTCTTTTAAAACATCCAGACCAAGACAAACAGACATGTTCATGCACACAAACGTTTGTCTTGTGTGGGAATCGACCCCACGAGCGTTGGTGTCAATGTTGCGTCTTTCACGACTGAGCCACCGAGCTTATTTTAATTATTCTTATTAGATATCCTATCATAAATATTAAAACTTCTGATAATCTGTAATGATCTAAACATTTTCAGGTTAAAACAAACACCCCCTCGTCGAGTTAATTTCCATAGAGAATATGAAAAATGGTATCAAAGGGAATTCATTGTAGTAAGTATTCTGTAGAATTAATATAGCAATTAAACAGGAAGACTTTTTAACTTAAGACTGTCCCACAAAACACACATTTCAATACCTTATTCGACCTTTTATTACAGTCACTAACCAAAATAGATCATCTAAGTAAAAATAATATAAATTGAGTAAAAAACTTGTATGTATATCTTC
Organism: Pyralis farinalis; assembly: GCA_947507595.1. Lineage (NCBI taxonomy): Eukaryota > Metazoa > Arthropoda > Insecta > Lepidoptera > Pyralidae > Pyralis > Pyralis farinalis. Next base: position 8,450,042 of record OX382263.1, read on the forward strand.
ACAGCAGAGCCTTTGCGGTGTAGGCAGAGAGAACCGAGCGCCATAAGACGCGGTCCTTCCACACTTCACTCGCTTCTCTAACATTCGTAGCTCTTTTCATGCACGTTCGAATCCCGAATCCTGGGGCTCCTGACATCACCTTCTGATAAAACACGACCAATTTGGTCATAGCGGGTTTGTCTCTTGGTCTTCCTTGGTTCCTACATCCTTCCACTTTCGCATTGTATATCTGTTTCTCCATTCTTTCTACATGTCCGAACTAATGGAGATACTTTTCTTATCTTAAAACGGACACTCTTTCAGACCACCTCTTTCTCTCTCTTACGTTATCATTACGCACGCGCATATTTTTTGCTCTCAACTTGGCTGCATTTACACTACTTTCATGCTCTCTCTGCCATAACCAGCTTTCACTTCCATAAGTCAGCGTTGGGATTAGCGCGTTATGTACAGCGAGCTGTACTTTCTGGCTTAGATTTCGGCTGACTAGAAGTTTACCCAACGCTCCATTCACGCTATTCCCTGCACTCACTCGTCTCTCCACATCAGCGATGTACCTTCCATCGCTGCTAAAAACGCTTCCAAGATATACGATCACATCCACTTGCCCGAACACTACATCACCAACCGTTATCCTAGTCTTCGTTCTGGTTGTCTCTCTTTAAAAAAAAACCATTATCTTGTTTTTCTTCACATTCAATTGTAAGCCTTTCTTCATGGAATAATCTTTCATTGTTGTAACTAGTGTTTGCATTTCGGATGGTGATTCTGCTGCTAATACCGCGTCATCTGCATAAAGCAGGTGACCACTGACCACTGAGTCACCCATTCGCATTCCCATATTCATATTTCTTATTCTCTAAGATACTGTCCATATACAGGATGAATAGCCGTGCCGACAGCACGCATTCCTATTTGACACCAATGTTGATATCAAACCAGGGCGACAAGCTCCCGTCCACCTGTGCACATGTTGTACAATCCTCATAAGTATATTGTAACTTAAGGAAGATTGTGCGAGCATTTTACCACCCCACAGACGCACTATAAAAGGAATGCGCAAGCGCTGTGACGTTTTGCGTCACTCCGTTCCCTGGAATGATCGCTTCATATGAAGCCTTTGACGCGTTCACGGCTAAAGGCAGTCACAGGGGGTGTTTTAGTCCGTAGGAATCTGACATAACTATTTCGTTCGCACGAAACAGTATCTTATGCAAGATCTTACCTCCTCCCACCTGTTTTATGGGTACCCCTCACGGCAGAATGACTAATGCGCACCCGCGTGTGTGGGTTAGTCCTTCTTTTGTGGGTCTACAATTTTCTTGGGCGAAAAACAAAAAAAAAACTAAATCTGTGACGTCCATTTGTCGGATGTCAGCCGTGGCGGCAACATCGCTCGAGGGAACGTGAGATTTCTTTTACTTAAAACTCATAATTGGTTTAGTGATTATTTACTTAGATAAAGTGATTGTTATTTTGTTCCATAAGGCAATGTTAGTAATTACTCTCGAATTGTGTGTTTAAAATTAAACCTAATAACTGTCGTTTTGTACTGTCTTGTCCTTTTTTAATAAATTTCACACCTGTTTCCTAAAAGTACAGTACACAGTACGGAGCAGATCACCGTCTACCCCATATCTGGGCAAAATGTTCCAGAGATTCTTTCGTACGACCCTATTAAATGCTTCCTCAAGGTCTACAAAACCGCAGAAAACCTTCGGGGCCATAGCCAGATGCGGAGTGAAAAACCTTGATTCAGACATCCTCGATTTGACGAGCTCGGTGGCTCAGTCGTGAATGTTCGTGTGTCAAACTCACCAACGCTCGTGGGTTCAATTCCCACACAAGGCAAACATTTGTGTGCATGAACATGTCTGTTTGTATTGGTCAGGATGTTTAAAGAGAGGTAGGGCCCATCAAAGCAGCCCGTCTGGGGAAGTTCAGAAGACCTTCACCTCACAGAAAACCGCAGCCAAATAACAAGTCCCTAGAGTGTTGTTGTGTTCCTGCATGTGAGTGAGGTCACCAGTAAGCTCCCAAGGAGTTGCTGTGTAAGCCGCAGAAGAGGCATCGCGCGAGTGATATCTTAATATATCGCAAGGCTACGATACCCGCTTTACATCAGGTGCCTGCCTACTGACGTAGTATAAAAAAAAATGCTCCGCCGCTTCGAAATCCCCCCTGTGCTTCCCAAACCATTCCATCGGATTTCACTCTCATTCACCTTTCTATAATTTTTCCATACACTTAGCTGCTAAGCTGATCAAACTGATGGCCCTATAGTTTGCGCAGTCCATACGTGAACCACTTCTGAACTTTAAATTCCCTTTAGGTTTTGGTTGCATTAAGCTTAATACGAATAATCGAATTAAACCATGTCCAAATTTAAACCAAACTATAATATAACCATAGTTTCCTTGTAGAATCTAATAATCTTTTCGTTCTAAGAAACCATTTAGCCACTAAGCTAAGCTTTCCATAAAAGTGCTAGTGAGGTCACCAGTAAGCTCCTAAGGAGTTACTGTGTTAGCAGCAGAGATGGCATCGCGCGAGTGATACTTAATGTATTACAAGCGTTCATACGGTAACCGCTTTACACAAGGTCTGTACGCTTGTGTGCCTCCCAACATTGTAAAAAAATCAGCAAAGTAAAATCACGTATCCGGTTATTATACCGGAAACGTGATATTACGAGTATTTTGCTGATTTATTTTTATTATTTTGCCTATTTTATTAGTGGAATTATTATTTCTTTAAAGTATTATAACTAACTCCTCAAAATCGTGAAGAAGCGTCTGGCTAAGAACTAGAAAATTTCTAGGCACACACAGGGCACCAAAGAAGCGAGTGAGGTGTGGAAGGATTAGGTCTTCTGGCGCTCGGTTTTCTATACCTACCCTGCAAGCTACCTGGCGTAAGATATACAAAATACAAATACTTTTATTGCTTGCTTACAAAGAGTAATAAGTTGAATTAAACAATTTTTAACGGAAGTATCGCGTATTTTATTTATTTTGTTGAACCTGACGTTTCGAACGCTTTGCAGCGTCCGTGGTCGCAGGAAGACTAAGGTGGTATTTGTCTTACATTAGTTATTCAATTATTACATCTACCGACATGGATGGATTAATTATATATGTTCCGATTCACACAAAAATCGCTCACAGTGTCCGAACATTTTTTAGATCTTTGGGTTTGGGACTTGATTATTTTTAGGACTGGATCCCAAGCAGGTGGTACTTGCCAACCATCTTCTCTATTGAAATTGGGGTGTTTTCTTATTTCAATAGCCTCGCGCAACATTCTCGGCATGTAGCGATTCTCCTTGGCGAGGATTTGTGGAAAGCATTCGAAACGTCAGGTTCAACAAAATAAATAAAATACGCGATACTTCCGTTAAAAATTGTTTAATTCAATGTGTAACAATCGCGAAAACCTAAGACAATAAGAGTAATAAGTGTTTACAAATAAAAATAAAATAAAAAGTAAAAATAAACGTTATGGTATTGATGGGGACTATCAGTCGAAATCCTTTTAACACATGAAATTATTGTTTCAGACATTTAATACAAGTGTGACCAAATACTTTGAGGAACGCTGGACGTATACAATCGTGTTAAACGCATTATGTCCTTCAAGGAAGAATCATACATGCGAACAGATTAATGGGGAATATCATCTCGCATTGCAGTGCGACATGCATTTTAAAGTATTACGTAAGTTACGTTTGAAACTATCGACGCTTCCTGACTTCCTACTAATAGTAGTAATAGTCAGAACTGGATGATTTGTCTAAAAAAAAATGGTGGCCTTCACGAGACGCTCGGCAGTAGTGAAACATTTTAGTGAATTTTCAAATTTCTAATAAATAAAAATCAAAAACCATCTGATAGATATAGTAAACAGTTCATGCAGAGAAGCAACGGAGTGTGCAGGGAGCGAGTCGAGAGTGGCTGCGTAGAGGGGGCGTGACGGCATGAGAGTGCGTCATGCCATTTGCCGTCACGGCCTGTGACAAGTGACAACTACTCGTATTTCTGTGTAATTTGTAAGCAATATGATGAAAAGTATCCTGAAGAGCTGGTTAACACCAGCCGCCAAGATTCACTATCGTACCACTCGAGTGATAGTTTGCGTTCTGAAGTACTCGCGTCTGTTATAACAGAAGGATTTTTATACTAATAAGGTGGCAATCAAGCATACGACCTGCCTGATGATAAGCAGTTACCGCCGCCTGCGGACATTTGCAACACCAGAGGTTGCACTTATGCTCTACCGACCTGCAAAAATTTCTTCACGCCTTTCTTATAGAACCCCATGATGTAGTCCCATGGGAAAACCTCGGTTAGGAGTTAATTCCACAATTTGAGAGTTCTCCGAAGAAAACTTCGCTGGAACCGTACAGTACGCAACCACTGCGGTATCAGTGTGTGAGGAGGAACACCCGCCTTCGGCGAGCGGTACGGTCGTAAAAAGAAGCTGTCAGCATCATATCGAAAAATTCCTCTGAACACAACCCGTCGTACAATCGGTAGAACCATCGGCAAAATCTCAGCTCAAACTTAAGGTCTTAATACCGTCTGTAAGCTTAGGATCTTATATCTTAGTTTATTATACTTCGTGCATTGATCTTCGGTGTCGACTGAAATTCTGAAAATCATTTTTCTATTGTGTAAATTAAAAAGTGTGTCCACTTTTGGCTGATTCTAATATGCTCGTGCCCAACTGATGTAAATTAAAGCAGTTACCGTAATCTATAAACGCTTGCAATATATTATTAAGTATCACTCGCACGATGCCACCTCTGCTACTAACATAGCAACTTCTTACTGGTGACTCTCTCTCACTCACTAACTCGCAGGAACACAACAACCCTCCAGGGCAGTCTTTCTCACCTACGGCCTACCTCTCTTGAAAACACCCAGACCAAGAAAAACATCCATGTTCATGCACACAAATGTTTGTCCTGTGTGGGAATCGAACCCACGAGCGTCGGTGTCAAAGTAACGTAACAGCACGTTTCACCGCTGCTCTACCGAGCTCGTCGATATAAAATGATAATAGAGAAGAGAAGTCATGTGGTATGCACACCGCTGTCGGCTTCAAGGTACACCAATGGAACAATGTACATACTCGATAGATATTGAGACTTCCATAAAATGTACATGTAGAAAGAATGCAGGATCAAAGAATGACGAAGCAGATGTACAATGCAAAAGTGGAAGGATCTAGGAACCGAGGAAGGCCAAGACCTACATATCATGACCAAATTGGTCGTATTCTATCAGAAGGTGATGTCAGGAGCCCTAGAAACCGGCGGGCGTGCATAGAAGAGCAACGAATGTTAAAGTAGCGAGTGAGATATGTAAGGATCGAGTCACGTGGCGCTCGGTACTCTGCCTACCCCGCAAGGGATTTGGCGTAAAGTTATAGATAAATAGATAGATAAAATGTATAACAAATTGAGCAGGTTATGAAAAAACCAGTTGAGAATGCGCAAGCTTGCATTGCCAGAGGAACACCTGGCTCGTCAATTATATAACAACTCAAAATGTTTTTTTTTTTTAATTTGTTGGCCATTTTGACCGTGTTCCTTAATAGATAGGAACGGTGTTCCTGAACATTCCTGTTCTACTTTTTTATGCTGAATCCGAATCTGAAGTCAAAATTCGAATATTCGAAAAAAAGCGACACACAAACGCACGGACAAACGCACACACAGTCAAACATATAGATTTCATATAGGAACGGTGTTCCTGAAAAACTAGCAGAACCGTACCGTATTACTGGAGAGGAAGAGTTATTAAAATCGTTTGTTATGTTATTTTATTACAGACTAGCTGACCCGGCAAACGTTGTTTTGCCATACTTTTAGGCAACTTTTTAAATTTTTCTCTTCCTAAGAACCATCCTCGTACTACAAGGAATATTCTAAAAAAAGAATTAGCGAAATCGGTTCAGCTGCTCTCGAGATTTGCGCTTAGCAACACATTTAGCGATTCATTTTTATATTATAGATTCTCCTGAGGTGAAAATAAATCGCATGTTACTAGATCCAGTACATAGCAAGCGGACAAAAGTGGAAAAGCAACATAACCTATATTTGTTTTATACATACAAGTACATACCGGGGACAATTCGTGCTGCTATTGAATACAATAGCACAGAACGAGATATATCATCGCAGGGGTGGTGCGTGGTGCATTCACCATCAAATTCTGTTCAATGTAAGTATAATAATAAACAAACAAGATAATTTAAATCTTCTCGTACAAAGTGAACATCTAATATATAAAAATGAATGTTTATCTGTATGTCCTCTATGGACTCGAAAATGGTTGGACCAATTTTGATGAAATTTTCAGGGAATGTTTATTCGATAAAAATGCCTGGGATTGAGTCGATCCAATTATAATGTAATTAATAAATTATGTAAATTTGTTTGGATACCAAAAGAGGGATGCCTGAGTTTTTTGGCAGTATTTTTATCAGTGCTCACCTAGTCATGAACTGCACGGTAGGGAAAAAAATTGTGACGATTCCAAACAAATGTAGGCATTTTTACGGAATAAAAAGATTTTGACTTTGACTATATTAGCTTAGCGGAGATTCCTGTGTAGTTTGGTAGCGATCGGATCACCCGTACGAAACCGGCGCCGGTCGCTAGTCTATCTATATATATAAATATAAGAAAATATAATATATATATAAAAATATATATATAAGAAAGAGTCAGCCATTGCTATTGTAAAACTTTGATAGTTAAGAAATAAACATTTTTTCATTTTTCATTTTTCATATAAAAATGAATGTTTACTGTATGTCCTCTATGTATTCAAAAACGGCTGGGCAGATTTTGATGAAATTTTCAGTGAATATTCAAGTTAGACCAGCAGGTGATCCTGTGAAGTTTGGTAGCGATCATATCACCCGTGCGAAGCCGGGGCGGATAGCTAGTTGATTTATAAACAAGCTGCAATTCGAGGTCACCTAGATACCTTGTGACCCAATGGATAGACGAGCTGTAAGGATCGGTGATGATGCTAAACTCACACACGGTGTTGAACCGTTGAGTTTAAGGAAAGATTCCGTCTCCCTTTACGTGTTCTATGGATTGTAGAATGGGGTGTGTTTGTAAGGAGTTGTTCGACATGATACCAACAGTCTCATTTTACAATCGCACCTCTAGTCGACGGCTGGGAGTTCATCTTCATTTTTTGGACGTGCAAGTTTCCTCACAATATCTTCACTTCATTTCAAGTATTTAGTGGTAAATAAATAAATAATAAATAACTATTGTCGGACAAATTACACAGCGCCATCTAGCCCCAAAGTAAGCGAAGCTTGTGTTATGGGTACTAGCCAACTGATAAACATACGTAAATACATTTTTTTTTTGTTAATACATACTTATCATACATAGAAAATACCCAGACCAAGACAAACAGACATGTTCATGCACACAAATGTTTGTACTGTGTGGGAATCGAACCCACGAGCGTTGGTGTCAAAGTAGGGTAACAACGCGTTTCACCACTGCGCCACCGAGCTCGTCAGTGGTACATGTCTATATCAGGAAACAAGGCAAACAAATTTTGTCTCAAATATTACTCGTTGGAGAAGATTCACTACCAGCGTTCTCTGTCCTAATAATTTGTAACGTCTTCACCAACTACCTACTTTACACTTTTTTTTACACAACGTCGGGAGGCATGTATGCATACGGCCCAACTGATGTAAAGCGGTTATCGTAGCCTATAAACGCTCGCAATACATTAAGTATCAATCGCGCGATGCCACCTCTACTGCTAACACAGGAACTCCATGGGAGCTTACTGGTGACCTCACTCACACGCAGCAATACAATAAACCTCTATGGAGTTGTTATTTGGCTACGGTTTTCTGTGAGGTGGAGGTACTTCCCCAGACGGGCTGCTTCGATGCGCCCTACCTCTCTTAAAATACCCAGGCCAAGACATACAGACATGTTCATGCAAACAAATGTTTGACCTGGGAATCGAACCCACGAGCGTTGCTATCAAAGTAACGTAACAGCAACTTTGACAAATCAAATGTCTTACGGTATCGCCGGTCATCTACCGGCCCTTTACTTTGTGCTTGACATTTGACTTGTCTGTAATACTTTCCAAAAACATGGCTCCTACTTGGACGACGTTTTTAATTTAACTCCAAAAACCCTTCACATTCATCATCCTCCGAGCAATACATCATTGTCCACTCGTATACAATATAATCAATTCATCTCGGACAGACTAATTGGGTTTGATGTTGCATTTGACTGGTGTCTACAAGCTTCACGTAGATAACTTTAAACTACACACATTCTAATACAGTTGAATATTTACGACGTCTCAAAGCAAGAAAAAATGCAGTAACCGAAGCAAGAAAAATTGCAGTAACTAAAGCAAGAAAAATTGCAGTAACTTAAGAAATTGAGAGACCAAAAGACTTAATGAAAGCTATTTGGCATGTCGTAAAGCGTATCAGAAATAAACAGTATGAGGCACAATGAGAAAATGTACATAAAATATAACAACACAGTTATTAATAACCCACTAGATTTAGTTGATTTTTATCTAAATGCTTTAAAACTGACAATGATTTTCTCTACAGCAATAGTAATAAAATAATTAGAATATTGACTAAAAATTCCGTTAGAGTGTCAGATAATATGACGTGGAATCCAGTAACACCACATGAAATTACAAAGACTGTTAACGGAATGGAGTCGTAAATATCTTGTGGTTATGACGACATATTTTTTTATTTATTTATCAGGAACAATTTACATTGTGTTTGATATACTACTAAATTTACATACAATTATATTTAATATAGATTCCTAAATGAACATGCAGCATATACTCGTACAATAAAGAAACACAAGAACTAGAAAATCGGAATATTAAATTACAGTTCGTCTATTGAGGTTTCTATCCAACAGATCCATACCTATCACACTGATCAAAGAAAACATACAAATACTAGCAGAACCTTTTAGTGCATTTTTAATCAATGCACCGAAAGACGTATTTTTCCCGATCAGCTTAAAGTAACCAAAGTAATACCGGTTCATAAGAAAGGTGCCACAAGTGATCCAAATAATTATAGGGGCCTATTTCTCTTCGTCTCATTCTCTCAATTTTTTTTGTGAAATTTATTAAATAACGGTTAGTTACGCACTTAAATAAAAACAATATGTGCAATAATAAATTTGGGTACCAAAAGGGAACAGGCACTAAAGATGCAACGGATATGTTGGTGGATAAACTAGTGATGAGACTCATTAATAGGAAAAAGGTAGCAGGACGATTTATCGATCTAAGTACCGCATTTGATGTTGTGAACGTGATATATTATTGAGAAAACTGGAACATTACGGAGTATGAGAAAACTGTCTAAACCTATTCAAATCCTACTTGAGTAACAGAAAACAGTTTGTAGAAATAAGACAGATTGAAAGAGGACAAGAAAAAGCAGTTCGGTCCAAGCTGGAAACCATTAAAAGTGGTGTACCACAAGGGTCTATTCTAGGGCCTATATTATTTATAATTTTCACCAACGACCTAAGTACGTACATAAAGAAATGTGTACCTGACATAGAACTTATTAATTTCGCTGACGATACCAATGCTGTAATAGGTGATGATAGCTTGAACATCCTACTAATATTATAAATGGGAAAGTTTGTATGTATGGATGTTTGTTACTCTTTCACGCTTAAACGGCTGAACGGATTTGAATGAAATTTGGCACGTAGATAGATTATGATCTGGCTTAACACATACGCTACGTTATTTGACTCCACGCGGGCGGAGCCGCGGGCAGCAGCTAGTATTAAATAATAAGACAAATGACGCTCTGAACGCTTTCCAAAGATGGTTTGAAATCAATAAGTTGACATTCAATTAAAATAAAACTAAAATTATATTATTTAAATCGACTACTATAAAACAATCAACTTTAGATATTAAGTTAAACGGTAGAAAAATATACGTAGTTGACAACGTCAAATTCTTAGGCACGCATATTGACGAACTTTTAAACTGGAAAGCAGAAATTTCCAAAATTGAAAGCGCGGTATCATCTGCTTGTTATGCCTTGCGAAGTCTTAGAGAAGAGATTAGCTAGATCGTCTAAAGATGGTATTTATGTATATCTTCACGCCAAGTCCCTTGCGGGGTAGGCAGAGAGAACCGAGCGCCATAAGACGCGGTCCTTGCATACTTCACTCCCTTCTGTGACATTCATAGCTCTTTTCATGCACGCTCGCCGGTTCCTGGGGCTTCTGACATCACCTTCTGATAAAACACGACCAATTTGGTCATGGTAGGTTAGTCTCGGCCTTCCTCGGCTCCTACATCCTTCCACTTTTGCATTGTATATCTGTTTCGTCATTCTTTCGTCCCGCATTCTTTCTACATGTCCGAACCAACGGAGCATGCCCTTTCTTATCTTAACACCTACACTCTCTTTTAGACCAACTCTTTCTCTCACGTCTTCATTACGAACGCGGTCAGCAAGCGTTATGCCACAAATTTTGCGCAATGCTCGCATCTCGACCGCATTTATTCTACTTTCATGCTCTCTCTGCCATACCCAGCTCTCACTTCCATAAGTTAGCGTTGGAATTAGCACCGCATTGTGTACAGCGAGCTGTGCCTTCTGGCTTAGATTTCGGCTGCCTAGAAGTTTACGCAACGCTCCATTCACCCTATTCCCGGCATTCACTCGTCTCTCCACATCAGCGGTGTACCTTCCATTGCTGCTAAAACACTTCCAAGATATACAATCTCATTCACTTGCTCCAACACTACATCATCAACCATAATCCTAGTGTTCGTTCTGGTTGTCTCTCTTTCAAATACCATTATCTTGGTTTTCTTCGCATTCAATTGTAAGCCTTTCTTCATACAATCATCTTTCATTGTTGTAACTAGTGTTTGCAGTTCGGATGGTGATTCTGCTATTAATGCCGCTTCGTCTGCATAAAGCAGGCAGTTGACCACTGAGTCGCCCATTCGCATTCCCACATTCATATTTCTTATTCTCTGAAGACAACTGTCCAGATACAGGATGAACAGCCGAGCCGACAGCACGCATCCCTGTCTGACACCAATGTTGACATCAAACCAGGGCGACAAGTTGCCGTTCACCCGCACACATGCTGTACAATCCTCATAAGTGGATTGCACAGCACGGAGTAGGTCACCGTCTACCCCATATCCGGGCAAAATGTTCCAGAGATTCTTTCGCACGACTCTATCAAATGCTTTCTCAAAGTCCACAAAACCGCAGTAAACCTTCTGGTCCAAAGCCAGATGCTTCTCTACGATGTTGCGGAGTGAAAAAACTTGATCCGTACATCCGCTGCCGCTTCGAAATCCACCCTGTGCTTCCCAAAGCATTCCATCGGATTTCACCCTCATTCTTCTTTCAATGATTTTTCCATACACTTTAGCTGCTAAGCTGATCAAACTGATGGCCCTATAGTTGGTGCAGTCCATACGTGAGCCCTTGCCTTTATACAAGGGCACGATAACTGCGCGTCTCCAATCGCTCGGGACCCTTCCGGTTCTCCAGCATAATTTGCTCAAAAACCAGAAGGCGTCCCTAACGCAGGTACCACCTAGCTTGATCATCTCAGCTGTTACCATATCGATTCCCGCTGACTTTCCATCTTTCAAACTTCGTATCGACCATTCAATCTCATCCATAGTAATGTCTTCATGGTACGCTGGCACTGCCGAGTCAATCACAGACTCATTCACAATGCCAGCGTCATGGACATAATCATACATTTCTCTAAAATATTCACTCCACCGTTCTAACACTTCCTGAGTGTTAGTAAGAATGTCACCAGCTTTACATCTTATCTTGTCCATTCTGGATGCTGACGAACCACTTCGAGACTTCTTTACCTCTCTCCAGAAGAGTTTGGTATTTGCCTCGAAGTTCTTCGTCAGCTTCTCTTCCTCAATCATATGTAGTCTTTCACGCTTCTCTTTCACTACAGCTTTGTAGGCATTCTTGCATCGACGGTATATTTCTTTCTTCATTTCTTTCATACCATCACTCTGGTGCAAAGATGATACGTAATCCAGCCACGCTTTCCTCTTTTTTCCACGGAGGATTGAACCTCCGCATCCCACCAGGCATCTCCTGTTAGTGTTCTACTTCTCTATGCGCATCCACATGCTTCTTTCGCACTGTCCACCATACTTTCTTTCAGAACTTTCCAACATTCGTCTACATCTGAGTCGATAAAACTCGCGTTCGCAAGTCTTTCACTGACTAGACGTACATACGTACTCCTCACACTTTCATCTTCCAATTTTTCACTTTTTATTCTTTCATGGTCTCCGAAAGGAATACGCACTCGCCAGTGCCTCCACTTCTTGAATAGGCCCACAAATCGGCTTATCACCAGATAGTGGTCCGTTTCAAGAGTGGGACCTCTGAAGGCTCTTGTATCCATTAACGACTTTCGGAGACGTCCATCTATCAAAATCAAATCAATCACACTTTTCTGTTCATTCCGTCTCCATGTGTAAGTGTGAATATCCTTGTGATGGAAGAGCGTGTTCGACACAAGGAGGTTTCGTTCCATACATACGTCTAAAAGTAACTTACCAGCATCGTTCACTCTCTTATCTCCGTATGGACCAAGCACAGCCTCATAACTGCTTCGCTTGGTCCCAACCCATCCATTCACATCACCACACATAATTATCCGTTCATTCGCTTCGGCCAAATCCAGAATACCCCTTACAGTCTCCCAAAACTTCTCGAGCTCCTGGGGATCAGCAGAGCTCACAGGAGCATATGCTGCAACTAAAAACACTCGCGTAATCCCCAGTTTTATCTTAACCCAGAGAAGTCTTGGACCTACTAAATCGTAATCTTTCACACCAGCGGCCAAGCGAGATGAAAGCACGACACCTACGCCAGCGCTGGCATGAACGTCCTGGTCCACCCCGGACCACAGGGCCATCATGCCACCGGGCAGATCTTCGGTGTCGCTTCCCTTTCGCTTGGTCTCTGACACACACAAAGCATCTAGGCATCTCACGTTCATTATATCTATCAACTCATTCATCTTATCTTTTAGACCACCTCTCACATTCCATGTGCCTATACGACACTCAGCTCTCCTCGACCCGCCGGGATGGGCGTTGCGTGGTGGGTGGCGGCCCCCACCGCCGCATGCCCTAGATTTCGCACCGACGGGGGCGGATCGGTGCGCGTCGCCTCCGGGGAACGCCCTAATCCGCGCGTCTGTGCGGTTTGGGTCCAGAATTGCAGTCCAGTGTTGGACTGGCAGGGTCGCGGCGTGCACGCTTATGGTACCGACCCCTAACCCCTGGTATACCTTGCATTAATTTAGTCGAAGCTGCGCTTTAGCATAAAGTACTGGGGACACAGCTACCAATATAATAATATACAAAGCTTCTGTCGTGCAAAAAAGAGCTATAGGAGTAATGGTACGAATATCATGCCGTGAGTCTGTGAATTGTGTCTGCTTGTGCTTCTAACTGATTTTAAAAAACACCTTCTTAAAACAGAAATAGAAAATGAAAGAACCGCACGAGATGAGACGAGGAGGAAATGGCTTTAAAGGCAATATAGTACCTAGTTTGAAAGTGGTAGAACATTCTCCACGACATCAGTCCATAAAAGCTTAACTTAAAACAACAAGTTACCGAAAGAATTCAGTGAAATTCGAAGAGCGCTGGTTTTTAACAATAAATTAAGAAAATATTTTTTGGAGAAAAATGTTTATAGTCTTGAAGATTATTAGACAAAAAACATAAATGTGGTTCTACAGTGACCTATTGAGGGTTTTTTGGAACTGGTCTTAAATTCAGCGTCGTAAAAACAAAGTGAAGGCACCACTTAGTTTTATACGCCCTCTTAAGTCTATACGCCCCACACAAAACAATTTTTTACCTTATCTTTATCTTTAAAAGTAGAAAAAAAATGATTTATTTATTTGTTACAGTACATTCGAAATACGTAGACAGTGAACGTTTTTTACGTATTCTACAGCTCTATGAAATGGAGAATAATACATATTTGAATTACATGTACGAAGGCAATGGTATAAAACTTCACACTAACATCTCGTTCATCCTTGAGCCCGAACCTGGTAAGTTCTTTCTGTATATCTTTAGGCCGAGTTGCTGACTGGGTACATAATGAGCATCGACCGTCAGGTGATCCGCTCCTCGCATGTTACACTGACTTCTTTAACATTCATACCACCAAACTTGATTCAAGCAGAGAGAGCACAGCGTTTAGATATCCTAGTACGGAATTATACAAATTATGGGATGTTCTTTCTAACAGACAACTGTTTATTCTTAGAACGTTAATAACAAAACATTCAGAGCAATACTATGTTCCTAAACTAACTCATTATAAGAAAAGAAAGAATAAAGTTGGCCCTAACATCCAAGTCTCTACCTCACTAGCTCAAAGACAATATTATTTCCTGGGTAACTACATCTACAATAACATTAATTCACTTTTACCAATCTATCATCAACCTGTAGGTAATTGTTAGGCACTCATATGGAGATAAATATAACAAGTTCCTGTATCACTGTATTTCTCTTTATTGCCGACTCTCATAGGTTTGATTCCCACACCAGGGATAAACACCAGGGGCACAGATTAATTAATAGTTACTTCGTAACAGATACATCACTCCATACAAAAAATCCTATACCTGCCGCGTTAGATACCTACTGCAACTTGCCGCGAGGCGGCGGCGACTGCTGCGTGCTAAATTGTGCCTACTTCGCTCGACTATAGAGTTGTTATCGATTCGCAGCCGTGCGGCGTGGCGGCCATCTTAATAATGCCAGGGTTGTTGCTACGATAAAAATATTGTTCACATACAATCTGGTAGGTACCTAAGTGAAACTAAGTAAATAAACACCCATAACTCGAGTATAAAATAGGTAAATATCCTTATTTATCATACAAACTTTATTTATATTTATTTATTTGCCCCTAGCGGAATTCAAACCCACGACCGCTGACGTGGCAGGCAGGGTCACTAGCCACCATACTAACGGCCAGTTACACAAAAAAACATTTTAAGTTAATGAGACATTAAATCTCATGCTGCCCTTGTCTAATTAAGGAAGAACAATAGAGATAGCTAAAGACTTAATGTGGCATTAACTTTAAAATGGTTTACGTGTTGTCAAAGAGAAATACAGTAATGCAAACACAGTCACAGCCACAGCTCACTTATTTATCGCACGTCGCACACGACACGTCAGAACGGAATCGTTTTCATGCATACATTGTTTCAAACATTTTTAGATTCATATTTTTATGTTGTGACTCAAAATCCGCCTTTAATGTTGAAAGTAATTAAAACTAACCTACCTATTCTAATCTATAAATTCATCCAAATAAGTACGTATCTATATGTACCTATATTAAAAGAGTTTCATTGTGTAGGTAGGTACTTGCCTTTCTTCATCAACAGGCAAACTAAAAAATGACAGGATTTATTCCTTTTATTTGATAAACAACCACCAACTTCACAAAAATGTCGGGGCGACATTGTTTTTATATTATTTAAATTTAAAATCACACAAATTAGGTACTATTTACAATAATTTAAACCCCACAAAAGTCAATCAACTTATAATAATTAATAACGTAATATTTACAGTCATTATTCACTATATTTACAGTATTATCACAGAATTATAGTATTAGTATTAGAATTATAGTAGTTCGATGTATTTTAATTGTATGTATGTGTACGAGTGCACAGCGAGCGAAGTCAGCGAGCGAACAAGCGTGCAATAGAGAGCGCTTGCGACAGCCCACTGACTTTTGTGACGCCGGCGACACACCGCTCGGTAGGTAAATATCGCGCGCAAGTACTTGGAGTGACGGAGGCCTGCCAGGGGTGTCAAATATAGTAATAAATGTAGAATTTATATCTTCCATGTTAGGAGCCCCAGGAATCGGCGAGCGTGCAAGAGCTATGAATGTTAGAGAAGCTAGTAAAGTATACATTCATACACACATGTATCTTCCAAATTAATCAGTTCACAACCGATAACATACGGAAAGATTAAGGATAAACTACAAGGACGTCCATCCTCTGTCTTATACCTTTCAAACTCTTTTTAAAAGTAAGCGTTGAACTCAGGTCCCTTAGGGGCGGAGGAATATTGTTCCAACAGTGAGTGGCAGCGTATTTCAAGCTACCCCGAAAAGCGCTTGTTCTATGGGACGGGACATTCAGTGGGATCATAGAGCAATTTTATTGATTGATTTTCATTGTTCCAGCAATTTGGTTTCCTGGCGTAGATATAGATCCCGTAGACGGAGATTCCGGCTCATGTAAGTCTTTATTTGAGTATGTATAAAGGTCTAGCCTTATACATACACTCGATTCAAAATCATCCTCATTGTATGAAATGGCTTGTACATTTTTTTATTAAATTGTTATTGATTTATTAGTCATCGAAAATAATATTAAATATAAAAAACAATAACAGCATGTGCTTACATTTTGAATATTTGCCGCTTTTGCTTTACGACCAAAATTATATATAGAATGTGTATATCATAGATCATTCGCGCCGCTACTATGGTTTTTTTTATACTACGTCGGGAGACTTACAAGCATATGGCCAACCTGATGTAAAGCAGTTACCGTAGCTAGTAATATAATATATGGCTTAGCGCGCTGTTACGTTACTTTGACACCAACGCTCGTGGGTTCGATTCCCACACAAGACAAACATTTGTGTGTTTGAGTGTGTCTCTTTGTCTTGGTCTGCGTGTATTTTAAGAGAGTTAGGGCGCATCAAAGGAGTTTGTCTGGGGAAGTACCTCCACCTCACAGAAAATCGCAGCCAAATAACAACCCCCTGGCGGGTTGTTTGTTGTGTTACTGTGTGTGAGTTAGGTTACCAGTAAGCTCCTAAGGAGTTGCTGTGCTAGCAGCAGAAATGGCTTCGCGCAAATGATACTTAATGTAGTGCGAGCATTAACAGGCTACCGAACCGCATTCCATCAAGTGGACAATATGCTTGTATGCCTCCCGATGTATATATAAAACAAAATACCCAAATGTAAATAATTCGATCCATGGTTCTTTACGTGCTTTCGCCACCATGCGGACTACCGCTAACCGGGAACCGGGCGTCACTCTTAGATCCACAACCCACGATTTCGCTACCATAGCTGGTGTGGTTGACTCTATGATTGCCCGCTATTTATACCAATAAGAAAAATCGATTAATTCAATAATCAATTGTTACAGTTGCTGTGGTTTTGGCAGTCAATAATGACATCCACAAGAAGCATTTTTCACAAACGTATGCAAAAGATCAAGATATGAATATCTCATGTACGGCCTTGCTCCACAGAATAGCTATACCACATTATTTAATTCATAATATATACTTATACATTTGTGAAAAAGTTCAAGGATATTATCAAATATTAGGTAAGTAACATTTTAATATTAAGAAAGAGGTGGAGCACGGCCGGCTGGGAAAGTACCTCCGTCACATAGAAAAACTCCCGTATGCGAGTGAGAGCGCTGTGCATCACGATCATCAGCACGAGGCATCCTCAGGCTCTGTACATGTTAGTCGTAAGAATAACATGCTACGAATCGTAGTGCCGTCCTTTATATAGAGAATGTGGAGGGGGTGGAAGGGGTAAGCGAAAATATATTTAATAGAGGGGAGTTGCTTACGTCAGTATGTTTGTTCATAGGAGAGATATTAGAATTTTTATGTTTAACGACTTCTAATTGTTCCCTAATATTCAGTTTTAGTCCTTTATCTATTATGTGTAAGATTTTAAATGTGTTAGTAGCGGATAAATGATGTCCTTTGTCTATTAGATGTTTGGCGAAGTGTGACCTTTCTGGGCGATTGTTTTTACATGCCGATATGTGTTCCTGAAATCGTTTTTAGGGTTCCGTACCCAAAGGGTAAAACGGAACCCTATTACTGAGGCTCCGCTGTCCGTCCGTCTGTCACCAGGCTGTATCTCATGAACGGTGATAGTTAGACAGTTGAAATTTTCACAGATGATGTATTTCTGTTGCCGCTATAACAACAAATACTAAAAGGTGGAATAAAATAAATATTTAAGGGGGCTCCCATACAACAAACGTGATTTTTTTGCTCATTTTTGCTCGATATTGATAACGGCAACAGGTAGACCCTTGAAATATTCACAGAATATTTAGTTATATATTCACTTTAAGAATAAATAATTAAATCAAAATAAAACAAATATTTAAGGGGGGCTCCCATACAACAAACGTGATTTTTTTGCCGTTTTTAGGGTTCCGTACCCAAAGGGTAAAACGGAACCCTATTACTGAGGCTCCGCTGTCCGTCCGTCCGTCCGTCCGTCCGTCCGTCCGTCCGTCCGTCCGTCCGTCTGTCACCAGGCTGTATCTCATAAACCGTGATAGTTAGATAGTTGAAATATTCACAGATGATGTATTTCTGTTGCCGCTATAACAACAAATACTAAAAAATAGAATAAAATAAATATTTAAGGGGACTCCCATACAACAAACGTGATTTTTTTGCTCATTTTTGCTGGATATTGATAACGGCAACAGGTAGACGCTTGAAATATTCACAGAATATTTAGTTATATATTTACTTTAAGAATAAATAATTAAATTAAAATAAAACAAATATTTAAGGGGGGCTCCCATACAACAAACGTGTTTTTTTTGTCGTTTTTATAGATAATGGTACGGAACCCTTCGTGCGCGAGTCCGACTCGCACTTGGCCGATTTTTATAGATAATGGTACGGAACCCTTCGTGCGCGAGTCCGACTCGCACTTGGCCGATTTTTGAAAATTACGACCAGTTTGACCGATGTAAACATGATCACGTTCATCGCAAAACAACTTGAAGACGCCGGATTTTTTATTCAGCGAAATTTTGTCTTTACTGTTACAAAGAGATTTGAGAGAGTTATGTGTTTTGAGTGCAACGTGTATATTATTTTTTCTAAATATGTTAACTATTTTGTCAGTAATTTTTCCTAGGTATGACAAACTCGCAGTGTATATTTTGTTGTTGAAAGAATTGAAACTACGTAGTTTATTGACGATATTATTCGGTTTTTTGAAGTGAAAACTTCTTTAGCGGCGTTGTGCACTTTTTGGGATGAGTAAAAAATGCTAAACTCGCGTCAGGCCGTCTGGACACGTGACCCTGACCGTAAGATTTTGGTGAGAATTAGAACTTACTTTCGCTGCAGCGCTAAAACATAAGTTCCCTCTAATTAAACAATTAAAACATGAAGCGCTAGATCGTTCATAGGGCATTATTTTCTCACGACCAAAACGTAAGCCGTAAGCGCCATGAAATTGTTGGCGTTTATGCGTTTCGTTCAACGTAGTTTATCAACATCGCTGTTTGATTTAAGCGACGCAGGGCGCTTGAGCGAGTGTGCGTATGTGTTTGAGTTTTCGAGATTGGAGATAATGATGCTGGTAATGATGATGATGAGTCGTTGAAATTATGGATGAAAGTTGATTTTTCTGAGAGATAAACTTTTTAATGTAAAATAATTGTAATAGTTCTGAAGTATTAAATTTTTAATGTAATGTAAATTGTCATGTTTGTGTACGGTAGTGCAATAAATAAATATTGTATTTTACCACATACATGATAATACTTGTATACTGATAAATAAAGCAATTCGTGCCAAATTATTCCCTAACCATTCCAAAATATTCAAAAATGCACAACGTTAATGTTCAAGTGTTCACTTCTGCCGGCACTCCCGGAGTGCAACCCGTTTCTTTCGCAATAGCTTGTCTATGGTGGATTTGGTGTAACCGTTTGATTTCGCGATCTGGTATATTACATCAAGTTTCTTGATGTAATTATCCTTACTTAATGGGATGTCATCAAACGGTGTACCATAGATTTATACGCTGCGAGTTTATGTTGTCAAGGATGGCTTGATGACGCAGGGATCGTGGTATCGGTATGAGTGGTTTGCGATATATAGAAAATTGATGGGTGGATTGATTTCTAGATATAGTTAAATCCAAAAAGTTAAGTGAATTATTTTGTTCTATTTCTATAGTAAATTTAATACTGGGGTGGATGTTATTCAATTTTGAAACAAATACCTCCGATTGACGCTTGGTACCCCTCCAACATATAAGAATATCGTCGACATATCTATAGTCATAGAATATGTGTGGTTTACCGATTATATTTTCGCGTTCGTAATTGTCCAGAAATAAGTCAGCCATCAATGGACTAAGAAGGGACCCCATAGCTAAGCCTTCTTCTTGGATATAATATTTATTATCAAATTGAAAGTAATTTTGTGACATGCAAAGTCTTGTCAGTCGTGATATGTCATCTGTCTCGCCAGGATGGATGGATTTATTTTCTAGGGAGGACTTGAGGATTTCTAGGCAATCTTCATAAGGGACATTAGTGAATAAACTTTCAACATCAAGAGAAATTTATTGGAATAAGGAGGTAGTTTTAATTTTTTTATGTTGTCTATCAATTGCAAACTATTTTTCAGGCTGTATTTTGGTTCAAAATGTATCTTTTCTCGGATATGAATATTAAGAAATTTTGCCAACTCACAGGTGGGGGCTCCAATATGTAATTTTGGTAAACCGTAAAGCATACATAGGGCAATGAGGATTCATGGGTTTAATTTTGAATATGAATTATCCGGAAAGATATATTTTAAGCCATTAACAGTTAATTTTAATTGAGCCCGAGATTTGCTAGTGGGATCTTGATTTACAGTCAAAAAGTCGTCTGTCTGTAGACGTCGTTGATCTTGGTATTGTAATCATTACAGTCCATGATGACGTAACTTTTTTCCTTTATCCGCTTTAGAAAATAGTGGGAAAGACAAACGAACGGGTGAATGCGTGTCACTCATTCGTTGCCGACCCTGTAAGAACCTCTTCACGCTTCTCTTGAAGAACCTCATGCCGTAGTCTCTTCGGAAAACCTCGGCTGGGAGTTCATTCATATGCTAGTTCATCCATCAATAAAATTGTTACATCAATGTTGCAAACGAAATCAGTAATTACGATAACAATGTATTTTTCAGATTTCACCCCAACTCCCGTCTACGAACATGATGAATATGTCAACATTGAAGCTACGTTCAAGCCTAATGAGACGTACAATGACAAAACGATTGTTTGTGCGGTGATGATTGATACGGAACATTATCCATTATTGAAATCGGCTGAAATGACAATGGAAATGAAGAACTACGCGATTGAAAAACGTAAGTCAATAAACAAATCACTGTGTGTGTAAACCTATTAACAAACAGTGGGCCCTCTTAATAACGTGAAGCTTTTTACCTCTGTACCTCAACGATCAACATACAACCCTAAAAATGCTCAGGTATACAATCCCTTCGAGCAGTGAAAAAATCAAACTTCTAAGTCAACGCAATCAATAGATACGGCTGTTTATGCCTCGTTTATACTTATATTATATTTTGACACTCAAAAGAGAATCGAAACCTATAGGGTACTTCCCGTTGACCTAGTATCATAAATTTGGTAAAGCAATGTCTGGAAGCACAAATAAAGGAAAAAATCCGAAAATTGTAGTTACATTCCAAAAAAAAATGATTGCGGAAATAATTTGCGAAAATATTTTTTACAGAACCCTAAAAGCGAGTCGGATTCACTCTTGACAGCTTTTTTTTGTCAACGTGGGTCTCTTTAGTTGCCACTAAAAGTCGCTGATCATGTTCACATTTACTAAATTTCTGTACCGCGTAACATACAGAAGTCGAAGAACAAACCACAATTTTGTGGGCATTAATTCGATTTTCAATATTAAAAGATAAGTTATTCGGGTCAAAAAACTAATAATCAGAAGAATAATTTCTATTTACCCCGATTTACACGATAATGGCAGAATAAATATAAATAACAAATATAGTAAGAAATGTAGAACATGAATTTTCCAAACTACAATGATGTTCATCCTCTGTCTTATACCTTTTGTTGCATTAGCAGAAAATGTTTTAAACTCGTTACTCTTAGGGGCGGAGGAATATAGTTCCAGTAGTGAGTGGCAGAGTATTTGAAGCTACCCCGAAAAACGCTTGTTCAATGGGACGGGGACATTCAGTGGGATCATCGAACAATTTTTATTGATTCATTTTCATTGTTCCAGCAATTTGGTTTCCTGGCGTAGATATAGATCCTGTAGATGAAGATTCTGGCTCATGTAAGTCTTTATTTAAGTGACCAGATCTTTATACATACACTCGCTTCAAAGTCATCCTCATTGTATGAAATGGCTTGTACATTTTTTTATTACATTGTTAATATATTATTAATCATCAAAAATAGAATTAAATATAAAAAACTATAACAGCATGTGCTTACATTTAGAATATTGGCCGCTTTTTGCTCTACGACCAAAATTGTATATAGAATGTATATATCATAGATCATTCGCGCCGCTACTATGGTGGCAGACTCTTTATATCGTAAGGGATGTGCATCATTCTAAAAGCGGAGGAGTGAGTGATTTTTCTGAGTAAGATCATTACGTAATTTAATAACGTAGTCTAATATTTATTTGTTCATTATAATAAGCATCCACAAGAAGCATTTTTCACAAACGTATGAAAAAGAGCAAGATATGAATATAAATTATACTTATATATATATATATATATGTCTGTGAAAAAGTTCAAGGATATTATCAGAAATTAGGTAAGTAACATTTTAATATTAAAAAAGAGGTAGGGCATCGGCTCAATGGGTCGGTTAACAAAGAGTGGGCCCTCTTAATAACGTGAAGCTTTTTAGGGTTCCGTACCTCTAAAGTAAAACCGAACCCTTATAGGATCTCTTTGTTTTCCCTCCGTCTGTCTGTCTGTCAAAACCCCTTTTCTTAGGAGCAGGTGGAGCAACGCAATCAAAAGATACGTTTGTTTATGCCTCGTTTCTGCGCATATTTTTACACTCAAAAGAGAATCAAAACCTATGGGGTACTTCCCGTTGACCTAGTATCATACATTTGGTAAAGCAATCTGGAAGCAGAAGTAAAGGAAAAATCCGAAATTTGTAGTTACATTCCGAGAAAAAAAATATTTATTTGCGAAAATAATTTACGAAAGTATTTGTTTACGGAACCCTCGAAGCGTGAGTCGGATACAGAAGTCGAAAAACAAAATTAGTCCACAATTTTGTGAGCATTAATTCGATTTTCAATATTAGAAGATAAGTCTTTCGGATCAAAATAATAATCAGAAAGACCTAGTATCCGATGGAATCATATAAATGTGAGAATTGATTGTTGTGATTAAATACACGATTTGTAATTTAAATTATGCGTTTTGCATTAGTTTAAAGAGGGTAAATACATATTACATATATATGTATATATATAACGATAATGGCAGAATTGTTATAAATAACAAATATAGTAATAAATGTAGGAATAGTAATATGTATCTTACATATTCATCAGTTCACAACCAAAAATATTTGGAAAGATTACGGATAAACTACAATGATGTCCATCCTCTATCTTATACCTTTTTTTGCATTAGAAGGAGATGTTTTAAACTCTTTTTAAAAGTAAGCGTTGAACTCAGGTCTCTTAGGGGCGGAGAAATATTATTCCAGCAGTGAGTGGCAGCGTATTTGAAGCTACACCGAAAAGCGCTTGTTCTATGGGATGGAAAATTCAGTGGGATCATCGAACAATGTTTATTAATTCATTTTCATTGTTCTAGCAACTTCGCCTCCTGGCGTAGATATTGATCCCGTAGACGAAGATTCCGGCTCATGTAAGTCTTTATTTCAGTAACTAGACCCTTATACATACACTCGCTTCAAAATCATCCTCATTGTATGAAATAGCTTGTACATTTTTTATTACATTGTTAATATATTATTAATCTTCGAAAATAGTATTAAATATAAAAAACAATAACAGAATGTGCTTACATTTTGAATATTTCCCGCTTTTGCTCTACGACCAAAATTGTATATAGATTGTATATATCATAGATCATTCGCGCCGCTACTATGGTGGCAGACTCTTTATATCGTAAGGGATATGCATCATTCTAAAAGCGGAGGAGTGAGTGATTTTTCTGAGTAAGATCATGACGTAATTTAATAATGTAGTCTAATATTTATTTGTTCATGTATATGTATGTTCATAATAATTTATTGCTAATTAACTACATATTAACTTTTCATTTTGAATCATACTTTTTGTCTTAATTTACAAGTTTCTGCGATAAGAGAGATCGTTTATACACATAAATATTTCTATATACGAGGTAGAGCACAAATTCCTTGACAAGTATGCAGGCACCTCTTACCGTGGTTCCGTCTATTAATTTCGATGAGCTCGATGGCGCAGTGGCGCCTGTTACGTTATTTTGACACCAACGCTCGTGGGTTCGATTCCTATAAAGGACAAGCATTTGTGTGCATGAACATGTATCTTTGTCTTCGTCTGGGTGTTTTAAGAGAGGTAGGGCGCATCAAAGCAGTCTGTCTGGGGAAGTACTTCCACCTCACAGAAAACCACAGCCAAAAAACAACCTCCCGGAGGGTTGTTGTGTTACTGCGTGTGAGTTAGGTAACTCCTAAGCTCCTAAGTAGCTCTAGTAAGCTCCGAAGGAGTTGCTGTGCTAGCAGCAGAGGTGGCAACGCGCAAGTAATGTATTGCGAGCGTTAAGAGGCTACCGTAACCGCTTTCCATTAGGTGTACCGTATGCTAGTATGCCTCCCTACGTAGTATATATAAAAAAAATACCTAAATGTAAATAATTTGATCCATGGTTCTTTGAGTGATTTCGCCACCAGTTCATACGCATTACCGCTAGCCGGGAACCGGGCGTCACTCTTAGCTCCACAACCCACGATTTCGCGACCATAGCTGTTGTGGTTGACTCTACGATTGCCCGCTATTTATACCAAGAAGAACAATCGTTTAATTCAATAATCAATTGTTACAGTTGCCGTGGTTTTGACAGTAAATAGTGACATCCACAAGAAGCATTTTACACAAACGTATGCAAAAGATGAAGATATGAATATCTCATGTACGGCCTTGCTCCACAGAATAGCTATACCACATTATTTAACTCATGATTTATACTTATACATTTGTGAAAAAGATCAAGGATATTATTAGAAATTAGGTGGGTAACATTTTAATATTAAAAAAGTGATTGGGCACAGCCCAGCGGGTAAAGTACCTCCGTCGCACAGAAAACCTGCCGGGAGGGTTATTATATGCGAGTGACGTGTTAGCATCGGGCGTGGCAACGCACTAGCGATACTTCCTATATTGCAAGCGATCAGACTGCGTAAATTTCTAAAAAAATTAAACATACTTTTCAGTACAAATTATCTTGATTGGTTTTGTTTGAGATTCTCTCCGAATTTAATCTACATAAATAAAAATCAATGCGCTGGGCAGATTTTGATGAAATTTTAGGGAACCTTCCGATTAGCCCAGCGGGTGATCTCGTGAACTTTGGTAGCCATCGGATCACCTGTGCGAAACCGGGGCGGGTAGCTAGTAAACAATATTTTTTATACCACTAACGTGGCAAACAAGCTACCTACTTGTAAGCTACGGTGACGGTTTACCATCATCGTATGCCTGCCTGATGGTAAACAATCACCGTAGCCTACGGACATTTGCAACACCAGGGGTGTCACTCATGCGTTGCCGACCCTCTAAGAACCTCTTCACGCTTCTCTTGAAGAACCCCATGCCGTAGTCCCTTCGGAAAACCTCGGCTGGGAATTCATTCATATGCTTGTTCATTCGTCAATTTTTACATCAATGTTGCAAACGAAATCAGTAATTACTATAACAATTAAAATATACTTTTATTTGATGAATAACTTAACTAAAATTAAATAAATACACAAAATAAAGCTAAAAAGTGTGGCCCCCGCGGCATTGTACCAACGATGCTGGCAGCATTCCCTTTCCTTTATTTATTCCTTTATCCGCTTTAGAAAATAGTGAGGGCTTTAGAAAAACAGGGGTGTCACTCATGCGTTGCCGACCCTCTAAAAACCTCTTCACGCTTCTCTTGAAGAACCCCATGCCGTAGTCCCTTCGAAAAACCTCGGCTGGGAGTTCATTCATACGCTAGTTCAGCAATTGTTATATCAATGTTGCAAACGAAATCAGTAATTACGATAACAATTTATTTTTCAGATTTCACCCCAACTCCCGTCTATGAACATGATGAATATGTCAACATTGAAGCTACATTCAAGCCTAATAAGAGTTTCAATAACAAAACGATTGTCTGTGCGGTGATGATTGATACGGAACATTATCCATATTTGAAATCGGCTGAAATGACAATGGAAATGATGGAAATGAATAACTACTCGATTGAAAAACGTAAGTCATTAAACATATCAACTGTGTAACCCGGACTAACAAACAGTGGGCCCTCTTAATAACATTAAGCTTTAGAGGGTTCCGTACCTCAAAAGTAAAACGGATTCCTTATAGGATCACTTTATTGTCCCTCCGTCTGTCTGTCTGTCAGATGGAGCTATCAAGCTGAAATTAATATCAAATACTCAGGTAGTGAAAAAATCGAACTTCTAAGTCAACGCAATCAAAAGGTACGGCTGTTTATGCCACGTTTATGCGCATATTTTGACACTCGCAAGAGAATCAAAACCTATAAGGTACTTCCCGTTGACCTAGAATCATGAAATTTGGTAAAGCATTTTAAAATTTAAAAAATAATCCTAATTAAGATTGGCTGTCAGCCTAGACAAATAATATATAAATACCGAGAAAACTTATTCACTGTGGGTTGCCCCACATGCGCTTGGCCGGTTTTATTAACTTTATTATTTTAGAACTATTCGTTTTGGTCTATATTAATTAATAAACTACGAAAAGGAATAAAGAAATAATTAGTTCTCAAATCGCAAATGGACTAATTAAAACAATGCGACAGATCGTAAACATTGTGTGATTGTGCCATAACTAGACTTATTAAATAAAGTTTTTATGTTTTATAATTAGTTTATTAAATACATATTTACTTCATTTTTTATTAAAAATTTGGCACATTCTTCTTTTCTATAAATTAATTCGATATTCTGACGAGCTCGGTGGCTCAGTCGTGAATGACGCAACTTTGGCACCGAGGCTCGTGGGTTCGATTCCCACACAAGGCAAACATTTGTGTGCATGAACATGTGTGTTTGTCTTGATCTGGATGTTTTAAAAGAGGTAGCAGCCCGTCTGGGTAAGTACCACCACGGTCCACCTCATAGAAAACCGCAGCCAGATAACAACTCCCTAGAGGGTTGTTGTGTTTCTGCATATGATGGTACGGTAAGCATACAAGCATACGGCCCACCTGATGTAAAGCGGGTACCGTAGCCTATTAACGCTTGCGATATATTATGTATCACACGCGCGATGCTTCCTCTGCTGCTTACACAGCAACTCTTTGGGAGCTAACTGACCTTACTCACACGCAGGAACACAACAACTCTCTGGTTGTTATTTGGCTGCGTTTTTTGTGAGGTAGAGGTACTTCCCCAGACGGACTGCTTTGATGCGCCCTACCTCTCTTAAAAGATTAGCGCGTTCAAACAAACAAACAATTTCTTCCGCTTTATATATTGGACCTATAGTATTTTACATAAAACGACAAGAAGCGAAGGCATATGGCAGCCAGTGGTGTGTCCCGTTCGTATACCATGAAAGAATAAGGAGCGAGAACTTGCAAGATGAAATATAAAGACTACATGACAGATTTACTTAATGCGAGCGTTGCGCAAAATTTGTGGCGTAACGCTTGTAGACCGTATTCGCAATAATGATGTTGGAACAGAGGTCTGAAAGGGAACGGTGTTAAAATAAGAAGTGGCATGCTCCGTAGGTTCAGACATGTAGTACGAATGCAGGATGAAAAAATGACGAAGCAGATATACAATGTAGAAGAGGAAGGGTGTAGCAGCCGAGGAAGGCCAAGGCTTAGCTACCGTGACCAAATTGGTCGTGTTCTATCAGAAGGTGATCAGGAGCCCTAGAAACCGGCGAGCGTGCATGAGACGAGCAATGAATGTTAAAGAAGCGAGTGAGGTGTGTAAGGATCGAGTCCGTGGCGGTCGGTTCCCTCTGCTTACCCCGCAAGGGATTTGGCGTGGAGTTATAGATAGACAGACTTACGAACCTTGCTAATTCAAATGTGGATGGTTACTGTAAGAAAATCTCAGGATGGAAATGTGAAATGAAATACCGTCAAAGATTTATTTGTAGAGTACAGAGTTAGGTTAGTAGAGGTAAGTTAGGGATCGTGGGTAATCGTGGGTAAGGCTAGGTGCGACGTAATTCTGCGGAACAGGCAGCTCCGGCAGGCGGCAGGTGTCTTGGTAGAACAGGTCCCGCAGCACTGGGCAGATGTGGTATACCCGCGCGGGTGTACCCTGGAACGCACACGTCCAGTGCGTTAATAGCGGATACCGTGTTGCCATCCGATTGCCATCTCGTCTTCTCGGAACAAAGTCCTATATCCTATAAGGATCCTATAAGGGTTCAGGTTTCCCTTTTAAGGCACGAAACCCTAAAAAAGATTAAAAATGATTCAAAAGATGTGCCCGCGACTTCGTCCGGGCGGAATTTAACAAAAAAGTTATTGTTCAATTACAATTTTTATTATTTGTTTTGATTTTAGTATATGTACCGTGTATACATCCATATGCATTACGGGACAGGCCCACCACTCATACCCACCACTGTGTCTCCTGTGTAGCCAGAATTAACAGCGGCGACCACAAATAAGGCAATGAACAGTGAAGTCCATTGCCGTCCCGGGGGTTAAACTACAGCTGCCTTGGAACTCACAAACGAATTTAATCAGAAGAAATTTGTAGGAGTAGGAAGTTTTAGAATTGACTTCCCCTCTTGGCAAAGTGAGAGACAGCAATATGACAAATAAGGCATTTAAAACCTCAAAGAGATGGCTAGTCAAGTGAAGCTCAACTGCCGTGCACCACGGATAATCAAATATCTAACACTATTGGGACCATATGCATTTAGTAAAAAGTGGTTATTTTAATATTACAAACAGACACTCCAATTTTATTTATCTGTATAGATACTTCTATAATACATTTTAATTTTTCCAGCAACTCCGTCGCCTCCTAGATGCATATTATGCCCGAACATTGCATTCGAAAATTCCAGTATAAGTAAGTTTTTAATTGACTCTGTCCTTACAGTACTCTTTGTTTTATACCACTAATGTGATATACAATATAAGGTGATATACGGCCTGCCCTATGGTAAGCAGTCACCGCGGCGTTCGGACATTTGGCTTCTCGGAAAACTTCTCTAAAACTGCACAGTACACAACTATTGAGGGTATATGAGGGTGAAATCCCCGTCATCGCGGAGCAGAGTCGAAACGACACAGTCGGCACCATATCGAGCAAATTTTCAGAACACAACCGGTTGTTCAATCGGTAGAACACACAAAGGGATGCAAAATCCCTCCTTAAACTTAAGGGCTCAATACACTATGTAATATTAAGATCGTAAACAATTCTCAGAGCTCGTTACTGAAATGAATCATGTGCACGCTGACTTGAGACTTGTATAACATAAGTCTTTGTCCCGCGCTCAAGTACTACTTTGTTCTGTTAAGCACACCAAGTTTCTTAGACGCCAGCATGATATTCTAATTCAGTTGACTTCGCTACACTGGAGATCTTGATACCGAGAATTCCAATGGTTTTGGCGACGGTAAGGGGTGTATTCTGGAATTGAAGGACCACAAATTGTAAATGTAATGTCGAACAGCTGGCGGTGTCGTTTATAGACAAATAAGTATTCGTCTTATTCTCCCAACTTCGAAAAGCATGCTGTCGGTCCACGTTATACTATCGGTCCTGGCGTCTGGAGCGGGACGATATGTTAAATTCTTTGCGTGTCTCATCCGGGGTAGTATACTATTCTGATTTGGTGGCAACAACTCCTTGTTATTACAATTACCAGGCGTTTAGGCGGATCTGCAATCTATATTATTGGAATCGATGTGTTAGGTAACAACTCACAGTTTAGGCCCCAATAGTGTTAGATATTTGATAAACCGTGGTGCACGGCAGTTGAGCTTCACTTGCCTAGCCATCTCTTTGAGGTTTTTAAACGCCTTATTTGTCATATTGCTGTCTCTCACTTTGCCAAGAGGGGAAGACAATTCTAAAACTTCCTACTCCTATACAGTTGTGGGTATGAGTGGTGGGCCTGTCCCGTTATCGGTCCTGCCTGTTACCGATAGATGACAGTCGTTAAGACAATAAAAATAGTGTTTATCCTAAATGTTACTGTTTCAGAGCCATGGTTCTGGGTTATATTGGGCTGCGCTATTTCCGCACAGCTGTTATTAAGTTGAAAAAGTGTGCGTTCGGTGAGTATATTTAAAATCTGTTTTAGATGTAATGCAATACGAACGCTGAACAGCCACTTGTGTATCCATCACAAGCAACACTTTCCGCTAATTCCAATCTCAACTATAATATTAGTAACATGGAACTGAATTTCACTAAGTTAGTTATATTAAATTATTACTTAGTTTTATTAAATTTTAGATGTAATTTAGTTTTAGTTTTATTGTGTATTTATTTAATTTTAGTTAAGTAATATATATATATTGTATTATTCTGGTATTACATGTAAGTTATAATGTATAATCTATACATATAAAAATGAATCCCTATTTCCCTTGGTCACGCCATAACTTGAGAATGACTTAACCGATTTCATTCATCTTTTTTTTTGTTTGTTTTCTAATACTTTATACTCGTAGAAGGTTCTTACGGAATGAAAAATTAAGAAAATTGCGCAGAAATTTGTAGAATATCAGAAAACTTAACGACTATTTTAATTTCGTGCGTTTAACAGCCAATTGTATGTCGTATATTCCCATATCGGAAAACCAGCAACATTATTTATTTAAATATTATTTTAAATATTTAGTCTAGTTTGAGGTTCCAGAACAACGTATGACGGGTCAGCTAGTAAATTATAAATTTCACTAATATTGCCAAGCTAGACAATCAAAACTCAAAATGGCGCTCTTGTCGCTAGTTGAGAGAAGATTTCTAATTCCTATTTTTTTTATACAACGTCGGGAGGCGTACAACCATACGGCCCACCCAATGGAGAGCGATTACCGCAGCCAATGAACGCTTGTAATACGTTAAGCATCACTCGCGCGATCCCACGTCTGCTGCTAATACAGCAACTCCCTAGGAGCTTACTGGGCGACCTCACTCACACGTAGGAACACAACAACCTACCGGAGTGTTGTTATAGCTTAGTCAGGAATTGTGTATTTAGTATAAAAGGTATATCTTGTCTTAAATAGAATATTTGTCTTTCAGGAATTCCTTTTTTTCAGAAATAGGTATCGACGAGCACACGAATAAATTTGTGTTTGTATTATGTAGACACTGAAATTGCATCAAGCAAGAATATTTTCAGAAACGAAAGAGTATATGCCACAAGAACGAAGCAAGAAGGACGAAGCAAGAAATTGAACAGGATTTAAACGCGAAATTATTATCTAAGCGGTTGAAATAGAAGCTTTATGATTCTGTGAATAAAACTACACACACATGAACACACACATTTTGTTATTTTTGTGGCTTCTCATTTTAATAGAGGCTAATTAAAAGTAATTATTTTTGCATTTATTTATTATTAAATATGAAATTGTAATTTATTAATTAATATTAGGGTTCGAACGATTTCATTGTGATAAAGTATAACAAGCACGTAGTTATAACATCTGATATTTTATAAATAAAGCTGTTTTAACACCTACCTTCACCTTCCTGATTCATAATAATGAGAGAGATTAATAAGTTATATAAGGGTATAAATTCTATACGTAGTAATAGTTGCGCCCTCCTAAGTGGCGCCCTCATTTGGTTTTTATTAATAACGCTGAATTTAAGACCAATTCCATAAAACGCTCAATACAGGCAGTGTAGAAACATATTTTCGTTTTTTTGAAACACATCTTGTATTTATTATCTATGTATAAGTAACCATAATTTTAATTATTGCTTATTGTGGCCACTTATAGCAATAATCAAAGTTATGACTAATTGTACACAAATAATAGAAACAGAATATCAAAAAAACATAAATATGGTTCTTCAGTGCCTGAATTGAGCGTTCTTTGGAATTAGTCTTAAATTCGGAGATATTAATTACTAAACAAAATGAGGCTTTATGCCCCCTCTTAATCGCCAGTGTTCACCCGTGCTGGTAAGTGATGGTGATCTTAACCTGACGTTTCGCATGATTGTCGAACGGTCGAACGATTGATAGTTCAAGCAACGAAGCCGTTTCAAAAATTGGTAATGTATGTTTATTAGTGGATGTCGACTTGGAAATGTGTACAAATTTATCTCGCGTTACTCGACACACTGTAGCTAGTTACAAATTTGCAACAGCGCCATCTGTTATAATAATGATGAACTAAATATTTGATTTCATTCCGTGGATTCGGTTCCCACACAGAATAAACTTTAACATTAAATTAAAACATACTTTGAAAAATTCGGGATCTGAATCTTGCTACTGCTAAGTAGCAATGCCATTCGACGGTAGATGGCGCTGTTGGAAATTAGTATGAAACTACGACGTGAATTTATTAAACTTATTATTATATTAGCAAATAATGATTATATAATACATACCTACTCATTGATCAGCTTCAACAATTATCGATGCAGCGAGCGTTATCAAATACTTGTTGACGTACCAACATGCTA
Organism: Pyralis farinalis; assembly: GCA_947507595.1. Classification (NCBI taxonomy): domain Eukaryota; kingdom Metazoa; phylum Arthropoda; class Insecta; order Lepidoptera; family Pyralidae; genus Pyralis; species Pyralis farinalis. The sequence continues at coordinate 8,482,925 of OX382263.1, forward strand.
TTCGTGATACGTTTCGTTATTTTTATGTACTATAATTTGTAAAAATTAACATTTGATTCTAGCTACTGCTCATTAAAATAAATAAAGTAAAAATAAGATTAGACTGTTTACACGGCTCATTAATAACACTATTGGACGATAGATGGCGGTATTCCAATTTGTATGAGACTACGATTTTTACTAAACTTAAAATTACAATTGTGTTTTGTTCTTCTTATCATACTTCTTGTTATCATACCACATAACGCACTAAACGACAATTATTACTTTGTGATGGAGCTTCGTCGTTTCCATCTATGTTATTACAATACATTGCCGCCTATAGAGGTCGATACTCAATAGACAGCTTCAGCTATCATCAGTGCAAAGCGTCCGTGTATAGTTGACGTGAATACGTATTTAAATTTTCTTCCTTAGTGGGAAAATTGATGATAACAAAAAATACAAATACAAAATAATTTATTTCAGTAACATGAGATACAAAAACAATGGTAGTTGCTAGAGTCTCCTTTTAGGCAAAAAGTATGCTTGTGACACGCGGCTCCGCTCATTCTTAGCGCTAAGATTTATAAGATTAGGTACTAAAACAAATTTTTGGAATTATGTATAGTAAAATAGCGAAAATTTTAAACTAATACAAACAAAAACATAATTTTATACGACTAACTAAATACATTGACTCGGAGTGTGACTGAGTGTGCACTTAGTGTGTATGTGTGTGTGTATAACAAAATCGGGGGATACAGTTTGATGTTGTAGCTATATATTATATCGTTTACTTTCAATTTAATCCCGTTTAATTAAATTAACTACACCACTTTATAGCTAAAGAATCAAATAGTTATGTTGAGTGACGACTGCCGAAAGCGCCACCATTTTGAGATCATTTTGCTTCATAAATTTTTTTTCTCTAAGTATAACTAACTTCCGTTTACAAGTTACGAAGATGTATTCGCGTAAAACTCACCGCCGTGTGCACGAAATAGCTGTATCCCATTTTTGCCAGCCAGCTATATACACACATCAAAAGTGTCTAGGGATCAACATACATTTTTGCAATAACTTTTCTCCTGATTGATATTAATTAAAATTTTCTTTAAGGATTCATCAAATAAAGTGTTTTCGTTTGTCTACAGTAACGATAAACCAAGTCACCTTTGCATTAATAAAGAATTTTGCCATTTTCATAATAAAGGGATTTTTGGCATTTGAACCACTAACATTAAAGTTCGAAAAAAAGACTGAAATAACAGTTTCCTTTAAAATTTTATTGGGTAACTTAAACAATTAATAATCCGTGTTTCTACCGCGAACACTAACAACACAAGAACATCGGTTTGGCATACTCAAAATGAGTTCATCCAAATCACGCTGTGGAATGGCCGCCCATGTTCGTTGCAACAACAAAAAAAGGTCTTCTTGCGACTGGATACCCTCCATATTCGGCAGAGCTCTTCTCTGTAGCATATCCCATGCATGCTCAATCGGGTTCAAGTCTGGCGACTGAGCAGGCCAGGGCATGACATTGATGTTAGCTGCGGCGAGAGTCTGTCTTACAACTCTTGCGGTGTGCGGTCGTGCATTATCATGCATTAACTGAAATAAGGGACCGATTTGCACTTGTAGAGGAACGATGACGTCTGATACAATCGTCTCAGCATAAATTTGAGCGTTGAGGTTGCCTCTGATCCAAATCAACTCAGTTCTTCCGCCGATCCAAATACCCGCCCATACCATGATGGTTCCACCACTATAAGGATGGACTTCCTGGCAGGATTTTAATCGCTGTTGGCGTCCAGGGGTTCTCCAGTGTCGTATACGTCTTGTATCCGGTCTCATACCAAAACGAGACTCATCAGAAAAGCACACGAAACGCCATTGTTAATCTCAAGAAATCCGCATAAAAATGCTTGATCCCTAGACACTTTTGATGTGTGTAATTCATATAATATTTAGTCGTTCACAATTTCGATACTAGATGGCGTTGTCGCAAATTTGAAACGTGCTGTAATTTGTTTAGAAACGTAAAATGTCATTGGACTAATCTCTCCAAAACACAGACAAGTGGGTATGTAACACATTTTATTTCTTAATTTTTGTATGGTTCGGCAGTTGAGCATTCAATCGCCGACCAGTAGTCGTAATACCATACTATGGTGACAAACAATCTGATTAGCTCGGTGGCTAGCTAATTAGTGGTTAATAACACTACTTTGACACCAACGGGTTCGATTACACAGAACAATAATTAGTCTGTTTGTCTCGGTCTGGGTGTTATAGAGAGTTAGGGCGCCTCGAAGCAGCCCGTCTTGGAAGTACCTCCAACCTCACAGAGAAATGCAGCCCAATAACGACTCCATGGAGAGTTGTTGTGTTCCTAAGTGTGAGTGAGGTCACAAATAAGCTCCTAAGCACTTACTGTAGTATGAGCAGAGGTAATAATAATAAAATAATAAATATTGTCAGACAAATCACACAGCGCCATCTAGCCCCAAAGTAAGCGAAGCTTGTGTTATGGGTACTAGACAACTGATAAACATACGTAAATACATTTTTCTTTTTGTAAATACATACTTATTAAACATATAAAATACCAAGACAAACAGACATGTTCATGCGTTGGTGTCAAAGTAGCGTAACAGCGCGTTATATATATATATATATATATATATATATATATATATATATATATATATATATATATATATTGAATAAAACGAAAAACTTGTATACAATCATTTTTATTTACAACTACCTGCATAGTTTTATATAAGAAGTATAAAATAACGCTGTACATTCAATATGTTATGGTAACTGCTTACTATTGAGTAAGCCGTAAGCTTTTATTTTCACCCTAGTAGCATAAAAAAAGAAGGCATCTTAAACGTTCAAATTCAATCTTCAGATAAGATCTACACTTATGATCATCATTAGCTTAGCACACTGTATATAAAAAATAGAATTGTTTTATTTATTTATTTAATACTTTATTGACCCCAATACAGTAGGCATAAAAGGCGGACATAATGCATAATTGCCTTCTCTACCAGTCAACCATCGGGAGTGGAGAAAAAACCACGGCTGCGGTTTTATTAAAATAGAATATGAATCGACTGTCTAAAGAACATACACCTAACTATACATAAACATAAGAATAACTTATATAACGACGATAATACAAACACAACCACTGTAATACTTCTCTTTCTATCTAAATAACATTCCAACTAGCACGCAAGCTGCACAAGTATGCTTTTTGCTGCTCGAAAGCTGTAAAATAGTCGCACAGCAGCTGTTGTACAGCTATTGAGCTAAGGTATTCTAGCAGCTTACATCCTAGCAGGGATCCATTAGTGTTAGCTAACTAGCAAATAAGCTGCATAGGGACTTTCTATAGTACAATAACCGTATAATAATTGTTCATACGTCTATATTAATATACGTACATTAAATAGTGTATAAAATATTATTGTAATATTAATCTTTGGCATTAAAATAAGTGAAATAGTGCTTAAAGGTATTAGTATTCTAATTCTAAATAATTATCATACCGTGACTAACTAATTATAACCTTTTCTTTAACCCGCTACCTAACATAGTATTGTCTTAGGTTTTCGCGATTGTTACACATTGAAATTAAACTATTTTTAACGGAAGTATCGCGTGTTTTATTTATTTAACCTGCGACCACGGACGCTGCAAAGCGTTCGAAACGTCAGGTTTCAACAAAATAAATAAAACACGCGATACCGCTACCTAACGTTAAGGATTTGGCGAAGACACTGGTTTTTACAACGGTTTCGGTTCAAATGTACAACTGAAGTCGTGATTTAAAATTTATGTACATATTTGTAATTATCACTTGTCCGGCGGTAAATAAATAAATAAATATTGTCGGACAAATTACACAGCGCCGTCTAGCCCCAAAGTAAGCGAAGCTTGTGTTATGGGTACTAGACAACTGATAAACATACGTAAATACATTTTTTTTTTGTAAATACGTACTTATTATACATAGAAAATACCCAGAACAAGACAAACAGACATGTTCAAGCACACAAATGTTTGTACTGTGTGGGAATCGAACACACGAGCGTTGGTGTCAAAGTAGCGTAACAACGCGTTTCACCACTGCGCCACCGAGCTCGTCATGAGGAAGGCGGTGAAGGAAAGCATCGTCCAAACCCGCACGTTCAAGAAAATATATTTCAAAAGACTTGTGACCCGTCCCAACAGGTCCGACGTCATTCGCTCCATGTCAAAATTAGCATCTTCGCCAAATCCTTGGGCTAAGGAAGCGGAGCCTGTCTGGATTAGGAAATGGGATATCGCTAGGAAGAAGAAGATAATAAAAAAATGAGGGAGGGTTAGGCAATTAATCTAAGGCTATGAAGACAATAATGTCTGGATAAATAAATTATTGAATAATTGAATAGGCAAGTTTAGTAACGCCAAACAATATGTGACAATTGCTAACTTTTACCCGCTCCGGCTTCGCGCGAGTGATCTGATCGCTAGCAAACTTCACAGGATCACCCGCTGGGCTAATCTGAAGATTCCCTGAAGATTTCATCACAATATGCCCAGTCGTTTACGAGTTCATGGAGGGCAAACATTCATGCACTGATTTTTGAAGTGATAACTTCTTTATGGGAGGGTAAACCGCTTCGTTACGTTACGCGTTACGGCGCGGATTTGTTTAAGTTATCACTTCTGTCGGGCGTTTACGGGCACACTTTTTTTTATTTATATAGACTTATTCACTCTATGGTTATAGTCTATGCCCTACTCTATGCCCAAACGGACACTACTTGCCAATATGTCATTAATACTATGATGCTATCTTATGCCCTAACGATGCGGCAGTAGTCCTGATCCAGTCGACATAGGAAGCCACCCTCGTGTACACTCCAGGTCTTGATCTTCGAGCACAGCCTGAACCCCAGGAGACTACGCCTTGGAGCTGCCACCTGGCTGATGACATGCAGGCCAGGGGACCCCCTGAGTCACCGCGACAGGCGTCTACGCCCCCCGACAGGATTCCTGGAGTGAGAAATGATTCATCATCAACACATCATTGACGAAGTTGGAAGATGTGGCATCACGCGAGTAACACTTAATGTATTGCAAGCATTAATCGGGTACGGTAATCCCTTGACATCAGGTGTTACCGTGAATAAATACGATCAGAAGAAAGCTGTTTAAAACTAAAATTGAGTTGATACTTGTATTGTAAGCATCTATCTATCTAATCTAAATCTTGGAATACATTGACGAGCTCGGTGGCTCAGTCATGAATGACGCGACTTTGACACCAACGCTCGTGAGTTCGATTCCCATACAGGACAAACATTTGTGTATATGAGCATGTCTTTTGTCTTGGTCTGGGTGTTTTTAAGAGAGTAGGGCTCATCCAGCAGCCTATCTGGGGAAGTACCTCCACCTCACAGAAAACCGCAGCCAAATAACAATTCCCTAGAGGGTTGTTGTGTACCTGCGTGTGAGTGAGGTCACCAGTAAGCTCCCAAGGAGTTGCTGTGTAAGCAGCAGAGGTGGCATCGCGCGAGTGATACTTAAAGTATTACAAGTGTTAATAGGCTACGTACCCGCTTTACATAAGGTGGGCCGTATGCTTGTATGCCTCCTGACGTAGTTTAAAAAAAAAAGTTGTTATTAGGCTGCAGTTTTTTCTAAAATGGAAGTACTTTCCCAGATAGGCTGCTTTGATGTGCCCAGCCTCTCTTAAAAACACCCAGACTAACATAAACAGACAATCATGCACACAAATGTTTGTCCAGTGTGAGAATCGAACCCAAGCCTTGGTGTCAAAGTCACTAGCCACTCCATAACCGAGCTTGTCATAATCTGATACGTTGTATAAAAAATACAGTCTATAGATATTTGCACCACAAGGAGTGCCGCTCTCGCGTTGACCAACAGATGACCTAGAAGTTGAAACATACCAGCACATATCATCGAGTCCAGAATCGGTTGCTGTCTTCCACCAAGGACCTGACTCTTTCTGCACGTTGCCAAGTCCAAGACTGGGACTGATGCAGCTCTCAGGACCGGCGCGAAACTTTCTGTACTCTCTGCGAATAGAAGTAGCGAAATTAATATGCTATCATATTAATTTCGGCATATTAATTCAGGCTCATCCGAGTTCAGGCATCAGTGAGTTATTATACAACCCCTTCTGCAAGCAAAACTATCAGGTTTTTTTTATACCGCTAAGGTAGCAAACAAGCATACGGCCTGTCTGGTAAACACCGTAGCCTATGGACATTTGCAACACCAGGGGTGTCACTCATGCGTTGCCGACCCTCTAAAAACCTCCTCACGCATTTTATTTATTCCATTCGCAGGTATTAACCGATACTATTTATCTATTTATAACTTCACGTCAAATCCCTTGCGGGCTAGGCGGAGAGAATAGAGAGAGACTCGGTCTTTACACACTTTTTTTATATTAGTTCAGCATAGTGGCTCCTCTTTGCCTGATGGTAAGCGAAAGAGGAGCCCAAATCGCAACTGCAACTGACAAAAGACTACACAATATCCAGTCAGTTGACGCTCCCATGTTGACCCGCAAGATGCTTCTTCACATTTCGTTAATTCAAAAATTCAAGTTGTTGTTTTGCTGCGGTTTTCTGTGAGGTACTTCCCCAAACGGGCTTGCTTTGATGCGCCCTACCTTTCAAACCCCTCACTCGCTTGTTTTACATTTATACATAGCTCTTCTTTGCACGCTCGTCGGTTTCTACGGTTACTGATATCAGGTTTTGATAAAACAAACATCACATTGATCATGGTAGGTAAGCTTATGTGTAAAGATGAGTAAGTGCTGGAAATACTGTGAATGAAGCTCTGAAGAAGTATTCTTCTTGGCAGTAAAAACTTGAGGCACACAGCTCGCTATACACGACGCAGTGTTGGTCGCAACGCTAACTTATCGAAGCGAGAGCTGGGCAAGGCAGAGAGTGCATGACAATAGGATAAACACAGCGGAAAAGCGTTGTCCAAAATTAGTAGCGTAACGCTTGTAGACCGTGTTCGCAGCGATAATATAAGAAACAGACTTCGGTCTGAAAAATTATGTCAGTGTTAAAATAAGGCCTTTCGATAAAACGCTACCATTTTGGTCTTGGGTCTAACTTGTCATAGGTTTGTAACAGAAACAAAATGCGTAATTCAAAACTAGTATAAAAATGTATTTAGGAAATAATAAGTGCCCGTTTTTTTTTTTGCAAGCGAGTGTATATTTTTTGTTTTATACAATGTCGGGAGTGTTACAACCGTTGATGTAAAGCGGTTACCGTAGCTTGTAAACGTTTACAACACATTAAGCATCACCCGCGGGATTCAACCTCTGCTGCTAACACAGCAACTCTTTAGGAGCTTACTGGTGACTTCGCTCACACGCAGGAACACAACAATACACTAGCTAGGGAGTTGTTATTTGGCTGTGGTTTTCTGTGAGGTGGAGTTACTGAACCAGACTTCAATTTTTAATTTCTTTAATCTGCTTTGATGCGCCCTACCACTCTTGTAATACACATGCACTAACTAAAAATCTGTGTATAATAGTAAAGTGTTTCTTGTTTTGAACAATTAATTAATAAATATTTCAATAGACCTATAAAATGTTCATACCTGATATAGGTAAGTTTGGGAAATCTGAAGTACCTGAGTCTACGCGTATCTATAGCAGAAATTTCATGCACGAATTTAGCAATATCGTTATCTGTCCCGATCAGGCTAGTATCTTGCTTCAGCCTAATTTCTATTTGCAATTAAACCTTCTGAAGAAATTAAAGGTTTACTTTAATTTCTTCAGACAATGAAGACACTGGAAAATGTTTCACTCTGATTGGCTGAACAACGCCATGATTTGAAAAATAAATTGTGACATTTCCACTTGTGAGTCGGTAGCTCTAAATTGATTGTAGACTAACGTAAAAAGGATCCACGTTACCAAAATTGCCCTGCAAAATATTTAGACCAAACGTGACGACACCCGTTTTCTACGCCAATTATGGCTTTTTACTGACCTTTTATGATTTCTTTCCTTATCTTTTTCGTTACACCGATTCGTTACCTCAAGATTGCCTTGAAAAGATTACTTTTAGCAATAAGGTTGCATAATATGCAAGTTTTCTATTTGTAAGACTCTGTTAAAATGTATTTTATACAAACTGTATTAAACAAATAAAGCATATTCTATCCATCTATCTAACATTATTATTGCGAACGCGTTTTACAAACGTAACTCCACGGATTTTGCGCAAAGCTCGTAGGTATTTCTGATGCTTTCATGATCACTCTACAATAATTCTCGCTTTCATTAGTGTCAGGATAAACGTTGCGTTGTTTATAGCAAGCTGTGAATTTACTACACCAACCCTGACTCATCCCACGGGGATACGGGTCTCCCTTAGCCGAAGGAATTTAGAGTATACTCAACCACGCTGCTCAACTGCTTATTAGCAGAGACCTGTGTTTTCCAGCCTCTCGTATGCCACCAACTTAGCTCAACGACTGTCATCTATCGACAACAGCCGGAACCTACGGCTTAACGGACCTTTCGCCTATGGAGAATCTCAACATGCATAAATCAATAGACAGGTTTAACCTGCGTGTCTCTGCTCTAAGCTCAAGCTTTGCCTTTGCTTACAAAAATTAATAGTAAAAAGTTTTTGGTACCTGCCTGGTACCCCCATCCACTGACCGCACACCACCGTCCGGCAGCCTCGGACGCGCCGTCCGGCAGGCAGATCGGTCGCACGTGCGAGTTGAACTGCATGCCATAACCGGACCGGGATACCAACACTACCGCGATGTCGTTGCTGTGTGGTCCATCTGAAGTTTACAAAAATCTAACTTAATTAAATGAATATTATTGGTTAATAGATTCAGGCATTATTTTGCGAAAGTCAAATCTACATGCAATTTGATCTAACCTGCTTTGCGTGCTTCCGCCACCAATTAGTTCATGAGGCCTAGCGCCGGCCGGCACCCACCCACTACTGTTAGTACGTGCTACATGCCGACGCTGCCATGACTGCTCCGGTAGTCTCTGCCTCGGCTGCTGCGGTCGTCCGCCATCTGGAACAGAATCCGCATGCCCCCACCACCACCGTCGCTGCCACGACTGGCCTGGTCGTCGCTGCGACACGTGTTTCGCCTCTCCACAAATTTTACACACCATAGACAAAGGTTTAAAACTAAATATTAGGGAACAATTAGAAATTAATAAACATAAAAATTCTAAAATTACTCTCATGAACAAACAGACTGACGTAAGCCATTCCCCACTATTAAATATCTTTTCGCTCACACCATCCACCCCCACCCTCAATTCAATATAAGGGACGGCACTGCGATGGATTTGTCACTTGTAGCATGTTATTCTTACGATTAACGTCTACAACGCCTGATGATGCCTCGTGGAGAGGCGGAACACGTGTCGCAGCGACGACCAGGCCAGTCGTGGCAGCGACAGTGGTGGTGGGGGCATGCGGATTCTGTTCCAGATGGCGGACGACCGCAGCAGCCGAGGCAGAGACTACCGGAGCAGCCATGGCAGCGTCGGCATGTAGCACGTACTAACAGTAGTGGGTGGGTGCCGGCCGGCGATAGGCCGCATGAACTAATTGGTGGCGGAAGCACGCAAAGCAGGTTAGATCAAATTGCATGAATATTATTGCACTCATGTTCATGTGTCCAATTTCAAAGCATCTGTGGGAGTTGTCACATTGCCTCGTAATGCGACATTCGAAACGGATTCGAAAAGTTTTCACTCAGATTTTTTTTTTATACTACGTCGGGAGGAATACAAGCATACGGCCCACCTGATGTGAAGCGGGTACCGTAGCCTATTAACGCTTGAAATATATTAAGTATTACTCGCGCGATACCTCCTCTGCTGCTTACACAGCAACTCCATGGAAGCTTACTGGTGACCTCACTCACACGCAGGAACACAACAACCCTCTAGGGAGTTGTTATTTGGCTGCGGTTTTCTGTGAGGTGGAGGTACTTCCCCAGACGGGCTGCTTCGATGCGCTGCGCTGCGATCCTCTCATAAAACATTTGTCTTGTGTGGGAATCGACTTTGGTGTCAAAGTTGCATCTTTCACGACTGCGTCACCGACCTCATCAAAAATATTTATACTTGACATTTGACTTGTCTGTAATACATTCCTTAAAGAGAGGTGGAGCGCAATAAAACAGCCCGTCTGGATACCTCCGCTTCTCAGACAACCTCAGCCAAATAACAATTCCCTGAAGGGTTGTTGTGAGTGAGCGAGCTCGCTCAGAGTTTATTAGCAAGCTTGTAAAGCGTTGCTGTGTTAGCAGCCGAGGTGGCATTACGCGAGCGATATTTAATATATTGTAAGCGTTTATAGACTACGGTAACCACTTTACATCAGGTGAGCAGATGGGCTACTTTGATGCGCCCTACCTCTCACACAACACTCAGACCATGACAAACAGACATGTTCATACACACAAATGTTTGTCTTGTGTGGGAATCGAACCCACGAGCGTTACCGTCAAACTAGTGTAACAGCGCGTTTCACCACTGCGCCACCGAGCTCGTTAATCCAAGTATGCTCGAGACCCGCATCCCACTGCGGATATACGGGTCTCGAGCATACTCCACCACGCTGCTCAACAGCGGATTGGCGGAGGTCAGTGTTTTCAAGCCGCCTGAAGGCCACTGATTTAGACCCTCTAAGGAGTTGTTATTTGACTGCGGTTTTCTGTGAGGTGGAGGTACTTCCCCAGACGGGCTGCTTTGATGCGCCCTACCTCTCTCACCTAGACCAATACAAACAGACATGTTCATGCTGACAAATGTTTGCCCTGTTTGTGAATCGAACCCACTAGCGTTGCCGTCAAATTAGTGTAACAGCGCGTTTCACCACTGCGCCACCGAGCTCGTTAATCCAAGTATGCTCGAGACCCGCATCCCACTGCAGATATACGGGTCTGGAGCATACTCCACCACGATGCTCAACTGCGGATTGGCGGAGGTCAGTGTTTCCAAACCGCCTGAAGGCCACTGTCTCCTATCGAGAACAGTCGATGTTGGCTTAAAGCGTTCTCCGAGCACGGGGAAGCTCAGTTTAGATAAACCCATAGATAGGCTTAGGTATAATTACGCATGATTAAGAGAAGTAGGGTACATTAAAGCAGCCCGTCTGGGTAAGTACCTCCACCTCTCAGAAAACCGCAGCCAAATAACAACTTCTCAGAGGGTTGTTGTGTTCCTGCGTGCGAGTGAGGTCACCAGTAAGCTCCCAAGGAATTGCTGTGTAAGCAGCAGAGGAGGCACCGCGCGAGTGATACTTAATATATCGCAAACGTTAATAGGCTACGGTACCCGCTTTACATCAGGTGGGTCGTATGCTTGTATACCTCCCGACATAGTATACAAAAAAAAACGTGGCGAGTGAATGACCAGTAAGCTCCTGAGGTTTGTTATCAGCGGAATTGGCACCACGCGAAGGCCATAATCTTAACTTATATTTTAAAAGAGCAAAGAAAATTGCAAAATTTGTTGAAATAACTTAATAGTCCAGGACAGTCTAATTACCGAGCACGGGACAAGATGGATTTTGTATTTCCTTGGAATCTAGCAAGGCTACCCATTTTTATACTACTAAGGTGACAAACAAGCGTACGGCCTGCTTGATGGTAAGCAGTTACCGTAGCCTATGGGCATTTGCAACACTCTTGTGTTGCCGACCCTGTAAGAACCTCTTCACGCCTTTCTTGAAGAACCCCATAGGGTAGTTCCTTGAAAGAACCTCGGCAGGGAGCTCATTCCACAACTTAATAGTTCTTGGTAGAAAACTTCTCGTGAACCGCACAGTGCGCGACCATTGCCGTTCTAGTGGATGAGGATGAACTTCCAGCCGTTATGCAGAAGCCCAATTTGCTAACTTATCAATGTACAATACGGACAGAAAGGTTCTATAGTGAGCTACTTTCTAAAAGTTCAAAAAATATATCAGCATCCACTTACTCTTTCTAAATTCTGGATGTGGTACCACCTTCTCAGCAAGGAACCTGTTCTCATGCTTGTCCTGTTTGTTCAGCCGATGTTCTCCAACCACCAACCTGATATGGTCGAGCTGAAGGGGTTGCTGAAACCAGAGAAGTGTTAGCGATGCAGCATTTTTATTTACATACGAGGAGTTTCAGAGAAAGAGAGAGGGTTGCAGAGTAGAGAAGTGATAACGTAGTGATACTGCCTTTCAGATCAACTCTCTTTTTAAAATTATTATTGCGAATGTCTACAAGTGTTACGCCACAGATTTTGCTCAAAGATCGAATTTCGAACGCGTTTGTTTATTTATTGTCATAGCTGTAATTTAACATTCATAAGTTAGTTATGTAACTAATAATTCTATGAACTCACTTAGTCATACAAGACTAGTATTATAGTATGTTCGCGGGAGGGCCTGGTGACCTGTTATACAGGTTCTTCTGAACCCACATCAGACACCAGTTTCTCACAAAAAGATAGAAGTTAGTTATTAGTGTATCTACTAATACTCTTTTCAGACAACAAATGTATACATATTTAGATACAAATGTATTGTATAGAACTTATTTTGTGAGAGAAATAAAAAAAAAAATATTCTACTTTTTTTTTATACTACGTCGGGAGGCATACATACGCATACGGCCCACCTGATGTAAAGCGGGTACCGCAGCCTATTAACACTTGAGATATATAAATTAAGTATCACTCGCGCGATGCCTCCTCTGCTGCTTACATAGCAACTCCTTAGGAGCTTACTGGTGACCTCACTCACACGCAGGAACACAACAAGCCTCTAGGGAGTTGTTATTTGGCTGTGGTTTTCTGTGAGGTGGAGGTACTTCCCCAGACGGGCTGCATTGATGCGACTGAGAATGCTACCTCTCTTAAAACATCCATACGAAAACAAACAGACATGTTCATGCACACAAATGTTTGCCTTGTGTGGAAATAGAACCCACGAGCGTTGGTGTCAAAGTCGCGACATTCACGACCGAGCCACCGAGCTCGTCAGAACTTACATGCCTTCGTTTATTATTATATCTCTTTTAATCACTGGCATTAATGTATAATATGGCCGGGATTTTGATCCAACGTGTAGAAGCTCACTCGAGAAAATTTATGTAATGTAGTATACCCTCTGTGATCCAATCCAGGGGATATCAATAGGACAATATCATGATCAGATCTCGGCAGGTATTGGGAATATTGCGAATGTGTCAAAAATAAATAGGTTATTGAAATGAGATCTGTAGGTGTCACATTGCCTCAGAAAGCCCTGTTCGAACAGGAATGAAAAAGTTACCTGTCAAAGTGTATGAAATGTGTGTGAAAACCTTTTCTATTCCGTTTCCAATATGGCTGAGATAATGTTAATACCCTCACTGGAGGGATTGTTGGTAACGGGCAATTACAGATGAGGGGCGGACGCCTGCTATAACTATTGGTAGTTCCTACCGGTGGTGGCTCGCCACTCACTGGATGGACCTCCGTAATGCCAAGTCGGCTAGGGGCAACACCGGCGTGAGTGACTTAGGGGTGTCGAATGGTGTGCTGTGCTTTCTCTGATACTCGCGGCTTTTAACATTTCCACCCCTGGACAATATTCTCTCTATTATTATTTACTAGCTATCCGCCCCGGCTTCGCACGGGCGATATGATCGCTACCAAACTTCACAGGATCACCTGCTGGGCTAACCTGAAGATTCACTGAAAGTTTCAACAAACATGCAGACATCAGACATACAGACAAACATTCATTTTTATATATATAGATTTTATATAGCGTTTATTTATTCTACTATCAGGCTCTCTCTGGTATGGACGAAGCAAGAGTGAGCTCTTGCTTCTCTAAGTTAGCGATGGTCAATGTAAAATATAGGAGTCAACAGTGAACAAACTTTGTCGAAGCAATGCGCGGCAGACAGGACGAGGCGTTCGGCGATGACAGCGCCCCCGCAGTGATGCTCGAAGTTCAACTTGTCAGGATCTAACATTTGAATCTCCACCTGTAAATAGAGACGAGACAATACTAGGTTATCTATGTATGTAATATTTTTAATATCAAAATAAGAGTTTAAGAAATATATATGTAGGTATAGTAGGTTTATTATGTAACAAGCAGTGTTAGCCCAGTGGTTAAAGAACAATCCTATTGACCAACTGGTCCCCGATTCTTCTGGCATGTACCACTAAACTCGTTTTCGGATTTATGTACATGTTTGTAATTATCACTTGTTCGACTGAAAGTAGAATAAACGCGGTCGAAATGCAAGCGTTACGCAAAATTTGTGGCGTAAGGCTTGTAGACCGTATTCGCAATGATGATGTTAGAAACAGAGTTGGTCTGAAAGAGAGCGTCGGTGTTAAAATAAGAAGAGGCATGCTCCGATGGTTCGGACATGTAGAAAGAATGCAAGATGAAAGAATGACGAAGCAGATATACAATGCAAAAGTGGAAGGATGTAGGAGCCGGGGAAGGCCAAGACTTACCTACCATGACCGAATTGGTCGTGTTCTATCAGAGGGTGATGTCAGGAGCCCTAGAAACCGGCGAGCGTGCATGAGAAGAGCAATGAATGTGAAAGAAGCGAGTGAGATATGTAAGGATCGAGTCACGTGGCGCTCGGTTCTCTCTGCCTACCCCGTAAGGGATTTGGCGTGAAGTTATAGATAGACTTGTTCGACATAGTGAGGAAATCCACACGGCCAAGAAATTACGTGTCGAAAGACCTGTGACCTAACCTAAGAAAGGTCTGGTATTCTCTTTGTATCTTTGCCAAATCCTTAGGCTTAGGTAGCCGACTCCGCTAATCCTAATGGATTACGAAACGGAATAATGCTAGGAAGTTACATCTTTAACAAACAAATATTAACTGTGATAAATAAATAATTATGTTTATTTACGCTTGCTGACCGCGTTCGTAATGAAGACGTGAGAGAAAGAGTTGGTCTAAAAGAGAGTGTCGGTGTTAAGATAAGAAAGGGCATGCTCCGTTGGTTCGGACATGTAGAAAGAATGCGGGACGAAAGAATGACGAAACAGATATACAATGCAAAAGTGGAAGGATGTAGGAGCCGAGGAAGGCCGAGACTAACCTACCATGACCAAATTGGTCGTGTTTTATCAGAAGGTGATGTCAGAAGCCCCAGGAACCGGCGAGCGTGCATGAAAAGAGCTATGAATGTCACAGAAGCGAGTGAAGTATGCAAGGACCGCGTCTTATGGCGCTCGGTTCTCTCTGCCTACCCCGCAAGGGACTTGGCGTGAAGATATACATACATACATACATGTTTATTATTTTTTTTATATCATCTAGGTGGCAAACAAGCATACGGCCTGCTTGATGGTAAGCAATTACCGTAGCCTATGGACATTTGCAACACCAGGGGCGTCACTGATGCGTTGCCGACCCTGAAATTAATAATAATAAAAAAATAATAACTAATTATTTGCTCTCTTCTTAATAGATGTATTAGTTCTAGGTATCACTATGAAGCGATAATAGATACATCTCTCTAGTAATCTTTAATAGCTACATGTATGTATGTATATCTTCATGCCAGGTCCCTCGCGGGGTAGGCAGAGAGAACCGAGCGCCATAAGACGCGGTCCTTACACACTTCACTCGCTTCTTCATTCTTAGCTCTTTTCATGCGCGCTCGCTGGTTCCTGGGGGTCCTGACACCACCTTCTGATAAAACTTATTTGGTCATGGTCGTGGTCTTCCTCGGCCCCTACATCCTTCCACTTTTCCATTGTACATATATTAGCTACATTTAACTGTTTATTTTTATTCGAAGCCTATATTTTCTATAACTTTAACTAATATACTGTAGTACTATACCAACTCTGAACTCATCCCACTGCAGGGATATGGGTCGAAGGGGTTTAAAGCATACGCCACCACGCTGTTCGACTACGGATTGGCGTAGGCTGGTGTTTTCAAGCCGCCCGAAGGCCACTGACTTACGACTGTCGTCTATCGACAACAGCCGGCACATGCCCTCCGAAATACGGAGAAGCTATAGACAGGTAAACTTATCCTTAGACAGGCTGCGATCGAACTTGCTTAACCTGCATATTCGATTCGATTAGAACGACACACGCAACAACACTATCGAGTTCTACAAGTTAACTAATATATCCAATGAATAATAGCAAATAACAAAACCCAACTGTCACGCCACGTGGGTGGGGAGCGGAAGTTGGAAGTCTTGACGAACTCGGTGAGAAGAGAGATGGAACGCGCTGTTATATTACTTTGACACCAACACTCGTGGGTTCAATTCTCATACAGGACAAACATTTGTCTTCATGAACATATCTGTTTGTCTGCTCTATGTGTTTTTAAGAGAGGTAAGGCGCGTAAAGCAGCCCTTCTGGGAAAGTACCTACCTTCACCTCATAAAAAAAGTTGCAGTGATGAGCGGGAATTTAAAACCGTCATTATCGAGACTAGCACTTGTACGGCAAAAGGACGCTAATATACTTTTTAAATTTAAATTTAATAAATATGTTATTTTCAGTAAAAAATTTAGGTATTAATTTAATGTACAAAATACAAAAAAAATATTTACTTTCCCTTAAATTTATTTTCATAAAATTGAATATTCCTTTTCAATACAAATAGTATTGAACACACAATACTTTACAAAAAAAAATTGTATGAAAAATACTTGGGTTTATAAGAAAAAATATAGTTTTTAGTAGAAAAAAGTATTTTTTTAAATAATTTATTATAATATATAAATAATTCGTCTTTTACATTTATATTATTTTCTTCTTCAAAACAAAAACTTAAAAGTATCCTGTTCGAAATGTATTTGAAACTGTCATGAAGCCAAAATGATTTCATATCAATTACATACGTAGGTAATATACAATTACGTAATCTGAACTGAATAATTATGCAGTTGACCCCTAAAACCAGCTGTTGCATAAAAAAAATGTAAACAAAAGCAAATTGATTTCGCAGGAAAAAGTGAAAGTGTTGACAATGGCCACTATAATTTCTGAACGTTAAAAATGGCCGGTCATCAACATGACAAGCGCGCGCTTTTGTGTTTTGGCGGGCTTGTTGTTTCAAAATGGCTGATTATGCAATTTGAAGTTCTGACGGATGGTTTTTAAGAATGAAGAAATATCATGTTTTTTCGCGATGTTGAAATTATCGATTATCATATATTAACTTCAATGAATATTGGTATAAACATTACTATGTACTACACTAGCTGTAGCCTGCCACTTCGTTAACGCGTATCCCGTGGGGAATCGCTTCTTCTTACTTTCTTTATTTTTCCTTGGCTTCTAAAAGCCGTATCGTAATATTGAACAGCCTATATCTTTCTCAAGAATTGGTCAAGAAAATTCAAAAAGATTTTTCAAGTCTGCCTGAGAGTAGAGATTAGCGCGTTCAAACAAACAAATAAACTCTTCCGTTTTACATATTAGGTATTCCACCTTTAAAACTACACCAATTATTTCATGGTTTTTATTGCAAAATTGTAGAATGAACTCTCCTTGCAACTTAACGGAAGCTGTCTTCGACCATTGGATCGTTCCAACTAATCTGAAAGACTCCCTCAATGATCATTATGCTATAAATAGATTTTTCTTAATTCTTAACCTAAGAAGTTAACTTTCCTGCTTTTCAATCTGACATCTATTTGTTCTTTTTCTATTTCAGTAACATCTTTCTATTATTTTTATATATCATTGTACCATCTAGGTTCATTGGACATTTATGTAAATTTTATTTTAAAATACCTCGGAAACAGAACAATGCTCGGCCTTTTTTATGTAATTTATGGTGTAAAATAGCGGTTTTTTTTTTCAGCAAGGATACCTGAATATATGAATTTAAAAATATCTTATGTAAATACGAAAGATACAAATCCGTTAGAGCATTTCCAAGTTACGGTACACGAAATAAATTTATGTTTATACGTACCTACGGTGACTCTTTACCATCAGGTAGGCCGTATGCTTGTTTGCCAGCTTGGTGGCATAAAAATTGCTTGTTTCAAGTATTAAGATATCGATTGCTCTACTTAATTGTACTAGGTACCTAGAAATTTGCGTATGAAGTTCCAAAGGGGCTTTCAAAAGGTTGACCGAAAGAGATTCTGCACAGGGATAAGGCCGTCTTTGCGCATTTTTCATATTTTGTGTGGTAGGGATGGAGGATGTGGAGTGGAAATATATGAATTGCCAATATGTAGTATATTGTATACTATACTATACCAATATACTACCTACTACTTCTTCCTAGCGCTGTCCCGTTTACTAATCAATAAGGATTTTTTAAACAACGTCGGGAGGACTACATGCATAATGCGCGCCTAATGTGAAGCGGTTACTGTAGCCTATGAACGCTTGTTTAAGATAACGATTAAGTATCACTCGCACTATGCCACCTCTGCAGCCAACACAGCAACTCCTTAGGAGCTTACTCATTACACGCAGGAGCACAAAAACACTCTATGGGGTTGTTAATTGGCTGCCGTTTTTGACCCTCTGGTATTGTGGAGGAGGATATACTTCTCCAGGTGGGCTATTTTGATGCGCCCTACCTCTCTTAAAACACCCAGACCATGACAAATAGACAGGTTCATGCACACAAATGTTTGTCTTGTGTGGGAATCGATCTCACGGGCGTTGGTGTCAAAATCACGTCATTCACGACTGCGCCACCGAGCTCTTCAAGATTGCGGGGGCCGCTACCTGATGCTAAGAATTTTGCGAACATACTAATTATTATCATGGACACGTGCAACGACGCCATTGAGCTTCGAGGCCTCAAAAAGACTTCACTTAAAAAAAAAACGAGTCGCACTCCGGGAGTGCCGGCAGAAGTGAAAACTTGAACATTAACGTTGTGAATTTTTTAATATTTTGGAATGGTTAGGGAATAATTTCGCACGAATTGCTTTATTTATCAGTATAAAAGTACTATCATGTATGTGGTAAAATACAATATTCATTTATTGCGCTATCGTACACAAACATGACAATTAATATTACATTAAAAATTTAACACTTCAGAACTATTACAATTATTTTACATTAAAAAGTTTATCTCTCAGAAAAATCAACTTTCATCGGTAGTTTCAACGGCTCTTTCACCATCATCATTACCAGCATCATCATCGCCAATCTCTAAAACTCAAACACACACGCACACTCACGCAAGCGCCCTGCGCCGCTTAAACCAAACAGCGATGTTGATGAACTACGTTGAACGAAACGCGTAAGCGCCAAGAATTTCATGGCGCTTACAACGTTTTGGTCGCGAGAACATAATGCCCTACGATCTAGCGCTTCATGTTTTAATTGTTTAATTAGAGGTAACTAATGTTTTAGCGCTGTAGCGAACTTAAGTTCTAATTCTCACCAAAATCTTACGGTCAAGGTCACGTGTCCTGACGCGAGTTTAACATTTTTTACTCATCCCAAAAAGTGCACAACGCCGCTAAGGATGTTTTCACTTCAAAAAAAAGGTAGTCACGGGGACTGCCGATCGTGAAGACTTGAAATTCATAATCATAGCTAGAGACGAAATTGACGAGCTCGTGGGTTCGATTCCCACACAACTATTTGTGTGCATGAACATGTCTGTTTGTCTTGGTCTGGATGTTTTAAGAGAGGTAGGGCGCATCAAAGCAGCCCGTCTGGGGAAGTACCTCCACCTCACAGAAAACCGCAGCCAAATAACAACTCCCTAGAGGGTTGTTGTGTTCCTGCGTGTGAGGTCACCAGTAAGCTCCCAAGAAGTTGCTGTGTAAACAGCAGAGGAGGCATCGCGCGAGTGATACTTAATATATCGCAAGCGTTAATAGGCTACGGTACCCGCTTTACATCAGGTGGGCCGTATGCTTGTATGCCTCCCGACGTAGTATAAAAAAAAAGAGATGTATTGTTAAAAAAGAGATGTATTGTGGTTAAAATCCCATAAGTGGTAAGATCAACAAAGCGACGAGAGATGGAGGGACCAATAAGGCGTACTATGGTTCATGGTCTGGAGGTCATCAGAGGAGAATTGTTATCTAGGGTTGGTAGCGGAAGAGTATTGCTTTGCAGACCAACTAGAAAAAATGTCTACTTCTCACCTCCCAAGACAAGCGGGGCGGTTAATATGCCTAAACCTTCTTCTCTATTCTATTTTCTTCAATCCCGCTTCTCCTAGTTACCTCAAAGATCGATTTATATTTTATAGCGACGTACAGGGTCGTGAATTACGCCAAAACCTTCTTCTTCTACTTAAAACTCCATTTCACTCCTCTCAATTCTATTCCAAATCGTTTTCGGTTCAAGCAGTACGTCCCTGGAATGCTCTACCACTTAATATTCGTTGTGCTCAAACACTTTCTTCTTTTAAATCTCTTGTCAAAGAACACTACCTTTCCTGTAACTCTATTTGATCGTTCTCTTTCTCTTTCTTGATCATCACCGAGTTAGTGACATTATTGTAACTACAATAACTTTTAATGTATATCATAATTTTGTTTTAATTCATATGGTTTGCTCTGCACCACCTACCTGTATTATTACAAGATAATAGTTTTCTCTTATCCGAAGGTTGTCTGGAAGAGATTGCTTAGCGATAAGACCGCCTATTGTACTATAGTTTATAAGTATCTTTTGTTTACAATTTTAATTTGGTGCAATAAAGAATATTTGTATTGTATTGTATTGTAAACCCTTTAACAAAATGGAAACACAAACCACGAAAAGGCCCCGAGTTTCCAGCGCTTTCATGATGTCCAACAACGGCAGTAGTGTGGCATCTTATAAATCGTGCAATGTTTTCTTCTTAGCATTATCCCGTTTACCAATCCATTAGGACTGACGGGGTCCGCTACCTAAGCCTAAGGATTTGGCGAAGATACTGAGTTTTACATGGAGCGACTGCCGTCAACCTCCGCAACCCAGAGAGAAAACCAGATTTCGAAATATTATTTCTTTGATGTGCGGGTTTCCTCACGATGTTTTTCCTTCACCGCCGAACAAGTAATAATTACAAATTTCTAAATAAATCCGAAAACATCTGTTGGTCCTTAGGCCGGTTCTTTATCCACTGCTCTTTTGCCATAAATCTAGAAACAAAGTTACAAATTGTCGATAGCGTCATATAACCTCAAAACGCTGGGAACAGAAGATAGGATGGAAATCATGGGAAGAGAAACGCCCACAAGGAAGACCACGCCGATGCAATGGTATGATGATATCCACACTGGAACGAAATGGATGGAGATTGCCCAAGAACGACGAGTTGAAAACGGCCAAGAAGAATAATATATTCACTCATTAGCAAACGCATAAGATTTTGCTATTTTTCTCTACCAATCTCGCCATAAAATAAATTTTAGTTCCTCGGATGCAGGCAGATGATAAGTCGTAACCCTTGTCGGGTTACGACTTTCTTGAAAGAAAACCTCTGACCATTTTGAATCGTATTTCGGAAGTTCGTGGACGGTTGCGTAACGTCATGGGCAACATGTCGCCGACCCTTTTTTTAATCTATATTTTGAGAGAGAGATAATAAGATATGCCAGCCATTTCGTACCCTAAGCTACAGAGAGACTCAGTGTTGAGATGTGGTACGCAGTTCATAGAATATTCATGCAACCACTGAAGAATGTTTAGCCAATATAGATGAGCTAATCCCACCTCTTTAACGTTTAGTTTTAACTTTCTCATCAGTGAGTCCATTTTTTCTTGTGCTTGACACACTCCATCAATAAAATGTAGGACGTCTTCTACGACTCCACACTCCACACAATTAGGTGAGTCCAACTTTGTCATAAGAACTCCAAAGTTTCTTGATGGATAGTGTCCTCATCGAAGTCTCATGGCTAATTTTACAATATTTCTTCCCATTATTACTTCAGTAAAGCATGGTAGGCGAAGAGGCTGATCCAGAATAGTTTTAAACCAAATTTCCTTTTCTAATGAGCGGCGGTCAAAATACTTTTTCCATTTACAATAAACTAGTTTTGAATTTTGAAAATATTATATATAGGTATAGATATAAGCGCTATTAAACTTTCCGATCCTGTTGTAATAAATTTTTGCTAAGCGATCAATCTCTTCGTTACCTCTGGACCCTACAAGGCTCAATTTTTTTTTGTGCGCGACAAAAATATATCGGTGGTAATTAGTGATCAGAAGATAGGGAAAACTTATAAAAATAAAACCATATTTTACGGAAAAATCAACTTTTAAAAAATAATAAATAAATGTGTTTAAAAGTTGTTTACACCTTAAAAGGAAAAACGGAACCCTTACAGGATCACTTTGTTGTCCACCTGTCTGTCTGTCAAGACCTTTTTCTCAGGTACAGATGGAGCTATCAAGCTGAAATTGATATCATATACTCAGCTCTGTAATCCCTTCGAGCAGTGAAAAAATCCAACTTCTAAGTCAACGCAATCAAAAGATACGGCTGTTTACGCCTCGTTTGTACGCATATTTTGACGCTCGCCAGGAAATCAAAACCTATAGGGGTACTTCCCGTTAACCTCAAATCATGAAATTTTGTAAAAAGCAATGTCATGTAGCACAAGTAAAGAAAAAATCCGAAATCCGTAAATTTGTGGTCCAATCACAAAAAAAAAAAACTTTTTTTGCGACAATAAGCGTACCTAAATATTTTTTTATGGAACCCACGGAGCGCGAGTCGGACTCGCACTTGACGGTTTTTTTTTTTTAAACATGGGACATTTTTTTGTCTAAGGCCTTTTGTGAGGTCCTTTACAATTAGGATATTTAAAATGTGTAGACTCGCCGACTCTACTCGAAATTAGTTTAACTTTATAATCAATACTATTATAAAAAGCGGAAAACATCGCGAGGCAACCCACACGTCCAAGATATTATATTTCGAAAGACGTGTGACCTAACCTAATAAAGATTTGGTTTTCCCTCTGGGTTGTGGAGGTTTACGGCAGTGGCTCCATGTAAAAATCATTGTCTTCGCCAAATCCTTAGTCTTAGCTAGCGGACCCCGCCAGTCCTAATGGATTAGGAAACGCGATAACGCGAAGAAGAAGAAGACTATTCTATAAATCGGAAGAGTTTGTCTCCGGAAATAATCGGATTTGAAAAAATATTTTTGCATTTGATAGCCCAAAATTCTTGAGAAAGGTTAGGGGTTATTCAACATTACGATACGACCCTTAGAAGCTGAGAAATAGAAATAGAGTAAGAAAGACGGGTTCCCACGGGATACCGGGATACGTGCGAAGGAAGTTGCGGGGTGCAGCTAGTATAATGTGGTAATTTATCTATGGCCTTTTGTTATAAAATCTGTTGGTTGAAATAAAACGATTTGAACTTGAATAAAAAGAAAGAAAGAAAAATAGGGATGGAAATAACGTGAATAAATCGCTAAGATAACAAACAAGTGACGATCTGCCTGATGGTTAACTTAGCAGTTACCGTAGCTTAAGGATAAGCAACACGCGAGTAATGCCTCTGACGTTACTCGCGTGTTGCCGACCCTGGAGGCCATGAAGGAAATACCCTATGGAAAATCAATAAGACCGATTTTGCGTAGTAACTCAATTCAAAGTGAAGAATATGAAGAGGCATGCTCCGTTGGATCGGACATGTAGAAAGAATGCAGGAAGAAATATTTACAAAACAGATATACAACGCGAAAGTAGAAGGTTGTAGGAGCTGAGGAAGGCCAAGACTTACCTACTATGACAAAATCGTGTTCTATCAGAAGGTGATGTCAGGAGCCTTATTAACCGGCGAGCATGCATAAGAAGAGCTGTCCATACTAAAGAAGCGAGTGAGATTTGTAAGGATCGAGTCATGTGGCGCTCGGTTCCCTCTGCCTACCCCGCAAGGGATTTGGCGTGAAGTTATAGATAGATAGATAGAACTCAATTCACCATTATGAGTCGGGGGCGTAAAGTAGAATGCGCAGCTCTCATTCGCTAGATCACGTTTTTGTGAGCGCAGATTGCCTTCATGCGCAGGCAAGTTAGTTTATTGATATACCTATGTTAGAAGCCATCTTTACATTATTTTTAAACAACGCCATGCTGTAGTCTATTCATTCAACAATTTCATGTATGACTTTCTTGTATTTTGGAATATATTCTGTAAACTTGCATGCAACTATTAAAAAAATGAATACAATTATGCAAGAGTGCCTATGTGTAGATTTTCAGTTTGGTGTGGCCAATTTCCAGCTGAAAATTTTCTAACCAACTTTTGGAAACCCCTCTGATGAACTTTAGGAAGAAGATTTAGTTTCCAGAAATATGTTTCCAATACTGTTAAAAAATGCCGTGCATGTGCGAGTCCGACTCGCGCTCTGAAGGTTCCGTAAAGAATATTTTCGCAAATTATTGTTGCAAAAAAAAGTTTTTTTTTTTGTTATGACCTACAAATTTACAGTTTTCGGATTTTTTCCTTTACTTGTGCTACATGGCATTGCTTCTTACCAAATTTTATGATCTAAGTCAACGGAAAGTACTCTACAGGTTTTGATTCCCTTGCGAGTGTCAAAATATGTACATAAACGAGGCATAAACAGCCGTATCTTTTGATTGCGTTGACTTGGAAGTTTTTTTCACTGCTCGAAGGGAACACCTGACTATTTGATATTAACTCATCTTGATAGCTCCACCTATTTCTGAGAAAAAGGTCTTGACAGACAGACAGACGGACATCAAAGTGATCCTGTAAGGGCTCCGTTTTTCCTTTTAAGGTACTTTGTAAACATCTTTTTAAACATATTTATTTATTATTTTTTGGTTTTTATTCATACATTGGTCTTCTATATAGTGATGCCTTTTTAACGGTCACAACTTGTCACAAGTCTAACCTAGTCTAACTCAATAGGAATCGGATTCAACAGTTTTCTTTTATACAAGTTGTGATATTTAAATTTGGATAAGTTATAACAGGAAAAAAGTTACTTCGATCTATAGTAATTCTAGAAAGGAAAAATATTATAAGCAGCATTAAAGTCAGAAGGAAAAATAATATTTGATAATCGGGTAACTGTATTTCTGGGAAATGAAACATACGTAGGTAAAATAAATGTGTGTGTGCATGTAATCACAAATTACGTAAAATAATCTATATTCCAATCTGTCTTTCGAAACTTCGTCGTACCTTTATCGAGCAAATACAACTATATTGACAAACAAGCATGCGGCCCGCATTAGATGGTAAGCGGTCACCGCAGCCTATTGACGCTCGCAACACCACGGTGATATTACTCGCGCGCTGCCAATCTTATGACCTAAGGCTGTTCCGTCACAGTACCGAGTAAATTTCTCTGCCATATCTCACCCTTCAAATCGGAACACATCTATACATATAAATATAGATAATATTAATTACGGTTGAATGGAAGAAATCTCTTGAAGATATAAGCTCGCCTTTGTACACTGTATTTGACACTTATTATTTTGTTTTATTTGTGTGCAATAAAGAATAATATAGCTGCTTGGCGGTAGAAATAGGTGAGACAGAGGTTGGGTACCAGCGGTACGCAGATGACTTTTGTACAAAGTCTCCCTCTGGTTAATCGGAACTCTGTGGATCAAAATTAGACAAATTGTGTGAAACCATTTTGTACTGCCTCCTGGAAGAAAATTTTTTACCACGTAGAAAATTGACCAAATCACGAAAAAAATGATAGACAGTTGGAGCGAGGTCTGGCGAGTACGGAGGATGACGTATGTTTTCTAACTGCAGCTCCTGTAGAGTTACAACGGTTTCTCGTGCAGTGTGAGGTTTTGCGTTATCATGGAGCAATAATGGTGAAGATCGATTCACGAGTCGGGGCTATTTCAATGCCAGTTTCGCCATTATTGTTCGAAGTTCAGCAGAGTAAACATCTGCTGATTGTGCCAGACTTGAGAATCCTATAGTGAATAACATCGTGCAGAGACCACCAAACAATTACCATTACCTTTTTATTGGTAAGCTTTGCTTTAGGGCACTGTTGCGGTGTTTGAGCTGGGCTCAGCCATTGCATTTTTCGCTTACGGTTATCGTAAAGAATCCCCTTTTCGTCACATGTCACGATTCGATCCAATATTCCTTCATTTCTGTACCGATGCAACAAGGCAATACAAGTTTCAACATGCGTGTCTTTCTCCAGATCAGTCAAAAAAACAGTGCCGACCCATTTTTTATACTCTTTTATTGATGTGATGCAAATGAGTCAATATTGTAGGTAAGATAACGTTAAACCATGCCGCTTATTACTGGGTAGTTTGACTCAGATCGGCTTCCACCATCTCCTTCAATTCAGCGTTATTCACCTGTGTGGGCGGTCTTCCACGTGGCTCGTTCTTCAAGTCGAAGTTTTCACTACGAAAGCGTTTAAACCAAAAACGCACGGTGCGTTCATTAGCAGTCTCCTCTCCAAACGCAGCATTCATATTGCGAGCCGTTTCTGCCGAGTTAGTTCCACGTTGGAACTCGTATACAAAAATTACTCGGATTTTCGAAGTATCCATCTTTCCCGTCTAAGCTGAATAAAAAAAATAATTGAAATTCGAAAATTGCACAATTTTTAAAAGAAACCCCTCATAGGTATCATGTGATAGATAGATAGATAGATAAATGATTTATTTTGCTTCTAAAACACACACGTACACACAATAATTTATACATAAGAGGTTACAAACAAGAATATACATACTGGGTTGAAGATGTCTTATTTAGAGTACGCGTGTGCTGCAGTAGCGCAGACGGGCTATAGCTCAGTGAGTAATGTCGCTCAGAAAGAGCAACCACTGATTTTCAGCTATCACCCGCATGTGAAAAAAGTTTCACTCAAAAATCTCACACCATGAAGTTTTAATGACAATTCATCTATTACTATAAAACGGCAATTTCATACTTTATCCCATCCCCTATTCTTTATATACCTAGCTCGGTCATAAGTTCTGTTACAGATGAATATGCATTTATTTTTTTATGAAGTAATATAATCTTAATAAATCTTATATGTTCATATTTATGGAAGTCTCAGCAAAAAATAAAAAAAATGAGTATATTCGAAATGGCCCCCTTTGACACAGGCCTATGATGATACAGGCCTTTAATCTGTCTGACCACATATCTACGCACTGTTTCCATGGGAAATATAGCCACTGCTTGCTTCAGAGAGAGATTGCTTTGGGACACAATGTCACAAGGATCACAATGTGGGGCCATGTCCTCTAATCATCATCATATCATATCAGCCGAAAGAAGTCCATTGCTATGTCCTCTCAAACTGACCATAATTTGTAGTCTATGGCGTTCAGATCTGGACTAGACGAGGTCTTCAGCTCTTATAAAATTATAAAATTTCCGGAACGTTGGTTTCGAGCCAGGCTTGGATAGTTCATGCGTTGTGACCAGGTGCAGAGTTCTGCTGGAAAATCTACGGTACATTTTTAAAAAGTGTATTGTTGAGAAGTTTCACAACACGTTCCATGACAGTCTCTTGATACACTTTGGCTGTAGTTTTCATTCCTTTTTCACAAAAATGAAGCTTTGTGACTCCTTGATAAGACACACCCCACCAAACCATTACAGAGCAGGATGATGACCACGTTGTACCTTTCCGACCACTTAGGCGGCTTCTTTCTTCGAGACAGAAGGCGTTTTAATCGATGCAGTCTCTTCAACTGACGATAAGCAAGCAATAAGCCGAGCTTCAGGTCTTGTTTTATTATACGCAACGGAGTCCTAGCGAGAATCTTCATTTCTCGCGATAAGATTTTATGTTTCCTAATGGGGTTTCGGCGAATTCTAACAGCATTAACTTTGTATTTCTAACAGCACGCGGTCGCCCCAATCTTTTATGCTATTCAACAGAAGAAGTGTTGATATATCTGTCGATAGTACGATATACGAACATACGGCTGATATCAAGTTTCTGAAATGTCTTGAATATGACCGACGGCTCCGTACCCACTTTGTGCAAGGCAATCAATGCAATCCTATTTTCTTTAACACTCCATTCCATATAGTAATTTGAAATATGAAACAAATATGTAAAACAGCGGGAAAACGAAAGATGTTTTTAACATAAGAAACGCATTCCAAATTCAAAATAATTAAAGATTTGAAAAAAAAAGAAAATTTTCTATGTTACAGTTACAGTTACAGACTAGTCTGGCCATAAATAAATGCATACAGATTTTGCTCCTTAGGTCCCCTAGTTTATATATAGCTAGATTCATCCATGATATTATATACTGAGTTCTAGTTTTAATAAAAAGGTAATCATCAAAATGTGTCACTCACCTGCCAAGGGAAAGCCCCGTACGGAGTTTCAGTACCTCCCACGATCTTCCCTGTTCTTCTAGGGTTGAAGTCGACAGTCCTCGTTCCACATTGAACCTTATTCTTAATAGGTTTAAGGTTTTGATTGAAATAATTCGTCGAGAAACTCTCGAAAGCTTTGGACGGGCGAGTTCTATTTTTATAAAACTCCATATGATTTATTCTATTTAAAAAAAAGTCACAATTGACAAAGTTTAGTAACAATAATAAGTAAATTTTATACATTTTTCGTCACGACACTTTTTAATAAATAAATAAAAAAAAAACACTTTCAATTTCCGGAGCAAAAAGCTGTCTAGTAGAAAATCGAAATATAAATAAACATTTTTTTATTGTAACGCGCGCTCGTATTGGCTACCAAAAACGAAATGAACTTTTATGTCGCGAACCGATTTGTTTTTTTTTTTCAATACGAGGCTACGGTACACAATGGCAGATGCTACAAACGAGAATGTGTGTCAGAAGATTGATCCGGAGATGCATCTTTTTAACTTACACAATGGACAGTTGTTATTTAAATCGTTTTGGATGTGGAATAGCTTTTCGATGTTTGTGTGTCAAGGTGAAAAATGTGCGTTTTTGTGCAGTGTCGTATTGTAAACAACGTTACATAAAAAACAGATCTTTGAATTAGTATTATTGTGCATACTTTCTCTCGGGTACTTAATTTAATTTGACAATGAAAGTAGAAACTCAAAGTCTATTTTTAACCACTGCCTATGTTTATTATCTAGCTATCGGTCTAATTATAGTAAATTAACTGATATCAAAAACAAAAACAAAAAAGAAACATCTCCTATGTTTCTGTGTTCGACTTGTTTGTATTTTTCATATGTTTATCGATATATTAGGAACGGATGAAAAGATGTAGATAATTCAAATCGACGTAGGAACGAATTTAGTTTCATAAAAAAAATTATGAAGATTTATGAAGTTCTGAAATATGAAAATCCAACTTCGTTGAAGTTGACGTCAATAACGGTAAAGTCATTTTAACCTTTTTATTTGAAACACTTATTTTAATAATATTTTCAACCTTTTTTTCGAAGATATTAGTGGTCAAAATCCTGGAGTTCTATAAACTAAATATAAAACAATTACAGTCAAAAGTCAAATTTCGATTAAAAAATGAACTAAATCATCTTTAGCTTTAAAAATTAGAATATATTGTTGAAATTTGTTATGAATGACGCCTTTTTAAGAAACGTAACATTCTTAAAGTATGTTCTTAGTCAAAAAACTTAACGAAGTCGGCATAATTAACACAACAAAACCTTGACGCAATTCGGAAAGTAGACAACATATTTGAAGAAATAGTAACTAGTGGAAATAGGTATTTTTTGCCTCCACCGAATAGGTATGCAAATCAATCAATTCATAACGAATATATAAGCAGAACATCCGGTATTGCAATACGGCTTTTAAGCCGGTTCTAGAACATTACTTAAACGTTACACTCAGTTAGATTTTTACTATAACACATGCAGACCTTATTCGTTGAGGAAAATAAGTGGACAATGTTATTCACACATAGTAGTATCATCTTGTCATTAGAGCCGGGACAAATATATCGAATGGTCGAAAGGCATGCGCCACTAAATTAGTGTCATCGAATTTATGTTCATAGTTGACGAGCTCGGTGGCGCAGTGGTGAAACGCGCTGTTACGCTACTTTGTCACCAACGCTCGTGAGTTCGATTCCCACACAGTACAAACATTTGTGTGCATGAGTATGTCTGTTTGTCTTGGTCTGGGTATTTTCTATGTATAATAACTATGTATTTACAAAAAAATGTATTTACGTATGTTTATCAGTTGTCTATTACCTATAACATAAGCTTCACTTACTTTGGGGCTAGATGACGCTGTGTAATTAATTTGTCCGACAATATTTATTTATTATTTATTATAGTAATTATTATGTTTTCGGTGGAAAAGGAAGACATCGTGACGAAACGCGTACGTTCAAGAAATTTTATTTCTGACGATATGTGACCTAACGCAAGCTAGATCTGGCTTTCCCATTGGGCGGTGGATGTCGAGTCCATGTCAAAATCTGTATATTCTTTAGATAACCGTCAAACCTAGTGGATTAGTAAACGCTAAAAGTGTATCTTGTATACTTTTCAAAAGACTTCTTTTGACGTGATAACGTCTTATAAATCGATGAACGCCGGCTGCACGCACGAAAAAGTGTCACGTTCCGCCTGAGCCGAGCGTGCAAGCGAAAGCGCGGAACAAGCGATAGAGAGGCACTATCGGCCTAAGCGTTCGGCTTGTGACGCATCTATCTCTCTTCGACTCCATCGGCCGATGCGTCCGAGCAGAAGAGAGACAGCGGCATCACACAACCTACACGTGAACTGTTTTGTCAACTGTTGAATGTTTTCTTATGACGTTATCACGTAAAATTGTCGTCCGTAAACCGACTTTACACACAACCAATTTTTTCAAAGGAAGGTTAATGTTGGGTTTTATCACATTGTATCTTCATCGATACAAATTTATCTCACTGCTGGAATACGGGTCTCGTTTTATTCGTTGACATTTAGAGGTTACATTGTCACGGTGCTGTTCCATTGCATATCTTGAGAGGTCAGTATTTGCAGGCTATATGAAGTCCGCTAATTTGCCTTAATGGCTATAACGCCCGAAATTAATAATCAATCTACAATCTGAGATTGAAACCAATCTCAGATAGATGCCTATCAAAGGATCGATCGTGAATCTGGGTCTCAATAACAGAACTCGCCAGGTATACATTTTTTGTTACCATAGATAGGTCCTAATCTTCGTCGTCACATGACCATAGCCAGCACCGACCTATTGCTTAATGTCCTGTGTTAAGCACGGAGGAATCCAGGGCATTATTTATTCGAGCTTCAATATATACAGGATAGGACAGATATTGCTTGAATGGCGCGTGCAATGATGCCATCGAAGTCTCGTGGAAATAATGCTACACTTGGGGATTATTTAGTTAGTAATAGTATTTAGTCAGGAGTAGTATTAGTAATTTCGATATAGGAACTGTACTAATCCTGCTAGCGCAACGCAATATCAGTGATGTGTATTAATTTTCGTCGCTGCTTCGTTTGTTAACAGGCTATGGGAGAGGTAGGGCGCATCAACGCTCGTGGGTTCCAGTCCCACACAGGACAAACATATGTGTGCGTGAACATGTCTGATTGTCTTGGTCTGGGTTTTTAAGAGAGGTAGGGAGTCCGTCTGGGGAAGTACCTCCACCTCACAGAAAACCGCAGCCAAATAACAACTCTCTAGAGGGTTGTTGTGTTCTTGCGTATGAGTGAAGTCACCAGTAAACTCCCAAGCAGTTGCTGTGTATGCAGCAGAGGAGGCATCGCGCGATGATACTTAATATATCTCAAGCGTTAATAGGCTACAGTACCCGCTTTACATCAGGTAAACCGTTTGCTTGTATGCCTCCCGACGTAGTATAAAAAATCGGCCAAGTGCGAGTCGAACTCGCGCACGAAGGGTTCCGTACCATTATCTATAAAAACGGCAAAAAAAACACGTTTGTTGTATGGCAGCCCCCCTTAAATATTTGTTTTATTTTAATTTAATTATTTATTCTTAAAGTAAATATATAACTAAATATTCTGTGAATATTTCAAGCGTCTACCTGTTGCCGTTATCAATATCCAGCAAAAATGAGCAAAAAAAATCACGTTTGTTGTATGGGAGCCCCCTTAAATATTTATTTTATTCTATTTTTTAGTATTTGTTGTTATAGCGGCAACAGAAATACATCATCTGTGAAAATTTCAACTGTCTAACTATCACGGTTTATGAGATACAGCCTGGCGACAGACGGACGGACGGACGGACGGACGGACGGACGGACGGACGGACAGCGGAACCTCAGTAATAGGGTTCCGTTTTACCCTTTGGGTACGGAACCCTAAAAAACAGATTCACGTATATTTGAAGTTATCTAAAGACGACGTGCAGTGATAGCTCAGTGGATAAAGAACCGGCCTCTTGACCAGCTGGTCCTCGGTTCGAATCCAGGCATGTACCACTAAATTTGTGTTTTCGGATTCATGTACATATATGTAATTATCACTTGCTCGGCGATGAAGGAAAACTTCGCGAGGAAACCCGCACGGTCAAGAAATTATATTTCGAAAGACTAGTGAGAAACCTTACCTAAGAAAGGTCTGATTTTCCTTCTGGGATATGGAGGTCTGCCGGCAATGGCTCCAAGTAAAAATCAGTATCTTCGTCAAAATCTTAGCCTAAGGTAGCGGACCCCGACAATGCTAATGGATCAGGAAACAGTGCAACCATAAGAAGAAGAAGATTGTATCTAAAGATGATGTACTAATGTATCTTATGCATGTTTTTGTATAGCTTGAGCTATTATCGTGTTTTTTTTATACCACTAAGGTGAGAATCAAGCATACGGTCTGCCTGATGTTAGACAGTCACCGTAGCCTATGGATATTTGCAACACCAGGGGTGTCACTCATGCGTTGCCGACCCTCTAAACACCTCTTCACGCATTTCTTGAAGAACTCCATGCTGTAGTCCCTTGGAAAAACCTCGGTTGGGAGCTCATTCCACAGCTTGAGAGTTCTCGGAAGAAAACTTCTCTGGAACCGCACAGTACGCGACCATTAATAATAATAATAAATAAATAAATATTGGCCGACAAATTACACAGCGCCACCTAGCCCCAAAGTAAGCGAAGCTTGTGTTATGGGTACTAGACAACTGATAAACATACGTAAATACATTTTTTTTTTGTAAATACATACTTATTATACATAAAAAATACCCAGACCAATATAAACAGACATGTTCATGCACACAAATGTTTGTACTGTGTGGGAATCGAACCCACGAGCGTTGGTGTCAAAGTAGCGTAACAGTGCGTTTCACCACTGCGCCACCAAGCTCGTCAAGCCATTTACGTGTGTACAAAGTACACACAACACACCCATAATTGATTCATGGTGCAGACTCATCCTAAGCACAAGAAATATTCTCAGATTTAACTTCATAATAAATAACATGTACATCACATTGTAATTAACAATGACATTCGATGCATGGTTATCAATATGACCTATATATTTCTTATATTTTCCATTTTCTTAATTGGGTGCAGATTTTTATATGATTAAGGTGAATCGCTTCGTTATTTAAATCGATTGCGATGAAATATTGTGAAATGTCACTGTCCGATTGCGATGAAATGTTATGTACTGTCACTGTCCGATTGCGATGAAATGTTACATTACAATTAGGGTTTTTATATATAGAACTGACTAAGAACGACATTTTTATGTATATAATTTTTCTGTCTGTGTGTATGTCCCTGAACTCCTCCTAAATGGTGGGACCGACTTTGCTGTAATTATTTGTGCGTGTTTAAGTGAATTCGAGAATGGCTAAGATTCACAATTAATAGGTGGCGCTGCAATCGGGTAAAAGGACTTATTGTTTTTATTAAGAATTGAACTATTAAATGCAAAAATAAATTTTCAAATCGGATTGGTAGTTCTAGAGCAGAAGCCGGTGAAAGAAGCGAGTCAAGTATGTTAGGATCGAGACATGTGGCATACGGTCCCCTCTGCCTACCCCGCAAAGGATTCGGCATGAATATATAGATAGATTATCTATTAGTCGGTCAGTCACTGCCTTACCATTTCGTAGGCCAAGCTCTTGTATTTCTAATAAGTGTTTGGCTTACTTAATACCAGACATTATTAGAGATTGCAAACGTTAAAGAGTATAATGCAAATAAAAACCGACTTCGACCAGTAATAATCGGTAATAATCGCCTTAAACACCGTTCTAGTTACTGTAATATAATGAAATTTGCATATTATCTGTTTGTAACTTTGACCCATTATGTCTAAAGGACGAGTGTACGCAGGTGATTTTGTTGTAACGTTAGCAGAGAAAGTGGATCATCGATATCGCACGAAACATTTTTTTTTTAGGTTTTTACGTCCGACGTAAACTTTGACCCACAAAAGAACGACTAACCCACTAAAATTGTACATTAGTCATTCTTCTGAGGCATCCTCCGGGACCTGGGTGTGGTGAACTCTTACTGACTAAACACCACCTAGGGGTTGCCTTTGGCCGGGAAGGCTCTCGAGGCTTTATGAGATGCGATCGCCCTAGGAAATGCGGGAGGACGCAAGCAGCACGAAAGAGTGTTTAGTGGTTACACATTCAGACATACTATAATACGCATATCCTAAACAAACTTCGAACTATGCTTAAGAATTATTACAACGTAAGGTACGTTGTTAAGTACTCTTCACATTGCCAAATCTTTTATTTTATTTAAGATGTTTTCATTTTTGTATAACAAAGCAAGCTGAGATTGCCTTTAATTGTAAGAGCATGCATAATATTAATACGAGTATCTTAAAATATACACATGCTGTATCTTATGTTGGTGATCCAAGAAGGACCAAACTAAAGGCATACAAGCATACGGCCCACCTGATATAAAGCGGTTACCGTAGCCGTATGAACATTTGCGGTACATTAAGTATCACTCGCGCAATGCCTCCTATGCTGCTAAATCAGAAACTCCTCCTGGTGACCGCACTCACACGCAGGAACACAACAACCGTCTAGAGAGTTGTTATTTGGCTGCGTTTTTCTATTATATGTAGGTACTTGCCCAGGCGTACTGCTTTGATGCCCCTTACCTCTCTTAAAAACACCCAAACCAAGACAATCAGACATGTTCATGCACACAAATGTTTGTGCTGTATGGGAATCGAACCCACGAGCATTGGTGTCAAAGTAACGTAACAGCACGTTTCACCAAAGCGCCACCGAGATCGTCGAAAATATGTTGTCGTGTATGTTACGCGACATCAATTCATCTATTGGGAGCAGATTTAAAAAAAACGTTCGAAACGTCAGGTTCAACAAAATAAATAAAACACGCGATACTTCCGTTAAAAATTTGTTTAATACAAAAAAAAATCTTGACGGTTCCGCCATCTGATTGTTCTCATATAAATTTGGTAAAGAACTTCAAAGAAGTGGATTTTCTCGTTGTTAAAAATCTTCCTGTTCTTCGATTCTCAATTCGACTTGTATATTTTATTATAATTATCTTTACATTCGCCTATTGGAAGCTGATTTAAAAACAAAATCTTGACGTACCTGGCGTCGGATTGTTCTCATATAAATTTGGTGAAGAACTTCAAAGAAGTCGATTTTATGATTGATAAAAAAATATTATAATTAAAAAGTGTATGTATACTTATGTACGCACGTAAGAAGTTATACTTCTTTCGCTTAACAAAATAAAAAATATATATATAAAAAAATATTTATATGTATGTGTTGCATAAGTACAATTTAAAGTAAATGCTGAAACGTGTATACCGCTGACGACGTTCTCCGCCTGCTCTCGGGCTACTTCAGAATATCAGTGGTTTACTGCTCTGAGTAAACATCACATAGAGATGTTTCTCGTTTGTGTCAGTGCGGCATGCGCAATATCTTCACGCCAAGTCCCTTGTGGGGTAGGCAGAGAGAACCGAGCGCCATAAGACGCGGTCCTTGCATACTTCACTCGCTTCTGTGACATTCATAGCTCTTTTCATGCACGCTTGCCGGTTCCTGGGGCTCCTGACATCACCTTCTGATAAAACACGACCAATTTGGTCATGGTAGGTTAGTCTCGGCCTTCCTCGGCTCCTACATTCTTCCACTTTTGCATTGTATATCTGTTTCGTCATTCTTTCCTCCCGCATTCTTTCTACATGTCCGAACCAACGGAGCATGCCCTTTCTTATCTTAACACCGACACTCTCATTTAGACCAACTCTTTCTCTCACGTCTTCATTACGAACGCGGTCAGCAAGCGTTATGCCACAAATTTTGAGCAATGCTCTCATCTCGCCCGCATTTATTCTACTTTCATGCTCTCTCTGCCATACCCAGCTCTCACTTCCATATAATAAATCATCAATTAATATCATTCATCACCATATATAATTTAAATACACACATATTTCATCTGTACTGACATAAAATTATATAAATTATGTAAATATAACTTCACGCTAAATCCTTTGCTGGGTAGACAGAAAGAAC
Organism: Pyralis farinalis; assembly: GCA_947507595.1. Lineage (NCBI taxonomy): Eukaryota > Metazoa > Arthropoda > Insecta > Lepidoptera > Pyralidae > Pyralis > Pyralis farinalis. The sequence goes on from OX382263.1 coordinate 8,519,404, forward strand.
CGAGCGCCGCTTGATCGTTACACACCTCACTCGCTTCATAGACACTCGTTGTTCTTCTCATGCACGCTGGCCGGTTTCTACGGCTCCTGACATCGCCTTCTGATGACACCCGATCAATTTTGTCATGGTAAGTAATCCATTTTAGATTTAGTCGTAAAAATTCACTCCCAGAATTTTTCAATAACGCGCCAAAAGAAGCGTGACTTTAAAATTGTTGTGATTGTTTTGCGCACCGTACACGCATTCGTCTGCGCCGTGTTATGAATATGGGATCCTCGTATTTCTCATCCGAGGTCGTGTTGCACCACTGCTCGTCGTTATTGCAAAGCGGGCTATTTTCACCAAATTTGTTGTCTTCGCTTAATTATTCCATTTATAGATAAGAGTTGGTCAGAATAAAAGCTGATTCTGTTCATTATTTCATATTCCTTAGATTTAAAGGTTCAAAAGATTGTATGCTTGTTTCGACATTTAAGCTATTTTTTATTATTTAAAGTCAGGAGGTGTACAAGCATACGGGCCACCAGATGTGAAGCGGTTACCGTAGCTTATAAACGCTCGCGATACATTAAGTATCACCCGCGCGATGCCACCTTCGCCGCTAGCACAGCAACTCCTTAGGAGTTTACCTCAACCCCACATAAAACCGCAGCCAAATAACAACTCCCTAGAGGGTTGTTGTGTTCCTGCGTGTTAGTGAGGTCACCACTAAGCTCCTATGGAGTTGCTATGTTAGCATCAGAGATAGCATCGCGCGAGTGATACTTATTGTATTGTAAGCGTGTAAGGTGGGCCGTATGCTTGTATGTTTCCCGACGTTGCATAAAACAAAAGATAGTAACAGGTGGTTCAGATCCGACGATGGATATGTCCGACGCGGTTTCAAAGTGCGTTATCAGCAAAAGTTTTGTAATGGAGTCGAATAATAACATTCTATGAATACTTACATTATGGGTGTCGGTGTTAAGATAAGAAAAGCCATGCTCCGTTGGTTCGGGTATGTAGAAAGAATACAGGATGAAAAAATTATCGAAACTTATAATCTTTTTTTTACATTAGGGGTGCAAACGAGCATGGGTTACCCTTGAACTAATCAACCAAAGTTCAAGGGGTTACCTGTTGGTAAATGGCCACCACCGCCCATAAACATAAGCAAAACCAAAGGTCACTGGTCCGTTATCAGCCTTCATAGGGAGACATAGGCTCTTTTCTTGAATGCACCCATATCGTATTTGTTCAGGAACACCGCTAAGGGTAGTTGATTCCACAAATGTACTATAAAAATTGTTGATATACAAGGCGCGGTTTTTTCGAAAAAATCACTTGTCTGCGACCTTCACTTAGACCATATTGTGCGTCACTTACTTATACAGCTATATCAATATAGAAAATACCACGAATACTTTATTATATACAGAATTAGATTAAATTGATTCCATTATTATTATAATTGAATCTACTATAAACGAAAAAATCACTTGTCTGCGACCTTCACTTAGACCATATTGTGCGTCACTTACTTATACAGCTATATCAATATAGAAAATACCACGAATACGATATTATATACAGAATTAGACTAAATTGATTCCATTATTATTATAATTGAATCTAATATAATTGAATCTACTATAATTGAATCTACTATAATTGAATCTTAATAAAACTCATATGGACATATTTATGGAACAAAAAAAATGATTCTAATCGAAATGTTCACGTTTTCTTTAATACAAGCCCTAAATCTGTCTGGCCACGAATCTTTGGATTTGCGCACTGTTTCCATGGGAAATTTAGCCACTGCTTGCTCCAGAGATTTCTTAAGAGACACAATGTCGGCGTGTCGTTTCGAGCAGGCCATGTCCTCTTAACCATAATTTGTATTTTAAGGGGTTCAGATCTGGCCTAGACGAGGGCCAGTCTTCAGTTCTTATAAAGTCCGGAACGTTGGTTTCGAGCCAGGCGTAGGTAGTTCTTACGTTATGACCAGGTGCAGAGTTCGGCTGGAAAGTCTACGGTACATTTTTAATAAATTAAAAGTAAAAAACCTTTTTAAAAACAAGCTTTTATTTAAATGCTCTAAAAAGAAAAAAATAAACTTTTATACTAAAACTTTTACTGTTAACTTATAACGTCATTTCACATTTGACACAATTTATTTGATGTAAAAGCTTGTCGCGAGATTTAAGTAGGTACTCGTATTTACTTAGTTTGAAAATTTTAATAGATAATAGTATTCACATCAAATTATTTAATTTAGTTGTTAATCTACACAAGTAAATCTCGCGACAAGCTTTTATATCATATAAATTGTGTCAAATGTGAAATGACGTTATAAGTTAGCAGTAAAAGTTTTAGTATAAAAGTTTATTTTTTTCTTTTTAGAGCATTTAAATAAAAGCTTGATTTAAAAAGGTTTTTTACTTTTAATTTATTTTTTACTTTTTAGTTATCGCTGGACACGTTTCTCAGTCTGTTCGTCTCATTCAACGCATCATTGTTGCATGGTCGTGAGCTTCGTTTAGAAGGGTAAGAACTAATATACAACAGGGTTCGCCACGGTGCCCTGTGGTGGTACGCTCGCGACATCATATTACACCCTGATGCCACTCAGTCCTCGGCACGGCCTCACCTTGACTTGGGTGTTTAGAGAAATGTGCCACTTATTTCAGCTTGAAGCTTACTTGTGCCTTTCGAAACACAGTTCCGGGTTTGATTTTGGAGTAACAATTCCACCTCAATATCATAATCGATGATTCCAAAAACCCCAGTAGGTACACCAAAATTCCAGACGTATTGGAGCAATGGAGTTGATATTCAGCATCTTTTTTTTTTAAACTCGCATTCGTATTCCCAGTAAGTCCTTTCACTTGATACCCATATTATAAGCAAGCACTAAAAACTTACTCCGCCATATTGGTTTAGAGTGACGTCACTTTATTTTTTGACTTATTCTCAGCAAGCCCTTTCATTTGATACTCATATTGTAGGAAAGAATTGAAAAAAAATATTCGCCACCTAGGGTGTTCCGCCATGTAGGATTTAGAATAACGTCACTTGTCATCCAAACTGAACGAGTATACAAAATTTCAGCTCAATTGATTGAAGATATCTGCTTCGAAATTGATTTTCAAGCTTTAGAAGTCCGTCATATTGAATTAAGAGTGACGTCACATTATTTTTCGAGTTATTCTTAGCAAGCCCTTTTATATGGTACCCATATTGTAGGAGTGCATTAAAAATAGTTGGTTCGCTATCTCGGGTATGCCGCCATGTTGGATTTAGAATGACGTCACACAGTTAATCATGCATTGTCATCCAAACTGAACGTGTATACAAAATTTCAGCTCAATCGATTGAAGATATCTGCTTCGAAATTGAGTTGCAAGATTTCACCCGAACATACTTACATACATACTTACATTGCAAGTTAAATAAAAGCTTTTAAAAAGTGTATTGTTGAGAGATTTTACAACTCGATCCAAGACAGTCTCTTGAAACACTTTGGCTGAAGTCTTCACTCCTTTTTCACAAAAATGAAGCTTTGTGACTCCTTAATGAGACACCCCCAATCAAGACGCAGGATAATGACCACGATGTACCTTTCCGACCACTTGGGCGCCTACTTTAGAACTGTGTGCGTACACTTTGTCATTTTGTTTGTTGTAGTATTCGTTAATCGTAAAAATTTTTTCATCAGTAGGTAAAGAGGATATTTCTGTGCCTATCACCTGCGTAGCGGGACAGAAGGCGTTTTGATCGATTCACTCTCTTCAACTGTAGGGCCTGATTTAGGGCATGTCCTGTATCGACGATAAGCACCGAGCTTCAGGTTTTGTTTTGTTATACGCGACAGAGTTAGGACTCTGATTCTTCATTTCTCGCGATAAGTTTTTTTGTTTCCTAATGGGGTTTCGTCGAATTCTGGTTTTAAAAGCATTAACAGACTTTGTAGTACAACAAGAGCACGCGGTTGCCCCGATTTTTATGGTCTTCAACGCAGGAAGTGTTGGTATATCTGTCGATAGTACGATATACGAACATACGGCTGAGACCAAGATTTTGAAGTGTCTTGAATATGACCGACAGCTCCATACCCACTTTGTGCAAGGCAATCACTGCAATCCTATTTTCTTTACCACCCCATTCCATATTGTAATTTGATAAAAAAATACGAAAAAAAATATATAAAACGGCGAGAAATCGAAAGAAGATTTTAACATAATTAACGCGTTCCTAATTAAAAATAATTAGAGAGTTGAAAAAAGAAAAGTTTCTATGTAACATTATTTATGGACAGACTAGTTATATCAATGATATTGTATTAAAAATACAATATCATTGAGTTATATATGGAATCTTAAAGACTAAGCTTCGCGCAGCAATTTTACCCTTATTTTTTCTACTTATAAAATCGTATCTTGCAGGAAAATTTACGATAACCGTAAGTGAAAAGGGTAAATATTTTGATTAAATAAATATGTTACATCTTAGAAAAAAAACGACTTTTAATTTTTCAGTGCAAATCTGCAATTCATACTTTAACCCCTAATACTTCTTCACTTACTGACGAGCTCAGTGGCGCAGTGGTGGAACGCGTAACAGCGCGTTCCACCACTGCGCCACTGAGCTTTTGACACCAACGCTCGTGGGTTCGGTTCCCACACAGTACAAATATTTGTGTGCATGAACATGTCTGTTTGTCTTGGTCTGGGTATTTTCTATGTATAATAAGTATGTATTTACAAAAAAAAAATGGATTTGAAAAAATAATGTTTATCAGTTGTCTAGTACTCATAACACAAGCTTCGCTTACTTTGGGACTAGATGGCGCTGTGTAATTTGTCCGACAATATTTATTTATTTATATTACCAGGACAATCTTTATGAAGTCATCTTAAATTTCGTGCGTACAAATTACCATTTGCTTCTGGAATGTATGGGAGAACACATTTTACAACTACAATATTAAGTTTCTTGTATGTATGTATATCTTCACGTCATGTATATCTTGCAAGTTAGGCAGAGAGTACTGAGCGCCATAAGACGCGGTCCTTACATTCTTCACTCGCTTCTCTAACAATCATAGCTCTTTTCATGCACGCTCGCTGGTTCCTGGGGCTCCTGACATCACCTTCTCATAAAACGCAGCCAATTTGGTCATGGTACGAGGTTAGTCTCGGTCTTCCTCGGCTCCTACATCCTTCCACTTTTGCATTGTATATCTGTATCGTCATTCTTTCATCTTGCATTATTTTTACATGTCCGAACCAACGGAGCATGCCTTTTCTTATCTTAACACCGACACTCTCTTTCTCACCAACTCTCTATCTTACGTCGTCATTATGAACGCGATTAGAAAACGTTATGCCACAAATTTTGCGCAATACTCTCATCTCGACCGCATTTATTCTACTTTCATGCTCTCTCTGCCATACCCAGCTCTTACTTCCATAAGTTAGCATTGGGATTAGCACCGCGTTGTTTACAGCGAGCTGTGCATTCTGGCATGAGATTTCGGCTGCCTAGAAGTTTACCCAACGCTCCATTCACGCTATTCCCTGCATTCAATGGACTCTCCACATCAGCGGTGTACCTTCCATTGCTGCTAAAAGTGGAAGCGCTTTTAGATATACAATCTCATTCGTTTGCTCCAACACTACGTCATAAACCGTAATCCTAGTGTTCGTTCTGATTGTCTCTCTTTCAAATACCATTATCTTGGTTTTCTTCGCATTCAAGTGTAAGCCTTGATTAAGTTTGTTCTTAAGATAAATAACTTAGTTACAACTAGCTGTGCCCGCGACGTAAGCTTGGTATTCGGAATAAAAATAGGTTATATTTACTAACAGGAGAATATGGAAGTCAATATCTCCGAAAATGACCATTTTTAACATTATGTAAACTTTCAATCATCGTAATTTTACAGACCATAATATATAATTAACCAAGTTTCAGCCAATGTAACTGAATAGTTATTTTGTAGCATTATTATCGTACGATTGTTCGACGTGATTCTTTAAATTGATGTACCTTTTCTATTTATGCACTGTTTGAAATAAAACAAACACCAAATTTTAAGTGAAGTTTACCACAAAACATTAGTGAAAGCCGCATCCAAATCGATTAAGCCGTTTCTCAGATTAGAGCGCACAAACGCGCACACAAACAAATAAACAGACAAAAATTCTAACAATCATCATCATCTATTACGTTGATAAACTCCCCCAATAATAGTTTTCTTATATATTTTCCATGTACAGACAGAGATCAGTTACATTTTTATTATATGTATAGATAACGAATTAGGGTCAGATAAAAAAATAACACTATAGACAACACATTAATTGTACAGAACCCTCTCCATACGAAGCCAACCCGCACTTGTTCCCACTTCCTTAATAAATATTTAATGATGATCAAATCAATACCAAATCTATATGTAGCTAATTAGGAAATGTCTTAATTGAACACAATTTAAACAAACCAAATCGGTTAAGACGTTTCCTAGTCACTACTACTAATTAGGAATATATATATATACAAATAAAAACAAACGCGACCAACATACTATCTCCTCTTTTTGAAGTCCATTGTATATATTTTGTAGATGGTTTATTTGTGAAAATATCAATAGCTATATTTTTGAACTGTATATATGCATAATGGGCATGTTACGGCCCACTTTCGTTTCGTGTGTCTGTCTGTTGATGAATCATGTATTGTGAACATACCAAGCGAATTAACTGTACACTCAGATCGGATCTGAGTATCACAATAGCGAGAGAAGTCACCAACATTTTCATGAGAAATTATTTACAATTTTTTTTTACCTGTATAATTAAAAAATCTTTATCTTTGTAAAAAAAATCCTATAAATATATTCTTACCAGAAAAAAGTCGAAAAAAAATTGATGAATAAAAATTATGATAATACGTAAATATTGGTGAAATCGTAAAAAATCATAAAAAAAGTAATAATAGATATTTTTTTATACCACTAAGGCGGAATGATGATGTTAGAAACAGAGTTGGTCTGAAAGAGAGCGGCGGTGTTAAAATAAGAAGAGGTATGCTCCGATGGTTCGGACATGTAGAAAGAATGCAAGATGAAAGAATGACGAAGCAGATATACAATGCAAAAGTGGAAGGATGTAGGAGCCGGGGAAGGCCAAGACTTACCTACCATGACCAAATTGGTCGTGTTCTATCAGAAGGTGATGTCAGGAGCCCTAGAAACCGGCGAGCGTGCATGAGAAGAGCAATGAATGTTAAAGAAGCGAGTGAGATATGTAAGGATCGAGTCACGTGGCGCTCGGTTCTCTCTGCCTACCCCGCAAGGGATTTGGCGTGAAGTTATAGATAGATAGATAGATAGACTAAGGCGGAAAACAAGCATACGGCCTGCCTGATGGTAAACAGTCCCGTAGCCTATGGACATTTATTTGCAACACCAGGGGGGTCACTCATGCGTTGCCGACGCTCTAATAACCTCTTCACGCCTTTCTTGAAGAATCCTATGCTGTAATCCGTTGGAAAAACCTCGGCTGGGAGTTCAGTCCACAACTTGAGAGTTGTGAGAGACTGAAATATAGTGAGTATGATCTATCAAATGTAAATATTGTTAACTATTTAAGGTAGGGTTGTTGTGTTCTTGCGAGTGAGTGAGTTTACTAGTAAATTTCTAGAGTTGCTGAGTTAATAGCGGGGTTGTATACAATTTTCAGTGGATATTTTTCAGTGCTGTGAGGATATACATAAGTACATACATTTTTTGTGATAGTCGAGGTTTAGTCTTTATTTATTTGAAAAATTATTAACGACAAATTATCAAAAACATAAATGAAGTTAAAAAACAATCAATACTAACTTGTTTTATTAGTAAGTTATCAAAAACTTTCAGTAAACTCGTACCTGTGAACATTTAAAAATCCATTTATTTCTCCGAATCAAAGGTTCCGTTTCAGACATGTTGATATCGTTTTCCTTCTGAGATGTGACGTTTATTACCATATGTGACAGTACTGTGACATATGGTAATAAGTAATGCACTAATGTAGTTGATAATGATTCATTTTATGCATTAACTCAGAGAATCTCAAACTTATTTCGTCTACCGCCCAATTTGAAAATGAATTCTTTTTCAGCGCTATCAATTTTTTTTACATTCCTAAAACTTAAAAGCCACAATGACATTCGTTACTTTTAATTCATTTGATTATAGTGTGCTATATTAGTCTGGTCTAGAGTTTAAACTTACATTCTAAACGAGATATTCATGAGAGCCAAAGAAACAGATTAAAAGAAACAATATAGATAGTCAGTCAATTTTAATTTTAAAACGAATCTAATGAATGAATGAGAAGGATGAATCTGATGATTTTTAACGACTTTGTTTATCAGGTACGATTTTACTCAAAAACAGTCGTAAGTCGCCGCGTTCGGTAACATACAAACGATTTCTCTTTTTAGTAAGCAGCGTTGCGCTAAATCCACGTTCATACAAATATGACGATGGGAATGCTACTCGTATCAAAAACCGTTGAACGATCGACCACAATCCAGGGTACAATCCCGGGATTGGCTTTTGTAGCCAAATTTCCTGGTAGCCATTTTTGATTTTGATTTTTATTTCCTCGTTCATTGTCAGTTCTATAAGTTCTTCTTCCAGCTGGTGTGAAATTGCTGTGTTAACTTTTGAAAAATAATCCAACACCCAGTCTGGTATTTCTAATTTCAAAATGTCCTGGAATCTATCTATGAAATCACTGTGGAGGTTTTCCAAATGTTGACAGTTGACAAGCAAGTTGTAGTTGTTACAGGATACTGATAAATTGGGAAAATTGTGGAACTCACATCTGCCGATATACTTCTTGTGTAAGAGCAGCTTGGCAACGAAAACAGCAAAGACATTTTTTGTTTTTATTAAGTTCAAGTCATCTCCTTGAAGTTGGAGATTCATATCATTAAGCAATTTGTAAAGGTCTGTCAGTTACGCGATATCATTATTTGATGTGACATAACAGAGTCAAATAGAATTTAAAATCCACTCAGACAATTTCCTCTTGATAGCCAACGCACTTCTGTGTGAAAAATCAATTGGTTGAAATCTTCATCATTAGCAACACAAAGCTGATTAAATAATCTGTCATTTAAAGAGTTGTTTCGGATTTTATTGACTGCTTTAATGACATGTTGCAGTGATTGAACATTTTAAATTTCTAGTAACCAAATGTTGTCGATGAATGACGCAATGTACAGCGAGTACATCTGAAATTTTGTTTTTTAAGTACGCTATGAAGCCTTTTTGACACCCTGTCATAGCCGAAGCGCCATCTGTAGCAGCTGATATAATATACTTCAATGGAATTCCTTTCTCATAACCAGACTTTTCCAGTGTATTCAATATAATTTCTTCTTTTGTGTCTGTCTCTAAATTACTAGCAAATAATTGTTCTTGACATACTTTTCATCTTCAATAAACCTCACGTAAGACAGCAATAATTCTTCATTAGTTGGCAAAGAGGACTCCTCCAACTGAATTGAAAATTGTTTAGTCTTCAGATGATTGCACAATGACTCTTCAATGTTTTCAGCCATTTTATCAATTCGTCTTTGCACAGAACTATTACTCAAATATTTTTTTCGGATAATATCTGCCACCGTTATATGGAGCACAGTAGTTATAACTTATTATATTGCCAGCATAATTAGCATTTCTCCGATTGTGTATGGTTTACCTATTTGGGCAATTATCAAAGATAAATTGTATAAAGCTCGAAGTTCGTCAGCGTCTTGCTTAGCAGCCGCCGAAAAAGTTTTGATACCTTTGGCTGAGCATTATGCTTCTTCTCCAGGCCTTGAAAATGGGCTACATTTTTGTCCTTCCTATCTGGAAGCATTTTATTCAAATGATCTTCAAGTCAAGGCATCATCGCTTCGTTTGAAAGAAGGCACAAATGCAAAGGATTACTTTAAGATGTGGTGTCACCCATAAACACATCATTTATAATAGAAGAACGAGGCTGAATACCTTGGTCGGAATCAGACTCCAACGCTTTCAACAGATCATCGGAGTTTGCACGTCCAACTTCTCTCTTGTTGTCTCTTAAGGATTAAAATCTGGTTTTTCCAACAAGTCATTTAGATTTTGCTCAATATCATCATCTTTCAGAATCGCTGTTAAAAGGTTTTATACATTTTAACTGAAACATACAAAAGAAAAAATGGGCTCAAACGGGCCATCGCAACCATGCTGCCACATTAGCGTTTAACATCAACGGGGCCGTAGGCCGTGGCAAATATACTGCGACAGGACAAAAATATATAAAAAATAAAAGAAAAGGAAGATAATAGAAATAAATATTGTTTTTTACATGTGTATGAAATTTTACAATACTTGCAGCTGATTCGAGAGAAAAAGCGGCGCTGTGAAATTATGACAATTTTGACACTTAGACTTAAATAATTAGGTAGACTGGGTACGGTTGAAACAATTTGACTTTCATCGTTCATAATTATAGTGGTTTTTATACCCAGCGAGGATGGTGGTATACCAAATTCAAGAGCGTGTTTCTATCTACAAAAAAGGTTTTATCATTTTAGTTTTTGGGGAACGGTTTTAGAGGTATACGAATATTAAAAAAAAAAGTAAATTTGTTTCAATCGTCCCCACACCAGGGGCGGTTGAAACAGTGATGGTGGTCAATTGAAACACATGAAAATAATTCAAAATATAATATTGTTACAAGTTTTCTTTATTATTAATTCTAATTATAATAATAATTATGGCACCGTATGACAACAATAACCAGTCTTCAAGGTTTTATACTCATAATTATATCTCTAATCAGCCTTTGATGAGTCAATAATTAACGCAATCAATTAAAATAAAAAAGTTTAACGGTATTGTTTAAAACAAACGAAGTTCTTAAACAAAATAATTTTAAACATCAAATAAAAATTTTACTCTTCAAAAAAATAAGAAAGTTAAAACGATCTCTGAGTCGCAATTGTGGCAAACAATGGCAAACATAGGTAAGACCATTTTCTGTGCACTCTTCATGAGCCCACTGTTTGCAAGTAGTGCATTGAATCCATTTTTCTCCGGATCTGCTGTCTGAATATGATGACAAACAAACAAGACATTCTTCCTCTTCTGATGACATTTCCGCCTTTGTATATAAAACTAAAACTTTCAATAAACGCGTTCCTGTGAACATTTAAAAATTGAATTTTTTCTCCGAGCCAAAGGTTCAGATTCAGACATGTTGATATCGTTTTTCCTTCTGAGATGTGGCCGTTTATTACCATATGTCACAGTAATGCACAGTGGTTGATATTGACTCATTCCATGCATTAAACATGCCCTTTTTGTATGTAAAAAGGTGTCAAGTCGGTAGTTGGAAGCCGTAGAGTACCGTTGACTCAGTTTGATTTTAATTTCTATGACTTGATTGATTTAATTTAATTTCTATGGGATATTCCGTTGGTTTGGCTTCTAGAAATAGTATAGGAGGAAAGAAAATGGAAATGATGTAGGAGCCGAGGAAAGCTAAAACTCACCTATCACGGCCAGATTAGCCACAAACCAGCGCAACCCTAGGACTGAAAGAAAAATTAAAGAATGAAAGAGTCTTCCTCCTGGTTCCGGTTTCATAACTCATTAAATTGGCACGTGCCGCTATCTAAGCTTAAGGTAGGCGGAGATACTGATTTTGACATGGAGCGACTACCGTCATACCTCCAGAACCCAGAGAAAGCCAGACCTTATTTTTTTTTATACTACGTCGAGAGGCATACAAGCATTCGGCCCACCTGATGTAATGCGGGTACCGTAGCCTATTAACGCTTGCGATATATTAAGTATCACTCGCTCGATGCCTCCTCTGCTGTTTACACAGCAACTCCTTGGGAGTTTACTGGTGACCTCACTCACACGCGGGAACACAACAACCCTCTAGTGAGTTATTATTTGGCTGCGGTTTTCTGTGAGGTGGAGGTACTTTGCCAGACGGGCTGCTTTGATGCACCCTACCTCTCTTTAGACCTTTCTTAGGGTAGGTCACGCATCTATTGAAATATAATTTCTTGAACTTGCGTGTTTCATCACGATGTTTTTCATCATCGTTCGGCGATGATGAAAAACATCGTGATGAAACACGCAAGTGATAATTACAAATATGTACATAAATCCGAAAACAAATATTTAGTGTTTTTTCCAGAATTCAAACCGGGGACCTGTTACTCAACCGGCCGGTTGCTTCTCCAATGGGCTATCACAGCCCATGACGAAGACACAGATATACAAGACGAAATGGAAAGGATGTAGGAACCAAGGAGAAGGTCAAGACTTACCTATCACGACCACTAGTCCCTGGAATGAAAGAAATGTAATGAAAAAAATCGGCCAAGTGCGATTCGGACTCGCGCACGAAGGGTTCCGTACCATTATCTATAAAAACGGCAAAAAAAGTGACGTTTGTTGTATGGGAGCCCCCCTTAAATATTTGTTTTATTTTAATTTAATTATTTATTCTTAAAGTGAATTTACAACTAAATATTCTGTGAATATTTCAAGCGTCTACCTGTTGCCGTTATCAATATCGAGCAAAAACGAGCAAAAAAATCACGTTTGTTGTATGGGAGCCTCCTTAAGTATTTATTTTATTCAATTTTTTTAGTATTTGTTGTTATAGCAGCAACCGAAATACATCATCTGTGAAAATTTCAACTATCTAACTATCACGGTCCATGAGATACAGCCTGGTGACAGACGGACGGACGGACAGCGGAGTCTCAGTAATAGGGTTCCGTTTTACCCTTTGGGTACGGAACCCTTAAAAAAAGAGTGTGCTTTAGACCACACAACTGAAGTAAAACTTCTTTAGCTCCATAGTGTGATACAGACAAATAGGCCTGCACTGTGGCCTCTGGCCACAACTTATATCTCCCTCTCGACTTCCGTTCGCCTCGCACGATCACACTTTTCGTAACGCTCTCATCTCTGATTCACCAGGTTGCTCCCCAAGTCAAGCGTGCGTAAAGAACTTTTACTTTAAAAATGAAAGACAGTCTTCTTTCTAGTGTCATCCCATTTCCTAATTCGAGAAAACTGTGGAAGCCTAAGACTCACCTACCAGTCTGCCTGTGTACTATCAGAAAGTATCAAGAGCCATAAGAATCAAACAAGCATGAAAAAAGGTATGAATGTTAAAAAGAAATTGGTTGTCTGTCTGTAAAAAGAAGTCGGTTTACGGACGATAATTTTACGTGATAACGTCATAACATAAGAAAACATTCAACAGTTGACGAAACAGTTCACGTGTAGGTTGTGTGCTGCTGCTGTCTCTCTTCTACTCAGACGCATCGGCCAATGGAGTGGAAGAGAGATAGATGCGTCACAAGCCGAACGCTTAGGCCGGTCGTGCCTCTCTATCGCTTGTTCCGCGCTCTCGCTTGCACGCTCGGCTCAGGCGGAACGTGACACTATTTCGTGCGTGCAACCGGTGTTCATCGATTTATAAGACGTTATCACGTCAAAAAAGCGAGTGAGTTGTTTAAGTGCAGAGTCAAGTGGCGCTTTCTCACACTACCTAGTGAAATGAAGCTTTTGGAAAGAAAGAAGGAACATTTATTTTGCTGCAAAACTATAAATAAATAAATATTGCCGGACAAATTACACAGCGCTACTTAGCCCCAAAGTAAGCAAAGCTTGTGTCAAGGGTAGTAGACAACTGATAAACATACCTAAATCCATTTTTTTTTTATAAATACATACTTATGATACATAGAAAACACCCAGTACAAGACAAACAGACATGTTCATGCATACAAATATGTTTGTCCTGTGTGGGAATCGAACCTACGAGCGTTGGTGTCAACGAGCGTCGGTTGCTAACATTGTTTAGAAATACTTTTACCTATAAGTTAGAAAACCTTCATTGAACAGTGTTATGCTGGTGTTATGGCATCAATGACGTCCCCGTCTCAACATTACTGTCGCAACATTGATGCGCATCAGGACATTCACCAATTTAAGAAAATATGTGATTTTTGGGAACACCGTTCCTATATGAAATCTATATATTTGTCTCTGTGTGTGTCTGTCGCTTTTTTTCGAATATTCGAATTTTGACTTGAGATTCGGATTCAGCATAAAAAAGTAGAATAGGAATGTCTCAAAAACCCAATCTCCTATCTCTTAAGGAACATGGTCAAAATGACCGACAAATTAAAAAAAAAAATTGAATTCTTATTTCAGATTCGAAAAGTAATTTAAAAAGTAAAATAGGAATGTTTTAAAAACCAATATCATATTTCTTAAGAAACATGGTCAAAATGGCCGACAAAGTTTTAAAAAAAATAATTAAATCGTTATATAATTGACGAGCCAGGTGTTCCTCTGGCAATGCAAGCTTGCGCATTCTCAACTGGCTTGGCGAGGATTTCTTCCGAAGGCCGAGGCCATGTTTCTTAAGAAATATGATATTGGTTTTTAAGACATTACTATTCTACTTTTTAATTTACTTTTCGAATCTGAAATAAAAATTCAATTTTTTTTTTATTTTGACCATGTTCCTAAAAAAAAAGGTTGGTTTTTCAGACATTCCTATTCTACTTTTTTATGCTGAATCCGAATCTGAAGTCAAAATTCGAATATTCGAAAAAAAGCGACAGACACACACAGCCAAACATAGATTTCATATAGGAACGTGTTCCTGAAAATATTTGTATTTAAATCAGATATACAAATCTGAAGTTCCAATTAAAAAAAACGAACATCAATGAGTAAAAATAGAGATACGTTAAAAAATGTCCCTTTAACCTTTAATAACTCCAGTTAACCTGGCTGGGTTGTCAACGAGCCGCCCACGCCAACACTGTCTATTGATACCATCTGGCACACTGACATTTTGGTATCGAACTGACGTGACCAAACAATACATAAATATGCATTGATGGAATGGTCCATTGAATGGCACGGGCCATACTCAAAGTTTCTAGAAACTGCCGCTTATAATAGAAGAAATAGAAAACTACTTACAAAATTTGAATATTTTTGAAGTAAAACTTCTTAACGCACGCTTGACTTGGGGAGTAAGCTGGTGAATGCGTGACTCTGATTGCGTGACAAACATTTAATTACTAGCCAATTCGTATTGTATTATATATTGCAAAGAGTCAAGTGCAATAGATTCTACGTGTGCATCTCATCTGAAGATACGGAATCTTTGCACTCGATGGATAATCGCATGATTTGACGGAAGACTAGAACCAACCGAGTGTAAAGTTTTGTCGTAAAATTATAGCAACAGATGCAGGCTATTATTGCCTGTCTGTAATATTACCAAAGATTATGAAACATGGGTGTATGTATGTGTCTCAGAAATCTGTGGAGCAAGCAGTGGCCAAATTTCCAATAGAAACAGTGCGTAAATCCATAGATTGTAGCTAGACAGATTAAAGGCCTGTATCAAAGCCAAACGTGGCCATTTCGAATAGAATCTTTTTTTTTATGTTCTGCTGAGACTTTCATAAATATGTACATATAAATTAAGATTACATTACTTCAAAAAATAAATGCATATTCATTTGTAACAGAACTTATGGCCGTACTAGATAGTATGTTAAGGTTTGTTGAGAGAGTATGACTGCTCTTAAATTGTATTGAAATTTTCTGATATATCATATAATTCTGTACATTTACTATTTTTTAAAGCATATACCCTCATAGTTTATAAATTTTTGTATACGTCGAAATCATTGTAAAAGTATCCAGTCTTCTTTAAGGACCTCTTAATTCACCGCCTCGCTGATCAATAATTACAAACAACAAAAGGAAGTAAGAAGATGCGGTCTGGGTTGTATAGTGGATGCCTTATTAGTTTTGAATTTGAAGCCTTCAAATACGTTGCCGTTACAAGAGCTGTGAATGTTAGAGAAGCGAGTGAAGTGTGTAAGCACCGCGTCTTATGGCTCTCGGTTCTCTCTGCCTACCCCGCAAGGGACCTGGCATGAAGATATACATACAGATATAAAATTGTCTCAAAAATAATTTTAAGTTTTCGCAAGTTGCATATTTGTCATCCGAGAAAAAATTAACTATCGACAAAAGCTGTAAGGATTTCGTTTAAGCCTTGTGGGACCCAAAAACACAGTTTTATAACCCGTTAAGTTTTATTAATCCATCTATTATAATATGTGTTATCTAAAGTGATTTCGCTATTACATTACATAAGTTAATCACTAAGTTTTGATTAATAAATTGTTGTTAATACTTCATTAATCACTTCATCGTTAGGCCAGGAGACAATGTTTCTTTGTGGTGAATGTTATCGACGCATCAACGTAGTTTGAAATGAAGAGAATTCTACGTTCGGCGCGTAATTCGTGTTTTCGTGAATGATTTTTTTGAAGTAAAACTTCTTTACGCACGCTTAACTTGGGGAGTAAGCTGGTGAATGCGTGGCGTTTGATTATTATTTAAAAATTAACATTAAAATCCTTCGCTATCAGCCTGTCTTCATGACTTTGTTTCTTAATTCGTGTTTTTCTTTTTATACTACGTCGGGAGGCATTTATTTATTTATTTATTTATTTATTGGAAGACCAACAGCTGTATTGACATATTATATAACACATGTAGCAAAAGAGAGCCAATTACAGGTCCACACAAATATAAAACAATATAAAATTATAAAGGTAAATAACACTCAATGGGAACACTTTACAGGATTTGCTTTAACTTACATTATTAAAAAACAACTGTGTAAGTTTGCGCCTCGCTGTTTCGCAGCTGGTATTAAATAAATCTAAGTCTAAAGTATTTGAAATTTTGTTAAAATTTGTACTCGCTCGCACTAGAAATGTGTTTTGTCTGTAGTTAGTTGCACAGTATGGAACGCTCATAGTGGTATGTAGTCTGCGGGATCTGGAGGGAACTCGGATGGAAATAAGGGACAGAAGTTCGGAACAGTCTACGGAGCCAGATGCTATTTTTAGCAGAAACAGTAGGTCGCTGATTTCCCGTCTTTTTTCCAGTGGTAGCAAATGATGTTTCTTACACAACCTATCGTAATCAATAGAACTATAATGCTCACCGGTTCGGTAACACAAGAAACGCAGGAACCTCTTTTGTATACTTTCTAAGCGGGAAATATATATGTCATATCTGGGATTCCAAATTTGCGAAGCATATTCCAAGTTACTTCGGACTAACGTGCAATAAAGTATTTTTAATGTCTTAGCCTTAGTGAAATTCTTTGATACACGCTTAACAAAGCCAAGAGCCTTAGAAGCTTTGCAGACAATGTTGTTAATATGGCTATCGAATAATAATTTTGAGTCGTGAAATACACCGAGATCACGCACTAGAGATTCGCGATGCAATTTTACGCCTTTCAGCAAATAGTCAAAGGTTATCAAGTTACGTTTTCTGCTATACGTTATTATACTACATTTACTGGGGTTGAGGTCTAGGTGATTTTTAATACAGTAGTCCTGAAGCCTTAGAAGATCAGACTGCATTGCCTCTGCGTCAGTTATGGAAGAGATAGCAGAGTAAATTTTCATGTCGTCTGCGAAACAAAGTAGACTGGAAGACTGAAAACAGTTTTCAATGTCGTTCACGAATATGACGAACAATAGGGGTCCCAGCAAGGATCCCTGCGGGACCCCGCTAGGGACCGTAACCCACCTGGAAATATAATTATTGACTACTACTGCTTGTGTGCGTTTGTCAATATACGACGCAAACCATCTAAGAAGGTCTCCACTTATGCCCAATTGAAAAAGCTTTTGCAAAAGTAAATTATGTTGGATACGATCAAATGCCTTACTATAATCTGTATAAATTACATCTACTTGATGGCCGGTATCCATGGACTTAGTGAGAAAGGAATTAAGTAAGACAAGATTCGAGACGGTGGAGCGACGTTTCAAAAAACCGTGCTGAACATTACTTAACAAATGTTTGATTGCAGGATAAACTTGATTGTAGACCACCTTCTCGAAGACTTTGGAGACAATACACAATTTGGATATCGGGCGGTAGTTAGACACATCCGTCTTGGGCCCCTTTTTGTGAACTGGGGTGATATAGGCACGTTTCCATATTGTAGGAACGGTACCTACGGTCAAAGATTGATTGAACAAAATGTGTAAAGGCATTGCAATGGTTTTAGCACATTTAATTAAAAACAGAGCAGGAAGTTTATCAGGACCTGCCGATTTGGATGGATCAAGTTTGAGAAGAAGATTGACAACAGTATCAATATCAACCTGAACAGAGGAGATGTTAGCGGCAGTTGAGTGTGCACTATTGGGTGACGAGATACTCGTAACATCGACGTCAGTACTAGAAGTACCAAGGAAGGTCGAATAAAAATAATCTGAAAACGCGTTACATATAGATTCACCATCATTGACAACAACGTTATTAAAATTTACGCTGCTAGGTATAGCATTATCTTTACATTTAGTTTTGACAAATGACCAAAAATTTTTAGGATTCAGTTCAATAGATTTTTCTACAGAGGCAATGTAACTATCGTAACACGCCTTTTCCATTAATTTGACTCTTTGGCGTAATAATTGAAATGACATTTCGTCTGACCGATTACCATAGATTTTGAATTTTTTGAAATATTTCGACTTCTCTTTAATAGCTTTTCTTAAAGCCGGAGAGTACCATATGGGGTATTGATGACAGGTGACTAGTTTGGAGGGTATGTATTTATCTCGAAGCGTTTCAAATACGCATACAAGCATACGTCCCGCCTGATGTAAAGCGGGTACCGTAGCCTATTAACGCTTGTAACATACATCACTCGCGCGATGCCTCCTCTGCTGCTTACACAGCAACTCCTTAGGAGCTTACTGGTGACCACACTCACTCGCAGGAACACAACAACCCTCTAGGGAGTTGTTATTTGGCTGCGGTTTTCTGTGAGGTGGAGGTACTTCCCCAGACGGGCTGCTTTGGTGCCCACTACCTCTCTTAAAACATCTAGACCAAGACAAACAGACGTGTTCATTCATGCACACAAATGTTTGTCTTGTATGGGAATCGAACCCACGAGCGTTAGTGTCAAAGTCGGGTCTTTCACGACTGAGCCACTGAGCTCGTCAAAATGGTTCATGTAGCTTTATTGCTGGTGTGATAATAAATAAAAAAGTTGCAAAAAAACTTTTAAATAAAATTAATTTTTCATAAACTTCATTAAAAACGATGAGAATTAGACGTCCATGAAGTCAATTTTCGTTTTTAATTAATTTTTCATTTATTGCGTTCTTATTAGATCCATAAAGTGTGTATGAAATAAATTTTGAATGTATAGAAAACTTATAGCTTTAGGTACACACACACAAAATTGGGTGATTTGTTATACCCCAAGGCTGGCACTCACACAAGATATTTCATGATAAAAGAAGGATAAAAATCATTTATTTGGTATTAGGCCCTCAGGGGCACTTTTTACATTCTTTAAATGAAATCATATTGTATCTTATTAATTTTTCATTGCTTTAATCTCTCTTTTTTAATCTACCAGCATTTATACCAGCAACTATTTTTTCTTTTCTTTTTATTCTTTCGTAAAATACATTTCTTTTGCCGAAACAAAATGTACACACTCTCTTGGGCTACAACTTATATCTTCATACAATAAGCCTCTTTAAGAACATGGTAATCGAACCTACGACTAACGACTAGGTCACTGGGTCACCGGTGCCATCTGATCGTAAAATTGGATCCCATTGTTCGGTGGTTAGTGTGGGCGATTTCCTGGTACAGGTACATTGGTTTATTTTTTTCCTTGTGTACCATCACTATTGCTTTTTTCGCTTAAACTAAGAAGAACCTCAACTGGCAACACATTTACGTTTTTGACGTGCCCATTTTATCAACAATACTCAGAAATCGCTTACACATTATTTATTGATGGGCTCGGTGACGTGCTCGGTGTTAGTGATGCTACACCAAAGCTCGTGGGTTCGATTCCCACACAGTACAAACGGTCGGTTTGTCTTGGTCTGGGTGGTATTAACAGAAAACCACGGCCAAATAATAACTCCTTGGAGGGTTGCTATGTTCCTGTTCCTCCTAAGGAGTTGCTGTGTTAGCAGCAGAAGAGGCATCGCGCGAGTGATAAGTTTAATGTGTTGCAAGGGCTCATAGTCTACGATAACCGCTTTACATCAGGTGGGCCGTAAGCTTGTATGCCTCCCGACGTAGATAAAAAAAATGACGACCCCGTGGTGGAGTGGTTAGCAATGACTACTTTAACACCAAGGGTTATGGGTTCGATTAATAGAAAATAACCGTACAGTGCAGCTTATGGCGGGCTGTTATATCTCACCCTTCAACTCGGAACACAGCTATATAACTATAGCTGCTTGGCGGTAGAAATACTACCGGAGCAGCCATGGCAGCGTCGGCATGTTGCATTTAGTAACAGTAGTGGGTGGGTGCCGGCCGCCGCTAGGCCGCATGAACTAATTGGTTGCGGAAGCACACAAAGCAGGTTAGATCAAATTGCATGTAAATTCGACTTTCGCAAAATAACGCCTGAATCTATTAATGTTACTCATGAGCCAGTCACTTGAAACAAAGGGCCGCTCGTCGCGCAGCTAAGCGAAGCTCGCGGATATGTCACACTTCCGTGGACTCGCGCGTCGAATGTTTGTGTGTACATATCATGACGTCTGTCTCCCATTGGGATTCGCGGAGACTATTGAACGCCAAGTGCACCCATGCAAACATACCCCTCTCACGTTTTGGGTACTTATGATTTTTTTTCCGTTTTTCAACACATTTTGATCACACCAATTTGATCTCTATATCAGTGTGTCTAGGGCGGCCCCTACCGATTCACTCTTGCCTGATACACTTCTTTCGTTTGTGTTTTTTTTTGTGTTTTTTGTGTTTTTTTATTGTTTTTTTTGTGTTTTTTTTTTCTCTTTTGTTTAAATATTTTTTGTACCAAATTAGTATTGTTTGTAAACATGCCACAGTTAAGACTTGAGAGGAGCGGCTTTATCCCTAGTACAGGTTTTTATAAACTTAATTGGATAAAGCCCACATTTATTTGTTAAAGAACTTGTAAATACCAATAAATCATTTGTATTTGTATTTCGTAAGTGTCATTCAATCTTTCTAAATGACCAAACCATCTCGGCATAACATTTCATATTTTTTCACTACATCATCTTTCATTCCACATTGTTCTCGGAACGTGATATTTATTACTCTATCAATCATACTGTGGTGGTGAACAAATGTTTCACGACACGACTGGCGTGTCAAATGGCGCATTGGTTAAAATGTTCTCTCATTGGTCAGTAGCCTCGACGAGATATTTAAGCGCTAAGATGAGATATTTCAGCGGTAAAACACAACGTTTTTGTGAGCGCGGTGGTGCCTTCATGCGTCAAGTCAAATGGTTTATTATTATTATTATTATAACTTCACGCCAAATCCCTTGCGGGGTAGGCAGAGAGAATCGAGCGCCACGTGACTCGATCCTTACATATCTCACTCGTCTCTTTAACATTCATTGCTCTTCTCATGCACGTTCGCCGGTTTCTAGGGCTCCTGACATCACCTTCTGATAGAACATGACCAATTTGGTCATGGTAGGTAAGTCTTGGCCTTCCCCGGCTCCTACATCCTTCCACTTTTGTAGTGTATATCTGCTTCGTCATTCTTTCATCTTGCATTCTTTCTACATGTCCGAACCATCGGAGCATGCCTCTTCTTATTTTAACACCGACGCTCTCTTTCAGACCAACTCTGTTTCTAACATCATCATTGCGAATACGGTCTACAAGCCTTACGCCACAAATTTTGCGCAGCGCTCGCATTTCGACCGCGTTTATTCTACTTTCATGCTCTTTCTGCCATACCCAGCTCTCGCTTCCATAAGTTAGCGTTGGGACCAACACTGCATTGTGTATAGCGACTTGTGCCTTCTGGCTCAGGATTTTACTGCCAAGAAGTTTTCCCAACGCTCCATTCACACTATTCCCAGCACTCACTCGTCTTTCCACATCTGTGGTGTACCTTCCATCGCTGCTGAAAGCGCATCCAAGATATACAAACTCATCCACTTGTTCCAACACTTCATCATCAATCGTAATCCTTACATTAGTTCTGGATTCTTCTCTTTCAAATACCATTATCTTTGTTTTCTTCGCATTCAGTAGTAAGCCTTTCTCCATACATTCATCTTTCATCGTTGTGACCAGTGTTTGCAGTTCAGATGGTGTATCTGCTAATAGCACGGCATCGTCTGCATACAGCAGACAGTTCACCACTAGGTCACCCATGCGCAATCCCACATTCGTTGACCTTATTCTCTGCAGACAACTATCGAGATACAGGATAAACAGCTTAGCAGATAGCATGCAACCCTGTTTGACACCAATTCTGACATCAAACCAGGGTGACATGCCACCATCTATCCGCACACATGCTGAGCAATCCTTGTAAATGGACGGCACAGTACGGAGCAGTGAACCGTCAATCCCATATCTCGGCAATATGTCCCACAGTTCCTTTCGCACAACCCTATCAAAGGCTTTCTCAAGATCCACAAAACCGCAGAAAACCTTCTGGTCTATGGCCAGATGCTTCTCTACGATATTGCGGAGCGAGAAAACTTGATCCGTACATCCCCTTCCATTTCGGAAACCTCCTTGTGCGTCCCACAATGGTTTATTAGTTTGTGTATTTAGCATAAGCGTCGCTGCTCAAATACGGATTGGAGAAGAAGAGTATTTTTAAACTGTCCGAAGGTCACTGACTTGGCTTAACACTGTCATCTAACGTTGACAACAGTAGGCCGATTCTACTAAAAAACTGCAACTGCAATGCAGCGCGGCGTGTGTCGAAATGCGTACATTTTGGAGTTTCGTTAAACGTCACTGCTGTCAGATCGCTTGAAGAAACGTTTCTTAGTAGAATCGGCCTACAGGGATTTTAAACGAATTAGAGATATACCAACCCGTTATGTTTCACGCTGCTGTAATAATCTACTAGCACACTCCACACATCTAACCAGAACAACACGTATAACTTCACGCCAAATCCCTTGCGGGGTAGGCAGAGAGAACCGTGCACCACGTTTTTTTTATATTTTATATATACTACGTCGGGAGGTAGTATACAAGCATACGGTCCACCTGATGTAAAGTAGTTACCGTAGGCTATCAACACATGCAATACATTCAGGAGCGAGGATTCACAGGAGCTTACTGGAGACCTCACTCACACGCAGAAACACAACAACCCCATAGGGTGTTGTTATTTCTGATGCGTACTACCTCTCCTAAAAGCACCCAGACAAGACAAACTGACATGTTTATGCACACAAATGTTTGTCCTGTGTGGGAATCTAACCCACGAGCGTAGGTGTCAAAGTCGCGTAACAGCGCGTTTCACCACTGTGCCACCGAGCTCATCACAACGTATTCTTCAAGTGTTAAACTCCATACAAATCCCTTCATCTATGAGAGAGTCACAAATATACATAAATTACTAATTTTCCTATTTATAATATTGAGTTGAAGCAATGAGGAGTTCAATGGCGTTATATATGGTAATGCAGGTTAAGCAACATAAGTATGCTTGTATGCTTGTGGGTCACCCGATGTTGTATAAAAAAAAATAACCTGAACATTTCATTTTGTTCCTGCGAGTGAGGTAGATCGCCAATGAAATTCCTGAGGACTTGAGCATTAATATCAGGAAGTCCATATGATCGTTTAACGCGTAAAATAAATCATTGTGAGATCGCCAAATCGATTTAGATAATAGTTCTATGGGCCAAAGAAATATTGAATACGTAATATTATTGAATTGAATTAAGATTTCATAAAGGCAAAAGCTTTTATGCTCTGAAAACTCATCGTGACCTAGCGGCGAATAGAAGAACTAAAGTCCCTATTGTTGTTACATTGCAGTTTTTTCTCCGTCGAACTAGCGACATCTAGCACTGACTAAAGTAAACTAAAGTGCTAGCCGACTAAAGCTGTTTTACCGATATGATAGGCGTGGTATCTAATCATTCTGTCATTTAATTGACACAACTACGCAAATGTTTCTAGCACATAAAGTTTACGATTTAATGGGGATAATTTGCGGCACGTAGTTAATTGCAATATTTTTACGGCAATAAGGTGGCTAAAGACTGCCTAATGATAAGAAGTTGTCATAGCTTATGTCTCGTACACTGTAACAAGGATGATCGTCATCGATTCAAATGAGATCGATTTTGAAGACAAAATATCGGGTAGGCTGTATTAGGGGTGCAGCCGCATAGGAGTACGTGAAACCTTTTGTGTTGAAGAATACTGTTTCATAAATTTTGTATTGATAAAAATATGTCACGCTGAATACGGTAAAAGGGGCTGCTCGAGGAGCAATGGCACGCCAATTTCGGTCGTTATATCGTACGCGTTGTCGTCATAGTACCTATATGTATGTATATCTTCACGCCAGGTCCCTTGCGGGTTAGGCAGAGAAAACCGAGCACCATAAGACGCGGTCCTTAAGTCCTTTGCTTGGTACCTATATGTTAGGTATCTATATAAAATAACATTTGTACCAAATACTACACTGTTTTAATTGTTTTAAATCTAATATCGTCTTACCTCATATGTTCACCCTCTTATTTCCATGTAGGTAGACCAATCGCCATGATACTTGTCTCGCTTGATCGGCCTTTTATACCCTTCAGCTGAAAACAGTATACATAAATCTATATAAAAAATATATTTGTTCCCGGTTCACCTGGAATTAGAGACTCCTATATAAGTAACTTTTTACGAGTATGTCTTTAGATACAGATATCTGTCAATCAAGTTGCTTAATATCGTACACCATTATTGGAATGAATCGTATTTTGTAACCCAGTTTATTTTTGTAAAAGCAACTGTATATACAATATATATACTATATATACAACTCGCCTGATGTAAAGCGGCTATCATAGCCAAAAAACATTAGATCGATAACTTTTTAGGAGGTTACTGGTAATTATTATAGTATTAAAAACTATTTTATAGCGTAAACTAACTAAAACTTATGACATGTAATGTGGTAATCCAAATTTTTATTTATGGCAACACACCAAGCGTCATTTTGTCATTCGCTCTAACTTCATTTCAACAAGAGTGTTCACTGTTCATTCAAACGGAACGAGAAAATAAAACGAAACTTTATTGTTGTACTGAGTGGCCGGTAGACCGTTTATTTTGTGAGATTTTGTTCTAAACATGATTTATTTAACTTTTATTCTGTGTTTTGCTGTGACCGGTGAGTTAAAAATACATTTTACATATTTAGATCTTAATTATTGTCCATAGCCGCGTACTTTAATGCAATATTGTCGATGTACTCATCTCAAATGATTAACAAGATTCTGTTGATTCTTGCTTGTAATTGATAAAGGCACGCCCTGTTTGCATTACAATACTACAGTTTATATATACATATCTGAACTATATGCGGCAACAGCGTATAAAACATACAGAATTATTCGAAAGTATTTCCATGAGTCGCTTCTACAATATGCATTTTAAGTAACAATAACTTCACAGTTACTTCAAAAGAAGACATAAATGAGTATAAAAAACACATTTTACTAAACATATACGTTAAAAACCGGTTTTCACGTGCTGACATTGATTAATTGTAGGGTTTAAACAACCCTTTGTAATCGATATTTTTTTCCGCTTCATTGACTACCAACTTGCTAAGGGGAGATTCGAACTACGATAATGCAATGGATTACAATAAATTAGCTTCTGTTATAAATAAGCACCGTTTGTTAACCAATTTGTGAGCTTTTAACAAGGTTTCAATTAATGTGAATGAACTTTAATGACTCAATGTTGTCAGATTTAGTGCGTAGGTTTGTTTTTACCGGTTGATTGGTTTTCTTTTTTACAAAATTTACGGCAATTAGTATTCTGTGTATAGAGTATACACAGATTAATAATTGCCGTAAATTTTGGTTGTTTTATTGCAGTAGGTACCACTGAGTTATAGTATAGTGGAGGTGATGGGGGGTTGGAGACTTAGTGCTTAGTGGGGTTACCAGTAACCTAGCAGCTAGGAATGCAATCCTTCAGAATTCGTTTCTTGGCTGTGGTTTTTCTGTGAGGTGGAGGATCTTCCCTCGGTGGGCTGCTTTAATGTGATCTACCACTTAATATCATCCAGACCGAGACAGAAATGTACAAACACGCAAATGTTTGTTATATGCGGGGATCAAAGGATCAAACACACCGCCAAATTTAAAGATTAAACAATAGCCAAATAACAACTCTCTAGAGGTTGTTGTCTTCCTGCGTGTGAGTGAGGTTCACCAGTAAGCTCCTATGGAATTGTGTGATAGCAGCAGAGGTGGCATTGCGCGAGTGGTAATTAATGTCTAAGTATCACTCGCGCGATGTCAACTAACCAACAACAACCCTCACTGAGAGTTGTTATTTGGCTGCGGTTTTCTGTGAGGTGAAGATACTTCACCAGACGGGCTGCTTCGATGTACCCTACCTCTCTTAAAAACACCCAGACCCAAGACAAACAGACATGTGCATTTGCGCAAATGTTTGCCCTGTATGGGAATCCTACCCAGGTCAGATGTGTATAGGTTATACAAAAATATCCGGAAAGTGTTGCACCCTTAGTAAGGATTTAGTAAAGAAAACTGCAGCTGCAACCAATAGCCACTCCCTGGAGGGTTGTTGTGTTCCGGTATGTGAGTGAGGTCACCATTAAGCTCCTAGACGAGGCATCGCGCGAGTGATACTTAATATATTTCAAGCGTTAATAGGCTACGGTAACCACTTTACATCAAGTGGACCATATGCTTGTATTGTAAGAGTGCTACAAAATTTCAACCAACTTCAATATTACCCTATTAGCTTTAGTGCAGGCTTGTTTACCAGTATGGAGCATTTGAATTGTGGGGGTCAAGGTAGCACAAAATGTTCAGTGTAATATGTGTGTCACTTTTCTTGAATTTATCTGACATACTGCTATGATTTTAATATCATCATGACATGAATCTTAACATCTTTTGATTCTACCTGTGTTTTGATTGACTAGTTTGAACTAAAACCAGTTCTTATTACTTAACTGTAACTGTTAGACATAAACATCTTTTGATTCTACCTGTGTTTTGATTGACTAGTTTGAACTAAAACCATTTCGTATTACTTAACTGTAACTGTTAGACGTAAACATCTTTTGATTCTACCTGTGTTTTGATTGACTAGTTTGAACTAAAACCAGTTCTTATTACTTAACTGTAACTGTTAGATATAAACATCTTTTGATTCTACCTGTGTTTTGATTGACTAGTTTGAACTAAAACCAGTTCTTATTACTTAACTGTAACTGTTAGACATAAACATCTTTTGATTCTATCTGTGTTTTGATTGACTAGTTTGAACTAAAACCAGTTCTTATTACTTAACTGTAACTGTTAGACATAAACATCTTTTGATTCTACCCGTGTTTTGATTGACTAGTTTGAACTAAACAGGATTTTATTACTTAACTGTAACTGTTAGACATCAACATACCATTGATTCAGTTACCTGCTTTACTGTAATACTTGTTTACATAAACATTTAACAAACAAATACTTTTTTTATACAACATGGAGAGGCATACAAGCATACGGCCCACATGCTGTATATCCTACCTACTGCTAACACAACAACCTCATTAGAAGCTTACTGGTGATCTCAGTCACACTCAGGAGCACAACAACCCTCTAGGGAGTTGTTAAATGGCTGCAGTTTTCTTTGAGGTGGAGGTACTTTCCCATGTAATGGTTAAGGAAAATATGAATATTGTGAGGGAATCGAACCCACGAGCGTTGGTGTCAAAGTAATGTAACAGCGTGTTTCACCTGTGCGCCATGGAGCTCTTCAATTGTAATTAACATACTAATGATATTAATAAAGAGGTATTTATTTTATTATATATGTTATTGTTTCCTGTGAGTAACTTGCCTTCACACACAGTAAGACAACAAAGAGAATGCATTATGACTCAAAACTATGTAGAGATTATTATTCAAACCACACCTCAGTATCTTGGCAGTAACAATGTTTATTCTTCACTGTATAATTTGTATGGTGTAATTATACAGTGGTAAAGCTAGACTATGAACAGATTGGTCTCGTTTCGAATCCCTGTGTGGGCATGTACAAATAAATTTGTTGGTTTTTTTTATATATGTCGGAAGGCATTCAAGCATATGTCCCAACTGATGTAAAGCAGTTACCGTAGCTTATTAACATTTGTAATATACTAAGTATCATTCGTGCGATTCGTCCTCTGCTGTTTACACAGCAACTCATTTGGAGCTTACTGGTGCTGCTGTTATTTGCCTGTGGTTTTCTGTGAGGTGGAGGTACTTCCCCAGACGTACTGCTTCCTACCTCTCTCGTGCTCTCTTTCTGCCATACCCAGCTTTCACTTCTATAAGTTAGGGTTGGGGTATTAGTATAGATATTTATTAATATTAAGTTTTTGTTCCACAGTCCATGGACAGCGGACACCGACAATCTCCCATATTACCCAGGAGCAGATCAGGGACATTGGTGGGCAGGTAGACCTGGATTGCTCCGTGCACTATGCCAACGAATATCCTGTAATATGGGTAAGAATTAAATAGAAGTTCTTAGAAGTAGAAGTAAGTTGCGTATGCCGGTATATCGGCTTGCTAGGACTGGTAGATCTTGTAAGTTGTATTCGATCTATCTATAACTTCACGCCAAATCCCTTGCGGGGTAGGCAGAGAGAACCGAGCGACACGTGACTCGATCCTTACAAACCTCACTTGATTCTTTAACATTCATTTATGTATTTATTTATTGAACACCAACTTAATAAACATTAATACTAAATATAAGGCTCCATGACATGTACGTTCAGCTTAATGCTATTATAATTATAGGTGAAGACTGCATGCGTTTATTAAAACAACAATAAATAATATAGGATTGAAATTAAAAATTAAAAAAGGCTAGTATTGCTCCACTGAAAGCGAAAACGAAGAAAAGAGTGACCTTTTTTCATTGCTCTTATGCACGCTCGTCGGTTTCTAAAGGCTCCTGACATCACGTGATAAAACACGACCAATTTGGTCATGGTAGGTAAGTCTTGGCCTTCCTCGGCTCCTACATCCTTCTACTTTCGCGTTGTATATCTGTTTCGTCATTCTTTACTCCTGCATTCTTTCTACACATCTGGACCTACGGAGCATGCCTCTTCTTATTTTAACACCGACACTTTCAGACCAACTTTGTTTTTAACATCGTCATTGCGAATACGGTTTACACGCGTTACGCCGCAAATTTTGCACAACGCTCGCATTTCGACCGCGTTTATCCTACTTTCATGCTCTCTTTGCCACACCCAGCTCTTACTAGCACTGCATTGTGTATAGCGTGCTGGGCCTTCTGGTTCAAGCTTTTGCTGCCCAGAAGTTTTTCCAAAGCTCCATGCACACTATTTCCAGCACTCACTTGTCTTTTTACATCGGTTGTGTATCTTCCATCCCTGCTGAAAGCGCATCCAAGATATA
The DNA here is from genome assembly GCA_947507595.1 of Pyralis farinalis. Taxonomy (NCBI): domain Eukaryota; kingdom Metazoa; phylum Arthropoda; class Insecta; order Lepidoptera; family Pyralidae; genus Pyralis; species Pyralis farinalis. Next base: position 8,549,013 of record OX382263.1, read on the forward strand.
CAATCTCATCCACTTGTTTTGAACCGTAATTCAATCCAATTATATTTCATTCTATAATAAATTTCCTGAAACAATTCTGTTATTTCCTGACAATTCAAAAGGCACATCAAAAATACTCTCTGTAAAAAGGCTTATTATGGTATTGATGAATATGTTGCTGGTAAAGACGCCTGGAAATAATTCAACACAATCAATCATTTCTTAATAATCTTCAATCCTCAATAGAGGTAGGGCGCATCAAAGCAGGCCATCTAGATAAGTACCTCCACCTCACAGAAAATCGCAGCCAAATAACTCCCTAGAAGGGTGTTGTGTTCCTTCGTGTGAGTGAGTACCACCACCAGTAAGCTCCTAAGGAGTTGCTGTATTAGTAGCAGAGGTGTCATAGTGCGAGTGCTACTTAATGTGTTGCAAGCGTTGATAGGCTACGGTAACCGCATTACATCAGGTGGGCCACATGTAGGCCTCTCAATGTTTAATAAAAAAAAAGTTCAATTCCCCGTCTTGGGAAGCACCTCCACCTCACAGAAACCGCAGCCAAATAACAACTCTCCAGCGGGTTGTTGTGTCCCCACGTGTGTGTGAGGTCACCGCTTCTATGGAGTTGCTGTGATAGCAGCAGAGGTGGCATCGCGCAAGTGATACTTAATATCTAAGTATCACTCGCGCGATGTCAACTAACCAACAACAACCCTCCCAGAGAGTTGTTATTTGGCTGCGGTTTTCTGTGAGGTGGAGGTATTTCCCCAGACGAGCTGCTTCAATGTGCCCTACCTTAAAAACACCCAGACCAAGACAGACATGTGCCTGTGCCCAAATATTTGTCCTGTATGGGAATCGAACCCACGAGCGTTGGCGACAGTCGTGTTATTAACCGCTGCCCCACGGAACTCGTCAATAATAAACATATTTACAAACGAAACGTCCAGAGTACGTTCGTGTAGAGAATCGTTATGGTACTTCGTAATTTGAATTGACTGTAACTAGCGATGAGCTTTGAATTCGATCGCCCGTATGTCTTTCAATGATTACAGAGCGTGAACTTTGCCTACATTAAATATACCATACAATTCTCTCCCCCTCAAGAACAAGTCAACCGTTGTATTTAATAGGCGATAGGTCCATTCAATTCGTGGGGTCTATAATTTTTATTGTGTCCCTTTGTCAGTATGTTTGTTCAATCTATGAATCACTGTTTTTTAAATTGTATCTTGATTTTAGCTTCGTTGGTACACTTGAATACAAATCAAGCGTAATATATGTATCTTGTTCTTTTTGACGAGCTCCGTGGCGGAGTGTTCGATTCCCACGCAGGGTAAACATTTGTGTGCGTGAAACTTCACAGAAAACCGCGGCCAAATGACACGTCTCTTGAGAGTTGTTGTGTTCCTGCGTGTGAGTGAGGTCTCCAGTAAGCTCCTAAGGAGTTGCTGTGTTAGCAGCAGAGGTGGCATCGCGAGTGATACTTAGAGTATTGCAAGCGTTTACAGGCTACGGTGACTGCTTTACACCAGGTGGGTCGTATGCTTGTATGGCTCCCGACGTTGTATAAAAAAATATCAGTCCTCCCCTCTAGAATGCCATTCCCTCTAAATAACATTGATATTTGAAAAAGAAAATAACTTTGATACGTAAATAAAAATGCAGTCTCATTACTTTTCTGCCACACCTCGTACGTTACGAAATCGAAATCTTTTCAATGCACTTTTCAATGAAATCACTTTGATTCGATCATTTGATGCACGAATCCTTGCAAATTACTTATCAAACTGAAATAATATCAAAAACTCTGGTCTGCAATCCCTTCGAGCAGTGACTGAAATCAAACTTCTAAGTCATCGCAATCAAAAATAGAAATTAAAACTTATAGGGAGTAAAGAAAAGACATGAAAGTTGTAACAAAGAAAGAGACATATGTCATAGATACAAAAAATCAATCATACCAGACCACTCAGAAAGTATTGCGAAAAAAGTTTTTATGTATGAGTGACCGGCTAGTTATTATCTATTTTGAAAATATTATTCATAAGTAAAAATTGGTACGTTCCAATTTCAAAATGCCGCAGTAACAAAATGTCTATAGCTCAGCTACTTGTTTTGTCCTGTTGAACAAAACGCTGATTATTCTGCTACAGCCACAGACCAATCGCGAAAAGTAGGGGGTAAATGGATGAGTGAATTAAATGTATCATTCAAAGTCATAAAGTGCCTACTATAAATAGGTACATTGATGGATATGGAGTGTTACAATTGAGGAAATAATAATAATAAATTATATACTCATTGTCTATAAAAACTCGAGGATATTTTGTGGTCATGACAAAATCATAAAAAATATATGCCATCCAGCGTATCAAAAGATAGACACGTTATACACCAACATTATTGTATTTTTAAATGGCGCAAGTACTACTATATCTACGTACAGTTATTTATTATGACACTTGGCTCTAACTAAGAGACAAATGATAGAGAATACCTGTCGTTAGAAAGAGATGAATATATATCTTAATACATTTATGCTTTGTGGCGAAGTACGTATAGACGAGACGCGAGAGCGTGGCCAACTGAAAGCGAGTTGGGCAATTACCTTACTTTCGTATTGCCGTTCTAGAGCGTGTACGACGTATCGAGCGTGCTCCGTAGGTTCAGACGTGTAGAAAGAATTACGAAACAGATATACAACGCGAAAGTATGTAGGAGCCGAGGAAAGCCAAGACTTACCTACCAAATTGATCGTGTTTTATCAGAAGGCGATGTCAGGAGCCTTAGAAACCGGCCCATGTAACATTAATTGCTCTTCTTATGGCAATAGCATAAGAAGAGCAATGAATGTTAGAGAAGCGAGTGAGGTTTTTAAGGATCGAGTCATGTGGCGCTCGGTCAGAGGCCAGCCAGAGGGTCTACCCCGCAAGGGATTTGGCGTGAAGTTATAGATAGATAGAGTATTCGATTTCATTTGTCATTCTTTTTTTCTAATAATATTTCAAGATTGCTTCCTAAACTGCCAATAATTAGATGACTTGTCATATTTCATGTATCACGAAAACTGCTTTAACGATTTGGGTAAAATTTTGTAAATAAGGTTTCGCTTTTTAAGTTCATCTATGTTTTTTTTTAAAAACGCAATTTTACAAAAATAAAAATTGGAACTACATCGTGATTCTTCAAAATGGGCGTGAAGATGTTTTTTTCACAGAGCCAACGCACGAGTGACACCTCTGCTGCTGCAACTGTTTGTAGGCTACGGTAACACCTTATCTCACATTTGTATGCATATAAGTTCTTCTTCTTCCTAGCATTTTCCCGTTTCCTTATCCATTAGGATTGACGGTGTCCGCTACCTAAGCCTAAGGATTTGGAGAAGATTCTGAGTTTAACATGGGACGACTCAGACCTCCACAACCCAGAGGGAAAACAGAGCTTGTATGCATCTTACTTAGTGGTAGTGGGTAGTGGTAGGTAGTGGTGGTCTATACATATAAATAAAATTGAAGTGTCTGTCCAATCCAACTAAGTTAAAAGTTAAAAATGCGTATTTTTTGTTAACTTTTTGTCTGTCTGTCTGTTTGTTTGTCCGGGCTAATCTTCGAAATGGCTGAACCGATTTTAACGGGACTTTCACTGGTAGGTAGAGGACTGTTCAGAGCAGAATATAGGGTACTTTTTATTTCGTAAATATTTAGGATTCCTGCGTAAAAAATGAAAAACTGGTAAAATTAGGGGGAAATATCTTCCCCTTCGGGGGACTTTGTAATTTTGTTTTTATTATTTTCATAGAATATGTATTTTTTGTAACATAAAATAACTACGCATTTTTTATGTAATATAAATAAAATACATATACGTTGCCTCCCGTAAAAGTCAATAGATGACGCTGTATGAAAATTGAATCGCTCTATGGTTGCATCTACGACACTGAACTTTATTTTTTTTTAAACAGAAACAATTTCATGTCTACAGTGAAATAAAGGCTACTAAAAGCCTAAATCTCATGCGTGCGAAGCCGCGGGCTTCTGCTAGTAATTACTAAATTACACCAACCCTAACTCATCCCATACTCCACCACGGCGGAGGCCAGTGTTCTCAAGTCGCCCGAAGGCCACTGAGCTTAATGACTGTCATCTATCGACAACAGCCGAGACCGACGGCTCAACGTGCCCTCCAAAGCACGCAGAAGCTCGATATAGAAGATTATGTTAATTCCCCCATGTTTTATTTTCAGGTCAAATACGATCGCTTGAAGACCACAGAATCTATTCCTCTGTCGACAAATGCTGCTCTCATTATCAGGGATTCGAGATTTTCACTGAGATATGATGAGGCAACCGCTACATACACCCTCTCGGTACGTAAACAACTATGACTCGCACCTATGTCCCTATTTTTGAAGTGAAATTTCTTTAGGCGGTCAGTGAGAGGAGGAAAACAGATCGGCGTTACTATTTTAGTAACGGTTACGTAACGTTGAATATGCCGTTATAATACTCCGTTACGCGAAGAATGTACGAATGAATGTATGTGTTTCATGAGTATAGTTAATTTGATACGCCGTCTTCTACTTAAAAATTGGTTTCACGTTATACGGCCCTGGATACCCGCCCTTTGACTACTGGTAATTTTCAATTAACAAATTACAGAGTTAAGAATTAACAATTTTTTTAAATCTAAGTTAAATTATTTAACAGATGAAAGACATACAAGAGAACGATGCAGGATGGTACCAGTGTCAAGTACTAATCTCCATCACGAATAAGATAACGGCTGAAGTGGAGTTACAAGTGAGGCGCCCGCCCATCATCTCCGACAACTCCACGAGGTCACTTGTCGCCAGCGAGGGGGAGAGTAAGTCATTCGCATATCTCTGTCCATTTTATTATTGCACTTATGACAGCATGAGGGAAATGACGTACGGAGCGAGCCTATGAACCGATCTTGCGTAGTAACTCAACTCATCGCTACGGGTCTGGAGTGAAGTGGAACGCGCAGCTCTCATTGGCTAGTTCACATATCAACGTCGCGTCACGCAGCGGTTTATTGGTTAAAATATGGAAACACTACGTTTTGGTCGTGTAGTCGACATTTGACAGATGTTGAAAAACCTTTTAGCGTAGCACCTATGGTAGCCCTAACAGCTCATGCAGGTGAACCGTACCTACCATCCTAAATATGTGACTGCGTAAATAATTTTCAGGAACACCGTTCCTATATGAATTCTATATGTTTGTCTGTTGCTTTTTTTCGAATATTCGAAGTTTGACTTCAGATTCGGATTCAGCATAAAAAGTAGAATAGGAATGTTCAGGAACACCGTTCCTATCTCTTAACATGGTCAAAATGGCCGACAAATTAAAAAAAAAATGAATTGTTATATAATTGACGAGCCAGGTGTTCCTCTGGCAATGCAAGCTTGCGCATTTTCAACTGGTTAATGTTTTAAAAGTTACGCCCCACGTCGAGGTGGAAATTCGAGTTAACGCACAAAAGTTCTTTTAGGCTTTTTCTCCAACCTGGTTTATGTGTTCAGTCTAATTAAAACCTATGTCTAACAGTAATCCCAAGTAACAAACCGAGCTTTTATTTGCAACTGATAACTCCATTGAAATGTAATCGCGGCGGAACCTGTAAATTTTCCTCGAGTAACAAATGATATGTTTTGTGGGGCGCGAAATCGAGACGGTTACGATAAGTCTGAAATGAGGCCAAGGCAAGGAACCCCATTTACTAATGAGATACAAAACCCGATTCAGCTCAACGACAAAACTCTCACGCTTCACATCGATTTCTGTCCGACCAGCAGCGGGCCGACCAAAATATCGCCCATGGACCGAACTGGTATATGCATAGCAATGAATATTACTAAGTGGCAGCACGTCATTGATATGAAGAAGAAAGAGGGTGGGCGATAGAATAGAGCTCTGTGGGACACCGGCATTTACTGATATGAACCGCGAAGCGCATCCATCTGCAAGAACGCGGATTCTACGCTCATGCAGGAAGCCAGCAATCCAATTACAAAGCTGCAAAGGAGGGGTAGACCGTATTCCCTAACTTTGGAGAGAAGTGCTTTGTGCCAGACCCGATCGAAACGCCTTGGCAATATCTAGGCTGACTGCCATGGATTCGCCATATTTATCGATTGCCTCCCAGCCCAGAGGTGCGTCACACACGCTAGAAGATCACCCGTTGATCGTTTCGGTCTAAAACCATACAGATGATCATTAATTATTGAGTGATCTTCTAGGTAACTGATCAATTGATTGTTTAGGATCCGTTCCATGACTTTGCAAAATACTGAAGTTACGGCAATGGAGCGGTAATTTGATGGGTCAGAACGGTCTCCCTTTTTGGGGGCCGGCCGCACATTGGCCTCTCTCCAAGCCTCCGGAACACAGCCGGTAGAGTACGAGAGACGAAAGAGGCGCATCAACACCGGAGACAACTCCGCTGCACATTTTTTAAAACAATTGCTGGGATACCATCAGGACCACTGGCTTTTTGGACATCTGAGTGACTGTAGTTCAAAACGCACATCGCCCTGCCTGATGTGGGTAACAGGCATAACGGATCCACTGGAGTGTATTGTTGGTAGTTGCATTCTACAGTCATCGATCCGGGTGGTAGCCGCAAAGAGGCTGGCCATAAGATCTGATTTCTCCTGCGGCTGAAGCGCCAGTGAGCCATCGGGGCACCGCAGCGAGGGCTGGCAGAAGTTGGCCTGCACGGCTTAAGCTACAGTTTACAAGCTAGAACCGTATATTATACACGTACATGCAGTGTGGGACGACCCACTAGGTGGAGCGACGACTTCAAGAGGTTTGCAGGGAGTCGATGGATACAGGAGGCACAGGATCGAGATGAATGGCACTCTAGAGGGGAGCCCTATGTTCAGCAGTGGACGAATACAGGCTGAGATAAAGATGATGATGAGGCAAATTTACGATTACTAAAACATATATATCAAAATTGTAAATTAGATTGAAGTATCAGTTGTAAATATTTTACATTTGCTTAAATTTTAATAATATAGTCGATACCGGGTGGAACACTACCAGCTACATTCCTGAAAATGTGGTGTTACTTCGAAACCCGTGTGGTCATATATGACCGCGAAATGTATGGGAAAAGGTATATAACGGGTTCTGAAGGCTTACAGTAGTGTAATTGATTTGTAGTAGTTATCTATATTTCAATCCAATTTTTCGTCTTCCAAATAAATATACATTATGTACATCACTATCTATGTTGGAATGGATACATCAGTATCTATGTATGGAACAAACGGAAAGATGTACGTAAAAAACTATACCAATACCTACCACCCCTTGATAACCCATCTACAAGGTTATAAAAAATTCCAGTTGTATTACTTATGCATAATCTGTATCTGTCTTTTTTTGGTGTGTCGCTCGTTCCTTTCCACAGCATATATAATCCAGTATTACTGTCCATGAGCTAAGTATATAGTAGTACTCGTAGTATGATCTGGTACTTTAACGTATACTATTTCTAATAGTGGTATCTTAGAAAGGGCTGTTTCGGTGGACAGGCGTAGCAGAGCCGTCTACTTCTTACTGCAATGAGACATTTACTTAGGGGCGGAGCGTATTGATGTGTCGCAGGTGTTAGAAAGGGCTGTTTCGGTGGACAGGCGTAGCAGAGCCGTCTACTTCTTACTGCAATGAGACATTTACTTAGGGGCGGAGCGTATTGATGTGTCGCAGGGAAATGACGATACCCAGACATTTCACGAAATCCCTAGGAAAATCCGATTGTATGATTGTATAATGGGTTGTGTTCTGAAGAGTTGTACGACATCATGCTAACAGCTTTGTTCTACGATCGCACAGCTCCCCGACGGCTGGGAGTTCATCCTCATACACTGGAACTGCAATGGTCACGTACTGTGCGGTTCCAGAGAAGTTTTCTACCAAGAACTATTAAGTTGTGGAATGAGCTCTCTGCCGAGATTTTCCCAAGGTACTATGGCATAGGGAGGGATCTTCAAGAAAGGCATGAAGAGGTTCTTCCAGAGTCGGCAACGCAAGGGTGGCACCTCTGGTGTTGCTATTTTCCGGTTTGAAGGGTGATTATATGGTAGAGAAATTACTGAGTACTGTGACGAAACAGCCTTAGGCCCCTTCCTGACTTGGCGGTGCGGTATCGGTGCGGCTTCTGTATGCGGTATACCGACAGTATACTGTGTCGGCCAGATGCCACTTATCAGTTTACTGTCGGTAAGTTGTCTGCATGCTTTCGGTGCCAACATTCAGACGCGTTTGTGCCGTCATCGTGAAATAATGGTTCGTCAGATAAAGATGTCGTTGCGTGTTGCATGTATTTACGATTGCGTAGATAAAGAAAGAAATATTGGGTACACCCGTATATATTGCCAAAAATATTTGTTGCAGACTTTTATTGCGGCACAGAAACTTTCGCAAGATGATGCAAAATTCCGAGCGATGCATAAGATGTCAAAACAAAGTTATCGTGAACTTCTGTCTTATTACACCCCTTATTACGAAACAAAATACTACATTTAGAGAATTCGCGCTCGGTATTAGAATTCTTACTGGATGGCCGTACTGCGACGCAGTATGCCGCACGTATACCGCCCCGCTGTCGCACAGCCCGCGTCAATCAGGATGCGTGGAAGCAAATATAGGTGTTCGGTAACGAAGTGCTAAAAATTTTACTGCATGTAATTTACTGCACCGATACCACACCGCCAAGTCAGGAAGGGCCCTTAGGTCACAAGATTGGCAGCGCGCGAGTAACATCCCCGTGGTGTTGCGAGCGTCAATAGGCTGCGGTGACCGCTTACCATCTGGTACGGGCCGCATGCTTGCTTGCCAATCTAGTTGTATAAAAAAAAACTCAATTTAAATATTTTATATATTAACATTTTTGAACTATGTATTTTTTAAGGTACCCAGATGGAATGCCACGCCGGTGGTTTCCCTCCGCCGAAGATTTCCTGGCGTCGTGAGAATAACGCTATTTTGCCTACAGGAGGTTCTATCTATAGGTAAAGTATAAAACTTTTCTTCTTCCTAGAGTCATCCGATTGTACTCCATCAAGTTGCTTATTGGTTCGAGTTTCGATAGTCATTCTGTCTCTTTCTTTTTAATAGGAAACGCAACACATGATAGTTGACTGTCTCTTTCTAACTCATTAAAATCGTAACCTGTGAAAGTTGAATAATAAAATAGTATATTCGGCTGCTAACATGAGATGGAAATTCTTTCCCTTTTTTAGTCTAATATTCTTGTTAGCGTCATTCCGTTTCCTTGTCCATTAGGATTGGCGCGGTCCGCTACCTAAGATTAAAGATTTGGCGAAGCTACTGATTATGACATGAAGCGGCTGCCGTCAGACCTTCACAACCCAGAGGGAAAACCAGATAAAGTATTTAACTACCTACATACGTATAAAAAAATACAAAGTTTTAGTACCTCATATGTATTTCCACCGCGCCGGCTTTTTGTATTCGCACTGCTCGCCGACGGCTGGGAGTTCATCCTCATACACTGGAACCGCAATGGTCGCGTACTGTGCGGTTCCTGAGAATTTTTCTACCGAGAACTATTAAGTTGTGCAATGAGCTCCCAGCCGAGGTCTTTCCAATGGACTACAGTATGGGGTTCATCAATAAAGGCGTGAAGAGGTTGTTACAGGGTCGGCAACGCAAGAGTGACACTCCTGGTGTTGCAAATGTCCATAGGCTACGGTAACTGCTTACCATCAGGCAGGCCGTATGCTTGGTTGCCACCTTAGTGGTATAAAAAAATTCAACGGCGGCATAAGTTGCGGACAAAAATAATTTCTACATATTTTTCCCCATCGAATGCATCCTGTTTCAGCCTGATCGGTTGTTATTTTAAAGCAGTTATTTAGCCTATTAACGCTTGTAATATATTAAGTATCACTCGCGCGATGCCTCCTCTGCTGCTGATTTGATGCGCCCTACCTCTCTAAAAACACCAAGACCTAGATGGAAAGACATGTTCATGCTCACAAATATTTGTCATGGGTGGGAATCCAACTCACGAGCGTCGATATCAAAGTCGAGTAATTAATCGCTGCGCCACCGTGTTAGCAGTGGGGGTTGGCAACGCGCGAGTGATACCTCATAGATTGCATGCGTCCTGCTATTGTAACCAACTTACTTCAGGTGGGCCGTATGCTTGCGTATGTATATATTGGATATACCAGATCCTAATATCTGTTACGCTCTCCAGGGGCACCATCCTCAAGATCAACCAAGTGCACAAGGAGGACCGCGGGACATACTACTGCGTGGCCGAGAACGGCGTCGGGAAGGGTGCCAGGAGGAACATCAACTTGGAAGTGGAGTTTGCACCGGTCGTCACCGTGCCACGCCCACGGCTTGGACAGGTCAGTACTTACAACCTGCCGTTCGAAGAATTATATTCATAGAAAGTCGCGAGGCATACAAGCACACGATCCACCTGATGTAAAGCGGTTACCGTAGCCTATGAAACGCTTGCAACACTTTAAGTATCACTAGCGCGATGTCAACCCTGCTGCTAACACAGCAACTCCTCAGGTGCTTACTGGTGATCTCACTCACTCGCAGGAACACAACCCTCCAGAGAATTGTTATTTGACTACAGTTTTCTATGAGATGGAGACACTTTCCGAGATAGGCTGCATTAATGCGCTCTACCTCTCTTGCAAAACACACAGACTCAAGGCAAACAGATATGTTCATGCACTTAAATGTTTGTCCTGTGTGGGAATCGAACCCGTTGTCAAAGTAGCGGTACTAGTCACTGCGCCCCCGAACCCGTCTTAAGACGATGTCTTACTGCAATGCGGTATTTTGCTAGTAGCCTATCCATTGCAAAGCTAGGCGAGGATTTGTTCTCCTAAAAATATGTCCAAAAAAAACGAGTGTGCTTTAGACCACACGACTGAAGTAAAACATCTTTAGCTCCATAGTGATAGACCATAGGCCTGCACTGTGTCTTACATATACGAAACTTAACTCGCTATGAGAGAAAGAAAATGTGTGCTCGCACACTTTTGGAGGTATTTCACTGGATTTGTGTCAGAATTTTTAGATTCTCGTATGGTTACAGGCCCTACAATACGACATGGACCTGGAGTGCCACGTGGAGGCGTACCCTCCACCAGCGATCACCTGGGTCAAAGATGAATATGAGCTCTCCAACAACCAGCATTACAGGTATCTTCTATCTATCTATCTATAACTTCACGCCAAATCCCTTACGTGGTAGGCTGAGAGAACCGAGCGCCACGTGACTCGATCCTTACATACCTCACTCGCTTCTTTAACATTGATTGCTTTTATTTCATTGTTTCTAATGTTGTAACCTGATGTAAAGCAGTTACCGTAGCCTATTAACACGTGTTATTGAGTATCACTCGCGCGATCCCTCCTCTGCTGCTTACACAGCAACCCCTTGGGAGCTTACTGGTGACCTCACTCACACACAGGAGCACAACAACCCTCTAGGGAGTTGGTATTTGGCTGCGGTTTTCCGTGAGGTGGAGGTTCTTCCCCAGACGGGCTGCTTTGATGCGCCCTACCTCTCTTAACTTACGCATTGTATATTTGTTTCGTAATTCTTTCTACATGTCCGAATCAACGGAGCATGCCTCTTCTTATTTTAACACCGTCACTTTCAATCAGATCAACTCTGTTTCTGACATCAACATTTAGTGTGTAGCTAAGTCACCTTTGTGAGTGTTTGATTTCATTTCATTTTCCTGAAGTATCATTCTCAAATATATATATATATATTTCTTTTGCTTAACGTCATTTATAATTATTAAATGTCACAGTTAACGTAAAATTGGATTACTTATAGTGATTTAATTCATTTTCTCTTGTTTCATAATTGTTAAGTAATGTATGTTTAAGTAACACTATAGCTAATAGTCTATTCGGAAGGAGCCTGACATCCATAACACAGGGAAACCTACCGTGGGTGTCAGCGCAACAAAATTTTTTGTAACATTTACTTACAAATAAATAAATTTCATTTCATTTCACCTGTCTGACTTGCAAGAACGCAACTATCCTCCAGGGAGTTGTTATTTGGAAGAATCATATTTATGTTTTTTTTAGACATATTCTGTATTTATTATTTATGTACAATTAGTCATAATTTTTGCTATAAGGTGTTTAAAAAAACAAAACTATGATTCTTCAGTGCCTGTATTGACCGTTTTTTTTGGAATTGGTTTTAAATTCAGCGTTATTAATAAAAACATAATGAGGAACGCCACTTAGCTTTATGCCTCCTCATAAGGTACATGGTCAAAATGGTCGACAAATTAAAAAAAAAAAATGGAATTTTTATATAATTGACGAGCCAGGTGTACCTCTGGCAATGCAAGCTTGCGCATTCTCAACTGGTTTTTTAATTGCAGAGTCTCACACTTCGCGACTGCGGACGAATTTACAGACACAACCCTTAGAGTGATTACTATCGAGAAGAAACAGTACGGAACTTTCACGTGCAAGGCGCAGAATAAACTCGGTTCGGACGAGGGAAAAGTTCAATTGTTCGGTAAGTACAACATTGCCATTTTATCGACTGCATTAGGTAAATTCCACACGCTAGAATTGATCGGTAAGTAAGATGTTAACATGTTGACTGGCCGTAAGTAAAACACAGAGTTAGGTAAAGTCCAAACGCTAGAATTGTTCGGTAAGTAAGATGTTTTGACTTCTGTTAGGTATAGTCTAAATGTTAGAATTTTGTCATGGTAGGTCAGTCTTGCCCTTACGCGGCTCCTACATCCTTCTCCTTTCGCATTTGTATCTGTTTCGTATTTATTTCGTCCTGCATTATTTCTACATTTCTAAACCAACGGAGCATACCTCTTATTATTTTAAAACCGACACTTTCTTTCAGACCAACTTTATTTCTAAGGTCATCATTGCGAATAAGCTATGCGTCACAAATTTTGCACATCGCTCGCATTTCGACCGCGTTCATCCTACCATCATGCTCTCTCCACCATACCCAGCTCTCGCTTCCATAAGTAAGGGTTCCTTCATTTTCTTTTACCTTCCAATATAATAATACTTGCGGTTTTTGCATTTTTCCTTTTATCAACGATATTTGTGCTCTTCAATCTACTTTAGTAACTAGCGTCTGGACTTTGCCACTCGTTTTTAGGGCATCAATGATTATTCAATCGTAGTATAGCTAGAGTAGATTATGACCTGTAGTTTAAGATGTTGTTTTTTTATTCTATCTTCAATTTGACTGTGCGATGCGAGAATAGGGCTGTCGACGGCGCCATATGTTTGCCATTTTTAATATTTTATTTATTTAAAAACTTTTTGGTAACACTTCTTTGGAACATTATTTTTTCCTTGGTTATTAATTACTTTTGTTTTTCAATTAATTGATTATTTGAAATAAAAATATATTTATTCCAACTTTACATAATAATTTTCAGGGATTCCTATATGAAATCTATATGTTTGTCTGTGTGTACGTTTTTTTTTTCGAATATTCAAATTCGGATTCAACATAAAAAAGTAGAATAGGAATGTTCAGGAACACAGTTCCTATCTCTTAAGGAACACGGTCAAAATGGCCGACAAATTAAAAATAAAATTAATTGTTATATAATTGACGAGCCAGTTGTTCCTCTGGCAATGCAAGCTTGCGCAGTCTCAACTGGTTTTATTATAAAGTATATTCACATACATATATGTATGTTTTACTTATACTTTGTAATAAAACCACATACATATTGACTCTCACTCAAGCTTCTATGTTGGAAACTCACAATTAATAACTTTATGAGAGATCGCGCGTATTAATGCAGCCCGTCTGGCGGTTTGTCGATAGTAGTCTCCATCTCCCAGAAAACCGCAGCCAAATAACAATTCTCTAGAGTGTTGTTCTGTTTCTGCGTGTGAGTGAGGTCACCAAGCTCCTAAGGAGTTACTGTGTTAGCAACGGAGGAAGCATCGCGCGAGTGATACTTAATGTATTACAAGCGTTCATAGGCTACGGTAACCGGTCCCGTTTACATCAAGTGGGCCACAAGCTTGTATGCCTTCCGACATTGTATAAAAAAAAGTATTTTCAGCCCTGGTTATAAGTGAAGATCAAGGGTGTCAACACGGACCAAAATATACAATGATATCTATTACGATGTATATAAATAAAAAAAAGCCGTCAAGTTCGAGTTTGACTCGCTCAATAAAAAAAATTTCTCGCAAATTATTTACACGAAAAAAAATTTTTTTTTGATGTAACTACAAATTTACGTTTTTCGGATTTTTTCCTTTACTTGTGCTATATGATCATGCTTCTTATCAAATTTCATGATTCTTGGTCAACGAGGCATAAACAGCAAACAAAAACATATTTTTAGATTGCGTTGACTTAGAAGCTTGAATTTTTCACTGCTCGAAAGGATTACAGACCCTGAGTATGTGATATTAATTTCAGCTTGATAGCTCTACCCGTCCCTGAGGAAAAGGGTCTGCAGTTAAAACAAACGGACAGGCAGGCAAACAACAAAGTGATCCTATCAGGGTTCGGTTTTACCGGGTATGAAGATCGTACTAATATAAACTGCAATTTATTAGTGAAGTTAATGTAAAGTCCATAGTACTAATCAATTTTACGATGAAATACAGAAACATCAATTTCTGTGGCAATTTCGTAATACAATTCTGTATATCAGGTAAATTACGTCAATTTCTCCAGTGCTGGTACATAAGAATAACATCACTATGCTGTATGGTCATTTGAATCTATTTTTATATAAATAGTATACGCAGTTGCTGTGGTTTCGTAAGAAACAATAATATATTTCAAAAAAATTCAAATTAATAATAATAAAATAAATAAATAAATATTGTCGGACAAATTACACAACGCCATCCAGGCCCAAAGTAAGCGAAGCTTGTGTTATGGGTACTAGACGACTGATAAACATACCTACGTAAATACATTTTTTTTTTGTAAATACATACTTATTATACATAGAAAATACCCAGACCAAGACAAACAGACATGTTCATGCACACAAATGTTTGCCTTGTGTGGGAATCGAACCCACGAACGTTGGTGTCAAAGTCGCGTCATTCACGACTGAGCCACCGAGCTCGTCTCGTAATAATGGACATTTATCCCCATGAAAATGGTGATAAATATTTTATAAATGTTTTATTTTAATAAATAAACCTTTAATTAACTCAAAATTATTTAAAGATAAAATGCCTCCTCAATGGCGGAATTAAGTGATCTCGGTGATTATTAATTCCGATATCAGTTCCTTAATTACTCTAAATATATATATATGTTATCTGAAAATAAAGAAATTTAATTTAAAAGTCAATGGCCTTGGGACGGCTGCCGCTCAGCTCACCGTTGGCCACTGGATATAGACGTGTACGCAAGTACTCATGTACATCGACGTTGGCATAATGCAAATACGTATATAACGGAGGACCTGCCATGCACTTCTCTAAGCGACTCGTAATGGCTGTGTGCGTCGCTGTGATCACAGATGTCACAGCTTTGACATCGTCCCCTGCGATCACGGATTTTTATTTGGTATTCTATAAGGCTGTAAGCGTACGCGAGGCTTTTTGCCTTGTAGAATTCCAATTCCAAACGCAGCCTTGCGGCACTAGTGTCGCACAACCATGAAAAGCGACACTAAGGAATTGCAATTTTGTGTTCAAGGCTATAACAGCCGATGTTTCCGAGGATGTAAGGATGTTTGCTCTTACAGAATTGCATGCCTGAAAACCAGTACCATTAAATTTAGATCATCACTTGATCACTTTTTGAAATGTCCGATCCTCTATTGCGTGCTGAATCAATATGTCCTCCACTCAAGTTTGTCTGGAAGAGATTGCAAATAGCGGCAACACCACCTTTTGTGTTTTTCGTGCCTTTTGTTTTTATTTTTGCAAATAAAATGTATTGGGAGTGTGTATGATGATCTGATATTGTATGTATTTAGATCTGATATATTATATAGTCCTTATATTTTGTTTGGCTCGCATTGTTTAGTTTGTTTGTAAATATTCGTTATAGTTTTTCTTCTCATAGTATGGTTTGTGTGTTTTTATTGACGCTGTGGCAATAAATAAATGTATTGAAATGAATTTTTGCTAAGGTCATTATTGTACTTTAATTTCCCAGCTGTTTACATTAAAGTAGAGTCAATTTTATAGATCACTTCATCCAAATTCAACAACGTAACTTTGTAACGGCGCTCATAAAATGATTTATATTTTCAAAGTTAGCACTGAATAATTCTTTAACTTTTTTAATTACGAATACATTATACATTTACTTCTACTTGAGGGTGCCTAGGTGGTATTATTATTGAAACAGTAGTGACTATCTATACTGATGATTTATTTAACCAAAACTTACATATTTATAATTACAATAATGACTAGATATAATATAGCCGTTCAGAACGCTGACCAATCTACGCCTCGTTATCACTGCGTAAATACTACGCTTCAAAATCATTTCGAGCTAGTCTGCCGATGCGCGCGGCGTCCGATGCACATGCACCTACATACTAATAAACAATTCTAAACATAATAAACAAAAAATTAAACGTCGTTACCAAGTTGCGTCGGATCTATTAAACTGGCACTACTTTAGGTGTACAAAAATTCGATAACATGACAAATAAAAAAACTGAATTTAAAATCATACTAATCTAAATAACAATCCCTTTTTATAATGTGTAACAAAATTTACTCGACGAACGCTACAGAGATAAACTTATAAATTTAACAAATAAACGTGTCACAGAAGGTCAACCGCCTTAGGGCGGCTGCCGCTCAGCTGATCACTGTGTATAGACGTGTACACAAAGTACGTGTGCATAATACATATAATATGTATATAATTGAGGACCTAAAAACCCAAAAAAAATAAATCTACGAGTATATAGAATATTATTTATTACATACAGGTTTAGAAAATTTATTTTATAAGAAAAATACATCTTCCGATAAGGCGGCATTATCACTAAAAGCAACTGTTTTATTACAAATCTTTAAAGAGGATATTTTCTATTGTAAAATTTTTATGTTATAGGTTAGGGCGGGAATTTTTCAAACATCCCCTGTATATCGCATGCTTTTTATTTTTCTTAGAAACAATCATCCCTGTATGTCCCCCCGCTTGTGGTCAAAATCGGTATACCGGCGGGGCGTCTACGATCGCGCCTTCTGAAGCCACCCTTACTGCTTTATTGGTGTTGTATGCTGCACATGCTGCTAGAAGGTACGTATAGCTTTTATGTTTGTAGAATAAAATGTACGGTGAAAAGCATTAAATCATATAGACAATTGTAGGGTAGATTAAAAGAAAATATTTTTTTCGCAACAGAATATATTGACTTAAAAAAAAAATGCAATAGTCATTAAATCGATTTAAGAAATAATAAAAAAAAATTTTTTTGTACTTTTTTCGAAAACAAGTCTGTTTTTCCTCTGACTGATCCGTACATTTGACCTCGAGTTTACCAATTACGGCTGTCACAAGTATCGCCTCATGTATATATATATTTTTTTATAGATATCAATGGTTTTCTTTTTCTGATTTTCGCTGTTTCTAATCTGTACATTTGATCTCGAGTTCACCAATCAGTACTTTCACAGACCTCGTCTAAAGCATTTTTGTTTCTCTCTCAAAAAAAATCAGACAAATATGCCAATGGTTTTTTCTGTATTTCCCCCTGACTGATCCATATGTTTGACCTCGAGTTTATTAATCAGGACTGTCGCAGGCACCATCAAATAATTTTTTTTGTTCATAAAATAAAAAAAACCTATGATGTTTATTTTGTAATTATATGTCGCCTAATGCTTTTTACCAGTATAATATAAATGAAATGATTCAGCATTGAATTATCGTGATATGTCATTTTGAAGTTCGCATTACTCTCTCATTCTTATAGTCAATCTGATATACATACACGCATGATTGCTTTTCCGTCTGTATGTATGTATGTAGGTAAGTACATTAGTTCATTTGTACGGAGTATTGTAGTACTAGTATTACTTTTGTGTATGTACATTGTCTAAATATATTATGTAGTGTGCTTTTACAATTTTATTTTCTTCCTTTGTCGGGTAGCAAATAAGTAATGAGAACTCGATGGCGTCGTTACGCGTGTCATTCTAACCAAACACGCAGGTTAAGCAACGTCGACCGCAGCCTGTCTATGGATGGGTTTATCTATCTCGAGTTACTCCGTGCTTCGGAGGGCACGTTAAGCCATCGGTCCCGGCTGTTGTCGATAGATGACAGTCGTTAAGCTAAGTCAGCGGCCCTCGGGCGGCTTGAAATCACTAGCCTCCGCCAATCCGCATTTGAGTAGCGTGATGCAGTATGCTCTAAACCCCTTCGGTTTAAGGGAGAGCCGTGTCCCTGCAGTGGGATGAGTAAGGGTTGATGAGGTATGTGGTAAATAAGTAATGCCCACCTAAAACTATTACCTTACCCTGTAAACGGTTGCAATACAAATAGTATCACGGGCGTAAATCCACAATAAATGCAATACCTCCTCATGAGGTTTTTAAGAGAGGTAGGGCGTATCAAAGCAGCCCGTCTGGGGAAGTACATCCACCTCACAGAAAACTGCAGCCAAATGACAACTACCTGAGGTCACTATTAAGCTCCTAAGGAGTAACTGTGTTAGCAGCAGAGTTGTCATCGCGTGGGTGATACTTAATGTATTGCAGCGTTCATAGGCTACGGTAACCGCTTTACGGTAGGTGATATGCTTATATGCCTCCTGACGTTGTTAAAAAAAAGGTTATTGCACAGTTCTGCTGCTTTAATACACCCTAAGTTAAGAGAGTTAAATTGGTTAAGAAAATTACTTTGTTCTCCATTACAGAGTCGCCAATTCCAGACATTAACTACCCAGGGTTGAGACCAGATCCGTTAGTTTACGGATATCCGAACACCGCTACAAACATACAACATATCGCGAACGTATCTATCTACGCTATACTGCTTATTATTATATCGTATTGAATTTTAATGATTTCACCCCAGTCGAGCCAAAAAACATGGAGTAAATACAAATTATTAGGAATGGAGTCGTCATTTTAAAGATTTATTTAAGATATTGGTGAACCCAGTGGTTATGACGAGTAATGGTGGTTTTAATAAAGCCAAGCGTCGTTTTATTCCCGTACAGGACAAACATTTTGTGTTTATAAACATGTCTGTTTGTCTTGTTGGTGGGTTTGTACGTATATATTTCTTAGCACGAGCAGCTTATTGGCTGATTATTAGTTAAAATATCCCCCCATTGGTCAGTACGGATGGCTGAAATATTTAGATAAAACACGACGTTGTTGTGTGCGCGGTGTGCCGTAAAGCGCAATCAAGCTGTTTATTGATTTGTATTTACAAGTTATTATCGTCAAACTATGAAAATTACCTATTACAATATAGCATATTGCTAATCCATCTTCACGTCGGGAATAAATGCTAATAAATATACTACGCTACATCACATTTTTTGCAAAATCACAGCAGTACTCCAGTCTAGGAACATAGTGATCAGATGTCAGAATCGAAATATTTTATATTAGATTGAAGACATTAGCTACTCCACTTTGTATTTACTCCATGGTTTAATTTTCACGTCAGCTTATTCCCGATCATTGAAATAGTAGCAACTTCGTCCGTTGTATGGCCTTCTATCACAAGTCGCGAGCGTGGTGCGATCAAATGCATACATTTGTATTGAACTTCCCACGAAATGGGGAGCGGCGGACGCCTTGTTGACGCGTTCCGCTGCCCGCTCACTCGGTGAAACAGGCCCGTAAGCTTTATGACGTATAATTGTGTTCTTTTTTAGTACTATAAGGAAAGGAGTCTTTAATTATAAAATTGAACAATTCTACGCACACGAGATATTAAGAAATACTTTTGTAATGATTATTATGAAATAGCACCAGAGATCTGAAAACAGACTGAAATAAGATTATGACTATTTATTTATGACTCATGTGGGAGTCTTTTCTGAACTTAAATACGCTTATGATTATGTTAAATGCACTTACTGACAAAATGGCTGCCCAAATGCCAAAACTAAAATGAAATAAATTGATTGAAATTACTTTTTTAGATAAGCTAAAATGTAGTAACATCTATGACTGAGAAAAATGTACAAGCAATTTTTTTTATATAATAAATCATGTTTTTCATAAATCAACTATAAAATTGTATAAAATCTTGAGTATATGGTTGTACACTTAATAATATGGCGCCTGATAAAAGTTATATCGTTTCTATTTACTGTACTGCATTCACGGTTCGCGTAACTTAGTGGGCTAGTGCTGGAATTTACTTTTAATCTCGTGTATGAATTTGTAGTAGATACGTGATCGTAAAATGTGTAATGCAAAAGGCAATTGTAGATGTAAGTGCGTGTATTTTAATATTTTTATACGATGTCATGTACTTTGTTAATATTATTGATTAGACAATTTCAGCAGCGTTGCATACAGAGTCCGTAATGCGAGTTTTATAATTATTTGTTTTTATTTTATTTTACGTCCTACTTTATTTAGATGATTTGTATGAAAAAATTGGCTGCGCGCGCCTCTAGCGGATCTTTTGGGCAACTCAGGCTTCCATACTAATTTATTGACGATAGGCGTTGTCCTAATAGAAAGCGATTCGCGATCAAACATGCGGGCATCGCGTGTTTGTGCTTTCAAGTTTCCCAGGGTTATCGCATCACTCGATCGTGCGTTCACGTTGCATCTGCGCTCACCGTAAACTTGAAAGACGCACAGTTTTTACTTTTGGCGTAATTCCCTGATTTGTCTCACATGATAGTATCGCGCCAGCGTCAATTGAGACACGTGTTAAGGCATCAGTATATTTGATCGTACGAGCAAAGTTCGCGCGAACATTATAGACGTTCGAATGTAAATTAATATAAGTAATTAAAATTTGTGTGTTCAATTATGGATTCGAACCTACAATGATCGCATATTCGCTTTTTATTAGTATAATATACTAGTTTGTACTAGACTGCGCAAAAATTCTAGACTAAATTGATCGTGTTCTAACACAAGGTGATGTTAGGACCCTTAGAAACTGGCGAGCGCGCATGAGAAGATTCTTTAACAATGAATGTTAAAGAAGCGAGTAAGGTGTGTAAGGATCGAGTCACGCGTGGCCTTCGGTTCTCTCTGCCTACTCTGCAAGGGATTTGGCGTGAAGTTATAGATAGAATGCCTAGACTTTTCAAACTTATTTATCACTCACTTAATAACAAATAGGTATGAGATATCTCTTGTTATTGTTATTAAGTATAGTATGATAGAATAATTCTAATTGACGTAAGTTAAAATTGTCTAATCAATTTAGTATGTACTTCGGCTTTATTTTAGCAGCTTTATTATATATTTGCACCAGTAAAAGAATAATATAAATATAGATACTTGTACCCCAAATGCAATGTCGCCATTATATTGCTCTTTTATCCCCGCTTAAAACAAGACTTATTTAATATACGAAACAATCGAAGCAGTTGTTATACCGTGCGGTGTCATTATGGGTAAATATATGAAGATTAAGGCGGACTTTCCCTGCGAATGCTTCCATACTAACCCTCATACGTCTTTATTGCGTTGTATCATATCTTTATTCAAAAGTTTTGACTAATCTTGCGCAGTAATTTGTGCTGTTATAAAAGTTTAAAATAAATAATGCCATTAAGAAAACATTTTACTAAATTATTAAATGTAATTTCATAATTACTAATTTTTTCTAAAAGCAACATTTCTTGGCGCCATTTTGTATTCAGGACGCCATCTTGTGTTGAGTTCGTTGTGAAAGTGCGTGAACGGTATTTTTTTAATAATAAATAAATATCAGACAACAAAATTTAATGGGTGATTGTATAAATCATTGTATACAACTTTGAAATAAATTAAGAAAGAAACACTTGCCTGGAAATCAGCACTTACAATGGGAAGCACAATTTTGTTTATACTAAGAGTACTATAGCGCCTTAAATTTAGAGTACTGACTAAAATTTTGCCTGTTTGTTTTATCTTCATATAACTATCTGCATTGACACCGCTAAGTTTCAAGTTATATCCCTCGGTCTATACCATGATGTAACAAAATTAA
This sequence comes from Pyralis farinalis, assembly GCA_947507595.1. Classification (NCBI taxonomy): domain Eukaryota; kingdom Metazoa; phylum Arthropoda; class Insecta; order Lepidoptera; family Pyralidae; genus Pyralis; species Pyralis farinalis. The sequence continues at coordinate 8,571,189 of OX382263.1, forward strand.
CTTGATAAAACTTTTCGAGGGTTATGTATAAGTTATACTCGTTACGAAAAACTTGAAATTTAAATTAAGAAATATGTCACAAAATGTCAATGCCTCAACGCACTCCTGACGCTCAGCTGTTCGTTACTGGACATTGACCTTTGTTGACATGTGGTTTCTGGGGTTAATTTTGTTAGATCATATACATTTTTTTTAATCTGATTTCTCATTACAAGTGCCATTTATAATCTTGTGTTAATTTTAGAAATAAATAAGTCTTAAGTCTTAGAGAATACATAAGCAAGCTATATAGCTAAGTATTACTAAGTATGCACCGTAAGCACACGTATGAACAACATCACGTGTAAACATCTTTATGGGGATAAAACTTGTAGGAATGCCTGTATTAAAGTATCGATATTCTAGAAATTTCGTCACGCATAGATCATCACTTTTATAACTCCATACTATTGATACCTATCTATAAAAAAATGCGTACGATCCACACAATTAACCGGAGGATACGCGTCCTCTATACCTTGCTTATGTATACTCTCAAGTCCTTTATAAGCAAAAAAATATATATTTTCACCATCTGCAGCGTTATTAGGTATTGTGTAGTTGCCGTTATGGGTCAATTGTAAACTAAGTTGGAAACTGCTCGAATAGCAAATAACAATTATTATAAATTTGTATTTATATCTTCATCTTGGGAATAATATAGCAATTATTATATAGGCAACAATATTAACTCGGCAGGACTCGGAGGACATTGTTTTGATTTTACCAGAGGGTAACTTTTTACAAGACTTTGTACAAGAGCCGTCTGCATGGGTACCTCTGTCTCACCTATTTCTACCGCCAAGCAGCTATATTTATATAGCTGTGTTCCAGTTTGAAGGGTGAGATATGGCAGAGAAATTACTGGGTACTGTGACGAAGCATCTTTAGGTCACAAGATTGACAGCGCGCGAGTAACATCCCCGTGGTGTTGCGACCATCAGTAGGCTGCGGTGACCGCATACCATATGATGCGGGCCGCATTCTTCTTTGCCAATCTAGTTGAAAAAAAAACAATGTGATTAATTTTACAATAATTTGTAGATTTTTCGTAATGGGTGTCATATTACATTACTCCTGCAACATTTATCGAGTTAATATTGTACGCAATGTACTAATTAAGAACTTTATTATTCTACAAATAGAGTACAAAATAGTAATAAAAATCCATACGTCCGCTTAGAGGGTGGTCTGCGGACTATGACGGTGTGTTCCCCGGCCGGCAGTGCGAATATATTTTTTCCGATATTCAGCTGACATATTTCTGCTACAAACAATTTTCTATCCTATCTTAATACTAATTAAATTCATATTTGTTTGGCATAAAATCACTCGAGCATTCCATATAAAGACTTGATCTGATCCAGTGGAATTTTATACAAGCTTTTCTTTGAATTTTTTCATACAAAAATAGACTTAATGTGTTCGTAATATGGTTGTATTTACATAAAAGAGATTTGTAACCTCATTACATACGACTTGATGTGCAAGTGAGATTCTAAGAAGTTATCAACGCGACGTGACCTGTGGGGTAATTACGTAACGTTTTCTATCAATCGGTCTTGCTTTAACTATTCCATATTATTTGCGAATGAATTTCTATTATTTTTTATACTATTTTTTATAAATTAAATTAGAAACTATACGACAAAGCATAGCCTTAAAGCATACAAAAGAAATACGTGCTCGAAAATAGCGAATAAAAAATTACTCTTGATCTTTGTACACTATGAAAGAAGGCTTTTTAATAGTGTACAAAAAAAACTTCGTGGGTATTTGTGTACAAAAGTTTGGTCATAGGCAAACGTTTCAACAATTTGTACAAAAATTTGACATTGGGCAGTGTTCTTGGCACGAGTCTAGAATATTCTAGTTAAAAAAAATAACATTCTGGAATTCTAAAAGTTACCAAACCTAGACCACTTGAAGGCGCATAAAGCCACCCCTCATTCACTGAAACGTAGTGTTTTAGCTTCTAAATATATCAGGGATTCAAACCTATTGACTAATGGGAGGATATTTTAACCAATGAATCGATATGCTCGGTGGCTCAGTAGTGAATGACGCGACTTTGACACCAACGCTCGTGGGTTCGATTCTCACACAAGGCAAACATTTGTGTGCATGAACATGTCTGTTTGTCTTGGTCTGGATGTTTTAAGAGAGGTAGGGCGCATCAAAGCAGCCCGCCTGGGGAAGTACCTCCACCTCACAGAAAACCGCAGCCAAATAAAAAATACCTAGAGGGTTGTTGTGTTCCAGCGTGTGAGTGAGGTCACCAGTAAGCTCCCAAGGTGTTGCTGTGTAAGCAGCAGAGGAGGCATCGCGCGAGTTTCTTAATATATCGCAAGTGTTAATAGGTTACGGTAACCGCTTTACATCAGGTGGGCCGTATGCTTGTGTGCCTCCCGACGTAGTATTAAAAAAAAAGTGCCGCGATCTTGATCTTGACAGTCAGCACAGCGGTAATCACTGTGATGACTGTTCTCTCATCTGGTTTTCATTGACGCTTTCCATCAGGCGTACGGAAGACATTTTGGCAAGCCACATTAAAAAAAATCGCCTAGATGTTTATGCGCTATAACACTACGCTTTGATGAGTGATGGGTGCCTTTATGCGCCATCTAGCCGCCGTAGTTTGATTGGAACTGACAGCTCAGAAAAAATCGTTTACAGAATCTCTACGATTTAAGAAATCTCATTTAAGATATTTTACAATAAGGAATAATTTTTAGCATTTACACATGGCGACAGATTAAGTTATACCACGCGTGCATCTTATGTCGTAGCAACAAAGGTGAGATTTGCTTGTTTTGCATACCTTCTGACGTCGTGTGTACATTCGCAGTGTATATAATTGACAGGAAATAAAATGGCCCCGAAATTGTGTTTAAGTATAAATGGTATGTAATTTTTTTTACATCGACTTTGATGTTTGTAATTTAAGATTTCATTCCGTAATTTTTGGACTGTATGATTCCATCCATCTTTTGTACGAGTAATTTTAAGTATTTATTGTTTATAAAATTGTCTTGTATTAATGTGTGTTTATTATGCTTTAAATTTTTTTATCATCTACCAAATTTGCATACACTAGACTAAAATGTTTGTAATAAGTATATAGAATCAAAACTAACATTATGAAGACTAACTCGCGAGATGGCACTACCATAGCTCATCCTCTAGTTGTTTTTTTAAATAATTTAACGGCCCTTGATACAAGTCCTTTACAATGTGATAATAATGTAATTTTTTTCTTATTTCCTTGAGTACAGATATAACAAAGTAATTAACGCTCATGGGTTCGATTCACAAACAAGACAAATATTTGTGTGCATGAACATGTTTATTTGTCTTTGTCTGGGTGTTAAGTGTAGCCCACCAGTAAGCGCCGAAGGAGTAAGCTGTGTTGGCAGTGATGCTCAATGTGTTGCAAGCGTTGATAGGCTACGGTAACCGCTTTGCATGAGGTGGGCCGTATGCCCATCCCCCTTTTTAGTGATGTTTGCTCGCATTATTATCGGAACGATAAAATTGTCACCGGAAAAACATCAGTGTATGCATTTTAGGTAGATTTTGTATACGCTTTCAATTTTAGCTGAAATATTTAATTTATTTTTGTATGAATTTGTATGAGTATGTATTATTATTATACCAAGAATCTCACATTTCAGTTAGATGCCTAGTGTTTGTAGAAATTTTGTTTAATAAAAAATATTGTATAAAATTTATTTTTTTATTTTGATAATTACGTATATACCTTCACGCCAGGTCCCTTGCGGGGTAGGCAGAGAGAACCGAGCGCCATAAGACGCGGTCCTTACACACCTCCCTCGATTCTTTAACACTCATAGACCTTTTCATGCACGCTCGCCGGTTTCCAGGGCTCCCGACATCACCTCGAAGGTGATGTCGGGAGCCATCATCTCATCATCAAACATGAACTATAATTGTCGAGCACACCATCGAGACGTCTTTTCTGTTATTTCCGCCATATGCGAATCTTCGCTTTCGAGATCTAAACGTAATGTTATTCTCGAAATCCATTTCAATCCATCGCTATGTATTTAATTCCAGTGATGACTATACAGCCACATTCGATTAATGTTGATGAATTTTCTAAATAGAATAAATAATTGGGGGTCATGTGCCAGAAGCGTGCTCGTTCGCGACCCCTGCCAATCCGTCGATTGCAATTCTGGACCAAGAACGCACCGACGTGCGGGTTAGGGCGTCCCCCGTAGGCGACGCGCACCGATCCGCCCCCGTCGGTGCGAATATAGCTGCATGCGGCGGTGGGGGCCACCACCCACCACGCAGCGCCAATTCCGGCGGGACGAGGGGAGCCGAGTCCCGCATAGGCACGTGGAATGTGAGAGGTGGATTGAATGATAAGACGAATGAACTGATAGACGTAAAATTTTACTTAATATTGTGGGTTCATCATCATATTTATTAACATAGTAACATTTGTGTGCATGAATATGTATGTTTGTCTTGGGCTGGGTGTTTTTAAGAGAGGTAGGGCGCATCATAGCCACCCGGCTGGTGAAGTGCCTCCATCTCATAGAAAACCGCAGCCAAATAACAACTCACTGGAGGTTTGTTGTGTTCCTGCGTGTAAGTGAGGTCATCAGTAAACTCCTAAGGAGTAGCTGTGTTAGCAGCAGAGGTGGCATCGCTCGAGTGACACATGTATTGCAAGCGTTGGTGAAAGACCCGCACGCTTGCCCTTCGGGACTCGTGCGTTCTGGTCTCTCGCTAAAGTTGTTCAGGGAAATTCTGTCAGTCGTAGTTCCGTTACGAAAAGGGGACGAATCACTGGCCCATACTGCAGAGGAGAAAGCCGATTTCCTGGGCTCTCTTTTGCATCCAACTCGAATCCTGATGACCGGGAAGGAACACCGCCGATGATCCCGCGGTGTGAGAGTTCTATGGCAGAAATTCATTTCTCGCAAAAAGCTGTTCGTAGAGCTCTTATCTCCCTGGACATTTATAAATCGAGCGGGCCGGATGAAATTCCACCCATTGTGTTGAAGACGCGTGCCCCGGAGTTAGCTCCGATTCTACCGTGCCCTCTTTCGGTACTCCTATACACTTGGCCTGGTTCCCAGCTCATGGAAGGAGGCTTTGATACACCCGATGACTAAAAAAGGTGCTTGCTCAGATACGTTCAACTATAGGCCTATAGCAATAACTCCCATATATTCTAAAATCATGGAAAATATCATCAACCAGCAACTTTTAGAGTACTTAGAGGATCGCCAGCTGATAAGTGATCGCCAATATCGCTTCCGCCGTGGCCGCTCGGCTGGCGATCTTCTGGTATACTTGACCCACCGCTGGGCGGAGTCAGTAGAAAGCAAAGATGAGTCTTTAGCTGTTAGTTTCGACATTGCAAAGGCCTTTGATCGGGTGTGGCATAAAGCGCTTCTTTCTGAACTTCCTTCTTTTGGGCTTATATCGGTATCCTGGGTGTCGTCATATCGAGCGATGTACAGTTTCACGGTCATCTGGATAGCAATGCTAAGTTGCCGTCCGAGAAGATTGTTGTGATCAATAGAGCTAAACAATACTTTATACCTCAACATCGCCCGATTCCCGAACAAATACGATATGGGTACCTTCAAGAAAAGAGCGTATGTTTCCCAAAAAAGACTGGCAACGGATCAGTGACCCTTTGTTGTTGCTGATGTCTATGGGCGGTGGTGACCACTTACCATCAGCTGACCAACATGTTCGTTTGTCCCCCTCTAATATATATAAAAAAGCATTCATAGGCTACGGTAACCGCTTTACATCAGGTCCAGGTGAGACGTCCGGCGGCATTGTCGCGTTTGCGATCTCGCTCTTGGAACCACTGTTATTCAGAATATAAATCTGAACCAGTCGTAGGTACTATTCTAACACAACTATTACGTTTAGTATATAAGAACATTACGTTATATATTGTTAAAGAAATTTATTCTTATAAAAGACTACAAAATTCGCTTATAATGAGAACTTACCATTTTACATTTAGGATTGGCGGAGTCCGCTAACTAACACTAAGGATTTGGGAAAGATACCTACTGATTTTTACATGAAGCGACTGCCGCCAGACCTCAACAACCCAGAGAGAATATATTTTTTTGGACGTGCGGGTTCTCGCACGATGTTTTCCTTCAAAGCCTATCAAGTGATAATCTATACAGATAAATAAAATTGGAGTGTCTGTTTGTAATATTAAAATAACCGCTTTTTACTAAATGCATACGGATGTATACACAGTACATATACCAAAATGAATATTTTTACAATTTTTGTCTGTCTGACCGTCTGTCTGTTTGTTCCGGCTAATCTCTGAAACGGCTGGACCTGATGATGATGCTGATGTAATAAGGAGTAACTTAGCCTACTTTATTTTAGAAATTTTATTTATTTTTATTAATATAAATAAATAATAAAAAAAAACTATTCCGCCCGGACGAAGTCGCGGGCACAGCTAGTTACAAATATATACATAAATCCGAAAACATAGGAGTAGTGATCGCTTAGTGGATAAAGAACCGGCCTAGTGACCAACAGGTCCCCGGTTCGAATCCTGACATGTACCACTGAATTCGTATATTTGGATTTATGTACATATTTGTAAAACATGAGGAAACCCTCACGTTTAAGAAATCATATTTCTTAAGACGTGTGACCTTACCTTAATGATCTGGTTTTCCCTCTGGTTTGCGGACATAATTAAATATTTAAGCAAGACACAGCCTAGCAGACTGCATGCAACCCTGTTTGAAACTAACTGACATGAAACCAGGGTGACATTCTGTCATCTGCACACATGCTGAGCAATTCTTGTAAGTGCACTACGCAGCACGAAGCAGTGCACCGTCAATCCCATATCTCGGCAACATGCCACACATTTCCTTTCACACAACTTTGTCAAATGCTTTCTATTTCAAAATCTATTTTATAAGATATAGATAAAAAGATTGTAAAATGGTCCAGTTCAGCAGTATGTAAATGCATTGTCCCTTTTTAGGGTTCCGTACCCAAAGGGTAAAACGGAACCCTATTACTGAGACTTCGTTGTCCGTCCGTCCGTCCGTCCGTCTGTCACCAGGCTGTATCTCACGAACCGTGATAGTTAGACAGTTGAAATTTTCACAGATGATGTATTTCTATTGCCGCTATAACAACAAATACTAAAAAATAGAATAACATAAATATTTAAGGGGGCTCCCATACAACAAACGTGATTTTTTTGCCGTTTTTATAGATAGTTGTACGGAACCCTTGATGCGCGAGTCCGACTCGCACTTGACCGATTTTTTTTGTTCATCTTTAGCATGAGGTGGTCAAGACAGCTTTTATCCCTAGTGGGTAAAGTAAAACCATTAAATTTGTATTTTTGTTTAATATAATAAGATAGTCTTTATGACACAGTACCGTACAGTAGCACGCACAAGGAGGTTTCCGAAATGGAAGGGGATGTACGGATCAAGTTTTCTCGCTTCGCAATATCGTAGAGAAGCATCTGGCCATAGACCAGAAGGTTTTCTGCGGTTTTGTGGATCGTCAAAATGCGAGCGCTGCGCAAAATTTGTGGCGTAAGGCTTGTAGACCGTATTCGCAATGATTATGTTAGAAACAGAGTTGGTCTGAAAGAGAGCGTCGGTGTTAAAATAAGAAGAGGCATGCTCCGATGGTTCGGACATGTAGAAAGAATGCAAGATGAAAGAATGACGAAGCAGATATACAATGCAAAAGTGGAAGGATGTAGGAGCCGGGGAAGGCCAAGACTTACCTACCATGACCAAATTGGTCGTGTTCTATCAGAAGGTGATGTCAGGAGCCCTAGAAACCGGCGAGTGTGCATGAGAAGAGCAATGAATGTTAAAGAAGCGAGTGAGATATGTAAGGATCGAGTCACGTGGCGCTCGGTTACGGTTACGGTTCGCTCTCTGCCTACCCCGCAAGGGATTTGGCGTGAAGTTATAGATAGACCGTACAGTATAGCGGCTCTAACGACTTGAATAAAAAATATATACCTAAGAGCACAGAGTAAAGCTCGATAGCCTAGGTACTGGTAAAGATAATTATATTAATAATAATTTAAAAAAATCCATAACCTTGTATTAGTTATGTAGCGTACATAGTGTGTTTCAAATTTTAGGTCACACATGTGTATGATAAGAAAGTAAATTATGCTGTAGCATATTGGCTAATTAGTGTGTTTAACCGCCACTTAATACATTACTGCGACATAACGCGTATTGCTTGGTCAGCGACAATCCAATTGTTATATTATTATATAGACTAAGACAGTTTAATAAAGTCTTCTTCTACTTCCTGTCTTGGCCTCGGCTATACACATATACACAGTGGTATCATTTGGCGACTTCTCCGACCAGCCTCGGACTCTCAGCGCTACTCAGCACAGACGCCATCTCTTCATCACGTTATTACAGTTATCACATCAGTTATTACAGCGTTCAAAATCCCTACTATTCTATTTCCGTAGCTAACAAAAGAGCTAATGACCTTGAAACGGCTGAACCGATTTAGATAAAACATATTTAAGAACCACCGCTAGTAAACCTGCTTTCAAATAAAAAAAAAACGGATCACAATCGGTTCAGACACAGACAGTTTATTCTGTATACACACACACACATAGCGGTGAAACTTATAACAGCGTCGGGAATTAAAAATAGATATTACAGTAACACTAATAAGTCTCTTCTTCTTTTAAGCGTTGTCCCTTTCCTAATCCATTAGGTTTGGCGACGTCATCTACCTAATCTAATCTACCTAAGCCTAAGAATTTGGCCAAGATACAGATTATTACATGGATATTTATTTCACAACCTAGAGGGAAAAGCACACCTTTCTGAGGTAAGGTCACACGTCTTTCGAAATATAATTTATTTGACGTGCGGCTTTCTTCACGATGTTGTCATACACCGCCGAGCTAATGATAATTACAAATATGTCCAACAATCCGAAAACACAATTATCATTCTAATATTATATATAGTTAATTACATAATAAGCGTGTAAAAAAATGAATTTCGACGTAAGAATATGATAATTTAAAAACATTATTCTGTTACTAAATAATGTTGGTGTTAACCTTGACTAAATCCAATATAATCTTCGTCAACGTTTTATCAGTAATTTGCTTCTACAATAACTTAGCTACGTGACATAGCACGATACTATGCCGGCATTATATATTCTAATCTTTAAACATATGTTACTGCCGTAATATACGAAAATTTAGCATTCCGTACTAGAATTTAAAACATAGTGTGACAACATTTTAAAAAGATATAGGATATATATTTTATACTACGACCTCCCGCAAGTATATGGCAACAAGCATACGACCCTCCTAATGTAAATCGGGTACCGCAGCCTATTAACGCTAGCGATATATTAAGTATCACTCGTGCGATGCCTCCCTGCTGCTTACACAGCAACTCCTTGGGGCTTACTAGTGACCTCACTCACACGCAGGAATACAACAACCCTCTGTGGAGTTGTTATTTGTCTGCGGTTTTCTGTGAGGTGGAGGTACTTCCCCAGACGGGCTGCTTTGATACGCCCTACCTCTCTTAAAACATTCAGACCAAGACAAACAGACATGTTCATGCACACAAATGTTTGCCTTGTGTGGGAATCGAACCCACGATCGTTGGTGTCAAAATCGCGTCATTCACGACTGAGCCACCGAGCTCGTCATATTTGTAATTATCATTAGCTCGCTATATCTTGCCGTGTGGCCTCGGCGTAAGAATAGGCCACCCCATCTCAACCCGTGGATGTCGAAAAAGGCGACTAAGGGAATTATCCAGGAGACGGGCAGCAGTGTCCCCTGATTTTAAAATATTTAAAGAACGTACTGCGGTTGCCAACCCGCCTGCCAAGCGTGGCAACTATGCCAAAAACGACAAACTATGTTCAACAGTCGACGAATACATGCTATGATGATAGGATATATCTACATGTAAGTATATCGTAAAACAATTTAATTGTGTATAATGAGCAATGAAGATTAAATCTATCTTAATATATATAATTCTTCTGTACGTGTGTTTGTTAACTAACTCAAGACTAAGGATTTGGCGAAGGTACTGTTTTTTTACATGGAGCGTCAGACCTTTTTTTTATACCACTAAGGTGGCAATCAAGCATACGGCCTGTCTGATGGTAAACAGTCGCCGTGGCCTATGGAATTTTGTAACACCAGGGGCGTCGATCATGCGTTGCCGACCCTCTAAAAACCTCTTCACGCATTTCTTGAAGAATTCCATGCTGTAGTCTCTTGGAGAAACCTCGGCTGGGAACTCATTCCACAGCCTGATAGTTCTCGGAAGAAAACTTCTCTGGAACCGCACAGTACGCGACCATTGCGGTTCCAGCGTGTGTGGGTGAACTCCCTGCCGTCGGCGAGCGGTGCGGTTATAAAAAGTAGCTGTCGGCATCATTTCGGACAGTTCTTTAGAACACAACCCATTGTACAATCGGTAGAACAAACAAAGGGAGGCAAATTCTCTCCTTAAACTTAAGTGTTCAATACCGTGTGTAAGCTTAGGATTGTCGACAATTCTCACAGCTCGTCTCTGAATCGAATCACATGGTCCAAGCTGGTATCCAGGTGCCCCCGCCCAAAGGTGACTGTAGTACTCCAAGTGCGGTCTGACTTGAGACTTATATAACATAAGTATTTGCCCCGCATTGAAGTACTGCTTTGCCCTGTTGAGCACATCAAGTTTTTTGGATGCTAGCTTGACCTTCTCCTCCAAGTGATTTCGATATTGCACATCACTGGAGATCTCGACGCCAAGCATCCTAATACTTTTGGTGACTGTAAGAGGTGTGTTCTGGAATTTAGGAACCACATCAAATGGAGTTTTCTTAGCGGTGAACGCTCAAACTTGTGTCTTCTTGGGGTTGAATTCGACCAAGTTAAGCCGACCCCAGTCAGATACTTTAGCCAAAGTACCATCCATTTCAGACACAAGCTTATCGCGGCTTTCCTCCACAAATGAACGGGCGAGGTTTGCACGGCCTGTATAATAAGTGTCTCCGGTGCTGTCGTCCGCATAACAGTGAATGCCATCAACGTAGGTACAACATATCATTGATATGCAGCAGAAACAGCGTCGGAGACAGTACAGAGCCCTGAGGGACGCCAGCATTGATATCCATACTATCGGAGCATCCACCGTCAACCACGGCCTTTATGCATTTAAAACCTCCACAACCTACATGGAAAACCAGGCCTTTCTAAGGTTAGGTTGCCCGGCGTATGTTTACCAGTTTGTCTAGTACCCATAATACAAGCTTCGCTTACTTTGCGGCTGGATGGCGGTGTGTGATTAAAAAAAGTCGTCAACTGCGAGTCCGTCTCGCTCTCGAAGGGTTCCGTAAATAATTATTTTCGCAAAAAACATTTTTTTTTGACAATTTTACGGTTTTCGGATTTTTTCCTTAACTTGTGCTACTTGACCTTGCTTCTTACTAAATTTCATGATTCTAGGTCAACGGGAAGTACCCTATAGGTTTCGATTCCCTTGCGAGTGTCAATATATGTGCATAAACGAGGCATAAATAGCCGTATCTTTTGATTGCGTTGACTTAGAAGTTTGAGTTTTCACTGCTCGAAGGGACTGACCTGAATATGTGATATTAATTTCAGTTTGATTGTTGCTTATTATTATTTATTATTATTGCTTCCACCCGTCCTTGAGAAAAACTTGAAGAAGGTCTTGACAGACAGACGGACAGCAAAGTTGTCCTAAAAGGGTTCCGTTTTGCCTTTTAAGATACGGAACGCTAAAAAAGCCGATAAGTGCCGCGATGTTCATGACCTAGCCAATAAGAGGTGCACGTTTTACTTTCCCCACCGAACTGTAGCGATGAATTACTGTAAAATGTGAAAATGAATGACCTATTTTAACGACTAACATATACATTCTGTGTACTAAGTATCGGGAATTTGTCAATAAAACAAAAAATACAAATTATTCATCTAAATTTATTTTATCGCCTTCAAAGTAGGCCCCATCGCTTGCAATACAACATCTCCACCGCTTCACCCAGTCTTCCATACATTTTTCATAGGCTATTTGCGGTATGGCCTTTAGCTCATTCAGCGAATTTTCTTTTATGGCTTCTATCGACTCAAAACGTTTTCCTCGAAGTGGTAATTTTAACTTGGGAAATAAAAAAAAGTCAGACGGAGCCATATCAGGTGAATACGGTGCTTGGTCGAGAACTTTTGTTGAATTTTTCGCTAAAAACTCTTTCACTATAATGGCTGTGTGTGATGGTGCATTATCATGGTGCAGCATCCATGAGTTGTGTTGCCACAAATCTGGACGTTTTCGGCGGATACTCTCACGCAAACGCTTCATGACGCCTAAATAATATTCTTTATTCACTGTTTCTCCCTCTGGAAGGAATTCGGAGTGAACCACACCACGGTAGTAAAAAAAAACTGTCAGCATCACCTTGATTTTGGAGCGACTTTGCCGCGGTTTTTTGGGTTTCGGCTCGTTTTCGAGACGCCATTCTGAAGACTGTTGGCTTGTTTGCATGTCGTACTCATAAACCCATGTCTCGTCGCCAGTTATTATATGTTTCATAAAGGTCGGATCCGTAGAAGCTCGGGAAACCATGTCTTCAGCGACATGCTTTCGCTGCGCTTTTTGAACAAAATTGAGCTCTTTTGGAACTAGTCGAGCGGCGACGCGTTTCATGCCTAAAATGTCAATGAGAATGTTGTGGACGGACTTAAAAGATATGTTCACCTCACTAGCCAACTCTCTCAGACTCATACGTCGATTTTCGAGCACTAGCTTCTTGATTCTGTCGATGTTTTCTCTGGTCGTAGCGGTTGAAGGTCTACCAGAACGAGGCAAGTCTACTACTACTTCTCGGCCTTCTTTAAAAGCCTTATACCATTCATAAGCCCTTGTTTTCGATATACACGATTCGCCGTAGGTATTTCGCAACATTTTTAGTGATTCACCACATGAAATATCATTTGAAACACAAAATTTAAGGCACACTCTTTGTTCAACAATATTTTCCATTGTAAAAATCGCCGAGGACTCAAAACTATGACCAACAAAAAGTGTAGTTTAAAACAAATTAAATGACAGATCCCGCTCAAATTTTGCGCGCTAAATCAGTACAGTGCTACCAACATGCAGTAAAAAAATTAGAACGACCTCTTTTACGCGGGTCTTTTTATTGACATATTCCCGATACTTTTTACACAGAGTAGTACAGCGCCTAAGGATGCCTCGTGGAGAGAAACACGTGTCGCAGAGACGACCGGAGCAGCCAGGGCAGCAACGGAGGCGGATGCATACGATTCACATTTCAGATGGCGAACACTCGCAGAGACGACCGGAGCAGCCATGGCAGCGGCGGCATGTTAACTAACGGTAGCGGGTGGGTGCCGGCATTAGTTCGCATGAACTAATTAGTAGCGGAAGCGCACAAAGTAGTCTAGATCAAATTGCCTTTAAGTTACAATACATTTATTAACTACGTACCTTGTTTTACTATCAATCACATTGTTCTTCCTAGCGACCCCGTTTCCTAATCCATTAGTTTTATTTATCCACCTAAAAATTTCGCGAAGATACTGAGATTTTGACGAGCTCGGTGGCTCAGTCGTGAATGACGCGACTTTGACACCAACGCTCGTGCGTTCGATTCCCACACAAGGCAAACATTTGTGTGCATGAACATGTCTGTTTGTCTTGGTCTGGATGTTTTAAGAGAGGTAGAGCGCATCAAAGCAGCCCGTTTGAGAAAGTACCGCAGCCAAATAACAACTCCCTAGAGGGTTGTTGTATTCCTGCGTGTGAGTGAGGTCACCAGTAAGCTCCCAAGGAGTTGCTGTGTAAGCAGCAGAGGAGGCATCGCGCGAGTGTAACTTAATATATAACAAGCGTTAATGGGCTACGGCGCCCGCTTTACATCAGGTGTGCCGTATGCTTGTAAGCCTACCTATAAAAAAACTGTTTTTAATTGACTGCCGTCAGACCTCCACAACCCAGACGGAAAACCAGACCGTTCTTAGGTAAGGTCACACGTCTTTCAAAATGTAATTCCTTGTACGTGCGGGTTTCCTCACGATGTTTTCCATCACCGCCGACCAAGTGATAATTACAAATACATTATACATTCTTAGGTAAGATCACACGTCTTTCAAAATGTATGTCCTTGTACGTGCGGGTTTCCTCACGATGTTTTCCATTCATTCGATAGAGAATCGAAAGATGCACCGTTTATCCAATGGCGACGCATTATTTATCAATTTTTAAGTTAAAACAAATGTATTGTAGTTAAATAATACAAAGAGAAACAGTTTATGCTCTCCTGAAAAGTCGACCATTATGAGTTGCGCGGTGTTAGAGCTTAAGCGACGACATCTGAAAATTCGAAGCGTGGGCCTGTTGGTCAAAAGGTCGGTTCCTTATCCACTAGGTTATCACTGCTCGTACATAATCATAATCATCCATAATGATAATTACAATTTGTTTATTATTTCTTCTAGTAAATGGAATATTATTTCCTTGTCGAATCAGACGCAGATGTCGCGAACGTGATCTCTTCCTATCAAAGTCAACAAAAGTTATAGAACGTACATGGTTAACATCTTGAGCTTTCCCTTCTTTGATTCTTCGTTTTCTTCGCGTTGTACCATTTCCTAATCTATTAGGATTGGCGGGGTCCGTTACCTAAACCTAAGGATTTGGCAATGACAGTGAATTTTACATGGAGCGACTGCCGTCAGGCCTCCACCAACCAGAGGAAAACCAGATCTTTCTTATGTTAGGTCACACGACTTTCGAAATGTAATTTTTTTAACGTGCGGATTTCCTCACTATGCTTTCTTTCACTACCCAGCAAGTGATAATCTATACATCTATACAGATAAATAAAATTGGAGTGTCTGTTTGTAATATTAAAATAACCGCTTTTTACTAAATGCATATGGATATATACACGGTACATATACCAAAATGAATATTTTTACAATTTTTGTCTGTCTGTCTGTTTGTTCCGGCTAATCTCTGAAACGGCTGGACCGATTTTGACGGGACTTTCACTGGTAGGTAGACGACTGTTCAGAGCACAATATAGGGTACTTTTTATCCCGTAAATATTTAGGGTTCCTGCGTAAAATATGAAAAACTGTTAAAATTAGGGGGAAATATCTTCCCCTACGGGGGACTTTGTAGTTTTATTTTATTATTTTCACAGAATACGTATTTTTTGTCACATAAAATAACTACGCATTTTTTATGTAATAAAGATAAAATAATTTATACGTTGTATCCCGTAAAGGTCAATAGATGGCGCTGTAGGACAATTGAATCGCTCTATGATTGCATTTACGACCCTGAACTTTGTTTTTTTTTAAACAGAAAGAATTTGAGGTCTATGGAGAAATAAATTGGGCTACTAAAAGCCCAAATCTCATGCGTGCGAAGCCGCGGGCTTCAGCTAGTTACAAATATGTAGGTACATAAATCCGAAATCACGAATTGTGGTGCATGCCTCCACCAGGATTCCAACCGGGGACCAGGTGGACAGTACGCCGGTTCCTTATCCACTGAACTATCACTAATAATTGCTCAGGTTTCCCTTCTTTGATTAAATAGTCATACAAGCACGTCGTTCTCCATTTTGAATGAGTAGCCGTGAAGTTGCTATGGTCGTGTGACCTAATTAAAACATATCAAGAACACTTTATAGTGTCTATTATGATAGATATGATATCACAAGACTATGATAACAATGGGAAACCGGGATAATGGGATACGTTGCCCGTTGACGCATCGTCGTAACGAAGCGTAAAAATGTTGTACACATTGAACTGACACACACGTTCTATATTATACTATATCTTCAAGCCCGTCGCTTGCGCGGCAGACAGAGAGGACCGAGCGGCGCATGACTCGGTCTTTACCTTTCATAGCTAATCTCATATACGCTCTTCGATTATAGGGTGCTGTGTGCAGTATAAATATAATAATACACAATTTTGTAGTGTGTCTCTTTTTATCTTGATAGAAAATTTTGCATTGTGGTGAACAAGTAGAGATCAATATGATACATAATAAATTTATATTGACAACTCGCTTCGTTCTGCGACTTTGTTCTTTGAAGAACAAAGTCGCAGAACGAAGCTCGACTCTGCAGCAATGGAAAATGAGTCTTAAAGCCAACACTTACAGGGGCTTGAAAAGCGGGAAAGCGGCAACGATCCGGAATGGCTTTTTTGTGACATTCAAGTTCATGTGTTTGTGTTTATGTGACAAGAAGCGATCGCGCCCCTTTTTTGTGACAACTTTTGGCTTTTAGAGACAGTTGTAAACCAGAAACACGTCCCCTTAATGAGCTCGATGATCAAGCGGTTAGCAACGGGTATTTAAACACCGAGGTTCGCGGGTTCCATTCCCACACAGGACAAACAGTGTGTTTATCTGATTATTGTTAAGAGGTGGAGCGTGTCAAGCAGTTTAGGGAATTATCTCCATTTCACAGAAAACCACAGGCAAATAAGTACCTCGAGGATGTGTGAGTGATGGAGGTTCCAAGGAGTTTCTGTGTTAGCAGTAGGGATGTCAATGCGCGAGCGATACTTCCTATGTTCCAAACATTAAAAGGATATAGTAACCACTTTACATCAGGTAATTGTATACCGTATAAAGTAAACGTAAAGTATACGAAAGTGGAACACTGCAGTTACCGAGAAAGGTTAAAACCAAAGAAGATAAGGAGCCTTAGAAACCATCGAGGGTGCAAGCAACCGAGGTGTGTAAGAAAGTAGTTTGGAATGCCATTTCTTAATTAATTAACATCAAAAAAGCACCTTTTTGTAGTAACTGTCGAGTGGGGTGTATGGACGGAATCAGGTGGCAATGGTAATATTCTATCCCGCAAGGGACTTGGCGTGAAGTTATAGATCGATAGATGTGCCCCACTATTTAACCGCTGTAAACTAATGCAAACCTACTCGTGGCAGTTAGTAAATTATACTGATAACTTAGCTTACTTCGAGATAGATAAAAATAAGACAATAAAATGATAACATTGTTATATAATACGTAACATAAGGTTTCGTTGTAGGATGACCATGATTCTCGCTGATATTCGACTGAGTTTTTTATACTCATACAAACTCTCTTATGGAAATTCACTTGTTTATACATAAAACTTTTTAAATAAAAATGTGAAATCGACACAAGCTCATGTAGATAGGCGTCGACTTCTATGACTTTGTTCCACTTTTATATTTAAAATGTTTTATTTTATAACTTTTTAGTTTATCATTGTATCTTCGTCGTACCTATACGTACAAAATCTCTTATGGAAATTCACATGTTTATACATACAACTTTTTAAATAAAAAAGTGAAATCGACACAAGCTCATGTAGATAGGCGTCGACTTCAATGACTTTGTTCCACTTTTATATTTAAAATGTTTTATTTTATAACTTTTTAGTTTATCATTACATCTTCGTCGTATACGTACAAAATCTCTTATGGAAATTCACATGTTTATACATAAAACTTTTTAAATAAAAAAGTGAAATCGACACAAGCTCATGTAGATAGGCGTCGACTTCAATGACTTTGTTCCACTTTTATTTTTAAAATGTTTTATTTTATAACTTTTTAGTTTATCATTAGGTACATCTTCGTCGTATACGTACAAAATCTCTTATGGAAATTCACATGTTTATATATAAAACTTTTTAAATAAAAAAGTAGAACCGATTTCATTGAAATCGACACAAGCTCATGTAGATAGGCGTCGACTTCTATGACTTTGTTCCACTTTTATATTTAAAATGTTTTATTTTATAACTTTTTAGTTTATCATTGTATCTTCGTCGTACCTATACGTACAAAATCTCTTATGGAAATTCACATGTTTATACATACAACTTTTTAAATAAAAAAGTGAAATCGACACAAGCTCATGTAGATAGGCGTCGACTTCAATGATTTTGTTCCACTTTTATATTTAAAATGTTTTATTTTATAACTTTTTAGTTTATCATTACATCTTCGTCGTATACGTACAAAATCTCTTATGGAAATTCACATGTTTATACATAAAACTTTTTAAATAAAAAAGTGAAATCGACACAAGCTCATGTAGATAGGCGTCGACTTCAATGACTTTGTTCCACTTTTATTTTTAAAATGTTTTATTTTATAACTTTTTAGTTTATCATTAGGTACATCTTCGTCGTATACGTACAAAATCTCTTATGGAAATTCACATGTTTATATATAAAACTTTTTAAATAAAAAAGTAGAACCGATTTCATTGAAATCGACACAAGCTCATGTAGATAGGCGTCGATTTCAATGACTTTGTTCCACTTTTATATTTAAAATGTTTTATTTTATAACTTTTTAGTTTATCATTACATCTTTGTCGTATCTATATCGAATCTTCACTAAAAAAAATCATGAGGTTCACAATTGACGAAGCTATCAGGTGAAAAGTCGCACACAGGTTAATTTGTTTTTTCAAGAGTTTCTGAAAAACTGTACACACAAACACAACATTTTGAAAATCCAAACTAATTTTCTAATTCTATTATTTATAAATTCGATTTGATGCGAGGTAGCCGCTGACCAATTATAACTCCTAGATATTTAGAGTGTGAGATTTTTTCTATTTCTGGGCAATTACAGTTTAATGAAGCTTATGTCGGATTACCCTCGAGGTATGCACTATACTAACAAATATAGAAGAATAATCAAAATGGGTGAACAATAGCCGAAAATATCGCGTAACAAAAATAAAAAACCTGTCAAATTGACAACCCCTTCTTTTTTTGAAGGCCGTTAAAAATAAAAAATGCGTTAGTGTAAATAAGACATTAGGTGGCAATGTCTTAAAAAGTTGCACGTGAATGAATCCTTTTCGTTTTGTATTAAAAAATCCTTGTTTACTGCACAAGGCTAAAAGGCAAGATCAACAGGGGCGAGAAATGCGGGAAAGCGGCTGGGATTCGGTGTGTGACCCGTCCCGGATCGCTACCGCTTTTCCCGCATCTGCGGGTTTTTGCTTATGTAATGTGCAAAGTTGCCACTGAACAGGTTTATTTCATGTGTTCCGTACAACTGAATTGAATCTTCTTTTACAACTTTTATGGCTGTCTAGAGTACTGAGTACCCATAGTCGTTACTCACTAATATATGCCACAAGCTACATTTGTTTGTAAATTTGTTTATTGTTTTACTAGCGACCTGCCCCACTAGATATTCTTCGCACAGCTAAGTATAGAAAGGTAAATTACAAATATAGCATAAAAATTCCTTATTTTTGCTTGATAATGATCAATGTCATTATATGAAAGTCGTCATTTTTGATTCTATTGTATTTTGATTGACTAATTTAAACAAAAACGGTTATTGTCACGTAACTACGACAAACTTATATCCAAAAAAGCAAATTTTACAAAGGTTATGGTAATTTATGTGTTTTTTTTATTATTTGAGCTCAGCATAGTGGCTCCGCTTCGCCTGATGGTAATCGAAAAGAGGAGCTCAAATCGCAGCGGCTACTGACAAAAGACTACAGTGTCCTGTCAAATGACGCTGCTATGCTGGCCCGCAAGATACTTTTTCACGCTTCGCTTGAAGGATCCCATATTGTAGGAAGGAGAAAACACATGTGCAGGCAGGCATTTTACTT
This sequence comes from Pyralis farinalis, assembly GCA_947507595.1. NCBI lineage: Eukaryota > Metazoa > Arthropoda > Insecta > Lepidoptera > Pyralidae > Pyralis > Pyralis farinalis. The sequence continues at coordinate 8,590,970 of OX382263.1, forward strand.
CTTAATAGTACGACAAAGATAGGAGGTGCCGAACTTTTTAGTACGCGAAGAAATGTTCTCGACAGTGGAATAATGATATTGCAAACCAGCACGTGTGGTTCTATGACGGAAGGGAGAGGGTGAGATAAGGGAAAACAGTTTTTCTGAGCACTCACCATGGTAAAGGCGGTAAAATACGCTTAGCGAGCTAATGTGCCTACGAAGTTGAAGAGGTACTACGTTTATGGTGACCTCTTCGTTATTGATTATTCGAATAACCCGAACTGACGTTACGGCATTGGGGCGGTAATTTGATGGGTCGGAACGGTCTCACTTTTTGAGGACCGGCCGCACATTGGCCTCACTCCAAGCCTCCGGAACACAACCGGTCGAGTACGAGAGACGAAAGAGGCGTGTTAATACCGGGGACAACTCCGCTGCACATTTTTTCAGAACAATCGCTAGAATACCATCAGGACCACAAGCTTCTCAGCGGAGGCAGCGAGAATTGGCAGAAGTTGGGCTGCATGGCTAGTCACTAGTTACACGGCCCAGTAGGGTGCGATACTAGTTCCGTGCCGACTCGTATAACGCGCTGCGTTCGCTCTTGTGGCATGCTCCCTTGCAGACCTTGGTGGCAGTATTGTAGGCTATTTTCAGCAAGTTAATACTCTGATCTTTGAGGACGCGACCCCTGGTCCAAGCGAGATACGCCGCCTGATTGTTACTAACAGCTTAATAAGCCGGAGACACAGCTCAGCGCACTAGCGAATGAAACCAAGGGCGTCTCCGGCTTTTGATGACGACATCGGAGTGAGGAATATAGTATTCTATGTCAACGCCGATCTCGGCAACAATGTCGCCGGTTATGACGCAACTGTGCTGGACACCAGGCAGTGGTCAAATGTGCCCAGGGGCGCCCTGACCTCATCCTGGTAGCTAGCAGGGTCTAGTAGAGAGGGCAGCTGACCAGCGATGTCTGGTATTCTGGTAGGTTCGTCTATCAATTGCATCGGTTGTGCGAAAGAGCGAACGCGTGAGCGGTTCTTCCTGCATAGTAGGGTACCGTTTCTGCCTTTCATCTACCCGACTCATGTACTCAAAGAGGTGAGTCGTCTCCGTGTCTCTAGTATGGGGTCGGTATAGGCGCATGTAAATACGGCTCTGAAGGCCCACGTTTACACACACTCAAAGGACGGGAAAGGACGAATTGTCTAGGCAGTGCAGACGGTGACAACATACATCCTAGTGGACAAACAAACAGATCCCGGCTTTCGCGAGGAAATTCTCCTCAAGCACGTAACCGGGGTACTGGAGGTAGGATATGTCTGCTGGACGCTGAATTTGTGTCTCCGTCAGGAAGAGCACGGCGGGCCGTGCAGTCTCAAGTTGTTGGTGGACGGCATTAAGGTTTGAGTGGAGTACGTGGATGTTAGCGAACTCAACCTTGAACAGGGTGGTGGGGGAGTATACCACTGTAAGACCATGTATCCTTAACTACGCTGTCATGAGAAGAAAACAGATGGAAAGCGTGAAGCAGGAGAGCGGTAGACTAATTCTCCATTAGGTTGCCGACAAAGAAACTGTACTGATCCGGAAAGACCCCCGAACCCAGATAAAAAGAGAGTATTTAGAGAATGTGGTATCTGGTACGTCTTATATTATTATAAATAAAAAAAAAACACTTATAGAATGCTGCAATATCTCTGAGTGTAAAAAGCTATGTTTTATTTATGCTAGATTCGAAAAGGAGCTAGTAAGTTACAAAAACGTATATTATTGCTGATATATTTGTAGTACACATTATATAAGTCGCAACAAATTTTTTTCACGTGTAGGTTATCTATATAAGTCACTATTAGCCTTCCATTAAGTTATGACATGTGAACTCTGATTATGAGGTACCATTACTGTGATAAGATAAGATTCTTTTGCAGGCATGAACTAAGGAATGAAACAGAATTAACTACATTGTAGTTATTTTTCATTATTATAAGTAACCATGTTTCATTTCATTTCATTATGAAATGTAGTAATGAAATGTTCGTCAAAAAATAAAAATGTATGTATTACTAGCTACACTGCTTTTTCTTCGTTCATTTCTTTTTATTACATCTAAGGGTCGTATCGTGATGTTAAATAGCCTATAATAGCCTTCCATAAGAATTGGACTATTAAATGCAAAAATATTTTTTTTAATCGCCTCTTACGTTTTAACAAACAAACAAACCCTTCCGCTTTATATATCAATATATGCAGTTGTGACACCAAGTGTGGCAATTCTCTTTGCGCGTTTTCTATAGATTTTCTCTTACAATTCTCCTGGGTTGATGGTCTAGGTACTTTATCAACGTTTAAGCACTGAAAAGGCAAGATGAGAAGGATACGTTATGGATAATTAAGCCTTGTACAGTTTCATAAATTTTAATTAATTAATCATCGTTCTTCTTTTTAAATCTTCACAAATTCTTAAGTTGGAATGATAGCCAAATCCCTGAGGAGTGGGAAAAGCAAGAAAGCAATAGCGATTCAGGCTGTTTTTTTTTGTAATATTACGAATACGAATATTACATAAAATCACGTCTCGGATCACTGCCGCTATCCCGCTTATTTCGCCGCTGTGGGTTTTTAGTTTCTTTAGCTTTTGGTTCGTAACTTGGTACCAAAGGTAAACTCTTTGGTGGCCAGTCTTAGAAAATAGCATATAAATATGAGATAATGGGATAAATTTCCATCATGCAATACCGGGTACCTATGTCAGATAAATTTGCACCTATCTGGCAGTACTTTCAAAAAAGTCCGAAGGGATATATGGAATACGAGTTTCGTAATTTACATTCAAATAACATATGAAAAGATTCTCACATGAAACATGTTTATTGTTGCAGTATAATTCGTCTAAATATCACGTCACTGCGACATAGACGTAAAGAAAATTTTATTCACGCAGGTCCCTTGCGGGGTAGGCAGAAAGAGCCGATCGCCATGACCCGGTCCTTACAAACATCACTCGCTTCTCTAACATTCATAGCTCTTTTCCTGCACGCTCACCGGTTCCCGGGACTCCAAATCATCACCTTCTGATAAAACACGACCAATTTGGTCATGGTATGTTAGCCTCACCCCTCCTCGGCTTCTACATCCTTCCACTTTCGTATTGTATATCTGTTTCGTCACTCTTTCATCCCGCATTCTTTCTACATGCCTGAACCAACGGCGTGCCTTTTCTTATTTTAACACCGACACTATCTTTTAGATGAACTCTCTCTCTCTCTTACGTCGTCATTACAAATGCAGTCAGCAAGCGTTATGCAACAAATTTTGCGCAATGCTCTCATCTCGACCGCATTTATTCTATTTTCATGTTCTCTCTGCCATACCCACTTCTCACTTCCATAAGTTAGTGCTGGGATTAGCTCCGCGTTGTGTACAGCGAACTGTGCCTTCTGGCTTAGATTTCGGCTACCTAGAAGTTAACCCAACGCTCCATTCACGCTGTTCCCTGCACTCAATCGTCTCTCCACATCGGCGGTGTATTGTAAATTTGACTTTTGGAAAATAACGCCTGAATCTATTAACTATTTATAAGTATTACAGATGTACTTTCAAAACAATGATGTGGGCCCGATGTTGTCTTACCTGACACTCCGTCTTGCTATTGTCTCCATTATGGTTCAATCGTTGTAACAATACATTAATTGTAGCCTGTGTATATATTACAGTTGAGCTACTAATTAGGTAAACTTCTCAATAATACATCCAAAAGAATAAAAACCGGTATTGTTTTATCGAGATACACACGACTGCTTCCTGCTGTACGTACTTAGTGAGGGGTAACCATATCATTTTAAAAGTGGGTATTTTACGAAATGAATACAGAGAAAGCATTTTGATAATGCAGCAATGTAATATGATGGTTTCCTTTTTAGAATTTAATAAGCAGATCCTGTGACAGCGAAAGTAGATATTCACAAAATCATGAGGTTATTTAATAAGCGTAGTTGAATTTTATATTTATTATTTTAATTTTTTATTGGACGTGCGGGTTTCATCACGATGATTTCTTTCAACGTCAAGCAAGTGATGAATACCAATATGTACATAAATACGAAAACACGAATTTAGTGGAACATGCCAGGATTCGAAATGGTGATTAGTCAATATCATTGTTCGATGTTGATCATTAGTCAATAGGCTGTTTCTATATCCACTAGGCACTAGGCTATCACAGCTATATGTAAACTAAATTATTTCAATGTAAACGGTGCATTTATCTACACTGTATGAAAATTGACATTTTCATTTTGTTTTAAAACCTATATATTTCATGTAATATGCAGCATATTTAGTAAGCTTTCATAGTTCATTATTCATTGCCTTTTATATATGGCAGGCCATAGCAGCCGGAGCAGAGACTAGTAGAGCAGCCACGGCAGCGACGACATGCATATACTAACGGTAGTTTTTTTTTATACTACGTCGGGAGGGATACAACCATACGGCCCACCTGATGTAAAGCGGGTACCGTAGCCTATTAAAACTTGAGATAAGTATCACTCGTGCGATGCCTCCTCTGCTTCTTACACAGCAACTCCTTGGGAGCTTACTGGTGACCTCACTCACACGCAGTAACAAAACAACCCTCTAACCGAGTTGTTATTTGGCTGCGGTTTTCTGTGAGGTGTCGGTACTTCCCCAGACGGGCTGCTTTGATGCGCCCTACCTCTCTTAAAGCATCCAGACCAAGACAAACAGACATGTTCATGCACACAAATGTTTGCCTTGTGTGGAAATCGAACCCACGAGGGTTGGTGTCAAAGTCGCGTCATTTACGTCATTTACGTCGTCAAAAGTAGTACCTAACTAGCTGCCGAACGACGGCGGCGCTAAAATAAACAAGCTATGTAAAATACATAGCTTTATTAACCGCCGGTTCTGCGTATGCGTGGTCACCCTATCTGTACGTAAGTAAATACGGATCAAACTAGTATTTATCGCGACGTTGTTTTAATATACTGCTAGTTATCTATTCATATAGTTCGTGACTGTGATATTTGCTGGACGAACTGGTTAGTTGGAAATATTTATTTTTCATATTTTTATTTTTTTAGGTTTATTATGTTTTATTTATATTATGTCTTTTTATGGTTAGGCCACAAAAACTTACTGATACATAATATTACCTTAACCAGAGCACTGTTAGCCTAATGGATAAGAAACCAGCGATCTACCACTAAAATCGTGTTTTCGGATTTATTTAATTACTAGCTTTTACCCGCGGCTTCGCTCGCATTTTTTTTTTAATAAAAAGTATCCTATGTTACTTCTGATACCTCCAAAAATATGTGAACAAAGTCTCGTGATGATCGGTTGAGTAGTATTCGCGTGAAAGCGTAACAAACAAACGGACATTCACATTTATAATATTATCAGGATTTGTAATATATATATGTAATTATCACTTGCTCGACGGTGAAGGAAAATCATCGTGAGGAAACACGTACATCCAAAAATATATATATTTGGCAGAGCTGCGATAGCCAGCGGAGCCACATTACCCTCAAAATTGTCGTTTGGGGTAGACTGATGTCATCCAGCTAGCGTTTAGACGGTAATAGTGAGAAACTCCAAAATCGACACACTAATAGCTAACATATTGTAGTTTTGTATCCTTTAATTTGAAATTTAAATGTTCGTTGGTGAGGAAGAACGGTCCAAAATCGTTCCAATTAGAAAAAAAAACACATGGGAAAACGTATGGCCGGCCACTCTGCAGTGCAGAGTCTGCACTGCACTCCCATCAACAGAAAAAGTAACAGCACTCGTCGCTAGATGTCGTACAGGGTTCCATATATTTATAAAAAATTAAAAATAAAATATTTAAATAATTTTTAAATTTAAAAAATATCAGCTCTGCCAGCTTGCTGTTATTTACTAGTGTAATACGTGTGACTTAAGAAAGGGCTGGTGTTCAATCTGGGTTGTTGAGTAGGAAAAGTTAGTGTCTTCGCCAATATTAAGGGTTTCGGAAACGGGGATAACGCTAGGAAAAAGAAGATATAACGTTCATTATAAAAAGTACCTTAGGAATAACATATATATATATATCAGAATTGTTAGTAACGCAATAAGTATCAATAAGCATGACTAACTACGTTATCCCCTTTCCTAACCCACTAGGATTAACGGGGTCCGCTGCCAAAGCAACAAAAGATTTGGTAAAGATACTGATTTTTAGATGGAACGACTGTCCTCAGACCTCCACAACCCGGGGGGAAAACCAGACCTTTCGTAGGTAAAGGTCACTTTTAAAATATAATTCCTTGGACGTGCGTGTTTCCTCACGATGTTTTCCTTCACCGCCGAACAAGTGATAATTACAAATATGTACATAAACCTGAAACCACGAATTTAGTGGTACATGCCAGGATTCGAACTCGGGACCAGTTGGTCAATAGAATGGTTCTTTATCCTCTTGGCTATCTCTGCTTTGCTTATTGGCCTTACAGTATACAGTTTTATATAATAATATTATATCTATCTCTAACTATATCTAACTATATCTTCAGGCAAAATCCCACGCGGTGTAGAAAGAGAGAACTTGGTGTATTTATACATTCTGTGTACTAAGTATCGGGAATTTGTCAATAAAACAAAAAATACAAATTATTCATCTAAATTTATTTTATCGCCTTCAAAGTAGGCCCCATCGCTTGCAATACAACATCTCCACCGCTTCACCCAGTCTTCCATACATTTTTCATAGGCTATTTGCGGTATGGCCTTTAGCTCATTCAGCGAATTTTCTTTTATGGCTTCTATCGACTCAAAACGTTTTCCTCGAAGTGGTAATTTTAACTTGGGAAATAAAAAAAAGTCAGACGGAGCCATATCAGGTGAATACGGTGCTTGGTCGAGAACTTTTGTTGAATTTTTCGCTAAAAACTCTTTCACTATAATGGCTGTGTGTGATGGTGCATTATCATGGTGCAGCATCCATGAGTTGTGTTGCCACAAATCTGGACGTTTTCGGCGGATACTCTCACGCAAACGCTTCATGACGCCTAAATAATATTCTTTATTCACTGTTTCTCCCTCTGGAAGGAATTCGGAGTGAACCACACCACGGTAGTCAAAAAAAACTGTCAGCATCACCTTGATTTTGGAGCGACTTTGCCGCGGTTTTTTGGGTTTCGGCTCGTTTTCGAGACGCCATTCTGAAGACTGTTGGCTTGTTTGCATGTCGTACTCATAAACCCATGTCTCGTCGCCAGTTATTATACGTCTCATAAAGGTCGGATCCGTAGAAGCTCGGGAAACCATGTCTTCAGCGACATGCTTTCGCTGCGCTTTTTGAACAAAATTGAGCTCTTTTGGAACTAGTCGAGCGGCGACGCGTTTCATGCCTAAAATGTCAATGAGAATGTTGTGGACGGACTTAAAAGATATGTTCACCTCACTAGCCAACTCTCTCAGACTCATACGTCGATTTTCGAGCACTAGCTTCTTGATTCTGTCGATGTTTTCTCTCGTCGTAGCGGTTGAAGGTCTACCAGAACGAGGCAAGTCTACTACTACTTCTCGGCCTTCTTTAAAAGCCTTATACCATTCATAAGCCCTTGTTTTCGATATACACGATTCGCCGTAGGTATTTCGCAATATTTTTAGTGATTCACCACATGAAATATCATTTGAAACACAAAATTTAAGGCACACTCTTTGTTCAACAATATTTTCCATTGTAAAAATCGCCGAGGACTCAAAACTATGACCAACAAAAAGTGTAGTTTAAAACAAATTAAATGACAGATCCCGCTCAAATTTTGCGCGCTAAATCAGTACAGTGCTACCAACATGCAGTAAAAAAATTAGAACGACCTCTTTTACGCGGGTCTTTTTATTGACATATTCCCGATACTTTTTACACAGAGTAGTATATTACTAGTTGACCCGGCGAACTTCGTACCGCCTCAGGATCAATTAATGGTGTGTTAACTTATTAGATGGTATAAATTCTTTTAATACTTATTATCCCATTCCGGACGAAGACAAACCAAAAAACACAAAAATCATAAAAATCGGTCCAGCCGTTCTTGAGTTATAAATGGTGCAACTAACACGAAATTGTTTTATATATATAGATATCCATATTCTCAGAGATGTAGCAAAGGTTTCATTTTCGTGATGTTGATGACCGTCTGCGATCTTGTGGACTTCTTTCTCTGGATAACCCCCTACTATAACCATCACTTCTATGCGAAATCTTTCACAATTTTTGCTGTTAAGCTTTGGAACTCTTTTCCACTGGATATAAAAATGTCGCCTACATTGGGTCCTTCAAATCAGCGTTAAAAAGATTATTTGATAATACTTCGAGCTGTTAGCTCATTAATAATTGGTTTTCAGACAATACATTAGTGACTTTGCATTGTGTAATATCTAATTTTGACTTGTTCTTTATTTTATTTATTTTATAAGGAACGCCAACAGCATTATACATTAAATAAATGCACATAAATTCAATTACAGTTCTTTTGACTGTAATTATTTTATTCCACCTGCGTATTTACAATCCTCTCAAATACTTTAAGGTAGGCTGGAAGAGATCCTTTAGAGGGATAAGCCCGCCGTTGTACTACTGCTTATATGTTTCATTGTTTTTTATAAACCCTGTTATTTTGTACAATAAATATATTACATGTATACATACCCTCTAGGGAGTTGTTATTCGGCGGCGTTTTCTGTGAGGTGGATGGAGGTACTCTCCAGACGGGCCGGTTTAATGCGCCCTACCTCTCTTAAAAACACCCAGACAACGATAAACAGACATGTTCATGCACACAAATGTTTGTCCTGTGTGGGAATCGAACCTACGAGCGTTGGTGTTGTAGTAGCGTAAAAGCGCGTTTCACCATTGCTTCCCCGAGCTCGTCAAAAATACTGTTGATTGAAAGAAGAAGAAGTAGGGGAATCATACAAACCAAAAAGCAATTTGACGTCACATGAAGGCCCTCCCCAGCTACCAAAACGTAGTATTTCAGCGTTTAAATACGATGACTTGAACCTAGTAACAAATTCTATCTATCTATCTATAACTTCACTCCAAATCCCTTGCGGGGTAGGCAGAGAGAACCGAGCGCCACGTGACTCGATCCTTACATATCTCACTCGCTTCTTTAACATTCATTGCTCTTCTCATGCACGCTCGCCGGTTTCTAGGGCTCCTGACATCACCTTCTGATAGAACACGACCAATTTGATCATGGTAGGTAAGTCTTGGCCTTCCTCGGCTCCTACATCCTTTCACTTTTGCATTGTATATCAGCTTCGTCATTCTTTCATCCTGCATTCTTTCTACATGTCCGAACCAACGGTGCATGCCTCTTCTTATTTTAACACCGACGCTCTCTTTCAGGCCAACTCTGTTTCTAACATCATCATTGCGAATACGGTCTGTCTACAAGCCACAAATTTTGCGCAGCGCTCGCATTTCAACAATTTCTATTTTAACCAATAAGCCGATAACTAACCGATGAGAGCCTCCGATCTGGAGCAGTTAATATTTTTACGTAAACACTTCATTAATATCAGTTTTACAAATATGCGAAATCGATCAATTCGACAAAACACAATTCCGGCGGTATTTATTATCTTTTTATCATCACTTTGAAACATCCATTATCATCATGATAGATACCGTGTTATTGCTTGTTTAGTGATAACACTGCTATGACGATGCAATATTTTTTCCTAAGATCCCACTAAAATAAGCTAAATAGGCTAATTCTACTAAAAAACTGCAACTGCACGCACTGCTCCACGGCGCCCCGGCGGCGTGTGTCAGAAAGTGCACATTTTCATATTTCGTTCACGATCTGACAGCAGCGACACCGCAGAAGCGCTGCAGTAAATAATTAGCTAATCTGTTAAAAAATCCTTGACTGCAGCTGCACGTTTCCTGCAATATACTCGTAATCGCATTCCGATAAATTATTTTGACATTTGTATTACGTTGACAGCAGTTTTAAAGAGGTTTATTTTCGATTTTGCTAACGCTGGTCCTAAGCAATTTTTGCGAAGTGAAATTTTCGTTTAAAGAGATTTTATATTACAAAATGTTTGTTTTGTTTTGGGGTAAATTTGTGGAAATACGAAAACGAACATCTTTTCAATTTGAAACACCTCCACACTTTTTACTAAAATAGTTTTAAAAGATATAGTCTGCCTGAAAACCTAACCTAAAATATGGTTGGTTTATCAGTGTTAAGTAGTTAATTTGCAGCGCAGTTAAAGTGCCGCAGGAATTATTTTTTATATTTTACTGCCTTTACCATGGTGAGTGCTCTGAAGAACTGTTTACCTTTATCCCACCCTCTCCCTTCTGTCATAGAACCATACGTGCAGGCTTGCGATGTTATTATTCCACTGCCGAGAACATTTCTTCATGTAGGTGCTAAAAAGTTCGGCAACTCCTATCTCTGTCCTACAATTAAAAAGTGGAACGCCTTGCCTGCACATGTGTTACCTACTTCCTATAATATGTAATTCAAACGAAGCCTTAAGAAGCACCTTGCGGCTAGCAGCAGCGTCAACTGACAGGACACTGTAGTCGTTTGTCAGTTGCCGCTGCGATTTGGGCTCCTCTTTTCGCTTTTTTCATCAGGTGAAGCGGAGCCACTATGCTGAGCTTCTATAAAAAAATATATACATTTAATTACCTAACAGAGGCAGTGGGGACATTCTGTTTTATTCTATGTAGTGCTTCTACAACCCTAGCGTGTTTATCTTAGCTTCAAGTCGAGGCCAAAGCGTCCTCAACTGTCGGTACACGTTCAGAAAGTATATTTAACTATAACTATAACTTCACGCCAAATCCGTTGCGGGGCAGAAACATGTCCCACCATCATCCCATGGTTCCACTGACCTAGCGGTCATATGAGCCGAAACGCGGGAGATGCAGCACGGCACTTGCTGCTCTGAGGCTCTCCGCCGTGCCGTGGTCAGCACTTGACTGTCTACAAGTTATTTACTTCTGTCTCCACATGTCTTTATTTTTCCCCTCTCCACATTCAGGCAACACTACGATAACGAACTGAGCGCCACGTGACGCGAACCTTCACAACTCACTCGCTTCTTTAACATTCATTTCTCTTCTCATGCACGCTTGCCGGTTTCTAAGGCTCCTGACATCACCTTCTGATAAAACGCGATCAATTTGGTCATGGTAGGTCAGTCTTGGCCTTCCTCGGCTCCGACATCTTTCTACTTTCGCGTTGTATATCTCTTACGTAATTCTTTCCTCCTGCATTCTTTCTACATGTCCGAACCTACGGAGCATGCCTCTTCTTATTTTAACACCGACACTCTTTCAGACCAACTCTGTTTTTAACAACATCGTTGCGAATACGGCCTACAAGCGTTACGCCATAAATTTTGCACAACGCTCGCATTTCAACCGCGTTTATCCTACTTTCATGCTCCCTCTGCCATACCCAGCAGTATATTAAGTATATTTAATCATGCAGAATTACGTCTGGTATTAAAAAAATGTAGGTAATATAGTGATATTTTCGCTTTGGTATGAGAGTGATGTATGTCTTATCAAGTAATTATTATCCGATAACCCCGAGGATGATGGTATCAAGTCACAGTTATTAAGTAGTTACGACTGTCACAGCCGGCATTTCAAGTTTCATTATCCGTTTGGTCTTCTTTATGTATGTCATACATAACACCGGTACCGCTGACTCACCTATTTCTACCGCCAAGCAGCTATATTTATATAGCGGTTTGAAGAGTGAGATATGGCAGAGAAAAGAAATCACTGGGTACTGTGACGAAACAGCCTTAGGTCACAAGATTGGCAGCGCGCAAGTAACTTCCCCATAGTATAGCGAGCGTCAATAGGCTGCAGTGACCGCTTACCATCTGATGCGGGCCGCATGCTTGTATCAAATAGAAAAGTATCAAAATCCACAAAATTAAATGTCTAAGATTGATATGGTAGTGTAATAATAACAGGTATAATAACAATATAATTTCACTTCCAATAACGCTTAATTATATATTTTTTTTATTAGACATTGCTGGGTTAGGTTAGGTTAGACTTGTGACCATCAATAGGCTCGGCATGCGTTTGATCATAATTCAATGTTATAGCAAAATAATATTATAGGGATGTATATTATAGGACGTAATAACAAATCCTCTAAAGTAAGTTTCGATATTCTAATTTTCGGGTATTTGAACTTCGGTTCATTTGAAAATAGACATATCGTGCTTCGGTGTATCGGATATCGGTATTTTGCACATTTGGTATTTTAATTTTCGATGTTTTTAACGTCGACAGTTTCAAAGTCAAAGTCAAAACCTTCTTATTCCGTAAAAATGGCTACATTTGTTTGGAATCGTCACAATTTTTTGCCTACCGTTTAATTGTAGGTATCACGAATTTTCTGCATTATGATACGCACCGCTGATTTTTGCATGGAGTCACCAGACTTTACGTAGGCTGATGTTGTTGTCATATCTCGATTGAACGGTACAATCAAAATAAATTACAATAAAAATAAATCTAGTGTTACAAATACGGACTTATCCCTAAAGAGATCTCTTCCTGCCAACTTAGAGTCATTGTTAGAATAATATACCTGGGCGAAAGAATACACGTACACCAATTCTCTACAGCAATATTAAAAATTTCGTAAAAGCAACGTAGGTACATCAAGGTTATCTAATACGTAGAACGTAGGGTAAAATATAATACGAATTGACTAATAAACAAAACAATACATAAAATGGAAAAAGACACAAATATATATATATATATATATATATATATATATATATATATATATATATATATATATATATATATATATATATATATATATATATGTTACACACATAACTAAAAACAAATAAACCTATGTAACACTTTGTTTGAAATTTGGAAGTGAAAACTTCTTTAGCGGCGTTGTGCACTTTTGGGATGAGTAAAAAATGCTAAACTCGCGTCAGGACACGTGACCCTGACCGTAAGATTTTGGTGAGAATTAGAACTTAAGTTCGCTGCAGCGTTAAAACATTAGTTCCCTCTAATTAAACAATTAAAACATGAAGCGCTAGATCATTCATAGGGCATTATTTTCTCGCAACCAAAACGTTGTAAGCGCCATGAAATTGTTGGCGTTTACGCGTTTCGTTCAACGTAGTTTATCAACATCGGTTGATAAACTACGTTGAACTGTTTGGTTTACGCGGCGCAGGACGCTTGCGCGAGTGTGCGTGTGTGTTTGAGTTTTAGAGCTTGGCGATAATGATGCTGGTAATGATGATGGTGAATCGTTGAAATTATGGATGAAAGTAGATTTTTCTGAGAGATAATCTTTTTAATGTAAAATAATTGTAATAGTTCTAAAGTGTAAAATTTTTAATGTAATACAAATTGTCATGTTTGTGTACGATAGCGCAATAAATAAATATTGTATTTTACCACATACATGATAGTACTTTTATACTGATAAATAAAGCAAAATATTCGAAAATGCACAACGTTAATGTTCAAGTTTTCACTTCTGCCGGCACTCCCGGAGTGCAACCCGTTTTTTTTGTATGAAGTAATTTTCGATATTTTCCTTCACCTTCGTGCAAATGATAATCACAAATATGTACATAAATCCGAAAATACGAATTTAATATTACCTGATTTCGAACCGGGGACCAGTTGGTCAATATATCCACTGGGCTATCACGGCTCTTGTATTTTTTTCTATCTATAACTCGACGACTTCGCGCTAAATCCCTTGCGTGGTAGGCAGAGAGAACCGAGCGCCACATGACTCGATCCTTACACATCTCAGTCCCTTCTTTAACATTCGCAGATCACCTTCTGATAGAACCCTGCATATTTTTATTTGACTGTAATATATTTTTGTTGCAGTATAACTGAAGATGGAAGCGGTAGTTTTTGACGGCAAAACTCTGACTTTAAAGTATGAGGATAAGTTTCCTCTGCCCAAAATAATTGAGGATACGGATGTGATTGTGAAGGTGGAATACTCTGGAATTTGTGGAACGGATTTGCACATTATACAGGTATGTAGATGAATAAGCAGGAGCCCAGAGGATAAGGAACCAGCCTATTGTGTAACAGGTCGCCGGTTCGAATCCTGGCATGTACCTACCATTAAATTCGTGTTTTCGGATTTATGTACAATTTGTAATTACCACTTGGCGATGATGGAAGACATCGTGAGGAAACTCGCATGTCCAAGAAATTATACTTTGATGGACGGGTGACTTAACCTAACCTAAGAAATAAGTCAAAATCAGTATTTTCGCCAAATCTTTAGGCTTAGCTAGTGACGACGGTAGATGTAGGACGCATTAAAGGAGCATGTCTGGGGAAGTGCCTCCACCTCACAGAATACCGCAGCAATAATAACAACTCGCCAGAGGGTGAGAGATGCTTGTGAACAAAATCACCAGGAAGTTCCTTACGAAGTCGGAAGTGGTGATTTGAAATGTCGCTGTCATAAAAATGACTCTCATCATTTTTCCATAACGCGCCGAAAGAAGTATAACTTCACAAAAAGTCTACCGCCATCTGAAATATGAACGTAAAGTTTTCTTAACAGGGAGAGTTTCCTGCGTCCAAGGCACAACCGCTGCCCCTCGGCCATGAGTTCAGTGGTGTAATCCACGAGGCAGGCCCTGCTTCCACCTTCAAGAAAGGCCAGAAAGTAGCGGTCGACCCTAACAGGTAAGTTCAATTAATTAAATAGTTCAGTTAATAAATTCAGGCGTTATTTTGTGAAAGTCAAATGCCGATGCAGAGACTACAGGAGCAGTCATGGCAGCGAAGGGTTATTACCTCTGCTAACTGGGTGGGTGCCAGCCGGCGCTATTTCGCATAAACTAATTGGTGGCAGAACACCGAGCAGGTTTGATCAAATTGCATTCAATTCATTAATAAATCCTTACTACTGCTACATCAACACCAACCTTATCTCATCCTACTGCGGGGACATGGACTCCCTTCAACCGAAGGGGTTTAGAGCATGCACCACGCTGCTCAACTGCGGATAGGCAGAAGCCAGTGTTTTCAAGCCGGCCGAAGGCCACTGACTTAGCGTCTGTCATCTATCGACAACAACGGCTTAACGTGCGATGAGAATCTCAAGATAGATAAACCCTTCCACAGACAGACTGCGGTCGACGTTGCTTTACCTGCGTGTTAGATTAGAATGACACGTGCAACGATGCCATCGAATTCTCATTGAATATAGATTCTATAAAAAACCAGTTGAGAATGCGCAAGCTTGCATTACCATAGAGAGATATACTCGTAACAATTTAATTATATTTTTAAAACTTTGTCGGCCATTTTGACTATGTTCCTTAAGAAATATTATATTGGTTTTTAAGACATTCCTATTCTACTTTTTAATTTACTTTTCGAATCTGGAATATTTTTTTTTTTTTTTTTTAATTTGTCGGCCATTATGACCATGTTCCTTAAGAGATAGGAGGTTGGTCTTTCAGACATTCCTATTCTACTTTTTTATGCTGAATCCGAATCTGAAGTCAAAATTCGAATATTCGAAAAAAAGCGACAGACACACACACACAGACAAACATATAGATTTCATATAGGAACGGTGGTCCTGATAAACTTTTCTTCGAATAATTATGTGCATATTTGTAATTATCACTTGTTCGGCGGTGAAAGAAAACGTCACGTGGAAACACCGCAAGTCAAAGAAAAATTATATTTCGAAAGACGTCTGACTTACACTAGGATTACGGTTGATGATGTAGTGTTGGAGCAAGTGGATGAGTTTGTATATCTTGGAAGCGCTTTTAAACTTCATTCAGATCCTTGCAGCCGCTATTCATTGAATACGTACCGATCATACATCCATGCAATTTGATCTAACCTGCTATGTGTGCTTCCGCCACCAATTAGCAAGCAGCCACCAAGCAGGTTAGATCAAATTGCATGTAAATTTGACTTTCGCAAAATAACGTCTGAATCTATTAACTAAACATACATCCAACTTAGGTTTAGGTCTAGACTCCGCCACACCTAAGGGATTAGGAAACGGAATGACGCTAGGAAGAAGAAGAAATTCGATTGACTATAAATAAAAAATATTGTTTGGTAAACACGCACCAAACAGCTCGGCACTTTAATATTATAAATTTCAAATAAATAGAATACGCTTTGAATGATCCTGTAGTAATGCAAAAAGTCCCACCAAATTCATTATCGTGTAACCATTTTGCAAGTTTTGTAATAAGTGACTTTTGTATTCAGTAAAACTTAATAATAAACCGGTTTTACACAAAAAATAACGAGTGTGCTTTAGACCACACGACTGAAGTAAAACTTCTTTAGCTCCATAGTGTGATACAGACAATAGACCTGCACTGTGTCTTACATATACGAAACTTAACTCGCTATGAGAGAAAGAGAGAAAGAAAATGTGTGCTCGCACCTCTCTCTTTTGCCCCTACGTAGTAATATATGAAACGTAACTGTCCCTCTTTCTATCTTCACTAACTTATATCTCCCTCTCAACTTCCGTTCGCCTCGCCCGATCACACTTTTCGTGACGCTCTCGTCACGCATTCACCAGCTTAAGCCAAGTCAAGCGTGCGTATAAAGAAGTTTTACTTCAAAAATCTATCAGTGAAATTATATTGTCTCCACTAACCATCACCTGTACGAAACTCAACGGGTATACCTTCTGCCGAACCATCAGGTAGAACCCACTGCAAATATTTAGCAGCATTTATTATATCACCATCTTTAATGTAACAACACAGGGAGACATACAAGCATATGGCCCACCTGATTTCAAGTGTTAGTCGTAGCCTCTGAACGCTTGCAAAACGGGAAGTATCTGGTGACCTCACTGACGCGCAGGAACACAACAACCTTCACAGATTTTTAAATTACTCGCGCGTTTACATCCCCATTGCCAACTCCTCGAGGGATCACTGGTAACATAATACATTCACAGAAACACAACAACCTTTCAGTTGTTATTTACCTGTGGTCTTTTGTGAGGTGGAGGTGCTTCCCAAATCAAAATATGATTTGATGCGCCTCTTTTAGTGTTATTCCGTTTCCTAATTCATTAGGATTGGCGGGGTCCGCTACCTAAGCCTAAGGATTTGGCGAAGATACTGATTTTTACGTGGAGCGACTGCTGGCAGACCTCTACAACACAGAGGGAAAGCCACATCATTCTTACACGTCTTTAGAATTATAATTTTTTGGACATGCGGGTTTCCTTACGATGTTTTCCTTCACTTTGGGGACCGGAACCTCCTTTGATGTCGCAAAAAAAGTACCGTAGAAGACCGCGACCTCCAAGGAGTATAAACAGGTATGTTTGTGTATTTTTTTTATGTTAGTTTATATTGTTTTATGATAGGAAATGCCAACAATAATGTGGTTTAGTGAGTTTATATATGAGAAAAAATATATATTACGTAACGGGTAGGTACTTTCAAATTGCATATTTCCATCGTGAATATTTCGTCTAATTGTCTAAAATTTTTATTTGTCGAAAAATAAATAAATATCGTATTGTAGCTGAATAGATTATCTATAAAATGACGTAAAAATTAAATATATAGCTCCTATGTACTATTTTATAGGAAAAGTTTGAAAAATTAGGTCGGCGCGTTGTACGTAAACCGATTTTCAAACTCAATTTTCAAATGCGAATGTTTATTTTCTATATATAATATGTACTATTATTTTTCGATTTATGTAAACTATGTATATTGTGGTACAAATATACAAATACGCTAATCAAAAATCATAACACGATCTGAACTTATATTCATTTATCTGAAATAAGTACGAGTATTTCATCGGCTCTGTTTGAAATGCCTATAACAAATTATACAAACATTCAAATTAGTAATTTGAAGCTCTATTATGAAACATACCCTAATCAACAATCGAAATAAGTGCCGCACATGCTTGTAAGTGTAAACATCTGTCTGTCCATATTTAAACAATGCGATAAGACGGGCCGCGAGCTCATATTTCAAGTGTCCTCGAGATCACTCGGGCTAACGTGATTTATGGCCGTAACGCCATTGGGTTCCTAAGGGTTAAAACCTGATGACCTTAACACTTCTTTTTGCCACCAGCCCTTGCAACAACTGCCACTTCTGCCGCAGCAGCAACTATCATTACTGCCTGACTGGTGGTATCAATAGCACCATCGGGATATTCAGGAACGGCGGCTGGGCACAATACGTAAGGGTGCCACAAACCCAGGCGTACGCGTTACCTGACGGGATCACCACTGAGCAAGGTAATCAGGAGCTTTGTGGAATTGTCCTTAAGGAATTTCAATGATAGTTTGTCTTTTCCACCCCTCTAGGGCCATATTTCCTCAGTGCTTCGGAGGGCACGTTAAGCCATCGGTTCCGGCTGCGGCTAAATGACAGCCGTTAAGCTAAGTCAGTGGCCTTTGGGTGGCTTGAAAAAAAATGGGTGCGTGTCTTATGTACGCGCGTGTGAAGTTATACTTTTTTGGCATCAATAAATAAATATTTAAAATTAAAAAACGTCTTTTAAGTAGTAGCGGCGATGTTTATGGAATGTATTACATACAAGTCAAATGTCAAGTACAAATGTTATACATTTTTAACTATGGCGCCATCAACCGGTAATACCGTGAAACATTTAGCAGCTTTAACCTGTTACTTTTGAGTTGCAAAGATGAGCGTGCTTCTTAAAATTTTACTCTCATCATTTTTTCATAACGCGCCTAAAGAAGTATAACTTCAAAAACTGACCTCCGCCAATCCGCAGTTGAGCATCGTGGTGGAATATGCTCTAAACTCATTCAGTACAAGGGTGACACGTATCTCTATAGTGGGATAAGTAAGGGTTGGTGAAGAAGGGCAATATGTTACTTTGCCATCGTCGCCTTTTTCCTTCATTATCCCCATGAAGTTAATAATATATTGAGACATTGGTTTTGGTGAGTGAGCAGTGCGTTCATGCAAGTGATTAATTTGTTTGTAGTTGTCACATTTTCTAATCCATTAGGATTGACGCAGGTTTAAGTACGCTACCTAAACCTAAGAGGGAGGAGACTTACCTAAGAGGGAAACCTAAGAGGGAAAACCATACCTTTCTTAGGTTAGGTCCTTCGAAATATAATTTTTTATTTGCGGGTTTCCTTAAGACGTTTCCCTTCACTACTAAGAAAGAGATAATTTAATAGAAACTGAAAACACGAATTTAGTGACACACGCCCATATCAGAATACGAACCAGGACTCTTCGGTCAATATTATTTGTTTGGGGGGTTTTCCATGAACTTAACCCTCACCTAGCCTGTTGGGGTCGCCGCTTTCTGGTCTTTCTTGAAGATGGAAGCAGACTCAACCACGTGGATTTCACCACTGAACTCATGGCTTAGGGGCAGCGGTTGTGCTTTAAATGTGGGAAGCTTTCCTTTCCTCCTCCTATACTACTTTATTTTTATATGTACAACTAACCGATTCAGAATTGAGAGTTATACGATATGACCTTGTCATTTCAGCTGGACTATGCGAGCCCTACTCGTGCGTGGCCCACGGGTTTGATCGGGCTTCTCCCCTCAAAGTCGGCGAGAAGATCTTAATTGTTGGCGCTGGAATTATTGGTGAGCAAATCAACTTGACTGTAACGGAGGTACACTAGGATTTCCTTATTCGTGTGTGCATATCTGAGAACGTGTACGAGGTGTTCTGTGTGAGAGAGACATGTTTACGAGATGCGTATGTGAAACGTGTTTGTAGAATGTGTAAATATTTGTTGAAGGATCTCTCTATCTGTGTGTATGTAATGTGTGCGGGGAATATCTGTGCGTAAAATGTGTTCGAGGAATGTGTTTGAAGGATTTGTGAGTGAAATGTGTGCAAGAAATATATTTGAAGCATCTTTGAGTGAAATGTGTGTCAAAAATATGTTTGGAAGGTCTGTGCGTGGAATATTTGCGAGAAGCGTATGTGAAATGTGTAAATATTTGTTGAAGGATCTCTCTCTGTCTGTGTGTATGGAATGTGTGCGAGGAATGTGTTCGATGAATTTGTGCGTAGATTGCGTGCAAGAAGTGTGTTCGAGGAATATGTTGAAGGATCTGTGAGTGGAATGTGTGAGAAGAATATGTTCGAACGGTCTGTGCGTGGAATGTGTGCAAGGAACACAATTTTAGGATCTGTAAGTGGAATGTCTGCCAGAAATATGTTTGAAGGATCTGTGCGTGGAATGTGTACGAGGAATATGTTTGAAGGATTTGTGAGTGGAATCTGTGCAAGGATAATGATTGAAGGGTCTGTGCGAGGTACATGTTTGACTGATTTGTGGGTTAAATGTGTGCGGACAATATATTTAAAGGATCGGTGCATAGATTCTATGAGTGGAATGTGATTATAGCGTCGTAATGTATTTGAAGTATATGTAGATAGAATTTGTGCGTGAAATGTGTTCGAAGAATCCGTGTGTAGATTGAGTGCATTGAAAATATGTGAGATATATGTTCGAATCTGTACGAGTAAATAGATTGTATGAATTGAATGTGCTCGAGTAATCAGTGCGCGGAACGTCTGCCAGGATTGTGTTCGAGAGATACGTGCTTGGAATGGTCGCGGAGGATGTATGCAAAAAAGGTATTCGAGGAAACACACCTCACTCGCTTCTATATGATTCACAGCTTTTAGCAGCATTTAGTCATATAATGTTATCTAAAGTCACGGGTAATAAACCCAGGACATTTGACAGACGTCCGAGAAGTTTTTTTGTGATAACACGTGTAGGCCCTTTAGTGAACATTGATGTAGTATACTCGTAGTAACCCAGCCGCGCGCGTTTCCTGAACGATATCAATCTAAAATAATACTCATAATACATGCATGAGCTGCCATGCAATTCTCTAAGCGACTTGTAATGGCTGTGTGCGTCGCTGTGATCACAGATGTCACAGCTTTGACATCGTCTACTGCGATCACGGCTTTTTATTTGGTATTCTATAAGGCTGTAAGCGTACGCGAGGCTCTTTGCCTTGTAGAATTCCAATTCCAAACGCAGCCTTGCGGCGCTAGTGTCGCACAGCCATGAAAAGCGACACTAAGGAATTGCAATTTTGTGTTCAAGGCTATATATAACAGCCGATGTTTCCGAGGATGTAAGGATGTTTGCTCTTACAGAATTGCATGGCTGATCTTGACAAGAGTTGAGATTATTGCGAACGTGCTGGTAATTAATTGATATGCAATTTGAAGGAATTATTGGTACTATTGACGAGCTCGGTCGAGCAGTGGTGAAACGCGCTGTTACGTTACTTTGACACCAATACTCGTGAGTTCGATTCCCACACAAGACAAACATTTGTGTGCACGAACATGTCTGTCTTGATCTGGGTGTTTTTAAGAGAGTAACCCCCACCTCACAGAAAAACTGCAGCCAAATAACAACTCCCTAGAGACTTGTCGGGTGTCTGCGTGCGAGTAAGGTCACCAGTACGCTCCTAAGGAGTTGTTGTATTAGTAGCAGAGGTGGCATCGCGCGAGTTATACTTAAAATATTACAAGTGTACTAAGGTTACGGTAACTGGTTTACATCAGATGAGCCGTATGCTTGGATGTCTCTCGACGTTGTATTAAAAACACTTGTCATATAACTATCTCATCTGATCGCCACTAACAATAATATTTGTTATTATAATGTTTAACAATAACAACTAAGACACAAGGCCTTTATAATAGTTTTACGTCAGTGACAAGATAAGCTATAGAGATAACTGGTGTTATACACCATTGAACGTAATAAAGCGATAATTTTAATATCTTAGTAATATGAAATAACCTTTTGTTTGTAATATTTACTGTAGAGATAGGACGAGTGCACAATTCGCCTCGCACCTTATCGCATCACGAAGCCAGCAAGAGCAGAGTGCTTAGTTACTTAAGTTACTGTTCTTGCATCATAACTTGCCAATGTTAAATCTATCTATCTATAACTACACGCCAAATCCCTTGCGGGGTAGGCAGAGAGAACCGAGCACCATGTGACTCGATCCTTACATATCTCACTCGCTTCTTTAACATTCATTGCTCTTCTCATGCACGCTCGCCGGTTTCTGGGGCTCCTGACATCACTCTAGGGCTCCTGACATCACAATGTTATCCAATCTAATGTTAAATATTATATAATATATAACTAGTACATAACAGCAAGCTGTGTAGGCAGAGCTGATATTTTTAAAATTTAAAAAATATTTAAATATTTTATTTTTAATTTTTTAATTTTTTAAAAATATATGGAACCCTGTACGACATCTAGCGACGAGTGCTGTTACTTTTTCTGTTGATGGGAGTGGAGTGCAGACTCTGCACTGCAGAGTGGCCGGCCATACGTTTTCCCATATGTTTTTTTTTCTAATTGGAACGATTTTGGACCGTTCTTCCTCACCAACGAACATTTAAATTTCAAATTAAAGGATACAAAACTACAATATGTTAGCTATTAGTGTGTCGATTTTGGAGTTTCTCACTATTACCGTCTAAACGCTAGCTGGATGACATCAGTCTACCCCAAACGGCAATTTTGAGGGTAATGTGGCTCCGCTGGCTATCGCAGCTCTGCCAAAAATTCGTATTATTTTCCAGTGACCTTTTTTATGTGATTCAAATACATTTTTTGAAGTGAAAACTTCTTTAGCGGCGTTGTGCACTTTTTGGGATGAGTAAAAATGTTAAACTCGCGTCAGGGTCAGGACAGGTGACCCTGACCGTAAGATTTTGGTGAGAATTAGAATTTAAGTTCGCTGCAGCGCTAAAACATTAGTTACCTCTAATTAAACAACGAAAACATGAAGCGCTAGATTGTTCATAGGGCATTATTTTCTTGCGACCAAAGCGTTGTAAGCGCCATGAAATTGTTGGCGGTTACGCGTTTCGTTCAACATAGTTTATCAACATCGCTGTTTGGTTTAAGCGGCGCAGGGCGCTTGCGCGAGTGTGCGTGTGTGTTTGAGTTTTAGAGATTGGCGATGATGATGCTGGTAATGATGATGGTGAAAGAGTCATTGAAATTAAGGATGAATGTTGATTTTTCTGAGACATAAACTTTTTACTGTAAAATAATTGTAATAGTTCTGAAGTGTTAAATTTTTAATGTAATATAAATTGTCATGTTTGTGTACGATAGCGCAATAAATGAATATTATATTTTACCACATACATGATAGTACTTTTATACTGATAAATAAAGCAATTCGTGCGAAATTATTCCCTAACCATTCCAAAATATTCAAAAATGCACAACGTTAATGTTCAAGTTTTCACTTCTGCCGGCACTCCCGGATACAACGTATACAACGTCGGATGGTATACATGCATATGGTAGCACCTGATGTAAAGCGGTTACCGTAACCTATGAACGCCTGTAATACATTAAGTATCACTTGTGCGATGCCACCTCTGCTGCTAACACAGCAACTCCTTAGGAGCTTTCTGGTGACCTCACTATCACACCGGAACACAACAAAGCTCGAGTTGTTATTGGCTGCGGTTTTCTATTAAGCGGAGGTACTTCCACAGTCAGGCTGCCGTGATGCGCCATACCTATTTATTTATTTTTTTATTATAGTTCAGCATAGTGGCTCCGCTTTGCCTGATGGTAAACGAAAGGGGAGCCCAAATCGTAACTGCAACTGACAAAAGACTACACAGTGCCCTGCCAGTTGACGCTGCCATGCTGATGCTATTTATATGCTTATTCATTGAATCCGTAATACAGTATTTTCAACCATTAATTACATTGGCCGGGTAATCGACATTTAAAACGAGTAATTAGTACTCGACCCAGTACGAGATACTCGGTGGAGTACGAGTACTGTAAAACGTGCCCAGTACGCCGAGTACCGAGTAATAACCGAATACTCAGCGCATCTCTGATTTACAGTACTTTATTACTAATAGTATAAGTTACTATATATCTGAGAGCTCAATGGCGTCGTTGCGCGTGTCATTCTAGCCAGACACGCAGGTTAAATAACGTCGACCGCAGCCTGTATATGGATATGTTTATCTGTCTCGAGTTTTTCCATGTTTCGGAGCGCACGTTAAGCCATCGGTCCCGGCTGTTGTCGATAGATGACAGTCGCTAAGCTAAGTCAGTGGCCCTTGGACGGCTTGAAAACACTGGCCTCCGCCAATTCACATTTGAGCAGCGTGGTGGAGTATGCTCTAAATTCCTTCGGTTAAAGGGAGACCCGTATCCCTGCAGTGGGATGAGTACGGGTTGATATGGCCATTCTATAACGTTACGCTAAATTCCTTGCGGGGTAGGCAGAGTCCTTACACACCACGCTCGCTTCTTTGACATTCATTGCTTCTCATGTACGCTCACCAATTTCTAAAGCTCTTAACCTTCTGATAAAACAAGATCAATTTAGTTATAGAAGGTAAGTCTACTAATTTACTAGAATCTTCGACTCGCTAGTTTTTGTACAACTTCGAAAGCTATTCGATTCCGTTGACTAGAAATAGTTACTGCAGCCTATAACTTGCACACAGAAGTCCCCGAACAGCTGGTCGCCAGTCTTGGTGATATCACTCACTCGTAAATACACTAAGATGTTATCGGGATGAAGTTTATATGCTTATTTGAGGTATTTATTTGAGTTGAGGTATTCTAGAATGTTAAGGCACTCAAATTGAACAGCTCATGATGAAATGGCACGACACCACCTCTGTTCCTTTTATACAACATTGGGAAACATACAAGCATACGACCCACCTGATATAAATCGGTTATTGCAGCCTATGGATCGGCTTTAATACATTAGGTATCACTCCCGTGATTCTAACGCAAAGGATCCGTGCGCATTTCACGCACAGATCCATTGAATACATTTCTCGCGTGCGTGGAATGTTTTCGAAGAATTTGTGCGTATATTGTGTGTGCGAGAAATGTGTTCGAAGGACCTGTGTGTAGCTTGTGTGCATGGAATGTGTTTCAATGATCTGTGCGCAGTTTGTGTGCGAGAAACATGTTCGAAGGATTTGTGCGCAGATTGTGTGCATTGAATGTGTTCCAAGACTCTGTGCACAGATTGTGTGCGCGGAAATGTGTTCGAAGGATCTGTGCGTGGATTGTATGTGTTGAATACGTGACAGAATATGTTCAAAGAATCTCTTTACATTTATATTACAAGATAAGCTACGGATTCCACTGTACATCAGGTGGGTCGCATACTTGTTTGTAGCCCGAAGTGGTATAAAAAAAATATCGAACATAGTGCATCCATGAATATGTATTTCTAGAAATGGGTGCCTACATAATATATTTTTTTTCTGTCCAGGAAATCTATGGGTAACTACACTGCATCATCACGGCCATCGCAACGTCACTGTGTCAGAAATGAATCTGGCTAGACTGAATATTGTCAAGAATCTAGGTGAGTACACACAATAACACATTTAACGAATGTGTGACAGAGAGACGCCTGGTGTTGCAAATGTTCATATCTTACTATGAGGTAGGTAATCTGCTTTACCTCCTTAATAGCGTAAAACTAAGGAAAAAAATTCAAACACTAACTAAATGCTTGCCCTGAGACTTAAGTGGATTCGATACCCACACAAGATATACATTTGTGTGTATGAACATAGCAACTCGTCTGTGAAAGTACTTCCACCTCATTGTAAACTGCGAACAAATTACAACGTCCTGAGTTGTTGTTGCAGTACTGTAGGTGAGTGAGATTACCAGTAAGCTCCCGAGGAGTTGTTATGTTAGCAGCGGGCGTGACAACGCGCATATACTTCATGTATTGCAAGCCTTCATTGACTATGGTAACCACTTTATATTAAGTGTGCCCAATGATATTGTATTTAAAGATGACGTATATTCATACTGCGCGTGCGTCGTTTTGTTATTAGTCCACTACGACATTATAGTACTTACTTACTTAAGAAGGAGATAGATAATACGGAACGCATGATATATATAGAGAGAGATAGCTATCTTCAAGAGTTGCGCTTGAAATACGTCAGCGCATCATAGAATAGCGCAAATTAGACCAATTGGGTTAATTTCATTGCCTCAGTTTTTGCGCGCTAGTACGCCATCTACCTCTTTTTAATACAATATCATTGAGTGTGCCTCATATTGTACATATAAATAATATTTCCGGGGAAAATTTACAGGATCATCTATTGTTCCAAAGATACAAAATACAAAAATTTTATTTACGTACATACATATCATCACGCCTGTCTCCCATTGAGGTAGGCAGAGACTATGGAATCCCGGGCGCATCGGTCCAAACACACCTACCTCTCTCGCCTCTTCCACACTCATCAACCTCTTCATGCGTGCTCTTCGGTTTACGGAGCTTTTGGTCAGGCCCTTTTTCAGCACATCAGCTATTTGATCCATATGTGTGCGTCTAGGGCGGGCCCTGGCTATATATATATATATATATATATATTTATATAAATATTGTCGGAGAAATTACACAGCGCCATCTAGTCCCAAAGTAAGCGAAGCTTTTGTTATGGGTACTAGACAACTGATAAACATACGTAAATACATATTTTTTTTGTAAATACATACTTATTATACATATAAAATACCCAGACCAAGACAAACAGACATGTTCATGCACACAAATGTTTGTACTGTGTGGGAATCGAACCCACGAGCGTTGGTGTCAAAGTAGCGTAACAACGCGTTTCACCACTGCGCCGTCTCCACTGCGTATCTCCACTCACTCTTGCTCGATATACTTCTTTCGTAACTCTTTCCAAATGTACAAACCATCTCAACATACCCTTTCAATTTCTTACTCCAATCATTCTAACTCTACACATACTCCTCAGCGCCCATTTCAACGGCGTTGACCCTGCTTTCTGGCGTCTGCCATATCTACTATTTACATTTATGTTTATGCAGTATAAATAACATATTTTTTTACCACCAATGTGGTAAACAAGCATACGGCCTGCCTGATGGTAAAT
The DNA here is from genome assembly GCA_947507595.1 of Pyralis farinalis. Lineage (NCBI taxonomy): Eukaryota > Metazoa > Arthropoda > Insecta > Lepidoptera > Pyralidae > Pyralis > Pyralis farinalis. Next base: position 8,617,999 of record OX382263.1, read on the forward strand.
AGTCACCGTAGCCTATGGACATTTGTAATACAAGGGGTGTCACTCATGCGTTGCCGACTCTCTAAAAGCCTCTTCGCGCCTTTCTTGAAGAGCCCCATGCAGTAGTCCCTTGGGTAAACCTCGGCTGGAAGTTTATTCCACAACTTGAGAGTTCACGGAAGAAAACTCCTCTGGAACCGCACAGCACGCGACCATTCGGCGGTTCCAGCATGTGAGGGTGAAATTCCCGCCGTCGGCAGGCGGTGTGGTTATAGAAAGTAGTTGTCGGCATCATTTCGAACAATTCTTTAGAACACAACCCGTTGTACAATCGGTAGAACACACTAAGGGAGGCAAAATCACTCCTTAAACTTAAGGGTTTAATACCGTGTGTAAGCTTAGGATCTTCTCACAGCTCGTGTCTGAACGGAGTATTATTGTTTATGATAAATAATGTATAAAACTTGTGCATTCACGCTAGTGTTTATTTGGTACTGGGATCGAACTCACGACCTTTTCACTGAAAGTAGCCACAGCTAGCCCTGTAGTGCCAATTGCGTATTGGCAACAATAAAAATAACAAAAGGGCATAACGCCGCGAGTAACTTTGGAGAATGCAATTTGATCTAACCTGCTTTGTGTGCTTCCGCCACCAATTAGTTCATGCGGCCTAGCGCCGGCCGGCACCCACCCACTACTGTTAGTACATGGTACATGCCGACGCTGCCATGGCTGCTCCGGTAGTCTCTGCCTCGGCTGCTGCGGTCGTCCGCCATCTGGAACAGAATCCGCATGCCCCCACCACCACCGTCGCTGCCACGACTGGCCTGGTTCGCCTCTCCACGAGGCATCATCAGGCGTCGTAGACGTTAATCGTAAGAATAACATGCTACAAGTGACAAATCCATCGCAGTGCCGTCCTTTATATTGAATTGAGGGTGGGGGTGGATGGTGTGAGCGAAAAGATATTTAATAGTGGGGAATGGTTTACGTCAGTCTGTTTGTTCATGAGAGTAATTTTAGAATTTTTATGTTTATTAATTTTTAATTGTTCCCTAATATTAAGTTTTAAACCTTTGTCTATGGTGTGTAAAATTTGATATGTATTAGTGGGGGATAAGTTATGTCCTTTGTCTATAAGATGCTCGGCGAAGTGTGACCTTTCTGGGCGATTGTTTTTATACGCCGATACGTGTTCGTTCGAACACGTATCGGCGTATAAAAACGCCGAGCATCTTATAGACAAAGGACGTAACTTATCCCCCACTAATACATATCAAATTTTACACACCATAGACAAAGGTTTCAATTTTCAAAAATTCAATATAAAGGACGGCACTGCGATGAATTTGTCACTTGTAGCATGTTATTCTTACGATTAACGTCTACGACGCCTGATGATGCCTCGTGGAGAGGCGAAACACGTGTCGCAGCGACGACCAGGCCAGTCGTGGCAGCGACGGTGGTGATGGGGGCATGCGGATTCTGTTCCAGATGGCGGACGACCGCAGCAGCCGAGGCAGAGACTACCGGAGCAGCCATGGCAGCGTCGGTATGTACCATGTACTAACAGTAGTGGGTGGGTGCCGGCCGGCGCTAGGCCGCATGAACTAATTGGTGGCGGAAGCACACAAAGCAGGTTAGATCAAATTGCATGTAAATTTGACTTTCGCAAAATAACGCCTGAATCTATTAACAACTTTGGAGAAAGCGCAGCACACCTCTCGACACCCCTGAGTCACTCACATCGGTGTTGCCCACGGCCGACTTTCTCTGGTATTTCGGGGGTCCATCTAGTGAGTGGTGAGCCACCGCCTGCCGAAAGTAACATAAAATATGATAATTATGGCAGGCGTCCGTCCCTCCTCTGCAATTGCCCGGTTCTAATAATCCCTCCAGATCTCATTTTAATAGCCCAATTATTTCCAACACATTCGCAATAGTCCCAATACCTGCCGTGACCTGTTCATGGGTATATTATCCCACTAATATCCCCTGAAGCAGGTCACGGCGGGTATAATACATTACGTCGTTCGTTTCGAAGGGGCCTCTCGTTGGATTCATATCCCCGCGCACGCCTATCAAATGACTGGGATTAAAACCCGTGAAATAAAAGAAAAAAATAACAATAGGTAGGTACAGTATAAACTCAGAATTAGCCGACTTCCCTTCCTCTTAGCGTTATCTAATCCACTAGGATTAGCGGGGTCCGCTACCTAAGCCTAAGGATTTGGCGAAGATAAGATTTTTACATGGAACGACTGCCGTCAGACTTCTGCAACCCAGAGGGAAAAACATATCCTTCAAAGGTAAAGTCATACGTCTTTCGAAATATAATTTCTTGGACAGGCGGGTTTCCTCGCGATGTTTTTCTTCACCGCCAATTAGCTGACTACCCTATATTTTTATGTTTCTATTTTTCACAGACACCGGCTATAGATTGGTGACCCCTGATGTCTTGGCTGACGAGAAACAGTTGTACGACGTCATCATTGACTGCACAGGTAAGGGGATTTGTACAGTTGAATACACGTCAAGGTGACACTTTCACCTTGTACTATTCTTTTTTTTATTCAACTAGATTGGCAAACAAGCATACGTCCCGTATCAAATGGTAAACGGTCACCGTAGCCGATTAACGCTCGCAACACCACGGGACGTTACTCGCGCGCTGCCAATCTTGTGACCTAAGGCTGTTTCGTCACAGTACCCAGTAATTTCTCTGCCATATCTCACCCTTCAAACCGGAACACAGCTATATAAATACAGCTGCTTGGCGGTAGAAATAGGTGTGACAGAGGTACCCACGCAGACGACTTTTGTACAAAGTCTCCCTCTGGTAAGTTGTTATGTTGACGTAATAGAGTTAGAATCCAGCTATGAGTGTTAAGCGTGATCTGCTCTTAGTTGTACCAGTTTTAAGTGGAATCACCAATATTACGTTTGAGATACCTTTTTTTGAAGTTATACTTCTTTAGGCGCGTTATGAAAAAATGATGAGAGTGAAATTTTAAGATGCGTGCGCATCGCTGTATCACAAAAGTAAGAGGTTGAAGCTGCCCGCTAAACCGCTCTCAAGCACTATAGTGAAGCATGCTTTTGTATTGTTGTGCTTTAAGTTTGTAGGTAGCAGATGTGATCGTTAAGTAGTTGAACAGTTTTGTAACAGATGGCGCTTTACTTACTCGCTTCACATGTAAATCCTTGGAGGAAATTGGAAATGCTTGGTATAAAATGAAAATTTATAAGAGGTAACCTCTTTATTCAATGATGCCAATGAAGTATAACTTCTCAGGCGCGTACATACACGCACCCATTTTTTTCAATAATATATTCTTCTTCTTCGTGTTATTTCGTTTCCGTTCGTTAATCCATTAGAATTGGCGGGTTTTAGACCTACACCTAAGCCTAAGGATTTGGCGAGGACACTGATTTTTACACGGAGCGACTGCCGTCAGGCCTTCACTACCCATAAGGAAAACCAGACCTTTCTTAGGTTAGGTCACACGTTTTTTAACGATGTTTTCTGTCACCGCCGAGCAAGTGATAAATATGTATCTACATAAATCCGAAAACACGTATTTAGTGGTACATGACCCCGCCTGGATTCGAACCGGGGTCCAGTTACACAGAAAACCGCAGCCAAATAACAACTCCCTAGAGGGTTCTTGTGTTCCTGCGTGTGAGTGAGGTCACCAGTAAACTCCCAAGGAGTCCCAGCAGAGGAGGCATCGCGCGAGTGATGCTTAATATATCGCAAGCGTTAATAGGCTACGGTACCCGCTTTAATCTCTCATTACCCGCGGGCCGCTTTTCCGCCAAGAAGTGTATGGGAAAACGTATATAACGTGGTCTCACAGGTTAAATCAGGTGGGCCGTATGCTTGAATGCCTCCCGACGTAGTAAAAAAAAAAGTTACCTTAACCACTAGGCTATAACTGCTCAACGTTTAAAATGCCTTTTTTTTCAATAATATATATCAAATACAAATCAAAGTTATTATTTGCCATAACAATGCTTGTTTCATTCCCAGGCGTGGGCAAAGTCATGGAAATAAGCTTCAACTACCTGCAACACGGTGGCAAATATGTCCTGTTTGGATGTTGTCCACCAACACACCAAGTATCGTAAGTATTTTTCAGGAACACCGTTCCTATGTCTTAAGGAACATGGTCAAAATGGCCGACCAATTAAAAAAAAAAAGTTGAATTGTTATATAATAGACGAGCCAGGTGTTCCTCTGGCAATGCAAGCTTGCGCATTCCCAACTGGTTTTTATTCTATTGTACCTATGGAGAACTGACGAGACCGTTTTACGTAGTAACTCAATTCATAGCTACGGGTCGAGGGGTAAAGTAGAACGCGCGGCTCTTATTGGCTAGCTCTCGGATCAACATCACGTCACTTATCGGCACATTGGTTAAAATATTCTCCCATTGGTCAGTAGGCTCGAATCGCTAAGCTATTTAGGCTTAAGTGTGAGCGCGGGGTGCCTTTATGCACGGTTAAATTGTGTATTAGTTTGTGTATCCTAAGGCATCCCCTCATACAAATCCCACGGCGCTACTTGGGCCCAAATATACCTCCATAACCCACGGAGAAAACGTCTACAGACGTCTTTTGCAATATAATTTCTTTCGTGGGATATTCACGTTTTCCTTCACCGAAGACATGATATACAATTAATGTAATATTGCCGTGTGCCCTCGGCGTAAGAATAGGTCCTCCGTGCTGAGAAAGCATGTGGGCCCCGGCTGTATTCCGTAGGGGTAGGGTAGGTAGTAGTAGTAGTAGGTAGGTACATCTCAAAATAAAAAAAGCTTGTGTTTTATAATCAATATATTTATATCTACAGGGTGAATCCATTCGACATATATAACAAGGAGCTGACAATCATTGGCGTGAAGATCAATCCATTCAGCTTCCTCAACGCAATTGGATGGATCCAAGCTATGGGCGACAGGTAATCAACTTGTACAATAAGTTAATTTACAAATGGTATGCCAACGACCATATATGCTGAGATGGTTTGGTCATTTAGAAATATGAATGACAAAGTAGTGTATCAGGCAAGAGTGAATTGTGATGTCGGGACGGGCCGCCCTAAACGTGATGTGTTGAAAAAGTGCCAAATCTAAAGTACCCAAAACCGAAGAGCATGCCCGAAGAGGTTGATGAGCATGGAAGAAGCGAGAGAGGTATGTTTGATTCGGTATCTGGTGTTCCATAGTCTCTGTTCACCACAATGGAAGACAGGTGTGATGATATATATGTATGTAGTAAATCAAAAACACACGGTGTCACTTGAACTGAAATTTGCCGGTAGTGTTTGATGACTACTATATTACGAGTATATATGTGATGTAATGATGATGTTAGAAACGGAGTTGGTCTGAAATAGAGCATCGTTGTTAAAATAAGAAGAGGCATGCTCCGTTGGTTCGGACATGTAGAACGAATGCAGGATGAAAGAAGCAGATATACAATGTAAAAGTGTAAGGATGTAAGAGCCGAGGAAGGCCAAGACTTACCTATCATGACCAAATTGGTCATGAGCCCTAGAAACCGGCGAGCGTGCATACAAAAGAGCAATGAATATTAAAGAAGCGAGTGATGTATGTAAGGATCGAGTCACGTGGTGCTCGGTTTTCTCTACCTACCCTGCAAGGGATTTGGCGTGAAGTTATAGATATATAGATAATGTAAAATATTTAGACCGCATAATATTCTGGAAACGATAAATGTAATGCGTCTTATGGCGTTCGTTTCTGCCTACCCCGCAAAGAACCTGGCGTGAAGCTATAGATAGACAAATTCCTTCACATTCTTCAAATCGACACTAAAGAGGTTATTTCATAAAGCATTGAACTATTAGCATATTAATAACTGGCTTTCAGACATTACATTGACAACCTTGTATATAATTGTTCTATTTCATACATATTTCACCCTTACGTATTCACAGTCAGTGTAAATACCAAATTTGGCTTGTTATTTTGGCTGTAATTGTTCTATACCATATATATATTCCCCCTGCATGTATTCATAGTCAGTGTAATATCTAAATTTGAATTGTTATTTTGGCTGTAATTGTTCTATTCCATATATATTCCACCCTCGGATATTTACAATCAAATAGGTACTTTAAGGTTGACCGGAAGAACTCTCTTAGAGGGATTTATCCTCCTTTGTTATAACTCTGTCTTGTTTTATAAACGATAAATGAATGGTATTTTGTGAATAATTTTGAATGTAATTAGTTTAATTTAACAACATATAATTAAAGTTCTATGAATTTTCTTAATGTCGAAATAATATTTTGTACAATAAAGATGTTATGTACATATATAAATACATATGTTTTTTTTACAGATACCTCGACTACGACAAGCTGGGTGTCAAAACGTACGCTCTTTCTGAATACCAAAATGCTCTGGCGGATTTGAAGGCTGGCTCCATCGCTAAGGCCATATTCAAAATAAAGTGATTGTTTCGTTATGAATACATAAATAAACATAAATGTTGTCATTAAATTTTTATTTTGGTATTTATTGCACTATTATTTTGACTGTCTTCGCTTGACTGACGCAATGTTACGTCGACGACAAAGAGAGTAATTAAGTATAGAACTTAAGATCTAAACTACTTTGTGTGCTTCAGGCTTCAATTAATTCCGTTCAATCCATTACCGTTGGTAGATTCATGCCTTCTACTCTGAGTGCACCGGTTTTCTCTGCTTCAACTGCTGCGATCGTCTCTGCGATTGCCTGCCATCTAGAACAGGAAGGGCATGCACCCGCCACCGTTGCTGCCATAGACGAGGCAGCCACGAGTACTGTAGATGTTAGTCACTAAAATAAAATGCTAGTTCGCAAGAACTAATACCGCGGAAGCACACAACGTAGAGTTGACGACATTGCCTTTTCAGGAACACCGTTCCTATATGAAATCTATATGTTTGTCTGTGCGTTTTACTGTGTGTGTGTTTTTCGAATATTCGAATTTTGACTTCAGATTCGGATTCAGCTAAAAAATGTAGAATAGGAATGTTCAGGAACACCGTTCCTATAACTTAAGGAGGTTATATAATTGACGAGCTAGGTGTTCCTCTGGCAATGCAAGCTTGCGCATTCTCATCTGGTTTATGATGTCAATTCCAAAATTATAAACATAATTCCGAGACTAAATAGTCAGAATTATGTATTTTTTATGATGTCAATTCGACAAGTATATACATAATTCCGGAAATTAATAGTCAGAATAATGTGTTATAAACATAATTCCGAGAACAAAATAGTCAGAGTTATGTATTTTTTATGATGTCAATTTCAAAATTATAAACATAATTCCGAGAAGTCAGAATTATGTATTTTTTATGATGTCAATTCGACAAGTATATACATAATTCCGAGAATTAATAGTCAGAATAATGTATTTTTTTTATGATCTAAATTCGACAAGTGTAACCATAATTCCGAGAACAAAATAGTCAGAGTTATGTTTTTTTTATGATGTCAATTCGACAAGTATATACATAATTCCGAGAATTAATAGTCAGAATAATGTGTTTTTTTATGATATAAATTCGACAAGTGTAAACATAATTCCGAGAACAAAATAGTCAGAGTTATGTATTTTTTATGATGTCAATTCGACAAGTAAAAACATAATTCCGAAAATTAATAGTCAGAATTATGTACAGATGTTAATTCGACAAGTATAAACGCAATTCCGAGAATAAAATAGTCGGAATCGTGTATTTATTAAGACGCCAAACATCAACAGGTGTAAATACAATTCCGGAAATAAAATAGTCATAATTATGAATGAGTTTAATATACATACAAAAGTCTAAGTGAAAGTCTCCTTCCTATAATCAAATCATTTAAAATACTTAAAATGCTAGGTCCTAATTTTTACAATATTTTGGTATTTAGGAGGGAATGGATTGAGCAACAATTTATTTGTTACAATTGTATATAACAATAGATATTTAGATGATCTATCAGTAAAATTCTAGCATTTTGTATGTACAGTTAAGAGCACGTCAACATTTACATGACGATTTTATTAAAGTGTAAATTAAATGTACTTTAGTATAATATAAGGATAACAATGACTGTCTAACGGTTTATCGAGAAAAAACTTTAGGAATGTATGTCGCGATTACACAGATCTAACATAACATGTAACATAAATTATGGTTTAAAACACATCAAGAAAACCCAGTTTGATTGATATCGATTGATGACGTATTTAATAACTGCAGGTAACATTAAATTTTCACTGTTCAATTTGATGCAACAATTGCAATATTGGCTTAGTTTTTAACACGCGTTCCATAAGATTAAATATCACAGCGCTGCGCTGTCGATTCGCAGTCGATTGATAAGAACTTATTAAACGCATTAGACATGGAAATTAAAATCACTTAATACCCTAGCGAGAGAAAAAAGAGGTGGTTACACAGCCCTTTCTCCGCTTGGATTTATAAAATTAGTAGAAAACCTTGATATCAACCTTAAACCTCACCCAAGAAGAGCTCAAACAGGACGATGATGTGCTCTCGACTGTGCATACAAGCGCGAACGGTTTTGTCTTTTCGTTGAAAGTATATTAGCTTGCCGTCTTGAAGGATCAGGAATGATTCTTCTGATTCCTGTGTTTATATCTGTATATTTATATGTTCAGAAAGAATCTATTGTAAAATGCCTGCAACTGTCAACATCCGCGATTTTACGAAAATTTCTAATCGCGAAAAGTTGCTAATAAGTTCACCAAGTTAGAGTAAAATGTTGGCAATAGTTGTGTGACAGGTACGATATTCGAGTTTGGAATGCGTTCCATGTTGTTCAGATTGATAAATATTAATTTAAATGCCTATTTGACATTAATAAAAAAATAACTGTCATTATAATATTGCTGCTCATTACAATAATATTGACTGTACGGTAACTATTTCTCTATATACAAATATTGAAACTTATATTATATATATACATTTACCATAGTTTTGATATAACTGACCACAACGTGTATATCAAGATGACGTAGAAAATAATTTTCACTATCTGATGTAGATAGTACAATCTGAAAAAAAAGATACAATTGTATTAGAAATGTTAAATATTATTTTTAGTACAAGAACGACATTTTTCGCTTATATTTTGGTATGAAAGAGAATCATTATTAAACTAAGAAATTCTTTCTCTTCTTCTTAGTGTTATTCCGTTTCCTAATGCCGTAGGATTGGCGTGATCAGCTATCTAAGTCTATAAATTTGGCGAAGATACACATTTTTATAGGAACGACTGCCGTCAATTCTCCACAACCCACAGGGAAAACCAGACCTTTCTTAGGTAAAGTCACACGTGTTTCGAAATATAATTTCTTAGACTTGCGGGTTTTTTCACGATGTTATTCTTCACCGCCGAGCTAGTGATAATGACACACAGGGAAACCTACCGTGGGTGTCAGCGCAATAAAATTTTTTGTAACATTTACTTACAAATAAATAAATTTCATTTCAATAATAAGTTAAATAAGTCGAGAGATTTAATCCCACGTTTTATACCTAATAGCAACTCGCTTAGCTTCTGCATCATTGCTGTTACAAGAGGGCGAAATTAAAAAAAACGGGTTGCAATGCGGCAGTTCCGGCAGAAGTGAACATTTGAACATTAACGTTCTGCATTTTTGAATATTTTGGAATGGTTAGGGAATAATTTCGCACGAATTGCTTTATTTATCAGTATAAAAATACTATTGAGGTACTAATGAGGTAAAATACAATATTCATTTATTGCGCTATCGTACACAAACATGACAATTTCTATTACATTGAAAATTTAACACTTCAGAACTATTACAATTATTTACATTAAAAAGTTTATCTCAGAAAAATCAACTACGTTGAACGAAACGCGTTAGCGCCAAGAATTTCATGGCGCTTACAACTTTTTGGTCGCGAGAAAATAATGCCCTATGAACGATCTAGCGCTTCATGTTTTAATTGTTTAATTAGATGTAACTAATGTTTTAGCGCTGCAGCGAACTTAAGTTCTAATTTTCACCAAAAATCTTACGATCTGGGTCACGTGTCCTGCCGCGAGTTTAACATTTGTTACTCATCCCAAAAAGTGCACAATGCCGCTAAAGAAGTTTTCACTTCAAAAATCACATATATAACATGATTGCACGTTATAATTGTACCGATTAGACCCGACAACACTCGATAACACACGATGACGTTGCCCTCGTACTAAGATCAATATGGTATACTTTTCTTTGTAGCTCGCTGTACATACTAGGATTCGATCCGAGTACCAGACCAGTTGAATAGGGCAGTTCTTTGTACACTGGGCTACCACTACTCAAGTGTTAATATAAGAAAAGACATGCTCAGTTTATTCTAGCGTATAGAAAGAATGTAGGATGACAGAATGACGAAAAAGACGTACAATGCGAATGTGGAAGGATGAAGGCCTTTTCTTGTACTAGCACCTCTCTTTCAGACCAACACTCTTTCTTTACAACGTGTCGTTGCGAACGCGGTCAGCAAGCGTTACGCTACAGATTTTATGCAACGCACTCATCTCAACCGCGGTTATTCTACTTTAATGTCTGCGTTTAATATCTATGTATACCCGGCTTTTACTTCCATAAGTTAACGTTGGGATTAACACAGCATTGTGTATAGCGAGCTGTGTCTTCTGGCTTAGGGTTTGACTGCTTTGAAGTTTACCCGACCCTCCGTTCACACTGTTCCCTGTATTCATCCGTCTCTCCACGTCAGCGGTGTATCTTTCATCCCAGTTGAAAACTTTTCCAAGATCCATAATCCCATTCATTTGTTCTAACACTACACTATCAGCCGCAATCTTTGTGTTCGTTCTAGTTTCTTCTCTTTCAGCAAGAATGTTTACGGAACACTGTTATCTTAACCGCGTTTATTCTACTTCCATGCTCTCTCAGTTACATAGCTTAGCCATGGAATAGTTTTTGTTTATGCTTACCTTTTCCACTTAATCCTCGCTTGTGGTAAGGTATCGTCAGTTTCCTTAAATAAGTACCTCCTGATGCCTGCCATGTACTCCTCGAAGTACACGTCCCAGCTGATCTCCGCCATGCTGAACGGGAACAACTGGAAGGTGGAAATAGGCTTCATTTATATTCGAACTGGGGATAAAATCCGTTGATGTAGTCATAGTGTACTCGTAATAATTACTATTAGTGGGGCAACTCTACGCAGGTCAATTGTGCGGTACGGTGCCGAGTAGAACGGCGTCCCCCCACCGCTAATTCGCAGGCGACCAGTCCGCCCGACCTCTACTGCGCGTCGGTACTGTTTTTCATCTACTGGACTATCACTCCTGTTATTCTTTACTGATAAATTATGAATATTTCCTGAAATGATATTCATTACTTTTTAACAATTCTAGTCAACTAAGAAGGTATCAATCTACAGGACCGAAGATTTGCATCTTTTAGTGGCAACCCTGACGACCTTAGACTTGAGTGGACTTGACTGTAGTCCCTTTGTATCTAATAGCCGATTGTCTCGTTGTCGGCATTTAGCGTCACGAAAAAGAAGTGCCGCCTCTATTAGTAGATATTACATTATGGTGTAGAGGTTAGCAATGCGTACTTTAACAGCAAGGAGGGTTTGATTCCCACACAGGACAAACAATTGTGTGAACATGTCTGTTTGTCTTGGTTTGGGTGTTTCTAAGAGAAGTAAGGTGCATCTAGGTAGCCTGTCTGGGGAAGTAACTGCACCTCGCGGAAATTCGCTGCCAAATAACAACTACCTGGAGGGTTGTTGTGTTTCTGTGGGTGAGTGAGTGAGAGACCAGTATGCTCTGTAAGATGTTGCTGTGTTAGCAGCAGAAGTGACATCAAGAAGGCATATAATCATACCTGATGTAAAAGCGGTTACCGTAGCCTATGAACGCTTGCAATACATTAAGTATCGCTCGCATGATGCCACCTCTGCTGCTAATACAGCAACTCCTTAAAAGCTTACTGGTAACTGCACACACGAGTAGGAGTTGTTTTATAACTACGGATTTCTGTGAGGTGGCACTTTCCTAATGCACCCTACCATCTCTTAAAAGTACTCAGACCAAGACAAATAGACATGTTCCTGCACACAAACGTTAGTCCTGTGTGGGAATCGAACCCGCCCGGTTTCAAAGTAGTATTACTAAATACTGCGCTACCGAGCTCGTCAAAAATCTGTCATTCTGTTTGTATGATTTTGGATGAAGCATCGTTCATTTTATATACCTTCTTGTCAGCTTCTGACGTGGATTTCCAAAGCTCCCTGGTGTTTTTATTGCAGAAGGATATCTCTCTCGTGCAGAAGTATGAGAGCACCGAAGAGAATTTGTGGATTTTCCTATATACCTTCAACATTCTGTAAAAGAAAGTAATATGTTATATAACGGGTGTGCCGTTAGATTTAACTACAAAACACGGAAACAACCTTTGGGCAAAGTAGAACGCGCAGTTGTTATTGGTTTGGCAGTCTTTTTTAGCGGGCGATAAAGCCCCCTTTTTGGCGCTGAAGGCCTAGAGGGGCGGTAAGGTAATTTTTTTCGGCGGCTGCAAGACTAAGCAAGACGATGACGGACTTCGAGCTTCATACAATATATCTTTGTTAATTGCTCAAACAGGTAAACTACACACCATCGGAGAAATGTTAATTTTGCCGGTAATATAACTACTGCGCTCCATAAACCGGCGGCAGATATTATCCGAAAAATTCCTTTGAGCAATAGTTATGTGCAAAGACGAATTGATATAATGGCTGCAAATATTGAAGAGTCATTGTGCAATCATCTGAAGACTAGACAATTTTCCATTCAATTGGATGAGTCCACTTTTACTCACCTAGGTTTCTTTCCTAAACACATGGCCAGCCCGTCCACAAGAGCACCCGGTACCAGATGCAGAAGAAATGAGTAGATGTTGTAAAGGACTGCCGACTTCGTCAAAGTTAATGACAGATACCTGAAATGAAGAACAGTCTTATTGTAGGAACGGTAGACGGTGCAAGTCGGGAAAGTGGAATCCAGTTGTCGAGTTATGGAAACGTTATGTGCGGGCTTCGAATAGCAATCTCCAACAGGACACCGTGGGCGCAGCGTATAAAGCGCAAAAGCTAAACACGTTATACACCAATATTATTGTATTTTAAAATGGCGCAAGTAGTACTATATCTACGTACAGTTATTTACACTTTGCTCTAACAAAGAGACAAATGATAGAGCATACCTGTCGTTTGAAAGAGATGAATATATATTTTAAGACATTTATGCTATGTGGCGAAGTAATGTATAGCCGCGACGCGAGAGCGTGCCCAACTGAATGCTAGTTGGGCACTTACCTTACTTCCGTTTTGCCATTCTAGAGCGTGTACGACGTATCAATAATTATAACCAGTTGAAAATGCGCAAACTTGCATTGCCAGAGGAACACCTGGCTCGTCAATCATACAACAATTCAATTTTTTTTTTAATTTGTCGGCCTTTTTGACTATGTTCCATAAGAGATAGAACGGTGTTCCTGAACATTCCTATTCTACTTTTTGATGTAGAATCCGAATCTGAAGTCAAAATTGGAATATTCGAAAAAAAGCCACAGACAAACACACAGACAGACATATAGATTTCATATAGGAACGGTGTTCCCGAAAACATCTTAGATTTTGATACAAGGTGCGCTGCAGTGCAGTTGCAGTTTTTTAGTAGAATCGCCCGTTTTTTAGTCGAGTCGAATACTGACAACTACAACCCGAATTAAATAGTAACTGTAATAATTATATACTTTGCTTTTATACAACATTGGGAGACATGCGAGCATGTGTCCCACCTGATGGTTCTTCAAAAAAGGTACGAAGAGGTTTTTACGAGGTCGACAAATGTACAGGTAATACCACTTCGTGAAGGAAGAAAAGATTTATTTGGACGTACCACAACACTATACACACAATAAACAATAGACAATAATAGTGGTGTGTGGCGACACAAATAGGTCCTATCTGAGCATATTGCCCTGTTAACTCATGACCCGGCGCTAATTTTCAGATAAGACCTGTCTGTGACACCACGCTTAGAACAAGCAAGCACTAAGCAGACTATAAATCAACAAACAAACAATTATTTTCTTTTGGCTAACTAAAAACCTTATATCCAGAAACTCAAAATATCAACTCACTATCGATATATACTACTTCTCTCAAATCGGAGTTTGCCGTTGAAAAAAAATTTAAGTCAATTGAAGTCTGAAGTACGCCGTGCCTCCAGTAGAAGACAAGACAAAAGGAAGAGAGGCAGGCCGTCGAAAGCCTGACCCACTCTTATTATACAATGAGTTCATTTTAGCCTAAACAAATTTAACAAATTTCGTTTCACTATTATTTTAATATGTATCAATCCTACCAAATTAAAAGTACCTATCATTGTCGTAGCGTTTAATTTGTTTTATTTAATTCGATCCATCAAAGCGAAAGTCATTCTCTTTTTCATAACTTAAATTAATTAAAACCATTAAATCATAAAACTATACTTAAATGTTTTTCCTTTTGCTGGAATATACATTTAACCCCCTCATTGTTTACAGAAATGCTTAGAATGAGATTTATTACCGACTAATTCCGATCTGTTAACTGTCTACACGTAACTGCCAGTTTTGTTATTTTACTGCACTATATTTTTTTAATTACCCATTTCATTATTTTTAACGACTTAGTTTTGTTTACTTTACTGTTAAGTTAAGTAAGGTAAGCTAAGTTATACTTGTTAAAACATATGCATTTTATAATTTTTAACTCACCAAAGCTACAATATTACAACTGTTGCTTTAAATAACCGCCCTTCATTATAATTAATAGGTGCTTATTTAGAAACGTGAGTGACGGGAACAGTGTTAGCTCAGTGGATAAATAATTAGCTTATTTAGAAACGTGTGTAACGGGAACAGTATTAGCTCAGTGGATAAATAACTAACTTATTTACAAACGTAAGTGACGGGAACAGTATTAGCTCAGTGGATAAATAACTAACTTATTTACAAACGTAAGTGACGGGAACAGTATTAGCTCAGTGGATAAATAACTAGCTTATTTAGAAACGTGAGTGACGGGAACAGTATTACCTCAGTGGATAAATAATTAGCTTATTTAGAAACGTGACGGGAACAGTGTTAGCTCAGTGGATAAATAACTAGCTTATTTAGAAACGTGAGTGACGGGAACAGTGTTAGCTCAGTGGATAAATAACTAGCTTATTTAGAAACGTGAGTGACGGGAACAGTGTTAGCTCAGTGGATAAATAACTAGTTACTTTTTATATACTTTGTATTTGAGACTGGATATCATTACACCCCTTAGTAAGTAGCAAGTAGTTGTTTACTTACCATATGACATTTAAGAAAGGATGTGACTACACACCAAAGTAAGTAGCAAGTATGTAGTTTACTTACCATATAGCATTTGAGAAAGGATGTGACTACACCCCAAAGTAAGTAGCAAGTATGTAGTTTACTTACCATACAGCATTTGAGAAAGGATGTGACTACACCCCAAAGTAAGTAGCAAGTAGTTGTTTACTTACCATATGACATTTGAGAAAGGATGTGACTACACACCAAAGTAAGTAGCAAGTATGTAGTTTACTTACCATATAGCATTTGAGAAAGGATGGTCGTCAATGTGTGCCATGTTCTGCGCCATAAAGTCACCCCACGTCATTCTGTTTTCCACTGAACTCACGTAGTTGAATATCGGTGGGTCGGGCGGGGGTGAACTGAAAATAAGCGGTTAATATAAAAATTAAAATGCTCGACCCGAAATTTCGTAGTTTCTTTTATACTACGGCTAATAGTAGGCAACGCAAGAGTGACACCTATGGTGTTGCAAATGTCAATTTATACAACGTCGGGAGGCATACAAGCATACGGTCCACCTGATATAAAGCAGTTACCGTAACCTATTAACGCTTGTAACATATATCACTTGCGCGATACCTCCTCTACTGCTTACACAGCAACTCCTTAGGAGCTTACTGGTGAGCTCACTCACACGCAGGAACAAAACAACCCTCTAGGGAGTTGTTATTTGGCTGCCGTTTTCTGTGAGGTGGAGGTGCTACCCCAAAAGGGCTGATTTGATGCACCCTACCTCTATTAAAATCACTCAGACCACACATATGTTTGTCCTGTGTGGGAATCGAACCCACGAGAGAGACAGAGAATCTCTGACGGACGGACGTGTCAGATCGACATGGCTGGCGTGGGAAGCAGTTTCCAAGTAGTGCCTAGACCCCTTCCCCTTCGTAATCAAATTGATGATGGAGAGTAAGTGTGCACTTATTTCTAAACGGCATTACACCATTCCCGAAGATAGAAGCTAGCCGAAACACGACTGTATTTTTGACTTTATCCAGTTGTTGTTACGCCCTTTTCAACTGATAGTATGAATTAACGCAAGGAGATTTGGCTCACGGTCCGTTTTTGGAGTCTTGTGGACGCTGAGCATAAACTGCACTTTTAGGGATACACTTCGATTCTCCAACATCAGCTTTTGTAGCCTATCCGATACATGAGAAGTCTTGGGGAAATCGTTGGCATATAAAGTGTAGAGAATAGGGCCAAGCACGGATCCCTGAGGGAATGCGTTTTCCAAAGAGTGTCGTGGACTCTAACGCGAAGAGAGCCGAATCTCGTGAGATCTCATTCGTCTCACGAGATTCTATTTGGTCTAGCTTGTAAATTTGGACGTTGTAGCATATTTTTTCGAACCTTTAGCCACGTCGAAAACCGGGAATGGTATAGCGCCCCATTTGAAAGTGCAACAAAACGTACTGCATGATGCTGTGCTCTTGGTGGGTGACCTAGGGTTTGGGATGGAACCCAAAACTGTTCGTTGACGTATCCCTCTAAGTTAAATTCTCCTTTTGTGAGGAATAACTATGATGATGTTGACGTAGGCATTTAAGAATACTATTCGGCCTAGTGATCGGATGCTATATATAAGTGGGGTTCGAACCCACCATTTCTCCATTGCCCGTCGAGTGCTCATCTGTCTGAGCTACCAGAAAGGTTTATGACGATGGTGAATGTTTCCATTTCTATGCATCGTTCGGAATTTCCTAGTAAGTTCTGTCGAAAACCGACTATAGGCATTTACCTCCGTTTGTACTGAGCATTGACTCTGGCCGCAGCCACCATCAGGCAGTTGACCACGCTGTCCACGGGAACGATGTCCGCTGTCACGGCCTCGTCGCACTGTAGTGTTCTTAGTATACCGGTTACTGGAAATGCACGACAATTGGTAAATTGGGCTGAGCCTACCTTCAGGATCAAAGCTACCCTTCCTACACAATACACCTTTATAACAGACGAGACCTTGTTGAAAGAAAGGTATCATCATAGCCGTCTATTTGTTCGTGGACATTTGTGAAGTAAAACTTCTTTACGCACGCTTGACTTGGGGAGTAAGCTGGTGAATGCGTGACGAGAGCGTTACGAAAAGTGTGATCGGGCGAGCCGAACGGAAGTTGATAGGCCGATATAAGTTAGTGAAGATTGAAAGAGAGAGAGTAACGTTTCGTATATTACTGTAGAGGCAAGAGAGAGATGTGCGAGCACACATTTTTGAAGTAAATCTTCTTTACGCACGCTTGACTTGGGGAGTAAGCTGGTGAATGCGTGACGAGAGCGTTACGAAAAGTGTGATCGGGCGAGGCGAACGGAAGTTGATAGGCAGATATAAGTTAGTGAAGATAGAAAGAGAGAGAGAGTAACATTTCGTATATTACTGTAGGGGCAAGAGAGAGGTGGAGCACACATTTTCTTTCTCTCTTTCTCTCAGAGCGAGTTAAGTTTCGTATCTGTAAGACACAATGCAGGCCTATTCTCTGTATCACACTATGGAGCTAAAGAAGTTTTACTTCAGTCGTGTGGTCTAAAGCACACCCATTTTTATACAACGTCAGCGGGCTTACAATACGGTCCATCATCCGCAATACATTAAGAATCTCAGCGGCAGAAGTGGCATCGTACGAGCGATGCTTAATGTATTGCAAGTGGCTACGGTAACCACTTTACATCGGGTGGGCACATAGCTTGTACGCCGCCTGCTTGTAAAAAAACATTTAAGCTATGTATGCTTTGCCTCACGAGAGTAAGAAATCCAAAAAGCTCACCACTTCCGACGGCGACACCAGTGGGCCCGTACATGTTGTCCAGCCAGCACCTCAGGGGCTCCTTTATCGTTGACGTCACTGGAATATAACAGTAAAAAGATAAGATAGAAATCATTTATTTGCCATTAGGCCCTTACACGTACACTTTACACTTAGTCACGTTTTACATTTTTTTTACCTTCGATTTTTTTTCTTATATTTAATATATCTTTTCAGGAACACTGTTCCTATATGAAATCTATATGTTTGTCTGTGCGTTTGTCTGTGTGTTTGTCTGTCGCTATTTTTCGAATATTCGAATTTTGACTTCAGATTCGGATTCAGCATAAAAAAGTAGAATAGGAATGTTCAGGAACACCGTTCCTATCTCTTAAGGAACATGGTCAAAATGGCCGACAAATAAAATAAAATAATTGAATTGTTATATAATTGACGAGCCAGGTTCCTCTGGCAATGCAAGCTTGCGCATTCTCAACTGGTTTTATTTGTCGAAACATATTTAACAATGATACAATACAATACACTTTATTGCACCAAATAATAGAAATATCCATGAAGCAAACATTAAAACACAAAAGGCGGTCTTACCGCAAAGCGATCTCTTCCAGACAACCTTGAGGTAGAGGAAACGATAATGACACGGAACAGGCAGGAGGCGCATAGTAACTTAGGCTACTTTTATTTTTATTAATATAAATAAATAATATTCCACGCGGACGAAGTCGCGGGCACTGCTAGTTAATAATAAACGCTGATTCATACCTATAGCCGGTCTGAAGATGCCAATAGGCATGCCACAAGCATTCGCCCGGAGCTCCTTTTCTGCCAGTGCTTTGGTGAAGGTGTACGTGTTGGGCCAGGCCCCGAGGATCCTGGGAAAATGGAAGAAATATTATGGAACTACACACCAACCTTCTGATGAGCTCAGTTGCGTAGTGGTGGAACGCGCAGTGACGTTACTTTGACACCGACGCTCGTGGGTTCGATTCCCACACAAGACGATTTGTGTACATGAACGTGTCTGTTTGTCTTGGTCTGAGAGTTTTAAAGAGAAGTAGGGCGCATCAAAGCAACCCGTCTGGGGATGTACCTCTACCTCACAGAAAACCGCAGCCAAATAACAACTCCGAAGGGGGAAGAGGGTTATTTGTTCCTGCATGTGAGTGAGGTCACCAGTAAGCTCCCAAGGAGTTGCTGTGTAAGCAACAGAGGAGGCATCGCGCGAGTGATACTTAATATATCGCAAGCGTTATAGGCTACGGTGTATGCCTCCTGACGTAGTATAAAAAAACAGGTTGCACTCCGGGAGTGCCGGCAGAAGTGAAAACTTGAACATGCGGACCAAACAGCGATGTTGATAAACTACGTTAAACGAAACGCGTAAGCGCCAAGAATTTCATGGCGCTTACAACGTTTTGGTCGCGAGAAAATAATGCCCTATGAACGATCTAGCGCTTCATGTCTTAATTGTTTAAGAGGTAACTAATGTTTTAGCGCTGCAGCGAACTTAAGTTCTAATTCTCACCAAAATCTTACGAATTTTCGATCAGGGTCACGTGTCCTGACGCGAGTTTAACATTTTTTACTCATCCCAAAAAGTGCACAACGGCGCTAAAGAAGTTTTCACTTCATAATATGCCTCCCGACGATGTACAAAAAATATCTATAGGTAGACTACGGTCAGCATTGTTTAACTTGGATGTGCATAATTGCAACACGCAACGTCTCCATCAAACTTCTTACTCATCAATATTTTTCCTTAACTACAGCGGCGGATGGATGCCGGTCGGCGCTAGGTCGCATGAATTATATGGTTTACATGTTTTGTATGTTCACATTCGGTTTTTTGAAGTTATACTTCTAATGCGCTTTCCAACAAGGTTGCGTTAAACGTTTAACGCTACCATGGAGGGGGAATAGAAAGAGACAGGGCGAGAGTGAAGCTGCTAAATGTTTCACGGTATTACCGGTAGATGGCGCTATAGTTAAAGTTAAATATTTATTTAATGATGCCAGAGAAGTATAACTTCTCACGCGCGTACATAAGTACACGCATCCATTTGGTTACTATACGTAGCGGCTATCCTAACGGTGAAACGCATCCACAACATCCGTCCAGGGAGTTATTATTTGGCTGAGATCTTCTGTGAAAGAGGTAGTATCTACTTCCCCTTCCGATTCATGTGAACAAGTTTTTTGTATGAAACTAGATTGGCAAACAAGCATGTGGCCTGTATTAGATGGTAAGCGGTCACCGCAGCCAATTGACGTTCGCCACGCCACGGGGATGTAACTCGCACGCTGCCAACCTTGTCAGCTAAGGTTATTTCGACACAGTACCCAGTAATTTCTCTGCCATATCTCACTATTCAAACCGGAACACGAACGGTGGTTGAAATAGGTGAGACAGACGTACCCACGCAGACGACTTTTGTACAGTCTCCCTATGGTTGAATTAGTAATAGTAGTAGTATTGGCGGGGTCCGCTACCTAAGCCTAAGGATTTGGCGAAAATGTAATAGATTTTTACGTGGATCGACTGCCGTCAGACCTCAACCCAGAGGGAAACCAGTTAATTCTTAGGCAAGGTCACACGTATTTCGAAATATAATTTCTTGGACGTGCGGGTTCCCCTACGAGGTTTTCTTTCACCGCCGCGCTAGTAATAATTACACAGTACGAATATCTACACAAATCCGAAAACACGAATTCAGTGGTACATGCCGAGATTCGAACCGGGGACCTGTTGGTCACTAGGCCGATTCTTCATCCACTAGACCAGGGCTGACCAAAGCACAGCCCGCGGGCCGCATGTGGCCCGCGCCTAATATTGATGCGGCCCGCGACAATGTTATAAAATTTAAATACAGGTCTTCACTGACTGATTATTCACTTACACACGGATAATTAATGAAGAATTAATAAAACTAAATTTAACATTATTGCCGTTTTTTAATTTTCTCCAACTAAATAAATTAACGCTAGGTACTTGTTTTTGCGGCTCTCCAATATATACAGAGATTTGTATTAGCCCGCCATCGTATCTGGTCTGGATAGCCCTGCACTAGACTATCACTACTCTCACGTTATAGCTCTGTACATAGTGCTTCAAATAAATAAAGTTACTTTATAGATTAGCTCTTTTTAGGGTTCCGTACCCAAAGGGTAAAACGGAACCCTATTACTAAGGCTCCGCTGTCCGTCCGTCCGTCCGTCCATCTGTCACCAGGCTGTATCTCATGAACCGTGACAGTTAGATAGTTGAAATTTTCACAGATGATGTATTTCTGTTGCCGCTATAACAACAAATACTAAAAAATAGAATATAATAAATATTTAATGGGGCTCCCATACAACAAACGTGTTTTTTTTTGCCGCTTTTATAGGTAATGGTACGGAACCCTTCGTGCGCGAGTCCGACTCGCACTTGGGCGATTTTTTTTTATACAACGTCGGAAGGCATACTAGCGCTCGCTTCGCACTTCGCACTCGCGCCATGCCTCCTGTGCTGCTTACACAACAACTTCTTGGGAGTTGTTATTTGGCTGCGGTTTTCTGTGAGGTGGAGGTACTTCCCCAGACCGGTTGCTTTGATGTGCTCTACCTCTCTTAATTGCAAAAGTGGATAGCTTGATTTCAACCTCGCGTTTATCCGGTATGCTGTAGGAAGCGCTTTTTCCTTTTCTTCCGCTTCTAAGAGTCGTATCGTGACGCTGTATATCCTATAACCTTTCTCAAGAATTGGGCTATCAAATGCAAAAAGAACTTTTCAAATCCGATCCGTATTTCGAGAGATTTGCGCGTTCAAACAAATTATCTTGATGTATTCAAAATTTCTTTATTTTCTTCACATGAATTACAAATTATTTTACATGCATTTTCTATAACTATGTATTCTAAATGTGAAGCCTGCCGCTTGAAATAGGTTGTAACCTGTGCACAAGACACCAGCCATGCAATTCTGTAAGAGCAAACATACTTACATCCTCGAAAACATCGGCTGTTACAGCCTTGAACACAAAATTGCAATTCTTTGGTGTCGCTTTTCATGGTTGTGCGACACTAGCGCCGCAAGGCTGCGTTTGGAATTAGAATTCTACAAGGCAAACAGCCTCGCGTACGCTTACAGCCTTATAGAATACCAAATAATTTAGCCGTGATCGCAGTAGACGATGTCAAAGCTGTGACATCTGTGATCACAGCGACGCACACAGCCATTACGAGTCGCTTAGAGAATTGCATGGCAGCCATGCAATTCTGTAAGAGCAAACATACTTACATCCTCGAAAACATCGGCTGTTACAGCCTTGAACACAAAATTGCAATTCTTTGGTGTCGCTTTTCATGGTTGTGCGACACTAGCGCCGCAAGGCTGCGTTTGGAATTAGAATTCTACAAGGCAAACAGCCTCGCGTACGCTTACAGCCTTATAGAATACCAAATAATTTAGCCGTGATCGCAGTAGACGATGTCAAAGCTGTGACATCTGTGATCACAGCGACGCACACAGCCATTACGAGTCGCTTAGAGAATTGCATGGCAGCCATGCAATTCTGTAAGAGCAAACATACTTACATCCTCGAAAACATCGGCTGTTACAGCCTTGAACACAAAATTGCAATTCTTTGGTGTCGCTTTTCATGGTTGTGCGACACTAGCGCCGCAAGGCTGCGTTTGGAATTGGAATTCCACAAGGCAAACAGCCTCGCGTGCGCTTACAGCCTTATAGAATACCAAATAATTTAGCCGTGATCGCAGTAGACGATGTCAAAGCTGTGACATCTGTGATCACAGCGACGCACACAGCCATTACGAGTCGCTTAGAGAATTTCATGGCAGGTCTTCACTCCCTGACTATGACATTAACTGTAACGCATACTATTTATCAAGTAATATCTAGTGTACGGTGAATAAGTCATCCAATATATGAGTATGTATGAATGTGTGGAAGTAGTGTGAGGTTGGATATGTATGTGAATAAGTATGATGTGTGAGAGAGAAAGAGATTCCCGGACCACTGCTGCTAAAGAAAACTCACGTAGGAAGCATGTCGTTGATCTCCCTGTCTGTCAGTTTGTCGATCATCTGGTGCAGCTGCTCGCAGTCCGCCTCGCAGGGGTAGAACCGCTCCTCTATGTGGCACAAGTGAGAGTTGGAGTACGCCGTCGAGATGTGCATCAGGACCTGGAATGACGGAAACCTTTGATGATATTATGAAGATAAAGTTAAGATAAAATTCTAAGATAGTAAACAGTATGCAGCCCATCTGGGTAAGTACCTCCACCTCACAGAAAACCGCTACCAAATAACAAACTACCCGGAGGGTTGTTGTGTTTCTGCGCATGAGTGAGGTCACCAGTAAGCTCTTAAGGAGTTGTTAGGTTTATTTTATTTATTTATTATTCGGGAGTCTTACAGCTTAATATGCATATGTATTGCAAAATGTGTAATCTTATTGCTTATTACAAAAGTCCACTAATGTTAGCAGCAGAGGAGGCATAGCGTGAGCGATACTTAATGCAAACTTTATAGGCTACGGTGACCGCTTTACATCAGGTGAGCCGTATGCCGTTGTATAAAAAAATATTTATTTGGCATTAGGCACTCACAGACACTTAAACACATCTTACATACTTTAAATTAAATCTGATTTATCTATGTATACACGTAACTTCACGCCAAATACCTAACGGGGTAGGTAGGAAGCACCGAGTGCAGATCTCACTCCACCACCACCACATCAACGCTTACTCCTCTCCCTTCTCCATTCAACCGAAGGAGTTTTAGAGCATGCTCCACCACGCTGCTCAAATGCGGATTGGCGGAGACCAGTATCTTCAAGCCGCCCGAGGGCCACTGACTTAGCTTAACAACTGTCATCTATCGACAACAGCCGGGACCAACGGCTTAACGTGCCCTCCGAAGCATGGACTCGAGATAGATAAAACCATCCATAGACAGGCTGCGGCCGACGTTGCTTAACCAGCGTGTTCGGTTAGAATGACACGCGCAACGACGCCATCGAGCTCCCACAGACCCCACTCGCTTCTTTACTATTTAAAGCTCGTCTCATGCACGCTCGCCAGTTTCTAAGTTTCCTGACATCACCTTCTAATAGAACACGATCGATTCAGCCATTCATAATTATAGTTCTTTATAGTTTTAACGTAAAGAACTTTGAATGGAACTGTTTTACTTTTTTGAAAGCAGGAAATGTAAAAAGCGGTAGAAATGCGAGTGTCGTCATAAATAAATAAGAAGGATGTACCTAGAAGCTGAGGAAGGCCAAGACTTACCTACCACTACCAAATTGGTCATGTTTTATCAGAAGGTGATGTCAGGAGTCCTAAGAAATGACGAGCACGCATGAGAAGAGCTATGAATGTTAAAGAAGCGAAAGATGTTAGGACCGAGTCATGTGGCCGTCGGTTCCCTCTGCCCACCCCGGAAGCGACTTGGTGTGAAGCCGTTAAATTTAAACCAATTGGTTTATCGAGTAGCCCAAACTGTGGAAGGCGAGACTCACATCAAGTCCTTTCATGTCCCTCGCGAGTCTTAGAAGATGGAGTGGAGCCCTCGCGTTGGTGTCCAGAGCTGCCCGAAGATGCTCGTCGAACTTGACCGTAGCTGCCGAATGGAAGATTATGTTCACCTGCAAACGAAATCATTCATTTTTACACAAAGTCGGGAGATAAACAAATATATAAGTAATGATTAAATTTAATCTATAACTTCACGCCAAATCCCTTACGGGGTAGGCAGAGAGAACCGAGCGCCACGCGACTCGATCCTTACATACCTCACTCGCTTCTTTCACATTCATTGCTCTTTTCATGCACGCTCGCCGGTTTCTAGAGCTCCTGACATCACCTTCTGATAGAACACGACCAATCTGATCATGATAGGTAAGTCTTGGCCTTCCTCGGCTCCTACATCCTTCCACTTTTGCATTGTATATCTGCTTCGTCATTCTTTCATCCTGCATTCTTTCTACATGTCCGAACCAACGGAGCATGCCTCTTCTTATTTTAACACCGACGCTCTCTTTCAGACCAACTCTGCTTCTAACCTCATCATTGCGGATACGGTCTGCAAGCGTTACACCACAGATTTTGCGCAACGCTCGCATTTCAACCGCGTTTATCCTACTTTCATGCTCTCTCTGCCATACCCAGCTCTCGCTTCCATAAGTAAGCGTTGGGACCAGCACTGCATTGTGTATAGCCATTAAATTTAAAATTTAAAAAACCCCCGACGCAAAAATAACCTATAAAAAGTAACAAAATTTATTATCATGAATTATTATTATTAAAATGATATACTCAAAAACACTCTCGATTAAGTCCCCTTTTAAACAAAAAAAAAACAAAATCAAAATCGGTTCATCCATTTCGAAGCTACGATGCCACAGACAGATACACAGATATTGATTGTATATATATATATATATATATATTTGTATTGCCGGACAAATTACACAGCGCCACCTAGCCCCAAAGTAAGCGAAGCTTATGTTATGGTACTAGACAACTGATAAACATACGTAAATACATTATTTTTTGTAAATACATACTTAGAAAATACCCAGACCAATACAAACAGACATGTTCATGCACACAAATGTTTGTACTGTGTGGGAATCGAACCCACGAGCGTTGGTGTCAAAGTAGGGTAACAGCGCGTTTCACCACTGCGCCACCGTGCTCGCTAGCGATACACAGATACACACGTCAAACTTATAACACCCCTCTTTTCCGTCACACCCTTACCTCTCTTAAAAGCACCCAGTATAAGACGTGTCCATGCACACAAATGTTTGTCCTGTGTGAGACTCGAACTCACGAGCGTTGGTAACAAATTAATGTAACAGCGCGTTTTTGCCACTGCGTCACCGCTCGTCAGGTCACGTATACTATAATCGTAACCCTCTTTTTGCCAGTTAATCATAACCAGTTGTGTTAAAAGAAATATCGGCGGAGTGGAAATGTATCTCACCTTTTCAGTAAGCATCTGTCTATCTGATAAGCTTAATCCAAGTCCTGCAGCCTCACAGTCCGCTGGCACCACCACCACCTTGTGTCTGAACTTTGGCACTTCATCTTTCAGCCGGTCAAATACCTGGAAAAGACAAGTACATGGTTAAAAAGGTGACAACTCGCGAGTGACCTTCGTCTGAAGAAAGTCAACCAAGTTCCTACTCTTAGCGTCAACCCGTATTCTAATCCGTTAGGATTCGGCGAAGATACAGTTTTTTAGATGGAGCGACTGCCGTCAGACATTACGCAACCACTGTGAGTGAGGGTGAATTCCCAGCCATCGGCGGTGCGGTTGTAAGAAGAAGCAGTCGGCATCATATCGAACAATTCTTCAGAACTCAACCCGTTGTACAATCAGTAGAACACACAAAAAAGGCAAATTTCCTCCTGAAACTTAAGGTGGAAACTGCTTACATATGGCAGGCCGTGCGCTTGATTGTTTAAAATTTTATATTGCACGCATTCTTAAGCTATGGTATACACTTTACATGTGGTGCATATGCTTGTTTGCCTCCTGCCATTCTATAAATACGGCGAGAGACATATATTTACAGCGAGCACCTAAATCACGTCATAACAGGAAGTATCCAAATTTCTTTTAGGTACAATTATCAGGTAACTAATCATGCGAGGTCACTGCCATCGTAATTGGCGAAGTAGAGAATGCAGTGCAAGTAAAAATGTCGGCCAAGTGTGTATTGGACTCGCTACACTATGTCGCAGTGGTTAGTAACGCAACTTTGACACCACCACGGTCGTATGCTCGATTCCCGCACAGGACGAACATTTGTGTGTATGAACAAGTCTGTTTGCCTTGGTCCGATATTATAAGTAAGTATTAACAAAAAAAAACCTATTTACGTATGTTTATCAGCCATGCAATTCTGTAAGAGCAAACATTCTTACATCCTCGGAAACATCGGCTGTTACAGCCTTGAACGCTTACAGCCTTATAGAATACCAAATAATTTAGCCGTGATGGCAGTAGACGATGTCAAAGCTGTGACATCTGTGATCACAGCGACGCAACAGCCATTACGAGTCGCTTAGAGAATTGCATGGCGGCTAGATGACGTTTTGTTTATTGTCCGACAATATTTATTTATTTATGTATTTTCTTAAAACTTCTTAACGCGGTCTTGACGCAAAATTTGCGGTGTAACTCACTTATAGCACATACATTTTTTTAAATATAAGTTCAGCATAGTGGCTTCGCTTTGCCTGAAAGTAAGCGAACGAGAAGCCCAAATCGCAACTGACAATAGACTACACAGTTTCCTGTCAGTTGACGCTGCCATGCTGACCCGCAGGATGCTTCTTCGCGCTTCGTTGGAAGGATCCCATATTGTAAGAAGGAGTGAACACAAAGGTCCACTTATTGATGGTACGACAAAGATAGGAGCTGCCGAACTTTTTGGTACGCGATGAAATGTTCTCAACAGTGGAATGATGACATCGCAAGCCTGCACGCGTGGTTCTACGACGGAAGGCTCTCCCTTCCGTCGTAGAACCACGCGTGCAGGCTTGCGAGGCGGGATAAGGGAAAACAGTTCCTCAGAGCACTCGCCATGGTAAAGGCGGTAAAATATGCTTAGAGAGCCAATGTCCCTACGGAGTTGAAGAGGTTCTAGGGTAGACATTCTCAATGGTATAAGAAATGTTTTCTACCAATAGTCTGAAGTAAGAAATGATTGGTTTTGGTATCGGTGTTAAAACAAGAAAAGGCATACGCCGATAGTATTTCTTTTTATGTGCCGTTGCTTTTTTTTATTTATATACAACGTCGGGAGACATTCAATCATACGACCTACCTGATGTAAAGCGATTATCGTAGCCTGTAAACGCTTGCAATACATTAAGTAGGTATCCATGCCTCTATTTAAGATAACTTTTTAAGATAAGATAAAGATAACAATTTTTTATTTGCCAGCGGGAACTTAGACACGTCTCACATTTTTTTTAAATTATAATCTTATTGTGTTTTATTCAATTCTCTTCCGTTACTATTTTTCTTATTTAATTTGCTAGCATTTCGGAAATGATTATTGGCGAAGAAGAAAGGTAGAAAGAAAACTGTCTTTAATAATTGTCAATTAGATATTACAATAAATTCATGTCAGTCAGCGTATTGGTACAGTAGTAAATGATGTCAAATGGTAGCATTAATTGTAATGGTAGAATTTTGAATTGTATGCCTCCCGACTATGTATAAAAATATCTATAGGTAGGCTACCATCGGCATTGCTTAACTTGGGTGTGCATAATTGCAACACGCAACGTCTCCATCAAACTTCTTACTCATGAATATTTTTCCTTAATTGCAAAATAAGAAGTAAATACAGTCAACCACAAAAATATGTGGAGCCAAGATATTCTGGGACGTTAGTAATTCAAGACTTTATTTTATACAACGCCAGGAGGAATACAAACGTACGGTCCACTTGATGTAAAGCGGTTACCGTAGCCTATGAACACATGCAATACATTAAGTATCACTCGCGTGATGCCACATCTGCTACTAACACAGCAACTCCTTAGGAGCTTACTGGTGACCTGAACACTGAACACGACTGCCCTCCAGGGAGATTGACTGTGGTTTTCTGTTATGTGGAGGTACTTTCCCAGATGACCCAGACCAAGACTAATAAATAAATAAAAATATAAATATTGTCGGACAAATTACTAGCCCCAAAAAGAGCGTAGCTTGTGTTATGGGTACTAGACAACTGACAAACATACGTAAATACATTTTTTTGTAAATACATACTTATTATACATAGAAAATACCCAGACCAAGACAAACAGACATCTTCATGCACACAAATGTTTGTAGATACTGTGTGGGAATCGAACCCAAGAGCGTTGGTGTCAAAGTAACGTAACAACGCGTTCCATCACTGCGCCACCGAGCTTGTCAATGTTCATGACATGTTCATGCTTACGAAATTACAGAAAACCAAAACTAAATAACAACTCCCTGGAGATTTATTGTACCTGTAACCTGTATTAGTAATTTCTGTTGGGTTGTTGTGTTCCTGCGATTGATTGAGGTTTGCAAAGCTCTTAAGGAGTTGCTGTATTAGCAATAGTTACACTCATACACTATCAGTACTTCCTGTCTTGCAAGCGTTTATAGGCTTCATTAACCACATTAACATCAGGTGGGCCGTAACCTTTTATGCTTCTCGACGTTGTATAAAAAAGGGAGCTCCTAAGGATATGCTGTGTTAGCAGCTGGGGTGGCATCACCTATATTGTCCTATATTGCAAATGTTCATACATAACTTTAAATCGAATGGGCCGCAGTGGCGAAGTGGTTAACAAAGCTACATTGACACCAACGCTCGCGGGTTCGATTTCCACGCAGGAAAAATATTTGTGTTCATAAACATGTCTATTTGTCTTGGTTTAGGCATTGAGTGGTGGAGCGCATCAAAGCAGCCCATCTGGGGAAGTACCTTCACCTCACAGAAATCCGCAGCCAAATTGAGGGTTATTGTGTTCCTGTGAGTTAGGTTGCGAGTATACTCCTAAGGAGTTGCTGTGTTAGCAACAGAGGTGACATTGCGCGAGCGATTCTTAATGTATTGCTAGCGATCTTAGGCTACGGTAACCTTTACGGAGAGAGCTCGATGGCGTCGTTGCGCGTATCATTCTAACCAAACACGCAGGTTAAGCAACGTCTTCCGTAACCTGTCTATTAGGGTTATTTTTTTAGGGTTTAAGTACCTCGAGTTTCTCCGTGCTTCGGAGGGCACGTTAAGCCATCGGTCCCAGCTGTTGTCGATAGATAACAGTCGTTAAGAAGTCAGTGTCCCTCGGGCGGCTTGAAAACACTGGCCTCCGCCAATCTGCATTTGGACAGCGTGTTGGAGTATGCTCTAAACCCTTTCGGTTGAATGGAGACCCGTATCCCTGCAGTTAGATGAGTAAGGGTCGATGTGGTGGTAACCTTTTCATCAAGTAGGCCGTAAACTCGTATGGCTCCCGACATTGTATAAAAAAAAATGTTAACAAAAATAGTTACTTATATTTGGGGTTGACTGTACATCCATAGGTAATGTCAGAACACGTATGAAACAAAAACAGTATTGTAAACATGCCTTTTGGCTCGTCAATGTTTACTTTGGTATTATGGTCATGGTAATGTCGGATACTGCCAACCTTGCAAAATTAACGAGAGTTTATTATATATTGGTATTTGTGAGGTACCTACTTCCGGTTTGCAAGGATGACTTCACGGTAGGTACTTGGGATTATAATTGACAGCATCGATTGTATGCGGTGGGTAATGGTTTTGACGCGTTCGGTAGCGGAGTGGATAGTACTGTTACTTTGGCAACGGGGTACGTGATTTCAATGCCACATAGGACAAATTAAAACTTTTCTTTTGTGTACAATGTGGGGTGGCAAATTTAGCTCACCAGCCATGCAATTCTCTAAGCGACTCGTAATGGCTGTGTGCGTCGCTGTGATCACAGATGTCACAGCTTTGACATTGTCTACTGCGATCACGGCGAAATTATTTGATATTCTATAAGGCTGTAAGCGTACGCGAGGCTGTTTGCCTTGTAGAATTCCAATTCCAAACGCAGCCTTGCGGCGCTAGTGTCGCACAACCATGAAAAGCGACACCAAAGAATTGCAATTTTGTGTTCAAGGCTGTAACAGCCGATGTTTCCGAGGATGTAAGGACGTTTGCTCTTACAGAATTGCATGGCTGTTGTAATACATTAGGGTATCACTCCTTAAGAGCCCACTGGTAATCTTACTCACACGCAGGTACATAACAACCCTCCAGGGGGTTTTGGCCTGCAAAGCATGATGTCATACTCAATCACGGAAGATGTCGCGAATATGACCTTAGTTGACGGACTCTTACTTTGCCAAACCCCAGTTACTCCCTGTTTCTACGCGCCCAGTCTAAAACAAACCTATTTATCTATATCTTCACAGCAGGTCCCTTGCTGGGTAAGCAGGGAGAACCGAGCGCCACGAAACGCAGTTCTTACATACCTCGCTTGTACTTTAAGATTTTTAGGGTTCCGTACCCAAAGGGTAAAACGGAACCCTATTACTGAGGCTCCGCTGTCCGTCCGTCCGTCCGTCCGTCTGTCACCAGGCTGTATCTCATGAACCGTGATAGTTAGACAGTTGAAATTTTCACAGATGATGTATTTCTGTTGCCGCAATAACAACAAATACTAAAAAATAGAATAAAATAAATATTTAAGGGGGCTCCCATACAACAAACGATTTTTTTTGCCGTTTTTATAGATAATGGTACGGAACCCTTCGTGCGCGAGTCCGACTCGCACTTGGCCGATTTTTTCATATTCTCTTTCACGTAGCGAACCCACTGTGAGGAATAGCTCTACGAACATATGGCAGGAATATAGTACATGAATTCTAAGTAAATCTAAAAATAAGTAGTCAATACAGAGATTTGTATGTCAAATGTAAATGTACAATGAAATGGTAGATGTCGTTCTCATGAGTACTCGTTGGATAGATCTCATTAAAACTGTGACCAAGTCCATTTCAGTCCAATGTGATTATAACCCAAAAAAAATCGGCCAAGTGCGAGTCGGACTCGCGCACGAAGGGTTCCGTACCATTATCTATAAAAACGGTAAAAAAAACACGTTTGTTGTATGGGAGCCCCCTTAAATATTTATTTTATTCTATTTTTTAGTATTTGTTGTTATAGCGGCAACAGAAATACATCATCTGTGAAAATTTCAACTATCTAACTATCACGGTTTATGAGATACAGCCTGGTGACAGACGGACGGACGGACAGCGGAGTCTCAGTAATAGGGTTCCGTTTTACCCTTTGGGTACGGAACACTAAAAACCAGAGGTGAAGGTGTGTCGTGGACACAGCGGTGAGTTTTACGTGAATACGTCTTCGTAATTTCTAAACGGAAGTACTAAAATGAAATTGCATGCAGCGAAATGATCCCAAAATGGCGGCGTCCCCCCAACTTGCACGATGTGTCGCAGAGTTACGTATTCTTTGCTAGGAAATGGTGTAATTAAATTTTGTATGTAAACGATAATATGTAGCTACAACACCAAACTGTATCTCCCGATGTTACCATCAGTTCTCTGAATTGCCTAACACTGTGAAAGCAAATTAAAGACGTATTTACGCCAAAATATTCTCTTTATTAACGATCTGACCTTTCATTGGTCCTTTCAACCAATTCAATGAGCTGGCCACGACATGCATATCAATGATTATTAATTTAACTACCTTTCCTAAAACCTGCTGCTTAGTTAACAGATCAAATGTAGATATGAAACTGTTTATCTCATCTGCCATAACTTTTTCGAGTATTTTAGATAATACAGGTACAAATATTATCCGTCTACAATTGTTAATGTCCAGCGTATCTCCCTTTTTAAACATAGGTTTAACAATCGATTTTATTAAACGCGTCTTTAAATTACCAATTAAAATATTTATTACTAATAAATTTTAGTAATTAACTTTTATTACTAAGAAACAATGATCATTGCTTAATCAATATATTTATTGCTAAGTTATACCACATCTATGTATGTCTAAAAACAAAGAAAAGGATTATATACCTACATCTTATTATAAGTTTTATTTGTTCTCAGATATTGGAAGCAGAATAATGTAAACTCCACTTACAATAAAATGCACCTGATTACGGATAATTTTCTTTTAATGTATGGCCATTTACACTGTTCTGCTCATATATTTTTTATTCATTTTTGATAGTGAAACAGTTTTTGGGTTTAGGTACTCAGTTACAGTTTTGATACTGTCTAAAAAGAGCACATACTCACTCACAGAAAACCGAAGCCAAATAACAACTCCCTATATAGTTGTTGTGTTCCTGCGAGTGAGTCAGGCCACCAGTAAGCTCCTAGAATTGATGTGTTAGCAACAAAGATGGCATCGAGCGATACTTCATGTGTTGCGTTCATATGCTTCGATAATCAGTTTACATCAGGTGGAACGTAAACTTGTATGCCTCTCGAAGTTGTATTTAAAAAAAAGCAAATTTCACTCAAAAATTGTAAGATTGGCGATTTGCTACTGATTGGCCGACGTGGGCTCTCAAAATACTAATCGGCCTAGCTCTTCTAGTACATAATAACTATTGAGTTATTGAGCTATCCTAAGTAAAAGTCTTGCTCCATTTTGGTAATAATTAAAACTAATGTCCGCTGCAGCGCTGAAATAATTTAGATGTCTATCCCAAAGATTCAAAGATACAGCACTAAATCGCTTCCAAGGCGCACTGTTCTCGCGACCAAAAGGTCAAAAGCGCCGTGATTTTCGTGGTGCTTACGCGTTTCGTTCACCGTTGTGCAACAAAGAGTTGTTGCCAATCGGCAACAAAGCATAGCGCAAACATTTGGTTCGTCGTTCGTCGTGGTTGTCGGTTCTAGTGCACTAGTACATAATAATTCAATGATCGGCGCCTTGCCGTTTCTAGGATTATAATGATTTCGACAAGACATTTGAGCAAATTCGCCGGATATTTGTGCGAATTGAGCTTCTTTAAAGCCCAATATACAGGCAATATATGAGAATATTTTAACCATTAAATCTTTAAGTAATGCGATGTTGATTGATAGACTAGCAAACAAAAACTGCGCATCCTTCATCAACCTCTTCATGCATGTTCTTCGGTTTTGGCTGCTTTTGATTTGGCATTGAATAGCGGCTAATATGAGGCTATTTTAACCAATAAGCCGATAAGTGCCGGGATCTTGATTCGCGAGATAGCCAATAACTGCGCGTTCATTTTACCTCTTGACCCGGAACGGTGAATTGAATTTCAAAGCAAAATCGTTTTATAGGTTCTCCGTTAGGTTACTTCCTTTATGAGGCAGCGCTCCATACTCCGACAAAGTCGATAATCCGACTTTGTCTTGCAAAACTATTGTCGGATTATCGTAGGTAAGTACTGTACATAGATCTTTTTTTTTTTGTTATACAAAGTCGGAAGGCATACAAGCATACAGCCCACCTGACGCAAAGCCGTTACCGAAGCCTATAAACGTTTGTAATACATTCAGTATCACTCGCGCGCGCTGCTACCTCTGCTGCTGATAGTAACTGCTTAGGACCTTACTGGTGACCTCACTGACACGCACACACAACAACCACCACCATCCAGAGAGTCGTTATTTGGTCGCAGTTTTCTGGGAGGTGGAGGTACTTCCCCAGACGGGCTGCTTTAATGCATCATGCACACAAATTTATCCTGTGTGGGAATCGAACCCACGAGCGTTGGTGTGGAGTCGCGGTATGAACCGCTGCGCCACCGACCTCGTTTCAATGAGCGTTTTATAAATAGCGCAATCTGTTTACAATTCGTACTTTTCCGGCCATGCAATTAACACTGACACAAAATTAACTCCATGTATCACTAAACACTGAGTTAATTGTAACTTCACTAACTACACCTCCGGACTTCGCCCCCGCATTTCTGCGTATCCCGTGGGAGTCACTTTTTTTCTTTCTTTCTTTTTACCCGTTTTCTAAGGGTTGTATCGTGATGTTGAATAAACTTCAATAAGAAGAAGAAGAAAGCTATCAAATGCGAAAATATTTTCAATACCGGCTGGTTCTAACAATCATATACAATATCCTTCTAATATTATAAATGTGAATGTCCGTTTGTTTGTTATGCTTTCACGCGAAATCTACTGAACCAATCATCATGAAACTTTGTACACATATTCTTGGAGATATCAGAAGTAAAATACGATACTTTTTATTAAAATACTAGCTGTGCCCGCGACTTCGTCCGCGCGGAATAGTTTTTTTTTTTGATATTTTCCCCTAATTATAACAGTTTTTCATATTTTACGCAGGAACTCTAAATATTTACGGGATAAAAAGTACCCGATATGGTGCTCTGAACAGTCGTCTACCTACCAGTGAAAGTCCCGTCAAAATCGGTCCAGCCGTTTCAGAGATTAGCCGGAACAAACAGACAGACAGACAAAAATTGTAAAAATATTAATTTTGGTATATGTACCGTGTATATATCCATATGGTTTGAGTAAAAAGCGGTTATTTTAATATTACAAACAGACACTCCAATTTTATTTATCTGTATAGATATGTATATATTTTATAAATGCGAGCGAAGCCGCGGGTAAAAGCTAGTTTATTATATAATATATATGAGTAAAGATAAATAACATTAAAAAGCGATCTGACAGCAGTGACGTTTAACGAAACGTCAAAATATCCGCATTTTGTCACACGCTGCAGTTCAGTTGCAGTTTTTCAGTTGAATCCAGTCTACAGAGCGTAATAGTCACGCGAGCTTAGTGCTTTTTCCCATCCCAAAAGTGCCTGACGCGCCTAAACAAGTTCTCATATTTAAAAAAATATATAACTATCACTTTGGTATGTGAAGCAACCCGCACGTCCCAGCGATTGCGATGTACTAAGTATCACTCGCGCGATGCCTCCTCTGATGCTTACACAGCAACTCCTTGGCAGCTAACTGGTGACCTCACTCACACGCAGGAACATAACAACCCTCTAGGGAGTTGTTATTTGGCTGCGGTATCAGTATCTTGGTCAAATCCTTATTAGACTTAGGTAGCGGAAGTAGACCCTGGGCTCCGAAGCGTATATTTAGGACGCGACCGGGATTAACTTCCCGATAATGATGATGATAAGTGCTTGTAAAATCGACTCAAAAATTGTAAACAACAAAAGGGAGAGAATATTTTGTATCTGAACGTCGAAGTCATGCAGTGATACTGAATCGATTTTGACGAGATCGGTGGCTCAGTCTGGCTGAATGACGCGACTTTGACACCAACGCTCGTGGGTTCGATTCCCACACAAGACAAACATTTGTTTGCATGAACATGTCTGTATATTTTGGTCTGGATGTTTAAAAAAAGGTAGGGTGCATCAAAGCAGCCCGTGTGGGGAAGAACCTGCACTTCACACA
The DNA here is from genome assembly GCA_947507595.1 of Pyralis farinalis. NCBI lineage: Eukaryota > Metazoa > Arthropoda > Insecta > Lepidoptera > Pyralidae > Pyralis > Pyralis farinalis. The sequence continues at coordinate 8,654,191 of OX382263.1, forward strand.
AAACCGCAGCCAAATAACAACTCTCTAGAGGGTTGTTGTATTCCTGCATGTGAGTGAGGTCACCAGTAAGCTCCTAAGGAGTTGCTGTGTAAGCAGCAGAGGAGGCATCACGCGATTGATACTTAAAATATTACAAGTGTTAATAGGTTACGGTAACTGCTTTACATCAGGTGGGCGATATGCTTCAGTGCCACCCGAATTTGAAAAGGAAAAAAAATCGTTTATATTTAACTACAAATCTATACATATAAATAAAATTGAAGTGTCTGTCTGTGATTTCAAAATAAAGCCTTTATCTTGAGCTCATATTGCTATTTTCACGTTATCAAAGCTTAAACATGCATTTTTAACTTTTTGACTGTTTGTCTGTCTGTTTGTTTGTCCGGGCTAATCTTCGAAATGGCTGAACCGATTTTGAAGGGACTTTCACTGGTAGGTAGAGGACAGTTCAGAGCAGAATATAGGCTACTTTTTATCCCATAAATATTTAGGGTTCCTGCGTAAAACATGAAAAACTGCTAAAATTAGGGGGAAATATCGATAACTTTGCGATTTTTTTTTTATTATTTTCACAGAATACGTATTTTTTGGGACATAAAATAACTACGCATTTTTTATGTAATAAAAATAAAATAAATATACGTTGCCTCCCGTAAAGGTCAATAGACGGCGCTGTATGAAAATTAAATCGCTATTTTTTTTAAAACAGAAAAAATTTCAGGTCTACAGAGAAATAAAGTCTACTAAAAGTCCAAATCTCATGCGTGCGAAGCCGCGGGCTTCAGCTAGTAAATAATAAAAACTGATTCCGGTAAAGATTTTAAATTTATCGTGTAAGACTACAATGAACGTCAAACAATAAGAAACAATTGTACTCGTAATTATGAGATAGTGTTGTTAAGAGAATACAAAATTCGTACATGCATATCATTACGCCAGTGTCTTATGGAGGTAGGTAGAGACTATTGAACGCCAGGTGCACCGATCCAAACATACCTCTCTCGCTTCTTCCACACTCATCAACCTCTTCGTGCATGCATTTTTTAGGGTTCCGCACCCAAAGGGTAAAACGGACCCTATTACTGAGACTCCGCTGTCCGTCCGTCCGTCCGTCCGTCTGTCACCAGGCTGTATCTCATGAACCGTGATAGTTAGACAGTTGAAATTTTCACAGATGATGTATTTAAGCTCCTAAGGAGAGTAAACTAAATATTAGAGAATAAAATAAATATTTAACGGGGCTTCCATACAACAAACGTGATTTTTTTTGCTTCGTTTTTGCTCGATATTGATAACGGCAACAGGTAGACGCTTGAAATATTCACAGAATATTTAGTTATATATTCACTTTAAAAATTAAAATAAAACAAATATTTAAGGGGGGCTCCCATACAATAAATGTGTTCTTTTTAAGAATAATGTGTCTTTTGCCGTTTTTATAGATAATGGTACGGAACTCTTCGTGCGCGAGTCCGACTCGCACTTGGCCGGTTTTTTCAACACATCTCCAATTTGATCTATATGTGTCCGTCTATGGCGGCCCCTACCGATATCTCCATTCACTCTTGCTCTTGCATGCTTTCCAAAAGTCCGAATCTATATATACTCGTATATAAAAATGAATGTTTGTCTGTATGTCCTGTATGCACTCAAAAACGGCTGGGCAGATTTTGATGAAATTGTCAGTGAATCTTCAGGTTAGCCCAGCAGGTGATCCTGTGAAGTTTGGTAACGATTGGATCACCCGTGCGAAGCTGGGTCGAGTAGCTACTCGTATATAAAATAGAATATTAAAACCACACCTGAATTTACGTATATATAAGTTTGAAATACTTACTGGATCATCAAATATCTCTTCAATTCTGGTGAAGATATCCTTTCCCCTCTTCTGCCTTACTAGTAGATAAAGGTTCTCCACTCCTGGACAACATCTAAGCAGCTTCTCCACTAGAATTTTGCCAAGGAACCCTGTAAAAACATTACCAATATAATTAAACGTTTAAAAACAAAAATATATTACCGAAAAGTTCAATAAAATAAATAAATAAAGACCAAAATATAGTGGCATTACAGTTAACCACCATTAACATTGAACGTCGGTTCTGCCGAATGTTGAATTCGGCCTCATGTTAAGCTCAAAAGTATAATAAACCCCACGGGGAGGGAAAAACGATCCGGGGTGTAATTTTTGTAACTTTCCTTTTTTTATATACTACGTCGGGAGGTATACAAACATACGGCCCACCTGATGTAAAGCGGGTACCGCAGCCTATTAACGATTGCGATATAAGTATCACTCGCGCGATGCCTCCTCTGCTGCTTACATAGCAACTCCTTGGCAGCTTACTGGTGACCTCACTCACACGCAGGAACACAACAACCCTCTAGGAAGTTGTTATTTGGCTGCGGTTTTCTGTGAGGTGGAGGTACTTCCCTTTGATGCGCCCTACCTCTCTATGAATGTCGAGTTTGTATGCAACCTGTCACAGGAACAGCGGGCGCGATCCGGTGCGGTGCGATGTGACAACGGGATTTTTTGTAACATTCGGGTGTGCAAACTGTCACATAAAAAGCTATCGCACCGCGGTTTTTGTGTACCATGTTACATACAAACACGAATGTTACAAAAAATCCCGTCCCGGATCGCTTTTATGCTTTTCCCGCCCATGTAGGTTTTCGCTTTGAAACAGCAGCGATAGCTCAGTGGATAAAGAACCAGCCTATGATTATACAACGGTCCTAGTTCGAATCATGACGACGTACATATTTGAATAGGGAATATGCATGAAAAATTTTTAGGGCAGATTTTAAAAGAGGAGATACAGACAGGAAGATGTCTCAAAGTAAACTTTTTTTTATTAAAGAAAATATTTTTTTACGATTTTTAACACTTAAACTAAACTAAAAAAAAAAAAATAACCAAGCTACAAAAAAAAAAAGCTTTTGTTCTACTTTTATATGATAATTGTGTGATTTAAAACGAAAAATAAATTTAATGCATATTCCCTATTATCACTTGCTCGGCGGTGAGGAAACCATCACGTTCAAGAAATTATATTTCGAATGACGTTTGACGTTATTTAAGAATAATCTGGTTTTCTGTGTGGGTTGTGGAGGCCTGACGGCAGTCGCTCCATGTATAAATCAGTTTGGCCAAATCCTTATCCTTAGCGGGCCCCGCCATACTTCATGGACTTTTTTGGGACAGGCCCACCACTCATTCCCCACCACTGTGTCTTCTGTGTAGCCAGAATTAACAGCGGTGACCACCAAAAAGGCAATGAACTGTCCCGGGGGTTAAACTACAGCTGCCTTGGAACTCACAACGAATTTTTCGAATTGACTTCCCCTCTTGTCAAAGTGAGAGACAGCAATATGACAAATAAGGCATTTAAAAACCTCATAGAGATGGCTAGTCAAGTGAAGTTCAACTGCCGTGCACCACGGTTTTTTCAATCAGTCAATCAATCAATAATATTTATTTGCGCAAAAATGTAGGTACATAATAAGGTGACATTTGAACAGTTTCCCGTGTACATTTTGCCTTTTGTAAAGGCATGCCAATTATAAAAGAAACTAAATACTGCTATTAGTTTAAATTGTTGTTAGATATTAATACATAGTAATGTCCAATATGAATCAAAGAATGTCATTTAAATAGTCATTAATTGAATAATAACATTTCTGCGATAAAATTAAATACAATTTTTGCTTAAATTCACTTATAGTCAATTCTTTGATACACACATCTAGTGTCTAGGGATCAAGCATTTTTATGCGGATTTCTTGAGATTGAGATGTGGCTTTGTAATAAATATATGATTTTATAAATTTATATGGATCCTTTTTGGTGCATTTCATAATTTGAAACAGGAACTGTCAATCAAATTCAAAAAAAAGATGAAAATCAGCTGTCAATATTTTCCCTATAAAAACATACAACGCATTGGAGACATTATTAGTGCTACTGTTTCCCTACTACTGATTAAAACCAACGTTATTATGGAGCGGCGACGTCATTTAAGCAGGGAAGAAATGCTCAGAGCCGTGGGAATGATAGAAGCTGGTTCCCGGCAACGTACTGTGGCTTTAGCTCTGAAGCTAAAATTTATGCTGAGACGATTGTATCAGACGTCATCGTTCCTCTACAAGTGCAAATCGGTCCCTTATTTCAGTTAATGCATGATAATGCACGACCGCACACCGCAAGAGTTGTAAGACAGACTCTCGCCGCAGCTAACATCAATGTCATGCCCTGGCCTGCTCAGTCGCCAGACTTGAACCCGATTGAGCATGCATGGGATATGCTACAGAGAAGAGCTCTGCCGAATATGGAGGGTATCCAGTCGCAAGAAGACCTTTTTTTGTTGTTGCAACGAACATGGGCGGCCATTCCACAGCGTGATTTGGATGAACTCATTTTGAGTATGCCAAACCGATGTTCTTGTGTTGTTAGTGTTCGCGGTAGAAACACGGATTATTAATTGTTTAAGTTACCCAATAAAATTTTAAAGAAAACTGTTATTTCAGTCTTTTTTTCGAACTTTAATGTTAGTGGTTCAAATGTCAAAAATCCCTTTATTATGAAAATGGCAAATTTCTTTATTAATGCAAAGGTGACTTGGTTTATCGTTACTGTAGACAAACGAAAACACTTTATTTGATGAATCCTTAAAGAAAATTTTAATTAATATCAATCAGGAAAAAAGTTATTGCAAAAATATATGTTGATCCCTAGACACTTTTGATGTGTGTATTTTTTGGTAGCTTATTATATATTTTAGGAGCCATTCCAAATACGCTCCCGCTGAACATAGTTGTGTTGTGCGACATGTGTCGAATTTTGTGATTATTTCGTACGGAACTTATAAAATCGAATTTGTTTAAGTTTGACTTTACAAAAACAGATAATTCGTATATATTCATTGCAGGAAAAGTAAGAATATTTAAGCTCTTGAAATATGGTTCGCAAGATTCAGTATGCTGAAGCCTACACATTGCCCTGACGCATTTTTTTTGCGCCTTGAACACTTTTTCTTTTCCTGTGGCGTTACCCCAAAATATAAGACATTATCGTAAAGTGGATGCAACGTATCCATGATATGATGTAAGAACTGCAGTTCGATTAGCTACTTTCTTTAGTTTATCAGATATCTAAAGAAATATCTAAAGAGTTGCAGTGCTAGCAGCAGAGGTGGCATCGCGCGAGCTACACGTCACAGGCCACGGTAACCACAATAAAATGATGAAGACTCACCAGTTGCTCCAGTGATCAACACGTTCTTCCCATTATAAAACTGCTGTACCGTGGACAGCCTGTTCACTTGGTTCATGTTGACATCGACTGGCACATCTTTGGTATATACAGGGCAATATTCCCTGTCAGTTATTATTTGGACAGAATCCATTTTCATTCTGTGTCGATTTTCCTTCGGAGTTTCGTTGAGTATTGTCATCTTGCTGGATCTACTCTCTCCTTCGCATTGTTCTGTTAACAAAAAACGACAATGAATATTTGTCTATCTATAACTTCACGCCAAATCTGTTGCTGGGTAGGAAGAGAGAACCGACCACGTGGCTCGATCCTTACACACCTCACTGGCTTATTTCACATGCATTGCTCTTCTCAAGCACGCTCGCCGGTTTCTTGGGCTTCTGACGTCACCTTCTGATAGAACACAACCAATTTGGTCATGGTGGGTAAGTCTAATTAGTATACAAATGTAGGTATTTGACAATTATGTTGATAACGATTACGGGTCCCTTATACAGCATGCAAAATTACGAAATGATAAAGATATCAAAATCACAAATTCTTTAAAGCACAGTTAACATAGAATCTCATAATTTGTGATCTAAAAATTCTATAGAAAAATATCTTCTATATCTAAAAAGCTATTGTAAAATTCAGAGGCTGTTCTTTTAGATAGATATAGATAGATAATCGTTTATTAGCTGCTACGGTCACACACATACAAACATAATATAACAGTACAAGGAGTGAACAGGCGTCGCTCAAAACATATTTTTTTTTATACCACTAAGGTGGCAAACAAGCGTACGGCCTGCCTGATGGTAAGCAGTTACCGTAGTCTATGGGCATTTGCAACACCAGGGGAGTCACTCTTGCGTTGCCGACCCTGTAAGAACCTCTTCACGCCTTTCTTGAAGAACCCCATACTGTAGTCCCTTGGGAAAACCTCGGCAGGGAGCTCATTCCACAACATAAAACTTCTCGTGAAGCGCACAATGCGCGACCATTGCGGTTCCAGTGTGTGCGGATGAACTCCCAGCAGCCGGCGAGCTGTGCGATTGTAAAACGAGGCTGTTGGTATAATGTCGAACAACTCCTCAGAACACAACCCATTATACAGCCGGTAGAACACGCAAAGGGAAGCAAAATCTCTTCTCAAACTCAAGGGCTCAATGCCGTGTGTGAGTCCAGGACCATCGATAATCCTCACAGCTCGTCTCTGTATCGAGTCACAAGGTCCTAGCTGGTATCCAGGTGCTCCCGCCCAAAGGTGGCTACAGTACTCCATATGCGGTCTGACTTGGGACTTATATAACATAAGCCTTTGCCCCGCGCTGAAGTAGTAGAAGTAACCAGTAATTTTTATTAAACTTGTAATTGCTTGCAAAGTACGGGCGCCATACCGATAATATTTTTCCGAATTAATGCAGTATTATTCCCACCAACTATCACCAGCAACGGGTCCTTTTCTTATGGATGCAGTTTTGACAAATAGGTGTTGATTAATTTTAACAAATATACAAATTACTGAACTCGTTGAGGCCCAGGTGGCTGAAGTATATAACGGGCCTCAAGGCGTCAAGGAAGCCAATGTTAATAATTTGAGAGATCCGAACATAGGTACGAAGTGGTTTAAAGACCACACACAGATCTATCTAACTATTATAATAATAATATTTTTTGTCAAACAAATTACACAGCGCCATCTAGCCCCAAAGTAAGCGGAACTTGTGTAATAGGTACTACACAACTGATAAACATAAATATGTAAATTATTTTTTAAATATATGCTTGTGGTACACAGTAAACACCCAGACCAAGAAAAACAGAAATGTTTATGCACGCAAATGTTTGTCCTGTGTGAGAATCGAACCCACCAGCGTTGGTGTCAAACGAGCGTTACTAACCACTGCGCCACCGGGCTCGAGCAAAATTAAGAAGAATAAATATATTTCACAGAAAGAACATTACATTTTACAGATTTGCTGGCGGTCCCCACACTAGGTGCCACTCATGCTTCGCCGACCCTATGCACCTCTCTTAAAAACGTCCCGAACAAGACAAACAAATATACATTATATATATTTCGTTGGTACAATGCCGCGGGGGCCACACTTTTAAGATTTGATTTAGGTTATTATTATTATTTTAGATTTATTAAATTTTAGATGTAATTTAGTTTTAGTTTTATTATGTATCTATTTAATTTTAGTTAAGTAATTATCTGTTATTGTTTTGTATTTAAATATATAGATTTAGTATTTGACAAACATATATCTCGCACACAAATATATGTCTTGTGTGGGAATCGAACCCACGTGCCTTGGTGTAGAGCTAACATTCGACCACCGAGCTCGTCATCGGCGATTGTGGCACATATGAATTCGACGAAGATATGATGATTAGTGATAAGTAATTTTTAAATAACTTTCTATGGCCGACTTTTATCTTCGTTTAAGCAGAAAGCCGTTGTTTTTAGTCCAAGTTATTTTTGGGTTTATGGAATTTTGGCCAACTAAATACATACATACATATCATCACGCCTGTCTCCCGTTGGGGTAGGCAGAGTCTACGGAGCGCCAGGGGCACCGATCCACACATACTTCTCTCGCTTCTTCCACACCCAAAAACCTGTTCATGCATGCACTTCGGTTTTCGATTTGGCACTTTTTCAACATATCACCAATTTGATATATATATATGTGTCCGTCTAGGGCGGCTCCTACCGACATCTCCATTCTCTCTTGCTTGATACACTAACTTCGTAACTGTTTAGTCATCCAAACCATCTGAGCATTCCCTTTTCAATTTTTATCACTACGTTATCTTTCTTTTCACATAGTTCTCGAGTCGTGCACATACTCCTCAGTGCTCTCATTTCTACGGCGTACCTCTTCTGCCATACCCATATTTCACTGCCGTACATCAATGTTGTCGTTAATACATCCTGAATTATAGCAAGGTGAGCTTTCGATATGTTATTGCTTGTTGGCAGAGCTGCGATAGCCAGCGGAGCCACATTACCCTCAAAATTGTCGTTTGGGGTAGACTGATGTCATCCAGCTAGCGTTTAGACGGTAATAGTGAGAAACTCCAAAATCGACACACTAATAGCTAACATATTGTAGTTTTGTATCCTTTAATTTTAAATTTAAATGTTCGTTGGTGAGGAAGAACGGTCCAAAATCATTCCAATTAGAAAAAAAAACATATGGGAAAACGTATGGCCGGCCACTCTGCAGTGCAGAGTCTACAGCAGAGTAACAGCACTCGTATGTCGTACAGGGTTCCATATATTTTTAAAAAATTAAAATAAAATATTTTTTAAATTTAAAAAATATCAGCTCTGCCTACACAGCTTGCTGTTATTTACTAGTTACCACGGAACCCGCACCATTGATACGGTTTCCTGCTTTCGCTCTTCTTTGAATATCGCCCTGACATTTGCCATAAACATAGAGCTTAGATAAATAAATTCATTCACTTGTTCCACTTTTTCATATCCAATCTGTAACAGTTTCATCACATTCAATCACCAACTTTTAATGATAAACAAAAGTGGTTAAAATGGCGGATCTTCCGGCATTTTTATTAATAAACTTATTCTGAATTTATAAACATATATAATTGGATCGAGTGCTTCAATTTCAACATCAACTTATATTCTTGTTTTGATCTTAAATTAAGTCAACTTCAATCAAGGCATTATTAAATTTTTGAAGTGAAATTTTCTTTAGGCACGTTGGGCACTTTTGGTATGGGGGAAAAAACACTGAACTCGCGTGACCGTCACGCTACATATGTATATAGATGTGTGTGAAAAATTGCCTCGTGGTTATTTAATTTCATAAAACTCTATCTATCTATCTATAACATCACACCAAATCCTTTACGGGGTAGGCAGAGAGAACCGAGCGCCACGTGACTCGATCCTTACATACCTCACTCGCTTCTTTAACATTGATTGCTCTTCTCATATACGCTCGCCGGTTTCTAGGGCTCCTGATATCACCTTCTGGTCGAACACGATTGAGTTGGTCATGGTAGGTAAGTCTTGGCCTTCCTCGGCTCCTACATCCTTCTACTTTTGCATTGTATATCTGCTTCGTCATTCTTTCATCCTGCATTCTTTCTACATGTCCGAACCAACGGAGCATGCCTCTTCGTATTTTAACACTGACGCTCTCTTTCAGACCAACTCTGCTTCTAACCTCATCATTGCGAATACGGTCTACAAGCGTTACGCCACAAATTTTGCGCAACGCTCGCATTTCAATCCCATATTTTACAAAATTCTTTGACTAAAAACGTAATGTGCCGTCTGGCCTATACGTACAGATATAGACATTTCAAGCCACGCATCTAATGCCAAAGCAGTAGAGGTGAGATTTGTATAATTTTGTATATTCCTTGATTTGTCCTCGTGTATGTACTTTACTTCTGTAATTAAAGACTATGAAGTCGCAATTATGTATTATTTTAAAAACCTTTTTTTAGTTTATCAAAATAATTCCTTTGATAGAATCATTATTATAAACGGCTAGCTGTCGCCCACAGCTTCGCTCGCCCCCATCGTGGAATGTTAAATAGTCAATATCTTTCATCAGGATGGGCTATCAAATGCAATAAAAAAACAAATTGACTCCGACTGATAGAGATTAGTGCTTTCAAACAAGCAAACTCTTCCACTGTATATATAAGTATAGATATTATAAACAATGCCTTGCCTTTTCCCCAGTAACAGTCTTAAAATGATACATTTTTATTAAAATCACACTTATCGAATAACAAAAGTACACAAACATCAAGAAAACACTTCCATAAATACTTCTGACGTCATTAAAAAATATTTAAAAACACTTTCTTGGGTGTTATTCTGTATATATCGACACAATTTTATATTACTGCACGCCAAATATCACTGAAATATTATTTATGCTTAATTAACAAATAATTCCGCATAACAAATTTATTGTTGGCATAACAATATGAAATTTTAGATATTCCAATTTATTCCACACAATAAGTTTACCTACCTATTCTGCGATTTAATTTTGCACTAGACCTGTGGCCAGCTGTGGCTGAAATGGAACTGGTGTAAGCAGTACTCTTTACTATACAATTATGCCATTTATCTATGTACTAACACGGAAATTCGCGAAATGTACTAATTAATATTTGTCGAGTATCTGATGCGTGACGTAACCATCTCATTATCACAGTCTGATCGGAGAGTCAAATGTTTTTGCGTATTTCCCTATTTGTTGTCCAACTTTTGTTTGACAAATATCACACACTGATGTTCGCCTGGGCTAATATATAAAGCGGAAGGGTTTGCTTGTTTATTTGTACTAATCTCTAGAACTACCAGTCGGTTTACATTTGTTTTTTTATATTTTATTTGATAGCCCAATTGTTGAGGGAAGATACAGGCTATTTAACATTTTCTTGGTCTACTAGTAGCATTTGAGAAATGGTTTTTGCATTTGATAGCCCAATCTTTGAGCAAAGATACAAGCTATTTAACATTTTCTGGGGCTACTAGTAGCATTTGAGAAATAGTTTTTGCATTTGATAGCCCAATCCTTGAGGAAAGATACAAGCTATTTAACATTTTCTGGGGTTACTAGTAGCATTTGAGAAATTGTTTTGCATATGATGGCCCAATTCTTGAGGAAGATTATAGGCTGTTTGAAATCGCGACGCGATCCTTAGAAACCGAGAACAAAGATAGAAATAAGAAACAGCTAGTATCTATTAATTAAAAAAAACGAGTTGCACTCCGGGAGTGCCGGCAGAAGTGAAAACTTGAACATTAACGTTGTGCATTTTTTAATATTTTGGAATGATTAGGGAATAATTTCGCACGAATTTCTTTATTTATCAGTATAAAAGTACTATCATGTATGTGGTATAATACAATATTCATTTATTGCGCTATCGTACACAAACATGACAATTTATATTACATTAAAAATTTAACACTTCAGAACTATTACAATTAATTTACATTAAAAAGTTTATCTCTCAGGAAAATCAACTTTCATCCATAATTTCAACGACTCTTTCACCATCATCATTACCAGCATCATCATCGCCAATCTCTAAAACTCAAACACACACGCTCACTCGCGCAAGCACCCTGCTCCGTTTAAACCAAACAGCGATGTTGATAAACAACGTTGAACGAAACGCGTAAACGTCAACAATTTCATGGCACTTACAACGTTTTGGTCGCGAGAAAATAATACCCTATGAATGATCTTCATGTTTTAATTGTTTAATTAGAGGTAACTAATGTTTTAGCGCTGCAGCGAACTTAAGTTCTAATTCTCACCAAAATCTTACGGTCAGGGTCACGTGTCCTGACGGCCTGACATCTTGACGCGAGTTTAGCATTTTTTACTCATCCCAAAAAGTGCACAACACCGCTAAAGAAGTTTTCACTTCAAAAAATGTAGCGAAATCGCCGCGCGTGGTGCGTCACAGTTCTCACTGAAGGTAACGAATTCTTCAACTATTCAGTGGTGTAAATAAATTTTGAATGTATCTATAAGTTCACGCCAAATCCTTTGCGCGGTAGGCAGAGTGAACCGAGCGTCACGTGACTCGATCCTTTCACACCTCACTCGCTTCTTTAACATTAATTGCTTTTCATATGCTCGCTCGCCGGTTTCTAAGGCTCCTGACATCACCTTCTGGTCGAACATCCTTCCACTTTTGCGTTGTATATCTGTTTCGTAATTCTTTCTTGCTGCATTCTTTCTACATGTACGAACCAACGAAGCATGCCTCTTCTTATTTTAACACCGACGCTCTCTTTCAGACCAATTCTGTTTCTAATATTATCATTGCAAATACAACCTACAAGCGTTACGCCACAAATTTGGCGCAACGCTCGCATTTCGATCGCGTTTATAGTACTTTCATGCTTCTTCTGCCATATCCAGCTCTGGCTTCCATATGTAAGCGTTAGGACCAGCCATGCAATTCTGTAAGAGCAAACGTCCTTATATCCTCGGAAACATCGGCTGTTACAGCCTTGAACACAAAATTGCAATTCTTTGGTGTCGATTTTCATGGTTGTGCGACACTAGCGCCGCAAGGCTGCGTTTGGAATTGGAATTCTACAAGGCAAACAGCCTCGCGTACGCTTACAGCCTTATAGAATACCAAATAATTTAGCCGTGATCGCAGTAGACAATGTCAAAGCTGTGACATCTGTGATCACAGCGACGCACACAGCCATTACGAATCGCTTAGAGAATTGCATGGAAGCACTGCATTGTGTATAGCGAGCTGTGCCCTCTGGCTCAAGTTTTTACTGCCAAGAAGTTTTCCTGACACTCCATTCTCACTATTCCTAGCACTCACTCGTGTTTCCACATTAGCGGTGAACCTTATATATCTGCTGAGAGCGCATTTTGGATGTAAACAATAGATATGTAGCTATAACACCAATCTGTAACCCCTGATTTTGTTACCGTCAGTTCTCAGCATTGCCTCCAATTATAGAAGCACATATTCAAGTCAAAAGGCGTGAATAGGTTTTTATAAAATACCCCTGGCGTTGCACATGTCCATAGGCTGTGCTTAACATCAGGCAGTCAATGCTTCTTTGCGGTACGAAAAACTACAATTACCCTGGATACTATTATAGCGTAAAGCTGGGAGTTCATAAAACGTGCAATAAACATACAATGTTCAGCTGTATGTATTCTTATACTACATTCCAATTACGAAGTTCCACAACGGCTCTCTACACAATTATCTGCACGTTTCACATTATATAAATAAATAAAGAGTTCATGGATTCAAATCACCATTTGAAAACTGATAATTTTAAATCGGGACATTTTTAATGGAACTTCGTAATTGGAATGGAGTATTGTTGTACATGTGCTTTATATTAACAACTTACATAAGAAAATTATTAATTCCGATTTCACTTACACTTAAGTTAACTTCAAGTGTTGGACTTCAAGTTAATAACTTAACAAATAATTGATAAATAGATTAATGGTTACTGAGTTTTTTTTAACTTGAGGACACTACTGTCATAACTTAAGTTGAGAGCTTAACTGACCAGAAGCCGTACACATCTTGAAGTCAAAGGTTGGCAGTGAAGGCTAACAAGCAATTTGCAATTTCGATTCACATGCAGTATGCATATTTTTAATATACCAGCGAGCGAGGCGATTGAGAAAGTATTGTGATCGTGTTTTTCGACTTAGAGATTTTATTTGACGAGCATGAATGACGCGACTTTCGCACCAACGCTCGTGGGTTCGCAAACACACAAGGCAAACATTTGTGTGCATGAACATGTCTGTTTGTCTTGGTCAGGATGTTTTAAGAGAGGTAGGGCGCATCAAAGCAGCCCTCTGGGGAAGTACCTCCACCTCACAGAAAACCGCAGCCAAATAACAACTCCCTAGCGGGTTGTTGTGCTTCTGCGAGTGAGTGAAGTCATCAGTAAGCTCCCGAGGAGTTGCTGTGTAAGCAGCAGAGGAGGCATCGCGCGAGTGATACTTAATATATCTCAGGCGTTAATAGGCTACGGTAACTGCTTTACATCAAGTGGACCGTATGCTTGCATGACTCCATGCATTTTTTAGGGTTCCGTACCCAAAGGGTAAAACGGAACCTATTACTGAAACTCCGCTGTCCGTCCGTTCGTCCGTCCGTCTGTCACCAGGCTGTATCTCATGAACCGTGATAGTTAGACAGTTGAAATTTTCACAGATGATGTATTTCTGTTGCCGCTATAACAACAAATACTAAAAAATAGAATAAAATAAATATTGAAGCGGGCTCCCATACAACAAACGTGATTTTTTTGCTCGTTTTTGCTCGATATTGATAACGGCAACAGGTAGACGCTAGAAATATTCACAAAACATTTAGTTATATATTCACTTTAAGAATAAATAATTAAATTAAAATAAAACAAATATTTAAGGGGGGCTCCCATAGAACAAACGTGATTTTTTTGCCGTTTTTTGTAGATAATGGTACGGAACCCTTCGTGCGCGAGTCCGGCTCGCACTTGGCCGATGTTTTCATACGCAGCGGAAACAGACACTGTTGTAGATTTGAGGAAAGTTTACAGCGTTAATTAATATTTTAGGATCTTTTAGGTAATATCAGTTAGAGGAAAATTTACCTTGTTAACAATACTATAAAACATATTCTATACCTATAGTAAGATGGTTTTTTTTATACCACTAAGGTGGCAATCAAGCATACGGCCTGCCTGATGGTAAACAGTCACCGTAGCCTATGGACATTTGCAACACCAGGGGTGACACTCATGCGTTGCCGACCCTCTAAAAACCTCTTCAAGCAAAAAAACTCCATGCTGTAGTCCCTTGGAAAAACCTCGGCTAGGAGCTCATTTCACAGCTTGAGAGTTCTGGGAAGAAAACTTCTCTGGAACTACACAGTACGCGACCATTGCGGTTTCAACGTGTGACGGTGAACTCCCCGCCGTTGGCGAGCGGTGCGGTTATAAAAAGTAGCTGTCGGCATCATTTTGCATAACTCTTCAGAACACACCCCGTTGTACAATCGGTAGAACACACAAAGGGAGGCAAAATCTCTCCTTAAACTTAAGGGTTCAATACCGTGTGTAAGCTTAGGATTGTCAACAATTCTCACAGCTCGTCTCTGAATCGAATCACACGGTCCAAGCTGGTATCCAGGTGCTCCCGCCCATAGGTGACTGCAGTACTCCAAGTGCGGTCTGATTTGAGACTTATATAATATAAGTCTTTGCCCCGCACTGAAGTACTGCTTAGCCCTGTTGAGCACACCAAGTTTTTTGGACGCCAGCTTGACCTTCTCCTCCAGGTAATTTCGATATTGCACACCACTGGAGATCTCGATGCCAAGCATCCTAATACTTTTGGTAATGGTAAGAGGTGTGTTCTGGAATTTAGGAACCACAGCAAATGGAGTTTTCCTAGCGGCGAATGCGCAAACTTATGTGTTCTTGGGGTTGAATTCGACCAAGTTAAGCCGTCCCCAGTCAGATACTTTAGCCAAAGTACTATCCATTTCAGACACAAATTTATCACGGCTTTCCTCCATAAGGATACGGGGGAGGTTTGCACGGCCTGTATAATATGTGCCCCCGGTGCTGTCGTCGGCATAACAATGAATGCCATCAATTGACAACATATCATTGATATGCAGCAAAATCAGCTTCGGAGACAGGAACCCTGAGGGACGCCAGCATTGATATCCATACTATCGGAACATCCACCGTCAACCATGGCTTTTATGCATCTGTTGGATAAAAAGCTGGCGACCCATTTGCACAAACCCTCGGGCAGCCCGTATGATGGTAACTTCGATAGAAGACTCCGGTGGCAGACCGAATCGAACGCCTTCGCCATATCTAGGCTGACAGTCAATGCCTCACCTTGACACTCTATCGCCAAAGCCCAGCGGTGTGTAAGATACACTAGAAGATCACCAGTTGAGCAACTGTGACGGAAACCGTATTGACGGTCGCTAATTAAGTCGTGATACTCTAGGTATCCTAGGAGTCGTGTGTTTATCACACGCTCCATCACCTTGGAGAGAAGGGAGGTTATGGCGATAGGCCTGTAATTCGATGGGTCTGATCTATCGCCCTTTTTGGGCACCGGGTGCACATTGGCGGTCTTCCATGAACGTTATGACTTAAGGAAGTTATGTAGAATGCCCTATGCCATTTATTGTTTATTAAAAAATACACAAAGGATATTTACAATGACACGAGTTCACGGGCGGTGAGTGTATTTTTCACTAGCTCATCACCCAGGTTTCATTCAGGCTTATACCGCGCTATAAAATTTATACCGAACGATAAAATAATAGTCTAAAGATTGCTGTCTACATATATTTCAGGCCTGGTCCCTTGTGGGATTGACAAAGAAAACCGAGAGCCACAAGACAAGAACCGATCCGGTTCCTAGGGCTCCTGACATCATATGACGATAAAATACATCCTTCCACTTTCGCATTGTATATCTGTTTCATCATTATTGCCTGCATTTTTTCTACATACCCGAACCAACACATCATGCCTTTCCTTAACACCGAAATTCTCTTTCAGTCTAACTCTCTTCCTTACATCATTGTTCAGAACAGCAAGATCATAAATTTTGCGTAATGCTCGCATCTCGATCACGGTTGTACAACATTTATCAC
This sequence comes from Pyralis farinalis, assembly GCA_947507595.1. Classification (NCBI taxonomy): domain Eukaryota; kingdom Metazoa; phylum Arthropoda; class Insecta; order Lepidoptera; family Pyralidae; genus Pyralis; species Pyralis farinalis. The sequence continues at coordinate 8,670,644 of OX382263.1, forward strand.
CGAGAGGTGTTCTGTGCCAATCCCGGAAGGGACCAGGCTTGAAAATATACGTAAACAGCAATCTTTAGACTATTTTTTATCGTTCGGGATAAGTTTTATACCACGGTACAACAGAAACCCGAATGAAACCTGGACGATGAGCTAGTGAAAATTACATTCACCGCCCGTGAACTCTCGCCGTTGTTAATATCCTTTGTGCATTTTTTATTAAACAATAAATGGCATAGGGCATTCTACATAACTTTCTTAAGTCATACCATATCACTAAAGGTATAGACTATGTTTTATAGTTATGTTAACAAGGTAAATTTTCGCATTTTGCATTTTAATATTTATAGTATTTTTGGTTTCTCAATTTATTACATTCTTTTAAATATTATTTGGCACATTTTTTATTCACACCGAATTTAGTTCCTTCTAAGAATATTGTATTTGAGATTATAAGAGTTACTTTTAAGTTTGGTTTTACAACCATGAATTCGTAAAAATAACAAGGTTTATTTTTATGTCAATTAGAGTATTTTTGCGAAGATTATGGTCCCTGCCAAGAATAACTGTCAAAAACAAGATTTGACGTAGTCCCTCAATGCAAGGTTGGGAACCACTGCATAAATGTATGTTTTTTGTACACTCCATTGTAAAAACACATTTTCATGCTAATTTTTAATTACATATCTCTACGTTTCTTACAAGCCACCGACGAGTTAGATTATTTCATGTTTTATAAGAGTCGTGAAAACCTACCATCGTGAAATTCGATTTGTTAGATTTATACAGGGTGTAGCCACAATCGCCAATGTTTTATACTCACTTTGAAACTGATAATTTTGATTATGACTGATTTATTAAAATGAAAATGTCACGTAAACATGTAAAATGTAATTATATTATGCGAGTGTATAAATTAAAAATATAATTGCATCCATCAACAAATTCTCAGTACGTACCGATTTTTTTTGTAATGAGATTTATTTATATAATTCGTTAATAAATTAATTTAATTAATTTGATAATCCGAATATATAAATAAATATTGTCGGACAAATTACGTAGCACCATCCAGTCCCAAACTAAGCAAATTTGTGTATGGATACTATAGAAAACTGATAAACACAAGTAAATACATTTTTTTTTTCTAAATACATATCTAATACAAGAAAACACCCCGACGCGTGCGGGAATCGAACCCACGAGCCTTGTTTCTAAAGTAGTCATGGCCAGCCGTTCCACCACCGTGTTCGTTCTAATATATTAATGGCAATCATCCTCTTAACACAAAAATTGTAATTAAAAATATTAACTTACCTACGCAATAAAATCGGACGCTAATACAAAATATTTAATTTTAAAAAGATATAACCTAAAAATAATATATAAACTCAAATGTACTATCCGTCTCGTAGTATGACTATTTATAAACTTTCCATTATTTTAAACTCAGTTTTGTATTACAAATTAATGACGTAGTTTAAGGAGCGTATACATCGGTTGTGTTGATATGAAAACAGGTTTTGTTTCAGCCGAATCGCCCGTTCGGCCGAAAGTACGTACGAGTCCTACTTATAAGTTTTTTATGCAACGTCAGGAGACATACAAGCATACGGCCCATCTGTTGTAAAGCGGTTACGGTAGCCTATAAACGTTTGCAATACATTTAGTAATTAAGAGCTTATTGGAGACTGGAACCCAACAACCTTCTAGGCAGTTGTTATTTGGTTGCGGTATTCTGTGAGGTGGTGGTAGTTCTCCAGACGCTTTGATGCGCTCTACCTCTCTTAAAAACACCCAGACCGAGACAAACAGACATGTTCATGCACACAAATATTTGTCCTGCGTGGGAATCGAACCCGCGAGCTTTGGTGTCAAAGTAGCGTAACAACGTATTTCACCACTGCACCACTGAGCTCGCCAAGTACACAACATGTATTTGAACTTAAACACCGTTATTATTTCAAAAGTAGTCCCTTGCGATGGATTAACGGCGAAGAATTAAAAATTGCATTAAAGACGACGGTTGCTCAGGTACTAATAATATTCTCAAGAATACTCTACATTTGTAATTATACCCCGCAGCAGAGGCGGCGCTAGGCGTAGGCGACGTGGGCGACCGCCTACGGCCTCGCGCCTGCGAGGGCCTCGCAAAAAAGGATTTTTTTGTAATTTTTATCATTATTTGATTAGCAATAATACTTGTAAAATAAAATGTGGGTGCAATTATTAGTTGTGTATAATGCAGTTCATTTAATTTAACATTTACTCTCTGTCTCGAAAATGACGGGGGCCTCGCAGAACTGATGTCGCCGACGTCCACGTTTCGTCTAGCGCCGCCACTGCCCAGCAGCGTGGCTTGTGGCGAGCTGTTGGCGGGTAATGACCCCACGGGTACCCGAGTGCTCCAGAGAGTTGATCAGGGCCTTCGACTCCGGCGTGTCTTCGTCGGTCGGAGTTGAAACTCAATAAGATTGGCCGTCCAGACAGGAGTCGATAGATCATATTGCTCATGTGATATACTCCAGGGGTGGAAGTGTTAAAGGGCATAACTTACAATAAAAATAAAGCTAGTGTTACGAAGGCGGACTTATCCCTAAAAGAGATCTCTTCCAGCCAACCTAGAGTCTTTGATAGAACAATTTTATACATGGGCGAATGTATTTATTGTGCACGGTCCTTTACGTAAAGCAAATAAAAATATATCCATCTCCCTCACTGACGTCACAATTCAAAGGATGCGCCTTTAAAGAAATATTTGCAGATTATATTAGACATATTTATAGATTTCTTGGATTCAATATTTATATAATGAATTAACAAGTAGGTGCAAATACGAAGAAAAGAGGTTACGTGCGTAACAATAAACAAATTAATTAGTACCGCAAACTAAGAAACCATTTGACTGCGCAGGAAGGCAACCTGCGCTCACAGAAATGTTGCGTTTTAGCACCTAAAAATCACAGCGATTCCAGTATACTGACCAATGAGAGGATATTTTAAACAATGTATGTATGTATATCTTCACGTCAGGTCCCTTGCGGGTTAGGCAGAGAGAACCGAGCGCCATAAGACGCGCTCTTTTCATGCACGCTCGCCTGGTACCTGGGACTTCTGACATCACCTTCTGATAAAACACGACCAATTTGGTCATGGTAGATTAGACTCAATCTTCCTCGGCTCCTACATCCTTCCGCTTTTGCGTTGTATATCTGTTTGGTTATCCTTTCGTCCTGCATTCTTTCTACATGTCCGAACCAACGGAGCATGCCTTTTCTTGTTTATTATTATCTTTCCACTCACGGGTATTAATCTCGGTCATTTGATAAGCGTGCGTGATAAGGATCCAACGCGTAGAGGTTCCTTCGAAAAGGCTGTATGTAATGTTGTACACCCGCCGTGACCTGCTCCAGGGGATATCAATGGGATAATATACCCATGAACACGAACGTCAGGTATTGGGACTATTGGAAATATGTCGGAAAAAAGTAGGCTACTAAAATGAGATTTGTAGGTATTATTAGAACCGGGCTCTTGCAGAACTATCATTGAGCAGTCAGAACCCGTTATATACATTTTCCCATACATTTCGCGGTCGTATACGACCACCCGGGTTTCGAAGGGTTAATATACTATCATATGATGTTACTCCTGGGTCGCCACTCACTGGATCCCCGAAATGCCAGAGAAAGTCGGCCGGGGGCAACACCGGTGTGAGTGACTCAGGGGTGTCGAGAGGTGTGCTGCGCTTTCTCCGAAGTTACTCGCGGCGTAATGCCCTTTAACACTTCCATCCCTGGAGCATATCAGCTGATAAAGCAATATACTCTATCGACTCCTCTCTGGACGGCCAATGAAGGCAAGCCAGAGTTTATAGTCCTGTTTATAGTTTCTTGGATTTACACCCCGGCCGACGAAGATCTGCCGGAGACGTAGGCCCTGATCGACTCTCTGGAGCACTCGGGTACCCGTGATGTCGTTACGCACCAACAGCTCGCCACAAGCTGCCCTGCGGGGGTTTTTTTTTTAATGTGGCCTATCAAAATGTGTCCATCGCGCCTGATGGAAAGCGTCGATGTGTGAGAACATCCATCACAGTGATTAACGCTGTGCTGGCTGTCCCGCCCTTGACGGCCCGCTAAGGTGCCTCTTCACACCTCGTCTAAACGACCCGGGATTATAGGAAGTGGGGAACACATGCGCCGGAAGCGAATTACACATTTTGATAGTCCGACAAAGAAATGAGTCGCCGAACTTCTTAGTACGGGGGGTAAGCAACCCAACCCTATGTGGATAATTATCAGGAACACCGTTCCTATATGAAATCTATATGTTTGGCTGTGTGTGTGTATGTGTGTGCGTGTGTCCGTCGCTTATTTCGAATATTCGAATTTTGACTTCAGATTCGGATTCAGCATAAAATAGTAGAATGGGAATGTTCAGGAACACCGTTCCTATCTCTTAAGGAACATGGTCAAAATGGCGGATAAATTAAAAAAAAAAAATTCAGATTCGAAAAGTAAATTAAAAAGTAGAATAGGAATGTCTTAAAAACCAATATCATATTTCTTAAGGAACATAGACAAAGTTTTAAAAAAATAATATAAATTTAATAAAAATAAAAAAATAAAAATTGTTATATAATTGACGAGCTAGGTGTTCCTCTGGCAATGCAAGCTTGCGCATTCTCAGCTGGTTATTTTTATTAATTTTAAACAAATTATGGATAAGTGCCGCGAAGTTGATCCATGAGCTAGCGAATAAGAGTTGCGCCTTCTCCGAGTTAAAAATGAAAATTGCTCTCATAGTAAAAGTAAAAAATAAATAAATAAATAATAAATAATAAATAGTTATGGTTAGGTTACCTATATGGTTAGTACACAGTTGCATAACGTCTATTGTACAACCAAGAGTAGATTTGTAAGAGGTGAAGACTGGCCCTCGTCTAGCCCGATCTGAACCCCTTATACTACAAATTAAAGTCAGTTTAAGAGGACATGACCTGCTCGAAACGACACGCCGACATTGTCTCTCTTAAGAAATCTCTGGAGCAAGCAGTGGCTAAATTTCCCATGGAAACAGTGCGTAAATCCAAAGATTCGTGGCTAGACTACGAGTAGATTAAAGGCGTGTATGAAAGCCAAAGGTGGTCATTTCGAATAGTTTTTATTTTTTATTTTTGCTGAGACTTCCATAAATATAAGCACGAGTATTATTCCGATTACATTACTTCATAAAAAAACAAATGCATATTCATTTGTAACAGAACTTATGACCGAACTAGGTAAGTTGTATTTTGGCTACGATTTCTGCGAAGTGGAGGCACTTCTCCAGCCGGTCAGTTTGTAATAAATATATAAAAAAATTAGCAGTGGCAAAATTTCCCATGGAAACAGTGCCTAAATCCATAGATTCGTGGCTAGACTAGATTAAAGGCGTGTATGAAAGCCAAAGGTGGTCATTTCGAATAGAATTTATTTTTTATTTTTGCTGAGACTTCCATAAATATAAGTATTATTCCGATTACATTACTTCATAAAAAAACAAATGCATATTCATTTATAACAGAACTTATGACCGAACTAGGTAAGTTGTATTTTGGCTACGATTTCTGCGAAGTGGAGGCACTTCTTCAGTCGGTCAGTTTGTAATAAATATATAAAAAATTCAGACTAAGACAGCTTCACTCAGCTCTGCCGCTCTTAAAAATATATAGACCAAGACAAAGTGTGAGAATCGAATCCACAAGGTCTGTTGTCAAAGTATTATGAGTCACTGCGCCACCGAGCTTGTCAAAATTTGTATGTATAAATATAACAAATATATTGTTATATTTCATGCAAAAACGGGTGAAGAAATTTAGATAAAGTTCAGTATACAAATAAAGTATGTTTCTAATAAGCATATATTTTCTATCTCGATGATACTTAGGATTCCTATGTAAATCTTGTAACACTAGGAGAGCGTAACCACGGGTTTTTTTTTATCGCCCATGAAAATTATAGACCCACAAAAGAAGGACTAATCCACCCCAGTGTGTATTCTTCCGTGAGGGGCACCCTCCGGACATATGGGAGAGATCTTGCATAAGATAAAATTTCGGAAGGCCGAACTGATTATGTCAGATTCCCACTGACTAAAACACCACCTGGAACCGGCTTTAGCCGGGACGGATTTTAAAAGGGGGCATAAAGCTAAGTGGCGCCCTCATTTTGTTTTTATTAATAACGCTGAATTTAAGACCAATTCCAAAAAACGCTTAATACGTAGAACTATATTTATGTTTTTTGGGACCTATTCTGTATTATTATTCATGTACAATTAGTCATACTTTTGATTGCTATAAGTGGCCACAATTAGCTATAATTAAAATTTCGGTTACTTGTACATATATATATAAAAATGAATGTTTGTCTGTATGTTCTCTGTGGACTCAAAAACGGCTGCAGATTTTGATGAAATTTTCAGTGAATCTTCAGGTTAGCCCAGCAGGTGATCCTGTGAAGTTTGGTAGCGATCATATCACCCGTGCGAAGCCGGGGCGGATAGCTAGTAGATAATAAATACAAGATATGTCTCAAAAAAACAAAAATATGTTTCTAAAGGGCCGGTATTGGAATTAATTAAGAATTAATTAATTAATTATTTATTAAGCGTTTTTTGGAATTAATCTTAAATTGAGCGTTTTTAATAAAAACAAAATAAATAATAAAGTCACTTACCTTTATGCCCCCCTTAAGGCTCCATCAGTAGCGATCACCCCAGGGATACGGGACGTCGCAATGTGTAACTGCGGGCAGCAGGTGGTCAGTAAATAACTGACAATAACACCCAATAACTATAACCTAACACCCAGACCACAAAATTTGAAGGTCGCTAAGAAATACCTTACGTAATGTACTTACTTATGCTACCTAACTTATGTAGGTCAATGCTTAGTTCGTACGGAGTTACGAATAGTGAGTTTTATTAATGGCATTCTACATCGAGAACATCTCCATTTCGTCACCTTCTCTTACTAGGGTTACTACGAGGTCCGCTACATAAGCCTAATGATTTGGTGAAGGTACTGATATTTACATGGAGAGAGCGATGACGCGACTTTGAAACCAACGCTCGTGGATTCAACTCCTAGACAGGACAAACATTTGTGTGCATGAACATGTCTGTTTGTCTTGGTCTGGGTGTTTTAAAAAAAGGTGGAGCGCATCAAAACAGCCCGTCGGGGGAAGTATCTCCACATCACAAACAACCGTAGCCAAATAACAAATTCTTATAGGGTTGTTGTGTTCCTACGTGTGAGTGAGGTAGTACCAGTAAGCTCCTAAGGAGTTGATTTGTTAGTAGCAGAGGAGGCGAGTCACGGCAATTGCTTTACATCGAAGGACAGTATGCTTGTATGCGTTCCTAAGTTGTATATAAAAAAAGGTCCGCAACTACGAGATAAGATTTAAACTCGATACTCGGTAGATCGGAAAACGGTGAAGAGAAGAAAATATATACATATATATATTTAAAAGAAAAATGTTGTTAGGCTGTGTATTATTTATGTTCGTGTTATGTGTATTTAGTCTAAATCTTATAAGTGAAGACTTGTTATTGGCTCTCTGTTATTTATAAATTTTTTAATGTAATTTGATTTAAAAAGCTGTTGGTCTTCCAAAGAATAAATAAAGAAACCTTTTTATAGAACTACGGATAGCAAACAAGCATACAGTTCGCCTGATGTAAAGTGGTTACCGTGGCGTATTAACGCTAGCAATAAAAAATCGGCCAAGTGCGAGTCGGACTCGCGCACGTAGGGTTCCGTACCATTATTTATAAAAACGGCAAAAAAATCACGTTTGTTGTATGGGAGCCCCCCTTAAATATTTGTTTTATTTTAATTTAATTATTTATTTTTAAAGTAAATGTATAACTAAATATTCTGTGAATATTTCAAGCGTCTACCTGTTGCCGTTATGAATATCGAGTAAAAAATCGGCCAAGTGCGAGTCGGACTCGCGCACGAAGGGTTCCGTACCATTATCTATAAAAACAGCAAAAAATCACGTTTGTTGTATGGGAGCCCCCTTAAATATTTATTTTATTCTATTTTTTAGTATTTGTTGTTATAGCGGCAATAGAAATACATCATCTGTGAAAATTTCAACTGTCTAACTATCACGGTTCAAGAGATACAGCCTGGTGACAGACGGACGGACGGACGGACGGACAGCGGAGCCTCAGTAATAGGGTTCCGTTTTACCCTTTGGGTACGGAACCCTAAAAACGAGCAAAAAAAATCACGTTTGTTGTATGGGAGCCCCCTTAAATATTTACTTTATTCTATTTTTTAGTATTTGTTGTTATAGCGGCAACAGAAATACATCATCTGTGAAAATTTTAACTGTCTAACTATCACGGTTCATGAGATACAGCCTGGTGACAGACGGACGGACGGACGGACAGCGGAGTCTCAGTAATAGGGTTCCGTTTTACCCTTTGGGTACGGAACCCTAAAAAGTATATCTCTAGCGCAGTACCACCCCCGCTGTTAACACAACAACCTCCCATCTTCTTGTGACCTCACTCACTCACAGGAACATAACAACTCCAGGGAGACGTTATTTGGCTGCCGTCCTCTGTGCGATGGAGATACTTCCCCAGTCGCGCATAAAGAGCTGGGCCAGCTCACAAAATAAGAAAGTACTGTAGAGGTTGTTCCAAGCAAAAACAAAAGTCTATGATTTCTAAGAATCAGATTAAAAAAGTGGTGAAATATTTATTATTCTACTTGCGAAGGTCATCCAAATTTTTGCATTGAATGTTATAATGTACAGGTTCAAACATAATTTTAGTTTATAGAGTAACGTAATGTTACATGTAAGACTGATTCAAACTCTTAATATATGATTAATAAACCCTTCTTTCGTAATTATATTTATCACCCAAACTCAAAATATATTTACTTACTCAGTCGTAGACTTTTTATGTTCGACCTCTACCTTGTAAATATTATCTTGGCTTTCCTAAGAAAGCGGTCCCCAATTGCTTCAAATTCGTAAAGATGCCGTAGGGTCGAAACAGAGAACTGATTACCTCAGCGGGCCATGTGGACCGCTCAGCATTGTCTACCCACGGGGACCGCTCTGGTAGCTAACCTGTTAAAGAAGAGATTGAGATTTGTAAGGATCGAGTCATGTGGCGCTCGGTTCTCTCTCTGTACCTCGTAAGGGATTTGGCGCGAAGTTATAGATAGATGGATAGAAATATTTTACATACATCATAGGGTAGCTGAATTCATGGTGACAAACTGGAAACCCTTAGGTATTTTACGAATACTTCTACAGTCGGGCTGCTTTGATGCGCATTTCTTAAACACTTTTTTACCATACAGGTAAATTTAAAAAATAATGCCTATTCCATTGAATTGAATTTATCGACCCAATTGAAGATTAAAACAACGATCTCAATAGGAGTCGGCATCGATACACACGGTTTCACTTTTCAATTAAAAGTGTTAAGGGGGTTACATCGCTCAACAACTTCGAACGGTGCTTACTGTCGTTCTTAATGCGAGCGAGAGAACCGACGATTTCTTCTTAGCGTTATCTCGTTTCTTAATCTATTTGGATTTACGGGGTCCGCTACCTAAGGATTTGGCTAGTGATATTGATTTTTACATGGAGCGACTGCCGTCAAACCTCCACCCTGAAGGAAACCAGATCTTTCGTATGTTAGGTCACACGTCTATCTAATATGATTTCTTAGACTTGTGTCTTTTCTGACGATGCTTTCCTTCACCGCCGAGCTAATGATACAATTATGTTCATAAATCTTAAAACACGACTTTAGTGGTACATGCCAGTGGTACAAACTGAGGGACTTGTTACTCAATAGGCTGGTTGTTTATCGACTGAACTCATATTATCAACTTTGTCTATTGGAGTTTACTCCTTAAAAAAATCGGCCAAGTGCGAGTCGGACTCGCGCACGAAGGGTTCCGTACCACTATCTATAAAAACGGCAAAAAAAACACGTTTGTTGTATGGGAGCCCCCCCTTAAATATTTATTTTATTTTAATTTAATTATTTATTCTTAAAGTGAATATATAACTAAATATTCTGTGAATATTTCAAGCGTCTACCTGTTGCCGTTATCAATATCGAGCAAAAACGAGCAAAACAATCACGTTTGTTGTATGGGAGCCCCCTTAAATATTTATGTTATTCTATTTTTTAGTATTTGTTGTTATAGCGGCAACAGAAATACATCATCTGTAAAAATTTCAACTGTCTAACTATCACGGTTCGTGAGATACAGCCTGGTGACAGACGGACGGACGGACGGACGGACAGCGAAGTCTCAGTAATAGGGTTCCGTTTTACCCTTTGGGTACGGAACCCTAAAAACGACCTTGAGTTATAAGGCCCGGTTGGAAAAAAAATATTAGGAGTAAAATCAATCAGTGAATGAGATAGAAGGCATTTTACAGTGTTTATTACAGGGTTCCAGCGTTGTACTTGTGTGAGCGCGTGAGATCAGCGCCGAGCTTCAGGTCTTGTTCTATTACACGCGGTTTCATCGGAAATGTTCATTTCTCGCGATAAGATTTTTTGTTTCCTAATGGGGCTTCAGCGAATTCTGGCTTTAGCAACATTAACAGATTGAAATTAAACTATTTTTAACGGAAGTATCGCGTGTTTTATTTGGTCGCAGGAAAGAGTCTTTCCTGCGACCACGGACGCTGCAAAGCGTTCGAAACGTCAGGTTTCAACAAAATAAATAAAACACGCGATACTTCCGTTAAAAATAGTTTAATTTCAATGTGTAACAATCGCGAAAACCTAAGACAATACAACATTAACAGACTTTGTACTTCTAACAGCACGCGGTCGCCCCTATCTTTTATGGTCTTCAACAGAGGAAGTGTTGGTATATCTGTCGATACCAAGATATATGAACATACGGCTGATACCAAGTGAAGTGTATTGAATATGACCGACGACTCCATATCCAACGCGCCTGCGTGGTACGAAGCTTGGTATATTTTACGTATATTTTTATGTACTATTAAACAAATCATCGAGTTACTAAAGGTAATGAAGAAGAATGCGATGTGAACACGTGGATGCGGTTAATTAGTAAGCCTTATAGTTGATATTTATGAATAATATAAAATTTGTTCTTATTATGAGAAGATGCATTCATTTACCCTCTTTTTGTATGTCGAACACATATCATATTTATCGTTCGTAAGGAGTAAACTCCAGTCAGACAGCTGACCCTTTTTTTTATTACAATTATTTTGAGCAATGGCAAATTTATTAATCAATTTTCACCCAGTCCTCTCCGCCTACCCCGCAAGGGATTTGGCGTGAAGTTATAGCAGTTTTAAAAGTTTTGACGAGCTCGGTGACTCAGTCGTAAATGACGCGACTTTGACACCAACGTTCGTGGGTTCGATTCCCACACAAGGCAAACATTTGTGTGCATGATCATGTCTGTTTGTCTTAGTCTGGATGTTTAAAGAGAGGTAGGGCGCATCAAAGCAGCCCGTCTGGGGCAGTACCCCCACCTGACAGAAAACCGCAGCCAAATAACAACTCCCTAAAGGGTTATTTCGTTCCTGCGTGTAAGTGAGGTCACTAGTAAGCTCCCACGGAGTTACTGTGTAAGCAGCAGAGGAGGCATCGGACGAGTGATACTTATCTCAAGTGTTAATAGGCTACGGTACCCGCTTTATATCAGGTGGGCCGTATGCTTGTATCCCTCCCGACGTAGTATAAAAAAAAACAATAGCTATTTTGAGCAATGTCATTCTCTTAATAGACAATCGAATAATCATAATGTTTGCCATACCAGTCGCACAACACGCGACCGCGCGACGTTGTGTAAGCAGTGACCACCCATACCGTTATATAAGGAATACGTATTGCTTATTGCTATCAGGAAATCTGCCGCGGAAGTGAGCTGTGTGTACAACCAACGGTATTCTTCATCTGTCGTCGGTTTGTTGCAATCACTCAGTGTTTTTGAACAATAGGGCGATTTTACTAAAAAACTGCAACTGCACTGCAGTGCAGTGTGTGTCAAAATGCGTACATTTTGACGTTCCGTTAAACGTCGCTGCTGTCAGATCGCTGCTATCAGTACGCATTTTGAGGTTTCGTTCAGCGATCTGACAGCAGTTACTCTGCGCTGCAGTGCAGTTGCAGTTTTTAGTAGAATCGGCCTACAAATCTTGACGATGAACTCGGTGGCGCAGTCGCAAATCAACTCTGTTTCTGACATTATCATTTAGTGTGTAGCTAAGTCACCTCACTCACTTGCAAGAACACAACTATCTTTTCGTTTTCTGCGGGGTGGAGGATTCCCCAGTCGGGCTACTTTGATGCGCTCTACCTCTCTTAAAAACACCCAGACCAACATAAACAGACATGTTTCATGCACACAAATGTTTGTCACGTGTGGGAATCGAACCCACAAAAGTTGGTTTCAAAGTAGCGTTACTAACCGCGCCGCCGAGCTCATCATTAGTTTCGTATTCTTCCCCTGAGTGTCATAGGCATTATAACGTCAGCAAAAAATCAAAATGACGGAAGATGGAGCGCTGGTTTGGGACGCTACTTTTGCAGACACGTTGACCCCATCTCATCAACAGGGATAGGGGACATCATCACAACACACATATTGTGGACGTAAACCATTAAACTGTTAATATCTACGTCTTTTTTAAGTAAAACTTCTTTATGCACGCTTGACTTGGGTAGTGAGCTGGTGAATGCATGTCGAGGGCGTTACGAAAAGTGTGATCGGGCGAGGCGAACGGAAGTTGAGAGGGAGATATAAGTTAGTTAAGATAGAAAGAGAGAGAGTTACGTTTCGTATATTACTGTAGGGGCAAGAGAGAGAGGTGCGAGCACACATTTTCTTTCTCTCATAGCGAGTTAAGTTTCGTATATCTAAGATACAGCAGGCCTATTGTCTGTATCACACTATGGAGCTAAAGAAGTTTTACTTCAGTCGTGTGGTCTAAAGCATACTCGTATTTTACTTCTTTTTAGGGTTCCGTACCCAAAGGGTAAAACGGAACCCTATTACTGAGGCTCCGCTGTCCGTCCGTCCGTCCGTCCGTCTGTCACCAGGCAGTATCTCATGAACCGTGATAGTTAGACAGTTGAAATTTTCACAGATGATGTATTTCTGTTGCCGCTATAACAACAAATACTAAAAAATAGAATAAATTAAATATTTAAGGGGGGCTCCCATACAACAAACGTGATTTAATGCCGTTTTTATAGATAATGGTACGGAACCCTTAGTGTGCGAGTCCGACTCGCACTTGACCGATTTTTTTTAAGTCAGTCGGGTTCCTTGGTTTCTTAAATTAACACTTATTTATTACATAGGGCATCAGTCTGTTGTTAGACCTCCGCAACTCGGAGGGGAAACCAGACCTTTGTTAGGTTAGGTCATACGTCTTTCGAAATGTAGTTTCTCGGACTTGCGGGTTTCTTCACGATGTTTTTCCAAATCGAAAATGTCGATTTTGGATAAAGATTTTAAAATTCGAAACCTGGATTAGTTAGCACAGAAATAAGCAATGTTTCAGATAGTCCGCTACCTAAGACTAAGGATATGACGAAGATACTGACTTTTAAGCTATAGATATTATATCTTATTACTTTAAACGAGAAATTCTTGTGTACATCGGAAACGGATTCAATTATTAGAATAAAGTTTTGTTGAAGGTTATTTAAATATAAAATAAGTTTTAAGTTTATCTATATATGAGTCCCCCGACGTAGTATAAAAAATAAAATCGAGCCTTACAGTAGTCGCATATGATGTGTAACATCTGACATCACACCTTGGTAATAAACCACTAGAATTATAAATATTTAAGTAATTATTGATGTCAAAGAAATTATACGAGCGAGCCTTACAGTAGTCTGTATCCTGATATCCCATGGTAACCGCATTTTCTAAATTACTTCTTATTCCCTAAGGGTCAGGTCAGTAGTCGCATATTATACTCGCTCGTTTCTTTTGCTTATTACCAAGGTGTCGATCATATGCGACTACTGTAAGGCTCGCTCGTATAATTTCTATGACATCAATAATTACTTAAATATTTATAATTCTAGTTGTTTATTACCAAGGTGTGATGTCAGATGTTACACATCATATGCGACTACTGTAAGGCTCGCTCGTATGATATCTTTGACATTAATAATTACTTAAATATTTATAATTCTAGTTGCTTATTACCAAGGTGTGATGTTAGATGTTACACATCAAATGCGACTACTGTAAGGCTCGCTCGTATAATTTCTTTGACATTAATAATTACATAAATATTTATAATTCTAGTTGTTTATTACCAAGGTGTGATGTAAGATATTACACATCATATGCGACTACTGTAAGGCTCGATTTTTTATACTATGTCGGGGGACACATAGATTAACTTAAAACTTATTTTATATTTAAATAACCTTTAACAAAACTGTATTTTAATAATTGAATCCGTTTCCGATGTACACAAGAATTTCTCGTTTAAAGTAATAAGATATAATATCGATAGTAATATATAAAACAGAATAGTTGTTTATTTGAAAGCGCTAATCTCTGGAACGTCTGGTCGGATTTGAAAAAATATTTTTGCATTTGATTTTACAAATTCTTGAGACAGGTTAAATGCTATTTATTCAACATCACGATACGACCCTTAGGGAATAACAAATAATTTAGAAAAGGCGGTTACCACGGGATATCAGGATACACGCGGCTGAAATCGTGCTCACTGTATCCCACGATTCCTCATGTGTTGCTGGTTTTGGTATCTTTTAAAGAAACTTACATTCGCACTACAAGAATAACCTAGCCTCGTTCTGGGGAAGCCCTCCTCATAGAAAGTGCCAAATAGCCATATAAAAACTACGTACAGGGTTGTTGTGTTCTTGTGAATTGTGTTTGTAGCAAGGGTGGCAAAGCCCGACCGATACTTCACGTATTGCAAACGATCATTAGCTACTGTAGCTAACCACATTACATCAGGTGGGATGTATGGTTGTATACCTTCCTACCAATCAATAAACAATTGACAGCGCATGAACTGTATGTGTAGACAATCAAATCGTTAGTTAGTATAAATTTCAGCACATGCAATTATGAAACTTATTCTTATTTTTCTTAAATGTAAATCTAATGTAATCAACATTTATTACAATTACGTATAAATAAATTAAGTAAATAGAAATGTATAACTACAATAATAGGTATGCAACCTTGAGTATGTGTAAACTATTATATTATGAGTCAATCTGTAATTTCGCAGCACAAACAATTTTACTGTGAAAATTATTTAATATATTAAATTTGTATTTCAGGTCATATTACAAATACGTTATAAATTATGCAATGAAATTGAATTACAGCGTGTCAAGTCGAGGTCGGGATTCTCTTTAATCTTTCCAATTACAATGTAAGAAGTGAACATCTCGATTAAGGAAAAAAAAATCGGCCAAGTGCGAGTCAGACTCGCGCACGAAGGGTTCCGTACCACTATCTATAAAAACGGCAAAAAAATCACGTTTGTTGTATGGGAGCCCCCCTTAAATATTCGTTTTATTTTATTTTAATTATTTATTCTTAAAGTGAATATATAACTAAATATTCTGTGAATATTTCAAGCGTCTACCTGTTGCCGTTATCAATATCGAGCAAAAACGAGCAAAAAAAATCACGTTTATTGTATGGGAGCCCTCTTAAATATTTATTTTATTCTATTTTTTAGTATTTGTTGTTATAGCGGCAATAGAAATACATCATCTGTGAAAACTTCAACCGTCTAACTATTACGGTTCGTGAGATACAGCCTGGTGACAGACGGATGGACGGACAGACGGACGGACGGACAGCGGAGCCTCAGTAATAGGGTTCCGTTTTACCCTTTGGGTACGGAACCCTAAAAATGAAGCTATAAAACTTTTTGAATAAAATATATAATAAATATATATATATATATATAGCATATATACATATATTATGTAAATAGGCGTTGACTTAAATGAACTTGGTTTAACAATTTTATTTAAAGAGTTTCATTTCATAACTTTTTAGTTTACCATTACATCTTCTTCGTATCTACATCAAATCTTCACTAAAGAAAACGTGAAAATCAATTCAAAATTGACAAAGATGTAAAGTGAAAAGTGGGTTGATACACACAGGTCTCTGAAAAAAATGTACACGCTACTTGACTGAAACTTAAGCTAAATAATTCGGACACATCAATGATACACGAATATATGTAAATACTTGATAAAAAAAAAGTAATTAGTGGAAATTTGTGTAGGTGGAATTTATATTTAAAATTTTGGTAGACATCTTTTTTCCTAGGGCACATCAAGTAATTTAAGAGTGCTGCCTATCCTTTGCAAAAGCAGAAATCGCACTAATTTCTTTAGTTATGTTAAAATAGTGAACATTATACGATTGTTGTACTTTCGAATTTACAAATAAAGAATTTAAAGTTAGTGTATAGTTTTATTTTTGTTCTGATAACTTGAACTTAAAAATTAATTAAAAAATTACATCAGATCACACGGACCGATAACCTTATTTTTGAGTACAGAAAAGTAAGTAATCCAGTAGGAGCTAAGGTAACTGTCTCGAAACACCATACTTGAATCGCAATCGGAAAATTTTCACTCAAGATGTTTGGAATCTGAGTGAAAACTTAATATGGCTTTCCGAGGCAATTTTAATAATAACAATAATAACCTACAGATCTTCAGTATACGAGTCGGGCTATGTCCTTTCCTATGCTTTTGTCAAAAAAGCACATTATTAATATTGTACTTTAAAAAAAATAAGTCTGATAGAAAAGTGTTCACAGTAAGTGCCTAATCGTAGGCTGCTGAGGTTCCTTAGAAATAAAACAAAATATAATTTGAATTAAGAAATACGCTCTAGAAAAGTGCTATTATGAATCTTTTTTGTCGCTTAGTTTAAATTTCGAAAACGAATCGCTCCAGCAGTAAATGCGTATTCTATTTGTAAATGTAATTTGATTATTCAGTTTCGATTCGATTTAATTTCTATTCAAGTAATTCGTTTTCAATCGACATTCTACATAAATAACCGATGTTTTAAGTAACTATTCTGTAAAATATTCGTTTACAGGCCTGAAGTTCATGGACAAACAGCAAAGTGCCTTTAAAGGGTTTCTGTACAGTAGCTCATATTCCGTTTCGCTCTACAGGTACGGAACCGTTGAAACATATAATGACTAAACGTCTAAACAACTAAATCGTTCGTTATACTAACGAAAATTCTCAGTACAAACACATTTGATGTCATTAACCTTTATTACAATATCATATAAATAAAGTAACTAAAAATATACATTTACACAAAACCATGTAGTAATGGCCTCATTACTTAATTGCACAGAAAAAGAAACATATTTTGACTTTGACTTTCATCTAGGCTAATTAAATACATCTATTAATAACAATACTGTCTGGCAGTTACTCAATTTAGATTCAGTTATGTAATAATTATGTAAGATCAGTTCAAATATGTGCAGTTACAAGTTAGTAGAGGACGTCTCTCAATTTTGAAGTTAAGGTAAGAAGCCTACTGACATATAAGATATTACGAGAGATAGATGCACGAATAGTCTATAATCGTACAGTAATCGCATAAGATGTGTAACATTAATATCTCACCTTGGTAATGAGCAACTAGAATTAAATTATAATTATAAATAAGTAATTGGTATGCCATGGTATTAATCTCAAAGGAATATATTCGTGTAATTAATTGTTTTTGAAGTTAAAATTCTTCAGACGCGTAATTCAGATCATTTTCGGATAGAAACACCGTTTTCAAACTGAATTAACTCTTTCTTTCTTTTATTTTGAATGTAAACGATAGACATGTCTGTTTGTCTTGGTCTGGGTGTTTAAAGAGAAATAGGGCGCATCAAAGCAGCCCGTCTGGGGAAGTACCTTCACCTCACAGAAAACCGCAGCTAAATAACAACTCCCTAGAGGGTTGTTGTGTTCCTGCGTGTGAGTGAGGTCACCAGTAAGCTCCCGAGGAGTTGCTGTGTAAGCAGCAGAGGAGGCATCGCGCGACTTAATATATCGCAAGCGTTAAAAGTCACGGTATTGTTATCCTCAGTTATCTAAATTGTCACTATGCAAGCAATTTTAAAGATGTATGTGTCCACGTCAAAATTCTACGATTCTCTATATCGCTTAGCTTTCTATACGCCACAGTCACAACGGTCGATGCTCGATGTCCTACTTGTTACGGCGATACTTTACCACTACATAGACATTATCTTTGCCCTTTACTTTTACGGTTGGTCGATTGAAATTGACACCGTTGCGTGTAACATTTACAAATTCATGAGTTCATGTGATGTGACGTCATAGTTAATTAGGTCAAGTGCGAGTCTGGCCTCGTTCTTGTGGGATTCCGTGATATTTAGGTAGTGTTTAAGAGTATACCAAGGTTTATTTGCTTTAGTCACAGTTTGCTCATTATCGGTGCAGCTTCTTCAATGGTTATATATGGTTATATTAAATGATGACGAAACAGATAATGCAAAAGTGGAAGGACGTATGAGCCGAGGAAGGCCAAGACTAACCTACGGAATCTACCACGACCAAAATGGTCGTGTTTTATCAGAAGGTGGTGTCAGGAGCCTTAGGAGCCGGCGAGCGTGCATGAAAAGAGCTATGAATGTTAAAGAAGCGATTGAAGAGTGTAAGGACCGCGTGTTATGGCGCTCAAGTCTCTCTGCCTACCCCCCAAGGGACCTTGCGTGAAGATATACATACATATACACATTATTCAATGGTAGGGTTATTGTTTATATTCACATATACATAGCTATATCTCTATTTATCTGTCTATATCTTCACTCGTGACTCCTTCCGGGGTAGGCTGAATGAACTGAACGCCATAAAACGCGCCATGACACGCCTTACACACCTCGCTTCTTTAACATCCGCAGCGTTTCTTCTACATTCATTCTCTCTCTACCAAACCCAGCTCTCACTTCCATACATTAATAATAAAAAGTATTTACGTATTTTATAAGTAAAAGGTTTTAGTAAAATCTCATTAGTTGTACTGTTAGTGTCTAGCTGGTTTTGATACGAGTACCACTAAATAGACGACATTTTAAAAACTGAATCATAAAAAGTAAGAACGGTTTCCCGCCATTATGCTATTGTAATTCTGAGTGAATTTAATGAATAAATTCAATATATATAAGTTTTGTTACAAAAAGAGAAAAATGCGACACAAAACGCGAAATAATTTGTGACTTTTTATGGACTTTAAGCAGTGTCAGTAAATAGTAGCACAAAATCGGTTCAAGTATTTTCAGTCCGAGGGTTTCGATCTCAAAGATCAAGATCGCTCTGGTCGACCTGTTACGGATAGATAGATAGATAGATAAAATGTTTATTTTGCAACTTCCAACACATACATGCTATTGCAGTCCACAGTGTACATACAGTAATCAAACAAATTAGAGACATTACTTATTTACACATTATATATAGTACATACTTCAACAGCATGCGTGCGCTGCAGCAATACAAAAATGGTCATGGCTCAGTGTGGGTTTTTGCTTATGCATGCATGAGCAAAACACTGATTTTCTGCCACAGCCATTGGACTGATTGAATATATTTTATAATATCAGTATTATAGGGAATGGATTGGTAAAAGTGTAGTGTGAGACAAACCAGATGTGTAAGTTTATATAAAAAATACTAGTGTAGGCGTAGTAGACATATTCACAAGTATAACGGTTACTGAAAAAAATACGTGTGTAAAATTATGTATAGTACATGTATATATAATTAAAACAAAAACACTTTCTATATTGCAAAATTGAGGATAGAGTCGATGTCATTTTTGGACTCTCTATGGAAACCTAATGAAACCGAACCGTTTTTAAAAACGTTGATCACTGGTGATGTGATGAAAAATGGATTACTTACAACTGTAACGACCGTCAAATAACATGGTCAAAGGGCAGTCACGCTTCACAGACTATGACAAAACCCGGATTAACTCACAATAAGCGACGCCTTCCAACTCCACTATACACATAGTGGAGTTGGAAGAACCTAGTTCATTATGAGATTGTGCCGCCGGGCAAAGTTATCGATTCGGATCTCTACTGCCAACAAATGATGAAACTCAAGCAAGCACGAAAAAGCATGACTCATTGTCACGTCCTGCCTGAGCTGAGCGTGCAAGCGAGAGCGCGGAACAAGAGAGGCACGACCGGCCTAAGCGGTTGGCTTGCTCGAAAAAAATAGCATACACATATATTCTTCTTCTTCTTAGCGTTATACCCATTTCCTAATCCATTAGGATTGGCGGGGTCGGCTACCTAAGCATAAGGATTTGGCGGAGATACTGATTTTTACATAAAGCGACAGCCGTCAGACCTCCACAACTCAGAGCGATAACCAGATCATTCTTAGGTAAGATCACACTTCTTTCGAATTATAACTTCTTGGACGCGCGGGTTTCCTCGCGATGTTTTCCTTCACCGTCAAGCCTGTGATAATTTCAAATTAGGACATTATAAATCCGAAAACACGTATTTTGTGGTACATGCCGGGATTCGAACCAGGGACTTGTTGGTCATTACGCAGGTTCTTTATCTCCGTATTTTATTGAAATATAAATAAACTATGATAAAAGGTAACTTTTTGCAACATATCTATACAGATAAATAAAATTGGAGTGTCCGTTTGTAATATTAAAATAACCGCTTTTTACTAAATGCATATGGATATATAGGTACACGGTACATATACCAAAACGAATATTTTTACAATTTTTGTCTGTCTGTCTGTCTGTCTGTTTGTTCCGGCTAATCTCTGAAACGACTGGACCGATTTTGACGGGACTTTCACTGGCAGATAGCTGATGTAATAAGGAGTAACTTAGGCTACCTTTATTTTAGATTTTTTTTTTATTTTTATTAATATAAATAAATAATAAAAAAAACTATTCCGCGCGGACGACGTCGCGGGCACAGCTAGTATTTAATATAAAAAAAAACTTTAGTGATTGTCCTAAGTTCGCAGTGTCAGTTGTGTAACTTAAAAGTATGCAGATCACGCGGTCGCTATACAAGGCCAGTGAAATGGGCCAAACGGTAGTGACTTCGATTCTCAATACGCACCGACCCACAAGCGTCTGGAATGTTCGAATTATTAACATACTCTTTTTTAACAATCGTATTCATTTATTCACGTTGTATATGTTTGAATAACAATAGAATATACATTAAAGTAGTAACTATGTATGTATGTATATCTTCACACTAGGTCCCTTGCGGGGTAGATAAAAAGAACAGAGTGCCAAAAGTCAAGGTCCTTATACATCTCGCTCGCTTCTTTAACATTTATAGTTCTTTTCATACACACTCGTTGGTTCCAATGGCCTAACATGAGTAGTAAACACAATAGGGGTATAGTACATATGTCATAATTTAAGCAGTGAACCGCCCTATTAACCGAATGGTTCTTTGTTCGAATCCTGATGGGGGCATGTCCCACTAAATTCGTATTTATGTACATATATGTAATTATCACTTGCTCGGCGGTAAAGGAAAACGTAGTGAGGAAACCAGCACGTCGAAGAAATTATCAGAAGGAGCCCTAGGAACCGCGAGCGTGCATGAGAAGGGCTATGAATGTTAAAGAAGCGATTGAGGTATGTAAGGAGAGAGTCATGTGGCGCTCGGTCCTCAATGCCTATCCCGCAAGGGACCTTACGTGAAGTTATAGTAATAGTAGAATTTTAATAATAGTGCTTAGCTAAACCATAAACCACCTAGATTGAATAAAGTTTCTAGATATAGGTTTATCTAGATTTTAGAATAAAAAAATCCAATGTATTGGAATTGGTTGCTAGTGTACCAAACCCTACAGGTAAGCTGTACGCTTGTATGCCTACGAGCTCGGTGGCTCAAAGGTTAGTAACGCTCGTGGGTTCCATTCCCACACTGTACAAAAATTTGAGTGTATAGACATTTTGTTTTAAAATTGGCTCAGCATAGTGGCTCCGCTTCTCCTGTTGGTAAGCGAAATGAGGAGCCCAAATTACAACGGCAACTGACAAAGGACTACAGTGTCCTGTCAGTTGACGCTAACATGCTGGCCCGCAAGGTGCTTCTTCACGCTTCGTTTGAAGAATCCCATGTTGTAGGAAGGAGGAAACACATGTGCAGGCAAGGCGTTCCACTTTTTAATGGTTCGACAGAGATAGGAATTGCCGAAATTTTTAGTACAAGAATAAATGTCCTCAACAGTAGAACAATGACATCGTAAGCCTGCACGTGTGGTTCTATGACGGAAGGGAGAGGGTGGGATAAGGGAAAACAGTTCTTCAGAGCACTCGCCATGGTACTCATGGTATGGTACTCGTATATCTGTTTATCTAGCGATGTGTGTTGATGGGATTCAGCGCTGCGGAGCAGGGGTGAGTCCAATTTACCTTACTCATGTCGCCAGTGGCGAATTTCGCGGCTTTTTCGCCCATGCGTGGCATTCGCAGAGGTCCGTAGAGGAGCGAACAGAGAAGGAACTGTCGAACTCGATAGATTGCAGCACGCTCGTGGACGGCAACGAAGGCGTAAGCGTGCTGCCCCAGAACGGGGGAAAACTAGATAAGAAGAAGAGAAAAGAATTTGTAGGGAGTGATGCCCGCGGCACGAAGAGAGCTTAGAGCAGCATGTGCCGTGCGGATCTCCCGCGTTTAGCTCAAATTACCGCGAGGTCGTTGGAGCCATGGGAGATTTTTTTTTATAATACGTCAGGAGACATACAAGCATACGGCCCACCTGATGTAAAGCGGGTACCGTAACCTATTAACGCTTGCGATATATTAATTATCACTCGGGCGATGCTTACACAGCAACTCCTTGGGAGCTTACTGGTGACCTCACTCACACGCACGAACGCAACAACCCTCTAGGGAGTTGTTTTTTGGCTGCGGTTTTCTGTGAGGTGGAGGTACTTCCCCAGACGGGCTGCTTTGATGCGCCCTATCTCTCTTAAATCTTCCGCGTTTCGGCTGAAATGACCGCGAGGTCGCTGGAGCCATAGGAGGTGGTGGGTTGTTTGTCTTGGTCTGGGTATTTTCTATGCATCCTAAGTATGTATATACAAAATATATTTACGTATGATGTTTATCGGTTGTCTAGTATCCATAACACAAGCTTCGCTTACTTTAGGGCTAGCTAATATTTATATTAATTTATTTACATTTATGCCTTAAAAAGTTAAAGGTTAAAGTTTTTAAGGCATAAATGTAAATAAATAAATACCCTTTAAAGCTGCCATGTAAATAATTATCCCCACAAATGACAGCCACTTCAAGTAATTTCTTAAATGTCATTTTTGGTGACAGTACTGACCCCAAATTATGGGGACAAGGTTTGTTTTTATGAGCAGTGGATGAAGAATCAGCTTATTAACCAGTTGGTACCTGGTTCCTGGCGTGGGCATGTAACACATTAACACATTTTTTTTATACAACGTCGGCAAACATACAAACATACGGCCCACCTGTTGTAAAGCAGTTATTGTAGCATATTAACACTTGTAATATATTAAGTAACAATCGCGCGATGCCTCCTCTGCTGCTTACACAGCAACTCGTTAGGGGCTTACTGGTGATCTCAGTCACATGCAGTAACACAACAACCCTCTGGGGAGTTGCTATTTGACTGCGGTTCTCTGTGAGGTGGGGGTACTTCCGCAGACGGGCTGATTTGATGTACCCTACCTCTCTTAAAATATCCAGACCAAGACAAACAGACATGTTCATGTACACAAATATTTGTCTTTTGTGCGAATAGAACCCACGAGCGTTGGTGTAAAAGTCGCGTCATTCACGACTGAGCCACCGAGCTCGTCAAATTCGTATTTTCGGATTTATGTACATATTAGCTGCTGCCCGCGGCTCCGCCCGCGTGGAGTCAAATAACGTAGCCTATGTGTTAATCCAGATCATAATCTATGTAGGTGCCAAATTTCATTCAAATCCGTTCAGCCGTTTGAGCGTGAAAGAGCAACAAACATCCATCCATACATACAAACTTTCGCATTTATAATACTAGCTGCTGCCCGCGGCTCTGCTCGCGTGGAGTCAAATAACGTAGCCTATGTGTTAATCCAGATCACAATCTATCTACGTGCCAAATTTCATTCAAATCCGTTCAGCCGTTTGAGCGTGAAAGAGCAACAAACATCCATCCATACATACAAACTTTCGCATTTATAATATTAGTAAGATTTGTAATTATCACACACAGGAGTTCACAGGACAGACATTTGTGTGCATGAACATGTATGGTTGTCTTGGTCTGGGTGTTTTCTATGTATCATAAAAATGTATTTACATATGTTTATCAGCCATCTCTTTGAGGTTTTAAATGCCTTATTTGTGTATATTGCTGTCTCTCACTTTGCCAAGAGGGGAAGTACATTCTAAAACTTCCTACTCCTACAAATTTCTTCTGATTAAATTCGTTTGTGAGTTCCAAGGCAGCTGTAGTTTAACCCCCGGGACGGCAATGGACTTCACTGTTCATTGCCTTTTTTGTGGTCGCCGCTGTTAATTCTGGCTACACAGGAGACACAGTGGTGGGTATGAGTGGTGGGCCTGTCCCGTTAAAAAAAAAAAAAAAAAAATGTTTATCAGTCGTCCAGTACCCATTACACAAGCTTCGCTTACTTTGGGGGCTGGATGGTAATAAAATAACTATATTGAGTTTCTCCGTGCTTCAGAGGGCACATTAAGCCGTCGCTCCCGACTGTTGTCGATAGATGACAGTCGTTAAGCTAAGTCAGTGGGTTTCGGGCGGCTTGAAAATACCGCCATCCGTCAACTCGAAATTGAGCAGCGTGGTGGAATACGTTCTGAAGCTGAAGGTTGAAGGGAGACCAGTATCCCTGCAGTGGTATGAGCAAGGGTTGGTGTACCTTGTTGCAGTAGTGAAGTGTTATTCGATTCACTAAAGCCCTAGACGCGGTAGGTATTTTAAGAGAGATAGGGCGCATCAAAGCAGCCCGTCTGGGGAAGTGCCTCCACCTCACGGAAAACCGCAGCCAATGAACAGCTAGAGGATTGTTGTGTTCCTGCGAGTGAGTGAGGTCACCAGTAAGCTCCTAAGGAGTTGCTGTGTAAGCAGCAGAGGAGGCATCGCGCGATTGATACTTAATATATCGCAAGCGTTAATAGGCTACGGTGCCCGCTTAACATCAGGTGGACCGTATGCTTGTATGCCTCCCGACGTAGTATATAAAAAAATGAGTGCGTGTACTTATGTACGCGCGTGAGAAGTTATACTTCTTTGGCATCATTAACTAAAGAGGTTATAAATTTTCATTTTATACCAAGCATTTCCAATTTACTCCAAGGGTTTACATGTGTAGCGAGTAAGTAAAGCGCCATCTGTTACAAAACTGTTCAACTACTTAACGATCACATCTGCTACCTACGAAAGGACAACAATACAAAAGCATGCTTCGCTACAGTGCTTGAAGAGCGGTTTAGCGGGCAGCTTCAAGCTGTTACTTTTGTGCTACAGTGATGCGCGCGCATCTTAAAATTTCACTCTCATCATTTTTTCATAACGCGCCTAAATAAGTGTAACTTCAAAAAAAAGGTAAAGCGAGAAATTATGTTACATAACTAAGTGATATTTGCAAATGTAGCTAAAACGCATAATAAACAAAATTCCTTGCATCACTACTGCAGCTGCAAAATATCACATAATGTATGTTTGTCACGTTTTGCCCCATTGCGCAAAAAAGAGTTAAGTGTTACAGTATATTAGTCGGGCAGGTAACGTACCGTTGAAACGTGCTGTTACGCTACTTTGACACCAACGCTTGTGGGTTCGATTCCCAAACAGGATAAACATTTGTGTGCACGAACATGTCTGTTTGTCTTGCTCTGGGTTTTTTAAGGGCGGTAAGGCGCAGTAAAGCTGCCCGTCTGTGGAAGTACCTCCATCTCATAGAATACCGCAGCAAAATAACAGCTCCCTAGAGGGTTGTTGCGTTCCTGCGTGTGAGTGAGGTTACCAATAAGTATGGAGGTGCTGTGTTGCAGCAGAGGTGGAATGGC
Organism: Pyralis farinalis; assembly: GCA_947507595.1. Classification (NCBI taxonomy): domain Eukaryota; kingdom Metazoa; phylum Arthropoda; class Insecta; order Lepidoptera; family Pyralidae; genus Pyralis; species Pyralis farinalis. Next base: position 8,696,814 of record OX382263.1, read on the forward strand.
AAGTGATCTATACAGATGTAATATTAAAATAACCCCTTTTTACTAAATGCATATGGATGTGTACACGTTACATATACCGAAATGATTAATTTTACAATTTTTGTCTGTCTGTTTATTCCGGCTAATCTCTGAAACGGCTAGACTGATTTTGTCGGGAGTTTCACTGGCAGATAGCTGATGTAATAAGGAGTAACTTAGGCTACTTTTATTTTAGAAATTTTATTTATTTTTATAAATATAAATAAATAACTATTCCGCGCGGACGAAATACATAATACATATCTATTATTATTTTACTCTGCTTATTTAGGTACTTATAATCAAATCAAATAAATAAAATTATAACTAAACAATAACATTTTTGTTAAATTCCGCGCGGACGAAGTCGCGGGCACAGCTAGTACTTAATATACTACAAGCGTTAATAGGTTACAGTAATCGCTTTACATCAGATGGGCTGCATACTTGCGTGCTTCCCGACATTGTATAAAAAAAAGGTTTTACTCGGCATCACCGCAATTTCAAATGATTGAATCGAACAAAATTACTTTATATCTAAACGAATGAATATTGTCGTTCACATTTTTAAAGGGTACACTTATATCGCGTGTGAACTGCAAATATATTTTTTTTATAATCACTCACTTGATTTTAATATTGTCTATTTTTTACGAACTGCCAACGAATGAACAGTGTACGGAAAAACATTATAAAATGTTTAATGTTGTATATTTATTTATAAAGTGTAAACATCGCTCACTGCACAAATACTCCAATGCTTGAAGACTAAAAGTCCTCAATCAGTGCCCCCTCAAATCTAGATGGACCGAGAACCTCAAAAAAGCGCCTGGATGCGGAAAGCGGAGGATTGCATATGGTCGAAGGCATTGGGTGGGACTGTATCCAATTGATAATTATCACGATTGCGTAATTATTCTTTTTTTTATATATATACAACGTCGGGAGGCATTCAAGCATATGGCCCAACAGTTACCGTAGCCCATTAACTCTTGGAATATATTAAGTATCACTCGCGCGATGCCTCCTCTGATGCTTACACAGCACCTCCCAAGGAACTTACTGGTGACCTGACTCACACGCAGGAACACAACAACCCTCTAGAGAGTTGTTATTTGGCTGCGGTTTTCTGGGAGGTGACGGTACTTCCCTAGACTTTCCTTTTGATGCGCCCTACCTCTCTTTAAATTCTTTTTCCACGGTAAAATGTCATATCATTTAGCAAGCGACGCTAAATCTAGGTCTTCAAAAGAACAACAGTCTACAATTGCAACATTCTTAGCTGTACGCGGGCTTAGAGCAACGAGTGTGATCGGAATTTAATATACACGTTGCAAAACCATTGTTTCATATTGCAAATATCGTCCATCTTTGAAACGAATACACACCGGCTACTTTACAACCAGGAGCAGCGGTATTTTGAGCAATGATACACTAAAACGGCAATTCGTGTGCCGGGGCTTGACCGACGAGCTCGGTGGCGCAGTGGTTGATGACGCGTCTTTGACAACAAAACTCGTGGTTTTGATTACCACGTAGGAAAAGCATTTGTGTACATGAACATGTCTGGGTGTTTTTAAGAGAGGTCTGGGGAACCCCCACCTCACAGAAAAACTGCGGCCAGATAACAATTACCTAGAGGATTGTTCTGTTTCAGCGTGTGAGTGAGGTCTCCAGTAAGCTCTCAAGGAGGTGATGTGTTAGCAGTATAGGTGGCATCGCGCGAATAATGCTCAATGTATTTATTGCAAGCGTATATAGGCTACCGTAACCGCCTTACAGCAGGTAAGCCGTATGCTTGCATGCCTCCCGACGTAGTTTAAAAAAAATCTGTAAAATAACTCCTTAACAATGTAGACGTGAAATGGTTAACATATTCAGGCGTTATTTTGTGGATATGAAGGCAATTTGATCTAAACTACTTTGTGCGCTTCCATCGTCAATTAGTTTTCGCGACACAATGCCGGTTGGCGTTCATTTACTACCGTTAGTAGATGCATGCCGTCGCTGCTATGGTTCCTCTATTCGTCTCTGTCTTCGCATCTACGATTGTCCGCCATCGGAAACGGGAACCGCATGCACCCGCCACCGCTACTGCCCTAACTACTTTGGTCGTCTCTGCAACTTCAGGGGAGCAGGGATGGCGGGTACGTTCGGTTCTTATTTCAGATAGCGTTGAATCGCATAGGCATCGCGTAGTCTTTTGGCGGCGGTATCTGGCAAAGGATCTGTGGGTACATCACGAATTTTTGCTTTTATTTACTGACGCTGTGCCCTACCTCTCCCTTGCTAGAACCTCTTAGCACGGTCAGGGCGCCAGTCTTGACTTAAAACATGGTGAACCATAAACATCAAAGCTGTTAGTTAGCTCAAATACACTTGTATAGGCAAAGCGTGAACTGCCTTTTTTTTTATGTCGGGAGGCATACAAGCATACGTCCTACCTGATGTAAAGCGGTTGCTGTTGCCTATGAATGCTTGTATTTATTTTACATGAAATCATTATTAACCTCACTCTGCTGCTAAATCAGCAACTCCTTTGGAGCTTACCACTCTCACACGCAGGATCACAACGACTTTGTAGGGAGTTGTTATATTGGCTGCAGTTTTATGTGAGGTGTAGGTACTTTCTCAGGCTGCTTTGATGTCCTCTACCTCTCTTAAAAATCAAACAAAATCGACTGATCGGTTAGTACGTAGCCTATCCTATAACGTAACTATAAGAATATCATGAGTAATGTACATCATTGCTATGTTGTTTACAAAGTGCGCTCGGGCGACAGTAACATACTCGTCGGAATTTAATAATTTCATCGGCTATAGTCAGATGTGACGCAATTTGGCTGCGGTATTCATTCTTAATGGCGGAGGCATCGACCACAACCTACATCTTTTAAGCTGTGTCATGTCCTCTTTAAGTAGCATACGCCTAAAACACGCATTAAGTATACCAACGCATTTCCGCATCGCAACTTTCACACGCCGTGTATAAGAAACCCAGAAGGAAATGTCGAAATATCGAATACATTATAGAAAAGATTAAACATTTAAATATTACACAACTCACCCAGATTAAATCCTTTGCCAATTAAAAAGTTATCACACACTATGGTCACAAATAGAACACAACACTATATCGATAAAATTCGCGATTCGGAACGCGCTATGTCAAAAAGAAAGCGCGCCAACGGCACCAACCGCCATGCTTGCCGAGTATCGCAATCCGAAATATGAGGCCAAAATGATCGTTATATAACTTTATTACAGTGTATTACATAAAAACCACCGCTTGTATATTATGCAAAGACAATTTTTAGGTTATTGATGCCTCAGTTTTCGGACACGGGTTGTCCACTAGAAACTTTCTATATGAATGGATTTAATAATTTGTTAGTGACGGATATCCATCCCCACTGCCCACCGTTGCCCACCACTGGGCAGTAGGTCAGCGTAGCGATGTTCACAATCGCGAATTGTTGAGAAAGTGCCAGTTGTAACAAGGTCATTAGCTTGTTAATAGCGTGTACTTATGCGATTCTGTTTGAAATTTTTGCTGACGGTTGAAAAAATGTGATTTGTTTGCGTGTGCGCACGTAGAATTTGTCGTGACATAATGTATTGATCAGGAGAAAACATTACGGGCAATACATATTTAGTATTTACTATGTCGAATAGCAGACATTACCGTATCCTATGGATGCTTGCAGTATAAGGATTGCTAACGCAGTAACTGTCCTCTCCAGTCCTCCTACTCTGCTGATTATAATAAATAATTTCAAATTATTTATATGAGTAATCGGATCCTTGTGGGCACTTAAACACGACTTAAATCTATATTAATGAATAAAGAGGAAGAGTTTTGTGTTCGATCGCGCTTATAATTTGTATAACATGTGTGCTTATTTGTGTATACAAACACAAAATTTCATACCCACTCCTGTTGGTTTTGGCTTCAATAAGAGTATATAAAGTGGAATAGTATGTTTGTCTGTTTGAACCCGATAATCTATGGAACTATATACCAATTGGATTTGAAAAAACCTTTTTGCATTTAACAGGCTAATTCTTGAGGAAGATTATAGGCTATTCATTATCGCAGTACAACCCTTAGAAGTCGAGGAAAAGGGGTTTTCTGTGAGGTGGAGGTACTGCCCCAGACGGACTGTTTTGATACGCCCAACTACTCTTAAACTCTCTTTCCAGACCAAGACAAACAGACATGTTTATGCACACAAATGTTTGCCTTGTGTGGGAATCGAACCCACGAGCGTTGGTGTCAAAGTCGCGTCATTCACGACTGAGCCACCGAGCTCGTCAAAAAAAATATAAAATATGAATATGGCCCATTGAATAACAGTTCCCCGGTATGAACCCTGGTATGTACCACTAAATTCGGTTTTACAGATTTATGTACATACTAGCTTATACCCGCGGCTTCGCACGCGTACTTTTTGGAATTTCGACAGTTTTACTTATTTTTATTTTACTTCTTATTTTTTGGTACAGTCCGCATTATATAGTTAGTAAAAGTACCAAATATTCGTATTTGTGTAGTAGGTAATGAAGATATGTCACGATCTGTTCGGTTTTTATTAACTATTTGATATTGACTGAATACACTCAAAGCACCACTCTATTAAATACACAACATTGCCTATTTTAAACACATAACTGTACAAAGTCATTAACTTCAAAAGATATTTCTACTTCATACAAAGTGTCAACCCCCTTTTCAGCCCTCTAAGGGTGGAATTAACAGTACAACTTTTAATTCAAGAAATACTTTTGACCCCTATTACATCATTTAAAAGGGGTAGAATTTTTGAAAACGCGGCAATTATTATGTTTTTGATTCTAATAATGAATATCTGTACAAAGTTTCGAGTCACTAAGTTCAAAAAATATTTCTGCTCCATACAAACTGTCAACCCTTTTTTTTTTTTTTATACCACTAAGGTGGAAAACAAGCGTACGGCCTGCCTGATGGTAAGCAGTTACCGTAGCCTATGGGCATTTGCAACACCAGGGGTGTCACTCTTGCGTTGCCGACCCTGTAAGAACCTCTTCACGCCTTTCTTGAAGAACCCCATACTGTAGTCCCTTGGGAAAACCTCCGCAGGGAGCTCATTCCACAAAATAATAGTTCTCGGTAGAAAACTTCTCGTGAAGCGCACAGTGCGCGACCATTGCGGTTCCAGTGTGTGCGGATGAAGTCCCAGCCGCCGGCGAGCTGTGCGATTGTAAAACGAGGCTGTTGGTATAATGTCGAACAACTCCTCAGAACACAACCCATTATACAGCCGGTAGAACACGCAAAGGGAAGCAAAATTTCTTCTCAAACTCAAGGGCTCAATGCCGTATGTGAGTCCAGGATCATCGATAATCCTCACAGCTCGTCTCTGTATCGAGTCACAAGGTCCTAGCTGGTATCCAGGTGCTCCCGCCCAAAAGTGGCTACAGTACTCCATATGCGGTCTGACTTGGGACTTATATAACATAAGCCTTTGCCTCGCGCTGAAGTACTGTTTAGCTCTGTTGAGCACACCGAGTTTCTTGGACGCCAGCTTAACCTTCTCCTCCAGGTGACCTCGATACTGAATCGCTGGAGATCTCGATACCGAGAATCCCAATGCTCTTAGTAATTGTGAGCGGCGTGTTCTGGAATTGGGGAACCACAGCAAATGGGGTTTTCTTAGCGGTGAACGCGCAAACTTGGGTTGAATTGGACTAGGTTCAATCGCCTCCAGTCAGATACTTTAGACAATGTACCCTCCATTTCAGACACAAGTTTATCGCGGCTTTCCTCCACAAGGGAACGAGGGATGTTAGCACGGCCTGTATAATAAGTGTCCCCGGTGCTGTCGTCTGCATAACAATGAATGCTGTCGATTGACAACATGCCATTAATGTGCAGCAGAAACAGCGTCGGGGACAATACAGAGCCCTGTGGGACGCCAGCATTAATATCCATGCTATCGGAGCAACTACCGTCTATCACGGCTTTTATACGTCTGCTGGATAAGAAGCTGGCAATCCATTTGCACAAATCCTCGGGCAGCCCGTACGATGGTAACTTCGATAGAAGACTCCGATGCCAGACCCGATCGAACGCCTTTGCCATATCTAGGCTAACAGCCAATGCCTCACCTTGACTCTCAATCGCCGAAGCCCAGCGGTGTGTAAGATACACTAGAAGATCACCAGTCGAACGACCGTGGCGAAAGCCGTATTGACGGTCGCTGATTAGGTCGTGATCTTCTAGGTATGCTAGGAGTCGTGTGTTTATCACACGCTCCATCACCTTGGAGAGAAGGGAGGTTATGGCAATAGGCCTGTAATTCGACGGATCTGATCTATCGCCCTTTTTGGGCACCGGGTGCACATTGGCGGTCTTCGACGAAGACGGGACTTGCCGAGTGGAGTAGGAAAGCATGAAAAGGCGAGTTAGCACAGAACACAACTCAGGAGCACACTGCTTTAGCACCACTGCTGGTATGCCATCTGGCCCACTCGACTTATGAATGTCGAGGGAGAGCCCCCTATTTCAGCCCCCTAAAGGTGGAATTTTGAAAAATGCTGAAATTACTTTTTAATTCCTTGATTGAGAGTATACTTACAAAGTCTAAAGCAGCTCACTTTAAAAAAAAAAACAATTTCTTAACAATTTTGAAATTAAACAATTTTTAACGGATTTTTTGACGTCTTTATTGAGAGTTTATTTACAAAGTCTAAAGCAGGTCACTTTAAAAAAAATCAATTTCCTAACAATTCAACTTTTAGTTCAAGAAATATTTTGACCCCCATTACACCCTAAGAGGTGGAATTTTTGAAAACGCTGAAATCACTTTTTCGAATTCTAATAGAGAGTATGTGTGCAAAGTTTCAAGTCATTAACTTAATTATATATATAATAATGAAAAAAAATAATTCTGCTCCATACAAACTGTAAACCCCATTTTCAGCCCCCTAAAGGTGGAATTTTGAAAAACACTGAAATTACTTTATTGATTTCTTGATTGAGAGTATACTTACAAAGTCTAAAGCAACTCACTTTAAATAAAAACAATTTCTTAACAATTCAACTTTTAGTTCAAGAAATACTTTTGACCCCCCATTACACACTTTAAGGGGTGGAATTTTTGAAAACGCTGAAATTACTTTTACTTTTGGTTCATGACTTTCAATGAAACACCTTAATATTGAATTTCAATCGAATAACTTTAAAAACGTAAAGTTTCATACTAACTTTGCGCCCCCGTTTAATCCCCTAAGGGATGAATTTTGAAAAAATATTTTACTCGTGTTTCATGCCTTCCAATAAAGAACCTTCATGCTGAATTTCATTCGAGTAACTTCAAAAACGGAAAAGTTTCATACTTCATTTGCACCCCCGTTTTACCCCCTTAGGGGATAAATTTTCAAAAATCCTTTCTTAGTGCTCCCCTACGTTATAAAAGGAACCCCTGTGCAAAATTTCAAGTTTCTAACCCTTATAGTTTAGGCCCTGCGTTGATATGTCAGTCAGTCAGCTTCTCCTTTTATATATATAGATTTGTTATTATTACTTACTCGCCGGTGATGGAACATCGTGAGGAAACAAAAAAATTTTTTTTATAATTTATATATTATAATAAATATGACACTACCAGTTCAGAAAATTTATACTACGACGGAAGAGCATACCAGCATACGGCCCACCTGAAGTAAAGCGGGCACCGTAGCCTATTAACGCTTGTAATATATTAAGTATCACTCGCGCGATGCCTCCTCTGCTGCTTACACGGCAACTCCTTGGGCGCTTACTGGTGACCTCACTCACACGCAGGAACACAACAACTTACTAGGGAGTTGTTATTTGGCCGCGGTTTTCTGTGAGGTGGAAGTACTTCCTCAGACGGGCTGCTTTGATGCGCCCTCTTTTTTCTTTGTTTCCTCACGATGTTACATCACCGGAGAGCAAGTAATAGTAACAAATATGTACATAAATCTGTAAAACCGAATTCAGTGGTACATACCAGGGTTCAAACCGGGGAACTGTTATTCAATGGGCCATATTCATATTTTATATTTTTTGACGAGCTCGGTGTTATATAGATATTAGATAAATATAGATAGAATAATACTAATATTATTATTAACTAGCTGCTGCCCGCGGCTCCTCTCGCGTGGATTCAAATAATGTAGCCTATGTGTTAATCCAGATCATAATCTATCTACGTGCCAAATTTCATTCAAATCCGTTCCGCCGTTTAAGCGTGAAAGAGCAACAATCATACATCCATACATACAAACTTTCGCATTTATAATATTAGTAGGATGGAAAAAATGTGTGGATGTACGGATGTTTTTACTCTATACGCAAAAATAGATGAAAGTATTTAGTGGAAGGATGTAGCTTAGAGTATGTTCTGGACTTAGAGTATGTTATTGTGGGAAACTTGTAAAGCCGAACTTCACGCTAGTGTAGCCATAGACAACAGCTGGTGCTATCTATCTATTTATCTGTATCTTCACGCCAGCTCCCTTGCGGGGTAAGTAGAAAGATCCGAACGCCACATGACCCAGTTATTACACACATTTCTCGCATGTTTTTTTATATACCACTAAGGTGGCAATCAAGCATAACTACTGCTTGCCTGATGGTAAACATGGACACCGTAGCCCATGGACATTGGCAACGCCAGGGGTGTCACTCGTGCGTTGCCGACCCTCTAAAAACCTCTTCACGCGTTTCTTGAAGAATACCATGCTGTAGTCCCTTGGAAAAGCCTCGGTTGGGAGCTCATTCCATCAGCATCTTTAACGGTCTAGGACTCCTGACATCACCTTCTGATAAAACACGATCAATTTGGTCATTGTATGGAAGTCTTGGCATTCCTCGTGTAACAGACGTAAATCTATTACATTAAATAAATTTCTACGCAATTATATTTAACAAAATAATCGTTAAAATTTAAAATGTAACTGATTAACCGTCGTGCGGTGTTATCTAGGACGTTAAGTAAACAATGAACGCGGGACGCGGCGGAGGGACGCGACACCGGCGATCGTCCGTCATTCGATCTGCGGAGCTCACCAGTCGGCGAGAAACCTCACTGGGTATTGTCTGTGTCAATTGTTTCTCTGCTCGGCGTCTCAATCCCAACGTTCGATTTGAATTTTTATTGCTTAGTTCTCATAGATGCATATTTATATACTCGTAAATATCGTATTCATACTTGAGTGTGAAGTTGCTCGAGAAGTGCTAGTATCCCGTACTGGGTAAGTTGTGCATAATAAATAATATCCGTTACATTATATATAGTGTATTGTCTGCTTACTTGTTGGTAGATTGTTACTTTTACATACAAGCTCCTTTTGTTAAATAATAAATTCTTAATATTGCCATCAGTTATAATAATGTATCCGTTTCTGATTCTTTTATGTAACTGCCACTCATCTCAGCTTACTGCTTAGATCTCACTCCGCATAAATCTGCTAGTAACTTGATTATGAACCGCTCGTGCTTGCAATGCAACCATCGTTCATATTCATTTGACATCTCATGGCAGTGACTAGTGGCAGTACCAGGATTTACTTGTTCTATAACTAAATATGAACATGTCCATCCACACAGGAACAACGCTGACCCTAGGACTGGTACAACCCAAGCACCAAGTGTCTTCCTGGCTACTGCCGTTCAGCGGCGGGTTACTCTTACTTCGAACCTGCCCTCAACGAAGAAGACCTCGAGAGCTCACCGGCGTTAAGGGGAGTGAGATTAGAGGGAAACATCCGAGATATACAACCTTAAGGCCTACCTACGCCCTGTCTATCTATACACCATTTTAGTTTTCTTTTACCTATTAATATACTATTTGTTAAAACTTAATTTTGCCGTTTTATTTCGAATTCTGAAATAAAAACGTGACACTCGACTCCTACATCCATTTACTTTAGGGCTGTATATTTGTTTCGTGTTTTTTTCTTCCTACATTCTTTGTACATGTCTGATCCAACATCTATTTCCACGGGATATCAATAATCGGAGGTTTACTTCGAGACTATAAGAGAGCTATATTAAGGTTGAAGAAATTTTGAGAGATTGGCTTGTATATTCTTTGACAAAATTTGTTGTATTCCTTTTGCTGTAAAATCTTCAATACAACTACAACTTCCGATCTATCTGGAGGTGGCTACTAAATTAGACGCATGTAGGTGATATGCTTAAATCTCATGAGACATCACGGAACTATGTAGAAATTGTAAAATCTTGGGTAGAACTTTCACGTAGGCTTAAATCGTCTCATACGATAGATACCGAGTGACAGAGAATAATTAAATCCAGAAATAGAACACTGGATAGAATATTGTTACGTATTGCCTTGCAATCATCACAATGTTGGCTAAAAATGGCTTGGCTTTTCATGGTACTTCTGATAATCTGTATCAACATAATAATAGTATTTTTTTTTAAACTAATAGAGTTGTTAGCCGAATTTGAACCTGTTATGCAGGAACATGAACGCAGAGTTTTGAAGAAAGAGGAGAAACAAGCAACCTCCTTAAGTAAAACAATTCAAAATGAGTTCATCAATACAATACAATTTCAGATGGCAAAAGAAACATATTTTGGAAGCTATCATTAATTCGAAATATTATTCTATTATTTTAGATTATAGACGCTAGCAAAACTGAGCAGATGACCATAATAAAAATGCATATTTCTATTATTCAATCCAAAGACTATCCAAGAACGTCAGATATTGTAATAATTGAAAGTTTTTTAGGATTTATACCAATCGAAACATCTACAGGTCTGGCACTAACAGAAATTATCGTGGAACAATTATGTGTAGGTACTTGGGTTGTCTTTAGAAAATATAAGAGGGTAAGGGTACGACAATAGAACTAATATGAAAGGTATTCAACGTTGCGTCCAAGCTAGGTTTAAAAACATCAATCAACGGGTATTTTACTTTCCTTGCAGTAGGTAGTCATTCTTTAAACTTACGAGTACTAAAATTGATTGCGAGGTGTTAAATTTTGACCTCGTGCACGATCCAAGAAGAAGCAATTTGCTTACGACTGTGTTAATGAACCAATCATTGATACTCGCCAAAAATATAAAATAGAAGTATTTTTTCACATTATGGACACAGCCATAAACACATTAGAATTAAGATTTTCCCAGATTTCTAAGCACAGTAAACATTTCGCTTTTTTGTGTAACATATATGCCTTAAGAGAACTCCCAAAAGATCAGATGCGGAGTGCGGATCAAGAGTGCACGACGTGCGAAGTGTAGTGTATATGTATATGGCGTTGTGTAGTGGGTGGTCTTCCACGTGGTTCGTTCTTCAAGTCGAAGTTTCCATTACGAAAACGTTTACGAAAACCTAAAACGCACGGTGAGTTCATTAGCAGTCTCCTCTTCAAAAGCAGCATTGATATTGCCAGCCGTTTCTGCTACGTTAGTTCCGTGTCGGAACTCATATTCAAAAATTACTCGGATTTTCGAAGTATTCATCTTTCCCGTCTAAGCTGAATAAAAAAACAACTGAAATTCGAAAATCAAATGTTGCACATATTTTAAAAGAAAAACCTCATAGGTATCATGTGAAAAAAGTTTCACTAGAAAATCTCACACCATGAAATTTTAATGTCAATTCAATGTATCTATTACTATAAAACGACAATTTCATACTTTAACCCCTATTATTATAGGTATAATTCCCACAATATCATTATATTTTATGTACTTTTATACCTAACATCCCCCAACATTACATACTCATGACTTATATGGTTTTAGCGCGTGTAAAGGGCGGAGAAAATTATCTTTGCCCGGAGGGGCTAAATAGGTAGATCGGGCCCTGCCTACGCCACATAAATGTGGGCGACACTATTCATTTTTGAAGTGAAAACTTCTTTAGCAACGTTGTGCACTTTTTGGGATGAGTAAAAAATGCTAAACTCACGTCAGGCCGTCAGAACACGTGACCCTGACCGTAACCGACCGATTTTGGTGAGAATTTAGAACTTAGTTCGCTGCAGCGCTAAAACATTAGTTCCCTCTAATTAAACAATTAAAACATGAAGCGCTAGATCGTTTATAGGGCATTATTTTCTCGAGCCCAAAACGTTGTAAGCGCCATGAAATTGTTGGCGTTTACGCGTTTCGTTCAACGTATCTAGTTTATCAACATCGCTGTTTGGTTTAAGCGGCGCAGGGCGCTTACGCGAGTGTGCGTGTGTGTTTGAGTTTTAGAGATTTTACCACATACATGATAGTACTTTTATACTGATAAATAAAAGCAATTCGTGCGAAATTATTCCCTAACCATTCCAAAATATTCAAAAATGCACAACGTTAATGTTCAAGTTTTTACTTCTGCCGGCACTCCCAGAGTGCAACCCGTTTTTTTTCTGGTGTAGGTATACATCTAGGGGGCAAGTTTTGTCACGTTAGTAGGGCCCAGGGTTCCCACTAACATTCATTTTCATTCATTTTTATTTAGACAAAACAACACAATGTACAATACAATAATGCACATAATCCATGAAACAATTCTTTATAGATGTTGGGAATACACCTAGAGGGACGAGTGTTTGTAGGATATGACCCTGAGGTTCAGACAGATATTTTTTTTGGATTTAGCATGTTTAGCCTACTTACAGTTTCTCATTCAAATAAATTTATTTACGAGGTCTAACATACTATAATTCACATGTAACCCATTAATTGCTGTACGATTTTTTCTAGGCGCTACAGAAACGCGTTTTGATTGTTTCACAATGCGCAATGTTTATTCAATATGTCTGCGAGAGTTGGCGGGCACTCATGGCGGTGATTTGTCGGCACGTCTAAACAGCGAACTTACAAGGATCACGTATTAACATTCTAATAGATCAATGCCTTAAAGTAAGCAAATTCATTCTGGACGTAATAGATAAGTTAAAAGCTCATCTGTAATACATACTATGGTAGACTACAGATCAATAAATAAGTACTGAACACTTTACCCGTTTTACTATAATTTAATCAAAAAGTATAATCTTTTAAAATGAATGTCACGAAATGAACAAATAAAACTCCTTCTTCGCCAATCCATTGAAAAAAAAAAATAACATGTCATTGTCATGTGACAGTTGATGACTGGACGTTTGATTGGCAAAACTTGAGTACAAAACATTTGCACTAAACACGGATTGGCTTGTTAGTTTTAAATGAAAATTATCAACCAATCACATGGCTTCATTTTTCATTGGATATAAATACAAGCTCACACATAGGCAGGAGTTTGGCAGAAGGACCTTTACACGGGTAGACATAAACTCGTATTTGTATTGATTTTGTACTGTTCTTCCCTTCGCATTGTTTTGAAAATTATTGAAACGATTTTCTTCAATACAATTTTATCCCTTCATAAACTACATACTAATTGTTGGTGTATATTAGTTTCATAAAGTGTAAGTTTGTATTTTCTTCCCCATTCATTGAATGTTACGTGTTCAGTTTTGCATATAGAGTTATTTTCAATTTTCTGTCATAATTTTGCCATTTTGTTATGTTTACAGAGTTTTCATTTTAAAATAATGCTGCCCCGTGGATACTATAATGAACAGGATGTGAGGAAACGACAAATTGATACATTAAAAATATTTAATGACCACGTCGTCGAAATAGAGGAAAATTCGGAGTACAGAGTAGAATTTGCCGCTGATGGTAAAAATATGAGCTTAAACGTGATTCTGAGTCCGGAATTTCCTAATGAGAAGCCTTCGATATTTGTTAATCCGTCTATACCTCATCCTTGGATCGGTGAGAACTCCAACCAAGTGATTGGAGCTCCAGGACTTATCAATTATACTTTGCATTCAGATATGGGAAGGGTAAGTTGATACCAAAATATATCTCCTCGAAATGTACATTGTAACTAGAATTTTGTATGTATATCTTCACGCCAGGTCCCTTGCGGGGTAGACAGAGAGTACCGAGCGCCATAAGACGCGGTCCTTACATACTTCACTTGCTTCTTTCATATTTATATAATTATATCACTAGAATTTTAATAAATAGAAAGTAAATTTAATTGAGGTAGGGTGCATCAAAGCAGCCCTTTTGGTAAGTAAATCCACCTCACAGAAAACCAAAGCCAAATAACAACTCGCAGGAGGGTTCTTGTGATCCTATGCGTGAGTGAGGTCAACAGTAGGGTTCTAAACAGTAGCTACTTAATGTGTTACAAGCATTCATAGCCTACGGCAACCACTTTACATCAGGGCAGTATGCTTGCATGCTACCCGATATTGTGTAAAACATCCCACAACCTTCTTAATGTAGTTATTTCAAAATGTTCTGTAGGGTTACTTGTTATAATAAATAATAATAACTATTGATGTATCTGTACAATTGCATAACAAATTAATGACAATTCTGTTATAATATAATAAAAAAATTAACCGCATAATAAGGATTGATGTTATAACTATCTATCCTCACGGTTACCTCTCAGTATATTTATGAGAACATAGTGTATGCTCGTAAAAATATAAATTTGTTTTCAAAATGTACTGAAAATCTTAGAAGCAGGAATAGATTGCGTATGCCAGTACATCGGCTTGTAAAGACTAAGATCTTTTGTTGTAAATTGTATTCGATTCTATAATAAATTACCTGAAATAGTTCTGTCCTTGCGTGACAATATGTTCAAAAGACACATCAAAAATACTCTATGTAAGAAGGGTTATTATAGAATCGATGAATATCTAACTGACAGAGATGTATGGAAATGATTCAGCACATGAATTAATATAACTTTAACTGTATCAATTGATATCACTCTATGTACACTCATGTCATTATATTTATTGTAATATGTATAAGATGATTTGGAAAAAAAGACCTATATTGACAAGTTTCTTCTGGCATTTCTTCTTCGCCAATGGTCATTTGAAATGCTGGTAGATTAAAAAAGAGAAAAACTAAAAAAAAAATAAGATATAATATTGAAAATGTAAGACGTGTCTAAGAGCCCGTGAGGGTCTAAAGGCAAGTAAAGAATTTTTATCTTTTATCTTAACTAATGCGAACTGTAATTAGCAGATAATATAAAAATTAATTCCTAGGCCATTTCTCGCAGAAAATGTTTGCACAATTATTTTTTTTGTTTGTACCAACATTTATACTGTACCATTTTCTAAGGAATAAATGATTCCTGATTCTGATTCTTGAGTAGTAAAAACCTAGTGGAGAAAGAACTAATTCATTAATCAGCCCTAGTTTAAATCCTGGTTTAGACATGTATTCATATTCATATATTTGCTTTTTCATGTCGTAACATGATGGTGATTATACAAAATAGTTTGAAACATGAACCCTGTACAGGGCACAGCATACAGAACTTACTATAATCAATTATAGAATTAAATTACAACGTTAATTACAATTAAAATAAAAATACATTACATTAAACGTTTTTAAATTCAATTATCTACAACTATAGCGCACAAATGTTATTATACATCAAAGAATTCGTCAAGAAAAATAATAACATTTTGAAATAAATAGAATTTGACTAAATTTTTACATTGGATAGGGTTCGGCTATGATAAGTACTATACCTCCAAGTGGGTTACATGTATAGAACGTGTAATTGTGTGCCTCCCGACATTGTCTAAGAAAGTTAGAATTATTTATTATATATTTATTCATTTAAAAACATAAGTAATATTTTATCTATACAATGTTATTTTTGTCTTAATCCTTTAAAAATTCATCTAATGTGTAGTAACTTTTTTGAGTTTAAAAATGTTTTGATTTATTTATAAATAGCTTATGGTTTTCTTCCGTTTTTAGCAAGTTTGGTAATGCATTAAAAATTTTTGTATTCATAGATAGCGGGCCGGAGCTGACTAGTTTGAGTTTCGATGTGGTAGGTATTAGTCTATCTTTATACCGGGTAGGATAGCGTCGGGGTAAATCACCCTTTTTCGTGTAGAAATGAGTATATTTTTTTACAAATTTACAGGCTTCTAAAATATACATACATGGTAGTGTCAATATTTTTAATGTTTTAAAATGTGGCTTACAGCTCTCCCTAGCTTTGATATTTTCAATTATTCTTATGCACTTCTTTTGTAATTTAAATAATGTATCACTAAATGTCAGCATCTCAGCCTCTATTTGTCCACTGCTGAACATAAGCGTCCCTTCTAGAATACCATTTGTCTCGATGCTGTGCCACTTGCATCCATCTACTCCCTACAAACCTCTTGTCGTCATCGCGCCATCTAGTGGGTGGTCACACTGCATGTATCAGTACGGGGTTGCCTTTAGAGATCCTTTCTTCCCCAGCGGTTGTTGGTTCTTCAAACTCTGTGGCCGGACCACTGCCACATCAGCTTGCTTATGCTGAGGGCTATGTTGTGTTTTCGATTTTATGTACACAGCGACAAGTCATGTTAGACACATGCAGGACCATTTTTATCCTTACTGCCTGTGCCATAAGTATCGTACAAAGGTCATAGTCTAGTTTGAGGAGTCCCTATGTCCCTTTGTCTTGGTCTGCATGTTTTAAGATAGGTAGGGCGCATCAAAGCAGCCCGTCTGAGGAAGTACTTCCACCTCACAGAAAACCGCAGCCAAATAACAACTCCCTAGAGGGTTATTGTGTTCCTGCGTGAGAGTGAGGTCACCAATAAGCTCCTAAGGAGTTGCTGTGTAAGCAGCAGAGGAGACATCGCACGAATGATACTTACTATATTTAGCATTTATAGGTTATGGTAACTGCTTTACATCAGGTAGGCCGTATGCTTGTATGCCTCCACACAAATAAAAGCACCACTAAAATTCATGGTTTCAGATTTATTACAAAAAAGATAGGAGGACCTAACCTAAAAAAGGTTTAGTTTTCCCTTGAAGTAATGGCAGTCGCTGTATGTAAATATCAGTATTCTAAATACTTAGGCTTAATTAGTGAACCCTGCCAGTCCATTAAGATCCTGGCAATGTGGCCAGGAAGAAGTTGATTGTCTCGCTAGGGTACTATCAAACCTCCGTAACCAAGAGTGAAAACCAGACCTTTTTAAGTCAGTTAAAGTCACACTTTTCCAAAATATTTTCTTTTACATGTGGATTGCCCTTCTCCGCCGGGCTAGTAATATGGTATATTAATTAAAAATATGATGGTATATGCCAGGATTTGCATTAGGGTCAATAGGGCAGTTTTTTATCCACTGGGCAACTATTTAGGGTAAAGAAGTAATTGAGGTGCATAAGGACCGAGTGGCAATCGGTTCTCTCTGCTTACCCTGCAAGGGATTTGGTGTGACTTTATAGAGATTTAAAAATAAATTATATATAAATAATTATTAAGAAACATTGCAGATCCAGTCAATAAACTTGCTAAACTGTCGTCAATTATATCTGAGTAAGCACTGAGCAAACATGTTCCTGGTCAGCAATAATGCACATGTCCTGGCTACGTTAGCAGCATGTGCACGAGAAGGGCCGCTGGATAGAGGCGCGGCAGGAATGCCCTCTGAAACTCCTGAATGTCTGTGAAACTACAAAAAAAAACATATCTATTCTACTTACAGGTAGTCCAAGCTATCATCAGGGAATTCCAGCGATCATTACCAAATTTAACGACTGAGGACAAGTCAAACGATGTGAGTCCCCAATCGCATTGCAGTGCCCGATCGCTAATGTTTCCGGAGCTCGGCGAGTTGACTGTTGAAGAGTTGCAGGAGATTTTGGAGAACCCAGATTTACAGGTAACATTTACACAACAGCATGTTAGACATGTAATAAACATATATATATATATCGGATATATATGTTTATTTTTATGGTTAATATTAATGCTTAAAAAAATATATGCGTAGGCTGTTTTGCGTAAATAATATTTTGCGTAATAATCATTAGGATGAACGAAAGTATGCCATCTTCTATTATGTCTTAAAATTTTATGCAAATGGATAGGGAACCATCGTAGCAACTATAAAAATGATTTATTTTCAGGATAAACTCCTAGAAAACAATCCACAATTGGTGGAACTGGAGTTGGAGACAGAGGAACTAATGAACAGTATAGAACATATAGCACAAGACAACATAGCCAAACAGCAGTCCCTCGATGACCTGAAGACAGATGTCATAGATCGGATATCCACCATAGTTCAGATGAAGATGAACTATGAGGAGTTGCATCGGAAGCACCAGAAGTTGGCTGAGATGTACGACCCTCACCGGATTAGAGATTGTCTGAAGATGGCAGCATTGCAGGCCGACGAGGATGCTGAAGGGATTGCGGAGCAGTTCTTATTAGGTAATTTTTTACCACCACCGAGGCAGACAAGCGAACGGCCTGCCTGATGATAAGCAGGTATTATAGTCTGTGAACATTTGCGATACCCTGATGTCGATTGTGCGTTATCTATCTATCTATAACTTCACACCAAATCCCTTGCGGGGTAGGCAGAGAGAACCGAGCGCCACGTGACTCGATCCTTACATATCTTACTCGCTTCTTTAATATTCATTCATTTAATAACATTGTGCGTTACCGATCCTGTAAAAAGCTCTTCACGTCTTTTTCCGTTGTACTCTCTTGATAAAACTTCGGCAGAGAGTTCCATAGCTTAAGGGTTCTCAGCTGAAAACTTCTCTGGAACCGCATGGTACGTGACCATTGGCGTCCGAGGCTGTTGACACCATAGTGCAGTGGTAACCCAGTGGATAAAGGTTTTAAAAGCTGTGGCGCAGTGGTGAAATGCGCTTTTACTCTCCTAGGAAGAGACCATCTAGCGGCCCGTCTGGTGAACCTCCACCTTAATGAAAACCGCAGCCATATAACAACTTCCTACAGGGTTGTTGTGTTCCTGCATCACCTGGTACAAGAGAGGCGGGGAGTAAACCAGCCCGTCAGGCGAAGTACCTCCACCTCACAGAAAACCGCAGCCAAATAACAACTCCCTAAAGGGTTGGTGTGTTCCTGTGTATCAGTGAGGTCACCAGTAAGCTCCTAAGAAGTTGCTGTGTAAGTAGCAGTGGAGGCATCGCTCGAGTGATACTCAATATATTACACGCGTTAATAGGCTACGGTAACTGCTTTACATCTGGTGGACCGTATGCTTGCATGACTCCCAACGTTGTATAAAAAAACCTGGGTGTTAGTGAGGACACCAGTGCAAGAGTTCATAGGCTACGGTAACCGCTTTACGCGTGTACGTATAATAATCGCATTATTTTTTTTCAGGTAAAATACCAGTTGAGACTTTCATAGCGAAGTTCGCTGAAAAGCGAGCGTTGGGTCAGGCAAGGAGAGCCCGGGAAGAGAGGCTGGCTGACCAGCTCACGCAACTAGACAGGGCTACCACTTAGATATTCAAATAGTTCTAGATAATTTAACGTAATAATACTATAAGTATTAATTTATTAGCACTATCGTATTTATCGTATTTGAGCTAGAAATCTTCAAACCGGATACCAAAACCAAAGGGATACCTTTCTTTGGTTTAGGATTTTCCGGGCGCATTAAAGCAGTTCGGACGAGGAAACACATCCACCTCACAGAAAACCGCAGCCAAATAACAACGTCCTGAAGGGTTGTTGTGTTCCTGCGTGTGAGTGAGGTCAGTAGTAAACTACTTAAACTCTAAAACCATATTTTTTTGTACGACGTCGGGGGGCCATACAAGCATACAGCCTATTAACGCTTGTAATATATTAACCCTTTGACCGCCATATTTTGTTACATCATCATACACCCTAACGCCAGCGGCCTGTCGGCGTAATTTCAAATAGGGTTGAGAAATAGTGTTATCGATTAGTTTAAATGAATAAAAGTTCAAAATTTAATTAATATTAAATCAGTCTTTATTAATCAAGCTTACTGGTGACCTCACTCACACGCAGGAACACAACAACCCTCTAGGGAGTTTTTATTTAGCTGCGGTTTTCTGTGAGGTGGAGGTACTTCCCCAGACGAGCTGCTTTGATGCGCCCTACCTCTCTCAAAACATCCAGACCAAGACAAACAGACATGTTCATACACACAAATGTTTGCCTTGTGTGGGAATCGAAGCCACGAGCTTGGTGTCAAAGTCGCGTCATTCACGACTGAACCACCGAGCTCATCAAAATCATAGGTTGCGGCAGACGTAGCTCAACCCGCATGAAATGGGTACGCTGAGATGGTTTGGACATTTGCAAATAATGACTAAAGATTTACGAAAGAAAATATCGAGACAGATCGAAGAGTGAAGATATCGGTAGGGCCCGCCCTAGACGCACACATATGAGATGTGCTAAAAAGGGTGAAATCATAAGCACTCGAAACCGAAGAGCATGCATGAAGGGTACGGTGAGATGGTTTGGACATTTGAAAATAATGACTAAAGATTTACGAAAGTATATCGAGATAGATCGAAGAGTGAAGATATTGGTAGGGGCCGCTCTAGACGCACACTTATGAGATGTGCTAAGAAGGGTGAAATCATAAGCACTCGAAACCGAAGAGCATGCATGAAGGGTACGGTGAGATGGTTTGGACATTTGAAAATAATGACTGAAGATTTACGAAAGTATATCGAGATAGATCGAAGAGTGAAGATATTGGTAGGGGCCGCCCTAGACGCACACTTATGAGATGTGCTAAGAAGGGTGAAATCATAAGCACTCGAAACCGAAGAGCATGCATGAAGGGTACGGTGAGATGGTTTGGACATTTGAAAATAATGACTGAAGATTTACGAAAGTATATCGAGATAGATCGAAGAGTGAAGATATTGGTAGGGGCCGCCCTAGACGCACACTTATGAGATGTGCTAAGAAGGGTGAAATCATAAGCACTCGAAACCGAAGAGCATGCATGAAGGGTACGGTGAGATGGTTTGGACATTTGAAAATAATGACTGAAGATTTACGAAAGTATATCGAGATAGATCGAAGAGTGAAGATATTGGTAGGGGCCGCCCTAGACGCACACTTATGAGATGTGCTAAGAAGGGTGAAATCATAAGCACTCGAAACCGAAGAGCATGCATGAAGATATTGATGATTGTGAAACTAGAGTGGTACGTTTGAAGCATCTGGCGTTCCATAATCTGCCTAACCCAATGGGAGACAGGCGTGATGATATGTATCGCGGCTATCAAGCTTCTCTAATCACGTTTTGACGTGGTTAATCAAATGTACAGTTTAACTTCTAGACTGTAAGCCGATTCTACCAAACAACTGCACTGCAGCACGGCGTGTGTCAAAATGCGTACATTTTGACGTTTCGTTAAGCGATCTGACAGCAGCGACGTGTATACACATTTTACATTCCCGATTGGATATATTGAAATTTGTTTCAAGAGTAATCCCATTGATTTGGGCAAATGGTACGTAGTGTCCGAATTTTCGATATTATTCCGGATGTGTTTAATTTATTGTCTTGTATTGTAAGTAGTTATGTATATGATGCAATATGTTGCTAATAATATAAAACGCTTATATGCTCCATTACGACTTTTCATTTGAAAACCTAACTAGTATTTTTTATTCAACATCAGGAGACATACAAGGGTAACCTGTTGCATAGTAGTTACCGTAGCGTATGACCGTTTGCAATATGTTGCCACCTCTGTTGCAAACGTAGCGACTCCTCAAGATGTTATTGGTGAACTCATTCACTGGCAGGAACACAACAACCCTCAATGGAGTTGTTATTTGGCTGTGGTTTTCTGTGAGGTGGAGGTACTTCATTTCGATGGCGTCGTTGCGCGTGTCATTCTAACCGAACACGCAGGTTAAGCAACGTCGACCGCAGCCTGTCTATGAAGTTAACTATCTCGAGTTTCTCCGTGCTCGGAGGGTACGTTAAGCCGTCGGTCCCGGTTGTTGTCGACAGATGACAGTCGTTAAGCTAAGTCACGTGACCCTTGAAAACACTGGCCTCCGCCAATCCGTATTTGAGCAGCGTGGTGGAGTATGCTCTAAACCCCTTCGGTTGAAGAGAGACCCGTATCCCTGCAGTGGGATGAGTAAGGGTTGATGTGGTGGAGGTACTTCCCCAGACGGGCTGTTTTAATGCGCCCTACCTTCTGGGGCAGCGACTTCCACATTTAAGCCTTCGGTATCCGTAGGCGCTCCTTCTGTCTTTTCGAGCCATTCCGCTGCACTTTTCCGTGTATGCCATCCGTGGGGGAACCTGCAAAGCAGCGAAGTTCGTCGCTGACGATACGAGATCGGTGATGTACACCGGTCCTGGTTGGTCCTTGCTACGCTGTACCCCATTCATCATATCATCAAAACGTAGATCATACATGGGACAGCATGTGGTCTCTGACAAACAGACATGTTTGTGCACACAAATTTTTGGGCGTAAGTCGTTCAATGACTCCTTTAGAGCCAAAGCCAACCTCACCTGCACGTCCATCCTGCTTGCCAAGAGACGAGGCGCCGGCGAAAGAGAGGTAAGACACGACGTTAGCCCGGCTGGGGCAGTACCTCCACCTCACGGCAGCCAAAGCCGGAAGATTGTTGTGTTCCTGCGAGTGAATGAGGTCACCAGAAGATGAGGAGTTGCTGTATTGACAGCGGGTATGGCAACGCGCTAGCGATTTTCTTTTTGTTGTTGGCGTTCATAGGCTATGGTAACCACTTTACATCAGGTACAATTGTTAGCCGCCGTAGTAAAAAAACCGAGTGCTTTAGTTAGACCACGCGACTGAAGTAAAACTTCTTTAGCTCCATAGTGTGATACAGACAATATGCCTGCACTCTGCCTTACATATACGAAACTTAACTCGCTATGAGAGAAAGAAAATGTGTGCTCGCACCTCTCTCTCTCTTGCCCCTACAGTAATATACGAAACGTCACTCTCTTTCTGTGGTCAGTATTTAATAAAAAAATATTTTGAGTATGAATCCTTGTTGTATCCTATATTATATATATATACTATATTACTATATATACTATGATGATGGTGATGATTTATATTGAGGGATTTTTTTACTGTGATGAAGCGGGTTTTGTAGTCGTGCTGTGCATATCGTGTTGTGCGACGTTCGTAGCCCTTTTGTATGTGGGAGATCGGTGCAACGTGAGTGTGTGCACCACGGCTCCTGCGGTCCGAAAATGCTGCAGTTCGATGTCGGGATTCCGAATAGTCTGTCCGCAGACAAGAGTACTTTCATACCATGTTGTGTGTGTGCGTGTATGTGTTTGTTGGTTGAGATTACTCAGAGTGATTATTGACTATGGTGTATGTAACGTATGGACTCGATCCTACGGGGCGTACCTACTTACTTGTTCCAACACTTCATCATCTACCGTAACCCTCCTTATATTGGTTCTGGTTACTTCTCTTTCATTAGGTAGTTTTTCGCCATTATACCAACAGCCTCGTTTTACAATCGCACTGGAACCACAATGGTCACGCACTGTGTGCTTCACGAGAACTTTATTTAGCGCGTTTTTCTTTGAGGTTACCTCCGGTAGGTACTTACTTACACTGTCGGGCGGCTCTCATGTCATGCACCCCTCATTATAAAGTACTGGAACAGAACATCAGGGGTAGGAATGGACTGACCATTTGAATGGAAACAAAAAAAATGGAATGATATAATTTATTTTTTATTACGTATTAAAATAATAACATAAATAAGAAATATTTATAATTAAAACTAAAATATTTGTGATCATAAATAGATTATTTCTAGTTACTTACATATCTACAGTGTACATAACTATCTATAGTTTTGTAAACTGCTATAGCCGAGAGAATGCGTTCGTGACAATTCGTCAAAAGAAACGTGCATAAAAAGGCCCATGTTGGATGCAGTGATAAAAAGAAAAACTTAAATACCTAAAAGCTTGTAACAATAGAAACAATGAGAAAATAATCTAACTCTATTATAGTCTATAATTGCCATTTCTTGACTTATCTCTTTTTTAAATAAAGGTATATTAATTTCCCATTGTTTCCAATTGTTACAAGTTTTTATTGAAGTTTTTTTGTTTTTATAATTGCCATTAGGCCTTTGCGGGACTTAGATATCTCTTTTTTAAATAAAGTTATATTCATTCCTCATTCTTTCCGTTGTTACAAGCTTTTATTTAAGTTTTGTTTTTATAACTGCCATTAGGCGCTTGCGGGAACTTAGACCTCTCTTATTTTATATAAAATCATATATCAAAAATAAGAGGAAACGGGATAAGTCTATGAAGAATAATGCATGTGCTGAATCATTTCCAGAAAATGTTGTCGGTCAAATGTCATCAATTATGTAGGAAGTTGTTTTACAAATACAGTGGATTTCGGGTATAACGACAATGAAGGGACCACTCTATTTTTGTCGTTATATCCGGAAGTCGTTACAGGCAAAGGTAAAGAGATACAGACACGTACACATGTGTAGTTTATATTCATTTATTATTGAAAATATTTGCACACATAGTTATTCACCGGTACATTTAAAAAAAATGTGTACTAAACTGAACCATAAAAGCTCCGAAACGTATACGCTTCCCTACCTACTTAGTTGATATCTATAAACAAAAGGTAAAGGTCTCCACACTTGCTGACCATCTGTGTGCAATGGATGTAAACAAAAGATAAGAAATGTTTGTGAAAGAAAAAAATCTTTGTGTCTTTGGCGGCCGACTCCGGTCGCAATATCTGCATGGGATTTCTAGGAATTTGTTACAAATGATTCATTAAAAACAGTCGCTACATCCGAACTCGGCGTTACATCCAAAGTCGCTATAGCCACATGAATTTTGTGCTAAAGTATGCTTTAAATTCAAGGGACTTAGATTTAACGTCGCTATAGGTAAATGGTCGCTACAACCAAGGTCGTAATAAATGATATCCACTGTATATTTTGGAAGGAATTTATCTAAGGACGCGTTTTTCGAAGATATTGCCAGGATTGGCACAGAACTTATTCCTACTTATAAGAGTTTCGTTGAATATCACTTTATACTAGCGACCCTTCCCGGCGTTCGAACGGGTATATAGATAGAAAGATAAATAAGTACTTTATAAATAGAACATAACAACAATTCACTGTGAAATTTTTTACTTGTATAAGGATTACTATCGTGACATAAATGTCATCATCGTTTGATTCTTCCCGCGTTTTGATTGACTTATTGAACCGTAGTTATGAACTTAACTACAATCGTTAGACATATAGCGTCGTGAACTGTATTGTGTGTACATTATTTTAATATTATTCATAGTTTTAGCAGCCCACGATAAATTTTTGAAGTTGTACTTCTTTAGGCGCGTTATGAAAAAATGATGAGAGTGAAATTTTAAGATTCGCGCGCATCACTGTAACACAAAAGTTACAGGTTGAAGTTGCCCGCTATACAGTCGGAGTAGCCATGGCAACGGAGGCGGCATGCATCTACGTTCGTACCGGATAGTACCTAATCGGTACCGGAAGCGCACAAAGTACTTTAAATCAAATGCTAATAAATTATATTCAGTAGTGATGTAAATTGAATATTTAATATTTGAGGTTAACTATCCGTATGTATTATTTATTGATATAAATTAAAATATTATTATTTAATGATGCCAAAGAAGTATAACTTCTCACGCGCGTACACGCACCCTTTTTTTTGATACCTTGTGTCACATTACCAAATAACCGTATTAAGAATACCCTTCTCTCTTTATAATATTAGTTAAGATGAACAGCTCAACATGAATTGGTTCTTGTAATATGACTCGGTTCTTGGCAGGACCGAGTCTGATGGTACTCAGGTCTTCTTACCTGCGCCGCAAGGAACTTGTTATGACCGTATAGATAGGCGTTATGTATTTTTTTTATACTACGTCGGGAGGCATACGGCCTACCTGACGTAAAGCGGGTACCGTAGCCTATTAATGCTTGCGATATATTAAGTATCGCTCGCGCGATGCCTCCTCTGCTGCTTACACAGCAACTCCTTGGGAGCTTACTGGTGACCTCACTCACACGCAGGGACATAATAACCCTCTAGGGAGTTGTTATTTAGCTGCGGTTTTCTGTGAGGTGGAGGTACTTCCCTAGACAGGCTGCTTTGATGAGCCCTGCCTCTCTTAAATCATCCAGAGCAAGACAAACAGACATGTTCATGCACACAAATGTTTGCCTCGTGTGGGGATCGAACCCACGAGCGTTGGTCTCAAAGTCGCGTCATTCACGACTGAGCCGCCGAGCTCATCTAAAATCATCTGCCGCGTAAGCCATGAACGCATTCTTTCGGCGCCAGTGTGTTAAACGTTTTAGTTGTCACGGCATTATCACATTTCAAATTTATTATATAGGTAATATACAAATCTGTAATCATAGATTAAGGTGGAGCGTGTATAACTTCGGACTGAACTATGTATAAACGGGTTGAAAGATATTCCCAATTATAGCCACCCGTTGCGAAAAATCTTCAGTGCAATTAGAACATTATTTCATAATAGATACCGGTTTTTAGGATGGTGTAAGTAAATATGTATCCCAGAATATTGAGTTCATAATAGTATGTCGACCTAATGGTCGATATACGATAAGTAAGTATTGATAAAGTAATTTTTAAACTTCTCCAATTTGTATGTAAATGCGATATTTAAAATACGTGAAATAATACGTTATTGATTCACAATATGATAAAGATGGAATAATAATTGCCTGCACTATCAATATGCAAGCTATAATTACCCTTATGATTCCAAGTTTTGTTACTGACAATTAATTTTATAGTGGTAAAGGGCTATATTGTCGATATATACTGATGGCCTAACCGGTTTGAAAATTTAAACGATTTCAAACCTTACTTGATGTAGAAAAATAATGCCATGTAAATACGTAATGATAAATCAATAATTTATGATGTAACAGTAATTGTCACATTAATAGTGCAAGCTATATTAACCCTTATTCATTCTAAGATGTATAACCGACAATGTTTTTCATGGTGGTAAAGATCTGTCTTAGTCTACTATACATAATGATGGCCAAAATATATACTCATTGCCAAACCGTTTCGAAAATTTAAAAGGTATTTTGACCCTTAGGTACTTTAGGCTTGAATGATAAATCAAATCATTAATAATTTATGACATAATAAAAATTGTCACATTGACAGTGCAAGCTATAATATTCCTTACCTATCATTCTAAGATTTGTTACTGACAATGAATTTTATGTTGGTAAAGGGCTGTTGCCGACTATACATATATACTGATGAACAAACCGGTTTGAAAGTTTAAATAGTTTTCAACCCTCACTTAGGTTTTGAGACATGTCGAAAATCAATGTCAACAAATAAGGATCAATTATTAATATCGCTTTGCTTTGCTATAATAAACCTTATTGTTCTAAAATGTGCATCTGACAATGAATTTTATGGCGGTAAAGAGCTATCTTAGTCGACAATATATATCCATGGTCAAAATATTTACTCATGGCCAAACCGGTTCGATCGGTTATTTAAAACGGTTTTCTAATCTCACTAAAGGTAATGACAAATCGAATCAAAATTAAATACGCAATCAAAAATCAACAAATTATGATGTAATAATAATTGTCACATTGATAGTGCAAGTTATAATAGACCTTATTGTTCTAAGATGTGGCAGTAACAATGAATTTTATGGTGGTAAAGGTCTGTCTTGGCGGACTATTTTGAAATACTCATAGTCATAATCTATACTGATGGCCGTACCGGTTTGAAAATTTAAACGGTTGTCAAACTTTAAAGCTTGCTTGCAGAAAATCAATGCCACGTAAATAAACAATGACAAATCAACAAATACACTGACGTCACTATTAAATTGCCGATCATCACTGGGAAACCTATTTTGAGAAACTGCATGAATGTGAATCGGTATCCATGCTGTTCTGCCACTCCTGCGCACACTACGTTCGCACTTGCACCTATTAATGTGCCGTTACCTGAAACAAAGTGATTTTGATTAGATTCTTAGAGATCCAAAGCAATTTTAGCATGTTCTCCGTGTGCCAAGCAAGCTTACTTTCCTCAGGATGGAAAGCGATGAAGAAAGAGACGAGCACGGTGGCGCAGTGGTTAGTAACGGTAATTTAACACCGATTGTACGAGTATGTTTTGTGCTCACGTCATTTTCCGTTCGATTCCGACACAAGATCAGCATTTCTGTTTTCTTTATACAACGTCGGGAGGCATACAAGCATACGGCCCACCTGATGTAAAGCAGTTACCGTAACCTATTAACGCTTGTAATATGTATATATATATATATATATTCTTTATTGCACACAAATAAAACAAAATTATAAGTGTCACATATAGTGTACAAAGGCGATATATCACTCGTGCGATGCCTCCTCTGCTGCTTATACAGCAACCTTCCCCAGACGGGCTGCTTTGGTGCGCCCTACCTCTCTTAAAACATCCAGACCAAGACAAACAGACATGTTCATGCACACAAATGTTCGTCTTGTGCGGGAATCGAGCCCACGAGCGTTGGTGTCAAAGTCGCGTCATTTTCGACTGAGCCACCGAGCAGGTCCTGGTAGAGGCAGGCCCAAGAACTGATGGCTTGACGTCGTGAGGAATGACCTGCGTGCCAAGGTCTCACTACAGGGGATGCCGAAGACCGTGTGAAGTGAAGAAGTAAAAGCAGGAGAGCGGACCCTGGGCTTCGAAGCGAAAAACGCGACTGGGATTAACTCTTGGATTATCATGGTGACGAATTAATAATAATTACGGTGGTACTTTTTTTTTCTACCACCGCCATACATTAATCCACTCAGGAACTCAAAAGCAATGGTTGGCTGGAAGAGATTCCTCGAAGGAATAAGCCCGCCTTTGCAAATCAAATTATGCAATAAAGTTCTACAAACAAACAAATTACGGAGCAGTGAAATTATGCAATAAAGTTCTACAAACAAACAAATTACGGAAAAGTGGATAAAGAATCAGCTTTTAACCGACAGGGCCTGGTTCTAATCGTAGTGTGGACCAATAAATTCGTGTTTTCGCATTTATGTCATTAACTTAGCTTAACGACTATCTCTATCGACAACAGCCGGGACTCAAGATAGATAAACCCATCCATAGACAGAAGGAAAACATCGTAAGGAAGTCCAAGAAATTTTATTTGGAAAGTCGTGTGACCTAACCTAAGAAAGGTCTGGGTTGTGGAGGTCTGACGGCAGTCGCTCCATGTAAAAATCTGTATCTTCGCCAAATCTTTAGGCTTAGTTAGTGGACCTCGCCGAATCTAATTCATTAGAAAATAGGACAACGCTAAAGACGAGGAAACTAATATAGGATATGATGTGATCCGGGACATGTTTCTATCCATAAGTTACGGTAACTACTTACGAGTAATTCAGGCTACGTTAATAATACGTTACGAATATCAAATGTACTCACCACCGAGGCAAGCCCCAAAGCTGAGTGCCCAGGCTAGAGGAGGCAAGGGCAGGCCCAAGCCAGCTGGGTCTGCCAATGCAACGGTTACCCTGATCATCATGGTTGTTAACGGTATGTTGTCCACGAATGCTGATGCTATGCCTGATACCTGAAACAGTGAAATATAGTTCAAGGTGTTAAAACTAACTTCATGGTTGATATCAAATCTCGATTCTTTTTTAACCTTTTGTCTTTATGTTGATATCAAATTTCCATTCTATTTTAACCTTATGTTTTTATGTTGACATCAAATCTCCACTCCATTTTAACCTTAGGTGTATTGTATTGTCTTTATGTTGATATCAAATCTCCACTCTATTTTAACCCTATGACTTTAGATTGATATCAAATCTCCGCTCAATTTTAACCCTATGACTTTAGATTGTGTTTCTACATGTCCGAACCAACGGAGCATGCCTTTTCTTATCTTAACACCGACACTCTCTTTCAGACTAACTCTTTCTCTCACGTCTTCATTACGAACGCGGTCAGCAAGCGTTATGCCACAAATTTTGCGCAATGCTCTCATCTCGACCGCATTTATTCTTCTTTCATACTCTCTCTGCCATACCTAGCTGTCACTTCCATAAGTTAGCGTTGGGATTAGCACCGCATTGTGTACAACGAGCTGTAATTACTATTAGTTACTGGTAATAACTATTCATCAAATTTGTTATATGCTTCTTTACTATCAAAATTGTATAAAAAATGGCGTTGGATTACATTTTATTAATATGTCAGAGATAAGCGAAGGGTATTTTTCTCTCACAGTAAAGCAACTCAGTGTCTCTTGTTAATTGATAGTGAGTATCACGTACAGGTGAAGATAAATTTAGCTCTAACAACTGAAAGCCTTCTCTATATTAGTTCTCATTCTAAAGAGTAGAAGAAGAAGTACAGGTAAATTATGCCACTGTGTACATTTAATTGAACAGAGTGGATTTTTTATGTCTTCATATCACCTAGGGATCATTTTACATAAGAATATTTTTTTTTTTTTTTATTATTCGTGCACCCCTGCCATGGGCAAGGCTCTATTTATAACATATGTAACTATTAAATCTTTAAAATTATACAACATACATAAGAATATTACCCGGGGGAATTAACCCCACACTTTACGGTATTCAGTTTTTGCCAAATGTATTATTGTTCTATTCTTGTGAATCCCTGGGTAAAAACCGGTACCTATAGTATTTATTTACACTACTTCGTACTCGGTGACCTACTGACTAACCGGTTCGAGAATATAACCGGTTTTCGAATTTGACCCGTTAGTAGTATCTACAAAATAAATTAACTGAGGTGTAACTAGTCCAAGAAGTAGATCACAGCTTTACCTTCCGCTTTGCCGTTGCTTAATCCATTAGGATGAGCGGGATTAGCTACGTAAGCCTAAGGATTTAGTGAAGATAGGTACTAAGTTTTTGTAGGGCGATTTCCGTCGGACCTACGCAACCCAGAGGTAAAACCAGACTTTTCTTAGGTTAGGTCACATGTCTTCTGTAATATAATTGACATGATGACATGTGGGTTTTCTCACGATGTTTGTCTTCACCACCGAACAAGTGATAATTACAAATACGTACAGAAATCCGACATGAATTTAGTGGTGTATGCCCCATACCGGAATTCGAACCACGTACGGAGATATTAGGTCGGTACTTTACACACTGGGCTATCACTGCTCTGAGTAATAATTATCTACTTACCCATAATACAAGAAGAATGGCCACGGCCAATCTCGACTCCTCACCGACGCTCAGAATGAGTGTCTCTGTAATTTTGCCAATCCAAGCAATCAGCCCCAATTTTGAGAGGACCTGAAAAAGGAATGAAAATTGTATTTTTTTCGTTTATACCCATTAATTTTATTGATGAACTAATTGGATTTTTTCCCCAAATCTTTGCGGGATTCGCTACTTAAAAGGATTTGGCGAATATACTGATTTTGACACGAACAACTGCTATGAGACGTCAACAACCCGGAGGGTAAATCAGAGCTTTCTTAGGTTAAGCCACACGTCTTTTGAGATATATATTTTTTTGCATGGAGGTGCGTGTTTCCTCTCGACGTTATCCTTCACGAGCAAGTTATAATTACAAATATGTTCTTAAATTTAAAAGGACGAATTTAAAATACATAGCCCTGTCAGGATTTGAACAAGGGACCTTAGGTTAAAAGGCTGATTCTTTAACATCATCATCTCAGCCCGTATTCGTCCACTGCTGAACGTAAGCCTCACCTCTAGAGTGCCATTCGTCTCGAACCTGTGCCACCTGTGTCCATCAACTCCCTGCAAAACTCTTTAGGTAGTCGCTCCATCTAGTGGGGGGTCGTCGAAGCTATCACTGCACACACGTACACTGACAAACTCGTTTAGGTCTTACTCTTCTTATTACCAGCAAAATCGTGGGAATATAAATTATTTTTAAATAAAAACACTGCCTTCATAAAACACCGAGGCGAAAAATTATTGGTCACAATTACTCACGGTTTTTAGAGTCGGTGCCAGTATACTGATATTTTCAATTGATATTATGCGGCTGGACCGACTCCAAAAAGCGTAAGTAATTGTGACGATAATTATTTTTCGCTTTTTAGTTCTTGAGCGGTTTTTGAAGGCGGGGTTTTTTATTTAAATTTAATTTACTTTTTGTTTTTTTGTGGTGTAAATAAAAAAAAACAGAGATTGAAAATCCTCATCAAAAACTTTTGCTGAAGGGAACCAACAACCAAACAAACCAAAACATTTTCTCAAAAAGCGCTCAATCAACAATCAATTTCGATAAAATTAATGTGGGACCACCTCTGAAGCATGACCTACCATGCAAAAAAACATCATCAATATCAATTCATAATTAGTGGAATGATCGCGTAACGAACATACAATAAAAATTCAGTCGAATTGAAAACCTCCTTTATTGAAGTCTGTTAAAAATGTTGATAGTGTTGTGTAAGTATCTAATTAGTGGAACTACTGCGAACAAAGGAATTTTTAATTACAAGAACTTGAAAGGGATCCGAAGATCCTATTCATCATATCTATATTGGCATAGCATGGCGCATGTATATGTTTCGAAGATGTTCAGCAAAGGGAACGAAAATGTGTACCTCTGACACAGCAACTCCATGGGAGTTTACTGGTGACCTCACTCACACGCAAGAACACAACAACCTTCTAGGGAATTGTTATTTGGCTGCAGTGTTCGGTCACGGGCAGCTTTGTAGCGTACTACCTGTCTTTAAAACATCCAGACCAAGACCAATTTTCATGCGCACAAATTTTTGTCCTGTGTGGGAATCGAAGCCATGATGGTTGTTACCAACCTCTCCTTCTGTCCAGTCACTGATTTAACTTTGTGGTTACATAGTGACCTCTCTTTACAATACGTAGTAGATAATCTCAAGTGATGTGACGACATATCTATCTGTAACTTCACGCGAAATCCCAGATGCCCAGGGGTAGGCAGAGAGAACCGGGTACTTCTTTAAGAATTAATTGCTCTTCTAATCCACACTCGCCGGTTTCTAAGGCTCCTGACATCACCTTCTGATAAAACACGATAAATTTGGTCGTGGTAGGTAAGTCTTGCTTTCCTCAGCTTTTAGAACCTTCTATTTTCACATTGTATATCTGTTTCATAATTCTTTCATCCTGCACTCTTTCTACATGACATGTTTGAATCGTAGCACCTGCCGTTCCATAATCTTTGCCTACAGCAATTGGAGACATCCAAACATATATATTTTTGTTTATATATATTTGATTATACATTTTATAAGTCTATCAATATATGTCTTAACACCAGGTCCCTTACGGGGAGATAGAGCTTGTATTCCCTTTAGGGTATTGGTTTGAAGAAATAGTATACTTAGTGTGACTTATTCGGGTGAAGTACAGGGTTTAAAGCATACCTCCATAAGTACGAAGAGTGCCGCAAAGAACAACAGCGTAGACCACTCGACTCTAGCCAAGATTGGCTCCAAATCATCCTTCTCAGCTAGAAGAAGTAGCAGCAATGCACCGAGGAGTGCTGTCCAGCCCAGGGACAGGCGTTCTGAAAGATCATTATAATATATGTTTACTCACCAGTTTAATGGAATACTTTATAAATTCATAAGTTTTTTTATACTATGTCGGGAGGCATACAAGCATACGGCCCACCTGATGTAAAGTTGGTAGCCTATTAACACTTGTATCACTCGCGCGATGCTTCCTCTGGTGCTTACACAGCAACTCCTTAGGAGCTTACTGGTGACCCCACTCACACGCAGGAACACAACAACTCTCTAGGGTGTTGTTATTTGGCTGCGGTTTTCTGTGAGGTGGGGGTACTTTTCCCCAGACGGGCTGCTTTGATGCGCCCAACCTCTCTTAGACACCTTATACAAGTACACCTTATTCTAGCGTTATCCAATTTCTTAACCCATTAGGATTGTCAAGGTGCGCTACTTAAAAGTGAGAATTTGGCGAAGATACTGATTTTAAAATGAAGCGACTGTCGCCAGATCTTCACAGCCCAGAGCGAACACCAAACCATTCTTTGGTCGTAACTTCTTGGGCTTATATGGTTTAGTCATGGTGTTTTTTTTAATTTTTTTATTGTCATACAAATTACACAGCGCCATCTAGCTCCAGAGTAAGCGAAGCTTGTGTTATGGGTACTAGACAACTGATAAACATACGTAAATACTATTCTTTTTTGTAAAGACATACTTATTATACATAGAAAATACCCAGATCAAGACAAACAGACATGTTCATGCACACAAATGTTTGTACTGTGTGGGAATTGAGCCCACGAGCGTTGGTGGGTGTCAAAGTAGTGTAACAGCGTGTTCCACCACTGCGCCACCGAGCTCGTCTCTTTCGCTTTCCAATAATCCGACCTGTTTTAGGTTAGGTTAAGTTTTCCTATTATCCGGTCATTTATAATCGTCCTAGGATTATCGCAAAGATCCGTTGTTTCCGATTATCCTGCGACACGTACATATCATCACGGCTGTCTGGAATTGGGGTAGGCAGAGGAACGTCAAATGCTCCGATCTTAAGATATCTCTATCGCCTCTTTCACACTCATCAACCTCTTCATGTGTCCTCTTCAGTTATCGGTGTTTTTGATTTGGCTCTTTTTAGCACATCACCTACATGATCTACACTTGTGCGTCTACAGCTGCTCTGCCGTTATCTCCATTCACTCTTGCTCGATTTCTTTCGTAACTCTTTTATCATTCATTCTTTCCAAATATCCAAACCATCTCGTCATACCCTTTTCAATTTTTGTCACTACATCATCT
The DNA here is from genome assembly GCA_947507595.1 of Pyralis farinalis. Classification (NCBI taxonomy): domain Eukaryota; kingdom Metazoa; phylum Arthropoda; class Insecta; order Lepidoptera; family Pyralidae; genus Pyralis; species Pyralis farinalis. The sequence goes on from OX382263.1 coordinate 8,731,557, forward strand.
TTCATTCCACATAGTGCTCGTATCGTGCTATTTCTTACTCTGTCCATCATTTTAACTCCACACATGCACCTCAGCGTGTTTTGCCTCTCCACGAGACATCCTCAGGAGCTATAGATGTTAGTCGTAAGAATGAATAGCTACGAATTCAGCAATTCTAACAACTGACAACAAGTGTCGCATCGTGTTGATGAAACATGTGTCGCAGAGATGACCAGAACAGCCAGCGCAGTAACGGTGGCCGGTGCATACGGTTCCCGTTCCAGATGGCGGACATTCGGAGAGACGACCGCAGCAGCCAAGGCGGAGAGGACCAGAGCAACTGTGGCAGCGACTGCATGCATCTACTAACGGCGCTAGTTTTCATGGACTAATTAATGGCGAAAGTGGAAGTAGCTTAATTCAAATTGCATGTAAATTTGTCATTCGAAACATAATGTTTGAATCTTTTAACAAATCAAAAGTTACTCACGTAGTTCAGGGATGGCGTGAAGAAAGAACACAATTACGACGAACGCCACGCTAATTATTGCTTTAATCAACAGCTGTTTGTCCCTGATGTGATACTGAAACAATGTAAGCACGTAATAAATGCTTGGACAATGCAGAACCTCATGAATCATTTTTGAAACTGGAGTGTTTTTGTTTTCCCACGAAGATCAAGACGAATAATCCCACCACTCAATTTTTTAGGATTCCGTACCTCAAAAGCATCACTTTTTCTCAGGGACGGGTGGAGCTATCAAGCTGAAATTAATATTAAATACTCGGGTCTGCAATCCCTTCGAACAGTGAAAAAATCAAACTTGTAAGTAATCTGTTTATGCCTCATTTATGCGTATATTTTGACACTCGCAAGGGAATCAAAACCTTCTTGTTGACCTAGAATCATCAAATTTGATGAGAAGCAATGTCATGTAGCACAAGTAAAGGTAAAAATTCGTAAACCGTAAATTTGTAGTTACGTCACAAAAAAAAAACATTATTTTTTTACGGAACCATCGGTGCGCGATACGGGCTCACACTTGACGGCTTTTTTTACAACGTCGAGAGACATACAAGTATACAGCCCACCTAATATGAAGCGGTTACCGTAGCATATGAACGCTTGTAATACATTTTTCGCCGGCTCGATGCTACCTCTGCTGCTAACACAGTAACTTCTTAAGAGCTTAATGGTGACCACACTCACAAGCAGGAACACAACAGCCCTCTAGGAAGCTGTTATTTGGCTGAGGTTTTCTATGAGGTGGAGGTACTTACCCATACTGACTGCTTTGATGCGCCCTACCTCTCTTAAAAACATCCAGACCAAGACAAATAGATATGTTAATGCACACAAATGTTTGTCCTGTGTGGGAATCGAACCCACGACCTTTGGAGTTAAAGTGGAATTGCTATTCATTCAGTGAGATCGTCAATATTTATATATAAGTACATGTATATAGCCAGTAATGTTATACCTTTTCCTTCATTTGTGCAAGCGTTGAACAGAATCTTGGATCAGATCGCGAGCACCCTTTGCCAGCTTCCCGTTTAGCCAGAAAGATGCTTAACTTCTCCACCTGAAAATTGATATATGTAATTTTAGTACATTTTTAGGGTTCCGTACCTCAAATGGAAAAACGGAACCCTTATAAGATCTTTTTGTTGTCCGTCTGTCAAGATGACGGGACGGGTGGAGCTATCAAGCTGAAATTAATATCAAATACTCAGGTCTAGGAGCAATGAAAAAATGAAACATCTAAGTCAATGCAATCGAAAGATATATCAGCTGTTTATACCTCGTTTATGCGCTAATTTGACTCACGGACATCAAAACCTATAGGGTACTTCCTACCTAGAATACCTACCTAGAATCATAAAATTTAGTAAGAAACAATGTCATGTAGCACAAGTAAAGGAAAAATCCGAAAAGCGTAAATTTGTAGGTACATCCCAAAAAGAAAAGAGCCTGCTTAGAAGCAGAGTTGGTCTGAAAGAGAGCGTCGGTGTTAAAATAAGAAGAGGCATGCTCCGTTGGTTCGGACATGTAGAAAGAATGCAGGATGAAAGAATGACGAAGCAGATATACAATGCAAAAGAGGAAGGATGTAGGAGCCGAGGAAGGCCAAGACTTACCTATCATGATCAGATTGGTCGTGTTCTATCAGAAGGTGATGTCAGGAGCCCTAGAAACCGGCGAGCGTGCATGAAAAGAGCAATGAATGTGAAAGAAGCGAGTGAGGTATGTAAGGATCGAGTCGTGTGGCGCTCGGTTCTCTCTGCCTACCCCGTAAGGGATTTGGCGTGAAGTTATAGATAGATAGATAGACGTCCCAAAAAAAAAATAATTTGTAATTATTTTTTTTTTAATAATTAAATTCGTAATTTGCGAAAATATTTTTTAACGAAACTCTCAGTGCGCGAGTCGGACTCGCACTTACAACGGCTTTTATTATTTATTAATACCGCAACTCTTCAGGAGGTTAATGGTAACCTCACTTACAGGAACACAACAATCCTCCAAAGAGTTTTTAACAACTCCTTGGAGGATTGTCTTGAACTCAACCCCGTGTTCGTCAAACATTTTTTTTAAATAAGGGTAAAGTTTTCTAACCTTTTTCTCCAAAGCCTTTCTGACGAGGTCTTCATCTCTGGAGTAGGATGATAAGGATGCTGCCGCCCTTCTCCATACTGCTATCTCTTGGCGTAACTCTGTAAAAAAAATATGATACATAATTCTGTATATATATCTTTTCGTCGGGTCCCGGACGAAGTAGGCAGAGAGAACCGAGCGCCACATGCCTCGGGGCCTACACATTTTACTCGCTTCTTTAACATACATAGCTCTTTTCATACACGTTCGCCGGTTCTTATGGCTCCTAATATTGAAATAAAACACGACCGATTTTGATGAGCTCAATGGCTGAGTGGTTACCGATGCTACTATAACACCTACGCTCAGAGGTTCCATTATCTCAGCGATGACCAATGGGAGGATATTTGAATTAATAATCCGATAAGCGCCGCGATGTTGATCCCTGAAATAGCCAATGAGATCTGCGCGTTCTACTTCACCTCCCGACCCGTAGCGGTGAGTTGTTACTATGCAAAATCGTATCATTGGCTCTCCATAGGTTATTTCCTTCACGGTATAAGTAAATTTGTTTACATTTTTTTTAGTTCCTAATGATAACGAGATTCTTTTTTTGAAGTGAAAACTTCTTTAGCGGCGTTGTGCACTTTTTGGTATGAGTATGATGAGTAAAAAATGTTAAACTCTCGTCAGGACACGTGACCCTGACCGTAAGATTTTGGTGATAATTAGAAATTAAGTTCGCTGCAGCGCTAAAATATTAGTTACCTCTAATTAAACAATTAAAACATGAAGCGCTAGATATAGGGCATTATTTTCTCGCGACCAAAACGTTGTAGGCGTCATGAAATTCTTGGCGCTTACGCGGTTCGTTCAACGTAGTTTATCGACATCGCTGTTTGGTCCGCATGTTCAAGTTTTCACTTCTGCCGGCACTCCTGGAGTGCAACCCGCTTTATTTTTTGTATGTTTACTTACCTTGTATATCGATAGGCACGCTATGTCTTAGCTTCGTCATATCTCTAAATATGAACCGTATTTGCAGATAGGTTTGCACGGAAACTAAAAGAATTCCTACTCCCATATGCAGTGTGAAGGTGGAGAAATTGAGGTTCTGAAACAAAATTAATATAATAATGAATGAAAGTAAATGAGCACATTTGGTACAATCTATACAGATAAATAAAATTGGAGTGTGAACTGCTTTTTATTAAATGTATATGGATGTATACACGGTACATATACCAATTTTTTTTTACAATTTCATAATTTTTTTACAATTTTTGTCTGTCTGTCTGTTTGTTCCGGCTAATCTCTGAAACGGCTGGACCGATTTTGACGGGACTTTAACTGACAGATAGCTGATGTAATAAGGAGTAACTTAGGCTATTTTATTTTATTTTAATTTTTTATTTATTTTTATTAATATAAATAAATAATAAAAAAATAACGAAGTCGCGGGCACAGCTAGTTTCATTTAAGAATGAAAAAAAAATGGTGTACGTCACTGGACAACAAAAGCCCGGCAGATGTGAAACATTTTACAATACAATACTCTTTATTGCACCACGTTGAACAGTATACATATTAAAATGACAACTTAAAATTAAAGTACAAAAGGCGGTCTTATCGCATAGCTATCTTCCAGACAACCCCTTAGGGTAGAGGATAAAAAAAAGAACAAAACAGGTAGGTGGCGCAGCACAGATAATAATAATAAACATAATTAAGTTAAATACTTTAGTTCAAATTTTAGTGAATATTTAGATTAAAAATCGAACTCCATCGAATAGATATGGTAAACAGCTCACGCAGAGAAACAACGGAATGTCTAGTATGCACACACGTAAGGGAGTCGAGAGTGGCGGCGTAGAGGACGCATGACGGCATGAGATCATGCCATTTGCCGTCACGGCATAAGGTTTGATTTTTACTGCCAAGACGCGTCGAAAGATGTTTCACATCAATAATCAGTGTGTGTTGCCAGTGATGACTTACGACGCAGAAACGGTCCCTTACAATGGGCCTCGTACGATGGCACAGCATGCGATGGAGAGGGCTATGCACGGAGTTTCTCTGCGAGATAAATTCAGAAATTAGTACATTCGTAACAGAACTAGAGTTACCGACGTGGCTTTAAGGATCAGCAAGCTGAAATGATAGTGGGCAGACGACACATCTCGGAGAATCTAAGACCATTGGGGCAGAAAGGTCGAATGGAACCACGAACCGGAAAACGCAGCGTAGGATGGACCAACTTCTTCTTGTGATCTTGTGAAGTTCGCAGGGAGCCGATGGATGCAAACGGCACAGGACCGATCGAAGTGGAACTCTAAGGGGGAGGTTTATGTTCGGCAACGGACGCCCTTCGGCCGAAATGACGATGACGATGATAAAAAAATACCGGTCAAGTGACAGTTGGAACACAAAGGGATTTGTACCACTGAAAAAAAATGTCATAAAAATGCTTCCTGTATCGGAACCCCCTTTAGTTTTAATTTATTTTTTATTATTGCGCGTGCTTCCGAGTGCAGCGGTAAGGTTTTCAACCGTACGATAGTCGAAGATCTACTCATGCAGATGGTTCACAAACGTATGGTCGAGACTGCACGGAAAGTGCCGACAACTCTCGCCATGCCCATCTCAGGCATAGCCCCGTTGAGACCACCGGATGTTATCATTAGGTGTACGACACGATCTAACTACTGCAGTCCACAAGCCGTCATCCTCTGGCTATATTCTTCATACATATTTCATTTCCTTACTTTATAATCTCCTTCTAGATATTTCATCTTTCCTCACTTATGTGTGTACCTAAGTCGAAATTGTTTTTCACTATATATAACTATATATGCAGTTTTTTGCTATATGGCTGTACTGCACACACTAATAATTATTTGTGTCCTTGTGTACTATAATTCCTTAGGTGTATACGTCTACCACATAGAACCGCGTCACTTAATAGTTAGGTATTACGAGTTTTCTATAGAGTGCAATAGTTCGGGTGCATGCACTCGTGTTAGCCCCTACGAGCGTCCAAGAGCGTGCACATTCGTCGTAGTAACGTCGTATCTATTTCTTTATTTCAGTATTAAGTGGATACATGTATGCAGTGATATAGCTGCCTGCATGCATTTCCACTAACAACAGGACGCTATGCTTGGTAGTCTAATTCAACGGGCGATGTATATCGAACAACAAACTATTATTGTTCGATGTATATCCCATCCCATGTTCGTCGGATGAATACTTAAACTTTAATAGATTCAGGCGTTATTTTGCGAAAGTCCACCACCGTCGCTGCCACTACTGGCCTGGGGTAGACGTTAATCGTAAGAATCCAGCCAGCAAGGCCAGTCGTGGCAGCGACGGTGGTGAGGGCATGCGGTTTCTGTTCCAGATGACGGACGACCGCCGAGGCAGAGACTACCGGAGCAGCCATGGCAGCGTCGGCATGTTGCATCAACTAACAATAGTGAGTGGGTGCCGGCCGGCGCTAGGCCGCATGAACTAATTGGTGGCGGAAGCACACAAAGCAGGTTAGATCAAATTGCATACTTAACCTTTGTCACAGATTCACAAATGAGATCTTTTTCCTAGCATCATATGTGAAGCAAAACAACCCAGAGAGAAAACAAGATTTTCTTAGGTAAGGTCACACATTCAAAATATAATGTATTGGTTTCCTACAATGTTTTCCTTCACCGCCGAGCAAGTGATAATTACAAATATGTACATAAATCCGAAAACACGAATTTGGTGGCACATGCCAGGATTCGAACTGGAGACCAGTTGGTCAATAGGCTAGTTTATTCATTGGGCTATCACCCCTCTAAATACTCTAGTATAATCCAAATCCATTGCGGGGTAGACAGATAGAATCGAGCGCCATAAGAAGCAGTACTTGCACACCTCAAGCTGTTTTTTAACTTTGTAGGGTATTTGATCTTCCTCGGCTCCTTTATCCTTCTATTTTCGCGTTCTTTATATATATCATGTACATACATATTTGGAGAAAATTCACCAGCGCTTTCTGCCTTTATAATTTGTAATTTTCTTTGTACATTGACACGATGTTAAATGTTTCACGGCATTGCCGTTAGATGGCGCTATGCTTGAAAATGTAATTACATTCCATAAACATGCCGCCCAATATTTAAATGACTGTTTGTTTGTATGTAATAAAAAAACAAGAATTCTTGTTACCTCTCGCAATATGACCGGATGGCTAGCAATGATCACATTAGGAGGGTCTCCCACAGGCGTGGCCGCTCCCCCCACATTACTAAAGATGACCATGCTCATCAACACGGGCACTGGGTTTAATTGCATCACTTCACATAACCTGAAAAGAATGGCTTTCATTAAAATATAGCTTAAGAATCGTACAGTCAATTATACTGAAAAACTGCCATTGCGCTGCTGCGTGGCGTGTGTCAAAATGCGTAGATTTCAACGTTTCGTTATTCTGTTAAGCGATCTGACAGCAGCGACGTTGCAGCGGCGCTGCAGTAAATAACTAGCTATTCTGTTAAAAAACCTTGACTGCAGCTGCACGTTTCGTGCATAATAATCGTATTCTGATAAATTTATTTTGACATTTGAATAGCGCTGAAATTTGTCTCCACATAAACGCTTCTTCATCCCACTGTAGGGATACGGGTCTCCCTTCAACCGAAGGGGTTTAAAGCATAATCCGCCACGCTGCTCAAATGCGGATTGGCGAAGGCCAGTATTTTCAAGCCGCTCGAGGGCCACTGACTTAGCTTAACGTGCCCTCCGAAGCATGGAGAAACTCGAGATAAGTAAACCCATCCATAGACAGGCTGCGATCGACGTTGCTTAACCTGCGTGTTCGGTTAAAATGACACGCGCCATCGAGCTCTCAACATTTGTATTAAAGAAGTTTATTCGCAGCTTTCGCGTAGTAAAATTATTATACTGAAAGAGTGATTTATATTACAAATCATAACAAATATTTTGTAATATAAATCCCCCTCCTCTTCATATCTTTCCACAGACATCTGTTTTGATTAACATCGCATTTCTCTCTCACTCTGAATGAGATGAGTGTTGAAATATGGCGTCACATCCAGCGACAGCGAAAATGTAGACACGTTTTACGCCAACATTATTGTGTTTTAAAATGGCGCAAGTAGTAGGTACTATATCTACATACAGTTACATATTATGACACTTTGCTCTAACAATGGACAAACGATAAGGCACCCCTGTCGTTAGAAAGAGATGAATATCTTAAGAGATTTATGTTTTGTGGCGAAGTACGTATAGACGCGACGCGAGAGCATAGCCTACCTACTGAATGCGAGATGGGCAATTACCTTACTTTCGTATTGCCATTCTAGAGTGTGTACGACGTATCTATAAATATAAAAACATCTTAAGGTCACATCAGTCTATCGCTGTTAGTAATAAATATCTGTTAACATTCTCTATTTGGGTATTCGCTCGAAGAAGAAGGTTACGTAGTTTCTCCGAATATATTTACCGTATGGTGACCGGAGTCATCAGCAGCACGGTGGTCACGTTGTCTAGGAATGTGGAGAATATCGCAGTGAAGAGGCAGAGGCAGTTTATAAGCGGCCAAGTCCTACCACCAGTTACCTACAACAAGAAACATTAATTTATATACTTAGTCTGGCCATAAAAACTGTTACAATTAAAAATAAACAAAATATTACATTTGAATTTGGAATCTGTCATTTTTATATGATTGTTCATTGAGTATTCTCATTTTGGTGCCAATATATTGTACAATATTTAGCGATATTAAAATGGAGTGGGGTGATAAAGAGAACTGAATCGCTGTGATTGCATTTCACAAAGTAGGTATGGAGCCAAATGCAATTTTTAAAACTCTCCATACGCTTGGTATTAGTAAAATGTTTGTGTACCGGGCTATTAATAGATACAATGAGATCTCCTCTGTTTGTGACAGAAAAAGATATGGCCGTCCACGTAGTGTTCGTACGAAAAAGGTGGTCAAAGCAGTAAGGGAAAGAATTCGAAGAAATCCTGCCCGAAAGCAAAAGATTTTATCTCGGGAGATGAAGATAGCACCTAGAACCATGTCGCGTATTTTAAAAGATGACTTAGGACTTGCAGCTTATAGGAGACGTACTGGTCCTTTCTTAAAAAAGAATAGAGTGGTAAAATCGAAACAACTACTGAAACGGTACGCAGAGGGATGTCACAGAAAAATTTTGTTTACGGATGAGATTTTTTTTACAATTGAGCAACATTTTAACAAACAAAATGACCGTACTTATGCTCAAAGCTCTAACGAAGCTTCCCAATTAGTCGACAGAGTGCAACGTGGGCACTATCCGACTTCAGTGATGGTTTGGTGGGGTATTAGCTATGAAGAAGTGACTGAGCCATACTTTTGTGAAAAGGTATCAAAACATCGGCACAAGTGTATCAAGATACCATTCTTGAGAAGGTAGTGAAGCCCCTTAACAACACCATGTTTAATAACCAAGAATGGTCCTTCCAGCAAGACTCGGCGCCGGGTCATAAAGCTCGGCCTACGCAGTCTTGGTTGGAAACGGACGTTTCGGACTTCATCAGAGCTGAAGACTGGCCGTCGTCTGTCCCGATCTTAATCCGCTGGATTATGATTTATGGTCAGTTTTAGAGAGTACGGCTTGCTCTAAACGCCATGATAATTTGGAGTCCCTAAAACAATCCGTACGATTGGCAGTGAAGAATTTTCCCATGGAAAGAGTGCGTGCTTCTATTGATAACTGGCCTCAACGTTTAAAGGACTGTATGTCAGCCATAAAGAAGGAGAACAGCCTGTATGATGAGCTGCCAGCACCTGTTTATAAAAGGCCTTACCTCAAAAGCAATGACAGCTAGGTAGTCAAACAATCCAGTTTCAGCCAGCATAGCGACCAACAGCATCATACTGAACAGCAAAAGCAGCGTCTCAGCGTCCAACCAGGAGATCAGTTCTGGTAAGGTGGGCCGAGCGCCTTGCATCGCTAATACTGCTACTCCAAGGGTTGAAGACAGAAGGGCTGCGATCGTCCGGTTTACGATCTGGAAATTGAAGGCAGTTTTAGGTTTGATCTATAAAGGGTTACTTCCCCAGATGGCCTACTTTCATGCGCTCTGCCTCTCTTAAAACAGCAGCCAGACCAAGTAAACAGACATGTTTATGCACATAAATGTTTGTCTTGTGTGGTAATCGAACCCACGAGCGTTGGTGTCAAAGTCGCGTCATTCACGACTGAGCCACCGAGCTCAATGTTCCGTATTAGACTTTTTTTTACAAAATCGGAAGGCAAACAAGCGGCCAGCCTGATGTTAAATTATTACCGCAACCATAAATGCTTGCAATACAGAAAGTATCGTTCGCGCATTGCCACCTCCGCTGCTCAACTATCCTACGAGGAGTTATTTGGCTTCGGCCCAAAGTGATATGGAGGTACTAGCGACTGGGAAAGTATCCCCAGCCGTCCTGTTTTAATGATTGAACTTTGTTAATGATCACGTGGTGTACGTGCAATTGAGGTGGTGTTAGATTGTAAAGATGAAGTGAAGAAGGAAACCATGAAGGAATAGTATGGAGAACCGGTGGGGCCGATATTAAATTGTAAGATCACTCAAAAAAAGGACCTATGTTTCCCTAAAAAGACTGGCAACGGATCAGTGACCCTTTGCTATTGCTGATGTCTATGGGCGGTGGTGATCACCATCAAGTGACTAATATGCTCATTTGCCCCCTCCTATCTATCTATGACTTCACGCCAAATCCCTTGCGGGGTAGGCAGCGTGAGCGCCACGTGACTCGATCCTTACATATCTCACTCGCTTCTTTAACATTAATTGCTCTTCTCATGCACGCTCGCCGGTTTCTAGGGCTGCTGACATCACTTTCTGATAGAACACGACCAATTTGATCATGGTAGATGAATCTTGGCTTTCCTCGGCTCCTACATCCTTCCACTTTTGCCCCCTCCTAATATAAGAAAAAAGTTCACGGCACTTATCCGATTATTGGTTAAACAAAGTTTTTAATTTTACTCCAAAAACCCAAGCGGTTGGTTAAAACGTTACAAATTTTTAAGACAGAGGTGCTGGAAGTGAATTTTGTCCAGTTGACGAGCTCAGTGGCTCAGTCGTGAATGACGCGACTTTGACACCAACGCTCGTGGGTTCGATTTCCACACAAGGCAAACATTTGTCAATTCAATTTATTTATTTCGTAAACATAGGTCAATACATGATAAATGTTACATAATGAAAAAAGTCTCCTCTATGTTCCGCCGGAGGGCATACAAAATATTTTTTTTTTTTATTTATTTATTTATAAACATTAACACAAAACATAACACAATTTACACTCTCAAATAATGTGATATGACTAATCAACGGTGTTATTATAAGTTATATAATGTTATAAGTTATATTTGTGTGCATGAACATGTCTGTTTGTCTTGGTCTGGATGTTTTAAGAGAGAGAGAGGTATTTACATATACGACATCAAAACAGCCCGTCTGGGGAAGTACTTCCAGCTCACAGAAAACCGCAGCCGAATAACAACTCCCTAGAGGATTGTTGTGTTCCTGCGTGTGAGTGAGGTCACCAGTCAGCTCAAGGAGTTGCTGTGTAAGCAGCAGAGGAGGCATCGCGCGAGTGATACTTAATATGTCTCAAGCGTTAATAGGCTACGGTACCCGCTTTACATCAGGTGGGCCCGTTACTGGTATACCTCCCGACGTATAAAAAAAAAAAGTTACAAACAAACATACAAAAAATTGAATCTTTTCTGTTTATTATACTAGTTTAAATATAGCGTATAAATAATACTCACCTCAAATATGATCAGTATATACAACGATATTAGAAGTGCTGTTGCATAGGCGATGCCTTCACCCTCACTTAGTGGGTTCAACTGGTAGCTGAGGGTAAGAGGAACTGTGCTATTTGCAGTTGAACTTATGCACAGGGTCACCTTTGTTTCTGTAATTAGAAAAGAGGGAGTTAGCTCGCAAGGGGAGCGTACCTTCATCTGGGTACTTGCAAGTTAAATCTTGTGCTTAAGTTTAATGAGAGATTTGGCTCCCATTGTGTGTTCCAACGATTGAACAACGGGTTGCACTCTGAAGAATTGTTCGATGCCGATATATTATTTTTGCAACCGCACCGCTCGCTGACTGCGGACAACCTTACATGATGGAGATTCAATGGTTACGTACTGTGCAGTTCCAGAGTTCCAGAGAAGTTTTCATCCGAGAACTGTACGCTATGGAATGAACAGCAATTCGTCAAGAAAGGCACGAAGAGTTTTTAATACAGCGTCAGGAGGCATATAAGTATACCGGATGTAAAGAGGATACCGAAGCCTATGGACTCTTGCAATACTTTAAGTATCCCTCGACGCCACCTCTGCTGCGAAATCAGTAACTCCTCAGTAGCTTAATGGTGGCCTCACTCAATCGCAGGAAAATAACAATCCCCCTGGAAGTTGTTATTTGGCTGCGGTTTTCTGTGAGGTGAAGGAACTTTTCTGGACTGCTTTAATGCGCCTACCTCTCTTAGAACACAGACCTATTTTAATTAAATTTTAAAATGTGATAGGCAAGTATATGCGTTGGGAGTACAGGCAAGTAATACGGAGTTTCAGCGCACCGAATAAGGACGACTATATCTCTAGCAAATTCTTGGCCACAAACAATTAATATAATCTTTATTTTTAAGAGAGGCAGGGCGCGACAAAGCAGATCGTCTGGGGAAGTACCTCCACCTCACAGAAAACCGCAGTCAAATAACAACTCCCTAGAGGGTTGTTGTGTTCCTGCGTGTGAGTACGGTCACCAGTAAGCTCCCAAGAAGTTGCTGTGTAAGCAGCAGCGGAGGTATCGCGCGAGTGATACTTAATATATCGCAAGCGTTAATAAGCTACGATAACTGCTTTACATCAGATGGGCCCTATGCTTGAATACCTACCGACGTAGTTGAAAAAAAAAAACTTAGAAACTATAGTACAATAGGCGGTCTTATCGCTAAGCAATCTCTTCCAGACAACCTTAAGATAAGAGATAACTATTATCTTGGAATAATACAGGTAGGTGATGCAGAGCAAACCATACGAATCAATAACTGATTGTAACAGAACAGTGCTCAGTCGCATGTCTTGACTAGACTGCTTGTGTAATTGGACAAAAAATATTCTGGAACACCGTTCCTATATGAAATCTATATGTTTGTCTGTGTGTTTGTTTCGAATATTCGAATTTTAACTACAGATTCGGATTCAGCATAAAAAAGTAGAATAGGAATGTTCAGGAACACCGTTCCTATCTCTTAAGGAACATAATAAAATTGGCCGACTAATTGAAAAAAAAAAAATTGGATTGTTATATAATTGACGAGCCAGGTGTTCCTCTGGCAATCCAAGCTTGCGCATTCTCAACTAGCTTTTTTTTGACTTACCATTCCATCTTCGAAAATCCGAACTTGCAATAGTCTCATACAAATTATCAGTATCATTTACGATCGTATAGTTATCCAGGTGCTGGTTGGCAAGAACTGATATCTGATCTGCCAGTGCTAGCGAGCTGGTTTCCGTGAGGCTGCTAGAAAAGTCTAGAATATCATCAGGCTGTAACCGTATGGGCCATATTGTAGAATTCTGAAATAGGTAAATAATATTTGGTAAAGGCATAACAATACAGGCATTCCATACAACTTACGTCAGGTAGTCTTCAACCATAATAGATGGTAGATTAAAAAAGAGAGATTATAACTAAAAAAAAAATCGAAAATGATTACGATACAATATGATCTAATTTAAAGAATGAGAATAAGACGTGTCTAAGGGCCTAATGGCAAATACATGATTTGTATCTTTATCTTTAATAGTAAGCCTAGCAATCGCTTCAAAATACCTATAGGAAGCTTATAATTTTGTATGTATGTATGTATATCTTCACGCCAAGTCCCTTGCGGGGTAGGCAGAGAGAACCGAGCGCCATAAGACGCGGTCCTTGCATACTTTACTCGCTTCTGTGACATTCATAGCTCTTTTCATGTACGCTCGCCGGTTCCTGGGGCTTCTGACATCACCTTCTGATAAAACACGACCAATTTGGTCAGGGTAGGTTAGTCTCGGCCTTCCTCGGCTCCTACATCCTTCCACTTTTGCATTGTATATCTGTTTCGTCATTCTTTCGTCCCGCATTCATTCTACATGTCCGAACCAACGGAGCATGCCCTTTCTTATCTTAACATCGACACTCTCTTTTAGACCAACTCTTTCTCTCACGTCTTCATTACGAACGCAGTCAGCAAGCGTTATGCCACAAATTTTGCGCAATGCTCTCATCTCGACCGCATTTATTCTACTTTCATGCTCTCTCTGCCATACCCAGCTCTCACTTCCATAAGTTAGCGTTGGAATTAGCACCGCGTTGTGTACAGCGAGCTGTGCCTTCTGGCTTAGATTTCGGCTGCCTAGAAGTTTACCCAACGCTCCATGCACCCTATTCCCGGCACTCACTCGTCTCTCCACATCAGCGGTGTACCTGCCATTGCTGCTAAAAGCACTTCCAAGATATACAATCTCATTCACTTGCTCCAACACTACATCCTCAACCATAATCCTAGTGTTCGTTCTGGTTGTCTCTCTTTCAAATACCATTATCTTCCAGATACAGGATGAACAACCGAGCCGACAGCACGCATCCCTTTTTTTTTTTTTTTTGTGTGACGCGGGGTAAAATGCGTTACGCACACCACCGGTGCCTGGGTGGCCTCCGGTGGTAGTGTGGGGCTCCCCGTCGGCTGTCCGACGGTATACCCACTAAACACCCCGCGAAATGCCATCGGCCGCGTTGGTGTAGTGCCCCGGATCTGTTAGCAACAGGGCACCATTGCGACTGGCCAGCCCCTCAAAAGGGGCCGGACTTCTTCTCTCTAGATCCAAGCCGATAGCACGCATCCCTGTCTGACAGCAATGTTGACATCAAACCAGGGCGACAAGCTGCCGTGAAAAAAAACCGCAGAAAACCTAGCCAGATGCTTCTTTACGATGTTGCGGAGTGAAAAAACTTGATCCGTACATCCTCCGCCGCTTCGAAATCCACCCTGTGCTTCCCAAGCATTCCATCGGATTTCACCCTCATTCTCCTTTCAATGATTTTTCCATACACTTTAGCTACTAAGCTGATCAAACTGATGGCCATATAGTTGGCGCAGTCCATACGTGAGCCCTTTCCTTTATACAAGGGCACGATGACTGCGCGTCTCCAATCGCTCGGGACCCTTCCGGTTCTCCAGCATAATTTGCTCAAAAACCAGAATGCGTCCCTAACGTAGGTACCACCTAGCTTGATCATCTCAGCTGTTACCATTTCGATTCCCGCTGACTTTCCATCTTTCAAACTTCCAACATTCAATCTCATCCATAGTAATGTCTTCATGGCACGCTGGCACTGCCGAGTCAATCACAGACTCATTCACAATGCCAGCGTCATGGACATAATCATACATTTCTCTAAAATATTCACTCCACCGTTCTAACACTTCCTGAGTGTTAGTAAGAATGCCACCAGCTTTACATCTTATCTTGTCCATTCTGGATGCTGACGAACCACTTCGAGACTTCTTTACCTCTCTCCAGAAGAGTTTGGTATTTGCCTCGAAGTTCTTCGTCAGCTTCTCTTCCTCACTCATATGTAGTCTTTCACGCTTCTCTTTCACTAAAGCTTTGGAGTCATTCTTGCATCGACGGTATATTTCTTTCTTCATTTCTTTCATACCATCACTCTGGTGCAAAGATGATACGTAATCCAACCACGCTTTCCTCTTTTTTTCCACGGAGGATTGAACCTCCGCATCCCACCAGGCATCTCCTCTTAGTGTTCTACGTCTCTTTGCACATCCACATGCTTCTTTCGTACTGTCCACCATACTTTCTTTCAGAACTTTCCAACATTTGTCTACATCTGAGTCGGAAAGACTCGCGTTCACAAGTCTTTCACTGACTAGACGTACATCCGTACTCCTCACACTTTCATCTTCCAATTTTTCACTTCTTATTCTTTCATGGTCTCCGAAAGGAATACGCACTCGCCAGTGCCTCCACTTCTTGAAAAGGCCCACAAATCGGCTTATCACCAAATAGTGGTCCGTTTCAAGAGTGGGACCTCTGAAGGCTCTTGTATCCATTAACGACTTTCGGAGACGTCCATCTATCAAAATCAAATCAATCACACTTTTCTGTTCATTCCGTCTCCATGTGTAAGTGTGAATATCCTTGTGATGGAAGAGCGTGTTCGACACAAGGAGGTTTCGTTCCATACATACGTCTAAAAGTAACTTACCAGCATCGTTCACTCTCTTATCTCCGTATGGACCAAGCACAGCCTCATAACTGCTTCGCTTGGTCCCAACCCGTCCATTCAGATCACCACACATAATTATTCGTTCATTCGCTTCGTCCAAATCCAGAATACCCCTTACAGTCTCCCAAAACTACTCGAGCTCCTGGGGATCAGCAGAGCTCACAGGAGCATATGCTGCAACTAAAAACACTCGCGTAATCCCCAGTTTTGTCTTAACCCAGAGAAGTCTTGGACCTACTAAATCGTAATCTTTCACATCAGCGGCCAAGCGAGATGAAAGCACGACACCTACGCCAGCGCTGGCATGAACGTCCTGGTCCACCCCGGACCACAGGGCCATTATGCCACCGGGCAGATCTTCGGTCAGAGACCAAGCGAAAGGGAAGCCCTTTCGCTTGGTCTCTGATACCCACAAAGCATCTAGGCATCTCACGTTCATTATATCTACGAGTATCAACTCATTCTTCTTATCTTTTAGACCACCTCTCACATTCCATGTGCCTATACGACACTCAGCTCTCCTCGACCCGCCGGGATGGGCGTTGCGTGGTGGGTGGCGGCCCCCACCGCCGCATGCCCTAGAAAAGCTTTTAATAGCTTTTAATTTTCTAATAAAAAATAGTTTATTTGTCAATAGGGCCCCGAGAACTATTAGACATGTCTTTTAATTTTTTAATTAAAATCTCACTGTATTTTTTTTATACAACTAGATTGCCAAACAAGCATGCGGCCCGCATTAGATGGTAAGCGGTCATCGCAGCATATTGACGCTCGCAACACCACGGGGATGTTACTCGCGCGCTGCCAATCGTGTGACCTAAGGCTACTTCGCCATAGTTTCCAGTAATTTCTCTGCCATATCTCACCCTTCAAACCGAAACACGGCTATATAAATATAGCTGCTTGGCGGTAGAAATAGGTGAGACAGAGGTACCCACGCAGACGACTCTTGTACAAAGTCTCACCTCTGGTGAATCTAGTATCCTGTTCATTTGTGTATTTTTTCTTATTCATTAGCGCCAACATTGCAGTACGGCAGTGAATCATGGGTATGGCAGAAGAAGCATGAAAGTAGGGTGAACGCCGTAGAAATGAGAGCGCTGAGGAGTATGTGTGGAGTGAGAATTATTGATATAGTAAAAAATATAGTTTAAAAAAACTAAAAAAACACGCTTTAATAGTAAATTGAACTAAAAAGCAGAAAATAATTTTTAATTATTGATATTTTATTCAACAGCCATAGAAAATCTACTACTAACTCAATATACTTCAATCCTTTTCAATTATTCTAAAATAAATATAAAGTGATAAAAAGAAAATTAATTTCGTTGTAAAAAACAGCGTGGGGTGCTTCCTGGTGCTTCTTATATTTTTATAATAACTCAACTTTCATAAATAGATGCTACTGATATATTAACAATAATCAATATCAAGCACCCCACGCTTTTTTTTACAACGAAATTATTTTTTTCATTTTTAGTCTAAAGCTTAATAAATTTCGAAAATTGCAATCGGTACATTATGCCGAGGTCAGATATTAATTTTTATCTCAATTGGTTTAATTTGAGTGAATTGACTGCATATGGTAGCCATCTTGTCGAATGGCGGAACTCAATTTTTTTTCGAAAATCGCAATCGCTATACTCTGCCGAGGTCAAATATCGATTTTTATCCCAATCGGGACACTTCAGACTTTTGCTTCTACGTGGAGTTTGGTCTCAGCCCTGCTGCACGAAAACGCACATTGTCATAGGTCTTGAATACGTGTGCAAATTTTCAAATCAATTTGACGTCTTGACGTAGGTGAAATTTGCGTTTAAAGATTCCGTTACATAGATACATACAGGTGAAGCTAATAAAAGCGTATTAAAAATAGCAGAACCATGTGGAATGAAAGATGATGTAGTGACAAAAATTTGAAAGGGTATGCTGTTATAGCTTGGATATATAGAAAGAATGGATGACAAGAGAGTTACAAAAGAAGTGTATCGAGCAAGAGTGAGTGGAGATGCTAGACGCACGCGTATAGATCAAATTGGTAATGTGCTCAAAAGCACCAAAAACCGAAGGGTATGCACGAAGAGGTTAATGGGTATGGAAGAGGCGAGAGAGGTATGTTCCACAGTCACTGCCTACCTCAATAGCAGATAAGCGTGATGATATATATGTACGTATGTATGTAATTTACCAGCATTAAGAAAACTGTCGACAATCCTAAGCTTACACACTGTATTGAACCATTAAGTTTAAGGAGAGATTTTGCCTTTATTTATGTGTTCTACCGATTGTACAACGGGTTGTGTTCTGAAGAGTTGTTCGAAATGATGCCGAAAGATACTTTTTATAACCGCACCGCTCGCCGACGGCGGGGAGTTCACCCTCATACGCTGGAACCGCAATGGTCGCTTACTGTGCGGTTCCAGAGAAGTTTTCTTCTGAGAACTCTCAAGCTGTGGAATGAGCTCCCAGCCGAGGTTTTTCCAAGGGACAACAGCATGGAGTTCTTCAAGAAATGCGTGAAGAGGTTTTAGAGGGTCGGCAACGCATGAGTGACTCCTGGTATTGCAAATGGCCATAAGCTACGGTGACTGTTTGCCATCAGGCAGGCCGTATGCTTGATTGCCACCTTAGTGGTATAAACAAAAAAAAAATCTCATTATCACACCATATATAAACATTATATACAATGCGAAAGTAGAAGGCGTACATCCTTCTAGCCGAAGAAGACCAAGGCTCACCCACTATGACCAAATTGGTCGTGCTGTATCAGAGATGATGTCAAGAGCCCTAGGAATCGGCGATCGTGCATTAAAATAACTATTGATATTAAAGAGTTAATAGATTCAGGCGTTACTTTGCGATAGTCAAATTTACAGGCAATTTGATCTAAACTACTTTGTGTGCTTCCGCTCCCGATTAGTTCATACGAATTACTGCCGGCCGGCACCCACCCACTACCGTTAGTAGATGCATGCCGCCGCTGCCATGGGTGCTGCGGTCGCCTCTGCGAGTGTTCGCCATCTGAAATGTGAACCGCATGCACCCGCCACCGTCGCTGCCCTGGGTTCTCCGGTCGTCTCTGCGACAAGTGTCTCGCCTCTCCACGAGGCATATCCAGGCGTTGTAGATGTCAGTCGTTAGACGAATCCTATGTGCATATGTATTCGTAGCACATTTCAGATGGCGAACACTCGCAGAGCCGATCTACTAACGGTAGTGGGTGGGTGCCGGCCGGCAGTAGTTTGCATGAACTAATCGGGAATGGAAGCACACAAAGTAGTTTAGATCAAATTGCCTGATATCAAAGAAGCGAGTAAGATGTGTAAGAACCGCTTCTTATGGCGCTCGGTTCTCTGCCTACACCGCAGGGACCTGGCGTGAAGATATACATTCATGTCCGACTATCTCTCTATTACATCGCTCAATCAAATTGATTTATTTCGAGTCATCCGACTGTTTCCATTATTTCGCCCGATTTTTAAATATCTACGAGACATCACTGACAAACATCTTATCACCTATATTTATAAGTCACTCGTGCAATCAACCCTACTTTATTGTATACCTATTTGGGGAAACTCGTGCAAAACAAAATTTATAAATCTGGAGCGTGCACAGAGAACCATCCTCAAAGTAATGTTAAAAAAGAAAAGACTATTTGACACAGAGAAACTCTACACCGAAGCAAGCGTCCTGACTGTCAGAAAACTTTATATACTACGATGCACTCTCAAAACCCATATAAAGCTGAAAATTGACCCAGTAAAACTAAAAAAGCGAAATCAATATTCTGTGATAGATTACAACCCCTGTCGCACACAATTTGCATTTAAACAATTTGCGTATCAATCCAAGAGATTGTATAATAAGATAAATCGAGTCTTGAAAATGTATACTTTATCCTTAGCTCAATGCAAAAAGACAGTATCCGCTTTTCTGTCACAATTAACTTATCAACAAACTGAAGAACTCGTAAGAAGTATTACCTAAATGTACAACTAACCACTTACTTATATCTTACTTAATAAAATAAAATAAAATAAAAAATTGTTATTTCAGATAATTTGAAATCCATACAAAATAATTAGTGCAGTTTAAAATTACATTACATAAATTAAATTAAAGAGAGAACATTACTTCATATTGCAAATTCCTACGTAGGTTGTGACACACCACTCACACCACACTTATACACACACTCAAATCACACAAAATAACATTTCTGCACACTCTATCATATTCTTCCTTACAATGAGTCGTACACCCAGAAACACAGAATATATAATAACAGTAAATTAAAATTAAAGTTCTAAATTATTAATTATCACAAATCATAATGTACCACGGCGAAGAGGGTCTCTTCTAATACAGGTTTTATAACTTAACAGAAGAGATCCCAAACCATGTAACTAAAACTTGTAATAAGTAATAAAATATTATGTATTTTTTTTTTGATTCAATTTGTTTGTTTTCCTGAATCTGACTATTTCCATTATTTCACCCAATTTAATTCATTTTTTCCCCCGGATCCAGTAAATGCATTTGACCGGATTGGATTATTTCCGTCAAATCTTGAACATAAAGGTATTGACATGTGATAAATGCTAAATGTGATGTTGATACTCGTTGCTAGTACGTAGTGTTGCAGATCCGATGTGATCTAAACATTACACAATCTGTCATATTGACAAACACACAGTCATGAATTACCAAACAATGCCCTTTATTGTGTTTATCGATATGCGACATAAATATTTATAGCAATTTGCTTCACGATGCCACGTGGGTAAACATACTTAATATGCTATGAAAACACACGTATATATATTTATACCAATGTTCATCGCTTAGATTCAAACACAGGACAAGCATTTGTGTGCCTGAGCATGTCTGTTTGTCGTGGTCTGAGATAGGGCACATCAAAGCAGCCCATCTGGAGAAGTATCTCCGTCTCACAGAAAACCGCAGCATTGTGTTTGTGATTCTGCGTGTGAGTGAGCATATCTATGTGTGTGCATGAACATATCTGGGTGTTTTTAAGAGAGGTAGAGCGCATCAAAACAGCCCGTCGGGGGAAGCACCTCTACGCCACAGAAAACCGCAGCCAAAATAAGAACTCCCTAGAGGGTTGTTGTGTTCCTGCGTGTGAGTGAGGTCACCAATAAGCTCCTAATCAGTTGCTGTGTAAGCAGCAGAGGAGGCATTGCGCGAGTTATACTTAATATATTACAAGCGTTAATAGGCTAACTGCTTTACATCAGGTAGGCCGAATGCGTGTATGCCTTCCAATGTTGTATAAAAGTAAAATGTTTATGCACGCAAATGTTTGTCCTGTGCGGGAGTCGAACCCGCGAGCGTTGGTGAAGAAGCACCGTTATAACTACGCCACTAAGCTCGTGTCATTTAAGTAACTACTTTCACTATTAATTAAACAACTTCACTATTAATTAAACAAATTCACTATTAATTTAAAAAACTTCACTATTAATTAAGAGAAACATACCTGTATTATTGTTCCGTCGCTATGCAAGACTCTATGAAGCCACAGGTGAAGGGTATTGCTGCTGACATTTGATGTGGAGGCAAAGGGACCCGACAGCTTGAGCAACACCTCTATCCTGTTGCCGTTTTCGGGCAGCTCATATTCTGAAAACATATACATAAATACATGAGGATGTAGGGATCAAGGAAGACCAATACTTACCTACCATGAAAATGTTAACAATTTCTTATCAGAAGGTGATGCCATTTTGTCAGTTACTGCGTACTAATAACGCTGAATTTAAGACCAATTCCAAAAAACGCTCAATACAGGCACTGAAGAACCATATTTATGTTTTTTTAGACATATCTTGTATTTATTATCTATGTACAAGTAAAAAAAAATTTAATTATTTATTGATGTGGCCACATATAGTAATAATCAAAACTATGACTAATTCTACATCTATACAGATAAATAAAATTGGAGTGTCTGTTTGTAATATTAAAATAACCGCTTTTTACTAAATGCATATGGATATATACATGGTACATATACCAAAATGAATATTTTTACAATTTTTGTCTGTCTGTTTGTTCGGCTAATCTCTGAAACGGCTGGACCGATTTTGACGGGATTTTCAAGCGCTGCTCAAGGTAGCGCCCTATGTTTAGCAGTGGACGTCCTTCCGCTAAAATAATTATGACATTAACACAACATAGTAAAACGTACATTTTGCCACCTCACGTGGGAGTGATAGCCCAGTGGATAAGGAACCGGACTATTGACCTACTGGTCCCCCGTTCGAATCCTGGTGGGGGCATGTACCACTAAATACATCGTGAGAAAACCCACACGTCCAAGAAATTACCTATATTTCGAAATACGTGTGACCTAACCTAAGATAGACATGATTTTCCCTCTGTGTTGTGGTGGTCTGCAGCAGTGGTGGACGGCAGTCGCTCCGTGTAAAAATCTGTTCTTCTGCAAATCCTTAGTCTTAGGTAGCGGACCCCGCCAATCCTAATGGATAGGAAACGGGATAACGCGAAGTAGAAGTGGTGTCCTAATTATCAATCTGTTTGATAGCTATCGTACGAACATTTATACATATATATAGCGCAATGCAAACGCGCGATTGCCATGCTAAATCAGTGTCTTCGCCAAATCCTTGGGCTCAGGTAGTCAGGCTTGGGCTCACGAATCTCAATGGATTAAGAAATAAACAAGGCGAGTTACATAACTGGTCAGGAACACCGTTCCTATATAAAATCTACATGTTTGTCTGTGTGTGTGTCTGTGTGTGCGTGTGTCTGTCGCTTTTTTTCGAATATTCGAATTATGACTTCAGATTCGGATTCAGCATAAAAAAGTAGAATAGGAATGTTCACGAACACCGTTCCTATCTCTTAAGGAACATGGTAAAAAGGCCGACAAAGTAAAAAAAAAAATTGATATGTTATATAATTGACAAGCCAGCTGTTCCTCTGGCAATGCAAGCTTGCGCATTCTCAACTGGATTTTTTTTTGTGATCTTTACTCGAGGCAAGCGTGTATCGTGGACAGAAGAAGAAGTGAAACGTACCTTTTATTTCTCCAGGAGTTACAGCTGTGTGCAATACTGTACTAGAACTCTCCATATTCAATATAAGCGATACCGTTAGCAATACCCAGCTCAATACTAGTACAGACAGCTTGAACACCCGAGCTATTCTGAGAACCTGAAAGTTGAATTTATGAAAATGATCAATTACAAAATAAATGATAAATGCAGGATGAAAGAATGACCAAGCAGTTATACAATGCAAACGTGGAAGGATGTAGGAGCCGAAGAAGGCCAAGACTTACCTACTATGACCAAATTGGTCATGTTGTTTCAGAAGGTGATGTCAGGAGCTCTAGAAACCGGCGAGCGTGCATGAGAAGAGCAATGAATGTTAAAGAAGCGAGTGAGGTGTGTAAGGATCGAGTCACGTGACGCTCGGTTGTCTCTGCCTACCCCGCAAGGGGTTTGGCGTGAAGTTATAGATAGATAGACGAAGTAAATTAAGAGTGGTAATTTTATACAGTGTCGGGAAGCACACAAGCATACTGCCCGTCTGATGTTAAATGGTTACCGCTATGAACTCTTGCCATACCTACAGTATCATTTGCGCGATGCTACTAACACAGTGACTCCTTAGAAAGTTACTAGTGAATTCATTCAACGCTTGTGGGTTCGATTCCCACACAAGACAAACATTTGTGTGCATGAACATGTCTTTTTGTCTTGGTTTGGATGTTTTAAGAGAGGTAGGACGTATCAAAGCAGCCCGTCTGGGGAAGTACCTCCACCTCACAGAAAACCGCAGCCAAATAACAACCCTCTAGAGGGTTGTTGTGTTCCTGCGTGTGAGTGAGGTCACCAGTAAGCTTCTAAGGAGTTGCTGCGTAAGCAGCAGAGGAGGCATCGCGCGAGTGATATATGTTACAAGCGTTAATAGGCAACGGTAACTGCTTTACATCAGGTGGACCGTATGCTTGTATGCCTCCCGACGTTGTATAAAAAAAAAGCATTAGGTAACGAGCTGCCATCTTCTATGTGTATGGGATATGATAAATAGAATTACAAATTCATAAGCGAGATAGCATGTTCTCTATACTAACTATATACAGCGAAAGAATTTGTATGTTTGAACACACCAATCTCCGGACTACTAGTAGGATTAGTAAAATTCTTTTTGCATTCGATGGTCCAATTCCTGAAGAAGGTTATAAGCTATTCGACATTACGATACGATCCTTAGAAGCCGAGAAAAAAGGAAGAAAATATGAAGAAGCAGTTCCAACGCGATGCCAGGATGCTGTCGAAGGAAGTCGCGGTGCTAAGCTAGTCTTACGGTATATTATAGCTGTGAATGTAACGGCATTCGTTATGTCTTTTTTTAATGAACCCCATGCTGCAGACCCTTGGAAATAGGAGATCAACTTACTTGATTTTTACGTTTTTGATCGATTATTTTGTCACCGTTCTCTTCTGTTGATTTTATTAACCTGAAAATAATAAAATAACGTTATGAAAGGTACAGTATTTTTTTGAAGTGATAACTTCTTATGGGAGGGCAAACCGCTTCGTTACGTAACGCGTTACGGCGCCAGTCTGTCTGGCTTCCCTTTCTCTCACGCATACGGCAGCGGTAAGCAGGCTCAAATTGTATCTAAGAATAAAATATACACACATCAAAAGTGTCTAGGGATCAAGCATTTTTATGCGGATTTCTTGAGATTGAGATGTGGCTTTGTAATAAATTTATGATTTTATAAATTTATATGGATCCTTTTTGGTGCATTTCATAATTTGAAACAGGAACTGTCAATCAAATTCGAGTAAAAGATGAAAATCAGCTGTCAATATTTTCCCTATAAAAACATACAACGCATTGAAGACATTATTAGTGCTACTGTTTCCCTACTACTGATTAAAACCAACGTTATTATGGAGCGGCGACGTCATTTAAGCAGGGAAGAAATGCTCAGAGCCGTGGGAATGATAGAAGCTGGTTCCCGGCAACGTACTGTGGCTTTAGCTCTGAATACAAGTCAGAGTGTTATCAGTCGACTTTGGACACGTTACCGAAGCACTAGTACCGTGGCTGAGCGCCATGGAGGACGGTATCGCTGCACCACACGGAGACAAGACCGATACATTCAAATCACAACTCGAAGAGCTCCAACAATAACCGCCATGATGTTAGCCGTGACGCTTCATCACTCTTCAGGGAACTTAATTAGTGACCAAACAGTCAGAAACCGCTTGCATGAAGTGAACCTTCATTCCCGAAGACCGCTAAGGGTACCACCTATAGCAATGCACAATCGTAGGATTCGATATCAATGGGCTCTTGAACACAGAAATTGTGCAGAAGAACAATGGCGTTTCGTGTGCTTTTCTGATGAGTCTCGTTTTGGTATGAGACCGGATACAAGACGTATACGACACTGGAGAACCCCTGGACGCCAACAGCGATTAAAATCCTGCCAGGAAGTCCATCCTTATAGTGGTGGAACCATCATGGTATGGGCGGGTATTTGGATCGGCGGAAGAACTGAGTTGATTTGGATCAGAGGCAACCTCAACGCTCAAATTTATGCTGAGACGATTGTATCAGACGTCATCGTTCCTCTACAAGTGCAAATCGGTCCCTTATTTCAGTTAATGCATGATAATGCACGACCGCACACCGCAAGAGTTGTAAGACAGACTCTCGCCGCAGCTAACATCAATGTCATGCCCTGGCCTGCTCAGTCGCCAGACTTGAACCCGATTGAGCATGCATGGGATATGCTACAGAGAAGAGCTCTGCCGAATATGGAGGGTATCCAGTCGCAAGAAGACCTTTTTTTGTTGTTGCAACGAACATGGGCGGCTATTCCACAGCGTGATTTGGATGAACTCATTTTGAGTATGCCAAACCGATGTTCTTATGTTGTTAGTGTTCGCGGTAGAAACACGGATTATTAATTGTTTAAGTTACCCAATAAAATTTTAAAGAAAACTGTTATTTCAGTCTTTTTTTCGAACTTTAATGTTAGTGGTTCAAATGTCAAAAATCCCTTTATTATGAAAATGGCAAATTTCTTTATTAATGCAAAGGTGACTTGGTTTATCGTTACTGTAGACAAACGAAAACACTTTATTTGATGAATCCTTAAAGAAAATTTTAATTAATATCAATCAAGAGAAAAGTTATTGCAAAAATATATGTTGATCCCTAGACACTTTTGATGTGTGTATTTTATAATCAATAAAAGATTTTATTAATAAATAACCTTTCCTTAGATTATCATATTAATATACATAAAATTTAAGTAATAACCTAAGCTTTTCTCAAGTTACAAATTACTTAACAAGTAATTAGGCTCACTTCTTTAACATTCACAGCTCTTTTATTGTACACAGGCCGATTCCTAGGGCTCCTGACACCATCGTCTGATAATACATTTTTATTTATTTTATTTTATTCGGAGAATATACAGTCTGAAATAATAACAACAAAACAAAACTAATTAGAAAACTAGTACATAAACATGATCAATTAGGTCGTGGTAGGTATGTCTAGGCCTTCCTCGGCTACTATATCCCTCCACTTTCGTGTTGTAGGTATATCTGTTTCGTCATTCTATTATCCCGTATTCTTTCAACATGCCCGCACTTCCTTATCTTAACACGGATCTTTCAGACAGACTCTCCTTACATCATCGTTGCAAACGCGGTCAGTGAGAGTTACGCCACAATTTTGCGCAATGCTTGCATCTCAACCGTTTTCTAATTCTATGCTATGCCTATGTTCTATCTATTTATAACTTCACGCCAAATCCCTTGCGGGGTACGCAGAGAGAACCAAGGGCTACGTGACTCGATCCTTACATACCTCACTCGCTTCTTTAACATTCATTGCTCTTCTCATGTACGCTCGCCGGTTTTTAGGGCTCCTGATATCACCTTCTTTCTCATAGAACATGACCAATTTGATCATGGTAGGTAAGTATTGGCCTTCCTCGGCTCCTACATCCTTCCACTTTTGCATTGTATATCTGCTTCGATATTCTTTCATCCTGTATTCTTTTTACATGTCCGAACAATTCAGACCGAAAGTACACAGAACAAGAAACAGAGTTGCTGTTTCTAACATCATCATTCATCATACGGTCTACAAGTGCATACTTCTCTTAAAAACACCTAGGCCAAGACAAACAGACATGTTAATGCACCCAAATATTTGCCTTGTGTGGGAATCGAACCCACGACCTCTGGTTTGACACCAGCAGCGTTATTAACCACTGCGCCACCGACCTCATCAAAAGTGAAGTAAAATAAGGTGATGAAGTACTATATAGTTTTTTACCTACTCCCTCCATGTTTGTCGCGATTCTGGTCGTTTCTCTCATCAACAGAAACTTCTGGTATTTTCTTGACAAAAATTGGACTGTCTTCTGCTCCTGGGTCCAATTTGCCTGCAAAATGTAAAATGTTCTTTAAAATACATGAATATATCGTTACATATTGAATGGGGGAACCAATCCATTTAATGCTTAAAGAATTTAAATATACCTTGCAGATAGATTTTTTTAATACCACTAAGGTGACAATCAAGCTTACGGCCTGCCTGATGGTAAACAATCACCGTAGCCTATGGACATTCTAAAAACCTCTTCACGCATTTCTTGTAGAGTTCCATGCTGTAGTCCCTCGGAAAAACATCGGCTGGAAGCTTATTCCACAGCTTGAGAGTTCTCGGAAGAAAACTTCTCTGGAACCGCACAGTACGCGACCATTGCGGTTCCAGCGTGTGAGGGTGCCGGCGAGTGCGGTTATAAAATGTATCTGTCGGCATCATTTCGAATAATTCTTCAGAACACAACCCGTTGTACAATCGGTATAACACAAAAAGGAAATGTAAAAAGTAGGATAATTTCAAAGAAACATTCTAAGTTATCGAATTCACACAGATCAAAAAGTGAAGCAGAATCATAATATTTATAAATATTATGTATTATTCGTCGGTGTTGAAATAAGAAGAGGCATGCTCCGTTGGTTCGGACATGTAGAAATAATGCAGAATGAAAGAATGACGAAGCAGATATACAATGCAAAAGTTGATGGATATAGGAGCCGAGGAAAGCCAAGACTTACCTACCATGACTAAATTGGTCGTGTTCTATCAGAAGGTGACGTCAGGAGGTCTAGAAACCGGGAGCGTGCATGAAAAGAGCAATGAATGTTAAAGAAGCGAGTGAGGTATGTAAGGATCGAGTCACGTGGTGCTCGGTTCTCTCTGCCTACCCCGCAAGGGATTTGGCGTGAAGTTATAGATAGATAGATAAATATTATGTATATAAAAAATACATTTACAGTTTAAAACCTTGGAGCAGTGACAGACCAGTGGATAAGGAACCGGGCTATTGAGCAACAGGTCCCCGGTTCGAATCGAAGGAAAACATCGTGAGGAAACACACACGTGCAACATATATTTCGATTGACGTGTGACCTAACCGTCCTAACCCTAAGATGTTTTTATATTTATAGATACGTCGTACACGCTCTAGAATGGCAATACGAAAGTAAGGTAATTGCCCAACTCGCATTCAGTTGGTCACGCTTTCGCATTGCGTCTATACGTATTTCGCCACAAAGCATAAATGTCGATATATATTCATCTCTTTCTAACGACACGTATGTAAATTGTATGTAATAATATGTATGTATCATTTGTCTCTTTGTTAGAGCAAAGTGTCATAATAAATAACCGTACTTAGATATAGTACTAGTTGCGCCATTTTAAAATACAATAATGTACTATAATCTAAGTAAATTGTAGAATCAGTCAACTGTAGACACAGTTGACTGATTCTACAATTTACTACACAGTCTAAAGTCTACAGTTGACTGATTTTATAATTCAATACCAAGTCTAAAGTTAACAATTGACTGATTCTACAATTTTATACCAGGTCGAAAGTCTGTTGACTGATTCTACAATGCACTACTAAATGTAAAGCCTATACTATTGACCGTTCTACAATTCACTACATACCAAGACTAAAAACTACAGCAGACTGATTCTACAATTCGCTATCAAGTCTAAAGTGTACAGTTGACTGATTCTGTAAAAGCACAATTATTTCTTCTCTACCGCCAATAAAACCAGACGTCATGTTTACTATTGTACATAATGCACAAAAATGAAAATAGACTGTGCTTAAGGTCACGCGACAGAAGTGAAAACTTTATCACGGCGCGGCGAGGTTAATAATATAAAATATATCATTTTTTTATGTACTATATTATTATATAGTAATAACATTGACGTCACCGTTGTTTGCCGAGCGAGTATAGTAGTGTTGACTATATCTCTCTGGCTCCTTTAGTCGACTTAAGCCGACTTTACTCGAGCGAGAGTTGCATAGCCGAGCGTGACAGCTTAGTCTTATTTGGTCTTATTCAATACCCACAAAATGCTAAGCGCACCTAAACAAGTTTTTACTTCAAAAATCCTGATGGATTGTTGCTATAAGCCTTACATTGGCTGTATGCTTGTTTGCCTGTCAAGTAATAAAAACGGTACTAATGTTATTCCGATTTAATTGAACGTGACATATAAACAATTATAAGTACAATAAAAGCAATTCCTTATAGCAGGCCTTTAGAAAGAAAGAAAATGATCTCGTTAATGTTAATACTTGCACTTGTACAGATTCCACAATTTTATTTAATAATTATTTTTCCGACCGGTTTTTTTTTAATATATATATATATATATGATGAACAACATTAGTTACAGATTCAAAAAAGAAGGTAAAAAATACTAGCTCTTTAAACTATGTTAAATCATCATTTAAAGTATTTTAGAGTTAACAGTACTTACATATAATAATACAAAGTATATTTCCTGTATTGATATTTTAATGAAGGAGGAAAATCCATTGCATTAATAATTAATTTAACAACAGCATAATAAATGATAAAAATTGCTATCAGCGCATAAAAACATTATTATACTGCGTCCATTTTAATAAGCAACTTTTGTCAGATCATTCTATCTCTTTTATGAGATACGCAACACTTGATAGGTAGGGCCTGTACCTGTCTTTTTCTGTCTCCTTAAAATGATTACCTGTCAAAAGTTTAATTATAAGATGAACACTGTATAGGTATGGACTATTTAAGCTAACTTATGTAAGCGAAAGTTGGTTATGGCAGAGACCATGATAGTAGGATAAATGCAGTCGTGCGTTGCGCAAAATTTGTGACGTAACAAGAGTGTTCACAATTGACATAAGAAGAGTCATGCTCCGTTGGTTCGGGCGTGTAGAAAGAATGCAGGAAGAAAAAAATCACGAAACAGATTGACAACTCGAAAGTAGAAGGATGTAGGAGCCGAGGAAGGCCAAGACTTGCCTACTGTGACCAAATCGATAGTGTTTTATCAGAAGACAGGAGCCTTAAAAACCGGCGAGCATGCATAAGAAGAGCTGTGAATGTTAAAAAATCGGCCAAGTGCGAGTCGGACTCGCGCATTAAGGGTTCCGTACCATTATCTATAAAAACGGCAAAAAAAAAAATCACGTTTGTTGTATGGGAGTCCCCCTTAAATATGTGTTTTATTTTAATTTATTTATTTATTCTTAAAGTGAATGTATAACTAAATATTCTGTGAATAATTCAAGCGTCTACCTGTTGCCGTTATCAATATCGAGCAAAAATGAGCAAAGAAATTACGTTTGTTGTATGGGAGCCCCCTTAAATATTTATTTTATTCTATTTTTTAGTATTTGTTGTTATAGCGGCAATAGAAATACATCACCTGTGAAAATTTCAACTGTCTAACTATCACGGTTCATGAGATACAGCCTGGTGACAGACGGACGGACGGACGGACGGACAGCGGAGTCTCAGTAATAGGGTTCCGTTTTACCCTTTGGGTACGGAACCCTAAAAAGCAAATGCGGTGTGTAAGGATCGAGTCATGTCACGGTTCACTCTGCCTACCCCGTTAGGAATTTGGCGTGAAGTTATAGATAGATTTACTTATATTTAATTACAAATATGTTGCGATATTTATTTTTATTTCTTCAGATTTTTTTTTTATACTACGTCGGGAGGCATACAAGCATACGGCCCACCTGATGTAAAGCGGGTACCGTAGCCTATTAACATATTAATTTAGACCACCACAACACAGAGAGAAAACCAGATCATTGTTAGGTTAGGTTACACATCTTTTAATATAGAAATATAGCTTCATGAACGTGTGGGTTTCCTCACGATGTTTTCCTTTTCACGCCAAGCAAGTTCGTGTTTTCGGATTTGTGTACATACATAAACACGAATTTAGTGATACATGCCTCATGCCATGTCAGGATTCGAACCGGGGAGTAGGTGGTCAACAGGCCGGTTCCTTATCCACTGGGCTATCACTGCTGTCAATTAAGAGAGGTAGGGCGCATCAAAGCAGCCCGTCTGGGCAAGTACCACTACCTCACAGAAAACAACAGCCAAATAACAACTCCCTAAAGGGTTGTTGTGTTCCTGCGTGTGAGTGAGGCCACCAGTAAGCTCTCAAGGAGTTGCTGTGTAAGCAGTAGAGGAGGCATCGCGCGAGTGATAATTAATATATCGCAAGCGTTAATAGGCTACGGTAACCGCTTTACATCAGGTGGGCCGTATGCTTGTATGCCTCCCGACGTTGTATAAAAAAATCAGTTCTTTAAGGCAATAGGTTGTAGAAAAAATTATATAATTCAATATGTAAGCTATTCTTCGTAGTAGAAAATGGAGATACCGATAAAAATATTACTTTTCATGACAAAGTTATACAAAAATAGGCATCAGTAGAAAAGTAAGGTCTTTATTCAGAGGATAAGTTTAACGTAATACCACAACGTTCTATCAACGTATGGTATTTGAAAGAGAAGAATCCAGAACTAATGTAAGGATTACGGTTTATGATGAAGTGTTGGCACAAGTGGATGAGATATCTTGGATGCGCTTTCATTAGGGATGGAAGGTACACCGCAGATGTGGAAAGACGAGTGAGTGCTGGGAATAGTGTGAATGGAGCGTTGGGAAAACTTCTTGGCAGTAAAAACCTGAGCCAGAAGGCGCAGCTGGCTATACACAATGCAGTGCTAGTCCCAAAGCTAATTTATAGAAGCGAGAGCTGGGTATGGCAGAAAGAGCATGAAAGTAGAATAAACGCGATCGAAATGCGAGCGCTGCGCAAAATTTGTGGCGTAAGGCTTGTAGACCGTATTCGCAATGATGATGTTAGAAACAGAGTTGGTCTGAAAGAGAGCGTCGGTGTTAAAATAAGAAAAGGCATGCTCCGTTGGTTCGGACATGTTGAAAAAATGACGAAGCAGATATACAATGCTAAAGTAGAAGGTTGTAGGAGCCGAGGAAGGCCATGACTTACCTACCATGACCAAATTGGTCGTGTTCTATCAGAAGGTGATGTCAGAAGCCCTAGGAACCGGCGAGCGTGCATGAGAAGAGCAATGAATGTTAAAGAAGCGAGTGAGATATGTAAGGATCGAGTCACGTGCTGTCCAATAAAACTTCAGAGATACTCACGACTTTATATTATTAAACTTCAATCATATTAATAAAAATCAAGTGTGACTATGAAGCACTCGTGTATGCATATTTACATGATATGTTTACCCGGATATAGATATCAGTGGAAGTTGTTACCACAATCATAACGACAGTTGCAAAGTAAAAAGTGTTATCTGCGAAATAAGAACTTTACGGGAGAGTGCATAGAAAAAATATTTGTGTTATTTTACGCGTGCGAAGTAAAAATGGCTATTTCCAAAATAGTAACTCTACAGGAGAGCGTGTATAAAGAATATTTGTGTTATTTTACACGTGCGAAGTAAATAGGGCTATTTCCAAAATAGTAACTCTACAGGAGAGCGTGTATAAAGAATATTGGTGTTATTTTACACGTGCGAAGTAAATAGGGCTATTTCCAAAATAGTAACTCTACAGGAGAGCGTGTATAAAGAATATTTGTGTTATTTTACGGGTGCGAAGTAAATAGGGTTATTCTGAAATAGTAACTCTACAGGAGAGCGTGTATAAAGAATAATTGTGTTATTTTACGCTTGCGAAGTAAATAGGGCTATTTCCAAAATAGTAACTCTACAGGAGAGCGTCTATAAAGAATATTTGTGTTATTTTACGGGTGCGAAGTAAATAGGGTTATTTCTGAAATAGTAACTCTACAGGAGAGTGTGTATAAAGAATATTTGTGTTATTTTACGCGTGCGAAGTAAATAGGGCTATTTCCAAAATAGTAACTCTACAGGAGAGCGTGTATAAAGAATATTTGTGTTATTTTACGCTTGCGAAGTAAATAGTGCTATTTCCAAAATAGTAACTGTACAGGAGAGCGTGTATAAAGAGTATATGTGTTATTTTACGGCTGCGAAGTAAATAGGGCTATTTCCAAAATAGTAACTCTACAGGAGAGCGTGTATAAAAAATATTTGTGTTATTATTATTATTATTTATTGCACATAAATATACAAAATAATCTTTGTTACAAGTTTTGTGTACAAAGGTGAGCTTATCTCTTTAAGAGATTTCTTCCAGCCAACCCCAATGGTCGTAAACAAAATATATGTGCTAACAAGCATCAATAAAATCAGTTACACTATTATACAGTTAAAATACTTCTGTAAAAATACATTTTACATATACACGCATTCATACACATATACACATACATACATATTCATATTTTACGGATGCGAAGTAAAAAGGGCTATTTCCAAAATAGTAACTAACTAACATTTTCAAATAATTAACGAATTTGCCTGTAAATGGAAGCGCGTGTCAACTGACTGACGATGTTTTGTGTGTAAACATATGCGCCCCCGGGACAAACGTTTATGTTGGAGGCACTCCGCCCCGCGACAAAAGGGTGTGATAAGAGCGACATATAAATTAGGTGGAAAAGCTTCCCTGTGAACTTTTTTTATTTTTTTTAACAATGTCGGGAGTCATGCAAGCATACGGTCCACCTGATGTAAAGCAGTTACCGTAGCCTATTAACGCGTGTTATATTGAGTATCATTCGCGCGATGCCTCCTCTTCTGCTTACACAGCAACTCCTTAGGAGCTAACTGGTGACCTCACTCACACACAGGGACACAACAACCCTCTAGGGAGTTGTTATTTGTCTGCGGTTTTCTGTGAGGTGGAGGTACTTCCCCAGACGGGCTGCTTTGATGCGCCCTACCTCTCTTAAAACTTCCATACCAAGACAAGCAGACATGTTCATGCACACAAACGTTTGTCTTTTGTGGGAATCGAACCCACGAGCGTTGGTGTCAAAGTCGCGTCTTTCACGACTGAGCCACCGAGCTCAAAACTGTTTCAGGTAATTAACATCCTAACTGTTGCGTCGCAGTTCAATCTCGTAAATGTACTTTATGTGCATCAGAATATCCACCAATTTAAGAAAATGTGCCATTTCCACGATACATATTAGAAATAAAAATAATATTGTGACTCCAGCAGTACGGTTACGTAAAGCGCAGAATTCGTTTATAGGTCTCAGTGTGTGATTTTATAATATAATTGCTGGACGCGTTCTAAATCATTCGAATTAAAAGATTATGTCAAAAGGACATTAATGATAAAAGCCTTGAAACGCTGGAGTTCATATGAAACTGATAATGATTTTATATTGTACTATTATTTGGTATATTAGTGCATATAACAATTTAAAAGTGCTTGATTTGAATAAAAAATATTTGAATTTAAAGTGAAATTTGTAAAGTTATGAATGAAAATTAATAGAAACATTTGCGAAAAAAAAACATGTAAAATCTTGTGTATGATAATGATAATGCAATGGGCAGAAAATTGTTAATATTGTAGTTGGCAATGATGACTAGTGAGTGCTGGGAATAGTGTGAATGGAGCGTTGGGAAAACTTAAGTAAAAGCTTGAGCCAGAAGGCACAACTCACTATACACAACGCTAACTTATGAAAGCAAGAGCTGGGTGCGGAAGAGTGAGCATGAAAGTGGGATAAACGCCGTCGAAGGGACTTCTTCCCGCGCTTTTGACGAGTGACATTGTTGTTATACTTGAAATTTTTACAATTCAGTATAAAATTAGTTTTGTGTGACAATTTTGATAGTATTTTGTAACATAAGTGCTAGTGAAATAATACAGTAATGAAAAAACTCAAATATAACACGTGTATGTACTTTTTGGAAGACGTGAATAAGTCATCAAGAACACCTTGTAAAAATCACTATCGTTTTACGAGTGGTATTTAAACTGGGTTGATTGGGTCTAGGTACCCTTCCCAAATATTTTTTCAGCACAGTTCCTGAAGCTGGAACAGAGAATTAAGATTTATAAATGGTTCTAAACTGAAGACTTTGACACTGGCATAAAGTAGCAACACTATTGCCATATATGTATAAAAAAAAAAACGCCGTCGAAATGCTCATAATTTGTGACGTAACACTTGTAGACCGTATTCGCAATGATGATAGAGTTGGTCTGAAAGAGTGCGTCGGTGTTAAAATAAGATGAGGCATACTCCGTTCGGACCGTAGAATGCGGGAAGATAGAATTATAAAACAGATATATGATGCAAAAATAGAAGGATGTGGGAGCCGAAGAAGGCACAAGACTTCTGAATCTACCGTGACCAAATTGATCGTATTTTATCAGAAGGTGATATCAGGAGCATTAGAAACCGGCGAGCATGCAAGAGCTATGAATGATAAAGAAGCGATTGAAGTTTGCAATCGAGTCATGTGGCATTCGTTTCTCTCTTTCTAGTTGCCTTTTTATCCTTTGCACCCGTCGATAAAGCGGTATGGAAAAAGTCAATAGAAAGTTACTGAGAGACACGAAGAAAAGAAAGTTGTCCTTACGACCGCTCTGTTTCCGCTTCTACCAGTAAATTATATCTTAGGGTGACACTATATATCGGATATCATTGCAACAGTCCCTATCATGACTTACATTCTGTGTACTAAGTATCGGGAATTTGTCAATAAAACAAAAAATACAAATTATTCATCTAAATTTATTTTATCGCCTTCAAAGTAGGCCCCATCGCTTGCAATACAACATCTCCACCGCTTCACCCAGTCTTCCATACATTTTTCATAGGCTATTTGCGGTATGGCCTTTAGCTCATTCAGCGAATTTTCTTTTATGGCTTCTATCGACTCAAAACGTTTTCCTCGAAGTGGTAATTTTAACTTGGGAAATAAAAAAAAGTCAGACGGAGCCATATCAGGTGAATACGGTGCTTGGTCGAGAACTTTTGTTGAATTTTTCGCTAAAAACTCTTTCACTATAATGGCTGTGTGTGATGGTGCATTATCATGGTGCAGCATCCATGAGTTGTGTTGCCACAAATCTGGACGTTTTCGGCGGATACTCTCACGCAAACGCTTCATGACGCCTAAATAATATTCTTTATTCACTGTTTCTCCCTCTGGAAGGAATTCGGAGTGAACCACACCACGGTAGTCAAAAAAAACTGTCAGCATCACCTTGATTTTGGAGCGACTTTGCCGCGGTTTTTTGGGTTTCGGCTCGTTTTCGAGACGCCATTCTGAAGACTGTTGGCTTGTTTGCATGTCGTACTCATAAACCCATGTCTCGTCGCCAGTTATTATACGTTTCATAAAGGTCGGATCCGTAGAAGCTCGGGAAACCATGTCTTCAGCGACATGCTTTCGCTGCGCTTTTTGAACAAAATTGAGCTCTTTTGGAACTAGTCGAGCGGCGACGCGTTTCATGCCTAAAATGTCAATGAGAATGTTGTGGACGGACTTAAAAGATATGTTCACCTCACTAGCCAACTCTCTCAGACTCATACGTCGATTTTCGAGCACTAGCTTCTTGATTCTGTCGATGTTTTCTCTGGTCGTAGCGGTTGAAGGTCTACCAGAACGAGGCAAGTCTACTACTACTTCTCGGCCTTCTTTAAAAGCCTTATACCATTCATAAGCCCTTGTTTTCGATATACACGATTCGCCGTAGGTATTTCGCAACATTTTTAGTGATTCACCACATGAAATATCATTTGAAACACAAAATTTAAGGCACACTCTTTGTTCAACAATATTTTCCATTGTAAAAATCGCCGAGGACTCAAAACTATGACCAACAAAAAGTGTAGTTTAAAACAAATTAAATGACAGATCCCGCTCAAATTTTGCGCGCTAAATCAGTACAGTGCTACCAACATGCAGTAAAAAAATTAGAACGACCTCTTTTACGCGGGTCTTTTTATTGACATATTCCCGATACTTTTTACACAGAGTAGTATTTCAAAAATTACTATATGTAATGGTATCTATTAAATCGCCGAGCTCATGGCGTAGCGGTTAATAACGCATCTTTACTATCTACGCTCGTGGATTCGATTCACGGCACAAACATTTGACTTCACGAACATGTCTGTTTGTCTTGGTCTGGGTTTTTCTGGGAGAGGTTGGGCGCATCACAGCAGGCTGTCTAGGTAGTACCTTCACCTCACAGAATCCTGGTTCCTATGCTAACTTATGGGAGTGAGAGCTGGGTATGAGAGAAAGCATGAAAGTAGGATAAACGCGGTGGAAATAGTATTGCCCCAAATATGTGGCGAAATGCTTGTAGACTGCGTTCATAATATTATGATGATAGAAACGGAGTTTGT
The DNA here is from genome assembly GCA_947507595.1 of Pyralis farinalis. Classification (NCBI taxonomy): domain Eukaryota; kingdom Metazoa; phylum Arthropoda; class Insecta; order Lepidoptera; family Pyralidae; genus Pyralis; species Pyralis farinalis. The sequence continues at coordinate 8,769,220 of OX382263.1, forward strand.
CTGAAAGTAAGTGTCGGTGACGAAATAAGAAAAGACATGCTCAATTGTTTCTGACATGTACAAAGAATGCAAGAAGAAAGAATTACGAAACAGATATATAACACGAAAGTAGAAGTATGTAGGAGTGTTTTATCAGAAGGTGATTGTCAGGAGCCTTAGAAATCGGCAAGCGTGCATGAGAAGGGCTATGAATGTTAAAAAAGCAAGTGAGATGTGTAAGGGCCCAGTCATGTGGCGCTCGGGGCTCTCTGCCTACCCCGCAAGGGATTTGGCGTTAGGTTATAGATAGACAGATAGAGATCCGTTCCATTTATTTCATAGAATCTAGGGTTATCCGTTACTGCATCATCGATAAAGCGAAATGTATGATACAAAGAGTAGCATTGACGGTTCTTATCGTATTGATAATGTTTGTGAGAGGTATTGGTACTTTAAGACCAGGTGGTGGACTTTATCTATTCTCTATAAATTTACTTATATATAAAAGAAGAATCTTTAAATCTGACAACAACGCACATGCTAAAGTTAATAAATTTGATATTTAAATGTATTTGGCAATGACGTTAGCATCCGCCAAGATAAAAACAGTTACAATATAATGTTTGAAATGAAAACTTCTTCAGTATCGTTGTAATTGCAAAACTCGATGAAACGTAAAAGCGACAGTAAAAAGAGACAATCCCATACATCTATAGGACTTAACGTGCGAGCGAAAAAGAGATAAAAGTATCTGTAGGATTTAAAGTGCTAGTGAATTAGACAGAAGTATCTTTTTTATTTTGATTTAACCTACGAGAAAATGAGATAGAAGGCCATTACACGGTCCGAGCGTTGTAAGTGTGTTAGTACGTGCGCGCCTGCGTTTAAGAAGCTTGGGATAAGGCGTCATAACAACCGTGGTGCATAGTACACGTGCATTGTTTACATAAATATTTCAGTATTTTAATAAAAACATATTTCAAGCATGATCAATATCATAATTTTGGGGTTTACGCGTACGGGTACACTATGACTGCCAGCGCTTCCGGTTCTGCGCACGTCTGACGCGTCGGAGCTGCCTACTCCGCCACTCTGGTCCATCGCGCCTAGTTTTTTTGCTCTGCGCCTACCTCCACCTGCGGCGTGCCTACTGCAACTCCTCGGGAAAGCTACGTGTCTTATAGACAACTGTAGCGGAAACCGCAACCTCACTCACAATCCCCTAAATCTTATCACGCTAAACCCTTGTCGGTATGTACCATTTTTGTTTCTATTCCCTTCTCTTTTAAATACCGGCCCTTCTTGCTCCACGGGCGCTAACCCCTGCGACTGTTGAAAGAAGATGTGTTCGAACCGCGTGATAGTCCGTGGTCGTCACCAGTACTCCTTACACCGAAACAAATGGGAAATTAAGTTTTTGTTTAGACAGCCGTAAACTGAATAACTGAATACAGTCACAAAAAAGATGCTTATAGTCTAGGTATACCCTATGTATCTGAAATCTTGGACAACTTAATTGACGCAAATTTTTTATTTTTTTTATTTGTCATATTGCTGTCTTTGCCAAGAGAGGAAGTCAGTTCGAAAACTTTCTACTCTTACAAATTTCTTCTGATCAAATTCGTTGTGAGTTCCAAGGCAGCTGCAGTTTAACTCCCGGGACAGCAATGAACTTAACTGTTCATTGCCTTTTTGGTGGTTGCCGCTGTTAATTCTGGCTACACAGAAGATACAGTGGTGGGAATGAGTGGTGGGCCTGCCCCATTAAAATCCCTGCAGTGGGATGTGAGTAAGGGTGGATGTGGATAGTCTAACAGGAACTTTTACTTTTATGTGATACTAGCTGTAACCGCGACTTCGTCCGCGCGGAATAGTTTTTTAAAATTATTTATTTATATTAATAAAAATAAATAAAATTTCTAAAATAACTGTAGCTTAAGTTACTCCTTATTACATCAGCTACCTGCCAGTGAAAGTCCCGTCAAAATCGGTCCAGCCGTTTCAGAGATGGGTAATCTCTGAACAAACAGACCGACAAACAAAAATTGTAAAAAAAATATTTTGGTATATGTACCGTGTATACATCCATATGCATTTAATAAAAAGCGATTATTTTAATATTACAAACAGACACTCCAATTTTATTTATAGATAGAAGATCCGCTGAATTTATATTGCTGCTAGCTGTGTCTATTAAAACGGATATATTGTTGGCAGTTCTACGTAGCTCCAGTACGAGTATGTAATGTCCAGCGAGCAATATAGTCCTCATAATGAATTCCAGATTATTTCTGAATATATCTAATATTAGTAAGTATATTAAATAATACATGTTATCAATAAACACTTACCATGCTGTTGTTCGTACAGAGTCTTGAATGGCGCCAAAGAGGGGTCGAATCTGATCTCATCGGGCAAGTCCACCCATACCTCCAAGCTGCCGGGCGTCAGGTCACTGCTAGACACCATACAGTATTCACCATTTTTCTCACTTTTCTTATTATATTGATATTTTCTGAATATGTCCATTGTCATAAAGGTGGTAGCCTCATAACTCCAATTTCAGGCGATGTATTTGTTATTTTGGCTGATTTCAGGCAATTAATGCTGTTTATATATCACTATTGACTTTAGACTGCTTATGGCAATTGTCAGGGAATTATTGCGTTGATCTTTTCTTTTTGGTCTTTGTGGGCAAGTACATTTGCAAAACCTTTACGAGTCAATATAGTATATTACGTCAAGTCCTCGTATGCAGAGAGATCGCAATATGACTTAGTCTTTACACACTTCATTCGCTTCTAAAACATTTATAATTACAAGCATACGACCCACCTGATGTAAAGCAGTTACCGTAGCCTATTAACTCTTGCGATATATTAAGTATGACCCGCGCGATGCCTCCTCTGCTGCTTACACAGAAACTCCTTGGGAGCTTACTGGTGCTTACCTCACTCACACGCAGGAACACAACAACCCTCTAGGGAGTTGTTATTTGGCTGCGGTTTTCTGTGAGGCGGAGGTACTTCCCCATTCTCATGCACTATCGCTGGGGCTCCCGACATCAGCCTCTGATAGAACACGATCAATTTGTTGTGCTAGGTGACACAAGCCTTCCTCGGCTCCTACATACTACGACTAGCATGTTCAATATCTATTTCGTCATTCATTCCTACTTCATTTTTTCCTCCTCCGTCATTCGTCACTCAAACTATCCGATGAAGGTATTTATAATGTTTATGAAATAAATCATAACGAACGCATTGAAATTATTTGTTTTTGAGCAAAAATGTTACAGGAAATCTAAACTACTTTGTGCGCTTCCACTATCGATTAGTTCATGCGAACTACTGCCGGCCGGTACCCACCACCCACTGCCATTAGTAGATGCTTGCCGCCGCTGCCGGACTCCACGTAACTGTATTCCGTTTTCTAAAAAAGAGAGCGCTGAGGAGTATGTGAGGAGTGAGAATGATCGATAGAGAAACAGCACGACACGAGAACAATGTGGAATGAAAGATGATGTAGTGACAAAAATTGAAAAGGGTTTGGTCATTTAGAAGTAATGAATGACCAAAGAGTTACTTCTGTAAAAGAGTGTCTTAGATATACGAAACTTAATTCGCTATGAGAGGAAGAGAGAAAGAAAATGTGTGCTCGCACCTCTCTCTCTTGCCCCTACATATACGAAACGTAACTCTCTATCTTCACTAACTTATATCTCCCTCTCAACTTCCGCTCGCCTCGCCCGATCACACTTTTCGTAATGCTCTCGTCACGCATTCACCAGCTTACTCCCCAAGTCAAGCATGCGTAAAGAAGTTCTACTTTAGCAAGTGTGAGGTTGCCCGTTCGAACCCCGGCGGGTGCCTACTCTGTTTTTACGAGTAGGTACAATTTACTTGCGTTCGGCTACCACTTGAAAGCACCGTGAGGAAACCTGCACATGCATATCTCTGGATGTGTAATCATGATACATTGTCTTGTCTGGTTCCCCTTTAAGGGTTACGGAGGTCAGATGGCAGTCGCTCCAATGTAATAACTGGACTCGCCACATCTTGGATCATGATCATAGCGAACCCCGGGCTCCGTAGTGGGTGCAACCGGAACTTACCGCTTGATGAGTGATAGAAAATAACATTTTTTTTTTTTTTATAACACTAAGGTGACAAACAAGCATACGGCCTGCCTGATGGTAAGCAGTTACCATAGCCTATGGACGTTTGCAACACCGGGGGTGTCACTCTAGCGTTGCCGACCCTAAAGTATATAAGTGTACAAGAAATCTCGCTACGTTGAATAATTGTAACTTAGCGAGTTTTTTTTTGTTATGGCAATGATTGTTAGTCAATCAATCAATGGCTATGTGTGTACTATTCAATGTAATACACTGCTTTGTTTATGTACAAATCAATCAAAAGGTACTAACATCACTTAACACTAATTATTGATCTTTGTTTTTGTGATTATTAACTCGAAGGCTGTTATATATCTCGTATGTCGTGTCGAGAGACAAGTACTTTACGACATAATTGTCTGATACCTCCACAAACCAACATACCCCTTGACTGCGCATGTAGGGCCCCTCACTCATCCAAACGTAATGTTTTAACGCTTAAATAACTCACTGAATCTAGTGAGTATATTTTAACCAATAATAATAACCTTAGAAATAAAATAAGAAGGGGCATGCTCCGTTGGTTCGGACATGTAGCACGAATGCAGGATGAAAGAATGACGAAGCAGATATACAATGCAAAAGTGGAAGGATGCAGGAGCCGAGGAAGGCCAAGACTTGCTTACAAAATTGGTCGTGTTCTATCAGAAGGTGATGTCAGGAGCCTTAGGAACCGGCGAGCGTGCATGAAAAGAGCAATGAATGTTAAGGAAGCGAGTGAGATATGTAAGGATCGAGTCACGTGGCGCTCGGTTCTCTCTGCCTACCCCGCAAGAGATTTGGCGAGAAGTTATTGAATAGAATAGAAACAATAACCTTTTAAGAGATGTAGGGCGCATCAAAGCAACCCGTCTGGAGAAGTACCTCCACCTCACAGAAAACTGCCGCCAAATAACAACTCCCTAGAGCATTGTTGTGTTCCTGCGTGTGGGAGAGGTCACCAGTAAGCTCCCAAGGAGTTGCTGTGTAAGCAGCAGAGGAGGCATCGCGCGAGTGATACTTAATATATCGCAAGCGTTAATAGGCTACGGTACCGCTTTACATCAGGTGGGCCGTATGCTTGTATGCCTTCAAACGTAGTATAAAAAAAAATCTAAACCATTCATCTCACTCAAATACACACAAAAACTTCATCAATATCGGTATTGCCGTTTAAGATGAGTTCCATTGTTTTTATATAAAGTAGGCAGGCATACAAGCATACGGCCCACCTGACGGAAAGCGGTAACCGTAGCCTATAAATGCTCCCAATACATCGAGTATAACTCGCGCGATGCCACCTCTGCTGGCTAACACAGCAACTCTTTAGGAGCTTACTGGAGACCTCATTCATACGCAGGAACAAAACAACCCTCAAGGGAGTTGTTATTTGGCTGCGGTTCTCTGTGAGGTGGAGGTACTCCCCCAGACGGACTACTTTGATGCGCCCTACCTCTCTTAAAAATACTAGGTGTTCCGCCCGAAAATAAAGCAAAAAACCTAGGGCCCGATTGCAGCGCCACCTACCGGGTCCAATTGTAAATCTAAACCATCTAGAAACCCACTCAACATATACAAAAAAAAAATCATCAATATCCATTCAATGGCATACATAAGTATTATATATACCTATACAAAAATCATTCATTTAAATTAATAAGATTCTTTCGCTATGTTTTTCAATAAATTAACACTGACATATTAAAAAATAGTAATGTAAGTACACAAGTTTTAACCTATTCTCGTATAGATTCAAAGTATAAATTAATACTGAACTTAAATTAGGTAAACTTTATCACGCACTGAACATTAAAACACTAAACACACACGCAAAATTATAATTTCAAACCTAAATTACTCAAAAGAGACTCAGCTAACTAGTTTACACTGGTTCAACGCACTCGTATAACTGCTTCAAACCGCTTCGAACCGGTTACACACTTACGTCACTGAGTTTCTAAAGACATTTTAATTTGTACCCAACTACTAAATAAGATGCGGTATGTTTTTGCGGACACCTTCACGCAAATTAAAGTATATTTAGTATAAAGTAACACGTCAAATTGTGCTTAAATAGAGTTATTATCCCAACATCCTATTAAGAAGGCGTATAAATCTAAGTGGCGCCCTCATTTTGTTTTTTTTCTGTTTCTTTGTTTCTTAGGACAACAAAACAAATTACAATCAATAATAATACAATGAAATACATTTACAAAAGGTTTAGATCTAAATTGCAATTCCAAATTCCAAAAAAAAAAATCGGTCAATACTGGCAATGTAGAACCATATTTATGTTTTTCTGAAACATTCTTGTATTAATTATCTATGTACAAGTAACCAAAATTTAAATTATTGCTCATTGTGGCTACTTATAGCTATAATCAAAATTATGAGTAATTGTACATAAATAATAAATACAGAATATGTCTCAAAAAAACATAAGTGCCTACAGTGCCAGTATTGAGCGTTTTTTTGAAATTGGTCTTAAATTCAGCTTTGTTAATAAAAACAAAATGAGGGCGCCACATAGACTTATACTCACGATAAGCAAATATTTCCGGAGAATTTAGTACAACGCCATCTAGTAGCAAACTAAGCAAAGCTTGTTAAATATATACTACACAGTTATATGAATATGAATACTCTTATACGTAGATACTACATAATAGATACATAATGTTATGTTCGGTTTTAAGATAAGAAAGGTATGCTCCGTTGGTTCGGATATGTAGAAAGAATGCACAATGAAAGAATGACGAATTAGATATACAATGCGAAAGTGGAAGGATGTAGGAGCCAAAGAAGACCAAGAGGATGTCAGGAGCCGTAGGAACCGGATAAAAGAGAGGACAGCGTTTTATGACGCTCGGTTCTTTCTGCCTACCCTGCATGAGGCCTGGCGTTTATTTTTTATACAACGGGAGACATACAAGCATACAATTCACCTGGCGTAAAGCAGTTACCGTAGCCTATGAACGTTTGTAACACAATAAATATTACTCGCGCAATGCCACCTCTGCTGCTAACACAGGAACTGCTGCTAACTCAGGAGAAGCTTACTTGTGACCTCACTCATACGCAACACAACCCTTCAGAGAGTTATGATTTGGCTGCGATTTTCTTTGAGGTGGAGGTACTTCCTCAGACGGGCTGATTTTATGCGTCCTACCTATCTTAAGACATCCAATCCAAGGCAAACAGATATATATGTTCATGCATACAAATGTTTATCATGTGTGGGAATCGAACCCACGAGCGTTGGTGTCAAAGTCGCGTTATTAACCGCTGCCCCGCCGTGCTTGTCATACATACGTAATGTTACATGTAGGTATACATATTGTTCTTGCATACGCATATTTATTTAGTACCGGAACCTAACCCGCGACCCGTGTACATTGATGTTAATACTATCGCTAACCACACGGCTACCGGGCCCGTTAGTTATTACAACGGGAAGATTGAAAGGTATATTTCATGATCGTGCATGAATATGTCTTGTTTGTCTTGGTCTGGGTGTTTTAAGAGAAGTAGGACGCATTAAATCTAGCCCGTTTGGCTAAGTACCTCCACATTAAAGAAAATCGCAGCAAAATAACAATTCTCTGGAGGGTTGTTGTGTCCCTGCGTGTGAGGTCACCAGTAAGTTCCTAAGTAACACGTTTTATTTTGATCACACTTGACTGATATATAAACATAAATAAATATTGTCGGACAAATTACACAGCGCCACCTAGCCCCAAAGTAAGCGAAGCTTGTGTTATGGGTACTAGACAACTGATAAACATACGTAAATACATTTTTTTTTGTAACTTATTATACATAGAAAATACCCAGACCAATACAAACAGACATGTTCATGCACACAAATGTTTGTACCGTGTGGGAATCGAACCTACGAGCGTTGGTGTCAAAGTAGCGTAACAGCGCGTTTCACCACTGCGCCACCGAGCTCGTCCTATATTTTTAGACCGGAAAGGGCTTTATCGATTTGGATCAAATATTATGTTTGCTTTTCGTGTTATCTATTACAAATGTATTTATTCACAAATGCCAGGTTTAGCCGCTCTTATCAGAGCCACAATTACAATAATATTAGGTGCTAGTTACATTAATGCATAGCCAGGACATTAAAGCAGCTCGTCTGAGGAAGTACCTCCACTTCACAGAAAAACCACAGCCAAATAACAACCCCCTAGCTAGCGTTGTTGTGTTCCTGAGTGTGAGCGAGGTCGCCAGTAAGCTCCTAAATAGTTGTTGTGTTAGCAGCAGAGGTGTCATCGCGCGAGTAATACTTAATGTATCGCAAGCGTGTATAGGTTACGGCAATCGCTTTTCGTTTGATATCCGTCGTAATATAAAAAGGTCGTCCTACGCTACGTTTTCCGGTTCGCCAAGCTACGTTGCTACCCACTCTGTCAACACAGCAACTCCTCATCTTCTAATGACCTCACTCACATGTAGGAACACAACAAGGATGAAGTTTTTATTTGGCTGCCGTTTTCCGTGAAGTTGAGGTACTTCCCTAGTCGGGCTGACGTCGTGCCCTACCTCTCTTTCGCCAAAGACTCGTCTGTTGATAAGCAAGGCACACCACGTGTAGGTAAGGTTGGCTTTTCCTCTAAAGGTGACATTGAGTCACTTACACCAACAAACCACGACTTGATGCAGGGAACTGATAGATACAAGCGGCACAGGACCGATCGCTGTGGAAATCTAAGGGGAAGGACCTATTCAGCAGTGGACGCCCTTTGGCTGAATTGATGGATAAATAATAAATTGTAGCTATATGTCGATCCTACACTGCGCGGGAGTAGGTAATAGAGTTGCGTAGTGATCAAACAAAAGCTGAACCGAGGAGATTTGAAAATCGCGTAACTCCGTGTTCGCATAAGTCAAGGTAGCGTCAGTAGGGTTTCCCGTAGGTCACGGTAGCGTAAGTAGGGGTTCCAGTAAGTCATGGAAACGTAAGTCGACGTTCGCGTAAGTCGTGGTAGCGTAAATCAGGGTAGCGTAAGTCTGGGTTGCCGTATGTCATGGTAGCGTAAGTCTGGGTTGCCGTAAGTCATGGTAGCGTAAGTCTGGCTTGCCGTAAGTCTTGGTAGCTTAAGTCGCAGTTCGCGTAAATCGAGATATGTTATTCTAGAGAACGTATAGGTGTACGACTTCAAGTGTCCGGCTTATTTCCATCTGATCCAATTATATTGTGCCAACAAATATTTGTCTTTCAATTAGCAATTTGTACGAACAATCGATATGGGAAAATTCCTCCCGTTGAAATGGGTCAAACAAAATATCCACAGGTTAGTTATAACCACAGACAAGTGTCATAACCTGGTCACAACCTTGTACGATCATTAGTACGTGCATTGTTTGTTATAACGATGTTAATTGTCAGTATCCTGTAATTTTTACATAATTATAATGGATGAAATTGAAATATATCATTCCGAGAATACTACATATGACACAAACACATTTTAATGAACTTGACTTGCGAATAGCTATATAGTTATAAATAAATGTTTTAGGTTTTCAGGAACACCTATATGAAATCCTATATGAAATCTATAGGTATATTTGTCTGTGCGTTTTTTTTTTGAATACTATATATTTTTGACTTCAGATTCGGATTCAGCATAAAAAAGTAAAACAGGAATGTTCAGGAACACCGTTCTTAAGGGTTCTCTTAAGGAACATGGTCAAAATGGCCGACAAATTAAAAAAAAAAATTGAATTGTTATATAATTGACGAGCCAGGTGTTCCTCTGGCAATGCAAGCTTGCTATTTTTATAATAAAAATAGCATTTGTTCGCAAAATTAGACGTCGTCGTCAAAATTATAAAACAGTCAAGCTCTTAGATTAAGATTTTAGAAGACCTTTAGAAGTTGAGGAAAAAAGTACAAAAAGATACCGGCATTCGCGCGGATGAAGTCGTGGGCTGCAGCTTATTTATATATATATATATACAAGAATTACTTACAATTAGATCTGACTTTATTACTTATCTAGCAGACATCTGAATGAAAGATGATGTAGTGACAAAAATTGAAAAGGGTATACTGAGATGGTTTGGTCATTTAGAAAGAATGAATGACAAAAGAGTTACGAAAGAAGTGTTTCAAGTAAGAGTGAATAGTGATGTCGGGAGGGGCCGCCCTAGACGCACACATATAGATCAAATTGGTGATGTGTTGAAAATGGGCCAAATCAAAAGTACCCAAAACCGAAGAGCATGCATGAAGAGGTTGATGAGTGTGGGAGAAGCGAGAGCGGTGCACCTGGCGTTCTAGTCTGTGCCCACCCCAATGGGAGACAGGCGTGATGATATGTATGTATGTATGTATATACCTGAAAAGATTTTTTTGAAAATGTTTTATTAGTGTTTATGTTTTTGTACAGGTCCGGTAATATATAACGCAGTTTCATTGCCAGGCACTGTACCTACATTTTTATGGCGTACAGTAACAGCAGTAATACACAGTGGACAAATAAAAGACCTATTGACCAATTGGTTTCTGGTTCGAATCCTAGCGTGTATCACTAAATTCGTGTTATCGGATTTATGTACATATTTGTAATTATCACTTGTTCGGCGATGAAGGAAAACATCGTGAGGAAACCCGCACTGTCAAGAAATTATATTTCGAAACATGTGACTAACCCAAGAAAGGTACTTTCCCTCTGAGTTGAGGAAGGTCGCTTCATGTATTTTCGCCAAATCGTTAGGCTTAGGTAGCGGATCCCGCCAATCCTAATACATTAGGAAACGGCATAACGGTAATGAGAAGAAGTACAGTCTCAGTGGAGGAACATAAGGGTGATTTTTACCGTTCCGTAACTCAAAAGAAAAACGAAACCCTTATAGGATCACTTCTTTGCCCGTCTGTCAAGATCCTTTTTCTCAGGAACGTGTGAAAGTATCAAGTTGAAATTGAGATCAAATACTCAAGTCTGCGATCCCTTCCCACCACTCATACCCACCACTGTGTAGCCAGAATTAACAGCGACGTCCACCAAAAAGGTAATGAACAGTGAAGTTCATGGCTGTCCCGGGGGTTAAACTACAACTGCCTTGGAACTCACAATGAATTTAATCAGAAGAAATTTGTAGGAGTAGGAAGTTTTGGAATTGACTTCCCTCCCTTCGAGCAGTCAAAAGATCAAACTTCTAAGTCAACACAATCAAAAGATACGGCCGTTTATGCGCATGTATTGACACTCGCAAGGGAATCAAACTCCCTGGGGTACTTTCCGTTGACCTAGAATCATGAAATTTGGCAAAAAGCAATATCTAACTTCCTCCGCTTCGACATCCTTCCACTTTCGCGTTGTATATCTGTTTTGTCATTCTTTCTTGTATTCTTCCTACATGTCAAAACCAACGGAACATGCGTATTTTTCTCAGATCTTCTATTCCGTTCTATTTCATAATTCGTCAATGCTAAAGTCTTTTTATCTATTTTTCTTAGCGTTTACTAATCTATTAGGATTAGCGGAGTCCGCTACCTAAGCCGGTATTAGCGAAGATACAGATTTTTAGAGGATTTAGCGAAGATACAGATTTTTACATGGAGCGACTGCGGCCAAACCTCCACAACCCAGAGGGGAAACCAGACTTTTCTTAGGCTAGGCCACACGTCTTTCGTATTATAATTACTTGTATGCGCGAGCGCTCACGATGTTTTCCTTCATCGTCGAGCTAGTGCTAATTATAAATATTTACGTAAATCCCAAAACGCGAATTTAGTGGTGCATATCCACACCGGTGATTCGAACAAGGAGCCGTCGGACCGATCGTTGGATCTTTATCTGACACTGAGCTATCAGTGTTCTAATCTTTTTATCTATCTATTTATATATTTTTTCTTCGCAGGGTAGGCAGAGAGAACAGTAGGCCGATTCTACTAAAAAACTGCAACTGCATGTACGCATTTTGACACACGCCGCGCTGCAGCGCAGTGTACGCACTTTGACAAATGTCGCGCTGCAGTGCAGTTGCAGTTTTTTAGTAGAATCGGCCTACTGAGCGCTATAAGACGCTATCCGTAGTCCGCGATAAAATTTCTGCTATATAGGTACCAAAATTATTTATATTAATGTAGTTCACGCGGATCGAATTGAAATTGAATGTTAAGTGAAACATGTATAAATAATATGCAAATAACTTTGTAGTTTCTTGGTATAACCACATCGGTTATTTAAAATCGTGACTGTACTCTTTCACAATGCTAGCTGCTACCCGCGGCTTGGTCTGCGCGTATTTCGTTATGCCAATTTTTAACCGACTCCAACAAAGGAGGAGGTTCTCAATTCGGCTGTCTGTTTTTTTTAATGATTGTTACTTCATAACTCCGTCATTTATAAACAGATTTAAAAAAAACTTTTTTTATTTGAAATTTGTTTTTTTAATTACTTCCAGATTGGTCCCACATTTTTCATATCATAAAATTCAGTTCTGATAGTGGGGTTCATGAAGATTTGAGTAAACTCCTCAAATATCATAGGCGCACATATAACGATTTCGGTATTTATAGCAAACAAAAAAAAATATCGAGAATTCGCATTCAGAAGTATTATTTTTTTAGTTAAATAGAGCTGGTAAAGATGGCCATCGAAACTTTTCAATGTTGAGCCGAAGACAGATTGCGTAGCTTTATCATTTCCACCAATGATCTGTCGTCGTGTGGCCGATTCAATAATTGGTTGTCTAAATCTGACAAAACTATCTTCGGAGTCGGTTTTCTTTTTGTAAATTTTTTTATATTATTATTGTTACTATCTTTTTGTCCGACTTTTAAGGATCATATCGCGATGTATAGCCTTACCTTCTGCAAGACTTGAGCATGATAGTTCCACAGACAGCGTTCAAACAAACAAAGAAACTCATTCCCTTTATTATATTAGAACATATTAGTTCGACTCATTAAATGTGAAATACAGGCCCACCACTCATACCCACCACTGTGTCTCCTGTGTAGCCAGAATTAACAGCGGCGACCACCAAAAAGACAATGAACGGTGAAGTACATTGCTGTCGCGGGGGTTAAACTACAGCTGGCTTGCAACTCACAGCGAATTTAATCAGAAGTTTGTGGGAATAGGAAATTTTGAAATTGACTTCCCTCTCTCAAAGTGAGAGGCAGCAATATGACAAATAAGGTATTTAAAAACCTCAAAGAGATAGCTAGTCAAGTGAAGCTCAACTGCTGTGCACCACGGATTATCAAATATCTGACACTATTGGGACCATTCAATGTGATATGTCAGAAATATTTTGGTCGGAGCGGTGGTGGTCCCGCGGTATACACGCACCCTAACAAGCATGAGGTACCGCGTTCGAACCCCGGCGGGTGCCTACTCGGTTTTTACGAGTAGGTACAATTTACTTGCGTTCGGCTACCACTTGCTCCCGGTGAGGGAAAACACCGTGAGGAAACCTGCACATGCAGATCTCTGAATGTGTAATCATGATACATTGTCTTGTCTGGAACCCTTTACGGGTTGTCAGATGGCAGTCGCTCCAATGTAATAACTGGACTCGCCACGTCTTGGATCACGCTCACAGCGAACCCCGGGCTTCGTAGTGGATGCAACCGGGACTTACCGCTTGATGAGTGTGTCAGAAACATTTTGTTAAATATGTTGTGTGTATATCTTCGCGCCAAGTCCTTTGCAGGATAGGCAGAGAGAACCGGACGCTATAAGACGCGGTCCTTACACACCTCACTCGCGTCCTCAACATTCATAGCTCTTTTCTCGCACGCTCGCCGGATCCTAAGGCTCTTAACATCAGCTTCTAATAAAACATGACTACTTTTTGAGCAATGCTCGCATCTCGACTGCGTTTAATCTACTTTCATGCTCCCCCTGCCATTCTAGTGGGACTGATTTTTCTTACTTTCTTGCTTTTTGCTCGACTTCTAACGGTCATATCTCGATCTATATATATATATGACTTTTTTCAAGACTTGGGCTTGGTACTCAATTACATAGATAACGTTCAAGCAAACAATGAAACTTATCCGGTTTATTATATCAGTACAGATCAGTTCGACTTATTAAATGTGAAATGGCAAAAATATATTGTGTTCAACATATTAAAATGTATGTATGTATATATCTATAACGATTTCGGTATTTATAGCAAACAAAAAAAAAATATCGAGAATTCGCATTCAGAAGTATTATTTTTTTAGTTAAATAGAGCTGGTAAAGATGGCCATCGAAACTTTTCAATGTTGAGCCGAAGACAGATTGCGTAGCTTTATCATTTCCACCAATGATCTGTCGTCGTGTGGCCGATTCAATAATTTGTTGTCTAAATCTGACAAAACTATCTTCGGAGTCGGTTTTCTTTTTGTTAATTTTTTTATATTATTATTGTTACTATCTTTTTGTCCGACTTTTAAGGATCATATCGCGATGTATAGCCTTACCTTCTGCAAGACTTGAGCATGATAGTTCCACAGACAGCGTTCAAACAAACAAAGAAACTCATTCCCTTTATTATATTAGAACATATTAGTTCGACTCATTAAATGTGAAATACAGGCCCACCACTCATACCCACCACTGTGTCTCCTGTGTAGCCAGAATTAACAGCGGCGACCACCAAAAAGACAATGAACGGTGAAGTACATTGCTGTCGCGGGGGTTAAACTACAGCTGGCTTGCAACTCACAGCGAATTTAATCAGAAGTTTGTGGGAATAGGAAATTTTGAAATTGACTTCCCTCTCTCAAAGTGAGAGGCAGCAATATGACAAATAAGGCATTTAAAAACCTCAAAGAGATAGCTAGTCAAGTGAAGCTCAACTGCTGTGCACCACGGATTATCAAATATCTGACACTATTGGGACCATTCAATGTGATATGTCAGAAATATTTTGGTCGGAGCGGTGGTGGTCCCGCGGTATACACGCACCCTAACAAGCATGAGGTACCGCGTTCGAACCCCGGCGGGTGCCTACTCGGTTTTTACGAGTAGGTACAATTTACTTGCGTTCGGCTACCACTTGCTCCCGGTGAGGGAAAACACCGTGAGGAAACCTGCACATGCAGATCTCTGAATGTGTAATCATGATACATTGTCTTGTCTGGAACCCTTTACGGGTTGTCAGATGGCAGTCGCTCCAATGTAATAACTGGACTCGCCACGTCTTGGATCACGATCACAGCGAACCCCGGGCTTCGTAGTGGATGCAACCGGGACTTACCGCTTGATGAGTGTGTCAGAAACATTTTGTTAAATATGTTGTGTGTATATCTTTGCGCCAAGTCCTTTGCAGGATAGGCAGAGAGAACCGGACGCTATAAGACGCGGTCCTTACACACCTCACTCGCGTCCTCAACATTCATAGCTCTTTTCTCGCACGCTCGCCGGATCCTAAGGCTCTTAACATCAGCTTCTAATAAAACATGACTACTTTTTGAGCAATGCTCGCATCTCGACTGCGTTTAATCTACTTTCATGCTCCCCCTGCCATTCTAGTGGGACTGATTTTTCTTACTTTCTTGCTTTTTGCTCGACTTCTAACGGTCATATCTCGATCTATATATATATATGACTTTTTTCAAGACTTGGGCTTGGTACTCAATTACATAGATAACGTTCAAGCAAACAATGAAACTTATCCGGTTTATTATATCAGTACAGATCAGTTCGACTTATTAAATGTGAAATGGCAAAAATATATTGTGTTCAACATATTAAAATGTATGTATGTATATATCTATAACGATTTCGGTATTTATAGCAAACAAAAAAAAAATATCGAGAATTCGCATTCAGAAGTATTATTTTTTTAGTTAAATAGAGCTGGTAAAGATGGCCATCGAAACTTTTCAATGTTGAGCCGAAGACAGATTGCGTAGCTTTATCATTTCCACCAATGATCTGTCGTCGTGTGGCCGATTCAATAATTTGTTGTCTAAATCTGACAAAACTATCTTCGGAGTCGGTTTTCTTTTTGTTAATTTTTTTATATTATTATTGTTACTATCTTTTTGTCCGACTTTTAAGGATCATATCGCGATGTATAGCCTTACCTTCTGCAAGACTTGAGCATGATAGTTCCACAGACAGCGTTCAAACAAACAAAGAAACTCATTCCCTTTATTATATTAGAACATATTAGTTCGACTCATTAAATGTGAAATACAGGCCCACCACTCATACCCACCACTGTGTCTCCTGTGTAGCCAGAAATAACAGCGGCGACCACCAAAAAGACAATGAACAGTGAAGTCCATTGCTGTCTCGGGGGTTAAACTACAGCTGGCTTGCAACTCACAGCGAATTTAATCAGAAGTTTGTGGGAATAGGAAATTATGAAATTGACTTCCCTCAAAGTGAGAGGCAGCAATATGACAAAAAAGGCATTTAAAAACCTCAAAGAGATAGCTAGTCAAGTGAAGCTCAACTGCTGTGCACCACGGATTATCAAATATCTGACACTTTTGGGACCATTCGATGTGATATGTCAGAAATATTTTGGTCGGAGCGGTGGTGTTGGTGGTGGTCCCGCGGTATACACGCACCCTAACAAGCATGAGGTTGCCCGTTCGAACCCTGGCGGGTACCTACTCGGTTTTTACGAGTAGGTACAATTTACTTGCGTTCGGCTACCACTTGCTCCCGGTGAGGGAAAACACCGTGAGGAAACCTGCACATGCAGATCTCTGGATGTGTAATCATGATACATTGTCTTGTCTGGTTCCCCTTTACGGGTTGTCAGATGGCAGTCGCTCCAATGTAATAACTGGACTCGCCACGTCTTGGGTCACGATCACAGCGAACCCCGGGCTCCGTAGTGGATGCAACCGGGACTTACCGCTTGATGAGTGTGTCAGAAACATTTTGTTAAATATGTTGTGTGTATATCTTCACGCTAGGTTCTGTGCAGGATAGGCAGAGAGAACCGGACGCCTTAAGACGCGGTCCTTACACACCTCACTCGCGTCCTTAACATTCATAGCTCTTTTCTCGCATGCTCGCCGGATCTTAAGGCTCTTAACATCAGCTTCTGATAAAACATGACCAATTTTTGAGCAATGCTCGCATTTCGACTGCGTTTAATCTACTTTCATGCTCCCCCTGCCATTCTAGTGGGACTGCTTTTTCGATCTATATATATATGACTTTTTTCAAGACTTGGGCTTGGTACTCAATTAGGTACATAGATAGCGTTCAAGCAAACAATGAAACTTATCCGGTTTATTATATCAGTACAGATCAGTTCGACTTATTAAATGTGAAATGGCAGAAATATTTTGTTCAACATATTAAAATGTATGTATGTATATCTTCACGCCAGGACCCTTGCGGGGAAGGCAGAGAGAACATATTAAAATGTGGATTAATTACCTCGAAATATCACAAAATACTATGCCTAGAGCAGTGATAGACTAGTGGTTAAGAAATCGGCCTATTCACCAACCGGTCCCCGGTTCGACTCCTGATAGGGGCATGTACCACTAGTTCGTGTCGGATATACATAGCTCGGCGATGAAGGAATATATCGTGAGGAAATCCACTCGTCCAAGAAATTGTATTATGAAAGACATGTGACCTAACCTAAGAAAGGTCTGGTTTTGCTCTCTGGGTTGTAGAGTTCCGATGGCAATCGCTCCATTAAAAAAATCTGCGTCTTCGCTAAAGGTTTAGGTAGCGGACCCCGCCAATCCTAATAAGAAAGCGGGATAACACGAAGCAAAAAAAAAAACGATAACAGAATACTATGCCATTCAGTCAAGAAATGTTAAGTAAAAAGCGCGTCAAACACGTAACCCTTTTTTTAATTTTAATCAATTGTATACGAATATTGATATTACTTTACCGTATTAATTTAAAATACAACGAAATGTACACATAAATGTGAGATTAAAATCTGTGTCATGATTGGTTCGCATTCACGCATAATGCGAATATCTGAGTGAATTAAGAGTGTTTGGACATTTGAACACAAACACGCTCAATACATCTTCCAACGATTTACAAAAGCTTTATAATTCATTGACGATATAACACTATATGTTTCAACAAAACACCAACGGTAACGTTTGTCTCTGGTACAGATCAATCTATCTAATCATATCAATATTGATCGAAAGATAAGATTTTAGCAGCACCTCCCGCACTAAGAGAAAAGACCACGCAAAAACGCCAAAGTCAAAGCTATCTATATATTCAATATATATCTATTAAAAAATACGATTAGTGATTTGCGGTTTATAAAGAGTTATTTGGCATTAAAACTTTTGCATTCACCTCACATAGAATAAAAAAAAAACTGTTTATTATTTCACTCGTCAAAATTAGAAGGTCTTTTTCTTTTAATAATTATTTTACTCGCACTATAACCAAGCTACCGGTATCTCAGGCTCAGGTAATGGAAACAAAACTGGCATTAAAAAAGAAAATCGTAAAATTCAAAATGGCGGATCGGCGCGCGCGTTCGGCATCGGCACGAAGTGCGGACAGACTAGTTGCTTGCAGCGGTTGGTTGATGTTTATTAAGTTATTTTGTAAACATGGTTTCACGTTACGTACGGCTGTGCAAACTTTTGTAAATAAATTAAAATTGTGTGGGAAGCGAAAGTATGTCAAGAACAATAATTATAACAAACTAATATGAAAACACCTGAGCAAAGACCACATTGTCAAAGAGCCTAATAAGACAAGGCGTTCTCAATCTTGTTCCCCACAGAGGCGGGAAAAAAGGGAAAGCAACAGCGATCCGGGATGGATTTTTTAAAGTGGGATGGAAAAAACACTGAACTCGCGTTACGCTCACATACATATCTCTCTATAGTAATTCGCTCATGTCTGAGGATAGAGGTTAGTGTCAGGGTTGCATATGGAGCGGATGGTCCGCCTCCATCGATTCTTGTCCATTGCGTCTCTTACGACCGTGTAGAATTTAGAGGACGACGAGCCTTCGACCTGATCGATCCATCTTGTCAGTCATCGACCGCGCAGTCTCTCGCCTTCAGTATTCCCAACTACAACCAGCTTTTCCATTTCTCTGCATTATATTTCCGAAGTACGAAAGAGTGCACTCTAGGCATATGGTGGACAAGCGAGTTTTAATTTGGAGCTGTGTCAGGATCGACGCATTGGTGCGTTTCGGAGTCCAAGGTATTCTCAGCATGCGTCTCCAGCACCACATTTCTCTGGCCAAAATTGTCCATGTTTCTACTCCATATGGGGAAGACCAGGGCTCGTATCAATCTGATATTGGTTTTGATACCAATTACTCTTTACCAGATGTTGTTCAACCGTGTCGTAGTGTCTTTTGTCATCCCCATTCGCCTTTTTGTCTCGGGACAGCTGCCGTCATTGGAGATCTGGGCGCTCAGGTACACGTACCTAGTGTTCGACGATATTAATGGTAGGAATGTTGCAGTTGACATTTGTTAGCTTTCCGGCTCGATCCACTCTCTCTCTCTCACTCACTCTCTGTTCACTGCGAGTCCGATGTTGCCACTCTCTAACTAGAATATATTATATACATTGATATGTATTTATAAATTGTAATATATAGTTAACAATCGCTCTTCTTTATGTCAAAACAGCGCAATAAATGAAAATTTTATTACTATATAAATACTAATAATTTCTAACAAAAAGTACTTTCCTAAAAATTTCTTAACAACCTAGTTTACAAGTTTGTTATGCATCCTACACACCCTGTACCGTCCAGAGTGATAAAGCCGAGAGCATAACTGCCACGGCATTTACGGGTGGTATGAGTGGGCAGCGTGTGCAGTACTGAGAATTTATGTAGAGTTAGATAAAGGTACCTACCAAAGTAAAATTAACTGTTAACAATACAGAATATATCACAACACACAATACCGTAACACAATACCATATTTCTTGGCGTAACAATTGACAAACATTGTAATTGGAAACCCCATGTAGAAAAGTTATGTAATAAAGTAGATAAATTTGTGTATGTACTGTCACGACTATGACAAATAGCCAACAAAAAACTGCTCTCCTGGCGTACCACGGCTATGTATCGTCTATTCTGAGGTACGCAATAATACTATGTGGATATTCTGTAGAGAGTATTAATGTATTTAAAGCACAAAAGAAATGCATCCGGCCACTTTACGGTGCTGGATTTTTAGAAAGTTGCAAACCGTTGTTTATATCCAATAAGATATTACCCGTACCGTGCATATATATATACGAGTTGTGCATATTTGTTAAAACTCACCCGGACTTATTTGCAAAATATGCCAACATAGGAGATCGTTGCACAAGACTAAAAAATAAATTATGTGTGCCAATGCAACGACTGACAGTGTTCCGTAGGAGTACATACTCAATGGCAATAAGAGTGTATAATCATCTACCAGACAGCGTTAAGGAAAATAACATTGGCTAACAAAGCACCTTTTTATTCTATTACTGGGAAAATGTTACTATTCAGTTGATGAATTCTTAAATAACAAAAATATTGTATGACTATTATTTTGCTTATTTCAATATAGGTATATATATATAATTAACTTATTATTGTCATTCACAAATAGGATAATAATAATGAGTTGTATAAATATTAGGGAAAATTTAGACATTATATTATGATTCATGTAAGCACGCCATTTAATGGCAGAGTAAAATACATACCTTACTTTGGCAAATAAACGTATTCATTCATTCAAAAAAAAATAAAAATAACGGGCATTTCAATCTGATCAGACGTCTCATACGAATGGTTTTATTTTTCAAAAATAGCCCTAATTTGACTTCTGACGTGCAGTCCTACGATTAAAAGTATTTTTGTAACCTTCGTGTTTGTATCCAACGCTTTTTGTGTTACAGTTAACATACAAACACGAGTGTTTGTATGTTACCTGTAACAAAGCAGATTCATACTGCTAGTATGCTAGTTCTGATAATTATCAGAGGGAGACTTTGTACAAAAGTCGTCTGCGTGGGTAACTCTGTCTCACCTATTTCTACCGCCAGGCAGTTATACTTATATAGCTGTGTTCCGGTTTAAATGGTGAGATATGGCAGAGACATTACTGGGTACTGTGACCAAACAGCCTTAGGACATAAGATTGGCAGCGTGCGAGTAACATCCCCGTGGTGTTGCGAGCGTCAACAGGCTGCGGTGATCGTTTACCATCTAATGCGGGCCGCATGCTTGTTTGCCAATTGACATAATTACAAAGAATGTAAGGATAACAAGTAGATAGAGGTAGATCTGTTGAACAGCTATTGTAGAGGTGTACAAAGTAGAACTACTTTGCTTATATGCAGTTCAGATAATTACCTAATCTGCACGCTGGGTCACTTTACAATCATAATCAGAAGTTACTTACAATGAAAGTAACCATGACAGTAGAGCGGCTGGACGCTAGCTATAGCGAAAGTTTTTGAGCTGTAGAAAGCAGACTTATAATGCTTGTATGCTACTTCAGATAATTACAATTACTAATCGTAAGCTAGAATTTTACTGAATTGAAAAACTGAAACCAAATTAATATAATTACAAATGATGTCAGGATAAGATTTCCTTTGGTAGTAAAGTATCGACGAGCTCAGTGGCGCAGTGGTGAAACGCTCTGTTACGCTACTTTGACAGCAACGCTCGTTGGTTCGATTCTCAGATAGGACAAATATTTGTGTGCATGAACATGTCTGTTTGTCTTTGCCTGGGTGTTTTTAAAAGAGGTAGAGCGCATCAAATAACCCGTCTGAAAATACGTCCACTTCACGGAAAATCGCAGCCAAATAACTCCCTGGAGGGTCATTGTGTTCGAATGAGGGAGGTCACCAGTAAGCTTCTAATGAGTTGGTGTATTAGCAGTAGAGGTGGCATCACCAGTTACCAGTGTTCATAGGCTACGGTAACTAGTTTACATCAGGCGGACCGTATGCTTGTATGCCTCCTGACGTTGTATAAAAAATAAACTAGTAAATAACAGCAAGCTGTGTAGGCAGAGCTGATATTTTTTAAATTTAAAAAATATTTATATATTTTATTTTTAATTTTTTAAAATATATGGAACCCTGTACGACATCTAGCGACGAGTGCTGTTACTTTTTCTGTTGATGGGAGTGCAGTGCAGACTCTGCACTGCAGAGTGGCCGGCCATACGTTTTCCCATATGTTTTTTTTTCTAATTGGAACGATTTTGGACCGTTCTTCCTCACCAACGAACATTTAAATTTCAAATTAAAGGATACAAAACTACAATATGTTAGCTATTAGTGTGTCGATTTTGGAGTTTCTCACTATTACCGTCTAAACGCTAGCTGGATGACATTTTGACACAAACAGCAATTTTGAGGGTAATGTGGCTCCGCTGGCTATCGCAGCTTTGCCAATAATAAAAATAAAACTGTTATTATTAAAAGAAAACAGATTATACTATTTTCTTCCTAACGCTATCCCGTTTCCGTTAGGGTTGGCGAGGTCTGCTGCCTAAGATTTAGGGTACGTACGAGGAGACAGTAATTTCCAATAGATCCGAACAAAAACGCAAGTCGACGAACTCGGTAGTGGGGTGGATGACAATGCTGCTTCAACACCGACGCTCGTGACTTCGATTTCCACAAATAACAAACATTGATCTTATTATGTTGATACTATTGATTGTAGGCACTTGGTGGAATTTTGAAGACATCGCGTTAATGTTAATACTTGCACTTGTACAGATTCCACTTCACAATTTTATTTAACAATTGTTTTTACCGACCGGTTTCACCTTTACGGCATTATCAAGGTATTTATAAAATTGTGAAGTGGAATCTGTACAAGTGCAAGTATTAACATTAACGCGAAACATTGATCTGTTTGTGTTGGTCTACATATTTGCAAGATGGGTAAGGAGCATCAAACTCGACTGGGGAAGCACCTCCACCTCACAGAAATCACAGTCAAATACCAACTGCCTGGAGGGTTGTGGTGTTTCTGCGTGTGCCATCATTTATCGTTTACTTATTTGTTTCCGAAATACTTGGCGCCACATGTTGATGATGATGACAGACACTACCAATTAATTGACTTGACGAGCTCGGTGGCTCAGTCGTGAATGACGAGACTTTGACACCAACGCTCGTGGGTTCGATTCCCACACAAGGCAGTGTGTGCAGCCCGTCTGGGAAAGTACCTCCGCCTCGCAGAAAACTGCAGTCAAATAACGACTCCCTAGAGGGTTGTGTTGCTGCGTGCGAGTGTGTTCACCAGTAAGCTCCCAAGGGGTTGATGTGTAAGCAGCAGAGGAGGCATCGCGCGAGTGATTATATGTCCACACTAGGATTCAAACCACGTACTGCCGGTTAACAGGCTCTTTATTGGTTCTTTATCCACTGGGCTATCACTGCTCATCTATATAAAACACAAAAAAATGTCTGTACCGATGTCCGTTATAGATTTTGAAACCATTCAATCGATGTGCCCCAAACCGGTTTCATTTGAAAGGCAATATTGTTAAGATGGTTTTTCGACCACTAAAACAATGCAGTAGGTACATTCGGTCCATTCCATTACCAGAGGGAGACTTTGTACAAAAGTCGTCTGCGTGGGTACCTCTGTCTCACCTATTTCTACCGCCAAGCAGCTGTATTTATATAGCTTTGTTCCGGTTTGAAGGGAACTTCCACCAGGAAAAATGCGCTCATCACCTCATCCCTGCCATCACTGCATGACATTCTTGTCGGTGATGACTCGACATTGGTGTAGGTACTGCATAGTTACATGGTACATCATTAGCCATGTAACCCATGATTGACTTTGGCGGTGAAAGGTCTAAAGGCTATGACTTAATCCGAGCATCCTACTTTTCTTCTATTTTTAATGTTATGCACATATATTTTACTCGTTATTTGTAGTGTGCGTGCCGTGTCTGCATAATGCCGCAATTGTCACCTGACGAACTGATAAGCTCGCATGCTTTACGTTATTGATGTTTTATAATCCCGTCCACATAATTTTATGTCTAGTAGTGTATCGGTTCACTGTGTGTAACAATAAATCACTTAGAAGTCGTTTGCAGTTACCACATTTATAAATAACAGGCAACATAAGCGTTGTATTTAGATGGATTAGATAACTTGCTCTAATTCTGATCCACATTTCGACTAATTCTTGCTTGTTACAAAATCATCCAATTAGATTACTATAAATTTCATATAAGTACTCACTGTTTTTAATAGGTTCAAATTTAATTTAATTTGTTTAAAAAGCATTTATAATAATAAGTTTTGTTTGTTTCACGGTAAAAAGTTGAGTGTATCAAGTGTATGATATGAATGAATGATAGACTAGAAGAATGAGTATTATAGTTTTAATTATTATTAAATAATTTTTAATTATATATTTTTTTTTTGTATTGTCTGGATACAAGTTTTATTTAGCCTAAGTATAAAAAAAAATAAAAAATCGGCCAAGTGCGAGTCGGACTCGCGCACGAAGGGTTCCGTACCACTATCTATAAAAACGGCAAAAAAATCACGTTTGTTGTATGGGAGCCCCCCTTAAATATTTGTTTTATTTTAATTTAATGATTTATTCTTAAAGTGAATATATAACTAAATATTCTGTGAATATTTCAAGCGTCTACCTGTTGCCGTTATCAATATCGAGAAAAACGAGCAAAAAAATCACGTTTGTTGTATGGGAGCCCCCTTAAATATTTATGTTATTCTATTTTTTAATATTTGTTGTTATAGCGGCAACAGAAATACATCATCTGTGAAAATTTCATCTGTCTAACTATCACGGTTTATGAGATACAGCCTGGTGACAGACGGACGGACGGACGGACGGACGGACGGACGGACAGCGGAGCCTCAGTAATAGGGTTCCGTTTTACCCTTTGGGTACGGAACCCTAAAAACAAAAGAAATGTTTGTTGTAATAAATTTTGATCAGCTTGTGCTTGTTTGTCCGTCCGTAGTGTCACAAACTAGCTCTTATCTGAAAATCAGCGCCGGGTCATGTGTTGACACGGCAGTATGCTGAGATGGGACCTATTTGGGCTGCCACACAGGACTTTTGTTGTATCTATTGTGTATTGTTTATATGTGTATAGTGTTTGTGTTACGTCCAAATAAACGTTTTCTTTCTTCTTTCTTTCTTTCAGAGAAATTACTGGGCACTGTGACGAAACAGCCTTAGGTCACAAGATACAATCTATTACATATAATAAAGCCGTCCACAAAAACCTGATGAAGGTTTATGCGTGGCACAGCGACATCACTGACTCGATACAATACAATAACATATTTAAGTATATTTATAGATTTAAGTGCATAAACTATATCATCATACATTTAGGCTTTAAGAAACTCAATCAAGAGACTGATAAAAAGTGTGAAGTAGGCTTGCTCCAGAGTTGGACACGAAAAATCTTTATGTATACACACTTACAGAAATAACTAAAAATATTATTTATCCTCTAGCATTAAGGTAAAAAAGTTAATTAATAAACAAAATTTTTTTTTTTTCTTACTAATGAACAAAATGTATTTCTTTTTTCAGCGTTGTAGCACACACCGGGAGACCGCTAGTTTACTTTACAAATGCGTTCTATCACACGAAATCAATGTTATACAGGCAAAGAACGATGTACTTATAATGTTACATTTCCTACACCAACCTTAACTCATCCCACTGGTGGGTTACGGGTCTCCCTTAAACCGAAGGGGTTCAGAACATACTCCACCACGCTGCTCAACTGCAGATTAGCGGAGACCAATGTCGAGCCCGAAGGTCATTGACTTAATTTAACAACTCTCGTACATCGATATCAACCGGTACCGACGGCTTGACGTGCACTCCAAAGCAGAAGCTCGAGATTGACAAACCTATGCACAAATAGGCCGCTGCCAACGTTGCTTAACATGCGTCTTCGGTTAAAGTGACATATTATTCTGAAACACATTAATTAAATGCTGCAAGTAAGGTCTCCAGTAAGCACCTAAGGAGGTGCTGCGCTAGCAGCAGAGGTGGCACCTGATGTAAAGCTGTTACCGTATCCTATGAAGCGTTAGTGGACTGCACAGCAGAGCAGTGCAACGTCAATGCGATATGTCACACAGTTCTTTTCACGCAACCCTATCAAATGCTTTCCCAAGATCAACTAAAGTGCGGAAAATCTTCCGATCTATGGCCAGATGCTTCTCCACGGTATCATAGTAAAATCAAATATTTAAAAAACAAAACCTTGTCTATATAAACTTTGATTTAAGTCGTTAGAACCCTTTCAATATATGAAATATATTTTTATATACCTAGTCTTGCCATAAATACTCAAACAAAGAAAAAAAAAATTCTATTGCAAATAAATTTTATTACTTTTACAGTGTGTTAGTTTAATACATAAATATAAATCAATTTAAAATAAAAAAGCTTATTCGAATTGGTCTCCATTGGCTGCCATACAGTCCTTTAAACGTTGAGGCCAGTTATCAATAGAAGCACGCACTCTTTTCCATGGGAAAATTCTTCACTGCCAATCGTACGGATTGTTTTAGGGACTCCAAATTATCATGGCGTTTAGAGCAAGCCGTACTCTCCAAAACTGACTATAAATCATAATCCAGCAGATTAAGATCGGACCTAGACGACGGCCAGTCTTCAGCTCTAATGCAGTCCGAAACGTTCGTTTCCAATCCAACCAAGACTGCGTAGACCGTGCTTTATGACCCGGCGCCGACTCTTGCTGGAAGGACCATCCTTGGTTATTGAACATGGTGTTGTTAAGGGGCTTCACTACCTTCTCAAGAATGGTATCTTGATACACTTGTGCCGATGTTTTGATACCTTTTTCACAAAAGTATGGCTCAGTCACTCCTTCATAGCTAATACACCAACAAACCATCACTGAAGTCGGATAGTGCCCACGTTGCACTCTGTCGACTAATTGGAAAGCTTCCTTAGAGCTTTGAGCATAAATACGGTCATTTTATTTGTTAAAATGTTGCTCAATTATAAAAAATTTCTCATAGGTAAACAAAATTTTTCTGTGACCTCCTTTTGCTACCTACCTATCTGCTTCAGTAGTTGTTTCGATTTTACCACCCTATTCTTTTTTAATTATCAGTTAAGAAAGGACCTGTACGTCTCTTATAGGCTGCAAGTCCGAAGTCATCTTTTAAAATACGCGACATGGTTCTAGGTGCTATCTTCATCTCCCGAGATAAAATCTTTTGCTTTCGGACAGAATTTCTTCGAATTCTTTCCCTTACTGCTTTGACCACCTTTTTCGTACGAACACTACGTGGACGGCCAGATCTTTTTCTGTCACAAACAGAGGAGGTCTCATTGTATCTATTAATAGCCCGGTACACAAACATTTTACTAATACCAAGCGTATGGAGAGTTTTAAAAATTGTATTTGGCTCCATACCTACTTTGTGTAATGCAATCACAGCGATTCGGTTCTCTTTATCACTCCACTCCATTTTAATATCGCAAAATATTGTGCAATGTACTCGTATAGGCGCCAAAATGAGAAAACACAATGAACAATCATATAAAAACGACAGATTCTAAATTCAAATGTAACATTTTGTTTATTTTTAATTGTAACAGTATTTATGGCCAGACTAAGTATATACAAGAATTACTCGATTAATTAAATGTATGTAAGTATACATAATGATATACATATAAATAACATGTATAGTAGCATAGATATAGCATCCAACTAGCTTAATTAGCCTTTCAATTAGCAGCCTGGCGTATTTACTAAACGGCGTCATGCAACCACCGGAATGAGTGATATTTGGCCATTCAAACAAACAGCTAGGCAAATGACTTGCATAAACAAAGTTTAACTGCTTACATGAAGTTATGGAGACCCAATGAAGTAACTTTGCATCTCCTATACAGATAAATAAAATAGGAGTGTCTGTTTGTAATATTGAAATAACCGCTTTTTGCTAAATGCATAAGGATGTATACACGGTACATATACCAAAATGGATAATTTTACAATTTTTGTCTGTCTGTTTGTTTGTTCCGGCTATTCTCTAAAAGGGCTGGATTGATTTTGACGGGACTCTCACTGGCAGATAGCTGATGTAATAAGGAGTAACTTAGGCTACTTTTATTTTAGAAATTTTATTTATTTTTATTAATATAAATATTAATATATATTCCACGCGGACGAAGTCGCGGGCACAGCTAGTAGTCTATAAAATCATCGTTAAGTCGGGGAGTAAAGTATAATACGCAGTTCTTATTGGCTAGTTCGCGCTAACCGGTTTATTGGTTAAAATATCCTCCCATTGGTCAGTAGGCTTGAATCGCTAAGATATCTAGGCGCTAATACGTTACGTTTTGGTGAATGAGGGATGCCTTTATGCAACATCGAGTAAGAGCATATTGGTTTGAGATCCTAATATACTTAATGTATATAGCCTACTGATCAATGGGTGGAATTAGGTGATTCCAATAGTATATATATATATAGCCTACTGATCAATGGGATGAATTAGTCAGAGGCTCGAATCCTTGATGTATTTAGACGCTAAAACACTATGACGACTAGACGAGCTCGGTGGAGCAGTGGTGAAACGTGCTGCTACGTACGTCGACACTAACGCTCGTGGGTTCGATTCCAAAAACAGGACAAATATTTGTGTATATGAACATATCTGTTTGTCTTCGTCTGGAGGTTTTTAAGAGAGGTAGGATGTATCAAAGAAGCTCGTCTGGGGAATTCGCTCCACTCACAGAAAAACCGCAGCCCAATAACAACTTCCTAGAGGGTTGTTGTCTTCCTGGTATGAGTGAGGTTTTCCCTCTGTGTTGTGGGGGTCTGACGGCAGTCGCTCCATGTTAGAATCAGTATTTTCGCTAAATCCTTAAGCTTAGGTGGTGGACCTAATGGATTAAGAAACGATATAACTGTAAGAAGACGAAGCTGGTTATCAATCTTTATTACACCCGCTTGCCTGTACACGCCGTACTAAAATAGGTAATATTTTTTCTAACTTCATTTATGAAGTTGGTTTTTATAACTCCTTAAGATACTATGGTCCTATGTGAGCCCGTTTTTAGACGTTATGAGCTGCAGACACCATTAGGGTTACATGTTCATAGTATGAAATAACAAAACGACCTTCTGTTCGTCAAAATTGTTGTGATGGGCAACTACGGAACTCTAATTTGCGCGTGGTCCGATATGTATTTAGCCAGTTTTTAGTGTTCCATACTGAATAGGAAAAACGGAATCCTTATAGGACCTGTCTGTCTGTCTGCCAGTCCGTGTGTCGAGACCCTTTTCCTCAGGATCGGGTACCGCTATCAAGCTGATATTTATATCAAATACCCAGGCCAACAATCTCTGAGAGCAGTGAAGACATCACACTTCTAAGTCAACGCAATGAAATGCCTCGATTATGCGCATATGCGCATGACACTCACAAGGGTAACAAAACCTACAAGGTACTTCCCCTTGAACTAGAGTCATGAAATTTGGAAAAGTAATGACAATAGCACAAGTGAAGGAGAAAATTCGAAAACCGTAAATCTGTAGTTACATCACAAAAAAAAAATGAGTAAATAATTTGTGAAAATATTTTTTACGGAACCCTCGTGCGAGTCGGACTCGCACTTGACGGTTTGTAATACTATGAGAGAATACTTTAACACAGTTGTTAGTTAGACTTTTATTTCAATTCTTAGTACTAAATTACCGTTAATGATTGTTGCATAGGTACCTGTCAAGGTGAACTGTTGACACAAATCTTATATAAATATTTTTTTTTATATACAACGTCGGGAGATACATCACAAAAAAAATTGAGGAAATAATTTGCGAAAATATTTTTTTACGGAACCCTCGGTCGATATCTCCATTCACTCTTGCCCTATACACTTCTTTCGTAACTCTATTGTCACTCATGCTTCCAAATGTCCAAACTATCTCAGCATAATCTTTTCAATTTTTGTCGCTACATCATCAGCAGAGAGAACATCGCACGAGTGATATTTAATATATTTATTAGTCTATACAATATATTAGTGCTATATAAGATGTATTTAATGTTCTAGCTGTACCCCGCGACTTCGTTGGAAACGCTTGTTCTTTTAATTCTCTTTTTCAGCTTCTAACGGTCGTATTGTGTTGTGACGAAACCTTCATGAATGGGCTATCAAATGTAAAAATATTTTTTCAAATCTGTTTACTGTTATGAAATATATTCATATTCATTTCTTCTCTGTAATTTGCAACAATAGGTACAATACTAATTGTGTGTATAGATGTTAAACTATTTGCCACAAATTAATCTTTTCAAGGCATTGTGAAGATTTATGTAAACTATTATTTGCATAACAAAATAAAATTCAAATTCAAAGCATACATTAAAATTTGGAATCGAACACAACACTTATATTAAACTATTCTTAGTATAATATTATTTTAAATTATATTATATCCAATTATACTACATTAAATTATATTTTTCCTCTCAAAATATTCTTTTAAATTATAAAATGAATTCTTAATTAGTACATATATTTTTTAATTTATTTTCAAATTCTCTACCTTGGAGGGCCTTTACGGACTCTGGCAAATGTATATACGCTTTAATCACCATGTAGTACTAACCATTTTTATATATGTCAAAATGGGCTGGGGGTGCAACTATATTGTTTTCCCGGTGCGGCGGTATCGGCTTGGCTTATCTGCGAACTTTTGAAAATAGTAAGCGTGCTTTCTTATAAATCTACATAATTCGAAAATATATACTCCAGTCACTGTGAGAACGTTGTACTTGGAAAATAATAATCTATCATCAGGTCTATAGAAGTTAAAGAGTAAAAAGTTTTCCAACTTTTAAAAACACTTGACGTAAACAAATCCGCAAGTCTATACAATATACCTCCTATTTTCATAATTAAATGCGTCAAAGTCTTAACACTGCCCATACACTGCTCTACTAAAAAATCTATCGATAAGGGAGACATGCCTAGAATGTGGAAATCAGTGTATATACACCGACACACAAAAAGGGGCCTAGAGAATGGTTCGAAAATTATAGACCAATCTCTAAGCTCTGCTTTTTTGATGAAGTTCTGGAAAAAATAGTTCATCACCAGGTGTATGCCGCTATCAAACATGAACTAAATGAACATCAACACGTGTTTAGCAGATCCTCCTCAGCGATTACTTGACCAATGTTTTGTCGGAACCAGCACAAGTTGATGTACTTAATATACACTGATTACAGCAAGGTTTTCGACAATTCAGTTCATTTGATTCCACATAGCTCCACGCTATTGGCATTCGTGGTGACCTCCTCGGATGGTTTTCATCGTACATAGAAAACAGATACAAATCGTCGCACTAAATGGTTTCATGTCTACGGCACTGACAATCCCCTCGGGATGTCCACAAGCTTCGTTGTTAGTACCTCTTTTATTCAATATATATATATACTAACAATAAAATACTATTATATGCAGACGATATACACACATAATACTAAAATACTAATATACCTAGTCTTGTCATAAATACTGAAACAAAGAAAAAAAAAATTCTGTTGCAAATAACATTTATTACTTTTACAGTGTGTTAGTTTAATACATAAATATAAAACAATTTAAAATATAAAAAGCTTATTCGAAGTTGTCTCCATTGGCTGCCATACAGTCCTTTAAACGTTGAAGCCAGTTATCAATAGAAGCACGCACTCTTTCCATGGGAAAATTCTTCACTGCCAATCGTATGGATTGTTTTAGGGACTCCAAATTATCATGGCGTTTAGAGCAAGCCGTATTCTCTAAAACTGACCATAAATCATAATCCAGCGGATTAAGATCGGGACTAGACGACGGCCAGTCTTCAGCTGTAATGAAGTCCGAAACGTTCGTTTCCAACCAAGACTGCGTAGACCGAGCTTTATGACCCGGCGCTGAGTCTTGCTGGAAGGACCATTCTTGGTTATTGAACATGGTGTTGTTAAGGGGCTTCACTACCTTCTCAAGAATGGTATCTTGATACACTTGTGCCGATGTTTTGATACCTTTTTCACAAAAGTATGGCTCAGTCACTCCTTCATAGCTAATACCCCACCAAACCATCACTGAAGCCGGATAGTGCCCACGTTGCATTCTGTCGACTAATTGGGAAGCTTCCTTAGAGCTTTGAGCATAAATACGGTCATTTTGTTCGTTAAAATGTTGCTCAATTGTAAAAATTTTCTCATCCGTAAACAAAATTTTTCTGTGACCTCCCTTTGCGTACCGCTTCAGTAGTTGTTTCGATTTTCCACCCTATTCTTTTTTAAATTATCAGTTAAGAAATGACCAGTACGTCTCTTATACGCTGCAAGTCCTAAGTCATCTTTTAAAATACGCGACATGGTTCTAGGTGCTATCTTCATCTTCCGAGATAAAATCTTTTGCTTTCGGACAGGATTTTTTCGAATTCTTTCCCTTACTGCTTTGACCACCTTTTTCGTACGAACACTACGTGGACGGCCAGATCTTTTTCTGTCACAAACAGAGGAGGTCTCATTGTACCTATTAATAGCCCGGTACACAAACATTTTACTAATACCAGGCGTATGGAGAGTTTTAAAAATTGCATTTGGCTCCATACCTACTTTGTGTAATGCAATCACAGCGATTTAGTTCTCTTTATCACCCCACTCCATTTTAATATCGCAAAATATTGTACAATGTATTGGCGCCAAAATGAGAAAACACAATGAACAATCATATAAAAATGACAGATTCCAAATTCAAATGTAATATTTAGTTTATTTTTAATTGTAACAGTATTTATGGCCAGATTAAGTATGCAGACGATAATCAAATCCAATAACTTGTACGAAATATTGATCATGCCTCTCACCTTCAAGCAGACTTTACTAACCTTCAGAATTACTGTAATATTAGTACATTAGAATTAAATATTTCCATGAAAAGAGTTATGAATGTTAAAGAAGCGAGTGAAGTGTGTAAGGACTGATTCTTATGGCGCTCGGTTCTTTCTGCAAGGGATTTGGCGTGACGTTATAGATCGATAGATAAATATTTCCACATGCTATATTTGCACGGTTACCCATAAAGCAAACCCAATAATATTTAATTACAAACACTGACATAATAAGGGTGAACTCAATGAGGGATCTAGGGGTCATGCTTGGCACAAAACTTCTTCACGAAAGGATTTATCATGCGAGTATCGGCACGATTTTTATTAAGATTACATTACTTCATAAAAAACCAGTTGATAATGCACAAGCTTGCATTGCCAGAGGAACACCTGGCTCGTCAATTATATAAGAATTTTAATGTTTTTTTTTTTAATTTGTCGGCCATTTTGACCATGTTCCTTAAGAGATTGGAACGGTGTTCCTGAACATTCCTATTCTACTTTTTTATGCTAAAGCCGAATCTGAAGTCAAAATTCGGATATTCGAAAAAAACGCACAGAGAAACGCACAGACAAACGCACACGCATACAAACATATAGATTTCATATAGAAACGGTGTTCCTGATAAATGCATATATGCATTTATCAGGAACACCGTTCCTATATGAAATCTATGTTCATTTGTGACAGAACTTGTGGCCGGACTGGGTATGTATGTATTACATTTATATTATTTACGCCCATTCTACGCTAATCAAGCCCTAGCCTTACATTGTTAATTAGTCTATCGAACCGGAATATTCCGGTATGATGCGTTCGACCTTGAACTATCTAAAAATAGACAGACACCTGCCACAGACTATTAAATATTTACAGATCGGACACGTCACGCCCACCACCTTACTGACTTTCGATCCCTCCTAACATTTGACAACTCTATCAAATTATGGTATTGGGACCACGAGGACAGTAGGCCGATTCTACTAAAAAACTGCAACTTCACTGCAGCGCGGCGTGTGTCACAATGCGTACATTTTGACGTTTCGTTAAGCGAGCTGACAGCAGCGACATTTAGTAGAATCGGCCTACAGGTTATTTTAGTGCTTTTTTATTAATACTAATCATCTTCTTTCTAGCGTTATCACGTTTTCTAATCTGTTACAATTGGCGGGGTCCGCTACCTAAGCCTGATTTGGCGAAGATACTGACTTAGACATGGTAGATCAGTGATAGACTAGTGGATGAAGAAACGGCCTTGTGAGCAACATATCACCGGTTCGAATCTGCTGTAGGCTGTGGCTATCTGTGAGGTGGAGGTACTTTCCCAGACGGGTTGCTTTTTGATAAGGTACATCTTTGATGGGCGCATCCTCTCTTAAAAGCCACCCAGACCAAGACAAAGAGACATGTTCATGCACACAAATGTTTGTCCTGTGAGGGAATCGAACTCACGTGCGTTGGTGTCAAAGTAACGTAACAGCGCGTTTCACCACTGCACCACCGAGCTCGTAAAATGTTTCGACCGATACAGCAACTAATAATAAATAAACATGCAAATGTTTATAATATTACTGCTGATAAAGATTATGAGAACTGTTGTCCAGAAACGTTCCATGTATTTCCGCTCCAAGGCTCTTCTGGGAAACGGTGACTTGAGATGAAACTTTACTTGTTACTCTACATCGAGTATAATTTTGACGAGCTCGGTGGCTCGGTGGCTCAGTCGTGAATGACGTGACTTTGACACCAACGCTCGTGTGTTCGATTCCCACACAAGGCAAACATTTGTGTGCATGAACATGCCTGTTTGTCTTGGTCTGGATGTTTTAAGAGAGGTAGGGCGCATCAAAGCAGCCCGGGCTGTGGAAGTACCCCCACCTCACAGAAAACCGCAGCCAAATAACCATTCCCTAGAGGGTTGTTGTATTCCAGCGTGTGAGTGAGGTCACCAGTAAGCTCCTAAGGAGTTGCTGTGTTAGCAGCAGAGGAGGCATCGCGCGAGTGATACTTAATGTATCACAAGCGTTGATAGGCTACGGTAACCGCTTTACAACCGGTGGGCCGTACGCTTGTATGCCTTCCGAATTTGTATATATAGTGTTGTATAATATAAAAAAAACCGGTTGCACTCCGGGAGTGCCGGTAGAAGTGAAAACTTGAACATTAACGTTGTGCATTTTTGAATATTTTGGAATGGTTAGGGAATAATTTCGCACGAATTGCTTTATTTATCAATATCAAAGTACTATCATGTATGTGGTAAAATATCTATTGTATAAATATTTATTCATTTATTGCGCTATCGTACACAAACATGACAATTTATATTACATTAAAAATTTTACACTTCAGAACTATTACAACTATTTTACATTAAAAAGTTTATATCTCAGACAAATCAACTTTCATCCATAATTACAACGACTCTTTCACCATCATCATCACCAATCTCTAAAACTCAAACACACACGCACACTCGTGCAAGCGCCCTGCGCCGCTAAAACCAAACAGCGATGTTGATAAACTACGTTGAACGAAACGCGTAAGCGCCAAGAATTTCATAGCGCTTACAACGTTTTGATCGCGAGAAAATAATGCCCTATGAACGATCTAGCGTCTCATGTTTTAATTGTTTAATTAGCGGTAACTAATGTTTTAGCGCTGCAGCGAACTTAAGTTCTAATTCTCACCAAAATCTTACGGTCAGGGTCACGTGTCCTGACGCGAGTTTAGCATTTTTTTACTCATCCCAAAAAGTGCACAACGCCGCTAAAGAAGTTTTCACTTCAAAAACCGATTGCAAAATATCTATGTTAACGGAGCGGGTCTACATGGCCTAGTTGATAAAGAACCAGTTTAATAAATAACTTACTGGTCCCTAGTTCGAATAATACTGTGGGAATGTACCACCAACATTTTACAGCATCTTTAGAAATATAATTTCTTGGACGAGCGGGTTTCCTCACGATGTTTTCCTTCACCGCTGAGCAAGTGATGATTACAAATATATTCATAAATATTTTTGAGTAGGTAGGGTGCATCAAAGCAGCCAGTCCGGAGGAGAATCTCCACCTCGCAGAAACTCGCAGCTAAATAACAATTTACTGGAGGGTTGTGTTTCTGCGAGTTAGTGAGGTCACCAGTAAGCTCCCAAGGAGATGCTGTGTAAGCAGCAGAGGAGGCATCGCTGCGAGTGATAATTAATATATCGCAAGCGTTAATAGGTTACGGTACCCGTTTTACATCAAGTGGGCCGTAGATTAAAAGATTAATAAGGAACGTTCGTCTGTGCTGAATTATTCGCTATTGCTATACAAAAATCGCTCACGGTGACGGAACGTTTTTGAGTAGAAACAAACCCAGAGATCTACTCAAAAACGTTAGGAAACCGTGAGCTATTTTTGTGTGAATCTGAACATATATAATTAATCTATCCATGTCGGTAGATGTAATAATTGAATAACCAATGTAAGACAAATGTCACCTTAGTCTTCCTGGACCACGTGCTGCAAAGCATTCGACACGTCAGGTTCAACAAAATAAATAAAACACGCGATACATCCGTTAAAAATTGTTTAATTCAATTCTATCTGACAAAAAAGAGCCATTTACTCAATTAAATGGCTCTTTTTTGTAAGACTAAATTATCTGAATGTCATCCGCCGTTCCCCACAACAGTGTACAATACGACATAATGTTGTGAAAGTAGCTGAAATAGACTAAGCGCTCAGTAGCCACATCCGTCGATTGTCTGATTCTCGTAACTGCATATGCAGCGGAGCTGAGCTTACCGGCAAGTTAATTTATGTGGGGGCTCCATTGTAATTTGGAGTCTACTGTAATTCCAAGAACCACAGTACTATTAACAAATTCTAATTTGTTATTCCCAATGAGAACTTATGTATTGGCAGAAGTCACATTTGGAACACTAAGTTTGATGCATTTGGTTTTAGCCGAGTTTAGCAAAAGATTATTACATGTGAATCAGTTTAAAATAGCAGACAGCACCATTTGTCCGACCACCTTCTCAATATTTTCACAACGGCGCGGGGCACATTAAAAATTAGAGAGGTATCATCAGCATATATTACTACATGTGCCATTTTCTGCACCATGTAAGGCAGATCATTCGCATATACTTGCATATAATTGATCGTGTTTTATCAGAAGGCGATGACAGGATTCCTAAAAACCGGCAAGCGTGCGTGAGTAGAGCCATGAATGTTCAAGAAACGAGTGAGATGTGTAAGGACCGAGTCATGTGGCAAGGGATTTGGTATCAATTTATAGATAGATTATAAATTCTAAAGACGCTCCAAGAATTGCCGTTAAAAAACCTTTTGTTAGAAATTGACAATGGTACCATACTATTATACCCGTCTTGAATCGCCACAATAGTTAATATAAAAGGACAACTTACCTTACTAAAACTTTAGGTTCTTGGAAGTTCACTTTGCTGCTGATATTTAAAATCCCGATTTTACCGAACAGAGTTCGCCTTGTACACTTCATGATGCTTCGATCTTCTGTGCTTGATGCTATGAACGAGATGGTTGAAGATGTTATATCGCTGGACTTGTCCATTGTAATTCTAAAAAACAGAGTAAAATAATCTATATAAATAAAAATCGATGTATGTATGTTTTGTCCTCTGCAGACTCGAAAACGGCTCGATCGATTTTAATGAAATTTTCAGGGAATCTTCAGATTAGCTTAACAGCTGATACTGTGAAGTTTGATAGCAATCAGATCACCCGCGCGAAGCAGGGGCGTTAGTAATGATTCAGTCAGTAATGAATAAAAATCAATGAGGTATGTATGTTTGTTCTCTATGGACTCGAAAACCGCCGCGCTGTATCAATTTTGATGAAATTTTCAGGAAATCTTCAGACTAGCTTAGTAGCTGATCCTGTGAAGTTTGATAGGAATCAGACAACCCGCGCGAAGCAGGGGCGGGTAGCTAGTATATATATATAAATGAATGTTTGTCTGTATGTCCTCATGGACTCAAAAACGGCTGGGCAGATTTTGATGAAATTTTCAGTGAATCTTCAGGTTAGCCCAGCAAATGATCCTGTGAAGTTTGATAGCAATCGAAACCGGTCGGTAAAAATAATTGGTAAAATATTTACCGACCGGTTTCGCCTTTACGGCATTATCAAGGTATTATCAATTAATTATTATTAATAAAAATAATTAATTATAAAAATTGTGAAGTGGAATCTGTACAAGTGCAAGTATTAACATTAACGAGATGATTAGGAGCATGCTGGTAATCCCAAGCTATCCTATCAAACTTCACAGGATCAGCTGCTAAGCTAATCTGAAGATTTCCTGAAAATTTCATCGAAATCGATCCAGCGGTTTTCGAGTCCACAGAGAACAAATATACATACCTCATTGATTTTTATTCATTACTAACTGAATCATTACTAACGCCCCTGTCTTCAAAAGTCCACCAAGCGCTTACAATCAACAGTATCAACATAATGCTCCTAACCAGTTGAAGTGTTAGCAGCAACTGGCGTCGCAAGTGATATTTCCTGTATTGTAATCGTTGTAGGCTACGGTAACCGCTTCACATCAGGTGCGCTGTATGCATCCTGACGTTGTATAAAAAAATAACTTGAAAATCCGACTGAGAAAGTACCTCACAGCCAATGACAACTCCCTCGCGAGTTGTTGCGTTCATGGGAATGAGTAACGTTACCAATAAACTGCTGAGTTAGAGCGGGCGTGGCAAAGATCTAATGATGATTTTTGTTTTTGCTTTGGCTACGGTAGGTGGGCTGTATGCATGTAGGTCTCCTAACATTTTGTAAAAAAAGCTTTTCTTAATTCCCTTATCCCGTTTCCTAGTCCATTGGGATCGGCGAGGTCCGCTATCTAAGCTTAAGGATTTGGCGAAGATACCGACTATTATTTTTTCCTTCACTACCGAGCTAATGATAATTACAAATATGTGCAAAAATTCGAAAACACGTATTTAGATTCGAACTGGGGATCAGTTGGTAAATACTCAAGTTCTTCTTTTTGTTAAAAAAAGCTACCTTATTATAGAACAGAATAGAATACATTTTTATTTTTCCATCACACATAGGTTATGTATATAGGTATATACAAACAAACAAAACATTGTCGAGAAATGAACCCAAGTGTGAGGAACTGGTGCATGTTTACCAGAGGGAGACTTTGTATTAAAGTCGTCTGCATGGGTACCTCTGACTCACCTATTTCTACCGCCAAGCAGTTACATTTATATAGCTGTGTTCCGGTTTGAAGGGTGGGATATGGCAGAGAAATTACTGGGTACTGTGACGAAACATTCCTAGGTCACAAGATTGGCAGCGCGCGAGTAACATTCCCATGGTGTTGCGAGCGTCAATAGGCTGCGGTGACCGCTTACCATTTAATGCGGGACGCATGCTTGTTTGCCAATCTAGTTGTATAAAAAAAGGTCACTAGGTCCCCACTAACGGGTAGGGTCAGCTGGATATAATTACGTTTAATATTGAGATTCATTCTGTTTTTGTGAAGGACAAAGAAAAACATAAAAGTATACTTTTCATTGGCAAGTTACTATACAACAAAAAGTGGTTTAAATCGATTTGTTACATAAATTCATAACATGAGTCAAAAGGCCGACAGGTCGAAAGATCAAGGTCAGAAGCGTGTTGATAAGAGTGAAGCTATGCATAGGCATAGCTAGTTATGCGACATAATTATTTAACGATGGTGATCATACTCATTATTTAGGCCATAGTTGTAGATGCCAAACTGGAATAACATTATATTTTAGTCAAAAAACACAAAAAACGATTATCTTAAAAAAAGTTCAGTAATTGTTGCTAAAATACTTTTGTATTTATCCTCATATATTTTCGTGAACGTATTATTTTTATTGCGCTAGTTAAAACTAAACAAGCACTATTTATATACATGATCTTCTAACGAAAAACAATATATTTATATACGCACGGGCTCTGCAAGGAGCTCAGTAAACGGCTGAGGGAGCTACTGGAGATCCCCGCGCAGGCTTTCTCGCACAAAGACTTTCCTTAGGAATCCAGCGCGGGAACGCGGAAAGGACCCAATTTTAAATATTTTTTAATAGTTTAAGTTTAGGTAACTTTAGTTGGTAGTTGATTTTTTAATTACGATACTATTAATATGTTATTTATATAAATTTTTTGGTTGACAAATAAAACTGTAATGTAACTGCATTTCCGTCTGTAAAACCTCTAATCTAATATAATATTACAAATAAATAATATATTTATATAGTATATGGATATGGTTATATTTGGATATAAATAGACACAATTGAAGTGTACTGCAATGTTTGGGAGCAGACCGATTAACTCAGGCAGTGGAATATCAGTAGAGTGGTGGAGCTAAGTTTTGCGGTTTTCGACTGTTACACGTAGTACTCCTTCAGTTTAGAAGCTAGAGAGCTGATTGTTCGACGTGAATGTTTTTTTTTTATACCACTAAGGTGGCAATCAAGCATACTAAAAAGCTAAAAACCTCTTCACGCATTTCTTGAAGAACTCCATGCTGTAGTTCCTTGGAAAAACCTCATTCCACAGCTTGAGTGTTCTCGGAAGAAAACTTCTCTGGAACCGCACCGTACGCGACCATAGCGGTTCAAGCGTGTGAGGGTGAACTCCCCGCCGTCGGCGAGCGGTGCGGTTATAAAAAGTAGCCGTCGGCATCATTTCGAACAACTCTTCAGAACACAACCCGTTGTACAATCGGTAGAAGACACAAAGGAAGGCAAAGTCTCTCCTTAAACTTAAGGGTTCAATACCGTGTGTAAGCTTAGGATTGTCGACAATTCTCACAGCTCGTCTCTGAATCGAATCACACGGTCCAAGCTGGTATTCAGGTGCTCCAGCCCAAAGGTGACTGCAGTACTCCAAGTGCGGTCTGACTTGAGACTTATATAATATAAGTCTTTGCCCCGCACTGAAGTACTGCTTAGCCCTGTTGAAGACACCAAGTTTTTTCGACGCCAGCTTGACCTTCTCCTCCAGGTGATTTCGATATTGCACATCACTGGAGATCTCGACGCCAAGCATCCTAATACTTTTGGTGATGGTAAGAGGTGTGTTCTGGAATTTAGGAACCACAGCAAATGGAGTTTTCTTAGCGGTGAACGCGCAAACTTGTGTCTTCTTGGGGTTGAATTCGATTAAGTTAAGCCGCCCCCAGTCGGATATTTTAGACAGAGTACCATCCATTTCAGACACAAGTTTGTCGCGGCTTTCCTCCACAAGGGAACGAGGGATGTTTGCACGGCCTGTATAATAAGTATCCCCGGTGCTGTCGTCCGCATAACAATGAATGCCATCAATTGACAACATATCATTGATATGCAGCAGAAACAGCGTCGGAGACAGTACAGAACCCTGAGGGACGCCAGCATTGATATCCATACTATCGGAGCATCCACCGTCAACCACGGCTTTTATGCATCTGTTGGATAAAAAGCTGGCGATCCATTTCCACAAACCCTCGGGCAGCCCGTATGATGGTAACTTCGATAGAAGACTCTGGTGCCAGACCCGATCGAACGCCTTCGCCATATCTAGGCTGACAGCCAATGCCTCACCTTGACTTTCTATCGCCAAAGCCCAGCGGTGTGTAAGACACACTAGAAGATCACCAGTTGAGCGACAATGGCGAAAACCGTATTGACGGTCGCTAATCAAGTCGTGATCCTCTAGGTATCGTAGGAGTCGTATGTTTATCACACGCTCCATTACCTCGGAGAGAAGGGAGGTTATGGCGATAGGCCTGTAATTCGATGGGTCTGATCTATCGCCCTTTTTGGGCACCGGGTGCACATTGGCGGTCTTCCATGAAGACGGGACTTGCCCAGTGGAGTAGGAAAGCACGAAAAGGCGCGTTAGTACAGAACACAACTCAGGAGCACACAGCTTCAGCACCACTGCCGGTATACCATCCGGCCCACTCGATTTATGAATGTCGAGAGAGAGTAAGGCCCGCCGGACATCTCGCTGGGTAATGGAGATTTCCGGCATTGAGCTACCGCACCACGGGATGGTAGGTGGCACAGCTCCCCCGTCATTCATATTCGAGTTAGACGCAAAGAGATTACCAAGTAAATCGGCTTTCTCCTTAGCGCTATGGGCCAAACTGCCATCCGGTTTTTGCAGTGGTGGCATGGACGGTTGACAGACATTTCCCTCGGCAGCTTTAGCGAGCGACCAGAAAGCACGGCTCCCAGAGGGAAAGCTCGCAAGTCGCTTGCCAACTCTGCCGACGAAATCGAATTTGGCTCTAGCGACCACCCTTTTACTGGACCTCGAGGCAGCATTCAGTTTGCGCTTCAAAACAGAGACTCTAGGATCCCCATTAGCATGCGCCGTGGTCCAAGCATCGTACCTTAAATATTGTAGATTCCCCTAAAATAGATTAAATTTCGATTAGCTCAATAAAGGATATCGATAAGTGATGTTATCGCCACAAAAACCGTTCCAATACAAAGTCAATTGGAGCGCGTATGGCGAGCACTGAAAAACAACAACACGATCACTAACGCCGTCTAGGGGCAACAGACTCATCATATTCCTGTACATACCATTAGGGTTAGGGTTAGGGTTAGCAGCTCTGCTTACGCAGCTTGCTGTTATTTACTTATTGTGCAAAAGCAGCTCTGCCAATGCGCCGCAGGCCCAGCTCCCCTAGTATAAATAAATACAATTTCTAAAATAAAAGTAGCCTAAGTTACTCCTTATTACATCAGCTATCTGCCACTGAAGTCCCGTCAAAATAGGTCCAGCCGTTTCAGAGATTACCCGAAACAAACAGACAGACAGACAAAAATTGTAAAAAAAAATTTTGGTATATGTACCGTGTACCTATACATCCATATGCATTTAATAAAAAGCGGTTATTTTAATATTACAAACAGATGCTCCAATTTTATTTATCTGTATAGATGTAAAGATTAGTTGTATGCAATTTGATCCAACCTGCTTTGTGTGCTTCCGCCACCAATTAGTTCATGCGGCCTAGCGCCGGCCGGCACCCACCCACTACTGTTAGTGCGTGCATCATGCCGACGCTGCCATGGCTGCTCCGGTAGTCTCTGCCTCGGCTGCTGCGGTCGTCCGCCATCTGGAACAGAATCCGCATGCCCCCTCCACCACCGTCGCTGCCACGACTGGCCTGGTCGTCGCTGCGACACGTGTTTCGCCTCTCCACGAGGCATCATCAGGCGTTGTAGACGTTAATCGTAAGAGTAACATGCTACAAGTGACAAATCCATCGCAGTGCCGTCCCTTATATTGAATTGAGAGTAGGGGTGGATGGTGTGAGCGAAAAGATATTTAATAGTGGGGAATGGTTTACGTCAGTCTGTTTGTTCATGAGAGTCAAATGTCGGCGTCGGCATGATGCACGCACTAACAGTAGTGGGTGGGTGCCGGCCGGCGCTAGGCCGCATGAACTAATTGGTGGCGGAAGCACACAAAGCAGGTTGGATCAAATTGCATGTAAATTTGACTTTCGCAAAATAACGCCTGAATCTATTAACTATGTAAAGATTAGTTCTAAGTCTTAATTCTATCGTATAAATTCTACCCAATTATAGATGAACACATCATTCAATTAAATCTTGGTTTCAACTTAATATACTTGAAACTAAAGCTCAATATACAACAGATTTAAAGGACAACTGACGGCATTACCCCAGCCGACCCTTTCCCTAAAATAGTGGTTCTGTATGATCTTAGTGCCCACGACATCAAACTTTCAACTGATCAAAGCGGGGAGATCAACTTCAGTATAAGGAACGCAATTATTAATATTCAGGTCGAATGCAATTATTTACGTCGCTTTACAGATAAGTGCAGCTTAAGCTTTACACTTTGACCTTTGTACGGTTC
Organism: Pyralis farinalis; assembly: GCA_947507595.1. Lineage (NCBI taxonomy): Eukaryota > Metazoa > Arthropoda > Insecta > Lepidoptera > Pyralidae > Pyralis > Pyralis farinalis. The sequence continues at coordinate 8,813,142 of OX382263.1, forward strand.
TTATGTCATTCGTGATAAGAGTTACAATCGTACTTCGAGTGTTGAGCGTGATCTGCTCTTTGCTGTACAAGTGTCGGATAGAGAAGTAGCCTTCTCCGTCACTCTATAACTTTCCTTAAAGGATTTTTGCTGAGTGATCGCCCCAAATTATCATTTTTTTTTTTATACCACTAAGGTGGCAAACAAGCGTACGGCCTGCCTGATGGTAAGCAGTTACCGTAGCCTATGGGCATTTGCAACACCAGGGGTGTCACTCTTGCGTTGCCGACCCTGTATCATCAGGGTATTAGGATAGGATTTTAGTACAATACATAGCTATAGATTTCTACTGCACATTCAATATTAATTTATGATTAAATTTTGTTGACAAAGGCATTTTGTTGGGTTGATGTGAAGCGGTTAACATAACTTTATAATAAGTATTGCTTGTTATAAAGTTTTTATTTTTTTTATAATATGTCACGAGGCATACAAGCATACGGCCCACCTGATGTAAAGCGGGTGCCGTAGCCTATTAACACTTGCGATATATTAAGTGTCACAAACGCTATGCCTCCACTGGAGCTTACACAGTAACTCCTTGGGAGCATACTGGTGACCTCACTCACACGCAGGAACACAACAACCCTCTAGGGAGTTGTTATTAGGCTGCGGTTTTCTGTGAGGTGGAGGTACTTAAGTTATGGTAACGGCGAGCTCGGTGACGTAGTTGTTAGTAACGCTACTTTGAGACCAACGCTCGTGAGTTCGACTCCCACACAGGACAAACATTTGTGTGCGTGAACATATGTCTTGTTCTGGGTGTTTTTAAGAGAGGTAGGGTCATCAAAGCATCGAGGAAGCACCTCCGTCTCACAGAAAATCGTAGCTAAATATCAACTCTGGTTGATATATATTGTTATGTTCCTACGAGTGAGTGAGTCACCCAGTAAACTCCTAAGGAGTTGCTATTTTCGAAGCAAAGGAGGCATCGCGCGTATGCTACTTAATGTATTGTAAACGTTCATAGACTACGGTAACCGCTTTACATCAAGCGGGAATACTTTTATAACTCTCGAAGTTATACATAAAAAAAGTAACCCAACATTTTGTACTAATTGATTATTCCCTATGTCTCAGCGTGTATGATAGATAGAGCATGCACTTGGTTACTACTTAGGTCACAAGATTATGCTATGATTATGATTATGCATGCTCTATCTATCATACACGCTGAGACATAGGGAGTCTCAGCGTGTATGATAGATAGAGCATGCACTTGGTTACTACTTAGGTCACAAGATTATGCTATGATTATGATTATGCATGCTCTATCTATCATACACGCTGAGACATAGGGAGTCTCAGCGTGTATGATAGATAGAGCATGCACTTGGTTACTACTTAGGTAACAAGATTATGCTATGATTATGATTATGCATGCTCTATCTATCATACACGCTGAGACATAGGGAGTCTCAGCGTGTATGATAGATAGAGCATGCACTTGGTTACTACTTAGGTCACAAGATTATGGAGCGTTTAGTTTCCATTTCCATTTTAACTCCGTAAATGTGGCATAGAGGTTATTCAAAACTGCTAAGGAAATGTTAATACTATACTAAAGCTCTAATGGCATTTCTTTTTTAAAACTAATCTCGTAAACGAATTTTCTTGTATCAATTCAAATGAAGTTAATGATTGATGTATCGTCCCATTGGCTGTAACTGAAAAATTTATTAAGTTAGTAAAGTTCACGGACAATAAGTGTGAGACTTTAAATGCTATCAAAATTGTGGCCATATATGATAATTTTCCTATTAATTTACCGCGCTTTCAAATTATTTCATGTTAATAGACATAATATATATATATATATGTGTGTGTTTGTAATGTCAAAATAATAGCTTGTTACTAAATGCATATGAATGTATACATGGCACTTGCACCAAAAATTCTACTTCAAAAATTTTTGTACGTCTGTTTCTTCCGGCTAATCTTCGAAACGGTTGAACCAACTTAGACGTAACTTTGACTGGCAGATAGGCGATGTTATAACGGGCAACTTGGCTACAATCATTTGAGAAAAAGAATCAGGGTTGCACGGAAAATAAATAAAATCCGCGACAGTATAAAAGCCAATGCTTGGCAAGGCTGGCAACGGATCAGTCACCCTTTGCTGTTGCTGATGTCTATGGGCGGTAGGGGCCACTTGTCACCAGGTGACCCACATGTTCGTTCGCCCCCTCCCCCTAATATAAAAAAAAAGATGTGAACAAATTAACTATTTACACGTGGCGTAGCCACAGGGTCGCTAGTTTCATAAAAATAGAAATAAAGGTGAATCACTAAATAGGTATACCTATCACTTTGCCCGTTTTTATTATGGATAGATATTTTTTTATGGTTGAACGAACAACAATTGCTTATTGTTAAAGAAGAGAAATCGAAAAGAAGTGTTTTTCCTGAAAAAAAAAAGCCGCGACCTCACAGAAAAAGCATTATAAATGCCGATCGAAGCCTGGACGCCTTGATACTAACACAATATATCAACATATCATAGTATATATTATTATATTTCATATATCAACTCTCGGTTCTAATGATTTGGATAAAAATTTGTATTTATGTTAAGTTTGCTTTTTAGATTTGTCTATATGAGTGACTTCCCTCAAATCCCGTAACCTAGTGGATAAAGAACCACTAGCCACCGGTTCGAAACCTAGTGTACGTACCACTAATTTTTGTTTTTGGATTTATGTACATACTTTAATTTATCCCATGCTCTGTGGTGAAGGAAGAACATCGTGAGGAAAACCGCACTTCCGGAGAAGATCTGCTTGTCTCTCTGGTTTGCCACAGCGACGTATCAAAAGGTTAACACGTTATACACAAACATTATTGTATTTTTAAATGTCGCAAGTAGTACTATATCTACGTACAGTTATTTATTATGACACTATGCTCTAACAAAGAGACAAAATGATAGGGCATACCTGTCGTTAGAAAGAGATGAATATATATCTTAAGATATTTATGCTTTGTGGCGAAATACGTATTGACGCGACGTGAGAGCGTGGCCAAACGAATGCGAGTTGGGCAATTACCTTACTTTCGTATTGTCATTTTAGAGCGTGTACGACGTATCCATAACTATAAAAACATCTTAGGTTTGCGAAGTCTGACGAGTCACTCCATGTGAATCAGTAAATCAGTATTTTCGCGTTAGGTAGTGGACCCCGCCAATCGTGATGGATTCGGAAACGCTAAGAAGATTCTAATAAAGTTAACGCAGCGGATTTTTTTTACTAAATTGTCAAAGAAGAGAAATCGTAAAGGAGAATTGTTTTTACTGAAAAAAAAGCCGCAACTTCATAGAAAAAGCATTATAAATGCCGAGCGAAGCCTGGATGCCTAGATACTAAAGCACAACCAAGTATATATTTAAATTAACAACTCCACAAATGTATTGGTAAGGATTTTTTTTTATTATTTTAACTGTATTAGTTTAATTATTTTAGCCGAGGAAGACCAAGACTAACCTACTATGACCAAATTGGTCGTGTTTTATCAGAAGGTGATGTCAGGAGCCTTAGGAACCGGCGAGCGAGCATGAAAAGAGCTATGAATGTGAAAGAAGCGAGTGAAGTGTGTAAGGACTGCGCCTTATGGCGCTCGGTTCTCTCTGCCTACCCCGCAAGGGACCTGGCGTGAAGATATACATACATACATCCCCCATATTTTAACTGTAAAATATAGTTACCTTATTATGAACGATACAATGGCTCTCCGCGTTAATGAATAATTATAATACACTAATTTATATCACCAATTTAAATTACACATTATCTGCACCCTGCGGCATCGTTCGCGCGTATTCCAATATCCCGTGGAAACAGCTTTTTCTTACTTCCCTTTACCTCGACTTCTAAGGGTTGTATCGTGATATTTATTACCATATAAACTTCCTCAAGAATTGGGCTATTAAACGCAAAAAAAAAACAAATTTGGCTTTAAGTTCCGGAGATTAACACGTTTAAACAAACAAACTCTACCGCTTTATCTATATCACCAATTATTTAAACTACAAAACTCTACATTATCACTGTACCGTAGCGCTGGTATCGCGTGGAGTTTTCCGGAACTATATCAGATGGCTTTCAGGAATACTTTTAAAACTGAACACTTAATAAACATTATTTGGGACGAATAACGACATGTTGTTTTTTATAAATTGACAACTGAATATACGTGTTGGAGGTAAGAAGGATTCCGACAAATAAGTCTCGCCCACACAATCGATGTGTTTGACGTAACGTAATCGTTCGGAAACCTTAGAAAATTTGGCGGTCATAAGAGTGACAGGGATGTGTATATTTTATAATTAATCTGTTGAGGGTTACATAAAGGTATATAGGCAGAATAATTCGTGCCTAAGGCAATATTTAGAGGTCATTTTAAAATATAATGGCGGTTTATTGAGGCTAAGCAGACGAAATGTTGCCTCTCTTGCGTTCGATCGATTTTAGAGGTTGTGTTCAGAGGAGTTATTTGCCTTTCTACTGTAGGTAGAGCGTATCAATAAGAGAGGTAGGGTGCATCAAAGCGGGAAGTACCTCCACCGCACAGAAAATCGCAGCATCACTCCTTGGAGGGTTGTTGTGTTTTTTGCGAATAAGTGAGGTCGCATCAGGTGGGTCGTTTTTTTATACAACGTCGGGAAGCATGCAGTCGCACGATCCACCTGATGTAAAGCGTATGAACGCTTGTAATGCATTGAGTATTGCTCGCACGATGCCACCTCTGCTGCTAACACAGCGACTCCTCAGGCGCTTACTGGAGATCTCACTCATATGCAGGAACACAACAACCCTCTAGGGGAGTTTTTATTTGACTGCGGTTTTATGTGTGGTGGAGGTATTTCCACAGACGGGCTGCTTTAATGTGCCTTACCTCTCTTTTAAATGCTCTCATTGATTGCAATACTCCATGCGCGATTTGACTTGTGACTTGTATAAGCGTTTGAACAAAATTGAAATACAGTTTGGTTCTGTTTAGCACTTCAAGTTTCTTGAATGCCAGCTTGACCTTCGCCTCCACTGACTTCGTAACTAAATTTCGCTGGAGACCTCTACAATTAACGAGAATATCTTGACGATGGTAAGAGGCATGTTTTGGAAGTAGAAAAGGCTGTAACAAATGGGGTTTTACCTATCCTCTAAAGTATGTGCGCTTGCCATAGGCTATGAATTCATTATCAAAACAGAATACAATCTTCTTCCAAGCATCATTCCGTTTCCTGATGCATTAGGATTGGCGGGGTCTGCTGCCTAAACCGTAAGATTTGGCGAAGAATGTTGGTTTTTGACATGGAGCGACTGCGTTAGACCTCCACAACCCAGAGGGTAAATCAGACCTTTCTGAAGTTAGGTCACAGGTCTATCGAAATATAGTTTCTTTGACGTGGGTGTTTCCTCACGATATTTCCATCACCACCGAGGAAGGGATAAACCGAAAACACGAATTTAGTGGTACATGCTGGGATTCGAACCGGTGACCTATTGCTCAATAGGCCGGTGCTTTACGTGATGCGCTAGTGATACTTAATATGTTACAAGCGTTCAAGCTACGGTAACTGCTTTACTTCAGGTGGGCCGTATGCTTGTATGTCTCGCGATGTTATACAAAAAAAATCTTATTCTTAATCACTCACTACGAAAGAAGATTGTCGACCTCGCTTACTGAAAAGAGCCCTAAAAATGTCATGTTTTGATTTATGGGAAACTGAAAATACGAAGGTATTTTTGTATTGAGAAAATTTGCTGATTTAACTAAAACAGGAAACTTTTTTAAAATACATTTCAGAGTCATCTGTTGTCAAGTAGTGTAACTAATTTACAGCTTAGTTGTACAGTATTGTAACTAGATGGTGCTGATTGTCTAATTTGGCACGAATTCGGTTTAACATTTATGAATTATTGATTGAATAAGTAATGTTATTTTTTAAGTTATTGCTATTATCTATCTATAACTTCACGGCAAATCCCTTGCGGTATATGCCGATAGAAACGAGCGCTACGGGAGTCGGCCCTTAGACTTCACTCGCTTTTTGATTCACGCATTCATAGCTCTTCTCATCTATGCACGGCGGTTTCGATGGCTCCTGACACCACCTTCTGATAAAACACGACCGATTTGGTCATGGTAGGTAAGTCTTGGACTTCGTCGGCTCGTACGTCCTTCTTCTTTCGCGTTATGTATCTGTTGCCGTCAGACCTTCACAACCCAGAGGGTAAACCATACCCAGGCTAGGTCACACGTCGTAATTCTTTCTTCCTTCATTATTTCTACATATCCAAACCAACGCAGCATGACTTTTCTTGTTTTAACACCGACACTCTCTTTCAGGCCAACTCTGTTTTCTTGTCTCTCTGCTGTATCCAAGTCTCGCTTCTATATGTTACCGTTGTTGGGACCAGGAGTCCATTGTTGAAACTGGGGGAACATAATTTCTTTGTACGATTTTAGAATTACGAGTATTATAATTGAAATAAAAAAATATTTGTATTTTTCTTTCAAAATGAATTATTATAAATAAGTATAATCATATCCAACAAGGAAATATTCATTATATTTCCTTGTTTTGTTCATACTGGACTTATTAATTTATAAATCTCCTAATTAAATCTTTATAGAAATGGTCAAACATCAAATAGTAGGTATGGTTTGGTGATATCATTAAAAATATTTGATAAAGTTGAACAAACAGTCAAAATCATATATTGTTTCTTCTGTTTGATCGATGAATGTCTAACTGACAAAGATGCATGGAAATGATTCAGCACATGAATTAATATAACTTTAATTGTACCACTTGATATCACTATATGTGCACTCATATCATTACATTTATTGTAATAAGTATGAGATGCTTTGCAAAATAAAGACCTATATTGGCAAGTTTCTTTTGGCATTTCTTCTTCGCCAATGGTCATCTGAAATACTGGTAGATTAAAAAAAGAAAAATCTTAAAATAATAGTAAGGTATAATATTGAAAATGTAAGACGTGTCTAAGTGCCCGTGAGGGTCTAAAGGCAAATAAATAATTTTTATCTTTTATCTTATCTGTTTACGATTTTTTTTACGTAAGAACATTTTTCAAGTACCTATGCCGAAAAGGAATATAGAATATTGTCGTGATTATTATGTTCACATTTTTAGAAGGAATCACTTCTAACGTTCACTTGTGAACTGCACGCATATTTTCAGGAACACCGTTCCTATATGAAATCTATATGTTTGTCTGTGCGTTTGTCTGTGTGTGCGTTTTTATCGAATATTCGAATTTTGATTTCAGATTCGGATTCAGCATAAAAAAGTAGAATAGGAATGTTCACGATCACCGTTCCTATCTCTTAAGGAACCTGATCAAAATGACCGACAAAAAAAAAGGAATGTGATTATACTCGTATAATTGACGAGCCAGGTCTCTCTCTGGCAATGCAAGCTTGCGCATTCTCAACTGGTTTAATTAGGGTCCAATCATTCTATTATCTACCTATCTATCTATAACTTCACGCAATATCCCTTGCGGGGTTGGCAAAAAGGACCGAGCGCCACGTGACTCAATAGGTACTTTCACACTTAACTCGCTTCTTTAACATTAATTGTTCTTTTCATGCACTCTCGCCGGTTTCCAAGGCTCCTGCCATCACTTGATACTCGTAAAACACGATCACTTTGGTCATGGTAAACCGCTTCTAAATATCTGTTAACTAATACAAATAAAAAATAGGTACTACTAACTTAAATTATTAATATAAATAATATTTGTTTTATTTGATGCAATGAAGTGTATTACACACTTTGTAGCACCAACTAAAACAAATGTACATAACGTACACGACTTTGTATAAGTACATTAACTTTTACGAGAGGTAGGACACGACGTTAGCCCGACTAGGGAAGTACCTCCACCTCACAGAAGACGGCAGCCAAATAACAACTCCCTAGAGGGTTGTTGTGTTCCTGCGAGTGAGGGTATCAGAAGACGAGGAGTTGTTGTGTTGACAGCGGGGGTGCAACGCGCTGGCGACATTGTTTTTGTTGCTAGTGTTCATAGGCTACGGTAACCGTTTTATATCAGGCGGACCGTATGCTTGTTTTCTATCCATCGTAGTATAAAAAAACTTAAAATATATCTTTAAAATAACTGTATTAATAATATTTAATTGAAATAAGAAATTAAAAAATCTAAGTATGTTTTCTGGAATTCTGATTGGTTATGTTCGAAAATTTGTGATTTTGAAATTACTTTTAGTTTACTGAAAATATCAGTTCTATTTATTAATAACAGATGTCACTGTACACAATTATCCATGCGTTTTCAGTATTCCCTATACATACACCGTTTGAAAGAGACAGCAAAATCTAATGGTGACTTCGTCATCATTTAAACATAGAAAATAATGAATTAACACTTTGCGCTGTTAGTAATATGGTTGAAAGTTATTTGGATGTCATGTTAAAAAGCTTTGTTAGGTGTTGTCTCTTTCCTTGCAGTGGGATAAAAAGAGACAAGTAGTGTTTGCTCTGCTCAACTTAAATCAAATTCAAGCCAAACAAATCTTTATTGTTTGTCAAGTCGGGTTTACCGTCTGTGCCTTTATTATTTTAGCAATAATAATTTACAAAATTTTGTCTGAAATCTGAAGAATGAAATTATTATATTATAGAAATTATCTGTTATACAGTGCGGAAAGCTTCATATGTGCGTAACAAGGATGTGATTGTTGGAAATATCGATTATTCTGTTTTCCATTAGTTTACCTTGAACAAAGTGTAAGTAAACATGATTTTTAAAAGATGACAAAAATTAACGTGAATATTATATTGATTTTTAATTGTAGGTATGCAGCATTTTTTGTATAGTGCTAAAATTATTATGCGATTAGGTAAGTAAAAAACGGTATTATACGAATTTAACGAAAGCACTTTAGGTGTTTTATATACCATAGGAAAAAAGTTTTTAATTTTTAGGATTTGCTATATTAAATTTAGATTTGTGGGAAATCAACCCAAAAGCGACCATCATGAATCTTCATAGTGAGCTTATTATGTAAAAACAGTTAGGTACTTACTTATTCTTTTTAAACAAAAAAGTCCAAGAAATTTCCCTTTGTGTCCATAAGGTCTAAAGTATTAAAACGTCCATAGTATCAAATAATCTATTAAAAAATAATAATGTAATTAAAGTAGTAAACTAAACGTAAAATATCATAGTATTAAATTAATATTTTAGACCTAATGAATAAATACACATTTTGATGATATGGACATATTGATACTATAGAGCTCATAAACCGAAAGGGAAATTTATTTAAGTAATTATAGCACGTTAATTACCTATGCTATGTGTATTATACGTGTACAGCAATATCCTAGAATAAAGTGCAACCCTGAAAGGGGTTTAAAGTAGATCAAAAATTGACAACAAAAGAAATATATTATTTTTCTTGAATTAATATATTTTTATATTTCACACATCACACATCATTTGTTTGAAATAAAAAATATAATCATGCCAGATGCTGTGGCGGTGGGAATAAATAATCGTCGCGTCAATTACCTGTGCTATGGGTAGTACCTACCTACTAATCTGTATACAGTAAGCGCAATGAATATTAAAGAAGCGAGTGAGGTGTGCAAGGATCGTCGGACTCCTGTGGCGCTCGATTCTCTCTACCTACACCGCAAAGGATTTCGCGTGAAATTATCCATACATGGTTGCATTTTATCCTGGGATATACTGTGTATATACACATATAAAATGCTTTTAAAGCCGGGTTTAAAGGAAATCACAAATTATCAACAAAAATATTATATTAAAAATACATTTTTTATTTTTGACATGCTTTTTTTTTTATATTTCATTATGGACTCTATTTAATAGGACTAATATATATTTCTTGCAAACGAGTCAATAAATATCGTGCTGGACGTTGTTGCAGTGGGAATACAGTAACAATTGAACACTTCGCTTCTTAAAAGCCAAAATCCACAAGGACGGGAAAAGCGGGAAAGCGGCAGCGATCCGAGACGAGATTTTTTGTAACATTTGTATTTTTAGTTCCACTATCGTACCACTCGCCACAAACTTAAATTTCACCTTCACCGTCTTAATGAGAGGCAATGCTCTACAGTACGCTTTTAGAGGCATTTTCTACCACGTACGGTGAAATTTGGAATAAATTATAATAAGAAAAGAGCCTATGTTTACGCCATGAGTTTATGCCTCGTTTATGCGCATATTTTGACACTCGCAAGTGAATCAAAACCTATAGGGTACTTCCCATTGACCTAGAATCATGAAATTTAGTTAGAAGCAATGTCATGTAGTGTAGCACAGGAAAAGGAAATAAATCCGAAAACCAATTTGTAGTTACATCATTTTTTAAAGAATGACGAAACAGATATACAATGCAAAAGTGGAAGGATGTAGGAGCCGAGGAAGGTCGAGACTAATCTACCATGACCAAATTGGTCGTGTTTTATCAGGTGATGTCAGGAGCCCCAGGAACCGGCGAGCGTGCATGAAAAGAGCTATGAATGTCACAGATTCGAGTGAAGTATGTAAGGACCGCGCCTTATGGCGCTCAGTTCTCTCTGCCTACCCCGCAAGGGACCTGGCGTGAAGATATATATATATATATATTTTACGGAAATTTTATATTAAATTAAAACCTTTAAATTTATTTTCAGATATTAATCATCATGAAGACCAGACTCACATCTGTTACTTACCTCGGGTATACGGTTATGGATAGAAGATTCTCGAATGCGATGTTGCCGTGGCTGTTGAGAGAGATTCGAACTACCGGCATTAGAGATAAGGTTTGTATCTCTTTGGGGACTCACTCACATGGGCTCACAACTTGAGTAAAAACTTAAACTCTCGGTATTCTTTGAGGTGGAGGTACTTCACCAGACGGGATGCATTGATGCGCTCTACCTCTCTTAAAAATACCCATACCAAGACAAACAGACATGTTCACGCACCAAAATGTTTGTCCTGTGTGGGAATCGAACCCACTGCCCCACCGAGCTCGTTAAACCCTCTTTTGGGTTAAGTCACACGTCTTGCGAAATATAGTTCTTTGGACTTGCAGATTTCCCAACGATGTCTTCATTCACCGCCGAGCTAGTGATAATTAAAAATATGTACATAAATCTGAAAACAGAATTTAGTGGTATATCTCGCGAGTGATACTTAATGTTTGCAAGCGTTCATATACAACGATAACCACATTACATCGGGACTCCCGACGTTTTATAAAAAATACCTGCATCTTCTTCTTAGTTTTTTCCCGTTTCCTAATCCATTAGAATTGGCGGAGTCTGTTAACTACGCCTAAAGATTTGACGAAGATACTCATTTTTATATGAAACTACTTTTCAAAACCCAACCTTTCTTATGTGAGATCCCAAGAAAAGCTGCATATTTGTTTTTAATTTCAGCTCAGCATTGCGGTTGAAGATGGCTGCCTGAAAGCATATAATGGAAACTTTGAACCCGTTATCACGCATAGATTAGTGGATATTCTCAGGTGAGCTAATGGCAACTAGCGCCAATTTTTTTATGCCCGTTGCCCCTGGCGTCAGAAGACGGAACTGTTACTAACTAAGGTGGTCTCGTAGCGCCATCTATAGTCAGTTTTTCGTTTCCAGTCCGATCGAGTTATTACTCTATAGTTTATTATGCTGTGAGACCAAATGTAAACAAAGATTTTCAAAATATTAACCAAGAAAACATTTCGTAGAACGCCCTGGAATAAGCTTGAAATGGTTTTTCTTCACCAAATTAAAGCGCAAGAACTACTATAAGGAATAGTGACGGCAAACGGCGGCAGAACTACTCGCGGCAACTTCTGTGGCAATATTAAAAATGGCGAATGTAATCCGAATAAATGCAAAAGTTGTTAATTCTTCATACTTCGTGTGTATTAACTGTTCACTCTATTTCTTTTGTACGTTATACCGTTGCTTAATCCATTAGGATTGGCGGGATCCGCTACATAAGCCTTAGTGTTTGGAGAAGATACAAATGTTTACTTATCCTAGTAGCCTGTGAATGCTTGCAATATTTTATGTATCACTCGCGCGATGCTACACAGCAACTCCTTAGGAGCTTATTCACACGCAGGAATACAATAACCTTCCAGGGAGACATTTGACTGCGGTTGCCCGTGAGTTGGAGGTACTTCCCCAGTCGAACTTCACTTATCCCCTCTCCCTTCCGTCATAGAACTACACGTGCGGGCTTGCGATGTCATTATTCCACAATTGCGAACATTTCTTCCCGTACTGAAGAGTTCGGTAACTCCTATCTTTGTCGTACCATTAAAAAGTGGAACGCCATGCCGGCACAAATGTTTCCTCCTTCCTACAATATGGGATCCTTCAAACGAAGCGTGAAGAAGCACCTTATGGACCAGCATGGCAACGTCAACTGACAGGACTCTGTAGTCTTTTGTTAGTTGCCGCTGCGATTTAGGCTCCTCTTTCGCTTACCATCAGGCGAAGCGGGGTCAGCATGCTGAGCTTAGGTATATATTAAAAAAAAATAAAAGCCATCAAGTGGGTGTCCATCTCGCGCACCGAGGGTTCCGTAAAAAATATTTTCTCATATTATCTTCGCAAAAAAGTTTTTTATGTTGTAATGGGACTACAAATTTACGGTTTTTGGATTTTTTTCCTTTACTTGTGCTACATGACATTGCTTCTTACCAATTTTCATGATTGTAGGTCAATAGGAAGTACCTTATACGTGTAATTCCCTTACGAGTGTCAAAATACGCGCTTCAAATTGAACGATTTATATACTGTTAGTACAATGTTGCATTTCGACATTATTAGAGTTTTTTTTTAATTAGTGTGTTTCATTAAGGAATAATTGCGTAATAAGTATACTGGAATAACAAACCAATAACCCACTTGACGGCGCACAAAGGCATCCCCTCTCTCTCACCTCGGCTGCTGACCGATGGGAGGATATTTTAACCAATAAGCCGATTAGTGACGCGATGTTGATCCGCAAACTAACCAATAAGAGCTGCGCATTCGACTTTACCCCCGATCCGTAGCGATGAGTTGAGTTACAAAGCAAAATCGTTTCATGAGTTCTCTGGTTATTTCCTTCATAACTGGGATGTTCGTTTCTCCAGGGCCAGTCAAGTACCAGGGAGACCTGAGGAGCTGTTCTACATACTCTTCAATGAGAAGGAGGGTCTGCTGAACTGCTATTTATACAAAGCCAGTACTGTTCACGAGGTAAGTTTTCTTAGAGTTCCGCTGTAAATTAAATAACCCTTATAGGTCCGACATGTCTGTCTATCCGTCTATCTGTCCGTACGTAAAATTGATGCGTTAGAAAGCTAAAATTTGGTACTTTAGACGTTTATAAAGTTAACTAAATATATACAATAATCAATGATAACTCCTCTACGCTTAAAGTGTGTGGGGGAGGGGGAGTGTACTTATATGTTATGTGTATAATTATATATATGTTATATGTACTTACATACCTAAATTACGATCGCTAGATACCCAATTTCTTTTTATTTGTATTCCCTTTTTTTATTTTATTTATTCAGCTGTCGCCCGACGCGACGTGGCTTGAATCACAAAATATTAGTAATTAAGTATATTATGTATTACTTGAAGTATTAAACGGTTACTGCTCGGCTGTTCATCCTGTATCTTCAGTTGTCTTCAGAGATTAAGAAATATGAGTGTGGAAATGCGAATGGGTGACTCAGTGGTCAACTGCCTGCTTCATGCAGACGACGCGGTTTTAATAGCAGAATCACCATCCGAACTGCAAACACTAGTTACAACAATGAAAGATGATTGTATGAAGACAGGTTTACAATTGAATGCGTAGAAACTGAAGATGATGGTATTTGAAAGAGAGGTAGGGCGCATCAAAACAGCCCGTCTGGGGAAGTACCTCCACCTCACAGAAATCCGCAGCCAAAGTAACAACTCCCTAGAGTGTTGTTGTGTTTCTGCGTGTGAGTGAGGTCTTCTTCTTTCATCTTGTATGCGTCTTGTTGTTAGAAACAGAGTTGGTCTGAAAGAGAGTGTCGGTGTCAAAATAAGAAGAGGCGTGCTCTGTTGGTTCGGACATGTAGAAAGAATGCAAGAAGGAAGATTTACGGAACAGATATATAACGCAAAATTAGAAAGATGTAGGAGCCGAGGAAGGCCAAGACTTACCTACCATGACCAAATTGGTCGTGTTCTATCAGAAGGCGATGTCAGGAGCCTTAGAAACCGGCGAGCGTGCATAAAAAGAGCATTGAATGTTAAAGAAGCGAGTGAGGTTTGCGTAAGGATCGAGTCACGTGCTCACGTGACGCTCGGTTCTCTCTGCCTACCACGCAAGGGATTTGGCGTGTAGTTAAAGATAGATAAATAGAAAATTACTGCGATTTCTTATGAAACTGTTCAATTGGATAAGGATTAATATCATAATTATACTCAAGATTGACTAATTTGACCAAAAAGCGGTTAGATAGTCTTTGATAATATTAGATAAATAAATAAATATTGTCGGACAAATTACACAGCGCCATCTAGCCCCAAAGTAAGCGAAGCTTGTGTTATGGGTACTAGACAACTGATAAACATACGTAAATACATTTTTTTTGTAAATACATACTTATTATACATGAAAATACCCAGACCAAGACAAACAGACATGTTCATGCACACAAATGTTTGTACTGTGTGGGAATCGAACCCACGAGCGTCGGTGTCAAAGTAGCGTAACAGCGCGTTTCACCACTGCGCCTCCGAGCTCGTATAATATGAACAAAGACAAGAGTTCTAATGTTGTAATCTTATGTAATTGTGTATAATTCTTAAGAAACTATTATCTCAATGTACATAGAGCTTATCAGGCACCATCAGGAAGATTGATAATGTGTGCTTAAAAAAATATTTTGCCGCATTTTTAGTACAAATCGGATTTTTGTTTATGAGAGGATTCAGACAAGATAATTTAGAAATCGTCGGCGATACCTATTCTATGATACCTATTCCAGCTCGTCTCTACATACCTTCCTACTGACTTCCCAGTAGCCTATGTAATAGAACCATTGTATATAATAACTATGTGTTAAAATTTAAATATAGATTACAGAAGTCTAACAGGACGCTAAGAATAATTTAATAACAGGAAAAGAAAGACGTAAAACGAAATATGATATATCAATTAATCCAGTAACTTATAAGCTCGGCGATATGTTATTATTAAAAAAAGAAACGGGATCAAAACTAGATCCGCAATATCATGGACCATACGTGATTATAGTAGATGAAGAACCTAATGTAGTAATACGTGTTAATAATAAGGAAATGATAGTACATAAGAATATGACTAAGGGCGGCTTGTACCATATCATACTTAAATGCAATTTAAATTTGAAAAAATAAACAAATTTACCGGCCAAGCTACTTTGACACATGAAAAAATTTGTTTACGGAATCCGCGCTGCGCGAGTCGGACTGGCACTTGAATGTTGGAGAAGCTAGTGAGGTGTGTAAGGATCGAGTCACGTGGCGCTCGGCCGTCTTTGCCTATCCCGCAAGGGATTTGGCGTGAAGTTATAGAATCATTGATTTCGTATGATTGTGAAAAAAGTACTAAAGATAATTCTTAAAATGTACTCATAAATTTTGGGTAGTATCTTTGATTTTATACTTTTTAGATTGGCCATACTTCGTACTCATACATGCATAGTATGCATACATTATTTACACTCATATCTTCGTCTTCGTCAACGTACTTTACCCACCGAATCTGATGAATTGGGAAATGGGATAACCCTTATCCCATTTCCCAATTCATCAGATTCGGTGGGTAAAGTACGTTGGTATTGCTACCTGTTGCTGACCATTATGTCAATGGGCTTTCACATCAAAGTTATTTTTACATAATTTATTCTAGTGTAAATGTAATTGTTTAGAATGTGGGTTGTATGTGTGTATGTGTTCATATTCATATATACATGTGTATAAATATGTTTCTTATCATAAATGCGCCACCTACCTACTTGTTATTAACGATTATTTCCCTTCCTTGTACGGTTGTCTGGAAGAGATCGCTTTAGCGATAAGACCGCCTGTTGTACTCTTCTTATGTTATGTCTATTGAATGTATTTGTTTTGGTGCAATAAAGTGTAAAAATAAATAAATAAAGTAAAGATCCGCTACCTTTGCCGAAGGATTTTGCGAACATACTGATTTTGATGCGGAGCGATTGCTGTCAGATCTCCACAACCCTGAGGAAAACCAGGCTAATAAATAAAAAAAAACGATTAAAAAAATATAATACGTATCTAAGTGCCCGCGAGGGTCCAATGGCGCTAGTAAAGAATTTAATTTTTTTTTATCTTTCATAAACGCATCAACAGATACGCCGCGGACGACATTGCTTAACCTGATTAGAGAGTACCACGTTTAGAATGTCATGCGATTTACGCACATTGTATTGCATGATATTGCATTTCACAATCACCTACTTAACAACTATTTATTTAATTAGGTGATTATGGTGAAATAGATACATAACATGTTTACATTGCTTGACCCGAATAGAGATATGAGAACGCCCCCTTTTTACCCGATTGCAGCAGAAGGTTATGTTTTTCTAGTGTATATATGTATGGTAATCGAAGCCATGAGCGTTGACGTCAAAGTTGTGTTACCAACCGTTGCACCACTGAGCTCATCGTCGAGTTGTTGATTATGGTAGCAAAACTACCACTTGAATTTATTCACTAGCGCGTTGCTACCATCTCTGCAAACACAGCAATGTTCAGGAGCTTACTGGTAACCTCACTTTTCAATTTTTTTTTAATTTCTTTATTGTCAGACAAATTACACAGCGCCACCTAGCCCCAAAGTAAGCGAAGCTTGTGTTATGGGTACTAGACAACTGATAAACATACGTAAATACATTTTTTTTTTGTAAATACATAGTTATTATACATAGAAAATACCCAGAACAAGACAAACAGACATGTTCATGCACACAAATGTTTGTACTGTGTGGGAATCGAACCCACGAGCGTTGGTTTCAAAGTAGCGTAACAACGCGTTTCACCATTGCGCCACCGAGCTCGTCACTTAGTAGCATGAACGTAACAACCCTCCGGGAAGTTGTTATTTGGCTGTGGTCTTGTGTGCGGTGGAGGTACTTCTACGGGCTGGCCAGACGCGCCTTACTTATTTTGTTTGTATTTTAAAAGTAAGCGTTCGTACCTACACTTACTTGCGTCAAAGCAAAACATCACTTGAATGTATACTTAATTTTCATATTGAGAACTTAATTTAACGATGATTTAGTGTTGGAACAAGTAAATGAGATTGTATATCTTGGATGCACGCAGCAGCGGTGGAAGGTACACCGCTGATGTGGAGGGACGAGTGAGTGCTGGGCTGAGAATAATTTTGACGAGCTCGGTGGCTCAGTCGTGAATGCCGCGACTTTGACACCAACGCTCGTGGGTACGATTCCCACACAAGACAAACATTTGTGTGCATGAACATGTCTGTTTGTCTTGCTTGATATTTTAAAAGAGGTAGGGCGCATCAAAGCATCCCGTCTGGGGAAGTACCTCCACCTCACAGAAAGCCGCAGCCAAATAACAACTCCTTAAAGAGTTGTTGTGTTTCTGCGTGCGAGGACTGTTATTGAGCAGTCAGAACCCGTTATATACGTTTTCCCATACATTTCGCGGTCGTATTCGACCACCCGGGTTTCGAAGGGTTAAGGGAGTGAGAGAGAAGAGAACTTCCTTGCAAGAGATCATCATTCATACATTAATCCCGTTCGCGTTCTACGCTCTCGCATCCGAACCCAGGGTCCGCTTTTACTTTTTTTTATACTACGTCGGGAGGCATACAAGCATACGGCCCACTTGATGTAAAGCGGATACCGTAGCCTATTAACTTGAATGGAATGAACCTGAAATGAAAATAAGGGTAACACAGGTAGTCATGGAATGAATGTATGTTACCCTTATAGGTTAAGGTATAAGGGTAACATACCTCTGGAATGAAACTAGGCATTGTAGGTAATAAGGCGACATACGCACCTATAAAATGAATGTTTAACGGTTGCACAACGTGCGATGGAGAGAGTTGTACGGCTCGAAGGACCGTAAGATGTACGCGTCGTACACCGAAGATGATGATGATTAAAATATAGATAAAGATAAATTGCTATATTACATATATGATATATTAAGTATCACTTGCGCGATGCCTCCTCTGCTGCTTACACAGCAACTGCTTGGGAGCTTACTGATACTCACACGCAGGAACACAATAACCCTCTAGGGAGTTGTTATTTGGCTTCGGTTTTCAGGTGGAGGTACTTCCACAGACTAGCCGCTTTGATGCGCCCTACCTCTCTTAAAACTTTTACTTCTTCACTTCGCGTGGTCTTCGGCATCCCTTATAGTGGGTACATAGGCACGCATGTCTTCTCTCACGACGAAGGATTTACATGGAGCGACTGCTGTCAGACATTGACGCAAGTAAGTGTAGGTACGAACGCTTACTTTTAAAGTACAAACAAAATAAGTAAGCCCAGCGCCAACCAAGGCGTCTGGCCAGCCCGTGGAAGCACCTCCACCGCACACAAGACCACAGCCAAATAACAACTTCCCGGAGGGTTGTTATGTTCATGCGACTAAGTGAGGTTACCAGTAAGCTCCTGAGAATTGCTGTGTTTGCAGAGACGGTAGCGACGCGCTAGTGATAGTTCTTTTATTTATTGCAGGTTACTAATAAACTACGTTAACCACTTGACATCAGGTGGGCTGTATCCTTGTTTGCCCTGACGTTGTATAAAAACCATTTACAAATAGACGGATAAATCCTTTAATTTGTATTATTGATGTAATCACCTTAGTAAAAACATAGTTATTTCCTGTTTGTTTACAATACAATGTTACAAGCAAATTAAGTAATTCGTGAATTATAAATGACGAATAGGGCTGCCACTTCTACAGTGACTGAAATACCAGGCAGCATGGAATAAAGCCACGTTGGGAACGTAGGTTCCCATGGGATGAAACTATAAGGGCAGCGTAGGTACCAACAGAACGAACCTGTAATAGTAACATGGATACTCTTGGAATGAATCTATCTACGAGGGTATGAGGTAAGTACCTGTGGATTGATCCTATGAGGGCAACTTAGATGCCCATGAAATAAACCTGTAAGGATAACATAGGTGGTCATGGAATGAACCTATGAGGGCATTGTAGGTACCCCGGGAAATAAGGCGACATACGCACCCATAAAATAAATGTTCAACGGTTGCACAGCGTGCGATGGAGAGAGCTGTACGGCTCGAAGGACCGTAAGATGTACGCGTAGTACACCGAAGATGATGATGATTAAAAGATAGATAAAGATTAATTGCTATATTACATATATGCTAATTTGTAATCTTTTTTTTATACAACTAGATTGGTAAACAAGCATGCGGCCCGCATCATCGGACGCTCGCAACTCCACGGGTTATGTGCGCGCGCTACCAATCTTGTGACCTAAGAATGTTTCGTCACAGTACCCAGTAATTTCTCTGCCATATCTCACCCTTCAAACCGTAAGACAGCTATATAAATATAGCTGCTTGGCGGTAGAAATAGGTGAGACAGAGATACCCATGCAGACGACTTTTGTACAAAGTCTCCCTCTGGTAAATCGACTGAGTCTTGATCAGTACACGAAAAGCATGCGCGACGATATTGCATGACCTGATTTATACAAGTTATTTCTAAACTAATTGATGTCAATGCGCTGATGTTCGATTGCACCGTGCTTGGAGTTTCTCTACGAGATAGATTCAGAAATTAGCACATCCGTAGCTGAACTGGAGTTACCGACGTGGCTCAGCAAACTGAAGTGGCAGTGGGCAGGTCACATAAAGGTTCTCGAATGGCGACTACGAACCGGAAAACGCAGCGTAGGGCATCTTCCCATATGATGTACCGACGATCTTGTGAAGATCGCGAGGAGTCGATGGATGCAAACTGTACAGGACCGATCACTGTGAACTTTAAAGAGTTAGTTAAAAGTCTAAAGAGGTAGTTAGCAAGTTAAGTTTATTGATCAGCCTTTTTTGTACTAATCATTAACATCACAATTGTTACAAATAGGATCATATTGACCCTTAGCTTTACTAAATGTTGTCAAAAATAAATAATATCTTTTTCTCGACTATTCAAAGCAATTAAAAATAACAAACTGGACGAAGATTAGAAAGCTGACAAAGAAACTGATTTGCAATCGCTGGAAGACGAATGTCGCCGATACTATTAGGACATTAATTCAGAGTCACCTATATGGCACATGACCAGAAACCCATTTGTTGTAAATGTCTTACAATTACCAGAAGAAGTTCAAGAACAGAAAGAAAAAAAGGGGGCGTGAAAATATTGTTTATAGTCTAGGGAGGCTCAACAAAAGAAAGGTTGGGAAACTCTGGTCTACACTAACAAAACCAAAAAAATTAATAACAAAAGTTTTCTCATAAATATTAGTTTAACAATATAATTTAAGAGTTATGTTATTTAAAAAAAACTGGTTACGTGCAATGCACACGTTAACGTTGCACTTAATGCAATTAGTGTTTATATATATATATGGAAATAGTGTTGCTACTTTATGCCAGTGTCAAATCTTCAGTTTAGAACCATTTGAAAATCTTAAATCTTAATGTTCCAGCTTTAGGAACTGTGCTGAAAAAATACTTGGGAAGGGTACCGAGACCCAATCAACCCAGATTAAATACCACCCGTAAAACGATAGTGATTTTTACAACGTTTTCTTAATGAACTTATTCACGTCTTCCAAAAAGTGCATAAACGTGTTATATTTGAGTTTTTTCATTACTGTATGATTTCACTAGCACTTATGTTACAAAATACTATCGAAATCGTCACATAAAACTAATTTTATACTGAATTGTAAAAATTTCAACTATAACAACAATGTCACTCGTCAAAAGCGCGGGAAGCTTTTTCAATTAGTGTTTTAGTGCGACTGGTACATTCGTCATTTTGACAAGCTCTCGGTGTGTGCAGGTCACAATCTTTTTCTTTTTATACCACTAAGGTAATAAAACATACGGCCTGCCTGATGGTAAACAGTCACCGTAGCCTATGGACACTTGCAACACCAGGGGTGTCACTCGTGCGTTGCCGACCCTAAATTGCGCGCGAGTAACATCCCCGTGGTGTTGCGAGCATCAATAGGCTGCAGTGACCGCTTACCATCTAATGCGGGACGCATGCTTGTTTGCCAATCTAGTTGTATAAAAAAAAATATCACTAATTCGCTAGTTAATCTGTATCTTTAGTAGTTATGTACCAACCCTACGTCAAAATAACTGACATTGTATATAAGCCTTGATTTTAAATTTAGTATGTGTTCGCATACGACATTTTTATATCAGTTATCGATAGGCAACTGGCAGTCTCGGTGATATATTAATTAGATACATTAATTTTAAATAATAAATATAATCGCGTGTAAGATTTTTTTTATTAGTCAGTGTTTAATATAAAAATAATGGCATATATATTGTGGTTGTAATAACTAAAATAAAAGAAGAATTTTAGAATTAAATGCACAGCGAAAGATAAAGTAAATAAATAAAAATTGTAAATGATAAGTTATAGTTATAAATTACACACAGCGAAAAAAAGGAAACGTAACAAAATATGCACAAATTGACAAAGAAATAATACTTAGGTGTAAAACTAACGCAAGAACCATCAAGTAAGCTTGATGCATATTTGCATCGAAAAAGTACTTACCTAAGTAAAAAGTAAAATTTATAGTTTAAATTTCAAATATAATTTATTTGGCTTATAATATCAACGTAAAAATATTTTTTTTCTTTGATAAAAAAAGCAAAGAAAACAATATATGTTACATCATTATTTATTTGAAAACGTAACTATAATTAATACTTTTTATAAGTACATAAAACACAGTGGGTAATTTGAAATCGGCGATATACAAAGTTGTAGCAGTATTAAATGTGTAAATGCAAACGATACAAACACCGCATCTTTAAAATTAATATTTTTTTAACAAAAACACAAAAAAATTAAACTTCATATGAATACAAAACATACAAAACGTTATTTAACAAAAAGGTGTAAAATATAACCAGAAAAACAAGGGCCATAGTAGCGTCAAAGTCCGATTTCGTCGCTAATTGTGTGTTGGATATACAACTCGCCAAGTATCACGATGTTAAATTCAGTGTGTACTCTTTTGCCAACGAAAGTGGTCGTGTACAACGCTTCTATATCAAACGTGGAATTTTGGCTCGGAACTATTTTAGTTTTATTTGCGTGCGAAATGGACCTAATATACTTTCATATACTGAACACTCTCAATGTGCAATTGTATTAAAAAACAAAACAAAGGGAACATTTGAATATTGACTATGATTTAGTGTTTTGAAAATAGAACGACCAGCGCTGCCAACTGCTTGTGTGTAAACGCGCCGTTTTGATTTCGTGTAAACAGAAAACATCTGATTGGTTTGGATATCCAATTTGGAATATACATTTTTTGTGACTTCAAATATTACGCAGAATTTTAATGGGTGTGCTAAATGTGAGAATTATTTTCCAAATCTTGTTTTTATGATTTTTTTTTGTGGTGATGGTGTTTCGTGAGCGTGTGATATTTTTTTTGCTGGATTAACACCTAAGGATTGTAATTTGCAAGTAAGTATTAGAAAAAATGGCTGAGCTGAGTGAATGTAATTATGACTAGCTGTGCCCGCGACTTCGTCCGCGTGGAATATTATTTATTATATTAATAAAAATAAATAAAAATTCGAAAATAAAAGTAGCCTAACTTTACTCCATATTACATCAGCTATCTGCTTGTGAAAGTCCCGTCAAAATCGGTCCAGCCGTTTCAGAGATTAGCCGGAACAAACAGACAGACAGACAAAAATTGTAAAAAATATTCATTTTGGTATATGTACCGTGTATACATCCATATGCATTTAGCAAAAAGCGGTTATTTTAATATTACAAACAGATACTCCAATTTTATTTATCTGTATAGATGAAGGAACTTAATTATGAGAAGGACCTGAGTAAAGGATATATTGCTCAAGGGTCAGGAAAGCTAGTGATGGTGGACGAGTAAATGTTTGCCAACCGAGTCGCACGCGAACCTTTTTTTTATACAATATCGGGAGGCATACAAACGTACAGCTCGCCTGATGTAAATCAGTTACCGTAGCCTGTGAACGCGTGTAATACATTAAGTATCAGCCGCGCGATGTCACCTCAGCTGTTAACACAGCAACTCCGTAGGAGCTTCCTGGCGACCTCACTCACGCGCAGACACAACAACCCTCCATAGAGTAATTTGGCTGCGGTTTTCTCTGAGGTGGAGGTTCTTTCCCGGACGGATTGCTGTGATGCATCCTACCTCTCTTAAAATATTAAAATGGCTGACTTAATACTCGTCGAAGTCTTGAAATGTCTTGTAATCGAAACCGGCGAGGATGCTTAAAATTAGCTATGAATGTTAAAGAAGCTAGTGAGGTGTGTAAGGACCGAGTCATATGGCGTCGGTTCTCTCTGCCAACCCCGCAATGGACTTGAAGATGTATGTAATTATTATGTATTTAATGGCACTTTCGTATGAGGCACGCACTTTGTGACGCAGTGGTTTGTAACCCTACTTTCACACCGCAACGCTCGTGGGTTCGATTCCCACACATGACTAACGTTGATGTACATGAACGTGTCTGTTTGTCTTGGACTGTTAAGATGTTTTTATAGTTATAGATACGTCGTACAGGGTCTAGAATGGCAATACGAAAGTAAGGTAATTGCCCAACTCCCATTCAATTGACCACGCTCTCGCGTCGCGCCTATACGTACAACGCCACGAAGCATAAATGTCTTAAGATATATATTTATCTCTTTCTAACGACAGGTATGCCCTATCTCTTTTTGTTTTGTCTCTTTGTTAGAGCAAAGTGTCATAATAAATAACTGTACGTGGATATAGTACTACTTGCGCCATTTTAAAATACAATAATGTTGGTGTATAACGTGTCAACCTTTTGATACGTCGCTGTTGGACTGGGTGTTTATTTCAATTGTGCAACCGAGCTCGCCAAAAAATTGTTCTAAAAACAGAAAAAAAAATAATAACAACTCCACGTTAAGTTAATGCGAGTGACTTAGATTAACAACCTAACCTTCTGAAGAGTTGATCAATTCATCATCATCAACAGATCAAGCGATCATAGACTACAGTAACCGTTTCCTATCATACACAACGTATGCTGCTTTGCTTCTTAACGTAATATAATTACAAAAAATATATATCATGCGTATTCTCGTGTTTATTCCTTATCAAGCTAGCATGTTTTTTTTTCATGGGCAATTTATTTCCAAACCGATTTAGTTCCATATTGATCCACAATTTAGTTCCATGCACACAATGTATAAGTGGCTCACTATGATCAACCCAATTTCAAATGCTCGTGGCACACCCTAATTAACAAATGGAGTGCTGGCGAACGACATTTAAGACGGGTTAAACACCTTCCGGCTCTATTTTTCAGGCCCTGGATACCATTTAGCACCAGAGTACTTAACCGAGACAAATCAATCGCTGCCCAGATACGACGGGTCGTTCTTGATTAGTTAGTTTAGAAGTTCCTATGACCACCTACGGTCTCCATCTTCCGACTCTGGATATCTGGATATCATCATGCACCAGAGTGTTTGTCAAGCCCAAACTCGATGGGTTTATTTTGTTTAGTGTAAGAGTTCCTAAGCCACCTTCCGACTCCATCGTGAGACCAGCCCCATGGTAGCATATTATTGCATTGTCTTGAAGATACGCAAGTATGCCAAATTTAAGTCCAAGTTGGCAAGTGATTTTCAACAAAGTTGAGTAAGGTAAATTTGAAGCCCAGTTAAGCAAGCTGCTTGTCGTGAAATCGTGAAAGCCTATTACAAAGTCAAAGAATATTTTAGTGACAAATTTTATTAGGATTATAGGCTTTCAATTAATTGTATTATGTTATTATTATTGTGACATTTACTTTTATATGTTCCTACTGTTAATTTAATGTAATTCCAATGCTATAATTATTTATTGTACTGTGACATCCAGAATATGAAATCACGAATACCTTGTAAAGATGATTTGTTAACATAAAATACTACCACCTTACATGACCTGCAATGTGTTCGAATTATGTAACAAATCTTATGAGATTAAATGAATATGAAAGTCAATTTCGAACCTCTCTATCCCAACCCAATCCCATCTCCAAATATTGCAATCCGAAATACCTAATACATCCTTTGCACAAATCCCGGTGAGCTTACTCCAACTACGCTTGGACTCATTACACCAGTTATAAACAGTACCACGTAACTTCGTCATGAATCGAATGCCAATCGAAGTAAATCATGAAATGTAAATTTTCTCTAGTCAATTTAATGTCAACGCAAATTAATTAATACATGGGGCACACTAAAAGTTTTGCACTTCTAGCTAATCGGAACTATTTGAATTTCGAATGTTATATTTTTTGAAACCTTGCAACCTACTTAGTAATAAAAAAAAACAATTGGCGGGAAATCATTTGCCAATTGTTTTTTATCGCACATCAAAGTTCTACGTACGCAACGAAAATGGAATTGAGTCGAAAAGATTTTAGAGCGATGATTTTTTATGATTTTAAAAGTTCTCTCTCTCCGCAAGACTGTGCTGCTCGTCTTCAAAATGCTTTTGGGAGAGAAGCACCTTCTTTGAGCACCGTGAGGCGATGGTTTGCTGAATTTGATAGAAGTCGAGTGTCTTTACATGACGAATTTCGTGAAGTTCGGCCTTCAACTGCCGTCAATGTAAATAATGTGGCTACTGTTAAGCGGCTAATTGAAGAAAACCCGCGGATTACCTATGAGACAATTCGAGAACTATTGGGGATTGGAATGAGCCAAATTCAGAAAATTTTACACGAAGAATTGAAAGTTCGGAAACTTTGTTGTCGTTGGATCCCTCATGAACTGACAGCGGAGCAGAAGCGGGCTCGCGTGGAATGGTGCTCACAGATGCTACTGAAGTACGACCACGGACATTCTAATGCTGTTTATGACATTGTCACAGGAGACGAAACGTGGATTTATTGTTTTGAACCCGAAAAAAAAACAGCAATCTTGTGAATGGGTAATCTTGAAAATGAGAACAGGCTAACAAAAGTGAGGCAGGCGAGAAACGTTGGTAAAAAAATGATCGCGTTTTTTTTCTCAGCTACGGGTCCCATCTGCACAATTCCACTTGAAGATCAAAAGAGTGTTAATGCCGAGTGGTATTCTACCATTTGTTTACCCAGGGTGTTAGAAAAAGTTCGCGAAAGACGACCAAAAAGCCGCGTTCTCCTACATCATGACAACGCTTCTTCACACACGGCCAACAAAACAAAGTAATTTTTAACTTCCGAAAAAGTACAACTCGTTACCCATCCTGCGCATAGCCCCGACCTAGCACCCTGTGATTTCTGTATTTTCCCCAAAATCAAAGATTTGATGAGAGGTTTCAATTTTACCAACTCCGAAGAGGCAGTGATAGCGTTCAATCAGCACGTAGAAAACATGCCTTCAGATCTGTGGTCCTCCTGTTTTAAAAAATGGTTCGATCGCATGAAAAAATGTTTAAAATGTAAAGGAGAGTATTTTGAAAAGCAATAAACATAATATTTTGGTTATAACATGTTGTTTTTTTAAGTTACGCAAAACTTATAGTGTGACCTACGTATCACAAATAGACGCAATTTAAAAATGCCTGTCGCAGGTATTTTTAAATTGCGCCAATTTGTAAAAAACAAATCAAATATGAATGAAATGTTATCTACAATTTCCCAAGGAGTTATTTATTCTAAATTTAAATAAATCTTTCCTCTGCGACTTTTGTTAATGACCAATTCTTTAGTATAGCGTAAATTTATTTAGTGTGGACTCCTGTATTTAGAATATACGTAATTAAAAAAACTTTGGCGTCACTTAGATTTAAAAAAAAACATCAAGTAGGAGTCGCACTCGTATTCCAAAGTTCCGTACCTCTATTGCTTACGTTTTGTAATTTGTACATTTTTGTAAAGAACAAGTATAAAGATTAAAGCAAAACCGAGTGTCAATTTGTGCATATTTCTCAATATTAAGAGAGGAAGGGTGCATCCAAGCAGCTCGTCTGGGGAAGTACCTCCAGCTCATAGCAAACAGCAGCCAAATAACAACTCTCTGGAGGGTTATTGTGTTACTGCGTGTGAGTGAGGTCACAGTATCACTCGTTTAATGCCACCGCTGCGGCTAACATAGCCACTCGCAAGAGCACAACATCTCTCTAGGGAGTTGTTATTTGGCTACGATCTTTCTGTGAGGTGGAGGTACTTCCCCAGACGGGCTGCTTTGATGCGCTCTCTCTTAATAAACACCCAGGCCAAGACAAACAGACATGTTCATGCACCCATACGAGAGTTGGTGTCATACATAAAGGAACTAACCTATATATAGAGAACCAATGAGAATGATATTACGTACTATCTTAATTCATCGATACGGGTCCGGGAGTAAAGCAGAACGCGCAGCTTTCATTGGCTAGTTCGCGGCTTATTTGTTAAAAAATCTCCCATTTGTCAGTAGGCTCAAATCACTGAGATTATTAGGCGCTAAAACACAATATTTTTGTGAGAGCAGGGTGCCTTAATGCGCAGTGAAGTGGTTTCAAAGTAGCGTTACTAACTACTGCATTACCAAGCTCGTCAAAATATACCCAATTTCACTTTTATACGTCTAATATTGTTAAATGCCCGTGACTGTCTAACAGACAGACATACTCGTAAGTGTCTTTTCGGAAATCCGTTTTTCCTTTCGAGTACGGAATTCTAAAAAAAACACTAACTAACGCAAATCGCTCCAAACCAAACTCCAAACACATTTCCGAGAAAACTTGGACATTATCCAATTCTAATATTGGACGGGACTTTGCTTGAAACGGTCAAGACAATGGCATCCATTTGGAGCCGAGACGATTTCACCACAAGGTCACAAAATCTACATTTTTATACATCCAATAAATGGATTTTTATACATCTAATCAATTCAATTGACAAAAGAGCGTTCATCTAGACGAGATAAAAATGGTGAACACTCTGGCCTTTACTGTGTTTCGTTACAAATCAAGCGATAGTTCTAAAGAACATACTTCAGATGGTACACACTCCATCGGCTTTACCTTGTCTACAAAAAATACTCATTGCCTCATATTAAAAACAACATTGACATTGACAAAAAATATGTTGCATAATTTTAGCGTAATTCGTCACGAGACGGAAACGACTATTTGGTTTCATTCAAATTATCCACTAGTTCTGTTTGCATAGTTATATATTTATGTGATATATAAAAATTACTTAAAACCTTAATCGGAATTAGAAAATCGGACTTCAATTTATGTTAATTGTCTATAACCGATGTCCGTGCGTTGAACAATATAGAAAATCGTACTTCTATTTATGTTTGGTCTTTCGTTTTACCTGTCCGTCCAGCATTGACGTATTTACAAAATCGTACTTCAATTTAAGTTAATTGTCTATAACCTGTAGGCCCATCATTGAGGTATTTAGAAAATTGTACTTCAATTTATGTTTGATCTTTCGTTTAGCCTGTAGGCCTAGCATTGAAGTATTTAGAAAATCGTACTTCAATTCATGTTTGATCTTTCGTTTAGCCTGTCTGCTCAGCATTGAGGTATTTAGAAAATCGTACTTAAATTTATGTTTGATCTTTCATTTAGTCCGTAGGCCCAGCATTGAGGTATTTAGAAAATCGTACTTCAATTTATGTTTGATATTTCGTTTAACCTGTCGGCCCAGCAATGAGGTATTTAGAAAATCGTACTTCAATTTAGGTTTAACCTTTGGTTTAGCCTGTAGGCCCAGCATTGAGGTATTTAGAAAATCGTACTTCAGATTTTGTTTGATATTCCGTTTAACCTGTCGGCCCAGCAATGAGGTATTTAGAAAATCGCACTTCAATTTTTGTTTGATATTTCGTTTAACCTGTCGGCCCAGCAATGAGGTATTTAGAAAATCGTACTTCAATTTATGTTTGGTCTGTCGTTTAACCTGTGGGCACAGCATTGACGTATTTACAAAATCGTGCTTCAATTTAAGTTAATTGTTTATAACCGGTGTCCCTGCGGTGAACAATATAAAAAATCGTACTACATTTATGTTTGGTCATTCGTTCAACCTGTAGGTTCAGCACTCAGCTAGGTATTTAGAATATTGTACTTAAATTTATGTTAATGGTAATTGCCTACAACGGTAGGCTTCGCATTAAGGAATTTAGTAAATGTGATTTCAATTTATGTTAATAGTTTAACCTATAGGCGCCTCATTAATGTTTATAAAATCGTACTTCAATTAAAGTTAATTATTTATAACCCAATATAACGAGCTCGGTGGTTCAGTCGTGAATGACGCGACTTTGACACCAACGCTCGTGGGTTCGATTCCCACTCAAGGCAAACATTTGTGTGCATGAACATGTCTGTTTCTCTTGGTCTGGATGCTTTAAGAGAGGTAGGGCGCATCAAAGCAGTTCGTCTGGTGAATTACCTCCACCTCACAGAAAACCGCAGCCAAATGACAACTCACTAGAGGGTTGTTGTGTTCCTGCATGTGACTGAGGTCACCAGTAAGCTCCCAAGGAGTTGCTGTGTTAGCAGCAGAGGTGGCATCGCGCGAGTGATACTTAATGTAATACCAGCGTTCATAGGCTACGGTTACCACTTTACATCAGGTGGACCGTATGCGAATATGCCTCCCGACGTTGTAAAAAAAAAACTGTCGACAACCGTGACCGACGGCTTAACGTGCTCTCCGAAACACGGAGAATCTCGAGATAGATAAACCCATCCATACACAGGTTGAGGTCGAAGTTGCTTAACCTGCGTGTTTAATTAGGATGACACGCGCAACGATGCCTTCGAGCTCACTCTACTACATAGAGCGATATAGTACAATAAGCGAAACTCAATGCAATGCCTTGAATAAGCTACTAATTGATGTAGACTAATTGACCTCACATTTAATCTAAACTGGTTTTCTGTTACTTATAATGTCATTTAGATATGACTTTGATGCGGCCATGGCAATGTACTCGTAGGTAGAGCGGTGTTATTACGACCGCTGTGTGAGGTAATCCACTGTTCAGAATGTTGAAAACTTTCCGAGTTTACGCAAACTTTCCATTGTACGCGTTACAAGTGGAATTCGGATTCGGTACGCAAATTTTCCCTGGAACTTTTAATTTCAAGTAGGATCAAAATCTTCAACACGGTGATTTTATGGAACAATATATGGCCTCTATAATGAAAATTCTGTAAAAAAAAGGCCAAGTGCGAGTCGAACTCGCGCACGAAGGGTTCCGTACTATTAAATCTATAAAAACGGCAAAAAAATCACGTTTGTTGTATGGGAGACCCCCTTAAATATTTATTTTATTCTGTGTTTTAGTATTAGTTGTTATAGCGGCAACAGAAACACATCATCTGTGAAAATTTCAACTGTCTAACTATCACGGTTCATGAGATACAGCCTGGTGACGGACGGAGAGCGGAGTCTCAGTAATAGGGCCCGTTTTACCCTTTGGGTACGGAACCCAAAAAACGAGTGTGCTTTAGACCAGACGACTGAAGTAAAACTTCTTTAGCTCCATAGTGTAATACAGACAATAGGCCTGCACTGTGTCTTAGATATATGAAACTTAACTCACTATGAGAGAAAGAGAGAAAGAAAATGTGTGATCGCACCTCTCTCTCTTGCCCGTACATTAATATACGAAACATAACTCTCTCTCTTTCTATCTTCACTAACTTATATCTCCCTCTCAACTTCCGTTCGCCTTGCCCGATCACACTTTTCGTAACGCTCTCGTCACGCATTCACCAGCTTACTCCCCAAGTCAAGCGTGCGTAAAGAAGTTTTACTTCAAAAATATCCACTGTTCAGAATGTTGAAAACTTTCCGAGTTTACGCAAACTTTCCATTGTATGCGTTACGCAAATTTTCCCTGGAACTTTTAATTTGAAGTAGGATCAAAATCTTCAACACTGTGATTTTATGGAACAATACCTAGTCAGGTCATAAGTTCTGTCAAAAACTTTTGATGTAATTAATGATACACTTTTTGATAATTATGTAAAAGTTATATATGAAATTAAAGGTAATTAAATGTACAATAAAATTTTATTTACATAATTCGAAATGCCCTCCTCCATTTTGAATATATGCCCTTAATCGACGCGGCCAGTCATCGATCGCAGCACGCACCACATTTATATCTATTTCTGCCGTTGCTTTAACCAGAGATGCTCGGAGAGACTCCAAATTCTGATGAGGTTTAGCGCACACTTTCTCCTCCAAATGTTACCATTCTTGTAGTCCAGTGGGTTTAAATTTAAATAATTAATTATTTAAATTTAAATCTGGACTAGAAGAGGGCCAGTCTTCATGCCCGATGAACTCACTTCCACGGGCGGTCAACCAGTTTTGGAGTGCTTCGTGCCTTATGAGCTGGTGCAGAGTCCTGTTGGAATATCCAGTGTCGGTTTTTGAACATTATTTGAGAAAGAGGTTCTACTATGTTTAGGACGGTATTTTGGTAAACCACGGCACTAGTTTTCACACCTTTTTCACAGAAATACACCTCAGTTAAGCCTGAATATGAGACTCCAAGTCAAACCATGATTGATGAAGGATAATACCCTCGCTGGACCCTCGGAATATGCACGTTCGTTCTTCACAAATGTTTTTCCTTTTGTTTGTTGTAACTTTCTTCGATGGTAAAAACTTTTTCATCCGAAAAGAAAATTTCGCGGTATTTTTTTTCCGCGTACCTCCGTAACAAAGCGCGGGACCTTTCCATCCTAATTTTTTTCAAACGCTCGTTCAAAAAATGTCCGGTCTTTTATGATAAGCTCGTAGTCCCAGGTCTTCATATAACACTCCTTTGACAGTGGTTCTCCTCAATCCCATCTGAAGAACTAAGGTTTTTTGTTTACGCACGGGATTTTTTTAGATTCGCGCCTTCACTGCTTTGATGACCGCTGGTCTCCTAACTGTGCGAGGTCGGCCGCTCCTCTTACGATTTTCGAAGCTTGAATCTTTAGTATATCGTTTGATAGTGCGATAAATAAACCGTAGTGTTACTTTCAATTTTTGAAGAATGTTGAAAATCTGTTTTGACGCGTAACCACAGCGGTGCAACGCGATTACCGTGACTCTATCTTCCTTCTTCGACCACACCATATTTGAAAATGAATTTATTTTTTATTTTCGGCAAGCGGGAACGTTCTATTTTTAAAATTAGTTAAAGTATTTCTGCCCATATTCTAAAATTAAAATAATAAGGTTTTGACAGAACTTATGACTCGACTAGGTATATGGCCCCTTAATGAAAATTCTATAAATGAAAATGAACAAAGTAATATTGTTTTTTTAACTTTTTTTTTAAATATAAATATATTAATAATAGTATCCTAATTAAAAATACAACTACAAACTAAAATTACCTAAAATTACCTATTAAAAACTATTTAAAAATGGGGTCCTTTGGGTAAGGTACCCATAACGCAGGCAGCGTTCCCACGTTGGATTGCTAAGGAAAGTCTTTGCGCGAGAAAGCTGCCTGCGCGGGGATCTCCAGTAGCCTTCCTCAGCCGTTTACTGAGCTCCTTGAAGAGCCCGTGCGCGCCTCGACCCCACGGACCATTTTTTTTATATAAAGTCAAGAGGCATATAAGCCGTATGCCCTGATGTTAAGCGTTTACCGTATCTTATGAACACCTGTAACACATTATCACTTGCGTAATGCTACCTCTGGTGATAACACAGCAACTCCTTAGGAGCTTACTGGTGACCTCACTCAGCCGGAGGAACACAACAACCCTCCGTGGAGTTGTAGTCCAGTCAATAAAGCGGGGAAATAAAAAAGTTTCTTATAGGAAGATTGATCAAAAAAAATCTTTTTGCATTACCTTCTATGAGTCCCCTAGGTCATTCGTGACTAGCCCCCGCCAACACCCCCAAAACTCAAAAATCACACCATTTTTTAAAAAATTGCTAAATATTGACCTGCTACACGCTCATATCGCCTAAGTTTGAAATTTTCCTATAACAGATTTTCCACAGTTTTCCGACTTTTTTGGTAATCTTATTTCGTTTAACTCGTTCGTAACACTGAACATTAATTTGGAGCACTTTATTATCAGTAACAACGAAAAAAAAAGAAAGAAAATAAACAAGATTTTCCAATTTTCCACTTTTTATAGGGATTTTCCAGGAAACTGATATTCGTGATCAGCGACCCAGAAAACCCATATAAAGACCTGCTACACGCTCATATCATCCAAATTTAAAATTTTCTTATACCAGATTTTCCAGTTTTCCGAAGATTTTCCACAGTTTTTCGAAATTTACGTCTTGACATCAGAAACATCATTATTCATCTTCAGGTGCGAGCCCAATTTGACAACACCGAAGAAAGCAGTAAAAACTAGGAAAATTAAGCAAATTTTCCGATTTTCCGCTCCCCGTGTGAATTTTACGGAAAACTAATGGTGGATTCGTGATCAGCGATCCCGAAAACCTACTAGGGGATATTTTCCGTCCTTAATTTTCACTTTTACTATATTGCAATTTTTTTAAAAATGGGGGGTGTGAAAGGGGTTAATTTTGAGTTTTGGGGGGGGGGGGGGGGGGCTAGTCACTTCGCTTGCTAGTCACGAATGACCTAGAGGACTCATAGAAGATTATGCAAAAATATTTTTTTTTGATCCATCTTCCTATAAGAAACTTTTTTATTCGGTCGATTTCCCCGCTTTATTGACTGGACTATTAATATTTGGTTGCAGTTTGTGGGGGTACTTCGACAGAGGGGCAGTTTTATGGCCTCTATAATGAAAATTCTATAAATGAAAATGAACAAAGTAATATTGTTTCTTTTATATAAAGTCAAGAGGCATATAATCCGAATGCCCACCTGATATTAAGCGTTTACCGTATCTTATGAACGCCTGTAACACATTATCACTTGCATGATGCTACTTCTGCTGCTAACACAGCAACTCCTTAGGAGTTTCTCTTGCTGGTGACCTCACTCAGCCGGAGAAATACAACAACCCTCCGTGGAGTTAATATTTGGTTGCAGTTTGTGGGGGTACTTCGACAGAGGGGCAGTTTTGATACGCCTTACCTCTGAAAATACCCAGATCATGACAAATAGACATGCTCATGTACACAATTGTTTGCCCTGTGTGGGAATCGAACCCACGAGCGTTGGTGTCAAAGTAACTTAACAGCGCATTTGACCACTGCACTCGTCAAATACCTAGGCGATTCACAAAAAAAAACATCGGCTAATCGATCGCAAAGGCCTAAAGGAACTTTCCTTGATGCACAATTTACAGGGCGCACAGATTTATCTATCACTATATAATATTTACACGGAAGACAGCCCAATCCTCTGAATTATAATTAATTATAATCTGAAAGTCTCAATGAGTGTATGCGCTGGACAAGACCCAGATCTTCACAACACTTTGGCAACGCATATTTGAAATAGCGAGTTTAATTTTATACGCTTTATTTTTATACACATAAGTTAAATAACAAACTCCTTTTACATGCAATTTGATCTAACCTGCTTTGTGTGCTTCCGCCACCAATTAGTTCATGCGGCCTAGCGCCGGCCGGCACCCACCCACTACTGTTAGTACGTGCTACATGCTGACGCTGCCATGGCTGCTCCGGTAGTCTCTGCCTCGGCTGCTGCGGTCATCCGCCATCTGGAACAGAATCCGCTTGCCCCACCACCACCGTCGCTGCCACGACTGGCCTGGTCGTCGCTGCGACACGTGTTTCGCCTCTCCACGAGGCATCATCGGGCGTTGTAGACGTTAATCGTAAGAATAACATGCTACAAACTCCTTTTATCGGAATGGAATTACCACTATAAGATTCCAGCTTAAATTGGCAATTTATTAACATCTCATCTTTAAATCCTAATAATAAAAACTTTTCGTATGACATTCCATTGATGTCAGCCCCCGTGTCCAACTTAAACTTTTCTACGCCACTGCCGCACTTTAATGTTTCAGTCCAATCTACTGAGTTGCTGTTATCCCGCTCTTATCACTGACATATAAAAAGATTCGCCCGATTCGCCACTAAGGTCGCTTTCAGTATCATATACCCGTTTCACTTCCCTAGTAAATTTGTCGCCTATCGCTTGTAGACCGTATTCGCAATGATGAGGTTAGAAGCAGAGTTGGTCTGAAAGAGAAAGTCGGTGTGAAAATAAGAAGAGGCATGCTCCGTTAGTTCAGACATGTAGAAAGAATGCAGGATGAAAGAATGACGAAGCAGATATACAATGCAAAAGTAGAAGGATGTAGGAGCCGAGGAAGTCCAAGACTTACCTGCCGTGATCAAATTGGTCGTGTTCTATCAGAAGGTGATGTCAGGAGCCCTAGAAACCGGCGAGTGTGCATGAAAAGAGCAATGAATGTTAAAGAAGCGAGAGAGGTATGTAAGGATCGAGTCGGTTCTCACTGCCTACCCCGTAAGGCATTTGGCGTGAATTTATAGATAGATAGATAGACTTCACTCTTCACTTACAAATATACAACAATTAACCTAGTTTGTAGTTAATATTTACAGGTGTTATTTTGTGGTAGTCAAATTTACAGACAATTTGATCTAAACTACTTTGTGTGCTTCCGCTCCCGATTAGTTCGTGCAAACTACTGCCGGCCGGCACCCACCCACTACCGTTAGTAGATGCGTGCCGCCGCTGCCATGGCTGCTGCGGTCTCTTCTGCCTCAACTACTGCAGTCGTCTTTTTTTTTATACGACTAGATTGTTAAACAAGCATGCGGCCCGCATCAGACGGTCACCGCAGCCTATTGACGCTCGCAACACCACGGGGATGTTACACGCGCGCTGCCAATCTTGTGACCTAATGGTGTTTCGTCACAGTACCCAGTAATTTCTCTGCCATATCTCACCCTTCAAACCGGAACACAACTATATAAATTCAGTTGCTTGGCGGTAGAAATAGATGAGACAGAGGTACCCATGCAGACGACTTTTGTACAAAGTCTCCCTCTGGTAAAAAATCTCGTCTCTGAGAATGTTCGCCATCTGATATGTGAACCGCATGCACCCGCCATCGTTGCCGCCCTGGCTGATCCGGTCGTTTCTGCAACACGTGTTTCGCCTCTCCACGAGGCATCTCCAGGCGCTGTAGATGACAGTGGTTAGAACAACATGCTAGGAATCAAATTCGTATATTCTATGTTCGAATTCGGTAACGGATGCACACAAAGTAGTTGAGATCAAGTTGCCTTTAGTTTGTTGTATTTTTGTTAGTTACTAGACACAGTGACTCGCTTTGTACAAGAAGAGACGTTGCTTCTCTTTGTGTACTGTACAAATTGTATCATGGGGAGTGTTCGGAGGAGCTGTTCAACTTAATATCAGCCGCTGAGTTCCACTATCGTACAACTCGCCACATATTAAAATGTCACTCTCACCATCTTGATGAGTGGCAATCCACTACAGTACGCTTTTGAGACATTACCTACTACGTACGGTGAAATTGTGGAATCAACTACCCTCAGAGGTGTTCCCGAACAAATACGATACTGGTGCCTTCAAGAAAAGAGCCTATTCCCTAAAAAGACTGGCAATGGAACACCTTTGGTGTTGCTGATGTCTGTGGGCGGTGGTGATCATTATCATCACGTGACCCACAAGCTCCTTTGTCCCCCTCTAATGTAAAAAAAACGAGTCACAAGAAAATCGAGAAATTTCCGATTCATTGTTATTTATCACTGTCCAAAACAATGT
Source organism: Pyralis farinalis (assembly GCA_947507595.1). Classification (NCBI taxonomy): domain Eukaryota; kingdom Metazoa; phylum Arthropoda; class Insecta; order Lepidoptera; family Pyralidae; genus Pyralis; species Pyralis farinalis. The sequence continues at coordinate 8,850,190 of OX382263.1, forward strand.
CAGTCAAATTTTGATCTCCTTATCTTCAATTTGCATATATTTGTTCAGATTATGAAGGCATTACCCTGCGCTGGGAGACACGTTAACTGAATTATGTCGTATTATGTAAATCGGAATTAGTCGAGTGTGATAAATTTAAATGTATTGACACATTTTCACAGTTAGGTGACTTTGGAAAGGCGCTCTATGTCAGCGTCAGACATAATATGTTGTGTGTAATGTGTTGTGATTGTATTTATAATGTGAATTGTGTTTGTGATGTGTAATGTCTTTCTTATATGTACTTAGTATGTAAATTTTTGGTCTTGTTATTTGATAATAAAGTATTTGAATTGAATAATGAGAATGCGAAGTATTTACTAGTTTATTCAGAGGCTGAGGAACAATGATAACCGGTGTCCGGTTAATATCCTGGCGAAAGTATGTACAACTAAGTACGTGTTTTAGATTTTGTGTACATATTACGTACTATTTGTTGCTACCACTTACTCAACGGTGAAGGAAAACATCTAACGATAATCGATCTATGTCACAAGTAATATCTTCACCAAATCCTGAGGCTTAGGTAGCGTTTCCGCCAATTGCTATAGGTTAGGGAACGGGATAGCGCTAGGAAGAAGAAAAAGAAATTAATCCGATAGTAAAAATCTAAGAAAATTAAGTAAGCAGTATAGATAGTACAAAACCGGCTTCAAAATATCGGTAAATTTACTATAGACATATGAAACATCGGTAAGAATCAGTTGATTTTACTTAGAATATTGCTATATATGATTCCATGAATACAAATTTACTTCTCATTTCGTACAGTTGATTCGACGAGCTCAGTGGCACAGTGCTTAATAACGTCACATTGACATCAACGCTCATGGGGTTGATTCCGTTTCCGTCCGTTCCGTAACATAGCGGGCGCACAGATCTGCTAGGCAAGGCGCCGCCGAGGAGTGCGCAGCGCGCGTGGCGCTGCGCACTCTGAACCAAATAGCGGAGAAAACGGATTTGTTTTCCTGTTCTCTGATCGAATTCAATAAGATAGCATTGTTCATAATATGTTATGAACAAAGGTAATCTGCACTATTGTATTAGGTTGAAACCTGTAAAAAGTGGTAAATAAATAAATATCTGTTTGTCTTGGACTGGGTGGTTTCAAGAGAGGTAGGGCGCATCAAAGCAGCCGTGGAGATGTACTCTCACCTTCTCCCTGGAAGGTTCTTGAACTCCTGCGTGTAGTGAGATCACCAGTAAGTTCGTAACCGTGTTAGCAACTGAGGTGGTATCGCGCGAGTGATTGTGATTCATAGGGTACGGTAACCGCTTTACATCAGGAGCGCCGTATGCTTGTATGTCTCCCGACGTTGTAAAAAAAAATGATAATATGCAATTGAACTGGGGAATAATAAGATTTATGGATAAATATGGCACGTTAAAATCATAACGAAACGAATCACGAGGACTTAACTTTGTGACGTCGTACAAAAATCAATAAGTCGTTTTTAATTTCGCTGCTGACGCAAACGTACGGAGCATAATTGAAATGAACTGTTGTTATGATAAACTATGTCTAACATCCACTCGTATGACGGCCTTGTGAACGTCAGTCTGCACGATTAATGAGCTTCTGTATTCATATCTCTGTCTTACACACTGTTATAGTATGATTGATTGTACCGTAGAAAGTACGTATAAGTCGCATTTTGATATCGGTTGGTTCGTAGGGGTGAATATCTTTAAAAAAAATCTGAAAACTTCTTCCTAGCGTGATCCCGTTTCCTAATCCATTAGGATTGACGGGGTCCATTATATAAGCCTAAGGAAGTGGCAGATACTGATTTTGAATGCTTATCAAACCTCCTCAATCCAGAGGAAAACCAGACATTTCTTAGGTTAGGTCACACGTTTTTCGAAATGTAATTTCCTGCACATGTGGGTTTCCTTCCAATGTTTTCTTTCACCGGTGAGTAAGTGATCATCACAAAACTCCGAGTACGCAGAGAATATAGAGTACCAGATAAAAAAGAAAATATTTACGATTGTTTGTTTGTCATATTTATTTGATTCTTATGTATTTATCACTTATCCTTAGAATTAAAGCCAACCTAATCTACAGATGGTGCACCCTTTAAATTAACAAAGGAGTCTCTGGCGTATGAGACATGGGGTCCATTAAGGTAAGGCTGAGGAAGTGACTAAATCTTACAGAAGATTACATGGAAATAAATACTCCCTGAGGGGTTGTTGAGGGTACTGTAAGGAGTATCATTCGCGACACTACCCCCGTTATTAGCAAAGCAACTCCATATTGACGAGCTCGGTAGCGCAGTAGTGGAACACGCTGTTACGCTACTTTGACACCAACGCTCGTGGGTTCGATTCCCACACAGTACAAACATTTGTGTGCATGAACATGTATGTTTGTCTTGGTCTGGGTTTTTTCTATGTATAATAAGTATGTATTTACAAAAAAAAAATGTATTTACGTATGTTTATCAGTTGTCTAGTACCCATAACACAAGCTTCGCTTACTTTGGGGCCAGGTGGCGCTGTGTAATTTGTCCGACAATATTTATTATTATTATTTATTATATGAGCTTACTGATATGAATTGTTTTTGACTGCGGTCTTTTATGAGGTGGAGTTACTTACTCAGTCGGGATGTTATGCGGCCTGCCTCTCTTTCGCCAGAATTCGTTTTGTTAATTAGTGGAATGAGACAAACTAAGAAGATAATACATAATATGCTAAAAAGAAAGATAAGATAAGAAGAGCAATAATAGCCTAAGTTAGTAAAAACCAGCCTATTGACCAATTGGTCTCCAGTTCGAATACTGGCGTGGACCATTAAATTCGTGTCTTTGGATTTATGTACATATTTGTAATTACCTCTTACTCGGCGATGAAGGAAAACATCGTGAAGAACCCCGCATCTAAGAAAGATCTGTTTTTCCTATGTCATAAAATTGGTTGTGGAAGTGTAACGGCAATCGCTCCATGCAAAAATCAGTATAGTCACCGAATCCTTATGTTTAAACCAGTAGAGAATGCGCAAGCTTGCATTGCCAGAGGAACACCTGGCTAGTCAATTATATAACAATTAATTTTTTTTTTATTGTTCGGCCATTTTGACCATGTTCCTTAAGAGATAGGAACGGTGTTTCTGAACATTCCTATTCTACTTTTTTATGCTGAATCCGAATCTGAAATCAAAATTCGAATATTCGAAAAAAACGACAGACACACTCACACACAGACACACACACAGGCACACACACAGACAAACATATAGATTTCATATAGGAACGGTGTTCCTGAAAAGGTTAGGCTTAATAATCTAATGGAATGCTTAATAATCTAATGGATTAGGAAACGGTACAACGCTTAGGAGATGAATAATTAGAGAATGACTTTGATGAACTTTAACTATAAACATTATAGTAATCTAATTATGCCTCTAAAATTAAAATATTTATTATAATCTAGTTTCATTTTTAACAGATAACCTAAGAAAATGAATCCAAATCGTCCAATATTCGCTTCCCACTCGGACACGTCGGCGATAAATCTGAAACACATGGTAAGATCGCGTGTGGAGTGATCTTGAGTTTGATAAAATTAACCCCTTAACAAGGTTATGTTGTCGTGTGGATGTGTCCTAACATCGTATTACTAATATCTTGACAAGTCGCCGCCAGTATTGCAAACTTGAGGAAATAATATACGATTTTTTGATGTGAAGCATCTATTGGCGTGCCTCAGCAGTAAAATCGAAACGTATGCCGTGACGGCAAATGGCATGACGCTCTCTCTATCTCTAATGCCGTCATACCCCTCTACGCCGCCACTCTCGACTCCCTTGCGTGTGTGCGTGCGCATACTGGACACTTCATTGCTTTTCTGCATAAGCTATTTACTAACTAGTCTGGCCATAAATACTGTTGCATAGAAACTTTTCTTTTATTCAACTCTTTAATTATTTTGAATTTGGAACGCGTTTATTATCTTAAAAACTTCTTTCGATTTCCCGCCGTTTTACACATTTTTTTCGTGTTTAATATGAAATTACAATATAGAATGGGGTGTTAAAGAAAATAGGATTGCAGTGATTGCACAAAGCGAGTATGGACCCGTCGTTCATATTCAAGACGCTTCAATAGTTTGATATCAGCCGTATGTTCGTATATCGTACTATCGACAGATATACCAACACTTTCTCTATTGAAGTCCATGAAAAACCATGAGCTCCTAAGGAGTTGCTGTGTTAGCAGCAATGAAGGTATCGCGCGAGTGATACTTAATGTATTAATGTACCTCCCAAGCATACTAGATAACGTAATTTGATAACGTTAATTGACGCTCGCAATACCACGGGGATATTACTCTCGCACTGCCAATATTGTGACCTAAGGATGTTTCCTCACAGTACCCAGTAATTTCTCAGCCATATCTCGCCCTTCAAACCGGAACACACCTATGTAAATACAACTGCTTGGCGGTAGAAATAGGTGAGACAGAGGAGGAGACCCATGCAGACGACTTTTGTTTTTTGTCTGGTAATTTTGTCTTTGTTGTAACATTTTTATTTTAGTCTTGTGTTTGACTCTCTTTTGACATTATTTTTGTAATTTAGATGCTGTAAGTGGAAATCTTGTAATTGGCAATAAGCCATTATATAAATATCACGATTGTTTTGCTAGCCGTAAGTTTTCCGAAGCAATAAAATAAAATTACTAGCGTATGTTGTATAAAAAAAGATATACCTACTATCATGGAGTTTTGAAACTGACATCATAACAATGTATACATATATAAGAATCATTTTAATTCTCCTTTAAATCACTTGAACTAATACAACTCTTTTCTATTGTATGATTAAATTAGGAGTATTATTTTAAATTATTTTACAATGCAGTATCGCTCGCACTTTACTGATCTGCTGTTAGCACAGCAACCCCTTAGAATCTTACTGATAACCTCACACTCTCAAGGAATATACTCGTAATAATTCTTCTGAGAAATGTTATTCGCCTGCGGTTTTCTGTAAAGTGTAGTTTGATGGGCTCAACTATTTTAAAATTATTTGCATACTCATACATTGTGATAATATCTAGTAGGGTTGTACTTCATCGCGATCCCACCTCTGTTGCTAACACAGCAACTCCTTAGGAACTTACTAGTGCCCTCACTCACATGCAGGAACACAACAACTCTCCAAGGAGTTGTTATTTGGCTGCGTTTTTCTGTGAGGTGGAGGTACTTCCCCAGACAGCCAGCTGCTTTGATGCGCCCTACCTCTCTTCAAAAAGATTTTTTAAATCCGACTGATAGTTTGAGATATGTTTGAGATATTCTGCGCGTTCAAACAGACAAATAAACTCTTTCGCTTTATATATTAGTATTTACCTGAATCATAAAAAACTCAGTTAATCAATATAAACCAGTTGAGAATGCGCAAGCTTGCATTGCCAGCGATGCAAGCTAACATCTGATGATACCAGAGAACACCTGGCTCGTCAATTATATAACAATTTAATTATTTTTTTTAAAACTTAGTCGGCCATTTTGACCATGTTCCTTAAGAAATATGATAGTGGGTTTTAAGACATTCTCATTCTACTTTTTAATTTACTTTTCGAATCTGAAATAAAAATTCTTCAATTTTTTTTTAATTTGTCGGCAAAATTGACCATGTCCTTAAGAGATAGGAGGTTGGTTTTTCAGACATTCCTATTCTACTTTTTTATACTGAATCCGAATCTGACGTCAAAATTCGAATATTCGAAAAAAAAGCGACAGACACACACGTAGACAAACATATAGATTTCATATAGGAACAGTGTTCCTGAAAAAAGTTCAGGACATAATATGTTATAGGTACTTCTTTAGATATAAATAAATAAGTGTTATTGCCCTAATGATGGATATCTACGGAATAACTTGTACATAACATAATAATATTAATAACAATTTACTTAAACAAGTACAAGTAAATCTGTCACTCACTCGCAAAAACGCAACAACTTTGTTGTTATTTGGCTTAGCTTACTTTGATGCGTCCACATCTCATAAAGAAGGTGTGGCATTAGTATGACGAGTACGTATAAATGAAGGCACTAAAGCGCAATTGTAAGTAATTTAATCAAAGAGACAAGACAATTGCGCGCACGAACTATTATTACCAACAACCATACGTTTCAATACGTGTGTACCACGTTTCGAACTCAATCACGCTCTGCTAGGGCTGCCTACTAAATTAAAACTTATAATGAAATCGTAGCAGAGACAATTTACACTCGGAATATTTTTTCTGAAATAGTAGAAACTCGATTATCCGGCCCTCATGTAAACGGATTCGTGATTATCCGGACTACCAACCGCGACCAATTTATATGTACCTACAAGTCGAATTTATACATGAAGCATGAACGTGTCGGTACTGGCTTATCCCGCCCGCGCCCGGTGGGATCGCTGCCCCACGCATTTCGTTATTGTTTTAGTTAGTTTGCAATTGTGACTCCGCTCTGATGTGCGTGTCACGTCTACATATTTAACCAGTTGAAAATGCGCAAGCTTGCATTGCCAGAGGAACACCTGGCTCGTCAATTATATAACAATTTATTTTTTTTAATATGTCGGCCATTTTGTACATGTTGGTCAAAATGGCCGACAAATTAAAAAATAAAGAGAGGAACGGTGTTCCTGAACATTCCTATTCTACTTTTTTATGCTGAATCCGAATCTGAAGTCAAAATTCGACACACAGACAAACATACGAGTATATTCATATAGGAACGGTGTTCCTGAAAATATCAAAGCGTAAGAGAGTGGTGTTATCGCTTAAAGATAATAATAAATATTATTGATTCATTAACAAAAGGAAAAACCGGTCGTAAGTTAGCTGATGAGTATGGTGTAGGTACATTCACGATAAGTGATATTAAGAATACCGATTCAATTTTGTTGCAAATTAGATAGTGAAGACGGGAGTAAACATAGGAAAATGATGAAAAAACCGAAAAATTAACTTTTAGAAGAAGCTCTGTATTGTTGGTTTTTACAAAAACGATCAAGTAGGCAACCGATATCTGGTCCTTTGTTCTGTGAAAAAGCATTACAGTTAAATAAAAAAATTAGGTGGCGATGAATCATTTGTAACGGTAAGTAAGTAACGGATGGTTGTACAGATTTAAATCATAGAATTCTTCATACATCCGATTATCCGGATTTTCGATTATCCGAATGCCTATCGACAACAATTAGTCCGGTAATCGAGTTTCTACGTATTTTAAAATATTGTGTTTCTGTAGTTACATGCAAGAACTGATTGTCTGGTGTTAATGTAAGGTTATATACCTATAATCTCGGGTAAACACTTACTTTTTATACTGGTAAATGTACTCAACGGTTTCAATACCATAACAATAATTAAACTACATATTCAAACTCGATGGTTATAAATGGAAACTATTTTCAAATTGTATTTTTAATTAGAAATTTTGGGATGTAGCGGTTATAGTATTTGAATTGCACTTTGTTATCGACTTAGTAAAGATATTCGCCTCCCGCTACCTCGCGTGTCGGGTGTACTTATTTGTCTGTGTACATTTATTGCTAGTTTAAATATTTTACTTCGTTGTTATTGTGCAGTGTGTGTGATATTTCGTTAAATTTGGTGTTCTGTGATATAAATCTATGAATTCCTCGTCGATTCTTGTTTAAATTAAGGTTTAATTTGTAATATTTTATCGCAGTGATTAATAAATCAAGAGGGTTGTAGGTAGTATGCAGGGACCGTCGCGTCGCCTGCGGTCTTTGTTAAAACAAGTTTGCCCTGTTGAAAAGTAATTATTCGATATTTTGTTTACCATATTATTGAAAAGCAATATTTAAGATTAATTAGAAATTTACAGCATTACAATATTAAAAGAGTGAGCAAATTATTATCTCCTGGCGTTGTATAAAATACCGAGCAATCCCGATGATCCTGGTGGTACGAGAGATAAAACACCGGTTTTTGGTCGTAGCAACTTGACGCCGCGCTCGCCGCCCGCAACTACAAGTAATGTCAAAAGACCGCTAGGCGATATATCACCCAATAATTTGTCACCTAAATAAAAACGACTATAGCGGTCATCAAGCTTTGAAAATATAGCCAATTTAAGTCGTAATAGCTCGCTTGAAGTTGTAGTCTCGAACGTTGACAATATCGGGTTCGTTCGCGAATCGTCACAATATTTGGCAAAAATTGACGAAATTATTAAATTAACACTTGTGATCAATGTTCACGAAAATGCGAAACAAGAACGCTTTCCTTTCGTTTTAAACATCCATACTCACGATATATAGGTTATATATCTGAGCGTGACGGACACGTGAGTTTTGTTTTTCCTCATCCCAAAAGTGTATGTGGTGGTCTCTTTTTGGTGTCCTTTGATAGAGTTTCATATCACGACGACGCTAATGAAGTTTTCACTTCAAAAAATTATACATTTTTGTTGTGTCAACCCTAAAGTCTATACCGGTACGTAGCAAACAACCATAGTAGCTATTAGCGAGTCGGCGCGCCACGTGACTGCCATAATCATGGAATTGTCAGTTACATATATGAACGTTTAATTACAAAAATTTTCCTCGTTTTATATACAATGCACGACTATGCAGTTATTATTAGGCGCGCGCATGCAGACCGCATTTGTAAGAAAGAGAGATTTTTGAAGTGTTTATTCTTATGGGAGGGTAAACCGCTTCGTTACGTAACGTGTTACGGCGCCATTCTGTCTGGCTTCCCATTCTCTCACGCATACGGCAGCGGATTAGTTTAAGTTATCACTTCTGTCGGGCGTCCCGAGATGCACACGTTTTTTTTAAGAGAGGTAGGGCGCATCATATCAGCCGGTCTGAGGAAGTACAGCTCCGCGTCAGAGAAGACCGCAGCCAAATAACAACTCCCCAGAGAGTTGTTATATTCCTGTCAGGTGTTCAGTGGTGCGTGCTAGGATTCGAATCTGGGACCAGTTGGCCAATAGGCCGGTTTCGTATTCACTGTTCCATGATTAGCAACCGACGTCGCATAAAAAAAAACGTGTGCGTCTCGGGACGCCCGACAGAAGTGATAACTTAAACTAATCTACATATAATTAAAGCTGCTGTATGCGTGAGAGAAAGGGAAGCCAGACAGACTGGCGACGTAACGCGTTACGTAACGAAACGGTTTACCCTCCCATAAGAAGTTATCACTTCAACAAGTGAGATGTATTATATGACGATCTCCATATTGTAGATGTTTTCCATATTGTACATGTTAGAAACCATGTGCGCACATTGGACAACAATTGTCGAAGCCTTGACAGAAATGTGTATGTTTACCGAGGTTAATAGAAACATACATTGGAGTCGTCTGTTGGCACATTAGGATCGCTTCACATAAACAGATGCAATCGTTACAAACAAACGTCTGTCCTTCCAACCATAATTTTGTTTCGCGGTAAATATCTTCTATTGATAGCTTTTTCTATTCATCTAGCGACATTAAATGCACAAACAATTTTTCAAATCCGCCTTTCTTATACTTGTCTACTTTGGCTTGCCGCGAGTTCTTTCGATGACAGCATGGAGTCCCACATAAGAGTGACTCCAGCATCACAAATTCCCAACTCAGTGTATTCCAGCTTTATCCGCCGAACAGCTGAAGATTCTTTGCGTTCTGCGAAAGTAACATTAATCCTTTATTTTTATAAAACGTCGGGAGACATACAAGCATACGGTCCACCTGATTTGATGCGGTTACCGCAGTCTATGAACGCTTGTAATACATTAGGTATTACTCGCGTTGCCAGCTCTAATAAAGCAACTCCTTAGGAACTTACTGGAGACTTAACTCATATGCAGAAATACAACAACCCTCTGGATAGTTGTGATTTGGCTTTATGTGAGCTATTTCCCCAGACAGGCTGCCTTGATGCCCCCTACCTATCTTAAAACCACCAGACCAAAACAGACATGATCACTCACACAAATGTTGTTGTCAAAGCAGTATTACTAACCACTGCGCCACCGAGCTAGGCCTGTTACGACTGACGTTAAAATCAGAGCACGTTTTCCCAGAACAATATAAACGTACCCTTATACATGTGATACACACGCGTGTTTTGTAGCTCCAATGATTTGTCGTGACTACAGAATGCTGAAGACGACATCTGAAGTAATAAAAAACTCATACATTGAATGAGACTCGAAGAATGTGCGTATTATGTGTGAATTTTAATGACGCTTCAATGACGTCATTTTTTTTATACTACGTCGGGTGGCGTACAAGCATACGGCCCACCTGATGTAAAGACCGTAGCCTATTAACGCTTGCGATATATTAAGTATCACGCGCGCGATGCCTCCTCTGCTGCTTACACAGCAACTCCTTGGGAGCTTACTGGTGACTTCACTAACGCAGGAACACAACAGCACTCTAGGGAGTTGTTATTTGGCTGCGGTTTTCTGTGAGGTGGAGGTACTTCCCCAGACGGGCTGCTTTAATGCGCCCTACCCTACTTATCATTAGGATTTAAGGATGAGATGTTAATAAATTGCAAATTTATTAACTAAACCTCTCTTAAAACATCCGGACCAAAACCAACAGACATGTTCATGCACACAAATGTTTGCCTTGTGTGGGAATCGAACCCACGAGCGTCGGTGTCCAAGTCGCGTCATTCACGACTGAGCCACCGAGCGCGTCGATGATGAATGAAGAATAAGTCCCTCTGCTTTTTGCCTACTCTGCCTACTCTGCTGCTTACACAGCAAGTCCTTGGGAGATTTCCTGTGAGGTGGAAGTACTTCCCCAGACGGCCTGTTTTACTTTGTTGGGCTGTTTTGCTACCTCTCTTAAAACATCCAGACCAAGACAAACAGACATTTTTATGCACACAAATGTTTGCCTTGTATGGGAATCGAACCCACGAGCGTTGATGTCAAAGTCGCGTCATTCACTACTGAGCCATCGAGTTGGTCTCGGTCGCTCCGCGTGCTATGGAAAGAGCCTATGTTTGGGGTTTCTCTGTGCGATAGAATCAGAAATGAGGATGTCAGCAGTAGAACTAAGGTAACCGACACAGCCCAAAGGATAAGTAAGCTGAAGTGGCGGTGGGCCGGCTACATAGTTCGTCGAATCGACAACCGCTGCGAAGAAAGGTTCTCGAATGTCGTCCCCGTGCTGGTGCAGTGTGGGACGACTCCTCACTAGATGGAGCGACGACCTCAAGAGGAGTCGATGGATGCAGGAGGCACAGGATCGAGACGAGTGACACTCTAGAGGGGAGGCCTATGTTCAGCAGTGGACGAATACGGACTGAGATTATGATGATGATAACGAAAGCTACATATCATATTACACGCTGCGGATTTGATCCCAACGCTACCTTAACGTTGGGACGGCTATGGCTGATGGCTCTCTGCCATACACAACTCTCGCTTTCATACACTTCACATACATTTCACTTCAAGCCGAGAGCATTTGAGGTTTAACAAACTTAGACAGCTGGCTATACGCAAGTTTATGCTGATCCCAATGGTTCTCCCTTGTTTAGCCGGACAACATTTAATATATATTTTTTAAGTATATCGTCGCTTTATCGCGTTAGCGTAATTATCCATGTGACCTAATATTCATTTATTTTATAACCATTTGACATAAATATTCAATATACTTAACCATATTTGAACTGATTTTCATTTCGAATAATATTATTTGAACGCTTGTATTTCCTAATTGAACTGTAAGTTAACGCATGTAGAGCCTCGTTCACTTCGTTGGCTCTACTTTTAATGCTCCCGAGTCTAACCTAACCTAGCAATGTCGGACTGCTTATAATACGAAAGTCTCTTTATATTTACTCTATCAAATTGACATTAGTAAAAAAGAAGATTATGACAAATGAACATTATAATACAAAGAGCCCTTGTCCTAATGACGAGTGATTATATACAATGAAATTAGGTTATTGTTTTTATATAAATTATATAATTTGAGCGATATTGCAAGTAAAACCAGTTGAAAAAAAGTAGAATAGGAATGTTCTAGAACACCATTCCTATCTCTTAAGGAACATGGTCAAAAAGGCCGACAAATAAAAAAAAAAAATTAATTGTTATATAATTGACGAGCCAGGTGTTCCTCTGGCAATGCAAGCTTGCGCAATCTCAACTGGTTGTGAATACATACTTTCCTAAGTACATAGAAAACACCCAGACCAAGACAAATACCATGACAAATTTACGATATCGATGGCCAAGTGGCGCTATTTCGCTACTTTGACACCAACGCGCACTTAAAACAAACATTTGTGCGCATGAACATGTCTGGTTGTCCTGATCTAGCTGTTTCAAGAGAGGTAGGGCGCATCAAAGCAGCCCGTCTGGTGAAGTACCTACACCTCCACCTCACAAGAAAACCGTAGCCAAATAATAACTCCCTAGAGGGTTGTTGTGTTCCTGCGTGTGAGTGCGGTCTCCAGTGAGCTCCTAAAGAGTTGCTGTGTTAGCAGCAGAGGTGGCATTACGCGAGTAATACCAAGTAAGTGTATTCATGTCAAGTAGTGATTACAAGTGATCATAGGCTACATTTACATCAGGTGGGCTGTATGCTTGTATGCCTCCCGACGTAGAATAAAATAAAAAAACTGAATTCTTAGAGGATACAGTTATATGTGGTACTAGCTGCTGCCCGCGGCTCCGCCCGCGTGGAGTCATATAACGTAGCCTATGTGTTAATCCAGATCATAATCTATCTACGTGCCAAATTTCATTCAAATCCGTTCAGCCGTTTAAGCGTGAAAGAGCAACAAACATCCATCCATACATACAAACTTTCGCATTTATAATATTAGTAGGATTGTAGAACTATTGACATTTATTCCAATCCATTTACGCCAATCCTAGTGGATTACAAAACAGAATAACGGGAGAAGACTGTATGTCTAATGATTTTTCTTGTTTCTTCATCAGGTAACAGACCTTTTCACCCAAATGCGGGAGCCATCACCAGGGGCCACGAGCCCCAAAGGCTCGACAGGATCCTTAACCAACGGCTCAGTGACCAAAAACATCGGGTTCCAACAGCAGAACTCCTCTGAACTACCCTGGAGCAGCCCAGCCATATCTCTTCCTGGCAATTGCAACAGTAACTTGTAAGTATTTTTTTTATACAACTAGATTGGCAAACAAGCATGCGGCCCGCATCAGATAGTAAGCGGCCACCGCAGCCTATTGACGCTCGCAACACCACGGGGATGTTACTCGCGCGCTGCTAATCCTGTGACCTAAGGCTGTATCGTCACAGTACCCAGTAATTTCTCTGCAATATCTCACCATTCAAACCGGAACACAGCTATATAAATATAGCTGCTTGGCGGTAGAAATAGGTGAGACAGAGATACCCACGCAGACGACTTTTGTACAAAGTCTCCCTCTGGAGGCGTATTAGGAACTTATTTCCACCTCACAGAAAACCGCAGCCAAACAACAGCTCCCTAGAGGGTTGTTGTGTTGCTGCGTGTGAGTGAGGTCACCAGTAAACTCCCAAGGAGTTGCTGTGTATACAGCAGAGGAGGCATCGCGCGAGTGGTACGTGGTTTCACTATATTTAATTTTTTTATTCTTATTTTTATATATTAATCTCTAATTAATAATTAGGTATTGACAATGTAATTTAATAGACATGTTTTTAATATATTAAATATGTTTTCTTTCCTCAAACTTTGTACGCCACCCTAATTCACAGGACATAGCTTGGTCTTTGTAATTAACATAACGTAGCCTATGTGTTAATCCAGATCATAATCTATCTACGTGCCAAATTTCATTCCAATCCGTTCAGCCGTTTAAGCGTGAAAGAGCAACAAACATCCATCCATACATACAAACTTTCGCATTTATAATATTAGTAGGATCTATGTTCTACAAAGCATAAATGAATTACCAACGCTTACCAACCGTTGCACGGAGTAATGCGGAATGAAAGTATAAAATCGCATACATGCCATGGAAGCTGAAGAAGGTAAATTCATCTATCATACACGACAAACATTTGTGTCCATGAACATGTCTGTCTTGTTCTGGGGTTTTTTTAAGAGAGATAGGGAGCTACAAAGCAGCCTGATTGGGGAAATAACTCCATCTCACAGTCAACCGCAGCTAAATAACAACTGAGGGTTGTTGTGTTCCCGCGAGTGAGTGAGATCACCAGTAAACTGGATACCGCAGTCTATCTGTGGATGGATTCATCTGTCTCGAGCTTCTCACTGCTCGGGGAGCATGTTAACTGTCGGTCCCGGCTGTTGTCGATTGATTACAGTCGTTAGGCTAAGTCAGTGGCCTTGAAAGTGGATCGTGCGACTTGATCAGTTTAGTTCATGCATACTAGTGCCAGCCGCCACCAGTTCTTCCGTCATCTCAAATATGAATCACGTTCACCCGCCACCGTTACTGCCCTGACTGCTCCGGTCGTCTCTGCAGTGACGGATGGCGGTGCATGCGGTTTGTGTTTCAGATGGCGGACACTCACAGAAACGACCGCAGCAACCGAGGCAGAGACGACCGGAGCAGCCATGGCAGTAGCGGCATGCATCTACTAACGGTAGTGGGTGGGTGCCGGGCGGCGCTAGTTCGCATGAACAAATCCGTAGCGGTAGCACACAAAGTAGTTTAGATCAAATCGTTTATTGTACAATTGATAGAACACTCAAAGGGGTACAAGTTTTCTAATTAAACTCAAGGGCTCAATAACAATAGTGTGCAAGTTTAGGATGGTCGACAATTCTCACAGCTCGTGACTGAACTGAACCACAAGGTCCTAGCTCCAGGTATCCAGGTACTCCTACTCGAAGTGCATGTTTAAAAAAAGTGTTATAAAAGTAAATATTTTTGTATTTTTTTTGTCGATTGCAAATTATTCAATATAATGCGATGTCAAGCTAAGGTTCTCACTTTTACTATAATATAATGCTACTATATTTTAGTAAATTGTACTAAATATTACAGAAAAATATTATAGTATGAAAAATACCATATTTTCATCGCTAGCACAATCTTAAGTGCAAACACAAGTTTAACAAATACATTTTAAAATCATTTGCTTTTTCTGTTCATTCCTCCAACTTCTGCTTTTACGGGAAGATTATATTTAATTTAATTAAGAAAAATAATAAATGGAAAAAGAAGTTTTTTTTTATACAACGTCGGGAAACATTCAAGCATACGGCCCACCAGATGTAAAGCAGTTACCGTAGCGTATTGACACTTTGTAATATATTAAGTATCACTCGCGCGATACCTCCTCTGCTGCTTACACAACAACTCCTTGGGAGCTTATTGGTGACCTCACTCACACGCAGGAACACAACAACCCTCTAGGGAGTTGTTATTTGGCTGCGGTTTTCAGTGAGGTGGAGGGTACTTCCTCAGACGGGCTGCTTTGATGCGCCCTACCTCTCTTTAAATATCCAGACCAAGACAAACAGCCATGTTCATGCACACAAATGTTTGCCTTGTGTGGGAATCGAACCCACGAGCGTTGGTGTCAAAATCGCGTCATTCACGACTGAGCCACCAAGCTCGTCAAAATCGTGTATCGGACAAGAGTGAATGAAGATATCAGCAGGGGCTGCCCTAGGCGTACACATATAGAGTTGTGATGTGTTGAAAAAGGGCCAAATCAAAACCACCCAAAACCAAAGAGCATGCAGGAAGAGGTTGATGAGCGTGGAAGAAACGATAGAGGTATGTTTGGATCGGTGCACCTGGTATTCCATAGTCTACCCCAATGGAAGACAGGTGTAATGCTATGTATGAATATATTTAATTAAAATTGGACGACATTTTTTAATTTTAATCTGAAATTAGGTTTAGTTTAGATTCCTATAATTATTTTTAAAATAATAAAACTTTGATGGCTAAAGCGAGGAGTACCTAATAGCAAATACACATGGAAAATTAAATCATTTATAAAATAAATAACGAAAAATAAAATTGGAATATTTTTATTCTGAATTAAAATTTCAAAGTTGAAAGTTCATCATTAAAAAAAACTATTTTTCAAATAAAAGGTGGCAACCCTATTTCAAGCCGGATGTAGTCAAGATTATCAAATGATTAAGGCTTCACTTTACTCTTGAATCGCGTCATATAACTCCATTGTATCCAATTACTTTAATCCAGCAACTTTTGTATATATATAAATATATTTAGTATATCTCGGAAAGGGCTCTAACGTTTTGGATTGAATTTTGATATATAGATGCAATTTTATACAAAAAAATAATAATAATAACACGGTCATCCATTTACTGCGTTTTTTCTTACAACGTCGGAAAGCATACAAACATACAGCCCACCCTGATGTAAAGTAGTCACTAAGTCTATGAATGCTTGAAGTACAAATAGTGTTAAGCGTACTCACTAGCAGGAACACAACACCTCTCCAAGAAGTTATTTGACCGCGGTTTTCTCTGAGGTGGAGGTACTTCTTCAGACATGCTGTTTTGATGTGCCTTGCCTCTCTTAATTTATACATAACGCTACAAAATACGAGTTTTATAAAACTGGTGGTCTGCCCCAATGATCAAAACAATCATTGTTGAAAATTTGCGGAAAAGATATATGATTTTGCTTTTCCAATTTTTTTTTTATTAATGACATTTCTTCCCAGCGTGGTTCCATTTCGAATACCATTAGGATTAGTGGGTTTGCTAAGCCTAAGGATTTGGCCAAGATACTGGTTTTTAGTGTTCCGTACCTAAAAAGGAAAAACGGCACCCTTATAAGGATCACTTTGTTGTCCGTCTGTCAGTCGAGAACTTTTTTCTTAGGAACGAGTGGAGCTATCAAGCTGAAATTAACATCTAATGCTCAGGTCTGCATCAAATGAATCAAAATCAATAGGGTACTTCCCATTCCATGTAGCACAAGTATAGGAAAAAAATCGAAAACCATAAATTTGTAGTTATATCACAAAAAAAAGCGACAATAATTTGTGAAAATATTTTTATGCGAAAGCCTTTGTACACTAGTCGAATTCGCACTTGACGGCTTTTTACATAGAGGGACGAGGTCAGACTTCCACGACTCAAAGGGAAAATTTGACCTTCCTTATGTTATAATCGCAATAAGCCTTTCGAAATATATTTTCTTGGGCGTGCGGGTTTCCTCGCGATGTTTTCCTTCGTCGCTGAGGAAGTGATATAATATTTACATAAATCCAAAAGGACGCCAGTAGGCCGATTTTACTAAAAAAAACTGCAACTGTACTGATACTGATACATTTTGGCGTTTTGTTAAGCTATCTGACAGCAGCGACGTTTATGGTAACGTCAAAATGTACGCATTTTTTTTGTCAAAATGTACGCATTGACACATGCCGCGCTGCAGTGCAGTTGCAGTTTTTTCGTAGAATCGGTCTACAGGATTCAAACCGGGGATCAATCAGTCAATAGGCCGATTTTTATCCACTAGGCTATCACTGTATTTTTAATAATGACGCCAGAACTTTTTTTTTATACAACGTCGGTAGGCATGCAAGCATACGGTCCACCTGATGTAAAGCAGTTACCGTAGTGTATGAACGCTTGCAATACATTAAGTATCACTCGCGCGATGCTACTCCTTAGGAGCTTACTGGTGGCCTCACTCACACGCAGGAACACAACAACCCCCCAGGGAATTATTATTTGTCTGCGGTTTTCTGTGAGGTGGAGGTACCTACTACTCCAGATGGGCTGCTTTGATGCGCCCTACCTCTCTTTTGAGCATGACGTACACTTTGCTGTACGGGATAATTAAGTATTTTATAGTATCTTATAAAGAGACATGTCTGTCAGCGTTTTTGGAAAATCGACTCTTATAATTAAATGTGAGCTGAAATAGATATGAACTTCATTACTACAACAATTAATACTACTATATTGGACATTATGGTACAGAAACAAATTCAATGGTGGTAAGCATACTATTTTGAGTGCACGGGATATCCGGTAGCCGGCTCGCTAGGCGAGACTGCATCGAGCCAATCTTTAACATACGCTGTGTTAACCGCCATCAGGTGGGCCTACATGCCTCCCGACGTTTATGCCGATGTACGTGCGTATGCATATATGCTGTATGCTTGTATGCCTCCCTAAGTAGTATAAAAATATATTAAAAGAAAAACATCGCGCTCCTCTTTGTCCATCATGCAATTATATAATGAGTACTTCAATTCCATTGACATATTTTGGGTACCCGAATTCGTATACGGTAGAATCTCGATTATCCGTATCAAATAAAACCAGGGGTATTCCGTATACTTAATCGAAAATCCGGATAATCGATTTCAAAGTCAAATCAAAACAAAAAAACTAACGCAAAACGTAAACAAAAATAGAGACTATTGGAGCAGCCATGGCGGCAACGACATATGTACTAACGGCAGTGGGTCGGTGCCGGCCGGCGCTAGTTCGCATCAACTAATTGGTGGCGAAAGTCCACAACGCAGATTGTATCAAATTGCATATAAAGAAATGTTAGTGGTGAGTGTAAGGCGTCCGTGAGTGAACTTTTGTTTTTGTGTGTGAACAAGATAATCATCTTATAGGTATAAAAGTTTTCGTATATGCAATATTAGTTCGAAGCTGTTATATTTTTGGCTATGAGCCATTATTTGGCCTTCATTCAACGTCTAATACTAAAACCATGTTGATACATATGTGTCTCTGTTTATTTTACGTAGGAGTATCGCTACGAAATGCATATGACTATACTGCTGCGTTTTTGACGATCGCATCAACGAAGCTTTTTAGCGAAATTGATTTAAGAGTGTGTATCCCTGTGCATCGATAAAATCGGTATTTTGTTCATTTTTCAAACATGTTTACGTAGCTATGAGACTGCATTAATTTAAAAAAAATTGCAGCCTTTGACAGATAAACTCTTCCTTAATTGCAGTATAGAGTAGAAACATTCATTTTATTGACGGTTTATATATAAGACCTCAATAACTTTACGGTGTTTATCAAAAATCTACGTCAGACGTACCTTTCAGGTATGATTTAACCATTATACCAGACAAATATGTATATTTTTTTAATTTTATTTGAAAGAAATATAGTCGTAAAGGGGGTCTTAGATTCAAAATTTTAAAAAATGTTGCGTTTCAATATTGTTACCTGATCACAAAATCGCTAAATAGGTACAGTTCATGGATTTTTTTTCTATATTAATTCTACAATATTCATAAATAATATACTCATTACAGGAAACAAGAAGTATTGTTTAATTGTATTTTTTTATCTCTGTTATTTTGATTTATCTATTTTAGACGATTTTTTTAAAGCAGTCTGTAACACTGGGGGTTCGTTCAGTTTTCATTTAGTACGCGACGGGTCCTCTCACCTACAGGACGTAGCTCGTGCTCTAATTATATAGCACGATTGTAACTATTTCATACTTACCTCAGAACATTTATGAACGGAACTTTTATGATTTCGGTGGAGTATCAATCACTAGATCGGGCCCAAAAGAATCTCTGATGATGAGTTCCATAAGGAATCAATGGAATTCCCCAAATATTGTAACCAATCATATAGCGACTTAGAGAATTCATGTATTTGCACTCGTATCATTTAGGCAGGAGGTACGATAGAGTCCACTGCTGCTGGCACATGGTGCTTATGATTATTAAATTATTATATGAACACTGTTATGTGCCCTATATAATATATATACATATTTTATATATTATATAGCGCAGAAAATTAAAAACACTCTTGAACTATCAGTCTATGGTTTCAAAATAAATGTGCAGATATTATATTTTTATTTTGCACCTCACAATAAATCCAAACATTCGTTTTTTCGTCTGCCTGTTTGCTTGTTTGTCGTGGTTAATATCCGAAAGCAAATATTAACGGGTCTTCACTGGTAAACTTCTTTCAGGAATAGGTTGCAAACAGAAATGTAAGCCTATTAATAGTAAAACAAATGAAAGAAACAAAATTGATCAGTTGGAGTAGCAAGAATGTTTAAATCTATAAAAACGGGACCCACAAACGAACAACAGTTTCTCTACGGAGCTTCTCCAGGTTTTATGGATACTGAACACGATATAAGTAAAAAAGAACAGCATCTTGCTACTTCAAATATAATTTGTAGTAGCAAGAGGATGGGATCATTGAAATAAAGTGTTCATATTCAATACACAATATGGATACTGAACAGGACATAAGTAAAAAAGAACAGCATCTTGCTACTTCAAATATAATTTGTAGTAGCAAGAAGAAGGGAACATCGAAATAAAGTGTTCATATTCAATACACAATATGGATACTGAATAGGGCATAAGTAAAAAAGAACAGCATCTTGCTACTTTAAATAAGATTTGTAGTAGCAAGAAAAAGGGATCATTGAAATAAAGTGTTCATATTCAATACACAATATGGATACTGAATAGGGCATAAGTAAAAAAGAACAGCATCTTGCTACTTCAAATAAGATTTGTAGTAGCAAGAAAAAGGGAACATCGAAATAAAGTGTTCATATTCAATACACAATATGGATACTGAATAGGGCATAAGCTCAGAATACAGAATAAACCAGAAACCGCGAAGACGCCCAAAACTGAAGCCATACAAACTACTCTCATTGAGAGTAGTTTGACATTTGGACGACTAGTATATATTTGGCCACCGTGTCTCTTACGCGTAAAAATTTCTCGATAGTTTTTATTAAATAATGCCGTCTTGTGCGGTTCCCACCTGCAAGAACGCAGTTAGAAGCATAAAAAAACAAGATGGGATCACATTTCATGTGTAACTAGCGCATTTACATCTCATTTTATTTAAATAATGAATTTCTTTTACTCGTTGATAGTTGTAAACAATTTGGGCGAGTCCATTTTGTTCATGTTGCCAGTTTTACTGGTTTCTTTTCCCTACTTTTTTATTAGTTGGTCTGAAAGAGAGCGTCGGTGTTAAAATAAGAAGAGGCATGCTCCGTTGGTTCGGACATGTAGAAAGAATGCAGGATGAAAGAATGACGAAGCAGATATACAATGCAAAAGTGGAACGATGTAGAAGCCGGGGAAGGTCAAAACTTACCTATCATGATCAAATTGGTCGTGTTCTATCAGAAGGTGATGTCAGGAGCCCTAGAAACCGGCGAGCGTGCATGAAAAGAGCAATGAATGTGAAAGAAGCGAGTGAGGTATGTAAGGATCGAGTCGCGTGGCGCTCGGTTCCCTCTGCCTACCCCGTAAGGGATTTGGCGTGAAGTTATATAGTTAGATAGAGATTTTTTTTATTAAGTTGACATTGATGAAATAAATAATAAATGCATGTTAAGTAATTACAAAATAGTTTGTTTAATATAAAATATGTAAATACATATATTTAATTTTAATATATGAGCTTTAATATAAATATTGCCTGAAATAAATAATAATTATTGACTTAATAATAATGATTGAAATATTATTAACTAATGTTTTTGGTATATAGTCTGCATATGTGAAATTGTGTAAATAATAGTTTTTTTACAAAAATGTTTTGTGTAAAACTATTCTAATTATTATATGTGGAATTTCAGTTCCCCACTGATGAAATTATAAAAGTAAAGAGCAAGACTTCTTCATTTGTCGAAACGTAAAAATGTATTGATTACCTCAGAATCAAAACGGAAATATTATTAGTACAACAAAATGTACCTAAGTAAAGACATATTTTTTGTAAATTACTTGTGTCTTATTTTACTAAAACATTTATTTATGCATAACAGTATATTAATATAACATCTTTAATATTAATATTGCACTTTTAATTTACCCTAAAAGAGGCGAACTCTCACTAAGCTAGCAACACTGTACGGGTGGGAAGAATGAGGAGTGCGGGGGATTGCGAATTGTTTCTGGACACAGCGGACGGCATGTATTATCGACTGTAGGCTCCTTCTGGTTTATTCTGTATTCTGAGGGCATAAGTAAAAAAGAACAGCATCTTGCTACTTCAAATATAATTTGTAGTAGGAAGAAGATGGGATCATTGAAATAAAGTGTTCATATTCAATACACAATATGGATACTGAACAGGACATAAGTAAAGAAGAACAGCATCTTGCTACTTCAAATAAGATGTGTAGTAGCAAGAAGAAGGGATCATTGAAATAAAGTGTTCAAATGTCAATACACAATATGGATACTGAACATGATATAAGTAAAAAAGAACAGCATCTTGCTACTTCAAATATAATTTGTAGTAGCAAGAAGATGGGATCATTGAAATAAAGTGTTCATATTCAATACACAATATGGATACTGAACATGATATGAGTAAAAAAGAACAGCATCTTGCTACTTCAAATATAATTTGTAGTAGCAAGAAGATGGGATTATTGAAATAAAGTGTTCATATTCAATACACAATATGGATACTGAACAGGACATAAGTAAAAAAGTACAGCATCTTGCTACTTCAAATATAATTTGTAGTAGCAAGATGCTGTTTGTTGTTCAAGACGCTAGGTAAAACCGCGGAGATGCCATCACGCAGAAAGGATTGTTGGAAAAAAAATATGCTATTTAATTAATACCCCGCAAGGAATAAAGGAATGGAATATGTTGACCTAACGCTGCTTATTGTATTGTTTTCAGAACCAGCGAATCTCAAACACTGGTCCGCAGTGTCAGCAATGCCTCAGCGCTTACATCCTTATGTGCCGATTTGTCTCCATCAGACTCGCATTTTTTTGAAGTAAGTTTATAGGAAATTCATAAGAAAGATGTCGGGTAAACCACCCAATTATTGGCGCTTTAAGAAGCATTATTGAAATAATTAGAAATATTTAATGTCAAATGGAATGCAACGAGATTAAATTACTTACAGAAACGATAATGTTTGAAGTTTAATCAAAGAAAAAGAGCTCAGAACATTGCCACAAACATGAAAAATACTTACAGTAAAACCCGTCTCATTACTAATTTGAGATATATTACATCGCATATTATGCAACGTAATAATGCCTGTTCTATCTTGCATACTGACATTAACCTGCGTATTTAAAACAGAACGTAAAGAATTACAATCAAAGACACACAACCACTCTCGCTAGCGAACTACTCGTAGTACGCGACAAATTTAAAATGTCTTCGTATAGCTGACTTAAATCTTTTTCATATTTTTACTAACCCACTGAGAGAGAACCTACTCAAGAGTACTGTGACTGTTATCAAGTCTCAGCTAACTGGCTTCTGTTGACTGATCGGTGATACGATGGTTTAGCTTTGTATTAAATAACATGAGTAAATAAATTTGACTGCTAAGCTGAGATTTGAACTAAGGACTCTCGAGTGTGGCGATAAGTTTGAGTTGGTTTTTAGGGTTCCGTGCCCAAAGGGTAAAACGGAACCCTATTACTGAGACTTCGCTGTCCGTCCGTCCGTCCGTCCGTCTGTCACGAACCGTAATAGTTAGACAGTTGAAATTTTCACAGATGATGTATTTTTGTTGCCGCTATAACAGCAAATACTAAAAAATAGAATAACATAAATATTTAACGGGGCTCCCATACAACAAACGTGATTTTTTTGCTCGTTTTTGCTCGATATTGATAACGGCAACAGGTAGACGCTTGAAATATTCACAGAATATTTAGTTATATATTCACTTTAAGAATAAATAATTAAATTAAAATAAAACAAATATTTAAGGGGGCTCCCATACAACAAACGTGATATTTTTGCTCTTTTTCGCTCGATATTGATAACGGCAACAGGTAGACGCTTGCAATATTCACAGAATATTTAGTTCTATATTCACTTTAAGAATAAATAATTAAATTAAAATAAAACAAATATTTAAGGGGGCTCCCATACAACAAACGAATTGGTGAATTATAGATACGAGTATTATTCATTCATTTCTGAGTACATTGAATATAGCTACCACTGTCGGTACTGTATCTTATTCGTTATTATCTCGGTAACGTGTCTATCTATCTATCTCTATCTATCTAATAATATCTCTTTCTATCTAGTAATATACATAATGAATGATTGTTTTATTATTTATGCAAATGTTTGCGTGCCAACTGGCCACCAGCATGCACATAGGATTTCTTCCGCTCGTTTTATATGGACTTTTGACGTCGACCGTACATAAAATAAATATTTGTGTGCGTCATGTTTATGAATTTTGAACACGGGTTTCATAGCACTTACTTTTATTTTACTTTTTTTTTTCTTCATTACAATTTCCCATTTCCTAATCCATTAGGGTTTACACGAGTACAAATTTTTACACGAGTACAAATTTAATTACAGTTTCATTTCACAGCTTGCCTTTTCCTCATAGCTACCGGAATAGTAAATTTATGATGTACATACATTATAATACGATGTCATTTGTCATACAAAAAAAAATACAAAATATTTTATTACTTATTACAAGTGTTAGTTACATGGTTTGGGATCTCTTCTGTTAAGTTATAAAACCTGTATTAGAAGGGTAGGGTTGGCGAGGTCTACTACCTAAATTTAAGGATTTGGAAAAGATGATATGAAGCGACTGCCGTCAGGCCTCTACCATACAAAGGAAAACCAGACATTTGTAAGATAATGCCACACGATACGATATATAATTTCTTGAACAAAAACATGAACTTGACTATACAAGCCCACACCAGGATTTGAACTAGCGATATATCGGGCAATAGGGTGGTTTTTTATCCACAAGGTTATCATTACTCTTACAGATTAAATTGTCAATTTGATAATATTTTTGAAGTGAAACCTTCTTTAACATCGTTGGGATTTGAAACTCGATGACGTTTCATCGGGCGACATCGAGAGAAAAGGGACAGTAAATAGAGACAACCACATACATTTAGATTTAATATAAGAGAATGAGATAGAAGGCATTATACAGTACAACATTATACAGTGTTTATTACAGGATTCAAGCATCGTACGTGTATTAGTATGTGTGTGTGCGCGCCTGCGTATTACAATGCTTGGGATAAGGCGTCATAACAACCGTGGTGTATTGTACACGTGCATTCTTTACATAAATATTTCATTATTTTAATAAGAACATTTTTCAAGTATGATCAATATCATCATAAATACATCCTACAATTATCCTTCTTCTGAAATTCTACATTCGTCTCATTATCTTGTAGTACACATTTTTTAAGGTTTCTCTTCTATCGCGTGTGAACTGCACAGAACATTTTTTTTTCAGGTTTTATACATCGGTAAAGTCAGAATATCACAAAGAAAAGTACCAGAAACATTAATAGATGACGCTTTAATAAAATTTGCCCAACATGAAGCTGATAAAATCAAGAATCTCAGGCGGCATAGTTTGTTGTCTTCCACTGGGGTACGTAGCGGTCACGTTTCATAGATAATAGATTCAGGCATTATTTTGCTAAAGTCAACTTTACAAGCAATTTCATCGAACCTGCTTTGTATGCTTCCGCCACCAAAGACACGTGTTTCGTCTCTCCACGAGGCACCTTCACGCACTGTGAGCGACAACATATTTAATAGAGGGGAGTTGCTTAGGTCTGTCTGTTTCTCCATAAGCGTAGTTTTAGAATTTTTATGTTTTATAATTTCTAATTGTTCCCTAATATTTCGTTTTAAATCATTATCTATTGCGTATAAAATTTTATGTGCTAGTGGTGGAGGAAATACACAAAGCAGGTTAGATCAAATTGCATGTCATGATTTCAGTTTCTTTGACTTATGCAGACGCGACTTCTTCCCGCGCTTTTGACGAGTGACATTGTTCTTATAATTGAAATGTTTACAATTCAGTGTAAAATTAGTTTTATGTGACAATTTCGATAGTATTTTGTAACATAAGTGCTAGTGCAATTATACAATAATGAAAAAACTCAAATATAACACGTTTATGCACTTTTTGGAAGACGTGAACAAGTTCATCAAAAAAACCTTGTAAAATTTCTATCGTTTTACGGGTGGTATTTAAACTGGGTTGATTGGGTCGAAGTACCCTTCCCAAGTATTTTTTCAGCACAGTTCCTGAAGCTGGAACATAGAATTAAGATTTTCAAATGGTTCAAAACTGATGACTTGGCTGTATGGGCTAGATCCCTTTGCCTTTCCCCTCGGGGATAAAAAGAACCAAAAAAAAAATTATGCCGACGCCCACTTAGTATTGTATGTGTGTTTCTATTTCTTGAAAATTAAATATAAATATTACTGCTGTAGCGCAGAATATCGCCTTTTCCTTTTAACATCCTTTGAGCTTAATAGGATTTATAAAAAAATGACATTGACGAGCTTGGTGGCGTAGTGGTTAGTAACGCTACTATGACACCAATGTCGTAGGACAGGACAAATATTAGTGGTTAAAGTATGAAATTGCATATTTGTACTGAAAAATCAAATCTCGTTTTTTTTCTGAGATGTACGAGTAATATATTTATTTAATCAAAATATTTATCCTCATTACATATACATTGCTGCCATCCAATCGGATGTTTAGTTATGCCTATGAAGAGAACTCTGGAGATCTAGATCTAGATTCAAAATTCAAGAAGAAAATTTTTTACCACGTAGAAAATTGTCCAAATCACGAAAAAAATGGTAGTCAGACAGGTAGAGCAAGGTCTGGCGAGTACGGCGGATGACGTATGGCTTCTAACTACAGATCCTGTAGAGTTACAGCAGTTCCTCGTGCAGTGTGTGGTCTTGCGTTATCATGGAGCAATAGTAGTGAAGATCGATTCACGAGTCAGGGCTGTTTCACTGACAGTTTCGCCATCATTGTTCGAAGTTCGGCACAGTACACATTTGCTGTTATTGCTTGATCAGACCTGAAAAAGCTATAGTGAATAACGCCATGAAGAGACCACCAAACAGTTACCATTACCTTTTTATACGCATATACGTAAGCTTTGCTTTAGGGCACTTTTGCGGCGTTTGACCTGGGGATTGCATATTTCGCTTACAGTTTTTGTAAAGAATCCACTTTTCGTCACATGTCACAAGTCGATCCAATAGTCCTTGATTTCTGTACCGATGCAACAAGGCAACACAAGTTTCAATATGCGCTTCTTTCTGCAGAGCAGTCAAATCATGAGGCACTCATTTTGCATATTTTTTATCTTATTGATTTGATGCAAATGAGTAAATATTGTGGGCAAAGTAACATTAAATCATGCCATTGCCGTGAATAAAGCTGGTCTTCCACGTGGCTCATTCTTCAAGTCGAAGTTTCCATTACGAAAGCATGTGAACCAAAAACGCACCGTGCGTTCATTAGTTGTCTCCTCTCCAAACGCAGCATTCATATTGCGAGCCGTTTCTGCCGAGTTAGTTCCGCGTCGGAACTCGTTTTCAAAAATTATTCGAATTTTCGAAATATCCATCTTTCCCGTCTAAGTTGAATAAAAACAAGACATTTGAAATTCGAAAATCAACTGTTGTATATTTTAAAAAAAAAAACCTCATAGGTATCATGTGAAAAAAGTTTCACTCGAAAATCTCACACCATGAAGGTTTAATGTCAATTCAAAGTATCTATTATTATAAAACGTCAATTTCATACTTTAACCCCTATTATATGTGTGCATGTGACCTTCCAAACACATGGAGGTGTGCATGAACATTTGTGTTTGTCTTGATTATGATTTATATGTATTATAAGTATGTATTTACAAAAAAAAAAGTATATTTACGTATGTTTAGCAGTTATCTAGTAACCATAGAACAAGTTTCGCTTACTTTCGGTCTTATTATTATTAAATAAAAATGACTTTTTTAGACTTCTGTATACAGTAATGATAATGAATCTACAGAAAATTTATCAGAAAGCAAAGAAACGATTGACAAGATAAACGTAAGCTTAACGGCTAGTACAACGCCATTGGAACCAGATAAAGGCACAGTATGGAATAATGAAACAATGTCCAAAAAGGCACAATCTGAAGGCGAGGTTGATAAGGAGTTCGATATGTTCACCAAAGAGCGCGTAGAATTGAATACGCATAAAAAACCACAATTAGAGAATAAAACTGTGAAAAATAATCTTGGAACAGTCAACGAAGACGAAGAAAAAACTGACTTACAATCAGTTATATCTGAAACTGCTTCATCTATTACTCAATACTGTCAAAACACAATTGAAGATGTAAAGAAACTCGATAATAAAAGGGCAAGTCCAGGTAAAAATACGTCAAGTTCAGATGTATTTAGCAGTAATGGAAAAGGTATGCCGGATAATAAACCATTTTTGAGAGATAGATCGGCGTCGATTGGGACTTTGAATTTGAAGACGCCGATAACACAATTGATTGGGGAACAGAACAGGACTATGTTATTTCAAGTAAGTATAGACTTTGTAAACAAGATTTTAAAAACTTTGTGAACAAGAGTTTGATGGCTTCATTACTCGTACAATGGAACACATTACTACGTCAACCCTAACTCTTTTGTTTTTTCGAGTTGTTTGGAGATACTTCAAATTATCGTTCCTCGTTGTTAATTGGTAGATGATGAATCAGGAATCCGGGATGCGAATCAGGGACCATCCCTTAAAATGGTTCTTTGTCCACTGGGCTATCACTGCTCCAGCAGTTGATGTGAGTAGATGACAGCTCAACAAAGTGTTTTCACTATTTTTTATTTAAAATCTTTTGACGTGATAACGTCTTATAAATCGATGAACGCCGGCTGCACGCACGAAAAAGCATGACTCATTGTCACGTTCCGCCTGAGCCGAGCGTGCAAGCGAGAGCGCGGAACAAGCGATAGAGAGTCACGACCGGCCTAAGCGTTCGGCTTGTGACGCATCTATCTCTCTTCCACTCCATCGGCCGATGCGTCCGAGTAGAAGAGAGACAGCGGCAGCACACAACCTACACGTGAACTGTTTTGGCAACTGTTGAATATTCAGGAACATCGTTCCGATATGAAATCTATATGTTTGTCTGTCGCTTTTTTCGAATATTCGAATTTTGACTTCAGATTCGGATTCAGCATAAAAAAGTAGAATAGGAATGTTCAGGAATACCGTTCCTATCTCTTAAGGAACATGGTCGAAATGGCCGACAAATAAAAAAAAAATTTAACTGTTATGTAATTGACGAGCCAGGTGTTCCTCTGGCAATGAAAGCTTACGCATTCTCAACTGGTTTCTTATAACGTTATCACGTAAAATTATCGTCCGTAAACCGACTATACAGACAACCAATTTTTTCAGGTCGGCCGTTCAGAACTTCGTCTTATTAGTCCAGACAGGAAACAGATACTCCTGCACAGGGCGTTCAAAGACGTAGCGAGCTGCGTTCTTGGTCGGATCAATAAGGACCATTTTGGATTCGTATGCAGGGAGGCGAATGAGACTTACGCTTGTTACGTATTTAAGTGTGAGAGTGATTCCGTTGCTAATGAAGTTGTTAATGGTGAGTAAGATTTGGCTGTCGCAGTACACTTCACTCTCATATAACACGTATTTTGCATTGGTTGATTTTGTACATAAAGGAATTATGAAATCTTAAAAAAGTTGATGCTGACTCTATGAAGTCGACGAATATGTATTTCACATTCAATTGAATTTCAATGAATTTTGTAGTTTTGTTTTTGCATGTACAGTAAAATATATCTATTCATTATCTCACAAAATCAAAAACATCTTAGATGTGTCGAAGTGCCCGCCGCGAGGGCAAATAAGGAACATTTTTAAGAACATCTGGTTCCAGTACGTTTACGTAACGTTAAGTTAAGCTCTGTAGATGATCGTGAGACACTTATTTTTTTATACCACGAAAGTGGCAAACAAGTGTACGGCCTGCCTGATGGTAAACAGTCACCGTAGTCTATGGACATTCGCAACACCAGGGGTGCGCTGTAAAACCTTCGGCTTCACGCCTGTCTTGAAGAACCCCATTCTTTAGACTCTATATATACTCATGCGCAGCCGACCCTGTAAAAACCTCGGCTTCACGCCTTTCTTGAAGAACCCCATTCTGTAGACTCTACATATACTCTTGCGCTGCCGACCCTGTCAAAACCTCGGCTTCACGCCTTTCTTGAAAAACCCCATTCTGTAGACTCTACATATACTCTTGCGCTGCCGACCGTGTATAAACCTCGGCTTCACGCCTTTCTTGAAGAACCCCATTCTGTAGACTCTACATATACTCTTGCGCTGCCGACTCTGTAAAAAACTCGGCTTCACGCCTTTCTTGAAGACCCCCATTCTGTAGACTCTACATATACTCTTGCGCTGCCGACCCTGTAAAAACCTCGGCTTCACGCCTTTCTTGAAGAACCCCATTCTGTAGACTCTACATATACTCATGCGCTGCCGACCCTGCAAAAACCTCGGCCTCACGCCTTTTTTTTTATTATTTTTTTATACCACTAAGGTGGCAATCAAGCATACGGCCTGCCTGATGTTAAACAGTCACCGTAGCCTATGGACATTTGCAACACCAGGGGCGTCACTCATGCGTTGCCGACCTTCTAAAAACCTCTTCACGCATTTCTTGAAGAACTCCATGCTGTAGTTCCTTGGAAAAACCTCGGCTGGGAGCT
Organism: Pyralis farinalis; assembly: GCA_947507595.1. NCBI lineage: Eukaryota > Metazoa > Arthropoda > Insecta > Lepidoptera > Pyralidae > Pyralis > Pyralis farinalis. Next base: position 8,880,767 of record OX382263.1, read on the forward strand.
CATTCCACAGCTTGAGTGTTCTCGGAAGAAAACTTCTCTGGAACCGCACCGTACGCGACCATAGCGGTTCAAGCGTGTGAGGGTGAACTCCCCGCCGTCGGCGAGCGGTGCGGTTATAAAAAGTAGCCGTCGGCATCATTTCGAACAACTCTTCAGAACACAACCCGTTGTACAATCGGTAGAACACACAAAGGGAGGCAAAGTCTCTCCTTAAACTTAAGGGTTCAATACCGTGTGTAAGCTTAGGATTGTCGACAATTCTCACAGCTCGTCTCTGAATCGAATCACACGGTCCAAGCTGGTATTCAGGTGCTCCCGCCCAAAGGTGACTGCAGTACTCCAAGTGCGGTCTGACTTGAGACTTATATAATATAAGTCTTTGCCCCGCACTGAAGTACTGCTTAGCCCTGTTAAGCACACCAAGTTTTTTCGTTGCCAGCTTGACCTTCTCCTCCAGGTGATTTCGATATTGCACATCACTGGAGATCTCGACGCCAAGCATCCTAATACTTTTGGTGACGGTAAGAGGTGTGTTCTGGAATTTAGGAACCACAGCAAATGGAGTTTTCTTAGCGGTGAACGCGCAAACTTGTGTCTTCTTGGGGTTGAATTCGACTAAGTTAAGCCGCCCCCAGTCGGATATTTTAGACAGAGTACCATCCATTTCAGACACAAGTTTGTCGCGGCTTTCCTCCACAAGGGAACGAGGGATGTTTGCACGGCCTGTATAATAAGTATCCCCGGTGCTGTCGTCCGCATAACAATGAATGCCATCAATTGACAACATATCATTGATATGCAGCAGAAACAGCGTCGGAGACAGTACAGAACCCTGAGGGACGCCAGCATTGATATCCATACTATCGGAGCATCCACCGTCAACCACGGCTTTTATGCATCTGTTGGATAAAAAGCTGGCGACCCATTTGCACAAACCCTCGGGCAGCCCGTATGATGGTAACTTCGATAGAAGACTCCGGTGCCAGACCCGATCGAACGCCTTCGCCATATCTAGGCTGACAGCCAATGCCTCACCTTGACTCTCTATCGCCAAAGCCCAGCGGTGTGTAAGATACACTAGAAGATCACCAGTTGAGCGACAATGGCGAAAACCGTATTGACGGTCGCTAATCAAGTCGTGATCCTCTAGGTATCCTAGGAGTCGTATATTTATCACACGCTCCATTACCTTGGAGAGAAGGGAGGTTATGGCGATAGGCCTGTAATTCGATGGGTCTGATCTATCGCCCTTTTTGGGCACCGGGTGCACATTGGCGGTCTTCCATGAAGACGGGACTTGCCCAGTGGAGTAGGAAAGCACGAAAAGGCGCGTTAGTACAGAACACAACTCAGGAGCACACAGCTTCAGCACCACTGCCGGTATACCATCCGGCCCACTCGATTTATGAATGTCGAGAGAGAGTAAGGCCCGCCGGACATCTCGCTGGGTAATGGAGATTTCCGGCATTGAGCTACCGCACCACGGGATGGTAGGTGGCACAGCTCCCCCGTCATTCATATTCGAGTTAGACGCAAAGAGATTACCAAGTAAATCGGCTTTCTCCTTAGCGCTATGGGCCAAACTGCCATCCGGTTTTTGCAGTGGTGGCATGGATGGTTGACAGAAATTTCCCTCGGCAGGTTTAGCGAGCGACCAGAAAGCACGGCTCCCAGAGGGAAAGCTCGCAAGTCGCTCGCCAACTCTGCCGACGAAATCGAATTTTGCTCTAGCGACCACCCTTTTACTGGACCTCGAGGCAGCATTCAGTTTGCGCTTCAAAACAGAGACTCTAGGATCCCCATTAGCATGCGCCGTGGTCCAAGCATCGTAAGCAGCCTGCTTAACAAGAATGGCTTCCTTACAACGCCGATTAAACCACGGCCGCTTTTTAGCTCCCGCAGTAGCTACAAGGCGACTGGGAATGAAGCATTCCATGCCATCCAATATCGCCGCAGCCACTGCGGTTGCGCAGGAATCAATGTCGTCTGATTCGAAGCACAGCTGCCTCCACGGGTACGATGCGTAGAATTCACGCAATCCATCCCAGTCTGCTGATTTATAGTGCCATACGCGACGACATCCGGCGGGCCGAGGTGGATCGCGTCTGGCACAAGGCACTTGAGTCCGGATGAGGCAGTGATCCGACGAGCCAAGCGGCGCATCCACTGAGATGTTATACTCATCCGGACGTGTGGTCAGCAGAAGGTCCAGTAGAGAGCTTGTATGGTCCTCTACATCTGGTATTCTCGTGGGAGAAAGAACCAGTTGAGAGAAACCATAGGCCAGAGCAAATTCATGAGCAGTCAGTGCACCGAGAGCCAAGCCACTCGGCGTGGTGGGCATTGAAGTCTCCCAAAATCACTAACTCCGCGGAGGGATACTGTTCGATAACGCTGTCAGTCGCCCTTTGCAGGCGCTCAAATAACCGAGTTGTGCCTGTATCACCGCTATGAGACCTGTAACGCCTTTCTTGAAGAACCCCATTCTGTAGACTCTACATATACTCATGCGCTGCCGACCCTGCAAAAACCTCGGCCTCACGCCTTTCTTGAAGAACCCCATTCTGTAGACTCTACATATACTCTTGCGCTGCCGACCCTGTAAAAACCTCGGCTTCACGCCTTTCTTGAAGAACCCCATTCTGTAGACTCTACATATACTCTTGCGCTGCCGACCCTGTAAAAGCCTCGGCTTCACGCCTTTCTTGAGGAACCCCATTCTGTAGACCCTACATAGTACTTTTTATTTGCTGATGATATTTCTTTCACGTAGAAAAGCATACGGCTCATCTGATCTAAAGCGGTTACCGTAGGTTATGAAAACTTGTAATGTATTAAGTATCACTCGTGCGATGTCCCCTCTGGTGCTAACACAGAAGCTCCTTAGGAGCTACAACAGCAACTCCTTACTGGTGACCTCACTCACACGCAGGAACACAACAACTCCCTAGGTAATTGTTATTTGGCAGCGGTTTCCTGTGAGGTGGAGTTACTTCCCCAGACGGGCCGCTTTGATGCGGCTCTACCTCTCTGACCAATACAAACAGACATGTTCATGCACACAATTTTTTGTCCTGTGTGGGAATCGGACCCACGAGCATTGGTATGAAAGTCGGGTCATCGCCGACTGCGCCACCAAGCTCGTTTAACGTGTTTTGATTTTAATTCGTATTGTTTCAGCCATAAAGCAAGCTTTCGTGGCTCACGCCGAGCTTTTGAAGAAGACCAGAGATAAATCTCCTAATATGACTTGCGAGCACTGCCCTATGCTGTGGTACCATAGACTATGTCACGATATAGAGGGTAAGAATCTTTATGTTACGCAGTGTCCGTTTCCGCTGTCCAAATTGTAGGTAATAAATACTTTACTTTTTTCATAGTTCTAGGAAAGTAAAGATTGTTTTTGTTTTTATACTACGTCGGGAGGCATACATGCATACGGCCCACCTGATGTAAAGCGGATACCGTAGCCTATTAACGCTTGCGATATATTAAGTATCACTCGCGCGATGCCTCCTCTGCTGCTTACACAGCAACTCCTTAGGAGCTTGCTGGTGACCCCACTCACCCTCTTGGGAGTTGTTATTTAGCTGCGGTTTTCTGTGAGGTAGACTTGCCCAGACGGGCTGCTTTGGTGCGCCCTACCTCTCTTAAAACATCCAGACCAAGACAAACAGACATGTTCAAGCACACAAATGTTCGCCTTGTATGGGAATCGAACCCACGAGTGCTGGTGTCAAAGTCGCGTCATTCACGACTGAGCCACCGGGCTCGTCAAAAGTTTCCATGTACAATGTAAGTGAACAAACATACGTAACTATCATTGTAAGTAAGGTACTTTGTGTTATTTACCTGTAGTACTAAAGTACCTTACACTACACCTTCCCAGCATCCTAATCTTGGATTGACGGGGTCCGCTACCCAAGACTGAGGATACTGATGTTGTGTGATGTGCCGGTTTCCTCACAATGTTTTCACCTGCAGTGATGCCATGTCTACAGCTTCTTTGCCAAATCCTTATGCTTAGAACGCGCTCTATACCTGATATTAACATTTTTTCAGGTATGAACGAGAAGAAAACCCACGCGTTTATCCTCCGTCGAATTGAACAGCTTCCGGGGAGTGAACAGGATCTAATCATAACGAAGTACCAGGGAGGGACCAATCACATGTATGAGGTAAATATATTTTTTTTATACATACATAGAAAATTCCCAGACCAAGACAAACAGACATGTTCGTGCACACAAATGTTTGTACTGTGTGGGAATCGAACCCATGAGCGTTGGCGTGAAAGTAACGTAACAGTGCGTTTCACCACTGCGCCACCGAGCTCGTCAAAGATTTGTTTAAACGCGCAATCTCTGAAACTAACAAACGGATTTGAAAAATATTTTTTTTATTTGAAAGCCGAATTCTTGAGGAAGGTATTCAACATCACCATTCGACTCTTAGAAGTCTAGCAAAAAGAAAGAAAGTAAGAAAAAGAGATATGCCCACGGGATACGTGCGGACCAAATCACGAGCTGCAGTAGGTTTTTTTTATACAACGTCGGGAGTCATACAAGCATACGGCCCACCTGATGTAAAGCGGTCACCGTAGTCTATGAACGCTTGTAATACATTAAGTATCACTCACGCGATGCCACCTCTGCCGAACACAGCTACTCCTTAGGAGCTTACTGGTGACCTCACTCACTCGCAGGAGCAAAACAACCCTCCAGGCGGTTTTCTGTGAGGTGGAGGTACTTTCCCTTAAAAAAACCTTCTCTTAAAAAAACGCCCAGACAAACATGTTTATGCACACAAATGTTTGTGCTGTGTGAGAATCGAGTCCACGAGCGTTGATATCAAAGTAGCGTTAATAACCACTGCGCTACCGAGCTTGTCAAAATACATAGACGTTAACCACCATATTAGATTTTATATGACGTCACATATCCGATAACCAGGAGAGCAGCAAGACGCTTTCAGCGATATCTCTTTAGTTAAGAAAGCATTAAAGTAGAATAAATGCGGTCGAGATGAGAGCATTATATAAGATAGAGAGTTGGCCTGAAAGAGAGTGTCGGTGTTAAGATAAGAAAAGGCATGCTCCGTTGGTTTGGTCATGACAAGAATGCGGGACGAAAGAATGACGAAACAGATATACAATGCAAAAGTGGAAGGATGTAGGAGTCGAGGAAGACTGAGACTAACCTACCATGACCAAATTGGTCGTGTTTTATCAGAAGGTGATGTCAGGAGCCCCAGGAACCGGCGAGCGTGCATGACCAGAGCTATGAATGTTACAGAAGCGAGTGAAGTATGCAAGGACCGCGTCTTATGGCGCTCGGTTCTCTCTGCCTACCCCGCAAGGGATCTGGCGTGAAGATATACATACATACATACTCTTTAGTTAATCTATGACGGTAAGTTTAGTAGGTACGCCGTAGCAGATATACATAGCCTGCTAAAATCATAACCCTTCTTTTGGTTTCGCCGTAGTTGGGTAATAAATCTGCCCTCCTGCTTCGAGTTCAAGGTTTGAATTCAGCTTGTCAGTTAATGAGTGGTAGCAAAGAACTCATATATACACATATTACACTTATCTCCCATTTGGGTAGGCAGAGATTATGGAACGCCAGGTACGCCGATACAAACATACCTATCTTGCTTCTTCCACACTCATCAGCATCTTCATGGATGCTCATCAGTTTTGGGTGCTTTTGAATGGATTTTTCAGCACAACACCAATTTGATCTAGCAAGAAACTCCTAATATTTTTATTTCTGATCCCTGAGTTGCACCTTGAAATTGCAACCTTCTGATACCTTCATCAATGGATTGTTCCAGGTCACCGAGCACAACGCATTTCTGATGATGCTACTAAGAGCGCACTGCGAAGCTAAACAGCTCAGACATGTGCATGATACCGCTGAGAACAGGTGAGTGAGTGAATATTCTATGCTTCAGCCAACAGGCTGCCTAATTGTGATAAACAATTAGGCTGCCTGTTCGCTGAAGCAGAGAAGATCGGACAGGAGAGAGGTACGTAGAGGTTTTTAAGAGAGGTAGGGCGCATCAAAGCAGCCCGTCTGGGGAAGTACCTCCACTTCACAGAAAACCGCAGCCAAATAACAACTCCTTAGAGGGTTGTTGTGTTCCTGCGTGTAAGTGAGGTCACCAGTAAGCTCCCAAGGAGTTGCTGTGTAAGCAGCAGAGGAGGCATCGCGCGAGTGATACTTAATATATCGCAAGCGTTAATAGGCTACGCTACCCGCTTTACATCAGGTGGGCCGTATGCTTGTATGCCTCCCAACGTAGTATAAAAAAAAAAGTAACTGACATAGCCCAAGGGCTAAACAAGCTGCTCGTAGAACAGACAACCACCGGGAAAAGAAGGTTCTCGAATGATGTCTCCGTACTGGTACGCGCTCGTTTCACGCCTCAAGGTTTGGATAGAGTTGATGGATGCAGATGGTTCAGGCTCGAGGCGAGTGGCTCTCTAAAGGGAAGGCCTACGTCCATCAGTAGATGAATATGGGCAGAAATGATGACCTGAAATGCAGAGCTGGGAAGCAGAGCTAAGAAACGAATCGGGGAATAAGGTGCAAAAAAACTTGGTGTGATGTGGCTGTATCGTGGGCACGGCCGTGAGTTTTACGTGTATACGTCTCCATAACGGGTAAAGTTGGACAAGATTTCTTTTTAACGAGCTCGGTGGCGCAGTTGTGAATGGCGCGACTTTGAAGCCATCGCTCGTGGGTTCGATTCCCACACAGGACAAACATTTGTCAAACAAACAACAAAGAACGACGAAACAAATATACAATGCGAAAGTGGAAGGATATAGGAGTCGAGGAAGACCGAGACTAACCTACCGTGACCAAGTTGGTCGTGTTTTATCAGATGCTGATGTGAGGAGTCCTAGAAAGCGCGAACGTGCATAACCAGGAGAGCAGCAAGACGCTTTCAGCGATACCTCTTTAGTTAAGAGAGCATGAAAGTAGAATAAATGCGGTCGAGATGCGAGCATTATATAAGATAGAGAGTTGGCCTGAAAGAGAGTGTCGGTGTTAAGATAAGAAAAGGCATGCTCCGTTGGTTTGGTCATGACAAGAATGCGGGACGAAAGAATGACGAAACAGATATACAATGCAAAAGTGGAAGGATGTAGGAGTCGAGGAAGACCGAGACTAACCTACCATGACCAAATTGGTCGTGTTTTATCAGAAGGTGATGTCAGGAGCCCCAGGAACCGGCGAGCGTGCATGACCAGAGCTATGAGTGTAAAGGAAGCGAGTAAAGTACGTAAGGACCGCGTCTTATCGCGCTCGGTTCTCTCTGCCTACCCCGCAAGGGACCTGGCGTGAAGATATTGTAATATTAATATATATTCGTGCCTGTGAGTGTGTTCACCAGTAAGCTCCTATGGAGTTGCTGTGTAAGCAACAGAGAAGGCATCGCGCGAGTGATATACGTTACAAGCAATAATAGGCTACGGTAACTGCTTTACATCTGGTGGACTGTATGCTTGTATGCCTCCCGACGTTGTATAAAAATAAATATATATACAATTTGTCTTTGACAATGACCTTTCATAGACATGTACACAGAGTAAGACAAAAAAAAAGGTTGTATATATATTAATATTACATATATATTGTGTATATATTAATATAATAATAATAATCTTTATTTAACCAAGTAACTAATCTATTACATAAATCAGGTTGCAGAGTGCTATATACGTGTTATATAAGGTTTTATACAGTATTGCTATTTTACACTTGGTAGACTAAGATTCCTGAATAGCATACATACATTACATTACATACATACATGCAAACATTTGTGTACATGAACATGTCTGTTTGTCATGGTCATAGACACACAATATTTTTTTTTTTTGTTCGCAGATCTGAGTTCCTAAATCAATATCTAGGTGGCAGTACTATATTCATGAAAGCTAAGAGATCACTTTCTAGTGGATTTGACCATTTGCTTAAACGGAAAGCGAGTAGAGACGACGGATTGGGACTCAATGTCAATAAAAAGGTAAGTGCTTAGACGAGATTGGTTGCGCAGTGGTGAGTTCGATTCCCACACAGGATAAACATTTGTGTGCATAAACGTGTATGTTTGTCTTGGTCTGGGTGTTTCTAAGAGAGGCATCAAAGTTGCCCGTCTGGGGAAGTACCTCCATCTCAAAACCACAGCCAAATAACAACCCCCTAGAGGGTTGATGGGTTTCTGCGTGTGAGTGAGGTATCGAGTAAGCTCCTAAGGAGTTGCTGCGTTAGCAGGAGAGCTGGCATCGCGCGAGTAATGTATTGCAAGCGTTTATAGGCTACGGTAATCGCTTTACATTAGGTGGACCGTATGCTTGTATAGTTCCCAACGTTGTATAAAAAAAAACTGCACAGTACGCGACCAATTACAATGTATAAGTAACAGCTGTATATTAGATAACGCATAGAGCAAGCAAAAAGGCGTGAGAGGTTGTTACAGGGTAGGGAAACTATGAGTAATGCCCCTGGTATTGCAAGTGTCTATTAGCCTAGATAACTGTTTACCATCAGTCAGGTATTGTGTTTGTTTGTCACCTTAGTGGTGTAAAAAAATCATATATTTCTACCACGTACGGTGAAATTGTGGAATCAACTACCCTCTGTGGTGTTCCCGAACAAATGCGTGCCTTCAAGAAAATAGCATATGTTTTCCTGAAAAGGCTGGCCACGGATCAGTGTATATTTGACGGTGGTGACCACTTACCATCAGGTGACCCACATGCTCGTTTGCACCCCTCTAATATAATATATTTTTTACAGGAACCTTCCCCTCTCCCTGTATCTGCAGGGGAGACATCGTCAGACTCCAACGACATATTGTCCCCTGAAATGAATAGGAGCAAATCACTGTCCCCGGCTGTGTGGTCACAGGAAAATGGTACGTATTGGTAGAGGATTAATCTTTTATGTTATCTTCTATATTGTGGAGGTACTTGCCTTTATTGTCTAAGAGAGGCATGCTCTGTTGGTTCGGATATGTAAAAAGAATGCAGGAAAAAAAGTACTAAACAGGTATGCAACGCGATAGTAGGAGAATGTAGGAGCCGAAGACGAGAAGGCAAAGATTTATCTACAATGACCAAATCGTGTTTTATCAGATGGTGATGTAAGGAGCCTTAGAAATTGGCGAGCGTGCATGAGAAAAATGATGAGAGTGAGGTGTGTAAGGATCGAGTCATGTGGCGCTCGGTTCTCTCTGCCTACTCCGCATAGAATTTGGCGTGAAGTTATAAATAGATAGATATGGTCTATCTCTCCTTCGCCGGAAATTCGATTGCAAGTTGAACTCACTATATACAAATGATCTTGGCTTAGCTCTTACGGTAATAGTAAGCTCCTTTCCTATTGTAGATCAATACAGTATTTTTACAACGGCAAACTTCATTAAAAATCAATCAAAGTATCATCAGCAAATAGTACAATACATGCCATAGTGCAAAGAATGGAGTAAATATTACTATATACATATACTATTCGATGATGTCATTATGCGTGTTATTTAAGGTTAAGCAACGTCGACCGCAGCCTGTCTATGAATGGATTTATCTATCCGAGTTACGGCGGGTATATTAACTCGTCGATCGTGACTGTTGTCGATAGATGACAGCCGTTAAGTCAGTAGCCTTCGGGCGGTTCGGAAACACGGGCCTCCACTAATCCGCAGTTTTTGAATTGAATTCGTTGTGAGTTCTAAGGCAGCTGTAGTTTAACCCCCGGGACAGCAATGAACTTCACTGTTCATTGCCTTTTTGGTGGTCGTCGCTGTTAATTCTGGCTACACAAGAGCAGTGGCGGCTGATAGGTTATCGAACTGGTGGTGCACTTTACTTGCTCACCAAGTATTAAGATTAGAAATTGCAACAAAACAACAATTTACATAAAAGATGTAAATAAAAAAAAAAACAATTACTTAATATAAACAAACAATAGTTAACGCGTCACAGATACAGCGAAACTATACTGATAAGGAGAGGTCCATCCAAGGGCGTAGCTACCGCCGTATTTGCCGTATCAATTATACGGGGCCCCCGGGCCACGGGGGCCCCCAAAGTGTGTAAGGAAAAAGAATAAAAACTTTCTAATTTATTTTATTTTACAAATGACAAAATTCTATAAAGCAATTCCTTTTTTTCCCGCCTTAAGCGTGCGTTCAAAAGTTGGCAACACTACATCGTTATGGCGGGCTGCGGAACTTCCCCGTTTTACTTACTTCATCTTCAACTCAGCGGGGAATCCCCGGGAATCCTTCATCGATATCGCGATGTACGTGTACGTTGTTGTACTTTGCATTGGATGTTAAACCACGGAGTGCAGTGCACTGTTTATTTACGCGCTTTATATAAATGTGCATTACATTGTAATTCAGTACAAACAATATTGTTCTTCTGGTTTAGCAGTATTAGTAGCGATTTGTAAAAGAAATGAGTGAAAGGAAAAGAGATTATCCCAGCGGCGCTGAGAAAAGAAAAATTAAACAGAAAAGGGACGAGGTTATAAAAAAAGTGCCCAAAATTTCTTCATTTTTTCAGAGACAAGATACTGTGAGTGATTTAGATTGGAAAGGTAAGTACTACACTACTACCCAACCCATTTATTAGGGGCCCGTAGTGATAAACAAGGAAATCTTTTAATTTCGGTCTGTCCATCTGTCCGTCACAAAAAGTTGTCTCCCCCCTCGATTTTCACAATTATACTGTTTTTAGGGTTCCGTGCCTTGATTAAAAAAAACAAAATTCTAACTTATCTATAGGATCGATTTGTTTTGTTGTTTGTCTATCAGTCCGTATCGTATCGTTAATTGCGTGTTGAGAACTTCAGATGTGCAGACTCGCTTTCGGGTTCTCGTTTTGTATGGCCACTACACTACGCGCTGCGTTTAAATAGCACGCAGGTGTATAGTAATGCACGGACGGGCTGCAGGTGATTTTGTATCTACTAATAGGTACGAGCACAATCCGCGTAGAGTCTGTGTGCGTCTGAACTGAACACTCTCTAACTGTGACCCTTAGTAACGTTATTTATTTATATATAACTCTTTTTAGTTTAGTATCAAAGCATTCGTATTTATTTTTTAACAATTACTCGTTTATTTTTAGATTCTTCTGAAGCATGTTCTTCATCACATATCCATCCGGAAATAGAAGAAAGCCAAGCACATACTTTATCGGATGTCCATCCAGAAATCGAGGAACCCCAAGTCAACGATTCTGATATATCTGCAGATAATGCAGATTGTAATATAATTTCATCAGATAGAGGAAATTTTGGTGACAATTTAACTGAATGCGAACGAAAAATAATTTTTAAATTGGGTCCATTTAAACCACAAGGACCATTTCCAAAAGTTTCAGAAAATAACCGACCTTTTTCGGCTTATTATTATTCATATTTCAATCAGGCAGGCATAAAAATTATAAGACCATGGTTATGTTATTCTAACGTTTTAAACAAACCGTACTGTCACTTCTGTTGGTTATTAGCAGATCGTCAAAACAAATCGTACTCCTCTGCTTGGGTTAACGGTGTTTCGGTTAGAAGCAATTTCACACAAACTATTCTTGACCATGAAAAGTCACAGCAGCATATTAGTGCCTCACTCTCTTATAATAATTGGTTGCAAGGAAATACCATCGATACTCTATTGAAAAGTGAAATCGATAGTAAAATTACATTCTGGAGAGATGTACTGCATCGTATAATTAATGTTATAATTACTTTAGTATCTTGTAATCTACCTTTGAGGGGGCATGATTCTGATTCTGGCAATTTTATGGCAATTTCACGTCTGCTATCTAACTATGATGCAACTTTAAAAGAACTTCTTCTAAAACCGAAAGGTGAAATAAATTATTTAAGCCCTACGATTCAAAACGAAATTATTAGTTTGCTTGGTACTAACGTTAGGAACAGTATTATCTCAGAAATTAAAAAAGCTCCATTTCTGACAATAATTCTGGATACAACACAAGACTTATCAAAAATTGACCAACTATCTGTAGTTTTTCGATATATCTCGGTTACAGAAAATGATGATAATGTGCCTAAAGAAATAAAAATCTGTGAGTCCTTTTTAGGATTCATAGCAGTAACCGATTGCAGTGCTGCAGGTCTGAAAACTGTCATTTTAAATTTGACTAAAGAATATGGAATTGATTTGACTAAATGTAGAGGACAGGGATACGATGGAGCAAATGTTATGTCGGGTGTGTATGGAGGATTACAAACCCTAATAAAAGAGCATGCTCCAAATGCCGATTATGTTCATTGTGCTGCGCACGCTTTAAACTTGGTTTTGAACGATGCTGCGAGACATGTTCGTGAAGTATCGACTTTTTTCGATAATTTAGAAAAAATATATACTTTTTTTGACAATAGTATAAAACGCTGGGCTATGCTAAGTGACGATTCATCTGAAAAATATTTGATTACCCTTAAAAAGGTATGTCCTACCAGATGGTCTTCTAGGAACGACGCTTTATTAGCAGTAAAGAAAAATTTTTTACTAATCATGAAAACTTTGTACCAACTAAATTTAATTTCAAATAAAAAAGATGAACGTGAAGAATGTAAAAGTATAATTAACATTTTAGAGAGTTTTGATTTCTTAGTGCTCGTTACATTTTTTTCTTCACTATTTGAAATTATTAATCCTGTTTCTAAAGCTCTACAGCATGAAAATAATGACTTACAGAAATCTAGTATTTTATTAAGTAATCTTTTAAATAGACTGTGCCAATTAAGAAATCAGAATTCATTTAATAGTTTGCTAAATGAATCCAAAGATTTAGCAAAAGAGTGGGGGGTAACAACTGTTTTTAAAAACAGTAGGCGAAAGATAACGAAGCGTTTTTTTGATGAGTTATCACAAGATGAGAGAATTTCCGACCCGGAATCCTATTTCAAAGTCAATGTATACTATTGCTGTTTAGATATATTAATTTCTCAAACTAAAGAAAGATTTCAGAGCCTTTGCAACCTGAGTAGTATATTCGAAATATTACAACCGGAGAAACTCCTATCTTCTTCAAGCGAAGAGATATTAAACGCTTCCGGAAAACTGTCTGCTAAATACAGTAAAGACATCTCACTTAATCTTTGTGACCAATTAAAGGCTCTAAAAACATGCTTAAATTCTGAAATTAAAAAAAATTATTCCATTAAAGAACTCATTGAATTATTGCTAGTAAAATTCAATAGTCTTGCATCCAGTTTTCCCGAGGTAATCACAGCATGCTTTTTATTCTTGACCCTTCCAGTTACAACCGCAACGGCAGATAGAAGTTTTTCAAAATTAAAACTAATAAAAAATTACTTAAGAACTTCGATGGGACAAGAACGGCTGTCAGACATCTCACTATTGTCCATAGAGGCAGAAACTTTAGAAAAACTAAAATCATCATCAGCCATAAATGATTTAATAAATCAGTTTGCCGAAAAAAAGGCAAGGAGAGTGAATATTTAAAATTCGATTTTTATTTGTAAAATGGGTAAATTATGTGATAAATAAATATTTCTTCTCACAATATTTTTTTTCTTTTGTGAAAAATCTTTACCTCCATATAAGGGCCTCCAAAAAATTTTTTATACGGGGCCCCGACAAGGCACGCTACGCCACTGGGTCCATCATGGCCGTCGTCGAACTCAAATTTCAAATTTCGTCAAACATCGGGTGCTCTCGGTAATTTTTGATTCGCACGTGCGGCGCACGAGAACCGACTCATTTCTTGGTACATTTCTATGAACTATCTTTTGTTTCACGCGTCAGGCACATTCGCTAGTAACTCATACAAGTTCTATTAGCAGTCCTCGTGCACTCGCCGAAGCGCACGAGAATTTTTCTTTACAGGGAAAATAAATCTTAATAGTTTAGCAAAGCGCTTAAATTGTTTTGTCTTTTATTTGTTATAATTTTTAATTTTATTTGTTATATTATGTTTCTGTATGTTTAACAAATAAATATGAATATGGTAATTTAAAGATGAAGTAATATTTTGTAATTTTTAAATCTTTTGAATTGGTGGTTCAGCGCACGAGCGCACTTAAGGTACAGCCGCCACTGCACAAGAGACACAGTGGTGGGAATGGGTGGTGGGCCTGTCCAGTTATGTACTAAAATTAAAAAGGGACAAAATGGAATTCTGAGGCATCTCAATTTGTACATGCCTTTAGTTTTAACTCCATTTAGCTCAAAAGCCGGCATTTCGTTCTTTGCGCTGATTTGCACGGTGCACGCATTCAGTACCGACTAAACTCCGAAAGGGTCCATAAGCGGTTTTCCCTCTGGGTCTTCGAGGTCTGACGGCAGTCGCTCCATGTAAAAAACAGTATCTTCGCCAAATCCTTGGGCTTAAGAAACGGGCTCTCCAATCCTTAAGGATTAGGAACCGGGATAGATAGCGTTCAAAAGGAGAAGTCCTTAAGCGATTTACCGTACCATGATAAATATTATAATCATATCCACCTTGAACTTGGACTTGTACCTTGTGTGACAAGATACAGTTAACAGACTATGCTTTTATTTTACAGATCCTCCTCCATCACCCCTGCAGCACAGTCCACCGGCAGATGAAGAAGAAAAAAGCGAGGAGAAGGACGAACCTAGTACTCCCGTCACTTCACCCATGATGGACATGTAAGGTTTTAATCTAGTATAAAAAGAAAAAATATTTATAAAAGTCAGGCACAATATACACCTTGTCAATATTTCCACAACGGCGTGCTACATCGAACATCAAAGAGGTATCATCAGCAAATAGTACTATATCCGCCATTCTCTGCATCATGTGTCTTTATGGCGTTTGATCTTTATTTTCCATTAGCACAACTTGATTGTATAGGTTGTCTAGTACATAGCTTTAGTTTCATAAATTTGACGTAATGTATCATTAGGTACACAAACAGATAAAGTTACTTTCGCAATTACAATATTAATAACGTATGAATATTTGGCAATGCATCCGAATGACTAAGCCATAAAATAGTATGCATCGGAGTTATAATAGGGGAGACCGGGGTTACAAGACATTTTATTTCTTTTGAATTTTAAATACCTATGTTTTTAGACATGTATGTATATGCCAATGAATAGTGTAGTGTAAATATTTGAGTTTCAAAATAAATTCGGAACTTTTCTCTAAAATTTTAACTAAGACAAATCATTCAAAATCGAATGTTATTTTTATGAACGTATAATGATGAAAAGATTATTTGTATCGAAGAAAATACTTATTTATAGTAAAAAAAAGAAGTCGATGTAAATAATCGGAATATATAGAATCTTTTGATGGAAAGTTTTAGCAAATGTAATTTGGTAGTCCTGCAATACTATCCTGGCAATATATAAGTACAGCAACTAAGCTATGGAGCCAAGAAAACTAAGGAAAACTCTTCATTCTTTTTCTCGTCTTCGTCGTTTGCTTATTCTTACTTTTTGTACAACTATTTGTTTTATACAACTAGATCGGCAAACAAGCATGCGGCCCGCATTGGATCGCAGCCTATTGACGCTTGCAACATCACGGGAATGTTACTCGCGCGCTGCCAATCTTGTGACCTAAGGATGTATCGTCACAGTACCCAGTAATTTATCTGCCATATCTCACCCTTCAAACAGGAACACAGCTATATAAATATAGCTGCTTGGCGGTAGAAATAGCTGAGACAGAGGTACCCACCCACGTAGACGACTTTTGTACAAAGTCTCCCTCTGGTATATACCTACTAACTAAACCCACCATTCGATACCCTTTTGTTCCTACTTTTTTTAAATAGGTATTTCTGTTATTTTAGCTGAATTACATTTACTTCTATCAGTTCGCTGAACAATTGGTATAGAAGTTTTATAAAACTTACGACGATACGAATCAGATATTCATATTCATATTTATTAATTGCATTCATGTGGTAATACATTTGGTGTTAAGCTAACTATTTAGTCCATAACATGAGCCCTGCTAGGGCATTGCAACAGTATCATACAAAATAATCAATGCGTAAACATTTTAAAATAATTCTAATGTACAAAATAAATTATATGGAGAATCTATACAAATCTAAATAGCTGATTACATTATATAAATTTAAAATGGTAAGTAAACAAATTTATACATCGTTTAATAGTATTGTTTGTCAAAATATTCATCTAACGTATAGAAGCATTTTTGTACCAAATATTGTTTTAATTTTTTGTTAAATAACTTGTATGTCGCTTCGTTTTTTATGTCTTGTGGTAATTTATTATATATTTTTACTGCCATGTAGTGCGGACTGCAGTTGAGCATCTTTATTCTAGAGGGTGGCAAGTACAGTCTCTCTTTATGGCGGGTATTTATATTATGCATGTCCTTAACTTTTTTGAATACATTAATATTTTTATAAATGAACGTAGATAATTCAAGAATGTAAATAGATGTCAAGGTTAATAAATTTAGTCTTATGAAGTGCGGTCTACAACTTTGTCTATTATTTATCTGTACTATTATTCTAATGCATTTTTTCTGCAAAATAAACAATTGGTTTGCGTCTACACTATTTCCCCACAACATTATCCCATATCTAAGCCACGAGTACGCATATGCATAGTAGGCTGAGAGTGCCGTTTTTATATCAGTGCTACATTTGATCTGAAAGAGAGCGTATGTGAACTTTGACAATTTTGATTTAATTTGTTCTACGTGGGGTTTCCAGGTTATGTGAGTATCTATATTCAAGCCTAAAAGATTAAAAGTATTGACCATGTCAATTTGTGTGTTTTCAAAATTTATATTTAAGAATATAGGTCTCATATTGATTGGCAGGAATTGAATAAGTTTCGTTTTTTTATAGTTTATTTCTAAGTTGTGTTCTCGAAGCCAAACCGAAACATTTTCTAATGTATTATTTACTAGAGTATTTGGGTTTCTACCTTTTTTACATTTTATTAAGATTGAAACATCATCTGCAAATAGAATGGGCACTGTTGATTCATTTTTAATGACTTTCGGGAGATCATTGATGTAGACAAGGAAGAGCACACAGCCTAACACACTTCCCTGAGGTATTGAACAGGTTATGTTTCGCTCTGTAGACCTTACTATTTCAATTTCTCCTTTTTGTTTGTTGTAGTGTTCAATTTGGACTAGTTGTTTTCTATTCATAAGATATGTTTCAAACCAGTTGTAGGCTGTTCCGCGTATTCCTGAACCCTTTAACTTTGAGAGTAGGATGCTATAAGAGACTTTATCGTATGCTTTGGTCATATCTAGCAGTAGACCTATAGCGTGATGTTTATCATTGATTGTTTGTAGGGCTGTTTGTATGTAATTGTACACAGCCAATGTTGTGGATTTCGAATTTCTGAATCCGTTTTGGGAGTCATCGAATACTTTATATTTTTCTAAAAAATTTGTTAATCTATCGTACATAGCCCTCTCGAATATCTTTGAGAATGTTGTTAATAAAGCTATTGGTCTATAATTTGCTGCGAGTTTGTAATCACCATTTTTAAAAGTTGGCTTTATCAATGACGTTCCCAGTAAATTTGGAAAATAACCTTCATGAAAACTTTGGTTTATAAGAGATGTTAGGGGTTCTTCTAATTCTTTGGCGCATTGTTTTATTAATACTGGCGGTATATCATCTATACCACAACTGCGTTTATTTTTCAGTTGCCTTATAATTTTCCGAATCTCTTTTTGGCTTACAGGACTCAAGTAAAACGAATTTAGTGGAGGGGCTTCGACAGGCCGCCCTGTCTTATTTATATTGTCGTTTTTAGTGTGACTCTCACCGACAGTTGCAAAATAATCATTAAATATGTTCGCCAACGCTTTCGGGCATTCTATTAATTTGTTGTTGTCAATCAGTTGTATATTTTTATAAGTTTTACTTTTTATATTCCCGGTTTTAGTATTTATTATATTCCACATAGTTTTTGTTTTATTGTCAGACTTTTCCATTTGTTTAATATATGTCAATCTTTTTGAAGTTTTTATACTACGCTTTAATATGGTGCTATACGACTTGTAGTATTTTTTAATAACTTCACTTTGTGTTTCATTCAGTATAATTTTTAATGACCTTTTGTGAACACATGATCTCTTCAACCCTGCCGTAAGCCAAGATTTTATTATGTTATTCTTTATTTTTAGTTTCTGTACTGGTATATACTTATCTAAGCAATTACGTATTGTATGTATAAATGAATTATAGTTATCATTAACATTTTTGGATTTATTTATTACATTTTTCCAGTCAATACTTCGTAATGCATTTTTAAACAGATTAATTTTATTTTTAGTGAATAACCTTTGTTTTTTATACATTATTTTATTAGAACTATTACTGATATTGCCTAAATTAGTTTTTATATGCGTTGCTTTGTGATCTGAAAGGCCATAATCTTCGACATACGATTTTTCTATTAGTGCGGTATGGTTTGTAAAAATTAAGTCAATACAAGAACTTGTCGTTTTGGTTACTCTCGTGGGTTCACGAATTAGTTGACTTAGATTAAATGAATTCATCAAATTCAAGAACTTTTGGGTCGTTTTATTACTTTTCTCATTGCCTTTTATATTAAAATCCCCACCTATGATTATATGTTTATTTCCATCTTTTAGTTTTAGTCTATTTAGTAATTTGCTGATTTGTTCGTAAAATATGTCAATACTACGATTTGCCCTATATAGACCTACTATAATGACATTTAATTTCGGTATTTCGATAGCACTAAGTTCTATTATAAATTCTTTGGAATATTGACTAATATCTTTCCTGTCTATATGTTCTATAGAGTCCTTTATTATTATGCAGGTACCTCCACCCTCATGTTTTTTCCTACAATTCAAAGACGCAATTTTGTAACCCGGTATTATAAGTGAATTGCAAAAGTGTTCTTTTCTCCACAGCTCTGATAGCGAGATTATGTCAATTTTTCTATCCGACAATAGATGTTCAATCAAATGTTTCTTATTTCCTATGCCTTGTATATTTTGAAACATCGCTAGCAGTCCCTTAGAGAAAAAACTTATTATCTCGCTGGTTATTTTGTGTTCCTAAATAAGCATTGCTACTTTGCAGTGACTGTTTTAGAATGTATGCTATGAGAGAATTTATATCCTTTGCTATTATTTTTAAGCCTTGATGGTTTAAGAAACCTTTATGCTTCGAAAACATACTAAAAGAGCATTCTAAATTTTTGTTAGAATCTAAAACGTAACAATACTGATATTTTTGGTTGTCACATCGGACTAAATTGTTGAAGGTTTCAACTCTCGTATTATAGATATTTGCCTCGTATGAATATCTATAAGTAGGTAGACATAATATTATATTAGTGTGAACAATACATTGCAGCTTTTCTCTTAATTCAAATACTAAATTATTATAATTTTTTGATACAATAAAATCCATATAACCTAACATTATCACGCAATAATCCTTTACTGTAAATTCTTTTAGTTTTTCTTTTATTCCGTGCAGTAGTTCACTCGTACCCCCACCTGGAATACGGTAGTGGCATATATCACAGTCGCCAAAGTAGTTTCTTAGTATTGCAGCATTTTTATTATTGTTAATGCTACTAATTAGACATACTTTAGTGTTTTCTTTTAAAAAACTTTTTGACTCCGCCTGAGTTGTAATTTTAGGAGTATTCATGTTCCCAGTTGTTGATGTATTCCTCGAGTATTTTTTCTGTGATGCTGTGAGAGATTTATGGGACTTGTTTTGTGACGAACTAATTATAATTTCTTTCTGTGCAATGGTTTTCCTTTGTTGCATATACTTTCCCAGTGGTGTAGACATGTATACATCGTTTGTTTTTTTACCTGCATTCAGTTTTGTAATACTGACAGTTTTATATAGTTTTATAATTTTTTCTTGTTCTTTAATCTTTTTAGATAGTTGTTCGCTAATCATATTCAAATTTTCAATTTCATTATTTGCTATCTCTAATTCAGACCTTAATTTTGTATTCTCTTCTTTCAATTCTTGTATATAAATATTTTCACCCGTAGCGACATCAGGTAGACTGTGAATTGTTTTATTCAAACATATAGTATTGTTGGCGTGTTGCTGGTTATCATTTGTGGAAAGGTATAACATTGATAAATCTTGTAAAGACGATGCTTTTTTCCTTCGCAATGTTATAAATTCATCATCATTATGCTCACAATCTGTATCGCCGTCTTCCGATAATAAGTCAAAGGAATTATTAGTTGTTACATTAATTTGTGTAAGAGAGGCGGTTGTCGGTTCGTATTTACATGTATCGCATTTACATTTTTCCCTGTTCAGTGGTGCCATAATATAGAATAACCTTTCCGAGATACTTGTACATTTCAGGTGGAAGTATTCTCGGCAATCTGCACATGTTATAAAATCAGATTTTATGATTTTATTTTTACATTTGTTACAAATTCTCTGCATTGTTTTGACATCCATAGCGACATCTGTCATGATTTTGGATAAACTTTAAACAATAGGTATGCGTATACGTTCACCCAGCATGCAAGTCAAAGAAGCGGGTAGTTTGTGCAAGACGCAGATACTCAATCATGCATTTTGTTAGCAACAATGTCAAGTAATAATGATAACTTCTTAAATTATTTGCAGCGCTAATGATTTTCACATAAATAATAAAAATAAAACTGTATTATTCACAAAGGTATATACGAGTAGTGTTAAATTGTACGATTTTTGCAACTAAGCTAAGATATAATTTTTTAAATATTTTTCACCTTAATAGAATCCATTTATTTATTTATGAAATAATATTTTTTTTATTAGGCCATCAAAGTTGCCAGCATTTTTTAATTGTAAAATAAAAGGGAATTATCTATATAACTTTTTTTTTGTTTATACAAAGTCGGGAGTCGCACAAGCATACGATCCACTTGATGTAAAGCAGTTACCGTAGCCTATTAACGCGTGTAATATATTAACTATCACTCGCGCGATGCCTCCTCTGCTGCTTACACAGCAACTCCTTAGGAGCTTACTGGTGACCTCACTCACACGCAGGAGCACAACAACCCTCTAGGGTGTTGTTATTTGGCTGCGGTTTTATGTGAGGTGGACGTACTTCCCCAGACGGGCTGCTTTGTTGCGCCCTACCTATCTTAAAACGTACTTACATACATACATACATTTTTAACGTTTTATTTATAGTTTCCTGAAGGTGAGCGATTCGAGGCAAGCTGCCACGGAGTCCGTAGATAAGGACGCCACCTGGAGGCAGGCTATATACGAAAAAGTGGTCCAACAACCAGACTCACAGGAAGGTATAACAATATTTATATAATACTAGCTGTGCCCGCGACTTCGTCCGCGGAGAATAGTAATTTTTTTATTATTTATTCATATTAATAAAAATAAATAAAATTTCTAATATAAAAGTAGCCTAAGTTACTCCTTATTACATCAGCAGCAGCTATCTGCCAGTCCCGTCAAAATCGGTACAGCCATTTCAGAGATTAGCCACAAAACAAACAGACAGACAAAAATTGTAAAAAAAAATATTTTGGTATATGTACCGTGTATACATTCGTATGAATTTAGTAAAAAAAAATCGGCCAAGTGCGAGTGGGACTCGCGCACTAAGGGTTCCGTACCATTATCTATAAAAAATCGGCCAAGTGCGAGTGGGACTCGCGCACGAAGGGTTCCGTACCATTATCTATAAAAAGGCAAAAAAATCACGTTTGTTGTATGGGAGCCCCCTTAAATATTTATTTCATTCTATTTTTTAGTATTTGTTGTTATAGCGGCAATAGAAATACATCATCTGTGAAAAATTCAACTGTCTAATTATCACGGTTCATGAGATACAGCCTGGTGACAGACGGACGGACGGACGGACGGACGGACGGACGGACGGACGGACGGACGGACAGCGGAGCCTCAGTAATAGGGTTCCGTTTTACCCTTTGGGTACGGAACCCTAAAAAGGCAAAAAAAATCACGTTTGTTGTATGGGAGCCCCCTTAAATATTTATTTTATTCTATTTTTTAGTATTTGTTGTTATAGCGGCAACAGAAATACATCCATCTGTGAAAATTTCAACTGTCTAACTATAACGGTTCATGAGATACAGCCTGGTGACAGACGGACGGACGGACGGACGGACGGACGGACGGACAGCGGAGCCTCAGTAATAGGTTCCGTTTTACCCTTTTGGTACGGAACCCTAAAAACGGTTATTTTAATATTAAACAGACACTCTAATTTTATTTATCTGTATAGATAATAATTATTGTTGATCATAATGAGATTTGGAAAAGAGGTTGCCTAGGACTAAGGACGATCATAGGTTTATTATCATTGCGCGGTAAGCAGTAGGTTATACAGTACATTTATGAGATAAATCTAAGATAAGATAATATAAGAGAAGATATCTAAGATAATCTCGGTGGCTCAGTCGTGAATGATGCGACTTTGACACCAACATTCGTGGGTTCGATTCCCACACAAGACAAACATTTTGACAAACATGCCTGTTTGTCTTGATCTGGATGTTTAAAGAGTTATAGGGCGCATCAAAGCAGCCCGTCTGAGAAAGTACCTCCACCTCACAGAAAGCCGCAGCCAAATAACAACTCCCTAGAGGGTTGTTGTGTTCCTGCATGCGAGTGAGACCACCAGTAAGATCCCAAGGAGTTGCTGTGTTAGCAGCAGAGGAGGCATCGCGCCAGTGATATTTAACATATCGTAAGTGTTAATAGGCTACGGTACCAGCTTTACATCAGGTGGGTCGTATGCTTGTATGTCTCCCGACATAAAAAAAACCGGTTTGGACGGGCCAAGTGTTCAACCATGGTTTTATGCACCTATTGGCATGGTCATTGTTTTTCAAGTATATGTATATATGTATGGATTACGGTTGATGATGAAGTGTTGGAACAAGTGGATGAGATTGTATATCTTGGAAGCGCTTTCAGCAGGGATGGAAGGTACACCCGCAGATGTGGAAAGACGAGTAAGTGCCGGGAATAGTGTGAATGGAGCGTTGGGAAAACTTTCATGGCAGCTCGCTATACACAATGCAGTGCTGGTCCCAACGCTAACTTATGGAAGCGAGAGTTGGGTATGGCAGAGAGAGAGCATGAAAGTAGAATAAACGCGGTCGAAATGCGAGCGCTGCGCAAAATTTGTGGCGTAAGGCTTGTAGACCGTATTCGCGATGATGATGTTAGAAACAGATTTTGCCTCCCTTTGCGTGTTCTACCGATTGTATAATGGGTTGTGTTCTGAAGATTTTGACATTATGCCAACAGCCTCGTTTTACAGTTGCACAGCTCGCCGTCACGGCTAGGAGTACATACTCATACACTGGAGCCACAATGGTCGCGTACTGTAGGGTTCCAGAGAAGTTTTCTACCAAGAATTTATAAGTTGTGGAATGAGCCGAGGTATTACCAAGGGACTACAGCATGGGGTTCCTCAAGAAAGGCGTGAAGAGGTTCTTTCAGGGTCGACAACGCAAGAGTGACACCGCTGGTGTTGCAAATGTCCATAGGCTACGGTAACTGCTTATCATCAAGCAGGCCGTACACTTGTTTTCCACCTTATGTATAAACCATATGGTATAAAAAAAAATCGCCCAAGTGCGAGTCGGATTCGCGCACTAAGGGTTCCGTACCATTATCTATAAAAACGGCAAAAAAATCACGTTTGTTGTATGGGAGCACCCCTTAAATATTTGTTTTATTTTAATTTAATTATTTAGTTATAAATTGAATATATAAGTAAATATTCTGTGAATATTTCAAGCGTCTACCTGTTGCCGTTATCAATATCGAGCAAAAACGAGCAATAAAAATCACGTTTGTTGTATGGGAGCCCCCTTAAATATTTGTTTTATTTTAATTTAATTATTTAGTTATAAATTGAATATATAAGTAAATATTCTGTGAATATTTCAAGCGTCTACCTGTTGCCGTTATCAATATCGAGCAAAAACGAGCAATAAAAATCACGTTTGTTGTATGGGAGCCCCCTTAAATATTTATTTTATTCTGTTTTTAGTATTTGTTGTTATAGCTGCAACAGAAATACATCATCTGTGAAAATTTCAACTGTATAACTATCACGGTTCATGAGATACAGCCTGGTGATAGACGGACGTACGAACGGACGGACGGACAGCGGAGTCTCAGTAATAGGGTTCGTTTTACCCTTTGGGTACGGAACCCTAAAAAAGGTTAAAAGAAAACTAAATAAACCATATCTCTGCTGTAAAGTTTTAATAATACCTTATATTTTTCAGGAGAACTATTGTCAAAGAAGCTGTTAGGTATACCATCAGCACCACCAGGAAAGAGGAGCAAAGAACAACTCCGGCAGCTGTGGAAGATGGCCATAGATCAGACAATATTGTTAGTCAGAATGGAAAAAGAGAATGCTAGACTGAAAGGTATTTTATTGCTTTTCTTCTCTAGTAGTTAGTGTGGTATAAAAAAGGAGTATAAAAAAAATCGCCCAAGTGCGAGTCGGACTCGCGCACGAAGGGTTCCGTACCACTATCTATAAAAACGGCAAAAAAATTACGTTTGTTGTATGGGAGCCCCCCTTAAATATTTGTTTTATTTTAATTTAATTATTTATTCTTAAAGTGAATATATAACTAAATATTCTGTGAATATTTCAAGTGTCTACCTACTGCCGTTATCAATATCGAGCAAAAATGAGCAAAAAAATCACGGTTGTATGGGAGCCCCCTTAAATATTTATGTTATTCAATTTTTTAGTATTTGTTGTTATAGCGGCAACAGAAATACATCATCTGTGAAAATTTCAACTGTCTAACTATCACGGTTCGTGAGATATAGCCTGGTGACAGACGGACGGACGGACGGACGGACAGCGAAGTCTCAGTAATAGGGTTCCGTTTTACCCTTTGGGTACGGAACCCTAATGAGCAAAAAAATCACGTTTGTTGTATGGGAGCCCCCTTAAATATTTATTTTATTCTATTTTTTAGTATTTGTTGTTATAGCGGCAGCAGAAATACATCATCTGTGAAAATTTCAACTGTCTAACTATTACGGTTCATGAGATACACCTGGTGACAGACGGACGGACGGACGGACGGACGGACGGACAGCGGAGCCTCAGTAATAGGGTTCCGTTTTACCCTTTGGGTACGGAACCCTAAAAAAGAGTTTTAGCGGTATAAAAAAGAAGATCTCGACGGATTCGTTGAGCGTGTCACTCTTATCGAACACGTAGGTTAAGAAACGCGACCGCAGCTCTTTTATATTGTCTATTTATGTCTTTTGTTCGCAATATATCACATATATTAATTTTGAATGAAAAAAGTCGCAACTATATCAAAGGATTGATAGAATTCCAGCTTTATTTGGATTGGAAAAGGCAGTAATTACCTCGAGAGATTTAAGTGGCAACTTTTTTTAGAGAGGTAGTTCGCATCAAAGCACCCCGTCCGGGGAAGTATCTCCACCTCACAAAAAACCGCAGCCAAATAACGCCCTGGAGGGTTGTCGTGTTCGTATGAGTGAGGTCACCAGCAAGCTCCTAAGGAGTTGCTGTGTTAGCAGCAGAGGTGGCATCGCGCGAGTGATACTTAATATCTATTGTAAGTGTTTATAGGCTACGGTTAGCTTTACATCAAGTGGGCCGTAGCCGACGTTTTATAAAAATAAAGGATTAATGTTACTTTCGCAGAACGCGAAGAATCTTCAGCTGTTCGGCGGATAAAGCTGGAATATACTGAGTTGGGAATTTGTGATGCTGGAGTCACTCTTATGTGGGACTCCATGCTGTCATCGAAAGACAACTCGCGGCAAGCCAAAGTAGACAAGCATATGCTTACGCAAGCTGTTATTCAAGGTAAGCATATATTAAGGAGCGGAAAATCTTGACGAGCGTGGTGGTGCAGCGGTTAGTATCGCTACTTTGACACAAATGCTCGTGGGTTCTATTACGGAGCGGGTCGCAAGATGGTTTTAAAAAAAAAACTATTTTTAAACACTAAAAGAGAATGTATTAAAACTCTCGTGAAAATAGTGTGTCCGACGGAAGTCCAATCCAAACTAATTAGTGCGCATGAACATGTCTGTTTGTCTTGGTCTGGATGTTTTAAGAGAGGTAGGGCATCAAAGCAGCCCGTCTGGGGAAGTACCTCCACCTCACAGAAAACCTCAGCTAAATAACAACTCCCTAGAGGGATCTTGTGTTCCTGCGTGTGAGTGAGATCACCAGTAAGCTCCTAAGGAGTTGCTTTATAGGCAGCAGGAGTATCATCACGAGAGCTATACTTAGTGTATTGCAAGCGTTCATAAGCTACGGTTGCCACTTTATATCAGGTGGGCAATATGCTCGAATGCAGGGTTGACTTTACACTTTTTTGACGAGCGCGGTGGTTCAGTGGTGAATGACGCGACTTTGTCACCAACGCTCGTGGGTTCGGTCCCCATGGTTCATCGTAATTGGTGCGCATGAACATGTCTTGTCTTGGCCTGGGTGTTTTTAAAAGGGGTAGGGCGCGTCAATGCATAGCGTAGCTGAGAAGTACGTCCACCTCAAGGAAAACCGCAGGCAAATAACTTCCCGGAGGGTTTTTATGTTCCTGCGTGGGTGTGAGATTACCAGTAAGCTCCTAAGGAGTTGTTGTATAGGCAGCAGGAATATCATCACGAGAGTGATACTTTTTTTTTAAATATAAGTTCAGCATAGCGGCTCCGCTTTACCTGATGGTAAGCAAAAGAGGAGCCTAAAACGCAACTGCAACTGACAAAAGACTACACAGTGTCCTGTCAGTTGACGGTGCTATGCTGACCCGCAAGATGCTTCTTCATTTGAAGGATCCCATATTGTAGGAAGGAGGGAACACATGTGCAGGCAGGGCGTTCCACTTTTTAATTGTACGACAGAGATAGGAGTTGCCGAACTGTTTGGTACGCGAAGAAATGTTCTCAACAGTGGAACAATGACATCGCAAGCCTGCACGTGTGGTTCTATGAGGGAAGGGAGAGGGTGGGATAAGGGAAAACACTTCTTCAGAGCACTCGTCATGGTAAAGGCAGTAAAATACGCTTAGAGAACCTACGTCCCTACGGAGTTGAAGAGGTTCTAGGTTTTTGTTATGTATTGCAAGCGTTCATAGACTACGGTTGCCACTAAGGTGGCAATCAAGCGTACGGCCTGCCTGATGTACAGTCACCGTAGCCTATGGACATTTGCAACACCAGGGGTGTCACCCATGCGTTGCCGACCCTCTAAAAACTTCTTCATGCATTTCTTGAAGAATTCCATGCTGTAGTCCCTTGGAAAAACCTCGGCTGAGCTCATTCCACAGCTTAAGAGTTCTCGGAAGAAAACTTCTCTGGAACCACACAGTACGTGACCATTGCGGTTCCAGCGTGTGACGGTGAACTCTCCGCCGTCGGCGAGCGGTGTGGTTGTAAAAAGTAGCTGTCGGTACCATTTCGAACAATTCTTCAGAACACAACCCGTTGTACAATCGGTAGAACACACAAAGGGAGACAAAACTTACACCAGGTGGTGAATATGCTCGCATGTAGGGTTGGCTTTACACTGTTATCGAATAAATCTCTTCGCCGCCACTTCGCTAATCTTAAGTAATGATTTTATCCAGGTGTGCCCCGCATGTCTCGTGGTGGAGTATGGTATTTCCTGGCTGAACAGGCGTGTCTGCGATCACCACCGCCTGATGTCAAGGCGTTTCCACACTTCCATACTCCTTACAGATCACTCTTGGCAGCTCTCACCAAATATCAACATGCCATACTTATTGATTTAGGTAAGTCCATAAAGATATCTTTTATGTACAAAAGGTTGATGTGTTCGCGTGCATTAGGTCACCAGTAAGCTCCTAAGGAGTCGCTGCGCTAGCAGAGGAGGTGGCATCGCGCTAGCAGAAAATTGCAGCTAAATAATAACTCCCTGGTTGTTGTGTTCTTGCGAGTGAGTGTGATCAGTAAGCACCTAAGCTGTAAGAGTAGCTATGTTAGCAGTAGAGGTGGCATCGCGCTAGTGATACTTAATAATAATATACATATATATATTCAAGTAACTAGGACTCACATTTTGTTAGTAGTAGATACGTACAAAATAACTAAGTGTTAGTAAAAATGAAATAACATAAAACCTTACATTAGTTTGTGATCCATTTCTGCACCATCTCACAGCAACGGTTCACGTATGAGCAGTCAAGTCTGCTGGCGATTATGTTTAAGATGCTGTTGGTGCTCCCCCGCACCCTGCGCACCAGGGACGCACACCTCTTACGCATGGCAGCATGGAAAAAAATTAATGTTTGCAAGCATTTTGGTACAATAATGATATGAAATGGTAGAATTAAAGGTTATTTTAACAAAAGTGTAGTATGTTTGTATGTTTTTCTTTCCAGGGCGCACATTCCCGAAGCACTCGTACTTCGCGTCAGCTCTCGGTCCCGGCCAGCTTGCCCTCTACAACATACTCAAGGCATACTCCCTGCTGGATCCCGACGTGGGCTACTGTCAAGGACTGAGCTTCGTTGCCGGAGTACTTCTGCTGCATGTAACTCAATTAATTCATATCACCTAGTATTGTCTTAGGTTTTCGCGATTGTTACACATTGAATTAAACAATTTTTAACGGAAGTATCGCGTATTTTATTTATTTTGTTGAACCTGACGTTTCGAACGCTTTGCAGCGTCCGTGGTCGCAGGAAGACTAAGGTGGTATTTGTCTTACATTAGTTATTCAATTATTTACGTATTATATACGTCAGGTTCAACAAAATAAATAAAATACGCGATACTTCCGTTAAAAATTGTTTAATTCAATTCATATCACCTGTTGAGAATCTTTTAAGCCAGGGTGTCTAGTATCCATCACGCTGCCAACGCCAGTGAGGGAGTGGTTAACAATGCTAATTTAACACCGAGGGTCGTGGGTTCGATTCCCACCCACTACAAATATTTGTGTGCATGAGCATGCCTGTTTATCTACTTTTTGTAAGAGGTAGGGCGCATCCAAGCAATCCGATTGTGAAAGTATAACAAATTCTCTGGAGGGTTGTTGTATTCCTGAGTGAGGTCACCAGTAAGCTCTTAAGGAATAGCTGTGTTAGCAGCAGAAGTGGCATCGCACGAGTGATACTAAATGTATTGCAAGCGTTCAAACGCTACGGTCACCGCTTTACATTAGGTGGACCGTATGCTTGTATGCCTCCCAACGTTGTATAATATACATACATATATATATATATATATACAGGAAGTATCGCTATCGCGTGCCATCCTCACTGCTATTACAGAAACTCCTTAGGAGCTTACTAGTAACTCCACTCACCGGTAGGAAAACAACACCTCTTCAGTAAGTTGTTATTTCACCGTGGTATTCTGTGAGGTGGAGGTACTTCTCCAGACGGGCTGCTTTGATGCGCCCTACCTCTCTTAAAACTATTGTATGTGATCCGTTGTATTATTCTCAGATGGAGGAAGCGGAAGCATTCATACTGCTCCGTCACCTGATGTTCAGGAGAGGGTTGAGGAAACAGTATCTGCCTGACATGAGCGCTTTACAAGTCCAGGTAAACACTGAATATTTATTTATTCAACGTCAGGAGGCAGATATTCATACGGCTCCCCTGTAGGCCAATTCTGCTGAATAACTGCAACTGCACTGCAGCGCGGCGTGTGTCAAAATGTGTACATTTTGACGTTTCGCTATTCTGTTAAACGATCTGACAGCAGCGACGTTGCAGGAACGCTGCAGTAAATGACTCGCTATTCTGTTAAACGATCTGACAGCAGCGACGTTGCAGGAACGCTGCAGTAAATGACTCGCTATTCTGTTAAACGATCTGACAGCAGCGACGTTGCAGTAACGCTGCAGTAAATGACTCGCTATTCTGTTAAACGATCTGACAGCAGCGACGTTGCAGTAACGCTGCAGTAAATAACTCGCTATTCTGTTAAAAACCCTACACTGTACCTGCACGTTTCCTGCAATATTTGTATAGCGTTGACAGAAGTTTTGAAGGAGTTTATGTGCAGTTTTGTTAACGTTAGTCTCAAACAAATTTTGCGAAGAGAAATTAATAATCTGAAGCGGTGATTTATATTGCAAAATATTTGTTTTGTTTTGGGAAATGTTTGTAGGAATATATGATTAAGCTTCTTTTCAGTTAGAAATGTTAGAGTCAACGTTAAGTAAAAATCCAATTTATTAGATTGAAATATGGTAGAGTTAAGTAGTTCATTTGTAGGATACACACATTTCCAGCGTGGTTGCAGTGCAGGAAACTTTAATACAATACACATATTGGCACTGCACTATTCCTGCACGACTCAAGTGACAAGCGTAAACGTGCAGTTGCAGTTATTAAGCAGGATTGGCCTACATATAAGATCTAGAATTATAAACTTTGGTAAGAAGCAGTGTCATATAGCACAAGTAAAGGAAAAAATCCGAAAACCGTACACGTATGTACGTATGTATGTAACATACATACATACAAAAAAAAAATATTAGAGAAAATATTTTGTACGGAACATTCCGTGCGTGAGTCGGACTCGTACTCGACGGTATTTTTACATTATTTTTGCAGCTGTACCAGCTTTCCCGACTGCTCCGCGATCACGAGCCCGAGCTACACGCCAAGCTGGAGTCTCTGGACATATCGCCAGCACTGTATGCTGCTCCGTGGATGCTGACACTGTTCACCAGCCAGTTCCCCCTGGGCTTTGTTGTCAGAGTGTTCGGTAAGACTAAGAAAATAGTATTTTCATCACAATTACTCTTGAACGGCAGTGATAGTGGATAAAGCAATAAATAAATATATATATATTTCGTGCAATAAAGAATTATATATATAGTAATATAGAAGAAGAAGAGGCATGCTCCATTGGTTCGGACATGTAGAAAGAATGCAGGATGAAAGAATGACGAAGCAGATATACAATGCAAAAGTGGAAGGATGTAGGAGCCGAGGAAGGCCAAGACTTGTCTATCATGATCAAATTGGTCGTGTTCTATCAGAAGGTGATGTCAGGAGCCCTAGAAACCGGCGAGCGTGCATGAAAAGAGCAATGAATGTGAAAGAAGCGAGTGAGGTATGTAAGGATCGGGTCGCGTGGCGCTCGGTTCTATCTGCCTACCCCGTAAGGGATTTGTCGTGAAGTTATAGATAGATATATATATAATATATAAAGAACCGGTCTAGTGCCAGGCAGACAGGTCCCCAGTTCCCAGCATGTCCCACCTGGTAGGTACATAATATTTCGAAGGATGTGTGATCTTATCTAAGAATGATCTTGTTTTCCCTCTGGGTTGCGGAGGTCTGACGCCAGTCGCTCCATGTAAAACTCAGTATCTTCGCCAAATCCTTAGGCTTAGGTAGCGGATCCCGCCAATCCTAATGGATTAGGAAATGAGATACCGCTAAGAAGAAGACGAATCGCTCTTAAACAGTCTTAATTAACATAACAACAGTAGCCTTCATAATGCCCACGAGTGTTACATCGTCTTTTAGAATACAATTACATCACGTCTCGGTGACGTCTCAAATTTTTCAGGAACACCGTTCCTATATGAAATCTATATGTTTGTCTGTGTGTGCGTTTGTCTCTGTGTTTTTTTTTAATATTCGAATTTTGACTTCAGATTCGGATTCTATATAAAAAAGTAGATTAGGAATGTTCAGGAACGCCGTTCCTATCTCTTAAGGAACATGGCCAAAATGACCGACAAATAAAAAAACATTGATTTGTTATATAATTGACGAGCCAGGTGTTCCTCTGGCAATGCAAGTTTGCACATTCTCAACCAGTTTATTTTGAATTTGGAACGCGTTTATTACGTTAAAAACTTTTTTCGATTTCCCGCCGTTTTACATATTTTCCAGCAGGACTCTGCCTGGTCCCAAGGCACGTACTACCCAAGTCTGGCACGAAACCAACGTTTCGGACTTTGCAAGAGCTGAAGACTGGCCCTAGTCTAGCCCAGATCTGAACCGCTTAGACTACAAATTATGGTCAGTTTTAAAGGACATGGCCTGCTCGAAACGACACGCCGACATTGTGTCTCTGAAATCTCTGGAGAAAGCAGTGGCTAAATTTCCCATGAAAACAGTGCGTATGCCATAGATAGATTCGTGCCCTGTATCAAAGCCAAACGTGGCCATTTCAAATAGGTTCATTTTTTTTTTTGCTTAGACTTCTATAAATAATTTTAAGAGGAGCTCGTCCCTATTGTTATCGATAGATTTTTTTATACAACTAGATTGACACAAACAACCATGCGGCTCGCATCAGGTGGCACGCGATCACCGCAGCCTATTGACGCTCGCAACACCATGGGGATGTTACTCGCGCGCTGCCAAGCTTGTGACTAAGCGCTGTTTCGTCACAGTACCCAGTAATTTCTCTGCCATATCCCACCCTTCAAACCGGAACACAGCTATATAAATGTAACTGCTTGGCGGTAGAAATAGGTGAGACAGAGGTACCCACGCAGACGACTTTTGTACAAAGTCTCCCTCGGGTAAAATTAGTCATTAGGTTGAGTCAGTGGCCTTTGGGCGGCTTGAAAACACTGGGCTCCGCCAATCCGCATTAGAGCAGCGTGGCGGAGTATGTTCTAAACATTTTCTGTTGAAAGGAGAATGGTGTCCCTGCTGAGGGATGAGTATGGCTTGGTGAAGTATATATTATGTACTCTCTTTTCAGATCTGATCTTTCTAGATTCTCTCGACGTAGTGTTCTCCGTCTCGCTCGCTCTTCTCTCTGCGCATAGAGACGGGCTGATGTTGTGCGAAAGTTGTGAAGAAGCGGCCGAGTACTTGAAACACAAACTTCCCGACATGAATAAAGGACTCTACGACAAAGTTATGAAAAAGGTATTTACATATGATATATCCATTGACATAATAGTAATTTGACGAGGTCGGTGGCTCAGTCGTGAATGACGCGACTTTGACACCAACGCTCGTGAGTGCGATTCCCACACAAGGAAAACATTTGTGTACATGAACATGTCTGTTTGTCTTGGTCTGGATGTTTTAAGTGATGTAGGGCGCATCAAAGCAGCCCGTCTGGGGAAGTATCTCCACCTCACAGAAAACCACAGCCAAATAACGACTCCCTGGGGTTGTTGTGTTCCTGGGTGTGAGTGAGGTCGCCAGTAAGCCCCTAAGGAGTTGCTGTGTAAGCAGCAGAGGAGGCATCGTGCGAGTGATATATAATATATTACTAGCATTAATAGGCTACGGTAACTGGTGGTGGGCCGTATACTACACTGCACGTCCAAGAAATTATATTTCGAAAGCCGTGTGACCTAAGAAAGGTCTGGTTTTTTCCTATCTCTAAAATCTCGCTGCATGTAAAAATCAGTATCGTCGCCAAATCCTTAGGCTTAGGTAGCGGCCTCCGTCGATCCTACGGAAAAGGAAACGAAATGACGCTAAGATGAAGATTTATTTGCTTATTATTCTTGTTTTCAGGTGCTTACCTTAGATATAAGTCGCCAACTTGGAGATTACGCGGTGGAGTATGCTGTACTCAGGGAGGAAATGCCTAGATTAGCTGCCTTGACTGAAGACAACAGGCAGCTGGTGTCTGATCGAAGTAGACTGTGCGAGGAGCTGGATGTGAGTACAGTAACAGGAGTTAAGCACACTGACTTACGTAAGATAGATAAGTTTTAAGAGAGGTGGGGCGCTTCAAAGCCCGTATGGACAAGTACTGCCACCTCACAGATAACCGCAGCCAAATAACAACTCCATGGAGGGGTGTTGTGTGTGTAAGTGAGGTCACCGGTTAGCTCCTAAGGAATTGCTGTGTTAGGTATAGAACAGCAGAGGTGGCATCTTGCGAGTGATACTTAATGTATTGCAAGCGTTCATAGGCTACAGCAACCGGTTTACACAAGGTGGACCTTATGCTTGTATGGCTCCCGACGTCGTATATGTGGGCTAGGCAGAGAGAACCGAGCGCTATAAGACGAGAACCGTACACACCTCACTCGCTTCTTTAAAATTCATAGCTCTTTTCATGCACGCTCGCCGGTTCCTCTTGGCTTCTGACATCAACTTCTGATAAAACACATCTTTCTTCTTCTTCGTTATGCTGTTACGTAATCCATTAGGATTGACGGAGTCCGCGACTGCCGCCCCTCCTCCAAACACGACCTTTACTTGTAACCCTTTTACTGTTTTTAATAAATATTTACTTTAGTTTTAACTAATTAATTATTTTCTTACAGTCCGCAATGGATGCGTTAACAAGCTACCAGAAAACGCAGGCCAAACTCGAAACTCAAAACAAAACTATGGAACAGCACCTCACATTGGTCAGTCGGTACTTATCGTCGCACCACAGACAAGAGTTACCGCCGGAAATTAAAAAAATAATTCAAACGTACGGCAAAAAGTTGTCGTTCAGCTCCAAAATTACGTCGTTCACGAAATTTTCGTCGAACGACGACGACGAAGCGAAAATTTACAAAACAGGCGTTAGTACGCCGAATTTATTCACCAAAACTTCACGCGAAGAAGTACTTAACGCTGTCAATACGGAGAAGAGTAAAAATGATAGATTTGTTATGAAAAAATCGCAATCAGTACATTCAGGACTGATTGCGACCAACCTGAAGAATAATTATTTAAAAGTCGTAGAAGAAAAGCCTGAGAATAATCGTTCGGACGGTTTTAGAAGAGATAATACACTGTTGGAGAATATTAAAGAATTAGGGAAGAAAAATTCCGGGTTCTTCGCGAACACGCACGAACAAATTCGTCAAGAAAGACTGTTTGAACAACAACTGAAACATGATTTTGATGAAAATTTGAAGAAACTAGACGAGAATTCAGCGAAGACGTTTATCGAGGACTTAAGTATTTTCCAGAGTCGAAAAAGCATGTCTTTAAATTTGAGCTCCAATACGAAAGCGCAAGAGTTAAAATTGAACGACAGCGGCTTTGTCACCCCTTTGAGCCCGAACGACAATGACAAAAAATATGACACAGTGTCAATAATATCTCATCCGCTAAGTGACTGCGATGTTGACATAAAATTTGACGGGCAGTCAACGAAGTTAAAGCAAATTAGACCTTTAAAACAAGCCAGTAGTGTTCATAATAACTAAATAGATTAAATTACTTAAGGTATAGGGTACCGCGGCTTACGTGTGTGAAGTATTTTAGCGAAATCTAGATAAATCTTTATCCTTTTCACTCCTTACAGTCTTTAATATGTTGGTTAACATTTTAAATCGTCGTGCATGGTTATGCTACGTCGTTGCGAAGATCGGTCACTAAAAGAAGTTGAGAAATAGAAATCAGCAGAAAAGCTCTCGTTTTCTATAAACTATCTGCATTGTTTTTCTTATTTCTTTAATGTTCTACGCTCGTCTCTTAATTTCTTAAGGCCGTCTTAAAACCAGTTGCAACGAGAGTCGTTGCCACAACTAGTTTTCGTTCTGGGGAAAATGTTTCCTCAGAACGAACGCTCTCAAGCTGTAGTATGAGCTCCTAGCCGACGTTTTTCCAAAGGACTACAGCATGGAATTCTTCAAGAAATGAGTGATGAGGTTTTTAGAGGGTCGGCAACGCATGGGTGACACCCCTGGTGTTGCAAATGTCCATAGGCTACGGTGACTGTTTAACATCAGGCAGGCCGTATGCTTGGCGGGCGATTGCTACCTTAGTGGTATAAAATAAAACTGATACATTGCAAACGTAGCATTATTTCTAAGAAAAGTATGATTCTACTTATTGCGCCAATCAACTCTACACTCGTCGCCATCGAGCTATTGCCTTGAGACCACTAAACATGTTGGAAATACCATCGAGCAATAAATAGCAATTAAATCCATTGATCTTTCTAAGGCTTAATGTGATACATCGTTAAATATTAAAATTTCTTATCAATCTATACTAATATATAAAGCGGAAGGATAAGTTTGTTTGAACGCGCTCATCTCTGGAACTGCAGTAGGCCAATTCTACTAAAAAACTGCAACTGCACTGCAGCGCGCCGTGTGCCAAAATACGATGCGTTAAGCGATCTGACAGCAGCGACGTTTAACGAAACGTCAAAATGTACGCAATTTGCAGTGCAGTTTTTTAGTAGAATCATGTCGCCTACATGTCGGATTTGAAAAATTCTTTCAGCATTTGTTAGCCCACTTCTTGATAAAGGCTATTCAATAGCACGATACAACTATTAGAAGCCGAGAAAAAATATTATAACCGCTTCCTACGGGATACGGAATACGCGCGGGCGATGTCGCGTTGTGCATCTAGTTCTACATATGAAGATACGGAAATTTTTGACTAGCTCGGTGGCTCGGTCGTGAAAGACGCTCACCACAACACCAACGTTCGTGGGTTCGATTTCCACACAAGACAAATATTTGTGTACATGAACACCTCTGTTTGTCTTGGTCTGGATGGAATAAAGGTAGGGCGCATCAAAGCAGCCCGCCTAGGGAAGTGCCTCCACTTCACAGAATACCGCAGCAAAATAACAACTCCCTAGAGGGTTGTTGTGTTCCCGCGTGTGAGTGAGGTCACCAGTAAGCTCTTTAGGAGTTGCTGTGTAAGCAGCAGAGGAGACATAGTGCGAGTGATATATGTTGCTAGCATAAATAGGCTACGGTAACTGTTTTACATCAGGTGGACCGTATGCTTGTATGCCTCCCGACGTTGTATAAAAAAAAATAGTCTATAATAAGACATTAAACATTTTCAAATAGTACGATTCAGAGCCATCTCGTGGCTCGTGTATATAAACTAAGCAAATTCGGTCGACAGCGTGCGTTGGAATAGTGGTTTCTGTGGGATAAAGAACCGGCCTACTGACCAACTGGTCCCCGGTTCGAATCCTAGCGGGAGCAGGTACCACTGAATTCGTGTTTTTGAATTTATGTACATATTTATCACTTGGTCGGCGGTAAAGGAAACCATCGTGAGGAAGCCCACACGTCCAAGAATTTATATTTCGACTGACGTGTGACCTAACCTAAAAAGATCTGGTTTTTCCTTTTCCTGGTTTTTCTGTTTGTTGTCTGACGGCAGTGGCTCCATGTAAAAATCAGTGACTTTGCCAAATCCTTAGGCTTAGGTAGCGGACCCCGCCGATCCTAATGGATTAGGAAACGGGATAACCTGAAGAAGAAGAAGACGGCTGGTAGTTCGAGACCGTACGCTTGATTGCTACCTTAGTGCTATAAAAAAAAAACATCGACGAGAAGTCGTGTACTTTATGGATCGTATTCGTTGACGGCTAATGTGCGTGTGTCCGTTACAAGTAGCCCCACCTACGGTGACCGATCTTTCGTGGGGACTTTTTTAGCTGCACACTCTAGATGTCCATTATAATTTGTAATTTTTTCGAAGAATGCTTCTATTCAGATTGAAATCTATGTTTGTATATTGCCCACAAAAAATGAGCTTCCATACATAGTTTTCCTTTTGTAGCAAAATATACAAATATATCGACGACATAATTTACTTTTACCGTTTATTTTAAGTTCACTCTTAAATACCGGTATTTTAATATAAATAAATAGACTGTGGCAAATTACACCGCGCCATCTAACCCCAAAGGAACCGAAACTTGTTTTGTAGGCACTAAACAACTGATAAACATGCATAATTTTTTTTTTTAAATACGTACTTATGATACATGGAAAACACCCAGCCCGAGATAGACATGTACATGCACACAAATGTTTGTCCTGTGTGGGAATCGAACCCATGAGTTTTGGTGTCAAAGTCGTGTTACTAACAATTGCATTAGAAATTGTACAGTTAAAATACCGGTAATTTAAGTAAATTATTATATACATGTTATGTATAAGGTTATATCCTGAATGTAAGATCTCTTATTTACTATTTGCTTATTATTTGCAAAATAAAAATACACCAAAAAGAGAAAAAGCAAGCTTTTTGTATTCATTACAATCAGAAAATTGGGAATATAACTTTGTCATTTATATACCCAGTTCCACGTATGTTGAAATAAAGAAACCAACGTTCAGAAATTGGTTATAAACTAAGCTAATATTTTCGAATACTAATCATATTTTTGCAATATTTGTCTCATGAGTATGCTTCCATGGAAAATTTAAGTTTTAGTCGTTAATTTATCTACGTCATGTCTATTTCATTTAACGTTACGAGTATGGCGCAAACGTTTATGTGAAATAAATCATGGGATATAATAGATATAACATTCGATGTTCA
This sequence comes from Pyralis farinalis, assembly GCA_947507595.1. Classification (NCBI taxonomy): domain Eukaryota; kingdom Metazoa; phylum Arthropoda; class Insecta; order Lepidoptera; family Pyralidae; genus Pyralis; species Pyralis farinalis. The sequence goes on from OX382263.1 coordinate 8,919,021, forward strand.
AAAGGCACATCAAAAATACTCTATGTAAGAAGGTTTATTATAGAATCGATGAATATCTAACTGAAATAGATATATGGAAATGATTCAGCGCATGTATTAATATATCTTTAATTTACCACATAATATCACTATATGCACACTCATATATATTTATTGTAATATGTATAGAATATTTGAAAAAAAGACGTATATTGGCAAGTTTCTTTTGGCATTCTTCTTCGCTAATGGTAATTTGAAATGTTGGTAGATTAAAAGAGAAATCAAAACTATGAAAAATAATAAGATATAATATTGAGAATGTAAGACGTGACCAAGTGACCGTGAGGTGTCTAAAGGCAAATAAAGATGTTTTATCTTTAGATGCTAAATCAAAACAAATCAATTCTAAAATCAAAGTATTAAGTAATGTCACTAATGTCGTAAACTCATGTAATAATTTAGCTAATATTTATTTGAATTTTTCTATTTGTTTATTTTTTCAATACACCACCAAAATACGAGTTCGGTGGCGCAGTGATTAATAACGCTACTTTGGCACCAATGCTCGTGGGTTCGATTCCCACACAGGCCAAACATTTGTGTGCATGAACATGTCTGTTTGTCTTGGTCTAGGTGTTTTCTGTGTATCATAAGTATATACGTACGACATATGTTTATCAGCTGTCTAGTAACCATACCACAAGCTTACTTTGGGGCTAGATGGCGCTGTGCACTTTGTCTTTTGTATTTTCAAATAAAGCAATTTGGCGGTTTAGGAGTTAAATTGATTCCGATTAGTCGAAATTAATTTCATGAAATTGGGGTTTGCGACTCAGTACAAATAAGTTAACTCTATATTTGTTTATGATCACACGCTTACACGCCCATATTGAGCCCTTAAATCTAATTAAGAGGGCGTATAAAGCTAAGTTCCTATGTTTTTTATTAACCACGTCAAATTCAAGACCAATTAAAAAAAAACGCTCAATACTGGCACTGTGGATTATGTTTTTTGAGACATATTCTGTATTTATTATTTATGTACAATTTAGTCATAGTTTTGATTACTGCTATAAATGGCCACAATAAGCAATAAATAAAATGTTGGTTACTTGTACATAGATAATAAATACAAGATATGGATAAAAAACATAAATATGGTTCTACTGTGCCAGTATTGAGCCGTCTTTTTTTGAATTGGTCTTAAATTCAGCATTGTTAATAAAAACAAAATGAGGGCGCCACGTAGCTTTACCGCCCTCTTTTAGGCGAGACTTCACCTCCATTTCTTTGTACTACCGATTGTACAACGGGTTGTGTTCAGAACAGTTCGACACGATGTATTTTCCTTGTATAATCGCACCGCTCGCCATCGATAGCGATTTATTCATCATTTTGTAAGGAAGACTTGTCCTTACATTTGGAAGTTAGTTACGTAGTCGCTTACGTATGATCCTGAAGTTTTCTTCTATCTTACTTTAGATTGTGAAATATATTCACTGCCAACATTTGCGCAAAAAAAGGTTTTTACAGGATCGGCAACGCGGGAGTGGTGACATAGTATTCCAAGTGTCCATCCCACCCTAGCCAGTCTGATTGTAAGCATCCTAAAGTAACTGCTTACAATCAGACTGGCTGGCTGCCAGTTTGTGATCATACTCCATTGTATATGATAAAAGGTAGAAATAAGATTGTTAATTAATCTATTGGCATGGATACTTTGTCTTTTACGGCTCGAATCATGTCGCACGCCTACTTGTTTTGACAGCGGGGCGATGCGTCAAATGCATAGATTTATATTAAGCCTTTTACGAAGGTAGACCATATGCTTTCACGCCACCTCCGCCTCGCTTGTCGCTGATTTCGTGAATAGAGCATTAAGCTGTCTGTCTAGACGCGAAGCGAGGCAGCAGAGCAAGGGAACGATACGTAGCGGAGTTGACGACTGAGTATGCGTAGCGGAGTAGGTATGTAGATTTCCTCTGTTTCGCTAACCCGCTCCGTTTCTCAGCTGCACTTCCCCGCGCTGCTTTAAAAATATATGAATATTCTACACCGCAAATCCATATCCACTAAAGCGGAGTGGGGAGAAGTTTATATTCTATTGTTTAATGTACAACATCACTCCTCCCCGTTCTTGTGGACAGTGGGTCTACTAGAACGGGGATAGAATCTGAACTTGTGAGGGTGGAGCCTGAAAATTGCGAACGCTTGCGACGGAAACGGGCGCCCATCCGGTTATATAGATATGTACGTTATGTATTATTATTTTCTAAAATACATAATAATGTTATTTCTAAAATGAGTATTTTTGTGTAAAAAAATGTATTTCTGTTATCGAAAATTTTTTGTTACAACTTTTGTAAAATTTTGCTCAAAAAGTTACTTTTTTCATTGTAAATTATATTTACTGTAGCGTAATGGAATGGTTGGCTTGTTAGTATAATAGAAAGTATTGTGATTGTGAATAAATGTTTAGTTAATATAATATCGTGTTTCATTGTCACTATCCATATATACCTTCACGACAAGTCCCTTTCAGGAATAATGTGTATAACGCTTTGTCGAGCTTTGTGCCGCATGTCTGTTTGTCTTGATCTGGGTGTTTTTAAGAGAGGTAGGGCGCATCAAAGCATACCGTCGGGGGAATATACCTCCACCTCGCAGAAATACCGGAGCTAAATAACAACACCCTAGAGGGTTGTAGTGTTCTTGCGTGTGAGTGAGGTCTCCAGTAAGCAACAGTGGTGGCGTCGCGCGAGTAATACTTAACCTATTGGAAGCGTTTATAAAAAATACTTATGGAGAACCAATGAGATCGATTTTACGAAGCATTTCAATTCACCGCTACGGTTCGGGGGGTAAAGTAGAACGCGAAACTCTTATTGGCTAGTTCACAGACCAACATTATGGCACTTATCATCTTATTGGTTAAATATTCTCCATTGGTCAGTAGGCTCGAATTAGCGATATTTATTCGCTAAAAACACTTTTTTTTTGTGAGCGCGGGGTGCCTTCATCCGCAGTCAAGTGATTTATTAAATTGTGCTTTCGGGATATGTATGTTTTTATTAAACAAAGTATTATATAGTTTCATGCGCACTGGCACAGCGATTTAACGTGTTCCTACGTAACGGTCAATCGTTCAATTTCAATCAATTTTGTTTTAAAGTCGGTGGTAGTAAAAAAATGGCGGAATGTAATAAGTGCTCAAAATTTGTTACTAAAAATGCTCGGGACTACAAATACTACAATGTGGCAAATATAGCAAGTGGATACATATTACTTATGCGTCAATAAGCCCTGAACAGCTCAATGCACACAATACAGATTCTGTTCAGTAGAAGAGCAAAGCTATTCAGTGTTCTCAAAAAACAAAACGGCTCTCCTGCATACTTCCAGTAACCGACTTGGTGGATAATTCTGACGCAGAGGGTGAGATTAACCGGGAGCTCCAACTACGACTACGAGTTGAATTTGCAAGGGTACGAAGGCGCCATGAAAAAAATTGAAAACCAGGTTACAGACCTTAAAACTATCTGCAATAGTTTCAAACTAAAAAATAATATGCTTGAACAAAAAATAAATATATTGGAACAAGCGAAGCTAGAAAATACTTTAGACGTGTATGGAATGGAAGAAAAAGAGGGGGATCTTTCAGAAATAGGTAACAAATTGAGTGCAAAGTTAAATAAATTAATAACGAAGATAAGACAAATAACGAAGATGTGACAAAAATAGACAGGAAAAAAACCACAAACAGGACAGAAGCTGTCTTCTTTAACAATAGTATTACATATAAAAGAAAGAAAAAGAGCTCATTGGATAGAAGTTGGCATACCACAGCAATAAGTGCCAAAGACTTCGGAGGAAACAGTAATCAAAAGGTATTTATTAGAGAAGCACTAACACCTGCATTGTCTTATTTGCTATGGAAAACAAGACCTTAAAGTCACAAATATATGTAAAATTATATGTTGTAAGGGTGGAGCTGTATTGGCAAAAGGAGCAGAAGGGTTCGACCCTTCTGCTACAATGTTACAATGTTAATTCAGAACGAGACATATAAATGTTGATAAAAGATTACGTAAATAAATACCCACGTACAATATGCGTGTCGCTGTCGCCTACTGAATATTCAGAACATTATAGAATAGTTAAATCTATTTTTCACAATGAAAATAATATCAATCTGTAGGCCGATTCTACGAAAAAACTGCAACTGCACTGCAGCGCGGCGTGTTCAAAATGCGTATATTTTGACGTTTCGTTAAGCGATCTGACAGCAGCTTCATTTAGCGAAACGTCCAAATGTACGCATTTCGACACACGCCGCCCTGCCGCGGGCGATTCTACTAAAAAACTGCAACGAGTGCAGTTGCAGTTTTTTAGTAGAATCAGCCTACTATACGATACCTGAAAAGAGTTTTCATATTGCAAATGTGCCGGATAAAAAACCAGGGGGAGACTTTGTACAAAAGTCATCTGCATCACCTCTTTCTCACCTATTTCTACCGCCAAGCAGCTATATTTATAGCCCAGTGTTTTCAAGCCGCCCAAAGGCCACTGACTCAACCTAATGACTAATTTTACCCGAGGGAGACTTAGTAAAAAAGTCATCTGCGTGTGTACCTCTTTCTCACCTATTTCTACCGCCAAGCAGCTATATTTATATAGCTGTGTTCCGGTTTGAAGGGTGAGATATGGCAGAGAAATTACTGGGCACTGTGACGAAACAGCCTTAAGTCACAAAATTGGCAGCGCGCGAGTAACATCCCCGTGGTGTTTCGAGCGTCAATAGGCTGCGGTGACCGTTTACCAAATGCGGGTCGCATGCTTATTTGTGTACCAATCTAAATGTATAAAAAAAGTTATATTGCATGTAAACATTAAATCAATGATAAAAATTCTCACCAATCAATGATAAAAATCCTCACCGAACTGGAATTTATTTCAGCAAGTACTACATCAAAAACTCATCATGGTAATCACAGAAGCCAACATCACAAAACTACGCTAAAACTGAGAGTTACTTGAATACGATATGCATATAAATTACGCACCTAACAATAGAAAAGGAGGGGAATAATAATATACGCTCATAAAAGTATCAATTTTGTTCATTCCAGGGAAGTGATTACAGAATCGTTTGAGTATTTGATGGGTAACATTACTACGGGCAGTGATTATGTGTTTGGTGTTTGTGGCGTGTACAAGCATCCTAACTTAAGTAAATATAATTTTTTATCGGAGCTACAACGAATATCTATAACCAATACTGGTAAGTGAGACTGTGTACTTTTAGAGAACATGAACATTGACTTGAAAACCTCAAATGCTTGCACTAGAGAGTATAAAAAAATTTTTGACGAGCTCGGTGGCTCAGTCGTACATGACGCGACTATGTCACCAACGCTCGTGGATTCGATTTCCACACAAGGCAAACATTTGTGTGCATGAACATGTCTGTTTGTCTTGGTTAGGATGTTGTTAAGAGAGGTAGGGTGCATCAAAGCAGCTCGTCTGGGGAAGTACGAGTACCTCCACCTCACGGAAACGTGTGGGAATCGAACCCACGAGCGTTGGTGTTAAAGTCGCGTCATTCACTAATGCGCTACCGAGCTCATCGTTTAAAATCATAGCATTCCTAATATAAAAAAGAAATATGTCAATAGCACTCTATACATAATATAAGTATAATCACGACTTTCATTTTACAGACAAAATCGCGACACATGCATATACATACAGATAATTAAGATTCCTCTCTCATATCTGCCATCCGGTACAGACCGGGCACCGGTATCCGATTCGATAACCGAACCTTGGACAAATGCTATAGGTATTTCATTTTATAAAGCAGATAAAAGCCAAATCAAAGAGTAATTTGATACGGGAGAAAGATCATATATAAACGTTTTGGTAATTTCGTCTCTAAGCAGACGTCTACAGAGATGTCAAGTTCATTGTAGCTTAATTTTGTGTTATGAATATAATGATTTCAATAATGAACGCGTTTTGAATAAAAATAGTACAGAGAATGCCAAGCTTCGCAAGGAGGATGATGACAGGGTGCCTTTTAAGGGACAGATCTGAGGAGTTTCAACAGCGGAGATTAGCGGTGTCAGTTCCGTTCCAGCGACTCTTATGGGGGAACCTATTTTACATCTTTTTTACCGTTATAGTTTTTTGTATTCTCCTCTACATCCCAATTTATAATAAGGCTAATGATTCAAGGAGTAACAGTGAATTACCCCAAGCACAGGAGGTTTCAATAGCAGGTTGGTCAATTGATACAAATCGTGATGTAGGAGTATATGTACAACCAAATAATGATACAACAGTTCACGAGCCGAAAGAACTCTGTACAAAGGCTACCAGAGAGAAGAAAAACACCCTTCTTGTACTTATAATTGTCTACTCTTCCATTACTAACTTTGACCAGCGCAAAGCCATACGAGAAACATGGGGAGATCGCGTGACATATTACAAAATAAGCAAAATCTTCAGCACTATAAGAGATAAAAGTAGCTGGAAATTGGATAATCAATTGGCTAGGGTTTTGCAAATCAAACAAGCTACGAATGGTGACGAACTTGACAAAAGGCTAGAACATAATAACGATATACTACCAGAATTTTATATTAACAGTGAACTAGATAAGCATATTGAAGCGCACTACAATTACGAATCCTTGATGAATATGGGAAATGATTTAAAATTCATGCAGGATATTGATTCTAAATTCGAGGATGCTTCTATAGACAATGTAATGCCAGATTTTAAAGTTGTGTTCATGTTGGGTTTGCCAGCTAATGATAACGATATTGCTATTAAGACAAAAGTCGAAGAAGAGGTGGAGCGATATGGAGATGTTATACAGGAACTTTTTGTTGATACTTATAGTAATTTGACGATGAAATCTGTAATGATGTTGAAATGGATCACCAAGAATTGTAATGAGAGTGTCCGATATATTCTAAAAACTGATGACGACTCGTACATAAATGTGCCGAATTTGGTCGCTAATCTACAGCAACGTTCTAAGGAATATGACGATAAAATCGCTAAAGGCAACGTTCTAAGAAATGTGACGATAAACTCGCTTAAGCAAGATGAGCACTTACTCATGGGTTACTTATACAGCGGCGAGAAGCCTGTACGAAACTCCAGTAACAAATGGTACAGTCCAAGATATATGTATAGCGGTGATTTGTACCCCGACTTCCTATCCGGCACTGGCTACGTGTTATCTACACCCACTGCCCGGGCACTATATAAGGCTGCGCTTACTATGCCTTATTTTCATTTAGAAGACGTTTATATTACTGGTTTCTGCGCGCGTCGAGCTAAGCCGAGTATCGTGCCACGCTATGGATTTACGTACGAGATCTTGCGAGGAGACGATACGTGCTGTGCCCACAACTACGTGATAACACATAGAGTCAACCATTCTCAAATGAGAATTCTCCATCAGAGTTTGTTGACAGTAGTTTTGGCAGAAAGATGCGAAAGAGTCCGATTATTTCAAACCTCATTCACTCAATGGTTAAAATACTGGATTTATTATTTCTTTACTTGATACTCGAAAAATGTATCCTTGAAAAATCTTGTTTTTTTATATAATAAGCCCAACACAAATTTCTCGAAATATAGGGGGTTATCTATCTATCTATAACCTCACGCCAAATCCCTTGCGGGGTAGGCAGCGAGAACCGAGCGCCACGTGACTCGAATCTTACCTCAATAGCTTCTTTAATATTTATTGCTCTGTTCATTAACGCTCGCCGGTTTCTAGGGCTCCTGACATCAGCTTCTGTTTGAACACGACCGATTTGATCATGGTAGGTAAGTCTTGGCCTTCCTGGGCTCTTACATCCTGCCACTTTTACATTGTATATCTGCTACGTCATTATTTCATCCTGCATTCTTTCTACATGTTCGAACCAACAGAGCATGCCTTTTCTTATTTTAACACCGTCGCTCTCTTTCAGTTAAACTCTGCTCCTAACATCATCATTGCGAATACGATCTACAAGCATTACGCCACAAATTTTGCGCAACGCTCGCTTTTCAACCGCGTTTATCCTGCTTTCATGCTCTTTTAACGAGCTCGGTGGCGCAGTGGTGAAACGCGCTGTTACGCTACTTTGACACCAATGCTCGTGGGTTCGATTCCCATACAGTACAAACATTTGTGTGTATTTTACAAAAAAAAATGTATTTACGTATGTTTATCAGTTGTCTAGTACCCATAACACAAGCTTCGCTTACTTTGGGGCTAGGTGGCGCTGTGTAATTTGTCCGGCAATATTTATTTATTTATTATTTATTTCATGCTCTCTCTGCCATACCCAGCTCTGGCTTCCATAAGTAAGCGTTGCGACCGGCGCTGCATTGTGTATAGCGAGCTGTGCCTTCTGGATCAGGATTTTACTGCCAAGAAGTTTGTCCAACGCTCCATACACTACACTATTCCCAGCACTCACTCGTCTTTCCCCATCTGCTAAAAGCGCATCCAAGATATACAATCTCATCCACTTGTTCCAACACTTCATCATCTACCGTAATCCTTACATTGGTTCTGGTTTCTTCTCTTTCAAATACCATTATCTTTGTTTTATTCGCATTCAATAGTAAGCCTTTTTCCATCCATTCGTCGTTCATCATTGTGACCAGTGTTTGCAGTTCAAATGGCGTTTCTGCTAACAGGACGGCATCATCTGCATACAGCAGACAGTTCACCACTATATTGATGGTTAAAGTATCAAATTGCTGATTTGTACTGAACAATTGAAACCCATTCTTTCTAAGACCTCGTTTCTTTCTAACTCCTTGGGAGCTTTACTGGTGACCTCACTCACACGCAGGTACACAACAACCCTCTAGGGAGTAGTTGTTTGGCTGCGGTTTTCTATGAGGTGGAGGTATTTCCCCAGACGGGCTGCTTTGATGCACCATATCTCTCTTAAAACTTCCAGACCAAGACAAGCACACATGTTCATGCACACAAATGTTTGCCTTGTGCGGGAATCGAACCCACGAGCGTTGGTGTTAAAGTCGCGTCATTCACGAGTGAGCCACCGAGTCCGTCAAAATTGGGATTAGCACCGCGCTGTGTACAGCAAGCCGTCTTCTGCTGCCTAGATGTTTACCCAACGCTCCATTAATGCTGTTCCCTGCACTCGTCTTTCCACATCAGTGGTGCACCTTCCATCCCTGCTAAAAGCGCTTTATATACAATCTCATCCACTTGCTCCAACACTACATCATCAACCGTAATCCTCTTGTTCATACTGGTTTTTCTATTTGAAATACCATTATTTTGATTTTCTTCGCATTCAATAAGCCTTTCCTCACACAATCATCTTTCATTGTTGTAACTAGTGTTTGAAGTTCGGATGATGATTCTGCTATTAATACTGCGTCGTCTGCATAAAGCAAGCAGTTGACCACTGAGTCATCCATTCGCATTCTCACATGCATATTTCTTATTCTCTGAAGACAACTGTCCAGATACGGGGCTAATAGCCGAGGCGACAGCACGCATAGGGATGCATGCAGTCTGATACCAAAATTGATGGCTAACCAAAAGCTGCCGTCCACCCGCACGTATGCTGTACAATCCTCATAACTGGATTTCACTGTATGAAGCAAGTCACCGTCAACCCCAACATGCAACGTAATACAACTGGCATAACGTCATTCTGATAACACTTTTTTATTGTATACAACGCTGGGAGGCATACAAGCGAACGGCCCACCGGATGGAAAGCAGTTACCGTAGCCTATGAACACTCGCAATACGTATTATGTTGATATTGTTGATTGTAGGCACTTGGTGGAATTTTGAAGACATCGCGTTAATGTTAATACTTGCACTTGTACAGATTCCACTTCACAATTTTATTTAACAATTGTTTTTACCGACCGGTTTCGCCTTTACGGCATTATCAAGGTCAAACCATGACCATGATTAACGCGATGACTCGCAATACATTTTCAGTCGCGCGATGCTACACCCGCTGCTAACACAGCAACTCCTTAGGAGCTTACTGGTGACCTCACTCACAACAGGAACACAACAGCCCTCCAGAGTTGTAATTTGGCCGCGGTTTTCTGTGAGATGGAGGTACTTCCCCAGACGGTCTGCTTAGATGCGTGCTACTCGTACCTCTAAGCTCGTCTACTTGAGCAGTAGCCCTCTCTTTGTGTAACAATGACATATATACAAGTGAACAATTTATTTAGGAGCTGTCATACAATCACATGTATGATCATATGTAATCATCCTCATAAAACAATAAAGAGTTTTCTGTGTGTCATCCTGCGTAATATAACGTTTGTTTGTCTAAATGAGATATTTGTGCAGATATTTCTTTACCTACCTACCTCATGATACCAACGTTCGTTGGTTCGATTCCCACACAGGACAAACATTTGTGTGCACATCTGTTTGTCTTGGATTTTTAAAGAGAGGTAGGGCGCATCAAAGCAGCCCGTCTGGCGAAGTACCTCCACCTCACAGAAAACCGCAGCCTAATAACAATTCTCTGGAGGGTTGTTGTGTTCCTGTGTGTGAGCGAGGTCACCAGTAAGCTCCTAAGGAGTTGCTGTGTTAGTAGCAGAGGAGGCATCGCGCGAGTGATAATGTATTTATTACAAGCGTTCATATGCTACGGTAACCGCTTTACATCAAGTGGGACGTATGCTTGTAAGCCTTCCGACGTTGTATAAAAAAAATAATATAGACATTTTATTTGAGTAGAGATAGCCCAGTGGATAAAGAGTCAGTCAATTATCCAACGGTCCCTGGTTCGATATTTCGCATGTACCGCTGTACGCAATTTGTAAATAAATAAGAAAAAAAACTTTCTTTTTCTCATGCGTTGTTGGTTCAGGCATATACAAAGAATGCAGGAAGAAACAGATATACTACGTGAAACAAGAAGGATATAGGGGCTGAGGAAGGTCAAGACTTACCATGACCAACTTTAATCGTGTTTTGTCAGAAGGTGACTTCAGGAGCCCTACCGGCGTGCGTGCGTGAGAAGAGCTATGAATATTAGAGAAGCGAGTGAGATTTTTTTTTTTTTTTTATTTATTAAGGAAAACAAACAGTGACAAATTACACAATAGGTTAAATGTATGAACTAAATTAATATATATAAATTTGACACCAACATCGTCTTCCACATGTTACTATGACACATTTCAACTATGTAAAAAATGATTCTAAGCTATGCGTGAAAAGGCAGAATGAATTACAATAGAAAGAAAGAGATGTGTTATGACCAAGTTATGTGGCGCTCGGTTCTCTGCCTACCCCGCAAGGGATCTGGGGTGAAGATCTACCGTAATCTCATTTCTGCAGCATTCATCATACTTTCATGCTTCATTTGCCGTACCCACTCCACTTGGATGCTCCGTTGATAGTTTTTTAGGGTTCCGTACCCAAAGGGTAAAACGGAACCCTATTACTGAGGCTCCGCTGTCCGTCCGTCCGTCCGTCCGTCCGTCCGTCCGTCTGTCACCAGGCTGTATCTCGTGAACCGTGATAGTTAGACAGTTGAAATTTTCACAGATGATGTATTTCTGTTGCCGCTATAACAACAAATACTAAAAAATAGAATAAAATAAATATTTAAGGGGGCTCCCATACAACAAACGTGATTTTTTTTGCTGTTTTTATAGATAATGGTACGGAACCCTTCGTGCGCGAGTCCGACTCGCACTTGGCCGATTTTTTTTATTATACGAGTAATATAGCATTCCATAACAGTGACGATATTAAAATTATTCGCATAATAGATTAACATAGTCGTCTAAATGCATAATAATTTTATTGGTATAATTATAAATTCTCAACTAACGCTCAATGCATTTGTTCGACAAGTTAATTATTATATATATACGAGTACCTATAATAACACTACTGCTAATAATCTGAAAACACAAACACTAATAACTTATATGTAATAAGAATACAGAATTAATTAATTTAAAATGAAGAATGGAAAAGATTGATTTACATTATTGATTATATTATAATAATAATAATAATTATAAAAAAAATTAAACATTGTACATATTTTTGATATCACGTTTAAAAACCCTTTATTTTGCTACTCTAATCGATAGGTTTCTTTATCGGATTTTTATTTTCAGTTAAATTCACTGTATGGTTTACGTAATCCGCGAAATCATTTTCATTGGGAAGAAATACCCGAGATAAGGATTCTAATGATACCTCACACACCTAAATCGGTTAAAGCTTTTTAATGTTATGAATTTTAATAAAAAACTCACAAATATACACCGACTTATTTTTATCTTTAAAAATTTTAAGTGTCAAAATAAAATAGTCGTAATAATAAAACATAAACAAGGCAAATCCTAAAATCCTTGAGTTGCAAAACCTTAACGCAGAGATATGGAGTAATAAAGGTACTCCGTATGTAAACGACCACCTAATTACGTTATCTGTGACAGAATTAAGCTCCTGACCCACGAATTCACACTTAAGCGTTCCTTACCGTACCGCTACTCACACGTTCCCCCTGAAATAAAAATGACGCACACAACTTCACACACACAGCTAAGTCCTTTTCGACGCAAAGAAATACCATATTTAGCGTGTGGGTAGTGTGTGTAGATAAAAAAAAACATCTGTATAATTAGCAATTTGATTATTAATTTCATGAATAATAAATACGAACGCGTAGAACGAACAGAAAAATATCAATGTAGTTACCACTTATTGAGTATTTTATGTCCAGAACCAAATTAAGATTTTTTTAAAAGAGTTATTCGTACGAGTATTACACGTGTTTTATACGAGTACTTCTTCTATTTTACAGATAAAATGGCACTGGAAAAATATTGCATAAAAAATGAACCATATGAGTACGATCTCGAAGATATTTACGATGAGACAAGTAACGAGTAGGTCGGTAACGAAAAAAATTGCATTAATCATATATTTAGTTATCCAAACAAAAGTTGCAAATAAATGCTCGGTTTGTTACTTGGGGTTACTGTTAACAAAGGTTTTAATTACATTGAACACATAAAGCAGGTTGGAGAAAAAGCCAAAAAGAACTTTTATGCGTTAACTCGAATTTCCACCTCGACGTGGTGCTTAACTTTTAAAATGTTAAAAATTATTTAGGCAGCCACATATTTAGGATGTATTATTACGTACGGTTCACCTGCATGGGCTAATAGGGCTACCATAGGTGCTGCGCGTCGTAAGTTGCTGCAAAGTCAGCGTCTCGCTTTAATATTTTTATGTAAATCGTATGGAACTGTGAGCACCGAGGCACTACCAGTGCTGGCAGGCGTGTTACCAGTTGACTTGGAAATACAACGACGCGCTTCAATGTACTACACCTCTAAAAACATGCACACTGATTTTCTAAAACACCGCGATCATAACAAAATACTTAGACTGTTCAAATCAATTGACGAGGTACTTGAAATTTTCTGTCTGAATGGCAAGAAAGATGGGAAACTTCTACTAAAAGACGCCACTTGTATCTGTTCTTTCAATCAGTGCGAGACAGATTAAGTAAAGAGTGGTTTGAAGTGATCATCCTATTGCGCAATTTTTAACAGGGCATGAAAATTTTCCATGTCGAAGCTCTTTTCGTTTAGACTCGTGACATCGCCTTTATGGGAGTGTTCTACGACCAATCACGAATTCGAGCAAACAGCACATCATGTTCTCTGGGAGTGTGACCTCTGGCATCGGGAGCAGGACGATATGTTAAATTCCTTACGTGTCACATCCGGGGTAGTATACTATTCTGATTTTGTGGCAACAAGGGAGAATTACCAGGCATTTAGGCGGTTCTGCAATCTATATTATTGGAATCGATGTGTTAGGTAACAACTCACAGTTTAGGTCCCAATAGTGAATAACTAGATATTTGATAAACCGTGGTGCACGACTGTTGAGCTTCACTTGACTAGCCATCTCTTTGAGGTTTTTATATGCCTTATTTGTCATATTGCTGTCTCTCACTTTGCCAAGAGGGGAAGTCAATTCCAAAACTTCCTTCTCCTACAAATTTCTTCTCATTAAATTCGTTGTGAGTTCCAAGGCAGCTGTAGTTTAACCCCCGGGACAGCAATGAATTTCACTGTTCATTGCCTTTTTGGTGGTCGCCGATGTTAATTCTGGCTACACAGGAGACACAGTGGTGGGTATGAGTGGTGGGCCTGTCCCGTTATCCAAACAAAAAAAACAGCAGTAAATATCAGCAATGAATTGAAACTAAACGTAGCTTTAGAAAATAGTGATATAGATAACTTTGGTTTAGCTAAACAAATTTTAGAATGTCCTGAACATAAAACCAAAATTAGAAGTAATGATGTGTACGATTATAATAACTTTGAAATAGAAACTGAAAAAAATGTTAGGAATATTATATAGTGGTAATGGAAAAATAAGGCTTAATAATGAAATAATTAATAAACGAACGGTGATAAGTAGGACTATTGATATAACACATAAAAGAATTGGTTTTATGACGAAAGAGACGAACCCTTTAAAATCAGTTTTTGAATACGCTACAGATGGGTCATTATGTTTAAGAAAAAGAAATTACTTGGACTTGTCGAGCGTTACTTTGGATTATGAGAATAATTTATGGAGACAGCTTCGACGAGCTCGGTAGCTCAGTCGTGAATGATGCGACTTTGACACCAATACTCGTGGGTTCGATTCCCACACAAGGCAAACATTTGTGTGCATGAACATGGCTGCTTTTGGTCTGGATGTTTTAAGAGAGGTAGGGCGCATTAAAGCAGCCCGTCTGGGGAAGTACCTCCACCTCACAAAAACCTCAGCCAAATAACAACTCCCTAGAGGGTTGTTGTGTTGCTGTGTATGAGTGAGGTCACCAGTAGGCTCCTAAGGAGTTGCTGTGTAAGCAGCAGAGGAGGCATCGCGCGAGTGATACTTAATACGAGTATACGAGTATTACAAGTGTTAATAGGCTACGGTAACTGCTTTACATCAGGTGGGCCGTATGCTTGAATGCCTCCCGACGTTGTATAAAAAAAGGAAAAAAGGCAGTCATTGAATGAAGATTTCGACATGTAAGTATTAATGTATTTTCTAGCATTTTATTAGTATTATTTACTAGTATAGAGAATGGTTCAACTAATCATCTAAGATTTTTTTTTATTTTTTATACTCAGGATTTTGAAGGTTGCTTGAAAATTACGAGTTATAGTTACCACTATTCCTAGACATTCTGGGAAAGCCGTGACAAGATGTTCATTTCTAGCCTTGTACTTCACGGAAATACTTTTGCTGGAACCGCATACTATGCAACATTTTGATTCTAATATGTGTGAAAAATTCCCTGATTGTAACTTTACAACTCCTCTACATCTAACATAAACAATAATAACACGGTATGTGACATTGTTAGCTCCATAAAATATGATTTAAACATACATTGAAGAGAACAAAACAAAAATTTACGACGTAAAAATTATATGGCAGTTTTATAGTAGCCCTGGTATCATTATCTGTCTCATTGTTTTAACACCGCAGCTATACGTTAATAGCCCGCTATACCACGTTCGTTTATCGTCGAAGTTCATAATTGTTAAGTCCTTCTATATCTATAACTTTACGCCAAATCCCTTACGGGATAAGCAGAGCAAACCGAGCGCCAAATGACTGGATCCTTTCAAACCCCATTCGCTTCTTTAACATTAATTGCTCTTCTCATGCACACTCGCCGGTTTTTAAGGCTCTTGACATCACGGGTATCTGATGGAACACGATCAATTTAGTAATGGTAGGTAAGTTAGTTAAATGTTAGTAGAAGATATATTTTGTTCACGATATTTGGACGCTATTGCTTATTCATTGACTTGACTTAAATCATTATCAATATTAGCAACTGCTGTATTAGTATCAGTAGAAGGCAAATTTCCTTCATTTATTACGTTTTCGTTATTTATACCGAGTGCAGTGTGGTTACCGTAGTGTGCAGACAGACAGTTCACTCCGACTTTCGCGGAGGAAACGCAGTGTCGTTGCGTCGACGCAACGTTTTGTCTGCGATGTGGGCCGGCCGCTAGTTTGTGGTATCGCCGGTGGTTGCGTTTCACTCACGCGATAATAACGTCAAAGTGTGGTCCGTGTGAATTCTACTATTTATTTTCATACAAATTAGCGCCCACGCACGTGTTTGGTTGTTGCGTGGTTGTGGTACGTATGAAACAAGCCTAATAAAAATGCGACAATTTAAAAGAAACAACAAGGAGACAATCGTTTGCTTACAAAATCTGTATTAACAATAATCTGCACGTGTAAAGACAAAATTAAATGTATTCATTTGAATATGTTACATTGATAACATTAATTCGCGTATTTACTTTTCACCGTTATTAACATTTGAAAAATTTAAATATTTATCAAACAATGCAAATAAGCTCATTGATATTAGGGTTTAGTATGAAATTGCCGATGTACTGAAAAACTAAAACTCGTTTTTTCTATCTTTTTTTTATACTATTTCGGGAGGCATACAAGCATACGGCCCACCTGATATAAAGCAGGTACCGTAGCCTATTAACGCTTGCCATATATTAAATATCACTTGCGCGATGCCCCCTCTGCTGCTTACACAGCAACTCCTTGGGAGATTATTGGTGACCTCACTCACACGCAGGAACACAACAACCCTCTAGGGAGTTCTTATTTGGCTGCGGTTTTCTGTGAGGTGGAGGTACTTCCCTAAGACCGGCTGCTTTGATGCGCCATGTGATTATTTGTCTTGTGTGGGAATCAAACTCACGAGCGTTGGTGTCAAAGTCACGTCATTCACCAACGTTTCACCAGTAAGCTCCTAAGGAGTTGCTGTGTTAGCAACAGAGGAGGCATCGCGCGAGCGATACTTCATGTCTTACAAGCGTCAATAGGCTACGGTAACTGCTTTACATCAGGTAGGCTGTTTGCTTGTATACCTTCCGACGTTGTATAAAAAAATGTTCCCAATCACTAAAGGCCTTACCGAAGTACATGATATATATATGCCTGAATTGCTCGTTTGAAGTAAAACCATCTACTTCTATTTCGCAAACGTATATCGCCTTTGAGGTGCCCTATGGTTGTCTGGAATAGATTCCATATGGAATAAGTCATGTGTCTACATTCTGTAATGACCCTTATTTGACACCAAAGTTTTCTATAATGACATCGACAAGCGTCGGAACTCTATTCCCTTACATGTAAGAATGAATGAAAAAAAATGTGTGCGTGTACTTATGTACGTACGTGAGAAGTGGCATCATTAAACATGGTTGTTGTAAGTACTTAATAATATATCCTTTGAAAGCGCAATATTGACAACTGCCTAGGGTTGTCCTTAGCGTTATCTCCTACTCCTTAGTCCAATTTTGACGAACTCGGAGGCGCAGTGGTTAATAACGTTACTGGGACACCACCGCTCGTGGTTTTAATTCCTATACAGGACAAACATTTGTGTGCATGAACATATCTGTTTCTATTGGTCTAGGTATTTTTCTGTTAGGGTACCTCCACCTCACAGAAAACTGCAGTCGAAAAATGAATGATATATATGTATGTTACTATACTTCTACAAATATTACATAATTCGTTTATATATTTAGGCGTCATTTTACGTAACTCAAATTTGCAGGCAATTTAGTCTAAACTCCTCTTAGTGCTTCCGCGACCAATTAATTCATGACACCCACAACTGTATTTGCTATGCTATACTAGATGCATGCCGACTCTGCAGTAGCTGCTTAGGTGGCCATATCTGGAACAGAATTTTCCGACCATCTGGAAAAGAGATTGCGTGCACTCGCTACTTTTGCTGCCCTGGTCGTCTCTGCGACACATTATAATCGCGCAGCCCATATGATTGCAATTTCGATCATATGATTGCAATTTCGATAGAAGACAGCGGTGCCAGACCCGATCGAATGCCTTCGCCATATCTGACAGCTGACAGCCAATGCCTCACCTTGACTCTCTATCGCTAAAACTCAGCGGTGTGTAAGATACACTAGACTAGATGAATGATCACCAGTCGAGCGACCGTGACGGAAACCGTATTGTCGATAGCTGATCAAGTCGTGATCTTCTAGGTATGCTAGAAGTCGTGAGTTTATCACACGCTTCATGACCTTGCACAGAAGGGAGGTACATACATACATAAATATCGTCTCTCCACGAGACATCCTCAGAATTTGTTAGATCTTAGAATAATATGCTAGGATCATAGAATACGAGGTATTTATCAAATTGCCTGTTTATAATTACTAATATACTGTATACCTTGGCAATTTGCCATTTCCTGTGTGATCCCGCACTCAAAGGTTACTGTTAGAGATGTTTTTCAGAGATAGCCTCGTCTTTGTGAAAATTAGCGTCTAAGTTTATTGTGCGTTTTTGTTACTCATCTATTTTTGTACAATAGATATTTCAATAACAACCACTATATTTAGGAGATTAGTAAGTTCAGTACAGAAATCGTACGTTTATAAAATTGTTATGGCTTTAGATTCTTTCGTACATTATAGACTATATATCCTAAAATACATACAATAGTAATTCATACTCGTTCATAGATAACGTATTAACAGATCTAAAAGAAATATTTTAAGTGTTGATGTAAATCGCAGATAAGTAGCCAGATGACGGTGCCGGAATATGATGTGATTTTTTATTATTAAACACTAGCTATCCGCCCCGGCTTCGCACGGATGATATGATCACTATCAAACTTCACAAGGTCACCTGCTGGACTAACCTGAAGATTCACTGAAAATTTCATCAAAATCTGCCCAGCCGTTTTTGAGTCTATAGAGGACATATAGACAAACATTCATTTTTATATATATAGACTAGCTATCCGCCCCGGCTTCGCACGGGTGATATGATCGCTACCAAACTTCACAGGACCACCTGCTGGGCTAACCTGAAGATTCACTGAAAATTTAATAGTAATAAACCACGACGATATATCCTTATGAAAAGTCTTTAGACAACTATCTTTACATAAATTTCGTAGCATATTTAAATTTTGATTACATATGTAAACATTTTATGGTTGTAGTTTAAAGAAAGTTATCTTCATCAATTGCGCGAAAGACAATTGGACAACGAAAGGTATTAAGGTGTCTAGTTCCTTGTCACGATTTTGTCAGCAATTCTTGTATGTATATAAAAGTATTTCGTGTATCACGATAAAAGATAAGAATCATTTATTTGCCATTAGACCCTTACGGGCACTTAGACACGTCTTACACTCTTTAAATTAAATCATATTGTATCTTCATATTTTTTTTTTTTTTACTTTTAATCCCTTTTTTAATCTACCAGCATTTCGGAAATGACCATTGACGAAGAAGAAATGCCAAAAGAAACTTGCCAATATGAGTCTTTTATTTTCATCGTTAAAATACGAGTATATTACAATAAATATATGTGAGTGTACATATAGTGAAATCAAAGGGTACAATTAAAAATATATTAATACATGTGCTGAATCATTTCAAACATCTCTATCAGTTAAATATTCAACGATTCTATAATAACCCTTCTTGCGCAGAGTATTTTTGATGTACCTTTTGAACATATTCTCAGGCAAGGACAGAACTCTTTCAGGTAATTTATTATAGAATCGAATACAATTTACAATAAAAGATCTACTAGTCTTAGCAAGTCGATGTACAGGCATACGCAATCTATTCTTACTTCTAAGATTTTCACTAAATTTAGAAAATTACTCTATATTTTTACGAGCATACATTATACTCTCATAAATATACTGAGAGGTAACCGTGAGGATATTTATTTCTTTAAATAGTTCTCTAAGAGATTCCCTGGAGCCCATGTTATAAATAGAGCGGATGGCTCTCTTTTGTAATATGAAAATAGTTTCAATGTCAGCCGCCCCACAACAGTATATCATACGACATAATGCTATGAAAGTAGATGAAATAGACTAAGCGCGCAGTAGCCACATCCGTCAATTGTCTAATTCTCCTAACCGCATATGCGGCGGAGCTGAGCTTACTGGTCAGTTTTTTTATGTGGGCTCCCCACTGCAATTTGGAGTCTATTGTAATTCCAAAAAATACAGTATCATTAATAAATTCTAGTACATTATTGTTAATGAAAACTTCTGTATTGGCAGAAGGCATATTTGGTAGACTAAATTTTATATATTTGGTTTTGGTTGAATTTAATAAAAGATTATTACATGTAAACGAATTTAGAATGGCAGATAGAACACTATTTACATTGTCAATATTTTCGCACCGGCGAGTAACATTAAAAATTAAAGAAGTATCATCAGCAAACAGTAGTATATCCGCCATTTTCTGCACTATGTAGGGCAGATCATTCACATATACTAAAAATAAAAATAAAGAGGGGCCCATTATAGAGCCCTTGGCACCCCAATATTAACATTGCTGCCTTTAGATTTGACCCCATTTATATCAACAGTCTGTATTCTGTTACTTAAATAAGTTGCAATCAAATTATAAGCTTTACTTCTAACTCCATAATGGCACAGCTTGAGCAATAATGTCCAATGGTCGACACAATTAAAAGCTATGGAGAGATCACAGAAGACCCCAATTGCGTCCTGGGATCTCTCCCATGCGCTAAGAACATGCTTGACCAATGCTACTCCTGCATCTGTAGTGGATTTACCTGCTGTAAATCCGTATTGTGAATTATGAAAAATTTCATTGGTCTTAAAATAGAGTTGCAATTGGTCAAGCATTATCTTTTCAAATACTTTACTCAATACTGGCAAAGTATTTATATAGCTGGCTATATAAATACTTTGCCAGTATCCAGGTCTGCCTGTTTATTGATAACAGTACTTTTAGAATTTTTATGTTTAATACTTTCTTTTTGTTCCCTAATATTTAGTTTTAAACCTTTATCTATTGTGTGTAAATTTTTTATATGTATTAGTGGGGGATAAATTATGTCTGTTGTCTATGAGATGTTCGGCAAAGTCTAACGTTTCTGGGCGATCTGGGCGAAAATATGACTATTTAAACATACAACTTCTAAAATATTATATATATATATATATTCTCTCTGCCAACCCCGTAAGGGATTTGGCGTGAAGTTATAGATAGATAGATATAACTTCTAAAGTAAACAGAAGAAAATATGCATTTAAAAAAATATAGACACAGCTGATGCGAAAGGAATTAGCAAATAACATACTTATCAACTTTAATGGAAAAAAATGAGTGACTGATTGGAATTTTCTTTGTTAAAACATTTTACTTCTTTGATACCATATGTAAATAGCTGAATACATCAAGTTAATATAAAATAATAACAATAAATTGCCAAGAAATTATATATTAGTCAAAGACTAGTCGAAATAGGTGTATCACAAGGCTCATTATTTGGCCCAAAACTCTTTATAGTTTATGATTGTGATTGCAGCTATATTTAAAGTAAAAATTGCTTATCGACGACTGAAATTTATATCGATTATTTTCTGTTTATATCGTTTATACTTTCTTTTTGTTATGAGACAAAGACTTTACTGATATACAATATTTTCCTTGTACCTACAAATAATGTAAACTACATTTCATAGTTCATGCGGTTAGCGTAAGTTATCCCATCTCATCGAATACGCATAATATTTCCCCCTATTGTAACTATAGTAAAGTCACAACCTGAAAAAAGAAAAACAATTTGAGAAAAAATAATTTATCATTTTTAATTAGGTTAGCTACATAAGTGAAGTTCGTAAATTTATTCACACCCAAAGCTTTAAAACTTTATACTTTATAATCTAATGCTGCAGCTACGAGTATATTAATGCTATAAATAAATTTTGTTAAGCTTTAGTATAAAATAGGAATCCTCAATATTAATTCATATTTGGCGAAGATATCTCGTAACATATAGGTATAGAATATACGATTACAATTGCGCACCTCCACCTTTTTAAAGACGGTTGAATTTTGGGTTAATTCACGCTCTCGGGAACTCAGGACTTAAACTATCTCCATTTTTTTATCATTGCAACAGCCCAACTGCTGCTGTGACATAATTATGAATTTTATAGCTGTACGATATTGTTTATCTCTCGACTGTTCACATTCTTGGAGCCCAAGTGATCTACATTCTACTCTAAACAAATGTAATAAATTTGACATATTTAACTGTTATCGAGATTATTAAAAAGGGCTAGTGCGCACAATACTTAGTGAATTAAAAAACCGTCAAGTCAAGAGCCCGACTCGCACACCAAGGGCTCCGTAAAAAAAATGATTCGCAAATTATTTTCTTTTTCTTTTACTTGTGCTACATGACATTGCTTCTTACCAAATTACATGATTGTAGGTCAACGGGAAGTACTAAATAGGTTTTGATTCCGTTGCGAGTTTCAGAATATGCGCATAAATATAAATATCTTGGAGAAAAATACTGTTACCTACAACTTTTTAAATTTAATTAAATCAAACAATTTGCATCATATTTTTACAGAGCCAACAAGAGTAACTGCTACAAGTGCTACATGTATTGATAATATATTTAGCAATGTAAAACCTTCATATCAATCTATAATTAATAAAGTTCAGTCAGACCATTCAGGTCAATTGGTTTCATTTCCAAATTCTTCAAAAATACAAAGAAAGCAAATAAATTATATACCATTTAGTAAAAGCCGCTTAGTAAGATTTAAGTCTAATATAGCAGAAAAAATTGTATTGTTGCCCTATCACGGTACTCCGGACCACTTGTACAGTTCATTATTTAGCTTAATTACTAGTGAATTTAATGCAATCTTTACTCCAAAACAACTGTCTGTAAGTGACCGTATGACATTCAGTGATTGGGCAACTCCTGGTATTTACAAAAGTCGGAATAAATTGTATGAACTTTATGAAGAAAGGACCTGTAATCACAATCCGACTTTTCAAGAACGTGTAAAAAATTATGCTAAAATATTTAAACGAGCCTGTTCCAATGCTAAGTCTATATATTTAAGAAATAAAATTAATGGTTCAACAAATATTATTAAATCTGTTTGGAATATGATAAATAATGAGACGGGTAGAGCGAAAGTACGTAGTCGAGACTTTCAGTTAAAGATAAATGATATAGATATCAAAAATGATGTAGAAATTGCGACTGAGTTTGAAAAATATTTTTCTAACATTCCTCTTATTACTACGAGAAATCTTAGGTCTTCTTCTATAGCTGCTGAACTCGTTCTCAAACAGAGCGTGGTAGAATGCGACACAATATTTGAATTTTCAGCTGTAAGCCCAAAAGATGTTTTGAACGCTTTTAAATCAATAAATATGAAAAACACTAAAGATCTGTGGGGTCTATCTGTCAAAACCATATCTTCTATTATTATTTCAATCGCTCCACATTTAGCTACAATTTTCAATTGTTGTGTGGCATCTGGTGTATTTCCTGACTTGATGAAACATAGTAAAATCATTCCATTATTTAAATCTGGTGATAGTTCGGACCCTTCGAATTTTTGACCTGTTTCCATACTGCCCATTCTCAGTAAAATTTTTGAAAAACTAATGCTTAGCCAGTTGCTCAGACATTTTAATACACATAATTTGCTTCATAGGAGACAGTTCGGATTTACGAGAGGTTGTTCAACTATAGACGCAGGGATTCATTTGCTTAAAAGTATATTCGCGGCATGGGAAGGTTCGCAAGATGCTTTGGGAATTTTCTGTGATCTGTCTAAAGCGTTTGACTGCGTGCACCATGACGCTCTTGTCAGAAAATTACACCACTACGGTATCAGGAACAAGGTTCTCGAACTTCTGTCTTCTTATCTGGGCAATAGGATACAGAAGGTCGATGTTAATGGTAAAAGATCTTCGGGGTCCCCTGTAGTCATGGGAGTCCCACAGGGGTCAATTCTAGGCCCATTCTTATTTTTAGTATATATAAATGACTTACCTTATTATGTAAAGGATAAACATGAGATTGTATTGTTTGCGGATGATACCTCTTTGACATTCAAAATTAATAGACAGTTAGGTAATTATGACGAAGTTAACGATGCTCTCTCTAAAGTTATGCATTGGTTTAATGTTAATAATCTGCTTTTAAATGATAAAAAGACTAAAGTAATTAAGTTCTCAACACCTAATGTAAGACAGGTGACTACCAATGTACATGTTAATGGAACTAATTTAGCCCCTGTGGAGACAACTGTGTTCTTGGGTATAACAATTGACTCCAAACTACAATGGGGCCCACAAATTGAAAAATTATCAGGTAAACTAAGTTCTGCAGCCTATGCAGTGAAAACTATTAGACGGCTCACTGATGTTGATACGGCTAGAATAGTTTATTTCAGCTACTTTCATAGTATTATGTCATACGGAATTCTTCTTTGGGGTAACTCCGCGGACATTAACACCATCTTTTTATTGCAAAAGAGAGCCATAAGAGCTATCTACAAACTTGGTCCCCGTGAGAGCCTTAGAGAAAAATTCAAAGAAATAAATATTCTAACAGTCGCATCGCAATATATCTATGAAAATCTTTTGTATGTCCATAAAAACATAGACTCATTTTGTAAAAAGAGTGATACTCATAACATAAATACTAGATATAAGCATAATCTTGTGTTACATGCAAGCCGTCTCCACAAAATAAGTAATTCTTTTATGGGGCAATGTATACGGTTCTATAACAAACTTCCCAGCAATATAAGAGACTTGTCAATAAACAAGTTTAAAACTACTATTAAAACCAAATTGTGTAGCAGGGCATATTATAAAGTATCTGACTATATTAATGATAAAAATGCCTGGGATTGAGTCGGTCCAATTATAATGTAATTAATAAATTATGTAAATTTGTTTGGATACCAAAAGAGGGATGCCTGAGTTTTTTGGCAGTATTTTTATCAGTGCTCACCTAGTCATGAACTGCACGGTAGGGAAAAAAATTGTGACGATTCCAAACAAATGTAGCCATTTTTACGGAATAAAAAGATTTTGCCTTTGACTTTGACTTTGAAAATGGCCGTATTTTGATTGCGTCTACTTGGAAGTTTGTAGACATAATTATTTGATATTAATTTCAACTAGATAGCATCACCCGTCCCTGAGAAACGGGGGTCTTGACAGACAGAAAGACAGACGGACAACAAAGTGATCCTATAAGGGTTCCGATTTTCCTTTTTAGATCCTTAAACGTCCAAAATCCAAAACATTATGGAAGCCCGTGGGCGCCTTGCAGTCGTGACAAAACTAATTAAGGGTAAAAAATTGTGTTTGATTTAAAAAATCGATGAGGTAGATTAACATACGCTTGTTTCACGGATAATAAGCACTACTGTTGTTCAATAATCTAATCAAGGCTTTGTAAACAGCAATGTATAGCATCATAATTGTTGTCATTTATGAAGTCATATAAATTTGATAAGATAACATTGGTTCTGAATGTCAGGTAAAATATTTAGTAAGTTGATTCTGTTTAAACCAAAGGCTTAAATTGCCTTCCATCATGATATATGAAGATGACACGTACACCTTTGTGATGATAGTAGAATGATGGAAGGAATTAAAAAGAAACTGGACGCCGTCACGGGGCTTCCGGCAGATGTGAAACATCTTAATGAATATTCAAAATTTTAATAAATAAAAATCAAAAACCATCGGATAGACAGCGTATGCAGAGAAGCAACGGAGTGTCAAGTATGCGCACGCACACACGCAAAGGAGTCAAGAGTGGCGGCGTATAAGGGGCGTGACCGCATAAGGGAGCGTCATACCATTTTCCGTCACGGCATACGGTTCGATTTTCTAGCCAAAGCGCACCAATAGATGTTTCACATCAAAAATTAAAAGATTACCCGAATCTTGCAAACAAACTTTACACTTATTATTAACTATACAGTGAAAACATGTAGAAAGAATGCAAGATGAAAGAATGAGGAAACAGATATATAATGATACAGATATACAACATTTATAATAAGTTGCCGGAAACAGTTCTCTCCTTTCCTGACAATGTATTCAAAAAGCACATTAAAAATACTCTCTGTAGAAGGGCTTATTATAGAATTGATGAATATATAACTGACAAAGATGTCTGGAAATAATTCAGCACAGACTACCTGTTCTTAATAATCTTTAATTTTACCATTTGATATCATTATTGTACCAATATGCTTATGTATTTTTTGTTTTTGTAATATCAATTGACAATTTTAAAAGAGACCTATATTGGCAAGTTTCTTTCGGCATTTCTTCTTAGCCAGTGGTCATTTCCGAAATGCTAGTAGATAAAAAAAAGGAAAAAGTAAAAAGAGAATTAAATAAGATACAATAAGATTATATTTCAAAATCTGTAAGACGTGTCTAAGTGCCCGCGAGGGCCCAATGGCAAATAAAGAATTTTTATCTTTTTTTTTATCTGTAAGCCTTCAGAACCCGTTATATAGCTTTTCCCATACATTTCGCGGTCATATATGACCACACGGGTTTGCGAAAGTGGAAGGATGTAGAAGCCGAGGAAGGCCAAGACTAACCTACCATGACCAAATTGGTCGTGTTTTATCAGAAGGTGATGTCAGGAGCCTCAGGAACCGGCGAGCGGGCATGCAAAGAGCTTTGAATGTGAAAGAAGCGAGTGAAGCGTGTAAGGACCGCGTCTTATGGCGCTCGGTTCTCCCAGCCGCAAGGGACCTGGCGTGAAGATATACATACATACAGTGAAAAAGTTAGAGAATCCAAGCATGTACCACTAAATTCTTACTCGGCGGTGACGGAAAACATTGTGAGGAAACCCGTACATCCAAGTAATTGTATTTCGATAGACGTGTGACCTAACCCAAGAAAGGTTTGATTTTCCCTTTGGGTTGTGTAGGTCTGACGGTAATCGCTCCATTTCAAAATCAGTATCTTCGCCAAATCTTTAGGCTTTTTTTTTTAATGTGCAAAATCGTTGCTCATTGATGACTCAGCGCTATTGGTTTACGCTGTGCCATCAACTGCTAATTATTAAGGATGGGTGAAAGATGATTTATTTATTTAAGTTTTGTTGAAATCTTTTAATAGGCTTATTATGGAATGAATGTGTTTTAAGTAGGTGCCAATGGTAGATTCTTTCTTGATGACATTTTGTAAATTGTATGGATCTATGTTGAAAATTGAACTAATTATTTCATGGTCTAGTCTGGTTGTTGAGGCTTAGGTAGCGGAATCAGTCAATCCTAATGGATTGGGAGATGGGATAACGTTAAGAAGAAAAGTGAAAAAGTTAAGAGAATCAGGGAACATTAAAGCAGAGAGCAAGTGATAATTACAAATGTACGTATATACCTAACTAGCTTTTGCCCGCGGCTTCGCCCGCGTAGGTTTTGGAATTTCGGCAGTTTTACTTATCAGGAACTCCGTTCCTACATGAAATCTATATGTCTGTGTGTTTGTCTGTCGCTTTTTTTCGAATATTCGAAATTTGACTTCAGATTCGGATTCAGCGTAAAAAAGTAGAATAGGAATGTTCAGGAACACCGTTCCTATCTCTTGAGGAACATAGTCAAAATGGCCGACTAATTTAAAAATAAATAATTTTGAATTGTTATATAATTGACGAGCCAGGTGTTCCTCTGACAATGCAAGTTTGCGCATTCTCCACTGCTTTTTATTTTCCTTCTTATTTTTAAATACAGTCGACATTAAATATTTAGTAAAAGTACCAAATATCCTTATTTGTGTAGTAATGAAGATATATCAGGATCTGTTCAGTTTTTTAACTATTTGATACTGACTGTATACACTCAAAGCACCTCTTTATACACAACATAGCCTATTTTAAAAACATAAAAGTTTCAAGTCACTAACTTGAAAAAATATCTGCCTGGGTTGAAATTCAAAAAATCCTTTCTTATCTCTCATATATGCATTACAAAAGGAACCTCTTGATGAGTCAGTGAATTAGTCCATTTCTATTCATATACGAGTATTAGCGTCTCGTCCAAACACAATTTCAACCCCCCTTTTCATCTCGCCTCATCTCGCTAAGGGTGGAATTTTGAAAAACCCTGAAATGACTTTTTTGACATCTTGATTGAAAGTCTATTTACAAAGTCTACTTTAAAAATATATTTTTTAAAGATTTATCTTTTAATTCAAGAAACTCCCATTACATTACACCCTTTAAGGGATGGAATTTTTGAAAACGCTGAAATCACTGTTTTTGGATTTTAATAGAGAGTATCTGTATAAAGTTTCAAGTCACTAACTGCAAGAAATATTTCCACTCCATAAAAACTGTCAACCCGCTTTTCAGCCCTGTTAGGGTGGAATTTTGAAAAAACGCTGATATGACTTTTTTGACGTCTTGATTGAGAGTATATTTACAAAATCTAAAGTTAACTTAACGTGCCCCCCGGACACGGAGAAACTCGAGATAGATAAACCCATCCATAGACGGGCTTCGGTCGACGTTGCTTAACCGGCGTGTTCGGTTAGAATGACACGCGAAACGACGCTATCGAGCTCTCAATTCAGTGCCTACTGTAATGTGCTGACTATTGTAAAAATATTTTTTTTTACTATTTGAATTGCATTATGTACCTACCTATTTATTGACAGTTACTAGTCTACTATAATGTTTGAAATATTGCAAGCCGAAAGGTTATATGTGGAAGTTCTTAAATATTGTGTACCATCATTGTTATGTGCATTAGCAAATAAATAAATTGAATCGAAAAAATTAACATTATGTTTTCTTAGATATACTGAGAGGCTATATTCTTTAGGAGTGCAATGATTTCGTATCTTTGAAGTTTTTCTATTGTACACATACGTCTTCTGTATTCATCTTCTGGTGCTGTAACATTATAGTATGAACGTTGCTGGTTTTACCGCCAATTTATCTTTCGTATATTCATTATGGCAACTTTTTGCTACGCGTAGAAGTGGAGGCGTTTCTAACTACAGTTCCCTTTTGTAGTATTTAAGGTTAATGCACTTCTCAAAGGATCCTCTTATTAAACATCGAAGATGAAAAAGTGGAACAAGTGGATGAATTTGTTTATGATGAAAAATGTGAAGGAGATATTGAAAGAAGAATGAAAGGAGAAAACCGTATCAACGGGGCGTTGTACACGGTTTTGACAAGCGAAAATATATAGCGCTGTGTATAAACTACACAAGGATCAAAATTATAGACTACTGTTCACATTATATTACTTGGTGTGTTCACAATACCTTCCGTAGACATGGGTATGGCAGAAGAAGCGTAACAGAAGGCCGTAGAAATAAGAGCGTTGTGTAAGTATGTGTGAAGTGAGAATGACTGATAGAGTAAGGAATAGGGTGAAAAGTACATACCATGTCGAGATCTCTAGCGATGTTAAATACCAAAGTCTACAGGAGTAGAAGGTCAAATTAGTGTCCAAAAAACTTGATGTGCTAAACTGAGCAGAGCTGTATATTGAACAGCACGGAGCAAAGAATTATACAAGTCAGATCGCTCATGGAGTATCTGTACTGGAGGACTGTAGTCACCTTTGGGCAGGTGCCCCTGGATACTAGCTAGGACCTTGTGATTCGGTTCAGACAAATGTGAGAATTTTCGACGACCCTTAGGGTCAATAGCGTCTGTAAGCTATACAGGTATTGAGCCCTTAAGTTTGAGGAGATGTTTTGCTTCCCTTCTGAAGGATTGTTCGATATGATGCAAACAGCGTCTTTCTAAAACAGCATTGCTCACCGATAGCGAGGAGTTCACTTTCTCACACTGGAACTAGGGCTGTGTACTGTGGGGTTCTAGAGCAGTTTTTCGTCCAAGAATTCTCAAATTGTGGTATGATCTCCCAGTCCAAGTTTTCCCAAGAGACACAGCATAGGGTTCTTCAAGAAAGGTGTGAAGGGATGTTACAGGGTCGGCAATGCATGAGTGACACCCGTGTCCATAGACTGTAAATGCTTACCATCACGTAAGTCGTACGCTTGCTTGCTATCTTAATGGTACGATAAAACCATATTGCGGTTATCGAAAAATCTTGCGGCTTAACATCAGACATTTTCAACCGTGTAGCTATGTGATTCGCATGTCAGGTCCTAATTAGTTTGTAACAAGGTCGACATGGAATATTTTTATATAACAATGCAGGAATTCTATTATACTATACAAAAGGTATAATACGCATACGGCTCACGTGATATGGAGTGAACGCCGTGAGCTATGAGCACTTGCAATATCTGAAGTATCACTCGCGCGATGCCACCTGCGCTGTTAACACAGCAACTCCTTAGGAGCTTACTGGTAACCTCACACATTCACAGGAATACAACAATTCTCCGAGGAGTAGAGGATGCGGTGTTCTTTGGCGGGTACTTCTTTATCTGCTTAGACACCTTCAAGTGCTTTGCGAGGAAAATTGAGACATGAAAGATAACGCAACCCTGAGGGAAAACCAGATCTTTGTTAGGTTAGGTCACACGTCTTTCGAAATATATTTTTTTGGACATGTGGGTTTCCTCACG
This sequence comes from Pyralis farinalis, assembly GCA_947507595.1. Taxonomy (NCBI): domain Eukaryota; kingdom Metazoa; phylum Arthropoda; class Insecta; order Lepidoptera; family Pyralidae; genus Pyralis; species Pyralis farinalis. The sequence continues at coordinate 8,949,537 of OX382263.1, forward strand.
ATGTTTTCCTTCATCGCCGAGCAAGTGATAAATTTGTACATAAATTCCGAAAACACGAACTTAGGGGTACATTCTAGAATTCGAACCGGTGACAAGGCCGGTTCTTTATACACAGTACTATCATTGCTCATCCACAGAACATCAACCCTTACTCATCCCACTGCAGGGATACAGGTCTCACTTCAACCGAAGGGCTTTAGATTATACTTCACCACGCTGCTCAAATGCGGATTGGCGGAGGCCAGTGTTTTCAAGCCACCCGAGGGCCACTGACTTACCTTAGCGACTGTCATCTATCGACAACAGCCGGGACCGACAGCTTAACGTGCACTCCGAGCACGGAGAAACTCGAGATAGATAAACCCATCCATACACAGGCGGCGGTGGACATTGCTTAACCTGTGTGTTCGATTAAAATGGCACGTGCAACGACGCTATCGAGCTCTCATATCACTGCCCATCATTTGCTATGAAATATGCAATGAGTCATTGATTAGTAAACAAAAGGACAGGTCACAACATCAGGGTTAGCATGATACATCCCCCAATGACGTAGTGAAGCGTAGTCTCGGGTTCATAGTGCGATGAGCGATATGCGTGCCTCTGATAAGCCGACTGTGGTAAACGACGTGATAGGTCAGTAGATTTCTCACTCAACATTAATTATAGAAATAATTGCTCTCAGGAAATAACGTGAATAGTTCCACATTTTTTCTTGATTCGCATATTTTTCATTCCTAATCTACTTTGGCATAATATGTTAGGCATAACTTTTAATCGCATAATAATTCGTCGTTATAATCGTTTTTGGCACGCTGTTTAGGTTTAAGTAATTTTGCGTCGCATAAAAGACATATTATTTATTCATTTAATGGTTATTAGACCCAAATATCAAAAGGGTGGAATATTACCAATGAAACTAAACAAAGTTTAGTAGATTTGTAATGGTTTCATAAAATAATGCCATAAATGCCGTCTTATCAAGGAGTCACAAAGTTTCATTTTGGTGCAAAAGTAGTGAAAACGTCAGCCAGAGTATAACCAAGAGTCAAGTCAAGTGCGAATCCAACTGGCATTCAACAAAAAAAATTTTTGCCTATTATAATCACATAAAAAAGTTTTGGTTTTGTGATGGAACTAGAAATTTACGGTTTTCGAATATTTTTCCTTTACTTGTGCTACATTACATTGCTGTTTACCAAATTTCATGATTTTAGGTCAACGGTTTTAATTCCCTTGCGAGTGTCAAAATATGCGCATACTTTAGTATTGGTTCAGTAGCACAGATGGATGAGCTTGAGCAAATTAACGAACCTCGTACCGATGGGCAGCGGTTTGAGTTCACTCTCAATAATAAAAGACAATAAAAACATATTTCCAACCTAAGAAAAATAAAATCATTAGTAGGTACGTTTTGTTTGACGAGCTCGGTGGCGCAGTGGTAAAACGCGCTGTTACGCTACTTTGACACCGACGCTCGTGGGTTCGATTCCCACACAGTACAAACATTTGTGTGCATGAACATGTCTGTTTGTCTTGGTCTGGGTATTTTCTATGTATAATAAGTATGTATTTACAAAAAAAAAATATTTACGTATGTTTATCAGTTTTCTAGTACCCATAACACAAGCTTCGCTTACTTTGGGGCTAGATGGCGCTGTGTAATTTGTCCGACAATATTTATTTATTATTTATTTGTTACTACAAAGTAGTGAATCCCACTTACACTAATTACTATCATACAATAAAATTACACCAATAAAAAATGTTTAGATGTAACAAATGATAGCTATCTCGGTCTCTGATAATAACGTGTATAACCGCAATTTTGGTCGATTACAGCTTGCAAGCGTGAACCCATAGAGTTTATTATATACCCATAGAGTCTATTAAATTCTCACATATATTGGAACCCCGTGTAGAATCCCCTTTGCACCAATGCCCCATAAATTTTCAATCGAGTTTAAATTCGACGATTTCGCAGGCCAAGAAATAGTCCAAATGCACAATTATGGAACGGTGTAAGGGACAATTGTCATGTACGAGCGTTATCAATGACACGTCCACTACAGGGAAAACATTTCGCACAGTGGACAACATGGCATCCGTCAGCACATCTATTTGCTTGACTGGGAACTAAAGTTAGTTCTCCTGGGCCTGCGGCATTCATCCATCGCCAGATGTTTACTGTTATATGACCAGGATACACAGTTAGGTACAACGTGACCACTGTTATAACGCGTATTATTTCTACGCCACGGCGCCACTCGCCCGTGTTGGCTAGATTTGAAAGTCTTCTCATCACTGAAGATGACGTTGCTCCAGTCGAAATTTCTGTATTCCAAAGCGAACTGAAAGAAAGAAAAAAATCGTGTTCTTTTATGGATTTCGGTTAGCACTGGCTTAATAGCATGTCGTCGATAATGCAGAACTTCACTATGGAGTGCACGGCTCACTGTTCGCAAAGATGTATCAAACAATACTGCGTAATATGTGGTTGGGATGAAGCCATTTTCTTTATAACTTTGCACCATACGTTGACGCTGGTCTAAGTCAATATGGGGTTTTCTGCCAGATCTACTGTGATGTTCCAACGAACCCTCCTCTTGAAACCGTCTTACCCATAAAGCAATAGTCTTTACCTGTAAGAGAAATATGTTTATTATTTTTGTGTTTCAATAGCCATGGGTAATAAAGTAAATAACGAACAGTGAATTAAAACATTATTTACGTTTAAGCTAGTGTCTCTAGAATGTTCAGTATAATTTAGGCTTCGATTATGTAAAGCCATAATTTGGGCCCTCGCAGCCATATCAATATTAGAACGCGAACTCATATTAAAAATAAATCTTAAAAACTCGTTAAACGCTGGTGACTGAACTCACTCGAAGAAAGTAAAGAACGACAGCGTTATGATTGAGCAAAGAGATGTCATTTTTATACAATCAATATTAAACTACCCTCGATTCTTTTGAGATCTATGATGCAGATTATAGTCGCTTATAATCTCAACATAAACAATTACAACGGCATAAATAGTAGGGTAATTTCAGCGTAATGCGTCACGGCGCAGTTGTCTAATGCTATTGAAACGAACGATAAATTTTATGCTACTGAGATCGAATCCTAGCCGTCGCGTGTCTCAGCATAATAAAGTTTTTGATTAAAAGAATTTGTGATGAAATGAAATAAAATAGTAACTAGCAAATAACGAGATACTTCAATGAAAGCATATTTTTTTTATTTCCAACAAATACTAGCACCATTTATGGTATCTAAACCAAACCAATAAATTAATTTATAGATACAACTGTATCACTACAGTTGACATTGAAACCAAACCACTTTGTTATGGAAATATCCATGCAGAATTGACCGCGCGCGTACATATAATTTTTATTAAGATTACATTACTTCATGAAAAAATAAATGCATTTGTAACCGAACTTATGGCCTAACAAGGCATATAAAGTTACTTTATTATGGCAAACATTAAATTAACATCCTGTTCTTTTACTGTATTTAGTTGTGATCAGCCAACTATTCGGATATATTATTTTGTCCTGATGAAAATAATGTTTTTATCGTCGTGAGTTTATTAAATTAAAATTCAGAATAATTATTATACTAAAAAAAGTATGCCTATTAACATTATGGTTTAGAAAAATATACTAATTTGATCGTATGGTAAAAGTAGTTATGGTAAAAAAGCATGATTAACCACTTATGCATAATTATTATTATGCGTAACTAGCATTAGCGTAAGTTGTTACTTATCCTTCCACATATTGTCATAATGTATGTTTTATGTCACGATAAATTATGATCATAAATTTTATGCGAATCAATAGTGGAGCCTTCCTAATTTATTGATACTAGTGAGGTTCGACACATTAAAATTTTGAAAAAGATTCTGAATTTAATTTGGATCAGAAATCCGAAATTCGTGTCTTCGGAGTAACATATTTATCAGTTGAACAGCGCTGAAGAATAGCATCGTAAGGAAACCCACGTGTCTAAGAAAGACATGTGACCTTACCTAAGAAACATCTGGTTGTCCCTCTAGGTTGTGAAGGTCTGACGGCAGTCCTTAGGTTTAGGTAGCGGATCCCACCAATCTCAAGAGGAATCATGAGGAAGAAGACTGATTATGAAATGGAGCGACTGTTAGACTGTCAGACCTCCACGTATGCTAAAAATATAAAATGATATAGTAGGTATATTAGAAACGCCCAAGTTTATTGTAAGTACTTATTGCGAAATTTCCCAGCGGTTGAATATTTAGTTTCAAGTAATTGCATGTTAGAAGCGCTATCTAACAAACATTTGTACATAATCTATTTGTCTTTGCAAAGAACATATATACAGCGTTAGATAAAACCTCGATTACGTTTATATCTGTTATTTAGACGCGGCAGAGGAGCTGCTGTACATGGTGGGACAATTGCAAAACCCGGATATCCGGTTTGTGTTCGGTCTCAGAAAATTTGACAACGTGTCCGAATTTCGTTCTCAATTGAAGTAGCTACCTATTCGTCTTCGCAAAAATGTGCACTTATGAACCTTTCTATATATTTTTTCTAATAATCCCAGCTCTCCCCAATACTTCAGTTCTCGCCACCCGCCATACGATCTTTCACCAGTGGGACACTTTGTACAAAAGTCGTCTGATACCTCTGTCTCACCTATTTCTACCGCCAAGTAGCTATATTTATATAGCTGTGTTCCCGTTTGAAGGGTGAGATATGGCAGAGAAATTACTGGGTACTGTGACGAAACAGTCTTAAGACACAGGATTGGCAGCGGGCGAGTAACATTCCCGTGGTGCGCTGCGGTGACCGCTTGACATCTAAAGCGGGCCGCATGCTTGTCCGCCAATATAGTTGCATACAAAAAAAGATCTCGACGCCTCTGTCACATCCAAACTTTAATTCTTTCACTGTTCATGCAGCGCTGCTCTGGAACAAACTACCTCCACAAATAAGGGATTGTTTATTAGTCACAATTAAAAATAACGATAAAAGAATAGATTTTTCTCAAATGGCGGGATAGATATGAAACATTGTAATGTATTTATTTATATGTATATAAGTATGGCTTCGTTCTCTTAGCGTTTTCCTGTTTCCCAATCTACAAGGATAGGCGAGGGCCGCTACCTCACCCTAACGCTTTGGCGGAGATATTGATTTTTACATGGAGCGACTGCCGTCAGACCTCCACAACCCAGAGGGAAAACCAGATCATTCTTAGGTAAGGTTACACGTCTTCCCAAATACATTTTCTTGGACGTGAGAGTTTCCTCACGATATTTTCCTTCTCCGCTGAGCTAGTGATAAATATGTAATATCGCTAACCGTAAATTTAGAAAGTTCCAATATGTAAAATCATGTTAGAATTGTATATTTTTTTTAAATTTCGATTGACAAGAACATACAAGTTTTACATAAATCCGAAAATATAAATTTAGTGGTATATGACAGGATTGGAACTGTGGACCTGTTGCTCAATAGGCCGATTCCTTATCCACTGGGGTGTCACTTTAGGTCTATTCATTAATGAGGAATTCAATAGCGCATCATCTCATGCATTGGTCTCAGTGTGTCGTGAACCTATCTATTGAGACGGCCATGCACATGTCACGTTTTCCTACAGCTGAGGAAGCTGATACGAATTATGTATTCCATTGTCATAGTTGCCGAAGTGTGATAAACTATGATGTCTATTAAAACATTACTTACGTGAGACATGAGCTATGTAAACATTTGACTGTTGAATGAATATAAAATAAAATTTCTTTATTTCATACCATGTAGTCCATTCAAAGCAGAGTCATTATTGAATTGCATATTAGGAAATTATTAAATTACTATTTAAAAAATGGTGGTAGGTTGTGTGCTGCCGCTGTCTCTCTTCTACTCGGACGCATCGGCCGATGGAGTGGAAGAGAGACAGACAAGCCGAACGCTCGCTTGCACGCTCGGCTCAGGCGGAAAGTGACACTTTTTCGTGCGTGTTGCCGGCGTTCATCGATTTATAAGACGTTATCACGTCAAACTTAAATTATTTCGAGTTGTGCAGATGAATTATGTCACGTTAGCATAACAGAGTGCAATTTAGATCAAATTGCACCTGCTTTGTGTGCTTCCGCCACCAATTAGTTTATGCGGCCTAGCGCCGGCCGGCACCCACCCACTACTGTTAGTACGTGCAACATGCCGACGCTGCCATGGCTGCTCCGGTAGTATCTGCCTCGGCGGCTGCGGTCATCCGCCATCTGGAACAGAATCCGCATGCCCCCACCACTACCGTCGCTGCCACGACTGGCCTGGTTGTCGCTGCGACACGTGTTTCGCCTCTCCACGAGGCATCATCAGGCGTTGTATACGTTAATCGTAAGAATATCATGCTACAAGTGACAAATCCATCGCAGTGCCGTCCCTTATATTGAATTGAGGGTGGGGGTGGATGGTGTGAGCGAAAAGATATTTAATAGTGGGGAATGGTTTACGTCAATCTGTTTGTTCATGAGAGTAATTTTAGAATTTTTATGTTTATTAATTTCTAATAAAATTGTTCCCTAATATTTAGTTTTAAACGTTTGTCTATGGTGTGTAAAATTTGATATGTATTAGTGGGGGATAAGTTATGTCCTGTCTATGAGATGCTCGGCGAAGTGTGACCTTTCTGGGCGATTGTTTTTATACGCCGATACGTGTTCGTAAAATCGTGTTATAAAGTTACGACCAGTTTGACCGATATAAACGTGTTCACATTCATCACAGAACAGCTTATAGACGCCGATTTTTTCCTTTCAAGATTTCCAAAAGATATACTCTCACCGGTGCCTCTACTTCTTGAAAAAGACAATAAACTGGCTTAAACTGACTGGCTGGTACGTTTCATAAGTAGGAACTTCGCAGGTTTTTGTATTCATTGTAGACTTCTCGAGTCCATTTAACAGAATCAAACCAATCAACCACTTTCTTGATTATTTCCTATCGATGTATATATTGTCAGGATATTTGTCAGTATCCTTATGATGCAATAACGCGTTTAACATAAGTTTTGTTCCACACATATGTCTAAAATTAGCTCTCCGGAATCAATCACTCTCTCTTATCTCTCCATATGTATCAAGAATAGTCTCTTAACTATTTCGCTATTTCGAGTAGAGGACCCGACATTAATAAACTGAATTAAGAAGAATAAGAAAACTACCCTGATTACTTGCTTATTGACATTACTGAACATCATGGATGGTATCACCAACTAGACCTTTTCATGCTGAACACAGAAAATGTGAGAGCAAGATAGTACTTAAAGATACAATTTGTCAAAATTTGACCTTTTTAATTTGTTTGTTTATAAGACTTTATTGGCGGTGATAGAAATCATCGAGAGGAAACCCGCACGTCCAAAAAAGACGCATCAAAGCAGCCTGTCTGGGGAAGTACCTCCTCCTCACAGAAAACCGCAGCCAAATAACAACTCCCTAGACTAGGCTAGACTCCCAGGTTGTTGTGATCCTGCGTGTGAGTGAGGTCACCAGTAAGCTCCCAAGGAGTTGCTGTGTAAGCAACAGAGGAGGCATCACGCGAGTGATACTTAATATATCTCAAGCGTTAATAAGGCTAATGTGCCCGCTTTACATCAGTGGGCAGTATACTAGTATGCCTCCCGATGTAGTATAAAAAAAGAAGGAGTTTGTAAGACTTTATTGTACAATAATGAACATTAAAATAATAATACTGAGTAGAGTAGATAACCTAGGGGATAAATAATCAATTAACCGATGGTTCCTGTATTGAATCGAGGCGGTGGCATGTATCACTTAATTTACACTTTCGTGTTTATGTACTCGTACATCGGGACGAAACCTCCACGTCCAAAAAATTTCATTTTATTAAAAATTTTAACAAAAAAAAACCGACTCAATAGACAATTTTGTACGATTTAGACGGCAACAAATTATTGAATCGGCCACACGACGATAGATCATTGGTGGAAATGATAAAGCTACGCAATCTGTCTTCGACTCAACATCGAAGAGTTTCAATGATACTTCTGAATGCGAATTCTCGATATATATTTTTTTTGCTATAAATACTGAAATCGTTATGTGCGCCTATGATATTTGAGGAGTTTACTCAAATCTTCATGAACCCCACTATCAAAGCTGAATTTTATGATATGAAAAAAAATGGGACCAATCTGGAAGACTTCAAAAAAAAAGATCAAATAAAAAAGGTTTTTTTCAAATCATTTCATAAATGACGGAGTTATGAAGTAACAAACATTAAAAAGATAACCATACAGCCGAATTGAGAACCTCCTCCTTTTTGGAGTCGGTTAAAAAGTCGTATGACTTAATGTAGTCTGGTTTTCCTCCTGGGTTGTGTACGTCTGACGGCAGTCGCTCCATGTCAATATTAGTCTTCTTTCTAGAATTATTCCATTTCCTAATCCACTAGGATTGGCGGGGTCCGCTACCTAAGCTAAAGTGTTTGGCAGCGACCGATTTTGATAAGCTTAAGTATAACGTTAGCAGAGTTTTATTAATCTATAACTTCACGCCAAATCCCTTGCGGGGTAGGCAGAGACAACCGAGCGCTACGTGACTCGATCCTTAAATATCTCACTCGCTTCTTTAACATTCATTGCTCTTCTCATGCACGCTCGCCGGTTTCTAGGGCTGCTGACATCACCTTCTGATAGAACACGACCAATTTGGTCATGGTAGGTGAGTCTTGGACTTCCTCGACTCCTACATCCTTCCACTTTTGCATTGTATATCTGCTTCGTCATCTTTCATCCTGCATTCTTTCTACATGTCCGATCCAACAATAAACATACGTAAATACATTTTTTTTTTTGTAAATACATACGTATATAATATAAAATAGTTTTATTAAAAACACTTTTATCCTGTTATTTCGATCCAGAGGTGAGTAAGGATCGAGTCACGTAGCCCTCAGTACTCTCTGCCTACCCCGCAAGAGTTTTGGCGTGAAGTTATAGATAGATAGAACTTTTAATTCTGAAGGAATTACATAAAAGTTCTATTTATCTATAACTTCACTAATTATTTCTCTAAGCAAGAAAGTTACTTAAATTAAATTATACAATATCTTATTATAATTATCCTAATAGGGATCTCATCGAGTCAAATATAAATCTATATATATAAAAATGAATGTTTGTCTGTATGTGCTCTATGGACTCAAAAACGGCTGGGCAGATTTTCATGAAATTTTCAGTTTATCTTCAGGTTAGCCGAGCAGGTGATCTTGTGAAGTTTGGTAGCGATCATATCACCCGTGCGAAGCCGGGGCGGATAGCTAATTAATAAAATAAATATTGTCGGACAAATTGCACAGCGCCGTCTTGCCCCAAAGTAAGCGAACCTTGTGTTATAAACATACGTAATTACATTTTTTTTTTGTAAATACATACTGATATAATAGAAAATACCCAGACCTAAATAAACAGACGTGTTCATGCACGCAAATGTTTGTCCTGTGTGAGAATCGAACTAACGAGCGTTGGTGTCAAAGTGGCGCTTCACAACTAGGCCACCGAACTAGTCCCAATGGGATTTAATCCGCTTGTTTATATTAAAAAGACTGTACGGACCCCTAAACACGAAGCTAAACGTACGATTACCCGACCGATCTAAACATTGCCTACATAGATAAGTATTATCAGCACCAACGTCATCCAAACTCAGGCAGTTGCCAATAAACTGCGTAACCATTCGCACGTACACAAATAACGTTCTAAAATAACACAGTGTTAGTAAACAGATTCTTTTTGACGAAAAGTTGCTTTGATAAAAGCATTGTTGGTACAGTGCATGAATTTAATACGGAGTTATGTGTGATTTTGTGTAATTTCTATGAAGATAATCAACGATTAGTGATAAATAGTTGTATTTCGATGGTTTTGTGTTGATTGTTTTGTGATTTATCCGCGTACGGTTTGAAAATTGGTTGCTAGATAAAGGGTATGGTATATTTTGATAATTATACACAAAACAAAATTTAGGTATGTTTTTCTATATAACATTCGATGTTTTGGTGAACAAAATTTGATGTTTTGGTAAATAAGAACTGATGCAATCAAGGAAGTATTGCAATTTAGTTGCAAACTTATTAGTTGTGTTGCTAGTTTCATAGGCTACGGCTACATGTCATAGGCTACGGCAACTGTTTCCCATCGGGCTGATCGTATGTGTGTTTACGTTGGGAAGTATACTAGACAAGCTCGGTGGCGCAATGGTTAGTAGCTACATTGACACCAACGCTCGTGAGTTCGATTGCCACACAGGACAACTATTTGTGTGCTTGAACATATCTGCTTGATCGCAGCCAAATAACAACTCCCTAGTCTGCTACTAACTTAACTCACTAAATAGCTCAATAGTAGGAACATATTAACCCTCTAGGGCCTAGAGGGTTAATATGTTCCTACTATTGAGCTATTTAGTGAGTTAGGTTAGTAGCAGAGGTGACATCACGCAAGTGATACTTAACGTGTTGAAGGCGTTTATAGGCTACGGTAGCCAATTTACACTAGATTTGCCGTATGCTTTTAAATGCCTCCCAACATTGGTTAAAAAAATGGCATATTAAATATTTACCGTAGCTTACGAACGCTTGCAGTACAGTAAATATCTCTCGAGCATTGCCACCTCTGCTGCTGCGCAGTACTCCTTGGGAGCTTGCTGGCGACTTCAATCACGCTAACACAGTGCTCCTTAGGAGCTTGCTAGCGACCTTACTCACTAAACCTATACTTGGCTGCGGTTTCCTGTCAGGTGGAGGTATTTCCCTAGTCGGGCTGCTATAATACGCTACCTTAAATCTTAAAAACATCCAAACCAAGACATATAGCCATGTTCATACACACAAATGTTTCTCCTGTGTGGGACTCGAACCCGAGAGCTTCGGTGTTGTTCTTTTTTTTACAATGTCGAAAGGCATGCATAAACGGCCCACTTGATGTAAAGTGGTTACCGTAGTCTATGAGTGCTTGTGATACAGGCAGTCACGATCACTCACTCTATCCCAGCTGATAACAACTCCTTACAGTAGTAACCTAACCATTCAAAGGGTTATCTGATTAGATTAGATTTAGGTATCGGATGAACGCCGGCTGCACGTACGAACAAGTGTCATGTTCCGCCTGTGCAAGCGAGAGCGCGGAACAAGCGATAGAGATGCACGATCGGCCATAGCGTTCGGCTTGTGACGCGTCTATCTCTCTTCCACTCCATCGGCCGATGCGTCTGAGTAGAAGAGACAGCGGCAGCACACAACCTACACGTGAACTGTTTTGTCAACTGTTGAATGTTTTCTTATGACGGTATCTCGTAAAATTATCGTCCGTAAACCGACTTTACAGACAACGAATTTTTTTATACCACTAAGGTGGCAATTAAGCTTAGGGCCTGCCTGATGGTAAACAGTCACCGTAGCCTATGGACATTTGCAACACCAGGGGCGTCACTCATGCGTTGCCGACCCTCTAAAAACCTCTTCACACATTTCTTGAAGAATTCCATGCTGTATATTCCCTAGGGAAAACCTCGGCTGGGAGCTCATTCCACAGCTTGAGAATTCTAAGACGAAAACTTCTCTGGAACCGCACAGTGCGCGACCATTGCGGTTCCAGCGTGTGAGGGTGAACTCCCCGCTGTCGGCGAGCGGTGCGGTTATAAAAAGTAACTGTCTTCTCTTCTTCTGCATCGTTTCGAACAATTCTTCAGAGCACAACCATGACATGATGTGACTGCCGTCAACGCCGTTGTTGGATGTGCGGGTTTCCTCACGATGTTTTCCTACCGCCGAGCAACCGATAATTACAAATATATACACAAATCCGAATACAGCGATAGCACAGTGGATAATGTACAGGCCTATTACTACCTGGTCCCAGGTTGAAATCCTGGCGGGGGCATGTAAGACACAAATGTTTGCCCTGTGTGTCACGTTGCGTTATTCACGAATGCGCCACCAAGCTCGTCGAATATATTAATTAGCAAATATTAATTAACATACCGCGGAGGGGGCCGCGAGAAGTTAATCTGTGATAAGAGGGCTGTGCAATGAAAAAGGTTGAAAAACACTGTACTGGGCTATCACAGGGGCAAAATGCCACCTCGTCTTGTTGTAAATACATTTACTTGTGGATAATTATCTTGTCTGTACGGATTATAATAAACACGATAGCATATTAATGAACGATAATTTGATACCATATCTATATTATCAGTACAATTTAATTGAAACACGTGGTCGTTGATGAAAAAGATAAAAATCATTCGTTTGCCATTAGGCCTTTACGGGCACTTAGATACGTATTACATTCTTAAAATTAGATCATATTGTATCTTATTTATTTTTCATAGATTAAACTGTCTTTCTTAATTTACCAGTATTTCAAAAATGACCATGGGCGAAGAAGAAATACGAAAAGAAACTTGCCAATATGGGTCTTTTTAGGGTTCCGTACCCAAAGGGTAAAACGGAACCCTATTACTGAGGCTCCGCTGTCCGTCCGTCCGTCCGTCCGTCCGTCCGTCCGTCCGTCTGTCACCAGGCTGTATCTCATGAACCGTGATAGTTAGACAGTTGAAATTTTCACAGATGATGTATTTCTGTTGCCGCTATAACAACAAATACTAAAAAATAGAATAAAATAAATATTTAAGGGGGCTCCCATACAACAAACGTGATTTTTTGCTGTTTTTGTAGATAATGGTACGGAACCCTTCGTGTGCGAGTCCGACTCGCACTTGGCCGATTTTTTTCATCATCAATATATATTACAATACGAGGTAACCGTGAGGATATTTATTTATTTAAATAGTTCTCTAAGTGAGTCCCTGGAGCTCATGTTATACTTAAATAGAACTGATGGCTCTCTTTTGTAATATAAAAATAGTTTTAATAACAGCCATGACTATATGACGTAATACTGTGAAAGTAGCTGAAATAGACTGCCATATCTGTCCATTGCTGCTGAGCTTACTGGCCAGTTTTTTAAATGGGCCCCACTGTAATGAGTCTATTGTAATTCCAAGAAATACAGTATCATTAATAAATTCTAGTACATTATTGTCAATGAGAACTTCTGTATTGGCATATGGCACATTTTGTAATTTACATTCAAGCGAAATTATTAAAACTATTAAACATTAAAAACACAGAGGATCATTAGGAAATGCCCATTAAATTATTTTATTGTATTATTGAGTCAATAGCTCCACACTGGCAATTATTTTTAATCATTGTATAGATATGAGTGTATTCACAGACTTGATGTCCATTATACACGTCTGGTGAAAAAAGTGAACTGGAGAATTACATACCTTAGGTAGGTTTCATTCGGCATACAATAATTAATAATATTGCAGTTTGAAGGCTTGGAGTTTATAGAGGGTGTCAGTGAGTGAAGTATAATTTGCTTGGTGACAATCTGCAGTGATAGTGGACCGGCCTCTATAAGCATACGACCCGCCTGATGTAAGGCGGTTACCGTAGCCTGAACGCTCGCAATACATAAGTATCGTTCGCGCGCTCTTCTGCTGCTATCGAAGCAATTCCTTAGGAGCTTACTGAAGACCTCACTCACACTCAGAAACAAATTAACCTTCCAGGGAGTTGTTATTTGGGTGCGGTTTTCTGTGAGGTCTCCACCTCCGTACCTCCGTACTTCCCCAGAAGGGCTGCTTTGATGCGCCTACCTCTCTTAAATCTTAAAGACATCTAGACCAAGACAAACAGACATGTTAATGCACACAAATATTTGTCCTGTGTAGAAATCGAACCAACGAGTATTGGTGTCAAGGAACTAGGAAATTATATTTCGTAAGATATGTGATGTTAAAAAAGGTCTGACTTAGGAAAAGCAGACCAATCTTACCTAACCTAAGTTAGCTTAGGTTAGGTAAGATTGGTCTGCTTTTGCTTGTAGATCGTGAAGGTTTGACGACAGTCGCACTGTATAACCAAATCTTATGGCTTTGGATATTAAGAAGAAGGGTGTTGCGTGGTGGCAGCTTGTCTCCTTTTAATGTGATGATTAACATAACAAAACATATGTATGTTCGAAAATTGAATAGAAATTTGTAACGCACGTAGTTTGTATTTGTGTATAAGTGTGGAAGGATACCTGAGACGAATCGTACAGCATTACTGTCACTCTACTGTCTGTCCATACGTACGTCAAGTGATGAAAGTTCGTGAACAATTTACAGATACAATATCAATATATTAAATATGTTAAGCAACAAAAACTTTGTATCCCTTTTTACGAAAATTACGCGGACGAAGGAGTGCGAAATTTGTCATAATTAAAGAACACATGGCGAAGAAGTGCAGAAGTGTAAAAAATGTGCATAATATGTGTTACATTACAAAATATACAAAATTGAACAAAATAAATCTTTTCAAAGTGAAATACAAAATGTTGATAATCAATATCTGTCAGTATGAAATACACATTAGACAGGGATCAAACAGTCACACTGAGATTATATATTGTAGCTAAAGAGTCATTAAATAATATTGTTGAAGTAAAATATACATTGTTTACTTTGTACATACATTGTGAATTGACTTACTCTTGTTTGTAAGTGAATATATTTTATAATATACTGTTATATTAAGATAGTTGTTAAAATACGAAGAGGCATGCTCCATTGGTTCAGACATGTAGAAAGAATGCAGGATGAAAGAATGACGAAGCATATATACAATGCAAAAGTGGAAGGATGTAGGAGCCGAGGAAGGCCAAGACTTACCTACCATGACCAAATTGGTCGTGTTCTATCAGAAGGTGATGCCAGGAGCCCTAGAAATCGGCGAGTATGTATGAGAAGAGCAATTAATGTTAAAGAAGCAAGTGAGATATGTAAGAATCACGTAGCGCTCGGTTCTCTCTGCCTACCCCGCAAGAGATTTGGCGTGAAATTATAGATAGAGATAGATATTAAGATAGACAAATTAACCATGCACATTGGCTAAACATGTGGCTAGCACAGCATTAAAAAAACCTACGAAAATTTGAAACATGCGTTGTTTTTTTAATAGGGCTTAGCCAAGTTATACCATATTTGTAGATACTGGCAACTTACGTAATAGAACAAAATTAAAAATATATGTGTCGCATCCGGTCATGAGTATGGATGTTTAAAACGAAACAAAAGCGCGCGAACGGTGCGGGGTGGCGCGCTTTGGCAGAATCAAGAGGTGACAAGTGAAGACGTCTTGGGATTGCCCTCTCGTTTCATATTTTCCTGAAAATGAATTACAAGTGCTGATTTAAACTTATGCTGTAATACGAATTGCATTGGATTTCTCAATGCACAACTGCCCACCATATGCCCGCATAATATAGGATAAACCGAAAAATCATACGAATACGAGATATACGAGTACCTATAAATAAACAAAAATAAATATTGTCTGACAAATTACATAGCTTACTTACGCCCGCATAATATCTCACGTCGCCCATATAGGTTATCTTGGAGGAAAAACTACGAAACAGATATACAATGCGAAATTAGAAGGTTATAGGAGTCGAGGAAGGCCAAGACATACCAAAATAATGTGCTTCAATTGCTTACAATACTTAAAAGTACGTAGCAGACTTATCTCTTAGCAAATTGTTTCAGTCAACCTAGGGATAAATGAAAGATAATTACGGAAAGGTAGGTGGCACATTGTAGACAATGCTATTGTGTTCTACGTAGTCTGGCCATAAATACTGTTAAAATTAAAAATAAACAAAATATTACATTTGAATTTGGAATCTGTCATTTTTATATGATTGTTCATTGAGTTTTCTCATTTTGGAGTCTGGTGATAAAGAGAACCGAATCGCTGTGATTGCATTACCTACACAAAGTAGGTATGGAGCCAAATGCAATTTTTAAAACTCTCCATACGCTTGGTATAGTAAAATGTTTGTGTACCGGGCTATTAATAGGTACAATGAGACCTCCTCTGTTTGTGACAGAAAAAGATCTAGTCGTCCACGTAGTGTTCGTACAAAAAAGGTGGTCAAAGCAGTAAGGGAAAGAATTCGAAGAAATCCTGTCCGAAAGCAGAAGATTTTATCTCGGGAGATGAAGATAGCACCTAGAACCATGTTTCGTATTTTAAAAGATGACTTAGGACTTACAGCCTATAAGAGACGTACTGGTTATTGTTAAAATCCTTTTTTTAATCATCACCAACTGATAATTAAAAAAAGGATTTTAACAAACAAAATGACCGTATTTATGCTTAAAGCTCTAAGGAAGCTTCCCAATTAGTCGATAGAGTGCAAAGTGGGCACTATCCGACTCCAGTGATGGTTTGGTGGGGTATTAGCTATGAAGGAGTGACTGAGCCATACTTTTGTGAAAAAGGTATCAAAACATCGGCACAAGACAAGTGTATTAAGATACCATTCTTGAGAAGGTAGTGAAGCCCCTTAACAACACCATGTTCAATAACCAAGAATGGTGCTTCCACCAAGACTCGGCGCCGGGTCTTAAAGCTCGGTCTACTCAGTCTTGGTTGGAAACGAACGTTTCGGACTTCATCAGAGCTGAAGACTGGCCGTCGTCTAGTCCCGATCTTAATCTGCTGGATTATGATTTATGGTCAGTTTTAGAAAGTACGGCTTGCTCTAAACGCCATGATAATTTAGAGTCCCTAAAACAATCCGTACGATTGGCAGTGAAGAATTTTCCCATGGAAAGAGTACGTGCTTCTATTGATAACGGCCTCAACGTTTAAAGGACTGTATGGCGGCCAATGGAGACCACTTCGAATAAGCTTTTTATATTTTAAACTGTTCTATATTTATGTATTCAACTAACATACTGTAAAAGTAATAAATTTTATTTGCAATAGAATTATTTTTTTGTTGTTTCAGTATTTATGTCAAGACTAGGTATATATTAATAGCTAAATGCATATTGAAATCCAAAGTTATGACAGATTAATCCGAAGCCGAGAATTTAATTGGAAATTTATTTATTTTTCTTTCGGAATCTTACACAAATGAGATTAATACTATTCCCCACTGCTGTGTTTCTTTATGTTTTATCTTTAAATATAAATAACCAAATAAAGGTTGTCAACATGGGTTTTACGCTCATTTTGTACGAAAATCGAACGTACCACCTTCATTATTGTATCGATACTAGAATATTTTAAAGATTATTAATAATTTTAGTTGTTTGTTTTATATCTTTATTGCATTGTTTACAATTATAATTACAAGTGTAAGAATTACATGATTTGCAAAGGAATAATCCTTCGAGGAATCTCTTCCAGCCAACCATGAATAAGTTCCTACTTATTCAAAATTAATACTATTTATTTACTATATTAGGGACTGGAGGCAACGTAGATATAACTTCTTTTTTATTATATTATTTGAAAACCATATTTTTTATATTAATGTTAGTATTTTTTTTGTATTTGTAAGGAGCAGTGCATATACCACTATGTATCGCTTGCTCGGCTGTGAAGGAAAACATCGCACGTTCAGATAATTATATTTCGAAAGACCTTACCTAAGAAAAGTCTAATTTTCAATCTGGGTTGTGGAGCCCTGACGGCTGTCGATTCGTGCAAAAATCAGAATCTTCACTAAATCCTTAGTCTTAGGTAGCGGACGCCGCCAATTTTTATGTATTAGGACGCGGAATATCGCTAAGAGTTATGATGACAGCTCGATAGCGTTGTTGCGCGTGTCTTTCTAACCGAACACGCAGGTTAAACAACGCGACCGCAGCCTGTCTATGGGTGGGTTTAACTATCTCGACTTTATCCGTGCTTCTGGAGGGCACGTTAAGCCGTCGGTCCCGGTGGTTGTCGATAGATAACAGTCGTTAAGCTAAGTCAGTGGCTCTCAGGCGGCTTGAAATCACTGGCCTCCGCCAAGCCGCATTTGAGTAGCGTGGTGGAGTATGCTCTAAACCCCATCGGTTGGAGACTATCGAGGAGTGAGAGTCTTCCAGGCACTGGGGATCGGTGAGGGTACTGTGAAGGCGATAATAGCCGTCTTCGACCACGACCTTGATAACGTACAGTACACGCAAATCACCACAAACAACATCGTTGTGGTGAGGATCCGAAACTGGTGCCTGGAAGATTACACTGGTCTCCTACTACTTCGAACCGGACAAGCCTATGGAGCCATACCTGGAGCAGCTCAGACGGATTTAGCGACGACAACACGAAGAGTTTCTGGTGGGGCAGCTCCCAAGAGTACTCCAGGGGGGAGATGATGTCTGGAGCCTTAGGGGAGCTGGGCCTTCAGATACTTAATTCGGGCGACGTCCCGACATTCGATACCGTTCGAGGCGGAAAGAGGTACAGCAGCCATGTCGACAAGACGGCCTGCTCTGAGGATATGCTGAGCCTGGTGGATGGCTGGCGCGTCTCGGAGGCCCTAACGTCCTTGGACCACAACCGCATTCAGGAAGTACCTCCACCTCACATAAATGAGGTGGAGGTACTTCCTCAGATGGGCTGCTTTGATGCGCCCTACCTCTCTTAAAACATCCAGACCAAGACAAACAGACATGTACATTATGCTGTGCTACTAGGCTGCTATGATGAGCCTAACTACTAATCTAGTTTTTTTTTATAATAACTTTATTGCATTATTTACAATTATAATACAAGTATAAAAATTACATGATTTGCAAAGGCGGGCTTATTCCTTCGTGGAATCTCTTCCAGCCAACCATTTGCTTTAGAGTTCCTGAATGGAGCAATGAACAGCGGTGAGAAAAAGAGATCAAAGAGAGTATATATGAATATGACATTTAATACACTAAATAGCTTTATTGTACAGAAAAAAAAAATCTAATAAAATAATAATAATAAGATAAACAACGAATACACACATTATATAGATACTGGTACACATATATATATATATATATATATATATATATTAAATAAACGATAACTACACAACCTACCCAACCCTAACCCGACGCGGGATTACCATAGAGCTTGTTTAATTTAATTTTAAAGGAGCTTACGGACTGTGAAAGCCTAATTTCCACAGGAAGTTTTTGTACTAATACTAATGCATTTACATACTTGTTGTAAAATGGATTCCATACCCACTTTAATTGTAAACGAATGAGTGATTTATACATGTGAAGAAAGGTTGATGGTGGGGTGAAGACTGAACCAGATCTCATATATAAAGATAATGAAATGTCAGCCAGACGATATTAATATAAAAAATGGTTTATTATTGTGTTAAATTAAAACTGATTCAGAGTTCTGGCCTTGAAAGCGTAGTAACAGACAGATATGGTAATTATGATAATTTTATTCACGTTGCCATTTGAATGCAGTTACAAATGGCATACACTCAATTTAACTGGGCGAGCTCGGTGGCACAGTGGTTAATGACGCGATTTTGACACCACCGCCCTTGGGTTCGATTCTTACACAGGACAAATAGTGTGCATGACATGTCTGTTTGTACGCTGCGACGCGTTCACCTATACGATGCGTTTGATGAGCTAGGTGGCGCAGTCGTGTCGCGACTTTTACACTAACGCTCGTGGATTCGATTCCCACACAAGGCAAATATTTGTGTGCATGAACATGTCTGTTTGTATTGGTCTGGATGTTTTAAGACTGGTAGGGCGCATCAAAGCAGCCCGTCTATGGAAGTACCTCCACCTCACAGAAAACCGCAGCCAAATAACAGCTCCCTAGAGGATTGTTGTGTTCCTGCGTATGAGTGAGGTCACCAGTAAACTCCCAAGGAGTTGTTGTGTAAGCAACAGAGGAGGCATCGCGCGAGTGATACTTTATATATCGCAAGCGTTAATAGGCTACGGTACCCGCTTTACATCAGGTGGGCCGTCTGCTGTCCGACGTAGTATAAAAAAACGTTCCTACCAACGATTTTATAATTGTATGAAGATCAGATTTTATTGACTGGGTAGAATGGTTGGTATTTTAGAGAGTTAAAGTCAACAATACAAGCATACATCCCACCTGATGTAAAGCGGGTACCGTAGCCTATTAACGCCTGCGATATATTATATTATCACTCGCGTGATGCCTCCTCTGCTACTTACACAGCAACTCCTTGGGAGCTTACTGGTGACCTCACTCACACGCAGGAACACAACAACCCTCCTAGGGAGTTGTTTATATGGCTGCCGTTTCCTGTGAGGTGGAGGTACTTCAGAATGCTTTGATGCGCCCTACCTCTCTTATAACATCCAGTCCAAGACAAACAGACATGTTCATGCACACAAATGTTTGCCTTGTGTGGGAATCGAACCCACGAGCGTTGGTGTCAAAGTCGCGTCACTCGCGACTGAGCCACCGAGCTCGTCATTGTCGTACCAATGCTGGAAAGCGCTCACCACTTTATACCGCCGATGTTGTGTTCATGCGAGTGAGTGACGTTACCACCTCACAGAAATCTGCAGCCAAATAACAATTCGCTGGACAGATGTTGTTGTGTCCATGCGAGTGAGTGACGTTACTACCTCACCCTCCAGGTAATTGTTATTTGGCTGCAGTTTTGAGCATATTTTTCGTGACTTCATTTTGACTTAATTAAATGAGCGGTTTAGCGGGCAGCTGCAACCTGTTACTTTTGTGTTACAGTATCTTAAAATTTCACTCATCATTTTTTCATAACGCGCCTAAAGAAGTATTACTTCAATACAATTTCATAATCATTTAATTTAATTTGAATAAATACACGATTCAGTAAAGCCACGTTTGAATTAATCCTATTTCGACCGTAATTTTTCAAATCACTAAACAGGTATCGTGACGTAGGTAACGAAAAAATTGTAGTCAGCTCCTGGTCTATGTACAAAAAATAATTTAAAAAAGCTTTGTATTATAGATCCCTGATGATTCCCCTACAGGGGAAAATTGTTTTGTATATAGATAGACTATTCATTTTTGACGATTGTATAAACTATAAGCGACATCCCTACGTGTTTAGGCTATTATCGTTCGCTCGGGGCTCCAGTCGGCCTACTTATTTGATTTTACTATGGTCTGGTTTCCCTTTCTCTCACGCATACGGCAGCGGTAGACAGGCTCAATTGTAACTAAGAATAAAATATATTTTATAATCAATAAATGATTTTATTAATAAATAACCTTTCCTTACATTATCATACTCGTATTAATATACATAAAATGTAAGTAATAATCTAAGCTTTTCTCAACTTAAACAATTTCAATATTAAATAGTTCAACTTAGATTAGTTTAAGTTATTACTTCTGTCAGACGTCCCGAGACGCACACTTTTTTTTTGAAGTGAAAACTTCTTTACGGTCGTTGTGCACTTTTTGGGATGACTAAAAATGTTAAACTCGCTTCAGGACACATGACCCTAATGTAAGATTTTGATGAGAATTAGAACTTAAGTTCGCTGCAGCGCTAAAACATTAGTTAGAAGAAAGAAAGAAAATCATTTATTTGTACATCACACAACACTATACAATATATACGTAACTATGTTGTAAAGTTAATTAGACACAAAATCAAGACAAATATGCCAAAATACATAAAACAACTAATGATACCAGCTAACAGTATTATGCGATGTTACAAAATTGGTCTCGGCTCAGTATATTGTCAAAGCCTGTGTGACAGACCCGACACTGATATTCAGCCGAAACCAGTCTTTTGTGACACCACGGACGCAGCAAACAAAACACTATGTACTAATGAAATAATACATGTAGAGATTAAATTAAAAAAAGTATTAAATACACATAAATACCCTATTTCATAACATGTTATTTTTAATACCAAAATTACAGACTTTTAAGGATTATACCTAAGAGACTTCTGTGAGTTAAGTTGTATTACATGACGAATTGTACGTAAGCATATCAATAATTATTTCGAATGTAAACCGAGTGCCAAAACTGTAAGGAAGAAAATAAAGTTCTCGACTTCGACAAATCACAATATTATTACGATTTAAATTCAATTAAAAGAAGAAAATCTAATTTCACGTATTAAGAATCACTGTAAAATAAGTTTAATTGAGCTGTCCCCGGCCACATACTTTCTGCGGAGCAAATGAGTTATGATTACCAATATACTGTAGGGGCAAATCGTTAATCTTACTTACCTCTAATTAAACAATTAAAACATGAAGCGCTAGATCGTTCATAGGGCATTATTTTCTCACGACCAAAACGTTGTAAGCGCCATGAAATTCTTGGCACTTACGCGTTTCGTTCAACGTACTCGTAGTTTATCAACATCGCTGTTTGGTCCGCATTTTCAAGTAATCACTTCTGCTGGCACTCCGGAGTGCAACCCGTTTTTTATTATCCTTTGAAATTACTCCGTTCACTCTAGGAGGGAGTTCTTTTCACACCACCACCAGTGTGGTAGAGGCGAAAGATGTATGTTTGGAGCGGTGCACCTGGCGTACTATAGTCTCTGCCTACCGCAATGGGAGACAGGCGTGATGATACGTATTGTATACTTGTTACCGGACTCATCAAGCAGTTAAAGTATCTTTTAACTGCCATCCTTATAACATTTTATATTTATAATATGAGTCGTATAATAAAAAAACGACTTAAAAATTGTTGGCAGACAAAGTGTCGATGATTTTTTAAATGATAGAGATCTGTGACATTGTGACATGTGATTATTCAAATTACTTCACTTGAATTAAAAAACTGAGTTAAATAATTTATTTAACTCAATTGTTACAGACATTTTAATGACAGTTTTCAGGGTTCCGTACCCGAAGGGCAAAACGGAACCCTATTAGTGAGGCTTCGCTGTCCGTCCGTCCGTCCATCCATCCATCCGCCCGTCTGTCACCAGGCTGTATCTCATGAACCGTGATAGTTAGACAGTTGAAATTTATACAGATGATGTATTTCTATTGCTATACTAAAAAAATACTAAAAAATAGAATTAAATAAATATTTAAGGGGGCTCCCATACAACAAACGTGATTTTTTTGCTCGTTTTTGCTCGATATTGCTAATGGCAACAGGTAGACGCAAATGAAATATTCACAGAATATTTAGTTATATTATATTCACAACAGACGTGTTATTTTTTCTGTTTTGATAGATTATGGTACGGAAACCTTCGTGCGCGAGTCCGACTCGCACTTAGCCGGTTTTTTAATTCAAGTGAAGTAATTTGAATAATCCTTTTTAAGGTTTCGTACCCAAAGGGTAAAACGGATGAACCGTGATAGTTAGACAGTTGAAATTTTCACAGATGATGTATTTCTGTTGCCGCTATAACAACAAATACTAAAAAATAGAATAAAATAAATATTTAAGGGGGCTACCATACAACAAACGTGTTTTTTTTTTTTTGCTGTTTTTATAGATAATGTTATGGAACCCTTCGTGCGCGAGTCCGACTCGCACTTGGCCGATTTTTTATTATGGCCTCTGAGGTCAATTTTTTTTTAGTTTGTTAAATTATGAGATATTGTAAGCCATGTGGCAGTACATAGCTGATCCCATTGTATGTATGTCTGTAACACCTTTATTATTATACCTACGTACCACAATAAAGAACGATTACGATAATATTCAAAATGTATTTGAATGTGGGACGGTAAACATATTCCGTGACTGTTGAACCTTGAGCTTCTAAAATACAAGATAATTAACTAAAGTCTCGCCCTTTCAGTTAGTTATTATTATGTATTTCGCTATAAAATACGCACGCTATACTCGTTAAAAACCCCTATTATCACCTACGTATGTATATATAATAATAATAATAAAAACAATAATCTAACAGTCAGATATGATAGTTATGGCAGGTGTCCGTCCCTCTTCTGCAATAATCCAGTACCAATAATCCCTCCAGACCTCATTACAATTGACTAATCATTTCCTACACATTCGCAAAAGTCCCAATACCTGCCGTGATCTGCTCATAGATATATGGTTCTATCGATATTTTTAGGAGCGGGTCTCGGTGGGTGTACAACATAACATGAATCTTCTTAAAAGGGCCTCTACGCGTTGGATCCATATCCCCGCGCACGCCTATCAAATGACCGGGATAATACCCGTGAATAAAAATAAAATAATAATAATAAATATTGTCGCACAAATTACACAGCGCCACCTAGCCCCAAAGTACAACTGATAAACATACGTAAATACATTTTTTTTTGTAAATACATACTTATTATACATAGGAAACACCCAGACCCAGACAAACAGACATGTTCATGCACACAAATGTTTGTACTGTGTGTGAGAGTCGAACCCACGAGCGTTGGTGTCAAAGTAGCGTACCAACGCGTTTCACCACTGCGCCACCGAGCTCGTCTATATATATAAAGTACCCAGAGACAACAAGACTCTACTATTACGTAGGTAATACATTCAGTAGGCCAATTCTGCTAAATAACTGCAACTGCACGTTTAAGCCTGTCACTTGAGTCGTGCAGGAATAGTGCAGTGCCGATAGGTGTATTCTACTAAAATTTCCTGCACTGCAACTGCGCGTATGCTGCACTGCAATTACCCTGCAACTGTGCGTATCCTGCAAATAAACTACTTAAAACCTGATATGTTGCCATATTTCAATCTAATAAAACTGAATTTTTATTTAACCAGTCAGAACCCGTTATATACGTTTTCCCATACATGTGTTGACTCCTATAGTTTCACTATTGACCTTGGTTGCCGGAGTGGAGGTATTTCTAACCGAAAAGAAGCTTTACTTAATTATACATATTTATCCACAAACATCTCCCAAAACAAAGCAAATATAATTCATCGCCTCAGAATATTAATTTCACTTCGCAAAAGTTGCTCAAGAGTAACGTTAACAAAACTGCAAGTAAACTCCTTCAAAACGTCTGTCACCGGTATACAAATGTCAAAACAATTTATCAGAATACGATTATATTGCAGGGAACGTGCAGTTGCAGTGCAGGTTTTTTAACAGAATAGCGATTCATTTACTGCAACATTCCTGCAACGTCGCTGCTGTCAGATCGTTTAACAGAATACCGAAACGTCAAAATGTACGCATTTTGACACACGCCGCGCTGCAGTGCAGTTGCAGTTTTTAGTAGAAGCGGCCCACAGATTCTTTTACGAGAGACCAGATACGGGGAAGTACCTCCACATCACAGAAAACCGCAGACAAAAACATCCTAGAGGGTTGTTGTGTTCCGAATGATTCTTCAATTCGCGTTCATTGGCTACGGTAACCGCTTTACATCAGGTGAACCGTATGCTTGTATTCTTAAAAATAGTATGCAATAAATGATTGAATTAAGGTAATATAGATTGTTGTTTCTAATAGTTAGGTATTTAGATTCATCAAAAGTCCGTTTCCAAAAAACTTAGCTGAGTAATCCAAGGATATGTTCTTTGGAGCGTGAAGTTGGCAGCACTCAGGGTCGCTTGACCTCGTGATTTGGTTAACTAGCCTAATTTGCATTAGTTAACTAGTGCACTTTTTTTTTTCGACGCATAGCAAACAAGCATACGGTCCGCCTGATGTAAAGCAGTTACCGCAGCCTATGATCGCTAGCAAGAATAATGTTACTAGCGCGTTGCTACCCCCACTGTCAACACAGCAACTCCTCATCTTCTGGTGACCTCACTCACTAGCAGGAACACAACAACCCTCCAGGGAGTTGTTATTTGGCTGCCGTCTTATGTGAGGTGCAGGTACTTCCCCAGTCGGGCTAACGTCGTGCCCTACCTCTCTTTAAACTTAATTATGTGATCATCATTATCACCCGAACGTTAAACCCTTTCGCTTCGCAGTCCAGGGTCCGTCTTCTCCATTACGCGTGGTCTTCGATGTCGGTTACTGTGAGACCATTGATGCACATGTCTTCCCTCACGATGTCAAGCCAGCACTTCTTGGACCTCCCTATCCTACCGGGACCCGGCGGAGGTGGCATGGCTAGACGTTTGTTCCCCACGTAACTTTTCAGTTTTCGTAAGTAGATATGGCCCACCTGGTGTAAAGCGGGTACCGTAGCCTATTAACGCTTGCGATATATTAAGTACTAGCTGTGCCCGCGACTTCGTCCGCGTGGAATATTATTTATTTTTATTAATGAAAATAAAGAAGTTTTCTAACATAAAAGTAGCCTAAGTTACTCCTTATTACATTAGCTATCTGCCAGTGAAAGTCCTGTCAAAATCGGTCCAACCGTTTCAGAGATTAGCCGGAACAAACAGACAGACAGGGAAAAATTGTAAATATATTCATTTTGGTATATGTACCGTGTATACATCCATATGCATTTAGTAAAAAGCGGTTATTTTAATATTACAAACAGACACTCCAATTTTATTTATCTGTATAGATCACTCGTGCGATGCCTACTCTGCTGCTTACACAGCTCTCAACTCCTTGGGAACTTTGTGTTTTCCTTCATCGCCGAGCTAGTGATAATTACAAATATGTACGTAAGTCCGAAAATACAAATTCAGTGGTACACGCCGGGATTCAAACCATGAACCAGATGGTTAACAAGCTGCTTCCTTATCCACTAGACTATGACTGTTCTAGTGTACATAGGTCATCATTGCAATAAATATGAAGTACAAAGTGAAGACTGTAATACAATGCATAGCCTTCTGAACCCGTTATATACCTTTTCCCATACATTTCGCGGTCATATATGACCACACGGGTTTCGAAGGGTTAATGATAATGACAGCACGTTAATGAAACATGTTAATCTGTAAGTATGTCTGTGCGTCACGTCATAACACATGTCCTTCATGCCGCAAAATAATGCGACGCACTAAATCCAAGACAAACACTTTCGTCAAATGTCACATACTATCGTATTGAGGAACTCGTTGGCGTGTCATTGCTCTTTTTATACCCGTCAAATGGCAAACAAGCGTGTGGCCATAAAGAAAATAACCAATATAGAACCGATGAAACGATATTGCCTCGTAACACAACTCAACGCGACGGGTAGGGGGTTAAAGCAGAACGCCTCGTTCTTATTGGCGAATTCGCGGATTAACATCGTACGCTTATCGACTTATTGGTTGGAAATATTCTCCCATTGGTCAGTAGAGTAGAGTATATTTTGACGAGCTCGGTGGCTCAGTCGTGAAAGACGCGACCACCAATGCTTCTGGTATCTACTGCGAATGTTCATAGTTTCCTATTGCAATAGGAACGACGGAGTCCGCTACCGACTGCCGTCAGATCACTGCTGCTCAGTGGCGTGCACAGAGATTTTTGACAGGGTAGGCAGATTTTTTTTAAAGCTATTAACTTACCAAAAAATACAGAATGTTGATTTTGGTTACCCAGTCTTGTGGAAATAATGATGTATGTGATCACTTGTTTTTATTCACCGAACACTACACACACCACATGAACAACTTTCGCAGTGAATATCATCTATATTTATCAACTTTAAAACTTTAAAATCTTATTTCGTCTGCTACCAGTCAATCGATTCAAAACAAAAACAATGGCGGCCGTCTTAAAATCAAAATAAAATTAACATCAATTTTATACGAAAAAAAGAAATGGCAATATCTTTCACTATAATTATATGCAGCAAACTACTTTTTAAAATAGTTACGTAGCAATGCTCGCGACACTTAGGTAATTTACGTTATAGTTCAGCTGCAAAGACATTGTCTATACTATGCAATAGTGTGCGTTATTTGTGTTATTGTGGGCAATGTAATTACAGGAATGCACACTACAGTATTTGTATTAACAACACGGCACACATACGTAAATTTAGCCAGAAATAGTTAGTGTCTTCCGCCGTTAAAAGCTGCCAATGCGGCGCTGGTGTAGCGTAGCGCCTAGCTGCGATTTGAATATGACTAGCGATGATTTTAATAATTTACCGATACCGATAGATGGAGCTGTTTTTAATTTTTTGTTTTTGATACGAAATATTAGTTAAAAACTATGTTTAAGAATGAAACATCGGATGGTATTTATCAAATTGATAGGGTAGGCAATGTCTTTTTGTCTATATGGAGTGCACGCCACTGCTGCTGCTTATAGGGAAACCAACTTTTGATAAGCTCGGTGGCTCAGTCGTGAAAGACGCGACTTTGACACCAACGCTCGTGGGTTCGATTCCCACACAAGACAAACATTTGTGTGCATGAACATGTCCGTTTGTCTTGGTCTGGATGTTTTAAGAGAGGTAGGGCGCATCAAAGCAGCCCGTCTGGGGAAGTACCTCCACCTCACAGAAAACCGCAGCCAAATAACAACAGCCAAAAGGGTTATTGCATTCCTGCGTGTGAGTGAGGTTTACAGGAAGCTCATAAGGAGTTGCTGTGTTAGATGCAGAGGTGGCATCACGCGAATGACACGTAATGAATTGCAAGCTATTATAGGCTAAATAATCTATCGACTGTACGGGTTTTGTTCCGATGAGGTGTTCGATATAATGAGTATAGCTTCCTCCTGGAACCGCATCGCTCACGTACTTTTTCAACGGGTTTCCAACGACTAACATCTATAGGTCCTGAGGTACCTCGTGGAGAGGCTGACATGTTGTGGAGTAGTCCTGGGGAGCTAGGCAGCACTGGGGTTGCTTGTATTTCCTGTTACAGTTTTTTTTTGAAGTGTTAACTTCTTTGGCGGCGTTGTGCACTTTTTGGGATGAGTAAAAAATGTTATACTCCCGTCACGACACACACAAAGAATTAGAACTTAAGTTCGCTGCAGCGCTAAAACATTAGTTACCTCTAATTGAACAATTAAAACATGGATCGCTAGATCGTTCATAGGCTATGAATAAATTTCACAGGTCATTTTCTCGCGACCAAAACGTTGTAAACGCCATGAAATTCTTGGCGCTTACGCGTTTCTGTCAACGTAGTTTATCAACATCGTTGTTTGGTTTAAGCGGTTCAGGGCGCTCGCGCGAGTGTGCGTGTGTGTTTGTTAGACATGGGTAACTCAGTAAAAATTCGTGCGAAATTATTCCCTAACCATTCCAAAATATTCAAAACTGCACAACGTTAATGTTCAACTTTTCACTTCTG
Source organism: Pyralis farinalis (assembly GCA_947507595.1). NCBI lineage: Eukaryota > Metazoa > Arthropoda > Insecta > Lepidoptera > Pyralidae > Pyralis > Pyralis farinalis. The sequence continues at coordinate 8,978,585 of OX382263.1, forward strand.
CCGGTACTCCCGGAGTGCAACCCGTTTTTTTTTTATACAACGTCGTGAGGCATACAAATATACGGCTCATCTGATGTAAAGCGGTTACCGTAGCCTATGAACGCTTGTTGCTAACACAGAAACTCCTTAGGACTTTACTGGTAACTTCACTCACTCGCAGGAACACTACAACCCTTCAGGGAGTGGTTCTTGTTTGCGGTTTTCTGTTACGTGGAGGTACCTTAGTTTTCCGCACGTCCGCTTTGAAGCGCCCACCTCTCTTAAAAACACCCAGACCACGTCAAACAGACATGTTCATGCACACAAATGTTTGTCCTGTGTGGAAATCGATCCCACGAGCTTAGGTGTCAAGGTAGCGTTACTAACCACTGCGTCAGCGAGCTCGTCGAAACGCATGAACTACCAATTGTCTCCGCACAAAGTAAGTTAGATAAAAAGGATATATAAGTTGCAAATTGCTTGAATTGGCCAAACTTCGCTAATCTCTCAGCAAACATAAATCTCCAATAACATTACATAATTGTATGACCCCCATTCTATTTAAGCGTTTTTAGGGTTCTGCATCTCGAAAGGAAAAACGGAACTTGTATAGGATTACTTTGTTGTCCGTTTGTCTGTGTTAATATCAAATACTTCAGGCCTGCAATTCCTTCAAACTGTGAATAATCAAATTTCTAAGTCAATGCAATCGAAAGATACGGCTGTTTATAATAATAAATAATAAATAAATATAGTCGGACAAATTACACAGCGCCATCTAGCCCCAAAGTAAGCGAAGCTTGTGTTATGGGTACTAGACAACTGATAAACATACGTAAATACATTTTTTTTTTGTAAATACATACTTATTATACATAGAAAATACCCAGACCAAGACAAACAGACATGTTCATGCACACAAATGTTTGCCTTGTGTGGGAATCGAACCCACGAGCGTTGGTGTCAAAGTAGCGTCATTCACGACTGAGCCACCGAGCTCGTCGAATTCGTTTATGCCACGTTTATGCGCATATTTTGACACTCCTAAGAGAATCAAAACCTATTGGGTACCTCCCGTTGACCTAGAATCATGAAATTTAGTATGAAGCAGGGTCACGTAGCACAAGTAAAGGAAAAAAATGGTTGTCTGTAAAGTCTGTTTACGGACGATAATTTTACGTGAAAACGTCATAAGAAAACATTGAAAAGTTGACAAAACAGTTCACGTGTAGGTTGTGTGCTGCCGCTGTCTCTCTTAGAAGAGAGTCAAAAGCCGAACGCTTACGCCGATCGTACCTCTCTATCGCTTGTTTTACTTTTTTTTAATTTACTTGTGTACCGTAAATTTGTAGTTACATCACAAAAAAAAAATGCGAAACTAATTTGCAGAAATATTTTTATACAGAATTCTCGGTGCGCGAGTCGGACTCGCACTTGACGGCTTTTTAGTACCTCCACTGTGACGTCACTGCTATGTTTTCCCGCTTTTTATATGTTCAAGGCTGCCTTGTGGTTGGCCGTGTAATAATATTATTTTACGATTCAATTAGTGCTGACACTTGAATTAATGTTCTAAGGTACATAGGTTTAAACTACAAATTTAATTTTGTGTTAACTTAGTCATTTATTGGTCTCGTGATCATTATACCTAACCTAGGTACAAAATAAATGTCTAAGTTGAATAAATACGGGCTGTGTGGGATGCGAGGCAATGGTACCTATTTATTGGCATTGTAGGGTGATAAAACATAACATATGTATGTATATCTTCACGCTAGGTCCCTTGCGAGGTAGGCAGAGAGACCCGAGTGTCATAAGACGCGGTCTTTATGCTTCTCACTCGCTTTTTTAACATTTATAAGTCTTTTCATGCACGCTCGCCGGTTCCCAGGGCTTCTGATGTCACCTTCTGATGAAATACGACCAATTCGGTCATGGCATGGTAGGTGAGTATTGGTCTTCCTCGGCTCCTACGTCCTTCCACTCTCGTACTGTATATCTGTTTCTTCATTTTTTCATCTTACGTTCTTCCTAAATCGAATAAATAAAATGGTATCGTCTGTTTGTAATGTCATAGTAACAGCTTTTTACTAATGTACATGAATGTATTCAATACTCATACCAAAATATTCTTTCTGTCTGCCTGTTTGTCTGTTCTGTCAGCTCAAATCGCCGAAACGGTTGGACTGAGTAACTTAGGCTTCTTTTAGTTTAGAAAAAGAATTAGAGTCCCACGGGAAAAGAATAAACCCCATGAAATTGGGAACAAATTTTAATTAGGTACACGCGGACAAAATCGCGGGGGTCCACTTGTCACTGGACCCTCGTGGGTACTTAGACGCTTCCTATATTTTTTTTAAAGAAATCATCAATTAGATACTTACATCCAAATCGCCACATCTATTCCATTGGGGTTGGCAGAGTCTATGGAATGCCACATGCTCCGATCCAAACATACGTCTCACTTCTTCCACACTCATCAACCACTGCATCGTGCATGCGATTTCAGGTGCTTTTAATTTTGCACTCTATCAGCACATCACCAATTTGATCTTCATGTGTGTGTCTATTTATATGCAGATAGGATGCAGGAAGAAAGAAATAGGAGCAATGTAGGAGCCGAGGAAGGCCAAGACCAGCATGCATGAGAAGAGCTGTGCATATTAAACAAGCGAGTGAGGTGTCTAGAAACCGAGTCATTTATCGTTCCGCAAGAGATTTGGCATGAAGTTACAAATACATCGGCTAGCCCCTGTCGATATCTCCACTTACTCTTACTCCTTACACTTATTTCGTACCTCTTTCGTCATTCATTCTTTTCAAATGTACAAATCATCTCAGCATAATCTCTTCAATTGATGTAGTGATGTAGTGACAAAAATAGTGTGTAATAATAAGTAGTGACAATAAGCAGTTACTAAGCGTAACATACACTGTGTGTGGCAGAGAGAGCTATAACTTTATGCTCTCTCTGCCACACACAGCTCTTTTCAAATGTACAAATCATCTCAGCATAATCTCTTCAATTGATGTAGTGACAAAAATAGTGTGTAATAATAAGCAGTGACAATAAGCAGTTACTAAGCGTAACATACACTGTGTGTGGCAGAGAGAGCTATACCTTTATGCTCTCTCTGCCACACCCAGCTCTTTTCAAATGTACAAATCATCTCAGCATAATCTCTTCAATTGATGTAGTGACAAAAATAGTGTGTAATAATAAGTAGTGACAATAAGCAGTTACTAAGCGTAACATACACTGTGTGTGGCAGAGAGAGCTATACCTTTATGCTCTCTCTGCCACACACAGCTCATTTCAAATGTACAAATCATCTCAGCATAATCTCTTCAATTGATGTAGTGACAAAAATAGTTTGTAATAATAAGTAGTGACAATAAGCAGTTACTAAGCGTAACATACACTGTGTGTGGCAGAGAGAGCTATACCTTTATGCTCTCTCTGCCACACCCAGCTCTTTTCAAATGTACAAATCATCTCAGCATAATCTCTTCAATTGATGTAGTGACAAAAATAGTGTGTAATAATAAGTAGTGACAATAAGCAGTTACTAAGCGTAACATACACTGTGTGTGGCAGAGAGAGCTATACCTTTATGCTCTCTCTGCCACACACAGCTCTTTTCAAATGTACAAATCATCTCAGCATAATCTCTTCAATTGATGTAGTGACAAAAATAGTTTGTAATAATAAGTAGTGACAATAAGCAGTTACTAAGCGTAACATACACTGTGTGTGGCAGAGAGAGCTATACCTTTATGCTCTCTCTGCCACACACAGCTCTTTTCAAATGTACAAATCATCTCAGCATAATCTCTTCAATTGATGTAGTGATGTAGTGACAAAAATAGTGTGTAATAATAAGTAGTGACAATAAGCAGTTACTTAGCGTTACTTAGCGCATACACTGTGTGGCAGAGAGAGCTATACCTTTATGCTCTCTCTGCCACACACAGCTTCCTTCATCTAACCCCAAAGATTCACTTTTTGTTACTACATCATCGATAATGTAGTAACAAAAATATTAACAACAAGCGGTCAGCAAAGCATGAACGCGTTTATTCTATCTTCATGCTCTCTCTGCCATACCCAGCTTCCTTCATCTAGCCCCAAAGATTCACTTTTTGTCACTACAACATCGATAATGTAATGACAAAAATTTTAACAACAAGCGGTCAGCAAGCATTAACGCCTTTATTCTACCTTCAAGCTCTCTCTGCGACACCCAGCTTACTTCATCTAGCCCCAAAGATTCACTTTTTGTTAGTACATCATCGATAATGTAGTGACAAAAATATTAACAACAAGCGGTCAGCAAGCATGAACGCGTTTATTCTTACTTCATCCTCTTTCCATGCCACACCCAGCTTCCTTCATCTAGCCCCAAAGATTCTCTTTTTGTTACTACATCATCGATAATATAGTGACAAAAATTTTAACAACAAGCGGTCTGCAAGCATGAACGCGTTTATTCTTACTTCATGCTCTCTCTGCCACACCCAGCTTCCTTCATCTAGCCCCAAAGATTCACTTTTTGTCACTACATCATCGATAATATAGTGACAAAAATTTTAACAACAAGCGGTCTGCAAGCATGAACGCGTTTATTCTACCATCATCCAACTTCCGTCGTCTAGACCCGAAGTAAGCAAAGTTTATAATTTATAATCTTAACAACTGATAGACATACGTAAATATTATCTTTTTTTGTAAACACATTTACATAATACATTGTTTTTGATACAGATCCGCCATCACTACATTACGTCATGAATTTAACACACACTCTCATAAATACATACACGTATAATACACATCAAACACATACTTGTACACAAGATATCTATAATATCATACTACTACTATTTGACGAGCTCGGTCGCTCGGCTCAGACGTGAATGACGCGACTTTGACACCAACGCTCGTGGGTTCGATTCCCACACGAGGCAAGCATTGGTGTGCATGAACATGTCTGTTTGTCTTGGTCTAGATGTTTTAAGAGAGGTAGGGCGCATCAAAGCAGCCCGTCTGGGGAAGTACCTCCACCTCACAGAAAACCAGAGCCAAATAACAACTCCCTAGAGGGTTGTTGTGTTCCTGCGTGTGAGTGAGGACACCAGTAAGCTCCCAAGGAGTTGCTGTCCAAGCAGCAGAGGAGGTATCGCGCGAGTGATACTTAACGTCAGATGGGCCGTATGATTGTATGCCTCTCGACGTAGTATAAAAAAAACTACATTTTCTCATTATCGATACTTTTCAAATATCCACAACGTTGTGCTCTAATGAGCTGGTGAACTGTGACCGTGAAAAAAATAACCTATGGAGATATCGATAACATCAATATTATATAGTAACTCAATTCACCGCTACGGGTCGGGGGGTGAAGTAGAAACGTGAGGCTCTTATTGGATAGTTCAAAGATCAACATCGCGGCACTTGTCGGCTTATTGGTTAAAATGTTCTCCCATTGATCGGTAGGCTAGAATCGCTGAGATATTGAGGCGCTAAAAAACACCGTTTTTGTGAGTGCGGAGTACCTTCGTGTGCAGTCGGTTTACGGGTTTGTCTCTGTAATACAAGGAGTCTCCACGCTTACCTATTTCATGCACCAGGATTCTCTCCAAAATTACACATAATACTAAGTTTGAACAAAACCTTGGAGAAAGAAAAGAATCAATTTTTATAATGTATTGTATTACACTTCGTATCAATTGATAGAATATAAACAAAGACAATCTTTATGAAGACTATGTACCCAACACTATAATGACTAAATTGGTCGTGTTTTATCAGAAGGTAATGTCTGGGATCCCTGGGAATCGACGAGCGTGCATGAAAAGAGTTATGTCAAAGTGGCAAGTGAGTGATATAGAGGTGTGCAGGAATCGCGTCTTATGGTGTGTGGTTCTTTCTGCCTACACCGCAAGGAACCTGGCGTGAAGATATACATTCATACATGTATGCATCATTATGAATTAATGTTTCAGTCATCGCCATCTATAGCATCGGTTGGTTGCCTTCGTGGTAAATAAAACAGAAAACAATTCTTATCTATCTGTCTCTATAACTTCACGCCAAATCCCTTGCGGGGTAGGCAGAGAATCGAGCGCCACGTGACTCGATCCTTCATATCTCACTCGCTTCTTTAACATTCATTGCTCTTCTCATGCACGCTCGCCGGTTTTTAGGGCTCCTCACGTCACCTTCTGATAGAACACAATTCTTATTAATTTAAATATTCATTTCACGGTAATCACGCGTCCTCTTCGCGAATGGCGCAGTTAATTAAGATTACAGAATACCAATTGCAATCCATAACATCGTCTGGGCGAATCCCGGTAACCAGTTTTTTTTTATACAACGTCGGGAGGCATACAAGCAGACGGCCCACCTGATGTAAAGCGGGTAACGTAGCCTATTAATGCTTGTAATATATTAAGTACTAGCTGCTGCCCGCGGCTCCGCCCGCGTGGAGTCAAATAACGTAGCCTATGTGTTAATACAGGTCATAATCTATCTACGTGCCAAATTTCATTCAAATCCGTTCAGCCGTTTAAGCGTGAAAGAGAAACAAACATCCATACATACAAACTTTCGCATTTATAATATTAGTAGGATCACTTGCGCGATGCCTCCTCTGCTGAGATCGTCAACATACATATTGTACAGTACATATATGTTTATAATTTGAAATTGTTTTGTTTTTGTTACATTTACTATATTTACTGTTATTATTTTGTATATAATATTTGCACACAGGTATGGTATATAATTGTCATTTTTTTTGGCTTAAGAACTTAATTTTGGGAAGTAAATATTTTCATTTGATTAACTGGGCAAAATTTGCAGTGACTATTGTACTTATACAATACATTAAGAGAGAGAGAGATCTGAAAGGGTGTCGGTGTTAAAATAAGACAATGCTCCATAAGTTCGGACATGTAGAAGGTATGCAGGATGAAGGAATGACGAAATAGATATACAATACGAAAGTGGAAGGATGTAGGAGCCGAGGAAGACCATGACTAACCTACCATGACCAAATTGGTCCTGTTTTATCAGAGGGTGAAGTCAGAAGCTCTAAGAATAGGCGAGCGTGCATGAAACGAGCTATGAATGTTAAAGAAGCGAGTGAGTTGTGTAAGGACCGCGTGTTACGGCGCTCGGTTCTCCCTGCCTACTTCGCTCCTGGGACCTGTCGTGAAGATATACATACTATAAATAGTGCTTGGGTGCCGTTTTACTATGTCTTTATTGTGTACAATGGTGTTTTATCAGAACCACCAGCCATATAGTCCAGCCATTTTGTCATTTTGTCCAGCTCTGTGGCTCAGTCGTGAATGACGCGACTTTGACACCAACGCTCGTGGGTTCGATTCCCACACAAGACAAACATTTGTGTGCATGAACATGTCTGTTTGTCTTGGTCTGGGTATTTGCTATGTATAATAAGTATGTATTTACAAAAAAAAAATGTATTCACGTATGTTTATCAGTTGTCTAGTACCCATTACACAAGCTTCGCTTACTTTGGGCTAGATGGCGCTGTGTAATTTGTTCGACAATATTTATTTATTTACCTCACCGAAAACCGCAACCAAATAACAACTCCCTAGACCTAGAGGGTAGCTGTATTCCTGTGTGTGAGTGAGGTTACCAGTAAGCTCCTAAGAAGTTGGCGTGTTAGCAGCAGAGGAGGCATCGCGCGAGTATTGCTTAATGTATTACAAGCGTTAATAGGCTACGGTAACTGCTTTACATCAGGTGGGCCGTATGCTTGTATGCCTCCCGATGTTGTATAAAAAATTGGAGATAGAAGAATTGAGCTATCAAAGGCAAAAATATTTTTGTAAATCTGATGGTTTGTTACAGACATATCCGCGTTCAAACAAACCATTCTGCTTTATGTATGTATGCATGTATATCTTCACGCCAGGTCCCTTTCGGGATAGGCAGAGAGAACCGAGCGCCATAAGACGCGGTCCTTACACACTTCACTCGCTTCTTTGACATTCATAGTTCTTTTCATGCACGCTCGCCGCTTCCTAAGGCTCCTTATATATTTATGTTCTGCTTTATATATTAATATATCTAGCTTGATCTGTCATTGTATGTATTAGAATAAATTGACTCTTATATAAACGATGTGTAGCAAAACATTGATACATAGTATAGAACATCTAATAGTAACCATAGACAAAATATTTCCACACAATGTCACATTACCGACGTTAATTATCACATCATAGACTAGCATGAATAATAAAATGATGTTTATAAACAAGTATGGAATACTTACGTCTGCGCCGCAGAAAATACTTCTTTTCAAGGTTCCGTATCTAAAGGAAAAACGGAAGACTGTTACTCTGTTTCTTTCTAGCGTTTCCTAATCCATTAGATTAGACGAGCTCGGTGTCGAGTGGTTAGTAATGGTACTTTGACACCAACGCTCCTGGGTTCGATGGTGGGATGGGATGCTCGTGGGTGGGATGGGATGCTCGTGGGTGGGATGGGTTGCTCGTGGGTGGAATGGGATGCTTGTGGGTGGAATGGGATGCTCGTGGGTGGGATGGGATGCTCGTGGGTGGGATGGGATGCTCGTGGGTGGAATGGGATGCTCGTGGGTGGAATGGGATGCTCGTGGGTGGGATGGGTTGCTCGTGGGTGGAATGGGATGCTTGTGGGTGGAATGGGATGCTCGTGGGTGGGATGGGATGCTCGTGGGTGGGATGGGATGCTCGTGGGTGGAATGGGATGCTCGTGGGTGGGATGGGATGCTCGTGGATGGGCTGGGATGCTCGTGGGTGGGATGTTAAAAAAGGTGTGATTTTCCCCCTCCCGCGAGCATTGTGTTGTCAAAGTAACGTAACAGCGCGTTTCGCCACTGCACCACCGAGCTCGTCAAAACTTCACACTTCAACTTGCTGTTCCTTACAGCCACGTCGGCAGCTCTAGTACAGATGTGCTCACTTCTGAATGTATCTCGCAGAAAACTCCGTCGCGCGCTGTTACAAAACAAGCATTTGTAATTCCATTCCCGTTTTCCTGTAACCTTGCTAATGAGTGCAATGTACGCATTTTCCTTAAAGGATGTATGTGGTTACCTTCACTTGAACTTCCAAGGAAGACCGGTTACCGACATGATAATTGAAAAGTAGACATACTTAATGTTTGAGAGAGGCAGAGCGCAACCAAACCGCGCGGCTGGGGAAGTGCCTCCTTCGCGTCTCTTTCTAATTCCGCTACCTAAGCCTGATGCTTTGGCGAAGGTACTGATTTGACTTGACGAACTCGGTGGCGCTGCGGTTAATAACGCGACTTTGACACCAACACTCGTGGGTTCGGTTCTCACACGGGACAAACATTTGTGTGCATTGCATGGACATGTCTGTTTGTCCAGCAACTGCCGTGCGTAACTCCCGCGATTCGGCTCATGTGTCAATGTTTGTCTTGGTCTGGATGTTTTAAGAGATGTAGGGCGCATCAAAGCAGCCCGCCTGGAGGTACTTACCTCCACCTCACAGAAAACCGCAGCCAAATAACAACTCCCTAGAGGGTCGTTATGTTCCTGGAGGAGGAGGTCACCAGTAAGCTCCCAAGGAGTTGCTGTGTAAGTAGTAGAGGAGGCATCGCGCGAGTGATACTTAATTTATCGCAAGCGTTAATAGGCTGCGGTACCCGCTTTACGTCAGGTGGGCCGTATGCTTATATACCTCCCGACGTAGTATAAAAAAAACTATTTTTAAGATTAAGAATTTAGTGGTCAATGCCCACAGCAGTATTCGAACCAGGGACCAATAAGTCATTAAAATGGTTCTTTATCCACTAGGATATGTAGACCCACTGCCCTTTACATAGATCTTTAGTTTCGGTTAATTGTACGCGGTGTTATATAGAGTAATAAGTAACGTTCCTTCTCAGATGACTGCTTCCCAGGAAGTCCTTTGAGCGGAAATGCATGGAATATTTGTAGACAACAGGTCTTATAATCTTTATCACCAGTAATGTGATAACCATTGGCATGTTTTTTATTGTAAATGGCTGTCGTTGCAACATTCAGAATTTTATGCTATCGTTTCGCAAAATTGACGAGCTCGGTGGCGCAGTGGCGTGCGGGTTCCATTCCCACACAGGGCAAACATTTGTGTGCATGAACATGTCTATCTGTCTTTGTCTGGGTCTTTTTAACAAAGGTAAGGTACATCAAAGCAGCCCGTCTGGGGAAGTACCTCCGCCTCACAGTTGCTGTGTTAGCAGCAGGGCGGCATCGCGCGATTGATAGGTAAAGCTACTTTTATAATATACATTTACAGTTACAATATATATTTACAGATAATATAATTTCACTTGCAATAACTGATCGCGGTGATACCTAAGGTCGTTTAGATGAATTAGCCTACAAAGAAATAGTACCAAAAGCAATACATTAGCATATAAATGTACAAAACGGCAAGCGTGCTTAAAAAGGGAGCGAGCTAGGTGTGTAAGGACCGAGCTTTGTGGCGCTCGGTTTTGTCCACCTCTGCAATGTATATAGATAGAATGATAAATGTATATAAAGCATATATGTACATTATGTATATATCCATTACGATTAAACACTGTCCTTTGACTGACAATGAAATTGTTATCAGATGTAGTTAATGAGCGATAATGAGATAGCATGAGTGTTGAAAGTCTTTGACGCTAAGGGATATACACTTTGACTATTTAATATATATATATTATATAATATATATATTATATTATATATATATATAGTATATCTTCACGCCAGATCCCTTGTGGCAGAGAGAACTGAGTGCTGTAAAACGCGGTCCTTCCATATCTTAGTAGCTTTTTTAACATAAAAGAGATATGACTTTTTATGCACGTTCGCCGATTGCTAGGGCTCCTGACATCACCTTTTGATAGAACACGACCAATTTGGCCACGGTAGGTGAGTATTGGTCTTCTTCAAAAGTCAAAAAAAGTCAAAATCTTTTTATTCCGTAAAAATGGCTACATTTGTTTGGAATCGTCACAATTTTTTTCCCTACCGTGCAGTTCATGACTAGGTGAGCACTGATAAAAATACTGCCAAAAAACTCAGGCATCCCTCTTTTGGTATCCAAACAAATTTACATAATTTATTAATTACATTATAATTGGATCGACTCAATCCCAGGCATTTTTATCATTAATATTGTCAGATACTTTATAATATGCCCTGCTACACAATTTGGCTTTAATAGTAGTTTTAAACTTGTTTATTGACAATTCTCTTATATTGCTGGGAAGTTTGTTATAGAACCGTCCTTCGGCTCCTACATAATACTTTCACTGATTTTTACATGGAGGGATTGTCGTCAGACCTCCGCAACCCAGAGGGAAAACCAGATCATTCTTAGGTAAGGTCATACGTCTATCGAATATTCTTGGACGTGCTGGTTTCCTCACGATGTTTTGCTTCACCGCCGAGCTAGTGATAATTGCAAATTATAAATATGTCGAAAATACGAATTTAGTGATACATGCCACGATTCGAACCGAGGACCTGTTAGTCACTAGACGGTTCTTTATGCACTAACCTTTCCTATTACATTATTATCAAGGGTGTAATGGCATCGTTCCTATGCTCCCCGTTAGGCAATGTAACTACAGGGGATTCGTCAAATCATCGAGGATGATTAAAAGAAAGGTAGGGTCGTAAGTAACCCGATTCAAAAACACCTTCATATTACAGAAGATCGTAGACAGTTAATAACTCTCCAAGAGTTTAATTGGTTGTGATCAGCGTTTGGGTTGGTAGGAATACCTACGATGAGTGAGGTTATCCATAAGCTCCAAAAGAGTTTCTGTGTTGTGACGGGGTTGGAAAGACATATGCTGTGCTAGCAGCCGGTGTGTTATAAGCAAATATCTCATTTCTGTGCTGCCAGGGTATAAACTGGATATAATTTTATGCATGCTTCCGCATTATATTTTTAAAGACATCAATTGGTGCCTCCACAAACATGCCCGATGCGCTGCAGCGTCGTGATAAATCCAACGGCGCTCTGAAAGAGTTAATATATTAAACTCTCAGGGCATTGTATGCTCGGTATGTGTAGTGCAAGCATCATATGATACGGTATTGCAAGCTATCATAAGCACTTTATATCAGAGAGGCCGTATGGTTGTATGTTTCCAGATGTTTTTTATATAAAAATGAGCATGTAAGATATGCCTGTAATCACAAATCTCCATATCAACGTCGGCATCGCCTTACAACAAAAATGTTTCAGTACTGAAAGTTGATAACAGTAATTATAATCACCTATCAAGTCAGACAAGGCAATTACGTTTAGATTATGCGTATCAAATAATACGCGATTACTGCTGGTATGTTGAAACGGTTTATAAATTGATATCAATTCTTATTATCGGAAATTAATGCATAGATAAATGATTGAGGAAATCGTGACTATCAGCTGTGTTTACTGCTGGATGTAGAACAAAATACAAATCCTCATCAGACAAATCAATCATCGATGCAACCCCATAAGACATTGACTTTACTTATGCTTCCAGAGAATAGTCATCCACATAGCAATTAATGTTGGGCATAGAACACGGCCTTGTGGTACGTCTGTATTCAGAGGTAAAACATATACGATTAATGACCATTACTAACTTTCCTTCACCTTCTGGAAATAAAGGTGGTGATCCATGTATAAAATCTCTCGTGTACCCCAAATAAGGGAAGTTTCAAATATAATTCGTTGCAACACATACACAACCGATCAAAGGCCTTCGCTAAGTTCAATCTAACCTCTAAAGTCTCGCTCAGTGGCATTAATTGATAAATAGTCAGAATAAATCGAATACTATATACGAATTTATTCTGATAAATAACACAATTCCGTATCAACAATTTTCGAGTTTAGTATTGTCTGTTTTATTTATGTTAGTCTGAATCGCAATCTGTTTTTGTTAAGCAAAGATTAATACTTTAATAACTTCTGCTTCTTAGCGTTATCCCATTTGCGAATCTATTAGAATTGAGAGGATCCGCTACCTGAGTCTGAAGATTTTACAAAGAGCATCTGCCCTCAGATCTTACAACCCAGGGGGACAACCAGACCTAACTTAGTTTAGGTCACACGTCTTTCGAAATATAATTTCTTGGACATGCGGGTTTCGTCGTAATGTTTTCTTTCACGGCCGAGCAATAACTACAAATAAAAAGATAAAAATCATTTATCATTATTTGCCATTAGACCCTTACGGGCACTTAAACACGCCTTACATTCTTTAAATAACATCATATTGTATCTTATTAATTTTTCATAGTTTTAATCTCTCTTTTTTAATCTACCAACATTTCGAAAATGACCGTTGACCAAAAGAAACTTGCCAATATGGGTCTATTTTTTATCATCAAAATATATTGCAATGAATATATATAAGAGTGTACATATAGTCATATCCAGTGGTACAATTAAAGATATGTTAATACATATGCTGATTCATTTCCAAACATCTCCGTCAGTTGGATATTCTTCGATTCTATAATAACCCTTCTTACACAGAGTATTTATGATGTAGGTACCTTTTGAACATATTGTCAGGCAAAGACAGAACTGTTTCAGGTAATTTATTATAGAATAAAATAGAATTTACAATAAAAGATCTACTAGTCTTAGCAAGCCAATGTACTGCCCTACGCAATCTATTCCTACTTTTAAGTTTTTTGCTAAGTTTTGAAAATTACTGTATTTTTACGAGCATACTGCTTCTAACACAGCAACTTCTTAGGACCTTACTGCTGACCTTATTTACGTACAGGAACATAACGACCTTCAAGGTTATTATTTGACTGCGATTTTCTGTGAAGTGGAGGTACTTCGTCAGAGAATCCAATTTGATACGCCCTACCTCTCTTAAAAATCCTTTGCCTAACTTCCAAAGTGTTAAGAGCAATTTTAAAAATAAATATGATTTAAACAAAGCCAAATCAGTGCGGGTCGACATCGGACACCGAGGGTTCCGTGCGATACTAGCAAAACAAAACTTAAAGTTCGTTTACAAACTCTGCTAGTTAATACTATTCTGTGCATATCCAAATTTTACCCACATCTGATCTAAATCTAACCCAAACCTGACCGAATATAGTCTCAAAGGGAAATCTCAAGCAAACTTACTTATTCAATCAGGGTTGACGATGAGTTGTAAAATATTGTGATACTTAAAAAAAATAAAAAAATAAATTATTAAGGGTACTATGATATTGGGATAATATAACACTCAAAATAATGTGGTTAATAATGATCATCTTAAAACTACACACATCAAAAGTGTCTAGGGATCAACATATATTTTTGCAATAACTTTTCTCCTGATTGATATTAATTAAAATTTTCTTTAAGGATTCATCAAATAAAGTGTTTTCGTTTGTCTACAGTAACGATAAACCAAGTCACCTTTGCATTAATAAAGAAATTTGCCATTTTCATAATAAAGGGATTTTTGACATTTGAACCACTAACATTAAAGTTCGAAAAAAAGACTGAAATAACAGTTTTCTTTAAAATTTTATTGGGTAACTTAAACAATTAATAATCCGTGTTTCTACCGCGAACACTAACAACACAAGAACATCGGTTTGGCATACTCAAAATGAGTTCATCCAAATCACGCTGTGGAATGGCCGCCCATGTTCGTTGCAACAACAAAAAAAGGTCTTCTTGCGACTGGATACCCTCCATATACGGCAGAGCTCTTCTCTGTAGCATATCCCATGCATGCTCAATCGGTTTCAAGTCTGGCGACTGAGCAGGCCAGGGCATGACATTGATGTTAGCTGCGGCGAGAGTCTGTCTTACAACTCTTGCGGTGTGCGGTCGTGCATTATCATGCATTAACTGAAATAAGGGACCGATTTGCACTTGTAGAGGAACGATGACGTCTGATACAATTGTCTCAGCATAAATTTGAGCGTTGAGGTTGCCTCTGATCCAAATCAACTCAGTTCTTCCGCCGATCCAAATACCCGCCCATACCATGATGGTTCCACCACTATAAGGATGGACTTCCTGGCAGGATTTTAATCGCTGTTGGCGTCCAGGGGTTCTCCAGTGTCGTATACGTCTTGTATCCGGTCTCATACCAAAACGAGACTCATCAGAAAAGCACACGAAACGCCATTGTTCTTCTGCCCAATTTCTGTGTTCAAGAGCCCATTGATATCGAATCCTACGATTGTGCATTGCTATAGGTGGTACCCTTAGCGGTCTTCGGGAATGAAGGTTCACTTCATGCAAGCGGTTTCTGACTGTTTGGTCGCTAATTAAGTTCCCTGAAGAGTGATGAAGCGTCACGGCTAACATCATGGCGGTTATTGTTGGAGCTCTTCGAGTTGTGATTTGAATGTATCGGTCTTGTCTCCGTGTGGTGCAGCGATACCGTCCTCCATGGCGCTCAGCCACGGTACCAGTGCTTCGGTAACGTGTCCAAAGTCGACTGATAACACTCTGACTTGTATTCAGAGCTAAAGCCACAGTACGTTGCCGGGAACCAGCTTCTATCATTCCCACGTGTTGTTAGTGTTCGCGGTAGAAACACGGATTATTAATTGTTTAAGTTACCCAATAAAATTTTAAAGAAAACTGTTATTTCAGTCTTTTTTTCGAACTTTAATGTTAGTGGTTCAAATGTCAAAAATCCCTTTATTATGAAAATGGCAAATTTCTTTATTAATGCAAAGGTGACTTGGTTTATCGTTACTGTAGACAAACGAAAACACTTTATTTGATGAATCCTTAAAGAAAATTTTAATTAATATCAATCAGGAGAAAAGTTATTGCAAAAATATATGTTGATCCCTAGACACTTTTGATGTGTGTATGTTAATGAACTCAATTGCAAAAGTAAGTATCTACATAATTCATTTTATAGTCTTTGTAACGAAATCGAGAACGATAGGATCAGTCTTGGTATCTAACATTTTCAGAATGCCATTTTTCCTATAATGTATCCCGTGTAGTAGTGATGAGGTCGGTTTGCGTATAATAGCATATAAATCATCAGTAGATGGTATATTGAGCAGCACAGTAACAGTAGCAACACTGAAAACATTATTGTATTGAACAACCTACAAGTTACCCGTGTAAAAACGATTGACAATTTGCCTTGAATAATCCGATAATGAACCAACCTGCGAGTCAACATATTAGCACACGCAATTGACTCTGCTTTCGCTTTAAATCAGCATTATCTTTCATGTCGTCAATGATAATGTGATCTAGATATTTAAACTAGATTACTTTATATAGAGATAAACCATTAGGAATAATTGACGTAATTGCAGGGTACTTATCGTCTAGGCCGTAAAACATAAATTCGCTCACATGCTGCACATTGTATTTCAAATCATAGCATTTGACGTACATACAAATAGATTTGTATATTGCACTAATCAAAAGACTCAGCAGCACCATGTCGTCAGCTTAGCAAAAGTTATTAACAACAACTTGACTATGTAATTAGTTCACCAATTAACTCATTTATATATAAATTTAAATTGTTTTACTGTATTAAAAATATATCAGCTCCTTTCATAATATTGGTTTGATTAAAGTTTAGATATTTCATCAATCTTAGTAAGAATATTATTCCTTATAAGCTTCTCCCACAGGCTCTTATGCCACCTAATCGAAGTCCTTGGTTAAATTACGGAAGCAAATTATTTGTATCTGAATTCACTTGCCGTAATTATATTGTGTTTTAGATGCGAGTAATATTTACAAATGTTTTCCTTCACCACCGACTAAGTGATAATTATAAATATAAAGTCGAAAACACGAATTTAGTGGTACATGCAGAATTATATATATACAGGATTTTTCTTTACCTTTTCTCCTTTTCTTCAATTATGTTTCTTCGTTATGCCGGATCAAGTGTCCTATCATACGCATTTCTTCACAGTAGGTAGGTACCCTAAATACCTTTAGAGTGATTAGAAGTCTCTTTTATTTACTATCAACCTGTGAAATCGTTTTAACAAGCAATTCAACACGAACTTTTTTTCTTTTCCATGAGAAAAGTGTCCGACGTATAAGATAAATTTGAAATGTTTATAGGCTTTCGCGCACTGTTAAATAGGCGGTTGTATGTAGCTGATTGTGTATTATCTGACTACACTCGTCCTCATCATTCTTATGGGTGATAGCTGAAATCAGTGGTTGTTTCATTTGAGCAACGCTATACACTGAGCTATAGCCCATTTGTGCTACTGCGGCACACACATACACAAGCACCTGAATAAAAAACATTCTCTATAGTACAGCGAAACTGTGTTTTAAGTTAACAGTGTTGTCATATCAGTGTACATTGTAGTAATGTGTGCACAAATGAAGTACGTAAATAAATAATTTATCTATCTATCTAAATTCGAATTTAATGATACGCCACAGATCAGATTGTCATTTAGTCAAAATCATTATTATTAATCAAACACCTACGACACGCTCCCTTCTTTAAATAACCCTTAATGATGCAAGGTTGGTATTAGAGTAACATATTTCATCGTCATAAATAGTCGAATCGAGAACTCAAATCAATATATAGTTAATAAATTCAAATGTAGATTTAGTGAAAGTAAAATTAGCAGCTAATTTGATCTATACGTGAACCAGTATGTGCGCTTCCCTACCAACAGTTAGGTCGACACTACTACCTTTAATTAAATATGCGACTATTTAGCATTCAACATGGTAGTTTATGGTTGTCTTAGCCCCGGTTGCTGCGTCGCTGTTTCACCAGAAATATAGACCTGAAATAGAAGATTCAAAGGCGGTTTTACGCATCTTTAGTTAGGTTCAGGCTCTTGGCGCAACACGGCATCTCTATCAGAATAAGTAACGACAGTTGCTTACATCTAGATTGGTTTCTTTTTTATACGACGTCATGGGGCATACAGGCTTACGGCCCACCTTATGATAAATAATTAACTAATTGGTGATGGAAGCGAACGTAGTATAGGCCAGATAACCAGCAAAAAATACTTTACAGTAATTTTAGTACTTGATTGACTATATGAGAAATGAGATTTTCTGAATTTTCGCAAAATGGCAATTTTTCTGAACTGGAATTATTTGGTCGTTTTTTTAACAAAATGTAGGTAATTCGAACTGAATGTATACCAACGACAATGGGACATATGGACTGCTTATGTTACGAGTATGTATTTTTTTTCTTCTATGTATTGCCATAATTTTGTATCCTGTGATTGCCGGAATTGTGTCACGCTATGTTCCTGTATACTACGGTAGCGATCACGGGGGATTTTTAAGAGAGAGCCATTTGTTCAGCAGTGAAAGTCCTTTGGATGAAATTATAATGGTGATATTTTTTCAATCTTTTTTTTAATCTGGTGATCGATTCTACGACTATCTTCCGATATCTCATCACTGTGAAACATTATTAACTTACCTGTGGTTCTGATAATACAATATGTTCAATTTTATGGTAGAATCAGTATGAAGAACACAACATAATGCTGGATTGCCATTATTTTACAATCTCCCGACATGGGTATCCAATTAATGGTATTACGTCCATAAATATAAACATAAACATAGTCGGACAAATTACACAGCCTCGAATTAAGTGAAGCTTGTGTTATGCATACATAACATACATAAATACATTATTTTTTCTAGAAAACACCCAGACCAAAACAAATAGACATGCACGCGAATGTTTGTCCTCTGTGGGAACCCACGAGCGTTGGTGTTAAACAAATTACTAACCACTGCGCCACTTAACTGATCAAAGAAATGTATATCGATTTATACGAAAAAATCTGTAATTATCTGTTATTTCAGCAACACATGATTGAACACATCGATTTTGGCGTATCTATAATCCAAAAATCTGCACATAATATCTAAATTTGTATATGTTATTTAGCTAACGTATTACGGCCTCATTAAATGAGGAACAAACAGTTATGTACTGTAAGTAATACGTAAGTATTTGTTACTGGAACCGACACGTAAAAGTTAGGTGTGCCAAGATCAATTAACCCATTAACGCCTAAATGATCATCTTCTCTCTGGTACTATCTAAAAATATTCTAAATCTATGCCTGCCTTGTATCTAGCAATCAAATTGACACAACAGAATCACTCAGTACAAAATTGTCGTTTGATAAAACAGAACATTTTCAATAGTAAAGAATCAAAATTGTGCTAATGTAAAACACTCCATAAAAATTTAATCCGTGACAAAAATGGACAAGTTATTAAACAGTGTGAAAAAATTGACCAGGAAAGATGAGAGAACACCTCAGCTGACCAGGAGTGACTATTCCTTGGTGTCATGCAGTGAGCTGACAAATGGACAATTGTGGCTGAGTTTGCCTGAAGAAGTGAAGGGTGATCCAGCCTTTGAACCATTGAGGCAGTTGTATGAAACAGAACGCCGTAAGTACTAGATTTTTTTTAATTCATCATCATCACCATTTTTGACGAGCTCGGTGGCTCAGTCGTGAATGACGCGACTTGACACCAACGCTCGTGGGTTCGATTCCCACACAAGGCAAACATTTCTGTGCATGAACCTGACTGTTTGTCATGGTCTGGGTGTAAATGACAATCCTTAAGCAGCCAGACTAGGAAAGTACCACATCCTCACAGAAAACCACAGCCAATTTCTACATTCTTCCGCATTTGCTTTGAAGCACCCTACCTCTTTTAGAAACAAACAGACATGTTCATGCACACAAATGTTTGCCCTGTGTGGGAATCTAACCCGATATCGAGATCTCCTTTATTTCCAGCGTTTCTAGACAGTAGACGTTAGAAATGGTGATTGTCAGAACTGTATGAGCCGATTAGTTTAATCATGGCTTCATAAACTAGACTTGTATTATCATGAAAGTCCCTTGATAGTCTGCCAGAAAATAATCGTGAATTCTAAAAATGTTTTGGCTTCAAGTCGATGTCAGACACAAAGTTTGCAGTGAATTTTTTACGTGATATAAGCATGTTTTGTGTTCCGGGAATTGTTCGACATAATGCCAACAACTCTCCACAGCTACACTGCTCGCTGATACAGTATAATTTCATCGTCTTTTTAGGGTTCCGTACCCAAAGGGTAAAACGGAACCCTATTACTGATGCTCCGCTGTCCGCCGTCCGTCTGTCACCAGGCTGTATCTCATGAACCCTGATAGTTAGAGAGTTGAAATTTTCACAGATGATGTATTTCTGTTGCCGCTATAACAACAAATACAAAAAAATAGAATAAATTAAATATTTAAGAGGGCTCACTTACAACAAACGTGATTTTTTTGACGTTTTTATAGATAATGGTACGGAACCCTTCGTGCGCGAGTCCGACTCGTACTTGGCCAATTTTTTTTTATACTACGTCGGAACGTAAAGCGGGTACCGTAGCGTATTAACGCTTGCGATAATAAGTATCACGCGATGCCTCCTCTGCTGCTTACACAGCAACTCCTTGGGAACTTAATCGTGACCTACTCACATACAGGAACACAACAACTCTTTGGAGAGTTGTTATTTGGCTACGGTTATATATGAGGTGGAGGTACTTCCCCAGACGGGCTGCTTTAATGCTCCCTACCTCTCTTAAAACATCCAGACCAAGACAAACAGACATGTTCATGCACACAAATGTTTGCCTTGTGTGTGAATCGAACCCACGAGCGTTGGTGTCAAAGTCGTGTTATTCACGACTGAGCCACCGAGCTCCTCAATTTGTGTTCACGCACAAGATGATCATTTCTGTGCATGAACATGTCTGGTTGTCTTTGTCTGAGTGTTGAGGCACATCAAACTGTTAGTAAGGTTTATTTTTTATGTAACTAGATTGGCAAACAAGCGTGCGACCCGCATTAGATCGTAAGCGGTCACCGCATTTATTAGCGCTCGCAACACCGCGGGGATGTAACTCTCGCGCTGCTAATCTTATGACCGAAGGATGTTTCGTCACAGTACCCAGTAATTTCTCTGCCATATCTCACCCTTCAAACCGGAACACAGCTATATAAATATAGCTGCTTGGCGGTAGACATAGGTGAGGCAGAGTTACCCACGCAGACGACTTTTGTACAATGTCTCCCTTTAATAAAAGTATTTTTTTTTTTTTTATACTACTAAGGTGGCAATCAAGCATACGGCCTGCCTGATGTTAAACAGTCACCGTAGCCTATGGACATTTGCAACACCAGGGGCGTCACTCATGCGTTGCCGACCCTCTAAAAACCTCTTCACGCATTTCTTGAAGAACTCCATGCTGTAGTTCCTTTAAGTTTAATTTATTATTATATTATTCCTTTATATTTAAGTATGTCTATAATTCTTAATAATGTTTGTTTTACGTTTTGTTTACCCGTATAAGTGCTTCATCTTAAAAGTATATAACCAGCATAGTTGTTTATTATATTATGTACATGTGATACGAGAGGAGCGCGCAGACCAGTCCCCCAGAGCAGCACCCGTTCACGGTTGACGCGTGAGACAGTCGTGGCCATGTTAGAGAGGTAGGGCGCATCAAAGCAGCCCGTCTGGGGAAGTACCTCCACCTCACAGAAAACCGCAGCCAAATATCAACTCCCGAGAGGGTTGTTGTGATCCTGCGTGTGAGTGAGGTCACCAGTAAGCTCCTAAGGAGTTACTGTGTTAGTAGCAGAGGAGGCATCGCGCGAATGATACTTGATATATCGCAAGCGTTAATAGGCTACGGTATCCGCTTTACATCAGGTGGGTCGTATGCTTGTATTGGCAACCCGTCAGATGACGCAGTCTGTTTGAACACTTTTGTGAGCATGACCCACTCGCCTCTCTCGAGCGCATCCTTATGGTGTTGTATTCCTGCAAGTGAGGTTACCAGTAAGCTCTTGAGGAGTATGTAATAGACTGAAATTTGAAAAGGATATTTCATAATCTAAGCGGAAATTGGTCAATTAATTGAAATACCTAGTCGGGCCATAACATTTGTTACAAATGAATATGCATTCATTTTTTTATTAAGTAATGTAATCTTAATAAAACTTACATGTACATATTTACGGAAGATTAAGCAAAAATAAAAATTATATACCTAGTCCAGTCATAAGTTCTGTGAAAAACTTTTGAAATAATTAATAATACACTTTTTGATAATCATGTAAAAGTTATATATGAAATGAAAGGTAATTGTACATTTGTACAATAAAATTTTATTTACATTATTCGAAATGCCCTCCTCCATTTTGAATACATGCCCTTAATCGACGCGGCCATTTATCGATCGCAGCACGCACCACATTTATATCTATTTCTGCCGCTGCTTTAACCAGAGATACTCGGAGAGACTCCAAATTCTGATGAGGTTTAGCGCAGACTTTCTCTTCCAAATGTTTCCATATCTTGTAGTCCAATGGGTTTAAATCTGGACTAGAAGAGGGCCAGTTTTCATGCCCGATGAAGTCAATTCCACGGGCGATCAAGCAGTTTTGAGTGCTTCGTGCCATATGAGCTGGTGCAGAGTCCTGTTGGAATATCCAGTGTCTGTTTTTGAACATTGTTTGAGAAAGTGGTTCTACTATGTTCGTTAGGACGGTATTTTGGTAAACCACGGCACTGGTTTTCACACCTTTTTCACAGAAAAACACCTCAGTTAAGCTTGAATATGAAACTCCAAGCCAAATCATAATTGATGAAGGATAATGGACCCTCGGAATACGCCCGCTCGCTTCTTCACAACTGTGGGCATACCATACACCTTATCATTTTGTTTGTTGTAACTTTCTTCGACGGTAAAAATTTTCTCATCCGTAAACAAAATTTTTCTCTGACCTCCCATTGCGTATCGCTTCAGTAGTTGTTTCGATTTTACCACCCTATTCTTTTTTAAATTATCAGTTAAGAAATGACCAGTTTCGTACGACTACTACGTGGACGGCCAGATCTTTTTCTGTCACGAACAGAGGAGGTCACATTGTACCCATTAATAGCCCGGTACACAAACATTTTACTAATACCAAGCGTATGGAGAGTTTTCAAAATTGCATTTGGCTCCATACCTACTTTGTGTAATGCAATCACAGCGATTCAGTTCTCTTTATCACCCCACTCCATTTTAATATCGCAAAATATTGTACAATGTATTGGCGCCAAAATGAGAAAACTCAATGAACAATCATATAAAAATAACAGATTCCAAATTCAAATGTAATATTTTGTTTATTTTTAATTGTAACAGTATTTATGGCCAGACTAAGTATATTCTACATATTCGAAATGGCCACCTTTGGCTTTGTACAGGCCTGTTCCGCACTGTTTTCATGGGAAATTTAGTCACTGCTTGATCCAGAGATTTCTTAAGAGGCACAATGTCGGCGTGTCGTTTCGTGCAGACTGACCATAATTTGTACTCTAGATTTGTAGGCTAGACTAGGGCCAGTCTTCAACTATTATAAAGTCCGGAACGTTGGTTTCGAGCCAGGCTTGGGTAGTTCGTGCCTTGTGACCTTGATGGTGGGATGGTGGAGAGTCCTGCTCGAAAGTCCAAGGTGCATTTTTATAATGTTTATTGCTGAGAGGTTTCACAACACGATCCAAGACAGTATCTTGATACACTTTGGCTGAAGTCTTCACTTCTTTTTCACAAAAGTAACGCTCTATGACTCCTTGATACGACACCCCCTACCAAACCAATACAGGTGATGACCATGTTGTACGGTTCCGACCACTTGGGCGGCTTCTTTGGACCTGTGTGCATACACTTTGTCATTTTGGTTGTTGTATTCATCATAATCATCATCAATCGTGAAAATATTTGCACCAGTAAAGAGGATATTTCTGTGCCTTCCACTTGCGTATCGGCACAGAAGACGTTTTGATCGATTAACTCTCTTCAACTGTAGGGATTGTTTTAGGGCATGTCCTGTATATCGACGATAAGCGCCGAGTTTCAGGTCTTGTTTCATTACGCGACAGAGTCTTAGCGGGAATCTTCACATCTCACGATAAGCTATTTTGTTTCCTAATATAGTTTCGGTGAATTCTGGCTTTAATAGCCTTTGTAGTTCTAACAGCACGCGGTTGCCCTGATCTTTTATGGTCTTCAACAGAGGAAGTGTTGGTCTATCTGTCGATAGTACGATATACAAACATACGGCTGATACCAAGCTTTTGTAGTGTCTTAAATATGACCGACGGCTCCAGACCCACTTTGTGTAAGGCAATCACTGCAATCCTATTTACTTTAGCACCCCATTCCATATTGTAATTTGATAAAAACAGTAAAAAAATATGTAATACGGCGGGAAATCGATATAAGTTTTTAACATAATAAACGCGTTTCAAATTCAAAATAAAAGAGTTGAGAAAAAAAAATTCTATGGAACAGTATTTATGGCCAGACTAGTTACAATACCAAAAAAGGTGTCAAGATTAGAAGAGGCATACTCCGTTAGTTCGGACATTTCGAAAGAATTAAAGAGGAAATAATTATGTAATAAATATACAACGCGAAAGTAGGTGGCTGTAAAGGCCCGGGATTTTTTTCTTAGGTACTTCTCAGTATATTTGTTATTATTAGGGTTCGGTACCTCAAAATGGAAAACGGAACCCTAATAGGATGACTTTATTGTCCGTTTGTCAGGAATGCGTTTTAAGTTGAAAGTAATATCAAAAAGTCTGCAATCCTTTGGAGCGGTGAAACTGTAAGTCAACTTCAACTTCTATGTCAACGCAATAAAAAGATACGGTTTTTTACGCTTCATTTATGCGCATATATTGACACTCCCTAGGGAATCAAAACCTATAGGGTACTTCCCGTTGACATAGAATGAAATTTGGTAAGAAGCAATATAGCACAAGTAAAGGAAAAAAACGGGTTGCACTCCGGGAGTGCCGGCAGAAGTGAAAACTTGAACATGCGGATCAAACAGCGATGTTGATAAACTACGTTGAACGAAACGCGTAAGCGCCAAGAATTTTATGGCGCTTACAACGTTTTGGTCGCGAGAAAATAATGCCCTATGAACGATCGAGCGCTTCAGGTTTTAATTGTTTAATTAGAGATAACTAATGTTTTAGCGCTGCAGCGAACTTAAGTTCTAATTCTCATCAAAATCTTATATCAGGGTCACGTGTACCGACGCGAGTTTAACATTTTTTACTCATCCCAAAAAGTGCACAACGCCGCTAAACAAGTTTTTACTTCATAAATCCGAAAACTGTTACAGTTGATAAACTAACCGCGACCTATGTCGATGTATGGGGACAACATATAGGTAAGTATATTTACATAATAAATTTAAATACATTATATATATATAAATATAAATTAAAGGTACCTGTGTTGTTTTTTCTACAACGTCGGGAGACATACAAGCATATGACCCACCTGATGTAAAGCAGTTACCGTAGAATATGAACGCTTGCATTTCATTAAGTATTACTCGTGACCTCACTCACGTCACCTTACTGGTGACCTCACTCATACGCAGGAACACAACAACCCTCCAGGGAGTTGTTACTTGGCTGCGGTTTTCTATGAAGTGGAGGTACTTCCCCAGACGGGCTGCTTTGATGCGCCCTACCTCTCTTAACAATGCCCAGACCAAGACAAACAGACATGTTCATGTACACAAATGTTTGCATTGTGTGTGTTGGCAACTTGAAGCAACGCATGATACGTAAGGAGATGGCGCGGCGCGGGGCGCGCTCGCGCAGGGGCACATTCCAGGCTTATGTTTATATTAACAAGTACAATGAGGGCTTTGTCGGGCTCGTAGAAATAGTTATGTGTATTTATGTACTTTGGACTTTGTTGATATAAATTTGGGCTCGGGCGCGAGAGGTTATTTCGTATTTTGATCGATGTGGTTGTCGGGAACTTGTGTATTTTACTGAACAATACAAAGCCTTCAGAACCCGTTATATACCTTTTCCCATACATTTCGCGGTCATATATGACCACACGGGTTTCGAAGGGTTAAATTAGTGAGTTACATACTAAGTCGTTTTAACACATCATAAAACACAGCCTCACAATACCAATTAAGTACTATATACACATCTTCACATCTCACACTACACAATTCACCATCTCACACACATTATCATTATAAATAGGTAATTGATTTCGTAAATAAATATATTTTTTTATATTGTAATAATTACTACTAAGAAAATGTTGATATCATATTTTTTATATATTTTATTTTATATTGTTAAATTGATTTAAATCGTAACTTGTACCATACACCAATTAACTGAACATAAACAAAGACGCTTGTAATTGTAAATGTATAAGACTACCCTACAAATTTGTGATAATTTAACAATATCATTAGTATTTAAATCAAAACTCACTTTCTACAACTAAAACAGTGCCTTATACTAGATATAAGACCATTCTGTGGGGTGGAGGGTTGACAACCTGAGATACAGGATTTATCCTAGTTCAGGTGCCAACCCACCATAGTATTATACTGTATCACAATCCATGTATTTATTTAGTCATCCTGATCTATGGTGAGAAATAAACGATTATTATTATTATTATTTATCTTTCTACTCACGGGTATTAATCCCAGTCATTTGATAGGCTTGCGCGGGGATAAAGATCCAACGCGTAGAGGCCCCTTAGAAAAGATTGTATGTAATGTTGTACACCTGCCGTGATCCGCTCCAGGGGATATCAATGGGGCAATATACCAATGAACAGGCCACGGCAGGTATTGGGACTATTGGAAATATGTCGGGAAAAAGTGGGCTATTAAAGTGAGATTTGGAGGTATTATTAGAACCGGGCTATTGCAGAAGAGGGACGGACACCTGCCATAACTATCATATCTGACTGCTACTTTTGGCAGGCGGTGGCTCGCAACTCACTAGATGGACCCCCGAAATGCCAGAGATAGTCGGCCGGGGGCAACACCGGTGTGAGCGACTCAGGGGTGTTGAGAGGTGTGCTGCGCTTTCTCCGAAGTTACTCGCGGCGTTATGCCCTTTAACAGTTCCACCCCTGGAGCATATCACCTGCTAGAGCAATATACTCTATCGACTCCTCTCTGGGCGGCCAATGAAGGCAAGCCAGAGCTGAGAGTCCTGCGGGCCTTCTTGACTTTTCACTCCGACCGACGAAGACACGCCGGAGACGAAGGCCCTGATCGACTCTCTGGAGCACTCGGGTACCCGTGATGTCGTTACGCACCAACAGCTCGCCACAAGCTGCCCTGCGGGGTATTATTATTATTATTAATTGGACACATTGGACAATTAGTCGAGTAAAGTTAACATGTGGGAATCGAATCCACGACCGTTGGAGTCAAAGTAGCGTAACACCTCTGCTACACCCAACTCGTCAAAACATTGGTGCCATGGCGCGAGTTATACTTAATATATTGCAAGCGTTCATAAACATAGGCGGGCCGTATGCTTGTATACCTCCCGACGTTGTATAAAAAAAAAAGTATGTTTTACAGTTTCGTCACCTTAGAACAAAGTCGCACAAAAAAGTAAATACTTTAAAGCAGTTTCTACCTGACATTTCCTAGGAATTCTACATTATCGCAGACGCAAATAAAATGCAAGTTAACTTTATTTTAAACTCTAACGCGATGTGCACAAAGCTTTAACTCGCTCGTTAGTTCGGTTTTGTTTTTTTTGACTGTGCTCCAGACGTAGCTGCGCGATTCTATTTCGAGCTGGTTAATTCCGGTTTGAAGCGGTCCACTCGCTCCGAATGTTTGTATATGTGATGAATTACATCGCCGAAACCTTCTCTAAATACTAAGATTACCTGCACAAACGGGTCGCGGTGTCGATTGGACTTGAGCACTACTTGGCTGTACACTGTTTGGTTTTCGATGTTTGTTTTTATTTGTCATGCGCGCTTCTATAATGTAAGTGACTCACCAACCACGGATAAGCTATGCATAGCTTGAGATGGTTGATAAATATGTATAAAATAGTAATATATATATAATGTGTATTAAGTAGGTAATAAAAAATAAAAAAAGACATTGTAGTTTTTTCTCTCGGCTGTGGCAGTTCGGTGGCGGAGTGGGTAACAGTGCTATTTGCACAAAGCTCGTGAATTTGATTCCCATGCAGGGTAATTTATTTTTTACATACAAGCATACTGCCCATCTGATGTAAAGCGGTTATCGTAGCCTACGAACGCTTGTAATATATTAAGTATCACTCCCGCGATGCCTACTCTGCTGCTGACGGTACAACTCCTTAGGAGCTTACTGGTAACCTCACACGCAGGAACACAACAACCCTCTAGAGAGTTGTTAGGCTGCGGTTTTCTGTGAGGTGGAGGTACTTCCACAGACGGGCTGCTTTGATGCACCCTACCTCTCTTTGTGTTTACATGAACGTGTATCTCGTCCTGGTCTGGGTGTTTTTGAGAGAGCCAGGGCGCATCAAACCTGTGGAAGTAACTCCGCCTAAAAAACGCCAAACAACAACTTTCTGTAGGGTTTTTGTGTGTGTACCTGTAAGTGAGGTTACCATCTCCTAAGGAGTTGCTGTGTTAGCAATAGAGCATCGCGCGAGTGATACTTAATGCTTGTATAGCTCCAGACGTTGTATAAAACAAAAATGGTAAAGTTAAATGAACACGTAAATAAGTATCGCCTTCAATGAAGTTGCTTTCGAATTTGGCTTCAAAAATATTTGCTGAACCACTCAATGGAGCCCGTATATGGACGGGTAAACGAATCTATGCTAACAAGGTGCGTCACATATTTAGAAGGCAAATGGAACTTTTTGGATTTCGTGATGGTGTTGAATTGACGCTGGTGTGATCATTATGTTTAATGATACAGTGGTACTTAGTGTTAATGACAAATTGTATCCGGTCACATGGGATAATTTTAATGATACCTATGGTTTTTGTTATTTTTAGGCTCTGTTCTGCCAAGTTCTAGACTCGTAAACGAACGCATAATTTAAACCAGTTGAGAATGCGCAAGATTGCATTGCCAGAAGAACACCTGGCTCGTCAATTATATAACAATTTTTTAATTTTTTTATTTGTCGGCCATTTTGAGCTCGTTCCTTAAGAGATAGGAACGGTGTTCCTGAACATTCCTATTCTTCTTTTTTATGCTGAATCCGAATCTGAAGTCAAAATTCGAATATTCGAAAAAAAAGCGACAGACAAACGCACAGACAAACATATAGAATTCATATAGGAACGGTGTTCCTGAAAAATAATCCAGGCTAATATATAAAGCGGTTTGTTTGAACGGGCTAATCTGTGGAACTACCCAGTTGGATTTGAAAAAATATTTTTGCATTTGGTAGCCAAATTCTTGGAAGTAGATTATATGCTGGTCAACATCACGACAGAACTTTTAGAAGCCCAAGAAAAAGAAAAAATGTAGAAAAAGCTATTCCTGCGGAAAACTGGGCAATCGTGCGGACGAAGTCGCCGGGTGCAGCTAACTCCTTTGTTTGGTGTGGGAATTGAACCCACGAGCGTTGGTGTCAAAGCAGCGTAATTAACCACTGAGTTGTCCTAGCCTTTACTTGCGTTGACTTGATTCTTTCCAAAAAATAGAGATGTTCGGACAAGAGAACTAAGAACTATTATTTTTTATATCAGGTCTGCAATCCCTTCGAGCAGTGAAAAAAATCAAACTTCTAAGTCAACGTAATCAAAAGATACGGCTGTTATGCCTCGTTTATGCGCATATTTTGACACTCGCAAGGGAATCAAAACCTGTAGGGTATTTCTCCTTGACCTAGAATCATGAAGTTTCGTAAGAAGTAATGTAATGTAACACAAATAAGGGAAAAATCCAAAAACCGTAAATTTGTAGTTACATCACAAAAAAAATCCGTGAATATAATTTACGAAAAAATTTTTTACGGAACCCTTGGTACGCGAGACGGATTCCCACTTGACGGTTTTTTAATTTAAAAGCTATGTTATATATATATATATATATATGAGTACAGTGACCGGCGGTAAATATTGCACTTTGACCTTTGGAAAGAGACAATTGGCTAATTTCGGCTTCGTAAAGCGTTATCTCTGTCGCACGATGGCATCTATAGGAAAAAAGGGAAACGATTACGAGGCCAGTCACGCGAAATTATCTACAATGTTTATAAATATTTTGTTACCGAAGCTGACAGATTAAAAAAAATAAGTATGGCCATTTATTGTAATTATTTTAAGGAGATTCAAGAGAGAGAGCTGCAAATGTCACTGGAATTTCAAGAAGAACTTTATACAATATATTAAACGAATATTTCATTAAAGTTAGTACTTGCACTTGTACAGATTCCACTTCACACATCTGTATATTACATAGTACATTAACGAGATGTCTTCAAAATTCTACCAAGCGCCTACAATCAACAGTATCAACATAATATTAAACGACGTCAGTACTGAAGCACATTTCAGTGCAATTAAGTTCAGCCCTCAGAAAAAAGGGGGACCAAAAAAACAATTTCGTTTACATATGCACGATTTTCATTATGATGTTGTTCGAAGAATGGTGTGCGTTTAATGAACTGCCGACAATAAAATCGTTAAAAGCTAAATTATCTGAGGCTATTCATTATAATGGGTCTGAAAAGACGTTGAGATATGTATACTATGAATATACTTATGGAAAAGCACGATGTAAGTCTCAAACCAATTGAATACCTAGATAAAATACCCAAACTTCGCGTAGAAGGAAAAAATAAAATCTTTATGGATGAGTCCTACATACATGCATCCCACACTAAAGGAAATACTTGGAGCAAGCAAAAAGGAGTAAAAAAGCCGATTTCAAAAGTCAACGTTTGATAATTGTTCATGCAGGAAACGAAAACCGAACCGAAAAGCTTTGTAACCGGAGCCTTTTTAACGTATAAATCTACGGACACTACAGGCGATTATCACAAGGAAATTAATAACGATAACTACGAGAAACGGCTGGTTAATCAATTAATCCCAAATATACCCAGTAATTCTGTTCTGGTTATCGACAATGCACCATATCACAATAAAAATTATGTTGAAAGAACCCCCCAATTCAAACACCATTAAACAAGAAATGATCAACTGGTTAGAGAGACCGGTTTGAAGGGTGAGATATGGCAGAGAAATGACTGGGTACTGTGACGAAACATCCTTAGGTCACAAGATTGGCAGCGCGCGAGTAACATTCCCATGGTGTTGCGAGCGTCAATAGGCTGCGGTGACCGCTTACCATCTGATCCAGGCCGCATGTTTATTTGCAAATCTAGTTGTATAAAAAAAAGACACGAAATTCCAGTTGATGCAAAACTGACGAAACCCCAGATATACAATATTATAATTATGTCAGCACAAGGAGAGGTTTAAAGAGTTTTCCGTGGACAAGTTACTTGCCGAACATGGGCACACTGTGTCGCGATTGCCACCATACCATCCGGATTTTAATTCAATTGAAAATATATGGTCTCAATTGAAAGGCTATGTAGCCGCTAGAAACGTGGATATGAATTTAACTTCAAAAAAACCGGCCAAGTGCGAGTCGGACTTGGGCCCTAAAGGTTCCGTACCATTATGTACACAAACGGCAAAAAAATCACGTTTGTTGTATGGGAGCCCCCCTTAAATATTTGTTTTATTTTAATGTAATTATTTATTTTTAAAGTGAATATATAACTAAATATTCTGTGAATATTTCAAGTGTCTACCTGTTGCCGTTATCAATATCGAGCAAAAAAATCACGTTTGTTGTATGGGAGGCCCCTTAAATATTTATTTTATTCTGTTTCTTAGTATTTGTTGTTCTAGCAGCAATAGAAATACATCATCTGTGAAAATTTCATCTGTCTAACTATCACAGTTAATGAGATACAGCCTGGAGACAGACGGACGGACAGCAGAGTCTCAGTAATAGGGTCCCGTATATTAGGGTTCCGTACCCAACTGGTAAAACACCCTTTGGGTACGGAACCCTAATAAAAAAATATTAACTGAAAAAGTAAATATGATCGGGGCTGAAGAGTGGAAAAATGTTTACGACCATGCAATTAAATGTGATAATGAATATCGAAAATCGAAAACCGTATTCAACACGGTGTAGACGATTACATGGATAGACTAGTGATAAATACGGCTGATAGTGACAGTGATATTGACCTCAATGAGAATATAGATAGTGAAATGGAAGGAATTAAGAATTTTATGATTAAACCATAGTATAAACATATTTTTTATTATTTTGCATATTTTATTTTTTCCCCAACCTAAAAACATAGGAATAATTATATTTAGAAATTATATTACAGTGCTTCTATTTTCTTAATGTCTCTGGTCAAAGTTTGTGTTTCGTCAGTCGTCGAATAAATATTCATTTTAGCTGCATAACCAAACATATGAGCCTCCGCTTTTTTGGAAGTTGGTTGAAGAAGTATTTTATTTTGTTTATATTTTTATTAATTTCGTTGGTATACTACACATACCTGCTGAAAAGGAGTAAATGATATTTAAAAAGGAAATAGTTTTATAGCTCTATCTAGTTCACGTAGGAATCAAAACAAAACAACAATAAAGTACTATATAGTTCCGAATTCAAATTCTGATAAACGATAAATCTAATAATTGAAGTACCATGGAAATTAGCATTCGTGTGTATTCGGAAATGCGATGATTGCCGAAGTGCAATATTTACCGCCGGGCACTGTATCTATATCTTCAGGTCGAGCGACAGAGGACAGTGCACCGCTTGACTCGATCCATATAAAACTAACTTGTTTCTTTAACAATAACGCATGCACGCCGATTTCTATGACTCCTCACACCACCTTTTGATGGCACTAAAACTTTAGTATTAATAGACGAATCTTGGTCTTTCTCGGCTCCTACGAGTATATCCTTCTGATTAGAATTACGTATCTGTCCGTCCGTCATTTCCTCTTGTATTCTTCTACAAAGAAATGAAAAGCTTAAATTAAAAGCTTTTATAATAATACAAAATTATTACAAGAGCTTTACCATCAAATTAAAAATTAGTATTTTTTATTTATTATCAATGTAAATATATGTATGTAAGTATAACTTCACGCCATATCCCTTGCGGTGTAGGCAGAGAGAACCGAGCGTCGCATTACTCGATCCTTACACACCTCACTCGCTTTAACATTCATTGGTCTTCTAATGCACGCTCGCCGGTTTCTGAGGCTCCTAACGTCACCTTCTGATAGAACACGATCAATGTGGTCATGGTAGGTAAGTCTTCGCCTTTCTCGGCTCTTACATCCTTCCACTTATGAGTTGTATATATGTTTCATAATTTATTTCTTGCGTTCAAGCATGCCTCTTCTTATTTTAACACCGGCTCTCTTTCACTCCAACTCTGTTTCTAATATCATCATTGCGAATGCTGTCTACAAGCGTTACGTAACAAATTTTGCACAACTCTCATATTTCGATCGCGTTTATCCTACTTTCTCTCTGTCATACCTAGCTCTCGCGTCCATAATTAAGCATTGTTACCAGCACTGCATTGTGTTACAGCGAGCTGTGCCTTTTGGCTCAAGTTTTTACTGCCAAGAAGTTTTCCCAACGCTCCATTGACAATATTTCCAGCACTCACTCGTATTTCCACAACAGCGGTGTACCTTCCATCCCTGCTGAAAGCGCATTCAAGATATACAATCTCATCCACTTGTTCCAGCACTTCATCATCAACCGTAATCCTTGTATTGGTTCTGGTTTATTCTCTTTCAAATACCATTATCATTGTTTCCTTCGCATTCAATAGTAAGCCTTTCTCCATACAATCGTCTTTCATTATTGTGACCAGTTCAGATCGTGTTTCTGCTAATATCACGGTGTCTATATGTCTAGGGCGACCCCTGCCGATATCTCCATGCACTCTCGCCTGATAAACTTCTTTCGTAACTATTTAAATTAATAAAATGTTTGTCCTGTATGGGAATCGACCTCACGAGCGTCGGTGTCAAAGTCAAAGCGTAATAGCGCGTTTCACCACTGCGCCACGAGCTCATTATATTCATTGTTTATTAATGTTGTCATATTCCTGAATCGCTCTGTCCACATATTTTTATTTATTGCAGACAAATCATACATTTTGTTTTTATTTCAGGCAAAGAAGCGTCTGGGATCAAGAACGGGTCAACATCCCGGCCTAAGAGACTACCGTTCGTCAACTCAGCTCCTCATTTGAATAACAACCTCCACACAGTTGCCGAGAACAATGTGGACGACTACAGCACTCTCGTTGAGCTGCCGAACAACCCTTTCAAAGATGACAAGCTGTAAGTAGCTTTCAAGTATAAGCAAATCTAGGTCTTCCCCGGTTCCAATCCAGGCGTGTACCGCTAAAATTTGTACTTTCGGATTTATGTACATATTTGTAATTACCTATTATTTGCTCGGCTATGACGGAAAACATCGTAAGGAAACCCATACTTTCCAAGAAATTATATTTCGTTAGACGTGTGACCTAACCTAAGAAAGGTTTTCCCTCTGGGTTGTAGAGGAGTAGCACCATCTCGAAATCAGTGTCTTCGCCAAATCTTAAGCTTAGGTAGCCCCGCCTATCCTGATGGATTCGAAAACGGGATAACGCTAATAAGAAGAGGAAGTAAATCTAGGTCTATTCTATAGTATTAGTAATCTAGGAGACATGATCCGTTGGTTCGGACATGTAGAAAGAATGCAGGAGGAAAGAATGACGGAACATTTAGAATGCGAAAGTAAAAGGATATAAGAGCCGAGGTAGAACAAGATTTACCTACCATGACCAAATTGGTCGTGTTTTATCAGAAGGTGACGTCAGGAGCCTTAGAAACCGGCGAGCGTGCATGAGAAGGGCAATGAATGCTATAGAATCGAGTGAGGTATGTAAGGATCGAGCCATGTGGCGCTCGGTTCTCTCTGCGTACCCCGCAAGGGATTTGACGTGAACTTATAGATAGATCTTAAAATTAATGGTAATTAAATCGAAAATAAATTAAACCAGTTGAGAATGCGCAAGCTTGCATTGCCAGAGGAATACCTGGCTCGTCAATTATATAATAATTCAATTATTTTTTTTATTTGTCGACTATGTTCTTTAAGAGATAGGAACGGTGTTCCTGAACATTGAACTATTCTACTTTTTTAGGCTGAATCCGAATCTGAAGTCAAAATTCAAATATTCGAAAAAAGCGACTGACAAAAGCACAGACAAACATATAGAATTCATATAGGAACGGTGTTCCTAAAAATATATATTAAAATCTAAGAACAGCCCCCATGGCATCGTGCCGAATATTGGCGGCGTTACCTCGCTGTATACTGATGCTTTGCGCAAGAAAGCCGCCAGACTAGTTCGTTCACCAGGAGTGTCGACCAGACGTTTAGAAATTTCTTGAATGAACGAAAGCTCACTAGAACTCCACGAACCCAAGGTCTCGACTCCAGGGGACTCCAGAGAAATAAATACTCGGAACCCAAACCGCCAACGCTCGTGGTTCGATTCTCACACAAGGCAAACATTTGTATGTGTACGGATGGTTTAGAGTGCAACTACATTATCAAAGAAACAACACGTCTGTCTTGAATGGATTTATTTCGCAACTGCTTTGAAATTAAATACATGCATCATATTTAAAGGCATTGAGACGTTTCCGCATAAACAAATTGTATGCATAGTAAACATAGGTATTATGATCCAACAGTGTGCATGAACATGTCTGTTTGGCTTGGTCTGGATGTTTTAAGAAAGGCAGAGCGCATCAAAGGCAGCCCGTCTGGTCAAGTAGATCTGCTATTACAGCTACTATTTACGAGCTTACTGGTGACCTCACTCACTTGCAGGAACATAACAACCTTCCACGGAGTTGTTATTTCGCTGCAGTTTTCTATTAGGATCACTTTGTTGTCCGTCTGTCTGTCTGTCAAGTCCCTTTTTCTCAGGAACGGATGGAGCTATCAAGCCTAAATTAACACTAAATACTCAGGTCAGCAATCCCTTAGAGCAGTGAAAAAATCAAACTTCTAAGTCAACGCAATCAAAAGATACGGCCGTTTGTGTGAGGTACTTCCCCATGTGGAGATACTTCCCCAGACGGGCTGCTTTGATGCGTACTACCTCTCTTAAAAAGCTAGCTCTGCTAGAAGCTTATATGACACCTATCGGACACTACGAGCTTATATGGCATCCACTGGGATATCACTGGTTTAAATAGAGTATAATAAGCTATATCTATCTATAACTCCACGCCAAATCCCTTGCGGGGTAGGCAGAGAGAACCGAGTGCCACGTGACTCGATCCTTACATACCTCATTCGCTTCTTTAGATTCATTTAGATTCATTGCTCTTCTCATGCACGCTGGCCGGTTTCTAGGGCTCCTGACATCACCTTCTGATAGAACACGACCAATTTGATCATGGTAGGTAAGTCTTGGCTTTCCTCGGCTCCTACATCCTTCAACTATTGCATTAATAAGCTATATAGGGGAAATAATCTTGTGTCTATGACAAACTAAATAAAGTGAATTCCCGTGCATAAGCTGGTAATAAATATTGACATATTGATAACACTAAATACATAGAAACTTTGTTTTTAGATAGTCCTTCATCAAACAATACATAATTTATGATGTGAGCTCGATGGAAAATTATGGCAGCCATATTATTTTAAAGCCGTTAATTACCATAAATCACTTAATCACTTCCTAGAGCTTTGTTGTCTGTGATTAATAAAATAAACGGAAGCATATTTCGTTATTATAGAGTTGGTCTCAAAGAGAGCGTCGGTGTTAAAATAAGAAGAGGCATACTCCGTTGGTTCGGACATGTAGAAATAATGCAGGATGAAAGAATGACGAAGCAGATATACAATGCAAAAGCAGAGGAAGGCCAAGACTTACCTACCATGATCAAATTGGTCGTGTTCTATCAGAAGGTGATGTCAGGAGCCCTAGAAACGGCGAGCGTGCATGAAAAGTGCAATGAATGTTAAAGAAGCCTGGGTACAGCCACACAGGGCACGAAAGTAGAATAAAGGCGGCCGAGATGCGAGCGTTGCGCAAAATTTGGTGCTTCTGTGGTTCTGTAAAGGAATTGACTTCATATACCCCGTCAAATTGAAAAAGCTCGCGATCAAAATCTTCCCTCCGCTTCTAGATCGCTTCACTTTGGTAGGCGTCGATTCGTTTTGAAACAGCTAAACCGTCGACTGGCGCTTCGTTTCTGGATCGTATCGATAAATCTAGAACTAATTACCTATAATGACATCGTAAACACGCCGGGATGAGCCTGCTTTGCATAAAATGAGGAGAGAAATTTTGAAATTGGAACATACCTATTTTTACTTATAAATAATCATAATTTCAAAATAGATTATAACTTTCCAGTGTCTCATACATAAAAACTTTTTTTCGTAATACT
The DNA here is from genome assembly GCA_947507595.1 of Pyralis farinalis. Lineage (NCBI taxonomy): Eukaryota > Metazoa > Arthropoda > Insecta > Lepidoptera > Pyralidae > Pyralis > Pyralis farinalis. Next base: position 9,015,980 of record OX382263.1, read on the forward strand.
TTCCGAGTGGCCTGGTATATGGACATATAAATGGATATTTTAGTAAAAAATACCCAGAACTTTGCTCAGCTTTTTTGTTTTTTTTTCCAAAATACTTAAATAAATAAGCCTTCTCTAAATAAACCAGTTGAGAATGCGCAAGCTTGCATTGCTAGAGGAACACCTGGCTCATCAATTATATAACAATTCAATTTTTTTTTTAAATATTGTCGGCCGTTTTGACCATGTTCCTTAACAGATAGGAACGGTGTTCCTGAACATTCCTATTCTACTTTTTATGCTGAATCCGAATCTGAAGTCAAAATTCATTCGAATTTATATACACATTTACAGACAAATATATAGATTTCATATAGGAACGGTGTTCCTGAAAAATTGTTTCAAACCGTTATAGCCGTATACGAGTTACCTACATGATACATATAAACCTATATACGAGATATGCCAGTCTGAAATAATAGGAAAAATATACACTAGTAAATAACAGCAAGCTGTGTAGACAGAGCTGATATTTATTAAATTTAAAAAATATTTAAATATTTTATTTTTAATTTTTTTAAAATATATGGAACCCTGTACGACATCTAGCGACGAGTGCTGTTACTTTTTCTGTTGATGGGAGTGCAGTGCAGACTCTGCACTGCAGAGTGGCCGGCCATACGTTTTCCCATATGTTTTTTTTTCTAATTGGAACGATTTTGGACCGTTCTTCCTCACCAACGAACATTTAAATTTCAAATTAAAGGATACAAAACTACAATATGTTAGCTATTAGTGTGTCGATTTTGGAGTTTCTCACTATTACCGTCTAAACGCTAGCTGGATGACATCAGTCTACCCCAAACGACAATTTTGAGGGTAATGTGGCTCCGCTGGCTATCGCAGCTCTGCCAAAAATACAGTGCTGTATTTCGAACAAAGGACCTTTGTGTCTGTACAAGAGAGACCGTACATACGGCGGGACCAAATACATAATAATCATAATTTTATTATACAACGTCGGGAAGCATACAAGCACACGGCCCACCCGATGTAAAGCGGGTACCGCAGCCTATTAACACTTGTAATATATTAAGTATCACTCGCGCGATGCCTCGCCTGCTGGTTACACAGCAACTCCTTAGGAGTTTACTTGTGACCTCACTCACACACAGGAATACAACAACCCTCTACTCTAAGGGAGTTGTTATTTGGCTGCGGTTTTCTGTGAGGTGGAGGTTCTTCCCCAAACGGGCTGCTTTGATTCGCCCTACCTCACTTAATAAATAAATAATATAATGCCTTTTTTAATGCGCCCCCTCTCTTAAAAAAGTCACAGCTGAGTATTTTTTTTTAATTAATATAAAACTGTTTATTTTCAGACTTCAAAACACAGAAGAAAAACCGAAGGAATCGAAGGTATACCAGTTTATTTTAATTTTTTTTTAATATACCACTAAGGTGGAAAACATGCGTATGCCCTGCCTGATGGTAAGCAGCTACCGCTGCCTAAGGACATTTGCAACACCAGGGGTGTCACTCTTGCGTTGCCGACCTTGAATATTAGTTATTTATAGGACTAGCATTTATGTAACTCAGACGAGCTCGATGGCTCAGTCGTGAATGACGCGACTTTGACACCAACGCTCGTGGCTTCGATTCTCACACAAGGCAAACGTTTGTGTGCATGAACTGTTTGTCTTGGTCTGGATGTTTTAAGAGAGGTAGAGCGCATTAAAGCAGCCCGTCTGGGGAAGCACCTCCACCTCACAGAAAACCGCAGCCAAATAACAACTCCCTAGAGGGTTGTTGTGTTCCTATCATTATTAATTCATTGCTCTTTACATTTTTTTTATACAACGTCGGGAGGTATACAAGCATACGGTCCCCCTGATGTGAAGCAGTTACCGTACCATATTAACGCTTGTAACATATATCACTCGCGCGATCCCTCCTCTGATGCTTACACAGCAACTCCTTAGGAGCTTACTGGCGACCTCACTCACACGGTTTTCTGTGAGGTGGAGGTACTTCCCCAGACGGGCTGCTTTGACGTGCCCTACCATCGTATTAATAAGCACTCTACTATGAATTAGCAATGGATAAAGATAAAATTCTTTATTTGCCATTGGCATAGCCATTGGGCCCTAGCGGGCACTTAGTCTTACATTTTTATGAAATATAGTCTTATTGTATCTTATTCAAATCTCTTATTTCACTTTTTTATTGATATATATCGAATACAACCCGAAAAGACGTCTTAACTTGCCCTCCGAGCCCAGAGATGCTCGAGACAGGTAAACCCATCCATGGACAGGCAGCGGTCAAGCTTGCTTAACCTGTGGGTATATATATTTTTTCCTTCAGATCACCCAAGCCCGGCATTATATCAAGATGACAATGCTTCTTGCTTGCTGGACATTTTTTACTGTGATATTCCTGATGTACAGCGAGAAGGAGCAAGTGTACAGAAATACCGCCGCCAAACCGGGGGAAGTCAAAAGTAAGTACCTATATATAGTACTAGTTGAACCCGGAGTTTTCGTCTGCGCGTATCCCGGTATCCCGTGGGAACCCCTTTTTATACTTTCATTTTTTCCTCGGCTTCTAAGGGTCGTATCGGGATGCTCAATAGCCTATCTACACTGAAAAAAAAGATTAGTTGAATTTACCAAAGAAGCAAAGGTAGGCTATTTTACTATTAAACTTTGTTAATTCATGCAAAAATTTGTAGTTAAATTTACAAATATATTACGGTTGGTCTTCATACAAAAGTATTTTGTAGCTATCATTATTTTAAATGTATAATTTACCGCTAATAAATGGATTGTACATATAATATGGTACAGTTTCTCATACTAAATAATAAATTTTATTATTTTTACTGGTACCTCATTAACCTTTTTTGATTGGTAAAATCAACTTAAGTCAAAGGTAGGACCCAGTTCAACCGTCGACTTTGGTGAATTTTATTAGGAATCTGGGAAATCCAACTAAACATTTTTTTCAGTGTAGCCTAGCCTCATCTCTTCTTCATGGCGTTATCCCGTTTCCTAATCCTTTAGGATTGGCGGGATCCGCTACTTAAGCCTAAGGGTTTGACGAAGATACTAATTTTTACATGGTGCGACTGCCGTCAGATCTCCACAACCTAGAAAGAAAACTAGATCTTTCTTAGGTTAGGTCACACGACTTTTGAAATATAATTTCTTGGACAGTCGGGATTTGACAGAATGTTTTTCTTCACCGAATTTAGTGGTACATGCCAGGTTTTGAACCGCGGACCAGTTGGTCAATAGACCGGTTCCATATCCACTGGGCTATCACTGCTCTTATCCTATCTAGCCTAGCCATCTTCAAAAATTGGCGTATCAAATGCAAAAATATTTTTTCAAATGCAACTGGTAGTTCCACAGAGAAAAACAGACAAACACTTTCGCTTTACATGTTAGTTATAGACATTCAAAAGGCGCATGGCTAATAGCAATGATAGCCTAGTGGATAAAGAAGCAATCTATTGACTGACTTACTCGATCCTTGATTGGGATTGACCGTGTTTTCGAATTTACGTACTGTCAGTCGGGGCAAATGCCTCTACGGGGCAAGTGCCTCTACGGGGCAACCATCACGTTAAAGTCTGTATTCATCTTAGTATAAAATACAAATTGTTTATGGGTATGCTAATCAAGATCTGGCATTAAGATGCTATTTTAATTGTAGTGTCGTTTATACTGGAATATCGAGTTCACACTTGTGCACTATATTGTCGAAATGTTTTCAATATTTCGTGTGTTACGTGATAAAAACAACTTCTATAGTGATTACAAAGTTTTCACTTAGAAATTTTGTAAAAAAGGAAATGCGTCTTGACTTGATGGGGCAAGTGCATTACTATGGCGCGATTACCCCAATTCAAAAATTATCATACTTTTTCGTTCATTTGTAATTTAAATTAAACTTCTCTTTCAATAATATTCCAATATTCTGTATGGGTATGTGGGTATAAGTATGTAATAAGATCATTGTATACTTAATTCAGATACGCACTTTAATATAGTCCATAATTATAAAAGGAAAAACGAAGACGCATTTTGTGTGCGAGACTTTTTATTTAAAACCGTCATAGCTATCAAAAATAATAAAATGTGGGGCTATGAAGCCGCTAAACCGTATCCCGAACATCCCCCGTACAACTATCATTGTAACTGGTCGCAGAGGGCAGAAATCGTTAACACTTAGAAGACCAATAGTCATGTTAGAAGAAACCGAAAAACAAATCACAGAAGATTTGCTTATTATGGAAAAGTGGCGATTTGGGCTCTCACGTCAAGAAGTATTAGAACTTATTAATAAATATGTAAGGTTGAAAATATCCCAACATCTTTTAAAGATGGAGTATGTTATTACTATGTTATTTCCATTACTAACAAGAATTTAAGACTGATACCTGACTATGATATAAGTAAGTGATGAGAAAAAATCATAAAACCTAATCAAATCTTCAATTGCTAAAAATAAGTTTTTCATCGATGGTTGATAAGTGACTATTTTAGGAAAAATTAACATTTATTTACAGAGCATTTTCATTATCTATTGTCAACATAAGAAGCTTGATAGAAGGAGGTCATAAATGGCTTATTATTGGGTAAAAGTTGACTGCCACTGACCAATAAAAGTATGGCACACTTACCCCTATTTCTTTTTGCTACACTGTATTAAGCTTTATCTTGATGGTAAAATAAATTTGAATTAAGTGTCTTATTTAGCTCACATATGGCTATAATAAAATTGTGACTAAACTTAAAATTATTAAAATTACGCGCTTTATGAACGTATGCCGCACTTACCCCATTTTGCGGGAAAGTGCGTCGTTTGGTTATAGTTCAAGAAAGAAAATATGCAACAAATGTTATACAATTTTTTAAATGTTTTGTTTTGATGAAATATTCTATCTTAAAACACACAATTTAATTGCCGAGAGTTAATAAAAATAAAAATATTTACAATGGAACTCAACTTTGTGAAAAGTATGACTCGACTGACGCTTGCCCCGACTGACCTCACACATGTATTTGTAATTATCACTTGCTCGATCACAGTAACCTTGCTTTAACAGTCCATTGAGCGATGATAACCCAGTGGATAAAGAACTTCCCTATTAACCGACATTTTCTGGTTTGAATCCTGGCGGGGACCACTAAATTCATGCTTCCGGTTTTTTTTTTCAACGTCGGGAGCCTTTGAACGAAAGCAATGCTAGGAGTATCGCTAGCATCTTCTCACTCCCGATGTTATCACAGCAACTCAGAGGTGGAGGTACTTCTTTATGATATTATCAGCTTTTCTAGCCGACAGACCAAGGGTAATGTTTTTCGCACGTATGTATGTTTGTATGTCCATTCCATTGTAACCTCCTGTAGCCTAAACGGCTTGACCGATTTTGAAGAGTGAGTGGTCTTTAGATTCGTATTCTTCCCCGAGCATCACAAGCTATGTGACGTCAGTAAGCTATCAATGAGGGGACGTTAACCTATGCCGTCATCACAAAACACATTAGTGGATGTAAACTATTAAACTGACAATGGCTACATATTCACTACGTGTCGTATGAGGAAACTCAAAGCCATTCAGCGTGCTATGGAAAGAGCTGTGCTCGGGGTTTCTCTTGATGATAGAATCAGAACTGAGGAAATCCGTAGGACAACTAAGGTAACCGACATAGCACAAAAGATAAGCAAGCTTAAGTGACAACGTACCGGCCACATAGTTCGTAGAACCGACAACCACTGGGGAAGAAAGTGGGATGAAGATGAAGCGATAACCTCAACAGGTTTGTAGGAAGTCAATGGATGCAGGTGGCACAGGATCGAGATGAATGGCACTCTAGAGGGGAGGCCTATGTTCGGCAGTGGACGAATACAGGGTGAGATGATGATGAAGATGATCATCTACATCTTTTGAGTTCTCTTTTACAGTCAGTCGGGTGTTTCGGTATTGTTAAATTAACTTTTACTTATTCCAGGTTACCTCCTGAATATATCCGATAGCAGTCTATCCGTTTTGGTGGAGTTGTCAGGACCTTTCATGTCCGAGCAAAATAAGGCAAACCTCAACTCTTCACAGTTGGAAGCAGCTCAAAAAATGGAGGTATGGCTTGAAAGGTGGAACTTGAAGACTGATACAAGCCACGTCGACGATGTCGCATCCAAAGATGTAAGGTTTAAGAATTATTATAAAAAAATCTTTTGATATTTCATACTTATTATATTTCATACTTAATGTATTCCAAGCGTTCAGCTACAGTAACCGCTTTACATCCAGGCGGGCCCGTATGCTTGTATGCTTCCATACGTTGTTTTAAAAAAATATTGTGAGCAGTTCACACGCGATAGAAGTGAAACCTTAAAAAATGTGACCTTCTAGATAATGAGACGAATGTAGAATTTCAGAAAGAGAACTCATAGGTACATACTTCCATCTCATTCTCACACATCACAGCGAGGTTAAAGAAGTTTTCCCTTCAAAAAAACGAACGTTAAGTTTCTCCAATCGCTTCACCACCGGTCTCATCTCACTTTATATCAAATTGTCAGTAAATTCGACTTTCGCAAAATAGAATTGAATCTGATAACTAACTAGTCTGGCCATAAATACTGTTATACAGAAACTTCTCTTTTTTTCAACTCCTTAATTATTTTGAATTTGGAACGCGTTTATTATGTTAAAAACTTCTTTCGATTTCCCGCCGTTTTACATAGTTTTTTCATATTTATTTTCTAATAAAAATATAAAATGGGGTGTTAAAGAGAATAGGATTGTAGAGATTGCCGTGCACAAAGTGGGTATGAGCCGTCGGTCATATTCAAGACACTTCAAAAGCTTGGTATCAGTCGTATATTCGTATATCGTATTTTCGACCATATCATATACCAATCTGTTATATCTGTCGAAAATACGATATATGAACGTGCGTGCTGTTAGAACTGCAAAGGCTGTTAATACTGTTAAAGCAGAATTCGCTGAAACCCCATTAGGAAACAAAAATCTAGAAGAAATGAAGATTCCCGCTAGGACTCTGACGCGTATAATAAAACAAGACCTATCGCTGATATACAGGACATGCTTTAAATCAATCCCTACAATTGAAGAGAGTGGAACGATCAAAACGCCCCCTGTCCCGAGACGCAGGTGAAAGATACAGAAATATCCTCTTTACTGATGAAAGTCAAGGGGAGTCTGTGGTGGGTGGTGGAATGAAGACTTCAGCCACAGTGTATCAAGAGACTATCTTGGGTCGTGTTGTGAAACCTATCGGAATACACTTTTAACAAATGCACCGTGGACTTTCCAGCAGGACTCTGCACCTGGTCACAAAACGAACTACCCAAGCCTGGCCCGAAACTAACGTTCCGGACTTTATAAGTGCTGAAGACTGGCCCTCGTCTAGCCCAGATCTGAACCCCTTAGACTACAAATAATGGTCAGTTTTAGAGGAAATGGCCTACTCGAAACGACACGGCGAAATTATGTCTCAAGAAATCTCTGGAGCAAACAGTGGCTAACTTTCCTATGTAAACAGTGCATAAATCCATAGATTCGTGGCCACACAGGTTAAAAGCCTATATCAAAATTTATTTTTTGCTGAGACTTCCATAAATATGAACGTACAAGTTTTATTAAGATCACATTACTTCATAAAAAAATAAATGCATATTCATTTGTAACAGAACTTATGGCCGGGGTAGGTACTTACATACATATATACATATCGTTACGCCTGTCTTCTATTTGGGTAGGCAGAAACTACGGAACGCCAGGTGCATCGATCCAAAAATACCACTCTCGCCTCTTCCACTCATCTCTTCATCCATGCTCTTCAGTTTTACGTGCTTTTGATTTGGCTCTTTTTCAACACGTCACCAATTTGATATAGGGTGGCCCCTCTTGATATCTCCATTCCCTCTTGGCCGATACACTTCTTTCGTAACTCTTTTGTCATTCATTATTCATCTAAATGACCAAACCATCTCAGCATACTCTTCAATTTTTGTCACTACGTCATCTTTCATTCCACATTGTTCTCGTGTCGTCCTATTTCTTACTCTATCAATCATTCTCACTCCACACATACTCCTCAGCGCTCTCATTTCTACGGCGTTCACCCTACTTTCGGGCTTCTTCTGCCAAGCCCTTGTTTCACTGTCGTACATCAATCTAGTAACTATAAAATAATTACAGGTATCATCGAAATGGACAATAATCCTGCATGATGAGGAGGACATTGACTTCAATGAAGGAGAGGCAGTGTCTCACAGACTGAGCCTACCAGCTTCGAACTCCACCCTGACTAGAGTCTACGCTGTACAAATGCAATCGAACGCCTCTCAGAATACGCCCTTCCGCATTACTTATACCATAAATCCTCTAGATGAGACTACAGGGGTGATTTATGCGTGTGTGCTTTTAATAGGGTTGTATGTGCTAATTATTTTTGAGGTAAGTTCAGTAATTAAGACGAACTCAGTAGCGTTAGTGGTTAGTTAAGCTACTCTGACGCTAACACACAGCTTCGATGCGATGACGAGCTCGGTGGCGTAGTGGTGAAACGCGCTGTATCGTTACTTTGACACCAACGCTCGTGGGTTCGACTCCCACACAAGCCAAACATTTGTGTGCATGAACATGTCTGTTTGTCTTGGCCTGGGTATTTTCTAAAAATTAGGTACACGTATTTTCTTAAAATATATAAAAATATTTTCTGGTAAAAAAAAATGTATTTACGCATGATGTGTATCATGTATCATGATCAGTTATCTAGTACCCATAACACAAGCTACGCTTACTTTGGGGCTAGATGGCGCTGTGTAATTTGTCTGACAATATTTATTATTTATTAACATTCGCGGGCTAGACAAACATTTGCGTGTGTGAACATGTATGTTTGTCTTGATCTGAGTGATTTTGAGGCAGTTGGTAATTTTTTTTATACGACACTAGCATTAAGTATCTCTTTACGTAACTCCTTAGGAACTAACTAGTGACTTTACTCACACGCACGAACACAACAACCCTCCAGGGAGTTGCGGTTATCTGTCAGGTGGAGGTACTTCCTCAGACGGGTTGCTTTGTTGTGCTGTACCTCTCTTAAAAACACCCAGACCAAGAAAAACGGACATATTCATGCAAACACGTGTTGGTGTTAAAGTAACAGGTAGGTAACAGCGCGTTTCTCCACAGCGCCACCAAGCTCGTCAAATGGTCTGAGAAAGTTTCCCCACCTCACTGAAAACTGGGGCAAAATAATACCTCCCTGGAGGGTAGTTGTGTTTCTGCATGTGAGCGAGCTCACCAATAAGCTCCTAAGGAGTTGATGTATTGTTGCAGAAGTGCCATCACGCGAATGATACTTAACTCAAGCGTTCGTAGGCTACACTTTATATCAGGCGGGCCGCATGCTTGATTAATTCCCGTTGTTGTATAAAAGTCCCTTTAATCCATAGACACGTTACGGTAAATGCTGTCCACGAAGTTTATGAAATTAAATGAAATCGTAATGATATTGCATATTTGCGAGAAACATGGTTGTACTAACGGTCTTATACATACATATTCTACTACGAAGGTGGCAATCAAGCATACGACCTGCCTGATGGTAAGCAGTTACCGTAGCCTAAGGCATTTGCAACACCAGTCTTGCCTACACGTGGAAAACCCCCTTCACGTCTTTCTTAAAGAACCCCATACTGTAGTCCCCTGGGAAAACCTCGGCTGGGAGTGCATTCCACTGTTTGAGAGTTCTCGGAAGGAAACTTCGCTGGAACCGCACAGTACGCAACCATTGCGGTTCAGTGTGTATGGGTGTTGTAAAAGGAAGCTGTCGGCATCATATCGAACAATTCCTCAGAACACAACCCATTGTACAATCGGTAGAACACACAAATGGAGGCAAAATTTCGCTTTAAACTTGAGATCTCAATACCGTCTGTATGCTTAGGATCGCCGACAATTCTCACAGCTCGTCTCTGAACCGAATCACAAGGTCCTAGCTGGTGTCTAGGTGCGCTCGCCCAAAGATCACTACAGTATTACTCCATGTGCGGTCTGACTTGAGACTTGTATAAAATAAGTCTAAGTCTTTGTTCCGCGCTGAAGTGATGCTCCACTGAGCACACCAAGTTTCTTGGCCGCCTTGACTTTCTTCTTTCTTCTTCAGGAGAAAAAGACAATCGGACTCAGATTGTCTTTTTTTTATACTACGTCGGGAGGCATACAAGCATACGTCCCACCTGATGTAAAGCGGGTACCGTAGCTTATTAACGCTTGCGATATATTAAGTATCATTCGCGCGATGCCTCCTCTGCTGCTTACACACCAACTCCTGGTGACCTCACTCACACTCAACCCTATAGGGAGTTGTTATTTGTCTGCGGTTTCCCGTGAGGTGGAGGTACTTCCCCAGACGGGCTGCCTTGATGCGCCCTACCTCTCTTAAAACATCCAGACCAAGACAAACAGACATGTTTACGCACACAAATATTTGCCCTGTGTGGGAATCGAATCCACGAGCGTTGGTGTCAAAGTCGCGTCATTCACGACGGTGCCACCGAGCTCGTCAAAATGTATGTAAATGTTTAACGCTGTAATTGAACCGCATTCATTTCAAGTGTATGTTATTATTATTATATGCACATGCGTCGTTTATCTATCTGTTTGTTGAAAGATAATTCTAAATAAATATTGTATTCTAGTTAACTCACGTTTATTGGATTTATCTTAATAGTCACATGTAAACTCGTTCACATATGTTTAATTGTGATTAATTATGTACTGAGATAAGGCAATCTTACTCATATGTGTATCTTAGGGAAATAAATCGTGTTATTCCCTATTGATGGCAAGTCAAATGTAATACATTAGCTTGTAAAGATAAAATGCATATCTGCCACCACTACATTAACCCTTGCTCATCCAACTGCAGGGACACGGGTCTCCCTTCAACCGACGTTATTTAGGCGGAGTGTTTTCAAGCCGCCCGAGGGCCACTGGCTCAGCTTAACGACTGCCATCTATCGACAACAGCCGTGACCGACGCCTTAACGTGCCCTCCGAGCTCGGAGAAATTCGAGATAGATTAGCCCGTCCATAGACAGGCTGCGGCCGAAGTTGCTTAACCTGCGTGTTAGATTAGTATGTCACGCGCAATGACGCCATCGAGCTCTCATCAAAGTGCATATGTGAGAAATAAATCAAACAACTTTTGACGTGATAACGTCTTATAAATCGATGAGCGCCGGCTGCACGCACGAAAAAGCATGACTCATTGTCATGTTCCGTCTGAGCCGAGCGTGCAAGCGAGAGCACGGAACAAGCGATAGAGAGGCACGGTCGGCATAAGCGTTCGGCTTATGACGCATCCATCTCTCTTCCACTCCATCGGCCGATGCGTCCGAGTAGAAGAGAGACAGCGACAGCACACAACCTACACGTGAGCTGTTTGGTCAATTGTTGAATGTTTTCTGATGACGTTATCACGTAAAATTCACGACTGCGCCACCGAGCTCGTCAGCTCTACCTTTCATAAAGACACCCAAACCAATACTAACATGTTCATGTACACAAATGTCTGTCATGTGCGGGAATCGAACCCACGAGCGTTGCAGTCAAAGTAACGTTACCGATCTCGTCAATATCCAATGTCAAAACTCTTTAGATTAGGTCTTCTCACGAAGCGTTTTCGGACTTGGCCGATTTTTACAATTACTTACTTTTTCCAGGTTATAAACAGAACAATGGCAGCTATCCTAGTATCTACTACGGCTTTGGCAGTGTTGGCACTGGTCGGCGAGAGGCCGTCCCTTGAAGAGGTGATATCCTGGCTGGACGTGGAGACTCTGCTGCTCCTCATCAGCATGATGCTGTTAGTGGCCATCATGGCTGAGACCGGGATGTTTGACTTCCTCGCAGTGTTCACATTCGAGGTAACTTTTGTGTATTGCAATACATTTTTGATGTGGAATATCTATTGGCCCGCCTTGACAGTAAAATCGGACCGTATGCCGTGACGACAAATGGCATGACGCTCTCTCATGCCGTCATGCTCCCTCTACGCCGCTACTCTCGACTCCCTTGCATGTGCGCGTGCGATTACTAGACTGTTCGTTGCTTCTCTGTATGAGCTGTTTACTATATCTATCCGTTGGTTTTTGATTTTTATTTGTCAAAAAGTTGAATATTCACTTAGATGTTTCCCATCTGTCGGGCATCTCGTGACAGCCACCAGATTTTCTATACAAGATCGGGACATACAAGCATACGGCCTACTTGATAGAAAGCGGCTACCGTAGTCTATAAACGCTCGCAATACACAGCATTACTCGCGCGATGCCACCTCTGTTGCTAAAACTGCAACTCTTTAGGAGCTTACCGCTGATATCACTCACACGCAGGAACACAAAAACTCTCAAGGGAGTTGTAATTTGGCTGCGGTTTTCTGTGAGGTGGAGGTACTTCCCCGGACGGGTTATTTTGATACGCCATACCTCTAGTAGATAAAAAAAAGGAAAAAGTAAAAAGAGAATTAAATAAGATACAATAAGATTATATTTCAAAAACTGTAAGACGTGTCTAAGTGCCCGCGAGGGCCCAATGGCAAATAAAGAATTTTTATCTTTTTTATCTTTTATCTCTTAAACACACCCAGACCAAGATAGACATGTTCATGTTCACAAATGTTATGTACCATTTTGCCCAGATATGGGGTTGATGGTGACCTGCTCTGTGCTGTGCAGTCTACGTACGAAGATTGTACAGCATGTGTGCGGATGGACGGCAGCTTGTCGCCCTGGTTTGATACCAACATTGGTGTCGGACAGGGGTGCGTGCTGTCACCTGGGCTATATTCATCCTATATTTGGATAGTTGTCTTCAGAGAATAAGAAATATGAATGTGGGAATGCGAATTTTGATGGACAACTGCCTGCTTTGTGCAGACGACGCGGCATTAATAGCAGAATCACCATCCGAACTGCAAACACTAGTTACAACAATGAAAGATAATTGTATGAAGAAAGAAATTATTTGCGAACAAAACCGAGATAATAGTATTCAAGTTCAAGTATTTATTCATAAACAATTTACATCGTATTTGAAATCATTATAACTATTACTAAACTAGGTATTAAACATTTTATAATATTATCAATTTAACAAACAAAAACAATGTCACTTCAGTATACAAATGTCCAATTTCTTATTTAAAATAATCATCAATGGAATAATAATTCTTTTCTAGTAAATATGATTTTAATTTCACCTTAAATAGACTAAGGCTGTCAATGTCTTTCAGCTCATTTGGCAACTTGTTGTAAGCTTTGTAAGCTTGATATTGAGCACTGTGTTCCATTACTTTAAATTTTGGTATGATATTGTGTTTAAGAGCCCTTCGCCTTGTTCTCTCCCTTACCCGTCTATCATTGCTTGACTCAATCTTAGGCAGTCGTTTTTTGAGATCAGTCAGAAGTGAAAACAAGTATAAACTTGGAACAGTTAAAATGCCTAGGGTAACAAAAATCATTTCACACGACTCCCAAGGTGGAATGCCTACCATTGTACGTATGGCTCTCTTCTGTAATGTAAAAGCTCTATCTCTGTTATAATGATAGCTAATACCCCATAATTTGATGCTGTAGCGTAATTTAGCCTCAACTAGGGCATGATAGACTTTTTTTAGATGGGTCAAGGAAATCTCATTACGAAGAGTTCTAATGGCATAACAAGCTGATGAGATAGAGTCCTCGAGTGATGCCAGCTCTTTTTTCCAATTCAAAAATTCATCAATATGTACACCTAGAAATTTTGTATCTTTAACAACGTCAACTTGATCTCCATTGAGAGTAATGTCAACTGTTTCTGTATTTTTTGTTGTTGATTTAAAAAGTATAACTTTAGTCTTATTACAGTTAAGTTTTAAATTATTGGCACTAAACCATATATAAAAATCTAGCAAAATGTTATTTATTTTAAGATTAAGATGTCTGATATTAGTATCGGATATAACAGCGTTAGTGTCATCTGCGAACAGAACTACTTTGATGTCACGGTGCAGATTCAAAATATATCTCGCCAAATCATTTGTGAAAATGAGAAAGAGAATAGGTCCCAAAATGGAACCCTGCGGAACTCCACTTTTTATGGCAAGGGTTTTTGATAAATTTTATTTTATTTGTAAGGGAGATAACCAAAACGAACACTAGGATTACGGTTGATGATGTAGTGTTGGAGCAAGTGGATGAGATTGTATATCTTGGAAGCGCTTTCAGCAGCGATGGAAGGTACACCGCTGATGTGGAGAGACGAGTGAGTGCAGGGAACAGTATGAATGGAGCGTTGGGTAAACTTCTAGGCTGCCGAAATCTAATCCAGAAGGCACAGCTCGCTGTACATAACGCGGCGCTAATCCCAACGCTAATTTATGGAAGTGAAAGCTGGGTATGGCAGAGAGAGCATGAAAGTTGAATAAACGCGGTCGAAATGAGAGAATTGCGCAAAATTTGTAACGTGACGCTGGCTAACCGCGTTCTGAAAGAGAGTGTCGGTGTTAAGATAAGAAAAGGCATGCTCCTATGTTTCGGACATACATAAAGAATTCAGGATGAAAGAATGACGAAGCAGATATACAATGCAAAAGTGGAAGGATGTTGAAGCCGAGGAACATCAAGACTTACCTACTACTACCAAATTCGGTCGTGTTCTATCAGAAGGTGATGAGAGCAAGATCAAGAGCCCTAGAAACCGGCAAGCGTGCATGAAAAGAGCAATGAATGTTAAAGAAGCGAATGAGGTATGTAAAGATCGAGTCAGGTGGTGATCGGTTCTCTCTACCTACCCCGGAAGGGATTTGGCGTGAAGTTATAGATAGATAGATGATGAGAGATGTTCTTGAGTGATTTTTTGTTTGTTTACAATAACACAGCCTTGAGTTTAACTTAGTTATACAAAACGTAAAACTTATATGTATCGATAACTCATTGTCACTTCTATATAAGTAAACAAAGGCTGTATTTAATAACACAAATTAACATAGGTGACGTCAACCTTCGTGTTTAGGGTTCCGTGGGTAAATTAAAATCTATCTGTCTATAAGTTCACGGCAAATCCTTTCCGGGGTAGACAGAGACGACCGAGCCCCACATGGCTCGATTCTTACAAACCTCACTCGCTTCTTTAACATTCATTGCTCTTCTTATATATGCTGGGCGGTTGTTAAGGCTCCTGACATCACCTTTGACGAGCTCGGTGGCTCAGTCGTGAATGACGCGATTATGACGCCAACGCTCGTGGGTTCGATTCCTATACGTGTGTGTTTTAGCAGCAAAATAAATAATTTATCTATCTATCTACACTAGACAAACATTTGTGTGCATGAACATGTCCGTTTGTTTTGGTTGGTTTTGTTTTAATTTTTTAATTGGCTTCGTTTTAAGAGAGGTATGGCGCATCAAAGCAGTTCGTCTGGGAAAGTACCTCCACGTCACAGAAAGCCGCAGCCAAATAACTCCTAGAGGATTGTTGTGTTCCTGCGTGTGAGTGAGGTCACCAGTAAGCTCCTAAGTAGTTGCTGTGTTAGCAGCAGAGGTGGCATCACACCGGTGCTACTTGATGCATTACAATCGTTCACGCTACGGTAACCGCTTTACATTAGGTAGGCCGTATGCTTGTATGCCTTCCGACGTTGTATAAAAAAAATGATTCTGTACAACGAAATAAGTTTTGACTAACTTTATTTATATTTATGCTTCGTTATAATTAGTATGTATGTATATCTTCACGCCAGGTCCCTTGCGGGGTAGGCAGACAGAACGGAGCGCCACAAGACGCGGTCCTTACATACTTATAATAAAATTATAATTAGTTATATTATTATTATAATTAGTCACAAATAAATAGAAGTGCCAATGTTTATATATATCTAATTATTTATTTAATGCTCGGCGGTGAAGGAAAACATCGTGAACAAACCCGCAAGTCCAAGAAATTATATTTCAAAAGACGTGTGAGCTAACCTCTGGCTTTTGGAGGTCTGGCGGCAGTTCCGCCAAGTAAAAGTTACTATCTTTGCCAAATCCTTAGGCTTAGATAGCGGACCCTGCCAACCCTATAGACTTTATTGGTAAGAATTTATTGATGTACATTGAAATTATCAATAAAGAGAGACGAAGTTAAACAGCAATACTTTTTTGCAGTTTACAGTTAGCATAACTAGATGGCGCTGTATATTTTATGCTATATCTTAAATCGCGCTATGGTTTTACTTTTAAATATTATGTAGTTGTTTGTATGGAGATATAATTTTTACTGCTAACCACTCACACATCGTGATGGCATACTAGCATAACTATGAACGCTTGCAATATAGGACTTTTTGAATGGTGGTCGATAGAGGTAATCCTATCGGACGCCGTAATAATGAAACAATTAACTTATAATTATATCTTTTTTCCGTCTAGTCTTCTATAATAGGCTCGATGACTGTTTACAATCAGGCAGGCCGTATGGTTGTTTGCTACCTTGGTGGTATAAAAAAAAATCGCCCAAGTGCGAGTCGGACTCGCGCACGAAGGGTTCCGTACCATTATCTATAAAAACGGCAAAAGAATCACGTTTGTTGTATGGGAGCCCCCTTAAATATTTACTTTATTCTATTTTTTAGTATTTGTTTTTATAGCGGCAACAGAAATACATCATCTGTAAAAACTTCAACTGTCTAACTATCACGATTCATGAGATACAGCCTGGTGACAGACGGACGGACGGACGGACAGCGGAGTCTCAGTAATAGGGTTCCGTTTTACCCTTTGGGTACGAAATCCTAAAAAGAAAGAATCCCAAAACAGATATTCAATGCGAAAGTAGAAGGATATAGGAGCCGAGGAAGATCAAGACTTACCTACCATGACCAAATTGATCGTGTTTTATCAGAAGGTGATGCCAGGAGCCTTAGAGACCGGCGAGCGTGCATGTGAAGAGATATGAATGTTAAAGAAGCGAGTGAAGTGTAAAGAAAAATGTGGCGATCGGCTCTCACTGCCTACCCCGCAAGGGATTTGAAGTGATGTTATAGATAGATATACCATTCTGAAAATCACTATTATAGTCTATCCCATTTTTAACGTAGACTATTCCATTTTTAAATGAAACTGTCCTATTTAATGCTTGTAATCTGTTTTTAGGTGACGAAGGGCAAGCTCTGGCCTTTGATAACACTGCTCTGCGTGATCACAGCTCTGCTTTCCACATTCCTGGACAATGTTACCACTGTGCTGTTGATGACCCCTGTCACCATCAGGTACCACAACTCTCAATTATTATATTAAGAGACAGAGAGAAGCATTGAGCTAAATCCCAAATTATATATGATTTAATCAAATTGTAAGGTAAGCTTAAGTTGAACTCGCCGACGGCGGGGAGTTCACCCTCACACGCTTGAACCGCTATGGTCGCGTACGGTGCGGTTCCAGAGAAGTTTTCTTCCGAGAACACTCAAGCTGTGGAATGAGCTCCCAGCCGAGGTTTTTCCAAGGAACTACAGCATGGAGTTCTTCAAGAAATGCGTGAAGAGGTTTTTAGAGGGTCGACAACGCATGAGTGACGCCCCTGGTGTTGCAAATGTCCATAGGCTACGGTGACTGTTTAACATCAGGCAGGCCGTATGCTTGATTGCCACCTTAGTAGTATAAAAAAAAAACTCAAATGGTTCCATAGGGATTTAGAAAGGACAGACGTAACAAACAGAATAGGTCAGGAAGAGAGTGTAAAAGTAACGTATTATATAATTTTTCATTGGTTCGGGCATGCAGAAAAGATGCCGGATGAAAAAATAAAACGGATACCTACACAAAGCGAAAGTGGATTCTGTGATTCATGTTTCAAGTCGCAGAGATAAGGCCATTCGAGGCAGCAACGGGGCGGGTGCATGCGGTTTCTGTTACTGATGGCGGACAACCCAGAGACAACCACAGCAGCCGAAGACAACCGGTCATTTTTTTTATACCACTAAGGTGGCTATCGAGGTTTTCCCAAGGAACTACAGTATGGGGTTCTTCAAGAAAGGCGTGAAGGGGTTCTTACAGGGTCGGCAACGCAAGAGTGGCACCCCTGGTGGTGCAAATGCCCATAGGCTATGGTAACTGCTTACCATCAGGCAGGCCGTACGCTTGTTTGCTACCTTAGTGGTATAAAAAAAAAATCAAGCATAAGGCCCGCCTGATGGTAAACAGTCGCCGTAGCCTATGGACATTTGGAACACCAGGGGTGTCACTCATGTGGTGCCGACGCTCTAAACAGCGCGGCAGCATGAGTCTACTAAACGTGACGCTAATTCGCATACACTAATCGGTAGCAGAAGCACATAAAGAAGTTTTTTGAAGTGAAAACTTCTTTAGCGGCGTTGTGCACTTTTTGGGATGGCTAAAAAAGCTAAACTCGCGTCAGGATGTCAGGCCGTCAGGACACGTGACCCTGACCGTAAGATTTTGGTGAGAATTAGAACTTAAGTTCGCTGCAGCGCTAAAACATTAGTTACCTCTAATTAAACAATTAAAACATGAAGCGCTAGATCGTTCATAGGGCATTATTTTCTCGCGACCAAAACGTTGTAAGCGCCGTGTAATTGTTGGCGCTTACGCGTTTCGTTCGAAGTAGTTTATCAACATCGCTGTTTGGTTCAAGCGCAGTTCGCTTGCGCGAGTGTGCGTGTGTGTTTGAGTAGAGTCGTTGAAGTTATGGATGAAAGTTGATTTTTCTGAGAGATAAACTTTTTAATGTAAAATAATTGTAGTAGTTCTGAAGTGTTACATTTTTAATATTATGTAATATAAATTGTCATGTTTGTGTACGATACCGCAATAAATGAATATTGTATTTTACCACATACATGATAGTACTTTTATACTGATAAATAAAGCAATTCGTGAAAAATTATTCCCTAACCATTCCAAAATATTCAAAAATGCACAACGGTATTGTTCAAGTTTGCACTTCTGCCGGCACTCCCGGAATGCAACCCGTTTTTTTTAGGTGGAGGTAACTACTACCCTGAAAACACTCAGACCAAGACAAAAATACATGTTCATGCACACAAATGTTTGTCCTGTGTGGGAATCAATCCCACGAGTATCAAAAGTAAAAATCAGTCTTCGTCGTCTTAGCGTTATCCCGTTACCTAACCCATTAGGATTAGCGGGGTCCGCTACCTAAGCCTAAGGATTTGGCGAAGATATAGTTTTTGTAAACCTACACTAAGATAAAGATTGATTTTTACATGGAGCGACTGCCGTTTGACCTCTACGACCGATAGTGAAAAACTGCTCTGATAGTTACAAATATACTTAGTCTGGCCATAAATACTGTTACAATTAAAAATAAACAAAATATTACATTTGAATTTGGAATCTGTCATTTTTATATGATTATTCATTGTGTTTTCTCATTTTGGCGGCAATACATTGTACAATATTTTGCGATATTAAAATGGAGTGGGGTGATAAAGAGAACCGAATCGCTATGATTGCATTACACAAAGTTCTGATTCTGACGAGCTCGGTGGCGCAGTGGTCAAACGCGCTGTTACGCTACTTTGACACCAACGCTCGTGGGTTCGATTCCCACACAGTACAAACATTTGTGTGCATGAACATGTCTGTTTGTATTGGTCTGGGTATTTTCTATGTATAATAAGTATGTATTTACAAAAAAAATGTATTTACGTATGTTTATCAGTTGTCTAGTACCCATAACACAAGCTTCGCTTACTTTGGGGCTAGATGACGCTGTGTAATTTGTCCGACATTTATATTTATATTTATTTATATTTACAAAGTAGGTATGGAGCCAAATGCAATTTTTAAAACTCTCTATACGCTTGGTATTAGTAAAATGTTTGTGTACTGGGCTATTAATAGGTACAGTGAGATCTCCCCTGTGACAGAAAAAGATCTGGCCGTCCACGTAGTGTTCGTACGAAAAAGGTGGTCAAAGCAGTAAGGGAAAGAATTCGAAGAAATCCTGTCCGAAAGCAAAAGATTTTATCTCGGGAGATGAAGATAGCACCTAGAACCATGTCGCGTATTTTAAAAGATGACTTAGGACTTGTAGCCTATAAGAGACGTACTGGTCATTTCTAAACTGATAATTTAAAAAAGAATAGGGTGGTAAAATCGAAACAACTACTAAAGCGGTACGCAAAGGGAGGTCAGAGAAAAATTTTGTTTACGGATGAGAAAATTTTTACAATTGACCAACATTTTAACAAAATGACCGTGTTTAGCTCTAAGGAAGATTCCCAATTAGTCGACGGAGTGCAACGTGGCCACTATCCGACTTCAGTGATGGTTTGGTGGGGTATTAGCTATGAAGGAGTGACTGAGCCATACTTTTGTGAAAAAGGTATCAAAACATCGGCACAAGTGTTCTTGAGAAGGTAGTGAAGCCCCATAACAACACCATGTTCAATAACCAAGATTGGTCCTTCCAGCAAGAGTCGGCGCCGGGTCATAAAGCTCAGTGTACGCAGTCTTGGTAGGAAACGAACGTTTCGGACTTCATCAGAGCTGAAGACTGACCGTCGTCTAGTTCCGATTTTAATCCACTGGATTATGATTTACGGTCAGTTTTAGAGAATACGGCTTGCTCTAAACGCCATGATAATTTGGAGTATCTAAAACATTGATCTAAAACAATCCGTACTATTGGTAGTGAAGAATTTTCCCATGGAAAGAGTGCGTGCTTCTATTGATAACTGGCCTCAACGTTTAAGGGACTGTATGGCTTCTAATGGAAACCACTTCGAATAAGCTTTTTATATTTTAAATTGTTTTATATTTATGTATTAAACTAACACGCTGTAAAAGTAATAAATGTTATTTGCAATAGAAAAAAAAATGTTTTCTTTGTTTCAGTATTTATGGCAAGATTAGGTATACAGATAAATAAAATTGGAGTGTCTGTTTGTAATATGAAACCGCTTTTTATTAAATACATATGGATGTATACACGGTACATATACCAAAATGAATATTTTTACAATTTTTGTCTGTCTGTCTGTTTGTTTGTTCCGGCTAATCTCTGAACCGATTTTGACGGGACTTTCACTGGCAGATAGCTGATGTAATAAGGAGTAACTTAGGCTACTTTTATTTTAGAAATTTGATTTATTTTTATTAATATATATAAATAAATAATACAAAATAACTATTCCGCGCGGACGAAGTCGCGGGTACAGCTAGTATATATACATAAATCCGAAAAGGCAAATTTCCAGGATACCAGGATTCGTACCAAGGACTGTGCAGGCCAATAGGCTGGTTCAGTATCCACTGAACTATTACTGCTCTGCTCTCTGCAAAATAACGTCTGAGTATCATTTACTAATTATAATTGATTTTCTTCCAGATTATGCGAAGTGATGGATTTAGACCCAGTTCCAATTTTGATGTCCATGGTCTTATACAGTAACATCGGCGGCACAATGACTCCGGTCGGAGATCCACCCAACGTCATCATCGCTTCCAATAAGATTGTTACGGAATCTGTAAGTAGCGAGCCATGTGGGAAAACCAAGTCACGCATAATGGTAGAAACGAAATGAGAAGCGTGGAAATGAGAGCGCTGAGGAGTATGTGTGGAGTGAGAAGACAGAGTAAGAGTTAGCACGATACGAGAACTATGTGGAATGAAAGATGATGTATTGACAAAAATTGAAAAGGGTATGCTGAGATGGTTTGGACATTTAGAAAGAATGAATGATAAAACAGTTATGAAAGAAGTGTATCGGGCAAATACACACGAGCTCGGTGGGTCAGTCGTGAATGACGCGAATTTCGACACCAACGCTCGTGGGTTCGATTCCCACACAAGGCAAACATTTTTTGCATGAACATGTCTGTTTGTCTTGGTCTTGATGTTTTCAGAGAGGTTGGGCGCATCAAGGCGGCCCTTTTTTCTATACAACGTCGGTAGGCATACAAGCATACGGCCCACCTGATGTAAAGCGGGTACCATAGCCTATTAACGCTTGCGATATAGTAAGTATCACTCGCGCGATGCCTGCTCTGCTGCTTACACAGCAACTCCTTGGGAGCTTACTGGTGACCTCACTCACACGCAGGAACACAACAACCCTCTAGGGAGTTGTTATTTGGCTGCGGTTTTCTGTGAGGTGGAGATACTTCCCCAGACGGGCTGCTTTGATGCGCCCTACCTCTTTTAAAAACACCCAGGCTAAGACAAACAGACATGTTCATGCACATGTTTGTCCTGTGTGGAAATCAAACCCACGAGCGTTGGTGTCAAAGTAGCATGTCAGAGCGTTTCACCACTGCGCCACCGAGCTCGTCAAAAGACCGGTTCCTTATCCACTGGGATATCCCTGCTTTGGTTGTATTAATAAGCCGTAGCCTATAAATGCTGTGTTTTCACTTCCAGGGTATCAATTTCACCAACTTCACTGTGCACATGTCACTTGGAATTCTATTTGTAGTTGTACAGACATATTTCCAACTTCGATATATATATCGGGACACCAATAAGCTAAGGTTGAAAGTGCCCAGGGATATACAAGGTAAGTTGTATGTATGTATAACTTCACGCCAAATCCCTTGCGGGGTAGGCAGTGAGAACCGAATGCATGAATCGATCCGTACACATCTTTATTCCCTTCAACATTCATAGTTCTTTTCGAGCACAAATTTCTGATAAAACACGACCAATTTGGTCGTACCTTTCTTTGTCTGGACGTCTGTCAAGACCCTTTTTCTCAGGGGCCGGTGGAGCTATCAAGCTGAAATTAATATCAAATACTCAAGTCTGCAATCTCTTCGAGCAGTGAAAAGATCAAACTACTAAGTCGACGTAATCAAAAGATACGGCTGTCTATGCCTCGTTTATGCGCATATTTTGATCCTCGCAAGGGAATCAAAACCTATAGGGTGCATCCCGTTGACCTAGAATCATGAAATTTGGAAAGAAGCAATGTCATGTAGCACAATTTACGATTTTTTTATCTGAAAACCGTAAATTTGTAGTTACATCACTAAAAATATACTTTTTGCGAAAATAATTAGGGATTTTTTTTTTTTACGGTATTATCGGTACTCGAATCGGAGTCGCTCTGGACGGCTTTTTTTTATAGATTATAACGTCGGGAGGTAAAAATTACCGTAACCTATGAACGCCCTCATTGTTACTCGTGCTATGTCACCTCTGCTGTTAAAATAGCTACTTAGCAGTCAGAACCCGTTATATACGTTTTCCCATACATTTCGCGGTCGTATACGACCACCCGGGTTTCGAAGGGTTAAAAGCTTACTGGTGACCACACTCACTCGCAGGAACATAGCAACCCAACAGGGAGTTATTTTGCTGTAGTTTACTTTGAGGTAGAGGTACTTCCCCAGACGGGCTGTTTTGATGCACCCTGCCTACTGCCGGTCGTAGTAGAATCTTGACTTTCCTGGGTTCCTTTCACTTACTCGTTGTATATCTGTTTCGTAATTTTCGTTTCTCGTTTCGACGAGGTCAGTGGCTCAGTCGTGAATGACGCGACTTTGTCACCAATGGTCGTGGGTTCAATTTCCACCCAAGACAAACATTTGTGTGTATGAGCATGTCTGTTTGTCTTGGTCTGGATGTTTTAAGAGAGGTAGGGCGCATTAAAGTAGCCCGTCTGTGGAAGTACCTCCACCTCACAGGAAACTGCAGCGAAGTAACAACTCCCTAGAGGGTTGTTGTGTTCCTGCGTGTGAGTGAGGTCACCAGTAAGCTCCTAAGGAGCAGCAGAGGCGT
Organism: Pyralis farinalis; assembly: GCA_947507595.1. NCBI lineage: Eukaryota > Metazoa > Arthropoda > Insecta > Lepidoptera > Pyralidae > Pyralis > Pyralis farinalis. Next base: position 9,039,797 of record OX382263.1, read on the forward strand.
GTCGCGCAACAAGTGATACTTAATATATAACAAACGTTAATAGGCTACGATACCTGCTTTACATCAGGTGGGCTGTATGCTTGTATGTCTCCCTACGTTGTATATAAAAAAAATATTCAACTCATATTTTTAGGGTTCCGTACCCAAAGGGTAAAACGGAACCCTATTACTGAGGCTCCGCTGTCCGTCCGTCCGTCCGTCCGTCCGTCCGTCTGTCACCAGGCTGTATCTCATGAACCGTGATAGTTAGACAGTTGAAATTTTCACAGATGATGTATTTCTGTTGCCGCTATAACAACAAATACTAAAAAATAGAATAAAATAAATATTTAAGGGGGCTCCCATACAACAAACGTGATTTTTGTTGCCGTTTTTACAGATAATGGTACGGAACCCTTCGTGTGCGAGTCCGACTCGCACTTGGCCGATTTTTTTCTACCTACAAGCATCAACAGAGCATGCAGATTTGAAAAATATTATATGTATCTCAACCCTGTCAATTTTCTTAAATATAACCTATTTGGTCATGATAGAGTAGTTTTGGTCTTCCTCTGATGAGAGCTCTATGGCGTCATTGTGCGTGTTATTCTAAATGAACACGCAGGTTAAGCAACCTTGACTGAATCCTGTCTATGGATGGGTTTATCTATCTCGAACATCTGTGTGGAGATCTGTCCGCCCTGGCTGTTGTTGATAGCGGCTCCCGTAGTTAAGAAGCGTTTTTTATACCAGTAATTTGACAAACAAGCCTGCCTGATAGTCAGCAGCTATCCGTAGCATTTGCAACACCAGGGGCATCATTCGTGCGTAACCGACCCTGTAAAAACCTCTTCACGACTTTCTTGAAGAACCCCATGTTGTAGTCCCTTGGGGAAACCTCGGCTGGGAGTTCATTCCACAACTTGAGAGTGTGTGGTCTTTCTCGCCTTCAACATCCTTTTACTTTCATCAAAGCAGCCCGTCTGGGGAAGTACCTTCACCTTACAGAAAACAGCAGCCAAATAACAACTCCCTTCACCTCACAGAAAACAGCAGCCAAATAACAACTCCCTAGAGGGTTGTTATGTTTTTTCTGCGTGTGAGTGAGGTCACTACTAAGCTCCCAAGGAGTTGCTGTGTAAACAGCAGAGGAGGCATCGCGCGAGTGATACTTAATATATGCTAGTGTTAATAGGCTACGGTACCCGCTTTACATCATCAGGTGGGCCGTATGCTTGTACGCCTCCCGACGTAGTATATAAAAAAAAACTTTCACTTGATTAGTTCTCTTTTGTAGAAATACGGCACCAAATTGCAATATGGCGACGGGCAGCAGATTCTCTTCCTCATCTGAGCAAAGATGAACACACAGTAAAGGAGAGAGTGGAGAGGAAAATTAGGAAACTAAATATCCAGCTACAGACTCTTGTTAAGGAGAATAACAAGAGAGCCTGCCCAAAGGCCACCTTCCAAACCACTCTTCAGGAAATGAAGGAAAAGGTAAATACTTTCTAGCATTTTTCACCCACGACGCCAAAAATAGGGGTGTTATAAGTTTGACCGCTATGTGTGTGTGTGTTTTCATTTGAAATCAGATTTTTTAGCGGTGGTTCTTAGACTAGTTATATCAAAATCCGTTCAGCTGTTTCAAGGTCATAAGCTCTTTTGTTAGCTGCGGTAGGACTCTTGGACGCATAATTATATTTTTGATTTATTTATACTGAATTTTGTTCTGCGGAGCACGATAGCATCGATGCGAATGTCATTCTCGATTGAATACGCAAGTTAAACAGTGCCTAATCAAATACCCTTAGCGGGGTTCGCTACCTAAGCCTATGGATTTGGCGAACATACAGATTTTTACATGGAGCGACTGCCCGGAACCCGGGACGTCACTCGTCTTTAGAAATATAATTTCTTGGACACGCGGACAAGTCATTAAATGTTAGTAAGGAAATCATGTCTGTACATGAATTCATCACATTTGGCAGGTCAAGTAATATTTACACAATTAATAATATTTTAATAGAAATTAATAAGATAGCATCCTATGATTTACGACTGTTTAAATAAGATACGTGACATTATTACATTTTTAATGATGTTGTGTGACTACGATTGGACAAAACAGATCTTTATTTTAATCACAATCTGCTCGTACAAGTGGTCTAAATGTATATTATTAATCAATTTATAATATACGATATCCCTTCATTGAAGTCTTGTCTAAATCTTTTCAATAACAAGATTTGTGTAAGTCACGGTTTAATTTCCATCTTTAATTTTGTTAAAGTAAAAGCATAATGTGTTATACTCAATAAAAATATGTTTATCTCTGCATTTTAGTTTGAATGAAGAACACACCCCAAATTATCTTCCATTATATACCATAGACAATTTGTTTTTTTTTGTTGGCAGTATAAAATTCGCGACAAAGTCCTGCTCGTGAAAGCAACTGTGGCCATAAGCTTCGTTGTGGCAGTTTTCTTTCTGCATGCCATACCCGAATTCAGTGAGTGTTTTCTAATTAATATTATAAATACGTATTCACCTTTGAGGGAGCTTTTAATATACACACATCAAAAGTGTCTAGGGATCAACATATATTTTTGCAATAACTTTTCTCCTGATTGATATTAATTAAAATTTTCTTTAAGGATTCATCAAATAAAGTGTTTTCGTTTGTCTACAGTAACGATAAACCAAGTCACCTTTGCATTAATAAAGAAATTTGCCATTTTCATAATAAAGGGATTTTTGACATTTGAACCACTAACATTAAAGTTCGAAAAAAAGACTGAAATAACAGTTTTCTTTAAAATTTTATTGGGTAACTTAAACAATTAATAATCCGTGTTTCTACCGCGAACACTAACAACACAAGAACATCGGTTTGGCATACTCAAAATGAGTTCATCCAAATCACGCCGTGGAATGGATGCCCGTGTTCGTTGCAACAACAAAAAAAGGTCTTCTTGCGACTGGATACCCTCCATATTCGGCAGAGCTCTTCTCTGTAGCATATCCCATGCATGCTCAATCGGGTTCAAGTCTGGCGACTGAGCAGGCCAGGGCATGACATTGATGTTAGCTGCGGCGAGAGTCTGTCTTACAACTCTTGCAGTGTGCGGTCGTGCATTATCATGCATTAACTGAAATAAGGGACCGATTTGCACTTGTAGAGGAACGATGACGTCTGATACAATCGTCTCAGCATAAATTTGAGCGTTGAGGTTGCCTCTGATCCAAATCAACTCAGTTCTTCCGCCGATCCAAATACCCGCCCATACCATGATGGTTCCACCACTATAAGGATGGACTTCCTGGCAGGATTTTAATCGCTGTTGGCGTCCAGGGGTTCTCTAGTGTCGTATACGTCTTGTATCCGGTCTCATACCAAAACGAGACTCATCAGAAAAGCACACGAAACGCCATTGTTCTTCTGCCCAATTTCTGTGTTCAAGAGCCCATTGATATCGAATCCTACGATTGTGCATTGCTATAGGTGGTACCCTTAGCGGTCTTCGGGAATGAAGGTTCACTTCATGCAAGCGGTTTCTGACTGTTTGGTCGCTAATTAAGTTGAAGAGTGATGAAGCGTCACGGCTAACATCATGGCGGTTATTGTTGGAGCTCTTCGAGTTGTGATTTGAATGTATCGGTCTTGTCTCCGTGTGGTGCAGCGATACCGTCCTCCATGGCGCTCAGCCACGGTACCAGTGCTTCGGTAACGTGTCCAAAGTCGACTGATACTGACATGGGCGGCCATTCCACAGCGTGATTTGGATGAACTCATTTTGAGTATGCCAAACCGATGTTCTTGTGTTGTTAGTGTTCGCGGTAGAAACACGGATTATTAATTGTTTAAGTTACCCAATAAAATTTTAAAGAAAACTGTTATTTCAGTCTTTTTTTCGAACTTTAATGTTAGTGGTTCAAATATCAAAAATCCCTTTATTATGAAAATGGCAAATTTCTTTATTAATGCAAAGGTGACTTGGTTTATCGTTACTGTAGACAAACGAAAACACTTTATTTGATGAATCCTTAAAGAAAATTTTAATTAATATCAATCAGGAGAAAAGTTATTGCAAAAATATATGTTGATCCCTAGACACTTTTGATGTGTGTAGTTGTCACGCTTGGCAGGTGGGTTGACAATTGCAGTAATTTGTCCATGTACTCAAGGGACAGCTGACAGACACAGGTGCTTGTCTCCCGGATCTTTTCCTTGGTTCAGTTTTTTACGACACCCATGGGTTGAGGTGGGGTGGCTTATTCTTTTTTTAACTTTTGACTTCGAAATTCAATTGTATTTTTATTCAGCTTAGACGGGATAGACGGGTACTTAAAAAATCCGAGTAATTTTTGTATACGTGTGCGTTTTTGGTGTAAAAGCTTTCGTAATGGAAATTTCGACTTGAGGAACGAACCACGTGGAAACCCGTGACGAAAAGTGGATTCTTTACGATACCCGTAAGCGAAAAATGTATGATGGTCTCTTCACAGAGTTATTCTTTCTATAGCTTTCTCAAGTCCGGTCAAGTAATAACAGCAGATGTGTACTGTGCCAAACTTCGAACAATAATGGCGAAACTGACAGTGAAACAGCCCACACTCGTGAATCGATCTTCACCATTATTACTCCATAATATTGTAAGACCTCACACTGCACAAGAAACCATTGTAACTCTACAGGAGCTACAGTTAGAAACCATACATCATCCTCCGTACTTGACAGATCTTGCTCTAACTGACTACCATTTTTTTCGTAATTTGGACAATGTTGTACGTGGTAAAAAAAATTCCTCCCTGAAGGCAATACAAAATGCTTTGACACAGTTTATCGAATCTAGATCCCCAGAGTTCTATCGCAAAGGCATAAATAAACTGCAAGTCAAATTCTGATACTTTACGAATGTAAACATTTATGCATTTATTGACGAGCTCGGTGGCGCCGTGGTGAAACGCGCTGTTACGCTACTTTGACACCAACGTTCGTGGGTTCGATTCCTACATAGTACAAACATTTGTGTGCATGCACATGTCTGTTTGTCTTGGTCTGGGTATTTTCTATGTATAATAAGTATGTATTTACGTATGGTTATCAGTTGTCTTGTATCCATAACACAAGCTTCACTTACTTTGGGGCTGGGTGGCGCTGTGTAATTTGTCGGACAATATTTATTTATGCAATAGAGTTCTACAAAAATAAACTTTTTTTTCAGTACAAATCAGCAATTTCATATTTATCCCCTAATATTAAAAAAATAAAATGTATTCACGTATGTTTATCAGATGTCTAGTACCCATAACAGAAGCTTCGTTTGGGGCTAGATGGCGCTGTGTAAATTGTCCGACAATATTTATTTATTTATTATTTTATACATAGTAATATATGAATTACTTTCTCCAGACCGAGTATCATTAGGCTGGACAGCATTACTCGGAGCCATTTTGCTGCTAACGTTAGCTGACCGCGAAGACTTGGAACCTATACTGCATCGAGTTGAATGGTCCACCTTATTATTCTTTGCTGCGTTATTTGTCTTGATGGAGGTAAATATAAAATGTATACTGTCTTAGTGGCAAGCCGACTGCTTATGTCAAAGATCAGTTTAAAGGTCGGCAAGGCTGCAGTAAACGTGGTCAACGGTATGGCATACAAATCAATATACCACTTTAGAGCGCATGAAGGTACTCCGTGTTCACAAAAACGTTTTTATATCTCAGTGATTTGACCCTACTGACTAATGGGAATTTTTAACCATTAATATTTTATATGCAATTTGATCTAACCTGCTTTGTGTCCGCCACCAATTAGTTCATGCGGCCTAGCGCCGGCCGGCACCTACCCACTACTGTTAGTTGATGCAACATTTCGACATTGCCATGGCTGCTCCGGTAGTCTCTGCCTCGGCTACTGCGGTCGTCCGCCATCTGGAACAGAAACTGCATGCCCCAATCACCGTCGCTGCCACGTCTGACCTGGTCGTCGATGCGACACGTGTTTCGCCTATCCACGAGGCACTATTCACGGAATATTTTGAGGAATGCGATAAGGGAACCAAATTTCTTAAGCCTGTGAACTGTCAACCTTATGGCACATTCGCCATTGTTATATTGTCAAATTCAGAAGCAGTTTAAGTACCAAAGTTCGTCTAGCTTTCTTACATGTATCAGTTCTTGAAAGTATATTATCTAGTATCACTACGAGATCAAGAATATTACTGTTTCCATTGAAATGTCAAAATAAGGGTTTTAAAAACTTGTCAGTATTAATAGGGCCTATTATTTCTTAGGCTCCAGTATGATTATGAAATCAGGAAGAGTGTAGGTCCCAAAGCACTACCCTGAGTTACACCTGGCCTTATACAATAGTTATGAGAGATATGTATCTGTCCATCTTTACAAACTGATGACAGTTGTCAAGATATTTGACGAATAATCCAAGGAGATTAAGCATGCCCCCATTATAGCCAGCTTTGCAGTACAATATCATTATTAATAAAGTCAAACGTTTTACTGAAATCCTAGTATGCGACACTAGCGGCTGGCGTCGGCATCCATTACAGAAGACACGTAATCTACGAGAGTTAGTTGATTATTAGCAGTAGATTGAGTTCTTTGAAAACCATGGTAACTCTTATGGAGTGCATAATCATTTGCCTTACAATATGAAGGTTCAGAATAACCTCAAAAATCTTGAGAGGGCTATTGATCTATAGCGTCTTACTGTGGCCGTACATATGATTTTACGATATTTTTATGGGAGGTAGGACGCATCAAATATGTCTCTCTGGGGTACCTTAGGTAAGTTACCGTAGGTACCAAATGACAACTCCCTGGAGGGTTGTTATGTTCCTGCGTGTGAGTGTACCAGCCACCAGTAACTAAGAAATTGCTGTGGTAGCAGTAGAGGTAGCATCGCGCGAGTGATATTTCATGTGTTACAACTGCCTGCCTGCGAACAGGATACAGGTACTGATTTACATCAGGTGCGCCATTCGCTTGTATGCCTTCCGACGTTGTATAAAAAAATGTCTTATGTTCTTTATATATTCACAGGCTCTCTCTAAACTAAACCTTATCGAGTTCATTGGAGGTCTCACAGAGTCTGTTGTCTTGAAAGTCGACGAAAGTGCTAGATTGGCAGTTGCAATTCTTCTTATTCTATGGGTGAGTACCTAATTATAATGTATATATAACCTAATAATAATTAATAGATGCCAATGATAGTCCAGTAGATAAAGATCCGGTCTATTGACCAACTGGTCTCCGGTTTGAATTCTGGCATGTACCACTAAATTCAAGTTGTTAGATTTATGTACGTATTTGTAATTATCACTTGCTCGGCGCTGAAGGAAAACACCGTGAGGAAATCCGCACGCCCAAGAATTTATATTTCGAAAGTGTGATCCTACGTAACAAAGGTCTGGTTTTCTCTCTGGGTCTCAAAAATCATTATCTTCGCCTAATCCTTATGCTTAGGTAGAGGGCCCCGCCTATCGTAATAGATTAGAAAACGGAATAAAGCTAAGAAGAAAAATAAAGAATTTAAGAGAGATAGGGCGCGTCAAAGCAGCCCGTCAGGCGAATTACCTCCACCTCACAGAAAACCGTAGATCACGTGATTAATGGGCGATGTTGCGCGGACTGTAGCCAGTTTTTTGAAATTCTCTTTTTAAATAGACAATTATCACAATGAAAAGCTTTTATGTACCTATTGCTTCTCCCTGTAGTCCTAAGAATGTATTATATTCCAGGTGTCCGGCGTCACGTCAGCGTTCGTGGACAACATACCCTTGACTACGATGATGATAAGAATAGTAACATCTCTCGGGACAAACCCCAACTTGAACCTTCCCCTGTATCCGTTGGTGTGGGCTTTGGCGTTCGGCGCTTGTCTGGGAGGTAAGACCATTAGTTATAAGATAGACACGTAATTTTATGCCTGGTACTGTATCGGTTCACTGTATGTAACAATAAAACACTTAAAGTCGTTGCAGTAACATTTATTGAAATAAAATTACTCCTGTTCTATGTAATTACTTCTTTATTACATAGATTTGTCTCACTTAATTCAAGCGTGTACAATAATCCTTATAATTAGGCTAAGGGACATAAATTTTACAACGTGTCTTATCACCACGAAGGACCACGACCGACTACCAGCCGACTTTTCTCTCTACACCCCTGCTTTTTCGAGCCCACCATCCCAACATCTCCCCACCTAAACTAGTGTGAAGTTACGTTAGGAAACAGCACCCATCAGTGTTGCCACATCATATTTAGAAAATATTACTAGAATCATGACATTATAAGTATGTATGTATATCTTCACGCCAAGTAGGTACCTTGCGGGGTAGGCAGAGAGAACCGAGCGCCATAAGACGCGGTCCTTACATACTTCGCTCGCTTCTGTGACATTCATAGCTCTTTTCGTGCACGCTCCTGGGGCTCCTGACATCACCTTCTGATAAAACACGACCAATTTGGTCCCGGTAGGTTAGTCTCGATCTTCCTCGGCTCCTACATCCTTCCACTTTTGCATTGTATATCTGTTTCGTCATTTCGACATGTCCCAACCAACGGAGCATGCCTTTCCTTATCTTATTTATAAGTAAGAGGCAACATAAGCGTTGTATATAGATGGATTAGGTAACTTTCTCTAATTCTGATTCACACTATTTGGCTAAGGCTTGCTCGTTATAAAATCATCTAATTAGATTACTGTAAATTTCGTATGAGGGTACTCATATATACTGTTTTTAATAGATTAATATTTACTTTATTTTGTTTAAAAAGCATTTATATTGAATTTTATTTGTTTAGTATTGTCTTAGGTTTTCGCGATTGTTACACATTGAATTAAACAATTTTTAATGGAAGTATCGCGTGTTTTGTTTGTTTCATGGTAAAAAGTTGAGTGTATGATATGAATGAATGACAGACTATAAACATGAGCATTATAGTTTTATTTATCATTTTTAATGTCTGGATACAAGCCTTTTTAGCCAATAGTAATAAAAATGTTTGTTTTGATTAATTTGATCTGCTTTGTGCTTGTTTGTCTGTCCGTGGTGTGACAAACATCTGAAAATCAGCGCCGGGTCATGTGTTGACATGACAGTATGCTGAGATGGGACCTATTTGGGCTGCCACATAGCACTTTTCTTATGTCATTATCTATTGTGTATTTTCAGGAACACTGTTCCGATATGAATTCTATATGTAAGTCTGTGCGTTTGTCGAATATTCGAATTTTGACTTCAGATTCGGATTCAGCATAAAAAAGGAGAATATACGTGCATTTTGTTAGATTTTTTTTATACAACGTCGAGATACAAGCATACGGTCCACCTGATATATATAGCAATTACCATAGCCTGCTGCTTTTAATACATTAAGTATCACTCGCGCGATGCCATCTCTGCTGCTATCACAGCTACTCCATAGGAGGAGTGGTGACCTCAGTCACTCGCAGGAACATTATAAACCCTCCAGGGAGTTATTTGTCTGAGGTTTTCTGTGGGGTGGAAGTACTTCTCCAGACGGATTGCTTTAATGCGCTCTACCATCATAAACGAGACGAGTGACGCAGTACTAGGCTTCGACACCAACACGCGTGGTTTCGATTCCCACACAGGACGAATATTTATATGTATGAACATGTCTATTTATCTTGGTCTGGGAGTTTTCTATTTATCATAAGTACACATTTACAAAAAAAATGTTACATGTGTTTTTCAGTTGGCTGGTACCCCATAACACAAGCTTCGCTTACTTTGGGGCTATCTGGTGCTGTGTAATTTGTTCAAAATTAACACAAATGTGTGAGCTGTGCGGGTATCGAATCCACGATAGTACCAAAGAAGCGTTCGTAACTACTGCGCCACAAACTGGTCACAATCATCTATACATACAGATAAATAAAATTGGAGTGTCTGTTTGTAATATTAAAATAACCGCTTTTTACTAAATGCATATGGATGTATACACAGTACATATACCAAAATGAATATTTTTACAGTTTTTGTGTCTGTCTGTCAGTCCGTCTGTCTGTTTGTTCCGGCTAATCTCTGAAACGGCTATACCTATTTTGACGGGACCTTCACTGGCAGATAGCTGATGTAATAAGGAGTAACTTAGGCTACCTTTATTTTAGAATTTTTATTTATTTTTATTAATGTAAATTCCGCGCGGACGAAGTAGCGGGCTCAGCTAGTTTTAAATAAAGTAAATATATATAAAAACGTTTTCTTTGCAGGTAACGGTACCCTGATCGGGGCAAGTGCGAACGTGGTGTGTGCTGGAGTGGCTGAACAGTACGGATACAAGTTCTCTTTCATGCAGTTCTTCAAAATTGGGTTCCCTGTGATGATTGGTCATTTGTTTGTCGCATCAGGGTATCTCTTGCTTTGCCATTGTGTATTCTCTTGGCATTAGATCAGGGATCCTCTGAACTTTCTACTTCCAACTTGGACTGATATTGGAGTTAGAAGTTCCCCTGGAATGCAATATCCGTATACATTGACGAGCTCGGTGGCGCAGTGGAGAAAAGCGCTGTTACATTTCTTTGGCACCAATGCCCGTAGGTTTGATTCCCACACTACTGTGCATCCACAAAGATGGCTTTGATGCACCCTACCTCTCTTAAAAACACCCAGACCGGAACAAACAGACATATTCATGTACACATTTTTTTGTCTTGAGTGGGAATCGAACCACGAGCGTCGGTGTCAAAGTCGTGTTTATTAACTGCTACGCTACCGAGCCTGTCAAAATAAATACTGATCAATTATATTTAAGATGAACCAACCGCTATAAAATAGTAAATATGAAATACAATCTATGATAGGAAGCCAATTAAAGGTTCTCACTAATCAAATATAGCATTGATTAGATAACCACAGCGACCAGCTCCGTGGCGCAGTCGTGAATGACGCGACTTTGATACCAACCCTCGTGGGTTCGATTACCACACAGGACAAACATTTTTGTGCATAGACATGTCTGTTTGTCTTGGTCTGGATGTTTGAAGTGTGGTAGGGCGCATCAAAGCAGCCCGTCTGGATAAGTGCTTCCACTTCGCAGAAAATCGCAGCCAAATAACAATAGGGTTGTTGTGTTCCTACGTGTGAGTGAGGCCACCTGTAAGGTAAGCAGCTGTTGTGTTAGCAGCAGAGTAGGCATCACGCGAGTAATACTTAATGCATTACAAGCGTTCATGGGCTACGGTAACCGCTTTTCATCAGGTGGGCCGTACACTTGTATGCCTTCCGACGTTGATGTTGTAGTTATAGAAATAAATATATATTGTTTTGTAATACTGTAATCCAACAGTTAAATTAGTAAAGTTGAGGAAATGCATTAGTGTATCATTGTATTATGTCATATTATGTACTCATCTTTTAACCTGTATAGCGTTCACTCGAGCCTCTCGTTAATGTAAATGACATATGATTTTGTCATTATGGTTTGATAATTACAATTTTTCATAATATACTTAATTTTAATTTGATAACAATCTTAAGCTCACATTGCGGTTGGGATTTTTAAATGACACAAATTCGAAATATGTGAACATTTTTACAAACAGAACAGTTACGAAGACATTATTTTAAGTTCTTGTATACGTCTCTACTAATCGATTTATATTTTAATGTTGTTTAAATACTCTATGATAGATACATTATGTTGATAAATTCAATACATTAACATGCCAGTACTAGGATACCAGAACACTTTTTTTAATGGTGCTCAAGGAATATAGTAGTATAATTACTACGTGATGGAACAAGATGATGAGTATGTGTTACTTTTGATAGAGACTAGAATAAAATAAAGTAAACCAAGTATATAATTAACGTTGAAAAGACAGAATAACTCAATAAACAAATTCACTAGACGCCGTTCATGTAAATATGCGTATAATTTATTTATATTTTTGTATGTGTGTTTTATTTAAGCTAGTTATTTTTCGTTTAAGTTATTGTGGGTTATAAACACGTTACGTGCTAGAGTAATTATCTATTGTTATATCTGCGACTGTACGTTTGCTCACCAAAAATCACATATTTCGATAGTGTGTGTGTAAAATGACGAAATACCTAAATAGTGTCATAATTTCAATAATGGTAGCTTTCACAAAAGAAAATTTATGCCACCTGCTAGGTCACCTCCATCGAGAGTATATTTTAATCTTCTTGAGATGATTTATCAGTAGATACATTATGGAAGTCTGTCATTATCATAATCAACCGGAAAGTTTTTGTTGCTTTTATCTTTTGTTATTTGTTTATTCTATTGTGATTTTTATAGAAAATTCAACGTCATTATAATTTTCTATATTTATAAGGTGCATAATGGCTTAATTTACACATTTCTTGAATTATATTCAGATTTTTTGGTGAGCCAAAACATCATTTAGGTTAAATATTTGATAACGAAATGTGATTTTAGTGTGATAATCTTTTTGTCAGTATTTATATACGTAGAAGACAAGACAATAGGGATTTTGTTGAAAATACCCTCCAAAAAAAAAATGTAAAAATTATGCCTTCCGGAATTCTTTATATTTTTAGTGTACCCTTGTAATGATTTGTAATTTTGATAAAGGTTTCCTTTATATTTTTTTATACAACTTCGGAAGGTATACAGGCAAATGGCCCACCTGATGTATTGTAATTACCGTATCCTGTTTTTTTTTGTAATTACCGTATCCTTTATCAATACTTGAAACCTGACTGACTCGCAGAAATCCAAGAACCACGATTTTCTGTAAGTGCAATCATTTCTCCAAACGGGCTGCTTATATTCAGCTCTGTGGTCTCTTAAAAAGATGAAAATAAAATATCTTTTAAATAAAAAACTATACTTAAACTAATTAAACTTATAAAACTCATAAAATAACTTACGAAATATAAATTTATGAATGTAGGTGTACTTTGATTAGACTTAGAGCAGTGATAGCCTAGTGGATAAGAACCGACCTTGGGACCAACAGGTCCCCGGTTCGAATCTTGGCATAAACCACCAAATTCATATTTGTAATTATCAATAGCTCGGTGGTGAAGGCAAACATCGTGAGGAAACCCGCACGTCCAAGAAATTGTATCTCGAATGACGTGTGACCTTACCTAACAATGAACTGGTTTTCCCTCATGTGTTGCAGACGGCAGTTGCGCCATGTAAAAATCAGCATTTTCCCCAAATCCGTAGACTTTGGTAGCGGATCCCGCAAATCCCAATGGATTAGTAAAACGGGATAACGCTAAAAAGCAGGCTAACTATTTTTATTTAAAAGTTCTTTCAAGTATTTATTTCTAGTATCTATCTTTACTGAACTCAATGCCCTTTTGTATCTTTATTTACTCGTATCGACTTCAGTAAAGATCGATTTATGATTAACAAGTAGCTTATCACTCAAATTTTGCCTTGATTGTTCATGATAATTATCGAGCACATTCCATGGTACCAATAGAAGCAGCGGTAGCATGGCGTAAGCGACAACCAATTTGAAACATAGGTTATGGTAACCATGTCACATCAGATGAGGCATATACGTCCATCAGACTATGAACCGTTTCACTATTACAATCAGGGAGCAACACAACCAGTGTTCTTGTCTTTACTACATAAATAAGTGTAGCCACACACCAGCGCAAACGCAGCGAACCTAAACTTCCAGGTGTACTGAATTACGGCATTTTATTTTTCCTTTGAGAATGTTGTGTATATATCTTGGCTTGGCATGAAGATTGTTAATTCTGGTATATAGAGTATTAAGAAAATTACGGTAAATACGAAGGAGTTGATTTTATTTATTAAAATGGATCAAATTTTACTATGAGACCTAAGTACTATATACAAAGTGTAATTAAGTTATGTCTCAAATTTGTTTGATTACTGTATGTACACTGTGGACTGTAATAGCATATATGTGTTGAAAATAAACATTTTATCTATCTATCTATCTAAGTAGTCATGATAAAATATCGTATCATAAAAATATCTGAAATAATCGAATATTATTTCGTTATCGATATTAATAAATATTCGATCAATATCTTCACACCAAGATCTCTTCGGTCCTCTATTTAATATTCAGGGCCCGCCGCAGAGTTCTAGAGACAACTCTAAACACCAGAATCTGAAAAACTCGACCAATTGAGTCGTGGTAGGTGAGTTTTGGTCTTCCTCGACTCGTACATCCTTATAACTTCGACGTTGTATCATTGATAGATACTCTTTTTCAGGCCTACTCTAATTGCAAACTCTGTCTACGTTCGTTACGTTGCAGATTTTGCGCCACGCTCGCACCTCGATAGCATTTATTTATTCTACTTTCATGGTCTTTTTGCTCAAATTTTCATGTGGATTCTAAAATAAAAATCGTTTGTATTCATAAATATTATGATGCCCTGCTGTTTTGGTATCCATATAGTTTCATGTCAAGCATTGTAATTATAATAAATTTTTAAACCTCAGTAATTACCTTTTTTTTTAATATTGTATTTTTGTCTCTTACCTACTTTTTTATTTTATTGATATAATACACTACTAAGTGTATTTTTTATACATTATTTAGTAAAATTGATATTTATTTATATATTATATCTTACTATTTATACATATAATTATTACTGGGCGATTCGCACAGTGATGATTTTCTATCTATGTCTTCATTTTTAACTAGTGAATGTTTTCATAGTATTCAGGTATCTCTTCACGAATCTTTACAGGCTGAGTTCTCCGATGTTCCTAAAAACTTTAACGTAGTGCATATTAATACCCAGAGCATTCCAGCACACTTCACGGACATACTTGAGACGTTTGATGCCCAAAATATACACTATCCTCGTCTCTGAATCCTGGTTCAAGCCATGTTTTTCTTCCACTTCTTATTATTTACCCGGGTTTCAAATGATTCGGTACGACCGGTAGACTTCTTATTTAGTTTAATTTATTCTTCTACTGTGTCCAATTCTCCCAATGAAAGTGCAAAACATTAGTTTGTCGAAATCTCAATATCTCCTAAATGCATACTCCTTGGCGTTCTATATAGTCCCTCCTCCGCCGGCGATTATTTCTCCGCTCTAGAAAAAAATATTGAGGATACCATACCTTCTTTCAGTCATACCATTATTGAAGAGAGGTAGGGTGCATCAATGCAGCCCGTCTGGGGAAGTACCTCCACCTCACAGAAAAACGCAGCTAAATAACAACTCCCTAGAGGGTTGTTGTGTTCCTGCGTGTGAGTAAGGTCACCAGTAAGCTCCCAAGGAGTTGCTGTCTAAGCTGGAGAGGAGGCATCGCGCGAGTGATGCTAAATATATTGCAAGCGTTAATAGGCTACGGTACCCACTTTACATCAGGTGGGCCGTATGCTTGTACGCCCCCCGACGTAGTTTAAAAAAAAAACAAAAAAATAATATTATGGGTGACTTCAATACTTGTCTTTGCCAAGTACTTTTTTCTTAATTGCAGGCCATCTCTTCTCGATCCCGTTATTATCTCATCTTCCGATCATGTCGCTAAGTATGGACAATGTCCAGCAGATGTTTTTTCCTTCCATTTTCCTTTCCTACAAAGTTCGTCCTCCTAAAGCCAGATTGAAAATTCTTTTACTGCGCAATTTTGGGGATATGAACATTGATCATTTACACGGCGATGCGCTTACTACAGACTGGGCAGTAATTGAAACTGGCTTCTCTATTCATTTTTGTCATGACGCCTGATTACGTAGTAACTAGAAGTTACTAAAAGTTTATTAGATTATGCTTACGAACAAACATTTTCAGGAACACTGTTCCTATATGAAATCTGTATGTTTGTCTGTGAATTTTGACTTCAGATTCGGATTCAGCATAAAAAAGTAGAATAGGAATGTTCAGGAATACCATTCCTATATCTTAAGGAACATGATCAAAATGGCCGACAAATTAAAAAAAAAATCTGAATTGTTATATAATTGACGAGTCAGGTGTTCCTCTGGCAATGCAAAATTGCGCATTCTCAACTGGTTATATTTGTACGTGTTTATATAAGTATATGTTTTGAATGTATTTATATGTACATACATTGAATGTGTGTTATGTAAGTTTATGCGCCTCTACCTCAAGGTTGTCTGGAAGAGGTCGTATTGCGATAAGACCGCCTTTTGTGTTTTAATATTTTATGTATTTTCGTTTCATTTGGTGCGATAAAGTGTATTGTGTTTTATTGTATAATCTGATATATAATGTATATATCGATATGGTAGGTATCTCGCGATGACAGTTTTCGCACTGTCTGTTTTTTAAAATTGTTTTTTCACAGATTAATTAAAA
Organism: Pyralis farinalis; assembly: GCA_947507595.1. NCBI lineage: Eukaryota > Metazoa > Arthropoda > Insecta > Lepidoptera > Pyralidae > Pyralis > Pyralis farinalis. The sequence continues at coordinate 9,056,110 of OX382263.1, forward strand.
ATTGGGTTACGACGGCTTAACCCGGCTGTTGGGGTCCGGCCGTTACGCACCCATTCCACGATGCCCCCGGCCGGGACGCCCCCACAGTGAAAATTTTGTTATTCCGCTACGCCCCCGGCCGGGACGCACCCGTTATTTCTTTTTTTCCAGGATACTTGAGTAAGGTACTGTTATGAACATAATTGTTAAAAAAATAGAGTAGTAGTGGGTTTATACCTGTGGACTATAGTGATGAGCGATTGCCTAGGTCTATCTACAGACAATGTACATAGTAGGTATTTTTTTTTAAATATTGTGAATTGACACACTGACCGAACGATCTTATCACCTGCATACTTGATATTTGATCATGAGCGACAGGGGTCCATCTCAATTTATCTATTGTTATCAAAAACTCGTCTGAGTTCAGGTAACCTACACAATAGATGAACTACCCTTTCACTGTTTCTGTTCGATTTTCATTTTGGTAACCAAAATATTTTAATAATATGTATATGTACAATTTAGTTTTTATTTTTTAATTACATTGTTTAAAGGGAGTACTTAAAAACTAATCTTACTAATTCTAAGGCTAATACATGACAGTATACGCACAGCACAAAATAAAAATATTTAAATTAAATTAATAAATAATTTTATCACACTTTCATTCACTTCTATTCAAAAACACTTCTGTTTTCAACAGTATTGGCTCAAGTTTCCTGTCAAAAAACGGGTGTTTTAAAACGGGTGCGTCCCGGCCGGGGGCGTAGTGGAATAACAAAATTTTCACTGTGGGGGCGTCCCGGCCGGGGGCGTCGCGGAATGGGTGCGTAACGGCCGGACCCGGCTGTTGTCGATAGATGACTGTCATTGAGTTAATAGTTTTCGACTTGAAAACACTGGCCTCCGTCAATCCGCAGTTGAGCAGCATGATGGAGTATATTTTAAACCCCTAAAGGGGGATCCGTATGCCTGCAGTGGGATGAGTTAGGGTTAGTATAATTGCAGTAGTTGGTGTAATAGTGGTAGTTGGTAATATGCTCTAAGGAGCATTGTATGGTTATTACGGAACTTTCGGTCACGTAATTGCGTAGGTGTGTCACTACTCTTATGAATCGATGTATTCGAACCCTACACTTTGTCTACTCGTTTATTCGCTTTCAGAGTTTTAATTTCTTAGCATTTCTATTACACGGTGGCCGGAACTGTAAGGTTCCTTAGTAACGTATAAAGAAACTCCGAAAAAACTGAGCCCTTTTATTTATTAAATTTTTACTTTTATTATTAAAATTGTTGTTACACGGCCATAGTCGCACAGTCGACGAGCTCGGTGGCGCAGTGGTGAAACGCGCTGTAACGCTACTTTGACACCAACGCTCGTGGGTTCGATTCCCACACAGTACAAACATTTGTGTGCATGAACATGTCTGTTTGTATTGGTCTGGGTATTTTCTATGTAAAATAAGTATGTATTTACAAAAAAAAAAAAAATGTATTTACGTATGTTTATTGTGCAGTAGACAGCGAAAACTGTGTACCTCAAGACGCTGTCCTTAACATCTCGCTCGCATTTTAATAATCGTAGCTCTTTCCATGCCCGCTCGCCGGTTCCCAGGGCTCCTGACATCACCTTCTGATAAAACTCTACCTATGGTAGGCGAGTCTTAGCCTTCCTCGGCTCGTATAACCTGCCACTTTCACATTGTATATCTGGTTCGTCATTCTTTCATCCTGCATTCTTTCTACATGCACTAGCCAAAAAAGCATTTTCAAAGATCTGTCAAAAGCGAATAACAGGGTGGAGAGAGTATATAGTTCATTATTTTTAGGTTATGTTATAAGTATTGTTTGATAACAATGTATATTCTTTAAAAAGTTTAAGGATATTTATACAATAATATCAGTATTTTACAAATCTAAATGAACAATGTTATATTTAAGTAGATTTAATATAACTTATTATTAAACACGTATTAGAAATTTTAAATTGAACTATATAATTTGTATGGTACATACCTACACAAAATAAATAAATTATATGAGCATTATGTTGTATTATTTTTACTAGAATAGAATAGTATAGACTAATTTATTTACGAAAGTGGGACATAGTTTGTTATAAAACTTAAGTTTATTATAAAGCTAAGTGCTAAGCTCATTTTGTTCTTATTAATAACACTGAATTTAAGACCAATTCAATAAAACGCTCAATTGGAGGACGAATGCAACCGATATTTCGTAGTAATTCAATATACCGCTACGGGTAGGGGGCTAAAGTAGAACGCACAGATCTTATTGGTTAGTACGCTAATCAACATTGTGTAACTTGAATTAAACAATTTTTTAACGGAAATATCGTGTGTTTTATTCATTTTGTTCAACGGTTCAACAAAATAAATAAAACACGCGATACTTCCGTTAAAAATTGCTTAAATCAATGTAAAACAATCGCAAAAACCTAAGACAATACAATTGTGTCGCTTATCGGCTTATTAGTGAAAATGTTATCCCATTGGCCAGTAGGTTCGAATAGCTGAGGTATTTAGACGCTAGAACACACATTTTTTATGAGCGCAGGGTGCCTTCATGCCCAGTCAAGTGGTAAAATGGTTTTTGATTCCAGGGCACTAACGTGGTTAGTTACGCTGACTTAGCGCCTGAGGAAAATAGCGAAGCAACTGATCGCTTTTAATACCTTTGCTATATTCATATGTGTTGGATAAGTAAACTGAAAAACTTTTTTTTTATACAACGTCGGGAGGCATTTAAGCACACAGCCCACCTGATATAAAGTTGTTACCGTAGCCTATGAACGTTAGTAATATAATTAAGTATCACTCGCGCGATGCTACCTCTGCTGTTAACACAGCCTTCGGAGCTTACTGGTGATCTCACTCACACGCAGGAACACAACAACCCTCCCGTGTATTTGTGATTTGACTGCGGTTTTCGGTGAGGTTGAGGTACTCGTATTTCTCCAGACGCGTTACTTTCATACGCCCTACCTCTCTTAAAAACACCCAACCAACACCCTCTTAAACCGCGGCGCCACCGAGCTCGTCGAAATTTGCAATTTGCAGAAAAATACAGAAAGAACCGGGTGTTAGTTCCGAACTGTTGCACAGTAGGGCTTCCGATAACCTAACCAGAAAGATGTTATTGTTACGCAGAGTATGTTACAGTTACATATATAGATATCACGTGTGGGTCACGTCCTATGTCACCAAACATGTGATACGACCACGTTTATAAACGGGCGGGGATCGCCAAATTAGTTAACTAAAGGTAACCATAAAAAGATAAAAAGATAAGCATCATTTATTTGCCATTAGACCCTTACATTCTTTAAATTAGATCATATTGTGTCTTATTCATTTTTCATAGTTTTAATCTCTCTGTTTTAATAAAAGATAAAAAGATTATAATCATTTATTTGCCAATAGGCACTTAGACACGTCTTACATTCTTTAAATTAAATCATATTGTATCTTAATAATTTTCCGGTTTTTTTTCATCTACCAGCATTTCGAAAATGACCATTGGCGAAGAAGCAATGCCAAGAAACTTGCCAATACGGGTCTTTTTTTCATCGTCAATATAAATTAGTATATATATATATATATATATATATATATATATATATATATATATATATATATATATATATATAGTGATATCAAGTGGTACAATTAAAGACGGTACAATTTATAAATGGTGAATTATTTCCAAACATCTCTGTCATTTAAATATTCATCGATTCTATAGTAACCCTTCTTACACAAAGTATTTTTGATGTATCTTTAGTACATATTGTCAGGCAACGACAGAACCGTTTAAGGTAATTGATTTAACCCCATTTATATCAACAGTCCGTCTTCTGTTACATAAGTAAGTTGCAATCAAATTATGAGCTTTACCTCCAACTCCATAATTGCACAGCTTGAGCAATAATTTCCGATGGTCGACACAATCAAAAGCTTTAGAGAGATCACAGAAGACCCCAATAGCATCCTGGGATCTCTCCCATATACTAAGAACATGCTTGACTAATGCTACCCCTGCATCTACAGTGGATTCACTTTCATAGGTCTTAAAATAGAGTTGCAATTGGTCATGCTTTACTCAATACTGGCAAGATAGACACATTTACAGTTCTCTTTTTTCACCAGGCTTGAATAATAGAATTAATTTACTAAATTTCATAACTCTGGGAACACACCCATTGTATACATTGATTAAAAAAAAGTGCCAAGTGTGAAGCTATTGACTAAATAAAATATAATTTTATGGACATTCTCCAATGATCCTTTGAGTTTTTAATGTTTAGTTGTTTAAAAGTTTTAATAATTATCATAAATTGACTAAATAAATTTCAGTTAGAAGAGTAGCTGACGCGAGGTCTTGATTTTGAACACCATTTAGTTGGAAAAGTTTAAAATTTTTAGAAATACAAGAATAAATATTGTTGAAAAAATTACAGAGCTCCATGATAGTAAGCAGTGATAGCCCAGTGGATAGGGAAACGGCCTATTGACCCTTTCAGTCCGGCGAGGGTGTGCAGTGCCATAACTTAAAGTTTAACTTTATTAAGTTAAATTAATTATAAATTAATTATCTTTATTTAAATTGTAAGCTTGGGATATATGATAGCATAAGTCCCGCACTGATGTACGCTTTGCTCTGATGAGCACACCAAGTTTCTAGAACGCTAGCTAGACCTCCTCCAAGTGATTTCGGTATTGAACATCACTGGAGATCTTAACGGCAAAAATCCCAGTAAGATGTGTATTCTGGAATTGAGTATCCAAAACAAATAATACATTTACATTTTTTCTTTGGTCATTCAATTAGTTAAACTTAGATTAATATTCGTGTGCGACCCGCTTTGTTGTTATAAACAAATAAACAGACAGTCGGCTCGCAATTTTATCAGCAATAGGTATTGAGACATTTATTGCTTAATGTGGCATAGATTATATAAGTCATGTAGATGGTAAATAACCACTAATGACCCACATTTTTAATGACTTCATTGAAGATAGATCCTAATTCAACTGAATATTTTTACTGCATATTTACATCTTCGGTATATGAACCAATTTAGATATTTTATTACGAGCCCGGTGGCGCAGTGGTTAGTAACGTGACTTTGACACTAATGCTCGTGGGTTCGATTCCCACACAGAACAAACATTTATGTATGTATCATAAGCAAGTATGTTGCATTTACAAATTTATCAGTTGTCCAGTACCCATAACAAAAGCTTCGCTTACTTTGGGGCTACCTGTCGCTGTGTAATTTGTCCGAAAATAAAAAAACCGTCAAGTGCGAGTCCGAATCGCGCACCGCTATCGGGTTCAGTAAAAATATATTTTTGCAAGTAATTTTCGCAGAAAGTTTTTTTTTTTTGTGATGGTACAACAAATTTACGGTGCTCGGATTTTTCCTTTACTTGTGCTACATGACATCACTTCTTATTACATTACTCGACTCTAAATCAACGAGTAGTTTTGATACACATATACTCTATAGGTTTGGATACCCCTGCGAGTATCAAAATATGCGGCATAACGGGACATAAACAGCCGTATTTTTTGATTACGTTGACTTCGCAATTTGATTTTTTCATTGCTCGAAGGGATTACAGTCCTGAGTATGTGGAAATAATATCATGTTGATAACTCAACTCATCCCTGAGAAAAAGGATTTTGACAGACGGACAACAAAGTTATCCTAAAAGGCTTCCGTTTTTCTTTTTAAGGTACGGAGCCCTGAAAATTAAATATCTTGAGGAAGGTTATAGGCTATTTGTCATCACGATACGACCCATGGTAACTGAGGAAAAGAAAGAAAGTAGAATAAGCATTTCCCACAGCATATAGCAACAGGCGCAGAGGAAGGCGTAGAAGCTAGTATAATATACTAGCTAAACCCCGCGACTTCGTCCACGGCTATCTAGGTATCCTATAGGGGCCCCTTTTCTTATTTTCTTTTTTTTCATCGGTTTCTAATGGTATTACATATGTATACCTAATCAGGTCATAAGTTCTGTCAAAAACTTTTGATGTAATAAATGATACACTTTTTAATAATTACGTATAAGTTATATATGAAATGAAAGGTAATTAAATGTGCAATAAAAATTCATTTACATTATTCGAAATGCCCTCCTCCATTTTGAATACATGCCCTTAATCGACGCGGCCAGTCATCGATCGCAGCACGCACCACATTTATATCTATTTCTGCCACTGCTTTAACCAGAGATGCTCGGAGAGACTCCAAATTCTGATGAGGTTTCGCGCAGACTTTCTCCTCCAAATGTTGCCATATCTTGTACTCCAGTGGATTTAAATCTGGACTAGAAGAGGGTTAGTCTTTATGACCGATGAAGTCAATTCCACGGGCGGTCAACCAGTTTTGGAGTGCTTCGTGCCTTATGAGTTGGTGCAGAGTCCTGTTGGAATATCCAGTGTCTGTTTTTGAACATTTTGAGAAAGAGGTTCTACTATGTTTGTTAGGACGGTATTTTGGTAAACCACGGCACTGCACTTTCACACCTTTTTCACAGAAAAACACCTCAGTTAAGCTTGAATATGAGACTCCAAGCCAAACCATGATTGATGAAGGATAATGCCCTTGCTGGACCCTCGAAATACGCGCGCTCGCTTCTTCACAACTGTGGGAACCTTATCGTTTTGTTTGTTGTAACATTCTTCGATGGTAAAAACTTTTTCATCCGATAACAAAATTTCGTGGTATTTTTTTCCCACGTACCGCCGTGACAAAGCGCGGGATTTTTTCCGTTCTCATTTTTTCAAACGCAGGGTCAAAAAATAACCGGTATTTTTACGATAAACTCGTAGTCTCAAGTCTTCATTTAACACTATTTTATCAGTAGTTCTGCTTAATCCCGTCTGAAGAGCTACAATTTTTTGTTTACACACGAGATTTCTTTGGATTCGCGCTTTCACTACTTTGATGATCGCTGGTGTCCTAACTGCGCGAGATCGGCCTCTCCTCTTAGGATCTTCAATGCTTGAATCTTTAGTATATCGTTTGATAGTGCGATAAATAAACCGTAGTGTTATTTTCAATTTTTGTAGAATGTTGAAAATCTCTTTTAGGCGCGTAACCATAGCGGTGCAACGCGATAACCGCGACTCATTCTTCTATATTTGAATAAGAATGAAACAGAATTTATTTTTTGTTTTCGGCAAGCGGGAACGTTCTATTTTTAAAATTAGTAAAAGTATTTCTGGCCAGTATTCCAAAATTAAAATAATAAGGTTTTGACAGAACTTATGACCCGACTAGATATATGTATATATATATATATATATATATATATGTATATATATATATATATACATACACTATATATACCTGCCTCAAGTATTGAGCTATCAAATGCAAAAAGAATTTCTCAAATCCATTTCATTTCATTTATTGCAACTATAATGTATACCTACATGATCTTATGGGTACAATTTAAATATATAGTTACAGAAGCATCATATACCCTGTCGGGAGGACATACTTTCGTTCTGGTTTATAAAAACAAATGCGACTGCTGGTTCCAGAGATTAGCGCTTCAATCAAACAAACTCTTCCGCTGTATGTATTAGTATAATTTACAACGTTATTACAATATATCTCATAAAATATGCAATATATAATGTCACTATAATGTAATATTATATTAATTTTAAATGTCATTCCATATTTAGAATCGTACGAAAAATTTATCGTTCAGGTAAACTTTAAGAAATTTCTGTGTAAATAATTCTGATGTAAAGTGGTTACCGTAGCCATTAAATTAATGTTTTAAGCCTTTACATACTTTTTTTATAACCAACCGTTATTTTTTTACAAACGTCTTGTTTTGCCTCCTCTTCCTATCGTTCTCCCGTTTCCTAATCCATTACGATTGGCGGGGTCCGCTACCTAAGACTAAGGATTTAGCGAAGATACTGCTTTTTACATGGAGCGACTGCTGTCAGACCTCCACAACCCAGAAGTAAACCAGACCTTTCTTAGGTTAAGGTACACGTCTATCGAAATATAATTTCTTGGACGTACGGGTTTCTTCACGTTTTCCATCACCGCCGAGCAGATGACAATTACCAACCAATTTGACTATTAAGAATTATACTGTCAGAACGGAATCTACTATATCAAAATATAAAACAGCAATCAAAGAAACAGTTATCGTACCTATGTTTAAACAAATTTTTGGTTAAATTATCATAATAGAAATATGTAAAATATGATAAACACACTACCCCTGGCATACCTAGAGGTAACGACTTGATCAGTGACCGTCAATACAGCTTTCGCCACGATCGCTCGACTGGTGATCTTCTAGTGTATCTTTCACACGCTGGGCTTCGGCGATTGAGTGTCAAAGTGAGGCATTGGCAGTCGGCATTCGATCGGGTTTAGCATCGAAGTCTTCTATCGAAGAACCATCATACGGGCTGCCCGAGGGTTTGTGCAAATGGTTTGCCAGCTTCTTATACAACAGATTCATAAAAACCGTGGTTGACGGTGGCTGCTACGATAGTATGGATCAATGCTGGCGTCCCAAAGGGTCTGTACTGTCTCCGACGCTGTTTCTACTGCATATCAATGATAGGTTGTCAACTGATTGCATTCATTGTTATGCAGACGACAGCACCGGGGACACTTATTATACAGGCCAAGCTAACATCCCTCGTTCAACTGAACTTGGTCCAATTCAACACCATAAAGACACAAGTTTGCGCGTTCACCGCTAAGAAAACTCCATTTGCTGTAGTTCCTCAATTTCAGAACTCACCGCGTACTATCGCCAAAAGCGTTGGGTTTCTCGGTGTCGAGGTATCACCTGTAGGAGAAGGTCAAACTAGCGTCCAAGAAACTTAGTGTGCTCAACAGGACAAAGCAGTACTTCAGTGCGGAACAAAGACCTATAGGTATTATAGAAATCTCAAGACAGACCGCACATAGAGTACTAAAGTCACCTTTGGGCGGACGCACCTGCTAGGAGCTAGGACCTTGTGATACGGTTCAGAGACGAGCTGTGAGAATTATCGGTGATCCCAGACTTACAGATGGTATTGAGCCCTTAAGTTTTGTAAGGCGAAATTTTGTCTCCCTTTGTGTTTTCTACCGATTGTACAACGGGTTGTGTTCTGAAGAATTGTTCGATATGATGCCGACAACTTCTTTTTACAAACTCACACACTGGACCACAATTGTGAACTATGCGGTTGCAGCGTAGTTTTCGTCAGAGAACTCTCAAATTGTAGAATGAACTGCCAGTGAGGGTTTTCTCAAGGGACTACAGCATGGGGTTCTACAAGAAAGGCGTGAAGAGGTTTTACAGGGTCGGCAACGCATGAGTGACACCCCTGGTGTTGCAAATGTCCATAAGCTATGGTAACTGCTTACCATCAGGCAGACCGTGTGCTTGTTTTGTACCTTAGTGGTATAAAAAAAAACTCATATTCGTATATCATTCATTGAAGTTGGTTAAAGTGGAATGTCCGTCGCTTTGTTTGATTAGATATTAAAGAGATTAGTGATGTAAAAAAAAAAAATCTAGACCTTGTCGTCTGTCTCTTTTTGCCCCATGGTAGGGGTAAAAAGAAACACCCAAGGGGCATAAATGTCCATTATAATTTCAATAGATTTTATGAAATAATAACGATATTTAGTCCAATGAATTTCAAAACTATATTTTTATTTTCAAAGGAAAAAGACATAAGTAGATACTATAATACTCGTAATTATTACAAAATAAAATATTTGTCTTAATTTTAAGTTTCATAGTATTTGAACAGTCTTTATTACCTACATACAAAACAAAGCATCTTTTTGAAACTTTGTTGAGCTAATGAGATCTTTATGAGTTTATGAGTGCCACGATCAGATTTTCTTTTATAGTTCCGTATTCTGAAAAAAAGTTTTTAATAACCAATTTGCTAATTACTAGCGGCCCGCCCCGGCTTCGCACGGGTGGACATTTATTTTTTAAACATTTTGGGATAAACGAAGAGTAAATGTATCTTTAGAGAGTTTTTGAAATAGTTTTTCTTAAGTAGCTTTTTTTTTCAGACAAATTACTTTAAGTGGTACGTACTTAGTGGTATTTATTAATTTTTTATTAGTTTTTATCCATAACCCTAATTACAATCGGAAAGTATATTTTTTATTTATTTATATTGTTTTTAGTTTTATTTTTACATTTCTTTTTTACATTTATTTTAATATATATAACATATATTTCGCGACTTTATTTTAATTTAATTTAATAGGTTTTACTTTTTAGTTTCCAATATGTCTACCTTAAGGCTGTATACTATATTGGCTGTGGTATTCGTAGATGGCAACAAAATATATTGATTTTTAGGAATCCTACTCGAGAAAGTGCAACATATAATTGGCTATGAGAAAAGCATTCTTCTCGATGCCAAAGATCAAGAAAGTTTGTCCCTGGGATTTATTTATTATAAGGGCAAACGATACCTTTACAGGAAACTGTAACCTTTTAAAATACATGGGCAAATCTGTTGGTATCATCGGGATCCGCGGAATGTGAGCTAGCTGTCCGGCCGTGGGACCGGTGATGATTGTTGCTATAATCAGATTGTCTCGTAATTCCTTTATCAAAAGCCTTGTGCCATTACACATATTGGGAGGGCTTAAATTTCTCAACAACATAATGGGAGTACCTACTTTTAATTTCAGTTCGTGTAGTGGCAAGCCGGCGGGATAGAGAGAATTTAAAAATTCTTGTAGATAGTGCACTGTATCTTCGATGTTGCACACGTTATCAATAGATTTGTAACATTTAAAATCACCTGGTACTTTTTCAATGATAATTTTGTTTATCTCATTTACTGAGCTGTTTTTCGGTGAGACGATCGCCCTCGAATAGAGCCAATCGAAATTTCTTTCTGTAAGATGTTCGATGTCGGGATAGATTGTCTCTATAAGGATTTCTAGACTGTGAACAGTTTGAGCCAATTCATTATCCAATAATACTTGGAGGCTATGTGCAATTGGAGATGGAAATTTTCCGCTTCCAAGTTTAAGTAATTTTTGTGAGAAATTGTCGTTGCCGCCATTACTTAAACATGCTCTCATATTCGTGCGCAAATTGAGAGTTTCAATTGATTGCCACAAAGGTGATGATTTGAGGCACGCTTTTCTGAAAAGAACTTTTTAACTGGAACAGAAAAAATGTGGTATGAAAAAGTCAAAACATTCAATGTCGGTAGCGCGCGAATGAGCCGCGCGGGTACCTATCTCATACTCGTAGATGTGCGCCGCGCCGCCCGCTGTCACGCGCCGTGGCCGCCGGTGTCGCAAGCAAGGGATTGAAACACAGAACAAAATCCGTAATATCTTTGGAATGGAATGTCCGATTTCGTTAATTCAAAGAGTAACCTACAGGCATTGAAACAGTCTTGAATACGAAATGATTTATTTGGATAAGGATTAATACCAAGGTACGAATAATGTGCCTAGTTTGTACCGGCGTTACTATAGCATATTTTAACATGAAAAAGTAGTTATTGTGACGTAACTGTAATAGTTAGACATATGGTATCGCGGACTTTTTTGTAGATATTGATGTCCTCTATAAAACTGTAGTACATTACTTTACTCTATTGTCAATAGTTTCAGCAGCGTACGCGATATAAGGATTTTTTGGTATCTTTTTCACACATTATCGAAGTTTTCATACGGATCCCTAACTATTTTCAAAATATTATATAGCCTATGTTATACATTTATATTGTAATTTTTCTAATGGTGAAAGAATTTTTAAAAATCGGCCCAGTAGTTTTTGTGTTTATTCATAACATACATACAAATCTTTCCTCTTTATAATAATAGTATAGACAAGCATGCGGCCCGCATCAGACGGTAAGCGGTCACCGCGGCCTATTGACGCTCGCAACACCACGGGGATGTTACACGCGCGTTGTCAATCTTGTGACCTAAGGATGCTTCGTCAGTACCCAGTAATTTCTCTAACATATTTCACCCTTCAAACAAGGTACACAGCCGCATAAATATAGTTGCTTGGCGGTAGAAATAAGCGAGACAGAGGTACCCATGCAGACGACTTTTGTGCAAAGTCTCCCTGTGGTAAATGAATGGGCTATTGAGGTCTGAACGGATTATTGGTGCTGGATTGTTCAACAATATACCCATACAACATAATGCTGTGAAAGTAGCTGAAATAAATTAATCGCGCAGTAATCACATCGGCCAATTGTTTGATTCTCCTCACTACATAGGCGGCGCAGCTGAGCTTATTGGCTAGTTTATTTATGTGGGTGCCCCACTGCAATTTTGAGTTGATCGTAATTCCAAGAAATACAGTAGGTATCATTAATAAAATCTAGTACTCGTATATAAACTTCTGTAAAAAAACATGAAAACTTCTGTATTGGCAGAAGCCACATTTGGAACACAAAATATTATATATTTAATTTTAATAGAATTTAATCAAAGATTATTGCATGTGAACCAATTCAGAATAACAGATAGAACACTATTTACGTTTATATACGTTACTGTTTGGTCCGCATGTACAAGTTGTTTGTTTCCTAATAGAGTTTTGGCGAATTCTGGCTTTAACAGCATTAACAGCCTTTGTTGTTCTAACAGCACGCGGTGCCCCTGTGTCCCTGCGTGTACTAATGAATTTAAATTAATTATTTATTATAGTGAAATTATGTAACGTTCTAAATTTTAAATAAGTATCAGATAATAACTAATTATTTGTGTATGTTAAGCGACTGCGTTGTCGTGTTCTTGCGTATGAGTGAGGACTCCAGTAAGCTCATAAGGAGTTCCTGTATTAGCAACAGAGGCAGCATTGCGTGAGTGATACTATAGTATCACTCATGTGATGCTGCTATAGTTGCTGATGCTATAGTATAAGAAATAATAAACTCACGAGCATTGATGTCAAAATAGCGTTACTAACCACTGCGTCACCAAGTTACTGACCAACAGCTCGCCACAAACTGCTCTGCGAGTATAATCTTCTGTCACTACTGTATTATTTTAATCATTAACAATTAGATAACATCAATACACATTGTCGTTTAATTTGCAATAAGCATCATTTATAAATTAGTACGATCTGATAGGCACATGATACGCACGTTCGCGAAACACCAACGCTATATTGTCGAGTATTATGTGTTAAATATTAAATAAAAATATTAATGATTAAATAATAATAAAGCATTGTGATAAAAAATTAAATATTTTTTATATTAATTAAATAAACGCCAACTATTTTGCATTAAAAAATAATTAATGATTAAATAAGGGCGTTGCGATTAAAAATTAAATATTTTTATTGACTTAATTTAGCAATATTGTTCTAAGTGTACGTCATATTTGTAGTGATTTTGTGATTTGCATTATTTAATGTAAATAGAAGTCAGTAGAACTGTTTTTGAGGAAGAGGATACAAAAAAAAAATAAGTAAGTTTTAAAAGATTTTGTTGCCATTCTGAGCAACAGGTACCCGGTTCGAAAACTGGAATGAACCACTAAACTCGTGTTTCCGAATTTATGTACATATTTGTAATTATCACTTGCTCATCGGTGTTTGAAAACATCGTGATGGTACACGTCCAAGAAATTATATTTCGAAAGACGTGTGTCCTAACCTGATTTTGATTTTGGGTTGTAGATGTCTAAAGGCAGTCGCTTCATATAAAAATCAGTATCTTCGCCGAATCCTTAAGCTTAGGTAGCGGACCCCGCCGGTCCTAATGGATTAGGAAACGAGATAACGCTATTGCACCGAGCTCACTGTCGCTGTAGTTAATAATGCTACTTTGAGACCAACGCTCTCAGGTTCCATTCCCACACACGACAAACACTTATGTTCATGAACATGTCTGTTTGTCTTGGTCTGGGTAATTACAAGAGAGGTAGGGCGCATCATAATACCTCGTCTGAATGAGTACCTCCGCCTCGCATGTAACCGCAGACAAATAACAATTCCCTGGAGGGTTGTGTTCCTGCATTGGAGTGAGGCTACTATTAAGCTCTTAAGGCGTTGTTGTGTTAGCTGCAGAGGAGACATCGCGCGAGTGATACTTAATATATTACTAGATATTATTTTATTAATTTTACATAATGTATTCGCATTGAACATCGGTTGTAACAAACTCACTCACACGCAGGAAAACCATCTTTCTCAGCCTGAGAAAGATGGTTTTCCTCTGGGTTGTAGATGTCTGCAGTCGCTCCATGTAAAAATCAGTGTCTTACACTAAATCATTGGGCTTAGGTAGCGGACCCCGCTAATCCTAATGGATTAGGTAACGGCATGACGCGTGAAGAAGAAGACACATGTTAAGACAAACTTAAAAAGTGAAACTTCTTCTAAATACAAAATTTGATCCAAATTGTTAGATCTGTTTCCGAGCTACACGAAATGTACCTATTAATATTTTTTCTACACAACGCGGGAAAGCAAACAAGCATGCGCTCCACCTGATGTTGATGGTTATCGTAGCATAAATGATTTGATCTACTAATCACGCTATGTCACACATAGGAGAACTCTTTAGGTATTTACCTGTGACCTCACTCACCCGCAGAAACACAATAACTCCCCAGAGAGTTGTTATTTAGCTACGGTTTTCTGTGAGGCACTTTCCCAGACGGGTTGCTTTGATACGCCATCTAAAAACACTCAGACCAAAACAAACATACATGTTCATGCACACAAATGCTTGTCCTGTGTGGGAATCGAACCCCCGAGCGTTGCTCGTCATAGATTACCTATACCTATATATATATATATAAATAAATATATAAAATTTGCATGAAAGGATAAACGCGGTTGAAATGCGAGCGTTGCGCAAAATTTGTGACGTACCGCGTGTAGACCGTATTCGCAATGATGAGGTTAGAAGCAGAGTTGGTCTGAAAGAGAGCGTCGGTGTTAAAATAAGAAGAGGCATGCTCCGTTGGTTCGGACATATAGAAAGAATACAGGATGAAAGAATGACGAAGCAGATATACAATGCAAAAGTGGTAGGATGTAAGAGCCGAGGAAGGCCAATAGGTACTTACCTACCATGATCAAATTGGTCGTGTTCTATCAGAAGGTGATGTCAGGAGAGCTAGAAACCGGCAATCGCGCATGAAAAGAGCAATGAATGTTAAAGAAGCGAGTGATATGTAAGGATCGAGTCACGTGGCGCTCGGTTCTCTCTGCCTACCCCGTACGGGATTTGGCGTGAAGTTATAGATAGATATATATATATACATGAATTGTTTGTTCAAGTTACCGGGATTATCTTGATAACAAATATTTGTTTTAAAGCAAACTGGAACACAATAAGGAACGCAGCATGTGTCATATTGTATCTGGGAAGACCTTAAGGTCACTTCCTGGTCTCGAATCTGGAGCGTCTTCCGTATGAAGAAGCGACGGACATTCCACTTTAACCGACTTCAATGAATGATATATGAATAATATATATTTTTTTATACCACTAAGGTACCAAACAAGCATACGGCCTGACTAATGGTAAACAGTCACCGTAGCCTACGGTCATTTGCAACACCAGCGGTGTCACTAATGCGTTGCCGACCCTCTTAAAACCTCTTCACGCCTTTTCTGAAAAACCGCATGCTGTAGTCCCTTGGACCTCGGCTAGAGGTGCATTGCACAACTTGAGGGTTTTCGGAACAAAACTTCTCTGGACCCGCACAGTACGAGACCATTGCGGTTCCAGAGTGTGGGGGTGTACTCCCCGCCGTAGTAGTCGGCATCATATTGAACAATTCTTCAGAACACAACCCGTTGTACAATCGGTAGAACACACAAAGAGAGGCAAAATCTCTCCTCATGCTTAAGGGTTCAATACCATGTGTAAGGTTAGGATCTGAATCTTGGAAATATACAGGGTTACTGGGTATCATCCGTAATTAATAATCAATCCACAATCCAAGATTGTAACCAATCTCAGATAGGTCTATCGAAGGATCATTAAAGGAAGAAACAAGAATTAACAATTCATTGATAATTCAGATACCTATACGCCGCAAAAGTAAATGGATGTTGGAGCCGAGGACGGCCAAGACTTACCTACTATGACCAAATTGGTCATAAAAAGAGTTATTTTATGACGAGCTCGGTGGCTCAGTCGTGAGTGACGCGAGTTTGACACCAACGCTCGTGGGTTCGATTCCCATGCAAGACAAAAATTTGTGTGCATGAACGTGTCTGTTTGTCTTGGTCTGGATGTTTTAAGCGAGGTAGTGCGCATCAAAGCAGCCCGTCTGGGGAAATACCTCCATCACACAGAAAACCGCAGCCAAATAACAACTGCCTAAAGAGTTGTTGCAAAAACGAAAAAAAAAAAAAACGATAAATGATGATTGAAAGTTAGAATTACGGAATAAATGAGTATAAGATGTATGAATGTGTTTCGGCTGGAAGAATATTATGATGATGATAGCCTTGCCCATGGCAGGGGTGCAAGAATAAAATAAAATAAAATAAAAAAAAAAAAGGGTTGTTGTATTCCTGCGTGTGAGTGAGGTCACCAGCAAACTCCTAAGGATTTGCTGTGTAAGCAGCAGAGGAGGCATCGCGCGAGTGATACTTAATTTATAACAAGCGTTAATAGGCCACGGTAACTGCTTTACATCTGGTGGGCCGTATGCTTGAATGCCTCCCGACTGTGTATAAAAAAAGTCTTTAACATAAGAGGTAGAGCACATCAAAGCAGTCCGACTTGAGAAGTACATAATGATAGGTCAGAGGTTAATGTGTGCTGGGAAAGAATCAGGTCACCGTGACGTTGAACTCATCGTAATATTGTGATAAATATGAACTATAAGGCCCCGTTCATACTTAACGTAAGTCATGGCTGCGACATCAATAATTATAATCTACTAGCGGACATCCGGCGTATGCTACTGCGCTAAAAAAAATTGGATGTGTGTAAAGTCGGTTTACGGACGATAATTTTACGTGATACGTAAGATAGATGCGTCACAAGCCCAACGCTTGCACGCTCGGCTCGGGCGGAACGTGACACTTTTTCGTGCGTGCAGCCGGCGTTCATCGATTTATAAGACGTTATCACGTCAAAAATAAACACATTTTGTTTATTAGTTGGAAAAAACAGGAAATTTTCTTTATTTATTATCTTAATGCTTCTCGTTTCCCACTATTACCGTTCACCCGATCATAACATCCCATGTCGCACTGCAAGTACCTATTTCTTTAATTCCTTTCCTGTCCGTGCAGCGCTGCTCTGGAAGAAATTGCCACCGGAAATAATAGACTATTTTCACAAAAAGATTAAAGAACACTACATTTCTTAAATAGTATTATAAATGTGTATTTATGTATTGTATGTATCTGTGTATGTGCGTATATTTATTTATTGATGAAGATTAATATATATATAATATATATATATATATATATATATATATATATATATATATATATATATATATATATATAATATATATATATATATATATACATATAATGTTACATATAGTGTTAAGCTGCAATCGTGACTCTCTGCACTCCCAAAGGTCGACTGGTAGAGAATGCAACATTAAGTCCGCCTACTGTACCAAAATAGATAGATAGATAGATAGAATAAGCTTTATTTACATAATAATGTTACAGGAAATTTCTTAAAAAAATAGTAAAATATAAATACCTATTACAACAAGACGGCCTTATTGCTAAAAGCAATCTTTTCAAGGCAACCTTAAGGTAACGAATCGGCGTACAGAGAAGGTAGGGTTACCAAAATGTGAAGTGGTCAATAAAGTTTTAAATAAATAAAAAAAAGATTTGTAATATTTGATGTTTATGAGTCAACTTTGTAAATGGTAAGTTTAATATTGTTGTTATCGCTGATTGTTAACACTGTTTCTCACCTGTAGCTATTACTTTGTCACCCGTCCATTGTCGATTTCTTTAACCATCTCTGAGGTTGGCTGGAAGAGATCTCCGGTAGAGATAAGCTCACCTTTGTATGCTATTTATGTAACAATATTCTGTATGTTAATGTGCAATAAAGAATACATTACTAATACTAGCGGATACACAATATTTTGCGTTTTTTCTGTAGGCCCGTTTCCTAAACCATTGGGATTGGCAGTATCCATATCCTAAGCCTAAGGATTTGGCAAAGATATTGATTTTGCCATGGAGCGACTGCCAGCAGACCTCTACAACCCAGAGGGAAAACCAGACGTTTCTTAGGTTAGGTTAGACACATCTACCGAAATATAATTAACAAATTATATTTCAAATATATATAAACAAATAAATAAATAAATATTGTCGGACAAATTAAACAGCGCCACCTAGCCCCAAAGTAAGCGAAGCTTGTGTTATGGGTACTAGACAACTGATAAACATACATAAATACATTTTTTTTTGTAAATACATACTTATTATACATAGAAAATGCCCAGACCAATACAAACAGACACAAATATTTGTACTGTGTGGGAATCGAACCCACGAGCGTTGGTGTCAAAGTAGCGTAACAGCGCGTTTCACCACTGCGCCACCGAGCTCGTCGTGATGAAAGATGATGTGCAGGTTTCTTCACGATGTTTTCCATCATCGCTAAGCAAGCGACAATTAGAAATATGTACATAAATTCGAAAACTCGAACGTTTTGGTACATGCCAGGATTCGAACCGAATACCTATTGCTCAGCAGGCAGGTGTACCCACGCATTATCACTGCTCAATGTCATGTCAAAACGAGTATCTTCGCCAAATCCTCAGGCTTAGGACAACGCCAATCCTAATGGATTGGGAAACACAGATACCGCTAGAAGCGCACTGTTACGTTACTTTGACACAAACGGTCGTGGGTTCGATTTCCACACAGAGCAAACATTTGAAGAGAGGTAGGGCGCATTAAATCAACCCGTCTGGGAAAGTAGCTCCACATCACAGAAAACCGCAGGCTAATAACAACTTTGTTGTTGCGTTCCTGCGTGTGAGTGAGCACAGCAGTAGCACTATAGCTTCTAAGTAATTGCTGTGCTAGCAGCAGAGGTGGCATCGCGCGAGCGATACTTAATGTACCGCGAGGGTTAATTGGCTACGGTAGCTGCTTTCCATCAGGTGGGCCGTATGCTTGTATCGATCTTGAAGACGGTCGTGGGTTTGTTTTCCACACAGAGCAAACATTTGTGTGTATGAACATTCTCTTTCTCTTGGTCTGGATGATTTTAAGAGAGGTAGTGCGCATCAAAGCAGCCCGTCTAGGGAAGTACCTCCACCTTACAAAAGACCGCAGCCAAATACCAACAGCCTGGAGGTTTGTTGTGTTCCTGCGTGTGAATGAGGTCACCAGTAAGCTCAGGAGTTGCTGTGCTAGCAACAAAGGTTCGCGCGAGGGATACTTAATGTACTGCGAGGTTTCATAGGCTACGGCAACCGCCTTCCGTCAGGTGGACCGTATGCTTATATGCCTCCCGATGTTGTATAAAAAAATTGATTGTTTTTATATTTAGAGTTATCGTTCATCAGACCCGACTGGGCAACGTCCATCTCATAGAAAACCACAGCCAAATAACAACTCCTTGAAAAATTGTTGTGTTCAGGCGAGTTATATTATACAAAAGAAAATAAAAAAATACGTAACTATCAACGTGAATGAAGTCTTATTATCTAAGCTAAAATGTAATTTTTACACTGCTAAGGTTATCTGTTTGACACATATTTATTTTGTATGTGAAATATATTCCTAGAAGATAAATTTTCTGGTTTAGTTGGTGGGATGATAAAATTAGTTTAAAGATAACGGAATAACAGAATTCTTAAATACCGCCTGATGTAAAGCGGGTACCGTAGCCTTGCTTTTTTGTTATACTACGTCGGGAGCATATGCGTTATGGTTTGTTTGGGAGCGCTATGGTTTGTTTTTTTTTATATACTACGTCGGAAGGCATACAAGCATACGGCCCGTCTGATGTAAAGCGGGTACCGTAGCCTATTATCGCTTACGATATATTAAGTATCACTCACGCGATGCCTCCTCTGCTGCTTACACAGCAACTCCTTGGGAGGTTACTGGTGGCATTACTCACTCGCAGGAACACAACAACCCTCAAGGGAGTTGTTATTTGGCTGCGGTTTTCCGTGAGGTGGAGGTACTTCCCCAGACGAGCTGCTTTGATGCGCCTCACCTCTCTTAAAAACATCCAGACCAAGACAAACAGACATGTTCATGCACATAAATGTTTGCCTTGTGTGGGAATCGAACCCACCACGGGCGTTGGTGTCAAAGCGCCATTCACGACTGAGCCACCGAGCACGTCAAAATAACTATACATATATATTCATATATTTTTTTTTTTTTTTTTGTTACAGAATCATCGCACACCATAGTGGGGAAAAATACACAATTTATAATAATGATAAATGTGAAAATTATTAATTATCTAAATAAAAATCAACATATATATGTAAATATAAAATGTCATGTTACTATTAAATTTGCTTTGATTATGTGATATTATAGTAGTGAATTAAAGTATTATAACTGTATAATTACAAAATTTTGTGATTTTTTTAATTTTATAAATATAAAAAAGTGTAAATAAAAAAGAACAATTCATCAAGAAGATGTATACGTTCAATGGTAAGTACAGAAAAATATGTATTCATTTGTGATTTTTAACTTTTTTTTATATAACGTCGGAAGGCATACAAGCATACGGTCCACCTAATGTAGCGGTTACCGTAGCCTATCAACGATTGTAATACATTAAGTATTACTCGCGCGATGCTACCTCCATACATAGCAACTCTCTAGGAGCTAACAACTCTCCAAAAAGTTTTTATTTGGCTGCGTTTTACTATGCAGAGATACTTAACAAGACGGGCTGCATTGATGCGCCCTACGTCTCTTAAAAACACCCATACCAAGACAAACAGACATGTTCATGCACATAAATGTTTGGGAATCGAACCTACGACCGTCGGTAAAAAGGCCCGATATTAACCGCTGCGCCGCCGAGCTCGTCAATTGACTGACGATTTCGAGAGCGATATGGATGGGCCGATATATCAAATTGCAGGTACTAGTTCGAATGGAATAGCGCACATTTTGACGTTTCGTTAAGCGATCTGACAGTAGCCACGTTTGAAGAAACGTCAAAATGTACGCATTTTGACACACGCCGCGTTGCAGTGCAGTTGCAGTTTTTTAGTAGAATCGGCCTACTGTTGTACACGTATAAATGGAGTTTTGGGAACTTTTTCATTATAGGTACCTACTATTCTATTTGAACTAGTAGCTGCAATTGACGAAACGTCAAAATGTACGCATTTTGACACGCCGCGCTGCAGTGCAGTTGTAGTTTTTTAGTAGAATCGGCCTACTGTTGTACACGTATATGTGGAATTTTGGGAACTTTTTCATGATACCTACTATTCCATTTGAACTAGTAGCTGCAATTGACGAAACGTCAAAATGTACGCGTTTTGACAGACGCCGCGCTGCAGTGCAGTTGCAGTTTTATGGTAGAATCGGCCTACAGGTTTTTTATACCGTGTGATTTTAGTGATAATAATCTATCCGGGGAAGTATTACCACTACTAAGTAAAGAGAAAAATCTCAAATAATTGCATGTTATAAAAGTCTATTTAAACATTACAGAATAAATATAATGACGTCTCAAAGCAGCATAGTACTCGTAGCTTTTAATACGAGCTTTAAGACGAGCTCGGTGGCGCAGTGGTGAAACGCGTTGTTACGCTACTTTGACACCAACGCTCGTGGGTTCGATTCCCACACAGTACAAACATTTGTGTGCATGAACATGTCTGTTTGTATTGGTCTGGGTATTTTCTATGTATAATAAGTATGTATTTACAAAAAAAAAAAAATGTATTTACGTATGTTTATCAGTTGTCTAGTAACCATAATACAAGCTTCGCTTACTTTGGGGCTAGATGGCGCTGTGTAATAAAAAAAAAAAAAAAAAAATCATCCAAATATTTCGCAATCAATCTTAATTATACAACTTAATTTGGATATATAGAGCGTATCAAAGCAGCCGTGTAGGGAAATACCTCCACCGCGTAAAACCACAGCCAATTAAAAAAATAAATATACAAACGGTTATTTTTACAGGTTTATTACGACTGATATACGCGTAATAACCTGAAAAATAACCGTTTGTATTTTAGAGTACATAGAATTTTTATGTTTATTTATTTATTTATTTATGTTAGTACGGAACCCTTGTCAATGTATCTATACATATAAATAAAATTAAAGTGTCTGTCTGTGATTTCAAAATAAAGCCTTTATTTTAAGCTCATATTATTATTTTCACGTTACCAAAGCCTAAATACGCATTTTTAACTTTTTTGTCTGTCTGTCTGTCTGTCCGGGCTAATCTTCGAAATGGCTGAACTGATTTTAACGGGACTTTCACTGGTAGGTAGAGGATTGTTCAGAGCAGAATATAGGGCACTTTTTATCCCGTAAATATTTAGGGTTCCTGCATAAAAATGAAAAACTGTTAAAATTAGGGGGAAATATCTTCCCCTTCGGGGAACTTTGTAATTTTATTTTTATTATTTACACAGAATACGTATTTTTTGTGACACAAAATAACTACGCATTTTTATATAATAAAAACAAAATAAATATACGTTGCCTCCCGTAAAGATAATAATAGATGGCGCTGTATCAGAATTGAATCGACTACGACGCTGAACTTCGTTTTTTTTTAAACAGAAAGAATTTCAGGCCTGTAGAGAAATAAAGGCTACTAAAAGCCCAAATCACAATAAATAAATATTGTGGGACAAATTACAGAGCGCCATGTAGACCCAAAGTAAGCGAAGCTTGTGTTATGGGAACTCTCGTAGACGACTGATAAACATACGTAAATACATTTTTTTTGTAAATACATACTTATTATACATAGAAAATACCCAGACCAAGACAAACAGGCATGTTCATGCACACAAATGTTTGTACTGTGTGGGAATCGAACCCACGAGCGTTGGTGTCAAAGTAGCGTAACAGCGCGTTTTAGCACTGCGCTACCGAGCCCGTCATAAATGTTTGTATGATATATGACTGTATAGGATCACATTCATGTAACCACTACTATTACTTTGGTATCTTACTTTGGCTCTTTGTACAACGTGGGGAGGCATACAAGCCTTACGTTTTCTTTTTTTACATTTTTTACATTTTTGCAAACAAGCATGCAGCCCTTAGATGGTAAGCGGCCCTTAGATGGTATCATTAGATGGTAAGCGGTCACCGCAGCCTACTGACGCTCGCAAGACCACGGTGATGTTACTCACGCGCTGCCAATCTTGTGACCTGAGGCTGTTTCGTCACATTTCTCAGTAATTTCTCTGCCATATCTCACCCTTCAAACCGGAACACAGCTATATAAATATAGCTGCTTGGCGGTAGAAATAGATAAGACAGAGGTACCCACGTAGACGACTTTTGTACAATGTCTTCCTCTTTCTATAGATCTGAAATTTAGAATCGTTTAAAATATTGCATATCCAACCTTGCTTCATTGCAACAGATTTTTTTTTTTTTTGCTAAAGTGATTTTTTTTATATTACGTCGACAGACATACAATCATACGACCCACCTAATGTAAAGCGGCTACCGCAGCATATGAACGCATGTAATACATTAAGTATAACTCGCGCGATGCTACATCTGCTGCTAACACAGCAATTCCTCAGGAGCTTACTGCTAACGTCACTGTCTAGCTCCTGCTAGACAGTGACACAACTATTATTCAAGGAATTGTTACATAACCGTGGTTTTCTGTTAGATGGAGGTGCTTAACCGGTAGAGCTGCTTTGATTTGCCCTAACTCTCCTAAAAATTTACACGTGTTACATATTAAATATTAAAAAGAATTATATTATACTATTTTAATTATATTATATTATACTATATTAAAAAGAACAATGTTATATGATCGGAATTGTAGTAATTACTATGTCAGCATTCATACCAACTGTGTAATGTCTGCTATGAAGTGGGTTTTCCTTACAGATTCATTGTGTGTAAATTGGTAACATACGGGTGTAAAATTGTAGCCGACCCGCCGCGTTCGTTTCATTATCCGCTCGTTCGTTTTAAGAGAGGTGGGGGCGCGTCAAAGTGGCAGCTAAGAGCAGTGATAGCTCAGTGAATGAAGAACCAGTCTAGTGACCAACAGGTCCCCGGTTCAAATCCCGGCATGCACCAATAAATTTGTGTTTTCAGTTTTATATACATATTTGTAATTATCGATTGGTCGGCGGTTAAACGCGACTTTGACACCAACGCTCGTGTGGTTCGATTCCCATATAAGGCAAACATTTGTATGCATGAACATGTCTGTTTGTTTTGGTCTGGATGTTTTAAGAGAGGTAGAGCGCATCAAAGCAACCCGTCTGGGGAAGTATCTCCACCTCACAGAAAACCTCAGCCAAATAACAACTCCCTAGACGGTTGTTGTGTTCCGGCGTGTGAGTGAGGTCACCAGTAACCTCCCATGGAGTTGCTGTGTAAGCAGTTGAGGAGGCATCGCTCGAGTGATACTTAATATATCGCAAGTGTTAATAGGCTACGGTACCCGCTTTTTATCAGGTGAGCCGTATGTTTGTATGTCTCCCGACGTAGTTTACAAAAAAAAGGAAAAATATCGTGAGGAAACCCTTACGTCCAAGGAATAATATTTCGAAAGATCTGCGGCGGTCGCTTTATGTAAAAATCAGTATCTTCACCAAATCCTTAGGCTTAGGCAGCGGACCCGGCAGTCCCAATGGATTGGGAAACGAGATACCGCTAAGAATAAGAAGGGCGCATCATAGCGGCCCGTCTGGAGAAGTACCTTCGCCTCACAGAAAACCGCAGCCAAACAATAACTACCAGGTTAATAGTTGTATTCCTGCGAGAGGGTGAGCTTAGTAGCAAGCTAAGGAGTTGCCGAGTACAGCAGGCAGTGCAACGTGAGATTTTATTTATTATATTTCAAGCGTTCATACGCTACCGTTCCTGCGAATGAGTGAGGTCACCAGTAAGCTTCTAAGGAGTTGCTGTGTCAGCAGCAGATGTGGCATCGCGCGAGTAATACTTAATGTGTTGCCAGCGTTTATAGGCTACGGTAACCGCTTTACATTAGGTGCGCCGTATGCTTGTATGCCTTCCGACTTTGTATAAAAAATGGATTCTGAACTCTGCAGTTTGTGAACATACACTGGACCAGCCAAACCATTACATCCGGTTTGATAAACCACAAATCCTCGCCAAGGAGAATCGCTACATGCCGAGAATGTTGCGCGAGGCTATTGAAATAAGAAAACACCCCAATTTCAATAGAGAAGATGGTTGGCAAGTACCACCTGCTTGGGATCCAGTCCTAAAAATAATCAAATCCCAAACCCAAAGATCTAAAAAATGTTCGGACACTGTGAGCGATTTTTGTGTGAATCGGAACATATATAATTAATCCATCCATGTCGGTAGATGTAATAATTGAATAACTAATGTAAGACAAATACCACCTTAGTCTTCCTGCGACCACGGACGCTGCAAAGCGTTCGAAACGTCAGGTTCAACAAAATAAATAAAATACGCGATACTTCCGTTAAAAATTGTTAATTCAAAAAATGGATTGTTTTCATATTTAGAGTTATGGTTCATCAGGCCCGACTGAGCAACAGCCACATAGAAAACCGCGGCCAAATAACAACTCCTTGAAAAAATGTTTTATTCAGGCGAGTTAGTGTGCTTATATGCCTCTCGACGTTGTATAAAAAATAATAGAATATGAAAACTTGGGGTGTAAATCATCCATGGTCTTCGCCAGAGCTAATATTAACCTCACTTGTGTTGTTATGTTGAAGTCTTCAACCTTACAATTTTATCTTCTTTTAAGTATAGTCAGTGCTTGGTATTTATTCGTTTTTTTCCAAACAATTTTATCACTTGTTGTATAAAAAACATATGTATAAGGTTCAACAATATTCATTAATATAGCTTTTTAAGTCTTTTATTATTTAATTTTAACGACTTGGATCTGATGAACTTGTTGACTAACAAGAGGGGCTCTGTCAAATAGAGGTAGTCACTATCATATAGTATTCGACGCTGTGTTACCTTAGGAAGTACCTCTATCCAGCATACCGAGGCTGTTGTTTACATTCCAGCGATTTCTTTTTGTGCAACTAGATTGGCCAGCAAGCATACGGCCCGCATTAGATTGTAAGCGGTCACTGCATCCTATGGATGCTCGCAACACCACTGGGATGTTACTCGCGCGCTGCCAATCTTACGCTCTAAGGCTATTTCGTCACAGTATCCAGCAATTTCACTGCCATATCTCACCCTTCAAACCGGAACACAGCTATATAAAAATAGCTGCTTGTCGGTAGAAATAGGCGAGACAGAGGTACCCACGCAAGCGACTTTTGTACAAAGTTGCATTGTATCTCTCAATGAAGTTTATTCTATTTTCATACTATCTCTGCCAAACCCAGCTATTACTGCCATGAATTAGTGCAGGAATAAGCATCGCTGATTATTTCATCAATGATTATTTTCCACGAAAACCATAGAAACTTTATTAATTCTACATCAGACCCTTAGTTTAAATACCGTTTGTAACAAATTAATAACAATTAAAAAAACGAGTGTGCTTTAGACTACACGACTGAAGTAAAACTTCTTTAGCTCCATAGTGTGATACAGACAATAGGCCTGTACTGGGTCTTAGATATATGAAACTTAACTCGCTATGAGAGAAAGAGAGAAAGAAAATGTGTGCTCGCACCTTTCTCTCTTGCCCCTACAGTAATATACGAAACGTAACTCTCTCTCTTTCTATCTTCACTAACTTATATCTCCCTCTCAACTTCCGTTCGCCTCACCCGATCACACTTTTCATAACGCTCTCGTCACGCATTCACCAGCTTACTCCCCAAGTCAAGCGTGCGTAAAGAAGTTTTACTTCAAAAGTATACATAATGGCGTAACTGTATATTCTAATAAAAAATAGCGCGATTCAATCCCATATTTGCATCCGTATATCCCCATGAATATTTTCCACGAAGACTATGGAAACTTTAGTAATTCTACACCGGATAGTAGTTTGATTACCGTTATATAACAGTTTCTTGTTTACTTACGAGTCATTGCATTAAAATTACTATTTACTACTTTTTTGTTCTGGGTGGACGAGTAGCGTAACGTAGGACTGGATGAACTACTTTGTACTATGGGTTTTCTGCAAAGTACTAATTACGTATACTGTAGTATGAGTAATGAGAGCTCGATGGCGTCTTTGCGCGTGTCATTCTAACCAAACACGCAGGTTAAGCAATGTCGACCGCAGCCTATCTATGGATGGGTTTATCTATATCGAGCTTGTCCGTGCTTCGGAGGGCACGTTAAGCCGTCGGTCCTGGCTGTTGTCGATAGATGACAGTTAAGCAAAGTCAGTGGCCCTCGGGCTGCTTGAAAACACCTCCACCTCACAGAAAACCTCAGCCAAATAACAACTCCTTAGAGGGTTGTTGTGTTGCTGCGTGTGAGTGAGGTCACCAGTAAGGTCCTAAGGAAAGGCCCACCTGATGTAAAGCGGGTACCGTAGCCTATTAACGCTTGCTATATATTAATTATCACTCGCGCGATGCCTCCTCTGCTGCTTACACTTGGGAGCTTACTGGTGACCTCACTCACACGCAGGAACACAATAACCCTCTAGGCTGTTGTTATTTGGCTGCGGTTTTCTGTGAGGTGGAGGTATTTCCCCAGGCGGCGCCCTACCACTCTTAAAACATCCAGACCAAGACATATTCATGCACACAAATGTTTGCCTTGTGTGGGAATCCAACCCAAGAACGTTGGTGTCAAAGTCGCGTTATTCACAACTGAGCCACCGAGCTCGTCTGGTTTCTATCTGGTCAAACGGAAATTGCGCATAGATATGAGTGCAGATGTCACTGCGAAATTACAGTATGATACGAAACTTGCCCATTACTGGAATGAAAGATGACGTAGTGACAAAGTGACAAAAATTGAAAAGGGTATGCTGAAATGTTTTAGGGTCGTCAACGCATTAGTGACACCCCTGGTGTTGCAAATGACCATAACTACGGCGACTGTCTACCATCAGGGAAGTCGTATGCTTGTTTGCCACCTTGGTGGTATAAACCAAAAACTAGTTCGAACATTTCGAAAGAATGGATGACAGAAGAGTTACGAAAGAAATGCATCGAGCAAGAGTGAGTGGAACAGCATCAAAAGCAGCCGAAACCGAAGAGCTGGCGAGAAGAGGTTGGTGAGCGTGAAGACATAAATAAATAAATATTGTCGGACAAATTACAGAGCGCCATCTAGACCCAAAGTAAGCGAAGCTTGTGTTATGGGTACTAGACAACTGATAAACATACGTAAATACATTTTTTTTTAAATACATTATTATTATACATACATAGAAAATACCCAGACCAATACAAACAGACACATTCACGCACACAAATGTTTGTACTGTGTGGGAATCGAACCCACGAGCGTTGGTGTCAAAGTAGCGTAACAGCGCGTTTCACCACTGCGCCACCGAGCTCGTCAAGAAGACATGAGAGAGGTACGTTTGGATCGGTACAGCCCTACACTTTCAAGTAAACTTACATACGTAAAACGCACCCCTATATATACGCTTACAAATACACACCACACAAATACAAACCACACAAATACACACTACACAACACACTGAATACTAGTATGGAATATTTAGATAGATAGATACATAATACATTTATTTACGTACTTCATGCACACACCTCAATACAATGTACATCGATATAAGAACACTGTTAACATAAAACACAGTTTCGCTATATTATAGAGAACGTTTTTTATTCAGGTGCTTGTGTGTGGGTATGCCGCAGTAGGGCAAATGGGCTATAGCTCAGTGTATAGCGTTGCTCAAATGAAACAACCACTGATTTTCAGCTATCACCCATAAGAATGACGAGGACGAGTGTAGTCAGACAAAAGACGAACAGCCGCATACCTACAACTACCGCGTATTGCACGAAAGCCTGTAAACATTACGATTATTTAGTTAAGTCTTTAGTTTTCTTTTTACACAATTGTCTTTGGTATAGTTTGTTTTTTATCGGGACAGGCCCACCACTCATACCCACCACTGTGTCTCCTGTGTAGCCAGAATTAACAGCGGCGACCACAAAAAAGGCAATGAACAGTGAAGTCCATTGCCGTCCCGGGGGTTAACCTACAGCTGCCTTGGAACTCACAACGAATTTAATCAGAAGAAATTTGTAGGAGTAGGAAGTTCCGGAATTGACTTCCCCTCTTGGCAAAGTGAGAGACAGCAATATGACAAATAAGGTTAAATGCCTTAAAAAACCTCAAAGAGATGGCTAGTCAAGTGAAGCTCAACTGCCGTGCACCACGGTTTATCAAATATCTAACACTATTGGGACCTAAACTGTGAGTTGTTACCTAACACATCGATTCCAATAATATAGATTGCAGAACCGCCTAAACGCCTGGTAGTTCTCCCTTGTTGCCACCAAATCAGAATGGTATAGTTAAATACATTTGGCTTGATCGCGTCTCGTGGGGTGGGAACCTGGCGACCCGTACTACAGGCGCCTTGTGAAGCCTATCTTAGGCACCAGCTTCTCACACACGTTTAACCCAAATATTTATGTAATCATTATTAATATTTCTACTGTTATTACTTGTATATTATGTGTGAGAGGAAATAAAAAAAATATTATTTGATCTAACCTGCTTTGCGTGCTTCCGCCACCAATTAGTTCATGCGGCCTAGCGCCGGCCGGCACCCATCCACTAATGTTAGTACGTGGTACATGCCGACGCTGCCATGGCTGCTCCGGTAGTCTCTGCCTCGGCTGCTGCGGTCGTCCGTCATCTGGAACAGAATCCGCATGCCCCCACCACCACCGTCGCTGCCACGACTGGCCTGGTCGTCGCTGCGACACGTGTTTCGCCTCTCCACGAGGCATCATCAGGCGTTGTAGACGTTAATCGTAAGAATAACATGCTACAAGTGACAAATCCATCGCAGTGCACTGGGTGCCGGCCGGCGCTAGGCCGCATGAACTAATTGGTGGCGGAAGCACGCAAAGCAGGTTAGATCAAATTGCATGTAGATTTGACTTTCGCAAAATAATGCCTGAATCTATTAAAAATATTATTATTATTAGCTGGCGTTCCACAGTCTCTGTCTACCCCAATGGGAGATAGACGTGATGATATGTATGTACAAGGGGAGATTTCCTTTGTGTCACGCTGTTACCCCACAGGAATTAATTACCTTGATCGGTTACATTGACGAGCTCGGTGGCTCAGTCGTGAATGACGTGACTTTGACACCAACGTTCGTGAGTTCGATTCCCACACAAGGCAAACATTTGTGTGCATGAACATGTCTGTTTGTCTTGGTCTGGGTATTTTCTACGTATAATAAGTATGTATTTACAAAAAAAAATGTATTTACGTATGTTTATCAGTTGTCTAGTACCCATAACACAAGCTTCGCTTACTTTGGGCTAGATGGCGCTGTGTAATTTGTCCGACAATATTTATTTATTATTTATTTATTTACTGTATATGCCACATTGAAAAGAGTATTCTCAGATCATTTTTCATACAACCTCGGGAGGTATACAAGCACCACCTGATGTAAAGCGGTTACCGTAGCCTATGAACGCTTGCAATGCGTTAAGTATTACTCGCGCGACGCCTCCTGTTATTTGGCTGCGGTTTTCTGTGAGGTGGAGGTACTTCCCCAGGCGGGCTGCTTTGATACGCCCTAACTCTCTTAAAAAAGTAGTATATAATAAATATAAGGTATATAATAACAATAAGGTAAAATAGGTACCCATGTCTATGAAGTATATCTACTTACAGTTATTTATTATATAGGCATGGACAGTGACTCGAGTAAATCAGGAAGGCATTCATTATTTTGCCGCATTGTGTAATTGGCTTGAAAACATGAGATCAATGGTCTAATTATGGAGTACATTGGATTTCCCCTGTGAGCTTATGACCAGTGACCATCATCATCTCAGCGTGTACTCTTTTTTTTATACCACTAAGGTGGCAAACAAGCTTACGGCCTGCCTGATGGTAAGCAGTTACCGTAGCCTATGGACATTTGCAACACCAGGAATGTCACGCTGTTCCTGCGCGTGAGTGAGGTCACCAGCGAGCTCCCAAGGAGTTGCTATGTAAGCAGCAGAGGAGGCATCGTGCGAGTGATAATGTATACCGCAAGCGTTAATAGGCTACGGTACCCGCTTTACATCAGGTGGGCCGTATGCTTGTACGCATCCCGACGTAGTATAAAAAAAAATACAATATATGGAAGTTCTTCAAAACTTTAAAAAGAAGAGGAGGTTCTTGATTCGACTGTTTTTTTTTATATGTGAGTTATGTTACGCTAATTGAGGCCCCATTTTGATGATTTTTTTTTTTTAACAATAAAAACAATAAAAACCGGTCCCAATTGGTATACTTCGAGGGTGAATTTCTAAAAAAAAAACTGTACATGCTACATCATTGAAACGTATGTGGATAAGTTTCAGCGATGTAGCGGACAAATCTTTAGAGATTTTTGAAAAAATACCATTTTAACTTTTTTTTTGGCGAGCTCGGTGACGCAATGGCGAAACGCGCTGTTACGTTACTTGGTATCAAAGTAACGCTCGTGGGTTCCATTCCCACACAGGGAAAATATTTGTGTGCTTGAACACATCTGTTTGTCTTGGTATGGGTATTTTTGAGAGAGAATAAGCCGCTAAATAACCACTCCTTAGGGGGTTGTTGTGTTCCTGCGTGCGAGTGATACTTAATGTAATGCATATTATATAATCGACGGAAACTTATTGGGCCGTGATTGTATGACTACCAATGTGGTATAATATATATATAGATGTTTGTTATCTCTAGGAGATATATATTATATGTTTATTGTATATGTACCAATTAAGTCGCGTGATGGTAAACCATCGATGGAAAGTAACACTTAATCATAACATAAAAATGCATGCATTACTTCAACCATAAAGGAGACCTAAGGAACCTATGGAGAACCGATGAGACCTATCATCATCTCAGCCCATATTCGCCCACTGTTGAACATAGGCCTCTTTAGAGTGATATTCGTCTAAATTCTGTACCACCTGCATCCATCGACCCCCACGAACATCTTGAGGTTGTCGCTCCATCTAGTGGATAGTCGTCCCACAGAGGGTGATCCAGTACGAAGACGCCATTCGAAAACCTTTCTTCACCGGCTTTCTTGCCGGCTCACTGCGACTTTAACTAGCTTATCCTCTGGGCGGTATCGGTTACCTTAGTTCTAATGTGGATATCCTCATGTCTAATTCTATCATGCAGAGAAACCCCAAATATAGCACGCTGAGCGACCTTGACTTCCCCGTACGGTCCTTAGAGTGAAGGTTCGTATGCCATCACTGGCAACACACACTTTTCGGAGTTTTTACTCCTCAGACGTAAGGTATTTTGTTCTGATATAACGTATTAACTCAATTCACCGCTACGGGTCGGGGGTGAAGTAGAACGCGTTGCTCTTATTGGCTACGACACAGATCAACATCGTGGCACTTTTCTGCTCATTGGTTAAAATATTCTCCCATTAGTTAATATGCTAGAATCGCTGAGATGATTGTGCGCTAAAATGTGTTATTGAGAGCGCGGGCTGCCTTCATGCACAGTCGATTGATTTTGGTTTCGATCAATGGCCTATTCCAAAGTAACTTACTGATATAAATTTTTACATACTGTGCCTAGTTTATTAAAATCGAATTATGTTGTGTTATCAATATTGTGAGTTTGCAACACACATCCGTGTTTGTTTACAACTAGGTTTCAGACGCGGATTTGTTCGCTAAAACAAGAAACCTATGTTTGTTCCAATACGGTGTCGGCAGAGAGGACCGAGCGCCATATGTATGTCACAGTCCTTACACCTCACTTTATTCATCACTCTTCTCGTGCACACTCGCTGGTCTCTAGACCTCCTGAAATCATCTGATAAAACACGACCAATTTGGTCGTAGTAGGTAAGCGTTGGCCTTTTTTTTCATACTACGTCGGGAGGCATACAAGCATACGGCCCACCTGTTGTTAAGCGAGTACCGTAGCCTATTAACGCTTGAGATATATTAAGTATCACTCGCGCGATGCCTCCTCTGCTGCTTACATAGCAACTCCTTGGGAGCTTACTGGTGACCTCACTCACACACGCAGGAACACAGCAACCCTCCAAAGAGTTGTTATTTGGCTGCAGTTTTCCGTAAGGTGGAGGTACTTCCCCAGACGGGCTGCTTTGATGCGCCCTACCTCTCTTAACACATCCAGACCAAGACAAACAGACATGTTCATGCACATAAATATTTGCCTTGTGTGGGAATCGAACCCGGGGTTCCAGTGGGCTTCCACAAATCGCTTTACTACTAGTTTTTGTAATGGTAATATGGTAATATATAGTTTTTAAGTAGTGGTTATTGATATCCGTGTCTGAAGTTTTAATATCATATTACACTGCACATAAAGCTATTGAGTTAAGCAAGAAATGATAGTTATTACTGCGTTAATTATATCGTACAGATGTAGGAGTCGAGGAAGGCCATGGCGAGCTCGGTGGCTCAGTCGTGAGTGACGCGACTTTGACACCAACGTTCGTGGGTTCGATTCCCACACAAGGCAAACATTTGTGAGCATGAACATGTCTGTTTGTCTTGGTCTGAATGTTTTAAGAGAGGTAGGGCGCATCAAAGCAGCCCGTCTGGGGAAGTGCCTCCACCTCACAGAAAACCGCAGCCAAATAACAAGTCCCTAGAGGTTTGTTGTGTTCCTGCGTGTGAGTGAGGTCACCAGTAAGCTCCCAAGGAGTTGCTGTGTAAGCAGCAGAGGAGGCATCGCGCGAGTGATACTTAATATATCGCAATCGTTAATAGGCTACGGCACCCGCTTTACATCAGGTGGGCCGTATGCTTGTATGCCTCCCGACGTAGTATATAAAAAAAAATCAAACCATAGCGCGATTCAGTTTTGAGTCAATACCCTATATTATAACTAAATTAATATAAAAATTCACCGATATTTTAAAGCTGCAACTACGAGTATCTGTAAAGAGTGGGGAAATTTAACGGATATAAAGCTTGGAATCCACTCGGCTGTAACTGAATTGTATGCCTTATTGAGCCTGAATATTTTGAAACAATTACGCACAAACCTCAATGTTAGGTACAGTGAGATATTGAAAGATATTTTTTTAATCTATTTTATTCTATTGTTTCGTGACGCTTCGTTGTATTATATTCTATTAATGTATCTAAGACCATAATCGTGGATCCATACTCAGATCAAGAACAGTATATATAGATACATTTTTGACGTCTTTTAATTTGCTCCCAGGCAATTAAGAAAATTAGTGATGATAAAATCAGAGGATACAGTTTGGTGTTGCAGCTACATATGTATCGTTTACATCGAAAATTTAATTACGCCATTGATAGCTAAATAATCTAAGATTCCGTTGAGTGAGAACTGTGATGCACCGCACGCGGCGAGAGGGAAAGCGCCGACATTTTAAGATAATTTTGCTGCATCATATAATTTACTTCCTTAAAAAAATTCACGGCTGCATATAGTAAACAAATAAATTGTTCACTAGCAATCTGACTCACATACATCCGTCTCGTGTTTACTTATTTAAATATTAAAAAAAGTAAAAGAAACATAAACAATATAAGATTTCCAGAAGGTCTGCGGTTTCTGCTTTGTATGGAAACTGACACATTTGAAATACACCACTGAACCTAGATATTTACAAAATATTTATTTGTTCATATACATTACAATCAGTGATCGGAAATCTAGGGCTATTATACCTAAACTTCAATTTTCATTAGTAATAGTATGGACATGCCTCTCCTAATATTTTTTTATTGTTTATATTCTTATTATTATGTTTATGTTTATATTATTAAAAATCCCGGGAGTCCGGATTCGTAAAAAGCGTTATGTAACTCCTTATTTTCTTCAACTGGTCACCTTTAGAAAAATATTTT
The DNA here is from genome assembly GCA_947507595.1 of Pyralis farinalis. Lineage (NCBI taxonomy): Eukaryota > Metazoa > Arthropoda > Insecta > Lepidoptera > Pyralidae > Pyralis > Pyralis farinalis. Next base: position 9,091,280 of record OX382263.1, read on the forward strand.
TCTACGAAGAAATTCAATTAGATTTTCGAATTTATCAAACTACAAATTGAATTTTATAACCATCAATTTCGGCATATTTAAATTACTAGTATAATAACAAAGCTGTTTTTGTTAAATAGACATCCGAATTTCCTATTTTGCAATCCTGGGTGTATCCTGGAATGTTTTGGTAGGTTAATTCAAGTAGGCATGTCCATATTATGCTAGCTTCTCAACTTTAGGTACAAGCCCTGATTATCATGTGGTGGAGCATAGGCATAGAATTGTCTGTCATTTTTTTTCCAAAATTTTATTACACCACATGATAGCTAAAGACTCAAAGAATTCGTGAGTGTGGACTAATATACATCGCACGCGGCGGGAAGAAAAGCGCTGCCACTTTGAGAACTTTTCGCTGCGTCATATAATCTCCTTTTAGTATAACTTACTTCCGTTTACCCGTTAGAGCAGTGGTAGCCCAGTAGATAAGGAACCGGCCCATTGAGCGGTCCCCGGTTCAAATCCTGGCATGTACCACTATATTTGTATTTTCGAATTTATGTACATATTTATAATTATCATTTGCTCGGCGATGATGGAAAACATCGTGAGAAAACCCGCACGTCCAAGAAATTATATTTCGATGGTCGTGTGACCAGCCATGCAATTCTCTAAGCGACTCGTAATGGCTGTGTGCGTCGCTGTGATCACAGATGTCACAGCTTTGACATCGTCTACTGCGATCACGGCTAAATTATTTGGTATTCTTTAAGGCTGTAAGCGTACGCGAGGCTGTTTGCCTTGTAGAATTCTAATTCCAAACGCAGCCTTGCGGCGCTAGTGTCGCACAACCATGAAAAGCGACACCGAAGAATTGCAATTTTGTGTTCAAGGCTGTAACAGCCGATGTTTCCGAGGATGTAAGGACGTTTGCTCTTACAGAATTGCATGGCTGAGCTAAGAAAGGTCTGGTTTTCCCTCTGGGTTGTGGAGGTCTGATGGCAGGCGCTACATGGCAAAATCAGTATCTTCGCCAAATCCTTAGACTTAGGTAGCGGACCTCGCCCATTCTAATGGATTAGGATACGGGATAACCCTAGGAAGAAGACTCCGTTTACCTTTTTTAGGGTTCCGTACCCAAAGGGTATAACGGGTCCTATTACTGAGACTCCGCTGTCCGTCCGTCTGTCACCAGGCTGTATCTCATGAACCGTGATAGTTAGATAGTTGAAATTTTCACAGATGATGTATTTCTGTTGCCGCTATAAAAACAAATACTAAAAAATGGAATAAACTAAACATTTAAGGGGGCTCCCATACAACAAACGTGATTTTTTTGCCGTTTTTATAGATAATGGTACAGAACCCTTCGTGCGCGAGTCCGACTCGCACTTGGCCGGTTTTTTTTCTTCTCATTTAACATTCGTAGCATTATAGGGCAACTCGCGAGCGATACCTTGTATTGCATGTATTCATAAAATACAGTAATTTAAGAGAGGTAGGGCGCACCAAAGCCGGCCGTCTTGGTAAGTACATCCACCTCTCAGAAAGCCTCAGCCAAATAACAACTCCCCAGAGAGTTGGTGTTCCAGCGTGTGAGTGAGGTCACCAGTAAGCTCCTAGGAGTTGCTGTGTTAGCAGCAGAGGTGGCACCCCGCGAGTGATACTTAAATTTTTTGCAAGCGTTTATAGGCTACGGTAAATGCTTTACATCAGGTGTGCCGTATGCTTGTATGCCATCCGACGTTTGTATGATATACACTGTATATTACAAATGGTAATGTAGTTCTATTTATGTCGATAAACTATTAGAATAATAATATAGTCCATATAAATTATTCCCTAGTAATCTGACTCACATACATCCGTCCCGTGTTTACTTATTAAAATATAATGGGAGTAAAGGAGACACAAACAATATCAGACCTCCAGAAGGTCTGTGGTTTCTGCTTTGTATGGAAAATGACGCATTTGAAATAAAGCTTTGAATCTAGATACTTATAAAATATTTATTTGTTTATTTGCATTATGCGAGCGTCATTGTAACCAAACACGCATGTTAAGGAACAAAGATAACCTATCTATTGATGGGTTTATCTATCTCGAGCTTATCCGTACTTGAACCGTTAGTCCCGGCTGTCGTCAATAGATGACAGGCGTTAAGCTAAGACAGTGACCTTGGGTCAGCTTGAAAACACTGGTCTCCACCAGTCCACAGTTGAGAAGCGTGGTGGATACTCTCAGCACCTTCGGTTGAAGGGAACCCTGTATCCCTGCAGTGGGATGAGTTAGGGTTGATTAAGTATACTTAATCAACCCTAATCAAAAAATATAATAATAATATAAATCATTATTATCATTAATATTTATTTATTCAGGCAACTTTTACAGCGCAGTGGTGAAAGGCGCCGTTACGCTACTTTAAGAGAGGTAGGGCGCATCAAAGCAGCCCGTCTGGGGAAGTGCCTCCACATTATGTATGAAAAAATCCATCCATCAAATGCCACGTTATGATTCTTTCGCTAGATTCCTCTGTCCATCGTTAGTTTATTGACTTCTCCTTGCCAGCGTTATCCCTCTATGGTATTTTCTATTCTATGAGGATTCATAGCTCATAGTTGTCCCACTTCCTCTTTAGTTTGCTGATTTTTAGAGCTACGTCGACAATTTCGATTCTCCATCTAACTCCACGTTATGATTCTATCCCTAGATTCCTCTATCGATCGCTAGTTGATTGACTTCTTCTTGCTAGCGTTATCCCTCTATAGCGCTTCCTAATCCATGCAGATTCGTAACTCATAGCTGCATTACCTCCCCTTTAGTTTGCTGATTTTGAGGGCTACGTCGGCAACCTCGGTTCTTCGTCAAATTCCACTTTATGATTCTATTCCTAAATTCTTCTCTCCTGTTGCCATTTTCTTGATAACGTTTCCTACTCCGTTAGGATTCATAGCTCAAACCGATACTAATTTTAGAGAACTACGTCGGCAGCTTCGATTCTCCATGTAATTCCATATTATGACTCTGTCCCAACATTCCCTTTTTCGTCGCTTGTTGATTGATTTCTTCTTCGTTGAAAAAACTAATTTAGTGGTACATACCAGGATTTGAATCGGGGGCCAGCTATTTAATAGACTGGTTACTTATCCATTGGGCTATCACTGCTATATGCACTGCTATTGTAATCGATGCTGTGTTCTCTACTGACTAACGTATGTTTTACAGGAGAAACATGCAAACAATTAACTCATCCTCTCACACACACACAATCATAAGCACATTTTCACACACCGAGAGGTACACCTACCGTATTGTTGACTTTACTATTAGGTTATCAAAGGATCCTTAGTCACATAAATGTATAATAATACTTTATGAGTATTATGTATTCAGAATACTTTGGACGAGGAGCACTGTTGCCCGAGATACAGGTATCTTACCTAGTTCAGGCACAGATGCAATACATTATAAGCTTGTATCAAAAAATTTTTTGCTCAATAAAGTTATTATTATATTATTATTACTGCTTGATGATATACCACATCAACACTTACTCATCCCACTGCAGGGATACGGATCTCCATTCAACCAAAGGGGTTTAGAGCATACTCCACCACGATGCTCAAATGCGGATTGGCGGAGGCCAGTGTTTTCAAGCCGCCCGAGGGCCGTTGACTTAGTTTAACGACTATCATCTATCGACAACAGCCGGTACCGATGGCTTAACGTGCCCTCCGAAGCACGGAGAAACTCGAGATAGATAAACCCATCCATAGACAGGCTGCGGTCGACGTTGCATAACCTGTGTGTTGGATTAGAATGGCACGCGCAACGACGCCATCTAGCTTGATGATATGTAGGTATGTCATATGTAACTGATGATTTGAATATGGTATCAGAAACTAATGAGTCGCCGTGTAGTTTACCCTCACTTAACATAAGAAACAATATTTTAAGGTAAACGGATATATTTAAATTCCTATTCAAGGCATTTGTTTATAGCTCCTTTGAGTTACAATGTCGTTAGAAGTTAGGGCTTTGATAATTGTGGTTTGCGGAGCAAATGGGTAGCGGAAAGTAAAGTAATGAATAGCAGAACATACATTGCGGGTTAAACGAGCTAGAAAGCCTGCGAGACACTTCAAGCGAATTCTAATTCATAGCGGACTTTAAAAAGGAGGCGGTTTTCCATTCAACTGTTTTTATGTATATGTTACGTGATGTACCAGATTATTTTTTGTACAACGTCGGGGGGCATAAAAGCATACGGCCCCACCTGATGTAAAGCGGTTACCGTAGCCTATAAACGCTCGCGCGATGCCACCTCTGCTGCTAACACGGCAACTCCTTAGGAGTTTACCGGTGACTTCACTCACACGCAGAAACACAATAGTTGTTGTTGTGTTCCTGCGTGAGAGTGAGGTTACCAGTAAACTCCCAAGGAGTTGCTGTGTACAGCAGCAGAGAAGGCATCGCGCGAGTGATAATAAATATATCGCCAGCGTTAATAGGCGACGGTGCCCGCTTTACATCAGGTGGGCCGTATGCTTGTATGCCTCCCGACGTAGTAAAAAAAAAAATTAAACGTGCTCCACAATATATACATTTATTAATACACAAAATACATACATTAAAATATAAACATTTAGGTATTCAATTTAAAGCTTTGTGATAAACTACGTTTTTGGTTTTGTTTTGTAAAGTTGGTGATTTTCCTAGACGTAAACACGCGACACATAGTTATCCATGAGCACAACGGAAGCTCTAAGTTAATCCCCCTTTCCAGCGACTGACCTTGTTATTTGTTTATGGTCATCGCAAACGCCAGACGCGCGGTGAATTGTAGCCGCTTAAAATCGAATGGTAACTCCAATGTAATCATCGGGTTTGGCTGAATCAAAACAGCCTCTCCTTTATATTTTCCCTTAATCGTTTCCTCGATGACGTTGTTCATTACTTTTTTTCATAGCCGGTCTCGTTCCATTGCATGGTCGAGGTTGATTGGTGTTACACAACTTAATGATAACTGAGTCTACACAATTATGTAGGCGCAGTTATACTACCAGAATTTGCAATTGAACAATTGCAAATTGTGAGGGGGTAGCCCAGGTAATTCTAGCGAATTCAAAAATTTACTTCATCCTGGTTGATAAGTGTGTAGACTAGTTTGAAGGGAAGTACTGTCCGGAATGTAATTTTGAGTGGTCGCATTGAGATCGTCAACATCTTTGTTTCTTGGCCGCTAACACTGCTCGTCCGGTCAGCCAATTATGGCGGTACGTCGCGCTCTGGAAAAACACCCTGAATGAGCTCCTCCTTCGATTCTGTCAACAGACATAAATCCGTAGGCAATGTGATGAATCCGGTCGAACTGTCAACTGAGACATTTCCATTACCAATGTCGAACATTTTTTTCGAAAGCACATTTGCATTTTGATCTTGTTGCGAAAACACTCGCCTGTTAGTCGTCAATTCGATTGTCTTCACAGACTGTTACAAATTTGATGGTTTCAAGCACGCGTTTAGTTCGTTAGCTCAAGGTTGCACAGCATGCGATGGGGAGAACCATGCGGTAGATTCAGAAACGAATCGTAGCAGAACTAGAGTTACCGACGTTGCTATAGGGATCAGCCAACTGAAGTGGCAGTGGGCAGGCCACATAGCTCGGAGAACCGATGTCCGTTGGGGCAGAAAGATTCTGGAATGGCGAGCACGAAAACGCAGCGTTGGACGGCCCCACTCACGATAGCGACGATCTTGTGAAGATCGCAGGGAGCCGTTGGATGCAAGCAGCACAGGACCGAATACTGTGGAAGTCTAATGGGGAGGCCTATGTTCAGCATTAAACTTCCTTCGGCTAATATGATGATATATAATGAAATACAGGAGTCTTGGCTTCGACTACAATTTGTTTGATTTGTTGCTTTTGGTAGCTCGAGTGGTCCAGGCGCGCCAGTCTCTTTTAAAAAGAACTAGGGAGATGATCGATGTCCTTAGCGACCAAAGAGCTGATAGCTTTCTCGCTGATCGTATTATGTGATTCAGCTTGGAAATACTGCCATTGTCGCTGCCTTGTGGAAGCTTTTTTTATATCTATTTCACGTATCATCAGTATCAGGTGATGAACTCGGTGGTGTTGTTGTAAGTAACGCTACTTTGACACCAATGCTCGTGGGTTCGATTTCCACACGGGACAAACATTTGTGTGCATGAACATGTCTGTTTGTCTTGGATTGGGTGTTTTTAAGAGAGGTAAAGCACATAAACCCAACTCGTCTATTTAAGTACCTCCACCTCACAGGAAAATGCAGCCAAATAACAACTCTTCGGGGGGTTGCCGTATGCCTCCCGACATTGTACATAAAAAAACAACTCCTTCGGAGCTGACTTAACCTCTCGCACTCACCGGAAGGCATTCCCTCCAGGGAGTTATTATTTGGCTATGGTTTTTTATAAGGTGGATGTTTTCCCTCGACCAGCTATGATGCTATCTGTCTCGTGACATATACTTTGTACATTCCACATTCACATTGTGGTGTCATAGGAGAAGTGATTATATACTTCTCATATGACACCACAAATTTGTACAAAATGTTATATGAAAATTTATAACCGTACCTTGTCGTTCAAGAGTGTATACCTATGTACGAGTATGTATATTGTGTGCATCACATTGTATTAACATCATAAACGTTATAAAATATTATTTTATTACAGTGTTTATTATTAAAATAAACAATATCGCAGTGATCTTTCTATAAAATACCATATGCGTTTGTTTACTCTTGTATTGAAGGTTATTGGTGTATCCTATCCGTATACTTTAAACAAGCTATTATTGTATATCTAAACTAATATTAAAAAAGGGAATAGATTTATTTTTATGTATGTCTGCTTGTAATGTATAAATTCAAAAAATACTTAACCGATTTTAAAAATTACTACTATAACTTCACGCCAAAAGTTGGTAGAGAGAACTGAGCGCCACGTGACTCGATCCTTACATATCTCACTCGCTTCTTTAACATTAATTGCTCTTCTCATGCACGCTCGCCGGTTTCTAGGGCTCCTGCCATCACCTTCTGTAGTAATATTCGTAATAGTCGTAATCTGTAATATTCGAAAAAAACGCACAAACAGACAAACACATAGACTTCATATAGGAACGGTGTTCCTGAAAAGAAGAAATCATTTTGAGCTTTTGAGCCGAAATCATAATGCATGGATTCAAATTGCAACCCTCTGTAGCATAGTGTAGACTGAAGGCAACGCGCAACGTACCGATTGAGCGCCTTCACAATTTATGGAATTGATTTTTAAAAGTAATCGCGCACTGTAAACTGTAGTCTGCGCACTGTAAACTGTGGTCTACACACTGAGCTAGCGAATTAGTACAAATAAAAATGGCTAGATGGCGTTACGTGTAGCAAATTGAAATTTGTTCGTCAACCTGTCGGGAGTTTTGAAGTGTCGATCTGCTGTGATTGGAAAAATCATAAAAAAAAATTGTCCTTGTATTTTGTGCATAATATTGATAAAATTGGAGATGTAAGTGGTGGAACTTTATTGTGTTATGTTATTTTTAAAAACTGTTTACGTTTTATATGGTAGGTTGGTTTGTTGCACATCAGACGAAAAGTGGAAAATTTTATTTGCTACCTATTAGGTTGATCGTAGTTTTTATTATTTTCCAGGATGTCTCATAAGAGGCTCTTTGATGACAAGGACATTGTTACTGTGCTACATGATGATGCAGATAGTGAAGATGGCTTAGATTTTGATGACGATAGCCTCGCCGATCCTGATTTTGTTCCTGATTTGGAAACAATGGAAGATGAAGTGCCAGAAATGGATATTGATGTGGATTATATTACAGAATCCCTCAAAGACAATTTCCTTCCTCGAGCTGAACCATCACGGGAATGTACTGTTCAATCTTCCCAAGACAGAAGCTGCCAAAGAGAAGCTAACTAAACTGAATTTACGCTGGAATAAAAATAATTTAGAATTAAATGCAGAGCAGCTACTGTTTACCGGAAACAATACCCTGAGTCCTGATCTACTAGAACTAGATACTCCCGTACATTTTCTACTTATTTTCAAAATAACTAATGAAATAAATTTGTGAGGAGACAAACTTATATCAAGTGCAGAAAGATCCTAATAGTACTTTTCCAATGTCACAGGAGGATCTTAGGCAATTCATAGGTGTGACATATCCAATGTATCTTGTCCAATTACCTAGAGTTACGAACCACTGGAGTCCCATACTCGGAACACCTAATACAGGAAACCATAACGACAAACAGAAATCAATATATGTGGACATAAAGCTACCCACTGTAGTTGGAGAATATAATCGCCACATGAGTGGAGTCGACCTTCTTGACAGCATCATGGGCATCTATAAGATACGTACGAAGCAAACGATGGCCCATGCGCCTACGATGGCCAACGCATCTTCTGCAAAAAAGGGTAGCTAAATACATAAATTTACAATCAGGCCGCTTATTCAGATCTTCGCAGATCTTCGGCTGGAGGTAGCTGTGACCCTTTGAAAAATGTGAATAAAATCTAGTCTGTGTAGTCGGCGGTCGCTGGAGAGCGAGATTCAAGCTAAAAACCATAAAGCACCAACTCAAAATGTACCTTCAAAAGCAGTCCGGCAAGATCAGATTGGGTACTGGCAGCAATGATCTGATAAAGAAATAAGATGTAAGTTTACGAAATGTCTACACACTTTGTGGGCAAACGATTTACCCACAATATATGTGAAAAATGGGGGGTAGCCTTATGCTACACGAAAAGAAAGAATTAGTTCAGAAATTTTTATCTTTCATAACTTGTGCTGCCATACTGTAGATTTTGACCATTTACCTCAGTGTTGCCAAAAAGCAACACTCCCTATTTTTGTGACTTTCTTTCCAAATAATTGAAAAATGCAAAAATCCAGGAATACGTGTATTTTATTTTTTTGTTGCCATACCCAATACAAAAATCAAATAAATACGAGTTTATTAATGACAGAGGGTAAGATTTCGATTTCGTGAAGTAAGTAAGTATATTGCGTACAGGTTGCTACTATACCACCGAACTCGTCGTCATTGTGAGACTTCTATAACTTCACGCCATATAGACAGAGAGACCCGAGCGCCACATGACTCGATCCTTACAAACCTCACTTATGCACGCTCGCCGGTTTCTAAGGCTCCTGACATCACCTTCTGATAAAACACGATTAATTTGGTCATGGTAAGTTATGGCCTTCCTCGGCCCCTACATCCTTCTACTTTTGCGTTGTATATCTGTTTCGTAATTCTTTTTCTACATGTCCGAACCAACGATGGGACTTCGTAATTGGAATGGCATATACCTGATCTATCTGCGGTCATTCGTGCACTTTCTTAATAGCGACTCCGCGTTATAATCAAGTATAATTTTATGCAGAATAAATAAACCCCACACAATTATCTAGATTCTAGAAATCCTGCGGTTTTGTTTATTAGGCACGGGTTAGGATGGATTTTACATGCACCAGCTTTGTTTTTTTTTATGCAACGTCTAAATGCATACAATTATGCAACCCATCTGATGATATTTGTTTTTAAGGCGCATCAAAGCAGCCGGTCTGGGGATGTACCTCACAGAAAACCGTACCCAAAAAACAATTCCCTGTAGAGTTGTCGTGTTCCTGAGTATGAGTGAGGTCAACAGTAAGCTCCTAAGGAGTTGCTGTGTTAGCAGCAGAGGTGGCACCGCGCGAATGATACTTAATGTATTGCAAGCGCTCAAAGGCTACCATCGGATGGGCCGTATGCTTGTATGCCTCTAGACGTTGAATAAAATAAAAAATTATAGTGATTATCTTAGCCTATGAACGCTTGCAATTAAGTATGATTCGCGCGATGTCACTTCTGCTGCTTACACAGTAACTACTTAGGAGGTTACTAGTGACTTCACTCACATACAGGAACACAACAACCCTCCAGAGAGTTGTTATTTGGCTACGAGTTTAAAGTCAAAGACTCGTCATTCACGACTGCGCCACCGAGCTCGTCTAAACCACTACTACTACTATTCTGAAGATTCCCTGAAAAATTGTTAATATTTGATTAATAAATAAATACTGTTGAAAATACTACACAGCGTCATCTATACCCAAATTAAGGAAAGGTTGTGCTATGGATACAAGATCACGGATAAACACACGTAAATACCTTTTTTTATGTAAATACGTTCTCATAATATATAGAAAATACAACGAATTCAATCAAATTTACAAAATTATTTCTTTTTTGTTTGTTTTATACTGAAATTAGTGACATTAAAAAATAAGTGATCTAAAAATATTTCCCTTAAAAACAAAACAACAGCGTTGATTGCTTAATAAAGTTAATAGATGGCGCTGTTACTAATAATATGGCAGCCTGTATCTTTTATTACACTCAAAAAATTACAAATTATGTTACAACATCGTAAGATTTTTCATAAGAAATGCGAGGTGCCCAGCTTGGTTCCCTGCTTGGTAGGCAGAGAGAATAGCCATAGGCACGACGACGCCTTGAGGCCCGTTATATATTTGGCGCCGTAACGCGCATGGCGGAATTCAGCCACGCGCACCTATTCTTAGTTCCTTCCGTCCATCCTTCCACTTTCGCATTGTATATTTTATGCAATAATATTAATGAAGTGATATTGATAATAATTACGAATCATTAACTACCTACTTATTTTTGGTTTACATTATTCAAAGTAATAATACCCGTACGACCGAGCTTCGCTCAGCGTTTTTTTACGTTTTTTTTACACAACTAGAAAAAACAAGCTTGGCAAATAATCATGCGGCCCGCATTAGATGGTAAGCGGTCACCGCAGCCTATTGACGCTCGCAACACCACGGGAATGTTACTCGCGCGCTGCCAATCTTGTGACCTAAGGATGTTTCGTCACAGTACCCAGTATCTCTGCCATATCTTACCCTTCAAACCGAAACACAGCTATATAAATATAGCTGCTTGGCGGTAGGAATACGACGTTCGGGGGTTCCGGCGCAGACCGCGAAATGCACTCTTCGATCCCGATGATCGCATTACGGTTGCGAATGTTCCTTACCTCTCCGACCCTGACTCCAACATCCACATACACACCGCACTCGGTGGATCCGAGTGCCAAGAGTTAGGACTTCTGCGCGATACACCAGGTACCGAGTAGCCCAGGTACCTGGGCGCCTCTCATCTTAGGCCCTTAAGGCATGAACCCGCGAGTTCGATTTTTGTAGCTCCGCGACGCCCTAAGCCGAGGTTCAACACCTCTCGGGCGGCCTTAGGCAGTCGCTTTTTTGCTTTTTCAGGCTGCGGCGCCTCACGCCCGCCTTTCCCTTCCGATGACGTACTCACGGCCCACAGGGACCAACTACATAGTCAGCTCAATAAAAATCAGTTGAGAATGCGCAAGCTTGCATTGCCAGAGGAACACCTGGCTCGTCAATTATATAACAATTCAATTTTTTTTTTACTTATCCGGCCATTTTGATCATGTTCCTTAAGAGATAGGAACGGTGTTCCTGAACATTCCTATTCTACATTTTTATGCTGAATGCGAATCTGAAGTCTAAATTCGAATATTCGCAAAAACGCACACACAGGCAAACATAGATTTCATATAGGAACGGTGTTCCTGAAAAGCGGCAGGAATAGGTTTAATGTAATAAGCAAAACTATGTAAAAAGATACTGGTGTTAGTGGGGACCTTTGTGACCGTGTTTGATTGACCGTACAAACACCGGGGCCAAACACCTGCGCAGTAATTAATGTAGAATAGCTATTAGTGTTTAACACAATCCGCACTTTTTTGCTTTTGTGTAAATTCCCGGAAACTCCGTTTTTTTTTAAATGCGCTTTTGCTCTTAAGGCAAAGTTATAATGCAAAATCTAAAATATATATCAAAAAGACATTTTTGTTGGAGAAGTTTGAACCGGGCCCTCAGTTTTATTTTATACGACGGATACCAAACGGTCCGCCTGATGTAAAGCGGTTACCGTAGCCTATGAACGCTAGCAATAAAAAGAGTGTCGCTAACGCGTTGCCACCCCTGCTGTCAACACGGCAACTCCTCATCTTCTGGTGACCTCGCTCCCTCGCAGCAACACAACAACTGTCCAGGGAGTTGTTGTTTGGCTGCCGTCTTCTGTGAGGAGATACTTCCACAGTCGGGCTAACGTGCCCTATCTCTCTTTCGCCAGAGCCTCGTCTCTTGATAGACAGGGTGCAGGTGCGGTTGGCTTTGGCTTTAAAGGTGGCATTGAGTTACTTAAACCCCATCATCAGTGCATCACTCCCTCTATAAGATAGGTAAAACACAGACAGTGCCACCAAATGCATGCTACGTCGGGAGGCATACAAGCATATGGCCCATCTGATGTAAAGCGGGTACCGTAGCCTATTAACGCTTGAGATATAGTAAGTATCACTCGCGCGATTCCTCCTCTGCTGCTTACACAGCAACTCCTTGGGAGCTTACTGGTGACCTCACTCACACGCAGGAACACAACAACCCTCTAGGGAGTTGTTATTTAGCTGCGGTTATCTGTGAGGTGGTGGTACTTCCCTAGACGGGCTGCTTACATGGGCCCTACCACTTTTAAAACATCCAGACCAAGACAAACAGCCATGTTCATGCACACAAATGTTTGTCTTGTGTGGGAATCGAAGCCACGAGCGTTGGTGTCAAAGTCGCGTCATTCACGACTGAGCCACCGAGCTCGTCAATCTGCTACTGCTTGGGAGACCGATCTTCGCTCCCCGTTTTTTATGATCTTTGTGTAACATCGGGTCTTTACAGGAACTGAGCAGTGACAGTTCAGTGGATAAAGAACCGACTCATTATCCGACGGTCGCGGGTTCGAATCTTGGTGTGGACATGTACCACTAAATTCGTTTGTCGATTTGTCGCATATCAAAGAAATTATATTTCGAAAGACGTGTGACCTAAAATAAGAAGGTCATCAAAATAATAATCGATATGTATTATGTACTTTGTCCGCGCGGAATAGTTATTTTTTTATTATTTATTTATATTAATAAAAAAATCTAAAATAAAAGTAGCCTAAGTTACTCCTTATTAGGTACATCAGCTATCTGCCAGTGAATGTCCCGTCAAAATCGGTCCAGCCGTTTCAAAGATTAGCCGGAACAAACAGACAGACAGACAACAATTGTAAAAATATTAATATTCATTTTGGTATATGTACCGTGTATACATCCATATGCATTTAGTAAAAAGCGATTATTTTAATGCGTAACGCTTGTAGACCGTATTCGCAATGGACGGAGTTAGAAGCAGAGTTGGTATGAAAGAGAGCGTCGGTGTTCAAATAAGAACAGGCATGCTTTGTTGGTTCGGACATGTAGAAAGAATGCAGGTTGAAAGAATGACGAAGCAGATATACAATGCAAAAGTGAAAGGATGTAGGAGCCGAGGAAGGCCAAGACTTACCTACCGTGATCAAATCGGTCGTGTTCCATCAGAAGGTGACGTCAGGAGCCCTAGAAACCGGCGAGAGTGCATGAAAAGAGCAATGAATGTTAAAGAAGCGAGTGAGGTAAGAATCGAGTCACGTGGCGCTCGGTTCTCTCTGCCTATCCCGTAAGGGATTTGGCGTGAAGTTATAGATAGATAGGTTATTTTAATATTACAAACAGACACTCCAATTTTATTTATCTGTATATGTATAGAGTATAGATGTACAAGAATTGCTCGGTTAATTTTAAAACAAAAAACTACCGAAAATATTTCCCTTAAAAAATAAACAACGATCATACTTAACAAAAATGTTTCGCGAGGAAAATTTCGGCAAATATATTTTTGTTATTGCATTCGGCGGTCTGCGACGCAGGTTAAATGATGATTATAAGTTTTTTACTACAGTTAGACAAAGAAACACACTCGAGAATATATAATGCAGATTTTTTAAACAAGTTCAACTTGCCTCTCATTTACACGAGAAAACATGCGGATGTATAGTTGAGACGGTACCGGGGCGTTTCACAAATGATGAGAGTGGATTTAAGATGCGCGCGCATCACTGTAACACAAAAGTAACCAACTGAAGCTGCTAAATGTTTCACGGTATTAACGGTAGATGGCGCGATAGTTAAAAATGTATAACATTTGTAGTTGACATTTGACTTGTATGTAATACATTCCATAAACATCGCGGCTACTACTTGAAAGACGTTTTTTAATTTTACTCCAATAACCCTTCTTATAAATTAAAATATTATTATTTAATATAATTAATACTAAATATTATTACATTATTAATGTTTAATATTTATTTAATGATGCCAAAGAAGTATAACTTCTCACGCGCGTACATAAGTACACGCACCCATTTTTTTAATTCCCTGAGTATCGCGGTAAACTTAAACTAAAATAATATTATTTTTGGAATCATAAAACGTTTGTACCTTACCTTATACATATTTATAATGCCAGAAATATTATCTGTTTACTTAAATAAATCAAAAAACTGGAATTTACTTTGATTATTTTTATCCTGGAATAAACCGAAATCTCACAATTACTCACTTACTCTTAATTTAGCTTTAGCCGCCGAAGCGTTAGTTTGTAATAAATGTAGCGAATTTGATAATGGACAAAAACTATAAACAGAACACTCAATATACCAACAATGTATAACAGTTCGATATTTTATCTTTCCATATGTAGCCATTAATTTATACACTAATATATACAAGTAACATTACACTAAAATTTCGTAATACTAAGATTTTACTTATTATTAAGTATAATATTACTTTACTTTAAACACTTTTTAACTATACACTTTGTTCAATGATTAAAATTCAATAATACCGGTTTATTATTATTAAGTGGAAGTAATTAAATAAATAGCTTCGCCGAAAGAGGAATACATTACGTATGTCCTTCAACCAATCAATGTGCTCCTTATGTTTCCATCCATCAATCCATAACTTTACGCCAAATCCCTTGCGGGGTCAGTAGACAGAACCGAGCGCCACATGACTCCTTACACATCTCACTCGCTTCTTTAATATTCATAACTCTTCTCATGCATGCTCGCCGGTTTCTAGGGCTCCTGACATTACCTTCTGATAAAACAACTAACAATGACCAATTTGGTCATGATAGGTAAGTCTTGGCCTTCTCCGGCTACTACACCCTTCTAATTTCACGTTGTATATCTGTTTCGAAATTATTTCTTCCTGTATTCTTTCTACATGTCCGAACCAACGGAGCATGTCTCTGCTTATTTTAACACCGACACTCGATTTCACACCAACTCTATTTCTAACTTCATTATTGTGAACACGATTTACAATAAATTTACAAATTTTATATCATACGAATAAACCTGCAGATTTATTATCGTAACAGGTATTAATGAACTATGATAATGATAATGAATTACTGTACTGCATTCTCACAATGATGGTAATAAATTTTAATAACCAGGCATGCTAGTACAATTGTGGCGGTTGAATGCGTAATAACGGCCCGTACGTTCTCAACTGACCGCATGACACGCTGTGCGTGATCTTGCGAAATTTATATAAGCCCAAGAAATATACAAACAGATTTCATTAGATCGTGCGTCTGTTGATCGGTGCATACCTATGTCACAAATCACTGCATCGCTAAAGCGCAAATGCATGCAACTTTTGTTTGTTTACATAAACTTTTTAATGTAAGATTAAAGAATTTTGTGTGCAAACTCTTTGGTGATATTAGAATTTTTTAAACGTGACAGTGACAGTTCGTGCCTTTTTCTTAAATTACCCGCCAAATTTTTATATGTGTTTTTAAATTGTATTTATGTGAATAAACGCAGTGATAATGCTCGATTAATATGCACATTTCATTGCTTATAAAGGTTTCGGTAATAATGGACAGCAATTTCTAAAACATTTACGAAACTTGCTTACCTTTGTGCATTCAGACAGTGACGAATCGTAACAGAATCCAATCACGGAATTAAGTCAAATTAGTGTAATTATGATAAAATAAAGACATAGTGTTAATTATTTGTAGTATTAAATAAACAATCGTGTTTTGAATACGTTTCAAATAGTGGAATATATTTGTGAAGAAACTTTTTTGTGTTTAAAAAATGAAGGATTTTGTTCAAATTTGGAGTAGAGTGACCGGCAGGCGATATTCAACGAACGATCGCGAACTCAAAGATTTGTCTATTAATCGATTAAAAAGAGGTGATATCGACACATCGGCTATCGAAGCAAATTTTGCAGAGTGCGAAGTCTTGAATGCCAAGTTCGAAGATGAAATCGATTTCAGTGAACGAAAAGATGAGATTATTAATCGATTATTCGAAAGGCGTAAACATGGACGCGTTGGGAGACAACCAAAATGTAAGTATTTCTAATTTGTGTATTGTCACCAACATATTCAAGTGAAAAATTGCTGGGTTTAAGTTACTACATGATGGCAAGTACTCGTGGTCAAGACAGCGAGTATGTGACAAAAACGTAGGTACTTACTGTTTCATAAAAAATAGAAAAACATCTACAATCTGTCTGACATATCTTTATTTATATTTGAATTTTCTTTTCATGGATGTTCCATCAGGTCATCAAAATTCGAGACGCCATTTTAATATCTACTGGAAAAACAAAGTGACCTAACACACAGAATTGTTTACAACATTCAACCATGTGAAAACTATTCGCGAAAACAATAGCTAATTTTGGATTAGACAAAAAAGAATCAGACAGGTTAAGAATTGCAATTTACGCGTGTAAGCGTGTAACCTTACATTTGTACGTATATAAAACCAACTAAGCACGAAGGAAAATAACAAATAACCTGTGGACAACCATTGAGAATATTTTGCAATAGTAACTCAATTTACCGCTACGCATGGGGGGTATTTTTTTATACCACTAAGGTGGCAATCAAGTATACGGCCTTCCTGATGGCAAACAGTTAGCGTAGCCATTTGCAATAGCAATGTCACTCGTGCATGTGCCGACCCTCTAAAAACCTCTTCACGCATTTCTTGAAGAATTCCATGCTGTAGTCCCTTGGAGAAACCTCGGCTGGGAGCTCATTCCGCAGCTTGAGAGTTCTCGGAAGAAAACTTCTCTGGAACGGCACAGTATGCGACCATTGCGGTTCCAGCGTGAGAGGGTGAACTCCCCGCCGTCGGCGAGCGGTGCGGTTATAAAAAGGAGCTGTCGGCATCATTTCGAACAATTGTTAAAGCAGAACGCGCATTGATGCGCTGATTGGTTCGTTTACGTCGTCATCTCGTCATTTATTGGTTAAATTATGCTCCCATTGGTCATAGGGCTCGAATCGCTGATATTTAGGTGCTAAATCACAACGTTTTTGTGAGTGAGGGGCGTCTCGACAACACGTCAATTGGTTTATTTTTTTTGTGCAACTAACGACGGTGCATTTTACTCGTAATCTCATTCGATTGCATATTGTTTGCGTGTCTGTTGATATTTGTATGAACCGAGACAGAAATATATTTTTCTATTACTAAATCCTGGCATGAGTACTGATAGCGTAGTGGATAAAGAACCATCCTATTAACTAATTGATCTCAGGATCGAATCATACGTTGACATTTATCAGTTTTCGGATTTATGTACATATTTGAAATTATCTGTATGAAAAGTTCAAAGGTGGTCGCATTTGCAACAGATTAACTAAACCTTCGTGCAGGACAGCCCTTTTCTCAGAGTATATTTAGTGTGGCTCCAGATATTTATAATAAATTGCCAAAATTGATTACTGAGAGTGACACTATAAATAATTTCAAAAAAAGATTGTGATGACGGCGGAAAAAGCATACTACAGTGTAAAAGATTTTCTCGGTGATAGGTTCTACATTGTATGGTTTTCATCAGAATTTTATTTACTAATGATTGTAATTTGACATTTATAAATATTAATCAAGTTGACATTATATTAAAAAGCTATCCGCCCCGCCTTCGCACGGGTGATATGATCGCTACCAAACTTCACAGGTTCACCGGCTGGGCTAACCTGAAGATTCATTGAAAATTTCATCAAAATCTGCTCAGCCGTTTTTGAGTCCATAGAGGACATAGATTACATTACATAGAGACAAACATTCATTTTTATATATATAGATTAATAATAATATATTATGTTGCATGCTGCAAAACACTTTATGGTCTAAGATCTGAACTTTGTTTGTTGTGCCACTTGTAACCCATAGACGCAATAATTGATCACTTGCTCGGCGGTGAAGGAAACCGTCGTGAGAAACCTAGACTTCCAAGTAATTATATTTCGAAAGACGTGTGCCCTAACCTAAGAAAGATCTCATTTCCCCTCTGGGTTGTACAGGTCTGGCGATGGTCGCTCCATTTCAAAATCAGTACCCTCGTCAAATTCTTAGGCTTAGATGGGGATAAGGCTAAAAAAAACATAAATGCCTTGCATTCAATTAGACTCGCATAAATTTTAAATTGGAATTAATTCAAAACGGTATTTTAAATGTTTGTATTTTTTTTTCTATACTCCGTCGGGAGGCATACAAGCATACGGCCCACCTGATGTAAAGCGGGTACCATAGGCTATTAAGGCTTGTAATGTATTAAGTATCACTCTCGCGATGCCTCCTCTGCTGCTTACACAGCAACTCCTTGGGAGCTTACTGGTGACCTCACTCACACGCAGGAACACAACAACCCTCAAGGGAGTTGTTATTTGGCTGCGGTTTTCTGTGAGGTGGAGGTACTTCCCCAGACAGGCTCCTCCTATACGCCCTACCTCTCTTAAAATATTCAGACCACGAGGCCACGACAAACAGAACATGTTCATGCACACAAATGTTTGCCTTGTGTGGGAATCGAACCCACGACGAGCGTTGGTGTGAAAGTCGCGTCATTCGCGTCTGAGCCACCGAGCTCGTCAATAACGTTTTTGTTTTCACCTTAGCTATATAAAAAAATCGGCCAAATGCGAGTCGGACTCGCGCACGGAGGGTTCCGTACCATCTATAAAAACGGCACAAAATCACGTTTTGTTGTATGGGAGCCCCCTTAAATATTTGTATAAATAAATATTCTGTGAATATTTCAAGCATCTACCTGTTGCCGTTATCAATATCGAGCAAAAATGAGCAAAAAAATTGCGTTTGTTGTATGGGCGCCCCGTTTAAATATTTATTTTATTCTATTTTTTGTATTTGTTGTTATTGCGGCAACAGAAATACATCATCTGTGAAAACTTCAACTGTCTAACTATCACGGTTCATGAGATACAGCCTGGGGACAGAAGGACGGACGGACGGACGGACAGCGGAGTCTCAGTAATAGGGTTCCGTTTTACCCTTTGGGTACGGAACCCTAAAAACCTTGAAAACAAATCATTAAATCTTCATAACGTACAATTTCTGTATATTTAAACCATTCCAAACTGCTAATGCAACTAAAGTACACGCCGCTACCGAGAACATTTCCATAATTCACACATTTCCAATTTCTAAAACTAGTTAATTAACCTTCATACAGTATGAAGCCGGAATTCCGGTGCCATGCAGAAGGCGATGCCAGTAGCCCGAAAAACCGGTGAGCGTTCTTGAAGATATCTGTGAATTTTAATTGAGCGAATGAGGTGGGTCGGCGTCATGGGTTGGGGCTGTCTGCCTGCCCCGTGAACGACTCTTTTTTTATTGAAGTCATAACTTCTTATGGGAGGATAAACCGCTTCGTTACGTAACCCGTTACGGCGCCAGTCCGTCTGGCTTCTCTTTCTCTCACGCATACGGCAGCGGATTAATTTAAGTTATCACTTCTGTTTATGCTTCTGTCGGGCGTTCCGAGACACACACGTTTTGTTTTTTTTTTATACTACGGCGGGAGGCATACAAGCACAATGCCCAGCGGATGTAAAGCGGGTACCGTAGCCTTTAACGCTTGTGACATATATCACTCGCGCGATGCCTCCTCTGCTGCTTAAACAGCAACTCCTTGGGAGTTTACTGGTGACCTCAATCACACACAGGAACACAACAACCCTCTAGGGAATTGATATTTGGCTGCGGTTTTCTGTGAGGTGGTGGTACTTCCCCAGTCGGGCTAACTTCATGCCCTACCTACTTACAGCCAAATAACAAGTCCGTCACAAGAAGATGAGGAGTTGCTGTGTTGACAGCGGGGGTGGCAACGCACTGGCGACATTATTTTTATTGCTAGCGCTCATAGGCTACGGTAACCGGTTTACATCAGGCGGACTGTATGCTTGTTTGTTATCCGACGCAGTATAAACAAAATAATTGGTTGTCTGTAAAGTCAAACAGAAAATTGTGTTACAGTTTGTGCATACATATGTTGGTCCTGTGTGGGAATTGAATCCAAGAGCGTTGGCATCAAAGTAGCGTAACAAACCACTGCACCACCGGGCTCCTCGAATTTTATCTTTATCTAGATACATCGTCTGTAGCCGTTTGATATAATACGCATTGTTAAATATTACGTGTTCTATCGGTAACCAGACAACACGTTCAGATCGAAAACAGACGTTATTAACTAAACTGGTTCTGATTGCTGTAACGTATATTAATCTGGTTGATTCTGTTGTATTTTTCCGTGACTAGCGATTATCGACTACGTAAGTGCCCTTTGGTCAATTAGGCAATGGTGGTTAAAGTTCAAAGCGTGGCCAAATACGCAATGGGCCTCACTCACATTTTTTTATAACACGTTGGAAGCCATTTTTTTTTAACTGCCGTACGGCCTGTCTGATCCTGAAGCCTATGGGCATTTGCAACACCAGTGGTATCACTCTTGCGCTGCCGACGTCGTTCTTGAAGAACCCCATGGTGTAGTCTATCTGTATCTATCTATAAGTGAATCGAAAGCCGCATGACTTGATCCTTACACACCTCATCCGCTTTTTTAGCATTAATTGCTCTTCTCATGCACGCACGCCGGCTTCTAAGGCTCCTGACATCACCTTCTGATAGAACACGATCAATTTGATCATGGTAGCTAGGTCTTGGCCTTCCTCGGCTCCTACATTCTTCTACTTTTGCGTTATATATTAGTTTCGTAATTCATTCTAAATTACTAAATTAGTAATTTTAGTAATCAGCTTATTAGTTCCGTTCAAATACAAGTTACTTAACTATTTACTATATATCTTTATATCAAGTCAGGGAAAAGCCTCCTATGCTCCAATCCTCCAGCGCGCGGCCCATTGGATGTGATGCGGTTACCGTAGCCTATAAACAGAGTATATAGAAAATGAGTATCACTAATTTCATCTAAAGTACTTGACGTGAGAAAGATAGTTGGTCTGAAAGAGAGTGACGGTGCTAAGAGCAGAAAAGACTTACTCCGTTAGTTCGGACATCTAGAAAGAAAAAGGATGAAAGAATGACGGAACAGATGTATAATGCGAAACTGACCGTGCCGATGAATACCAACACTAACTTACCATTATCAAATTTGTCGTGTTTTATCAGAAGGTGCACGTGCGTGCACGAATAGAGCTATGAATGTTAATGAAGCGAGTGAGGTGTGTAAGGATCGGGTCATATTGCGCTCGGTTCTCTCTGCCTACCCCGCATGGGACCTGTCGTGAAGATATTCACACATATATACTTTATGTACTTCTGCTATCGAATAGCTCATGCGTACTAGAAGCGACCGGCGTACTCACTACCGTTAGGTCACTGCTCAGGTCGTCTCTGCCTCGGCTGCTGCGACTGTTCGCCATCTGAAACATGAACAGCATGCACCCACCACCGTTGCTGTCCTAACCTTTAGTAAGCACTAGTAAAGGCAGCCGGACAGGACAGGGCACTTTGAACTAGGAACCAGGTCGATTCTTTACCCACTGGGCTATCACCGCTCCCCCCGAAAAGCCACTGACAAAGCTTAACGACTGGCATCTATCGATAACAGCCGAGACCCACGGCCTAACATATCCTCCACACGGAAAAATTCGAAATAGGACACACCCATCTTCGGACAGGCTAGTGTAAACGTTGCTTAACCTGAGTGTTCGATTAGAGCAGAGGTTCCCAGACTTTTTTTCACATAGACCACTTTCAAAATTTTGCTGGTTCCGGTGGACCCCCTGCAGCTACATTTCTGCCATATTCCCAAAACTCGACAAAATATGTGAAGATTAGATTTTTTTGGTACGCCACCCCCTTAACCCCCGTCGAGTCTCCCGTGGACCCTTGGGGGTCCACCTGGACCACTTTGGGAACTAAGGGATCAGAGTATCGATGCAATGAATCTCCTCATACTCCCTGCTAATGTATATTTTAAATTAAAAAGACGGTCTCACATTCATAATTATATACAGTATTTTATTAAACAATGCCCAACAAATTAAAATTAACGCTGTAGATAAATTCTATAGTATTATTAATCTCTTTGTTTAGAATTCGAGTTCCACTGCTTTCAAGGATTGTATTAATTAGGGCTCTAACACGTAGGCGACTATTAGCGCCAACGATCGCCAATTCAGTTGCGTTTTTGCAACTAAACGCAACGACAATACACTTCACATGGACTCCACTCGCCATTAAATGACTTTAAGGCAACTCAGCACCGCGGTATAAGGCTACCGTCACACATTTGATAGATACATAGATAGATAAAGGTTTATTTGCATCAAGGAACACACATGTAAAACAATGAGATTGAGTTTTTAACGAGTATAGGCAGATTACAATCTAGGCAGATTACAGTTACAATTACACATACATTTGAATATCGGTCGCAGCGAAATCTTTGGCATTCTTTGGCATTTGGAAATGACATACATTCATCATAGTTTAAATACGTGTATTAATTATGTTACGAAAAGATGACTTTAGCGAGTATTTTTATAATACGTCGGGAGGCATATAACCCACCTGATGTAAAGGAATTGCCATAGCCCATGAACGCATGGAATACTTTAAGTATCGATCGAGCCTTGCCATCCTTTTGACGAGCTCGGTGGCTCAGTCGTGAAAGACGCGACTTTGACACCAACGCTCGTGGGTTCCATTCCCACACAAGACAAATATTTGTGTGCATGGATATATCTGTTTGTCTTGGTTTGGATGTTTTAAGAGAGATAGGACCCATCAAAGCAGCCCGTCTGGGGAAGTACCTTCACCTCACAGAAAACCGCAGCCAAATAACAACTCCCTAGAGGGTTGTTGTGTTCCTGTATGTGAGTGAGGTCACCAGTAAGCTCCTAAGGAGTTGCTATGTAAGCAGCAGAGGAGGCATCGCGCGAGTGATACTCAATATATTACACGCGATAATAGGCTACGGTAACTGCTTTACATCAGGTGTACTGTATGCTTGCATGACTTCCGACGTTGTATAAAAAAAAATCCCTTATTGCTTACTGGAAGGATCTTACTGGCAAACCAACTTGTTCATAGGAACGGAAAATCTTTCAGAAAGTTGTTATCTGGCAGCGCTTTGCTGTGGAATGAAGGTATTTCCTCAGTCGGGCTAATTTGACGCGCGCTACTTCTCCTAATAACATCTGTTTAACAGGACATGTTTATGCACACAAATATTTATCCTCCTTTGATGCAACCGACTTCTGTTAGAGTGTGGTGCAACGCTTTAATTTGATACTGCATGTGAACGCAGATAACCGCTATATCATGAAGCATCATTACTGTAACTGATTTACTACATTATTTATTTATTTACAACATTACTATAGCCGAGGAAGACCAAGACTAACCTACCATGACCAAATTGGTCGTGTTTTATCAGAAGGTGATGTAAGGAGTCTAAGGAGCCGGCGAACGAGCATGAAAACAGCTATAAATGTTAAGGAAGCGAGTGAAGTACATAAGGGCCGTGTCTGCGCTCGGCTCTCTCTGCCTACCCCGCTAAGGACCTGGCGTGAATATATACATATATCGTTACTGTAACAACTGAGTAATTTTATACTGCAGTGGAAAGCACAAACGCGATGCGCCATAGCAGTCGCATAATCGCTAATAAAAGTGGCTTGTGTGCTGTGGCCCTAATACAGTATGACTAAACATTTTATCGGACACTAGTTGTCCTCTCTCTTGGTAGAAATATGTTAAATGGGTTTGTTGAATGGTTGTATGTATAAATAATTTATACATAAATTTGGCGCACCCAAAATTATCATACGTGTATCTTTACACGTGGAAATAATTGATTACTAGTTTATAATTACAGTCCGGCATCCTGCGAAAACAGCTTTTTATTACTTTCTTTCTTTTTATCTTTCTTCGGCTTCTAAGAGTCTTATCGTGATATTGAATATCATATAAACTTCCTTGAGAGACTATCAAAAGCAAAAACTGTCGTTCTTCCGCTTTATATGTTTCTACAGATAGGTTTTAAACGCGGTGGAATTGCGAGCGCTGCGCGAAACATGTCGCGTT
This sequence comes from Pyralis farinalis, assembly GCA_947507595.1. Classification (NCBI taxonomy): domain Eukaryota; kingdom Metazoa; phylum Arthropoda; class Insecta; order Lepidoptera; family Pyralidae; genus Pyralis; species Pyralis farinalis. Next base: position 9,115,693 of record OX382263.1, read on the forward strand.
TTCGCATTTATGATGTTAGATACAGAGTTGGTCTGAAAGAGAGCGTCGGTGTTAACATAAGAAGAGGCATTCTCCGTTGGTTCGGACTTGTAGAAAGAATGCAGGATGAAAGAATGACGAAGCAGATATAGAATGCAAAAGTGGAAGGATGTAGGAGCCGAGGAAGGCCAACTTACCTACCATGATCAAATTGGACGTGTTCTATCAGAAGGTGATGTCAGGAGACCTAGAAACCGGCGCACGTGCATGAGAAGAGCAATGAACGTTAAAGAAGCGAGTGACATACGTAATAATCGAGTCACGTGGCGCTGGGTTCTCGATATCTCTCGATCTAGCTGCGATTTTCTGTGAGGTAGAGATACATTCCCAGACGGGCTGATTTGATGCGCCGAACCTCTCTTAAAATCACCGATACTTAGACAAACAGAGTTGTTCATGTACCGTGTGGGAATCGAACCCATGAGCCTTGGTTTAAATGTAGCATTGCTAACTGTACCGGCACCGGCTGGTCAAAATCCATCTGTCTCTATAACTTAACAAATCCCTTGCGGGGTAGGCAGAGAGAACCGAGCGCCACGTGACTCGATCCTTACATATCTCACTCGCTTCTTTAACATTCATTGCTCTTCTCATGCACGCTCGCCGGTTTTTAGAGCTCCTGACATCACCTTTTAATAGAACACGACCAATTTGATCATGATAAGTCGTGGCCTTCCTCGGCTCCTACATCCTTCCACTTTTACATTGCATATCTGCTTCGTCATTATTTCATCTTGCATTCTTTCTACGTCTCCGAACCAACGGAGCATGCCTCTTCTTATTTTAACATCAAGGTCTCTTACAGACCAACTCTGTTTCTAACATCATCATTGCGAATACGGTATACAAGCCTTACGCCACAAATTTTGCGCTGCGCTCGCATTTCGACCGCGTATATCCTACTTTATTATTTAATATGAATTACATAAATCCGAAAACACGAATTTAGTGGTACATGCTATTATTACCGAGTACCTGTTGGTAAAAAGGCCGATTCCTTATCCACTGGGCCACTGCTCCATTACATACAAAAAAAATTCTTTCTAAACTTACAAAAAACGTACGGCACGAATTGAGAACTCCTCTTTAAAGTCAGCTAAACCGGACCTTGTATCAGAATCTAAATGAATCATTAACATGTTATCAACATTGCATTCAAAAATATTCAGTTAATTGTCATTTAATGATAGATTCTGACATTACCGAGCCTTATAAAGGTTATTGTCGGCTTCTATTCTAACATCGATTATAGTAAACGCAAATTATAAGGAACTCGGCGTCGCCTTTTTCTTACCTCCTAAAGAATTACTGTGTAAACAGATAGATAGATAGATAGATAAAACGTTTCTTCAATTGCTAACTAACACACTCAAACAAATGTAATACACAACAAGTCTAAAAACAATAATATAATAATTATAATGCACAAAGGAATACAGCTCAGTGGTGAGATTGCTCAACAGCAAAACACTGATTTTCAGCTGAAGCCTGTAGTGAGTACGAGTGCGTATCTGCTTGAGTTGTGTTACAAATAAATAAAAATTTAAATAACAACGATGTTATATAAAGACCGGCCAAATGTGAGACAGCCTCGCAAACCGAGGGTTCCGTACAAACTTGGACATTCACTAAAATAATTAGGTAACATTACTGAAGTTCAACTTTGAGAAGTGATAGCCCATTAGATAAAGACCGTCAGTTCGAATCCTAGCATGTACAGCTAAGAGCCGATCACGCTTAAAACTCGAAGTACGATTGTAAAACTTGTTACGAACGGCATAAGAACCGTACAAAGGTCAAACTGTAAAGTTTGAGTTACACTTAGCTGTACCACTGTATTCTTTTTTCGAATTTATGTACATATTTACAATTATTACTTGCTCGGCGGTGAAGGAAAACATCATGAGGAAACCTGTGCGAGAAACCCGGTCAAGAAATTATATTTCGTAAGACGTATGACATCTATCCAGATCACCAGAGACCAGATCAGACCACCAGTGAAGACCAGATCTTTCTTAGGTCAAGTCACACGTCTATCGAAATGTAATTTCTTGGGCGTGCGGGTTCCCTCACGATGTTTTCCTTCACCGCCGAGCAAGTGATAGTTACAAGTATACATTTACTTTATTTATTATTTAATATCTATCTATCTATAACTTCACGCCAAATCCCTTACGGGGTAGGCAGAGAGAACCGCGAGCCACACAACTCGATCCTTACCTCACTCGCTTCTTTAACATTCATTGCAGTTTTCATGCACGCTCGCAGGTTTCTAGGGCTCCTGACATCACCTTCTGATAGAACATGACCAATTTGATCATGTTAGGTAAGTCTTGGCCTTCCTCGGCTCCTACATCCTTCCACTTTTGCATTGTATATCTGCTTCGTCATTCATTCATCCTGCATTCTTTCTACATGTCCGAACCAACTGAGCATGCCTCTTCTTATTTTAACACCGACGCTCTCTTTCAGACCAATCCTATTTCTAATCTCGTCATTGCGAATACAATCGTTACGCCACAAATTTTGTGCAACGTATGACATGACCTAAGAGAAGTCTGGTTAGTAATCCTTAGGCACAGGTAGCGGACCCCGCCAATCCTAATGGATTAGCAAACGGGATAGCGCTAGGAAAAAGAAGAAGACTCAAGTTCATAAACAATGAAAGCACCAAACATTGCTCTAACGAAAAGATAAACTGGATTTAGGGAGAAACTTAACTTTGCCGTTGGAAAACTGTTGTCTCCATACATCGACATAGGTTGTGGTTAGTTTACCAATAGCAAATTAGATTCGAATTACAAAAAAAACGAGTGTGCTTTAGACAACACGACTGAAATAAAACTTCTTTAGCTCCATAATGTGATACAGGCAATAGGCCTGCACTGTGTCTTACATATACGAAACTTAACTCGCTAGGAGAGAAAGAGAGAAAGAAAATGTGTGATCGCACCTCTCTCTCTTGCCCCTACAGTAATATACGAAATGTAACTCTCTCTCTCTCTCTCTTTCTATCTTCACTAACTTATATCTCCCTCTCAACTTCCGTTCGTCTCGCCCGATCATATTTTTCGTAACGCTCTCGTCACGCATTTAGCAGCTTACTCCCCAAGTCAAACGAGCGTAAAGAAGATTTACTTAAAAAAAATATATATGAACCACAAATTTATTTGCTTCTTGCTAAATTTCATGATGCTGGGTCACCGGCATGTATCCTATAGGTTTTGATTCCCTTGCGAGTGTCAAAATATGTGGTATGAATGTGGTACAAACAGCCGTACCTTTTAATTGCATTCACTGCTCTGCTCCAAGAGATCGCAGACTTGAATATTCGGTATCAATTTCAAATTGATACCTTCACGTGTTCCTGATAAAGCATCTTGACAGATGAACAATGAAGGGATCCTATAAGGGTTCCCTTTATGATTTTATGGTACGGAACCCTAAAAATTGCGCCAAGTGCGATTCCGATTCGCGTACCAAGGGTTCCAAAAAAAATATTTTTGCAAATTATTTTCGCAATAAAAATATATATTTATATGATATTTACGGTTTTCTGATTTTTTCCTTTACTTGAGCTACATGATATTGCTTATTGCTAAATTTCATGATTCTATGTCAACGGGAAGTAGCCAATGGGTTTCGATTCCCATGCGAGTGTCAAAATATGCGCACAAACGAGGCATAAACAACCGTACCTTTTAATGGCATTGACTTATAAGCTTGATTTTTTTTTTACTGCTCCAAGAGATCGCAGACTTGAATATTCGGTATCACTTTCAAATTGATACCTTTACGTGTTCCTGATAAAGCATCTTGACAGATGGACAACGAAGGGATCCTATAAGGAGTAGGTACCTTTCTGCTTTTAAAGTACCAAACCCTAAAAAATCTTCCTAAAGGTAGAACGTTAGTATAGTAAGGCGCATCAAAGCAGCCCGTCTGCGGAAGTACCTGACTGACGCGACTTTGACACCAACGCTCGTGGGTTCGATTCCCACACAAGACAAACATTTGTGTGCATATACATGTCTGTTTGTCTTGGTCTGGATGTTTTAAGAGAGGTAGGGCGCATCAAAGCAGCCCGTCTGGGGAAGTACCTCCACCTCACAGAATAACCGCAGCCATTTAACAACTCCGTAGAGGGTTGTTGTGTTCCTGCGTGTAAGTGAGGTCTACACTAAGCTCCTAGAGTTACTGTGACAGCAATAGAAGTGGCATCGCGCGAGTGATACTTAATGTATTACAAGCGTTCATATTTCATCTCCCGACGTTGTATAAATACGTTTGTTGTATTGGAGCCCCCCTTAAATATTTGTTTTATTTTAATTTAATTATTTATTTTTGAAGTGAATATATAAATAAATAAATATTCTATGAATATTTCAAGCGTCTATCTGTTGCCGTTATCAATATCGAGCAATAAATCAAGTTTGTTGTATGGGAGCCCCCTTAAATAATTATTTTATTCTATTTTTTAGTATTTGCTGTTATAGCGGCAACAGAAATACGTCATCTGTGAAAATTTCAACTGTCTAACTATCACGGTTCATGAGATACAGCCTGGTGACAGACGGACGGACAGCGGAGTCTCACTAATAGGGTCCGTTTTACCCATTGGGTACGGAACCCTAAAAAAGAAGTATTCCTAGATTCTGATACGTCTATTTAAATGAAGACAGTGAATCGCAACGGCACTCAATTTCCTGATTATATATTGTATATATATAATTTGTTTACTTATGTGTACGTGTCATCATGATATAGTAAATTATTAACCGATTATGTAGTAATAGGTGTCTTGTTTACGTGCTATGGAAAGGAAAACTCAGGTAAGGTCGAATTAAAGCAGCATTATTCAAACTAGGCAGTAATTTTAATGCGTCATGTACGTATTATATCATAGTTTGAATAGAAGACATTATAATATCTATACGCAAACGTGGAAAGATGTAGGAGACGAGGAAGACCAAGACCAACCTACCATGACCAAATTGGTCGTGTTTTATCAGAAGGTGATGTCAAAAGTCCTGGAAACCGGCGGGCGTGCATGAAAAGAGCTATGAATGTGAAAGAAGCGAGTGAAGTGTGTAAGCACCGCGTCTTATGGTGCTCGATACTCTCTGCCCAGCCCGCAAGGGATTTGGCGCGAAGCTATAGATAGATAGATAAAGAGAAGCGTAGGTACTCGTGTGAAAGAACACATTGCTGATATGAAGAATAGGCGCGATAAAAACTCTGCAGTATGTGAACATACACTGGACCAACCAAACCATTACATCCGGTTCGATAAACCACAAATCCTCGCCAAGGAGAATCGCTACATGCCGAGAATGTTGCGCGAGGCTATTGAAATAAGAAAACACCCCAATTTCAATAGAGAAGATGGTTGGCAAGTACCACCTGCTTGGGATCCAGTCCTAAAAATAATCAAGTCACAAATCCAAAGATCTACTAAAAAATGTTCGGACACTGTGAGCGATTTTTGTGTGAATCGGAACATATATAATTAATCCATCCATGTCGGTAGATGTAATAATTGAATAACTAATGTAAGACAAATACCACCTTAGTCTTTCCTGCGACCACGGACGCTGCAAAGCGTTCGAAACGTCAGGTTTCAACAAAATAAATAAAACACGCGATACTTCCGTTAAAAATAGTTTAATTTCAATAGATAATATCTACCAAGAATGGGCATGATTCGTAAGTTCGGACATGCGGAAAGAAATAGGACTGTTTATTATACTACGTCGCGCGTCGGGAGGTGGATAAGTAAACGGTCCGTACGATTTAAAGCGGCTACCATAGCCTGTAACGCTTGTAATAATATCCATAGACTATGGTAACTGATTACCATCAGGCCGGCCGTACGCTTGTTTGCGACATTAGTGGTAAGTCAAAACTATAAATTAAGCATTAAGCGTGATGCTACATCTGCTGCAGCAACTCCTTACTGAAGTTTACTGGTGAACTTGCTCAGGAACCGGAACACAACAACCCTTCAGGGGGTTGTCAGCTGTGTTCTGTGAGGTTGACGTACTTACTTCCCCAGACGGACTGCACCCTACCTCTCTTAAAAACACTCAGACCAAGACAAATAGACATGTTCATGCACACAAATGATTGATCTGTGTGGGAATCGCCTGGGGAAGTACCTCCACGTCACAGAAAACCGCTGCCAAATAACAACTCCCTAGAGGGTTGTTGTGTTCCTGCGTGTGTGAGTGAGGTCACCAGTAAACTCCTAAGGAGTTGCTGTGTAAGCAGCAGAGGAGGCATCGTGCGAGTGATACTTAATATATTACAAGCATTAATAGGCTACGGTAACTGCTTTACATCAGGTAGGCCGTATGTTTGTATTCCTCCCGACGTAGTATAAAAAAAAGTTGGAACAGCAGATTTTCAAATATATCAATGATAAATACATTCATCCCCTCTGAAGTCGCGAAAAGCAATGGAAAAACACTGTATATTTTTACTTCGCATGGGCGGTTTAGGAAGGGCTCGACAACTTACACACGCAAAGAAGAAGAAAAATATTAAGAACGATACTGAAATATACAATATTAAGTATATAAACTTACAAATAAATATATGTATCTATAACTTCACACCAGGTCTTCCACGTGGTTCGTTCTTCAAGTCGAAATTTCCATAACGCAAACGTTTAAACCAAAAACGCACGGTGCGTTCATTAGCAGTCTCCTCTCCCAACGCAGTATTGATATTGCGAGCCGTTTCTGCCGCGGTAGTTTCGCGTCGGAACTCGTATTCAAAAATTACTCGGATTATCGAAGTATCCATCTTTCCCGTCTAAGCTGAATAAAAAAACAATTAATCGAAAATCAAATGTTGCACATTATTTAAAAGAATAAGCTCATGGGTATCATATGAAAAATCACTCGAAATCGAAATCATATGAAGTATCACTAGAAAATGTGAGAGATTTTGATCATGAAGGTTTAATGTCAATTCAAAGTATCTATTACTATAAAACGGCAATTTCATACTTTAACCCCTATTACTTATTATCTTAATCACAACAATACTCTAAAAGAAGTTAAATATAACATTAGCCTAAAATAAATAATGTAGTATTCCCACAGGGCAGCATTCTTAGACCTTTACTATGGTTGCTTTATGTATAATAACTAGTTAAGAATCACTGTCATATTGATAAAATTTTCTTAATCGTGCCTATCCGTGATAAGCAACTTAAAATGACGGCATAAAAGTCTATTGCGTATACTCTAGTTAAAAGATAACCATCTAAATCTAAACATGGCAATAAGCAGATACAAATAATACCCTAATCAGGGAACACGAACATGTACCTATAACTCCTATATCACAAAGATAACATAACAGAAGTAACCGCGACCGTATGTTTGTTTATAATATTAGATGATAATGGAATAGTTGTGTAACTAGTTCTGATAACAATCCGCAATCATGGAGCTATAAGCAAAAGATGAGATCTGTGAAAATACGTCATGGACATTGCAGTAAGGATGGCGGATGGAATAGTGATTTACACATTTGTAGTACAACCTCTAATAAACTTTATCTTTATAGAATGTGCAAGTTTAACGTTTAATAAACATTTCAAAAATTTCTTAATAAAAAATGTTAAATAAAAAAAAAACTCTGCAGTATGTGAACATACACTGGACCAGCCAAACCATTACATCCGGTTTGATAAACCACAAATCCTCGCCAAGGAGAATCGCTACATGCCGAGAATGTTGCGCGAGGCTATTGAAATAAGAAAACACCCCAATTTCAATAGAGAAGATGGTTGGCAAGTACCACCTGCTTGGGATCCAGTCCTAAAAATAATCAAGTCCCAAACCCAAAGATCTAAAAAATGTTCGGACACTGTGAGCGATTTTTGTGTAAATCGGAACATATATAATTAATCCATCCATGTCGGTAGATGTAATAATTGAATAACTAATGTAAGACAAATACCACCTTAGTCTTCCTGCGACCATGGACGCTGCAAAGCGTTCGAAACGTCAGGTTCAACAAAATAAATAAAATACGCGATACTTCCGTTAAAAATTGTTTAATTCAATAAAAAATGTTATTATAGCGTTAACGATTTCATTACTGATGTTGGCTTGTAATTTTTTTTTTGTAAATACATACTTATTATACATAGAAAATACCCAAATATAATTTCCTGGGCGTGCGGGTTTCCTCACGATGGTTTCCCTTCACCGCCGAGCAAGTGATGAATATGTACATAAAATCGAAAACACGAGTTTAGTGGTAAATGCCCCCGCCAGGATTCGAACCAGATGATCGATAGACCGGTTCCTAGTTCCATTGGACTATCACTGCTCTTAAAATATTCCGCTTTATGTATGAGTATATATTCAAGCCTAACTACATTAACTGATCGGTTTGAGTTTTGGTAACAAGACAATCTGAGATCTGCAGAAGAATTTAGTCTGCATAACAAAAACAATAAGGCAGACAAAGCCGCGGAACCAAGTTTTTCAGAGTCAAATCATTCTGAAGCATATTGTTTTGTAAAAGTACGAATGACCCACGTCATAACGTCCAGTATTCATTAATGAAGGGCCATTAAAAATACATGATGAATACCGTCATTGGAACATTATTGCAAATATATTAATGCACAGTAAGTTAAGTTTCTTATAGACACGATCATATAATTTACCTTATGCATGGCATGGTGTGCTATTGCTATACATGTAGGTTTTAAAGGATTTTTTACAGATTATACTTATAGTTACTTAATGTATGAAAATTGGTTACGTAATTGCTTAACCACTAAGGTTATTTTACGCATTAAAGGTCTGAAAAAGTAGAAAATATTGCAAATGCGTAACACATACCAACAACAAAAAAACCTCTATTTTTAAACTATAATTAAATTAAGAAATTTATATAATACTAGCTGCACGCCGCGGCTTCATTCGTTATCCCATAAACACCGCTTTTTCTGCTTTCTTTCTTTTTCCTCGGTTTGTAAGTTGTATCGTGATGTTGTTTAGCCTATAAACCTCCGCCAAGAATTGGCTATCAAATGCAAAAAAAAAAATCAAACCCGACTGGTATGTATGCATGTATATCTTCACGTCAGGTCCCTTACGGGGTACGCAGAGAGAACCGAGTGCCATAAAACGCGGTCCTTACTCTCACACCCATAGCTCTTTTCATGCACGCTCGCCGGTTCCTAAGGCTCCTGACATCTCCTTCTGATAAAACACGACCAATTTAGTCATGGTAAGTTAGTCTTAGCCTTCGTCGGCTCTCTTTCGTACGTCATCATTACGAACGCGGCCAGCAAGCACTACGCGACAAATTTTGCACAATGCTTTCATCTCGACCGCATTTATTCTACTTTCATGCTCTCTCTGCCATACCCAGCTTTCACTTCCATATTATCCGACGGGTAGTACATTTGCATAATATATAATACACTTGTTATAATATTATATAATTATCGTAGGTAAGTTAGTAAAAATTCTAATAATTTAATTTGTGTTAGATGTATATTTTACAACTGAAAAGTATATTAAGAAACTCTAGATCCCAATTTCGCCAGTCGTAGGCTAGATTATTATCATTTGTAGCACAGAAATGAACTTAACTTCAATCTAGAGGAATATTTCACGAGTTGATGACATCATAGCAGTCATAGCACATTAGTTACAAACATATTTCTGTTTTAAGTTTTCTTACTGCATTTATATTGTTTACAATATCTCCGCCAACCTACGTCATTTGGGAAGGACTGGTTACCGGTCATTATCATGCACTGTGCGCATTCTCATTGTATCTCCGTCTTTGAATCGCCTTTTTTAATTATATATTAGTCATCGTGTAAAAACCTAATGGATTATTACAAGCTTTAATTAACTTATAAAGTTCAAATAAGTTCCCTGTGTTTTGTTATTGATTTTAACCAACCTTCGGAGTGAGTTAATAGGTGGCTAAAAGATGCGGTAGTGAGACTGCGTGTTTTAGTTGTACTTAAGTTAGTTGCTTAATTGTTTTTTGAATTAGTTTATGACGCCATAAATCAGTCAAAAATCAAGTAAAACCTATCCTATTTATTTTTACCTGCCTACCGAAAGAAGGTTGATCATTAATATTAATCTGTTAATATTATTAAGTATACTTATGTACATATTTAGGAGCTTCTGAAAAATTCCAAAATAAAAATATGTTTGTATCTTCACGCTATGTCCCTTGCAGGGTAGGCAGAGAGAACTGAACGCCATAAGACGCGGTCCTTACACGCCTATTAGAAAAATATATGTTGTAAGGTAAAACCACAGGTTGGTTGCTATAGGAAACTGTGCGTTCTCTTTAACACACTCCCTTTGATTCTGGTTGGTCCTGACTGATTCAAATCCTAGAGCGAGCACATAACATAAAATACATATTTGTAATAATTACTTCCTCGGCAGTGAAAGAAAAGATCTTGAGGAAACCCGCAAGCATAAAGAATTATATCTAAAAAATATATATCTAAAAAAGGTTTAACTTTTCCTATGTGTCGCGCCATCTCAAAATCAGTGTCTTGGCCCTATCCTTACGCTTAGGCTACGGACGCCGCCAATGCTAATGGATTAAGAAACATCAAAGCAACACGTCTGAGGAAGTACCGTTACCTCAAAGAAAACCGTATTCACCTAACAACTCCCTGGCGGATTGTTATGTTCCAGCGAGTAAGTGAGGTCACCAGCAAACTAAAGAGTTGTTGTCTTAGCAACAGACGGGGCATCGCGCGATACTTCATTTATTTCAGTTCATATGCTGCGTTAACCGCTTTACATCAGATGGGCCACATGCTTGAATGCCACGCGGTTGTATAACAAAAAGATACGAAATTAATTTACCAAATTAATCTCGTGTCATCTCGTACCAACGGTGCAATGGAAAACAACATTGTTTACTTGTATTGACCTCTCCAGTATCGTCACTGACTACTGCGTTTTTCTTCCTTATAAGGTTTGTAACGACCCTAACATACTCTTCATAATCAGTACTGGGTGGTAGCTCAAAGGGTAGATAGAGTTTATTTGTCTGTTATTGTACTGTAAATAGGGGGAGTAGTTTCACGAACTTGCTTATTTTTGTGGGTATTTTCCACATTTTATTTTACCGCATTGAATACGGTCATTTTAGACTTTTATTTCCTTCAGTTATTCAACATCGAAGGCCGACAACATGTTGCAATGTTTTTTTAATATCCGGGACTGGTTGGCTAGAACCAACGTAATAGATTATTCTTCAAATAACTTCAAATATTCTGTAAAAAAACGGGCTCGTCTTAGTATTTCGAAATGTCAAAGGTTCTGCTGATTCTAGTTCTGCGGGTTCTGATTCTTGTTGTGTCTCTAGTTCTGATAGGCTAATATCGTGGTGTATCTATCTACGTCTTTTACAGCGGGTTTTCTGATAAAATATGATGAACTAATAAGTAAACTTGAAGCTCATTTCAAGTGGATCCCTTTTGGCTTTATTAGTTTTAAATTGAAATTAGAAAAAGTCACTTTTCTGAACTAAACAACGTACAAAAAAGTTATATATCTTCACACTAGGTCCCTTGTGGGGTAGGCAGGAAGAACTAACTTCTGATAAAACACTACCTTATCTGTAGAGTAATGTTGCATTGTATCATTTTGTAAAGGTATATATGCATAGAAAACCGATAGAAACAGAAAAAAGGGATGTATGATGCTTGAATAAGTTGTTTCAGCTGATGAGCTACATTCACTTTGAAAACGAACCTACTGAAACATTCTGGATGGAGGCGTATTCCATTCTAGAGTCGCGATGCTTGTAAAATTTAGGAATCCAACATAAAATCGAATTATCAGAAATATAGTGGATATTTCTGATAATTGCAGAAAAACCTAGACCCCAGTTTAATCATTTTACTACCTGGTTAATTAAAGAACCTTGTAGAAGAAATAGTAGGTGTATTACCTTAATGACAAAACAGCATAATTTGTTGCATTATGTTGTCATTAAATATTATGACATAAAAACATTCCTAACATCATTTACTTTAATAATTACCTATTATGTAATATATAGTGACATTGATACGTACTTCACACGTCTATATAATAGGGGTTAAAGTATGAAATTGCCGTTTTATAGTAATAGATACTTTGAATTGCCATTAAACCTTCATGGTGTGAGATTTTCGATTGAAGCTTTTTTCACATGATATCTATTAGGTTTTGCTTTTGAAAAATGTGCAACATTTGATATTCGAATTTCTATTGTTTTTTTTTATTCAGCTTAGACGGAAAAGAAATAAAGATAGATAATTCGAAAATCCGAGTCATTTTTGTATACGTGTTCCAACGCGAAACTGACGCGACAGAAACGGCTCGCAATATCAATGCTATGTTTGGAGAAGGGACTTTTTCAGTACAAATCGGCAATTTCATACTTTAACCCCTAATATAATTATCGCTGTTTTCATTATCATACATGCCAGGAATCGTACAAATGTCTTTTTCAGGGTACACTCACGGCCATGAGTTTTACGTAAATACGTCTTCGTTACGTAAAGTTATACTGAATTTTTTTTTTATGATGCAGTGAAATGATCTGAAATCACTATACATCACATTCTTCACTCAACGTAACGAATTCTTCGATTCTTTAGCTATCAAGTAGTATAATTAATTTTTGGATGTAAACGATAAGTATGCAGCTGCAATACCAAAGTTTATCTGCGCTGCGACCACGCTACTTTGTATATCTATAGAAAAAGAACACGCGACGGCAGCCCTGCGACCGCGCTACTTTGTATATCTATAGAAAAAGAACGCTGCGACCGCGCATCAGTCGGAGTATTCACATTGCCTCGAAAAGCCATATTCGAAACGGCATCGAAAAGTTTTCATTCAGATTCCATACATTTTGACAGTCGTTAAGCTCTCATAACCGTTAACCCAACGGTTACGGCTTAACAACTGTCATCTATCGACAACAGCCGCGACCGACGGCTTAACAAGCCCCCGGCGGCACGCTATGCCATCATTGATTCACGACAAATTTGGTCGAGTTTTATCAGAAGGTCAAGGAACCGCGAGCGTACATGAAAAGAGCTATGAATGAAAAGAAGGGTGGTGTACAAAGACAGTAAGGACCTTCACTTGCGGTGATCGGTTATCGCTGCCGTAAAAGAGCTTGCTTGAATATACAGATCTATATACCTATATATAGAAAATTGTTCAGTGATTCTTTAGTGTTTTAGTAACAAATAACCAGTAAAATTACCTCATCTATCTATCGCATTTTTTACACGCGGAAGGTATATATAAAATAAAATTGCTTTTGTTACATCGAAATATACATAAATTAACATAACATATCGTTAACTGTCGCTAACCTGTTCAATTTGAATAAAGGTATGGACATATCTCGCACTTCAAATATTCAAAGATATCCTGTCACAGACTGTTCCTTTCGGTGTTGCAATAACGACCTATTAAAAATAAAGCGCATAATATTTTGTAAAATTTCATTGTTCAGATTATTACTAATTTTATGTACATATTTGTAATTTGATCTTGCTCATGGTGATTATATTTTAGAAGATCTGTGATGTCATCTAAGGTCTGGTTTTTAACTCTGGGTTGTAGAGACCCGACGGCAGTCCATGTCTATTTTTTGGTACAATGCAAATCTTCGAAAAAGTCCGCATTTATCGTAAGCTCCTCGATTAGAAGGTATACCCCTTTAGCGTTACGCCTAGCATCGGCATCCTGGGTATCGTCCTATCGAGCGATGTACAGTTTCGCGGTCAACTGGAGAGCAAGGCTAACTTGCCATCATACTTTACACCTGAGCATCGCTTTCATTTATAAGGCCCAGGTCCGGCCTCACATGGAACACTGTTCTCATCTTTGGGCCGGCGCGCCACAATATTTGCTTACTCTATTTAATTGCATACAACGTAGAACAGTTCGAATCACCGGGGACCCAGTGATCTCCGCTCTGCTAGATTCGCTTTATACACAAAGAGACGTTGCTTCTCTTTGTGTACTGTACAAATTGCATCACAGGGAGTGTTCGGAGGAGCTGTTCAACTTAACACCAGCCGCTGAGTTCCACTATGGTGCACAAATTTCAGCATCTTGATGTGAGGCAATCTATTATATTATACTTTTTGAGGCATTTTCTACCACGTACGGTGAAATTGTGAATAAATTACCCTCGGCGGTGTTCCCGAACAAATACGATATGGGTGCCTTCAAGAAAAGAGACTATGTTTCCCTAAAAAGGCTGACAACGGATCCCATTGATGTCTATGGGCGGTGGGGTCCACTTACCATCAGGTGACCGACATGCTGATTTACCCGCCTCTAATATAAACCTGTTGAGAATGCGCAAGCTTGCATTGCCAGAGAAACACCTGGCTTGTCAACTATGTAACAATTCAATTTTTTTTTTATATTGTCGGTCATTTTGACCATGTTCCTTAAAGATAGGAACGGTGTTCCTGAACATTCCTATTCTACTTTTTTATGCTGAATCGGAATCTGAAGTCTAAATTCGAATATTCGAAAAAAGCGACAGACAAATGCACACACAAACGCACAGACAAACATATAGACCGCAGCGTATAATTGCTTGCAATACCACTCACTCGCGCATAACCGACTCCGTAAAAACCTCTTCATCTGTTTTTGGAAAAAATCGCGATTTTTTTTTTCTATACAACGTCGGGGGACATAAAAGCAAGCACATTTCACCTGATGTAAAGCAGTTACCGTAGCCTTTGAACGCTTGTGATACTCGCTTGTCACTCGCGCGATGCCACCTCTGTTGCCAATACAGCAACTCCTCAGGAGTATAGTGACGACCTCACACACACAGGTACGCGGTACAGGTGCGCGAATCGAACCCACGAGCTATGGTGTCAAAGTCGGGTTACTAACCGCTCGCCAATGCGCTGTTTGAACGCCAATGCTATAATCACTTGGAAAAACCTGATAGTAAGTTCGATAACCTTAGAGTTTGGGTGAAGAAAACTTATTTTTTTCTTTATTACTACGTCGGGAGGCGTACAAGCATATGCCCCACCTGATGAAAAGCGGTTATCGAAGCCTATTAACGTAAGCAACACAATAAGTATCATTCCCGCGATGCCACCTCTGCTGCTAGCACAGCAACTCCTTAGAAGTTTGCTGGTAAACTTCGCTGGAAGTAAAATAACACGAGTAGGTAAATAACCATTATAAATTCAATATGATGAAGAATTTCCTGTCGATTGCTAGCAGATTGATTATAGAGGCAATCAGTTGGCATCATATTTTTTTTTATACAATGCGGCCCGCATTAGATGGTAAGCGGTCACGGCAGCCTATCGACGCTCGCAACACCACGGGGATGTTACTCGCGCGCTGCCTAAGGCTGTTTCGTCACAGTACCCAGTAATTTCTCTGCCATATCTCACCCTTGGCCGTAGAAATAGGTGAGACAGAGATACCTACGCAGACGACTTTTGTACAAAGTCTCCTTCTGGTAAAGTATGAAGACATATAACACTAACAAAAAGAACATGAAACGAAAAAGTATTATCTGATTTATTAATAATTAGTAATATCTGAATTAAAAGGTAATATAGTTTTGGTTGCATTTGACATTTTACTTATTTGGATACAACCACGTAACTTATTTCTTTATACAACTTCGGTAGGCATACAAGCATACTGTCCACCTGTAAAGCGGTTAACGTAGCCTGTGAATTAAGGTTGGATTCTTTCTACGTGAATCACTGTATAGAAATTCACGTAGACAGAGTTTAATCTATATAATTATAATTGTATTCTTTATGTTGAATTGTGGTGTATATTTATTTATATTACATAAATTTCAATAATGAATGGGTCTAAAAGTTGCCTGAATATATATCTAAATCTCAGATGTGACTCTTCCCTAATCTGGCAGGTGTTTATATAGCTCACTGATGTCAATGGAATCTGTATTATTTTATAAAAAAATTGGTGAATACCCAAAATCATCATAATGAACCCGGATGTGTGCATTCCTTAGTCCAGTACAATAAAATGCCATGTACTGCACCAGAAAAAAGATACTTACCATCTGGCATCCCATGCGCTTGTATACCACCTTGGAGAAGATATAATACGAAGAGAAACAATCGGTCATCTATACTAATACATAAAACGGTAGAGTCTGTTTGTGGGCCTCATACGAAAGCTCAAGGTTGCACAGCGTGCGATAGAGAGAGCCAAGCTCGGAGTTTCTCTGCGAGATACATTCAGAAATGAGAACATCTGTAGCAGACCTGGAGTTACTGACGTGGCTCTAACGATCAGCAAGCTGAAGTGGTAGTGTGCAGGCCACATAGCTGACCGACGGCCGTTGGGGCAGAAAGGTTCTCGAATGGCGACCACGAATCGGAAAACGCAGCGTAGGACGACCCGCCACACGGTAGACCGACGATCTTGTGAAGATAGCAGTGAGCCTTTGCAAGCGGCACAGGACCGATCGCTGTGGAAGTCTGATGGGGAGGCGTACGTTCAGCAGTGGACGTCCTTCGGCTAATATGATGAGGGTTTGTTATGTTCGAACGCACTAATCTCTGGAAGTATCAGTCGGATTTGAAAAATATTTTCGCATTTGTTAGATTTCTTCTTTTTTCAATCCTTGATAGATTTTTATAAGGTTATCAATATCACGATACGGCTCTTAGAAGCCAATCACTACCAATCCAATAAAACATAATGAAACACAACCAATAGTAGAATGATGTCTTCGCATGCGTACACGTGTGGTTCTATGACGGTAGGGAGAGGGTAAAAGTGTAACTTCTTTTAGAATAACGCTTGTATAAATCGTTGCGGTGCGAGCTTGAACTACTCGCAAAAAATCTCCTAATACCTCCATAAAATACATTTGTACTGGCCAACTTCGCAAGCAATTTACTGTAACAAAAAATATGTATTAACGGGCATTCATTCAAACTTTGGGTCGTACAACCTTGCCAAAATAAAGGTCACATTCTTAGCCATTTTTTATTGAATCTATTTTTAGCATGAAATTTTCCATTACAAATTTTATAACTATGAATAGATATTGTTTATACAAATTGGATAGGTTCATGGGCATTTTGGACAAGTCCGGTTATCAGTGGAGTTATTGGTGTGTACGAGTATGTGGTCAAAGAACCGGTTTGTTGAATGGTCCGCGGTTCGGATCCTGGCAAGTACAACAAAATTTCTGTTTTCGCATTTATTATTATTAATATTTATTTATTCAGGCAACTTTTAGACCCTTACATCTTTATCTATATTCTATACAGATAAATAAAATTGGAGTGTCTGTTTGTAATATTAAAATAACCGCTTTTTATTAAATGCATATGGATGTATACACGGTACACATACCAAAATGAATATTTTTATCTGTCTGTCTCTTTGTTCTAGTTAATCTCTAAAACGCCTGGACCCATTTTGACGGGACTTTCACTGGCAGATAGTTGATGTAATAAGGAGTACACTTAGGCTACTTTTATTTTAGAAATTTTATTTATTTTTATTAATATATGTAAATAAATAATAACTATTCCGACGTTACTCCTTATTACATCAGCTATCTGCCAATGAAAGTCCCGTCAAAATCGGTCCAGCTGTTGTAGAGAATAGCCGGAACAAACAGATAGACAGACAGACAAAAATTGTAAAAAAAATATTTTGGTATACGTATGCATTTAATAAAAAGCGGTTATTTTAATATTACAAACAGACACTCCAATTTTATTTATCTGTATAGATAGATGTGTGAATTAAAGAAAGTCTGATTTTCCCTCCGAGTTTTAGAGATCTGACGGCAGTCACTCCATGGAAAAATATAGCTTAGGTAGCGGACCCCGTCAATACTAATGCGCACAATTGTTGGTCCTACAGCTGAGCTCGTCAGAGTCAACATATTAGGGACCTCCCATTAAACCATTTCAAAAACTAATTGCGTACATGGCTGGTCAATAATCTTAATATATAACTCAGACCACTTTGAACACCACAAAAACACTTGTCGTAAGAAAAACATAAAGTTACCAAAACTGGAAATTTACGAAGTTGGACCGGGCAGTTGTGTGGCAATTGGCATATACATGATGTGCTTGTTTGTTATCATTGTAAAAAAAAACCAGTTGAGAATGCGCAAGCTTGCATTGCCAGAGGAACACCTGGCTCGTCAATTACATAACAATTTAATTATTTTTTTTAAAACTTTGTCGGCCATTTTGACCAAGTTCCTTAAGAAATATGATATTGTTTTTTTAAGAAATTCCTATTCTACTTTTTAATTTACTTTTCAAAACTGAAATAAAAATTCATAATTTTTTTTTAATTTGACGGCCATTTTGACTATGTTCCTTAAGAGATAGGAGGTTGGTTTTTCAGACATTCCTATTCAAAATTCGAATATTCGAAAAAAACGACAGACGTACACAGACAAACGCACACACAGACAAACATATAGATTTCATATAGGAACGGTGTTCCTGAACAGGTTGCACACCGGGAGTGCTGGCAGAAGTGAAACTTGAACATGCGGACCAAACAGCGATGTTGATGACAACGTAGTTTGTTGAACGAAACGCGTAAGCGCCAAGAATTTCATGGCGCTTATAACGTTTTGGTCGCGAGAAAATAATGCCCTATGAACGATCTAGCGCTTCATGTTTTAATTGTTTCATTAGAGGTATGTAACTAATGTTTTAGCGCTGCAGCGAACTTAAGTTCTAATTCTCACCAAAATCTTACGAATTTTCGATCAGGGTCACGTGTCCTGACGCGAGTTTAACATTTTTTACTCATTCCAAAAAGTGCACAATCCCGCTAAAGAAGTTTTCACTTCAAAAATAATTTTAATATAACCATTTTATGTATGTGAATGAAGATGCAAATAAAAATAATATCTATCTATCTATACAAAACACAAAAAATGTTTGTAGGTACATATGTTCGTTATAGACTTTGAAACCATTCACCCGATTGTGATGAAACTTCTGGGTCATATTCAACACATTACCGAGAAGGGTTAGAAATAAAAAAAAAACGCCTGCCAGGCACAGCTAGTTGTTTATTTTTTTATTTATAATCATGAAGACGTTGAGCTCCAAAGGTATACAATTAACGCAAACGGCTAAATAAATCATGACAGTCATGGTGACTTGATTCACTGTCAATTTGAGATTATTATCGTTTCATGGCATCACTATTTACTACCATGTTAACTAACTTGCCGTAGCCCGCGACTTTGGCCGCGCGTATACCGTTATACAACGGTAACCACCGCTTTACATCAGGTGGCGTACGCTTGTCCTCCGACGTTGTATAAAAAATGTATTCTTTTATCAGTAACGGAGTGGTAGCAGTTTTTTAAGTAATATTCTTTTTCAGGAACACCGTTCCTATATGAATTCTATATGTTTGTCGGTGGCTTTTTTTCGAATTTTCGAATTTTGACTTCAGATTCGGATTCAGCATAAAAAGTAGAATAGGAATGTTCAGGAACACCGTTCCTATCTCTTAAGGAACATGGTCAAAATAGCCGACAAATTAAAAAAAAAAATGAATTGTTATGTAATTGACGAGCCAGGTGTTCCTCTGACAACGCAAGCTTGCGCATTCTCAACTGGTTTTTTTTTTATGTTTTTGTTCATTTTTGATACAATTAATTATTGGGTTACATGTTAAGATTGATCAATAATATGATCCAGCGTTGTAAATTAGTTTATTTTTGAATGTGTGTTATTTTTAGTTCTTTTTTATTCAATTCGGCATTTAGTTATTAATTAAGATTGCTCGATAATAGGTATGGTTCAGCGTTGTAAATTAATTTATATTAGAATGTGTCTTATTTTTTGTTCACTTTTGATACAATTGGGTATTTTCGGTTATATGTTAAGATTGGCCGATAGCGCGATCCAGCTCTGTAAATTTGAGTGATTTCGGACAAAGACGGATGCAGATAAAGTTAGTCTTTTGAACTTTGAAAAATGTGGCATGCAGCTTTTAGTTTGGCGAATATTTGCTATATAAAATACGGTGTAACGCTTGTAAGAAAAAATGGCGCAGTGGTGAAATGTGCTGTTACACTCCTTTGACACTAACGCTCGTGAGTTCGATTCCCACAAAGGATAAACATTTGTGTGCATGAGCATGTCTACTTGTCTTGTTCTGTGTGTTTTAGGACAGGTAGGGCAAAGCATCAAGTCTTGGAAAGTGCCCCACAAAAAACAACAGCCAAATAACAACTCCCTAGAGAGTTGTTGTGTTTTCTTTATGCACTCATCTTTCATTGGTTTTCTTTTTTTTTCATTTTGTAACTAGTGTTTGCAGTACGGATGGATAATCTGCTACCGCGTCGTCTGCATAAAGCAAGCAGTTGACAACTGAGTGACCCATTCGCATTCCCACATTCATATTTCTTAGTCTCTGAAGACAACTGTCCAGATACAGGATGAATAGCTGAGCCGACAGCACGCATCCCTGTCTGACACCAATGTTGATTTCAAACAAGGGTGACAAGCTGCTGTCCACCCGCACACAATCATGTATAATCCTCATAAGTGGATTGCACAGCACGGAGCAGATCACCGTCAACCCCATATCTAGGCAAACTGTTCCAGAGATTCTCGTTCGCAAGTCTTTCACTGACTAGACGTGCATACATACTCTTTACACCTTCATCTTCCAACTTTTCACTTGTTATTCTTTCAATATCTCCAAAAGGTACACGCACTCGCCAGTGTCTCCACTTCTTGAAAAGGTCCACAAACCGGCTCATCACCAGATAGTGGTCCGTTTCAAGAGTGGGACCTCTGAAGGCTCTTGTATCCATTAACGAATTTCGGAGACGTCCATCTGTCAAAATCAAATCAATTACACTTTTCTGTTCATTCCGTCTCCATGTGTAAGTGTGAATATAATTGTGATGGAAGCACTTTTTTTTGATACAACGTCGCAAGGCATTCAAGCATACGGCCCACCTGATATGAAGTGTTTACCGTACCCTATGAACGCTTGTAATACATTAAGTATCACTCGCGCGATGCCTCCCCTGCTGATAACACAGCTACTCATTACGATCTTAGTTTAATCTTTGATGACCTCACTCTCACGCACGAACACAACAATCCTATATGGCGTTGTTATCTGGCTGCGGTTTTCTGTGAGGTGAAGGTACTTCCCCAGACGGGCTGCTTTGAAGCGCCCTTCTTCTCTTAAAACACTCAGACCAATACAAACAGACATGTTCATACACACAAATGTTTGTCTTGTGTGGGAATCGGACCCACGAACGTTGGTGTCAAAGTCGCGTCATTCACGACTGCGCCACCGAGCTCATCACCAGTCTTCGACACAAGGTTTCGTTCCATATATACGTCTTAAAGTAACTTACCAGCATCGTTCACTCTCTTATCTCCGTATGGACCAAGCGCAGCCTCATAACTGCTTCGCTTGGTCTCAACCCATCCATTTAGATCACCACACATAATTATCCATTCATTCGCATCAGCCAAATCCAGAACACCCCTTACGGTCTCCCAAAACTTCTCGAGCTCCTGGGGATCAGCAGAGCTCACAGAATCAAATGCTGCAACTAACGCAAAAAAGAAACATTCACGTAATCCCCAATTTTGTCTTAACCCTGAGAAGTCTTGGACCTACTAAATCGTAATATTTCACAACAGCGGCCAAGCGAGACACCTACGCCAGCGCTGGCATGAACGTCCTGGGCTGACAGGACCATTATGCCATCGGGCAGATCTTCGGTGTCGCTTCCCCTTCGCTTGGTATCTGACACACACAAAGCATCTTGCCATCTCTCGTTCGATATATCTATCAACTCATTCACCTTATTTTAATCCACCTCTCACCTCTATGTGCCTATACGACACTCAGCTCTCCTCGACCCGCCGCGTTGAGCGTTGCGTGGTAGGTGGTGCCCCCCACCGCCGCATGCATGTAATTCCGCACCGACGAGGGCGGATCGG
The DNA here is from genome assembly GCA_947507595.1 of Pyralis farinalis. NCBI lineage: Eukaryota > Metazoa > Arthropoda > Insecta > Lepidoptera > Pyralidae > Pyralis > Pyralis farinalis. The sequence continues at coordinate 9,137,777 of OX382263.1, forward strand.
TACGCATCGCCTCCGGGATACGCCCTCATCTACGCATCTGTGCGGTTTGAGTTCAGAATTGCAGTCAACAATAAAAACAAAATGAAGGCGCCACTTAGCTTTATGCCCCCTCTTAAGGAGTTACTGTGTTAGCAGCAGAGGTGTCATCGCGGCTTACAAGCGCTTTAAATCAGGTCGGTCGTATACTTTTAAGCCTTCCGTCGTTGTATAAATAAAAACAGGCCAATTGAGAGTCGGACTCGCAGACGAAGGGTTCCATACCATTATCTATAAAAATGGCAAAAAAACACGTTTGTTGTAGGGGAGCCCCCCTTTAAATATTTATTTATTTATTTTTTAGTATTTGTTATTATAGCGGCAACATAAATACATCATCTGTGAAAATTTCAATTATCTAACTATCACGGTTCATGAGATATACAGCCTGGTGACAGACGGACGGACAGCGGAATCTCAATAAACCCTAAAATAAGTGCCGTTTGAACATTTGTCAAGTGAGATGGCACACAAAAATAGGCACACACCGAGGGTGCCTATTTGGTTCTTCTGTTATATTTTAATATACAATGTCATTTATCAATATTCCCTTTCACTCATATTTTAATTAAGGTTTGGTGTGGATTTTATTTGCCATTAAACTGTCCATATATAATAAAAAACTTGTTTACGCACAACCCGGATAACGTTCATCTAAAATTGAATGTGGCTAAAAATAGAATTGTGGTTGTGATAAATGGTGGCTATTAACAAAAATACACTCTATCTTTACTACAGGTATTGCAAATCATCGAGGTAACTGTACTGGAAACGTAACGCTAAAATCGCGGAGTGTAGATGTAGCGGAGAATGCTATGACGCATTTCTATAAACGCAAGTCATCTTATTATGGAGAAGTAGGGGGGTCAGTCGGAGCCAAAGAGTTCTGGTAATCAGTCCAATCGAACTATAGGTTTAGGATCAGATTCACTGTACAAGAGCTTTAAGTAACGTTGACGTCATCCCGTCCATAGATACTTTTATCTACCTCGAGGTTCTCTATGCTTCGGAGTACTGCATAAAGCTAAGTGGCGCCCTCATTTTGTTTTTATTAACAACGCTGAATTTAAGACCAATTCCTAAAAAATGCTCAATACAGGCACTGAAGCATCATATTTTTGGTTTTTTAAACATATCTTGTATTTATGATCTATGACAAGTAACCAAAATTTTAATTATTGCTTATTGTGACCATTTATAGCAATAATCAAATATAACTAATTGTACATAAATAATAAAAACTGAATATGTCTCAAAAAATATAAATATGGTTCTACAGTGCCTTTATTGAGCGTTTTTGGAATTGGTCTTAAATTCAGCGTTATTAATAAAAACAAAATGAGGGCGCCACTTAGCTTTATGGCCCCTCTTAAGTCGTCGTCGAAGCCACATGGCTGTTGTCGATAGGTGACAGTCGTTAAAATAATTCAATGGCATCTGGCGGCTTATAAACACTCCTGGCCTCCGCCAATCAAAATTTGGGCAGCGTGGTGGAGTATGCTCTAAACCTCTTCGGTTGATAGAAGACCCGTATCCCTGCTGCGGGATGAGTTAGGGTTTATGTGATAGTAATAAATCCACCACCGATTGACGAAAGACAGTGTTGGCGTCGCACGAATTCCACAAACTAAGTTTAACGAGTGTCATTTACGTCAGAAACCGGGTTTAAAGTCCCCTCCGAGACGGAGAAGCCCGAGATAGACAGCTGCAGTAAACGTTGCTTAACCTGCGTATTCGATTAGAGTAACATACGCAACGATAGCATCGAGCTCCTAACATCTATCCGTCAAAATACTCGCTGATTATATATTATTAGTGATAAGAAAACACAAAAGGCGGTCTTATCGCGAAGCGGTCTCGTCCAGATAACCTTAGGGTTCGCCTTCTAACAACTCATTTATTAGAAAAAAAAACAGTGAATTCCGCGAAACGTCTGCCGACGCTAAAATAATGGTATCTTTTTTTTTGTTTTTACGCCTGACGTAAACGACAACCCACAAAAGAAGGACTAATTCACGCGTGCGTTAGTCAGTTTTCAGGAGGCTCCCCATCGGACTAATGAAATTTAGGTAGGTGGTGAACTCTATGTAAGGATTCCGGTTGATGATGAAATGTTGGAACAAGTGGATTATATTGTATATCTTGTAAGCGCTTTCCGCAGCGATGGAAGGTACACCGCAGATGTGGAAAGACAAGTGAATGCTGGGAATAGGAATGGAGCGTTGGGAAAACTTCTTGGCAGTAAAAACCTGAGTCAGAAGGCACAACTCGCTATACACAATGCAGTGCTGGTCCCAACGCTAACTTATGGAAGCGAGAGCTGGGTATGGCAGAAAGAGCATGAAAGTAGAATAAACACGGTCGAAAATAAACGCGGTCGCGGCAAAATTTGTGGCGTAAGGCTTGTAGACTGTATTCGCAATGATGATGTTAGAAACAGAGTTGGTCTTGAGAGCGTCGGTGTTAAAATAAGAAGACGCATGCTCCGTTGGTTCGGATATGTAGAAAGAATGCAGGATGAAAGAATGATGAAGCAGATATACAATGCACAAGTGGAAGGATGTAGGAGCCGAAGAAGGCCAAGACTTACCTACCATGACCAAATTGGTCGTGTTCTATAAGAAGGTGATGTCAGGAGCCCTAGAAACCGGCGAGCGTGCATGAGAAGAGTAATGAATGTTAAAGAAGCGAGTGAGATATGTAAGGATCGAGTCACGTGGCGCTCGGATCTCTCTGCCTACCCCGCAAGGGATATGGCGTGAAGTTTTAGTAGTAGTAGTCCCTTTCAGCAGAACGAGTTATGTCAAAAATCTTACTGACTAAACACCACCTAGGGACTGCCTTTAGCCGGGAAGGCTTTAAAGGTTTCATCGGAAGCGATCACCCCAGATTTGTGGCGAATGAAGATTTGCGAAGAATGTTTGTGCATTGTGGGATCAAACCCACGAGCATCGGTGAGAAAGTCGCGTTATTAACCACTACGCCACCGAGTTCGTCAAAACTAAATTAAACATAAACATACACAAATAAATACACAAACATACATACTCGTAAATATAAATGATATATACCTAAACACGCTTAAGTAGAACTCGAGTTTGTAATTTCCGTACATTAGCGAGACCTGCTTGCAAGTTATAAGACGATTTATGGGCAATTGTGATAAAATAAAAAAGCCGTCAAGTGCGATTCCGATTTGCGCTCTGAGAGTTCCGTAAAAAAATTTTACGCAAATTACTATCGTAAAAAAAGTTTTTTTTTGTGATGGAACTACAAATTTACGGTTGTCGGACCTTTTCCTTTACTTGAGCTACATTACATTGCTTCTTACCAAAGTTCTTGATTCTGGATCAACGGGAAGTACCCAATAGGTTTGGATTCCCTTGCGGGTGTCAAAATATGTGCATAAACGAGGCATAAACAGCCGTATCTTTTGATTGCGTTGACTTAAAAGTTTTATTTCTTCACTGCTCGAAGGGATTACAGCGCTGAGTATTTGATATTAATTTCAGTTTGATAGCTGATAGCCACCCGTTCCTAAGAAAAAGGGTATTGACGATAGACAGACAGACGGACAAAGTGATCCTATAAGGGTTCGTTTCTACTTTTAAGGTACGTAACTCCAAAACTCGTATGCGCCGGACCTATCTTCTGCTCATTAAAAATCATCCAATCAAAGTCAAGGTGTGGGTAATCATTATACACAAGTAATCACTTATTGCAAAAAGTACGAAATGCGTCAAACGTTTTTCCCACCCGTGAATCATTTGATATTTACTGGCGGAATTTTTCAGATGGCTGGTCACGATTGTCAGTCAATTAATTCATTTATTATTTTGAATGTTAACATGTTTCAAGTGGATGAAATTATTCCGTTCAGCGAATGCAACTCAATATTTACATCGTTTTTTCCCACGGAAACACACAAATTTGCGTTTTACCCACAGTTAATCATAAGTATCAACAATGACAAATAGTAAACAAACCATGAAAGAAACAACCTACGGAGAACCTGTCAAACAGATATTGTGTAGTAACTCTACTCGACCACTACCGGTCGGAGGGTAAAGTAGAACGCGTAGGTTTTATTGCCTAATTCACGGGTCAATATAGTTACTTATCGGCTTATTAGTTATAATATCCGCCCATTGATCAGTAAGCCCGAGTCGCAGACATATTTAAGTGCAAAAACATTACGTCTTGGTGAGCGGGGGGTATTTATGCGCCGTCAAGTAGTTTATTAGTTTATAAAACTGACACACAATATGATTAAGAAGGCTTTATTATCTCAATAGCTCTACAGTTGCAGTTGAACTGCTGTACTGATATTCTTAAAATAGCTGCCTTCACAGCTGACAATACTAGGTATTAATGCCGGCCATTCAATTGTTATCGATCCAACATGTCGAGGCCTCATCAAGAAGATAATTTAAAGTTATGCAATTAAATCTAACCTGCTTTGTGTGGTTCTGCCACCAATTAGTTCCTGCGAATTAGCACCGCCGGGTTGCCACCATGCAGTAGATGCAACACGCCTTCGCAGCTATGGCTGCTCCGGTAGTCTCTGCCTCCGCTGCTGTAGTCACCCCAGCGATTTCCGGCCATCTGGAACTGAAACCGCATGCACCCGTCACCGTTTCTCCCATGACTGTCCTGGTCGTCACTGCGACACGTGTTTCGCCTCTCCACGATGCTCTTGCGTGTATCATCGTCATCGATCTTCAGGTGCTGTAGATGTTAGCTGTTAGAATAACATGTTATTCTAAAGGCCTTACAACAGAATTTGTACACATGAACTAATTCGTGGCGGAAGTACACAAAGCAGGTTAGATCAAATTGGATGTAAATTTCAATATATAAATCTAAGTAAGGTGGGTCGACTAGGATATCGTTTTACTAAGTCTACGTAATAAACAAATCTAAGTAAGGCAGAGTAATTAGCATATTATTAAGTCTACGAAAAAGACAAATCTAAGTAAGGAAGGGGCGAATAGAGCACAATAACGCCTGAATCTATTGACTATTTAATTTAATACGATTCACCCGCTAGTCGGTCTGATGGAACAATGTACTATGACGGAGTAAACGGATTATGGACATGAAATTTGACTACAAGCTATAAGCAGCTAGAAAAGCTGTAAGATTACGGTCCGGCGGTGGCTCGTCTCTGTATTATTTAACGCTATATGAAATCGACGTTATAATATATATACATTTTTTATTATTATTATTATTTTCATATTATGGTTCCCGTATGGTCTAGTGGCTAGGATACCTGGCTTTCACCCAGAAGGCTCGGGCTCGATTCCCAGTCCGGAAACTATAATATATAATATTAACATATATACAACCTTTTTTTTTTTAATTAATTTTTATTACAAATTTTGTCAATGTCATTTTATCGACATGTACAATAACAAAAAAATAGGTTGTATATACAATAATAGTATATGGCGTAAATAAAATCAACATTTATATCTATATTTATATTTAAACTCTTTTGAGTTCGCACACGTAAATGTATATACTCGTACCACCAGAATCTGTCTATTATACGTTTTTTTCTTTCGAGTAAAAAATTCGCTAATTCAGATTCAACACACAAACTGGTATTTGGCATCGTATACAGGAAGACTTTAGTTTATACACGCATTTAATTTGGAAGCTTGTATAATAATTATTCAACTTTGTGACTGTTAATTTGTAAAATGGGATTAGTTTTACAGGCCAAAAGACATCAACGCGTTTGTCACCGTAATGAAATTGAGGAATTATCAAAGGAGCCTGACTGGAGATGTATTTTTTTATATAAAAGAGAGAGAAGGCATGCAATCATACGACCCGCCTGATGTAAAGCGGTCACAGTGGCTTATGAACGCTTGCAATACATTAAGTATCTGCTGCTAACACAGCAATCCCTTGAAAGCCTGCTGGAGAACTCGCTCCCACGCAACAATACTCTAGAGAGTTGTTAATTACCAAAGTACCTCCCCCCAAACAGAAAACCGCAATCAAGTAACAACTCCCTGGAGGGTTGCTGTGTTCCTGTAAATGATTAGGGTTACTAGTGGACTCCCAAGGAATTGCTTTATCACTAGAATAGCAGAGCAACATGCAGTGATACTACATATATTCAAGAGTTCCAAATCAGTTTATATCAAGTGAGCCGTATGCTTGTATGCCCTAACGTGTTTTCATTAATTCAAGCCAAATAACAACTGACGAGCTCGATGGCGCAGTGGTGAAACGCGTTGTTACGCTACTTTGACACCAACGCTCGTGGGTTCGATTCCCGCACAGGACAAACACTTGTATGCATGAACATATCTGTTTGTCTATCTGCGATTGCCTATAAATGGCTTTGTTTATAACATTTTATGTATCTTTATTCAATGTAGTTATGCTGTTGGCTATCCAAATAAATTAAAATTAAATTAAATTAAAATTAAATTAATTGTCTTGGTCTGGGTATTTTCTATGTATAATAAGTATGTATTTATAAAAAAAATGTATTTACGTATGTTTATCAGTTGTCTAGTACCCATAACACAAGCTTCGCTTACTTTGGGGCTAGGTGGCGCTGTGTAATTTGTCCGACAATAAAAAAAAAACTCCCTAGAGGGCTGTTGGGGTCCTGCGTGTGAGTGAGGTCACCAGCGCGCGAGTGATAATTAATATATCGCAAGCGTTAATAGGCTACGGTACACGCTTTACATCGGATCGGCCGTATGCTTGTATGCCTCCCGACGTAGTTTAAAAAAAGCGAGTATATTTTAGACCACACGAGTGAAGTAAAACTTCTTTAGCTTCATAGTGTAATACAGACAATAGGCCTGCACTGTGTCTTAGATATACGAAACTCGCTATGAGAGACAGAGAGAAAGAACATGTGTGCTCGCACCTCTCTCTCTCGCCCCTACAGTAATATACGAAACGTAACTCTCTCTCTTTCTATCTTCACTAACTTATATCTCCCTCTCAGCTTCCATTCGCCTCGCCCGATCACACTTTTCGTAACGCTCTCATCACGCATTCACCAGCTTACTCCCCAAATCAAGCGTGCGTAAATAAGTATTATATCAAAAAAAAATCGCAGTATCTTTTCAGATAAACAAATTAAACTTCACATAATATTGTTACGCAAAAAATCTCTATTATTGCGGATAAAAATCACAGCGTGACCTTTGTAACGTAATAGCGTGATTTGTTACAAAGTATTTCGCAATACAATGCAATGACTGCGGTTCGGTATTTTTTTATAATATTTGATATTATAATCTGTGAAGAGAATAATATTCACAGCAATCATAGCTTTTTGTTCGCACTTTTTAAGATGCTTCTATTTAAAAGAGCAAAGTCATCGCAAACGTCTCGGTATGAACATTAACGAGCTCGATGGCGTAGAGGTGAAACGCGTTACATTACTTTGACACCAACGCTTGTGGGTTCGATTCCCACACAGGACAAACATTTGTGTGCATGAACATGTCTGATTGTCTTGATCTAGGTGTTTTCTCTATGTCATAAATATGAATTTACAAAAAAAAAAATGTATTAACTTATGCTTATCAGTTATTTAGTAACCATAACACAAGTTCGCTTACTTTGGAGCTACATAGCTTCGACGAGCTCGGTGACGCAGTCGTGAATAACGACTTTGTGTAGCGACTTTGACACAAACGCGCGTGGGTTCGATTCCAACACAAGGCAAAAATTTGTATGCATGAACATGTCTGTTTGTATTGGTCTGTATATTTTAAGAGAGGTAGGGCGCATCAAAGCAGTCCATCTGGGGAAGCACCTCCACCTCACACAAAACCACAGCCAAATTCCTACTCCCTAGGTTAGTTGTGTTCCTGCGTGTGAGTGAGTCCATCAGTAAGCTCCTAAGGAGTTGCTATGTTCGCAGCAGAGGAGGCATCGCGCGAGTGATACTTAATGTATTACAAGCATTGATAGGCTACGATAACCGCTTTACATCAGGTGGGCCGTCTGCTTGTTTGGCTTACGACGTGGTAAACAAAAAAAAAGTGGCGCGCTGTGTAACTTATCCGACAATATTATTATATCATTATTATTCAATAAATAAAGTCGAAGTGATTTTTTGTAATGTCAAAATAATGACTATTTAATAAATGTTTATGAGTATAGCCAGGCCGTTCATAAGTTCTGTTACAAATGAATATGCATATATTATTTTATGAAGTAATGTAATCTTAATAAAACTTGTATACATATTTATGAAAATCTCAGGAAAAAAATGATCCTATTCGTAATGGCGACATTTGGCATTAATACAGGCCTTTTATCTGTCTGGCCACGAATCTATGGGCAATTTAGCCACTACTTGCTCCAGAGATTTCTTAAGAGACACAATGTCGGCGTGTCGTTTCGAGCTGGTCATGCCCTCTAATACTGACCTTAATTTGGCATAATTCTAAAGGGTTAAGATTTGGACTAGACTAGGGCCAGTCTTCATCTCTTATAAAACGCGTAACGTCGGTTTCAAGCCATGCTTGGGTAGTGCGTCCCATGTAACCAGGTGCAGAGCCTTGCTGGAAAGTCCACGGTACATTTTTAAAAAGTGTATTGCTGAGAGGTTTACCACTCGATCCAAGACAGTCTCTTGATATACTTTGGCGGAAGTCTTCTTCACTCCTTTATACAAAAATGAAGCTTTGATAGGATTTAGAAAGAAGTACGGTGCAGGAAAGCAGTCTGTATTGCAAGCTTTTATAAGTTACGGTAACAGCTTTATAGGTTGTGTGCTTGTATGCCTCCCGACGAGGTATAAAAACAAATTGGAACAGAGATGGAACCGCGCGAGTGAAACTTAATGTATTGCAAACGCCCATAGGCAATTGTAGCCACGTTCCGAAGTTGTAAAAAAAATAAGCTCCTGAGGAGTTGCTGTGTTAGAAGCTATGGAAGCAACGCACGGTAGGTGTGTTAATAGATTACGATGGCGACTTTAGATCAGGTGGGCCGTATGCTAGTTTGTTTCGCGACGTAAAACAAGTTATTGGCTCGAATGGTAATTTGAATATTTTCACGCTTTCACTTATTGTGCGCTGACGTAGGCTGTTTATTAGAGTTCCGTACTCAAAATGAATAGAAATGGAATCCTCAAATGATCGCAATCTATGCAAAACTTGTATGGTAAACACTTTTTTAGTAAATAATATCTGTAATATTATCATACGTATATACAAACTATATAATCACACACCGATGAGCACAGTGGTTACTAACGCTACTTTGATTTCAACATAGGTTTGATTCCCACACATGACAAACTTTTATGTGCAATCTGTTTGTCTTGGCCTGGGTATTTCCTATGTGTCTATGTGTATTTACACATAAAAGAGTGTATTTACGTATCTTAATTAGTTATCTAGTACACATAACACAAGCTTCCCGTAGCCTACGAACGCTTGCAATACATTAAGTATCACTAGCGCGATGGCACCTCCTTGTGAGCTTACTGGTGACCTCATTCACGCGCAGAAGCACAACAACCCTATTGGGAATTGATATTTGACTGCAGTTTTCTGTGAAGCGGTGGTACTTCCCCAGGCGGGCTGCTTTGATGCGTACAGAGGTAGTTATTGTTTCCAACGCATTGTTCGAATGCTTATCACAAATGTATCGCCCTTACATTCTGCTGTAGACATGTAGACTATGAAAGTTTAAAAACTGGGTCAAAGATTCGTTTAGTTATTATGTAAGGTGAAATAATATGCAGATATTGAATAATGTGAGATTTATACGCATCCTTGACACCGAATCAGGTCTCGGTCACACAATGTTTATAAGCTCGATGGCGCAGTCGTGAATGACGCGACTTTGATACCAACTCTCGTCGATTCGATTCCCACACAGGACAAACATTTGTGTGCATAAACATGTCTGCTTGCAAGCAAGCTTGCGCATTCTCAACTGGTTTTATATCGAGGTCCGTTAACTGCAATGATTGTCAAACTTTTTGATAAAGAAAAAACTAACGATTGAAGTCTATCAGTCCATAAACATAATTATGCGTTCGATTCACTCTTAACCTTGGTTTGGGTAAGATTTTCACCCGGTTTCATTTTACAACATTCTTAATTTAATTTATGAGTGTTTACATTACCCATCTCTTCTTCTTCTTAGCGTCATCTCGTTTTCTAATCCATTATGGTGGGGTCCGTACCTAAGTCTAAGGATTTGACGAAGATACTAATTTCGACATGGAGCGACTGCCGTCATACCTCCACAATATAGAGTAAAACCACACCTTTTTTTAGGTTAGGTCACACGTCTAACGAAACAGAATTTCTTGGACTATCGTACACAAACATGACAATTTATATTACGTAAAAAATTTTACACTTCAGAACTATTACAATTATTTTACATTAAAAAGTTTATCTCAGAAAAATCGACTTTCATCCATAATTTCAACGACTCACCATCATCATCGCCAATCTCTAAAACTCAAACACACCGCGCCGCTTAAACCAAACAGCGATGTTAATAAACTACGTTGAACGAAACGCGTAAACGCCAACAATTTCATGGCGCTTACAAAGATTTGGTCGCGAGAAAATAATGCCCTATGAACGATCTAGCGCTTCATATTTTGTTTAATTAGAGGTAGCTAATGTTTTAGCGCTACAGCGAACTTAAGTTCTAATTCTCATCAAAATCTTACTGTCAGGGTCACGCGCCCTGACGGTCTGACATCCTGACGCGAGTTTAGCATTTTTTACTCATCCCAAAAAGTGCACAACGCCGCTAAAGAAGTTTTCACTTCGAAAAATCTTACGGTCAGGGTCACGTGTCCTGATGCGAGTTTAGCATTTTTTACTCATCCCAAAAAATGCGCAATGCCGCTATAGAAGTTTTCACTTCAAAAAATTCAAACAATGAAACAAACAAACTCTACCGCTTCATATATTAGTATAAATAAATTGACAATTTGAGAAAAAAGTTCGACAATGATCAGTTCCGAAATAATTGTAGATTAAGAAATGAAAACTATGTAAAATTAATAAAATACAATAAGATTCCGCGAGATCGATGGTGTCGTTGCGCGTGTTCGGTTAGACGCCTTCTTTGTCTTGCCTCCCGCTAAATTTCCTCCAGCTGTCGGACTGGCAATGCCGCACTGCGGCCTCGTTTGCCCTTCTGTTCGAGGTACAGTCTGACCACAATTTGTCTCCGGTCCGGCCGAAAAAAATTTAAGGCATGTCTGGCAAATAAAGGCAATGCCAAATAAAGCACTTTCATTTTCAACTTTGTCTTTAATAGTGCTTTAAAACAGCCGCCGAAATCCGGCAACTGTGAATCAAGTAAACTATATTGCTACATTAAGCGACCAGTTATTTTAATATTTCTCGAACACGCTAGGAAATGATGCCATAAATTTCAAAAAAGAAAACAACATCTTTCTAATTTCCATGTCGAAGATTCTAAAACAAGTTCGATATTTGATATGCCTCGGAAACGAGAGTCAATTTCGTAATAATGCCGGCATAAAAACGGGATTTTATTCAATCAATGCAGATAATAGAGGCCCAATGACACATATTTAGTAAGCTAGGTATAGCAGACGCTATACCGTATTCATTTGAGCTTGAAACAAAATGTAAACAAATCATAAAAAAAATGCAAGGTTTGGTATAAAACAATATAGAATTACATGACATAAGTATATAATTAAGAAAACATAGCAATGAAAATACGATTAAATGCATAACTTTTGAGTTGATATAGTTATATATGTATAATTGTATTAAATAAATACATATTGTCGGATAAATAACACAACGCCATTTAGCCCCAAAGTAAGCGAAGCTTGTGTTATGGGTACTAGACAACTGATAAACATACGTAAACACATTTTTTTTAATACATACTTAATTTAAGTACATAGAAAATACCCAGTACAAGACAAACAGACATGTTTATGCACACAAATGTTTGTACTGTGTGGGTATCGAACCCACGAGCGTTGGTGTCAAAGTAGCGTAACAGCGCGTTACACCACTGCGCCACCGAGCTGATCAATCTCGATCGTTGTATAGTGTAAGTATTATGTGTACTTGTCTATTTGTGAGTAACCTGGACACTCACGACACAGGGAATCCTAGTGTGGGATCCAGAGCAATCCAAATATCGTTTTACTTTTGTATTCTCTAAGTTATCTTAGAGTTAATAGATTTAAGCTATACATTTATGTTGTGATACTTCCTGGTTAAAAAAATAAAGATTATAAAAAAGATTATTTTCAGAGTCGTTTTTATCATGAAATAAACTTTCAGCAAACAATTATTATATTTCTTTTCCTTAGTGTTATCTCGTTTCCTAATCCATTAGGACCGGCGGGGTCCGCTACCTAAGCCTAAGGATTTGGCAAAGATATTGACTTTTACATGACGCGACTGCCGTCAGACCGCCCCGCCGCCGCGATCCAGTGGGTAAACGAAACCTTTGTTTCTATGAAATTATATTTAGTTTCGTAGTAAGGTCTTGTAAGGTCACACGTAGTTCTAAATATAATTTCAACAACAGCAAAACAATAATATGGTGAAATGTTTGAAGTTGCTTGCGATTGTAGATTTCCGATAACAATTTCCGATGGTTTTATATTATCTATCTATTACATCACGTCAAATCCCTTGCGGGGTAGGCAGGGAGAACCGAGCGCCATAAGACGCGCTCCTTACGCACTTCACTCGCTGCTGTAACACTGATAACTCTTTTCATGCACGCTCGCACTCTTTGGTCATGATAGGTTAGTCTTGATATTCCTCGGCTCCTACATCCCTCAACTTTGCATTGTATATCTGTTTTGTCATTCTTTCGTCCTGCATTTTCTACATCTCCGAACCAAAGGAGCATGCCTCTTCTTTTCTTAACACCGACACTCTTTCAGACCAACTCTCTTTCTTACGTTATCATTACAAACACGGTCAGCAAGCGTTACGCCACAAATTTTGCGCAATGCTCTCATCTCGACCGCGTTTATTCGACTTTCACTCTCTCTCTGCTAGCTTTTACTTCCATAAATTAGCACCGTGTTGTGTACAGCGAGCTCTGCCTTCTGGCGTAGATTTCGAGTGCCATGAAGTTTACCCAACGCTCCATTCACGCTGTTCCCTGCACTCACTCGTCTCTCCACATCAGCGGTGTAGCTTCCATCGCTGCTGAAAGCGCTTCCAAGATATACAATCTCGTCGACTTGCTCCAACACTACATCATTAACCGTAATCCTAGTGTTCGTTCTGGTTGCCTCTCTTTCAAATACCATTATCTTGATTTTCTTCGCATTCAATTGCAAGGCTTTCTTCATTCAATCATCTTTCATTGCTGTAACTAGTATTTGCAGTTCGGGTGATAATTCTGCTATTAATAATATAATAATATATCATTTTTATTATAATAATAAAAAAAAAAATAATGCTATATGCAGACGACGCACTATTAATAGTGCGTCGTCTGCATATAGTAAACAGTTGACCACTGACCGGTTTTACACATATAATTTGTCTATAAATTTGAATATTCTATATATATCTTTTCTATCTGATTTTCATAATTATTGGCATATAAAACTTATAAAAGACATAATAATGTTGTAAATTTCAAAGGTTGAACGCATTATAGTTCTCAATGAAGACGAATAGTTAATACATACGAATTATGAAAAAATAACAACTTTTGCATTTATCCGGATTATATTTGTTATTATTACTTTTGTCACAGAGGTGTTTTCTGTTGTCGTTTAATGTTACTATTTCTATCATTGTATTTTTTTTTTGTTAAATATTGTAGAGTTTCTGTCATCTGAACGTTGTTCTGGTTAAAAAGAGTGAACGTAGATCAAGTAGCTCTTGCGATTTTATTTACCCTACCTCTCTAAAAACATTTACACCAAAACAAACACACATATTTATGCACACAAATGTTCTGTGTGGGAAACGAAATGTTGGTGTTAGTGTCAACGTGCGCGTTACTAACTAGCACTGCGCTGCCGAATTCGTTAATAAACCGCTGCAAAGCGTCTATTTAGAGTTCCGTACTGCTTTCTCATTATGTTAGATCGTTTTTGTGTATATCTTCTTTTTCTTCTCATCCATAGTGATCCGCTACCGAAGTCTAAGGATTTGGCGAAGATTGCTGATTTTTAGATAGATCTACTGCGTCAGGCATCCACAACTCAGAGGAGAATCAGTCCTTTCTTAGATTAGGTCACACATCTTTCTACTTATAATTACGGACGTGATGATGTTTTCTTTCACCGCCAAACCGTCGTGAAAGAAAGAAAGATAATCATTTATTTGTACACAACACTGCACAAGAATGCACACAACTCTTTGTAATTACAACAGACAGAAAACAATATGCTTAGGGCAAAAACATAATAAACTTAGCATAAACACAGCAAACAATCTTATGCGATGCACCAAATCGATCTGGACTCAGTATGTTGTCGAAGCCTGTGTAGCAGATCCGATTTTCAGTCCAGACCAATCTGTTGTGACATTGCGGACGAAACAATCAATCACTGTGCACTAAAACAAGCACTACAATTATTCAAAATACGATAAACACAGAAACAAATACAGTCTCATACAATATTTTGGAACTAGTCAAAGTTCATATTTTGAGTGCAAAGGAAACATACTCAAACCTAAGAGTCTGAAAGACTACAAAAAATAATTAATAGATTCAGGCGTTACTTTGCGAAAGTTAAATTTACAGGCAATTCAGTCTAAATTACTTTGTGTGCTTCCGTTCCCGATTAGTTCGTGCGAACTACTGCCGGCCGGCACCCACCCACTATCATTAGTAGATGCGTGTCGCCGCTGCCATGGCAGCTCCGGTCGTCTCTGCGAGTTTTCACCATCTGAAATGTGAACCGCATGCACCCGCCACCGTTGCTGCCCTAGCTGCTTTGGTTACGTTCGGTACGAAATGTTTCGCAGCATGTTATTCTAACGACTAACAACTACCGCGCCTGAGGATGCTTCGTGGAGAGGCTTTGTATATAAAAAAAGTGGTACATGCCAGTATTTGAACCGGGGCTCATTGGGTCAATCAGACGGTTCTTTATCCACTCTACTATCACTGCATCGTTTCTGAATATGTATAATGTTCTTGAAGTGATAACTTCTTATGGGAGGGTAAACCGCTTCGTTCCGTAACTCGTTACGGCGCCAGTCTGTCTGGCTTCCCTTTCTCTCACGCAAACAGCAGCGGTAGGCAAGCTCAAAAAATTTCGTTGCTTATACTACCACCTACCGCTTTCATATTTTTCAGATTCGCTACCATAAGCCAATTGTTACTTTTATAGGATTAAATAATGATACTAATAATGTACATACACAAAATTCTAATGTACATATTCAAGAATTGTAATTAAGAATAAAATATATTTTATAACCAATAACAGATTTTATTAACAAATAACCTTTCCTTACATTATCATATTAATATACATAAAATTTAAGTAATAACCTAAGCTTTTCTCAAGTTAAACAATGTCCATATTAAATAAGATTAGTTTAGGTTATCACTTCTGTCGGGCATCCCGAGACGCACACGTTTTTTTCTTTAGACTGGTTTAGACATAGAGCATAGTAATGACGTGTGAATACTGAACAATCTGACCTTTAAATTTTAATCTACATAATTATATAACTAGTCTAATGCTGTTAATTAAATATTGTTAATAATAAAAAAATATACCTACATCAAAGTCTTGTTTTTATACATTTTCAATTTTGTCGTGGTCGGGTTTTAGTTTCCCCTTTTTTTTTTGTCATCGATCTCTCCTGTCAACTTTGCTGACCTTTGATTTGTATACTAATTTTAGACATGCTCGATATAATTTAGTTAATATAGCGAATAAATACTTGCAATACATTAAGTATCCTGTCGTCCAACTCTGCTGCTTCTAATACAGCAATTCCTCAAGGCTTACTGGTGACCTCACTTAATTACATTAACACAACGGCACTCCAGGCAGTCGTCATTCCTGTACTTACTTCCCTAGACGGATTGCTTTGATTCGCCCCCACCTCTCTTAAAACACTCAGACTGTGACAAACAGACGTGGTGAGTGCATAATACACAAATTGTCTTGTGTGGAAATCGAACCCACGGGTGATGAGGTTAAAATACGAGTAGCTTATATTGTTAAGAATTTCACAGCCCGCCTTAACAAAAAATGTATAATAATGTATTTAAACGTAATCTTACCCAAAACTAATATATTAAATAGAAGCCCAATTGCTCCCATCCCCCCTCTACCGTGGCGCCAATTGTGGATTTAAACTATCCAGCAATGTTGATGCAATTTGAGCAAGTACTCATACATATACAAAAAATTGTATGAATATTACTCCTGTCATTTAGGAGGAGTACAATGACATACCTACGTACCCAAGAATCATATATATGTAAAGATTTGTAATGTCCACAGATACCATTTGATTATTTAAAATGTACATAGAGTGTAACAAAATTAACCACAGTAACTATCTATCTGTCTATAACTACACGCCAAATCCCTTGCGGGGTAAGCACAGAGAACCGAGCGCCACGTGGCTCGATACTTACATACCTCAATCGCTTCTTTAACATTCATTGCTGTTCTCATGCGCGCTCGCCGGTATCTAACACGATCAATTTGGTTATGGTAGGTTAGTCTTGGTTTTCCTCGACTCCTACATCCTTCCACTTTTGCGTTGTATATCTGTTTCGTAATACTTTCTTGCTCCAATCTTTTCACATGTCCGAACCTACGCATCATGTCTCCTCTTATTTTAACACCGACGCTCTCTTTTACACCACTTTGCTTCTAACATCATCATTGCGAATACGATCCACAAGGGTAACGCCATAAATTTTGCGCAACGCTTGCATTTCCACCGCGATTATCCCACTTTTATGCTCTCTCTGCCATATCCAGCGCTAGCTTCCATAAGTAAGCGTTGGGACAAGCACCGCATTGCGAGCTGTGCCTTTTGACTTAAGTTTTTACTGCCAAAAATTTTTCCCAACGAAAACGGAATAACAGAGTTTCAAAGAGAACTTTGTTAGGGATCTCTCTACCAAGTAATACATCTAAATGCTCTCGGAGAAGGGAACAGCGGTGTGCAGGAATCGTGAGCTGCAGCGAATGGGATATTATATAGTTATTTTGAAATAAGTGTCGTTTTATGGTTTGTTCCACTTAACTATAACAATGTAGTTACAAAATTGCATTTAGCTGAGTATGTATATAATTTTCTTGCGTGTTAATTACCTGTCGTAATGATCATTATTTTTAACTAACAACGAATTTAGTGGCTATGTCTGTTTGTTTGTTGTGTGTTTTTTAATGTCCCTTTTTGTCTGCTGTGTACTAAGATTTTTGAGAATACAATCTTTTCAGCATCTCTGCTTATTCGCGTTATCCTAATCTATTAGGATTGGTGGGGTCCACTACCTAAGCTAAGGATTTGACGATGATACAGATTTTTACATGGAGTAACTGTCGTCAGACCACCACTTCTTAATTATCAGTAGCTCTGCGGTGAAGGAATACATCGGGAGGAAACTAAGAAATTATATTTCGAAAGACGTGTGACTTTGCTTAAGAAAGGTCTGGTTTTCCCTCTGGGAGTGGAGATGTGACGGCAGTCGCTCCATGTATGTATGTATATCTTCACGCCAGGTCCCCTGCTACTTTCTGTCATTATGGTAAGTAAGCGTACGGGCTACCTGATGGTTACCAATTACAGTAACCGTGGTGCGTTGAAGCGGAGACAGTAGCAATATCAGGGGCATTGGTTGTGCATTTACGATCCTCTAAAGACCTCGCGTCCTTTTTTCAGAAGGGTGAATAACCTCATGCATGTTCTTTTTTCAGAAGGGTGAATAACCTCATGTTCCGTCTTGGAAAAACCTCGGCATGGAGTTCATTCCACAGCCTAACGGTTCTTCTAAAACCAGTTCGCCTGCGGTTATGTTAAAAATAAATATATATATATATACACATGAATTAATTTAACTTTAATTGTACCACTTGATATCACTATATGTTCTCATATCATTATATGTTGGTTCGGACATGTAGAAAGAATGCGGGACGAAAGAATGACGAAACAGTATACAATGCAAAAGTGGAAGAATGCAGGAGCCGAGGAAGGTCGAGACTAACCTACCATGACCAAATTGGTCGTGTTTTATCAGAAGGTGATGTCAGGAGCCCCAGGAGCCGGCGAGCGTGCATGAAAAGAGCTATGAATGTCACAGAAGCGAGTGAAGTATGTAAGGACCGCGTCTTATGGCGCTCGGTTCTCTCTGCCTTCACCGCAAGGGACTTGGCGTGAAGATATACATACATACATACATATCATTATATTTATTGTAATATGTATAAGATGATTTGGAAGAAAAGACCTATATTGGCAAGTTTCTTTTGGCATTTCTTCTTCGCCAATGGTCATTTTAAATGCTGGTAGATTAAAAAAGAGAAAAACTTAAAAAAATAATAAGATATAATATTGAAAATGTAAGATGTGTCTAAGTGCCCATGAGGATCTAAAGGCAAATTAATAATTTTTAATCTTTTATACTAATCTAAGTATTTTTTGGAGTAAGCAGGGGTACATTTATGGTATAATAATAATCATCTGTGTCTCCTTATAGCGAAACAGACATGCAATGCGAAAGTGAAAGGATGTAGGACCTGAGGAAGGCCATGACTCACCCACCATGACATGATTATGTTTTATCAATATATGATGTTAGAAGTTTTAGGAACCTGACGAGCGTGTATGAAAAGACGTATGGATGTTAAAGAAGCGAGCTAGATGTGTAAGGACCGCGTCTTTTGGCGCTCGATCGATGTTTATTGATCAAGAGGTGACATTTATACAGACAGACTCACTTTCGCATATATATATATATATATATGTGTGTGAATTAAGTAGAGTTGAATAGTACCTGGATTAAGAACGCGATATTTCAATGAACGATTTATTTCGAGTAAAGGAAATTCTCAGTTAGATTTTCAGTATCGTAACGCCAATATCTTTTTATGAAATTACCTTTAATATGTTTTTTTTTTTTGGGAGCTCGTGGCGTTTTGTTGTCTCATATATATTTAGTGAGATTTCATCGAGTGCTGTCTCCAGAGCATTTCTAATTGTAATTAAAACGAAATCTCATTATTTAACGAAAAAGCATGCATAAAAATGGTACGTTACTTTGTTGTTTTTTTATTATTAAATCAATCAAATCAATCTAGGTTGTTAAATATAAAATAAAGTAAAAATAAATAGGAAATAATTAATTTCAAGCGCAGATTCCATATTAATTAAATAATACTTCAAATTGTATAATCACCAGCTGAACCCCCTGACTCGCTCCGTGTTTATCCTAATATCCTGTAGAAATCCCTTTTTCTTTTTTTCTTTCATTTTGCTCACCTTCTAAGGGTCCTATCGTGATGTTGAGTAACTCATAATCTTCTTCAAGAACGAGGCTATTAAATATAAAAAGAATTTTTCAAATCCGACCGCCAGTTCCAGTGATTAGTGCGTTAGAACAAACAAACTTTGCCAATTTATATATTGGTGTAGATTATGTATTGTTATAATTATTCAAACACTCTATTTAACGTTTTTAAGTGCAATTTATATATTAAAAAACCGACAAATGAGAGGCCGACTCGCGCACCGAGGGTGCCGTAAAAAAATAATTTCGCAAAATATTTACGCAATTTTTTTTTATTTAACAACAAATTTATGATTTTCGGATTTTTTCCCTATACTTGTCCCACATTAAATTGTTTTCCAAATTTAATGATTCTAGGTCTACGTGAAGTAACCTAGAGGTTTTGATTTCCTTGCGAATGTCAAAATACGCGCATAAACGAGGCATCCGTATCTTTTGATTGCGTTAACTTAGAAATTTGATTTTTTCTCTGCTCGAAGGGAGTGCAGACCTGAATATTTGATATAAATTTCAGTTTGAAGCTCCACCCGTCCATGAGAAAAAGGGTCTTGATAGACGAACAGCAAAGTGATCCTATAAGGGTTCCCTTTTTCCGTTTGAGATACGGAACCCTAAAAACGGCCAATTGCGAGTCGGTGTTACACACCAAGAGTTCCGTACAGACTTGAACATTCACCAAAAATAATTAGGTAACATTACTTTATACCTACTATGTTAGTGGCAAATACCATACAACCCGCCTGATATGAAGCAGTTACAGCAGTGAGCAACTCATCATCAGTAAGTAATCCACGAAGTGAGAAAAGGTACCTTACTCATTTGTAAGAATGCTCAATGGAATTCGTCATTGATTTTGGTTTCCCATAGGGAGGGCTCTACCACAGTCAGGCTGTTGGCATTCCTAATCTTCTTCCTAGCTTTATACTGTCTCAATTAGAATTAGCCCCCTACCTTAACTAATATTAGTTTCAATAATGTGAAAGCGTTCAAATAATAATACGTGATTAAGAAACATATATTCTGCAATCACAGACAGATACTCCAATTATAGTTTATACGAGTAGTATACACGACGAGTCCGGTGGCCGAGTAGTTTGCAATAATCATTTTAACGTCAAGGTTTGCGGGTTCGATTCCCGCACAACACTTGTTTGCTTGAACGAGAATTATATGTATGTATTTACAAAGGAAATGTTTTACATAGGTTTATCAGTTGTCTTGTATCCATATCTGCGATTTCTTTGTTCAGGAACACCGTTCCTATATGAATTATATATGTTTGCCTGTCGGTTTTTTTCGAATATTTGAATTTTGACTTCAGATTCGGATTCAGCATAAAAAAAAATAGAATAGGAATGTTCAGGAACACCGTTCCTATCTCTTAAGGAACATGGTCAAAATGACCGACAAATTAAAAAAAAAAATAATTGTTATATAATTGACGAGTCAGGTGTTCCTCTGGCAATGCAAGCTTGCGCATTCTCAACTGGTTTTTTTATATATACAATGTCTGGAGGCATACATCCATACGGCCCACCTGATGTAAAGCAGTTACCGTAGCTTATTACCGTTTGTAATATATTAAGCATCAATCGCGCGATGCCGCCTCTGCTGCTTACACAGCAACTCCTTAGGAGCTTACTTCGATTAATTTGAGACTACGTGGCGCTAGGTAATTTATCAGGAAACATTTATATTTATTATTAATAGACGATTTGACACAATTATTTATATGAGACCCATACAAATCATTAAATACTCGGACTGCATTAACGTACCTCTCATTTAATTTGCAATGTTGTTCGTCTTGAGACGTAATCTGCACTTCCGTTTTCCGGCATACCAATTTTTGGACCAATGGGTATATAAGGTCAAATTATCAAGGCTTGCTGTTGAAATAGTTTTTTGAAAATATTATGTTTGCTAGCATACATAGATTACATACATTTCATCACGCCTGTCTCGCATTGGGGCAGGCAGAGACTATGGAACGCTGGTGCACCGATCGAACTATGTTTCTCCACATCAAATTAACCTCTTCATGCATGCTTCCGGTTTTGGGTGCTTATGATTTGCTTAATGTTTGTTCCCGTTAGACGTTATCCCGTTCCCTAAGTCCTAAGCATAAGGATTTCGCGCAGATACCGATTTTGATATGAAGCGACTGCCATCAGATCTCCACAGTCCACAGGGAAAACCTGACCTTTTTAAGGTTAGATCATACAGCTTTCGAAATAGAGTTTCTGGGACGTGCGGGTTTCCTTGCAATGTTTTCATTTAACGCCTAGAAAATGATAATTACTATATGTAACCAGCACATCGACCTTTACTCATCCCCCTGCAGGAATACGGGGTTTTAGAGCATGCTCCACCACGCTGCTCAAATGCGGATTGGCGGAAGCCAGTGTTCAAGCCGCCCGAGGGCCACTTGCTTAGCTTAATGACTGTCATCTATCGACAACAGCCGGGACCGACGGCTTTACATGCCTTCCGAAGCACGGAGAAACTCTAGATCCATCCATAGACAGACTGCGGTCAACGTTGCCTAACCTACGTGTTCGGTTAGAGTGACACGCGCAACGACGCCATCAATTACTATATGTATATAAATCCGATAACACGATTTTTGTGGTACACAGCAGGATTCATACCAAGGACGAGTAGGTTAGTTTTTTATCTTTTTTATACAACTTTGGAAGGCATACAAGCATACGGCCTAACTGATGTAAAAAAAGTTACTGTAGCCGATGAATGCTTGCAATACATTAAGTATCACTCGCGCTATGCCACCTCTGCTGTTAAAACAGCAACTCCTTAGGAGCCTAATAGTGACCTCACTCACATGCAGGAACACAACAACCCTCCAGGGTTTAATCTGCTGAGGTTTTCTGTGAGGTGGAGGTACTTCTCCAGACGGGCTCCGTTGATTTCGTCTCCTAAAACATCCAGACCGAGACAAACAGACATGTTCATGCACACAAATATTTGTCCTGTATAGGACTCGAATCCACGGGTCTTGGTTTCCAAATAGCGTTTCTGACCACTGCACCACCGAGTTTAGTCATAGTCGTTTTATACAAAGTCGGGAAGCAACTTGTTGCGAACTGTATACCGTAGTCTATTAGTCCACCGCCTCTGCCAACAGAGTAAATCCTCAAGGCTTACTAATAACCTCAACCATTAGCATGTAGCTTAATCTGATAGGAATACGACCCACTCTCTAATTTATTGAATTCCACTGTACCTCTTTATTGTACGTTGCATTCAATGCACTTAAATTTTGACGAGCTCGCTTGACACCAATGCTCGTGGGTTCAAGGCAAAAACATTTGTGTGCATGAACATGGCTATTTGTCTTGGTCAGAATGTTTTAAGAGAGATAAAGCAACCCGTCCGAGGAAGTACCTCCACCTAACAGAAAACCGCAGCCAAATAACAACTCCCTAGAGAGTTGTTGTGTTCCTGCGTGCGAGCGAGGTCACCAGTAAGCTACCAAGGAGTTGCTGTGTAAGCAGCAGATGACGCATCGCGCGAGTGATGCTTAATATATCGCAAGCGTTAATAGACTACGGTACCGGCTTTACACCAGGTGGGCCGTATGCTTGTATGCCTCCCAACGTGGTATAAAAAAATTATAATAATTGCAATGGCATTGGAGCGATCAAATTGCTCATGGATCACATTGGCCGTGAGGAAGTCACTTCTTGTGAACTATAAGGTGTTATAATTAATATAACATGATAATCAATCAATATGTTTAAATATACGTGGCAGGTAATAACGCTTGTAGGCCGTATTCGCTATGATGATGTTAGAAACTGACTTGGTCTGAAGGAGAGTGTCGAAGTTTTCTTTAAAAAGCATTTTTTGAAGTAAAACTTCTTTACGCACGCTTGACTAGTTGAGTAAGCTGGTGAATGCGTGACGAGAGCGTTACGAATAGTGTGATCGGGCGAGGCAAACGGAAGTTGAGAGGGAGATATAAGTTAGTTAAAATAAAAAGCGAGAGAGTTACGTTTCGTATATTACTATAGGGGCAAGAGCGAGAGGTGCGAGCACACATTTTCTTTTTCTCATAGCGAGTTAAGTTTCGTATATCTATGGCACAGTGCAGGCATATTGTCTGTATCACACTATAGAGCTAAAGCAGTTTTACTTCAGTCATGTAGTCTAAAGCACACTCGTTTTTTATTTTGCCATTGGGCCCTCGCGTGCACTTACATTTTTAAATCAAATCTTGTAGCCTAAGGATTTGGACAAGATACCGATATTGACATGAAGCATGATAACATTTATACATATATATAAATATATACCTTTAAAAGACCTTGTCAGAATAGAACAGACCTGTTTCTGGTAAATTATTATAGAATCGAACACAATGACCTTGTTTACGAATCTTGGCATATCTCCCATTTTTCCAAATCATACCTTCTTAGATTAAGAGATTATATAGTCTTGACTTCGGGGCACTGAATATACATTACAAGTTTTTATTAAGCTTATCGTTTTGTTCGAAACAAATATGGCGATATATATTTCGCTAGCACTTTTCGTACTCAAGCGATCTTAGTGGAGTTTTGCGCACACTTTTCAATCTAAATACAATAAATATTTGTATCAAATTTGGCGTCCAACACAAAATGGCAGAGCACCTTTTCCTTTACAATCCCCTAGAATTGTGTGTCAAATAAAAGAGAAATAGACGGAAGTAAAATGTAATATCTAGAACAAAATGGCAGATAATGTGTGTGTATACCACCATTAGTACATTTGATTGCCGCTCAGGTTCTCTAAAAATAATTGCTTAAATTAATGATCTGGATATTAAATTATTTTCATCTACTATTTTTTTTAAAGGTAAGACTAAATAAAAATAAATTACAATAAACGATGAATTAATTTTACAAAGAAGTGAAAGCTGAGCGCCCTGAGTTTTGCTTTAGTCACGTTTCTTCATACAACATATGGGTCCACCCTATGTAAATTGGTGGCCGTAGCTTATTAACACTTGTATACGGAGCACAGAACACGCGTTGTCTTCCCCGCTGCAAACACACATACTCCGCAAGAGCTCACTGGTATAGAAATCTTGCAGTAATGCGCGGCACGACTACTAAAATGTTCTCTATGTAATAATGGGGTTGTAAACTGGCGGACACTGAAACGACTAACCTAAATGACGAATCTAAGGGGTTGAAGTGCATTGCTTTTAAGAACGTCCATTGCGCTCCTTCCAATTCCAAAAAAGAATAATATATTGTTATATTTATCGTAACTGTTCATAAATATCATTAAATAAGTAGTTTTTCTTTTATACATAGTCGGGAGGTATACAAGCATACGACCTACCTGATCTAAAGCGATTAAGTATCGCTCACGCGATGCCACCTCTGCTGCTAACACAGCAACTCCTTATAAGCTTACTGGTGACCTCACTCACACGCAGGAACACAACAACCCTCTAGAGAGTTGTTATTTGGCTATGATCTTCTGTGAGCTAGAGGTACTTTCCTAGACGGGTGCTTTGATGCGCCCTACTTCTCTTAAAAACACCAAAAGCAAGACAAACAGTGATGTTCATGCACACAAATGTTTGTTCTGTGTGGGAATCGAACCCACGAGCATTGGTGTCAAATTAATGTAACAGCGCATTTTTTATACCACTAAGGTGGCAAACAAGCATACGGCCTGCCTGATGGTAAAAAGTCACTGTCACTGTCACAGTCTATGGACTTTTGCAACACCAGGGGTGTCACTCATGCGTTGACGACCCTCTAAAAACCTATTCACGCATTTCTTGAAGAAACCCATGCTGTAGTCCCTTGAAAAAACCTCGACTGGGAGCTTGAGAGTTCTCAGAAGAAAACTTCTCTGGAACCCCACAGTACGCGACCATTGCGGTTTCAGCGTGTGAGGGTGAACTCCCCGCTGTCAACGCGTTTCACCACTTCGCCACCGAGCTCTGAAAATTAGTTATGTAAAAATGTAAACGTAGCATCCATAATACCGTCCGTCTTGTTGAAGTGAAAAAAATATCAATGTGGTTACAACAAGATAAGAATTCTCCAAAAATTGTTAAAAATAATACGTATTATTTGTCCGAATTTTTAATTCTCTATCGTGTTTAAGTCTAGGTATTGTCATTTTCTTTGTCCGCCAGTTTAATTATCAGTGACGTAAAATGTTTGGCAGAGTGTACGATTTTCAGTTAGTCTGCTTTCTCCTTGTATATAGGTGACTTGATTGTATATACGAAAAGAAGCGCATTAGTTACTGTGAATTCTGTAATCCTATATTCAAGCTACATTTAAATTTATGCCACGAAACGATCTCTTATAATTAGCCTTCAGTTTCTTTTATGTATATTTCGGATTATTTTTATAAGAAATTTATTTTTTTAAGTGTGAAATAAAAAAAGTGAACTTTCTACCATGTTGCTTGAATTGAGACGCGCAGCGGGGAAACAGTTTGTACGAAATCTAAGCTTTTCTCTATTATTTGATGGTGTCTTTCATATGTCACATGATGTGCTTTGATGGTTAGAAAGAAGAAATAACCAGTTGAGAATGCGCAAGCTTGCATTGCCAGAGGAACACCTGGCTCGTCAATTATATAACAATTCAATTTTTCGTTTTTTTTTTGTCGGCTATTTTGACCATGTTTCTTAAGAGATCGGAACGGTGTTCCTGAACATTCCTATTCTACTTTTTTATGCTGAATCCGAATTTGAAGTCAAAATTCGAATATTCGAAAAAAAGCGACAGACCACGCACACACAGACACGCCACACATATAGACAAACATATAGATTTCATATAGGAACGGTGTTCCTGAACCATATTTAGACAAAATAACTAATATAAAACATGAGTACAAGTACTCGTATTAGTGACGTCGAATTTGACCCACTTCATGTATTCAGTTCACATTCCTAATTTCCCAATTTCTTCTTCTTCAGGTAATCATTTTAGTGTATTCTTTTACTGAGTGATTTAATTAATTAAAACATGAACAGAGAAACGGTTAATAGCTTTTAACTTTTATCGATATTTCGACTGATCGCTCCAGAGCCGTGACCATTTTCATTTTTTTTATATTTGATGAAGATAAAGATAATAATTCTCTCTTTGTCAACGGATCCTAGCCCACTAAGACACGTCTTACTTTTTCTTAAATATAATCGTATTTTATCTTATTCAATTCTCTTATATTATTACTTTTCTTTTTTAATCTGCTAACATTTCGGAAATAAGTATTGGCCAAGAATGCCAATATAGGTAAGTGTCGTTCGGCATTTTTGCTAAACCATGTGGGAATATTATAAAGATTATTTTAAAAAACGCAACTCCTGTTAAAGTGCCCGCGAGCGCCCAATGCGCGCAAATAAAGAGTATTTTTTTTTTATCTACCTTATGATATAGGTCAATTCTCGTGCTGAAAGGTTCAGTTCAAACTCTTACCTTTATTACCTGAACGACTAAAGTCTGATGACAGCAGTAGCCTTTATTTGACATTGACTATTTTCAGTTTATTATTCCGCCCTGCGGCTGAATTCAATGACAGTCATAATAGCATTAATTTAGTATTGCTACTTGTGCTTTACAATGATCATCATTTGAGGTCGTTCTCTTCATGTGCGACTTAATTCAATGATAGCAGTCTTTATTAAATAATAGTAGTCTTTATTTAATATAGCTACTTCTACTTTTAAAACATCTGTTGTCATTATTCCACCATACGGCTGAACTTAATGAAAATCATAGTGATATTAGATCAGTACTGCAACTTTGGCATTAAAATAATCTGGGGCCATTCTTCTGAATAATTTTTATTATTTTTGTATCTAGTTTATAAAGATAGACAGCAATTCCCATGCTGAGCAATTCAGTCCAATTACTTGCCTTTTTTTCACTGGACGGCTAAATTTAATAATAGCAATAGAATTTATTTGATATTCATATTTTTATTCTAACTTTAGATTCTATTATTCTTTAGATTCTAGATGTTTAGACCATAGTATGGCTGAAATCAATGATAGCAATATCTGAGGCTGAATTTAATGAGAGCCATAATGACGTTGGTCTTATATACTAATTTTATTTTAAAGAGAACTGGTGTCATCCTGATTAGCGATTCAATTCAATGATAACAGAAGTTTGTATCTTTTTTCCACAATTTTGTTTTCTTTTTCACAAAATAGAGTTATGGTAGTTTTGATAAAAGAGTAATAAATAGAATTAAAGAAAAAACTGGCATCTTAGTTCTGAAGGAAAATGATGATTCTACATTAATTTACACAGGTATATTATTTGATTTACCTACATTATACTTGAGTAAGAAAATTACATAAACAAAAGAAAATTACAAAACAAAATATACAAGCTATAATATATAATTATCCCAAATAGACCATGGAGAACAAGCAGGAATACGGATTCTACTCGTGTGTCCAGAAGCGATGACCAATAAGTATAAACCTTCTTGAATACAGATTTTTAAGTCCCTTAAATAAAAGTTTTCACAAGGCATTTTAAAATCAATCAAAACTGTAACCCTTGTGCGACCCCTTTAAATGCTCTTAAAATGAGCTAGTAACGGCGTACAATGATCATCATTTGAGGTCGTTCTCTTCATGTGCGACTTAATTCAATGATAGCAGTCTTTATTAAATAATAGTAGTCTTTATTTAATATAGCTACTTCTACTTTTAAAACATCTGTTGTCATTATTCCACCATACGGCTGAACTTAATGAAAATCATAGTGATATTAGATCAGTACTGCAACTTTGGCATTAAAATAATCTGGGGCCATTCTTCTGAATAATTTTTATTATTTTTGTATCTAGTTTATAAAGATAGACAGCAATTCCCATGCTGAGCAATTCAGTCCAATTACTTGCCTTTTTTTCACTGGACGGCTAAATTTAATAATAGCAATAGAATTTATTTGATATTCATATTTTTATTCTAACTTTAGATTCTATTATTCTTTAGATTCTAGATGTTTAGACCATAGTATGGCTGAAATCAATGATAGCAATATCTGAGGCTGAATTTAATGAGAGCCATAATGACGTTGGTCTTATATACTAATTTTATTTTAAAGAGAACTGGTGTCATCCTGATTAGCGATTCAATTCAATGATAACAGAAGTTTGTATCTTTTTTCCACAATTTTGTTTTCTTTTTCACAAAATAGAGTTATGGTAGTTTTGATAAAAGAGTAATAAATAGAATTAAAGAAAAAACTGGCATCTTAGTTCTGAAGGAAAATGATGATTCTACATTAATTTACACAGGTATATTATTTGATTTACCTACATTATACTTGAGTAAGAAAATTACATAAACAAAAGAAAATTACAAAACAAAATATACAAGCTATAATATATAATTATCCCAAATAGACCATGGAGAACAAGCAGGAATACGGATTCTACTCGTGTGTCCAGAAGCGATGACCAATAAGTATAAACCTTCTTGAATACAGATTTTTAAGTCCCTTAAATAAAAGTTTTCACAAGGCATTTTAAAATCAATCAAAACTGTAACCCTTGTGCGACCCCTTTAAATGCTCTTAAAATGAGCTAGTAACGGCGTAGTTACGTCTTTTAATTGGCTATTTTTTTTTTCGCCCATAAATATGTAGACCCACCAAAGAAGGACTAACCCATGCCCGGGTATAACGCATTATACGCCAAATAGTTCACTCGGATTGTGCTAAACTATATGAATGGGTAAGAAAAGAGAGTTGTGTGCGGTGGGCCAAGCGGCCCAAAAATAAAACTGTTTTCCCGCTACTTTCATCAAGAACATATCAAAGACGTCTTCAGAAAAGACCGCAATGTTGTTGGTTGACTGTTCTATGTAAAGCAGCTTCCGATGTACATGCACGTACAGAAAAACAGATGGCGTTATGGTCAATCAGTCGCCATTTTTGAGACTTGTTACAACGGGGCATTGTATGTAATTTTCCCTCCTCTGCTGGTTATTAAATGTTTTGTCCTATGGTATAAAAAACACTGCACGCAGCTGCGGCAAAGTAATTCAAGCTTTATGCACCTCGTACTAAATCATTTGTTTCTTTGTTTCAGGTCTGTTCATTCTACTGATGCTTGGTTTCTTCGCTTTAACAGCAGGAGCATTCATACTGTTTCTCCATCCATACGATTTCTTATTCAAACTGGTGAGTCTCATTGCACTAGTTACTACTTAGCGTGGTAAACGAACTTACGAACGTGATTTGAAACGAAGGTTTTTTAATACTACGAAGGATAGCAAACAAGCACACGGTCCGCCCGATGTAAAGCGGTTACCGTAGCCTATAACCGCTAGCAACACAAAGAATGTCGCTAGCGCGTTGCCACCCCCGCTGTCAACACTCATGTTCTGGCGACCTCACCCACTCGCAGGAACACAACATCCCTCCATGGAGTTGTTATTCGGCTGCCGGCTTCTGTGAAGTGGAGGTACTTCCCCAGTCGGGCTAACGTCGTGCCCTAACTCTCTTTCAAGTCTGCGATTAGTTCCTAATTCTTAATTTTCCACGTGTGAAAATTTGCAAATTATTATTGGGACGAAATTTTGTTTATGAAAAGTCATACCAATTCTTAATTTTCCGAATGCCTCATTTTTCTAATTATACATAGTATCTATGAATTCAGTTTTTTTTTTATACAACGTCGGTAGTCATGCATGCATACGGTCCACCTGATGTAAAGCAGTTACCGTAGCCTATTAACGCGTGTAATATATTGAGTATCACTCGCGCGATGCCTCCTCTGGTGCTTACATACCAACTCCTTAGGAGCTTATTGGTGACCTCACTCACACACAGGAATACAACAACCCTCTAAGGAGTTGTTATTTGGCTGCGGTTTTCTGTAAGGTGGAGGTACTTCCCCAGACAGGCTGCTTTGATGCGTCCTACCTCTCTTAAAACATCCAGACCAAGACAAACAGACATATTCATGCACACAAATGTTTGTCTTTGCAGTTAGACATATTTGAGAAATTCTATCTATCTCTATCTATAACTTCACGCCAAATCCCTTGCGGGGTAGGCCGAGAGAATCGAGCGCCACGTGACTCGATCCTTACATATCTCCCTCGCTTCTTTAACATTCATTGCTCTTCTCAAGCACGCCCACCGGTTTCTAGGGCTCCTGACATCACGTTATGATAGAACACGACCAATTTGGTCATGGCCTTCCTCGGCTCCTACATCCTTCCACTTTTGCATTGTATATCTGCATATTTGAGAAATTCACAACAATTATGCAGCAGTTGATTTATGTCTATGACGTAACCTACGTCTACTATCCTCGCCTATTTACTAAGAAACTCGTTATGTGGAACAGTCAATAGATAAAGTGTCAAGTATAAATGTTAAGTGTCAATTTAATATCTTTGACATTCCGCCTTATGTGTGTCCGGTGATATAAACTAAATATATATGGATTCTTCAAGTGCGGGAGTCGTCGATTTAAATTTTGTAAAAAGGCAAGAGAACTCTCAAGCTGTAGAATGAGCTCCCAGCCGAAGTTTTTCCGAGGGACTACAGCATGGTATTCTTCAAGAAACACGTGAAGTGGTTTTTTTCAGAGCATCGGCAACGCATGAGTGACACCCCTGGTGTTGCAAATGTCCATAGGCTACGGTGACTGTTTACCATCAGGCAGGCCGTATGCTTGATTGCCACCTTAGTGGTATAAAAAAGGGCAAATAAATTTGTACGTGGTGGCTACTATTTTCAATCAAGAAATAAAAATGGCACACAGATTTGGCGTTGTTCTAACAGAGGAGTACGCTGCAGTGCATCTGTAACACTGAACTCAGTAAGAAAAACAAAGTAGCACTTGCTGTGAATATATTGGAAAACCGTTGCCGCACAGAATAGAAGCCAGTGTCTGAATTATACGAAGAGTCCATGAAGGGTTTAGACAGCGATTCCGATTCAAGCGAAAACACGGAACCACCGCTACTCAGCTCAGCAAAAGACACATACTACTCCGCCCGAAAGGCTGTTTTCACATCTCCAAATTGAAGCAAAAGTGAATTTGTGGGACACCATACAGGTGCACTCCATGCCATATGAGTAAAATAATTTTCAATTAATAAACTATAGAATATTTCAACCTGTGGCATTTTTTAAAGTTTCGAATATGATAAAAACTAAAAACACCCATTTCTGGCACTTTCATTTCAAAAGTTCATAGATTTGTTTATTTCGTTAGTTACTTAAATAATATTGCAAGGGTAACTAATTATACAATCTTGTCATTCATAATTATAACTTACTCATATTTTTAATTAAGTGTATAATATATTTTTTAAGTGGTAAGTGAACTATTGTAGTTTACTTTTT
Source organism: Pyralis farinalis (assembly GCA_947507595.1). Lineage (NCBI taxonomy): Eukaryota > Metazoa > Arthropoda > Insecta > Lepidoptera > Pyralidae > Pyralis > Pyralis farinalis. The sequence goes on from OX382263.1 coordinate 9,169,678, forward strand.
ATAGTTTAGCAACCAAAACCAACATGATAACACAGTCTGCGTAACTATGTTTTTTTTTTTTTACTTCATGGCACTACATTCATTCATGAATGAACGTAGTGGCAAATAGTAAAGCGTAGTTCATTCGACGATTCCCAACACTATTTTTCTCAGGACGCCATATTTGTTTACATCTTTTGCCAAGTAAGGAAGTAAGACCAAATGGACTTTAGACTGTACTTCTCTCCTGGAATTCGTACTATCTATAATTATGAAAATGAGTCATTTGTAAAATTAAGAATTGGTATAATTAAGACTTCATAAATAAGATTTCGTCCCGATAATAATTTGCAAAATTTTACACGTGGAAAATAACTTCACCGCAACAGCTCTTTGTATCCTTACTAACTCGCAAAAACACAACTGTAAGGTCGAGGTACTTCCCCAGACGGGCTGCTTTGATGCGCCCTACAACGCTTAGAAACATTATGCTTTCACAAGAAAGGAAAGAGCTATGAATGAAAATAAAAAAGCGAGCGAGTCGCGTGAGGAGCGCGTCTTGTGGTGATCGATTGTCTCTGCCTACCCAGCAAGGGACCTGACGTGAAATACAGATATATAGATACTCTCCTCTAATTCTCTATCCTAAATGAAACCTTATGTTTTTTTTTTGACGTTATAACGTCTTATAAATCGATGAACGCCGACTGCATGCACGAAAAAGTGGCACGTTCCGCCTGAGCCGAGCCTGCAAGGGAGAGCGCGGAACAAGCGATAGAGAGGCACGACCGGCCTAAGCGTTCGGCTTGTGACGCATCTATCTCTCTTCCACTCCATCGGCCGGTGCGTCCGAGTAGAAGAGAGACAGCGGCAGCACACAACCTACACGTGAACACGTTTTGTCAACTGTTTAATGTTTTCTTATGACATTGTCACGTATAATAATCGTCCGTAAACCGACTTTATAGACAACCAATTTTTTACATATAACACTTTTTTTTGCAGAAAGTAGTCCTACAAGATGGCGGGGAAATATTCGAAATGTGGCGAAAACCGGAAGTGGATTTATATTGCCGGGTATACCTGTTCAATATCACGAATGCAGAAGAATATATGGCCGGTACTGACAAGAAGTTAAAGGTTAAAGAAGTTGGCCCTTTCGTCTACAAGTATGTATCTATTTATAAACACGAAGCGTTTTTGTAATGACAGTTAATAGAATTGGCGAGCTCGGTGGTTCAGTCGTGAATGACGCTACTTTGACACCAACGCTCGTGGGTTCAATTCCCACACCAGGCAAACATTTGTGTGCATGAACATGTCTGTTTGTCTTGGTCTGGATATTTTAAGAGAGGTAGGGCGCATCAAAACAGCCCGTCTGGGGAAGTACCTCCACCTGACAGAAAACCACAGCCTAATAACAACTCCCTTGTGGGTTGTTGTGTTCCGAGGGTGTGCGTGTGAGTGAGGTGACCAGTGAGCTCCCAAGGAGTTGCTGTGTAAGCAGCAGAGGAGGTATCGCGCGAGTGATACTTAATATAACGCAAGCGTTAATAGGCTACGGTACCCGCTTTACATCAGGTGGGCCGTATGCTTGAATGCCTCCCGATGTAGTATAAAAAAAAACTTCACACGTTTCTTTAACATTCATAGCTCTTTTCATGCACGCTCACCGGTTCTTAAGGCTCCTGATATCACCTTCTGATAAAACACGACCAATTTGGTCATGGTGGTTATTCTCGGACTTCCTCGGCTCCTACATCCTTCCACTTTCGCATTCGGTAATAAATAATAGACAACATTGGGTATTGAAATCTGTACAAGTGTTTGAATAAACAAGATGATTATCATTCGTTCACAGGGAAGCTCTTGAACACGATGTAATCTCGTTCAATGAGAACGGAACGCTATCTGCCATTCCGCGGCACCCTCTCACGTGGGTGGAAGAACTCTCGGAGGGGAACAAGGAGGACGACGTGCTGTATCTACCTCATATTGCACTACTTGTAAGTCTTAGTGTTACCTATATATATATATAGTTACGTGTTAGTTACACCATTTATAACGCAAGAACGGCTGGACCGATTTTTATAATATTTTTGTTTTTAGATTTGTCTTCGTCCAGAATAGGATAATAAGTATTAAAACATGGAAAAAAAAAACAAAAAAAAAAATATAAAGTGAATTCCATTTCACATACATTTATATGAAACTATTTTTTTGATATCTCTAGAACGAATTGGCATATTCGTTATATATATAGTTACACTATTTATAACTCTAGAACGACTCGAGAACAAAGATCATAAAATCGGTACACTAGTATATAAATAAATTATGATTGGTGGGGTCCGCTACGTAAGCTAAGGATTTGGCGAAGATACAGATATGACTGCCGTCAGACCTCCACAACCCAGAGGTAAAACCAGACCTTTCTTATGTTAGGTCACACGTTTTTCTCACGTTATACGCAGTGATAACCACAAATAAGATCGTTGGTGCAGTTGTTAATAACGCTGCTTTAACACCAGTTGGGTTCGATTCCCAGACAAGACATGCATTTGTGTGCATGAATACGTCTGTTTGTCTTGGTTTGGGTGTTTGTAAAAGTGGTTGGGCGCATTAAAGCGGGGGGTCTGGCGAACTATCTCCACTTCACAGACAACCGCAAACAAATAACAACTCCCTGGGTTGTTATGTTCCTAGCAGAAGGGGAATTGCGCGAGCGATTCTTAACAAGCTTCGGTAACCATTTTAAGTCAGGTGGGCCGTATGGTTGTATGACTCCCGACTTAGTATAAAAAAAGTATAATAATCTATCTATATATCTACACTTCCACGTCAAGTCTCTTGCGGTGTAGGCAGAGAGTACCGAGCGCCATAAGACAAGGAACTTACCTTTTTATACGATGCAATGTTTGGCTGTGGTTTTCTGTGAGGTGGAGGTACTTCCCCAGACCGGCTGCTTCGCTTTACTGGTAACCTCACTCATTCGCGGGAACACGGCAATCCTCCAGAGAGTTGTTATTTAGCTGCGGTTTTCAAAGAGGTGGAGGTACTTCCGCAACGCTGTTTTAAGGCGCTCTACCTCTCATAACTACTAATAGCATTTAAGTAATTTTAAAATATTTTGTAACTCCCTAATTTAGTCCCTAATTGAAACAATGAAATATGAAAATCTTTATTATTACTATAATACACACAATACACATTACAAGCAGTGGAATAAGTTAATATAGTTATTTCAGTGGTTATAGATAGACTTAATTTTAAATATAAGTAATATCTATTGGTTGCCTCACGAGGCAAGCCTGTACCGAGGCAACCTTTATTACAAGTTAACATGTAAACGTTTGCCTCACATAGAAAAGACTGTTTTACAAATCGATCGAGTAATTAATTGTTTATAAAGGGAATGAACGTGTTATATAAACTTACGTGTAAATACAGATATAGGCACTACAATGAGTCTGCACTCAAATGGGAAGGCTCAAAACCAATTCCAAATATATAGCTATATTAATTGTAGGCTATCTCCTACCCATCAGTTGTTATTATTTACTAAATGAATAACTAAATCCTTCGCAGACGGGCCTTGTGATTTCTTGTTCTGTGAAAATAGGTCTCTCAAAGGTCGACTGGTAGAGAATGTAATTGGCATTAAGGCCGCCTCATCATCATCCGAGAGTCAGACCCGGTCGCGTCCCACGCTCTCGCTTCGGAGCCGAGGGTCCGCTTTCCAACTTCTGCTTCTCCACTTCGCCCGGTCTTCGGCATCCATTACTTTGAGACCATTGACAAGCGTGCCATCCCTTACCACGTCGAGCCAGCACTTCTTGGACCTACCTCTTCCCCTGGCATTAATTCCATCTTTGGTAACTACAATGTTGTGTTCTATAAAGATTTTTTATATAAAAAAATATGACTTATGTTAGAAACAGAGTTGGTCTGAAAGAGATCGTCGGTGTTAAAATAAGAAGAGGCATGCTCCGTTGGTTCGAACATGTAGAAAGAATGCAGGATGAAGGAATTACGAAGCAGATATACAATGCAAAAGTGGAAGGATGTAGGAGCCGAGGAAGGCCAAGACTTATCTACCATGACCAAATTGGTCGTGTTCTATCAGAAGGTGATGTCAGGAATCCTAGAAACCGGCGAACGTGAATGAGAAGAGCAGAATGTTAAAGAAGCGAGTGAGATATGTAAGGATCGAGTCACGTGGCGCTCGGCTCTCTCTGCCTACCCCGCAAGGGATTTGACGTGAAGTTATAGATAGACAGATAGAATTCGAGAATTCCGCGTCGCTCGATGTCTGAAAACAGAACCCTAACGTCGTTTAGGAAATGGCCACTTCGTAAATGCCACACAATCTCGAAGTTTCGATGGATTTGCACATCAACCAGCAATGACGGCATATTGGGAAATATTCCATAAAACGACTCAAGTTTGGTACGGAAACAGTTCTTGCGAAAATAAGCACATTTCTGCATTGAGCAGTTTCATGTTTCCTATTTGGAAATCGCGGAAAACTAAACGACACAGCTGTTATTATTATCATCTTCTTCTTCTTCTTAAAACTGTCGTGTTTCTTAATCCATTATGATTGGCGGGGTCCGCCTAAGACTACAGAAGGAAAGAAACTGCCATGCAATTCTGTAAGAGCAAACATCCTTACATCCTCGGAAACATCGGCTGTTATATATATAGCCTTGAATACAAAATTGCAATTCCTAGTGTCGCTTTTCATGGCTGTGCGCCGCAAGGCTGCGTTTGGAATTGGAATTCTACAAGGCAAACAGCCTCGCGTACGATTACAGCCTTATAGAATACCAAATGAAAAGCCGTGATCGCAGTAGACGATGTCAAAGCTGTGACATCTGTGATCACAGCGACGCACACGGCCATTACGAGTCGCTTAGAGAATTGCATGGCTGATCACTTACAGTACGGTGAATTCTAGCGTGTGGGCCAAGGCTATTTTTAGGAACACCGTTCCTATCTCGAATATGGACAAAATGGCCAACAAATTAAAAAAAAAAGAATTGAATTATTATATAATTGACGAGCCAGGTATTCCTCTGGCAATGCAAGATTGCGCATTCTCAACTGGTTATTATAGTGTTAAATCTTAGGTATAATAAGGTTTTTTCTTTACTTTTGATCAGGCCATCCTTAGGTTAGGTTCCTGCACCGCCGAACATAGATATTGATAGTAACAAGTGATAATTATATATCTATCTATCTATCTATAACTTCACGCCAAATCCCTTGCGGGGTAGGCAGAGAGAACCGAGCGCCATGTGACTCGATCCTTACATATCTCACTCGCTTCTTTAACATTCATTGCTCTTTTCATGCACGCTCGCTGGTTTCTAGGGCTCCTGACATCACCTTCTGATAGAACACGACCAATTTGGTCATGGTAGGTAAGCCTTGGCCTTCCTCTGCTCCTACATCCTTCCACTTTTGCATTGTATATCTGCTTCGTCATTCTTTCATCTTGCATACTTTCTACATGTCCGAACCATCGGAGCATGCCTCTTCTTATTTTAACACCGACGCTCTCTTTCAGACCAACTCTGTTTCTAACATCATCATTGCGAATACGGTCTACAAGCCTTACGCCACAAATTTTGCGCAGCGCTCGCATTTCGACCGCGTTTATACTACTTTCATGCTCTTTCTGCCATACCCAGCTCTTCCATAAGTTAGCGTTGGGACCAACACTGCATTGTGTATAGCGAGTTGTGCCTTCTGGCTCAGGATTTTACTGCCAAGAAGTTTTCCCAGCGCTCAATTCACACTATTCCCAGCACTCACTCGTCTTTCCACATCTGCGGTGTACCTTTCATAATTATATATATGTACATAAATCTAAAAACATGAATGAGACTTAATGTTAGGATTCGAACTGGGAACCCCATTGACCACATGCTCGTATGCCTCCGACGTTGTATAAAAAAAAAAGGAAATACTACTGCTAATAAAAAAACGGTGCGCAGACGAAAACGATTCGAGAACTTTTCTGCCTCAACAACAGTCGGTTCTTCAAGCTACGTGTTCACCTTGCTGATCCTTAGAGCCACGTCGGTAACTCCAGTTCAGCCACGGAGGTGTTCAAGTCTGAATCTATCTCACAGAGAAACTCCGAGCACTGCTCTGTTCATCGCACGCTGTGCAACCTTCAGCTTTTGTATCAGGCCCATAGTAAGTGACCACGACGTTTCAGTGCCCTAAGTCAAAAGTGGCAACACACACTGGTTGAAGACTTTCGTCTTAAATCCCAAACCAACGCCCAAACGCCGAGATGGATTCGACGAGAAATCTTTTTCTCCAAGTTGGACGTACCTAGCTGTTTGTCCTAGGTATATACTATGTACTCATACATTTTGCGGCGTTTTTATACTAATCGATTATAAAAATACGAGTATGTAGCGTTATTATATAGTGGTACGGAAGACGAATGCGAATCCGACTTGCGCTTGGCCGATTTTTTGATCCACCTGATGTAATGCGGTTACCGTAGCCTATAAACGCTTGTAATGCTCCTCCTAAACTCAGCAACTCCATAGGAGTTTACTGATGACCTCTCTTACACGCACACAACACTATAACCCTCTAGAGAGTTGTTATTTGGGTGCGGTTTTCGGTGAGGTGGTGGTACTTCACCAGACGGGCTGCTTTTATGTGCCTATTACCTCTCTTAAAACACCCAGACCAAGACAAACAGACATGTTCATGCACACAAATGTTTGTCTTCTGTGGGAATCGAACACTTCTATAATAATTTACAACATTGATGTACGGTAGTGAAACATGGGTATGGTAGAAGAAGCATGAAAGCAGGGTGTTCGCCGTAGAAATGAGAGCGCTGAGGAGTATGTGTGGAGTGAGAATGGTTGATAGAATAAAAAATAGCACGATACGAGAACTTTGTGGAATGAAAGATGATGTAGTGACAAAAGTTGAAAAGGGTATGCTGAGATTGTTTGGTCATTTAGAAAGAATGAATGACAAAAGAGTTACGAAAGAAGTGTATCAAGTAAGAGTGAATGGTGATGTCTGGAGGGGCCGCCCTAGACGGACACATATAGATCAAATTGGTGATGTGTTGAAAAAGGGCCAAACCAAAAGTGCACAAAACCAAAGAGCATGCATGAAGAGATTGATGAGTGTAGAAGAAGCGAGAGCGGTATGTTTTGATCGGTGCACCTGGCGTTCTATAGTCTCTGCCTACCCCAATGGGAGACAGGCGTAATGGTATGTATGTTCTATAATAATTTAATATAAATATACTTCCCGTCATGAAACATAAATAGTTTGATTTTCTTTTCCCGTCACAAAGAATAAATTAAATCTATTGTAATATACTCGATTATTTATTACCGTAATTTTTTTACATGCCGGTATATTGATTTATGATTGTATTATGAATATACCGGTTTATTACCTTATTATTGCCTATATACTTAAAATTAATAATCATGTATTATGTATGAATGAGATCATATTACTCAAGTGTGTCCAAACGATAGGTGTTACTATATTTAGAATATGTTTTGACACAACGCAGATCAGAAATATATATGTTTAGTTTAAGGAGAGGCTTTATTGCCTGTCTATTTGTTTCTCTTTTTTATACTACGTCGGGAGGTATACAAGAATACGGCCCGCCTGATGTAAAGCGGGTACCGTTGCCTATTAACGCTTAGCGATATATTAAGTATCACTCGCGCGATGCCTCCTCTGCTGCTTACACAGCAACTCCTTGGGAGCTTACTGGTCACCTGACTCACACGCAGGAATACAACAACCCTCTACGGAGTTGTTATTTAGCTGCGGTTTTCTGTGAGGCGGAGATACTTCCCCAAACGGGCTGCTTTGATGCGCCCTACCTCTCTTAAAACATCCAGACCAAGACAAACAGACATGTTTATACACACAAATGTATGTCGTGTGTGGGAATCGAACCTGCGAGCGTTGGTGTCAAAGTCGTGTCTTTCACGACTGAGCCACCGAGCTAGTCGTTGGTGTAGTTGTAGTTTCATTAAAACAAATCCGGATTTTCAGAGTTTCAGAATTTTATTTTATGTTGGTCATTCAAGTTTAGTAATGTGTATTTTTCTTCTTCCTTGCACTATCCTGTTTCCTAATTCATTAGGAATGACAGGTCTACCACCTAAGACTAAGGATTTGGAGAAGATACTGTACGAGCATACGACCCACCCGATGTAAAGTGCGCGTTGCGACGCCTGCTGCTAATAAAGCAACTCTTTGAGATCTGGCTGGTAACCTGTTATACTCGCAGGGAGACAAGAACCCTCCAGGGAGCAGATCCCAGTGGGACTGCTTTAATGACGAAAACAAACAGAAATGTTAATGCACACAAATGTTTATTTACATACATATTTATTTATAAGGGTACACCAACGACGCGTACATATTACACTCATAGAAGTGATAATAATACAATAGGTACAATAATAAGCCTTAGAATACATCAATTATAGGTATACACATCTTTTATCCGGTGTGGAATCAAACCCAAGACCTTTGGTGTTAAAGTAGTCATTGTCAGTCACTCCGCCATCCGGCTATTAAGTTACTGCTTAATATGTACTATTAATATGTTGTACCTCTTTTAGATTTTTCTTTGAATTTTATTTATGTAACGATGGCCAAATCGCAATTGTAGCACACAGGCTGCACAAGTCGGTCTTCTGCGGCTCATATTTTCGAACACGAGTTCCATAATAATACCAACGCAGCACATAGCGCACATAGAATTAAGATTTTCAAATGGTTCTAAAACTCAAGACTTTGACACTGGCATAAATTCTTTGGTTGGTTCTTTTTATCCCCGAGGGGAAAGGCAAAGGGATCTAGCCCATACAGCCAAGTCATCAGTTTAGAACCATTTGAAAATCTTAATTCTATGTTCCAGCTTCAGGAACTGTGCTGAAAAAATACTTGGGAAGGATACCTCGACCCAATCAACCCAGTTTAAATACAACCCGTAAAACGATAGTGATTTTTACAAGGTTTTCTTGATGAACTTATTCACGTCTTCTAAAAAGTGCATAAACGTATTATATTTGAGTTTTTTCATTACTGTATAATTTCACTAGCACTTATGTCACAAAATACTATCGAAATTGTCACATAAAACTAATTTTATACTGAATTGTAAAAATTTCAAGTAAAACAACAATGTCACTCGTCAATAGCGCGGGAAGAAGCCTCTTGACACTGGCATAAAGTAGTAACACTATTGCCAAATATATATTAAAAAAAAACATAATTATGATCATAGTCCCAGTTTGTCTAATGGATAGTTGTGTTTTGTGAGTTATTCAAACTTAAAAATTTCAAGAATTATGCTCGAATTTGGACCATACCGGTCTTGTGACTTCAATAGACGCATAATATTTATCTTAAATTTGGATGAGGAGTCATGGAGAACGTCTGCACTAGAGTAGCATTATTTTTAGTCAGTGCATTATATTTCGCGCGATATCGGGCGAGAGAACGTTTTGACCAACATTGGTTTTAAATGTAGGTAGCGCGAACGTTTTATTTATTGACTGGCGAAACAGACGGGATGGCACATAGAAAGAGATGTTGTCCACGAGTTCATCACATTTTAGATTGTCATTGCGAAGCCCGTGAACGTTAGATCATGGGCAGACCGCCGCTGTCGAAGTGACTGAATATTGAAAAATATCAGTCGATTGTTGTAAGGAGTTCTGTGTGAAATACCTGGTGATATGAATGCGAGATGTCTGGTGAATGCACGCTAATATAATATAATAGTTATAATTAATATATATTTAATCAGGCAACATGTAGACCCATACATTGTTGAAATTTATATAATGTAAATAAAATATAGGTATATATACCACAATTCAATAATACAATTATAATTATATAGATTGAACTCTTTCCACATGAAGTCCTATATATATATAGAAAGAATCCGGCCCGTTAGTTATCAACGCCAGGATCCTGTGGGGGCTGAGGAATCTGCAGAACGGGGATACGCAACGCTAGCGAATGGTAGCATTTTTATGCTTGATGGCTTCGGCGAACATTCTCGAAGCACGGAAAAATCTAGGCAGCCCCCACAATACTCGGAACGCGTTATTGTGCGAATCCGCATGGCACACGATAAGTTACAATTGTGCTGCAAGTGTTTATCATGACTTGTTACACTGTGTGTACATATAGTTAATCAATCAATCAAAATCAACATTAATTATATAATGAATAGACTAGCCTGAATGACCTTCAAACTCTTGCCTTCAATTACTCAGTTTTATACAAAAAATTGAATGTATATTGTACTGTAACTTTAAGTTGGCAATTTTAATATATAGTAAATATATATAGTGTATCTCGAAAACGGCTGTAACGATTCGGATGAAAGATGGGTTTCAATAAGCTTTTGTTTTTTTAGGTTTATCTATATACGAGTATGTGTTTACCCTGCGACTATTGAGCCCGTCAAAAAGCCTGTTAGTTAAATATGAGGCCGACTGTATTGTCATTAATTCTCTATTACCCATAAATATAGTTGAACGCCCCAGAGCTTCTCAAACGCAAATATCACGTAAGTAAAGTCGCGGTCAGAGCCTAGTTTACAACATTAGCGACCTTCCTCGCTTTAATGCCTACACAAATACATTAGTGCACACATTTAGGTATTAAACTAAGTAGGTCAAATACCTTACCTACAGTAAAGATAAACCTTAGCGTTTGCTAGGCATTGCGCAAATAAGATGGGGCTTATTGCGATACTAAATGCTTGGAGAACATAGTCCGGGGCATGGTAGGTATTAGACATGACATGATATTAAACATTGCTATTTGAAGTCATACTTCTTTTGGCGCGTTAGAGAAATATAATGAGTGATATTTTTACGACACCGAAAGATAAAATCGACACCACGAAGTTGGTTGGTGTCTCTCAAGTTTCGTTCGTGACTATATTCAAGGTAGTTATTAATATTCGTTTTTATGAATGTACAACAAGTGTCAAATATCAGTACAGATAAAATCTCCACATCAACCCTTACTCACAAGGGATACGGGTCTCTCTCTTCAACCGAAGGGGTTTAGGGCGGCCTCCACCACGCTGCTCAAATACGGATTGGCGGAGGTCAGTGTTTTCAAGCCGCCCGAGGGCCACTGACTTAGCTTAACGGCTGTCATCTATCGACAACAGACAGGACCGATGGCTTAACGTGCCCTCCGAACACGGAGAAACTCTAACTAAAAAAAACTTTACCCGCCGACCCGTAGCGGAGATTTTATTTACTAAGCGAAATCTCGACATTGAGTCTCCATAGGTTATTTCTTGTTATTTATCCACTAGACTATTCTTACGATAACATATATTATGCATGTATAGCTTCACGCCAGGTCTCTTACGGGGTAGGCAGAGACAACCGAGCGCCTTAAAACGCGGTCCTTATACACTTCACGAGCTTCTTTAACATTCACAGCTCCTTTTATGTACGTTCACCGGTTCCTAAGGCTCCTGACATCACCTTCTGATAAAACACGACCAATTTGGTCAGGGCAGGATAAAATGTTCATGTATTATTTTACCTTTTTCCAGAGCATTGCCAACGTCGTGGCTCCTCAGGGCTTCATGACCCGTTTCGGTCTCAACAACCTGATCACGCTGACAGCTAGCCAGCCGCTGGCTAAGATGACGGCCAAGGAATTCATGATGGGCTACAAATCTCAGCTTATGACCCTGGGGAACACGTTCCTGCCCGGGTGGATAACATTTGACAAGCTGGGACTTATTGACAGGGTAAGGAATTAATTATTTTCAGGAACATCGTTCCTATATGAAATCTATGTTTGTCTGTATGTGCGTTTTTTTCGAATATTCGAATTTAGACTTCAGATTCCGATTCAGCATAAAAAAGTACAATAGGAATGTTCAGGAACACCGTTCCTATCTCTTAAGGAACATAGTCAAAATGGCCGACAAATTAAAAAAAAATATTTGAATTGTTATATAATTGACGACCCAGGTGTTCCTCTGGCAATGCAAGCTTGCGCATTCTCAACTGGTTTTAATTGAAATATTTAATGGTCATTTTACTTTTACAAACCCAACCCGTTTGGATCGGCTGCCTAAGATTATGGATTTGGCGAAGATAATGATATTGAAAGTGAGGGCGCAACAAAGCAGCCCGTCTGAGGAAGTACCTCCACCTTAGTGAAATGAGCACCGCAGCCAAATAACAACTCCCTGGAGGGTTGTTGTGTGTCACCAGTAAGCTCCTATGGAGTTGCTGTGTTAGCAGCAGAGGTGGCATCGCGCGAGTGATTCTTAATGTATTATAGGCTGCGGTAACCGCTTACATCATGCTTGTATGCCTCCCGACGTTGTATCAGAATAAAATAACAAAGCGAGATTTTTTTATTATGATTGATTTAACTTATTGCAAGCGGTTATATGCTACGGTAACCGCTTTACATCAGGTGGGCCGTATGCCTCCTGACGTTGCATAAATGATGGGTTGTCGTCTTCTTACGAGTAAGTGAAGTTGCCAGTAACATCATAAGGAGCTGCAGTGAATCACTAAGATTAGAAGTGTCAAGGGAACAGTGATGCTGAATCACTGTTCCCCCTGACAATTTTACTTGTGCCATTTTTGCCATGGAGAATCAGTGTACCCTGGAGAATGAACGTAGAAGAACGCAGATAGATTTTGACATGAAACGGCTTCCAAAATCCATCGATATGCCTGCATATAGCGTATTGAAAGGTATTATCATGATGCGCTAAGAGGGGGGTATAAAGCTCAGTGACGCCCTCATTTTGTTTTTATTAAACGCTGAATTTAAAACGAAAACCAAAAAAACACTCAATACAGGCACTGTAGAACTATATTTACGTTTTTTCGAGACATATTCTGCATTTATTGTTCGTGTACAATTAGTCATAATTTTGATTATTGCTATGAGTGGCTACAATAAGCAATAATTAAAATGTTAATTACTTGAACATAGATAATAAATATAAGATATATTACAAAAAAACATAAGTATAGTTCTTCATTGCCTGTATTGAGCGTTTTTTTGGAATTCGTCTTAAATTCAGCGTTGTTAATAAAAACAAAATGAGCTTTAGACATGATAGATGTATACTAGTTTATATATATATATATATATATATATATATATATATTTATGTATATATATATATATATATATACATATATATATATATATATATGTATCGCGCGAGTGATACTTAATATATAATATATATGTATATATATATATTATATATTAAGTATCACTCGCGCGATACCTCCTCTACTGCTTACACAGCAACTCCTTGGGAGCTTAGTGGTGACCTCACTCACTGGCAGGAACACAACAACCCTCCAGGGAGTTGTTATTTGGCTGCGGTTTTCTGTGAGGTGGAGGTACTTCCCCAGACGGGCTGCTTTGATGCGCCCTACCTCTCTTAATGTTATTAAGTTAATCGTCAATTCCTAAAACATTCATCTTTTTCCAGATGTACCATTTCGATGGGGATTACGAGACAATTTATACAGGGGAAAGCAACGTCAGGTTCTCTGGCCTTATAGACACTTATAAAGGATCACCAGATTTGCCACAATGGAATGGTAAACATTGCTCCAACGTCCAAAATGCATCTGATGGTACCAAGTTCAAGGGAGGACTCGGCAGGAACGAGAGTATACTGTTCTATAGGAAGAGTCTGTGCAGGGCAGCACCTATGGTACGTATACATACTTCTTAAAGAACATACAGGTTGTTACAAAATTAACTAAACTTTTACAATTTTAGCATTTCTTGTAAATTGATTGGCATGACCTTATTACTTTTAAATGAGCAATTCTTCTTTAAATAAATATATTACGCGTGTCTCGGAAACGGCTGTAGCGATTCAGATCAAATTTTGTACTATGATAAAGTTTTGTGTTCTAGGAATATTTCATCTCGCGACACGGCAGAGATTGAATCACTGATTGAATTACTATACAACGCGAAATTGGAGGGATGTAGGAGTCTAGTAAATCCAACCACCAACTCACTTACCATGACAAAATTGGTCCATTTTTATCAGAATGTGATGTCAGCAGCCTTAGAAACTGGCGAGCGGGCATGAGAAAAGCTATGAATGTTAAAGAAGATGTGTGTAAGGATTGAGTCATGCGGCACTAGGTTCTCTCTGCCTAACGCAAGGGATTTGGCGTTGTAACATTATATTATTATCAAATCCTGTATTTAGATAAGCTTTTGCTTTTTATCCATACAAGTCCATCTTTCCTGAAAGAGCGACTTTTCACCAAAAATATGTTTTTTTATACTACAAGGCATACAAGCATACGGCCCACCTGATGTAAAGCTGGTACCGTAGCCTATTAACGCTTGCGATATATTAATTATCACTAGCGCGATGCCTCCTCTGCTGCATGCACAGCAACTCCTTGAGAGCTTACTGGTGACATCACTCACACGCAGGAACACAACAAACCCTCTAGGTAGTTGTTATTTGGTTGCGGTTTTCTGTGAAGTGGAAGTACTTCCCCAGACGGCCTGCTTTGATGCGCCCTAACTCTCTTAAAACGTCCAGACCAAGACAAACACACATGTTCATGCACACAAAAAATTGCCTTGTGTGAGAATCGGACTCACGAGCGTTGGTGTCAAAGTCGCGTCATTCACGACTGAGCCACCGAGCAAGGGTGCAATTTTTTATACCACTAAGGTGCCAACATATTTTACAATCTGCCTGATGGTAAGAAGTTACCATGGTTTATGGGCACTTGCCAAGTTTGTCACTTGTGCATTGCCATTTTTATATATACAACAATTATTCGTATTAAGTAATAGGATATTTATTTACTCTGTAGCATTTCGTAATGTGTACGTACATTCGTATTATCTCTACAATATTTGTATTGCTAATTTTGTTAAACTATATATACATTAGCAAGCTTTAGAATGCTTTTGAATGGCTTTGGCTTTTCCTTAAGTTTTGTCGTTAGAGTTTGTTTGTATAAACACGCTATTCTTTTGAAAAAATGACGAACCAGATATATAATACAAAAGTGGAAGGATATAGGAGCCGAGGGAAGTCAAGACCTACCTTACCTACCGTGACCAAATTGGTCGTGTTTTATCAGAAGGTGATGCCAAGAGTCCTAGAAACGGGCAGGCGTGCATGAAAAGAGTTATGAGTGTTAAGGAAGCGAGTGAAGTGTTAGGCATGGAGCGACAGCCGTCAAACCTCCACAACCCAAAGGGAAAACCGGATCTTTCTTAGGTTAGATCCCACGTCTTTCGAAATACAATTTCCTAGATTTGTTTCACATGATGATGTCCGAGCAAGTGATAATTACCAGGATTGATCAAATTGATCAATCAAAGTGACCAAATTGATCGTCTTTTATCAGAAGGTGATATTAGGATAGAAACCGGCGAGCGTGCATGAGAACAGCAATGAATGCTAAAGGAACGAGCGTGGTATGTAAGGATCGAGTCACGTGGCGCTCGGATCTCTCTGCCTATCCCACAAGGGATTTGCCGTGAAGTTATAGATAGACAGGAAACGAGTTAGCGCAAAGAAGTAACATACTTAAGGGAGGGTGAGTGATGTTCAATGGGATATCACATCACACCAGCATCAGCGCAACAACACTCATTCCACTGCATGGATACGGGTGGTTATTTATGGGTAGATAGATGCCAGGATTCTAACCGAGAACCAGTTGGTTAAAATGCCGGTTGTTTACCCATTGGGCTATCACCACGATTAAGTACGTGTCTTCGGAAAATAATTTCTATTCGTAACTTCTCTTCAGATACCAGTCGAAGAGGGTGTGAGGAGCGGTCTTAGGTCTTACATGTATACTTTCGCCGATAACATGATGGACAATGGGAAATACATAAAGGAAAACAAATGTTTCTGTAGACAAGGTAAGAATCGTTATAATCATCATACCTTTAAGAGAGGTTGGGCGTATCAAAGCAGCCCGTTTGAGAAATTATCGTCATTATTAAATAATATTATTATTAAATTATAAAATCCTAAGCTTACACACGGTATTAAACGCTTAAGTTTAAGGAGAGATTTTGCCTCCCTTAGTGTGTTCTACCGATTGTACAACGGGTTGTGTTCTGAAGAATTGTTCGAAATGATGCCGACAGCTACTTTTTATAACCGCACCGCTCGCCGACGGCAGGGAGTTCACCCTCACACGCTGGAACCGCAATGGTCGCGTACTGTGCGGTCCCAGAGAAGTTTCCTTCCGAGAACTTCCGAGAACAAGGGAGTTGTGGAATGAGCTCCCAGCCGAGATTTTTCCAAGGGACTACAACATGGAATTCTTCAAGAAAGGCTTGAAGAGGTGGTTTTTAGAGGGTCGGCAACGCATGAATGATACTCCTGGTGTTGCAAATGTCCATAGGCTACGGTGACTGTTTACCACCAGGTAGGCAGTATGCTTGATTGCCACCTAGTGGTATAAAAAAATGTACTTCCACAGAAAACTGCAGCCATATATAATATTCCTAGAGGGATGCTGTGTTCCTCTGAGTGGGAGTGGTCCCCAGTAAGTTCCTAAGGAGTTACTGTGTTAGTAGCAGTGGGGGCATCGCGCAAGTGATACTTAACGCATTCATAAGCTGAATAACTGCTCTACATGGAGCGGGATACACCTGTCAAGAGTCGTATGTGTGTTCTTTGTTTTATTGGGACGTGATTGTTTCCAGTTGAAGGGAAACCATGTACTTTGTTCAGGGTTAATGCTCTTTTTGTCTTCTTTTGACTAGTTTTGGACATAGATATATTCAGGTGTGTCAGTGGTTAGTAACGCGACATTGACACCAACGCTCGTGGGTTCGATTCCCACACAAGACAAATATTTGTGTGCATGAACATGTCTGTTTGTCTTGGTCTGGGTGTTTTAAGAGAGGTAGGGCGTATCAATGCAGTCCGTCTGGGGAATACCTGCACCTCACAGACAACTGCAGGCAAATAACAACTCTCTGGAGAGTTGTTGTGTTCCTGCGTGTGAGTGAGCTCCAAAGGAGTTGCTGTGTTAGCAGCAGAAGTGGCTTCGCGCGAGTGATACATAATGTACTACCAACGTTCATAGGCTATGGTAACCACTTTACATCAGGTGGACCGTGTGCTTGTATGCCTCCCGACGTTGCAAAAGAGAAACCAGCGTAGGCGACACTCAGGCAATTTGTTTGCTATAACACGGACACAAAAGTTCATTGGTTCAGATTTATTTTATACCACTATGGTGGCAAACATACGGCCTGCCTGATGGCAAACAGTTACCGTATCCTATGGACATTTGCAACACCAGTGGTGTCACTCTTGCGTTGCCAACCCTGTAAAAACCTCTTCACGCTTTTCTTGAAGAACCCCATGCTATAGCCCCATTATATTTCCATTATTTTTCAGGTAAATGTCTACCAAATGGCTTGATCGACGTGGCGGACTGCTATTACGGGTTCCCGATAGCACTCTCGTATCCTCACTTCTACAAAGGAGACGATGTACTCTTCAGCAAGGTCGAGGGATTGTCGCCTAATCGAGAAATGCATGAAACTAGGTAAGGTTTGTTTAGACAACGCATAAATATGCTTACAATGCAAATATCACCCCGTCTGGTGAAGTATCCCCACCTCACAGAAAATCGCAGCCAAATAACAACTCCCTAGAGGGCTGTTGTATTCCTGCGTGTGAGATAGGTCACCAGTAAGCTCCTAAGGAGTTCCTGCGTTAGCAGCAGAGGTGGCATCGCGCGAGTGATACTTAATGTGTTGCAAGCGTTCATAGGCTACGGTAACCGCTTCACATCAGGTGGTGATTAGAGCCTACTGACCAATGGAAGGATGATTTAATCAATAACGCGATGTTGATCCGTGTACTGGCCAATAAGAGCTGCGAGTTCTGCTTCCCCCCCCCCCCCCCCCTTTATTAAATTAAATTCGAAAATATGAATTTCGTGGTACATATCAGGATTCAAATCGGGGTACTTGTGGGTCATAGGTTCTTTATCCACTAGACTATCACTGTTCAATATACTCGTATTATGTCTTGAGAGGCTCTACCGAAATTTGCGTGTGTTTTATTCTGCAATTGAGATCAATTTTAAAAATAAATATGCATATTGTTTATAGTGGCAGACAAGTGTAGCGCCTCTCTGATGGTAAGCAGTCACCGTAGTCTATGGACTTTCGCAAAACCAGGGCTGCCACTCGTGCATTGCTGATATTGTAAAAACCCTCTAGGGGAGTTGTTATTTGGCTGCGGTTTTCTGTGAGGTGGAGGTACTTCCCCAGATGGGCTGCTTTGATGCGCCATACCTCTCTTAAAATATCCAGACCAAGACAAACTGACATGTTCACGCACACAAATGTGTGCCTTGTGTGGGAATCGAACCCACGAGCGTTGGTGTCAAAGTCGCGTCATTCACGCGAGCCACCGAGCTCGTCAAAATTTCTTTCTTGAAGAAGCCCATGCTGTAGTTGCTTGGGAAAACCTCGGCTGGGAGTTCATTCCACAACTTGAGGGTACTCAGAAGAAAAATTCTCTAGTAACCATTGCGGTTCCAGTGTGTGAAGGTGAGCTCCCCGCCATCGGCGAGCGGTGCGGTGTAAAACGATGCAAGCAAATTTACAATCAGCAGTCAATTTAGCCCCTAAGTTGCACAGAACATATTACAATGCTAATTCAGTTTGAAGCCAACATCATTTTTCCATTCTATGCTTTCCAGATTCTGGATCAATCCAGACTCCGGCCTACCTCTAGACGTCAGCACCAAGTTTCAAATCAATATGGTGTTAGGCGATATATCAAATATAAAAAACACGGCCAAATTTTCCAATACCTTCCTGCCTCTTCTGTGGTTTGATATTGTAAGTATCTTAAACGTTTTACTATGTAATTTTATGTATATGTCGTAGGAACAACCTCAATGGTATTTTTTTTTCAACCATCTTCATCGCGGTGATCATTCACCTTTGGCGAAATGAAACTCACGAAGAATTAGTATTGTCTTAGGTTTTCGCGATCGCCAAGGAGAATCGCTACATGCCGAGAATGTTGCGCGAGGCTATTGAAATAAGAAAACATCCCAATTTCAATAGAGAAGATGGTTGGCAAGTACCACCTGCTTGGGATCCAGTCCTAAAAATAATCAAATCACAAATCCAAAGACCTACTAAAAAATGTTCGGACACTGTGAGCGATTTTTGTGTGAATCGGAACATATACATTCTGTGTACTAAGTATCGGGAATTTGTCAATAAAACAAAAAATACAAATTATTCATCCAAATTTATTTTATCGCCTTCAAAGTAGGCCCCATCGCTTGCAATACAACATCTCCACCGCTTCACCCAGTCTTCCATACATTTTTCATAGGCTATTTGCGGTATGGCCTTTAGCTCATTCAGCGAATTTTCTTTTATGGCTTCTATCGACTCAAAACGTTTTCCTCGAAGTGGTAATTTTAACTTGGGAAATAAAAAAAAGTCAGACGGAGCCATATCAGGTGAATACGGTGCTTGGTCGAGAACTTTTGTTGAATTTTTCGCTAAAAACTCTTTCACTATAATGGCTGTGTGTGATGGTGCATTATCATGGTGCAGCATCCATGAGTTGTGTTGCCACAAATCTGGACGTTTTCGGCGGATACTCTCACGCAAACGCTTCATGACGCCTAAATAATATTCTTTATTCACTGTTTCTCCCTCTGGAAGGAATTCGGAGTGAACCACACCACGGTAGTCAAAAAAAACTGTCAGCATCACCTTGATTTTGGAGCGACTTTGCCGCGGTTTTTTGGGTTTCGGCTCGTTTTCGAGACGCCATTCTGAAGACTGTTGGCTTGTTTGCATGTCGTACTCATAAACCCATGTCTCGTCGCCAGTTATTATACGTTTCATAAAGGTCGGATCCGTAGAAGCTCGGGAAACCATGTCTTCAGCGACATGCTTTCGCTGCGCTTTTTGAACAAAATTGAGCTCTTTTGGAACTAGTCGAGCGGCGACGCGTTTCATGCCTAAAATGTCAATGAGAATGTTGTGGACGGACTTAAAAGATATGTTCACCTCACTAGCCAACTCTCTCAGACTCATACGTCGATTTTCGAGCACTAGCTTCTTGATTCTGTCGATGTTTTCTCTGGTCGTAGCGGTTGAAGGTCTACCAGAACGAGGCAAGTCTACTACTACTTCTCGGCCTTCTTTAAAAGCCTTATACCATTCATAAGCCCTTGTTTTCGATATACACGATTCGCCGTAGGTATTTCGCAACATTTTTAGTGATTCACCACATGAAATATCATTTGAAACACAAAATTTAAGGCACACTCTTTGTTCAACAATATTTTCCATTGTAAAAATCGCCGAGGACTCAAAACTATGACCAACAAAAAGTGTAGTTTAAAACAAATTAAATGACAGATCCCGCTCAAATTTTGCGCGCTAAATCAGTATAGTGCTACCAACATGCAGTAAAAAAATTAGAACGACCTCTTTTACGCGGGTCTTTTTATTGACATATTCCCGATACTTTTTACACAGAGTAGTATAATTAATCCATCCATGTCGGTAGATGTAATAATTGAATAACTAATGTAAGACAAATACCACCTTAGTCTTCCTGCGACCACGGACGCTGCAAAGCGTTCGAAACGTCAGGTTCAACTAAATAAATAAAATACGCGATACTTCCGTTAAAAATTGTTTAACTCACGAAGAATTATCGAATTGTTCGCTTATCTAGACAACAGCGTAACGTTTTTTGCAGTTCCCACATTGATTTCGTATTTTTTTATACAAGGTTGGGTGGCATACTAGCATACGGTTCACCTGATATAAAGCGGTTACCGTAGCCTATGAACGCTTGCAATACAGCAAGTACCACTCGCGGGATGCTACCTCTTCTGCTAACACAGAGACTCCTTAGGAGCTTACTGGTGACATCACTCACACGCAGGAACACAACAACATTCTAGGGAGTTGTTATTTGGCTGCGGTTTTCTGTCAGGTGGAGGTACTTCCCCAGATGGGCTGCTTTGATGTGCCCTACCTCTCTTGAAATATACTTATTCTTCATGCTTCACTCGGTTTCAACAGCACAACGAAACGAACAGAAAAAATTTGGCATTTTATTTTTGTTTATGGCACTAACTGTGTAGTTGGCCCCTGTGGGTCGATCTGTGTGTGGGTCTACGTCACCGGATGGGAAATTTGGTCACAAGCAGTCAGGCACTTTTATAGGCATACACAAGCAACTCCTACCAGCCCCTCCAACCAAGTGGCGCATGACTTGATGAGTGCATTGGGTGATTTGCTTACGCATGCCGATAAATACGCCGACATCTAGCCGTATATATTTGTTTAAGACTAGGAGTAGACAAGCATATGGAACACATAATGTTTAGTAAGTGCTACTAAATACGAACTCCACAACCAATAATACAAAAGAACAATAGAATAAAAAAAAACAGGTGACCGAATATTACAGAAAGGAGAGAATAAAGATTGAGTTCAAAATCGTGAAATTCCTACGGATGCGAACCGCTGCTAAATTCTTAGCGAAAACTCGCAGTTAAATAAATTGCATTTAGTTCTTCTAAAGGACTGTACACGTTTTGTGTAACGTGCAGCTTTCTATACGCTACCTTAAAAAGCGACGTGCTTGAGGGCTTAGAAAGCTAAGTGGCGCCCTTATTTTGTTTTTATTAACGCTGTATTCAAGACCAATATAGCTCGCTCAATACGCTCAATATACTGTAGAACCATATTTAATTTTTTAGAGACATATTCTGTACTTATTATGTATGCAGAATTAGTCATAATTTTGATTATTGCTATAAGTGGCCACAATAAGCAATAATTAAAATTTTGGTTACTTGTACATAGATAATAAATACAAGATATGTTTAAAAAAAACATAAATATACTTCTTCAGTGCTTGTAATGAGCGTTCTTCTGGAATTGGTCCTAAATTCAGCGTTATTAATAAAAACAAAATAAGGGTCCCACATAACTTTGTGCGCCTTCGCTCCAAAGCGAGCGTTAGTGAATATGCCAAAAAAACCTTACTGTGTACTAATTAAATGCTTATGTATGTTGTTGTTTAAAAATGTAACTAATCAATTCCAGTGTTTTAAGGAAAACATAGACTTTCTTGAAGACCTTTATCTATTTGTTTGGAAATAAATTTGAGGGAAGTAGATTCCATCAATATTACTAATCAAGTCACTATCATATTACAATTTAAACCGCGGGAATATCATTTCAATAGTCAGATGCAGATAGATTATGCACAACTGTGGTCTACGGTTCAGGGTTCAAATTTTCATTTAATTAATTACAGTCGAATGAATTGTGTTTTCAAATCTTTTACCATATCTGTCTGAATCAAAAGGTTATGCTGTCTTTTGAAGCACTGGGGACTTTTGAATTTTATTGTTATCATTTATTAATTCTTTTTTTCATATAACTATATTCTTTTTTACAGAGAATGTATTCATTAACACCATCACTGGAACAACGATTTAACTTATACCTGAATATTCTACCCGTTGTGGAACAAGTTTCCATGTACGCGCTCTTTATTACGGGTACATGTCTCATTCTATCAACAATCTACAACCTAACCTTCAAGATAATGTTCAGGTCGGTCCAAAATAGAAAGAAGCAACAAAACATTGTCATTGGAAGTGATATTTGGATCGAGAAAGAGAAGAAAAATAATAGAGATACTATATACACTCCATGTGAAATACCTCTAAATTCTGAATCAGATTCTGAGCCACAATTTAACTCAGATCGTCGACCATCATTACTCAAAACTCACAGTGAGAGAATAAAAGGTCTCGGCCACAAACTAAGCGATAAAATGTATGATTCTGTAGGCACAGTCAAGGACCTAGTACGTGATGAAATAATGCATGTCAAAAACATATTTATTGAAAGACGACATTCAGTGAAAAGCTGCCAAGAATCAGCTGCTAATGATGCTTATAAAAGTGATTCGGGTGATGATGAAGGACATTACAGATATAGATCAGTAATTCAAATAGACAGCGATGATGACTGTAAATATTTAGAAGTCGTCGAAGATAGTGATTTCGAAAGTGAAAATCTAAATCATTTTGAAAGTGAAAGATCTAAGCAATTAAAAGAACTAGATTCTAGGATAGATGAAAATGAAATGATCTTACATATATCTGATTGAGTTATGTAATTTGTTGCTGCTGTGACTTTTTCTGTTGAGAGAAATAATACTCCGAATATTTCAGAGTATTAATGAAGTAGTAGTTCTGTTTAGCATTATGGAAAAGGATGTTACTACTTAAGCCTAAAGGCGTTCTGAGAGATAATATCTTATATAGCACCTCGGGAATCAAAGGGCAGTTTATAGTAATTTAGTTATGATAAAGAATATTTTATTATGCATGCCCCTTTTAGAAGTGTTGCCTCCATCACTCATTCTGGTACAATGCTTAACTTCTAAATCTAACTTTATACATATTTATTTCTCAGTTATCTCTTATTCTTATTTTACCTGTATTCAGCAACAACACAAGAGTTATTTGGACATATGTTACGCAAAGAAGTTTATTAATACACTAGAACTTTTTAACTTCACATACTTTCATCAATTCTGTATTAACTATTGTCTGCACTCATGGAATAGTTAAAGAAGGTTCTCATAACATAATTACTATCAATACTTTTTTATGAAGCAGAACGAAGAAAACTATCAAAGGATATACTCGTAATTGTGTCGAATGCGTCACATATATATTTATTGTTTCCTTTAGGAATATAACTGTTACATAAGCACGTTTTCATACATAATCTAATATATCTAGTACCCGATGCGCTAAGCAATAATGTAAATATTGAGATATTGAATTAAAAATGTATTTTATTGTATTAAAATCGGAGTCTTAATTTAGACTATGATTTTTCTAAGTAATTCTAAACAGAACGGAGCGTTTTAGTTAAGTTATTTTAATACCATGACTGATTTACTCGTGCTCAAGATCCTATTATGTAATTCTCTGGTATATTTAGTTTGTATTAAGTACTTATTATATATTGTTTACCAATTACCAATAGATAACAGGTTTGAGATTATTATTTAGAATTGGTAAATTTATCACTGTGATGAATCCATGAGATGTGACCATCATCGTTATCAACTTCATGGAACTCGGCATTACAAGTATATAATTATTATGTCATCTGCACACAATAATATATCTGTAAGTGAAGATTTATCAAAGCAATATGTCTAGAGAAAGAAATTAATCGGAATATAATTAATCAGAAGACGAAACAGATACAATGCAAAAGTAGAAGGATGTAGGAGCCGAGGAAGACCGAGACTAACCTACCATGACCAAATTGGTCGTGTTTTATCAGAAGGTGATGTCAAGAGTGCTAGAAAGCGGCGGGCGTGCATGAAAAGAGTTATGAATGTTAAAGAAGCAAGTGAAGTGTGTAAGGACCGCGTCTTATGGCGCTCGGCTTTCTCTCTGCCTACCGCGCAAGGGACTTGGCGCGAAGATATAGATAGATAGAAGAAATTAATCCTCATGTCCAAATATGTGCTGAAGCTTGATTCTTATAAAATAAATAAAGGGCCATTATGTCGCTCTATGAAAGAACTCGTGCGTTCTTCGGTCAAGCTAGTAATGATCAGTTCCACGGCAAGTTGGTGATGCGTCAGAATTTAAAACTACGTAGAAACACATTTGCTGTATATACATAATGCTATAACAATAATTTTAGAAAAGTCAAGCCACGTGCTTGCTTATTGTTTCTACTGTCTAAATGTGACAAGACTACACCAGAAATGCTTAATTAAAATACTGTCGCTGCGGGCATGGATATAGTTTGTATAGCTAAGGATGTATGAAACTAGAATTTAAATTTAAATTAATTGTCAAAATGGTATTTCTATGAAGTCAAGTACTAGTAATCTATTGGACAAAACCCAGCCTATTAACTAACTTGTGCAGGTTCGAATCCTGATGTGAGCATGTACCACTAAATTCGTGTTTTGGCATTATTGTGCATATTTTCTGTTCGCTCGCTCGGTGGGGAAGAAAAACAATGGAATGAGAAAATAATATTTCTAAAGACATGTGGCGTATCCTAAGAAAGATCTGATTTTCCCTTTGGATTGAACTGAATCTAAGAAAGGTCTGGTTTTCCCTCAGGGTTTTATGGCAGTCGCTCCATATCATAATCAGTATCTTCGCTAAATTTTTAGGCTCAAGCAGCCAATCGTAATGGATCAGGAAATGGGACAACGCAAGAAAGAATAAAAAGGTCTTCTGTGAAGTCACTTTTGAACAAAAAACAAATTTTCAGAATCAATAAGTAAAAAATAACTGCTTTGTTTATTTATTGATCATTGTAGGATAGAGTGGCGTCAGATTTACCTTTTCGGTACAGAACTCTATAAAAACAATAAATAGGGTTTTAAATCTCTATTTTACTTTTTGTGAAGTCTTATTTTATCTGACTTTGTAAGTCATTCTTAAAAAGTTCATAATTGGTATAATAAAAATTCGAACTTTGACATCACTCTTGTACAATAATAGTTAAGACTCAATTATGTGATATAATAATTTATATTGAAATTGTTATTTCCTATTGTTAATATATTAAGTAAAAGGTAAATGATTTAATGTTGTGTAAATGTCATGCACTTGTTTATTGCAAATTTATTATAAAAAAGAAAAGATTTAAATTCAATAGTTTGTTTTATATATACCAAATCACGTGGCCCTCTCTGCCTATCCGGCAAGAGATTTGGCGTGAAATTATAGATAGATCAATGAAAATCAAGTGCTGGCGTGTTAAAAAAGTTATTATTATTTTCGATAATAATTTGCATTTTCAACATATTTTTACTTTCAATAATAATTTTAAGCTATCTAAAGGCATAAGGAGAAACCCTTGTTGTAAATATTAAAAATAAAGAAGTATACATTTGACACTATGTATTATTTTTCTCTCAAAAATATCAATAAATACCTTTAAAGCGTAATGTTCTATTTAATTTTGCTTACCCTGGATGAATAGGTTGGGAGCGTACGAGATAGCTAAGAGGTTACTCTTGATCTCTAAAATATAAGAGATTGAATCAGGTTAAATACATGGAAAGAAGCAAGGATATACAGGGCGATGAAGTAACCAAAGTCTGATCGATTTGTTTCTTTTAGACAGCCGATACCAAATAATATAGCAAATTCAAGGCCACAGTTGAAAGAGACTACCACCTCGTGGTAAGACAGTTTGCCTTTCAAGAAGTGAGTACACTGAAAATTATGAATCCTTTTGTGAAGATCATAAAAATGAAATCTTTATTCAATTGCTTCGATAATTTATTCTACCTATAGGCAGATTTACTTTTGAAAATAATTGAAAGTCTAACTTTCTCGAAGTGCTGAACTTAAACGTAAACAAGTCACCATAATATGAATTTCAAATTTTCGGGTAACAATTTGACTACAATAAGAATCATTTCCGTAAAAATGGGAAATTAATGAAACACCTTTGTCAGACCTGCTTATTTAATCAGACAATCCAGAGAAGAATTCACAACACAAAGGTTAAATAATAACCTATTGTGAATGCTTACCTACTAGGTAATTAGCAAAGGAAATCAGAAAATACTAATATAATAAGATGCTCGAAACTTTTAAATAATCTGTTGTTATAATTAGCACTTCGAAATAGTTAAAGAAATAGTTATATTAACTATTTCTTTTATATACATGAATCGTGAACAAGAAATTTACAGAATATTATAGAGGTACACACACACAGCCTGTTTTATTTGCAAATAAAATAACTTTAATTTGAATGACAATCTTAATATAGAACCCAAAGTTCTAAAATGGAACAATATATCAATCGTTTTACACCAACCTGTTCTTGTCTTTGGCAAGCTAAAAGAATTCGGCGACATTTTGATTCTCGTTCACCATGTTTTGTAACAATGAATTCCTACTACGGCCATGCCCCTCTTACCACCAACGTTTCCCATTATTATAAATTGCAACAGCTCGTATCTCTCAAGTGACCCAGATACTAAATTTTACGTTGTTTTGCAGCTTGTAATAGCTTGCTTTCCTGAGCGACGCAGCGCTGAACTTCGTCATTTGTAAATTTCTGACTCCATTATATGAATATCTTTCGTCTGTAAGCCTACATTTCGAACGATTCTATACGTTTCCTGGGATCTTACTTGATAGTCCAGTACTCACATTCGTAATATATCAATGTGAAGCTTAAATATTTACGGTGTACCGCAAGGCAGCATTCTGAATCCCGCACCATTTCTACTATACCCTTAAATGCATTAAGTTTCAAATTTGATACCCAACATTCATACCACATTGCACCCTATCAATCAATTGTTTTTTGACATTAGGCTGTATGCATATTACAATTTTATTGAACATTGTTCATTAAGTATAAAAAAAAAAATCACTACAAGCTGTCAACATCTATACCTACAAATAAATAAAATTGGAGTGTCCGTTTGTAATATTAAAATAACCGCTTTTTACTAAATGCATATGGATGTACATATACCAAAATGAATATTTTTACAATTTTTGTCTGTCTGTCTGTCTGTCGTTTGTTCCGGCTAATCTCTGAAACGGCTGGACCGATTTTGACGGGACTTTCACTGGCAGATAGCTGATGTAATGTAAGTAGTAACTTAGGCTACTTTTATTTTAGAAATTTTATTTATTTTAATAATATTCCAAGCGGACGAAGTAGCGGGCACAGCTAGTTGTAAATAAAAATGACTTTGTTTCTGGCGGGAATCAGTTTCAAAAAAAATCATCGTGATAATTTACTTCGAGCCTTTTTTTATAAAAGCATACAAGCATACTGCCCACCTGATGTAAAGCGGTTACCGTAGCCTATGAACGCTTGTAATACATTATCACTTGCGCGATGCCTACTCTACTAACACAGCAACCCCTTAGGAGCTTACTGGTGACCCCACTCACACGCAGGAGCACAACCCTGTAGGGAGTGGTTATTTGGCTGCGGTTTTTCTGTGAGGTGGAGGTAGGTACTTCTCCAGACGGACTGTTTTGATACGCCCTACCTCTCTTAAAACATCCAGAACAAGACAAACAGACATTTTCATGCACAGCGTTGCTATCAAAGTATCGTTACTATACCACCGAGCTCGTCAATATATATCCGCGATAGTAAAAAAAACAGTAAATTGAAAAAAAATATATATTTATTAACAGCAGAAACGTAAATATGTTATTTATAGTAACTTCATATACCACTTATATACCGGATGAGGTTCTGTACATAAATCGTGTTGACAAACCAATAGAATAGGGTTCCGTAGAATACAGCCTGCACCACGTAGTCTAGTACTAATAATCTGGAAAAAAAGTTTTACTATAATTTTCCGTTCGCCGACGGCTGGGAGTTCATGCTCATACACTGGAGCCGTTATGGTCGCGTACTGTGAGGTTCTTGAGAAATTTTCAACAATAAGCATATGGTCCACCTGATTGATGTAAAGTGGTTACCGTAGCCTACGAAGCTTGCAAAACATTAAATATCGCTCGCGCGATACCACCCCTACCGCTAATATAGCAACATCTTGGGAGCTTACTGGCAACCCCACTCACTCGCAGGAACCCAACAACCCAAGATAGATGTTTTTAGCTGCGGTTTTCTGTATGGTAGTAAATGTTTATGCAACGTCAAAAAAATCATTAGGAGGAATTTATGACGAGTTCAGGACATACAGACGGATAGAAGAATTATATATGTACATGTATATATGTTGAGAGTTCGACGGCGTCGTTGCGCGTGTCATTCTAACCAAACACGCAGGTTAAGCAACGACGGCCGCAACCTGTCTATGGATGGGTTTATCTATCTCGTGTTTCTCCGTGCTTCGGAGGGCACGTTAAGCCGTCTATCCCGGCTGTTGTCGATAGTTGACAGTCGTTAAGCTAAGTCAGTGACCCTCGGGCGGCTTGAAAACACTGGCCTCCGCCAATCCGCATTGGAGCAGCGTGGTGGAGTATGGTCTAAACCCCTTCGAGGCAACAAGCCTGACGGACGCGGGATAACCCCAAGAAAGAAAGAACAGATAGGGGAAAAGAAGACGATACATCGATTTAAGAACGACCCTGGAATACGGGGGAGCTAAGTAAGATCTGCACATATCCGACAGGCTAAAACTGCCTGTTGGATATGTGTACAGCCGATTGGATAAACTAAAAAAAACCCCTTCGGTTGAAGGGAGACCCGTATCCCTGCAGTGGGATGAGTAAGGGTTGATATGGTGGATACATATATGTATATATTAGTAAAAAATAACTCTTACCTATGATAATGTGCCTTAGCTTTAGGCAAATTCTCCATTTTCTCTTTCAACAAATATATCTTGCCTCCGATACAGCAAGTCCTAAAGTATTCATACTTATCCACATTCTCTATTTCATAATAGAACTTATCGTGATCCTCCTTTTTTATACACGATCGTACTTTGATAAAATTCACATTGTCAAAGTTCCATTGCTTCGTTATATAGTATTGTAATGCGAGGTTGGCGATGTAAATGCGGCGTTGGATTTTCAACAACCTGAAATTGAAAATAATCGTTATCTAAACTAGCCCGTGGTTAGGTATCAAGTAAGCCAGAGTATCGTGCGGGCTGTATAGGGAAATTCATGATCGCACAGCGTGCTATGGAAAGAGCTGTGCTCGTGGTTTCTCTGCGTGATGGAATTAGAAATGATATCCGCAGTTGAACTAAGGTAACCGACATAGCCCAAAGGATAAGCAAGCTGAAGTGACAGTGGGCCGGTCAAATAGTTCGTAGAAACCATTGCGCCAATCGAGCTCGTCAAAATCTGAATCTTATTAAACAAATATTGGCACAGGGTCAGCAATGCACGAACGAAACTTTTAATATTACAACTATTCATGTGCTACGGTAACACTTTATAAATACAGAAAATTATATTTTGGCTGCGATTTTCTGTAACATTCCCAGTTAGCTGCATCTTATTAAACACAAGTGTCATGTGACTCTCTTGCCGTAGACCGTAACTGTTTCGTTATTCTTTAATCCTGCATTATTTCTACATGTCCGAATCATTATTCAGACAACTTACTAAAAAGACTAATTTATAAAAAAGGACGTATAACCGCATATTAACCCGTTGATGCCCGCGTGGCTGAATTCTACCATGAGCGTTACGGCGCCAAGTATATAACGGCCCCCAAGGCGTCAAGTGCTAACGATTGGAACTATACTACATAAAATATAGTTTGATCTCTGCGACAGCTGTCAGTAAAATCATGCCTATATAAAGTCCTGAATTTCTTTAATAGTATAGACAGTACCTCTCAATGTCATACTTTATGGGCATGCCGATCTAATTAGTGATGGGCGATGAATCATCGTGACCACAGACTATAAACTATCGATATTTTAAATAAAACTTAATTTAAAATTAATTTATCATTTAATTTTATTGTATATTTTAATATCATAACATTATTTACATGTGTACATACTTGATCTAAAATAATAGTGAGTAAATAAAATCCAATTTCTCACCTACTCATGTAACATTTGGCTCAAAGGCCGTGTACCAGGCCATAAAACCCAAAAAAAAGACACGCCACCATCTTGTTTGATATGAACCTCCATTCTCCTCAGTACGAGTGCCGACTGGTGCCGACGCCTTGTATACGCTACGTGTTTTCCGTTTTCATTACTTTGTTTTTGTTACTATTGCTGTTAATTTGTTGAGTTTTGTTATTATTGTTAGTTCCTTGTTGGCATAATGCCAAAGAGAACGAATAAAACTATTTTGAACAGTCAAAGTCGAGAGTTTGTGATTCGCTTACGTGAATATTTTGAGCGAGAGAACCAAAATGGCGGGCCACTATTACCCATGGAGAAAGTTTGTGATAGAGTTGCAGATGCTCTTGGCATCGGACGAGCGACAGTAATTCGCATCAGCAAAGAAAAGTATGTCAAATCTTCAACCGCAGCATTGACTGAAGACGAGGACAAAAAACTTGCAACGCCAAATAAAAAAAGGAAAAAGGCTGCTCCTGTCACAAACATTGACGACTTTGACGCCGCTGCGATTCGCAACCATGTATATGGTTACTATACACGGGGCGAATTACCTACATTGAAAATACTCTATATATCTAGAGGAGGAACTCCAACATCAAACAAGTACTGCGGAGCAATAGTCACAAACTCCATCGCATGCGTCACAGAAGCCGCCTGAAGCCACCTACAGTTGAACGTCAACCTGCTATCTTACCATACTTAAAGGAAGTCACAGACAAAATTGGCAACAGCTTACGGCGAGCTCCATTTAAAACTTATTTCAAGCCCCATAAGAAGATCAGTCAATTTCTAAGACCTATCAAGTGTAATATCCCCTTACAAGATGCAGGAGTATACAAATTAGACTGTGAATGTGGTTTATCATACATAGGGCAAACAAAGAGAAGCATAGGTACTCAAGTGAAAGAACACATTGCTGACATGAAGAATAGGCGTGATAAAAACTCTGCAGTATGTGAACATACACTGGGCCAGCCAAAACATTACATGCAGTTCGATAAACCACAAATCCTCGCCAAGGAGAATCACTACATGCCTAGAATGCTACGCGAGGCTATTGAAATAAGAAAACACCCCAATTTCAATAGAAAAGATGGTTGGCAAGTACCACCTGCTTGGGATCCAGTTCTAAAAATAATCAAGTCACAAACCCAGAGATACTCAAAAACGTTCAGACACCGTGAGCTATTTTTGTGTGAATCGGAACATATATAATTAATCCATCCATGTCTATAGATGTAATAATTTAATAACCAATGTAAGACAAATGTCACCTTAGTCTTCCTGCGACCACTGATGCTGCAAAGCATTCGAAACGTCAGGTTAAACAAAATAAATAAAACACGCGATACTTCCGTTAAAAAATTGTTTAATTCAATGTATAACAATCGCGAAAACCTAAGACAATACTATTGTTCTAGCGATTCAGAAACTGATTCAGATATGGATTTGGGGTGTACTCCTTTAAGAGAATAAATGCATTTTATATTAAAATATTCGTTTAATTTAGTATCGTTTGTAATTGCATTAAACCCAATTATATGTTTATACATTAGCATCGATAATAGTAAGAAACTACTCTAGTTAGTTACTATCGATTTTTTTTATATCCTGACAACATTAGGAATTTCAGTTTGACATATGTCGCAGAGATCAAGCTATATTTTATGTAGTATAGTTAGTGACATTGTGGTTATACTTGAAATTTTTACAATTCCGTAGGTGTAAAATTAGTTTTATGTGACAATTTCGATCCAGTAATGAAAAAACTCAAATATAAACGTTTATGCACTTTTTGGAAGACGTGAATAAGTTCATCAAGAAAACCTTGTCCAAATCACTATCGTTTTACGGGTAGTATTTAACCTGGGTTTATTGGGTCGAGCTACCCTTCCCAAGTATTTTTTCAGCACAGTTCCTGAAGCTAGAACATAGAATTAAGATTTTCAAGTGGTTCTGAACTGAAGACTTGGCTGTATGGGCTAGATCCCTTTGCCTTTCCCCTCGGGGATAAAAATAACCAAAAAAAAAAATTGTAGTATAGTTAGTACCACTTGTACCATTGAGGGCACTAGTGATACAAAATAGGATCTTTTAGTACCAAAGCGACGGTACTAGTGAAACTAAACAAATTATTGGACTTATTTTTGTTTTGTTACGGAAAAAGAGTATAACTTCTTACGTGTGTACATAAGTACACACACACACACACACTTATTTTACATAGTTTACGGTGAAGCTAATAAAAGCGCGTTGAAAACAAATCCGGTTTTCACGATACTCACATGGTTTGTTTCCCGAATAACCACAGTAAGAAGTCAATAAACAAAGCCGGTAGAACATGTAGAAATAAAACCTGAAATAAAACAAGAAAATATAATTTTAAGTACTTGTATGCTCTATGCCATCCGAAGTGGTAGAAAAAAGGTGTACGCACACGTATGTGTGTCGGAGATGATAAATATACTCGTGTTTCCGTCGCAGACAGGACATCCGAAGTAAATGAACTTTGCTACGACGTCTCTGCGGGCTAGCAGGAGATATCAGCGGTTAAATAGGGTGAATATCGGTTGCTTTTTGTAAAAATTCTCAACTCTATAAATATTAATATTGTGTAAATCTGCTGATAAACAATGTTTCAATTTCAATCAACCAGTATGTGCTGTTATACTCCTTACGTAATTAAAAGTCAGGCGGTATAATAGCCGTCATGCCTCTGCTGCAGCTAACACAGCAACTCCTTTAGAGCTTACTGGTGATTTCACTCACACGAAGGAGCGCAACAACCCCCTCCAGTGCTGAGCGTAATATTAAAATAATAATAATAAAAGACACCAATCTTAAAACTATGTATACACATTGAATGCTTTATCAATAAATATTAGATCACGTACAACACATCTTTACTTAAAGCTAGATACGTACTAAAGTACTAAGGTTATATACACACTACACCCCAGAGATTTGTTATGTAGAGATATACCTAGTCTTGCCATAAATACTGAAACAAAGAAAAAAAAAATTTCTATTGCAAATAACATTTATTACTTTTACAGTGTGTTAGTTTAATACATAAATATAAAACAATTTAAAATATAAAAAGCTTATTCGAAGTGGTCCCCATTGGCTGCCGTACAGTCCTTTAAACGTTGAGGCCAGCTATCAATAGAAGCACGCACTCTTTCCATGGGAAAATTCTTCACTGCCAATCGTACGGATTGTTTTAGGGACTCCAAATTATCATGGCGTTTAGAGCAAACCGTACTCTCTAAAACTGACCATAAATCATAATCCAGCAGATTAAGATCGGGACTAGACGACGGCCAGTCTTCAGCTCTGGTGAAGTCCGAAACGTTCGTTTCCAACCAAGACTGCGTAGACCGAGCTTTATGACCCGGCGCCGAGTCTTGCTGGAAGGACCATTCTTAGTTATTAAACATGGTGTTGTTAAGAGGCTTCACTACCTTCTCAAGAATGGTATCTTGATACACTTGCGCCGATGTTTTAATACCTTTTTCACAAAAGTATGGCTCCGTCACTCCTTCATAGCTAATACCCCACCAAACCATCACTGAAGTCGGATAGTGCCCACGTTGCACTCTGTCAACTAATTGGGAAGCTTCCTTAGAGCTTTGCGCATAAATACGGTTGTTTTGTTTGTTAAAATATTGCACAATTGTAAAAATTTTTTCATCCGTAAACAAAATTTTTCTGTGACCTCCCTTTGCGTACCGCTTCAGTAGTTGTTTCGATTTTACCACCCTATTCTTTTTTTAATTATCAGTTAAGAAATGACCAGTACGTCTCTTATAGGCTGCAAGTCCTAAGTCATCTTTTAAAATACGCGACATGGTTCAAGGTGCTATCTTCATCTCCAGAGATAAAATCTTTTGCTTTCGGACAGGATTTCTTCGAATTCTTTCCCTTATTGCTTTGACCACCTTTTTCGTACGAACACTACGTTGACAGCCAGATCTTTTTCTGTCACAAACAGACGAGGTCTCATTGTACCTAGCCCGGTACACAAACATTTTACTAATACCAAGCGTATGGAGAGTTTTAAAAATTGCATTTGGATCCATACCTACTTTGTGTAATGTAATCACAGGGATTCGGTTCTCTTTATCACCCCACTCCATTTTAATATCGCAAAATATTGTACAATGTATTGGCGCCAAAATGTGAAAACACAGTGAACAATCATATAAAAATGACAGATTCCAAATTCAAATGTAATATTTTGTTTATTTTTAATTGTAACAGTATTTATGTCCAGACTAAGTATATAGATAAACGAGCTCAGAGGTGGCGCAGTGGTGAAACGCGCCGTTACCCTACTTTGACACCAACGCTCGTGAGTTTGATTCCCATACAGGACAAACATTTTTGTGCATGAACATGTCTGTTTGTATTAGGCTGGATATTTTCTATGTATAATACGTATGTACTTACAAAAAAAATGTATTTACGTATGTTTATTAGTTGTCTAGTACCCATAACACAAGCTTCGCTTACTTTGGGGCTAGATGACGCCGTGTAATTTGTATGTAACAATTATTTGCTTACATTTATTTGCCTGTGGTTTTCTGTGAGGTGGAGGTACTTCCCCAGACGAGCTGCTTTGATACGCCCTACCTCTCTTAAATCCTTCTTACCTTAATATAATGTATGGTCTTCGATGTAGTGATGGATCCACCCACGTTCCAAAGCATGTCTTCTAGGGGCAATGTGTGGGCGATATTCTTTCCTATTTCTACTAATTCCCCCATCTTCATATTGTTGAGGTTGCCCGCAGTACAGTTGTAGATTTCCACGTCGTCCGATGGTTCTAGCCTGGAAAATAATTAATTATACTTTAATTTAAATAAATAACTGACTTTAAAAATGAGATAATATAATGTAATATAATATAATATCTATCTATAACTTTGCGCCAAATCCCTTGCGGGATAGGCAGAGAGAACCGAGCGCCACGTGACTCGATCCTTACATATCTCACTCGCTTCTTTAACATTCATTGCTCTTCTCATGCACGCTCGCCGGTTTCTAGGGCTCCTGACATCACCTTCTGATAGAACACGACCAATTAATAATATAATATAATATAATATAATATAATATAATATAATATAATATAATATAATATAATATAATATAATATAATATAATATAATATAATATAATATAATATAATATAATATAATATAATATAATATAATATAATATAATATAATATAATATAATATAATATAATATAATATAATATAATATAATATAATATAATATTATTATATATACTTATAATTGTATGTTATAAATATATGTATGTATATTATATTATATTTAATATAATATAATATAATATACATACATATATTTATAACATACAATTATAAGTTTTTGTATTTTAGCCTTAATTCTAAGAGCTCTTGTCATGCGTATAATGTAAACATCACACAAGATATTGGACGGCTCGGGATGCGCATAAAGCTAGTTAGCTTTTTAGCATATCGTTCTGAATAGAATCTAAGTCTTATTGTTGTAATATGAAATAAATAAATAAATAATACATATTTTCATTCATGCTCTTTTGTTTTGGGGGTGCTATTGACTTGGCCCTTTTGTCAGCATATAACCAATTTGACTTATACGTGTGCACCTGGGACAGCTCCTAAAGTAAAACATCGTGAGGAAACCAGGACGTCCAAGGAATATTTCGATAGACGTGTGACCTGACTAAAGTAACTTGGTTTTCCCTGACGGCAGTCGCTCCATGTCAAAATCACTATCTTTGCCAAATCCAGGAAACGGTATAACGCTCGGAAGAAGAAGACATTTTTTTACATAGAGCGAGTGCCGTCAGACCTCCACGGCCCAGAGGAGAAACCGGACCTTTTTTAGGTTTGGTCACACGTCTTCCTCACGATGTTTTCCTTCACCGGCGAGCAAGTGATCATTACAAATATGTACTTACATAAACCCGAAAACACGAATTTAGTAATGTAAAAATTAAAGTATCACTCGCGCGATGCCTCCTCTGCTGCTTACACAGCGACTCCTTAGGAGCTTACTGGTGACCTCACTCACACGCAGGAATACAACAACCCTCTAGGAAGTTATTATTTGGCTGCGGTTTTCTATGAGGTTGAGGTACTTCCCCAGACGGGCTGCTTTGATGCGCCCTACCTCTCTTAAAATATCCAGACCAAGACAAACAGACATGTTCATGCACACAAATGTTTGTACTGTGTGGGAATCGAACCCACGAGCGTTGGTGTCAAAGTCGCGTCATTCACGACTGAGCCACCGAGCTCGTCAATATCGTAATGTAATTCCTTGGACGTGCGTGTTTCCTCACGATGTTTTCCATCACCGCCGAGCAAGTGATCATTACAAATATATATAGGTACATCCAATAACATGAATTTACGCATTTAGTAATGTCAAAATCAGTATCATTGCCAAACCCTTAGCTTCAGCTAGCGGGCCCCGCCAATCCTGATGAATCGGAAAACGGGACTCTCGGAAAAAGAAGAAGTTTACAGTGTACTTACGCTTTCGTTCCTCTGATCCAAGACATAGCGATCATGCTCTTGATGGAGATATCAACTGGCATGTAGTCGGCTATGAGAGACGGCTCGGAGTAAATACTCCTCATAATCCCTGGAAGTCAGACGAGAATCTGGTAACGGCAATTGGGACCTCTTTTATTTATACTGCGTCGGGAGGCATACAAGCGTACGGCCCACCTGATGTAATTTATAATCAAGTAGCTTCTTTGCAATGTACTATATCGACGGTTGCAAAGTATAGAAAAACCAAAATCATTTTTTTTTAACAGTGTCAAAGCATACGGCCACCTAATGCAAAGCAGTTACCACGGCCTATGGACGTTTGTTATTCAAGGAGTATAATTTTATAGAATCAAGGCGTTTACGTGTTACTTCACTTTAATCAGGAACTATCAAGGAAATATCAAGGTTCTTTTTTAATTATGTACAATGTTGGGACACATACCTACAAGCATACAACAAGGCGGTTACCGTAGCCTGTGAATGCTTGCAACATATTAAGTATTACTCCCGTGATATCACCTCTGCTGCTAACACGGCAACTCCTTAGGAATTTACTTGTGGTTACAAGTAAACTCCTAAAGAGTCACTCGGTAGCAGGAACACAACAACCCTCCATTGATTTGTTATTTTGCTGCGGTTTTTTGTGAGGTGGAGGTACTTCACCAGTCGCGCTGCATTGATGCGCCCTACCTCTCTTAAAAACACCCAAGACAAGAAGATATAGAAGCATATTCGTGCACACAAATATTTGCTCTGTGTGGGAATCGAACCCATGAGTACTTTCTCCGCCCGAGTAAATTAACAGTGAGTTAGTTGTGCAATTTGATCTAACCTGCTTTGAGTGCTTCCGCCACCAATTAGTTCATGCGGCCTAGCGCCGGCCGGCACCCACCCACTACTGTTAGTACGTGCAACATGCCGACGCTGCCATGGCTGCTCCGGTAGTCTCTGCCTCGGCTGCTACGGTCGTCCGCCATCTGGAACAGAATCCGCATGCCCCCACCACCACCGTCGCTGCCGCGACTGGCCTGGTCGTCGCTGCGACACGTGTTTCGCCTCTCCACGAGGCATCATCAGGCGTTGTAGACATTAATCCTAAGAATAACATGCTACAAGTGACAAATCCATCGCAGTGCCGTCCCTTGGGGCATGCGGATTCTGTTCCAGATGGCGGACGACCGCAGCAGCCGAGGCAGAGACTACCGGAGCAGCCATGGCAGCGTCGGCATGTAGCACGTACTAACAGTAGTGGGTGGGTGCCGGCGGCGCTAGGCCGCATGAACTAATTGGTGACGGAAGCACACAAAGCAGGTTAGATCAAATTGCATGTAAATTTGACTTTCGCAAAATAACGCCTGAATCTATTAACTAGTGAGTTAGTTACCTTTGCCGCAGGCGACCAGGATTCCAGTAGGACCGTTAAAGTTTTCAATCCACCCAGGCATTGGTTCCTCTACGCTGGCTATTACTGCAACGAAAAAAAAATTGTAAACAATAATCCACGGGCTCGGTAGCGCAGTGGTTAGTAGGGCTACTTTCACACCGGCGGGATACAAGCATACGGCCCACCTGATATAAAGCAGTTACCATTGCCGCTTGTAATATTAAGTATCACTCGCGCGATGCCTCCTCTACTGCTTACACAGCGACCCCGTAGGTGTTTACTGGTGACCTCACTCACACGCGACACAACAACCCTCTAGGGTGTTGTTATTTGGCTGTGTTCTGTGAGGTGGAGGTACTTCCCCAGACGGGCTGTTCTCAACTACATTAAATCAAATTCATCATCATCTCAGCTTGTATTCTTCCACTGCTGAACACAGGTCTCCTGTCTAGAGAGTCATTCGTCTCGATCCTGTGCCAGCTGCATCTATTGATTCCCTATAAATCTCTTAAGGTCGTCTCTCCAAGGAAGCCATTCGAGAACTTTTCTTCCCCAGTGGTGTTGTTTTTTTTATATAATGTCGTGAGTCATACAAGCATACGGCCCACATGCTGTAAAGCGGGTACCGTAGCCTATTAACGCTTGCGATATATTAAGCATCACTCGCGCGATGCCTCCTCTGCTGCGAACACAGCAACTCCATAAGAGCTTACTGGTGACCACAAGCAAGGAACACAACAACCCTCTAGGGAGTTGTTATTTGGTTGCGGTTTTCTGTGATGTAGAGGTACTTCCCCGGACAGGCTGCTTTGATGCGTCCTACCTCTTGTCGGTTCTACAAATTATGGGCCGGCCCACTGCCACTGCAGCTTGCATATCCTTTAGGCTATGTCGATTACCTTAGTTCTACTGCGGATATCCTCATTTCTGATTCTATCACGCAGAGAAACCCCGAGCATAGCTCTTTCTGTAGCACGCTGAGCGACCTTGAGCTTTCCCATACTGCCCGCAGTGTCAGTACAAATACAGTACAAATTACATTAATAGATATATATATATATATATATTATACTGCGGGCGGCCAGCGGAACAACTACTTCAACGGGTCTCCCTGGCCGATGGGTCAGCTCAGTCCTTCTGACAATTAAATGGCGACGTACTCATAGGTACGCCACTTCACGGGTGTTTCGCGGTGTGTACGGTGGTAGCCAACCAGGCGGGTATTTATCCTACCACCGGCTGAGAAGCTGGTACCTCAGGAAAGCCCTTAGTCACCTCTTACGGCATCCACGGCAAGAGAGGGGGCGGTGATTTTTAATATTCTTTCTCCGTCACCGCACGGAAAGATTATGATATTAGTACAGATACAACATGACTTTTTATCAGCAGAAGAAAACATCGTCAGGAAACGAGCACGTCCAAGAAAAGACGAGCTCGGTGGCTCAGTCGTGAATGACGCGACTTTGATACCAACGCTCGTGGGTACGATTCCCACACAAGACAAACATTTGTGTGCATGAACATGTCTGTTTGTCTTGGTCTGGATGTTTTAGGATAGGTAGGGCGCATCAAAGCAACCCGTCTGGGGAAGTACCTCCACCTCACAGAAAACCGCAGCCAAATAGCAGCTCCCTAGAGGGTTGTTGTGTTCCTGCGTGTGAGTGAGGTGGTGAGGTCACCAGTAAGCTCCCAAGGAGTTGCTATGTAAGCAGCAGAGGAGGCATCGCGCGAGTGATACTTAATATATCGCAAGCGTTAATAGGCTACGGTACCCGCTTTACATCATGTGGGCCGTAAGCTTGTATGCCTCCCGACGTAGTATAAAAAAAATCGGCCAAGTGCGAGTCGGACTCGCGCACGAAGGGTTCCGTACCACTACCTATAAAAACGGCAAAAAATCACGTTTATTGTATGGGAGCCCCCTTAACTATTTATGCTATTCTGTTTTTTAGTATTTGTTGTTATAGCGGCAACAGAAATACATCATCTGTGAAAATTTCAACTGTCTAACTATTACGGTTCGTGAGATACAGCCTGGTGACAGATGGACGGACGGACGGACGGACGGACGAACGGACGGACAGCGAAGTCTCAGTAATAGGGTTCCGTTTTACCCTTTGGGTACGGAACCCTAAAAAACATATTTCGAAAGACTTGTGACCTTACCTAATTAATAAAGGTCTATTTTTCCCTCTGGGTTATAGAGGCCTGATGGTAGTCGCTCCATGTAAAAATCAGTATCTTCTCCAAATCCTCAATCGGGTAGCGGACCACGCCAATCGTAATGGATTAGGAAACGGTATAGAGCTAAGCAGAAGCAGGCTTATTTACCAATGGAGGGTCTGATGATGACCACAGGCAGCTCTCCTCGCTGCTCGTATACAACGTGTTCAGCTAATTGCTTTGTGAAGGTATACGTGTTGGGAATTTCGCCAAGGTATCTGGAACATAAATAAATAATAAATAAATATTGTCGGACAAATAACACAGCGCCATCTAGCCCCAAAGCAAGCGAAGCTTGTGTTATGGGTACTAGACAACTGATAAACATACGTAAATACATTTTTTTTTTGTAAATACACACTTATTATACATAGAAAATACCCAGACCAAGACAAACAGACATGTTCATGCACACAAATGTTTGTACTGTGTGGGAATCGAACCCACGAGCGTTGGTGTCAAAGTAGCGTCATTCACGACTGAGCCACCGAGCTCGTCAAAATATGCGGTTACTTTTTATGTACAACATCGGGAAGCATACAGACCACCTGAGGTAAAGCGATCACGGTAGCTTATGTATACTTGCAATACAATACATTAAGCATTACTCGCGCAATGCCACCTCCACTGTTAACATCAACTTCTAAGGAGCTTGCTGGTGATCTTAATCACACGCAGGAACACAACAACCCTCCAGGGTTGTAACTCCTCCACCTGATGTAAAGCGGTTACCGTAACTTATAAACGCTTGCAATACATGAAGTATCATTCTCGCGATGACACCACTGCTGCTAACACAGGGGCTCACTGGTAACCTCACTGATACGTAGGAACACAGCAACCCTTCATGGAGTTGTTATTTGGCTGCGGTTTTCTGTGACGTGGAGGTACTTTCTCAGACGGGCTGCTTTGATACGCCCCACCTCTCTTGAAAACACCTAGACCAAGACAAATAGACATATTTATGCACACAAATGTGTGTCCTGTGTGGGAATCGAATCCACAAGCATTAGTGTCAAAGTAATGTAACAGCGCGTTTCACCACTGCACCACCGAGCACGTCAAAAATTATTATTATGTAATTACGAACCCTCCTCTCGCAATTTCGCCCGCGTGGAATTGGAATGGGTTATTTTTCTCCGTGGAATCTTTATTTTTTAAATTGAAACTGAATTAGTTACTCCTCATACTATCTACTATCAGCCGGTGAAGTCCCGTCAAAATCGATCTAGCTATTTCGGAGATTAGTCGGAACAAATAGACAGACAAAATTTTTCAATTATTGTTTTGGTACTTTTACCGTGCATATTCATACACATTTAATAGCGTTAGAAGTGAAATCTTCAAAAATATGAACTTCAAGATAATGAGACGAATGTATGAATGTGAATTTCACGAGAAGGATAATTGTAAGGTATATGATGATATTGTTCATACTTGAAAAATGTTTATAATAAAATAATGGAATATTTATGGAAAAAATACACGTGTACAATACACCACGGTTGTTATGACGCCTTATTCCAAGCTTAGTAATACGCAAGCGCGCACACACACATACACGCTCGGATAAAGCTCGGACCTAAGGAGCTTAGGTACGGACGACCAGAGCAGGTGTGACAGCATGCAATCCATTAAAAAACGACTTTGAAATATATCTAAATAGAATATAGTTTAAACTGTCTTAGTCAGTCTAGTCGCATCTGGGATATCGGAGAACATACACAGAAAACATATAGGATGAAAATAGAACCTCATTTATGAAGTTCATTTAAAAACGATGAACTTTGGTATTTTTGGGCCTTTGAAAACAGTTTAAATTGTCTTAATCAGCCAAGTTATCTCTGGAATATCCGAGAACAAATACAACAAGAAATCTCTTCGTTTTTAAAATCCATTGAAGACGATAGAACGTTATCATATACCTGAATAAAGTACAGTGTAACTTTAATCGGATAAGACGTCTTGATTAATCGGAGAACTTACGCAGAAATAAAAAAACTATGAACATATATTTAAGAAAAACAAATGCGTATAACACAGCGACGTATCAAAAGATAGACACGTTATATACCAACATTATTGTATTTTAAAATGGCGCAAGTGGTACTACTATATCTACGTACGGTCATTTATTATGTCATTTTCCTCTAACAAATCTGACAATTATGCTTTGTGGCGAAATATTACGTATAGACGCGACGCGAGAGCATGGCCAACTGAATGCGAGTTGGGCAATTACCTTACTTTCGTATTGCTATTCTTGAGCGTGTACAACGTTTTTATAACTATAAAAAAACGGGTTGCACTCCGAGACTGCTGGCAGAAGTGAAAACTTGAACATTAACGTTGTGCATTTTTGAATATTTGGGAATGGTTAGGGAATAATTTCGCACGCATTGCTTTATTTATCAGTATAACAGTACTATCATATATGTGGTAAAATCTCTAAAACTCAAACACACACGCACATTCGCGCAAGCGCCCAGCGCCGCTTAAACCAAACAGCGATATTGATAAACTATTAGTTGAATTCCTTTTCAATCATTCATGGTTGACTGGAAGAGATCCTATTGGGATAAGTCCGCCATTGTATAATTTAGATTAAGTTTTTTTGTATTATTATTGTTATGTATTTTGAATGTTAAATTATACAATAAAGTTTTATAAACAAACTACGTTGAACGAAGCGCGTAAACACCAACAATTTCATGGCGCTTACAACGTTTTGGTCGCGAGAAAATAATGCCCTATGAACGATCTAGCGCTTCATGTTTTAAGTGTTTAATTAGAGGGAACTAATGTTTTAGCGCTGCAGCGAACTTAAGTTCTAATTCTCACCAAAATCTTACGGTCAGGGTCACGTGTCCTGACGGTCTGACGCGAGTTTAGCATTTTTTACTTATCCCAAAAAGTGCACAACGCCACTAAAGACGTTTTCACTTCAAAAATATCTTAGGTATAACATATGTATCTCACTATACAACCATCTGCGTGAGGACATTAAACTGCTACATAAGTGGTGAATACCTTTATAGTTCATCTGATGAATCGGATTCTGGGTCATCGTTTTTGCAGTGTCCCAGAATTCATGAAAACTAAATGTTAAAATTGTGTTAATATTACTATTGATTGATAATTTTACTTTACTCTTAATTCCTGACCCGCCCCGGTTTCTACCGGATAGTAGAGAATATAAATAAATAAATAAATATTCTCGGACAAATTACACAGCGCCACCTAGCCCCAAAGTAAGCGAAGCTTGTGTTATGGGTGCTAGACAACTGATAAACATACGTAAATACATTTTTTTTTTGTAAATACATACTTATTATACATAGAAAATACCCAGACCAAGACAAACAGACATGTTCATGCACACAAATGTTTGTTCTGCGTGGGAATCGAACCCACGAGCATTGGTGTCAAAGTAGCGTAACAGTGCGTTTCACCACTGCGCCACCGAGCTCGTCGAATATGATGTCTAGTAACGTATTTAAGTTGATAAGGATTAACACTGTATATCCATATAATATCCGATGCGAGCTCACAGGCGGCTTGACTTTTTCTGACATTTTTAACAATTATCGTCGTATTTCAATAGTTTTTGAGTTTATAGCTAAGAAACAAACAGACAGACAGACGCGGCTTGGGACTTTGTTTTATAATATGTTAGCTATTTAAGTAATTAGAAGGTAAAAATTTACACGCTTGCATCCAGGCTGAATAGATTGTACTATATCCAACTTTATAAACATAAGATCTTTTATAACTGTGTTCTGCAAATAAAGTTGATTTCATTTGAATGATTGATTTGATTAAAACGTCTTTCTTTTTAAAGTCTATTTAAAAAACTTACTTAGGAGTGAGCACTCGTATAGTGTGTTCATCCAGAGTTTCACAAACTTGCATCGTCTCCCTCCAGTCAGCATGAGGAGGATACATCACCTCTTCGATTGTGTCTCGATTGGTGTTGGA
Source organism: Pyralis farinalis (assembly GCA_947507595.1). NCBI lineage: Eukaryota > Metazoa > Arthropoda > Insecta > Lepidoptera > Pyralidae > Pyralis > Pyralis farinalis. The sequence goes on from OX382263.1 coordinate 9,214,532, forward strand.
GTAGGAAGTAGAGACGTGTACCATAGACTAAAACAACAAGAATACTCATTATAGCAGGCATTTTCCCCTCTTCTGTAATAGTACAATACTGTAACCCATATTCATATCCTAAAGTAATTCGGTTCACCACTACGGGTCGAGATTTAAAGTAGAATGCGCGGCTCCTATTGGTTGATTCACGATCAATATCGCGGCACTTATCAGCTTATTGGTTAAGATATCCACACATCTCTTTTTTGTACTACGTCAGGAGACGTACAAGCATACTGCCCGCCTAATGTAAAGCGGTCGCCGTAGCCTATTAATGCTTGCGATATATTAATTATCATTCGCGCGATATCTCCTCTGCTGCTTACACAGCAACTCCTTGGGAGCTTACTGGTTACCTCACTCACGCGCAGGAACACAACAATCCACAGTTGTTGTGATGTTATTTGGCTGCGGTTTTTTGACAGGTACTTCCCCAGACGAACTGCTTTGATGCGCCCTACCTCTCTTAAAACATCCAGACCAAGACAAACAGACATGTTCATGCACACAAATGTTTGCCCTGTGTGGGAATCGAACCCACGAGCGTTGCTGTCAAAGTCGCGTCATTCACAACTGAGCCACCGAGCTCATCAATCACATCATCACATTGAATCGTAATCGCTGTATAATATAAAAGGCGTATTATAATATGTTTAAGCGCTAAAACACTACATTTTGGCGAGTGACATCATCTCATTTATCATCAAGTGATCCGAAGTCAGATCTTTCGAAATATACGGGACGTGCAGGTTTCACGATGTTTTCCGTCATCACCGAGCGAGTGATAATTACAAATATGTACATAGATCAGAAAACACAATTTTAGTGGTACTTGCCCTCAGAATTGGAACCGGGGATCAGGCCACCACATTAATAGACTGTCTTAATCTACAAACTTAGTAAAAAACAGTGTTACAGTGTTGAGAGTAGTTATAGTCCAATGGACAGCGAATATCCAACATGCAATATATTAAGTATCACTCGCGCGATGTGACACCTCTACTGCTAACATAGCAACTGCTTAGGAGATCTCACTCACACGCAGGAACACAACAACCCTCTAGGAAGTTGTTATATGGCTGCGGTTTTCTGTGAGGTGGAGGTACTTAACTAGACTGAATATTTAAGAGAGGTAGTGTGCATCAAAGCAGCCCGTCTGGGGAAGTACCACCACCTCACAGAAAACCGCAGCCAAATAACAACTTCCTAGAGGGTTGTTGTGTTCCTGCGTATGAGTGAGGTCACCAGTAAGTTCCCAAGGAGTTGCTGTGTAAGCAGCAGAGGTGGCATCGCGCGAGTTATATACGTTACAAGCGTTAATAGGCTACGGTAACTGCTTTACATCAGTTGGACCATATGCTTGCATGCCTCCCGACGTTGTAAAACAAACAGACATGTTCATGCACACAAATGTTTGTCCAGTGTGGGAATCGAATCCACGAGTGTTGGTGTCAAAGTAAGGTAACAGTGTTTCACCACTGCGCCACTGGGCTCGTTAAAATACATACTACAGGTACTTACCGACAAATGTGTGACCTCCTTCGCGAAGTCCACTATTTCTTTGGTCCCTCCAAGATTCAATTTAGCAGCGAAGGTTAGAGGATCATCAAACCTAAAATAAAAAGAAATACTTTTTAATAATATCAACGAGCACTGGTAGCCCAGTGGATAAGGAACCGGCGTAGTGAACAACAGGTCCCCGTTTCGAATCCTGGTATGTACCACTAAATTCGTGTTTTCGAATTTATGTACATATTTGAAAGAAAGAAAGAAAAACATTTATTTGTACACAACACAACACTGAACAACAATATACTCGTATACACAGCTTGTAGCCTTAAAATCAGGTAGAAAACAACATTTTTTTTTTCTACTATTTTGGGAGGCTTACAAGCATACGGCCCACCTAAAGCGGATGCCGTAGCCTATTAACGCTTGCGATTTAATAATTATCGCTCGTGCGATGCCTCCTCTGCTGCTTACAAAGCAACTCCTTCGGAGCTTGGGAACAACATGCTTGTGACAAACTAACATAAACACGGCAAAACATATAGACAAAACTTAGCATAAACACGGGAAACAGTGTTGTGCGATGTAACAAAAATTGTGATTATCACTTGCTCGGCGGTGATGGAAGACATCGTGGGGAAACCCGCATGTACAAATATGTTTCGTTAGACGAGTGACCTAACCTAAGGAAGGTCCGGTTTTCCCTCCGGGGCTGTGGAGGTCTGACGGCAGTCGCTCCATGTAAAAAATCAGTGTCTTCGCCAAATCATCATGGATTAAGATAAAGAACAAAAGAACTTTTTAATAATCTCACTGAATTTTATTAACCTCTTTTTAATCTAACACGCGTTCGTAAGTTCGAACTGTAACTATGTTAATTAAAAAAATATATATATTTCAGGTTATTAGTACCCATAGAACTACACACTAAATTAAAGTAAAATAAAATAGAATATAACACAAAATACATGGAAAATATAATTGCCTCCTCATCCTGCACAGTGGGACGTGTCTGTCACAACAATGTCGAATGTAGAGGCAATCAAGTCTATCTGCGATCATCGGCAAAACGGACAATAAATACTGTAGTTTACTTTTGGGTACTATTAGCTAAAGATATTGTACAATGATGGCAACTGCTCTCTTCTGCAATTATTTGTAGTAGAACTAAAAAGTGCATACCACACCACACTACATCAACCCTTACTCACGGTCTGGATGTTTTAAAAGAGGTCGGGCGCATCAAAGCAGCCCGTCTGGGGAAGTACCACCTTACAGAACTCCACCTTACAGAAAACCGCAGTCAAATAACAACTCCCAAGAACGCGAGTGATACTTAATATATATCGCTAGTGTTAATAGGCTACGGTACCCGCTTTACATCAGATGTACCGTATGTTTGTATACCTCCCAACGTAGTATAAAAAAACATATGCATATATATACATATATATATAATATATAATATATATATATGTAAATAATCTATATATATAATATATATATATGTATATAGTAATAACAAGCTGGCTGGCCTGGTTTCGAACGTGTAATCTGATTGATGCCGGGTAAAACAGGATCACCCGTTGGGTTAAACTATATCTGCTTAAGAATTTCATCCAAATCGGTTCAGCTGTTTTCATGGATCCATACGAAACATACATTAAACACATTAATTTTCATGTATAAGAAGAAGATAATGTATATGATAATGATTTAATATTGATTACCTGACACTGGCAGCGACGTGGAATATTATATTGACGCGATTGACTAAAGAAGCTCTATCCTCTGGAGAGAGTCCTGAAAAAGATATAAAAAATTACTGTTTTAATTTGATTCTTTTGTCAATCTGGTTGTCACTGCACTATAACTTTGTTTATGTGAATTAATATTTAAGTACCTATAGTTTTTTTTTTTTTGATCCCTCTTGTATGTTTACTAGTTTATACTGCGACACCTAACTGCTTGATTGTTTTGTTTTCCTCTATCCTAAGATTTATTTTTTATTTATTGAATTCAAGCTTATATTCAGAATTGACAATTATTTCATTTTTCTCTCAATCTGCAATGCAGTTTGTCGGCGACAATTAGCACTCCAATCTTATAAACTATTATATATACATTAATATATTATATATATATATATTACTATTATAGTATTGTCTTAGGTTTTCGCGATTGTTACACATTGAATTAAACAATTTTTAACGGAAGTATCGCGTGCTTTATTTATTTTGTTGAACCTGACGTTTCGAACGCTTTGCAGCGTCCGTGGTCGCAGGATGACTAAGGTGATATTTGTCTTATCTTATCTAAAAATTGTTTAATTCAATATTACTATTATATATTATATATACATTATTATTATGCGTACACTCGGTATACACATAAATACACACAGACTTCATGTCGTCTGCAAACATGAGTATTTTAGAATTTAGAAAACATTTGTTGACATCATTTATAAATATAGTGAAAAGCGATAGTGCCAGCAAAGAGCCTTGAGGAACTCCCGAAGGGATTTGAGACCACTCCGACATGTATCCGTTCAATATGACACATAAGGCATTTAAAAACCTTAAAGAGATGGCTACTCAAGTGAAGCTCAACTGCCGTGCACTTTAATAACTACTAATTTATTTAATTTTATTTAATTACGACTAAATAACGACTATTTGGAGGGGGGTGGTATTCCTGCGAGACATTGAGCTTATCTGTAAACGCCTAAGTAATTGTGTTAGAAGCGGGAAACGCACAAGTGTTTGTTGAAGTGAAAACTTTTTTAGTATCGTTGTGATTTGAAAGTCGATGAAACAAAAAAGCTACTGTCGCTTAAAAGAGACAACCACATACATCTATAGGATTTAACGTGTGAGAGAACGAGACAGCAGGTATTATACAGCTTCTTACAGGGTCCGAGAGTTGTACGTGTGGCAGTACGTATGTGTGTGCGCCTGCGTGTTGATGATGCTTGGGATAAGGCGTCATAACAACCGTGGTGTAATGTACACGTGTATTCTTTACATAAATATTTCATTATTTTAATAAAAACTTTTTTCAAGTATCATCAATATCATCATAAATACACCCTACAATTATCCTACTCCTGAAATTCTATATTCGTCTCATTATCTTCAAGTTCACATTTTTGAAGGTCTCACTTCTATCGCGTGTGAACTGCACACAATGTTTTTTTCTAATACAAACTCTTCAAAAGATTACAAGCGTAAGCTCCACCTGATGTAAAGCGGTTTCCGTAGCCCAAGAACGTTTGCAATACAACGTCGGAAGGCGTACAAGCACTGCCCACCTTTAAAGTAAAAATAACAAATAACAACTCGCTGGAGAATTGTTGTGTTCCTGCGAGTCAGTGAGGACATCTGTAAGCTCCTATGGGAATTTCCGTATTAGAAGCAGAGATGGCATCACCCGGGCGTTCATAAGCTACGGTAACCACTTTAAATCAGGTCGGATATATGCGATGTTGCATAAAAAAAAAATTGTGAGTAGAAGAAATACCAACCTCTCCAATCAGGCGAGCCCTATCGTCGTTTACCACGCAACGATAAAAACTGATGAGATAACATATTATACTCACCTAGTCCTGCTTCCATCACATCACCGGCCACGAAAAATACCTTTTCAGCAAATATATCAGGTTTTTCAGCTTTCAGTCGATTAAAGCACTGAAAATTGAAAAAAAAGCATCAAACTACAATTTTTTGAAGGGAAAACTTGTCGCACGTTGGGTACATGGGGATGCGGAAAAGGCACTGTGGGCCAATTCTGCTAAATAACTGCAACTGCACGTTTGCGCCTGTCACTTGAGTCGTGCAGGAATAGTGCAGTGCCGATAGGTGTATTCTACTAAAATTTCCTGCACTGCAACTGCGCTGCTACTGTGCGTATCCTGCAAGTAAACTACTTAAAACCTGAAATGTTGCCATATTTCAATCTAATAAAACTGAATTTTTATTTAATGTTGACTCCTATAGTTTCACTATTGACCTTGGTTGCCGGAGTGGAGGTATTTCTAACCGAAAAGAAGCTTTACTTAATTATATTTATCCACAAACATCTCCCAAAACAAAGCAAATATAATTCACCGCCTCAGAATATTAATTTCACTTCGCAAAAGTTGCTCAAGAGTAACGTTAACAAAACTGCAAGTAAACTCCTTCAAAACATCTGTCACCGGTATACAAATGTCAAAACAATTTATCAGAATACGATTATATTGTAGAACATGCAGTTGCAGTGCAGGTTTTTTAACAGAATAGCGATTCATTTACTGCAAACATTCCTGCAACGTCGCTGCTGTCAGATCGTTTAACAGAATACCGAAACGTCAAAATGTACACATTTTGACACACGCCGCGCTGCAGTGCAGTTGCAGTTTTTAGTAGAATCGGCCCACTGAACTCGCGTGACCTTCATGCTCAAGTACATATATAAAGATGCGAGTGAATCATTGCCTTGTTGTCATTAAATTTTACAAAATTGATATCACTCCATATGAAATAAAGTCTCAAACCGCGACTGTATGTCTGTTAGCGATAAACTCAAAAACTACTGGACAGATTTTCATGCGGTTTTCACGAATAGACATGGTGATTCTCGAGGACGGTTTAGGTGTCTAATTTGTTAAGGTTTTGTGTAAATCGATTGAAATTGTTTTTTTTTATACTACGTCGGAAGGCATACAAACATACGGCCCACCAGATGTAAAGTGGTTACCGTACACAGAGGTACTTCCCCAGGCAGGCTGCTTTGATGCGCACTACCTCCAGCTTACCGGTGATCTCACTCACATCCGGGAATACTACAACACTCTAGGAAGTTGTTATTTGGCTGCAGTTTTCTGTGAGCTGGAGGTACTTCCCGGACGGATTGGTTTGATACGCCCTACCTCTCTTAAAAACATCCAGACAAAGACAAACAGACATGTTCTTTTATGAGAGGTAGGGCGCATCAAAGCAGCCTGCGTGGGGAAGTACCTCTGTGTACGGTAACCGCTTTACATCAGGTGGGCCGTATGCTTGTATGCCTCCCGACGTTGTAAAAAAAAATCGGTCAAGTGCGAGTCGGACTCGCGCACAAAGGGTTCCGTACAAACTATCTATAAAAATCGGCCAAGTGCGAGTGGGACTCGCGCATGAAGGGTTCCGTACCATTATCTATAAAAAATGCAAAAAAAATCACGTTTGTTGTATGGGAGCCCCCTTAAATATATATTTTATTATATTTTTTAGTATTTGTTGTTATAGCGGCAATAGAAATACATCATCTGTGAAAATTTCAACTGTCTAACTATCACGGTTCATGAGATACAGCCTGGTGACAGACGGACGGACGGACGGACGGACGGACGGACGGACGGACGGACGGACGGACGGACGGACAGCGGAGCCTCAGTAATAGGGTTCCGTTTTACCCTTTGGGTACGGAACCCTAAAAACGGCAAAAAAATCACGTTTGTTGTATGGGAGCCCCCCTTAAATATTTGTTTTATTTTAATTTAATTATTTATTCTTAAAGTGAATATATAACTAAATATTCTGTGAATATTTCAAGCGTCTACCTGTTGCCGTTATCAATATCGATCAAAAAGGAGCAAAAAAATAACGTTTGTTGTGTGGGAGCCCCCTTAAATATTTATTTTATTCCATTTTTTAGTATTTGTTGTTATAGCGGCAACAGAAATACATCATCTGTGAAAATTTCAACTGTCTAACTATCACGGTTCATGAGATACAGCCTGGTGACAGACGGACGGACGGACGGACGGACAGCGGAGCCTCAGTAATAGGGTTCCGTTTTACCCTTTGGGTACGGAACCCTAAAAAGAACCAGATTTTTGGGAGCAGCGAAAAGACTCCCATAGGGGTTATAGTTGGAGTGATTGATTTTAAAATGCCTGGTGAATACTTATTTTGTTTTTTATTTGTATAAATACGTATGTATATCTTCAAGCCAGGTTCCTTGAGAGGTACGTAGAGAAAACCGAGCGCCATAAGACGCGGTCTTTACACACTTCACTCGCTTCTCTAACATTCATGGCTCTTTTCATGCACACTCACCGGTTCCTGGTGCAGTATTTTTTTTTTATTTATGGGTTTTAAATACACGTAAACGCCTTGGTTGTTTGAAAAAAAAAGTGTATGAGCCATACTTCTGAACAACAAAGATCCAACAAGCGAAAATCCACAGGGGCGGTAAAAGCGGGAAAGCAGCATTGATCCGGAACGGGATTTTTTGTACATTGTTCGTATGTGTAAGTATGTGTTGGTATGCAACTTATTATACAAAAAAAATCGGCCAAGTGCGAGTTGGACTCGCGCACGAAGGGTTCCGTACCACTATCTATAAAAACGGCAAAAAAATCACGTTTGTTGTATGGGAGCCCCCCTTAAATATTTGTTTAATTTTAATTTAATTATTTATTTTTAAAGTGAATATATAACTAAATATTCTGTGAATATGTCAAGCGTCTATCTGTTGCCGTTATCAATATCGCGCAAAAACGAGCAAAAAATCACGTTTGTTGTATGGGAGCCCCCTTAAATATTTATGTTATTCTAATTTTTAGTATTTGTTGTTATAGCGGCAACAGAAATACATCATCTGTGAAAATATCAACTGTCTAACTATCACGGTTCGTGAGATACAGCCTGGTGACAGACGGACGGACGGACGGACGGACGGACTGCGAAGTCTCAGTAATAGGGTTCAGTTTTACCCTTTGGGTACGGAACCCTAAAAAACACACAGTGGGTGGATGTGTAGTGAACATGGCCGCGAGTTTTACGCTAATGAGTCTTCATGACGGGTGAACGGGGTTTAAGAGAGGTAGGCGGTATCGAAGCAGCTCGTCTGTGGAAGTACCTCCACCTGACAGAAAACCGCAGCCAAATAACAACTATCTAGAGAGTTGTTGTAAGCGACTCGTAATGGCTATGTGCGTCGCTGTGATCACAGATGTCACAGCTTTGACATTGTCTACTGCGATCACGGCTAAATTATTTGATATTCTATAAGGCTGTAAGCGTACGCGAGGCTGTTTGCCTTGTAGAATTCCAATTCCAAACGCAGCCTTGCGGCGCTAGTGTCGCACAACCATGAAAAGCGACACCAAAAATTGCAATTTTGTGTTCAAGGCTGTAACAGCCGATGTTTCCGAGGATGTAAGGACGTTTGCTCTTACAGAATTGCATGGCTGTAAGCTCCTAAGGAGTTGCTGTGTTAGCAGCAGAGGAGGCGTCGCGCAAGTGATACTTAATGTATTACAAGCGTTCATAGGTTTCGGTAAAGGCTTTACATCAGGTGGGCCGTATGCTTGTATGACTCCCGACGTTGTATAAAAAAAACAGATATCTGTTATGCTAAAAGGTAATTGTATGATGCAGCGAAATGATCTCAAAATGGCGGCTCTTTCCCAACGCCACGCGCGATGTGACACAGTCCTCACTCTTTGATTCTTTAGCTATCAATTGATGTAATTAAATTCTGAATGTAAATCGCAGATTTGTAACTGCAGCACCAAACTGTATCGTCCGATTTGTTACCAGTTTTCTGAATTGCCCCCTACTTCTTCTCCTTCGCGATATCCCGTTCTCTAAGCCCAAGGGATACAACCCAGAGGGAAAGTCAGATCTATCATAAGTAAGGTCACACGTCTTTCGAAATATAATTTCTTGGACGTGTGGGTTTCCTCACGATGTTTTCCTTTACCGCCGAGTATGTGATAAATGTGTACATAAATCCGAAAAGTCTAATATAGTGGTACACGACCCCGCCAGCATACGAACCGGGGACTCCTTCCTTCCTCTTGCTCAAATGTGAATTGCCTCCCACTATGGAAGCAAATTGAAAAACGTATACCACTGTAATAGATTGCATACAAACACCGGCGCTTTCACGCTTTCCTGCCTGCCTGTCCTGTCTTGTTAACAAGACAGGATTACCAGGGACTGGTTACTTACAGCGGACGAATAAACCTGTGCCAGTCTATCTTCGGCCTTGACTCCTCTTTTGTTTCGCAAAAGCAAATATATCCTGTCGAGATCCGAGCAAGAATACAGCAGTTTTTCTATCAATACCTTTCCCATGAATCCTGAAAATATGACAAAAAAATATATGTACAAAAATGAATCAAATCAATTTCCCAAATTGACTTTGAAAGACAATTTTCCAGATGTTCTCGAATGTGTCTCGCCCGCATAATATGTGGTGAATCTGCTAATCCCGCAGCTTCAGCTAGCAATACTATGGTTTTTATAAGTTCAATGGCTTCCGGTATTTCATTGGGTCCAAGAAAGGAAGTTTATAGTTTTGTCACGGCCATTATTTTTATTACCTACCTACAAAACAAAACAAAATTTAAAAAAAATATATTACCGGACCAATTACAAAGCGCTATCTAGCCCCAAAGTAAGCAAAGCTTGTGTTACGGGTACTAGACAGCTGATAAACATCCGTCAATACATTTTCTTTTTGTAAATAAATACTTATTATACCTACATAGAAAACACCCAGACCAATACAAACAGACATCTTTATGCACATAAAAAAATGTTTGTCCTGTGTGTGGAAAAACGAGCGTCGGTGTAGTAGCGTAACAGCGGGTTTCACCACTCGCCCCCGAGCTCGTCAAAATATACGAATTTGACAGGTGTTAACTAACTAGCTAACATTTTTAACGATGGTTAATACAATTATAAAATAAATCATTCTATGCGCATCTTAGTTATTTCTGAGACTAAGTTCTGAGACTATTAGTGATAATTGATATTGCATTATGTTTATCAATCAATGCAATGCACTTTAAAACGCCTGAGCTAACAATGAGCGCAAACATATATGTACAATTAAAATCGTATTAGTTAAAAGGAGAATGCCCATATTCGGCCCATGCGTGGACAGCACAATAGAGATTAAATAAAATATGTTTCAAAATATATTTTAAATGACATGTTTTTCAGTAATTCTTATAAGTATGTCAGTGATCTTATTTAGTTTATGAATCTAATTAATATATCTAATGACTAGCTAAACCACTTCCCGTAATCGATAATGTTACCAGCAACAATATCTTTATACATTTTTAATGTAAATGTTTGTTTTTTGTCGTAAAGATGTAAAAAAATAACCGTAACGCATATCTAAATAATTAATTCTTAATGCGTTAACAATTGTAAATCGTAAACATAAACAACATTTTAACGTACTCAATAATTCATTATTACAAAAATAGATCAATCGATACAATTTCAAATGGCAACACCACAGCCCGCCAGCGCCGCCGAGACGATTCTCATAATGTGCTGCGATGGTTATATTTTAGCAGTTTTAGGGGGAAAACTCAAAGCAGACATAGGGCGCAATATATACTATGTGTACATATTAATAAATAATAATAACACAGGTATACAATAATATTATTGTAATTGCATTGCGGGAAAACGTACGGTAGGTTGTTGTGCCCATATTATGACTATCATCTGATACATCAGTTGGGCTAGATTTCAACCAAATATTTCCCCTCCTGCACAGTTTCTTGATAATTTATGTGTCATTATAATGAAATGAATGATGACAATTAATATGTCTTTTTTATTTAAGTACATATCTAAAAACTGTAAAATAAAGTCTACATCAGGTTGTGGTTGCTTTTTTTCGTTGACATACTCAATGAAAAAAGCAACCACAACCTGATGTAGACACCTCTAAGCTATTAAAAGCCAAAGGTTTCCAGCATACACTCGTCACATTGACCAGATGAATCAGAAAGGCATTACTGATTACTGTATCCCTTAGTCGCCTTGTGGAATGATTCGATATATTATATAGATAATTGTAGTAAAAATAATAAAGTGGCGGAATTTTAGTTAGATTTTTTATTGATACGAGTAGCATACAATTGACTAACAATCCCAACAAGTATTTTTAAAATAATTAATTGTCCATTTCTGGGCCGGGAGATGTATGACGTGACGCATGAGTATTTAATAGGCAAAGCAATTAAAAATTCAATTTTGAAGCAAATTTACAATACAGTTATGGCATAACGTGACGCCACATTTGTCACATCTTATTGTAGAGTATCCTTTACAGTGTGGGTATTTGCATCGCAATGAACCACCAACTTGTGGCCAATGATCAATACTCTATGTCTCTTCCTATGTCTTTTAGTGGTGCAACAACTGCAGGTCCTCTCTTCTTTTTTGCTTAGATTTCATTCTATACAGAGCTGACACTTGGACGTCCTCTTCTGACCTCTGTGTCAGTTCCTAATGTGCACAAAACTTGAGTCAATTCGTTACGGAAGTGGCCCATGGAAAGTATAATATTTTTTGGCATGTTTCTATTCACGGTTTTTTTTTGTAAATTATCTAAAAATTAATCACTGCAAGGTCAAGTATATGGAAGAATATGCGTAAATACCATTTTTTATCGCAATATGAATATCTGGAATATGAAACCTACCCAAAAAACTATCCATTATGTCCACAGAATAGAAGTTATCAAAATATACAATGTAATCTAGATGTCTTGACGCACCTCTTAGCAAACGGATTACTACATTCCCTGTGGTTCCTATATCGGATTCTGATTCAAATCTTCGTGTATTTTCCTGTCCTAAATACAATTCAAAGGTACCATGATCTCCATGGGTTTGTGGGCTTGTGACTGTCATTATTTTGAAAGTGCAATAAAAGTTTGATTTTTCAAACTTGTTGACTGGCATTGTAGATGAAACTGGACTATAACCAAAGGAAGGTGACAAATATGATCTTGTATTTTGAAATCTTTGAACAGACATGTACAGTAATATTGCAAAAAACTTTTAGATATCTCATGCTTTAACAGTTATTTCGTTATTTCGTTTTAGGATCTTTTTGCATACTATACAAATTGGTTTCAGCTACAATCTCTTGTATAAAATCTTCATCAAAGAAGTATTTAAAACATTGATATGGAGTTTCAAGATGAGATATTTCAGAAGGAAAGGCAGAGCTACCCAAGTAAGTAATTTTATCCTCATCAAAGTCCATATTCCTCTTTTTCCAAATAAACTTTCTTTTGTCCAATAATGTATTACAACTATTACTACCAGGAACTCTGTTTTGGTTTTCCGGTTCTTCCAACAGTTCTTCAGTAAGAGGTGGGTCTTCTTCGTTTTCGTTCTCACCATCTTCGTTTTCATTATCTAATAGACTGATAAGTTCATCTCTAGTATAGAGTAGACCTGGTAGGTCATCATTATCAGAATGATCAGCTTCCGATTCATTTTCTGACAGCCAACCACACTCCAGTTGTGCTAGACAGGTTTCTAAGTTCGCTGGGTTTCTATATGTTTCTCTCGCAAAATATTATTCTTAAATAACAAAAAAAATATATATAATGTGAAATTTCATCAAAATTTTTCCATAGTTCAGGGATGACCATACTGCATAATGATATAAATTTACATCATACCAAATTGACTTCATTTTAGATATATTTTTAATGTTTTCGTTACAAAAAACAGCAAATACCACAATATTTGCCTTGTTTCTACTCATTGTAAATATTTTCACCAACTGCCGCTGTTGAAACGGTTTAAATTAATTAATATTTTTCAGTTCAATTCAACCAAATTTTATTTGACATATGACAGTCGACGTTTTTTTTAATAGTTACATTCCGTTTCGTCCATAATCTATTTCAAGAAGATGCAAAATCGTCATTACTCACGGGTTTTGTGTGCATTTTTCCTTTTGAACTGTTTGACGGAAATTTCCATCACGATGCAAAGAAGGGCTAAGAAAGTCAACTCTGGGTTATGGAGGTCCGACGGTAATAGCCCCATGTCAAAATTATTATCATCACCATTATCTTCACCAAATTTTGAGGTTTAGGTAGCGGACGCCACCAATCCTACTGGATTAGGAAACGATATAACGCTAGGAAGATGACTATCTCGCTAGGTTTATATCTATCTATAACTTCACGTCAAATCCCTGGCGGGGTAGGCAGAGACAACCGACACCATCGCTGCATCTCTAAATTCCTGTTGACATAGGTGGATTTTCCAGAACAAGTTTTAAATTATGTAATTACAATTTTAATTGTGTAATCAACTCTGTTGTAATAAATCTTTGTTCTACTTCGAATTCTAAATTATTTTCATCGATTAATTTTTCGATTTCATCTTGTATCTTTTCAAATTTATTTTCATAACTATGTAATGTATCCAATCTCGTGTGGTATTCCTGTAGTGATAAAATTTGTAGTGTATTAATTTGATTGTCTATTATTGTAAGCTGACCTTTCCTTTAATTGAAGTTCGTAATCTTTTCAGTTTTAACAATAAGTTCTTCCTCCATCGTCGCCAATATTGAATAATTTATAATATAATTAAAATATTATTATTTATTTAGGCCTAGACTTACCTACCATTTTTAAGTTCGCTGCCTACCATGATCAAATTGGTCGTGTTCTATCAGAAGGTGATGTTAGGAGCCCAAGAAACCGGCGAGCGTGCATGAGAAGATCAATGAGTGTTAAAGAAGCGAGTGAGGTATGCAGGATCGAGTCACGTGCGCTCGGTTCCATCTGCCTACCCCATAAGGGATTTGGCGTGAAGTTATAAATAGATAGATAATTAAAATATTAAAATATACATAGAATTATTTCATAGTTTATCCTTCATTCCGTCAATATGACATAACTGACATTTCTATAGACAACATTATAAAAAGAATATTAATAAAAACAAAGAGTATTTATGACAAAAAGCATTGTATGTTAATCTTCAAAACTTTACATGCATATAAGTACAACAAACAAGTATCTTCAAATATTCAAGTTCACGGACGAATGACATCTCACCTTAGGTATTGTTCCACTGCGTCTCTATTGTTTAGTTAAGCATAGTAATAAATACTAATTTATATAATACATGAATATCAATTACAGCAGGGATGGAAGGTACACTGCAGATGTGGAAAGGCGTGTGAGTGCTGGGAATAGTGTGAATGGAGCGTTGGGAAAACTTCTTGGCAGTAAAAACCTGAGCCAGAAGGCACAGCTGGCTATACACAATGCAGTGCTGGTCCCAACGCTTACTTATGGAAGCGAGAGCTGGGTGTGCATAGAGAGCATGAAAGTAGGATAGACGCGGTCGAAATTGCGTAAAATTTGTGGCGTAACGCTTGTAGGCCGTATTCGCAATGATGAGGTTAGAAGCAGAGTTGGTCTGAAAGAGAGCGTCGGTGTTAAAATAAGAAGGGGCATGCTCCGTTGGTTCGGACATGTAGAAAGAACGCAGGATGAAAGAATGACGAAGCAGATATACAATGTAAAAGTGGAAGGACGTAGGAGCCGAGGATAGCCAAGACTTACCTACCATGATCAAATTGGTCGTGTTCTTTCAGAAGGTGATGTCAGGAGCCCTAGAAACCGGCGAGCGTGCATGAAAAGAGCTATGAATGTTAAAGAAGCGAGTGAGGTATGTAAGGATCGAGTCACGTGGTGCTCGGTTCTCTCTGCCGGGGTAGGTAAGGGATTTGGCGTGAAGTTATAGATAGATCAATTAAGGGTAAATAAATTTTCTTCTTCCTACCGTTAACCCGTTTCTTAATTTATTAGGGATAGGATTAGCGGGGACCGCTACATATCCCCCCTTGCCAACTGCAGGAGGAAGGAGAAGAGGAGGATAAAGAGCAGAGCAGAGAAAATCGACCAACGAAAACGGAAGCAACGACGGCCCAGAAAAAGTGGTGAGACTAGTTCCAGAAAATCCCAACAACGCGAACAGCGGATATTACGAGTATATTACCCCAGGTCGAAATGCCCTAGGAGTCTGCTCAGGCAAAGAGCTAAAGAGCTCGAGGCCTGTTCACAGCCTCAAAAGCTCTACGACCGGAACTGCATATCCGATGTCCATTTAGCGAAGATAATGATATTTGAATGATACACCTTCGATTTGCCGACGATATAGTTCTCATGGCTAAATCGCTGGAGGAACTCGGCGCTATGCTCAATGACCTCAATAGTGTTTCCAACCAGGTAGGTCTCAAGATGAACATGGACAAGACTAAGATCATGTCGAATGTCCATGTTACACCTATGCCGGTCACGGTTGGAAGTACTAAGCTCGAAGTTGTAGACGAATATGTTTACCTAGGACAGGTTATTCAGTTAGGTAAGTCCAACTTCGACCGAGAGGTCAACAGACGGATCCAACTCGGCTGGGCAGCGTTCGGGAAACTTCGACACATCTTTTCGTCCAAAATACCTCAACGCCTGAAGAGTAAGGTCTTCGAACAGTGTGTGTTGCCAGTGATGACATACGAAACTGAGACGTGGCCCTTCACTGCGGGCCGTATGGGGAAGCTCAAAGTCGCTCAGCGTGCTATGGAAAGAGCTATGCTCGGGGTTTCTCTGCGCGATAGAATCAGAAATGAGGATATCCGCAGTAGAACTAAGATAACCGACATAGCCCACAGGATAGGCAAGCTGTAGTGGCAATGGGCCGGCCATATAGTTCGTAGGACCGACAACCGCTGGGGAAGAAAGGTTCTCGAATGGCGTCCCCGTACTGGTACACGCAGTCTGGGACGACCACCCAGTAGATGGAGCGACGACCTCGAGAGGTTTGCAGGGAGCCGATGGATGCAGGTGGCACAGGATCGAGACGAGTGGCGCTCTAAAGGGGAGGCCTATGTTCAGCAGTGGACGAATACAGGATGAGATGATGATGATGATGAATGATATTTACATGAAGCGACTGCAGTCAGACCTCCACAATCCAGAGGGAAGCTCGGTGGCTCAGTCGTGAATGACGCGACTTTGACACCAACGCTCGTGGGTTCGATTCCCACACAAGGCAAACATTTGACCAAGACCATGACCATGTTCATGACATGGCTGTTTGTCTTGGTCTAGATGTTTTAAGAGGGGTAGGGCGTATCAAAGCAGCCCGTCTGGGGAAGTACCTCCACCCCACAGAAAACCGCAGCCAAATAACAACTCCCTAGAGGGTTGTTGTGTTGCTCGTGGTGAGATCACCGGTAAGCTCCCAAGGAGTTGCTGTGTAACCAGCAGAGGAGGCATCGCGCGAGTGATACTTAATATATCGCAAGCGTTAATAGGCTACGGTACCCGCTTTACACCAGGTGCTTGTATGCTCCCGATGTAGTATAAAAATAAAAAAAACAGGTGATTCTTAGTTAGGTCTATAGAAATATAATTTCTTGGACGTGCGGGTTTCCTCACGATGTTTTCCATCACCGCCGAGTCACAAATATAGTACATAAATACGGAAATACGAATTTAGTGGTGCATGCCCCAGCCAGGATTTGAAACAGGGACCAGGTGGTCAGTAGGCCGATTTCTTAGTCACTGTAGCTCAGTGACTAAGAAATCGGCCTAAAAAATCACAGCACAAAAAAAATAGGTTTATTGTATACTAGCTGTGCCCGCGACTTCGTCCGCGTGGAATAATATTAATTTATATTAATAAAAATAAATAAATTTTCTAAAATAAATATAGCCTAAGTTACTCCTTATTGCATCAGCTATCTGCCAGTGAAAGTCCCGTCAAATCGGTCCAGCCGTTTCAGAGATTAGCCGGAACAAACGACAGACAAACAGACAAAAATTGTAAAAATATTCATTTTGGTATATGTACCGTGTATACATCCATATGCATTTAGTAAAAAGCGGTTATTTTAATATTACAAATAGACACTCCAATTTTATTTATCTGTATAGATTGTTTTTTCTTATACACCGTCCGTTATCGTAGCCTATGAACGCTTGCAATGCATTAAGTATCACTCGCGCGATACCACCTCACACTGCTGCTGACACTGCTAACACAGCAACTCCTTAGGAGCTTACTGGTGATGACCCCACACACACGCAGGAACACACCAACCCTCCAGGACGTTGTTATTTGGCTGCGGTTTTCTGGGAGGTGGAGTTACTTCTCCAGACGGGCTTCGATGCGCCCTATCTCTGTTAAAGACCCCCGACCAAGACAACCGGACATGTTCATGCACACAAATGTTTGTCCTGTGTGGGAATCGTGCCCACGAACGTGGTGTCAATGTAACATGACAGTAGGTTGCGCCACTGCGCCACCGAGCTCGTCGAAATAACAGTATTCTCAACTTCCTCAAGTTATGCACCATGAACCATCATAACGCTTGCTGACCGCGGTCGTAATTACAACGTGAGGAAAAAAGTTGCTCCGTTGGTTCGGTCATGCAGAAAGAATGCGGGACGAAAGAATGACGAAACAGATATACAATGCAAAAGTGAAAGGATGTAGGAGCCGAGGAAGACCGAGACTAACCTACCATGATCAAATCGGTCGTGTTTTATCAGAAGGTGATATCAAGAGCCCCAGGAATCGGCGAGCGTGCATGACTAGAGCTATGAATGTTAGAGAAGGGAGTGAAGTGTGTAAGGACCGCGTCTTATGGCGCTCGGTCTTCTCTGCCTACGCCGCAAGGGACCTGGCGTGAAGATATACATACAATGCACCATGAACCGATTCTTTTGAATATATGAATAAACATTACATGTTGATCTTCAAGGTTTGATGGCATTTAAGTGCCTACCTATTAGCATTATCAAATATTCAAGTTTACGAACGAATGACTTCTGACCTTAAGATTAGTCCATTGCCTTTATACTGTTTAAGGAGTACGTAGTCTATGTGCACGGAATGATAACAGACGACTGTTTCAGCGTCACAAAATGCCGTCCCAACACACCATTTTGGGTTGCCATTTTTTACCATAAATTGACAATAGACAAAACTTTTGCATTTTCAGGAACACCGTTCCTATATGAAATCTATATGTTTATCTGTGTGTGCGTTTGTCTGTGTGTGTCTGACGCTTTTTTTTCGAATATTCGAATTTTGGACTTCAGATTCGGATTCAGCATAAAAAAGTAAAATAGGAATGTCTGAAAAACCAACCTATCTCTTAAGGAACAAGGTCAAATTGGCCGACAAATTAAAAAAAAATTGAATTTTTATTTCACATTCGAAAAGTAAATTAAAAAGTAGAATAGGAATGTCTTAAAAAACCAATATCATATTTCTTAAGGAACATGGTCAAAATGGCCGACAAAGTTTAAAAAAAAAATAATAAAATTATTATATAATTGACGAGCCAGTGTTCCTCTGGCAATGCAAGCTTGCGCATTCTCAACTGGTTTTTTTTTTCAAATAAGTATAAAAATAGTTACTCACATTACGCTACTTGCCTTCGCCTTCTTCACCTTTGGTTTGGGCGCCGTTTTATAATATTATTAACTTTATTATTACATTATTTTATTATCAAATTATTCGACTGAGAAACGCATTATTATATAGTGTAACGACAAATAACGTAACTTTTACCTGTTATTTTTGGCACATCACTACAAAAATAAACAGTTGATCTATCATAGTAACAGCGTAGTATGGTTTTAAAAAAAATATATTGTTTTCTTATTTATTGAACGATATATTTTTAAAGATAATTATCCGTTAGTATGGCAAATAAACTATTTTTTAATCTTAAAGTCAACGCCACTTCAAAGTGTGAATGAGGTCACCAGTAAACTCTTAAGGAGCGAGCGCTACACGACTCTATCCTTACACACGTTACTCGCTTCTTTAACATTCATTGCTCTTCTTATGCACGCTCGCCGGTTTCTAAGGCTCCTGATATCACCTTCTGACAAAACACGATCAATTTGATAATGGTAGGTAAGTTTTGGAATTCCTCGGCTTCTACATCGTTCCACTTTTACGTTGCATATCTGTTTCATACTTGTTTTCTCCTGCATTCTTTCCACATGTCCGAACCAACGGAGCATGCCTCTTCTTATTTTAAAGCAATTTATAAAAGATATATAGGTAATAGGTACTTACCAGAACCGCCTGTAATGAAGACTGTTTTTCCTTTGTAATATTCAGGAATCGACGGCTCATTGGACATATCTCTTTCCAGAAATCCCATTTTGATCACTGAAACAAAAAATGTATAATGAAATGATAGTGGAACTTGTATTGTGTTCTTTTTTTATACCTGTGTATTGAGCTTATACAATGCTTATTGCTGTATACAACATAGCGACAGTATCTTTGCCAAATCCTTCAGCTTTAGTTGCGGACTCCGCCTATCCTTCCGATTTTGAACGATGTAATTACTACTATTATACTACTATAACTTCACGCCAAATCCCTTGCGGGGTAGGCAGAGAGAACCGAGCGTCACGTGACTCGATCCTTACATATCTCACTCGCTTCTTTAACATTCATTGCTCTTCTCATGCACGCTCGCCGGTTTCTAGGGCTCCTGACATCACCTTCTGATAGAACACGACCAATTTGGTCATGGTAGGTAAGTCTTGGCCATCCCCGGCTCCTACATCCTTCCACTTTTGCATTGTATATCTGCTTCGTCATTCTTTCATCTTGCATTCTTTCTACATGTCCGAACCAACGGAGCATGCCTCTTCTTATTTTAACACCGACGCTCTCTTTCAATGTAATTACATAAATTCTAAAACACGAATTTAGTGGTACGTAATAATCTCGACCAGGCGCATTGAAATTTCACTCTTGAACAAGAGCGCACCAGGACCCCACTTAATGATTATGTATATATCTTCCCGCCAGGTCCCTTGCGGGGTAGGCAGAGAGAACCGAGCGCCATAAGAGGTGTTCTTTTTTAGGGTTCCGTACCCAAAGGGTAAAACGGAACCCTATTACTGAGGCTCCGCTGTCCGTCCGTCCGTCTGTCACCAGGCTGTATCTCATGAACGGTGATAGTTAGACAGTTGAAATTTTCACAGATGATGTATTTCTGTTGCCGCTATAATAGCAAATACTAAAAAATAGAATAAAATAAATATTTAAGGGGGTTCCCATACAACAAACGTGATTTTTTTGCTCATTTTTGCTCGATATTGATAACGGCAACAGGTAGACGCTTGAAATATTCATAGAATATTTAGTTATATATTCACTTTAAGAATAAATAATTAAATCAAAATAAAACAAATATAGGGGGGCTCCCATACAACAAACGTGATTTTTGTGCCGTTTTTATAGATAATGGTACGGAACCCTTCGTGCGCGAGTCCGACTCGCACTTGGCCGATTATTTTTTATATCTGCGTATTGAGCTTATACAATGCTTATTGCTAGATACAACATAGCGACAGTATCTTTGCGAAACCCTTAGTTGCGGACCCCGTCTATCGTTTCGATTTTGAAAGATGTAATTACATAAATACGAAAACACGCTTTTAGTGATACATGCCAGGGTTCAAACCGGGGACCTGTTGTTCAATAGGCCGGTTCTTTATCCAATGGGGTATTAATGCTCTTACGTGAATAAATTTCATGAATGATATTAATGTGAAAAAAAATAAGAAAAATAAAAACATTAAATAAGAAATTAAAATAAAATAATCCGACTTCAGTGATGGTTTGGTGGGGCCAAACCATCACTAAAGTCGGATAGTGCCCACGTTGCACTCTGTCGACTAATTGGGAAGCTTCCTTAGAGCTTTGAGCATAAATACGGTCATTTTGTTTGTTAAAATGTTGCTCAATTGTAAAAAAATCTCATCCGTAAACAAAAATTTTCTGTGACCTCCCCTTGCGTACCGCTTCAGTAGTTGTTACGATTTTACCACCCTATTCTTTTTTAAACTATCAGTTAAGAAATGACCAGTCCAGACATGTCTCTTATAGGCTGCAAGTCCTAAATCATGTTTTAAAATACGCGACATGGTTCTAGGTGCTATCTTCATCTCCCGAGATAAAATCTTTTGCTTTCTGACAGGATTTCTTCGAATTCCTTCCCTTACTGCTTTGCCCACTTTTTTTGTACGAACACTACGGCCAGATCTTTTTCTGTCACAAACAGAGGAGGTCTCATTGTACCTATTAATAGCCCGGTACACAAACATTTTACTAATACCAAGCATATGGAGAGTTTTAAAAATTGCATTTGGCTCCATACCTACTTTGTGTAATGCAATCACAGCGATTCGGTTCTCTTTATCACCCCACTCCATTTTAATATCGCAAAATATTGTACAATGTATTGGCGCCAAAATGAGAAAACAAAATGATCAATCATATAAAAATGACAGATTCCAAATTCAAATGTAATATTTTGTTTATTTTTAATTGTAACAATATTTATGGCCAGACTAAGTATATTTAAATGTTTGAGTATGTGTGTTTGAGTACATATATACCTAAAATAAATAAAAAAGTGTGGTCTTGCAACATTGTACCTACGATACTAGCAGCATTTCCGTGATGAATCGCAATGAATACCTTGAAGAAGGTTATATAGTCATAGCGTGCGTGAAAAGAACCTTGATTGTTTAAGAAGCGAGTGAGGCGAGTAAAAACAGAGTCATATGGCGCATGGTTATCCTACATAACATTACGCTTAAATTTTTATATTACACTTAATTTAACATTGCGTTAAATACATAATTAATTTTTATTTCATTGAATTTTCCAGCTTTAAATGCAAAACTCAACATAGAAATATTTGTGAAAATAGTCAACGCACTTAGCTAAAGAAACAGACCTGTATTCCAAAATGGTGATTCAGTCGAGGCCTTGTATAGTTGGAAGAACACAAAAATGGAAGCCAAAGTCTCTTAAATTGAAAGACTCAATATGTTTTCCTTAAACCTAACGTTATACCGCTTCGTAATCCGTTAGGATTGGCGGGATCAGCTGCCTAAGACTAAGGATTTATGCGAAGATACATTTTTTTACGCGGAGTGACTGACGTCAGACCTCCACAACTCTGAGTGCAATTTAGACCTTTCTTAGGTCATGAGTCTTTCGACATATAAAATACGGGATGGGCGGGTTTCCTCACGATGTTTTCCATCACCGCCGAGCAAGTGATAATTACAAATCCTACTAATATTACAAATGCGAAAGTTTGTATGTATGGATGGATGTTTGTTGCTCTTTCACGCTTAAACGGCTGAACGGATTTGAATGAAATTTGGCACGTAGATAGATTATGATCTGGATTAACACATAGGGTACGTTATTTGACTCCACGTGGGCGGAGCCGCGGGCAGCAGCTAGTATGTACATAAATTCGAATGTAGTGAAGTAGTAATAGTCCATTTTATAAGGTACCGGTCTATTGATCAAGTGGTCCCCGGTTCAAATCCTGGCATGTACCACTAAATTCGTGTTTTCGAATTTATATGCATATTTGTAATTATGCTAATAATTATATTATTAATTAAGTTCGCCTTGCTATTATTTAGGATGTATAAACACCAACATTGATGTTGTACGGTACTGAAACATGGGTATGGCAGAAGAAGCATGAAAGCAGGGGGAACGACGTAGAAATGAGAGCGGTGAGGAGTATGTATGGAGTGAGAATGATTGAGACGCACACATATAGATCAAATTGGTGATGTGTTGAAAAAGTACCAAATCAAAAGCACCCAAAACCGAAGAGCATGCATGAAGGGGTTGATGAGTGTGGAAGAAGCGAGAGCGGTATGTTTGGATCGGTGCACCTCGCGTTCTATGGTCTCTGCCTCCCCCAATGGGAGACAGGGGTGATGATATGTATGTATGTATTTGTAATTATCACTTTGTCGACGGCGAAGGAAAGCATCGTAAGGAAACCTAACCTAACCTAAGAAAAGTTTGGTTTACTCTCTGGATTGCGCCAAATCTACGCCTTCCTTAGTCTTAGATAGCGGTTTAGGAAACGGGATAACGACAAAAAGAATACATACATACATACATATCCGAAAATGTAAATTTAGTGGAACATTTAGTGGTGGCGTATAGTGGGTTCGAAGTTCGAAAGAAAAAACCTATGAACCGATTGGTTCCCGGTTCGATGTTCGGCTCATAGGTTCAACCGGGAACCGGTAAGTCGTTCATTAATTAGTTTATAGGTTCTTCATCCACTGGGCTACCAAGGAACGAAGAGATTGTAATCTCAGAATCGATGATTCTCACAGCTCGTCCCTAAACCCGTGGCGCGTTCCATACATTTGATAATTTCCCGTTTTGATTAAAAATATAAATCTTCGAGTTGTTTTCTTGTTTGTCGATAAATGGCCTAAACACGAAGGGTTGTTGTGGTTGTTGTTTACCTAGTTCAAACAGGCTAGTCAAAATATAGGACGCTGTGAGCACATTTTCCTATATAAAGAAAGAAAGAAAATTATTTATTCGATGACATAATTAGTTACAGATTGAAAAAAAAAGAAGGAAACAGACTAACTAGACTAGCTCTTAACTCCGGCCTCTGTCTACAGGACGCGTGATGAATCAAGTTTTATTGTATTTTAAATGTACATTTAAAATTGATGAAAATTGAAGAATTGAAAAAAATGTTTTAAATTTGAAGATTTCGTGCGTGCATGAGCAGAGCAATGAATGTTAGAAGCGAGTGAGATATGTAAGGAAAGAGTCGCGTGGCGCTCGGTTCTCTCTGCCTACCCCGGAAGGGATTTGGCGTGAAGTTATAGATTATAGATGTTTTAAATTTAATTTAAAAATAGTAGTACTAACCTGTTTTTATTTTTATTAACCAATTAACCGCAAACAGACACCAAGCCACTGCCGACGCTGCGGTCAAATGTCGCTTTGTAATTCTACACATGTGATGACACGTTTGAATCACTTAAGGGCAAGCGTTTACAGAATGTAATGAAGGGCTTTGAATGTTGAAGTAGCTATATGTGTAAGGCTATTTGATTTAACCTGTTTTGTGTGTATCCGCCACTAATTTGTATGCCAAGCATAAAAAGAAAGATCTAATTGCATGTATTTTTTTTATACAACGTCGAGAGGCATACAAGCGTACGGTGCACCTGATGTAAATTGGTTACCGTAGTCTATGAACGCTGGTAATACATGAAGTATCCACTCGCGCGATGCCACCTCTGCTGCTAACACAGTATCTCCTTAGGAGTTTACTGGTGCTCACTCACACGCAGGAACACAACAACTCTCCAGAGAGTTTGCAAGAGCACACATTTTCTTTCTCTCTTTCTCTCATAGCGAGTTAAGTTTCGTATATGTAAGACACAGTGCAGGCCTATTGTCTGTATCACACTATGGAGCTAAAGAAGTTTTACTTCAGTCGTGTGGTCTAAAGCACACTCGTTTTTTAGGGTTCCGTACCCAAAGGGTAAAACGGAACCCTATTACTGAGGCTCCGCTGTCCGTCCGTCCGTCCGTCCGTCCGTCCGTCTGTCACCAGGCTGTATCTCTTGAACCGTGATAGATAGACAGTTGAAATTTTCACAGATGATGTATTTCTGTTGCCGCTATAACAACAAATACTAAAAAATAGAATAAAATAAATATTTAAGGGGGCTCCCATACAACAAACGTGTTTTTTTTGCTGTTTTTATAGACAATGGTACGGAACCCTTCGTGCGCGAGTCCGACTCGCACTTGGCCGATTTTTTTTTATACTACGACGGATAACAAACAAGCATATGCACCGCCTGATACAAAAGCGGTTACCGTAGCCTATGAAAGCTAGGAACAAATAGAATGTCGCTAGCGCGTTGCCACCCCCACTGTCAATACAAATCCTCATCTTGTGGTGACCTCACTTTGCTTCTCACCTGCATCATAACTCACTCGCAGGAACACAAAAACCCTCCAAGAAGTTGTTATTTGGCTGCCTTCTTCTATGGCGTGGAAACACTTTCCAGTCGGGCTAACGTCGTACCCTCTCTTTCGCCAAAGCCTCGTCTGTTGATGAGCAGGGTGCACCACGTGTAGGTGAGGTTGGCTCTGGCTCTAAAGGTGACATTGTGAGCAATACATCCCCTGTGATCTAATTCACTTGTAATATGCACCTTTCGCATTGCTGAGGCCTAAATTATAAATAATAAATAATAATAAATATTGGCGGACAAATTACACAGCGCCATCTACCCCCAAAGTAAGCGAAGCTTGTGTTATGGGTACTAGACAACTGATAAACATACGTAATTTTTTTTTTTTTTTTGTAAATACATACTTGTTATACATAGAAAATACCCAGACCAAGACAAACAGACATGTTCATGCACACAAATGTTTGTACTGTGTGGGAATCGAACCCACGAGCGTTGGTGTCAAAGTAGCGTAACAACGCGTTTTACCACTGCGCCACCGAGCTCGTCATTGTATTGACACTGAACTGAACAGATTCTTTAGAAAGACGATTTTGATGAGCCCTGTGACAGAGCTTCCATTCGAGAGAGGTTCGATTCCCACACATGACAAACACGCGTATGAAGATATATTTCTCTTGGTCTGGGTGTTTTTAAGAAAGGGAGGACGCGTCAAAGTAGCGCGACTGAGGAAGTACCTCCCTTGTAGAAAACCGCAGCCAAATATCTACAACCTGGAGAGACGTTGTGCTTGTGTCTTTTTGTGTAGCGTGAGTGAAGTTACCAGTTGTAAGGAGTTGCTTTGTTAGCAACAGTGGTGGCGTGTGACTAGCTCGGTGGCATAGTGGCGAAACGCGCTGTCATGGCACTTTGACACTAACGCTCGTGAGTTCGATTCCCACATAGGGGAAACATTTGTGTACATGAATATATCTGTTTGTCTTGCTGTCAGTGTTTATAGAGAGATAGGGCGCATCAAATCAACCGTCTGGGGAAGTACCTTCACCTCACAGAAAACCGCAGCCAAATAACAACTCGCCAGAGGGTTGTTGTGTCCCTGCGTGTGAGTGAAGGCGCCAGTAAGCCCCTAAGGAGTTGCAATGTTGGCAGCAGAGGTCGCATCGCGCAATTGATACTTAATATATTACAAACGTTCATAGGCTACGGTAACCGCTTTACATCAGGTGGGTTATATACTTGTACGCCCAACCATGTATAAAAAATCGGCCAAGTGCGAGTGGGACTCGCGCACGAAGGGTTCCGTACCATTATCTATAAAAAAAGGCAATAAAATCACGTTTGTTGTATGGGAGCCCCCTTAAATATTTATTTTATTCTATTTTTTAGTATTTGTTGTTATAGCGGCAACAGAAATACATCATCTCTGAAAATTTCAACTGTCTAACTATCACGGTTCATGAGATACCGCCTGGTGACAGACGGACGGACGGACGGACGGACGGACGGACGGACAGCGGAGCCTCAGTAATAGGGTTCCGTTTTAGCCTTTGGGTACGGAACCCTAAAAAAGATTACATTATACACAAGAATTGGTCGGTTAAAGTAATTTGAGCTGGGACGGTAAAATGCATCATTTTAATGGATAATATAAACCAATAATATATGATACACGTCAGTTAAGTAACCATGTCAGTAATAAATGTGTCTATCAATAAATTCACGCCAAATTCCATGTACTGTAGGCAGAAAGAACCGATCGCCACGTGACTAGACTACACACTTTACACGCTTCTTTAATATTCATTGCTCTTTTCGTGCACGCTCGCCGGTTTTTAAGGCTCCTGACATCACCTTCTGATAGAACACGATCAATTTGGGCGTGGTAGGTAGGCCATCCTCGGCTCCTACATCCTTCTTTTATTTTACTCGTATCTATGTGTCGTGATTCTTTCCTCGTGTATTCTTTCTACATGTTCGAACTAACGGAGCATGTCAAAGTCAAAATCTTTTTATTCCGTAAAAATGGCTACATTTGTTTGGAATCGTCACAATTTTTTTCCCTACCTTGCAGTTCATGACTACCTAGCCTAGAGCACTGATAAAAATACTGCTAAAAAACTCAGGCATCCCTCTTTTGGTATCCAAACAAATTTACATAATTTATTAATTACATTATAATTGGATCGACTCAATCCCAGGCATTTTTATCATTAATATAGTCAGATACTTTATAATATGCCCTGCTACACAATTTGGCTTTAATGGTAGTTTTAAATTTGTTTATTGACAATTCTCTTATATTGCTGGGAAGTTTGTTATAGAACCGTATACATTGCCCCATAAAAGAATTACTTATTTTGTGGAGACAGCTTGGATGTAACACAAGATTATGCTTAAATCTAGTATTTATGTTATGAGTATCACTTTTTTTACAAAAGGAGTCTATGTTTTTATGGACATACAAAAGATTTTCATAGATATATTGCGATGCGACTGTTAGAATATTTATTTCTTTGAATTTTTCTCTAAGGCTCTCCCGGGGACCAAATTTGTAGATAGCTCTTATGGCTCTCTTTTGCAATAAAAAGATGGTGTTAATGTCCGCGGAGTTACCCCAAAGAAGAATTTCGTATGACATAATACTATGAAAGTAGCTGAAATAAACTATTCTAGCCGTATCAACATCAGTGAGCCGTCTAATAGTTTTCACTGCATAGGCTGCAGAACTTAGTTTTCCTGATAATTTTTCAATTTGTGGGCCCCAATGTAGTTTGGAGTCAATTGTTATGCCCAAGAACACAGTTGTCTCCACAGGGGCTAAATTAGTTCCATTAACATGTACATTGGTAGTCACCTGTCTTACATTAGGTGCCTCTTCTTATTTTAACACCAACGCTGTCTTTCGGTCCAACTCTGTTTCTAACAACATCATTGCGAATACGGTCTACAAGCGTTACGACACAAATAAATGTATCTAATTATCTATTGTTAGATTAATGTCTTCTTCGGCATGCCTGACGGTGAGCAGTTACCGAAGGCTATGGACATTTACAACATCAGTGGTGTCATTTTTACGTTGCCGACCCTACAAACGACAAACCTACTCACGTCTTTTTTGAAGTACCCCATGCTGAAAGAAAACCCTCGGCAGGGAGCTTATTCCATAACTTTAAACTTCTCAGTAGAAATCTTCTCTGGAATCGCACAGTTCACGACCATTGCGACTCCAGTGTATGAGGATGAACTGCCAGCCGTCGACGAGAGGTGCGATTGTAAAATGGGGCTGCTGGCACCATGTCGAACAACTCCTCTGAACACAAACCATTATACAATCGGCAGAACACACAAAGGATGTGAACGGTGTGTGAATTTAGGATCATCGACGATCCTCACAGCTTGTCTTTCCACCTAGTCACAAGGCGCTAACTGGTATCCAGGTGCTCCCGCCCAAGGTAACTACATACTCACTATACGGTCTGATTTGAGCCTTATATAACATGAGTCTTTGCCCTGAGCTGAACAGTACAGCTCTGTTGAGCACATAAAGTTTCTTGGACGCCAGCTTGACCTTCTCTTCCTGATGACTTCAGTACTGAACACGCAAACTTGTGTCTTAACAGGGATGAATTGAACCAAGTTCAACTGTCCCCAGTCCTTAGCAAAAGTACATTCAATTTCAGACACAAGTTTAACGCGGCTTTCTTCCTCAAGGGAACGAGGAATAATCCACTGGATCGTCGGGGTCCACTTGTCCGCGGGGAACGAAGGATTTGGCGATGATGCCGCTTTTTACATGAAGCTACCACCATCAGACTTCCAGAAACCAGAAGGAAAACATGTCTTACATTATATTAATATATATAAGTCTGGTTCTCCATACAAATATTAGATTAATGTCTTATATAATATTTCAGACGAACTATGTGAGGTAATAGTTAATAACGCTGCTTTGACACCAACGCACGTAGGTTCGACTCCCACATAGTACAAATGTTTGTGTGCATGAACGTGTCTGTGCTTATCAAAGCAGCCCGTATGGGAAACTACACGCATCTCACAGAAAACCGCAGCCAAAATCCGGTGAACTCTTTGTTTTTTTTTATACAACGACGGGAGGCATACAAGCATACCGTCTACCTGATGTAAAGCAGTTACCGTAGCCTATTAACGCTTGTAACATATATCACTCGCGCGATGCCTCCTCTGCTGCTTACACAGCAACTCCTTAGGAGCTTACTGGTAACCTCACTCACACGCAGGAATACAACAACCCTCTAGGGAGTTGTTATTTGGCTGCGGTTTTCTGTGAGGTGGAGGTACCAGACGGGTTGCTTTGATGCACCCTACCTCTCTTAAAACATCCAGACCAATACAAACAGACATGTTCATGCACACAAATGTTTGTATTGTGTGGGAATCGAACCCACGAGCGTTGGTGTCAAAGTCGCGTCTTTCACGACTGAGCCACTGAGCTCGTCAACTACCTGGAGTTTTATTGTGTTCCTGACAGTGAGTGAGGTTTTTTTTGTACAATGTCAGGCATGTGTGGCATACAAACATACGGCCCGGCTGATGGAAGGCGGTTACCGTAGGTTATGAGCGCTTGCAACACATTAATTATCATTGGCATTGGATTGGTTGGTAGGCCTCCTCTGCTGCTAACGCAGGAACTTACTGGTGACCTCACTCACTCGCAGGAACACAACAATGCTCCAGACAGTCGTTATTTGGCTGCGATTTTCTGTGAGGAGGAGGAACTTCCCCCCCAGATGGGTTGCTTTGATGCGCCCTACCTCTCTTAAAAAAAGGTTACCAATAAATTCCTAGGAAGTTGCTGTGTTAACAGCAAAGTTGGCATTGCACGAGTGATACTTTACCTAAGCCTAAGGATTGGGCGAAGATACAGATTTTTACATGGAGTGGCCTCCACAGGTCACACGTCTTTCGAAATATATCTTCTTATTCACCGCCAAGCAAATGATAATTATACATATGTACATAAATCCGAGAGCTCAATGGCGTCGTTGCGCGTGTCATTCTAATCAAACCCGTTAAGCAACGTCGACCGCAGCCTGTCTATGGATGGGTTTATCTATCTCGAGTTTCTCGGTGCTCGGTAAGCCGTCGTTCCCGACTGTTGTCGATAGATGATAGTCATTAAGCTAAGTCAGTGGCCCTCGGGCGCCTTGAAAACACTGGCCTCCGCCAATCCGCATTTGAGCAACGTGGTGGAGTATGCTCTAAATCCCTCCGGTTGAAGGGAGACCCGTATCCCTGCAGTGGGATGAGTAAAAATTGATGTAGCGGAACATGAATCCGAAACAAGTTTATTGGTACGCACCAGGATTCAAACCGACGACCGCTTGGTCATAAAGTTCTTTATCCACTGGGCTACCGATGGTCTTTGATCAATGTAACTATATGTAAGTAAAGAAAGGGACAAATCAAAAATTTTATTACTACCTTTTGCAGTTTAAAAACTACCTAGTAGAATGAAGTTTACACCAGCCTATGTATACACTAAAGCGTCACTTTTTATCAATTTGCACTTTTCTTCACATAAATATCACTAATTAAAAAAAAATCTAATAATTTTCCACAGGAACACGCGTAGACACACTACCAATCGATCTCAACTTATCCATCATCTATTTCAATCACGCTATTAAGATGAACCATAGAATAAATACACAAAGACGTAGAATGTTCACTTGTATTTCTACCTACGAGCTCAGGTCAGGTATAAAGTACAGAATGATTTGATACTCGATGTTACCGTTTACTAGACCAGCCAAGAAATAGTATTGTCTTTCGAATGTACATGTGTCCATATATAAGATATACAATGCAAAAGTGGAAGGATGTAGGAGCCGAGGAAGACCAAGTCTAATCTACCATGATAAAATTGGTCGTGTTTTATCAGAAGGCGATGTCAAGCGCCCTAGAAACCGGCGAGCGTGCATGAAAAGGGTTATGAATGTTAAAGAAGCGAGTGAAGTGTGTAAGGACCGCGTCTTATGGCGCTCGGTTCTCTCTGCTTACCCCGCAAGGCTTGAAGTTATAGATAGATAGATGTGTCCATATGTTGATGCGACGTGTAGTACGAGTATAAACGACTTGAAAGGTATTAACATGTGAGATGCTGTTAAACTAGTTTTGATTGCCAGTATCTTATTAGCTTATTAGGTACATGTTATGTGCGTTATAACAGACTTCAATTATCAAAAGTACCTACGTATGTTATGACAGACGTAAATTATCAAAAGTACGTATGTTATGACAGACGTAAATTATCAAAAGTACGTATGTTATGATAAAAGTAAATTAACAAAAGGACGTATGTTTTGACAGACGTAAAGAATCAAAAGTACGTATGTTGTGACAGACGTAAATTATCAAAAGTATGTTTGTGACAGACATAAATTATCAAAAGTACGTATGTTGTGACAGACGTAAATTATCAAAAGTGATATATTATGACACGCAAATTATCGAAAGTAGACAATCAGCTATTTTCATTTTTAAATTATCCACATCTTTTGTTAAAAGCCGCTAAATTAACTAATTAAGCTGTCGCTTTTTCGTTTCATCGAGTTTCAAATAACAACGATGCATACAAAACTTTCGTCGGACTTCTTCCCACGCTTTTGACGAGTGACATTGTTGTTTTACTTGACATTTTTACAATTCACTATAAAATTAGTTTTGTGTGACAATTTCGATAGTATTTTGTGACATAAGTGCTAGTGAAATTATACAGTAATGAAAAAACTCATATATAACACGTTTATGCACTTTTTGGAGGACGTGAATAAGTTCTTCAAGAAAACCTTGTAAAAATCACTATCGTTTTACGGGTGGTATTTAAATTGGGTTGATTGGGTCTAGGTACCCTTCCCAAGTATTTTTTCATAAACAACATAAACATAGAATTAAGATTTTCAAATGGTTCTAAAACTGAAGACTTTGACACTGGCATAAAGTAGCATATATATATATATATATATATATTATATATATATATATATATATATATATGTCGCAGAGGTAGCAACACCATATTGAGAAAGAAATCAATCCCCGTGTCGCTAGTTAATAATAACGGATCAAAATGTCAAGTCGGCGCTTGGGTGGAATCGACATCGTTGGGATGGCAACACCGGTTGTATTTGTTTTGGTTTGGTGAAGATGAGATACCGCCATTGGAAACGGCATTACGAATCGAGCAATGAAGCCAACCGCACGTGTAGCGTCCACCGCATTTTGAATCCGTTATAATCTACGATCTAAGCATAACTTTTGTTAAAAGTATTGTGGTAATTGGCTGATTAAATATTGAGAAGATTAACTACGCTGGTATTTCGCTTTATTCGCCATGAACAATGAGCCACCTGACGACCATTATATCCACGTTACGACATATATATATATATATATATATATATATATATATATATATATATATATATATAAAACGACGATGCTAAAGAAGTTTTCACTTAAAAATTCTTAGTGTTGTAGTCGGTTCTGTATGTACCTCTACTGTGACCGCTGGCCGCAAACGCTTACTCCGAGTTACTCTATGTCGTAAACAATCGAGGCGCCGCCGCCGCCATTGCCATTTCCTTATTATTTATGTTATACTAGCTATCCGCCCCGGCTTCGCATGGATGATATGATGGCTACCAAACTTCACAGGATCACCTGCTAGGCTAACCTGAAGATTCACTGAAAATTTCATCAAAATATGCCCAGCCGTTTTTGAATCCATACAGGACATACAGACAAACATTCATTTTTATATATAGATATAGATGTACGTGTCAATTTGATTACCTATGTGTATATCTAGGTACATATAACGTATGTATGTTCGGTTATATATATATACTTAGTCTGGCCATAAATACTGTTACAATTAAAAATAAACAAATTATTACATTTGAATTTGGAATCTGTCATTTTTATATGATTGTTCATTGAAATTTCTCATTTTCGCGCCAATATATTGTACAATATTTTGCGATATTAAAATGGAGTGGGGTGATAAAGAGAACCGAATCGCTGTGATTGCATTACACAAAGTAGGTATGGAGCCAAATGCAATTTTTAAAACTCTCCATACGCTTGGTATTAGTAAAATGTTTGTGTACCGGGCTATTAATAGGTACAATGAGACCTCCTCTGTTTGTGACAAAAAAAGATCTGGCCGTCCACGTAGTGTTCGTACGAAAAAGGTGATCAAAGCAGTAAGGGAAAGAATTCGAAGAAATCCTATCCGAAAGCAAAAGATTTTATCTCGGGAGATGAAGATAGCACCTAGAACCATGTCGCGTATTTTAAAAGATGACTTAGGACTTGCAGCCTATAAGAGACGTACTGATCATTTCTTAACTGATAATTAAAAAAAGAATAGGGTAGTAAAATCGAAACAACTACTGAAGCGGTACGCAAAGGGAGGTCACAGAAAAATTTTGTTCACGGATGAGAATTTTTTTACAATTTAGCAACATTTTAACAAACAAAATGACCGTATTTATGCTCAACGCTCTAAGGAAGCTTCCCAATTAGTCGACATAGTGCAACACCATGTTCAATAACCAAGAATGGTCCTTCCAGCAAGACTCGGCGCCGGGTCATAAAGCTCGGTCTACGCAGTCTTGGTTGGAAACGAACGTTTCGGACTTCATCAGAGCTGAAGACTGGCCGTCGTCTAGTCCCGATCTTAATCCGCTGGATTATGATTTATGGTCAGTTTTAGAGAGTAGGTACGGCTTGCTCTAAACGCCATGATAATTTGGAGTCCCTAAAACAGTCCGTACGATTGGCAGTGAAGAATTTTCCCATGGAAAGAGTGCGTGCTTCTATTGATAACTGGCCTCAACGTTTAAAGACTGTATGGCAGCCAATGGAGACCACTTCGAATAAGCATTTTATATTTTTAATTGTTTTATATATATGTATTAAACTAACACACTGTAAAAGTAATAAGTAAATGTTATTTGCAATAGAAAATTTTCTTTTTCTTTGTTTCAGTATTTATGGCAAGACTAGGTATATATGTGTGTTCACTTTGTCTTTTTTAAATATTTTTTTTATACAACTAGATTGGTAAACAAGCATCCGGCCCGCATTAGATGGTAAGCGGTCACCGCAGCCTACTGACGCTCGCGACATCACGGGGATGTAAAACGCGCGCTGCCAATCTTGTGACCTAAGGGTGCTTCGTCACAGTACCCAGTAATTTCACTTCTTCTTCTATAGCTGCTGAACTGGTTCTCAAACAGAGCTTGGTAGAATGCGACACAACATTTGAATTTTCAGCTGTAAGCCCAAAAGATGTTTTGAACGCTTTTAAATCAATAAATATGAAAAACACTAAAGATCTGTGGGGTCTATCTGTCAAAACCATATCTTCTATTATTATTTCAATCGCTCCACATTTAGCTACAATTTTCAATTGTTGTGTGGCATCTGGTGTATTTCCTGACTTGATGAAACATAGTAAAATCATTCCATTATTTAAATCTGGTGATAGTTTGGACCCTTCGAATTTTCGACCTGTTTCCATACTGCCTATTCTCAGTAAAATTTTTGAAAAACTAATGCTTAGCCAGTTGCTCAGACATTTCAATACACATAATTTGCTTCATAGGAGACAGTTCGGATTTACGAGAGGTTGTTCAACTATACGCAGGGATTCATTTGCTTAAAAGTATATTCGCGGCATGGGAAGGTTCGCAAGATGCCTTGGGAATTTTCTGTGATCTGTCTAAAGCGTTTGACTGCGTGCACCATGACACTATTGTCAGAAAATTACACCACTACGGTATCAGGAACAAGGCTCTCGAACTTCTGTCTTCTTATCTGGGCAATAGGATACAGAAGGTCGATGTTAATGGTAAAAGATCTTCGGGGTCCCCTGTAGTTATGGGAGTCCCACAGGGGTCAATTCTAGGTCCATTCTTATTTTTAGTATATATAAATGACTTCGCTTATTATGTAAAGGATAAACATGAGTTTGTATTGTTTGCGGATGATACCTCTTTGACATTTAAAATTAATAGACAGTTAGGTAATTATGACGAAGTTAACGATGCTCTCTCTATAGTTATGCATTGGTTTAATGTTAAAAATCTGCTTTTAAATGATAAAAAGACTAAAGTAAGTAAGTTCTCAACACCTAATGTAAGACAGGTGACTACCAATGTACATGTTAATGGAACTTAGCCCCTGTGGAGACAACTGTGTTCTTGGGTATAACAATTGACTCCAAACTACAATGGGGCCCACAAATTGAAAAATTATCAGGAAAACTAAGTTCTGCAGCCTATGCAGTGAAAACTTTTAGACGGCTCACTGATGTTGATACGGCTAGAATAGTTTATTTCAGCTACTTTCATAGTATTATGTCATACGGAATTCTTCTTTGGGAATTTGGAATCTTTTTATTGCAAAAGAGAGCCATAAGAGCTATCTACAAACTTGGTCCCCGAGAGAGCCTTAGAGAAAAATTCAAAGAAATAAATATTCTAACAGTCGCATCGCAATATACGAGTATCTATGAAAATCTTTTGTATGTCCATAAAAACATAGACTCATTTTGTAAAAAGAGTGATACTCATAACATAAATACTAGATATAAGCATAATCTTGTGTTACATGCAAGCCGTCTCCACAAAATAAGTAATTCTTTTATGAGGCAATGTATACGGTTCTATAACAAACTTCCCAACAATATAAGAGAATTGTCAATAAACAAATTTAAAACTACTTATAAAGCCAAATTGTGTAGCAGGGCATATTATAAAGTATCTGACTATATTAATGATAAAAATGCCTGGGATTGAGTCGATCCAATTATAATGTAATTAATAAATTATGTTTTGTTTGGATACCAAAAGAGAGATGCCTGAGTATTTTGACAGTATTTTTATCAGTGCTCACCTAGTCATGAACTGCACCTTTCTCGGTTCTTTATCATTTATATATTCTTTATTGCATAGCATTACACACAGAGTTAGTTACATTGAAAATATGTACAATGGTGAGCTTATCTCTTTAAGAGATTTCTTCCAGCTAGCCGTAGCATGTGTGAAGTCATTTTAGTTTTGCTGAGTGTTAAAAAGTTATGCGAAATTGAATGTACCATGTTGGTGAATTTCATACAACAATTTATATGTAAAAATCAGCTGGTAAAAATACAGTACATACATACATAAATACATACATACGAAATATACACAAATACTCACATTTAAACCAGTTGAGAATGCGCAAGCTTGCATTGCCAGAGGAACACCTGGCTCGTCAATTATATAACAGTAGATTTTTTTTTTAATTTGTCGGCCATTTTGACCATGTTCCTTAATAGATAGGAACGGTGTTCCTGAATACATACATAGTCTTTAATAATATCAATTTATAGATACATATATATATATATATATATACATATATATATATATATATATATATATATATATATATATATATATATATGTATATATACACATCATTCATCATAGCTCTTTTCATTCACGATCGCTGGTTCCTTTTTACTTTTATGTATTTTGTTTTGACTTGCTTCAAGATGAAATCATGGCAACATCTGTATGAATTACTACGTATTTCTTTCTTAGTTTATGGTAATTTTATGCTATTTATTAGAGAATTGTTCACTAATAGCTGATATGCTGAAAAAGAATCAAATCAAAAGCACTCAAAACCGAAGAATATGCACGAGGAGTTTGATGAGTGTGCAAGAAGCGAGAGAGGTATGTTTGGATCGGTGCACCTGGTTTTCCTTAATCTCTGCCTACCCCAATGGGAGATGATATATTGTTCGTCTATACCGTATGTTATACATAGAAAAGACGATTTATATTCTTGGTCTGGGTGTTTGTAAAGCAGGCCAACTGGAAAAGTTTCTGTAAGGGGTGAGTACCGCAGGCAATTAACAACTTGTTATTGTCTACAAGTACGGTTACAGGTAAGCTCCTAAGGAGCTGATGTGTCAGCACCATGGGTGGCAACGCTCGAATTCCCTCCTGTATTGTAAGCATATAGTTAGTCATGCAGTTTATAGGTAAAGATAATATAGTAGTAATAGTAACGACTTATGAGGGCTGTGTGCTTTTTTTTAATACTACGTCAGGAGGCATACAAGCATACGGCTTACCTGATGTAAAGCGGGTACCATAGCCTATTAACGCTTGCGATACATTAATTATCACTCGCGCGATGCCTCCTCTGCTGCTTACACAGCAACTCCTTGGGAGCTTACTGGTGACCTCACTCACACGCAGAAACACAACAACCCACTAGGGAGTTGTTATTTGGCTGCGGTTTGCTGTGAGGTGGAGGTACTTCACCGGACGACCTGCTTTGATGCGCCCTACCTCTCTTGAAACTTCCAGACCAAACAGACATGTTCATGCACACAAATGTATGTCTTGTGTTACAATCGAACCCACGAGCGTTGGTCTCAAAGTCGCATCTTTCACGACTGAGCCAAGGAGCTCGTCAAAAATGCCAGCGTTATCCTATTTCCAAGTCCGCTTCGATTGGCTGCCTAAGGACTTGGTAAAGATACTGATGTTTACATGGAGCGACAGCTCAGTCTCAGAGTCTCAGTCAGAACTCCTCAACCCACAGTGAAAACCAGATCATTGTTATGTAGTTTTTTTTTTTTAAATAAACACCCAGGGGTGTGAAATGGGCTGTACTAGTTTAAATGGAAACTCGAGTTTCCTGCGTGTGCCAACTTGAAATTTAGTATAAATACTCTTCAAAACAAACAGTGAATAATATATTTTAGGATTTTTCGAAAATCAACCCCCAAAGGACTGAAATACGGTGTGCAAGTTTGTATGAGATATTCTATTTCCTACGTCTATCAACTTGAAACTTGGCATAAACCCTTTTAAAAATCTATTACAGATAAATAAAATTGGAGTGTGTGTTTGTTTTATTAAAATAACCGCTTTTTACTAAATGCATATGTATGGATGTATACACGGTACATATACCAAAATATTTTTTTTTACAATTTTTGTCTGTCTGTTTGTTCCGGCTAATCTCTGAAACGGCTGGACCGATTTTGACGGGACTTTCACTGGCAGATAGCTGATGTAATAAGGAGTAACTTTGGCTACTTTTATTTTAGATTTTTTGTTTATTTTTATTAATATAAATAAATAATAAAAAAGTATTCCGCGCGGACGAAGTCGCGGGCACAGCTAGTATAAAATAAAACACGCAATACGGAGCAGCTGGTGATTCTAACACCTGAAGTATAAACAAAAAATATTGTTTAAAAAGAAATACTGCGGTAGGTATAGTATTTCATGATCTTCAAGTCGTAGGGTGATGTAGGCGACGCGAGCGAAGCCGCGGGCGGAAGCTAGTAATTCACATGGCAGAACAACATTTACCGTGTCAGCTAGGAATAGTATAGATTACGAGTAAACAGTAATACACTAACACTGTATCTAAGCCAGTAATAAAATCTAGAACTGACCTGGAATTGTTTCCAATTAAACGCACGCGAAGGTTACGACGTCATCCAATCCTCACCTCAAGCGAACTTCACCAAGGTTAAGCAGCTAAGTGATGTAGTGAGTGAGCCAAGTAGCAAAGCCGAGCCTTGACGAACTCGGCGGCGCAGCGGTTATTAACGCGACTTTAACATCTACGGTCGTGGATTCGATTCCCAGTTGTGTGCATGAACATGTACGTAAACACGTAGCCTCCGCCAATCCGCATTTGAGCAGCACGGTGTATGCTCTAAACCCCGTCGGTTGAATGGAGATCCATATCCCTGAGTCGGGATGACTTAGTGTTAATGTGTGTGTGCCATGAACATGTCCGTTTGTCTTGGTAAGTGTGTTTTTAAGAGTGCATCAGAGCAGCTCGTCAGGGGAAGTACCTCCACCTCGCGGAAAACCGCAGCCAAATAACAACTCTCCGAGCGATTGCCGTCACACCTCCACAAACCAGAGAGAAAACTAGACCTTTCTCAGGTCACACGTGTATCGAAATATAATTTGCTCCACCTGATGTAAAAGCGGTTACCGTAGCCTACGAATGCTTGCAATACAGAAATATCAAACTCTTTAGTAGCTTACTGGTGATCTCACTTGCACGCAGGAACACAACAATCGTCTAGGGAGTTGTTATTTGGCTGCGCTAGTTTTTTGTGAGGTGGAGGTACTTCCCCAGACAGGCCCATGCGCCCTACCTCTCATAAACACTACATTAATGTCAAATATATATAATATCATAGCAACAGGTACTGACCAACGAGAAGTTGAACGCCATATGTTTTAGATTTTCACAGAAGAATATGTTCCATATTTCATTTTTGAAGTAAAACTTCTTTACGCACGCTTGACTTGGGAAGTAAGCTGGTGAATGCGTGACGAGAGCGTTACGAAAAGTGTGATCGGACGAGGCGAACGGTAGTTGAGAGGGAGATATAAGTTAGTGAAGATAGAAAGAGAGAGAGTTACGTTTCGTATATTACTGTAGGGGCAAGAGAGGTGCGAGCATATATTTTCTTTCTCTCTTTCTCCCATAGCGAGTTAAGTTTCGTAAATGTAAGACACCGTGCAGGCCTATTGTCTGTATCACACTATGGAGCTAAAGAAGTTTTACTTCAGTCGTGTGGTCTAAAGCGCACTCGTTTTCTTTTTTGGTGGCTTTCTAAATATTCTTTTAAATAAAGAAATAAAAATAGATATTAGTCAAATGGACCTGTTTTCAAAGAATTACATTTTCAGGAACACCGTTTCTTTATGAAACCCATATGTTTGTCTGTGTGTGCGTGTGTCTGTCGCTTTTTTTCGAATATTCGAATTTTGGCTTTAGATTCGGATTTAGCATAAAAAAGTAGAATAGGAATGTTCAGGAACACCGTTCCTATCTCTTAATGAACATAATCAAAATGGGCGACAAATAAAAAAAAAAATTGAACGTTTTTTTCAGATTCGAAAAGTGAATTAAAAAGTAGAATAGACCAATATCATATTTCTTAAGGAACATGGTTAAAATGGCCGACAAAGTTTAAAAAAAAAGTTGTTACATAATTGACGAGCCAGGTGTACTTCTGGCAATGCAAGCGTGCGCATTCTCAACTGGTTGCAATTGATTTTTATTTAAACAAATTTAAAGTTCTTTAGTATTGGTAACAGTGACAGCCCAGTGGATAAAGAATTGGGCTATTGACTATCAGGTCCCGGTTCGAATTCTGGCATGTACCACTAAATTCGCGTTTACGGATTTATATTCATATTTGTAATAATCACTTGATAGGGAAACACCGTGAGGGAACCCGCACGTACAAGAAATTATATTGCGAAAGATGTGTGACCTTACCTTGGAAAGGTCTAAGTTCCGCTCTGAGTTAATAGAGGTCTGACGACAATTTAGACGGCATACATAGATAGCGAAACTTGCCAATCCTGATTAAGAAACGGGATAACCCTAAAAAGAAGATTTAAAGTTTATCAACAAAGATTCATAGCAATGTTTACTCGCAACTAAAAAATAATCATGCAATTTGATCTAACCTGCTTTGTGTGCTTCCGCCACCAATTAGTTCATGCCGGCCGGCACCCACCCACTACTATTAGTAAATGCAACATGCCGACGCTGCCATGGCTGCTCCGGTAGTCTCTGCCTCGGCTGCTGCGGTCGTCCGCCATCTGGAACAGAATCCGCATGAACGCATGCGTTAACGCAAGTGACTGGTTTTCAGCTCCAATACTCCTTTAAGCGTCAAGTACCTACGCTAACATCTTCACATCGGGCCGGCTCTAAGCTAAATTGCCACCCAACGCAAAAACACGACTTGGTACTTTTTACGATCATTAATATGTATGCAACAATATTGTGCATGAATTAACAAGTGAGCGCTTCCCCTTAACGATTATTCAGCATTTTAAGGACATGC
The DNA here is from genome assembly GCA_947507595.1 of Pyralis farinalis. Taxonomy (NCBI): domain Eukaryota; kingdom Metazoa; phylum Arthropoda; class Insecta; order Lepidoptera; family Pyralidae; genus Pyralis; species Pyralis farinalis. The sequence goes on from OX382263.1 coordinate 9,255,681, forward strand.
TAAGTTATACGTAAGCATCAATAAGCGGCCATTGTTAACAGCTCTAATGTAACCGATTGAGTTCATTTTAAACAGTGTAATGTTTCCTACTAGTCGACAACAAAGCGTAATATGACGTCTTTCCATCTATAGTTATTATGCGTAAGTCAAATTTACAGACAATTTGATCTAAACTACTTTGTGTGCTTCCGCTGCGGATTAGTTTATGACCCACCCACTACCATTAGTAGATGCATGCCGCCGCTGCCGTGGCTGCTCCGGTCGTCTCAGGCTCGGCTGCTGCAATGTGAACCGCATGCACCCGCCACCGTTGCTGCCCTGGCTGCTCCGGTCGTCTCTGCGATGTGTTTCGCCTCTCCACGAGGCATCCTCAGGCGCTGTAGATTATATATTATATAGATCTGTAGATTCGTAGCATGTTATTCTAACGACTAACATCTACAGCGAACAATTCTTCAGAACACAACCCGTTGTACAATCAGAGGAATGGGAGAATATTTTAACCAATCAGCCGATAAGTGACACAATGTGAACCTTTGAACTAGCCAATAATAGCTGCACATTCTACTTTACCCCCCCAAACCATCACTGAAGTCGGATAGTGCCCACGTTGCACTCTGTCGACTAATTGGGAAGCTTCCTTAGAGCTTTAGGCATAAATACGATCATTTTGTTTGTTAAAATGTTGCTCAATTTTAAAAGTTTTCTCATCCGTAAACAAAATTTTTCTGTGACCTCCCTTTGCGTACCGCTTCAGTAGTTGTTTCGATTTTACGACCCTATCATTTTTTAAATTATCAGTTAAGAAATGACCAGTACGTCTCTTATAGGCTGCAAGTCCTAAGTCATCTTTTAAAATACGCGACATGGTTCTAGGTACTATCTTCATCTCCCGAGATAAAATCTTTTGCTTTCGAACAGGATTTCTTCGAATTCGTTCCCTTACTGCTTTGACCACCTTTTTCGTACGAACACTACGTGGACGGCCAGATCTTTTTCTGTCACAAACAGAGGAGGTCTTATTGTACCTATTAATAGCCCGGTACACAAACATTTTACTAATACCAAGCGTATGGAGAGTTTTAAAAATTGCATTTGGCTCCATACCTACTTTGTGTAATGCAATCACAGCAATTCGGTTCTCTTTATCACCCCACTCCATTTTAATATCGCAAAATATTATACAATGTATTGGCGCCAAAATGAGAAAACTCAATGAACAATCATATAAAAATGACAGATTCCAAATTCAAATGTAATATTTTGTTTATTTTTAATTGTAACAGTATTTATCGCCAGACTAAGTATAACACTTTAAAATATATATTTTTTAATTTGTCGTGCATTTTGACTATGTTCCTTAAGAGATATAAAAAAGTAAAATAGGAATGTTCACGAACACCGTCGTGAACATTCCTATTTTACTTTTTTATGCTGAATCCGAATCTGAAGTCAAAATTCGAATATTCGAAAAAAAGCGACACACAAACATATAGAATTCATATAGGAACGGTGTTCCTGAAAACTATAACTTCACGCCAAATCCCTTGAGAGGTAGGCAGAGAGAATAACAAGCGAGCATCTGTGAGAAGAGAAACATGGTAGGTTTTAGATCATATGTATTTAATTGGTGAACATGCATGTTTTATTGTTCTATCGATGTGCAAACATTTTGTCGTCATGCTGTTATTTGAGTATTAAAAATATATACAAGTAAGGTCATAATGTCGACTTAAATAATTATAGATAATCAATTTGAATGATATTTTTGGTAAATCAACATGTCAAAATTCAATAACAAATCGTTTTATGTGACCGCCACGGCAGTAATTTATAAATTAATTCACTTCGTAAAAGCAGTTGTCAATTACAATTCCAAGAATAATTCTTTTAAAGACACTAAATTGTAAATTTTGAATATGATTCGGAAGTAAATTAAATAGTTTAACGCACATACTATAACTGTTCCTAATAAAACAAGTTGTGGCTGCTGGAGGAACAGATAGTTTCCACGGGTATCTTACTGTACCCCCACGATTACAGTCATCATGTTTTTTGTGAATAGCTGAGCATTTTTCTTAGTGAACGTTAAAATTTCAAATATGTAAAGGGAAGGCAGTTTAAGAATCTTTAAATCTTTAAAGAGGGGCCTACATGATTCCATCTGGCCGACACCGCAAATAGATCTTATACATTTTGTAGAATGAAGACACGATTGATGTGTGTCGAGTTTCCCCACAGAATCAGTCCATACCTCAGTATAGATCCAACATACCCATGGTATTGGCATAGCGGTCTTAAAGCTGGTTAATTTCGTCAGTCGGTACAGAGCGAACACAAACCTGTTTATCCTCTGGCATACCATGTCAACATGGTTTTGCCATGTTAGTTCGGAGTCGATTACAACGCTGAGGAAAGTTGCTGATGAGGTCATGGCAATGGGATCGTTGTGATGCTGAACAGTTAATGGTTGTGGTTTTCAAATTCTGTTGTTAAATTGAATATATTTCGTTTTGCTCGTGTTAATTTTTAAATCATTACATTCTAGCCAATTTATGATATTTCTTATTTCAGTATTTATTTCATCATTATAGTTTACGTTAGGTTTTTTGTGCACTGTTAGGGAAATATAATCAGCAAAAAGTGTAACTGGATGTTGCGTACATTTGGGAAGGTCGTTAATATAAATAATGAAGAGCAGTGGACCCACTATGTTGCCCTGTGGGACACCTGAGTTATTTAGCCTACTCTCTGATCTGCAAGTCACACTCAGGGACATATCATCCAGACTCGATATTTCCACAAATTGCGTCCTACCACTGAGATAGCTCTTCACCCAATCAAACGCAAGTTCTCGCACGCCATGACGCTCGAGCTTAGCCCGGAGTGTATCATGATTGAAGAGTCAAAGGCTTTACTCATGTCAAACAGAACGGCGGGTACGGCTACCTTCCTGTCCATATGGATCAATATATTCCTTATAAGGGAGTAACAGGCCAGCGCCGTTGATCTTCCCTTGCGAAACCCAAATTGTTCCTCGCTCATTTTGCACTGCTGTTTGAAAAATGAAATTAATCTTATCTGCATTATTTTTTTCAAATATCTTTGACTAAACTGGGATAAGGGCAATGGGTCTGTAATTATTTACGTTATGCTTCTCTCCGCGTTTAAATAGTGGCTTGACAATGGATATCTTAATAGTGTTAGGAAATTTACCCTCCTCAAAGCAACGATTCACAAAATGTGTCAGCAAAGGTGCTAGTTCACGTGCACAAGCCTTTATTATTTTGGTACATATTGCATCAAAACCAGTAGAATTTGTATTGTTTAGTGAGTTTATAATTTTGACAATTTCATTTTCGTCGGTAGGGTTTAAAAATATAGATGCCGAATTGCTTTCTATGTATATGTATGTATATCTTCAAGCCAAGTCCCGTGCGGGGTAAGCAGAGAGAACCGAGCGCCATAAGACTCGGTCTTTACATACTTCACTCGCTTCTGTGACATTCTCTTTTCATGCACGCTCGCCGGTTCCTGGGGCTCCTGACCTCACCTTCTGATAAAACATGACCAATTTGGTCATGGTCGGTTAGTCTCGGTCTTCCTCGGCTCCTACATCCTTCCACTTTTGCATTATATATCTGTTTCGTCATTCTTTCGTCCCGTATTCTTTCTATATGTCCGAACCAACGGAGCATGCCCTTTCTTATCTTAACATCGACACTCTCTTTCAGACGAAATCTTTCTCTCACGTCTTCATTACAAACGCGGTCAGCAAGCGTTATGCCATAAATTTTACGCAATGCTCTTATCTCGACGTTCGCAAGTCTGGCGCTGTAGATATTAGTGATTACAGTAACATGCTACAAGTGACTAATCTATCGTAGTGCCGTCCCTTATACTGAATAGAGAGGTGAGTGAAAAGATATTTAATAGAGGGAATTGCTTATTTCTGTCAGTTTGTTCATGACTTATTATTAATTTTTCTGGTCGAAACATTCGGGTGGCAGCTGAATTTTTTTAAAAAGACAAAAAGAATTACCAGTTTTTTAGACGTGATAACGTCTTATAAATCGATGAACGCCGGCTGTACGCACGAAAAAGTGTCACGTTCCGCCTGAGCCGAGCGTGCAAGCGAGAGCACGGAACAAGCGATAGAGAGGCACGATCGGCCAAAGCGTTCGGCTTGTGATGCATCTATCTCTCTTCCACTCCATCGGCCGATGCGTCCGAGTAGCAGAGAGACAGCGGCAGCACACAACCTACACGTGAACTGTTTTGTGAACTGTTGAATGTTTTCTTCTTATGACGTTATCACGTAAAATTATCGTCCGTAAACCGACTACAGACAACCAATTTTTTTTTATGTTTGATAAAAAAAGGAGAACAAATCAGCCGAACACTTCGTAACATAAGTTGATAAAATTTCAATGTTTGAAACATACCCGATTATTTATCACTGTCATTATGAAATTATTGTATTTGTCATTTGATATCTTTCAGAAAATTTATTTCAGTATATTTTGACTTTTATAAGCTTTTATATCATTTATTTTATTTTATTAAAAAATGGGAAAAGCGAAAACACAGAAAAAAGGAAAGAAGGTGACTACATTTTAAAAATATTTACTTATTTGCATTGCTTGCATAGTACATATTTTGTAATTATTCGACGCCATTCGACGTAGAACGAAATATCGTGAAGAATCTTTCATGACCGAGAAATCGTATTTCGAAATACATGTGACCTAATCTATCCCACCCCTTAACGTAACCTAAAGGTTTTCTCTGGGTTGTAGAGGTCTGGAGGAGATAGTATCTTCGCCAAATCCTTAAATTCTACGGACCCTGCCAATTCTAAGAAATTAGTAAACTGGATACCACTGTGCAGAAGGAAAGATAGTATATAGCACTTGTAAGTGTTTATACTTCCAGAAAGAGCGACATCCATGGTGTTGCACTGTCCATATGCACCGATAATTGCTTACTATCAAGCAGACCAAAGGTACGCTTGTTATCCGCCATAGGAATAAAATCGTCCAAGTGCGAGTCGACTCGCGCACCAAGGGTTCCGTACCATTATAAAATACCATCTATAAAAATGGCAATAAAATCACGTTTGTTGTATGGAAGCCCCCCTTAAATATTTGTTTTATTTTAATTTCATTCTTTGTTTTTAAAGTGAATATATAACTAAATATTCTGTGAATATTTCAAGTGTCTATCTGCTGCCGTTATCAATATCGGGCAAAAACAAGCAAAAATAAATCACGTTTGTTGTATGGGAGCCCCCTTAAATATTCTGTTTTTTAGTATTTGTTATTATAGCGGCAACAGAAATACATCATCTGTGAAAATTTCAATTGCTTGCAGACTGCGTTCCCATTGATAATATAAGAGTCAGAGTTGGTTTGAAAGACTGTATCGGTGTTAAAATAGAACAGGCATGCGTTGATTCAGACATGTAGAAAGAATGCAGGAAAAAAGAACTACGAAACAGATATACAACACGAAAGTAGAAGATTTTAGATGTCTAGGAAGGCTAAGACTTACCTACCATGACCAAATTGGTCGTGTTCTATCAGAAGGTGATGTCAAGAGCCATAGTAACCAGCGAACGTACATGAGAAGAGCAATGAATGTTGAAGAAACGAATGAAGTGTTTAAAGACCGAGTCGTGTGGTGCTCGATCCTCACTGCCTACCCCGCAAGGGATTTGGCATGAAGTTACACAGACACATTAATATCTATAGGCAGAGAGAACCGAGCGCCACGCGACTCGATCCTTACATACCTCACTCGCTTCATTAACATTCATTGTTCTTTTCATGCACGCTCGCCGGTTTCTAGGGCTCCTGACATCACCTTCTGATAGAACATGACCAATTTGATCATGTTCTATCAGAAGGTGATGTCAGTCACGGCCTTCCTCGGCTCCTACATCCTTCCACTTTTGCATTGTATATCTGCTTCGTCATTCTTTCATCCTGCATTCTTTCTACATGTCCGAACCAACGGAGCATGCCTCTTCCTATTTTAACACCGACGCTCTCGACACATTAATAATATTACATATATTATTTTTAGACTAAATTACGCAATTAATCCACGAAATCATATCATTCCCAGAGGCACAATGTCAATTAAAAGTTTTTGCTATATAAGTTTGTACAGGAGTTTAATATTAAACATTCTGATTCTGCTATGTATATAATATCATTTAATACCATTTCATTTGCATAGTTCCTCTATGTATTTATAACTTCACCCCAAACCCCTTGCATGGTAGGCAGAGAGACCCGAGCGCCACATGACTCTGCCCTAGACACCTCATTCGCTTCTATAACATCCATCGCGCTTCTCATGAACGCTCTTCGTTTTCTAGGACTCCTGACATCACTTTCTCATGCCTCATAAAACATTTGTGTGCATGAACATGTCTGTTTGTTTTAGTCTAGGTAACTTTAAAAGAGGTAGACCATCAGAGCAGCACGACAGAGGAAGTACCTCCAACTCACTGAAAAGCGCAGTTCTACCTATCTATAGCTTCACGCCAAATACCTTGCGGGGTAGGCAGAGAGAACCGATCGCTACATGACTCGATTCTTACATATGCCACTCGCTTCTTTAACATTCATTGCTATTCTTATATACGCGCGCCGGTTTCTAAGGCTCCTGATATCACCTTCAAATAAAACACAATCATTTCAGCCATAGTAGGTAAGTCTTGGCCTTCCTCGGCTCCTACATCCTTTAATTTTCGTGTTGTATATCTGTTTTGTGATTCTTTCGTCCTGCATTCTTTCTACATGTCCGAACCAACGGAGCATGCCTCTTCTTAAAAGTTTCTGTGTTAAAAACACTAGGGGTAGCAGTGCGTGAGTGATACTATATGTATTAAAAGCGTTCATGTGCTACCTCCCAATATTGTATAAAAAATACGTGTATTACTCTTAATAATGAAACTACTGAAATAAATAAATTAACTATTTGATTACCATCAGGCCTTCGTGTACCTATATGTTTGCCATCTTAATCACATAAAAGTCTATCTTCTTCGCCGTCAGATCTCCATATCCCTGATAGATCACCAGACCTTTCCTAGATTAGGTCACACATGTTTCGAAATATAATTTCGTGAACGTGCGAGTTTCCTCGCGATGCTTTCCTTCACCGCCGAAAACACAAATTTAGGTGTACATGCCAGGATTCGAACCGGCCGGTGCTTTATACACTGCTATAGTCTTATACTCGTATGTACCTAGTCCGGCCATAAGTTCTGTTGCAAATATGCATTTATTTTTTATGAAGTAATGAATTAAACTTATATGTACATATTTCTGGACGTCTCAGCAAAAAATTTCAAAGAATGATGCTATTCGATATGACCACCTTTAGCTTTGATACAGGCCTTAAATCTGTCTGGCCTCAAATATATTATACACCTTTGGCTTTGATACAGGCCTTGAATCTGTCTGGCCTCAAATATATTATACACCTTTGGCTTTGATACAGGCCTTAAATCTGTCTGGACTCCTAAACGGTTGAACCGATTTTGATGAAATTAGTGTTTAAGTGGATTCGAGAATGGTTTAAATTCATAATTGAACCCGGTAGGTGGCGCTGCGATCGGGTTCTCAAATTTTTGAAGTGAAAACTTCTTTAGCGGCGTTATGCACTTTTTGGGATGAGTAAAAAATGCTAAACTCGCGTCAGGACACGTGACCCTGACCGTCAGATTTTGGTGAGATTTAGAACTTGAGTTCGCTGCAGCGCTAAAACATTAGTTACCTCTAATTAAACAATTAAAACATGAAGTACTAGATCGTTCATAGGGCATTATTTTCTCGCGACCAAGACGTTGTAAGCGCCATGAAATTGTTAGCGTTTACGCGTTTCGTTCAAAGTAGTTTATCAACATCGCTGTTTGGTTTAAGCGGCGCGGGGCGCTTGCGTGAGTGTGCGTGTATGTTTGAGTTTTAGAGATTGGCGATGATGATGATGCTGGTAATGATGATGGTGAAAGAGTCGTTGAAATTATGGATGAAAGGTGATTTTTCTAAGAGATAAACTTTTTAATGTAGGTACTAATAATTGTAATTATAGTTCTGAAGTGTTAATTTTTTATGTAATATAAATTGTCATGTTTGTGTACGATAGCGCAATAAATGAATATTGTATTTTAACCACATACATGATAGTATTTTTATACTGATAAATAAAGCAATTCGTGCGAAATTATTCTCTAACCATTCCAAAATATTCAAAAATGCACAACGTTAATGTAAAAGTTTTCACTTCTGCCGGCACTCCCGGAGTGCAACCCGTTTTTTTTTATTTTATAATCAGGCGAGACAACGTTTGTCGGGTCCGCTTGTGAGTAGTCTTATAAAAAAATATTAGAAAATCTATAACAGATGTATGTTCTTTTTTTTTTCAGAATGAACTGCCGCCAGGTAAGAATCTGTATTACTTTTTATTTCATGTATTTGATTATAACTTTTAGTTGCAAGTAAGAAAATATTGTGATCTTTTAAAACAAAAAAATACCTACCTAATGCTAAATAATAGACTGAATGCAATTTCATTAAAATCAATATCAATTACGTGTCTGTATATCTTCACGCCAGGTCCCTTGCCGGCAGAGAACCGAGCGACCTAAGACGCGATACTTACTTCACTCGCTTCTAATATTCATAGCTCTTTTCATGCACGCTCGCCGGTTCCTAGGGTGTCCGACATTACCTTCTGACAAAACACCACCAATTTGGTTATGGTAGGTTAGTCTTGGTCTTTTTTTTTATACAACGTCGGGAGGCATTCGAGCATACGGCCCAGCTGATGCAGAGCGGCTGCCGTAGCCTATAAGTATCACTCGCGCGATGCCACCTTTACTGCTAACACAGCAACTCCTTGGGAGCTTACTGGTGACCTCACTCACACGCAGGAACACAAGAACCCTCTAGGGTCTTGTTATTTGGCTGAGGTATTCTGTGAGGTGGAGGTACTTTCCCAGACGGGCTGCTTTGCTGCTTTGTTATCTCTCTTAAAATACCCAGACCAAAACAAACAGACATGTTCATGCACACAAATATTTGTCTTGCGTGGGAATCAATCCCACGAACGTTGGTGTCAAAGTAGCGTAACGTAAAAAGAATGGAATCTGAGTAAAAACTTTTCGAATCCGTTTCGAATATGGCGTTCCAAGGCTATGTGAATACCACTACAGATGTAACTTGTGCCTATATACTACGATAACTGCCTACCTTCAGGCGGGCCGTACTCTTGTTTTTCACCTTAGTGAAAAAAAAAACACAAAAATCTCCACCGAGTTGTCAGACTATTCTATTAAGTACAGTAACGGTTGCAAATAAAGAATAATCAATTATTTTTCTATCTATAACTTCACGGCAAATCTCTTGCGGGGTAGGCAGAGAGAACTGAGCGCTGATACGATCGTAACAAACCTCGCACGCTTCTTTAACATTCATTGCTCTTCTCATGCACGTTCGCCGGTTTCTAAGGCTCCTGACTCCTTCTGGCTTATATTTCGTCTGCTCAGAAGTTTATACCCAACGCTCCATTCACGCTCTCACTGCACTCACTCGTCTCTCCACATCAGCGGTGTACCTTCCATCGCTGCTAGAAGCGCTTCCAAGATATACAATCTCATCCAATTGCTCCAACACTACATCATCAACCGTAATCCTAGTGTTCGTTCTGGTTGTCTGTCTTTCAAACACCATTATCTTGGTTCTTATCTTCTTCTTGGTCAATATCGTGAACTTGTTAATATAGCGATGACGTATTCTGTTTCACGTTTTAACCGATTTAAAAAAGTGAGATTACTATTTGACTGCTATTTTTTAAGGTTTCATACCCAACCGAACCCTTTTGCTAATGCTCCCGCGGCTAGTAAAGCAACTCCTCGTGAACTTACCTCCCTCATTCACTCGCAGGAGCACAACAGCCATCCAGGGAGTTGTTATTAGGCTATGGTACTCTGTTTAGGACCTCCAAATTTCCCTCCCTATAACCGAAGAGGTTTGGTGCATATTCCACCAACTGCGGATTGGCGGAGGCCAGTGTTTTCAAGCCGCCCGGAGACCACTGAATTAGTTTAACGACTGTCATCTGTCCCTCCGAGTACTGAGAAGCTCGAGATAGATAAACCCATCCATACACAGGCTGTGGTTGAAGTTGCTTAACCTCCGTGTTCGGTTAGAATGACACGCGTATTTTTTTTTTATACAACACGCGATGCCTCTGCTGCTTACACAGCAACTCCTTAGGAGCGTACTGGTGATCTCACTCACACGCAGGAACACAACAACCCTCTAGGGAGTTGTTATTTGGCTACGGTTTTCTGTGAGGTGGAGGTACTTCCCAATTTTTTTTAAGAAATTTCCTGTAAAATTATTATGTAAATAAAGCTTATTCTATTTATCTATCTACTTCCCCAGATGGGCTGCTTTGATGCGCCCTACCTCTCTCAAAACATCCAGACCAAGACAAACAGACATGTTCATGCACACAAATGTTAGTTAGTGGGAATCGAACCCACGAGCGTTGGTGTCAAACTCCCGTCAATCAGAACTGAGCCACCGAGCTCGTCAAAACGACGCCATCGAGCTTTCGTATATCACAGGTTTTTTTGGCAAACATTCACGCATCGAATTTTATATATAAGATTCTCTCCTATTCTTTACAGAACCTGAAATCGAAGAGGAGTTGGCTACCACGGAGCTGGAGCTGGAGGTCGAGGAGGTGCAGTATACGGACACCTCATATACCAGCGCCTCCTTCGAATACTTACCATCAGTTATTTTGATTGAAGGTAGGTATGTTTTTTACACAACTTCGGGAGGCATACAACCATCGGCCCACTGCTGTTAAGTGTTTACCGTAACCTATAAACGTTTACAATATAGTACCTGTTCCTGCGTGTGAGCTCCCAAGGAGTTGCTGTGTAAGCAGCAGAGGAGGCATCACACGAGTGATAATTAATATATTGCAAGCGTTAATAGGCTACGGTGCCGTATGCTTGTATGCCTCCCGACGTAGTATAAAAAAAAATCCTCGCTAGTGGACCATAGGTCCGAACTGAGTTATTTATGCGCTAAAACACTAAGCTTTGGCAAGCACTAAGTAAAGTGTCCCTTTATGAGCCGTTAAGTGTTTTACTGACTTGTGCATTTGAGCTAGCATTTAAGAGAGGTAGGGAGCATCAAAGCAGCCCGTTTGGGAGTACCTCCACCTCACAGAAAACCGCAGCCAAATAACAACTCCCTAGAGGGTTGTGTTCCTGCGTGTGTGTGAGGTCACCAGTAAGCTCCTAAGGAGTTGCTGTGTAAGCAGCAGAGGAGGCATCGCGCGAGAGATACTTAATATATTACAAGTGTTAGGCTACGGTAACTGCTTTACATCAGGTGGGCCGTATGCTTGAATGCCTCATTGTATAAAAAAAGCAGTCGACCGGCAATCATGAGGTCGTAGGTTCGAACCCCACATAGGCGCGGAAGCGTTTTTTTTTACCGTGAAAAATATTTAGGGAATTTCCGGCATGTTGCCGGAATACTAGTACTTCATTACCGAGCTTCAGTTTCTATTGCAGGCCATTTCTATGAAAAAAGCTGCAACTGCACTGCTGCGCGGCGTGTGTCAAAATGTGTACATTTTGATGTTTCGTTATTCTGTTAAGCGATCTGACAGCAGCGACGATGCAGCAACGCTGCAGTAAATGAGTCGCTATTTTGTTAAAAAAAACCTCCACTGCACCTGCACGTTTCCTGCAATATAATCGTATCCTGATAAATTGTTTTGACATTTGTATAGGCCGTGACAGAAGTTTTAAAGGAGTTTATCTGCAGTTTTGCTAACGTTAGTCTCGAGCAACTTTTGCGAAGTGAAATTAATATTCTAAAGCGGTGATTTATATTACGAAATATTTGTTTTATTTTGGGAGATTTTAGTGGGAATATATGATTAAGTAAAGCTTCTTTTCTGTTAGAAATACCTCCACGCCGTAAACCTAGGTCAATGGGGTTTGAAACTATAGGAGTCAACATTAAGTAAAAATCTAATTTATTACATTGAAATATAGTAACATGACAGGTGTTCATTTTCAGGATACGCACAGTTACAACGTAGTTGCAGTACCGTTGCAGTGCAGGAAATTTTAATAGAATACACGTATTGGCACTGCACTGTTCCCGCACTACTCAAATGACAAGCGTAAACGTGCAGCTGCAGGTTTTTAATAGAATTGGCCTACTGACGTAAAACATATGAAAGCTTACAATACATTTAGAATCGCTCAAGCGTTGCCACCTCTGCTGTTAACAGCAACTCCTTAGGAGCTTTCTGATCCTCGCTCACTTGTAGGAGCTCATTCGACTGCGATTCTGATCTGATGCACATAATTTCATTTCAAAATCATTAATTACAGAAATGTAATTCAAATTACGATTACACATTATAGACGTAATCGCAAATATATTTAATTAGGATTGAGTGAAGTTATTGATAAAACAAAATGTAAACAAACTGGTATCTATAGCAACGTAAATAAGTATTCATGGTAAAGTGTAATTGTGGAACGATAATAATACATTAACATACATATCTGCTATTCAAAGGTAAGATAAAAAATTAAGTTGCTTATATATTAACATTATCATTTGATTAATTCAAAATGTACCCTCCATAAAAAATAAAATCTATTGCAATGTTTTGGAAATCCGTCCACTATACGGTTCTTTAGACTGTGAGGATCATATTCGGCTGTAAACAAAAAAGACCTACATTCCAAATTTTGTAAACAAATCCAGTGTTGTAAAAAATGTCTGTCGTAAAAGCTACAATACTCAATATTATCATCATAATATTACCACAGGTCTTGTGGAATTAAGTGGGCGCGCGTAATTCAACTTATAATATGGGAGGATATTTTAACCTTTAAGCCGATAAGTGTCGCGATGTTTAATTTATTTCATTGTAATCTTTGTACCTATGTTAAATAAATTATTATTATAATATTGTTATTAGAACTCAAAGGGTCAACTTGCTATATATACCTACAAGTTGATCTTTTGAGTTCTAATAACAATATTATAATAATAATTTATTTAACATAGGTACAAAGATTACAATAAAATAAATTAAACATCGCGACACTTATCGGCCTATATTATGATTTGATGATATTATGAATATGAATGATTACGAGTATTATAATATTGTTATTAGAACTCAAAAGGTCAACTTGCTATATATACCTATAAGTTGACCTTTTGAGTTCTAATAACAATATTATAATAATCATTTATTTAACATAGGTACAGAGATTACAATAAAATAAATTGAACATCGCGACACCTCTCGGCTTATATTATGATTTGATGATATCATGAATGATTATTATAATATTGTTATTAGAACTCAAAAGATCAACTTGCTATATATACCTACAAGTTGACCGTTTGAGTTCTACTCGTAGTAACAATATTCCAATGAATTGAATATATTTTCAAGGTAATTATTTCTGATAAACCATGTTTTTTGTTTTGTTTTGCGGTGCGTAAATATACAAAGTCAACAGCGAACTGATGGAAAAGTCGTCGACACATCAATCCACATCAACCCTTACTCATCTCACTGCAGGGATACGGGTCTCCCTGCAACCAAAGGGGTTTAGAGCATACTCCATCACGCTGCTCAAATGCGGATTGGCGGAGGCCAGTGTTTTCAAGCCACCCGAAGGCCACTGACTTAGCTTAACGACTGTCGTCTATCGACAACAGCCGGGACCGACGGCGTAACGTGCCCTCCGAAGCGCGGACAAACTCGAGATAAATAAACCCATCCATAGACAGACTGCGGTCTACGTTGCTTAACCTGTGTGTTTGATTTGAATAAAAAAGCAAAGACGCCACCGAGCTCTCGTATCAAAATGTGATTTATTTCACTTTCATCATGAGTCTGTATGAATAAAAATTCATTGCACTTTGTTATTCAGCCATTTTGATGTTGAAGTGGTATTCGGAGTTGCTGTGTAAGCAGCAGAGGAGGCATCATGCGAGTGATACTTAATATATTACAAGCGTTAATAGGTCATCAGGTGGGCCTTATACTTGTATGACTCGCGGTCGCGACGTAGTATAAAAAAAAACTCGTGATCTCTATTAAGCGATTTTATTTATTTTTGTTTACAGAACCTAAGGTGAAAAAGAAAAAAGGCAAAAAGAAAGCGGAAAGCCAGGTTAGTCATTTCAAGCCAGGTTTGTCGTTTTAAGTATTAAACAATAAAAATATCTTTGAATTTAATTATATTTAGATAACCTACACTATACCGGGTGTTTAGGCGGTTCTGCAATCTTTATTATTGGAATCGATGTGTTAGGCAACAACTCACAATTTAGGTGCCAATAGTGTTAGATATCTGATAAACCGTGGTGCACGACAGTTGAGCTTCACTTGACTCTCTTTCAGGTTTTTTAATGCCTTATTTGTCGTATTGCTGGCTCTCACTTTGCTATGAGGGGAAGTCAATTCCAAAACTTCCTACTCTTACAACTTTATTCTGATTAATTTCGTTGTGATTTCCAAGTCAGTTGTAGTTTAACCCCCGGACATTAATGAACTTCACTGTTCATTGCCTTTTTGGTAGTCGCCGCTACTAATTCTGGCTACACAGGAGACACAGTGGTGGGAATGAGTGGTGGGCCTGTCCTATAAAAAAAAACCGTAATAGTAATATTTTAAATAATTCTAATCATTTCAAAAAGCTGTGGAGGTATTCGGAAAACAATACTCGAATCGCAATCGGAAAGTTATAGTTATGGAATCTGAGAGAAAAGTTTTCTAATCCGTTTTGAATATGGCTTTCCGAGTGTCCTCCTCTTCTTCTTAGCGTTATCACGTTTCCTAATCCACCAGGATTGGCGGGGTCCGCCACCTTAGCCTAAGGATTTGCCGAACATACTGATTTTTACGTGGAACGACTGCCGTCAGATCTCCGCAACACATATGGAAAACCAGATCATTCTTAGGTCACACGTGTTTAGAAATACAATTTCTTGAACGTGCGGGTTTCCTCACGATGGTTTTCTGCACCGCCGAGCTAGTAATTACAAATTACAAATGTGTACATAAATCCGAAAACACGAATTTAGCGGTACTAGCCGGGATTCGAACCGGTAACCTGTTGGTCACTAGGCCGGTTCTTAATCCACTAGGCTATCACTGCTCTGATATGGCCTTGCAAGTGTGAATACCATTAATCTCACATACAATGCATTAAAATAATTATTTAAAGATTTAAAAAAAGAATTGGAAAGGAATCAGGCATGCTCCGTTGGAGTAGGAACATGTAGAAAGAATCAGAAGCCGTGGAAGGCGAAACAATAAAAAAAACACCCCAATTTCAATAGAGAAGATGGTAGACAAGTACCACCTGCTTGGGATCCAGTTCTAAAAATAATCAAGTCACAAACCCATAGATCTACTCAAAAACATTCGTACACCGTGAGCGATTTTTGTGTGAATCGGAACGAATATAATCAATCCATCCATGTCGGTAGATGTAATAATTGAATAACCAATGTAAGACAAATGTCACCTTAGTCTTCCTGCGACCACGGATGCTGCAAAGCATTCGAAACGTCAGGTTTAACAAAATAAATAAAACACGCGATACTTCCGTTAAAAATTGTTTAATTCAATCCCTAGAGGGTTGTTGTGTTCCTGTGTGTGAGTGAGATCACCAGTAAGCTCCCAAGGAGTTGCTGTGTAAGCAGCAGAGGAGGCATCGCGCGAGTGATACTTAATGTGTTGCAAGCGTTTATAGGGTACGGTAACCGCATCAGTTGGTCCGTATGCTTGCATGCTCCCGAGGCATCCCTTTCCGAAGCAATGTTAATACCCCCACTGATCACTCGTGCGTTGTCGACCCTGTAAAACTTTTACGGTTTGGGAAATTATCTTAATTTGCTCTCCGTAGCTATGAATTTAGTTTGATTTAATACATTTTTTTTTTTGACCCATTGATCACCTTTTCACGGGGTTAGCGCATTCATTTGCGATTTCTATCTAATCTGTTCAATGATAGAAGTTGTTACTATTAATGAGTACATTCACTTCCTAAAATATGTGTGATTAAGTCACCAAAAATAATGATCTAGTGAAAGTAAAATGACAGTCCATGTTAAAGGAGACTATAGGACGAAAAGCCTTCATCAGCTATGCCAACGACATGGTACTTATAAAAATATTTCAACCAGTCTGCGGTTTTCTCTGAGGTGGAGGTACTACCCCTACCCCAGGCGGGCTGCTTCGATGCTCCCTACCTCTCTTAAAATACTCAGATCAAGACAACAGACATGTTCATGCACACACATGTTTGTACTGTGTGGGAATCGAACTCACGACCGTTGTTGTCAAAGTAACGTAACAGCGCGTTTTGGCACTGCGCCACCGAGCTCCACATCAATCTGTCAAAAAGAATAGAATCTGAGTAAAAACTTTTAGAATCCGTTTCAAATATGGCTTTCCGAAGCAAAGTGAATACCCCTACAGATGTTGCATGTTTCCATATACTACGATAACTGCCTACTTTCAGGCGGGCCGTACTCTTGTTTTTCACCTTAGTAAAAAAAATTACAAAAGGCTGTGAGACTACTCTCCAGTTGCAAATAAAGAATAAATAATAATTATCATATCTATAACTTCATGGCGAATCTCTTACGGGGTAGCCAGAGAGAGAGAGAATCAAGTGCCATATGATACGATCCTTACAATCTCACTCGCTTCTTTAACATTCATTGCTCTTCTTATGCACGTTCGCCGGTTTCTAAGGCTCCTGACATCACCTTCTGATAGAACACGATCAATTTGATCATGGTAGGTAAGTCTTTGTCTTCCTCGGCTCCTACATCCTTCTATTTTCGCGTTGTATATCTTTTTCATAATTCTTTATTCCTGCATTCTTTCTATTGTCCGAACCAACGGAGCATGCCTCTTCTTATTTTAACACCAACGCTCTCTTTCAGACCAACTCTGTTTCTAACATCATCATTACGAATACGGCCTACAAGCGTTATGCCACAAATTGTGCACAACGCTCGCATTTCGACTGCGTTAATTCTAATAATTATTTATGTATAAATTGAATACAGATCCAAGTGACAAAGGGTGCTAGCGAATTCCAGTGGTCGGCGGAGTCTCTCGTAGCTGGTATGTATAAAAGGCACAAGGTGTATTGTATCGCTAGGAGCATTCTCTATGTTTATGCACTATGACTAAAGCCTAGACTAAGTCTAGATCAATACTTATTACTTACTTATCATGACCATGAATTGATCGTGATTTATCAGAAGGTGATGTCAGGAGCTTTAGAAACCGGCGAGCGTGCATTCGAAGAGCAATTGCTGCTAAAGAAGCGAGTGAGGTTTGTAATAATAATATATGCTTTATTTACTTCTCATAAGGTTACACAATTTTGCTACTTACAGGTAGGTTTAGAGTCATAATTAAGTAGTCCTTGTGAGAGTCTGGAGTCTGAACTAGGTGTAAAACCTGTACTACAAATGTCCAAGCTCTCTCTGGGATCTGTATTGTAGCAATATAAGAGCGAAAGTACAAGATATATATATACGTATCGTATACTTATAACGTATAGTAATAATATTAATAAATGATAAGTAAGGATCGAGTCATGCGCTCGGCTCTCTCTGCCTACCCTGCAAAGGATTTGGCGTGAAGTTATAGATAGATAGATTAAAGCCTAAATCTGAAAGTAACAACCCCTTGGAGGTTTTAATGACACATTGGAACCACATTGGTTGAGTACTGTACGGTTCCTGCGAAGTTTTCTTCCGAGAACTCTCAAGTTGTGGAATGAACTTACAGGCGATGTTTTCCCAAGGGACTACAGCATGGGGTTCTTCAAGAAAGGCGTGAAGAGGTTTTTACAGGGTTGGCAACGCATGAGTGACGCCCCTGGTGTTGCAAATGTTCATACGATACGGTAACTGCTTACCACCAGGCAGACTGTACGCTTGATTGCCACCTTAGTGGTATAAAAAAACAAATTCGCCTCCATCCTAAGCCACCTGCATCCATCGAATCCACCTCCCACCAGGGAGTTATTATTTGGCTGATCTCCTGCGTGTTAGAGGTACTTGTGCTATGCTAGTTTGATGCTTACCACACTGTATCTTTTGTTAATTAACAAGGTGCACCACAGGCAGATAGGGTTGGTTTTTGGAAGATTGAGCCGCATATACCTTAATGTAAATAATTTGAATAACATTTTTAGACGAGGAAGAAGTAAAAGTCGTTGAAGAAGAAGTAAAGGTACTTAAGAAAAAGAAAGGCAAGAAGGAAAAGGTGAAGGAAGAAATTCCCGATTTCGAAAAGGTATGATTTTTTGACAGTTTGACAGGATACTGACGACCCTTGTGGCCAAGTGGCTAGCAATGGCGACTTTGACATCGCGGATCGCGGGTTCAATCCCTCCGTAAGACAAACATTTGTGTGCAAAATATATCTATTGGTTTAGTTAAGTGCGAGCGAATGCGAGAGTGCGAGTCGGACTCGCGCACCGCATTCGCAATTACATGGGGCACACTAAAAGTTGTGCACTTCTAGCTAATCGGAACTATTTGAAATTCGGATGTTATATTTTTTGAGACGTTGCAACCTACTTAGTAATAAAAAAAAACAATTGGCGGGAAATCATTTGTCAACTGTTTTTTATCACACATCAAAGTTCTACGTACGCAACGAAAATGGAATTGAGTCGAAAAGATTTTAGAGCGATGATTTTTTATGATTTTAAAAGTTCTCTCTCTCCGCAAGACTGTGCTGCTCGTCTTCAAAATGCTTTTGGGAGAGAAGCACTTTCTTTGAGCACCGTGAGGCGATGGTTTGCTGAATTTGAGAGAGGTCGAGTTTCTTTACATGACGAATTTCGTGAAGGGCGGCCTTCAACTGCCGTCAACGTATATAATGTGGCTACTGTTAAGCGGCTAATTGACGAAAACCCGCGGATTACCTATGAGACAATTCGAGAACTATTGGGGATTGGTAAGAACCAAATTCAGAAAATTTTACACGAAGAATTGAAAGTTCGGAAACTTTGTTGTCGTTGGATCTCTCATGAACTGACAGCGGAGCAGAAGCGGGCTCGCGTGGAATGGTGCTCACAGATGCTACTGAAGTACGACCACGGACATTCTAATGCTGTTTATGACATTGTCACAGGAGACGAAACGTGGATTTATTGTTTTGAACCCGAAAAAAAACAGCAATCTTGTGAATGGGTGTTTGAAAATGAGAACAGGCCAACAAAAGTGAGGCAGGCGAGAAACGTTGGTAAAAAAATGATCGCGTTTTTTTTCTCAGCAACGGTCCCATCTGCACAATTCCACTTGAAGATCAAAAGAGTGTTAATGCCGAGTGGTATTCTACCATTTGTTTACCCAGGGTGTTAGAAAAAGTTCGCGAAAGACGACCAAAAAGCCGCGTTCTCCTACATCATGACAACGCTTCTTCACACACGGCCAACAAAACAAAGTCATTTTTAACTTCCGAAAAAGTACAACTCGTTACCCATCCTGCGCATAGCCCCGACCTAGCACCCTGTGATTTCTGTATTTTCCCCAAAATCAAAGATTTGATGAGTGATTTCACTTTTACCAACTCCGAAGAGGCAGTGATAGCGTTCAATCAGCACGTAGAAAACATGCCTTCAGATCTGTGGTCCTCCTGTTTTAAAAAATGGTTCGATCGCATGAAAAAATGTTTAAAATGTAAAGGAGAGTATTTTGAAAAGCAATAAACATAAAATTTTGGTTATAACATGTTGTTTTTTTAAGTTACGCAAAACTTATAGTGTGACCTACGTATCAGGAACACCGTTCCTATATAAAAACTATTTGTTTTACTGTCTCTGTGTGTGTGTCTGTCGCTTTTTTTCGAATATTCGAATTTTGCCATCAGATTCGGATTCAGCTTAAAAAAGTAGAATAGGAATGTCTGAAAAACCAACCTCCTATCTCTTAAGGAACATGGTCAAAATGACCAACAAATTAGAAAAAATATATTTTTAATTTTTATTTCAGATTCGATAAGTAAATTAAAAAGTAGAATAGGAATGTCTTAAAAACCAATATCACATTTCTTCTTTCACCCGATTGCCCTTCGTTGTCGGCGTGGATACCTCCACGCCGACAACGAAGGGCAATCGGGTGTGAAACTATAGGAGTCAATATTAAGTAAAAATCCATTTTATTAGTTTGAAATATGGAGTTAAGTAATTCATTTGCAGGATACGCACAGTTGCGTAGCTGCGTAGTTGCAGTGCCGTTGCAGTTCAGGATACGCACAGTTCCAGCGTCGTTGCAGTGTAGGAAACTTTAATAGAATACACGTATTGGCATTGCATTATTCCTACACGACTCAAATGACAGGTGTAAACGTGCAGTTGCAGTTATTTAGCAGAATTGGCCCACTGAGCATTTGAGAATTTAATTTCAGCCTGGCAGCTCCACCCGTCTCTGAGAAAAAGGGCCTTGACAGACGGACAGACAAACAGACGGACAACAAAGTGATCCTTTAATCGTTCCGTTTTTCCTTTTGATGTACGGAACCCTAAAAATCGAGCGGGCCTCTCATATGATGTGTAACATCTGACATCGCACCGTGCGCGTGGTAATAAACTACTAGAATTATAAATATTTAAGAAATTATTAATGTTAAAGAAATTATCCGAGTAATTAATTAATTTGTTTCTGAAGTTAAAATTAATAGTGGTTAAAGTAAGAAATTGCCGTTTTATACTCGTAGTAATAGATACTTTGAATTGAAAAAATTTGAAACCTCATAGATTTTTCTTTTAATAAATGTACAACATTTGATTTTCGAATTTCAATTGTTTTTCTTATTCAGCTTAGACAGGAAAGATGGATACTTCGAAAATCCGAGTACTTTTGGAATACGAGTTCCAACGCTGAACTACCGCGGCAGAAACGGCTCGCAATATCAATGCTGCGTTTGGAGAGGAGACTGCTAATAAACGCACCGTGTATTTTTGCTTTAAACGCTTTCGTAATGGAAACTTCGACTTGAAGAACGAACCATGTGGAAGACCATGAATAACGCTGTATTGAAGGAGATGGTGAAAGCCGATCCGAGTCAAACTACCCAGGAATTTGCGGCATAGTTTAACGTTACCTTACCTACAATATTGACTCATTTACATCAAATCAATAAGATAAAATGACGAAAAGTAGATTCTTTACGATAATCATAAACGAAAAATACAATTGCTGACCCCAGTTCAAACGCCGCAACAGTGCCCTAAAGCAAAGCTTACAATAAAAAGTTAATGGTAACTGTTTGGTGGTCTCTTCATGGCGTTATTCACTATAGCTTTATCAAATCTGGTCAAGCAATAACAGCAGATGTTTACCGTGCTGATCTTCGAACAATGATGGCGAAACAGGCAGTGAAACAGCCCCGACCCGTGAATCGATCTTCATCATTATTGCTCCATGATAACGCAAGACCTCACAATGCACGAGAAACCGTTGTAACTCTACAGGAGCTGCAGTTAGAAACCATACGTCATCCTCCGTACTCGCTAGACCTTGCTCCAACTGATTACCACTTTTTTCGTGATTTGGACAATTTTCTACGTGGTAAAAAAATTTTCTTCCCAGGGAGCAGTACAAAATGCTCACACACAGTTTGTCGAATCTAGATCCCCAGAGTTCTATCGCAAAGACATAAATAAACTTCCGATTAGATGGATTTCGAATGTATAGATAATGGGGGTAAATATTTTGATTAAATAAATATGTTACATATTAGAAAAAGAGTTTTAATTTTTCAGTACAAATCGGCAATTTTATACTTTCAACCCTAACATTTAGACGCGATATGACGAGTAATTCAGATCTTTTCCGAACGGAAATAACAAAAATAGAATAATGAAGTTCAGTAAAAATATATAGTTCGTTTACGGCAGTAGTGTGACTACCTACTGTGAAATACCTACTTATTTGATTAATACTTGATAAACAACAAATATTAGTTCCTTACTATTGATATTAGTTTATCGCCTGTGGTATTATCTGTCTCGTTTTGAGTCTTGTCTTGATTATTGACATCTTTTGTCAATCAATCAGTCAATAAATTTTGATATCTTTTGTTAATCAATCAGCCAAATTATGCTACTGACCGTGCCAACTTGACGTGCCAATTGACGAGCTCGGTGGCGCAGTGGTGAAACGCGTTGTTACACTACTTTGACACCAACGCTCGTGGGTTCGATTCCCACACAGTACAAACATTTGTGTGCATGAACATGTCTGTTTGTCTTGGTCTGGGTATTTTCTATGTATGATAAGTATGTATTTACAAAAAAAAATGTATTTACGTATGTTTATCAGTTGTCTAGTACCCATAACACAAGCTTCGCTTACTTTGGGGCTAGATGGCGCTGTGTAATTTGTCCGACAATATTTATTTATTTATTTTATTTAACTATAGAGCCATTAGTTTGATCAGCTTAGCAGCTAAGGTGTATTGAAAAATCATTGTAAGGAGAACGAGGGTGAAATCCGATGGAATGTTTGCGGAAGCACAGGAGGGATTTCGAAGCGGCAGAGGATGTAGGGATCATGTTTTTTCCCTCCGCAACATCGTTATGTCCATTGTTATGTTCCTTTGAGAGAGGTAGGTTACCAGTAGTCTCCAAGAATCACTGTATTAGCAGCTCCTTGTACTGTAATATTTCATAGACTACAGTAAACATGGGAGTCTATGCTTTTTGGGTATAAAATAATATTACTAATTGTTATAGTAGAAATCGAATCGAAATAAAATCGAAATTAGGACATTCAAATTTCGTTGATATATTTACATTTCAAGGCTTTCTGAGTTACTATGTTTGAGCAAACAGATGTATGTGTGTGTCTCTCCGTGTGTGTATGTGTGCTTGTGTGTACCTATATCCATGTATATGAGTTAGTGGGTATGTAAGCATTATTTAGTGCGCGATGTTCTTCTGAACTGCCAGAAGAATTGAGCTAATTATTAGTCCAAAAAATATTAAAAAAGAAATTAAATCTAAATAAACATATATTTTTTCTAAATATGAATATTAAATGTACTTGTTAAAACTTCATATTTCTTCAATTTTGACATTTCAGATATATTCTTGAAAATGCCTTTGTTACGTGCCAAAAGACTAAATGCTCGTTTTTTTTAATTATGAGGCAAATAAACATGTTACCCACCATACACTGAAAAAGCTTTTAGACATAGATAATGCAATATAAAATGGGAAAGAGTTTCAGAAATAAATATACATTTATTTAGATTTACTAATGTGAAAAATGTTTCAAATCTAGTTAGGTACGAGTATCACTTAATACGCAATCTTTACCTATCATTTTATGCCTACACAGCTGAAAGTTTTTTAATATATAATATTTAATAAATAATGAACTTTATTTTTAAGAAATACTTATAACAAACATAACTTGATGGTTGATTACCGTCAAGTTAGATTGAATATACATTTTTCCGAAACCTTAAAGTTCAAAATAAAAGTACATATAATATAAATAAACAAATAAAAATTAAAAAAAGACCGCTTCTTATGCCGCTCGGTTATCCCTGCTTACCCCGCAAGGAACCTGGCGTGAATATATACATACATACAACAAATAAAAAACTTTTATAAAAATAAATCATATTCATGTAATCAGGTCGCTCAATAATAATTTATCTTAGATACACAAAATTTTACAAGTATTTTAAATTTTGTACACAACGCGGTGCTAATTCCAACGCTAACTTATGGAAGTGAGAGCTGGGTATGGCAGAGAGAGCATGAAAGTAGAATAAATGTGGTCGAGATGCGAGCATTGCGCAAAATTTGTGGCATAACGCTTGCTGACCGCGTTCGTAATGAAGACGTGAGAGAAAGAGTTGGTGTAAAAGAGAGTGTCGGTGTGAAGATAAGAAAGGGCATGCTCCGTTGGTTCGGACATGTAGAAAGAATGCGGGACGAAAGAATGACGAAACAGATATACAATGCAAAAGTGGAAGGATGTAGGAGCCGAGGAAGGCCGAGACTAACCTACCATGACCAAATTGGTCGTGTTTTATCAGAAGGTGATGTCAGAAGCCCCAGGAACCGGCGAGCGTGCATGAAAAGAGCTATGAATGTCACAGAAGCGAGTGAAGTATGCAAGGACCGTGTCTTATGGCGCTCGGTTCTCTCTGCCTACCCCGCAAGGGACTTGGCGTGAAGATATACATATTTTAAATTTTACACAAATTTACATGCAATGCAAAATTTCATAGGGTGCATCAAAGAACGTCTGGGGATGCACCTCCACCTCACAGAAAACCGTAGCCAAATAACAGTTCTCCGGTGGGTTGTGTTCCTGCGACTAAGTGAGGTTACCAGTATGCTCCCAAGTACGTCTGGTTGTACCAGACGTCGTATAAAAAAAATACGGTACGGAATTCTCAATGAGCTATTGTACTTGTCCCTTAAGATATCATGTTATTTAGTAGACGGAACTAAAAAAATCCGCCCCGACTATAAACATGTACATAAAATTGATTAGAATACGATATCTTGATATGAAAGAATCACGCAACATACATTTATTTCTTCACATCCATAAATTTCCTGTTCATTCGTATACGTCGTGAAACGGTAGTCAGTGTTGTGTGCATACTAAAATTATTTAAAAAAAGTATTTAAAATAATTCCAAATTAAATATTTAAATCATATTATTTAGAACGAAATAAATTGTTCAAACATATGTTCATCTTAAACCTAGCAGTGGACTTTTATAAAAAAAAAACTCATAGGAATAAATTTTTAATTAAGGATTTTTTTTGTTAAAACCCGTGTTCTTTTTGTTTCAAGAAAGTCGCCTATATAGATAAATTTAAAAAGCAAAACCTAATATGTTGAAAAACATTCGATTCAAATAGTTTCGTTCCCGCGACATATAATTTCAGATACACGAAATGTATATTTTCTTGTATATAAAAAGAAATTACTCATTTTAAATGTATAAAAATATATAGATAAATATCAGTAGTTTCTTAAAAACGTAACCAAAGTTTTTCACTACAATTAAATGAAAAAACCAGGTGTAACCATTATTATTTGACAGTTAATTACAGTCATAAAATCAATCATTGTTAAAATATTTGATCAAATAAATCCTTAGCCTGCGAAATGGGACTTCAAACAACAGCCCCTCCCGAGCTGCAAGGAAGATTTGTGATGGTGACGAATTTAACCGTTATTTACTATATTTACCGGTGTACAGTCGCAATATAACGCCATCTTGTTAAACGTATTGCTGTTTTATACTATCAAGCATACACTAATAATTTAATTTGTGGCATAATTTTAATGGCAATGATTGCTTACGATTATTGCCAAGGAATCAACGAGAAGCGTTTTACGAATTATTAAATACATTACTGTGAGGTGACATAGCTGGTAACGTTTAGAAAAAAATATATAATAAAGTAATTTTTCGACTTTATTGCTACAATTTGCTATATTCATCACAATATTGATTTAATGTTGATGCTATTTTTTTTATACAACGTCGGAAGACATGCAAGCATACAGCGCATCTGGTGTTAAGCAAGGCTACCGTAGCCTTTGAACGCTTTCAATACACTAAGTCCTTAAGACAGTAACTCCTTAAAAGCTTACTGCTGACCTCACTCACAAACACTGAAAAACATGAACACAACAACCATTTAGAGACGGAAGTACTTTCCCAGACGGGGTGCTTTGATGCGCCCCATAAGAGATTAGAAGAAAATCATAATAAAGTCACTTTTCGACTTTACTGCTACAATTTGCTAATTTCATTAATTGCCCTAAAATCGATGACATTTGTCAAAAAAAAAATTACGCATTGCGATAAAAATAATTCTAGAGAGTTCTGGGCTTGTTGGTTGTTAAATATCTGACAAAATCAAAACTAATGACCAAAACATCAGGGATTCAGGTCTTGCTGAAACTCTGTTCACACAAACATAGACCTCTTTCTAGAAGTACGAGTAGTAAAGTAGCTAGATTTTTCAAGTGACATTATAAATGTTAAACAATCATTGTGACAGCCCAACAACTGGAAGAAAATGAGTAAAAAAGAACGAGAAGCATGGATGGCGCAGAGACTAGAAGAATGGAGGGCGGAAAAGGAAGCAGAAAAGTTAGTCAACCCTTTCCAACCCTTTTCCTATAACCTTACAAACAAAGCACCTAAAAGTGTAAAAAAAATATCATTTTTAAAAATAAATAACTTTTTAAATGAAATTTAATTTTAAAAAAATAAACGAATCTTTTTAATTTTTTTTAAATGTATATAATTTGTTAAACATTTCGCATCACGATTAAAAAAAATCTTATAATATATAACAGTATGAGATTACAAAATGAAATAAGAAATTTGAATACTTTAATGATTTTTTTTATGTTTTATACCAGTAATGTGGTAAACAAGCATACGGCCTGCCTGATGGTAAACAGTTACCCTAGCCTACGGACATTTGTAACACCAGGGGTATCGCTCATGCGTTGCCGACCTTGTAA
Source organism: Pyralis farinalis (assembly GCA_947507595.1). Taxonomy (NCBI): domain Eukaryota; kingdom Metazoa; phylum Arthropoda; class Insecta; order Lepidoptera; family Pyralidae; genus Pyralis; species Pyralis farinalis. The sequence continues at coordinate 9,282,332 of OX382263.1, forward strand.
AAACCTCTTCACGCCTTTCTTGAAGAACCCCATGCTGTAGTCCCTTGGGAAAACCTCGGCTGGGAGTTCATTCTATAAATTATCACTCAAACAACCTTAATATAAATATATATATTAAGCTATTAAACTGTTTTTAAACTACTTAGAGTTTGGCGAGCTACTACATCAACCCCAGCTCATCCCACTGCTGGGATACAGGTCTCCCTTCAACCTAAGCTCAGAGCTCGTCAGAATGATAGAAATCATTTATTTGCCATTAGATCCACACGGGCACTTAGACGCGCCTTACATTCTTTAACCCTTCATAACACCATGTAACATAACGGTAACAAACCAAATAACGCCTTACAAAATTTTATTATAATGTTTCATACCTTTTTAAATCAATGTGCCACGACGGCAACATGCCTTTCTATGAGATACTAGTACAATTAATGACAACTAGATGGCGTGACTTATATTAAAATTTGTTTGAAGTTCACTTACTGTCAGTTTGTAAGATTCGTTAGTGAGTGAAATTTACAAAATTGGTAAATAAATATAATAACTACTTAAAACACACATGTGTGCTATAAATCTGGTAGGTAAGTTTATGATTATGACTTTTTATTGTTAGCAAGGTTTAATAATTGGTAATTCGTGATAAAATAATCGAGTTTTGTTTATGTTACATTTCTGTTACATTGCTGAATAGCGTTCGTGTTGTGCAGTACATTGACTTTTGGTTGGATTTTTGACAGAATGGCTTCCCGAAGTCTAAGAGATGATGAAATTGTGCAGCATCTCTGTGATGATGGCAGTGAGGATGGTCTAGAGGATGATGATGACAGCGTTGCAGATCCTGATTTTATTCCGGACCTGGAGCTCCCTTTCGGAGGAGATGACTTTGAAGAGGTTGAGGGATTGGATATTGCTAATATTTTGCAAGATCTGGAGCACGACGAAAGTACTTCTCCAAGTCCAGCTCCGACCACTTCCTCCACTGCAGCTTCTCAGCCAAGGCCATCTGCACGCCGTCAAACTAGACAAAAATTGAATGTACGCTGGAAGAAGAGGAACCTAGAACTGAATGAGCAACAACTCCGTTTTTTGGGCAATGAGGATTTGCCATTGGAGTTTCTAGAGCTAGATACTCCTACTCGTTTTTTTTTCAAATTATTTCCCAAGGAATTGATCGAAGATATTGCCAGTCAAACGAATCTTTACATTGTGCAGAAAGATCCCAATATGACTTTTAGGGTTACAGATATCGACATTCAGCAATTCATTGGATTAGTATACATGATGTCTTTAGTACATCTTCCAAGAGTTACAAAGCATTGGAACGGAAATATAGGTACACCCCTTGTGAAGGATACAATGCCAGTCAACAAATTCGAGAAAATCAGGCGATTTATTCATTTCAGTGACAATTCGAAAAATGTTGATCGCAATCATGCCGATCATGACCGAATTTTCAGGATTAGACCAATAGTAAAAAAACTAAACGAGACCTGTCAGAGTGTGCCCTTGGAAAAGTATCTTTGCGTAGATGAGCAAATTTGCTCTACTAAAGCCAGACACAACTTAAAAAGGTATAACCCTAAAAAGCCAAACAAATGGGGTTACAAAATATATGTTCTATGCGGCGTGAGCGGTTTTGCATACAAATTTGAGATTGAAACAGGAGCAGAAAATGTAGTTTTACATAGTGAGCCGGACTTGGGTGCTGCATCAAATGTTGTCGTCAGGCTTTCTCGTGAAATACCACGAAATCAAAATTATCGCCTTTATTTCGACAATTATTTCACGTCACTGCCGCTCCTGCAATATTTGGCCACACAAGGCATTCCCAGTCTTGGAACCGTGCGTCGTAATCGTATACCTGATTGTAAATTGCCCCTAGATAAAGAGATCTCTAAAAAAGACCGTGGCTACTCAGTTGAATATGTTGGCAATGTTGAAGGAACAGAGATATCTACAGTCGCCTGGAAGGACAATAAAATAGTCACACTTGCTTCAAGTTTTGTTGGTGAGCTGCCCAAGACACAAGTCTCAAGATACGATAAGGTCAATAAAAGGTATGTTACCATTGATCGGCCTCACATCGTAGGAGAATACAACCGCCACATGGGTGGTGTTGATTTAATAGACAGTATCATGGGCCGATATAAAATCAAACTACGAAGTAAGAGATGGCAGGTGCGAATGTTCTATCATTTCTTGGATCTTGTTATGTCTAATGCTTGGCTATTGTATAAAAGAGTACGTAAAATAAAGAACATGCAAGATACGCAGATGTCGTCAGCTGATTTTCGTGAAGAGATTGCTACGGTATTATGCAAGTTGGGAACTAAAGCAAATTCAAGTCGGCGAAGCATTGAACCGCAAATTCTGGCCAAAAAACGAAAGGGTCCAGCTCAATATGTTCCTCCAGTAACTGTACGACGGGACCAAGTTGGACATTGGCCTGTATGGGTCGAGAAGAGGATACGTTGCAAGTATCCTCACTGTACTGGCGTATCACAGACGGTTTGTGAAAAGTGTGGCGTTGCATTGTGCTATAATAAGCAAAATAATTGCTTTAAATCGTTTCATACATCTTAGAGGTTTAGAATAATACAATGTAACATTTCTGTAACACTCCCCTTTTTTACGTTTTTCTAGAAGCTAGAGTAAAATTTGAAACAACTATTAAATACGTGCTTTTTTAAACCCTAAAACCCACCTTAAAATCGACTACTTAAATAAATACAGTTTTTTGAGTTACGAAGGGTTAAATCAAATCGTTATCGCTTATTAGTTTTATTTTTCATAGCATTAATCTCTCATTTTAAACTAATTGCATTTCGAAAAATACCATTGGCGAAGAAGAAATGTCGAAAAATCTTCCCGATATAAGTCTTTTTTTCAAATCAACAATTTATATTACAATAAATATACATGAGTGCACAATAGTGATGATACTAAATATCAATAGTGACAGAGAGGTGGGGCGAATCAAAGCAGCCCGTCTGGGGAAGTACCTCTACCTCACAGAAAACCGTAGCCAAACAACAACTCCTTAGAGGGTTGTTGTATTCCCGCGCGTGAGTGAGGTCACCAGTAAGCTCCTAAGGAGTTGCTGTGTTACCAGCAGAGAAGACATCGCGCGAGTAAGACTTAATGTGTTAGAAGCGTTAATAGGTTACGGTAACTGCTTTACATCAGATGGGCCGTATGCCTGTAGGCCTCCCGACATTGTGTAAAAAATAAATAAAAAAAAAGTGGTACAAATAAATATATATTAATACATGTGCTGAATCATTTCCTACCGTCTCTGTCAGACAACTCAACTTACACGCTTCATTAAGAAATTATCTTTTCATGCACGTTTGCCAATAATTAGTACTATTAACAATGCCTTTAGATAGAACACGACTAATTTAGTCGTGTTAGGTGAGTCTTATCCTTTACATGCAATTTGATCTAACCTGCTTTGTGTGCTTCCACCACCAATTAGTTCATGCGGCCTAGCGCCGGCCGGCACCCACCCACTACTGTTAGTGCGTGCTACATGCCGACGCTACCATGACTGCTCCGGTAGTCTCTGCCTCGGCTGCTGCGGTCGTCCGCCATCTGGAACAGAATCCGCATGCCCCCACCACCACCGTCGCTGCCACGACTGGCCTGGTCGTCGCTGCGACACGTGTTTCGCCTCTCCACGAGGCATCATCAGGCGTTGTAGACGTTAATCGTAAGAATAACATGCTACAAGTCTTTCTTACGATTAACGTCTACAACTCCTGAGCGCATGTAAATTTGACTTTCGCAAAATAACGCCTGAATCTATTAAGTCTTATCCTTCCTAGGCTGTCTAAATCCTTCTACTTTCGCTCTGTACAACTGTTTTATCATTCTATCCTCTTGCATTTTTGCTACATGTCCGAACCAACAGACCATTCTTGTTTTTATTTTAACACCGATACTCTCTTTCAGACCAACACTCTGACATCTCTTCCTAGCGTTATTCCGCGTCCTAACCTACCGTGAGTGGGGAGTTCCGCTAACTAAGCCTAATTTTAGTTAAGATACTAATTTTGACAAAGAGCGACTGTTTTCAGATCTTTTTTTTTATACAACTAGATTGTCAAACAAACATGCGGCCCGCATTAGATGGTAAGCGATCACCGCAGCCTATTGACGCTCGCAACACCACGGGGATGTTACTCGCGCGCTGCCAATCTTGTGACCTAAGGCTTTTTCGTCACAGTACCCAGTAATTTCTCTGCCATATTTATATAAATATAGCTACTTGGCGGTAGAAATTGGTGAGACAGAGGTACCCACGCAGACGACTTTTGTACAAAGTCTTCCTCTGGTAAAATGCAGCCTCCACAACCCAGAGGAAAAACCAGACCTTAGGTTAGGTCATATTTCTTGGAGGTGCGGGTTTCCTCCCGATGTTTTCTTTCATGGCAGAGCCAGTCCTTTGTATATATACATCGTCGAAAGGCGTACAAGCATACGGTTCACCTGATGTAATGTTAACACATTAGTAGTCGCACGATGTCTCCTCTGCTGCTAACACATTTTTTTTTTATATTGGCTCAGTTAGTTATTTAGTTATTTACTCAGCTCACTCTTTTATACACATCTACTCCTTAGGTGATTACTGGTGACTTCACTTCACAACAACCTTCTCGGGAGTTATTGTTTGGCTGCGGATTTCTGTGAGGTTGGAGGTGCTTCCCCAGACGGGGCTGTTTGATGCGCCCTACCTCTTTTAATGTGCAATATCTGTTTATAGGCTGTTTCATTATCCACTAGCCTGTCACTGTTCAATACCGTTATCTCCGTAACTACACCACAAAGTCTATGAGTATGGACTGGATAAGATGTCGAAACTGTTCCTATTTCATGAACGCCGGCTGCACGCACGAAAGTGTCACGTTCCGCCTGAACCGAGCGTGCAAGCGAGAGCGCGGAACAAGCGATAGAGAGGCACGATCGGCCTAAGCGTTCGGTTTGTGACGCATCTATCTCTCTTCCACTCCATCGGCCGATGCGTCCGAGTAGAAGAGAGACAGCGGCAGCACACAACCTACACGTGAACTATTTTGTCAACTGTTGAATCTTTTCTTATTACGTTATCACGTAAAATTATCGTCCGTAAACCGACTTACAGACGTCCAATTTTTTTTGAGAAACTGGAGACACGTCTTCACTTGTCTGCACCAATGAGAACAGAGAATTAAATGAGCCTATTAACAATACCCTAACATGTTCATGACTAAATATTTGGTGTCTTTTCCTAGGCAAGCTCTCATAGCTGGTGCGAAGGAGAAGAGAGCGACCTTGGCTAGAGAGAGAGCTGAATTGATGACCAGTGACACGGTAGAGCAGGATGTCAGGAGAGACCTATTGCGGAAGACATGCGATCTGTTTCATAGTAAGTTAATTCTTGCATTTATAGGTCCTGTTCCAATTATTCTTGTCACTATTGTTTCTCTATGGAAGCTTTCACAGCTTTTACTACGGGACCAACGTGAGATGCTTCCCCATTCGGACTGCTTCGATTTACCCTACCTGTGTTTCGCCAGGGTATCGTGTATTCACAAGTAGGGTACGACCATCTATTTAAAACTAGAAATACTTCTAGTAATTTCACTCGCACACAGAAACACAACAGAACAGAACCACAACTTCGACACATCTTCTCGTCCAAAATACCTCAACGCCTGAAGATTAAGGTCTTCGAACAGTGTGTGTTGCCAGATGACATACGGAACTGAGACGTGGCCCTTCACTGCGGGCCGTATAGGAAGGTCAAGGTCACTCAGCGTGCTATGGAAAGAGCTATGCTCGGGGTTTCTCTGCGTGATAGAATCAGAAATGAGGATGTCCGCAGTAGAACTAAGGTAACCGACATAACCCACAGGATAAGCAAGCTGAAATCGCAGTGGGCCGGCCACATAGTTCGTAGAACCGCCAACCGCTGGCGAAGAAAAGTTCTCGAATGGCGTCCCCGTACTGGTACACGCAGTGTGGGACGATCGCCCACCAGATGGAGCGACGACCTCAAGAGGTTTGTAGGGAGTCGATGGATGCAGGTGGCACAGGATCGAGACGAATGGCACTCTAGAGGAGAGGCCAATGTACAGCAGTGGACGAATACAGGCTGAAATGATGACGATGATGACTTGTCCATTCCGTGTACGTTATACACCATTTCTTTCACCAGATCTTAGTTGTGAATTAGTTGATTCTTTATTGGCCATTGGCCTATCGCGGATACTTTGACTAGTTTATGTTTTTTGAATAAAATGTTATTCCATATTAGTAATTTTTCGATAGTAGAAGTAATAGTTTTAGATTTTTATAGTTTTAATTTTTCCTTTTTAATCTACAAGCATTTCGAAAATATCCATGGGAGGAGATATGGCGAAAAAACCTCATCAAAATAAAATATTTTTTCTAATCGTTTATTTATTGGCATTAAATTATGTCAAGCGTTCAAATTGAAGGTATATTAATACATATGCTGAATAATTTGCAGACATCTCTATTACACAGATGTTCAACAATTCTGTACTAAGTCCTCTTTCAAAAAGTATTTTTGATGTGTCTTTTGAACATTATTGTCAGGAAAGGACAGAACTGTTTCAGGCAATTTATTATAGAACCGAACACAATTTACAACAAAAGATCTACTAGTCTTAGCGAGCCGATGTACGCCGGCATACGCAATCTATTCCTGCTTCTAAGATTTACACTGAATTTTAAAAACGACTTAATTTTTACGAACATACATTATGTTTTCATATATTGAGAGGTAACCGTGAGGATGTTTATTTCTTTGAATTGTTCTCTAAGTGATTTCCTGGAGCACATGTTATAATTAGAGTGGATGACTCTCCTTGTAGCATAAAAAATGTTTCAATTTCTGCTTTCGTTTCTCACAACAGTTATACCATACCACATAATGCTGTGAAAGTAGCTGAAACAGACTAAGCGCGCTGTAGCTTAGATAACCGTCAGAGATGTTGGCTATGACCAAAACAGATTGAAGAAAACAGATAGATTCAGGCGTTATTTTGCGAAAGTCAAATTTACGTGCAATCTGATCTAACCTGCTTTCTGTGCATCCGCCACCAATTAGTTCATGCGAACTTACGGCGGCTGGCACCCACCCACTACCGTTAGTAGACGCAATATGCAGTCGCTGCCATGGCTGCTCCGGTAGTCTCTGGCTCGGCTGCTGTGGTCGTCCGCCATGTGCAACTTATTGATGGCGGAAGCACACAAAGCAGGTTAGATCAAATTACATGTTATTGTAAACCTTTCTTGTTGCAGAATTTGAAGATCAGAAGATAGAATATCTAAATAAGAAAATGATGGAGGCTGAGGTGAGACGGATTTTGTACTTGAAGCAACTGTTACACAAACTCTTTAAGAGAGGTAGGGCGCATCAAAGCAGCCCGTCTGGGGAAGTACCTGCACCTCACGGAAAACCGCAGCCAAATAACAACACCCTAGAGGGTTCTTGTGTTCCTGCGTGTGAGTGAGGTCACCAGTAAGCTACCAAGGAGTTGCTGTGTAAGCAGCAGAGGAGGCATCGGGCGAGTGATACTTAATGTGTTGTAAACATTCATAGACCACGGCTTTGCATCAAGTGGGCCGTATGCTTAGATGTCTACGGACGTTGTATAAAAAAAAGACGCGATCTTAAACACTTCGCTTGCTTATTTATATTCATGTTTCTTCTCATGCACGCTCGCCGATTTCTAGGGCTTCTGATCCTTCTGATAGAACACGACCAATTTGGTCATGCTAGAAGAGGATCTTGGATTTCCTCCTCTCCTAGTTCCATCCACTTTCGCATTGTATAACTGATTCGTCATTCTTTCATACCGCATTCTTTCTACATGCCTGAACCAACGGAGCATATCTTTTATTTTAGGGAGTTGCTATTTGGCTACGATTTTCTATTAGGTGGAAGCACTTCGACAAGCGGACTGCTTTGATGCGCCTTAACTCTCTTTAAACACCCAACCCTAGACAAACGTGTTCATGCACACAATATTTGCCCTGTGTGGGAATTGAACCACACGAGCATCGGTGTCATAGTAGCGTTACTAACCACTGTGCCACCGAGCTCGTCCTTTTATAACGCTCGGTTGTCTCTCTCTACCACGCAAAGGACCTGGTCTCAAAATAAATAAATAAATATTGCCAGACAAATTACACAGCGCCACCTAGCCCCAAAGTAAGCGAAGCTTTTGGTATGGGTGCTAGACAACTGATAAACATACGTAAATACATTTTTTTTTGTAAAGACATACTTATTATACATAGAAAATACCCAGGCCAATACAAACAGACATGTCCATGCACACAAATATTTGTACTGTGTGGGAATCGAACCCACGAGCGTTGGTGTCAAAGTAGCGTAACAGCGCGTTCCACCACTGCGCCACCGAGCTCGCCACTTAAAATATACATACAATATTTGCAGTGGCAACAATACCTTCGCTGCGATCGTCTGCCAGACCCTCGGATCACCACCCAAATGAACACGTACCTCCATCTTTGGAAGCTGGATCCATCGTGCGATGATGAAGCATTAGAGAAGAGATGTGTCGAAGTTCTGCCGGTAAACTTTAGATAAGATAACACAAGATTTTACTAGAGGGAGACTTCGTACAAAAATCGTGTAGGTATGCATGGGTACCTCTGTCTCACCTATTTCTACCGCAAAGCAGATATATTTATCTAGCCGTGTTCCGGTTTGAAGGGCGAGATATGGCAGAGAAATTACTGGGTACTGTGACGAAACAGTCTTAGGTCACAAGATTGGCAGCGCGCGAGTAACATTCCCGTGGTGCTGCGAGCGTCAATAGGCTGCGGTGACCGCTTATCATCTAATGCGGGCCGCATACTTGTTTGCCAATCTAGTTAAATAATAAAAAAAAATGTTTAATTACAGTTTATTAAAGTCCTAATATAGAATTTGTTCTTGCTGAAATTAGCATACAGACATACAAAATTATTATTGAAGTTATACTTCTTTAGGCGCGTTATGAAAAAATGATGAGAGTGAAATTTTAAGATGCGCGCGCATCACTATAACACAAAAGTAACACGTTGAAGCTGCTAAATGTTTCACGGTATTACCGTTAGATGGCGCTATAGTTAAATTGTATAACATTTGTACTTGACATTTGACTTGTATGCAATACGTTACATAAACATCGCCGCTACCACTTGAAAGACGTTTTTTAATTTACTCCAATAACCCTTCTTATAAATTAAAATATTATTATTTAATATAATTAATACTAAATATTATTAATGTTAGATATTTATTTAATGATGCCTAAGAAGTATAACTTCTCACGCACGTACATAAGTACACGCACCCATTTATAAAATTATTTAAGAGAGGTAGGGTGCATCAAAGCAGCCCGTCTGGGGAAGTACCTCCACCTCACAGAAAACCGCAGCCAAATAACAACTCTCTACTGGATACAGTGACGAAACCTCCTTAGGTCACAAGATTTGCAGCGCGCGAGTAACATCCCCGTAGTGTTGCGAGCGTCAATAGGCTGCAGAGACCGCTTACCATCTGATGCGGCCCGCACGCTTGTTTGCCAATCTAGTTGTATAAAAAAAGTGTTCATGCGAACTAGCGCCGGCTGGCACCTATCCACTACCATTGTCATGGCTGCGGTAGTCTGTGCCTCGGCTACTGCGGTCGTCCTCGCGATTGCCGGCAAGCGAGAACAGCGAGCACCAGCCAACGTTGCTGTCCCGGTTGTTCCTCTCGTCTCCGCGACACGTGTTTCGCCTCTCCATTAGGCAACCTCAGGCACTGTAGAAGTTAGTCGCTAGAATAACATGCCACAAGATACAAGACTTGTAGCATGTTATTCTAATAATTAAATAAATTTGCATATAAAGAGTATGTTTTCAGAATTGATTTCTTACGGTACCTATTTTTTTATACTACGTCGGGAGGCATACAAGCATACAGCCCACCTGATGTAAAGCGGGTACCGCAGCCTATTAACGCTTGCGATATATTAACTCACTCGCGCGATGCCTCCTCTGCTGCTTACACAGCAACTCCTTGGGAGCATGCTGGTGACCTCACTCACACGCAGGAACGCAACAACCCTCTAGGGAGTTGTTATTTGGCTGCGGTTTTCTGTGAGGTGGAGGTACTTCCCCAGACGGGCTGATTTGATGCGCCCTACCTCTCTTAAAACATCCAGACCAAGACAAACAGCCATGTTCACGCACACAAATGTTTGCCTTGTGTGGGAATCGAACCCACGAGCGTTGGTGTCAAAGTCGCGTCATTTACGACTGAGCCACGGAGCTCGTCAAATTAATACATTTCCATAATTTTCAATTTTCAGATGCTTGAAATGTTAGAAGAAATCGTAGCCAACTCTCGCCAGTATTCAAGTTTGCAGGCACAAAATTACAACGAGGTAAGGCTGTAATAATTTCTGAATGTAAAGATAATTTATTTGCTACATTATACACATCCACTAGCGGACCAAAAAGTTCCCCAGAACCCGTCTGCAGCGCCACCTACCGGCTCCAACTATGAATGAAAACCATTCATGAAGTACCTCCACCTTACAGAAAACCGCAGCCAAATAACAACTTCCTCGGGGGTTGTTGTGTTCCTGCATGTGAGTGAGGTCACCAGTAAGCTCCCAAGGAGTTGCTGTGTAAGCAGCAAAGGAGGCATCGTGCGAGTGATGCTTAATATATTACAAGCGTTAATAGGCTACGGTACCCGCTTTACATCAGGTGGGCCGTATGCTTAATGCCTCCCGACGTAGTATAAAAAAAAATTCAGGGACTCAAACAAACACAAATAATTTCAATCTAAATCACTCCAGCCGTTTAGAAGAGTTTACATACAGAAGAAATTATATCCTACTAATATTATTAATGTGAATATCCGTTTGTTTGTTACGCTTTCACGTGAAAACTACTCAACCGATCATCATGAAACTTTGTACACATATTCTTGGAGGTATTTTTAGATGATGCGACTACCTTCAGACCTCCACAACCTAGAGAGAAAACCACACCTTTATTAGGTAAGGTCACACGTCTGTCGAAATATAATTTCTAGGACGTGTGGGTTACCTCACAAATTTTTCCTTCATTGCCGAGCAAATGATCATTACAAATACGTAATCCGAAAATACTATTTTTTTTTATACTACGTCGGCAGGCATACAAGCATACGGCCCACCTGATGTAAAGCTGGTACCGTAGCCTATTAACGCTTGTAATATATTAAGTATCATTCGTGCGATGCCTCCTCTGCTGCTTACACAGCAACTCCTTGGGAGCTTACTGGTGACCTCACTCACACGCAGGATTCGCAGGAACACAACAACCCTCTAGGGAGTTGATATTTGCTGCGGTTTTCTGTGAGGTGAAGGTACTTCCCCAGACGGGCTGCTGTGATGCACCCTACCTCTCTTAATCTACTCTTAAAAAAAATTAAAATCCCGTTCTGGTTTTCTACCGCTTTCCCGATTTTCCCGCCCCTGTGAGTTTTGTGTTCAACTCTTCCGTTTTATTATATTAGTATAGATATATATAACACAGGTGCGTCTCGCTCTTCGGGAGGAACTCTCAGCTGCTATACAATTTGCGTCGTACACACTCCTTCGGGATTTGGAGAAGGGTCTCAACATGGAGAGCATAAGGGTCGCGACGTATCAGAGAGAGTTCACGGGACTCAAGCTGAACATGTGGGTGGCACTGAGGACTCCGATACGGAAACCGAAACCTTTGGATCCTGAGCCGTGAGTAGCACATTTGACTTGGCGAGCTAGGTGGCGCAGCGGTTAATAACGCGGCTTTAACACCGACGCTTGTGGGTTCGATTCCTACAGAGGACGGACATTTGTGTGCATGGACATGTCTGTTTGTCTTGGTCTGGGTGTTTGAGAGAGGTAGGGTGCATTAAATCAGCCCATCTGGGGAAGTACCTCCACCTCACAGAAAACCGTAGCCAAATAATAACTTTCTGGAGGGTTGTTGTGTTCCGGCGTGTGAGTGAGGTCGCCAATGAGCTCGTAAGGAGTTGCTGCGTTAGCAGCAAAGGTGGCATCGCGCGTGTGATATATATCGCAAGCGTTAATAGGCTACGGTGCCCGCTTTACATCAGGCGGGCCGTATGCTTGTATGCCTCCCGACGTAGTATATATATATAAAAAAAAAGGTCAGTGGATTATTTGAACCACTGATTTTCAGCTACTGACTGAAAATTATGGAAACGCGCGCAGCAATAAAACCGCGAGCGAGTACATATGTATATAATAATACGTATCAATGTATAACTATTCACAATTATATATATACATGCATAATAACAAGCAAGAATGAATTTAATTGGGACATGTTGAAAGAATGCAGGATGAAAGAATGACAAAGCAGATATACAATGCAAAAGTGGAAGGATGTTGGAGCCGGGGAAGACCAAGACTTACCTACCATGACCAAATTGGTCGTGTTCTATGTGAAGGTGATATCAGGAGCCCTAGAGACCGGCGAGCGTGCATGAGAAGAGCAATTAATGTTAAAGAAGCGAGTGAGGTATGTAAGATTCGAGTCACTGCAGCGGTTCTCTCTGGCTACCCCGCAAAGGATTTAGCGTGACGTGAAGTTATAGAATAGAATAAAAAAATGAGGTTATGACAGTTTAAGATGTGAGTATGAAAATGGATTGATATAATTTAGAAACAGCAGCGAAACTCAGCTAGGTCACAGACACACAAGGCTATCCACCCATTCGAAGAGTCAGGACGCCAGGCGAGCAACCCAGAGGACAATAACTAGCAGAGCGACCAAAGTACGACTGAAAACCATATCTAATACCAGCATTTATTCCTCCAATAGCGCTGATTTAACACAAGATTTTTGAAAACGCATCTTGTGGACACATTCCTTATTGGTGGAGGTATATCATTCCAGCATTTGGTCATATGATAGTGGAAACTACCCCTGAAAGCAACAGTTTTATGCTTGTATGCCGCTGAAGGTGCGGCCCTGGGTACACCTGATTCACACAGCGTGGGAAATTTTGAGATTTTTTTTTAAAATTGGAGGTATCATTGATTTCCAAATTTCATGAGGTCATAGGCCTTGTTTTTTTTTGTCTGATTATTGTTAGGAGAGGTAGAGCACATTAAAGAAGCCCGATTGGGCAATTATCTCTGCCACAGAAAACCGCAGCCAAATAACAGCTAAAAGTTTTTTGTGTATAATGATAATGAGTTAGAATACCAGTGAGTTGGTAAGGAGTTTTTAATTAAGCTAACTTTAATTAAGCATTTTTGTTAAAATAGTGAAATAAAATAAATATTTTCAGCGAACCGATAGAACTCTCTTTCCCAATGATAAACGTGGCCCTAAAGCTGCCGAAGACCATAGACAAGTCTTGTATGGGCGTCCGAGCTGCTCGCTACATGCTGGACTTGCTTAGTGAAAGTTCTAGGAGCTTCGCGGTGACTTCAGAGATGCCGAACAGATATGAAGGTAAATGTTATATATACTCTACATACGCACTCTATGAAGACGGAGACTAACCTACCATGACCAAATTGGTCGTGTTTTATCAGAAGGTGATGTCAGGAGCCCCAGGAACCGGCGAGTGTGCATGAAAAGAGCTATGAAAGTTACAGAAGCGAGTGAAGTATGTAAGGACCGTGTCAACCAATCCACCGTAGGGCTTGTTAACCGGGCAGTTATCTTAGTGGAAAAAATACTTTTGTATTTCAGACCTGTTCCATTTCAACGAAAAGGAATTCACGGCCACGTACAACCTGAAGAGGGAACAAGATGAAGCTCGCGATAAATTTTATAAAGACATCAACCAGAAGATAAAAGAACTGGAGAACTTCTTGAAGGCTAACGTGTAAGTTACTCCCGCTTCGATTAGTTTATATGAGCCCACTGGTGGAGTGGCTATAACTTCTTTAACACAGAGGCCGTGGGTTAGATTTCCACACAAAACAAACTTTTGTGTGCATATGTTTTGTCTTGATATGGTGTTAGAGAAGATAGGACGCATCAAAGCGAAGTCTGGGGAAGAAGAAAGAAAAAAAGGAAAAGCATTTATTCTGCTGCATAATACATAAAATTTATTTTATAAACATCCTACTAATATTATAAATGCGAAAGTTTGTATGTATGGATGGATGTTTGTTGCTCTTTCACGCTTAAACGGCTGAACGGATTTGAATAAAATTTGGCACGTAGATAGATTATGATCTGGATTAACACATAGGCTACGTTATTTGACTCCACGCGGGCGGAGCCGCGGGCGGAGCCGCGGGCAGCAGCTAGTTATTTATAAGAAGTTCGGCGACTCATTTCTTTGTCGGACTATCAAAATGTGTAATTCGCTTCCGGCGCATGTGTTCCCCACTTCCTATAATCCCGGGTCGTTTAGACGAGGTGTGAAGAGGCACCTTAGCGGGCCGTCAAGGGCGGGGACAGCCAGCACAGCGGTAATCACTGTGATGGCTGTTCTCACATCTAGTTCTCATTGACGCTTTCCATCAGCGTGATGGAAAGCGTCAATCGTGGTGGGGACATTTTGACAGGCCACATTAAAAAATATATATAAAAACCATTATTGAACAGTGTCATGGCAGCATAAACTCAGCATAAAGTCCCAGCAGAGTTGTGACGCTGATTTTCAGACGGAGGCGGATGACGAAGTACCTCACAGAAAACCGCAGTCAAGTAACATCTATCTAGAGGGCTCTTGTGTTCCTGCGTGTGAGTGTGGTCTCCAGTAAACTCCTAAGGAGTTGCTGTGAAAGGTGGCATCGCGCTAGTAATAATACTTAATGTATTTATTATTATTAAAACTTTTATAGGCTACGGTAACCTCTTTACATCACGTGAGGCGTATACTTACGTATGCCTCCCGAAGTTGTATAAAGATATATTAGCCCAGTGGTGAAGTAGTTATAACTACTTTAACACAAAGGCCGTGGGTTCAGCCCGACTGGGGAAGTCACAGAAAACCGCAGCCAAAATAACACCTCTCCCTGGAGGATAATTCCTCCTCTCTGTAATACACGAACTATCGCGCTATGCTAACACATCAATTCCTTATGAGCTTGCTAGTAATGCTTATGAGCTGCAGACAAGCAGGTTCATGCACACACACGTTTGTCCTGTGGAAATCGAAGCCACGATTCGTGTCAAAGTACCGTTCCTAATACATGTGTCTACTGAGTCTCCACTGTAATATACATACCATTCACACTCTACACTTACAACACACACTCATTCAATCATACACAACACATAATTATCAACTCGTTAGTTCTATATTCTTAAATAAATGACCTAATCTGGCCAAAACTTTAAAATAATCCTTCACGTTAATTAGCTTGTAATAATAATTCTTTGTATACTTACATATTCAGGAACACCGTTCCTATATAAAATCTATATGTTTGTCTGTGTGTGTCTGTCACTTTTTTCGAATATTCGAATTTTCGAAATTTTCGATTCGAATTCAGCATAAAAAAGTAGAATAGGAATGTCTGAAAAACCAACCTCCTATCTCTTAAGGTACATGGTCAAAATAGCCGATAAATTAAAAAAAAAAAATTTTTGGGGACTGGTCTTCTGCACCACTGGAATCCCATCTACATAATAAAAGAACTATACTGATTCTATAGTCTTAAGGCGAAGCATTTGTGTGGATTAAGAATTATTAACATAACAAAAAGTAAAGGCAAAGCTTGTAGAGTTAACGATAAAAAACATAAAATATAAAAAAAATCTGGTCACTTACTCTAGATTACTTATGTTTAACCCTCTTCTTCTAAGCGTTATTTCCTAACCCATTAGAACTGGTGGGGACCGCTACCTAAAGATTTGGTAAAGATACAGATTTTTACATGATTCTTGGTCTTGCGGGTTTGCTCACGGTGTTTTCCTTCACCGCCGACCGAAAAAAAAAAAAAACGAAAAAAGATTTAACCCTTTTCTCCTCGCGCCAAATGGTTCAATGAATTGGTAAAATACGTTTTTCTGCGTGCAGACTGAAGTTTTATAAAACTGTTGACATGGATTTATTTGCTACAATGACACAGCTTAGCTTAGCTTAGCGACTACAGCGAAACACTGGCTTTATCATCTCTTGCTCCAATAACATAATGTCAAATCATAACATATCCTTTTTTTCTATTGCAGTATAGTATAAAATCGAGCGTGTGGTGTAACCTGATGTTACTACCACTATTACTTAGACAATTTGACATATCATAATTTAGTATGTCTTGTTATGGTCTTTGTTGCTGCTAGTCTTACTAACACAAATAAATAAACCACCACCAGGGCACGGCTATTAGCTACGAATAAATAATTATTTATATATATATATATATATATTAGAGTCTCACCTACGAATAAATAATTATTTATTCGTAGGTGAGACTCTAATAGCCGTGCCTTATTTATATTTTAACCAATAAACCGATAAGCGCCGTTATGCTGATCCGCTAACTAGGCAATAAGAGCTGCGCGTTCTTCTTTATTTCCTCCTCAAACAACTGACTCCTATACTGCAAGAATAATTTTGTTTCATACTTATGAAGATTTGTTATTGGCATTTAGTGTCTACAGTGTAATTATTTTGAAAATACGCTGTAAATCTTCTTAATAAAATAATACGATGATATTTTTGTTGACCAATTCAAAATATGCATTATGTCAATCGAACGTCCAACCCCGCTTCGGGTGGCTACAGTTGAATTAGAACCCATGGGAGTTATTTGCACTTCATTATATAGAAGTTCGCCAACTTTTCTTTCGCAAGTATTTTATATTTTTCTTTTTTTTTCATATTTGTGCATTTTGAATATATTTTTGCTTTTCCACAGATATACAAAGAACGAAAAGGAGAAGGAGGAATTAGACAATCTGAAGATGGCTGAACCTCCGTTTATGGCTGATCCCAGGACCTTTATTGCTGAATCCAACGGTTAAAAACGTTGTAATATATTATTTATGATATTATAACGGTTGATAATAACAATTTATTAACAAGGGTGATGGGTTCGATACCTGCAAATGGCAAACGTGCGTATGAAGTTTTCTGATAATTTATTCAGTGGCTGCTATGGAGCCTAAACAGCGGAAACGGTTTAACCTGCCTTATAGATAAGCTAATCTTCTCAAGCAGACTGCTTACGAGATTTGTACCACGACGCGTACTAATGACGATCATAATATCTATGATTAATGCAATCTGAATGCTGCCTCGAGTTCCAGTAAGAGGTCAATTAGATCGGTTTCCTTCTCTCTGAAAGCCGAGCTTCTAGTCGCTCTCTTAAGGAAACTGCTAAGGGTGAAGTCGATGGGCCGACCGTGCTACCACTGCGAAAATCGAATGGCAGTTTGCTCTATCAAAGCAAAGTCTGGGGAGGTACCTCTGCCTCACAGAAAACTCATGATAATCCAACCAAATATAAATGACGCAAATGATCTCTTCATGTCTGTTGCATGTCGTATGTAAGAAAAGGACGGATGAATGTATTTTGTTTACTTCTCGTGGTATTACAATTAACCCAAATTTAATTAAAATTCTACTTGTATACGACGATATATACGATGTATCTTATTACATACCTAATCATATTTTCTCACCTGACTCGAGTAGGTTTTTACAGATTTTCACAATACACAACAGCATTATTCTCGCGTAGTGAGCCGTCCGTCCAAACCAAAGTCCAAATAAAGACTGGTGCGCGATTGTATCTCTTTTTGCATATTGTATGTCTTTTGATTCGGACACGTTTGAATGTGAATCTGACGTCCATTTGGTGGTACGTCAATGCTACCACATAATAAAGATATCTCATTAATTGATGACATTCATTGCAATGAGTACCGGTAACATTAATTATATAGGTCATGTTAATATCCCTCGTACCCTTGTGGAGCTTCTCGAAAATGAATGTCGGTTGTTCTTTAGAACGTTTGTTAAATATTCCTTACAGAAGCGGCGTTCGCTAAATATCTCAAGTCTTGTATGACTCGGACAAGGACTGGTGAAGTGAACCTGCGAAAATACAGGTAAGCTTTTACAAAATAGTACAATGTGACACAAGAGACAGGCCCACCACTCATACCCGCTGCTGTGTGTCCTGTGTAGCCAGAATTAACAGCGGCGACCACCAAAAAGGCAATGAACAGTGAAGTCCATTGCTCTCCCGGGGGTTAAACTACAGCTGCCTTGGAACTCACAATGAATTTAATCAGAAGAAATTTGTAGGAGTAGAAAGTTTTCGAATTGACTTCCCCTCTTGGCAAAGAAAGCTTGAGAGAAAGCAATATGACAAATAAGGCATTAAAAAACCTCAAATAGATGGCTAGTCATGTAAAGACACAAGAGAGTGAATAAATAAAACCGGCCAAGTGGAACATCAGCGGACACAGACACTGTAGAGTCAATCCTAAGCTTACATGCAGTGACAGCATCCTGGACATTATCATTCATTTCACCAAAATATTCATTATATGGTTTTAACGTTTCTTGAGTATTAACAGGGGTGTCGCCACCTTTAGATATTGTATATTCTGGATCCTGACGAACCACCTCGTGACTTCTTTGCCTCCCTTAAAAACGTTTTGGCATTCGCATCAAACATTTTCGTCAGCTTCCTTCCTCGTTTAGAAATAATAAAATCGTATTGTTCTTGTTCTCTCTTATACTATCACTTAAGTCTAAAGTTACGACATAAGCCAGCCACTTTTCCTCTTTTTACTGCAACACAGGATTCAACGTCATGTGTGACCTATCAAGCTTTTGTGCCTCTTTGCGCAACCACATACTTCGTTTGCTCTATTCACTATACTTTCTTTTAAAACTTTCCAGCAACCATCCACGTCTAAGACGCATAGACTTGCCGTCAGTCATTCGCCTTCTAATTTTTCACTCTTTATTGCTTGGTCCCAACCCACTTATTCATTTTTTCACACATAATCTTCCTTTTATTCTCTTCTGCTAAATTCAGAATATCCCTTACAGACTCCCAAAACTTCTTTGGGAACGCATACAACCACAAAATAATCACGCAATCCCCAGTTTTATACAAATCCGGTTGTCTTTGGCCTACCGAACCATAATTTCTCACTCCGAAGGCGAAGGGAGTCGAGTGCACGATGACTACGGCCGTCATTCCACAAGGAAGATGTCACTGTCATTTGACTTCCCCTTAGTCTGTAATACACAAAACATCTAAGCTTCTTTCGCTTACATCTATCAGCAGATTCATCTTATCTTTGAGATCCCTCCTTACATTCCACATACCTATACGGCACTCAAGCCTCTTCGCCCCACCGATCGGGTTGAACGCTACGTGATGGTAGCTGTCCCTCCCCATCCTTATAAATGCCATGCAAACGTTTATAGACTGTGGTAACCACTTTACATGAGGTGGGTCATGTGCTTGTTTACTACTCAAAAAAAATCATATTATATCTTGTATGGATGTATATACACACATATAGGGATGTATTTGGCCTTCTCGCGGAGATTACTACATGCTAGTAAGTAAGATCACTGGAATGCTACTTCCAATGAGGGCAGCGACGCCGAACGATACCTACTCATTTTCTTTAAATACTTATGTGATACTCTTCTTTGAATTTCAGGATATGCGGCGGCGTATTGTATTTGGACTTACTAATTACTCCCCCTCAACCGAAAAGAGTGCGTGGAGAGCTAATTCTTACCACACGTAAGTATCACTTGTGACCTTCGATCACAGAAAAAAGAAGGATACCGCATGTACAATCAATAGCTAAATATCCGTTTTATAGCAGTATGCGCATCAAGCGGTACACGACTATACATCGTCGAGAGTCTCGAGAGCTTGCTAGATGTGTAGCTATCCTTTCCAACACGCGGAAACTCCGTATAGCTTGCTTCTCAAGGCACAATGCTGCCAGGCTCAAAACTGCAGCTATGTACATAAATCCATGAATTTAATAATATTCACGGAGTTTTCGAATTGTGCAGAGTTTTGATGGGACGCGAAACGAACTAACTTGTTTGTTTCTGTGAACGATATATGTATAGAGGCTGATTTTTTATCGCGTAAGGAGAATGATTGAATTTGAAACCTTGTTTATGAACAGATTTACAGAGTATTAAAATTTATAGATTTTGGAATTTGGAATTTACTACAAAAATCAGTACATATATACTTTGACCGCGGATGACTGTCTGCCAGACCCCAGACACGTTCATCCACTCTAGTACACACGACGCCCAGGCGGCGGTGGCGGCCCTCGCCCCGCTACGCCCCACGAAAACTCCAAGGTCTTTTATATTATTAACTTTTTCCAGATTTATATTATTCAAACTGTGTCGTTTAAAACATTTACCTTTTTGGTAAAAGTAATAAATTTGCACTTATTTAAACTTAGGTGTAATTTATTTATAGTACAGTAATTAGATAGGCGATTGAGATCATCTTGAATTATCTCGCAATCTTCAATGGTTTGAATAGTGCGGATTTTTTTTTAATCATCGGCATACAAGAGAAATCTTGTATTTTTAAACAACTATTTATATCGTATATAATCGTATAATAATAAGAAACGCAGTATGGATATGGACCTTGTGGGACACCAGAAGTTAGATTCATCTCTGACGAGATAAAACCATTAAACGTTGCGCGTTATGTTTGAATTTTTATGTGAGATGAGCACCTAGGAAGTTCCACGACTACCATTGAAAACAATTTCCCGTAACAGGGTACAATGGTCGACCTTGTCAGAGACCTTGCAGAAATCAATGTAAATTGAGTCTACCTGTATGCGATTATCCATATTCTCAAATAAAAAGTTTGTGTAAAATACAAATTACTGATGGTAGAACAATGTTCAATAAAATCATATTGTTCCTGTAATATTTGGTGGTGTAAATGGGAATATATGACATTATGCACTAATCGCTGAATACTTTAGACAAGGATATCGGCCGATAATTGCTGACGTCATTTTTGAAACCATTCTTAAAAATTGAAGTAATATTGGCTGATTTCCATATAAGGGGTATCGTGCCTTCGTGTATACTTGAAGTGAAGAGTATACCTATATATAAAGACAAGCTTATAGTCATAGTTTTATGCTTCAGAAAAAAAGGAGAAATACCGTCAGGCCCATGTCCCTTAGTTATGTCCAGTGACTTAAGTACTTTAACTATATCTTCCCTAGAAAAATAAAGTTACTTATAAGTAAACAGTCATCAGAAGATGGGAAAGAGTCCTGAGAAAGAGAACGCAAGGTTCGAAAACGGGGCTGAAAAAAATTGAGAACAGGTCACAAATTTCTTCGGGATTGTCTGTATGCTAATCATAATATTATGTGATACTTACCTAAGGCGAAAATTGTGCTTTCGATTGATTCGATGATTGCCGAGGGAAATAAATTCCCTCGGCAATCATCGAATTTCCAAATGAATGGCGAATATTCATTTCCATGTAGAGAAAATAGAAAATTATTTATTAATTGCCCATGCATCTTATGTCGTAGCTGTACAGATGAATTTTGCATGGCCGTATATATACATTACTTATTAGATTTGTCACCTTTATTAAGAACTACGTAGCACAGGTAGTTAACCTTCTATGATCACCTTTCTATCCATCAATAACTTCACGCCAAATCCCTTAAGGCGTAGGCAGAGAGAGCAGAGCGACATGATTCGGCCCTTACTCACCTCATTGAAAAACATTAATTGCTCTTTTCATGTACGCTCGCCGTTTTCTGTCGCTCCTGACATCACCTTTTGATAAAAGACTACCAATTTGGTCATGGTAGATAAGTCTTGGTCTTCCTCGGCTCCTAACGCTATAGGATGTGTAGGAAGCACAACTACCTACTACGTATTTGTTTACATCGTGAACAGGGAGCGTAGGATGCGCGTGTAAAGTAGAGAAAGAGGTTGACTACTATATTGGTCCTTTTTTTAACTCATGGTTAAACGCTAGGGCTGCCACATTTTAGAATCACGAAAATTTAACAGCAAATCTGATATGTACATCAAGTCGGTGCGCAGTATATAAAACGTGACCAGTCCAATGACGACTAAATTAACAACAACGTTCGCTAATAGTCGTGTATGAGTGGGACTACTTTAAATGACTGGGAAGTTGTCATCTCGCTGCGGATTTCTGTAAGGTGGAAGTAGATACTTCTCCAGACGGTCTGCTTTGATGCGTCCTACCTCTCTTAAAACACCCAAGACAAACAGATATGTTCATGCACACAAATGTTTGTCCGGTGTGGGAATCGAAGCCACGAGCGTTGGTGACAAAGTGCCACCGAGCCCATCAATGAAGTTGTCAACTCAGCTGTGATTAGGACACACAAAGAAGATTCCATTCTATATTTTTATTGTTTATTATTCTTATGGTATATGTCATGCTATTAAAACGACATCGTCTTTAAACTTATTCTTCTGAACCAGAAGACTTTTCTTGAGCCGGCGCCAAAACACAGTCTGCTCGGCATCCGTCTGCGGCCAGACTATGTATGTCTTGGTGAGCATTAGATAATGCAGTGTGTTGGGTCGAAGACGTCTTGGGATCTCTTCGAGTAGAACTAATATCAGATCTTCACGTCTGGTTTCTAGAAGCCTGTAACATATGCATTAAATGCAATTAATCTACTTGCTTTATGTGAAACATGGGTATGGCAGAAGAAGCATGAAAGTAGTGTGAACGCCGTAGAAGTGAGAGCGCTGAGGATTATGTGTGGAGTGAGAATGATTGATAGAGTAAGAAAATAGTATGATATGAGAACTATGTGGAATGAAAGATGATGTGATAAAAGTTAAAAAGGGTTTTCTGAGATGGTTTGGTAATTTAGAAAGAATGATGACAAAAGAGTTACGAAAGAAGTGTATCAAGTAAGAGTGAATGGAGATATCGGTAGGGGCCGCCCTAGACGCACACGTATAGATCAAATTGGTGATATGTTGATGAGTGTGGAAGAAGCAAGAGAGGTATGTTTGGATCAGTACACCTGGCGCTCCATAGTCTCTGCCTTCGCCAATGGGAGACAGGCGTGATACAATGTATGTATGTTTATTTTGTGTGCATGCGAACTAGCGCCGGCCGGCACCCCACCATCTACCGTTAGACATGCCGTCGCTGGCATGACTGTCCAGGTTATCGCTGCGACACGTGTTTCTCTCCACGAGGCACCCTCAGGCGCTGTAGGTGTTAGTCGTTAGAATTATTCTAATGGCAGCATCAGTGGCGGGTGCATGCGGTTCCTGTTCCAGATAGCGAGCGATCGTGAGGACGACCGCAACAGCCGAGGCAGAGACGACCGGAGCAGCCATGGTAGCGACGGCTTGCATCTACTAACGGTAGTGGGTGGGTGCCGGCCGGCGCTAGTCCGCATGAACTAATTGGTGGCGAGAGCACACTAAGCACCTTAAATCAAATTGCATATAAATTTGAGTTTCGCAAAATAACGCCAGAATCTATTTACTATTAACTTCAAGCCGAACCCCTTGCGGGATAAGCAGAGTTTTAATGCATACTAGGGGAGCTGGGTCTGCGGCGCATTGGCAGAGCTGCTTTTGCACAATACTGCAACAGCAAGCTGCGTAAGCAGAGCTGCTAACCCTAACCCCTAAAATTTGACCCGGAATATAAATTTGCAAAACTTGAAAAATTATAAAAATATTAAAATCCTAAAAAAATTATAAAAATAAGATGGAAGAATTCCCCATAATCGTAAAATGATGATTCTGTTATTGATATATTGGTAAAAAATTTCAGATAAAGTATTAAATATTAAAATTAATAAAAAATTGTAATGTAAAGAAACCTTTTAATAAATTATTAAAAAATAAATGACTTTTGTGTAAAATAAAAATTGATGGAATTATGAGCTAATGGTATGTACAGGAATATGATGAATTGAGATGAGTAGACGACGATAGTGATCGTGTTGTTGTTTTTCAGTGCTCGCCATATGCGCTCCAATTGACTTTGTATTGAACGGTTTTTGGGGCGATAACATCACTTATCGATATTCTTTATTGAGCTAATCGAAATTTAATCTATTTTAGGGGAATCTACAATACTTAAGGTACATTCACGTCGAACAATCAGCTCTCTAGCTTCAAAACTGAAGGAGTACTACGTGTAACAGTCGAAAACCGCAAAACTGCAAACAAGACAATTTTCTCGGTTATATAGCTTCGCTGACTAACGCAACTCTGCAATTAACTATAATAAATATGTCACTCGCTCGATGAGCGATGGCAAAAGCCATACTCGAAGCTTCTCTCTATATACTCGCAGGTTCGAATCCTGGCATGTACTCTCGTGTTTTCGGATCTGTACATATTTGTACGAGTAATTATCGACAGCGAACCATCGTGCCGGATACCCGCACGTCCAAGAAATTATACTTCGAAAGACCTGAACTGACCTAAGAAAAGTTTGGTGTTCCCTCTGGGTTGTGGAGGTCTAACGGCAGTCGCTCCATGTAAAAACCAGTATCTTCGCCAAATCTTTAGCTTTAGGTAGTGGACCTAGCCGATTACGAAATGGGATAACGCTAAGTAAGTTAAATTCTTGTGATCGCTGTAATTGTAGCAATGCGAACATATACACGATCAGTAACATCCTCACCTCTCAAAATATTTAAAAACGTAATGTTTGTCCGTACGTAAAAATTTTAAGTCGTTTTCAAACTTCAGCGAAAAACGTAAAAATGGGTTATGTACGCCGGTACATCGGCTTGCTAGGATTAGTAAATCTTTTCTTGTATATTGTATTCGATACTGTAATAAGTTGCCTGAAATGTTAGAACAGAAATGCGGCTCAGAAGCGATATCGGCCTTCCTTTCTTTTCAAAAGGGTTTTATCACCCTTTTTGAAGAACTACATGCCCAGGCCTCTGTTTTTTTTTTATATACCACTAAGGTGGCAATCAAATATACCGCCTGTCTGATGGTAAACAGTCACCGTAGCCTATGGACATTTGCAACACCAGGGGTGTCACTCATGCGTCGCAGACCCTCTAAAAACCTCTTCACGCATTTCTTGAAGAATTCCATGCTGTAGTCCCTTGGAAAACCCTCGGCTCGGAGCTCATTCCACAGCTTGAGAGTTCGCGGAAGAAAACTTCTCTGGAACTGCACGGTACGCGACCACTACCGTTCCAGCGTGTGAGGGTAAACCCACGTCGGTGAGCGGTGCGGTTATAAAAAGTAATAACCTGTACCACGCTTCCGGTGTTTCACCGGAGTTTATGACGGAATTAAATAGCCTCTGAGGGACTACTAGTGACAATGTGTTCAAAAACCACATCAAAATAAAAATGCTTATTATAGAATTGATGAATATGCCTGCAAACAATTTAGCACAGACAATATTTTCTTAATAATCTTTAATACTACCGATATGAATTTATTGTAATATCTAATTGACAATTTGAAAAGTAACCTCCATTGTCAAGTTTCTTTCGGCATTTCTTCTTCGCCAATGGTCATTTCCGAAATACTGGCATTTTTTTTTATACCACTAAGGTGGCATTCAAGCATACGGCCTGCCTGATGGTAAACAGTCACCGTAGCCTATGGACATACATGCAACACTCATGCGTTGCCGGCCCTCTAAAAAAACTTTTTTCACGCATTTCTATTTATTTCTAGCATATTAAAAAACAAAAATAGTAACGTAAAATAATTGAATAAGACACAATAACATTATATTTAAAAAAATGGAAGACGTCTCTAAGTGCCCGCAAGGGCCCAATGGCAAATAAAGATTTTTTATTGTTAAGAAGAAGAGTTTACGTTGAATACAGTGCATGGCATTAACTTCCGGCCCTTCTCCCCGAATGCTGCCAGGTGCAGCACTGCACTGCTCTACTTCTTCTTAGCCTCATCCCGTTTCCTTAACCGTTTGGATTCGCGGGGTCCGCTACCTAAGCCTAAGGATTAGGCGAGCGACTGCCGTCAGACCTCCACAACCCAGAGGAAAAACCAGTTCTTTCTTAGGTTCGATCACACGTCTTTCTAAATATAATTTCTGTGACGTGTGGGTTTCCTCACAATGTTTTCCTTCACCGCCGAGCTAGTGATAAATGTGTACATAAATCCCATAATACGTATTTAATGATACATGCCCATGCCAGAATTCGAACCGGGGACAAGTTGGTCAATAAGCCGGTTCCTTATCCACTGTGCTATCACTGTTAAAGTTGCTGTACGACACTATATACTATCTTATCTATCTATATTCTATATACTTCAAATACACATGTGAGTTCATACGAATTTTACATTCATTTGTTACCAATTGAACTGATCATGCTAACAAACGAGATGTCAGATTTGTTTTGTCGATAAAAAAATAAGCGTGCTAATTAATGTTTTATATTTTTAAATATTATCTAGTTAAGAGGGCGAATAAAGCTAAGTGGCGCCCTCACTTTGTTTTTATTAACAACGCTGATTTTAAGACCAATTCAAAAAAACGCTCAATACAGGCACTGTAGAACCATATTTATGTTTTTTCGAGACATATTCTCATTTATTATGTATGTATGTGTTCATACATGTGTTCCCTCCTTCCTACAGTATGGGATCCTTCAAACGAAGCGTGAAGAAGCATCTTGCGAGTCAGCATGGCAGCGTCAACTGACAGGACACTGTGTAGTCATTGTCAGTTGCGGTTGCGATTTGGGCTCCTCTTTCGCTTACCATCAAGCAAAGAGGAGCCACTATGCTGAATTTATATAAAAAAAGGTTACACAATTGTCTTAATTTTGATTATTGCTACAAGTGGCTACAATAAGCAATAATTAAAATGTTGGTTACTTGTACATAGACAATAAATGCAAGATATGCTTCAAAGAAACATAAATATGGTACTGCAGAGAAAGTAATGAGCGTTATTGTTGAATTGGTCTTAAATTTAGCGTTGTTAATGAAAACAAAATGACGGCGCCACTTAGACTTATACGGCCTCCAAGCGAAATTAAATTAAACCTTAACTTTGAATCCACTTCACAGTGAAAGTTAGAAACAGAGTTGGTATAAAAGAGAGCGTCGGTATTAAAATAAGAAGAAGCATGCTCCATTGGTACGGATATGTAGAAAGAATATAGGATAAAAGAGTGACGAAACAGATATACTATAACCAAAGTGGTCGTGTTTCATCACAAGGTGATGTCAGAGCTGTGAATGTTAATTTAGCGATTGAGGTGTGTCCGGAACCGAGTCTTATGGCGCTTGGTTCTCTGCCTACCCCGCAAGGTACCCAGCGTGAAGATATGTATACATACATTAAATCCACAAGCTGACTGACAAATGCAACTACATTTGCAACAAAAAAAAGCCAATGAAATTGCACAATAAACAATAAATTGAAGCCGGAGAGATTGATGAGCTCGGTAGCGCATTGGTTAATAACGCTACTTTGAATCCAACGCTCGTAGGTTCGATTCTCATACAAGACAAACATTTGTGTACATGAACATGTCTTGGACTGTGTGTTTTTTACGAGAAGTAGGGCGCATCAATCTAGCCTGTCTGGTGAAGTACTCCCCCGCCCTGGAGGGTTGCTGTGTTCCTGCGTGTGAGTGAGGTCACCAGTAAGCCCCTAAGGAGTTGCTATGCTAACAGCAGATGTGGTATCGCGCCAGTGATACTTAATGTATTGCAAGCGTTTACAAACTACGGTAAATGCTTTACATTACATGGGTTGTATGCTTGTATGCCTCAACATTGTATAAACAAGCAGACGTAATAAAACATAGCAGAATTATTGGAACTCGGGCCCTATTGCTATGTCTATAAAAATATATAATAAAATCCCACAAATAATTAAAAACTTAAATAGTGAAATGCAATATATAAAACATATAAAAATATTTTTTATTGAAAAGCCTATTACAATTAGAACGAATTTCTAAATGACATAATAATATAAATTAATTATAATATAATAATATATTATTTATTGATTGTCTTTTTATATATCTTTTTTTATTAGTTAATTTAATTTAAAAAATAATATTATGTTCTGATTTTAATGGATTTGGTTTCCTCCTCTCTTCTATTGCAGTGCCCTTCAGGGCCCATAATGGTCTGAATATGTTTTCTTAATTAGACCACAGAATTGAATTGAATTGCATTGAACTCACATATGCGTTGAAGGTAATGGATTACATAATTAAAATTAACTTAATATTAACACACCTGTGCTGGGCTAGATGCATCTCAAATTGACACCACTGGCTCTTCAAAAACTTCTTTGATATCACCAGCATTATTGTCTTGGATTTGTCCATACATGAGACAATATTCTCTAAGATTGAAAGTCCCACCTGAAGCAAAAGAGTTGACATTATTAAAGCCGCCGAAACATGGAGAACTTTGACTCATAAAACAGACTGATATTGGTCAATAGGCGCATGAAAGCAGCTCGATTGGGTAAGCATAGCCAGGGAGCCAGAAGACCGCAGCCAAATAACACCACATAGATACTCCTAAGGCTAGTAACAAACATTGCTCTGCCATAAGACAAAGTATTCATAGAAAACGGCAGCCAAATAAAATCCCTACTGCTAACACAGCAACTCCTCAAGAGCTTACTGGTGACCTCACTCACACGCAGGAACACAACGATTCTCCAGGGAGTTGTTATTTAGCTGCGAGGTGGAGGTGGATTTTCTGTGTTGCGGAGGTGTTCCCCAGACGGGTTGTTTTAATGCACCCTATTAAAAACACCCAGAGCAAGACAAACGGACATATTCATGCACATAAATGTTTGTCCTGTGTGGGAATCGAACCCACGAGCGTTGGTGTCAAAGTAGTCTTATTAACCACTACGCCACCGAGCTCGTCATAAACTGTCTGACGAAAATGTCTGGAAATGATTCAGCATATGCATTAATATTATATATATAATATTAGTCCTTTATTTACTGCTTGATATCATTATTATTGTACTGTTATGCTGACATAGATTGATTGTAATATTGGTACCTATGTCCATGTAAAATCCCTGCCGCTAACACAGCAACTCCTTAGGATCTTACTGGTGACCTCATATGCAGGAATAAAACAATTCTCCAGGGAATTGTTATTTAGCTGCGAGGCGGACGCGGATTTTCTGCGAGGCGGCTATCGGCAACGTTCACGGTTGACCCTTTAACAACAAACCTCCCTTGGTTACGTGTTTTCGTAACCAGTTTAACCTTTAATTTTTTAACCAATGAGGTATGACTTTCTTGTTATGGTCATTAAACTATACTGAAGTATCAATAAGTAATAATACAATAAAACAATAATACAACAATATGTCCAAACCATTTCTTTGTTTACGGGCCTTTTTAAGTTGCCAGTTACCAGATTTTGCATCCACATTTCTTTTTATCTAGCATTATTAGGGTTCCATAAAGAAAAGTAACAAGAAACCGCTCCGTTGTCTGTCAGTCTATCCGTATATCCGTTCATCTGTCTTAAGACTGATCTTTTGAAACGTAATAGGTAGACACTTAAATTATTAAAGTGAAATAAAGTTCAAAAAAGTTCATATGATTTATTTATGTTTTGAAAAATTCATGAACCACCTAATAACATCACATAAATTCTCATAGCTCTGTCTCACCTATTTCTATCGCCAATCAGCTATATTTATATAGATGTGTTCCGGTTTGAACGGTGAGATATGGCAGAGAAATTACTGGGTATTGTGACGAAACAGCCTTAGGTCACAAGATTGACAGCGCGCGAGTGACAGTCCCGTGTTGTTGCGGGCGTCTAATCTAATGCGGGCCGCATGCTTGTTTGCCAATCTCAAAATACAACTAGTATAAAAAAAATGACAAATTCTAATATCTACCCTAATGTCCCTAATATTTGACTACTGTTTATACGATCATACTGTCGATATTTTAATTAATTGGCATTTTTCACGTGTATATTATTAACTTAGGTGTAATAAATGTAGATATTTTGAACCATTCGATATTTTAATATCTTAGTATTTCAATCGGAGACATTTTAGACTTAGATATAATGATTGTAGGTATTTTGAAACGTTCGCTATTTAGAGTTTCGATATTTTGAACATCGATATTTTTACTGTAGATATATTAATTTTCGACACTCAAATACGTACCCAAAAATTACAAATGTTACAAGCGCTAGAAACCAACGTTGATGAAGTGCAACATCTCAAAATTTTTATAGGACCAACAGTTACGAGGAACATCTTATTCACGCACAGAAATCACAGTCATTATGTCGACTTCTTCTGATTAAAGCTTATGAAAGTATTTACCTACCTGAAAGTCTCTCTCGTGCAAACAGACTTTGACGCTGCAGTCGATCTCTACGTGAGGTAAGAGCTGATCGAGCATCCAGGTGCGGTCGTCTTGACAATAAGAGACGAATACGTCATAGTTATAGATCTTATTCTCTGTAATGTGGAAAAACTTGATATAGAAGCAATAATTATGCTCTTACAAAAGATTTAAATAATTTTACAAAGCAATAAAGTTTTGAAGGTTATATGAAAATAAGAAGCATTATTCCCGAGAACCCGAAAGTTAGGATGTTTTACTGTTTTCAAATTTTTTTTAAGTTACTCGTAAAAGATATAATCTAAAATAATAACATGAGATAAAGTTTCATGTCCAAGCAAATTTAGTCAAATCATAATGTTTATTATTTGGCCAAGTTCAAATTTATTTGTAAATCGCAACTTTGGAGCTAGAGACTAGGAGCTAAAGCTCATTGCGGAATAGACCCTCTGAATTTAGTTATCTATAAAAATAGCGAATGAGAAAAAACATAGAAGCCGTACTGGGTTCGGATCCATCAGTAGAAAAGAATGAGTTGAAAACTGATTTACCCGTTGCGATTAGCGTGATATTTTACGGGAAGGCACTGGAGTGAGATCCTTCAACTTTGCCTTCCGCGATACAAAAATTCTACATTTTTTATCCAGCAGAGAATAACACCGATGACCTCTAATGACTTATTTAAAAAGGTTACGCCCACTGCGATGATATCAGGAAAATCATCCAGTACATAGTGGCTCTTCTACTCATAGGTCCATGGTCCTGACAACGAATAGTCACATCAGAACAAATAATACGACTATTTATCACATGTAAAATAACATTTTTCTTGTCAAATGTAAAAGTAACATTATGTATGGCACGGCTTCTATATTTCTTTTATTTGCTAGATGAAAAGTTCATTACCATCTAATACTTCATCTTTCCCAATGAGGCTTAAAGTTGCAGAATTCCGCATTGTCACATAAAAATACCATATTTTTCTTCTTAAAAGATATACTGTAAATATTGCTGGCAATAAAACTCCTGGTATTATCAGAAGCATTAATAAGTTCACTCCAACATTTAAGTCCTTATTCATGTTATCATCCAATTTCTGTACATTACAACCATCTACTTCTGTAAAAGGTACAAGACCGTTTTTAGAAGCTAGACACAAATACATATTGGGATCATAGTCGATCAGTAAAAACCTCCCAGTTTCATCCGGTTCCGCTAATGAGCATGTTTCTTCTTCACAAACATAAGACACATTATTTCTTGCCGATATAATATTATTGAACTCTTGCAATGCCGTTTGGAAGTTAAATCGTACCTCATTTGATATATTAATTAACTCAATAGAGTTGTTATACTGACGCAATTCATTCTGGGATGCCATTTCTATAAGATCTCTTGAGTGACAATTACAGACCATATGGTTTTTTCCTCCGAACGCTACATAAGATATTTTTTTTATATCTTCAATCATTTCTTTCGATATTATATTTATGCTGTTTTCTCTCATCGTTAGTAATTGAAGTGTATACATCTCTGAGAATGTCGGCATAAACCATGCTGCGTATCTGTTTCTATCCAAATCCAAAACTTGTAGCTTTCTTAAAGAACGAAGTGTGTTCTTGTATATACGGCTAATACCATTATTAGTCAATTTTAATACTTCTAAGTTCCATAGATTATCAAATACGTCAAAGTTCTCCAACCCTATATCTGTTGCATATAAAATTTGGAGGCTTTTCTCTAATCCTATTAAAATGTTGGAATTTCCCGATAAAATGCCAAAATTTCCTGATATATCTAAATATTTCAAAGAAGTTCTACTGAATATATTGTTTGTTAATTTTGGCAGAAAAGCCCAGCATACAGATAATCTTTGTAGTTTTTTACTCAAGCCTTGAAACACCTGTATGTTTCTGCCATGAATTCTAGTATGAGATAAATCTAAAGATTGTAAATTAGGCATTCGTTCAAATACACTCGTTGTTTCAAAAAGCATCGGTATTGGCGAGCCTTGCATATCGTGAGCATTTAGACTGATGTCCAAATGTACCAATTTATTTAGTCCAGCGAAAGCATAGCTACTGATATAATGTATAATATTCTCCCCAAGGTATAAAGCTTCAAGATTAGGCATTCCCTGAAATATATAGTCATCTAAAGCCTCGATTGAACATGCTCGAAGATCTAGTTCTTTTAGCTTTGTAAACGCCAAATTTTGAAACCCTATGGCCCACAATGGTTGATCTGAAAAAATATTTTCAAACTGAGATAAAATACTTTTCACTGCACACCATTCGCAGAGTTTTCACATAGTTTTTTTTTATTGCTAACTGTTGCTCGTCGCTCCGCTTGCATGGTCTTTAAAAACCAAAGTTCTTTTCAGGAACACCAAATATCTCAGGGATACTAATCTAAATATTGAGTAGAGTGAAGATATTAGAGTGTATATTTTCATAAAAATTCGTTCAGTATATCTTGGCCACAACGGATAGACCGACAATGACAAAAAAAATTGATTCTGTTTCCGTACCGATATTAGAGTATTTGAAATATATAGGTATGTATACAAACTTAACTTCACACACATCGGATAACAACTACTATGGTATAATGTTGAAGACATATTATTCTGCCTACATCGCAAGGGACCTGGCGTGAAGATATACATACATTTTTTTTACCACTAAGGTGGCAATGAAGCATACGGCCTGCCTGATGGTAAATAGTCACCGTAGCCTATGGACATTTGCAACACCAGGGGTGTTGCTGACCAAAATACATACATACATATTAGGCAATACCAGTTTCTTCGGGTATCTCCCTCGGTAATTACTAGGCAAACTTTTTTTATCGAAAATATGGATGTGAGTCTTTACAAATTGACACAAATCATAAATATATATGCACGGAAATGACAACAGATTTAACATTTTAAAATATGTTTAAGTTTACAACTTGATTTAGGAGATAGGTTACATATGCACTGTTTCTGTGCTATAAAGACCATATCCTTATCTGATTGATGAATTGCCCCATACTATTATACCATATCGGAATTTGAAGCTACGTATCAATAATATGCTAGCAAACCTGTTTTTAGGTCTGTTATATTGGCTAATCGCCATAGCGCATGCTGGTGTTGTGGTAAACGTAAGGTGTCGCCGAGGATGAGTAGATGGAACGCGGAACTTGATCTCATTTAATAGTTGAGGGCAATCAATATAATTATTAATCGTATTACTAAGAAAAACAATATCAACGGTATCTCTATGGAGTTTAAGGGGAAGAAAGTGAAATTTTCTACATATTGCATCATAATCGGGGAGAAAATTATTTGATCTAAATTGCAGGTGTTTCAAAAATCGCTTATGTATGGACTCCATTCTATTAATATACACATCGTTTAAGGGATTCCATACTTTGGAGGCATACTTGACGATACTTCGTACGACAGGTAAATAATCAAAGCTTCGTACAAAAGAGCAATAGATAATATTTACGGGCTTAATATTTTTAAATTTTGCATTAGATCAAATCCAACAGCTCACAATATGGTCAAACAGCAATTTTGAGTCAATTATTACCCCTAAGTCCTTTATTTTATTGGTTCTGGAATGATACACCACTCTAAGATATCAGATTAACATCTGATATCTTAGAGTGGTGTATCGTTGTATCTCTTTTTATCATGTTACGAAAACAGTTTGTGGAATTTTGAGTTGGATAAGATCCGCAGATTTTCTGACTCATCTATACAAAATCCTTCACTCTACGCAGTGCATACTTGTTGTTGATCTAATGTGTTTATGTCACTTCCCACTACAACACTATCGTATGAAAGTGCTAGATAAGCCAATATGATTAATAGCATAATGACTTTACTGTTGTTATTTAATTACCTTCACTGTTATTATTTTCCCTTTCTTATCATTTTTGTTAAGTTTTTCATTTCCTGCATTGTATAAAACATTTAATTTACCATTAATGTAATAAATAGGTATAATGTAATGCTTACTGATATTCGTTAATAATAATTGTATATACATACATATCATCACGATTGTCTCCCATTGGGGTAGGCAGAGACCATGGAACGCCAGGTGCATCGATCCAAACATACCTCTTTTAGACGCTTCTTTCCACGCTTCCACATTCTTCTTCAACATCTTCCTGTATACTCTTTGGTTTTAGTGCTTTTGGTTTGGCGGCCTCTACTGATATCTCCATTTACTCTTGCTTGATACACTTCTTTCGTCTTTTCTTGTTCATTCTTTCCTTAAGTCTAAGCATACATAATAATTATTGTTTGTGTATCTATAAATCTCTCTCAACTCTTTTTCTAATATCATCATTCACGGTCTACAAGCGTTACGACACAAATTTTGCGCAACGCTCACATTTCTACCGCGTTTATCTGACTTTCATACTTTCTTTGCCATACTCAGCTCTCGCTTTACATAAATAAGCGTTGTGACCAGCGCTGCATTGTGTACAGTAAGTTGTGCCTTCTAGCTCATACTTCTACTGCCAAGAAGTTTTCCCATTCACACTACT
Source organism: Pyralis farinalis (assembly GCA_947507595.1). Classification (NCBI taxonomy): domain Eukaryota; kingdom Metazoa; phylum Arthropoda; class Insecta; order Lepidoptera; family Pyralidae; genus Pyralis; species Pyralis farinalis. The sequence continues at coordinate 9,317,267 of OX382263.1, forward strand.
CCTAGCACTCACTCGTTATTCCACATCAGCGCTGTACCTTCCATTCCTGCTGATAGCGCATTCAAGATATACAAGCTCATCTACTTATTCCAATACTTCACACATCAACCGTAATCCTTAAATTGGTTCTGGTTTCTTCTCTTACAAATACGATTATCTTTGTTTTCTTAGCATTCAATAATAAGCCTTTCCTCATACATTCGTCTTTCATTATTGTGACCAGTGTTTGCAGTTCAGATGGTGTTTCTGCTAATATCACGGCATCGTCTGCATACAGCAGACAGTTCACTACTAGGTCCCCCATTCGTAAATAAATAAATATAGGATTTTAATATAGGCAGGTAGGTATAAATATTCTCGTATGTTATCATATATATATTATATATATATGAACATGTTCCGTTGTTTCGGACATATAGAAATAATCAAAGCATGGAGAAACAGATAAACAACGCGAAAGTTGAAGGATGTAGGAGGAAGGCTCACCTGTTACTACCAAATCGTATTTTATCAAAAGGTGATATCAGGAGCCCCAGAAACCAGTAAGTGTCTATGTCAAGATAACAAATGTTAAAGAATCGAGTCCGTTATTTTAAGAGGGAGGTCGCATCAAAGCGGCCCGTCTAGGGAAGTACATCCACCTCACAGAAAACCGCAGCCAAATAACAACCCGCTGGAGGGTTGTTGTGTTCCTGCGTGTGAGTAAGGTCACCAGTAAGCTCCTAAGAAGTTGCTGTACTCAAATTCAAAACAATTAAAGAGTTGAAAAAGGAAATGTTTCTACGTAACAGTATTTATTGCCAGACTAGTTACATCCCTAAGCATTTAGTAAAAAGCTGTTTTGATATTACATACAGACACTTCAATTTTATGATGGTATGGATACTCCTCATGGATATTGGCCGTTGCATGTCAGCGATGAATATGTGTGAAACTGTGATTCCCAAGTATTCCTATAGTTTACACCTTGTACCATATTAAAAGCATTAAACATTCATTCATTCATTATTTTTTTGTATAAATTTGGTAGGATTAAAAGATGCAAAACGAGTGGAAGTGAAGTATTAAAAGTGAAACAAGTGAATGAATTTTTGTCTATGTTTACGAGAGATGGGAAAGTGAGGGAGATATTGAAATAAGAGTGAAAGCATAAACCGTATCAATGGTGCATTATACATTAGACATTGTTAACAAGCTATCTAATGCCTCGGTGCTGAGTTATTCGGGGAAGGGTCAGATCAGGGGAAATCGTCGTCCGGTGGCGGGATGGAGCAGGCATGTGCGTGACGCTCACCGGAGGGCGGGGCTCAAATATAACATGTGGATATCACTTAATAAGCCACGAGCCGGTCGAGTCTATGATGAAATGTGTGAATCTCGCAGAATATTCAGGAGCAGGCTTAAATGGTGTCAGAATCACCAAGACCAAATAAAAATGTATATGCTAGCTTCACATCTTTCATCGAAGCATTTTTCGAAATTTTGGAAACGTACAAGCAAAATTAATATATACTCGCGATGTTCTACTCGCTTTGCTTGAGCCACTCGTACCTACCCGACGATTTAATGAGAACGTATGTTGTCCCCATTATAAAAGATAGGACCGGTGACATATCTGACGAAAGCAATTATCGTCCCATCTCACTAGCGACAGTGATTGCTAAGGTGCTGGATAGTTTGCTTAATACACAGTTGCAAAAGCATATCGTCTAACACGACGCCCAGCTTGGCTTTCGTTCCGGAATGTCTACAGAGACTGCAATACTGGCCCTTAAGCATACTGTGCAGCACTACACTGCGAGGCGTACACCGGTTTACGCGTGCTTCTTAGATCTTTCCAAAGCCTTTGATCTGGTAAACTATAATATACTTTGGGGAAAGATGAGGAAGCGTAATGTTCCGGAGGATGTTGTTCGTCTATTTGAGTACAGGTATTCAAACCAGAAAAATCGGGTGAGATGGGGCGATTCATGTTCAGATGATAATATGACGTCTCCTCTGCTCTTCTACCTGTATATCGATGATTTAATCGTTTGTCTCAGTAGTATGCGTGTTGGATGTCACCTTGAAGTTAGAAGCATAAATAATATTAATTACGCGGATGACATGGTGTTATTGGGACCGACAGTAGTATTCATCAGAAAAATGTTAAGTGTGTGTGAAAAATATGCAACAGGTAACGGTCTTATCTACAACGTAAATAAGAGTCAGTACTTGGTCTTTAAGGCCAGTGGTAAGTGCCCGGAGACTGTACCACCCATATCACTCAATGATGTTGTCCTTAAACGGGTATATCAGTTTAAGTATTTAGGGCACTATGTCACTGATGACCTTAAAGATGAAGTAGATAAGGAGCGGGAACGTAGGTCGCTGGCGGTGAAGTGTAACATGTTGGCTCGCAGGTTGGCGCGGTGTAGTGTTCCGGTGAAAATATACTATTTAAGGCCTACTGTCAGACTTTCTACACTAGCAGCCTGTGGACCAACTGTACGCAAAGATCCGCCAGGGTCCAATATAATAATGGCTTCAGGATGCTGATGGGGCTGCCCCGCTCCTGTAGTGCGTCATCAATGTTCGCTCTAGCGCACACTGACGACTATTATGCCATCAGGCGAAAAAGTGCCGCATCATTGCTCAGGAGAGTGTAGCTCCAACAGATTTTAAAAGTAATAGCGGGAAACGTTACCGCCCCGATCGTGGGGTGTCTTATGCGCGCTACTGTGTAATTGCACAAAGTAGAATAATGTAAACGTAGAAAATCTTGTTTTTACTAACATTAGTATGTAAATATATTATATGTAACTAACAAACATGGATATTGTTATCCGAATACAAATAAATTAAAAAATTAAAAAAATATACATACTCGTTTTTGACAAGGGAAAATATATCGATCAAAGCTCTGGGATGCTATTATTATTCAGGATGCATTGGCGCCAACATTGACGTACCGTTGTGAATTATGGGTGTGACATAAGAATTTCATGCTTCTTCTAGGGTAAGTGTAGGGTGAACGCGATTATAATGAGAGTGCTCCGGAGTATGTGTGGTCTTATAATAATTGATAGAGTAACAAATAGCACGATACGAGAACAATGTGGAATAAAAGATGATGTAGTGACAAATATTGAAAAGGGTGTGCAGAGATAATTTGGACATTTGGAAAGAATGGATGACAAAAGATTTACGAAAGAAGTATATCGAACAATAGTGAGTGGAGATATCGGCAGGGGCCGCCCTACATGCACAGATTTAGACCAAATAACTGGTGTGCTAAAAAAAGGGCCAAATCTAAAGCAGCCGGAACCGAAGAACTTGCCGGAAGAGGTCGATGAGTGTGGAAAAAGCGAGAGAGGTATGTTTGGATTGGTGCACCTGTCTTCCGTTCGTTCCATTGTCTCTGCCTACATGAATGAGAGACAGGCGTGATGGTTCGTATGTATGTAAAACATATAGTTTTTTCTTATTGGAAAGAGTGGTAGCAGTTAAGAATTACCTCTTACCATGCCCCAAGATGTTCAGTCCTTCAAACTCGTTGGCATGTGTGGCGTTCATAAATATTTCATATTGGACTCCTGGCGAACTTATGCCCCTGAACGGGTTCCCGAAAAAGGTCACGTATTCTACTGTTTGGTACAAATATTGACCTCCTGGGTCTTGGTAGTTGAATATCTGAAAAAAATACAACGTACTATATAAAACAAGCCTAAGTGATTCTTCTTCTTGTTTTTGAAGTGAAAACTTCTTTAGCGGCGTTGTGCACTTTTTGGGATGAGTAAAAAATGTTAAACTCGCGTCAGGACACGTAAACCTGATTGAAAATTCTTGAAATTTTGGTGAGAATTAGAACTTAAGTTCGCTGCAGCGCTAAAACATTAATAACCTCTAACTAAACACTTAAAACATGAAGCACTAGAACGTTCATAGGGCATTATTTTCTAGCGACCAAAACGTTGTAAGCACCATGAAATTCTTGGCGCTTACGCGTTTCGTTTAACGTAGTTTATCAACATCGCTGTTTGGTTGGTTTAAGCGGCGCAGGGCGCATGCGCGAGGTTGCGTGTGTGTTTGCTTGTACTACAGCCTGCTAAGCGTGTCCATGGATGGTGACTGCTGATGGCTCGAGATAGTAGTTTTATACTGATAAATAAAGCAATTCGTTCGAAATTATTCCCTGACCATACCCAAATATTCAAAAATGCACAACGTTAATGTTCAAGTTTCCACTTCTGCCGGCACTTCCGGAGTGCAACCCGTTTTTTTTTTATATAGATTAGTCTACGAACGCTTGCAATATGTATAGCTATCACACGCGCATTGCCACCCCTGCTGATAACACAGCTACTTCGTAGGAACTTACTGGTGTCCTCACTCTCTCGCAGGAACACCACAACCCTCGAGGGAGTTGTTATTTGACTACGATTTTCTATGAGGTAATTACGTCCACAGACGGGCTGTATTGATGCTGCTTTGACCTATCTCTCTTAAAAACACCCAGACCCGGACAAACAGACAAATGTGAATCAGACCCACGTCGATTCCCGCACATGTCGCACAATCAAAAGACGTGTAACCTTACCTAATAATGATCTGAGTTTCCTTCTTGATTATGAAGATCTCACGGTAGTTGCTGCATATCAAAATCTATCTTCTATATCTCTTATCTTCGCTAAATCTTTAGGCTTAGGTAGAGGTCCCCGCCAATCAATACAAGAAAATAAAATTGAAACACAGGATAACGCTAGGAAGAAGGTTAAATAAAATCTAAACCTACCTGAGGTACCCTGCCAAGTTCGCACCTAGCCAAGCTCAAATATTTGATAGATGGATTCAAACCATTTTTGGTGATTATCAAATTCTCTCTCAACATACGTACAGCATTCTTATTCAACGATAAGTCAACTGCGTTCCTTGGCTCTGAAAGTTAACCATAAAGAAATATTTTAATAGCATCTCTAGAAGTCCAAGAAAGGTAAATTATATTAGCATTAAATCCATTTTTCATATACAATACGAGGATGACATCTCTTGTCAGAAGCCAATTGCATATATTCCTATCATGTCACGAAGCAAATAATATCTTGGTTGAGAAGCAAACAGTATTTCGAAAATAAAAATGTCATTTGTACACTATTGATAAATATACGTAAATAACTTTTTTGTAAATGCATACTCGTAATACATAAAAAAATGTTCATGCACAGAAATGTGTATCTTATGCAGGAATCGAACCCGCGACCATTGTTGTTAAAGTACCTATTACTGTACACTCGATGACTCAGCTCATCGAAATGGCCGTGAATCTTACTTAAGCCTTCAACAATTTTGTCCAAATATTTTTTTAATTCAACTTGAATTTATGGCATTCTTGGTAGTGTTTTGCCATTAATCATGTTACTATAAATATATAAATATAACTTGTTTTGAGAACCAGTGTGAGCACTTTATCACAATACAGAATGTATCTCGGGTATTCCTCAGGGTAGCCTATTGGCGCCTCTGATATTCTAATGACCTTTCGAAAATTATAATTAGTAGAATATTTAGTAGATAGTAATATTATTTAGTAATAATTAATAGAATAGTAGATCTTATATACCTTGAGATAAGCTATATACCACTTTTTTGTAAGTAAAGAAGAATACTAACCTACAAAATCGGTGAGAGCTCCATATTCGTCGACCCAGTTTTGTACATCCGTCATGCGTCCCGTCAGACACTTTCCACGCTTCAACGCGTACACGGATGTCAGTAAGCAAGAAAATATGCTGAGGAATAAGAATGTAATAATTTAAAGAGAAGAGGGTAGGTTATCTTTAGAGCAGTGATAGCCCAGTGGATAAGAAATCGGCCTATTGACCAGCTGGTCCCTGGTACGAAACTTGGCGGGGGTATGTACCACTATGTTCGTGTTATCAGATTTAAATATACATATTTATCACTTGCTCGGCGGTGAAGGAAAACATGAGGAAACCCGCACCGTGTGACCTAACCTAAGAAAGGTCTGGTTTTCCCTCTGAGTTGTGGAGGTCTGACGGCAGTCGCTCCATGTAAAAATCAGCGTCTTCGCCAAATCCTTAGGCTTTGGTAGCGGATCCCGTCAATCCACAGCGCTTAAATAAGCGCGTACATAACTAGGTATATAATGTTTACGGCAGTACTGTATATATAGACACATTCACACACGCATAAACATGTGTATGGCGCATCAAAGAGAAGTGAGCTGCTTTGATGGACCCACCCCCTTGTCGCCAGAACCTTGTTTGGTAATTACACAGGTAATTATCAGAGTATACCAGTGTAAGAGAGGAGAGTATCTCCACCCCACAGATAACCGCAGCCAAATAACAACTCTCTAGCCTAGAGGGTTGTTATGCTCCTGTGCGTGAGTGAGATCCAGTAAGTTCCTAAGGAATTGCTGTGTTAGCAGTGATTCTTAATATATTGTAAACGTACAACGTAAACGTACGGCTACACCGCCTTACATCAGATGGACCGTATGCTTGTATGCCGAATCGAATAATTGTTTCCTAGTTTTGTTCGGTAAGTAAGCGCGGGTTTTTCTCTTGAAGCAGAATTCATACGGAACACCTCGAGACAGACAGAAAACGTATTCCGAGACGTGTAGCTTGTAAAGGAATTCGACATAAAGAATGGGGTATAGAGAGCTTCCGAGAACTCTCATATAGAAGTTGACTGTCGCGATCGAGCCCTCTATGCTATGCAGTAATATACTAATAATAGAACAATGTTACACAGTAATGTAGGAATTTTATCCAAATAATGAATAAAATAAAATAATGAATACAAAATGAAATATAACTTGGACTTGGACCAATTTCTAACGCCGAACAAGTCACAATTTAACTGAGTAACTGTTATATCAATGTCCTGGCATGTGACTGTATATAAATTTGGAGAACATCAGCATAGAAATGAAATGTCTTGCAAAAATAGGTTCCTGTCCAATCTTACCCGTCTTGTTTGAAAACTGCATTATGCCTTTCAGCCATCATGTTAAAGACCTTGGTTAGGACAGCTCATCGACAAGGAAATAACAGAAAACATTAACAGTAACAAGATGCCATGTGTCAAGTCATTTGTTAACAAAAACAAAGATATGAAGAAAGCCTTGGATAAGAACGATAAAGGAGACCTGGAGACCAGCTTATCCTACATGTCTAGCCTTATATCTTCGGTGATTTTAAGAAGAGCGATCATAGTGCTGTTGCCGGTGCAAAAGCCAGTTTGAAATCCGAAAACATGAATTTAGTGGTACATGCCAGGTTTCGAACCGGGGACCTGATGGTCAAGTGATGTGTTTTCATACATTTGACGTATCAAGTGGGGTGAACGTCTCAATGCTCGGTTCGTTCTCGCTTCTTTAACATTCGTAGCCCTTTCTCTAACATTCATCCAATTATGTCTTCAATTAATTTACTTTTATGTCTTCACAGATAAGAGGGGGGGGGGGGGGTTGTTTGTGACATGCGGTCGAATGACCCGCCATTTTGTCTTTTTTGTGCGTTTGTGCGTAACCCTGAAAATTTCACCAGTTAGTCCCAAGAGCAGCTGCAGAAGAAGAAGAGCTAATGCAGCGGACTGTGTGGCAACGGGGTTGCCACACAGTCCGCTGCATTAGCTCTTGCCACCGTACGTGCGATACTCCATGTATTTCAAGTTTTAATAGACTACGACATCCTATTTATAATAAGATGATCCGTAAGCTGGCATGGCTTACGACATTGTAAAAAATGGTTGATTACGAAATTGCCCGTGTAACAGCACCTTTAGAAAAACTAGGATCACAATGACTTTTTTTATACAATTAGATTGGTAAACAAGCATGCATCAGATGGTAAGCGGTCACCGCAGCCTATCGACGCTCGCAACACCACGGGGATATCGCTCGCGCGCTGCCAATCTTGTGATGTTTTGTCACAGTACCCAGTATTTCTCTGCTGTATCTCTCCTTTCAAACCGAAACACGGCTATATAAATATAGCTGCTTGACGGTAGAAATAGGTGAGACAGAGGTACCTACGGTACACACGCAGATGACTTTTGTACAAAGTCTCCCTGACTTCTAAATAGTTCTTATATCGATATTACTCACATGAATCTCATCACAGTTTCCAAATATCCAAACATATCTCATATCTCTTCATAGATCACAATACCTTCACACTGCAGCACTGGCATTGTATAAAATTACACTTTCATTATTACAAATTATTATTATCGTACATTCGTGCTATTATTATTATATATTATTATACGTATTTGATGTAAATGACTGATTTTTTATATGAACAATCTAGAATTGTTTATCGATAGATTGCAGTAATCTAATCTGTGAATTCAAAGCCGAGGTTATTTATCTACGGCGTAGCATTATGAGATTGTGAATTAAAAGTGGATTATCGTGCTAGTTGACTAGCATAGTGTAATCGGTAGTCATTTCTTGCAACTATTACATATACAAACTATAAAACAGAAAGATGTAGCACAAAATTGATCGTATTTTACCAGAAGGCGATGTCAGGAGCCTAAAGACCGAAAAGCGCGCATGGGAAGAGCTATGAATGTTAAAGAAGCCAGTGAGATGTATAGGAACTAATAATTTATGTATTATTAATATATATATATATATATATATAATACCAGCATCACCGCCAATCAATTTTAACATAAGTTTACTCATTGTATTTATTAAGAAGCTCCCTGCAGGCTCACTAGCGCCACTCTAGTAAATACACAGCTAAATAAATTATATGAATCACACGATCGTTTAAAATAAACCCTTTATTTTTGATGTGAAAACATCTTTAGCATCGTTGTCATTTTAAAGTCGATGAAGCAAAAAAGCGATAGTAAAAAGAGACAACGACATATAACCACTATAGGATTTAACGTGCCAGAGAATGAGATAGAAGGCATTATACAGTGTTTATTATAGGGTCCAAGCTTTGTGCATGTGTTTGCGCGCCTGGATATTACGAAGCTTGGAATAAGGTGTCATTACAATCGTGGTGTATTGTATACGTGTATTGTTTAAATAAACATTTCATTATTTTAATAAAATTATTTTTCAAGTCCTACTACTGAAATTCTATATTTGTCTCATTATCTTGAAGTTCACATTTTTAAGGTTTCACTTCTAACGCGTGTGAACTGCACATATTTTTTTTTGTTTTTTAGTACTAAATACAAATAAAAACCTTAAAACATATAATTTATCAGTCCTAAAAAATCTCGAGGGCTTCAGAAACCATTTTGCTCTAAAGTTTTCAACGAAATGTACCAGAAACGACTTCATTTGGTGCAAACAGAAAGTTTAAAATAAAACAACTTACTATAATTTCGTTGCGTTTATAAGTTATCACATGTTATACATATTTAATTTAACAAATGTAATTCTTTTTTTATCAATTGAATGTTTAGCAAGTAATAATTTTTTTTTTTAATTTAGTGACACTTGTTGATCTGTAGCCTCTGAATAAAATTACTGGCATGCTGTTGATTACTCGCATATTGTACTCGAATGGTGTAAACAAAAACTATCTTATCGAGTTGATAAATTTATCTACTGCGTGGTGTCATCTGATTAAATAGCATGTTCACAATATTATAATACATATGAATAACTAATGAAGTGCCCTTTGCCTCTATGTAGATATTTTTTTTACAACGTCGGAAGGTATACAAGCGTACGGCCCACCTGATGTAAAGCGGTTAGCGTAGCCTATAAACGCTTGCAATACATTTAGTATTACTCGTGCGATGCCACCTCTGCTTCTTTCAGAATTCTCGGTAGAAAACTTCTCTGGAACCGCACAGTATGCGACCATTGCGGTTCCAGTGTGTAAGGAAGAATTCTCAGCCGTCGGTGAGCCGTGCGATTATCAAAACTGTTCGCATCATATCGAACAACTTCTCGGAACACAATCGACAGATGAGAATACACAAAGGGAGGCTATATATCTCCTTAGACTCAAGGGCTCAATACCGCGTGTAAACTAAGGATCATCAACAATTCTCACAGCTCGACTTCGCACCAAATCACAAGGTCCTAGCTTGAATCCAGATGCTCCCGCAGATAGATATCTGTTCATACTCATGTATCTATCCTGAGCAGTGACTGCCCAGTGGATAAAGAGCCGGCGTAGTGAACAACGTGTTCCCGTTTCCAACACTGGTAGATATGTACCACTAAATTCGTCTTTTCGGATTTAATTGTATATTTGTATTTATCACTTGCTCGGCGGCGAAGGGAAACATCGTGAGGAAACGAACGTCCAAGAAATTATATTTCGAAAGACGTGTGACCTAACCTACGAATGATATGCTGGGTTCGATTCCCACACAGTACAAACATTTGTGTCCATGAACATGTCTGTTTGTTTCTTCTGGGTATTTTCTATGTATAATAAGTATGTATTTACAAAAAAAAAGTATTTACGTACGTCATCTGCGTGGGTACCTCTGTGTCACTTATTTATACCGCCAAGCAGCTATATTTATATAGCTGTGTTCCGGTTTGAAGGGTGAGATAGCTGAGAAATTACTGGGTACTGTGACGAAACAGCCTTAGGTCACAAGATTGGCAGCGCGCGAGTAACATCCCCGTGGTGTTGCGAGCGTCAATAGGCTGCAGTGACCGCTTACTATCTAATGCGGGCCGCATGCTTGTTTGCCAATATAGTCGTATAAAAAAGCCTACTATTGAAACAATTTACGAGGTACATTTGCCTCATTGGAGTGTTAATAATCTTTAATTCTATCATTTACCATTTTTTTTTTTATTATACCACTAAGGTGGCAATCAAGCATACAGCCAGCCTGATGTTAAACAGTCACCGTAGCCTATGGACATTTGCAACACCAGGGGCGTCACTCATGCGTTGCCGACCCTCTAAAAACCTCTTCACGCATTTCTTGAAGAACTCCATGCTGTAGTCCCTTGGAAAAACCTCGGCTGGGAGCTCATTCCACAGCTTGAGTGTTCTCGGAAGAAAACTTCTCTGGAACCGCACCGTACGCGACCATTGCGGTTCCAGTGTGAGGGTGAACTCCTCGCCGTCGGCGAGCGGTGCGGTTATAAAAAGTAGCTGTCGGCACCATTTCGAACAACTCTTCAGAACACAACCCGTTGTACAATCGGTAGAACACACAAAGGGAGGCAAAGTAATTGTACCAACATGCTTACATATAATACTATATTATAATATCTAATTGACAATTTGAAAAAAGACCAATATTACATGCTTCTTTCGTCATTTCTTTTTCGCCAATGGTCCTTTCTAAAAAGCTAGCAGATTGAAGGTGAAAAATAGTAACAAAAGAGAATTTCATGCACTCTCGATGGTTCCTAGGGCCCCTTGTACCACCTTCTGATAACACCACGTCCTATTTGCAAGTGAGTCTTGGTCTTTCTCGGCTCCTACATCCTTCTTACCTTCGCATTATATATCTGTTTCACAATTCTTTCTCCCTGCATTATTTCTACATGTCCTATCCAACGGAGCATAACTTTTCTTATCTTGACGCCGACACTCTATTTCAAACCATAAAGATATTTTGACGAGCTTGGTGGCTCAGTCGTGAATGACGCGACTTTGACACCAACGCTCGTGGGTTCGATTCCCACACAAGGCAAACATTTGTGTGCATGAACATATCTGTTTGTCTTGGTCTGGATGTTTTAAGAGAGGTAGGGCGCATCAAAGCAGCCCGTCTGGCGAAGTACCTCCACCTTACAGAAAACCGCAGCCAAATAACAACTCCCTAGAGGGTCGTTGTGTTCCTGTGTGTGAGTGAGGTCGCCAGTAAGCTCCCAAGGAGTTGCTGTGTAAGCAGCAGAGGAGTCATCGCGCGAGTGATACTTAATATATCGCAAGCGTTAATAGGCTACGGTACCCGCTTTACATCAGGTGGGCCGTATGTTTGAATACCTCGCGACGTAGAAAAAAAAATAACTTTATTTTAAATCATCATTGCACACGCGGTCAGCAAGCGTTACTCCACAAATTTATCACAATCGCAACTTGACTTATTCTACTTTCATTTTCTCTTTGCCATACCCAGCTTTCACTTCCAATAATTTTGCATTTAGATATGCACCGCGTTATATACAGCGAGCTGTGCCTTAGGTTTCAATTGCCTTGAAGTTTACCCAATGCTCCATAAATAAATAAATCGTTTATCTATCTATTTATCTTATCTATTTATAGAGAGAACCGAGCGCCACGTGACTCATTCTTACATACCTCACTCGCTTCTTTAATATGAATTGCTCATCTCATGCACGTTCGCCGTTTCTAGGGCTCCTGACATCACCTACTGATCTATTCTTTCATCCTGCATTCGTTCTACATGTCCGAACTAACGTAGCATACCTCTTCTTATGTTAAAACCGACGCTCTATTTCAGACCAATTCTGTTTCTAACATCATCATTGCGAATACAGTCTACAAGCGTTATGCCACAAATCTTGTGCAACGCTCGCATTTCGGTATATGAATTGCTAAAATGTCAATATTCATCAGGAAAAATTCCAGCAATGTCCCAGCACCTCCCATGGCTCCACGGTCATATGAGCCGAATTGCCGGAGATGCGCACGAAACTTGCTGCTCATCGGCTCTGTTCCGTGTCGTGGGCAACGCTTGGCACCTTACACATTATTTAGCTCTAAGCCACAATGTAACGCTTTCTCTCCCTCCTGGGGTAGCGACATTCACATTGCGCCTTCACTGCCGTCGTGATGGCCTTCCCCTTTCGCGCGCCGCTGCTCGCTCGGCTAACTTCTCCACTCTTCTCCCACATCTGCTATGTACATTAGCAACCAACCACCGCCCATGGCTCCACCAACCTCGCGGTCATTTGTGCCAAAAAGCGAGAGATGCGCACGACACACGCTGCTCTAAGGCTTTCTTCATGCCGTGGGCATTTATTCATTCGGAAAATGCCATGACCCAGCAGCACATGAGAAGTTTGATGGTCCGGTCCAGTCCATCAGTCGACCCAATGGGCTCTGAGTCGAACCTCCACCTCCGGGAAAAATCGGTATAGTTCCCGCCCCTTGGTGTCATCAACCCAACGATCCTGCCATTCGCTAACTGCAGCGACGCAAATATCCCGCTGCCGTAGGCTCAACTTCTCATCATTAACTGACTTACGCTCGTCATCCAGATTGCCAGCACGAATCACCTCCAGATCTGCAGGAAGGACTCCGGCCAGAACGGGCAGGGTGGCAATACTGGCCGATCTATATACTTTAGTTATGAGTACTTAGTGTCTGCCTCTGACTTCTTAACACGACACTGCGACAAGCATACTCTGCTAATTGGTGGTACCAAATTGCTGCTGCATATGTTCCATGTACATTAGCAGTCACATTATCATACGAAAGCCACTGTTACTTTTCATATGTGAGTATCATACTATTGTTTTAGTACAACTACCCAAGAGCCTGCAACCGCTGAAGTACCAGGTTCAGTACCGAGCCCCGTCACCACCGCCGCCAGGAGTCACACGTACTCCCGAAGAGATAGAAACTGAAATGAGGAAGGTCGAAGCTGAGTATGAGAAACTGGCTTTGGTTATGATTGAGTAAGTCCTTGATAACATAAAAATTGGTTATTATATATAATTATACAAACAGACATGTTCATGCATATAAATGTTTGTCCTGTGTAGAAATCGAACCCACGAGCGTTGATGTCAAAGTCGCGTCATTTACCACTGCGCCGCCGAGCTCGTCAATGTAGTAATTTGGCTCACAGCTTCAAAACTACACTAGGAATAAAGTGTACCTGTGACTTCATGCCAAATTCCTTGAGGGGTAGGCCGAAGAACCAAGATATAACTCTACCATTACACACTTCTTTAACATTCGTAGCTCTTCTCTTAAACGCTCGCCGTTTCTAAGGGTCTTGGCATCACATTCTGACAAAACACATCAAATTCATGGTAGCTGCCGTCAGTGGTAGGAGCTGAGGAAGCCTTACCGTCTTGGCCTTCCTCGGCTCCTACAATCTTCTGCTTTCGCGTTGCATCTGTTTCGTGATTCTTTCCTACTGCATTCTTTCTTCATGTCCAACGGAACGTGCCTCTTCTTATTTTAATACCGACACTATCTTTCACACCAACTCCGTTTCTAACATCATCATTGCGAATACGGTCTACACCACAAATTTTGCGCAACGCTCGCATTTCGACCGCGTTTATCCTACTTTCACACTCTCTCTGCCACACCCAGCACTCGCTTCCATAAGTTTGCGTTAGGACCTGCACTGCATTGTGTATAACAAGCTGTGCCTTCTGGCTGATTTTTACACTATTCCCAGCACTCACTCGTCTTTCCGGCATTCTTTCTTCATGTTCTTTCTTCACGAACCAACGAAACATGCCTTTTCTTATCTTAACACCGACACTCTCTTTCAGACCAACTCTCGTTCTTCCGTCATCATTACGAACACGGTCAGCAAGCATTATGCCACAAATTTTGCGCAGTGCTCGCATCTCGACCGCATTTATTCTACGTTCATGCTCTCTCTACCATAGCCAGCTTTCACTTCGTTGGGATTAGCACCGCGTTGTGTACAGCGAGCTGTGCCTTTTGCCTTATGTTTCGGCTGCCTAGAAGTTTACCCAACGCTCACGCTATTCCCTGCACTCACTGCTCTCTCCACATCAGCAGTGTACCTTCCATCGCTGCTAAAAGTGCTTCGAAGATATACAAACTCATCCACTTGCTCCAACACTACATCAACCGTAATCCTAGCGTTCGTTCTGGTTGTCTCTCTTTCAAATACGATTATCTTGCTTTCCAACGCTCGTGGGTTCGATTCCCACACAAGGCAAACATTTGTGTGCATGAACATGTCTATTTGTCTTGGTCTGGATGCCTTGAGAGATGTAGGGCGCATCAAAGCAGCCCGTTTGGGGAAGTACCTTCACTTCACAGAAAACCGCAGCCGAATAACAACTAGCCACGATGACTGCGCGTTTCCAATCCGTCAGAACCCTTCCAGTTCTTCAGCATAAGTTGCTCAAAAACCATCCCTAACGTAGGTGCCACCTAGTTTGATCATCTCAACTGTAATCATATCCATTTCCGCTGATTATCCATTTTTCAAACTTCGTATCGACCATTCAATCTCGTCCACAGTAATGTCTTCGTGACACGCAGGCACTGGCGAATCAGTCACAGACTCATTCACAGTGCCAGCGTCCAGCGTTTTATCACTATCTGCTAGACTGTTTATTCTGTATCTCGATAGTTGTCTGCAGAAAATAAGGTCAACGAATGTAGGATTGCGCATAGGTGACCTAGTGGTGAATTGTCTGCTGTATGCAGATGATGCCGTGCTATTAGCAGATACACCATCTGAACTGCAAACACTGGTCACAATGTTGAAAGACGATTGTATGAAGAATGGTTTACTATTGAATGCAAAGGAAACAAAGATAGTATTTGAAAGAGAAAAGCCTGACCTTGCATAATATTTACGGTTGATGATAAAGTGTTGGTACAAGTGGATGAGATTGTATATCTTGGATGCGGTTTCAGAGGTGGTTCGGACATGTAGAAAAAATATAGGATGAAAGAATGACGATGCAGATATAATACAATGCAAAAGTGGAAGATGTAGCCGAGGAAGGCCAAGACTTACCTACCATGACCAAATTGGTCGGGTTCTATCAGAACGATTATGTCAGGAGCCTTAGAAACCTGCATGAGAAGAGCAATGAATGTTAAAGAAGCGAGTGAGGTGTATAAGGATCGAGTCATGTAGCGCTCGGTTCTCTCTGCCTAACCCGCAAGGGATTTGGGGTTAAGTTATAGATACATAGATCGATAAATACGGTCGAGATGCGAGCATGACGAGCTCGGTGGCGCAGTGGTGAAACGCGCTGTTACGCTACTTTGACACCAACGCTCGTGGGTTCGATTCCCACACAGTACAAACATTTGTGTGCATGAACATGTCTGTTTGTATTGGTCTGGGTATATTCTATGTATAATAAGTATGTATTTACAAAAAAAAATGTATTTACGTATGTTTACCAGTTGTCTAGTACCCATAACACAAGCTTCGCTTACTTTGGGTCCAGTGGCGCTGTGTAATTTGTCCGACAATATTTATATTTATTGCGTAAATATTGATTGAGAGTTGGTCTGAAAGAGAGTGTCGGTGTTAAGATACCGTGGGTTTGGACCTGTAAAAAAAATAATTGAACAGACATAGATACAATGCGAAGCGGAAGGATGTTGAAACCGAGGAAGACCAAGACTAACCTACCAACCACCTACGTACCAAATTGAACGTCTTTTATCAGAAGGTGATGTCTTAACCGGCGAGAGTGCTTGGAAAAGAGTTACGAATGTTAAAGAAACGAGTGAAGTGTGTAAGGACCGCGCATTATGGCGCTCGGTTCTCTCTACCTACCCCGAAAGGGACCTGGGGTGAAGATACATACATTTTTATTATACGTTTTCAGTCTCCCCCAAGACGTGATGTGGTCAGAGCCGCCTGTGGTCTGTCAGTGGCAGGAGGCCAGGAAGCTGTGGACAAGCAACTACATCAATGACTACAAGTTCAATGAGGATAAGCTGACCATTCAATTCAGAACCGGGGTCCTTTGTAAGTTTTCCATCGTAAACTAGATTGGACTCATGAAGAGTCTCTGCCTACCCCAATGGGAGACAGGCGTGATGATATGTATCTATGTACAATACCGATGGTACTATTTTGCAATAGTAACTCAATTTTCCGCTATGGGTCGGGGGGCAAAGTAGAACATGCCATTCTGATTGGCTAGTTCACGTATCGATATCATGTTACTTATCGGCTTGTTGGTTTAAATATTCTCCCATTAGTCAGTGGGCTTGAATCGCTGGAATATTTTGTCGCTAAAACACAACGTTCTTGTCAATGAGGGGTGCCGTTATACGCCGTCAAACGATTTATTGGTGTGTAGTTAGACCATTCCACGGCTATAGTTGATAGGTAAATTTTTTGAGATATAAATTAAATTTATTTCGGACAACAGAAATCCATATTGGTTGGTGAACACTTAAAAACTATGTTAGTAGCTTATTTCTAGAAGAGATTTTGTCTTGGCCAACATCTTGGCGATCAATGAACAATCCTCACTCTCGGCTATCGCCTTCAGCACGCTGTTGCCGCTGTCGCGCACTCTGCGTACTAGTGAGCCGGTTTTTTTGCGTAGGATAGCCTCAAAACTATCCACGTCCGCCAACGCAAACATTGCAGACGCGCTACAGAAGCGCGGCAGCCGCATCAGCGCCCTAAACGCGTTATTATATTGAACACTTAGGACACTGTAGGACTTTTTGGTGTGGTTGACCCATAAACTACTGGAGTAGAAGGACGTGCAGTAAGCTTTATACAACGTAATTTTAACTGCGTCTAAACAGCGACCAAATCTCAGCGACAAATGGGCCAGCATGTTCGCCCTGACCGATAGTACCCTACGTTCCCTTTCAATATCGTCATCATCTTTCAGACTATCAGTAATTACGTGCCCAAGATATTTAAATTGGAACACTATCCAGTGGTTCGTTATATAACATTACGGGGCCAGCCTTGTATTGTGACTTCTTGACATTGTAACATAAACCATGTGAGACGGCATAGTTTTCACAAATACCGAGTAAGGATCTAAGTGCACTGACCGAGGGAGCCAGCAGCACCATGTCATCCGCGTAGCTGATGCTATTGACGCATACGTTACCAATATGGCAACCGACATTCATACTGCTGAGCTCCCTGACCAGCGCGTTAACGTATAAATTGAAGAGCTTAGGCGAGGTCAGCCCCCCCCCCCCCCTGCCTCACCCCGCACTCTATCCTGTACGGCTCGGAGTACTCGTCCGCCCATCTCACATAGTTCACTTGGTTACCATACCAAAATTTAAGCACATCGATGTAGACCGAGACCATCAAGCTCACGCCTCAAGATGTCGTACGAGACCAGATCGAACGCTCTAGAAAGGTCAAGGAAACAGGCGTACACCGGTGTATGCCTGTCCGTGTAATACTTGACAGTATGCTTTAAATTTAGCATCGCAGTTTCTGTCGATAGACCACGCGTGAAACCATGCTGGCCATCATGGAGTGTAAGATGATTTTCTAACATCGAGCTAAGCACACTATCAAGTATTGTAGCTATTGTGGTAGCTAGTGAGATTGGTCTATAGTTCGACCTATCCGACACATCACTCGTACGGTTTTTCACAATTGGAATCACCGTGGTCCTCATCAGGTCCGCCGGCAGGTAAGATCATAGAGCGTATGACATAATGACCTCCTCAGCGTTCGTCAGTACGGCTTCCGCCGAGATCGGTCGACTGACGATCTTCTAGTGTATACTACTCATCTCTGGGGTGAAGCCATTGAGAATCATGGTGAGGCCCTCGCTCTCTCATGAAATGCTAGCAGATTAAAAAAAGAGAATAGTAACATAAGAGAATCGAATAAGATACAATAAGATTATATTTCAGACAATATAACGTATCTAAGTGCCCGCGACGACCCAATGGCAAATAAACAATTTTTATCTTTTATCCTTTATTTCTAGGGCCCATCGGTATAGCCACATTGAGGTATAGCAATTTACCATACCAAGGGTGGGACCTCCGACCTGATCCAGATGGGTAAGGCTTCGTAGGGTTTGCAAATTCTGGAATACTTTAAATAGTTACTAGATTCAGGCGTTATTTTGCGAAGTCAAATTTACATGCAATATGATATAAACTGCTTTGTGTGCTTTCGTAAAGTCAAATTTACATGCAATATGATATAAACTGCTTTGTGTGTATTAGTAAAATTTTTCTACGATAATTAGTTTGCGAAGAAATGATGCTGTTTGAAAGTGGCATTTCATCACGTGACCTGAAAACGCTTCATACTAAAAGGCCGCGGCAGATGACATCACAAACCGTGCGGCTATGAAGAAATATATGGATTTCATCTAAATATTAACTGTAACTGTTTAAGCATTCGCATTGATGCTGTCATAGTAAAACATGTTCAAAATATGGCAATGATTCAAATCAGGAACACCGTTCCTATATGAAATCTATATGTTTGTCTGTGTGTGCGTTTGTCTATGTGTGCGTTTTTTTTTCGAATATTCGAATTTTGACTTCAGATTCGGATTCAGCATAAAAAAGTAGAATAGGAATGTTCAGGATCACCGTCTATCTCTTAACCCTTCGAAACCCGAGTGGTCGTATACGACCGCGAAATGTATGGGAAAACGTATATAACGGGTTCTGACTGCTCAAGGAACATGATCAAAATGGCCGACAATTTAAAAAAAAAAATGTATTGTTATATAATTGACGAACCAGGTGTTCCTCTGGCAATGCAAGCTTGCGCATTCTCAACTGGTTTTATTATAGAAACTGTTTGATTTCTTTACGATGTTTAACACCTAAACTACAAAAAAAATGTTATTTGTTTTACTTTTTATATGATAATTGTGTGATTAAATTAATTTCATGCATATGAATTCAGATCAGTTGTCCACTACGTTGTACTCTAAAACTTGTACTCTAGAAGGGGGAAGGGGGCTGGCGGTGAAGCGTGAGTCTCCCTGTATACCGGCTACAGGGAGGATCATGCTTGCCTAGCTTAAACATTGTACTTAGTTTATTAATCACCGACGCCAAAAAGAGGGGTTTTATAAGTTTGACCGCTACGTGTGTGTGTGTCTGTGGCACCGTAGCTCTTGAACGGGTGAACCGATTTGGAATAGATTTGGATGCAGTTTATTTTTAATTTAAAAGCAGGTTTTCTAGCGGTGGTTCTTAGACATGTTTTATCAAAATCCGTTCAGCCGTTTCAAGGTCATCAGCTCTTTTGTTAGCTGCGGTAAGGATCTTAGACGCATAATGTGTAATTTACTTTACTTTCAAACATATGTGTGACCAAAAATTTGCAACACCCATGTATGCTACATACCTACGCGAGATTACGGATTTTGTTTTACTTTTATAGGGTTTCTTTGCGCCGGGGCCTTTTTAAATTTATAACTAAAGATTAAATAAATAAATATTGTCAGACAAATTACACAGCGCCATCTAGCCCCAAAGTAAGCGAAGCTTGTGTTATGGGTACTAGACAACTGATAAACATACGTAAATACATTTTTTTTTGTAAATACATACTTATTATACATAGAAAATACCCAGACCAAGACAAACAGACATGTTCATGCACACAAATGTTTGCCTTGTGTGGGAATCGAACCCACGAGCGTCGGTGTCAAAGTCGCGTCATTCACGACTGAGCCGCCGAGCTCGTCGGATTAATTGTCTTGGAGAGAGAAAATAAACTTTTATTCTTTTATATTTGTGTATGTTTAACAGAAAAGGGGTTATCATAACTGTGACAGGGGTGTGTGTGACAGTTACGTGGGTGGTTGTCGGCAACTCCGTCAGGCTGAAGTGGATCGCCAACGCGACTACTCCAGCCCTGAAGGAACACTTTGGGAAACCGTACAGCGTGAAGAAAATGATGCAAGTAAGTTTATACTCCATTCTATGCGTTTGACATATATCAATTAATAAATATTTTTTGTTTGTTGTAATACATAACGAGCAGTGGCGAAACGCGCTCTTACGTCACTTTAACAACGACGCTCGTGGGTTCGATTCCCGCACAGGACAAACACTCGGTCTGGGTGTCTTTAAGAAAGGTAGGGCGCATCAAAGCTGTCGGTCTGGAGAAGGTATACTACCCCGCAGAAACACAACAACCCTTTAGTGAGTTGTTATTTGACTGCGGTTTTCTGTGAGGGTGTGGGTGCTTCCCCAGACCGGGTGCTTTGGCGCGATCTCCTCTCTGACATTGGTATACTCTGCTAATTACCAAACAAGGTTCTGGCGACAAAGAGGTGAGTGCATCAAAGCAGCTCGTCTGAAGAAGTACTTTCTCCTCAAAGAGCTAAATAACAACTCCCTGGAGATCAACAATAAGTTGTTGAGTGATTGTTGTGTTATCAGCATGGATGCCTTCTATACTTCCTGTATTGCTAGCATGGTTCGTAAGAACTTCACGTCAGGTTGGAAGTTGTTGTTGTAATCTCTTTATTGTACAAATATACATAATAGATACATAATAAGAGAGGTAGGGCGCATCAAAGCAACCCGTCTGGGGAAGTACCTCCACCTTACAGAAATCCGCAGTCAAATAACGACTCCCTAGAGGGTTGTTGTGTTCCTGCGAGTGAGTGAGGTCATCAGTATGCCCCCGAGGAGTTGCTGTGTAAGCAGCAGAGGTGGCATCGCGCGAGTGATACTTAATATATTACAAGCGTTAATAGGCTATGGTAGCCGCTTTACATCAGGTGGCCGTATGCCTCCCCACGTTGTATATAAAAAGAAAAAGAATACAAGAAGCATGCATAATGCCTTTCGACATTGATTGAAAAATACATTACGTATGTTTATTCCTTTATTGATAATATTAATAAATTAAGTGAGTGATAGGTTTGGTATCTTCTATCAGTCGAACAACACACATGAGCAATAAATGTTATTCCTATCTTCCTCGAGATCCACTGAAATAAGTTTGACCATTTAAAATAGGCTTTTCCTGTAGAATAGGAATAAAGGATGACTATCTATCTATCTATAGCTTCACACCGAATCCCTTGCGGGGTAGGCAGAGAGGACCGAGCGCCATAAGACGCGCTCCTTACACACTTCACTCGCTTTAACACTCATAACTCTTTTCATGCACGCTCGCCGGTTTCTAGGACCCTTGACATCACATATGATAAAACACGACCAATTTGGTCATGGTAGGTTATTCTTGGTCTTCCTCGGCTCCTACATCCTTGCACATTGTATATCTGTTTCGTCATTCTTTCATCCTGCATTCTTTCTACATGTCCGAACCAACGGAGCATGCCTTTTCTTATCTTAACACCGACACTCTCTTTCAGACCTACTCTCTCTCTTACATCATCATTGAGAACGAGCGTTATGAATAAAGGGTGACAAGTTTTTTTTTTTGATTTTTGAAGATGGAGGACGGTACAGATATTTACATAGAGCGATTGCAGTCAGCTCTCAGCCCTCAGAGAAATACGGTCCGAAACGTGAAAAGTTATGCAGAGCCAATTAAATATAGCGTAATTATAGACTATTACATATTATTGGATCGATTGCTATAGGTACGAAATATACGGTGTTGAAATGAGAAGCTGAGGAGTATGTGTGGAGTGAGAATGATTGATAGAGTAAGAAATAGCACGATACGAGAACTATGTGAATTGAAAGACGATGTAGTGACAAAAATTGAAAAGGGTATGCTGCACAAAAGAGTTACGATAGAAGTGAGATACCAAGAGTGAGTGGAGATAGCGACAGGGGCCGCCCTAGACCGCCCATTTAGATCAAATAACTGATGTGCTGAAAAAGGGCGAAATCAAAAGCACCCGCAACCGAAGAGCATGCCAGAAGAGGTTGATGAATGTAGAAGAGGCGAGAGAGGTATGTTGGAATCGGTGCACCTGGCGATCCACAGTCTCTGCCTACCCCAATGGGAGACAGGCGTGATAATATGTATGTATGTGTACGCAATTTAGAATCTAAATATTTATTTATTGTTCCGAGTCGTGGCCATCATGACTGATGATCGTTGTTGGTGGTTATCATCAGGGAATGAACTCTCTCCTATCATTTATAAAAGTACTTCGTTGTAAAATTTGTGAAAGGAGGATTCCTTGATTTAGTCTGTCCATCAAGGTGGTGATCGGCCACGCGTTTTCTTGCCATCATTTACTTACAACGATAAGTCTTTCCAAACTCGTTTCTCATGATCTGGCCAAAGTAACAGAATATGCGTTGTTAAGCATTAAGCTTTTGATAGGGTTGTGCGAAAGAAACTGTGAGACATATTGCCGAGATATGGGATTGACGGTTCACTGCTACGTGGTGTGCAGTCCACTTACAAGAATTGCTCAGCATGTGTGCGGATATATGGTAGTATGTCACCCTGGTTTGATGTCAAAATTGGTATCAAACGGGGTTACATGCTATCTGCTAGGCTGTTTATTCTGCATCTCGATAGTTGACTGTAGAGAATAAAGTCAACGAATGTAGGATTACGAATGGGTGACCTAGTGGTGAACTGTCTGCTGTATGCAGACGATGCCGTGATATTAGCAGGAACACCATCTGAACTGCAAACACATGTCACAATAAGAAAGACGATTGTATGGAGAAAGGCTTACTATTGAATACGAAGAAAACAAACATAATGGTATTTGAAAGAGAAGAAACCAGAACTAATGTAAGGATTACGGTTGATGATGAAGTGTTGGAACAGGTGGATGAGATTGTGTATCTTGGACCAAATTAGTCGTGTTTTATCAGAAGGTGTTGTCAAGAGTCCTACAAGTCCTAAGAGCACGTGAACGTTAAAGAACCGAGTGAGGTGTGTAAGGATCGAGTCACGTGGCGCTCGGTTGTCTCTGCCTACCCCGCAAGAGATTTGGCGTGAAGTTATAGATAGATAGGATATTAAGGATGATGAGGCTTCTTCCCGGTGTCGCACGAATGATCCGATTGCTACCAACTTTACAGAATTACCCGCTGCGTTACTCTGAACATTCCCCGAATTTTTCATCAAAATCGTTTCAGTCGTTTTGGAGTCTATAAGGAACGTACATCGAACTTTATATATACAATTTCGAATAGGTAGAATAATATTTTTTTTATACAACTAGATTGGCAAACAAGCATGTGGCCCGCATTAGATGATAAGCAGTCACCGCAGCCTATTAACGCTCGCAAGATCACGGTGATGTTACTCGCGCGCTGCCAACCTTGTGACCTAGGGCTGTTTTGTCACAGTACCCAGTAATTTCTCTGCCATATCTCACCCTTCAAACCGGAACACACCTATATAAATATAGTTGCTTGGCGGTAGAAATAGGTGAGACAGAGGTACACACGCAGACGACTTTTGTACAAAGTCTCCCTCCGGCAAAATAAATATGACGCAGGAATGTGCAAAGGCGAATAGGAAGTCACTTCACATGATAATAATGATTTGTATAAATATTAGTAAAAATAAGACATTCTATTATAATTTGATGTTTGTACGCCATTTTAATGGCAGAATAAAACGGAACTGTCCTAATCAATACAACTCTGTAATACTTACCTTATACTGGCAAATAAACGAATTTATACATTCCAACGTATTCAAAATTCAGAACCGTAAATATGACGTACCGGTACAACCCGGATTGTTAAGGAGGTCTTCAGCTGGTTGTAATAATGATAAATGATATTGTAGATAATGAGAACGGCTTCCTGTGACTTCTTCCCGGAGTTGGACGGCCACAACCACGTGGAAGGCTCCTGCCCCAAGGAATGGGTCTGCGAGCGGCACAACTACCACGCGATGGCGTTCCTATCTAGATCGCACAATTTTCAATGGAGCAGGTAACACATTTTAAATGGAGGTAAGGGCACAGCTTGGAGGGTTCCTGTCAGTTAGTGCGATTATCAATAAACTCCTGGAGACTCACAGTGTCGTAAAGCGGGGAGTTAAGAGGGGGCATAAAGCTAAGTGGCGCCCTCAATTTGTGTTTATTAATAATATTGACCTTAAGACCAATTCCAAAAAACGCTCAATACAGGCACTGAAGAATCATATTATTGTTTTTTTGTAACATAATTTGTATTTATTATCTATGTACAAGTAACCAAAATTTTAATTATTGCTTATTGTGGCCACTTATAACAATAATCAAAATTATGACTAATAAATAAATAGATTCAGCGTTATTAATAAGAACTAAATGAGGGCGCCACTTAGCTTTAGGTATGCCCCTCTTAAAACGTGAGAGCGATACTTTCTATATTGCAAATGTTGATAGGCTAGGGTACCCATTTTATATCAGGCAGGTCGAAAATAGAAACTGATTGATTGTGTGAGGAAACTCAAGGTCGCTCAGCGTGCTATGGAAAGGGCTATGCTCGGGGTTTCTCTGCGTGATAAAATAAGAAATTTGCAGGATACACACATTGTTATAGAATCGATGAATATCTAACTGACAGAAATGTATGGAAATGATTCAGCACACGAATTAATATAACTTAAATTGTACCACTTGATATCGCTATATGTACACTCATATCATTATATTTATTGTAATACGTATAAGATGATTTGGAAAAAAAGACCTATATTTCTTCTTCGCCAATGGTCATTTGAAATGCTGGTTGATTAAAAAAGAGAAAAACTTAAAAAATTAATAAGATATAATATTGAAAACGTAAGACGTGTCTAAGTGCCCGTGAGGGTCTAAAATAAAGAATTTTAAGGGTATCCGCAGTAGAACTAAGGTATCTAACATAGCTCAAAGGATAAGCAAGCTGCAGTAGCGGTGCGCCACATAGTTCGTAGAACCGAGAACCGCTGGGGAATAAAGGTTCTGGAATGTCGTCCCCGTACTGGTACACGCAGTGTGGGACGACCCCCCACTAGATGGAGCGACGACCTCAAGAGGTATGCAGGGAGTCGATGGATGCACAGGTGGAACAGGATCGAGACGAATTGCTCTGAGGCCTGAGAGGTGAGGCCTATGTTCAGCAGTGGACGAGTACAGGCTGAGATGATGATGAACTGATTGCGGAGGGCGTGTACTTTTATTTCCACCAAAATGTCTTTCAAGAAAGACTTTGTTTTCAGATGGAATACAGCTGCAGGCAGTCGAACTATCATTATGCAAATGAGAGAAGCGATTGACAAAAAAAGAGAGGTACCTATATTGATGATAACCAAACTAAATAGGTACATACCTCTTTGGGTTGGAAAGTAGGTATTGTACATAAAGAAAATAAACATATGGAGAACCATATACATAAAAATTCTGAGGAGCTCGATGGCGAAACGCGCTGTTAGGTTACTTTGGCACCAATGCTCGTGGGTTCGATTCCCACACACGACAAACATTTGTGTGCATGAACATGTCTGTCTTGGTCTGGTGAAGTACCTCTACCTCACAGAAAACCCGCAGCCAAATAACAACTCTCTGGAGGGTTTTTGTGTTCCTGCGTGTGAAGGAGGTCGCCAGTAAGCTCCTATGGAGTTGCTGTGTTAGCAGCAGATACTCAATGTATTGCAAGCGTTTATCGGCTACGATAACCGATTTACATCAGGTTGGCTGATGCTTGTATGACTCCTGACGTTGTATAAAAAAGAACCGATGAGACGATTTTGCATAGTAACTGAACTCACCGATACGGATCGAGGGTACAGTGTTCTACTTTTGCTAGAGCGGGAACTAGCACTTATTGGCTAGTTCCCGGATCAACTTCGCGTCACTTATCGGCGTATTGGTTAAAATATCTTCCATTTTTTTTTACAACGTCCGGTGTCATGCAAGCATACGGTCCGCCTGATGTGAAGCAGATACCGTAGCCTATTAACGCATGCAATATATTGAGTATCACTCGCGCGATGCCTCCTCTGCTGCTTACACAGCAACTCCTTAGGAGCTTACTGGTGACCTCACTCACACGCAGGAACACTACAACCCTCTAGGGAGTTGTTATTTTGCTGCGGTCTTCTGTGAGGGTGGAGGTACTTCCCCAGACGGGATGCTTTGATGCGCCCTACCTCTCTTAAAACATCCAGACCAAGATAAACAGACATGTTTGCCTTGTGTGGGAATCGAACCCCCGAGTGTTGGTGTCAATTCAATTCGAATGTCGATTGAAAACAACGTTGGGGTATACAAGCATACGGCCCACCTGATGTAAAGCGGTTACCGTACCGCCTATGAACACTTGCAATACATTAAGTACTACTCGCGCGATTCTACCTTTGCTGCTACCAGAACTCCTTAGGGGCTTACCGCTGACCTCACACACGCGCAGGTACTCAACTCTATATATAGGGAGTTGTTATTTTGCTGCGGTTTTCTGTGTGGTGGAGGTACATCCCCTGACGCCTGCTTGGACGCCCCTTACTACTCTTAAAAACACCCAGACCAAGACAAACAGACACGTACATGCACACAAATGTTTGTTCTGTGTGGGAATAGAACTCACGAGCGTTGGAGTCAAAGTAACAGCGCAAAT
Source organism: Pyralis farinalis (assembly GCA_947507595.1). Lineage (NCBI taxonomy): Eukaryota > Metazoa > Arthropoda > Insecta > Lepidoptera > Pyralidae > Pyralis > Pyralis farinalis. The sequence goes on from OX382263.1 coordinate 9,344,410, forward strand.
ACATACCTAGGTATTATCCTCTTAGCTCAAGCTTCAAATAACTACTAATTACTTAGTATTGTCTTAGGTTTTCGCGATTGTTACACATTGAATTAAACAATTTTGAACGGAAGTATCGCGTGTTTTATTTATTTTGTTGAACCTGACGTTTCGAACGCTTTGCAGCGTCCGTGGTCGCAGGAAGACTAAGGTGATATTTGTCTTACATTAGTTAGTCAATTATTACATCTACCGACATGGATGGATTAATTATATATGTTCAGAGACAACAGAGAGACAATAGAGATCTACTAAAAAACGTTCGGACACTGTGAGCGATTATTGTGTGAATCGGAACATATATAATTAATCCATCCATGTCGGTAGATGTAATAATTGAATACCTAACTAATGTAAGACAAATATCACCTTAGTCTTCCTGCGACCACGGACGCTGCAAAGCGTTCGAAACGTCAGGTTCAACAAAATAAATAAAACACGCGATACTTCCGTTCAAAATTATTTAATTCAATACTAATTACTTCCCAGGCAAAACTTCAATTGCTGTGCGCGACTCCGCAAAGAGCGACTATCCTTAAATGCAACGAACTAGCTCAGGAGTACGACGCTACACCTATGAAGGGCTTAGGGGTGAGTGAGTATTCTGTAGCATACCTCAAACGCTTCGTATGCAGTCTGACTTGACTGTTATACAAGTCTCGAGTCAGACCCAGGCCTTTATAAGACCCAGGTCCGGCCTCCTCACATGGAATACTGTTGACATCTTTGGGCCGGCGCGCCGCAATATTTGCTTACTCCATTTGATCGCATACAACGTAGAGCATTTAGAATCGTCGGCGACCCAGTGATCTCCGTTCGACTGGACTCGCTTTGTACACGAAGAGGCGTTGCTTCTTTGTGTACTGTACAAATTGTATCATGGGGAGTGTTCGGAGGAACTGTTCAACTTAATACCAGCCGCTGAGTTCCACTATCGTACCACTCGCCACAAACTTAAATTTCACCCTAACCATCTTGATGAGTGGCAATCCACTACAGTACGCTTTTTAAGACATTTTTTACCACGTACACTGTAAATTGTGGAATCAACTACCCTCAGCAGTATTGCCGAACAAATACGATATGGCTGTCTTCAAGAAAAGAGCCTATGTTTCTCTAAAAATGCTGGCAACGGATCAGTGACCCTTTGGTGTTGCTGATGTCTATGAGCGGTGGTGACCACATACCATGCTCGTTTGCCCCCCTCTAATATAAAAAAAAGACCGCACGTAGAGTACTGTTGTCATCAATATGCAGGAGGACCTGAATACCAGTTGGGATCATAACTCGATGCAAAGGCTAGATGTGAGAATTATCGACGATCCTAAATTCACACACTGTATTGAGCCCTTGAGTGGAAGAAGTTATTGCCTTGGCTTCTTCCCGCGCTTTTGACGAGTGACATTTTTGTTTTACTTGAAATTTTTACAATTCAGTATAAAATTAGTTTTGTGTGACAATTTTGATAGTATTTTGTAACATAAGTGCTAGTGAAATTATACAGTAATGAAAATACTCAAATATAACACGTTTATGCACTTGTTGGAAGACGTGAATAAGTTCATCGAGAAAACCTCGTAAAATCACTATCGTTTTACGGGTGGTATTTAAATTGGGTTGATTGGGTCTAGGTACCCTTCCCAAGTATTTTTTCAGCACAGTTCCTGAAGCTGGAACATAGAATTAAGATTTTCAAATGGTTCTAAAACTCGAGACTTTGACACTGGCATAAAGTAGCAACACTATTGCCATACATATTAAAAAAAAAAAAGTTATTGCCTTGTACAATGGATTATGTTCCGACATGTTCGATATAATGGCAAAAGCCTCGTCTTACAATTACACCGCTTGCTGACCGATACAAACAGCTTTAGTTACGCAAATGTTTATCCTGTACGGGAATCGAACCCACGAGCCTAGATCTTAGTCCGTAGGTACCTATAATAGTGATGTATACATATGTTATGTTTACCGACCCTGGAACTGCTGGGGAAGTACTTTCACATTACAGAAAGCCGTAGCCAAATAACAACTCCCCGGAGAGTTATTTTGTTCCTGCGAGTAGTGAAGTGGTTACCAACGCTCGGGGGTTCTATTCCCACACAAACATTTGTGTACATGAACATGTCTTGTTTGTATTGGTCTGGATGTTTTGGGAGTAAGCCCGTCTGGGGAAATACCTCCACGTCACAGAAAGCCAACCTCCCCGGAGAATTGTGCTCCTGCGAGTGAGTGAGTTACCAGGGATCTCCTGAGGAGTTGCTGTGTCAGCAGCAGGGATCACGGCGCGCAAACGATACTTCCTGTACTACAAGCGTTCTTAGGCTATGCTAACCACTTCACATTCAGGTGAACCTTCTGTTTGTATCCTTCCTAACGTTATATAAATTTTGACTAGCTCTGGCGCAGTGGTTAATAACGCTACTTGTACACCAACGCTAGTGGATTCGATTCCCACAAAGAACAAACATTTGTGTGCATTAACATTTGTTTGTCTTGGTCTGAATGTTTTTAAGAGAGGTAGGATGCGTCAAAGCTGCACAAAATCTGAAGAATTACCTCCACCTCGCAGAAAACTGTAAATAATTCCCTGGATGATTGTTTTATTCCTACGTGTGAGTGAGTTCACCAGTAAGCTGCTGTGTTAGCAGCAGAGGTGGCATCGCACGAGCGATAGTTAATATTGCAGTATATCGTGTACAGAGGTAACCGTGTTTTATCAGGTGATGTCAGGAGCCTAAAAGGAACTGGCGAGCTTGAGCATGAAAAGGGCTATGAATGTGAAAGAAGCGAGTGAAGTGTGTAAGGACCGCGTCTTATGGCGCTCAGTTCTCTCTGACTACCCCACAGCGGACCTGGCGTGAAGATATACATACATACAGGTAACCGCTTTATATCAGGTGGGCCGTATGCTTGTATAACTCTCGACGTGTAAAAGTAATTTTTTTTGCATTTTTTTATTCAGTTCTACCCCGACCTGTTCACCCTGAATATGTCATACGGCTCCATGGATGCGCGTCGGCACACCTTCCAGATGAAGTACCGCCTCGTGGAGACAGTCTTCGAAATGTTGCAGGAGTTGAAGGTGTCCAGCTACTCATGAATTACTATTTAAATGTATTACAGGGAGACATTGGGACTGATACATCTTTTTATTATGTTGTACCTATGACGTTTTGTACTCAACGTAAAGTGATAGAAAGTGATAGCCATAAAGATAAAAATTCTTTATTTCCTATTGGGCCTTCGCAGGCACTTAGTTTAGCACTTACATTTATTAAAATGAAATTTCGTTGTATTTCTCATAATATTCGTCCTTCTTTTTGAATTTTCCATCTTTTCGAAATTTGCGAAGAAAGAAATTGGCGAAGAAGAAATGCCGATAAGTATCATTACCAATGTAGGTGTTTTTCAATTGACGTTACAATAAATCTGTGTGAGTTTAACAATACAATACTAATGATGATGTATACTGAAAAAATAATAATAAAAAAATAAGCATGTGCTGAATAATTTCCAAACATCTTTGTCATTCGGATATTCATCGATTCTATAATAAGCCCTTTTACAAAGAGTATTTTTGATGTGCCTTTTGAAAACATTGTCAGGATAGCATAGAACTGTTTCAGGCAATTTATATTAGAGTCGAATAAATTTTACAGTCTTCGTCAACGAAAGATTTACCAGTCTCAGCAAGCCAATGGGTATGAAATATCGGTAGCTTATGAAAGCTTGCTATACAGAAAAACCATACAGATGTAGCACGAAGCAGACACGATACCTATTAGCAGATTACCCTAGGAGAACGATGGCATTTGAGGGGCTTCGTCAGAAAATGTACCCTAGTAGCAAAATGTCCCTTTCTTAAAATATCTAATTTCTTCTCTTCGCAAAATTACCATTTCGCAAATAGACATATGTCTCCTAACAGCAAAATAACCCTTTCACAATTACTAATAGTTAATTGTTGGCTTTATAATTATTATTTTTCTCTTACTTATATGCGTATTTACTAAGAAAACTTGTTTTGTTTATTTGATTAATAATACAAGTTTATACAATACCCATTTTTTTTGTGTACAATAATTATGAACAAGTAACGATACTTGTAGTGATAAGAAAATTAATAAACCCCAACACATATCTGCTATGGCTAATGGAAATTTTGCGAAAAGGCCATTTTGCTACCAGGGGACAATTGCGCAAGGGACATTTTACGAAAGGAACATGTTGCGAAAGGGACATTCTGCGTTGGTTCGTACAAGTCGAAAAAATGCAGGAAGAAAGAATTACGAAACAGATATAACAGAGAAAGTAAAAGGATGTAGGAGTCGAGGAAGGCCAAGCCTTGTTTAGCTACCAAGAACAAATTCATCGTGTTTTATCAGAAGGTGATGTCAGGAGCCTTAGAAACCGGCGAGCGTGCATGAGAAGAGCAATGAATGTTCAAGAAGCAAGTGAGGTGTGCAGGGATCGAGTCATGTGGCGTTCGGTGCTCTACGCCTACCCCATAATAAGGGATTTGACGTGAAGTTATAGATAGGCAGATAATAAAATATACTCGTAGACAAACCCGATGTGTGCAGGTTGTTTGTTTATTAGATTCTACTTTCTATGTTAAATGTGTACAAGATTATAATAAACTCGTCATGTACCTACACAGAACGTGTTTGAGTTTATTGTAGATCAGAGCTGTCCAAAGCGCGGCACGCCTAATATGTATGCGGCCCGCGACATGTTTCTAATCTACCATCGACGCTTTGATATTTTTTTGTGAAATTTTATTTTTAATTTCAATGGTGTCCCAAATTTAAATAGTTTATTGCACTTCCCATTAATTTACTTAATAGACGACATTAAAAAAAATTCTTCGTGTGGTAACACTTTTCTACTACTCACTATTAATCGGGGAAATCCCGAACTGTGTTCAGTAGTCGTAGTCTTTCATTTGTCGTTCGATGTGAGAGCTATCGCCTGGAGGTTTGAGTGTTGTTGTTTTATGTTGCACATACAATTTTTAACTAAAATAACAAACATGTCTGCGAAAAAGCGAAAAGTAACAGATGAAAATCGTGCATTTAATGAAAAATAGTTATTGGACTAAGAAAAAATATGGTGCCCGAGTATAAGAAAAAAATAATTCATCAAACAAGTATTTTTTCTGAAGTAATTTCTGTCAGGGAACAAAGTTTGGCTGCTTCATATCAGATTTCGTTGCAATTCACCAAAGCAAAAAAGCCGTTTTAGTTCGGGAGCTCGCAGCAAAATTGGACAATGATTTTGCAGAAATTGGCGTTTTGATATAAGTTAGATTACTATAATTAGAACCGATTAAGGCTATTGGCCACTTATAGTCTATTTAACTTTAAGTTTAATGAAAGTTTGAACTAGTCGATTTTTTTACTATAACAAAAGTGATCTTGTAGAGGAGGATGGCGCTTGGTATATATGCAAATTATATTGTCCCCAATATAATTCCTGACCGTCATCGTCTTTGGCGGCATTTCATCGTTAAAATGAAATGCCGCTAAAAACTGAAGTTAAACGTCGAAAAAAAGTCAAATCGCCAGTATACCAAACCCCATCCTCTGCAACATCACTTTGCCTTGGTTACTCGGGCCGACATTTTTAAAAATTCATAAAAATCAAACCTATCCTCTAAATGAGATGGCGGTCAGGAATTATATTGAAGACAATATAATTTGCATATATACCAAGCGCCATCCTCTGCAAGATCACTTTTGTTATAGTAAAAAAATCGACAAATTCAAATTTTCATTAAACTTAAAAGTTAAATAGGCTATAACTGGCCAATAGCCTTAATCGGTTCTAATTATAGTAATCTAACTTATATTTTGATATAAGTTAGATTACTATAATTAGAACCGATTTAGACGCCATTATCTGCAAAATCATTGTCCAATTTTGCTGCGAGTTCCCGAACTATTTAGCGATGAAACTTTTATAAAAAAAATGCGCAGTTGCTATGGCTCTTCATATGGCGTTTCATGCAGCCGAAACTAGCTGAAAATTTTGAATCGATACCATTATCTCACCAAACAGTGGCGTGCCGTATAGACGACATGGGAGATTCGATAGCTTTGGACGTAAGTACTGACCAAACTGATATCAGTCAGTTATTAAGTTTTATCCGTTACGTGTCAAAGGACTTCACAATTACTGAGTAAATGTTCAATTGAATAACATTACATAGTACAACTAAAGGCACAGACATCTATGCAGCTGTCAATAAAACTATTGTAGATTACGGAGGGTTCGCAAAATGTACTTGCATTGCAACTGATGTTACAAAAACTATGACAGGGTCAGTGACAGGATTCGCGGGACAAACTGGTATTGAATGCCCGTTAATTCACTGCATCATACACCAAGAGGCCTTATGTGGAAAATCTTTGCTCCAAACAGACGCCATGAAAGTTGTTGTTAGAACAACAAATCTTGTAAGAGGTGGAAACAAAGCTTTGACTCATAGAAAATTTACAGTATAGGGCTCTTCAAGAAATCCGTGAAGAGGTATATACACGGTCGTTACGCATGTTGCAAATAACCATAGGCTACGGTAACTGCTTACTATCAGACAGGCCGTACGCTTGTTTTCCACCTTAGTGGCATAAAAAATATAAGTTTCATATGTGTTTTGACTACTAATGATATATATTCAGCCAACAGTATACTTTAATGTTGTCACGCTCGAAAGGGGATTTATGTAAATCGCACAAATGAGAGGTCTAATGACACTTCCTAGCGGGACGCCGAGATTAATTTTCATTAAAGTTCGACTTAAATTTCTTGATTGTATTTCTATCATCAATTGAGTTATTTCAGCCTGTTCTGAAGGTGACTTTATCAAGTTTAAAGCTGTACCTCTAACCTCACTTCGGGTTTCGACAATAGTTTGCTATGACATACGAGATCAAATGTTTTTGACACGTCAAAAAAAGGACTATCGTATAAACTCCTTTTCGTACAACTTCGTTAGGCGTACAAGCATACGGCGTACCTTCTGTAAAGCGGTTACAGTAGCCTATAAACGCTTGCAATACAAAGTAACATACGCGCAATGTCACCTATAGTGCTAACACAGCAACCCCTAAGGTTACTGGAGACCTCACTCACACTCAGGAACACAACCCGCTAGGGAGTTGTTATTTGACTGCAATTTTCTATGAGGTGGAGGTCCTTCCCCAGACGGGCTGCTTTGATGCGCCCTCCTCTTCTCTTATAAAACCCAGACCAAGACAAATAGACATGTTGTTGCACAATGTTTGTCCTGTGTGGGAATCGAATCCACGAGCGTTGGTGTCAGTCGCGTAACGGCGCGTTTACCACTGCGCCACCGAGCTAGCTGCCATATCTGCATCTTTATACATAATACGCAATTTTCTACCGAGAGAAAGTAAACGCACGCATTCGTGAGGAAGAGAGGATTGTAAATAACAATATATAGTCATTAATAAAAACACATATTACTATAAACAAATTCTATTTATTTTACGGATAAAAAAACTAAAAACTATTAATAGTAAAAAAAACTCCTTCCGCTATGAAACTGAAATAAAGTTATTATACAAAAAATATGTTAACAACTCCCATACATGTATGGGGCATGTAAGATTGCGGCAGTTTTCACTGTTATGTACATTTTCTAAACTAGGTACTGCACTGTTTCATATGTTTGATGGTTTCGTACACAAAGAAAACACCTAAACTGCCAAATTTCTTTAGGATTATTATATATTACACTTCGTTTGAGCATCATAAAAGTACTTTAACGAAATTTGAATTTAAAAGCTTCGAATTTTCTAGTATGAGCTTCAAAGAATCCACTTTATTTCTGTTAAGTTGGTACGAATATTTCTTTGGGATACTAAATACTTTGTTGATAGTTTTGATATTGACAAGATATTTTTTTTTTATACAACGTCGGGTGGCGTACACACATGCAGCCCATCTGATGTTAAGCGATTACCGTGAAACGGGTGCGAATGTTACTACTTTACGTATGAAACGACTCTAACCGTAATAGATTAAATTTTCTATTTAGATAACGTTTCCCTATTTATCTATATAGATGTCTTTCCTGAAGACTTGAAGACATAAATACATAAAAACGCCGAGCACAGCTCGGTCGTCCAAGAACGTACAAAAATTAAATAAAAGAAGACGAACGCCTGTCTATGCCTTTTTGAAGTCACCGAACTATTAATAAAATTTAAAGCGGAAATCTCAGTAATGGTATGCAACGATACTACTTAGTCTTCGCGTACTCCTAGAAGCCCGTGGAATCCCATGGGTTTTGCTTACGTTTTCCCCCCTCGGCTGGTAAGATCGTATCGTGATTTTGAACAGCCTTCCTCAACAATAGGACTATCAAATGTAAAAAAAAAACAAACCTTACTTACTGGTGGTTCCAGCGATTAGCTTTATATATTAGTATAGATTCTTCTGTACGTGTGTGTGACTGAATAATTTCTAAATGGTTTTGATTTACCATTGGACCCGGTAGTATTGCTGCAATTGGATTATAGGATTTTTATCAGTCTGTTTTGTTTGTTTTAATATAAAAATATCTGAATACGTTTCTACCAACCTAACTTTATTTGTTACAAATCTATTCAAAATTATTACTAAATTGATTTTTGCAACATCTAATTCCATTTTTAATACAAAAACATTTGATTCGGTATAAATTTAACGTACAAAAACCATCAAAAATACGAGTCTAACGATCAGTGTTGCCATAAAATGTATATATATATGACTATATATTACATAAGCTACCAAAATCACATAACTTAAAAACAAATGTAGCAATGTGATTCGCGACACTGAGGAGTGACTTTTCCACAGATAAAACAAACGAGATCGTAGGAACGTTTCTTTTTATAATTTAACAAATATCCGATCACAGTCAATGGTTACAAAAAAAAAATACAATTTCGAAAAATCACTCCTCAGTCTAATTTAAATAATGAAAACTTATATTAAAATGTTTGTCCAAGGATTTTATGGATTTAAAACATATACCTCCATCTTAAAATACCATGGATATTTTTATTTGTATACACTAACTTCAATTAAAAGCATTGTTTATTTTAAATTAATTAAGCTACTAACTAAATGGATAAACTTTTTTTTGTATTATCTGCTCTTATTTATTTACAAAGATAAATGAATGATTAAATAAAATCTATTTACTGATTCAGTGTTGTCAGGTACTGATAAATATTTGTGTTAAGTCGTATTTTTAGTCGTGTACCTGGCAACAATGTTAAGGCGAGACTAAGTGCAATATTTTTTGGACTTTTCAAAAAGTTAAAAAGATTCTTGCAAAAGCTGACAATGTATGTTGTTGAGAATGAAATTTACAGTTAACTATTGCAGACTATCACGTTTATAATGGCGACAGTGAGACTATTAATTAACGCTGCACAGGAAAAGCAATTTGAGTTTTTAAAAAAGTTACGGTCGTTTTTCGGAAAGCCTGGCAACGCCATAGCGTTTTAGTGAGAAGGAATTTAACATTCGTTACAATTAACTATTACGAACTTACACGTATTACAATAGCGACAGTGAGCCCCATCTCTCTGGCGCCCAACTGCAAAAAGTAAGACATTCCTCGCAAAATCTAGTCACGCACGTTACTAATAGATATTTAACACTTTGAATTAACTATCATGTATTTTAATGCTTTACAATGACAACAGTACAAATAGACTTTTTTTAAAGTAGCAGTCTTTCTCGCAAAACCTGGTAACGCCATAGCATGTTAGTCAGAAGGAAATTAAGCACATTTTTATTTAACTGTTACGAACTGCCACGCTTTATAATGGCGTCAGTGAGAGACCCTGTCATTGGCGCCCAACTGGCACAACAGTTGATACCCGTCTTCCACAGTAAAGAGCAGTGTGGATTGTTCGTGGGAAAGTGCAATATATAATCGCACGTTTCTGTAACTTCAATGGTTACAGAAACGTGCGATACATGACTGCTCACGCGTAAGAATGCCAATACTATGTTATGATTCACACGCAACGGTAAAGGGAAGCAAGAGGGTGACAGCTGAGATCATCGGGTTAGCTAGCGAAGTTCACAGCATCAGGGTGGCTTAGCTCACGGTATCGCTTGCAATTAAACAGGACTTCTTTTCTCGGGTCCTCAAAGGTTAGAGTAAGACTAAGTGCCGCACTAAACTGAACCTAAAGGCAAGAGTCGTATTACAATAACATATACAGTGCCACCAGTTCATAAACACAATACTCATAATTTCAGTTTACGACACTGAATAACTTTGCTAAAGAAGTGTGTTAACTATAAACATAGCTCAGCTGACCACTTTGTATGGAACGTGGAATATTCATTTTATACCCTAGTATTTTATCCATTCAACACACATTTTCTGTACAAAATTATTCAGATTTACTAGTTTTACAAGCTGCAGCCACGACGATAGCACTTATGAACTATCCTACATCAAATACCACCAACAAATTCCTGTTAATACTCTCATTATGTAATACATATGAAGCATTTATACATTTCATACAATGATATAACATTTTTGAAAAGTCCGCAAAACGTAAAATAGTCGCATGTGCCACACAACGTCACATCAAGTTATACACCTATAAGTCTTGTATCGTTGTAGTAAAGGTGAGTTTTGAACGGTTTTGTATACCTACCTTGATCTGTCGCTATGTGGACACAATATTGCTATCAATCAGACTTATATACTTTAAAAGCATTAAAATTTGTATGTCATTCTATGCTTAACTAATATCAGAATGACAACGAAAATTAGAAAACTATATATGAGCAATCGAAATCGATGTGGGTATTCCCATTAGTAACAGGGAATATTTATATTGACGGGAATACATGCGATGTATTTACCGTATTCCTTATTAATAGCACTTCCGAAATTAAGTTTATTTTATCAATTTTGATAGTTATTCTTTGACACGGATAGACTAAGAAAATAAGTTTCGATATTCCCATGGGAAAAATCATGTTATTAGTGGGAATACCCCGATGATATTTTAAAATGTGATGAGTTTACGTATTAATTTCTGTTCACGCTTGGACAATAAACTACGCATTTCGTGACACATAAGTATCGTGGGATACAGTTGTGTATACATGGAGTTTTAAAGACAGAAGCGGCTTACCAAAACCATGGGTCGTTCTGGAAATGAGTATACATTTTGTTCAGTCTGCCAGCACTGCAAGGGACTTTGCGTGAATATATAAATAAATATAAAGATGATTTCGACGAGCTCGGTGGTGGAATGGCTAGTGATGGCTACTTTAGCATCAAAACTCGTGGGTTCGATTCCCGCACAAAGCAAATATGTGTGTGCATGAACATATCTGTTTGTCTTGGCCTAAGTGTTTTCTATGTAATGTTTATCAGTTGTCTAGTAGCCATAAAGATTTGCCTAGTTTGAGACCAGATGGCGCTGTGTAATTTGTCAAAAAATATTAATCTAGTAGCGTCATTTGGCGCGTCAAGTGGCCTGTGGATTCCAAAAAGTAAAAAAAACTCACTTTTTTGGAAATACAAACTTGTGTAGTGCGTATTTACTAAAGTCAAAACAAACAGGCATATTATTGTACACAAATGTTACTTTTATGCGGAAATCGGACCCGTTGGTGTTAAAATAACATTGTCAACCAGTCGACCACAAGGCTCGTTTCGCTTAATATGCGTTTAATATAATATTAAGTCATCTAAATCCATTTTAAGGTAACTGTGGTATTTTACAATTTAATGTAAATACGTGTCAGTAACAATGCGCTTTAGAAAACGCTTAAAATAACATACATTTCCTCCAACACCGCCTTCGCCAATGGGCTTTGGACAGAGACCAACCAACATAGAGATCATTGGATAGAAAAAAAACGGTGTGGATGTGACGTGGACGTGTGTGACATCTTCGTAACGGATAAACGGAAGTAAGTTTTACTAAAAGGATATTATATGATGCAGCGATAAAATCTCAAAATGGGGGCACTTTCCCTCCCGCCACGCGCGAAGCGTCAGTCTCACTCAACGTAACGAATTCATTGATATTTTAGCTATCAAGTAGTGTAATTAAAATTTTGATGTAAACGATAGATATGTAGCTACAACATATCAAACTGTATCCCCCGATATTATTATTGTCAGTTTTCTGAATTGTGACGTCAAAAGAAAATTCCATGGCTATTAATAAAAAAAAAGAAATAATATTTTTTCCCCCCAATATTGTTTCCCTGAAATTACTTGGTATTGTCCGGTAGACTAATATAATTTGCCCATGAACACATCATCCATCCCTCAAGCTGAAACACGACTATGTAAAACTTTTCATTCGCAATGCACTATTTTTTCATATTCCCCGAATTTCCATTAAAAATTACCTTTGAAAATTTATTAGGTATCTGTAATTCGATACTACATCGAAGATATTTCCCATAAACGACTACCCATATCAATCCACAGCCACAGTCCCAAGGTTTCGGAACTTACAATTTTGTACGGAGGTAATGGAACCTTCTTACAGAACTGCAAAATCCGACGTAAGACGACCGCTACCCAAACACAGGATTATGATACGAGAATATTACATATTTCCAAGGCTGGAAAGGTATTGTTCACTGTTGGTACAATTGGAAAATGTCTAATTGAGAGTGAGGAAAGGGAAGTGCTCGTAGATAATTTAGCATAAATCCAATAATTAAATTATAATCATTAAAACGGTGGCAAAAAATTCCATTTAAAAAGAGGGCCTGCCTATTCATCTGCTTTGAATATGTCTTATGAAAGGTTACTTATTATCATTAAATGAAATTAGCTGAACTGTACTAAAGTGTGAAGAAGCTCTTTTACTGTTCATATTATCAATTTGTATCCGCAATATTAGATCTTAACTTAAAAAGGCATAAGGAACTTCTGGCACGGCTTGTACCCTGAACGGTACAAATTAAAGGTACTAACAATCCAGTGTTCAAAGGTCACTTTGGATTAATATCCGTAATAGTACCCTCACTTTGTACTAACAATATTCGATTATCCTTATTTATAATTACACAAGAACGTTCTAGTTCACTTCAACCCTTGAGGGTACAAGTGAACTAGAACGTAGTTCACTTATACCCTAGATAGAGGGTTCAAAGTCAGGGTACTAGCGATCCAAAGCATGCTGTAAAGTTGATGTTGATCTTTTTTCGTGACATCTGCGTTATCGCAGTGTGAATTTATTTTGTGTCAAACTTAAACAAATTAGGTGAAATGAAAGTTGAATTCCTGCCGCAACTATTTATTCGACATCGATTGCTCATATGAAAATAATAAAATTACACAATAATATACAATGCCCACTATTTTACATAACAGATATACATTTTATATGCGAGAACAATGCCTAATTTCGCCATCATATAATTTAAATCAACAATTTCCGGCAGCCATCTTGATTTATATTTTTTTTTACAAAATGGCGTGATTTACTAATCGTGTATTCGCTGAAGTATTTTAAACAGATATTGCACTTCTGCGGATTAAATATTTAATTTTATGTTACAAATAAACTCTTTGTGCTGGCTTTTACATTTCGGATTGTGTTTGCAATAAAAAACAATAAGGCAATAGGAAAGCTTGCCGACTTCACTGTTTTTTGTTTCTACTTTTTTTATCACCTCGGAATGAAAAATTCTCCAAAATATTCTCAACTCAGGAAGAAACGCGTGGATGGTGAGTGAAACGTCTAGAAGGATGAGGTTTCTCAATGTCATCCTCAAATAGTGGGTGCCCTGAACATCATTGGCGATATAGGTGCACAACCTTCGATGGCTAAGTCATTGTAAACAATGGGTGAAAACTGAAATGTTAGGAAAACATATCTAGGTTCTCCTTCCTTTGAGAGTGTAGAGATTGAGATATTCCCCGACAATCAAAGACAACCTGTGCAATCTTCAATTTCACAATCTGAGCTAGCTACTGACAAGGTGTCGCGCAATGTGTAAGAAAAATGGCATCGTATTGCATTCATATCATATGGTTTTATCAATTTATTTCTACATATACATATGTAGATATACATTAAAACAATTACCATTTTAATTCCTGAATTGTTATTAGTCCACATAGTAAAAATTAATATGTTTTCTTTAGAAATTCCCTACCTCGCATATTAAAATATTAAGTTTTTCGCTTTGTACTATTATTTTTTATTGCAAACAATTATTACATTAGCCACATGATTGTATCAGATAGTTTGATATTCAAACTCCTTAGAGTTCTAAGCAAAACCAAAAGACGTATGTAAGGGTCGCCAATGGCCCCTAGTATAATACCTTGTAAAAGGAGGCTAGACCATTATTTGGTGCCGTGACCAGGATCATTACGTAATTTTAATGTAATAATAAAAACCATGCACCCGAAAGCAATCAAGTCACCGACCTTTCAAACTCAACTTTCGCTTGCCCGTCAAAATTCGAACTCAGGTCATATGACATAATCTTATTAAATATTCCCATTCAACAGAATGGGTATATTTAATAAGTTGCCCGAAAGCAATAGATTTTTGATTCGTTTCAACTACTGCGTGATTATACCAGCTAACAATCATAACGCCTTGTTTTATTTAAATCGTCAAAACGTGTAATAAAATAAAATAAAAAATCAAGAAGTCATTTTTGTTTGTTGCAATATAGTTCAATTAGGGTTTTTCTTATAACAAAATTTACATAAAATATTTCGAACATAACTCATAATTAATGATGTAAGATTTAAAAAGAAAAGAAAGCGATATATGGATAATTCAAATATTAACATAACCAACTGCATACGTCTGCTGGACAAACAAATGTAAACTCAGATAGTAATTTAAAAAGTAATCAAGCCGGCTATAATCCAACACGTTTTGAAGTAAAACATGTATTTTTCTAAAACCACTAAGACCTCCAATAAGACCTCGTTCACACCATACCTATACCGCCGATTGTGAGATGCGTTACGTATTTTACTGCTTTTATATTCATAATGAACTGTGTGGCAGTAGTCTTTCGTCGACTGATTATTGCACTACAACACTACGCGCAGCTAATGAATGATAATTTTTCAAATTATATTAAAGTATCTAATGTAATTTATTACTTTTATTTTAGTACACGATTTCTAGTAAATAAGTTGTTTTTTTTTTATTTTTGACAGTATTGCACATCTATTATCAGTTGTTGTAAACGAAAATGCTGTCTGAGATTACATACACATATAAGGCAAGCTCACAGTCTGTGGCTGACAATACATTTGGTGTGAATGCAGCCTTTTTATATGGGTTATTAAAAAAACCTTTTTTTTTCTCCAACGATGTGATTATGGCCACACGTTTACATTTTTTTATAATTACCTGTTAAATGAGACCTAGATCGGATCCAACTATATATATTACAAACGCATATATATGTAAAAAAAACATAACTCTGCTGCAGTCCGGTAAAACGGTTTAAATGTTGTTTTAGCCGCTAATCTAGGAACGAATATGATCGCGACATACATAGGACAATCAGTGAAACGGAACATTTTAATTTATACACACAAAGATTGCAGT
Source organism: Pyralis farinalis (assembly GCA_947507595.1). Classification (NCBI taxonomy): domain Eukaryota; kingdom Metazoa; phylum Arthropoda; class Insecta; order Lepidoptera; family Pyralidae; genus Pyralis; species Pyralis farinalis. Next base: position 9,360,063 of record OX382263.1, read on the forward strand.
TTCTGATTTATTCAGTCGATAAAAAACATTGGTCAACCATAGACCAACCGTTGACCAACCATATCCACGGTTGGTAAACCATTGACGACCAACCATATCTACATGTCGTATGAATGAAATTTACATTTTTTTCTATTAGCATAGACAAAAAATATATTACAAATCGATCATTCGAATCAAACTTTAAATCGATTGATTTAATATTTTACACAATAACCTTCGCCTTGCGTCAATCGTCGGCTTACTCAAACATTTTCAACCGAACATTGGACCAACCAACATCAACACAGATGTTTGACCAACTGTTCGGATACGTCAGCTTTAGACAAGTCAGCAAATTCGGCAGCTGTTCTACCTCGCTGCAGAATTTCAATAGTGCTCCTAGATTCTAACTGTCGCATGTGAAACATTAGTTTCGTTTCGGATATTGGATGTATAGGTTTTGCGACTGTCAAATTAGTGTTTTTGAGGGACCTCGCCAGTGTTTTCAAGAATTTAGACCATTGTCTTTCGTTGGCGGTTGCTTCTGGGGTATTGACGAGTAGAGACGCCTTTTCTAGCAGTGCGCATACGCAGCTTAATGTGAACTGTGGAAAAACACTATTATGAAGGCACGTGTAACATACAAGGGAAATACTGAAATACTGCCTAGCCCGCAAGGGATTTGGCGTGAAGTTATAGACACGTAACACAACAACAAAAACGCTTAACAGGTTTATAAAAAAAGCTTAACAGGTTTAAGAAAAACTTAACCGGTTAAGCATTTTTTACCGGTAGATACGAATCACCACAATAAATACTATTTTCGAGTAATTAGTACTCAGAGCCAGTAATAAAAGTGACACAAAATCGCTCTACTTACGGCTGTGGTAAGTGCATACGGCGTTCTCGCCGGATCAAACGCTTCAGACAGAAGGCTGCACGATTCCAAGATGGCCGACCAACCCGTAGTGTTCTGAATGTATCTGGAAGAAGTAAAACATAACGTAAATGTGCATGAAAGATGGTGCTTTACGGCGAAATATAGAAATGGAACATGTCGCCAACATGAGGAGTGACAGCCCAGTGGAGGAACCGGCCTATTGACCAACTAGTACCCGGTTCGAATCCTGGCATGTACCTAAACTCGTGTATTCCTCCACTTTTTTCAAACATCACCAATTTGATCTATATCTGTGCGTCTAGGGCGGCCCCTCGCGATATCTCCATTCACTCTTGCCTGATACACTTCTTTCGTAACTCTTTTGTTATTCATTCTTTCTAAATTACCAAACCATCTCAGCATATCCTTTTAAATTTTTGTCACTACATCATCTTTCATTCCACATACGTGGGACACTCAGAAAATTTAAATCTTTTCTAAGTACTCTCCACCAGCCTCTATATAAAGTTTCATGCGTCTGAACATGTGACAAAAAATGTGGAGGGAACTTTTGAAATTGGAACGTACCTATTTTTACTTATAAATAATCATATTTTCAAAATAGTTTATAACTGGCCGGTCTCTCGTACACAAAAAACAAAACTTTTTTCGCAATACTTTCTGAGTGGCCCAGTAGATCTCGTATCGTGTTATTTCTTACTCTATCAAACATTGTAACTCCTCAGCGCTCATGGAAATCCTTATAAAGTAACGTCCGAACAGAAATATACTCGATGTTGTTGGTGCAAAAAGATGTTGCTAAAGTATGGCCAGAACATCCCAATACTGTTTACAACATTGTCACAGGAGACGAAACGTATACTTATTGTTTTCAAGTAGAGATAAAACAGCAGTCTTATGAATTGATGTTCTAAAACGAGAACAAACCAATTAAATTGAAGCAGACACGGAACGTCGGTAAAAACGGTGCTTGCGTTTTTCTCACGCACAAAACCCCTTTCCACAATCCCACTTGAAGACCAAAGAAGCGAAAGTGCTGATTGGTTCACCACCTTCAACTTATCCAGTATGCTCAAATACGAGAAAGCAACAAAGAAGCCGCATCTTCTTGTACCATGAGAATGCATTTTCGCACACGGCTTTATTTAATTTGAGATAAAAAAAGACTTCATTTTTAATTTTAATATACATCATTGGTCGTGTTTGATAAGAAGGTGATGCCAGGAGCTCTAGAAACCAGCAAATATTAGAGAATACCTATGAATGTTAAAGAAGTGAGTGAAATGTGTAAAGACAGTTATGTGTCGCTGGGCTGTCTCTGCCCACCCCGCAAGGATTTGGCGTGAAGTTACATATAAGATGTACATCATTGTTTTCATGTATAACAAAAATAATACAAATTAAATTAATTCTATTAACGCCAAAATTGACATACGGTAATGAATCATGGGTACGACAGAAGAAGCATTGAAAGTAGGTAGAACGCTGTTGAAATAGGAATGTTAAGGAGTATGTGTGGAGGCAGAATGATTGATAGAGGAAGAAATAGAACGATACGAGAAATATGCGGAATTATAGATGTAATGACAAAAATTGAAAAGGATACGCTGAGATGGTTCGGGCATTTGCAAAGAATGGATGACAAAGAGTTACAGAAGAAGTATATCGAGCAAGAGTGAGTGGAGATATCAGACGCACATTCACATTTAGACATTTGGATTAAATAGCTGATGTGCTAAAAAAATCAAAAGCACCCTCAACTGAAGAGCATGCGAGAGGAGGTTGATGAGTGTGGAAGAAGCGGAGAGGTATGTTTGGATCGATGCATCTGGCGTTCCATAGTCGCTGCCTACCCCAATGGGAGACAGGCGTGATGGTATGTATATAAAACAAAACCAAACATTCAGTACGCTCATTTTGTACTGTCATTTTGCCCTCCGGAAATCTAAGATGCTAGTGATACTCACTTGATGTAGTGTGGTGCGAGTGAAGCCAGTGTACCGTCATCGCGGCGCGAGGCAGCAGGCAAAGCGCGAAGCACCCGTGACCAAACACCCCGAAGCTGTCCATGAGAAGCACCCACTCGGGATAAAAATCGGGCCACCAAAGTCTATGGGCAAAAAAAATCGTAAATTCGTTAACATATTTTTGATGTGAAACATCTATTGGCGCGGCTTGGCATTAAAATCGAACCGTATGTCGTGACGGCAAATGGCATGACGCTCTCCCATACCGGCATGACGCTCTCCCCCCATGCCGTCATGCCCCCTCTACGCCGCCACTCTCGGATCCCTTGCGCCTGTGTGCGCATACTAGACACTCCGTTGCTTCTCTGCGTGAGCTGTTTACTATGTCTAAATTTGAATATTCACTAAGATGTTTCATATCCGGCCACCAATTTTTTTATACAACATCGGGAGGCATACAAGCATACCGCCCGCCTGATGTAAAGTAGTTACCGTCGCCTATAAACGTATACAATATTGTAAGAATCGCTCGCGCAATGGCACCTGCTGCTAACACAGCAACTCCTTAGGAGTTTACTAGTGACCTCCATCACTTGACAACATGAAAACCTTCCAGAGTTGTTATTTGGATATGGTTTTCTGTGAGGTGGAAGTACTTCCAGAGTCGGGCTGATTTGATACGCCCTACCTCTCTTACAACATCCAAACAAAGATAAACAGACATATTCATGCATACAAATGTATGTCATGTGTGGGAATCGAACCGACGAGCGTTGACTTTAAAGTAGCATTGGTAACCTGTCCACCACCGGGTTCGTATAAGGTCTTCTTCTTCTTTCTAGGGTTATGCCGTTTCCTAATCCATTGGCTTGATTGGCGGGATCCGCTACCTAAGCCTAAGGATTTAGCGAAGATACTGACTTTGACATGGATGTCTACCATCAGACATACGCAACCCGCAGCCAAAACCAGAGCTTTTTTAGGTTACACATCTCCCAATTACAATTTCTGGCTGATATCCTCACGATGTTTTCCTTCACTGACCAAGTTATTACTCGTTCCATGCAATCGATTATTTAATATTAATTTATTATTATTTATTACACAGTATTCTGTGTTAAGAAATAATTTCCTAAACTATAAAACAATACAATAAAAAGAAAATGTTTCTTCATACATCTTTGTCAGTTTGTATGAAAGATTGAATTTTTCTATTTATAACCGACATTTTATTAGCAAAGGTATTTAGTTTTATTGACTATTGACCAACTAGTCCCACGAAAACGCATATGCGATTGTAGCCATGTATCGATCACCTTTATGGCAATATCGATGGTTTTTGTAATAGTATGGGTCTATGTTTGTCTTCTTTGGCATTGACTAAGACTGTAGTTTTAATAGGGATATCAACATTTATCACCAATATTATGTCTATGGCGGTAATCTACACAATGAGGCTAATAAAATTAATAATATCTACCCTCTGACCACATATAAATAAATGCCAAGAAAGATTTTGCAATTGGTTCTTAAACCTAAGTTACTATGAAATATAGGAAATTATGCTCAATTACATAGATGTACACATTCCACACTCTTTACATACAATAAACTCACCAACCCACATATACCCACGCACACACACTCACAAACACACCAGAGCACACGTGTAACATAGACATATTAAATTTCACTTTTACATTGTCAGATTAAGTAAAGAGTGGTTAGAAGTCGATCATTCCGTTGCCCAATTTTTGACAGGGCATGAACACTTTAGGGCGAAGCTCTTTTCATTTAGACTTGTGTCATCACCTTTATGTGAGTGTTCTACGACAAATCATGAATTCGAGCAAACAGCACTTCATGTTCTCTGGGAGTGCGATATCTGGCGTCGGGAGCGGGCGATATGTTAAATTGCTTGCGTGTCACATCCGGGGTAGTACACTATTCTGATTTGGTGGCAACAAGGGAGAATTACCAGACGTTTAGGCGGTTCTGCAATCTATATTATTGGAATCGATGTGTTAGGTTACAACTCACAATTTAGGTCCCAATGGCGTTAGATATTTGATAAACCGTGGTACACGGCAGTTGAGCTTCACTTGACTAGCCATCTCTTTGAGGTTTTTAAATGCCGTATTTGTCATATTGATGCTCTCACTTTGCCTAGAGGGGAAGTCAATTCCAAAACTTCCTACTCCTACAAAATTTCTTCTGATTAAATTCGTTGTGATTTCCAAGGCAGCTGTAGTTTAAACCCTAGGACGGGACAGCAATGAACTTCACTGTTCATTGCCTTTTTGGTGGTCGCCGATGTTAATTCTGGCTACACAGGAGACACAGTGGTGGGTATGAGTGGTAGGCCTGTCCCGTTCCACCCCTGGAGCATATCACCTGATAAAACAATATGCTCTATCAACTCCTCTCTGGATGTCTAATGAAGGCAAGCCAGAGCCGAGAGTCCTGCCAGCCTTCTTGACTTTCCACTCCAACCGACCTAGACACGCCGGAGACGAAGGCCCTGATCGACACTCTGGTGTCGTTACGCACCAACAGCTCGACACAAGCTGCCCTGCAGGGTTATTATTATATTTATTGGCAAGTTTCTTTTGGAATTTCTTCTTCGCCAATGGTAATTTTCGAAATGCTGGTAGATTAAGAGATTGAAACTAAAAAAATCGAAAATTATTAAGATACAATATGATCTAATTTAAAGAATGTAAGACGTGTCTAAGTGCCCGTAAGGGCCTAATGGCAAATAAATGATTTTTATCTTCATAGTTATCGCTTGCTCGGCGGCGAAGGAAAACATCATGAGGAAACCCGGAAGTCTAATAAAACATATTTCGCAAGACGTGTGACCTAACCTTAGAAAGATCTGGTTTTCCCTCTGGGCGGTGGAGCTCTGACGGCAGTCGCTCTACGTAAAAATCTGTATCATCGTCAAGTCCTTAGCCTTAAGTAGCGGATCCCGCCAATTCTAATGGATTAGGAAAAGGGATAACGCAAGGAAGATTCATTATGAGCCCTGTTGCATCTTACGGGCTTTGTACATATGACCTAACACCTGTATACTGTATAACCACTCACCCGCCCCTTTCTAACAGTCAACATTTGAGGGAGACGGTCGCTATGCAGCAGCCCCGTGAACATCTTGTTTATGAGTTCGTCCTTGTCCTCGTCCAGAAGATTCTTGACAGGCGCTGGCTTCTGACTCACTGCTAGATTGACAACCTGCAAACAAATACAATGAGAGTTTAATAAATTTTTCACGAACTCAGTGTGGCGGAGTGATCGTGTGTTCAATGCCCACACAGGACAAACATTTGTGTACATGATGTACATATCTGTTGGTCTGGGTGTTTTTAAGAGATAGGGCGCATGAAAGCTGTTTGACTGGGGAAGTACTGCCACCTCACAGAGAGCCAAATCAACTCCCTGAAGGGTTTTTGGGTTCCTGCATGTGAATGAGGACAGTAAGTTCCTGTGTTATCTGCAGAGATTGCGACGCGCAAGTGATACATCGTGTTGCAAGTGTTCATAGGCTACAGTGACCGCTTTACATCAGGTGGGCCGTAGCATGTATTTTCTTTTATACAACGTCGGGAGCCATACAAGCATATGGCGCACCTGATTGATGTTAAGTTTTTACTGTAAAATATGAGCGCTTGCAACAGTATCACTCGCGCGATCTTTGGTCTGTCTGACTCGGTATGGATATTTTCAAGAGTGCTAAATAAATGCTGATAATGTTGATTTACCTGTCTCTTGTCTATACTCTCACTCTTAGGGCTGTCCTGTTTCGGCCTGCGCTGCACAGACTCAATGTTCCTCAGGAAAAGATTCGAATCCTCCTCTTGTTCATTCTCTAACGCTTCCTTCTGTGCGGCTTCTATCTGCTTCTGCTTCTCTTCTCTATCCTAAAAAGAGAATATCAATCAGTTACATTCTTAATAAACAAACTAATCCATCTCAAATATTTCCTCTCCGATCACAGAAAAAAAATGTATGTGAATCCAAAACTCCGCGCAATTCAAAAACTCCGTGCATCGTCCTCTCAGTTGTTTGTCACCTTAGTGGTATAAAAAAATGTACATATATATAATCACTTCCAAGAAATAATATTTCGGAGGGTTGTAAGCTAACGTATGAAAAGTAAGACTATTTTTGACCCTTTGCGTTGTGGAGATCTGACGGCAGATGTTTCATGTAAAAATCTAAATCTTCGCCAAATCCTCAGGCTTAGACAGGGGACTCTGCCAGTCCTAATAGATTAGGAAACAGGATAATGTTAAGCTGAATACTGATATAAAAATGGCTCACCTTCAAGACGAGTGCGTTGGATATCGCGAGCGGGTCATTCAGCTCCTCAAGTCTCAACAATACAAGGTAGAGCGCTTCTATATCGAGCAACAATTGCTTCGTCCTCTTCAACTCTCGTGGTACCTGAGGACATAAATATGGTATTATTAAATGTGAGTATATAAACTTTTTCGTTGGAGCAACTTTTTCCTCGGCTTCTAAAGGTAATTCTCTCACAAATAGAAGTTGTATAAAATTTAAGCTAAAGATGAACAATGCGTGTAATAACGCTGAAGTTACAATAGGAAAGAAGAAGGAAAACTTGCCATAATATATCAGTTTGACTGAGTAATAGTGACGTAACATCATGTCAATTTTATACTAAATGATAAAGTATGTGCTTCGCTCTGCATATGCTTGTGTTGAATAGATCTATATCTACAGTTTTAGATATTTATTAAAATTTCTGCCTGCACCCAAAAAAACGCATTTTGCCGGTAATTAGTTGAACTGTTTGGAATAAGGAGAAGAGGGTTAAATTAAAGTAATCTAGAGGGAGTTCTTAACTTTACCCAAGAGTTCAGGGGAGTTAACAATACCAGTTGCTGTCTTCATTAGATATACTATATCGGCAACATCTCGACGAATAATATATACTACTTATATATAAAGTGTCCATACTTTTATGAATGCATTAATTTATATCGTATACTACACATGAATAAAGTAATTATACTCTTTATCGGACACTACTTATGTATAAAGTATCCATATTTTTATGAATGCGATACTTTTTATCAGAAATAAATAATAAATAAAGTATCCATTCTTTAATTCGATTGTTTTATACATAGGACAATTCATCGGATACTAATCATGAATAATTATTTTTATACTTTTATGTGTAAGATACTTTTTATCGGATACTATTCATATCGATCGATGCTTCAGTTTCTATGGGCGTATGGATACTTTAGTTTCTACAGACTAAATGAACCATATTTAAATTTGTTACCTCCGCTGGATTCGCAGTGGACGCCCGGGAAGGAGCTCGCGAATTCCGCCCCGTTCGCGGGGACGATTCACCCCCCACTACTTCCACGTCGATTATCTTGCGAGGTGCCGTTACGCTGCCACACTGGAAACATACAAACAATGATGTTACATTCAGAACCATGGGAAAATTCACTCATCAACTCGAACCTGTAAAAATTGTGTCTGCATTCAAATGAAACAAACCAACTTTCTCTTACTAGCGTTACACCTTTTCCTAATTCATTACAATTGGAGGAGTACGATACCTAAGCCTAAGGATTTGGCGAATGGAGCATGGAGCGACTGACCTCCACAACCTAGAGGGTAAACCAGACCTTTCTTAGGATACGACACACGTCTTTCAAAACAGAATTTCTTGGACGTGCGAGTTTGCTCACGATGTTTCCTTAACCGCTAAGCATATGATAACTGCAAATATATACATAAATCCCAAATATATACATAAATCCCAAATATATACATAAATCCCAAATATATACATAAATCCCAAATATATACATAAATCCCAAATATATACATAAATCCCAAATATATACATAAATCCGAAAACACTAATTTAGTGGATTCAAACTAGGAACCAGTCGGTTAACAACCGCTTTACATCAGGTGACCCATATGCTTGTATGTCTCCTGGCGTAGAATGTACCTAAGAAAGGTCTATTTTTAATTTTAAAATAGGTAGAGCACGTCAAAGCAGCTCGTCTGGAGAAGCACCTCACAGAAAACTGCAGCCAAATAACAACTCCCTAAAGGGTTGCTGTGTTCCTGCATGTGAGTGAGGAGGATGCCAGTAAGCACCAAAGGAGTTGCTGTGTTAGCAGCAGATGTGGCATCGCGCGAGTGATACTTCATGTATTAGATTCGAACAAGGGATGCTAGATAGAGGCATGCTCCGTTGATTCGGTCATGTAGAAAGAATGAAGGAAGAAAAAAATACGCGAAAGTAAAGAATGTAGGAGCCGAGGAAGGCCAAGACTTACCTACCATGACCAAATTGATCGTGTTTTATCAGAAGGCAAGAAATGCATACTCATGAGAACTATGAATATTAAAGCGAGTGAGGTGTGCAAGGATAGTCATGTGGCGCTCGGTACTTACATATTGTACTCATATATCTGTTTCGTAATTCTTTCTTCCTACATTATTTCTACATGTCCGAACCAACGGAGCCAGCCTCTTTTTTTTTAACACCGATACTCTCCTTCAGACCAACTCTGTTCCTAACATCATCATTGCGAATACAGTCTACAAGCGTTACACAACAAATTTTACGCAACGCTCGCATTTCAACCACGTTTATCCTACTTTCATGCTCTCTCTGCTATACCTAGCGTCATGTTACCTAAAACCAAAATATTCCACCTCTATTTGAGTACTAACCTGCAGTTTTCCGAGTGAGTTTTCAAACTGTGTGGGCACGTAGGTCCTGGGCGCGGAGCCGTCCTCACTTGTTGAGTTGTGGCGGACTGAGTTGTGGCGCTCCCTCGTGTGCGTGTGGCTTTCTTGTTTCACTCCTGGTACAGCAGAACATAAATAATATATATATAGACTGCTGGAGTATGTCTTGTAGAGGCACTATGGAATACAATACGAACCCAAAATTACTGTAAACTGGTTTAGAACTATTTATTTGCCAAAATAGAGAATATATATTGTTATAGCTATAACAGTAAATAAAACAACACAATAAAGTCATAAGTATTTTCAAAATAGCCCACACGGAGATTTTAAACGTCCGCCATTTTGGCGCGCTTGATGTGACGTCATTGCCCGTGCCATCAAACGAACAAGTGGAGAGATTATGTTGAAGTAGCCGTGTGTTCTGTCGCAATTTTACAGTGTGTTCTATTTTCAACTAATACGCCATATGTACAAACTTTTCTCCCTATATGGAACAATTTAGGAAACTAACATACAAGTTTACATTGCTTGTAATTGTATTGTCAAATATTTGAAAAATCCAGTTTCTTTGCACTTTTAAAAAAATAAATTTCTTGTTCAAACAGAAATTATAATCAAAAATATTGATGAACGCAAATTCTAAAGTAATAAAGCTTATAAAATATTTCACCCTTATTTGAATCACATACATATATATTCCCCATTACCATAACGCCCATTATTTGGGCCCGAAACCACAATGAAATCCCAATAACCGGTTTCATGCGCAGCCAAATTGTTAATAAGTTTGTAGTTAATACATTCTTACCGCCACTGTAGAAGGGATGATTTTGTTGATTCGCCTTGTGTGCTTCTTTTACACTCTCTTTCTCTTTGCTGGCCTGCCGCTCGAGAAACACCTGAAATCAACATGAGAAAATATTCACCAAAGAAAAAGAGACATTGTGGTAAAAACGATTGTGGGTGTCTAATACCAGAATCGTTTCTGCCACTGGACATAATTCACCAGCGCTCTCTGTCTTTACAATTTGTAAACCAATAAAATGTTAGTTGCACATTGACATAATATTAAAAGTATCACGGTATCACGGGTATTCAAATTAATGACGTATATTAGTGTAAAAAGGACGGAAATTGTTATCACAATCCACAATACATACAAGTAACTTTAAACATTTTAAACCTCGACGCAAAAGATGGATGTTAGAAGTTTGACTGCAATGTGTGTATGTATCTGTCTGTTGCCACAAACAAGACACATACATCGTAGCTCATAAACGGGTGAATCCGATATTTGAAAGCAGGTTTTCTAGCAGTGGTTCTTCGACATATTTTATCAGGTCATCAGCTCTTTTGTAAGCTGCGCTAGAGATCTTAAACGCATAACTGGTATTAACTTTAATTTCAAACATATGTGTGACTTAAAATTTGAAACACACATGTATGGTACATAGGTACGTAAGATTATGAATTCTTTTTACGTTTTATAGGTTTTTTGTGTTAGGGGTTTTTACATTTTTTATTTATATTTTACGGTAAATGTTTTGTATTTGATTGAAGTTTACTTTGTGATAGAAGCAACACCAAAAATAACCTTTATTTTTTGTTTGTTTACATTTTGTCTCAAGCCCAAGTGAATAAGGTTAAATATAATGTAATTACTCACCGTGTAGTAGAAGTCATGTATGTAGGGCGTGCCCGTGTTCAACTGCAGCATCTGTATGTTGATCAGCCACTGCTTCTCTCTCTGCGTCATCAGACCAGCATAGTCATCATCGCTGTTGGCACTTGCATCATCACCGTTCATATGTCTGAAAACACAGGTTTTTAAGAGAAGTAGGGCGCGTCAAAGCAGCCTGTCTGGAGAAATACCTACACCATACAGAAAAACTGCAGCCAAATAACAACTCCCTATAGCGTTATTTTGTCCCTGCGTGCGAGTGAGGTGTCCAGTAAGCTAGGATTTGCCGTGTTAGTAGCAGAGGTGGCCCGCGAGTAATACTTAATGTATTTCAAACGTTCATATGCTACGGTAACTGCTATACATCAGGTGGACCGTATGCTTGAACGCCTCCCGATGTATTATAAAAAAAAAATCGCGTCCTTTTTATTGTACAACATCAAGGGGGCAAACATATAGCCCACTGGATAAAGAACCGTCTATAATGCAAACTATAAAGTAGCAAGATGTATGTACCAAAGAAGAGCTAAAGTGCATTCAAATAGCCAAGATAAAGAATGTAAACAAACATTCAGGGGTACTTAACATTCATAGTGTTCTTCATCCCAGCGTTAAAACATCGCTAGACTATCTCTAATCTTTTATGGTAGTGTAACTTATTATGTATTTATTCTAATAAATGTATTTTTTTTTTCTCTGGTGTTTATCTGCTATCAGCGATAAATTGCGCTTTTAGCAGATGTAGTGAAGGCTGCAGTCACATTTAGAGTGTGTTCTCCAGTGAGAACCTCTACTCATTCTTCAGGAATTATGATATCCTTTCTTTTAAGTCGCTTTTGATAACTTCGTGTTAGCAGCTTGGCAGCCAGTTCATTATGATGGGTCTCTAGTTATCCCCGATATCTTTCGGCAGCAATAAGGATCTCTTCCTTGACTGTGTTTATGTGTACTTCCTTATGTATTTCCGCATTAGTGATAAACCATGGAACTCTACATATTGATCTGGGGATTATATTTTGCAATCTTTGTAGGATTGAGATATTTGAGTTACTACAACTTCCCCACAGCTGTATGCAGTATGTCCATATGGGCTTGAGAATTGTGTTATAGATTAGTAACTTATTTTCAAGAGACAATGTACTGTTCCGTCCAATCAGCCAGTGAAGATTCTTAGACCGAATGTTAAGTTCCTCTCTTTTACTTTTTACGTAATTTTTCCAAGTAAGACGTCGGTCAAGATGGAGACCCAAGTATTTAACACTTTCTTTGTGGGGTAAGGTTGTGTTCTCAAGCTGCACCGGAGGCAGCTTGAGAAATGTAAATTTAAAAACTAATACAAAAATTGTCCACGTACTAAAAAAAGTTGATTGTCTGTAAAGTCTGTTTAAGGACGATAATTTTACGTGATAACGTCATAAGAAAACATTCAACAGTTGACAAAACAGTTCACATATACACGTAGACTACGACAGCTTGTAATACAGGAAGTATTGCTTGCACTTTGCCACACCTGCAGTTAACACAGCAATTTAGAATCTTAGTGGTAATCACATTCACTCAGAGAAGCACAATATTCCCTCCAGGAAGTTGTTGTTTGTTTGCGTTATATTTTTAGTAATGACTACGGCTGGACATAACAGACTTTTATTTCAATTACAATCTGCTCATATAGCTATAAAATATATATTTTATTGTTTATTAATTTATCTATCTATAACTTCACGCCAAATCCCTTACGGGTAGGCAGAGAACCGAGCGCCACGCGACTCGATCCTTACATACCTCACTCGCTTCTTTAACATTCATTGCTCTTCTCATGCACGCTCGCCGGTTTGTTTTTATTAATTTATAATATAATATATACCTACGTCGAAGTCATTTTGACGTGATAACGTCTTATAAATCGATGAACATCGCCAGCATGCAGGAAAAAGTGTCACGTTCCGCCTAAGCCGAGCGTGCAAGCGAGAACGCGGAACAAGCGATAGAGAGGCACGATCGGCCTAACCGTTGGGCTTGTGACGTATCTATGTCCCTTCCACTCCATCGGCCGATGTGTCCGAGTAGAAGAGAGACGGCGGCAGCACACAACCTACATGTGAACTGTTTTGTCAACTGTTGAATGTTTTCTTATGACGTTATCACGTAAAATTATCGTCCGTAAACAGACTTTACAGACAACCAATGTTTTTTTAAAATTCATACTTATGATACATAGAAAACACCGAGAGCAAGGTGAAACATACATGTTCACGCACACAAATGTTTGTCCTGTGTGGGAATCACACCCACGAGCGTTGGTGTCAACGCAGTGTTACAAACCACTGTGCGAGCTCCTCATACAACAAAAATAGACTCACCTGCCATTATTATAGGTTCCATTTTGCCTCTGGTTATAAATCAGATGATTATTCAGCATTGGGTTATTACTAAAAAGGTTTCTGTTCAGTATCGGATGATGGCTGGCGTTGTGGTAACTGCTGTTATACTGCAACATGGGATGCGTATTCTGTATCATCTGCACCAAATTCTCTGAAGTCAAATTCTGGGGTTGGCTCTTTGTGTTGTTGTAGATTTTGCTCTTCTGCACTTTAACATCAGATTTTTGTATTTTCTGTTGATTTTGATTCATCGTTTGCACTTTTTGCGTTTGATTTGGACTTTTCGTGATTTGTGGTGATTGGTTTAGTGGTTTCAATTGTTGATATTGTTGGTTTATTGGCATGTTTTGATTGATCGGTTGTTGTTCCGGTGGTTTTGATTGAATTGTTGGACCCTGGAAGAAAAGCGCTGGTTCATTAATGGTTAATAGTTGTGAAATGGAAAATAGTTGTGTTCCTGTGAGTAAACTTAGCCGGTAAGCTCATAAATATACAAAACCTAAAACATGCACCTTGAAGTTTATAGATGAAGTTTGAAATATTGAAACCCATTCCAATACAGGCTGAGGGCAGTTTACTTCAGAAAGATAAACTAGGGCAGAGATCATCATAGATTTTTGTCTAATAGACTCCTTGATTATATATTTTTTATTTCTTGTAGATCCCTATCTTACTATTTATTTTACAGCTTGTTTGAATTGAATATCGAGAACTTTTAGTTGTGCGCGAATTGATCGTCTTTTACCATAGGGTGATAGAACTATTATTGATAATGGCGTTTAAACATAATGTCGTTACTATAACTTCACGTCAAATCCCTTGCGGGGTAGGCAGAGAGTACCGAGCGCCACGTGACTCGATCCTTACATATCTCACTCGCTTCATTAACATTCATTGTTCTTCTCATGCACGCTCGCCGGTTTCTAGGGCTCCTGACATCACGTTCTGATAGAACACAACCAATTTGGTCATGGTAGATAAGTCTTGGACTTCCTCGGCTCCGACATCCTTCCACTTTTGAATTGTATATCTGCTTCGTCATTCTTTCATCCTGCATTCGTTCTACATGTCCAAACCAACGGAGCATACATCTTCTTATTTTAACATTTTTAACATATAATGTCGTTACTTTAAGTTGAATTAGCAAAGATTAGCTCCATAAACTAAATGCTTTCAAGTTCATAGAAAAAAAAAAATATTTTAATATAGTAGACATAGTCGAAGTCAGTTATTGTCTATGACGTCCACACTCTTCAAATTATAAAAGCGCACAATTTAATAATCTTTAGCTAGTTTACCACATTCGAGAACATTAACCTCCGCAAAAAGTTTGCATACTTACACGAAAATTAGTATTAAATTGTCCCACGTTCGGGCTGAAGTTCTGTCTGGGCATATTCATACCAGGTGGAGGTGCGATCATTCTTGGTTGTCCCATCATCCTTGGAAATTGGTTCATGTTGAATTGATTACCATTAGGCATCAGTTGGTTCACATTCTGACCCAACTGACCCATATTCTGGCCCATTTGGTTCACATTCTGACCCATGTTCTGGCTCATTTGGTTGACGTTCTGACTCAATTGGTTCACATTTTGTAATTGGCTCTGGGTGATTTGATTGACGTTTTGTCCCAGCTGTGATTGGCTTAATTGGTTTTGCATTAATTGATTTGGTTGACCTTGCATCAACTGATTTGGTTGGCCTTGCACTATCTGGCTTGGTTGGCTTTGCAGTAAGTGATTTGATTGGTTTTGCAGTAATTGACTTGGTTGATTTTGTAGTAAGTGACCTGATTGGTTTTGCATTAACTGGTTTTGGTTCTGCAACAAGTGGCTCGATTGGTTCACTTGATGGGCATTCTGCATATTTTGTGACAATTGATTCATTAAACTGTTCTGTCCAATTGGGTTGCTTTGATATTGCCCCATCATCTGGTTAGCATTTTGCATGAATTGATTGACGTTTTGTCCTAATTGATTCTGATTAAGTTGGTTGACATTCTGCGCCAACTGACTCTGACTCAATTGGTTCACGTTTTGACTTAATTGGTTAACATTTTGTCCCAATTGACTAGGATTTAATTGGTTGATGTTTTGTCCTAAGTTGACTTGAGTTGGGTTTAATTGGTTGACATTCTGATTCATTTGGTTCACATTTGAGCCTAGATGGTTTTGTAACAGATTCGTTTGACTCATTTGGTTGATTTGAGTATTTTGTCCTACGATTTTATTGAGGGGTTGGTTAAGTGTGTTTATGTTATGTGTCATAGTTTGTTGGGGGGCGAAAGGGAGCGGCACTGGTGCTTGAAGGCCAGGCGGTCGTTGAAGGATGACTGGTGGAAACCTTGGCTGAAACAATATACAGTTAAATAATACTTTTATTGGAAATTTAAATTAAGAAACCATATTCACACTTCCATTCACAACTAATGGTTTTATTATTTAACTAATTAACGTTGTGCATTTTTGAATATTTTGGAATGGTTAGGGAATAATTTCGCACGAATTGCTTTATTTATCAGTATAAAAGTACTGCACTTTGTTCAATTTTCATATTTTAAACACTTTATATACACAAATTTTACAAGTATACAGACGGTCGAACCTGTATCTGTATACATGTATGATGTATGTATAAATCAGTAGTCACCATCCGTAAATAGGATACGCGTAGTAGCAGGCTGTACAAACATACACGCACACTCGCGCAAGCGGCCTGCCCCGCTTAAACCAAACAGCGATGTTGATAAACTAGGTTGAACGAAACGCGTAAGCGCCAAGAATTTCATGGCGCTTACAACGTCGCGAGAAAATAATGCCCTATGAACTATCTAGCGCTTCATGTTTTAATTGTTTAATTAGAGGTAACTAATGTTTTAGCGCTGCAGCGAACTTAAGCTCTCCCTCCGTCTTACGAATTTTCGATCAGGGTCACGTGTCCTGACGCGAGTTTAACATTTTTTACTCATCCCAAAAAGTGCACAACGCCTCTAAAGGAGTTTTCACTTCAAAAATCCTATCATTATGGGGCGCGGATTTTGGAAACATCGCACTTTTGATGCTGATATCACAACATTCTCACCTGGAAATAGTTCTGATTGCTGAAAGGCTGAATCTGCGCTTGCGAAATAGGTTGCGCCATTTGCTTCTGTCGGAGCTGTCGCTCGAGCTCCTCCACGGTGCACACATTCTTAAGGGTTGGCACCGGCTGAAAACGAAAAAAAAAAACAGGGTGTTTTATAGATTGTTTCAATAAATAAGTATTTTCTGTATATGTTTCCCGAAGAAGTAGTAGTAGTAGTAAAAAATGACATCATATTGCCGCAGTCGGTAGTAGAATATCTACCGACTGCGCCAATAAGATGTCATTTTTTTTCATACAACTTCGGGAAACATAAGCATACTGCCCAAATGATGTAAATTGGTCACCGTAGCCATGAACACTTGCAATACGTTAAGTATCACTCGCGCTATGTAACATCTGCTGTTAAAGTAGCATCTCCTTACGACTTTACTAGCTCACTCACTCATTTGTAGGAACACAAAAACCAACCAGGTAGTTGTTATTTGGCTGCGGTTTTTAACAGACAGGTACATGCACACAAATGTTTGTCCTGTGTGGGAATCGAACCCACGAGCATTGATGTCAAAGTCGCATCATTCTCTACTGCGGCACGGAGCTTGTCATTTGGTCTCATCGGTTCTCAATACATTATTTCCTCCATGGTGATAGTACTCACAGTGCGTGGAGCAGTGAAGGTTGTTGAGAGATCATGCCGCCACACACTGGAACCGAATGCCCGTGAATGTGGAGAGTCGGTCTCATCCAATACTAGCTGAGACAGGGATGCCTCTGTGGAAAAAACATAATAAACTGTAAGAAAAACGTAATATCTATATGTCTATAACTTCACGTCAAATCCCTTGAGGGGTAGGCAGACAGAACCGAGTGCCACATGACTCGTTTCTTATAAACCTCATTCGCTTCTTTAACATTCATTGCTCTTCTCATGCACGCTTGCCGGGTTCTAAGGCTCCTGACATCACCTTCTGATAAAACACGATCAATTTGATCATGATAGGTAAGTTCCTCAGCTTCTACATCCTTCTACTTTCGCGTTGTATATCTGTTTCGTAATTCTTCATTCCTGCATTCTTTCTACATATCCGAACCAAAGGAGCATGCCTCTTTTTATTTTAACACAGACACTCTCTTTCAGACCAGGGTCTGTTTCTAACATCATCATTGTATAAAACGAATACAGTACATATTTTCCAAGTTCTTATATTGAGATAATGGTATTTGAAAGAGAACAATCCAGAACTAATGTAAGGATTACGATTGATGATGAAATGTTGGAACAAGTGGATGAGTTTGTATATCTTGGATGCGCTTTCAGCAGGGATGGAAGGTACACCGCAGATGTGGAAAGACGAGTGAGTGCTGGGAATAGTGTGAATGGAGCGTTGGGAAAACTTCTTGGCAGTAAAATCCTGAGCCAGAAGGCACAACTCGCTATACACAATGCAGTGTTGGTCCCAACGCTAACTTATGGAAGCTCCGATGGTTCGGGCATGTAGAAAGAATACAAGATGAAAGAATGACGAAGCAGATATACAATGCAAAAGTGGAAGGATGTAGGAGCCAGGGAAGGCCAAGACTTACCTACCATGATCAAATTGGTCATGTTCTATCAGAAGGTGATGTCAGGAGCCCTAGAAACCGCGTGCGTGCATGAGAAGAGCAATGAATGTTAAAGAAGCGAGTGAGATATGTAAGGATCGAGTCACGTGGCGCTCGGTTCTCTCTGCCTACCCCGCAAGGGATTTGGCGTGAAGTTATAGATAGATAGAGATATTGAGGGAATTACATATGGAAGTGAACTCTGAGCATGGCAGAGAGAGCATGAAAGTAGAATAAATGTGATGGAAATGTGTGTTGCGCAAAATTTATGGCGACACGCTTGCTGACCGCATTCGAAATGATGATGTAAGAAAGTGTAGGTGCCCCGATAAGAAAAGGCACGCTCAGTTGATTCGGGGTTGTAGAAAAAACGCCATATGAAAGAATGACGAAACAGATATATACAATGCGAAAGTGAAATAATGTATGAGACGAGGAATGCCAATAAGCACCTAACCAACCAAATGGTCGTGTTTCATCAGAAGGTGATGTCTAGACCCCAAGGTACCAGCGAACATGAAAAGATTATCAATGTTAAAGAAGGGAGTGAGGTGTGAAAGGACTACATCTTATGGCGCTCGCTTCTCTCTGCCTACCCTACAAGGGACCTTGCGTGAGGACATATATACATACTTACACTGAGTCTTTTCATATCTCGATATGCTGAGATACAGAATTATGCAAGTGGTCAATATTCTATATAATTTGAGTCGTTTTTTATATAATATCGGGAGGCATACAAGGATACGGTCCACCTGATGTAAATATCCCATAGCCTATGAACGCTTGTATTGTCACTTGCGCGATACCACCTCTGCTGTTAACACAGTAACTCCTTAGGAGCTTACTGATGACCTCACTCACTCGCAAGAACACAACAACCCACCATGGAGTTATTATTTGGCTGCAGTTTGGTGCCGCCCCACACGGGCCTGGTTTTATGCGCCCTACCTATGTCATAAATGAGCTCTTTGGCATAACACCATGATTTTTTAATAGTTTTTCTAAATAATAATTATTTTCTTTGTACACCAACTCACCGAGCTGCGTGTTAGCAGTTTCGTCGATACCGCTGTTGTTTCGTCTGTTGCTCTCGAGCTGCTGGGCGAGGCTCTCGTGTTCCACCTCCCAGTCGAACTCCTCAGCTGAGGAATTAACAATTATAACCATATTATTAGGATTTAAATATATATATATATATATATATGTGATACGAACCTAGTCATGACAATTCATGTGAAAACAAAGAACACGACAAACAAGAAATCTAAAGAAATCTGTCAAATCAGTCAACCCATTCTCATGTGATGGTTTATGTGGTAACATATATACAGCAATTGATTGTTATTTCTTACATTTAGTATGGGTAACACAACATTTCTTAATCCATTAGGTTTGTCAGTATCCGCTACCTAAATCTGAGGATTTGGCGAAGATAACGACTTTTACATTTACATGGAGAGTCTACCGTCAGACTCCACAAACCATAGGGAAAATCAGACCTTTCTTATGTTAGGTCACACATCTTACGAAATAATTTCTTGGAGTATGTACATAAATTTGATGAGCTTGGCGGTACAGTGTTCATATCTGCGGTCGACCACAATGTAGAGGGAATACCAGATCTTTCTTAGGTGAGGTCACACATCTTTCGATATAATTTTTATATAATTTCCTGGACGTGTGGGTTTCCTCACAATGCTATTTTAGTTAAAGAAGGTACAGATGGTTTCTCTGCCTATATATGTATTACATATTCCTACCAAGCCTTTATAAGGTTGGCTGGAAGAGATCTCTTACAGAGATAAGTCTGCCTTTGTACATACTAAACATTTGTAACTGTATATGTTATGTATATTTGTGCAATAAAGAGATTACAACAACAACAATAACACATATGTAAATAAATCGGTATAGACGAATTTTTTGACGGTATATGGTCATATACCATTAAATTCATGTATGCAAGGAATTCAAACCAAGTCCATTTGGTAAATAGACCGGTTCTATATCCACTGGGCTATCACTGCTGCTGTTTTGTAATATACCTCTAAATATATCAGTTCCGAAATGTATACCATATGTTGTAAATATGATCTTTGCTTTTAGAAATAATTTGGAAAAAAGAATACTCACAATCTTGCCCAAATGTTTCATCATTGAGAGCATCATACTCGTCCTCTGAAGGCCCTCCACCACCCTCGTCGTCATTTAAGTTCTGCAAAGCAAAATACTAATTTGAGATCAGCCAGAACAAAGAACCTCGGTGATGGAGAATAGCTCAGCGTTTTTTGTGTAAAATCGCATTTTTTTTATGATTATCATAGCCTAATGAACGCTTGAAATGTAGCAAGTATGGCTCGTGCGTTGTCGCCTCTGCTCCTAACACAGCAACTCCTTCGGAGCTTACTGGTAACCTCACTCGCTCGCATGCACGCAATAAAGCTCCAGGGAGTTGTTACTAGGCTGCAGTTATCTGTGAGGTGGAACTGCTCCTGCCAAACTGGTTTGATTTTTTTATATACTACGTCAGATGTACAAGCATACGGCCCACCTGATGTAAAGTGGGTACCGTAGCCTATTAACGCTTGCAATATATTGAATATCACTCGCGCGATGCCTCCTCTGCTGCTTACACAGCAAGTCCTTGGGAGCTTACTGGTGACCTCACTCACACGCAGGAACACAACAACCCTCTAGGGAGTTGTTATTCGGCTGCAATTTTCTGTGAGGTCGAGAGTACTTCCCCAGATGGGTTGTTTTGATGTGCCCTACCTCTCTTAAACACACCTAAAGACCAAGCCAAACAGATGTTCATGCACACAAAATCTATGTTCTGTTTGGGAATCAAACCCATACATTGTAATGTATAGTGTTAGAGTAGCATTGCTAACAACCACTTCGCCACTGGGCTTGTGCACTTTTGTTCTGGAAAGACACCTATAGATAAACTTTAAAAGCAAAGTCTAACAAAAATTCGATATGAATCATTAGAGCCGTTTTTGAGACAAGTGACATATTCTTATATGTATACAGGAATTGCTTGTTTAGGATAATACGATGAAAAGACATCATAGAATGACTACCTGGACCCTGAGTGTATGCCAGGGTCCAGTTAGACCCACGGGAACCACTTTTTATTACTTTCTTTCTTTTTTCCCCGGCTTCTAGCTCTATTCTTGAGAAAGGCTATTGCCTATAACCTTTCTCAAGAATATAGTAACCAAATGCAAAAAGATTTCAAACACAACTGGTTGTTAGTATATAATATAGTATACAAGAGAGTAAAACCCAGGGGCATTTATTTTACCGCAGTTAGGCATAAAATCTACTTTTGCCCTTTATCAATGGTGTGAAAAATGTTGTCGTGCACATAAGTACATGCAGATAGTATTTATAGATATTGAAACCAGTTTGGATGTATGGGATCCAGCTGTGGGGTAGCTGCAGCAATTCAAACATCTCAGTATTGCAAGGGATGCAAAACATTATCCTCCGAACAATATCACAAACCCCACTGCTTGTCACCAATGACGAGATCCACACAAATCTCCAGATAGCCACTGTCAAGGAAGAAATCCAAATGACTGCCCTAAAATACCAGAGACGTTTGGAAAATCACCCCAATGCGCTTGCTGCCAGACTAACATGTCAGAGCTACACGAAAAGGCTTAAACAAAAGGACATACTCAAATTGCATATTCCATCTAGCTGACCTGCACAACCAAATGAGTAGATGTCTCCACTGGAAGATACACTCTGTACAAAGCACTCGGCCATCAACAAATCTGTTTATAGTCAAGAGACTGATTGCAGATAAACAAAAAAAAAAAAAAAAATTCACACCAACGCTCATGGGTTCAATTCCACACAGAACAAACATTTGTATTGGAGGGACTCTACCTCACAGACTAAGCACCTAAGGCATTCCACGTTAATAGTAGAAGTGGCATTATGTGAGTGACACTCTATATATTGCAAACGTTCATAGGCTATGCTTGTTAGAGACATACAAGCATAGCGTGACATAGTATAAAAAAAATATGATGTTATAGACTCTTGAAAGATATATACTAGATAGATAGATAGATAATAGACTTGATGAAATTTTCAGGCAATCTTCTAATTAGCTCAGCCAAGTGATCCAGTGAAGTTTGGTAACGAATCACCAGTGCGAAATCAGGTAGACTCACATACTAGATTAATTTTAATATAGACATACTCAAACGGATTATTTTACTAATGGGGAGTCAGCAATGTCGACGTCAATAGTTTTCATTATTCAAGTACTTCAATAAACAGCAACAAATTTTCAATTATATCTATCTATCTATACCTTCATGCCAAATCCTTACGGGGTAGGCAGAGAGAACCGAGCACCATGTGACTCAATCATTACATACCTCACTTGCTTCTTTAACATTCATTGCTCTTTTCATGCACGTTTGCTGGTTTCTAGGGCTCATGACATCACCTTCTGATAAAACACGATCAAACCAATTTGATCATGGTAGGTAAGTTTAATTTCAATTATGTTCTACCAATTAACAGTCTATCATAACTTCATCACTCACTTAAATTATTTTCTTGAACTCTTACTTAGTTGTTTCATTGTAGTTACCTTATGTAAACACAATGACAGCTTGTGTTGTTCTAAACCATGGAAAATTCCCTTATACTGCTAGAACATAAATACATGGGTGTATCCTTGATCTGACGTCTGTCTCTAGAGTCCCTTACTTAAGTTCCTATCTACCTATAAATGTAAGCCAAATCCGCTACGGGGTAGGTAGCATTCTTAGGTTATTTTACATCAGGTAAAGGCAATATGCTTGTATGCCTCCCAGCATTGTTTAAAAAGAGACAGATAGAGATACCTAATTTAAGAGAGAAGATACCTAAATTACTACACTGTATTAAAACAAGTGGATAATTTGTAAATTAAAATAACAAATTTATTCAAATATTAGAATAACTGCATACTTTAAGTTTTCAATTGCCATATTAATTATATGTATGCTTTACACATAGTCTATAATGACACAATAACAACGGTTCATGGATGAAGACGATTCTAACCCCCATGGATGACGATGACCTCATGAGAGGGGCTCATGTCAAAGGCAGTTAAACTATAGCTATACTCACATATTTCCATAGATTCTCCCTAAATTTTGAAAGATTATGACTGCTTTATTTATTTCACTATGATGTCATATAACCTCTAAGGCTCTGGGGATGAAGATGAATCAATACTTCACACTTCAAAATGAGTCAAGCTGTTTGAACAACAGAAGGCTCACAACGGTTCTCTAGTATTAAACCTTCCACTGATAAAAAAGGACACCTCACACTTCAAAAGCTATTTACATAAAATCACAATGAAATTCATATACTCGAGAAACATTATCCTTTTCGATCTGTTAAAAACAGCATGAATTCATGAAAAATTTTAGTAGAATAAACATTATAGAAATCTAGACTAGCCAATTGCATACAATAATGCAGTACGGTGTAATAAACAGAGTCTAATAGCTCATTGCCACTGTCTTAGTTATTAGACTTTTGTTTGTATCTATAAAAGACAGCATCTTACACATATTCCTCACATGGCCTTTAGCTCATCATTCGTATGAATGTGCTTACTGTAATACCACTACACAAATAGGTTATTCTAGAATATATTAAAGATACTTAAACTTGTAAAACATAACACAAATGTACAGTATCTATGTATGTGTATACACATGACAGAAAAACAGTGTTTTTAGTTTTGTCTCATCTGTGAAGAAAAACAAATACAATTGAAAGAGAATTATGTATCGTGGCGCAATATAAGCAAACATTTTAGAAAACAATTAATTAAAATCTTTAAAAATAAAATTATTAGGGCCAACAAGTAATGGAAGTTTTATTAAAATAGGAGCACCCAAATAATTTCTGACTTCTTGCTACTTACTTTCTGCAGTCAACGATGTAACAAACGCAGGAGAAAGCTTGGAACCTAGGCACACACGAAAACGACGTGAAATTTCGTAAAATAGTTTATTAAGAGTACACAACTTGGCGTGCTGACATCGACTGCTGATATGTAAATCGAAGTTAGTTTTTCGGTTTTCTACGTCCCACAGAGTTTATATGGATGCACAAACTCACCGATGACGAAGTATCGAACCCGAAGAAAGAATCTGCCATTGGAATTTCTCATGTATCATGAACAGAAATGACATTCTTTACTGTCACGCTACAACATACGTGCTGTGCTATGACTATGATGTATGTGTAGCAATGGCGGCCGCGGCCATGACACATGCGTTTTCTAAATGCCGAAAGATAGCGACACTGTTGCCGATGCGTTTGGTTTACAGTAATACCTTTTGCACAAAAACATATTCTACATTGTCGGTCGAGTAACTTCGTAGATCATCTTTGATTAATACATTAAAACAATATGAGTTTGATTATTTTCATCTCATAGAACATTTTCATTTTTAAGTTATAGTGTTTTTATATTTCCATCAATTTAATTTAACGTGGTCTGTTGGTGAAAATCTTTAATGCTACGACATGGATTTTTTTTAGCGGGAATAGCGCTGAGTGCCGTTAGGACCCTAACTGAATCTGAATATGGTTTACTTTTATTATGTTGATACTGTTGATTGTAGGCGCTTGGTGGCTTTTACACATTCCACTTCACAACACAACAATTTGTGAAGTGGAATCTGTACAAGTGCAGGTATTAACATTAACGAGATGGTTTACTTTTATATTAAAATACCGTAAATAGTACGACTACCTGAAAACACCTCACGGACATTAATATTTTTGTCAGGCTGCATAAAATAAGTTAGTTGGTCTATAGGACTAGGTCGGCAAAAAGAAATTCGATCCCCGTATGCCTCAGTAAATATCAGGCAAAGGTTAAAAGTCTATACAGCCTTATTTGTCATCATTATTAACGAAATTCTAGAAGTGAAACTGTCGATATCATAATAGTCACTTGATGCGAAAGATATAAGTTAAATACAGAAAAATAAATGTTTACTTGTATCTTGTAAGGTACCTATTCGGCAAAAATACACATGTCTTTTGCACTTTCGATAGAGATCTGACTGATACAGAAACGTCTTATAAACGAGGCTCACTTTAGTGAAGCGGTAGATTCGTAAATCATATCGTTTCCCAACTTAACGCCAGATTATGTAGAACGTCTTTCAATAGTTGCAGAGCTGCGTTAGCCAGCGAAGCTATATAATCGAGAAAATTGTTTTTTTGCAGTTTTGTTGTTTTCGACTGTTACACGTAGTACTCCTTCAGTTTTGAAGCTAGAGAGCTGATTGTTCGACGTGAATGTACCTTAAGTATTGTAGATTCCCCTAAAATAGATTAAATTTCGATTAGCTCAATAAAGGATATCGATAAGTGATGTTATCGCCCCAAAAACCGTTCCAATACAAAGTCAATTGGAGCGCGTATGGCGAGCACTGAAAAACAACAGCACGATATATTAATAACAGAACCATCATTTTACGATTATGGGGAATTCTTCCATCTTATTTTTATATTTTTTTATGTTTTTAATATTTTTATAATTTTTCAAGTTTTGCATAATTTATATTCCGGGTCAAATTAAATGTCAAAATATTTATTGACACAAGGGTTAGGTTTAGGGTTAGCAGCTCTGCTTACGCAGCTTGCTGTTATTTACTTATTGTGCAAAAGCAGCTCTGCCAATGCGCCGCCGCAGGCCCAGCTCCCCTAGTTACAATATACAGAGATAAAGAAATAGAGTGCATCAAGGCAAGATGACTGTGGAAATGCCTCCATTTCGCAGAAAATTGCAGCGAAATAACATCTCCTAGATTTGTGTTCCAGTGAGTGAACGAGGTTACCAGTAAGCTTGAAGTAATGGTAACTGGTACTTCGAGATAACCAGTGAACTCTTAAAGAGTTGCTGCGTTAGCAGCAGAGGTTGCATCGCACGAGTGATGTTTCTCGTATTGCAAACGTTCATAAACTACGGCAAGGACATACCTCCCAATATGGATAAAAAAAATGGGTGCGTGTACTTATGTACGCGCGTGAGAAGTTATACTTCTTTGGCATCATTAAATAATAATATTTTAATTTATATCAATAAATAATACATACGGATAGTTAACCTCAATTATAAAATATACAATTTAAATCACTACTGAATATAATTTATTAGCACTTGATTTAAAGTAGGTACTTTGTGCGCTTACGGTACCGATTAGGTACAATCCGTGCGAACATAGTTGGATGCCGCCGCCGCCGTTGCCATGGCTATTCCGACCGTTTAGTGGGCAACTTCAACCTGTATCTTTTGTGTTACAGTGATGCGCGCGCATCTTAAAATTTCACTCTCATCATTTTTTCATAACGCGCCTAAAGAAGTATGACTTCAATATACAAAAGGCCTTGTATAACTGAAGTCACTATAAATGTACTAAGACCAAGTACAGTGCCACAAGGATATAAATGAACGCGACCGAAAACAGACTTAACCCCGCCATCTTGCCAGATGTCACTTTTGACAGTTCTTCGCTGTTGATGTTCTATTTAAGACGTAGACAGATACTCTGTCTACGATTTAAGACGAAGTTATTCGTTTTAAACATACAACGATCTTACGCTAATTTTCAAAACATTACGTAAGCGTATCCGAATGAGATTTTCCTGAAGACGTCACGCATAGCTGGACAAAAAAGTTGGTTTACAATTTTACTAATACAAATCAGTTGTTCTGAGTAGTTCCTTGCATGGCATATTCAATAGGCATTTAAGAAAGTGCGGGAATTTAAGTTAAGGTATTTCCAAACAGTTCCTGTTTCATGAAACTGATTGTGTTGTAAAGATTAAGCGAGAATTTAATTTTTAACATTGAGAACAATGATAGCCCAGTGGATAAAGAACCGCTTTATTGACCAACTGGTCCGCAGTTCGAATCCGCAAACAACAAACTGAAAACCGCGGCCAAATAACAACTCCCTATAAGCTTGTTGTGTTCCTGTGTGTGAGTGTGGTCACCAGTAAGCTCCCAAGGAGTTGCTGTGTTACCAGCAGAGGTGGTATCGAAGCTTTAGGAAGCAGAATAACGCTAAGAAGATAATTTCTGACATTGGGAACTAGCAAAGCAATAGTATGTAGGGATAAAACGATACGAGTAAATACAAGTACTTACTCGATACTTTCCTTCCGATACCAAGGGCAAGTACTTTTGGTATCGATACTTTTCATTCGATTCGATACCGAGGAGGTATCGATACTTTAACACCGATACTGAATCGAGTAAAAGTATCCATAACGATACGAGTAAATACAAGTACTTACTCGATACTTTCCTTCCGATACCAAGGGCAAGTACTTTTGGTATCGATTCTTTTCATTCGATTCGATACCGAGGAGGTATCGATACTTTAACACCGATACTGAATCGAGTAAAAGTATCCATACCTTGGAGGTATCGTTTTATCCCTAATAGTATGATTATTAAATTATGGCGTCCGATAGGATAATCTCTATAGACCACCATTCAAAAAGTCTATGTATTGCAAGCGTTCATAGTTTTGCTAGTTTGCCACCCACGTTAAGTGAGAGGTTACCAGTGAAAACGAAATTCCTTTCAAATAACTACATAATGTATATAAATGAAACCATAGCGCGATACAAGAAACAGCATAGTACTTACACCGCCATCTAGCTGTATTGACTGTAATCTACAACAAATTTTGCTGCTGGGTAATATTGGTAGACTTAATATCAGTTACTATTTCTAAATATGGGTTTATAAATACTCATACCGAGGGTTGTGTACTAGCTTGTATGTAAGTAGTTCTTTTTTTTATACTACGTCGGGAGGCATACAAGCACGGCTCACCTGATGTAAAGCGGGTACCGTAGGCTATTAACGTTTACGATATATTAAGTATCACTCGCACGATGCTTCCTCTGCTGCTTACACAGCAACTCATTGGGAGCTTACTGGTGACCTCACTCACACGCAGGAACACAAGAACCCTCTAGGGAGTTGTTATTTGGCTGTCGTTTTCTGTGAAGTGAAGGGTACTTCCACAGACGGGCTGCTTGGATGCGCCCTACCTCTTTTAAAACATCCAGACCAAGTCAAACAGTCATGTTCATGCACACGAATGTTTGTCCTGTGTGGGAATCGAACCCACGAGGGTTGGTATCAAAGTCGCGTCATTCACGACTGAGCCACCGTGCTCGTCGAAAGTTCCTCCATTACGTAAATCGAGCCTTGAAGATTTTCCCCGTTTGTTCCGATTATGTTGTAAGTTTCCCTTCAAAATCAATCCCCAAAACGTACCTATAATTACAATTTATCTTTATATCTTAAATAATTGAAAATTAAAGTCTTATACACAGATTTAGGGACAAATGTATGTACTTATATAATAATAATACGTATAATACAGCCATATTCACCAAAATAATTAGTAACATTACTGAAGTTCATCAACTATGAAAGCACCGAAAATTGCTCTAACAAAAGAAAAAATGGATTGAGGGAGAAACTTAAGAGGGCGTACAAAGCTAAGTGGCGCCCTCATTTTGTTTTTAATAATAACGCTGAATTTATGACTAATTGCAAAAAACGCTCAATACAGGCACTGTAGAACCACATTTATGTTTTTTTTTTTAAATATATCTCTGTATTTATTATCTATGTACAAGTAACCAAAATTTAAATTATTGTTTATTGTGGCCACTTATAGCAATATTTCAAAATTATGACTAATTGTACATAAACAATAAATACAGAATACGTGACAAAAAACAGAAATATGCAAGCTTCAACAAAGAGATAGCTGTAAACCGTATTTTACGAAACTAAAAATATTAACTGTACCATGTTTGTACATATTTGAATGTGCATTGTTTATAAGAAATAAT
Source organism: Pyralis farinalis (assembly GCA_947507595.1). Taxonomy (NCBI): domain Eukaryota; kingdom Metazoa; phylum Arthropoda; class Insecta; order Lepidoptera; family Pyralidae; genus Pyralis; species Pyralis farinalis. The sequence goes on from OX382263.1 coordinate 9,389,357, forward strand.
ATTCACATGTATCAAAGATTTATTAGTAAGAGACACCAACATAAAGTGGCCTTTCCCCCTAGCAGATCTGCTCACTTTCATAAAAGTGTTATGGGTATGGCACCAAAAATATACAACCATTTACCTAAGGATATTCTAAGACAGAACTCTCATACATTCAGACGAAGGATTTCTGATTTAAATTACGAAAGCGTACTACAGCGTTGACGAATATCTACAAGACATTTTTTAATCCAGTGAATATAATTGTGACATGACATGTAAATCTGACATATTTATTTGAATTAATGACTATTTTAAAAGTTGTGTTCTTAGAAACTGTATTTTTGGCTTCATTTTTTTAATAATGACAATTTATAATCTTGCATGCCGGCTTGATTGGTAAAATGTAGTAGTGGTAATCCGTTCATGTTCCAAAGATCTTTTGTACCTACATTTGCATGAATAAAGTTTGAGTTTGGGTTCTACAGACACTGTATTCAGCGTTTTTTGGAATTGGCTTAAATTGCGTTATTAATAAAAACAAAATCAGGGCGCCATTTAGCTTTATGCCCCCTCTTAACTATGCCGTCGGAAAACTGTTGTGCCCATACATCGACATAGGTCGCGGTTAGTTTACTAACAGCAAATTAGTTTATAATCACAAAAAAAAAATTTTTTCGAATAACTTGTTTTTAACTTTTCCCTTTACATTGCTTCTTGCCAAATTTCATGATTCTAGGACAACAGGAAGTACCCTACAGATTATGATTCCCTTCAAAGTGTCAAATTATGCTCCAAAATGGGCATTAACGGCCGTATCTTTTGATTGTGTTGACTTGATTATTTCATATTCATTTCAACATGTCTCCACGTGATCCTGAGAAAAAGACTTGACTGACGGAAAGCGAAGTGATCCTATAAGGGTTGTTTTTCCTTTAGATTTACGGAACCCTAAAAACATCCGAATTTGAACCCATTTGATTTTTTTAACCAGTTCAATACATCGTAGTTCAGTTAATGCTACTCAAGCCAATGTGAGAAACAACCCAATATAATCTTATTGCAACATGTATATGTAACTTTACCAAATCCCTTGCGCGGTAGGCAGAGAGAACCGAGCGCCACATGACTCGATCCTTAAGATAGCTCACCCGCTTCTTTAACATTCATTGCTCTTCTCTTCTCTTAGTGCAACATAAAACAAACAATTTTCTTTTTCGCGTTATCCCGTTTCCTAATCCATTAGGACGTGCGGGGTTCGCTACCTATTCGATTTCGAGTTCGATTTTTACACGGCGCGACTGCCACTGTCAGATCGCCACGACCCAGAAAGAAAGCTAAAACTGTCTTAGGTCACACGTCTTTCGAAATATATTTTCCTGGACGAGTGGGTTTCCTCACGATGGTTTCCTTCACCGCCGAGTGATATATATGTACGTAAGCCGGAAACACGATTTTAGTGGTACATTAACCGCCGCACGGATTCGAACCGATCTGTAAAATAATATGTACAGCTTGGCAAAAAAGAGTTTGACAAAAATGAGGACGCTACTGTCGTACATATGGTCACCCTTTAGACGACGACCAAAACGATAGTGATACTTTTATTACTTTTACAATTTTTGATAAATATCATAATATTAATGACATTAGGTAGGTTTGTTTAATAATAAAGAATAAAAACTACAAATATAACGAAACTATCATAAATCCGACTGGAAAGTAGTGTTGTCAAAAAAAAAATATTAGTTCCAACTGTCACCACGGCAAACTCTTTTTTGCCAAGCTGTAAGTTTAAAAAGATTGTTTATTTTTAAATGTTTTTTACAACGTCGGGAGCCATGCAAGCCGGCCCACCTGATGTAAAGCGGTTACCGTAGCCTATGCGCTTGCAATACATTAAGCATCACTCGCGCGATGCCACCTCTGCCGTTAACACAGCAACTCCTTAGGAGCTTACTGGTGACCTCACTCTCGCGCAGGAACACACAACAACCCTCTAGGGAGTTGTTGTTTTGCTGCGGTTTTCTGTGAGGTGGAGTTACTTCTCCAGACGGGCTGCTTTCATACGCCCTACCTCTCTTATAATATAGTGAATCATATTCAATTCTAGTTATCATTTTATTCTTTTTTCATTTCGTCAAATGACCGTTGGCGAGAAGCCGAGAGCAACTTGCCCAATATAGGCCTTTTCAAATAAGCTATTGGACATTAATAAGTAGTATATGTGTACATACATCTATCTATTTATAACCACACCCCAAGTCCTTCGAAGGGTAGGCAGAGAGAACTGAGTTATATACATGCAATTACGAGTATACATTGGTACGTACGTGCTAAGTGCGTGCTTTACATGTATACCTTATATACTTTTCATTCTGTATGCCACTGGCACTGGTGGCAAACAAGCATACTGATTTGATGAAGACTGCCTGATTACATATCACCTAGAGTATAATATATAAGATATACATTCACGTAGCCTATGGACATTTGCAACACCAGGGGTGTCACTAATTCTTTGCCGGCCCTGTAAAAACCTCTTCACGCCTTTCTCGATAAACGCCGTGCTGGGAAAACCTCGGCTGGGAATTCATTCTACAATAACTTCTCTGGTACCGCACAGTACGCGACTATTGCGGTTCCAGCGTGTGAGGGTGAACTCTCCGCTGTCGGCATCTTATCGAGCAATTTCTTCAGAACACAACCCGTTTCCTAATCCATTATGGTAGGCGGAGTCCGCTTTCTGAGACAAAGGATTTGTCGAAGGTATTGATTTTAACATGACATCAGACCTCTAAGAGCTTTCCGAGTTCAATTCAAATAGACAGATTTTCAGACGACAGGTATTGCAACACAGGTCCATCACATACCTACCTTAACTTAAAAAAATATATGATATTATAAACTTAACTTTAACTAATTCCACGTAGAGTCGGCGACGAGTAGCGTATGACGTTAACCAACCGTCTCCGGAAATTTATTTTTTATACTACGAGTACGTCAGAAGGTATACAAGCATGCGGCCTATTAACGCTTGCGATATATTAAGTATCATTCGCGCGATGCCTTCTCTGCGGCTTACACAACAACTCCTTGGGAGCTTACTGGTGGCCTCACTCACACGCAGGAACACAACAACCCTCTCTAGGGAGCTATTATTTGGCTGCGGCTTTCTGTTAGGTGGCCGTACTTCCCCAGACGGGCTGCTTTGATGCGCCCTACCTCTCTTCAAACATCCAGACCAAGACAAACAGACATGTTCATGCACGCAAATGTTTGCCTTGTGTGGGAATCGAACCCACGAGCGTTGGTGTTACAAGTAGCATTGCTAACCACTATACCACAGGACTCGTCAAAAATAAATCCATTAAGTCTATAAAACGCGATAACACTAAGCAGAAGTTTGCGATGCGCTTGGACTAACATTTAATGCTTGGCCTATAAATCGGCTGAGAAATAAAACGAAAAGAAATAACAAAATATTAATGATTACGTAACCCTGCAATATAATATTATATTTTGTGCATTATTATCATGTTATTTTCGTAATAAAAATAGAAAATACCATTAGCAATCAACGAAGTAAATTAATTCTAGTTTACAATCACTGCCAATAGATGGCGCTGTACAAATTATGTTCTACAATGCATCGCGCTATGGTTTCGTTTTGCAAGAATATGTAGTGGTTTGGTTGGGTTTTTTTATTTTCACTGGTAACCTCTCACTTAACGTGGGTGGCAAACTAGCAAAACTATGAACGCTTGCAATACAAGGAGTTTTTGAATGGTGGTCGATAGAGATAATCCTATCGGACGCCATAATAACCTAAAATATTTTTTATTAATCTTGTTAACATCGAATGAAAAGTATCTATGTACGATAAGGGATAAGGATAAATATCGATTGAAAAACATCGATGTTTTCGGTAACAAATAAAACTGTCTGTCTATTTATATTTATGAAATGTGTTTATTATCGAAATTACAAAAGTTAAAGAAAAAAATTAACATTGCCAGTATTTTTAGGAACACTAAAAAAAACCTTTGATAGGTGTTTTCCCTTTAGTCTTCGGAGCCTTTCTGAAGCTGTGATTCTAGCACTTTCCAAAAAAGTAATGGGTCTTGTTTTAAATCAGCTACCGGGCTTTTCAAATAAAATTGTAATTCCGTAGGCATATTCGTATCACGTTGACCAGACAAAATATTATCCCTTTCGTTAACAAGTTTATAATGATCTTTCCATATATCTACGGTCTGGTCTTTTTCCATTAGTGTTGTCTCTGTCAATTGATCATTTTCAATTTGTTTATTCGTCTCGATATCTGAAATCAATTTCTTGATACTCCTAATGGTCCTGGAACAGACTAATGCATCTTGGAAATGTATATTTTTGAAACGAGGATCCAAGAGAGTGCGACTATCTAAAATTTAGTTGAAGCTATTACACCTAATGCACCCAAAAGAATAATTGACGTTTTGATATTTTATTCTTAAAACATCGATGTGTTGATGATATCGAAGTCAACCCATCGATGTTTTCCAGTTAAACATCGATATTTATTCACCAGCGATGAGTATCGATCATCCCTAATTAGGTGTTAAAAATGTACATGAAACATAATTATTACAGATTTCACTACACATTTTATGTGGTGTCCATAGACGTAATAAAAAAAGCAGACACCGTCTCCCGAACTAAAAACACTGAAGCACCTCCATAGTAAGTCAGTCGCTATACGTACGAGCCGACACGCACACATTCACACCATAGTAAGTCTACCCCCCGCCATTACGCACCGACACCTCGCCGCGTGATAACCTTGTCGAAAAATAATAATAATGCCGTCGTGCGTAGTGAAGAGCTGTCGAAACCATAGTGGTACAATGAAAAAAAGCCAAGGGATTACTTTTCATAGGTCAGCAAGTAATTTTTCTGATCAACTAATCGTTTTCACTTAAATTAATTTTTGAAAACAATAACTCGACCGGCGTTGCCATAACTCACATTTCCAAATTAGCGTAAATGTGTGGGAGATCATTTTTCTTTTGTTCTTTTGTAATTATTACTTAATTCAGATACCTAATTTTGTTTAAACAGACATATAAACTTACATCCTATGATTCTTTTACTGAACAACTATTATTCATACCTTTAATATTTTTTAGATTTCCATCGTCAAACGATGCATGGAAGAATGATTGGGTACAAATCATAAGAGAGTCCAGAAAAGAAAACGGCTTGATTCCATCTAGATCCAGTGTAATATGCAGTATACATTTTGAGGAGTGTGAGGAGTGGCTGCCGTCTTCTGTGAGGTGGAGGTACTTCCCCAGTCAGGCTAACGTCCCCTACCTCTCTTTCGCCAGAGTCTCGTCTGGTCATTAAAATTGGTGTATTTGTTTGGGCATTATTTATTTCAAATAAGTATGCATCTGTTTGTCCTACATAATAAAAGGAATACGTACTGTTATATTTCATGTGTTTAATTTATTTTCATCAATATCTATTTTAAACAACACAAGTTACAAATCAACGGTCCATAAAATTCGAGTTTCGAAGACAGTAACGAGTCATATAATTTTTTATTTCTTTTTAGTTAAAGAAGTGGGAAATTTTCTTCCATCTGGCAACCCACTTGACAATCACACTTAGTTACATGCCGCCATTGTGGTGCTTCAGTTATTTCTCAGCGAGATTCCGTCTGACTTTTTTATTACGTCTATGGTGGTGTCGTTGTCGAATTTTTTGAAGACGAAACGCAACCGTTTTCTCTAGAACGAAAACTAGTTGTGGAACAGGTTCTCGTTGCAACTGGTTTTAACACGGCGTTAAGAAATTAAGAAACGAGCGTAGAACATCAAAGAAATAGTTGCAGATGGTTTATAGAAAACGAGAGAGAATGGATGATATGCCATTTAAGTACTTTATAAAATGAACTTCCCTTCATACTTAAGTTTTTTGGGGGGCTTGTTGCTCACGTCCGTAGGATTTACCACCTTCTCTAAGGCCCGCCCTACACGTGTCCCCCGGGTGGTGCCAAAAGAGCAACAACGCCGAGCTACAGGCGGCGGTTAATTAACCTGTCCATTGGTTACCACAAACCATGGAGAATTAAATCCCTCCAAAAAGCGTGGCCAAGTCACCTTGGGAAAGTGACATGCGTATGTCCCACCTCTTTAATATGGAAATATGAGTAATATGAATGTTGATTTGTCATGCGATCCGGCTAACACCCGGCGCTCGCAGGTACCCGGGCCTGCGGGTGAGAAATCTTTTACCGAAGACTGCGCGGGAGCGGGCGACCAGGCCTCCGTGTCAGTGAATGCTACTGACAGCACGAAAATGAATAAAAAACTAACTCAGCAGGCATTCCATCCAAGCCTATTCTACACTAGATCGAGATCGTCCTGTCTGGGCAGCATCACGGCTATTGACTCAAAGGATTTACCCACTGTGTCTTCAAAGACAAAGAGTACAGACAGTACCAATATTATTTGCCCTCCCCCATGACAAAGAGTACCAACTCACCGCTACCCGAAAAGGAAGAGACTGTCTAATAGTCCACCGCATAAGCAAAAGCCCAACCAAACAACAGAAGATATGAATATGTCTAACAGATTCAGCGGACTACCTGTAGATTTAACTGAGGAAACAACAGAAGATATACCTGCCCATGGCAAAAAAAACAGTAAACCACCACCTATCATCCTGTATGGCATTGAAGATCTGTCCAAATTAACAGAACTATTAAATAAGACTGTATCTAGTGATAGCTACTCGTACAAGATCATTAATAGAGACCAGCTAAGAGTGATGACTCAGTCAAGTGAAACGTATAAGGACCTAATAGACCTCATCCGAACCAACGGCCTTATTGGTCATACTTTCACACAGAAGCAAAATAAATGCTACAGAATTGTGATCAAAAATCTGCATCACACCACCCCAAAAACTGCTATAATAGAGGAAATTGAAAAAACATGGAACAAGGTTAGAGGTGAAATAATCTGTGCAATATCCAGAAAAAACAAAAAACCACTGACCATGTTCTTTGTGAACATAGAACCGAGTACTAATAATCCAGAAGTAAAGAGTATAGAATTTATATACCACACGAGAGTGAAGATTGAAGATCCTAGGAAATCAACTGAAATTCCTCAGTGTACCAGGTGCCAGCAATACGGACACACTAAAAATAACTGCATGCGCACATATAGGTGTGTGAAGTGTGCTCAAGGACACAAAACCACGGACTGCCCGAAAAAGGATAAGAACACACCAGCCACCTGCACTCTCTGTCATGGCGATCATCCAGCCAATTACAAAGGCTGCCAAGTGTATAAAGAGATTAAATCACGAAAAATGTCACATATAGTGACAAGGAAAGTTCCTTTAGCCACAAAGCAGTTAAGGAAAACATCACCTTCTTTTCCTCAAATGACCGAATTTCCACCACTAAAACCCAGTAGCTACATTAGACAACAATCTGTAAATATCCAGGAAAAAACTACCCCACATATGCCTGGAAACTTGTCCAACACTGCAAATAGTGGACACTGGAACAGAAAAACAGAGAACACACAATCTCAGCCAACAAACTCACTAGAGCAAATTATAATCAAACAATCCGAAAAGATAGATATTCTGATACAACAAATAGGGACCCTCATGGGCCTCCTAACGACGCTCATAGCCCAGCAGAAAAAATGATTTTCCTGCGGATTGCTGCATGGAATATAAATGGCTTATCCCCAAATAAGCAAGAAGTCGACTTATTCATAAAACACAACAAGATCTCTGAAACACACATGACTGACCAAAGAGTGATTAAAATTAAAGGATTCAATATATACTATACCAACCACCCGGATGGAACATCACACGCTGGCGCTGCTATAATTATTAAGGAAAACATAAAACACCACATCCTACCAAATTTTAAACACGCGTATATGCAGGCCGCTGTAATATCAATAGATGACTGGCAGGGAAAATTAAGCGTGGCTGCAGTGTACTGTCCTCCACGTCATCGAATTGATGAACAGATGTTCATTGACTTTTTCCACACACTTGGGAGTAGATATATAATAGGGGAAGATTGGAACGCTAAAAACACCTTCTGGGGCTCTCGACTAACGACGACAAGGGGGCAAGAACTTAAAAAAGCCATTGAAAAAAAATCTCTCAATGTACTATCAACAGGAGAGCCAGCTTATTGGCCAACTGATCCTAATAAAACCCCGGATCTCATAGACTTCTTTATCACAAAGGGAATGTCACAACTTTACACAAAAGTGGAATCATGTCTGGATGGCTCCTCTGACCACACACCCATAATATGCACACTAAGTACCACAGTCATCTGGAAAGAACCACGTAAGACTTTATACAACCATAAAACTGATTGGAAGGCCTTTCGAGATTACATAGAAGAAAACACTAACCTGTGTATATCTCTTAAAACGGAAGATGATGTGGAGAATGCTGCACTGTATACCACCAATCTAATTCAAAAAGCAGCCTGGTTATCAACTCCCTGCGCCAAACTTAAACCGCAAAGACAGGATATTACCTTGGAAATACGAGAAATGATATCTCTGAAGAGAAGATTGAGACGCCAGTGGCACACTAGCAGGAACCGACAGGACAAAACAGCACTCAACAAAGAGCAAAAGGACTTAAGAAAAATGCTTGTAGAAAACCAGAATAGGACCTTACAAGACAAACTAAAAACCTTGTCTCCATACAAAGCAGAGGATTACTCCCTCTGGAAAATGACCAAATCACTAAAAAGGCCACAGGAACATATGCGTCCATTAAGACAATCAAACGGAAAATGATCAAGAAAACCTGAAGGCAAAGCTGAGTTATTTGCAGAATTTCTAAAGGACGCGTTCAAACCCAACGGACCTGACATTATACACGCAGAAGATGAGATTGATGAAAACCTGCTCAGTGACCAACAATTGTCCCTACCACTGAGACTAGTTACACCAGCAGAAGTCAAAAAAACTGTAATGCATTTAAAGCAAAAAAAGGCACCAGGATTTGACTTGATAACTGCAGAAGTTCTGAAACAATTGCCAAAAAAAGGAATTGTTCTGCTTACAATTCTCTTTAATGCGATACTGAGATTGCAATATTTCCCAAGGCTATGGAAAGTGTCCACTATAAACATGATAGCGAAACCGGGGAAGCCTACTACTGAAGTCACCTCATACAGGCCCATAAGTCTTCTCCCCCTACTGTCAAAAGTTCTCGAAAAACTGATTCTGACACGCCTTCTCCCAGTCCTCGAAGAACAAAACGTAATACCAGACCATCAATTCGGCTTTCGTGCTCACCATGGAACAACAGAGCAATTGCACCGAGTAGCTCACACAATACGGCAAGCGCTAGAAAGGAAAGAATACTGTTCAGCTGTGTTCCTTGATATCCAACAGGCCTTTGACCGTGTATGGCATAAGGGACTCTTATACAAGTTAAAACTTATCTTGCTAAATACTGCGTATATGCTACTGAAGTCCTATTTGCAACACCGGAAATTTCAGGTTAAACGCGGCGACTGTCTCTCATCCATCTGCCAAATAGAAGCAGGAGTCCCTCAGGGTTCGGTGCTGGGCCCCGTCCTGCCATGCAATTCTCTAAGCGACTCGTAATGGCTGTGTGCGTCGCTGTGATCACAGATGTCACAGCTTTGACATCGTCTACTGCGATCACGGCTAAATTATTTGGTATTCTATAAGGCTGTAAGCGTACGCGAGGCTGTTTGCCTTGTAGAATTCCAATTCCAAACGCAGCCTTGCGGCGCTAGTGTCGCACAACCATGAAAAGCGACACCAAAGAATTGCAATTTTGTGTTCAAGGCTGTAACAGCCGATGTTTCCGAGGATGTAAGCATGTTTGCTCTTACAGAATTGCATGGCTGTACACTGTATATACTGCTGATCTACCCATCACAGCAGAAGTAGTGACTGCAACCTACGCAGATGATACAGCAGTCCTCTCTTGTAATAAAGATCCTAATACAGCGTCCACAAAACTGCAACAACACTTGGACAAAATTGGAACATGGCTGAAAAAGTGGAGAATCAGAGCTAGCCCTGCAAAATCGGTTCATATAACGTTTGCATTAAAAAGAGGGGACTGTACACCTGTGACACTTAATGGAACTGTCTTACTGCAACACACTACAGTTAAATACCTGGGTATGCATCTGGACAGGCGGCTTACCTGGCAAGAGCACATAAAGGCCAAAAAAGAACAATTAAATAAAAAGTTCAAAGATATGTACTGGCTATTAGGCAGACAGTCTTCCCTAAGTTTGGAAAATAAACTCCTCATGTACAAAAGCGTCATAAAACCAGTTTGGACATACGGTATACAGCTTTGGGGTTCAGCGAGCCACTCAAACGTCGAAATACTGCAGAGATTTGAGAACAAAGTACTAAAGACTCTGAGCAATGCGCCTTGGTTCATAAGAAACGCCGAAGTACATGAGTACTTGGAAATCCCGACAGTCAGGGAAGAAATAGAAAGGTCGACTGTGGCCTATAAAGAGAGACTGAGGCGACACAGAAACTTACTGGCCGCTTCGCTTATAGACACCAGTGACTGTGTATTCCGATTAAAGAGAACACGATTAGCCTCCATCTAATCATAATAAAATGAGAGATGACACATCGCTGGATGTGTAAACTCAAAATTCAATTCGTTAAGCACACACAAATCTGATTATAGCTTGAAGGCTGATAGTATATAAAAAAAAAAAAATACTTAAGTTTAAATCGCGTTGCACGACATTCAGTTTTATAATTAATATTACACTTTTATCTTACAACATTTATTATTATTATTGATTCAATTAGTCAAAAAATAAATGTTTCTAACTCATATTTTCCGGCTACATTCAGTGTTAATAGACCTTATTTTATTGACTTAGGTTTTCGCTATTGTTACACATTGAATTAAACAATTTTTAACGGAAGGATCGCGTGTTTTATTCATTTTGTTGAACCTGACATTTCGAATGCTTTGCAGCGTCCGTGGTCACAGGAAGATTAAACTTACACTTGTCTTACTTGGTTATTCAATTATTACATCTACCGACATGGATGAATTAATTATATACGTTCCGATTCACACAAAAATCGCTCACGGTGTCCGAATGTTTTTGAGTAGATTTCTGGGTTTGTGACTTTATTATTTTTAGAACTTCAAGCAGGTGGTACTTGCCAACCTACTCTATTGAAATTGTTGTGTTTTCTTATTTCAATAGCCAACAAAATAAATAAAACACGCAATACTTCCGTTAAAAATTGTTTAGACCTTATTTTTTTTATTTGCCGCACTTTTTTTATGCAAAGAACCTATAGCCGGACTCTAGGTACGTTTATTACAGAACGAACGAACGAATTTGCAAACGAATGGGAACGTAGATGGAGAAAATAATAGATAAAGGTACTCTGTAACCATGATTGAGACAGAGATAGTTTACGTGTGTGTGTAATGTTGCCATTGTTGCATCGTTCCCTATTGAATAAGGTCTTTTGACAGGTGTTGTACTAGAGTAGTTAAAGATGGGTGGGATGGGCATGTAACCGGTTTATGGCTACGGTTCCAATAGAAGATATATATTTCCAGATTGACCATGTGTCTCTGTCTGTCGGTTTTCAATTTCTTGTATGTAAATATTAGATCAGATGTTAATTACGTATGTTTATTAAAGCTTATAACAGGTACTACTTTATTAATGCAACTTATTCAGCACGCATTGTTTAGATCGTAAGAGGCTCACCTAAGCCAATTTCTTCTAGCTAGCTAGTCAAGTATTGGAAATTAGCAGCCCGGCTGTCTGGAAAGGGTATTGAGATCCTACGAATGAGTACGGTTACAGCTAAATTCCTGAGAAATACCTGCTATACTATAGTAGGCAATACACTGGTTGGCTAGCAGGTAGGTACTCTCTAGGAGTTGAAATGAAACAACGTTTAAATTATCTGATTGACATCAATAGTAATATTTATAGTTTCTTCTTATGAAAATAAAGTACGCCTGCAAAAAGATATTGCATCTGTATTACATATATACATTCTATATATACATTTAGTGGCCTGCGGGAGAAAGTTCCTTAAGTATTAATTACAACTAATTGAAAATGTTTTTACTCTTTAGAGTACCATAATAGTATAGTTACCATAGTACCATGATAGTAGTAGTTTGTTTGTTGATTAGTAGCAATAGGGTAATTGCATACCAAAACTGGCAATACATTTATAACCACTAACTTTAGTTTAAAAAAAAAAAAATGAATATGGAGTTACAATATGGTTTTATCAAGTCTAAGTGCAAATAATATGGCAATGCAAATATATACGAGACAAAAAGTGTAATATATAGACTACAAGTTATACAATGATGTTACAACCCCATGAAAAGATACACTTTGGATATTCATTTCCCTGTCGCTTTTGTGTAAAATAACACTACACCGTACCGTAGTTTATTTAACCCTTAATGCTTATTCAAACACCAAAACAGTAGTTTTATTCATAAAAATAAAATTAAACGTTTTCCAAACTACACAGTTTTGCACAACAGAGAAAAATGTCAAGTTTGTTACGCAATTCGAGTTGCTGTCCTTGAAAAAACTGAAACTAGATGAGGGACAGAAAATAATCTATCACTGTCTCGTTCTGTTACGTTTGAAACGTATATTGCTGTCTCTTTACTGTATGAATGAGATGTAAAACGTCACTTGGTCTACTCTTTTCTCCGTCTACGAATGGGAAAGAGTTGCGTTGCTATGAGTACAATATTGAATCATAGCATTCTCGACTGTATTTTCTAAATGTTTAAGTAAAAAATATATAATACACTTCGAAGACTGTTTCGATCTAAAACTAAAAACGGTTCTGTCGTCGCAGAGTACAAAACAGTTCTTGAAAACGGTTCGTATTTGCAACGCCCACCACTAATCTCCATATTCTTTATAACAATGGCCATAGCTAACACATCTGGTACATATTATGGAAATGTATAATTATTGAAAATAGCCAGTTTAAAATGTCTATAGATCAAAGTATGCAAGGGTCGTACTTGTAAAATCGAGTACCAGGGCTACCTGGTACGTAGTCGAGTGAATACCTGCGTCAAAAACCAGGTTTCGAAACACTTGCAAGTATTTTCTTACTTTGTGCCGATCAAAGTTACCAAAGTGTAAAAAATAAATATATCTATACCAGAGGGAGACTTTGAACAAAAGTCGTCTGCGTAGGTATCTCTGTCTCACCTATTACTACCGCCAAGCAGCTATATTTATATAGCTGTGTTCCGGTTTGAAGGGTGAGATGTGGCAGAGAAATTGCTGGGTACCGTGACGAAGTGTCCTTAGGTCACAAGATTGGCAGCGCACGAGTAACATCCCCCGTGGTGTTGCGAGCGTCAATAGGCTGCGGTGACCGCTTACCATCTAATGCTGGATGCTTGTTTGCCAATCTAGTTGTATAAAAATGATATATATTTATAAATTTACGCCAAGTACCACGCGGGATAGTTACACACCTCACTCGCTTCTTCATAGTTCGCCGGTTTCTATATCCTGCATCACCTTCTTATAAAAGACGACCAATTCGGTCATGGCAGGTAAGTCATGATCTTCCTCGGCTCCTACATTCGTCTACTTTTGCGATCTAGATCTGTTTCGTAATTCTTAGAGGTTTATATTTCTAAAAAAAATTATTTCGTAATTTCGTAAAAATAACTTGTCTGTCAAAAGTCGACGACAATATTTTTATACAATATTTATGTAATGACACACTACACACACATACACACACACACACATAGTATTTGAATAAAAAAATATTACTTTTGCTATATCCCTTTTCGTTTTCGTCAGGCCCAGTGTGGCCCAGGAAGGAAAAAAGAAATTAGAAAAAACAGCTAACTACAGTAAATTCTTATTGTCAGGCATGTCACCTTTAAAGATATAATTAAGGAAACATTGAACAGTTTTCTAAAACATATTTATTTAACATAATATACTCTTGATTACAAAATGTAATTGAATCCTAAAATAAAAACAAATATATCCAAAACGCGTGTTTTTTACATTCAAAAATAATATTACAAATAAGAAAGAAAATCTGTCTGCTTCAGTTGCCTTTTCACGTCTAAATCACTGGATTATTGTAATAAATAGCCCGGGATCTAGATAATTATCGCGATAACAGGACTCACGCGGGCGAAGATGTAGGCAGAAGTTAATAAGTAATAAAGCCCGAGATCTGGTAACTTATTATCGCTATAACAGAATTCACGCGGGTGAAAATGTAGGCAGAAGTTAATAAGTACTACACCCCGGGTGCTGGTAACTTATTATCGCGATAACAGGATTCACGCGGGCGAAGATGTAGGGAGAAGTTAATAAGTAATAAAGACCGGGATCAGGTAACTTATTATCGCGATAACAGGATTCACGCGGGCGACGATGTAGGGAGAAGTTAATAAGTAATAAATGCCGGGATCTGGTGACTTATTATTAGGATAACGGTATTCACGCAGGCGAACCCGCAGTCATTAATTGAGACAACGGATTCAATTCTCGCGGCGTGAGTCGTCTCAAAACCTAGTATATACTAAATAATGGTTTAAGTACACAATACTTAGGGCGGCTTGTACCATAACACTGAATAATTCTTAAAAGCAATTTAAATTCACGTTTAAGTCATTGTAACGCCTTGCACCACGCTAAATAGGTTGATAAACCTGTGTAGAGAACTGGCAAAATTAAACACCCAATATCGGTGTATATTTAGCGGAGCTAAATACGTTTAGCGCCATATAAAGATAAATTTAGACGTGATGTTTTTGTGTTACAAGATATTTGGGGTTTTTCTTCAGATGATGATGAAGAAATAATAGAGTTTATAAGTAGATCTGTTATAATAAAGGGAATTAATAAGACTTTTTTACTTTTAGGCTAAAACTTTTTTTTCGCTGTGCTTTCTGAGTGGCCTGGTATTTATCAGTTTTTTTTCCTTTTGTATAATTATTTTTTTGTGTTAACATAAATTTGCTTATCGTGTTCTCCGGTAATTGTTTGTTACATTTATACTAGATTAAGTATAAAAAAATATATAGAATATAAGTAACAATGTAAACGAACGTTGGTGAACCTTAATAAAAAAAAAATCGGCCAAGTGCGAGTGGGACTCGCGCACGAAGGGTTCCGTACCATTATCTATAAAAAAGGCAATAAAATCACGTTTGTTGTATGGGAGCCCCCTTAAATATTTATTTTATTCTATTTTTTAGTATTTGTTGTTATAGCGGCAACAGAAATACATCATCTGTGAAAATTTCAACTGTCTAACTATCACGGTTCATGAGATACAGCCTGGTGACAGACGGACGGACGGACGGACGGACAGCGGAGCCTCAGTAATAGGGTTCCGTTTTACCCTTTGGGTACGGAACCCTAAAAATTAACAATAAAAAAAGACCATATTTATTCGAGACCCTGAGTGATAAAAAATCACTTTGTTTCATCACAAGCTCAGAAGTACAACGCAACAAAATCAAGCAAATAAAATGAAGGCTAAATACCCACTTTGTATCAAAAATTGACAGGCTGGTTCTTTCCTATTCACGGATGCTTAAGTCGTGGAAAAGAAATATTTTGCTAAAAAATGGCGTCAATCGTATGTACAATATGTATCGCGAAAGGCAGGGGAACTTTTTTACCGACACAATAAACACGTTTAGTTAAATGATTTTCAAAACAGCTTCGTGCAAGAAGTCACTAAACGCAATCATGTTACACATTTAACGATTTAAACGTATTTAGGTTATATTTAAATGAAATTTGTTACAAGCCACCCTTAATGTAATAATTCGGTTCAAGTCATACGTTTCACTTAGATATTACAGTAAAATTAAAATGCAATACTGTTCATAATACGAATATATAAAAATGTAGTGATTTTTATTTTTATGCGCGTACGTATGTTGTAGTCGCCTTAAGTGTTCTTCTTCTTCGTCATATTGAGGTAACTCTGCAAAAAAAAAATAGTAATTTATGACACTGCCAAATCAAAGAGTTACTACAGCGGTTGTCGTAGTCTGTAAACGCTTGCAATACGCTTGCAATATAGCAGCAGAAGTGGCATCACGTATTACTCACGTGATGCCACTTCTGCTGCTAACACAACAACTCCTTAGGAGCTTACTGGTGACCTCACTCTTAAAATACCCAGACCAAGACAAACAGACATGTTCATGCACACAAATGTTTGTCCTGTGTGGGAATCGAACCCACAAGCGAAGTGTTCCTGCGTGTGAGTGAGGCCACCAGTAAACTCATATGGAGTTGCTGTATTAGCAGCAGAGTTGGCAGCGCGCGATTGATTCTTATTGTATTGCAAGCGTAGGTATATAGACTACGACAATCGCTTTACATCAGAGGGGTGTTGTGTTGGTGTCAAATGTAACAACTCGTCAAAATTCGGTTGTTGTAGTGTGTTCAAGTAATATTTATTTCTTGCTGCTTATTCAGCTTGTAAGGTTTGGCTTTTCAAGTTTTGCACACCCCAAATATTTTCAGGATAAAATATAGCCTCGAAAAAATGGGCCAAATATGGCACCATTTTGGATAAATTTGAGCGTCAAATTATAAAGTGGAACTGACTTAATTGAAATGCAAGAGAGGTAGGGTGCATTTAAATGGCAACATTACCTCTTCAGCCATCTTGTAAAGCATCGCAGCGGTTTCCTTTCCCGTTTGTTCAACTAAGGTCTTAAAGATACCTAAGTTCTCTGATTCGCTTAGTTCCGACCTGAAAAATATATGTGTGTGTTTTTTTTAATAAATAGAATAAATAAATAGTCTCTGGTAAATTGCACAGCGCCACCTAATCCCAAAGTAAGCGAAGCTTGTGTTGTGGGTACTAGACAACTGATGAACATACTTAAATACATTTCTTTTTGTAAATACATACTTATTATACATAGAAAACGCCCAAACATAGACAAACAGACATGTTCACGCACACAAATGTTTGTCCCGTGTGGGAATCGAACCCACGAGCGTCGGTGTCAAAGTAGCGTTACTTCATTCAAGGCCGATATAGTAGACGCGACGAGATGACATGAAGTGCATGGTATTTCGTGGCTTCTATTCCTGGACACCAGTGTCCTGCGGCCCACCAAGTAGGTCCTGTAGGCCAATTCTGCTAAATAACTGCAACTGCACGTTGACGCCTGTCACTTGTGTCGTGCAGGAATAGTGCAGTGCCAATAGGTGTATTCTATTAAAATTTCCTGCACTGCAACTACGCTGGAACTGCGCGTATGCTGCACTGCAACGGCACTGCAACTACGCTGCAACTGTGCGTATCCTGCAAGTGAACTACTTAACATCTGAAATGTTACCATATTTCAATCTAATAAACTGGATTTTTATTTAATGTTGACTCCTATAGTTTCACACCACATTACCCTTGGAAGCCGGCGTGGAGGTATTTCTAACTGAAAAAAAGTTTTACTTAATCATATATATCCACAAACATCTCCCAAAACAAATATAAATCACCGCTTTAGAATAATAATTTCACTTCGCAAAAGTTGCTCAAGAGTAACGTTAACAAAACTGCAAGTAAACTCCTTCAAAACTTCTGTCATCGCTATACAAATGTCAAAACAATTTATCAGAATTTGCTGCACGTTTCCTGCAATTTCTGATAAAATGTCAAAACAATTTTTTGCAGTGCAGTTGCAGTTTTTAGTAGAATCGGCCTACTGGCTGTCACATGCCGCCGTGTCCCCAATATAATAAAAAAAAACCGTTTCGTCCACTTTGGTAACTAAATTTACCTAACCAGTTACAAGACAAGATTTTTCTTTCGCTGTTGGTAACTAGTTGTGAGAGAAGAATTATTTTTCCACTTTCGTAGATCAAATTATTACCATTTTTGTAATCCGAGATATTAGTTTTTATAAAAAGAAAATAACATCGAAATAATAAAGTGTTTTTACGTAATCTTTAAGTAGGTACTATTATCGGAAGTCCGAAAATATTTCTCATGCCATTTAATAATAGGTACGACGACGAGCGAAGCGAGGAGGAGTGTTAGGTAGAACTGCGACCCTATAGCGCGCGAGCCGAGCGAGCGAAGCGAGCGTGCCGCGGCAGCGGCCGGCGAAGCGCCAGAACCGAACATTGTCTGTTCACGTTCTGAACATCCACGTTCATAACCATCAAAAAGTTACAAAAGTGCAAAAATAATTCCTCTCTCACAACTAGTTATCAAACAGCGAAAGAAAAATCTTCTCTGGTAACTGGTTACGAAGTTTAGTTATCAAAGTGGACGAAGCCAAAAAAACTTACCACTGTGCCGCCGAGCTCGTTAATGAGTCTATTTATTTAAAGATATGTCGTAATATTTATGTCTACTAAGTATGTATGTATCGAATTACATGTATGTATATATTTTGTGTTATTCTATCTATCTATAACTTAATGCCAAATCCCTTGCGGGGTAAGCAGAGAGAACTGAGTGCCACATGACTCGCACCTTACATACCTCACTCGCTTGTTTAGCTTTCAGTGCTCTTCTTATGCACGCTAGTAGAGATCTAGGGCTCCTGACATCACCTTCTGATAGAATACGATCAATTTGGTCTTGGTAGGTAAGTTTTGGCCTTCCTCCGCTCTTAGCTTCTACTTTTGCGTTGTATATCTGTTTCGTAATTATTTCCTCCTGCATTCGTTCTACATGTCCGAACCAACGGAGCATGCCTCTTCTAATTTTATCCCCGACGCTCGCTTTCAGATTAACTCCGTTTCATCATTGCGAATACGGTCTACAGGCGTAACGCAACGCAGTTTTGCCCAACATTCGTATTTCGACCGCGTTTATTCTACATTCATGCTCTCTCTGTCATACGCAGCTCTCGCTTGCATAAGTGCTGTATAGTTATTATTTCTACGTTATAAGTACGTATGTGTATTAAGCCTCCATTGCAAAAACCGGACGGCAGTCTGGCCTATAGTGCTAAAGAGAAAGCCAATTTACTAGGTAATCTCTTTGCCTCTAACTCGACTTTGAATAGCGACTTTGAGTGATGTCAGGAGGAGAATGTTAAAGAAGCGAGTGAATTATGTAAGGACCGTGTCTTATGACGCTCGGTTCTCTCTGCCTACCCCGCAAGGGACCTGGCGTGAAGATATACATACATATATACAAGGACAATTTCGGTAAATTTTTTTCGTCGTATATTCTCCATTTTACTGACCTGCCGGAGTATGTGCGAGGCCTCAGGTCCTCCGCGACGTCGTCGCTCGCTGCGGCCGAGGACTCAAACCCGAAGGTATCAGGTATCACCAGCTGCACATATGAAAAAATATGCTAAAATAAACATATAATAGTGGGTATATACTTATAAACTAGTAAATAACAGCAAGCTGTGTAGGCAGAGCTGATATTTTTTAAATTTAAAAAATATTTAAATATTTTATTTTAAATTTTTTTTAAATATATAGAACCCTGTACGACATCTAGCGACGAGTGCTGTTACTTTTTCTGTTGATGGGAGCAGAGTGGCCGGCCATACGTTTTCCCATATGTTTTTTTTCTAATTGTAACGATTTTGGACCGTTCTTCCTCACCAACGAACATTTAAATTTCAAATTAAAGGATACAAAACTACAATATGTTAGCTATTAGTGTGTCGATTTTGGAGTTTCTCACTATTACCGTCTAAACGCTAGCTGGATGACATCAGTCTACCCCAAACGACAATTTTGAGGGTAATGTGGCTCCGCTGGCTATCGCAGCTCTGCCAAATATATATATATATATATAATATAAAAGTGGGTGGGCGGTGATGTATTGCTCGGAGGATGTTTTTTTTTATACTACGTCGGGAGGTAAACAAGCATACGGCCCGCCTGATGTAAAGCGGATACTGTAGCCTATGAACGCTTGCGATATATTAAGTATCACTCGCGCGATGCCTCCTCTGCTGCTTACACAGCAACTCCTTGGGAGCTTACTGGTGACCTAAGTCACACGTAGGAACACAATAATCCTCTAGCTAGGGTGTTGTTATTTGGCTGCGGTTTTCTGAGACGTGGAGGTACTGCCCCAGACGGGCTGTTTTGATGCGCCGTACCTCTCTTAAAACATCCAGACCAAGACACAGAGACATGTTTATGCACACAAATGTTTGCCTTGTATGGGAATTGAACCCACGAGCGTTGATGTCAAAGTCGCGTCATTCACGAATGAGCCACCGAGCTCGTCGAAATGTTGAATATGAAGGGCTTTTTGGAGGAAAATTAAAAGAGTCGTTCAAGTACGAGTTTTCGGAATGTATTACAGACAAGTCAAATGTCAAGTATAAATATTACATGGCGCCATATTTTCAAATATAGCGCTATCTACCGGCAGCACCGCGAGACATTTAACATCATGTGAATGTGCAGGCGGTTGATTAAAACGTCACAAATTAATTAGACAGAGCGAGCTGAAGTGCGGTTTCTGTCTAGTGGGAAAGTAGTAGTTTCTAAAGTAGGTCGTATCAAAGCAGCCGATCTGATGATGTATACCTCCACCTCACAGAAAACCGCAGCCAAATAAGAACCCACTGATAGGCTGTTGTGTTCATGCGAGTAAGTGAGGTAACCAGTAAGCTCTTAAGGAGTTGCTGTGTTAATGGCAGAGGTAGCATCGCGCGAGCTATACTCCAGGTACTGCAAGCCTTCATATGCTACGGTATCCACTTTACATCAATTGGGCTGTGTGATTGTATCCATACTGCACAATATATATTTTTTTTATATGCAACGTGGGGAAGCGCACTCCTGATAAAGCCTATAAACTCTTTCAATACACTAAGTATTACTAGCGCGATGCCAGCTCTGCTCCTAACACAGCAACTTCTTACAAGCTTACTAGAGACCTCACTCATACGCAGGAACACAACAACCCTCTAGGGAGTTGTTATTTGGCTGCAATTTTTCTGTAGGGTGGAGTTACTTCCCCAGACGGGTTGCTATGATACGCTCTACCTCTCGTAAAAACACCCAGACCAAGACAAACACACATGTTCATGCACACAAATGTTTGTCCTGTGTGGGAATCGAACCCACGAGAGTTGGTGTCAAAGTAACGTAACAGCGCGTTTCACCCTTGCGCCACCGAGCTCCTAACCCATAGAAGTAGGAGACGGCGGGGCGCGGAGTAGGCGCGCTTTCCTACTTTTATGTCCTAACCTGACAGACGAGGTGCAAGGGTATCTGAGGCGTAGTAAGTCAAGTACCCTAGTACCCAACTCTTGCTTTACCTGGTTGTTGGTGTGCTGAGGCCGTTTGCTCGGCTCGGGCTTGGCGAGCGAACTCGGGTTCAGCAGTTCGTAAGGATGTCCAGACTCCACCACGCGACCTCTGCGATATATAATCAATTTTCAAAGAGCTTTTATTAGCTTCAGCTCTGAGTATGAATGTAAGAGTCCTGGAAGTCGAATTTAACGTACTTCTATGTATCTTATTACAATTAGAACCTCTCAAATACCGTATAAATAATACGGTATTAATATAATCGGTATTAAAATAAGAAGAGGCATGCTCCGATGGTTCGGACATGTAGAAAGAATGCAAGATGAAAGAATGACGAAGCAGATATACAATGCAAAAGTGGAAGGATGTAGGAGCCGGGGAAGGCCAAGACTTACCTACCATGGCCATATTGGTCGTGTTCTATCAGAAGGTGATGTCAGGAGCCCTAGAAACCGGCGAGCGTGCATGAGAAGAGCAATGAATGTTAAAGAAGCGGGTGAGATATGTAAGGATCGAGTCACGTGGCGCTCGGTTCTCTCTGCCTACCCCGCAAGGGATTTGGCGTGAAGTTATAGATAGATAGGTATTAATATACGATATGATATTAAAGATGAATACGATATTACATGTACGGTGCGGTATTACATGAATATACGATACATATTAAACATGAATACTATATTACATGTTCGTTAAGGTACTACGAATGAATAATATGTTATTATACGATGCGATATTAAAGATGAATACGATATTCATATATGGTACGGCATTACGAATGAATAATACGGTACTAACATACGATACATATGAAACATGAATACGATATTACATGTACGTTAAGGTATTACCAATGAATAATACGTTATTATACGATGCAATATTAAAGATGAATACGATATTCATATATGGTACGGTATTACGAATGAATAATACGGTACTAACATACGATACATATGAAGCATGAATACGATATTACATGTACGTTAAGGTATTACCAATGAATAATACGTTATTATACGATGCGATATTAAAGATGAATACGATATTCATATATGGTACGGTATTACGAATGAATAATACGGTATTAACATACGATAGGTATTAAACATGAATACGATATTACCTATACGGTACGCTTTACGTACAAATAACACGGCATTATATGTGCATTACGGTATGAATAATACGGTATCACATATTGAGAACAGTAATAAAAGAGTGGATAATAAACCAGCTTATTGACCAACTGGTCTTCGGTTCGAATTCTGACATGTACCACTGAATTCGTGTACCTATTCAGATTTATGTAAATATGTGTAATTATCACTTGCACATCGGTGAAAGAAAACATCTTGGGCAAACCCGCATGTCTAAGAATTTATATAACGGAAGTTTGGCCTTACCTAGGAGAGATCTGATTTTCCCCCTGGTTTGTGAAGGTCTGACGACAGTTGCTTCATGTCAAAATCAGTATCTTCGCCAAATCCTTAGGCTAGATAGCGGACCCCGCCAATAAAGGATTTGGAAACGGGATAACGCTAAGAGGAATTACATATTCGCGAAGATATTGATAATCCGAACACCGTTCCTATATGAATTCTATATGTTTGCCTGTGCGTTTGTTTGAGCGTTTGTCTGTCGCTTTTTTCGAATATTCGAATTTTGACTTCAGATTCGGATTCAGCATAAAAAAGTAGAATAGGAATGTTCAGGAACACCGTTCCTATCTCTTAAGGAACATGGTCAAAATTGCCGACAAATAAAAAAAAACATTTTTTGAATTGTTATATAATTGACGAGCCAGGTGTGCCTCTGGCAATGCAAGCTTGCGCTTGAGCTTGGTTTTTTATAACACTAGATTAGCAAACAAGCACTCTGCCCATATCAGATGGTAAGCGGTCACCGCAGCCTATTGACGCTCGCAACACCACGGGGATGTTACTCGCGCGTTGGCAATCTTGTGACCTAAGGATGTTTCGTCACGGTACCCAGTAATTTCTCTGCCATATCTAGTTTAATAAATCTCATCTCAACCCAGGACCAGTGGTTGACAAGCTGTTTCTTTTCAATAGGTTGAGTATATACTGGTAATGGCCCACCTGTCCATGACGATGACCCTGTCGTAGTCCATGACGGTGTTCAGCCTGTGCGCGATGGTCAGGACGGTGGACTCGCTGAACTTGCTGCGGATCGTCTTCTGGATGTGACTGTCAGTCCTGAATATAAATAACATTACTTTATCATCAGGCTGTCTCCATCCACTATTGGATCCGGATAAAAATAGCGCTCTAGCTATAAAAATATGGTTACTTTAACGCTGAAGCTCGTGGGTTCGATTCCCACATAAGACAAACTTCTGTGTGTGCCTGAACATGCCTGTTTGTCTTGATCTTTTTAAGACAGGTTGCAAATAAAACAGCCCCACTGGGGAAGTACCTCAATCTCACAGAAAACCGCAGCCAAATAACGTCCATGGTAAAAGTTCCCTTGTTTTGTGTCTACGAGTGAATGAGGTTACCATTAAGGAGTTATTGTGTTACCAGTAGGAGTGGCAACGAACGAGTGTACACTCGGTACCGTATTCCTGTATTGGAAGCGCTCATAGCTCAGATTACGCTTGTACAGGCGCAGGAACACAACAACGGACTTGAAGCATGTTCTTCTATAGCATTTACAACGACTGAGGATGCCTCGTGAAGTAGCGAAATACGTGTCGCAGAGACGACCAACGCAACAATGGTAACAATCGTAGCGGGTTGTACACGGTTCATATTCCAGATGGCGGCCATTCGCAGAGACGACCGTAGCAGTCGAGGCAGAGACGACTGGAGAAGCCGTGGCAGCGACGGCATGCATCTACTAACGGTAAAACGTACCGGCCGGCGCTTGGTTGCGGAAGTACACAAGCAAGTTAGATCAAATTGCACAACACCGAAATTATTTAGTATTGTCTTAGGTTTTCGCGATTGTTACATATTGAATTAAACAATTTTTAACGTCAAGTACCACCTGCTAGGACTGGATCCCAACCTAAAAATAATCAAGTCACAAACCCAAAGATCTACTAAAAAATGTTCGGACACCGTGACGATTTTTGTGTGAATCGGAACATATATAATTAATCCATCCATGTCGGTAGTTGTAATAATTGAATAACTACGAGTAATGTAAGACAAATACCACCTTAGTCTTCCTGCGACCACGGACGCTGCAAAGCGTTCGAAACGTCAGGTTTAACAAAAAAAATAAAACACGCGATACTTCCGTTAAAAATTGTTTAATTCAACCGAAATTATTTGTTTACGGTTTTCTGTGAGGTGGAAGTACAGACGGGGTGCTTTGGTCCAGCCTACCTCTCTTACAACTTAAATATCAAACTATTACACGTTAACAAACTTGCAATCATCTGCCGTTAGACAGCAGACAGGTTGGCACGATACAAGAAGACTACTCACTCGGTGTCAACGTTGGCGGTGGCCTCGTCGAGCACCAGCACCCTGCAGCCGGCGAGCGCGGCGCGAGTTAGATACTCCACCTGCAACTGGACGGCCGAGAGACTACCACGATAGAAGAAGACTACTCACTCGGTGTCGACGTTGGCGGTGGCCTCGTCGAGCACCAGCACCCTGCAGCCGGCGAGCGTGGCGCGAGTTAGATACTCCACCTGCAGCTGGACGGCCGGTAGACTACCACGATAGAAGAAGACTAGTCACTCGGTGTCGACGTTGGCAGTGGCCTCGTCGAGCACCAGCACCCTGCAGCCGGCGAGCGCGGCGCGAGTTAGATACTCCACCTGCAGCTGGACGGCCGGTAGACTACCACGATACAAGAAGACTACTCACTCGGTGTCGACGTTGGCGGTGGCCTCGTCGAGCACCAGCACCTTGCAGCCGGCGAGCGCGGCGCGCGCTAGACACACCAGCTGCCTTTGGCCGACGGACAGATTGCCGCCGCCGTCACCAACTTTGGTGTTCAGCCCGGCTGGCATGTTGGACACCATATCGTGAAGCTCCACCTGCATAATATTATACTATTTTATAAAAATGCGTAGGTTTTGTGGAGTCCGGTGGCGGAGTGGTTAGAAATGCTACATGAACACCAAGACTTGTGGATTCGATTCCCACCCAGAACATTTATGTGCATAAACGTGTTTGTTTGTCCTGCTGTAGCTGGGTTTAAGACGTACAGGGCACCTGAAAGTGTGTTGTTTAGTCGTAGTGTCGTACTGAAGCGACAGCAGCGTATAGGTCGCAACAGCAACCCAGCCAGTACCGGCTGGAATACTTCCCGCAGATTCGTGCTGGACGTGTGGAGGGTAGGTAGAGGCACGTAGATCCGCGGCGAAAGCACGATATTTGGGTCTCCACATTGCAAGAGTGACGGCGTCGCTGTACTTTTAACACAGAGGGAAGGGATCTCCATCGATTCTTCCAGGAGGTGGCTGGTCGTCGGAGGGCAGCGGACATGGCGTATTTAAAAAGAGACTAAACGTTTTGGTATGGTATGTAAGTACTATGTTTTTTTACGGGATAGGCCCACCACTCATTCCCACCACTGTGTCTCCTGTGTAGCCAGAATTACGAGCGGCAACCACCAAAAAGGCAATGAACAGTGAACAGTTAAACTACAGCTGCCTTGAAACTCACAATGAATTTAATCAGAAGAAATTTGTAGGAGTAAGAAGTTTTGGAATTGATTTCCCCTCTTGTCAAAGTTAGAGACAGCAATATGACAAATAAGGCATTTAAAAACCTCAAAGAGATGGCTAGTCAAGTGAAGCTCAACTGCCATGCACCACGGTTTATCAGATACCTAACACTATTGGGATAATAAGTAATATAGATTATAGAACTGCCTAAATGCCCGGTAATTCTCCCTTGTTGCCACCAAATCAGAATAGTGTACTACCCCGGATGTGACATGCAAGGAATTTAACATTACGTCCGCTCCCAACGCCAGAAATCGCACTCCCAGAGAACATGATGTGCTGTTTACTCGAATTGATGATTTGTCGTGGAACACTCACATAATGGAGATGACACAAGTCTAAACAAAAAGAGAGCTTAGCCCTAAAATTTCCATGCCCAGATAAAATTGCGAAACGGGAACAGATACAAGTGACGTCCTTTAGTAGAAATTTCCCATCTTTCTTGCCATTCAGACAGCAAAGTTTCAAGCACCTCTTCACTTGTTTAGAATAATCTAAGTATTTTCGCGGTGTTTTAGAAAGTCAGGATGCATGTTTTTAGAGGTGTAGTATATTGCAGCCCGGTGTTGTATTTCTAACTCAACTGGTAACACGCCTGCCAGCACTGGTAGCGCCTCGGTGCTCACAGTTCTGTACGATTTACATAAAAATGTTAAAGCGAGACGCTGACTTTGCAGCAACTTACGACGCGCAGCTAGGTGCTGCCCCAGTCTGAAATCAAGTTAGTTTTTCTATACTTGATCTGGAATTAGCTTTTATTAATAACAAGCCGTCATCGGCGTAGCCAAAGCAGTCAGAACCCGTTATATACGTTTTCCCATACATTTCGCGGTCATATACGACCACCCGGGTTTCGAAGGGTTAACGAGCACCCTCCCGGTAAGGGTAGGCTAAGAAAGTCATCAAAACCGATATTCCAAAGATACGGCCCTAACACCGAACCCTGAGGACAGCCCCGCGTAAGCCCCTTGGAAGCAGCATAATGGCCAAGTTTTAATTTAGTTGTATGTACCATTGAAAAAGTACGATCGAATAAAGGAGTATATGTTACTTTGGCAACCTTTCGCCTTTAATTTCAGCAACAACATTGGCCACCAAGCATTATCGAAGGCACCTGAAATGTCCTAGAAAATACCAACAACGTATTTACTATCCGAGAGTTCCACAATTTTACGCACCGCGACTGCCGCATCAACAGTAGACTTGCCGATGGTAAAGCCGTATTGATTTTTATGAAACTGAGGGCAACCGGGCAACAAACGTGGTACAATTAAACGTTCAAGTAGTTTACCCAGCGATGGTAATAGGGCGATAAGACTTCGGATCGTCGGGTTGCTTATCACCGCATTTTGGTATTCTTTTTATAACACCACTACGCACCACGTATGGCATGCTTAGAGGAGCGGAATGATTGAGAAGGAGTATTTACGGACGACAGTACGTACGTAGTCCCGCCACCTTACCAGATATATTGTACCTGGTCGAGAGCTCCGTAGATACTGGCATCGATGTACTTGTGCTCCGGGACGATGTTGTCCCTCAGCGCGGCCGCGAACAGCGCGGGCGGCTGCGGCAGCGCGCACAGCCGCGACCGCCACGCGCGGAGCCCCGGCTCCTCTGCGGAGACACCGTCCACGGTCACCTTACCAGATATACTGTACCTGGTCGAGAGCTGCGTAGATGCTGGCGTCGCTGTACTTGTGCTCCGGGTCGAGGTTGTCCCGCAGCGCGGCCGCGAACAGCGCGGGCCGCTGCGGCAGCGCGCACAGCCGCGACCGCCACGCGCGGAGCCCCGCCTCCTCCGCGGAGACACCGTCCACGGTCACCTTACCAGATATGCGATTTAACCTATTGTAATAAAAAAAATTCAAAAACACAAATCTTCACGCTAAACCCCTTTGGGTGGAGGGGGTAGACAGACAGGAACGAACGCCTTACGCATTGTATCTTTATTACGTCATTGTCTCCTCCTACATTCTTTCTACATGTCCGAACCAGCGCAGTGCCTTTTCTTCTTCTTTCTACCTCTTTTTTATATGAAAATGGTTTATATTAAATAAATAAAATCTAAGAATTTACCGCATACTAACTTACACAATCTCTTTTGACTTGATACATAAATTTTAATTAAATATATATTAAAAATTTTCGTGTTTAAAATATAAATAAAAAAATCGATTAATAAAGTATATTATAAAAAATATGTGGTTTAAAATAATGAAGTAATGGTTCACAAAGTCACCTCAACGACATAAACGTGAAAAAGGGGCCAAGTTCGGTGGAAACGACCTTCGAGATTCGGCATCACCGGTAAAAAGAGTTGTGTCCTACAGGTTGCTAAGTTATAATTGACAATGTATTGCACTGTAATTAAACTATATATATATTGATACTGACTATGTAGTTGGGCCGTTACTACGTCAACGGAAGGGAGAGGGGGGCGTGAGGCACCACTGCCTGAAAAAAGAAAAAAGCAACTGCCTAAGGGCACCCGAGAGAGGTCGAACATCGGCTTAGGGCGTCGCGGAGGTGCACAACTGAACACGCGGATTCATGCCTCTGGGCTACTCGGTACCAGGTGTATCGCGCAGAAGTCCTAGGGCACTCGCATCCGCCGAGAGCGGAATATATGTGGTAAGGAATTTGTGACTCGGTGCAGAGACGAGCTGTGAGGATCGTCGATGACGCTGAACTCACAAATGACATTGAGCCCTTGAGTTTGACAAGAGAGTTTTGCCTCCTTCTGCGTATTCTACCGATTGTATAACGGGTTCTGTTCTGAGGAGCTGTTCGACTATATGCCAACATCCTCGTTGTATAATCGCACAGAGCTCCCTGCCGAGGTTTTCCCAAGGGACTACAGTATGGGGTTTTTCAAGAAAGGCGTGAAGAGGTTCTCACAGGGTCGGCAACGCAAGAGTAACACCCCTGATGTTGCAAATGTCCATAGGCTGCGATAACTGCTTACCATCAGGAAGGCCGTATGCCACCTTAGTGGTATAAAAAAAATACAATACAAACACTAATATATCCATCTGCATATACATTGACAAATACATACAATACATACAATACACACATAAATATGAGTAATATTTGGTTTAACCTCAATATTTGGCATAGCTGCGATAGCCAGCGGAGCCACATTATCCTCAAAATTGTCGTTTGGGGTAGACTGATGTCATCCAGCTAGCGTTTAGACGGTAATAGTGAGAAACTCCAAAATCGACACACTAATAGCTAACATATTGTAGTTTTGTATCCTTTACTTTGAAATTTAAATGTTCGTTGGTGAGGAAGAACGGTCCAAAATCGTTCCAATTAGAAAAAAAAACATATGGGAAAACGTATGGCCGGCCACTCTGCAGTGCAGAGTCTGCACTGCACTCCCATCAACAGAAAAAGTAACAGCACTCGTCGCTAGATGTCGTACAGGGTTCCATATATTTTTAAAAAATTAAAAATAAAATATTTAAATATTTTTTAAATTTAAAAAATATCAGCTCTGCCTACACAGCTTGCTGTTATTTACTAGTTATGTACGAGTGCTTTATTATACTTGTAGATTTTTTCCTATGTATATTGTTGACTGATTAAATTTCAGGTTTCTATTCACTTAGACGTGGTTTAGGTTTTTAATGTGTGAGTTAATAATAAATATTACACTTTTCAGACCATAATAATTCCATAACCACAAGAGGCACTTTAATGAAATAGGGGAATATATCAGACAACATTTCATAAGTGATACAATCTTCAACATAATTTTGTCAGTCAAGTTAGTCGTTAGAATAAATAAATATTGTCGGACAAATTACACAGCGCCATCTAGCCCCAAAGTAAGCGAAGCTTGTGTTATGGGTACTAGACAACTGATAAACATACATATATATATAACGTAAATACATTTTTTTTTGTAAATACATCCTTATTATTCATAGAAAATACCCAGACCAAGACAAACAGACAAGTTCATGCACACAAATGTTTGTACTGTGTGGGAATCGAACCCACGAGCGTTGGTGTCAAAGTAGCGTAACAGCGCGTTTCACCACTGCGCCACCAAGCTCGTCATATCTCGTCGTCAATAACATGTTACGATTGATATTTGTAGCATGTTATTCTAACGGCTAACATCTACAGCGCCCGAGGATGCCTCGTGGAGATACACCAGGGCAGTCATGGCAGCAATGGTGGCGAGTGCATACGATTTCTGGTCCAGATGGCGGGCAATCGCGAGGACGACCGCAGCAGCCGAGGTAGAGACTACTGGAGCAGCCATGGCAGTGACGGCATGTTGCAGCCATATTATATGTATATATTTACAAATAAAGGTATGTTTATTTGTCAGTTGTCTAGTAGCAATAACACAAGCTTCGCTTACTTTGATACTGGATGGCGCTGTGTAATTTGCCCGAAAACAAATTAAATGCTGTTTTGTAGATAGATGGGTCGTAGCCTATCAATGCTTGGACTACAAGCAGTGTGGCTCGCGCGCAACCTCCGCTTGTAACGCAGTAACTCGTAAGAGCTTTCTAGTAGACAATTCGATCTGGACTACTTTATGTGCTTCAGTCACTAATTAATTCATGCGAACTAGCGCCGGTCGGCACCTACTACCGTTACTAGATGTACCACATTGCTACCCTGGCTGCTGCGGTCGTCTCTATGAAACGTGTTTCGCCTCTCCACGAGGCATCCTCAGGCGCTGTAGATGTTAGTCGTTAAATAACATGCTAGAGTCTTATAGCATGGTATTTTAATGCATTATGCATCCACTAACGGTTCCTCCACCACGTGAGCACCCTTCTGGTCGCTCGGTTTAGGCGCTTATAGGGTCCAGGGTCGGCGTCCTCAGGAGGAAGTCGACCCTTCTCTAAGCGTATGCTCTTATTAGAGTGACGCTTGCGTCACCTCGTTCCCCTGGGGTGATCGCTTCAGATGAAGCCTTTGTAGCCTTCCCGGCTAAAGGCAGTCCCAGGGGGTGTTTTAGTCGGTGGAAATCCGACATAATCAGTTCGTTCGCACGAAATCTTTAAAAGATTTCACCTCCTCCCTCCCTTTTTCCGGAGGGTGCCCCTCACGGAAGAATGACCAATGCACACCCGGGTGGGGGTTGGTCCTTCTTTTGTGGGTCTTCAATTTACTTGGGCGAAAAAAAAAAAAAACCACTAACGGTAGTGGGTGGGTGCCGGCCGGCGCTAGTTCGCATGGTGGCGGAAGCACACAAAGCAGGTTAAATCAAGTTACATTTATAAGTTTATTTATTAAAAAAGTATATTTATCAACTTTTTTATATATCTATATATAACTTCACGCCAAATCCCTTGTTGCGGGGTAGGCAGAAGGAACCGAGCGCCCCATGACTTGATCCTTACAAACCTCACTCGCTTCTCTAACATTAATTGCTCTTGCTCTCTAACATTAATTGAGGGGGCGCCATCTAGCCCCAAAGTAAGCGAAGCTTGTGTTATGGGTACTAGACAACTGATAAACATACATATATATATAACGTAAATACATTTTTTTTTGTAAATACATCCTTATTATTCATAGAAAATACCCAGACCAAGACAAACAGACAAGTTCATGCACACAAATGTTTGTACTGTGTGGGAATCGAACCCACGAGCGTTGGTGTCAAAGTAGCGTAACAGCGCGTTTCACCACTGCGCCACCAAGCTCGTCATATCTCGTCGTCAATAACATGTTACGATTGATATTTGTAGCATGTTATTCTAACGGCTAACATCTACAGCGCCCGAGGATGCCTCGTGGAGATACACCAGGGCAGTCATGGCAGCAATGGTGGCGAGTGCATACGATTTCTGGTCCAGATGGCGGGCAATCGCGAGGACGACCGCAGCAGCCGAGGTAGAGACTACTGGAGCAGCCATGGCAGTGACGGCATGTTGCAGCCATATTATATGTATATATTTACAAATAAAGGTATGTTTATTTGTCAGTTGTCTAGTAGCAATAACACAAGCTTCGCTTACTTTGATACTGGATGGCGCTGTGTAATTTGCCCGAAAACAAATTAAATGCTGTTTTGTAGATAGATGGGTCGTAGCCTATCAATGCTTGGACTACAAGCAGTGTGGCTCGCGCGCAACCTCCGCTTGTAACGCAGTAACTCGTAAGAGCTTTCTAGTAGACAATTCGATCTGGACTACTTTATGTGCTTCAGTCACTAATTAATTCATGCGAACTAGCGCCGGTCGGCACCTACTACCGTTACTAGATGTACCACATTGCTACCCTGGCTGCTGCGGTCGTCTCTATGAAACGTGTTTCGCCTCTCCACGAGGCATCCTCAGGCGCTGTAGATGTTAGTCGTTAAATAACATGCTAGAGTCTTATAGCATGGTATTTTAATGCATTAGGTATGCATCCACTAACGGTTCCTCCACCACGTGAGCACCCTTCTGGTCGCTCGGTTTAGGCGCTTATAGGGTCCAGGGTCGGCGTCCTCAGGAGGAAGTCGACCCTTCTCTAAGCGTATGCTCTTATTAGAGTGACGCTTGCGTCACCTCGTTCCCCTGGGGTGATCGCTTCAGATGAAGCCTTTGTAGCCTTCCCGGCTAAAGGCAGTCCCAGGGGGTGTTTTAGTCGGTGGAAATCCGACATAATCAGTTCGTTCGCACGAAATCTTTAAAAGATTTCACCTCCTCCCTCCCTTTTTCCGGAGGGTGCCCCTCACGGAAGAATGACCAATGCACACCCGGGTGGGGGTTGGTCCTTCTTTTGTGGGTCTTCAATTTACTTGGGCGAAAAAAAAAAAAAAACCACTAACGGTAGTGGGTGGGTGCCGGCCGGCGCTAGTTCGCATGGTGGCGGAAGCACACAAAGCAGGTTAAATCAAGTTACATTTATAAGTTTATTTATTAAAAAAGTATATTTATCAGCTTTTTTATATATCTATATATAACTTCACGCCAAATCCCTTGTTGCGGGGTAGGCAGAAGGAACCGAGCGCCCCATGACTTGATCCTTACAAACCTCACTCGCTTCTCTAACATTAATTGCTCTTCTCATGCACGCTCGCCTGTTTCTGATGCTCCTGACATCACCTTCTGATAAAACTCGATCAATTTGGTGATGGTAGGTCAGTCTTGCCCTTCCTCGGTTCCTACATCCTTCTACTTTCGCGCTGCATATCTGTCTCTTAAATTCTTTCTTGATGTATTCTTTCTTTATGTCCGAACCAACGGAGCATGCATCTTCTTATTTTAACAACGACACTCTCTTTCAGACCAACTCTGTTTCTAACGTCATCGACATTGCGAATACGGTCTTAGTGTTAAGGCCACAGATCACAGATGTGTTCTGAGGTTAAGGCACAACTTTTATGGTGACAACTGACACATATTCATTAGGATTAGTTTGAAGCACTTTTTGAAGTGTTCGATCTCCTATTTGGAATTGTGTGCATGAACATGTCTGTTTGTCTTGGTTTGGATGTTTTAAGAGAGGTCGCATCAAAGCAGCCCGTCTGGGGAAGTACCTCCACCTCACAGAAAACCGCAGCCAAATAACAACTCCCAAGAGGGTTGTTGTGTTCCTGCGTTTGAGTGAGGTCACTAGTAAGCTCCCAAGGAGTTGCTGTGTAAGCAGCAGAGGAGGCATCGCGCGAGTGATACTTAATATATCGCAAGCGTTAATAGGCTATGGTACCTGCTTTACATCAGGTGGGCTGTATGCTTGTATGCCTCCCGACGTACTATTAAAAAAAATGCAAAATTGAAGGCTAATAGTTTTTGAGTTATTGGGTCAACTGTAGCTCGAAATGTTTTGTGTAATATACACATAGCCACTATGTCGCCCTTTTTTCGAAACTTGGCTGATACACTGCCGTGCGTCTCGATCACTACAAAATACCAATCTTATGACAATACCTGAATAAAGCGCTGATGAGCGAGCTTTTCCCCGCACCAGTTCTTCCTACAACGGCAACTTTCTCAGCTGGTCTGATGGAGAAAGTCACTCCGTTGATTGCAAAGATTGGTTCTTCTGGCTTCACGTCGCCTCCTTTTATTTCCAAACCGTTCAAAAGGGGTTCGTCATCTTTGGGTGGCTTCTCATATCCAAGACTTACATTTTCAAATTTTATTTCGCCTGGCGAAAGAAAATATTTCTTCGTTACAATATATACACTTTATTGCACCAAATAAAACTGAAGTAAACATTAAAACACAAAAGGCGGTCTTATCGCAAAACCATCTCTTCCTGACAATAGGTAGGCGGCGCATAAACTACTTACATATTCACTACATATTCCATATACGTATATAAATATAGACATACACTCACATATATATATATAAATACATTTAAAATAAATACATATATAAACACGTAGAAATATATAAAAGTATATTCGTAAGCATATTCTAATAAAAGTTATTACGTAATCAGGTGTCAACAGAAATGAATACAGAAAGATTATAGACAGGTAAAGTTAAACAGAGTCAAGAGAGAGATCGTGAGCTTTTACAAGGTTTTTGAATGAAGATAAGGTTTGAGCACGTCGGACATACAATGGCTTCGTTCTTCGTTATTAATGCCTTCTTCTTCTTAGCTTTACCTCATTCACAACGATCGCGGGGTCTAGCCTAAGAATTTGGCGAAGATACAAATTTTGACATGGAGCGACTACCGTCTGACCTCTACAACACAGAGTGAAAACCAGATCATTCTCAGGTTAGGTCACACGTCGTTCGAAATATTATTTTCTTGGACGTGTGGGTTTCCTCACGATTGCCATTACCAAGTGTATCAAGCAAGAGTGAATAGTGATGTCGGGAGGGGCCGCCCTAGACGCACACATATAGATCAAATTGGTGATGTGTTGAAAAAGGGCCAAATCAAACATACCCAAAACCGAAGAGCATGCATGATGAGTGTAGAAGAAGCGAGAGCGGTATGTTTGGATCGGTGCACCTGGCGTTCTATAGTCTCTGCCTACCCCAATGGGAGACAGGCGTGATGATATGTTTGTATGTATGCCATTACCATTGATAGGAAAGTGATAATCAAAAATAATAATACAATATGCACGCTCGCCGACTCCTGGGGCTCCTGACATCTGATAAATCACGATCAATTTGGTCATGTTAGGTTGGTCTTGGCGAGTGTGCATGAAAAGAGTTATGAATGTTAAAGAAGCGAATGAAGTGTGCAAGGACCGCGTCTTATGGCGCTCGGTTCTCTCTGCCTACCGCAAGGGATTTGACGTGAAGTTATAGATAGTAGATAATACAATATTCTTTGTTATTAATACCCATCTATCCATATCTTCAATCTAAGTACCTTGCGGGGAGGCAGGCAAGACCAGGCGTTATATGACACACGTCACTTCTTCTTTGATATTCGTAACTCATTCATTCATGCTGGCAGTATCTTAAGGCTCACCACCACCTTTGATTAAAGCACAGCCAATTTGGTTGGTGACGACCTATTTCTTGGACTTCCTTGGCTTCTACATCCTACCACTTTTGGTTTGTATATCTGTTTTTTTTTGTACTACGTCTGGAGACGTACAAGCATACGGTCCACCTGATGTAAAGTGCCCACCATTACCGGTACCGTAGCCTATTAACGCTTGCGATATATTAAGTATCACTCTCGCGATGCCTCCTCTGCTGCTTACACAGCAATTCCTTAGAAGTTTACTGGTGACCTCGCTCACACGCAGGAACACAACAACCCTCTAGGGAGTTATTATTTGGCTGCGTCTATATTTTCTGTGAGGTGGGAGGTACTTCCCCAGACGGGCTGCTTTGAAGCGCCCTACCTCTCTTAAAGAAGACTCTCTGTTTCGACATTCTTTCTACATGTCCGAACTAACGGAGCACGTCTCTGCTTATCTTAAACGACACAAACGTTTGTTCTGTGTGGAAATCGAACCCACGGGCGTTAGTGTCAAAGTGAAGAGTGAAACATCGATGGATAGAATCCTGTAATAACTGAACCGTTCAATGACGGCGACGAAGTCATCCTCACACACTAGAACGGCAATGGTCTCGTACCAGAGATGTTTTCCACCAAAGACTCAAGTTTCCAAGGTTACAGCCATCAGATTCTTAAAAAAAAATAGTGTGCGTCTCGGGACGCCCGACAGAAGTGATAACTCAAACTAATCCGCTGCCGTATGCGTGAGAGAAAGGGAAGCGAGACAGACTGGCGCCGTAACACGTTACGTAACGAAGCGGTTTACCCTCCCATAAGAAGTTATCACTTCAAAAACGTGTGCGTCTCGGGATGCCCGACAGAAGTGATAACTAATCTACATATGATATAATCTACATACATATTGACGAGCTCGGTGGCGCAGTGGTGGAACACGCTGTTACGCTACTTTGACACCAACGCTCGTGGGTTCGATTCCCACACAGTACAAACATTTGTGTGCATGAACATGTCTGTTTGTCTTGGTCTGGGTATTTTCTATGTATAATAAGTATGTATTTACAAAAAAAAAATGTATTTACGTATGTTTATCAGTTGTCTAGTACCCATAACACAAGCTTCGCTTACATTGGGGCTGGATGGCGCTGTGTAATTTGTCCGACAATATTTATTTATTATTTATATCATTAAAGCTGCCGTATGCGTGAGAGAAAGGGAAGTCAGACAGACTGGCGCCGTAACGCGTTACGTAACGAAGCGGTTTACCCTCCCATAAGAAGTTATCATTTCAAAAAGCGTGAAGAGTATATTACAGAGACCGACAACGCACGAGTGCCACCTTCTGGTATTAAACGTGTGGTGTGGGCAGCTCATATGTTTGTTTGTCACCTTAATGGTAGGAAAAAAAATACCTCTAATGGGCCACTTGTCGAAGTCCAAATCAGGGTATTTGATCTTCAAAGCCTTCTCGTTTCCTTCGACCGGTGTCTCGGGCGGCAGGTTCTGGTATTCTAATAATCTTTCTACCTGGAATGGAAATAAATTTACCGTGTTTATCAGGAACACCGTTCCTATTTTTTTTTTGTTTGTCTGTGTGCGTTTTTTTCGAATATTCGAATTTTGACTTCAGATTCGGATTCCGCATAAAAAAGTAGAATACGAATGCTCAGGAACACCGTTCCTATCTCTTAAGGAACATGGTCAATATGGCCGACAAATTTAAAAAAAAAAAAAATTGTTATATAATTGACGAGCCAGGTGTTCCTCTGGCAAATAAATCATATATTTCAGAAAAGATTTCCATATAAAGTGTTAGTATTATATTACAAAAGCTTAAAAACTAATGTTAGTAACACAATTTATTTTAATTGATTTATTTAACATTGACCATGGCTGGTCTTGAGCCAACATGGACTTCGTTCCAGTGCCACAGTATAGGGCAGCAATAGCGACCTCCTATCGCGGCCAGGAGGCTGTTGGGGCTGCCCCGGAGCCGGCGCCACGCAGAGGCCACCCGCTTACGAATGATCGCGTGGAATGCGAGCCTCTGCGAACATCGTTGACGTGCTACAGTACCGAGGGAGCCCCATCAGCGCCCTGAAGCCGTTATTGTATTGGACGCGCAGGGCTCCAAACGCCTTTTTAGTGTACTCAGTCCACAGACTGCAGGTATAAAAGGACTGACAATATGCCCTAAATAGTGTGTGCTTGACTTCATTATTACACCGTGCAAATCTGCGGGCGAGCATGTTCGCTCTCACAGCGAGAGCATGAATAATAAATGAATAAAAAGCATGCCACATAAAGAATGTGACAAAGAAAAAAAAATAATGATAGCGATATTGAAAGAAGAGTGAAAGCAGGAAACTGTATCAATGGTGTGTTGTACTCCGCGGTAACAAGCGATAACATATCGAACAAAGCTCGCCTTGCTATCATTCAGGGTGTATTAACGACAACATTGATGTACGGCAGTGAACAAAAGAGGCATGAACTTATTGACGAGCTCCGTGGCGCAGTGGTGAAACGCGCTGTTACGCTACTTTGACACCAACGCTCGTGGGTTCGATTCCCACACAGTACAAACATTTGTGTGCATGAACATATCTGTTTGTCTTGGTCTGGGTATTTTCTATGTATAATAAGTATGTATTTACAAAAAAAAATGTATTTACGTATGTTTATCAGTTGTCTAGTTCCCATAACACAAGCTTCGCTTACTTTGGGGCTAGGTGGCGCTGTGTAATTAGTCCGACAATATTTATTTATTTATTTATTTATAGGTTACTGTAATCGCTTTACATCAGGTGGGCCGTATGCTTGTATGTCTCCCGACGTTGAATAGAAGAGGCATGAAAGCAGGGTGAACCGCCGTAGAAATGAGAGCGTTGCGGAGTATGCGTGGAGTGAGAATGATTGATAGAATAAGAAATAGGACGAAACGAGAACTATGTGGATGATGTAGTGAAAAAATGTGTGTGATGAGATGGTTCAGTCATTTAGAAAGAAAGAATGATAAAAGAGTTACGAAAGAAGACTACACTTATTTTATCATTAATTCTTGGGCAAGAGTAAGTGGAAAGTGGAGATATCGGCCCTAGACGCATACTTATAGAGCAATGATAAAAAAGGGCCAAATCAAAACCACCCAAAACCGAAGACCATGCCAGAAGAGGTTGATGAGTGTGGAAGAAGCGAGAGAGGTATGTTTCGATCGGTGCACATGTCGTCTCTGCCTACCCCAATGGGAGACAGGCGTGATGATATGTATGTATGTATGTACTTTACTCTATTACCATTAGAGTTCTCACCCGTATAATACATATATATATATATTTAAGACAGGTATAACAACTCCCTAGAGTTCTTGTGTTCCTGCGTGTGAGTAAGGTCACCAATAAGCTCCTAAGGAGTTGCTGTGTTAGCAGCAGAGGCATATCGCGCGAGTAATAATAACAAGCGTTTATACGCTACGGTAATCGATTTACATCGAGTGGGCCCTATGCTTGTATGTTTCACGACGTCGTATAAAAATAGCAGTTGAGAATGCGCAAGCTTGCATTGCCAGAGGAACACCTGGCTCGTCAATTATACAACAATTAATTTTTTTTTTTAATTTGTCGGCCATTTTGACCATGTTCCGTAAGAGATAGGAACGGTGTTCCTGAACATTCCTATTCTACTTTTTTATGCTGAATTCGAATCTGAAGTCAAAATTCGAATATTCGAAAAAAAGCGACACACATACGCACAGACAAACGCACGGACAAACGCACAGACAAACATATAGAATTCATATAGGAACAGTGTTCCTGAAAAGAAGTGTAGAAAGCAAACATTTTTCTTTAATTTTAACATTAAACTAATAAAAAAACATTACACACACTACCATGCGCTTGAAAACACACAAACACATATGTACCCAAATATAGAAATACCTACTGTTTTGTTTATGGTTAAAGTCTGTGATCAAACTGAGAAAAGGTTAATATTATTTGGTCTGTAATATTGTCTACAGTCTTACTGAATGACAAAAATAATTATGATAACGCCATAGTCATAGTTTGTCTAATAGATATTTGTACTTTAGACATTAGTTTTTTTTTATACTATGTCGGGAGGCATACGGCCCACCTGATGTAAAGCGGGTACCTCTCTTAACCACCACACCAAGACCAAGACAAACAGACATGTTCATACACACACATGTTAGTCTTGTGCGGGAATCGAACCCACGAGCGTTGGTGTCAAAGTCGCGTCATTCACCACTGAGTCACCGAGCTCGTCAGTTGGCGGACGGTAAGTACCTGAGCTTGTTGGTGGAGAGCGAAAGTAGAGAAGAGTTTAAACAAACAGATTTTTATAAGACGGCAACGCATGGTTGACACCCCTTGCAAATGTCCACAGGCTACGGTGACTGTTTACCATCAGGCAGGCCGTATGCTTAATTTACACTTCAGTGTTATAAAAAATATATATAAGAGCCATCTGAGCGCGTTCAAAGCACAGGTGAGGTGGGTTTTGACTGCACCACCCCAAGTTGTGATAGCATATAAAATAATAGATTGCCATAATGCTGTATACATCAATTTTGAGTACATGCGGCTCGGCAGCATGACGAATTTTCTTAAAAACCAAACATAACTTTTCTTCCACTTGTAATTTTAAGATGAGTCTGAAAGGAGAGTCGATTATCTAATGTATCGCCGAGATATATAACAGTAACACTACGGTTCAAGGTGGGACAAGAACAAGGAACAGTGGGAACAGAAGCATGTATGCGGGCAGAGATGGTGTAAGGGACGGAGTCTTCGGAAGGAGTGTATATAGAGAAGCTGAAATAGCACGTTTTCTCGACGTAGAGAGTCAATAAATTCTGTCGCAGCCATCTTGTAACGGTGAACTTTGAGGTAGAGGAAAAGATAATGACACGGAATAGGTAGAAGCCACATAAACTACTTACACATATTTACTTAAATATATGTGTATATTAATACGGTCAAAATATATACATATGTAAAACTTATATATAATTATGTAATCGTAGTAAAAGTTATTACGTAATTAGACGTACAAAGAGAAAGATTATAGACAGGTACAGTTAAACAGAGAAAAACAGAAAGGAATAGAGAAATATTATAGATAGGTAAAGTTAAATAGAGACAAAACAGAAATTAACAGAGAAATATTAAAGACAGGTACAGTTAAACAGAGACAAAACAGAAATTAATAGAGAAAGATTATAGTCAGTTCAGTTAAACAGAGACAAAACAAAAATGAATAGAGAAAGATTATAGACAGGTATAGTTAAACAGAGACAAAACAGAAATGAATAGAGAAATATTAGAGGCACGTACAGTTAAACAGACACAAAACCGAAATCAATAAAGAAATATTATAGACAGGTACAGTTAAACAGAGACAAAACAGAAATCAATAGACAAATATTATAGACAGGTATAGTTAAACAGAGACAAAACAGAAATGAATAGAGAAATATTATAGACAGGTACAGTTAAACAGACACAAAACAGAAATGAAAAGAAAAATATTATAGATATGTACAGTCAAACATAAACAAAACAGAAATGAAAAGAGAAATATTATAGATACGTACTGTTAAACACAG
Organism: Pyralis farinalis; assembly: GCA_947507595.1. Lineage (NCBI taxonomy): Eukaryota > Metazoa > Arthropoda > Insecta > Lepidoptera > Pyralidae > Pyralis > Pyralis farinalis. The sequence continues at coordinate 9,430,433 of OX382263.1, forward strand.
ATCAAACAGAAATGAAAAGAGAAATATTATAGATACGTACAGTTAAACAGAGACAAAACAGAAATGAATAGAGAAGGATTATACACAGGTACAGGTTAAACAGGGTCAAAACAGAAATTAATAGAGAAAGATTACTTATAGACAGGCACAGTTAAACAGAGACAAGAGATTTATTGCTCAGTTCTTTAGCATCAATTTAATGCGTGTTTTGTAGTACCAAAGAAATAATGGTGAATGGTTGGTGATAAAAACAACATATAAATGTCTATGTAATAATCGCCGGATGGAAAATAAAAAAAATAGCATACTTTGTCGTAGTTTACAATCAGTACCAATAGATGGCGCTGTACAAATTATGTTCTACATTGCATCGCGCTATGGTTTCGTTTTGCAACAATATGTAGTGGTTTGGTTAATTTATTGTTGTTACTGGTAACCTCTCACTTAACGTGGGTGGCAAACTAGCAAAACTATGAACGCTTGCAATACAAGGACTTTTTGAATGGTGGTCGATAGAGATTATCCTATCGGACGCCATAATAAAATACACAATTAACTTTAATTAGTTCAAACATTAGCAACTGGCCAATTATTGGCATCCTTAAATACCCTCAGGCTGAGAACGACAACTTCCTAAATCGACAAATACCGAAAATGACAACTTCCTAAAACGACAATATACACACTAGTTAAACTACTCTAGATGCATGGTGTATCCCGATATCCCATAGAAACTACTTTTTCTACTTTTATTTCGGCCTCTACAAGGCGTAACGTGATGTTTGGATAGCCTATAACCTTCTTCAATAATTGGGCTGACAAATGCAAAAAAAATTTTCGAATCCAACATATAGATACAGAGGTTGGCGCGTTCAAACGAACCAACAAACTGTTCCACTTTATATATTAGCTAGTATAGATAATATATAAGCGGATTCCAATGCTTTTGACAGAATATGCTATATTTTTATTGACAAAGCGTATGTACTACACAGTTAATTAATATATAAGCGATAACTTAATAGAGAAAAATAACCACGACTGTTATAATTTATTTTAGATTACAAACTTAAAATTGATATTATCACATAGATAAATTTAAATTGACCTTATTGTATTATTATTGTTGTTTATTAAATTGATTATTAATTGCAATTGCCATAAATTACTCTTGCATTAAGATTAGAATTAATTTTGTTAACCAACATTTTAATGAATTTTGTACGCCCATTGGCGGGATATAGAGCTATCTGTTTGCATTGTAGGTATGTGTAACTCATAATAAACGATGTAAACAGAAATCCACGTAGGTAATTGTCCCCTGGAGTAACTCAGGATATGAACTGGTTGAAAGAAACGGCGCCACGCCCTGACGCACATTTTGATTATCACCATAATAATTATCACAAAATAAACGAATTGAATCTTTTTTAACCGGCTTCAAAAAAAAGGTGGAGGTAATCAATTCGATTGTAATATTTTTTGACGTGATAACGTCTTACAAATCGATGAACGCTGGCTGCATGCATGAAAATCATGTGACATGTGTCACGTTCCGCCTGAGCCGAGCGTGCAAGCGAGAGCGCGGAAGAAGCGATAGACAGGCACGATCGGCCTTAGCGTTCGGCTTGTGACGCATCTATCTCTCTTCCACTCCATCGGCCGATGCGTCCGAGTAGAAGAGAGACAGCGGCAGCACACAACCTACACGTGAACTGGTTTGTCAACTGTTGAATGTTTTCTTATGACGTTATCACGTAAAATTATCGTCCGTAAACAGACTTTACAGACAATTTTCTGATGTTCGTCATTTATAAACCGATGTGATTTTTTTTTTATTTTAATCGAAAGGGTATAACTTCAGATTGGTTCCCATAGAAATTTTATCAAAATCCTCGTGTCACTTACAGAGGTCATGTGATTCTCGACTTCAGCGGTCATCCTCATGCCATACTGGCACATGCCCACCAACCCTATCACTTGCGATATAGCCAAGCCGACGTTGCCTGCGAGAGAGTCTGAAACAATAAAAATCTGATTGAATGGAACGGGTTCGATTCCCACACAAGACAATTTTTTGTGTTGAACATGTCAGTATTATTTTTGTTTACTACTACTATAACTACACGCCATATCCCTTGCAGGGTAGGCAGAGAGAACCAAGCGTCACGTGACTCGATCCATTCATATCTCACTCGCTTCTTTAACATTCATTGCTCTTCTCATGCACGCTCGCCGGTTTCTAGGGCTCCTGACATCACCTTCTGGTAGAACACGACCAATTTGGTCATGGTAGGTAAGTCTCGGAACAAATTACCATTATAAAACTTTTTATTGTTACGAATTAATTAATATTTCTGATCAAAAGTTTATACCACTAAAGTGATAAACAAACCTGCCCTTGCCCATGGACATTTGCAACACCAGACGGACCGTATGCGTGTATGTCTCCCGACGTTCTATAAAAAGACCTGCGTACCCTGGCCGTATGTAGAAGTAAAAGGGGCTGAATCCTCAAAAGATCATACAAACATCTTACCATCTCTAGCGAGGAGAAAGAAGCTGAATGTAACGATTCCCAGGTACAAACAGCAGATCATGTCCATCCACAGACCGAACGCCCTCTTCGTGCATAGGGAGGATATCCACGCCGAGGAATGGAGGTCCTGAAGCTTATCGAACTCCCTCGCTATGGTTCTCTGCTGGACCCGCGTCGATCTGATGGTTGTGAGACCGGAAACGGTTGCTGATAAGTGGTTGAGGAATTGGCTGCGAGCTGAAAGGTACATTTACTAATTATTAGGTTTGCTTTCTTTTTTTTTATATTCATCGTCGGCATACGGCACACCTGATGTAGAGTGATTACCGTAGCCTATATAACACTTGCAACATATTAAGTATCGCCATGCCACTTCTTAAGAATTTACTGCAATGGTAACTTTACTCACTCGCGGGAACACATCAACCCTCCAGGCAGTTGTTATTCTCTTAAAAACAACCAGCCAAAACAAACATACATGTTCGTGCACACAAAAGCTTGTCCTGTGTGGGAATCGAACCCACGAGCGTTGGCGTCAAAGTAACGTAACAGCCCGTGTCACCACTGCGCCACTGAGCTCGTCAATGACTAGCAACAATAGATGTTAAAGCGGTTTTGTAACTTCGTAGCCATCTTCATGTTTTGGCAACTTTAAGTTTAGACGAGCTCGGTGGCTCAGTCGTGAAAGACGCGACTTTGAACCAGCGCTCGTGGGTTCGATTCCCACACAAGTTAACATTTGTGTGCATGAACATGTCTGTTTGTCTTGGTCTGGATGTTTTAAGAGAGGTAGGGCACATCAAAGCAACCCGTCTGGGGAAGCACCTCCACCTCATGGAAAACCGCAGCCAAATAACAACTTCCTAGAGGGTTGTTGTGCTCCTGCGTGTGAGTGAGGTCGCCAGTAAACTCCTAAGGAGTTGCTGTGTAAGCAGCAGAGGAAGCATCGTGCGAGTGACATATGTTACAAGCGGTAATAGGCTACGATAACTGCATTATATCAGGTGGACCGTATACGTGTATGTCTCCCAAGTTGTATTAAAAAAAAACTTACTAATAGCTTCTATCCTCTTCAGCTCCCTGCTGGTGCACAGGAAAAGGTCCCTCAGCAAGTACAGGAAGAAAGCCACCACCATCGTCGGCAGCAGAAGCCACCAGTTCACCAAGCAGACCACCACGAGAATTGACACCACTTCTAAGAAAAACTGGGAATAAGGTCAAATGCTGATTTTAAATACTTTAGAAAGATTGGTTAGTTATGGAAGCGAGAGCTGGGTTTATTTTTATACAACCTCGTGGGATATAAGCATACGGACCACCTGATGTTAAAGCGGTTACCGTAGCCTATGATCATTTGTATGTACGTATATCTTCACGCCAGGTCCCTTGCGGGGTAGACAGAGACAACCGAGCTCCATAGACGCGGTCCATACATACTTCACTCGCTTCTTTAACAATCATTGCTCTTCTCATGGACGCTCGCCGGTTATCACATATTATCTCTCCTTCATTATATCTATCAACTCTTCATCTTGTCTTGTAATCCACCTCTCACATTCCATGTGCCTATACGACACTCAGATCTTCATACTCCCACTATATCGCAAGTGTTAATAGGCTACGGTACCCGCTTTACATCAGGTGGGCCGTATACCTCCGGACGTAGTATAAAAAAAACCAGTTGAGAATGCACAAGCTTGCATTGCCAGAGGAACACCTGGCTCGTCAATTACATAACAATACATTTTTTTTTTAATTTGTCGTCCATTTTGACCATGTTCCTTTAGAGATAGGATTAGGAACGGTGTTCCTGAACATTCCTATTCTACATTTTTATGCTGACTCCGAATCTGAAGTCAAAATTCGATATTCGAAAAAAAACGCGCACACAGACAGACGCACAGACAAACATATAGATTTCATATAGGAACGGTGTTCCTGATAACCGCATTTCATTAAATGCATATAGATGTATACACGGTACATATACCAAAATATTTTTATACAATTTTTGCCTGTCTGTCTGTTTGTTCCGGGTAATCTCTGAAACGGCTGGACCGATTTTGACGTGACTTTCACTGGCAGATAGCTGATGTAATAAGGAGTAACTTAGGCTACTTTTATTTTAGAAATTGTATTTATTTATATTAATATAAATAAATAATAAAAATGAACTATTCCGCGCGGACGAAGTCGCGGGCACAGCTAGTTCGAAATATAATTTCTTGGACGTGCGGGTTTCCTCACGATGTTTTCCTTCACCGCCGAGCAAGTGATAATTACAAATACGTACATGAATTCGAAAAAATGAATTTAGTGATACATGCCAGGATACGAACCGGCGACCTATTGTTCACTAGTTCTATTCAGTTCACTATATTCTGTACCTCTAGTCCTTGTTTTCATCATCAACTTACCCCAAGGCAACTGACAAGGGTCACCGGCAGCATCGAGTCCACTTGACTCATATCCTTGGCGAATCTGTTCAGAATACGCCCTGAAGGGTTGTGGTGGAAGAACCACATAGGTGCGTTAGTGACGCCTCTGTAAAATGAAGATCTATTTCAAATAATATTGCTGGAGATGCTATTCTGTAGATAAAGACTAAAAAAAGATAAAAAATCTTTATTTGTCTTGCATATTTTAAATGTAGTCTTATTATATCTTATTCAATTCTCTTATTTTAGAAAAATTGTCTCAATGTCAACCGCCGTTCCCCACAATAACATAATGCTGTGAAAGTAGCTGAAATAGACTAAGCGCTCAGTAGCCACATCTGTCAATTGTCTGATTCTTCTAACTGCATATGCAGCAGAGCTGAGCATACCGGCAAGTTTATTTATGTGGGGGCCCCATTGTTAGTTGGAGTATACTGTAATTCCAAGAAACACAGTATTATAAACGAATTCTAATTTATTATTCCTTTGTATTGGCAGACGTCACATCCGGAGACAAGACTAAATTTGATGTATTTGGTTTTAGCCGAGTTTAGCAAAATATTATTACATCTGAACCAGTTTAAAATTGCAGACACAACATCATTTACTTTGTCAATGTTTTCACACCGGCGGCGGGCCACATTAAAAATGAGAGAGGTATCATTAGCAAATAGTACTATTTTTTTTATACTTCTAAGTTTTTACGCTGAAGTTTGAAAACAACTGTAATTTTTTACGGACATACATTATGTTTTCATAAATATATTGAGAAGTAACAGCAAGGATATTTATTTCTTTGAACAGTTCCCTGAGGGGTTCTCTGGAGCCCAAGGTATAAATAGAGCGAATGGCTTTTTTTTGTAAGAGAAAAATTGTCTCAATGTCAAACGCCGTTCCCCACAACAACATAATGCTGTGAAAGTAGCTGAAATAGACTAAGCGCTCAGTAGCCACATCTGCCAATTGTCTGATTCTTCTAACTGCATATGCAGCGGAGCTGAGCTTACCGGCAAGTTTATTTATGTGGGGGCCCCATTGTTAGTTGGAGTATACTGTAATTCCAAGAAACACAGTATTATTAACGAATTCTAATTTATTATTCCTTTGTATTGGCAGACGTCACATCCGGAGACAAGACTAAATTTGATGCATTTGGTTTTAGCCGAGTTTAGCAAAATATTATTACATCTGAACCAGTTTAAAATTGCAGACACAACATCATTTACTTTGTCAATGTTTTCACACCGGCGGCGGGCCACATTAAAAATGAGAGAGGTATGTATCATTAGCAAATAGTACTATTTTCTACACCATGAATCCATTTTCTAAACCATGAAGGGCACATCGTTCGTGTATACTAAAAATAAAAAAGGACAAAAATAGAAGCCTGGGGCATCCCGATATTAACATTACTGCCTTTTGATATAACCCCATTTATGTCAACTGTCTGCACTCCGTTATTTAAATAAGATGCAATCAAGTTCTGGGCTTTACCCCTAACTCCATAATTGTTCAGCTTGAGTAACAATGTCTGATGATTGACACAATCAAAAGCTTTAGAGAGATCATAGAAAACCCCAATAGCATCCTGTGATCTCTCCCATGCGTTAAGATTATGCCTAACCAATGCCATCCCTGCATCTGTAGTAGATTTACCAGCTGAAAAACCGTATTGCGCATGATGAAAAACTTCATTGGTCTTAAAAAAGAGTTGCAATAATTGATCAAGCATTATCCTCTGGAATATTTTACTCAAAACTGGCATTATAGATATGGTTCTGTAATTCCCCAGCTCGCTGTTATCACCTGACTTGAATAAAGGAACAAGTTTACTAAATTTCATCAAGTCTGGGAACACACCCATATCTACACATACATTAAAAATATGTGACAAGTGGAGCTATTGCCTCTAATTCAGCACATGACACCTCGAGTGCACTCAATAGAGAGCCAAACAATATCTAACCGTTCTTTTGCGTTTTGGTATTTTTTAACACATACATTGACCCGCCCGCCTGTTATTTAAGACTCCCTATTAAAGCAACTGGCTATTTCATAATTATTAATGCTAAATAACATTTCACTCTTTAACCAATGATTTTGACTAGCTCGGTGACTCAATCGTGAATGACGCGACTTTCACACCAACGCTCGTGGGTTCGATTCGCATACAAGGCAAACATTTGTGTGCATGAACATGTCAGTTTGTCTTGGTCTGGATGTTTTAAGAGAGGTAGGGCGCATCAAAACAGCCTAATAACGACTCCTGCGTTGAGCGTTGTTGTGTTCCTGCGTGTGAGTGGGGTCACCAGTAAGGTGTTAAGGAGTTGCTGTGTAAGCAGCAGAGGAGACATCGCGCGAGTGATACTTAATATATTACAAGCGTTAATGGGCTACGGTACCCGCTTTACATCAGGTGGACCGTTTGCTTGTATGTCTCCCGACGTAGTATAAAAAAAAATGCTCTGTCAAACATAAAATATCAATTGTTGTATTTTTACAAAAGTAATTGTAACACATTTTCACAGCCAGGAAAGCCTTGAATTTGAGTTATTTGGGTGCGTTGGTGCGTGCGTGGGTGTCAAAGTCGCATTATTAACCGCGGCGCCAACGAGCTCGTCGAAACATGAAGCGACTGCCGTGAGACCTCCACAACCCAGACCAACCAAACCTTAGGTTAGTGTATCAACTCACCTGAACATGAGGTCGTGTAGACGAATGGACGCTTTCACACACGTGTTGTAGAACACCACCAGCTTGTACCAAGTCAAGAAGACGCATACGACGATCAGCAACGCGTATATGTACTTGCATTGGTTGCGTGTCAGGTGAAAATAATTGTTGGGTAACTCTTGGAAGATATCTGAAAAAGGACGCATTAAACGATTAAGAGCGGTAAGGCGCATCAAAGCAGCCCGTCTGGGGAAGTACCTCCACCTCACAGAAAACACGCAGCCAAATAACAACTTCCTAGAGGGTTGTTGTGTTCCTGCGTGTGACGTAGCGTTGCCAGGTCTTAAAACCGAATATCCGGACCATAGATAACAGAAACAATTCTGTTATCTATGATCCGGACAGACCAACCAGTTTGGCCGGACATTTGGGTAAAAAGGCCCGACACCCTTAACTGTGAAGAACCGTTCCTATCTCAAACATGGTCAAAATGGCCGACAAATTAAAAAAAAAAAATTGAATTGTTATATACTCGTAATTGACGAGCCAGGTGTTCCTCTGGCGATGCAAGCTTGCGCATTTTCAATTGGTTTGTATTAGCATTAATTCGACAGAACAATTTTTATGTAAAACCAGGTTTTTCGTTTACAATTTCTTAAATTCTAATGAAATAATAATGACATTGAATTAATCAGTCTTGTTTAATCCTTCATTACTTACAAACGACCGGGACGCTTAGACTTTGGCTCGCCCGAGGCACGCCGCCAAAGTGCTCGCTAGGGATGCTACGGTCAAATGTAGAAAGCCTAACAAAAGCCGGACAAGGCTGGACGCCGTCTAATTTGCCTGGACACGCATGCAAAAAGCCTAACTGTGTCCGGCTTTATCCGGACGCCTGGCAACCCTGCGTGTAAGTGAGGTCACCAGTAAGCTCCCAAGGAGTTGCTGTGAAAGCAGCAGAGGAGACATCGTGCGAGTGATACTTGATACATCGCAAGCGTTAATAGGTTACGATAGCCGCTTTAGATCAGGTGGGTCGTATGCTTGTATGCCTCCCGACGTTGTATAAAAAAAACATATTTAATAATGACTACAGCTGGACAAAACAGACCTTTTTTACCTTTACAGGGTCCGTCACTCGAAGTGTTACCAACTTCATGCTGCTTCTATTTTCAAAATAATAATGACAGCGCGCCCAATATTGGTGAAACGTCAGTTTGTTTCATTGTTTTAAAGTGGGCAAAAATAGCGGGAACTAAGTTGAATTTTAAAATAAATTTTCGCAATGGATATTAAACGTAGCTATGTGATCGCTTTGCACTTGGCTGGAAAATCACAACCAGCTATTGTTAGAGAGCTCCGACAACTACGTGTGAACAAAATGTTTGTGTATCGGACCATGCGTTATAACGAAACTGGGAGCATTGCTAAACGACATGGAGGTGGTCATCCGAAAACCGCAACATCACGTAATATGATTCGAAAGGTGAAGGCTCGAATTCAAAGAAATCCTCGTCAGAGTGCAGGTGAATTGGCGAAAAGTCTGAAAGTATCCGACTCAAGCATTCGCCGTATACTAAAAAAAGAACTCCAACTGAAGCCCTACAAGATCCAAAAAGTACAACATCTTACTTCAACTCAGAAGATAGTCCGGCTACAAAGAGCTCGAGCACTGAAAGCCTTACACGAACGTGGCGAGCTGGAAAACATTGTTTTTTCTGATGAAAAAATTTTCACCGTCCAGCAGTACGTCAACAAGCAAAATGATCGTGTTTGGCTACAGGGCAAGTCAAACGATAATTTGGATGACAGAATTGCCGTTCGTAAGCAAGCGCCTGCTTCGGTTATGGTCTGGGCCGCAGTGACCTCAAATGGTCGGTCGCCACTCGTGTTTATCGAGAAGGGCGTCAAAGTCAACCAGCAAGTGTACCAGCAAAAAGTGCTAAATGATGCTCTCATACCGTGGACACGTAAGCAATTCGGTACAAACAGCTGGACATTTCAACAAGACTCAGCACCGTCCCACAAAGCTCGCATGACACAAATTTTTTTAGAGAACCACGTTCCTCGGTTCATTTCCTCACAACAGTGGCCTCCTTACTCGCCAGACTTGAATCCAATGGACTTCTCGGTGTGGTCTATATTGGAGGCTGCTGTGTCAACAAAAAGGTATGAAAGTGTGGACACGCTCAAGGCAGCGCTTCGTCGGGAATGGAAAAGAATACCGCAAACCCATCTTCGTGCGGCCTGCGATGCATTCGTTGGAAGACTCGAGGCCGTAATCCGTGCCAAAGGAGGTCATATCGAACAATAATGATGATTTTCATAAAATTTAATGTTTTTTTTACAATTTTCTTTCAATTTTTAATAAATCTTACTTTGAATAACTAAATAACATCATTTAAAATTGGTAACACTTCGAGTGACGGACCCTGTATATAGAATAGAATATGCCTTCTTTGAAGTTTTGTATTAGGCGAGTTTCAGTTTTTACCTTCAATATTGTTAAATTAGATACATAATCACTGAATGAAAGAGTAACGATAGTATAATGGTGGTAACGCTAGGAGAAAGAACACTACTATACTCAGTAAAAATATATTATTTCTCTTTGTGTACTGTACAAATTGTATCATAGGGAGTGTTCGACCTTCTGTCCTTATAGTACGGTTAGTTCAGTTCAGTTCTACTAGTAGGACTAAACGGAGAAAAATATAAAAATATATTCTAATACAAAAAAAAAAAAATGTTCAGCCCTGTACATGCGTTTGCATTCATCAAGTATAAACATCGTGTGGGTTCGGTCGTGTTCGTGACTTAGTCCGGTGCGACAAAAATATGTGAGGACTATGAACAAGGTAATTGCGGAGGTCTGAGGGCAGAGGGAGACTTTGTACAGAAGTCGCCTGCGTGGGTACCTGTCTCAACTATTTCTACTGCCAAGCAGCTGTATTTATATAACTGTGTTCCGATTTGAAGGGTGAGATATGGCAGAGAAATTACTGGGTACTGTGACGAAATACCCTTAGGTCACAAGATTGGCAGCGTGCGAGTAACATCCCCGGGGTGCTGCGAGCGTCAATAGGCTGCGGTGACCGCTTACCATCTAATGCGGGCCACATGCTTGTTTGCTAATCTAGTTGTATAAAAAAAAAATTGATTGTCTGTAAAGTCGGTTCACGGACGATAATGTTACGTGATAACGTCATAAGAAAACATTCAACAGTTGACAAACCAGTTCACGTGTAGGTTGTGTGCTGCCGCTGTATCTCTTCTACTCGGACGCATCGGCCGATGGAGTGGAAGAGAGATAGATGCGTCACAAGCCGAACGCTTAGGCCGATCGTGCCTCTCTATCGCTCATTCCGCGCTCTCGCTTGCACGCTCGGCTCAGGCGGAATGTGACAATGAGTGAGAGAGAGATACTTTTCCGTGCGTTCATCAATTTATAAGACGTTATCACGTCAAAAAGTCGCTCTATATAAAAAATCAGTACCTTAGCTAAATCCTTAGTTTTAAGTAGCGGTACCCGCTAATCCTAATGGATTAGGAAATGGGATAATGATAGGAAGAGTAAAGTACTTTACCTAGTGGTTCCGTAGCATTCATTATCACAGTAGTACTGGTTCGATTCCTGTCATCGGTTTGGTTCTTATTAAATTCTCTCGTTACAGCGCTGTGCTTTTCTTCAAGGTTTACCCTGAAAGTGATATAATAATATATCAAAAGGAAATTTGGTAGGGCGCATCAAAGCAGCCCGTCTGGGGAAGTACCTCCACCTCACAGAAAACTGCACACAAATAACAACTCCCTAGAGGGTTGTTGTGTTCTTGCGTGTGAGTGAGGTCACCAGTAAGCGCCCAAGGAGTTGCTGTGTAAGAAGCAGAGGAGGTATCGCGCGAGTGATAATTAATATATCGCAAGCGTTAATAGGCTACGGTGACCGCTTTACATCAGGTGGGCCGTATGCTTGTATGCCTCCCGACGTAGTATAAAAAAAAAGTCAAATTAACAGGCAGTTTGAATACTCTATGAGATAAATAACCTATGGAGAACCGATGACAACGATATTACGTAGCATCTCAATTCACCGCTAGCGGTCGGGGGGTGAAGAAGAACGCGCGGCTCTCATTGGCTAGTTCGCGGATCAACATCGCGGTACTTATCAGCTTATTCGTTAAAAATTCTCCCATTGGTCAGTAGCTAAAACACAAAGTTTTTGTGAGCGCGGGGTGGCTTCAAGCACTGTGAAGTGGTTTACTAGATTGTGACCCCACCCACTACCATTAGTCGATGCAAGCTGTTGCTGCCATGGCTGGTCTGTTCGTCGTAGTATGTTATTGTAACGATTAACATCTACAGCGCCAGAGAATGCTTCGTGCAGAAACACGTGTCGCAGAGACGACTGGAACAGTCAGGACAGCAACGGTGGCGGGTGCATGCGGTTCACATTTCAGATGGCGAACACTCGCAGAGACGACCCCAGCAGCCGAGGCAGAGACGACCTGCCATGCAATTCTGTAAGAGCAAATATCCTTACATCCTCGGAAACATCGGCTGTTATAGCCTTGAACACAAAATTGCAATTCCTTAGTGTCGCTTTTCATGGTTGTGCGACACTAGCGCCGCAAGGCTGCGTTTGGAATTGGAATTTTACAAGGCAAACAGCCTCGCCTACGCTTACAGCCTTATAGAATACCAAATAAAAAGCCGTGATTGCAGTAGACGATGTCAAAGCTGTGACATCTGTGATCACAGCGACGCACACAGCCATTACGAGTCGCTTAGAGAATTGCATGGCTGAGCAGCCACGGCGGCGGCGGCATGCATCTACTAACGGTAGTGGATGGTTGCCGACCGGCGCTAATTCGCACGAACTGGGACTTCCGTTACGAAAGTTAGCGGTAGTATTGCAAGCATACATAACATAGTGTACGGTAACCACTTTTTTTATCCTACGTCGGGAGGCATACGAGCATACGGCCCGCCTGATGTAAAGCGGGTACCGTAGTCTATCAACGCTTGCGATATATTAATTATCACTCGCGCGATGCCTCCTCTGCTGCTTACATAGCGACTCCTTAGGAGCTTACTGGTAACCTCACTCACACGCAGGAACACAACAATTCTCCAGGTGTTGTTCCTTTCCCAGACGGGCTTCGATGCGCCCTACCTCTCTTACAAACCACCCAGACCAAGGCAAACAGACATGTTCATTCACACAAATGTTTGTCCTGTGTGGGAATCGAACCCACGAGCGGTCGTGTCAAAGTATTAGAATATAAAAACTCACCATTCTTTAAGCCATACATCCGAAGCGGCCGATAATATCTGCGAGAGTATGAAAAGGGTAAACAGCAAGGCCATCGTGACACTCCCCCCACCGCTCTTTATGTATGACATATAGACGCTGTTGTCCACAGAACCCGCGTTTTGCTTCTCACCTGAAAATATATATATATATAGTGTGAACTCACCTTTATAAAGATGTGAAACGACCTTTAGTTATAAATTCTTCTTTCTTAATTAAAACGGTAAAAAGGTCTGCCATTCTAAACTGGTTCACATGTAATAATCTTTTTTCTACAGTACCATTTGGAAATGTTAAAATTTTAAAACTGCTATCGAAAGTATTGCGAAAAAAGTTTCTATGTATGAGAGACCGGCCAGTTATAATCTATTTTGAAAATATGATTATTTATAAATAAAAATAGGTACGTTCCAATTTCAAAACTTCCCTCCACTTTTTCTGCGAGTTAATTTAAAATATCGTACCTCGTCGAAAAATGAATGAAAATCCATACAATTTTTCAATACAGCTTAACCAAGAAAAGTTTTGTAATACACAAAATTTGAATTTGGGAGCTAAAAGCGTCGTACGAAAAATTGGGTAAATACTTTTGGCGCCAAGTTGCATACTAATTAAAAATAAAAAAGATCCCGCTATATTTTATCGAAATTTTAAGTTTTTTCGTGTAACTCGTAATTATTTTATTAAAAACGAATGAGAACGAAACGAGAGGTTTTCACAGGGTAGGCAACGCATGAGTAACACCCCTGGTGTTGCAAATGTCCATAGACTACGGTGGCTATTACTATTAGGCAAGCCGTACGCTTGTTTGCCACCTTAGTGGTATAAATACAAATAAATGATCACATCCGTAACAGAATTAGATTTACAGACGTGGCTCTAAGGATCAGCAAGCTGACGTGGCGGTGGGCAGGCCACATAGCTCGCAGAATCGATGGCCGTTGGGGCAGACAGTTTCTCGATTGGCGACCACGAACCGGAAAACGTAGCGTGGGACGGCCCCCACATGATGGACATACGATCTTGTGACGATCGCAGGGAGCCGATGGATGCAAGGAGCGCAAGACCGAATACTGTGGAAGTCTAAGGTTCGAGGCCTATATTCAACAATGGACGTCCGTCGGCTGAAATGATTTTTTTTTATACTACGTCGGGAGGCATACAAGCATACGGCCCACCTGATGGAAAGCGGGTACCGTAGCCTATTAATGCTTGCGATATATGAAGTATCACTGGCGCGATGCCTCCTCTGCATCTTACACAGCAACTCCTTGGGAGCTTACTGGTGACCTCACTCACACGCAGGAACACAACAACCCTCTAGGGAATTGTTATTTGGTTGCGTTTTTCTGTGAGGTGGAGGTACTTCCCCAGACGGGCTGCTTTGATGCGCCCTACCTCTCTTAAACTACTATTACTTACTAATACAAAAACCGAAAGAGTTTGTTTGTTTGTATGCGCTAATCTCTGGAACTACCAGTTGGATGTGAAAAATTGTTTTTACATATCTGTTTCGTCATTCTTTCGTCCCGCATTCGTTCTACATGTCCGAACCAACGGAGCATGCCTTTTCTTATCTTAACACCGACACTATCAAATGTAAAAACAATTTTTCACATCCAACTGGTAGTTCCAGAGATTAGCGCATACAAACAAACAAACTCTTTCGGTTTTTGTATTAGTAAGTAATAGTAGTTTAAGAGAGGTAGGGCGCATCAAAGCAGCCCCTTTGGGAAAGTACCTCCACATCAGAGAAAACCGCAGCCAAATAACAATTCCCTAGAGGGTTGTTGTGTTCCTGCGCATGAGTGAGGTCACCAGTAAGCTCCCAAGAAGTTGCTGTGTAAGCAGCAGAGGAGGCATCGCGCGAGTGATACTTAATACATTACAAGCGTTTATAGACTACGGTACCCGCTATACATCAGGTGGGGCGTATGCTTGTATGCCTCCCGACGTAGTATATAAAAAAAATATCCCAGTATCCCGTGACAACCGCTTTATTTTGCTTTCTTTTCTTTTTCTCGGTTTCTAAGGATCAAATGATGATGTTAAATAGCCTATAACCTTCGTCAAGAATTGATCAATCAAATGTGTAAAAACAAATTTTCAAATCCAACTGGTAATTTCAGAGATTAGCGTATACAAACAAACAAACTCTTTCGGTTTATGTATTAGTATAGATATTCAGTCTTACCTTCATACTCGGGGCCGGGCTTGTTGTCCGAATCAATATTAAATGACAGCTGCGAGACTTCTGATACGGACCTCTGAAACCTCAATTTATGATTGCTTTCCTGATGAACAAACAAACAATTTTGTATGTAGCAAAGAAATGAGGATTACAGGGATTTCACGCAATCCCTAGAGATCCACAAAGCATGTTACTATTATATTAACAATTATTTTTATTACAAACATCCGCAGTCTCCCATACTGTACGCTTTCTATATGTAGGTAGCAGGGAAATGACGATTTTAGAGATTTCTCGAAATCCCTAGAAATTATACCATATACTCAGAATACAGAATAAACCAGAAGGAGCCTACAACCGATAATACATGCCGTCCGCTGTGTCCAGAAACAATTCGCAATTCCCCGCACTCCTCATACTTCCCACCCATACAGTGTTGCCAGCTGAGTGAGAGTTCGCCTCTTTTAGGGTAAGTTAAAAGTGTAATATTAAAAAGTTGTTATATTAATATACTGTTATGCATAAATAAATGTTTTAGTAAAATAAAACACAAGTAATTTTCAAAAATATGTCTTTACTTAGGTACATTTTGTTGTACTAATAATATTGCCGTTTTGATTCTGATTGATTACCAATACATTTCTACGTTTCGACAAATGAAGAAGTCTTGCTCTTTGCTTTTATAATTTCATCAGTGGGGAACTGAAATTCCACATATAATAATTAGAATAGTTTTACACAAAACATTTTTGTAAAAAAACTACTATTTACACAATTTCACATATGCAGACTATATACCAAAAACATTAGTCAATAATATTTCAATCATTTATTTCAGGCCATATTTATATTAAAAGACCTCAAATAATGTTAGCATAGGTTCATATCGTAAATACCTTAAAATTAAATAAATGTATTTACATATTTTATATTAATCAAACTATTTTTTAATTACTTAACATGCATTTATTATTTATTTCATCAATGTCAACTTTATAAAAAAAAGTAGGGAAAAGAAACCAGTAAAACTGGCAACATGAACAAAATGGACTCGCCCAGATTGTTTACCACTATCAACGAGTAAAAGAAATTCATTATTTAAATAAAATGAGATGTATATGCGCTAGTTACACATGAAATGTGATCCCATCTTGTTTTTTTATGCTTCTAACTGTGTTCTTGCAGGTGGGAACCGCACAAGACGGCATTATTTATTAAAAACTATCGAGAATTTTTTACGCGTAAGAGACACGGTGGTCAAATATATACTAGTCGTCCAAATGTCAAACTACTCTCATTGAGAGTAGTTTGTATGGCTTCAGTTTTGGGCGTGTTTGCGGTTTCTGGTTTATTCTGTATTCTGAGACCATATATTATATATACAACGTAATCACGGCATATGTCGAATAGTCTTTTCTATTGCGTCTTCTTACTAAAAATATCTGGTGATATGACAGAATGAAAAAACTGTCAGTGTTACGTCGTTTCAATAAACAGAATCTAGTGAAATGAGAAAAGTACTGACCGATATAAAACAAAACATTTATGACGAGCTCGGTGGCTCACAAATGGCTATAAAACGTACCCAATACGCCGAGTATCGAGTTATAACCTGGCGAGCTCGGTGGCTCAGTCGTGAATGACGCGACTTTAACACCAACGCTCGTGGGTTCGATTCCCACACAAGAACATTTGTGTGCATGAACATGTCTGGTTGTCTTGTTCTGGATGTTTTAAGAAAGGTAGGGCGCAAATAGCCCGTCTGTGGAAGTACCTCCGCCTCACAGAAAACCAAATAACAACTTCCTAGAGAGTTGTTGTGTTCCTGCGTGTGAGTAAGGTCACCATTAAGCTACCAAGGAGTTGTTGCGTAAGCAGCAGAGGAGGTATCGCGCAAGTGATAATTAATATGTCGCAAGCGTCAATAGGCTACGGTACCCGCTTTACATGAGCTGGACCGTATGCTAGTATGCCTCCCGACGTAGTATAAAAAAAAATGTTCCCGGACAAATTACACGGCGCCATCTAGTCCCAAAGTAAGTGAAGCTTGTGTTATGAGTACTACACAATAGATAAATAAACATACCTTTTTTTGTAAATATATACATATAATACTAATATTTTTACATTTATCAGGCACTGGCAGCTATTCCGTACCTAACAATATGTCCCAGTGTTGGAGGTTGGCTGGAAGAGATCTCTTCTAGAGATAAGCTCGCCTTTGCGAACTAAATACTTTAAACATTGTATTTAGTTAATGTTTTTTTTTGTGAAATGAAGGATAATAAAAAATAATGTACCATAGACTCTTGACTCTCGTAAATGGCCGTTTTCTGCTTCACAACTTCCAACTTCTCCCTCATTTCTAAGAGATTCGCGAACTCCTCGACTCCATTCTTCAGCTCGGCGTAAGTACCTTGCGCGACGATCTGTGATTCGGAAATAAGTATCAACTATACAAGTTATATAGTATTGTCTTAGGTTTTCGCAATTGTTACACATTGAATTAAACAATTTTTAACGGAAGTATCGCGTGTTTTATGTATTTTGTTGAACCTTGCGCATGCTTGTTTGCCAATCTAGTTGTATAAAAAAAAGGGGTACATACGTCTAGTCAGTGAAAAACTTGCGAACACGAGTCTTTCCGGCTCAGATGTAGACGGCAAATCAATTGGCAAGAGTAAACCTGTAGTTGCAGTTTTCTAGTAGAATTAATGTCTCTATATATAGCTTACTTTACGCGTCCTCCCCGCATGTCTCAACAGATCAAGAATGCACATACTGGCACTGTAAACACTGTTAAACTATTAAAATGTCAAAAATAAACGTACGGCTGCAGTTTTTTAGTAGCAATATCCATAGAGTTTATTTTAGTCATCCTACCCGTATTACTGCACTGCACTTGGCAAGCCTAAACTTGAACCTACAGTTTTACAATCAATCTACTGTTTACTTTATCTGTCCTCCCCACATTACGTAGACAGTACAAGAACAAAAGACGTATTGACACTGTACTAGTACTACACTACGTAATTGGCAAGAGTAAACGTACAGCTGCAGTTTTTTAGTAGAAATGTCTCTAGAGTTTCCTTTACCCGTCCTCCCCGCATGACGCAGACATACAATATTCAATATTGAATAGTGTACAAATTGCAAATTGGCAAGAGTAAACGAACAAGTGCAGTTTTTAGTAGAAATGTCTCTAGTTTACTTTACCCGTTCTCCCCGCATGACGTAGCCACACACAAGAATGCACGTACTGGCACTGTACTTGCCAATTGGCAAGATTAAATTAAAGGTGCAGTTTCTTAGTAGAAATGTCTCTAGTTTACTTTACCCGTCCTCCCCGCATGACGCAGACAGTGTTCGCGTGCCGCGCGTACTGCACGTGGTGTGTCACCAGGATCGTAGCTTTATTACGTAGTAAACCACGGATGCAATCTTCGTAGATAGCTTGTGCGACCTGTTGGAGAAATATAGGACTGTTGTCACATTTTGGATTCTAATCAGCAAATGGTAACAAACATACACGTTGATAATCGGGGTTACTTTCGCATTTACACTAACTGATTTTGACGAGTTCGGCGGCGCAGTGGCGAAACGCGGTGTTACGCTACTTTGACATCAACGCTCGTGGGTTTGATTCCTATATGGATCAAATAACTGTGTGACATCAGGATTGGCGGAGTCCGCTAAGTGAACCTAATACCAGAGGGAGACTTTGTACAAAAGTCGTCTGCGTGGGTACCAGGACCTCTGTCTACCTATTTCTACTGCAAAGCAGCTATATTTATATAGCTGTGTTCCCGTTTGAAGGTTGATATATGGCAGAGAAATTACTGGGTACTGTGACGAAATATCCTTAGGTCACAAGATTGGCAGCGCGCGAGTAACATCCCCGTGGTGTTGCGAGCGTCTATAGGCTACGGTGACCGCTTACCATCTGATGGGGGCCGCATGCTTGTTTGCCAATCTAGTTGTATAAAAAAACCTAAGATTAAAGATTTGGCCAACATACTGATATTTCGGTGGAGCGTTCGCAGTCAGACTTCCACAACCCAGAGGGAAAACCAGACCTTTTCTTAGGTAAGGTCACACGTCTTTCAAAATATATTTTCTTGGACGTGCGAGTTTCCTCACGATGTTTTCCTTCACCGCCGAGCAAGTGATAATTACAAATATGTACAAAAATCCCAAAACACGAATTTAGTAATACATGCCAAGATATGAACCGGGGACCAGTTGGTCAATAGGCCGGATTTTTATCCACTGAACTATCACAGCTATATATACATCTAGCTGATGTTGAACAGCCTATTTCAACATCACGGAAGATTTTGTTTGTTTGTTTGAACGCTCTAAGCTATGGAACTACTTTTACTATTTAACAAAATCTTTTTGCATTTGATAGCCAATTCTCGACAAAGATTTATAGGTCATTCAACATCACGATACGCCTCTTAGAATAGTCTTAGGTTTTCGCGATTGTTACACATTGAATTAAACAATTTTTAACGGAAGTATCGCGTGTTTTATTTATTTTGTTGAACCTGACGTTTTGGAATGCTTTGCAGGAAGACTACCTGCGACCACGGACAAATAAATAAAACACGCGATACTTCCATTAAAAATTGTTTAATTCAACGACTCTTAGAAGCTGAAGAAGAAGAAAGAAAGCCAGAAATCGCGGTTCCCACTGAAAACACGGATACGCGCGACGAAATCGCGGAGTGCAGCTAACAATGTACAGGTGCAATGGCAAATCTAAAGTAATAAGTGAAAGTTTTATCCTCACCTTGGCATCTACAGCGGCCAACGGGTCGTCCAACAAGTAGACGTCGGCGGGCTGGTACACGCACCGCGCCAGGGATATCCTCGCGCGTTGCCCGCCGGACAGCGAGGCACCTGCCCGCGGAAAACATCACGAGATTCAAGTTTACTATCTATCTATAACTTCACGCCAAAACTCTTACGGGGTAGGCACAGAGAACCGAGCGCCACGTGACTCGATCCTTACAGACCTCACTCGCTTTTTTAACATTAGGGCTCCTGACATCACCTCCTGATAGAACACGACCAATTTGATCATGGTAGGTAAGTCTAAGATTCAAGTTTACATTTTTAAATAATTCTAAAATGACTACAGTCAGAACAAACATCTTCTTAGCGTTATTCCGTTTCCTAATCCATTAGAATTGGCGGGATCAGCTACCTAAGCCCAAGAATTTGGGGAAGATATTGATTTTTACATAAAGCGACTGCCGTTAGACCTCCACAAAGCCAGAGGGAAAATTCTTTCTTAGGTAGGTTAGGTCACACGTCTTTCGAAATATAATTTCTTGGACGTGCGTGTTTCGTCACGATGTTTTCCTTCACCGCGGAGCAAGTGATAGTTACAAATATGTACATAAACCCAAAAACACGAATTTATGTCGAGTTCGGTGGCTCAGTCGTGAATGACGCGACTTTGACACCAACGCTCGTGGGTTCGATTCCTACACAAGGCAAACATTTGCGTGCATGAACATTTCTGTCTGTCTTGGTCTGGATGTTTTAGAATTTAGAGAGGTAGGGCGCATCAAAGCAGCCCATCTGGGGAAGTACTTCCACCTTACAGAAAACCGCAGTCAAATAACAACTCCCTAGAGGGTTGTTGTGTTTCAGCGTGTGAATGAGATCACCAGTATGCTCCCAAGGAGTTGCTATGTAAGCAGCAGAGAAGGCATCGCGCGAGTGATAATTAATATATAACAAGCGTTGATAGGCTACGGTAGCCGCTTTACATGAGGTGGTCCGTATGCTTGTATGCCTCCCGACGTAGTATAAAAAAAAACGGGTTCCACTCCGGGAGTGCCGGCAGAAGTGAAAACTTGAACATGCGGAGCAAACAGCGATGTTGATAAACTACGTTGAACGAAACGCGTAAGCGCCAAGAATTTCATGGCGCTTACAACGTTTTGGTCGCGAGAAAATAATGCCCTATGAACGATCTAGCCCTTCAAGTTTTAATTGTTTAATTAGAGGTAACTAATGTTTTAGCGCTGCAGCGAACTTAAGTTCTAATTCTCACCAAAATCTTACGGTCAGGGTCACGTGTCCTGACGCGAGTTTAACATTTTTTACTCATCCCAAAAAGTGCACCACGCCGCCGCTAAAGAAGTTTTCACTTCAAAAATTGTGGTACATATCAGGCTTCGAACCGGGGACCAGTTGATCAATAGGCCGGTTCTTTATCCACTGAACTGTCACTGCTCGTCAAACAAACTATTTTCATAAAACGGTAAAGTAGCACAATAAAAAGACAAGGCTAAGATAAAAAGTTATATCCCTACATAAATGTGTGACTCGTGCAGGAATCAAACCCGTGATTCTCCACCACCTGGATCGCTTTACACTCTATCTCACCTCGTTCCCCGACAATAGTCTTGTCCCCGTGCGATAGTATCTCTAGATCGGTCTTCAGTTGGCAGCACTTGATGACCTGCTTGTAGCGACGGAGATCCATCTGCTGCCCGAACAGGATGTTCTGACGGACCTACAATACAAAAAGAATATGTGTGCAGTTCACACGC
Source organism: Pyralis farinalis (assembly GCA_947507595.1). NCBI lineage: Eukaryota > Metazoa > Arthropoda > Insecta > Lepidoptera > Pyralidae > Pyralis > Pyralis farinalis. The sequence continues at coordinate 9,452,157 of OX382263.1, forward strand.
GATAGAAGTGAAATCATCAAAAATATGAATTTAATAATCACGACAATATTCTGCATTCATTTTCGGCATACTTGAACAATGTTTTTATTAAAATAATGAAATATTTATGTTTCACCACGGTTGTTATGACGCCTTATCCCAAGCTTCGTAATACGCAGGCGCGCACGAACACGTACTACGTACTAACACACGTACAATGCTCGGACACTGTAATAAATACTGTATAATACGTTATATCTCATTATCTCTCACGTTAAATCCTATAGATGTATGTGGATGTCTCTTTTTTTGGAATCAAACAAACTTGGCCTACGTAATGTCAACCTACTATAATCTGTTAATGTTTGCAATACAACTCCTCAGGAAGATCGTCTGGGGCAGCTTGGACTTGCCAGAGCCCATTGTATGCACTACTGCTGTCAAAGAGTGTATACTGACCGATGCTTCAAACAGCCACGGTTCCTGTGCCGCGTATGCCACGACTCCGTTCACCTGCAGCTGTCCACTGGAGGGAGTCAGCTCGCGGAGGATCGCCTGTAGCAGCGTGGACTTTCCAGAGCCCACAGTCCCCACTATTGTTGTCAACGATTCTGGTCTTATCTGAAAATTGTGTCTAATATTAAAAGACTTGTGATAGTAGATTCAGCAATTTGACATTTTCTATCTATCAATAACTTCAGGCCAAATCTCTTGCGGGGTAGGCAGAGAAATCCGAGCACCACATGACTTGATCCTTTCAAACCTCACTCGCTTCTTTAATTCTTTCTTCCTGTATTCTTTCTACATGTCCAAATCAACGGAGCATAACTCTTTTTATTTCAATACCGACACTGTCTTTCGGACCAGCTCTGTTTCTAACATCATCATTGCGAATACGTTCTACAAACGTTACGCCACAAATTTTGTGCAACGCTCGCATTTCAACCGCGTTTATCCTACTTTCATGCTCTCTCTGCCATACTCAGCTCTAGCTTCCATAAGTAACCGTTGGGACCAGCACTGCATTGTGTATTGCGAGCTTTGCCTTATGGCGCAAGCTCTTACCGCCAAGAAGTTTTCGCAACGCTCCATTCACACTATTCCCAGCAGTCACTCATCTTTCCACATCAGCCGGTGTACCTTCCGTCTCTGCTGAAAGCGCATGTGATTTCAAACTTACATTTAAGTTAATATCGCAGAGGGCGGGCACTTTCATCTCTTCTTCCCCTTTGCGTTTCTCGTCGACATTCTCCCAATAGCTCGTGAAGTTCTCCATGTGCACCAGGCTCTGAGGCTTGGGCTGACGGAGGCTGTTCGATGAACTGATGTAGGCTTGCTGGCTGCAGAAGAGTTAGAAAGATAAAGACGTGGCATCATGTCATGAAGAAAATTTTTTATACAACGTTTGATGATAACACTGTAACTGCTTAGGAGCTTATTAGAAAATCCACTCACTCGCAGGAATTCAACAACCGTACGAGGAGTTGTTGTAGCTGCGGTTTTCTGTGAGGCGGAGGTACTTTCCCAGTCGGACAGCTCTGATGCACCCTACCACTTTTGAAAACACCCAGACCGGGAGAAACAGACATTTTTTTTTATACAACGTCGAGAGGCATACATGTATCCGCTTTATATCAAGTAGCTTATAGTAAGTAGCCTATAAACGCTTGCAATACATTACGTATCATTCGCGCGATGCCACCTCCGCCGCTAGCACAGTAATTAGGAGCAATTATTAGGAGCTAGAAAATTATAATAAATTAGAATTAAAAAAATAATTAAAATTAGCCCAAGAAACCGGCGAGCGTGCATGAAAAGGGCAATGAATGTTAAAGAAGCGAGTGAGGTATGTAAGGATCGAGTCACGTGGCGCTCGGTTCTCTATGCCTACCCCGTAAGGGATTTGGCTTATAGATAGATAGATATTAGGAGCTTACTGGTGACCTCACTCACAAGAACACAACAACCCTCTAGGGAGTTTTGTGGAGGTACTTTCCCAGAGAGGCAGCTTGGATGCGCCCTACCTCTCTTAAAAACAAGCGTTAGTTTCAAAGTAACGTAACAGTTTAACAAGCGTTTCACCGCTGCGCCTGTTTTTTTTTATATACTACGTCTGGAGGCATGCATGCATACGGCCCACCTGATGTAAAGCGGGTACCGTCGCCTATTAACGCTTGTAATATATTAAGTATCACTCGCGCGATGCCCCCTCTGCTGCTAACACAGCAACTCCTTGGGAGCTTACTGGTGACCTCACCCACACGCAAGAACACAACAATCCTCTAGGGAGTTGTTATTTGCCTGCGGTTTTCTGTGAGGTGGAGGTACTTCCACAGACGGGCTGTTTTGATGCGCCCTACCTCTCTTAAAACATCCAGACAAGGCAAACAGACATGTTCGTGCACACAAATGTTTGCCTTGTGTGGGAATCGAACCCGCGAGCGTTGGTGTCAAAGTCGCGTCATTCACAACTGAGCCACCGAGCTCGTTAAAACTTTACCGCGACACACACGTGCCGCGGAGTATCATGTAAGTGATCTTTAATTGTAAGATACCAATAGCATATTCATTTAATTCTATGTGTGTGTTTCTGATAATGCAAATAAATAATTTACCTGTCCCCCACGGTCTCCCTTCAACTGAGAACTTCATACGCCACCACGCTGCTCAAATGCGGATTGGCCAGTGTTTTCAAATCGCCCGAGGGCCACTGACTTAGCTTAACGACTGCCTTCTATCGACAACAGCCGGGACCGACGGCTTAACGTGTACTCCGAAGCACGGAGAAATTCGAGATAGGTAGACCACTCATAGACAGGCTGCAATCGACGTTGCTTAACCTGCGTGTGCTGTGTCAGGTAGAATGGCACGTGCAACGATGCCATTGAGCTCTCTAATTACCTGTCCATGCATGTCAAAATCAAAATCTTTGCCAAATCCTTAAGCTTTGTCCGCCAATACATATGAATTTAAGAGAGGTAGGACACATCAAAGCAGCCCGTCTTGGGAAGTACTTCCACCTCACAGAAAACCGCAACCAAATAAAAACTCCCTCGAGGATTGTTGTGTTCCTGCGTGTGAGTGAGGTCACCAGTAAGCTCCTAAGGGTTACTGTGTAAGCAGCAGAGGAGGCAGCGCACGAGTGATACTTAATATATTACAAGTTTTAATAGGCTACGGTAACTGCTCTACATCAGGTGGGCCGTATGCTTGTATGTCTCCCGACGTAGTATAAAAAAAAATGCTCGATGTAGCATAAACGATGTAGTATAAATTAAAAAAAAATAGGAAGCAGAATAACGCTAGAAAGAAGAAGATACTTAATCCATAATAAAACTCACCCATTAGCAATCTTCTCAAAAACACCCTTAACTGGCTCGTCATCGATCTTCTTCAAATCGACGCCATCTTTGTTATCCACTTCTGGCAATAACAGGAACTCTTGAAACCTCACAATACTAATGTACGCTTCAATGGTGGTCGTTATTCCCAAAGGTAAGACTTCTACAAGCGTGAACCTCAACATTTCGTAATATGAGAATATGACGAATACTTTTGCTGCTGTGAGATCATTGCCGAATGATAAAAAAGCAATAATGCTTATGAAAATAGCCACTTTGGTGTTCATTTTCACGCAGGACATTGTCACTGCTCTAACCCAGGAGGTCTTTTTAATAACGTTCATTTCTTTCCTGTGAACAAATTAAAAGCGTAAGACAAAATTAAGCGATTAATACTAAGGGGCCTGGCTTGGCACTTTGAGATGCACCTGATACAAAAAAACGAATGTACTTTAGGCCACACGACTGAAATAAAACTTCTTTAGCTCCATAGTGTGATACAGACAATAGGCCTGCACTGTGTCTTACATATACGAAACTTAACTCGCTATGAGAGAAAGAAAATGTGTGCTCGCACCTCTGTCTTGTAATATTCGAAACGTAACTCTCTCTCTTTTTATCTTCACTAACTTATAACTCCCTCTCAACTTCCGTTCGCCTCGCCCGATCACACTTTTCGTAACGCTCTCGTCCCGCATTCACCAGCTTACTCCCCAAGTCAAGCGTGCGTTAAGAAGTTTTACTTCAAAAAAATTGTTACGCAATATACTTCACTGTAGCTGTGATTAAGGAAACGGTATAACGCTAATAAGGGGAAGAGGGAGGGGAGAAAACTTAACCTAAGAAAGATTTAGTTTTCCCTCTGGTTTGTGAAGGTCTGACGACAGTCGTTCCATGTCAAAATCAGTATACTTCCCCAAATCCTTAACTTAGGTAGCGGACCCCAGCAATTCTAATGGATTACTAAACGTCAAGTTAGGATTAGGCTCATATTAATAGAAAAGCTTACTTCGTCTCTAAAAAGATAGATAAATATGGCCCTAATTATTATAGACATACGTACTTTCTAGCATGTCCAATGAATTTAGCGAAAGCATTCTCCCATGCGTACATTTTGATGGCTTCAATACTTTGTATGACTTCATTCATTATCCGAATTCGTTTGTCCGTCCGTACAGCAGTTAGACGTCGAAGCTTGCTCGATATTTTGCCCAAATAACCTGAGGGTTGAAAACAAATGTCTAAGATTTCATATTAAGGTCATATTATGTACATATATATCTATACATATAAAAATGAATGTTTGTCTGTATGTCCTCTATGGACTCAAAAACGGCTGGGCAGATTTTGATGAAATTTTCAGTGAATCTTCAGGTTATCCCAGCAGGTGATCCTGTGAAGTTTAAGAAGAAGAAGTCACCCGTGCGAAGCCGGGGCGGATAGCTAGTATATATATAAAACAAAGTCGGGTTAGTTACACTGTTTATAACTCGAGAACGGTTGGACCGATTTTTATATTTGTTTTGTTGGATTTGTCTCCGCCCCGAATAGCGAATACCTATAAAATCATGGAAAAACTAACGAAAAAAAAAATTATGAAAGAAATTCATTTTCTTATACATTCTATATAAAACACCTTTTTTATGATATCTCAAGAACTAATTCATTTCTTGAATGAAAGAAAGAAACAAAACTATTTCTGTTTACTTCTGCTACAATATACACATGTCGTCCATATAAAACATTACATAGTTTTATATGGACGGCAACAAAACTATACAGAAGGTTAATTTCAATATTTAGTAGCTAAATATCTAAAGCTACCTCGGAAAGCAGTGCTTTTGTGGCAATGTAAGGAAAACTTCCAAAGTGCGCCCCGCGTGTTGTAGGTAGTGCGTGAAGTATTTTGACGAGCTCGGAGGCTCAGTCGTGAATGACGCGACTTTGACACCAACGCTCGTGGGTTCGATTCCTACACAAGGCAAACATTTGTGTGCATGAACATGCCTGTTTGTCTTAGTCTGGATGTTTTAAGAGAGATAGGGTGCATCAAAGCAGCCCGTCTGGGGAAGTACCTCTACCTCACAAAAACCGCAGTCAAATAACAACTCCCTAGAGGGTTGTTGTGTTTCTGCGTGTGAGTGAGGTCACCAGTAAGCTCGCAGGGAGTTACTGTGTAAGCAGCAGAGGAGGCATCGCGCGAGTGATACTTAATATATCGCAAGCATTAATAGGCTACGGTACCCGCTTTACACCAGGAAGGCCGTATGCTTGTATGCCTGCCGACGTAGTATAAAAAATATATATATACGTTTTTATTCCACAATTCATGTGGTTTCCGTGGGAAGCACTTGGAAATATAGCAACTGCTTCAGCGATTGTAATGTCCCAATGAGTATCGTTTTCAAACAAATTGAGCTGTTGACATGAACCATGAAATATTAGCACACTACGCCATTCCACGATCTGGCAGTAGCATTCTTAACTTCACTAACAAACTACCGCACATGATGTACCACATGTCTTCGATTAAAAGCAAAGCCTGGTTATGTATCTCTTCATTCATTTCGAGATCGGGATTCCCTGAACTGATACGAGATCGATGTAAAATGTCATTTGCCATACATATACAAAATCAAAGCAGCCCGTCTAGGGAAGTACCTCCACCTAACACAGAAAACCGCAGCCTAATAACAACTCCCTAGAGGGTTGTTGTGTTCCTGCATGTGAGTGAGGTCACCAGTAAGTTCCCAAGGAGTTGCTGTGTAAGTAGCAAAGGAGGCATCGCGCGAGTGATACTTAATATATCGCAAGCGCTAATAGGCTACGGTACCCGCTTTACATCAGGTGGGCCGTATGCTTGTATGCCTCCCGACGTAGTATAAAATATATATATTTATCTCATCATCATCACATGCCTAAAGATATTTTCACTCCAAAAAAAGAAAATCAAACTTTCCACACTACATTTGACACTTGCCTTGCAAAGGTATAAACATCATCAAGAAAGCGCAGCCAATGAGGGCAGGAACACCGATCTGCCGATACAAGAGGAACACGATGACGGCACTCTGGAACGGCGTGTTCACCATGTCTATCAAGTTTATGGACGCCATGTCGATCTTTCCCATGTCGCTGGTGAGAAGACTCACAACGTGGCTCGTTAGACCCTCGGATGCTTTCCCTCCCACCGTCAAATCAAGCCTGAGTAACTGTAAAACGATTGTATCAAGTACAGATGCGCTGAGCACACAATTTACCGAGCATTACTCGGTTTTATCTTTACCGGACCGAGTACTCGGCCGAGTTTTAAAAAAAAAAATCTGTTTATCTTGGTCTGAGTGTTTTTAAGAGAAGTAGGGCGCATCAAAGCAGTCCGCCTGGGGAAGAACCTCCACCTCACACAAAACCGCAACCAAATAACAATTCCCTAGAGGGTTGTTGTGTTCCTGCGTGTGAGTGAGGTCACCAGTAAGCTCCCAAGGAGTTGCTGTGTAAACAGCAGAGGAGATATTTCGAGGTTTTCCCTAGGGACTAGAGTATATCTTCAAGAAAGGCATGAAGAGGTTCTTACAGGGTCGGCAACGCAAGAGTGACACCCCTGGTGTTGCAAATGTTCATAGGCTACGGTAACTGCTTACCATCAGGCAGGCCGTAAGCTTGTTTGCCACCTTAGTGGTATAAAAATATATATATATATCGAGCGAGTGATACTTAGTATATCGCAGGCGTTAATAAGCTACGGTACCCGCTTTACATCAGGTGGGCCGTATGCTTGTATGCCTCCCGACGTAGTATAAAAAAAAGAGTTACTCGGTTCAGTTTCGATAGTGACTCGATGGTGCGAGTAATACCTCGCCGCCCTCGCCTCTCGCACCTCAATCGTGTATCGAAGTCAGAAATAACTTTTTTTATACACCGCCCCGGTAACATACAAGCATAGGGCTCATCAGGTTGCTACGTTGGATAATAACACAGTAACTGCTTAGAAGCTTATTGGTAATTCCACTCACTCGCAGGAACACAACTATCATACATAGAAGGAGTTTTTGTAGCTGCGGTTTTCTGCGAGATGGAGGTACCTTCCCAGGCGTAGAGCTCTGTGCACCTTACCTCTCTTAAAAATACAAAGGCCAAGACAAACAGACTTTTACGTTGGGAAGCATACGGTCCACCTGATGTAAAATAGTTACCGTAGCCTATAAAAGCTGGTAATACATGAAGTATCAATCGCGCGATGCTTCCTCTGCTGCTTACACAGCAACTCCTTAGGAACAGGCCCACCACTCATTCCCACCACTGTGTCTCCTGTGTAGCCAGAATTAACAGCGACCACCAAAAAGGCAATGAACAGTGAAGTCCATTGCTGTCCCGGGGGTCAAACTACAGCTGCCTTGGAACTCACAACGAATTTAATCAGAAGAAATTTGTAGGAGTAGGAACTCCTTAGGAGCTTTCTGGTGACCTCACTCACACGCACGAACACAACAACCGTCCAGGGAGTTTGCTATTTGACTGGCGGAGGTACTTCCCCAGCTCGGGTTGCTTTGATGCGCCCTACCTCTCTTAAAACTGAATATATTAATAGCCACAAATCACTTTTAAAACTATTTAATATCAAAACAAAACTAATACAAAACTATTGCGTCATATTCCGCTTAGCGCGCGAGTCTAGGTCCCCTGACTTTTTACAGTTCGACATAGGGATGCGGCGAAACTTCTCAAGTGGATAGTGCCGTGCGTGTTGTCGATTTTCTTCCACTCTAACAATATATAAGAATATCTTCTATAAATCTATCTATAACTTCACGCCAAATCTCTTGCAGGGTAGGTAGAGTGAACCGAGCGCCACGTGACTCGATTTTTATAAGTCTTACTCGCTTCTTTAACATTCATAGCGCTTCTCATGCACGTTCGCCGGTTTCTAAGGATCCTGACATCACCTAATAGAACACGATCAATTTGGTAAGTCTTAACCTACCTCGGCTCCTACATCCTTTTACTTTTGCATTGTATATCTATTTCGTAACTCTTCCTGCACACTTTCCACATGTCCGAACCAACGGAGCATGACTCTTCTTATTTTAACACCGACACCCACTTTCAGAATTCTATTTCTAACATCATCATTGCGAATAAGGTCTACATCTACAAGCGTTACGCCACAAATTTTGCGCAACGCTTGCATTTCAATCGCGTTTATTCTATCTTCATGCTCTCTCTGCCTACTATAAGTAACCGTAGGGATCAGCACTGCATTGTGTGTAGCGAGCTGTGCCTTCTGTATTTTTACTGCCAAGAAGTTTTCCCAACGCTCCATTCACTCTATTCACTCACTCGTCCACATCAGCGGTGAACCTTCCATCCCCGCTGAAAGCGCATCCAACATATACAATCTATTCAATATTCTTAAAGTTAGAATTACTAGATCCAAACAAGCACGGGATGTTACTCTTCAATCTATCTTTCTATAACTTCACGCCAAATCTCTTGCGGGATAGGCAGAGAGAACCGAGCGCCACATGACTCGATCCTTACAAAGCTCACTCACTTCTTTAACATTCATTTTTTTTATACTACGTCGGGAGGCATACAAGCATACGGCCCACCTGATGTAAAGCGGCTACCGTAGCCTATTAACGCTCGAGATATATTAAGTATCACTAGCGCGATGCCTCCTCTGCTGCTTACACAGCAACTCCTTGGGAGCTTACTGGTGACCTCACTCACGCACAGGAACACAACAACCCTCTAGGGAGTTGTTATTTGGCTGCGGTTTTCTGTGAGTTGGAGGTACTTCCCCAGACGGGCTGCTTTGATGCACCCTACCTCTCGTTAAACATCCAGACCAAGACAAACAGACATGTTCATGCACACAAATGTTTGCCTTGTATGGGAATCGAAGCCACGAGCGTTGGTGTCAAAGTCGCGTCATTCGCGACTGAGCCACCGAGCTAGTCATAAATGTTACTCTCGAAGGTATTAATAAAATTGAATCAGCTTCACCTTTCTGTATATCAGTGATGAACACCCAGTCTTCACCTTCAATGCCATCTCTAACAGCCATAATCGCATCGGATGCGTCATTGTCGCTTTTATCGCCATCAACCTAAAAAATACACAAATTACTGTCATTACGTGAGCCAAGTCCCATGACGAAATAATTTTGACACAACTAAACGCGTGATCAAAATTGTAGCACATATGTCGCCACTTCCGTTTGGTTACGAAGCGACGTTTGTATCATGCTAGCTGAGAGAAAACGTAATGAGAGATGATCTGATGAGCATGTATAAATAGGTTGATGAGTGTGCAAGAAGCTAGAGGGGTATGTGTGGATCGGTACACCTGGCGTTCTATAGTTTCTGTCTACCCCAATGGGAGACACCAACGCTCGTGGCTTCGATTCCCACTCAAGGCAAACATTTGTGTGCATGAACATGTCTGTTTGTCTTGGTCTGGGTATTTTCTATGTATAATAAGTATGTATATACAAAAAAAAAATGTCAAGTACCTACTCGGTCAATGTAATTTATTGATAAAATATTATTTTCTAACCTACCGTGACCAAATTGGTCGTGTTTTTTCAGAAGGTGATATCAAGAGTCCTAGAAACCGGCGAGCGTGCATGAAAAGAGTTATGAATGTTAATGAAGCGAGTGAAGTGTGTAAGGACCGCGTCTTATGGCGCTCGGCTGTCTCTGCCTACCGCGCAGGGGATTTGGTGTGAAGTTATAGATAGATATTATTTTCTGAATGTCAATGAAGCGAGTGTGAAGTGTAAACTACGTCTAAAGGCGTTCGGTTTTCTGTGCCTACCCCGCAAGGGACCTGGCGTGAAGATATACATACATACATATTCTTGTCTAATTACGGAGATAATAGAAATAAACCAGTTGAGAATGCGCAAGCTTGCATTGCCAGAGGAACACCTGGCTCGTCAATTATATAACAATTTTTTTTTATTTTTTTTTATTTGTCGGCCATGTTCCTTAAGAGATAGGAACGGTGTTCCTGAACATTCCTATTCTATTTTTTAATGCTGAACACGCACAGACAAACATAGATTTCATATAGGAACGGTGTTCCTGATAAGCATATTTAATTTAGATAATTAACATTTAATCATTGAAATGAAAAATGGTATGAATTCAAATTAATATTGGAAGTTTAACAGAGGCAAGGTATGATGCAGGAACACTAAGCACTCTGCTCTATCTGGCTTTGGGACGCACGAACCGACTAGCATCTCTCTCTCTCTCTTTGAGGTCTTTTAACGCCTTATTTGTCCCATTGCTGTCTCTCACTTTGCCAAGAGGGGAAGTCAATTCCAAAACTTCCTACTCCTACAAATTTCTTCTGATTAAATTCGTTGCGAGTTCCAAGGCAGTTGCAGTTTAACCCCCGGGACAGCAATGAACTTCTCACTGCCTTTTTGGTGGTCGCCGCTGTTAATTCTGGCTACACAGGAGACACAGTGTGTGTCTCATTAATACATACGTATCATCACGCCTGTCTCCCATTGGGGCAGGCAGAGACTGTGGAACGCCAGGCGCATCGATTCAAACATACCTCTCTCGCCTCTTCTACACTCATCAACCTCTACGTGCATGCTCTTCGGTTTTGGGTGCTTTTTAATTTTCAACACATCACCAATTTGATCTATATGTGTGTGTCTAGGGCGGCACCTGCCGAAGTCTCCATTCACTCTTGCCTGATACACTTCTTTCGTAACTCTTTTGTAATTAATTCTTTCTAAATGTCCAAACCATCTCATACCAGCATACCCTTTTAAATTTTTGTCACTACATTATCTTTCATTCCACATTATTCTTGTGTCATGCTATTTCTTACTCTATCAATCATTCTCACTCCACACATAATCCTCGGCGCTCTCAAAAATTTGTGTGCACAATATTTGCTTGTCTTAGTCTGGATGTTTTTAAGAGAGGTAGGACCTAGGGAAGTACCTCCAAATCACTGAAAACCACAGTAAAACAACAATTACCAGGAGGGTTGTCCTGTTCTTGCAAGAAGTTGCCAGTAAGGTCCTAAGGAATTGCTGTGAAAGGAGCAGGGGCATTAGAGCGACATTTTATGTATTTCAAGCGTTCATAGGATACAGTAATCACTTTACATCAGGCTTTTACGCTACAGGAGGTCACAATAGAACAGACATATGTAATAAAAATCATTACCCTCCTTTTAGGTCAGTCGGTAAAAAAAAACTAAATATAATAGTGAGTTACTTACACGCCAAGTACACTTGCTTGCCACCCAACCGCAATAGTGTTTAAAAATAATTCCGACATAGTTCATACTGGAGCCATACCTATGGTTATGTAATGCTACTTATTGTGTTTATCCACTAGAGTCTAGACCAAAATAAACCAACATGGATCAATGAACACCAAACTGCTCCGAACCAATGATCCACGTATGAAACTCACTGAAAGATGCGCTTGAAAAACATAACTCTATCTATGGGATCGAACAGGCGGGTAAAAACAACATACCCAACAACTCCTACGGCGTAGAGGTATGCAGAAGTGGTTGTAATCCCCCCGTGAGACGGTGAGAAGTAGTTGATCACACCTCCCAAACATGTTGGGATCATTAACCTGAAACAAAAATTAATTTTGATATATTTAAATCTGGTATTAGGAATGATAATTTATCAATTTGCAAGGATAATTTAACAATTCGGAATGCTAACATGTCAATTAGAAATGATAAATTGATAATTCGGAATGGTAATATGTCAATGTTAAAATAAGAAGAGGCATGCTCCGATGGTTCGGCCATGTAGAAAGAATGCAAGATGAAAGAATGACGAAGCAGATATACAATGCAAAAGTGGAAGGATGTAGGAGCCGGGGAAGGCCAAGACTTACCTACCATGACCAAATTGGTCATGTTCTATCAGAAGGTGATGTCAGGAGCCCTAGAAACCGGCGTGCGTGCATGAGAAGAGCAATGAATGTTAAAGAAGCGAGTGAGATATGTAAGGATCGAGTCACGTGGCGCTCGGTTCTCTCTGCCTACCCCGCAAGGGATTTGGCGTGAAGTTATAGATAGATAGATAGATAATATGTCAATTCGGATAATAAATCGTCAATTTGAAGTGATAATTAGTCTATTGGGAATGATAATTTGCCAATTTGGAATGATAATTTATTAATTGGGAATGCTAAGATGTCAATTAGAAATGATAAATTGATAATTCGGAATGATAATATGTCAATTCGGAATAAAAATCGTCAATTTGAAATGATAATCTGTCAATTTCGAATGACAATTTGTTAATTTAGAATGATAATATGTCAATTCGGAATGATAAACTGTCAATTTGAAATGATAATTGGTATATTGGGAATGATAATTTGCCAATTTAGAATGCTAACATTTCAATTCGGAATGATAAATTGTCAATTTGAAATGATAATTTGTCAATTTGGAATGTCAATTTGTTAATTTAGAATGATAATATGTCAATTCGGAATGATAAACTGTCAATTTGAAATGATAATTGGTATATTGGGAATGATAATTTGCCAATTTAGAATGCTAACATTTCAATTCGGAATGATAAATTGTCAATTTGAAATGATAATTTGTCAATTTGGAATGACAATATGTTAATTTAGAATGATAATATGTCAATTCGGAATGATAAACTGTCAATTTGAAATGATAATTGGTATATTGGGAATGATAATTTGCCAATTTAGAATGCTAACATTTCAATTCGGAATGATAAATTGTCAATTTGAAATGATAATTTGTCAATTTGGAATGACAATTTGTTAATTTAGAATGACAATATGTCAATTCGGAGTAATAAACTGTCAATTTAAAATGATAATTTCGAATGATGATGAACACTGGAAAATTTTGTAACAAGGCCTTTGTTTACTTACTAACTTCGAAATACGGTAGGTATTTCAAAATTCACCGTGAAAGATAAAGTAACAAGATAGATTAAATGTGGATGAGTGAAACTCCTTCAGACCAATGACAATGATGTGTGATGATGAAAGATGGATGGACATTGACGAGCTCGGTAGCGCAGTCGTGAATGACGCGACTTTGATACTAACGCTCGTGGGCTGGATCCCCACACAGGTCAAACATTTGTGTGCATGAACATGTCTGTTTGTCGTCGTCTGGATGTTTTTAAGAGAGGTAAGGCGCGTCAAACATCCTGTCTGGGGAAGTCCCACCACCTCTTCTCGAGTTGTTAGCATCACACGAGTGATACTTAATGTATTTATTACACGCGTTCATAGATTACGGTAACCGCGTCACATCAGGTGGGCTTGTATGCCTTCTGACGCTGTAAAAAAAAAGGCGGGCTGTATTGATGCGCCCTAGCTCTCTTAAAAAAAATATTCTATGTATATTCCTATGTACTACTTATTCCTCCACCAAACCGAAAATAAACCAACGTGAATGACTCCAAACTCCAAACTCCTCCAGACCAATGACGACGATGTGTGATGATGAAAGATGGATTATTCACGATTCTTACTTCATAGTAGTTTCGGTCACACAAAATATGATGTTGACTGTGACGAAGTGGCAGCCGTGCAGCTTCGTTATAGTCCTGAGCAGTGATGGCTTTCCCCCATTGTCTGAAAATAAAAAAAAAGCCGTAAAGTGCGAGTCCAACTCGCCCACCGAGGGTTCCGTGAAAAACATTTTTGGCAAATTATTTTCGCAATTTTTTTTATTATGTTGTGATGTAACTACAAATTTACGATTTTCGGATTTTTTCCTTCTTCTTGCCAAATTTCATGGTTCTAGGTCAACGGGAAGTACCCTATAGGTTTTGATTCCCTTGCGAGTGTCAAAATATGCGTATAAACGAGCTTTTGACGAGCTCGGTGGTTCAGTCGTGAATGACGCGACTTTGACACCAACGCTCGTGGGTTCGATTCCCAAACAATGCAAACATTTGTGTGCACGAACATGTCTGTTTGTCTTGGTATGGATGTTTTAAGAGAGGTAGCGCGCATCAATGCATCCCGTGTGGGGAAGTACCTCCACCTCACAGAAAACCGCAGCCAAATAACAACTCCCTATAGGGTTGTTGTGTTCCTGCGTGTGAGTGAGGCAGCAGTAAGCTCCCAAGGAGTTGCTGTGTAAGCAGCAGAGGAGGCATCGCGCGAGTGATACATAATATATCGCAAGCGTTAATGGGTTACGGTACCCGCTTTACATCAGGTGGGCCGTATGCTTGTATGTTTCCCGACGTAGTATATAAAAAAAATAAACGAGGCAACCAAAAGGACAACCGTATCTTTTGATTGCGTTGACTTACAAGTTTGATTTTTCACCGTTCGACGGGATTACAGACGTGAGTATTGGATTTTAATTTCAGCTTGATAGCTGTCCTTGAAATAAAGGGTCTTGACAAATGAACAGACAGACAGACGGACAACAAAGGATCCTGTAAGCGTTCCATTTTTCCTTTTGCGGAATGTAATCCTAAAAAACTGGATATGGATGGTATACGTAAGGTTTGACATTTTTTTAATTAATTTAAGTTAAATATCATTTATTTCAGAACCAATTATCCATACAAAAACATAAGTATTATTATTTATCAATTAATATACACATACATCAAAAATTATACCATAATTTAAAACATAAATTGTAATTTTAAATATAGTTATGTATATCTTCACGCCAGGTCTCTTGCGGGGTAGGCAGAGAGAACCGAGCACCACATGACTCTGTCCTTATACACTGTCTAGCTTCTTTAACATTCATAGACGTTTTCATGCACGCTCGCTTCGCACGCACTGCCTTCTTGTACTTCGGGAGGCATACAAGCATTGGGCCCACCTGGAAAGCAGTCACCATAGCCTATGAGCGCTCGTAACATACTAAATATCACTCGCGCGATGCCACCTCTGCTGATAACCTAGCAATTCCTTAGGAGCTTACTGGTGACCTCACTCACACGCAGGAACACAACAACTTTTGTTATTTGGCTGCGGTTTTCTGTGAGGCGGAGGGTACATCCCCAGACGGGCTGAAGATTCTGATAAGCTCCCACCTCCTTCTACTTTCGACATTCTTTCCTCTTGCATTCTTTCTACATGTTCGGGCCAACCATTTTCGGCAAACTTCTCCTGGCTCATCATCACAGACTACGGCAACTGCCTACCATAAACATACACTTGTTTATCACATTAGTGGTATGAAAAGAGTCTGAAGTACATTCGTAACATGAAAAAGGGGGAAATGGAGAGGATTATAACCTAGCTTATAGCTGTTAGTAGAAAGTGTCTAAAGAAGAAATAAAACAGTTACCTAATTTATCCAGTTCTTTGCTCCATGCACTGAACATAGCATCCCCTCTGGGTGCCGCTCGATGCTTGGGTATACATCTGAAAAACAATACACGATGCAATTTTGACCAAAAAAAGGCTGGAAATTCATGGCGAACTCGGTGGCGTAGTGGTGAAACGCGCTGTTACACTACTTTGACACCAACGCTCGTGGGTTCGATTCCCACACAGTACAAACATTTGTGTGCATGAACATGTCTGTTTGGCTTGCTCTGGGTATTTTCTATGTATAATAAGTATGTATTTACAAAAAAAAATGTATTTACGTATGTTTATCAGTTGTCTAGTACCCATAACACAAGCTTCGCTTACTTTGGGGCTAGGTGGCGCTGTGTAATTTGTCCGACAATATTTATTATTATTATTTATTCTCACTACAAACCAATAAACCACTTGACTACGCATGAAGGCACCCCACGCTCACAAAAACAAACATATTTAGCGCTCAAATGCCTCAGCGATTCGAACCTACTGACCAATGGGGGAATATCTATCTATCTATAAGTTCACACGAAATCCCTTGCGGGGTAGGCAAAGTGAACCGAGCGCCGCATGACTCGATCCTTACCCACCTCACTCGCTTCTTTAACATTCGCAGCTCTTCTCATGCACGCTCGCCGGTTAGTAAGGCTCCTGATATTACCTTCTGATAGAACACGATCAATTTGGTCATGGTAGGTAAGTCTTGGTCTTCCTCGGCTCCTACACATTTCTAATTACGCGTTGTATATCTGTTTCGTAATTCTTTTTCTTCCTACATTCTTTCTACATGTCCGAACCAATGGAGCATGCCTCTTCTTATTTTGACACCGACACTCTCTTTCAGACCAACCCTGTGTATAATACATCATCATTGTGAATACAGTCTACAAGCGTTAAGCCACAAATTTTGCGAAACGCAACAATCAATCTCATCCACTTGTTCCGATACTTCATCATCAACCGTCATCCATACATTGGTTCTGGTTTCTTCTCCTTAAAATATCATTATCTTTGTTTCTTCGCAATAGTAAAGCTATTCTCCATACTAAAATGATTCTGCTAACAAGCAGACAGTTCACCACTAGGTCACGCATGCGTAATCCTGCATTCCTTGACCTCACTCTCTGCATACAACTGTCGAGATACAGAATGAATAGCCTAGCAGACAGCATGCAACCCTGTTTGACACCAATTTTGACATCAAACCAGGGTGACATGCTGCTATCTATCCACACACATGCCGAGCAATTCTTGTAAGTGGACTGCACAGCAAGGAGCATTGCACTGTAAATTCCATATCTTGGCAATATGTCCCACAGTTCCTTTTGCACAACCCTATCAAATGCTTTGTCAAGATTCACAAAACCGCAGAAAACCTTCTAGTCTATGGCCAGATGCATCTTCACAATATAGCGGAGCGAGGAAACTTACTCCGTACACCCCTTTCCATTTTGGAATCCATCCTTTGCTCTTATCATCTTATCCGTAGTGGCAAACGGGCTTCTCTTCTGATGATCCGATGACCTGTGCCGATGCAAAGTCAAAGTCAAAGTCAAAATCTTTTTATTCCGTAAAATGGCTACATTTGTTTGGAATCGTCACAATTTTTTTCCCTACCGTGCAGTTCATGACTAGGTGAGCACTGATAAAAATACTGCCAAAAAACTCAGGCATCCCTCTTTTGGTATCCAAACAAATTTACATAATTTATTAATTACATTATAATTGGATCAACTCAATCCCAGGCATTTTTATCATTAATATAGTCAGATACTTTATAATATGCCCTGCTACACAATTTGGCTTTAATAGTAGTTTTAAACTTGTTTATTGACAATTCTCTTATATTGCTGGGAAGTTTGTTATAGAACCGTATACATTGCCCCATAAAAGAATTACTTATTTTGTGGAGACGGCTTGCATGTAACACAAGATTATGCTTATATCTAGTATTTACGTTATGAGTATCACTCTTTTTACAAAATGAGTCTATGTTTTTATGGACATACAAAAGATTTTCATAGATATATTGCGATGCGACTGTTAGAATATTTATTTCTTTGAATTTTTCTCTAAGGCTCTCACGGGGACCAAGTTTGTAGATAGCTCTTATGGCTCTCTTTTGCAATAAAAAGATGGTGTTAATGTCCGCGGAGTTACCCCAAAGAAGAATTCCGTATGACATAATACTATGAAAGTAGCTGAAATAAACTATTCTAGCCGTATCAACATCAGTGAGCCGTCTAATAGTTTTCACTGCATAGGCTGCAGAACTTAGTTTTCCTGATAATTTTTCAATTTGTGGGCCCCATTGTAGTTTGGAGTCAATTGTTATACCCAAGAACACAGTTGTCTCCACAGGGGCTAAATTAGTTCCATTAACATGTACATTGGTAGTCACCTGTCTTACATTAGGTGTTGAGAACTTAATTACTTTAGTCTTTTTATCATTTAAAAGCAGATTATTAACATTAAACCAATGCATAACTTTAGAGAGAGCATCGTTAACTTCGTCATAATTACCTAACTGTCTATTAATTTTGAATGTCAAAGAGGTATCATCCGCAAACAATACAATCTCATGTTTATCCTTTACATAATAAGGTAAGTCATTTATATATACTAAAAATAAGAATGGACCTAGAATTGACCCCTGTGGGACTCCCATGACTACAGGGGACCCCGAAGATATTTTACCATTAACATCGACCTTCTGTATCCTATTGCCCAGATAAGAAGACAGAAGTTCGAGAGCCTTGTTCCTGATACCGTAGTGGTGTAATTTTCTGACAAGAGTGTCATGGTGCACGCAGTCAAACGCTTTAGACAGATCACAGAAAATTCCCAAGGCATCTTGCGAACCTTCCCATGCCGCGAATATACTTTTAAGCAAATGAATCCCTGCGTCTATAGTTGAACAACCTCTCGTAAATCCGAACTGTCTCCTATGAAGCAAATTATGTGTATTAAAATGTCTGAGCAACTGGCTAAGCATTAGTTTTTCAAAAATTTTACTGAGAATGGGCAGTATGGAAACAGGTCGAAAATTCGAAGGGTCCGAACTATCACCAGATTTAAATAATGGAATGATTTTACTATGTTTCATCAAGTCAGGAAATACACCAGATGCCACACAACAATTGAATATTGTAGCTAAATGTGGAGCGATTGAAATAATAATAGAAGATATGGTTTTGACAGATAGACCCCACAGATCTTTAGTGTTTTTCATATTTATTGATTTAAAAGCGTTCAAAACATCTTTTGGGCTTACAGCTGAAAATTCAAATATTGTGTCGCATTCTACCACGCTCTGTTTGAGAACGAGTTCAGCAGCTATAGAAGAAGACCTAAGATTTCTCGTAGTAATAAGAGGAATGTTAGAAAAATATTTTTCAAACTCAGTCGCAATTTCTACATCATTTTTGATATCTATATCATTTATCTTTAACTGAAAGTCTCGACTACGTACTTTCGCTCTACCCGTCTCATTATTTATCATATTCCAAACAGATTTAATAATATTTGTTGAACCATTAATTTTATTTCTTAAATATATAGACTTAGCATTGGAACAGGCTCGTTTAAATATTTTAGCATAATTTTTTACAAGTTCTTGAAAAGTCGGATTGTGATTACAGGTCCTTTCTTCATAAAGTTCATACAATTTATTCCGACTTTTGTAAATACCAGGAGTTGCCCAATCACTGAATGTCATACGGTCACTTACAGACAGTTGTTTTGGAGTAAAGATTGCATTAAATTCACTAGTAATTAAACTAAATATTGAACTGTACAAGTGGTCCGGAGTACCGTGATAGGGCAACAATACAATTTTTTCTGCTATATTAGACTTAAATCTTTCTAAGCGGCTTTTACTAAATGGTATATAATTTATTTGCTTTCTTTGTATTTTTGAAGAATTTGGAAATGAAACCAATTGACCTGAATGGTCTGACTGAACTTTATTAATTATAGATTGATATGAAGGTTTTACATTGCTAAATATATTGTCAATACATGTAGCACTTGTAGCAGTTACTCTTGTTGGCTCTGTAAAAATATGATGCAAATTGTTTGATTTAAATAAATTTAAAAAGTTGTAGGTAACAGTATTTTTCTCCAAGATATTTATATTAAAGTCTCCACAAATTATAACAGTTTTATGGCTATTAGATAATTTATTTAAGGCATCCTCCATGATATTTGAAAATGTTTCAAAGGGCGCGCTAGGAGGTTTGTACAGGTTCATAACAATGAATCGTTCCAATTCAATGCATGAAATCTCTACAACTCGCTCAACAGAGAGGCTCACAATGTCACACCTTTCTTTAAATTTAAGCAACTTATTTAATAATATTAAGGAGCCACCATGTATACAGTTATCTCTGATGAATGAGCTTGCAACCTGGTGGTTATTGAAGCTGAAAATGAATTGATGGGGTTTTAGCCAGTGCTCAGTTAGACATAAAATATCAATATTGCTACAATTCATAAACAACTCCAATTCTAACTCCTTTCCTATCATCCCCTGAATGTTTTGGTGCACCAGGTTGATACAATTATTATTCTTTCTATATTCTTGACAATTTACAATTGATGGGGATATTGTATTATTATTACTTTTAGTTTCATTTTGAATATTGTTATTATTACTATTTACATTGCCAGAGTATAACTCTATTGTCTTGTAACCTAATTTAAAGAATTTGGAATACCTTCCAAGGTACCATTACATAATGTCAAATTATCTAACTGCTCAAAAGAAGCAGGGTTGTTAGCCAAACTTTTGGCTGGTTTCTTAAAACAATATGATAGCGAATCTGCTATTTGTCTTTTATAAAAATTGCTAAGATAAAATTTATCTTCTGTCAAATTATAATGTTTATTATTAAATATATTTATGTCAAGTATATGAAATTTGTCATCATATAATGTCAATGTATGCATTTTATCATTTAATCTATACCTAGATGCATTTTCCACCTCGGGCAACAAAGTACTGTATGGAAAAGTAAATAAAAACACTTTTCCCACATTTAACTGCTGTAACATATTAAAATATTTAATCATTATATGTTTGTTTAAATTTCCTCTCCTCCCAATAAAAACAATTAAAGTTGTGTTGGGGTGGTAATCCCTCTTAACTATTTTATCAACTATTTGAGTGAAACTGGCTCCAGGCAAACAATAATTGGTAACCAGTTTTCCTGATTTTTGTAATAATAATTGGCCCATATTTTTACCTATTTCATCACTATACATTATTATTTTGGAGTTATTATCTTCACTATTATTATTTAATGATGATGACATCTGTTTAAAAGCACTACTATTAATGGCCTCATTCACATTATGGCTATGTACTTGAGATAGTTTCGAGGATCGAGTTACCTGTGAACATTTCATCGGAGTTCGGGTTAATTCATTCCTATTGTACAAGTTACTAAGAGACGATAATTTTTGTTCATTTTCTCTCAAGTCAGCTAGTAATCTATCCATGCCTACACTGTATTCTTCAATATCTCTTTGAGCATCCTCATATTTTTTAGTCATTAAATCTAAAGAACTATTAAGTGTTTGGATCTCAGATTGTAGGTCTTGAATGATGTTTTTATATTCCCTATTATTAGTATTAGATTTTATTGTACATTGTACATAATAGTTGGAGTTCTGCATCAGGGCATGGAGTATGTCATCCCATTTTCTGACTATATCGACAGATCGCAATCACCTCAAAACCTTGTAATGTTGTGGAACGTGTTGGGCGTTCAAGCCCAACTTATTGGTTACCTAGAACATAATGACCTCCTCAGCGTTCGTCAGTACGGCTTCCGCCGAGACCGATCGACTAGCGACTTCAGCTTCGGTTTCACCCCAGTGATGAGTGGCATACATTAGATCTTCTAGTGTATGCCACTCATCTCTGGGGTGAAGCCATTGAGAAGCATGGTGTGGCCCTCGCTATCTCACTAGACACCTCGAAGGCTTTCGATAGGATCTGGCACGCTGGCTTATTCAGCTTCCAGCATATGGGATATCCTTCAGCCTGTGCGATTGAGTTTCAGATTTCCTGACCAATAGAGCCGTTCAACTTGTCATAGATGGCTGCTCTTCGAATCTTTTGGCTATTAATGCCGGTGTACCTCAGGGGTCTGTTCTGTCTGCAACTTTATTTTTGCTGCAAATCAATGACCTGCTAAGACCCGGTATATTTGGGTATGCGGATAATATCATAGTTGCAAAGAGATCTCAGATCTTCGATCCACACACTGGCAAGGTAGAAACTCAGTATCTCCGAAAGAAGTTGGTTGAACGCGTGAACTTGCCGTTGGAAATTGTATCGGAGTGGGGTGAAGCTAACATGATCAAGTTCAATGCGTCCAAAACCCATGCGTGTCTTTTCAGTGCGAAACAGAGTCCCTTTCATCTGGCTCCCACTTTCCAGGGTGTATCTATTCCATTAACCGACAATCTTGGTCTGCTGATTTAACATCCAGTCTCAATTGCGGTTGCTTCATTGAGGCGAGAGCAGCAACTGCAGCTAAAAAACTTGGAATCCTCTTTAGGGTGATACGGTACTTCACATCGGAACAGCTTCTCAAATTATACCAAGCTCAAATTGGATCTTGCATGGAGTACTGTAGCCATCTGTGGGATGGATCTGCTAAGTATCAGTTAGCTGCCCTCGACTCTGTTGAGCAGCGTGCGATGAGATTGATAGGTGAACAAACACTAACAAAGGCTAAGTTTTAAAGGAACACCGACGTAGGGTGGCTTGCTTGTCGGTATTTTACAAAATTCACTTTGGACAGTGTGCACACGAGCTTCATCACTTAATTCCATTTTCCCACTTCCACTATCAGAATACAAGACGAACACCCGGGTTCCACCCCTACACCGTTGAGATTCCACTCATTCGCACGAAGTGATTTGCTTCTCCTTTTATAATGCGAACGGCTAAGGAGTGGAAAGCCCGCATCGGTGTTCCCTGAGAAATACAACCTGGGTCTCTTCAAGTCAATGGTGAATGGCCACATTCTGGGTAAGCGAGCTTCATCATAGGCCTCATCATCGTTTACCATCAGGTGAGGTGGGACCAGGCGCAAACCTATAGTATTAAAAAAAAACTTCCTGAGGGTTAACAAGAATCACCAGCTTTAAACTTTATGTTGTCCATTCTAGATGTTGACAAATCACCCCGATCACTGAGATATTTAGGCGCTAGAACACCCAGATTAAGACAGACAGACATGTTCATGCACACAAATGTTAGTCCTGTGTGGGAATCGAACACACGAGCATTAGCGCCAAAGCAGCGTCACTGACCACAGCGCCACCGAGCTCGTCAAAAAAAAACCAGAAAAATCCAAGATATATGATTAGTCTAGCCTTCCCTCACCTGTACATATCAGATATGCTCAGCTGTCCCTTCCGGCCCTTCATGAATAATGGCCAAGTGTACCTGCAAAGAAAATGTAGAAACTATAAGGTATAAAGTATATTATAAATATTATTATCTTGGAAGCACTTTAACAGGGATGGAAGGTACACCGCTGATTTGGGAAGACGAGCGAGTGAAGAGAACAGCGTGAATGGAGCGTTGGGTAAACTTCTAGGCAGCCGAAATCTAAGCCAGAAGGCACAGCTTGCTGTACACAACGCGGTGCTAATCCCAACGATAACTTATGAAAGTGAAAGCAGGGTATGGCAGAGAGAGCAGGAAAGTAGAATAAATGCGGTCGAGGTGCGAGCATTGCGCAAAATTTGTGGCAAAACTCTGACCACATTTTTTGGTCTGAAAGAGAGTGTCGGTGTTAAGATAAGAAAAGGCATGCTCAGTTGGATCGGGCATGTAGAAAGAATGCAGGATGAAAGAATGACGAAACATATACAATGCGAAAGTGGAAGGAGCCGAGGAAGACCAAGACTAACCTACCATGACTAAATTGGTCGTGTTTTATTAGAAGGTGACATCAGGAACCCTTTTTTTTCTCGATGGGAAAATGCTCATGCATACCACATCGCCAGGGGAATGGCGACGTGGTTATGTCGGACTCCTGTTACAGTCAAAAGGGTCTACTGTTCTGGACAGACCTACCGACTAAAACCCATCGGTGTTCCTTCTCCTCCTTGAGTTTCGGGAACGATTTTGGTATCACCTCCGAAACCCCACAGGAGCCCTAGAAACCGGCGAGCGTGCATGAAAAGAGCAATGAATGTCATAGAAGTGAGTGAGGTGTGTAAGGATCGCGTCTTATGCCTCTTCTCTCTGCCTACCCCTCAAGGG
The DNA here is from genome assembly GCA_947507595.1 of Pyralis farinalis. Lineage (NCBI taxonomy): Eukaryota > Metazoa > Arthropoda > Insecta > Lepidoptera > Pyralidae > Pyralis > Pyralis farinalis. The sequence continues at coordinate 9,476,111 of OX382263.1, forward strand.
ACCTGGCGTGAATATATGCATACATATTTACATATGAAGTACAAAGCGATCCTTGATATGTCTCACGATATCGAAGCTGATTCTTCATTAACAACACACTTTTGATTTATGATAATACTTGCAATATCGATACTTTTCTGCAGTGATAGCTCAGTAAAACAGGAGCAAGCCTATTAACCTCCAGCCCCAAAATTTGTCTCTTCTGATTTATGTACATATTTATCACCTGCTCGGCAGTAAAGGAAAACATCGTAAGGAAATACACGTGTAAGAAATTATATTTCGAAAGCCGTGACTAAGAAAGATCTGGTTTTCCCTCTGAGATGTGGAGGTCTAACGGCATTCGCTCCATGTTAAAATCAGGGTCTTCGCCAAATCCTTAGGCTTAGGTAGCGGATTCCGCCGATACTAATGAATAAGGAAACGGGATAATGCGAAGAAGTAGAAGACAATTGACGAGCTCGACCGCGCAGTGGTGCGCTGTTACGTTACTTTGACACGCTCGTGGGTTCGATTCCCACACAGGGCAAACGTGTCTGTTTGTACGGTCCAAGTGTTTTATGAGAGGTACGACGCATCAAAGCAGCAGCGGAGGTACCTCCATCTTACAGAAAAATCGCAGCCAAATAACAACGCCCTGAAGAGTTGATGTGTTCCTGCGTGTGAGTGAGGTCACCAGTAAGCTCCTAAGGAGATGCTAGCAGCAAAGGTGGCATCGCGCGAGTGATAATTAAAGTGTTGCGAGCGAATTGGCTACGGTAAGCGCTTTCCATCAGGTGGGCCTTATGCTTGTATGCCTCCCGACGTAGTATAAAATAAACCAATGTGTGCTTTAGATCACACGACTGAAGTAAAACTTACAGACAATAGGCCTGCACTGTGTCTTAGTTATACGAAACGTAATTGGCTATGAGAGAAAGAAAATTTGTGCTCGCACATCTCTCTCTTGCCCCTACAGTAATATGCGAAACGTAACTCTCTTTCTATCTTCACTAACTTATATCTCCCTCTCAACTTCCGTTCGCCTCGCCCGATCACACTTTTCATAACGCTCTCGCCACGCATTCACCAGCTTACTCCCCAAGTCAACCGTGCGTAGAGAAGTTTTACTTCAAAAAGACAATCGATACTCTGTAGTTATAATTGGACCCCGTTATCTCGGTGCACAGACGTCTCGATGAAGGAGTATAGGGACAGTGTAACACAGTTTTGCAATATTTAAAACGATACATTATTTGTGAACATGCTACGACTAGTTTAGGAGATTTGCAGTACATACATAGTCTGCTAACTTATGGAAGCGAGAGCTGCGTATGACAGAGAGACCATGAAAGTAGGATAAACGCGGTCGAAACACGAGCGTTGTGCAACATTTGTGGCGTAACGCTTGGAGATTGTGTTCGCAATGATGATGTTAGAAATGCAAATAGAAAGAGTTGGTCTGAAAGAGAGTATAGGCGTTAAAATAAGAAGAGGCATACTCCGTTGAGTCGGACGTGTAGAAAGAATGCAGGACGAAAGAATTATGAAAAAATATACAACGCAAAAGTATAAGGATGTAAGAGCCGAGGAAGGCCAAGACTTACCTACCAAACCATAACAAAATTAATCGCATTTTATCAGAATGTGATGTCAGCCATTTGCTGTGGTTCCTAAATTCCAGAGGACACCTCTTACCATCACCAACAGCATTAGGATTCTTGATGTCGAGATTTTCAGTGACGTTTAATATAGAAGTCACCTAGAGGAAAAGGTCAAGCTGGCGTCCAAAACACTTGGTGTGCTCAACAGAGCAAAGCAGTACTTCAGTGCGGGGAAAGACTTATGTTATATAAGTCTCAAGTCAGACCGCACTTGGAGTACTGCAGTCACCTTTGGGCGGGAGCACCTGGATACCAGCTTTGACCGTGTGATTCGATTCAGAGATGAGCTGTGAGAATTGTCGACGATTCTAAGCTTACACACGGTAAGTTTAAGGAGAGATTTTGTCTTGTGTGCTCTACCGATTGTACAACGGGTTGTGTTCTGAAGAATTGTTTGATATGATGCCGACAGCTACTTTTTATAACCGCACTGCTCGCCGACGGCAGGAAGTTCACCCTCATATTCTGGAACCGCAATGCGCGCGTACCTGTTGGTCGCGTACTGTTCTGTTGTAAAGAAGTTTTCTTCCGGGAACTCTCAAGTTGTGAAATGAACTTCCAGCCGAGGTTTTCCCAAGGGACTACAGCATGGGGCTCTTCAAGAAAGGCGCGAAGAGGTTTTTAGAGGGTCGGCAACGCATGAGTGACACGCCTCGGCGTTGGAAATGTCCATAGGCTTCGGTGACTGTTTACCATTTGCGACCTTAGTGGTATAAAAAAGAAGCTTTAGAAACCGGCGGGTGTGCATGAGAAGCGCAATGAATGTTAACGAAGCGAGTGAGGTGTGTAAGGACTGAGTCATGTGGCGCTCGGTTCTCTCTGCATACTCCGCAAGGGATTTGGCGAAAAGTTACAGGATACGATAGGATACAGAGTCCGGTATAAGGTCGACGACGAATGTCCATAGGAAACGGTAACTGCTTACCATCAGGCAGGCTATACTATATTTGTCAGCTAAGAGGTGTGAAAACCTAAACTACGTTCACGATAATTATCTGTACGAAGTTTGTATGTTTGTACGCTCTAATCTCTGGAACTACCGTTCTTCCGTACTTCCGTTCGGCTCGCCCGATCACACTTTTCGTAACGCTCTCACGCACTCACCAGCTTACTCCCCAAGTCAAGCGTGCGTAAAGAAGTTTTACTTCAAAAATAGTTTTCAATTTGATAGGACATATCTTGAGGAAGGTTATAGGCTACTCAACATCACGATAAGACTCTTAGAAGTCGTGGGAAAAGAAAGAGAGTGTAGAAAAAGCGGTAACCACGGGATACCGGAAGTTGCGAATGAAGTCACGTGCTGCAGCAGATTTTTTTTTATATCTCAGAGGGGAGCAAACGAGCATGTGGGGTCACTTGATTGTAAGTGGTTAACACCGCCCATAGACATCAGCAACACCAAAGGGTCGCTGATCCGTTGCCAGCCTTTTTAGGGAAACATAAGCTCTTTTCTTGAAGGCACCCATAACGTATTTGTTCGGGGAACACCGCTTAGGGTAATTTATTCCACAATTTCACCGTACGTGGAAGAAAATATAAACAAGTATATTATAGTTATATATGTAATATGGTTTATAATATAGACATTGCCTTTAGGTTTTGATTGGCTCGCTAAGCGTATTTTTTCGCCTTTACCACGGCGAGTGCTCCGAAGAACTGTTTTCCCTTATCCCACCCTCTCGCTTCCGTCATAGAACCACACGTCTGGCTTGCGATGTAGGCAACTCCTATTTCTGTCGTACTATTAAAAAGTGGAACGCCTTGCCTGCACATGTGTTTCCTCCTTCCTACAATATGGGATCCTTTAAAAGAAGCGTGAAGAAGCACCTTGTGGTACAGCATGACAGCGTCAATAGACAGGACACTGTAGTCTATTGTCAGTTGCTGCTGTGATTTGGGCTCCTCTTTACGCTTACCAACAGGCGAAGCGCAGCTGCCATGCTGAGATGAAATTAAAAAAAATGTCCTTACCAGAAGCATAACGTAGCGAATATGTTGGCAGTTTCCTTCGGATTTCGTTCTCTCTCCGTATCGAAATAGCCGGGGTCCATCTCACTCACGCTGTACGACTTGTATATGTATACGCTTTATTAGTACAATAATATTATTGTAAATATTAATCCGAAGCTGTGATCCTGAAAAAAAACAAAACAATGAATAATTTATTATTGGTAAGACAGTCCATTCAGAAGAGCAGAATCGTCCAACGGAGCGCATCTTCGTAAATTTATGCGACTTTAAAGTTACCCTACTATTTACAACTCTCTACTGTAACAGCTGTGTGAGTGCGACAGCTTTAAAAGTTTCTACGAGTTAAGTATTTATAACTGTAACTCAGTTGTGTTAGTCCCCGTACACCGGATGTCATACCGATTGATGAATTTCATTGGTTGTTATGCTTGCGGGGAATATCTGCATGCCCTGTACCAACCGAGCTATCGATTACGCAATTTCCCTAGTCGTTATCTCTCTTGCGAGGAGCCCCCGCATGCGTATAACTAAACCGATTTATCGACTAATGAAAAGGAACCTTAAATAACATGCCTTATTCTTATACAACGTTGTGTAAAGTTTTCTATGCAATCGGTAAAGAATTGTGGGTACTGGAAACTTTGATTAAAACATATTATTTTGTTTAAGGGGGAGGCCTATGTTCCGCCCGCAGTGAACGTCTTTCGGCTGATACGATGATGAATGTATAGATTTCGAGTACCAAGGCGTGTACGTGTACTAGGTATTTCTGGGATTACTAACAAAATCACCAAACTTTTCCACCATTAGCTATATTCAAATTCCACACGAATCCAAATGCTATATTACAGCGAAATAAACACAAAACTAGATGACTGTACAGCGCCATCTATAAGTGAAAAGTGAAATTAATTACAAACCAAAACATACAAGTAAATCGCCGTTGAAGCAACATCCAATAAAAGCGCATGGGCTTAAAGCATGCTTAAACGATTATTTTATAGTTTAATAAATAGATTATACAATAACTAGCTTATACCCTTCGGCTTCGCACGCGTACTTTTTGGAATTTCGACAGTTTATTTATTTTTATTTTACTTCTTATTTTTTGGTACAGTCAGCATTATATAGTTAGTAAAAGTACCAAATATTCGTATTTGTGTAATAATGAAGATATGTCACGATCTGTTCGGTTTTCATTAACTATTTGATATTGACTGAATACACTCAAAGCACCTCTGTATTAAATACACAACATTGCCTATTTTAAACACATAACTGTACAAAGTCACTAACTTCAAAAGATATTTCTACTTCATACAAAGTGTCAACCCCCTTTTCAGCCACCTAAGGGTTTGAAAAATGCTGAAATTACTTTTTTGGTGTTTTGGTTGAGAATATATTTACCAAGCCTAAAGTTAAAGCTCACTTTAAAAAAAATCAATCCCTTAACAGTTCAACTTTTAATTCAAGAAATACTTTTGATCCCCATTATACACTTTAAGATGTAGAATTTTTGAAAACGCTGAAACCACTTTGTTTTTTATTCTAATAGAGAGTATCTGTACAAAGTTTCAAGTTACGAACTTCAAAACATATTTCTACTCCATACAAACTGTCAACCCCCTTTTCATCCCTCTAAGGGTGGAATTTTGAAAAACGCTGAAATCACTTTTTTGACGTCTTGATTGAAAGTATATTTACAGTCTAAAGTAGCTCACTTTAAAAAAATCAATTTCTTAAACAGTTCAATTTTAGATCAAGAAATAATTTTGACTCCCATTACACACTTTAAGGGGTGAAATTTTTAAAAACGCAGAAACCATTTTTTTTTAAATTCTAATAGAGAGTATCTGTACAAAGTTTCAAGTTACTAACTTCAAAAAATACTTCTATTCCATACAAAGCGTTAACCTCATTTTCAGTTACCTAAGGATGGAATTTTGAAAAACGCGGAAACTACTTTTTTGACGTCTTGATTGAAAGTATAGTTACAAAATCTAAAGTAGTTCACTTTAAAAAAAAACATTTAACAGTTCAACTTTTAATTCAAGAAATACTTTTGACCCCTATTAGATCATTGGGGTAGAATTTTTGAAAACGCGGAAATTATTATTTTTTTGATTCTAATAAAGAATATCTGTACAAAGTTTCGAGTCACTAAGTTCAAAAAATATTTCTGCTCCATACAAACTGTCAACCACTTTTCAGCCCCCTAAAGGTGGAATTTTGAAAAACGCTGAAATTACTTTTTTAATTCCTTGATTGAGAGTATACGTACAAAGTCTAAAGCAGCTTACTTTAAAAAAGAAATATTTTAACCCCCATTACACCCTGTAAGGAGTAGAATTTTTGAAAACGCTGAAATTACTTTTTTTGGACTCTAATACAGAGTATCTGTGCAAAGTTTCAAGTCGCTAACTTAAAAAAAAAATTCCGCTCCATACAAACTGTTAACCCCTTTTCAGCCCCCTAAAGGTGGAATTTTGAAAAACGCTGAAATTACTTTTTTGACGTCTTGATTGAGAGTTTATTTACAAAGTCTAAAGCAGGTCACTTTAAAAAAAACAATTTCCTAACAATTCAACTTTTAGTTCAAGAAATATTTTGACCCCCATTACACTCTTTAAGGGGTGGAATTTTTGAAAAAGCTGAAATCACTTTTTATGGATTCTAATAGAGAGTATGTGTGCAAAAGTTTCAAGCCATTAACTTCAAAAAATTATTCTGCTCCATACAAACTGTAAACCCCATTTTCAGCCCCCTAAAGGTAGAATTTTAAAAAACACTGAAATTACTTTTTTGGTTTCTTGATTGAGAGTACACTTACAAAGTCTAAAGCAACTCACTTAAATAAAAATAATTTCTTAACAATTCAACTTTTAGTTCAAGAAATACTTTTGGCCCCCCATTACACACTTTAAGGGGTGGAATTTATGAAAACGCTGAAATTACTTTTACCTTTGGTTCATGACTTTCAATGAAACACCTTAATATTGAATTTCAATCGAATAACTTAAAAAACCTAAAGTTTCATACTAACTTTGCATCCCCGTTTTACCGCCTTAAGGGATGATATTTGAGAAAAATATTTTACTCGTGTTTCATGCCTTTCAATAAAGAACCTTCATGCTGAATTTCATTCGAATAACTTCAAAAACGGCAAAGTTTCATACTAACTTTGCGCCCCCGTTTAACCCCCTAAGGGATGAATTTTGAAAAAAATATTTTACTCATGTTTCATGCCTTTCAGTAAAGAACCTTCATGCTAAATTTCATTCGTATAACTTCAAAAACGGCAAAGTTTCATACTAAATTTGCACCCCCGTTTTACCCCCTTAGGGGATGAATTTCCAAAAATCCTTTCTTAGTGCTCCCTTACGTTATAAAAGGAACCCCTATGCAAAATTTCAAGTTTCTAACCCTTATAGTTTAGGCCCTGCGTTGATATGTCAGTCAGCCAGTCAGCTTCTCCTTTTATATATATAGATACATAAATAAATATTGGCGGACAAATTAAACAGCGCCATCTAGCCCCAAAGTAAGCGAGGCTTGTGTTACGGGTACTAGATAACTGATATTTTTTTTTTTTAAATACATACTTATTATACATAGAAAATACCCAGACCAAGACAAACAGACATGTTCATGCACACAAATTTTTGTCCTGTGTGGGAATCGAACCCACGAGCGTTGGTGTCAAAGTAGCGTAACAGCGCGTTCCACCACTGCGCCACCGAGCTCGTCTACAATGATGATTTTGTGTTAATTAAAGTACTAAAAGTATTTATTTGTTGTTCGACAGTCGTACAGACACTTTAACGACAAAACAGATGCACAATGTGAAAGTGGAAGGATAGAGGAGAGGAAGAAGGCAAAGCCTTCACCTACCACGACCAAATTGGTCGTGTTTAATAGGTACCGTATCCCGTTAGTACCGTTAACCTACAGAATACTAAAATCGATCAATTTTAGGATATTTTCCTTCTTATAAGCTACATACATCTTCATCAATGGGAAATACGATTACATATTAAACAGAACTGCCCTATGGGTTTATGCAGTGGGTATCACGCACTAATTGCTAGAAAAATTGTCATAATTAGCCCATAACTGTTATTAAAATGATCTACAGGTTTAAATATTAGCAGGACTATGTTGTATCAGTAGTTGATATGATTTCTTTTTATACAACTTCAGGAGGCATGCATGCATACGGCTCACCTGATGTAAAGCGGTTAACGTGGCCATGAACGCTTGCAATACATGAAGTATCTATCCCCTGCTAATAACGCAACAACTCTTTAGGAGCTCACTGGTAACCTCACTCACTTGCAGGAATACAAAGTGAGTTGTTTGTTACTTGGCTACGGTTTCTGTGTGTGAACTCGATGGCGTCGTTGCGCGTGTCATTCTAATCAAACACGCAGGTTGAGCAACGTCGACCGCAGCCTGTCTATGGGTGAGTTTATCTATCTCGAGTTTCTACGTGCTCGGAGGGCACGTTAAGCCGTCGGTCCCGGCTGTTGTCGATAGATGACAGTCGTTAAGCTAAATCAGAGGCCCTCGGGCGGCTTGAAAACGCTGGCTTTCGCCAATCCGCAATTGAGCAGCATGGTGGAGTATGCTCTAAACCCCTTCGGTTGAAGGGAGACCCGTATACCAGCAGTGGGATGAGTAAGGGTTGTGTGGTGGTGTCTATGAAGTTCAAGTACTGTTTTGATGCATCCTATGTCTCTTGAAAACGACCAGACCAAGACAAACACACATGTTCATGCATACATTTTTCGTCATGTGTGGGAATCGAACCCACGAGCATTGGCGTTAAAGTAGCATAGCTAACTACTAGCTACTAATCAATTTATTTTAATCGTCGAAAAAATGCATTTCATACAGGTAGTACGGCTTCCTTTTTTACTACTATCTGCATAATGATAAGCAGTTACGGTAGCCTATGGACTCTTATGACACCAGGGTTGACAATCTTGCGTTGACGACCCTGACACGGTTGTCACAATTGCGCAATAAAACGAAACATTACACTATCAAACTGAAACACAGCAATTTATTTACACTCGGCATACATACATAAATATTTACATACACGCGCTGTGTATCTTGCTATTCTTACGGGCTCCTTTATCTTTCCCGATGCGGACTTAACAAAACTTTGACGAGCTCGGTGGCGCAGCGGTTATATAACGCTCGTGGGTTCGATTCCCACACAAGACAAACATTTGCGTGCATCAAAGCAGCCTAGACGGGTACTTCCCCAGGGGAAGTGCCTCTATACCACAGAAAATCGCAGTCGAATAACAACTCTCTGGTTGTGTTCCTGCGTGTGTGCTGTGTTAGCAGCAGAGGTGGCATCGCGCGAGTTACCCTCAATGTATTAGTAATTGTATGCCTCCCGACGTAGTATAAAAAAAATCGGCCAAGTGCGAGTCGGACTCGCGCACCAAGGGTTCCGTACCATTATCTATAAAAAACGGCAAAATTGTATGGGAGCCCCCCTTAAATATTTGTTTTATTTTGATTTAATTATTTATTCTTAAAGTGAATATATAACTAAATATTCTGTGAATATTTCAAGCGTCTACCTGTTGCCGTTATCAATATCGAGCAAAAATGAGCAAAAAAATGGGCCAAGTGCGAGTCGGACTCGCGCACGAAGGGTTCCGTACCATTATCTATAAAAACAGCAAAAATCACGTTTGTTGTATGGGAGCCCCCTTAAATATTTATTTTATTCTATTTTTTAGTATTTGTTGTTATAGCGGCAACAGAAATACATCATCTGTGAAAATTTCAACTGTCTAACTATCACGGTTCAAGAGATACAGCCTGGTGACAGACGGACGGACGGACGGACGGACGGACGGACGGACGGACGGACGGACGGACGGACGGACGGACGGACGGACGGACGGACGGACGGACGGACGGACAGCGGAGCCTCAGTAATAGGGTTCCGTTTTACCCTTTGGGTACGGAACCCTAAAAATCACGTTTGTAGTATGGGAGCCCCCTTAAATATTGATTTTATTCTATTTTTTAGTATTTGTTGTTATAGCGGCAACAGAAATACATCATCTGTGAAAATTTCAACTGTCTAACTATCACCGTTCATGAGATACAGCCTGGTGACAGACGGACGGACGGACGGACGGACAGCGGAGCCTCAGTAATAGGGTTCCGTTTTACCCTTTGGGTACGGAACCCTAAAAAATAGAGATGTTCCGATTAGTCGGTAAAGCCGACTATCCGGCCACTTTCGCAGTCGACGACTATTCGGCAAAGAACGCTTACTATCTGGCTTCTTAAAATGACTTTGTAAAATGTAAGTATATAGAGCAGAGGTTCCCAGATTTTGTGAAGTGAAAACTTCTTTAGCAGCGTTGTGCACTTTTTGGGATGAGTAAAAAATGTTAAACTCGCGTCAGGACACGTGACCCAGACCGTAAGATTTTGGTGAGAATTAGAATTTAAGTTTAAAATTTACAACTAAAAAACGATTTCTTAGTTAATTCTGATTAGCTATGTGTGATAAAGGATTTATAAAGGCAAAGTCAGATAATATTCCTGATGTTGATATATTTATGATAACCAATTTAAAAAAAAATTACGTTCGGTTCAATTCTGCTGAAGTTCGAGGTGCCAAGGCATCAAGGTAAGTCTGTTAAAATAATATGATAAATGAAAATATTTAAGTGTTTATTCTCCATTATATTAAATATAATTTTTATTTCATTAATTGTAGAGCATCGCGTGAGAGTTACGGCGACAAAGCTATATAGGCTATGTTCAACTTAGTCGTAAAAATAATATTTGTATCGTAAAACGACGGGTATGTCCAGAACATCGAGTTCGGAGCAAAGCTTATTCAGTTACTTTAACTATTAATGAAAAGTCAAGACAAATTCAGGATGTTCAATGCCATGACTGTGCAGCTTCAGCAGGTTATTTATACTCTTATTAAACTGAAATTGTTTGATGTTATAAGCAATAATAAAATTTTATTTTGTGTCTACAGGTGGTTGTAAACCTCAGAATACAGAATAAACCAGAAGGAGCCTACAGCCGATAATACATGCCGTCCGCTGTGCCCAGAAACAATTCGCAATCCCCCGCACTCCTCATTCTTCCCACCCGTACAGAGTTGCTAGCTTAGTGAGAGTTCGCCTCTTTTAGGGTAAATTAAAAGTGTAATATTAATAATCGATCGGTCGAAATGCGAGCGCTACGCAAAATTTGAGGCGTAAGGCTTGTAGACCGTATTCGCAATGATGATGTTAGAAACAGAGTTAGTCTGAAAGAGAGCGTCGGTGTTAAAATAAGAAGAGGCATGCTCCGATGGCTCGGACATGTAGAAAGAATGCAAGATGAAAGAATGACGAAGCAGATATACAATGCAAAAGTGGAAGGATGTAGGAGCCGGGGAAGGCCAAGACTTACCTACCATGACCAAATTGGTCGTGTTCTATCAGAAGGTGATGTCAGGAGCCCTAGAAACCGGCGAGCGTGCATGAGAAGAGCAATGAATGTTAAAGAAACGAGTGAGATATGTAAGGATCGAGTCACGTGGCGCTCGGTTCTCTCTGCCTACGATCTCCCGTGGACCCCTGGGGGTCAACCTGGACCACTTTGGGAACTAATGATATAGAGTATATAGGAGGAATTATCTATCTATCTTACTATAACTTCACGCCAAATCCTTGCGAGGTAAGCAGAGAGAACCGAGCGCCACATAACTCGATCCTTACAAACCTCACGCGCTCTTTAACATTAATTGCTCTTCTCTCTTCGCTCGCCGGTTTCTAAGGCTCCTGACATCACCTTCTGATAGAACACGAAAAATTTGGTCATAGCCTTCTTCGGCTCCTACATCCTTCTACTTTCGCGTTGTATATCTGTTTCGCAATTGTTTCTTCCTGCAATCTTTCAACATGTCCGAACCAAGGGAGCATACCTCTTCTTATTTTAACACCGACACTCTCTTTCAGACCAACTCTGTTTCTAACATTATCACTGCCAATACAGTTTACAAGCGTTATTTTATACAACCCTCGCATTTCGACCGCGTTTATCCTACTTTCATGCTCTCTCTCTCTGCCATACATACCCAGCTCTCGTTTCCATAAGTAAGCGTTAGGACCAGTGGGCCAATTCTGCTAAATAACTGCAACTGCACGTTTACGCCTGTCACTTGTCGTGCAGGAATAGTGCAGTGCCGATAGGTGTATTCTACTAAAATATCCTGCACTGCAACTGCGCTGGAACTGTGCGTATCCTGCAAGTAAACTACTTAAAACCTGAAATGTTGCCATATTTCAATCTAAGAAAACTGAATTTTCAATTAATGTTGACTCCTATAGTTTCACTATTGACCTTGGTTGCCGGAGTGGAGGTATTTCTAACCGAAAAGAAGCTTTACTTAATTATTTTTATGCACAAACATCTCCCAAAACAAAGCAAATATAATTCACCGCCTCAGAATATTAATTTCACTTCGCAAAAGTTGCTCAAGAGTAACGTTAACAAAACTGCAAGTAAACTCCTTCAAAACGTCTGTCACCGCTATACAAATGTCAAAACAATTTATCAGAATACGATTATATTGCAGGAAACGTGCAGTTGCAGTGCAGGTTTTTTAACAGAATAGCGATTTATTTACTGCAACATTCCTGCAACGTCGCTGCTGTCAGATCGTTTAACAGAATACCGAAACGTCAAAATGTACACATTTTGACACACGCCGCGCTGCAGTGCAGTTGCAGTTTTTAGTAGAATCGGCCCACTGCACTGCATTGTATAATAATGAGCTGGAGGAATTACATTACTTAAATGAAAACCTTGATTGAATGGAGAACTTGAACGAATGTCTGTTCGATATGGTTGTTCATCATTGATGTATACATCGATATTGTTCATTGTTCATACACTTATACAAACACCGCTCTGCTGTGACCGAGCAAAAGTAAAATTCAAGAAACAATGCTAAGTACACAAAACATGTTCCGACACGCTCGCAAGCGATGGTTGCGACTTGCGCGCGCAACAGCTGTAAACGAAGGGTTACGGAAATTGCCGAATATCCCCGAAACCATGATTAGCTTCGCCCGAGTAGTCAGCCAAAGTCATAATCAGCATAAATCCTAAAAAAAGCCGTCAAGTAAGAGTCCGACTCGCGCACCCGGCACCCGTAAAAAATTTTATTTTCGCATTTCGCATTTTCGCTTTTTTTTTGTGATGTAACTACAAATTTACGGTTTCCGGATTTTTTCCTTTTATTGTGCTACATGACATTGCTTCTTACCAAATTTCATGATTTAAGGTCAACAGCAAGTACCCTATATATATATTTTGATTCCATGCGAATGTCAAAATATGCGCATAAACGAGGCATAAACAGACGTATCTTTTGATTGCTTTGACTTAGAAGTTTGATTTTTTCACTGCTCGAAGGGATTGCAGACCTGAGTATTTGATATTAATTTCGGTTTGGTAGCTCCACCCGTCCCTGAGAAAAAGGGTCTTAACAGACGGCCAGACAGACGGGCAACAAAGTGATCCTATAAGGGTTCCATTAATTTTTATGAAGTACAGACCCCTAAAAATTAACATTCAACTGCTACTACAAACTACTTTATTTTCTTTTCAGGAACACCGTTCCTATATGAAATCTATATGTTTGTCTGTGTGTGTGCGTCGCTTTTTATCGAATATTGGAATTTTGACTTCAGATTCGGATTCAGCATAAAAAAGTAGAATAGTAATGTCTGAAAAACCAACCTCCTATCTCTTAAGGAACATGGTCAAAATGGCCGAAAAATGAAAAAAAAAAAATATTTTTATTTCAGATTCGAAAAATAAATTCAAAAGTAGAATAGGAATGTCTTAAAAACCAATATCATATTTCTTAAGGAACATGGTCAAAATGGCCGACAAAGTTTTAAAAAAAATAATTCAATTGTTATATAATTGACGAGCCAGGTGTTCCTCTGACGCATTCTCAACTGGTTGAAAAAATAAAGACTTAAATTCATCGCTTTTCGTTAGCAGTGATAGCCCAGTGGATAAAGAACTGGCCTTATGACGAGACTGGTCCCCTGTTCGAATCCTGGCATATACGACTACATTCGTGTTTTCGGGTTTTCGTACATATTCGTAATTATCGCTTGGTCAGCGGTGATTGAATTCTGCATCGTCCATATTTCAAAAGACCTGTGAGTTAGCCTAAGCAAGGTCTGGTTTGCCCTCTGACCAGGCTATCAGGGCAAAACAGACAGCCGCCTCCATAACCCAGAAGGGGTGTGGTGGCGGCAAGTCGTGTTAGGCGGTTCTGCAATCTATATTATTGGAATCGATGTGTTAGGTTAGGTTAGGTAACTCACAATTTAGGTCCCAATAGTGTTAGATATCTGATAAACCGTGGTGCACGGCAGTTCAGCTTCACTTGACTAGCCATATTTTTAAGGCTTTTTAAAGCCTTATTTGTCATATTGCTATCGCTCACTTTGCCAAGAGGAGAAGTCAGTTCCAAAACTGCCTACTCTTACAAATTTCTTCTGATTAAATTCGTTGTGAGTTCCAAGGCAGCTGTAGTTTAACCCCCGGGACGGCAATGGACTTCACTGTTCGTTGCCTTTTTGGTGGTCGCCGCTGTTAATTCTGGCCACACAGGAGACACAGTGGTGGGAATGAGTGGTAGGCCTGTCCCATTCAGCCATGCAATTCTGTAAGAGCAAACATCCTTACATCCTCGGAAACATCGGCTGTTATAGCCTTGAACACAAAATTGCAATTCCTTAATATCGCTTTTCATGGTTGTGCGACACTAGCGCCGCAAGGCTGCGTTTGGAATTGGAATTCTACAAGGCAAACAGCCTCGCGTACGCTTACAGTCTTATAGAATACTAAATAAAAAGCTGTGATCGCAGTAGACGATGTCAAAGCTGTGACATCTGTGATCACAGCGACGCACACAGCCATTACGAGACGCTTAGAGAATTGCATGGCTGTACGCTCCTAATTTAATAAGGATTTGTTGTATCATCAGCAGCCGTATTTCATGTTATGTAAGCGTTCGTACGCTATGGAAGCATACGGCCCAACTGATTTACATAAGGTGGGCCGTATGCTTGCATGCCGTACGACGCCGTATAAGTAGCGGGTCGCTTCAGATCGCATCGCATACTTTTCTGATATCTATCACTATCTATGTCGCGATAAAGAAAGGTAGATAACGATATATCTCACAGGCCACTCTCGATTGAAATCCCAGTAAACAGACTGCGGAATAGTTTCATGATCTGTAAACCGGGAATTCTTTCTCACATACTGGCAGTGGTTGCGTATCAAAGCAGTATCAAAGCAGCCCGGCTGGGGAAGTACCTCCACCTCACAGAAAACCGCAGCCAAATAACAATTCCAAAGAGTGGCGCCAGGCGGGCGGGGACCGTGGAAGCGCGGGCACCTGTACTCACACTACACGTCTATATGAAACCTTGTAGTTACGCACTATATTGTAAATATATCGCGACAGTTTTAAAAGGAAGATACCCAAGACACATTGTGACGTTAGCGTCGATAGAAATTTAAAAGCATATTTATATTTTTTTTCCACACATTTGATGACTTGTATATTTACACATATATATATATATATGAAATGTGGGCTGTTATATTATTTGCCGTGACGATATTGCCGTGGACGTCCACGTTTCGTCACGGCAAAATATATAACAGTCCACATTTCATGTAGGTACCCATGTGTAAATAGGGCCCTAGACAGTCAATGACTAGCTAATGGGGAAAACGACGGCACTCTTTTGATGTCGCATATGTGTCTAAACAAATACACAATTAGCATGGTTTGATTGTACAAATTGCGGCAAAGGCATATTCCATTTGAACGTACACTCAATTGCGGCTCATGATTGTTTCACACTGAAGTTACTTTTTGCACATACACCGACACTACGCCACATGATGAAATCATTACGAAATCAACAAAAAAAGCAAAAAATAAATGGCAGTGAACATATTTCTTATCACTAAGGTAACTGCTAACTATTAGGCAAGCCGATGATCTCAGAACCAGTAATTGGTCTGAGAGAGCGTCAGTGTTAAAATAAGAAGAGGCATGCTCCTTTGGTTCGGACACGTGGAAAAAATACAGCAAGAAAGAATTACGAAACAGATAATCAACGCAAAAGTGGAAGGATATAGGAGCAAAGGAAGTACAAGACTTACCTACCATGACCAATTTGTGTTCTATCAGAAGGTGATGTCAGGAGCCTTAGAAACCGGCGAGCGTGCACGAGAAGAGCAATTAATGTTAAAGAAGCGAGTGAGGTCTGAAAGCATCGAGTCACGTGGCGCTCGGTTATCTCTGCCTACCCCGCAAGGGATTTGACGTGAAGTGACGGATAGATAGATCATATTATCATCACCTTTTGCTACCCGTGTTTTGATTGACTAATTTGACCAAAAAACGGTTATTATGAATTAACTTAGCTTAACTTGTATATATACTTAGTCTGGCTATAAATACTGTTACAATTAAAAATAAACAAAATATCACATTTGAATTTGGAATCTGTCATTTTTATATGATTGTTCACTGGGTTTTCTCATTTTGGCGCCAATACATTGTACAATATTTTGCGATATTAAAATGGAGTGGGGTGATAAAGAGAACCCAATCCCTGTGATTGCATTACACAAAGTAGGTATGGAGCCAAATGCAATTTTTAAAACTCTCCTTTATCATACGCTTGTAACCTTGGATTTTTTTATGTGTAATGATAAATACCACTTCAAAGATGTATCTAGTACATTATTTTATGTAATATCAATAGTTTCCACAGCACACGACAAATAATGACTTACAGATAAATTTTTGATAACAATACATTATTGCAATTTTCGTAGGGATCTCTATTTTTTTATTGAAAATAAAAGACAGCCTATGTTACTCGCTGATAATGTAGCTTTCTATACGTGAAAGCATTTTTTAATTGGTTAAGTCTATTTCCGAGTTTATCCATTACAAACAAACATACAAAAAATGAAACTTATTCTTTTAGGGAGTTGTTAATCGTCAGAAATTAAACAGCCCCGACTCGATCGTGAATCGATCTTCACCATTATTGCTCCACGATAACGCAAGACCTCACACTGCACGAGAAACCGTTGTAACTCTACAGGAGCCGCCCTTAGAAGCCTTACGTCATCCTCTGTACTCGCCAGATCTTACTCCAACTGACTACCATTTTTTTCGTGATTTGGACAATTTTCTACATGCTAAAAAAATTTCTTTCCAGGAAGCAGTACAAAATGCTTTCACACAATTTGCCGAATCTAGATCCCCAGAGTTCTATCGCAAAGGCATAAATAAATATGATTCCTCCCTGATTATGTTGCCTCCCTGTGTTTTTTTTTACTACGTCGGGAGGCATACAAGCAGCCCACCTGATGTAAAGCGGGTACCACGCTCGCGCGATACCTCTTCTGATGCTTAAACAGCAACTCCTTGGGAGCATACTGGTGACCTCACTCATACGCAGGAACACAACAACCCTCTAGGGAGTTGTTATTTGGCTGCGATTTTCTATGAGGTGGAGGTACTACCCCAGACGGGCTACTTTGACGCGCCCTACCTCTCTTAAAAGTTGTGTGTATTTTACCGATTGTACAATGGGTTGCTTTTTATTATAGGTACAATACGTCGGGAGGCATACAAGCACGGCCCACCTGATGTAAACCGGTTACCGTACCCTAAGAACGCTTGTAATACATTAAGTATAACTCGCGCGATGCCACCTCTGCTGCTAAGTCAGCAACTCATTAGGAGCTTACTGGTGACCTCACTCACACGCAGGAACACGGCAACCCTCTAGGGAATTGTTATTTAACTGAGGTTTTCTGTGAGGTGGAGCTACTTCCCCAGACAGGCTGCTTTGATGCGCTCTGCCTCTCTTAAAAATCCCAGACCAAGACAAACAGCCATGTTGATGCGCACAAATGTTTGCCCTGTGTGGGAATCGAACCGACGAGCCGTTGGTGGCAAAGAAACGTAACCGTGCGTTTCACCACTGAAAACAAGCCTGTAAACAAGGGTACGTAACGTAATTTCGCTCAAAATGAAGTCCGTAGTACGAAAGAAATCTATGTATAGGTATACTACAATTTCGTTTATGTACGTATTCACGCTAAAGTTAATAACAATCGAGATAAAGCTAATGAATTAAATTTGCAACAACTTTGCTCCTCAGCATTATTACGAAAAAGTTTAAAATAAAGTATAACGGACCGGCGGAATTTGGTCGACACTTTGAATTTAGACTACTAATGACCCCCCCCAAGATTAATGCAATAAAATTTCTGCCGGGAATTTTTTCCCCTGTTTACCCCTTTTTTAAGCTACGCCTACTGGACTATAGTCAAAGCAGTGGTTTTGCGTAAAAAAATAAATACAATCCTGTTATTGTTGATTAAAGTGAAAAGGTCAATAAAATTTAACACGTCAAATTAATTATTTACATAAAAAAAATCATGCCAAAAAGAAAGTGTGCACGGATTTATTTTGACCAATTGGACAATTATTTATGAACAATCATATCAAAGGTTGCTTTACATTTCAAAGTGTGTAAGACTGATTCCAAAATAAAAATATTATTTAGCAATCAAAGTTTTTATGTTATACTAGCTTTGCGCCCCTGTTTAACCCCCTCAGGGATGAATTTTGAAAAAAATATTTTACTCATGTTTCATGCCTTTCAGTAAAGAACCTTCATGCTGAATTTCGAAATATTAAAAACGGCAAAGTTTCATACTAACTTTGCACCCCAGTTTTACCCCCTTAGGGGATGAATTTCCAAAAATCCTTTCTTAGTGCTCCCCTACGTTATAAAAGGATCCCCTGTGCAAAATTTCAAGTTTCTAACCCTTATAGTTTAGGCCCTGCGTTGATATGTCAGTCAGTCAGCTTCTCCCTTTATATATATAGATATATCCTCCTATATATATTTTATTTACAAATAAATAATAATACATACAAAGTAAGAAGTCGGATAGTCGGCGTTCTTTGCCGAATAGTCGCCGACTACAAAAGTGGCCGGATAGTCGGCTTTACCGACTAGTCGCCGTCTAGTCGGTACATCTCTCATCAGTTACGTTTAGTTTAACCCACACTAAAATAATGTACTACTGAATAATTGTTCCTTATATCAAAATCTATAAAAAAGTCAGAGACAATTTTTTTTTAGATAAAATTGGTTACTGTGCCTTATCTTAAATATATAGATCTTAAATATATAGATATATGATATATTTAAGATTTAAGAAAAAAATTGATCCAATGTAATTGGATTATTTTCGATTTGCTCTGCACCCGGGTGAAGGCGGGCCGCTAGTAAATATATATATACCTATACATGTAACAGAAATATTTTATCCGATTTGAGATATTTACGTGGTAATTCAGGTGACGTCATATAAATTTGAGGTTAACTCCTTTATACGTATGTATGTATACTTCACGCCACTCCCTTGCGGGGTAAGCAGAGAAATAAAAGCGCCATAACACTTACACATCTCGATTGTTTTAGGGTTCCGTACCCAAAGTGTAAAACGGACCCTATTACTGAGACACCGCTGTCCGTCCGTCCGTCCGTCTATCACCAGGCTGTATTTCTGTTGCCGCTATAACAACAAATACTAAAAAACAGAATAAAATAAATATTTAAGGGGGCTCCCATACAACAAACGTGATTATTTTGCTCGTTTTTGCTCGATATTGATAACGGCAACAGGTAGACGCTTGAAATATTCACAGAATATTTAGTTATATATTCACTTTAAAAATAAATAATTAAATTAAAATAAAACAAATATTTAAGGGGGGCTCCCATACAACAAACGTGATTTTTTTGCCGTTTTCCCTTCGTGCGCGAGTCCGACTCGCACTTGGCCGGTTTTTTTAACAACCACAGCTCTTTCAATGCACGCTCACTGGTTCCTAGGGTTCCCGATATCACTTTCTGATAAAACACGATCAAATTGGTTATAGCATGTAAGCCCTAGCCTTCGGCGGGTCCCACATCCATCTACTTTCGCGTTGTATATCTATTTCGTACTAGCTGCTGCCCGCGGCTCCGCCCGCGTGGTGTCAAATAACGTAGCCTATGTGTTAATCCAGATCATAATCTATCTACGTGTCAAATTTCATTCAAATGCGTTCAGCCGTTTAAGCGTGAAAGAGTAACAAACATCCATACATACAAACTTTCGCATTTATAATATTAGTAGGATTTAGTTTCGTAAAAATAATAAATCAACACCATAATGGAAGGTTTACGTACCAAAAAAAGTACACAAAAACCAGAAATTACCAGAACAACGGCGCGGCGGTCTTATCACGGCACGGCACGATCTCTTCATGTGTACCTACTGAACAATATTAACCAAATATTTGACATCTCGATGACATTTTAATGTTCTAATATTTCAAAAAATTTCCAATGCATTTCGTATCAAAATGTAACAAAATATATGTTACAAATTTATGAGTTATAACAAAAGATAAAGAATGAGATATTAAATATAATTTGTATGTATATCTTCATGCCAGGTCCCTTGCGGGGTAGGCAGAGAGAACCGAGCGCCACGTGACTCGATCCTTACATATCTCACTCGCTTCTTTAACATTCATTGCTCTTCTCATGCACGCTCGCCGGTTTTTATCAAGGTTTTCAAATTTGATTAAGGTTTTGGCGTTCCCCGGCTCCTACATCCTACCACTTTCGCATTTCGTCATTATTTCAGCCTGCATTCTTTCTACATGTCCGAACCAACGGAGCATGCCTTTTCTTATCTTAACACCGACACTCTATTTCGTACGTCATCATTTCGAACGCGGTCAGCATGCGTTATGACATAAATTTTGCGCAATGCTCGCATCTCGATCGCATTTATTCTACTTTCATACTCTCTCTGCCATACCCAGCTTTCAATTCCATACGTTATCGTTGGGATTAGCACCGCGTTGTGTACAGCGAGCTGTGCCTTCTGGCTTAGATTTCGGCTGCCAAACAGTTTACCCAACGCTCCATTCACGCTATTCCCTGCTCTCACTCGTCTCTCTACATCAGCGGTGTACCTTCCTTCCATCGCTGCTAAAAGCGCTTCCAAGATATACAAACTCATCCACTTGCTCCAACACTACAGCATCAATCCTAGTGTTCGATCTGATTGTCTCTATTTCAAATACTAATATATATAATTTAATTAAATATAATGTATTGCTTATTTTCTAATCATTTTCGGAACGCCGCCTAAGGGCTCGTGGTTTCCGTGTGTACCTATAAATACGTATTTATGTGCACAATTAATGTTTGTACATTAGGACATTGACCTCGGAATGTTCTGGCTTGAGATGACGAGGAATAATAAAGCTTGATTGTTCTTTCCCCAAATCTTTCCCATACATTATATATACACTATGTTACATGCCCACCCATGCCTTCCAACTTAATACGCGTGCCACGCTTTATTTATAGTAACATGTACTAATTTTATTTGCTATTCAAAGTAAATAAGGACATATTTTAATATATTTGACACAACTTACCTCTTATAATTCACTGTACCATCACAACTTAAATACCATATCAATTAGCTAATATAAAACAGCACTATTTTTCTAAGAAATTCAATAATAGTATGCAAATATTACAACTTCAAATTGAATTGAAAAAGTGCACAAAATCCCCGGAAGCGGAAGGTAAAGCAAAACACCTAACCTATTGAAAGCAAAATAACATTATAAAAACAAGTCAACGTCAATCTGAGACGTCAATGTAATCAACTTTGACATCGTTGACAGATGTCACGTGCTACCAACACTATGAAAATGCCAAAGAGGTTATTTTCTTTTTTTGCCGAACTAAAAAATCGGAAGCCAAGGCTCCGTAATCTTCCAACCTCGATTTTCTCAATTTCATATTTTCTCGTATTTATTCCGACTACCGAAAATTATCTGGGTTATTCCGGAAAAATACGAATTATGGATAAAATGCGGTGGGTAAATATTTTCCATTATTTACCATGATCAATTATTATTAAACAAGAAAATGTAATCTACATGTCAAGTTAAGATGACATTACGGAGAAAATTTTATTAAAGTGATTCATCTCTTTTATGAATTCCATATCTTTAATCTAGCAAAAAAAGTGTGTGTGTGTCAGCTTCAACACACGACTGGAGTTTACTCCTTACTAATGTTAATTATGACATACTAGCTGCTGTCCGCGGCTCCGCTCGCGTAGAGTCAAATAACATAGCCTATGTGTTAATCCAGATCATAATCTATCTACGTGCCAAATTTCATTCAAATCCGTTCAGCCGTTAAAGCATGAAAGAGCAACAAACATCCATCCATACATACAAACTTTCGCATTTATTACCCGCGACGGTCACGGAGGCGGTATATGCGTTTGGGGTAAGAGGTGTTTGTTTGTGTGTTTGTAAGAGGTGTTTGTCTGTACTAAACCGATCTTGATTTTTTTTTTGTTGAAAAGGTCACATGATCGGGAGTGTTCTTAGCTATGATTTAAGCAAATCTGTTCAGCCGTTTTTTAGGTCGGGTTTTTTTTTAATTTGTACGTGCATTATATATAAAACGGATTTTATTTATATATTATAGTTATATTATATTAGTTTTAGTTTACATAAATCGCATTTACTATTAAAATTTAAAAAAGCCACAAATAAAACAAATAAAAATTTAAAAATCCCACGACCAAAAAACTTCAAATTAAACATTTCAAAAACCCACGACATTAAAGCGTAATAGGATTCATAAAACAGTTAGATATAATTCTCATTAATAAAGTCAATAAACGAAAAAATATTAATAATTACAATATCACAATAACTATTATATAGTATATTATTAACAGCCGTCGTGCATAACCTATGTTGTAAACTGTTATTTTTCGTTTATTGACTTTATTACTGAGAATTATATCTAACTGTTTTATGAATCCTATTACGCTTTAATGTCGTGGGTTTTTAAAATGTTTTATTTGAAGTTTTTTCCGTCGTGGGATTTTTAAATTTTTAATTTGTTTTATAATATTAGTAGGATATTGAATGCATCTTCTGAGATAATAATAATACAATTTCTATTATTCATAAATATGAACTATAGTTCATTATCTTACAAACTTACGAATTAACCGCATTTACATGTTTTTCAGATTCTTCGCATTACGACTCGATCCATTGCTTCCATATTTTCTAATGTTTTTTTAACTTTAACCACTTGATGATTTGTTTAATCGTACATAAAAAATATACTTAAAAGGTACCAAGCTTCATAATAAGCAGGCGCGCACACGCACGTACTAACAAACGTTCAACGCTCGGTCGGTAGGTTTGCCTTCGCGTTCGCCTTCCCCTTCACGTTCGTCTTCGCGTTGGCCTTCGCCTTCGCGTTCGGGTTCACTTTCGCCTTCGCGTTTGTCCGCATCTTCATATTCATCTTTATCATTGATTTTTCTTTCAAGTGATACTTAATGTCGTAAATCCTTTAGATACTTCTATCTCACTTTCTAGCACGTTAAATCCAACAGATGTATACGTTAGTCTCTCTTTAAGCCGACGAGTAACTTTTTTTTAACGCGTTTGCTTGATTTTATTCTTTAAATTTGCGTACCGGGCCTTTTAACTCTAAATCGTTTCCTAAAAAGTAAACTTCACAAAGAGTAAATAAGTTTATATTGGATGATTATTTCAGTAGATTTTTTTCATCAATTGATTTAGATTAGATTGATACATAGTTTTGAGGTTCTACTAAATGTTATAATTTTCGAGATAAAAATATGATTTAGAATAAAACAGCAAGCATCTGCTCTGACAACATATAAGTCAAGTTGGAAAACAAGTAGCGGTGGTAATACCAGGCCAGTACCAAACTCTTTTGGAGAGAGGTAAAGAAGTCTCGGAGTGGTTCTTCGGCCTCCAGAATGAATAAGATAAGTGTAAAGCTGGTGTTATTCTTGCGAACACTCAGGAAGTGTTAGAACGGTGGAGTGAATATTTTAAGGAAATGTATGAGTACGCCTCGGACGCTGACAATGAGAGTGAGTCTGATGTTTACACCAAGTTGACGGCGTCCGACGTTGGCATGGATGAGATCGAATGGACAATACGAAGCTTAAAAAAAGGAACATCAGTGGGAATTGATCTGATCACAGCTGAAATGATCAATCACATCATCATCACTTCTCACTCTTCACTTAGTTTGATAATTTCAGATGTGATCAGATTCAAAGTACGTCCAGGACGCCATCCTTGTACCTTGCCGAGATATGAGATTGACGGTTCAGTGGTCCGTGCTGTGCAGTCCACTTACATGGATTATTCAGCATGTGTGCTGATAGATCGTGGCCTGTTACCCTGGTTTGATGTCAAAATTGGTGTCAAACAAGGTTGCATACTATCTGCTAGGCTGTTTATCCTGGATCTCGATAGTTGTCTGATAAGGCCAACGAATGTTGAATTGCGCATGGGTGACCTGTCTGCTGTATGTAGACGATGCCGTGTATCTGAACTGCAAACACTGGTCACAATGATGAAAGACGAATGTATATCTGTATTGCAAACACTGGTCAGAATGATGAAAGACGAATGTATGGAGAAAGGCTTACTATTGAATGCGAAGAAAACAAAGATAATGGTTCTTGAAAGAGAAGAAGCCAGAACCAATGTAAGATTACGGTTGATGATGAAGTGTTGGAACAAGTGGATGAGATTGTATATCTTGGATGCGCTTTCAGCAAGGATGGAAGGTACACCGCAGATGTGGAAAGACGAGAGAGTACTGGGAATAGTGTGAATGGAGCGTTGGAAAAACTTCTTAGCAGTAAAAACTTGAGTCAGGAGGCACAGCTTGCTATACACAATGCAGTGCTGGTCCCGCTTACTTATGGAAGTAAGAGCTGGGTATGGCAGGGAGAGCATGAAAGTAAGATAAACACGATCGAAATGCGAGCGCAAAATTTGTGGGTGTAACGCTTGTAGACCGTATTCGCAATGATGATGTTAGAAACAGAGTTGGTTTGAAAGAGAGCGTCGGTGTTAAAATAAGAAGAGGCATGCTCCGTTGGTTCGGGCATGTAGAAAGAATGCAGGATGAAAGAATGACGAAGCAGATATACAATGCAAACGTGGAAGGATATAGGAACGGAAGAAGGCCAAGACTTACCATGACTAAATTGGTCGCATTCTATCACATGATGTCAGGAGCCCAAGAAACCGGCGAGCGTGCGCGAGAACAGCTATGAATGTTAAAGAAGCCAGTGAGGTATGTAAGGATCGAGTCACGTGCCTGTCGGTTCTCTCTGCCTACCCCGCAAGGGATTTGGCGTGAGGTTATAGATAATAATAATAATACTTTATTGTGGTACATAGGTATTTAAATAATCTTACAGATGTACAATTTATGATCGGCTATGACCTGCCACTAGGCTTACAATAGAGAGAGACATAAATAGTAAATAACTCTCTCAACTTACGAAACATGCATTAAATT
This sequence comes from Pyralis farinalis, assembly GCA_947507595.1. Taxonomy (NCBI): domain Eukaryota; kingdom Metazoa; phylum Arthropoda; class Insecta; order Lepidoptera; family Pyralidae; genus Pyralis; species Pyralis farinalis. The sequence continues at coordinate 9,501,327 of OX382263.1, forward strand.
ATAATCAATTCATTGAGTCATGTCATTTCTAAATTTAATTAATATTTGTCTTATTACAAATCTATGATGTCAGTGAATAATAATCTGTCAAATAATAATCTAATGTCAAAATTTTTATCCTTCAAAAAATCATCAACACGATAGTAGACCTTATCAATTAACATTGCTTTCAATCGTTTTCTAAACATAGATACAATTCAACATAGATAGATAGTAAGATACAATATTTAATACATTTATCTACCGGACTTGCGAACAATTGCTCATATATAAAAAAATATATAATTATTATGAATGCAAAACTACATTGACAAAAATATTAATTTTGCATGCGTCCCAGGTAAAACTAATATCAAATCAGTGTTAATTCACAGTATTAAGACATCTACAGAACCCATAAAGCATTAGTCGAATGTAATGTGGACTAAAATAGTATAAATTTAAAGCGGTTACCGTAGCCTATGAACACTCGAAATACATTAAGTATCACTCAAGCGATGCCACCTCTGCTGCTAACACAGAAACTGCCTAAGAGCCTACTGGTGACCTCATTCACTCTCAGGAACACAACAACGATTTAGTGAGTTGTTATTTGGCTACGGTTTTCTGTGAGGTGGAGGTACTTCCCCAGACGGGCAGGCACTGCACTCCTGAGCTCGTGATCTACTTCGTATTTATCAATTAAATCAGTTTTTCCCAGGCAAAACCTCTGCATTTATCTATTATCTATCTATTTAGAGTTTACCAATCGACAATTTCTGTTACAGTGTACCGTATAAGTGGAATATTCCGGGTGCGTATTGTTTGATATCATTTAATATATTTTCATTTCAATAACGTTCACAAATTATAATGTTGATTTGAAATAATCGTTACGGTATATTTTTTTAGTAGCTATAATATTCATAATATTTTCATTTTAAATAGCTTAAAATCATTTTTATAACGTTTATGTAAACTAAAAAGCACCTGCTATACAACTTGTGCGGTATACACGTCAAATAGTATATCATTCAAAAATTTAATATGCCATATTTATAAAAATATATATTGTTTAAATCGCTAGGTTTAGGTTAGGTTAAATCTGCTATCACAACGTACGAGCCGAGCAAGCGAAGCGAGCGAGCTGCGGTAGCGACCGGCGAGTGTCAGAACCGAATTTTACCTATTTAACTTCGTTAGGGCAGCGTATATTTTGTAAAATCGCTTTGACAAAATAAAGTACGTGGTTAAATGAATATTTTTCAAATGATGATAAGTTTGTTATGTCAAAGATAATTACATATTGATAATCTTCTACCAATTAAAAGCTAGTAGATTAAAAAAAAGGAAAAAGTAAAATAAGAGAATTCAATAAGATACAATAAAATTATATTTAAAAAAATGTAAGACGAGTCTAAATGCCCGCGATGGCCCAATGGCAAATGAAGAATTTTTATCTTTTATTGATTTATATACGCAATTATTATTATGCTTAATAATAATTATTAATAAAATGTTATTATTATTTATAATTTATCTATAGAACGTTTAAAATACGTTACGTTAAGGTTTGTTAGATTTAATGATAGTTATATTAAACTATTTTATAGATTTGAAAAGTATGTTTAACGATTTTTAACTTAATTGAAAATTACACCTACTGAAATTATAAATTTCGTTGTGATTTATTTTAAAAAATAAACATATATTTTGCAGTTATATACCTTATATTACTTACCCAAATGTTCCAGAATCCGCTTTTTTAAACAACATTGGAAAGTATTGGATATTGATCGTGTGTCATTGCTTTAATGTAGATGGAAAACCTTGTCTATGCACGATATGTGAGTCTATGATTTAGTATATCCGATCGACTCTCTCTTGTGTGCTGTCTTGTAAGAGAAACAGCTATGTAGGCTTAGGCAAACTATTAATGTAAAACTAATGCTAGTAAATAAACGTCTAATCTGCTTTACTTGGGCTATTTTCATTTATCTTTCCATTAGGTTATGGGCCCAGAGCTCATAGTAAGTCAGATTGACACAGTATAGCTTAGGAGTGCTAAAAAACGGCAACCATTGAAAAAGGTCACGCCGATGTCACTTGGGGTAGGTTTCTATTTTCAGCTTGATAGACAATAAAAACAAAATGGAAATAAACACATTAGCACCAAATATATATAAAATTCCGTCATTGGAAAAAGGTAACTTTGGAAACTGGCTGTTTAGACTTGAGATGAACCTGGATGAAAAAGGCTGTAAAGGGGTTATAAAAGAAAGACCACCGGCCGTAATGAGCGCTGAAATAAAAGCACAAGATGCAAAAGCAAGAAACTTAATCGTACAGGCGCTGACAGATAATCACCTGGAATATGTGAAAAGTGCCAAAAATGCCTACGAAATGGTCGAGAAACTTAGAACTGTATTTGAGAGAAAAAGCACTATGACAAATTTGTATCTAAAAAGACAGCTAATGAGTCTTAAATGTAGTAAACGTGAAAACATAGAGGAACATTTTATGCGATTTGACAAAATAATTCAAGAAATTGAAGCAAATGGAGCCAAAATGGAAGAGAAAGACAAGGTATGTCAACTCTTATTAAGCGTAGAAGATGCTTATCAGCGTGTGGTAACTGCACTTGAGACGGCAAACATAGAATTGACCATAGATTTTGTGAAAAGTAAGCTGTTGGATGCAGAACTTAAAGAAAAGAGTAACAACTATCCGACTACTTCAAATAGCGAGTATGTATTCCAAAGCAGCACTTTAAAATGTTTTGCATGTGGCAAACCAAACCATTTTGCCAGAAACTGTCCTAATCGTTCATCAAATCAGCGTCATAGAGGAAATCAACGTGGAAAAGGTAATCAAAGAAATTTTAGAGGTGTGCAAAATAATCGAAGGCACAATGCGAATATTAGTGAAGACAAAGAACAAGTAAACTTTGTAGCGGCACAGGCATATACATCAATAAGCCACGAGAACGAAATAGAATTTGTTATCGACTCGGGAGCATCATACCATATGATAAATAAAAAATATGAAAAGTATATGACCGATGTCGAAGAAATTCAAGAGATCAAAATTCAAGTAGCGAACAAGAATATGATATCAAGTAATAAGAAAGGAAAGTTAGTAGCATTTTGGAAAAATAAGCAAATAACTATAGAAGACTGTCTTATTATGGATAAATTGTCACACAATCTTATTTCAGTTATGAAATTAAATGAAAAAGGTCTGACAGTAACATTTGGTAGAAATTTGGTTATTATCAGTAACAAGAAAACAAATGTAACAGGGCAAAGTAATGGTAAACTGTACATAACAAAAATGAGTATTGTAGAAAAAGCTTTAGCCACTGAAAATAAGGATACAACCTTATGGCATAGAAGGATGGGTCATTTGAACTATGGTGGAATGAAAATACTAGGTCTACCACTATCTAACGAACGGTGTACAATTTGCATGGAAGCAAAAGGAACGCGTTGTCCATTCAAACAAGTTCTAACACCTAGGACAAAACATATTGGTGAATTAATATACTGCGACATTGGAGGACCTGTATCACCTACATCAAGAAATGGAGAAAAATATTATTTAACAATAATAGACGATTACTCACATTTTACTGAAGTTTATTTATTGCAATCAAAAAATGAAGCAAAAGAATATATCATGAAATATATAAAGAGAATGCAAAATAATGGAACAAATGTAAAGAGAATTAGAACTGATAGAGGAACAGAATTTCTAAATCAAACACTTAAGAAATTTTATGATGAAAATGGTATCAGACAAGAAACAACATGTAGCTATACTCCACAACAAAATTCTATTTGTGAAAGAATGAATCGTACACTGATTGACAAAGTAAGAGCATTATTATTAGAGACAAACTTACCTAAATACTTATGGGGAGAAGCAATCAGATGTGCAGCATATACAATAAATAGGTCGCCCACAAAAGCATTAAAAGGTGAAACGCCATCAATGATATGGTATGGTAAGAATGAGTTGGACAAACTGCGAGTCTTTGGATCAAAAACATGGTGTGTCATATTACCCAGAAAAAGTAAACTGGATGCTAGAGCAAAACCTTTGATTATGATTGGATATTGTGGATCAGGATACAGATTATGGGATCCAAAAACGAATGAAATTATAGAATCAAGAGATGTTCGATTTGATGAGACCAAATACAAATATCAAGATGACAAAGAATGTAATAATTATTACATATCCTATGAACAAGAATATAAACCAAGCATACAACACGAAGATAGAGCAAAGATAGAAAGTCAAGTAAGAAATGAAAAATCGAAAGAAAACCAAGACATAGAGGCCCCGCTAAACAATGATGGAATAGCGGAATATGAAACTTATATGACAGGCGATGAAGAAGTGTCAGAAGAAGAAACATGTCAAAAGAAAACTAAAAGGTCACGAAATCCCCCGAAAAGATTTCAAGAGTTTGATATGTCACATATAGCTTATGCTTTGATGTCAGAAGATCCGACTTGCTATACAGAAGCAATTGAACAAGGGGAATGGTTAGAGGCCATAGAAAGCGAATTAGAAGCGCATAGAAAACTTAAAACATGGGAAGAATGCGAGTTACCAAAAGGACACAAAGTTATTGATACTAAATGGGTATTTCGAACAAAACCAGATAATACAAAAAAGGCCAGGCTAGTTGCTAAAGGATTTCAAGAAGAAACCACCACGAATGTATATGCACCCGTTGCTAGAATGTCAACAGTGAGAATATTCCTGAATAAAGCACTTCAAGAAGATTTAGCTATAAAACAATTGGACATTCCTACTGCTTTTTTAAATGGTGAACTAAAAACGGATATCTTTATAAAATATCCTGAAGGATTAAAAAGAAAAGAAGGAAAAGTGCTTAAATTGCGAAAAGCTTTGTATGGACTAAAGGAAGCACCACGCTGTTGGAATGAAACATTAAATCACTTTTTAGTAAACCATGGATTTAAACAATCACAGAGCGATTTCTGTTTATACACAGGGAAAGATGTATATATCCTAATATTTGTTGATGATATTTTAGTAATAGGCAGAGGACAGTCGATCATAGAGAAGCTAAAAGCAGAATTTCAGGCAAAAGATTTGGGAAATATAAGTAAATTTCTTGGTATGGAAATAACTTGTTCTAAAAGGACGCTGGAAATAAAACAAACACAGATAATTGAAAAGATTTTATTAAAATTTAATATGCAAGATTGCAAGGACATAAATACACCAATGGAAGTTGGATTAAACATACATGAAAATGAAGACATTTTGACAAACGTCCCATACAGAGAACTCGTTGGTTCACTAATGTACTTGGCGACAGTTAGCAGACCAGACATTGCATATGCTACTGGTTTCCTTAGCAGATATATGCATCGTCCAACATCCACTCTTTGGAAGGCAGGGAAAAGAATCCTCAGATACCTGAAACATACAAAAGAAAATGGATTAGTATACAAGAAAGAAGATAATAATAATTTATTAGCTTTTTCAGATTCCGACTTTGGTTCAGAGAAAATAGACCGGAAAAGTGTGAGCGGAGTCGCTATTTTTTATCAAGGCAACTTGATAAGTTGGAGTTCGAAGAAGCAGTCTACAGTGGCACTCTCAACAGCAGAAGCTGAGTATGTTGCTGCAGCCTTAACTGTAAGTGAAACAGTGTTCATCATTGGAGTTTTAAAAGACTTACAGTGTAGTAATAACTTAAAATGTTTTTTGTTAATTGATAATCAGAGTACATTAAAAATGATAGAAAGTTATGAAAATAGTAAAAGAACGAAACACATAGATATTAAAGTACATTTTATTAAAGATAGTATAAATAAAGGATTGTTAACATTACAATATGTACAAAGTTCAGAAAATAGAGCAGACATACTTACCAAATCATTGTCGAAAGTGAGGCACAATTATTTGTGCAATTTAATTGGATTAGTAAGTAACTAAGTTATTACAGTAATTTCATGTTTCCTGTATGTAATTGTTATCAATGTAAACTCGTTGTTTCATAACCGTACTATAGACACAGAATATATAAATGTCACTTGTGTTTTGAGTAATAAATAAGTACTTTATTTTGTAAATTGTATGTTTCCTTGGTTAGCAAAAATAATTATGTTAAATGTTTGGAGGTTATGTTTATAAATTTATATGTCATCGACAGTGTTGCCAGGAAATTAATAATAGTACCATTTTGTAGATTTATGTTGCAAGTTCAAGTTTATTTTGATTTGTATAATTTTAAAATGGAACTTGATCTTGAGCCGGGGTATTGGATATTGATCGTGTGTCATTGCTTTAATGTAGATGGAAAACCTTGTCTATGCACGATATGTGAGTCTATGATTTAGTATATCCGATCGACTCTCTCTTGTGTGCTGTCTTGTAAGAGAAACAGCTATGTAGGCTTAGGCAAACTATTAATGTAAAACTAATGCTAGTAAATAAACGTCTAATCTGCTTTACTTGGGCTATTTTCATTTATCTTTCCATTAGAAAGAATGCACGCACTTTACTTGGAGCAATACGTATAACTACCTCATGGAAAGTAATTACCGTTGTCTATTTAACTCACATCAAATAGATTGGAAAGGAGGATACGTCCCGTAGTCATTTTTCTGCAGCATCGCTATGTACCTGCGCTCTTTGTTTATCGAACTTTTGCCTGTCATTTTTTTACTTATAAACACAAACAACTACCATAAAGGAAATTTTACCTTTTTAGTAGTTTACATATTATAAGCTCGTTTGTATACCAGTAAGTACAGAACTATGTATTTGGTAAATCTAGGACTTGGGGAACAATGCGTCAAAAGCAATAAATCGTACATTAGATTTTTTTAAAAATCGGCACCGTAAGAAATTTCGATTTTATCGTAATATTATTACTCGACGATAAAAGCAAAATGCGAATCTTTGGCGGTAGCGAGCTATAAAACCAGTTTCATAAATAAATAGCTTTCTATCCCATCATTCTTTGTTCTAAATGCCCACTCTTTCTTGTATTCTAAAATGTTGGTAATAAACACATGCTGTGTCGGCGGCGTGGTCAATTTTGTTTTTGAAAAACTAATGAAAAACAAATCTGGTTGAGGGAGTTATCTATCCCTTCTTTTCTATTATTTTATTATAGCAGTAAGGTGGCAAATAAGCGTACGGCCACGCCAATAAGGTATTAAGGTGCTCCTATAAATAAATCCATGTTCTTTGTAATATTACTGATTAAAAAATGGGGCAACTAAAAGGCGAATAACAAATTTATTAGAGGACTGATATTTACAATAAAAGATTAAAAAAAAAGATGAATAGTAACGTTTGGCACGTTTTGTCTTTGAGGACTTACGTTGGTTCGATCTAACCAAAATCACTGTTCACTGGTCGGTAGCACCCGGTCATGGTCGGGATAGAAATCAGCCAGCGAGCAGTTCCGTGAGGGGCTCACGGACGTCGGATATTACAAGGTGTAAAGAGTAAGAGTCGGTGGGGACCGCCTCGCGGTCCACCAATGCAGCAATCGAAATGTGCCGCCGCCGAAGTACACCGCGTAGCCCTCACCGCAGGGGCTGGAGGTCAGAGGCGCGGCTGCCGTGCGTTGCTGATTCGATCTCAGCTTAGACTGCCGTTGTTTCTTCTGGTCGGACGTCTACAGAACATTTTTATTTAATTTAAAAATTTGAGATATTATATTTACGTAACGTGATAATTTTTGACATGACATGCCAAATGCAATCGATTCAAGGTTTAGTTTTTAGCCATGTTTTGGTAGATTTTCTAATGAAAACGTGGCTACCTCCAGCCGGTAGACCAGACTGACATATGTCATATTGTAGGCCAATTTAAATGTTGTTACCTATATCTTATAAGTTGTAACCAAATCAAATTCATTCAAAACTTCAAAGTCGTCAAAGTCAAAGTTCAGAAAGTTTCATAAATTTACAATTATAATGATTTTGTTAAATTGTTACGAGTTAGATTATGTATTGAAAACATACACGTAACAACTATTTACATTATTTGAAATTCTTACTGTTATTATTTCAAAGGTGCTTATCAAAATAATAAAGTGTTTTAGTTCATTTTAGCATTCATTGGTAAGTAATTTATTTCTAAAATTTTAATTTGTATTAGTGATACGGTTACATTGTTTTAGTTCATGAATCGAAATTAAGCGCACTGACTGGATTTTAATATCGGTTTTTGGGTCGATTTTCATGGTATAGGTGGCTCGTCGTAATTTCTGGAACTAAAGACACTTTACCTCCACAATACTCCACATTGCCAACTACCAAATGACAGTTTATAAAAGGTCCTTTCGTTTCAAACTTAGGTATTAACACTCCCTTAATGGAAAATTATAATAGATCTACTTTAAGTACAGAACACGCCGCGGTTTGTGGCTAGCGATGGCTACTTTAGCACTGGTACTCATGGGTTCGATTCCCACATAAGGCAAATATTTGTGTGCATGAACATGTTTGTTTGAATTGATCTGGGTCTATTCTATGTTAAATAAATAGGTATTTAGGAAAAATATAGAACAGAGGCGCAGGTAGTGACCTGTCAGAACCCATTATATACGTTTTCCCATACATTTCGCGGTCGTATTCAACCTCCCGGGTTTCGAAGGGTTAAGAGACGAGAGGGGTAGGGGGAGCGACTGATACTCCTCCCCCTGCGGAAATGCATAGTTTAGCAGAAATATCAATTTGAAATTTTCTATAAATAACCTCAACAATGCATCTAGGGAGAGCAGTGTGGAGAACCCTCCAACCTCCGTACAGCATTCCTGTGACAAGGTATTGCAGAAACAATGCTACTAAATTCTAACAAAAATTATCAAAGACAAGTTGACGGAGTCCCCTATTTCTGTATGTGGGGTCTAAAGGGAACCTAACTAACCTACTGTCACTAGTGAGGGTTGGTTGAATATCTTTTCTCCTGGCGTTGTATCTTATAATGTGGTAATTTATAATTATAATTCAAAAGGCAAAGTATGTTTAGTTTTACAGTATTAAATTTCGATTGAAAAAAAAATATGAGTTGCTACAACCATCTGAGTAATACATTTTATAAACATTTAACATTTCAACACACAACACATAGAAACAGGCTGAAATATGCTCCTTTTTGCTACAATTTTAACTTTAAAATTTGTTTCAAAAGGTTAAGGGACATTCCCTTTCACAAATATTAAAAACACACTAAATAAAAACTATGCACCTCTACGGAACAGGAATGATATATTTAGAGCGCCAACATCAATCCCTACATAATTCAACCCTCATCTACTCCAAAAACCTGCACCTCTATTCTATAGCCAACCCTGTATTTACATAAAAAGTCCCTCAGTATTATCATGTCCAGTATCCATAGAATAAGATTTGCTTAGTTTGGGACTAGCACTGTGTAATCTTTCAAGCAATATTTATTATTATTATGAGAGCAGTGATAGCCTAATGGATAAAGAACCACTGTAATGACCATCAGGTCCCTGGTTTGAATTCTGGCAACTACCATTAAATTCCGTGTTTTCAGACTTATGTACATATTAGTAGTTATCACTAGCTCGGTGGTGAAGGAAAACTTAGTGAGGTAACCCCCACGTACAAAAAATTATATTTTGAAAGACCTTTCCTAAGACTGATCTGGTTTTCCCTGTTGGTTGTGGTGTGTTATGAGTGGTGGATGTATAAGTAACTGAATAAATATTCATATATCCTAAGAAATTTGTACCTAGAATAAGCTACTTATACTTTATATAACCTCAACTTAAGGAAAAGCGGAGCCCCCGAACACAAGCATTTATTTGCTTATACGGGTGACTCCTACCACAGTTCAGTAACAATGTATAAGTAGTAACTGAATAAATATTTTTTCATTTTTCATTGCTGAGATCAATCAAATCAGTATATCGCCATAGCCTCTGTCTTAGGTAGTGTACTCCACCTGTCCTAATGGATTAGCAACGAGATACCGCTAAGAAGAAGATTTATTATTATGATGATGTTCGGTTATCATCTGAAATCTCATCAAAATATTAAAACAAATCACGATAAGTCCCATATTTACAATAGTGACTTAAACAACTGTGTAAGTTTAAAATTATAAATTATTAGTGACATACCCTGACTTCGTAGATTCAAGTAGATAGATACAATGATAAATTAGAACTTTATTTGGAGGAATAACTTAACAATAATTACTTAATTTTTTATGGAGCTTTTATAGCTATTTTTTATACACCGGGGGGTATATAAACACATGGCCCACCTGATGTAAAGCGATTACTGAAGCCTGTGAACACTTGCAATACATTAAGCATCACACACTTGAGCATTTTTGTAACAGTTGTAACTTCAAAACGAAAGGTCCTATTCAAATAACTTAATGAGGAATTTACATGTACATACATAATCATCCTTCATTATGAAACTATTTAGGTCAGTGGTTCTTAGCCTCTCAGTGATGAGGGACCATTTCACAAAATTTCTGTCTTGTCATGGCTCACCAATTGTTTCGGCCCACCAATATAAAAGTATATGTATATTACACAGAATTTTTAAGTCAATTAAGTTATTATATATTAATTATACATAACAGACAACAATTTTCAAAGGCTATTGTATTTTTTTTACGATAATTCTACACTAAACTTAACTATTATTAATTTTAAAGCGATGTTTGTGACTTAATATTGTAAGAATAGCTTTGCAGACCACTTCAATTGCTTCCAGGGACCACCAGTGATCCACGGATTACCTTTTAAGAACCGCTGATTTAGGTGGATAGGAATTAATATTATGATATGAATGTCAACATCTTTCAATCCTGCCCCCCTTGATTCTACTCGTGTTTTGATTGACTGGTTTGAAGGAAAAATGGTTCTTGTTTCTTATATATAAATAGACTTATGGACTTTTCAGTGGGTAATGATGTACTCATCATAACCCCATTTAGACACGTAGCACATTATTATTTTCACTTTGTTGTGCACTTTTTGGGATGAATAAAAAATGTTAAACTCGCGTCAGGACATGTGACCCTGATGTAAAATTTTGGTGAGAATTAGAACTTAATTTCGCTGCAGCGCTAAAACATTAGTTATCTCTAATTAAACAATTAAAACATGAAGCGCTAGATCGTTCATAGGGCATTATTTTCTCGTGACCAAAACGTTGTAAGCGCCATGTAATTTTTGGCGCTTACGCGTTTCGTTCAACGTAGTCCGCATGTTCAAGGTTTCACTTCTGCTGGCACTCCCGGAGCGCAACCCGTTTTTTTTTTAATTTTATGCTATGTTACATGCTAAAATTGTGCATGTGAAAGAATTATTTAAATCAGTAGTAGTAAGTATATTTTGAGTTTATCCATAACAATAAAACACACAGAAAAACATTTCTTTGTCTCTTTATAATATTAGTTTTGATGACAGAAAATGGCAGAGCAGGTGGAGGGTGAGGTGAGGGTTAGGGGAGAGCCCACACACTTTATGGTGCTTAGTTTTTGGGAAATATTGATTGAAAATTTCTTAGAAAATTCATTATGTCCAATAAAATTTTATTTAGAACCCAAAGAAGTATAACTTGCAAAACGGTCGCATCATCGAAGAGGCAAGAGAGATATGCCCTATATTGTATATGTGTAGGTGGTAAAGCGTACCACCCCCAGTCATCAATTTGAGCAGGTAGTTGTATAAGCAGCAGTGCTGTACCCTCAGACATGTCAAGGCAGCTCCAATGTATCTACCATGATCCACACACACGCACTACACCAAAAGTTCCTTGTGAACTATGGCTATAGCATCAACAAATGTCCTCCCATTGCACGAACATGCTTCCGTGGGTTTGATTGCCACACAAAACAAATATTTGCATGCATGAACATGTCTGCATTGTCTTGGTTTCTAAAAGAGTTAAAAATACCCAGTTTTAATGAAACGTAGAGCATCAAAGCAGCCTGACTGAGGAAGTGCCTCCACCTCATCTGAAATCTGCAGCTAAATTACAACTTGTTGGAGGTTTTTTTTGTGTTGGCATCGCACAAGTGATACTAAATGCATTGCATACATTCATTGACTATGGAAACTGCTTGTGTTTCTGCAATAGTGTGAGGTTATAAGCTCCGAAGGCATTGCTGTGTTAGCAGCAGAGGTAGCAAAGTGTGAGTAATACTTCCTGTATTGCAAGTGTTCATAGACTGTGATCACCACTTTATATCAGGAGGGTTATATGCTCGTATGCTTCCCAATGTTGTATAAAGAGAAATATGGTTATTTTTGGGGAACAAGGTCATCCTACGTACTCAGTGCCAAGTATTCTAATTACCACTCTCAAATATAATTGAATTAACCAAATGATTATTCCCAGTTAGAAAACATTTGGTAAGTACACCCTCCAAACAATTTAACGGCATTATATGTATCCTCTCATGTGAGAGGTGTTTCAGTCGCCCGCTAGGTAAGGGCCGTTCAAATAACTAGACAAAAGTATTAGCCAGTGCATCTTCCCGCTTTGAACTATGATGAAAAAAGAAGATTTTTTTTTTTTGTACAGTGTCGGGAGGCATACAAGCATAGGTCCCATCCAATGTAAAGTGGTTGTGTGTGTTGGGCGTGCGAGTGGATCAGGGCGGCCACACCCGGATCTACGCGTGCCTTTACAGGTCTCATAACGGTGATACAGACACATCTCCGTTATTCGAGAGCCTGCAAAGGGAGACTGACAGCGTCATTGAACAGTATCCCTCCGCGGAGTTAGTGATTTTGGGAGACTTCAATGCCCACCATGCCGAGTGGCTTGGCTCTCGGCGCACTGACTACGCGGGGAGATCTGCTCATGAATTTGCTCTGGCCTATGGTTTCTCTCAGCTGGTTCATTCTCCCACGAGAATACCAGATGTAGAGGACCATGCAAGCTCTCTACTGGACCTTCTGCTGACCACACGTCCGGATGAGTATAACATCTCAGTGGATGCGCCGCTTGGCTCGTCGGATCACTGCCTCATCCGGACCCAAGTGTCTTGTGCCGGACGCGACCCACCTCGGCCCGCCGGATGTCGTCGCGTATGGCACTATAAATCAGCAGACTGGGATGGATTGCGTGATTTCTACGCATCGTACCCGTGAAGGCAGTTGTGCTTGGAATCAGATGACATTGATTCCTGTGCAACCCCAGTGGCTGCGGCGATATTGGATGGCATGGAATGCTTCATTCCCAATCTACATGTATGTACGAGTATCTGAGTGTCAAGATCACGCGAGTTCAGTGCTTTTCCTCATCTCAAAAGTGCCCGACGTGCCTCAACAAGTTTTCACTTCAATAATTAGTGGATACTTAATTTAACTAATCAATAATAATGCTAATTTGAGGCCATTCAACCAAATTTCTTTCATACAACGTTGTCGGGAGCCATACACGAATGCGACAGTTAAAAGTTTTTAACAGTTATTCGAAAACATTCCCAGCGCAAAACTGTCCTCTCACTGAAACGTGGGATGGAAGAGCGGTGTGATATTTAGGCGCTAAAACACTCCGCTTTGGTGAGGGAGGAGTCTGATGCATACTCGGAGAGGTTTATTCGTTTGTGGGTTTAAGAGTTAGATACTGGTTTTTGTCGATTTTAATATCATGATTAAATCTGTCCGGGAGTGAAGTGAAGAATCGTGCCTTACTCACATACTCCTCTTTACGTCTACCACTTAAGGTGGCAAACAAGCGTACAACCGGCTAATGGTAAGCAGTTATGATAGCCTTAAGCCTTTTTAAGAGAATTAACGTGCATCAAAACAGCCTGTCTGGGCAAGTAACTTCACCTCATAGAAAACCGCATCCAAATAACAATACCCAGGAGGATTGTTGTGTTCCTGCGTGTGAGGTCACCAGTAAGCTCCTAAGGAGTTGCTGTGTAAGCAGCAGAGGTGGCATCGCGCGAGTGATATATGTTATAAGCGTTAATAGGCTACGGTAACTGCTTTATGGTGGAACGTATGCTTGTGTGCCTCCCGACGTCGTATAAATAAAAAGGGTTGCACTCCGGGAGTGCCGGCAGAAGTGAAAACTTGAACATTAACGTTGTGCATTTTTGAATGTTTGGTTGGTTAGAGAATAATTTCGCACGAATTGCTTTATTTATCAATATATAAGTACTATCATGTATGTGGTAAAATACAATATTCATTTATTGCGCTAACGCGAGTTTAACATTTTTTACTCATCCCAAAAAGTGCACAACGCCGCTAAAGAAGTTTTCACTTCAAAAAAATCACAGGCTTTTTGAAGTTATACTTCTTTAGGCGCGTTATGAAAAAATTATGAGAGTGAAATTTTAAGATGCGCGCGCATCACTGTATCACAAAGTAACAGGTTGAAGCTGTCCGCTAAACCGCTCATTAAATCACGAAAAATATGCTCAAAACCAGGGAACCCTCCAGGGAATTGTTATATGACTACAGTTTTCCGCGAGGTAGTAACGTCACTCACTCGCATGAACACAACAACCCTCCAGGGAATTGTTATTTGGCTGCAGTTGCCTGTGAGGTGGTAACGTCACTCACTCGCATGAACACAACATCCCTCCAGGGATTTGTTATATAATGATGCCAAAGAAGTATAACTTCTTACGCGCGTACATAAGTACACGCACCCATTTTTTTCTATCTTTAGATATCCCTAAATAAAATGTAAAACCCATGCTTTTTAATTATAGTCTACTTCCTAGCGTTGTCCGTTTCCTAATTTATTAGGATTGGCGGGGTCCGCTATCTAGGACTAAGGATTTGGCAAAGATAGTGATTTTGACATGAAACGACTGCCATCAGACCTCCACAACAGGGGCAAATCCATTCTTAGGTCACATGTCTAATGCGGGACGAAATAATGACGAAATAGATATACAATGCAAAAGAGAAAGGATGTAGGAGCCGAGGAAGACCGACACTAACCTACCATGACCAAATTGGTCGTGTTTTATCAGTAGGTGATGTCAGGAGCCCCAGGAACCGGTGAGCGTGCATGAAAAGAGCTATGAATGTTACAGACGCGAGTGAAGTATGTAAGGACTGCGTCTTATGGCGCTCGGTTCTGTCCGCCTACCCCGCAAGGGACCTGGCGCGAAGATATACATACATACGTCTAACGAGAAATAATTTCTTGGACGTGCGGGTTTCCTCACGATGTTTTCATGCAAGTGATAAGGTCAAAGTACATAATTCCATTTAATTACGTATATAAAATTATCGGCTTACGATATCTTCCTACAATCAAATTTAACGACTTTTGAGGACATATTGCTATAATAATTATCTCTTAATAGGTTCAATATCTTTCAATAATAATTTATATCTAATTGATGAGAGATTAGTACATTCTTTTCTTAGGCATGTTTGTAGGACAAGGCATGGTTTTATATATTTCTTTTTATCCAACACCTGATGTAAAGCTGTTTTCGTAGCCTATGCTTGTAATACAGGGAGTATCACTCGCGCGATGCCACCTTTGCTGCTAACACAAGAACTCCTTGGGAGCTTACTGGTGACCTCACTCTCACGCAAGAACACAACAACCCTCCAATGAGCTATTTGGCATACGGCCTATCTGATGGTAAGCAATTATCGTATAGACACTTGCAACACCAATGTGTCATTCGCGCGTCACCGACCCTGTAAAAACCTCTTCACGCCTTTCTGGAAGAACACTTTCTCTTGTTGTGAATCCCAGTGTAAGGGAAACATCGGCAAGCTCATATCACAAGATAGTTCTAGGTAGAAAACTTCCTTGGTATCGCACAGTACGTGAACTTACTCGTCCCAGGCATTTACTCGTGTTTATTTCTTCAAGTTTTTTTTCACACAACTTCCCCACCTTATTGTATTGTATTGTATATCTTCACGCCAAGTCCCTTGCATACTTCACTCGCTTCTGTGACATTCATAGCTCTTTTCATGCACGCTCGCCGGTTCCTGGGGCTTCTGACGTCACCTTCTGATAAAACACGACCAATTTGGTCATGGTAGGTTAGTCTCGGCCTTCCTCGGCTCCTACACCCTTCCACTTTTGCATTGTATATCTGTTTCGTCATTCTTTCGTCCCGCATTCTTTCTACATGTCCGAACCAACGGAGCATGCCCTTTCTTATCTTAACACCGACACTCTCTTTTAGACCAACTCTTTCTCTCACGTCTTCATTACGAACGCGGTCAGCAAGCGTTATGCCACAAATTTTGCGCAATGCTCGCATCTCGACCGCATTTATTCTACTTTCATGCTCTCTCTGCCATACCCAGCTCTCACTTCCATAAGTTAGCGTTGGAATTAGCACCGCGTTGTGTACAGCGAGCTGTGCCTTCTGGCTTAGATTTCGGCTGCCTAGAAGTTTACCCAACGCTCCATTCACCCTATTCCCGGCACTCACTCGTCTCTCCACATCAGCGGTGTACCTTCCATTGCTGCCAAAAGCACTTCCAAGATATACAATCTCATTCACTTGCTCCAACACTACATCATCAACCATAATCCTAGTGTTCGTTCTGGTTGGTTCCCCACCTTATGTTATGTGATTACCTTGAGTGAATACTTGCAGTTCGTTGTTTGACTAGTTTTATATTTACTTTTGTTCACAAACTTGTTTCATTTATTGTCTCTATCTATCTATAACCACACAGGAAAAAAAATAACCCAATGTTGCCATCGTTTGGACCCGATGAAGAGTTTTTGCTTTGTCTTATGTCTTCTAAAACTGTTATAACTTTGAAAATGGCTTCTCCCGTGATTGCATTTTAGACTTGTCATTATCTATGTGTTAGTGCCTTGCGTCCCAGATTCTTACACAACTCACTCGCTTCTATAACATTCATTTTTTCATCATGCCCTATCGGTCGTTCCTGGGACTCTTGGCATTTTTTTTGATAGAACACGACCAATTCGGGCATGGTATGTGAGCGTGCGCCTTGGCCTTTTTATTTTTGGACTTAACTATTCACTTCCGCCGCAACACCCATATTCTTATTTTTCTTTTTAAGATCCTGCTACTCCTACGTACCTCCGCAGCCGATTTAACCTCCGTTCCCCTACGACCTGTTCTCGTCGTTCTTGCCATACCAAGACGCTGCTGCTCCCAACTGCGCAAACATTTTTTTTTAAACTCTTACCTTCCGCGGTGTTGGAATAAATTACCTACACGTATTCGTGAAAGCCAACCTGTTTTGTCATTTGAAAATAAAATGAAAGATTTACTATTTATCCATTCAGAAATAATTGTGTATGTATATGTGTATATATATTATGTGTATGCACGTATAACTTTTATTCAGGCATATACAGCTATTCCGCTATTGCCAACATGTCCCACGTGTCCCACAGGTTCTCTGCAAGAAATCTCTTTTAGAGAACTCGCCGGCCACAAACTATGTACTTTAAATTTGTAACTTTTAAATGTGTGTGCAATAAAGAAATATATAACATACAAAGTATTAAGGTGATGTTATAGGTTCTCTTTAAACGTTAATTACTTCGTTTAAATCCTTTTATCTGATCTGTGTACACAATTATCATACTGTTATCACGGCCGATTGTAGCACCTGCCAGATTATAAATGGTATACGTAGGCGCAAATAGATTTTTATGTTTATTTCACTTCCCTAAACTAGTCTTAACATGGGTGCTAAGCATTTTCCTCACAATAGTCCTCCTCAGACGCTCGAGAGCTGGATGGCGATGACGCCAACGCGAAGAGTTTCTGGTGGGGCAGCTCCCAAGAGGACTCCAGGGGGGAGATGATGACTGGAGCCTTAGGGGAGCTGGGCCTCCAGATACTTAATTCGGGGGACGTCCCGACATTCGATACCGTTCGAGGCGGGAAGAGGTACAGCAGCCATGTCGACGTGACGGCCTGCTCTGAGGATATGCTGAGCCTGGTGGATGGCTGGCGCGTCTCCGAGGCCCTAACGTCCTCTGACCACAACGGCATTCTATTTGAAATCAACTTGGCACGGGCGAAAGGGGTATCCGTGGCGAGGACCACCAGGATCTTCAACACCAGGAAAGCGGATTGGTGTCAGTTTCGTGAGAAACTGGCAGCAATCATGCGGAGGGACCGCCTGAACGTGGAGAGCGTTGAGGCGGTCCAGGTGTGGGAGGACCTGGAGGTAATCGTGGACGGGTATACCCGAGCCATAGTCGAGGCCTGCCAGGCAGCGATGCCCAAAATCAAAGGCGGGGTTTCATTTAGATTGCCGTGGTGGTCGGAGGAACTCGAGGAGCTGAAGAGGCAAACCAACACCAAGCGACGCAGAATCCGAAACGCAGCGCCGGACCGGAGACAAATGGTGGTCAGTTCGTACCTCGAACAGAAGGGCAAATACGAGGCCGCAGTGCGGGATGCCCAGACTGACAGCTGGAGGAAATTTTGCGGGAGGCAAGACAGAGAAGGCGTCTGGGAAGGTATCTATCGGGTCATTGGGAGGGCAACCGAGCGCAAGGAGGATGTACTCCTCCAGGAGGGCGGGAGGACGTTGGATCACAGGGAGTCCCTCGAGCTGTTGGCGGATACGTTCTATCCTGCCGACAGCGAGTTGGACGACGATACAGATCACCGCGAAATAAGGAAAAAGGCCCGCGAGGTAAACGAGCGGGTCGATGATGACCATGACCCGCCGTTTACCATGAGGGAGCTCTTAGCGGCTGTATCGTCGTTCAACCCAAAGAAGGCTCCCGGTGCCGACGGCCTCACGCCTGACATTTGCGCTCGGGCCATCAACAGTGACCCTGAGTTCTTCCTGGCCCTTCTCAATAAATGTCGAGCCCTCCGCTACTTTCCCCGGCTGTGGAAGGGGGCCCTCGTAATTGTCCTTCGGAAACCAGGCAAAGACTCGTATACCTTGCCCAAATCGTACAGGCCGATTGGGCTTTTGCCTGTCTTGGGCAAGGTATACGAGAAAATGCTGATCGCTCGCCTCAAGCACCACATTCTACCGAGGATTAGTACTCGCCAGTACGGGTTTATGCCACAAAGGGGCACTGAAGACTCCCTCTATAACCTGGTGCAGCACATCCGCGCCAAGCTTGACGAGAGGAGAATGCTCACTCTCGTCTCGCTGGATATAGAGGGAGCCTTCGACAACGCCTGGTGGCCGGCAATAAAACTACGACTGGCTGAGGAAAATTGTCCTCTGGGCTTGAGGAGAGTGATCGACAGCTATCTCAGCGATAGGACGGTCAGAGTTAGGTACGCCGGGGGGGAAACCTTGCGGTCCACCACCAAAGGGTGCGTCCAAGGGTCCATAGGAGGACCGATTTTGTGGAACCTCCTATTGGATCCTCTTCTGCAGCAACTCGACCTTGCGGGGGTGCACTGTCAGGCCTTCGCCGATGACGTCGTGCTGATGTTCGACGGCAACACTGCGCTGGATATAGAGAGACAGGCCAATGCCGCTCTCGAGCATGTGAGGGCGTGGGGTGTCAAAAACCGGTTGAAGTTTGCGCCGCATAAGACCAGCGCTATGCTGGTCACGCGCAAACTTAGGTATGACACTCCGCGGCTTACCATGGGCGGGATAGACATTGGCATGTCTCGGCAGATCAAACTACTGGGGTTGACGATTGACGCGGGTCTGACGTTCAACGCGCACGTGGCTACTGTCTGTAAAAGGGCAGTGGCCATATACGGGCGCCTTGCGCGTACGGCCCGCGTCAGTTGGGGTCTCAACCCTGAAGTAGTGAAGATCATATATTCAGCCGTAGTGGAACCTACGATATTGTACGCTGCCGCCGCATGGGCTCCAGCGGTCAATAAGCTGGGCATCCAGAAACAGCTCAACAGCGTACAGCGGGGCTTCGCTCAGAAGATCTGTAGAGCCTACCGCACGGTCTCCCTGAACTCCGCACTGCTGCTGGCCGGGGTGCTGCCTCTTGACCTTAGAGTGCGCGAAGTCGCCTCTTTATACGAGGCCAAGAGGGGGCTACCCCATCCGCTGCTCGGGGACAGGGAGATCGAGCGGATGGCCTCGAAGATCGAGGCCCCGCATCCCGCGGAGCTAGATAGCTTGGAGTTCGGCAGCCTGGTAGACGAGGAACAATGCAGGGCACACTCCAACTTTGCCCTGCGAATATTTACGGACGGCAGCAAGATTGAGGGCCGGGTTGGCGCCGCTGTGTCCATATGGAACGGTGACGCCGAAACCAAGGCCCTCAAGCTTGCTTTGTCGTCCTACTGTACCGTCTACCAGGCGGAACTCCTGGCTATCTGCACGGCGGCCGAGTACGCTTTGAGCTGCGATGGACCCAGTATCGGCATCTTCAGCGACTCCATGGCGGCGCTCCAGGCGGTGGCGAACGTCGAGTCCCCCCATCCCCTGGCGGTGCAGACACGGGACGCTCTTAAACTGTGCAAAAGCCAGAGTAAGAGCGTCTCGTTGTTCTGGATCAAGGCACACGCGGGGCTGGAGGGGAACGAACGTGCCGATGAACTCGCCAGGAGCGCCGCACTGGGGTTGCGGAGGCGGCCAGATTATGACCGCTGCCCTGTCTCATTCGTCAAAGGTATGATCCGCAAGGGGACCATTGACGAATGGGACAGGAGATACAAATCGGGAACAACAGCTTCGACGACGAAACTGTTCTTCCCGAGTGCGGCGGAGGCGTACGGCGTCGTGGGCAAAATGGTGCCGTCGAGCATCACCACGCAGGTCCTCTCGGGGCATGGTGGGTTCTCCGCGTACTTGCACAGGTTCAAGTGCGCGGATGACCCATCCTGCTTCTGCGAGCCCGGCGTGGACCAGACAGTGCAGCACATATTGTTTCGGTGTCACGCATTCTCCAAACAGAGGTACGATTTGGAGCAGGAGTTGGGAATGCGGGTCACCGAAACCACAGTCTCCGAATTAGTGGTGGGCAAAACCCGAACAAAATTTTTAAAATACTGCGTCAGTCTAGCCGTGGTTGTCATTGACCGTAACAAGCAGAGCGGCTCCACCTAGGACTAATGTTGTATGCCTCGGCTATACTCCGTATAGCCGATGGTATCGCGGTGGCTAGGTGGAGCTGTGAAGCTCTCTGTCGCCCGTGGCTGGACTGACGCAGTATGGGGAGGGAAGTTTGGAAACAGATAGGATATTTTCACCGGCGTTGAAAAAACGGGCAAAATTAAAATTTTAGATAATAAAAGATGATGTATGAAAGAATAAACTGAGGAATAAAAGAGTATGATGTATGAAAGTGTATTTATATTTTATTTGAATAAAAATAATAACTTAGCCATAAGAAGAGCCTTGCCCATGGCAGGGGTGCAAGAAATAAAATTAAAAAAAAAAAAAAAAAAAACTCTTCGGTTGAAGGGAGACCCGTATCCCTGCCGTGGCATATGTTCGGATTGGTGTAGCAGTCCCCTTCAGTGCTCGACTTATTTTCGACCCACGCTCAAATGAGTTCTGCTTTTTTTGCACATTATCTTTTTTTGAATGAATGCTAAATTTTCTTCCTTAGTGGGTGGCAATTCAGAAAACTGATGATAACAAAATCTGAGGATACAGTTTGGTGATGTAGTATATATATATATATATATATATATAATATATATATATATATATATATATGA
Source organism: Pyralis farinalis (assembly GCA_947507595.1). Classification (NCBI taxonomy): domain Eukaryota; kingdom Metazoa; phylum Arthropoda; class Insecta; order Lepidoptera; family Pyralidae; genus Pyralis; species Pyralis farinalis. The sequence goes on from OX382263.1 coordinate 9,522,927, forward strand.
TATACTCGTAGTATATGTATCTATCGTTTATATCCAAAATTTAATTACATCTCTTGATACACGTTTATTGATGTTCCTTCTAAACTTTCGACTATTGTAACGATGTTTTCGTCTTTCGTTTGCTCTTTTCTAATATCCTTTTCGCTTTTCCTTGGCATTTCCACTACTTGCCAGCCAGGTGTTCCTCTGGCAATGCAAGCTTGCGCATTCTCAACTGGTGTTTTATATAATATACATTACGACCTATTCTCATACCTAACATATATACATAAAAAAATTCAAAAAAAATCGGCCGCTTCGGAGGAATGCTACCACAAACACTGTGACACGACATTTTTATATATTAGATATTTATATGTACACACATTGTGAAGTGACATACGATGGCACTGTCACAGTTCTCCTTTCTCGTATTCATGAATATTCAAATTTCAATACAACGTGACAAGATACAGAGAGCTATAATGGAATTGGAAATATTCCTGCGCTATTAAAAATAGAATATGCATGCGTAAGCAACGGACTCTGTATCACCTTGCGTCCACGTTCTATCTACATATACCGACATATCACGCCTGTCTCTCATTGTGGTAGGCAGAGACTATAGAATGCCAGATGCACCGATCGAAATACCGCTCTCGCTTCTTCCATACTCACCAACCTCATTTCGCATGCTCTTTGATTTGGCTCTTTTTCAGCACATCAGCTATTTGATCCAAACGTGTGCGTCTAGGGCGGCCGCTGCCGGTGTCTTCGCTCTCTCTTGCTCGATATACTTCTTTCGTAACTCTTTTCTCATCTATGTTGATATATGTTCACGCCATAGATAACAGAAACAACGGTTTGTTTCTGTTATCTATGGTTCACGCCAATTTCCTTGTGGAGTAGTGTCCAAGCGCCTGCGTCTGCGCCGAAACCCCCTGGCGTCGATGGTATGATGGTATAATTGACAGCCGGGGCTACCAATCGGTTAGAGAACTGGGAGGTGGTTTCGAAGTAGCGCCTAGACGCTTCCTTCATGAAACTGATGTTGGAAGGCATTTGAAGGCCGAGTTGGAGATCTGCGACCTTGAAATAATAGGGAGCACCGGTTGCATTGCGAGCAAACCGGGTTTGGATGATCTGGAGCTTAGCCAGATGAGAATGCGCAGCGTGTGCGAATACGACGCTGGCGTACGTGGGAACAGAGTGGAGCTTTGTACGGTGTACACTTATTAGAATAGTATTTCTAAGTGACATTCTACTATATAGTTAATAGATTGAGGCGTTATTTTGCGAAAGTCAAATTTACATGCCATGACCGAGCCGCCCTAGGTAGAACGTGGCTTTTCTGACATTGGTGATGTGACGTTCAAAGATCATTCTACTCTAGGGTGACACCTAGGTATTTGGCTTTCTCGATCCATACGTACCAAAGTCAGATTTGGCTCACAGTCTGATGTTCGGAGTCAGGTCAAAATTCATTCGCCACTTTCTGTAGCCTATCTGTTGGATTCTATATGTTGGATGTGCCCCGTTCGGGACTATAAAGTACCTTATTGTCGGCGAACGTGGCCAACACTACGTTGGGAGTCTTGGGAACATTGTTGGTGTACAACGTATTTAGGATAGGACCGAGCACGGACCCCTGAGAAAGCCGGAGGGCACCGATCGGGTGCGACCTTGGAAGAGTCCTGTGGACTCTGACGTGGTGGGAGCGGTTCGACACATAGCCCATAAGGGGTGTTGCTTATTACACACACAACACTACATCATCAACCGTAATCCTAGTGTTCGTTCTGGTTGTCTCTCTTTCAAATACTATTATCTTGGTTTAATTAAAAAGATATAAAAAAGAACTACATTATTTATCAGTGCTCACCTAGTCATGAACTGCACGGTAGGGAAAAAAATTGTGACAATTCCAAACAAATGTAGCCATTTTTACGGAATAAAAAGATTTTGTCTTTGACTTTGTCTAAAAACAAATTACATGAATGGCTTCTAAGTAAATCTTATTACACTGTGACTGAATATCTGAATGACAGATTTATTAATGATTAATTAATTAACTATCTTAATTTTAGAATCATGTAACTATTAAAATTTACTACCAAAACATTTGCACGCCCTCACGAGGGTAGAATAAGTTGGATTTGTAATTTTGTAACGTCTTTTGTACCTTATTTTTGCAAATAAATTATCTTAACTTATCTTTGACTAACAAGGTCATTTATTTTGAACTAAACAATACAGCGATGTAAAAAATTTGACATTAGTATTCAAATGCATTAGAAGCATATCCTATCATTTATTGCAACTATAATGTGTTTTCTTTTTTTATACTACGTCGGGAGGTATACAAGCATACGGCCCACCTGATGTAAAGCGGGTACGGTAGCCTATTAACGCTTGCGATAATTAAGCATCACTCGCTCGATGCCTTCTCTGCTGCTTACACAGCAACTTGTTGGGAACTTACTGGTGACCTCACTCACACGCAGCAACACAACAACCCTCTAGGAAGTTGTTATTTGGCTGCGTGTTTTCTGTAAGGTGGAGGTAAGGAACATGGTCAAAATGGCCGACAAATAAAAAAAAATATATATTTTGAATTGTTATATAATTGACGAGCCAGGTGCTCCTCTGGCAATGCAAGCTTGCGCATTCTCAACTGGTTTAATTATGGAGTATTAAAAGTATATTATATTTATGTTATATACGTATGTCAATTTTAATTAAATTACTTATATATTAAACATTGGTATGGCAGAAGAAGCATGAAAGCAGGGTGAACGACGTAGAAATGAGAGCGCGGAGGAGTATGTGTGGAGTGAAAATGGTTGATAGAATGACTGACTGACTGACTGAATGACTTTGTGGAATGAAAGTTGATGTAGTGACAAAAATTGAAAAGGATATGCTGAGATGGTTCGGACATTTAGAAAGAATGAATGACAAAAGAGTTACGAAAGAAGTGTATCAGGCGCGAGTGAATGGTGATGTCGGGAGGAGCTGCCCTAGACGCACACATATAGATCAAATTGGTGATGAGTTGAAAAAGGGCCAAATCAAAAGTACCCAAAACCGGAGCGCATGCATGAAGAGGTTCATGAGTGTGGACGAGGCGAGAGGTGTATGTTTGGATCGGTGCACCTGGCGTTCCATAGTCTCTGCCTACACGAATGGGAGACAGGCGTGATGATATGTATGTATGTACTTATATGTATTAGTATTAGATTTAAAAAAAGCTGTTGGTCTTCCAAAGAATAAATAAATAGTATGCACGTGTCTATAAAATTAGTTTTATGCAATATTTATTTTTTATGTCACATTATACTTACCTAACACCATTTTTATATATTAAACTAGCTACCCACCCCGTCTTCGCACGGGTGATCTGATCGCTACCAAACTTCACAGGATCACCCGCTGGATTAATCCAAAGATTCCCTGAAAATTTCATCAAAACCTGCCCAGCCGTTTTTGAGTCCATAGAGGACATACAGACAAACATTCATTTTTATATATATACGTAGATAAAATTATAAGTATAGATTTACTATTATTTTAAGTAATACAAATAAAATTTTAAAGAAATACGTTTGACCAGTACTTGATTCATGTAATATGCCTTACGATATGAAATTATTTGTGTTGTTATTTTTCAACACAAAAATAGTTTATGCTTCCAGAATTTACCAAATTTGAAAGCAAATATTATTTTTGAGTAAAATATAAAAAAATATTTATTTTCATTTTCAGACAATGTCCTGTCAAGTCAGAGTGGAGCAAGGAGAGCTTCAAGGCAAATCCTGTATTACATACGATGGCAAGAAATATTACAGTTTTGAGGGAATTCCCTATGCAAAGCCCCCAGTTGGTGACCTTCGTTTCAGGGTATGTAAATGTAACTTTTACCTGAAATATGGGTCATTCTTCTCTAGCAATAGCCACATTTATGGTTTACAGTCGAATGATACTGAACCTTAATAATTTCAATACTGTTCCCATTTCAGAACCCACAAAACCCAGAGAGCTGGTCGGGTATTCGCGATGCAACCAAACCAGGAAATAAATGTGCACAAATTAACTTGAGCACAATGACCCTACAAGGCTCAGAGGATTGTCTATACCTAAACATATATACACCAATGTTACCATATGAAAAAATAAAAAAACTACCAGTTTTATTCTTTGTTCACGGTGGTAGTTTTTTAGTCGGCTATGGAGACTGGTATAAACCGGATTGTTTCATTAAACAAGATGTTATTTTCGTTACTATCAATTATAGATTGCATATTTTAGGTTTCATGTCTCTAGATCTTCCTGAAGCACCCGGCAATACTGCCTTGAAAGATATAGCTAAAGCTTTAGAATGGGTTAATAAAAATATAGCTAATTTCAATGGCGATTCATGTAATATTACGCTGTTTGGTGAAAGCGCCGGCGCCGCTGCAGTTGATACTTTTTTAACTAGTAATATGGCAATTGGATTGTTTAGTAAAGTTATTTCACAATCCGGTAACTGTACAGCGGATGTATTTTTAACTAACGATGATTATATCGCGAAAGCCAAGCATATAGCATCGGTTGCAGGAAAAGAGTTATCTGACACACAAAGTCTTTATAACTTCTTTATGGAACTCCCTCTAGATGAATTAGTCAGTGCATACTATAGTGTTGAATTGAGCAAACCTCCATATGTGGTTCGTCCATTCTTGACACCTGTTAAAGAGAAAAAATTCGAAGGTGTAGACAGATTTTTAGAAGAATACCCAGTAGAAACTATAGAAGGGAATCGGCATGCAAAAGTTCCGATTTTACTCGGCTTTAGTATGTGCGAAGGTGCCTTATTTGTACGTCACAATGATGAAGGGAAGGTTATTTACGAGAAGGACTTCAATTATTTTATACCAGATTATTGTATACACAAGAAAAATGACACTAAATCCAAGAAGATTATAAATCAAATTAAGAATTTTTACTTTAATGAGAAAGAGGTCGATGACTCTATGTTATTTCAGTACACCAATTTAGTATCTGATACATTTTTCAATAGAGATTTAGTGTTATTTCCGGAGATGTTATCGAGATACCAGGATAACGTATTCTTTTATTATTTTTCTTATGTTGGCAATATTAATATATCTGTAATGAAAAAGTTGGGTTTAAGCGGCTCTACCCATGGAGATATTATACAATATCAAATGTACAGGGATCATAAATTTGCTAAATGCTCTGAAGAGGACAAAAAGATGATTGAGTTTCTCAGCGAGACATGGTGCAATTTTGCTAAGACAGGGTAAGTGGCCTTTTAAGGGTAAGGAGGCGCTCTTGGAGCATAACTGGCGCTGATGTTCTATACTTGTTAATTACGATAAAGGCCGAACATAAAGATGAAGATTTAGTTAACGTTAGCGCTAAATGAGGCGTGCTATATTCTGATAATATTTCATTATAGCGTAAGTTATACTGCCATTTCTTTCTCGCTAGGGGTAATTTCATTCCTTTATGAATTACGAGTATCCTTGAATTGCGTTTACCACAAGGCGCAAAAATGTAATGGTAAACTGAAATCATATTTAATAAATATGGATAAATCAAATGTTATATCCAGATTTTAGATAATTTATTCAAAATCAAAATTAGCAATGTAGTTTAGCATTATATTATCATATCTCACTTTAGAACTAAAATTAATGGTTACACCGGTATCTGTTAGCTGTGGTTTTATCTACAATCTTAGTACATATTTCGCCTCTCCACGAGACATCCTTAGGCGTTGTAGATGTTAGTCGATTGAATAACATGCTTAGAAGATCCTACTGACTACGATTGGTAATCGGTAGCGGAAGTACATAAAGTAGTTTAGATCAAATTGCCTGTAAATTTGACTTTCGCAAAATAACGCTATTAAGTACGAGTATTATTATTTTGCTTCAGGTGTTCTGTTATATTCAAACCGAGTTGCGCGGTGATAAGAATTACCGTTTTTACGATAGAGCGAAAATAAAACATATCATGTAGGCACCCCCCTGTATGGATAACATAGTACAAGCGTTTGCCGCATTTTAGAGCATAGACAAACGTGCGGCAGACATTTCCACTTTACTGTAATTTGTATCTCTTTCGTAACTTTATTGTCATCCATTCTTTCCAAATATTTAATATACAATACGTCTCTTTCAGAAAACCCACTTGGTCGAACCAGCAGGTTGAATGGACGCCATACAAACAGAGTACGAGGCTGTGTCTCGATATTAATGTGGAGAAGAAAATGATACCGAATCCAAAATATGAAGTGTACAAGTTCTGGGTCGATATATGTGATGAGAAATCGAAGTTGTAAAACTAACTTATGTCTTCACGCCAGGTTCCTTGCTGCAGAAAGAACCGAGCGTCATGTAGCATTATTCTTACATACCTCACTCACTAACATAGCTCTTTCCATGCACAGTCGCTGATTTTAGACCAAGGCAAAAGCAACCTAAAATCACCGACTTGAGTCGCTGATTATTGGGTCTGCTGATTGACCTAACTTAGAAAATTTTAGAATAACTTTGTAATACTCAAGGCCAGTTCCAGCTAAGTAAACACGGATCTCATGACGCACAGACAGAATGCAAATAGAGAGCAAATGTCAGTTCTTGTTTACTGCACCACACTTTCAAATGTAAAGGTAAATTTGTTGTACGAAATTCCGAAATTTTCACCAAAACTAAATTTGTAACATTAAGTAGAATTCCTATTTGAAGTGATTCCAAGTGATAACGCTAACGCTCGTGGGTTCGATTCCCACGCAGGCAAATAATTGTGTGCATGAACATCTCTGTTTGTCTTACTCTGGGTATTTTTAAGAGACGTAGGGCGCATCAAAGCGCTCCGTCTGGGGAAAAAGTTGCTGTGTTATCAGCAGATGTTGGATCGCGTGAGTGATACTGAATGTGTTGCGTTTAAAGGCGGTACCCGCCGAACATCAGGTGGGCCGAATGCTCGTTTACGTTCCAACGTTGTATAAAAATTGTATTAATTTTAACTTCTGTTGACTGTCTTCATGATTATTTTTATACAACGCAAACATGCATTTTCGCATACCTGATGTGAAGTACCTCCTACCGTAGCCTATGACTATTTGTGATACAAGGCGTGTGGAGAATGTATCTCTTGTTTGCTCAACATATAACACAGAATTTCGCAGCCCGTCTGCTGCCCGCTTCATTAGATTCTTTTTTTCTTTTCATGCACGCTCGCCGGTTTCTAGGGCTCAGGGAAGTTACTCAATACCTCAAAAATGTACATAAAATCGAAAACACGAGTTTAGGCGGCGGTGGAGGTATTTCCCCAGTAGCGTTGCTTTGATGAGCCCTACCTCTTTAGTGGTAATGTTGGGGGTGGGGGCATTCATATTTATAAGACTATAAACTCAACTTTATTATGCTTGACAACAGTTAGTCTTATTTGACCGTATTTGATGAAAATGAATTGATGAAATGGTGGAGTTCAACATTGTTTAAAACATATTTCATGTTCAGAGGAGAGGTATATATCCTAGAAAATATATCAGATGACGAAATATTTTGTACATTAAATCTGTGATATGTTTTATTCATTCTGTTTTTTATTGTTTTGTATTGGTAAAAGTTTATTGTACTTAGTTGATGGAAATATATATATTATGACGTTATATATTGTGTATCATTTATGTACCACGGCGGCCGATGTTGGTGATTATCACCGTCTCCAGACATCTCCTGGGTGCAGTATTGGATACAGATTAGCTAAGCTTCGACGTGCTCGGTGGCGCAGTCGTGAATGACGCGACTTTGACACTAACGCTCGTGGGTTCGATTCCCGCACAGTACAAACATTTTGTGCTAGTACATGTCTTGGTCTGAGTGTTTTTAAAAGAGGTAGGGCGCATCAAAGCAGCCCGTCTGGGAAAGTACCTCCACCTCACAGAAAACCGCAGACAAATAACTCCGTGGAGAATTGTTGTGTTCCTGTGTGTGAGTGAGTTTACCAGTAAGCTCCTAAGGAGTTGCTGTGTTATCAGCAGAGGAGGCAACGCACGAGTTTCCTGCGTGAGAGTGAGTTTACCAGTAAGCTCCTAAGGAGTTGCTGTGTTATCAGCAGAGGAGGCAACGCACGAGTTTCCTGCGTGAGAGTGAGTTTACCAGTAAGCTCCTAAGGAGTTGCTGTATTATCAGCAGAGGAGGCAACGCACGAGTTTCCTGCGTGAGAGTGAGTTTACCAGTAAGCTCCTAAGGAGTTGCTGTGTTATCAGCAGAGGAGGCAACGCACGAGTTTCCTGCGTGAGAGTGAGTTTACCAGTAAGCTCCTAAGGAGTTGCTGTGTTATCAGCAGAGGAGGCAACGCACGAGTTTCCTGCGTGAGAGTGAGTTTACCAGTAAGCTCCTAAGGAGTTGCTGTGTTATCAGCAGAGGAGGCAACGCACGAGTTTCCTGCGTGAGAGTGAGTTTACCAGTAAGCTCCTAAGGAGTTGCTGTGTTATCAGCAGAGGAGGCAACGCACGAGTTTCCTGCGTGAGAGTGAGTTTACCAGTAAGCTCATAAGGAGTTGCTGTGTTATCAGCAGAGGAGGCAACGCACGAGTTTCCTGCGTGAGAGTGAGTTTACCAGTAAGCTCCTAAGGAGTTGCTGTATTATCAGCAGAGGAGGCAACGCACGAGTTTTCTGCGTGTGAGTGAGTTTACCAGTAAGCTCCTAAGGAGTTGCTGTATTATCAGCAGAGGAGGCAACGCGCGAGTTATATTTAATGTATTAGAAGCGGTCATTGTTTACGGTAACCGCTTTACATCAGGTGAGCCGTATGCTTGTGTGTGGTGTGAGATTTTCTAGTGAAACGTTATTCACATAATACCTATGAGGGTTTTCTTTTAAAAAATTTGCAACTTTTCATTTTTGAATTTCAATTGATTTTTTTTTATTCAGCTTAGATGGATACTTCGAAAATCCGTATAATTTTTGAATACGTGTTCCGGCGCGGAACTAACGCGGCAGAAACTGCTCGCAATATCAATGCTGCGGTTGGAGAGGAGACTGCGAATGAACGCATCGTGCGTTTTTCGTTTAAACGCTTTCGTAATGGATTCGAAATGGATCTACTATCTTTTATTAGTGTATTTATATATATTAGTATATTTAATTTTAAAAATATAAGACTAAGACCGCACATGGAGTGCTACAGCCACCTTTGGGCGAGAGCACCTGGATAGCTAAGACATTGTGATTCAGTTCAGAGCTGTGAGAATTGTCGACGATCCTAAGCTTACAGACGGTATTGAACCTTTAAAATTGAGGAGTGAATTTGCCTCTCTTTGTGTGTTCCAATACCGATTGTACAACGGGTTGCGTTCTGAAGAATTGTTTAATATAAATATTGTCTGATATGATGCCGACAGCTCCTTTTTACAGGCGGCGGGGTCCTCACACACTAGAGCCGCAGTGGTCGCGTACTGTGCGGTTCCAGAGAAGTTTTCCTCCAAGAACTCTAAAGTTGTGGAATGAACTTCCAGCCGAGGTTTTCCCAAGAGACTAGCATGGTATTCTTCGAGAAAGGCGTGAAGAGCTTTTTACAGGGTCGGCAAAGCAATAGTGACACCCCTGGTAAATGTCCATAGGCTGCCTTGACTGCATACCATCCAGGCAGGCCGTGCGCTCATCCATTTCTGCAAAAAAAAAACGGCAGAGAAAACCAAGTGCTATACAACTCTATCCTTACACACCTGACATGCTTAATAAGTGTTTTACTCTGCCTACCCCGAAAGGCACTTATTATTATTTTATGTTACATGATTTTTTGAAGTAAAACTTCTTTACGCACGTTTGACTTGGGGAGTAAGCTGGTGAATGCGTGACGAGAGCGTTACGAAAAGTGTGATCGGGCGAGGCGAACGGAAGTTGAGAGGGTTATATATAAGTATAAGGAGAGTTACGTTTCGTATATTACTGTAGTGGCAAAGAGGAGAGAGGTGCGAGCACACATTTTCTTTCTCTCATAGCGAGTTAAGTTTCGTATATGTAAGACACAGTGCAGGTCTATTGTCTGTATCACACTATGGAGCTATAGAAGTTTTACTTCAGTCGTGTGGTCTAAAGCACACTCGTTTCTTTTAATGACAACCTCGGGTAGGGAGGCATAAAAGCTTACGGCCAACTTGATGTATCTAAAACGCCGTTCATGGACTATTACAAACGTGAGCAATACTAGTAATACTAACATGTTACCACCCCTGCTGTTAACATAGCACCTCCACATGAGTTTCCTGGTAACCTCACTCAACATCCGACCACGAAGTTCTTATATGGCTGCGGATTTTTACTTCTGCAGCGGTCGGTTCGGTTTTTGTGGGAACCGAACCCACGAGCGTTGGTGTTAGGGTGAAGACACATTGATGGACGACGTTCGGCAGTTGTTCAAACAAAAAGGGAACGCGCCAGCGTGCATCATCAATACCAACCATTTTACATCAGGTGAGCTGTATACCTGTTTGTAAAAATATCGTTAAAATTACATAATCTTGTCCCCAGAGTGTATATCTAAGGTATTGGTTGGTGGTGTTGTCACGTTAGTATTATACCTCACTTAGGTGTATACCTAAAAATAATGAATATGAACGTATTAAAATTATATTGTAGATTCTCCATGTTTATTATCATTTGAAAAAGGAGTGAAAGAAAAGTTGAGTGTCAATCGATTCATTATTATAGTACTGGTGATATAGGCTACATTTTTTTGGAAATACTATTTAAGAGAGGTAGGGAGCATCAACGCAGCCCGTATGGGGAAGTACCTCACAGAAAACCACAGTCAAATAACAATTCCGTAAGGGGTTGTTGTGTTCCTGTGTATGAGTGAGGTCACCAGTAAGCTCTTAAGGAGTAGCTGTGTTAGCAGCAGATAAACAAAATAAAATTTAACATTAATTTTATACCGAAAAAAGAAATGGCAATTTCTTTCACAATTATATGGAGCAAACTACCACCCTTTAAAATAGTTACGTAGCAATGTTCGCGACACTTCGGTAATTTACGTCATGGTTCGGCTAAAAAGACAATGTCTATTCTATGCGATTGTGTGCGTTATTTGTGTTATTGTGGGCAATGTATTACCAATGCGGCACACATACGTAAATTTAGACAGAAATAGTTTGTGTCTCTGCTGTTAAGTTGAGTATATAGGGCTTTTTGTACGAAAAACGGCAAGTTATTCAGTTAGGTAAGAGGTCGATAGACGGATCCAACTCGGCTGGACACGTTGGGAAACTTCGACTCATCTTCTCGTCTAAAATACATCAACGCCTGAAGAGCTAAGTCTTCGGACAGGGTGTGGTGCTAGTGATGATATTCGGAACTGAGACGTGGCCCTTCACTGCGGGCCGTATGGGGAAGCTCAAGGTCGTTCAGCGTGCTATAGAAAGAGCTATGCTCGGGGTTTCTCTACGTGATAGAATCAGAAATGAGGATATCCGCAGTAGAACTAAGATAACCGATATAACCCACAGGATAAGCAAGCTGAATTGGCGGTGGGCCGGCCACATAGTTCTTGCACCGACAACCGCTGAAGAAGAAAGGTTCTCGAATGGCGTCCCCGTACTGGTACACGCAGTGTGTGACGACCCCCACATTATACGGAGCGACGACCTCAAGAACTTTGCAGGGAGTCGATGCATGCAGGTGGCACAAGGTCGAGACGATTGGCACTCTAGAGGGGAGGCCTATGTTCAGCAGTAGACGAATACAGGCTGAGTTGTTGATGATGATGATCATACGTAAGGAGTAAACTCCAGTCGTGCGTCGGAGCTAATATATATAGCCCAGTGGAGAAAGAACGAGCATATTGACCAACTTTTCGCCTTGTTCGATTCCTGAAATATACCAACTACGGTACGTATTTGTAATTATCACTTGTTGGCAGTAATGAAAAACATCGCTAGAAAATCCGCAAGTCCAAGAAATTACATTTCGAAAAACGTGTAACTAAGAAATGTATCATTTTTCCTCTAGTTTGTAAAGATCGGCAGTTGCTCCATGTAAAAAACAGTATCTTCGGCAAATTCTAAGGTTAGGCAGCAGACCTCGCCACTCCTAATGAATTAGGAAACGGTATAACGCTGAGAAGGAGAAGAACCGGTAAGATCCTGAGGAGTCGTTCTGTTAACAGTGGAGATACTTCCTGTATTACATGTCTTCGTTACATTAGGTGGGCCGTATGCTTGTACGCCCCAGGGCGTTGTACAAATAAATACGGTAGACCAAGCTATTAACATATAATTGGCACTCAATGGCAAGATATTAGTAGATAGGTACCGTTATCTTTCTTTGAGACATATCTGATGAACAATTAAATTCATGAGAATGTCTTTCTCATGTATAATAGATCAAATCTTCCTGACTCAACCTCCTTTCCTTTCGCGTTTCGACAAACTTTGGGTAACTCAGAGTACTAAAACACACCAGAATCCTAGAAACTACATTAATAAATGTATATTATATTTCAGACCAGCTTGGTGGCGCAGTGATGAAACGCGCTGTTACATTGCTTTGATCATTGACAACGCTCCTCGGTTCGATTCCCACACAGGACAAACATTTGCGGGCATGAACATGTCTGTTTGTCTTGGTCTGGGTGTTTGGTTCGTCTGGGAGAAGTATCCTCACCTCACAGAAAACCGTAGCCAGTGAGGTCACCAGTAAGCTCCTAAAGATTTGCTCTGTTAGCAGCATGGCATCGCGCGAGTGATACAAATTACCGCTTTTCATCGGGTGGACCGTATGCTTGTATGCCTCCCGACATTGTATAAAAATATTTAACTAACAAGGAAGTAATCAATGTGACATTTTTGTTTTCAGTAGTACCTAATCATCAATATCGTGTTTACTTCGCTCACTATTGAAGTAGCGTAAGGTCGATAAATTAGACATAGTATAATATATGTGATAAACAGTAAGTCAACACTAGAGATGCGCCCAGTACTCGGTTCTTACTAAGTTAATGTAATTTATGGTTAAAATATTATTTTCTCATTTGGGAATTTAATAATTAACACTTGAGTCACATAAAAAATTTTTGCATTTGCAAGTTTTTCGCTTACCAGATGTACATACATTCTCCTTACACTTTCATCTTGCAATTTTTCATTCCTTATCCTTTCATGATCTCCGAAAGGGATACGCACTCGCCAATGCCTCCACTTCTAGAAAAGTCCCACAAACCGGCTTACCACCAGGTAGTGGTCCGTTTCAAGAGTGGGAGCTCTAAATGCTCTTGTATCCATTATAGTATTTCGGAGACGTTTATCAACTATAATCAAATCAATCACATTTTTTTGGTCATTACGTCTCCATGAATACGTGTCAATATCCTTGTGACGAAATAAAGTATTCGACACGAGGAGGTTTCGTTCCATACGTAAATCTAAAATCGACTTACCTGCTTCGTTCACTCTCTTATCTCCATAGGGACCAAGAGCAGCTTCATAGCCGTCTCGTTTGGTCCCAACCCATCCATTCAAATCTCCACACATAATCACTCTTTCATTTCCTTCAGCTAAATCCAGAATATCCCTCACAGACTCGCAAAACTTCTCTAGTTCTTGGGCACACGCTGAGTTTACGGGAGCGTTTGCTGCAACCAGAAATACTCGCGTGATGCCCAGTTTTATACGAACCCAGAGAAGTCTAGGCCCTATCAAACAGTAATCTTTCACACCAGAGGCTAAGCGAGAGGAGAGTACGACACGTACACCAGCACTGGCATGATCGTCCCGGTCTACACTAGACCATAGGGCCATCATCCCACCGGGCAGATCATCGGTGTCGCTCCCCTTGCGCTTAGTCTCTGTAACACACGAAGCATCTAAGCGTCTCTCATTCGTTACGTCCATCAGCTCGTTCATCTTATCACCCATTCCACCTCTCACATTCCACGTGCTTATGCAACACTCGGCTCTCCTCAACCCGTCGGAATTAGCGCTGCGTGGTGGGTGGCTGGTGTCCGCGCTTGGAAGCGCGGACCTCTCGCTCCCGAGCGTGGTCCGCTCCATGCTCGGGAGCGACAGTGCCTGGCAGGCGATGGCCTCCTTCTGTGAGACGGTCATGTCCCAGAAGGAGCGGGACGGGGAGGACGATCCCGAGGCTGTCCCGCTCCGGAGACGGCGGACGGGAGTGCGGCGTAGGCGCTACGCGCACCTATTGCCGCCTCCCTAATATGTGGGACTAGGGGTCAGGATGGGAACCTGGCCCCATAGTGGTCCCGCCGCCGGAGGGGCTGTCCCAATTTGCCGGGATGGCCCCTAGAGTGAAGAAGTCCGGCCCCTTCTGAGGGGCTGGCCAGTCGCAGTGGTGCCCTGTTGCTGATAGATCCGGGGCACCACACCAACGCGGCCGATGGCAATTCGCGGAGTTGTTTAGTGGGTATACCGTCGGGCAGCCGACGGGGAGTCCCACACTACCACCGGAGGCCACCCAGGCGCCGGTGGTGTGCGTAAGGCATTCTTCCGCGCGTCACCAAAAAAAAAAATAGGGGTCGCGAACGAGCACGCTTCTGGCACATGACCCCCTAATTTACATCATACACACAAAACGGGACCACATGTTCTGAACATTAATTTTATTGCAATATCTAATTGAAGATTAGAAAAACACGTTTTGACAAACAAACAGACTGCCAAGTTTCATTTGACATTTCTTCTTCGATGGTAATTTCCTAAATGCTACTAACTAACAGAATGATAAATATGAGAATTGAATGAGATAAGTAAGGATTTTTCATACAAATGTTTTTACGACACCAACATCTAAAATCGACACCACGAAGTTTTGAAGTTTGTAAGGATCGAATCCCGTGGCGCTCGGTTCTCTCTACCTACTCCGCAAGGAATTTGGTTTGAAGTTATAGATAGACAAATAGATATTTGTTGAAAACTTCATTACATTTACATTAATCTAGAGTTATATTATAAGATTGGTATGGCAGTGAGAGCATAAAAGGTCGAGATGAGAGTATTGTGTAAAATTTGTGGCACAACGCTTGCTGACCTCGTTTGTAATGATGACGTAAGAAAGAGAGTTGGTCTGAAAGAGAGTAAGATAAGAAAAAGCATGCTCCGTTGGCTCGGACATGTAGAAAGAATGCACGATGAAAGAATGACGAAACAGATATACAATGCGAAATTGGAAGGATTAGGAGCCAAGGAAGACCAAGACTAACCTACCACGACCAAATTGATCGTGTTTTATCATAAGGTGATGTCAGGAGCCATAGGAACCGGCGAGCGTGTGATAGATTTATTTTATATATAGCAGTAACAAGAGAAGCGCCTTAATGTGTCAAAATATATGAAACAGATTGATAAGCATTTTTATGGTATTAAAATGCCTCGACTAATAATCAATTTAGTAACTTTGGCAATGTAAATTAAAATGATTATAGGTATGTACTTTTATTACAACAAATACATTTTTAATATTTTATTTTATAAAATTAATCAAATTATTGTAAATTCATCAATGAATTGGTATAAGAAGTTATTAAAACTGATAAAGTGTTGTTTGTGAATCACGTGTCCTTGCCAACTTGTTTGTACCATACTGGGAGGGGCTAGAGCTCGGTCGGACCGGGCACTTGCCGCCTGATCGTCGAAGAGAGCGGAAGCCCTGCCCGTAGTCTGGCAAACAAGGTGCTAAGGCCACGTGCTGCTATAAAAATAAGTTAAGTATAATCTGTGCTCGATTAATATTATAAGATGTGTATACACTTGTTAGAGGGTTAATAATGTTGCTTAAGTATTACAAGTATAATCTGTGCTCGATTAATATTATAACATGTGTATACACTTGTTAGAGGGTTAATAATGTTGCTTAAGTATTACAAGTTAAGTATAATCTGTGCTCGATTAATATTATAAGATGTGTATACACTTATTAGAGGGTTAATAATCTTGCTTAAGTACTAAATGGCATGTTAAATAAATAAAGAGGATATTCTGACCTTTTGTCCTTGTTAGTGCTTCATTAAATAGTTAGTAGTACTTAGACATTAAATATTACTTTTCTATCATAATATTCTGAGTAAATGAAAGTGATTGAATAAATTTAATTGTTTATAACTTTTAGTGCTTTTTATTATTTTAGACCCACAACTGAATTAGTTGTTACGTGCATGAAAAGAGCTATGAATGTTAGAGAAGCGAGTAAAGTGTTTAAGGACCGCGTCTTATGGCGCTCGGTTATCTCTACCTACCCCGCAAGGGACCTGGTGTGAAGATATACATACATACATTAAAAGGTATGAAATTCGAATTGTATAACTGTACACCCCTGTTTCGCACCTGCACTATTGCGTTTGAGTATACTTCAGACGTTTGTATTGACTTACTGAGCTGCATATATTGTGACTTGTTGACACCTGTCGCGTCAATAAATGAAATTACATATAAATTCATATTTATATTATCAAGTAATTTTTAAATATTCGTGACTAATATTCGAGCCGCCTGAACTGTGAGTAAATTTTAATTTCAAGATTTATGTATCATCTATTTCTTAGCGGTATCTCCTAATTCGCTAGGAATGGAAATAGTCCCACGTCTTTCGAAATATAATTTCTTAGACGTTTCGTCACGATGTGTTCTTCGCCGCTGAGCAAGTCATAATTACAACTTATATTTTCTTATAATAACTAATACTTTATATTTTCGGATTTGATAAAATTAAATTAAATAACCCCCCGACACAAGTGTTGCCACCAATGCTCTGTATGTAAAATCAAAAATACTGATCAAAAACGAATCCAAACACGACACATTTGCTGTTATTTTTTCAAGAGTGTACTAGTGTGCTAGATAATCTGGCTGCAGCATCAGACCAGGAAATCGATAATCTTGCATAGTTATGTAGCATAGGTACATGGGTGTTTCAAATTTTAAGTCATACACAATGTTTGAAAGTAAAGTTGTTAAGCGTCTAAGATCCCTACCGCAGCTAACAAGAGCTGATGACTTTGAAACGGCTTAACCGATTTAGATAAAATAAATCTAAGAACCACCGCTAGAAAATCTACTTTCAAATATAAAGAAACCGCATCCAAAAATTTGCTCAAAGTAGACATTGATCGCAATAAGCGTAGATCAAGGAAAAGGAGACTACATTCATAGTACAGTTTGTACAGGTCCTATTCTTCTTCTAGCGTTATACCGTTTTCCAAATCCATTAGGATGGCGGGGTTCGCTACCCAAGAATAAGGATTTGGGCGAAGATTTCAGTTCATTTACTAGTGCCTCCATTTCTTGGAAAGGTTAGCAAACAGGATTACCGCCAAGAGGTCGTCCGTTTCAGAAGTGGGACCTCTGAGGACTATTGTATCCATTGTTGAATTTAGGTGTCGTCCATATATCAGAATCAAATCAATCCTAATTTCTTGGTCATGATTATCCTTGTGATTGAAATAACCTGTTCTACACAAGGAGATTTTGTTCCATACATACATCGAAAATTAGCTAAACTGCATCAATCACTCTCTTATCTCCACGTGGACCAAGCACAGCCTCGCAACTATTCTTCTTGGCCCCAACCCACCCATTCATATCTCTACTTATTCTTTCATTCCCGTCAGTCAAATTCAGAATATCCATTATGATTTCCCAAAACTTTTCGAGTTCCTGGGGATTGACTGTGTTCACGGGAGTATATACTGCAACCAAACAAACTTATATGATACCCGGCTTTCTAACCCAGAGAAGTTTTGGACTTACCAAACTGATTTGGGCGTAAAACTGTTTTTACCCTCTTTACCTTTTTTTCATAAAACGTTGCTGGGTCCGCCTATCCTATTGAATTAGGACACGGGATAACTCGTAAGAAAAAGAAGAAGGAAGGACTGGCAAATGCCTTTTCCTTTCAAAGATACTAGTGTATGTACTTCTAGTCACGGAAGTCTTACAAACGCAGCCCTTTTCGATTCAGATATATGGAAATAATTGTTGGATAGCTTTTAAAGAACTTTGAAAGGCTTGAAAAGGTTTCTACAAGGTCGGTAAAGCACGAGTGTCGCCCTTGGTGTTGTAAGTGTACATAAATATAAGACATTGGATAAAAATTCGTTATTTGCCATTTTACCCTCGCTGGATTTATACACGGCTTACATTTTTTAGTTAAATCTTATTGTATCTTATTAAAGACTCAAATCTTCCTGTTTTAATCTATCGGCATTTCAAAAATGATCACTGGCCAAGAAGAAATGCCAATAGAAACTTTACTGAAAGTGAAGCGTGATGGAATAACTCTAAATAAGGACGAAAAGTTGACAAAGAACTTCGAGACGAATGTCAAACTCTTCTGCATAGAGGTAAATGTCTCAAGGTGGTTCATCAGCATCCAGAATGTATTAGACAAAGTCTAAAGCTGATGATATTCTTGCAAACATTCAGATAGTGTTAGTATGAAAATCACTAAAACGTTGGTTTAAAAACTGGTGGGTAAAACAAAACAAACCAGTTGAGAATGCGCAAGCTTGCATTGCCAGAGGAACACCTGGCTCGTCAATTATACGTATAACAATTCATTTTTTTTTTAATTTGTCGGCCATTTTGACCATGTTCCTTAAGAGATAGGAACGGTGTTCCTGAACATTCCTATTCTACTTTTTTATGCTGAATCCGAATCTGAAGTCAAAATTCTCGAAAAAAAGCGACAGACAAACGCACATACAAACATATAGAATTCATATAGGAACGGTGTTCCTGAAAATAGGATTATGGACACTTCTTTTTCTTCTTAGCCTTATCCCGTTTCCTAATCCATTATGATTGGCGGGGTCCGCTACCTAAGACTAACGATTTGGCGAAGATACTGATATTTACATGAAGCGACTGCCGTCAGACTTCCGCAACCCAGAGGGCCCGACATGGTCACTGTACGATACATTAAGTGAGATCTACGTCCAGGACGCCTTTTGATTTTTGAAAGATTTCTGCTGGAAAACAGGAAGGGCACGCATTGGAGACATGCAGTCATCGTACCACACATGGACTGCGTACAGACGCATCACGCATGTATTGCGCCAACCATAAGGCCATCGGTTTATTCAGCTTAGCAGCTAGGTACGGAAAGTTAAAGCCAATGGAATGATTTCGGAAACATAGTATGGATTTTGAAAATGCTGAAATTTGCGTAGTTTGAACTGCCGTCGTGTGTTCAAATTGTTCATATGTGATCGTAGAATTTTCGTAAGCTATCATTACTGAAATCCCTTTTGTACTCAAACTAAATGCCTAGTCCCACCACTCATTCTCACTACTGTGTCTCCTGTGTAGCCAAAATTAACAGCGGCGACCACCAAAAATGCAATATGAAGTCCATTGCTGTCCCGGGGGTTAAACTACAGCTGCCTTGGAACTCACAACGAATTTAATCAGAATAAATTTGTAAGAGTAGGAAGTTTTGAAATTCACTTCCCCTCTTAGCAAAGTGATAGACAACAATATGACAAATAAGGCATTAAAAAACCTCAAAGAGATGGCTAGTCAAGTGAAGCTCAACTGCCGTGCACCACGGTTTATCAGATATCTAACCCTATTGGGACCTAAATTGTGAGTTGTTACCTAACACATCGATTCCAATAATATAGATTGCAGAACCGCCTAATCGTCTGGTAATTCTCCCTTGTTGCCACCAAATCAGAATAGTATACTACCCCGGAAGTGGCACGCAAGGAATTTAACATATCGTCCCGCTCCCGACGCCAGACATCGCACTCCCAGAGAACATGATGTGCTGTTTGCTCGAATTCATGATTTATCGTAGAACACTCACATAAAGGCGATGACACAAGTCTAAACGAAAAGAACTTGTGGTGTTCGTATGTATTGTGATTAGGTCAGCTCAAGGAATCAAAGGTCGGCTCGCTTAATACCTAGTGGTTAAATTGACGGCAGTCGCCCGCGCACCGCCGTTTGTGTCACGCGTCAAAAGATCCGCAATAAACGCCAAACTGTTGCATCATAAAAGAAGTCATTACTGAACTTACCCTATCCTAGCTAATCTCCCCCAGAAAGGATATTACACTGGTGACCCCGCGACGTTTTGAACTATTTTTGTGGGTTTGGCGCAAAAATTTTGTGAACTATAATTTCTGTGAACTGAGTGAACATTAATACATCGAGCGACTCACAATGTTCGGTATCACGCAGGCAACTGGTATGCAAACTCAGCAGGCAGCGCAGAGTCAGCAAATGGCGCTAGCTGAGTCCCAACCACCGCCACCAGTACCAGAGGAGGAGCACTCCGACTTGGCGGATGTATCGTTGGTTGCGATCAGCGTGTCAACCAAGCTGTCAGACTTCTGGATCGACATGCCAAGGCTGTGGTTCGCCCAGTTTGAGGCAGTGATGGTTTCAAGGGGATCAGTGCGAGTTCAACATGGTGGTATCGAAGCTTGGCAGAGACGCGCTGCAGCAGGTCAATGTCCTGTTGACCACACCATATGCGGTGCTGAAGAAGCGCTTGCTCCAAGTCTATGAGGAGAGATGAGGAGAACGAGAGTCAATTCCAGAAGCTCGTGTCGGAGATCGAATTAGGCTCACAGAAACCTACCAGTTGCTGCGGAGGATGACGGACTTAGGGCACACAACTCAGGTATCGGACCAGACCTTTCTAGAATGCCATCATCTGTTAGAGCAGTTATTGCAGTATGTTAGGACCAGTCCCTTGATAGTTTAGCGACCATAGCTGACAAGATTGTTGAGAACACGGGAACGTCTTACGATGTTGCTGAACTGACAAGAGGAGACATGACAGCGGCGTCACAAGGAGCGCTAACCGAGTTGATCACCCAGATGGGGAGAATAGAGGCTAGAGGCGGTATGTTCGCGTTCGGTGGACGAATGTACTCAAGTAGCTAAAAGCCATCGATTATTAGTTAGGGATAAATTGTCCAAACATACATTCTTAATTGACACGGGAGCTAATATTTCCGTAATTCCAAAAAGGTGTATTGGAAACCGTATGATAGAGTCCTGCGATCTTAAATTGTATGCCGCTAATAAAAGCGAGATAAGAACGCACGGTATATGTTATATAGATACGAGTATAAGTTTTGGCTTGAGACGGGTATTTAAATGGCCGTTTATTGTGTGTGACGTAAAGCAACCAATAATAGAGGCCGATTTTTTGGGAAATTTTAAGCTGTCTGTAAAGCTTTATAACCATAAGTTAGTAGACTTAGTGACTGATATGTACGTTTGTGGATTAAAGGGTGAATATTTAGACGGGAGCATTAAATGCATATATAGTAGTCACCCGTACGCGGATTTATTAGAGTCGTTTCAGGAAATTACTAAACCGCCCAATTTTAAGGACATTCCCGAACACTCTGTTTTTCAACACATTGAGAAGACGGGCCAGCCAGTCCACGCGAAAGCGAGGAGGCTACCACCTCACAGGTATGATAAAGAAAGAAGTCCAGTTAAGCAGGAGTTAGGTATATGTAGGCCCTCAAACAGCGCGTGGACGAGCCCGCTGTACGTGGTTTCGAAGAAAGACGGGGAAATTCGCCCCTGCGGGGATTATAGACTGCTTAACTCTATTACCAAACCTGGCCGTTATACGATACCTAGAGTACAAAATTTTATATTTGGTTTACATAATAAAAAAGGTTTCTCGAAAATTGATCTTTGTAGGGCTTATCCCTTCATTAGGGTTTGGCCGGACGACGACGTAGAGACAACTGCAATAGTTACGCCATTTAATCTTTATGAGTTCCCTAGGATGACGTTTGGATTGCGCAATACAGAACAAACGTTCCAGCGGTTCATAAACAACACGGTGTTATCAGGTATAGAGCAGTTAGATTACAACAATTTAAAAATTGGTATTTACACGGAGCTAAGAAAAGAGACAAGCGAAAGATGGAATGGACGGATGAGGCAAATAGTGCATTTGAACAATGTAAAAAGAAATTACTAAATATATCCACCTTATCTTATCCGATTGTGGATGCCGAGCTTTCGTTAATGACAGATTCTTCTATTGGGGGAGTGTTACAACAAAAAGAAAATAACGCATGGAGACCCCTTGGTTATTTTTCTAAAAGGCTCACGGAATCCCAAAAGAAGTTCTCTACATATGATAAGGAACTTTTGGCGATTTATTCGAGTGATATGTTAGAAGGTAGGATGTTTAGATACGGTCTATACGGACCACAAACCACTGACTTACGCATTTTAAAAATTAAAGTCGAATAAAGAAATACATAGAAGGGAACGTCAATTGTTGTATATTAGTGAGTTTACGAACGACATACAACACATACAAGGCAGTGAGAACTTAGTCGCTGACGCGTTATCGAGGATAGAAACAATAACATGTCCGACCTCGATACAATACCTAGAAATTGCCCAAGCAACTTTTCATCATCAAACCATTATTATATCTCTTTTTTCACGGGTTTAATCCCGGTCATTTGATAGGCGTGCACGGGGATATGAATCCAACGCGTAGAGGCCCCTTCGAAAAGAATAATGTAATGTATTATACACACCGTGACCTGCTTCAGGTGATATTAATGGGATAACCCATGAACAGGTCACAGCAGGTATTGGAACTATTGGAAATATGTCGGAAAAAAGTGGGCTATTAAAATGAGATCTGGAGGGATTATTAGTACTGGGCTATTGCAGAAGAGGGACGCCTGCCATAACTATCATATTTGATGTTACTCCTGGCAGGCGGTGGCTCGCCACTCACTGGATGGACCCCCGAAATGCCAGAGAAAGTCGGTCGGGGGCAACATCGGTGTGAGCGACTCAGGGGTGTCGAGAGGTGTGCTGCGAAGTTACTCGCGGCGTTATGCCCTTTGACACTTCCACCCCTGGAGCATATCACCCGATAAAGCATTATGCTCTATCGACTCATCTCTGGACGGCCAATGACGGCAAGCCAGAGCTGAGAGTCCTGCGGGCCTTCTTGACTTTCCACTCCGACCGATGAAGACACGCCGGAGACGAAGGCCCTGATCGACTCTCTGGAGCACTCTGGTACCAGTGGTGTCGTTACGCACCAACAGCTCGGCACAAGCTGCCCTGCAGGGTAACCAGGTAACCAGGGTTTGATGATGAATCATACGAGCTCAAACTCGATGGGGTTATGTCGTTTTATTACGGAGGTCCTATCGCCACCTTTCAGCTCCATCATCAGATCTATGTCATCATAATATTGCATTGTCACGCGATATACATATATGCGTGCAAAATTTCAGCTCAATCAGAAACTGGAAAGTGGGTCAAATTTAACTTGCAAGATTTGATTACAAACAGACAACGGCACAGGTACTACGAAACTAAATAAAAGCTTGTAATAAAAGAGGAGGCTATTTGGTAGTTATTTATTTTAGTAACATACAAGTCATCTTCATGCCTTGAAATGTTTCAAAGTTACATTAGCAGATGATGCGCTGTGTCCTGCCATGCAATTCTCTAAGCGACTCGTAATGGCTGTGTGCGTCGCTGTGATCACAGATGTCACAGCTTTGACATCGTCTACTGCGATCACGGCTTTTTATTTGGTATTCTATAAAGCTGTAAGAGTACGCGAGGCTGTTTGCCTTGTAGAATTCCAATTCCAAACGCAGCCTTGCGGCGCTAGTGTCGCACAACCATGAAAAGCGACACTAAGTAATTGCAATTTTGTGTTCAAGGCTATAACAGCCGATGTTTCCGAGGATGTAAGGATGTTTGCTCTTACAGAATTGCATGGCTGATAAGCTTGCTGCTACATCTTCAATGGTAATGTGATGGTGAATGTGAATGTGTGTTTTGAAAAAACAGTGAATGCTATTTGCTATTTACACAGCACTTGTGCCATTTAGGGACCTATGTCGGATCTACGTCGGACTGAAGTTAGGTTTAAACCGAACCTAAACTAAACTTAAATAAAACCGCGGCTCAGCCGTACGAACGAATATCCACACGCGCTTCTGTGAGGTGGATATACACCTTACATCTTTTTAGTCAGAGCCTTGTTTGTTAGCAGGGTGCACCATATGCAGGTAAGGTTGACTTTAACAATTATACTTACTTGAAAATATAAATGTGACCCTTTTTAACGTGCCCAATTACTATTGGTGAACTATACATACATATTATGAAGCCTGTCTCCCATTGAGGTAGACAGAGACTATGGAACGCCAGCTTCATCGATCCAAACATACATCTCTCGCGTATTCCACACTCATCAACCTCTTCATGCATGCTCCGGTTTTGGGTGCTTTTGGCCCTTTCTCAACACATCATCAAGTTGATATATATATCTAGTCTAGGGCGGCCCCTGCCGATACCTCCATTCACTCTTACCTGATATGCTTCTTTCGTAACTGTTTTGTCATTCATTATTTCTAAATAACCTTACCATCTCAGCACACCCTTTTCAATTTTTGTCATTACGTCATCTTTCGTTCCACATTCCTTAAACCGAGACGGGCCTCAGCCGGACCTCCAACTAATATCCACACGTGTTTCTGAGGTGGAGATATTAACTGTAATAATAATGTAAGATAGTAATAATAAATAAATAAACATAGTTCTCGTATCGTGCTAAAGTTAATTGAATATACTTAGTACCGAATGGCCTTGTTGACTGACTGAGGTCAGAGTCAGTCAACGGTACTTATATTGTATGTATTTCATTAAACTTGATCGTTATCAAAGAAACCATTAAATAGCCCTTATTAATAAGAGCCGTAGTTTTAGATAATTCTGCGCTTTTACGACACAGTAAATATAGCTTCATGACGATCCTCCACACACCTGGCCTCAACACATGTCAAAAGCCATCCATAAATTAATATATTAATTTTAAAACATACATAATTTAATAAATCAAAATAAATGAAAAGCTATAAAAGAAGGCCCGTTGTATTACTATTTTATTGTAATTACAATATTTAGTTATTTGCTATAATATTAACACAATATAATTTTCTGCCATGTAATTGGTTCATATGTCCTATGTCAGCGAACTTCCTACGTAGCGTTTGCCTTTAAACCAAATAGCGATGTTGATAAACTACGTTGAACGAAACGCGTAAGCGCCAGGAATTTCATGGCGCTTACAACGTTTTGGTCGCGAGAAAATAATGCCCTATGAACGATCTAGCGCTTCATGTTTTAATTGTTTAATTAGAGGGAACTAATGTTTTAGCGCTGCAGCGAACTTAAGTTCAAATTCTCACCAAAATCTTACGATCAGGGTCACGTGTCCTGACGCGAGTTTAACATTTTTTACTCATCCCAAAAAGTGCACAACGCCGCTAAAAAAGTTTTCACTTCAAAAAAATCTTTATTTTCCATTGGGCCCTCGCGGGCACTTAATCACGTCTTATATTGTTTGAAATATAATCTTATTGTATCTTAATTAATTCTCTTATTTTGCTTTTTTCCTCTTTTTAAACTACTAACACACAGTGTCACACTAGTAACACCAGTGTCTTTATTTATGACTTTGTTCCGTAAGTTTCTCTGTTGGTTACTAGTTTTTACCTGAGATACGACTCTTAGATGGTTCTGCCATAATAAATACACCTTTTTCTTAAAAAAGGACATTTACATGAATTTTACCTGTAAGCGTATTCACATTTCTTAGTCATGCCATGGAAACCCATGTCCCTAAAGTCACTCAGATTCCATACCTTTTTGAGTGAAAAGTTTTCAATTTCGATATGGTGTTTCGCGGCAATTTGAAATTTTTTACCGATCCCGTAAACTTCATATTGTTGACGTTTATATGATAATAATACAGAATTTAGTGTAACTAAATAAAAGTGTTATAATTCTTATCAAAGTGGACGAAAAATAGTTGTAACTATTATATGCAACATCTTTCGTAGACCTATTGAAACGGAGCATGGCGTAAATATTATAGTAAACACATAATAATAGTGAAATCAAATGTGTTGGGTTCGTAATAATGACTATCATTCATAACAATAGTATATAACGACTACATAATTTATGTATGTTTTATGCAAATTAGCAAAAAATATCTTAATTGCAAGCGCGCGATAGCAAGCGAGCAATATGTGAGGTCGACCTCCAGTTTCTCGGTATTTTGTACGCTCTACTTCTCCAAAACCAAAATAGTTTGAAACCCCCTTTTTTCGTGATCGTGTAGCCTAGATGTCGTAGTTGTGCCAGTTGAAATTTGTTTTTCAAAAAAAGAAGTTTTGTTCCAGAAAAATCGGTCCAAGAAGATTTGTCCCTACTGTGAGCAGTGCTTTTGCAGTGGTAGTACTAAATTTTCCTTTTTCCTCTTTTTTATTTTTTTTTCATCTTTTCCTTTTTGTTTTTTTAGTTTTTTAATAAATTAGTCTTTTATTAAATTATATTAAATTATATTAAATTTTGGGTTTTTAATTCTAATTTCATCAAGATGCCTCGAGGCCGTCGCAGTAATCGCAGCACTCGATATCAAAATTTTTCAGTTTATTTTTTAAAAAGTAACTTATTTTTTTAAATATTAAATTTTGAATATTCAACATTTTTTTGGTAATTTTTACTAAGTTATCTTTTTTAACTTATTTTTTTTAATTTTATTTAATTATAAAATGAAATGCCCAAGCATTTTTTAGATTGACGCACTAAGTTTCCAAGCGCGCTTGCTACACAGCTTGCTGTTACCTATTTAAAAGATAAAAAGCGCGCTTGCGTTTGCGCCGCAGGCCCTAACTTCCCTAGTACCAGTCTATTAAATTAGAAAAACTCTTAGAAGGTATGGACCTTCTAAGAGTTTATGTCGTAGCATTAAAGGTGAAATTTATATAATGTTGTACAACGTATCTGTTGTCATGTGTACACAAAGTGCGGTAAATTTTCTGCTGACCTCAGAGTTACTCTGAAACCAAATCTAAAACATCGAAATTGGAATTAAACTCTTACATCTACTATTAATCATGAGAGTAGTGCCCGTTTGGTTTTTTATTTATTAATTAAAGCACAACAGTATACTATCACAATGGAATAACCGTTTAGAACAACTTAACATATAGTTATTTATGATCTAGACTAGATTGCTATTCTAGGGATGTTAGCATAAAGAAACAATCTGGTAAGTTCACTGTACTAAGAGATAGAAGTATTAAATTAACAGAATTACAAAGACAGAAAAAAACTAAAATGTTAACGTTTTTGAATGTGTTTATAAATTATCATTTTCGTGATCCCATTTCCTAATATAATCCATAAGGATGGTCGGAGTCCGCAACCTATTAAGGATATAGTGAAGACACTGTGGGCCAATTCTGCTAAATAACTGCAACTGCACGTTTACGCCTGTCACTTGAGTCATGCAGGAATAGTGCAGTGCCGATAGGTGTATTCTACTAAAATATCCTGCACTTCAACTGCGCTGAAACTGCGCGTATGCTGCACTGCAACGGCACTGCAAATACGCTGCAACTGTGCGTATCCTGCAAGTAAACTACTTAAAACCTGAAATGTTGCCATATTTCAATCTAATAAAACTGAATTTTTATTTAATGTTGACTCCTATAGTTTCACTATTGACCTTGGTTGCCGGAGTGGAGGTATTTCTAACCGAAAAGAAGCTTTATTTAATTATATTTATCCACAAACATCTCCCAAAACAAAGCAAATATAATTTACCGCTTCAGAATATTAATTTCATTTCGCAAAAGTTGCTCAAGAGTAACGTTAACAAAACTGCAAGTAAACTCCTTCAAAACATCTGTCACCGGTATACAAATGTCAAAACAATTTATCAGTAAATGAATGGCTATTCTGTTAAAAAACCTGCACTGCAACTGCACGTTTCCTGCAATATAATCGTATTCTGTAGGCCAATTCTGCTAAATAACTGCAACTGCACGTTTACGCCTGTCACTTGAGTCGCGCAGGAATAGTGCAGTGCCGATAGGTGTATTCTACTAAAATATCCTGCACTGGAACTGCGCGTATGCTGCACTGGACTATCACTGGTTTTTTATATAACTACTGTAGTTTAACCTTGATGGTTGATTGTCAATTCAATGTGAATTCAATTCACCATTTAAAAAAAAAAGAAAAAATTGCCAAAATTGTAGTCGAAATTACGAAATTCGTTCTCACTATATCGATGTTATCGGAGCCGGTGACTGTGGTAAATTCTAGTTATTGTACTCATTGAGGGGGCTATTGCCATAGTCGCCACGCTTGGCAGGCGGGTTGGCAACTGCAATAATTTTTCCATGTACTCAGGGTCCAGAAGACGGACCTGCTGTCCGTCTTCTGGATATTTCCCTTAGTCGCCTTTTACTACACCTGTGGGTTGAAATGGGTGGCCTATTCTTACGCCGAGGCCACGCGGCAAGGGTACGGCAAAGGGGAGGCCTGTGTTCAACAGGACTAATACGGGCTAAAATGCTAATGATATTGACGTTAGAATTGGATTTTCAAGTGTCAGGAGTAACTACTAGCAACAGAATCGATCAGCCATGCAATTCTCTAAGCGACTCGTAATGGCTGTGTGCGTCGCTGTGATCACAGATGTCACAGCTTTGACATTGTCTACTGCGATCACGGCTAAATTATTTGATATTCTATAAGGCTGTAAGCGTACGCGAGGCTGTTTGCCTTGTAGAATTCCAATTCCAAACGCAGCCTTGCGGCGCTAGTGTCGCACAACCATGAAAAGCGACACCAAAGAATTGCAATTTTGTGTTCAAGGCTGTAACAGCCGATGTTTCCGAGGATGTAAGGACGTTTGCTCTTATAGAATTGCATGGCAGACTTTTACAGCAGGTGAATTAGGCTAAAGTAGATCTTCAGCTTAATAGAAAGAAATCTCTACTCGTTAAAGTCGGATGTGCCTGTAACTTGCTAATAGGCAAAACGCTGCCGTATCTAGTTCGATATTTATTATTTTCAGACAATGTCTTGTCAAGTCAGAGTGGAACAAGGAAAGCTTCAGGGCAAATCCTGTGTGACTTACGATGGCAAGAGATATTACAGTTTCGAGGGAATTCCGTACGCAAAACCACCGGTTGGAGATCTACGCTTCAGGGTACGTGAACTGCAGATTGGAAATTGAACAATGTATTTGGATAAGATCTACCTAGGTGTTTAGCAATATATTCGAATTTCTTTTTTTAGAGTTAATAATTTAACTCTATAGGCTTTGCTCGCCCATACCTTTAGTTATGTTTATAATTCTTAATGGTGTTAGATTTGCTAAAACATTATGTTGATCAGCACCAGTGCTTTGTCTTAAAACTATAGAACCAGCATAGTTATTTTATTATATTACGTAGATAGGATTCGGATCCCCGAGCAGCACCCGTTCACGAATTGACGCGTGAGGCAGCCATCGACATGTTCAACCATTTTGAAGGGAACACGGCAACCAGCCAGACGACGCCGTCGCCTCTTTGGACACTTTTGTGAGCATGACTTGCTCGCTTCTCTCGACCCCGTTCTCATTCTCTTCGGGTTCTAGATGTGAGTTAGGGCTTTCTAGACTCCTATATCCCTCTACTTTTGGATTGTATATCTCTTTCATCACACTTTCATCCCGTATTTGTACGTCCGAACCGAAAGAGGGTCTGTAGAAAGAGAGATCGTGTGTAATAATTTCTGCACTGTTCTCATTTCAGAACCCACAAAATCCAGAGAACTGGCCAGGCATTCGCGATGCAACCAAACCGGGAAACAAATGTGCACAACTTAATTTCAGGACAATGGCTCTACAAGGCTCAGAGGATTGCCTATACCTAAACATATACACGCCAAGCTTGCCATACGAAAAAATAGAAAAACTACCAGTATTGTTTTTCGTACACGGTGAAGTACTTTTATTTGGCTGCGGAGATTGGTACAGACCGGATTTTTTCATAAAACAAGGTGTTATATTCGTTACCATAAATTATAGATTGCACATTTTGGGTTTTATGTGTCTCGATCGTCCAGAAGCACCTGGCAACGCAGGCATAAAAGATATGGTTAAAGCCTTAGAATGGATTAATACTAACATAGCAAATTTTAACGGTGATGCAAGTAACATAACACTATTCGGTGAAAGTGCTGGTGCATACGCACTAAGTGGTTTTTCGATAAGTAATTTACCAAAAAGGTCATTTAGTAAAATAATATTACAGTCCGGAAACTGTATATCATGTGCGTCTCTAGCGAAACAAGATCATATCGCAAAAGCGAAGCATATTGCATCCGCTGCAGGAAAAGAGTTATTAGATACAAGAAGTTTGTATGACTTCTTCGTGAATCTGCCTCTTACAGACTTAATCTATGCTTACTACAGCGTTGAAATGACTAAGCCTCCGTACCCAGTTCAGCCATATTTACTACCCGTTGTAGAGAAAAAATTCGAAGGTGTCAATAGATTAATTGAAGAGATCCCATTTAAAACAATTAACGATAATCGGCATAAAAAAGTTCCAATTTTACTGGGACTAAGTATGTACGAAGGTGCCTTATTTGTACGAAAAAATGACAAACAACAAATTATTTATGAGAACGACTTCAATTATTTTGTACCAGAGTATTTAATGCTTAAGAATAACAGCCCTAAATCGATGTATATTATTAATAAAATACGTAATTTTTACTTTAAAGGAAAAGAAGTCGATGATTCATTGTTGTTGCAGTACATTAATTTGGTGTCGGACTCATTTTTCAATAGGGATTTTATTATGTATTCTGAGATTTTGTCCATGTATCAAGAAAACGTATTCTTTTATTATTTTTCTTACGTAGGCAATATTAATTTGCCACAAACGAAACAGTTGAGCATTAAAGGCACTACCCATGGAGATATTATTCAGTACCAAATGTACAGGAAAAATAAATTAGCTGAATGCTCAGAAGAGGACAAGAAGATGATAGAGTTTCTTAGCGAGACGTGGTGCAATTTTGCTAAGAATGGGTAAGTAAATATTTAGGGTTGTCCACATTACATACTTACTGCATTTTATTATTTGCAGTGCAATTAGGACGATAAATAAAAAAAATATGTCTATGGTGCACTATACAAAGACATTCAATATTATGGAAAGGACTTTTGATTTTTTTGAAGTGAAAACTTCTTTAGCGGCATTGTGCACTTTTTGGGATGAGTAAAAAATGCTAAACTCGCGTCAGGCCGTTAGGACACGTGACCCTGACCGTAAGATTTTGGTGAGAATTAAAACTTATGTTCGCTGCAGCGCTAAAACATTAGTTCCCTCTAATTAAACATGAAGCGCTAGGTCGTTCATAGGGCATTATTTTCTCGCGACCAAAATGTTGTAAACGCCATGAAATTGTTGGCGTTTACGCGTTTCGTTCAACGTAGTTTATCAACATCGATGTTTAGTTTAAGCGGCGCAGGGCGCTTTCGCGAGTTTACGTGTGTGTTTGAGTTTTAGAGATTGGCGATAATGATGCTGATAATGATAATGGTGAGTCGTTGAAATTATGGATAAAAGTTGATTTTTCTGAGAGATAAACTTTTTAATGTAAAATAATTGTAATAGTTCTGAAGTGTTAAATTTTTAATGTAATATAAATTGTCATGTTTGTGTACGATAGGGCAATAAATGAATATTGTATTTTACCACATACATGATAGTACTTTTATACTGATAAATAAAGCAATTCGTGCGAAATTATTCCCTAACCATTTCAAAATATTCAAATATGCACAACGTTAATGTTCAAGTTTTCACTTTTGCTGGCACTCCCGGACTGGAACCCGCTTTTTTTTCTAAATACAAATATATAAAAAAACATGCATGTCGGGCCACGCATAGTATAGGGTTCCGTATTTGCTTCGCTTAGCTTGCTTGCGAAAAAAATAGATAGTTGCCTAAAATAATAGGGAATCGAATCTAGCCTATTGGATTTTTTTTTAACATTTAAACCAAGTTACTGAGCATTGTCAAATATTGTAAGAGTTATACATAAATTTAAAAATCGAGTCGTGTTAATAACTCTTACATGTTGGTATAACTATTTTAATTGTTACTTTATTACTTATAACTCACTCACTCATCAAGTGGTAAGTCCCGGCTGCATCCACTACGGAGCCCAGGATTCGCTATGATCATGATCTAAGATGTAGCGAGTCCAGTTATTACGAGTACATTGGAGCATCTGCCATCTGACCTCCGTAACCCAGACAAGACAATGAATCATGATTACACATCCAAAAGATCTGCATGTGTAGATTTCCTCACGGTGATACCGCTCCCACTTTACTACTTATAACTACGTCACCGGCCGTTACTACGTCACCGGAAGGGAGAAGCGGGCATGAGGCGCCACAGCCTGAAGGAGAGGCGTCTAGGTACCTGGACTACTCGGTACCTGGTGTATCGGGAAGAAGTCCTAACTCTCCGCACTCGAATCCGCCGAGTACGGTGTATATATGAGTGTTGGGGTTGGGGTCGGGTCGGAGAGGTAGGGGGCATTCGCAACCGTAATGCTATCATCGGGATCAAAAAGTGAATGTCGCGGTCTGTGCTGGAACCCGTGGGCGTCCATCCGTGGGGTGTAATTGGCAGCCCGAGCTACCAATGGGCTGGGGTGTTGAGAAGCAGTTTCGAGGTAACGCCTAGACGCTTCCGCTTTTTCATGAAACTAATGATGGAAGGAAGTTCAGGGTCGAGATGGAATCTGCGGCTCTGAAATAAAGAGAGCACCGGTAGCATTGCGAACAAACCGGTTTTGGATGATCTAGAGGTTAGCCAGACACGACGCTGGCGTAGGTGACGACGGGGCGGATACAGGTTTTGTAGAGTGTACACTTATTTCTAAGTGACATTCTACGATTCTTGAATATCAGAGAGAGCCGGCCGAAGTAGAACTCGGCTTTCTTCCTAACAGCAGTAATGTGATGTCCAAATGTCATTCTGGAGTCTCGGATGACACCTAGGTATTTTGGCCTTCTCGACTCATGGGATGGATCGGCCGAACAGTGATATGGGGCTCACGGTTCTATATTGGGAATCGGTCTCTTAAGACCTTGTGGATCCCGAGAAAAGAACACTGCGGCACTTTTCTCCGGATTCACCTCGATTCGCCTACGCTCGTAAGTTTGACTGTCGAGCGATCTTTTCCGACGCGTTTACGTATCTGAAAGCCCTGACGTCAATCTTATTGGCCAGCAATCAAACGTGGGTACCACCCTATCGAGCCCAGCTCCAGGAACGGGAAAGCGCTGCTGGCCACCCCCGCTGCATTCGCAGTAATCCATCCCCCTCCTCACGTCGTCCTGTAGAGTAGTGTCGAGTGCACTGCGCTGGAGGCCCTCTCTTGTTCAGTGTATTCGACGCACTTCGCTAGGTATGTACGGTCGCCGCACGAATTCTGAGCGTGCACTGTTTTCGCAGAACCGCTCCAACTAGTTGTTCGCTCGGATAGCTTCGGATGCGCCGTTCGGGGAACTTCGGCTTCCTGCACGGTATACTTGGGCAATCGATCGGCCAATCAGTAAATTATTTTTATATTCTGTGTTGACGGTCGTTTCGTGTTCATGATGAGCATTAAAGTCTCCCAGTACGACCAGCTCGGCCGTTGGGAAACGTCGCTGTGCGTCGTCCGCCGCCCTAAGGTAATTTAACAAACGGGAAGTTTCCAAATTCCCCGAATGTGACCTATAAACGACAGCGTACGGTCGAGATTGGGTACCAAGATCTACGTGCACCCACAGAGTGAAATAGTCAGGGTTCTCCAAACAACGCAGACGGAGCCAACAAATATCCGATCGAATATATACACACACGCCGGCACGAGCTATGAAGTTTTCTTATAACCCGTAACCGTAACGTATTGGAGGTCGAAGGAATCAAGCGGTCGTAATATTTGAGTCTCCGTAAGAAACAACAGAGATGGCTTGGCTGTCTCCAGATGTTGGTGGACAGCACTAAGGTTGGTCTCTGATTCCACAGATGTTTGTGAAATCGACTCCAAACTCAGTAGGGGGAGATTTATCGTTGCCCGTTGTATAACCGTTACTTAATGTATGTGTGCTGTCATTTTAAATGTGAAAGTGAGGAGTAGTGATTGCTCTTGTGTCGGCCGATCGCCAAAACACCCCCAAATCGCCGACCATTCTCATTGCGTAGGATTGCAGACTCGTACTTGCAGAACGTACACACGCAGTAGGCTCATCTACGCTGCCCCCTCATGGTACGCGCTCTGCTCACCAACACAAACGCGGGTCGTTACGTCGAAAACTCTGTTATAGCCCGCGACACGCGCGCACCTACGTGCATGAATTCGTCCAAGAAACAGCGCAGAAAATGTACGACCACGATGACCACTCACGCCATGCCCACTTACACCTGATTGCACCACTTCACGCGCGCCCGTAACGCTAGGCGTCGCAACGCGCGACGCCCAGCGAGACATACTCGAAGAAGTTAGATCGTGATGTAGTGCTACGCCTGGAAAATTAAAATAGCACCAATCAGAAGTGAAATGTTGCTTGTCCGATCTCATAAGTCAATTTGATATATGAGACCAGACAGGTAGCTCAAACTTTCCCTATTAAAACGAACTTCTGTGGGAACTTTCATGGTAAACCAAACAAAACTCCATAAATGTTTGTCGCTGTTAACTGTTTCGTCTTAATGTGCATAGTTTATGTTGTGTATGTCGTCTAGAAAGTTACTGGGGTCCCTATATCATCCCGATATCATCCCAGTAACTCCCCAAAACCATCCAATCCCAAAGTATATAAAAATTGCTCCGTCCCCGGAAGGGGTAGATAGAGAGCGCAGCTGTTAATTCATGTGTTTGTCTTTTTGTCTGTGTTGGCTGCGAGTGCATGTACTTTATTATGTCCACTCTCAGTCAACACAATTGACGAACGTGCGCCTCACGCCAACTCCGTAAAGGGTAGACAGAGGGTGCGACAACTATAAATGTATGTTTTTGCGGCCTAAAGTCGAATCCTTTGATTATTTGTCCAACGTTGTCAGTCTTCTAATTAGTGCTTCCACACACACACACAGCATACAGCGTCCCAGTAGTCAGTCAGATTAAATTAATCTTCCACGCCCGCGTTCACGCGGAGAATATTACCCGAAAGCGGTTTGCTCCTGGAGACGGCCTGGGTAATGAACGTTCAACAATCGCACGAGACCTGTACGCACCTTCCGTGGGTGCATGACCCTCTGACTGACTGAATGACGAGAATGTAAAACATAAAGGTAGATGGAATAGTTCTTCCCACCCCGCTTGTAGGGTGTTGGCTGGAGATTTATTTTTTGAGAGAGGTAGGATCCAGCGGACATCGTGCTATGCTCCATGCCCTCCGATTTTTATCTGTTGCGGTGGGGCATAGCATGACTTTTTGCTCCAATTATCCGTCTGGGGAAGCATACCACCTTACAGAAGACCGCAGCTAAATAACAACTCCGGAAGGATTGTTGTGTTCATTTGCGTGAGTAACATCGCCAGTTAACTGGAAGGTCGTTATGCGGACGGCGTCAGGACCGACGGATGTTGAACCGACCCTAGCAGTGTGGGCGCGGCAAGCTGGCGCTGGTTGACCGCTGGCCGCCCGCAGGTTAGTAGGGTTCCCGAACCCGGAGAATACTTAATTTCCGCCCCGGGACGCTGAACCGCCAGCCTGTGCAAAGTCCTTGTTGCAGTGGTCGTGCCGGAGTAGGCGACCGGGGTGGACCCGGCTGCTGCAGCAGGGGGGGACTGGGGCCCTTCCGCCCGCCGCGTCAGCAAACCGCGTAACCCGCATTGTATTACGGTTTTACATAGTAACTAGGTATATCTTATTCTAAGCAATAATTAACAATATATTATATATGATTAGAATATTTCTATACGTTTATCAAATAAATATTAGGATTCAAAAAGCACTAGCTTTTTGTTAAATAGGCATTTGAAGTGTACTGAATGGAAAACTACTAATCTCAAAGTATTCTAAGAAATGTAATTGATTAGATAAGCTAAACTTAACATCGCACCGTAAGATTATGACCAAATAACATGTTTTTTTTTTATATACCACTAAGGTGGCAATCAAGCATACGGCCTGCTTGATGTTAAACAGTCACCGTAGCCTATGGACATTTGTAACACCAGGGGCGTCACTCATGCGTTGCCGACCCTCTAAAAACCTCTTCACGCATTTCTTGAAGAACTCCATGCTGTAGTTCCTTGGAAAAACCTCGGCTGGGAGCTCATTCCACAGCTAAAGATTATTCTTTCTTATTATCTAACGAGCTAACAATATAACAAAGTTGGAATCGACAAAACGTTGAGACGTTTTGATTCATCTCAGTGAAGTGCCCAAATATGATTTATTTACAGTATCATAATGACAGGTACCTAATCTAATAGTTACAAATAACACGATAAGGTAACAATCTTAGTTCCTAACGATACCAATTATAAGCCCTCAAAACAAGAAGTTGTTTTTTTTTGTGATGTAAATACAAATTTACGGGTTTCGGATTTTTTCCTTTACTTGTACATATTATACAACATATTGTTGTTTCTTACCAAATTTCATGATCCTGAGTCAACGGGAAGTACCCTATAGGATTTGATTCCCTTGCGAATGTCAAAATATTGGCATAAACGAGGCAAAAACAGCCGTATCTTTTGGTTGCGTTGACTTAGAAGTTTGATTTTTTCACTGCTCGAAGGGATTGCAGACCGGAGTATTAGATATTAATTTCAGCTTGATAGCTCCACCCGTCCCTGAGAAAAAGGTACTGACAGACGGACGACAAAAGGACAACAAAGTGATCTATAAATGTTCCGTCTTTCCTTTTGAGGTACGGAACCCTAAAAAAGAAAGACTTGTCATAATATGCCAATTTGGCTGCTAATATTGTTGCCATAATATGATACATACGACACTCCTTAATGTCTATTTATTTATATCTTCACGCCTAGTCTAGCATCCACAGTTTGTTACATGCAAGTTTGCGGAATATCAGGGGTCCTAACATCATCCTCTGACAAAAACACGAGTATTTAGGTCGAATTAATTGAATTCAGACTTTCGTCATCACCAGCATACTTTGGCTTTTGCTTTGAATATATAATTAATATATTATCCTTTCATTCCGCATTATTTCTACATAGCTGAACCAATGAAGTACTCCTAACTCGACACTCTCTAACAGATTAACTTTATTTCTCAAATCATCATTGCAGACGCGATCTGCAATAGATACGCTACAGATTACTTATTCTTTCTATTACCTATCTCTCATGTCCAGCGCTTGCTTCCATTGCTACATACTTGAAGAATATTGCCGTCAAACCAGAGTCAGAAACTGTAGTCCACCCGCACACATGCGGTACAATCCTCTTAAGAGTAGGGCACCATCAATTCACGTAAGAGAGGCTTTAACTCTTAAAGATTGCCAATAACTCAAATACGTCGTTTTTTTACAGGAAACCCACTTGGTCGAACCAGCAGTTTGAATGGACGCCATATAATCAAAGTACGAGGCTGTGTCTTGATATTAATGTGGAGAAAAGAATGATACCCAACCCAAAATACGAAATGTACAAGTTCTGGCTCGATATATGTGGTGATAGATCAAAATTGTAGCAACATATTATAAAATTAAGATATATTTATCAATTTAATAGGGAATATTTTGAATGCTACCTTAAACGATATGTAAAAAACGTTCAAAAATCTATACTAGATAATTCTCCGTAATGTATAACCTAAAGAGTTTCTGGTATTTTTGTTTGCATGAGACTCTTCGTAAATGGCCACGTTAGATAAAAATATACGTAGAGAAGAGGTAGAATTTAATCTTCTTTAAAGGTCTTCTTGGAATTACAGTACATTACAATAGGGTCCCCACGTAAATAAACTTGCCGGTAAGCTCAGCTCTGCTGCATATGCAGTTAGGACAATCAGGCAATTGATGGATGTGGCTACTGCGCGCTTAGACTATTTCAGCTACTTTCACAGCATTATGTCGTCTGCTGACATTGAGACAATTTGTATATCACAAAAAAGAGTCACTCGCTCTATTTATAACATGGGCGCCGGAGAATCCCTCATATAATTGTTCAAAGAAATAAATATCCTCACTGTTACTTCTTAATATATTTATGAAAACATAATGTAAGTCCGTAAAAATTTGAAGTCATTTCCAAACTTCAGCGAAAAACTTAGAAGTAGATATAAGTTGTGTATGCCGGTACATCGATTTGCTAGGACTGGTAGATCTTTTCTTGTAAATTGTATTCGATTTTATAATAAGTTACCTCAAACAATTCTGTCCTTTCCTGACAATGCATTCAAAAAGCACATTGAAAATACCCTCTGTAAAAGGGTTTATTATAGAATTAATGAATATGTAACTGACAAAGATGTCTGGAAATAATTCAGCAACCTATCCTTAATAATCTTTAATTTTACCATTTCATATCATTATTGTACCGATATGCTTATGTGAATTTTTGTAATATCTAATTGACAATTTTAAAAGAGACCTATATTGGGAAGTTTCTATCAGCATTTCGTCTTCGCTAATGGTCATTTCCGAAATGCTAGTAAATTAAAAAAGAGAGAATTGAATAAGATACAATAAGATTATATCAAAAAATGTAAGCCATGGCAAATAAAGAATTTTTATATTAACTTTATCTTTGTTTTACTGATATTAAATTGGAGATTATTTTTATTAAGCCATTCTGTAATACATGTAAAAGTAATGTAATTTTTGTGTTAAATGATAGTTGAATTTTTTGTCAGATGTCACTATGACTCGAAATATCATCGGCAAATAAATTGTTTTATGATGTGTATTATGTGTTTTATGATATCTGGTAAGTCATATATATATAATGGAACAGCAGTGGACCTGAAATGCTGCCCTGTGGTATTCCAAATTTATTAGGTATTAGTTCTGATCTAATTACTACATTTGGATAGTGTTTTTAGAGTTCAATTTTGTTACCTCTACAAATTGTAATCTATATTCTAGGTAAGATTTCAACCACGTCAGTGCGGGTCCTCTTATTCCATTCCGTTCCAGTGTAATTAATAATTGGCAATGGGAAACAGTATCGAATGCTTTCGACATGTCGAGAAATAATACAGTTGTGTAATTAATTTAATTATGATTGAATTAAAATATTATGATATAATTTACAATAAATTTCGTAAAACAAGTATTCTCGTCTGTATGTTGTGATTATTAATTTAATATGTTGTCAATATAATAATTTAGTAGGTGATATTTTCAAGATCAGTGAGTGATATCGAAAAGTGGGTAGACTCTCGGAAATGAAACTTATATACATTAATAATAATTGTGAACCTAACTGAAATCATAACTCCTCAACCTGGACGAAAACTATGATTATATAGAGGAACTGATTTGGTAACTGTAATAATTTTATCAACTCATTACCGGTATAACCATTAAACTTGTGAATAGTCGAAATGCATTGAGATAACAAAACAACAGCAATCGGAACAGCAGTGGCACTTGCATGCATCTTCAGAAACAGATAGTTCGCAAGCATAAAGACGACTGCAATAAAGAAGGCAAAGACGAAAATAGCAGCTATGGCAGAGACGGCAGCAATGATATGCATCCAGCGAGCATACACAACGCAGCCATGAGCCTTCGTGAAACTGTCTGCAAATTGCTGGAAGCGAACTTTGTCCATAGCCAGGGCACATAAAGCGGCTGACATTCGAAGTACCTCTACTTCATAGAAAACCGCAGCGAAACAATACCTCCCTAGAGAGTCATAGTGTTCGTACAAGTGATTGTCGTTATCAGTAAGCTTTTAAGGAGTTACTGTGTTATCAACATTAAGAGCAGTGATAGCTTAGTGGATAAAGAACTGACCTATTGACCAACTGCTCCCCGGTTCGAATCCAGGCATGTACCAATTAAATTTAAGGCTGGTTAGACTGTCCGAAACTTATTTGTGATATATTTAAATGATAACATTATTATTTATTATTAATTTGATAATATTAATTTTAATCAATGAATTAAATTTAATCAATTGTCTTAAAATTCACTATTTTATTATTTTTCATGTTATTAATCTGAGAAAATTATCTGTGATTTAAATTATTAATAAGTATTATTATTTCTCTTAAACTTTATCTAATTTTATTCGCATTTTACCGTATTTTTTTTTTATATGTGTATATTAGAGTAATGGATGCTAACTTGAGTACCTTCTTTGCTTGTCCGCACTGTCCTTCTGATTCTTTTCAACGCCATTTCACTAAACGCGGTTTGGCTATACACATCACCCGGAAACACAGACCAAGGCCAACGCTCCCGCTGCCTCCGTCGGCGCAGAGCTCCCAAGCAAATAAGATTACGACCGGCGCAGTAAACCAAACACTATTGTCATCTTCTCCCCCTTGTCTGAAAAGGCTCGGTACGTATAGGGCGAATATACGAGAATTAAAACACATTCCGAAGGGGGCTAGATTCCTAGCCGCCGGAAAACTTCGCGCTATCATTGATAAATGCAGTCGAAGATTGGTACACCATACTGTCCTTCGCTTATGTGGCTTTTAGGGTCCCAGAAACCGGTTCGGTAACTGAGTCCATGACAAGCAGGGTGAAGAAGAATGTGGAAAACTGCATTTCGGAAGGCTTTCCCAGTGATAGTAAGCCTAAAAAGTCTCCGTTGATTTACGGAGCCATCGAGGCGAAAGTATATGACAGGGATTTAAGAGGGGCTGTTAGGCTCGTCACATCGAACTGCAGCTTTGCGCCCGCAGATTCTGCAACTTTGTCCAGTCTACGGGAGAAGCAGCCGGCTCCATTGCGGCCCATTACTGGCTGCTCTCAGCCGGAATCATCCGCCCAGAAGCTCTCGGTTTCCGTGGAAGAAGTGGCGAATGCAATAGGTTCCTTCCATGCCAGTTCTGCAGCGGGTTTGGACGGTTTGCGCCCTCAACATCTAAAAGAGCTCACCTCAGTATCTGCTGGTGACAATGGACCGCGGTTATTGACGTCTCTAGCTGAATTGTGCTGTATTCTCCTCGAGGGAAAGTTGTGTGACGAAGTTTATCCTTTTCTATATGGGGCGTCCCTTTGCGCTCTCAGCAAAAAAGATGGTGGTATTAGGCCGATAGCGGTGGGCAGTGTTTTGCGCCGAGTGGTGGCAAAGTTGGGGTGCCGGGCTGTAAGAGACCAGATGGGTAAACTATTGCGCCCACGCCAGCTTGGTTTCGGCTCTCCGCTCGGTTGCGAGGCAGCTATACACTCAACCCGTGCCCTTGCTATGAATTATTTTGAAAATCGACATCAAGAACGCCTTTAACAGTGTCGAGAGGGACGTAATGCTGGCCGAGGTGAGGAATAAAATTCCTTCTTTATACCCTTTCCTCGTTCAGTGCTACGCCGCTCCCACCATTTTATACTATAACGGCGAAAAGATAACGTCAAGGGTTGGCGCGCAACAGGGAGACCCTCTGGGCCCTCTGTTATTTAGTTTAGTCATCAACAAATTAATAGTTACATTGGAGGCACCGCTCAATATTTGGTACTTAGATGATGGCACGATTGGCGGTGCCCCAGAGATTGTCGCTAAAGATGTCGAAACATTGATTCCCGGACTGCGTGACATGGGCCATAAGGCTCATCATAAGATCAATAGCTCCAAGTGCGAGTTTTTCTTGTGGAGGGGCAACTGGGGAGCAGGTCCAGATGATCCAAAACATTCTGCCCGATTTAAAGATCTTGGATCGACAAACTTTTACACTCTTGGGCACTCCAATTTTCGAGGAGGCTATTCCGGTGGCCCTACGCAATAAGAGAGAAATGCTTACTCAGGCACACCAGCATCTGCAGCATTTACCCGGCACATGTGGCATTAACTTTGTTACGCGGTTGTCTATCTGTTGCAAGGTTGGTGTACATTATGAGCACCTCTCCAACATGGCTCTTCCCCACTGAGACTTCCCAGTTAGATAACGAAATGAAGATTACTTTGGAGACCATTCTCAATGTACACCTTGACGAGGCTCAATGGTCGCAAGCGTCGCTCGCCGTCCGTCACGGTGGATTGGGCGTTAGGCGTATGCAGGACATTAACACATTGACCTTCTTGCCTACCTCCCATAGGGTTCGCGGATTAGTCGCTACTATACTCCAAGTGCACGGTGACGATCTAGAGATACCTTATGCGGGGGAAGCCTTGAGCGCTTGGTCCTCAGCATGTCCCGCCATTGAGCCCCCAGAAGACAGAGGTGTGCAGCGTCGATGGGACGACCGACTGTGTACGGTGAGGTATGGGCAGTTGCTGGAAGTGGCAGTAGGAGCTGATATTGCCCGGCTTAGGGCGGCAAGTTCTCCAGAGTCGGGAGCCTGGCTTCACGCCCTTCCGTCGCCTCATATGGGTACCGCACTCGATGATGGATCCTTGAGAGTGGCCGCAGCTCTTAGATTGGCCTGTGTTTTGTGCGAACCCCACACTTGTATATGTGGAGCGCAGGTGGACTCCAAGGGTTACCATGGTTTGAGTT
The DNA here is from genome assembly GCA_947507595.1 of Pyralis farinalis. Lineage (NCBI taxonomy): Eukaryota > Metazoa > Arthropoda > Insecta > Lepidoptera > Pyralidae > Pyralis > Pyralis farinalis. Next base: position 9,565,421 of record OX382263.1, read on the forward strand.
GCGGCAAGTCGGCTGGGCGTTTTCCACGGCATTATATGCTGAATGAGGTGATCCGGAGGGCTCTGGTGTCTGTGGAGGTGCCCTATACCCTCGAGCCACCGGGTTTGAGCCGTTCGGATGGCAAGAGGCCGGACGGGCTCACTCTCATTCCTTGGGAGAAGGGTCGATGTTTGGTGTGGGATGCGACTTGCGTCAGTACTTTCGCATTTACGCATTTGGCTAGGATAATTCGTGCTGCTGGGGCGGCGGCCGATTGGGCGGCCACCCAGAAACACGCCAAATACGCGCCCCTTACGTCGAATTATACTTTTATCCCCTTCGCTGTGGAGGTTGGCGGAGCTTGGTGTGCGGAAGCCAAGTTATTTGTGCGGCAGCTGGGAAGGCGCTTAAAGAATAGTGGTGCTGACCTTCGAGCCGAGTCATACTTGACGCAACGCATATCCCTCGCGATACAGCGGGGGAATGCTGCAAGTGTTATGGGCACTTTTGCGTCAGGTACGATTCGGGGCGGACTTTTTGACTAGAATAAATAAATAAATTGACATGTAAAAAAAAAAAAAATTGTGAGTAAAATAGACAAAAAAAAATATAATTATGTAGTACTTCATTAATTAAGTCAATGTTGCAAGAGTTGTGGATTTGTTTTTTGTAAACCATGTTGATTTGTTTTTATTATATAGAATTTCTTAAAAAAGTTGTTTGAGCATAACCTTTTCGAAGATTTTTGTAAATATAGGTATAATAACTATCTACTACATACAAGAGTATGTAGTAGATAGTTATTTATGTCAGTTTTTCACACATTTTGTGACGGTTTAACTATTGAGACTGCAAGTTTTTCTGGAAACCGTCCCAATTGTAATGAGAGGTTTACCAGATAGGCTAATACATGACATATTTGATATTTACATGCCTTTCTGATCTTAGTACTTATAGAGTCGTAGCTTTGGGATTGGGTATTATTTAGGAACATTATTATTTGACTAATCTGCAGTGCGTCGACCGGAGCAAGGAAGATACTGTTCTGTAAATTGTCTTAGCTGTGTTTTCGCTTTTGTTATTGAGTATGTTTGTTATATGTGCCCTAGCATAGAGGGTAAAAGAAACAAGCGTGAACAGAAAACTAAGATTTATTACCAGTAGTATTTTAGCTAAGAGAATAAGTCAGGTCGCGGATTCGATTTAATTTAGTGATCGAGTCCGTACACTATTGTTGAGAACTACCGCGCTCTCCTTTGTCTGGCCACGGAAGATCCGCCGGCGCGGAGACAGTTGCTGCGGCGCTGGTTCAGGGTGCAGAGGCTCGGAGTCAGAGATGAGGTAGATTGCTCTTAGGTTCGATAGATGAACCCCAACGGTGTTCCTGTGAACCGTACCACAGTATTACGATCCAGCCGAGAAGTCCACTACCACTAGCAACCGAGACGCAAGAGAGCTTGGCATATGCGAGACTAATTACAATTTTCCTAGCGCCTGTGGCATTGCGATAGGTAAGCAAGCACTACGAACGATTTAGTTCTAATGTTTTGCTAGTGGCAGGATTACAATAAAAATAACACAAATAGGACAAGGAAACAGATACTACAGCTTTGCGGTACATAAATAATGTGTGCACAACTTACCCAGTAAGGGAAATTCACTAAAACACCAATAAATTAAAAAGTCGGTTTCAATTTAGATAGCCGTTAGGTTCGTATTTTGTAACGGTAGTTTTTGTAAGCATAAGTGACGCGTACAGGCTCTCAAGTAGTTTGGCGTGCCTTAAAAAGCATTGTGATGTTTCCTATTTTCTGTGACTTACGACTAAAACCATCACCTACCTTGATATAAATAGGATCAGTTAATGTTCTATAACTTGTAAAGTATTTATCATCGTTAATAATATGGTCGCTGCACCCGCTATCAATAAGCCATGTTACCTTATGTTGGTCGTCATTAGTTTCTGCGTCGGTTGTTAGCGCTTCTACTTCTACATTAAAACCTGTTTTATGATCATTATTATTGTTGTTGGTCCTGTAAGATGGTCTTCTAAAATATCTACCTCTTTGAGTTCTACCTCGCTGATAATTACCTCTCTGTCCCCTGCCTCTATAGCGTAATTTGGGACAGTCTCTTACAAAATGTCCTGACTGGTGACATTCATAGCAGTTAGTATTATTTTCTATTCCAGTACTCTCTGTGCGTGAAGTTGATGCAAATGAAGAAGGTATGGACTCAAGACAATTTTACTTTCTCTCAAACTCTAATAATATTTTTGACTTTACATATTTCACATTCTGGCTTTCTTTTGGCATTGCATCTATTAAATTAACAATATGATTGTAACTTTCTGGAAGACACAGCAAGAGATAATTCAGTCTGTCTTCTTCTGATAAGTTTTCGCCTGCGTATATCAATTCATTTATTAGTTTCTCAAAAATTTGTAGAAATCATACAGGGTTATCCTCTTGTTTCATGTGTTTTCAATATCTTTCTTTTTAAGAGTAGTTTACTAGTGCTTCCTGTTTGTCGATAAATACTATCTAACTTTTTAATCATACCATAAGCAGTACCTTCAGTTATAATTATATAAGTTGAGAATTAGTTACGCTATTGACTATATAATTTTTTGCCTTTACACCAATTCTTTTTCATTCATCATCAGACTTATCTTTTGGTTATTCATCGTATCTAACGGCTAATTCACAGTTTTTCATTTCAAGAAACAATTTCAATCTAAATTTCCATTTTTCGTAACTAATGCCATCAAATATTGGAATTTTGTACTCGTCTTTACCTTCCATTTTTTCCATGTATAAAATTGTATGTTTTTGTCACACCTTTTGTTGTTTACCGCTCGTCTTTAACTTTCAACAACAATTTTACGATTTTTTCATTCTTTATTGCATAAATTAATTAACAACTACGCTCTGCTACCATGTAAATAATAGAGAAGATCATGCGACCATTTTATTTTAATACTTTATACATACTTTAATTAATTAATATACTAGAACACCATTTTCGTAATGACAAGTGACATAGGAAAACGAAAAATATACCGAGGTCCATGAGCAAAGAACTAATATCACAAAATAGGTTTTCTATAAAATCATATTATTCAACTAGAAGAATTCCAAGATCTTTAATAACAGATACTTTCTCGAGAGGTGAACTATAGGTATGCTGTATAAAATTGCTTTTTTTTCGTCAAGGTTTAGATTTACAATTTCAAATATTTAATTGCAATTTATTGTCATGATAGTACATGGAGAGATGATCCAAATCTTGCTGTAACTTAAAGTAGTCATCTACACAAGTACATAATTTTTCGAAAAACTTTTAGATCATCTGCATATAGAAGAAATTGACTATTTTTAAAACAGTCACCTGTCGTTGATAAATAGCACAAACAACAAGGGACCCAAAATTGAACCCTGAGGTACTCCAGATAATATTGTGATGGCTGCAGAAGTGAATCCATTAACTACAACTTTTTGGGTTCTGTTAGTAATGTATGACTAACCAACGAAAGAGATTGCCACGCATGCCATTGAAAGAAATCTTGCTCAATAGCATTGCATGGTCCACCCTATCGAAGGCTTTACGGAAATCAGTGTAGACTAAGTCCACTTGCATACGATCATCCATGCCTTTGAATAGAAAATTAGTATATACTAAAAGATTGGTGTCTGTGGATCTACCTTTCACAAAGCCGTGCTGTTCTGGTATAATAACGTTATGAAGTGTAGAATAAATAGTTTCATGGACAAGTCTCTCGAGCACCTTCGCCATAGTGGATATAATATAAATGGGGCGATAATTTTCTGCGTCACTTTTGCAGCCACTCTTGTAAACAGGAACTACATTAGCACTTTTCCATACAATTGCCATTACACAATTACATTTCACAATTTATTCCTTGGAAGAGCGATGAGTCGCCGAGGAGACATCAATTGGCCACCGAGGAGCCCTGATTTAACGCCTGCTGATTTCTTCCTATGGGGCTACCTAAAAAGCAAAGTTTACAATCCATTGCCACCCAACCGGAATGTTTTGAAGCAAAGAATCACTGAAGAAATCTCTCTCTACTCCAAGAGCGATGCTCCAGCGAGTTGTTGAAAATTTTAGCTCCAGGTTAAATGAGTGTGAACAAATGAATGGTGCGCATTTGCAAACGCTTGTTTTTCATAAATAAACTTCAAGAATTGCTCTTTAAATTAACATTAAATAAAACGAGATTTAATTGATATTTTGTTTTTTATTTAACATCTAAAAACGAAAATCATTCTGAGACACCCTTTATAAAGTTAGTATTGTCATTATGGTTGGTACTTAATAGAGAGTTGCTACTATTTTCATAAACTGATGCAAAATATGACGAAAATAAATTACAAATTTCTTCTGGTTTACTAGCAGTACGATCTTTATAATTCATAGTGCCCGGGACCCCATTGCCACCCCTACAACTATTCACATAAGACCAGGAAACTCGTACATCCCTCCGGAGACCTGCCTCTATTGAGTTAATACAACTATTAAAACACTCGGAACACATTTTTTTTAAACGTGTCCTGTAAACAGAAAACGTCTCATAATCGCTCATATTTCCCGATTTTTTCCAACTGATCCACAACTTGTTTTTATTTTTAAATAAATGTATAAGTGGTCGAGAGAACCAAACAGAGACACAGATAACCTCTTGGCTTCGAAAATCGTACAGGAACCGTGCTCTTAATAATTTTATATAAGTATTCATAAAATACATTGACCGCCGAGTCCACCGTTAACCCCCGGAACTAATTCTCCCAGTCCATTTCACGAATATTTTTATTTATTACATCATAGTTTGCCTCAAAAAAAGAAAATTGGGGAGCAGAATTTATTGGCATTAATTTTATCTCTGTACACAATGATACAATCATAAAAAGGCGGGTGGTAAGAGTCAGGAGGTAGTAACATACTTGCAGGAACTTCGCAAGTACAATTATCCATGTTTGTTATAAATAAGTCTGGAATACGATCTTTAGAATTTTTCAGATAATTATACTGCTGAGCATTTAGGATATGAGAAGAAATTGAGAAAATGTCGTTCTACAAGCCCACTATAGTGGAGTCACAGGCCCGATACTCATATTTGTGGTCGGTATCCATTCGAGATTAGGCATATTAAAATCACCTAATATGTAATAACTATCCGTATCATGAAACGTTAACATATATTGCAACGAGTTAAAAATAGTCGAGTAAGTTGTAGAAGATTGATCCGGCGGAATATAGAATGCCCCGATCACATGATACTTGTCGCGCTTGCTCGAGGACAACTCAAACAGTACATAATCAACAATATTCGGTAAGGTATTCACATTATTAACAATATTCTCAGGCGAGCCCGCTACGGGTGTTGCGACTGACAAGGCATGCGCAAGCGCGGGGGGCGGGAGGCAGCATTGGCGAGCGCGCAGGCCGCGGCGGACGGCTACCAAGACACCGCCACCGTCGCGCCTGCCGGTAGCAATGCGATCCTGGTCACAGCGATAAACCACACAGCGAGAATCAATAAATAAATTTTCCGTTATCGCTGGTGTCAACCACGTCTCGACAAGAACTATGATGTAGTAACATTCTGAGAGTATATTTGTAAATAAAGTATTAAGTTTTGTTCTTATTCCGCGGCAGTTTTGATAATAAACAGATAATTTTATATCATCCATTATGTTATAATACGTAAATAATTATATATTGCTAAAAAAGGATTGGATTTGTATATTGCTAGAAAAGGAAGGATTGTAATAAACATAGATACGTCGGATGTGTATGTGTTCCAAACAATAAATAATGTAATTTATTCTTACGGTATAAGTATATAGTCGTGTATAATTTTCGACAAAGATCGTACGAGAACATTGTACGTGATTGAAATTAGTATTATTTGAAACTTGGTGAATATAATATTAGTAACTGAGAGTGGAAAAAAATTGCACGCAGTATAGTAAGTATAGTAGTATATACGCAATTCAAGAGAGATTTATAAATATGCCATAACATGAACACTATAAAATAATAATTAATTAAGAGAACTGTATTGTTATACCAGATTATGTTTACAGTAAAAGTATAACAACAAGCGCCTAACAATGACAACATAGACTTAAGTAAGGTTAGACAGGTGATAAGATAAATTACCTCAAGACACATAACACACATGCAAATCGTAGAAGTGAGAGTGAAGTCACAATGTCTATATATTTCATTAATATAATTTTGAGTTTGTGTGTTATCAGACACAACACAGGAAATGCAGGATTACAATACAGGAAATATCGCACGCGCGTTGCGATCACTGGTGCTAACAGAGCAAATCTTCAGGAGCTAACTGGTAACGCCATTCACTTAGAGTAACACAATAACCCTCTAGAAAGTTGTTATTTGGCTGCGATTATTTATGAGCGCGAGGTACATTCCCAGTCGGAGAGCTTCAATGCGCCCTACCTGTCTTAAAAACAATATATACCCAGACCAAGATAATAGATGTTTGTTTGTTCTGTGTGGGAATCGAACCCATGAGCCACGGTGTTAAAGGAGCGTTGCTAACCTTTCCGATATATAGCCATCTCGACTAGGCTGTCTAAAAATCACACAATTCCGGGAATTTAGCATTAATAAAGTATATTATGTTTTTAAATAATTTTATTTAATCATATAATTATATAAAAATACACATCTATATGTTATAATGAAATTATCACTAGCTCCGTATTGGCACGTATCTACACTTAAACATAATATTTGAATTATATTCATTCAATCGTGTTTTTACATAAAATATATTTTTAAAATTTGGTGACATAATTTAACAAATAAAATTTATTTTCTTACTAGTATACGGCACAAGGCATAAAAGAAAAAAATATATATGTTGACCTGCATGTGTTGCAAACATATATGCCGACGTGCCATTATTTCGATAACACGGGGGCATATGCCGTTCCCGCTGCCACTACTGCGTGAGTTATGCGGGTGGGCGCATACGACCTATGTAAACCAAGCTCTTCAGGTTAATATGGAAATGCACAAACAAATATATAGTGATAATGAAACATAACATGGCTACATTTATATCACAGAGCGCGTGCGTTTAAACGGGTCCAAAACTTTTAGAAGTCACACTAGCTCTCCCCAATCTCCGTATGTCCCGAATAACCGAAAAAATATATTTATTCTTGTGGATAATTGCGAATAGAGGTCGTCAACTACAACTCGGGAAACTGATATAGTAATTTGGTTTGTTTGACAGCGAATTCGTGCATACTACCAAAAAAAAACCTGATGTACGCGCTGCTCAGCTCCGCGGGAGCCGAAAGAAGCACAGGCTCGCTTTTGGTCTTGTTGTCCTGTCTTAGCATAAGTATGTTATTAGTTAATGTCTCTAACAATTCAGTGGGCAAGTTCCTTTATTACCATGAACAAAATAACCCAATGGAGAACAGATCAACTCACCGCTACGCATCAGAGGTAGGACAGAACGCGCAGCTAGCAGCAATTGGCTAGTTCATTGATTTGTTAACATCGTGTTCCTCATCGGCTTACCGGTTAAAATATCCTCGCTTTGGACCATAGGCTTGAATCGGTGAGATGTTAGGATTTGATGTCACGGAATATTTTTAATCGATCATGGAATCACTTCCTACTAGCGCGGGCAGTGCATTATACCCCGCGTGAGTTATGTATCGACAAAAATGGCATCGCCCGTGGCTTTAGTTACACGAGTTACATAGATTGTTTAAAACAAGCCTTAAATGTGTTAATAACGTCGCTCATATTCATTTAATACGCAGATTATTCCACATTTCCCTATTAAATGCATTCTTTAAATGTATATGGATTCGCCAAAAAGTTCAAAACATTTTGATTTTTGATCTTTAATCAACAAAATATAACATCTAATTTTATAAACATTAAATTACAATGAACATTGATATGTACGTAAGATTATAATAAATATGGAAGTCACGTCCACGACGTCATAATTGTCTTCAAAATGAATTGCCACATTAAAAAACACAAACAATGTAGACGTTTTTCAGCTGATTTTGAACATCACTTGTTATCGATTATCAATTACAAAATCTGACAATTGAACGCTTATACTATCACGCGTCATAGCGTATAAATCACTAAATTAAAACATTGTAGATCACGATATAAAATATTATAACGAATAAAATAAAAGATGACTATACGGGAACAAGCAAAAAATCTCCTGAAATCTTTTGTTCAAGATGTGGCAACACCATTTTAAAGAATGAAATTGAACTTGAATCCTAGCCTAAAATACGAAACTAACAATTCGACTTCAATATTCAAAAATACAATTACAAAAGTTGATTTAATGATACAAAAAGTTCACGGAATGTTCCAAACGGAATGACAGAAATAAATACAATAAAATTAAATTCCTACGCCTAAAAAGCTATGGCCGAAAACTCACTTTTTTCCTCCAAGTGACTCGAAAAAGTTAACGAATTTGTTAACTCCGATATTTTTGGGTAAATCATCTTCGGGTGGGTCACTTGCCCTTATAACATCTTTGGGCACCCCATTGGCATTCTGCACCATTTTGATTTCATTCGATGTTCTCACTTTGCGAGCTTCAGCATTGCCATTCTCCATAAAGTTTGGTCTTTCTTCATGCGAATTATTTACAATTTTGGGCGGTTCGTAGACATTATCTACCACTTTGGGCGGTACGTACTCGTTGTCCACTACTTTGGGCGGCACATAAGTACTGTCTACTTCTGTTGGTGCTTTAGTATCGTCCACTGCTGCAGGTACATCATAAACTTCTTCTACTACTAGTACATCAGTAACTATCTCAGGTTCTTGGTCCTTTGCATCAATAATAGTTCCAATAACCGTTGCAACAGTGCCTATGTGTTCTGCCACCGGAGCAGGCTCACTTGGCAATGGTGGAGATTGGTCAACAACTTCTACGGCCATTCTAGAAGCATCCCCATTGTTTACTTTGGGGTGGTCCCAAATACGATAATGCTTGTTGTATAGCTCGTCCCAGAATTCCATTTTCTCTTTGTCAGGATTGGTGGCTAACGAGAGTTCTGCTCCTAAATTCAAGTAGTACAAATTGTCCTTCGTGACGGGCAACCAGTTTACGGTTAGATATTCGTTTTCTTCTGGGGTAGGATTTCTGAAAGTAAAGAAAATAAATACATTCCAACGCAAAATTAGTCTAAGAATTAATCAAATTGCACACCGATTTCCTAGAAAGTAAAGAAAATAAATACATTCCAATGCAAAATTAGTCTAAGAATTAATCAAATTGCACACTGATTTCCTGTAATATATTTTATTTCAAATTTATTTTAGTCTAGTACTGTAATGAAACGGAAGCGAAATTAAAACAAATGGCATTTTATTCAATTAATAATGTGAATACGTGTGCCTATTACTGAAACGTGATATTTTAAAACAAAACAAAACAATTGAACATCTGTGACAGATGCCTATAAATTAAATATTTCTTCATAAATCTGTATGCTACTGCACTTTATAAATAGTCACTTATTAATTTAGGATTCTGTTTAGAGCGTTAACCATTATATACAAAGTTTTTTCAGTCCAACTAATGGACAAGGAGAATCTTATCACGTTTCCTGGTCCGTCAAAAATTCAAATAATAAACATTATCCCTATAATAATAGCTACCACTAAAGTTGGGGTGTAGATGGATCATTACTATGTTAGAAGCAGATTTCGCCTGCACTCTGTCAATTATCAAACAATGCTCTGGCCGGCGCCAGTTAAAGGAAATATGTTTTTATATATTTCTAGTGGGTAAGTAGTACCTCCACAAGACTGCATTTGTTTGGAAAGTTGTGCAGTGTGTCAGATCACTAAGAACTCTTGAGAAGTTACTGTATAACAGCGAAAATAAAGAAATCTTAATCGTTTGGGGCACATTTATTCAAAAAGTCGGCAATCTAACATAGAGCAGAAATATCTCTAAGCTATTTTTGCTGCAACTGGGACCAATTCAAATTATTGTGTATCCCAGTGGAACATAGAATAATTTAAATGCGGTATTAAAGCTTTAGTAACTCACCCCGCTTTAGCAAAGTTTGTCCACAGCCTCAGCATTCTCTCCCTCATCTTAATGTCATCAGCTGTTGGCTGCACATCCTTCTGCAGATCATTCTTGAAGAGATACCCTAACTCGTCCATATGTCCCGCGTGTTTCAACCCCAAACTAGACAGAAGCTTCTTGGTTAAATTCAATTCTCCAACATAATCAAATTTGTAGTAATATAAAGGCTTTTTGGAAACCTTTACTAAATATTGCACATATCTATTTGTGTCTATATTGACTAGTTTATCAGACAAGAGCTCAAAATACTCGGTAAGGCTCTCCACACCGGTATGGCCTCCTTTGAAGTATAATTTTTTAATATTCTCAGTAATCGCGATTGCTTCCTCAGTGTTCTTTTCTATATGCAAATCTTCTGGTATAAAAGTCTGTAAATCTTCAGTAGTACGCTCGAATGTAAATTCTAAAGTCGTACTACCGATCATTAGTGGTATTTCAGCAGTCCTTCCTGAAGTTAGAATGTCTATAAATGACTCGGTTAGAACAGCTTCTGCGCCAGGAAATTCTTTCTCAACTACAACTGCGAAAACATTGGCCCCCTTTTCATAGAAAATTTCTGGTGGATGCATCTTTTCGTTCGCTTCAACGATGTCCCTAACAGGTGTTGTAGTTAGAAACTCTAGTATCTCATCTACTTCTACCGCATCGCATCCCAAGATATTAGCAAGTTTTCTTGCGTTATCAATAGGATTTTTTTGGAACGCCCAACTATTTAGACCTGTTCCTGACTGTACAATCGCTTTGTTGATCAAATTTTTAGACAAGGGACTAGCAGTTAACACTGACGTGGCTACCCCACCACAGCTTTCTCCAAACAGAGTTAGGTTTCCAGGGTTACCACCGAAATTGTGGATATTCTCCTTTACCCATCTAATAGCTTGGACCATATCTTTCAATCCAGCATTTCCTGGGACCTCAGGAGTGTTGAGACTTAGAAAACCTAGCGCTCCACATCTGTAGTTTATAGTCACAACCACGACATCATTGTCGACTAGATAATCGCTTCCGTAGAAGCTGGAAGTTCCTGACCCAAACCTGAAGCCTCCTCCGTGGATGAAGAGCATCACAGGGAGGAAAGCGCCGTCCAAATTGTTTGTATAAATGTTTAGGAAGAGGCAATTTTCATCTCCAGTGAATTCTTTCGTTATTGGGTCTATTTGCGCGCTGACATTCCCTTCCGATGTCGCGTCGCGGATACCTTCCCATGCCTCAGGGGGTTGTGGAGACTGAAACAGAACAATAGTCATATTGTTTAAGATTTCAAAGACAATCCTTTTCAATCGTTAACTAATTTTTCAGTATGTCTCTCCAGCGTATGCGTTGTTCAAAATATGCAACTGGAATTTCGATCACATTTCATCGCCTGCGCACCGCACGTAGTTAAAAAAACATATTGTCACTAAATTGAATTCTTGCATCCATTTTATAGTAAAATTTAATTTACTTATCAGTATCAATATAAAATCTTCGCCTTGTCAAAGTCCTTAGGCTCGGGTAGCGGACCCAGTAAATCCTTTTTTTTATACGTCGGAAGGCATACAAGCATACGACCCACATGATGTAAAACGGTAACCGTAGCCTGTGAACGCTGGCAATACATTAAGTATCACTCGCGTGATGCCTCCTCTGCTGCTGGCACAGCAACTCCTTAGGAGCTTACTGATGACCTCACTCACACGCAGGAACACAACAGCCCTCTAGGGAGTTGTTATTTGACCGCGGATTTCTGTGAGGTGGAGGGACTTCTCCAACCGGGCTGCCTTGATGCGCCCTACCTCTCTTAAAAACATCCAGACCAAGACAAACAGACATGTTCATGCACACAAATGTTTGTCCTGTGTGGGAATCGAACCCACGAGCGTTGGAGCGACTAGAAAAGCAAACGGGATAACGCTAGAAACAAGAAGATCTATCTATCTTTAACTTCACGGCAAATACGGGTAGGCAGAGAGAACCGAGCGCCACGTGACTCGATCCTTACAAAACTCACTCGCTTCTTTAACATTAATTGCTCTTCTGATGCACGCTCGCCGGTTTCGAGGGCTCTATAAGAAGACCTACATGCATATAAATGGAATAAAGAAGAAGTCAAGCAACACGTCATGTTTCGAAACAGAAGTGTGCAAATTAAAACACGAATTTAACTGACTCCATTGTGCCAGCAGCCGGACTTGACTGGATCAGACGGATCCAGAATTACTGAAGGTATTTTGCACAAGCAAATAGATACTACAGCAATAGTTGTGTTTGTCTTAACATTATCTGATAAGGGTGTTCAAATACAACAATTGCATCATGTATGTGCAGAACAACGCACAATTCCTATTTTTCAGTATCATAAATTTATTATTTTCAGTGTATTGCTGAGAGAGCGCATGTCATTCTAACCGAACAGGCAGGTTAAGCAGCCTGTCTATGGATGGGTTTATCTATCTCGAGTTTCTCCGTGCGTCGGAGGGCACGTTAAGCCGTCGGTCCCGACTGTTGCCGATAGATGACAATCGTTAAGCTAAGTCAGTGGCCCACGGGCGGCTTGAAAACAGCAGCGAGCAGCGTGGAGTATGCTCTAAACCCCTTCAATTGAAGGGAGACCCGTATCCCGGCAGCGGGACGAGTAAGGGTTGACGCCGTGGTGGTGGCAGAGAGAGCATTAAAGTAGGATAAAAGCGGTCAAGTAAAGCGGCGGCAATAAACGGCAGTAAAGGGTAAAGCGGCGGCAATGACGATGTTAGAAACAGAATTGGTATGAAAGAGTGTCGGTGTTAAAATATAAGGCATGGTCCAGTGGTACGGACATGTAGAAAGAATGCAGGAAGAAAGAATTACGAAACAGATATACATCGCGAAGTAGAGGGATTTAGGAGCTAAGGAAGGCTGTTACTTACCTACCATGACCAAATTGATCGTGTTTAATCAGAAGGTGAGCCTTAGAAACAGGCGAGCGTGCATGAGAAGAACAAATAACAGCTCCCACGGAGTTGCTGTGTAAGGAGCAGAGGAGGCATCGCGCGAGTGATACTTAATATATCGCAAGCGTTAATAGGCTACGGTACCTGCTTTACATCAGGTGGGCCGTATGCTTTTATGCCTCCTAACGTAGTATAAAAAAAAGTCGCTCCATGTGAAAATCTGTATCTTCGCCAAATCCTTAGGCTTGAGTAGCGGACCGCGCCAATCCTAATGGGTTAGGAATCGGGGTAACGCTAAGACGAAGACCGCAGCAGCCAAAGGACAGACAACCAGCCATGCAATTCTCTAAGCGACTCGTAATGGCTGTGTGCGTCGCTGTGATCACAGATGTCACAGCTTTGACATTGTCTACTGCGATCACGGCTAAATTATTTGATATTCTATAAGGCTGTAAGCGTACGCGAGGCTGTTTGCCTTGTAGAATTCCAATTCCAAACTCAGCCTTGCGGCGCTAGTATCGCACAACCATGAAAAGCGACACCAAAGAATTGCAATTTTGTGTTCAAGGCTGTAACAGCCGATGTTTCCGAAGATGTAAGGACGTTTGCTCTTACACAATTGCATGGCAGAGCAGCCATGGCAGCGACAACATGCATCTACTATCGGTAGTGGGTGGGTGCCGGCCGGCGTTACTGGCATAATTGGTAGCGGTAGCACAAAGAAGTTTTGAAATCAAAATTGTCTATTTAGAATTTTTTTCTAAATTTATTTAACGATGTTATTCGAAAAGTGAAATGAGCGGTGTGACGCGGGGAGTTGTGATAACGGTAATCTCGACAAACAAGATACGGCGGCGGCGACAAGTGGCCCAGCATCTCCACTTATGTAACGGACTGTTTCAAGACTTTCAAGGAAATCACACACGATGACTTGGAATTTTCTAGAATTCTACATCACCAAACATTGTACATATTTTGGCCGACATATTTATCATTTGTTGCTTTCTCTTCCTGGCTGGTTCTTTTACTGGCGTTATCCCGTTTCCAAAACCAACGGGATTAGAATTTTTGAAGTAAAACTTCTTTGCGCACGCTCGATTTGAGGAGTAAGCTGGTGAATGCGTGACGAGAGCGTTACGAAAAGTGTGATCAGGCGTGGCGAACGGAAGTTGAGAGGGAGATATAAGTTAGTGAAGATAGAAAGAGAGAGAGAGAGTTACGTTTCGTATATTACTGTAGGGGCAAGAGAGAGGTGCGAGCACACATTTTCTTTCTCTCATAGCGAGTTAAGTTTCGTATATGTAAGACACAGTGCAGGCCTATTGTCTGTATCAGACTATGGAAAGAAAGAAGTTTTACTTCAGTCGTGTGGTCTGAAGCACACTCGTTTTTTTAATACAACGACGATTTTGACGAGATCAGTGGCGCAGTCGTGAATGACGCGACTTTGACACCAGTGCTCGGGTTCGATTCCCACACAGGACAAACATTTGTGTGCATGAACATTGAACATATCTGTTTATCTAGGTCTGGGTGTTTTTAAGAGAGGTAGGGCGCATCAAAGCAGTCCGTCTACCTCCACCTCACAGAAAACCGCAGCCAAATAACATCTCTCTGGAGGGTTGTCGTGTTCCTGCGTGTGAGTGGGATCACCAGTAAGCTCCTAAGGAGTTGCTGTGTTAAACAGCAGAGGAGGCATCGCGCGAGTGATACTTAATGTATTACCAGCGTCCACCTATGGACCACCTGATGTAAATTGGTTACCGTAACCTATTACGGTAACCAATTTACATCAGGTGGACCGTATGCTTGTATGCCTCCCGACGTTGTATAAAAAAACCGCCGAGCGAGTGATGAAAACACGAATTTGATACGTGCCTACACACCAGGACTCGAAGGGACCAATCACCAATCGGTCAACAAACTGGATCTTCATTCACTGCTCGGATTTATTTTTATGAAATTAGACTGGCACACTAGCATGCAGTAAACGGTCACCGCAGCCTATTGACGCTCGCAACACCACGGGGATGTTACTCACGCGCTGCCAATCTTGTGGTGACCTAATGCTGTTTCGTCACAGTACCTAGTAATTTCCCTGCCATATCTCACCCTTCAAACCGGAACACAGCTATATAAATATAGCTGGTTGGCGGTAGAAATAGGTGAGACAGAGGTACCCACGCAGACGACTTTTGTACAAGGTCTCCCTCTGGTAGACAATCATCGTGAGGAAACGCACACATCGAAAGAAATTATATTTCGGGAGATGTGTGACCTAACCTAAGAAAGACCTGATTTTACCTCTGGGTTGTGGCGGTCTGACGGCAAGCGGCAGTCGCTCTATATAAAAATCAGTGCGAAGAAAGAGAATCTTCTCCAAATTCTTAGTCTTAGGTAGCGGACTCCGCCAATCCTAATGGATCAGGAAACAGAAATATCGCGAAGAAGAGTCGGGCAAAACTTAACATGTGATGAAATCAAATTGTGGTCAGACGTACGGTCGAAGCATGAAGAAAATAGGATACCCAATAACACGACTTTGCGTAGTAAATAAAATCCCTGCTACGATCAGTCCTCGCAGCTTTGACTGGCTAGTTCACCGATTAACATCATGTCACTTACTGGTTAAACTATTCACCCTGGTTAGAAGGATCAAATCGCTGATATTTAGGCGTTGAAACCCCACGTTTAGGCGAGTGAGGGGGCCTTTCTGCGCAGTCAAGCAGTCAAGTTTTAAGAGAGGTAGGGCGCATCAAAGCAGCCCGTCTGGGGAAGTAGGGAACAATTCCCTAGAGGGTTGTTGTGTTCCTGCGTGTGAGTGAGGTCACCAGTAAGCTCCCAAGGAGTTGCTGTGTAAACAGCAGAGGAAGCATCGTGCGAGTGATTCTTAATATATCGCAAGCATTAATAGGCTACGATACCCGCTTTACATCAGGTGGGCCCTGCTTGTATGCGTCCCGACGTAGTATAAAAAAAAATCAAGAGGTTTATTTGTTTTTTTTAGTTTTATTTTAGTTAAGAGACTCTGTAAAGTCTCTTACTTCAACGTCAAGTGAGGTTCTCCAAAAAATGAAACGTAGTCATCATCATTTCAAGCTGAATTAGTCCACTGGTGGATGTAAGCCTCCCATCTGAAGAGCCACTAGCTTCCATCTTGAGCCGCCTGCATTTATCGACTCCCTACAGATCTTTGAGGTCCCCCCCCCCCCCTCCCATCTAGTGGGAGGTCGTCCCACACTGCATATACCAGTACGGGGAAACCATTCGAGAACCTTTTTTCGCCAGCGGTTGTCTATTCTACGAGCAATGTGGCCGGCCCACGACCCCTTCAGCTTGCTAATCATTTTTTTTATATATTAGAGGGAGGCAAACGAACATGTGAGTCACCTGACAGTAAGTAGTCACCACCGCCCATAGACATCAGCAACACCAAAGGGTCACAGATCCGTTGCCAGCCATTTTTAGGGAAACATAGGCTCTTTTCTTGACGGCACCCATATCGTATTTGGGCTGTGTCAGTTACTTTAGTTCTACTGCGGATATCCTCATTTCTTAGTCTATCACCCAGAGAAACCCCGAGCATAGCACACTGAGTGACCTTGAGCTTCACCTTTTTTTACCACTAAGGTGGCAATCAGGCATACGGTCTGCCTGATGGTAAACAGTCACCGTAGCCTATAGTACATTTGTAACACCAGGGATATCACTCATGCGTTGCCCATCCCTCTAAAAACCCCTACACGAGTTTCTTAAAGAACCTCGGATGGGAGCTCATTCCACAGCTTGAGAGTTCTCTGAAGAAAACTTCTCTGGAACCACACAGTACGCGACCATTGCAGTTCCAGCGTGTGAGGGTGAACTTTTTTTTATATATAACATCAGGAGGCATACAAGCATACGGTCCACCTGATGTAAAGCAGTTACCGTAGCCTATTAACACTTGTAATACATTAAGTTTTACTCGCGCGATGCCTCCTCTGCTGCTAACACAGCAACTCCTTAGGATCTTACTGGTAACCTCACTCACACGCAGGAACACAACAACCCTGTAGGGAGTTGTTATTTGGCTGCGGTTTTTCTGTGAGGTGGAGGTACTTCCCCAGACTTTGATGCGCCCTCCCTCTCTTAAAACATCCAGACCAAGATAAAACAAACATGTTCATGCACACAACTGTTTGTCTTGTGTGGGAATCGAATCCACGAGCGTTGGTATCATAATCACATTATTAATGCTAATTTGGAATGACCACACAACAAAGTTATTGACAAGAAAGTTGTGTCTTTATAAGTTGACTTTATATAATATGAATTGAAGCAACAAATAAAAACTGAACTTGGCTCAGCTAACAAATTAAGCTCCACTGCCGTGCTGCATATTATATCTTAACATTATTATGAACCAATAGTTCATTACAGATTTAGCACAGAATAACTAATTGTACAAAGTATTTTCAAGGCTATAAATGCGACTGCGTAAGAAGTTACGATATTATTGAAGAGTTTCTCATATTTGTAATTAATTATCACTTGTTCGGCGGTGATGGAAAACATCGTGAGGAAACCCGCACGTCCAAGAAATTATATTTCGAAAGACCCATGACCTTACCTAAGAAAGGTCTGGCTTTCACTCCGGATTGTGAGGGTCTAAGGCCAATCTCAGAAATCAGCATCTTCTATAAAGGTTTAGATAGCAGACTCGGCCCATCCTAATGGCTTAGGAAACGGAATATCGCTAACAAAATGAAAAGAATGTCGAAGTTTTTAGCTAATGTATATCCTACAGATGGATTTAAATATATTTACATAACATTAACGTATGCCTTTCGAAGCTTTTAGAAATAATCCTCTTCTTAGCGTTATCCCGTTTCCTAACCCACTAGGATTGGCAGGGGGTCCCGCTATCTAACTCTAGAAGAATTTTGGCAAAGATACTGATTTTTACATGGAGCGACTGTCAGACCTCTGCAATAAAGAAAGAAAACCAGATCATTCTTAGGTAAGGTCACGCGTCTTCCGAAATATAATTTCTTGGACGTGTGGATTTCCTCACGAAGTTTTCCTTCACCGCCGAACAAGTGATAATTACATATATGTACATAAATTCGAAAACACGAGTTTAGTGGTACACGCCAGGATTTGAACCGGGGACCTGTTGTTCACTAGCTAGCCAAGCTTAGCTTTTAGTAATAATATGCTACACTTATTCCGGCTCTAACTTCTGTAATAGTTTTTAAAGCATAATGTAATAAAAAGACGTACTTATATATCTATGATATTTACCTTAAACCTAAGAGAACCGAATGGCGGCTTCGCATAAGGAATGCCCTGGAAACTGAAGAAGGCCTTCCCTGACGGACTGGCGACCACCTTCCCTTGGAGCTCGCCCTGCTCCACCCTCACGATAGGCGCTTCACTCATTCTACCTCCACTGGAAACGAAAAAAGAAATGTTGATTACACGTTCTCCTATGTATATGTACCTTAATATTATTTTTCCTATTTAATATCTGTTGACATTGACGTATTATTAATTACATGTTTATTGAGTATACTATCTATACTAATGTATAAAGCGGCTCCAGGAACAATATACCCATGAACAGGCCTCGGCACGGATTGAAATGAGACCCACCGTGAATGTGTAGAATATCATTGGGCTATTTCAATATTTGGATTGATTATTGATACTGGGCTTTTACAGAAGACAGGTGGACGTCTGCTCTATCATAATCGCCTAAATATCTCAAGTAATTCCAGCCTACTGACCAATGGGAGAATATTTCAGCCGATGAATGACGCGATGTTGATCTGTGAACTAGCCAATAAGAGCTGCGCGTTCTACTTTACCCCCCGGCCCGTAGCGGTGATTTTATTTACCATGCAAAATCGCATCAATGAATCTCCATAGTCTATTTCTTCTTTCACGATTAGTCATCCTTGATTCTTGGCGAGCGCACTACCTTGCCACTAAATTGGCATCAATCAATGATATCGTATTCAAGAGAGAGCGGTCAAGATAAAGAAACAACTTACGCTACACATATTTGTCCCATGAAAACAGGGACTTTATAAAACATACCTATTATCGAACTAATCGATTAGAATTACAACACTTAATAAAGATACAGCAATCGATTACCGACTAAAGAGGCTCAGTTTACACATATAGTAAATTCTTTAGATTGGGTAAGTGATTACATCTACAGTGGATTTAATAAATGTAGAAGATAATACTAAGTACGTTTTTTCCTTGACAACAATGACAAATACATCAATATAATTGTCAATGATATTATCTATTTATTATCTAGATATACTACTAAGGTAGTATATGTAACCAAAAATAAATCGAATTGTTTATTACTACGAGTGATTGTCGTAGAACATTTATATATACTAATGAAGATAAGAAGAGAGGAAATAAAGGTAATACTAGCGATCCGCCCGGGTTTCGCACGGGGGTTCCGATCGCTTCCAAACTTCGCAGGATTATAATCTCAGCTAATCTGAAAATTCCCTAAAAATGGGTATAGCAGAGAGACAAGTAGAATAAATGCGGTTGAGGTGCGAGCATTGCGTAAAATTTATAACGTAACGCTTGCTAACCGCGTTCGTTATGATGGTTGCATATTAGAAAAAAACTTCATCGAGCAAATTTCAAAAGAATAACAAATGAAATAACAAAATTTAAAAGACCAAATGTTTTATTTAGCAAAATTTTATAATCCATAAGTGTCATCAAATGAACGACTGACTAAAAGTAAAAAAGATGTAAATATAAAGTGCCAAATCATTCCCAGTCAAATTTCATAATCGCAAATGTTTTGTTTACCTTCCTCGTTCGTTAGGTTACCTTGCGACCGAAACACGAGCGAGCAAGCGAAGCAAGCGAGCGAACTCAAATTTAGGGCAATCCTTTTGACCTTTGAACGATTTGGCTAATAGTGTAATAGATAATTTAAACGTTGATATTCCAGACTGTGGTCAGTTGAACTTTAGATCAAAAGATCATGGTTATTTTAAAATTTGTTGATTTCTTCGTTGTTCTTTTGAAATTTGCTCGATGAAGTTTTGATTTTCTAATATGCAACCGTTATGATGATGTAAGAAAGAGTTGGTATGAAAAAGAGTGTCGGGGTTAAGTTAAGAAAAGCGTGATACGATGGTTCAGACATATAGAAAGAATGAAACATATATACAATGCGAAAGAGCGAGGAGTAGGAACCGAGGAAGACCAAGACTCAACCATGATTAAATCGGTCCCGTATATCAGAATGTGATGTCAGAAGCCCTAGGAATCGGCGAGTGTGCATGAAAATAGCTATAAATGTTAAAAAAGCGAGTGAGATATGTAAGGACAGCGTTTTATGGCAATCTCTGTCTGCCTTCCCCGCAAGGGTTCTCGCGTGAATACATATTAGGTACATATCTTAAAAAATTCCATACACACAATTATGTACAATAAAGAAGTAGATAAATGTTTCAAGATACGTCACGTCGTCGAATTGACAAACTTACTAACTGACACGACTTATTACACATCATGAGACACTTAATTTTACATTGTAAACATCATTTTTATGATTATGTACAACAAAGCACTTAGACAGAAATGAAATATAAAGCATATTTCTGCAATAAGTTCGTGTCGTCTTGGCGCTCCGCACTACCATGCACAAAGATGATTGAAATATATAATGAAATATAGGCCTGAAACCCTAAAATAACAAATTATTGGTTATTCATAGGACCTATTGTCACACCGGTTTAGCAGATAAGTTTAGTTAGTAAATTATATAA
Organism: Pyralis farinalis; assembly: GCA_947507595.1. Taxonomy (NCBI): domain Eukaryota; kingdom Metazoa; phylum Arthropoda; class Insecta; order Lepidoptera; family Pyralidae; genus Pyralis; species Pyralis farinalis. The sequence goes on from OX382263.1 coordinate 9,586,273, forward strand.
TCAGATAAAAATTTATAACCATTTTTTTTTTTTTAATTTACATACCTATTGTCAGGGAAAATCCAAATAACACTACTTACTATGATAAACTTAGTTCAAGCACTAAATTTTTCTAGCGCTATCTTTAGTCGTGATAACGATATGATAAAATTATCTTAAGGTACAGTCACTGGCATATTTATCTATTAAATCAAACCGAGGATTCCTATTTTCTTATAACTTTTGCCTAATTAGAACATTTCGTGAATTGAAATTGTTCACGAAATGTTCCAATTGTGAAATTGCCAACGGTTATTTTATACAAAGCCGGGAGGCATACAAGTATACGGACACACAGGAAATAATATATGGAGAACAGATGAACCGATTTTGGGAATGAGCTGCCATGCGTCTTGCGTCCCATTTCAGCTAAATATTGTTTGTTTCACATTTTTAACGTGTATGTGTGAATAGTTACGAGTATGTAACTAAGATTGAGATTTTCATAGATTGTGTGTTATTATTGACCGCTACAACAAATAACAAAAATAAAATAAAGTAAACTAAAGGAATTATAGGTGCCACGCAAAAACATTTGCGATTAGACGATGTTACGGAACAATTCGTGTGACTCCTATTCGCTCTTGCCCGGCTTTTGTATTATTATGTGGCAGGCAGAGACTAGACTATGGAACGCCCCAGGTGTTCCGATCCAAACCTCTTTCGCCTCTTCCACACTTATCAATCTATACATGCATGCTTTTCAGTTTAGAGAGCTTTTGATTTTGTCCTTTAGCACTTAGTTTAGCATATCTTCTATTTGATTCTTATGTGTGCATCTAGGGCGGACCCTGCCAATATCTCAACTGACTTTTCTCGATATACTTCTTTCGTAACTCATTTGTCATTCACTCTTTTTAAATGTCTAAACCATCTCAGCATATTTTTCATTCCTCAACTCCACACATACTCCTCAGTGCTCTCATTTCAACAGCGTTGACCTTATCTTCATGCTTCCTATGCCATACCCATGATTCAATGTTGGCATTCATATTTATTATATGGTAATATTAAACAAATATTTATGTTAGTGTTTAAGCAGAGTTTGTCTGAAAAAGAGTGTCGGTGTCAAAAAAAGAAGAATGCTTCGTTGGTTAGATGTAAAAAGATGTAAAAATGTAAAAAGAAAGATTAACGAAACAGATATACCTACAACGCGAAAGTAGGATGTGCCGAGGAAGGCCAATACTTTTATTTCTTACTTTATCAACCGATTTAACTCCACATATACTCCTCAGCGCTCTACGTGAGAAAAAAATCTTCTTCCACTACCTAAGCCTAAGGTTTTGGCGTAGATACAGATTTTTACATAGAGCGACTGCCGTCAGACATACACAACCCAGAGGGAAAACCAGATTATTCTTAGGTAAGGTCACACGTCTTTCGAAGTATATTTTCTTTGACTTGCGAGTTTCCTCACGATGTTTTCCTTCACCGCCGAGCAAGTGATAATTACAAATATGTACATAAATGCGAAAGCTCGAATTTAGTGGTACATGCCAGGATTCGAACAGGGAACCTGTTGGTCAGTAGGCCAGTTCTTTATCCACTAGCTAGGCATACACTGCTCTACATCGTGTGCACGTGTGATAAAATATATTAAGTATATGTGGGTGAGTGTACTTACAGTGTACGTGACAGTTTCGTAAGATGTGTGATACATTACTATGCTATCTTATAGATATCGATACACCAAACATAATATATAATATATCTATATAAGAGGTGATAATTTATTATAAAAGTTGCATTAGAAAAGTTATAGAATCCGCTTATTATTATTTTTTATACCACTAAGGCGGTAAATCAAGCATATCATAGCATATAACCTTATAAGCATATAAGGCCTGCCTGATGGTAAACAGTCATCGTAGCCTATGGACATTTGCAACACCAGTCACACATGCGTTGCCGACGCTAATATTTTTAAGTTATTATATTAACATTAAGGTCATTCCGCCCAAATCAAAAATGATTTCAAAGAGTAGATTTTTTTTTATACAACCTAGGGAGGCATACAAGCATACGGCTCATCTGGTATAAAGCGGTCACCGTAGACTATAAACGCTTGCATTAAGCATCACTCGAGCGATGCCACCTCTGCTACTAACACAGCAACTCCATGGGAGCTTACTAGTGACCACACTCACACGCGGGAACATAACAATCCCATAGGGGGTTGTTATTTGGCTGCGGTTATCTGTGATGTTGATGTGATTCGATGCGCCCTACCTCTAACATCCAGACCAAGACAAACAGAAATGTTCATGCACAAAAATGTTTGCCCTGTGTGGGAATCGAACCCACGAACTTGGTGTCAAAGTAACGTGACAGCACGTTTCGCCTCTGCGCCACCGAGCTTGTCATAAGTCATACTATGTTGACCAAGCTACAGAAAAAAATTTGGGATATAAGCAAAATCTTTGACACCTTAATGAATCATATAGGACTCCAAATCGAAAACTTTGATTTTGATTTAATGATCAATTCCAATCATCTTTTCTACATTCCAGAAATTCAATGACACACTATATTTTACGCATAAACTTATCGATACCAAAAAGCATCATATCAATTTGTCATAGAGTGATTCACATTGAGTCATCGCAACAACTCACGAATAAATAATGTAAAATACTTAACCGCATAAAAGATAACCAGTTGAGAATGCGCAAGCTTGCATTGCCTGAGGAATCCCTGGCTCGTCAATTATATAACATTGTTTTTTAATTTGTCGGCCATTTTGACCATGTTCCTTATGAGATAGAAACGGTGTTCATGAACATTTTTATGCTGAATCCGAATCTGAAGTCAAAATTCGAATATTCGAAATAACGCAAACACAGACAAACACACAGATTTCATATAGGAACGGTGTTCCTGATAAGCTGAATTAAACAATTTTTAACGGAAGTATCGCGTGTTTTATTTATTTTGTTGAACCTGACGTTTTGAATGCTTTGTAGTGTCCGTGGTCGCAGGAAGTCTTCCTGCGACCACGGATGTTGTTTTTTGGATTGTTTAATTCAATGTATAACAATCGCGAAAACCTAAGACAATACTAAGAAATAAGCTGCTTTTCTCTGAACCATGTTCGAACTGCTGTTCACAGGTACCCAACAACCCTCTAGGGCAGGTATGGGCAACCTTTAACACGTTCGCGGGCCGCGTTTTAAAGTAGTGCATATATATAAGTAGATTCCGTGAGTATATATAAGTAGTGTACTTAATTTTTTATTAATTGGGTTTTTCAAAATGTCTCGCGGGCCGGATCAAACCTTACCCTTACTTCCCCAGACGGGCTGCTTGGATGCGCCCTACCCCTCTTAAAACATCCAGACCAAGACAAACAGACATGTTCATGCACACAATGACTAGGCACAAACTAATACCACCACTTGAATGCGCATGAAGGCACCTCGTGCTAACTAAAACGTTGTGTGCTTATTTCTCCTCGCATATGTTTTAAATTAACAAGTTTTCAAGATATATTAAAATCTTCAAACATACTACCGTTTATGAAGAAAAAGGTTTCATTTTTGTTTGTATGAACGCTTAAAGTCAGACTAAGTAAAAAAAACATTTCAAATATTTATAAAATAACCATTTTTTTGATGTAGGAGCCGAGGAAGACCGAGACTAACCTACCATGGCCAAATTAGTCGTGTTTTATCAAAAGGTGATATTAGGAGCCCCGGAAACCGGCGAGCGTGTAGGAAAAGGAATGTCACAGAAGCGAGTGAAGTATGTAAGGACGCGGTCCTTACATACTTCACTCGCTCTCTGCCTATCCCGCAAGGGACCTGGCGTGAAGTATACATACATATATACATACCATTTTTTCCAATATGTGAGATTCGATCATTACTAAAACTGAAATTTTTAACCTAAATATCTCAGCTATTCGAGATTACTAATCCATTAGGATTGGCTGGGTCCGCTACCTAAGCCTAAGGATTTAGCGAAGACACTGACTTTTACATGGAGCGACTAACGTCAGACCTCCACAACCCAGAGGTAAAACCAGGTCTATATCTTAGTCAAAGTCAAAGTCAAAAGTCAAAATCTTTTTATTCCGTAAAAATGGCTACATTTGTTTGGAATCGTCACAATTTTTTTCCCTACCGTGCAGTTCATGACTAGGTGAGCACTGATAAAAATACTGCCAAAAAACTCAGGCATCCCTCTTTTGGTATCCAAACAAATTTACATAATTTATTAATTACATTATAATTGGATCGACTCAATCCCAGGCATTCTTATCATTAATATAGTCAGATACTTTATAATATGCCCTGCTACACAATTTGGCTTTAATAGTAGTTTTAAACTTGTTTATTGACAATTCTCTTATATTGCTGGGAAGTTTGTTATAGAACCGTATACATTGCCCCATAAAAGAATTACTTATTTTGTGGAGACGGCTTGCATGTAACACAAGATTATGCTTATATCTAGTATTTATGTTATGAGTATCACTCTTTTTACAAAATGAGTCTATGGTATATATATATCTTAGGTTAGGTCACACGTCTTTTGAAAATTAAAAAGAAAAACGAAGAGGCGTGGTTGATTGGTTCGGACATGTAGATGGAACGCAGGAATTACGAAACAGATATACAACGCGATAGTAGAAGAATGTAGGAGCCGAGGAAAACCAAGACTAACCTACCATGACCAAATTGATCGTGTTTTATCAGAAGGTGATGTCATGAGCTCTAGCTTTTCTCATGTACGCACGTTGGATTACGTATGAGAAAACCATGAATGTTAAAGAAGTGAAGTATGTAAAAACCGAGTCATGTGGCGCTCGGTTCTCTCTGCGTACCCCACAATGCATTCGGTGTGAAGTGTGAAGATTATGTGCATATTTGTAATTATCACTTGCTCGGTGATGGAACACATCGTGATAAAACCCGCCCTTCGTAAGAAATTATATTTCGAAAGAAGTGTGACTTCGCCAAATCCTTAGTCTTCGGTAGCGGGAACCCACCAAACCTAAAGAATTATGAATTTACATGCTTTTTTTTTTCTACTTTTTCGACTATAAAACTCGTCAATAGCCCAAAAAAACCAGTTGAGAATGCGCAAGCTTGCATTGCCAGAGGAACACCTGGCTCGTCAATTATATATAACAATTCAAATTTTGTTTTTTTTAATTTGTCGGCCATTTTGATCATGTTCCAAGAGATAGGAACGGTGTTCCTGAACATTCCTATTCTACTTTTTTATGCTGATTCCGAATCGGAAGTCAAAATTCGAATATTCGAAAAAACGCACACACAGACAAACGCACGCATATTCGCATTTCATATAGGAATGGTGTTCCTGAAAATGGTTTGACTAACAAAGGAGAAATGGGTACCATATATAAAAATCTTGAGAAAAAAGGTTTCACTACTCCTTGAAGTTAGACTAAATAGAAAAACCCTATTACAAATATTTATAAAAGATTATTTTCCAATATTCAAGTTCCTATCATTACTGAAACTGCATTTATTTTAAAGATTTTTTATACTGCTTAGGTGGGAAACGAGCGTACTAATTCATCGGGAGGCATACAAGTACTTATATGCTTATATATATACTTGTATGCCTCCCGACGTAGTAAAAAGAAAGTGGAAAAAAACCCGACTACAATATGATAATATCACTGGCTTAACTCGCACGCTTCACTAGTTCGAAAGTAGAAAGGAACTTACCAGAAAGGCATTTTATAATGTACCAAAAAATCCTTGGACGTAGAGTCTAATCTATAAGTCCTAGGTTTGTTCTCGGCCGGCCCTTCCCCCACCTTCCACTCAAAAACATTAATATTCCTCGTCAGGTCCTCGTTCAGAGAGTCCATAAAACACGTCCACACATTTTGCTCTTGTTGAGATTCCACAAACTTGGCAATTTTTTTATTAACAGGCCTCTTGCCCAAGGCCAAAAGCTTGGATTCCCTAGCGAGAAGATATTTTAATGCAATCCTTTTAAATATAATCAACTCTTCCAAACTTTTTGCCATTCAACTACCAAAATTTTAAGATAAATTGGCAACACCGAAGCAGAAAGCTGTGGTTATACTCTGTGGCTATAACCACAGCTTTATCAAGTTCCGTCACTCGCGATTTTGAATTTCGAACTCACTTGTTTTAATGTGCTCTTAAAACGGCAAAGGAATTATGGTAAACAGCCATGTTATCTAGTGGAATTTTAGAGAACAATTACCACTGACTGCACACTTGATGGATGGTGTAAATTGTGCTAATATTGGGAAATTAGTACGTACTATCACGACAAATTTATTGCTACCATTGATTAAATGTAGTTTATACCTTAAGACTAGGAACTAAAGTTTAGAATTGATGAATAAAAAGGTTTTACAATAGCAGTATGTTCAGTTGTTTAAGGATGTGACGTAATTTGTATTGAAATCAATTCAACAGGATGTAGTATGGAAACGTGTATATATTTTTACCACTGACGTGGGAAACCGCCTGACGATAAGCAGCTACCGTATGGATCTAGACCTTGAAAAAAATTCTACACGCGCGAAGAATCTCATTTTCTAATCCATTAGGATAAGTCCAGCAGAAAATTCAATCCAAAAATTAAGAATTATTTTGGAAAACGAGGATTTTTCTGGAGAGAAACTTCTCGGAAAAGCGCGAGATAAATAAACCCATCTATAGACAGGCTGCGGTCTACGGTCGCTTAACCTGTGTGTTCGGTTCATAATTTGGATCAAACTTGTATGATTGCAGTACTTCTCCACTCGGACTGCTTTCTAATTGACAATCATGGCTGTGCTCTACCTCGACGGTCTCCTCCGCTAATCGGCTGCAGGGTGCACCACGTGTGGTGAGCATGACTTGGCACGAGACACTCATTTCATCACTTGCAAAGTTTTTTACTTGAAACTTACTTTTTTATACAACGTCGAATGGCATTCAAGCATACAGCCCACATGTAAAGATGCTTCCGTAGCCGACGATGAGCTTGTAATACAGGAAATAACACAGTAGCAACTGCAACTCCTTAGGAGCTTACCGGTGAACTTAATTACTCGCGGGAACACAATCCTCCAGTGCGTTGTTATTTTGGCTAGGGTTGTTGTGTTCCTGCGATGGAGTGAGTTCACCAGTAAGCTCCTAAGGAGTTGCTATGTCATCAGCGCGTAAGTGATACTCCCTGTATCGTAAGCGTTCATAAGCTACGGTAACCACTTAACATCATCAGGTGTGCCGTATGCTAGCATGCCTCCAAACGTTGTAAAAAATAAACGTTGTTGAGGATAGCTTTTATATAACCTTTTTATACTTTTGCAAACTCTATGTTTTTACACTCTGGTATTATGCTTGCTTTTGTTTTCTACTATCTTATTATTGTGTCATCGTTCGTCTTTTGGTAAGCATTATTATTATAACTCCTATATCCTTAATAAATAGAAAATACTCTGATATCTGGTCTTTACCTATTTATTACATACAGTCCACCTTTCTTTAAAACCCATTCTTTACAAACGTTATAAAAATATACGCCCTACCTCTCTTTGTATATACAGATACTCGTATCTAAACAGATTTTAACTGACTTTTAAGACAGGTATGTAATTTTTATTGACTGCATAAAATTGCATAAACCAATGAGATCTGGTTGTCAGCGATGCAACTTTCGCACTTTCACCCGCGGCGTACAGAAACCTTCACTTTGTGTCAACATACTTTTGGGATTTTGTCCGAGTTAATTAACATTGAGTTATTTGTGAAAGATTGGTTTTAACTGAGTTTTAAAATGACTGTTTTATTTCCACCACATTAAGGAACGAATTAAATAAAACGAATAACCTACGAATAAATAAAAATAACATATTAACGAATACTCTGTGTATAGTCGACTTTTACGTCCTATTTACGCTCTCAAGTACTGCTTTGCTCTGTTGAGCACACCAAGTTTCTTGGACGGTAGTCCTTTTTCCTCCAGGTGATTTTGGTATTGAATGTCAATCAAAAGAACAACATAAGTGATGTATTCTGAAATTGAAGAACCACAGCAAACAGAGTTTTCTTAGCGGTGAACGCGCAAACTTGTGTCTTTATGGGGTTAAATTGGACCAAGTTCAGTCGCCCCCAGTCAGATACTTTTGTCAAAGTACCCTCAATGTCAGACTCAAATTTATCGCGGCTTTCCTCCACAAGCGAAAGAGGGATGTCAGCTCGGCCTGTATAACAAGTGTACCCGATGCTATCGTGCGCACAAAAAATGCCATCAATTGACAACAATTATTGATATGCAGCAGAGACAGCGTCGGAGACAGAACAGAGCCCTGAGGGACGCCAGCATTGCTATCCATACCATCGGAGCAGCCACCATCAACCACGGCTTTCATGCATCTGTTGGATTAGAACCTGGCAACCCATTTACATAAACCCCCGGGCAGCCCGTACGATGGTAACTTCGATAGAAGACCCCGATGCCAGACGCGATCGAATGCCTTCGCCATATCTAGGCTGACTGCCAATGCTTCACCTTGACTCTCAATCGCCGAATTGGTGTGCACACTAGAATCATCGGTCAAGCGATCGTGAACTCTGGTAATTCTGGTAACCTCTCTCACTCGCAAGAACAACAACCCGCTAGGGAGATGTTATTTGGCTGCGGTTTTCTATGAGGTGTGTGTACTTCCCCAAACGGCCTCTTTTGATGCGCCCTGCTTCTTTTAAAAACATCTAGGATCAAGACAGACATGTTCATGCCCAAATGTTTGTCCTGTGTAGGAATCGTTCTCACGATATCGAGCTCGTCAAATTTTGGACGGAATGCAAAATATATTTCCAGACTTGGCCGTGATCACTTCTAGACACTACACATTCTTACATAACATAGGCTTCAATCGCATCATTGTAAACACACAGTATAACGTTGTCACGACACCGCCAATGTGCTAAGAGTTTTAATGATGCTAATGAAAATGTGTACCGGAAATTCAGTGTAAACTAAACTCAACTTTACTGCTACGTGCGAGGGTTTAATTTTAATTGTATTATTGGCTTCTAAAGTCGTAAGCTTTGACTGTAAAGATAACGGCTTCTAACAATTATGTCACACACAAAGTGTGGTGGGAAAGCAGTTACCAGAGCCTATAAACTCTTACAGTATGAAGACTATCACTCGCACATTGCCACCTCAGATGCACCTACACCCTAACACCTAAGGCAGTAATCCCTCAGAAGCTTGTATACTTACTTCCGGTCCACCTGATGTGAAATGTTTACCGTACTCTATGAACGCAATACCGGATTCTAGTCGGGCTGCTGCGATGTGCGCTGCGTCTCTTAAATACACCCAGACCGAAACAAATAGACATGTTCATGCACTCAAGTATGTCTTGTGGGGGAATCGAACCCACGAGTCATGTTAAAGTAACCATTGCCGCCTACTCAACCAACGAGCTCGTAATTTTGGCTTTTAAATTGAAAAGAAAATAAAATATACGTTCTTTTCTCAAACGACACAAAAACAAATCCAACGGTCACAAAATAAACCAGTTGAGAATGCGCAAGCTTGCATTGCCAGAGGAACACCTGGCTCGTCAATTATATAACAATTCATTTTTTTTTAATTTGGCGGCCATTTTGACCATGTTCCTAAAGAGATAGGAGCGGTGTTCCTGAACATTCCTATTCTGAATCCGAATCTGAAGTCAAAATTCGAATATTCGAAAAAAAGCGACAGACAAACGCACGGACAAACGCACGGACAAACGCACAGACAAACATATAGAATTCATGTAGGAACGGTGTTCCTGGAAAGAATTGACAAACTCGGTGGCGGAGGAATTAATAACGTCTTTGACCACCAATGCTCATGGGTTCGATTCACACACAGAGCAAACATTTGTGTGCAAAAACATGTGTGGATGTTTTAAGAGAGGTAGGGTGCATCAAGACAGCCCGTCTGGGGAAGTACCTTCACCTCACAGAAAACCGCAGTCAAATAACTACTTTTTGGAGGGTTGTGTTCATGCGTGTGAGTGAGGTCACCAGTAAGGTCGTAAGGAATTGTTGTTAACAGAGGTGGCATCGCGAGAGTGATACTTAATGTGTTGCAGACATTCCTTGGCTACTTTAACCGCTTTACATCAGAGCCTCCCGACATTGTATATAAGGCGTAAATATATCACTTGAAAAATCAAAATAAATTATTTAACTAAACAAACTTAAATTTAACTTTAATTTTTGGAAGTGTGTAATACTAACTAAAATTTAATAAATAAGATTTTAGTAAATTTTAGTAACAACAGTTCCAGCTCGCATGTCCAAAATTATTAACGACAATTATTGCAAAAGTATGCATATCGTAAACACAATTTTAGTGTTAGTATCAGAAGTACTAGTACAATTTTAATAAATTTTAGTAGCAACAGCAGTTGTAGCTCGCATGATCTAAAATTAGTTTTAGTAAGATCATCATCATCATCCGAGCGTTATTCCTGGTCGCGTCGCTACGCTTTCACTTCGAAGCGCTAAGTAGCGAACTTTGGGCTTCCTACTTTTACTTCTCTACTTCGTGCAGTCTTCGGTATCCCTTATAGAAAGGCCATTAGCACGCATGCCATCCCTCACGACGTCAAGGTGGCATGGCAAGACATTTGTTCCCCACGTAACTTGCCACCACATGACGTGGTCGTAGCGCAGGCGATGCTCTTGTAATTTGTCTACGATGTCAAAGACATGAAGGCTTCAGCGAATGCGGGATTTCTTTGCGCGATCCTTCCACGTCACTCCGCACCAGTTTTTGTAGGAACAATTATTGTAAAAACATACCGTATAATGTAATGTTAATTTTAGTATCAGCATGATAAGTGCTAATACAATTTAAGTTAAATTATGAGTAATATCATTGGCAACTAGCATATAAAATAAGGTTTAGTAACAACATTTATTGCAAGTTAGTATTAGCAACAACATTAGTTAGTTTTAATTGTAAAAATAATTTTAGTGACAACATTTACTCACACACCTAAGATTAGTTTTAGTACCGCATTCGACGAGTATGCATGCATGAACTTGATATCTTAAAATTTAAGTTTTGTATTGTGATAATACATTTTATTCTCGAGCATCGTTAAAGTGTTGCGCAAGCGTGCACGCTGTCGCATTTAGCCCTTATATGTTTTAGTAAAAGCATGCTGCCCAGTGCTGCCAGAAGCACGAATGCTTCACTCACCGAAGATCGTCGAGAAAGTCGTTCGTTGCTTTTATCATTGTGATGTACTTTTTTTACTGGAAAGAAACAATTATTTTAAATTACTTTTTCCATTTTACTAAAGAAATTATTTTAATATTATTCGCACCGATAGTCGAAATTCGATAATAATCATGATTAAAAAAAGTTGGTTGCCTGTAATTTACGTGATAACGTGATAAGAAAACATTCAACAGTTGACAAACAGTGTAGAGATGGCAACATGTCACCCTGGTTTGATATCAAAATTGGTGTCAAACAGGGTCGCATTTTGTCTGCCAGGCTGTTTATTCTGTATCTCGATAGTTGTCTGCAGACAATAAGGTCAACGAATGTAGGATTACGCATGGGTGACCTAGTGGTGAACTGTCTGCTGTATGCAGACGATGCCGTGATATTAGCAGAAACACCATCTGAACTGCAAACACTGGTCACAATAATGAAAGACGATTATATGGAGAAAGGCTTACTATTGAATGCGAAGAAAACAAAGATAATGTAAGGATTACGGTTGATGACGAAATGTTGGAACAAGTGGATGATATTGTATATCTTGGATGCGCTTTCAGCAGGGATGGAAGGTAGCAGATGTGGAAAGACGAGTGAGTGCTGGGCAAAGTGTGAACGGAGCGTTGGGAAAACTTCTTGTCATTAAAAACTTGAGCCAGAAGACACAGCTCGCTATACACAATGCAGTGCTGATCCCAACGCTTACTTATGGAAGCGAGAGCTGGGTATGGCAGAGAAATGCGAGCGTTGCACAAAATTTGTGGCGTAACGCTTGTAGACCGTATTCGTAATGATGATGTTAGAAACAGAGTTGATTTGAAAGAGAGCGTCGGTTTTAAAATAAGAAGAGGTGTGCTCCGTTGGTTCGGACATGTAGAAAGAATGCAGGATGAAAGAATGACGAAGCAGATATACAATGCAAAAGTGGAAAAATGTAGAAGCCGAGGAAGGCTAAGACTTATCTACCATGATCAAATTGGTTGTGTTATATCAGAAGGTGATGTCAGGGCCCTAGAAACCGGCGAGCGAGCATGAGAAGAGCAATTAATGTTAAAGAAGCGAATGCGGTGTGTAAGGATCGAGTCACGTGGCGCTCGGTTCTCTCTGCCTACCCCGCAAGGGATTTAGCGTGAAGTCTAAAGGTAACCGCTAAGTGGTGTTTATCGTCCGTAAAGGTATCCAGAAGATCCACCACCTCCCTCCCTCAATTGATCCGGAGGGTGCCTCCCTCCTGTTGGTGAGTAGGCCCTTCTTATGCGGGTCTTCGTTTACATTGGGCGTAAAAAGACGCGAGACTTAGTCGAATCCGAAATTCTGTTCAGTCTACATGTGTTTGGAAACGTGTTGGGTTAATATAGGGTTGCCAGCATACACTTAAAGTATATATATGATGTTTTTTAACCTAGGCTATAATCAGCTCACTATCGTATATTGTATAAATACAATCTGCACGTAATGCACACTGCTGAAAAATCAACGAGGCTCTGGTTAAACTGAGGTAAATTGCATGAAAAGAGCAAAAATGAATATTTACTACTTGACAGAAAACCACAGTCAAATAACAAGTTCTTGGAGGACTGCTATGAGGGAATGAGGTTATCTGTGAGCTCCTGAAGAGCTGCTGTGTAGCAGCGGAAGAGGCAACGTGCGAGCAATACTTCTTTTATTTCACTCAAAGTCAACGGTAGCCTCTTTACACCAGGCATGCAACATGATTATTCAGTTCGAGATCGAGTTCAGTGCTTTCCCCATCCCAAAAAGTGCCCAACGTGCCTAAGGAAGTTTTCACTTCAATAAAGTCCGCCGCACATGTCGAGCTCAGTGGCGCAGTGGTGAACCGCGCTGTTACGTTATACCAACGCTCGTATGTTCGATTCCCACACAGAACAAACATTTGTGTGCATGAACATGTCTGTTGGGTTCCATTTGCATAAAATTTTAAGGCAATACAACATGGCATATTTTTTTTTATCCCAATAATATTTACGCATAACAGCTTACGCATAATTTTTTAAGCATAATGTCATTAAAACATAATGTTTATAGGCTCTATTCTAATTCTTTAAGTACGTTATTTAGAGAAAAGGTAAGTTTTGTAAATTTGGTATGTGTATGTAAAACATATCGGCATGCATAAGACATGGCTTAGGGGAGGCTCAAGGGCCCGCCGCACCTTGACCTATTGATACACTACATTACACAAATAATATTAGGCTAATAGTCATTATGCCTAGTAACATTATGCGAATTAAAATAAAATAAATTATACGCCAAAACAAATTTGCCCAAAAGAAAATTATATCAACATAAAAGGAATGCCAAAAACAATTATAGAAAGGTATTATTATACCAAAAAAAATATATATGCCAAAGTATATTAGGAAAAAAAGCATTATGCGTAAAGAAAGATAACCTGTCTGTTGATCTGGGGGTTTTTAAGAGAGATAGGGTGCATCAAAGCAGCCCGTCTGGAGAAGTACCTCCACCTAACAGAAAACCGTAGCTAAATAACAACTCCTTAGAGGGTTATTGTGTTCCCGTGTGTGAGAATACCAGTAAACTCCTAAGGAGTTGCTGTGTCAGCAGCGGAGGTTGCATCACCCGAGCGAACTTGATGTATTGCACGCGTTCATAGGCTACGGTAACCACTTTACATCAGTATAAAAAAGTACTTTTTTTATACTACGTTGGGAGGCATACAAGCATACGGCCCACCTGGTGTGAAGCGGGTACCGCAGCCTATTAACGCTTGCGATATATTAATTATCACTCGCGCGATGTCTCCTTTGCTGCTTACACAGCAACTCCTTGGGAGCTTACTGGTGGCAGTCACACGCAGGAACACAACAACCCTCTAGGGAGTTGTTATTTGGCTGCGGTTTTTTGTGAGGTGGAGTGTACTTCGGCGGACGGGCTGCTTGGATGCGCCCTACCTCTCTTAAAACATCCAGACCAATACAAACAGCCATGTTCATGCACACAAATGTTTGCCTTGTGTGGGAATCGAACGCACGAGCGTTGGTGTCAAAGTCGCGTCGTTCACGACTGAGTCACCGAGCTCGTCAAAAGAGTGGCAACCCTACCAATAAATTGATTTTCCCCGCCCTCCGTTCACCTTGAATGAAACCTTACAGATATCGTCCAGACAGGCTTCGACGGTTAATCTGTTCGCACACATAGTAATGAGACGTCGAAATAATTACGTACTAATTCTGTGCCTGCTTAAATCTAATTAACCTTTTTACACGTCAGTTTGAAAGATAGTTTTCTAGAGAAATATTTGTGTGTATGAACTGTCTGGGTGTATTTAAGAGGTAGGACGCATCAAAACAGCCCGTCTGGGGAAGTACCTCCACCTCATAGAAAACCGCAGCCAAATGACAACTCTGGAGGGTTGTTGTGTTCCTGCGTGTGAGTGAGGCTCCTAAGGAGTTGCTGTGTTAGCAGCAGAGGTGGCATGGCTCGAGTGATATTTAATGTATTACAAGCGTTCATAGGCTACGGTAACCGCTTTACATCAGGTGGGCTGTCTGCTTGTATGCTTCCACGTTTCATAAAAAAAAAATTAAACCATCCGTAAACAGGCTGCAGTCAACGCTACTTAACAACTAGAGGCCAGCGGACTACTATTACTAATATGTACTAAGAATGCAAAGTGATAATAGGATGAAACAGATATACAACGCGAAAGAGGAAAGATGTAGGAGAGAGCAGAATTCTCCTTCCGCGACTGATTTGGTCGCGTTAGGTAATGTCAAGAACCCAAGAAACCGACGAACGTACATGAAACGAGCTATGAATGTTAAAGAAACGAGTGAGATGTGCCCTGAGTAGTCTCGACCGATTCATATAACGCACGGTTCTCTCTGTCTAACCCTGCAAGAGATCTAGTATGAAGACATGACTAGATAAATAGATAATATATAATCTGGTGAGTGTCTTCAACGCCAATTTAACATATCGACACCGAGTTTTAATAAATTCATAATGACATACCAAGGAACCGGAAGAGGCGCAAGCAATGACCCCTGCGGTGTGCCAAATACTGGCACGGCGGACAGGTGTTTTTGTGTATGTATGTAGTACAAATAATACTACACACCAGCAAGCATTGAACACACACATTCACCACAGTAGAGAGATACAAACAGTAGGTGAACCAGACTAGAGCGGAATGTTTTCAGGTATTGCATGTATGTCGCAGTGGAATGACGATGTCGGACATTTCATGAAATTCCTAGGGATATACCACGAAATCACGGCAGATGTCGAAAACCCTTTCCTTTTACATATATGACAAAAAACTAACATACTTTCAATGATACATCGTTTCACTGTACAGAATACTTACGGTAAACTGTTAACAAAATCGGACATCATAGAATAAGATACGAATCATGCCTCCGTCTCGCTTCCTCGAGTGTTGACTTGGCGCCAAGCCGGGGAGCCCGTGTGGCTGTGATTAAATCGATTATAATTGTCAAATTATTATAAAAAAATCGAAAGAAAAGATAAGTCGTTATGAACTGCAGGCAGCATCAAAAATCTCGCTCGAGACTCGCATATTACTACGGTTAGTTCCGTAATAATACATAACGTGATGAATATTGGGCTAAACTACGAAATGAAATTGTTTATGTGCACATATGACCAAATTGTTTTATCAGAAGGTTGTGTCAGGAGCCTTGGAAACCGGCGAGCGTGCATGAGAAGAGCAATGAATGTTAACGAAGCGAGTGAGGTGTGTAACGATCGAGTCATGTGGCGCTCGGTTCTCTCTGCCTACCCCGCAAGGGATAGTATTGGCCTACTAAAAGTTGTAATTCCGACTGTCTGAATCAGACTCAATTGTCAAAATTATTTCAACGGAAGTTTACTATCGTGTTCTCGCAGAGTACCATGAATTAACGGGACACGTTGGTCGTAACAAAATACTATTTTGAATTAAGCAATTTTTTTAACGGAAGTATCGCGTGTTGTATTTATTTTGTTGGAGGAAGATCTTCCTGCGACCACGGATGCTGCAAAACATTCGAAACGTCAGGTTCAACAAAATAAGTAAAACACGCAATAATAATACAAAAAAATTTGTATAATTCAAAGCGTAACAATCGCGAAAACCTAAAAAAATACTATTTTCCCTAAAATTTCCTTTATATCAACTACTATTCCGCTGGCTCAGCGACCCGAAGTGTCTTGAACACCGAAACAAGAGAGTTCCACTTTTCCCGATCTTGCGCGATCACTCGCCAGTCGCTAGCTCCAAGCTGGCGTAGATCCTCCTCCAGTACATCTTTCTATCGATACCTTGGTCGACCCACTGGGCGTCGGCCTTCTGGTCGACCCAGGTATGCTTTCTTAATGTATCACTCTTCACTCATTCTCTTCTAACTTTAAGCTACATTTCTCATTTTACTAGGTATTCTGTATAGTGAAACGACGTATCACTATGTCAGTATTTTGTCATATCACTAGATTTTTTTTTAGAAACAATAGAATCGATTATTCTACATCTGCCGTGAATTCGTGGTATCCCTAGGCATTTCGTGAAATCTCTGGCATCCTCATTTCCCTGTGACATATGTATAGATAACTAACTGCACTCCGTGACTTCGTTCGCGCGTGAGATACGGTATCCCGTAGAAACCGCTTTTTCTACTTTCTGTCTTTTTCGTCAGCTTCTAAGAGTCGTGATATGATGCCAACAGCGTCATTTTATCGCACCGCTCGCCAGCGACTGGGAGTTCACCCAGTGGAGTCGCAATGGCTGCGTACTTTGCGGTTCCAGTGAAATTTTCTACCGAGAATTGTTTAGTTGTGGAATGAGACGGCGTTTTTCGTTTTTACGTGAGGTGGAGATACTTTCCCAGATGAGCTGCTTTGATGCTCGCTACCTCGCTTAAAAACATCCAGACCAATACAAACATGTTCATGCACACAAATGTATGTCCTGTGTGGGAATCGAACCCACGAGCGTTGGTACCAAAGTAGCGTTACTAATCACTGCGACACCGAGCCCGTTGAAAGATTGCAGCGAATACATCTATCAGGGCGTATCTAACACAAACATGATAACTGATGATATCACCCGTGAGAAATGACTGTCAACTTGGATACTTAAGTGTAACTAAGTGGATCATCCAAATGGATAAGTAACTGAGCGACCAAGCCAAGCTCGGCTTTTTCAATGTTTATTGTATAAAGCAGCGATGTATCAAAAGGTAGACACGTTATACACCAACATTATTGTATTTTAAAATGGCGCAAGTAGTACTATATCTACGTACAGTTATTTATTATGACACTTCGCTCTAACAAAGAGACAAATGATAGGGCATACCTGTCGTTAGAAAGAGATGTATATACATCATAAATGATTTACGCTTTCTGTAGCGAAGTACGTATAGACGCGACGCGAGAACGCGTCCAACTGAATGCGAGTTGGGCAATTACCTTACTTTCGTATTGCCATTCTAGAGCGTGTACGACGTATCTGTAACTATAAAAACATCTTAGGTATAAACTTTATACCTAAGATGTTTTTATAAACTATATACTATAAAGTCACGTTTTCTCAGGAAAGGCCAGGTCAATCCATTCAACTATTGGCACTTTGAGAAGCAAACTTGAAATAAATATAAATATTTAGTAATGTTAAATGGGAAGGAAAAGGGAAAAGTGAGAGCCCAGTGGACAAGGAGCGGGCCTACTGGTCCCCGGTTTGAATCCTGGCATGTAGCACTAAATTCGTGTATTTGTAATTATCTCTTGCTCGGCGGTGATGAAAAACATCGTGTGAAAACCCGCACGTCTAAGAAATTATATTTTGAAAGATGTGTGACCTAACCTAAGAAAGGTCAGGTTTTCCCTGTGGGTTGTGGAGGTCTGACGGCAGTTACCTCAAAGAAAACCGCAGCCAAATAACAACTCTCCGGAGTTCACAGCTGGGCATAGAAAGCCACTCTCCTCGATCCGAAGCCAACTGCATCCATCGACTGCCTGTCAGCCAATCATTTCGCCTTTGGTCGACTAATGACCAATTCTAGAAATCACAATATAGTCTAAAATTTGTAAAATGTGAAGTTCTGTGAATGACTGATTCTGTAAATTGCCGATTCTAAAATTGACTAATTCTTGAAATGTGCAAATTCTTTAAATGACAGATTCTGTAAACGACTGATTTTAAAAACTGGTATTTCGTCGCATATTTTTCACGTTATTTCCTAGGCATTATGATTGAATTTCATATAAACGGCGAATACATTAAGTCGCTGCATTTAATGGGGAAGCCATTTTTCCCCAGCCAGTTGACTACGAGCAACATGGCAGAGCTACTGCCACTTCAGCTTGCTTATTCTTTGGGCTATGTCAGTTACTTTAGTCCTACTGCGGATATCCTCATTTCTGATTATATCACGCAGCGAAACGCCGAGCAGACTTCCTTGACCTTGACAGGGGGACAACGAAGAGAGTTCGGTCTTTCCTATCGTGGGACGAAATCCCAAAGAACAAGTGTGTTAAAAGAGGCTTCTTCCCGCGCTTTTGACGAGTGACATTGTTGTTATACTTGAAATTTGTACAATTCAGTATAAAATTAGTTTTGTGTGACAATTTTTGAGTATTTTGTAACATAAGTGCTAGTGAAATTATACAGTAACGAAAAAACTCAAATATAACACGTTTATGCACTTTTTGGAAGACGTGAATAAGTTCATCAAGAACACCTTGTAAAAAACACTATCGTTTTACGGGTGGTATTTAAACTGGGTTGATTGGGTCTAGTTTCCCTAACTTTGACACTGGCATAAAGTAGCAACACTATTACCATTTGCCGCATCGTCCAATCTGCATCGCAGACACTTTCACTTTGATCTGAATACTATGATCTCGTTATTATCGATGAATCCACCGGTTTCATTACGGTGTAACGGAATGATCGATTTAAGACTTATGAAGCAATCTTCGTGTGATTAAAGAGAGGTAAGGCGCATCAAAGCAGCCCGTCTGTGGAAGTACCTCCACCTCAAAGAAAACTGCAGAAAATTAACAATTCTCTGGAGGGTTGTTGTGTTTCTGCGTGTGAGTGAGGGAGGTTACCGGTAAGCTGGTAAGAAGCTGTGTTAGCAGCAGAGATGGCATCGCGGGACTGATGTTCAATGCAAACGTGCATAGGCTACGGTAACCGCTTTGTATTAAGTGGGCTGTATGCTCATATTACCACATCAACCCTTACTCATTCCACTGCAGGGATACGGGTCTCCCTTCAACCGAAGGGGTTTTGAGCATACTCCACCACGCTGCACAAATGCAACTTAGCTTAACGATTGTCATCTATCGCCAACAGCCAGGATCGACGGCTTAACGTGCCCTCCGATGCACGGAGAAACTCGAGATAGATAAACCCATCCATAGACAGGCTGCGGTCGACGTTGCTTAACCTGCATGTTCGGCTAGAATGACACGCGCAACGACGCCATCGAGCTCATATGCTCATTGTATAAAAAAACGGGGTGTACCTAGCTATATTGTGGATACGACTGTGAATTTCACTTGACTGCATCTTCGTAACGGTTAAACGGAAGTAAGTTATAAAAATGAAATTACATGATGCAGCGAAACGATCTCCACCGCCGCGCACAATGCGTCACTGTCCTCATTCAACCTAACGAATACTTTGAATCTTTAGCTATAAAGTGGTGTAATTGAATTTTGGGTGTAAACGATAGACTTGCGGCCGCGATTTTCTGTGAAGTGGAGGCACTTTCCCAGACGCCCGTCTGGGAAAGTGCCTCCTACTTAAAAATAACCAGACCAAGACAAACAGACATCTTCATGCACGCAAATGTTTGTCCTGTGGGAATCGAAGCAAATCAATTTGGGACAAAGTAGCACTGCTAGGAACTCCGCCATCGGGCTCCTCGAAACCATCCGAGGTTACATACAATTTAAAGTGGTCACTGTGGCAAGTCCTTTGCCCAAGTGCATACAGACAAAACTACAAGGTTGTCTGTTAGTCATTCACTTTGCATTCGCGACGCGTTAACGCTATTCTAGTCAAGGTTCCCAATGATGAAAAAAATCATTGACCTCTCTTTTGTCATTTTGTTTCGATCCTTATCTTTTTATTCAAAGACTTGTGTGTTGTCTATCGCGATATGAAGTAGCATATCCTCCTCCAAGTCTCGGACTATCTCTAGCCTAAAACTTATTACGATCGGTCCAGGGGGTTACCCGGATAAAGGAACATAAAGGCCGACTTTTTGCCGTGAATACAGTGGGAAGCAATTCGGAAAACTGATGGATAACAAACTTATGTTTGGTGTTGTACTTACATATCCATCGTTTGCATACAAAATTTAATTACACCACTTGATAGCTAAATAATAAAAGGTTTTGCTGAGTGAGGACTGTGACGCATCACGCGCGGCAGGGGGGACAGCGCCGCCATTTTGAGATCTTTTCGATGCATCATATAATTTGTTTTTAGTATGAGTAACTTTCATTTACCAGTTATGAAGAAGTAGTCACGTAAAACCCAGGGTCGTGGCCACGACAAAGGCACACCCCGTTTTATTTGAGAGCTTCAAATTGTCTCTTCAGGAATATGTTTCAATATTAGTTCTTATGTAATAATATTCCCAATCTAATGTGTGGAAGTGAGAGCTGGGTTTGGCAGACAGAGCATGAAAGTAGAATAAACGCGGTCGATGCAGCGTTGCGCATAATCTTTAATGTGGATTGAGATGGTCTGAACGAGAGTATCGGTGTCAAGATATGAAAAGATTTCTTCTACTGCACTGTCTGTATGCAAGCTTTAATAGGCTACGGTAATCGCTTTTATCAGGTGAGCCATTAACCCTTCGAAACCCGTGTGGTCATATATGACCGCGAAATGTATGGGAAAAGGTATATAACGGGTTAGGGCGCATCAAAGCAGCCCATCTGGATAAGTATAAAATAACAATTCTCTGGAGGGCGTGTGAGTGAGGTCACCAGTAAGTTCCTAAACAGTGGCTGCGTTAACAGGTGTGTTAATATGTTACAAGCGTTCATAGGTAACGATAAATGCTGTATAATATGTATTTTTATATAAATAAATCATAAATGTAATGTAAACGCTGTTGATTACAAATAAATAAATAATGTCAGTAGGCATACAAGCATACAGCCCACCTGATGTATAGCGGTATATAGCCATAACCATAGCCAATGAACGCTTGTAATATATCAGTGGAACGTCCGCATCCTTACGTTGCATATAATAACCAGTTGAGAATGTGCAAGCTTGCATTGCTAGAGGAACACCTAGCTCATCAATTATATAACAACTCTAATTATTTTTTTTTATTTGTTGGCCATTTTGACCATGTTCCTTGAGTGGAACGATGTTGCTGAACATTCCTATTCTACTTTTATATGCTGAATCCGAATCTGAAGTCAAAATTCGAATATTCGAAAAAAAGCGACAGACAAACGCACAGACAAACATATAGATTTCATATAGGAACGGTGTTCCTGAATATATTTTACGCCTCTCGCTGTCATACAAAACAAAACTCCGAACCCATTCCTTGTTAAGTCGGTTATGGCCACACTCCTATCTACATGGATTCCGCAGTGAGGTAAAAAGTCATAACTTTCTCGTTATCTCCCGTCAGCTGGAACTGTTTACGTACATTTCGATTCATTGACCGATATATTATCATAATGATGAATGTGTGTATGACTTTTCTGATTGCATGTGAATAATGACTTGATCGCCACCTTTCGAAAACAAGTTATGTTTTCAAAATAGTAACCTTCTTTTTAGGGTTCCGTACCCAAAGGGTAAAACGGACCCTATTACTGAGACTCCGCTGTCCGTCCGTCTGTCACCAGGCTGTATCTCATGAACCGTGATAGTTAGACAGTTGAAATTTTCACAGATGATGTATTTATTTCTGTTGCCGCTATAACAACAAATACTAAAAAACGGAATAAAATAAATATTTAAGGGGGCTCCCATACAACAAACGTGATTTTTTAACTCGTTTTTGCTCAATATTGACAACGGCAACAGGTAGACGCTTGAAATATTCACAGAATATTTAGTTATATATTCACATTAAAAATAAATAATGAAATTAAAATAAAACAAATATTTAAGGGCCTCCCATACAACAAACGTGATTAATTTTGCCGTTCTTATAGATAATGGTACGGAACCCTTTGTGCGCGAGTCCGACTCGCACTTGGCCGGTTTTTCTTTATACTACGTCGGGAGGCACACAAGCATACGGCCGACCTGATGTATAGCGGGTACCGTAGCCTATTAACGCTTGCGGTATATATTATCACTCGCGCGATGCCTCGTCTGCTGCTTACACAGCAACTCCTTAGGAGCTTACTGGTGACCTCACTCACACGCAGGAACACAGCAAAGGGAGTTGTTATTTGGCTGCGGTTTTCTGTGAGGTGGAGGTACTTCCCCAGACGGGCTGCTTCGATGCGCCCTACCTCTCTTGAGGTAGACCGATTGGGGAAGCACCTTCACCTCATGGAAAAACGTCGCCAAAATTCAACTCCATAAAGTTTTGGGGTGTACCTGCGAGTGAGTGAGGTCACCACTAAGCTCCTAAGGAGCTGTTAGCAGTACTGCAAGGGTTCATAGTTTACGGTGGTCGCTTTACATCAGTTAGTTGGTATGTTTGTATGACTAAAAATCCAGACATACAAACAGTTGTGTATGCAACTCATTCAATCTGTATTTGTTCTAATGTTGTTATCCAATAAATGATTACTCATACATTAGCCATACATGTCATACATCACACAATCGTCTTCCTTCGATTGTTTGGAACGCTGGCCGACCTATTGTTGTAGGTCAGAATAACATACTCGTACGAGTGAATATACTCTTTATATGCAAACCGGATGGCAAATAAGCACGCAGCTCTTCATTATCGAGGGTCGCGGATTCGGTTTTCACACAGGACTAACATTCAAGAGAGGCAGGGCGCATTAAAGCAGACCGTCTGGGGAAGTACCTCCAGCACACAGAAGACCGCAGCTAAATAACAACTCCCTAGGAGTCATCGTGTTCCTGCGTGTGAGTGAAGTCACCAGTGAGCTCCTAAGGGGTTGCTGTGTTAACAGCAGAGTATAATGTATTTACAAGCGTTCATAGGCTACGGTAACCGCTTAAAATCAGATGGCCCGTATGATTGTATAACTCCCGACGATAATTTATTTCGTGCTCAAAGAAATTATAATGAGACATTTTGAAGAACGCATATTTCCGAAGTAATATCTATCTATCTATAACTTCACGCCAGATCCCTTACGGAGTAGGCAGGTAGAACCGAGCGCTACGTGACTCGATCCTTACATACCTCACTCGCTTCATTAACATTCATTGCTCTTCTCGTGCACTCTCGCCGGTTTCTACGGCTCCTGACATCACCTTCTGATAGAACACGACCAATTTGATCATAGTAGGTAAGTACCATAATTTATTAAAAAAAAATACACACTCGTTTAAACCATATGCATGTTCCGTATTAAACTGGAGTCCATCGTTTTATCCATCCAAGCACATTTTCCTCATGATTATCACCAGGGGTTGGCTATAAATAGACTTGTATATACATAAGCCGACATTGTAAAATCGATGGACCGCCGCCACGTTTCAGGGACCCACGACACAGCGACCGCTTTATTCACTCTCCGGTTTAAATACTTAATAAGGGGTGGCATTTATAAACATGGCGGCCTGGTGACCAACAGGTCCTCGGTTGGAATATTTCTTTTTAGGGTTCCGTACCCAAAGGGTAAAACGGAACCCTATTACTGAGGCTCCGCTGTCCGTCCGTCCGTCCGTCCGTCTGTCACCAGGCTGTATCTCATGAACCGTGATAGTTAGACAGTTAAAATTTTCACAGATGATGTATTTCTGTTGCCGCTATAACAACAAATACTAAAAAATAGAATAAAATACATATTTAAGGGGGCTCCCATACAACAAACGTGATTTTTTTGCTCGATATTGATAACGGCAACAGGTAGACCCTTGAAATATTCACAGAATATTTAGTTATATATTCACTTTAAGAATAAATAATGAAATTAAAATAAAACAAATATTTAAGGGGGGCTCCCATACAACAAACGTGATTTTTATGCCGTTTTTATAGATAATGGTACGGAACCCTTCGTGCGCGAGTCCGACTCGCACTTGGCCAATTTTTTTTATACAACGCATACAAGCATACGGTTACCTTTGCCTATGAACGCTTGTAATATATTAAGTATCACTCGCGCGATTCCACCTACGCTGCATACACAGCAGCTCATTAGGAGCTTGCTCATGACCTCACTCACACGCAGGAACGCGACAACTCTCTAGGGAGTTGTTATTTGGTGGCGGTTTTCTGCGAGGTGGAGGTACTTCCCCGGACGGACTGCTCTGATGTGAGGAGCGTGCATTAGAAGAACTATGAATGTTAAAGAAGCGAGTGAAATATGTAAGGACCGGGTGTTACGGCGGTCGGTTCTCTCTGCCTGCGCCGTAAGGGACCTGGCGTGATATACATACAAACAACAACAATCACAAAGGCTGTACCGCCTCTTGTATTC
Organism: Pyralis farinalis; assembly: GCA_947507595.1. Lineage (NCBI taxonomy): Eukaryota > Metazoa > Arthropoda > Insecta > Lepidoptera > Pyralidae > Pyralis > Pyralis farinalis. The sequence continues at coordinate 9,611,167 of OX382263.1, forward strand.
CTCAAAGTCGCCCCACTTTCCCTGGGGTGATCACCTCCGATGAAGCCAAAGACTTCCCGGCTAAAGGCAATCCCAGTAAGTCTGGTTTATTTTTGACGAGCTGGGTAGTTCAGTGGCTAGTAACGCTGCTTTGATACCAACGCTCGTGAAATCGATTCCCACACAGAACAGACATTTTTGTGCATGAATATGTGTTTGCCTTAGTCTGGGTGTTTTTAAGAGAGGGCGCATCGAAGCTGCCCCACTGGGAAAGACACCTCACAGAAAACACCAACCAAATAACAACTACCTGGAGGGTTGTTGTGTTTCTACTAGTGATTGAGGTAAGCTCCTAAGGAGTAACTGTGTGTGTGATAGTGATACTTAATGTGTTTTGAAAACCGCAGCCAAATAAAAACTCCCTATAGGGTTGTTGTGTTCCTACGTGTGAGTGAGGTCACCAGTAAGCTCCCAAGGGAGTTGCTGTATAAGCAGCAGAGGAGGCATCGCGCGAGTGATAATGAATATATCTCAAGCGTTAATAGGCTACGGTACCCGCTTTACATCAGGTGCGCCGTATGCTTGTATGCCTCCCGACGTAGTATAAAAAAATAAAAATAAAAAATGTGTCGTAACCATTCATACACTACGGTATCCGTTTTACATCAGGCCCGCGGGATCCGCTACCTATAAGGCTCAGGTTTTGACGAAGGTTTGACTGATGGAGCAACAGCCGTCAGACCTCCACGGCCCAGAGGGTATGTAGTCAAAGTCAAAGTCAAAGTCAAAGTCAAAGTCAAAGTCAAAATCTTTTTATTCCGTAAAAATGGCTACATTTGTTTGGAATCGTCACAATTTTTTTCCCTACCGTGCAGTTCATGACTAGGTGAGCACTGATAAAAATACTGCCAAAAAACTCAGGCATCCCTCTTTTGGTATCCAAACAAATTTACATAATTTATTAATTACATTATAATTGGATCGACTCAATCCCAGGCATTTTTATCATTAATATAGTCAGATACTTTATAATATGCCCTGCTACACAATTTGGCTTTAATAGTAGTTTTAAACTTGTTTATTGACAATTCTCTTATATTGCTGGGAAGTTTGTTATAGAACCGTATACATTGCCCCATAAAAGAATTACTTATTTTGTGGAGACGGCTTGCATGTAACACAAGATTATGCTTATATCTAGTATTTATGTTATGAGTATCGCTCTTTTTACAAAATGAGTCTATGTTTTTATGGACATACAAAAGATTTTCATAGATATATTGCGATGCGACTGTTAGAATATTTATTTCTTTGAATTTTTCTCTAAGGCTCTCACGGGGACCAAGTTTGTAGATAGCTCTTATGGCTCTCTTTTGCAATAAAAAGATGGTGTTAATGTCCGCGGAGTTACCCCAAACGTAATCGGAGTGTAAACACACGTAATCGGAGACAAAGGTTGATTTTACACCCACTTAAGTAAAATAATCTCACTCGTAAATATCCATTAGCCTTAATTGAGAAAATCATTTACGGAGTATGCGATAACGATGAAGCATAATGACTCAAAAACGCACCCACCAAATTCGTCTCCCCCCTCCCCACTTCGTCAAGATAAGACTCCGCTTGACTCAAGCTGGACAGTATCCATTTCAAATAGTCTTGGCCACCAATGGACGAAATAAGGAGAGAGCCATTTACGAAAATTCAGGTACATCCTAGGAAGCAATCGTGAAATAATTATAAATATATAATGTCAAATGGAATACGATAACAATACACTTTATTGCACCAAAAGAAAAATACATAAAAAAAAACGAGTGCATCTCGGGACCACCGACAGAAGTGATGATAACTTAAACTAATCTACATATAATTAAAGCTGCCGTATGCGTGAGAGAAAGGGATAACGTAACGCGTTACGTAACAATGCGGTTTACCCTGCCATAAGAAATTATCACTTCAAAAAACAACAATAAAAAAAGTATCAGTACAACGGCGGTCTTACCGCGATGCGATCTCTTCCAGACAACCTTAGGGTAGAGGAGAAGTGAAGAAACAACTCAAAGAAACTAAAATATTATATAAATAGACATAACTAAAAACATAAATATATATAATATACATAAATATAAACATACACACAAATTACGTGCGGGACAAATGTCTAGCCATGCCGCCTCCACCTGGCCGCGGTGGAAGATGTAGGCCTGAGGAATGTTGGGCTGACGTCGTAAGGGATGACTGCGTGCCGATGATCTCACAGTTAGCGGTGCCAAAGACCCCGCGAAGTGGACAGTTAAAACTGGGAAAGCGGATCCCGGGCTCCGAAGGGAAAGCGTAAGACGCAACCGGTAATGACGCTCAGATGATGATGGAATCTAACATGATTAACATTCCTCATAATGAATGTGGACAAGTCTCTCAAACTTTTTGTCAATACATTATTTTCAGTTTAGAATACTTAGTTATTATAATTAACTAAAAAAAAAATAGTTTTGTCATATTGAGACGGCAACAAAATATTGAATCGGCCACACGACGACAGATCATTGGTGGGAATGATAAAGATACGCAATCTGTCTTCGGCTCAACATTGAAAAGTTTCGATGGCCATCTTTACCAGCTCTATTTAACTAAACAAATGATACTTCGGAATGTGAATTATCGATATTTTTTTTTTGTTTGTTATAAATACCGAAATCGTTATAAGTGTGCCTATGATTTTTGAGGAGTTTGTGGGTGCCAAACAAATTCGTCATAAAATAAGCATATTTGATTTTTTTATTGACCACACTTCTTTTCAACGTTATCCCGTTGCCTTGTCCATGGAGATGGGGGAGGTCCGCTACCAAAGGATTTGGCGAAGACACTGATTTTGACATGGAGAGACTGCCGCCAGAGCTTTCTTGGAGTAGGCCAGACGACTTTAGAAATACAGTTTCTTGTACGTGCGGGTGTACTCACGATGTTATTCCTTCGCCGCCGAGCAAGTGATAATTACAATTATGTACGTAAATGCGTAAACACGAATTTAGTGACAGGATTCGAACCTTGCGTACTCCATATTTCAATACAATTTCAGTAGGATAAAGTTATGTCACAGTATTTGAGTGATGTGTTTCACCATTTCAAACACCAGGATTCGAACAAAGAGCAGTCTATCAATAGATGTTTCTTTACCCACTGAGCTCAAACTTAAGCACAGCTTTTTTTTCATCCAGCGTCGGGAGGCATTCGAGCATACGGCCCACCCGATGTAAAGAGGTTATCATAGCCTATAAACGTTTGTAAAATATTAAGTATCGCCCGCGTTATACCACTTCTGCTGCTAACACGGCAACTCCTTAGGATCTTACTTGTGACCTCACTAACACGCAGGAACACGACAACCCTCTAGGGAGTTGTTGTTTGTGGAGGTACTTCCCTAGACGGGCTGCTTTGATGCGCCCTACCTCTTACCCATTGTATTTTTTTAAAGCTACGAGTAACTCACTATATCTTAAGACCATTGAGAGCAGTGACAGCCCAGTGGTTAAAGATGCGGCCTATTGATCTACTAGTCCCCGTTCGAGTCCTGACGGGAGCATGTTACCACTAAGCAAGCAGAGCATTGTTTAAGAAGAGTATTTTAGACTTTCTGACTGAGTAATGTGAGCTCAATGGTATCTGCAATTTGATTTAGTCTGCTTTGTGTGATTCCGACACTAAAGTTCCTACTTACATATTTTTATAATAATTTCTGTAGTGGGTAAACTGACTCACACAACTGCTTATTAAAGTAAAATGAGGATAATGGTGCTGATTGTGCAACCACTCAAATATTAGTGTAAAGTTATTAAGTAATCTTCAGTACAATTGTTTGTTATCCTAAATAAAATAAAATAAACTCGTGTTTTCGGATTTATATACATATTTATCACTTGCTCGGCGGTGAAGGAAAACATGGTGAGGAAACCCACACGTCCAGGAAACTATATTTGGATGGTTTACTAATGAATTAGGAAATGGGATAACTTTAAAAAGATATTCGACCATTGAGGAGTAATGTAAAAACTATGCGATGAATAAATTACATAAAAAAAACTGCAAGCCGCGCGACATTCGCGTGATGGGTGATAAGAGCCAACATAAACTAACAAAGCTAGTGTAAACTGTTTCAAGGATATTACTAATTGTTCGTTAAGCCGCGTACATATTCACTTACGTGAGAGACAGGTAACTCACTTAAACACCTTCAGGATAAGTGTTTACAATGCGTTTGTGTGCATGAACATGTCTGTTTGTCTTGGTCTGGGAGATAGGGCGCAAAGCAGCGCGTCTGCGGGAGTACCTCCACCTCACAGAAAACCGCAGACAAATAACAACTACCTAGACGGTTGTGTTCCCGCGTGTGATAGTTAATTTTTTACAAGCGTTCATAGGCTACGGGAACCGCTTTACATCAGGTGGGCCGTATTCTTGTATGCCTTCCTAAGGTGTATAAAAAGAAATACGTTTACGGAGAAGTATACTCGCCTTCTTGATAAGGATAAGTTTGATCGTCGAACTACTGATTTTTTTTATTTCCTTGTTCGATCGTCGAACTAATGAGATTTTTTTATTTCCTTGTTTGATCGTCGAACTACTGAGATTTTTTATTTCCTTGTTCGATCGTCGAACTACTGTATTTTTTTATTTCCTTGTTCGATCGTCGAACTAATGAGATTTTTTATTTCCTTGTTCGATCGTCGAACTACTGTATTTTTTTATTTCCTTGTTCGATCGTCGAACTAATGAGATTTTTTTATTTCCTTGTTTGATCGTCGAACTACTGAGATTTTTTATTTCCTTGTTCGATCGTCGAACTACTGTATTTTTTTATTTCCTTGTTCGATCGTCGAACTAATGAGATTTTTTTATTTCCTTGTTTGATCGTCGAACTACTGAGATTTTTTATTTCCTTGTTCGATCGTCGAACTACTGTATTTTTTTATTTCCTTGTTCGATCGTCTAACTACTGAGATTTTTTTATTTTCTTGTTGGATCGTCGATCTACCGAGATTTTTTTATCTCAATTGTTCGACCGTCAAACTTATTTTAATCGAGATACAAAAAGCAATAATAAATAAAAAGAATACATAATTATGTTTGTACACACATCCTTAATCAAATACATAATTGAAAAAATATTTTTCTGTCGTGCTTATCTCAACAAGCTTAACCAGAAACAAAAAAATCCTTATATGTGTTATATAAATGATTACTAGTTAACTTCCAGCATCTTTTAACATTGCATTAAATAACCGATTAAGTGCGAGATCGACTCAAGCACCAACGGTTCCGTATTGTCCTAAAATAGATTCTTTTTCTTCCTATCGTTATCCCGTTTCCTAATCCATTAGGATAGGCGGGGTCCGCTACCTAAGCCTAAGGATTTGACAAAGATACTAATTTTGTAATGAAGAGACTGGTGTTAGACCTCCACAACCACCACGACCAAGCTCGGTGGCGCAGTGGTCAGAGACGCTGCTTTGGCACCAGCGCTCCCACACAGTACAAACATTTGTGTGCGTGAACATGTCTGATTGTCTTCTACTGGGTGTTTTTAAAAAACAGCCCGTCTGGAGAAGTGCCCCCACCGCACAGAAAACCCCCAGCCAAGTTACAACTTTATGGAGGGTTGTTGTGTTCCTGCTTGTGAGTGAGATCACCAGAAAGCTAGTAGTATGAGGTTGCTGTGTTAGCAGCAGATGTGCCATCGCGCGAGTGATACTTAATGTATTGCAAACATTAATAGGCTACGGCAACTACTTTACATCGTAATTATGGGCCGTACAGCTTGTATGCCTCCCGAGATTGTATAAAAAACACAGGAGGGAAAACCAGACCTTTCTTAGGTTAGGTCACACATCTTCGAATTACAATATCCAATTATTGGAATACTCTGTAATTTTTGTAAATTATATATATTTTACACATATTATATTACAATACATGATATGTAATATATTATGTGTAAAACTATATATTTTCAGGAACACCGTTCCTATATGAATTCTATATGTTTGTCTGTGCGTTGTCTGTCGCTTTTTTTTTCGAATATTCGAATTTTGACTTCAGATTCGGATTCAGCATAAAAAAGTAGAATAGGAATGTTCAGGTACACTGTTCCTATCTCTTAAGGAACATGGTCAAAATGGCCGACAAATATAAAAATTTTGAATTGTTATATAACTGACGAGCCAGGTGTTCCTCTGACAATGCAAGCTTGAGGATTCTCAACTGGTTTAAATTATGTTTTGGACAGATATGTTACAACTATTTATATATATATAGGTACTAGCTGTGCCCGCGACTTCGTCCGCGTGGAATTTAACAAAAAAGTTATTGTTCAGTTCGCAGAGTTAACGATAACTTATTAATAAGCAGAGTAAAATAGCGAACAGCAAAATAATAATAGATATGTGTTACTTCGTCCGCGCGGAATAGTTATTTTTTTTTATTATTTATTTATATAAATAAAAATAAATAAAAAAATAAAATAAATAAAAAAATAAAATAAAAGCAGCCTAATTTACTCCTTATTACATCAGCTATCTGCCAGTGAAAGTCCCGTCAAAATTGGTCCAGCCGTTTCGGAGATTAACCGGAACAAACAGACAGACAAAAATTGTAAAATATTCATTTTGGTATATGTACCGTATATATACATCCATATGCATCTAGTAAAAAGCCGTTATTTTAATATTACAGACACTCCAATTTTATTTATCTGTACAGATATTCTTTTATATATTCCCGATTTTGTGGTCAACAGTTATCTGAATCGCCTCCCTCAGTGGAAGCAAATCTCAACACGTAGTCACGACAAAACTCAGGTTTTATTAAGGATCCCTAAATAGAGCAGTGATAATCTAGTGGAAAAAGAACCTGCCTGTTAACCGACAGATCCCCGGTTGGAATCCAGGTGTGGGCATGTACCGCTCAATCATGTTTTCAGATTATTGTACACAATTGTAATTATCACTAACTCGGCGTTCAAGAAAAACATCGTGAGGAAACCCGCACGTCGAAGAATATTTCGATCTGATTTTCCCTGGGAATTGAGGTTTGTTAGTTGATCCATGTAAAAATCAGTACCTTCGACAAATCCTTAGTCTCAGGTAACGTACCCCGCCAATCCACTATGATTCCGTAGAGGTTTTATTCTAGGTTATTTAAGCTATTCAACATCACGGTATGTCGGAGGAAAAAGAAATAAATAAAAAGCAGTCCCGGCGGGATACTAATATACGCGCGGGGGAAATAGCTGGCTGCAGCTACGAGATAAATGATAAATTGAATAAATTTAGGGTTCCGTGGAGGTTTTAATATAAGGTTATTTAAGCTATTCCACATCACGGTATGTCCCTTAGAAGCCGAGGAAAAAGAAAGAAATAAAAAGCAGTTACGGCGGGATATTGGGATACGCGCGAGGGAAATAGCTGGCTGCAGCTACGAGTTAAATGATAAATTGAATAAATATAGGGTTCCGTACAGGTTTTAATATTGGGTTATTTAAGCTATTCAACAGCACGGTACGAAGAAGAAAAATAGAAGCCGAGGTAAAAGAAAGAAATAAAAGCAGTTCCTGCGGGATACTGGGATACGCGCGACCAAAGCCGCTGGGTGCAGCTGCAAGATGAATAATAAATTGAATAAATTTAGGGTTCTGTAGATGTATTAATATTATCGATACGATTAATATTGTGATATTATAAACATTTGCGTGATGCCACCTCTACTACTAACACAGCAACTCACAGACACAGACTGATATCATATTACTCTGGTTATTTAGACTACTTTTGAATTTTTAATACTGAGGATACTTGAGTCTTCTATGCCTTGTATTTCTAGACATTAGCGCGTTCATACAAAAAATATCTTAGAGTTTATTATATTAGTATAAATGAATTTATTCGTCAATTAGTGTAATAATAAGTGCTTCTAACGAGATTAGTTTCCATTCTTTTTTTTTATTATCTTCACAATATGTCGATTTTAAAAAATGTTTACAGAAAACGAATGTATAATATTAATTGATGCTTCGAAAAGTAAGTTCGATTTGGCCACGTTACGAAACGTGGTACTTAAACTAAAAGTCGAAAACATAAAACAAAGCAACCACTGGGAAACCAGTTTAACAAAAATCTCACGATTTTGCAGGGTGCACGGGCCGGCCGGGCCGCGCCGGCGGCATAGCAACTTTTTTCTACACAATTCAATGCACTATATATACTACTTCAATAGTTAAATACAAACAATTTAACAGGAAATAAATTCTCACTCACCTGTTAACTATTCGATGACACACAGATAAAATCCGTAATTTATATCAATAAAACAGGTGTTTATAATGTATTAAGAGCGCCGCACTCGTGACCCGATGGGCCAAAGAGAATTTATATAGTTTATTTTCCTACGTGAAACGAACGAAGGCGAACAGACACAATGAAAGTACCATAGAGCATAGACATTAGACTGTCACTAAATGTCAAAAAGTATGTAGCATATCCAAATATATCAGAAAAGAACACAGTGTAGCCAACTTATAAAACGCAATGACAAGTAACACAACATACAAAAAATATCAATATTAATTACGTCGTTCGCACTATTAACGTAAAAGAAATAATTATACACAGTACCTACTAGGCTTCTGAGATATATCAAGAATGTATTCCAAAAAATGTATATCAAAAATGTAGTTAACTATAAAAAAAATTGTTTACATAAACTTTAGCGGTTAGACCCAATTTTCAATGTTGTGGGATTCTACTCGTACTACCCGAAATAAATTTTATTATTAAGTATATGCATTTTTTCAGTACCAAATTCAAAATTTGTCATTTTTAATAAAAACAATGGAATTATTGTTGCCTAGAGTTACACTTTGTGCACGCTATGCATAGAAGAAAGTTACCATATCAGGGGACTTTAATATTAATGACACTTGTAATAAAACTGACATTAAAAAAAAATACTATTTTAAAATATAATGTGACATTGACTATATACGAACCAACTAGAATAACTTTAAATTCACAAACATACTCACAAACTTAAAAACACATAATTTAAGAGTAGAACATATAAACCTGTCAAACCACTCTACGTACGTGATAGTAATATCTTGTAGCCAAGGCTTTGGAGAAAGATGTAGGTACATACAACCGTATTTTTGTACTACCATCCGCAGTTGAGTGTCGCCGAGGTTTATGCACGAACTAATGTGAAAATGGCCTATGAAACTTTTATTACATTGTATAAAATGTTATTTAATCTTTGTTTTCCACTAATAAGAATTAAAATTACATATAAAAGGAAACAAACTGGAAAACCAAGGGAATACGTTATGCTAGTAAAAACAAACCAGCCATTTACCACCAAAATTTTAAAAAAACGCCTCTCTCATTTCATACTATAAAAAATACTGTAAAATGTTAAAATCAATACATCTCTTCAATATTAGTGTTGCCAAACAAAAATGTAATATAAAATATATAAATCAAAGCTCAAATAAAAGTAAAGCCACGTGGAATTTTATAAAAAGTCAATCAACGCCTTTGAATAATATTAAAGCAACCGTGGAAACCTTGATTGTAGATAATGTTCAGATACAGGATCTAATACAAATAGCCGAATCGTTCAGTACTCACATCATTAACGATAATTGCCAACAATCGAACATTTACAATTACAAACCAAACACTAAAATTACCTGCAATACCATATTTCGTTAAACAACTAGTACAGTTAGGCTACAAAAAAATGTTATGAATTTAAAAAATAAAAAGCGTTGTGAATATAATGAAATACCAATGCAGGTAATTAAACATTATTTATAATACATTAGTGAGGCTCTTGTCTACATTCTAAAGCTAATGGGAGAAACTAGTAATTTCCCTGAGGTTTTACAAATCTCTAAAGTCAAGACATAAACAGCCGTATCTTTTGATTGTGTAAACTTAGAAGTTTGATTTTATTACTGATCAAAGAAATTGCAGACTTTAGTATTTGATATTAATTTCGGCTTGATAGCTCCACCCGTCCCTGAGAAAATATTGACAGACGGACAGGCAGACGGACAATAAAGTGATCCTATAAGGGTTCCTTTTCGTGAACGCTAAAACGGTTAAATGTGTAAAGTAACGTAAATGATTACAGATTAAAATCATAATTACCATCATTTTCTAAGCTGTATGTAAAGATAATATACGAGGGTCATTTAAAAAGTTCTTAGCCTAACATACTTAATGAAACCACACGATTTTGAGTTTATTTTTATTTTTTAACATACTCTCCTCCGAGCTCAAAACACTTTTTCCATCGACCCGGTAAGGCTTCGACCGACCGTTTTAAAAAAATCTTCGTCTAACTCCTCAAAATAAGCGTCCACGGCGGCTATGACCTATTTGTAAAAAAATGTTTACCACCTTTGCCTTTGTTTTGATTTCTTCAGCTTTGGGAACAGATAAAAGTCGGACGGTGCTAAATCCGTAATACTCTCCTCCGAGCTCAAAACACTTTTTCCATCGACCCGGTAAGGCTTCGACCGACCGTTTTAAAAAAATCTTCGTCTAACTCCTCAAAATAAGCGTCCACGGCGGCTATGACCTATTTGTAAAAAAATGTTTACCACCTTTGCCTTTGTTTTGATTTCTTCAGCTTTGGGAACAGATAAAAGTCGGACGGTGCTAAATCCGGTGAATATGGGGGATGAGGTAACAATTCGAAGCCACATTGATGGATTTCTGCCATGGATTGCACAGAGGTGTGAACGCGCGCATTGTCCTGATGAAACAAGACTTTCTTCTCAATAAATCTGGACGTTTTTCTTTGATTTCTTCTCTCAAACGACGCAACAGGTTGCAATAGTAATCGGAGTTTATTGTTTCACCCTTTTTTAAATAATCCACGAGAATTATACCCTTTGCATCCCAAAAAACGGATGCCATGACTTTGCCCGCCGATAAAACCACCTTTGCCTTCTTTAGGGTGGGCGATCCTGCTCTTTTCCATTGTTTCGACTGTTCTTTTGTCTCGGGTGTTTTGTGGTGAACCCAGATTTCGTCCATGGTTATAAATCTTTCAACAAATTCTATTGGGTCAGCTTCATATAACTCTAAACAGTCGCGAGAAGTTGTGAGTCGGTTGCGTTTTTGTTCCACTGAAAGCAGTCGCGGTACCCACCGCGCAGACACCTTAGAGAATCCAAGTTCAGTAGTAATTATATGATGTGTTCGCTCAGATGATCGCGGAGATAGCTAAGACTGTAGGCATCTACAGTCTTAGCTATCTCCTCGACAGTCTATCTTCGATCAGATAAAATTAAATCACAGATTTTTTCTTTGTTTTGATCAGTGGAAGCAGTCGAAGGCCGGCCACTACGGGCTCATCTTGAATGGTCTCACGACCACGTTTAAACTCTGCCGCCCAGTTTTTAACAGTCGCATATGAAGGAGCGGACTCGCCTAAAGTAGCAGACATGTCTTCATGTATGTGTCCTTTCAAATTCAGGTATTTTATCACTGCACGATGTTCAATTTTATCCATTTTCAAAAATAGCTCTGACTTGACTTACGGTATCACGTGTAAACGAACAATGAGTTACTGTGAATAAACTAAACTGTGCATACTTGTTGCTAAATAATGTAACTACAAAATGAGGGTAGTTATAAAAAAAACCAATGACTTTAACCATGTTATGCTAAGAACTTTTCAAATGACCCTCGTATATCAGACTGATCGATTATTAGAATTCAAATTGCCTCCTGAGCAACAGTTTGGAGTTTGAGAGAAAAAAACCACTAGCTCAGCAATATTCAAAGTATTAAAACAAATATGGGAAGCCATTAATGTAAAAACACCTTGCATTGTACTATTTTTTGGACATCTCTAAAGCTTTTGATAATTATTTGTTAATCGTATTATGTTATAAAAGCAGTTAGACGCCCATCTTGGTATTCGAGGTATATCACAAAAACTAATCGAATCGTAACTGAAAATTAGGGAGCAGTTTACAGCTATTAACAAATATATTAAAAGCAAAAAACAGTAGAAGAGGTTAGATCTAAATGAGTCAAAACTTGATGTCATACAGAGTGGTTTTCTCTGTCCGCTCCTTTTCTTCATTTATATAAATGAACTACCTACCAAGAGTAATCAAACATCTATGCTTCATGTTTGCAGATGACGCATAGATGTTTGATTACTCTTGGTAGCTGCTCTAAAATAAAAATAAGACATTTAAAATTTACATTTATAAAATATTAAAGAGCAAGTAAAAAGCAAATCAAAACAAACATCGTCCAACCGAGGGTGTAAACATGTTTGCAAGCACCGAAGTAGCTATAACTACTTACTATAAATCACTAGCATAGTATAGCTAGCAGCTAAGTCTTGTTTGTCATCTTAAACTCAAAACAAAACGATAATTTCGATAATAGATTATTGTCTAATTTAAGATATAAATTATTGATGAGTCCATGACGAGCTAAGAACAAGTAAACAATAGAATGCAACTGAATCACTGTTTAAAATCTTTATGTCAGGCCCCTTGCGGCGTAGGCAGAGAGAACCGAGTGATTATTACAACAGAAGAGGGACGGACACCTGCATTATTATTTATTTTTATTCACGGGTATTATCCCGGTCATTTAATAGGCGTGCGCGGGGAATTGGATCCAACGCGTAGAGGCCCTTTTAAGAAGATTCATGTTATGTTGTACACCTGCCGAGACCCGCTCCTAAAAATATCGATAGATCCATATATCTATGAGCAGGTCACGGCAGGTATTGGGACTATTGCGAATGTGTAGGAAATGATTAGTCTATTGTAATGAGGTCTGGAGGGATTATTGGTACTGGATTATTGCAGAAGAGGGACGGACACCTGCCATAACTATCATATCTGACTGTTATTTTTGGCAGGCGGTGGCTCGCCACTCACTAGATGGACCCCCGAAATGCCAGAGAAAGTCGGCCGGGGGTAACACCGGTGTGAGTGACTCAGGGGTGTCGAGAGGTGTGCTGCGCTTTCTCCAAAGTTACTCGCGGCGTTATGCCCTTTAACACTTCCACCCCTGGAGTGTATCACCTGCTAGAGCAATATACTCTATCGACTCCTCTCTGGACGGCCAATGAAGGCAAGCCAGAGCTGAGAGTCCTGCGGGCCTTCTTGGATTTCCACTCCGACCGACGAAGACACGCCGGAGACGAAGGCCCTGATCGACTCTCTGGAGCACTCGGGTACCCGTGGTGTCGTTACGCACCAACAGTTAATATCTCAATTAATTAATTTAATAATTAATTTATTAATTTTATTATTAACGTTACCTTACCTACAATGTTGGCTCATTTGCATCAAATCAATAAGACCTCACGCTGCACGAGAAACCGTTGTAACTGTACAGGAGCTGCAGTTAGAAACCATACGTCATCCTCCGTACTCGCCTGACCTTGCTCCAAGTCATTACCATTTTTTTTTTCGTGATTTGGACAATTTTCTACGTGGTAAAAAATTTCTTCCCAGGAGGCAGTACAAAATGCTTTCACACACTTGTTACGTTTGTAGAATCTTGATCCCTATAGTTCTATTGCGAAGGCATAAATAAACTTTCGGTTAGATTGTTACGCATCCCTAATACATGGAAGTTGCTGACAAGGCCACGACCGTTCCGGCTACTTCGCCGAGTTACGACACCCTGCAGCTGCATTGAATGATGAAACGCCGATGCAGCATTTTCATTGTGATCGCCGTGCGACAATTTATTTCATTCCGTTTCCCAACTTTGGTTCGGTCTCACATAATTTTATACTTTTAATATAAGTTGTAATTTTAATTATTTTATTAAATAAGTTAAAACAATTTTGTTTTTTTTTGAGACCTCGGGCGTCCACCCGCGTTATTGGCGCAGTCTTAAAGGATAGTCATAGCAGTACGCGGCGCGAAAGGACTCACGCATCGAATCCTGTCGGCTCCGCATAGCCGCTGTGTGACGTTATCGAACTTACGTGAAAGTGACGGGAGGAAGCCGAGGTGATCCAGACTTCGATTGTCAAAAATACCAAAATTATGCTGTAAGTACCTTGAATCTTTCAAGTATTTGCTAACCCCTATTTCTATTAGGATTATCCTTAACATATTTCCTTTCTATATAATTTTATATATGTGTAGTTATAAAATTATAAAAATTACAGTGTCGCTATAATATTTTTTAGTGTGTATGTCAAATGCCCGGTTCTAAAATTTTTCATCCTCGCGAATCTAGAAGTAGTAGTCGTGATAGGAAAAGTGCAAATAAGTTAGACGAGCGTAGAGATATTAGCGGTATAATGTCTGACAGTGAAATTGATACTATTTATAAATCACTTAGATTATTGCCCGAGTTTGATGGAAACCCATATATTCTGACACGGTTTCTCAACCTGTGCGACCGATTAGTAGTTACGCATTTTAATACAGCGCCCGGACATGAGTTAGCGAACTTAGCACTCATCAACGGCATATTAAATAAAGTTACAGGACCAGCAGCTAGGCTTATTAACTCTAGTGGCATACCCGAAAATTGGAGTAGCATACGCACCGCCCTAATTAATAACTTCGCGGATCATCGTGACGAAACAGCCCTCTATAATGATTTATCACTACAGAGTCAAGGCTCTAGCAGCCCCCAAGAATTTTACGAGCGTTGTCAAAGTTTATTTAGCACAATTATGACTTATGTTAATTTACACGAAACTGTTGAGACCACCGTTGAAGCTAAGCGAAAGTTATATCAGAAGCTTACTTTGCAATGTTATTTACGTGGCCTTAAGGACCCATTAGGATCTAGGATTCGTTGCATGCGACCCGAAAGCATGGAAAAAGCGTTAGAGTTTGTACAGGATGAACTTAATACCCTTTATTTGCAGCAACGCAATATAAGCGGCCCTAGTAAGAGTGATTGGCAACCCCAACAACCTAGACCATTTAACTTACCACTAAATAATTTTTCTATGCCCAAGCCTATCGGCAGTCAAGGTTTTCAGATACCGAGGCAACAGAATAATTTATTTAACGTACCCGGTACGTCACGTCAGTTTCTACCCCCTCAACCCTCTCAAGGTTGGAAGCCTAATCCAGCACCCCAATTTATTGGCCCTAGCCGTACCCAACAAATGTTCCGCGCTCCACCACCGAACTATAGCCCACAGAGTAACGCGTTCCGATTAAATGCAAAACCGCAACAACAGCCGCCCAATTTTAATAGGTTCTCGCGTCCTACACCTATGAGTGGCGTCAGTCATTTTGTTACCAAGCCTTTACCACCATCAGGACATGACTGGCGTAAATTCGGAAATCCGCCGCCTTCAAATTACTTTAAGACCCGTGAGATGAATTTTAATGAGTTTGACCAGGGATATGATACTTATTATGATTATGACTATGATAATGACTATTATGACCATGTGTACTGTGATTATGAATATCAGCCCGAGTATTACCTCCCTAGTAATTATGAACCCCATAATCATACTGAAAGTGTTATAGTAGAAGAAATCGGCCAAGTTCCAATCCCTGAAAATAATGAAAATTTTCAGAAGGACCCCAAGTCCGAAAGGCCAAAATAGAATTAAATCTACAGACGCAAAGGCGACTTGTATATGTTCAGATTAATAATCCCCCGCTTAAATTCCTCGTTGATACCGGTGCCAACCAATCTTTCATAAGCCCACAAGCAGTAGAAAAATACTTCCGCCATATCCCACTGAAATATGACCCCTTCGAGGTAACCAACGTTCATGCAACAAGTAAAAATTATTTTTCTATCACACTGCCATGTTTTTCAGAATTTAACGAAGAAGGTGACATTACGCTATTCGTTTACAAGTTTCATAACTTCTTCGATGGCCTCATAGGGCTCGATTTGTTAAATAGTTGGGAGTCTAACATTGATCTAAAAAATAATATTCTGATTACAAGAAACTCATTTGTTCCTATTAAAATGCACGACTCATGTAATGTCAACCTCTATGAGGATATTATCCCGGCACAATCTTCAAAGTTAGTTAGGCTACCTATTAACACTACAGATGGTGAAGTTTTAGTACCTAACCAAATGATGTGTGGCTGCCATATTTCTGACTGCTTGACGGAAGTAAAGGATAATCGCGGATGGGTCGAAGTTACTAACCCTACACCTAATGACTTAATATTCTCCATGGACCACCCTGTATCCGCGCAAATGTTCAATATCGAGTTTGAACGTAGTTATTGCACTGATTTGTCAGACCGCGCTAGACAAATTTTACCTAAACTCCGTACTGAACATTTAAACCCAGAAGAGCTAGCTAATTTAAGAACGTTATGTGAGCGTTACGCAGATGTGTTCTATATTGAAGGTGAAGCTTTAACCTTTACCAACAAGATAAAACACAGCATTAAGACTACGGATGAAGCTCCTGTGTATACTAAAAGCTACAGATACCCGTATGTGCATAGACAGGAAGTTAAAGATCAGATTGGTAAAATGCTAGAACAGAATATTATACGTCCATCTGATTCTGCATGGAGCTCTCCTATTTGGGTTGTCCCCAAAAAAGCCGACGCTTCAGGCAAAACCAAATGGCGCTTAGTAATTGACTTCAGAAAGGTTAACGAGAAAACGATTGATGACAAATATCCTATCCCTAACATCACAGATGTACTAGACAAGTTAGGCAAGTGCCAGTACTTCACTACGCTAGATTTAGCGAGTGGATTTTATCAGGTAGAGATGAACCCCCAGGATATACATAAAACCGCATTTAATGTGGAAAATGGGCATTATGAGTTTTTAAGGATGCCCATGGGTTTAAAGAATTCTCCATCAACTTTTCAAAGGGTTATGGATAACGTACTTAAAGACCTTCAAAATGATGTTTGCCTGGTATATCTGGACGATATAATAGTGTATAGCACATCCCTTCAGGAACACATGGTAAATTTAGAAAGAGTATTTAAAAGACTTCGAGATTCTAACTTCAAAATTCAGCTAGACAAATCTGAATTTCTGAAGCTGGAAACCGACTTCCTTGGGCATGTGATTAGTGCTGAAGGTGTAAAACCTAACCCTGAGAAGATTAAAGCTATTTCTAAATATCCTATACCTAAGACCCCCACTGAAATCAAACGTTTTCTCGGATTACTAGGGTATTACAGGAAGTTCATCCCTGATTTTGCGCGCTTGACTAAGCCCCTAACTCAGTGTCTTAAGAAGGGTAGTAAAATTACACTAAACCAAAACTATATTAATTGTTTCGAACATTGTAAGACTCTTTTAATTAATGACCCTATCCTACAGTACCCTGACTTTAATAAAGAGTTTTTGCTGACTACTGATGCCTCAAATGTCGCAATAGGTGCTATTTTATCCCAAGGTCCAGTTGGTTCCGACAAACCAATTGCATACGCATCAAGAACTCTGAACTCTAGCGAACTTAATTATAGCACTATTGAAAAAGAATTACTGGCTATCGTTTGGGCGACAAAGTATTTCAGACCTTATTTGTTTGGCCGAAAATTCAAAATTATAACGGACCATAAACCCTTACAATGGGTAATGAATTTAAAAGAGCCTAATTCGAGACTCACAAGATGGCGCTTAAAATTGAGCGAATACGACTATACCGTCATATATAAGCAAGGAAAAAATAATACAAATGCAGACGCTTTATCCCGCGTGGAGATTAATAACGAGATAGCCGATTCAATCGCAGTAAATATATCCGAGAAAGACCCTCTTGATGATTCTAGAACCTTAACAGTACCGGAAGGTGCAGATGATTCTGGAACCATCACGGCTCATACAGACGCCGAAGATCCCATCTTGGAGGTCCCGATTACAGATGACCCCTTAAATAAGTTTGCTAGACAAATAGTCTTGACCGTTGTCGGCGATATTAAAGGCAGGACAGTCGCTACGAAACCATTCGATACCCATTCGAGATTTTCAATCCAAGTTTCACAATCTAGCCTTCAGGACGACGTTGTTAACGCGATACGTGAATACGTGCACCCTAAAATTAAGACTGGTCTATTAATTAACCCGCCTACAGCTATGTACTCAATAATACCAATTATTCAGCGTACCTTCAAAAATTCAGCCATGAGTCTTATATTAGTTAAAAGGGAGTCAGAAAATGTGCGAGAATACCTTAAACAGCAAGATATCATTAGTAAATATCATGATGGTAAGACCAATCATCGAGGTATAAACGAATGCTATCTAGCGTTATCTCACAAGTACTATTGGCCTAAAATGCGTGAACACATTACCAAATTCATAAATGATTGCACAATATGCGGACAGGCGAAGTACGACCGCAACCCTGTGAAACAGCAGTTTTGCGTAGTTCCGCCTGCCAGTAAGCCTTTTGAACTAGTTCATATAGATCTTTTGACTATTCAAGGCGAAAAATTCTTGACCATAGTAGACGCATTTTCTAAATATGCTCAAGCCTATTACTTGCGAGATGGCACTGCAGTAAGCGTTGTTCAAGCATTACTCATATATTCTACTCACCACGGTTTACCTACAACCTTAGTTTCCGATAATGGGCCAGAGTTCACAAACCTACTAATGTCAGAATTTGTGAAACTTCACAATATTCAACATCATAGGATTGCACCCCATGCCCCTAACGAAAATAGAATTGTTGAACGGTTCCATTCAACCATCCTAGAGCACCTCCGTATTCTGAAACTTCAACATAAGACTGAGTCAACTATTAATCTAATACCATATGCCCTTCTGGCTTACAACCATTCCATACACAGCTTCACAAAATGTAAGCCCCTAGATGTAATCACAGGGCACTATGACCCTCGTGATCCCATTAATATAGATTTGACGGCTCACTTGCTACAGCAGTACATTACAGAACATAAAAATAGGATGAACATAGTATATAACCTTATACACGATGCTGGTGTCTCATCTCGTACTGAATTAACTAATAGACTAAATAAGCACCGTGAGAAAGAATCTGAGTATTCCCCGGAGCAGCAAATTTTTATAAAGAACCCCTTAGCCTCTCGACAGAAATTAGCACCACGTTACACTCATGACAAAGTTATGGCTAACCTTCCTATCCATATTTATACACGGAAAAAATCCGGTCCCATAGCAAAATCTAGGCTGAAGAAGGTACCAAAGAGTGCAAATTTGTTACAGGAACCTCCTGATGCTCCAATTCCTCCTGCAGACGGCCCTCATGCAGGAGATAACCCTTGAGAATCTCGGAGACGGCCCTGGTATACTCCCCTTTAAATTAGGTCCTACTAAGTTAATATCCCATTATCACTCCTTCATTCAGAGTATTAATCTTCAAGAATTGCAAGATAAAGTTTATTCAGTTAACAATCAACTAGCTAGCATAAGCCCAGAACTTAACAATAAGACTTCTTCACTATTTGGACCCCATATTAACTATCTGAGAAGTAAGCTTCAAAGTGTGTCTGAACAGTTAGAGTCATTTGAAACGAATCGCGTTAAAAGAGGACTCATTGATGGACTAGGATCCGTAGTGAAAAGTATAACTGGCAATCTGGACTACACCGATGCCCTACGTTATGATCAGGCTATTAAGTCATTACAGGAGAACGAGAATAAAATAGCTACAGAATATAACAGTCATATCAGTCTAACTAAAGAGTGGATGGCTCGTTATGCAAAAATAATAGATAAGGTAGTAGATAACCAGAATAGAATAAGAGAACTATTATCTAGGATTAATCAGTCAGATCCCAATAGAGAGACAGATTTAATTAAATATGCTCACCTAGCTCAAACGTTTCTTATCTTAGGAGATAACGTCGATTATATTTCCCAAGAGTTAGATAGATTACAGAACATTCTAGCTTTTATAAGAGCGAAAACAATGCATCATTCTATTCTAAATCTAAATTCATTACGTACACTCATAACTAAATTACAGAACTTATATGGCATTGATAGAATAATAAACGTAGATTTAAGAGAATATTATAATATAATTAAAGTAGGTTCATATTATTCTAATAATGAAATTATGATAGTATATAAATTTCCAGTTGTCCTTACCCAAATATATGATTTATATAAATTATCTATAATCCCCAATAATAACTCTGAAATCCTAACGCCGCCTTCCCCATTCCTAGCAATATACGAGAAAGACTTCAGGTACATAGAGGCTGAATGCCCGAAGACCCAAAAATGGTATCTCTGTGACGAGATCTCCAGCGTGCACAGCCAGTCATCACCAGATTGCATCCAGCAACTCATCACCACTCAGAAGAGGACAGAGGTCTGCAAACCAGTCAAGATCTCACTACAAAAGCCAGCTTTTGAAGAACTAGACGATAGGCATTTTACCATCAGCCTTCCATATCCAACCAAAGTTCACTTATCTTGTGGACAAGATCTATATAAGGAACTTCATGGCAGTTATCTCGCCGTTATCCCGCATAACTGTTACCTCGCAACTCCAGAGTTCACAATTCTTAACTCTAACAACCACATGAAGGGACAAGTTCTGAAGATTATCGACATCCCTAAAGACATCATACCTACCGTACAACCACCTTCTTTATTCAAGTTAAACTCCATAAACCTTGACGAGCTATATGCAGTCAGCACGAAAGTCTCTATGCAACATCCTATAGACATCAAGACGAATACTGACTACAGTCTATACCATACGACGATACCAACTTACACCGTACTATTCAGTGCAACTGCCCTCACTGTTGCCCTGATGTATCGAAAATATCGCTCGAATAAAGCGAAGACAATGGTTGACTCGAACCAACCAGAAATGCACGAGATGGATACTATTGCAACGACTACCAGAATAGATCCTGAGCAGCATCCAGCTCCATTTTTGACGAAAGTCTTCAATAGTCGCTGTTCTACGGGGGGAGGTGTTACGCATCCCTAATACATGGAAGTTGCTGACAAGGCCACGACCGTTCCGGCTACTTCGCCGAGTTACGACACCCTGCAGCTGCATTGAATGATGAAACGCCGATGCAGCATTTTCATTGTGATCGCCGTGCGACAATTTATTTCATTCCGTTTCCCAACTTCGGTTCGGTCTCACATAATTTTATACTTTTAATATAAGTTGTAATTTTAATTATTTTATTAAATAAGTTAAAACAATTTTGTTTTTTTTTGAGACCTCGGGCGTCCACCCGCGTTATTAGATGGCAGCAATGTATAGATAATAAGGGTAAATATTTTTTATTAAATAAATACGTGTATATAAATGTATAAATCGCCAATTTCATACTTTAACATATAATATTTACCTCTCGACGTGACTGTACTATTGCTATTTTTGACAAAACGTGATATTGTAGGTTCATTGTTCGAATGTTTCGAATGCGGATTGTATAAATAAGTATTTCAAAAGTTGTTTCATTTGTTTTCCTAGGCTAATTGCTAAAGCAATAACAGGACAAAATATATTGGAAATCTATGTTGTTGCATATTTTTTTTTTTTGGTTCATTTTATTGTTGTTGCAGAATGTCGGTCAGAGACTTGTTACTAAGGACCAGCCTCGTAGGATCATTCCCCTCTGTCATGGTACAAGATATTGTGATCCATTGCGCGCATAAATACTTCGTGCGTAATCGATTCTCTAACAGTTTTGTAATCGTTATCGCTCAGGTAACATCATAAAGTGTTACACTAAAAATTCCAAACTGTGCAGTAATTACATGTAAAAAAAGGTCGAACACTTCTAGTTTGCAAAAATATTGAGTTACCTTTCATATGCAAGTATCATTTTATTTGCATTCCTATAAAAGAAATTAAAATGGTGTGTATAATAATGTCACCCTGGTTTGATGTCAGAATTGGTGTCAAACAGGGTTGCATGCTATCTGCTAGGCTGTTTATACTGTATCTCGATGGTTGTCTGCAGAGAATAAGGTCAACGAATGTGGGATTACGCATGGGTGACCTAGTGGTGAACTGTCTGCTGTATGCAAACGATGCCGTGCTATTAGCAGATACACCATCTGAACTGCAAACACTGGTCACAACGATGAAAGACGAATGTATGGAGAAAGGCTTACTACTGAATGCGAAGAAAACAAAGATTTGGTATTTGAGAGAATGGTATTTGAAAGAGAAGAATCCAGAACTAATGTAAGGATTACGATTGATGATGAAGTGTTGGAACAAGTGGATGAGTTTGTATATCTTGGATGCTCTTTCAGCAGGAATGGAAGGTACACCGCAGATGTGGAAAGACGAGTGAGTGCTGGGAATAGTGTGAATGGAGCGTTGGGAAAACTTCTTGGCAGTAAAATCCTGAGCCAGAAGGCACAACTCGCTATACACAATGCAGTGTTGGTCCCAACGCTAACCTATGGAAGCGAGAGCTGGGTATGGCAGAAAGAGCATGAAAGTAGAATAAACGCGGTCGAAATGCGAGCGCTGCGCAAAATTTGTGGCGTAAGGCTTGTAGACCATATTCGCAATGATGATGTTAGAAACAGAGTTGGTCTGAAAGAGAGCGTCGGTGTTAAAATAAGAAGAGGCATGCTCCGATGGTTCGGACATGTAGAAAGAATGCAAGATGAAAGAATGACGAAGCAGATATACAATGCAAAAGTGAAAGGATGTAGGAGCCGGGGAAGGCCAAGACTTACCTACCGTGACCAAATTGGTCGTGTTCTATTAGAAGGTGATGTCAGGAGCCCTAGAAACCGGCGAGCGTGCATGAGAAGAGCAATGAATGTTAAAGAAGCGAGTGAGATATGTAAAGATCGAGTCACGTGGCGCTCGGTTCTTTCTGCCTACCCCGCAAGGGATTTGGCGTGAAGTTATAGATAGATAGAAAATGGTGTGATAACGATTAATACATGAGAAATCGATTCAGTAATCGAGTACTGATGCAATCGAATCATATTCCGCGACTACTTCATGCAATTTTTAACCATATAATAATGGCTGACAATTGCCTAATCCACAGCAAAATAAATTAATCGTTTCAATACTTACGAGACTAGTGGTCACGTGCCCACGCACACAACGAAGCTACAGCTAGACTAACTTTGCAATTATACGTTTAATTTTATGAGAATTAAAAATCTAATCTTGCCTGGCAAAAGAATACTCCATTTACAAATATGACCTAGTGTTGAACATTTTTTCATGTGTGCGTTCATGACAACACAAAATGTTTTTGCGCGTGTTGTAATCGTTTCTATGTAGTAGTTACCTCGTCCCCCGTCAAAAATGGCAGAATTATTTACTAACAGAATCACTCGTACATATGGCGAGTCCTTTTGTTGTATTGTCTTTGATGTCGGTGGATGACCAGTGAATGACATATGTTTTGGTAGAGTTGGCAACATTGTAACTCTTGTCATTGTTTCCTATTGCTCGTGTAAAATCAAATTTGATTTGAAAAATTGATATGTAAACGGTCGTGATAATCGTTAAAACTTCCTTTATACATATTATAATTGTTTGTTGCTACACTTGCGTAAAGTGCATAAGTTTGAAAGCCAACCACTAACTTTGTTACTTTTTATATTACAATTTATAATTAAGATACATAAAACAGTTCTGTGCTAGTTTAGTGGTAAGTTTATTTTGTTCAGTAGCTAAAGCAAGTTTGTCGTTTGTTACTGCGAAGTACTTGATGTAACTGTAAATAATTTAATAATATTTCATTTTTCCATAGGGAGATTTTGTATAAAAGTCTTCTTGTAACACTTGTCATTGTTTCCTTTTGCTTGTATAAAATTAAATTTGATTTGAAAAATTGAGATGTAAACGGTCGTGATAATCGTTAAAATTTCCTTTATATTATAATTGTTTGTTGCTACACTTGCGTAAAGTGCATAAGTTTGAAAGCCAACCATTAACTTTGTTACTTTTTATATTACAATTTATAATTAAAATACATAAAACAGTTCTGTGCTAGTTTAGTGGTAAGTTTATTTTGTTCAGTAGCTAAAGTTTGTTTTTTGTTACTGCGAAGTACTTGATGTAACTGTAAATAATTTAATTATATTTCATTTTACCATAGCGAGATCTTGTATAAAAGTCTTCTGCGTAGGTACCTCTGTCTCACTTTTTTTTACCGCCAAGCAGCTTTATATAGCTTTATTCCGGTTTGAAGGGATGATATGGCAGAGAAATTACTGAGTACTGTTACGAAACAAGTACACAAGATTGGCATGGCAGCGTGCGAGTAACATCCCGTGGTGTTGCGAGCATCAATAGGTGGCGGTGACTGCTTACTATCTAAAGCGGGCCGCATACATGTTTGCCAATCTAGTTTCATAAAAGATTAAAAAAAATCCAGCACTGGTATGGTCTCCCTAATGTCTTTTAAACTTGGGTTTTAAGTTAAAACAAAAGTAACTAATAACAAACGAAATAAACACTTCACCAATATTCACCTTAATATAAGATAAATATTTGGAAAAATGCAATAACATAAAATAATTACAATTATTAGTCACAAATAAAAATATGGCGGACCATCACAATTGTGATTTTCAATGAGTAAGGCTCAAATTGATACAATTGAATGCCCCCTGAAAAGTCATGAAAACATGTATCACTGAAAATGTTCAGTTTTTGTTTCTCTGATCTCCATCAATAAAGAGTTTTTTTGACACAACGTCTAGTTTCATCCTGGGTTTGAAAGGGTTAATGTAGAATTAAAAAGAAATATTATTATTTTGGTTGTAATATTGGGCAGTAGCAATTTTGAATGTACTCCACCGGTGATTTGGGTGGTTCATTACTTGAACTTTCTTGAGTCCCGATTTCGTAGAATGTGCATCCGGTGCCCAAAAAGGGCAATAGATCAGACCCACCGAATTACAGGCCTATCGCCATAAACTCCCTTCTCTCCAAGGTGATGGAGCGTGTGATAAACATAAGATTCGATAGAATTATATGCATGGGAGGGTGTGTGTATTAGGGTTGATGAGGATACCGCTGCCTCAACACGAAAGTTCCCAATTTATTAGAGTTTCTCAACTGTAACGATACGACGACGACGACGAACGACTTCCCTATAATATGAAAGTTCAAAAATACCTCTTCGTCTATCGCTTCCCCATATACTTCCGCATCGCGATATTCCCCTACACGGCCCCCTGCGTTCTTCCCGACTTGATCCTACCAGGTTATGTTTGACAGAATTATTATTTTTGGGTGGAGGTACGCTTTATTTGAATTTTGAACTAAAATGATATCGCTCCTGGAAACATTTTCACCCAGAAAGACATTCTGATAAGAGAAACTCAACTATAACATAATATGAAAACATAACACTACTATAAAACTTAACAAAAACAACAATATTAACAAAAAAATTTAAGAAATATTTTATTCCTTGGTGAAGAAAAACATTGTGAGAAAATCTACATATCTGAGAAATTATATTCACTAATACGTTTGACCTTACCTTAGAAAGATCCGCAGGGTCGTGGACGTCTGATGACAATCGCTCCATGTAAAAAACAGTATCTTCACCAAATCCTTAGGCTTAGTTAGAGGACCTCACCAATCCTATTGGATTAGGAAATGGAATAACTCTTGTATGAAGACTGATTTTGACATGGTAGTTGTTCCCTTTTTACTAACTTACTTAACATTTGACTTGTTGTTTCTAGTAACTGCAAATAATGGGGTCTATTGAAGAACATCTGAATAAGTTAAGGGATGAGCGTATCGCCAGGGAGAAAGCTAGGATTGAGAAGGTAAATTTTTTATACCTACTATATTTGGTAACTAATAAGCTTATCGCCTACCAGATGCCAAACCCTGTAATGTTTGCAATGAAGTAGTATCAATTGCAAATAGACATCCCTGCTACTAACACAGCACTCCTTACTAGCTTTTTGGTGGTGTTACTTGCAGGAACACAGCAACTCTTCAGAAAGTTATCATTTGACTTTGATTTTCTGTGAGGTGTAGGTACTTGCCCAGACAGATTGCTTTGATGCATTCTACCTTTCTTAATCCGGCGAGATCCGACTGGTATAATTATACCACTCGCTTACGACATATATACTGAATAACGGTAACTGCGGCATACGTAAATACATTTTTTTTGTAAATACATACTTACGATTAATAGAAAACACCCAGACCAATACAAACATACCTACATGTTCATGCACAAAAATATTTGTCCTGTGTGGGAATCGAAACCTCTGAATGTTGATATCAAAGTAGCGTTACTGACCACAGCACCATCAAGCTCGTCTGAGTATGGTTTCAGATTTTAAATATTGTAAATTTCAATAAACATTCTATCTATATCTTCACTCCAAATCCCGTGTGGTCAGTTTTCAGAGTGAACTGACCACAACGTAACTCGATAGTGAGATTACCAATTAGCTCCTAAGAAGTTGCTGTGTTAGCAACAGCGGTGGCATCGCACTAGTAATCTTTAGGTATTGCAAGCGGCCATAGTCACGGTATCCACTACGGCCATAGTTTACGGTAGGACGGTCGATGGTGGTATGCCTTACGACGTTGGTGGATTTGGACAAGTATCAAAGTTCTGCAGTCGACTGTACACACGACGACATAATAAGCTATGTAGGACCGCTTATTATTAAATTTCGTATATTCATTGATGCAAGGGATGGGATTATGATCTGTTATTGACTGTACAAGCATATATATTAAATAGTTTGTATCTAGTTTTATGATACAGTATTGTCATAAAATTGTTTTTTTTACTTAGAATGTTCTGTATTACAGTTACGTGAATTGAATCTTAAAAAATATAACAAGAATGAGCTTCAAGCGTCAATCTCTCGTACCAACATCACAAAACAAGGTGTTACCAACTCAGTAAAAAATCATCTTCATGTTACTACTGCAAATAGACCTACTACTGCTCCTGCTCCTAATAAAAACGCACCAAACGGAGATGTCGCAAAAAGGAATCCACTTAATGCTACCAAAAATACTGTTAAATGTACAATTGATGCAAAAGCAAACAATAAACCACAACCTACCACATCCAAACCTAATTATTTTAAGCCAGATTTTATCCCATCACACCATGTTAAACCAATCACAAAAACGAATGCTACTGAAAAGAAACACACAACATTTAATAACACACACAATGTTAAAGCAAATGCAACTAAAGTTACTCTTAAACCGGATCAAAGAATGATCAGAAAGAGTATGGCTCCAAAAATCGATTTTTCAAAGCCAAGTGTGTCCAAAAAATATTCACAGCCAACGAAACCGACACAAAGCATTATGAAACCTAATCCAAAACGTGAATCTGTATTTGAAAGACTGTATAAACCAAAACCAGTTGAAAAAAAGCCAATAAGTGAAGAAGAGAAACTACATTCAGACTTAAAGAATGTTAGGAAATTAATTAAAGATTCAGGTTTGATAGTTAATAAGAGACATACAGTTTTTGAGGCAAAACCTAAGATTGCTATGCCCGTAAGGCGATCTATTTCTGCTGTACATTTTAAAAAACTTAATAAGAATGAAATCTCGAACTGTATACACAAATGGGCATCTATCGACGATAAAATAAATAAAGTACATTTGAAAGATATCAATGAAGACGAAGCTGTGACCGGAGAAAAAGTAATTTCAGCAATAAAAAGCGAAAGAAAGAAAGTTAAATTCCAAACACCAGTACCGTTCAATTTCAATACGCCTAAACCGGGGGAGTTACAGTCAAGATTGCAGAGTTGGCTACAGAAACGTGGAAAGTCATTAGAGTCATACCACCATTTGCAATGCTTTGGCGTACACCACCTTGCGTCTAAAAATATTAAGCCTATCGAAATAACAAAGTTAGAAATGGACGATGATGAAAACAAAGAAAATGTTGCTGTAGAATCGGACAGTGATAATGATTCTTATACAGAAAATATAAATGAACAGCTTGAAACCAAAAATGAAGCAGTAGAAAACATTAAAGGTGATGTCAGTTATGATGATAAGCATTATATCGGCATGGATACGTGGCGTCAAGCCAGCTATATAACTGATAGCGGGGATTTCAATGAAACTCGGAACACTTCACTGACTTCCAGTGAAGTTATAAATGTTCATCATGTAGATGAGTTGTTGACTGGTGCATTAAATGACCTGACCGAGTTACTGCGAGAGGTAAGTGATTTTGTTATATTCAATAGTTTATTATAACCTATTTATAAATAAAATAAAAATTCCTGGCTGGCAATCGATGCTACGAATTTTTTTACTACGTCGGGAGGCATACGGCCCACCTGATGTAAAGCGGGTACCGTAGCCTATTAAAGCTTGCGATATATTAATTATCACTCGCGCGATGCCTCCTCTGCTGCTTACACAGCAACTCCTTGGGAACTTACTGGTGACCTCACTCACACGCAGGAACACAACATCCCTCTAGGAAGTTGTTATTTGGCTGCGGTTTTCTGTGAGGTGGAGGTACTTCCCCAGACGGGCTGCTTCGATGCGCCCTACATCTCTTAAAAACTTGGTATGAAAGTAGCATTATTAACCAGTTAATTTATTTCCAGAAAATTCAACATTGTTAACAAATTTAAATGGAATATTTTAAAAACCTCGACAAATATAGCTAAAAAAAATCCATAAACTACACAGTGTAGCTAGCATACATGGATGTTTGTCACATATGTTTGAAAATAAAGTAAATTTAAGATCCCCAATGACCTTGAAACTGCTGAACCGATTTGGTTAAAACATGTCTAAGAACCACCGGTAAAACCTGCTTTTAAATAAAAAAAAACGGCATCCAAATCGTTTAACCCGTGTAAGAGCTAGGTACAACCACACACACATGAAAGTATAACTTCTTGCATGAGCGGGTTTCCTCACCTTTCCTTTCACAGCCGAGTAATTGATAATTACACAATCTATATATCAGAATTGTAATAAATGTACCGTAATTCTTTATTATTAACAAATCACAATTTCAATATTATTTTGTTTTTGAAGTTAGACTTTAAAGTCTGTTTCTGATGCCGGTACAGATTGAATCAATTGTGAAAAACAATCTTTCAGAATCCACAGTAGATTAATGAATGAATACTTAAGAAGCCAATATTTCAAGTTAGGGAATGCAAAATTCTTTCTCCAATTACTTAACAGTTTATTTCCATGTCAGTATCAGGAGCTCTTAAATATGTATTAATTTTTTAATTTAATTAACAACTCGACTGCAGCAATTAACATTGTCGGAACTGCATTTTGACGATTTTTATTTTAATGCACTACAAGTCATAAAATATCAATATAACCTCAGTCGGTAGCAGTCCACCTGACTTCTTTGGGATGTATCTTAAATTATAAAGGAAGAACCTCACTTGAGAAGATCGATAGAGGCTCCTCAATCTCTTTGTCTGTTTATGTTGCATTGCGTCCTACCTTTCTTAGCCGGACACAGGCCAAAACAAACTACACCCACGAGCTCTGGTGACAAAGTAGCGTTAATAACCACTGCAGTAACGAACTCGTCAAAATTATATATTTGTAATTATCACTTGCTCCGCGAAAACATACATCGTGAGGAAAGCCATACGTCCAAGAAACTATATTTCGAAAGACGTGTGACCTTACCTAAGAAAGGTCTGTTTTTCCCTCTGGGTTGTGGAGGTCTGAGGGCAGTCGCTTCATGTAAAAATCAGTGTCTTCGCCAAATCCTTACGGAAAAAGGGAACTGGATAATGCTGAGAAGAGAATGAGAAAAAGCTTTTTGCTATACGGATTATCATCATTATACGATAGCAATTCTCGATGCCGTTGCATTCCTAATTAATATTTTGACTAGCGCCGTGGCGCAGTGGTGAAACGTGCTGTTACGCTACTTTGTCACTAACGCTCGTTCGATTCCCACACAGGACAAACATTTGTGTGCATGAACATGTGTGTTTGTCTTAGTCTGGGTGTTTTTAAGATATGTAGGTCACATCTAAGAAACCCGTCTGGGGAAGTGCCTCCGCCTCACAGAAAACTGCAGCCAAATAGCAACTCTCTAGAGGGTTGTTGTGCTCCTGCATGTGAGTGAGGTCTACAGTAAGCTCCTAAGGAGTAGTTGTGTTCGCAGCAGAGGTGGCGGGTAATACTTAATGTATTGCAAGCGTTTATAGACTACGATAACCGCTTTACATCAAGTGGGCCGTATGCTTGTATGCCTCCCGACAAATTTGTAAACATTCCCACGTTGCAGGGTTTTGATTGGGAGCAGTGCGCGCGTTGGTTGCGCGCGGTCCGCGAACGGTTTCCATCGGCCCCTGACACAGCGGCTTATTGGGAATGCAGAGCGGCGCTGGAGGAGAGGCGTGGGGACCTGCCAGCTTCCGTTCAGTGCTGGGAAGAAGCCATAGCTAAGGGCACGGAAGTGAGTAATATAAGGAATTTGATCAGTAGTAGCGTGCAAGGAGAGCTATAATTTATTGAAGTTGCACTTCTTTTGGAGCGTTGAAAAATGACGAGTGTGAATTTTTACGACACCAATATCTAAAATCGACACCACAAAGTTGGTTGATAAATTTGCCTTAAGTTTATTTCGTGACCATATTCAAAGTATTTATTCAAATACTTATTTATATATTTAAAACACGTTTATATCAGTACAGGTGAAATATATTTTTATCTATCATCTATAACTTCACGCCAAATTCCTTGCGGGGTAGGCAGAGAGAACCGAGCGCCACGTGACTAGATCATTAAATACCTCACTCGATTCTTTAACATTCATTGCTCTTGTCATGCACGTTCGCCGGTTTCTAGGGCTCCTGACATCACCTTCTGATAGAACACAACCAATTTGGTCATGGTAGGTAAGTCTTGGTCTGCCTCGGCTCCTATGTCCTTCCACTTTTGCATTGTATATCTGCTTCGTCATTCTTTCATCCTGCATTCTTTCTACATGTCCGAACCAACAGAGCATGCCTCTTCTTATTTTAAGACCTACGCTGTCTTTCAGATCAACTCTGTTTCTAACATCATCATTGCGAATATGGTCTACAAGCAAGTCACTTGTGTACAAGTATAAGTCAAGTCTACAAGTCTGAAATATATTCGTTGCGCCTTAACCAGCGTTATTATATCGGGAGCCTCATCTCAACAGCTTCAAGAAAACTCGGAGTCCTGAACAGGGTGCGCCGGTTCTTCACGCCGGACCAACTTTGTCTGCTTTATAAGACACAAGTTCGGGCCTGCTTGGAGTATTGCTCGCATCTCTGGGACGGCTCCGCACAGTATCTTTTTGAGGCTCCCGATAGGTTGCATCGACGGGCTATCCGCATAATTGACGACGAAGAGGTCACCAAAAACCTAGAACCTCTTCAACTCTGTAGGTACATAGGCTCTCTAAGCGTATTTTACCGCCTTTACCATGGCGAGTGCTCTGAAGAACTGTTTTCCCTTATCCCACCCTCTCCCTTCCGTCATAGAACCACACGTGCGGGCTTGCGATGTCATCGTTCCACCGTTGAGAATATCTCTTCGCGTACCAAAAAGTTCGGTAACTCCTATCTTTGTCGTACCATTAAAAAGTGGAACGCTTTGCCTGCACATGTGTTCCCTTCTTCCTACAATATGGGATCCTTCAAACGAAGCGTCAAGAAGCTTTTTGGGGGTCAGCATGGCAGCGTATACTGACAGGATACGGTATGTAGTATGTTGCCAGTTGCAGTTGCGATTTGGGCTCCTTTTTCGCTTACCATCAGGCAAAGAGGAGCCACTATGCAGAACTAATCCAATTACATATTTTATGTGTAAAGTTAGAATCATTGATAGAGTAAGAAACAGCACGATACAAGAACTATTTGGAATGAAAGATGAAGTATTGACAATAATTGAAAAGGGTATGCTCTGATGGTTTAGACATTTGGAAAGAATGGACGACAAAAGAGTTACGGAAGATGTATATCGAGCAAGAGTAGTGGAGATATCGGCAGGGGCCGCCCTAGACGATCACATTTAGATCAAATTATTGATGTGCTTAAGGCCCAAATCAAAAGCACCCGAAACCAAAGAGCATGCCAGAAGAGGTTGATGAGTGTAGGAGAGGTGAAAGAGGTACATTTAGATCATTGCATCTGGCGTTATATAGTCTCTCCCTACCCCAGTGGGAGACAGACGTGATGATATGTATGTATTATTATTTTATCATTATGTTTTATAAACAAAATTTTTGTCATGTGAAAGAGTTAGCCTGCTTTAAAACCTACCTCTCTGCTTTTTGGATGTCGAAAATCTGAAATCCTAACTTTTCCAGCACTCTGTTGTGGAAGCCAACTTGGACCAACTTCTGGACAAGTTTATGCAACTAAAGATCAGCCCCAACAGCGCCAAAGGGAAGACGGTAGATCCGAAGATGGTGGATGTGAAAAACGTGTTCAAGAGTACCATAATAAGGTTCGCCGTACAGCAGGCTAAATTGTAAGTATACTCTATAAGTGCTTGAAATTGCTTTTATTTATATCAACACATACAAATAATTTGTTTCAATTGAACAACATTGTGTCAGATGAAACAGATATCCGGTATCCGGCCTATCCTGGCTTAATTTAAAATTTGGCCTTATAATACGATATTTAAAGTTTAGAAGCACTTTATTTAATTTACATTAAAAATAAAATCATATTTTTTTAATACACAACAAAGAAAATGAATTCTCACACTGCACTTGACCCAAACCCAGAATGTGTCCTTTGCGAGATACAGCAATTCTGTGCCTTCTTTTCTACTTTTTTGACTGGTGATGAACATGAACTGTTGCTAGAGGCTCTTCGCAAGGCAGTTTTATTAGGCAAAAAAAATTCTGTCATGCTCTCTCCGCTTGCAACATTTGCAACAGAGCGTGTATTCATAACCTCGTATATGTCATATTGTTGAATTAAACAATTTTTAACGGAAGTATCGCGTATTTTATTTATTTTGTTGAACCTGACGTTTCGAACGCTTTACAGCGTCCGTGGTCGCAGGAAGACTATGGTGGTATTTGTCTTACATTAGTTATTCAATTATTACATCTACCGACATGGATGGATTAATTATATATGTTCCGATTTACACAAAAATCGCTCACAGTGTCCGAACATTTTTTAGATCTTTGGGTTTGGGACTTGATTATTTTTAGGACTGGATCCCAAGCAGGTGGTACTTGCCAACCATCTTCTCTATTGAAATTGGGGTGTTTTCTTATTTCAATAGCCTCGCGCAACATTCTCGGCATGTAGCGATTCTCCTTGGCGAGGATTTGTGGTTTATCGAACCGGATGTAATGGTTTGGCTGGTCCAGTGTATGTTCACATACTGCAGAGTTCTTATCGCGCCTATTCTTCATGTCAGAAATGTGTTCTTTCACACGAGTACCTACGCTTCTCTTTGTTTGCCCTATGTATGATAAACCACATTCGCAGTCTAATTTGTATACTCCTGCATCTTGTAAGGGGATATTAGACTTGATAGGTCTTAGAAATTGACTGATCTTCTTATGGGGCTTGAAATAAGTTTTAATTGAAGCTCGCCGTAAGATGTTGCCAATTTTGTCTGTGACTCCCTTTATGTATGGTAAGATGGCAGGTTGACGTTCAACTGTAGGTGGCTTCGGGCGGCTTCTGTGACGCATGCGAGGGAGTTTGTGACTGTTGCTCCGCAGTACTTGTTTGACATGTTGGAGTTTCTCCTCTAGATGCTCAGCGTCGCAGATGCCTTGTGCTCTCTGAAACAAAGATTTGCCTACGGTAGCTAACTGACATGGATGGTGGTGTGAGTTACCATTGAGATATTTGTCTCTATGGGTGGGTTTCCTATACACTGTGTGAGTAAGTGAGTTGTCAAGTTTCCTGGTAATTAATATATCAAGGAATGCTAGTGAATTATTTGCCTCTAATTCCGTTCCGTTAAAAATTGTTTAATTCAATGTGTAACAATCGCGAAAACCTAAGACAATACTATGTCATATCGTGTTTTTTTTTTAATACAATCTCGGGGACATACAAGCATTTGCATTGGCTGCCGTTTTCTGTGAGGTGGAAATACTTCCCCAGTCGGGCTACTTTGATGCGCCCTACCTCTTTTAAAACACGCAGACCAAGACGAACAGACATGTTCATGCACACAATGTTTGTTCTGCCTGGGAATCGAACCCACGAGCGTTGATGTCGCGCCATTAACCGCGGCGCCACCGAGCTCGTCACAATATTTACCTAATCTATCTCTCTATTTATATTTTCACGCCAAGCCCCTTGCAGGGTAGGCTGAAAGAACCGAGCTCCACATGACTGTCCTTGCACACTTTACTCGCTTCAATCAACATTTTTTTTCTATTAATTTTCTGTAACAATCCACTGTTGACAATTTCCAGAAGAAAATCAAGCCAACATGAACCACCCAAGTACACAGTGACCCCGGTCCGCCGCAGCGGTCGTCTCAGCGCGCACTGGAGCGCCAAGAGAACTCCGCTGAGGGACTGCGCCACTCTGCGACAAGCCGGCTTCATAGCACAACCATTGACTTTCGTGCCAAACGACTTGCTGACTAACACACCTTAATTTTATAATGCGTAATTTAAATTTTGCGCTTACCACATATAGACCTGCCTGCCAAAACTACCGTTCTTCTTCTTTAATAGTTATTTGACAATATCGTGATACCCCATTTGTTCTATGTACTAATCTACATTTGTCTGGGCAGGGTACTAACTGTATGTTTGTGTTGTGTTGTTTTAGATCACTCAGCGGCTACTCGCTATTCGCTACCGATCAATAGTCATACCAAACAGAACGTGGCTTTCTCAACCTCGACATTGGCAAAATCATCGTTAAATAATCAACGATGGAGCCACATTATTAAAAATGGAATAGAAATAGAATAGACTTTAAATAAGGAACTGATTTTATGTGTCCTGTGTTTTTTTATGTATATTCACGGAAACGGTAAAACCGATTCTTATGTTAATGTATTCTATTAAAGTATTGATAATTGATAAAAAAGTTTTTAAAAGCTTTCCTTATCGGACTTCTATATGTCTTTGATTTGTCAATGGTCCAATTAATTATTCGTTCATGAGCGGGACTCCTGTGAATTCGACTTCATTGAAGCCCACATCAGTAAAGGTGATCTGTTTCGCACAGTTGATTTGATCGCTATCAAACTTCACAGCATCACCCGCGGGGCTTATCTGAAGATTTCCTGAAAATTTCATCAAAATTGATCCAGCCGTTTTCCGAGTCCATAGACCACAAACATACGTACGTTGATTTTTATTTATATAGAAAAAAACTATTATACTATAGTTTTGACTCAACATATAGTGCCATTCACGAAGACCCGCTTCACCAATTTTTGGTGGAGGGGATCGCGGGGTGCGGGAAATTGGACCCGAGCGTCAGTTGCGAGCCGTCATGGTTCGACGCTCTCTCCTGATTAGTCTATGCATTGTAGTGTGCGCGGGCACATAGGTAATCAGTGTAGTGTGCCAGGTCCCTTGCGGGGTAGGCAGAGAAAACCGACCGCCATAAGACGCGGTCCTTACATACTTCACTCGCTTCTGTAACATTCATAGCTCTTTTCATGCACTCTCGCCGGTTCCTGGGGCTCCTCACATCACCTTCTGATAAAACACGACCAGTTTGGTCATGGTAGTTTAGTCTTGGTCTTTCTCGGCTCCTACATCCTTCCATTTGTAATCAGTGTGTACCGATAAAATTCAAACATTAGCGGAAGCGACATTTAAACTGCACTGGTGGACAAAAAAATCGACTCAGGTTTATTGCCCGACTTTTGAAAAAATAACTCTATCTAGCAAATTTAATTATATGGAATATGATTACCATTTGAAAGGTTTAAGTGTCCTCTTTTCAGTATATGAATATTTGTTTGTAAAAAAATGCAATACAAGCTGAAAAGTGTAATAAACGAAAGAAAAGATGAAAAAAAAAATGAAAGTTCTGAACAATTTTTTTTTCTCTAATAACGTGTTTTTTTCATATTTCATATTAATTTATGCAAAAACAAAAAATCTGTACTTGGTCTTTCCGCTCTTCCCTCTTGCCCTGAACAGCCTGTAATCGATTTTCATTGAGCTGATAAGTTTTTTGACAACTGCCTGTGGTATGGCATCCCATTCTTCAGTTATTGCAATCTTCAGGTCATTGAGTGACGTAGGAGCTGGATTACGCTTTCGCACTCTTCTTTTAAGTTCATCCCACAAGTGCTCGATTGGGTTGAGAGCGAGACTTCCCGCTGGCCAGTCCAGTGTGGGTATTCCGACCTCGGATAGGTACTGCCGCACCGACGCAGCAACATGAAGCCTTGCATTATCCTGCATTAGGATAAAGTTCTCACCAACAAATCCTGCGATACGACGA
This sequence comes from Pyralis farinalis, assembly GCA_947507595.1. Lineage (NCBI taxonomy): Eukaryota > Metazoa > Arthropoda > Insecta > Lepidoptera > Pyralidae > Pyralis > Pyralis farinalis. The sequence goes on from OX382263.1 coordinate 9,647,535, forward strand.
TAATACGACATATTCTTGGAGAATGTCTTCAATATACGCGCGAGCATTTAATCCACTTTTGCCCGCACCAGCAGGCACAAATACCAAGTTGATCTTTGCGTCTAACGAAATGCCTCCCCACACCATGACCAAACCTCCGTACGCAACCGTTTCAGAGATGCAGCACTGCGCGTAACGTTCTTCAGGCCTCCTATTAACACGTCCTCTTCCGTCGTTGCCATATAAACACATTCGAGACTCGTCGGAAAACAAGACTGAGCGCCATTGATCCAAGGTCCAATTCATGTGATTTCAAGCGAACCGAAGTCGCGCTTGCCGATGTGCTGTGGTCAACTGGGGTCCGGTTGCTGGTCTCTTTGGGATCAGGTCAGTCTCCTAGCGACTGTTCTTCGACTCACAGACCGATCTCTAACTTGACGGAGCTCCTGCTGGATCGCAACAGCAGTTATGTGCCGATTTCGTAGCGACGTCATAACCTCGAATCGGAATCGGGCCTGATCCTGGTTTGCGAATGATGGCGCCGGTCACCGAATACCGTCTGTATACTCTGGAAACTGCTGATTGGCTTATATGCAATCGCGCAGCGACTTGCCTTTGGTTACGTCCTTCTTGTAATAGGGCAATAGCTTGAGCGGCCTTTGTCGGAGTGGTGTCCATTTTTCCTTGTTGTTATCACTCGTAATTAGCGTACGTGTTTACGGATCAAAGTTCGGGAGGCAAAATGAAAAAAATATTGAATAGCACTCTTTTGGAGTGTATGGAAGGCGCGCAATTCGTACGTAGTTATCGACAAAATGAGACAAATTCGCGGATAAATTGACTAAATTCGTTTTAATATAAAAAAACTTTCTGTATTTTTTTTTTGGTTCTGGATCATGGTCATGTAATACTTTTTGTAGAGTGAGTTACTTTTCCAAATGACCGCCAAGAAAACTTAGTCGATTTTTTAGTCCACCAGTGTATAAACGATCAGGAAGAATAGTGGGGCGCGTCTTCGTGGATGGCACACTATCTGTACACCAGTGTGAATAGACCCTCACAGTATGGTTAGATATCATTGTTAAAAAACAAAATCTAGTAATATATGTTTGTAAAAGATTAGCTTTAATTATTTCTGTGTAGTTTTAACCCAGCAGTAAGAACCGGTCTATTGACCAACAGGTCCCCGGTTTGAATCCTGGTGTGGGGCATGTACCATTGAATTTGTTTTCGTGTTTATGTACATATTTGTAATTATCACTTGCTCGGCGGTAATGGAAAACATCGTGAGGAAACCAGTAAGCTCCCAAGGAGTTGCTGTGTAAGCAGCAGAGGAGGCATCACGCGAGCGATACTTAATATATCGCAAGCGTTAATAGGCTACGGTACCCCCTTTATATCAGGTAGGCCGTATGCTTGTATGCCTCCCGACGTAGTACAAAAAAGCTCGTCCAAGAAATTATATTTCGAACAGTGACGTAACCTAAGGAAGTCTGGTTTTCCTTTCGTGTTGTGGAGGTCTGACGTCAGTTGTTCCATGTCAAAATCAGTATCTTCGTTAAATCCTTAGTCTTAGGTAATGGACCCCGTTTATCCTAATGGATTAGGAAACAGGAAGAAGTCGATTACTACAATAAATAATAATAATATTTGTGCCTTTTTGCTTCAAAGCTTTTTTAAAAAAACAAATAAGGAATATATTATTGTAAGATGCGCTAGTTAATTTAATTATTTCTCTGTAGTTTTAACTGTATACGCAAATAAGAATTATGTTTTAGTTTTTAGGAATGTTACGCTTTTTCTATTTTTTATGCTTAAAATATAATTTAATATGTCACCACTGTAATTAGAAAGGAATTCAAATTGCACATAGGTGTTTTCAAAACGCCATGAAATATAACACATGTACTGAAATACAATTTATGACCAAAAATAAATAAACTGTCCAAATTACAGCATTTTATTACAAGCTTTTGTTTAACTTGGTTTCCTGTCTGTCCGGAAAAAATCTTGCGAACGACTTTTCGACCTCTTGCCGACATCCGATCAGGCTGAAATTTTGCAAACACCTTTGATTCTGAAGACAACACTATATAGCTCGAGCGAGCGTTGGTGTTAAAGTCGCGTCTTTCACGACTGAGCTACGAGCTCGGTAGCTCAGTCGTGAAAGACGCGACTTTAACACCAACGCTCGTGGGTTCGATTCCCACACAAGACAAACATTTGTGTGCATGAACATATCTGTTTGTCTTGGTCTGGATGTTTTACGAGAGGTATGGCGCATCAAAGCAGCCCGTCTGGGGAAGTACCTCCACCTCACAGAAAAACCGTAGCCAAATAACAGCTCTGCATTTTACTGCTGCTGTGTAAGCAGCAGAGGAGGCATCGCGCGAGTGATATATGTTACAAGCGTTAATAGGCTACAGTAACTGCTTTACCTCAGGTGGACCGCATGCTTGCACGCCTCCCGACGTTGTATAAAAAAAAAATAGTTATTCAACATTATGGTAGATCTAATATGGCCGCCACCACAAAATGCCAGATTGCCTTACTCTTTGCAACCCCATCGGTATTGGTGTCAAATGAAAGGGTATGACGAGTAGAATACAATAAACTATGTAACGCCATTAAAAATAAAATAAGGCGGCCAATATCATCCATGCAGTGAGTAAGGGTCGGTGTAGATTGATCTGTAGAATATTCAGTGCCTGTAAAAATATAAAAGCAAAAATGCTTATTTTTAAAATGGCGTTTACTGAAAGGCCATTCTGCTGTTTGGGCGATGTTTTATTTTTACTCACGACGGCCACGGAGACTGATGAAAGGGCTCGAGGCTTTTAAGAACTCGACTCTGTTATGACTGTTTGCAACTCAATGGAGTAACGAAAAAACACTTTCGAAATCAATTCTGTTCGTGAGTCGTGCGAGTCGTATCATGGATACAAAATATAACTAGATTGGCAAACAAGCATTCGGCCCGCATTAGATGGTAAGCGGTCACCGCAACCTATTGACGCTCGCAACACCACAAGGATGTTACTCGCGCGCTGCCAATCTTGTGACCTAAGGATGTTTCGTCACGGTACCCAGAATTTCTCTGGCATATCTCACCCTTCAAACCGGAACACAGCTATACTAGTAAATAACAGCAAGCTGTGTTGGCAGAGCTGATATTTTTGAAATTTAAAAAATATTTTATTTTTAATTTTTTAAAAATATATGGAACCCTGTACGACATCTAGCGACGAGTGCTGTTACTTTTTCTGTTGATGGGAGTGCAGTGCAGACTCTGCACTGCAGAGTGGCCGGCCATACGTTTTCCCATATGTTTTTTTTTTCTAATTGGAACGATTTTGGACCGTTCTTCCTCACCAACGAACATTTAAATTTCAAATTAAAGGATACAAAACTACAATATGTTAGCTATTAGTGTGTCGATTTTGGAGTTTCTCACTACTCATACGCTAGCTGGACGACATCAGTCTACCCCAAACGACAATTTTGAGGGTAATGTGGCTCCGCTGGCTATCGCAGCTCTGCCAATAAATATATAGCTAACTTGGTGGTAGAATTAGGTGAGACAGAGGTGCACACGCAGACGACTTTTGTTTAAAGTTTCCCACTAGTAAAAAATACGTAAGTGATCTATTGAGAAATTATTTTCCTTGCAAATGGACCTAGAGAGTGTATGTACTTCAGCAGTACGATATAGTGCCCTTTTCGCAGTGCAACTGTTACACTTGAAGAATTGCCGTATGTACCAAGTAAGTTTACTATTATTGTTAAGTACATACCTACTGATCTGTAACAAATATGTAATCATACACTGAAGTTTACCTTATTATGGTCTCACGTTAAACGACTCGCGTCCTTTACTTAAAAGACCCGCGACTAAGTCTTGAACCTCTTTGTAAAGGACTCGAGTCGTTTTATTGACTCGAGTTCTTTACTTAAAAGACCCGCGACTAAGTATTGAACCTCTTTGTAAAGGACTCGATTTCGTTACTTAAAAGACCCGCGACTAAGTATTGAACCTCTTTGTAAAGGACTCGATTTCGTTACTTAAAAGACCCGCGACTAAGTATTGAACCTCTTTGTAAAGGACTCGAGTCATTTTATTGACTCCAGTTCTTTACTTAAAAGACCCGCGACTAAGTATTGAACCTCTTTGTAAAGGACTCGAGTCGTTTTATTGATTCGAGTTCTTTACTTAAAAGACCCGCGACTAAGTATTGAACCTCTTTGTAAAGGACTCGAGTTCTTTACTTAAAAGACCCGCGACTAAGTATTGAACCTCTGTGTAAATGACTCGAGTCGTTTTATTGACTGCAATTCTTTACTTAAAAGACCCGCGACTAAGTATTGAACCTCTTTGTAAAGGACTCAAGTCGTTTTATTGACTCTGAGTTCTTTACTTAAAAGACCCGCGACTAAGTATTGAACCTCTTTGTAACGGACTCGAGTCCTTTCTAATGACTCGAGTTCTTTCATATTAGTAACAAGACTCAAGTCGTATTTTTGGAGTCGAGTCTTCAAAATCGAGCCTAGTCTCAACTATAATGGTTTAAAAGCCTCGAATCCTTTCATCACTAACGAACTTAACACATCTCTTACCCCAAAAGCATGTACCGTACATGCTTTTGGGGATGCTTGTTTGTGTGTCTGTTACCATTTTTGTTAAAAACAGCTAGGTCACGCACACGTTTCTCCAAACTGCTCAAGTACCTACATATTTTCAAGTAATAGTTTTTTCTGTCAACTCTACCAAGTATAAACAAGGCAGTAATATATAAATGGATTGCATTTACTATTAAAATTTTATAAGCCACAAATAAAAAAAAATATTGAATTACGACGTAAAATTGTGACACGATAAAAACTACAAATAATAATAATCTTCTATATAGTAATGATTACTATATAGAATATTATTAACAGTAATCATATCTAACATATGTTGTAGAATGCACATTAACGTAGCTACTGGCACATAATACTTAATATGCATATACTACAACCCAGGGTACGTACGACTATAATAATCATATATAGTTAAATGTCGTGGGGTTTTGAAATTTTTAGTTAATGTTTTATTTGGGGCATCTAAAAATCTTAATAGTAAAATCATTGTATACGTGTTTGTTGACTTTCGTATTCCGTTTTGTAATAATAAAAAATACTTAACCGTTTTTTAGAAACATGTGTACCATAGCGCCCCCTGGCGGACTGTAACATTAAAACTCAGCTACGATTTTTCTCAGGAATAAGACTTCTACAAGGCAAAAAACCGGTTCAAAATCGACCAAGCCGATTTTGAGTCATATAGAAACACACAAACATCTCTTACCCCAAACGAATACTGGCGGAACCATGCAGAGCAGTTAGTACAATCTTTGGATGATTGTTTTTGGGTTTGATATTTATTTCAAGTGAGGAAGACTCACCTACCATGACCAAATTGATCGTGTTTATCAGGTGATGTCAGGAGCTTGAGAAACCGGCGAGCGCGCATGAGAAGAGCTATGAATATATATATATTCTCTCTGCCTACCCTGAGTATTGTAATCCATTCATGGATGATAATACTATGGACAGTATCAATAGCATAGCGACTATCGGCACTCAATTCTATCGATACTATTGCAATTAGTAGTAGTCAGACTATCGATAGTTGCCTATCGAGCGGCATCATTACCTATAATTTTATAAGAAAAGTTGTTGGTAAACTAGCCTTCAGCGACAGCTTATTTTTATTTTTAGTCATTATTTGATTAACAATAATACTTGTGAAATGAAAGTAGTGTATAATTTCTACCAGTGCATTTAATTTATTTAATTTAACATTTTCTTTGTGACTGGAAAATGATAGAGGCCTCGTGAGGCTGGTGTCGCACGTTCACTGTTCGTCTAGCGCCGCAACTGTTGGCAGGAGGGGGGCTGGCCGTAGAAGGAAGCCATGGTTATGAAAAATTCGAATGTGGATACTTACAAGTGCCGCCTAACTATTTCGCTTTGTCAAAGACAAAAACAGGTATGCAGACTTCACTAAGAAGTAGATATATTTCACAACATTATGTGTTTAGTATGTAATGTATAACTACTTGTTGAAATAAGAAGAGGCATGCTCTGTTGGTCCGAGGAAAGAATCACGAAACAGATATAGAACGCGAAAGTAGAACGAGCCGAGGAACACCAAGACTCTTCTACCATGACCATCATAAGAAGCCATGGAAACTGACGAAACGACTGAAGCGATGAAGAACTGCAAGAAGAAAATATATTTCACAATATTATGTGTTTAGTATGTAATGTATACTCGTATATACTAAATACTAAACACACAATGTTGTGAAATACGAGTATGTATGAAACAATTGTTTTAAGCGTTATCTGGTTAGAATTGGCGGAGGCTGCTAGTTAAGATAAGGATTTGCGAAGATACTGTTTGTGACAGGGACCTACTGCGGTTGAAACTCGACTACAGTTGAATAAAGCCAAGTTTTCCGATGGTATTTCTAGATTAATTGTACCAGAAAACCAGAGCCTCCTTAGGTACGGTAACACCTCTTTGGAAGTATATTTATTTGGACATTTCCTCACGATGTTTTTCTTCACCGCCTAAAGTGATAATTTTTTTCAAGAGAACCAAATCACGAGACCTATTTTAGAGTACGGTACGGAGTTACGGTATGAACATCAATGGTAAACATATCATTCGCCTTCGATTTTTGAGCTGGGTGGCGCAGTAGTGAAACGCGCTGTTACAATACTTTGACACCAACGTTCGTGGGTTCGAATCCCACACAGGACAAACATTTGTGTGCATGAATATGTCTGTTTACCTTGGCCTGGATGTTTCCATCATAGCAAGCAAGCAAGCATCATAGCAAGCAAGGGAAGTGCCCCAACCTCACGGAAAATTGTAGCCAAATAACAATTCCATGGAGGGGTGTCATGTCGTTCCTGCGTGTCGGTGTGGCCACCAGTAAGCTTCTGAGGAGTTGCTGTGTTAGCAGCAGAGGTGGCATCGCGCGAGTGATACTTAATGTATTGCAAGCGTTTATAGGCTACGGTTACCAATTATGGGCAAGTACCACTTAATTTGCATTTTCACATTTATGTACTGAAGGAAAACATCGCGTGGAAACCCCCACGTGTGACTTTACCTAAGAATTGTCTGGTTTTCGTGAAACGTGATAATGTTAAAAAGAAGAAGAAGCTTTTTACGATACAATGTCACATAGATAATAAAAGATAAGACCTTTATAATCGGCTTTTAATGTTTATATATAGAAGTAAAGAATTGGTCTGAAAGAGAGCGTCGGTGTTAAAATAAGAAGAGGCATGCTGCGTTGGTTCGGACATGTAGAAAGAATGCAGGATGAAAGAATGACGAAGCAGATATACAATGCAAAAGTAGAGGGATGTAGGAGCCGAGGAAGGCCAAGACTTACCCACCATGATCAAATTGGTCGTGTTCTATCAGAAGGTGATGTCAGGAGCCCTAGAGACCGGCGAGCGTGCATGAAAAGAGCAATAAATGTTAAAGAAGCGAGTGAGGTATGTAAGGATCGAGTCACGCGGCGCTTAGTCCACTCTGCCTGCTCCGCAGGGGATTTTGCGTGAAGTTATATGACTTGACGAGCTCGGTGGCGCAGTGGTGAAACGCGTTGTTACACTACTTTGACACCAACGCTCGTGGGTTCGATTCCCACACAGTACAAACATTTGTGTGCATGAACATGTCTGTTTGTCTCGGTCTGGGTATTTTCTATGTATGATTAGTATGTATTTACAAAAAAAAAATGTATTTACGTATGTTTATCAGTTGTCTAGTACCCATAACACAAGCTTCGCTTACTTTGGGGCTAGATGGCGCTGTGTAATTTGTCCGACAATATTTATTTATTTATATATAGATAGATAAAGCATTATAAAAATGCTAATTCGCATCTATTTTTGGCTTTTTCCATTCGTTTTATAATAACACTAGCTGACCCGGCGAACTTCGTACCCCAGAATCAATAAATGTTGTGTTAATATAAATGAGAAGTTTTTTAATTATAACTAATGTAATTCACAATGGCGGCAAACATTAGCTTTAAATTAACTAACGAAATTATTTGTGTACCATTGTTGTACTACTTTATATTAAGCTGTTTGTTGGATGGGTTGCATTCGAGTCGATTTCCTTCATTGAATTGACTGCCGAGCTAACCTTCAGTTGTAAATTGTGCGGGGGCAAGCATGGCTGATCCAATGAGTTTAAATATTCCCTTGTATATGTGGTTGCTTCGTCTTGGTTTGTTACATAGTCTGTAGTTTTGTAGGAATGCAGTAGACCAAAGATTTAATGTTGAATTCTGAAGTTATTATTATTATAGAACATTTAGTTCTACATTTTAGTTCTTTGCCGCAACAATTACTCGTTCACTCAACCAAAAGTGAGTTTCGTGGTGATCAAAGATACTCGGTAACACTTTGTTGATGAGCTCGTCCTTTTTAGAGAAGAAATTGCAATATTCGGTGAAAACAAACTCAATTCGTTAGATTAGTCGACAGGAATGCGACTATTACCGACAGTCAGTAATTGCTCGGAGAAACCTGCAACAGATGGATCGTTTAGCAATGCAACTCGCATGTTTGCCGTCAGCTGAAGTTTCGTCTCATAGCGCCACCGAGACGAGGATTTAAGGTAAGCGTTTATTTCAACGGCAGCGGTCGATCTAGAAATGGCTGGTAGTAGATCAGACCCATCGAATTACAGGCCTATCGCCATAATCTCCCTTCTCTCCAAGGTGATGGAGCGTGTGATAAACACACGACTCCATACTAGACTAGGATACCTAGAGGATCACGACTTGGTTAGCGACCGTCAATACGGTTTCCGCCATAGGCGCTCAAATGGTGATCTTCTAGTGTATCTTACACACCGCTGGGCCTTGGCGATAGAGAGTCAAGGAGGCATTGGCTGTCAGCCTAGATATGGCGAAGGCGTTCGATCGGGTCTGGCACCGGGGTCTTCTATCGAAGTTACCATCATACGGGCTGCCCGAGGGTTTGTGCAAATGGGTCGCCAGCTTTTTAACCAACAGATGCATAAAAGCCGTGGTTGACGGTGGATGCTCCGATAGTATGGATATCAATGCTGGCGTTCCTCAGGGCTCTGTACTGTCTCCGACGCTGGTTCTGCTGCATATCAATGATATGTTGTCAATTGATGGCATTCATTGTTATGCGGACGACAGCGTCGGGGATACTTGCTGTACAAGCTGTGCAAACATCCCTCGTTCCCTTGTGTGTTTCTTAGCTAAGAAAACTCCATTTGCTGTGGTTCCTAAATTCCAGAACACACCTCTAACTGTCACCAAAAGTATTAGGATGCTTGGCGTCGAGCTCTCTAGTGATGTGCAATATCGAAATCAGCTGGAGAAGAAGGTCAAGCTGGCGTCCAAAAAACTTGGTGTGCCCAACAGAGCAAAGCAGTACTTCAGTGCGGGGCAAAGACTTATATTATATAAGTCTCAAGTCAGACTGCACTTGTAGTACTGCAGTCACCCTTGAGCGGGAGCACCTGGATACCAGCTTGGACCGTGTGATTCGATTCAGAGACGAGCTGTGAGAATTGTCGACAATCCTAAGCTTCACACGGTATTGAACCCTTAAGTTTAAGGCGAGATTTTGACTCCCTTTGTGTGTTCTGCCGATTGTACAACGGGGTGTGTTCTGAAGAGTTGTTCGAAATGATGCCGACTATTTAGCTACTTTTTATAACCTCACCGCTCGCTCACACACTGGAACCGCAATGGTCGCGTACTGTGCAGTTCCAGAGAAGTTTTGTTCCGAGAACTCTCAAGCTGTGGAATGAGCTCCCAACTTTGGAACCTCCTCCCAGGTTTTCCAAGGGACTACAGCATAGAGTTCTTCAAGAAATGCGTGAAGAGGTTTTTAGAGGGTCGGCAACGCATGTGTGACACCCCTGGTGTTGCTAATGTCCATAGGCTACGGTGACTGTTTACCATCAGGCAGGCCGTATGCTTGATTGCCACCTTAGTGGTATAAAAAAAACCACTGCCAAATCCAGACGCGAAAATAGATAGCGAATCTTGGGCTCCAAAGCAAAAGTTTAGGACGCAACCAGTATTAACGTTCGAATGATGATTACTTTTACTAAAGCGCAAAAAAATATTTATCTAAATTGAATTCTTGTGTATAATTTGTAGACGATAATCGTATATAAGTTCATATAGCACCCAGTGAGGGTATAACAATTCGGGCCCCTTCACACTAGCGTTTCTCCAGCGTATTCACCGAGCGCAGACGTCGCGACAACGCAGCGTCGTTTTTACGCAGCGTTATCGCCACGCATACGTGTTTTACGCTACGCATCGTCAAGTACTGTCCTGATCTATACAGATAAATAAAATTGGAGTGTCTGTTTGTAATATTAAAATAACCGCTTTTACTAAATGCATATGGATGTATACACGGTACATATATCAAAATGCATTTTACAATTTTTGTCTGTCTGTTTGTTCCGGCTAATCTCTGAAACGGCTGGACCGATTTTGACGGGACTTTCACTGGTAGGTAGACGACTGTTTAGAGCACAATATAGGGTACTTTTTATCCCGTAAATATTTAGGATTCCTGCGTAAAATATGAAAAACTGTTAAAATTAGGGGGAAATATGGTCCCCTTCGGGGGACTTTGCACTTTTATTTTTATTATTTTCACAGAATACGTATTTTTTGTGACATAAAATAACTACGCTTTATATATATATATATATATATATATATATAATAATAATAACACAATATGTAATAATATAATAATAATATTCTATACAGATAAATAAATTTGGAGTGTCTGTTTGCATACCAAAATGAATATTTTTACAATTTTTGTCTGTCTGTTTGTTCCGGCTAATCTCTGAAACGGCTGGACCGATTTTGACGGGACTTTCACTGGCAGATAGCTGATGTAATAAGGAGTAACTTAGACTACCGTTATTTTAGAAATTTTATTTATTCTTATTAATATAAATAAATAATAATAAAAACTAAGTAACTAACTAAAGCTAGTCATTAATAATTATTTAATTTTCTCTTGTTCCTGTCTATCATTAAAGTAAAAATCTTAACTTTGTTTATTAATTATTCAATACATATCACTCAACCAATTATAATGACATTTCTTCATTCAATTCGGAAGGCCTCAGATGCATTGCAACATCACTTTGTATTACTTTCAACAATTCATTAATTGGAGATATAATTGAAATATTTGAAGTTTTTCTTTGTCTAATTAAAGCGTAAAGTAATCACTTTCATTCAAAATAATTGACGAGCTCGGTGGCGCAGTGGTTAGTAACGCTACTTTGACGCCAACTCGTGGTTTCAATTTCCACACAGGACAAACATTTGTGTGCATGAATATTTCTGTGTTGGCCTGGATGTTTTTAAGAGAGATAGATCGCATCAAAGCCGCCCATCTGGGGAAGTACCTCCACCTCGGAGAAAACCGCAGGCAAATAATAAAGATTAGTAGGGGTATTTACATTGCTGCGAAACACTATATTCGCACTGAATTCGAAAAGCTGTCTATGAAAATGTATGGAATCTGAATGAAAACTTTTCGATTTCGTTTTGAATATGGATTTCCGAGGCAGTGTGAGAATATCTCCACTGGAGAGTTGTGTTATTGCGAGTTAGTGAAGTCATCAGTAAACTCCTAAGGAGTAGCTGTGTTAGCAGCGGAGGTAGCATCACGAGAGTGATACTTAATGTGTTGCAAGCGTTCATAACCTACGGTAATCGCTTTGCATATGCGTAACAATTTTCTCTTTAACAGCAAAATCAAAAGTAGAGTATCCTCGTCAGAGTCTATTTTGGTTGTACACAAATGACGCAACGCTAGTGTGAACGGGGCTTAAAGTGGCAAGCATATTTTTTGGTATCTTCGTGTGATATTTTTACTTTATCTGCGTATTCCATCTTCTTTCAGATTATAAAAGTAGCACTGAAGCAAGGGTTCCCAACTATACTGTTTTTTATTACATTATACTTTTTACTGTTGAACAAAAATTTATTACGCGCATTAAATACTTTGGGCTCGATTGATTTGATTTGAAATATTCAATGTTAAATTTTAAAAAATGATTATTATACTTGATAAATGTTTAGATATATAACTATATAAGTATATACATATGTTACTTGCGAGGTAGACAGAGTAAAGCGAGCGCCACAAGACTCGGTCCTTACATAGCTCGCTACTTTCATTAAAATTCATAGCTCTTCTCTAGCACGCTCGACAGTTTCTAGGGATATTTATTTATTTATCGATGTTTAATGTTAAAATCCAACTTTATAAGGCCCAGGTCCGGTCTCACATAGAATACTGTTCACATCTTTAGGCCGGCGCGCCACAATATTTGCTTACTCCATTTGACTGCATACAACATAGAGCAGTTCGAATCATCGTCGACCCAGTGATCTCCGCTCAGCTGGACTCGCTTTGTACCTACATGAACAGACGCTTCTCTTTCACTCTCACCATCTTGATGAGAGGCAATCCTCTACAGTACACTTTTTGAAGCATTTTCTACCTCGTACGGTGAAATTGTGGAATAAATTACCCTCAGCGATGTTCCCGAACAAATGCGAAAGTGGGTGCCTTCAAGAAAAAGCCATGTTCCCCTAAAAAGGCTGGGAACGGATCAGTGACACTTTGGTGTTGATGTCTATGGGCGGTGGTGACCACTTACCATCAGGTGTCCCACATGCTCGTTTGCCCCCTCCAATACATAAAAAAATAGATAGTAAGTAACGTTACCGGGAATAAACAAATTATTTGTACCTACATAAATTCTACTAAATAGTAGAAAATGTTGGCGTTGGACGTAATAATAAAATTACCAGATTATAACAATTTTGGAATCCCAATAAGCTATTTAATTGACTGTACCGCTGATAGCACCATGTAAGCTTTTAATGAGACATACGCACGCACAGTAAGACTATACGAATCGATTTCACTCAGACGTTTAAGGCGCGTTTTTTCGAATAAGTCACATGTCTCTGAACTTCACTTAGCTTAGCAAGCTTATTGTGCGGCAGCTACATATTACTACAGCTATATCAAAATTAAAATCCCACGAATATGTTATTATATACAGAATTAGACTAAATTGATACCAATTAAGTACTATAATTGAATAAAAGTGCAAAAAACATGACGAACTCCGATAGTACCGATTTTTTTTTCTCCGCAAAAACCCGACATTTCGAAAAATAAAAAAATATATTTTAGAAACTAATACATATGTGCATCCTCAAAGTACGGTAAATAACGATTATTTTTTTATACGTTAATCCCAGAAAAAAAAAATAACGTCAAAATATTCTAAATAAATATTTACTTTCGGAACATAAAAACAAATCGTGACTCATTTCTCAACACTTAAAATTAAAGGCTCTACTTGAGTGAGACATTGTGAGTACTTTTTGTTTAAAAACAGAACCAATAATGATGTCATTACCATTCAAAATGATCCTATAGTCAAATAAGAACCTTGTGACAACACAAATAAGCTTTTAAATCTTATTTCACTCTCTGGGAATGCGTGTTCCCGCGACGCTGGAGTGGTTCTCTCAATTGAATACAAATCCTAAAATTATTTTTTCAATGTAACACCTGTTTTTGTTTGCTTACAATTGAATGCGAAGAAAACCAAGATAATGGTATTTGAAAGAGAGACAACCAGAACGAACACTAGGATTATGGTTGATGATGTAGCGTTGGAGCAAGTGAATGAGATTGTATATCTTGGAAGTGCTTTTAGCAGCAATGGAAGGTACACCGCTGATGTGGAGAGACGAGTGAGTGCCGGGAATAGGGTGAATGGAGCGTTGGGTAAACTTCTAGGCAGCCGAAATCTAAGCCAGAAGGCACAGCTCGCTGTACACAACGCGGTGCTAATTCCAACGCTAACTTATGGAAGTGAGAGCTGGGTATGGCAGAGAGAGCATGAAAGTAGAATAAATGCGGTCGAGATGCGAGCATTGCGCAAAATTTGTGGCATAACGCTTGCTGACCGTGTTCGTAATGAAGACGTGAGAGAAAGAGTTGGTCTAAAAGAGAGTGTCGGTGTTAAGATAAGAAAGGGCATGCTCCGTTGGTTCGGACATGTAGAAAGAATGCGGGACGAAAGAATGACGAAACAGATATACAATGCAAAAGTGAAAGGATGCAGGAGCCGAGGAAGGCCGAGACTAACCTACCACGACCAAATTGGTCGTGTTTTATCAGATGGTGATGTCAGAAGCCCCAGGAACCGGCGAGCGTGCATGAAAAGAGCTATGAATGTCACAGAAGCGAGTGAAGTATGCAAGGACCGCGTCTTATGGCGCTCGGTTCTCTCTGCCTACCCCGCAAGGGACTTGGCGTAAAGATATACATACCTGTTTGAGACACCTGGATGTTTAGAATTTGCATAAATTTAATTGAATTGCCAATTTTCTCGTACAGTGAGTGTATACTTCGTTCCAGACGTCCGAACTTAAGAGTTTTTGTAATAGTTCTGGGATTTTTAAAAGATGTTTTGGTAATTTTTTGCACTTAGTGTTACACATTTTATTAAAAAAACTGTATGACTCTTAACATTTTGCTCTGATTCCGGCAAAATACTCTACAAGCAATCATTAAGACGTTATAGTTTCTGTATGAATTGGCAAGGAAATATGGGGCGGGGCGGCCGGCGGAACGGCACAGGGTAATATTATCGCCATTTGTGTTAGGTATATGTATGGTCTTATTGTCAGTAACCTTTTACCAAAACTTCCATTTAATTTCTCTTCACTATGACTAATTATGTTTAGAATAACTTGGAAATAAAAAATTAAATTTACAGTGATTTCGGTGTCAATTAGGTACACAAAATTAATGAAGTTCTAATTAAAAAAAACAGTATTTCTTACGTTTTTTCAGTTTAGGAGATAAATGTTTTTGGGAATTGGTAACCCCGATACATCCTATAATGTTATTCACGTCAGACGGCACTACAAACATTGGCTCTCGTTCTCGTTCTTTGTCTTGTCTTCATCTGTTCTCTCTCACAGTTCATCGAGTGTCATATTGTTGAGTTGACGTTCTACTTCGTCCTCCTGTGCTTATTGTTGTTCGATTTACTTTCATTTATTTACGTATTAAATCTGCACGTAACTAACTTATTAATCATTTACATTTTCGGCTAAAAAGAAAACTGGTTATTTAGTGTTGTGTCGGATGTGATTTTTTCAGGAGAAAAGTAAATCAGCTGACCACAGTTCAAACTTGTGTAAGTATTTTTTTTAATTATAATGAATTAATTCAAAATAATAATAAAAGGTTTACTCAACGGTTTTGTACAGAAAATGCACAATTTAATGTATTAAATTAAATACCTAAAAAAGACTCGGTGGACTTGACTTCCACTATTATCCCACGTTGCACAATAATACTCGGTTAAGGAAAATTGTTTTACTTCATTACGGAGTTTGTTAACTGGCGAAATCACAATGAAAATTATGGTTATGAAGAATGCAGGTATTACGTTATATGGCATAATACCAGAATTGATAAAAGTGATAGTTACTAAATAAACTAAAGTTCATGAACTTTCTAAAAATAGCCACAACACATGTTCAGAAAGTTAAATCCAGTTGCTAAAAGTTGTGTATGTACCTACTTTCGCACGGTTGAGAAATGTTGTGCAATAATTTTAGTTCAGATTTCGCGCGAGGTTTTATTTCATCTCATCTTCAGACTAAAGCTAATCTAAGTTCAGTCAAAGAATCACTCAAAAAAAAATATTTAATTTAATTTTTGTTTTGTGACACACAAATGAAATTATTCTCTGGAAATTATATTACAGCCTTTATGATCTTGAAATTATATTTTTTATTAATAAAAAATAGTTTCTAAAGTTTTTACTCTTACCTAAGACCATAATGTATCTTCTAAGTTTAAATAATGATAATTAATTCTTGACTATGTGACAGTTACATAATTATGTAATATTTATTTTAAGGGGATGTGGATATCATAAAATAAACAAAATAAAAGTTGAAGAAATAATTAAGTAGTACTTTCATGATGAATGGGAATTTCCCTTTAAGAATTGAATTTTTTATTTTGGAAAGTCAGAATGTATGTAGAAAGTATAACATATAAATATTTTTAATATAAAATCATTTATTTGTCATTAGGCCCTTCACCATTAGGCACTTGGACACATCTTATACATCCTTTAAATCAGATCATAATTGTATCTTATTAATTTTTAATTTTTTTTCTTTTTTGTAATCTACCAGCATTTCGAAAATGACCATTGGCGAAGAAGTAATGCCAACAGAAACTTGCCAATATAGGTCTTTTTTTACAAATAGTCAATTTCTATTACAATAAATTTATGTAGTGTACAGGTAGTGTTCTCAAATGGTACAGTTAAAGATATATTAACACATGTGCTGAATCCTACTAATATTATAAATGCGAAAGTTTGTATGTATGGATGTTTGTTGCTCTTTCACGCTTAAACGGCTGAACGGATTTGAATGAAATTTGGCACATAGATAAATTATGATCTGGATTAACACATAGGCTACGTTATTTGACTCCACGCGGGTGGAGCCGCGGGCAGCAGCTAGTATAATATAAAATATAAATTATGTGTACTCATTAAATGTATTTAATTAATCTTATTATAATTAGTCTTGCTTATATCAATTTACAACAATCAAATTGTGATTCAATCATAACATGGTACATACTGTCTTCTTTGCCTAGCCAGGATCCCAATCTGTTAAGATTGTGGGGATCTCTACATAAGACTAAAATCCATCACTGTTCACTGCTCCAACCTTAAATACCATTAGGTTACAATAAAAGAATACTTACATGACCAAATTGGTTGTGTTTTATCAGAAGGTGATGTCATGAGCCTTAGGAATGAATATGAAAGAAGCGAGTGAAGTGTGTAAGGACCGTGTCTCATGGTGCTCGGTTCTCTCTGCCTACCCCGCAAGGGACCTGGCGTGAAGATATGCATAAATACAATACTTATGCAAATCCAAAAACATAAATTTAGTAAATAAATATAATAAATATACAATGCAAAAGTGGAAGGATGTAGCAGCCGAGGAAGACCGACACTAACCTACCATGACCAAATGGTTGTGTTTTATCAGAAGGTGATGTCAGGAGCCTTAGGAACCGGCGAGCGTGCATGAAGAGAGCTATAAATGTTAAAGAAGCAAATGAAGTGTGTAAGGACCGCGTCTTATGGCGCTCGGTTCTCTCTGCCTACCCCGCAAGGGACCTGACGTAAAGATATACATCATACATAAACAAAGAACATGTCTATGCCCACACCTGGATTGAAACCAGGGACCGTTGGATAATAGATTGGTTCTTATCCACTGGGCTATCACTGCTCCATCTGCATTTAATTTTTTTTATACCACTAAGGTGTCAAACAAGAATAGGCCTGCCTGATGGTAAACAGTCACCGTAGTATTTGCAACACCAGGGGTATCATGTGTTGCCGTTGTAATTATTCTCATATCAATATACAGCAATCAAGGTGTGGTTCAAATAAAACATGGTGGGTATTGTGAGGGGAAATTATTTTCTCATGTCTTGACTTTTGAATGTATAGCTTTTTGTCAGTACTTATCAAATACTGCATTGATAACCCTGTCCCAATTGCAATATATTGACTTGATCCTTATAAATTTCGATAATCTATCAAATCATACATAACCCACTTATCAGTGTACGCTTTGTGCCTTTGCATATTTTGATTGATTGAGAAAAAAATTAATAATTGTATTTGGTTTATTATATATTGTTCTGCACCAATCAGGTTGCAAATAAGAATACAGCCTGCCTGATATATACACAGTCACTATTACATATGATGAGTGAACTTTCATCACTTGCATATTACTGAACTGACTTGTAAAACCCTCTTTACATCATATATGTTGATGAACTCAGTGGCGCAGTGATTAGTAATGCTACTTTAACACAAACGTCTTGGTCTGGATGTTTTAAGAGAGGTAGGGTACATCAAAGCAGCCCTTCTGGGGAAGTACCTCCACCTCACAAAAAAATGCAGCCAAATAACAACTCCTTAGAGGGTTGTTGTGTTACTGTGTGTGACTGAGGTCACCAGTAAGCTCCTAAGGAGTTGCTGTGTAAGAAGCAGAGGAGGCATCGCGCGTTACAAGCGCTAATAGGCTACGGTAACAGCTTTACATCAGGTGGGCCGTATGCTTGTATGTCTCCCGACGTTGTACAAAAAGAAAAATCGTATGTAGTGGTCTACGAATCCATGGGACACCAAGACCACTAGTCCATTGCCGAAACTTTGAAAAGCACTTAAGAACCTCATGCTGTAGTCCCTTGGGAAAACATGTTTATTACAATGTCCGAGCGTTGTGCGTGTGTTAGTACGTGTGTGTGCGCGCCCGCGTGTTACGAAGCTTGGGATAAGGCGTCACAACAACCGTGGTGTTATTGTACGTGTATTTGTTTACATAAATATATTAATTGGCAGAGCTGCGATAGCCAGCGGAGCCACATTACCCTCAAAATTGCCGTTTGGGGTAGACTGATGTCATCCAGCTAGCGTTTAGACGGTAATAGTGAGAAACTCCAAAATCGACACATTAATAGCTAACATATTGTAGTTTTGTATCCTTTAATTTGAAATTTAAATGTTCGTTGGTGAGGAAGAACGGTCCAAAATCATTCCAATTAGAAAAAAAAACATATGGGAAAACGTATGGCCGGCCACTCTGCAGTGCAGAGTCTGCACTGCACTCCCATCAACAGAAAAAGTAACAGCACTCGTCGCTAGATGTCGTACTGGGTTCCATATATTTTAAAAAAATTAAAAATAAAATATTTAAATATTTTTTAAATTTAAAAAATATCAGCTCTGCCTACACAGCTTGATGTTATTTACTAGTTATTTTAATAAAAACAATTTTCAAGTATGCCAAAAACTAATGCAGAACATTGTCGTGATTATTAAGTTTACATTTTTGAAGATTTCACCTCTGACCCGTGTGAACTGTACACGCTATTTCTTATTCCTTATTCGAAGATAACTCACTGTATTATGAAATTCACTCGTGTTGATACAATATGTTGTTATCATTTCCGCCCGCGTAATATTGTATTTTGTGACATGTTCTGGACAGACAGATAACACTTGCAAGATCGCACAATCTTTTCAAAACTCGAACAGTTCATCCCGCCTTGAATTAGACCGATTTAAAAAAATATTTGCTAATTTTTAAGAGAGGTAAGGCTCATCAAAGATTGATGTGAGGAAGTACCTCCACCTCAGAGAAAACCGCCAAATACCAACTCTCTGGAGGGTACCAGTAAGCTCCCAAGGAGTTGCTGTGTTAGCAGCAGATTTAGCATCGCGCGAGTGATACTTAACGTATAACAAACATTCATAGGCTACAGTAACCGTTCACATCAAGTAGGCCGTATGCTAGTACGCCATCCGACGTAATTTCTTCCCCAGGCGGGCTGCTTTGATGCACCCTACCTCTCTTAAAATTAATCATAATATTAATCTAATTGGCCCTCCATAGGTTATTTTCTTCATGTACGAGATCCTCCCTGTAGGATTCTAGTTCCGACTTGGCCAATTTTTTTACCTTATGCTTGAAGATTTGTGGCGTAGCGCTTGTACGTATTCGCAATGATTATGTTAGAAACGGAGTTCGTCTGAAAGAAAGCGTCCGTGTTAAAATAAGAAAGGTATGCTCCGATGGCACGGACATATGGAAAGAATGCAACAAGAAAGAATTACGAAACAGATATACAACGCAAAAGTGGAAGGATGTAGGAGCCGAGGAAGACCTACCATGACCAAATTGGTCGTGTTCTATCAGAAGGTTATGTCAGGAGTCTTAGAAACCGGCGAGCGTATATGAGAAGAGCAATGAACGTTAAACAAGCGAGTGAGTTATGTAAGGATTGAGTCACGTGGCGTTCGGTACTCTCTGTCTACCCCGCAAGGAATTTGGCGTGAAGTTAGAGATAGATAGATGCTCCGAGATTCGTTTTTTTTATCATATCGGTCTGAAATCTCGTATTAATGCCATTGTAACTGTCTATATTCATTGCCATAGATTAGATAACATAGTATATATATTCTTATTTATCAAAATGATTGATTGCGAATATAAATAACGTGTCCAGTATACATTATATTGTCGCAATCCATCCAATCCCAAATTAAATATAGGTATTGAGTACAAGTACAGTACGCTCGGTTCTCTCTGCCTACCCCGCAAGGGACTTGGCGTGAAGATATACATACATACATATTGAGTACAACTGAGGGCACACCTATACAGATAAATAAAATTAGAGTGTCTGTTTAATATTAAAATAACCGCTTTTTATTAAATGCATATGGATGTATACACGGTACATATACCAAAATATATATTTTTTTCATTTTTTGTCTGTCTGTTTGTTCCGGCTAATCTCTGAAACGGCTGGACCGATTTTGACGTGACTTCCACTGGCAGATAGGTGATGTAATAAGGAGTAACTTAGGCTACTTTTATTAAAAAAAAAAAATTTATTTTTATTAATATAAATAAATAACTTTCGTGCGGACGATGTCGCGAGCACAGCTAGTCAACATTAAAGTTTGATTTTTGTGTCGTTTTTAATCTGTACGACACAAGAGCTCGGTGGCGCAGCGGTTAATAGAGCGAATTTAACGCCGACACTCGTGAGTTCGACTCCCGCACAGGACAAACATTTGTGTACATGAACATGTCTGTCGGTCTGGGTGTTTTAAGAGAAGTAGGGTACATCTAAGCAGCTTGTCAAGGGAAGTACCTCCATCTCACACAAAAAACCGCAGCAAAATAACTCCTTGGAGGGTTGTAGTGTTGCGTGTCTCAGTAAGCTCCTAATGAGTGTTAGTGTTAGCAGCAGAGTGAGTCAGAGCCGGTGGCATCCGCGCGAGCGATACTTATTGTACTACAAGCATTCACAGGCTACGGTAACTGTTAAAAAGAGAACAATTTATGGTTAGCATTTTTAGTCTAACATTAAAGCTCGTTGGTTCGTTTTCAGTCCGTCAAAATGTCTGCTTGTCTTGATTTGGGTGTTTTAAGGAAAGAAGGCATAGGGGTGGTATCTCCATCAATCTATTTTGACGAGCTCGGTGGCTCAGTCGTGAATGACGCGACTTTGACACCAACGCTCGTGGGTTCGATTCCCACACAAGACAAACATTTGTGTGCATGAACATGTCCGTTTGTCTTGGTCTGGATGTTTCAAGATAGATAGGGCTCATCAAAGCAGCCCGTCTGGGGAAGTACCTCCACCTCACAGAAAACCGCAGCCAGAGAGGGTTGTAATGTTCCTGCGTGTGAGTGAGGTTACCAGTAAGCTCCCAAGGAGTTGCTGTATATGATAATTAATATATCGCAAGCGTTAATAGGCTACGGTACCCGCTTTACATCAGGTGGGCCGTATGCTTGCGTGCCTCCCGACGTAGTATAAAATAAAAATCTAGGAGGAACTCCACTGCAGCCACATAACTCCCCGGTAGGTGTGTTCTTGAGAGTCGCAGTCCTTCAGATGTAGGAACACGACGGGACGATGTGAAAACGCAAACTGATAATAATCTTGGCAGCCAATAATACTCTATGACGAAGTCATGTTTGAGGTAATTGAATGCGCTCCCATAACAAGTGATTGTTTGACACCAACCGGATGGTCACGTTACACGATCACAGCGAACTTCGCCGGAGACTTGCAATCATTTGAGGAGTGTCTGATTAAACACCAATAATTACATTTAAAACCAGTTGAGAATGCGCAAGCTTGCATTGCCAGAGGAACACCTGGCTCGTCAATTATATAACAATTCATTTTTTTTTTTATTTGTCGGCCATTTTGACCATGTTCCTTAAGAGATATGAACGTTGTTTCTGAACATTCCTATTCTACTTATGCTGAATCCGAATCTGAAGTCAATATTCGAATTTTCGAAAAAACGCACATACAGACAAACTCACACAGGCAAACATATAGAATTCATATAGGAACGGTGTTCCTGAACAGAAGGATGACGGGCGTGTAGGAAAAAAAATATAAGTAGCGAGAGCGGTGTGGGATCGCGTCATGTGGTGTTCAGTTCTCTCTGCCTACCCCGTAATAAATAGATAGATTAGATTTGATTAGATATAAGCCAACATGGTATCTCGCATCGATGTAACTCGTAAATGTTAATTCTTCCACTTGTACAGATTCCACTTCACAATTTTATTTATTAATTACTTTTACCGACCGGTTTCGCCTTTACGGCATTATCAAGGTATTTTTTCATTTGCCGTAAAGGCGAAGCCGATCGGTAAAAATAATTAATAAATAAAATTATGAAGTGGAATCTGTACAAGTGAAAGAATTAACATTGACAAGATATCTTCAAAATTCCACCAAGCGCCTACAATCAACTGTATCAACATAACCAACATGATTACATCACTATTTTCTTTCAAGCGTTATACTGTTTCCCAATCCCTTAGGATTGGCACGATCCGCTCTAAAACTAAGGATTTGGCGAACATACTTATTTTTACGTGAAGCGTCTGCCCTCAGACCTCCACAACCCAGACCAATCCGACCTTTCTTAGGCTAGTTGTATCATTTTACCTGAGCATGAGGTCGTGCGGACGAATAAATGTTTTCACACGCGTGTTGTAGAACACGCATACGATCCAAAGGGAAAACCAGATCCTTCTCAGGTTAGGTCGCACGTCATTCGAAATATAATTTCATGGGCGTGCGGGCCTGCCTGTTTTAATATATAATTAATATATATATTTAAATATATATTTTGTAAATTTGCCAACGATTAAAATGGATTAACAAATACGTTCTGAAAGGAAATGAGTCACGCATACAGTTTCCGGCACGACGTGCGACCTCCTTCAGGTTCATATTGGAGTAACCGTATTTCAGCTAGTATACTGAAGTATACCACAGCTGTATTTACATACGGTATACTTCTTAATTGATCGTCTATCTATCTATAACTTCACGCCAAATCCCTTGCGGGGTAGGCAGAGACAACCGAGCGCCACGTGACTCGATCCTTACATATCTCACTCGCTTCTTTAACATTCATTGCTCTTCTCGTGCACGCTCGCCAGTTTCTAGGGCTCCTGACATCACCTTTCATGGCGCTTACAACGTTTTGGTCGCGAGAAAATAATGCCCTATGAACGATCTAGCGCTTCATGTTTTAATTGTTTAATTAGGGGGAGCTAATGTTTTAGCGCTGCAGCGAACTTAAGTTCTAATTCTCACCAAAATCTTACGGTCAGGGTCACGTGTCCTGACGGCCTGACGCGAGTTTAGCATTTTTTACTGATCCCAAAAAGTGCGAAGCCGCTAAATAAGTTTACACTTCAAAAAATATAACTATTTGTTATTCCTAAAATGGAATAACAAATAGTTTTATTTTTATGAAGTTGCCAAATTTAAAACAACAAAAAATAACTATTTATGTTAGTATGCCTGTGGAGAGCTGATAACTCAATTCACGGCTACTAGGGGGGGTAAAGTAGAACCAGCATCTCTTATTGGCTAATTCGCGTATCAACATCACGGCACTTATCAGCTTTTTCCTCTTATCGTTATCGCGTTTCCTAATCTATTAGGTACTATTGGCGGTGTCCGCTACCTGAGATTAAGGATTCGACGAAGATACTGATTTTGACGTGGAGTTGACTGCCGTCAAAACTCAGAAGGGAGAGTCACTCCTTTCGCGTCACTTAGGGGGCGTCCATAAATTACGTGAGATGTTTAAGGGGGGGAGGGGGGTCGAGTCAAATCTCATCTAATCTTACGTTGGAGAGAGGGGGGGTCTCGGCAAATATCACGCAATTTTTTTTCTGATTGAAACAAAAAAAAAATATACTATTTTGGTCCATTTAATCCAGATTGTACATGCTTAAGATATAAAAATCATATGGACATGTTGGTTCCAATAGTCTCTCTTGAGACCGCGCATGATTCTCCATGGACTGAATTAGAGTAGATATTCTTTTTTTAATCACAGTAGTTACGATTTAAGTATTCTATTGTTAAATTTTTATTACACTTATAACTCTCAGCAATATTGATTACTAGTCTTAACTAGTCGTAAATAAAAGCACGAAGCAAATTTTTTTTTCTTTTACAATAACAATTCAACGCGTTTACGTAAGAAAGCCACATTTTTAAAAATCTCACGTGAGATTGGGGGATGGGGGAGGGGGTTGAATAAAATCTCACGACATCTCACCAGGGGGGGGAGGGAGGGACAGAAAATTCAAAAAAACACCTCACGTAATTTATGGACGCCCCCTTATCTGCTTAAAATATTACCTCATTGGAGGCGGTATGTATATCCTCAAGCTAGATCTCTTGCCGGGTAAGCAGAGAGAACCGTAGCGCCATAAGACGCGCTTCTTACACACCTCAGTCGTTTCTTTAACATTCATATCTCTTTTCATGCACGTTCGCCGGGTCCTACGGCTTCTGGCATCACCTTCTGATGAAACACGATCAATTTGGTCATGGTAGGTTAGTCTTGGCCTTCCTCATCTCGTACATCCTTCCACTTTCGCATTGTATATCTGCTTCGTAATTTTCAGGAACGCCGTTCCTATATGAAATCTATGTTTGTCTGTGCGTTTATCTGTGCGTTTTTTTCGAATATTCGAATTTTGACTTCAGATTCGGATTCAGCATAAAAAGTAGAATAGGAATGTTCAGGAACACCGTTCCATCTCTTAAAGGAACATGGTCAAAATGGCCGACAAATTATAAAAATAATAATTTTGAATTGTTATATAATTGACGAGCCAGGTGTTCCTCTGGCAATGCAAGCTTGCGTATTCTCAACTGGTTTATCCTGTATTTTTTCTACATGTCCGAACCAACGGAGCATGCGAAATTTAGGCGCTAAAACAACGTTTGTGAGCTGGGCGTGTCTTCATGCGCAGTCAAGTGGTTTAATCATTTATGTTTAGTGTACACAATGGCCATGCTAATAATCGGCTTTATTGCTACGATATAAGACACATGGAGTGACCTTGACCTGTTTCAGTACCTTCTTGGATAAGTTGATTTTAAGTAGTTACGCAGTTTCCACGCCAATGTTCAAGTTGGCTCTTGAGGCCTCTCTCAAGTACTCAGCGGGCAGCGGCGACAGCGTCTTTTTTATGTAATGCCGGTACCGTAGCCTATTAACGCTTGCGATATATTCAGTATCACTCGCGCGATGCCTCCCCTGCTGCATACACAGCAACTCATTTGGAGCTTACTGGTGACCTCACTGACACGCAGGAGCACAACACCCCTCCATGGAATAGTTATTTACAGGCAATTTGATCTAAACTACTTTGTGTGCTTCAGCTCCCGTTTAGGTTAGATTAAAGTAGTTTAGATCAAATTGCCGTTAAATTTGATTTTCGCAAAGTAACGCCTGAATGTATTAACTATTGAATTTTTTAGTTAGCTACGGTTTTCTGTGAGGTGGAGGCACTTCCCCAGACGGGCTGCTTTGATGCGCCCTACGTCTCGTAAAAATAACTAGACGAACAGACATGTTTTGTGTGGGAATCGAACCGACGAGCGTTGGCGTCAAAGTAATATATATAACAGGTTTCACCAATGCACCACCGAGTTCGACAAAAGTGAACGCTTGCAACACTGGTAGTATCATCGCCCTCGCGTTGCCAGCCCTGCTGGGAATACAGCATCGCCTTAAGAGCTTTATGGTAACCTCACTCATTCACATGATTACAACAGCCCTCCAGAGAGTTCCGCTCCATTATTTGGCTGCACTTTTCTGTGAGGTGGAGGTACTTCTCCAATCGGGATGTTTTCATATGCCCTACCTCTCTTAAAACACCGAGATCAAGACGAACAGACATGTTCATGCATATCTTAACTCTTAACGCCTTTGAAGTACCTCACGTCGTAGTCCATGGCAGTGACTGCGCTTGAAGACTGTACGTGAAAACATTTCGAGCCTACTGTCCAAATGAATGAGACTGACTTGGAGAATATATCAACCAATAAGACGATAGGTGCCGCGATGTTGATCCTCGAACTAGCCAATGAGAGCAACGCCGTTATTGGCAGGGTCAAATGACTTAATATATTCTATTGCTCGAAGTGTCATATTTTTAGGGTTCCGTACATCAAAAGGAACCAGTTGAGAATGCGCAAACTTGCATTGCCAGAGGAACTCCTGGCTCGTCAATTATATAACAATATATATATATATTAATTTATCGGCCGTTTTGACTATGCTCGTTAAGAGATAGGAATGGTGTTCCTGAACATTCCTATTCTACTTTTTTATGCTGAATCCGAATCTGAAGTCAAAATTCGAATATTCGATAGAAACGCACACACAGACAAACATACATATTTCATATAGGAACGGTGTTCCTGAAGACGGAACCCTTATAGGATCACTTTGTTTTCTGTCTGTCGAGACCCTTTTTCCCAGGGACGGATGGAGCTATCAAGCTGAAATCAATACCAAATACTCAGGTCTGCAATCTGTTCGAACAGTGAAAAAATCTAACTTCTAAGTTAACGCAATCAAAAGATACGGCTGTTTATGTACCGTTTATGCGCATATTTTGACGCAAGGGAATCAAAACCTATATAAAATACTTTTGCGAAAATATTTTTTTACGGAACACTCAGAGCGCGAGTCAGACTCGCACTTGACGGCTTTTTTTGATGTAAAACATCAATTGGCGCGTCTTAGCAATAAAATCGAACCGTATGCCGTGACGGCAAACGGCATAACGCTCTCTCATGCCGTCATGCCCTGACTCCCTTGTATGTGTCCGTGCGCATACTAGACACTCCGTTGTTTTTCTGCATGAACTGTTGGCTAGATCTATCTGATGGTCTTCGATTTTTGTTTGTTAAAAATTTGATATTCACTCAGATGTTTCACATCTGCCGGGCGTCTCGTGACGGCCACCATTTTTTTTATTACTAACATAGCATAAAGACTTGATGATAAATGGTCTTGATGTTACCAACTTCTTTATGGATGTTTGGTCCGAAATAAAAAGTTTATATATATATAAATACTGTCGCGGTGTTCGACCTCATGGTGAATGTATACTCTGTACATTCAAATATGAAGTTGACTGCTGGCCCACTCGAGAACTGAAGGCCGTACGTTGATTATGGTTATTTGTCACATTTGAATTGCCCAAGTAATAGGTATCGCTTGAGAGCTCGACGGTGTCGTTGCGCGTATCATGCTAATCGAAAACGCAGGTTAAGCAACGTCGACTGCAGCATGTCTATGGATGGGTTTATAAGACTTACTGAGTGAGTTCTCCCGACGTTGGGAACCAACGGTGCATAATATGACGATAGTTATCAAACATTAGTTATAAAGTTCTCAAATATTTTATATAAATAAATATTATACACAAGGGCATCACTGATAGATAACATGCAAAACAAGAAGATATTGATGTATGGCATGTGTTATGCACAATTCACCAACACTTTTTTTAAACAACATCGGGAGGCATACAAGCATACGGTCCACCAGATGTAAAGCGGTTCCCGTAGCCTATGAACGCTTGAAATACATTAAGTATCGCCCGTACGATGCCACCTCTGCAACTAACGCAGCAACTCCTTAGGTTATGATAAGACACGACCAATTTAATCACGGTAGGTAAGTCTTAACCTTTCTCGGCTCATACATCCTTCCACTTTCGCATTGTACGTCTGTATCGTCAGTCTTTGACACTCCATTTTTTCTACATGCCCCAACCAACGGAGCATGCCTTTTCTTAACACCGACGCTCTTTTTCAGATCAACTCTGTTTCTAACATCAGTTACAAACAGAGTTGGACATGTTGACCGCGTTTATCCTACTTTTATACTCTCTGCCATACCCAACTCTCGCTTCCATAAGTAAGCGTTGGGACCAGCACTGCATTGTGTACCGAGAACTGTGTCTTCTGGCTCAAGCTTTTGCTGCCAAGTAGTTTTCCCAACGCTCCATTCCCACAATTCACTCACTCGTCTTTCCACATCAGCGGTGAACCTTCCATCCCTGCTGAAAGCGCATCCAAGATATACAATCTCATCCACATGTTCCAACACTTCATCATTAACCGTAATCCTTACATTGGTTCTGGTTTCTTCTCTTTCAAATACCATTATCTTTGTCTTCCTCGCATTCAATAGTAAGCCTTTCTCCATACAATCGTCTTTCATCGTTGTGACCAGTGTTTGCAGTTCAGATGGTGT
This sequence comes from Pyralis farinalis, assembly GCA_947507595.1. Lineage (NCBI taxonomy): Eukaryota > Metazoa > Arthropoda > Insecta > Lepidoptera > Pyralidae > Pyralis > Pyralis farinalis. Next base: position 9,675,913 of record OX382263.1, read on the forward strand.
TTCTGCTAATATCACGGCATCGTCTGTATACAGCAGACAGTTCACTACTAGGTCACCCATTCGCAATCCTTCATTCCTTGATCTTATTCTATAGGGTTCTGCTTTATTATATTAGTATAAACTAGCGACTTGCCCCGGGTTCGCACGGGTAGTAGAACATATTATGCCTACATGTTTATTTCTGTCGTTGGGTCGTGTCAGCTTGTTGCGTCGATTATGTGGATGTAGGTGGCGCTGCAATCGGGTTCTAGAGAAAAATTGTAAAGTCGGTTTACGGACGATAATTTTACGTGATAACGTCATAAGAAAACATTCAACAGTTGACAAAATAGTTCACGTGTAGGTTGTGTGCTGCCGCTGTCTCTCTTCTACTCGGACGCATCGGCCGATGGAGTGAAAGAGAGATAGATGCGTCACAAGCCGAACGCTTAGGCCGATCGTGCCTCTCTATCGCTTGTTCCGCGCTCTCGCTCGCACGCTCGGCTCAGGCGGAACGTGACAATGAGTCATGCTTTTTCGTGCGTGCAGCCGGCGTTCATTGATTTATAAGACGTTATCACGTCAAAAAAATAGCAGGCAAGCCAACGGCAATGTACAGGCAGGACAACGTCTGTAGGGTCCATCATTAAATTATATGGTGTAAAGGATTATCATAATGTGCACGACATGCTTAAATTAACGTATTTAAGTTGATAATGATTAATACTATATATCAGTGTAATATCCGATGAATAGCTTGACTTTTCCCAACATTTTCAATAATTATTGTCATATTTCAACCGATTTATACAAAACCTTAACAAATTATACACATAAACCTTCCTCAAGAATCACTCTGTCTTGTGGTGAAAACCGCATGACAATCCATTCAGTAGTTTTTAAGTTTATCGCGAACAGACGGACAGACAGACGCGGCGTGGGACTTTGTTTTATAATATGTAGTGATGATAGATATGTAAGAATCGCTTGTTTCAAATGGTATATGATGTTCTCACGAGCTCAGTGGCTCAATCGTGAATGACGCCACTTTGACACCAACGCTCGTGGGTTCGATTCCCACACAAGACAAACATTTGTGTGCATGAACATGTCTGTTTGTCTTGGTCTGGATGTTTTAAGAGAGGTAGGTCGCATCAAAGCAACCCTTCTGGGGAAGTACCTCCACCTCACAGAAAACCGCAGCCAAATAAGAACTCCCTAGAGGGTTCTTGTGTTCCTGCTTGTGAATGAGGTCACCAGTAAGCTCCTTAGGAGTTGCTGTGTAAGCAGCAGAGGAGGCATCGCGCGAGTGATATTTAATATACTAGTAAATAACAGCAAGCTGTGTAGGCAGAGCTGATATTTTTTAAATTTAAAAAATATTTAAATATTTTATTTATAATTTTTTAATTTTTAAAAAATATATGGAACCCTGTACGACATCTAGCGACGAGTGCTGTTACTTTTTCTGTTGATGGGAGTGCAGTGCAAACTCTGCACTGCAGAGTGGCCGGCCATACGTTTTCCCATATGTTTTTTTTTCTAATTGGAACGATTTTGGACCGTTCTTCCTCGCCAACGAACATTTAAATTTCAAATTAAAGGATACTAAACTACAATATGTTAGCTATTAGTGTGTCCATTTTGGAGTTTCTCACTATTACCGTCTAAACGCTAGCTGGATGACATCAGTCTACCCCAAACGGCAATTTTGAGGGTAATGTGGCTCCGCTGGCTTTCGCAGCTCTGCCAATTACAAGCGTTAATAGGCTATGGTACCCGCTTTACGTCAGGTCGGCCGTATGCTTGTATGCCTCCCGACGTAGTATAAAAAAAAGATAAGATTTCCATTAACTTCAATGCAAATATGTTGCATAATAGCATCGAGGACAAGGAAGATTCGCGAGTTGAATACTAGCCGAATGCAACTGTAACCACGTCATTTCGTATAGTTTTATAATATCAAGCTGGGCGGAAAACAAGCATACGTCCCACCTGATGTAGCACGGTTACGCAACTTATGACAGCTTGCAATACAGGAAGTATCTTCTTGCGGTTCCATAGAAGTTTTCTTCCGAAAACTCTCAAACTGTGGAATGAGCTCCCAGCCGAGGTTTTTCTAAGGGACTACGGCATGGAGTTCTTCAAGAAATGCGTGAAGAGGTTTTTAAAGGATCGGCAACGCATGAGTGACACCCCCGGTGTTGCAAATGTCCATAGGCTACGGTGACTGTTTAACATAAGGCAGGCCATATGCTTGATTGCCACCTTAGTGGTATAAAAAAAAGTATCGGTGGGGCAACGCGCATGCGATACTTTACTACTACTAACTACTTTACTACTAGATACTTTATGTAACTAACACAGCAACTCCTTAGGAGCTTACCGATGACCTCACTCGTTCGTTGGATCACAACGACCTTTCAAGGAGTTGTTATTTGGCTACGGTTTTGAAAAATTTAATGGTACATGCCCCCGCTAGGATTCGAACCGGGGACTCTTTTCCCTCTGGGTCCTGGAGGTCTGCCGGCTGCTTATTGCGCCCTATCTCTCAACACCACCCAAAAACCCTACCTCTCTTGAAACATCCAGATAATACAAACAGACATGTTCATCCACACAAATGTACGTCGTGTGTGGGAATCGAACCTTTGTGGGTTAATATCAAAGCAGCGTTACTAACCACTGCGTCACCGAGCCTGCCAAAAGTAGTATATGCTATTCAGTTTTTAAATGACATTCAAAAACGTTCCATATTTGACTTGTTTTTTTCATGGTAATCGAGCTATTGTAGGTAATTGCTTTTTCCTCAAAGAGTAGTTCATAGGGCCAACGCACACTAGACACTATAAAGGCCAATACACTGACCACTGAATGGTTTTTTATTTTATGCAATGTCTGGAGGCATACAAGCGTACGGTCCACCTGATGTAAAGCGGTTACCGTAGCCTATATATAGCCTCTGCTGCTAAAACAGCACGTGTCACTAAATTCATGTTTTCTTATATATACACATAGTTGTAATCATCACTAGCTCGGCGGTGAAGGAAAACATTAAGAAACCCACACGTCCAAGAAATTATATTTCGAAAGTCGTGTAACCTAACCTAAGAGCGGTCTGGTTTTCCCTCTGGGTTGTGGAGGTATGACGGCAGTCGCTCCTTGTCATTAGCAGTATACTACTACTATAACTTCACGCCAAATCCCTTGCGGGGTAGGCAGGGAGAACCGAGCGTCACGTGACTCGATCCTTACATATCTCACTTGCTTCTTTAACATTCATTGCTCTTCTCATGCACGCTCGCCGTTTCTAGGGCTCCTGACATCACCTTATGATAGAACACGACCAATTTGGTCATGGTAGGTAAGTTTTGGCCTTCCTCGGCTCCTACATCCTTCCACTTCATTAGCAGTATCATCGCCAAATTCCTAGTATTTGATAGCCGACCACGCCAATCCTAGTGGATTAGTAAACGGTATAACGGGATATTCAGATGTATGAGGTATCGTTAGAATCCTTACGTCGTCTCGGGTAACCTAGGCTCTTTGGGTCGTCAAAAAAACCAATACGGCGGATTATATACATATATACTGATACTCGTAGGTACTTATTATTATTGTGCATACTGACGAAAAAAAAAAACTTTCAAAGTTGTCGAGTGATATGTGAAAATTAAGGGGTTTGAAAGGTGATATCGAAAATATTTATTTATTTCATTGCACTTGTTATAAATTATTATTAGATGACCCTGATTAGGGTATCGCAACATTGGTGAACCTTAAATTGTAATTCTATACCTAATCGAACAATTTAATATAATAAGTAAATATATAATATGTTTTTTATATACAACTAAATTGGCAAACAAGTAAGCGGTCACCGCAGCGTATTGACGCTCGCAACACCACGAGGATGTCACTCGCGCGCTGCCAATTTCGTGACCTAGGCTGTTTCGTCACAGTACATAGTAATTTCACTGCCATATCTCACCATACAAACCGGAACACAGCTATGTAAATATAGCGGCTTGGCGGTAGATATAGGTGAGACAGAGGTACCCACGCAGACGACTTTTGTACAAAGTCTCCATCTGGTTTTATAGGATTACTTTACTATAAGATATTTTACTATAAGATAACGATTATTACTATAAGATAAACAATAAATAAATAAAAGACAATTGAGTATGTGTATAGATAGAGGATAATGAGACAGATGATGCCTTGTGTGCCACGGTTTATTAATTGAATTTTTGTGTCATAAATACTTTTACTTAGTCATTTATTGACATAATAAACTTTTGTTAATGAGACATTCTTTTAGGTTATTTCTAAATATTTTTGCCTTCTTTTGCTTTTTTAAGCTTTCTGGTATTTTGTTATATATTTAAATTGATTTGTAATAGGGACTTGATTTGTAGATAATCTGGTTTAGGAGCCGGAAGTGTTATTTATCTTTAAGATGTGTATTTTTGCACAACTAGAAGGGATTTGGCGTGAAGTTATAGATAGATAAAGTTTTGATTTTTAAGTTTTTCTATATAGCTGTCTTTCCTGAAAAAAGCGCGATATTACACTAAAACAAAAGTCAGCGATGCTCGATCTCCTAGGTCCTTATGTCGTAAAAGACTTAAGTTTATATCTATGTAGTAGGTAAGTGATCGGGGAAGAACCACAGTTAAATTAAGTGCGGTTTGCCTTGAACTCTTGAAGAGGAATGTACGCAAGAGTTGTTTAATATTTTTTTTTAAACTACGTCGGGAGGCATACAAGCATACGGCCCAACTGATGTAAAGCGGGTACCGTAGTCTATTAACGCTTGCGATATATTAAGTATCACTCGGCCGATGCCTCCTCTGCTACTGTTACTGGTCACCTCACTCACACGCAGGAACACAACAACCCTCTAGGAAGTTGTTATTTGGCTGTGGTTTTCTGTGAGATGGAGGTACTTACCCAGACGGGCTGCTTTGATGCACCCTACTTCTCTTAAAACATTCAGACCAAGACAAACATGCATGTTCGTGCACACAAATGTTTGTGCTGTGTGGGGATCGAACCCACGAGTGTTGGTGTTCAAATCGCGTCATTCACGACTGAGCCACCGAGCTCTGAATATACAGTTTTTGTACACTCGCCGTATCTTTAAATAAATTACCATCCTGTTTTAACCGTTACTTTTTGTGTCCTGAAAAACACACTGAATATAAATAAGCATAAAAACATAACTACTTTACTATAACTTCACGCCAAATCCCTTGCGGGGTAGGCAGAGAGGACCGAGCGCCACGTGACTCAATCCTTACATACCTCACTTCAAATTAAATCCAAAAAAGGTAGAGATCCACACGGAAGACAGGTAAAGGCGTATTAACCCTTCGAAACCCGGGTGGTCGTATACGACCGCGAAATGTATGGCAAAACGTATATAACGGGTTCTGACTGCTCAAAACAGCCCGTCTGGGGAAGTACCTCCACCTGACAGAAAACCACAGCTAAATAACAACTCCCTAGAGGGTTGTTGTGTTTCTGCGTGAGAGTGAGGTAACCAAGTATTTGCTGTGTTACCAGCAGAGGTGGTATTGCGCGAGTGATACTCAATGTATTATTGCAAGGGTTTATAGGCAACCATACATATAGATTGAATTAAACAATTTTTAACGGAAGTATCGCGTATTTTATTTATTTTGTTGAAGTCTTCTTGAAGTTGAAGTCAGTCTTCCTGCGACCACGGACGCTGCAAAGCGTTCGAAACGTCAGGTTCAACAAAATAAATAAAATACGCGATACTTCCGTTAAAAATTGTTTAATTCAATGTGCAACAATCGCGAAAACCTAAGACAAAACCATACATATAGGTTTACATCTGGTGGGCCGTATGCTTGTATACCTCCCGAAAAACTCTTGACTTAATCCATTGCATACAAAAACACAAATCTTTTCCCTATATAACATTTAAGAGTTTTAAGAGCGGTAGGGCGCCTCAAAGCAGCCCGTCTGGGGAAGTACCTCCACCTCACATAAAACCGCAACCATATAACAACTCCCTAGAGGATTGTTGTGTTCCTGTGTGTGAGTGAGGTCACCAGTAAGCTCCTAAGGAGCTGCTGTGTAAACAGCAGAGGAGACATCGCGCGAGTGATACTTAATATATTACAAGTGTCAATAGGCTACGGTAATTGCTTTACATCAGGTGAGCCGTATGCTTGTACGCCTCCCAACGTTGTATAAAAAAAAAACATCCTGTATGGTTGTAAAGCCCTTGTTTTACTAAAATGTAAAAAAAAAACTCATTAAAGAAACCCATTAAAAAAAATATGTGCGTCTCGGGACGCCCGACAGAAGTGATAACTTAAACTAATCCGCTGCCGTATGCGTGGGAGAAAGGGAAGCCAGACAGACTGGCGCCGTAACGCGTTACGTAACGAAGCGGTTTACCCTCCCATAAGAAGTTATCACTTTAAAAATCTTGAGTTTATCCATTACATACAAAAACACAAATATATATATATATAAGTTATAATATAATAAAGGAAAAACCTTTATAACATTAGTTACAATGGAAATAGAGTTTTAAGTAGTGGTGTAAATGAATTGTTCAGTAACACCGTTCCTATATGAAATCTATATGTTTGTCTGTGTGTGCGTTTTTTTTCGAATATTCGAACTTTGACTTCAGATTCGGATTCAGCATAAAAAAGTAGAATAGGAATGTTCAACAACACCGCTCCTATCTCTTAAGGAACATGGAGAAAATGGCCGACAAATTAAAAAAATATATATATTGTTATATAATTGACGAGCCAGATGTTCCTCTGGCAATGCAAGTTTGCGCATTCTCAACTGGTTTTTTTTTTTAATATTTGACTAAATTACACGAGTGAATATTAGTCTAGCAGCCGATACCTAACAATGACTTGCCGTACTGAGTTACTGAGCACAATGTATCTGTTCCAGTGGCACAGTGACATCACGCAATGTATGCAAATGGCCGCTTCAATGCAATGACGAATTTTGACGAGCTCGGTGGCGCAGCGGTTAAAAACGCGACTTCGTCACCGACGCTCGTGGGTTCGATTCCCACACAGGACAAACATTTGTGTGCATGAACATTTCTGTATTGGTCTGGGTGTTTTTAAGAGAGATGGGGCGCATCAAAACAGCAAGCAAACCCGTCTGGGGAAGTACCTCCACAGAAAACCACAGCCTAATAACGATTCTCTGGAGGATTGTGCGTGTGAGTGAGGTGTCTAGTAAGCTCCTAAGAAGTTACTGTGCTAGCAGCAGAGGTGGCATCGCGCACTACGGTAACCGCTGTATATTAGGTGCGCCGTAGGCTTGTATGGCTTCAGACTTTGTTTAAAAAAAAAAAGACCGGTCATAGCAATTGCCTGCCAGTCATCACACCCCTATCCCTCATCAATATAAGGCATTGATCAGACAAAAAAAATAAAATCATTGGGCGTAGCGTAAACTGAGTTGACTGGATTTCCATTCAGTCAACTCAGTTTACGCTATGCCCAACGATTTTATTTATTTAATTGTATTGTCACTATAAAACTAAAGGTGTGTACCAAATTTCAGATCAATCAGTCAACAGGAAGGGGGTTAAATTTCAATTACTAGATTTGACCCCAACATATAAACAAACAGGGCAAGCTAAATAAAACCGTTTAATAAATACCTGTCGTGGATTTTTAAATGTATGTTATATAACATTAGTTTATATGTTGTTTTGGAATTCGTAAAAACTCATATGTTGTTATCTTTTCATGTAAACAAGTGTCTTAGATATAGTCAATTTAAATTGAAAGTGTATGTATGATTGCGTAAGCTTGTTTACCTTAGTATATTGGAGTGACTTTTCTATCGTTTGAACATTTTTTTTTATACAACGTCGGGAGGCATACAAGCTTACGGACCACCTGATGTAAATTAGTTACCGTAGCCTATAACCGCTTACATTAAGTATCCCTTGCGCGATGCCACCTTTGCTGCTAGCACGACTACTCCTTACTCCGGTGACCTCACTTTTTTTTCTACAACTAGATGTGGCAAATAAGCATGCGGCCCGCATTAGAAGGTAAACGGTCACCGCAGCTTTTTCACGCTCGCAACACCACGGGGATGTCACTCGCGCGCTGCCAATCTTGTGACCTAAGGCTGTTTCGTCACAGTACCCAGTCATTTATTTGCCATAAGGGTGAGCCCTTCAAACCGGAAAATAGCTATATAAATATAGCTGCTGGGCGGTAGAAATAGGTGAGACAGATGTACCCACGCAGACGACTTTTGTACAAAGTCTCCCTCTGGTACACTCAGTCGCAGAAATACGAAAACTCCAGGGAATTGTAATTAGGCTATGGTTTTCTGTGAGATGGCGAGTGCCTAGGGAACTTCATCCATGCCGTGATGCGCAGCTCTCCCAAAATGAGATATACCTAATATAATACATGTCTTAAAATTTCGCAATAGTTGATAATAATGAATATATGTTCATATTGAGTACATTTTGTTATCACCACAATTATTATGTTTACAATATAATATCTACATTGTAAACAATATATTTACAATGCATTAATATATGGCTTACATTGTTTGCTAATTGCTTTATTGTCTAGCAGTAGTAAGCCTGTTGAAACTTGTTATCAATGGCACCTTGAGAGCGTGCAGTGTACGTATTTAGTTTGTCTATGCCCTTGTGTTACATCTATACTTATCAAATTGACGATTTTTACTACTAGCTTTTTATCGATAACTTTCACTCTGGTTAGAATTCCAAATTTAAATTAATTTTATAATACTTTTAAATCTATGGAAAAATTGAATTTGCGCGTTATTCTGAGTACGGGTTGCGTTGTGGCACCAACGCAGCGCAGATGGCACACAACATCAACGACGTGTATGATAGCTCGGTGGCTCAGTCGCGAAAGACGCTACTTTGACACCAACGCTCGTGGGTTCGATTTCCACACAAGGCAAACATTTGTGTGCATGAACATGTTTGTTTGTCGTGGTCTGGATGTTTTAAGAGAGGTAGGGCGCATCAAAGCAGCCCGTCTGGGGCAGTACCTCCACCTCACAGAAACCCGCAGCCAAATACCAACTCCCTAGAGCGTTGTTGTGTTCCTGCGTATGAGTGAATTATATAATTGAGGACTAGAATCCAGGCAGCAGCTAGAGAAATCAGCGAAAGCGGGTTTGCCCGACGAGTTAAACGGTCGTTTATTCGACGTTGCAGAGCGTGTATAGCTGCGAATGGGCGCCATTTTGAACATTTCGTTTAATTTTAATGATGTTAATCATGACAAAGATTAATAATAAATGATAAATAAAGTGATTTGTTTTTTTTTTTCAAATACCTAAAGTAACAAGTTAGCTCTAGATTACTCTGCAATATTAGTTGTATTTTAAACAAATGGTCACTGACACTGTAGTGCATTTTTTTGCAAATATCGTAAGTATTAACGCAATAAAGTTTAAAAAAGTAGTTTAATGAAAATCTTCTTTTCTTCAATTAAAATTGAATATCTTTTTGTTAAATAATAGGATCTGTTATAGTGATACCATTTTGAAATCGGTATTTAGTAGGCATATTATTAAATAAATGGGCACTGACAGTGTAGTACGTTTTTTTTACAAAAATCGCCCTTGAACTTGGATGGTATGTTAAAAATTAGGGTTAAAATTAGAGAAGAGCCAACTTTTTCTTCAAAAGAGCTGAATTAACATAAAAAAATCATAATTTATCATGATAGCTCTAGTATTCAGCAGTAATTAACAGAAATCAAAATGAAAAAATAATGATTTTTGTTGAAACTACAAACAAATTTGTAATAAAAGGTAGAAATTTCGTAAATAAAAGACAAAAAGGAAATATTTTCGGAACCCTTGGGTAAAAGTGATTAAAATTTTTAACTGTTATAGTTAATTATTTGGTTCAACGAATCCTGAACGGTGGACCACTACTTACGCCACACCCTGTATATATCATGACAACAGTAAAAAATTGCAATACGATCGCAGTTCAAATTTCCACATTTAGCTTAAATCTAATAATCCGACGTCAGTTCAAGAAACCGATCAATTAAGCCACGTGGATTCGATACCGGCCGAGGTAATGGCGTCCCGGCCCAGACAGCCGATCCCCAAATAAAATGGAACGGGGCACGCAATGTTTGTCTATGTACGTATATGTCAGGAAGTCCAAATATATCGAACCAGTGTCTAATGTCGAGCTCGGTGATGTGATTAGCAGTGGTTACGTTAACACATTGAACGAGGTTGGTGGCTCAGTCGTGAATGAAACGACTTTGACGCCAACGCTTGTGGGTTCGATTCCCACACAAGGCAAACATTTGTGTGCATGAATATGTCTGTTTGTCTCGGTCTGGATGTTTCAAGAGAGGTAGTGCGCATCAAAGCAGCCCGTCTGGGGAAGTACCTCCACCTTACAGAAAACCGCAGCCAAACAACAACTCTCTAGAGGGTTGTTGTGTGCCTTCGTGTGAGGAGGTCACTAGAAAGCTCCCAAGGAGTTGCTGTGTAAGCAGCAGAGGAGTCATCGCGCGTGTGATACTTAATATATTACAAGCGTTAATAGGCTGCGGTACCCGCTTTACATCAGGTGGGCCGTATGCTTGTATGCCTTCCGACGTAAAAGGAGGAAAGGAAAGGAGAAACGATGATACGGACTTTACTTATTAACTTAATTCACCGCTACACGGGTCGGGGAGTAAAGTAGAAAGTGCCGCTCTTATTGGCTAGTACGCACGCGACACATCGGCTTATTGGTCGAAATATTCTCCTATTGGTCAGTAGGCTGGAATCGCTGAGATATGTAGGAGATAAAGCACAACTTTTTAGTTTGCTATTGCTTCGTGCATACAATCATACGGCCCACCTGATATAAATCTGTTGCCGTAGCTTATGAACACTTGCAAAACTTTACGTATCACTCGTGCGATGCCACATCTGCTTCTAACAAAGCTGCTTAGGAGCCTACAGGCAACCTCACACACCAGGCACACAACAACACCCCAGATACTTGCTATTTGACACACATACATAAGTAGATCAAAGTGGTGATGTGCTGAACAACTACCAATTCAAAAGCCCCCAATACCGAAGAGCGTGCATGAAGAGGCTGATGAGGTGAGAGGTATGTTTGGATCGGTGCACCTGGCGTTTCATAACGATAAAAAAATAAAAATCCTTTACTTGCCATTGGGCCCTCGCGGGCACTTAGACAAGTCTTAAATTTTTTGAAATATAATTTTATTGTATCCTTTATCTACTAGCATTTCGGAAATTATTATTAGCGAAGAAGAAATGCCGAATGAAACTTCCCAATATAGGTCTCTTTTAAAATTGACAATTAGATATTACAAAAAAAAAAACCAGTTGAGAATGCGCAAGCTTGCATTTCCAGAGGAACACCTGGCTCGGCAATTACATAACAATCCAATTTTTTTTTAATTTGACGGCCATTTTGACCATGTTCCTTAAGATATAGGAATGGTGTTCCTGAAAACATTTACATAATTATGCATATTGGTACAATGATAATATCATATGGTCATGGTATCGTAGTCTCTGCCTACCCCAATAGTAGACAGAGATGATGTTTGTATATATGTATGTAAAGAGATACATTAATCAAATATTCTGACGGATTAACCTACATACGATACTTAGCTGCTGTGTTTCTATATTGGGAGTTGTTTTTCTTCCCATACTGACGTGAAGGGCAGCCGAACTAATACCACGAACTATGTAATGCGTAACATTTACGATTATGAAGAGAGATGTAGGCCAGTGTATCGCAAACTTTTTGTCTTTAAGGTACACAATACATTACTCTTTATTGCCCCAATAAAATATACATTCACCAGAGGGAGACTTAGTACAGTCGTTGTCTGCGGGGGTACCTCTGTCTCACCTATTTCTACCGCCAAGTAGCTATAGCTATATAGCCGTGTTTCGGTTTGAAGGAAGAGATATGGCAGAGAAATTAGGGTACTGGGTACCTTGATGAAACATCCTTAGGAGTTGAAGTACTGCCGTGCAATTCTCTAAGCGACTCGTAATGGCTGTGTGCGTCGCTGTGATCACAGATGTCACAGCTTTGACATCGTCTACTGCGATCACGGATAAATTATTTGGTATTCTATAAGGCTGTAAGCGTACGCGAGGCTGTTTGCCTTGTAGAATTCCAATTCCAAACGCAGCCTTGCGGCGCTAGTGTCGCACAACCATGAAAAGCGACACCAAAGAATTGCAATTTTGTGTTCAAGGCTGTAACAGCCGATGTTTCCGAGGATGTAAGAATGTTTGCTCTTACAGAATTGCATGGCTGTTTGGCTCTGTTGAGCACAACGACGAAAACTTGATCTTTCTTAGTTATTATTTTAAAGTTTATTCTTTCTATACTAATATGTAAAGCGGAAGAGTTTGTTTGTTTGTTTGAACGCGCTGAACTCTGAAACTATCAGTCGGATTTGAATAAGTATTTTTGCATTTGATAGTCCATTTCTTGAGGGAGGTCATTGGCTATAACATCACGATACGATTTAGAAGCCGAGGAAATATAAAGAGTTTAGAAAAAATGGTACCTACTGGATACCGGTGTACGCGCTAACGAAGTTGCGGGCATAGTAGACTTATAAGCTAAAGGAGTGCTTTGACTTCATACTAGCACCCTTATCGACACGCACACAAATACAAGCGTCATTTACACGGCCGCTAACCTTTCTTGGCGGTGCAAAACTACGCAGTGCCACGTCGCGGGTGCCCGATACGGGACGCTGTACAGCCATGCAATTCTGTAAGAGCAAACATTCTTACATCCTCGGAAACATCGGCTGTTATAGCCTTGAACACAAAATTGCAATTCATTAGTGTCGCTTTTCGTGGTTGTGCCACACTAGCGTCGCAAGACTGCGCTTGGAATTGGAATTCTACAAGGCAAACAGCCTCGCGTACGCTTACAGCCTTATAGAATACCAAATAAAAAGCCGTGATCGCAGTAGACGATGTCAAAGCTGTGACATCTGTGATCACAGCGACGCACACAGCCATTACGAGTCGCTTAGAGAATTGCATGGCAGCTGCACTGCGCCGCGCCCACGCCGTCTGCCCTCGTAACGTGGCAGTAGTGCTCGATACCAATATAATATTATATTATAATAATAATTTAATAATGACAGCGTCACGAAATCGTGTATACTCCAGTGTTTACGGGTGCCTTAATTCAAATATGATAAAACCAAGACTCGTTTTTAGGGTTCCGTACCCAAAGGGTAAAACGAAACCCTATTACTGAGGCTCCGCTGTCCGTCCGTCCGTCCGTCCGTCTGTCACCAGGCTGTATCTCATGAACCGTGATAGTTAGATAGTTGAAATTTTCACAGATGATGTATTTCTGTTGCCGCTATAACAACAAATACTAAAAAATAGAATAAAAGAAATATTTATGGGGGCTCCCATACAACAAACGTGATTTGTTTGCTCATTTTTGCTCGATATTGATAACGGCAACAGGTAGTCGCTTGAAATATTCACAAAATATTTAGTTATATATTCACTTTAAGAATAAATAATTAAATTAAAATAAAACAAATATTTAAGGGGGCTCTCATACAACAAACATGATTTATTTTGCCGTTTTTATAGATAATGGTACGGAACCCTTCGTGTGCGAGTCCGACTCTCACTTGGCTGATTTTTTCAACTTCCTGCTGATGTTGTAAGGTAAAATATATAATACTTTTTATAAGTATCTACCACATTTTTAGGGTTCCGTACCCAAAGGGTAAAACGGAACCCTATTACTGAGGCTCCGCTGTCCGTCCGTCCGTCCGTCCGTCCGTCCGTCCGTCCGTCCGTCCGTCTGTCACCAGGCTGTATCTCTTGAACCGTGATAGTTAGACAGTTGAAATTTTCACAGATGATGTATTTCTGTTGCCGCTATAACAACAAATACTAAAAAATAGAATAAAATAAATATTTAAGGGGGCTCCCATACAACAAACGTGATATTCTTGCTGTTTTTATTGATAATGGTACGGAACCCTTCGTGCGCGAGTCCGACTCGCACTTGGCCGATTTTTTTAAATTCGCTTTCTTGGTTGTCTTTTCTGTACAAATGACATCATTCCTTTATGAGGAGTTCGGCTAAACATGTAATAAGTGTAATGTAACTAATAAATAAGCATTCAATGATAATAAAAATATACAGACGCCTGCTATTCTTTTTGTAGGCACCGACCCTAGCGATCCGTCCAGTCATAGGTATATTTTTCATGGACGCGGCTGAGTTACGTTACTGTTACTTTAGCTTGTAAGTCTACTGTGTCGCGGGGTGCACATAAATCCAAAACCACGAATTTAATACATACCAGGACTCGAACCGGGAACCAGTTGAGCAATAGGCCGGTTCTTTAACCACTGGACTATTACACTCCGATTAAGATTACGTTACCTCTGTAATTACTTTTTCCTGTTACTTAAATATAAAAAAAAAGTTATCGCAACCGTGCGGATAACCTTATTTAATTTCGCCTTGACAACTGACCTAGGACATGCCTCCCTTATACGATCGATAACCTTTATAACGTTGCTGATACGGTCCACTTTTGCATAAACATTTCACGCTATGGTCAATACAGATCTTTTACCTTGGCTTTGCGTGAATAATTAGACTAAATTGATTTTTGACGAATGAGTATTGTTTGCCAGTAATGTTATTGTTTGGTTACCAGTCAGTTTCAAACTATACTGCTAAAACTGTACTTATTGTGGTCCTTTGTTAGGCCTTTATGAATTTGAGTCAATTCGCAATTAGTCCAATACTCGCATTTCGTCCAATTCGCCTTATTCGCGCTTATTTCAATGGTTGGCGGAGTTCAATATGTGGTTAATGCATTTCTCCTTGTTTGCGTTTGACAAATTCGCTTTTAGTCCAATTCTCCTTAATATAATTTGGTACAATTCATGGTTAGTCCAATTCACCTTATTTGCGTTTCGTCTAATTCGTATTTAGTTCATCTTATTCACGTTAGTTCAATTCATCTTAATCACATTTAGTCCAATTCATATTATTCATTGTTCAATTTGCTGTTAGTCTAATTCACGTTTGGTCCAATTCGCAGTTAGTCCAATTCACCTTAAGCGCGTTTCGTGCACATCGTATTTTAATTCATCTTATTCGCATTTAGTCCAACACCTGTCATCCATATATCCCGGTCAATTCAATTCGAAAACTTCCTACTATTACAAATTTCTTCTGATTAAATTCGTTGTGAGTTCCACGGCAGCTGTAGTTTAACCCCCGGGACAGCAATGGACTTCACTGTTCATTGCCTTTTTGGTGGACACCGCTGACTACACAAGAGACACGGTGGTGGGTATGAGTGGTGGGCCTGTCCCATATCCCGTAGGGGCCGCAATTCCTACTTTTTTTTCTCGGATTCTAACACTCGTAACGTGATGTTGAATTAGCCTATATCCTTCCTGAAGAATTAGGTTATCAAATGCAAAAATAATATTTCAAATCCGACTAATAGTTCCAGAGATTAGCGCGTTCAAAGAAACGAATAAACACTTCCGCATTATATATCAGCATACAATTGAGGAGGCATCGCGCGAGTAAGAGAGGTAGGGCGCATCAAAGCTACGCCGTCTGGGGAAGTACCTCCACCTTACAGAGAACCGCAGCCAAATAACAACTCACTAGAGGTTGTTGTGTTCCTGCGTGTGACTGAGGTCACCAGTAGGTAAACTCCTAAGGAGTTGCTGTGTAAGCAGCAGAGGGGGCATTGTGCGAGTGATACTTATTATATTACAAAGCATTAATAGACTACGGTAACTGCTTTACATCAGGTAGGTCGTATGCTTCTATGCCTCCCGACGTTGTATAAAAAAAACGAATAAACTTCCGCTTTATATATTAGTATAGATATAGAAAGGAAGGGTAATAAATACATAATAAATTTATATGTTGACATACGACAAATTAATAATTACAAATACAACACGTCAGTTATCGTAAGCGCGTGGCCGGCAAGCGCCCGTGTCATTGGCCCACATTCTGATGTTAGGACCATGCTGAGTGCCCTCTTATCATCACAGCCTTGTGCCACAGTGCACAGATATGACCAGTACCACCACATCCAACCTTACTCATCTCACTGCAAGGATACGGGTCTCCCTTCAAAAGGGGTTTAGAGCATACTCCACGCTGCTCAAATGCGGATTGGCGGAGGACAGTGTTTTCGAGCCGTCCAACAGCCACTGACTTAGCTTAACGACTGTCGTCTTCGTCTATCGACAACAGCCGGAACTGACGGCTTAACGTGCCCTCTGACCACGGAGAAACTCGAGATGGATAAATCCATCCGTAGACAGGTTGCGGTCGACGTTGCTTGACCTGCGTGTTCGGTTAGAATGACACGCTCAACGACGCCACCCAGCCCGCTATATATGAACAGTAGGGCAACTACAATGCTAACTCATGAAAGAGAGAGCTGAGTTTGGCATGTAGAGCGTGAAAGTAAGAAACGCGACGGAGCGAGCGTTGCGCAAAAAGAAGCAGTGTTTGAACCCACTCATTTTATTTAAGAGCATTTTATTTATGACCAAATTGATCGTGTTTTATCAGAAGGTGATGTCAGGAATCCTAGAAACCAGCGAGCGTGCACGAGAAGAGCATTAAATGTTAAAGAAGCGAGTGAGGAGTGTAAGGATCTGGTCACGTGGCGCTCGGTTCTCTCTGTCTTCCCCGCAAGGGATTTAGCTTAAAGTTATAGATAGACGTTGTATAAAAAACTGTTCTGATAAAACACGATCGAATCACGATGATACGCTCGAGAATCAATCATTTTGGTCAGTTGGGCAGAAAGGCCCATGTGCGCTAGTTGCCATGCTGTACATTACTATGCTGTGGTATCAAATATTGTGAGCCAGTGAGTTTATCTTAATTACTATTAATCATAATGCGCGGGAGATGTGCCATTTGTACTTTGTACCAGATAATTGTGATATGGAAACTTGCTGAGACAAGAGAGCTCGAGGGCGTCGTTGCGCGTGTCATTCTAACCAAACACGCAGGTTAAGCAACGTCGACCGCAGCCTGTCTATGAATAGGTTTATTTGTCTCCTTCTTTTGTTCTCCGATCTTCGTACGGGACGTTAAACCGTCGAACCTGGCTGTTGTCGATAGATGACAGTGGTTAAGCTAAGTCAATGGTCCTCGGGCGGCTTGAAAACACTGGCCTCGGCCAATCTGCATTTAAGCAGCGTGGTGCAGTATGCTATAAAATAAATGGTACTCATGCTTGTATATCAGTTGACAAAGTGCAAGTGTGCAAGTACCAAGCACAAGCTTTGGAACTAGATGGTGCTGTTTAATTTGTCCGGCAAATGATAATCTGTGACGAGTCATCGAGTCCGTCGACTCCACAGAGGCGTCTCCAGTCTCAAGGTTGCCAACATTAAATAAAACGGCTGCATGCGTCATAAATTTCTTTGTTTCATTGTCTGTGTTTTCGTGTCTAATTTGCTAAAACTTCTATATCTTCACGCAAGGTCTCTTGCGGGGTGGGCAGAGAGAACTGAGCGCCACAAGATTCTGCCCTTATACACCTCACTCGCTTCTTTAACATTCATAGAGCTTTTCATGTGCGCACCACGTCAATTTTATAGAAATATCAAAAACCCCTGCCGTTGTTTCCAATAGAACACGTTGAAACTAATTAATGTATCTACTTAGTCTGGCCATAAATACTGTTACAATTAAAAATAAACAAAATATTACATTTAAATTTGGAATCTGTCATTTTTATATGATTGTTCATTGAGTTTTCTCATTTTGGCGCCAATACATTGTACAATATTTGGCGATATTAAAATGGAGTGGGGTGATAAAGAGAACCGAATCGCTGTGATTGCATTACACAAAGTAGGTATGGAGCCAAATGCAATTTTTAAAACTCTCCATACGCTTGGTATTAGTAAAATGTTTGTGTACCGGGCTATTAATAGGTACAATGAGACCTCCTCTGTTTGTGACAGAAAAAGATCTGGCCGTCCACGTAGTGTTCGTACGAAAAAGGTGGTCAAAGCAGTAAGGGAAAGAATTCGAAGAAATCCTGTCTGAAAGCAAAAGATTTTATCTCGGGAGACGAAGATAGGACCTAGAACCATGTCGCGTATTTTAAAAGATGATTTAGGACTTGCAGCCTATAAGAGACGTACTGGTCATTTCTTAACTGATAATTTAAAAAAGAATAGGGTGGTAAAATCGAAACAACTACTGAAGCGGTACGCAAAGGGAGGTCACAGAAAATTTTTATTTACGGATGCGAAAATTTTTACCGTCGAAGAAAGTTACAACAAACAAAATGATAAGGTGTATGCCCACAGTTGTGAAGAAGCGAGCACGCGTATTCCGAGGGTCCAGCGAGGGCATTATTCTTCATCAATCATGGTTTGGCTTGGAGTCTCATATTCAGGCTTAACTGAGGTGTTTTTCTGTGGAAAAGGTGTGAAAACCAGTGCCGTGGTTTACCAAAATACCGTCCTAACAAACATAGTAGAACCACTTTCTCAAACAATGTTCAAAAACAGACACTGGATATTCCAACAGGACTCTGCACCAGCTCATAAGGCACGAAGTACTCAAAACTGGTTGACCGCCCGTGGAATCGACATCATCGGGCATGAAGACTGGCCCTCTTCTAGTCCAGATTTAAACCCACTGGACTACAAAATACGGCAACATTTGGAGGAGGAAGTCTGCGCTAAACCTCATCAGAATTTGGAGTCTCCCCGAGCATCTCTGGTTAAAGCAGCGGCAGAAATAGATATAAATGTGGTGCGTGCTGCGATCGCGTCGATTAAGACATGTTTTCAAAATGGAGGAGGGCATTTCGAATAATGTAAATAAAATTTTATTGTATATTTAATTACCTTTCATTTCATATATAACTTTTCCATAATTATCAAAAAGTGTATCATTAATTACATTAAAAGTTTTTGACAGAACTTATGACTTGACTAGGTATAACTTCACGCCAAATCCCTTCCGTGGTAGACAGAGAGAAATCGTAGCTCTTCTCATGCCAGCTCGCCGGTTTCTAGGGCTCCTGTCATCACCTTCTGATAAAGCACGACCAATTTGGTCATGGTAGGTAAAGTCTATAAGGTATGTTTTTGGTTGCGGAATCTATCATGTTACAGAATATCGCAATCGCCTTAATTTGCTACCGGTGCGTCTTCGCAGAACTCTCCATATCGTCAGTCTGCTTTATCATATCCTTTTTCATCCTACGGCTGCAAATTATCTACGGGAAAGATTCACGTTTCGCACTCTAGATGATCGTCTGCGGTCTTGCAACAATCCATCTCTACATGTTCCTGTTCCCAACTCCTACAACCAAATCTTTTAGTGTGTTTGCAGCACGTTTATGGAACTCGCTTCCAATAGATGTGAAAATAGCACAAACGATCAATTCGTTCAAATCCAGCGTGATGAAGCACATGGTTAATACTACCATTACATTGACCTATTGTAGTAATGTTATGTATTATGTTCGTAATTCATTAATTTTATTATTCACTATTTCTTATATGTGTGTGTTATACATTCTGTACCACTCTTGTATATACGTGTGTTTTCAGGAACACCGTTCCTATATGAATTCTATATGTTTGTCTGTCGCTTTTTTTCGAATATTCGAATTTTGACTTCAGATTCGGATTCAGCATAAAAAAGTAGAATAGGAATGTTCAGGAACACCGTTCCTATCTCTTAAGAAACATAGTCAAAATGGCCCCCAATGAAAAAAAAAAATGGAATTGTTATATAATTGACGAGCCAGGTGTTCCTCTGGCAATGCAAGCTTGCGCATTCTCAATTGGTTATCTATGTACCTATTATGTCGATCTGAGTATCTACTTACATTGTTTCTTAAACCCTCGCCAAGCTTATATCTCCTTTCAGGTTCTCTATGGTTGAATGCTCTTTCATTCATCCCAAATGGGATAAGTCCGCCATTGTACAGTATTATTTTTAACCAAATCATGTAATATATTGTTATGTTAGTTATTGTACAATAAAGTTTTCTACAACAACAAGTCTTGGCGTTCCTCGCCTCCTACAACGTTCTACTTTGTATACATGTTTTGTGACTGTTTCTTTCGACACGCCCAAACCAACGGCATCGCCCTCCCCAATCGTTACGCACGCGATGTAGAACCGTTACACCACAAATTTTGCACAACGTTAGCATTTCGGCCGCGTTTATTCTACTTTCATGCTCTCTCGGCAATGCCTAGCTCTCGCTTCCAGAAGTTAGTATTGGAACCAGCACTGCATGGTATACAGCGAGCTGTGCCTTCTGCCTCAAGCTTTTTACTGCCATGAAGTTTTCCCAACGCTCCATGCACACCTTCGTATTTAATGATTATGATAAACTTAAAAAAGCAAGATCTTATTTATACCAAACCAATGAAACGCGCAGTTGCGCTACTTTGACACCGACGCTCGTGGCTTCGATTCCCACGCTGGACTAACATTTGTGTGCATGAACATGTCTGTTTGCCTTGATCTGGGTCCTTTCACGTGAGGTAGAGCGCATCAGACCAGCCTGTCTGGGCAAGTAGGTACATCCACCTCATCAGCCAAACAACAATACCCTAGAGCAGGAGTTCCCAACCAGGGGGCACGCCCCCCTAGGGAGGCGTAGGGAGATATCAAGGGGGGCGGAATATTTATTCTTGACTATTCGAAGCAATTAAAAATAACAAGCTTTCACAAACAAAGTTGACATAGAAACTCATTTGCAATTGTTGGAAGACAAATTTCGCCGGTACTATCAAGACTAGGGTTCATTCCCGGGAATTCTCGAGCCGAGAATTCCCTGGAAATAGTTGGGCTTTGTTCCCGGGAAATCAAGCTCGAGAAAAGTCGAGAACTCGAGAAATCATGTACCTATATAGAATATTTTCTAAAGTCATATTTCATCAGCCAGTGTAAGCAACCTAATTGTTATGTATCTGTCTGTCTGTATGTTCAGCTCCTCAGCATGAGATGTTCCATTGATCTTGCAAAGTGTTCATTTGTTTTTATTCTAATTAACATGCCATAAATGGTGCTGTGATTGTAATTTAATTATAATTTATTTTCTACCTGAATTTAAGATATTAACTTTCATGTTATTTCTTTTTTGTTTTATAGAAGCTATTTTTGTTTACCAGTTTTAAGTTCATTTTTTTTCTAAATAACCAGCCAAAAATGGTGCTGTGATTGTAATTTAATTGTAAGTTAAGATATTAACGTTTTCTTTCATGTTGATTATTTGTTTAGTTTAATAGAAGCTACTTTTGTTTATAAGTTCTAAATAACCAGCCAAAAATGGTGCTGTCATTATAATTATGAGTCTGAATAATATAATTTCTGTATTTAAAAAAAAAAAAGTTAATTAACTTATTCATAAGATTAATGTTTTTGAATATAATCAATAAAAGTTTTATAATTAATTTGATACTTTTATTTGAGAGGAAAACTATTGAATTTGTTGTCGTTATTGAAACCAAATAATATGAGAAAACGTACGTAAATGTAAATTTCTCGACAACCACTCGAGACCCGAGAAATTGAAAAGCTCGAGAAATCATGAATCCTAATTAAGACATTTATTCAGAGTCACCTATATGGTACATGACCAGACACCCATTTTTGTAAATGCCTCACAATTACCAGAAGAAGTTCAAGATTTTTTGTGTCTGTACAAATTAAAGGGGAGCGTGAAAATTATTATTTTATTATTATTGGGAAATAATATTATTGGGAAACCCTGAAGGTTGCTGTGTTGGTAGCAGAGGTAGCATCGCACGAGTAATA
The DNA here is from genome assembly GCA_947507595.1 of Pyralis farinalis. Lineage (NCBI taxonomy): Eukaryota > Metazoa > Arthropoda > Insecta > Lepidoptera > Pyralidae > Pyralis > Pyralis farinalis. Next base: position 9,697,799 of record OX382263.1, read on the forward strand.
CTTAATATATTTTGTTGCGTTTACTGGCTACGGTAACTGCTTTATATCAGTTAGGCCGTATGCTTTTATGCCTCCCGAATTCGTATAAAAAAAAATGTGCGTCTCGGGACGCCCGATAGAAGTGATAACTTAAACTAATCCGCTGCCGTATGCGTGAGAGAAAGGGAAGCCAGACAGACTGGTGCCGTAACGCGTTACGTAACGAAGCGGTTTATCCTCCCATAAGGAGTTATCACTTCAAAAACGTGTGCGTCTCGGGACGCCCGACAGAAGTGATAACTTAAACTAATCCGCTGCCGTATGTTTGAGAGAAAGGGAAACGAGACAGACTGGCGCCGTGACGCGTTACGTAACGAAGCGGTTTACCCTTCCATAAGAAGTTATCACTTCAAAAACGTGTGCGTCTCGGGACGCCCGACAGAAGTGATAACTTAAACTAATCCGCTGCCGTATGCGTGAGAGAAAGGGAAGCCAGACAGACTGTAACGCGCGGCGTAACGCGTTACGTAACGAAGCGGTTTACCCTCAAGTTATCACTCCAAAAATATTTGTATAGAATTGTTTGTTTAAATTCATGTGATTTTTTTTTCATTGTTTCAGTTTTAAGAGTATGGGCTGATAGTTACAGTAGTGAACAAGGCAGTGATACTTGTCAATAAGTAGTAGAGTGCGAGTGAGGCAATGGACCCCGGCTACTTCGACACGGTGCGGGAACGGAACCCGAGGGAGACAGCAAATGTATTTACTAAATTGTGCTTCTGGTAAGTTATTCTTTTTATTGTCTATCTATCTATTGAGAGCTCGATGTCGTCGCTGCGCGTGTCATTCTAACTAACCGAACACGCAGGTTAAGCAACGCCGAGCGCAGCCAGTCAATGGATGGGTTTATCTATCTCGAGCTTCTCCGTGCTTCGAAGGACACGTTAAGCCGTCGGTCCCGGCTGTTTCCGATAGGTGACAGTCGTTAAGCTAACGAGCTTTGACGAGCTCGGTGGCTCAGTCGTGAATGACGCGACTTTGACACCAACGCTCGTGGGTTCGATTCCCACACAAGGTAAACATTTGTGTGCATGAACATGTCTGTTTGTCTTGGTCTGGATGTTTTAAGAGAGGTAGGGCGCATCAAAGCAGCCCGTCTGGGGAAGCACCTCCACCTCACAGAAAACCGCAGCCAAATAACAACTCCCTTGAGGGTTGTGTTCCTGCGTGTGAGTGAGGTCACCAATAAGCTTCCAAGGAGTTGCTGTGTAAGCAGTAGAGGAGGCATCGCGCAAGGAATACTTAATATACTGTACCCGCTTTATATCTGGTGGGCTGTATGCTTGCTAGCTCCCCGACGTAGGATAAAAAAAAAATAGACATTCAAATGTGGCTTATGCCAATACAGAAGGTAGGAGATATAGACAATTGACGGATATGGCTACTGTTCGCTTAGTCTATTTTAGCTACTTTCACAGCATTATGTTATATGGTATACTGTTGTGGCGAAACGCGGCTGATATTGAAACTATTTTTATATTACAAAAGGAAGCCATCCGTTCTATTTATAACATGGGCTCCAGGGAATCACTTAAAGAAATAAATATCCTCACGGTTACCTCTCAGTACATTTATGAGAACATAATGTATGCTCGTAAAAATATAAAGTCGTTTTCAAAATGTAGTGAAAATCTTACAAGCAGGAATAGATTGCGTATGCCAGTACATCGGCTTGCTATAGACTAATAGATCTTTTGTTGTAAATTGTATTCGATTCCATAATACATTACCTGAAACAGTTCTGTCCTTGCCTAACAATATGTTCAAAAGGCACATCGAAAATACTACATGCAAGAAGAGTTATTATAGAATCGATGAATATCTGGCTGACACAGATGTCTGGATATGATTCAGCACATGTGTTAATATATCTTTGACTGTACAACTTGTCACCATTATACACTGCCATAAATGTATTGCAATATAAATTGACGATTTGAAAAGAGATCTATATTGGCAAGTTTCTTTTAGCATTTCTTTTTCGCCAATAGTCATTTGAAATAACGGTAGATTAAAAAAGAGAAATCAGAACTATGTAAAATTAATAGGATACAATATTGAGAATGTAAAACGTGTCTAAGTGCCCGTGAGGTTCTAAAGGCAAACAAAGAATCTTAACAGACAAATTTTCAATACCTTGGGTTTAATTGTAGCAATTTTCGGAGAGATTCTCTTTTTTTTTAATGAAATATAAGCCCGTGTACTCACTGATAATATAGCTTTCTATATGTGAAAGAATAATAGCTTGAGTATTTTTTTAGTTTATACATTCCAAACAAACATACAAAAATCTAATCTTTTCGTTTTATGACATTACTCTAGATGTCTAGATGACAATGACGTTTATGTATCCGCCCCCTTCCTTTTATTCTGGCGTCACGGCACTTATAAACAGTCTGGCATGAAGAATAGTGTTGGTAAAGTATCGATAATAGGTAATATCGATAACGAGGCTGTATAAAGTGAGTGAGTACTTTTACAAACTAAGATATTGATAGTGGAACGTCGACAACTTGATGCAGGACCGATGGACCAGCCTGACAGACAATGGAATGAACGTGTAAACCGGCCACATTTCGTACTTTTATTATACGACGTCGGGAGGCATTCAAACATACGACCCACCTGATTTCAACCGGTTGCCGTAGTCTAAACTGAACGCTTGCAATATGTTAAGTATCACTCGCGCGATATCATCTCTGCTTCTAATATAGCAACTCCTTAGGAGCTCACTGGTGTCCTCGCTCACACACAGGAACACAGACAAACTATTGTTTTTTTTTATACCACTAAGGTGGGAAACGAACTTACGGCCTGCCTGATGGTAAGCAGTTACCGTAGCCTATGGACATTTGCAACACCAGGGGTGTCACTCTTGCGTTGCCGACCCTTGTTATTTGATTGCAATTGTCTGTGATGCGGAGGTACCTCTACTGCTATCTCTCTTAAAAACACCCAGATCAATACAAACAGGCATATTCAAGCACGCAAATGTTTGTCCTGCGTGGGAATCAAACTGACGAGCGTTGGTGTCAAAGTACAGTTATTGACCACTGCGCTATCGAGCTCGTCAAATACAGACGTTAAATGTTATATTACACACATGCTTGTTTCGTATTATCTATCTAAATATGTCTCTACACCAAGTCTCTCGCAGGGTAGGCAGAGAGAACAGCTTCTTTAACAGTTGTAGCCTTTTTCGTGCACGCACACCGGTTCCTAGGGCTCTTGACTACACCATCTAATCACACACGACCTATTTGGTCATGGTTGATGAGTATTGAGAGCTCGATGGCGTCGTTGCGCGTGTCGTTCTAACCGAACACGCAGGTTAAGCAACGTCGACCGCAGCCTAGCTACGGATGGGTTTATCTATCTCGAGTTTCTCCGGACTTCGGAGGGCACGTTAAACCGTCGGTCCCGGCTGTTGTCGATAGATGACAGTCGTTAAGCTAAGTCAGTGAGCCCTCGGGCGGCTTGAAAAAACACTGGCCTCCGCCAGTCCGCATTTGAGCAGCGTGGTCGAGTATGTTCTAAACCCTTTCGGTTGAAGCGAGACCCGTATCCCTGCAGTGGGATGAGTAAGGGTTGATGTGGGAGATGAGAATCCACATCAATATCCTATTTTAGTGTTATTTATCTATTCCATCAATTCCTCTTGCGTTATTTCTACATGTCCAAACCAACAGAGCATGCCTCTGCCGCTCTCTGCCTACCCCGCAAGGGATTTGACGTGAAGTTACACATAGATAGTAATAGTACAGTAATAGTTTTTAATAATTATCGTTTAATTGATCCATTACATTCCAGGTACACATGGCCGATATTCGCGAAAGGGCGTAAAGGGCAGCTAAGCATATCTGATATGTACAGGTGAGTGCAGCGACGTATCAAAAGGTACACACGTTATACACCAACATTATTGTAATTTAAAATGGCGCAATTAGTACTATATCTACGTACAGTTATTTATTATGACACTTTTCTCTAACAAAAAGACAAATGATAGGGCATACCTGTCGTTAGAAATATATGTATATACGAGTATCTTAAGACATTTATGCTGTGTGGCGAAATACGTATAGACGCGACGCGAGAGTGTGGCCAACTGAATGCGAGTTGGGCAAATACCTTACTTTCGTATCGCCATTCTAGAGCGTGTACGACGAATCTATAACAATAAAAACATCTTAGGGTGAGTGTAACAATGTCAAATTGTTTATACATTCAGGCGTTGTTTTGCGGAAGTCAAATTTACAGACAAATTGATATAAACTACTTTGTGTGCTTCCGCTATCGGTAAGTAATGCAAACTACTGTCGGCCGGCACCCACCCACTACCGTTAGTAGATGCGTGCCGCCGCTGCTATGACCGCTCCGGTCTTCTCTGCCTCGGCTACTGCGGTCGTCTTTCCGAGTGTTTGTCATGCATGAACTGCATGCATCCGCCTCCGTTGCTACCCTGGCTGTTCCGGTCATCTCTGTGACACATGTGTCGCCTCTCCACGAGGCATCCTCAGGCGTTGTAGTTGTTAGTCGTTAGAGTGACATGCTTCGCAAAGACGACCGCAGCTACCGAGGCAGAGACAACCGGAGCAGCCACGGCAGCGGTGGTTGATTAATTTAAAGATGAAAATATTTTAAACGTGCATTTCATTTTTTTTAAATAAGAAAATATTAGCCGCCTTATAAAATTCAGTGATTGTACAACTGCTAATCTGAAGCGGGAAAAGTTGAAAGAAAGAAAATTTATTTGCTTCAAATATTGGTACAATGCCGTTGTTAATAAACACTGTTTTCACAATATATCGCCCGAGTCAGACATGCAAATTTATTTAAACCTGTCACATTAAATTACTTGTACTCAGCACCAGCACCCAACAATAACAATTAAAACATTCAGATATACTTCAGTAACATTTGTTTACAAGTGGCGTAACTTTAACAACCATCGAGTTTCTTGCTCCATTTTGGTAATAATTAAAACTAGTGTCCGCTGCGGCGCTGAAATAATTTAGATGTCTACCCCAAATATTAAAACATACAGCACTAAATCGCTTCTAAGGCGCACTTTTCTAGCGACCAAAAGGTCGAAAGCGCCGTGATTTTCGCGGCGCTTACGCATTTCGTTCAACGTTGTGCAGTAAAGAGTTGTTGCCGATCGGCATCAAAGCATAGCGCAAACATTTGGTTCACGGTGTCGGTTCTAGTATAATACAATGTTAATAACGCATTTGTTATTGTTATTACGCTGTATGGTGTATCAGTGTAAAAAACGACGGGTATTATTATCGCAATTCCAGTGGTAACCTTGTAATGTTCATTTACTTACACGTAACTACGTCGTCGGTATACTACGTCGGTATACTACTAACAAAACTGCAATGAAACTTTTTTTTACACTACGTCGGGCGGTATACTACGTCGGTATACTACTAACAAAACTGCAATTAAACTTTTTTTTTACACTGCGTCGGGCGGTATACTACGTCGGTATACTACTAACAAAACTGCAATTAAACTTTTTTTTACACTACGTCGGGCGGTAGACTAGGTCGCTATACTACTAACAAAACTGCAATCAAACTTTTTTTTTTTACACTAAGTCGGGCGGTATTCTACGTCGGTACTACTAACAAAACTGCAATTACACTTTTTTTTACACTACGTCGGGCGGTATACTACGTCGGTATACTACTAACAAAACATCAATTAAACTTTTTTCTTACATTACGTCGGGCGGTATACTACTAACAAAACCTCAATTAAACTTTTTCTTACACTACGTCGGGCGGTATACTACATCGATATACTACGTCGGTATAGTACTAACAAAACTGCAATTAAACTTTTTTTTACACTACGTCGGGCTGTATACTACGTCGGTATACTACTAACAAAACATCAATTAATCCTTTTTTTACACTACGTCGGGTGGTATATTACGTCGGTATACTACTAACAAAACTGCAATTAAACTTTTTTTTACACTACGTCGGGCTGTATACTACGTCGGTATACTACTAACAAAACATCAATTAATCCTTTTTTTACACTACGTCGGGTGGTATATTACGTCGGTATACTACTAACAAAACTGCAATTAAACTTTTTTTTACACTACGTCGGCCGGTGTACTACGTCGGTATACTACTAACAAAACTACAATGAAACTTTTTTTCTTACACTACGTCGGGCGGTATACTACGTCGATATACTACAAACAAAACTGCAATTAAACTTTTTTTTAAATTCTATATATGGTATACCAACTTACTAGTAGTTTATCAGATTACAAATACATTGCAGTTAATGTGCAGATGCAGTCTGCAGGTTTTTTAATAGAATTGTGGATCACTTATAAGACCTTGTTTTTGCATACAACGTGCCGGGAACAAGACGTACTACTTACACAGCAACTCTTTAGGTGCTTACTGGTGACCTCACTCACACGCGGGAACACAACAACCCTCCAGGTAATTGTTATTTGGCTGCGGTTTTCTGTGAGGCGGAGGCACTGCCCCAGACGGGCTGATTAGATGCACCGTACTCTCTTAATTTTTGAAGTAAAACTTCTTTACGCACGCTTGACTTGGGGAGTAAGCTGGTGAATGCTTGACGACAGCGTTACGAAAAGTGTGATCGGGCGAGGCGTGTGGCGTAAGTAGTGGCCCACCGTTCAGGATTCGATGAACCAGATAATTAACTATAACATATAAACATTTTAACCACTTTTACCCAAGGGTTCCGAAAATATTTCCTTTTCGTCTTTTATTTACGAAGTTTCTACCTTTTATTACAAATTTGTTTGTAGTTTCAACAAAAACCATTATTTTTTCATTTTGATTTCTGTTAATTACTGCTGAATACTGGAGCTATCATGATAAATTATGATTTTTTATGTAAATTCAGCTCTTTTGAAGAAAATGTTGGTTCTTCTCTAATTTTAACCCTAATTTTTAACATACCATCCAAGGTCAACGGCGATTTTTGTAAAAAAAACGTACTACACTATCAGTGCCCATTTATTTAATAATATGCCTACTAAATATCGATTTGAAAATGGTATCACTATAACAGATCCTATTATTTAACAAAAAGATATTCATTTTTAATTGAAGAAAAGAAGATTTTCATTCATCTACTTTTTTAAACTTTATTGCGTTAATACTGTTACAAAACGTATTTAAACTTAAAAAACGGATACAATGTAACTTTTTACATTTCAAATGTGATTTGTGTTGAAGCACAAACATGTTTTGAAAACCGCAGCCAAATAACAACTCCCTAGAGGGTTGTTGTGTTCCTGTGTGTGAGTGAGGTCACCAATAAGCTCCTAAGGAGTTGCTGTGTAAGCAGCAGAGGAGGCATCGCGCGAGTGATACTCAAAATATTACACGCGTTAATAGGCTACGGTAACTGCTTTACATCAGGTGGACCGTATGCTTGCATGACTCCCGACGTTGTATAAAAAAAATAAAAAAATGTCAGGTAAAAAACCCTGACTTCTTTTTTTACCTGAGACATGTTTGTTAACAAAAACCCGTTGAAGCTCTCGCAATCGAGTTACGCACAATAGGAGTGATAAGGAAAAGATATGGTCGTTACTACTAATGTTGAAATCTCCAGAAATCTCGAAATGATTTAGTACGATCTCGTCACTCGTGTCGTGCGTCGTATACGTTTTGTTTTTATTCTGCCTGTGTTTACCTCCGCCATTTCTTTACCCCTGCCTGACCCCGGACTCTGTTTAATTTGCCTAGTGATTGGACTTGTTGTTTTGGTGATCTCTGCGATATTGGCTACGTGTTCTGGTGACTCTGGCTTGCTCAACGATTTGGACAAACGTGCAGTGCAGTGACAATTAAAAAATGTCTCAGTACATACCGCGCGAATATGCTGACATGCATTTTATTTATGGCGAATGCAGAGGTGTCGGTAGAGAAGCAGCTCGACTTTATCGGGAGAGATATCCCGATCGAAGACATCCAGACCACCGAGTTATTGTGAGAGTGCATAACGCATACACCGAGGGAAGGATACCCGGTACAGGCGTAGGCGGTGCAGGTGAAGGACGACCGCGACGACACAACGATGAAGAGGTAATGAATTTAGTTACAGAAGATCCTTCAACATCGGTCCGTGTCTTAAGTCACAGAACTGGCATATCAACTAGATCTGTACATCGAATACTCAAAGTCATGAACTGTACCCATACCACTATCAAAGGGTACAGTCATTGCTACCAAGAGATTATCACTTGAGAGTAACATTTTGTAGAGTAATGCTACGCAGAATAAGAGAAGACTCGCAGTTTTTTAATAAAATACTATGGAGCGACGAGTCATCCTGCAAAAAAGATGGATATTTAAATAAACACAATTTGCATAACTGGCAGCTAGAAAACCCGCATCTCATAAGGCAAGACAGATCACAGTATCAATTTAAAATAAACCTTTGGACCGGAATCATTAACGGACAGATAATCGGTCCACACGAGTTGCCAGAAATATTAAATGCAGAAAGATATTTAAGTTTTTTGCGAATTGACTTGCCCTTGCTTCTGGAAGGTGTCGTTCCTGAAGTCCAAGAAGACATGTGGCTGCAGAACGATGGCTGTTCCGCTCACTATGCTGTTAGAGTACAAGAGCACCTTGATACAGCGTATCCAAATAGGTGGATTGGGCGCTTAGGTCCAATATTGTGGCCACCACGCTCGCCAGATCTAAATCCCCTAGATTTCTTTTATTGGGGTTGCCTAAAAGAAAAAGTCTATAGCAAATAAATCACAAGTATTGACCAATTGAGGACTAGAATCCAGGCAGCAGCTAGAGAAATCAGCGAAAGCGGGTTTGCCCGACGACTTAAACGGTCGTTTATTCGACGTTGCAGAGCGTGTATAGCTGCGAATGGGGGCCATTTTGAACATTTTGTTTAATTTTAATGATTGTATTTATGACAAAGATTAATAATAAATGATAAATAAAGTGATTTTATTTTTTTTATTCTTAGTTCAAATACCTAAAGTAACAAGTTAGGTCTAGATAACTCTGCAATAGTAGTTGTTTTTTAAACAAATGGGCAGTGACACTGTAGTACATATTTTTTGCAAATATCGTAAGTATTAACGCAATAAAGTTTAAAAAAGTAGTTTAATGAAAATGTTCTTTTCTTCAATTAAAATAGAATGTCTTTTTGTTAAATAATAGGATCTGTTATAGTGATACCATTTTGAAATCGGTATTTAGTAGGCATATTATTAAATAAATGGGCACTGACAGTGTAGTACGTTTTTTTTTACAAAACGCCCTTGAACTTGGATGGTATGTTAAAAATTAGGGTTAAAATTAGAGAAGAACCAACTTTTTCTTCAAAAGAGCTGAATTTACATAAAAAAAATAATTTTTCATGATAGCTCTAGTATTCAGCAGTAATTAACAGAAATCAAAATGAAAAAATATTGGTTTATGATGAAACTACAAACAAATTTGTAATAAGAGGTAGAAATTTCGTAAATAAAAGACAAAAAGGAAATATTTTCGGAACCCTTGGGTAAAAGTGGTTAAATTTTTTATATGTTATAGTTAATTATCTGGCTCATCGAATCCTGAACGGTGGACCACTACTTACGCCACACCCTGTATATGTTAGTGAACATAGAAAGAGAGTTACGTTTCGTATATTGCTGTAGGGGCAAGAGAGAGAGGTGCGAGCACACATTTTCTTTCTCTCATAGCGAGTTAAGTTTCGTATATGTAAGACACAGTGCAGGCCTATTGTCTGTATCACACTATGGAGCTAAAGAAGTTTCACTTCAGTTGTGTGGTCTAAAGCACACTTGTTTTCAGGAACACCGATATCATATTTCTTAAGGAACATGGTCAAAATGGCCGGCAAAGTTTTAAAAAAAATAATTGAATTGTTATATAATTGACGAGCCAGGTGTTCCTCTGGCAATGCAAGCATGCGCATTCTCAACTGGTTTTAATTGGACTTCGTAATCGGAATTGTTTACTCTACTTTTCCGGAACCTTGTTATTTACACTATCTACTTTGATCCTTTCAGATGTTTACCTTATCATCGCGCAGCGCCGCGGGGCGATGATATGTATGAAGTCTGGAGTAAGGAATTAAACAAATTAGGTAACTATTCTTCGTAGCTGTTCGTAGCTGTGGGCGGTAGTAGTATGGCGAGCTCTGTGGCTCAGTCGTAAATGACACGACTTTGATATCAACGCTCGTGGGTTCGATTCCCACACAAGACAAACATTGTTGCATGAACATGTCTGTTTGTCTTGGTCTGGATGTTTTAAGAGAGGTAGGGCGCATCAAAGCAGCCCGTCTGGGGAAATACCTCCACCTTACAGTAAACCGCAGCCAAATAACAACTCCTTAGAGGGTTGTTGTGTTCCCGCGTGTGAGTGAGGTTACCAGTAAGCTCCTAAGGAGTTGCTGTGTTAGCAGCAGAGGGGGCATCGCGCGAGTAAAATTTAATATATTACAAGCGTTAATGGGCTACGGTAACTGCTTTACATAAGGTGGGCAGTATGCTTGTATGCCTCCCGACGTAGTATAAAAAAAAAGTATATACTCGTAAATATTCATGTACCCTTCATCCACATTCATTAAAGTTTGTTGTTATTGCATGCTTAGGAGTTGCTACGTTAGCAACTGGGGTAGCATCGCGCGAGTAATGGTTTTCGGGGTTCTACCCTTCGACGAGCTCAGTGGCGCCGCGGTTAATAACGCGACTTTGTCACCAACGCTCGTGGGTTCGATTGCCACACGGTACAAATATTTGCGTGCATGAACATGTCTGTTTGTCTCGGCTCTGGGTGTGATTTGGAGACGTAGGGCGCATCGAAGCAGCCCGTCTGGGTAAGTAATTCCACCTCACAGAAAACCGCGGCCAAATAACAACAGTCTGGAGGTTTGTTGTGTTCCTGCGTGTGAGTGAGGTCACCAGTAAGCTCCTAAGGAGTTGCTGTGTTATCTCGTAAAGTTATCCCTTTTCCTAATCCATTAGGACTTAGGTTTAGTAATCCACTAGGATTAGGTGGTCCACTACCTAAGTGAAAGAATTTGGCAAAGATATTGGTCTTGAGATGGAGCGACTGCCGTCAGGCTTCCTCAACCCAAAGGGAAAACCGGACCTTCATTAGGTTAGGTCACACGTCTTTCAATATATAATTTCTTGGACGTGCGGATTTATGTACATAAATTCGAAACCAGGAATTTAGTCGTTACATGCCCACAAGAGGATTCGAACCCCGGACCATTCTGTTAACAGGCTGGTTCTATACCCACTATATACTATTGTAATCGTAATTATTTTTGTACCTACAATATCGGGAGACATACAAGCTCACGGCCTACCTAATGAACAGTGGTTTCCGTACCCTAAGAACCCTTGCCATACAGGACATATCGCCAGGGTGTTGCCACCCCTGCTGTTAACACAGCAACTCTTTAGGAGCTTACTTTTGGTAACCCGATACATTCGCAGTAACAAAACATCCCTCCAGTTTTGTTATTTGGCTGCGGTTCTCTGCGACATGGTATACTGCCTGGCCGGTGGATGTATTGCTCGGAGGGATGGTGAATTGTTGTTGGATTAAAATTAAAACTTCGTTCAGATAGGAGCTGACATGTAAATTTTTTTTATTTATTCTAAGTCGGGAGGCATGCAAGCATATTGCCCACCTGATCTAAAGAGGCTACCGTAACCTATATATATAACCTTGAGCTATATTTAGTATCACTCCCGCGATGCCTCCTCTGCTGCTTACCCAGCAACTCCTTGCGCGGTTACTGGTGACCTCACTCACACGCAGAAACACAACAACCCTCTAGGGAGTTGTTGTTTGGCTGCGGTATTCTGTGAGCTGGAGGTACTTCCCCAGAAGGGTTTCTTTGATGCGCCCTACCTCTCTTAAAACACCCATACCAAGACAAACAGACATGTTCATGCACACAAACGTTTGTCTTGTATGGGAATTCAACCCACAAGCGTTGGTGTGAAAGTCGCGTCATTCACGACTGAGTCACCGAGCTCGTCCTAATGGAACGTATAACTGACAAAGACTAATGTCAAATGACTATGTACGTCGTGACAGATGTCATGTACGAATATTATACACTTTTATTTGGCAATACCATGAGACATTAAATTTAATATCATGTCGAAGTGTAGGCATTTGGTTAAAATGTTACAAATTACACACAATTGGAAACAAAGCCTGTGGATTTTCTCCACTGTCCTTAGTCGGGCAGATTTAATGTGCTCTACCCTCCGCCTCTCTTAAAAATACCCAGATCAAGATAAACAGAAAGAACACAAATGTTTGTATTGCGTGAGAATCAAACCCGGGAGCGTTGGTGTTAAGTAACACTGCTAACTACTCCATCACCGACCTTATTAATATGTGCATCACAAAAGCAACGCGTAATGTCCAAGCTTCATGTTTGGTATGGACGGTAAGATTTATTAGCTAAGTTAAACCATCACTCCACCACATCAACCCTTGCTCATCCCACTGCAGGGATACGGGTCTCCCTTCAACCGAAGGGGTTTAGAGCATACTCCGCCACGCTGCTCAAATGCGGATTGGCCGGAGCCAGTGTTTTCAAGCCGCCCGAGGGCCACTGACTTAGCTTAACGACTGTCATCAGTTGACAACAGCCGGGACCGACGGCTTGTCATGTCCTCCGAGCACGGAGAAACTTGAGATAGATAAACCCATCCATAGACAGGCTGCGGTCGACGTTGCCTAATCTACGTGTTACGTTACGTTACATACGTTAGAATAATACGCGCAACGACGCCATCGAGCTCTCCCGCTATCACTCCACTGTCAGTTTATTTCATCAATCTGGCATAGGGTTGCCAAATTATTCACAGATATAACCATCGATAATTGTAGTCGAGAATTTGTGCGGTAATTACGTATCGAATTGATTGACCGATTGATGAATGCCATTGCTTGAACATTGTTGATTATCCTTATGGAGTTGCGGCGTTAGAACCGTGGTGGCAATGACCGAGTGATACGATATATTTAGACGAGCTCGGTGGCACAGTCGTGAATGACTTTGACACCAAACACGAGCGTTGGTGTCAAAGTCACGTCATTCGGTTCGATTCCCATACAGGACACACATTTGTGGGCATGGACATGTCTGTTTGTCTTGGTTTGGATGTTTTAAGAGAGGCAGGGTGCATCAAAGCAAAGTCTGAAGAACCTCCACCTCACTTGAGGGTTGTTGTGTTCCTGCATGTGAGTGAGATCTCCATTAAACTCTTAAGGTTGCTGTGTAAGCAGCAGAGAAGACATCGCGCGAGCTTTATATATTACAAGCGTTAATAGGCTACGGTAACTGCTTTAGGTGCTTTCAGGTGGGCTGTATGTTTGTATGTCTCTTGACGTACTATAAAAAATAACTTCAATCTTTTTCTTTTTCAGATGTAGGCAAAAAGCCCTCTTTGCTACGAACAATACTGAAATTACACGGTTGGTCGTTCCTTATGGCAAATGTAGTGTTTTGTTTGTTGGAAAGCAGTGTCAGGTAAGACTATACACACATCTGTTTATTTTATACTGTGGCCGTCGAAAGAATACGTTTCTATTGGTTCATGAAGGAAATAATCAATAACGCGACTTTGACACCATCGCTCGTGGGTTCGATTCCCACGCAAGGCAAACATTTGTGTGCATGAACGTGTCTGCTTGTCTTGGTCTGGATGTTTTAAGAGAGGTAGGGTGCATATAAGCAGCCCGCCTGGGGAAGTACCTCCACCTCACAGAAAACCGCAGCCAATACGGGTCGGGGAAAGTAGAACGCGCAGCTCTTATTGGCTAGTTCGCGGAACAACGTCGCATCACTTGTCGGCATATTGGTTAAAAATATTCTTCCATTGGTCAAGCTCAAATCTGTGAAACATTTAGGCGGTAAAACACATTGTTTTTATGAGCGCGGCGTGCCATCTTGTGTAATCAAGTGATTTATTGGTGTGTGGTTAACAGGCTGATTTTGAAGTGATAACTTCTTATGGGAGGGTAAACAGCTTCGTTACGTAACTCGTTACGGCGCCAGTCTGTCTGGCTGCCCTTTCTCTCATGCGGCAACCAAAGACTTCTATGTATACCATAGAAGTCTTTGACGGCAACGGATTAGTTTAAGTTATCACTTCTGTCGGGCGTCCCGAGACGCACACGTTTTTTTTATTCACTAGCCGATCACTGGTAGAGTTGCCACCTTTTTTATGCAATTACAATACTTTGATTATTAAATGTAAGAAAAAGAAGTACACAGTATTAAAATAAAGTATTGTTTATTTTTCGTTATTATTATATTTAAACCGTAGCTTATGAACCCTTGTAATATTTTAAGTATCACTCGCGCGATGCCTCCTCTGCTGCCAACACAACAACTCCTTAGGAGCTTACTGGTGACCTCACTCATACGCAGAAACACAACAACCCTTTAAGGAGACGCCAGACGGGCTGCTTTGATGCGCTCTATCTCTCTTTAAAACATCCAGACCAAGACAAACAGACATGTTCATGCACGCAAATGTTTGTCCTGTATGTGATTCGAACCCACGAGCTTTTGGTTCACGAATGCACCACCGAGCTCGTCAAACTTTTGATTTTTTTTTATATCGGTGATATCAAATCATGTGAAATAATTTATTTTCGTGTTCTTTATTTTTAACGTAAAGTATAAAGCAGAATTACCCGAAATTACGGACAATACTTCGTTAAAGCGTACGGGTGGCAACCCTATCACAGGTCTAATGTAATTATAAATGTTGTTTCAGATTATTTATTCCGACATGTTTGGAAGGGCTCATCAATTACTTCTCGCCGTCGCATGGTGGAATCTCAACCACGCATGCGTACCTTTACGCTGTTGGAGTAGTTGGGTATGTACCTCTCAAGACATAACCTTCGTTTATCTAAATATATTCAAGAAACTTGGTGTGCTCAACAGAGCTAAAAGGTACTTCAGTATGCTTGTATGTCTGCCAATCTTGTATAAAAAAGGGTAACCGTCACAGGACGCCTGGCAGATGTGAAACATCTTAGTGATTATTAAAATGTTTAACAAATAAAAATCAAAAACCATCGGATAGACATAGTAAACAACTCATGCAGAGAAGCAACGGAGTGTCAAGTATGCGCACGCACTCACGCAAGGGAGTCATGAGCGGCGGCGTAGAGGGAGCGTGACGGCATGAGAGAGTGTCATGCCATTTGCCGTCACGGCATACGGTTCGATTTTACTACCAAGGTGTGCCAATAGATGTTTCACACCAAAAAAGATGAAAATTAATGATATCGAATCCTCGTTAAGATCAGCGCTGCGATGTTGATACAATAGCAGATAAACTTCAATAGTTGATAGATTCAGGCCGATTCTACTAAAAATCTGCAACTGTACTGCAGCGCGGCGTGTGTCAAAATGTACATTTTGACGTTTCGTTAAACGTCGCTGGTGTCAGATTGTTTAACGAAATGTCAAAATGTGTACACGTCACGCTGCAGTGCAGTTGCAGTTTTTTAGTAGAATCGGCCTACAGGTGTTATTTTGCGAAAGTCAAATTTACAGGCAATTTGTTTTAAACTTCTTTGTGTGCGTCGCTACCGGTTAGTTATGTGAACTAGTGCCGGCCGGCACCCACCTACTACCGTTAGTAGACGCATGCCGTCGCTCCGGTCGTCTCCGCCTCGGCTGCTGCGGTCGGCTCTGCCTCGGCTGCTGCGGTCGTCTCTGCGAGTGTTCACCATCTGGAATATGAATCTACGCCAAACGAGGGTAGTGGATGTGTGCTGACCGGTACCAAAAAGCACACTAAGTAGTTAGATGATTAGATCGGATTGCCAGATAAACTTCATTTGCAATTCTTGTCTGTATCAGACAGATTGTCGTACAAAATTTTGTCAAAAGGATTTGATTATTTGAAGAGCTCGGTGTATCAATCGTGAATGACGCGACTTTGACACCAACGCTCGTGGGTTCGATTCCCACATAAGGTAAACATTTGTGTGCATGAACATGTCTGTTTGTCTTGGTCTGGATGTTTTAAGAGAGGTAGTCAAAGCGGCTCGTCTAGGGAAGTACCTCCACCTCACAGAAAACCGCAGCCAAATAACAGCTCCTTAGAGGGTTGTTGTGTTCCTGCGTGTGAGTGAGGTTACCAGTAAGCTCCCGAGGAGTTGCTGTGTAAGCAGCGGAGGAGGCATCGCGCGAGTGATACTTAATATATCACAAGCGTTAATAGGCTACGGTACCCGCTTTACATCAGGTGGCCCGTATGCTTGTATGCCTCCCGACGTTGTATAAAAAAAAATATTATAGTTTTGTTACTGAAATCCTAACCCTAATAATGATTAGAAGATATTTTTGCTTGATCGCTCTGACGGTTTACCATCATGTCGAAGACCATCAAAATTCCATAGAATTCCTTGTGTTTCAGATTGATGGCGTTTAACGCTGCCATAGTACACCCGATGTTACTCTGGCTGCTTGAATTGGCGTTAAAGATTAGGGTTGCCTGCTCGTCGCTAGTGTATAGAAAGGTGAGATGTTTTCTCTTAAAATGGGGAGTTACGACCCCAAAGGTGGAATGTGTATGATAAAAATGCAATCGAGCTTATTATTGCGTTCATAGACCATGGTAACCACTTTACATCGGGTGGTTCTTGTTAGGCTTGTTATAGAAATGATGGATAATTGACTGATAGTGATGTCTGGAAATTATTCAGCACATGTATTAATATACATATAATTTACATACTGTAATTTTATTCTGTCTGGTCTGGATGTTTTAAGAGAGGTAGGGAGCATCAATCAAGCAGCCCGTGTGGGGAAGTAGCTCCACCTCACATAAAACCGCAGCCAAATAACAACTCCCTAGAGGGCTGTTGTGTTCCTGCGTGGGAGTGAGGTCACCAGTACGTTCCCAAGGAGTTGCTGTGGAAGCAGCAGAGGAGGCATCGTGCGAGTGATACTTATATCGCAAGCGTTAATAGGCTACGGTACCCGCTTTACATCAGGTGGCCCGTATGCTTGTATTCCTCCCGACGTAGTAAAAAAAAAATAGTACCTCATACATGACCGTTAATAATATACATTTCCTTGTTGCAGCTACTCAGGCTAGATTTGACAGTTGGCGGCAAAGCCACTGAAGGTCTAGCTAGCCACGTCATTAATCTCTTAACAACAGACGCCCAGCGGTTCGACATGGCATCCATATTCCTCATGGATTTGGTGAAGACACCCATTGAGAGTGCAATCATAGT
Source organism: Pyralis farinalis (assembly GCA_947507595.1). Taxonomy (NCBI): domain Eukaryota; kingdom Metazoa; phylum Arthropoda; class Insecta; order Lepidoptera; family Pyralidae; genus Pyralis; species Pyralis farinalis. The sequence goes on from OX382263.1 coordinate 9,715,144, forward strand.
ATACCTGATGTACAGGCAGATAGGCGTCGCTGCTATCATTGGAGTCGCTTTCCTGCTTCTTTTTATACCTTTACAAGGTGAGTCCACTTGTGTGTCTTGATTTTCTTGCTGCATTGCTGTTTGAATGGTTCCCTGAGTGATTCCCTGGCGATAAAGTTTGTAGGTATGTATATCTTCCCGCCAGGTCTCTTGCGGGGTAGGCAGAGAGAACCGAGCGTCATAAGACACGGTCCTTACACACTTCACTCACTTCTTTAATATTTGTAGCTCTTTTCATGCACGCTCGCCGGTTCCTAGGGCTCCTGACATCACTATCTGATAAAACGCGACGCATCCGTCTGACACCAATGTTGATATCAAACCAGGGCGACAAGCTTCCGTCCACCCGCACACATGCTGTACAATCCTCATAAGTGGATTGTACAGCACGGAGTAGATCACCGTTAATTCCATATCTGGGGAAAATGTTCCAGAGATTCTTTTGCACGACCTTATCAAATGCTTTCTCAAGGTCCACAAAACCGCAGTCAGCGTTACTTGAACTTTACCTCTTAGTTTATATGGGAATGGGACAGTCTCTTTGCGTTAATCATACTCCAAGATGAAAGGAAGATAGTGTTAATATAGGCGTTGGCATATCTTTATTAGAAGCATAAACAGATTTACCGATTTTGTAGTGACATTATGTACGTCAAAATACACAAATCCCAATCTTGCCTATTCATATTTAGCGCGAAGTAGATAAACAATATTAACGCATTGATGAGCAGCAATATAAATTAATGACCCGGCTTATGGACGACATTCTTTTTTGCTATTCTCTGAATCCGAAGTGCAAATGAACAAATGTTATTTTTTTTGTTGTTAACGGAAAATGTAAAGTCAGTTAGTTACATTTGTATTTCTAACACAATATTTGTTATTTTACGCTTGCCTCGCTTTATTTGTTATTAAATTACAAAAATCTTGTACATTTTGTTTGTATCTTCAGCATACCTCAGTAAAATATCGAGCAAACTCCGTCGTCAGACTGCCATTCGGACTGATCATCGAATACGCTTGATGAACGAAGTCATACAGAGCATTGAAGCGATCAAAATGTACGCGTGGGAGAATGCATTCGCTAAATTCATCGGACAAGCTAGAAAGTAGGTATTTTATTAATATTCTACATAATTCAACATTTTCTCATAACTAAGTATTTCTGACTTGTTAAATGCTTTCGATAATGCTTTCAACAATGATATTTTTAATAATTGTAACTATTTATCAAGTTCAAATTATATTAAAATTCATTAAAATAACTGACAGTAAATAAAATCACATAGTCGAAGCTGAACTTTAGATAAATGGATTTACATGGGTAATATCGCAGGTATTCCACAAGGTAGTCAACTTGGCCCTATGCAAAATAAATTTTCATTTTTATTATCTTTGATTACAAATTGTAATCAACGAGTTATAATTGAAAGTCACAGATAACCGTTTCTTTTAACCAGAGTATAACATATAGGATCATTTTAGACACACGCGGAGATGAGGTGGCATGTATTTTTTACGCTTGTCATATGCTTACAACTACAGTATTCTGATCATATATAAATTTTCAAATAGTATATATCAAATCCCTTAAAAATCGCCACGACTCATAAGACATTTGAAAATGTACGATTTGTAATCGATGTGTTAACAATAAAACCATTGTTGTTACAGAAAAGAAATGAACGTAATAAAAAAGATGTCATGGCTGAGAGCCGTAATGATCTCGTGCGTGAAACTCAACACGAAGATAGCTATCTTCCTCAGCATAATTTCATTTTTATCATTCAACAACGACCTTACAGCGGCAAAAGTTTTCGTCATATTCTCCTATTACGAAATGTTGAGGTATACGCTTGTGGACTTCCTACCCCTGGGCATTACTTTCACATTGGAAGCGTACGTGAGCATTAAAAGGTTCCAGGAGTTCCTCTTACTGACAGAAGTTGACAATAAAGATGGGGTTAACTTGAAGAAGATCAATAATGTCCAAGCGGCGAGCAATGGCGTCTTTGAGAAGTTTGGAAATGGGTAAGTTTTGAGACATTCAAAACCATTTTTATTTTACTTCTTAGTGTTATGCCGTTTTCTAACCCATTAGGATTGGCGGGGTTCGCTACCTAAACCTAAGGATTTGGCGAAGCTACTAATTTTTACATGGAACGACTACCGTCAGACTTTTACAATCTAGAGGGTAAAGCAGATCATTTTTTGGTAAGGTCACAACGTCTTTCAAAATATAATTTCTTGGCTCGTCGGCTGGTCGAGGAGAAAGAACAAGGATTGCAAATACGGGAAGCATTATAGAAGGCCTATACCCAGCAGCGGGTACGTAAGGACTCTTTGATGATAAAAGATTGGTATAGAAGAGCATTTGGGTATATTCCTATTTTACTAATAACAAATAAGTTTTCTGGTTTCTATGGCTCCTGACACTTTCCGATAACACAACCAATTTGGTCATGTAGGTGAGTCTTGGCCTTCCTCGGCTCCTACATCCTTCTACTTTCGCTTTGTATGTGTTGTATTTAAAGTCAGGAACTTTAAAAACCTTTACTGTTTTAAGAGAGGTATTGCGCATCAAAGCACTGTCTGGAGAAGTACCTCCACCTCACAGAAAACCGCAGCCAAGTAACAACTACCTAGAGGGTTGTTGTGTTCCTGCGTGCGAGTGAGGTCACCAGTAAGCTCCTAAGGTTTTACTGTGTTAGCAGTGGCGGTGACATCGCGTTAGTGATAATTAATGTGTTACAAGCGATAGGCTACGGTAACCGCTTTACATCAGGTGGGCTGTATGTTTCTATGCCTACCGACGTAGTATAGACCTGTAAACTTTTCTTAGGATTTCAAAAACCTCTCATTTCTCAAACAGGCAACAAGCTTACATTAGTTCGGCGAGCAGCTTGGAACAGCCCAAACCACAATATGTCCTGTCCATGAAGAGCTACACTAGCTACTGGAGGAACGTCGACGAGAAAGACTGCGACGCGGAGAAGAAGATGGTGGCGTTGAGCGACATTAACTTAAATGTAAGCTTCATACATACTACATACTATGATACATGCTATGATACGTCTCTCGCTTCTTCCACACTCATCAACCTCAGTATGCAGCCTCTTCGGTTTTTAGTGCTTTCGATTTGGCCCTTCTTCAGCACATAAACAATTTGATCTAAATGTGTGCGTCTATGGCGGCCTCTGCCGATATCTCCACTCGTTGGTGCTCGATACACTTCTCTCGTAATTCTGTCTATCTATAACTTCACCGCCTTGCGGGGTAGGCAGAGAGAACCCAGCGCCGGGTGACCCGATCCTTACACACGTCACTCACTTTTTTAACATTGATTGCTCTTCTCACGTACGCTCGCCTGTTTCTAGGGCTCCTGATATCACCTTCTGATAGAACACGATCAATTTGGTCATGGTAGGTAAGTCTTGGTCTTCCACGGTTCCTATATCCTTCCACTTTTGCGTTGTATATCTGCTTCGTTATTCTTTCATCTTGCATACTTTCTACGTGTCCGAACCACGGAGCATGCCTCTTCTTATTTTAACACCGACTCTCTCTTTCAGACCAGCTATGTTTCTAACATCATCATTCCGAATACGGTCTACAAGCGTTACACCACAAATTTTGCGCGACGCTCGCATTTCGACCGCGTTTATCCTACTTTCATGCTCTCCCTGCCATACCCAGTTCTCGCTTCCATAAGTAAACGTTGGGACCAGCACTGCATTGTGTACAGAGGGCTGTACCTTCTGCCGCAAGCTTTTACTGCCAAGAAGTTTTCCCAACACTAAACTTAAAATTTTATGCAAATGGATAGGGAACCGTTCTGAAATTGTCAGTTAAACTATACACTGAATGCTGATGATTTTAAACTATTAAAAAATACGAAGGCATGAAAAAGGATGTTTTCCTAGTGTATACTTAAATTCACGTTTCAACTCCCGCTCAGGTAACTATTCAAAATACTAGGGTTTGTACAATTTTGCATAGCATTTTCGCGCTATATATGGGGCTCTCCTCAGAGTGTGTTCTTAAATTCACGTTCGAACTTCCCCAGCTATTTAAAATACTATGATTTCACCCCAAAGTGTATTAACAAATGGACGTTTAAACTATCCCTGGTCGTAAAAACTAATTAAAACACTAGAGCTAACACTATGGTTTCTCCCCAGTGAGTGTTCTTATGAAATTAACTAGAAAGGAAGAGTTTACTTTTAGCATCCTTTTATTTTTCCTGTAACATTATAATTTTTCCTGTAACATTGAAATTTGTAGATAGGAAAGAGGTGACAGGGTTTGGTATTTTTAAAGACGGCTGAATCGCACTGCAAGTGTTCCTTTTTACTGAATTCTCATTTTCCGTTTCAGATAAAACCCGAGTCTTTAACAACAATAGTGGGAACCGTGGGCTCTGGCAAGTCCACGCTGCTGCAGGCGATCCTCCGCGAGCTGACTCCTTCCAGTGGACAGCTGCAGGTGAACGGAGTCATCGCGTACGCGGCACAGGAACCGTGGCTGTTTGAGGCATCGGTCAGTATAAACTCTTTGACAGCAGTAGTGGTTACAATGGGCTCTGGCAAGTCCAAGCTGCTGCAGGCGATCTTCCACGAGCTGACACTCTCTTGTGGACAGCTGCAGGTGAACGGAGTCATCGCGTACGCGGAACTAGAACCTTGGTTGTTTGAAGCGAATCTGTCAATTTCAGCTTGGATTTTTTTTATTAGGCAAAGGTAACCGATGATTACAACCCAGGTTGTAAGATTTTAAGGAAAAATAATGTATTGTATCGAAGTGATGTAATAAATGACATGCTCAGCACTATGGAAGTAGATTTACAGTGGGAGCATAACGTTCTATAGCGACGAGCCCGGTGGCGCTTGTGGGTTCGATTCCAACACAGAAGAAATATTTGTGTGCATGAACATGTCTGTATGCCTTGGTCTGGATATTTTTATGAGAGATATGGTGCATCAAAGCAGCCCGTCTGGCGAAGAACAGGAAACCGCAGCCAAATAACAACGCCCTGGAGGGTTGTTGTGTTTCTGCGTGTAAATTAGATCACCAGTAAGCTCCTGAGAAGTTTCTGTGTTAGCAGCAGACGCATAGTGTTTTAGTAACCGCGTAAACAATTAGGTAGGCCGTATGCTCATATGCCTCCCAACGTTAAATAAACGAACGATAGTACGGCATTGTTTTATCTTGTTATCGTTGTTATCTGTCATTGAATTTTGATTTCTTCGTGTAGCCAAATAAACTTTCCACAACTATTTTAGCATAAAATAAAAATATTTCAGAAAGTTCCGAAAAGTTACGTAATAAGCTCACAGGTTAATTACATTTTTTTTTTATTGTAGGTCCGTCAGAACATCCTGTTCGGGCAGCAGATGGATCTCCGTCGCTACAAGCAGGTCATCAAGTGCTGCCAACTGAAGACTGATCTAGAGATACTCTCGCACGGGGACAAGACTATTGTTGGGGAACGAGGTGAGATCGAGTGTAAAGCGGTCCAGGTGGTGGAGAATCACGGGTTTGATTCCTCCACGAGTCCATTTATGTATGGATATAACTTTTTATCTTGGCCTTGTCTTTTTATTGTGCTACTTGACCGTTTTATGAAAATAGTTTGACGAGCAGTGACAGTCCAGTGGATAAAGAACCGGCCTATTGATCAACTGGTCCCCGGTTCGAATCCTGTATCACTAAATTCGTGTTTTTGGATTTATGTACATATTTGTAACTATCACTTGCTCCGCGGTGAAGGAAAGCATCGTGACGAAACCCGCACGTCCAAGAAATTATATTTCGAAAAACGTGTGACCACCTACCTAAGAAAGAATTTTCCCTCTAGCTTTGTGGAGGTATAACGGCAGTCGCTTTATGTAAAAATCAGTATCTTTACCAAATTCTTGGGCTTAGGTAGCGGTTCCCGCCAATTCTAATAGATTAGAAAACGGGATAACTGTAGTCATTTTCAAACAAATGTAAACTTGGATCTCGTGATGTTTTCTGCGGGCAGGTGCCTCGCTGTCCGGCGGGCAGCGCGCGAGGATATCCCTGGCGCGGTGCGTGTACCAGGCCGCCGACGTCTACTTGCTGGACGACCCCCTGGCCGCTGTAGATGCCAAGGTGAGCACTCATAAACACCGTTACAACACGCAAGCAATGCGGCACTCGTGGCTTTCATTACACCCACAGAGGCTTACCTTAACTTTTTAATATAATTACATCACATATTGCCCATACGTCAAATCGGGCAGGCGTTTGAAATTAAAAAAGGTTTTTGTTCGCGACAATATGTAAATAAATAGACCGTCGCGGGAATTGTCATTTAGTTCGTAACGCTATGTACTTTGTAATGGTTAAATGTAGGTTATAAGTTATTACAGAATGTTCATGCGCCTTAGTAGTACGTAAAAACTTGCCATTTTTCCAGCCAACACCCTACTAGCGGGGTGGGGGTGGGAAGAACTAATCCGCTAGGGGTTAGCTCTTACTAACACCTAGCGGATTAGTTCTTCCCACCCCGCTAGTAGTACCTACCTATATTATTTTATATTCCTCGTGTACTGGACGTATCGAAGGGGCCCGTACATTTTTTATTTTTAACTTTGCTTATTGATATATTTTTGAACAGAAATTGGAGAATAGTCACCAGGTAGGTAAGATGTTTTAGACACTTGTCTATCGTATACAGATATTATAGTGATGTTCAATGCGTGACGCAATTTCTAGGCTATCGATATTTCAAACCAGACATTACTGTAAGTCTTATTGCCAAAAAGACTGTTATCTCTGGATAGAAGCACATTTGACAGATTGACTGGGAAAGTACCCCCACCTCACAGAAAACCGCAGCCAAATAACAACTCCCTAGAGGGTTGTTGTGTGAGTGAGGTCACAAGTAAGCTCCTAAGGTGTTGCTTTGTAAGCAGGAGAGGAGGCATCGCACGTGTATATGATTTACATCAGGTGGACAGCATGCTTGTATGCCTCCGTCGCCTGCCGTCAGACGTCCACAACCCAGAGAGAAAACCAGATCTTTCCTAGATTAACCAGACGTCTTTTGAAATTTAATTTCTTAGACGCACGGGTTTCCTCACGATGTTCCCATTCACCGCCGAGCAAATGATAATTACAAATATATACATAAATCAGAAAACAAGTATTTAGTGGTGGGTACGGTTAAGTGCACCTAAGCTTTACAATTTGACTTTTGTACCGATTTTATTTTGTGCGCCATAAGAGTTATAATCGCACTTGAATTGTTTCGTGTTTTGCTCTTAGCTGTACAATTTTTTTATACTACGTCGGGGGGCATTCAAGCATACGGCCCACCTGATGTAAAGCGGGTACCGTAGCCTAGGATTCGAAACAAGTATAAGTTGTTTAACCCTTCGAAACCCGGGTGGTCGTATACGACCGCGAAATGTATGGGAAAACGTATATAACGGGTTCTGACTGCTCAATAAACTGGTTCTTCCACTAGGCTATCAGCTCTTGGTGTGCTCCTTGCTATCTGCATGCTCATAATCACGTGTATCTTCGTTCGAAAAATATGGATGTCAATTTACTAGACATGGCGATTGTATATCTACCAGAAGTAAACACAGAGATTGGTTGTAACTAAGCAGAGACTTGAATTATATACGCGGATCGTGCATTGCAGGGCATTAAAAACATTTTAATCATTTGCCTGACAATTTTAAAAGCCTAAGGTTGCCATTACTCAAAAAGAAATTACATGAATGGCCCTTGACAAAATGTTACAGTTAAAGAATATTTCACTGACAAATTTGTTGAATTGTAATCTATACAGATAAATAAAATTGGTGTGTCAGTTTGTAATATTAAAATAACCGCTTTTTACTAAATGCATATGGATGTATACACGGTACATATACCAAAATGAATATTTTTACAATTTTTGTCTGTCCGTCTGTCTGTTCCGGCTAATCTCTGAAACGGCTGGACCGATTTTGTCGGGACTTTCACTGGCAGCCAGCTGATGTAATAAGAAGTAACTTAGGCTACTTTTATTTTAGAAATTTTATTTATTTTTATTAATATAAATAAATAATAAAAAAATAATTATTCCGCGCGGACGAAGTACATAATACATATCTATTATTATTTTGCTGTTCGCTATTTTACTCTGCTTATTTTGGTACTTATAATCAAATCAAATAAATAAAATTATAACTAAACAATAACTTTTTTGTTAAATTCCGCGCGGACGAAGTCGCGGGCACAGCTAGTTTAATATAAATACCTTTTAGATTAGATTGTTGACAACAGTATTACTAATGACTACAGAAATATTTGCTACTACGTTTCAGCGAGGGCAGAATAAGTTGGATTATCTAATCTAACGTCGATCGCAGCCTGTATATGGATGGGTTTACCTATCTCGTGTTTCTTCGTGCTTCGGAGGGCACGTTAAGCCGTCGGTCCCGACTGTTGTCGATAGATGAGAGTCGTTAAGTTAGTGGCCCTCGGGCGGTTTGAATACACTGGCTTCCGCCAATCCGCATTTGAGCAGCGTGGTGGATGCTCTAAATCCCTTCGGTTGAAGAGAGACCCGTATCCCTGCAGTGGAATGAGTTAAGGGTTGACGTGATGTGTGATGATCTAATTATTTTACATCTTCCGTAGATTAGTTTCGCAAATAAATCGTCTTATCTTGATATTTTCTTTTATATCCTTGGTAATATTGTGGTTATTCATCAGGTTGCCCAAGCTATTTACGACGACTGCATCCGAGGGTTCCTGCGAGACAAGGCCACCGTGCTGGTAACACACCACGTGCAGTACGCGGGACACGCGAACACTGTCTGCGTCATGCGGGGGGGACGGGTGAGTTAGGGGAATTAGAATTATCTCCTTATAACACACTTACTCAGTAAGTTCCTGCTTGCTTTCGGTGCGAATGCGATAGAAAATTAATTACTTATAATAAATATAAATATTTTATTTTATTTTATTGCATTAGATGGTAAGCGGTCACCGTAGTCTATTGATGCTCGCAACACCACGGGGATGTTACTCGCGCGTTGCAAATCTTGTGACCTAAGGCTGTTTCGCCACAGTACTCAGTCATTTCTTTGCCATATCTCACCCTTCAAACCGGAACACAGCTATAAATATAGCTGCTTGGCGGTAGAAATAGGTGAGACAGAGGTACCCAGGCAGACGACTTTAGTACTTTAGTCTCCGTCTGGTGAGTACTCGAAAAAGTAAGCGAAGCTTGTATTGTGGGTACTAGTGCGTCTAGAGAAGCCCCTACCGATATTTCCATTCACTCTTGTCTAAAACAGGTCTTTCGTAACACTTTTGTCATTCGTTCTTTCTGAATGACCTCAACAACTAAACATCTCAGCATACCCTTTTTAACTATTGTTTTCAAATTTTTCAATTTGAGAATTATATCATGAAAAGTTAATTTATTATTATTATATTATTTAAATAGAAAAAAATAAATATGAAGGAATTTTCAAATACAATAAAAACCAATTCAAATGAGGGTTAAGATTAATTTAGATAGAGTGACAAAGTCTTAAGTCTTTTTTTATTCTTTCTTTAGTTCTTTTTTTATATAATTTAATCTTCACTCTCTTTATTTTAATTAATTTAAAAATATTTTTCGATAATTAATGCAGTCTGACGGAATGACTAGTGGGAATGGTCAAAATACAGACGGTACCTTTTTAAATTATGTTTCCATCTTTTGACGTGATAACGTCTTATAAATCGATGAACGCCGGCTACACGCACGAAAAAGTGTCACGTTCCGCCTGAGCCGAGCGTGCAAGCGAGAGCGCGGAACAAGCGATAGAGAGGCACGATCGGCCTAAGCGTTCGGTTTGTGACGCACATATCTCTCCTCCACTCCATCGGCCGATGCGTCCGAGTAGAAGAGAGACAGCGGCAGCACACAACCTACACGTGAACTGTTTTGTCAACTGTTGAATGTTTTCTTATGACGTTATCACGTAAAATTATCGTCCGTGAACCGACTTGATAGATAACTTTTTTTACTTACAAAAGGGCGAAGAGCACACTTTTTAATGTTTGTTTATAACAAAATCAGAAAGTTTAAGAGAGGTAAGGCGTATCAAAGCAGCCCGTCTGGGCATGTATCTCCGCCTAACAGAAAACCGCAGCCAAATAACAACTCCCTAGAGGGTTGTTGTGTTCCTGCGTGTCAGTGAGGTCACCAGTAAGTTCCTAAGAAGTTGCTGTGTTAGCAGCAGAGGTGGGCATCGCGCTAGTGATACTTAATTTATTGCAAGCGTTAGTTATGGCTACGGTAACCGCTTTACATCAGGTGGCCCGTATGTTTGTTTGCCTCCCGACGTTGTATAAAAAAAAGTTACTCAAATTTTGAGTTAAGTCATCTTAGTTCTAATGATGGTTCTGATATTTTTTCTAGAAAGTTCTGCCGCCGTAAACTTCTATAAAACTGTTGAAATGTACTTACAGATCGTGGCACAGGGTACGTACAACGAACTGAAGAATGGTGTTAAGGAATTCGAGAAGCTCATTGAAATGGGCGAGAAGGTCGAGGAAGAGAAGCAGAAACAGAAGGCGGCGGGCAACTACGAGACGCAGGAGTCTGTGGTATGTTTAATTAGAAAGAAAGAAGAAAGAAAAGGTTATTTGCACATAACACAAACACTATACACATATAAACAATGCACAATAGGTAATGATACAACAAAAGTGGTGTGTGGCAGCCCAAATAGGTCCCATCTCAGCATACTGCCGTGTCAACACATGACCCGGCGCTGATTTTTAGATAAGACCTGTTTGTGACACCACGGACAGACAAACAAGCACAAAGCAGATCAAATTAATTAAAACAACCATTTTTTTTACCTTTGGCTAAAAAGACATTAGGTGCCACGTCTTTTAAAATGAAATTTCTTGGACACGGGTTTCAACACGATGTTTTTCTTCGCCGCCGAGCAAGTGATAATTACAAATATGTACATAAATCCTAAATAAAGAATTTAGTGGTGTATGCTCTCACCGGGATTCGAACAAGGAACTAATAGTCGAATAGCTTTCTTATCAGAATGACAAACAAGCACGCGGCCCGCATCAGATGGTAAGCGGTCACCGCAGCCTATTGACACTCGCAACACCACGGGGATGTTACTCGCGCGCTGCCAATCTTGTGACTTAAAGCTGTTTCGTCACAGTACCCAGTAATTTCTCTGCTATATCTCACCCTTCCAACAGGAACACAGCTATATAAATATAGCTGCTTGGCGATTTTCATCTGTAGACCACCAATTTTTAGATTATTTTCCACTTATTATCTTAGTAAGATTGTAATAGTTATGACTTTTTCTATGAAGAAACTCCTTCTATAATTGCGGGGATGAGTGGGGCATCTATTTTGATCCTCTCGAAGCTGCAAGCTAAATGGTTTTTAAGGGACTTGCGCTTAGAGTTTAATACTGCCGGGCGAATTCGACGCTATGACTGACAATTATTGACTTATAGCACTAATGGCCGAGCGTATGTAAACTTTACATTGCTGTGCATGTACATGAAGTGTCGGGAAGCCTGACGTAAAGGTAGGAATAGGGATACTGCTCGTTGTAAAAACAAACTGTCCGCATCGTATCGAACAATTCAGTGGCTGTTCAATTAGATCGGTGATCGAGACGTTGCAGGTTCAAGTCCTGGGGGATGGAGGTTAACTCGTTCATATGAATATCATAAACCAACTTGTCGCAGTGCTTGTGAAATCGGATGAACATAAAGCTGATAGTTTCTAGTTTATATAGTTAGCTAGTTTATAATGCTAGTAAACAATAGGTAACAATAGAGATAGAATACGGAACTGAGTTTATTTTAACTATAACTTTTGTACAAACAGAACATAACAACAAATCCTTATGTAACTATTTAGTTTTATAAGAGTTATCATGATACGAATGTCATTATCTTTTGATTCTACCATTTAATTGACTCATGTTTTTGACCATTTAATTGACACAGTTTTTTGTTCAAAAAACGGTTATTGTGACTTTTTTTTATACAACGTCAGAAGACATTCAAGCGTACGGCCCACCTGATGTAAAGCGGTTACGGTAGTCTTTGAACGCTTGTAATACATTAAGTATCACTCGCGCAACGCCTCCTCTGCTGCTCACACAGCAACTCCTTGGGAGCTTACTAGTGACCACACTCACACGTAGGAACACAACAACCCTCTCGGGAATTGTTATTAGACTGGCACCTTTGATGCGCCCTCCCTCTCTTAAAAACACATAGACAAACAGACATGTTTATGCACACAAATGTTTGTCCTGTGTGGGAATCGAACCCACGGGCGTCACCGAGCTCGGTCATTAACTATAATAGTTAGATTATATAGCGTCGCGGACTTCTTTTCTGTGGGTAATAATGGGTAATGTAAAGATGTACATTATTACGTATTAAATATTATCAATAGTTTTAGCAGCTTACGACAAATAATTACTTTTATAAGCAAAATTTTGATACGTTGGGTTACATTATCGCAATTTTCGTACAGATCTCTAATATTTTTAAAATAAAATACAGCCTACGTTCTCTCTGCTAATGTAGCAGTCTATAAATGAGAAAGAATTTTTAAAATCGGTTGTACATTTTTATCTATTACAAACAAACACAAAAAAAAACAAATCTTTTCCTTTTATGATATTAGTTTATATTATACTACTATGTCTTCGCGCCAAGACACTTGCGGGGTAGACAGGGAGGACCGAGCGCTACATGACGCTGTCCTTACACACCAGTTCCATACCAGTAGGAGACTTTGTACAAAAAGTCGTCTGCGTGGGTAACTCTGTGTCACCTATTTCTTCCCCCATGCAGCTATATTTATATAGCTGTGTTCCGGTTTGAAGGGTGAGATATGGCCGAGAAATTACTGGGTACTGTGACGAACCAGCCTTAGGTCACAAGATTGGCAGCGAGCGAGTGACATCCCCGTGGTGTAGCGAGTGTTAATAGGCTGCGGTGACCGCTTACCATCTTATGCGGGTTGCATGCTTGTGTTCCAATCTAGTTGCATAAAAAAACACCTCACTAGTGTCTTTAACATAGGCTGGTAATTTATAACATATACCCTTAAAATCGAGGCTACTCGCTTTTTGTTCTATTCGTTATTTATTATTGTAGTTTATTTACATGCAATTTGATCTGACTTGCATTATGTGCTTCGGTCACCAATTAGTTCATTCGAACTAACGCCGGCCGGCACCCACTCACAACCGGTAATAGACGCAACATGCCGTCGCTGCCATGTCTTTGCCACGACTGCTGCGGTAGTCGTCGCGATTGCTCGCCATCTGGAACAGAAACCGCATGCACCCGCCACCGTTGCTGGACTGGCTGTTCCGGGCCTCTCCACGAGGCGTTGTAGATGTTAGCCGTTAAAATGACATGCTACAAGTGCAGACTGTATCAAATTGCATCTAAATTTAACTTTCGCAAAATAACATCTGAATCTATTAACTATGTAGTTTATTTGTTGTAATGTTTTAGATTTTTATGATTTAGTTAGACTCAAACAGTTAAGATTAACTATTTGAGTTAAATAATGTGGTTTATTTCAGGAACATGTATACAAACTGCGATCCCAGCGGTCCATGTCAGAAGCGTCACAACTGTCTTTCAATATGGATTTGGATAACAATTTAGACCCCGAATATGAAGGTATGTTCTACAGAACCCCGTGATCGGAGAGTTGGCAATATCAGTTACAACACCAAGGCTCGTGGGTTCGATTCCCACGCAGGATATATTTGTGTGCTTAACCATGTGTTTTTGTCTGGATGTTTATAAGCGAGGTAGGGCGCATTAAAGCAGGCCGACTGGGGAAGTACCTCTACGTCACAGAAAACCGCAGCCATATTAACTCCCTGGAGGGATGTTGTGCTCCTGAGAGAGAGTAATATTACCAATGAACTCGTAAGGAGTTAACAGCATTTCACAGTTTTTGGAAAAGACCATGTTCAAACGTAAACGAAAATTAAACGTTGAAAGCATCTAAGTTCAAAAGAAGAAAGGTGAATTTAAAAAAGAAGGAAATCTCTAGTAAAAATGGAGTTTCCTAATGTTTAAGATTAGGAAAGTCCTTTTTTGTAGTCTAGTTAAACTGATACAGCCAAGCACTATGAAAGTCCTTCTTTATAGTCTAGTTGAGATGATCCAGCCAAGCACTAGGCAAGTCCTTTTTTGTAGTCTAGTTGACATGATCCAGCCAAGCACAAGGAAAATCCTTTTTTGTAGTCTAGATGAAATGATCCAGCCAAGCACAAGGAAAGTCCTTTTTTGTAGTCTAGTTGAAATGATCCAGCCAAGCACTAGGCAAGTCCTTTTTTGTAGTCTAGTTGAAATGATCCAACCGAGCACTAAAATGTCTTTTTTGGTTTCTACTTGAAATGCTACAGCCACTATAACTCTACTCTAGGATAGTACAAAACTAAGCGTAGTTTGTAGAAACTTTGCTTAGCTTTCTGTTGTTATAAATTAAAAATAATATTTTATTAATTTGCTGTCATCAGGTGAAAGTCAAAACAAAGGTTCCGTGGACAACAGCGTATACCTCTCGTATATAAGGAGTGGGGGCTCCAAGATGACCATGGCACTGCTCTTCAGCCTCTTCATCCTCGCACAGATCTTCTATGCCTCAACCGATATATGGCTTAAGGAATGGTGAGAATCACTAAACAGCATTTTTACAAATGAAGATTCTGGTAGTATTTTATCGGCGACACACGAATCTCGTTATCGCCGAAAATATTTTGCACTCACTCGCTTCATTAATATTCATAGCTCTTCTTTTCCCATCGCCGGTTTCTAAGACTCCTGACTTTGCCTTCTGTTAAAACACGATTAATTTGGTCATGGTAGGTGAACGTAGCGTCTGGAGCACTAGGAACCAGCGTGCATGAAAAGAGCAACGAAACTTTAAGAACCGATGTGAGTAAAGGACCTATACCGCATTCACTTGGTCTTAACACAAAGTGTGAACAAAGAAATCACAAGTTCCCAAACTTAGGAATTGGTACACGTAGGCCAAGTCTTTTCAACATGTCTTAATATGTTTATGACTTGTTCGTAGAACACATTGGAATAGGCTTGTATTGCATTTTCTTCGGCGAATTAAAGCGTAAAAACTACTCGGCCCCAGGCTCAATCATTTTCATCCAGAACAACTTTTTTTTCATTTTTATTTTATACAACTAGATTGGCAAACAAGCATGTTAAAAAGATAAGATAAACATTCTTTATGGCGCTAGGTTCTTTCTGCCTACCCCGCAAGGACTTGGCGTGAAGATATACATACTATAAAACTCTCTTTGAGACTGTTTTGATATGTGCAGGTTTATAAAGAAAAACTTACACCTGTACACAAAAGTAACGAAATTTTGACATTTAATATCAGATATCCTCATCGTTTACAATCCTATCATAAGACTATGTGTTTTGCAAGATATACGAGTAGTAACAATATGTCCATCAAACATGTTACTGCAGTATTTGAAGGATCTGCGCGTGAATAGGTACTTTCCAGAAGCCATCGTATAAGCTACATTTATGACATTAATGAATTGGTAAAAATTAAATTTTAAAGATATGAAGATGAAAGTTTATTTCGTCATCAAAGCGACACAAAAAACAACTTTTTGAAGTTATACTTCTTTAGGCGCGTTATGAAAAAATGATGAGAGTGAAATTTTAAGATGCGCGCGCATCACTGTAACGCAAAAGTAACAGGTTGAAGCTGCCCGCTAAACCGCTCATTAGGTCTCGAGAAAAAGCTACCAACAAAATAGAAATAGAACGTCTATTAGTCGCGCATGTGGCACACTCGTCGCCTCTGATCACTGTTTTCATATTTATAATATTTATCCACATGTTTCTAGTTTCTACATTCACAACACGTGTTTTAGTTTCATACAAGTGCAAATTATATATGTGCTAATAAATTATATTCATTAGTGATTTAAATTGAATATTTTGATTAATATTATTTTCTATTCGTAAATATTTGTGAAATAAATTGTGCTTATATGTTTTGTCAAGTGCTCCAATATAATTGAGGTTAACTATCCGTATGTATTATTTTTTAATGATGCCAAAGAATTATAACTTCTCACGCGCGTACATAAGTACACGCACCCATTTTTTTTATTATTTGTTTACATATTGTCTCAAGTCCTGGTTAATACGGCATAGCAATGTGGTGACCAGTACCCCGCAATGAACTTGGCGTGAACATGTTGACAGATAGATAATTTTTTTCTCAGGGTTAACCTAGAAGAAAGAAACAGTGCAGCGCTGCGATCACTCAGGAATCTCACAGGTGGAGATGAAAATCGAACTAGGGACATCAACACAACAATAGCAACCAATGTATCATCAGAACCATTGGGTATGACTGTTTTCTAACATCCCGTTGCATTTTTTTTTTACACAGGACGCACGAGATAGACTAGCACGCAGTTCAATGAAGCGGTCATAGACTACAAATTGGGGTATAAGTGGTTCAATGTCACCTTTAGAGCCAAAGCCAGCATCACCTGCACGTGGTGCACCCTGCTAATCGACAGACGAGGCTCTGGCGAAAGAGAGTTAGGGCACGACGTTGGCCCGACTGAGATTGCTATCTCATCTCCATCTCATAGAAGACGGCTGCCAAATAACAACTTCCTGCAGAGTTGTCGTGTACGTTCGGCGTCAAAATGCATACATAGCTTACAGGTTGAAATCGCGTTAACGTCAATAAGCATCATTCTGCTAATCATACGCACACACATATTGATACATACATTTAGTTCAATATTGTCAACCTTAAAACAACTTTATGTAGGTTCAAAATATTTTTCATGATTATCTTCTATACTGATGTATTCCCGATCTTACGTGGACGATTTTAAGTTCAAAATATTTCTAGTGAATAAATTACATTTTCAAAGCATATTAATATTTCGTCTATTTTTGGTTTGGAATTAATGGTATGTACAGGAATATGATGAGTCTGTTGCCCCTAGACGGCGATAGTGATCGTGTTGTTGTTTTTCAGTGCTCGCCATACGCGCTCCAATTGACTTTGTATTGGAACGGTTTTTGGGGCGATAACATAACTTATCAATATCCTTTATTGAGCTAACCGAAATTTGATCTATTTTAGGGGAATCTACAATACTTAAGGTACATTCATGTCGAACAATCAGGTCTCTAGCTTCAAAACTGAAGGAGTACTACGTGTAACAGTTGAAAACCGCAAAACTGCAAAAAAGACAATATTCTCGGTTATATAGCTTCGCTGGCTAACGCAGCTCTGCAACAATTAAAACATGAAGCGCTAGATCGTTCATAGGGCATTATTTTCTCGCGACCGTTGCAAGCGCCATGAAATTGCTGGCGTTTATGCGTTTTGTTCAACGTAGTTTATCAACATCGCTGTTTGGTTTAAGCGGCGCAGGGCGCTTGCGCGAGTGTGCGTGTGTGTTTGAGATTTAGAGATTGGCAATGATGATGCTGATAATGATGATGGTGAAAAAGTCGTTGAAATTATGGATGAAATTTGACTTTTCTGAGAAATAAACTTTTTAACGTAAAATAATTGCAATAGTTCTGAAGTGTACATTTTTTAAAGTAATATAAATTGTCATGCTTGTGTATGATTGCGCAATAAATGAATATTGTATTTTACCACATACATGATAGTACTTTTATACTGATAAATAAAGCAATTCGTTCGAAATTATTCCCTAACCATTCCAAAATATTCAAAAATGAATAGAATAGAATAGAATAAGATTTATTGCAGTAAATGTGGTTGATTACAGGTGATGGATATATAATTTTTGATTCACACATTTAGTTTTAGGAGACATGCAACAGACACGTAAAGTCACAACCTCATAAAATCAGAGTGTAAATTAAATTATAAACATGAATTGATATTGTGCTATTCAGTAGGTACATAATAATCATTCAAATTTCAAACATGTATTACAATTCAATCTCATTAAATAAAAAATAAAATAAATAAAAGAAAATAATAATGTGTATAAATGGATATGTCATTCCTTATAATTTTGTAAAAACTAATTGCCATGCATTTCAGCCATTATAAAGCGTATTGTAATCAATAACATTATCAATATCAAGTCAACAAAGCCTACCTTTTAGTTGTAAATATTCTTTTACACTATAAAAGCATTTGCTAACTAACCATTTCTATAATTTAATCTTGAATTGATTATTAGATAACAATTTAAACTCTGCAGGTAAATTATTAAATATTCTTATTGCACTTAATTAATGCTGCACAACGTTAATGTTCAAGTTTTCACTTCTGCCGGCACTCCCGGAGTGCAAACCGTTTTTTTATTTATAAGAGGCTATTGAAATAAGAAAACACTCCAATTTCAATAGAGAAGATGGTTGGCAAGTACCACCTGCTTGGTATCCAGTTCTAAAAATAATCAAGTCACCAACCCAGAGATCTACTCAAAAACATTCGGACACCGTGAGCGATTTTTGTGCGAATCGGAACGTATATAATCCATCCATGTCGGTAGATGTAATAATTGAATAACCAAAGTAAGACAAATGTCACCTTAGTTCTACCTGCGACCACGGACGCTGCAAAGCGTTTGAAACGTCAGGTTCAACAAAATAAATAAAACTCGCGATACTACAATTAAATCTGTTTTATTTTCAGATACCATCTTCCAAGAGTTACCCAGCAACTACTTCCACCTGACTCGCGAGCAGTGCGTGTACATATACGCATCTCTCATAGCCATATGTACATTCTTCACTTTGAACAAGCTGGTGGTATTCTACAACACGTGTATAAATGCCTCTATAAGTTTACACGATCTTATGTTCAAGTAAGTTGGTTTTTTTTATACTACGTCGGGAGGTATGCAAGCATATGGACCATCTGATGAAAAGTGGGTACCGTAGCCTATTAATGCGATATATTCAGTATTACTCACGCGATGCCTCCTTTGCTGCTTATACAGCAACTCCTTAGGCGCTTACTGGTGACCTCACTCACACGCAGGAACACAACAACCCTCTAGAGAGTTGTTATTTGGCTGCGGTTTTCTGTGAGGTGGAGGTAATTCCCCAGACGGGCTGCTTTGATGCGCCCTACCTCTCTTAAAACATCTAGACCAAAACAAACAGACATGTTCATGCACACAAATGTTTGCCCTGTGTGTGAATCAAACCCACGAGCGTTGGTGTCAAAGTCGCGTCATTGACGACTGCGCCACAGAGCTCGTCAAATTTCGTTTCAAAAAAGGTTGAAAAATTGGTTGAAAAATTGGAAAAATGGGTTATCATTACGCTTCTCTACTATATAATTTTTAATATCAACAGATAACCAAAAGTCTATAGTACAGATGTACTGTATAATTTTAGATAACACCAGTTTGAGCATTATCTTCATCTTACAGAGGCGTCACCAACGCACCTATGTGGTTCTTCCATCACAACCCCTCGGGGCGTATACTGAACAGATTCTCCAAGGATATGGGACAAGTAGATACCTTGCTGCCAGTGGCTCTTGTGGACTGTCTTGGGGTGAGTGGAATAATCATACATTTCTTAGTATTTATTGTACATTTTTTATTCAAGGGTTTCAAGAGCTCCACAATAGTAACACTCGTGTGATACTATTGTGGAACTCTTCCTTCGCTTGGTACCATGAGCTGGTGGTACACAATATTATAAAGATAGATATAATATCATAAATAGAATAATATATTTGAAATATTATAAATTACTAAAGAATCTGTGGGGTGAGGAGATACCGGTTACCCTTAGGTTATAAGAGGTATATGAGGTCTGACCTGCTGGCTGGCTGCAAGTGTTTTTAAGGATCGAGTCACGTAGCGCTCGGTTCTCTCTGCCTACCCCGCAAGGGATTTGGCGTGAAGTTATAAATAGATTTATAGTAGTGATAAAAAAAAGATAAAGATAAAAACTTTATTTGCCATTGAGCTCTCGCGGGCACTTAAACACGTCTTACATTTTTTAAATACAATCTTATCGCACCTTATTCATTTCTCTTACTTATTGTTTTTCTTTTTCAAACTGCTAGCATTTCGAAAATGATCGACGAAGAAGAAATACCAAAAGAAATTTGCCAATATAGTAAATATAGTATTATAGTACTCTTTCCATAGAACACCCCCCAAGGGACCCGGCGGGTTCTTTTTTTTTCTTTATACTACGTCGGTAGGCATACAAGCATACAGTTCACCTGATGTAAAGCGGGTACCGTAGCCTATTAACGCTAGCGATATATTAAGTATCACTCGCGCGATGCCTCCTCTACTGCTTACTCAGCAACTCCTTGGGAGCTTACTGGTGACCTCACTCACAAACAGGAACAGAACAACCCTCTAGGGCAGGGGTTCCCAAACTTTTTCAGTTCGCAGCGCACTTACAGGTTTAAATATTTTGTCTCGGTGCCCCGTAGTCTAATAAGGATATTAGGCACAAAAAATAAAACATCGGCAATATGAAGCTGAGTTTTTACATTTTTATTGACACGCAAGCATCATATGTAATTTAAGAAAAATAGAATATAAAATACTTTGACAACTTAATGAATATGACGTGTGAGTTTGGTGATACCACTACTCTTATTTCTTGCTCCACATTTATCTTTGACCGATATTTGCTTTTATTACAGCTACAGCTGAAAATTCGGCCTCACATAAGTAAGACACATGCAAAGGGAATGAGAATTCTTAATGCTTTCGAATTTAAATTTTGGTATTCATTTTGGAGCGATATCCAAAACTCCACCAAGTCGGAACACATGAATGTTGCTTTTAGGCTGCTGTCGCAAGAGAGCTGAATAAGACTCTGTTCTTCTTGTAAAGGGAATTCTGGTGGAGCTTGAGCATGGAAAGGATCTTGGATCCACGCATATTTTTCTTGTTTGATTTCATTCGTATTGAATTGTTCATTTTGTAGGCGCGAATACCTAAATTTCGTTTCCAGGTAATAATGGTAAACATGAGCGTCTTGCGACGCCCCTCTGTACTCTCTACGGCGCACCAGGGCGCCGCGGCGCATATTTTGGGAACCCCTGCTCTAGGAAGTTGTTATTTGGCTTCGGTTTTTTGTGAGGTGGAGGTTCCCCAGACGTTCTTCTTTGATACGCCCTACTTCTCTTAAAGCGTGTAGATATACATACATACATACATACATACATGGAACTCGCCCCTAAAATTGTGCTTTCATTAATTTTGACGAAGGCGGAGTGCTTAGCGACGTTACTTTAACACCAGGCTCGTGGGTACGATTCACGCACAGGGCAAAAATATATGTATCTGTATGTTTTACAGTTTTTAGTTTGGGTGTTTTATGATCGGTGTTTTTTCTTAACCAGTTCTTGCTGGAAGTGCTTTCCATTCTGGTGATAGTCTGCCTGGTGAACTGGTGGCTTCTGGTACCGACGGCGGCGGTCGCCTTCTTCCTGTACATCTTCAGGAACCTGTTCCTCTGCACCAGCAGGGAGCTGAAAAGAATAGAAGCTATTGGTAAATATTTTGTTATTTAGAGGGGTAGGAGCAGCCCATCTGGGGAAGTACCTCTACCTCACAGAAAACCGCGGCCAAATAATAACTCCCTGGAGAGTTGTTGTGTTCCTGCGGGTGAGTGAGGTCACCAGTAAGCTCTTAAGGAGTTGCTGTGTTATCAGCAGAGGTGGCATTGAGCGAGTGATACTTAATGTATTGGCAGTATTCATACGTTACGGTAACCACTTTACATCAGATGGATTATATGCTTGAATGCCTCCCGACGTAGTATAAAAAAAGTTGATTTTATTTTACTTTTATTACATAGTTGTTTTAAAAATTTAGCGGCATACTAGCATACAATCTACCTGATGTAAAATTACCATAGTCTGTGGACGGTTACAATACGCCGAGTGTATGTATTCTTGCCGCTTACACAGCAACTCCTTAGGAGCTTACTGGTAATCCCTCTCACTCGCAGGAATACAACCACTCTCTTGGAAGTTGTTATTTGACCGTAGTTTTCTGTGAAGTACCTCCCAAATAAGCCTGCTTTTTTTTTTTTTTTTTTAATGCGCCACACCTCTTAAATAGAAAATATTACTGTTTCAAATTTAAAAAGAAATGTAATATTCTTTTTGCTTTATAAATATATTTAATTTTCTTACTGATTTAAGAATAAATTAAAGCTTCTTTCTGCTTTATAAATAAACACACTCGGTGTGTGCTAAAAAAAGAAATACATTATGTTTATTTTTTGAAAAATAAAAGGAATTTTGTTTATTAACTTTTAAAACAGGATTTTTTTTTTTTTTTTTTTTTTTATCTCTAAATCTTCTCGGTTATATGTTGAATATTACCCAATAGTTTCATCACAATCGGATGAATGGTTTCAAAGTCTATAGCGGACATAAGTACAATGTACAAACATTTTTTGTGTTTTATATATTAAGAAGATAATATTTAATTTCCCTTCTGCTTTATAAATAAATTTAATCTTATTTTTGATTTATAAATAAATTTAAACTTCTTTCTCTTTTATAAATAAATTTATCTTCTATTTGATTTATAAATAAATTTATCTTCTATTTCATTTATAGATAAATTTATCTTTTATTTTATAAATAAAGTTAACCTTTTTTCTGCTTTATAAATAAATTTAATATTGTTTTAACTTTAAAAATATTTTAATCTTTAAAGTGACTTTAGGTTTCCTTCGCATTTAGTGTGAGATTTGAATCTTCTTTCAGCTCGAAGTCAGTCTCTAAACCACACGGCGGCCACAGTTTCCGGTCTGACCACTATCAGATCAACTCGAGAGCAGCAGAGGACCCTGGCGCGGGAGTTCGACACCCTGCAAGACCTGCACTCGGCTTCGTGGTCTGTTGTCCTCAGCACGAACAGAGCTTTCGGCTGGTGGATGGACATGCTCTGCTGTTTGTACCTGGGCTTCGTCACCTTCAGCTTCTTCCTATTCGCTGGAGAAGGTAAGAATTATTTCACCGTACAAACAAGTTCTCCATGCGTTCAGCAAACCCCTTCATCTGCAAAGCTTGCGATACAAGGCTGTTCTCCTGATTTTTTACAGCATTGAATACAAAGCAATGTAAGGAATACCTGTGAATTGGTTACCGTAGCCTACGAACTCTAATGCAGCCAATGCCAGGAACTCTCCTTGCGTTCTTTTTCTTCTTTTTTTTAATTGTTTATGTATTTAATTTATTTTTTTGTACAACATCGAGAGGCATACAAGCGTACGACCTGTCTGATGTGGTTACTTTTTTTTTATACTACGTCGGGAGGCATACAAGCATACGGCCCACCTGATGTAAAGCGGGTACCGTATCCTATTAACCCTTGCGATATATTGAGTATCACTCGCGCGATGCCTCCTCTGCTGCTTACACAACTCCTTGGGAGCTTACTGGTGAACTCACTCACACGCAGGAACACAACAACCCTCTAGGGAGTTCTTATTTGGCTGCGGTTTTCCGAGTGGCGCATCAAAGCAGCCCGTCTGTGGAAGTACGTCCACCTCACAGAAAACCGCAGCCAAATAACAACACCCTGGAGGGTTATCATGTTCTTACGTGTGAGTGAGGTCATCAGTGAAGCTTGTAAGGAGTTGCTGTGTAAGCAGCAGAGGGGGCATCGTGCGAGTGATACTTAATGTATCGCAAGCGTTAATAGGCTACGTTAACCGCTTTATATCATGGGCCGTATGCTTGTCTGTTCTCGACATTGTGTAAAAAAACGCTAGAAGAGGAAAATTAAAATAAGAAGAAAGAGAAAATTTTGTTTATTCATTGCAGATACCCTTGGAGGCAACGTCGGCCTGGCTATATCGCAAGTGATAGGGTTGGTGGGCATGTGCCAGTTCGGCATGAGGCAGACTGCAGAGGTTGAAAATCAAATGACATCAGTAAGTTGGTTCAATCTCTTCAGACTGGCTGCTATCTCCTGCTTCGCTCACTTTGAGTGCAATTTTAAAATTTTACATGGCAACTCTGGATCCACTGACAGATTTTAGACTACAACTTGAGATTTTTCAAACATGTCCTGAATAGGTTTTACGGAGCAGCGGATAAACAACCGGCGTAGTGAACAACAGGCTCCCGGTTTGAATCCTGGCATGTACCACTAAATTCGTGTTTTCGGATTCATGAACATATTTGTAATTGTCGCTTGCTCGGCGGTGAAGGAAAACATCGTGAGGAAACCTGTACATCCAAGAAAATATACTTTGAAAGATGTGTGACCTTATCTAGGAATGACCTGGTTTCCCTGGTTGGGTTGCGGAAGTCTGACGGCAGTCGCTCCATGTAAAAACATCTTCGCCATATTCTAGGCAGCGGACCACGTCAATCCTAGTGGATTAGGAAACGGGGTAGCGCTAAGCAGAAGAAGGACAGGTTTACGTGCCGGGTCGCGGGAGAGGCTGGCGTTAATATAATTCTAGCAGGTTGAGAGAACTTTAAGAGAGGTAGGGCGCATCAAAACAGCCCGTCTGGGGAAGTACCTTATCCTCACAGAAAACCGCAGCCAAATAACAACTCCCTAGAGGGTTGTTGTGTTCCTGCGTGTGAGTGAGGTCACCAGTAAGCTCCCAAGGAGTTGCTGTGTAAGCAGCAGAAATGGCATCGCGCAAGTGATACTTAATGGATGAATGGAGAAATTTATGTTAGGTCTTTTTTTTTTCGTGTTGCAAAAATTCATAAAATTAGTATTTTATGAACCGCTTTTTGAGACATGCATGTTTGTTATTTATTACGGTAATTGTTATTTATTATCTATGTCTATTCTACTATTTTTGTTTACTACATATTGTACTGTAAACTAAACAAAATGTACAATTTAAATCAAATTATAGCTATGTTATACTTATTATATTGAATGCATAATGTCTATTAATATTAGATAGTATTAATTCTATTAATATATGTTTTAACCATCGATCTTTATATGTAGGCAGTATTGGGGTGACTTGAACCCCTGTTTGGTTATTTGTGTTTTTATTTATTAATTTCAATTATTTAGTGATCCAACCATCCAATGTAGCTACATATCTCTGCTATATAGTAGTAACGAGCGCTGGTTTTTTATTTTATTATTATAAATATTGAAGTGAGGCATTTTTGTTTTTAGTATACATAGGAATTTATACATTTGTTGTGTATAAGTTGGTGGATGATTAATTGTCTGGTGTCCGGAATCCGGCGTCACTGAGGGCCTGACGAAAAACAGCGTTGGTACACGGTCACCCGTGTACTCCAACATTATGCTGAGAAGGCTCCTTGTTGGCAGCCATTACAATACACATATTTTTGTATACTTTCACCAATTTTTCTTTGTTTCTTTTTTATTGTGTGTGTGTTATCAATGATTATGCCAATAAATATATCTTTCTTTCTTTAATATATCGGAAGCATTAATAGGCTACGGTACCCGGTTTACATCAGGTGGGCCGTATGCTTGTATGCCTCCCGACGTAGTATAAAAAAAAGGTTGTCATTGAGCCTTTGATTCTCAAGAAGACGGCGAATACCTTATCAGAATCCTAATGTGTTTCTTTCTTGTTGCAGGTAGAAAGATTGTTGGAATACCAAAACCTACCGCCGGAAAAACCAGTCGATATAGACGAGAAGGCTTTGAAAACCAACCATTCTGACCTGGACTTCAATAATTGGCCCAGCAAAGGTATTTATTGTATATCTTAAAAGCGCTTTTAGTACGGATTGAAGGTACACCGCTGATGTGGAGAGACAAGTGAGCACAGGGTACAGTCAGAATGGAGCGTTGGGTAAACTGTTTGGCAGCTGAAATCTAAGCCAGAAGGCACAGCTCGCTGTACACAACACGGTGCTAATCCGAACGATAACTTATGGAAGTGAAAGCAGGGTTGGCAGAGAGAGAGAGAGCATGAAAATAGAATAAATGCGGTCGAGATGCGAGCATTGCGCAAAATTTGGGGCACAACGCTTGCTGACCGCGTTCGTAATGATCACGTAGAAAGAGAGTTGGTCTGAAAGAGGGTGTCGGTTTTAAGATAAGAAAAGGCATGTTTCGTTGGTTCGGACATGTAGAAAGAATGCAGGATGAAAGAATGACGAAACAGATATACAATGCAAATTGCGAAATGCAGGAGCCGAGGAAAACCAAGACTAACCTACCATGACCAAATTGGTCTTGTTTTATCAGTGATGTTAGGAGCCTTAGGAATCGGGGCGTGTAAAGAGCAATAAATGTTAAAGAAGCTTGTGAGGTGTTTAAGGACCGGGCCTTATGGCGCTCGGTTCTCTCTGCCTACTCCGCAAGCGACCTGGCGTGAAGATATACTTACATTCAAAAGTATTTATGTAAACTTTCGCTTATGAGTTTGAATAGGTGAAGTACATTTATGTGCCGTTGCCCGCTTCTGAAACAGCACCTCTTAGGAGCTACTTTTGAGCTTATTTCTCGCTTACCAAGCTTCTAGATCGTGAATGATCACGCCAGGCCGGGTTACTAATAAAACTTCGCTGTTCTCTACTCCTTTTTTTATACAACGTCGGGAGGCAAGCTGGCATACGGCCCACCTATAAACTAAACGCATGCAAAGTATCGCTTACGTATCCTCCAGTCCAGCGGCTAATACAGCAACTCCTTAGGTGATTTCTGATTCTCTCACTTACTTGCAGGATCACAACAATCCCCCGTGAAGTTGTTATTTGAATATTAAATTCCATTTTCCAATGTACATATT
Organism: Pyralis farinalis; assembly: GCA_947507595.1. Taxonomy (NCBI): domain Eukaryota; kingdom Metazoa; phylum Arthropoda; class Insecta; order Lepidoptera; family Pyralidae; genus Pyralis; species Pyralis farinalis. The sequence goes on from OX382263.1 coordinate 9,741,997, forward strand.
TGTGATTACCTCCTAACTACCTACTTAAGCTCGGAGGTGAAGGAAAACATCCTGAGGAAACCCACACGTCCAAGAAATTATATTTTGAAATATGTCTGACATAACCTAAGATAGGTCTGGTTTTCTCTCTTGAGTTGTGGAGGCGTGTCATGTGAAGTACAGTACAGGTTTAAATTCTTAAACTAAAGTAGGCACTTACAGACATCTGACACCCTGTAAGGGTGTAGCAAAAAAAAATACATTTATTGTTGTTATAGATACAAACATAGTTTTAAGTATATGGAGACATTCGTTACATACATTAATTATCAGACAGTTTTAATTAATTTTATCCTCAAAAAATTCCGATAGACTGTAATAGCCTGTAAGAAATTCCTTTAATCGACTTTCGTAAACCATAATATTTTCCAAATCTTTGATAGATGTGGGGATATGATTATATATTTTTATTGACATTGGATGTGGGGCGGATGAAAATAGTTTTGAAGGCAGGGAAGGGGACCGTGAGTTTGTTTTGGTGACGATTATTACGTCTGATAAGGTCTGACGGTAGTTGTTCTAAATCAAAGCCAATCCTAATGGAGACGGGATGACGCTAGGAAAAAGACAAAAGGTAATTATCTTCCTCTTTTTAGCGAATTTTTTTCCGTATTCTTTATAGACCTCTACAACGGGATAACGGTATCCCGTTTCCTGATCCACGAGGATTGGCGGGATTCGCTACCTAAGACTAAAGATTTGACGAAAATGTAGATTTGACCTGGTGCAACTGCCGTCAGACCTCCACAACCCAGAGGGAAAACCATACCTTTCTTGGGTTATGTCACACGTCATACGAAACATAATTTCATGGGCGTGTGTGGGCTTCCTCAGAATGTTTTTCTAGAACATTATTCCCAATGATTGATTTTCTTATTCCCAGGTGAAATAACATTTGAGAACGTCTGCTTGGAATACGAAAAGCCACCGAAGCAGGACGAGCCATTGTTAAAGATCAAGGATGTTAAATCAGGCGATGTGAAACCTGAAGAACTGCCGGTCTATGCCATCAACGGAGTCAGCTTCTCAATCCGACCGGCGGAGAAGGTCGCTGTTGTGGGAAGAACTGGCGCGGGGAAAAGCTCGCTCATCAGTGCACTATTCAGGTATGAATTTTATTAAACGAACTTCTCTGTTGTTCTTAACTGCTATTAACTCGATAGGTAAGATAACACTAAGATTGTATGCATGTATGTATATCTTCACGCCAGGTCCCTTGCAGGGTAGGCAGAGAGAACCGAACGCCATAAGGCGCGGTCCTTATATACTTCACTCGCTTCTGTAACATTCATAGCTCTTTTCATGCACGCTCGCCGGTTTCTGGGGGCTCCTGACGTCACCTGAATTGTTAAAGAATTTAAAGGAAAATAATATTTTTTTACTAGCTCATCTGATGTAAAGTGGTTTCCGAAGCCACAGCAACTCCTTAGGAGCTTACTGGTGACCTCATTTACATGCAGGAACACAACAACGCTCTAGAAAGTTGTTATCGGGCTGCTTTGTTGCGCCCTCCATCTCTTAAAAACATCTACACCAAACAAACAGACGTGTTCATGCACACACATGTTTGTCCTGTCCGGGAATCGAATCCCACGAGCGTCGGTGTAAAGTTGCGTTACTAACTGGGCCACCGACCTCGTCAAAGTGTTACTAATATTCCCCAGTGATTCAACCATTATGACCACGTAGTTATCGGGCAGTTGGATGATATCTCGCGGTCCTAGCAAACTGATACGACACATCAGCATAATATATGCAACTATTTCAATTTGCTGTCATTTTCGTGCATAGAAAAGATGGATGTGAGTCTTTACAAACTGACACATTTTATTTATGAAATGTGTCAGTTTGTAAAGACTCACATCCATCTTTTCGATAAAAAAAAGTATGCTTAGTAACTACCGAGGGAGATGCCCAAATAAATTAACATTGCATAATATATCTACAACATTATACCACGATATATCTACAACATTATACCACGGTATGCGTTATCCGATGGCCATTCAAACATTTAACAAACTACCAAACAACATGTCAGAAGCCCCAGGAACCGGCGAGCGTGCATGAAAAGAGCTATGAATGTCACAGAAGCGAGTGTAGTATGCAAGGACCGTGTCTTATGGCGCTCGGTTCTCTCTGCCTACCCCGCAAGGGACTTGGCGTGAAGATATACATACATATACATATACATACAAACAACATAGTAGACTTCCCCTTGGCAGTCTTTAAATCACGGATAAGAAAACTACTTGTAAACAAGTGTTACTATAGTATAGCGGAATTTTTAAATGATAAATTATAATGATTGATATGTTGATTGTCTAAGTACAGTAATTAAATGTAATATAATAATTTAAATTGATAGGTTTAAATAAATTTGCATGTTTGATTCAGGAGAAATACTGTGAAACTAGTATTTATTAACAACGTCGTTGTACCAAGATTTGAAGCAACTTTTCCTGCTTCAGATTATCAGTTGTACAATCACTGAATATTATATTTACTTAATATAAAAAAAATGAATGGCTTTATTTTGTAAAATAAAAATCTATTGCGAGCGGCCATTTCTTAGAACCGTGTGCTATAGAACATAAAGCTGTGAAAGTAGCGGAAATAAAATAGGTTCACAGTATGGCTACTGTGAACCCATTTTATTCGTTTATTGATACGTCGCTTCCAAACAAAATTTAACGTCGATATGCTCTTTTTCAGGTTAAATCGCATATCTGGTAAGGTGACCGTGGACGGTGTCTCCGCGGAGGAGGCGGGGCTTCGCGCGTGGCGGTCGCGGCTGTGCGCGCTGCCGCAGCGGCCCGCGCTGTTCGCGGCCGCGCTGAGGGACAACCTCGACCCAGAGCACAAGTACAGCGACGCCAGCATCTACGCAGCTCTCGACCAGGTACACATTGTCACCCTTACATCATTTGTCGCACATCATCTGTATTGATTCATCATCATTTCATCCGAAGGACGGCCATTGGTGAACATTAGCCTTCCATGTAAGAGCAATGATAGCCCAGGGGATAAGAATTCTGGCATGTATCACTGAATTCGTATTTTCGGATTTATGTACATATTGCATTTATCACTTGCTCTTGCACTTGCGTGTGAAGAAAAACATCGCAAGGAAACCTGCACGCCCAAGAAATTATGTTTTTCATAATACGTGTTGCCTGACCTAACAAAGGGTTGGTTTGCAGGTCGTGGAGTTCTGACGACAGTCGCTCTGTCTAAAAATCTGTAGTTTCGCCAAATCCTTAGGTTTGGGAAGTTTAGGACCTGTAATTGACTCTCTTTTGCTACATCTGTTTTTAATTAAAAAAATATGTACAACGTAGGAAGCAGTACAGTACGGCCCACCTAATGTAAAGCGGCTACTGTAGCCTATAAACGCTTGTAATACATTAAGTATCACTCGCGCGATGCCTTCTCTACTGCTAACGCAGCTACTCCTTAGGAGGTTACTGGTGACCTCACTCACAAGCATGAACACAACAACTCCCTGGAGAGTTGTTATTTGGCTGCGGTTTTCTGTGAGCTGGTGGTACTTCCCCAGATGAGGTGCTTTGATGCGCCCTATCTCTCTTAAATACAGCTATTGGTCTTCCAATAAATAAATAAATTCACTATGTTCCGAACTAGCTTTTCTGCAAAGGCAAAGCGTGCAACATTTCAAAACAGTGGTTATGTATTGTGAGGTAACCTAATCTATAATCTCTATTACTTATGTTCAGGTGGAGCTTCACGACATGGTGTCCAACATGCCAGCCGGGCTGAACACCAAAGTTGGTGACGGCGGCGGCAATCTGTCCGTCGGTCAAAGGCAGCTGGTGTGTCTAGCGCGCGCTGCGCTCGCCGGCTGCAGGGTGCTGGTGCTCGACGAGGCCACCGCCAACGTCGACACTGAGTGAGTAGTCTTCTTGTATTGTGGTAGTCTACCGGCCGTCCAAATGCATGTGGAGTATCTAACTAGTGAGTTAACAGTTGGAGTAATTGTTTTGAACAACTTTTATCAGTTGCAAATTATTACACAATAATGTCATTAGATATTATATTTTCCATAGCTTTTAAAATGGAGAATTTCGTCTAAATAAAGAGAATACAACCGTATGTATAATTATGTCACGATTAAACGCTTGCTACTAAAGCTCAAACTGATATAACATTGTCGGGGGCAGTCTACAGGCGAGCCGGATTTGGAAGCCTGCCCAAGAATGAAAGAGTCGGTATTCAAGTGACCAACCAACACAGTCCAATGCAATAAACATTCAAAAATTGATGATTCCCTCACAGACCTTTTTACAATCATTTCCTAATAATTAGTTGAAATCTGAACATGTGCCAGAATTATTTCTGAGTATTTTAAGGCAGTCTTTGAACTATCATGTATTCCCTGCATACATAAATACTGTACCTGACACGAATCACACGTCTGCTTTAATTGTTAGTAACGCTCAAAATATATTAAAAGAATTACGTGCACTGGATCTCTCTAAGGACTTGACAAGGTTCCCCGCATATTCCTGAAATCAACTGTTTCAACAGTCTAGTCAGTCCTCTTCACGCACTTTACAATTTTTGCTTACGAGAAGGCATGGAAATATTCCTTCTCGTAAGCAAATAATATAGAAATCGACACGCATTGTACTGGTCTTAAGGTAGGGGATGGGGTCAACGTAGATAATTACCAACCGATTACAGTTTCACCCATAGTCAAAATGGCAAAGCTTCTCAAAAGGCTTATACATAATTTGATCTGTCCATCATTGCATTCTTCTAGTATAACAACAACACGGCTTCGTCAACCGCCTGTCTACTCTCACAAATTTGTTGAGATATACATCATCATCTTTATCCTATGGATGACGATAAACAAATAATCGCAGATAGCTTTTGATAGAATGCAATACTATTTTATAAATTAGCACGTAATGCATGCATAAAGGAATTGAATACGGGGCAACCTTTTGGCCGTGGTTCAAATCATATATTATTAACCGTACACAAAAGGTCAGTGGTTATAAATCGGTGTTGGCAATAACATTTCCGGTGTCCCGCAGGGTTCAATCGTAGGACCCTTATTATTATTTATATTAATCATCAATGACATATATCGCGTTTTTGAGTACAGTCACTATTTACTCTATGCAGATGACTTATAGATCTATGGTATAGTTGAGACGGTCACATCCCTACCAGATGGATGAAAAACAAAGCTAGTATATACATTGAAAGTATTTATTATAACAAAATATTTTAGCGGGTATGGGTACTTGAAGTTATCGCAAACCGAATAGTACAATGGACAAATATAACCACTGCTTTGTTTGCCTTTACTCGATATATTATTACAATATGTACGTTGCAAACGGTGCTAATGGCAAAGTAATAGTATACTTGTCAATTTTAAATCTTTTGTCATATATGTAAATATTGTTTGCTTTTTTTTGTATAAAGTGAAAAAATATATGTATATTTATATTCAGGACTGACAGTCACATCCAGAAGACGATCCGCAGCAAGTTCAGCGAGTCCACGGTCCTGACCATCGCGCACAGGCTGAACACCGTCATGGACTACGACAGGGTCATCGTCATGGACAGGTGGGTATCGCGAGATATAGATGACATGAGCCACCCTTACTTAGAGAAAGTGCGAAAGTGGCGCCCGTATTATAAGTAAACCAACATATATAACAATTATATAATAGATCAGACGAATGTATGAAAGAACTTTCGTGAATTAATTTATATTTTTAAAACTGCAATTAATCTGTTTTACGTTGTAAATTTATTCACAAATTGTTTTTAACCTGAATACATTTTTAAATTTGCTTTCATAGTGGGAGTCAATTCAGAAAACTGATGATAATCAAATCAGGGAATACAGTTTGGTGATGTAGCTACATATCTATCATTTATATCTTATATTTACGACTCTTTCTACACCACTTGATAGCTAAATAATCTTACGTTCGTTTGTTACGTCGAATGACGATTGTGACGCATCGCGCGGGCGACAAAGCGCCGCCATTTTGAATTCATTCCGCTGCAACACATAATTTCCTTTTGGTATAACTTACTTCCATTTATCCGTTATTACGTATTAACGTAAAACTCGCGGTCGTGTCCAAGACACAGTCACAACCCGGTTTTTTCCTAAAAATCAAAGATGTATCTGAAGTTTTTAAATATGTCACACGAGTGTTATACAATCTAGTTATGCTCAGGATTATATACTATATTATCTCTACTTATATATATAAGTAATTTAGCAAAATAAATAATAACTTCTGATTCAGAGTAACGAAAGAGATATAAAAAGGGACTGCTCGGATGCAATACATACTTCCTTATCGAAGTCCGCAGCTTAATTCACTTCCCTCGAGTCTTATTATGCTCTTAAAGAGTAAGGTTACCAAGAAAGCTCCTGGGCATGAGACATCGCGTAAATTATTTAGATCAAGCGTGTCGTATTCTCGTTGGTCTCCCGTGACGTATAATTTTAATATTAACAGATACAATATAGCAACAATTCAAAGGTCTGAAAATGAAGTTATTGGATCATAATATCTATTTTAACGGGACAGGCCCACCACTCATTCCCACCACTGTGTCTCCTGTGTAGCCAGAATTAACAGCGGCGACCACCAAAAAGGCAATGAACAGTGAAGTTCATTGCTGTCCCGGGGGTTAAACTACAGCTGCCTTGGAACTCACAACAAATTTAATCAGAAGAAATTTGTAGGAGTAGGAAGTTTTGGAATTGATTTCCCCTCTTGGCAAAGTGGGAGACAGCAATATGACAAATAAGGAGATTTTTGCCGTTTCAGAGATTAGCCGGAACAAACTTACAGGCAAAAATTGTAAAAATAGTCATTTTGTTATATGTACTGTGTATACATCAATATGCATTTAGTAAAAAACGGCTATTTCGGGAGGTATACAAGCATAGGGCCCACCTGATGTAAAGCGGGTACCGTAGCCTAATAACGCTTGCGATATATTAAGTATCACTCGCTCGATGCCTCCTCTGCTGCTTACACAGCAACTCCTTGGGAGCATACTGGTGACCTCACTCACACGCACGCACTAAGGTGGAAAATAAGCGCATGGCCTGCCTGATGGTAAGGATGGACATTTGCAACACCAGTTGCTCACCACTCTTGCGTTGTTGACTTTTCTCACTCCTTTCTTGAAGAGCCCTATGCTGAAGTCCCTAGGAAAAACCTCGGCTGCGACTTTAGAGTTCTCGGTAGAAAACTTCTCTGAAACCGCACAGTACGTGACCATTGCGATTCCAGTGTATGAGGATGATCTCCCAGCCGTCGGCGAGAGTAAATGCGATTGCAAAATGAGGCTTTACATTGTACAATCGGTAGAACTCTTAAACGGGTGAACCAATTTGGATGATTTTTTTTTTATTTGGAGGCAGATTTTATAGCGGTGGTTCTTAGATATGTTTTATCAAAATCTACAGACACAAAATTACAAACAGACACTCCAATTTTATTTATCTGTATAAACAATAGGGGAGTGGCTGATTGTTATTATTGTATTTTGTTCCAGGGGTCGCGTGGTGGAGACAGGACATCCGTACGAGTTGCTGACAATGAGTCCAGCGGCCAAGTCCGAGATGAACAAACGACTCCTACTCACCAAGCACCAGGTCTCAGGAACATTGATCATTTAGATCTAGGAGTTGTTTGACACAATGCCCATATCTTTCTTGACGAGCTCGGTGGCGCAGAGGTGGAACGCGCTGTTACTCTACTTTGACACCAACGCTCGTGGGTTCGATTCCCACAAAGTACAAACATTTGTGTGCATGAACATATCTGTTTGTCTTGGTATTTTCTATGTATAATAAGTATCTATTTACAAAAAAAAAATGTATTTACGTATGTTTATCAGTTGTCTAGTACCCATAACACAAGCTTCGCTTACTTTGGGGCTAGATGGCGCCGTGTAATTTGTCCGACAATATTTATTCTTTCTTCTCTTCCTAATTCATCCGCACACGCTGGATTTTTTGGTTTGAATTCGAGCTTACTGGTAACCTCACTTAGGAACACAACAACCCTCCAAGCAGTTGTTATTTGGCTACGGTCTTCAGTAAGGAGTGGTGGTACTTCTCCAGACGGGCTGCTTTAATGCGTCCTACCTTTTTTATACTACGTCGGGATGCATACAAGCTTACGGCCCATCATGGATGTAAAATTAACGCTTGAGATATGTTAAGTATCACTCGTGTGATACCTCATCTGCTGCTTACACAGCAACTGCTCAGAAGCTTACTGGTGACCTCACTCACGCGCAGGAATATAACAACTCTCTAGGGAATTGTTATTTGGCTACTGTCTTCTGAAAGGTGTAGGTACTTCCCCAGACGGGCTGCTTTAAGGCGTCCCACCATTCTTAAAAACACCCAGACCAAGACAAACATGTTCATAAGCATAAATGTTTCTCCTGTGTGGGAATCGAACGAGCCTCGGTGTAATGGTCGCGTTATTAACCACTGTGCTACCGAGCTCGTCAAATTGATTACTGAATTATCTTAAAATATTGTTCCTTTCTTAGCGCAATAAAAATTATGTATGTGTACTTTTGTACGCATGTAAGAAGTTATACTTCTTTCGCGTAACAAAACAAAAGTAACTCCAAAAATTTCAACCCGCATGCCAGTACTCCACTCTAGAGCGCCATTCGTCTCGACTCTATGTCACCTGCATCTAGCGATTTCCTGCTAACCTCTCGAGGTCGGCGCTCTATTTAGTGGAGTGTCGTCTCACACTGCGTGTATGAGTAGGCCAATTCTACTAAAAAAAACTGCAACTGCACTGCAGCGCTGCGTGTGTTATAATGCGTACATTTTGATGTTTCGTTAAGAGATTTGACAGCAGCGACGTTTAAGGAAACGTCAAAATGTACGCATTTTTACGTACGCAACCTTTCTTCCGCAGCTGTTGTCGGTTCTACGAACTATGTGGCCGGCCCACTGCCACTTCAGCTTGCTTATCCTGAGGGCTCTGTCGGTTACCTTAGTTCTACTGCGGATATCCTCATTTCTGATTCTATCACGTAGAGAAACCCCGAGCACGCTGAGCGACCTAGAGCTTCCCCATACGGCATACCTTGAATATAGTCACGAACAAAACATGAGAGACATTCACCAAACAACCTGGTGGTGTCGATTTTAGATGTCGGTGTCGTAAAAATTCACTGTCATCACTTTTCCCTAACGCGCCAGAAGAAGTCTTCTTCTGCCTAACGTTATCCCGTTTCATAATCCATTATGATTGGCGGGGTCCGCTATCTAAGACTAAGGATTTGGCGACGATACTGAGTTTTACATGGAGCGACTGCCGTCAGACCTCCACAACTCGGAGGGAATCATTCTTAGGTAAGTCACAGGTCTTTCGAAATATAATTTCTAGAACGTGCGGGTTTACTCACGATGTTTTCCTTCACCGGCCAAAAGAATTATAACCTCAAAAATACTTGATGGATAAAAGTTTTATATTTTTGTGCGCAGGCGCCACTAGCTATCCCAGAGAACTTCACATTCGGCCCTCTGACTCCCGGCGTCGATGACAGCCTCAAGGACCTAAGGACGCGCACATACTCCGGCAGGTCAGGATACAGTTTATTTGTACAGAACCTAGTAAGACTTCAATCCCTTCCGTAATCGCTTCCTTGCCTTACACAAGGTATGGACTAAATAGTCTTTTTTTTTATACTACGGCGGGAGGCATACGACCCACCTGATGTAAAGCCGATACCGCAGCCCATAAACGCTCGCAGTGCATCATTACTCGCGCGACGCCACCTCTGCTGCTAAAACAGCAACTCCTTAGGAGCTTACTGGTGACCTCACTTACACACAGGAACACAAGAACCCTCTAGCTAGGGAGTTGTTATTTGGCTGCGGTTTTCTATAAGGTGGAGGTGCTTCCCCGGGCGGGCCTGCTTAATATGCTCTACCTCTCTTAAAAACACCCAGACCAAGACAAACAGACATGTTCATGCACACAAATGTTGTCCTGTGTGGGAATCGAACCCACGAGCGTCGGTGTCAAAGTGGGGAAACCCGTTGTTTTCACCACTGCGCCACCGAGCTCGTCAAAATTGGTCAGGATAGATATGTATCAAATAGTCAGAAAAAGATACGGAGTCAACAAAAAAATTGCTGCTAAAACGGTTAATTAGTTAACCACGGGGAGTACTGCTTGCAATCCAAGGAGATATCACTCGCACATTGCCACCCCTGGTAAGTCAGTTATGAGCGTACTGGTAACCTTTCACGATTGCACAAAAACCTTGAAATTGTTATTTGGCCATGGTTTTCTGTGAGGTGCAAGTCCCCAAATGAGCTACTCTGTAGTGTTTTCTCTTATACAATGTCGAAGGCATACAAGGAGACGACCCACCTGTTGTAAATTGGTTACCGTAGCCTATAAACGTTTATAATACTGGAAGTATTGCCCGTTGCCACCCTTTCTGTTAACTTAGAACTTAATCACCTCACTCTCTTACACTGATCCTCTAGGGCGTTGTTATTTGGATGCAATTTTCTTTGAGGTATCCACCAAGTACCCCCGTACTTCTTAAATCGGGGCTGCTTTGATGCACCCTACCTCTCATGAAAACATCAAGACAGTTCAATCAAACATGTTCATGCACACAAATATTTGTCCTGCGTGGGAATCGAACCCATGAACTTTCTTGTCAAAGTAGCTTTACTAACGACTGCGCCACCAAGCTCGTCATTCGAGTTAGATTAAATAATAGGGTAAAGAGAAATTTAAGGCTGGCAACAGACACCTGACTACTTTCTGATAAATAAACACAACTTATTTGGTAACAATGGGTTTAAGACAGAATACTGATAGCTCAGTGGATAAGTTTCTTTTTAAGTTTTCTAATAGGTCAATACCTATTAGAAAACTTAAAAAGAAACTTAAGACGTGTCTAAGTGCCCGTAAGGGTCTAAAGGCAAATATTTTTCAGGTCTGAACTGAGCGAACCAGAAAGCGCGGGCATCTTCAAAACTTTGGTAGAACAAACCGGCAGGGAAACTGCCGCTATTCTTTACAAAATGGCTGAGGAGGTAAGTCATTATATTGTCTATATAAAAAAAACTTATTGTATGACAGTTTGTAAATTATTTTATACATATATATTACTAAGACGAAGTAATGTTAAAGAAGCGAGTGAGATTTAAGAGGTAGACATTCAAACATATGGTCTACCTTACCGTAGCCTGAAAACGTTTGCAATACGTTAAGTATTACTCGCGAGATGTCACTTCTGCTGCTAACATAGCAACTCCTTAGGAGCTTATTGGTGACCTACGCACGCAGGAACAGAACAATCCTCAACGGACTTGTTATATGGCTGAGGTTTTCTGTGAGGTGGAGGTAATTCCCCAGACGGCTATGATGTGCTCTACCTGTCTTAACATTTGATTTGAGACTTATCCACATTCAATTAAGTAATTTTAATCGTATTAGATTCTATTTATGGCAGAAGAAGCATGAAAGTATGGTCAAAGGTGTGAAATGAGAGGGCTGAGGAGTATGCGTAGAGTTAGAATGATTGATAGAGTAAGAAATAGCACGATACGTGAACAATGCGGAATGTAAGATGATATAGTGACAAAAATTGAAAAGGGTATGTATAAGATGGTTCGGACATTTGGGAAGAATGGACGACAAAAGAGCTATGAAAGAAGTATATTGAGCAAGAGTGAGTGGAGATATTGGCGGGGGCCGCCCTAGATGCACACATTTAGATCATATAGCTGACGTGTTGAAAAAGGGCCACCAAATCAAACGCACTCGAAACCAAAGAGCATGCGAAAAGATATTGATGAGTGTGGAAGAGGCGAGAGAGGTATGTTTGGATCGGTGCACCTGGCGTTCTATATTCCCTGCTTACACCAATTTTAAACAGACATGATGGTATATATGTATGTTAGATTCCATTTGACATTAAATATTTCTAATTTTCAAGTTTCATTCTTAAAGTGCCAATAACAAGAGACCAAAACTTCATTTTCTCACATTTCATAACACAAATCAACAAGAAAATTGCCAGAGGAACACCTGGCTCGTCAATTATATGACAATTCAATTTTTTTTTTAATTTGTCGGCCATTTTGACTATGTTCCTTTTAAGAGATAGGAACGGTGTTCCTGAACATTTCTATTCTACTTTTTTATGCTGAATCCGAATCTGAAGTCAACATTCGAATATTCGAAAAAAAAGCGACAGATAAACGCACAGACAAACATATAGAATTTATATAGGAACGATGTTCCTGATAATAATTAAAAATTATATTATTTTCTTTTCAGAGTTACATCAAAATGGTGGAGAAGAAGAATTCTTGAGTCACGAGACGCTCGCGTGCCGTGACACTGTACGATGATCAGTATTGCTCGATATAAATTTATTTATTGTTTACCCGCGGCCGAATTGAGAATTATCAGTTTTAATTTAAAATATTGGGGCATTGTTATTGATGGGAATATTTTCCCACTATTCCAGTCAGGATTCTTGTTAGCAAACTGAGGAGATATGCAAGAAGTTAATGTACAATAAAATTAATGCCAAGGTCACATATACATCCATATATTGATATAAAAATTAATATCACTTCTTTACGATACAATTTAAGGTGCGAAAGAAACATATAATTTTAAAATAGCAAGATTATACTCAATAAAAACGTGACTCCCAATATTCCTATGGGAAACTATATATTTATTTAAATAAATATTGACCACAATAACTTGATATAAAAGGCGTACAAAATGCCAATTGTATTAGCTACCAGTCAACAATTAATGTTAATATAATTACATTAATTGTTATGTATAATTTGATATAGTTTGATTGTCTGTCAATTAAATTATAAAGTCTGATTCCCTTTATTTGAACGAAATGTCTCATAAAACACGTTCACTAATAATGTAGATCAACATAACAAATGTAAAAACTTTTTAAATGTACCTAAACCTTATGTATTTTGCGTGCTCAAATCGAATTTGGCATACGTTTATTTAGCTTCCATAATTGTCTGACTAAACAGGAAAAATTGGTTCATAAAATTTCAAAAATCATTGCTTTTTATTAGGTTATATGTATAACAAAAAATATTAAGAGTTTTTAAAATCTCGATTAGCAAATAGGTTAAACAATGCGATGGGATTTTATAGCAACTACTATATAAAACAAGCGCAGCTGTGTTGTTTATCAGAACTACCCACATAAGTTATTATAATGTTGGCAATAAATACAAATTAACATTTGAATTTATTGCACCAAACAATACAAGAATTAGGTAAAATTATTAAAAAAGTTTTTTTCATGGTTGGCCTGTGCAATTTATTTTGGAGGTTTAACCCATTCATTGCCATGAACGCACCAGTTGCGTTGAACTAGATTTCACCGTCATCCTACCAACGCACCTATGCGTTCCGTTCAGTAATTTAAGTGACGCACAAGGTTTTTAAAATTCAATTCGTAGTCAATGAGTTATTGAATGAGATAGTGATGTCAGATGTTTCACACCAAACTGCGAATAAAAAAGTGTACTCTTGTTAATAAAAATATTTCGTTCGTTATAACACTATACTTGTCACATTTGGTGCTATCGTTATAGCTAATCGTTTTAAGGCCAATTCTTTTTTAAGGCCTTATATAAATATATTTATAAAACCAGTGCCATTAGGTTATGTGTTGACCAAAATAGACGTTGAAAACGGGAGACTAGAGTTCAATATTGTCCGTTATAACAAAATAAATTGCTTAAAATGCCCTACGTTATCAAAAGTCTCACTGACAACTCTTATGAGTCCAATAGATGTACTTAAAATAGTATTGATGTTTAGTTTAATTGGTTATAACTAAAATTATTTCGTACTTAGTGCGGTGCTATATGTAAATTATATACTTTTAAGAATCTATAACTCTCCACATTCATCCCACTGCTGGGATATGTGTCACCCTTCTAAATGGGTGTAATACTCTGGCATGCCAGTGTTATCAAGTCAGAGTAAGCCAAGTAACTTGGCTTTAGTAATAAACAAAAGCAAGCACAGAAAAAAAATATGGTTTATAATTTCTACGGCTAATTACTATTACCGTTAATATACGTACAAATTTCGTCCGAACGTAAAGGCGTTCTAACATGAGACGAGAATTGAAATCCCGCCTGCTTATTACCACCAAAAATTGTAATTAATACTGAGGGGATAAAAAAAGTCAAGTAATGTTTGGTGTTAAATTAAACATTACTTCTATATGATGCATTTCCCAAATACTTCGCGGGAGACCTCGCGGGTACACACTCTTAGTAAGGAGAAATACTTCTAATCAACATTTATCTAAATTTTTGTCTCTCACATTCCTACAATCCAAACCATTTGAACCGCAGATGCGTAACGTCTTCCCTCGAATCGGTATTTTTCATACATTTATAAATTCTCGCCTCACCGGTGTTATTACCGGTGTGTTGTATATATATATATATATATATATATATATATGATTTCCTACTTACGAACATTCGAAATAATTGTCAAGAATATTAATATTAAATTTTTCCGTCTATATTATTTGATTTTATTACTTTACATTCGGATCATGTTATGTGAAAAACGCCATATATATTTTTAGTATAATGTTTTTATATGATTGTGCTGGCAAATTAAAAAGTTATAATTTTCTTTTTGAAATACCAATATAAAATTAATTAGGACTACAGTGAACAAAGTGGCATCCAAGTGCATTTATTATAAAACTGCCTTACATTGTTATTTTTATGATCTTTGAACGCATACATGTGAAAATGTTCCATAACATATAACTAGATATATAGTATAGGTAAGAAACATAGTTGGTCTGAAAGAGAGAGTCGGTGTTAAAATAAGAATAGGCACGCTCCGTTGGTTCGGACATGTAGAAAGAATGCAGGATGAAAGAATGCCGAAGCAGATATACAATGCAAAAGTGGCAGGATGTAGGAGCCGAGGAAGGCCAAGACTTACCTACCATGAATAAATTGGTCGTGTTCTATCAGAAGGTGGCATCAGGAGCCCTAGAAACCGGCGAGCGTGCATGAGAAGAGCAATAAATGTTAAAGAAGCGAGTGAGGTATGAAAGGATCGAGTCACGTGGCGCTCGGTACTCTCTGCCTAAAGCCCGCAAGGGATTTGGCGTGAAGTTATAGATAGATAGACTTTTTTTTATTATATTTACTTCATCTTCAAGCACAGCACTACCCACATCTGACTCCGTCTTATTTAAAACACGATGCTAATACGGCAACTTTTATATACGTAGAATTTAATACATGTTTAATATATACACAATTAAAACAATAATGTAACTAAAATTATAACTTAAGAAGGTCTTACACAGCCATGTAAAACGGTCTTACCAGTATTGTTTGTTTACCAAATAGATCAAGTAAGTAAACATGTCATTAAGTTTTCATAAACTCTCAATTGAATACGTTAAGAACTGCCATAATGTACAATCACAAAATTGAATATTGTCTCGAATAAGTCTTAACAGTAAAATAATTATCTCTCTGATGTGATAATAGTATTTGTCACTTCAACGCAATCTGCCTTTACGATGCCTTATGATTATTGATGCAATATTTACTTAAGCCTTACAACTATGCAAGTATTATTATATTATAATTATGTTGAGTCATATACAGCTCATTGCAATGTACCAGGGCAAGTGATATTCCCTTTATAGTACGACGGTACTTAGAAATTTGACTAACTGAATGTTTATTATGTATTAACTATTTAACTGAATGTGCTTGTGTCAATTAGTGAAAAATATCTCCACTCTTTTCTTGTTTATAGGTATGCCTTAAAGTCATCGCTGGTTTCGTTTGCCCCTGTATACAGAGTGGGCGGTATATGTTAATATGGTAATTAGGAGCAATTTAGATGATAGTTACTATGTCAATTTTGTTATTCTTCGTTGAAATTCAATTGCTTTATTTACACTGTTCCCAGTAGTTCCGAATTTTATATATATTAATATAAAATATTGTTATGTTTTATTTTATATAAATTTAATATTTATTTATACGAGTTCTGTAGAAATTTACACAAGTTTCCCAATTATTTGTTATAAACAATTTTATATACGTAAATATACATATTGAGGAATCTGCCAGACTATGTATATATTAGAAAATCTATATCAAACCCGTTCGACATTGTTATGAGCAACTTCGGCCGACGGCAAATTCGAAGTCGTGAAAAAAAATTATCAGTTCCTACACGAAATTTTCGCTCATTTAATCCATTTGGTAGAAGTCGATTTTATTTGAAAAGTTATTTCATACTAATGCGTAGAAACGTCTCGGCTTGATTTTTTTTTTGTTTACTCAAATATTTTTTGTTGTCCTATTTTGTAAACAAAAAATACTAACACCTGTACTTAATGTTGTTCTAGACTAGACATCCGCCTGTGCAGATTAAAGTGGTCGTGTACGACCGCGAAATGTATGGGAAAACGTATATAACGGGTTCTGACTGCTCAATGACAGTAAATGAACACTACCCTACTATTCCAGCACTGTACCCGGCATTTCTTAATAATGATCTCATTAAGGCTAGCATTCATTTACCGTTAGTAACGGTATTTTTCAAAACAATTCTGAACTATAATGTCTGAGCAATTTATTTAATAGTATTTCTTATAAAATTAGTGCTCCGTACTAGCTGTCGTTTGTTTACATATAAGGAAAATATTTGTTTACATAAAAGGACAAATAAAACATACATTGCAATTTTGCAATGTTAGAATGCCTTCCATATTTCGCCTTAAATACAAGTGATGTAATTTATTACTATTTAGTGAATAGCTCGAATGTAAAAATTAGGTCAATTATTGAATGAATAATTAAATTGTCACCTAACAATAAAGGAATGCGTTTTAATGTAATTTGTGCTTGATGTGAAATGTTACTTCATACGCTTTGTCAGAAAGGGTATACCAATCTAAAGCTTATCAATACCACCTAATACAAACCTTTTAATACACTTTTTTTTGCTGTGGCATCGACATTCGGAAACCTAAAAATATTTTTTGTTTTCACTATTTGCAGACAATTCTGAAGAAAATATTCATATTAAAGAGCAGAACCGCTCCTTATTGGCTCGATATACACTTTCTGGTACATCCGTTATATATAGATAAAAACTGCATTTACACTGAACAAACTTTCCATGATGCCCCAAATATAGAGTAGCCTTTTTTTTACGTACAGTCAACGTCAAAAGTAGATGACAGTTTTGAATTGAATACATCGTTGTATCTACTTTTGCTTGTCTGTTAACACTTTGATGATTTTCGATTGTAATTATGTGATATTTTAGTGCAAACCCAAATCGCAATATAGTTTATGAACGGAGATATGACAATTTTTATCAATTTATCTATATCTTAACTAAATAGAGAGAACCGAGCGCTACATGTGTCGGTATTACCTCACTTGCTTCTTTAGTATTCATAGCTTTTCTTATGCATGCTCGTCGGTTTCTAGGGCTCCTGTCCTCACATTCTGACAATAAATGATAAATTTTGTCATGATGATGAGTCTTTGCCTTCCACATACATCCTTCCACTTTCGCGTTATAAATCAAGATTTTAATCTACTTAAAAATAAGTGTTGTGGTAGAAGCACCATTAAAATCCGATGCATTTTTTTTATATATGATTTAAAAAATGGCAATTTTATCATAATAAGTTAAAACAAAGGTATTATATTTGAAGAAATTATTAATAACATGCACATTTAGCAACAAATAAGAAAGCAGAAAATTTGTATTGAAATTTTTTGAATCCATTTGTATACGAGTCAAAAGATAAGAAATTGTCATAACTTCGTACTTATTTCTCGCATTATATTACATTTTATGAAGGTTAGCGAGAACTTCAAGCCGAATTATGTATATTATTAGATGATTTGTTATTATTTCCATAATTAGTACACGTGCACCCGAAGTGTTTTGTTTTTATATTTGGAATCAAAAACACTTTTGGTAGCGATAGTACATATTGTGATATAGAAAAATAAATATTTTTGAACATTTATTTGATTTTTGTTTATCGCTTAAGTGACAAATGGTCTACCTTGCGGAACTTTTTCGGCTTTTTTTATGACCCTCATGCTTTGGAAAACCTCTGCAGGATGTACATTGGTCTGGATCCGCACTGTATATGACCATTGCAGTGCATGTGACGAGTTCTTCGGCTGTAATCGGAGCTGTTGTAGAAGAAAGCTGATGGCATCATATCGAATGGCTTTGAAATACAACCCATTGTATAATTTGTAGAATATGAAAGGGCAAGCAGGGTCTCTCCGTAAACTTAAGGGCAAGTGGCGTGATATTGCTGGTCTTCTGTGACGACCCTAAAATGCCGGTTTAACTGAACAGGACAGGTTATAAATCCATCATTCGTCTACACTAACTTGTCCCACTGCAGGGATACGGGCCTCCTTTCAACCGAAGGGTTTTAGAGCATACTCCACCACAATGCTCAACTGTGGATTGGTGGAGGACAGTGTTTTCAAGACGGCCGATAGCCAACTGACTTAGCTTAACGATTCTTATCTATCGACAACAGCCGGGACCGACGGCGACGGTTTAACGTGCCCTCGAGCTCGGAGAAGCTGGAGGTAGATAAATCCATCCATAGACAGACTGCGGTGGACGTTGCTTAACTTGCGTGTTCGGTTAGAATGACACGCGCAACTACGCCATCGAGTTATCCATCCAATTCATCGTTAGACCTGTCCATAATAAAATAAAGCAGCGTGGCTCGTAGGTACTTGAGCTACTTGAGGTGCCATCAGAAACGAGCTGCTACAAGAATTTTTTTAGTACACCCCTGCCGTGGGCAAGGCTCTTTTTGCGGCAATAATATCTTTTTATACAAAAAAAAAATTAAATCATTACAATACACATAAATACATTCACACATCACACACTTTCGTTCCTCAATCCATTCGTCTTTCAGTTTTATTCTCAAAAAATTGCCCATTTTAGAACGCCGGTGAAACGTTTGTACCTATTGCCAAACTTCCCTTCCCCATAATGCGTCAGTCCAGCCACGGGCGACATCGAGCTTCGCAGCTCCACCTAGCCACCGCGATCCCGTCAACTATACCGAGTATAGTCGAGGTATACAACATTAGTCCTAGGTGGAGCTGCTTTGCTTATTACGATATATGACCTGCCATGGCTAGACTGACGCAGTATTTACTAACTAAAATCAGCCTACAACACTGCCACCAAGATCTGCAAGAGAGCATACATAAGAGCGGACGCCCAGCGCGTTACACGAATCGGCACGGAACTAGTGGCGCACCCTACTGGATCGCGTAGCTACTGGCGACTGGCCAAAGCCGTGCAGGCCAACTTCTGCCAGCCTTCCTACCACCGCTGCAATGCCCCGATCGCTCACTGGCGCATCAGCCGCAGGAGAAAGCCGATCTTATGGCCAGCCTCTTTGCGGCTAACTCTCGGATCGGTGACTGTAGCACGCAACCACCAACAAAACCCTCCATTGGATCCGTTATGCCTGATATCCACATCAGGCAGCGCGATGTGCGTTTTGAACTACAGTCACTCGATGTCCGAAAAGCCAGTGGTCCTGACGGTATCCCAGCGATTGTTCTTAATAAATGTGCAGCGGAGTTGTCTCCGGTGTTGACGCGCCTCTTCCGCCTCTCGTACTCGACCGGTTGTGTTCCGGATGCTTTGAGAGAGAGCCCATGTGCAGCCGGTCCCCAAAAAGGGAGACCGTTCTGTCCCATAAAATTACCGCCCCATTGCCGTAACTTCAGTGTTGTGCAAAGTTATGGAACGGATCCTTAACAATCAATTGATCAGTTACCTAGAAGATCACTCCATAATCAATTATCGTCAGTATGGTTTTAGACCGAAACGATCAACGGGTGATCTTCAAGCGTATGTGATGCACCTCTGGGGGGAGGCAATCGATAAGTATGGCGCATCCATGGCAGTCAGCCTAGATATCGCCAAGGTGTTTGATAGGGTCTGGCACAAAGCTCCAATCTACCGGCATACGGTCTGCCCCTCCAGCTTTGTAATTGGATTGCTGGCTTCCTGCATGAGCGTAGAATTCGCGTCCTTGCAGATGGATGCGCTTCGCGGTTCATGTCAGTGAATGCCGGTGTCTCCGTTCTATCGCCCACTCTCTGTCTTCTGCATATCAATGACATGCTGCCACTTGGTAATATTAATTGCTATGCAGACGACAGTACGGTCCATGGGCGATATTTCGGTCGGCCTGGTGCTGGTCGGACAGAAATCGGCGAGAGACGTGAGAGTCTTGTCGTTGAACTGAATCGGGTTTTGGATCTCATTAGTAAATGGGGTTCCAATAACCTGGTTGAGTTGAATGCTGAGAAAACTCAGGTTTGCGCGTTTACAACAAAAAAGGGGGACCTTCTTTCACACTCCCAGTCTTCAGGGTGCTTTCCTCAGTATGCGAGATAGCCTGAATATGCTGGGTATGCGTATTCATTGCGACCTTAACCAGCGTTATTACATCGAGAGCCTATCTCAACATCTTCAAGAAAACTCGGAGCCCTGAACAGGGTGCGCCGGTGCGAACCAACTTTGTCTGCTTTATAAGACACAAGCTCGCATCTCTGGGACGGCTCCGCACAGTATCTTCTTGAGGCTCTCGATAGGTTGCAGCCAGGGGCGTCGACTTCTGGAAAACCTCGTGGGTGCTCATGCTCTTTTGATGACTAGGTACATCATCATGAGTTCAGGCGAAAGACGTACGCTACTGGACATAGGCGTCCCCCAAAGACTGCCCTGCCCAAAACAAAAAACGGCTCTACATCAAAACAGATACTTTTACGTGGGAACTGAGATCACATTAGGACGCGTCGCATACATTCTAGTAAGCAAGCAAGCGCTTACTAGAATAACCAGATAATGAGAACCTGAACAACAGATAATGAGATGAGGATTATTTTAGTTATATAATGATGTTTAGCGTCATGGGTGCTCCGCACCCACTATTTCCCTCCCGTGGGTGCTGGAGCCCCCGAGCACCCACGGAGTCGGCGCCCCTGGTTGCAGCGACGGGCTATCAGCATAATTGACGACGAAGAGGTCACCAAAAACCTAGAACCTCTTCAACTCCGTAGGGACATAGGCTTTCTAAGCGTATTTTACCGCCTTTACCATGGCGAGTGCTCTGAAGAACTGTTTTCCCTAATCCCACCCTCTCCCTTCCGTCATAGAACCACACGTGCGGGCTTGCGATGTCATCGTTCCACGGTTGAGAATATCTCTTCGCGTACCAAAAAGTTCGGCAACTCCTATCTTTGTCGTACCATTAAAAAGTGGAACGCTTTGCCTGCACATGTGTTCCCTCCTTCCTACAATATGGGATCCTTCAAACGAACCGTCCGTCCTATCGCTGAGATAGCTGTCCATCACTCTCCTCAAGCCCAGAGGACAATTTTCCTTAGCCAGTCGTAGTTTGATGGCCGGCCACCAGGCGTTGTCGAAGGCTCCTTCTATATCCAGCGAGACGAGTGTGAGCATTCTTTTCTCGTCAAGCTTGGTGCGGATATACCACACCGTGTTATAGAGGGAGTCTTCGGTGCCCCTTTGTGGCATAAACCCGTACTGGCGAGTACTAATCCTCAGCAGAATGTGGTGCTTGAGGCGAGCGATCAGCATTTTCTCGTATACCTTGCCCAAGACAGGCAAAAGCCCAATCGGCCTGTATGATTTAGTAGGCTAGGTTAGTCTGTCAGTCCGTCAGAAACGACTTGCTACAATAAATAATATAAAACAGCCATATTCATGCACACGAATGTTTGCCGTGTGCGGTATTGAACCCACGAGCGTTGGTGTCAAAGTAGCGTTAGGTACTAACCACTGCGCCAACAAGTTCGTCAAATTTATAAAATACTAGCTGCTGCCCGCGGCTCCGCCCACGTGGAGTCGAATAACGTAGCCTATGTGTTAAAAATCCGTTCAGCCGTTTAAGCGTGAAAGAGCAACAAACATCCATACATACAAACTTTCGCATTTATAATATTAGTAGGATGTTTCATCAACTCTTGAAAGGTGAAGCTAGCAGTAGAAGCAGCAATATGACGAACAGACACTTCAGTGAATCAAATGAATAACGCTGTTGTACTCGACTGCACAAGCAAAAGAGGGTAGTCGTTTTTATGATGATGGTTTGTTGAAGAAAAAGTAATGCAAGTAATATTTATTCATAAGAGGAGCATTTATCTATCTATAACTACACGCCAAATTCCTTGCGGGGTAGGCAGAGAGAACCGAACGCTATCAGACGCGGTACTTACATACTTCACTCGCTTCTGTAACATTCATAGGTCTTTTCATGCACGCTCGCCGGTATCTGGGGCTCCTGACATCACCTTCTGATAAAACACGACCAATTTGGTCATGGCATGGTTAGTCTCGGTCTTTCTCGGCTCCTACAGCCTTCCACTTTTGCATTGTACATCTGTTTCGTCATTCTTTCTACATGTCCGAACCAACGGAGCATGCCTTTTCTTATACATTAGGTATGTTTGTATTGTCCGCGTAACCAATTTTCTTACCACCTTCTTCCTAGCGTTGTCTCGTCTCCAAATTCATTAGGCGGGGTCCGCTACCTAAGCATAAGGAATTTAGCGAAGATACTGATTTTTATATGGAGGAACTGCTGTCAGACCTTGCTTAGGTTAGGTCAAATATAATTTCTTGGACGTGTAGGTTTCCTCGCGATGTGTTCCTTCACCGCCGAGCAAGTGATGATTACAAACATTTACATAAATCCGAATTTAGCCAACCAGGATTCGAACCGGGGACCAGTTGAATAATATGCCGATCCTGTATCCACGGGGCTATCACTGCTCTTGGCATCTTTCTTTCTTACCATCGTCACTTGGAATCCTCTTCATCTTCCCAGCCATCTCC
This sequence comes from Pyralis farinalis, assembly GCA_947507595.1. Lineage (NCBI taxonomy): Eukaryota > Metazoa > Arthropoda > Insecta > Lepidoptera > Pyralidae > Pyralis > Pyralis farinalis. The sequence goes on from OX382263.1 coordinate 9,765,068, forward strand.
TTAAATTCATAACCATAAACAATACGTGGCCCACCAATCAGTAGACATGAGACAGCCAACTATTGTCTATAGCCCGAATTTAGCTGAAAAATCGTACGTTTGACTCGGCCCGAGAAATCGGAACCATTTTTATTTTGGCGGTTGCAATTTTTTTTTAACAGCACTTTTTTTACAAAACAAAACAAACTGAAAGCCACAAGTCGTTTTTTTCTTGTGTTACAAAAAGCAACCGCCTTAAAAATATGCACTGACTTCAAAAATATCTTTTATCGGCCGCTACCGTCACTAAAGTTACTTTCTTTTATTCATTTTTTTATTGTTAGCGGCGTGCCTCGGTTTCTTTTTATTCATCTTTTTTACAAGATTTACAAACTAAGTCAGTTACACATTATTCTAATCTATAACTATTATAATAATGTACAAATACCTTATTACTAATAAAACAAAACAAATCATTATTAATAAAAACTATTTTTGAATAATCTTCAATTTAAATCAATCAATCAATTTGAATCAAAGATGAACATTACTCAAACTTGCATCTACGTTTTGTTTGGAGATATAAGTTTAATGTAAATAGCTTTGAAGTTAGTCTTTTGGCGCGTCAGGGAAAAATGATGAGAGCAAAATTTTTACGACACCGACATGTAAGATCGACACCACGAAGTTGGTTGGTAAATGTCTCCCAAGTATTGCTCGTGACTATGTTCAAGGTAGTTATTTAAATACATTTTTATGAATTTACAACACACGTTTTATATCAGTACAGGTGAAATATATTTATATATAAATACATATGTATGTGTATCGTTGTATTATACAAACGTAGTGTGTTATTGTTTTGTTACGTGAAAGAAGTATTACATCTTATGTGCGTACATAAGTACACAAACCCTTTTTTTATCATATTTTTAATGTTAATTTGAATATAGTCACTATAATAGACATTTAGTTAGATATATAATGGCGACAATTTTATAGACAACGCAAAAAATTGTATAAATGTTTCTCCAAGGTAACACATCTCGCCGAGTAAAATAATAATAAAAAACATTCGCCTATTGTTGCAATAAATTCAACATTCGTAGCATATTTTCCCCCTCATAGCTGCGTAAAGTCTCTAACACACACGTAGATATAAGCATCGTGAGATTGTCTCGCACTAAATATATAAAACATGCAGAATCTGTATTTCTGTTTCACCATGTTTCATACATACAGTGTAAGACAGATCTTAAGATATAGCTACGTCTGTGACGGTCTTAATGGACGCCATTTTGGCTAATTCAAAAGTAATGTTAATCTTTGTAAACAACTTACGTCAGATTGTATTCGATCAAGATTTTCCTAAAATAGTCTATAGTAAATAACGTCTATGGAAATATATACAAAACGTTATCCATACAGCAGTCATACAAAGGCCAGAGACAAACAAGACGCGATACTAAAATATAATAAATCCTTTTTAGACATATATTTAATACATGTAACTAAATTAGCGATGTCCTATACCTTAAATCCGCATTCATTTGCCTTAGTCCTAAAGATGAAACAAAAACCTTTGGAAAGGGGGTTCGGTACTAAAATCGAAACCAAAATTAGTTGTAATTGAAAAAAAAAAAATTTGAAATATCCCTCCTTTCAAACGATAAAGTTTTTATTCCATTGCTACATAAGTTTTTTTTTAAATAAAAACTAGCATTAATGACTATAACATAGGCATGAAATACCCATACAAGCTTTTAAAATATCGTAGACGTAAGAAATATATACATACACCAATACGAGTGATATAGTAATAATTGTACGTACGTACTATGAATTATTAACAAATTTTAATTCTTTCCTAGAAAACTACAATTTAAATTCTTTAAAACAAGGAAGTTTTAAATTAATAATGGATAATTTTCTGATAACGACCGAATTCTAAATACCGTATAATTGTTGCATCGATGTAATAGCTAATTATTATAAAATTATGCATGACTATTTGACTACACCATGCATAAACCGATCCATTCGGTCTAGGAACATCAAACTCAGAAAACATTTGCAGGACACGTGTCTATTCATATACCCTACCATGCTATATTATTTTTGGATCCTAGGACATACAACAAGGACCTCGTATTAGTAAATCTGTTGTCACACTCTTGTAGGAATTATAAGTTAAAAAAGAAATATCGTTATATTCTTTAGAAATTCGCATTATAAGGGGCACATCACACAAAAATATCGCTACGCTAGGCGCTTCAAATTTTTAAAGAATTGTTAAGTCTTTTCAAAACAAATAACGCAAATAATAAAATTTATTAACGATAAATTTATTGCTTTAAACGAGCAATTACTTTATGTACATAAATATATTTCGTGTATCTCGAAAACGGCTCTATTTCTATTGTATTTAGAAATAGCTTGTTTGTAATGATTACTTTTAATTTTATCGTTCATTAAAAATGCGACAAAAACATAAAAAAAACGGCGAGCCAAGCTCGATTGCCCAGGTTATAAATAAAACATATTGGATATAATTATTACGCAACGCCATCTAGTCCCAAACTACGAGTATATTCAAAAAGAAAAGTATATTGTCAGTTAGACGTATTTATAAAGGTAACGAAAACACGACTGACTGACTAACGAGATGAGACTTTTTTTTTCAAAACAGAAATCTTCAAACAATGTAATTTTAAATGAAAACTACGCAGAGTAGAACATCCTATCGAAGATTCGAATAAACAAGATTCGAATAAAAAAAAAGTAGGCCTGGTAGTGCTCCCAACAGATACGCGGTGGCAAGAAATTTACGCGCCAATGGACCATGGGACCCGCGTTGACCTACGCGGCCATTATCGAAAGGGCAATGTCGCATACACAAACAGTACTTCATGTTAACTCTTTATAGACACAACACCATCGTATCTCGTCCAAACTCCTCGTGTATTTACACCCTACCTCTATATACAAACGTCCGAATTTCTCCATCTCTTGCCTATACGATTTCATACCGACGAATCACGATTACGTGAAATTTTCAGCACATTCCCTATTTATAGGGGAAGAAAGAAGTGTGTATTTTTTAGGACACATAAAAGAAAAGATTCAGCCCCTGTGGAATGCAAATGTCAGCTCAAATTGATATGACGAATAATTGCAAAGCATTAAATAATGTTTCGAAACAAGTCGGTAAACATATTCGTTTCGATAAACGCACCAGTTGCGTTGAACGAGATTTCGACGTCACGCTTCCAACGCACCGTATGCGTTCACATATTTAATAATAATTTTAAGTGGAACACGGGCAAGCTCTTTTAAATTAAGTTGGAAAACATGGATCAGACTAGTAACCTGAGATAAGTACGACTTACATTGGAGTTTCAATGCGGCAAATCAAACTTTGGTTTATGTTAACGGTGATCGTCTTCCGCCAAGGTGACTGAGATCCTGGCGCTCTATCGACTAAACTGATGATCCACCACTTGTCTAAACCGAAGTGCGATATTGGGAACCAAAAATTCGATCTGTAGCATCTTCACCTTGGGTGTTAACCATCTTAAACTACAAATTTCGTAGAATTACCGCGAAGCAAAACTAAGACAAAATTCTCAATGGCGGCGTGGGAACGTATGGGGCAGGGAGGATAAAATGCAATCACCCATTTCAACCCTACGAACCGCCGAGCGTGCTTGAAGTGAGCAAATTATGTTAAGGAATCGAGTGAGGTGTGTAAGGACCGCGTGTACACATACATACTCATTTAATTCTAAACAAAGGCGTTACACGAAAACCTGGTAGTTTTGAAACTGGGTTTCAGATTTGCCATTTTATATTTCAAGACCTCGATCTTACTGTATATAATTATCGATAATATGATATATTGTAACTTCGATTGGCTTCTCTTAAAGTCATTGGTCAATGCTACCTAACCTATGTAACATAAATTCTGATACTGAACATTCATTAATTCGACGCTAACAAATCTCTAATTACTTGAATATGAGTAATTATTGCTTTTGAAGTGGAGTGTGCGCTAGAAATGTTTATAACAATTAGAAATTCAAATAATATGAATATTAGAATCAATGTTTCATTTACTACATATCTAACTATTGCGTAAAGTTACGGAATAGTCAATAATTACTTTCGAACATGTTACTCGGCCTTAAAAATTGATACATATATTTTTTATCAAAATCGTAGAAAACAAACAGACAAAGACAAACTAACATTTTCAAGCACGCCGATGTTTGGTTTGTTCTAGAATCGAACTCACAAGCCACGGTGTCAAAGACATTGCTAAGTACTCGACCACGGAGCAAAAAAGAAAAGAAGAGATTTTTTAAGGTAGTAGCACATCCGGGGAAGTACCACCTCACAGAAAACAGCAGCCAGATAAAAACTCTGGAGGATTGTTAAGTTCCTGTGAGTGAGTGAGGTTGACAGCAAGCAGTTGCTATGTTGATAGCAGAGGTGGCATCGCGCGAGTGATACTTAATGTATAGCAAGCATTCATCGGCTATGGTAAACGCTTTACATCAGATGGACAGGACAGTAGACTTGTATGCCTCCCGACGGACTGCTTTGATGCGCCGTACTTATCTTAACATCCAGACCAACACAAACAGATATGTTCATGCACACAAATGTTTGTCTTGTGTGGGAATCGAACCCACGAGCGTTGGTGTCAATGTCGCGTTACTAACCACAGCACCACCGAGATCGTCAAACCACTCCGACACTATGTCCAAAACTAGTCAAATGAAGACAAAAAGAGCATGAACGCTGAACAAAGTACATGGTTTCCCTTCAACTGGAAACAATCACATCCCAATAAAACAAAGAACACACATACGACTCTTGACATGTGTATCCCACTTCCGAAAACAACACTTTGGATCAAGTCAGAAGTGGGATACACAAGATTGTGTAATGGTTGTAAATATTTATAACTACTATATTTGGTGTTATTCGTGAGAAATGCTATTTAAGGCAAAATATACTTATCTAAGGCTGCATTCCTAATTCACACGCCTCACAGTAAGCTAGCTTGTTTGCATTATTCGTAGACCAAACATGGCATATGATATTGTATTTTCTGCTATCATTCAAGTCCCTGCTACTATTTCAAACTATACTCAAATTTTACCTACGCAGCGAATGAACAGCACACAACATTATAATCTTGACAGCTTTTTTTTTTCTCAGTAGTAAATTTATGAGAACCTCGCGGACACTGGACGCTTGAGAGAGCTTGCAACTTAAGACTTTCTTCCTTGGACCATGTACAGACCCGGCAAGTGATGCCATAGCCCCCTACGTGTCGCGTATATTGTAACTCGGTAATCAGACATTAACCCGGATAAACGCATGAACTAAGATTTTTAGCAAAATTGTGTAATACTTCAAAAGTCAGAAAAACGAGATCTACAATTTTTTCTAAGGGACATTTCGTTATTACTTCATTTCGAGCACGTTTTTCAGTTTCATAAATGCTTTAACTAAAAGTTTGATTGCAGTTTTACTGGATCAATGATTATTTGTTCAGCAACAAGCAAAATAAAAACGAACGTAGGTAGTGCGTTTATCGTAAGCACGGCAGTGTTGCTGCAAGTACCTCAATCTTCTTTTATTCATCTCTTTGTATTCGTGGACGTTATTTTGAGAATAATTGCGTGCGCGTCATTCGCTGATCGTACCCAGTATTCGGATTATTATAATATAATGTATATACCTTGCAAAAGATTAAAAAATGTTTCATTGTCTATAGTTATCTATTACTATGTAGTGAATATATTATTGGTATACTTTAGAAATGTAATACAGTTTCATAAGATACTACGGTTTAGGAGTTTTATTGTCACTGATTATTTTGTAAAATTAGTTTAAATGTTTATTTAGTAATTAATTTGTGTTAATATTTATATGGAGCATAGATAACCATTTTTTTTTCTTTCTGAAGCATAGAGAAGTATTTGACGAAACTGTAAAATTCACTTTATTGCTATTCGCATAAAATATAAGTCTGGTAACACATTTTTGCACTCAATAAAGTTTATTTTTCAGTGCCAAAAATCTTCTATGTTTCGGATATCAGATGTATTCAATTTAGTTTGGGTAAATGATTAATTTTACAAATACTCAGTGACTAATTGCACTTATTTTTACATTATATGTGATTATGGGCATAGTCCTATTGCTAATGTGTTAATTATTTTGTCAGGTACTGTGTATAGCGGAACTGTTAAATTGCTAGTCCTAGATCATGATAATAAATGTATGGACTTTTTTTTACTACCATACGACTATTGTAATTACGTGCCTATTATTTTGTCTGATACTGTAGGTAGCTATGATAGTCTATAGGTGATGGTAAGATGAACAATTCTCGCATACACAGAAGAGTGGGACGAAAATGTTGTAAATATTGAGAAACACAAAATAAAATGCTACTATACTTTCAGATAACAAACGAACTGAATTTAAAAATGAAACAAAGTTCTAACTGCACTTTCAGATGTATCTCCCATTATCAAGATAATATTCTGTTAATCAAATCTTTTTTACTGTATCGAAATAAATTGCAATTTGGTTCATATCTGTTATAGACTTTAGTAATTATAAATAGAATCAGCATACAGAAATGACCAAGAAAAACATTCTAAAAGTGACCCTTATATACTATACATAATCCAAAGGAAAGCAATGAAGCAATAAGGCCACATATTTGATTGTTCACTTCAGTGTTGCAGTGTTAACCAATCACATCCGCTATAACAGACCCGTCTACAATGACCGATTTTTGGCGGGCACATATTTATTGACCGACTACGGTTCTGACCGTTTGTACGGGGCAAGTAGCTGAAGATGGGAGAAAGAAAACATACCACGGGTTTAACGAGATGATGTTACAAAAAAATAACCATTCACAACACGACTAATTCAACAATAATAAAAAAACAACGACAGTGCAATTGAAAGTTAGAATTTTGGAATTTTTTTACAAATAATAACTACAAAAGTTAAAAAAATTTAGGAGTGGAGATTTGAATGGGGTAAGGAAGATGAAGGAGGAAGAACAAAAGGTCGTTTGAACGTTTCTAACCTGCGAAAATATTGAGAGGATTTTTTGCCATTTTTTAACTTGTCTCGGAGTAAACATTTGTTTCTAGATATAAATGAAACATATATAATCCTAATTTAAGAATAGCAAATAAAAAACATACACAGCTCGTTCGAAAATCACAATAGACAAATGCCCCTAATCACATATACACTGGTAGTTGAAGATTCCCCACAGAGCGGCGTTTTCACTGCGGCGGGCGCGCAGCGGAGTCGCAGCGTGATCTCGACGCGACCGCGGCGTGGACGCGGCGGGGTGGCGGCGCGACGTCAACGCCTCCACGAGCGGTCCTCTGCGTCCTCGTCGTCCTCTTCGTCGAAACGGAGTAGAGCATCTTCGGAAGTATCTTGAGATGGCTGCGATATAAAAAAAGTGGTTTACATAACATTTTTTTTTTACTACGTCGGGAGGCGTACAAGCATACGGCCCACCTGATGTAAAACGGTTACCGTAGCCTATTAACGCTCGAAATATATCAAGTATCACTCGCGCGATGCCCTACTTGTTGCTTACACAGCAACTCCTTGGGAGCTTATTGGTGACCTCACTCACACGCAGGAACACAACAACCCTCTACGGAGTTGTTATTTGGCTGCGGTTTTCTGTGAGGTGGAGGTACTTCGCCAGACGGGGTGCTTTGATGCACGATATGTCTCTTAAAAATTACGCGTTGTATATCTGGTTCGTAATTATTTCCTCTTGCATTCTGCTGCAGTCAATAAATATTTTCTATATTTTAGGCTTTAAGTTTAAGTAAGTGTAAAATGTAAAGGAAATTGTACCCCAATTTGATAATAAGTTATTTCTATTCTTTCTGTCGCGAACCCTGGTAAAGTGGTATCTTATCCATTATAAATCCTCTGGCTCATGAGCCAGCACTACTCACCTCTGGTTCCTTGGTATTGTTCGCGGTTGTGTCTCCGTTGGTGTTCGTTTGACGAATCTCGTTATTGTTTGTCGGATTCGTCAGTTTAGGATTCGCCACCCATGTTATCTGTGAAGGTAAAAAATAAAATAAGTTAAAACCAGTTGAGAATGCGCAAGCTTGCATTGCCAGAGGAACACCTGGCTGGCTCGTCAATTATATAACAATTCAATTTTTTTATTTTATTTGTCGGCTATTTTGACCATGTTCCCCCGTCGAGGCCCGTTACATACTGTTTGCCGTAACGCGCATGGCTTGATCAAGCCACGCGGGTCTTGACACGTTAAGAGATAGGAACGGTGTTCCTGAACATTCCTATTCTACTTTTTTTATGCTGAATCCGAATCTGAAGTCAAAATTCGAATATTCGAAAAAAACGCACACACAGACAAACATATAGATTTCATAAAGGAATGGTGTTCCTGAAAAAGTGTAAATCCTCGCAAAACTCGATTTTAAAAGGTTTAGGACCCATCAAAGCATCTCGACTGGGGAAGTACGAGTATCTCTATCTATAACTTCGAGCCAAATCGCGTACGGGGTAGGCAGAGAGAACCGAGCCCACGTGACTCGATCCTTATCGATACCTCACTCGCTTCTTTAACAAATATCTCCACCTCACAAAAAACCGCATCCAAATAATAATTACCTGGAGGTTGTTGTGTTCATGCGAGTGAGCGAGGTTGTCAATAAGCTCCTAAGGAGTTGTTGTGTTGACCCGCGGAGGTGGCATCGCGCGAGCGGTACTCAACGTATTGCTAGCGTTCACGGGCTACGGTATCCACTTGACACCAAGTGGGGCGTATGCTTGTATGCCTCCCGACGTTTTATAAAAAAAAATCTACTTAATTATACTGCACTGCTATATTTTGTAAAGTTGACGTGTTGTCAATTTTTTTTATACTACGTCGGGAGGAATACAAGCATACTGCCCACCTGATGTAAATCGGCTACCGTAGCCTATTAACACTTGTAATATATTAAGTTTCACTCGCGTGATGTCTCCTCTGCTGCTTACACAGCATCTCCTTGGGAGCATACTGGTGACCTCACTCACACGCACGAACACAGCAACCTTCTAGGGAGTTGTTAGTTGGCTGCGGTTTTCTGTGAGGTGGAGGTACTTCCCCAGACGGGCTGGTTTGATGCGCTCTGCCTCTCTTAAAACATCCAGACCAAGACAAACCGACATGTTCATGCACACAGATGTTTGCCTTGTGTGGGAATCGAACCAGCTCGTGGCGTTGGTGTCAAAGTCGCGTCATTCACGACTGAGCCGCCGTCGAGCACGTCACCGAGATTGTCAATTCCAGTTGATTTTATAAAATGAATCTGCGATTTACTTTAGTTCCACCAGAGGTGTGCTAATTGACATGGTGGAAGATTGTGGTGAGCCAATTATACTGTTAAAACTGTAAAACCAGTGATTTTTATGACACCTTAACAAATGTTTTATAATTTGGCAAGACAACAGTACGGAACGTAATAATACTGAACAGTAATGGAACGTATTTGGGAGATCGGACATTTTAAAAAACCAATTCAAATACATCATAATGGATATAAAATATAACTTTACTGATTAAACGTATAATGACATAAAACCATGTCAAAATATTTTTTATTCAAAAATGGCGCGCGTAAACAGCACGTGACGTCATTTGCTTGTAATAAACTATAAGTCGTAAGAACTATTATTGAATTCCTGATATTTAAGCTACTTGAAAGTTTGTAGCACTTAATTAAATTGTTTAAAGATAAAAACCAATAGATGAGACAGAAAAACGAGTCGTGGAGGTCTGACGGCAGTCGCTCCATGTAAAAATCCGTCTTCGCTAATTCCTTGCGCTTAGCTAGCGATCCCCGCCAATTCTAATGTATTAGGAAACAGCACAGCGATAAGATGAAGTGGTTATACTCACGGACAGCGTCCTGTCGTTGTAGTGTTTGCCCGCCACGGCCGCGTGCTCGGCGTGCGCCCGCGCCGTGTACACCACCACCAGCTCCGGCACGGACAGGTTCGACTCCTTGTGAGTTATCGCGCCGAATTGCTGCAAGACATACATACATACATACCATATCAAAGAGCAATGATAGCCCGGTGGATAAGGAACCGGTCTATTGACCAGGTGGTCCCCGGTTCAAAACCTGGCAGGGGGCATGTACCACTAAATTCCGAGTTTTCGGATTTATGTATATATTTATCACTTGCACGGCGGTGAAGGAAAACCCACACGTCTAAGAAATTATGTTGCAAAAGACGTGTGATCTAACCTACGAAAGATCTGGTTTTCCACCTGGGTTGTGGAGGTTCAACGGCAGTCGCTCCATGTAAAAATCAGTGTCTTCGCCAAATCCTTAAGCTTAGGTAGCGGACTCCGCCAATCCTAATGGATTAGGAAACGAGATAACGCGAAGAAGATACATAAATACCATCACGCCTGTCTTCACGAACCAATAAATTGAAATCGGTTATTTCTCTCTACAATCTTAGGCTTATATCTCGGAAATTAATAATAAAATACACCCACTTTTAAAGCCGGCAGCACGGAATATGCGCATACGCGCGTCGTCTGACATTCGTGTGTTCAGTGATACGTAAGTGTGTGTCTAGAGAGTACAGACCAGTAATATGGAGGAGTTGCCATGCGCTGGAAAAGGATGGCTATATATCCGGTAAGCTTTTGAGGACGAATGGTCGTGTACCGGTTGATGAGCATGAGTGTCCAGTGGCGAAGAGTCCATATAACCCGATTCCCATCGGCTTCCCTTACGAAAAATCTAATCCATGGGCCAACGACATTTTTAGTTTGTTATATTATTCACTCACTTTGAATAGTTTGAATTGACTAAACGCCTTAAAAAATTTAAATAGCAATTGTCAAATTGCAAGCCGAAAAATACCGGGTTACTTCTTCCTACTACAATATCTCATACAGAGCATCTATTCCTTTCGTTTCTATGAACTGACTCCTATTACTGCTACTCCTTCCGTCTCGTTTTAGCACGCGAAAACAATACGCGAAATAACTCGTAGAATAGCGGCTTGTGACAGAGTAAGGTAATTAGCAACGTACAAGTGTAAGCGAGAAAGATCGTTTAAGAAGTAATAGTACATATAAAGATTCTAAATTATGAATGAATGTAGCTCCTTAAAACTGTTACTGGCGAGTAATATATTTTATTTGGCAGGATTTATAGTAATGAATCTAAATTAAGAATGATTTTAGCGGCATAAAATCGTGACAGGCGCGTAATACATTTTATTTGCCTGGATTTTATACATGGCGGGTAGTGCATACTGCGCATGCGTGTGTAGCGAGAAACTTTAGTTTTGTTGAATTTGCTTTTCGTCAATTACTTGTCGAATTTTCACCGCTGCGCCACCGAGCTCCTCAAGTGGGCCGTAATGCTTGTATGCCTCCCGACGTTGTATAGAAACAGTATACGCTTAATCCATTGTTTAAAAAGGATGTAAATTTCTAAATCTAGACTCAATTGTGCAATGTATACACGATACAGATTCACTCTAGTTTGGGTATCACCGGTAACGAAATTGCTCTTTCCCAACAGCCGGACTTGTCACTCTCGAACTGTATTAACTCAGCAATTAACATTTTGCTAACATACATATTTTTTTGTGTACTATGTAACTGTATCTGGTTTGTTAATAAAATTATTTGTATACTTACAGAGAAGTGTGTCACCAGAGCGTCGAGTTCATCCGCCTCGAATCCAGATATGAGCAACGCCCTCGGGCGATGATCCACGGTTTGGTTGACGCTGAACGGCTTCGGGGCGGCTGCGTTGCGGGTAAATCGCGTGGACGTATTGAATCGACCGCCCCTGGACAGAGACGAGGTTATTTATTAATGAGCCAAGTGCGTAACGTCATTAATTCAGTTAATTTATGACATGCAGCTAACCCAGCTATATGTCAAAATAGGTAAATTTACTGGCTAAAAAATTATATACATATTATCACTATTATAGAGGTGGTGTCAGGAGTCCTAGAAACTGGTTAGCGTGCATGAGAAGAGCAATGAATGTTAAAGAAGCGAATGTGATATGTAAGGATCGAGTCACCTTGCGCTCGGTACTCTGCCTACCCCGCAGGGGATTTGGCGTAAAGTTATAGATATATAGATAGACTATTATAAATTTGTTTTCGTTTCTATTAGTGCGCATTTTCATCTATTAAATTTTGAAACGTGTGAAAATGAGCACTTGCTTTTTCTAAAGTAATTTATAAAATTAATGGTTGCTATTTTTTTTTGAACAACGAACTCGTCCTTTAATGAGCCTTGGTTCTAACAATGATGATGGACTTACACCTTTACACTGCTAATGGGACTGAACCCCGAAATGGGACATTTATAGAATTTGACATTGATTACAATTAAATCCAATAAATAATATATTTAGAAACATTTCCTAACTTCGACTATAAAGATAATTTGAGTTTTAATTTGAATTGATAATTTTCTTATTTTACCATCAACACCAAATCATATGTCAAACCAGGCAATGTACCTGCTGGTATTAGTAAGACGAACGCTAAGTCAACAGATTATGCTTCGATTATTCTCGGTATAAAGCAGGTCAAAAGAATGTACCGTCGATTTAACCTACATCAAAATGTAGTAATTACGTGTAGGAATACCTGTAGGAATTACGTGCTAATTTCGCTTGTAGGAATTACGTGCTAATTTTGCCTGTAGGAATTACGAGGTGATTTTGCCTGCAAGAATTAGGTGGTAATTTTGCGTGGTAATTATGCCTGTAGGAATTACGTGGTGATTTTGCCTGCAAGAATTAGGTGGTAATTTTGCGTGGTAATTATGCCTGTAGGAATTACGTGGTAATTTTGCCTGCAAGAATTAGGTGGTAATTTTGCGTGGTAATTATGCCTGTAGGAATTACGTGGTGATTTTGCCTGCAAGAATTAGGTGGTAATTTTGCGTGGTAATTATGCCTGTAGGAATTACGTGGTAATTTTGCCTGCAAGAATTACGTGGTAATTTTGCGTGGTAATTATGCCTGTAGGAATTACGTGGTGTTTTGCCTGCAAGAATTAGGTGGTAATTTTGCGTGGTAATTATGCCTGTAGGAATTACGTGGTAATTTTGCCTGCAAGAATTAGGTGGTAATTTTGCGTGGTAATTATGTCTGTAGGAATTACGTGGTGATTTTGCCTGCAAGAATTAGGTGGTAATTTTGCGTGGTAATTATGCCTGTAGGAATTACGTGGTAATTTTGCCTGCAAGAATTATGTGGTAATTTGGCCTGCAAGAATTACGTGGTAATTTTGCCTGCAAGAATTACGTGGTAATTTTGCGTGTAAGAATTACGCTCCGGTCGTCTCAGTCTCGGGTGTACTTACTAGAAATTTAGAGGCAATTTGATCTAAAGTACAATTAATACAGATCAAATTGTCTGTAGTTTAACTTCCGAAAAAAAATATGAATCTATTATATATTTAAAAAACACTATCTTACCTAGGCTTTCTCTTCACGATACGGTGGCTTGAAATGAAATTCATGACGTCATTAGATGAATTAACATATACTTAAAATAAATAACACAAATCGTGGCACACAGCCACCTGCACGTGGTCTACCATGCCGAATAGCAATGGAAATTGTGGAGAAAGAGGGTACATCTATCTTTCATAAGCGACATATCAAATAGGTATGAGTACCTCCACCTTACACAGTATCAAATCAAATAATTCAATAGAGAATTGTTGTGTTCCAGCGAATGTCACCGGGAAGCCTCCTGACGAGTTAACGGCAACGACAACAGAAGTAAATAACATAGGCTTTTATTTATTACATTAAATATAGAGATTACAGAGATAAGGTGTTAAAATAAGAAAAGGCATGCTCCGTTAGTTCGGACATGTCAAAGTCAAAATCTTTTTATTCCGTAAAAATGGCTACATTTGTTTGGAATCGTCACAATTTTTTTCCCTACCGTGCAGTTTATGACTAGGTGAGCACTGATAAAAATACTGCCAAAAAACTCAGGCATCCCTCTTTTGGTATACAAACAAATTTACATATTTTATTAATTACATTATAATTGGATCGACTCACTCCCAGGCATTTTTATCATTAATATAGTCAGATACTTTATAATATGCCCTGCTACACAATTTGGCTTTAATAGTAGTTTTAAATTTGTTTATTGACAATTCTCTTATATTACTGGGAAGTTTGTTATAGAACCGTATACATTGCCCCATAAAAGAATTACTTATTTTGTGGAGACGGCTTGCATTTAACACAAGATTATGCTTTGCATGTGGATAGAACGCAGGAAGAAAGAATTACGAAACAGATATACAAAGCGAAAGTGGAAGGACGCAGGAGCCGAGAAAGACCATGATTTACCTACCGTTCATAGAGTACGGTGACGGCTTTACATCCGGCGGGCCGCATGATTGTATGCCTCTCGGCGTAAAAAAAAACATCTTACCTTTCCTTCCTATACCTATCACATAATTATGTTTAATGAGCAGTGATAGCATAAGCCTAGCGGATAAATACACAGCCTATCAGCCCACTGACCCTGTGGTCAGTAACACACGAATTTAGTGGACCCTGTGTTCGAATCCTGAGGTGGGCATGCATGTTTTCGGATTTACGTGCATATTTGTAATTATCACTTGCTCGGCGGTGAAGGAAAATACAGTGAGGGAAAAAAGTCGTGTAAACCAATCTAAGAAAGGTCCGATTTTCACTCTGGGTCTGGAAAGTTTGACGGCAGTAGCAAAATCTATGTATCTTCGCCAAATCCTTAGTCTCAGGTAACGGACCCCGCCAATCCTAACGAAGGAAGGAAGAAAAAGGTTGCATGTTTAAATACCAAACCCGCTAACCTCGAGTACGTTCTCCTGGCGGTAGACACTGATGGAAACTGCACCGCCATCTGTCTCCTCAAGTCGGCGATCTTCTTCATCAGCTCGGTCACGTCTTGTCCTTCCTGTACATCAATATAATATTTTTTTATACAACATCACGAAGCATACAAGCATACACCTTATGTAAAGCGGACACCGAAGCCTATGAACGCTTGCCTTAAGTATCACTCGCGAGATGCCACCTCTGCTGACACATACTCATAACTCAATAGATTCACTGGTGACCTCAATCACACGCACGAACACAACGACGAGTTGTTATTTAGCTGCGGTTTTCTGTGAGGTGGAGCTATTTCCCCAGACGGGCTGCTTGATGCGTGGCCCTCTGTCTCTTAAAACACCCAAACCAAGACGAACTGACATGTTCAAGCACACGAAAGTTTGTCCTGTATGGAATCGAACCCACAAGCGTTGATGTCAATGTAAAGTAACAGCGCGTTTCGCCACTGCGCCACCGGACTCGTCAAATAAGAAAAGTGTATATAAATATAGGAAACCTTCTTGTATGTAAATAATAAGAGTCGGTAGCGCAGTGGTTAAAAGTGAATACACCAAGGCTCGTGAATGCAAGGGGCTGTGCCTTCTGCCTCAAGCTTTTACTGCCAAGAAGTTTTCCGAACACTCCTTTCGCACTATTCCCAGCATTCACTCATCTTTCCACATCAGCGGTGTACCTTCCATCCCTGCTGAAAGCGCATCGAAGATATACAATCTTTGACTTGTTCCAACACTTCGTTATCAACAATAATCCTTGCATTGGTTCTGGTTTCTTCTCATTCAAATACCAATATCTTTGTCTTCTTCGCATTCAATAATAAGCCTATGACGAGCTCGGTGGCTCAGTCATGAATGACGCGACTTTGACACCAACGCTCGTGGGTTCGATTCCCACACAAAGCAAACATTTGTGTGCATGAACATGTCTGTTGTTCTTGGTTTGGATGTATTCAGAGGTAGAAAAAAAAATGGAACATTACTTTTTTTTTTGGAACCGCAATGGTCGCGTACTGTGCGGTTCCCGAGAAGTTTTTTACGCAGAACTATTAAATCCCTGCCGAGGTTTTTTACTCATCCCACATCTGGGATACGGTTCTCCCTTCAGCGGGATTCCCACACAAGACTAACACTTGTGTGCATGAACATGTCTGTCTTGGTCTGGATATTTTTAAGAGGGGTAATGCGCATTAAAGCAGGCCGTCTGGGGAAGTACCTCAACCTCACAGAAAACTGCAGTCAAATGCCAACTTCCTGGAGTGTCGCTGTGTTCCCGCGAGTGAGTGTGACTACCAGTAAGCTGGTAAGGAGTTGCTGTGCTAGCATCAGAGCATCGCGCGAGCGAAACTTAAGGGATTGCAAGTGTTCATGAGCATGAGTAACCACTTATCATCAAGTGAGCCGTATGCTTGTAAACCGACATTGTACATTTAACATGGAAGCTCTCATAGTAGGTATCATATCTTGGGGCGTAAGGCCCTGATGGTGGAGAGATTAGGGATGCTACTTGTAACACCAAGGTTCGCGGGTTCGATTCCCACACAGGGTAAGCATTTGTGTGCGTATGTCTGTTTGTCTTGGTCTGAATGTTTTAAGAGAGATACATAAGGAAGTGACTTCTACCAAATTTTAACCGACTCCAAAAAAGGAGTAGGTTCTCTTGTTACTTCATAACTCCCGTCATTTATAATTATAAATCGAATTGATTTTTTTTTTAAAACCTAATTTTCATATTAGTCCCATTTTTTTTTTCATATCATAAAAGTCAGTTCTGATAGTGGGGTTCATGAAGATTTGAGAAAACTCCTCAAATATCATAGGCACACATAACGATTTCGGTATTTATAACAAACAGAAACAAATATCGAGAATTCGCATTCAGAAGTATCTTTTGTTTAGTTAAATAGATCTGGTAAAGATGGCCATCGGAACTCTTCAATGTTGAGTCGAAGACAGATTGCGTATCTTTATCATTCCCACCAATGATCTGTCGTCGTGTGGCCGATTCAATAATTTGTTGCCGTCTCAATCTGACAAGACTATCTTTGGAGTTGGTTGTTTTTTAAATATTAGATTATTGTTGTGTTCTGTAGCGAAAGGGGGCGATTTTTTCATTACTACGTAAGGAACCAACCCCAAAAAAAAAAATACTCACCTGTTGTTTTGTAAACAGATCCAGCTCAGCGTCCAATATTTCTTTCTGCGCCTCTTCTCGAGTTTTTGGCTTTTTGGTCTGCGAACAAACATACACATAGATTGGCTATTGCTATTTACAAAGCCCTTAAGCTTTCGAGGAAGCATTGGCCGGTAATGATTATGTTCAATTCGGAAACGTTCGTCGGTTCGATTCCCACACGGGACAAACATTTGTGTGCATGAACACGTCTGTTTGTCCCGGTCGTGATGTATTCTGAGTATCATAAATATGTATTTACAAAAAAAAATGTATTCACGCATGTTCATCAGTCGTCCAGTACCCGTAACACAAGCATCACTCACTTTGGGGCTAGTTGGCGCTGTGTACTTTATTCCACAATAAAAAAAATATATTCGCTTAATCACGGTATAGTAAAGCGAAATTTTAAAACGAAGAAATTAATAACAAAAGATTATAAATTAATAAATGAAACTCATTTCACTGTATACATAGTATTCTTAGGGTTCCGTACCTCAAAAGGAAAAACGGAACCCTAATAGGATCAATTTGTTGTCTATATGATTTTGTTCAGGTGATTTGTTTCTCAGGGACGGGTAGAGTTATCAAGCTGAAATTAATATCGGTCAGTAATCCCTTCGAGCAGTGAAAAAAATCATACTTCCAAGTCAACGCAACCAAAAGATACGGCTGTTTATGCCTCGTTTACAAGGGAATCAAAACCTATAGGGTACTTCCCGTTGATCTAGAATCATGAAATTCGGTAAGAAGTAATGGCATGTAGCACATGTAAAGGAAAAAATCCGAAAACCGTAAATTATATAAAAAAAACTAAATACTTCTTTTGTGAAAAAAAAAATTGGAAAAATATATTTTTACGGAACCCTCCGTGCGCAAGTCGAACTGGCACTTGACGGCTTTTTTTTATTTAAAAGCCGTTCCACCAGCTCCTGGTAGAAGGGGTAGGCACAAAAAGTTCTGGCTTAAAGTTGTGAGGGAAGATATGCGCACCAATGGTCTTATTTCATTATAAGGAACACCGAAGAAGAGAAAGCTGGAAAGCGGATCTCAGGCGCCGAAACCAATGATGATGATATTTATTTTATCTAACAGTAACTATTACACGACTTCTTAGTTTCTCATCGAATAATCAGGAAAATTTTATGGGATCTAGATAACATTCATGAACTAATAATTGAAATTGGATGATCAACAAAACAAAGACATAAAGAAAATAGTGTTTTGAAGTTAGGATTTAAAAAATTGGTTGTCTAAAAGTCGGTTTACGGACGATAATTTTAAGTGATAACGTCATAAGAAAACATTGATGAAAAATTGCATACTTTTATGAATTTAATTATTATCACTGAATTATCATTATTTGTTGTTGTAATAAACAATGGAAACCACGTTAACTTTTCAATTCACTTTATAAACAGGTGACAAAACAGTTCACGTGTAGGTTGTGTGCTGCCGCTGTCTCTCTTCTACTCGGACGCATCGGTCGATGGAGTGGAAGAGAGATAGATGCGTCACAAGCCGAACGCTTAGGGCGATCGTGCCTCTCTATTGCTTGTTCCGCGCTCTCGCTTGCACAGGCGGAACGTGACACTTTATGTGCGGACCCGGCGTTCATCGATTTATAAGACGTTATCACGTCGAAAAACCTAATTAGACATCAATTATTCATCAATTTATAAACGGGGTGTGGCAATGTGAACACGGGTATGAGTTTTACGTGAATACTTTATAACGGTAACCGGAAGTAAGTTACACTAAAAGGATATGATGCAGCGAAATGTACTAAATTAAAATTTTGGATGTAAGCGATAGATATGTAGCTACAACACCAAATTGTATATTTTTTTATACTACGTCGGGAGTGGGTAACCGTAGCTACGTGTAAAGTGGGTAACCGTAGACTATTAACGCTTGCGATATATTAAGTATCACTCGCGCGTTGCCTCGACTTCGACCCCGTACGAACATCTATATTTTTTTATTTATCTTTTATTTTATTTAGGATAACAAACAATTGTACAGAATATTAGTTAATAACATTACACTAATATTTGAGTGGTTGCACAATCAGCACCATTATCCTCATTTTGCTTCAATAAGCAGTTGTGCGAGTCAGTTTACCCACTACAGAAATTATTATAAAAATATTTAAGTAGGAACATCAGTGTCGGAATCACACAAAGCAGACTAAATCAAATTGCAGATACCGTTGGGCTCACATTACTCAGTCAGAGAGGAAGTCTAAAATACTCTTCTTAAACAATGCTGGCGACAGTGCAAATAAATCAACATGTTTAAAGCAATCGTTGTATGATTTCATGATGCGCAAAGGAGCACGCTTTATCTACTCACTTTCTCTTTTTCGGCTTCTAAGGATCGAAACGTGATGTTGAATAGTTATAACCTTGAATTGTCTATCAAATGCAAAAAATATTGTTTTTTAAATTCAACTGATAGTTCCAGAGATTAGCGCTATCAAACAAACAAACACTTCCGCATTATTACATTAGTATAGAATTAGACCATTTCCTGTTATCCAATCACAACACACACACACAAAACTGTACAACAATATCAACATGACATTAGGAAACACTATCACCATTATTAGTTCACACACAATGAGAGTTGCGCTGCTATAAGGCAATACATGGCGCTGCTAGTTCGGAATACGTTAATTAATAAATATAATGATTCGATTACCAGAAAAAAAAAACCCCGACACAAAAATCTACAAAAAGTAAAAAAATATTAAAAATAACTCTTCAATAGTTATGTACATATGTAAATTTTAGTTCACACATATGTTTGAAAGTAAACACCCATTATGCGTTTAAGATCGCTACCGCAGCTAACAAAAGAGCTGATAATCTTGAAACTCCTGAACCGATTTTGATAAAACATGTCAAAGAATCACCGCTAGAAAACCTGCTTTCAAATAAACATAACCGCATCCAAATCGCTTCATACATATTTAAAAATGCTATTCACAAATAGCAATAAAAGCATAAAAATACTATTTACAAATAGCAATGAGCAGTGATAGCCCAGTGCATAAAAAAATCGATCTAATTTTAGACGGTTACGGGTTCAAATCCTGTTGTGGGCATGTACCACTAAATTCATGTTTGGATTTATGTACATATTTGTAATTATCACTTGCTCCATGGTGACGGAAAACATCGTGAGGAAACCCGCACGTCAAAGTAATTATATTTCGAAAGACGTGACCTAACATAAGGAAAGTCTGCTTTTTCCCCGTAGGTTGTGAAAGTCTGACGGCAGTCGCTGCATATCAAAATCAGTATATTCGCCCCATCCTTATGATTAGGTTGCGAACTCGGTCAATCCTAGAGGATTAGGAAACGAGATAATGCTAGATGAAGAAGATTGTATACAGAACCATTATTATTTGTCGTGCATTTTACCAGATATAGCATATACACAGACAAACTCGTTGTGACTTCAAAACAATTAGCATAAATTACAAAATCGCACTCAAAACACCACACTATTGTTAACCAGAGGCTATTTTTAATAAAATCATACAATTAAACAGCGGCCGCCGAGATAATTAGTTCCTTACCACCTGGCACTATATGCAATAGACAATACGAAACGCGAAATAAAGAAAGAGATGTCAATAACAGGGTTGCCAACTCTACAACACGAGTGGGTGCTAAACTACATCTGAAATAGTACTAGAATTATGTATGTGGATTTCGTGAAATAGTGCTAACTAGAAAACATGTACATTACATCGAGCTATTTCCGAATACATCTAAGCAAAGTCATGAATTTATATATTTTAATTTCTTTTCTTTATATTTGAATGTAACTCACTTTTTTGAGTTACATAAAGGATTATATATATATATATATATATCCATTTTCACAAATAAGACTCACTGAACTCTAAACTTCCTTCCGTTTACGAATATAAAAATTCATACGCCATGAGAAATAATACAATACACATAGACTATTATCAGAACACGGATTATTATTTTACGAGCAATCCCTAGGTAAATTGTACTAATCAATTAAACTCTAGCGTTTTGTTAAGTCTGAATAGCTTCGTTTTGTTATACGGCAACAAATGAGTAATCAGCAGTAATAATAATCTATTAAAGCTTTAAAAATTAAGCTGTAAGTCAAATTTCATTGCTAGACTCATATAGCGCTAAATCTGGCACCCAAAGTGCTAAGTTGGCAACACTGGTTTATAAGTCTTTTATCGATGTGACAGCTGTCAGAAAAGCACTCTCTCAGCGGCCGCAGACACGTTTGATTTCTAGACCTAGTATTAACTAATTCTATTAAATCATTTATTGTTATTTAACTAATCTAGTGACGTACAAGCGACTAGTGGTGATCATTATATACATAATGGATACGCAATGGTTAATTACAAGGAAACGTGAAACGGAACGTGTGGGGTATACGCATGCGTAATGTAACAAACAAAATTGTCATATCCAATATCAAAGATGGCGATAGTAGTACATCGAAACAAAATTAGATTTCTAAAAAAAAAAGAAATTAAGATAGAAAACAGCAAACGTATAAAAACTACATGCAATGACTTTGTGGTGACGACGCATTACCGAGTAAGTTGCAAATGGAGCAGGCAGCGGAATACGCCTACAGTCGTCTCTTGTCGTGGATAGATAAAGGTCGTTGTTTAATATTAAATGGTACAAATTCCTTTGAATACATTGTTGCTTACGTGAAACGAAAGTATATATATTTCACTCGCTACAACGACAACCTTCTTAGTCTCTATTTACTTATAACTTCTCATTAAAATGATAATATTTACGTTAATGTAATAATAAATAATAATTACATAGCGCCATCTAGTCCCATAATAAGCGAAGCTTGTGGTATGGGCATTTGATAACTGATAAACATACGTAAACACATATTTTTGTAAATTCATACGTGTGATACAAAGAAAACACCCAGACCAAGACAAACAGACATGTTCATACACACGAATGTTTATCATGTGTGGGAATTGAACCCACGAGCGTTGGCGTCAAAGCAGGGTTACTAAATAAAAATGTATATACGTATGTTTATCAGTTGTCTAATACCTATAACACAAGCTTCGCTTATTTTGGGCCTAGATGGCGCTATGTAATTTGTCCGACAATATCAATATTATTATACTAACTAAACCGAAGCATCCGATTTATTAAACTTAATGCTAGTAAATAATTATTAATTTTTATTTTATTGATTATTCGCTTAATGAGACAAAATAACTATTTAATACTCTTGCTCAGGTTAGATGTTCGATTGTTTCATTCTATCTATATCTTCGCGTCAAACCCAAAACGTAATATAAAAGTATTTTTTTATAGGTAAAAATAGCCAACCCACATGGGCAGATATTTTAAACGTCCACCATTTTGGAAACAAACAAGTGGAGAGTTTATGTTGAAGTATTGTGTTCTGCTGCAATTTTACAGTGTTTTCTATTTTCGACTGATACATCATACCTGTATTAAATATTCCAAGAAACCAACATACAAGATTACATTGACATTTCTTGTCGTCACATCCGATCTGATGATATTTTCCAATATTTGAATTACCCACAATTTAAAAAAATATATATTCTTAAATAAATATATAATCAAAAAGAAATTATAATCAAACATATTGAAGAACGGATAATTGTAAAGTAAGTAATAAAGTTAATAAACAATATTATATTTTACTGTTGTTTGATACACATGCATAATATTTCCCTATTAGTACGAAAACAGAATAATTTGAACAAAATGCTGCCAACATATATATAATGGATTAATGACTACACATGCTCACGACCGTCTCCATTGAGACAGCATTAACAGCAGAACCCACAATGAAGCTCATTGGAATGAGATAGATATGGGTTATCAACGTGGGGGTCGCGATCTTCTGGAGGGGTCGCGAAGCCTCTTTGAGGGGGTCGCAGTTTGAGGTATTTTCGCTATTGCCTTTCTGCGAAGACTTTGGCGACGCCATCGATGTTAAATTATGTCTGATTCAGAGAAAATGTGGAGGAGGCCGGGAAATACTTTGTACGTTAAGAGGGCCGTGCCTTGATAACATATCAGCCTTGTGATCGACTGATCCCTGATCTAAATCCTGATATGAGTATGTACCACTACTTTCACTTTGAGCAGTGATAGCCCGGATAAGGAACCGGCCTGTTAACCACCTGGTTCACGGTTCGAATCTTGGTGCATGTACCACTAAATTCGTGTTTTCGGATATATGTACATATTTATCACTTACTCGGCTGTGAACGAAAACGCCGTGACGAAACACACACGTCCAAGAAATTATATTTTGAAAGACGTGTGACCTAACCTAAGAAAGGTCTGGTTTTCCCTCTGGGTTGTGGCGGTCTGACGGCAGTCGTTCTATGTAAAACTGAGGGTCTTCGTCAAATCCTTAGGCTTAGGTAGCGAACCCCGCCAATCCTAATGCATTAGGAAACGCAATAACGCGAAGAAGAACAAGATGGGAAGAAGAATTGTGAAGAAACCCGCGCGTTAGAAATTACATTTCGAAAAACGTACGACCTAACCTAATAAAGGTCTGATTTCCCTCTGGGATGAGGAGGTTTGA
The DNA here is from genome assembly GCA_947507595.1 of Pyralis farinalis. NCBI lineage: Eukaryota > Metazoa > Arthropoda > Insecta > Lepidoptera > Pyralidae > Pyralis > Pyralis farinalis. Next base: position 9,788,838 of record OX382263.1, read on the forward strand.
CGGCAGTAGCTCCATTTCACAATTATCTACTTCTTCGTCATGCTTAGTCTTAAGTAGGGGAACTCACTAATCCTAATGGATTAGGAAACAGGTTAGCAATAGGAAGTGAATCTCACTTATACTTGTCAATAGCATCGAATTTAATGTGGAAAACCTCAACGGCGTAATTAGGGGTTTTTTTTTATAATTAATCTATATATATAAAAATGAATGTTTGTATGTATGTCCTCTATGGACTCAAAAACGGCTGGGCAGATTTAATGAAATTTTCAGATTCACCTAGCGGGTGATCCTGTGAAGTTTGCTAGCGATCAGATCACCCTCGCGAAGCCAGGGTGAGTAGCTAGTAATTAATATTTTTGGTTTAATTTCTTGTATTACAATATATTAACAAATTAAAACCAAAGATAATCCAGCACGGGGAAATGTACGGAGCAAACATATCGAGTAGCCCAAATGGGGAAATGCTGGGTGCAAATAAGTTTGCAAGTAATTATATCGCTTTGGTCGTCAGTTTAGTTTGTGCGTTGGTCACTGGGAAGTTTCTGAGGAGTTGCTGAGTCAGCAACAGAGCTGGCCAACGAACTTGCGATACTTTATAACACCGTAAGAAATCAAAGGCTTTAAGGTCAGGCAGACTGTAAGTTCCTTTGCCACCGTACATAGCATCATAAAAGGACCACATACAACAGAACACTACAAGGAATATTCCATAGTAAACACGTGGCAGATTCACCTTTTTAGCAGACTTCAAAAAAGGAGGTTACATGTATTTTTCTATATACCCTCACTGAAATCTCGGGTTCAAATGATGTTCTGTTAACATAGACCTGAATTTGGTTCCGTATAAATATAATGAATATCCGTTACGTGTTTTATTAGTTTTATTTATCATCTGATTTGGATTTTTCTTACGTATAATAATTTCGTCCCGATGATCCCATGTAATGTTGGTGAAGATTTAATACAGATGTGATGAAGATATGAGGACATTATCAAATAAAACATTTTAAATAAAAAGTGTAACCTACTTACCTACGGCGCCAGTAAAGGTAAAGTAACTATGTGTATATATATATATATTTTAATGAATTGGTCGCACTTTTTCATTTAAAATGTTTTTTGTTCGTTACCATAATACGAACCATAAGCGTTTAAATTAATACTTTTAATAATTAATGACAGTAGATTTAAACCTTCCATTAAAAAAATCCCTTTCCGCCACATATTAGAGTATAATGAATAATGAAATGTGAATTTTTGTTATCATGTAACTTGTCAATCGTATCATTATGTAATTTGTCAATTGCATCATTATGTAACTTGCCAATTGTATCATTATGTAATTTTCCAATTGTATTATCATGTAACTTTCCATTTGTATCAATATGTAACTTGCCAATTGTATCATTATGTAACTTGCCAATCGTATCATCATGTAACTTGTCAATCGTTTTATCATGTAAATTGTCAACCGTGTCACGATGCAAGTAATGCAACAAAACGCATGCGTATACGACACAACGCTCGGTACCTGTGTCAGTTGCAGGCGCGATAGATTTCGCGCGACCGTCTCGCCCTGTATCACATTTTATTTTTAATGTTCTATATTTAAAAAAATCATAACACATATATATTCCATTGCATACATTTTTTCGTATGAGTAATATCGATAATCAAAGGGAAAGACTTTTTTAAGGACAGATGAAAAACAAAAAATGTTATATGTAGACGCTAGCACTCCAATCCTAACTCATACCACTGCAGGGATACGGGTCTCCCTTCAACCGAAGGGGTTCAGTGCACACTCCACCACGCTGCTGAATAGCAGATTGGCGGAGTCCAGTGTTTTCAAGCCCGCATAGACTAAGTAGACGTTAAAGTCACTTCCACACGAAGTCAGCAAGCGACGGCGACGAGCGAAGTGAATGCGGCGGGTGAATGGTTCAATACAATTTCATACATTTGATCGCGCCGCGCGCATTTGTACCACCTACGCCCTCGCCTCGCTGACATCGCAAAGAAGGCATTAAAGACAGTACTATCACTCAAACAGGATACAATATCCACCGCCATTTTTATATACGTCTGGAGATGTACAAGAATACGGCCTACCTGATGAAAAGTCACCTATGACCGCTTGCAATATTGTAAGTACCGCTCTCGCGTAGCCATTCCTACTGCTAATACAACAATTCCGTAGCAGCTACCAGGACGCTAAACTCACTCGCAAGAACATAACCCAATCGGGAGTTGTTGTATGGCTGCATTTTCTGTGAGATGGAGGTACTTCCCCGGAAGGTCTCTGATGCGAGCTACCTCTTTTATGTTATGTTGACACTGTCGATTGTTGGCGCTTGGTGGAATGTTGAAGACTTCTTGTCAATATTAACACTTACATAGTATTGTCTTAAGGCTTCGCGATTGTTACACATTGAATTAAACCATTTTTAACGTTAAAAATTGTTTAATTCAATGTTAATATTTTTACCGACCGGTTTCGGTCACTGATTGCACGGTATCGCCAGATGTTATGATTGAAAAAATCCCTTGATAATGGCATAAAGGCGAAGTCGGTCGATATTTTAAATACCCTGATAATGCCATAAAGGCGAAACCGGTCGGTATTTTAAATACCTTGATAATGCAATGCCTTAAAGGCGAAACCGATCGGTAAAAATATTTAATAAATAAAATAGTGAAGTGTAATCCGTACAAGTGTAATTGTTAACATTGACAAGATATATTTTAAAATGTATTATTGTTAATCCACATAATGCATATGTCGATCACTCACCTGCATTTGTGTCAGAATCTTGCTGTAGGCGCTGATTTCTTTGTGGAGTTTCTCGATGCCTTCATGGGTTGAGTTGATTGCTTCCAGGAGGGCCGGCTTCTGTTGAGTGGTTATGTTGCCTGGCAACAAAAACAAAATGGTAACGGATAGATTACGACAGGTGCTTTCAGAAGCATCTTGGTCCTGATCCCTGACCAAGGTTTACCTAAAAATCTTATGAAGATACTACTACTGTATTTTGACGAGATCGGTGGCGCAGTGGTTAATAACGCAACGTTGACACCAACGCTCGTGGGTTTGATTCCCATACAGGACAAAAAATTATGTACATGAACATGTCTGTATGGTTTGCTTGCTATCAAGAGAGGTAGAGCGCATCAAAGCAGCCTGGGGATGTACCTCCACCTCACAGAAAACCGCAGTCAAATAACAACTACCCAGAGGGTTGTTGTGATCCTGGGAGTGAGTGAGGTCACCAGTAAGCTCCTAAGGAATATTTGTGTTAACAACATAGTTAATGTGTTACTTACTCACTCTCAGAAACACAACAACCCTTTTTTCACTGTGAGCTTTTATTTGACACGATTTTCTGTAAGGTGGAGGTACTTCCTCAGACGAGCTGCTTTGATGCGTCCTACCACCTCTGAAAACACCCAGACCAAGACAAACAGACACTTTCATGCACACAAATGATTGCCTTATGTGGGAATCGAACCCACGAGCGTTAGTGTCAAAGCAGCGTTATTTACAGAGATCGTTAAAAATGACTTAATTCATTTTATAGATCGTTAGTTTACTTTCGGAAACAGAAATAATAGTGTTCAATAAAACATCGTACCCGATTATAGCTTGTCGATCAACAGCCTCTGTTGCTGCAACTTTTACAATAACAGAGATCGTAAAAAATGACTTAATTCATTTTATAGATCGATATATCGATCGATAGTTTCCTTTCGGAAACAGAAACAACAGTGTTCAATAAAACATCGTACCAGATCCTAGCTTGTCGATCAACAGCCTCTGTTGCTGCAACTTTTACAACGACAGAGATCGTAAAAAATGACTCATTTTATACATCGATTGATAGTTTCTTTTCGAAAACAGAAATAATAGTGTTCAATAAAACATCGTACCCGATTCTAGCTTGTCGATCAACAGCCTCGGTTGCTGCAACTTTTACAACAACAGAGATCGCAAAAAAAGACTTAATTTATTTTATAGATCGATATATCGATCGATAGTTTCCTTCCGGAAACAGAAATAATAGTGTTCAATAAAACATCGTACCCAATTCTAGCTTGTCGATCAACAGCCTCTGTTGCTGCAACTTTTACAACGACAGAGTTCGTAAAAAATGACTTAATTTATTTTATAGATCGATAACTTTCCTTCCGGAAACAGAAATAATAGTGTTCAATAAAACAACGTACCCGATTCTAGCTTGTCGATCAACAGCCTCTGTTGCTGCAGCTGCTTGTCGAGCAACGCCTGCGCCCTCTTGTACATCTCCGTCACTTTCTTGAACTTCTCCATGGGTTTAGGCGCCTCCTTCTTGGGCTCTTGTCCGTTAGCCGTCTCTGTTTGTTTACTTAGTTGCATCTGTTGTTGCTGTAACTGTAATAATTACATATATTTATTTATTAAGGTTTGCCAACATGTTTATAACATATAACATACAAAAAGTAATAAATATATAACAAAACTTATAGGATATAGACCCAATTACAGACAAACACAGCATGCATAATGTACAGATATTAACAAATTATCTAGCGATAACGGACGGTAGCAGAATGACTACCCACCCGCTGCACCACTTTGATCAAACTAAGAACGTTAAGTTTAAATCGAAATTAATTGTGCTCAATTACGGCTCTTTTTAAGCTACTTATAGAGGTCGTGAAAATATCTATTTGACATTTGGAAAACAACGCGTTATGCTCGCGACAAATTCTTGGGAGCATGCTGTACATGTCTACGTTGGTTCTATAAAGTCTAACAGCCGAGGGCTTATAATTAACTATTCTAACGCTAGATCTAGGCACTACTAATTTAATTTGTGCTAGTAACAAAACAATATTTACGACAACATAACGTATATACGTAAAAATTTAGTCGTTCTCAAACTTTAGCGTAAAACTTAGAAGTAGAAATAAGTTGTATATGCCGGTGCATCCAGCTTGCTAGGACTGGTAGATATTTTCTTGTAAATTGTATTCGAATCTATAATAAATTGCCTGAAATAGATATGTCCTTTCCTGGCAATGTATTCAAAAGGCACGTCAAAAATACTGTCTGTAAAAAGGCTTATTGATGAATATGTAACTGACAAAGAGGTCTGGAAATAATTCGGCACAGACAACCTTTTCTTGATTACCTTTAATACTGCCATTTGATATCATTAATGTACCAATATGCTGTGTAGTGAATTTATTGTAATATCTAATTGACAATTTGAAAAGAGACCTATATCAGCAAATTTCTTTCGGCGTTTCTTCTTCGTCTATGGTCATTTCCGAAATGCTAACAGATTAAAAAAATAGCAACATAAGAGAATTGAATAAGATTCGATAAGATTATATTTCCAAAAAATGCAAGACGTGTCTAAGTGCCCGCGAGGACCCGATGGCAAATTTTTGTGATGTTATAAATCACAAAAAAAAATTCATATTCATTAAAATTTCAATTATATTTATTTGAAGTAATCACTTACATCGTTATACCAGTTAACCTTATAAAAAACGCCACGAGCGTCATTGTTCATTGTATATATTATGGTGTTTTTAAACACAAAAAAAAACCTCTACTTAATCCAGTTGTTAAGGTGTACCTTTTCGGCCTGCTGTTTGTTGTCGGCGGTAGCTTTGATGTTCTCCCTGTTGATTAGCACTTTGTTGTGCGACATCGGATGCTGCGGGGTTTGTCTGTCCGTCTGTTGGTTAGCTTTCTGGGCGGATGAGTTATCTTGTTTGTTCTGCAATGAAATAAAAAACTAAAAACACGTTCTCTTGGGGCGTCCGCCATATTGAATCATTTGAATCTCGGGATTATATGCCAAATTAACTAACAAATTAAAAAAATTACTTAAAATGTTTTTAGTAAGCAAAGCACTGTCTATGAATATTTTAAACGAAAAATCCTGGACCTCTAGGGAACAAAAATTGGCAGAATTAGTATTAAACACAAAAAAAAAATGGGTGCGTGTACTTATGTACGCGCGTGAGAAGTTATACTTCTTTGGCATCGTTAAATAAATATTTAACATTAATAATTTAATAATATTTAGTATTAATTCTATTAAATAATAGTATTTTATTGGAGTAAAATTAAAAAACGTCTTTCAAGTAGTAGCGGCGTATAGTATAGTTTTTAACTATAGTGCCATATAGCGTTACTTTTGTGTTACAGTGATGCGCGCGGATCTTAAAATTTCACTCTCATCATTTTTTCATAACGTGTCTAAAGAAGTATAACTTCAAAAATATACATTGTGAATTTCATATTCCATGAAGATAAATATTTATATATAAAATTTTATGCAAGTATGTTGCATATTCTTTTATTGTATATGTACTTGAGAAAGCGCTGCGAAGTCCTAGTCTCAAAAATAAAGAATTTGAATCGAATTAAGAGTGACGTCACTTCATTTCATGTATAAGCAAGCCCTATCATTTGATACCCATATCAAAGGAGTGTACAATAATTGGGAGTCGATGACCAAAATCATGGTATCAAAGTGGCTAAACCACTTCGTCAACGAGCGCGTCAAGTATATGTCAACTTCTTCTGAAGTAGAAGCCTATTGCCCCTAACCTCTCTTTGTATGTTTTTGCATGCGGCCCGCGTTAGATGCTAAGCGGTTACCGCACCCTATTGATGCTCGCAAGGGGGGACGTTACTCTCGCGCTGCCAATCTTTTGTCCTAAGGCTGTTTCGTCACATTACCCAGTAATATCTCTGCCGTATCTCACCCTTCATACCGGAACACAGCTATATAAATGTAGCTGCTTGGCGGTAGAAATAGATGAGACAGAGGTACATACGCAGACGACTTTTGTAAAAAGTCTCCCTCTGGTGAAATCCTCTCAGTGTTTAATACCTATATTGTAGGTGTACAGTTAAGGATGTTAGTCAGGCAGCTAGTATAAAAAAATTCACCTCCGGGTTATGCCAGAAGACCTTGATAAATCTATTGTTCAGAACCGCCTCAGTACTCTTGTACGCAATGTTAGCTTCTGTTGGGTTTGAGAAAGTGATCATGGCCGCTTCCGGATCACCCTCGTAGCACACCTGTAAGTAAGACATTACAGTTACAGTGGGAGAGGAACTCACAGGCAGTAGAGATGCGAGCGTTGCGCAAAATTTTCGGTGTGACGCGTGTAGACCGAATCCACAATGATGATGTAAATGGTTCGGACTTTTAGAAAGAATGACGAAATGCAACGCGAAAGTGGAAGAGTCTTAGGCCAAGGGCCAGGGATGGCCAAGACCCGCGATGAATAAAAATGTTAAATTACTCTAAAAGGGGTTTACAGTAAGTTAAAAATTACTACAATATGCTTAAGATCGATATAACAACCTATTAACAGACTAGTACACGGTTCGAATGCTGGTGAGTGCAAATAGCAATAAATTAAGAGAGGTAGGGCCCATCAAAGCAGCCCATCTGAGGAAGTACCTCATAGAAAACCACAGTAAAATAATAACAGGGCTTTTGTGTTCCTGCGTGCGAGTGAGGTCACCAGTAAGCTCCTTAGGAGATGCTGTGCAGCAGAGGTAGCATCGCCCGAGTAATACTTCAAGTATTACAAGCGTTTATAGGCTACGGTAACCGCTTAACATCAGGGCCGTATGCTTGTACTTGCCTCTTGACGCTGTAAAAAAAAATGAATTATCGGATATAGATTTGCAATTATCACAGTTGTTCGGCGGTGAAGGAAGACAAACAAATAAAAAGATGAATTTGTCATTAGTAGCATGTTATTCTAACGACTAACATATACAGTGCTTGAAGATGCCTCGTGGAGAAACGAATCACGAGTCCCAGAGATGATCACAGCAGCCATGGCAGAGACGACCGAAGCAGACAGGCAGCGACGGCATGCATCTATTAACGGTGGTGTGCGTGGGGTGCCGGCCGGCACTAGTTCGCACGAACTAATATGTGGCGGAAGCACACAAAAAAATTTAGATAAATTGCCTGCAAATTTGACTTTCGTAAAATAACGCCTGAATATATTAACTAAAATATCGTACCTGTATATTGACAATTTTTCCAAACTTGCAGAAGTGATTGTTCAGATGCGTAATGTCGTTCATGCCTCGGGGCACTTTCTTCACTTCCAACGAGCAGTTCCCTGCGTGCGCCGGTAGGGGGGGACGTGGGCCACCTATCAAAAATAAAATGCATCTATATAAGGGAGAAAAGGAAACCAGAACCAATATAAGGATTACGGCTGATGATGAAATGTTGGAATAAGTGGATTGTATATATATTGAATGCGCTTTCAGCAGTGAATCACAAGAGCTATGAATGTTAAAGAAGAGAGTGAGGTGTGTAAGAATCGAGCCATATCACGATCTGTTCTCTCGGCCTACCATATAGGATTTCACGTAAAGTTATAGATAGATAGATTTTTTTGAGACAAAATGAAAGCAAAACTTAAATTTGTACACCAAAATATTGAAGGCTTTCCTGGCTGTGAAAATGTAGTACAATTTATTATGGAAAAATATAACATTGATAGTTTGTTTGACTGAGCATTGGTTAAAAAAAAGTAAAATGACATTTAGTGTTAGTAATTATAAAATAGTATAATAATATTAGTAATTATATAATATTCTCTCTGCCTACCCCGCAAGAGACTTGGCGTGAAGATATACATACATACATAAAATAGTCATTTGCTTTAATAGAGGTAGATCAATGATTGTGTTAAAAAATTACCAAAAAGCCAAAGAACGTTTGGATATTGTTAGGCTCTCTATTGAGTGCACTATCTAGGTGTTTTGTGCTGAATTAGAATATTATATAATTATTTATTTGTGTATATAGACCTCCTAGTGGCAATTATTTGCTATTTGAGCAAGTAATGGAGGATATTTTAAGAAAACACAAAAGACATAATCGCATGTGGTGATTTCAACATTGATATATTAGTAGAAACACAAGCAAGTATTAGATTTTAAAATTTATTTAAATCCTTTGATCTAGAAAATCTATTTGTTTATCGTGTTTCTTGGAATTACAGTAGACTCCAAATTACAATGGGCCCCCCACATAAATAAATTTGCCGGTAAGCTCAGCTTGCTGCATATGCAGTTAGGAGAACCAGGCAATTGACGGATGTGGCTACTGCACGCTTAGACTATTTCAGCTACTTTCACAGCATTATGTCGTATGCTGTTGTGGGGAACGGCGGCTGACATTGAGACAATTTTTATATTGCGAAAAAGAGCTATTCGCTCTATTTATAACATGGGGTCGAGAGAATCCCTCAAGGAACTGTTCAAAGAAATAAATATCCTCACTGTTACTTCTCAATATATTTAAGAAAACATAATGTATGCCCGTAAAAATTAAAAGTCGTTTTCGAACTTTAGCGAAAAACTCAGAAGTAGAAATAAGTAGTGCATGCTGGTACATCGGCTTCCTAGGACTGGTAGATTTTTTCTTGTAAATTGTATTCGACTTTACAATAAGTTGCCTGAAACAGTTCAGTCCTTTCCTGACAATATATTCAAAAAGGACATTAAAAATACTCTCTGTAAAAGGGCTTATTACATAATTGATGAATATGTAACTGACAAAGATTGTATGGAAATAATTCAGCACAGACTACCTGTCCTTAATAATCTTTAATTTTACCATTTGATATCATTATTGTACCAATATGCTTATGTGAATTGTTTTTGTAATATCTAATTGTCAATTTGTTGCTCGTCAAAATGTACTCGTATCTCCATGTCAAATTTCGAATCTTACCTGTTCTGTTGTAGTCGAAGTTCTTCTTGTTTGGTGGCGGGTGTCTTGGGGGCGGGGCGTGAGGCGGAGGCGGTGCCACGTGCCGCACCCTGCTGGCAAACGAACGGTTACCAACGTTAAAATGTTACTACGGTACACTATACTACGAAATCGAATCCGAAATCAAAAATAACATCTATCCCCAATATTTCAGTAGGTAGACCACGGATTTTTTCTCACAAGTTCAGTTGAAAATAAGGCAAGATACAAATGGGACATTATAAAAATAATTGCGTTATTTTGATTCAATTGAAAATGAATAACTAAGCGAAAAAGAATATATTCATATTCGTTCACAGTCACTGTCATCCATATGCGTATTCAGCGCCTATGGATGACAGTTACATACAGGAAACACCATATTCGAAACGGATTCGAAAAAAAATCAGACAAAATGTATCACAATGCCTTGAAAAACCACATTCGTATCGAAATAGACAAGTTATCTGTCAAAATATATAGTGAGTCAAAACTTTTTGAATCCGTCTCGAATATGGCTTTCCGAATTAATCTCGATACCCCACTGGTCTACTGAACTATTAGGAATAGAACTTAGTTGAATGATTTACGAGAAATCGAGGAATAATGTAATAAACGAATATACATTTGTGACATAGCTGTTGTTACAAACTGCTATGTCACAGGTGTATGAACGAGAGAAATTTTAAAGGCAACTGCAACTGACTATAGGCAAAAAACCATTGACTTTTTTTTATATCGGATTCAATAGACTAGTTTAAATGCGTTGCGAAAGAGAATACAACAAAAAACTACATTAATATAAAGCATAATTAAATAAGCCCCAGAAACCGGCGAGCGTGCGAGTGAGGTGTGCAAGAACCGCTTCTTATGGCGCTCGATTCTCTCTATCTAATAACCCCACAACGGACCTGGCTTGAAGATATACATACATAGAATATTAATTAAAATGCATTAATAAAATACATTAAAACTAAGCTTTTAAATAAAAACACTAACGCGTATTAAAAACCAGTTGAGAATGCGCAAGCTTGCATTGCCAGAGGAACACCTGGCTCGTCAATTATATAACAATTCAATTTTTTTTTTAAATTGGCGGCCATTTTGACCATGTTCCTAAAGAGATAAGAACGGTGTTCCTGAACATTCCCATTCTACTTTTTTATGCTGAATCTGAATCTGAAGCCAAAATTCGAATATTCGAAAAAAAAGCGTCACGACAAACACAGGCAAACGCACAGACAAACATATAGATTTCATATAGGAACGAATTTCCTGAAAACTAACGTTTATTAAAAAAAAATCATAAATAAAGCTTAAGATTGTGCAAGATTATTCCAGTGGGAAAATATTCAGACCCATTCAGTCATCCGAACCAGTGTCTACCGATCTACTGGGTATACAGCGCTTAGTTGATTGAATGACTTACGGGAAATATTATACTACTACAATAACTTCACGTCAAATCCCTTGCGGGGTAGGCAGAGAATCGAGCGGCACGTTACTCGATCCTTATACACCTCAGTCACTTCTTTAGCGTTCATTGCTCTTTTCATGCACGCTCGCCGGTTTCTTGGGCTCCTGACATCACCTTCTGATAGAACACGACCAATTTGATCATGGTAAGTAAGTCTTGGCCTTCTAACTACGGGAAATATGTTACTAAAGTGAATACAACTAACAACAAGCATAATGTTAATATGCGATATAACAGTAACTATACTCCATTCCAATTACATACGAAAACTATAATATAATATAAAAAAAATATAATTAATTTAGTTTACTACAATAAATACAAATATATTTTTTGAATTTAAAAATGTCTCTAAAATCTAATTCTAAATTCAAATAGGGATTGTTCTTGTGTGTGTTTATATAGAGTCGTTAGGGGACTTAGTAATTAAAATGAAGTTTAAGTCGTTATAACACTCTGTACATAGATGACTATCAGTATCGAGTTATCAAATAGGAGTGTACAATACCTGGGTATTGGGATGAGTTCTCTTGGCGGATGGTGTTGGTGAGGATGTAGGTACGGAGGGAAACCAGCGCTCGCAGACCAAATGTCAGGCGTCAGGGGGTTGTATTCTGGGAACAAATATATTAGAAATATATCAATAAAAAGAAATATTGCTCGTTATCCATTTTTTTTATTATACTACTCTGTGTAAAAAGTATCGGGAATATGTCAATAAAAAGACCCGCGTAAAAGAGGTCGTTCTAATTTTTTTACTGCATGTTGGTAGCACTGTACTGATTTAGCGCGCAAAATTTGAGCGGGATCTGTCATTTAATTTGTTTTAAACTACACTTTTTGTTGGTCATAGTTTTGAGTCCTCGGCGATTTTTACAATGGAAAATATTGTTGAACAAAGAGTGTGCCTTAAATTTTGTGTTTCAAATGATATTTCATGTGGTGAATCACTAAAAATGTTGCGAAATACCTACGGCGAATCGTGTATATCGAAAACAAGGGCTTATGAATGGTATAAGGCTTTTAAAGAAGGCCGAGAAGTAGTAGTAGACTTGCCTCGTTCTGGTAGACCTTCAACCGCTACGACCAGAGAAAACATCGACAGAATCAAGAAGCTAGTGCTCGAAAATCGACGTATGAGTCTGAGAGAGTTGGCTAGTGAGGTGAACATATCTTTTAAGTCCGTCCACAACATTCTCATTGACATTTTAGGCATGAAACGCGTCGCCGCTCGACTAGTTCCAAAAGAGCTCAATTTTGTTCAAAAAGCGCAGCGAAAGCATGTCGCTGAAGACATGGTTTCCCGAGCTTCTACGGATCCGACCTTTATGAAACGTATAATAACTGGCGACGAGACATGGGTTTATGAGTACGACATGCAAACAAGCCAACAGTCTTCAGAATGGCGTCTCGAAAACGAGCCGAAACCCAAAAAACCGCGGCAAAGTCGCTCCAAAATCAAGGTGATGCTGACAGTTTTTTTTGACTACCGTGGTGTGGTTCACTCCGAATTCCTTCCAGAGGGAGAAACAGTGAATAAAGAATATTATTTAGGCGTCATGAAGCGTTTGCGTGAGAGTATCCGCCGAAAACGTCCAGATTTGTGGCAACACAACTCATGGATGCTGCACCATGATAATGCACCATCACACACAGCCATTATAGTGAAAGAGTTTTTAGCGAAAAATTCAACAAAAGTTCTCGACCAAGCACCGTATTCACCTGATATGGCTCCGTCTGACTTTTTTTTATTTCCCAAGTTAAAATTACCACTTCGAGGAAAACGTTTTGAGTCGATAGAAGCCATAAAAGAAAATTCGCTGAATGAGCTAAAGGCCATACCGCAAATAGCCTATGAAAAATGTATGGAAGACTGGGTGAAGCGGTGGAGATGTTGTATTGCAAGCGATGGGGCCTACTTTGAAGGCGATAAAATAAATTTAGATGAATAATTTGTATTTTTTGTTTTATTGACAAATTCCCGATACTTAGTACACAGAATGTACACCCACCTGATGTAAAGAAGTTACCGCAGCCTATTAACGCTTGTAATGTATTAAGAATCATTCGCGCGATGCCTCCTTTGCTGCTTACACAGCAACTCCTTGGGAGCTTACTGGTGACTTCACTCACACGCAGGAACAGAACAACTCTGTGGGGAGTTGTTATTTGGCTGCGGTTTTCTGTAAGGTGGAGGTACTTCCCCAGACTGTTTTGATGTGCCCTACCTCTCTTAAATTTTTCATCATTGTTCACGCCATCCGCATAGTACCGGTGTTTGCACGAGTGAACAAGGAGGGAGAGACGGCCGTACCACCACGTTAGCTAGCGCGCGCTTCACTCGATAAAACACATTCGCGTAGCGATTGTCTCATTACATTGATTATTTCGCATATTAATTATTTTTGACGAGCTCGGTGGCTCAGTCGTGAATGTCGCGACTTTGACACCAACGCTCGTGGGTTCGATTCCCACACAGGACAAACATTTGCATGAACATGTCTGTTTGTCTTGGTCTGGCTATTTTCTATGTATAATAAGTATGTATTTACAAAAAAAAATATTTACGTATGTTTATCAGTTGTCTAGTACCCATAACACAAGCTTCGCTTACTTTGGGGCTAGGTGGCGCTGTGTAATTTGTCCGACAATATTTATTTATTTATTTACAAAATTCGGGTGTGGTTGAATTGTCGCAAGTAGTTGCGATGTGGTTACGTAGCGTGCACACAGAGACAGTTCACTCCGGCTTTCGTAGAGGAAACGCAGTGGTCGTTGCATCGACGCAACTTTGCGTCTGCGATGTGGCCGGCCGCTAGTTTGCGGTGTCGCTGGTGGTTGCGACGTGGCTGCGATATGGTCGGTTTCACCCACGCGGTCGATAATAACGTCAAAATGTGATATCGTGTGAATTCTACTATTTATTTTCATACAAATTAGCGCCCGCCCACGTGTTGGGTTGTGGTGTGGTAGTGGTACGTGTGAAACAAGCCTTACACACACACACACACACAGAACATTCTTTTATTCTTCAAAATCATTATCTGCGTCTTTAATTTTCAGAGCCCCGGTGGCGCAGTAGTTTGCAATGGCTATTTTAAAACCAAATAGTCGTGGAGACCCGACGGCAGTTCATGCAAAAATCAGCATCTTCGCAAAATCCTTACGCTTAGGTAGCGGATCCCGCCAAACTTAATGGATTAGAAAACGGCATAAAGCTAAGAAGAAGGTCGACTCACCGGGGACAGGCGGCGGCACGGCCAGCACGCGGGACAGAGCTGCGTCTTCCAACACCACTGGATCGCTGCCGTGATCCCACTGGCACAGATCGCCGCGCATGCAATAACCTTTCTCTGGAACAACAAAATATTTATATATATAAAACCAAAATTTACACCTTTTAAGATTAAATCTTGTATTTTTGTACTTGTATTTTTATTTGTTCAATTTGATAAATTTTATCAAATTGAACAAATAAAAATACAAGTAATTTTGTAATTAGCTTAATCTGCTCGTATTGGACTTCAATAACATCGTTTGAGTAAAGCAACGTCGACTGCAGCCAGTCTATGGATGGGTTTGTCTATATCGAGCTTCTCCGTAGCGAAGGCACGTTAAGCCGTCGGTAGCCGCTGTTGTCGATAGATGACAGTGGATAAGGAAAGTCAGTGGTCTGCAGGTGGCTTAATGACACAGGTCTCGGTCATTCCGCAATCGAGAAGCGTGGTGGAGTATGTTCTAAAGCTCTTCGGTTGAATGGAGTCCGTATCACAGGTGTGGGATTAAATGAGTATACTAAATTCTTTCGGTATTTCTTCTTTGCTTCGCTCATTTTCCAGATGGTGGTGGATTAAAGAAAGAAAAATGAAATTATTAGAAATAAATAAGACAGCGGCTCTTATTATGACTTATTATGACGGTCCTTACACATCTCACTCGCTTCTTTAACATTCATAGCTCTTCTTCTCATGCGCACTCGTCGGTTTCTAGGGCTCCTTCTGATAAAACACGGTCAATTTGGCCATGGTAGGTGAGTCTTGGCCTTCCTCATCCTTCTACTTTCGCGTTGTATATCTGTTTCGTTATTCTGTATTCCTGCATTTCTACATGTATGAGCAACGGAGCATGCCTTTTCTTATCTTAACACCGACACTATCTTTCAGACCAACTCTCTTAAATCATAATTGCGAACGCGGTCAGCAAGCGTTATACCACAAATTTTACGCAACGCTCGCATCACAACCGCCTTTATTTTACTTTCATGCTCTCTCTGCCATACATGTTTTATAACCAAGAATGTATATTTTATATGATAAAGATATGCATTAAATCAAATGAAACTGCGGATTTGGTTGGAGTGAGAGTTGACCATAGACTTAGTTGTAGAGTTTTCCATAGACAATGCTGTAAATGCACAAGGAACTCACCGTCGTAGTCTCGGCAGCGTCGTTTGTAAGCGTCATTGAGCTCCAGTCTTGTTTCCTTCACCGGAGATACGGAACCGCGGGACCGGTCGCGGGATCTGTCTCGAGACCTACACAAAAGAAAACGATTTGTTTTATATATAACGTCGAGAGGCATACAAGCATACGATCCACCTGATGTAAAGCGGTTACCCTAGCCAATGAATGCTAGCAATATATTCCCCCCTTTGTAAAAAACAAAAAATTAACAACGACATTATAAAATAATGAAAAATTATATATTAAACATTGTCGACTGCCGCTTTTTTGATCCGCTTTTCCGTCCAACGTCCATACCAGGAGAAAAACAATCGGCCCAGGAGTAATACGATGGCCGCGATGCAGATGTAAATTATTGCTCCGAGGTAGTATCTAAGCTCGCGGATTTCCTCCATCAGCGCCCCATGATGTGCCTCCTGTTGGGTACGGTCCTCCGCCGTACTCTTGAGGTTCTGGACCATATTAATCTGCTCGTTCTGGTGGCTGGCGGTTGATCCCATTATGCTGAATGTTCTGGTATGTGGTTGGACGAATAATGTATGGTTGCATCTGATTGCTCACTTTTATATTTGAAATCTTACTAGTGGTCATGAGAGTCATCCTGAACGTGTGATTTTTGCTTTTTGTCTGTCTATAATTTCTTCCTGATTAAAATCACGTTCACATGCTTCTTTCGGATCGTTGATTAAGAAAGCCTGGCTTGAGACGATCTACTGCTACTGTAACTTGTTTATCGTCACGTAGTATAGTAAAAACCTCATTATTTCGTCTGATAACTAAATATGGTCCATCGGATGGAGGGGTTAAACTGGGACGTAGTCCATCACATCGCAGGAATACATGAGAACAATCTTTTAGTCGTGGGTGGACGAAGGTATTCCTGTTCGTGCTTTCTCGTTTTGGAATGGACGATACCCGTTTGATATTTTCTCTTATTTCTTCTACAAATTCAGAGTAAGTTATCTTAGGCTCATTTTTAAAGAAACTTGCAGGTAACTTGATAGTCGTCCCGTAAACGAGCTCTGCGGCGCAACATCCAGTATCTTGACGATAACTGGAGCGAAGACCGAAAAGGACTGAGGGTAATTCCTTGTATTAGTTCTTGCTACCAGAGCGGTTTTCATTGTTCTGTGCAGTCTCTCGACCTTTGAATTACTTTGAGGGTGATAGGGAGAAGTACGTAGTTTCTCTATTCCCATTAACTTAGCGAGTTCTCTGAAAATCTCAGATTCGAACTGTTTCCCTTGTTCAGAAGTCAGATAATCCATACATCCGAACCTACAGATCCATCCA
Source organism: Pyralis farinalis (assembly GCA_947507595.1). NCBI lineage: Eukaryota > Metazoa > Arthropoda > Insecta > Lepidoptera > Pyralidae > Pyralis > Pyralis farinalis. The sequence continues at coordinate 9,805,871 of OX382263.1, forward strand.
TGGTAAGTTCTAGCAACTGTCTCTGCTGTGATATTAGAAACAGGAAAAGCTTCAGGCCAAGGTGTACAACGATCGATCATAGTAATTAAATATTGCTTATTCTGTGACGTCGGTAATTTACCAACAATATCAATATGCACGTGAGAAAATCGCTTTGAAGGCATATATTTTCCAAGTGGCGAAACTGTGTGCCTGTGATCGTTGACATTGTAAACATGACTCACTGCATTTGTTTATATCCATATTGATTTTTGTCCAGATATATTTTTTTGCGATCAATTTCCTTGTACCCTTATCCAGAGTAGCTCAGATTATGATAACTGTCAAAAATCTTCTTCCTGAATTGTTGCGGTAAATACGGACGTGCACTTCCCGTCGATACGTCGCAATATATTTTGTTGTTCGAATTTGATGTCCGTACGAGTGAGATACGTAGCGATTTATTTTTCTGCAGTTGTTGTAGTTCCGGATCCTTTTCAAGCGCTTCTCTTAAATCTGAAAAATCGATGACATGTGGGAGTCAAATCGTCTCCACTACTCTTGATAAGGCATCTGCGACGTTTTTATCCCCGTTTATATGACGTACTAGCTGCTGCCCGCGGCTCCACCCGCGTGGAGTCAAATAACGTAGCCTATGTGTTAATCCAGATCATAATCTATCGACATGCCAAATTTCATTCAAATCCATTCAGCCGTTTAAGCGTGAAAAAGCAACAAACATCCATACATACAAACTTTCGCATTTATAATATTAGTAGGATGTCTGTGCAAAATTATGATATGTAGTCTAAATACCGTATTCTTCTTGGGGTATCATCTATGCCCGGCTTTTTGTCGAAGGCATACATTAATGGCTTATGATCCGTGTAGATTATAAAACTGCGTCCTTCCGCGTCTTTCTACGACTGCGACTAATTAGTCGCCGTAAATGTTTAACGGCCATATATATTCTCAGTAGTTCTCTATCATAGGTAGAAGTATTTCGTTTGCGCCTCGGAAAATGTCTTGGAAAAACAAGCAATAGATTCCCAATTATGATTAACCTTCTGCTGTAGTACACGCCTGCACACCTTAAACTAGCATCTGTCATTAATGCAATCTGCACGTTAGAAATGGGAAAAGCGACGGTAGTCGCGTTGCGCAGGTCCTGTTGGCATTGTTGAAAAGCTTGTTCTGCTTTGGCATTCCATTTGATTGGCGTATTGTCATTCTTTTTTGACTTTCTTAAAAACACGTTAAGTGGAGCTTGGTGTCAGGCAGCATGAGCTATTAAATGTCTGTAAAAATTGACCATACCGAGAAAACGGCGTAATTTCTTAACCGTCTCGGGTTTTGGGTAATCGATAATGGCTTGCGTTTTTCTTGTGTCGGTTTCATTCCCCGGCTCGTTATATGATAACCTAGAAAATCTAACTGCTTTTTGACAAATTCGCATTTGCTCAAATTGATTGTCATTCCATTTTCGCTCAATCGCTTAAATACTATATCCACATGCTTCAGATTTTCCTCCTTGCTGCCGGAAGCTAATAATATATCATCTACGAATATAAATACAAAGTCCAAATCCCGAAATATTGAATCCATGAATCTTTGAAAAGTTTTTCCAGCGTTACGCAATCCGAAAGGCATTTTAGGAAACTGAAAAAGTCCAAAAGGAGTGATGATAGCGGTTTTCTCTGTTTCTTTGACAGATATACAATAATAAGCCTATTTTATATATCAATTTTGCTGAATATGTTTTTCCCGCTAGTGATATATGAGAAATCTAACAATCTTGGAAGCGGATATCTATCTGGGACTGTGATTTTGTTTAAGGCTCGATAATCGCCACAAGGTCTCCACTCGCCATTTTTCTTTTTTACCATATGTAATGGGCTGGCCCATGGACTGCTAGAAGGCTAGCAAATTCCCATGACCATCATTTCTTGGAACTCTTTTTTAGCAGCTTTAATTTGTCTAGCGGAAATAGGCGAGCGCGGGCACATACTGGTGGTCCTTATGTGATTATGTGATGCTGAACATTGTGCTTAACAGGCGTTTCTAATGTCATTGGCCTTGTGATACTTTCATATTTTTCCAACAGCTGTCTTACGGAATCGTTACGTCCACCATCAATGGAGCGAATACAAGGAAAATTTATTTAGGTTAAGTTTGCAGGCGTCTTCAGCTCTGTAATCTTGTTCACTAATCTCCTTTCTGATATATCCACCAATAAACGATAATGCTCCAAAAAATCAGCTCCTAAAATTGGCATTTTAACATCCGCAACGGTGAATGTCCATTTGAAGGATCGTCGTAGGCCCAAATCTAACGTCAATGTTTTTTCACCGTAAGCATCGATGACTGTCCCGTTGGCTGCATATAACTTACAATCATTCGCCTTTTCTTTGCTGCTCGATGGTTTCTGAATTGTGCTAACATTCGCGACCGTATCCACCAAAAACTTATAACCACTGTTTGAGTCGGTAATAATCAGGCGTTTGGAGGGCTGTATAGCACAGAGTTCCGCCTCATTCTGTGCTAATCCTAGTTTTCCAACTGCTGTTCCTTATTCTTCCGTGCACAAGGTTTGATACATGTACGTGATTTTTCTTTAAATCGCCGAAGATAATAACATAGCTTTGATTGCGATTGCGATCGCGTTCGCAAGCTTGACCTAGATCGGCTGTATCGCTGATGCCTGAAATTGTCGCGTCGGTTAAACCTCCGTTCGTTACGAAGTGCCGCGACTTCTAATTGAAGTGACGCAATCTGTGACGTCAAATGCGTCATCATATTGATATCAGCAGTATAAGTTGCTTGAGTGTTTTTATTGTATTGCATATTTTCGTTGATGCGATCGGCCATCTCACTCAATTTATCCAGAGATGATTGCTCCGTAACGGCTAATACCGTGGTAACTGAGGGAGGAAGTTGTCTCGTCCATAGCAGTCCAATTGTGTTATCGTTGATCTTTCCGTTTCCTGCTTCCCTCATTCTCCTTAATAATTGCGAAGGCTTCTGATCTCCCAGGGCCATTTCCGCGAGTAATTTGTGGAAACGCCGATGCTCGCTCTCTTCATAGCAGTTGATTAGCCGATCCCTGATTGCAATATATTTATTATCTGCCGGAGGATTCGTCAAGATGTCGCTAATCTGATGAATTACATCTTTTGGTAACTTGGATACCACTGCGTTAAATTTGTAGTCATCTCCCTGTTTTTGTGGCGCGATAATGGCGTCGAACTGTGAGAACCACAAACGCGGTGAATCCTTCCAGAATTCTGGTTCGCCTCTGGTTTTCCATCACCGAGCAAGTGATGATAATTACAAATATGTACATCAATTCGAAAACATGAATTTAGTGGTACATGACTCAAACCGGAGACTGTTGGTCAATAGGTCGTTTCCTTGCACTGCTGTGAGTGAGATCTGAGAATCTTGTGCATACAGGTAACTAGTGCGAAGAAATCAAACGAATTGATATTAACAAAAAGCGCAAAGGTAGTGGTGATAGTACACCACCCTGCAGTAGGCCGACGGTTCTGTCACATCACACGGAATTACAGTGATCACTCTCAACACGTTGCCATCACCCGAAAACTCTTAACTCTGTTTACATAAGTGTTTGGTTAACAAACACTTTTGGACGTATGGGACAGGCCCACCACTGTGTCTCCTGTGTAGTCAGAATTAACAGCGGCGACCACCAAAAAGGTAATGAACAGTGAAGTCCATTGCCGTCCCGGGGTTAAACTACAGCTGCCTTGGAACTCACAACGAATTTAATCAGAAGAAATTTGTAAGAGTAGGAAGTTTTGGACGTATGTAAACAAATTTTAGATTTATTAGATGTTCTTTCGTTAAGCTCTAGAAAAGAAGAACCGCAAGGATAGCTAGAAAACAAGAACAACCGCATTGTCTGTGCAGAATATTTTTAAGACGTCTGGGAGAAGTTAACGCGGCAATCATCTTCCTCACAACCTAGGTAACTTGCGGCCTCCATAACGGATTCGAAAGGTAAGCCCAAAATATTTTACGGTCCCACGGAAAGGAATGCAGTTATCATCAAATACAAGCGACGGGATGTGAAAGACGTCTAGAAGGAAATGTTGGATGATCTTTTAACACTGAGATTCACTTTTAGTTTCAAACGCTTACTCCGTATCAAGATTAGATTTGCAATATATAATATCTTTAGCACATTTAGAATGGCAATATATAATATCTTTAGCACATAATTGATAGTACGAAGAAATGACGCGAGTTATTCAATTAGTCAAAAGTATAGATACAGTGGTGACAGTATACCACCCTGCGGTACGCCGACCGTTGTATTACACCATGTGGAATGAATTGATTAATATTGAGACGTTGTCATCACCCTTACATGTATTTATCAAATCCACCAACACATTCTTGAAAATATGTTAAAAGAAAAGATTTATCGCAATATTTCGTAATTGAGACTTAAAAGCTTTGCTAAAGTCGAGTAAGGTTAAAACTGTGAATCTGTAATGGAACACCATGGTACATAATCAGAAATCTTAAGCATAAAAAGGAGGAGGTTAATACAGATCTGTGTTAAATTCAATAGTAAACATACTGGACATCAGCCTTACTGGAAGGGATTACGAAGATTATTTGAAATAAAAAACTGTTGGCAATGAACTAATCCCTGCACTTTAGACTGAGAGTCCTCGTGGTGAAGATGTTGGTAAATAGAAAACAGACTATGGTTATGTCACGTAACTCACCGGTCTCGATCCCTGGACCTTGACACGCGGTCCCTGTGTTCTCTATCCCGGGACATTCTGTCCCGCTCCATCTCGCGAGGCACGCGCAATCTGTCCCTCTCGCGTTCATGATCTCTATCGCGAACGGGAACTGGTGATCTCGATCTGGTAAGAAAAATGTAAAAATTTAGTATACATTACATAGCATTTTCTCTTGTTATCTATCAAGTACCGTAATCCGTCCAAACTTTGGCATCCACCCTATTGGCATCCTTACATTTATAAACAAATAATAAGATGCCAAAACTTTGGATAGAAAGTGACAATACTTAGGTTTTAGCATGGGTATACCTTAAATATTTTTATTATATTAACCAAGTAATAAAACTGAAAATAAAGTATTGAAAAAAAGTTTCAACATTTGGGGAACATCCACCAGCAGAGTTCTGGTGGATTTTCTCCAAATGTGGATAAGTCAACTTTTTTTACAATTAATTTGTAACCCAATGAAATATTAGTTGCACAATGACATTAAATGTCTCACGAAATTTTCGACAGACGTCGGTATGGTATGGTAATAATGTTTGTGCGTGACATTTGATTTCTGTAATACATTCCAAGCAATATGGCTGCTCCTATGTGAACGACTTGTTTTAATTTGAATTCAATAATAATTCACCATCCCCCCGAGCAATACAAACGCCCAACATTCTTTATAAGTAATTTTAATGGTATTAGATTACATTTGACATTGAATATTTCTAATTATACCAAGATTACTTCTTAAAGTGTCAATAATTGGATGGATTACCCTATATAAAAATTTATTTATTTATTCATTGCATTACATTATGTCATTCACAACTTTAGGATCATATAACAGTGTCAATACACATAATGCACCTTGGTAGGTATAGCAAGTGATAGAGAGAGAGGCAGACATTAAATTTATAGCTAGCTATAGTTACTTGGTCGAAAAGGCTTGGGTCAATACAATCTTTTGATTCACTAACCATATTTCGTTCATGTATTCGTCTATGGCATAATATGTTTTGTCAATTAAAAGTCGTCTTAAGGTTTCAATAAATTTCAATTCATTTGTTTCGTTTTTTATGGTCGCCGGTAATATAGTGTAGATTTTTATGGACATTGAATAGGGCCCAATGCTATGTAACGTCAATTATGATGGAACCTGGAGTAGCTTATTTCTGTTACATAAAGCATGTCGGTGAGGAATATCGCAGGCTCTGGAATAAAAACCCGGGCGTTTTCTCACAAATTTACACAATTCCAATATGTACATGCACGAGAGTGTCAAAATCTTGAGTTTTTTAAATTGTGGTTTACAGGTTTCATCTTGTTCTATATTTGCCAATATCCTAACGCATTTTTTTTGTTAAACGAACGAAACGAAAAATTAAAAGCCGGAACCCACGGAGGCGGGAAAACTTGTTATGTAAGATTCAAATCAAATCATTTATTATTTGTGAACATGGGTAGAACACGGTTGTTTTACATATAGTAATGACCATATTCTGCCTTTCGGCTAGCAAGTACTAGCGCTACTGCGCAGGTACATTCAACAAGAAAAATGGATTGAGTTGTCAACTACAACGAGATTATGTAAATAAATACCCAGTATCTTAAAGGAAACCATCTATATTAAACAGCAGCGTGCAGTCCATATAGACAAAAAGACATTGCCTACCCTATCAATTTGATAAATACCATCCGATGTTTGTTAATTCTTAAACATAGTTTTTAACTAATATTTCGTATCAAAAACAGCTCCATCTATCGGTATCGATGCAAGTTATTAAAATAGATTCATTACATCACCCGACCCGCTACATCGATGTGCTACACTAGCGCCGCAGCTTAACGGTAGAGACACAAACTATTTCTGTCTAAATTTACATAAGTGTGCCGCGTTGTTAATACTTTAGTGTAGTGTGCATTCATGTAAATACTCGTACATTGCCCACAATAACACACACAATCGCATAGTTTAGAGTGTTTAGAGACATTGTCTTTTCAACCGAAGGATGACGTACATTACCAAGTGTCGCGAACATTGCTACGTAAATATTTTAAAGAGTATGTTTGCTCCATATAATTAGAGTGAAAAAACTGCCATTTCATTTTTTCGTATAAAATTGATGTTCAATTTTATTTTGTTTGGGACGCCATTGTTTGTTTATTCAAGTTGTTCGTGTGGTGTTGTGTAGTGAAAATAAAAAATGATGCGTTTTCAAAACTATCTTTCGGTGAAAAAAAAATCGGCCAAGTGCGAGTCGGACTCGCGCACGAAGGGTTCCGTACCATTATCTATAAAAACAGCAAAAAAAATCACGTTTGTTGTATGGAAGCCCCCTTAAATATTTATTTTATTCTATTTTTTAGTATTTGTTGTTATAGCGGCAACAGAAATACATCATCTGTGAAAATTTCAACTGTCTAACTATCACGGTTCAAGAGATACAGCCTGGTGACAGACGGACGGACGGACGGACGGACGGACGGACGGACGGACGGACGGACGGACGGACGGACGGACGGACGGACGGACGGACGGACGGACAGCGGAGCCTCAGCAATAGGGTTCCGTTTTACCCTTTGGGTACGGAACCCTAAAAAACAAGTGATTGAAAAAGGCCGCTGTACACCGGATTAGAAATTAATACAAACTAAAGACAAAGTTAATCGTAAGTTTAAGGCAAAACCGAAACGCCGCTTCGAATATCTGCAAATTGATATGCATATAAAATCAATCAATCTATAGATATTTGAGGTGGCTAACCAATCACACACATCATTATTTCCACAAGACTGGGTAACCAAAATCAACATGCTGTATTTTTTGATAAGTTAATAGCTTTAAAAAAAAATTCTGCCTACCCTGTCAAAAATCTCTGTGCACGCCACTGATATTAAAAGAGACGAGAATAAATACAAAATTGTTTTGGTATACACTGATATGCTATATATAGTACAGACCTGTATGTCTATACTATTTTATGTAATAAAGCTGAATTTAGTTGTTGGTTTGGACTGTTTTACTAATCACATATAAAAATCGAAACTAAAAACTTATTATAGCCTGTGAATTTAATATTTTAAATGCGTAATAATTCTAAGACTTAAGTATTTATTTTTCTGCTATTTTCAAGGGTCTACTTGTGTGCTGGATATCCTGGCTGCAGCATCAAACCAAGAATTCCTTAATTTGGCATAGTATGTAGCATACATGAGTGTTTCGAATTTTAGGTCACACATATGTTTGAAAGTAAAATAAATAACCTATTTACGTCTAAGATCCCTACCGCAGCTAACAAAAGAACTGATGACCTTGAAACGGCTGAACCGATTTTGATAAAACGTGTCTAAGAACCAGCGCTAGAAAACCCGATTTCAAATTTTAATAAATCGGTTCACCCGTTGTAAGAGCTACGGTACCACAGACATACACACACATAGCGGTCAAACTTATAACACCCCTCTTTTTAGCGTCGGTGGTTAAAAAGGTACGGTTTTATCCTAGTACAGGTTTTTATAAATGTAATAGGATAAGGCCTGTATTTATGTTAAAACACTTATATATTATTAAAATATCATTTGAATTACGTTTTTACTTAGGCTAAATGTAGTAATGTAGACGATTACACTTATTTAGAGAACATTTTAGGTTAATTAAGAGTAAAAAGAAGTAGAAAAGGTAAGAACGTTTTTACAGGCAATTTGATCTAAACTACTTTGTGTGCTTACGTACCTATTAGCGGGTGACAGCCGGCACTAGTCCGTATGAACTAAAAGGTAACGGAAGCGCACAAAGTAAATACAACTTTCTCAAAATAACGCATGAATATATTAACTAAGAGCGTCTTTGTACACTCAGCCATCAAACAAGCATACGGATCACCTGATGGGAAGCGATTACCGTAACCTGAAAACGCTTGAAACAACCGTTGCTGGTTTGGTGACGACACTCACTTGCACAGAACATAACTATTTTTGACTGTGTTTTTATCACAAGGTGGCGGGCAACTGTTCCAACATCAGATGCAAGCGAGATACTGGCCTATGTGTCTTTAGTAGAGATGCGCCGTGTACTCTGTTATTACTCGGTACTTTATATACTTGGTACGTTTCATAGTACTCGTACTCGGCCGAGCAACTAGTTTTAAATAAAGAGTACTCGGTTACTGTAATTTATGGTTAAAATATTGTTTTAACCTTTGGGAATTCAATATATAAATATATTTTAAATAATTAACATTTGAATCATATAAAAAACCGGCCAGGTGCGAGTCGGACTCGCGCACGAAGGATTCCGTACTATTTTTTCATTATCTATAAAAACGGCAAAAAAATCACGTTTGTTGTATGGGGAGCCCCTTAAATACAGCGGAATGTCAGTAATAGGGTCCGTTTTACTCTTTGGGATACCTAAAAAATTAAATGGTATGAATTCTATAAATTAATATTGACAATTTTACAAAAGCAATTTATGATATAATAACACTAAGCACTCTCACGACGGCTGGGAATTCATCCTCATACAATGAAACCGCAATAGTCGCGTACTGTGCGGTTCATGGGAAGTTTTCTGCCGAGAACTATTAAGTTGTGGAATGAGCTCTCTGCCGAGTTTTCCCAAGGGACAACAGCATGGGGCTCCTCAAGAAAGGCGCGAAGAGGCTCTTACAGGGTCAGCAACGCAAGACCACCCCTGGTGACCACCCCTGGTGTTGTAAATGTCCACAGGCTACGGTAACTGCTTACCATCAGGCAGACCGTGGAATAAAAAAGCTTAGCGGTATAAAAAAAATACTCTAGTCTTTCTGGTTTTACGAGTATTACCCGGTACTCGGCGCATCTCTAGTGTATAGCAATACAGTATCGTGTCTACAGTGGTCATGTGTGCCGTCTGGTGATGGCATGTACCTAGATCTGGTTGGAGGTCTGTCCATCGCGGCCGGCGGCGGGCTTCTGTGACGGTATCGACCACGCGGGGACGGCGAGCGAGATACCTGCCGACGGCTGTGCGGACAATTGGCGGAGTTTAGTCAAATATATCACAAAATATCTACATTTTTTTTTATATACTACGAGTAGATTAAGAAGCTGGCATCCGCGAACCAAATATTTTTTTTTATACTACGTCGGGAGGCATACAAGCATACGGCCTACCTGATGTAAAGCGAATGCCGTAGCCTATTAACGCTTGCAATATATTAAGTATCACTCGCGCGATGCCTCCTCTGCTGCTTACACAGCAACCGCTTGGGAGCTTACTGGTGACCTCACTCACACGCAAGAACACAACAACCCTCTAGGGAGATGCTATTTGGCTGCGGTTTCCTGTGAGGTGGAGGTACTTTATAGAAGCTATGGAGAGATTTTTGATCATTACGTGTTCTGTATAGCGTATACGCCCTGCCTTTTCTCTAATCCGAATAACCATTGCCATACTAATAATGAGTTTTAGGGATCCCTTGTCCGACTTAACCTTAAACCTTAGGGTTTGGTACATAACTCTTTGGGAAATTTACAGGGATTCCCAACCAGTGGGCCGCGCCTTTAAGAGTATACATTAACGAGTGTAGTTCGCGCCTTACTACGATGAACCGTAAGCACAGGTATGAACAACACCACGTGTGGACATCGCTGTCGATCAGTGATCAAATGTGTCTCTGAGATAAGTCATTTTTTTGTCTGAATTGAAGTATCGATTGACTAAAAATTTCGTCACACACAGCACATCACTATAATAGCTCTATGCCATAGATACGTATCTGTAAAAAATTACTTACGATAGGCACAACAAATTCTTAATTTTCATTGGACCACAGCGGGCACTTTGACACAACATGAGCATTTTAATACTTTAGACATTAATCAATAAACTTATTTTTTTTATACTACGTCGGGAGGCATACGAGCATACGGCCCACCTGATGTATAACGGGTACCGTAGCCTATTAACGCTTATACGATACGCTTATTAACGATACATTTAATTATCACTCATGCGATGCCTCCTCTGCTGCTTACACAGCAACTCCTTGGGAGCTTACTGGTGACCTCACTCACACGCAGGAACACAACAACCCTCTAGGGAGTTGTTATTTGGCTCTGCGGTTTTCTGTGAGGTGGAGGTACTTCCACAGATGGGCTGCTTTGATGCGCCCTACCTCACTTAAAACATCCAAACCAAGACAAACAGACATGTTCAGGCACACAAATGTTTGTCTTGTGGGCGAATCGAACCCACGAGCGTGGTGTCAAAGTCGCGTCATCCACTTTACTGCGCATGAAGGCAGCCCGCGCTCGCCAAAATGTTGTGTTTTAGCGCCTAAATATCTCAGCGATTGGAACCTACTGACCAATGGGAGAGTATTTTAACCAATAAACCGATAAGCGCCTGATGTTGATACGCGAACTAGCCGACAAGAGCTGTGCGTGCGAACAAAGGTAGGACGTTTTAAACCCCCTCTCCAGCGGTGAGTTGAGTTATGTATGTATGTATGCCAGTCCTTACACACCTCACTCGCTTCTTTTATATTCATAGCTCTTTTCATGCCCTTTCGCCGGTTCCTAGGACTCCTGTTAGTAATTTCTGATAAAACACCACCAATTTGGATATGATAGGTTAGACTTGTTCTTCCTCGGCTCCTACATCCTTCCACTTTCGCATTGTATACGTATGTTTCATTCTTACATCCTGCATTCTTTCTACATGTACGAACCAATGGAGCATGCCTTTTTCATGTTATGAATGGAAAGGGTTCAATGTGAGTGGTATGGGGTGTATTTCTGTGCGGTTGTTACCTTCTGTCTTCTCTCCTATCGTCGTGGTCTCGTCGCTCGACGTGCCTCCGAGGGCGAGCTCGTCGCTCCCATGACCGTGACCGGCGGCGACGACGCTCGTCAGTGTCGCGCAACTGTTCACAAACATTAGTGTTAAATATATATGAAGGGCTGCCGGGTTCCTGCAAGTGAGGTCACCAGAAGATGAGGAGCTGCTGTGTTGACAGCGGGGGTGGCAACGCGCTAGCGACGTTATTTTTGTTGCTAGCATTCTTTGATGTCCTAACACTCTAAAAACACCCCGAACAGACATGTTTATGCACACAAGTTTGTCCTGTGTAGGAATCAAACGAATGTTCGTGTCGAGGAGTTTTTTTGACGTGATAACGTCTTATAAATCGATGAACTACGGCTGTACGCACGAAAAAGTGTCACGTTCCGCCTGAGCCGAGCGTGCAAGCGAGAGCGCGGAACAAGCGATAGATAGGCACGATCGGCCTAAGCGTTCGGCTTGTGACGCATCTATCTCTCTTCCACTCCATCGGCCGATGCGTCCGAGTAGAAGAGAGACAGCGGCAGCACACAACCTACACATGAACTGTTTTGTCAACTGTTGAATGTTTTCTTATGAAGTTATCACGTAAAATTATAGTCCGTAAACCGAATTTACAGACAACCAATTTTTTTTATACAACGTCTGGCGGCATACATGCATACGACCACCTGATGTAAAGCGGTTACCGAAGCCTATAAATTCTCGCAATACATTAAGCATCACTTGCGCGAAGCCTGCTCTGCTGCTAACACAGCAACTCCAGTGGGGGTTACTGGTGACCTCACTCGCACACAGGAACACAACAACCCTCTAGGGAGTTATTTGGCTGCGGTTTTCTGTGAGGTGGAGGTTCTTCCCCAGATTGGCAGTTTTCATGCGCCCTACCTCTCTTAAATATTGATATGGTACAAAATGTGACACTCACTGTATCGCCTCTCCTGTCTCTTCTCGTGGGGGGCTGATCGACCGGTTCCTCCAGAAGCTCTGTTAGTGGCAGTACCTTAAAATAAAAATTAACAATAATATTTCACGTCTAATATCCTAATGTCTAATATCCATAGCACAAGCTTTACTTATTAGCTTGGGTCTAGGTGGCACTGTGCAATGTGTCCGACAATATATATTTACCTTGACGAGCGTGTGTTCGATGGGCGGCGCCCTATGTACGAGGAGCGGGTGTGGTGGGCGGGCGCGGTTCACCACGAGCCGGTGGCGATGTGTTGGGGCGGGGGCGGCGGCGCCCGCGGCCGGCGGGGACCGAGCGCGGGGCACGCCGCCCGTCGCTACCAGATTCTCCTCCAAAGTGCCATTTGGTGCTGCAATACAAGTTTTTGTAATATAAGAAACACGTGTCGCAGAGACGACCGGAACATTCATCTGGTTCAACTAAATATATACCCACTATCTATCTATCAAGGCTTCGAAAACCTTTTAAAACATTCTCCTATTGGTAGGTTCGTATCGCTGATATATTTTAACGCGAAATTGTTTCGTTTGTGTGTTGAAGTTATTTGTCTAGCTTAAGCTTAGCCTAAAATGTGAAAATCATTAGACTTCAGAGATTTTTTTAGCATATTGGGTTAAATAAACACTGCCTACTCAAATGTCCAAAAATATTCAATGATGATGGCAAACTCGCATTTCACAATATCGAACAAATTATAACAGATATGGGAAACATGCCTTAATAGTTGCATCCCACGACTACAAAAAAATATATATTGTGTGCAGTTCACACACAATAGAAGTTCACGATTAGGATAACTGTAGGGTTTATATATGATGATATTGATCATATTTGAAAGATGATTTTATTAAAATAATGAAATATAATATGTAAACAATAATGTACGTGTAGAACACCACGGTTGTTATGACGCCTTATCCCAAGCTTCGTAATACGCAGGCGCGCACACACACGTACAACGCTCGGACAGTGTAATAAACACTGTATAATGCCTTCTATCTCATTCTCTCGCACTTTGTCCGGGGTCGTAACCCCGGATGTGACATGCAAGGAATTTAACATATCGTCCCCAAAAGTTCCACAACTTGAGAGTTCTCGGAAGAAAACTTCTCTGGAATCGCACAGTACGCGACCATTGCGGTTCCAGCGTGTGAGGGTGAACTCCCCGCCGTCGGCGAGCGGTGTGGTTATAAAAAAATGGTATCGGCATCATATCGAACAATTATTCAGAACACAACCCGTTGTACAATCGGTAGAACATACAAAGGGAGGCAAAATCTCTCCTTAACCTTAAGAGTTCAATACCGTCTCTAAGCTTAGGATCGTCGACAATTCTCACAGCTCGTCTCTGAACCGAATCACATGGTCCAAGATGGCCTCCAGATGCTTCTGATAAAAGACGATCAATTTGGACATGGTAGGTAAGTCTTGGCATTTGTAATGAGTTTGAAATACTCACGATGATTTTCAGCGTCGGCTTTCTCTGCTTCGGGCGCATCCGGCAGCGGGGAGGCCTGTTTCTCCATCGCCTTCAAATAGTCGTTGCTTTCCAGAGACTTGAACAGCATGTCCACAAATTGTTTGGTCTCTGTAGGCCAAAAAATACATTTTTACATCATCGGTCAAATTACACAGCGCTATCTAGCCCCAAAGTAAGTGAAGCTTGTGTTATGAGTAAATGTATGTAAACACATTTTTAAAATACATAGGTACTTGTATGTTAAAAAAACACCCAGACCAAGACAAACAGACATTCGTGTGCGGGATCGAACCCACGAGCGTTGGTGTCAAAGTAGGCTTACCACTGCGCTCCACCACCGAGCTCGCAATTTGTTTAACAAAATATCGGTTGTCGCAGTACAGTCACAGTACAAACAGCGGCACATGGAATTATTGTTTTTCAGTAACAGAAAACCTTTTTTATACAACGTCGGGAGACATACAAGCATACGGCCCACCTGATGTAAAGTGGTTATCGTAGCTTCTTAAGATCTTACTGGAGACCTCACCCACATGCGGGAACACAACACCTCTCCAGGGAATTGTTATTTGGCTGCAGTTTTCTGTGAGGTGGAGGTACTTTCCCCGATGGGCGACTTTGATGCGCCCTTCCTGGCTTAAATAGAACCAATAGGCCAATTTTATAACAGCTAACGTATCACGAATGATGTAAGGAGCCATTTCGTTTTTACTTTTATAAGTGACGACATAAACAATGGCATAAACCCCTGGTATTGACTTACCTTGCTGCAAGAAAACGTCCAGCTGGTCGAGCATGCCATCCCTTAGCTCCTCAAGTGGCTTATCCTTCTTCACGAGAGCGTACACATACTTAGCGAGTGCTGCTGGGTCCGCATCGCATCTGGGCCAAACAAAAGAGAATATTATCTTCCACCCCCATTGAGTTATTATGTACTAGAAGATCTAAGCTATCCTAAGTAGTATTTTTTTTTGTTTTTCGGCCAAGATAATTGTAGACCCATACACGCGGGTGTGCGTTAGTCATTCTTTCGTGAGGGGCACCCTCCGGAAAATGGGAGGGAGGAGGCGAGATCTTCCATAAGATAACATTTCGTGCGAACGAACTGATTGTGTCAGATTCCTACTGACTAAAACACCTCTGGGACTGCCTTTAGCCGGGAAGGCTATAAAGGCTTCATCTGGAGCGATCACCCCAGGGAACGGGGTGGCGCAAGATCCTAAGTAAAAGTCTTGCTCCATTTCGGTAATTATTAAAACTAAAAAACGTCAGCTGCAGCGCTGAAATAATTTAGATGTCTATCCCAAAGATTCAAAGATACAGTGATTTTCATGGCGCTTACGCGTTTTGTTCAACGTTGTGCAGCAATGAGTTGTTGCCGATCGGCAACAAAGCATAGCGCAAACATTTGGTTCGCGGTGTCTACTAGTACAGCTAAGTGCATCTCAAGCTTTACACTTTGACCTTTGTACCGTTCTTATACCGCATGCCGTGCGTGATAAGAGTTACAATCGTACTTCGAGCGTTAAGCGTGATCTACTCATAGCTGTACATAATAATTCAATCTCTATCCCTTGCGGGATAGGCAGAGAGTAGAGTAGGCCAATTCTGCTAAATAACTGCAACTGTACGTTTACGCCTGTCACTTGAGTCGTGCAGGAATAGTGCAGTGCCAATATGTGTATTGTATTAAAGTTTCCTACACTGCAACTACGCTGGAACTGTAGGCCGATTCTACTAAAAACTGCAACTGCACTGCAACGCGGCGTGTGTCAAAATGTGTACATTTTGACCTTTCGGTATTCTGTTTTTGTTAAACGATTCTGTTAAACGATCTGACAGCAGCGACGTGGCAGGAATGCTGCAGTAAATGACTCGCTATTCTGTTAAAAAACCTGCACTGCACCTGCACATTTCCTGCAATATAATCGTATTCTGATAAATTATTTTGACATTTGTATAGCGTGACAGAAGTTTTGAAGGAGTTTACTTGCAGTTTTGTTAACGTTACTCTTGAGCAACTTTTGCGAAGTGAAATTAATATTCTGAAGCGGTGATTTATATTTGTTTTGTTTTGGGAGATGTTTGTGGATATATATGATTAAGTAA
Source organism: Pyralis farinalis (assembly GCA_947507595.1). Lineage (NCBI taxonomy): Eukaryota > Metazoa > Arthropoda > Insecta > Lepidoptera > Pyralidae > Pyralis > Pyralis farinalis. The sequence goes on from OX382263.1 coordinate 9,822,007, forward strand.
AACTTCTTTTCAGTTAGAAATACCTCCACACCGGCAACCAAGGGTAATAGGGTGTGAAACTATAGGAGTCAACATTAAATAAAAATCCAGTTTATTAGATTGAAATATGGTAACATTTCAGATGTTAAGTAGTTCACTTGCAGGATACGCACAGTTGCAGCGTAGTTGCAGTGCCGTTACAGTGCAGCATACGCGCAGTTCCAGCGTTGTTGCAGTGCAGGAAATTTTAATAGAATACACCTATTGGCACTGCACTATTCCTGCACGACTCAAGTGACAGGCGTCAACGTGCAGTTGCAGTTATTTAGCAGAATTGGCCTACTGTGCGTATCCTGCACTGCAACTACGCTGCAAAAGTAACGTTAGCAAAACTGCACATAAACTCCTTCAAAACTTCTGTCATCGCTATACAAATGTCAAAACAATTTAACAGAATACGATTATATTGCAGGAAAGGTGCAGTGTAGGTTTTTAAACAGAATAGAGAGTCATTTACTGTAGCGTTCCTGCAACGTCGCTGCTGTCAGATCGCTCAACAGAATACCGAAACGTCAAAATGTACGCATTTTGACACACGCCGCGCTGCAATGCAGTTGCAGTTTTTAGTAGAATCGGCCTTCTGAGCGCCACGTGCCTGTACCACGAAGGAACTACGGAGATTCAATGAGACCGATATTATAGTAATTCGATTCACTGCAACGGGTCCGGGATAAAGTAGAACGCGAATCTCTTATTGATCAGTTCACAGATTAACGACCAGGTTGGTACTCATCGGCTTATTGGTTAAAATAATCTTCCATTGGTCGGTCAGTAGGCTCGAAACGCTGAGATACTTAGCCGCGAAACACGTTGAGGGCGGGGTGACTTTATGCGCAATCAAGTTGTTTATTTATTTGTGGTTTCTACACGTCACTTCCTAAAAATCTGTTCTACTTTTTGTAATATTGTTTAAGGAAATTATTTAGTTAACAAATAGTTTAAGATAAATTTTTGCACGAACTAATCGGAAGTTAGAGAACTTTCAAACACTTTTTTGTATATATTTTTTGACGAGCTTGGTGGCTGAGTCGTGACTGACGCGGCTTTAACACCAACGCTCGTGCGTTCGATTCCCACACAAGGCAAATATTTGTATGAACATGTCTGTTTGTATTGGTCTGGATGTTTTAAGAGAGGTAGGGAGCATCAAAGCAGTCCGTCTGGGGAAGTACCTCCACCTCACAAAAAACCGCAGTCAAATAACAACTCTCTAGAGGATTGTTGTGTTCCTGCGTGTGAGCGAGGTCACCAGTAAGCTCCCAAGAAGTTGCTGTGTAAGCAGCAGAGGAGGCATCGCGCAAGTGATACATAATATATCGCAAGCGCTAATAGGCTACGGTACGCGCTTTACATCAGGTGGGCCGTATGCTTGTACGCCGTATGACGTAGTATAAAATATATATACATATTTTCACGCCAGGTCCCTCCCTTGCTGGGTACACACTTCACTCTTCTCCAACATTCATTGTTCTTCTCACGCACGCTCGCCGGTTCCTAGGGCTCCTGATATCACCTTCTGATAAAACACGACTAATTTGGTCATGGTAGGTTAGTCTTGGGCATCTTCGGCTCCTTCTAATTTCACGGTTGTATATCAGTTTCGAAATTCTTTCCTTCAGCATTCTTTCTACATGTACGAACCAACGGAGCGTGCCTCCTTTCATTTTAACACAGACCCTCTCTCTCAGACCAATTCTGTTTCCAACATCATCATTGCGAATGCGGGTCTACAAGCGTTACGCAACTTTTGCACAGCGCTCGCATTTCGACCCCGTTTATTTCTAGGATAAACGGCGTCAGAGCTCAGAGAATTCATAGAACATTAAAAACCTTTTCGAATGCGGAATCCTAAACGTCAAGCCCGTACGAAACCGCACGAATCAGTGGCTATTAAGTAATTCTTATCAGAACTAATGTCACAAGTGTTTTTTTTCAACAGGTTATCTTATCTAATGTTACCGATAACGGGTTGCTATTGAGGAAACTATATTATTACGCTACATCAATGTCAATGACAGTAATGAGGAGGTTAATTTAACATACAAGTTAAGCAACGTCGACCGCAGCATGCCTATGGATGGGTCGATATCTTTTGTTATATATAACGTCAGGAGACATACAAGCATATAGCCCACATGATGTACCGCGATGCCACCTATGCTGCTAACACAACAACTCGATAGGAGCTTAGTGGTGATCTCACACACTCGCAGGAACACGGCAACCTTCCACGGAGTTATTATTTGGCTGCGGTTTTCTGTGAGGTGGAGGTACTTCCTCAGACGGGCTGCTTTGATGCGCCCTACCTCTCTTAAAACATCCAGACCAAGACAAACAGACATGTTCATACAGTGGCTGGTGTTGCAAATGTCTATAGGCTACAACGGCAGTAACCTTAGTGGTATAAAAAACAAATGTTAGTCCTATGTGGGAATCCCATTGAAACGGGTCTCCCGTATAATACCTGTCTGTGGGATGAGTAAAGGGTTGATGTAGGAAAACCCATTCTAGTTATCCATTCCATTACAATCATTGGTACAATCACGGGCCTAATGAGAATTGGATCAGATCCGCAGTTCTTAGCTATATCAATTTCTTCTAATCCATAAGGATTGGTGGGGTCCGCTACCTAAGATTAAGGATTTGGCGAAGATATTTATTTTTACATGAAACGACTACCGTCTGACCTCCGTAACGCAGTGAGAAAACCAGATATACGTTCAAGAAATATAATTACTTGAACGTGCGAGTTTCCTCACAATGTTTTCCATCACCGCCGAGCAGGTGATAATTACAAATCTATACTAATATATAAAGCGAGAGAGTTTGTTTGTTTGTTTGAATGTGCTACACACGCTGGATCTGATTCGTTGTAATCATATCAGCCGAAAGACTGCTGAACATAGGGCTCCCCCTTAGAGAGGGTTTTGCCATAATCACCACGCTTGGCAGGCGGGTTAGTGATCGCAGTTTGAGTCAGAGCACGAGATGACGCTGCTGCCCCGTCATCCGGTTGTGTGTTTCCCCTAAGCCGACTCCTACGGCACCCATGGGACGAGAGGGGGTGGCGCAATTATATGCCGACACCACACGGCATGATTCGCTGTAAAACATGCTAAATGCGGACAGACAATAAGCACAACATTCACATAGTGTCTTAAGCAGGGGTTCTCAACTAGTGGTACGCAGATGCAGATCATCAAAATAAAAAGTTTTTTTTTTTAAGAGGTAGGACACATCTGTCTCCCATCTGGGATAATGTATTACTAGCGTTTATAGGCTATGGACCGCTTTACATCAGGTGGGCCGTATGCTTGCATACGTCCCAACGTTGTATAAAAAAAAGATGTAATAATATTAATTATTACTGATTTAAAAATATTATTTAATTTATATTTTACACATTTTTTTTTCTCTGCACTTATTTATTTTCCTTCTAAAAACATTTATAAGAACATAAGTAACTTTTAAATTCGGTTGATCAAAAAAACTGTTTATTCTAAAGAATTACGAAACAAACATACAACGTGAAAGTAGAAGGATGTAGGAGGATGAGGAAGGCCAAGACTTACCTACCATGATCAAATTGATCGTGTTTTATCAGAAGGTGATGTCACAAGCCTTAGAAACCGGCGAGCGTGCATGAGAAGATCAATGAATGTTTGAGAAGCGAATGAGATTTGTAAGGATCGAGTCATGTGGCGCTCAGTTTCTCAGCTCTGCCAACCCCACAAGGGATTTGGCGTGAAGTTATAGATAGATTAATAGTTTATTTTAAAAATTTTATGTTCATCTTTGGAAGGTTTTGTCCGTGCTAACAATAAAAAATCAAAATCGTCTCTAATTTATCAAAGGTTGGGAGCCACTGGTCAAAAGTGTGACTCTATTTAGCTTTCGGTCCCCAACTGAGTGAGAGCAGGTTAAAATAGCTGCAGATATTAAAACAAAACATCCACATAATGATAGTACAAGTGTAAATTTGTAAACATGTGTAAAAATATGATTCTACCTCCACTGGATTACAATTACCTCCTCTGATGGATAAGATTAGTATTGTAATTTGAAAAAGTTACATCTTAAAATATGAAAAGGGAACAGATACTTTTGAAATGTATTTTGTATTTATCATACCCAGACAAATTAGTCCTTACTATGTATGTAAAAATGAGTATCTTCGCCTACTCCAAAGGATTAGGAAGTGGGTTTTTTTATACAACGGCAGGCATACAAGTATACGGCCCAAATGATTTAAGCAGTTACTATAGCCTATTGACACTTATAATATGTTAAGTATCACTCGCACGATGCCTCCTCTGCTGCTTACACAGCAACTCCTTGGGAGCTTACTGGTGAGACCTCACTCACACGCAAGAACACAATAACCCTCTAGGGAGTTGTTATTTGGCTACGGTTTTCTGTGAGGTGTTTGACCTCTCTTAAAACATCCAGACCAAGATAAACAGACATGTTCATGCACACAAATGTTTGTCTTGTGTGATAATCGAACCCACAAGCATTGTCAAAGTTGCGTCACTCACGACTGAGCCACCAAACTCGTTGAATTTAATAAACATGTTAACTAATGAAAAAATGTATTTGCATGCCAAAAGGTCTGTCATTGATTTATTGCATATAGAAGTTGAATGTACTGCATTTGATGAAATAAATAATGGTAATTTTATCCACATATTTTTATACAAAACAGAGCAGTGGTAGCCTGGTGGTCAAGAGCTGGCCTATTAAGACTCAGTGGTGAATGAAAAGGAAAATGTTTTTATTTTGTTGACAAAATTGTGTTTACAAACATAATTGTGAGGACTGCCTATTAAGCAAATAATGCTTGTGCCAGACAGACCTGCTCTTTCTTAACTTACATTAATACTAAACACACTTCAAAATAGAAGAATATCACAAAATTTGAGATTTAAATAAAGAAAACTATATTGAATTTAAACATTTTACCTTAATTTGTAACACTGTAAGATTGTGTTATTTAATAAATAAGTACATCCGTATCATTGTAGCTTACACTTTTTAACCAGGTGGAGAAGGAAACATTGTGAGGAAACCCACACAGTAAGAAATTATATACCAAGCCAGCTGATACCCGCGACTTTGTCTGCATATTTTTTCCTTTCTAAACCTTCCCGATACTGTATTAAACATACCAAAACTATATATATAGAAGATGTGTAACCTAACCTAAGAAAGGTCTGGTTCTGCTACTCGTGAGTTGTATGTTGTACGTGTTGTTGTTGTTTGACTCCTTAAGTCAAAAAATGAGAAAAGTAGTCACAAGAGTTTTTAGGAAATCACATTGTAATATTATGCTTTTTAAATTTTTAAAATGGTTGAGTTTCTTTTCTAGGCGACCTCAACAAATGAAAAGGCATGACACTAAATAAAGATAGTGTTTAAAAAAAAATTATATCGGGCACCAGACATACTCTTTCCATAATACTGCTCCAAATAGTCCAGCGATGCCTGGATATTTAATCTCAAGAGGGGTAGTAAGAAAACCATTTGAAATCTGATTAATGTTTCAATACCTTTAGGGGTCAGGCGTAGCCAATTACAGTTAAATTAAATCTAACCAAAAACAATATTATAACACTAGGTTAGTGAGATTAGTTGAGTACAATGGCTTATACTAAAACTTACTGCACCACCATATTCTATCTATAAGCCGATTATTTCATAAGTAAGGGGATGAATTTAGATAATAATTATTTCTAAAAGAAAACCTAAGATTTAAGTTACTAATATGTATAATATTCTACTAAAATATATAAAAAGAATTCTAGACATGTTGATTTTCAAGAAGCTACTTTCAAAACAATTTGCAAATTTTAATAAATATTTGAGTACTTATTTCTTCAAACGCCCAATGGTATCGAGGGGTCCCATGTTTTTGATGCATTGATGCAATTGGGAATGCAAGATTGCATTCCCAATCTCAATCACTAAAAAAAAACACAAAACCCCTCCAGGGAGCTGTCACTTGTAGCAGTGCAGATTTTTGTTAGGTGGAGGCACTTTCCAAGTCGGGCTACATTGATGCAAGACATACATCATACACATGAAATGTTCATGTGCACAAATGTTTGGTATCAAAGTAACAATTGCAATCACTGGATAAATGATGACTTGCTACCATTTGCCCAACTTTGTTTTTTGTATTGTGGTTGTATTGAAAAAATTTCAATGAGTTATTTAACTAATTTTTTTCCTTATTTCATGCTATATCTGGAGGCAAGGAGTCTACTTCTTGGCACACAGTTTACATGCACTCAGTTCTCTTTGCATACCCTGCAAGGGATCTGGTGTGAAGAAATAAATCTATTCCCTGCAGGGAAATATTATTTGGCCATTGTTTTTCTGTAGTCCCCAGATGTGCTGTGATTTGCTTCTTTTATACAATGTAGGGAGGTACACAAAAATATGCCCCATCTGATGTTAAGCGATGAAAAGGCCTATAAACACTTACATTAAGTATCGCTTGCACATTGCCACCTATGCTGTTAGCACAGCAACTCTTTAGAAGCTTAATGATAACCTCACTCACTCGCAAGAACACAACAGCCCTCCAAGTTGTTATTTGGCTCCGGATTTCTATGAGGTGGAGGTACTCCACCAGACTTTGCTGAACCTCTCTTACAAAAAACTACACTAATGAACTACATGGTAATCAACCATTTGATTATCAACTAAATGCCCAAATTCATAGTCAGCCACTATTTAATAAAAATTGCATATTCGGAAGTGATAACAGAATTATTCTTCTTGTGCTGAACTGGAGCTGCACACGCTCACTCCCAAAGGGGAATAATATCTCCTCACCGCTGTTCCTATAACAATAACAGGCTTAGCGTGGGTCGGTGTTGGGCATTGATCACAAGTTCACACTTTTATTTACCAATAAGACTTGCATGTTTTACTTTGCCCCCGACCCATAGTGGTGAATTTGAGTTACAACAAAATATCAGTCTTACTGGTTCTGCGTAGATTATTTCCTTCATGACGTAGACACACTTTGATCATTTTTGCACCCAGTTGAAGCCAATAAGCTTATGTATTATTGTCTTGGATTGGATGAAAATGGGAACTTATTTCCAATGCTCAACACAAACTTCCAGCTTGAATCAACAAAGGGAAAAGGAAAGTGCACCAGGCACATCAGGTCCAGCAAAAAATATTGGAGCCAACCTGTGGTTTATACATATTCAAAAATTGCTCATTTGAATTTGGAGTCAAGGTTGGTTCCAATGCTCTTACCAATATGTTTGGTTGCAATAATAATAAATCATTTATTTTATCTCTAGAGTCCATGTTATATAAGCTAGTTCCTACCCTGTGAGAGACTCGTGCCTGAGATGGGTTTAAAAAAAGAACTTGCGTTACGGGTTGTATTAGGTAACATTTATCAAAAATTTTTTTCATACGTAGATGTATTGGCTCCAAGATCAATGTACGGCTATAATAGCATGTTACAACTTGGAAGACCTGCTAAAAAACGGTTTGATTTCACAACATTTGCTTTTGGAATGGAAAGTTCAATGTCGTGAAGGGTAGCTCTACAAGTTAGAATTAAGTAAGTAATCTTTATGCTTGGGAAGAATCTGTTAATTCAATTAGTAACTTATATATTAGCTTGTTTTGTAATAAAATTCCTTAACACTTGTTCTGAAGGCCAATTCTATATGAGTAATCTGACCCAAAATAGTTACATCCACCGATCGATCTATTTTTGGGTCAAAGACCACCATATTCTACATAAAAAAAGAAATGATGGACAAAAAATGGTTTTTATTAATTATTAAACATGGTCAGATGTTTTATATACGTGTTATGTGAATAATAAAATAAAAGTCGTCAAAATATTCACATGTGAATATGGCTTTGACATTTCTCATTAAAAAAAAAGAACATTGAAACGTGATACCTCGCCTGAAATATTTGTCATCTAAATCAGTAAGTAGATATTGTTATTTATATATTCAGGTTGAATTAGTAGGGTTTTTCTTTGAAAAAAAGTAATAAAAGCAATGTAAATAATAGCAAATCAAAATGGCGGAGGTGTAGGTACTTACAGGGGTTCCAATATGGACGTCAACCAAGATTTGAAAGCGTCAGGATTTTCAATAATCATTTTGATGGTTTAATTTGTTATCGTTTTAAACAACAATCCATCAACACACTATTTTAACACTAATTGTTAAACTATAGGTAAATCGTATAGGCAATAATAAATAAGTTCAATGCACGTATGTTTCACTAGATTTTGACAATTTCAATTTGAGGAAATTTCGTGTCGTGTCAACTGAACTGTCAACCTAAAGGAGCTTGTGTATGTCACAGTCACAAGCAGAAGTCAAACCAATGTGATCACTTTCACTGCAGATAATCTACTAAAAATATACTATCAAAATCTACTAATCCGTAACTTAAATTGTTCATTAAGTTCTACTATTAATATTTGTGTCTTTCTTAGTAAATACATAAAAATGAAATACATACGTCATGAAAAAATATATTAAATAACGACTGCAGCGGATAAGAATTCACGTACTTAACTTTGAGATAATAGTCGCCAGGTTCAATGACTATACAAATTATCTACTAAATTCTACCTTTCAGTATTAACTGAGAGTAATGAATAATTCATTGTTATGTTGCTAGAAACTATTTATTTATCAATTTGTAAATATCTATTGAGAATGAAAATTACGTAATTTAGTCCCGGGAAGCAAGCGGAATTGAACTTGATTACTTTTTTTTATATAACGTCGGGTGGCAATCAAGCATACGGTCCATCTGATATAAAGCGATTACCGCAGCCTATGAACACTTGCAATACAATAAGTATCAATAATGTGATGTCACCTATGCTGCTAACACAGCAACTCCTTAGGCTCCTAAGGAGTACTGGTGATTTCATTCACGCAGGAATACACATCCCTCTAGCGAGTTATTATTTGGCTGGAATTTTTTGGAAGGTACTTCCCCAGACGGACTGCTTTATTGCGTCCTACCTCTCTTAAAAACCTCCAGGTCAAGACAAACAGACATGTTTATGCACACAAATGTTTGACTTGTGTGGGAATTAAACCCACGAGTGTTGGTGTCAAAGTAGTGCAACAGCGCGTAGCGCTTGCTGCGCCACCGAGCTAGTCAAAATGCATTAATGCATTACAATTACAACACAACCATTTTTATTTAGCTAATCGGAAATTTGCGCCGATGTTTATCCGACTATCCATATACACAGCGAGACATGGCTTTTTGACATATTGGGGTAGTACGCATTATTCAGATTTCGATCACGCACTTGAGCTGTACGCATTCCGTACAGCTCGAGAGAAGAGAGGGATATCTACTTCTGTCAATATCACTTAAACGCCAAAAGAGTCTTGACGCAATGTAGAAGCATTTCCAAGAATTATTTTTAATGGTAACCATAGACAAAAATCTGATCGACCTATTAAAATATTAGGATGTAAATGTGCGAAATGAAAGATACCTATGTTACATAAAAAGCTACAGTAGCTTTTTTTTTACAAAATAAATACAAACATACAAGCAAGTTTATTTCAAATTGCAGGAAAGATACAATAAATTTTAACAATTGGATTTTTTTCACTTGAATTATTAAATTTTGATCGATTTTTCATTAATTACTAGTTTTACTATAATTTAAATGCTTCGACCTATTAAACTAACTAGTAACTAGTTGTCCACGTTATTCTAAGCATTTACCTCAGTTACGTTTTAAAACTGACGTAACTGAGGTAAACGCAGGCCAAATATTTTTTGATATACTTTATCCGTCCTAGATTCTAGCCTCCATAATGCGACCTACAATAACACTAGCAAAGGTATACTTTTCCATGCAAAGACTTATGTTATACAAGTCTCAAGTCAGACTGCATATAGAGTACCTCTCAGATCTGGAGGTGATTCGTGCTGGACGTCTGGAGAGAGCGCGTCTTAGGTCCACCTCTACGGTGCAGAAGTGGCAGGATCGCTGGACTGATGGTACAAAAGGGTTTTCTACCAATATTTCCTGAAGGCGGCTGGCCGACTGAGGGCAACCTGGGTCAAGCCGGATGATCATAGCTCCCAGATCTTCGGTGGATTCGGCATTTCCAAGAAGATCTGTGGCAGCGCTAGACGAAACGTGGATCAGCGACATCTGTCTCTCGAGACCCAGTCATTTTCTGGCCATAAAAATGCAAAACTTACGAGGCCAAAAAACAACTAGTACCAATGTATGAATGGGCAGAGAGCGAGGAGGATAGAGATCGCATATTATGGTTCTGTCCAAAATTTGACTATCTGCGATGTATGGTTATGGACGGGATTCGATGCAGCAAAGACCAACCGGAACCGATCTAATTTAACGATCTCATATCATCCACGGATAGCATACACTAAGAAGCGCGAAAAATGGCTAAAAAGACTGGAGTGAGAGCGCCTATGGACAGCAGCGTAGACGTTTCTGGGGACATCGCTGCCCCAGAAAGGGGAGAGTACATAAATTAGAGATAAACGATAGAGAATTAAATAATTTGTAGGGAATCAAGTCAAGCACGGAACAGAGCCTCACAGCAGCAAGTTTTTTTTATACCACCAAGGTGGCAAACAAGCATACGGCCTGCCTGATAGTAAACAGTCACCGTAGCCTATGGACATTTTGCAACACCAGGGGTGTCACTCATGCGTTGCAGGCCCTCTTAAAATCTCTCCGCGCCTTTCTTGAAGAGCCCCATGCTTTTTTCAAAGCAGACTTGCTAAAACCGAACTTTCGGAATTCAACCCCTATTTAATGATAATATCGAACTTTTGAAAATAAATAAATATAGGGATTTTGACAACTTTGTTAGTTTCGGAATAGAGACCTCGGTCCGTGGGATCCAGGCGCCAGTCGCTTTTTAAAGGTAGCGAGCTACTAGCGAGGCGTCTGACCAATGTCACTGGCGACTGAAGAGCTGGCTGATACCTTTCTCGCTCAATGCATTCGTATTTAGTGATGCGGTGGTATCAATAGTATGCCTATTATTTTTTTTTAGTTGGCCTTGAAAATCAGTTAGGATATCGATAGTACTATCTATAGTATTTTTTTTTATTTATTTATATGTGACCAGTCAGAACCCGTTATATACGTTTTCCCATACATTTCGCGGTCATATACGACCACCCGGGTTTCGAAGGGTTAAGGAAAACCAACTGCTTACAAAAAATAAAGTACAAGACACAATAGAGAATAGAAAGCCAATAATAGGTTCCCACAGATAGAAATAGTATGCAAAACAAAAACAGGAGCACTTAAATATACTAAACACTGAACATGCACAGGTTTTCACAGCATGCACACAAGGCGCAGTCACCATTACTACGAGTTTAAGAATACATATCATTTGTACCGTGTTAATCAAAATTTATATAAATCTATCAACTTTTGAAACCTCGTCTGCTTAATTGTTGCCTCATCGATGTCACGCTACAGTTAAAGAGGTCTAGGTTGGTTTCCTTTATTTCTTTGTTGACGCTGCTAGTCGCACGCAGGAGGTATGTATTTTTACGATAGTTCGTGGAAGCATATGGGATACTAATTAGTGTACATGATCTAAAGCTTTTCGCAGGAACTTTAAACGAGATATGGGATAGGAGATCAGGACAGTCAATAGAACCTGTAACGATTTTCTGGGAATAGAGCAGATCTGCAATATAACGTCTATTTTCTAGGGTTAATAAATGGTGCTTAATACAGAGATTGACGTAGTTATTACTGTCATATCTATCACCCGTACGATAACATAAAAAACGAACAAATTTCCTTTGGACGTTTTCAACACGCGCGATATAAGTCAAATACTGTGGATTCCAAATTTGTGAGGCGTATTCCAGATTACTTCGTACAAACGCGCAGTAAAGAATTTTAAGAGTTATAACTAAGGAAAAGTCTCTCGATATACGCCTAATAAATTCCAGCGCTCGAAATGCCTTCGCTATAATAGTGTTCACGTGGAAGTCGAACAAAAGCCCAGAATCATGATAGACACCCAAATCACGAACCATGGAGTTTCTTTGAAGTCTCTCGCATTGCAGTGAGTAGTCATATAATATTGGTTTGCGCTTACGGCTGAAAGTGACCACACTGCATTTGGAGGGGTTAAGATCCAAGTAATTAGACGAACAGTAATCTTGGAGTCTGACAAGATTCGACTGAAGGAACTCAGCATCTGCAGTAGATGTAATTGTCGTAAATATCTTCATATCATCTGCAAAGCAGAGAATCTTTAAATATTTAAGGTGCAGATCGATGTCGTTTACAAAGACTACAAATAACAATGGACCAAGAATGGATCCCTGTGGGACAGCACTAGGAGTACAAACCCAACTAGATATGTAGTTGTTAATGACTACAGCTTGTGACCGGTTATCTATATATGAAGCAAACCATCTGAGTAAGTTACCACTAATACCGATGTTAGATAGTTTTTGTAATAACAATTTATGTTGAATCCGGTCAAATGCCTTACTGTAATCAGTATAAACAACATCGACCTGGTGACCTTTATCCATAGCCTCTGCAAGATATGTGTTTAGTAGTACCAGATTAGAGACTGTCTTTTTTAGAACTTTGGGGTCGGTACCAGAAGCGTGCACGCCGCGGCCCTGCCAGTCCAACACTTGGACTGCAATTCTGGACCCAAATCGCACAGACGCGCGGATTAGGGCGTCCCCCGGAGGCGACGCGCACCGATCCTCCCCCGTCGGTGCGAAATCTAAGGCATGCGGCGGTGGGGGCCGCCACCCACCACGCAACGCCCATCCCGGCGTGTCGAGGAGAGCTGAGTGTCGTATAGGCACATGGAATGTGAGAGGTGGTCTAAAAGATAAGATGAATGAGTTGATAGATATAAGGAACATGAGATGCCTAGATGCTTTGTGTGTGTCAGAGACCAAGCGAAAGGGAAGCGACACCGAAGATCTGCCCGGTGGCATGATGGCCCTGTGGTCCGCGGTGGACCAGGACGTTCATGCCAGCGCTGGCGTAGGTGTCGTGCTTTCATCTCGCTTGGCCGCTGGTGTGAAAGATTACGATTTAGTAGGTCCAAGACTTCTCTGGGTTAAGATAAAACTGGGGATTACGCGAGTGTTTTTAGTTGCAGCATATGCTCCTGTGAGCTCTGCTGATCCCCAGGAGCTCGAAAAGTTTTGGGAGACTGTAAGGGGTATTCTGGATTTGGCCGAAGCGAATGAACGGATAATCATGTGTCGTGATCTGAATGGATGGGTTGGGACCAAGCGAAGCAGTTATGAGGCTGTGCTTGGTCCATACGGAGATAAGAGAGTGAACGATGCTGGTAAGTTACTTTTAAACGTATGTATGGAACGAAACCTCCTTGTGTCGAACACTTGTGTGATGGAAGAGCCCATCACAAGGATATTCACACTTACACATGGAGACGGAATGAACAGAAAAGTGTGATTGATTTGATTTTGATAGATGGACGTCTCCGAAAGTCGTTAATGGATACAAGAGCCTTCAGAGGTCCCACTCTTGAAACGGACCACTATCTGGTGGTAAGCCGATTTGTGGGCCTTTTCAAGAAGTGGAGGCACTGGCGAGTGCGTATTCCTTTCGGAGACCATGAAAGAATAAGAAGTGAAAAATTGGAAGATGAAAGTGTGAGGAGTACGTATGTACGTCTAGTCAGTGAAAGACTTGCGAACGCGAGTCTTTCCGACTCAGATGTAGACGAATGTTGGAAAGTTCTGAAAGAAAGTATGGTGGACAGTGCGAAAGAAGCATATGGATGCGCAAAGAGACGTAGAACACTAAGAGGAGATGCCTGGTGGGATGCGGAGGTTCAATCCTCCGTGGAAAAAAAGAGGAAAGCGTGGCTGGATTACGTATCATCTTTGCACCAGAGTGATGGTATGAAAGAAATGAAGAAAGAAATATACCGTCGATGCAAGAATGACTCCAAAGCTTTAGTGAAAGAGAAGCGTGAAAGACTACATATGATTGAGGAAGAGAAGCTGACGAAGAACTTCGAGGCAAATACCAAACTCTTCTGGAGAGAGGTAAAGAAGTCTCGAAGTGGTTCGTCAGCATCCAGAATGGACAAGATAAGATGTAAAGCTGGTGGCATTCTTGCTAACACTCAGGAAGTGTTAGAACGGTGGAGTGAATATTTTAGAGAAATGTATGATTATGTCCACGACGCTGGCATTGTGAATGAGTCTGTGATTGACTCGGCAGTGCCAGCGTACCATGAAGACATTACTATGGATGAGATTGAATGGTCGATACGAAGTTTGAAAGATGAAAAGTCAGCGGGAATCGATATGGTAACAGCTGAGATGATCAAGCTAGGTGGTACCTGCGTTAGGGACGCCTTCTGGTTTTTGAGCAAATTATGCTGGAGAACCGGAAGGGTCCCGAGCGATTGGAGACGCGCAGTCATCGTGCCCTTGTATAAAGGCAAGGGCTCACGTATGGACTGCGCCAACTATAGGGCCATCAGTTTGATCAGCTTAGCAGCTAAACAATGTATGGAAAAATCATTGAAAGGAGAATGAGGGTGAAATCCGATGGAATGCTTTGGGAAGCACAGGGTGGATTTCGAAGCGGCAGAGGATGTACGGATCAAGTTTTTTCACTCCGCAACTTCGTAGAGAAGCATCTGGCTTTGGACCAGAAGGTTTTCTGCGGTTTTGTGGACTTTGAGAAAGCATTTGATAGAGTCGTGCGAAAGAATCTCTGGAACATTTTGCCCGGATATGGGGTTGACGGTGACCTACTCCGTGCTGTGCAATCCACTTATCAGGATTGTACAGCATGTGTGCGGGTGGACGGCAGCTTGTCGCCCTGGTTTGATGTCAACATTGGTGTCAGACAGGGATGCGTGCTGTCGGCTCGGCTGTTCATCCTGTATCTGGACAGTTGTCTTCAGACAATCAGAAACATGAATGTGGGAATGCGAATGGGTGACTCAGTGGTCAACTGCCTGCTTTATGCAGACGATGCGGCATTAATAGCAGAATCACCATCCGAACTGCAAACAACAATGAAAGATGATTGTATGAAGAAAGGCTTACAATTGAATGCGAAGAAAACCAAGATAATGGTATTTGAAAGAGAGACAACCAGAACAAACACTAGGATTATGGTTGATGATGTAGTGTTGGAGCAAGTGAATGAGATTGTATATCTTGGAAGTGCTTTTAGCAGCAATGGAAGGTACACCGCTGATGTGGAGAGACGAGTGAGTGCCGAGAATAGGGTGAATGGAGCGTTGGGTAAACTTCTAGGCTGCCGAAATCTAAGCCATAAGGCACAGCTCGCTGTACACAACGCGGTGCTAATTCCAACGCTAACTTATGGAAGTGAGAGCTGGGTATGGCAGAGAGAGCATGAAAGTAGAATAAATGCGGTCGAGATGCGAGCATTGCGCAAAATTTGTGGCATAACGCTTGCTGACCGCGTTCGTAATGAAGACGTGAGAGAAAGAGTTGGTCTAAAAGAGAGTGTCGGTGTTAAGATAAGAAAGGGCATGCTCCGTTGGTTAGGACATGTAGAAAGAATTCGGGACGAAACAATGACGAAACAGATATACAATGCAAAAGTGGAAGGATGTAGGAGCCGAGGAAGGCCGAGACTAACCTACCATGACCAAATTGGTCGTGTTTTATCAGAAGGTGATGTCAGAAGCCCCAGGAACCGGCGAGCGTGCATGAAAAGAGCTATGAATGTCACAGAAGCGAGTGAAGTATGCAAGGACCGCGTCTTATGGCGCTCGGTTCTCTCTGCCTACCCCGCAAGGGACTTGGCGTGAAGATATACATACATACATACAGATTAGAGACTGTGGATCGTCCTCTCAAAAAACTATGTTGAACAGAGCTAAAAGAATGTTTAAGACCCGGATAAACCTGACCTCGAATAAGCTCTTCGAATACTTTTGAAACAATACACAATTTAGAAATTGGTCGATAGTTAACTATGTCAGTTCTTGTACCCTTCTTATGCACCGGGGTAATGAATGCATAACTTCACGCCACGTATCTATGTATAACTTCACGCCAAATTCCTTGCAGAGTAGGCAGAGCCGTGCGCCACCTGACTCGATCCTTATGAACCTCACTCGCTTCATTAATATTCATTGCACTTCTTATGCACGCCGGTTTCTAAGTCTCCTAACATCGCTTTCTGATAAAACACGGTTAATGTTGTCATAGTAGGTACGTCTTGGCATTCCTCGGCTCCTTCATCCTTCTACTTTCGCGTTGTATATCTATTTCGTAATTCTTTCTTCCTGCGTTCATTCTACATGTCCGAACCAACTGAGCACGCCTCTTCTTATTTTAACACAATGATGATGTTAGAAACAGAACTACTCTAAAAGAGAGTGTCGTCTTTCGGACCAGCTCTATTCCTAACATCATCATTCGAATACGGTCTACAAGCGTTACGCCACAAACTGCATTGTGTATAGCGAGTTGTGCCTTCTGGCTCAAGTTTTTACTGCCAAGAAGTTTTCCCAGCGCTCTATTCACACTATTCCTAGCACTCACTCATCTTTTCACATCAGCGGTGTACCTTCGATCCCTGCTGAAAGCGCATCCAAGATATAAAATCTTGTTCCAACACTTCGTCATCAATCCTTTCTTCATACAATCGTCTTTCATTATAGTGACCAATGTTTGCAGTACAGATGGTGTTACTGCTAATAGCACGGCATCGTCTGCATAAAGCAGTCGGTTGATTACTAGGTCCCCCATGCGAAATTCTCTGTAGTCAACTATCGAGATACAGAATAAACAGCCTAGCAAACCACATGCAAACCTGTTTGTCACCAATTTTGACATCAAATGACATGACATTTTGCCATCTATCCGCACACATACTGAGCAATTCCTGTAGGTGGACTGCCCATCAGTGCACCGTCAATCCGATATCTCGGCAATATGCTCCACAGTTAATTTCGCACAACCCTATCAAATGCTTTCTCAAGATTCACAAAACCGCAGAAAACTTTCTGGTCTATGGCCGGATGCTTCTCCACAATATTGCAGAGCGAGAAAAATTGATCCGTGCGTCCCCTTCCATTTCGGAATCCTCTTTGCCTCCTACAGCATTTCATCAGATTTCGCCCTCATTCTCCTTTCAATTACCTCTCCGTATACTTTTGCTGCTAAGCTGATCAAACTAATGGCCTATAGTTGGCGCAGTCCATGCATTATCCCGTGCCTTTATACAAGGGCACGATGACTGTGCGACTCCAGTCCGCCGGGACTCTTCCAGTTCTACAGCATATATTGCTTAAGTACCAGAAGGCGTTCCGGACATTAGTACCACCTAGTTTGATCATCCTTCACCTCCGTATCCATTCATCTCTGAAAATACGCACTCGCCAATGCCTCCACTTCTTGAAAAGTCCCATGTAACCATTATTGTATTTCGCAGACGTCTATCGATTAAAATCAAATCAATCACACTTTTTTAGTCGTTCTGTCTCCATGTATACGTCTGTAATATCCTTGTGATGAAATAAAGTATTCGAAAGGAGGAGGTTTTGTTTCGATAACATAAAATGTGGTATGTAATACTGTTGACTATGAATGTTAAAGAAGCGAGTGAGGTGTGTAAGGATAGAGTCACGTGGCGCTCGGATCTCTCTGCCTACCCCGCAAGGGATTTGGCGTGAATTTATAGATAGGTAGACTGTTGACTAATTGCAATACTATCGACAGTATCGATGGAATTGAGGGCCGATAGTCGCTATGCTATTGATACTATCGATAGTATTGTCATTCATGAATAGATTACTATCAACAGTATCGATACAATCGAATGATTGAAACAATCAACAATAACAATTACACCAGTCAAGAGTTACGAATAAACTTGATTTATAATATTTGTGGCATTTATAAGACAATTTTAATAGACAGTACAATTATTTATAAAGTAACTATCGATTGGCTAAAACTATCGATAGTAACGATGCTATTTATTATGTAGTTAATAGATTCAGGCGTTATTTTGCGAAAGTCAAATTTACATGCTATTTGATCTAAACTAATTGGTGGTGGAAGTACACAAAGCAGGTTAGATCAAATTGCATGTTTATTATATGCTTTATTATATATTTATTTAATGTTAGTTTAAGTTTTATTATCTGTTACTAGCTTTTTCCCGCGGCTTCGCACGTGTAGATTTTGAAATTCGGCAGTTTTACTTATTTTAAATTACTTCTTATTTTTATGTAATTACAGTCAGCATTAAATAGTTAGTAAAAGTACCAAATATCCTTATTTGTGTAGTAATGAAGATATGTCACTATCAATTTTGGTTTTCATTAACTATATATGATACTGACTGTATACACTGAAAGCACCTCTTTATACGCTACATTGCTTACGAGTTACGAGTATTTTAAAAACATAAAAGTTTCAGATCAATAACTTAAAAAATATCTGTCAACTCCTTGGGAGTTGAATTAAAAAAAATCTTTCTTATCTCTAATATGCATTACAAAAGGAACCTCTTGATGAGTCAGTGAATTAGTCAGGAACTCCATTTTTATTAATATAGATTTATTGATATAGATTACTGTCCCGTCATTTGACATTGACATTTGACACACACTTTCAACCCCTAAGGGTGGATTTTTTTTAATTGCTCAAAACCATTTTTTGTGTTCTAAGTTCTAATAGAGAGTATATGTACAAAGTTTGAATTTTAAAAAATATTTCTACTCCATATAAACTGTCAGCCCCCTTTTCAGCCCTTTAAGGGTGGAATTCTCAAAAACGCTGAAATTACTTTTTTGCCGTCTTAATTGAGAGTATATTAAGAAAGTCTAAAGTAGCTCACTTAAAAAAACAATTTCATACAAGCATGTGGCCCACCTGGTGTAAAGCGGTTACCGTAGCCTATGAACGCTTGCAATACATTAAGTATCACTCGCACGATGCCACCTCTGCAGCTTACACAGCAACTCTAGGAAATTTGTTGCCTCTCTTCAAAACATCTAGATCATGACAAACAGATATGTTCAAGCACACAAATGTTTGTCCTGTGTGGGAATCGAATACACGAGCATTGATGTCAAAGTAGCGTTACTAACAACTGCGCAATTGAGTTCGTCAAAAAGGTTTTTATAGGTTCGTCGACGCACGTGTGACAATTCGTGTTTCAAATACCCATATATTACAGTAACTACTTAGCAGGCCGTATGCTTGTTTGTCACCTTAGTGGTATGAAAAATAATTTTTAAGGCCCTTCATTGGCCGTTCATAAAAGAGAGGTTCTATGTTCGACACATACATTTCTACCCGATTACGACACAAAGGAAGGGTTAATATATTTGTCTGTATACACGTAGACATTTAAGAGAGGTAGGGCGCTCCACCTCACAGAAAACCTCAAGCAAATAACAAACTCCCTGGAGGGTTGTCGTGTTCCTGCGTGTGAGTGAAGTCATCAGTAAGCTCCTAAGGAGTTGCTGTGCTAGCAGCAGAGGTGGCATCGTGCAAGTGATACTTAATGTATTGTAAACGTTTATTGGCTACGGCTACGGTAACCCCTTTACGTCAGGTGGACCGTATGCCTTCCGATGACGTATAAAGAAAAATACAGCCCATTCGATGTATAGTGTTTACCGTAGCCTATAAACGCCGTATGCTTACACGCTGCGACCTCTACTACTAACAGAGCAACTGTATTCACAGAAACAAAGCAATTCCCCAAGCAGTTATTATGCTTGAGTCTCCTGTGAGGAGATGGCATTTCTCCAGGACACTGTTTTGATTGCTGCGTGTTCCACGAGTACATAAGGGTTGGCTTTGGCTCTAAGATGTCGCTGAAGCCACACACGTGTACGACATGCTATGTGAGTTAAACAATGATTATACTGACTCCCTAACCTAAGGTTATCAGCTATTTGGTTGTCGGGTGACTTTCGAGGCCAACTGACGACAGGGCAGGGCAGTCCTGAGGTTCCGACGAGGAGATAATAACTCTATTGTTCTTGACTTCCGACCTAAAATAACTGACTATCCTTGATACACAATTTCCTGGGGCTTATTTGCCAAATTCACATTTTCAGTTTCGAGCGTTGGATGGAAGATAGAAGAAAGTACAGTGATTGTCTTTCTTGTTTCGCCTTCAGGATGTTGATGGAAATGTATTTATCATTCTTGACTACCGATCCATAAAACTGCCTATCCTTGGATCACAATTTCCTGGGGTTTATTTGTCGAATTCACATTTTCACTTTCGAGCGTTGGAAGATAGAAGAAAGTACAG
This sequence comes from Pyralis farinalis, assembly GCA_947507595.1. Taxonomy (NCBI): domain Eukaryota; kingdom Metazoa; phylum Arthropoda; class Insecta; order Lepidoptera; family Pyralidae; genus Pyralis; species Pyralis farinalis. Next base: position 9,842,372 of record OX382263.1, read on the forward strand.
TGATTGTCTTTTTTGTTTCGCCTTCAGAGTGTTGATGGAAATGTATTTATCGTTATTGACTACCGATCCATCGAATGTGCAGATCCTTGGATCACAATTTCCTGGAGCTTATTTGATGAATTCACATTTTCACTTTCGAGCGTTGGAAGATAGAAGAAAGTACAGTGATTGTCTTTTTTGTTTCGCCTTCAGGGTGTTGATGGAAATGTATTTATCGTTATTGACTACCGATCCATCGAATGTGCAGATCCTTGGATCACAATTTCCTGGGGTTTATTTGTCGAATTCACATTTTCACTTTCGAGCGTTGGAAGATAGAAGAAAGTACAGTGATTGTCTTTTTTGTTTCGCCTTCAGGGTGTTGATGGAAATGTATTTATTCAAAGGCAACCAGGATATCATGGGAGGGATGGTGGTATTTTTAGCTGGTCACTTTAGACAGACCCTTCCGCTTATTACTAGGGGTACGCCAACAGATGAAATAAATGCCTGTTTGAAAGCATCTGTATTATGTGTACACGTAAAAAGTTTTGTCTCACTACAAATATGCGAGTACAACTTCACAATGATTCTCAAGCAGGGCAATATGGCGTGCTCTTCTAAAAATCGGAGAAGATTGTATGCCAACTGACAGTAACGATATGAGTACACTGAGCCGTGTATACTCGACCTAAAGCATCTCCAGATTTGACACCAGGCCAATTCTGAACAGGTACTACTTGAATTCGGCGTTTCCATTCTCTCCTTGTTGCGTTCCAAGTGTAATATCTCGGTACTTCACAACATAGAGAAGAGTTCGTGCAAATTCATCTTTGGTACAGAGGTAAAAAAAAGCAGTAAGTGTCCTTTTTTGGAGGAGAAGATAATCTTACTCGAAAGTTATTTTCAGTAAAGTAGACACGTTCACCATTTTCTAGGTGCACATTGAGGTGTGTGACGGTTAGGTGCCTCTCGTGTAACGGGAATCCGAAGAGCCGCCACACAGCTTCGTTGTTACTGACATAACGACCAGACTGATATGTATGTACTTCATCTATGGCATTAGCGGCCTCTGTATTTCTGAAATTGAAAATAGCTTGGTAGCTACATTTATTAATATACTTGCAAATATATTTTATAGCGCGCACTGAACTCCAAGCCTTGACATTTATATGGGCGTTAAACATTTTGGACAAAATAATAAAGAAGAAGCGAATAAGGAACCACTCAACTAGTATCTACAGTAACGTAACTACCATTTCGGACATTTTACAGATGCTGTTCGACCTCCGTCTGCTGGCGCCCTTCTACGATACAGCGAATATCCTTTATCATTGTGGACAGTCTCTTTAATAAGCTTGCGAGGATATGTTTTACTGCATTTGCCACCCTTCATGCAAGGGTATTGAGAATTTTGAGGACCGCATGGACCATGAATCATATTTTTAACAATTATTTCATGCAGTGATTTGTTATCATTTGGATTCGGTATTTCAGCGCTGATGATTTTATCTATTTGATCAGGCCTCAATTTATCTTTTAACCACACTAAAATATGCACGTGTGGTAGGCCGCGCTTTTGCCATTCTATCGAATACATAAAACACAATACTTCTCCGAATATGTTTCCTTTGTTAATAACAGTAATTAACTTTTTAACTTTCAATCTAAAAACTCTCGCAAGTATATCGTGTCTATCTACCGCACTTTGTCCCGGCAGCAACTCATCAACTATTTCAGGCCAACTTGGGTTACAGGTGAAAGTGATAAATAAATCAGGGCGACCATATGTACCTACATAAGCAAACGCGTATTGAGTGTATTCATGCAAATACCTGGGGCTGTTTACAAACGAAGACGGTAAAATAACCATTTTACCTAAATTATTAGGATTAACATTCCCATCATTTGCTACAGCATCTTGAAGATGAATGTAGTTCTCCGCTCTTAATTTGCTTTGATTTCATGATATGTAACGTAATCGTTCGCTTTCAACTTTTACGTACATGTCAAAATAAAACTGATTGACCAGTTGTCTGCATCGTGATACTATATTGAAATAATTTTCTCAAATCATGATACGATAAGCATAAAAATCCATGCAAGATATTTTTTTGTTGGGTAAGGGCAAGCCTGTCACAGGACTGACTTGAGGTATTTAAAAGTAATATCCCTCATACCCCTTGCTGAATATTAGCGGATATTGCAGCGCGTCGTAAAATTTGTGTGTGTCTGGTACCATGGTTAATGTGTCATTACGGGTGTGTAAAATAATATCACGGGAAGCAAACTATTCGCCAGATACCACGGCTGCGACTTCATTGATTAATGGTTAATTATACCGTCTTTCATGTTCCCCACATGGCGTACGGTGAGGGTGCATGACCAACTTGTATTCTTCTCCCGACATTCTTTCTAACGCAGTTTTGAAAGTGTTGATGAGGCTGTTATGACCGTGCAACATTCGTTGAATTTTTAAAACGATATCTCTTTCAACTCCTTGAATATTTTGACACCTGCGATCAACTTCGCTATTTTCGTTTCCCATAAAGTAAATCTGCAAAAAATTTGGCTGATCATCTGTATGCAGTCAAGAACCAATCCTATGATACTCGTAGATCTGTCCTTGGATTGTAAACGTAGTGGAAAATCCGGGCATAACAACTTCATTATCTACTCCAAACGACGTCATTTGAAAACAACAATTGTATTTCCTTATTCTGTTCAAAAAACGCCGTGATTCATTACTGTCGTACAAAAGTAAGGATTTTAGAGGTTCCTCTGACTCACCAAGGGATGAAATTTTACCACCATAACAACACATATCCGGAGTTTCCTCTTTCCATTTTAGTGCTTCACAATGTGTAAGTGTAAGTACACTTTTTATCCATCCGCCCCAGCGACGTATCAAAGGTAGACACGTTATACACGAACATTTTTGTATTTTAAAATGGCGCAAGTACTACTATATCTACGTACAGTTATTTATTATCACACTTTGCTCTAAAAAGAGACGAATGATAGGGAATACCTGTAGTTAGAAAGAGATGAATATACATCTTTAGTTACGTATTGATTGCTGCTGAGCGCTCATTGGCGCGAGCACTGAAAAACTGGGAAAAAGCTCTGGATTTAATTAGTGTTCAAAATAATAAAACCAATTATGTACAAAACATCTATTTTCGTAATATGAATTGTGAACAATGAAATTTTAAAATAATATCGAGTCTGTTTGTGAGTGAATAAAAAAAATACGTATTTGATAAAATATTATTCCCTCAAATAAACTTAACTTATTCCTTTTTTTGTCTTTTTTAATCAGTTTTCTAATCTAGACTATTTTAATGCGCGAAATATATTTTAACTTCACTATAATAGCGCGTATTAGGTGAAGCCTGTGATTATAAGTCGGATATTGCTCTAGGAAATGACAATTTAAAGAGGAAAATACATCATTGCGATATAGGAAACACTTTAAATGACGACTCGAAATTTGACGAGCTCGGTGGCTCAGTCGTGAATGACGCGACTTTGATACCAACGCACGTGGGTTCGATTCCCACACAAGGCAAACATTTGTGTGCATGAACATGTCAGTTTGTCTTGGTCTGGATGTTTTAAGAAAGGTAGGGCACATCAAAGCAGCCCATCTGGGGAAGTACCTCCACCTCACAGAAAACCGCAGCCAAATAACAACTCCCTAGAGGGTTGTTGTGTTCCTACGTGTGAGTTTGGTCACCAGTAAGCTCCCAAGGAGTTGTTGTGTAAGCAGCAGAGGAGGCATCGCGCGAGTGATAATTAATATATCGCAAGCGTTAATAGGCTACGGTACCCGCTTCACATCAGGTGGGCCGTATGCTTATATGCCTCCCGACGTAGAATAAAAAAAATATTTAACCATTTTTTTTTTCATCAAACCATCTAGATAATCTAAAATGGAAAGAAATAAATGATAAGTAATATTCTATTCGCTTCATTCTTTTCTAGAACGTCTAGTATTACTAGTATCTAATAATTGAAAATAAGGTGGGTAGGCGTATTACTTAATATAAAACAAAGTTAGGAATAAATTTAATTCACAATTCTGTGTTCATAACGTGATAGTTAAATTTTCCTCAATTTCCCCTAGCAACGGCTGCCACTAGACCCGCTTTAATATTGCTAAAAACTAAATACATTTACTATGTTTTTAATAAAAAAAACTGTACTTACAAATGAAATGACACGTTTTCCTTGTCTTTAACAGTTGCCGTGTATTTTGTGGACCATCTAAAAACACAGTAAGGCATTTTTGCCAGAAATAACTTATTTACGCTTTGTGGCGAAGTACGTATAGACGTGACGCGAGAACGTGCCCAACTGAATGCGAGGTGGGCAATTACCTTACTTTCGTATTGCCATTCTAGAGCGTGTACAACGTATCTATGACTATAAAAACATCTTAGATCCGCCCTATAAGAATTAATCGATGATTAATATAATCGATCAAAGGATCATAATCAAAAGAGGCGTCTTTTTTTTATACTACGTCGGGAGGCATACAAGCATACGGCCCACCTGATGTAAAGCGGGTACCGTAGCCTATTAACGCTTGTAATATATTAAGTATCACTCGCGCGATGCCTCCTCTGCTGATTCCACAGCAGCTCTTGGGAGCTTACCGGTGACCTCACTCACACGCAGGAACACAACAACCCTCTAGGGAGTTGTTATTTGGCTGCGGTTTTCTGTGAGGTGGATGTACTTCCCCAGACGGGCTGCTTTGATGCGCCCTAGCTCTCTTAAAGCATCCTGACAAAGAGAAACAGACATGTTCATGCACACAAATGTTTGTCTTGTGTGGGAATGGAACCCACGAGCGTTGGGGTCAAAGTCGCGTCATTCACGACTGAGCCACCGAGCTCGTCAAATCGATCGTCTTGAAATGCCTCCCATGTACTACGTGTAAATTAACTTCTCCTTTGCGACTGCCGTTCAGCATTTAAAACACGTCTTCTTAGCGATTCTTCATGGGACTCTGCAGCAATCAATGACTACAAAATTAATGACAACAATGGTATTTTACGTATGATTCACAAAAACAAACAAAAATCTAGTTACTTTATTTAAATTGGCTTAAGAAAAAGAAAAATTGTACTGAGATTGTTCGTAATTACAAAATAAACAAAAGGAGTTACCGTTCTTAGGTATCTACCTAATAATAATGACGTAATAAAATCTAACTAAATTCGAAAGTAATCTACTTTTGACGAATGAAATAAACAAAAAAATGACCCAAATAAAGAAAAAATATTTAATAATCTAACCCAAAAAGCCAAAGAAAAAAGTTTCGTCATTTTAGCTTCAAAAATGACGAATTTACATACAAACTTTCATCCTCTATTTTATTTTACCCCCTTAAGGGTAAAATTTTTACAAACTTTGAATGTCATATTTATTTATATTTACGCTCGGTTCTCTCTGCCTACCCCGCAAAGGACCTGGCGTGAAGATATACATACATACATACATATATATATATTAGTAAGGACTAATAAGGATAAGTTTTATTAAGTTTACGTTACTTCATAAAAAGATAAATGCATATACAAGTTTAATCATCGTTGAAACGTCGTTTAATGTAATAGACAAAAATGTACAAAAAGAGAGATCTGTTAATGGGATTCGAGCTATGTGACTATACAAGATAGACCGTTCATACGACGGAATAAAATACGAAATAATCATTGTATACGAGTAACTGGTATTAGTGTTTAACAAGATCCGCTGTTTGTGTGTAAAATTACGATTTTCAAGAAATACACCTACATATATGAACTTAAGCAAATCCTTATCTAAATAGTTTATAGATTCAGGCGTTATTTTGCGAAAGTCCCTCTAGGGAGTTGTCATTAGGCGGCGGTTTTCTGTGAGGTGAAGGGACTTCCTCAGACGGGCTGCGCCCTACCTCTCTTAATGAATATAATGGCTATGTTTTATCTCTAAAACTGTACGTCATCTGCCTATTTATGCTACGCGTTCAATGTTATCAAATATATATAGGTATATCCAATGTATAAAAAACTAACTGCACCATGCGACTTTTCCTTGCATATATCCCGTTGGAACAGATTTATCTACATTCATTATTTTTCTAATGGTTGCATCGCCATGTTGAACAGCCCATAAACCTCCCTTAAGAATTGGGCAACTAAATGAAAAAATATTTTTTCAGTACCGACTAGTAGTTCCAGAGATCAGCGTGTTCAAACAAACTAACATTTTATATACTATTGTAGGTATATACGGGTTAGTATCCAAAAACAACAAAAAAATTGTGTCTTTGTTTCTAGCTAGCCTAAAGTTCGAATCTTCATAAAATTTATTTTACAGTATTATCGCTTCGGGAGGCGTACACGCATACAGCCCACCTGATGTAAAGTTACGATGAGTTCGGTGGCTCAATCGTAAATGACGCAACTTTGACACCAACGCTTGTGGGTTGGATTCCCACACAAGACAAACAATTGCATGAAGATGTATGTTTGTCTTGGTCTGGATGTTTTAACATAGGTAGGGCGCATTAAAGCAGCTGAGGATGTACCTCCACCTCACAGAAAACCGCAGTCAAATAACAACTCCCTAGAGGGTTGCTATGGTCCTGCGTGCGAGTAAGGTCGCCAGTAAGCTCTTAAGGAGTTGATTATTTTTATTACATATTTATTTTATTTAATACTTTATTGACCACAATACAGTTGGTTCAAAAGGCGGACTTAATGCTAATTGCATTCTCTACCAGTCAACCATCGGGATTGATATGTAAGCAGCAGAGGAAGCATCACGCGAGTGATACTTATTACAAGCGTTAATAGGCTACGGTTAACAGGTACATCAGTAATGCAATTCTGTAAGAGCAAACATCCTTACATCCTCGGAAACATCGGCTGTTATATTTATAGCCTTGAACACAAAATTGCAATTCCTTAGTGTCGCTTTTCATGGTTGCGCGACACTAGCGCCGCAAGGCTGAGTTTGGAATTGGAATTCTACAAGGCAAACAGCCTCGCGTACGCTTACAGCCTTATAGAATATCACAGCGACGCACACAGCCATTACGAGTCGCTTAGAGAATTGCATGGTTGGTGGGTTGTATGCTTGTATGGCTCCAGACGTTGTATAAAAAAAAAACTCCTTAGGAACTTACTGGTAACCCCACTCACTTCACCCACAAATTCATTTCTAGGGAGTTGTTAATTGACTGAGTCCCAGGAGGACCATACGGTCACATCAATGATATCTATGGAAACATATAAATTCAATTATGCAATCAATTAAACAAATATTGTCGGACGAATCGCACATTGCCATCTAGACCCGAAGTTTTTTTATTTTTATACAACGTCGGTAGGCTTACAAGCGTACGGCCCACCTGATGTAAAGCGGTTACCGTAGCCTATAAACGCTTTGAATACATTAAGTATCACTCGCGCGATGTCATCTCTGCTGCTAATACAGCAACTCCATAGGAGCTAACTGGTGACCTCTGTCATACGCAGGAACACGCCAACCCTCTGGGGAGTTGTTATTTTGCTGCGGTTTTCTGTGAGGTGAAGTACTTTTCTAGACAGGCTGCTTTGATGCGCCCTACCTCTTTTAAAAAGACAAGACAAACAGACATGTTCATGTACACAAATGTTTGTCCTGTGTGGGAATCGAACCAATGAGCGTCAGTGACAAGGCAGCGTAACCACTTGCCACAATTTTTGTCTAATCATTTTAAAAATCATTCCGAGTTAATAATAAATCTTGACGTAAAATTAAACTATCTAGTCTATGAAGAGACTGCCCAACGGTAATGGGTTCGATTCCCGCAACGCTACATTTATTCGTTGAACAATTTGAGAAAGTATAAATGTGTCGTTTGTATCACATAAGTAGGTAATTGAATAGACATGTGCGTTGCGTGACACATTGAAGATTACTATATAAGTATCACAAGTTCACTGGGATCATACGATAACTTATCAAATAAAGCAAGTAAAGCGCTGTACCGCTACTACATCGTTTACCGCCTAAAATTAAAGCAACTGATAAGATTGCTACAATATTCCGGCAGTTTTAACCCGTAGTACACCAGAACAGTTTTCATGCCGCCATGCGTGTGCGAATTTCCTATCTATATAAGTTTATAACCCAATCAAAAAAAAGAACAGATAAATTAATTGCACGGTAAAGGTTAAAATATTAAGATATAGTCCAAAGTGGTATAAATATAACCATTACGTTTGAAGCGCTGGTTGGATACAGTCAGTAATTTTTTTAAATCGTATTCATCGGGATTGATTGACAGTCGTTTGTCAAACGATTGGCGGGAAGACGTCGGTTTTTTGTCTATTTTATTGTCCACTAATTGCAGTGATAGTGATGTGATGTTACGTGGAATTAATGTTAATCATTGCGCTTTTTGTCGGGATTATCGTTATTTGTTATTTCTATAAGTTATTCAAGACTCACGTCGATAAGGTGGTTTTTATTCGTAAGTATTTTATGATATTAAAAAATTTGAACCATTTAATAAGATCTTAATTTGGTACGTTGCGTATGTATGCATATGCATTCCTTTGCTTCGTGCCCAAAGAGCAAACTGAGGAGGTAGATGAATAAAGAACAGATATATACCTATATATCGCGACCTTAGTTGCGAACGGAATCTAAATTTAGTGAACTAAAATAATTCCGCCTTGCAGACACAACAGCAACAAAACGATTTTCAGTGCTACGCGACTTTACAAGTGCGTAAGGTCATCAGACCTCATTAAAAATAAAAAGTACTCCGTTGAGAAAGTGGGGTGACCACTAGTGATACAGTTGATGTTGCAAGCGGCTATAGGCTTATTCGTAAATATAAAAGAAAAATAAATAATAATTTAAGATTAATAACTAGCATAAACTAATATGTGACACAAAGTAAGATTTTCTCAATAGATTTAGTCTAAACGCAATGAATATGCTGCACGCAGATTTGAACTAATATTTACGGGATATGCTTTTGTTGTTACAGTAAGTAATTAAAATTATTTTTTGTAGCTAAATCGAGTGTAGTTACGACTGTATAAATGGTGTTATTTTCATGCTACGCAAATTTTCAGCATTTCATTGTAACAATACTTTTATTGTATTTTTTTTTCTTATACAACGTCGGGAGATATACAAGCATACGCCTCACCTGCCATGCAATTCTCTAAGCGACTCGTAATGGCTGTGTGCGTCGCTGTGATCACAGATGTCACAGCTTTGACATCGTCTACTGCGATCACGGCTTTTTATTTGGTATACTATAAGGCTGTAAGCGTACGCGAGGCTGTTTGCCTTATATAATTCCAATTCCAAACGCAGCCTTGCGGCGCTAGTGTCGCACAACCATGAAAAGCGACACTAAAGAATTGCAATTTTGTGTTCAAGGCTATAACAGCCGATGTTTCCGAGGATGTAAGGATGTTTGCTGTTACAGAATTGCATGGCTGTAAAGCGTCTATCACGTGACGCACGTGAACGCTTACAATCCGTTAAGATGAGCTCGCCAAAATTTACTTACACGATGCCACATCTGCTGCTAACACAAAAACTCCTCAGGAGCTTACTGGTGACCTCTGCTAATGCAGCTCCTGCTGCTTACACAACAACTCCTTAGGAGCTTACTGGTGACCTCACTCGCACGCAGGAATACAACAACTCTCCAGGGTGTAGGTGGAGTTACATCTCCAGACGGCCCCTTTGATGCGCCATGCCTCTCTTAAAAACAGTTAAACCAAGACAAACTGATATGTTCATGTACACAAATGTTTTTCTTGTGTCGGAGTCGAATCCACGAGCGTTGGTGTCAAAATAGTGTTATTAGCCACTGCTCGCACTATTAACGAGCTCGTCAAAAACTTGACAAAAAGTGATACTGCTGGTGTTACAAGCAGTTATAGGCTTACTAGTAGATATATAATAATAATAATAAGGGTAAATCAGCTTGTGGCGAGCTGTTGAAGCTTAACGACACCAAGGGTACCCGAGTGCTCCAGAGAGTCGAGCAGGGCCTTCGTTTCCAGTGTCTCTGCGTCGGTCGGAGTGGATACTCTGAGCTCTGGTTTGCCTTCGTTGACCAATTGGAGGAGTCGATTGACCATATTGCTTTATCAGGTGATATACTACAGGGCGCGGCGAGTAACTTCGGAGAAAACGCAGCACACCTTTCGACACCACTGAGTCACTCACGCCCGTGTTGTCGCTGGCCGACTTTTCCTAGCATTTCCAGTTAGTGGTTCATCCAGTGAGTGGTGAGCCACCACCTGCCGGAAGTAGCAATCGAATATAATAGTTATGGCAGACGTCCGGCCTTCTTCTGTAATAGCCCAGTTCCAATAATCCCGATCTCATTAAAATAGCCCAATATTTTCTCACACATTCTCAATAATCCCAATACCTGCCTGTTACAGCGATACCTAGGACGGCCTACCGACACAAGTTACTCTACTCTATATAACATCGGTTACAGTGATTGTTTACAATTAGGCAGCTCGTATGCTTGTTTGACACTTTAGTGGTATAAACAAAAAAATATCAAAATAACACCTTCTTACTATGCATATCAATGTGTACACGGTACATACACCCATATTTGTCTTTTTCTTTCGTTCAATCACCGAAACGACTGTGCCGATTTTGACGGGACTTTCACTGACAGATAATTAATATTATTATAAAAAGTCTTCTTCTTAATATTATTCCGTTTCCAATCCATTATGATTGGCGGTCTCCGCTACCTACTACCTAAGCCTAAGGAGTTGGCAAAGATACTGATTTCTACATGGAACGACAGCCGTCAGACCTCCCAAGGGGAAAGCCAGATCTTCCTAGGTCACACGTCTTTCGAAATATAGTTTCTCTTCTCTAAAATTAAGTTCGAAATATAAATTAAAAATCTCGTGTCGCGGTGTTTGTGGTCGTACTCCTCCGAAACGGCTCGACCGATTTTTATGAAATTGTCTATGTATATATATTTTTTTTTTTTTTTTTATTTAAATTCGTGCACCCCTGCCATGGGCAAGGCTATTTCGACATTTTTAAAATTAACACAACAACACAAAATTGCAATTCTTAACATTAAAATATTACATTAAATATAAATTATCACATTCATACATCATACTTTCTTCCTTTCCACAATTCCTTCTTTCATTCATCATCTTTCAGTGTTAATCTCTAAAATTCTAATATTTGCCCGTTTTGAACGCCGGTGAAATTATTTTATCTGTTTTCGAACTTCCCTCCCCATACTACGTCAGTCCATCCACGGGCGACAGCGGGCTTCACAGCTCCACCTAGCCACCGCGATCCCATCGGCTATACGGAGTATAGCCGAGGTATACAGCATTAGTCCTAGGTGGAGCTGCTCTGCTTGTTGCGATCAATGACGACCGTAGCTAGACTGACGCAGTATTTTATAAATTTAGATCTATTTCCCCCCAAAACTATTTCGGAGACTGTGGTTTCGGTGACCCGCATTCCCAACTCCTGCTCCAAATCGTACCTCTGTTTGGAGAATGCGGGACACCGAAACAATATGTGCTGCACTGTCTGGTCCACGCCGGGCTCGCAGAAGCAGGATGGGTCATCCGCGCACTTGAACCTGTGCAAGTACGCGGAGATCCCACCATGCCCCGAGAGGACCTGCGTGATGATGCTCGACGGCACCATTTTGCCCACGATGCCGTACGCCTCCGCCGCACTCGGGAAGAACAGCTTCGTCGTCGAAGCTGTTGTTCCCGATTTGTATCTCCTGTCCCACTCGTCAATGGTCCCTTTGCGGATCATACCTTTGACGAATGAGACAGGGCAGCGGTCGTAGTCTGGCCGCCTCCGCAACCCCAGTGCGGCGCTCCTGGCGAGTTCATCGGCACGTTCGTTCCCCTCCAACCCCGCGTGTGCCTTGATCCAGAACAACGAGACGCTCTTACCCTGGCTTTTGCACAGTTTAAGAGCGTCCCGTGTCTGCACCGCCAGGGGATGGGGGGACTCGACGTTCGCCACCGCCTGGAGCGCCGCCATGGAGTCGCTGAAGATGCCGATACTGAGCCCATCGCAGCTCAAAGCGTACTCGGCCGCCGTGCAGATAGCCAGGAGTTCCGCCTGGTAGACGGTACAGTAGGACGACAAAGCAAGCTTGACGGCCTTGGTTTCCGCGCCGCCGTTCCATATGGATACAGCGGCGCCAACCCGGCCCTCAATCTTGCTGCCGTCCGTAAACATTCGCAGGGCAAAGTTGGAGTGTGCCCTGCATTGTTCCTCGTCCACCAGGCTGCCGAACTCCAAGCTATCTAGCTCCGCGGGATGCAGGGCCTCGATCTTCGAGGCCATCCGCTCGATCTCCCTGTCCCCGAGCAGCGGATGGGGTAGCCCCCTCTTGGCCTCGTACAAAGAGGCGACCTCGCGCACTCTGAGGTCAAGAGGCAGCACCCCGGCCAGCAGCAGTGCGGAGTTCAGGGAGACCGTGCGGTAGGCTCTGCAGATCTTCTGCGCGAAGCCCCGCTGTACGCTGTTGAGCTGTTTCTGGATGCCCAGCTTATTGACCGCTGGAGCCCATGCGGCGGCAGCGTACAATATCGTAGGTTCCACTACGGCTGAATATATGATCTTCACTACTTCAGGGTTGAGACCCCAACTGACGCGGGCCGTACGCGCAAGGCGCCCGTATATGGCCACTGCCCTTTTACAGACAGTTGCCACGTGCGCGTTGAACGTCAGACCCGCGTCAATCGTCAACCCCAGCAGTTTGATCTGCCGAGACATGCCAATGTCTATCCCGCCCATGGTAAGTCGCGGAGTGTCATACCTAAGTTTGCGCGTGACCAGCATAGCGCTGGTCTTATGCGGCGCAAACTTCAACCGGTTTTTGACACCCCACGCCCTCACATGCTCGAGAGCGGCATAGGCCTGTCTCTCTATATCCAGCGCAGTGTTGCCGTCGAACATCAGCACGACGTCATCGGCGAAGGCCTGACAGTGCACCCCCGCAAGGTCGAGTTGCTGCAGAAGAGGATCCAATAGGAGGTTCCACAAAATCGGTCCTCCTATGGACCCTTCGACGCACCCTTTGGTGGTGGACCGCAAGGTTTCCCCCTCGGCGTACATAACTCTGACCGTCCTATCGCTGAGATAGCTGTCGATCGCTCTCCTCAAGCCCAGAGGACAATTTTCCTCAGCCAGTCGTAGTTTGATTGCCGGCCACCAGGCGTTGTCGAAGGCTCCCTCTATATCCAGCGAGACGAGAGTGAGCATTCTCCTCTCGTCAAGCTTGGCGCGGATGTGCTGCACCAGGTTATAGAGGGAGTCTTCGGTGCCCCTTTGTGGCATAAACCCGTACTGGCGAGTACTAATCCTCGGCAGAATGTGGTGCTTGAGGCAGGGTCCATGTATATTTGGTAGGTATAAGAATAGGTCGTAAAGTATATATCATAAAAAATTTGGAATAAAATTAATAAGAAATAACTTATATGTCAGAACAACGTTTGCCGGGTCAGCTAACTTTATAAAAAACAGTAACTTCGCCAAATCCTTAATCTTAGCGGACCGCGTCCATTTTAAGGCATTGGGAAACAAGATAACGCTACTAAGAAGTATATTGCACCCAAACTTCAGTCACTGGTTTGCATTGCAACTCTATCAGCTATTCATGTAAGACTTAGCCAAATGCACCTCAGGAACTAGCTATGGACGCCTGCATCCAGGCATCCAACGACTAAAGGCAACATAGATACATACTATACGCGTCTCATATTGGGGCGGCCCCTGCCTATATGTCTACTCTCTCTTGTTCGATACACCTCTTTAAAAATTGTTGCGAAAACACTAAAGGCTAAGCTACCGTTATTCCATAGGCCGAGGAAGGTACAACGAATTCCTTCACAGTTAAATCGAATGTTATTTTTTATTCTTATAGATGTATACGGCTATTTTCTTTATATACCACCAAGGCGGCAAACAAGCATACGGTTTGCCTGATGGTAAACAATAATAATGTAATAAACAATAATACCTAATGTAAAGCGGCTATCACAGCCGAACCCTAACAAGACATTAAATATCACTCGCAAGATGCCACCAATGCTGCTCACACAGCAACTCCTTAGGAGCACACAACGCTCCTGGGAGGTGTTATTTGGCTACGGTTATCTGTAAGGTGGCGGTAGTAACCCAGACGGGCTGCTTTGATGCGCCCTATCTCTCTTAAAAACACCAAGACCAAAAAAAAAAAGATACGTTCATACAGACAAATTGTCCTATGTGGGAATCGAACCCACAAGGGTTGGTGTCAAAGTAGCGTGACTAATCACTGCGCCGAGCTCTTCACAAACCTTGATTACATGCCCTAATTAAGTACTACTGATTTTCGTATATGCTGAAATTTTATTGAACACGAAAATAAATTCGAACACTCGACACAAATTACCTACAAAACTATATAGGCAGATATTATATAGGCTTACTTTAGCACCAAATGCATAGCTCGTAATATCGGTCCAAATCTGCTTGTTTTGTTCAATTTTTCTATCGAAGCGGTCCTTAATTCAATAATCTATCCCTATTGGCCCCATAGTTAACAGTTTGAAACCATACATAATTAAATGTGTTAACTGTACGAACCGTGAATATTAATTATTCATGCACAATTCAATGCTAATGAGTTTGTATTACGGGGTTCATGTTGATACTAAGACATATATTGTAAATTATTGAACTTTTATTTTTTATGTAATTGATACATTGTAATTAGGTGTGTGAAGATATTTTTTATTAAAAACCATTAAAGTTAACAGAGTTTACTGACAATAATTTCGTTAATACGTTTTTTGAAGTGAAAATTTCTTATAGCACGTTGGGTATATTTGGGATGGGGAAAAAGCATTGACCTTACGTGGGTCATGCTCAGATACATATATATTTACATGTTATATAGACCACAGAGCGACGACCAGACGGAGACTTTGTACAAAAGTCGTCTGCGTGTGTTCCTCTGTCTCACCTATTTCTACCGCCAAGCAGCTATATTTATATAGCTGTGTTCCGGTATGAGGGGTGAGATATGCCAGAGAAATTACTGGATACTGTGACGAAACAGCCTTAGGTCGCAAGATTGGCAGCGCGCGAGTAACATCCCCGTGGTGTTGCGAGCGCAATAGGCTACGGTGACCGCTTACCATCTAATACTTGTTTGCCAATCTAGTTGTATAAAAAAATATACAAGTGTATTAAAAATTGCCTAGTTGTTATAATTTTTTCTGTAATTGTTTGTATTAAGTATATAGATAATAATATTTTATTGCTGTAAAACTGTGCAATAAATGAAAATTCTACTATGGTAATACGTTGATAAAATAATTTCTAGTAAAAAATACTTCATTAAAAATATTTCTTAACAACCCAAACATAATGTTTCCAAGTTTGTGAAGCCAAGAAGTTCTCACTTCTGACTTGCACTCCTACGACACAGTTTTTTTATACAACGTCCATTTAAGAGAGGTAGGGCGCATCAAAACACCAAGCAGTCTGGGGAAGTACCTCCACCTCACAGAAAACCGCAGCCAAATAACAACTCCCTAGAGGGTTGTTGTGTTCTTGCGTGTGAGTGAGGTCACCAGTAAGCTCCCAAGGAGATGCTGTGTAAACAGCAGAGGAGGCATCGTGCGAGTGATACTTAATATATCGCAAGCGTTAATAGGCTACGGTATTCACTTTACCTACGAACGCTTGCAATTCTTCAAGTATTGTCCGAACGACGAAGCCACCTCTGTGGCTAACAAAGCATCTCCTGCGAAGCTTTTCGATAACCTCATTCATTCGCAAGAACACAACAACCCTCCAGTGTGTGACCTGTGATGTTAAGGTTTTTCACCTACGTTTCTTTCACTAGAATCTAGTATGATAATTATAAATAAATAAATAAATATTGTCGGACAAATTACACAGCGCCATCTAGTCCCAAAGGAAGCGAAGCTTGTGTTATGGGTATTAGACAACTAATGAACATAAGTAAATACATATTTTTTTTTTGTAAATACATACTTATTATACATAGAAAACACCCAGACCAAGACAAACAGATTGTCCTGTGAGGGAATCGAACCCAGGAGCGTTGTTGCCAAAGTAGCGTTACTAATCACTGCGCCACCGAGCTAGTCTACCACCATATAATCACCAGGGTACCCACTTTTGGCTTTGGACTCCAAAGATGATAGGGAGCCAATTACGTTTATAGACGACCTCGGTGGCGCAGTGGTAAATGACGCGACACCATAGGAATCAAATCAGGGATTGGGGGCTGTATTCCTTTGACTTTTTTTTTGTACAACGTCGGGAGGCATACAAGCATACGCTTGTGATTCATTATGTATCACTCGCGCGATGCCACCCTTGCTGCTAACACAGCAACTCCTTTGGAGCTTACTCGTTACCTCTTACTTATTACTTGATTCCGGCCCCTTTTTCTGCAACTAGGCGCCGTGAGCGTGGGTGGGTTCTTGAAACCGCTGCTTCTACTGCCAGTTGAATTCCTGCAGGAAAGCCCGCAGCATCTTGATGTTGCTGCAGGCCTCCGGCAAATCCGTTACAAAACTCCAATCCAAATCCAAAGGATGGTAGTCCGTTGAGTTGCCACCTCCTTGCAACGCAGCAAGGCATGGGCGGTCGTTTCTTCATCCGTCAGGCATGCTCTGCACAGCGGACTGTCCGTAACACCTGTAGTAAAAAGATACTATAACTTCACGCCAAATCCCTTACGGAGTAGGCAGAGAGAACCGAGCGCCACGCGACTCGATCCTTACATACCTCACTCGCTTCTTTAACATTCATTGCTCTTCTCATGCACGCTCGCCGGTTTCTAGGGCTCCTGACATCACATTGACACCTGATATTCGAGTATTAGACCTGAGTTTATTATTTTGTAGTTTAGAGCTTGCAATATGGCCCTGCTGTCGGACAGGATACATATGTTGTATCCCTTCACCTTTAGCTTGGTGACTGCAGCTGCCATTTCGATTATCGCTACACACTCAGCTTGAAACACAGAGTTGTAGGTACCTAGCTGTGTTATTTAGCGTACATTTGACGCTTCGTGGCTCAGTCGTGAATGACGCGATTTTGACACCAACGCTCGTGGCTTCGATTCCCACACAAGACAAACAGTTGTGTTCATGAACATGTTTGTTTGTCTTGGTCTGGCCGTTTTAAGAGAGCCTACCTCTCTCGCGCATCAAAGCAGCCCATCTGGTTGTTGTGTTCCTGCGTGTGAGTAAGGTTATCAGTAAGCTCCTAAGGAGTTTCTGTGTAAGCAGCAGAGGAGGCATTACCCGGAGGAGTACTCGCTGTACATCAGGTGGGCCGTATGCTTGCATGCCTCCCGACGTTGTATAAAAAAAACGTTCAGTTCCTCAGAAAAGGGACCAGCGGCAGGTCCTTTTACCGTCTTAGATCCGTCTGTGTATGTCCTCAGCACACTTATTTCGGATTCCATTTGATGATTCGCGGAGAGATGTATTTTGAATTTTTTTTCAAATACATACGTTTTGGGGAGGCCGTCTTTCGATGCTTCCAGCATTGGGTTAGCAATTTTATGCTCATCCAGGATTTTCGTATGTGGTATTCTTTTTTTTTTATATATATATATATTAGTGCAGCATAGTGGCCCCTCTTTGCCTAATGGTAAGCGAAAGAGGAGCCCAAATCGCAACTGCAACTGACAACATACTACATCCCGTATCCTGTCAGTTGACGCTGCCATGCTGACCCGCAAAATGCTTCTTCACGCTTCGTTTGAAGGATCCCATATTGTAGGAAGGAGGGAACACATGTGCAGGCAAGGCGTTCCACTTTTTAATGGTACGACAAAGATTGCCGAACTTTTTGGTACGCGAAGAGATATTCTCAACCGTGGAACTATGACATCGCAAGCCCGCACGTGTGGTTCTATGACGGAAGGGTGAGGGTGGGATAAGGGAAAACAGTTCTTCATTCGGGAGTCCTTCAAAGTTTTAATGTTTGAAGCCTCGTTGCAGATGTCGATGCTTCCTGTTGTATGAATAGACCTAATGGAAGGATACTCAACATCGTTTCAATTGCGGCTGTTGGCGTTGTTTTCATCCTGTTATGACCATGCAGGCTAGCCGTTGGAATCGCTGCAGCTTCTCACTTGCCCTCAGTAAACATGTGCGCGTTCACCAGACCAGTGCTCCGTAGCTCACTATTGGTCTGATTACTGTGTTATAATAAAGAACGACCTTTGGGTTACGACCCCAGGTCTTACTTACCATCTAGTGTTGGGTCCAACTTAATTTGTGGTCTAAGGTCACCCCCGAATATTTCACTTCTAAGCTAAATTGTAGAGTTGTGTTCCCTAGCTTGGGAAGTGTGTGTTTCTCAAGTGACCTTTTGTTTGTGAACATTACTGGTTAGCGAGTCCATACTCAAGGCACCAACGCTCCACAATCCTGTTGAGTTTGGTTACATACTCGTACCATGCCGGCCTGGTTTCCTGTAATCATAATTGCCAAGTCATTCGCATATCCTATTGTATAAGTAAGTTTTTTGGTGAGCTTGGTGATGAGGTCATTGACAACAGCCTTCCACAGAAGGGGTGTTAGTACACCTCCTTGTGGGCATCCACTAGGGACTAGGCCACTAGTGCCTTTTTGTGTTGCCTTCGCCTAACTAACCCAATTTACTTTTTGTTCTAATATGTTACTTATCCAGCCTGCGATCACTCATACTGATACTGGTGACCTCACTCACACGCAAAAACACAATAAGGGATATTGTTATTTAGCTGCGGTTATCTGTGAGGTGGAGGTACTTCCCTAGACGGACTACTTTGATGCGTCCTACCTCTCTTAAATCCTACGTTATATAGTACCTATGCGACCGAGCTTCTCTCGGCAATTTTTTGTATACGACGTTATCTACACGCAAGTATACGTTCCACCTGATTTAAAGCGGTCATCATAGCCTATGAACGCTTGCAGCACATGCCATGCATTGTGACCTCACTCACACGCAGGAACACAATAAGCCTCTGGGGAGTTGCTATTTGGCTGCGATTTTCTGTAAGGAAGAGGTACTTACTTCCCCATCGGTCTGCTTTGATAAGCCCTTTTTTTTGTATAAGCTCAGCATAGTGGCTCCGCTTCGCCTGATGGTAAGCGAAAGAGGAGCCCATATCGCAACTGCAACTGACAAAATACTACACAGTGTCCTGTTAGTTGACGCTGCCATGCTGGCCCGCAAGATGCTTCTTCACGCTTAGTTTGAAGGATCCCATGTTGTAGGAAGGAGGAAACAGATGTGCAGGCAGGGCGTTGCCGAACTATTATATTCTATGACGGAAAGGAGAGGGTGGGCCAAGGCAAAACAGTTCTTCAGAGCACTCATCCTTTATAATAAACTTAAAAAGCTATAACCTTATTCAAATACAAAATTTGATACAAATCATCGGAGCCATTTCCTAGATAGGTACATGAAATATATACATACACACGATATATAGTGTATATAAACTAGCTGAACCCCGCGACTTCGTCCGCGCGTATCCCGATATCCCGCAGGGACCGCTTTTTTTATACTACGTCGGGAGGTATACAAGCATACGGGCCACCTCATGTAAAGCGGGTACCCTAGTCTATTAACGCTAGCGATATAGGTATTAAGTATCACTTGCGCGATGCCTCCACTGCTGATTACACAGCAACTCCTTCGGAGCTTACTGGTGACCTCACTCACACGCAGGAACACAACAACCCTCTAGGGAGTTGTTATTTGGCTGCGGTTTTCTGCGAGGTGGAGGTACTGTCCCAGACGAGCTGCTTTAATGCGCCCTACCTCTCTTAAAACATCCAAACCAAGACAAACAGACATGTTCACGCACACAAATGTTTGCCTTGTGTGGGAATCGAACCCACGAGCGTTGGTGTCAAAGTCGCGTCGTTCACGACTGAGCCACCGAGCTCGTCGATTTTTTTACTTTCTTTTTTTCCTCGGCTTCTAAGAATTGCATTATGATATTGATTATCCTATAACCTTCCTCAAGAATTGGGCTCTCAAATACAAAAAGAATTTTTCAAATCCATCTGATAATATAGGTACGAGTATCTTCCGCTTTATATCTATATATATATATATATATATATATATATAAAAATCTCGTGTCGCGGTGTTTGTGGTCGTACTCCTCCGAAACGGCTCGATCGATTTTTATGAAATTGTTTATGTATATTTGGTAGGTATAAGAATAGGTCGTGAAATGTACTTATATACATTATATACATATATATATATATACTTTACGACCTATTCGGTCGTAAAGTATATATGTCATAAAAAAGAAAACGGATTGCACTGCGGCAGAAGTGAAAACTTGAACATTAACGTTGCGCATTTTTGAATATTTTGAAATGGTTAGGCAATAATTTCGCACGAATTGCTTTATTTATCAGTATAAAAGTGCTATCATGTATGTGGTAAAATCTCTAAAACTGAAACACACACACGCACTCGCGCAAGCGCCCTGCGCCGCTTAAACCAAACAGCGATGTTAATAAACTATGTTGAACGAAACGCATAAATGCCAACAATTTCATGGCGCTTACAACGTTTTGGTCGCGAGAAAATAATGCCCTACGAACGATCTAGCGCTTCATGTTTTAATTGTTTAATAAGAGGGAACTAATGTTTTAGCGCTGCAGCGAACTTAAGTTCTAATTCTCACCAAAATCTTACGGTCAGGGTCGCGTGCCCTGACGGCCTGACGCGAGTTTAGCATTTTTACTCATCCCAAAAAGTGCACAACGCCGCTAAAGAAGTTTTAACTTCAAAAAAATTAGAAAATAATTTGACCACAGAGAGACTTTGTACAAAAGTCGTCTGCGTAGGTACCTCTGTCTCACCTATTTCTACCAAGCAGCTATATTTATATAGCTGTGTTCCGGTTTGAGGGGTGAGATATGGCAGAGAAATTACTGGGTACTGTGACGAAACATCCTTAGATCACAAGATGGACAGCGCGCGAGTAACGTCCCCGTGGTGATGTGAGTGTCAATAGGCTGCAGTGACCGCTTACCATCTGATGCGGGCCGCATGCTTGTTTGCCAATCCTACTAATATTATAAATGCGAAAGTTTATATGTATGGATGGATGTTTGTTGCTCACGTTTGTTTCACGCTTAAACGGCTGAACGGATTTGAATGAAATTTGGCACGTAGATAGATTATGATTTGGATTAACACATAGGCTACGTTATTTGACTCCACGAGGGCGGAGCCGCGGGCAGCAGCTAGTCTAGTATAAATTTATATGGCAGAACAACGTTTGCCCGGATCAGCTATTATTAGTATAAATATATACAACATTTGCTCTTTAAAAGGCGCAGTTCATCATCGTACGTAGTAAGTACAGCATATTTCAATCAATTTGAATATGTTTAAGATCAGCTCTTTTGTGAACCAATTGTCACCAAGGTCGACGGATTTCCATGATGGCATTGTTAGATTATATGTATGTATATCTTCACGCCGGGCCCCTCGCGGGGTAGGAAGATACAATCGAGAACACGGTACTTACACACCTAGCTCGCATCTTTAACATTCTGGTCACCAGCTAGGACTTTGTGACGCGGTGAAAAGACGAGCTGTGAGGATTGTCGATGACCCTAAACTCACACACGGTGTTGAGACCTTGAGTTTAAGGCGAGATTTCGCCTCCCTCGTGTTCTACCGATTGTACAATGGGTTGTGTTTTGAGGAGTTTTTCGATATGATGCCAATACCCTCGTTTTACAATCACACTGCTCGCCGACGGCTGGGAGTTCATCCTCACACGCTGAAGCCGCAATGTTCGCGTACTGTGCGGTTCCAGAGAAGTTTTCTACGGAGAACTATTGAGTTGTGGAATGAGCTCCATGCCGAGGTTTTCCCAAGGAGCTACAGCATGGGGTTCTTTCAGAAAAGCGTGAAGAGGTTTTTGCAGGGACGGCAACGCAAGAGTGACACGCCTAGTGTTGCAAATGCCCATAGGCTACTGTAACTGCTTACCATCAGGCAGGCCGTACACTTGTTTCACCTTAGTGATATAAAAAAAAGTACCCATAATACAATCTTCGCTGTTTTTGCCGAGCTCGATGGCTCAGTGGTGAAACGCGCTGTTGCGTTACTTAGACACCAACGCTCGTCGGTTCCATTCTCACACTGGACAAACATATGTGTGCATGAACATGTCTGTATGTCTTGGTCTGGGTAATTTTAAGAGAGGTGTGGCGCATCAAAGTGTCTGGGGAAGTGCCTCCACCTCACAGAAAACTGCAGCCAAATAACGACTCCCTAGAGGATTGTTGTGTTCCTGCGAGTGAATGAAGTCACCAGTACGCTCCTATGAGTTACTGGTGGCATCGCTTAATGTATTGCAGCGTTTATAGGCTACGGTGACCGCTTTACATCAGGTAGGCTGTATGCTTGTATGCCTCCCGACGTTGTATAAAGAAAAACGGGTTACACTCCGGGAGTGCCGGCAGAAGTGAAAACTTGAACATTAACGTCGTGCATTTTTGAATATTTTGGAATGGTTAGGGAATAATTTCGCACGAATTGCTTTATTCATCATGTATGTTGTAAAATACAATATTCATTTATTACGCTATCGTACACAAACATGACAGTTTATATTACATTAAAAATTTAACACTTCAGAACTTACAATTATTTTACATTAAAAAGTTTATTTCTCAGAAAAATCAACGTTCATCCATAATTTCGACGACTCTTTCACCATCATCATTACCAGCATCATCATCGCCAATCTTTAAAACTCAAACACACACGCACACTCGCGTAAGCGCCAAACAGCGATGTTGATAAATTACGTTAAGAATTTCATGGCGCTTACGTTTTGGTAGCGAGAATATAATGCCCTATGAACGATCTAGCGCTTCATGTTTTAATTGTTTAATTAGAGGCAACTAATATTTTAGCGCTGCAGCGAACTTAAGTTCTAATTCTCACCAAAATATTACGGTCAGGGTCACGTGTCCTGACGCGAGTTTAGCATTTATTACTCATCCCAAAAAGTGCACAACGCCGCTAAAGAAGTTTACACTTCAAAAAAACTTTGCCTCTAGATGGCGCTGTATAATTCGCCCGACAATACTTGTTTATATAATTGATAGCATAATGGAATTAATATATTTCCATAGATATTATTGATGTGACCGTATGGTCACATATCTCCTGAATGCTTAATGCCCTCTACATCATCATAGCAGTCATTACAGACGTCCTATTTCACCTTCAAACATGCGCAGAAACTTGACATCTCAACTCTACGATAACGCTTTTGATAACCGCTACAAACGCTACCTAACTATTACTTTATCAACTATCGATAATGTAACTCCGCATCACTAACACGCGGTCGATACCTTTTTGGACTATTGGCAAAGGTGTCGAACAAGAAAAACCTAGGTTTATTGTTGTTGTATTCTCTTTATTGTACAAATACTTATACATAACAGATACTCATACAGTGACAAACTTTTAGTATAAAGGCGGACTTATCTCTGTAAGAGATCTCTTCCAGTCAACCTTTAGAGGTTTGGTACGAATACGTAATATGTTTATATTATGTATGTATGTATATCTTCACGACAGGTGCCTTGCAGTGTGGGCAGAGAGAACCGAGCGCCATAATACGCGGTTTTTACACAACCCATTCGCTTCTTCATTCATAGGTATTTCCATGCACGCGCGCTATGTATCGCTAGAGCCACAACTACTGCTAACACAGCAATTTCTTATGAGCTTATTTGTATCCCCACTCAGTCGCAGGAACACAACAACCTCTCTAGTTGTAGAATGTATTCCCAGCTGAGGTTTGCCAATTCGGGGTTCTTCAAGAAACGCGCGAATAGGTTTTTAGAGCGTCGGCAACGCATGAGTGACACCCCTGGCGTTGCAAATGTCCATAGGCTATGGTGACTGTTTACCATTAAGCAGGCCGTATGCTTCTTTGCCACATTAGTGGTATTAAAAAAAACAACCCTCCAAACATTTGTTTGTACTGTGTGGAATTTTTTTATACGACTTCGGGAGGCATACGACGGAAAGATGACTAAAGCGGTACCCGTAGCCAGGCAACACATTAAGTATCACTCAAGCGATGCTCCTTCTGCTACAAATAGCGCAACACCTTAGGAGGATTACTCGTAACCTAACAATCGGAGGAACACAACAACCCCACAGGTAGTTGTTATTAGACTGAGATTTTCTGTGAGGCGACGCTACTTCCACAGTCGGTTTACTTTTATGCGCCCTACCTCTCTTTAAAACATCCAGACCAAGACAAACAGCCATGTTCACGCACACAAATGTTTGTCGTGTGTGGGAATCGAACGTAAGGACGCGTTTAACCACTGCGCCACCGAGCTCGTCAAAACAAATCGTCGAATATCGAACAGTATAGATCTTGCGAGTCATGTTTATTTCCCAAAATAGAAGACAAACTCAGAATTCGCTTTATCAACCCTGAGGAACGTGGCTGCCTTCGAAAAAGGCGAGGAGTTCTCTAAAGATAAGTGGCTTCACTGCTTCGATCAATGGGAATCGAACGCACGAGCGTTGGTGTTGAGTTGCATTGCTATCCGCTCCCCCCCGGGTTGATTAAAATATATTCTCTCGCATATTCCCTCCCAGCGTTATATATAGATCAAAGGTAATTCTACAGCGACCCATTCAATTCTAGTCAGATATCGAGGCAAGAATTTAATAAAAGTCATTACCGGATGCCATTCTCGGAAACACCTCATTGCATTCTTTCACGCTCTGTAGAGGGTGTCTTTGTAATAGGGGGCTTTGCTAGTGGCTTTGTTAGTGGCTTTGCTCGTGGCTTTGCTAATAGCTTTGCACGTGGCTTTGCTCGTGGCTTTGCTAGTGGCTTTGCTCGTGCGTAATCTATATTAACATATAAACGTGAAGAACGCGCTTATCTTTGGAACTAGCAGTAGGATTTGAATAAATGTTTTTGCGTTCATTAGCCCAATTCTTTAGGAAGGTTATAGGCTATTCAATTTCGCGATATGATCCTTAGGTGTCGAGGAAAAAGGAAAATAGGAAAAAGCCGCGAGGTGCAGAAAATAAATGCCTAAAATAGATAGAGCGTAGGACGTGGTTATCGACTAAAATATTTAAAATTATTGGCAGATAAAACATAACATTACAACTTTGCTGTAATTTTTTTATCAGGCGTTACACATTTCCATCTGCGAAGTTTTTATGATATCCCAACTTACTTAAATAGATGTTTTGAGAGAAAAAGAGCGCATCAAAGCAGCCAAATAACAACTCCCTTAGAGGGTTGTTGTGTTCCTGCGTGTGAGTGAGGTCACCAGTAACCTCCCAAGGAGTTGCTGTGTAAGCAGCAGAGGAGGCATCGCGAGAGTGATACTTACTATATCGCTAGCGTTAATAAGCTATGGTGCCCACTTTACATCAGGTGGGCCGTATGTTTGTACCGACGTGGTATAAAAAAAAACAATACCCAGACCAAGACAAACAGACATGTTCCACACAAATGTTTGTCCTGTGTGGGAATCGAACCAACGAGCGTGACAGGGCGATTCGCCACTGCGCCACCGAGCTCGAAAAAAAGCGAAGCTTGTGCTATGGTTACTTTTATTTGTACCACCGTTGGATATAGTCCTTTGCCAATGTGTTCCAGCATATGCGATTCTATGCTTTCCGCACCCAGCCGGTTTTTTGAGGTCCATCCTGTGGTGGGAGAGTGCCATGGGCGGCGTCCACTCTAGACTTTCCTACCCTATCTGTCATCGCTGCTTTTGGTGCTAATAAAAGAATTTTATCTTGATTCCAGAAGACACCATGGCTGACCAGCAGGAACAGAACCGCTGTTCTTCCAGCGAGAGTGATAATTTCGAGAAAATTGAATCGGATGACGTAAAAAACGAAGACAATGTGAGTATTTCATAGATTCATATCAGGTGGTATCTTGATTAAGTTATTTTTAGGGTTCCGTACCCAAAGGGTAAAACGGAACCCTATTACTGAGACGGACGGACGGACAGCGGTCCGTCCGTCTGTCACCAGGCTGTATCTCACGAACCGTAATAGTTAGACAGTTGAAATTTTCACAGATGATGTATTTCTATTGCCGCTATAACAACAAATACTAAAATATAGAATAACATACATATTTAAGGGGGCTCCCATACAACAAACGTGATTTTTTTGCTCGTTTTTGCTCGACATTGATAACGGCAACAGGTAGACGCTTGAAATATTCACAGAATATTTAGTTATATATTGACTTTAAGAATAAATAATTAAATTAAAATAAAACAAATATTTAAGGGGGGCTCCCATACAACAAACATGATTTTTTTGCCGTTTTTATAGATAGTGGTACGCAACCCTTCGTGCGCGAGTCCGACTCGCACTTGGCCGGTTTTTTTTTTCTTTTATACAACGTCGGTAGACATGCAAGCGTACGGCCCACCTGATGTAAAGCGGGCACCATAGCTTATTAACTCTAGCGATATAGTAAGTATCACTCGCGCGATGCCTCCTCTGCTGCTTACACAGCAACTCCTTGGGAGCTTACTGGTGACCTCACTGACACGCAGGAACACAACAACCCTCTAGGCTAGGGAGTTCTGTGAGGTAGAGCTACTGCCCGAGACGGGCTACTTTGATCCTACCTCGCTTAAAAACACCCAGATCAAGAGAACCTTCAAAGGAGTTGTTATTTGGCCGCGGTTTTCTCTGAGGTGGATGAACTTTCCCAGACGGGGGGGCTACTTTGATGCGCCCTACCACTCTTAAAAATACCCAGACCAAGACAAACAGAAATCATGCATACAAATGTTTGTCCCATGTGGGAATCGAACCCACGAGCGTTGGCGTCAAAGTAACGTAACAGCGCGTTTCGCCACTGCGCCACCGAGCTCGTAAAAAAAGCGAAGCTTGTGTTATAGGTACTTTTTTTATACCACTAGGGTGGCAAACAAGCGAATGGTAAGCAGTTACCGTAGCCTATGAATATTTGCGACACCGAGGTCGTCGTTTGAATGTGCTCCACAAGACGATCCGTTTCGGGACCGCTATGGGACCTGTAGAGGCACGCATAGATACGGATATGATCCCTGAAATCTGCGCGCAGCCATTGAGCAGTCAGAACCCGTTATACGTTTTCCCATACATTTCGCGGTCGTATACGACCACCCGGGTTTCGAAGGGTTAATAGACAGGTCCCTCTCTTCAAGTCTGACAAGGTGAGGGTAACAGATATCCTCACGAACGTGTACACAGAAGCACAAGCTCGTTGTACAAAATTGTGTTCCACTTTGTAACCTCGGGAGAGGATATCTGTGTCTCTGTTATAAAGAACAAGGCTGGCTTAGCCGTCTCTAGATGCTGATGGACAGCATTGAGGTTTAAGTGAAGCCCCCTGATGTTACATAGCTCAACGGAGAGCACAGGGGGCTGAGCCATTGTTGTCTTGCTTCGTTTGACCATGGCAGAAATACAGAGCGGCACTACGGCCGCCCCAGAATACGTCGGGCGGTCTGAACGATGGAACTAAGGGATGAATTCTCCTTCACCGACAGTGACGGTACCCTCCTGAGGTATTACTGTTTCCAATACCTCTACCATATTGAGGGGGGGGGGGGGGGGGGGGGATGTCCGGATGTCATCACGCAATGCTTTATCCCAATTACGGGCTATTGTCATTCACTGGCCACAAGCTACACGCAGCTATGCATTGGCCACAAGTTTGGCAATCGCAGCTTCAGTCAATGGTTCCATCACATGTGGAACAGAAACTACTTGGAAAAACAATGAAAATATTAATGCGTTCCTACACCATTTTGTTATTGCTTCCTAATCCATTAGGATTGGCCGGGTCCGTTACGTAAGACACACATGGACGCTTTCGTTTCGCAGCCCATGGTCCGCTGAATATAGCCTATATTCTTTTTCCTAGCGCCATCCCGCTTCCTAATCAATTAGGATTGGCGGGATCTGCTACCAAAACCTAAAGATTTAGCAAAGACGCTGATTTTTACATGGAGTAACTGCCGTCAGACCTCCACAATCCGGAAGGAAAACCAGATGTTTCTTTTGTAAGGCCATACCTCTTCCGAAATATAATTTCTTGGACGTATGGGTTTCCTGACGATGTTTTCCTTAACCACCAAAAATGTTCAATGTTACCTGCTAGCAGTCAGAACCCGTTATATACGTTTTCCCATACATTTCGCGGTCGTATACGACCACCCGGGTTTCGAAGGGTTAATGTTACTTACAAGCTAATCGACGAAGTAGATATAAATTTCTCAAGACACATTTTTATACTAGTAAGGTGGAAAACGATCGTACAATCCGTCTGATAGTAAGCTATACCGTAGCATATGACCACTTGCAACATAGTTGTCACTCGTGCGTAGGCAGCCTATAGGAAACTCCACACTTTTTACGAGTTTCTTGTTCTTTTATATACATACTAGCTGTGCCCGCGACGTCGTCCGCCCGGAATAGTTATTTTACTTTATTTATTTATATTGATAAAAATAAATAAAATTTCTGAAATAAAAGTACCCTAAGTTACTTCTTATTACATCAGCTCTCTGCCAGTGAAAATCCCGCCAAAATCGGTCCAGCCGTTTCAGAGATTAGCCGGAACAAACAGACATACAGACAAAAATTATAAAAAAATCGGCCAAGTGCGAGTCGGACTCGCGCACGAAGGGTTCCGTGCCATTATCTATAAAAATCGGCCAAGAGCGAGTCGGACTCGCGCACGAAGGGTTCCGTACCATTATCTATAAAAACGGCAAAAAAAAATCACGTTTGTTGTATGGGAGCCCCCTTAAATATTTATTTTATTCTATTTTTTAGTATTTGTTGTTATAGCGGCAACAGAAATACATCATCTGTGAAAATTTCAACTGTCTAACTATCACCGTTCATGAGATACAGTCTGGTGACAGACGGACGGACGGACGGACGGACGGACGGACGGACGGACGGACGGACGGACGGACGGACGGACGGACAGCGGAGCCTCAGTAATAGGGTTCCGTTTTACCCTTTGGGTACGGAACCCTAAAAACGGGAAAAAAAATCGGCCAAGTGCGAGTGGGACTCGCGCACGAAGGGTTCCGTACCATTATCTATAAAAAAGTCAATAAAATCACGTTTGTTGTATGGGAGCCCCCTTAAATATTTATTTTATTCTATTTTTTAGTATTTGTTGTTATAGCGGCAACAGAAATACATCATCTCTGAAAATTTCAACTGTCTAACTATCACGGTTCATGAGATACAGCCTGGTGACAGACGGACGGACGGACGGACAGCGGAGCCTCAGTAATAGGGTTCCGTTTTACCCTTTGGGTACGGAACCCTAAAAATCACGTTTATTGTATGGGAGCCCCCTTAAATAATTACTTTATTCTATTTTTTAGTATTTGTTGTTATAGCGGCAATAGAAATACATCATCTGTGAAAATTTCAACTGTCTAACTATCACGGTTCATGAGATACAGCCTGGTGACAGACGGACGGACGGACGGACAGCGGAGCCTCAGTAATAGGGTTCCGTTTTACCCTTTGGGTTCGGAACCCTAAAAACCAATTGAGAATGCGCAAGCTTGCATTGCCAGAGGAACACCTGGCTCGTCAATTATATAACAAATTAATTTTTTTTTTAAAACTTTATCGGCGATTTTGACCATGCTCCTTAAGAAATATGATATTGGTTTTTAGGGTTCCGTACCCAAAGGGTAAAACGGAACCCTATTACTGAGGCTCCGCTGTCCGTCCGTCCGTCCGTCCGTCCGTCCGTCTGTCACCAGGCTGTATCTCATGAACCGTGATAGTTGGACAGTTGAAATTTTCACAGATGATGTATTTCTGTTGCCGCTATAACAACAAATACTAAAAAATAAAATAAAATAAATATTTAAGGGGGCTCCCATACAACAAACGTGATTTTTTTTGCTGTTTTTATAGATAATGGTACGGAACCCTTCGTGCGCGAGTCCGACTCGCACTTGGCCGATTTTTAAGACATTCCTATGCTACTTTTTAATTTACTTTTTGTAATCTGAAATAAAAATTCAAATTTTTTTTTAATTTGTCGCCCATTTTGACCAAGGAGGTCGTCAATTATATAACAATTTAATTTTTTTTTTAAACTTTGTCGGCCATTTTGACCATGCTCCTTAAGAAATATGATATTGGTTTTTCAGACATTCCTATTCTATTTTTTAAGCTAAATCCGAATCGGAAGTCAAAATTCGAATATTCGATTAAAAGCGACACACACACGCACACACACACAGTCAAACGCACGCACAGTAAACATATAGATTTCATATAGGAACGGTGTTCCTGAATATTTTGGTATATGTACCGTGTATACATCCATATGCGTATAATAAAAAGCAATTATTTTAATATTACAAACAGACACCCCAATTTTATTTATCTAGAAGATGTGTTTATTACACAATTTAAGAGTTCTCGTAAGAAAACTTCTCTGCAACCGCACAGTACACGACCATTGTAAGAGGATGAAATCCTGGCGTAAAGCCTGCCTGCCGTTGTAGACCGAAATAATACTTTGTATTTTTTAACGTGTATACGTCTTCAAATTTGCGCCCATAGTGGCAATTCAGAAACCTGATGATAACAACATCGGGGGATACAGTTTGGTGTTGCAGCTACATAACTATAAAATTTAATTACACCACTTGATAGCTAAAGAATCTAAGAATTTGTTACGTCGAGAGAGAACTCTGACGCATTGCCAGAAGCGCCACCACTTTTATATTTCCCTTTAGTATAAGTTACGTTACGAAGACGTATTCTATAAAACTCACGGCCATCTCCACGACACAGACACAGACACAGCCCATTTTTTTTATACAACGTAAGAAGACACAAAAGCATACGGCGCACCTGATGTAAAGTATAGATATATATAAACACTGTAATTCATGATATATTTCACACGCGTTGCCACCCCTGCTGTTAACACACCAACTCGTTACCTACTTGTAGCTATAGGCATCACATCGAACAACTCCTCGGAACATAACCCACTGTACAATCGGTAGAATACTTAAAAGGGGCCGAAGTTCCTCTTTGAACACAAGGGTTCACCGTGTATTAGCTTAGAATCGTGGATACTTCTCACAGTTCGTCTCTGAACCGAACCACAAGGTCCTGGCTGGTATCCAGGTGCTCCTGCCCAAATGTGATTACAGTACCCCATGTGCGATCTGACAGCTGCAAGAGAACAGAGAGTATGTATGACGAAACAGATGTATATCTGTTTTGTCATATATTGCTTGATTCTTTCTACTTTCAGCTCTTTTTAACAACCGCACCGTGAGTTCACCCTTGCACGCTGGAAGAAATGGTCGCGTACTCTGCGGTTCCAATGAAATTTTTCTCTGAACTATCTCTCGTTCTGAACCATCAAATTAACGCCCCATTGCCTTAACTTCAGTGTTGTGCAAAGGTATGGAACGGATTCTTAACAATCAATTGATCCGTTACTTAGAAGGTCACGCCCTAATTAAATATCGTCATACTGACCGAACTGATTTTAGACCGAAACGATCAACGGATGATCTTCTAGCGTATAGTACGCACCTGTGGGGGGAGGCAATTGATAAATATGGCGAATCCATGGCAGCTTAGATATCGCGAATGCGTTTAATCGGGTCTGGCACAAAGCACTTCTCTCTAAACTTCCGGCATACGGTCTGCCCCTCCAGCTTTGTAATTGGATTGCTGGCTTCTTGCACGAGCGTAGAATACGCGTCCTTGCAAATGGATGCGCTTCGCTGTTCATGTCAGTGAATGCCGGTGTCCCACAGGACTCCGTTCTGTCGCCCACCTTCTTCTTCGTATCAATGACATGCTGCCACTTGGTAATATTCATTGCTATACAGATGACAGTACGGTACATGGGCGATATTTCGGTCGGCCTGGTGCTGGTCGGACGGAAATAGATGAGAAGCGTGAGAGTTTTGTCATTGAATTGTATCCGGTTTTGATCTCATTAGTAAATGGGTTCCGATAACCAGGTTGAATTTAATGCCGAGAAAACTCAGGTGTGCGCGTTTACAACAAAAATGCCCCCATTCTTTCCCACTCCCAGTCTTCCCTTCCCTCATACTGAGGGCGCTTCCCTCATACTGAGGGCGCTTCCCTCAGTATGCGTGATCAGTATACCTGAATACGCTAGGCATGGATATTCGCTGCAGCCTTAATCAACGAAACTACATCGAGAGCCTCATCTTAACAGCTTCCAAAAAACTCTGAATCCTGAACAGGGTGCGCCGGTTCTTCATGCCGGACCAGCTTTGTCTAATTTATAAGAGTCAAGTTCGAGCCTGCGTAGAGTGTTGCTCGCATCTCTAAGATGGCTCCGCACAGTATCTTTTTGAGGCTCTCAATAGGTTGCAACAACGGGCTATCCGCATAATCGACGACGAAGAAGACACCAAAAACCTAGAACCTCTGCATCTTCGTAGGGACATTGGCTCGCTAAGCGTATTGTACTGCCTTTACCATGGTGAATGCTCTGAAGAACTGTTTACTCTTATCCCACCCTCTCCACTCCGTCATAGAACCACACGTGCAGGCTTGCGATGTCGTTGTTCCACTGTTGAGAACATTTCTTCGCGTACCTAAAAGTTCGGCAACTCCTATCTCTGTCGTACCATTAAAAAGTGGAACGCCTTGCCTGCACATGTGTTTCCTCCTTCCTGCAATCTTCCTGCAAGGATCCCATCCTTCAAACGAAGCGTAAAGAAGCATCTTGCGGGCCAGCTTGGCAGCGTTAACTGACAGGACACTGGACGCTTGTAATATTTTAAATTCTTTCGCGCGATGCCACCTGTGCTGCTCACACAGCAACTCCTTAGGAGCTTATTGGTGTAAGTTGTTATTTGGCTGTGGTTTTCCGTGAGGTCTTCCCCAGACGGGCTGCTTTGATGCGCCCTACCTCTCTCATTCTCATTATGACTTTGGATTCAAAGACGATACCCGATACTTAAGGTATTTATACGAAATGTTAATAAAAAAACGATTTCAGGACGAGAACGTAGACTTCACTGTTGGGGACGAATCTCCCGACCCTGACGCAATGGAAGACGAGGGTCCAGCTCACGAGGGCCGGGACCAGTTCCCCAACGCACCACCCCCAAACCTTCGCCGCGTGTTAACCCCCGCTCAGCAATTAGCTTTGGCTGAGAAAAGAAGCAAACTGAGGTAAGTTTCTTTTAATCGATTTCAGAAAAAGAGGAAATGTCTTCCTCTCGTATAATCTCAGAAAAATATTAGATTAAAAAAGCTTCCGTTTTATTTAAAATACTTCCACGTTGAGAACTATTCGCAATGGGACCTCAAAGTTCACAAACAATATGTATTATATACTAGCTGTGCCCGCGACTTCGTACGCGCGGAATTTAACAAAAAAGTTATTGTTCAGTTATAATCTTATTTATTTGATTTGATTATAAGTACCTAAATAAGCAGAGTAAAATAGCAAACAGCACAATAATAATAGATACTTCGTCCGCGCGGAATAGTTATTTTTTATTATTTATTTATATTAATAAAAATAAATCAATTTTCTAAAATAAAAGTAGCCTAAGTTACTCCTTATTACATCAGCTATCTGCCAGTGAAAGTCCCGTCAAAATCGGTCCAGCCGTTTCAGAGATTAGCCGGAACATACAGACAGACAGACAAAAAATGTCCATATGCATTTAGTAAAATGCGGTAATTTTAATATTACAAACAGACACTCCAATTTTATTTATCTGTATAGATATAGCCTAATTTTTCTAAATACGTGAAATATGCATTATGTCTACTCAGAAATAATGCATCTTACATACGAATACATACCTAAAACGAACCTATGTTAGAAGCATTATATATAAAGCTAATTGACATTGTTTTCTCAGGAGACTTTTGTATACTTTTTGACGAGCTCGATAGCACAGCGGTTAACATCGCGATTTTGTCACCGACGCTCGCGGATCCCATTCCCACACAGAACAAACATTTGTGTGCATGAACATGTCTGTTTGCCTTGCCTTGCTCTGGGTGTTCTTTAAAAAGTTGGGCACATCAAAGTAATCCGTCTACCTCCGCCACACAGAAAACCGCAGCCAAATAACAACTCCCTAGAGGGTTGTTGTGTTCCTGCGTGTGAGTGAGGCCACCAATAAGCTCCTAAGGAGTTGCGTTGTTAGCAGTACAGGTGGCATCGCGTGAGTGATACTTAATGTATTACAAGCGTTCATAGCCTACGGTAACCGCTTTACATCAAGTGGGCCGTATGCTTGCATGCTTCACGATGTAGTATATAAAAAAATGCGTATTGTAGTGCTTACGTACCTGTTGTTTGGCCGGTTTTAGTCTATTATTCATTGATTAATATTAATATTGCCGAATCATTAGTGATGTAATTGCGTAACTGACTTAGTTAATGGCACTTAATCTTCAGTAGGTCATAGTGACGTCGCTCGCAGCTAGTCTGTTCTTTAGGGTTGTCGGTTGTTTTTTTTATACGAAACCGAGAGTTATGCAGTTCACCTGATGTAAAATAGATACAGAAGGTATCACAGTCGTGTAGCGGCCCGAGCTGATAACACGGCTACTCCTTAGAAGCGTATCGAAACCCGTGTGGTCATATATGACCGCGAAATGTATGGGAAAAGGTATATAACGGGTTCTGAAGGCGCGCGTCAGGTAGTTGTTGCAGTTTCGTGAGGTTGAAGTATTTCCCCAGGCGGGCTGCGTTGATGCGCTCTATCTCTTATAAAAACACCCAGACCAAGACACAGATATGTGTCAAGCAGTTGTAAATTACTGCATTGTCGTCTGGGGCGGCATTGCTTCTACAACGCTTATTACTTTGGAGCGAGCACAAAGAGCCGATCTAAAAGTTGTACTTAAAAAACCTCGAAGGTATCCCACCGCAGAGTTGTTTAGCGAAGCTCGGATTCTAAGTGCACGGAGCTTATTTTTAGTGCGAGCAGAGAGAGTTTATGCACACACCCACACGAGCGTTGGTGTTAAGTTAGCGTTACTATCCAGTGCACCAGCGAGCTTGTCAAGATCGTACGTGTATCGCAATATTTTTAACCCTGGCCCCTAATAAGATAAAGGAGTCTTTCTTAGCACATTTTTTTTCTATTCCTGTCAGCAAAGACAACTTATCAATCTCGAAATTGTATGTTTTTACCACAAAAATAATTCTTCAGTCTATAATTATTTATTAAGACAACATCGTAAGTTACGAGTATAATTTATTTTTAACGTATTACCTACATGCTCGATTTTGAGAACATTCAAAAACAAACATAATATTTGCACGCTGTGACAGCTGAATACGACGGGTTTTAATAAAAACACATTGAATATTAAATTATGAAGATTTTATTCACAAACTTTTTTTATGGAATGGCAAAGTCTTTAAGCTATGTGTTATAAACATATCAATTCAGAATAAAGCAAAATGAAAAGGTAACAATGGCGCTTTGTGTAAAATAATGTTTTGCTTATCAATATTACCAGTTTTTACATCATAGAAAACCGCAGCCAAATTATAACTCCCTGTGATATGATTAAAGCCAGACTGGGAATTATATCACTTTAAAGAAAACCGCATCCAAATATTAACTGCCTGTAGCTTTGTTGTGTTCCTGTAAGTGGATGAAGTTTCCAGTAAGCGTCTAAGGGGATGTTGAGTTGATGGCAGGGATGGAAATGCGCCGTCATAAACTACGGTACCGTAAAATTGGGTGAATAGGTGAATAGGTACAAAATCAAACTTCAAACGCAAATTTATCGATGTCGTATTACTAATAGGTATAACATCGGTAACTCTTTCCAGGGTGTTCCGACCGCTTATATATTACAAAATATCGGTAAAATCTAAATATACATTTAATTTCATAATGAGTTTTAGCAAAACATGTGCCGTCCCTATTTATGTTGAAAATGGAGTGGGAGTTAAGGGGTGAATTGGGAAAAATCATAGGGCTGTTGAAAATCTTATCTAAATATCAGATAGAAAGGTTAAGTTCGTGTACTAGCTAGTATATATTGATAATGTATGATGTTTTGACGTGAAAGAAGGACAAACAAATACATTTTCACATTTATAATATTAGTATAGAAGTATTTGTAGTATGGAAGCAAATTCAATCAGGTATTCATGTCAAAAATTACAGGGGTTTGTTAATAATCGTGTTTTTTTTATACTACGTCGGGAGGCATACGGACCACCTAATGTAAAGTGGATACAATAGCCTATTAACGCTTGCGATATATTAATTATCACTTGCGCGATGCCTCCTCTGCTGCTTACACAGCAACTCCTTGGGAGCTTACTGGTGACCTTACTTACACGCAGGAACACAACAACTCTCTAGCGATGGACGGACCGACGGACACACGGACATTGGTCACTGGGAATTTCACTTGGTTCTTCTTCTTCTTCATCATTAT
The DNA here is from genome assembly GCA_947507595.1 of Pyralis farinalis. NCBI lineage: Eukaryota > Metazoa > Arthropoda > Insecta > Lepidoptera > Pyralidae > Pyralis > Pyralis farinalis. The sequence continues at coordinate 9,878,969 of OX382263.1, forward strand.
AAACTTTGTTGAACGTTAGTGCTTAGAAGCACTTTTTTCGCATGCACATTATTGTAGTGGTTGCCAAAAGTCACTAATTTATATCTCCCTCTCAAATTCCGTTCGCTCGAATTTTATATAAAAGATACCACTACCATAATATGCCGTAGACACTTACTGGTGAAATTATAGAATGCGAATTACGTAACTCGTCTGTGATTCGATTATGGTCATGGACTCAATACGTTACTCATTCATCGCTGTGACTTTTAATATCATTAGGGTTGGCAATACAGTGTGTAAATAAAAACCATAGATCATGCTTGTGCAGGCTTGTACAAGCTTTGTGGGTTACTTTTTACGAAAAGGATACTTTTTGTATGCACTACACTACTAGTATGCCAAACCTAACTCATTGTTCTGCAGGGATACGGCTCTTCCTTCACCCGAAGTAATTTATAAGAGTATACTCCAGCACGCTGCTCAACTACGTATTGACGTAGGCTGCCCGAAGATCACTAACTTACCTTAACGGCTGTCATTTATCGACAAAAGCCGGGACCGACGGCTTATCGTGCTCTTCGAAGCACGGAGAAGCTCGAGATAAATAAACCCATTCATAGATAACAAATATTTATCATCATTTAAATATAGTCGACGTTATTTAACCTGCGTTTTCGGTTAGAATGACACACGCAACGACGCCATCGAGTTCTCTCATTTATTATATGATTTGTATTCATGATTTTATAGAAGTTGATTTTCAGGATTTTTAAACCTCTACTTATGTCCTTTCGTTCCTACTTTAGTCTTTATTGCTTCTTATATCAACTAAGTACACTGCACACTCTTATATAATTTAACTTTGCAATATACCTAAACAGTTGTGTACCTTGATAAAAATAAACAAATTTATTTACAATTATAATGTAACGAAGGGCATGCTATTAATAAACATTGTAAAAAGGACGACTTGAAAACTTAAATGCTAAAGGTTATGTAGAAGTTTAAATGTTGTTATACGTACGAATACAACCGTGAGGTATATAAAAATTTCTACAGAATAAATAGGTTTTGATTCGAATTTCACGAAAAAAAATTGAATACATTGTTGTGTAGATCATCATCATCATCATCATTCGTGCATTAATCCCGGTCGTGTCCTATGCTTTTGATTAGCAGCCCAGGGTCCGCTGAATATAGCCTATATTCTTCTTCCTAGCGCCATCCCGCTTCCCAATCCATTAGGATTGACGGGGTCTACTACCAAAACCTAAAGATTCAAGATACTGATTTTCACATGGAGCGACTGCCGTCAGACGTCCACAATCCAGACCTTTCTGAGGTTAGGTCACACGTCTATCGAAAAAAAACTTCTTGGAAGTGCAAGTTTCCTCACGATGTTTTCAATCACCATCGCGCAGGTGATAATTATAAATATGTACATAAATTCGAAAACACGAATTTAGTGGTACATGCCAGGATTCAAACCGGGGACCTTTTGCTTAATAGGCCAGTTCCTTATCCACTGGGCTATCCCTGCTCTAAGGTGCATATATAATATGCCTCGAAAATGTTTACTAATTGTTGTACTAATTTTATACAAAGAAACATCTTCACAAAATCTACTCTTTTGCTTGAAAAACAACTGGACACTGGCATTTTTATGCACTTTATACATACTTCAGGATAAAATTATTTTTGTTATCCCAAATATCACGTTTTATTAGGGGTTAAAGTATGAAAATGCCGATCTGTACTGAAAAATTTAAACTAGTTTTTTCTGAGATGTAACATATTTATTTAATCAAAATATTTACCCTCATTATCTATACATTGCTATTTATGCCTTTGCGATAGAACTCTGGGGATCTAGATTCGACAAACTGTGTGAAAGCATTTTGTACTGCCTCCTGGGAAGAAAATTTTTACCACGTAGAAAATTGTCCAAATCACGAAAAAAATGGCAATCAGTTGGAGTTTAGTCTGGCGTGTACGGAGGATGACGTAAGTTAGAGAGAGTTTTTAACTGCAGCTCCTGTAGAGTTACAACGGTTTCACGTGCAGTGCGAGGTCCTGCGTTATCGTGGAGCAATTCACGATCGATTCGATCGGAAGATCGATTCACGAGTCGGGACTGTTTCTGTCAGTTTCGCCATCATTGTTTGACGTTCGGCACAGTAAACATCTGCTGTTTTTGCTTGACCAGACCTGAGAAAGCTATAGTGAATAACGCCATGAAGAGACTATCAAACAGTTACTATTACCTTTTTATTGGTAATCTTTGCTATTGGGCAATGTTGCGGCGTTTGATCTGGGGTCAGCCATTGCATTTTTCGCTTACGGTTATCGTAAAGATTTCGTCACATGTCACAATTCGATCCAAAATTCTTTCATTTCACCCATTTTTCATATTTTTTATCTTATTGATTTGATGCAAATGAATTAATATTGTAGGTAATGTAATGTTAAACTATGTCGCTAATTACTGGGTAGTTTAACTCGGATCGGCTTCCACCGTCCCCTTCAATTCAACGAGCGTTGGTGTCAAACTTGCGTCACTCTCGACTCTGCCACCGAGCTCGTCACTTACTCGGCGGTGAAGAAAAACATCGTCACAAATCCGCACGGTCAAGAAAATGTATTTCAAAAGACATTTGATCTACCTGAGAAAGGCCTGGTATTCCCTCTGGGCTATGGAGGTCTGACGACAAACCCTCCATGTCAAAATTAGTATCTACGGCAAATCTTTAGGCTTATATGGCGGACCCCGCCAATCATAATCGATTTAGAAACGGAATAATGGTAGGTAACGGCTTCCACCATCTCCTACGAAACCGTTTAAACCAAAAACTCACGATGCGTTCATTAGCAGTCTCCTCTCCAAACGAAGCATTGATATTGCGAGCCGTTTCTGCCGCGTTAGTTCCGCGTCGGAACTCGTATTCCAAAATTTCTCGGATTTTTGAATCTTTCCCAACTAAGCTGAATAAAAATAAAAATTTAAATTTAAAAATCAATGATGCACATTTTTTTAAATAAACCCCTTATATGTATCCTGTGAAAAAAGTTTCACTCGAAAATCTCACGCCATGAAGGTTTCATACAATTCAAAGTATCTATAAAACGACAATTTCGCATGTACAATTCAAAGTATCTATAAAACGACAGTTTCACATGTAGCGCAAATTTGTAGTAAAATAAGTAAATCTGCATATGCCTTATTATTAAAGAATAAAGTGAAATTGGAAGTAGCTCTGGTTACCTATCATGGTTTAGTAACATCTCATTTAAATTACGGTGTAATATTTTGGGGAAACTCGCGGGATAATGACAGAGTTTTAAAGCACAGAGAAGATGTATCCGTTCGATGTGCGGACTTAAATCTAGGGATAGTTGTGTACCTATTTTTAGGTCCCTTAAATTATTCACATTACCATGCATTTATATTATGCAAATATGTATTTTTGTTAAATCCAATCCTCATCTGTTCCAAAAAATTTGTGAAACAAGAATAAGAAAAGATCAATTAAGATCTCAATATAAACATAAGCTGTTGACAGGGGGATTCACAACCTCATTATTGACAAAAAGTTTTATTGGAATGGCTCCTGTTATTTTCAATAAACTACCTGATAATTTTAAGAATTTAGACATTATGTTGATACTGTTGATTGTAGGCACTTGGTGGAATTTTGAAGACATCGCTTTAATGTTAATACTTGCACTTGTACAGATTCCACTTCACAATTTTATTTAACAATTGTTTTTACCGACCGGTTTCGCCTTTACGGCATTATCAAGGTATTGTTATATGTTGTATAAAATACCTTGATAATGCCGTAAAGGCGAAACCGGTCGGTAAAAACAATTGTTAAATAAAATTGTGAAGTGGAATCTGTACAAGTGCAAGTATTAACATTAAAGCGAATTTAGACATGCTGAATTTTAAGAATAAATTAAAACTGTTTTTGACTGATAAATACTATTATAACATAAAAGAATATTAAAATAATAATTTGACTCAATCGAAATTTTTACTATTTAATTGATTTGTATTTTTTTTTAATTATTTCTTTTTAATTTTGATTTATTGATTGTAGTATAATTTAATTGTCATAATATAATAATTTAATTGTTGTATGTCTGTTAAAGACAGGCCACAGTGATACACATACATTATTTAAGATCCTTTTAACCTGTGTGTCTACAATAAAGAATATTTGATTTGATTTGACTCCTATTTAACCCCTACTATTTCCGATAAAAACATGTTTATTACATCACGTGAGTATCAATACTCTCGAGTATCAATACTCGAGAGTATTGATACTCACTCAATCTAAGATTGCCATAATAAATAATTGTTATCGGCACTCAGGAGGGGATCCTTCTTTTTTTAGATCATATTTAACAATGTAATAGAATCTATATAACTGAATTGCAAATAGTTCGCATTGTTTTCAACATACTTGGCAATTGAGTTTAGTTTGATGACATGCAATAACATAATATCATCGAGCTGTTATCGTCGGTCCAATCACGAAAGAGCGTATCTAACACATCATCTATTTTGATTTAGGTCCGTCGTCGTAAAGCTCAGGACATAATTTAGTATGCGACATACTATGAACTCCTTTGGTGCTTACTGGTAAAGTCACTCACTCACAAGAACACAACAACCCTCCAGGAAGTTGTCATTTTGCTGAGGTTTTCTGTGACATGAAGATATTTTCCCAGTCGGACTGTTTTTATGGGGCTATCGTTACTAACCACTCCGCCAGCGTAGCCTAGAACCTTAAGAAAAACATACAAACAAAAGGACGAGACTGAACGGCATGAGAAAAAACACCTTCCCCGTACCGTACTAAAGTATGCTTCATCAATAGCATGTTTATTGTTTATCACCGTCACTGTACATACGAGTATTTTAAAATGACGTTCACGTCTGAGGTTTCAGCCCGTTACCTAGGCTGAAACCTTTAGTCCCTAATATATGATACACCTTATGTTACTACGAGCCAGATTTGGACCACTGTACAAACGATTTCATCTTAAAAACGTCTTCAGAAAATAGACTTTAAAAATATGTATAAAACAGCAAAGAGCCCTGTTAATTTTATGAGCAGACATTACTTTTGCCTATAAGTGTCCTTACAAAAGAGAACAGTTATTAAAATAATTACTTTGTATGTATGCATATTTTGTTATTAGTAATTTATGAATATTGACAACCCTGTTATACGAAGCGACTATACCAGAAATGGCGGCAAAACCAGTAGGTATTTAACCTTCGCGGTTCAAGCACGTCTGCATCCAAGACAGTTGTAAACACGATTTTATTTCGAAACTCGGAAAAGTTTAAATCGAAAATAATTTGTGCCATTAAAATAAATAGTGTGTTTGTGTTCAGATATATTTTAGGTACGTGAGAAATTTGTGTAAAGAAGTTTGGTTTGGATTGTCGTTATATTTCCACTGTAATGACATGACATCTTTTTACTTTTTAATTACCATGGATACCTACTTGCACTTAAAATTTTATTTTATTATTCTATCGTGCTAATATTATTAAGGTTATGGAATGTCGTCATAATTTATTGTTTACGTTCATAGAAATTTTGCCGATTGGATATTGAATATCACGTATGATTAGATATAAAATCTTTTGCATTGACATATTGATAAGATAAACAGATATTGTTATTTCGTGCAGTTAATAACATGTTATGTTTACAATCGGTTGTGTAAATAGCCATATAGTCATCCAACTAATCTACTCGGATATTTTAACGAGAAAACTAAGTGCAAAGTGAATGTTATTTGACTGTAATAATTAAATAGGATTACCTAAACAGTGACATAAAGTTCATAAGTCCATTGCTCAAGTTTTTAGATGAAAAACATGTTGAATACACACAACAAAAAATTGTCGAAATTACGGTATGATTTTATCGATTATTATGAAAACTATGGTTCTATTTGTTTGTGTTGTTAATGTAGTTGTATGCCATGCATTATGACTTTTGCAAAAATCCATTAGGATTGGCGGGTACCTAAGTTTCTGTGTTGACAGCGAGGATGGCAACGCGCTAGCGACATTATTTTTGTTGCAAGCGTTAATAGGCTACGGTAACCGCTTTACATCAGGCGGACAGTATGCTTAGAAATAAATACACATACATAAATAAATACATGCAGATGACAGCACACACAACAACTCCTTAGGAGCTTAATGGTAACCTCACTCACTCGCAAGTACATAACTATCTATCTATCTATAACTTCACGCCAAATCCCTTGCGGGGTAGCAGAGAGGATCGAGCGCCACATGACTCGATCCTCAAACATCGCTCGCTTCTTTAACATTCATTGCTCTTCGCACGCTCGCCTGTTTCGAAGGCTCCTGGCATCAACATAAAACAACAAAGAAGAACACAACTAAGGTCCAAGAAATTGTTATTTAGCTGCGGTCTAAGGTTGGCTGTGGTTATAATGTATGTATCAACATCAAGCCAAATCGCTCCAAAAATTCCACAGCTTCTACGCCAGCGCGTCGCAAATATTAGAAACCATTAAAATATTTAATTAATAATTTTAATTATAATTTACTTAATGATTTTATAATGGATATCAAAATAACTTGTGTTATTTTAAATCACGAACCAATCAACCATTTGATGTAGTACGAAGTCCCGACGACGAAGCTTCGTACTACGTCAAGTGATTAATTGGTTTGTGATTTGAAATAACACAAGTTATTTTGATATCCATTATAAAATCATTAAATCTATACAGATAAATAAAATTGGAGTCTATTTGTAATATTAAAATAACCGCTTTTTATTAAATACATATGGATGTATACACGGTACATTATACCAAAATGAATATTTTTGTCTGTCTGACTGTCTGTCTGTTTGTTCGGCTAATCTCTGAAACGGCTGGACCGATTTTGACGGGACTTTCACTGGCAGATAGCTGATGTAATAAGGAGTAACTTAAGCTACTTTTATTTTAGATTTTTTTATTTCTTTTATTAATATAAACAAAAAAAAAATCCGCGCGAACGAAGTACATAATACATATCTATTATTATTTTGCTGTTCGCTATTTTACTCTGCTTATTTAGGTACTTATAATCTAATCAAATAAATAAAATTATAATTGAAAAATAACTTTTTTGTTAAATTCCACGCCGACGAAGTCGCGGGCACAGCTAATTTTAATTAAAATAATTAATTAAATATTTTAATGGTTTCTAATATTTGAGACGCGCTGGCGTAGAAGCTGTGGAAGTTTTGGAGCGATTTGGCTTGATGTTGATACATACATTATAACCACAGCCAACCTTAGACCGCAGCTAAATAACAATTTCTTGGAGCTTAGTTGTGTTCTTCTTTGTTGTTTTATGTTGATGCCAGGAGCCTTCGAAACCGGCGAGCGTGCAAAGAGCAATGAATGTTAAAGAAGCGAGCGATGTTTGAGGAGGATCGAGTCATGTCGCGCTCGGTTCTCTCTGCCCACCCCGCAAGGGATTTGGCTAGGAGTTATGGATATTACTCGCCTGGTATCATGATTGTTGACATGAACAAATACTTATGAAGAACACGCGATGGATCATAGTCCATTTACATACTTATGTTGTACCTATTGTATTCAAATATGTGTTTATGTGCCCTTGTATGTATGTACATAAGTGTTTTCAAGAGAGGTAGCACAGAAAACCGCAACCAAATAACAACTCCCTAGAGTTAGTTATTAAAAGAGGTAGGTGCAGCCCTCTGGGGAGGTACCTCCACCTCACAGAAAACCGCGGCCAAATAATCCCTGGAGAGTTGTTGTGTTCCTGCGGATGAGTGAGGTCACCAGTAAGTCCCAAGGAGTTGCTGTGTAAGCAGCAGAGGAGGCATCGCGCAAGTGATAATATATCGCAAGCGTTAATACGGCTACGGTACCCGCTTCACATCAGGTTCGCCGTATGCTTGTATGCCTCCCGACGTAGTACAAAAAAAAGGATAAAGATTCGCTATTTGCCATTGGGCTTTTGGGCTCATACATCATCATCATACATCTTATTTAAATATATATATATATTTAAATAAGATGTATCTAAGTGTCCGCGAGAGCCCAAGCCCATTTATATATATATTATCATTTTCCAAGCCTACTATATATATATATAGTAGGCTTGGAAAGTATGTTAGTATATATATATATATATATATATATATATATATATTGTGTAAATAAAAATGATAACTAAAAGAAATGAATAATAGTTCAATTCTCTCGGTTATAATTATTATTTTATAATTTACTTCGATTTTAGAAATGATTAAGGGCGAGTGAGAAAATCCGAAAGAAACTTGCCTAGATAGGTCTTTTTCTTTATACAACTTCGGGAGATATGCCATTACACATACGGTCCGCGTGATGTAAAGCGGTTACCGTAGCATATGAACGCTTGCAATACATTGAGTATCTCTCGCGCGATGCGACCTCCGCTGCTAACACAGCAACTCCTTAGGAGCTTACTGGTGACCTCACTCACACGCAGGAATATAACAACCGTGTAGGGAGTTGTTATTTAGCTGCGGTTTTCTGTGCTACCTCTCTTGAAGACCAAGTGCTTGACCAAGACAAACAAATGTAATAGTTGTATTGTGTAGGCGTCGAACCCACGAGCGTCGGTGACAAAGTCGCGTTATTAACGCTGCGCCACCTAGCTCGTCAAAAGATATATCCTCGTGGGTATGGCAGAGAGAGCATAAAAGTATAAGAAAAAACGAGTGTGCTTTAGACCACACGACTGAAGTAAAACTTCTTTAGCTCCATAGTGTGATACAGACAATAGGCCTGCACTGTGTCTTACATATACGAAACTAACTCGCTATGAGAGAAAGAGAGAAAGAAAATGTGTGCTCGCACCTCTCTCTCTTGCCCCTATAGTAATAATATACGAAATGTAACTCTCTCTCTTTCTATCTTCACTAACTTATATCTCCCTCTCAACTTCCGTTCGCCTCGCCCGATCACACTTTTCGTATCGCTCTCGTCACGCATTCACCAGCTTACTCCCCAAGTCAAGCGTGAGTAAAGAAGTTTTATACTTCAATAAATGCCGTTCAGATGCAGTCATTGCGTAAAATTTGTGGCGAAACGCTTGCAGACCGCGTTCGTAATGATGACGTAAGAAAAAGAGTTGGTTTGAAAGAGAGTGTCGGTGTTAAGATAAGAAAAGCCATGCTCCATTAGTTCGGACATGTAGAAAGAATTCAGGATGTGAGAAGACAAATCAGATATACAATGCGAAAATGGAAACATATAGGAGTCGAGGAAGACTAAGAGTCATCTACCACGATCAATATGGTCGTGTTCTATCAGGTGATGTCAAGCGATACCGGCGAGCATGCATGAAAAGGGCTATGAATGTTAAAGAAGCCAATGAGGTGTGTAAGAACCGCGTATTATGGCGCTCGTTCCCTTTGTCCCCTACTCTACGGTATCAGAGACATCCCGTCAGGACGCGTACCACGTTTCGCATGATCTGCGGCTCTAGAGCCGCGGGAAATAAATATATAAATAACTTGTACAGACTCCACTTCACAAAGGTACAATAAATAAATTTTACAGATTCCACTTCACAAAGTTATCTCATTCTCTCGCACGTTAAATCCTGTAGATGTATGAGGTTGTCTCTTTTTACTGTCGCTTTTTCGTTTCATCGAGTTTCAAATTACAACGATCTAAATAAATAATAAATAAATATTGCCGGACAAATTACACAGCGCCACCTAGCCCCAAAGTAAGCGAAGCTTGTGTTATGGGTACTAGACAACTGATAAACATACGTAAATACATTTTTTTTTTTTTTGTAAATACATACTTATTATACATAGAAAATACCCAGACCAATACAAACAGACATGTTCATGCACACAAATGTTTGTACTGTGTGGGAATCGAACCCACGAGCGTTGGTGTCAAAGTAGCGTAACAGCGCGTTTCACCACTGCGCCACCGAGCTCGTCGTAAAGAAGTTTTCACTTCAAAAACGAAATCACCGTAGATGACTGTCTAGTGAAACAACGTTTCATTGAAAGTATGTTAGTATTTACTCATATCACTAGTTTTATTTTAATAAGAAGACGCAATATAAAATATACATTTTGACGCGCTCTGTGGCAAAACGCGCTGTTACGTTACTTTGGTACCGACGCTCGTAGGTTCGATTCCAACACAGGATAAACATTTGTGTACATGAACACGCCTGTTTGTCTTGCTCTGGGTGTTTTTAGGAGAGGTAGAGCATCAAATCATCTGGCGAAGTACTTACACTTCTCAGAAAACTGCAGCCGTATAACAACTTCATAGATGGCTGTTGTGTGGAGTTGCTGTGTTAGCAGCAGAGGTGTCGCGCGAGCGGTATTTAAAGTATTGCAAGCTTTAATAGGCTACGGTAACTGCTTTTCATCAGGTGGGCCGTATGATTGTATGCCACCGACATTGTATAAAAAAAATATTCGGCGTGATTTCGTGATTCAGTGCTGGTCCCAACGCTAACTTATGGAAGCGAGAGCTGGGTATGCAGAAAGAGCATGAAAGTAGAATAAATGCAGTCGAAATGCGAGCGCTGCGCAAAATTTGTGGCGTAAGGCTTGTAGACCGTATTCGCATTGATGATGTAAGAAACAGAGTTGGTCTAAAAGAGAGCGTCGGTTTTAAAATAAGAAGAGACATGCTCCGTTGGTTCGGACGTGTAGAAGGAATGCAGGATGAAAGAATGACGAAGCAGATATACAATGCAAAAGTGGAAGGATGTAGGAGCCGCGGAAGGCCAAGACTTACCTACCATGACCAAATTGGTCGTGTTCTAACAGAAGGTGATGTCAGGAGCCCTAGAAACTGGCGAGCGTGCATGAGAACAGCAATGAATGTTAAAGAAGCGAGTGAGGTGTGTATTGATCGAGTCACATGGCGCTCGGTTTTCTCCGCCTACCTCGCAAGGGATTTGGCGTGAAGTTATAGATAGATAGATAGATTTAGTGCTATCCCTGAAATTCTCATTTCCTGCGACATATACATTGATGCGGAACCCTTAAACCTTATGCATACTTACGGAAAGTTTTTTACGTAATCGAACCGGTTGTCCAGGGTCGCAGTGCGGAAAATACTTACCTACGTCAATAATTTTTTAATGACAAATGTTAATGTTTGATTTGTCTTTAGTACTTGAGCTAGCTTCACTCGGCGATTTGTTTGATTTTTTTTGTATAAAATGTTTATCACAATATTTTTTTTCACAAAAATATCAAATCAGTTTATAAATAACGAAGTTCTAACAAACATAAATAACTACAACCGTATTGAAAACCTCCTTTTTTTAAAGTCGGTTAAACATCAGTATCCTCGCCAAATCCCTAGGCCTAGGTAGCGGACCCTGCCAATCTCAATGACTTAGAAACTGGAGTAACACTAATAAGAAGACTGATTTTGATATGAAGCGGCTGCCGTCCGACCTTTACAACCCAGAAGAAAAATCAGACCTTTTTTAGATTAGGTCATAATACTTTCGAAATATAATTTCTTGGGCGTATGGGTCACTTTCTTCACGATGTTTTCCTTCACCACCGAGCAAGTGACAATTACAAGTCTATACAGATAAATAAAATTGGAGTGTCTGTTTGTAATATTAAAATAACTGCTTTTTATTAAATACATATGGATGTATACACGGAACATATACGAAAATGAATATTTTGTCAATTTTTGTCTGTCTGCTTGTTCCGGCCAATCTCTGAAATGGCTGGACCGATTTTGACGGGACTTTCACTGGCAGATAGCTGATGTATTAAGGAGTAATTTAGGTACTTTATTTATTTTTATTAATATAAATAAATAATTAAAAAAATAACTATTCCTCGCGGACGATGTACATATCTATTATTATTTTGCTGTTCGCTATTTTACTCTGCTTATTTAGGTACTTATAATCATATCAAATAAATAAAATTATAACTGAACAATAACTTTTTTGTTAAATTCCACGCGGACGAAGTCGCGGGCACAGCTAGTGCAATATAATATTTGTTAATTGTCATTTTGAAAAATAAAACAATTATTTTGTACACCGACTCCAATATAACTGTAAATATACGAGGGTCATTTGAAAAGTTCTTAGCCTAACATACTTAATGAAACCACACGATTTTGAGTTCATTTTTATTTTTCAACATACTCTCCTCCGAGCTCAAAACACTTTTCCCATCGACCCGGTAAGGCTTCAATACCCGTTTTAAAAAAATCTTCGTCTAACTCCTCAAAATAAGCGTCCACGGCGGCTATGACCTCTTCTTCATTTGTAAAAAAATGTTTACCTATTACCGCTTGTATTTACTCGCGCGATGTCTCCTCTGCTGCTTACACAACAACTCCTTACAAGCTTTACTGGTGATACCACTCACACGCAGGAACACAACAACCCTCTAGGGAGTTGTTATTTGGCTGCGCTTTTCCGTGAGGTGGAGGTGCTTCCTCAGACGGGCTGCTTTGACGCGCCCTACCTCTCTTAAAACATCCAGACCAAAATAAACACACATTACATGCACACAAATGTTTGTCTTGTGTGAGAATCGAACTCACCTGCGTTTTTGTCAAAGTCAAGTCAAAGTCAAAGTCAAAATCTTTTTATTCCGTAAAAATGGCTACATTTGTTTGGAATCGTCACAATTTTTTTCCCTACCGTGCAGTTTATGACTAGGTGAGCACTGATAAAAATACTGCCAAAAAACTCAGGCATCCCTCTTTTGGTATCCAAACAAATTTACATATTTTATTAATTACATTATAATTGGATCGACTCACTCCCAGGCATTTTTATCATTAATATAGTCAGATACTTTATAATATGCCCTGCTACACAATTTGGCTTTAATAGTAGTTTTAAATTTCTCTTATATTGCTGGGAAGTTTGTTATAGAACCGTATACATTGCCCCATAAAAGAATTACTTATTTTGTGGAGACGGCTTACATGTAACACAAGATTATGCTTATATATAGTATTTATGCTATGAGTATCACTCTTTTTACAAAATGAGTCTGTGTTTTTATGGACATACAAAAGATTTTCATAGATATATTGCGATGCGACTGTTAAAATATTTATTTCTTTGAATTTTTGGCTCTCTTTTGCAATAAAAAGATGGTGTTAATATCCGCGGAGTTACCCCAAAGAAGAATTCAGTATGACATAATACTATGAAAGTAGCTGAAATAAACTATTCTAGCCGTATCAATATCAGTGAGCCGTCTAATAGTTTTCACTGCATAGGCTGCAGAACTTAGTTGTCCTGATAATTTTTCAATTTGTGGGCCCCATTGTAGTCTGGAGTCAATTGTTATACCCAAGAACACAGTTGTCTCCACAGCGGCTAAATTAGCTCCATTAACATGTACATTGGTAGCCACCTGTCTTACATTAGGTGTTGAGAACTTAATTACTTTAGTCTTTTTATCATTTAAAACCAGATTATTAACACTAAACCAATGAATAACTTTAGAGAGAGCATCGTTAACTTCGTCATAATTACCTAACCGTCTATTAATTCTGAATGTCAAAGAGGTATCATCCGCAAACAATACAATCTCATGTTTATCCCTTACATAATAAGGTAAGTCATTTATATATGCTAAAAATAAGAATGGACCTAGAATTGACCCCTGTGGGACTCCCATAACTACAGGGGACCCCGAAGATCTTTTACCATTAACATCGACCTTTTGTATCCTATTGCCCAGATAGGAAGACAGAAGTTCGAGAGCCTTGTTCCTAATACCGTAGTGGTGTAATTTTCTGACAAGAGTGTCATGGTGCACGCAGTCAAACGCTTTAGACAAATCACAGAAAATTCCCAAGGCATCTTGCGAACCCTCCCATGCCGCGAATATACTTTTAAGCAAATGAATCCCTGCGTCTATAGTTGAACAACCTCTCGTAAATCCGAACTGTTTCCTATGAAGCAAATTATGTGTATTGAAATGTCTGAGCAACTGGCTAAGCATTAGTCAAAGTCGGGTATGTAACCCGACTTTGACAAAAACGCAGGTGAGTTCGATAGGTGTATTTAAATTAATATTTTATTACAATATATATACATTAATTAATATGAAAATTAACATTTACTGAAAATTTAACTTAATTACGTAAACATGTACAACAATGCAACAATATTTGAACATGTTATTGTAATTTGAAAGTCATGTGAGCAAAAAGGTTGTTATTGTAATAGACACTTTTAAGGACGATCAGCGCCACTACTGGCACTCAAGTACCAAAAGGAGATAACCGCGGTAGATCTAACTAAATTTATCTATCTATAACTTCACACCAAATCCGTGGTAGGCAGAATCGAGCGTCTCATGACTCGATCTTTACAAGAACACTCGCTTCATTAATATTCATTGCTCTTCTCATGCGCGCTCGCCGGTCTCTAAGGCTCCTGCCATCACCTTCAGATAAAACACGATCAATTTGGTCATGGTAGGTAAGTCTTGACCTTCTAAGGTTCCTACATCCCTATACTTTTGCGTTATGTCAATTTTTTTTTACTACGTCGAGAGGCTTACAAGTATACGGCCCACGGGTACCGTAATATTAATTATCACTCGCGCGATGCCTCCTCTCTGCTGCTTACACATAACTCCTTGGGAGCTTACCGGTGACCTCACTCACACGCAGAAACAAAACAACCCTGTAGGGAGTTATTTAGCTGCGGTTTTTGTGAGGTGGAGGTATTTCCCCAAGCAGGCTGCTTTGATGCGCCCTACCTCTCTTGATGCGCCCTACCTCTTGATGCGCCCTACCTCTCTTCTACTTTCGCGTTGTATATCTGTTTCGTAGTTCTTTCCTCCTGCATACTTTCTACATATACAAGCATACATGTACTTCCCCAGACGGGCTGCTTTGACGCGCCCTACCTCTCTTAAAATCCATTTTGTAACTCTATCAACGGAGCATGTATCTTTTTATTTTAACACCGACACTCTCTTTCAGACCAACTCTCGCGGTCAGCGAATTTTACGGTTTAATTATAATATGTAAATACATATCTACCTATCTATAACATTGCGCGAAATCCCTTGCGGGGTAGGCAGAGAAACGAGCGCCGTACGACGCGGTCCTTACACACTTCACTCGGTTCTTTAACATTCATAACTCATTTCATGCACGCTCGTCGGTTACTAGGACTCTTGACATCACCTACTGATAAAATACGACCAATTTGGTCATGGTTGGTTAGTCTCGGTCTTCCTCGGCGCCTATATCCTTCCACTTTTGCATTGTATATCTGCTTCGTTATTCTTTCATCCTGCATTCTTTCTACATGTCGGAACCAATGGAGCATGCCTTTTCTTATTTTAACACCGCAAACAGGTAACGATACGTTATAGGCAAGGTAAAGTAAATAAATAATTTATCACATTAGTGGTCTCGAACCCAATCGACTCCAGTGCTCGCCTCTGATTCTAAAAAATGTGTATTCCTGTTGAAGTGATCACTTCTTATGGGAGGGTAAACCGCTTCGTTACGTAACGCGTTACGGCGCTAGTCTGTCTGGCTTCTCTTTCTCTCACGCATACGACAGCGGTAGGCAGGCTCAATTGTAACTAAGAATAAAATATATTTTATAATCAATAAAAGATTTTATTAATAAATAACCTTTCCTTACATTATCATATTAATATACATAAAATTTAAGTAATAATAATAAACTAAGCTTTTCTCAAGTTCAACAAATCAAACAATTTCAATATTAAATAGTTTAACTTTGATTAGTTTAAGTTATCACTTCTGTCGGGCGTCCCGAGACGCACACCATATTTTTTTTTATTTTCTAATTTTTATTTCAGTGGGCGAGATAAACCGTACGAATGGGTGCGATACCAAATTGGTACTTTAGTATGGTATGGATGAAACTGCTTCACATGTTTTCATAGAATTTGCGTTTCAAAAATGGTGATATTTTCGTGGCCTCTGGTCCTAACAATTATTAAAGACACAATCACCGTTGTTCAGTGTTGTGTAGGCACGTAAGACAGTCGTAGTTCACGTTTTAAAGTATTTGCATATAAACTTGACTTGAACAATAGTCAACATGGTTAACATTCTACGTGTTCAGATTGCGTCAATGTCAATTTAAAATATCACTACATATAATAAAACAAAGCCCCACGCCGCGTCAGTCTGTCTGCCTGTTCGCAACAAACTCAAAAACTACTGAACGGGTTTTCATGCGGTTTTCACCAATAGACAGAGTGATTTTTGAGGAAGGTAGTATGTATATCTTCACGCCAAGTCCCTTGCGGGGTAGGCAGACAGAACCGAGCGCCATAAGACGCGGTCCTTGCATACTTCACTCGCTTCTGTGACATTCATAGCTCTTTTCATGCATGCTCGCCGGTTCCTGGGGCTTCTGACATCACCTTCTGATAGAACACGACCAATTTGGTCATGGTAGGTTAGTCGGCCTTCCTCGGCTCCTACATCCTACCACTTTTGTATTGTATATTTGTTTTGTCATTCTTTCGTCCCGCATTCTTTCTACATATCCGAACCAACGGAGCATGCCCTTTCTTATCTTAACACCGACACTCGCTTTTAGACCAACTCTGTCTTTCACGTCTTCATTACGAACGAAAGGTAGTATAATTTGTGTAAATCGGTTGAAATATGGCGATAATTGTTGACAATGTCGGAAAATGTCAAGCCTACTGGGTGCCTTCATCGGATATTGTACGGATATACAGCATTAATGATGACGAGCTCGGTGGCGCAGTGGTAAAACGCGCTGTTGCGCTACTTTGGCACTAACGCTCGTGGGTTCGCTTCCTACACAAGACATGTGCATAAACATGTCTGTTTATCTTAGTCTACGTATTTTCTGTATAATAAGTATGTATTTACAAAAACAAAATGTATTTACGTATGTTTATCAGTTGTCTAGTACCCATAACATAAGCTTCGCTCACTTTGCGGCTACATGGCGCTGTGCAATTTGTCAAACAATATATTATTTATTTATTTCATTTATTTAATCCTTATCAACTTAAATTCGTTAGTAGGCATAATATGCTCTACTACCCGTGCGAAACCGGAGCAGGTCGCTAGTACATATTAATTTCACAGCAACAAGCGCACCTCACAGAAAACCGCAGCCAAATAGCAACTCCCTGGATGGTTGTTTTATTCCTGTGATTGAGAGAGGTCACCAGAAAGCTTCAAAGGAGTTGCTGTATTGGCAGCAGTGGTGGAATAGCGCGAGTGATACTTAATGTATTATTACATCAGGTGGTACATGCTTGTATTTTTGTTTTTTTTTTTTTTGACCTGACTATGTAGTTAGCCCCGAGTGGGCTGTTACTACGTCACCGGACTAAACATGCTTGTATGCCTCCCAGATGATCCTCCTCAGAGATGCAGTCGGTTTTGGACGGGCTTGGACATGTGATTCGGTTCAGAGATGAACTGTGAGAATTGCCGACGATCTTAAGCTTTAAACCTTAGGGTTCAATACCGTGTGTAAGGTATTGTACTCTCAAGTTTAAGTCGCGATTTTGCCTCCCTTTGTGTGCTCTACTGATTGCACAGCAGGTTGTGTTCTGAAGATATGATGCTAACTGCGTCTTTTTTACATCCGCACCGTTCACTGACAGGGAGTTCACCCTCACACACTGGAACCGCAATAGTCGCGTACTGTGCGGTTCCAGAGAAATTTTCTTCCGAGAACTCTTAAGTTGTGGAACGAACTCCCAGCCGAAGTTTTCTCAAAGTGTAAGGGTACAGTATGGGGTTATTCAAGAATGGTTTTTAGAGGG
Source organism: Pyralis farinalis (assembly GCA_947507595.1). Classification (NCBI taxonomy): domain Eukaryota; kingdom Metazoa; phylum Arthropoda; class Insecta; order Lepidoptera; family Pyralidae; genus Pyralis; species Pyralis farinalis. The sequence continues at coordinate 9,896,827 of OX382263.1, forward strand.
TCGGCAACGCATGAGTGACATCACTGGTGTTGCATTTCTCCGTAAGCTACCCTGACCGGATTCCTTGCCACCTTAGTGGTAATAAAAAAATATTTCTAATCACGTGGTACTGCTCCGCGCACTCTTTACATGTATGTACATTTAAGAGAGAAAGGGCGTATCAAAGCAGTCCGTATGGGGAATTACCTCCACCTCACAGAAAATTGCAGCCAAATGACATTTCTCTAGACTAGAGGGTTGTTGTGATCCTGCTTGTGAGTGAGAACACCAGCAAGCTTCTAAGGAATTGCTAGCAGCAGAGTGTGGCCTCACATAAGTAATACTTAATGTACTGCAAGCGTTAATAGGCTACGGTCGTCGCTTTCCATCAGGTGGGCTGTATGCTTGTATGTCTCCCGATGTTGTATAAAAAAAAAGTTGCTTCCGGGGTAGTAAGCAAAGAGTACTGAACGTTTTCATTTCACATTATTTTTTTATCTTATACGGGATAAAAAACAATTCTACGAGTACAATCAGGGTTTTTTTACATAATATGAAATTAATAGTTATGATAATTGTACAACCAACCCATTATTCATGATAATATCACAGTCTGCCATTTCGAGTGAGTCGCTGACCTCTACATTGGCCAACCATCAGAATCACACCATATTATCATCCCAATAGGGTAGTTACGCAATAAACGTATGCCTTAATTTCATCTATATCCTTTTACGGTAGCCGTCGGCCATCACTATGTCATAATGGACATTAAACCACGAACAGTATCTCACTTTGCCCAATACTTATTTTTTAATGTCAACCCATTTTTATTTAAAACTTTATTTGAAAATACTCACACATACACCAAACAATAAGTCTAAAAAAGGTGGACTAAATGCTAATCGCGTTCTCTACCAGTCAACCAGGTCCCTAAACCTGGTTGGAAACCACAAATAAATCTGGGAATATGTAATATTCCCAGACCTAAGAAATTGGTGTAAAAATGTAGGTAGATCTTGTAAAAAAATAAATGCGAGTTGAAATCTAAGATGTGTTTATAGTTATAGATACGTCATACACGCTTTAGAATGGCAATACGAAAGTAAGGTAATTGCCTAACTCGCATTCAGTTAGGCACGCTCTCGCGTCGCGTCTATAAGTACTTCGGCACAAAGCAGAAATGTTTTAAGATATTATATTCATCTCTTTCTAACGACAGGTATGCCCTACCATTTGTCTCTTTGTTAGAGCAAAGTGTCATAATAAATAACCGTACGTAGATATACTACTACTTGCGCCATTTTAAAATACAATAATGTTGGTGTATAACGTGTCTACCTTTTGATACGTCTCTGGTTGAAATACTGTTTGAGCATTAAATTGGGTGTCAATAAATGACAGGTTCGCCTTCGGAATTTTCCTTATACAATGGCAACAACCTTACTCTAAATGGCAATGATTAAATACTCATTTACCGTTTAGTGGTTTTAGTTTTAGTAAAATGACGTAATTAGTTTTAGGGTTCCGTACCCAAAGGGTAAAACGGACCCTATTACTGGACTTCTATATACATAGAAGTCTTTGGTCACCAGGCTGTATCTCATGAACCGTAATAATTAGACTTTTGGAAGAGCGGGCTCTCCAAACACAAGTATTTATATACTTAAATGGAGACTCCTATCACAATGTGATATTGTAAAAAAGTGACAAATAAATACTTAATTATAAATAATAATTATTATATAACAATTATTATTATATAACATATAATTAAAATAAAATCAAAAACGAAACTACTGAACCGAATTTTATTTCTATGTGACCAATCTGAAAGTATATCATTTCAATAAAAAAAAAAAGAAATTTCCACAACGGTTTATAAATGACGGAGTTCTGAGGTAACAAACATAAAAAAAAACAATCGATAAGACCGTTTTTTGAAATCGGTTAAAAATTGAAGGAGGTTCCTATACAAAAAAAACGGTCAAGTGCGAGTCGGACTCGCGCACGAAGGGTTTCGTACCATTATCTATAAAAAGGGGGAAAAAAATCACGTTTGTTGTATGGGAGCCCCCCTTAAATATTTGTTTTATTTTAATTTAATTATTTATTCTTAAAATGAATATAGAACTAAATATTCTGTGAATATTTGAAGCGTCTACCTGTTGCCGTTATCAATATCGAGCAAAAATGAGCATAAAAATCACGTTTGTTGTATGGGAGCCCCCCTTAAACATTTATTTTATTCTACTTTTTAGTATTTGTTGTTATAGCGGCAACAGAAATACATCATCTGTGAAAATTTCAACTGTCTAACTATCACGGTTCATGAGATACAGCCTGGTGACAGATGGACGGACGGACGGACAACGGAGTCTCAGTAATAGGGTTACGTTTTACCCTTTGGACACGGAACCCTAAAAACGTATTTTTTTAGTGGATTTTTTTAAGGTGGCGCGGAGGATTTTGTACACCGAATCCGATCCAAACTTGGCGGGGTTTTCACGGTTGCATAATTTATTATTATATTTTTTTAATAAAACCTATCGACAATCCAAACCAAGTAAATTTATATCAAAGTTTTGTTTAATGCTTCTAACCTAAAATACATCTAAAGTTAACTAAATAAATACGTAAAACAGATCAAAAAGCGTGTAATCGGCATTGTACCAACGCTTCTGGCAACATTTGTGAATCGTAACACTAAAACGTTGAGTGAGGAAGGTACCTGCTCTTTACTCGCCATCGACAAAAATCCGACGTCTCGCTAGTATTTTTTTAAAGTGACTGCGCGCTTGGACCATACGGGCCAAGGTTCACTGCTCCGACATAAATTATCTGAGGAATCTAGTGACCATGATGAAACGGAGGACTTCCAAACGGTTCGTGCTTGGTGAGAGTGATGATCCCCAAAATTTCGAAGATGATGAAACGACGGATGTGATACCGACCAATCTGCTGCAGAAGTTCCAAATGACGCTCCAAGTCGAGCCTGATGATGCGCCGGAGAAGGTGGCACGACTCGAAGATAGTTCCGGAAGGTTGCTGAGGCCTCCACAACAGACCTTGCAGTATGTACCTTGACATATTGAAGTTATGATGTTCTTTTTATTTTTTATTCTTGGGCCGAGGAAGACCAAGACATACCTATCATGACCAAATTGATCGTGGTTTTATCAGGTGATGTCCATAGACACCGGCGGCGGCGGGCGCGCATTAAAAGAGCTATGAATGTTAAAGAAGTGAGTGTGGTGTGTAAGGACCGCGTCTTATGGCGCTTTGTTGTCTTTGTCTATCCGCAAGGGATCTGGTGTGAAGATAGTAGCCCGACTGGGGGAAGCACCCCCACTTTAAAAAAAAACGCAACCAAATAACAAAATCTTGCCAGTGAGTGAAGTTACAAGTAAGCTCCCAAGGTGTTGCTGTGTTAGCAGCAGAGATAGCATCACGCGAGTGATACCTGCTTAACGCGTTAGTAACCACTGCATCACTGAGCTCGTCCAAAGGTTGTAGTAATCCTCCAAATGTTGTTACCAGTAAGCTCCTCAGGATGTGCAGTGTTAGCAGTGGGGTTGTCAACTCGCGGGCAATACTTCCTGTACTGGAAGCGCTTATAGGCTACGGTAACCGCTTTACAACAGGTGGGCCGTATATTTGTATGCCTTCCGACGTTATATATAAAAAAATAGTTCCCAATTCCTTTAATGATTTCAAACCCTTGTCGATTCAGTGGATTCCTGGACTACCGTCAGAGCAACATTGTTATTGCGTCGTTTCATTGTAAAGTCATCATATCATACGGCCCACCGGTATGTAAAGCGGTTACCGTGGCCTGTGGACGCTTGCAATACAGGAAGTATCGCCCGCGCGTTGCCAACCCTACTGCTAACACTGCACATCCTGAGGAGCTTACTGGTAACAACATTTGCTGGATTTCTACAAGCTCAGTGGTGCAGTGGTTTCTAACGCGACTTTGACACCAACACCACGAGCGTTGTTTGATTGGTTCGTCGTCGTTCGTCGTTGGTTCGATTCCCACACATGACAAACATTTGTATATATGGACATGTCTGATTGTATTGGTCTGCGTGTTTTTGAGTGAGGTAGGGCGCATCAAAACAGTCCGTCTGGGGAAGTACCTCCACATTACAGAAAACCGCACCCAAATACCATTTCTCTGGAGGGTTGTTGTGTCCCTGCGAGTGTGTGAGGTCACCGGTAAACTCCCAAGCAGTAGCTGTATTAGCGGCAGAGAGTGATTACATAATGTACTACAAGCGTTCGTAGACTACGGTAGCCATTTAACATCAGGTGTGAAAGTGTGCTTGTGTGCCTGCCGACGTTGTATAAAAAAATATAGACAAGAGATTTATGGGATAAAAGTGATTGAAACAAACAAACGAGTGTGCTTTAGACCACACGGCTGAAGTAAAATTTCTTTAGCTCCATAGTGTGATACAGACAATAGGCCTGCACTGTGTCTTACATATACTCGTACGAAACTTAACTTGCTATGAGAGAAAGAAAATGTGTGCTCGCACCTCTCTCTCTTGCCCCCACAGTAATATACGAAACGTAACTCTCTTTCTATCTTCACTAAATTATATCTCCCTCTCAACTTCCGTTCGCCTCGCGCGACTCACACTTTTCGTAACGCTCTCGTCACGCATTCACCAGCTTACTCTCCAAGTCAAGCGTGGATAAAGAAGTTTTACTTCATAAAGATAAAATCTGTGATTTAAATTGATCAGGGTAAGGATAGATAAATAGATAAATGACGTCATCATATATGTCACCAGCTACTGACAAGCTGTCATCAGTCAAAATAGACTCTAACAAGCTACAAGTGTTAGGTAAACAGATGTTGGTTGCGTATTTTTCTGTTTGTGATTTGATACACTCAAGGATATATGCGAGGTAAATTAAAATACCTTGTATTTACTATGTACATTATCTGTTGCCTAAACGCTGTAAAAGTTTATCTTAATACAGCTGTTTACGGGATTTTAATGTTTTGCGTCGATTACTTGATAAGGGTTACCATTCGATCGGATATGTTCGGACATTCAGTCACAATTTTTGAGGTGAAAACTTCTTTAGCATCGTTGTGATTTGAAATTCGATGAAACGAAAAAGCGACATTATAAAACCGTGTGCGTCTCGGGACGCCCGACAGAAGTGATAACTTAAACTAATCTACATATAATTAAAGCTGCCTTATGCGTGAGAGAATAGGAAGCCAGACAGACAGATAGGCGCCGTAACGCGTTACGTAACGAAGCGGTTTACCCTCCCATAAGAAGTAATTCTTCAAAAGAGACAACCAAATACATCTATAGGATTTAACGCACGAGAGAATGAGATAGAATGCATTATACAGTGTTCTTATTTTTTTAGATAGGTATACAACGTCGGAAGGCATACAAGCATACGGTTGCTTATTAACGCTTGTAATGTACTAAGTATCACCCGCGCGACGCCAACTCTGCTGCTAACACAGCAACTCCTTAGGAGCTTACTGGTGAGCTCGCTCACACGCATCAACACAACAACCCTCTAGGGAGTTGTTATTTAGCTGTGGTTTTCTGTGGTGGAGGTACTTTCTGAGATAGCCTGCCTTGATTCACACTACCTCTTTTGAAAATATACAGACCAAGACGGACATGTTCAGCAATGTTTGTTCTGCGTGGGAATCGAATCTGCGAGCGTTAGTGTTAAAGTAGTTGCTTCGACAACGGGCTCGTCGGAGTCGTTCTTAATTTACTTAATGGAAAAAATAATAAATTAAAAAAGCCCAAATTTAACAAATTTACTTTTAAGGGAGGCGGGGCTGAGGATGTACCACCACCTCATAAAGCCCCGTTTATCTATATTTACATTTACACACTATTTCCCTTGTGGTTGTGTTATAGAGTAGGCAGAGAAAACAGAGTACAACATGACGCGGCCCTTACACACCTCACTTGCTTCTTTAGCATTAGTAGCTCTTCTCATGCACGCTCGCCGATTTCTAGGGCTCTTGACATTTTGATGAAACACGATCAATTGTAGTAGGTCTAGCCCTTCCTCGGCTTCTGCATTATATATACATTTCGTTAATTTATATTCCTGCATTCTTTAAGATTAATTTGTCACCCTTATTTTTATGACCAACCAGGCGTTAAGTGTGTACTCAATGCCTTCTCTTCCAAGGATGCTCTTCGGAATGACCAAGCTCTACCATCAGACAAGAGTTAGATGGTTCACCATCACCGAAAATCTAGCCTAGCAATGAAATAGATTTTAAAAAATAATTAAATTATGAATTTAAAGTATAACACAGGTTTCATTTGGCTATTAGTACTAACTTCCCCAGTTTTGGGGAAGACTATGTATGTATGTATGTATATCTTCACGCCAAGCCCCTTGCGGGGTAGGCAGAGAGAACCGAGCGCCATAAGACGCGGTCCTTGCATACTTCACTCGCTTCTGTGACATTCATAGCTCTTTTCATGCACGCTCGCCGGTTCCTGGGGAAGACTATGGTATCGGATATTATTTTCACGAAAGCACACAAACACAGACAACGAGTTGAAAGGTTGCACCTCTTTTGTGGTTATTGTAGGATTTATACTTGTATAATTTTCAACAAATGAATTTGATGATAATCGTATAAACAGGTAATTTTCTCCCGATTTTAGAGTTGTACCGTACTAAAAAATATTCATCTATCGATAGATCTGACAAAAATTATATACAGTTGGTAATTGTGAAAGTACGTTATTATAAAACTTAAAAAATGCCAGTGTTGATTTTTTTTTATTTATTTTGATTAATTATTTATTATTAATTATACATCGGATTTCGAAAGCTGTGTACATTGATTGCACTTGTGTAGTATATTGAGACTAGATATATTTTGACAAGCTCGGTGGCCCAGTCGTGAATGACGTGACTTTTCATACCAACGCTCGTGGGTTCGATTCCCACCTAAGACAAACATTTGTGTGCATAAACATGTCTGTTTGTCTTGGTCGGGATATTTTGAGAGAGGTAGGGCGCATCAAAGCAGCCCATCTGGGGAAGTACCTCCACCTGACAGAAAACCGCAGCCAAATAACAACTCTCTGAGGGTTGTTGTGTACCTGTGTGTGGGTGAGGTCACCAGTAAGCTCCTAAGGAGTTGCTGTGTAAGCAGCAGAGGAAGTATCGCGCAAGTGATATTTAATATAATTACTACTTTACATCAGGTGGGCCGTATGCTTGTATGCCTCCCGACGTTGTATAAAAAAAATCTAGGAAACACTCTTGGCCTAGCTCTCACGCAGCGAATCTAACTATGCATGATACAAAAAGAAAATCTTGTAACACAAGTGCAATGTATCAGTGTATTGTACGATCCAACTATCGATAACCAATTTGTATTGAAGTTGGGGATAAAATATCAAATAACATTCAGGTTGGTATTAAATTGTATTATTCTATAAATTTCAAACTTGAAGCCATATAAGTTGACAATTTAATTTGATATTTTCCACAGGTCTGAACAGGATTCTAACAATGAATGGTAAATATAAGTATGTAGGTACACATAAAAAACTAGATTAATTGTGAAAATGAACTTTAGCCATTGTATAAAAAATATTACTGTTATAAAAAAAGTTAGAGATTCATGAAAGAGTTAGTCATGTGTATGGTGACTAAGTGTTATTATTATTTCTTAAAAATATTAGTAATGTATTTTATCACTATATTATGGTATTAACGCCAACTTGCTGGACATAATCTGACATGCTGTCATATAAATCGTTAATTATTATACCTATTACTTATCACCAATATTGTATATACCCTTATTATTTTATCATTTGTTTTGAGAATGCAGTAATTTCTGTTTGTTGTGTAAGAAGAGATTTCAATTTTCTTACTTTTTATAACCTGTAAATGGAAGGTGTGTTGACGGATGGATTTTACGCAAAATAGTCGATGAGTTCGTTTGAATTGCTACAAAAGATTTCACCAGTACAATACAAAAATTATATATACACCAAAGTCGAACAAATTATCACTCAAGGTTCAATTCAATTTCTTCGTTGTGGTGTTCCTGATGTTCTCGCCAATGACAACGCTTTTAATATTTTATATCAGCGTATAAGCATGTAGAGCACAAGTATAATATGTGGCTATGCTTAGTGTGTGACTCTACATTAAGACTAATGCTTGAAATCACCATAAAGTGTAATAGCAGCCAGTGACAACTATAATTTTTTTTCATTTTTTCAGCAGAACAGTAGTTACTTTCTGCTAATTTTAAACTAAGCTTCTAAAATTAGGGACCTTCTACTCTTTGAATGCTCCCTGAGATTTCTTCGCGCATTTTCTCCATACAGTACTATAATAATTTTTACTTGCTTAACAAACTGACACTATCGTAATAAATAATAAATAATAAGAACAGTAGTTACTTTCTACTAATTTTAAACAAAGCTTCTAAAATTAGTGACCTTCTACTCTTTGAATGCTCCCTGAGATTTCTTCGCGCATTTTCTCCATACAGTACTATAATAATTTTTACTTGCTTAACAAACTGACACTATCGTAATAAATAATAAGAATAGTAGTTACTTTCTGCTAATTTTAAACAAAGCTTCTAAAATTAGTGGCCTTCTACTCTTTGAACGCTCCCTGAGATTTCTTCGCGCATTTTCTCCATACAGTACTATAATAATTTTTACTTGCTTAACAAACTGACACTATCGTAATAAATAGACATTAGAAATGATCTAGTAGTGACCTGATAGTTATATGACATCTGATCGGCGACCTTAATAGGTTTATCAGTCGATGTCTGATGCGAACGTGCCATATTATTGCATTATGTAAAATAATGACATTTGTCAAAATGATTGCATAATCACATATTCATTTTAATCACGTTTAATTATCTCGATGTTACTAATGTGTCTTATCTTATATAATATGTACGCAAAATAATTATGTTTTTTGGTTATCCCCGTTACATTACTTGATACTAATATGTAATACTGTAATTTTATTATCATCATCCTAATCCTGTATCTAGTGCTGGATATAGGATTTTCTCAATGTTTTCTCCTACGGTGTTATGTTCTCCTCATCAAACCACATCTAACACTTTATCGTCCTATTCCTTTTTTTTTGTGACGCGGGGAAAAATGCATTACGCACACCATCGGTGCCTGGGTGGCCTCCGGTGATAGTGTGGGACTCCCCGTTGGCTGCCCAACGGTATACCCACTAAACAACCCCGCGAATTGCCATCGGCCGCTTTGATGAGGTGCCCCGGATCTGTCAGCGACAGGGCGATTATCGTCCTATTCCTGCCTATACTATCTGTCATCAACTTAGTAGATGTAGCCTATATATTGATATTATCGCAGCATGGCTATTGCCATTTCAGCTTGCTAGTAATATGATATATTATATCAGACATTTGTCAAGGACATATTTAAACCACATTAGCATCTCCATAAAACAATATTACATAGCTAATGAACAAATACAAAGATGTTAAATATGTTTGTAAAACACGGATCCTTAGCTACATGTATGTTAAGTACATATATATGTATGTAAGGATCCGTGTATCCGTGTATTTTTTAAGCTAAAATCTTTTATTCAGTCATGAATTTGGGATGTTACACTAGTTATAAATCAATTCAAGCATTTAATTAAATATAATATTATATTGTAATATAGGCTCTAGAAGGTTTTTCTAAAAACAGGCTCTAATAGGTGTTTAAAAAACATTAGCTTAATAACATTGTGGCATTTATGACTACATACACCTAAACTCGAATGCCTCGCTTGCAATATGTAAAGCTACTAGCTGGAGCCCGCGACTTCGGTCGTCGTGCGTACTCCATAGGAATCGATTTTTCTCTTTTCTTTCTCGACTTTTAAGAATCGTATCGTGATTTCGAATAGCCTATAACCTTCCTTAAGAATTGGACTGCCTTCGTTACGTATTTAATTATAACCATCTGGGCACTATCTGTACTCTTTTTTTTTTTTAATAAAAAAAAGGCGTAGTTCTGGTTATCTTAGAAGTACAACGTACAGCTTTAATCTTACACCTACATATAAAACACAATATGTTTGTTTGTATTTTATATGCTGATATAACATTCATCTGGTTAATATTTTTATTTATTATTATTTTGACTTCGTCAACTTATTACTCGGATATTCGAAATGGTTATAGAAAAATAAAATAAAAATGGCAACCAGAATATATATATATATATATATATATATATATATATATATATATATATATAAATAATGGCATCACTGGGTCGGGTACTAGATAGATGATGCGAACGCGAAGGTGAATGCGGACGCGAAGGCGAACACGAAGACCAAGATACCGACCGGGCGTTGTACGAAGCTTGGTACTTTTTACATATATTTTATATACTGTGTTGAAAGTTAATAAAACATTGGAAAATATGGAAGAAATTGATTCGAGTCATAACGAAAAAGAATCCGAGAACACGTAAATGCGGTTAATTCGTAAACATGTAGGATATGAACAGTGTACAGTTCAAATTTATGAATAACTAGCAGAATCCCGCGGCTTCGCACGCATGAGATTTGGGCTTTTAGTAGCCTTTATTTCTCTGTAGACATGCAATTTTTTCTGTTAAAAAAAAAACAATGTTCAGGGTCGTAGATGCAACCATAGAGCGATTCAATTTTCGTTAAGCGCCATCTATTGACCTTTACAGGAGGCAACGTATACGTATTTTATTTATATTACATAAAAAATGCGTAGTTATTTTATGTTACAAAAAATACGTATTCTATGAAAATAATAAAAATAAATTGCAAAGTCCCCCGAAGAGGAAGATATTTCCCCCTAATTTTAACAGTTTTTCATTTTTTACGCAGGAACCCTAAATATTTACGGGATAAAAAGTACCCTATATTCTGCTCCGAACAGTCCTCTGCCTACCAGCGAAAGTTAAAATCCCGTTAAAATCGGTTCAGCCATTTCGAAGATTAGCCCGGACAAACAAACGGACAGACAGACAGACAAAAAAGTTAAAAATGCGTATTTAGGCTTTGGTAACGTGAAAATAATAATATGAGCTTAAGATAAAGGCTTTATTTTGAAATCACAGACAGACACTTCAATTTTATTTATATGTATAGATATAAATTTTATTCTTATTATTTTAGAAGATGCATTAATTTACCCTTTTTCTATTCGATATATATCATAATTATCATTCGTAAGGAGTAAACTCCAGTCGTGCGTCAGAGCTGGCACACACATACACACACACTTTTTTCATGTTCTTAGCTGTTTTACAAAACTGGCCATTTTTCAGCGGCACACCAGCTAATGAGCACAGTACACTATTTACCGCGGAATGCATTGCACTTTGCGAAACTCTGGTATACTGTATATATATATATCTGGTATACATCAACTCCTTTGGAGCTTACTGGTGACCTCACTCACAGGCATGAACACGACACCCCTTAAAGCAATTTGTTATTTGGCTGCGGTTTTTTGAGATATGGAGGCACTTCCCCCAGACGGGCTGCTTCAATGCGCCCTACCTCTCTTATAATTGTACTCTCTGTTGTATATGTATCACAATAGAGAGTGACTTTTAAGGAAAGTTCGAAGTTTTCTGCATACAGTTATCTCTTGACTCTTCTATTATGACCTTTTAAGGTTCAAAAGTTCAACATAATACCCTTGATCATCGTGGACTATACATAGATCATCGTCATATGTTTGTGTAATCCTATTTGCATATTAATTATTATGGTAGACGAGCTCGGTAGCGTAGTGGTTAGCAATGTTGCTTTAGTTGCTCAAGGGTTCGATTCCCACACACGACAAAAATTTGTATGCATGACTTTTCGTCTCGGTCTAGGTGTTCTTTAAAGCAGCTCGTCTGGCGAAGTACCACCACCTCACGGAAAACTGCAGCCAAATAACAACTCCATGGATAGTTGTTGTGTTCCTGCGTGTGAGTTAGGTCACCAGTAACCTCCTACGGAGTTGCTGTGTTAGCAGCATTGGTGGCATGGGTGGTGATACTTAATATATTGGAAGCGTTCATAGGCTACGGTAACCACTTTACGTCAGATGGGCAGTATACATACATACCCCCGACGTTGTATAAAAAATATATTTATCATATTAAAATGCAAAGAAACTTATGTATGAATCGTTTATCTGTGTTGTTTCAATTTGCCACTTCGTTTTTGGTGTATTCTATTGGCGAGCTTTACTCTCAGAGGAATACATCAGTCCTCAAGTTTCTAATTAAGTATCGCCGTGTACTACTTCTTTTTCGCCAGAACCTTGCTAATTTGCTCTGGTCTTCTTAGCGTTATGCAGTTTCACTAACCCATTAGGATTTGCAGGATCCGGTACTTAAGACTCAGAAGTATTTTTGACATAGAGCTACTGACGTCAGACCTTCACAGCCCATAAGGAAAACTAGATCTTTCTTAAGTAAGGACACACATCTTTCGAAATATAATTTCTTGGACATGCGGGATTCTTCACGATGTTTTCCTCCACTGCCGGACAAGTGATAATTACGTATGTGACATAAATCCCCATACAACAATTTAGTAATTTAGTAGGATTTAAACCGGGGATCAGTTGATATTTTAGACTGGCTCTTTATCCACTGGCCTATCACTGCACTACACTGTTTTAATGTAATTATAGTGATGATTATTATTTGTTAATAGCAGTGGGAGCCTAGTGGATAAAGAAATAGAGGTAAATATGTTGGCCTATTATCCGAATGGCTCTAATGTTTTTGGTTTTATGTGCATGTTTTAATCATCACTTGCTTCGCGGTGACACTTGCATCACGAGGAAACCCGCATATCCAAGAAATTATATTTCAAAAGCCTTGGGAAATCAGTAAACAGCTTGGGTAGCGGACGAAGAAAAACAGTTCATTATTTACCCACGCTGTACACAGATAGTTATACGCAGTAGGTTAACTTCAAAGAAATGTTTGCAATTTTCTGAATATATATTTATCTTTTTACTCTTCTAACGTAAGGGTTAAAAGTTAACATAATACTCTTGATCATTGTCAACTGTATAAAGGTCATCGTCATTTGTTTGTGAAATATTGTTCTGTATCATATTAAAATGAAAACAAGCTTGTGATCCAACTACTATGAAGCGTTACTACATAATTGTTTACCTAGCTGCGCATTGCCACTTCCCTTCTGGTACAGTATGTTCGCATCCTTTTACCAGAGGGAGATTTTGTACAAAAGTTGTCTGCGTGGCTACCTCTGTCTCACTTATTAGCGCCGCCTATATACCGCCAAACAGCTATATGTATATAGCTGTGTTCCGGTTTGAAGGATGAGATACCGCAGATAAATTACTGGGTACTGTGACGAATCAGCCTTGGTCACAAGATTGGCAGCGCGCGAGTAACATCCCCGTGGTGTTGCGAGCGTCAATAGGCTGCAGTGACCGCTTACCATCTAATGCGGGCCGCATACTGTTTGCCGATCTAGCTGTATAAAAAAAAATCTGGCGAATTTTCTCACAGGAATACACCAATCCTCGAATATTTCTAATTAAATATCGTTCCTTACTTCGTTTTCGCTAGAACCTTGTTCGCTAATTTGCTTAGAATGTGATTTCGTAATGTGGCGATGTTAATTATTTTTGACAATGTGATACCCTGATACTAGACACGTTCCTAGACTGCGGTAATATGGTTTAGGCTATTATAATAATTTTAAAATATTGTATAATAAATAAAGATGTATCAAAAAGAGCCTTGATCATGGCAGGGGTGCAAAAAAAAAAGTGGTTTAGGCGGCCATTTGCCTAGCAGTTTAACATTATTACTATACCTATTAAATAGAATTTGGTTTAATACAAGTCGGTCTCAGACACTGAGAGTTCCGTATGTTTCTTTGAAGCATGAAGTAAGCATATTTCTGAAGAATTTTTTTGCACAGTAGGTAATTAAGTACTGACTTTTTCTACTTCTACCATTTTATATTCTTCATTTTAGAAACTTAGATGAAAAGGGAGACGCTTGGTAAAAGACACAACTACAAACCAACGGATGGATCGACAGACTGGCGTCATATCTCTTTATTTCGGACCATTTTTAACTCTTCAGTGGATAATAGTAAACAATTTATTTTTTCCCAATATTCACTGATAGAAAATAGGGTACCAACTACAATTTAACCGCAGCATAGTCATAGCAACAAAGTTCAATACAATCTCCTTACAATTAACAAATTCAACGTCAGAGCCGAGAACCGACCTGTCGACCTTGCATACATAAAATAAGCGTCATTACTACGAACATACTACGATATTTATTAACAAAACGCAAACCACGTTGTTGATTAGTTCACTGAAATCAAAGTTTTATTCATATTGCAGTATGTGCCGTTTACGCGTACGCACATTCTAATTTTATGACCTTATTTCCTCAGCACGTTTCCATCATCGGTCCACAATAAACCAATCCGGCGGGTTTACATCCTCCGAAAAATTTTATAGTAGACGCACATAGGGTTTTTTTTATATTTTTACTTGTGCTTTGCGTCACAGCCTATTATTTTATTTGTTTTTACACTGTGGTTTATAAATGTATGGAATATCATTACATCAAGTTACAACAAATTGACTTTTAATTAAATGTTTTCATAGCTGGCCTGCTTGCTACGTAGTTACGCATATTAATTACTTTATTGTAATATTCGTTTATTGTCTTCGGCTGCAATTGGGAGTTAAATACAGGAACATATCGAAATTGTTTAGACGTCCCAGATTAACATGAATTTAGTTGGTTGAAATCAGATATGTAAGGATCGAGTCTCGTGGCGCTCGGTTCTCTCTGCCTACACCGCAAGGAATTTGGCGTGAAGTTATAGATAGATAGATGAAATGAGATATTTATATTCGATATCTATCTATTTTTTTTATTACACAGCGCCATCTAGTCCTAAACTACGCAAAGCTTGTGCTATGTGCACTAGATAACTTATAAACATACAATAATATAAATATTTTTTGAAAATCTGTGAGCTAGCCTTATCTCAATATCTAGCTTTATAAGTATAATGTAAGTATAAGTACGTTTTATTATAAGCATAATATTTTTAGCTTATTTGTGAATTCGTAGCTATTTATATATAGTTGACTGAAAATCGACCAATTCGGCGCAGATTTAAGTTGTGACTCTATATGGGTCGAATCTGTTTACTCATAGCCAGAGTGCCAGAAATTAAGTATTAACTCCCTTACTTATCAGTTATCACATTACCGAATGATTGTCATGGCTAGAAATGAACTAGTATTCGACCGAATAAATTAAATCATGAATTAACTATATATTACATCTAACCAACGTTATTTACACAAGTTCTTCGATATCCACGTACGTGCTTTACTCAGGTGAGGCTTTACATGATATCTAAAGTTATTAACTAATTGTTAATCTTATCGTTTTCTTTGCATATTATCTACCCACTAAATTACTCATATTGTTATGTTTTAAATCTTTTACTATTATTAAGTAATTCTTGATAATTATGAATAATCCGATTATATCAAATGAGATTATCCATTGAACAATTATCTTTCAATTGCATCATTCTATCGATAATTTTCACACATATCGCAGCCCTATCCTGCCGGTATGGAAAATAATTGAATTTTGCTATAAATAGGGCAACTTTGACCACTTCCGATTTTGTCTCTTTTGCTCCAAAGTTAATAGATGCGCGTAAGCGAGATCGCTGTATCGTATGATCCGTCATTCCAGTTTGATTGGCGAATTTTCTGTACGTCAAATTGTAGCAGGAAAACAACATTGGATTCGGCGAAGAAATGATGTCAAAATTTAATTTTTACAATAAAGTACTGTTCGTAAAAAGTTATTTAGTGTAGATTGTAAATTATTTATTACTTGCTATTGAAAATGTATCCTGCCATGAATGGATTGTACTCAGAACCTTACAGGTTAGAAGAAAATCTCATTGATAATTAGAGTATACGATAGAAATACCGAATGTTATTATTTCGTGATTTTATTCAATTTCTTTGAAGCACGTGCGAGAAAATTAGGATCGCGTTCACTATAAAATTTACAATAAAGGGCGGAGCACGCTTATGTATGCCACACTGATTTCACTTGTTTTCTAATTAATTCAATGTTGCTTTAGTTCTTTTTCGCAATGTTATTACCAACGTCGACGTGCGACTGTAGAATGTGTGAAAGACCATTCGCAATGTTCGACTGTCAAAAATTGTATAAACTACCTATTTGTCCATTTCAAGAATTTTTGATTTCTATTCTAAGTTCATAACCTTTCTTTAAAATTATGTTTCTATTTGTGGGGTGTTGCAGGTAAAGTTTCTCAGTATTGTATTTGTGATTATTTTGAGGTATAATTTGTGTAGAAAGTGTTGTACATTATTTTGGTAACTGTGACATTTTTCTAAATACCGTGGTTGTAAACAAGCATAGGCTCTGTTTGAAGTAATGTTGCCACTACCATTTTATTAATACAACGTTCGAGAGGCATACAGCCGACTTGATGTAATGCGGTTACCATAGCCTATATAGTAGATTCATTTAATATTTTTTGATAATGAACTGTAGTTTACAACATTATGTAAATTTAAAATAAATTAAATTGAATTCCCCAAACGGGCTGCTTTGAAGCGCCATATGGTATGATTGGTTTAGTTAGTTTATTTCAGCCCGTTTGGTCATGATATGCACATATGCATGATATACATGATACATATGGCCCATACCTATCTTAACCTCTTGAGGCCCGTTATACTTGGCACCGTAACGCGCATGGCGGAATTCAGCCACGCGGGCCTCAACAGGTTAATATTGTTGGAATACAGTGAAATGTGTTGCCATCCCTCTTGCAGTACTTCATTGAGATGGTTAGTATATTGCTCATGCTTTGAAATGCTCTTAACTTCCTCGCAAGTACTACATTGTATAGCACTCTCAGGATCTGTCAAGTAATTTTACTCACGGGGAGGGAATTCTTTGCGTGCAGTGTTCATCACATGGAAATGAGCAAAGTAGGGTTCCTTCTATACTATTTTCTCTTATAGGAATCCATAATACAATGCCTGCATTGTAAATCTATGGAATGCATTTATGAATGTATGTATATATATATCTTCAAGTCCCTTGCGGGGTAGGCAGAGAGAACCGAGCGCCATTAGACGCGGTCCTTACATACTTCACTCAGTTCTGTGACATTTATGAATATGTTAATTATTATTTGTGATTATGCTCAATAGATTGGTTTTTAAAACAGTTTCCTTGTTTAAATACTATTATCTACTCTTGTGTTATGTACCACACGACACGAAATGGCACATTTGCAGGAAAAAAAAACATTAGGTTGGTGCAATTTCTGCGAGAGTTTATCTCCGAACACATAACCCTCTATGATGTGGAGAAGTATTTGGAGAGTCTGCATCCGATGATCTTAACATTTTTTCAAATAATTTCTCAGTATGGATAGGGAAATTTGTCCAATCATTAGCTCTTCCTTCAGCTCCTTCTTCTGAGGAGGTATCTGAACTGCAAACACTGGTCACAGTAATGAAAGACGAATGTATAGAGAAAGGTTTACTATTGAATGTAAAGAAAACAAAGATAATGGTATTTGAAAGAGAAGAAACCAGAACCAATTTAAGGATTACGGTTGATGAAGTATTGGAGCAAGTTGATGAGATTATAGGTACATTTTGGATCTGCTTTCGGCAGGAATGGAAGTTACACCGCAGATGTGGAAATTCGAGCGAGTGCTGGAAATAGTGTGAATGGAGCATTGGGTAAACTTCTTAGTAGTAAAAACTTGAGGCAAAAGGCACAGCTCACTATACACAATGCTGGTCCCAACAAATAGACATGTTCATGCACACAAATGTAGGTTATAAATATATAGATAGACAACTTAAAAGGCTGATATTATTAGAGTTAATACTATAACTTCACGCCAAATCCCTTGTGGGTAGGCAGAGATAACCGAGTGCCATGTGACTCGATCCTTAACTCACTCCCTTCTTTAACATTAATTGCTCTTCATATCAAGATCCGCATCATGCATCCAAGATATACAATCTCATTCACTTGTTCCAACACTTCGTCATCAACCGTAATCCTTACACTGGTTCTGGTTTCTTGTCTTTCAAATACCATTATCTTTGTTTTCTCCGCATTCAATTGTAAGCCTTTCTCCATACAATCGTGTTTCATTATTGTGACCAGTGTTTGCAGTTCAGATGGTGTTTCTGCTGTTAGGACAGCCTCGTCTGCATAAAGCAGACAGTTCACCACTATGTCACCCATGCGTAATCCTACATTTGTCGATCTTATTCTCTGTAGACAACTATCGAGATACAGAATAAACAGCCTAGCAGACAACTTTAACATCAAACCAGGGTGACATGTTGCCATCTATTTGCACACATACTTTGCAATTCTTGTTGGTGGACTGCACAGCACGGAGCAGTGCACCCTCAATCCCATATCTTGGCAATATGCCCCACAGTTCCTTTCACACAACCCTATCAAATGCTTTCTCAAGATCCACAAAACCGCAGAAAACTTTCTGGTCTATGACCAAATACTTCTCCAAGATATTGCAAAGCGAGAAAACTTATCCGTACATCCCCTTCCATATCGGAATCCTCCCTGTGCCTCCCACAGCATTTCATCAAATTTCACCCTCTATCTCCTTTCAATTACTTTTCCATATACTTTTGCTGCTAAGCTGATCAAACTGATGGATGGATATTTTGTCCATTCTGGATGCCGACGAACTACCCCAAGACTTCTTTACCTCTCTCCAAAAGAGTTTGGTATTTGCCTCGAAGTTTTTTGCCAGCCTCTCTTCTTCATTCATATTTTGTCTTTCATACTTCTCTTTCATTAAACCCTTGGTTTCATTCTTGACGGTACATTTCTATTATACATTTATAAATATCATATTAATATTTCCTAAATATCAATATGGTTAATCCCTAACCCATAAAATAGTACAGTTTCTCCCTCTATTTCTCTGCACTGACATTTTGGCCTCTAGAAATAAAACTATAAATGCGATTGAGATGCGGTTTTCACCAGAAAGTCAAACTAAATTGCATCTTTCTAATGGTATCAAAATGGAGTTAATTTGATAACCGGAAGTATTTAAAAAAGTACATTTTGTAAAAGTAGTGGTGGGATTTGCGCGAAGCGCGAACTCCAGCACTTGTATTATAATATTCTAAATAAAAAATACAACTACAAACTAAAATTACCTTAACTTAAACTATTAAAAAATATTTTAAATTGGGTCCTTTCCCACGTTGGATTGCTAAGGAAAGATTTTGTTATATAAATATTTTATAGATTAGATATATTTGCTATCTGATCAGGACTCCTGCTTTTCTTCTTGTTTGTTGGTAAAATTTATTTTCATAGCTAACTGCCAAAAGCTATTATAAGATATTACTAAGATATGAGTTATATACCAAGTTAACATTTTATGTATTAAAAAAATTTATGTGACATTAGCCAGGTTAGATAAATGAGAGGCCCTGCTTTAGTTTAGCAAATATGTCTATTAATTGAATGTGAATACTAATTTTCTTTTTAAATAAATAAAAACAAATTGTATATCACAATAAATTATGTTTTAGATATAACAGAAAATATATTTTAGATTAAAAATGTGTGCATGATACAAGATAATATAAAAATACTATGTCAAGTCCTATAAGTAGAAGCTGTAATTCCTTGCATTTTTAATTCTAGTTGTACTTATATGTTTCATTATCCTTACAGGCCGTCTATGTCCCAGGGTACAGTGGTCCATAGCCAGCGTTTCCAAGAGAAGGACTTCACCGTTGCTACGCCCGAAGAATTTGTCAGGCGGTTCCAAGGGACCAAGCCCATTAATAAGGTGAGGTGATATTTTTTTCCCTACAACGACGGGAGGCATACAAGCATGCGGCCCACCTGATGTAAAACGGTTACCGTAGCCTGTAAATGCTTGGAATACATTAAGTATAACTTGCGCGATGGACCCTGTTGCAGTGGTCGTGCCGGAGAAGAAGACCGGGGTGGACCCGGCTGCCGCAGCCCTTCCGCCCACCGCGCCAGCAAAACTGCACCAGCAAACCGCGCTTTTGTCCTTCACTCTCTTCGTTCACCGACTTCTCATTTATTCCCACATCACGCACTTTCTGGCAAAAAGAAAAGAAATATAGTTTCACCGCGGCCACTTCCACAACGTATGTTTTTTATACCACTAAGGTGGCAATCAAGCATACGGCCTGCCTGATGGTAAACAGTCACCGTAGCCTATGGACATTTGCAACACCACTCATGCGTTGGCGACCCTCTAAAAATACCTCTTCACGCATTTTTTGAAGAATACCATACAGTAGTCCCTTGGAAAAGCCTCGGCTGGGGGCTCATTCCACAGCTTGAGAGTTCTCGGAAAAAACTTCTCTGGAACCGCACAGTACGCGACCATTCGGATCCAGCGTGTGAGGGTTAACTCCTCGCCATCGGCGAGCTGATATGTGGACTTTGCAACGTCAGGGGTTTACACTCTAACATCAACGCAGTCCATCACCACTTGGCGACCGCGTGGCCGACCATTCTTTTCCTCACGGAGACACAAATATCCTCACCGGCCGACACTTCTTATTTACATTGCCCCGGGTACAAACTAGATCACTTATTTGTGCGTCGTGCCGGGGTATGCTTGTTCGTTCGGGAGGATATTTTGTTCTCGCCGACTGCCCAATCGTGAAGACAGGACCCATGAGGCTTGGCGTCAAAGTTGCATAACTAACTCTCCCACGGTGCTTTTCAATTTTTATTTTACGTAATCATGGCTGCGGTTTTCTGTGAAGTTAATAGATTAGGAAACGGGACAGCGCTAAGAAGAAGAAGACTTATGCTGAAATGTTTTTTTTATACAACTTTGACAAACAAGCATCAGATGGTAAACGGTCACCGCAGTCTATTGACGCTCTGTTACATCCCTGTATGAGCATTATATTTAGCTTAGGTTAGTATCTTCAATATAACTACAACATTGCCTATATAATCCATACAATCTCTAAATCAAGTCAGTCAGTCAGTTATTCTGACTAGCCAGACTGCTGCTGTCAGTTAGCTAAGCTAACAGAATAAAGCCATTTGACTCGGACCTCCTTAAGTCCTTGAGTTGGAGTCGCGAAATAGTGCGATATACGCTAAGTGTAAAACGTGTAAAAGTAGTGTGTAGTAATCTGTGAAAATTTAATAACTAGGGTCTTTAAATAAAGTTGTTTTTTTTAGAACAGCTTATTGGACCCCACTAACAGCTCGCAACACCACGGGGATGTTACTCGCGCGCTGCCAATCTTGTGACCTAAGGCTGTTTCGTCACAGTACCCAGTAATTTATTTCTTCTGCCAAATCTCACCCTTCAAACCGCAACACAGCTATATAAATATATCTGCTCGGCGGTAGAAATAGGTGAGACAGAGGTACCCACGCATACGACTTTGTATAATGTTCTTCTGTTTAATGTTTCAGGTGTTAATTGCCAACAACGGAATTGGTGCGGTGAAATGTATGCGTTCTATACGGAGATGGTCGTACGAGATGTTCAAGAACGAGAGGGCTGTGCGATTCGTAGTTATGGTGAGTAAATTAAATAAGGCAATCGAAAGAATTTTGAAATAGGATTGTAGAATAATATGTATTGGATAAAATCCGCACTTCAACAATCTCTGTGTCAATAATTTGTCTTAAATAAATAAATATTGTCAAACAAATTACACAGCACCATCTAGCCCCAAAGTAAGCGAAGCTTGTGCTATGGGTACTAGACGACTGATAAACATACGTAAATTCATTTTTTTTTGTACACATACTTATTATACATAGAAAATACCCAGACCAAGACAAACAGACATGTTCATGCACACAAATGTTTGTACTGTGTGGGAATCGAACCCACGAGCGTTGGTGTCAAAGTAGCGTAACAGCGCGTTTCACCACTGAGCCACCGAGCTCGTCTTTAAAATAAAGATGACGTTTATAAGGTAGGAGCAGTGATACACCAGTGGATAAGGAACGTGGTCTCCGATTTGAATTCGTTTCATGTTCATATTTGTTATTGCTTGCTCGGCGGTCGAGCAGTGATATATTTTTTTTATACTACGTCGGGAGGCATACAAGCATACGGCCCACCTGTTGTAAAGCGGGTACCGTAGCCTATTAACGCTTGCGATATATTAAGTATCACTCGCGCGATGCCTCCTTTGCTGCTTACACAGAAACTCTTTGGGAGCTTACTGATGACCTCACTCACACGCAGAAACACAACAACCCTCTAGGAAGGTGTTATTTGGCTGCGGTTTTCTGTGAGGTGGAGGGCACTTCCCCAGACGGGCTGTTTTGATGCGCCCTACCTCTCTTAAAACATCCAGACCAAGACAAATAGCCAGGTTCATGCACACAAATGTTTGTCCTGTGTGGGAATCGAACCCACGAGCGTTGGTGTCAAAGTGAGCCACTACTGAGCTCGTCAATTTTGAAGACATCTTGTCAATGTGAACACTTACACTTGTACAGATTCCACTTCACAATGTAATTTATTAATTATTTTCAATTTTACGATCGGTTTCGCCTTTACGGCTTTATCAAGGTATTCGTTACAAACATAACATCTGGCAGTACCATGAAATCAGTGACCAAAATTTCAATTCAATATCATTTTCATGCCACCTCTATTTTTTTGAAGTGAGAACTTATGGGAGGGTAAACCGCTTCGTTACGTAATGCGTTACGGCGCCAGTCTGTCTGGCTTCCCTTTCTCTCACGCATACGGCAGCGGATTAGTTTAAGTTATCATTTCTGTCGGGCGTCCCGAGACGCAAATGATTTTTTGTATACCACTAATTTGGCAATCAGGCATACGGTTTGCCTTATGGTAAGCAATTACTGTAGTCTGTGGGCATTTGCAACACCGGGGTCACTCGTGCGTTGCCGACTCTTAAATTACTCTCGTATGAATTAATTTCAATCGTCGAATTTGTAATTACAACTAGTTTGTATATTTTTTTTATTACAGGTAACACCAGAAGACTTAAAAGCAAATGCAGAGTACATAAAGATGGCGGATCATTACGTCCCCGTGCCGGGCGGATCAAACAACAACAATTACGCCAATGTGGAGCTTATTGTGGACATTGCTATAAGGACGCAAGTGCAGGTTAGTAGCGACCATAGACAAATAATGATCATATCATATACAAACCATAGACACGTAATTAACATATCATAGACACACACCATAGACACTTGATTGTTGTATACTTACTTGACTTTATACTGACCAAAACATATCTCGGTATAGAAAATCTCTTGCCTTGTTTCCAAGACGCTTTTAATTGAGAGCAAAAAATGCAGCAGATAATCTAGAATAATTCAAAACTTAAACAACAAATATAGAATATAAGTGTGTTTTCAGATGTTCTTATCTATCTATCTATAACTTCACGCCAAATCTCTTACGGGGTTCAGATGTTTTTAATATCTCTATATTTAATATTTATATATCTCTATAGTGGGACGGTGGACTCGGCGGTTTTTGGGGCCGCTGATTACGTCGTATTAATGGTTTTTTTCAAAAAATGCTGGATGAAGACATGGGGGGTTAATTAGAGAAGGGGGAAGAGGAATCGTGATCAGCCACCCCGAAAACACCCGAGTTGACATTTTCAGGCCTATTCGGCAGTATTATTCAGTTATTTTCTCAGTTTTTATTCATTTCGGGGGAAGTTGTGGACAAAAGTAATTTGGGGTCCTTTTGTCTTCATATTTTTCCCCATCGAATGTTTCAGTCTGATCGGTTATTCAAAAAAATTTAATAATCGACCTATTTTTATACCATATTGACTGCACTACTATAATTATCTAAATTTGGTACTGCAATTGAGGGTCCATATCCTCAATTGCAGTACCAAATTGAGGTAAAGTTATTTATTACATATATTTTATTGATGATATAAATACTTATTTTCCAGGCTGTATGGGCAGGCTGGGGTCACGCATCGGAGAATCCAAAACTACCTGAACTGTTGCACCGAGCTGGCGTGGTGTTCATAGGCCCTCCGGAGAAGGCCATGTGGGCGCTAGGGGATAAAATAGCATCTTCCATTGTCGCTCAGACAGCTGATATTCCCACACTACCTTGGAGTGGCAGTGGTGAGTTTTTGGAAGTAATACTTCTTTTGGCGCGTTAGGGACAAACATAGCCGCTGGAGAACCGCTAACACCAATATTCTGTAATAACTCAATTCTCAAATTCAATTGAATTTCTCAGTTGAATGCGAAGAAAACCAAGATAATGGTATTTGAAAGAGAAACAACTTGATTGATAAAATAGAATGCGGAGCTCTTATTGGCTAATTTGCGGATCAACATCGCGTCACTTATCAGCTTATTGGTTAAAATATTCTCCCATCGGTCAATAGGCTCGAATCACTTAGATATTTAGACGCAGTCAAGTGGTTTATTGGTGTGTGGTGAAAAACGACGAGAGTGAATTTTTAGGCTATCGACATCTAAAATCGACACCACGAAGTTGGTTGGTGTATGTCTCTCAAGTTTTGTTCGTGACTATATTCAAATACTTATTTATGAATCTATAACACGCGTTTTATATCAGTACAGATAAAATATATTTATATGTAAATATAATTGTGTGTGTGTCTTCTTCTTACGAGAGGTGGGGCACATCAAAGCAGCCCGTCTGGGCAAGTACCTCACAGAAAACCACAGTCAAATAACAACTCCCTAGAGGGTTGTTGTGTTCCTGCGTGTGAATGAGGTCACCAGTAAGCTCCCAAGGTGTTGATACGGGCTACTGTGTAAGCAGCAGAGGAGGCATCGCGCTAGTGATACTTAATATATCGCTAGCGTTAATAGGCGACGGTACCCGCTTTATATCAGGTGGGCCGTATGCTTGTATGCCTACCGACGTAGTATAAAAAAGGCGACGCGTGACCGCTATTTTTTTAGATTTCAAGCGTATATAGGCTTTGGTAACCACTTGGCTTTAGGAGGACTGTGTGTTAAAAAACAATTAGTGTGCAGTTCACACGCGATAGACGTGAAACCATAAAAAATGACACGTGTACAATTACACGACGGTTGTTATGACGCCTTATCCCACGCTTCGTAATACGCAGGCGCGCACACACCCGTATCAACACGCGTACAACGCTCTGACCCTGTAATAAACACTGTATAATGCCTTCTATCTCATTCTCTAGCACATTTAGCAGTCAGAACCCGTTATATACGTTTTCCCATACATTTCGCGGTCGTATTCGGTTAAATCCTATATATACTTCTATCTCGTTAAATCCTGGAGATGTATGTGGTTGTCTCTTTTTATTATCGCTTTTTCATTTCATCAAGTTTCAAACCACAGCGAAGGTAAAGAAGTTTTAATGTCAAAAATATGTTTCGTTAATATTAAGTACATCACCAGTATCTAGCCACCGGAAGTAGGCGGAGAGCTCACACACTTCATTCGTTTCTTTAACATTCATAGCTCTTTTCATGCGCACCATTTCCTTGGGCTCCTGACATCACCTTTTGATAAAACACGACTAATTTGGTCATGATAAGTTAGTCTTTGTCTTCCTCGACTCCTCCTACGTCCTTTTCCACTTTCGCATTGTATATCTGTTCCGTCATTCTTTCATCCTGCATTCTTTCTACATGTCCGAACCAATGGAGCATGCCTTTTCATATCTTAACATAGACTTTATACAAGAATTACACCTTTAATATTATAATATTAATTTTCTTTTACAGATTTAAAAGCCGAGTACAACACAAAGAAAATTAAGATATCGTCCGAGTTGTTCGCTAAAGGCTGCGTCTCTACTCCTGAACAGGGCTTGCAAGCCGCACATAAGATAGGTATGACCATATATATATATATATATATAATATTTGACGAGGTCGGTGGCGCAGCATGGTGAACGCGCTGTTTCGTTACTTTGACACCAACGCTCGTGTGTTCGATTCCCATACAGGACAAACATTTCTGTACATGTACATGTCGTCTGTTGTCTTGTATTGGATGCTTTCTATGTATCAAACGTATGTATTAACAAAAAAATATGTATTTACGTATTTTTATCAGTTGTAAAGTACCCATAACACAAGCTTCGCTTACTTTGATGTCGAAAATATATATATATATAAAGATTATCATTTTATTTATATAAATATTTATTTGTCCAAAATCATGTCTAAAGATTATTTATTCATAAATGGCGCGTATACAACACATGACGTCATTTTTTTGTAATGAAACTACAAGCATTAAAAACTGTCATTTCAGGAACACCGTTCCTATATGTTTGTCTGTGCGTTTGTCTGTGCGTTTGTCGTGTGTTTGTCTGTCGCTTTTTTTCGAATATTCGAATTTTGACTTCAGATTCGGATTTAGCATAAAAAAGTAGAATAGGAACGTTCAGGAACACCGTTCCTATCACTCAAGGAACATGGTCTAAATGGCAGACAATAAAAAAAAATTGAATTGTTATATAATTGACGAGCCAGGTGTTCCTCTGGCAATGCAAGCTTGCACATTCCCAACTGGTTATTCCTGATATTAAAGTTATTTGAAAATTTGTGGCGCTTAGCTAACTTGTTTGTAACATTCTTTATTTGTTATTATTCAATCAAATGCAATAATATCTTTAACGGCTGATAGTTTGTTTACACAGAAGTGACGTCACGCGTTCCGATATCAACACGCCTTTTACGCAGCGTTTTTAAATAAACAATCTTTAAACATAGTTTTGAGTCACATGAAGGTTTATTTTTTAAAAAACAAGTGTGCTTTAGAATACACGACTGAAGTAAAACTTCTATAGCTCTATTGTATGATACAGACAATAAGCCTGCACTGTGTCTTAGATATGTATGTATGTATGAACATAACTCGCTATGAGAGAAAGAGAGAAAGAAAATGTGTGCTCGCACCTCTCTCTCTTGCCCGTACAGTAATATACGAAACGTAAAGAGAGTTACGTTTCGTATATTACTGTACGGGCAAGAGAGAGAGGTGCGAGGTGCTCTTTCTATCTTCACTAACTTATATCTCCCTCTCAATTTCTGTTCGCCTCGCCCGATCACACTTTTCGTATCGCTCTCGTCACACATTCGCCAGCTTACTCCCCAAGTCAAGTTTTACTTCAAAAAGTGTATATGTAAACATTTTTTATGGTTATAAACATAAATTACGGTCAATTTGAATCACTTTTTGAAATTTTGTCCCCTGTTGGAAGATCCGTACGAAAGATGCAAAGTAACGCGTGCTTTTAGCTGCTAATTCTGTGTTACGCCACAGTGATTCTCAGAGGCTTTTTATATTGTTTTCAGGGTTCCCAGTGATGATCAAGGCTTCAGAAGGTGGCGGTGGGAAGGGAATCAGAAAAGTGGAGAACCCAGATGATTTCCATAACATGTTTCGTCAGGTATTTTGTTTCTTTATATTCTTACATTTTTCATCATCATCAACCGTCGGGAGCATACTGCCCACCTGATGAAAAATGATTACCGTGGCCTATAACCGCTCGCAATACATTAGGCATCATTCGCGCGATGTCACCTCTACTGCTAGCACAGCAACTCAGGAGCTTATTGGTGACCTCACTCACACGCAGGGACACAACAACAAATTTGTTATTTGGCTGCGGTTTTTTGTGAGGTGGGGTTAATTCCCCAGGCGGGATGGTTGGTGCGCCTACCTCTTTTAAAATATAGTAATAGTTTGTTCAAAATTCAGTACTAAATCAAAATGTATATCAAATCAATCAAAATGTATGTATATTTGAAGGTACAAGCGGAGGTGCCTGGATCTCCGATATTTGTGATGAAGCTCGCCAAATCAGCCAGACATTTGGAAGTCCAGCTTCTGGCTGATCAGTATGGTGAGTATGAGATTAGAAACGAAAAAATTAAACTATATACACTTTTAGATGAAAATATGGGTGGGTGCATTAACCCGTTGAGGCCCGCGTAGCTGAATTCCGCCATGCGCGTTACGGCGCCAAGTATATAACGAGCCTCATGGCGTATGTTTAGATGTACACCTAATTCTCTAAATACTAATACAACAATAGGTTAGTGAAATATGTAGGGGGAAAGTGGAAGGATGTAGCAGCCGAGGAAGGCCCACTGTCACATAATTGGTCGTGTTTTATCTGAAGGTGACGTCAACAAGAGCCTTAGAAATCGATGAGCGTGCATGAATAGAACTATGAATGTTAAAGAAGCGCGTGAGTTGTGTAAGGGGCTAGTCACGTGGCGCTCCGTCTGTGCTGAATGCTGAAAATAATAACATAGGTAACATACATACATATCATCACGCCTGTCTCCCATTGGGGTAGGCAGAGAACAATAAAACATAGGTAACTACAGATATATATATAAATATAGGGTAGGATATTGATAAGACTAAATTAAAATCCCTGGGTGATTCTCTGGAGCCTATACGGCCCACGCGAAGTAAAGAGGTTACCATACCCTATGCATTCCTGCAATTGATGTATTGCAGGAATGCATCCGTACATATCCGTCTGGAAACTATCCCAATTCAAGGTATACATTATTTACATTATAATCACGTACATGCATTATATATTGCACATACATTATGTGTTATACATGCATTATTTTGATTATACACATATAATATTACTCTCGTAGAACAATTAAACATCGAAATCCGAGGTAAACTTTAACCAATTCGTATAGATACCCACGATACAGACTCACTCTAGTTTGGGTATCACCGGTAACTAAATTGCTATCTCTCCTAACAGCCGGACTTTTCACTCTCGAACTGTATTAATTCGTCAATTAATCTTTTGTAACATAATATTGGCAAATTTTTTTGTATACTATGTAACTGTATCTAGTTTGATATAAACAATTTTTAACAGGAGTATCGCGTGTTTTATTTATTTTGTTGACATAAAACACGCGATACATCCGTTAAAAATTGTTTAATTCAATGTATAACAATCGCGAAAACCTAAGACAATACTGTATCTGGTTTGTTAATAAAATTATTTGTATTATTATTTATTATCACTCGTGAGATGCCACTTCTGCTTCTAACAATTGCTTTAAAAAAAAAAATGTATTTACGTATGTTTATCAGCTGTCTAATACCCATAACAGAAGGTTCACTTACTTTGGTGCTATATGGCGCTGTGTAATGTAAATGTAATTATTTATTGTATAAATATTCTATATCTGTGATTTTTTTGGTAGGTAACGCAATATCTTTGTTCGGCCGCGACTGCTCCATCCAGCGTCGACATCAGAAGATCATCGAAGAGGCACCGGCAGCGATCTCCAAGCCTGATGTCTTCATTGAAATGGAAAAGGTACTTATTTATGTTACACACCAGTTTTTGACCAGTCCGGTGGGGAAGTTGTTAGAAATGCTACATTAACACCGAGGCTACATTAACATTAACATTCGTGGGTTCGATTCCCATATAGCACAAACATTTGTATTCTATCTGTGTGTTTTTAAGACAAGTCGTCTTGTTCCCGTTATCCTGTATTCCTAATTCATTAGGATTGGTGGGGTCCGCTACCTAAGCCTAAGGATTTGGCGAATACACTGTTTTTTACATGGAGCGACTGCCGTCAGACCTCCACAACCCAGAGGGAAAACCAGATCTTTCTTAGGTTAAATCACACGTCTTTCGAAATATATATATTTTTCTTAGGTTAAGTCAAACGTGTGGGTTTCCTCACGATGTTTTTCATCACCGCGGAGCAAGTGATAAATATGTACATAAATACGAAAATTCAAATTTTAGCGGTACATGCCCCCGCTAGGATTCCAACCGGGGACCAGGTTGTGGTGGAGTGTTTTTAAGACAGGTAAGGCGCAAGCATCACGTATGGGGAAGTACCTCCACCTCACATAAAATCCGCACCATAATAACAACTCCCTGAAGCGTAGCTGTATTCCTGTAAGTGTGTGTGGTTATCCTGCTTCCTTATCCATTAGGATTGGCGGGGTCCGCTACCTTAGCCTAAGGATTTGGCGAATACACTGATTTTTACATGGAGCGACTGCCGTCAGATCTCCACCACCCAGAGGGAAAATCAGACCTTTCTTACGTAAGGGTACACGTCTAACGAAATGTATTTTTATGTACGTGCGTGTTTCCTCACGATGTTTTCTATCACCGTCGCGTAAGTGATAATTACAAATATGTACATAAATCCGAAAATTCGAACCACGTACCTGTTGTTCAATAGGCCGCTTACTTCTCCACTTGGCTATCACTGCTCATGCAGCTTATTTTTTTTTCTTACAGGCAGCAGTCCGTTTAGCCAAGATGGTAGGGTACGTGAGCGCAGGCACCGTGGAGTACCTCTACGACCCGGCTACCGGCTCGTACTTCTTCTTGGAGCTCAACCCTCGTCTCCAAGTCGAGCACCCCTGCACAGAAATGGTGGCAGATGTTAATCTACCAGCTGCACAGTTGCAGGTTAGTGTTACGGACGTGGAGAGCGGCGCATAAAAGCACCCCGTCTAGGGAAGCACCTCCACCTCAAAGAATACCTCCGCCAAGTAACTCAATACTCAATCATTTTTATGTTAACACATGTGCCATTTCCAGACATCTCTGTCAGTCAGATATTCATCGATTCTGTAATAACATAAAATAATTTTTGATGTGTGATAAAGAGAGGTAGGGTGCATCAAAAGCAGCCCGTCTGGGGAAGTACCTCCACCTCAGAAAACCGCAGCCAAATAACCAACTCCCTAGAGAGTTTTTGTGTTCCTGCGTGTGAGTGAGGTCACCAGTAAGCTCCTAAGGAGTTGCTGTGTAAACAGCAGAGGAGGCATCGCGTGAGTCATACTTAATATATTACAAGTGTTAATAGGCTACGGTAACTGCCTTACATCAGGTGGGCCGTATGCTCGAATGCCTCTCGACGTTGTATAAAAAAATGTGCCTTTTGAACACATCGTAAGGCAAGGTTTCAGGCAAGGTTTAGGTTTCAGGTAATTTAATTATAGAATTGAATACAATTTACAACAAATCATCCTACTAATATTATAAATGCGAAAGTTTGTATGTATGGATGGATGTTTGTTGCTCTTTCACGCTTAAATGGCTGAACGGATTTGAATGAAATTTGGCACGTAGATAGATTATGATCTGGATTAACACATAGGCTACGTTATTTGACTCCACGCGAGCGGAGCCGCGGGCAGCAGCCAGTATTCAATAATTCTTTAATAAGCCTTTTTACAGAGAGTATCTTTGATGATATGTACATGTAGAAATAATGACGGAACAGATTGTATGCGAAAGCAGAAGGATGTAGGAGTCGAGGAAGAGCAAGACTCTCCTACCA
The DNA here is from genome assembly GCA_947507595.1 of Pyralis farinalis. Taxonomy (NCBI): domain Eukaryota; kingdom Metazoa; phylum Arthropoda; class Insecta; order Lepidoptera; family Pyralidae; genus Pyralis; species Pyralis farinalis. The sequence goes on from OX382263.1 coordinate 9,928,317, forward strand.
CTACGAAATTAGTCGCGTTTTATCAGAAGATGATGTGAGAAGACCTTTGAACCGGCGAGCGTGCATGTAAAGAGCTCATGAATGTTAAAGAAGCGAGTGAGATGTATATATGTAATCCTGTGGACTCAGGGCCGTGTCAAGAGGCGCTCGGTTGTCTCTGCATCCCCCGTTAGGGATTTTGCGTGAAGTTATAGATAGAGATATATATATTATTATATATATATATATCTGAGTGTTTTTTTTTTGGATACTGTAGTGGATGGTATTTATTGATATTTTTTATATTATCTTTTTATTTTACCGGGTACCGTAGCCTATTAACGCTTGCGACATATTAAGTATCACTCGCGCGATGCCTCCTCTGCTGCTTACACAGCGACTCCTTGGGAGCTTACTGGTGACCTCACTCACACGCAGGAACACAACAACACTCTAGGGAGTTGTTATTTGGCTGCGGTTTTCTGTGAGGTATTTCTCTCTTAAAACATCCAGACCGAGACAAACAGACATGTCCATGCACACAAATGTTTGCCTTGTGTGGGAATCGAACCCACGAGCGTTAGTGTCAAAGTCGCGTCATTTACGACTGAGCCACCGAACTCGTCAAAGGTATGTAAGGGTCGAGTCACGTGGTACTCGGTTGTCTCTGCCTACCCCGCAAGAGATTTGGCGTGAAGTTATACATACATCGTTTTGTTTGTAGAATACTGGACGCGGGGTGACATTTGTAGGAACACCGTTCCTATATGAATTCTATATGTTTGTCTGTGCATTTGTCCATGCGTTTCTCTGTCGCTTTTTTTCGAATATTCGAATTTTGACTTCAGATTCGGATTCAGCATAAAAAAAGTAGATTAGGAATGTTCAGGAACACCTATCTCTTAAGGAACATAGTCAAAATGGCCGACAAATTAAAAAAAAAAATTGAATTGTTATATAATTGACGAGCCAGGTGTTCCTCCGGCAATGGAAGCTTGCGCATTCTCAACTGCTTGGAATTATTTTTGTTTTGTTACGCGAAAGAAATATAACTTTTTACGTGCGTACATAAGTACACACACACTTTTTGAAGTAAAACTTGTTTACGCACGCTGGAATTGGGGAGTAAGCTGGTGAATGCGTGACGAGATCGTTACGAAAAGTGTGATCTGGCGAGGCGAACGGAAGTTGAGTGGGAGATATAAGTTAGTGAAGATAGAAAGAGAGAGAGTTACGTTTCGTATATTACTGTACGGGCAAGAGAGAGAGGTGCGAGCACACATTTTCTTTCTCTCATAGCGAGTTAAGTTTCGTATATCTAAGACACAGTGCAGGCTTATTGTCTGTATCATACAATAGAGCTAAAGAAGTTTTACTTCAGTCGTGTGGTCTAAAGCACACACGTTTTTTTCTCTTTATGTCAATTTGTTTTGTTATTTTAGATCGCCATGGGTCTCCCCCTGTACCACATCAAGGACATCCGCCTCCTGTACGGGGAGTCCCCGTGGGGAGCCACTCTTATTGAATTCGACGAGCCCAAACAGCGACCTTCGCCCTGGGGGCACGTCATAGCCGCCAGGATCACATCCGAAAATCCGGACGAAGGTATTTTATATGTAGTTTCCCAACTTCATCCTGTAGGTGGCTGTTGGCTATATATATATATATCTTAGAGTAGACTTTATCATGCGGGACCTTTCTAGTCTGACATTGCTGTTCAAGACACCACTTGCCATAATTTTTGAAGTGAAAACTTCTTTAGCGGCGTTGTGCACTTTTTGGGATGAGTAAAAAATGTTAAACTTGCGTCAGGACACGTGACCCTGATCGAAAATTCGTAAGATTTTGGTGAGAATTAGAACTTAAGTTCGCTGCAGCGCTAAAACATTAGTTACCTCTAATTGAACAATTAAAACATGAAGCGCTAGATCGTTCATAGGGCATTAAGACCAAAACGTTGTAAGCGCCATGAAATTCTTGGCGCTTACGCGTTTCGTTCAACGTAGTTTATCAACATCGCTGTTTGGTCCGCATGTTCAAGTTTTCACTTCTGCCGGCACTCCCGGAGTGCAACCCGTTTTTTTTTCACATTTTTAGGGACCTTTGTGTCCAAACAAATTTTTTACAAAAGGTAACTAAAATAAATAAAATAAAGCTTGTTTGGGGTGCCCCCCCTCTCTGTGGGTGTTTTTGTCGATAAAATTAGGTACAGTTGATACCCTTAATTTATCGCTGGCCTATGACTGAACACATTATGCCTATATGCTATATTAGGCAATTTCGGGGTATATACGAGCATAAGGCCCTCCCGGTGTAAATTGGTTCCCGTAGCTTGTGAACGCTCGCAATACAGGAGGTATCCGGGGTACTAATCCCCACTGGGCTAGTATCTCCGCCTCACAGAAAACCGCAGCCAAATAACTCCTTAGAGGGTTGTTTTATTCTTACAAATAATTAAGCTCTTAAGGAGTTGCTTTGTTAGCAGTAGGGGTGGCAACGCGCGAACGATACTGTTGCAAGCGTTCATATGCTGCGATAACATCAGGAGGGCCGTATGCCTTCCGACGTTGTATAGAAAAGTGTTTATATATAGATTCTGTTTTCCTCCAGGCTTCAAACCATCATCGGGGACGGTGCAGGAGCTGAACTTCAGGTCTTCAAAGAACGTGTGGGGTTACTTCAGTGTTGCCGCTTCGGGCGGTCTCCACGAGTTCGCTGATTCACAGTTTGGACACTGCTTCTCGTGGGGCGAGACTAGGGAGCAAGCAAGAGAGTGAGTGGCTTATACACATACAAGAAGGAGTTCCCTTTAGGGTCAGCGCTGAATGACAGAACTCCAGGGGTTTTTTGATTGTAAAGAAAGAGAAAATTATACTTTAATTGCCATTTAATCCTTGCGAGCACTTAGACGCGTCTTGCATTTTTAAATGTATGTATGTATGTATATCTTCACGCCAAGTCCCTTGCGGGATAGGCAGAGAGACCTGAGCGCCATAAGACGCGGTTCTTACATACTTCACTCGCTTCTGTGACATTCATAGCTCTTTTCATGCACGCTCGCCGGTTCCTAGGGCTCCTGACATCACCTTCTGATAAAACACGACCAATTTGGTCATGATAGGTTAGTTTTGGTCATCAACAGTCTCGGTCTTCCTCGGCTCCTACATCCTTCCACTTTTGCATTGTATATCTGTTTCGTCATTCTTTCGTCCCGCATTCTTTCTACTTGTCCGAACCAACGGAGCATGCCTTTTCTTATCTTAACATCGACACTCTCTTTTGGACCAACTCTTTCTCTCACGTCTTCATTACGATGCATTTTTAAAGTTTTATTGTATTATATTTATTTGTCATACTTTTCATTTTCCTTTTATTAATTTACCGGCATTTTTAAATTGACCACTGGCGAAGAAAAAATGCCATAAGAAACTTGCCAATGTAGTTCTTTTTTTAATCATCAATTTCTATTACAATAAGTTTATATCAGTGTATTATAATGCAGTTAAGTGATAAAATTAGCATATATATTACTACATGTGCTGAATAATTTCCAAACATTTGTGTCAGTCAGATGATGATATTGTGAAATAACTTTTGACGAGCTCGGTGGCGCAGTGGCTAATAACGTTATATTCACACGCTCGTTGCAACACTCGTGGGTTTGATTCCCACACAGGTGAAATATTTGTGTACATGAACATGTCTGTTTGTGTTGGTCTCTAGATGTTCCAAGAGAGGTTGTGCTTGTGAGTGAGGCCATCAATGAGCTCCTAATGAGTTGCTGTTTTAGCTGCGGTTTTCGTGAGGAAGTATCTCCTTCCTCACTCTACGGAAACTGTGACGCTATCTACCTCTCTTTATTAATCTGTATTTTGTTATTTGTTCTCACTGCGCCACCCAGCTCGTTAAACGAGCTCGGTGGCGCAGTGACTAATAACGTTCCCACGCAGGTCAAATATTTGTGTACGTGAACATGTCTGTTTGTCTAGGTAGGTGTTTTAAGAGAGGTAGGGCGCATCAAAGTAGCCCGTGCCGATATTTCGTGATATCTCTTGGGATTTCATGAAATCTCTGGTATCCTAATTTCCCTGTGACATATGTATATGTATACACAAGCCTTTTTCAATCTAATAGGGTGTGTAATCATCATCAACAGGAACTTGGTGATAGCTCTGAAGGAGTTGAGCATCCGCGGTGACTTCAGAACCACAGTGGAGTACCTGATCACTCTCCTGGAAACCACAGCTTTCCAAGAGAATAACATTGACACCAGCTGGCTGGATGCACTGATCGCTGAGAGGGTAAGTTGAATATATTTTATAATTAAAGTGAAAAATAAGCGTACTGCCCTGTCTCCATGGTAAGCAGTTACCGCAGAATTTGCTACACCATGGGTGTCATTCATGAATTGCCGACCCTGTAAAAACCTGGGGATCTCTTCGTTTTGTATAATGCTTTTTTTTTTCAAATATACTTTGGTATAAATATTATGCCATAATTTTTTTTGGTGTACATTTATGTTGGCACAATTACCGTTTAGGCTAATTTATTTTGGCATATAATTTTAATTCGCATAATATTACTAGGCATAATGACTATTAGCCATCGATCACTAATATACTAGATACTCAATCGCTAAGCATATGTAAGTATATCAACCTTAATAATCGGCGGAAATATTAGCAATATTTATCAAAATTTATTATGTTAATTTAGCATTATCATGTCTCTAACTTAACGTGCTATTTCAGGGCCATGTATATATAAGGTGTTTTTTTTATATGCCCGAACTTCAATGGGAGAAAGAATATCGTTTATTTGTTACGATAGACAAGAAACTTCGTGTCCCGGCATCATCAAAAAAGTTTGAAAAATCAAATAAATAAAGTGCCTACTTAGTTCATGGTGCATAATGATTGCCCCGTCATCATCATCATCATCATCAGTTGTTAATAATTCAGTTTGACGGGGTCGATGCACGGTCGCGGGTCTAATCGAACACGCCATTTACGCAGCGACGACCACAGCGTTTATAGGCTACGATAACCACTTTACATCAGGTCGACCGTACGCCTCCCAACGTTGTATTCAAAAAAGAAATACCTATGACTATGCCGGTAGAGTAACGCTGATAGCTACCTATCTATTTAAATAAAAATGGAAATTTAGAATACTTACCGGATATAACAGCTGATCCAATTTTCTTGAAAAAGGTCACAAACTTTCCATCACACAGGCTTTGGACTGTCAAATTAATGTAATAACGTTAAATTTGAGTATTTAGTGTTTGTTACGACAACATTAAAGACTTGATAGACGTGGTTTGATATTGAAAAATAAAAAGCTATCCGATAACGTTTGTTACATTAACTGGGCTTGTTTAAAAGTTCATCAGTTTATTTACAAGTTATTTACACATCTCATTCACGACACTAAATACAAAATTGTTGCACAAGCGCATCCTGGCGTTCTATACAAAGGTTCCTATCCACCTCATGGCGTACGTAACGTCCAGATACTCGCGAACACAAGGCGTAATGGCATCGTGCTGGAAGTATAAACACGTACACACGTAACTGTTGCTCACATTGAAAACGGCAGTATGGCAGTAATGGTGTGATGGCTCACTTGGAGTACCATATGGAGATACTCCTGATTAGAGTAACGACGTCCAGGCATGATTACGGTCACGCGTACTAGTGTAATGCGCGCCACTGGGAAACAATGATGGCCGCTCGCGCCGCGCGTGCGCCTTGTGGCGTAGATGATGCATGCGCGGGAAGGCGTATTGTACCTGCGTACCGTACCGTATGCTTGTAAGTATTTTTCTAGCTGGTTGGTTTCATACAACAGAAAGCAATTTTTTATGACGAATTTTATTTTTCTATGAAAGAATTTGTAACACGTGGGGCATAAAATATATTTATTATTATAATCAGCATACATAATACTATTTCCCATTTCAATTTGGGCATATTATTTAAGAACACCATATATATGTTAAATGTATGAATGATTTGGTAGCCGAGGAAAGCTTAGAGGCCCCCGCCATGACCAATGAGAGTTAGGAGAGAACTTAGATTTAGCTTATGTTTATTTAAAATAGTCAGAGGCAAGTTACATAATCCAAGTTTGTTAGAGTGTTTATGTGTTCCGAGTAATGAGTACGTGTTTAGGCGACGCCAACCACAATTGTTAGTTGTACCGCTATCGCGAACTATGTTCCTCGAAAAGGCGCCTCTGTCGCGTGCGCTCCGTCCACTGACCGACGTAGCGAGGAGAACTGATCTATTCTGTTGCACTATTAATGAATTTACAAATATAGCATTATCTACAATATCATATGAGTTACATTCGTAATTCATACAAAAAATATAGCACAACTATTATATTGGGATCTAAACCTGTAAAAGTAGTTGTAAGTTGATAAATAAATAAAATAAATTAACAAATAAATTAAAATATATGAAACTCGACTTGTGAGCTCGGTGGCGCAGTAGTTCGTAATTCTAGTTTGACACCAACGCTCGTGGTTTCGATTCCCACACACGACAGACATTTCTGTGCATGATTTGTGTGATGATTCTGTTATGTTTGTCTTTCTCTGGGCATTTTTAAGAGGGGCAGGGCGCATCATAGCAGTCCGTCTGTGGAAGTACCTCCACATCACAGAAAACCACGACCAAATAACAATTTCATGGAGGTTTGTTGTGTTCCTGCTTGTGAGTGAGGCCATCAGTGAGCTCCTAATGAGTTGCTGTTTTAGCTGCGGTTTTCGTGAGGAAGTACCTCCTTCCTCACTCTGGCTACTGTGACGCTACCTACCTGTCTTTATTAACCTATAATTTGTTATTTGTTGTCTATAGGTGCAGTCGGAGAAACCAGACATAATGCTGGGAGTGATCTGCGGGTCCATCCTGATCGCTGACAACATCACCACTGCACACTTCCAGGAGTTCAAGAGTGCTCTGGAGAAGTTAGTATCTATTTTGACGAGGTCGGTGGTGAAATAGCTAGCGAAGGCCGTTTTAGCACCAAGACTCGTGGGTTCGATTCCCACACAAGGCAAATACGAGTGCATGGACATGTCTGTTCGTGTTGGTCTGGGTCGTTTCTATGTATTTATACGTTTTTTATCAGTTGTCTAGTACCCATAACACAAGCTTCGCTTACTTTGGGGCTAGATGGCGCTGTATAATTTGTCCGATAATAATATATCGTGATAGCTCAGTGGATAAACAACCGGCCTATTGAACCAACTGGTCACCGGTTCGAACCCTGGCAGGGGCATGTATTTTCGTATGTAAAGTCGTGTTTTCGAATTTATGTGACCTAACTTAAGAAAGATCTGATTTTTCTTGTTGGTTGTGGAGGTCTGACGGCAATCGCTCCAAGTAAAAATCAGTGTCTTCATCAAATCCTTGGGCTTTGGTAGCTGATCCCTCCAGTTGTAATGGATTAGGAAACGGTACAACGCTAAGAAGAAAATATAGTGTTATTATGAGCTCATTGGCGGAGTGGTTAGCAGTGCTACTTTCAAAGTCGTGGGTTCGATTCCCACACTGGACAAACATTTGTGTGCATGAACATATCTGTTTGTTTTTATCTGTCTCACAAAAACCGCAGTCAAATAACAACCTAGAGAGTTGTTGTGTTCCTGCGAATGAGTGAAGTTACCAGTAACTTCCTAAGGAGTTGCTGTGTTATCAGCAGGTATGGTAACGCTCGAATAATATAAATTTACAAGCTTCGGTAACCATTTTACATCAGATGAGATATACCGCTTGCCTCCCGACGTTATTAAAAGAAAACGGCGTACAAAAGAATACCCGTTAAAGCAAGCAGAAAAACACTTTAATTGAGTATGACTTTGATTGAGTGTGACTTTGATTGAGTGTGACTTTGATTGAGTATGACTTTGATTGAGTATGCCAAAAATTGAGTACACCAATTTTTTTCGTCTTTTCTTTAATTCATCTTTTTTTCCCCATCCAGAGGTCAAATCCAAGGTTCCAACCAGCTCTCCAACTGCGTGGACGTGGAGTTAATCCACAGCGGTCACAAGTACAAAGTGACGGCAACCAAGTCTGGACCGACGTCCTACTTCCTCGCCATGAACGGAAGCTTCAAGGAAATGGAGGTGCACAAGCTTACTGATGGCGGTGAGTACGTTGGAAGACCAGCAGGATGAGGGAAGAACCTTCACGGATTTTTATTGCCTTTTTCCCCAATTTTTTTATACGACGACTGGAGGCAGGCAAGGTTACGGCCCACCGGATGTAAAGTGGTTTCCATAGCCTATTTATGCTTGCAATACAATAAGTGTCACTCGCGCGATGCCACCTCTGCTGTTAACACAGCAACGCTTTAGGAGCTTACTGGTAGCCTCGCTCAATCACAATAAACACAGCAACCCTCCCGGGAATTATTGTTTGATTGCTGTTTTCTGTGAGGCTGTGAGTAACTACTTAAGGAGTCTGGGGAAGTACCTCCCTTAGACTCCTTAAGTAGTTACCTTATTATCAGCAGGGGTGGCAACGCGCGATGCTTCACGTATTACAAGTGTTTATAGGCTATGTGACCGCTTTAGATCATGTGGGTCGTATACGTGCATGCCTCCCGACGTAGTATAAAAAAATGAAAGATTGAACATACGTGATCTAGTATGCTCTTGGTTTATTTTTAATTTATGGTTTTTGTATTCATTTATGTCTTTTTTATTAATTAACCGACTCCAAAAAAGGAGGAGGGGTTATTTTTAAATGTTTCAGTTCAAATGTGTCAAGCGTTCATAACTCCGTCATTTATAAACCGTTTTGAATAAAACTTTTTTTATTTGAAAGAGTATACTTCCAGATTGGTTCCACTTTTTTTCATATCATAAAATTCAGTTCTGTTAGTGGGGTTCATGAAGATTTGAGAAAAGTCCTCGAATATCACACATAACGATTTCAGTATTTATAGCAAACAAAAAAAATATCGAGAATTCGCATTCAGAAGTATCATTTGTTTAGTTAAATAGAGCTGGTAAAGATGACCATCGAAACTTTTCAATGTTGAGCCGAAGAAGACATTTTGTTATTTCTTTTAGGCACTCTCCTGTCAATCGACGGTGCATCATACACCACCTATTTGAAAGACGAAGTGGATAAATACAGGATCGTGATCGGAAACCAGACGGTGGTCTTCGAGAAGGAGAAAGATCCGTCCAAACTGCGAGCGCCATCAGCCGGGAAGCTTATCAACACTCTGGTCGAAGACGGGGGACATGTCGATAAGGGGCAACCCTACGCTGAAATTGAGGTGAGTTTATACAACAACGGTGGACAAGGACTTCTTCCCGCGCTTTTGACGAGTGACATTGATGTTTTACTTGAAATTTTTACAATTCAGTATAAAATTAGTTTTGTGTGACAATTTCGAAAGTATTTTGTAACATAAGTGCTAGTGAAATTATACAGTAAAGAAAAAACTCAAACATAACACGTTTATGCACTTTTTGGAAGACGTGAATAAGTTCATCAAGAAAACCTTGTAAAAATCACTATCGTTTTACGGGTGGTATTTAAACTGGGTTGATTGGGTCTGGGCACCCTTCCCAATATTAATGTTTCCCTAACTTTGACACTGGCATAAAGTAGCAACACTATGGCCATATATATATAAAAAACGTCTGTTTGTCTTGCTGTGTGTTTTAAGAGTGCAATAACAAATTGAAGTTAATAAATAGAGGTAAACGCATCAAAGCAGATAAACGCAGCCAAGGAAGGAACAACATGGAGGGTTGTTGTGTTTCTGCGTGTGAGTGTGATCGCCAGTAGGCTCTTAAGGCGTAGCTGTGTTAGTAAGCTTAATATATTGTAAGCGTTCATAGACTACGATATCCGCTTTACATAAGGTGAGCCTTATGCTTGCATGCCTCCCGACATTGTCTAAAAAAACCTAAAAAAATACATGCTGCCCACCGAATGTAGTGGTTACCGTGGCCAATGAAAGCTTTCAATATATTAAGTAATAATGCTGTGGCTTCTCACTGAGCTTACTGGTAACCTCACATAGCAACACCAGTCAACCCTCAGTTGTAATTGGAGTGAGGTGAAGATATGGAAACATTTCCCTAGTTGAACTGCTTTTATGCGCCCTTTCATTCTTTAGCTATCAAGTGGTGTAATTACACTTTGGATGTAAACGATAGATTGTAGCTAAATACAACACTAAACTGTGTATCCCGGTTTTGTTATTATCAGTTTTCTGAATTGCTCGATGGTGTCGTTGCGCCCCGAAGACACAGGTTAAGCAACGTCGACCGCAGCCTGTCTATGGATGGGTTTATCGATCTCGAGTTTCTCTGTGCCTGTGAGGGTACGTTAAGCCGTCGGTCCCGGTTGTAGTCGATAGATGACAGTCGTTAAGCTAAGTCAGTGGCCCTCTGGCGGTTTGAAAACACTGGCCTCCGCCAATCCGCATTTGAGCAGCGTGGTGGAGTATGCTCTAAAACTCTTCCGTTGAAGGGAGACCCGTATCCCTGCAGTGGGATGAGTAAGGGTTGATGTGGTGGTGGTGGTGAAAGCAAATTTAAAGACGCATTCACGTCAAAAATATTAATGTCTATGGTGTTTTTCATATATTTAAGAAAAAACAGCCAGCCAGAAGCTTGATAATAATATCCATTATATACGTTTTGCGTATATAATGGATGGAGTGCCAGATAGCTTTTTTCATACAGAAAAAATACTAAATAGACAGCATTTTAATATTTTCTTAGAAAAATATAAATAATATCTTTCCTAATATATTTTCAGGAACACCGTTCCTATATGAAATCTATATGTTTATCTGTGAGTTTATGTGTCGCTTTTTTTTCGAATATTCGAATTTAGACTTCAGATTCGGATTCGGCATAAAAAAAGTAGAATAGGAATGTTCAGGAACACCGTTCCTATCTCGAACATGTTCAACAATTTTTAATGTATTTGTCAGCCACAAATAAAATAAAAAATTGAATTGTTATATAATTGACGAGCCAGGTGTTCCGCTGGCAATGCAAGCTTGCGCATTCTCAACTGGTTATTTTTTAATAACAAAAATATATTTATCAAATAATATTTCTAAAAATGTTTCATATTAATCATAATGGATATATATTACCATAAAAATATAGTAAATACGGTAGTTTGTTTACGCACAAACGACGTCACGCGTTCTAAGATCACATGATGGACAATTTATGCGGCGTTTTGAAATGAATAAGGTCTATGATATTTTTTATGGTAATAAATACTCATTATGTTTAATTTGAATAAATTTTTGGATATGTTATTCCATACCATACACTGTAAGGATCGAGTCACGTGGTGCTCGGCTCTCTCTGCCTACCCCGCAAGGGATTTGGCGTGAAATTATAGATAGATAGATATATTATTCCATAACCTATTGTATAATTTGTGATTTGATTGATTATTACCATTTTGTGTACTTAATAACGTGTTTCTCTTAAAGAGGAGTTACAATGAAAATGTAATAGACTGCATTGACAAATTCAAGGCATCAATGGTATCAATTTTATTTTCTTTCAATCAATTATTACTTCCATATATTTATAATAGGTTGTCTGAAAGAGTAAATATCGCGAGAATACCGTTATTGTACTGACACTTTATGGTTTTTGCTCTATTTCTGCACATTGTTCAAGAAAAGCTCTATACGTACGTCGGTCGGGAAGGCAATTGCTGGACTCGTATTATTTATTTATTTATACTTTATTTACCACATATATATAAAGTATAAAGGCGGACTTAATGCTAATAGCATTCTCTACCAGACAACCTTATGGAAGAGAACATATAGAAAGTCGGTACACAAGCTAAGAAAGCAAATTATTTAGATATTCTTAATTAAAATTACTACACACAGTAAATATACATATTACATAAACATTACATACATACATTATTATAATAAGTTATAACCAGCCTCGCCTGTGACTTGACCTTACGTAAATACATTTTTTTTTGTAAATACATACTTATTATACATAGAAAATACCCAGAGCAAGACAAACAGACATGTTCATGCACACAAATGTTTGTACTGTGTGGGAATCGAACCCACGAGCGTTGGTGTCAAAGTAGAGTAACAGCGAGTTTCACCACTGCGCCACCGAGCTCGTCAAATCGTCGTTTTACATATACTCTTTTGATATTTATTGTTCGTTCATTGATCGAAAGAAAGTTCTAGATGTTGGTATGTTCTATGATTTCATCTGGTATATTTCCATCATTAGGTGATGAAAATGGTGATGACCCTTTCGGCCCCCGAGTCTGGCAAAGTGACATGGAACTTGAGACCCGGAGCTGTTCTCGATATGGGCGCCCTTATGGGAACACTTGGTGAGTATTCATACTTTGAGACCCAGACTACCACATTAATTCAATCTCTTCTCACTGCTGGGTATGGGATCTCACTTCAAGAGAAGGGAATTGCATACTCAAATTTGGATAGGTGGAGATTAGTGTTTTCTCGCCACTAGATGATAATGGGCTTATTTGTAATTATCACTTGCTCGGCGGTGAAGGAAAACATCCTGAGGAAACCCGTATGCCCAGAAAATGTATTTTAAAAGACGTGTGACATAACCTAAGAAAGGTCTGGTGTTTACTTTGGCGTGACGAGGTCTGACGGCAGTCGCTCCATGTCAAGATTAGTATTTTCGCCAAAACCTTTGTCTTCGGAAGCGGATCCGCCAGTTTTAATGGTATAAGAACCGGAATACAGAAGAGAAGGAAGAGGTGATAAACATCCATACGTCCGTCCATACAAACTTTTGCATTTATTAAGAAGAATTAATGCGCAATGGCAGAGAGAGCATGAAAGTAGAATAAATGCGGTCGAGATGCGAGCATTGCGCAAAATTTGTGGCATAACGCTTGCTGACCGCGTTCGTAATGAAGACGTGAGAGAAAGAGTTGGTCTAAAAGAGAGTGTCGGTGTTAAGATAAGAAAGGGCATGCTCCGTTGGTTCGGACATGTAGAAAGAATGCGGGACGAAAGAATGCCGAAACAGATATACAATACAAAAGTGGAAGGATGTAGGAGCCGAGGAAGGCCAAGACTAACCTACCATGACCAAATTGGTCGTGTTTTATCAGAAGGTGATGTCAGAAGCCCCAGGAACCGGCGAGCGTGCATGAAAAGAGCTATGAATGTCACAGAAGCGAGTGAAGTATGCAAGGACCGCGTCATATGGCGCTCGGTTCTCTCTGCCTACCCCGCAAGGGACTTGGCGTGAAGATATACATACATACAATTAAGGCGCCTTTTTTATTTTAGGCGGAATTGTTATTTGACTGCAGTTTTCTGTGAGACGGAGGTAACTTTCTCAGCTGGACTGTGCCCTAACCGTTTAGTAGTAGATTCGGCTGTGTAATTTATATATGTTTGTGACTAGTGGTTGCCAAAACCTATTTAAGAAGAAGGGGAATATTTTTTTTATTACAGAACTGGACGACCCATCTTTGGTGACGACGGCGCAGCCCTACAAAGGACAGTTCCCTCTAGAAGACAACTCGCCGGTTTCAGAGAAGCTCAACCACGCCCACAATAAATACAGAGCTATTTTGGAGAACACATTAGCTGGTAAGTTTTTCTTCTTTTTGCATGCCTCATTTTCAACACTAATGGCTCGCCCCCGGATTTCGCACTGGCGATCCAATTGCTACCAAACTTACCAGGATCGCCCGTTGCCTGATCTCCATTTCCTGAAAAAAAAAAAAACGTTTCTTTAATTTCCTATTTATTTACTGTTCACCTCGTCGAGATCTGGTGTATACAGAATTCTTTGATTGTCAGGATACTGTCTCCCGGAGCCGTACAACACTCCTCGTCTGCGGGAGATCGTCGAGAAGTTCATGCAGAGTCTTCGGGACCCCTCATTGCCATTACTCGAATTGCAAGAGGTGAGCTGCAAATCCAGTTACACTACTGTACCTATATCTTCACGTCAAGTCCCTCGCGGGGTACCCAAAGACAATGTTTTGGCTGTATTTTCAGGAACACCGTTCCTATATGAAATCTATATGTTTATCTGTGCGTTTGTCTGTGTGTGCGTTTGTCTGTGTGTGCGTTTTTTACGAATATTCGAATTTTGACTTCAGATTCGGATTCAGCATAAAAAAGTAGAATAGGAATGTTCAGGAACACCGTTCCTATCTCTTAAGGAAAATGGCCGACAAATAAAAAAAAATAAAATTGAATTGTTATATAATTGACGAGCCAGGTGTTCCTCTGACAATGTAAGCTTGCGCATTCTCAACTGGTTAGATTTCCATTCCCAAAGGGTACTAACTGGCGCCTATTACTGAGGCTCATTATTTGTCCGTCCGTCTGTGAATGTTAAAAATTGAATCCCGATACAGAAATGAACGATGATATTTTTTCTTCGATTTTTTACTAAAATATTTTTATAATCTTCCTAGCATCATTCCGTTTTCTAATGCATTAGGATTTGCGGGACCTAAGGCTAAAGGCTTGGCCAAGATAAGATTTTTACATGGATTCCCGTCAGACCTCCACAACCCAGAGGTAAAATCACACCTTTCTTAGGTTTGGTCACACGTCTTTCGAAATATAATTTCTTGGACGTGCGAGTTTCCTCACGATGTTTTTCTTCACCGCCGAGCAAGTGATAATTAAAATATGTACATAAAATGAAGACACGAATTTAGTGATACATATTTGAACCAGGGATTTCTTATCCACTGATGTATCGCCCCTAAATATTTAAAAAATGTATGTAGTTTTAAACATTGTACGGAACCCTTTTTGTCGAATCCCTCTTGCACTTGGCCGGGTTTTTTTTACGTACATTTGCTTTGATGACGCTTTCGCCGATTATAAAAGTTATTGTTTTGACAATTGTTATTGTTTTGGGTATGACAGCATGAAAGTAGGATAAACGCGGTCGAAATGCGAGTGTTGCGCAAAAATTGTGATGTAATGTTTTAGACCGTATTCGCAATGATGATGTTAGAAACAGAGTTGGATTAAAAGAGAGCGTCGGTGTTAAAATAAGAAGAGTTATGTCAGGAGCCCTAGAAACCGGCGAGCGTGCATGAGAAGAGCAATGAATGTTAAAGAAGCGAGTGAGGTATGTAAGGATCGAGTCACGTAGCGCTTGGTTCTCTCTGGCTACCCCGCAAGGGATTTGGCGTGCAGTTATAGATAGATAAACAAATTCATCCACATGTTCAAAAACCATCATTGCCATTAATAAAATGCAAGTGAAACTATAGTGGACCATTAATTGGACAGGTCTTATCTTCAACGTCGGGGCGCATTCCGATCGCAGTGGAGAAGAAGGTGAGGAAACTGATGGCTCTGTACGAGAGAAACATCACGTCGGTGCTGGCGCAGTTCCCCAGTCAACAAATCGCAAGCGTCATTGATCAGTAAGTGTTTTTATGATTTCCTAACTCGTCATCACATGAGTTTATGACGTGATAACGTCTTATAAATTGATGAACGCCGGGTGCACGCACGAAAAGTGTCACGTTCCGCCTGTGCAAGCTAGAGCGCGGAACAAGCGATAGAGAGGTTCGGCTTGTGACGCATCCATCTCTCTTCCACTCCATCGGCCGATGCGTCCGAGTAGAAGAGAGACAGCGGCAGCACAGAGCCTACACATGAACTGTTTTGTCAACTGTTGAATGTTTTCTTATGACATTATCACGTAAAATTATCAAGCATACAATCATACAGTCCACCTGATGTAAAGCGATTACCGTAGCCTACGCTGGTAATACTACATTTAAGTATCACTCGCGCGATGCTTCCTCTGCTGTTAACACAGCAACTCCTTAGGAGCTTACTGGTGACCTCACTCACACGCCGGAACACAACCTTCTAGGGAGTAGTTATTTCGCTGCGGTTTTCTGTGAGGTGAAGGTACTTCCCCAGACGGACTAATTTAATGTGCTCTATCTTAAAAACACCCAGGACCAACAAACACACATGTTCATATACACAAATGTTTGTCCTGTATGGTAATCGAACCCACGAGCGTTAGTGTCGAATGTTATTAACCGCTGTGTAACCGAGCTCGTCAGAAAACTTTTATATATAGAATATAGATTCCAAGTTCCAATCGTGCCGAGCCTCAATTGTTATTAAAAGAAAGAAAATGTTTGAAATTGGCTTTTAAATAGAACATCATCTTCTTATACCGTGTTCTCTGTCTATCTCTCTCTCGAATTTTCCTCTCATTGTCATATATACATTCGTTTCAGTCACGCGGCGTCGCTAGCTAAGCGAACGGATCGAGATGTCTTCTTCATGAGCACGCAGGCTCTGGTCGTGCTGGTACAACGTTATAGGTAAGTTTATTATAATACTATATATGCGATGCTACTCAAATTTTTAGAAGTGAAAATTTCTTTAGCATCGTCGTCATTCGAAAATCGATGAAACGTCAAAGCGACAGTAGAAAGAGACAACCACATCTATAGGATTTAACGTGCGAGAGAATGAGATAGAAGGCATTATACAGAGTTTATTACAAGGTCCGAGCGCTGTACGTGTGTTAGCACGTGTGTGTGCGCGCCTGCATATTACGAAGCTTGGGATAAGGCGTCATAACAACCGTGGTGTATTGTACACGTGTGTTGTTTACATACATATTTCATTATTATAAAAAAATAATTTTTCATGTATGCCAAAAATGAATTTATTTATTTAGCATACAAAACAGATTACAATCGTTATAAACAATGTACATAAATATACAAGTAGTTTTGATCAAAATAATAATCCAAAAGCATGTATGCCTAACAGCATTACATCTTAAGATTAATAACACGCTATAGAGTGCTAGAAATGACGAGTTATACATTTCTATTATTTTGTAATAGTAATTAACAATATAAAATGAAATAAAAATATATATATATATATATATATATATATATATATATATATATATATATAGATCTATAAACAAATTCTTATGGCTGAATGGATAGGTTATTTATTCGCTTCCGGAACTGTGGCAGTGTAAGATGAAAAATATCAATGTCTCTATTGGAGACAAGGATCTCGTTGTATAGGCAGCATATCCTGACAATGGGATTATAATAAGATGTTAATAAAAACTTGGAGACTAAAAATATTGAAATTACGATTTCGTGCTCTAAATCGAGTGTTAAAGTTTATTAGGGAAAGAAGATTAGCGGAGTCCAAGAAACTATCTATAATCTTATAAAGCAAAATTAGATCACTGTTGTGACGTCGTATGTGTAGAGGGGCCATATTAAAGTGCTCAAGACGTTCTTCATAGCAGTTAAGTTTTCGTCCCATACCAGATCTGTAGCTAACAATTTTTAAACATCGCTTCTGAATACTTTCGAATGCATAATATTATCGTGTTTATTAAATTCACATTTTTGAAGGTAGAAAAAAATATGTGTGAACTACGCACATATTTGCGTCATCTACTTTCCTAATCCATTAGGATTTGACGTAGATACTGTTGTTGACAAGGCTATGAGGTGTGATACGCCAATGGATAAGGTACTGGCCTATTGGCCAACTGGTCCCCGGTTCGAATTCTGGCTGGTGCATGTAACCGCTAAATTTGTGTCTTCGGATTTATGTACATACTTACTTCGGAATGACTTCCCCAGGAATGGAATCCGTGGAAGAATGAAGGCAGCCGTTCACGATTTACTGAAGCAGTACTACCAGGTCGAAAGCAACTTCCAACTTGGTGAGTTATGAATACAATTTGTTAATACACTCTTCGATCTGTTAGCGCCTCATTACCATCGAAAAGTTCACCTGCATGTGATGCACCCTTTTTTTTATACAGCGTCGTGAGGCATACAAGCATACGCCTGCAGTAAAGCTATTAGCCTATGAACGCTTGCAAAACATTAAGTATCACTCGCGCGATGCCACTTCTACTTCTAACATAGCAAGTCCTTAGGAGTTTACTGGTGACCTTACTCGCAGTAAAACAATCTGATAATTAGTAAGCGAGACTGATGAAAGAGGCATCGAAGCATTTTTGTTCAATGTCGGAAGGCATGCAAGCGTACGGTCCACCTGATGTAAAATGGTATTGAAGTATAACTGCTGTTAACGAACCAACCCCTTAGGTTTAGGAGTTCACTGGCAACCTTAGAATAATAACACATAGAACGATAATTTCATACAAGCGCCCTACCTAAAACTGAGGCAACTAATGAAATTATGTGTGCGTTAGCGGCATGTGATTACAGCCGTGGACACGCACACAGCCATACATAAAAGATTGCCAGTAATTAACATTTTCCCCAAATGTAGGGTAGGTAACTTAGTGTCTACTTTTTATGTATTGTGTGTGTTTGTATGTCTGGTAACATAAATAAAGTATTGCAAACGAGCTGCCATTAACAAGCCAGAGCCGAAGGCGAGGGTTTTTAATGTCACGAGTTTGCAATAACCTACACACCCGTGTATCACACAACATTTTTAAATACAGTTGTGGAAAATAGTAAAAAACAAATCAAAGAATTAAATATGTTTATTTCAAAATGCATTTTTTACGACAAAACTAGGCAACGGGCTCGTAGCGTATACAGCCACTTAGTCGCTATTTGAAAAATGTTGATGTGAAAATAATTAAATTAAAAGTGGTAATTAAATATAATAAACTGCTTTAGTTGTTATTCTGAGTAATAAACAACCATTTAAAAGAATTTTAGGATTCAATGCTAAGACGTACGGGTTCATTCATTTTCCTAGTAGAAAATTCTTAAAGTGAATATATAACTAAATATTTCAAGCGTCTACCTGTTGCCGTTATCAATATCGAGCTAAAACGAGCAAAAAAATCACGTTTGTTGTATGGGAGCCCCCTTAAATATTTATGTTATTCTATGTTTTAGTATTTGTTGTTATAGCGGCTACAGAAATAAATCATCTGTGAAATTTTCAACTGTCTAACTATCACGGTTCGTGAGATACAGCCTGGTGACAGACGGACGGACGGACGGACGGACAGCGAAGTCTCAGTAATAGGGTTCCGTTTTACCCTTTGGGTACGGAACCCTAAAAATCACGTTTATTGTATGGGAGCCCCCTTAAATATTTATTTTATTATATTTTTTAGTATTTGTTGTTATAGCGGCAACAGAAATACATCATCTGTGAAAATTTCAACTGTCTAACTATCACGGTTCATGAGATACAGCCTGGTGACAGACGGACGGACAGCGGAGTCTCGGTAATAGGGTCCGTTTTACCTTTTGGGTACGGAACCCTAAAAAGCTACTTTGTTTGAAACGCGCGTTTCGGTCCTGTTTTTACGCTAGAAACGCACCGTTTTCGAGCTGGAGAGGTGAAAAGTAACTTTTTTAAAATTTATCAGAGCAACACTAATAATCTTTGGTTAATAGTATAGTACTTAGATACCTACTTATCAATAGTTCAAATTCAAATATATAAAAAAATATTTATCAGAAATGGGGGAAAAATTCTTACCTTGCAACACTATGCTGTTTAAGGAGTCAATCAAAATTACGATAATTTTTTTTAGTGTTTGATTTATTTCATAAGAAATGTCGGTTATAAGAGTGTACTTACACATGATATGCGATCTTACAATCCTTATTTTGTTTTCCAGATTAGTTGTAACACCCTTTGACCGCATAAACCGTCATTTTAAAATAAAATTATGGGAAATGCTCTCACGATGACACAATCTCGCGCACTGACAAGTCGCTCGATCGACTGAGCCATTTGTGGCTCAGACTGATTTGCTTCACTTTGTGTGCGGGTACTAGGTTTCTAGGTGTTATTATTCTAAGCTGGCAACCTAATTCACTCAAAACTTTCCAGCGAGTTATTTAGGTGCGGGTTTTGAAGTTGAGGTATTTTCCCAGTTGGACTGCTTTGAGCCCTAACTATCGTAAAGCCTATCAATTTCTAGAATATAATCCTAAGCACATGCAAATTTAGGGCAATCGAAACTTGGGAGCAACCCACATAAAGTTGAATAGTGGGGAATCTCTGGGTTCTGATCTGAATCACATCACTGGGGCAAAAAGGCGTACTTTTTTATCCCAGTGATGTGTTCCTGTGGGATGACCCCTTTGCGAAAACTTCTTACCCAGAGATTCCCCTTTGATTGAGAGATTGATGTGTTCCTGTGGGATAATGTGGGATAGTAGTAGATGAAAAGCCGCTGATACGTGAAAGCGAAGTAAAACATCCATATTTAGTGAGATTTAAACATCTAAACATCCGAATTATTTCACGGGAACATATCACCGGGATAAAAAGTAGCCTATATCCAGTACTTCATCTATCTACATACCAAATTTCATTCACGCGTTGAGACGTGAAAACGGAACAGACATCCACACATACATCCATACAAACTTTTGCGTTTGTAATATTAGTAGGATATTAGTGAGATAGTGGGAAGTATTCATTTTTAAGAGAGGTAGGGCGCATCAATGAAATCGACTTGGAAAGTATAAATGACAACTGCCTGGAGGGTTGTGTTCCTACGAGTGAGTGGGTTTACCAGTGAGATCCTGGTGTGTAGCCGGGTTAGCAACAGGGGTGAGACAACGCGCGAGTGGTATTTCCTCTTTCGAATGCGTTCCTATACCACGGTGACCACAAACAGTTTTTAAATGTATCACCACTAAGATACCACAATGGATTCGAGAGATGCCCATTCAACGGATTCAAAACTGAACTTCAGAAGTGGCTTATCACGATATGCTTTTATAATTTGAAAGAATTTGGATGTTAGCTGGTCTTAATTTGAATAAAATGTAAATAAATAAACATTGACATAATCTAATAAATCTATATTTGAAAGTTGACATAAAGAATATGTTATATTTGATTGATACAATAGGTTAACACAGGGGTCGGCAACCTTTTGCTATAGCAGGGCCACAAATGTTGCCAGAGTATCAGTGCGGGCCGCACGTATTTTTATTTATATGCACGGACATATACATGTATGTTTTAATATTTGAAATAAAACGCATATCTAGGTTTTTAGTCAAATATTCATACAATATATTCATACAATCATGTCTATTAAAATTGAATTACTATCATCACGAAAGACGGCTACAATCCTTGGGGAGGTAATTCCACATGGGCATGGACACGGTGGGAGGCCTATGTCCAGCAGTGGAATTACTATACTAACATAAAAGTAAGAACTAGTGAGATTTTTGAGGCTGCATTTGACTTGCAAGTTTTTTAACGTCTGCTTTCATTTTAGTATTAGACACGCGCAGTATCGCATCTAAATGTTCTTCCGTTAACCGCGAACAATACTTATTTTTGCGGTAGTTGAGAATTGAAAAAGTCTGCTCACACAAATATGTACCAATCATAGTGATTATCTGCTGAGCAAACTTTTCAATCCCTTGAAGTTTTCAGAACTTAAACCTCCATAGAACTATACCAAGTCAGTGCTTTCCTTAAATCCCGTTTTATGTGTGCTATTACTTTGCAAGTCTACTATGTTCATTTGCAAATTGCTTGGTACATCATTAATATCAATTACAAAAGGATTTTGGAAAAAATCCATGTTAAGGGAGATCTTTCTATAGTCGGTGAATCGATTCACGAACTCAGTTTCTAGTTGTGTTAACACGTTTCTCATTGTAATATTTTGCCACTCAAAATTATCTCCAGCTTCTTCCACGGCTTTCTTGCAATTAGGAAAAAGTTCAAGCTTTCTTTCATCAATATGCTTGATAAACAGTTTCAGTTTCATCTCAAATGACTTTACATCTGAATACATATCGGAAATCAATTTGCATTTTCCCTGCAAGCGTTTGTTGAGCTGATTCAGTTCCATAGTCAAATCCATAGATAATCCACTGCTTGTTAGTAGGCTCTTCGAATGGCTTTCCTTTCATCTCCATGAAGTTTCCAATTTCTTTCCTCAAATCAAAAAACCGTTCCAAAACGGCACGTCGACTGAGTCACCTCACTTCACAGTAGTAAACCACGTCGCCATGATCAGCTTCCAGATCTTCCAACAACTTTTGGAACTGACGGTGTGTGAGCCCATTTCGTCTTATAAATTTACAGTGGATGTTACGCACACCTGCATCTAATCAAAGAGTGCCGCCGCCTATTGTCTCAAAGGAGCCGCCGCCGACGGCCACGTGCGGCAAATGAATTTGCCATTTAGAATTGAATAGAGCAAATCTTTATTTTCAGTAGAAACAATACATAACATCACAGTCTTGATAAACAGTTCTGAAGAAATGAAATAGGTACATTTTTTATTACCCCGCGTGGGAGCGAGCTTTCCAGAATATTCTCACGGCCTAGCAGCCTGCCATTTGGCATTTTTGCACTTTTGCTTCCGGCCGCCGGTTGCCGACCCCTGGGTTAACAGAATTGTATAGAGATGTGTTTTTTTTTATTTTTTTACTTTCTTTATGTAATTAACTTTTTATACTTACACATTTGACATTTATGAACATTATTTATAGCGTTGACATTTATATGATTAACATCTCTCGCTGACTTCTTTAAACATTTGCATACCTTTAGAATATAAGGTGAACATACCATACCAGTAACTTGACTCACCATCTATGTAAAACCACTGTATGTTCAGGCAAATAAATGAAATTTTGAATTTGAATTTTGAATCGTCCCGCAGGTTCGTACGACAAATGCGTGGTGGCGTTGCGCGACAGACACAAGGATGACATGCAACCGGTAGCCGATATTATATTCTCGCACAACCAAGTCCCCAAGAAGAATCTATTGGTAAGGAGATACATGTGGTTTGGTAATTATACTGCATCAATTTTATTAAGCTACTTTTGACAGATCATTGTAACTCTTTCGGATTTGAGAGATACGCAACACTTGATAGTTACCTGTCTCTTTCTGACTCTTTAAAATGATTACCTGTCAAAAGTTTAATTACAACATGGACAGTGTATAGTAATTTTTTGTAAGTGAGCATTTGTGAGTGAACTTTGCGCGCTTACGATAAATAGTGTACCGACGCTTTTCGAGATAAACGTGTTTTAACTTTTTATCTGCTTGTACCTCTGGAACTACACGAGATACCAACATGACAATTGTAACAAAACAGACAGAAAGATAGTATTGTCTTAGGTTTTCGCGATTGTTATACATTGAATTAAACAATTTTTAATGCTTTGCAGCGTCCGTGGTCGCAGGAAGACTGCGACCACGGACGCTGCAAAGCATTCGAAATGTCAGGTTCAACAAAATAAATAGATTGTTTAATTCAAGACAGAAATATGACAAAATTATATTGGCAAAGTAAAAAGATATATTCAAAAGTATATTTTCGACGTGGTTCGATGCGAGCGTTGCGCTAAACGCTTGCAGACCGAGTTTGCAACTAAGATGTAAGGAATAGAAAAAGAGTGTCAGTGTTAAGGAAAGGTTTGCCGCAGCCAAATAACAACTCCCTAGTGGGTTGTTGTGTTCTTGCGTGTGAGCGAGGTCACCAGTAAGCTCCTAATGAGTTTTGCTATGTTTGTAACAGAGGTGGCATCGCGCCAGTGATACTTAATGTGTTACAAGCCTTTATAGGCTACGGTAACCGCTTTACATCAGGTGGACCACATGCTTGCATACCTCCCGACGTCGTATAAAATAAAGGCGTGCTCCGTTGGTTCGAACATGTAAAAAGAATACGAGTGAAAAGAATCACAAATGGAATTAGGAGGTTAGAAGGATGTAAGTTTAGGGCCAATACTACCACTACCAAATTGGACGTGTGTTGTCAGATGGTGGTGTCAGGAGACCTAGGAACCAGCGTGAGGTGTGTAAGGATCGAGTCATGTAGTGCTCGGTTCTCTGCCCACCATAGCAAGAGACATGGCGTAAAGATTTAAATAGAATGGTATATAACAATACTAATGAATATATATTGTTGTGGACAGGTAACCCTTCTAATTGACCACCTCTGGTCCAACGAGCCAGGGTTGACAGATGAACTGGCGGCCACGCTGAATGAGCTGACATCCCTTCACCGAGCTGAGCACAGCAGGGTCGCGCTCCGAGCGAGACAGGTATATGCAGGACTAAATTGTCAAAAACCTTCTACAATTTTGAACTAATAAAAAAAAAATATATTCTACAGTAACTGCTTATTATCAACAGCTAGTAGAGTTTTTAGTGGTGTAAATAACCCAGTAATTGTTGGTGTTTTCCACACAGGTTCTCATAGCAGCCCACCAACCAGCGTATGAGCTTCGTCACAACCAGATGGAATCAATATTCCTATCAGCGGTAGACATGTACGGCCATGACTTCCATCCGGAGAATCTTCAGAAGTTGATACTGTCGGAGACCTCTATTTTTGATATCCTGCATGATTTCTTCTACCATACCAACGCTGCGGTGAGTTGATGACGACATAGTGCTGCTGAATAGTGATGTCTCTTTCTAATAGTTACAATTAGTATATCTTTTGAAAAGCCCGAAGCCCTTTGGAATGGCTAGAGATGGCTAGTTTAGCTCCAAAGCTCGTAGGTTCGATTCGCACTTAATTTAAATATTTATGTGCATGAACCTAGCCTAATCTAAGAATAGTTTATGACGAGCTCGGTGGCGCAGTAGCGAAACGCGCTGTTACGTTACTTTGACATCGACGCTCGTGGGTTCGATTCCCAAACACGACAAACATTTGTGTGCATGAACATGTCTGTTTGTCTTGGTCTGAGTGTTTTTAAGAGAGGTAGGGCGCATTAAATCCGCCCATCTTGGGAAGTACCTCCATCTTGCAGAAAATCGCAGCCAAATACCAACTCCCCTAGAGGGTTGTTGTGTTCCTGCAATTGAGTGAGGCTACCAGTAAGCTTCTAAGGAGTTGCTGTGTTAGCAACAGAGGTGGCGAGTGATACTTAATGTATTGCAAACGTTCATAGGCTACGGTAAACATTTTACATCAGGTGAGTCGTGTGCTATTATGCCCCCCGAAATTGTATAAAAAAGGGAGTGGGATCAGACTGGAATAAGAATTTTGTTAAAGTATAATTATTTTTATAACGATTAATTTATTTGTGTAGGTATGCAATGCAGCGTTGGAAGTGTACGTGCGGCGTGCTTACACTTCCTACGACATCACATGCCTGCAGCACCTGGCTTTGTCCGGGGAACTTGGCGTGGTTCACTTCCAGTTCGTTTTGCCCACCGGACATCCCAACAGGTAATTACTCTGTTTCATCTATCTACAACGTGACGCTAAATCCCTTACCGGGGTAGGAAGAGGATCGAGCGCCGCATGACTCAATCCTTACACACCTCTAAGGCCCCTGACATCACTTTCTGATAAACTTGATTTGGTCATGGTAGGTAAGTCTGGGCCTTCGTCGATTCCATTTGGAATTTCATTAAATAAAGTTTATACTCTGACGAAACTACAAATACGCATTTTGTCCCCACACATTGTTGTTGTGTTTGTTTGTTTGTGTGGTGAGCAGTGATGACTGCTATCAAGGGTCGCGGGTTCGATTGCCGCACAATTTTCTTTTTCTTTTATACAACGTCGGGTGGCATACAAGCATACGGTCCACCTGATGTAAAGTAGCTTATGAGCGCTAGTAATGCATTAAGTATCACTGGCGTGGCACCTCTGCTGCTAATACAGCAACTCCTTAAGTAATTTCTGGTGACCTCGCCCCCACTCAGAAACACAACAACCCTCCGGGGAGTTGTTATTCGGCTGCGGTTTTTTGTGAGGTGTAGGTACTTTCCCAAACGAGCTGCTTTGATGCGCCCTACCTCTCTTAAAACAAAAAAATATTTGTGTGCATGAACATGTCGGTTTGTCTTAGTCTGGGACAAAGACAAACCGACATGTTCATGCACACAAATATTTGTCTTGTGTGGGAATCGAACCCACGAGCGTTGGTGTCAAAGCAGCTTTACTAACCACTACGCCACCGAGCTTGTCGAAAAACCCCGTTTCCTGTTTACAGAATACCCCTCAGTCAATCGGAGATTGAGCTCTCTGCAGCCCAAGACCAAGAGGGCATCCCTGCCGAGCTGAGTTCAGCAGCAATGAGGAAATGTCATCACAGGACCGGAGCGCTTGCCGCCTTCGACTCCTTCGATCAGTTCGTTCAATATGCCGATGAACTCCTCGACTTGGTTCACGACTTCGCTAGTTCTGCTTCTGTACGACGAGAGGTAAGCTTTTTCTAATAACGGTAGGAACGTTATCCCGTTTCTTAACCTATTAGAATTGGTAAGGCGCTTTTTTTAAGAGAAGTAGGTCGCATCAAAGCATCCCGTCTAGGGAAGTACCTCTACCTCACAGAAAACCGCAGCCAAATAACAACTCCCTAGAGTAATAATGAATTGAGGGTGAAACTTGACTTTGCAGTTGGAAAATTGTTATTCCCATACATCGATATAGGTCGCGGTTAGTTTACCAACTGCAAATAAATATGTAATCGCAATAAAATATATATTTTTTTGTGATGCACTATTGTAATGTAATTACTTACTAGTATATAATTTACGGTTTTCGATTTTTTCCCTTTATTTGTAATAAATGAGATTGCTTCTTGCCAAATTTTATGATTGTGGCAGCATTCGCTGCCTTCGACTCAAAATACACATTCATCCTTTACTTATGCTGTTCCAGGATCTCCAAGCTCTTCAGGACGGCAGTGAAAGTCGGGACAGCACCAGCATCAACGTCGGAATGGACTACAAGGCGATAGTTGACAACGATGACGTGGTAAGTGCTTTCATTACCAACGACTGCTTGTATCTAGGACGCTGCCAGAGGGCGCCACTTGAATATTACTTATTCTTGTATAATATACTAGCATCCGCCCGCAACTTCGTTTGCGTTTTCCCGTTGGAATGAAGCATTTTCCCGCGGTAAAAAGTAGCCTATGTTCATCAGGGATAATGTCGGCTTCTAATGGTAAAACAATTTTTCAAATCGGTCCAGTAAATTCGAAGCCTATTCAATACAAACAAACAATCAAATCTTTCCTCTTTATAATATTTGTATAGATAGGTCGAAAGAAAAAAAAATCGTTTTTGATATACAAATTAAAGATATTTTTATCATAGTTTATTTACATTCGATTATAATTTTGTCGAGCTCGATGGCGAAGTCGTGAATGACGCGTCTTTAACGCCAACGCTCGTGGGTTCAATTCCCACACAAGACAAACATTTGTGTGCATGATCATGTCTCTGTGTCTTGGTCTGGATGTGTTAAGAGAGGTAGGGCGCATCAAAGCAGCTCGTCTGGGGAAGTACCTCCTTGAATTACAGAAAACCACAGCCAAATAACGACTCCCTACAGTGTTGTTGTGTATCTGCGTGTGAGTTAGCTCACCAGTAACCTTCTCAGCTACCAGGGAAGGCATCGCCCGAATGATACTTAATGTAACAACCGTTCATAGGTTACGGTAACTGCTTTACATCAGGTGGGCCGTATGCTTGCATGATTCCCGACGTTGTATAAAAAAAAAAGATATCAAAATTTCCGGACTGAAAATGCTTGAACCAATTTTGTGCTACTACGCTGCGTTGTAAATTTTTCAAATTTCGTTCGCGGTCTGTGTCGCTATTCTCCCTTTGTTGTAATAAAACTTCAAATTGTCACGAATTTCTTCGATTCACTCGTTTTGGCGAGCAGAAAAGCAATAGAAAGATGGCGGGAATGGTTATTATAGTACTTTTTTATTTTTCTGTTTCTAAAATGTTATCTTTTTAGATAGATAGATAGATTCTTTATTTGTATCTCCAGCACACACATAACAATTTGTTACATTTATGCTTATAAATGTAAGCAATACAAAGAAACATGTTCACTGTAGACGGGGAAAAAAATCATATGCGTGCCGCAGTAACACAAAATGGCTGTAACTCAGCTACTTGTTTTGTCCTGTTGAACAAAACGCTGATTATTCTGCTACAGCCGCAGACCAACCGCGAAAAATAGGGGGTAAATGAATACGTGAATTAAATAAATCATTAAAGTCGTAATGTGCCCACTGTAGTTGATAATACATAATTACGGTAATATATTGAATAGGTACATCGTCGAATGTGGAGTGTTACAATCGAGGAAAATTATAATGTAAATGTAAATGAAATAATAATAATAAACTATATACTCAGTGTCCATAAAAACTTTTTAATCGCATCAAAACCAGCCAGGTATAAACAGTACAACCAAAGAGATTTTACAGCAACTTTTTTACTTACAAAATACTAAATTCAATGTAGTTATTGAAACACTTATGATTCTACAGCATATCGCGTTAATGTTAATACTTTCACTTGTACAGATTCCACTTCTTTCACAATTTTATTTAATAATGTTTTTTACCGACCGGTTTCGCCTTTACGGCATTATTAAGGTATTTTATACAACCATATAAAATTGTTTACCATGACCAAATTGGTCGTGTTCTATCAGAAGGTGATGTCATGAGCCCTAGAAACCCAGCGAGCGTGCATAAGAAGAGCAATGAATGCTAAAGAAGCGAGTGAGGTTTGTAAGGATCGAGTCATGTAGCGCTCGGTTATCTCTCTAAGTTATAGATAGATAGATTTTATGTTCGAAACATTCGCCAATAGTCTATACCGATAGTCCTAAAGGCATCGACCTTGGGCTAGTGATGCGAAGTTGCATTATCGATAGTTGATTGATACATTGACTGCGGCCATATACCAATACCTAACGTAACAATTACGTAGCGGTTATGTTCCCAGCCGCTGGAGCCGATACACATATTGATGATCGGCGTCCGCGACACCGGCGAGAGCGACGACGCGGCGGTGTCGCGCCGCTTCGGCAACTTCTGTCGCGCGCACCGTCACGAACTGCACCAGAAGAGGATACGAAGGATCACGTTCATGTCGCTGATCAAGTGAGTTGTTAAATATATTTGCCATTGCAATTTCGCATTTTACATAAATCCGAAAACACGAATTTAGCATTAATTAATTTTATTATTATTATTTAATTTAGAATTTATTTAGAGACTAACCTACCATGACCAAATTGGTCGTGTTTTATCAGAAGGTGATGTCAGGAGCCCCAGGAACCGGCGAGCGTGCATGAAAAGAGCTATGAATGTCACAGAAGCGAGTGAAGTATTTTTTTTTTGACAGGCGAGTGAAGTATGTAAGGACCGCGTCTTATAGCTCTCGGTTCTCTCTGCCTACCCCGCAAGGGACCTGCAGTGAAGATATACGTACATACGAATTTAGTGGTACATGCTAATATTCAAACCGGGAACCATTTGGTCAATAGACCTGTTCTTTATTCACTGGACTATCAGTGCTTAAATTAAATGAATTAAAATGGCTCTGAGTAATAATAATCGTTCGTTTGCAGACGTCAGTTCCCCAAATTCTTCACGTTCCGGGCTCGTAACGACTTCACTGAAGACACCATATACCGCCACCTCGAGCCGGCGTCCGCTTTCCAACTTGAGTTGTACAGAATGAGGAGTTACGAGCTTGAAGCCCTGGCGACCAGCAACCAGAAGATGCATCTATACCTGGGCAAGGCTAAGGTAAATTATGTGACTCCATTTTCTATTTCACGTAGTGTAGAGATCAAAGTTCAATGAGCAGATAGATGCTGGAAATACTGCCCAATCCCTAATCATAAGATGCATCTGAGGAAGTGTAAGGTAATTATCCGATTCTATTTTTGTTTCATGCGGTATAGAGGTCAAAGTTCAATGAGCATTTAGATGCTGGAAATACTGCCCACTTTCAATCATGAGATGCATCTAAGCAAGGGTAAGATAATTATCCGATTCTATTTTTATTTCATACGGTATAGAGGTCAAAGTTCAATGAGCATTTAGATGCTGGAAATACTGCCCATTATCAATCATGAGATGCATCTAAGCAAGGGTAAGATAATTATCCGATTCTATTTTTATTTCATACGGTATAGAGGTCAAAGTTCAATGATCATTTAGATGCTGGAAATACTGCCCACTTTCAATCATGAGATGCATCTAAGCAAGGGTGAGATAATTATCCGATTCTAATTTTATTTTATGCAGTATAAGGCTTAAAATTCAAATGGGCATTTAGATGCTGGAAATACTGTCCACCCTAAACCATAAGATGCAGATGAAGTGTAAGGTAATTATCCGATTCAATTTTTGTTTCATGCGGTATAGAGGTTATAGTTCAATAAGCAGATGATGCTAAAAATACTTTCTTTTTATACGACGTCGGATGGCATACAAACTTACGGCCACCCTGATGTAAAGTAGTTACCGTAGTCTATGAACGCTTGAAATACATTAAGTATCACAAGCGCGATGCCTCCTCTGCTGCTAATATGGTAACTCTCCTTAGGAGCTTACTGGTGACCTCACTCACACCCTGGAACCCAATAACCTTCAAGGGAGTTGTTATTTGACTGTGAGATGGAGGTACTTCCCCAGACGGGCTGCTTTGATGCACCCTACCTCTCTTAGAAGTTCCAGACAAAGTTAAACAGACATGTTCATGCTCACAAATGTCTGTCTCGTATGGGAATCTAAACCACGGGGGTTGGTGTCAAAGTTGTATCATTCACGACTGAGCCACTGAGCTCGTCAAAATACTGCCCACTCCGAACCATAATATACATTTGAGCAAGGGTAAGGTAATTAACAGATTCTATTTTTATTTATTTTTTTGTGTATGGAGGTTAGGGTTAAGTTATGCAGTTAGATGTTGGAAATACTGCCCACCTCCAACTACTACATAGATGTACTTTATCATTTGGTTAGGTTAATGTTATTATTGTATGAACTAGACTTGATTAGCAATCAATGGGTTCAAGTTCCACCTGGGCATGGCATGTGGTTTCTTTTTATGTATTTACGATGGCTTTCGGTGTAATTATCACTTGCTGGCAAAAATCGTGTAGAAACCCGCCCGTCCAAAAAATTATATTTGGAAAGCCGTGTAACCTAACGTAGGAAAGCTCCGTCTTTCCCTACGTGTTTTGGAGGTCTGACGGTCTGATAGCATTACCCCGTAACCTAATCCATTAGTATTGGTGGGGTCCGCTATCTGAGCCTAAGGATTTGACGAAGATACTGATTTTTACATGGAGCGACTGCCGTTGGACCTCCACTAGCCAAGGGGGAAAGCAGATGTTTCTTAGGTTAGATCACACGTCTTTCGAAATATAATTTCTTGGACGTGTGGGTTTTCCTTCACCGCCGGGCAAGTAATAAATATGTACATAAACATGAAATTTTGTGGTACATGTCAGGATTCGAACCGTGGACCAGGTGGTCAATAGGCCTATTCTTTATCCACTGGGCTATCACTGCTCTAATTAGCGCCTTGACATTAACTAATATTATTGTCCACAGGTTAAGAAGGGCCAAGAGGTGACAGACTATAGATTCTTCATCCGGTCCATCATCAGGCATCAGGACCTCATCACTAAGGAGGCGTCCTTCGAGTACCTTCAAAATGAAGGCGAAAGGTAGATTCACTTCACGAGACACTTTTATATTTGGGCAACTTGCCTCACTATTAACTTTAGAGCTGAGAGATGCACGTGGGCCACCCTGCCGATAAACTAACGAGGCTCGACCAAAGATAGGTAGTGTTAACAGAGATAGGGTGCATCAAAGCAACCCGTCTGGGGAAGTACCTCCACCTCACATATAATCACCACCAAATAACAACTCCCTGGAGTGTTTTTGACTTCCGGCGAGTGAGTGAGATCGTCAGTAAGGAATTGTTGTATTAGCAAAAGGGGTGGAAACGCGTGAGGGTTACTTCCTGTATTACAAGTGTTCAGAAGCTACGATAACCACCTTACATGAGGTTTTCTTTTACACAATGTCGGGAGGCATACGGCTCACCTGATGTAAAGCGGGTACCGTAGCCTATTAACGCTTTAGATATATTAAGTGTCACTCGCGCGATGCCTCTGCTGCTTACACGGCAACTGCTTGGGAGCTTCCTGATGACATCACTCACAGGCAGGAACACGACAACCCTCTAGTGAGTAGTTATTCGGCTGCGGTTTTCTGTGAGGCGGAGGTACTTCCCCCAGACGGGCTGCTTTGATGCGCCCTATTTCTCTTAAAATTAGGACATTGGGACGAGTTCGGTGGTGCAGTGTTTAGTTACGCCACTTTGATACCAACGCTCGTGGGTTCGATTCCCACACAGGATAAACATTCGTGTGCATGAACATGTTTGTCTTTGACTGGGTGTTTTTAAGAGAGGTGGGGCGCATCAAATCAACTCGCCTGGTGAAGTACGTCTACCTCGCAGATAACCGTAGCCAAATAACAACTAACGCTTGCATTACATTAAGTATCACTCGCTCGATGCCACCTCTGCTGCTAACACAGCAACTCACTAGGAGCTTACTAGTGACTTCACTTACTCGCAGAACCACAATAACCCTCCAGGGTATTATTATTTGGCGCGGTCCTTCCCCAGACGGGCTGTTCTAACGCGCCCTACCTCTCTTAATAACCTCCATCTCCAGTCATCCCGTGACCATGGCGTCTGCAACGTCGCAGAAATGTCGAGAAGTAGTGAAATTAATTATATATATGTTTTTCCAGGGTGTTATTGGAGGCCATGGACGAGCTGGAAGTGGCGTTCTCCCACCCCCTGGCCAAGAGAACTGACTGCAACCACATATTCCTCAACTTCGGACCGACTGTCATCATGGACCCTGCTAAGGTGAGCTACATTATTTTTTTGTATTACCAGCGTTCATAGGCTACGATAACCACTTTACATCAGGTGGGCCGTATGCTTGTAAGCCTCCCGATGTTGCGTAAAAAAAAATATTAACATAAGGAGAGTAGTACTGGAGAAAAGCGTAGAAGATGAGAGAAGAGAGAAGCGCTGAGCATCCTGTTTCTAGATTGACTCAAGATGTCAAATGTGCGGCCGGTTTTTTTTATAGAACTGCGGGAGGCATACAAGCATACCTGATGTAAAGCAGTTACCGTAGCCTATTAACGCTTGTAACATATATCACTCGCGCGATGCCTCCTCTGCCGCTTACACAGCAACTCCTTAGGAGTTTACTGGTGACCTCACTCACACGCAGGAATACGACAACCCTCCAGGAAAATGTTATTTGGCTGCGGTTTTCTGTGAGGTGGAGGTACTTCCCCAGACTGGCTGCTTTGATGCGCCCTACCTCTCTTAAAACATCCAGACCAAGACAAACAGACATGTTCATGCACACAAATGTTTGTCTTGTGTGGGAATCGAACTTACGAGCATTGGTGTCAAAGTCGCGCCATTCACGACTGAGCCACCGAGCTCGTCTAAACACAAAGTCAAACGGATATGTTCATATTTGTCCTGTAAAATTCGAACCCACAGTTTGTATCACAGATGCGTTACTAATCACTGCGCCACCGAGGCCGTCAAAATACTGGTCATATAAAATAATGTATAATTTCAGATCGAGGAATCAGTCCTGGGCATGGTGATGCGGTACGGGCCCCGTCTTTGGAAGCTGAGGGTGTTGCAGGCTGAGATTAGATTCACTCTCAGGGTTGGTGAGTGTACACCTGAAAGGGAAAATAATGATTGATAGCCTAGTGGATAACGAATCAGTCCACGGGCTACGGTAAACGTTCACCATCGTATATAAAAAAGAAATGTGTCTACTTATGTACGCACGCAAAAAGTTACTTCTTTCGCGTAACAAACAAAAAATAACTCTCAAAATGGCATCTCGCATGCCAGTACTCTACGTTTGTGAAACAAAACTATAAGATAATTTTGTTGTGTGTCATTCTAACCAAACACGCAGGTTAAGCAAAGTCGACCGCAGCCTGTCTATGGATGGGTTTATCTATCTCGAGTTTCTCCGTGCAAACACGTTAAGCCGTCGGTCCCGGCTATTGTCGATAGATGATGGTCGTTAAGCTAAATCAGTGGCCCTCGGGCGACTTGAAAACACTGGCCTCCGCCAATCCGTTGTTGGGCAGCGTCGTGGAGTATGCTCTAAACCCCTTCGGCTCGGGGACAGGGAGATCGAGCGGATGGCCTCGAAGATCGAGGCCCCGCATCCCGCGGAGCTAGATAGCTTGGAGTTCGGCAGCCTGGTGGACGAGGAACAATGCAGGGCGCACTCCAACTTTGCCCTGCGAATATTTACGGACGGCAGCAAGATTGGGGGCCGGGTTGGCGCCGCTGTATCCATATGGAACGGCGACGCCGAAACCAAGGCCGTCAAGCTTGCTTTGTCGTCCTATTGTACCGTCTACCAGGCGGAACTCCTGGCTATCTGCACGGCGGCCGAGTACGCTTTGAGCTGCGATGGACCCAGTATTGGCATCTTCAGCGACTCCATGGCGGC
This sequence comes from Pyralis farinalis, assembly GCA_947507595.1. Lineage (NCBI taxonomy): Eukaryota > Metazoa > Arthropoda > Insecta > Lepidoptera > Pyralidae > Pyralis > Pyralis farinalis. The sequence continues at coordinate 9,962,665 of OX382263.1, forward strand.
GCTCCAGGCGGTGGCGAACGTCGAGTCCCCCCATCCCCTGGCGGTGCAAACACGGGGCGCTCTTAAACTGTGCAAAAGCCAGGGTAAGAGCGTCTCGTTGTTCTGGATCAAGGTACACGCGGGGTTGGAGGGGAACGAACGTGCCGATGAACTCGCCAGGAGCGCCGCACTGGGGTTGCGGAGACGGCCAGACTACGACCGCTGCCCTGTCTCATTCGTCAATGATCCGCAAGGGGACCATTGGCGAATGGGACAGGCGATACAAATCGGGAACAACAGCTTCGACAACGAAACTGTTCTTCCCGAGTGCGGCGGCGGCGTACGGCATCGTGGGCAAAATGGTGCCGTCGAGCATCACCACGCAGGTCCTCTCGGGGCATGGTGGGTTCTCCGCGTACTTGTACAGATTCAAGTGCGCGGATGACCCATCGTGCTTCTGCGAGCCCGGCGTGGACCAGACAGTGCAGCACATATTGTTTCGGTGTCCCGCATTCTCCAAACAGAGGTACGATTTGGAGCAGGAGTTGGGAATGCGGGTCACCGAAAACACAGTCTCCGAAATAGTGATGGGGAAAATCGAGCAAAATTTTTAAAATACTGCGTCAGTCTAGCCGCGGCTACTATAGATCGTAACAAGCAGAGCAGCTCCACTTAGGACTAATGCTGTATACCTCGGCTATACTGTGTATAGCCGATGGTATCGCGGTGGCTAGGTGGAGCTGTGAAGCTGTCTGTCGCCCATGGCTGGACTGACGCAGTATGGGGAGGGAAGTTAGAACAGTTAAAATCGTTTCACCGGCGTTCCAAAATGGGCATGAAACTGAAAGTTGATGAATGTATGAATGAGTTATGGAATGAAAGGGAGTATTGTGTATGAATGTGTTTTAATATGTAGTTCGCTAATGACGAAATGGCATTAAAATAGCCTTGACTATGGCAGGGGTGCATAAAAAAAAACCTCTTCGGTGGAATTGAATTACCCTGAAAACACTCCTTAAAAAGACACACATATTTATATAATACTAGCTGTGCCCGCGACTTCGTCCGCACGGAATAGTTATTTTTTTATTATTTATTTATATTAATAAAAATAAATAAAATTACAAAAATAAAAGTAGCCCAAGTTACTTCTTATTACATCAGCTATCTGCCAGTGAAAGTCCCGTCAAAATCCGTCCAGCCGTTTCAGAGATTACCCGGAACAAACAGACAGACAGACAAAAATTGTAAAAATAATATTTTGGTATATGTACATATATACCAAAATATAATTTTTACAATTTTCCGTGTATACATCCATATGCATTTAATAAAAAGCGGTTATTTTAATATTACAAACAGACACTCCAATTTTATTTATCTATGTAGATGTTTACTGATTTACGTACCTATTGGTAATTATCACTTGCTCGGCGGTGATGGAAAACATCGTAGGGAAACGCGCACGTCCAAGAAATTATATTTCGATAGACGTGTGATTTAACCTAAGAAAGGTCTGGTTTTGTCTCTGGGTTGTGGGGGTCTGACGGCTGTCGCTTCATGTTAAAATCAGTATCTTCGCCAAATCTTTAGTCTTAGGTAGCGGACCCCGCCAATCCTAATGCATTAGGAAACAGGATAACTAGGAAGACAATAATATTTATATATTTTTTATCTGTACTGATATAAAACACGTATTGTAGATTTATAGTATATAAGTACTTGAATAACTTCAATTGTCACGTACAATACTTGAGAGGCATATACTGCCTAACTTCGTGGTGTCGATTTTAGAAGTCGGTGTCGTAAAAATTTTGCTCTCATTTTTTCCTCCTTTGCAAATCTATGAAAAACTGTTGTTATTGCAAACTCTTTAGTTTAGTTATTCATACAGAAGTTTATGTTTCTTTTTTTTTTAATTTCCTAGGCCCTGGAGCCCCCACGAAGAATGTGAGGCTCTGCTTGTCGAATGGATCCGGCTATTCTTTGGACGTGTACTCTTATGAAGAAATATCTGATCCCAGGATTGGTGTGGTGAGTTACATTTCAATACTTGAACTGTATGTAAAAGAAAATAACGTGAAACACAATAATGCCTTATAATTAGCCAAATTTTAACCAATTATAATAGGGGCAACATATCAAAAAGTGATTGAGATTAATCATAATGGATATTTATCATCATAAAAATGTATTTTAACGTCTAAAGATTATTCCGTGTAAACAGCAATAGACAAGAATATTATAGAATATTTTTATTTTTTCAGATAATGTTCCACTCGTATGGATCAAGACAAGGTCCTATGCACGGTCTCCCCATATCGACGCCATATGTGACCAAAGACTATTTACAACAAAAACGTTTCTTAGTAAGTAACTATAATAATCTTTATAAATGATTATATTAGAACAAGCGTTCGTCCCAATACTCGGAATTTCGAAATTATATGTAACAGCGAAATGATCTCAAAATGGCGACGTTCTCTCCTCCCTCCTGGCGCGATGGCGTCACAATCAGCACTCAACGTAACGAGTTCTTTAGCTATCAAATGGTGTAATTAAATTTTAGGTGTAAACTATAGATATGTACGACATCAAAATGTATCCCCATATTTTGTTATCATCAGTTTTCAGCATGGCCCATATGGAAGTAGATTCAAAGACGTATTCATGTCAAAAAACATATAGATAACACCAGATCTCGTCAATATCTATATGATATATATTGACTTATTGACACAAATTTCCCCGGTTCGAATCCTGGCATGTACCACTAAATTTGTGTTATCGGATTTATGTACATATTTGTAATTATCACTTGCTCGGCGGCTTGAGGAAAATAATCTTGAGGAAACTCACACGTCCAAGAAATGAATCGTTACACGTGACGACGTCACCTAAGGATGATCTGGTTTTCCCTCTGGCTTGCATAGGTCTGGCGGCAGTCGCTCCGTGTAAAAATCAGTCCAAATCCTTAGTCGTGAGCAGCGGAGTCCGTCAATCCTAATGGATAACGCTAAGAAGATGATCTATATGATATTTTTGATAATGTAATTCTTTTTCTATTGCAGGCCACGTCTCAAGGTACGACGTATGTCTACGACTTGCCGGATATGTTCAGACAGACCGTCGAAAAGAGGTGGAGGGAGTGCATTGAGGAGGGAAGCGTTGATGGTAAGATGGAGCATTAATTTTTTTTTTTATTCAACGTTGGGAGGCATTCAAGCGTACGGCCCACCTGATGTAAAGCAGTTACCGTAGCCTATTAACACTTGTAATATATTAAGTGTCACTCGCGCGATGCCTCATCTGCTGCTTCCACAGCAACTGCTTAGGAGCTTACTGATGACCTCACTCACACGCAGGAACACAACCCTCTTGGAAGCTGTTATTTGACTGCTGTTTTCTGTGAGGTGGAGGTACTACCCCAGACGGGCTGCTTTGATGCGCCCTACCTCTCTTAAAATCATATGATTTGATGGCTGAAGGAGTATACGCGTTTGTATGTTTAACTGCTACTGCATGTTCACGCCAGGTTTGTTGCGGGATGGGCATGTAGAATATAGTGCCATGAGACGCGGTCTTTACTCACTTTTTTAATATTCATAGCTCGTTTCTTACACGTATGTATTTTAAAATATCTATTTATAAGTAAATGCAATAAGTTATATTTATAAGTTGACCGCGTTTGCAGAGATGATGTAAGAAATAATGTTGGTCTGAAAGTGTCGGTGTTAAGATAAGAAAAGGTACGCTTTGTTGGTTCGGACATGTAGATAGAATGTAGGATGTAAGAGTGGCGAAACAGATATTGTAATGTGAAGGCGGAACGACATAGGAGCAGAAGAAGACCAAGACTCATCTACCATATCCAAATTGGTCGTGTTTTATCAGGAGGTATGCCAGGCGATCTAGGAATCGACGTGGGAGCATGAAAAGTGCTGTGAATGTTAAAGAAGCGAGCGAGGTTTCTAAGGACCGTGTCTTATGACACTCTGTTCTCTCTCTTTACCCCTCAAAGGACCTGGCGAGAATGTGTACAATCATACATACATATATTTATAAGTAATTATGATCCACAATTCAATAAACTACTTGCCTGCGCATGAAGGCACTCCGCGCTCACAAAAACGTTGTGTTTTAGCACCTAAATATCTTGGTAGTGAAAGCACACAAAGTAGCTTAAAACAAATTCCCTTTATTTTTTTTTTAATTAAATGCATATTATTTGATGTCAGGTCCACCTCCAGACAATGTGATGTCTGCCGTGGAGCTGGTCATCGAGCCGGACGGCGAGAGGAGAGTCGTGGAAGTCACTCGTTTGCCAGGACAGAATACCGTGAGTGATCCGTACTGGTTGGCCAGATAAGACGACCATATTGTACATATAACATAAATGCGGTTCTCTGGAGCCCATGTAATAAAGCATTCCCATATAAATAAAGCGAATAATTCTATTTTGCAATGTAAATTTTTTCTCAATGTCAACCGCCGTTCCCCACAACAGTATTCCATACGACACAATGCTGTGAAAGTAGCCGAAATAGACGTAAGTATCTAAGCAGACTATGCTGAAGATACGCGATCGATGTTCGGCGTGATTGCGCCTGCAATGCTATTTCAATTACTAGCAACACATCGCTGGAATTACGTCACGTTTTGGCGTTTGGCGTACAACCGAACTTCGGTCGGACGTAAGTTCGGCGGCAACGTATCCTATGTAGCAACACATTATACGCGACGGAGGTTCGGTTCTATTGCTGGGCATGCACGGGGCGGGGGGATATGTCATATTAGTCGAATACATCGGGACGTAGAATCAGCCGCGGAACATCGGTCGCGTATCTTCGGCATAGTGTGCCTAGACACTTAGCGCGCAGTAGCCAGATCCGTCAATTGTCTGATTCTCGTAACTGCATATGCGGCGGAGCTGAGCTTACCGGCGAGTTTATTTATGTGGCGGCCCTATTTTAATTTGGAGTCTACTGTAATTTAAAGAAACTCAGTATTATTAACAAATTCTATTTTTTTAATTCAAATGATAACTTCTATATTGGATAAAGTCACATTTGGAAGACTAAATTAGATTTTTGAAAGAAATTATGTTTAGAAGGATATGAAACCTAAACTGAGATAGGTCTGGCTATCCCTTGTGAGTTATATATATTAATTGTATTTGTCTTCGGCAGGTGGGCATGGTAGCGTGGCGTTTGACTCTCTTCACGCCGGAGTGTCCAGATGGTCGCGACATTATCCTTATCGCCAATGACCTCACGTACTACATGGGCTCGTTTGGACCACAAGAAGACTGGGTGTACTTCAAGGCATCGCAGTACGCAAGAGAACGTAAGATTCCGAGGGTAAGATTTTTTTTTTTAACAATGTTCGGAGGCAACCGACGAGGTCGGTGACGACGCAATGGTAAAACGCGCTGTTACGCTACTTTGACACCAACGCTCGTGGGTTCGATTCCCACACACTACAAACATTTGTGTCCATGAACATGTCTGTTTGTCTTGGTCTGGTTATTTTCTATGTATAATAAGTATGTATTTACAAAATAAAAATAATTACGTATGTTTATCAGTTGTCTAGTACCCATAACACAAGCTTCGCTTACTTTGGGGCTATGTGGCGCTGTGTAATTTGTCCGACAATATTTATTTATTTATTTGTGTGCATGAACATGTCTGTTTGTGTTGGTCGGGGTGTTTTCTGTGTATCATAAGTATGTATTTACAAAAAACAAATGTATATGTAATATTTATCAGTTGTCCAGTACCATAACACAAGCTTCGCTTACTTTGGGACTAGATGGCCCGGGGAATTAGTCAGACAAAAAGAAACAAGCATACGGCGCACTGAATTTGCAATGATTATAAATATTTTTATTTGTTCAACGTCTGGAAGGATATAAACATTCGACCCACCTGATGTAAGGTGGTTACCGTACTCTATGAACGCTTGCAATTTATTAAGTATCACTCGCGCGATGCCACCTCCGCCGCTAACACGGCAACTCTTTTGCGGCTTACTGGTGATCTCACTCACTCGCAGGTACACAACAACCCTCCAAGGATTTGTTATTTGGCTGTGGTTTTCTGTGAGGTGGAAATACTTCCCCAGGCGGGCTGCTTTGATGCGCCTCTTAAAATACCCAAACCAATACAAACAGAAATGTTCATGTACACAAATGTTTGTCTCGTGTGGGAATCGAACCCACGAGCTAACCACGTATCCTGACGTTAAAAATAAAAATGGTTGCAGTTCACATGCTATAGAAGTGAAACCTTAAAAATTGTGAACTTTATGATAATGGAACTAATGTGGGATTTCAGGAGTAGGATAATTGTAGGGTTTATTTATGATGATATTGATCATACTTGAAAAATGTTTTTATTAAAATGATCAAATATTTATGGAAACAACACACGTGTACAATACACCACGGTTGTTATGACGCCTTATCCCAAGCTTCGTAATATTCCATCGCGCACACACACGTACTAACACATGTACAATGCTCGGACCCTGTAATAAACACTGTATAATGTCTTCCTATCTGATTCTCACGCACGTTAAATCCTATAGATGTTGTCTCTTTTTACTGTCGCGTTTTCGTTTCATCGAGTTTCAAATCACAACGATGCTAATGAAGTTTTCAGTTCAATAAAGTAACAATACGTCTTGTCGATAGGTGTACATAAGCGTGAACTCGGGCGCTCGCATAGGAGTGGCAGAAGAAGTCAAATCGGAGTTCAACGTCGCCTGGGTGGACAATGAGAGGCCAGAGCGAGGGTTCAAGTACCTCTACCTGACTCCGGAGGCTTACTCCAGACTCGCGCCCGACGGCTCCGTGAAGACCAAGCTTATAGACGACGAAGGCGAGTCGCGGTACAAGATCACCGATATCATTGGTGAGTTTTAACCGGTGGAGTTTCCAACTGAGCTCGACGGTTGAATCATGGACGCGTGTGTCAGACATCCGTGACGTTGTAAAATATTTTGTTGTAAAAAAAATTGACCCGCTTGGTGGCGGAGTGGTTAGTAATGCTACTTGAACACTAACGCTCGTGGGTTCGATTCCCGTACATTTGTTGTCTCCATGAACGGGTTACCGTAGCATATGAACGCATGCAAAAACATTAAGTATCACTCGCTCAATGTCACCTCTGCTGCTAACACAACAACTCCTTGGGAGCTTACTTACTGGTGATCTCACTCACCACTTCAGGGAGATGTTATTTGGCTGTAGTTTTCTGTGAGGTGGTGGCACTTCCCCAGTCGTGCTGCTTAGATTCACCCTACCTCAAGCAACACCCAGATCAAGACAAACATACAAATATAATTAGAAATATATATCAATAAAATATATACTGAAAGTCAATAATACTTTTTACCATTGACACTCGAAAAAGGGCTCGTGATTCTTCAAAAACAGTGAATAAAACGATCTTTATTTCACTGAGTGAATAAAAAAAATTGAATTTGGAACATGCGCGAATATACGGATTATAGTAAGAAAAAAAGGAAAATTTTACAATTAATTTCTAGTTCTTTTGTTTTCTATTGTTCTTTTATGTATTACCCATAATAAAATTTGATTCATAATCATAGAGTAATTATTTTCTCGTAGTCAATGATAAAAAGTAGAGTACCTAAGACGTGAAAAAAAATTCATCTCGGCACTTGTATCCCTTGATCTACTCAGGATTCTATTCTAGAATCTTCTACTTTAGAATCCTTCGCTCCTTTCGGGATACAACTTAGTGCCTCGAAAAGAATTCAGCTTTTTTCACTTGTTGGGTAATCTACTATTACTATACTACTATTATATACGTCTTACATTCTTTAAATTAGATCATATTGTATCTTAATAATTTTTCATAGTTTTATTTTTAATCTCTCTTTTTTAATCTACCAGCATTTCGAAAATGACCATTGGCGAAGAAGAAATGCCAAAAGAAACTTGCCAATATCGGTCTTTTTTTTCATTGTTAATATATATTGTAATAAATATATGTGAGTGTACATATAGTGATATCAAGTGGTACAATTAAAGATATATTAATACATGTGCTAAATCATTTCCAAACATCTCTGTCAGTTAGATATTCTTCGATTCTGTTATAACCATTACACAATCGAAGTATATCTAATGGTGTCAAAGTAGCTTTACTAACAACTGCACCACCGAGCTCGTTTGCAACTGGTCTTAAATACGTATTCTTAATCATCAGGCAAGGAGGACGGCCTCGGCGTGGAGTGTCTCAGGGACGCGGGGCTGATCGCCGGCGAAACGGCGCAGGCGTACGAGGAAGTGGTCACCATCTCGGTGGTGACTTGCAGGGCCATCGGTATCGGCTCTTATGTCGTGCGGTGAGTACGCGTTACTTTAACATGGAGCGCCTGCCGTCACACCTTCACAACCCAGAGGGAAAACCAGATCTTAGGTTTGGTCACACCTCCATCGAATTATTATTTCTTGGACGTGCAGGTTTCCTGGCAGCAGTGATAGCCTAGTGTGATAGTTTTTGACGAGTTCGGTGGCTCAGTCGTGATAGACGCGTCTTTGACACCAACGCTCGTGGGTTCGATTCCCACACAAGGCAAACATTTGTGTGCATGAACATGTCTGTTTGTCTCGGTCTGGATGTTTTAAGAGAGGTAGGGCGCATCAAAGCAGCCCGTCTGGGGAAGTAACTCCACCTCATAGAAAACCCCAGCCAAATAACAAATCCCTAGAGGGTTGTTGTGTTCCTGCGTGTGAGTGAGGTCACCAATAAGCTCCTAAGGAGTTGCTGTATTAGCAGCAGTGGTGGCATCGCGCGAGTCTTACTTAATGTATTGCAAGCGTTCGTAGGCTACTTATATTTCGAAAGACGTGTGACCTAACCAGAGAAGATACCTTTCGTTTTTCGGTTTTCGGGCTGGGTTGTGTAGGTCCGACGGAAGTCGCTCCATGTCTAAATCAGTATCTTCGCCAAATCTTTAGTCTTATGCAGCGGACTCTAATGGATTGGGAAACGGGATAACCTTAAGAAGAAGACGTGCGGGTTTCCTCGCGAAGTTGATGATGATGATGAATAAACATTAAATTTCTTAAATAAATTAAACATCGTAATGTTAATTTACTATTTGTATTAGCTTCCCTAGATTTGCAGGGGTGGTACCTGCTGCTAACACGGCAACTTAACTTTACGAGCTTTTTAGCACAGCGCGAGCGGTTAATAACGCGACTTTGACACCAACGCTTGTTATTCTCTACCTACCCTACTGTAACCCACAGCCTCGGCCATCGAGTCATCCAAGTGGAGTCTTCGTACATAATCCTGACGGGATACGCAGCTCTGAACAAGGTCCTCGGGCGGGCGGTGTACGCCAGCAACAACCAGCTCGGAGGCGTGCAGATAATGCACAACAATGGCGTCTCCCACGCGGTGGCTCCGACAGACCTGGATGCCATCAGGACGACTGTCCGTTGGCTCTCTTATGTTCCCAAGGTGAGTACTACATAACTATAGTTATTTTATACGACGTCGGGAGGCATGCAAGCATACGGCTTACCTGATGTAAAGCGATTACAGTAGCCTATTAACGCTTGCAATACATTAAGTATCACTCGCGCGATGCCACCTCTCCTGCTAACACAGTAACTCCTTAGGAGATTACTGGTGACCTCATTTACATGCAGGAACACAACAACCCCCTAGGGAGTTATCAGGTGGGATGTATGCTTATATGCCTCCCGACGTTGTAGGTATATAAAAAACATTTTTTTTTGTGCATAAACATTTTTTTTCTTTTTGTTTTCTATATTTTTTTTTGCATGCTTTTAGAATATTGTATGGAACACACTGTGTCTATTTATTTGTACCACATCACCTTTGTAATTTGTTGTATGCTCCGGCAAAATAAAAGATATTTTTATTAATTGTTTTTTATATTAACATGTATTTTATGTTTCTGTCTTAGGACAAAATGAGCATAGTACCGATAATGCGTCCAGCGGACCCAATCGACCGTCCGGTGGAGTGGATACCTCCCCGCGCCGCGCACGACCCTCGACTCATGCTGGCTGGGGACAGTCTGAAGGCTGGCTTCTTTGACGCCGGCAGCTTCGATGAGATCATGCAACCCTGGGCCCAGACCGTCATAACTGGTGAGTACATGTTATGAACTGTAGGTGAACGGGTCGAAAACGATCCAAGCGACATATTAGGGGTTAAAGTTTGAAATTGCCGATTTGTACTGAAAAATTTAAACTCGTTTTTTAGATGTAACATATTTATTGAATCAAAATATTTACCCTCATTATCTATACATTGCTGCCATCTAATCGGAAGTTTATTTGTGCCTTTGCGATAGAACTATGGGGATCTATATTCGACAAACTGTGTGAAATCATTTTGTACTGTCTCCTGGGAAGAAAATTATTTACCACGTAGAAAATTGTCCAAATCACGAAAAAAATGGTAGGCATTTGGAGCAAGGTCTGGCGAGTACGGAGGATGACGTATTGTTTCTAACTGCAGCTCCTAAATAGTTACAATTGTTGCAGCGTTTGACCTGGGGTCAGCCATTCCATTTTTCGCTTACGGTTATCATAAAGAATCCACTTTTCGTCACATGTCACAATTCGATCCAATATTCCTTTATTTCTGTACCGATGCAACAAGGCAGCACAAGTTTCAACACGCGTTTCTTTCTGCAGATCAGTCAAATCACGAGGCTCGATGTAAATGAGTCAATATTGTAGGTAAAGTAACGTTAAACCATTCCGCTAATTCCTAGGTAGTTTGACTCGGACTTTGACACCAACGCTCGTGGTTCGATTTTCATACAGGACAAACATTTTGTGCATGTACATGGCTGTTTGTCTTGGGCTGAATATTTTTAAGAGAGTTAGGGCGCACATTTATAGCGCGCCGTCTGGGGAAGTACCTCCGCCTTACAGAAAACCGCGGCCAAATAACAACTCCCTAGAGGGTTGTTGTGGTCCTCCGTGTGAGTGAGGTCACCAGTAAGCTCCGGAAGAGTTGCTGTGTTAGTAGCAGAGGTGGCATCGCACGAGTGATACTTAATGTATTACCATCGTTCATAGGCTTCGGTAACCACTTTATATTAGGTGGGCCGTATGAATCCCGGATAGTGTATACAAAAAAAACATGTTCCTTATTAGACCTTATGAAATATTGTGTTGTATAAGGAAAAACCTCCTGAGGAAGCCCACACGTCCAAATTATATTTCGATAGACGTGTGACCTAACCTAAGGTCTGGTTTGTGGAGGTCGGACGGCAGCATCTCCATGTCTAAATCAGTATCTTCGCCAAATCTTTAGGCTTAGTTAGCGGACCCCGCTGGTCCTAATGGATTAGGAAAAGGGATAATGCTATGAAGAAGAGTATAAGTTAACTCATAGAAGGGGGAGCTGGGTATGTCAGACAGAGCTTGAAAGTAGAATAAACACGGTCGAAACGCGTACGTTGCGCAAAATTAGTGCCGTCACCCTAGCCCCACACGGTCGCGTTCGCAATGATGATGTAAGAAATAGATGAAAAAAGCGGAGGATGCCTATGCACCGTTGGTTTGTACACGTAGAAAGAATCAGGAGGTCAGGAGGGCCTTATGCTTGAATGCCTCGCGACATTGGTTAAGAAATGACTCTTCTAATACAGAGCTTTTTTCCAGGTCGCGCTCGTCTTGGCGGTATCCCCGTCGGCGTGATCGCAGTCGAGACCAGAACGGTGGAGTTGACTCTACCCGCTGACCCCGCCAATTTGGACTCCGAAGCCAAGACTCTGCAACAAGCTGGACAGGTCAGCACCACCACCATTCTTTACCTAGTAAAAGTTAACTTATGCAGCTCGAGCAGCGATAGCCCAGTAGATAAAGTACCGCCCTAGTGAACAACTGGTCACCAGTTCGAATCCTGGCATGTATCACTAAATTCGTATTTTTGGATTTAGGTGCATATTTGTAATTATCGTTTGCTCGGCGGTGAAGGAAAACATCGTGAGGAAACCTGCACGTTCAAGAAATTTTATTAAAGTAACCATAAACGTAAAGTTTTCCCTATGGGTTGCGGGGGTATGACTCTGGAGCTACTGCCCTCCATGCAAAAATCAGTCATCATCAATAATCATCTTCGCCAAATCCTTAAACTTAGGTAGCGGATTCCGCCAATCCTAGTGGATTAGGAAACGGGATAGTTAACTCATGGAAGGGAGAGGAACATGGGAGACGGAGCTTGATAGTAGAATAATCACGGTCGAAACGCGTGCCGTCACCCTTGCCGACCGCGTTCGCAGTGATGATGTAAGAAATAGATGAAAATAGATTATCGGTGTTAAAATAAGAGCGGAGAATGCCTCTGCTCCGTTGGTTCGGACATGTAGAAAGAATGCAGGAGGAAAGAATTACGAAACAGATATACAATGTAAAAGTGGATGTACGTAGGAGCCGAGTAAGACCAAGACACCACCTACCATGGCTACCATGATCAAATTGATCGTGTTTTATCAGAAGGTGATGTTAGGAGTCTTGGAAACCGGTGAGAGTACATGAGAAGAACAATGACAAAGAAGCGAGTGAGGTGTGTAAGGATCGAGTCATGTGGTGCTCTGTTCTCTCTGCCTACTTCACAAGGGATTTGCCATGAATTTATAGATAAATAAACATGACATGTAGCTGTGGTAGAGTCGTTAATAGCAACTGGGGCCGACACTACCGCAGCAGCCGGGGCAAAGACGTCCATAGCAGCCGCGTCAAAGTCGTCCATGGCAGTCGGGTTAGAAACGTCGGAGATTTTTCATTACATATAATAAATTAAAATCGCTATTTATGTTTTCTTAATTTGCTTGGTTGTCTTAATTATGAGACAGTTTTTGATGCTTTTTCTTATGGAAATGTATATATGGCTCACACTAAACTGGGGAAGTATCTCCACCTCACTGAAAACCGCACCCAAATAACAACACCTGGGAAGGTTGTTGCGTTTCTGCACATGACTTAGGTTACTATCGAACGATACGTCCTGCATTGTCGTCTACGGCTACCGCTTTACATCAGGTGGGTGGTATACTCGACGTTGTAATAAACAAATAAACTGAATGCAATGTGCATGTTGTTCGTTCTAGGTATGGTTCCCGGACTCCGCGTACAAGACGTCGCAAGCCATTAACGACTTCTCAAGGGAAGGTCTACCCATCATGATCTTCGCCAACTGGAGAGGATTCAGCGGTGGCCAGAAAGGTATGTGGCAAACTGAATGTACTTCAGAAATCAACTACCAGAAGGGAATTCATCCCGACACATTGGACCGAAATGGTCGCATAATGTCCGGTTTCGAGAATATTTTATTTAAATTGTTTCAACATATTCATATTATCACAATCAGTTTTTATTATTAATAGATTTAAATGTAATAAATGCAAAATTAATAATAAATATTCTCGAGATATTCTTATATAAAATCTATAAATACCCACGTAATATTTTACATGTTGAGTATAAACTATGTAAGAGAACTAAGGAGCATCAAACCACTACGTCTGGGGAAGTACCTCCATCTCACAGAAAATCACTGCCAACTCCCTGGGAGGTTGTTGTATTCCTACAAGTGGGTGTGCTTACACGTAAATTCTTAAGTAGTTGCTGTGATATTTAATGTATTGCAAATCTTCATATGCTACAGGAACTGCTTAACATCAGATGGTATGTTTGTATGTATACCTCCCGAAGCTATATAAAAAAAAAACTAGGAGCATTTATTAAATCTAGTTGTTCTCTTTCCCTTGCAAAACCTGCAGCTGCCTTAATCACCTTAAGATTAAAGAAAATTGTGCCTTAAAGTTAGTGTTCCCATTCTCTCAGATATGTACGAGCAAATCCTGAAATTCGGCGCTGAAATCGTACGAGCTCTAAGGGGCGCAACGGCACCAGTCCTGGTGTACATCCCCCCCGGGGCTGAACTGCGCGGTGGGGCCTGGGCTGTTGTGGATCCTAGTGTAAACAGTCTCCGTATGGAGATGTATGCAGATCCTGAGGCGAGGTCAGTGTTGGACAAAGAAACAGTAGTAATCACCACCAGTTAGTTCATGTAACTTGTATCAGTACACAAGTAACCCGTACAAATATGACTCAGACAAGATAAAAAAAAGTAGCCGGGGTAAAAAGGCCACTGCAGTCGGGTTGGTGACAACCGCAGTGATCAAGGTACAGCCGGAGTAGAGACGAGAGCAACGGCCTGGGTAGAAACGGCTGCAGTAGTCGGAGCGGCAAGATCACACCTGGGATAGCAGCGGCGATGATATTAATTTAGTCCGGCGGTAATCCTCTTGCACCAACTGGTGGTGATAGCACACAAAGTAAGCGCTGTGTATTAATTATTCATAATTATTTCAGAGGTGGAGTTCTAGAAGCGGAAGGTATTGTGGAGGTGAAGTTCAAGCAGCGAGACATCTTGAAGACCATGCACCGGCTCGACCCTGAGCTGCTCAGGCTGGGAGCCAGAGTTTCAGGTGAGTTGAGTTGTTCCTAGCGTTATTTTCCTAATCCATTAGGCTTGGTGAAGTTATTGATTTTAACATGGCGCTTCATGTTAAAATCAATATCGTCGGCATCAGTATCTTCTATCAGTAACATGGTAACTCCTTAGGAGCTTACTGGTGACCTCACTCACACGCAGTAATTCAACAACCCTCCAGGGAATTGTTATTTGGCTGAGGTATTCTATGAGGCGGAGGTACTTCACAGTCCGTGCTGATTTCGAATACTCGTGTACCGGATAACACCATAAACGCGGCATCGCATTTGACCATTGATTTATGTATGGCATGCGGTATCCATTTTTTTTTGTGTAATCTTGTAACAGAAAACTCTCATAAAATACTAGTAGCTTGTATTATGCTGTTGTTACAATGCATCATTTATTGTTACAGAAATAAAAGATCAGATAAAAGATATATCAAAGAATCTCGATCGGAGGGGGTCCATCGATGACGTGCTGATTACCACGGACGTTGGGAGACAAGGTCAGTGTCGAGGTTTTATTGTCCTTCCATGTCCATATTAACCCGTCCCCAGCCCACTGCTGGGATACGGGCTATCCTTTAACCGAAGGTATGTTGATTGGGAGTAGTGGATTCGATGTAGGCGCTGTCATAATAAATGTCTGTACGGGTACCTAAACTAGGTAACTGTAAAGCATGGGTGGTGTAAACTTCAGGCATTGTCTGGAGTATTTTTTTCAGCAGAGTTTCGAGAGAAGATTTTGAAAGAGTTCCAAACTTGACACTTGTGCTGTATGGGCTAGATCCCTTTGCCTTCCCTTCGGGGATTAAAAGAACAGAAAAAAATATATAATAATAACTGTTATCTGCCGATCACCAGCCGAGACCGACGGCTTAATGGAATGCAATTCGAAGCATGGCGAAACTGGAGTTAATCATAAATGAATATCACAAAAAAACATTTATCAAAGAACAAATTAAAACTTTTATTTGTTTATACTACATCGGGCGGCATACAAGCATTCGGCCCACCTGATGTAAAGCGGGTACCGTAGCCTATTAACGCTTGCGATATATTAATTATCACTCGCGCGATGCCTCCTCTGCTGCTGCACAGCAACTCCTTGGGAGGTTACTGGTGACCTCACTCACACAGGAACAGGACAACACCCTAGGGAGTTGTTATTTGGCTGCGGATTTCTGTGAGTTTCTGTGAAACTAGAATGTTTTCATCTATCTATTTATATATATAAAGAAGCGAGCGAGGTGTGTAAGGACCGTGTATTATACATCTCGGTTTTCTCTGCCTACTCCGCAAGGGACTAGGTATGAAAATATATGTATACATACATCTATCTGTCTATAACTTCACGCCAAATTCCTTGCGCGGTCTTTACACATTTCACTAGCTTCTTTAACATTCATAGCTCTTCTCATGCATGCTCATGCGGCTCCTGACATCACCTTCAATGGTTTTAATAATCTGAAAAATACAAATTTGGTTTTTATTTCTATCTACTGAGAATACATTTCAGCATATTTATAAAACTATTGTAACGTTTACGTTCCTGCGAGTGAGTACAGTCTCCAGAATTGAGGTAAGTTGACCCTGACGAGGAACCGCTGCTTCCATACCGCAGGCGAGGGTTATTCTCTTGTATTACCGGCGTATATCAGATGGGTCTTATGCTTTTCATGCTTTTTTTTTTACAACGTCGAGCGACATACAAGCATATGGTTCACCTGATGTAACGTGCTTACCGTACCCTATGTACTGCCTACAATACAAGAATTATCTCTCGCATGCTACCTCTACTCGCGGAAATACAACAACCCCCAAAAGTCGTTATTGGGCTGCGGTTTTCCGTAAAGTGGAGGTACTTCCCCAGTCGATGCGCCGTCTTTAAAACACCAAGACCAATACAAACAGATATTCATGTACACAAATGTTTGTCCTGTATGGGAATCGTACACGCGAGCTTTGGTGCACAAGTAGCTTTGCTAACCACTGCATCATTAGACCAACTAACTAGGCAGAAACAAGGTGTAGAATTAATAATATATTTTTTTTACAGCCGAAAGCAAAGTCCGTGAGCTAGACAACGAGCTATTGTCAGCGGAGAAGAACGTGAAAGCTCGAGAGAAGGAGCTGAGTCCGATCTACCACGAGATCGCGGTTCAATTCGCCGAGCTGCACGACACCGCAGAGCGCATGCTGGAGAAAGGATGCATATTTGTAAGTTGTTACAAGTTGTCATTTGTTGGATGCATATATGTGAGTTGTTACAAGCTGTCATTTGTAGGATGCATATTTTGTGAGTTGCTACAAGCTGTCATTTAAAGAATGCATATTTGTGAGTTGTGTTACAAGCTGTTACTTATAGGATGCATATTTGTGAGTTGTTACAAGCTGTCGTTTAAAGAATCTCACTCACACGCTGGAAAACAACAACCCTCTAAGCAGTTGTTATTTGGCTGCGGATTTCTGCGACGTGAAGGTACTTTTTTTTATATTACGTCGGGAGGTATACAAGCATACGGCCCACCTGATGTAAAGCGGGTACCGTAGCCTATTAACGCTTGCGATATATTAAGTATCACTCGTGCGATGCCTTCTCTGCTATTTACACAGCAACTCCTTGGGAGCTTACTGGTGACCTCACTCACACACAGGAACACAACAACCCTCCAGGCAGACGGGCTGCTTTGATGCGCCCTACCTCTCTTAATTGGAAAGTGAATGAAACAATTGTGGGGTTAACCATGGGTTCTCCTTAATAGGTGCCACCATTTCTTGTAATCATCTATTTATTATTCATCAGGACATAATCCCGTGGCGGGACTCCCGTCGCCAATTCTACTGGCGTCTCAAGAGGCTGCTGCGGCAGAACGAGCAGGAGAGGAGGGTGCAGGCTGCCGTGGGGCCCTCGGGGAAGATGGACCAGGGCGCGGCCGCCGCCACTTTGAGACGGTGGTTCACTGAGGACCTCGGCGAGACTGTGGTGAGTAGACTACACTGGAGTTTGGAGTGCTACTAGAGTTTGGATATTTTACATTTAGTCAAGAACAAAAACATGAGCTCAGTGGATAAAGAACCATCTGTTCCTAGTTCGAATCCTGTTGTGGACATGTATGTGTAATTTGTGATCGGCGGAGTCCACTATTGGATTTGGCGAAGATACTGATTTAGACATGGAGCGACTGCCGTCAGATCTCCATAACCCAGGGGGTAAAACCATACCTTATTTAGGTCACACGTCTTATCGAAATATAATTTCTTGGACGTGCGGGTTTCGTCACGATGTTTTCCTTCATCGCCGAGCGAGTGATAATTACAAATATGTACATTTATCAGGAACACAGTTCCTATATGAATTCTATATGTTTGTTTGTGCACACCCGTCCGTGCGTTTGTCTGTCGCTTTTTTTGAATATTCGAATTTTGACTTCAGATTCGGATTCAGCATAAAAAAGTAGAATAGGAATGTTCAGGAACACCGTTCCTATCTCTTAAGGAACATGGTCAAGATGGCCGACAAATTAAAAAAAAAATTGGATTGTTATATAATTGACGAGCCAGGTGTTCCCCTGGCAATGCAAGCTTGCGCATTCTCAACTGGTTTTTATATAACATTTCTAATTACTCTCAGTGTAATAATGGTACATATTTCCCACAGTCCCACCAGTGGGAACACAACAACGAAGCGGTGTGCAAGTGGCTCGAAACACAGCCAATTGACGACAACAGCGTGCTGGAACGAAATCTCCGTGCTATCCGACAAGACTCCGTGCTCCAAGCCGTCAATACACTGGTTATGGTAAGTATTGTAATACGCTCGTGGTTATCTATAGTGCCAAAGTTTATCTTACCTGCACTTGGTGCAACCTGACAAGTAATAAAGATGTCAAAAGATGAGATTGACACGAGATAAGAGAGCGTTGTATAAAAAAAACAAATATTATCCTGTGTGGGAATCGAGCCCGGGAACATTGATGTTAAATTTGCATTGCTACCCAATCTGCCATCGGCCTTATAACACTTTTCTTCAATTTTCAGGAACTAACACCCTCCCAACGATCCGAGTTCATAAGAAAATTGTCTTCGTTAGAAATGGAACAATAAAACTAGGTAGATAGACTTTATATTGTAAAAACACACGAGTAGATCTAGTTGTAAAATTATTGACAGATAGATGGCGCCACTTGTTTATGAAACTGTTATGAAAAAAAAAAACAAAATGCTAGTTTTTAATATCTAGTTATAGAAATAAATGTTTATATGAACAGATATTTAGCTATTTATGTTAATTGGGGCATGTATAAATGTAACATATTGTATATGTTCAGAATGTTAATTGGAATAATGCTAGGTGTACATCATGCTTCATTGTTCGACTTATCTCCTATGGAATTGGAATTAAAATTGAACGTCAAGCAAGATTTACTCTTAGCAGTACATATGTGTATATGTTTAAAACGAAAAACTCACTAGCTGTACTCAGAAATTGAACCAATAAAAATATTATTAAATAATGAAAGTATCATAATGCGAGTGAGCTTTATATCAATGAGTTTGTGTTAATTTCATAATGACCCTTGATAATGTGGAGTTTTATAATACGCAACCATGACAAAGATACAGAGCGTTACCTAAATATTGTTTTTTTTTGTATAACTTTATTGCATTTGCAAAGTAGGGCTTATTCCTTCAAGGAAGCTCTTCCAGCTGGCCGTTGCTTTTGAGTACCTGAATGGAACAATGGTTATAATACCACATCAACCCTTACTCATCCCACTGCAGGGATACGGGTCTCCCTTCAACCGAAGGGGTCTAGAGCATACTCCACTACGCTGCTCAAATGCGGATTGCTGAGTGTTTTCAAGCCGCCCGAGGGCCACTGACTTAGCTTAACGACTGTCATCTATCGACAACAGACGCGTTCGACGGCTTACCGTACCCTCCGAATCACGGAGAAACTCGAGATGGATAAACCCATCCATAGACAGGCTGCGGTCGACGTTGCTTAACCTGCGTGTTTGGTTAGAATGACACGCGTAACGACGCCATCGAGCTCACAGCTAATCGCTAACTAATGGTCATAATTATTAACAGGTTATTTACTATTTATCTGTCCATTTCTTAACACCAAGTCCCTTGCGGGGTAGGCAGAAAGGGCCGAAAAGGCCTTCTAGAAACGCCCTATAAACATAAATCTTATGATCTATCAATTTTTTTCACGCCATCCTTGCGGGGTCGGCAGAGAGAACCGAGCGCCACATGAATCTGTCTTTATACACCTCTCTGTTTGACATTCGTGGCTCTTCTCATGACGGTGAGCGTGCCGTTTCCTATGGCCTGACATTACCTTCTGATAACACCCTCGGTCTATTTTGTTGTGGTAAGTGTTTACGACGTGAAAAATAGTGACGTCATCAAGAATTGGATAAGTAAGTCCACCGAGTTTGGTGGTTAGATTTGACGAAATTAATATTGAACGACGATGAATACAACGCGAAAGTGGAAGGATGTAGGAGCTGAGGAAGGCCAAGACTCGGTTACCACGAATAAATTGGTCGTGTTTTATCAGAAGATGGTGTCAGGAGAAGGATCACCTACCACGTACAAGTTGGTCGTGACACCAGAAGGTGGTGTCAGGAGAAAGAGAAGGATCACCTACCACGTATAAGTTGATCGTATACCAGAAGGTGGTGTCAGGAGAAAGAGAAGGATCACCTACCACGTACAAGTTGGTCGTATACCAGAAGGTGGTGTCAGGAGAAAGAGAAGGATCACCTACCACGTACAAGTTGGTCGTATACCAGAAGGTGGTGTCAGGAGAAAGAAGGATCACCTACCACGTACAAATTGGTTGTATACCAGAAGGTGGTGTCAGGAGAAAGAAGGATCACCTACCACGTACAAATTGGTCGTATACCAGAAGGTGGTGTCAGGAGAAAGAAGGATCACCTACCACGTACAAATTGGTCGTATACCAGAAGGTGGTGTCAGGAGAAAGAAGGATCACCTACCACGTACAAATTGGTCGTATACCAGAAGGTGGTGTCAGGAGAAAGAAGGATCACCTACCACGTACAAATTGGTCGTATACCAGAAGGTGGTGTCAGGAGAAAGAAGGATCACTTACCACGTACAAATTGGTCGTATACCAGAAGGTGGTGTGAGGAGTGTGCGTTAGAAGAGCTATGAAAGTTAAAGAACCGAGTGAGGAGTGTAAAAAGCGAGTCATCTGTCACTCGGTTCTTTCTGCCTACCCAGCAAGGAACTTAGCGTGAAGATATAAATAGACAGATTGTTCCAAGAGTACAGTAAAAGAATTCATAAGTATCAATTACTTTCCATCAATACCTTCTTTTTTCCATTATTGCACTGGAAACGGTGTAATAATGGAAGTATGCTAATATTGCTCTTAATAATGGTTTCGTCTAATAAAACTTCGCTATTAAATTATGCAATATACAGTACTAGTCAAAAAATGGCACCTCGTCATAATAGACTTGATTTATAGCTATGTAGATAAACGAACATGATCATTATACGATTTATTCAAGGCTTCTAATCTCTGAATTGTGATCCGCAAATTTAAATGACAAGTACTGTATATTTTGTATGCTTGTGAAGTTAAAATATGGTTCTGTCCTTCAAATGAAGGCAACATTGGTTTATATAATAAAACTTCGCTATTAAATTATGTAAAGTACAGTGCTAGTCAAAAAAGTTGGCACATCGCCAATATGTACTTGATTTTTAGCGATTAGCGATGGAGGATTTATACGAGGCTTCTAATCTCTGAATTGCGATCTGCAAATTTATTTGACAAGTACTGCCTATTTTTGTATGTTTGTGAAATCAAAATGTAAGGGTCCGTCCTTCAAGTGAAGGCAAGATAGGGTTATATGTTGAATTATTATCTCTTTTCTGATAATGGAGTTGTAACAGCCTTATTATAACTTTGCGGGCGCAATGTACAGTATCCGAAAAAAAATCTATTTGATTCATAAGGTTACCACATAAAGGTAAAAATTTTATCATTAATCTTGTGATTTAATTCTGTGAAAAATTCTAATTCAAAGCATTTCTATAAAGCATCAAATAGTTGGTCTAAGAGTGTATGTAGGTGATGAAATAAGAATATGCATGCACCGTTGGTTCGGATATGTAAAAAGAATGCAGGAAGAAAGAATTACGAAATAGATATACAACGCGAAAGTTGAAGGATGTAGGAGCCGAGGACGGCCAAGACTTACCTATCATGACCAAATTGATCGTGTTTTATCAGAAGATGATATCAGGAGCGCTAGGAACGGCGAGCGTGCACGAGAAGTGTTATGAATGTTAACGACGCGAGTGAGGTATATAAAGACCGACTCATGTGGCGCTCGGCTCTCTCTGCCTACTCCGCAACGGACTTGGTGTGTAAAATGCAACCGAGCGTTACATCACTCGGGCAAGGTTATCGCTGCCTACCTCGCAAGGGATTTGGCATGAGGTTATAAATAGATTAATATTTATAAAGGGACCTATATTGGCAAGTTTCTTTTGGCATTTCTTCTTCGCCAATGGTCATTTCCGAAATGCTAGCAGATTAATAAAGAAAAAAGTAAAATAAGAGAATTGAATAAGAAACAATAAGACTATATTTCAAAAAATGTAAGATGTGTCTAAGTGCTCGCGAGGGCTCAATGGCAAATATTTTATCTTTTATTAAATATTTGCGACAAAAGATTGCAGTACTAAAAGAGCAGAAAAAGGATTTTAGAATATGTTTTTTTTTATTCAAAATTAAAGGTTTTATTGGTCATTGATTAAGCTCAGGTCTGTGTGGTTGGTTGAGTAACACTCAATGTTGCCAGCTAAGTGTCAACAGCGCCCCCAATATTCTTTTATTATTTTATGAAAAGTAATTTTTAATACCTACAATAACACCTTAGATCGAATAGAATATTTTCACACGCTGTATGTATCCTTAAGATATTACTCCGCCATGCTGCTCTCTAGATGATCTAGCTCCCATGCATCGAATAGGAGCAGAAATTATTTATGAATGTAATATATGTAAAAGAGTAATATGTATAATATAACATAACGGCTTCTAATATATGTAATTTTTATTACTTGCGTCTGTTATGTGTTTAAATAATAAATTTATTGGAATATTGTATGATGAGTTGTTCTAGAAAATGTTCTTTTTGAATTGGCAAAAGTTCAAATATCGGATTCTCAACAGAAAATAATTGCTTATCTGAACAGCCTATCTGAACGGTGGCAATATTTTCGTCTAATGAAATGATAAGTTATACTGCAGTTAACACGTAAGACAATTGAATTATTCTTCTTTCATTGATTGATTGATTGATAATGCATTCTACGAATATTGATTGATAATGCATTCTACAAATATTGATTGATAATGCATTCACGGACGCGTGTAGCTTTTGTTACATCGCAGAGCGGAAAAAATTTTAATGAAATTATAAAGTTTAGATTTTGGAAAAGGTCCCCCTGTCCCAGTTATATTCAAATTTGAAGCCTGAAATTTCGTTAAACCAACTAAAATACACAGTTTAGGTATAAGATAAATTCAAATCTGCTTAGAATTATTATATGATAATTATTATTTAATTTTCTCAATTTGACAATAATGTCCGTATTTATGTTATCGTCAAGTACTAAGTGTAATCAAATGTTGTCGATCCTATTTCTTTTTATATACGGTATATAATTTCCATACTATGTTGAATTGTATGATTTTGCATTGTGCCTTCATAGGTTGTCAAAATATGTAACTATGTTGTTATCGTAGTTTCTCAACTGAATTCTGTCCTATGTACAAATATTTGAACCGGTACATTCCTATATTGTTCGCTTTTATTGTTGCTTAATTTATAGTAAGCCTCATTGATAAGCCAAAGCCGGAGTTAATTTCCGAATGCATTTCGGAAAGCAACATTGACGCTGGCTAGCAATAGGTCATTAGTAAGTAGTCTCCGTGATGTATCCCTGGTCAGCTGTTTTGGTCATTTGAATGTATTTAAGTGCGAGTGTCCGGTGATAGCTGTGAGGTTACGTTGATAGATGCGGGAATGTGCTGATAGATGCGGGGGTAAGTTGATAGATGCGGGGGTAAGCTGATAGATGCGGGGGTAAGCTGATAGATGCGGGGGTGTACTGTTAGAAATGGAGCTGAGCTGATGTAGGTAAATGGTAAATCCAGTTATATCAGCATATCCAATAATCGCTTTGTTCAAATGTAATATGGATAATAACCGCAAAAGAGACATGGGGGTCTATGAAGTCGACTATTTTGGTAGCTTGCAGAAACACGTGTGCTATATATACCAGGTGCGAGAACTACTACCCTCATAGATTATGAGAATATATGATAATACTTATTCTGTCAATCACGGTCGTCTCCTGATAGAAACGGATGTAAACTGATAGACACGGACCTTCCCTGATAGATGCGAGTGTTTGCATGTATGTATTCCAACGCTATAATATATTACAACCATGCACGTCGTCACCAAGCACGACCATAGATATTTTTTTGAAGTTCAATTCAAATGACCAAAAGGGCTATTAGCAAATGTTTTGTTTTTGTTTGTGGCTATGAATAAAATATGTATGTACACAACTATTTATTTTTGTAAAATAGGTGTGTCGCTATATCGTTAAAAATTAAGGCACTTTTAAGAGAACTATAAGTCAGAAATGTGCCCTAGACGGATGTTTCGACATATATATATATATATATATATTTGATTGTATCCAATAGATAAAACAGTTATGCCTTATGCCCTTCAAGGCCCGCTGGCTTAATCAAGCCAGCGAAAATAGTACCGTCAAGGACCGCTGGCTCCATCAACCTGGCAAGATCGTCTAACGGCCACAGTTTTGTTCAGCCTCCAACATGCATATGGCGAATAGTCATTGATGGATATATCGGGGTTATTTGGAGAGCTGTGACAGCCTGGTTGAGCAGTGATAGTGGATGAAGAAGCGGCCTTGTTCCCGGTTCGAATCCTAACATGTACCACTAAATTCGTATTTTCAGATTTATGTACATATTTGTGATAGCCACTTGCTCCGCGGTGAAGGAAAACATCGTGAGGAAACAACGTCCAAGAAATTATATTTTGAAAGACGTGTGACCTTATCTAATATAGGTCTGGTTTTTCCTCGGGGTTGTGGAGGTCTGACGGCAGTCGCTTCATGTAAAAATCAGTGTCTACGCCAAACCCTTAGGCTTAGGTAGTGGACCCCGACAATCCTAATGGAGTAGGAAACGAAAAGATGGATATATTGGGACCATGTATATATGTTCTTTTATTTTTTTTATCATGCAACAGACAAATTACATAGCAATTAATTAATTCAGTAGCTTGTTAGATCAGTAGTGGCGCTAGACGAAACGTGCTCGCCGGCGATATCAGCCTGGACTCTCATTTTCCAATCACAAAGTAAATATTATAAATAAATAAGCTGAATTATGCATTACTAATAATTATATACTAATTGTATTTAACAATTATTATTGCTAATCAAATAATAACAAAAAAACACGTGGCCGTCACGGGCCGCCCAGCAGATGTGAAACATCTTAGAGTATATTAAAATTTTTAATAAATAAAAATCAAAAATCATCAAATAGACAGTAAACAGCTCATGCAGAGAAGCAACGGAGTGTCTAGTATGCGCACGCATGCTATTTGCCGTCACGGTAAGGCGCGCCAATATATGTTTCACATCAATTAAAAATAACTTTTTTGCCAGGCCCCCACAGACACGAAATCTAGCGGCGACGCCTAGCGCCCCCACTGTGGTAGTTAACGTCGATCTTTCGTCTGTGGAAAATAAAGGGCGGTGCAATACGTAATCATGAAACAACTGGAACCACGAAGAAAATATTACTCAGTGGGCTCATTTCTGACAGTGGGTTCGTTAGGTTTCTTTAGACCCTGTACGTTGAAACAGGAGCAACGGCGGGGCTCCGTCGACATTACTTTGAACATGGTTGTTGGGCGTTAATGTATTGCTCGGAGGACCGGATGGGCGATGATGTTTTTGGAGTATAATTAAACGTAGTCATTCAAGTAGCAGCCATGTTTATGGAATGTATTGTAGTATTCGTCACATATTAAAAACATTATTAGCATCAAACTGTCTACATCAAATATTATACATTTTTTTTTAATATAGCGCCATCTACCGGCTATACCGCGAGACACTTAATATCATGTCAATGTGCAAAGTAGACAAAAATCAACATTCCACTTGGTTACAAATTGTTCGGACAGAGAGCACTTGTAGATTTCGTCCAGTGGTGATGTGTTTCATGATTTAGTAGCACACCCTGCGCGGGTTCGAAATAAAAATAGTATTCATTGGCATTAATATGCGAACTCTACTGGTTACTTCTCACTCTTCTCATTAACATTCAGAGAACGTGTGTCTATTTATACTGGTAGTACTAGTAGCGAACTACCAAAAACTTATTTTTTACGAATCGTTTAAGTGCCTTACTTTTTTTTGTATGAATTAAGTAATTTATTGTTTTGGGGTTAGTGTGGTACGCATTGAAACTCAGTCTTGGGGTTGGTAGGAACAATTTATTGTTTGTATAAAATGTTTAAATAAAATAATTGTAAATTATATTATTTTGCTTATTTATTTAACGTTAAGACATCGAACCCCTTCCTGCAACGTAACGTACATACAGTCCAGAGCACATCGAACTGGTCATTTGCGTTTAAGATTTTTTTGTAATTAATAGCATGTATGTAATTAGTTATTTATTATAACTGTTATGTCCAAAGAGCGTTTTATGTGGACTAGATAGGTAAGTTATCTATCGATACTTCAATAGATAGTCTCATTGCCATAAATACTGTTGTCTCTGATCAACAGCGACGTTTACACGTGGTGTTGTTCATACAATGTGACAAGACTTTAGATTTTCTCTTGCACACTTAGGTGATCTTCACGAGATGGACGCATTATTCAGATTTCGGCCGCGCGCCTGATAAGCGTTATCGCACTGTATGTGTGCAGTTCATAGTATGTAAGGAGAGCTCCAAAGCTTGTACACACTAAGGATTTTTGTTCCGTGCTGCCATCTAGTATAACAAAGCAAATACTACTAAGTTTTTGACTTAGTTTCAAACCAAATAATGAAGGTTCGTATCTGAGTCGGCCGCAGTGTCACCACGAACTCTTGTTCGGACGTGTCGTGTTCAGAATTCGGTAACTCTTGCCCTTCGTCGCTTTCTTTCAGTAATGATCTGTAAAATGGAAGTGAGAAATTCATTCTTAAATTACTTAACATTTATAATGCAGTGATAGCCTAGTGGGCAAAGGAGCAGCCTGTTAACGAACTGCTTTTGGTTCGAGACCATACTCAAACGGACGGCGTACATACCGATTGATCTGATTGCAGGTGTGCCACAGGGCGGTATCTTATCTCCACTTTTATTTTCCATTTTTATATATGAAATATCCAAAGTTCTCTCTTCTCCCTTCCACCTATATGCAGATGACTTACAGATTTACAACCATTTCTCAACTACCGAAGCTGATGACACTATTGCGGCTATAAATCGCCAACTACGAGCTATTCATATATGGGCTGATAACCATGGTTTACTAGTAAATCCATCGAAGTCTCAGGCTATCGTCGTAGGTAGTAACCAATTACGTAGTAAGCTCAATTTTAATAGCTTGTCTAAAATTTATTACAATGGTCTACAGATTCCCTATGTCGACAAAACCAAGAATCTTGGATTGATAATTGATGGTACACTGTCCTGGACTGCGCATGTTAATGACGTTAGTAAACGTATGTATTACACATTTCACTCTCTCAAGCGACTTCAGAACTTTTTGCCTTTTAAAACTAAAGTTATGTTGGCTCAATCTCTCTTACTCCCCATTCTCGATTACGCAGACGTTTGCTATTTGGATGCAACTGAGGAACTACTCAACAAGCTAGAAAGATTGCAAAATCTGGCTATACGTTTTATTTTCGGTCTTCGTGAGTACGACCATGTTTCGGAGTTTCGTGTACAGTTGAAGTGGCTTCCTATTCGACTTCGCAGAAATGTGCACATACTATCCCTGCTTTTCAAATTAATTACCAATCCTAATTCCCCTCAATACCTCTGTTCACGTTTTCCACTCCTTCCACCGCCAACTCGATCCCAACGTTCCTGCCATATAAAAACTTTACCTTTCCCTCTAGCTAACAAGAAATTCTTTTTTAATTCGTTCACTGTACGTGCTGCTAGACTTTGGAATAAATTACCACTAGAGATAAGAGAGAGTCCTTCGGTATTTAGTTTCCTAAAGACGCACTATCTAAATATGTTATCATCGAACGACAAATAATATGTAGCTATATATATGTATATATATTTTGTATATATGTGTGTGGTTATATGTCGTGTGTATGTATGTATATTTTTTTTTAATGTATCTGTTTTTATTTTGCTAGTTGGCACATATATTTGTTATAGCCCTTGTACAATTTCGTTCCACATTAATTAGGGTTGGCTGGAAGAAATCTCTTGAAGAGATAAGTACACTGTATTTGTCAATGATTATTATGTACTATTTGTGTGTGCAATAAAGAATATTATACCTTTTTTTTAATACAACATACAAGCATACGGCCTACCTGATGTAAAGCGGTTACCGTAGCCTATGAACGCTGGTAATACATCAATTATCATTCAGGCGGTAGCAGCAGAGGTAGCACACCTCTGCTGCTACCACAGCAACTCTTAGCTTACCGACCCCACTCACACGCAGGAGCACAACAACCCTACAGGGAGTTTGTTATTTAGCTACAGTTTTCTGTGAGGTGGAGGTACTTCTCCAGACTGCTTTGATGTGCCCTAACTCTTTTTTATACAACGTCGGGTGGCATTCAAGCATACGACCCACCTGATGGAAAGCGGTTTCCGTAGCCTATGAACGCTTGTGATTCATTAAATATCACTCGCATCGGCCAATGGAGTGGAAGAGAGATAGATGCGTCACAAGCCGAACGCTTAGGCCGATCGTGCCTCTCTATCGCTTGTTCTGCGTTCTCGCTTGCACGCTCGACTCAGCCGGAACGTGACAATGAGTCATGTTTTTTCGTGCGTGCAGCCGGCGTTCATCGATTTATAAGACGTTATCACGTCAAAAAATAAGGCTTGCCCCAAACGTATTGTCACTTGCATTCGACGGCTGCCAATACAAACAAATAGTACTTTAGCGTAAAAAACCTTTTTTCTCTTCTCGTATCTGATCCCTCTTCTCTGTCATTATCTTCTTCGCTCGAAGACGGAGCATCATAGTCTCGCGAGTCGTATGAGCCTCTGCGTCTTTTAGGTCTGCTTTGTGGTGGATCCACAGTGTCTAAAAAACAATGAAGTGATCTTTGAATTTCATTGCTTATGAATGAAAGTGCAATTCAACCTAACAGAAATGTGCCAACCAGAGAGCGCCTGAGTAATTGCCGTGTGACAACGCGTATATCCCAATGGTTAATCAGGTCTGAAGGCATCCTCTTCTACTTATAGTAGACTTATAGTCAATGGGTTGATATGATGGAAAAGGAAATCCTTGTACTCGTAGTTTATACGTGCTTGCAACAGCATGATAAAATTAAATTTAAAAAAATCCCTGACATAAGTGTTACCACCAATGTATTGTATGTAGAATCAAAAACGAATCCAAACACTACTTTTTTCAAGAGTGTACTAGTGTGCTGGATATCCTGGCTGCAGCATCAGACCAAGAATTCTATAATCTTGCATAGTACGTGACATACATGGATGTTTCAAAGTTTAGGTCGCACATATGCTTGAAAGTAAATACCCATTATGCGTCTAAGATCCCTACCGCAGCTAACAAAAGACCTTGAAACAGCTGAAACGATTTTGATAAACATGTCTAAGCGCTAGAAAAGCTACTTTCACATAAAAAAATCCGCATCTGTATTTGTTCACCCTTCAAAGAGCTACGGTGCCACAGCAGACGCAAAGCGCATACACAAACACACGAGCGGTCAAATTTATAACACCCCTCTTTTTTGCATTGAGGGTTAAAAAACGTTTGAGCCTCCACCACCTATATGGGGTTTGAAGTCACGAACTCTTGATTCCCGGTTTAGTGCACTTCCAACTGAGCTACTAGGAAGGTTAATGATGATGGCGACTCTTTCCATTTCTATATGTTGCTGTAAATTCGGGTTATAGCACCCATATATCGATTTATAATGATCATAGCAAGCGAGTTTCGCAAAATATGTGCACCTAATGTATATAACTAACATCGCCACCTGTACATCATATCCTATGCAAATAAATGATTCTGATACTGACCAGCCCATTGAGAGATTGGATAAAGCTACTTGTCGATGATACCGAATTAAACGTACATTTATCTATGTATATCATCACGGAAACTTGCACTTTCTGATAACACATGACAATTCAGTCGTAGTAGATGAGTGTCGACTCCGTACATCTTCTTACCTCAACACCGATATTCTCTTTCAGACCAACTTGCATATTCATTGCGAATAAATGTATATTTTTATAATTATTTGTTAACATTCACAATTCAAAATTCGTGAGATCGAATTTGAATTAAGCGGCAGAGGGGAATTTGCCATTTTAGAAATATTCTCTCAGTTTGAACACTACAATATCTTCGCCAAATCCTCAGGCTTAGGTAGCGTCAATCCTAATGAGGAAATGGGATAATGCTAAGAAGTACCTTGTTGGATCTCTTCAACTCTCTCCAGATTATCAGCTCTTCCTTCTTCAGAATCGTATCGTGTACCCCTCATTCTTATTGGATCACTAAAGAAGGACACGGGTCCCTTTTTCCTGTTCTTGCGTCTTCTATTACTTCTCGCAAAATGCTCGACGTATGAGTCTCTATGTCTGTCCTGTTTGTTAGATCCACTTGATTTTTTCTGTATCTTTCTAGATCTTGGCTCTAAAGTGGGCACTAATTCTGTTTTAGGTATAGACCTATAGTACATGTCATAAATCGATCTTGTTATGCCATCATCAATATCGTCTGCAAAAGATTCTATAAATAAAATAATAATATTAATAATAGCGCCTGGCCGACTTTCTCTGACATTTCAAATGACCGGGATTAATAAGCCTGTTTGCGAAATTTAATAATAAAAGCGTTTGTTTTCTCATCACAAATAGGATAACAGACTGGGGGGCTTACATGTTGATTTAAACTGCCGTTTACAGTAGGCTTCCAAAAAAGCCTGAGACATGTCTCCAAGATCCTCCCCCTGTATAGCCAAACAGTACATCAGAATATTTTCAAGAGACTCCACACATACTCCTCAGGCTCTCATTTCAATAGCGTTGACCCTACTTTCATGCTTGTACTGCCATATTCATGATTCACTACCCTATGTTAATGTTGGTGTTAACAGACCCTGAATATAATAATAACGAGGCGAGCTTCGCTCGATATAATTTCGCTCATCAAAACCGAGTATAACGCACCATTGATTTCCTGGTTTCACTTTTCTTTTAATATCTCCTTCATATTTCCCATCTCTCGTAAACATGAAACCTAGATACACAAATTCATTCATTTGTTCCACTTTTTCATTTCTGATGATTATCTGCCGCTCTGTAACAGTTTTATTCCTTTCAAACACTTTTCCTTTCAAAGGCCTCATTCATTATAGTAACTATTTGTTGCAGTTCTTCCGCCGAAGATGCCAGGAGCACCTGGTCATTGGCGTATAATAAGGTTTCAAATATTGATTCATTCATTCTTATTCACAGTCATACTCTTTCAAATAAAGAATTTTGTAAGTAATTGTAATTCTGTCAAAAAAACAGACACTATCAGATTCAATGTCAAGCAGAGTTCTACGCTAGTACTAGAACGTAGAACAGACTACAAAACAAGTGTAGCCATGCTAATGTGAACTGTGATCTTAAACAAATTATTCACCTGCTTGACGGATCCTTTTCTCATTTCTGCGCTGATTCTTTCTTCTATTCGTTCTTAAATTTTCTGAAAAATCTTCTTCGGAATCCACTTCAACAGAATCTCTTTCCAAATCTGTATCCAAAAGTGGTATATCTTTCTTACGCACAAAATTTAACTTTCTTCTGTTGTTAAAGACGTTATTTTTAAAACGTTCTGTTGTATCCCTGAAGTATACATCTACTTTATTTGTAATTTCTTCAATTAAAGAAATAGTCGAAATGTTATTAATTTCTTTATTTAGTGTAGTATTATTGTAGGCTACATCGCGTTGACTATTTATATCATATGTAGTATTTACAATATTTCCCCTGAAGTTTTCCGCCATGTTAAGAGATCTCTTTTTTCTTTCATCTTGTTTCTTAGTTTTAGCTCGTGACCTGATTGTTTCCGAGTACTTCAGTCGCCTTTGTTTTTTATTTGTGTAATCTTTTTCCTCGTCTGAATAAGGAGCTGTAAAAAAAATTTTACATCTAAACTATCGGAAATTATGTATTTTATCGAAAATCAACTATCACAAGTTATATTTCAGATTAAAATAATATACAACGCGTGAATAACAGTAACAGATGAGACAATGCAGTCAGTATGTTACATTAAATGTTCATGCGTTGTTCGCTTGGCAGAGTCTCAATAGGGGTTTATCAATCGTATTTGAGCTTAGGTTTCTTGTTAATAACACGTCCTTTGTCATTATAATAACATGATGCTAATATGCTAGAAGAATGATTGATACTTTAACAAATCAAATAACTCTCTTATTGGGCGAGACACCAAGGTTGCTATATAGTTTCAAATCTTCATAGATTGTAGCACACGGGAAAACTCGTGTCTGTTATCTTGCCTGCCTTGCCATTATTTAATAAAATTGGTTGAAATGAAGGCAAAATTCGCACCTTCGCTTGTTTTACCAGACTTGTCACTTCCGTAGTCTATGTAGTCTTCAGGCAGTATACCATCATCAGCGCCGTCGTACACGTAGCTAGAAATAATGCACTTTATAATTTTTATTTGGTTAGTAATGCTTTAACTTTAACAACAACGTTCGTTGGTGCTACTATCACACAAAACAACTTGTGTGCATGAACATGTTTGTGTTCTTTTTTGAAGTGCGTAACGCGTTACGGCGCCAGTCTGTGTGGCTTTCCTTTCCCTCACGCATATGGCAGCGGTAGGCAGGCTCAATTGTAACTAAGAATAAAATATATTTATAATCAATAAGACTATAAACCTAGAAACCGGCGAGCGTGCATGAAAAGAGCAATGAATGTTAAAGAAGCGAGTGAGGTATGTAACTATCGAGTCACGTGGCGCTCGGTTCTCTCTGTCTACCCCGTAAGGGATTTGGCGTGAAGTTATAGATAGATAGATAATCAATAAAAGATTTTATTAATAAATAACCTTAGATTTTCTCAAGTTAAACAATTTCAATATTGTATAGTTCAACTTAGATTAGTATAAGTTATCACTTCTGTCGGGCGTCCCGAGACGCACACGTTTTTTTTTTAATACATACATATAGGACGCAGAAAACACCCAGACCAAAACAGTCTGGATGTTTTAAATTGCTATACTTAGCTAGGGTATCCCCTTAAGCCGCAGAGCCAAATCAATGGCTCCAAATCAAGGTATTATATCCATATTGCCATTTAAATCTAGGTATAAATCATTAACACATTTTAAGATTATGCATTATGTAGTCATGTAAATCGCCTGGTATATATTATTTTAACGCGCAAACGCACAGGGCGGGAAAAGTGGGAAATCATATCATTCAGGGTGTATTAACGCCAACATTGACGTACGGCAGTGAAACGTGAGTATGGCAGAAGAGGCATGAAAGTAAGGTGAATGCTGTAGAAATTACAGCGCTGAGAAGTAAGTGTGGAGTTAGAATGAGTGATAGACTTAGAAATAGCACGATACGAGAACAATGTGAAATGATAGATGTAGTGATAAATGAAAGAATGAATGACGAAAGAGTTACTAAAGAAGTGTGTCGAGCAAGAGTGAATGATGATGTCGGGAGGGGCTGCACTAGACGACACATATAGATCAAATTGGTGATGTGCTGAAAAAGGGTCAAATTAAAAGCACCTGAAACGTCGATGAATGTGGAAGAAGCGAGAGAGGTATGTTTGGTTCAGTGCACTTGGCGTTCCATGTTCTCTGCCTACCCTAATGGAAGATAGATGTGAAGATGTATGTATTAGCCGTAATGTATACCGGGTACTCCAGTCCATCTGGCGGGCATCATCGAGCCATTGGTTTCCTGCCAGGGTCGTTTCCCGCACCATCTTGATCTGCATTTGCAAAAATATCTTCCGGAGTTCCACCGTTATGTGTGAAGCCTTCGTGCTGTATCCTTCTGGTCCCTCGCCCTTAGTCGTTCTGATACCTGGAGTGTCACAAGTTAGTTGAACTTCTTAGTGTGACATCTTACAATATAAACGAATGAACCAGTTGACTGCGTATTGAGGCACCACGCGCTCAAAAAAGCGAAAGCTTTTAGCGTCTTAATATCTCAGAATGGGGGAAAAAATAACTAATAAGCCGATAAGTGTCGTGAAGTTGACAGCCTGAACTAGCCAATGAGAGCAGTGCGTTCTACTTTACCCCCCGACCCGTAGCGGTGAATTGATTTACCGCATAATATCGGTCCCACCTGCTTTACAACGTCGAGAGGCGTACAAGCATACAAGGCGTACAAAATGGTTGCCACAGACAATGAACGCTTGTAATACCCGCGCGATATCACCTCTGCTGCCAACACAGCAACTTCTCAAAAACATGTGACCTCATTCACTCGCAGGAACATAACAACCAACTGTCCAACAGGCCTGATTTTCCCTCTGAGTTGCGGAGGTTGTGACGGCAGTCAATGTAAAAATGTATATCTTCGCCAAATCCTTAGGATTAGATAGTATTAGAAGAAGAATCTGTAGTAGGTAAAGTTCTGATTCTAAGCTGATACTGCTGCTACCTCTATCAGGCTTCTCCAGTGTGTTTTCCAATCTGAGCAGGACGGAGCCCGCCTTCCAGGGCTCCAGGGTCAATACGTGGACGTGGCGGGGCAGACCGTGGAGGCGCAGTGGTGAGAACTGAAGGAAGGTAGGAGAACAAATAGAATAAGATCTCAGGCCATGTATTACAGTGAGATTTTAAATTTGTATGATGTAACGTAAACGTAAAACTGTGGCATTGAAAAAGAATGCTTACATAACATAAAGTACCACTGTTCGCTCGTGCACCACCTTCTTGCAACTCCTTAAAAGCTTAGTGATAACCTTACTCACCAGCAAGAACATACCAACCCTCCAGGGAGACCATAATTGGCTGCATCTAACCATAATGTGGAGGTACTTCCCCAGTCGGGATCTTCTCCTTCGCTAGCTGCTTTAACGCGCTTAACTTCTTTTAAAAGCACCAAGATCAATACAAACAGATATGGTTAATGGACACAAATGTTTGTTCTATTTGGGAATCGAACCCACGAGCGTCGGTGTTTAATAGCCACTCATATACATACGTATTCGATTTTTATATACATATTTGTGTTGTTATGTACGTATTTGTAACTAGGCATCCATTGCTTGGCGGTGAAGGAAAACATCGCGAGGAAATCCGCACGCCCAAGAAATTATATTTTGAAAGACGTGTAGTGTAACCTTACCTAAGAAAGGTCTGGTTTTCCTTCTGGGTTGTGAAGGTCTGACGGCAGTCGCTCCATGTAAAAATCAGGATCTTCGCCAAATCCTTAGGGTTAGGTAGCGGAAACCGCCAGGAAACAGGATATCGCTGAGAAGAACAATCTCTTTTTATTTACATACCCGTCTGTTTCTAAGGTTCTGCCATTTCCTCCTGCTGACCTTGTCGCCTGATGCGAGAAACAGCCAAGGCTCCATCAGCCATTTCCTGGCTGAAGTAGCCGCGCGCTCCGAGAACGTCTGGTCATCCACTGAAGTACACATTAATTATTGTCAACGTAAAATAATCATAATTTTAGGGGAGTATCATTGTTTAGAAATAGCCACATGGAGCTCTGCCCATTGGTAAACGACTCTGGCGAAATTTAAACCCACCTGATGTTAAACATTTTTTATACAACGTCAAGAGATATACAAACATACGACTCACTTGATATGAACCGTATCCCATAAACAATTGCACTACATTAAGTATCGCTCACGTGATGCCACCTCTACTGCTAACATAGCAACTCCTTAGGAGCTTACCGGAGACCTCACTCACGCGCAGAAGCACAACAACCCTCTAAGGAGTTTTTTTTTTGCTTTTTGGTTGCGGTTTTCTGTACGGTGCAGGTACTTGCCGAGGCGTGCCACTGTATATTTAACCCAATAAGCCAACATACCGTCTTGTTGGTAATTCCCGAAGACTATTCTGTGTCTCCCCTTCACAACCAGCCCCACGCCGTATGCCTCTTCGTTCAGAGACTCATCTAAGCCAAACCCATCGTCAGTCAACAACCTTCTGTGGACCTGTAAAATATTCAACATTATAAGCACAATTTGGTCTTCTTTTTTTCTACGCCGTTGCGAGCCCATACGGCCCATCTGATATGAAGCGGTTACAACACATTAGATATCACTCGCGCGATGCCATCTATGCTGTTAACATAGCTACTGCTTAGGAGCTTATTGGTGACGTCACTCACTCGTAGGAACACAACAACCCTCCATGTTGTTATTTGGCTGCGATTTCCTATGAGGTGGAAGTACTTTCCCAAACGGGCTATTTTGATGTGCCCTACCTCTCGTAAAGACATCGGGACCAAGACAAACAGACATGTTTAAGCACACAAAATATTTGTCCTGTGTGGGAATCGAACCCACTAGATTTGATGTCAATGTAGCGTTATTAACC
Organism: Pyralis farinalis; assembly: GCA_947507595.1. Classification (NCBI taxonomy): domain Eukaryota; kingdom Metazoa; phylum Arthropoda; class Insecta; order Lepidoptera; family Pyralidae; genus Pyralis; species Pyralis farinalis. The sequence goes on from OX382263.1 coordinate 9,999,083, forward strand.
ACTGCACCACAGTGCTCGTCAAAATGGCGGTCTACCTGTGTGTCTCAGTCAACCTACGTTCATTGGACATCTGGACCGGTCGATAGCACTCACATGTCCTAGATTTACGACAACTACCTATTATCTATCTTCTTGTTAGCGTTACCCCATTTTTTAATCCATTAGGATTGGGTGGGGTCCGCTGCTTAAGCCTAAGGATTAGGAGAAATTTTAATATACTGATTTTTTGAAGCGACTGCTTTATGAGCTCGCAACCCAGAGGGAAAACCACATTATTCTTAGGTAAGGTCACACATATTTCTTGGACGTGTGGGTTTCCTCACGACGTTTTCCTTCACCGCGGAGCAAGTTTTTTTCTTATACAACGTCGGGATTCATTCAAGCGTACGGCCCACTTGATGTAAAGCGGTTACCGTAGCCTATAAACGCTTGCAATATATTAAGTATCATTCGCGCGCTGCTACCTCTGCTGCTAACACAGCAACTTCATGGGAGCTCAGTGGTGATCTCACTCACACACAGGAATACAACAAACCTCTAAGGAGTTAGTATTTGGCTGCGGTTTTCTGTGAGGTGGAGGTACTTCCCCAGACCGGCTGATTAGTTGCGCCCTATCTCTCTTAAAATTACCCAGACCAAGACAAACATTAATATTTGGAAGGAGGGCAGTCTCACTTCGTGCTACTTTTGAGTGATTCTGTAACCAGTAGGTTCTCACCATCAGCTCGATTTCCCCTTCATTATAGGAGGTGCCTCCCTGCGGCCTGTCTGTCAGCACACACATCTCCACGCTGGCGTTCGGTGAATGGATGCAGATCCGAGACGTGACGGGGTAGTAGCACGCCGGCGCTGGCTTCTTCTGTCTCTGACCTGACACAAGACAGTGCTGGTTTGATACGGAATTATGAACTAGCCACGCAATCTTGCCTTACCTTACCTTAGTAAGTAATGATTAGAACTGGTGAGATATAGATGATTTTTGAAGTTATACTTCTAATGCGACTTGCAAAAAGGTTGCGTTAAACGTTTAACGCTACCATGGAGGGGGAACAGAAGGGAAGCGAGAGTGAATGCGTGGCACTCGAACACAAAAGTACAGGTTGAAGCAGCTAAATGTTTCACGATATTACCGGTAGATGGCGCTATAGTTAAAAATGTATAACATTTGTATTTTACTTGTATGTAATACATTCCATAAACATCGCCGCTACTGCTTGATATACGATTTTTAATTTAAGTTATTAATGTTAAATATTTATTTAATGATGCCAGAGAAGTACCTATAACTTCTCACGCGCGTACATAAAGTACACGCACCCATTTCTTATACAACATCGGGAGGCATACAAGCATACGGCCCACCTACGGCAGTTACCGTGGCCTATAAACGCTTGCAATACATTAATTATTACTCGCGCGATGCCATCTCTTCTGCTAACACAGCTACTCCTTAGGAGCTTACTGGAGATCTCACTTACACGCAGTAACATAGCAACCATCTAGGGAGTTGTTATTTGGCTGCGGTTAAACTCTTATATTTAAGGTAAATTACCTACGCATTCTTCTTTCCTTCCATTGGTTCGGACATGTAGAAAGAATGCAGGATGAAAGAATGACGAAACAGATATACAACGTGAAAGTGGAAGGATGTATGAGCCGAAGAAGTCCAAGGCTAACCTCATCACATCAACACCCTACTGCAGGGATACGGCTCTCACTTCAACCGAAGGGTGAAACTAAAAAAAACTCCACCACGCTGCTCAAATGCGGATTGGCGGAGGTCAGTGTTTCCAAGCCGCCCGAGGGCTACTGACTTAACTTAACGGCTTAACGTGCCGAAGGACGACGAAACTCGAGATAGATAAGCCCATCCATAGACAGGCTGCGGTCGACGTTGCTTAACCTGCGTGCTCAGTTAGAATTACACGCGCAACGACGCCATCGAGCTCTCAGGCTAACCTACCACGACCAAATTGGTTGTGTTTTATCAGAAGATGATGTTAGGAGCCCTAGGCCGGCGGGAGTGCATGAAAAGAGCTATGAATGTTACAGGAGTGAGCTTTGTAAGGAGCGAGTCATGTGGCGCTCGGTATTCCCTGCCCCTGGGTCTTGAAGCGTCCTGATTTCCACTCACCGATGCTTTCGTTCCAACATGTCCGTCTTAATATCTGCCGGGAATTGGAGTCGGTGAAGAACTCGCCGTTGTTGGTAATGTTCGTGGAGAATACTGACACCACCTCCTTGCCGAGGTCCGTTCTGAGGAAATGCAGCAATTATTATCAGACCTCCGGTCAGTCTCCTATAGCTTTGTGAAGATCTTCATTGCCATGTGTCGCACTCTCCATGCATTCACCTCCATGCACTAATACACACATATTTGAACATAACAATGGTTATAACACATATTTGTTATTATGTATATTAACCATTTGAACATCACAATGGCTTAATATTCTTAACTCTAAATGGATTTCTGCATTTCTTCTTGTGTAATAATTCGCAATTGTAATTAATTTTAAAGATATTGTTTAACTGTGTGTATATCAATTAACCTACTACATATTGTATTCTTGTTACCCTCAGTTTATTATTTATTTTAATACGTTATGTAATGAAGAGCAGTGCCTTCTAATACAGGTATTTCTATACTTAAAAGGAGGTACTAACAATAAACATTTGTAAACATTATATATCAAAAAAAAATATATATCACGTTAAAAATGTTTGATATATTAGGACGTAAGTGTTTGATACAGTTTCAACTTTACAGCCAAACGCAACCCCATTGAAAATTTAACCAATGATGTCCTTATAGTACTTATTCCCGTTAATACAAAATACTAAAAGAAATGGTATGTACCACTAAAATTCGTGTTTTCTCACTCGGCGGTGATGGAAAACATCGTGAGGAAACCTGCACGTCCAAGAAATTATATTTCGAGAGACGTGCGACCTGACGTAATAAAGGTGTGATTTTCTCTCTGGGTTGTGGAGGTCTGATAGCAGTCGTTCCGTGTCAAAATCAGCATCTTCACCAAATCCTTAGGCTTAGATTGCGGACCCCGCCAATCCTAATGGACTCGGAAACGGAATAACGCTTAGATGAAGAAGATGAAGAAACTGAAAGAAATATTTAAGTAACCTTCTGATACAATAAAACCCATGTAGTAAAAACAAAGCTTTATAAAAAAAACAACACGCTGTATGTTTTTATTTAGTAACCTGATTGTCTTTTTATGTAACATAATGTTTGCGGGCAAGAAGCTCAAAGAAGAGATTTGGTTTCCATTGTCTCCAATTGAGTTTCACTCACAACACAGAACATGTCGCCTTCTTTAGAATCACTCACTCGATTGTAATATTCTCTATTTTTGCGAACTACCAACGAATGTGCAGTATACGGTATATATTGACGAGCTCGGTAGCTCAGTCGTGAATGACGCGACTTTGACACAAACGCTCATGGGTTCGATTCCCACACAAGGCAAAATTTTGTGTGCATGAACATGTCTGTTTGTCTTGGTCTGGACGCTTTAAGAGAGGTAGGGTGCAACAAAGTAGCCCGTCCGGGGAAGTACCTCCACCTCACAGAAAACCACAGCCAAATAACAACTCCCTAGAGGGTTGATGTGTTCCTGCGTGTGAGTGAGGTCACCAGTAAGCTCCCAAGGCGTTGTTGTGTAAGCAGCGGAGGAGGCATCGCGCTAGTGATACTTAATATATCGCAAGCGTTAATAGGCTACGGTACCCGCTTTACATCAGCCGTATGCTTGTATGCCTCCCGGCGTAGTATAAAAAAAAAGAAAATGTCACAGCTGACTCACAGATTTCTGCCGGCTTACGAAGGTCATGCTTTGGTAACTAGAGGCGTAATGTTCTACGACCGTATGTTTTTATGTACCGTCCATTGTGTGAATAGCCGAAATAACTTTTTGTTATAAAGCTCTAAAGTATGAGATGCCGTAGGATTCAACTTATCCGTTTAATTAATACAGCGGAAGTAAACATTCAAAAATACTTGTTTCCGGCATACAAACCTCCATAGACTATGTTACTGCTTACCATTAGGTGCTCATGATTTTGTTTGTCATCTTAGTGATATAAAAAGGTAAAAAGCGCAAGTCATAAGAAGGCATAAGAGGGGTTCCTTATCACCATACTATATTTAATATTCCATTATCTTTTTCCTAACGTCATCCTTATGGATTAGGAAACATCCATAAGAATAGGGAATATAGCATGAAATTTATTTTTCCGTTTTAAATCTCACAATTATCATATATAGAGTGAAACAAAATCATTTTTTTGTAGTTTAGTTTCCTGTAGTTTTTTTTTTGGTATAGTTATGGTGTTAAAAATCGTAAAAAAGCAAACAGTTTTTATAACAAAAAGAACTTCATAATTTAAATCATTGTCATAATTTGAACATGTTTTATTTACTATGACAGCTTCAATGAGAATGCCTGAATTGCAGAAATAAAACTAATATTTAGATGAAATCCATACATTTCTTCATAGTTTTCATAGTTGTGACGTCATCTACCGCGGTCTCTTAGTATGAAGCGTTTTCAAGTCACGTGATGAAATGCGACTTTCAAACAGCATTATCTCGCAAACTAATTATCGTAGAAAAAAATACTTTGAGATATATTCCTGTCTCAATCTCCTCTTTTAAATTCAGTCCTAAAAAAAAATTATGCATATTCCCTATTGGTAAAGATACAAAGATTGAGGATTTGGCGAAGATACTGATTTTGACATGCAGCGACGGCCGTCAGACGTCCAAAAGCTACAGGGAACACCAGGCCTTTCTTACCTTAGTCCACAGGTCATTCGAAATATTCTTGGACGAGCTGGTTTTCTCCCGATGTCTTCCACACCGCCGAGCAAAAGATAATTACAAATATTATGTACATAAATCCGAAATCACGAATTCAGTGGTACCACACCAGGATACGAACCAAAGACCAGTTGATTAATGAACTGGTTCATTATACACAAGGCTATCACGGCCCAGTATACAATGTTACATATATTTATTAATAGTTTAACATAACAAAGAACGCTGTAAAAATCCCTTAAAATTTTAACTTTATTTATATATAGTGGCTATAGTAATACACACTTTGTGATTAATTCGAGTGTCTCCCTAATACAGTTCTAGATATAGATAAGATAAAAAAAAGGTAAAAAACGTGTGCGTCTCGGGACGCCCGACAGAAGTGATAACTTAAACTAATCTACATATAATTAAAGCTGCCGTATGTGTGAGAGAAAGGGAAGCCAGACAGACTGGCGCCGTAACGCGTTACGTAACGAAGCGGTTTACCCTCCCATAAGAAATTATCACTTCAAAAATGAAAAAACTTATTTGTCATTCGATTCTCACGGGCACTTAGACACGTCTTAATTTCCTTAAATCAAATCCTATTGTATGTTAGTACTTTTTCATAGTTTTAGTTCTATTTATTTTTTCTTATTTAATCTACCAGTATACGAAAAGGGTGAAGGGAAAAAGGCCAAAGGAAACTTGCCAATACAGGTCTTTGTTTTTGAATTGTCAATATCTACGAGTATTACAATATTTTTTTGTCAGTGTATATGTACAGTGGTACAGTTAAACTCTCTAGTTACTGAATCGTCTCCAGACATCTCTGCCAGTCGGATATTCTTTAATTATATCTAAATATTCCAGCCTTCTTAGATAGATCATGATCATTTCGAGCATATTGCCAGAAAAGGACAGAACTGCTTCAGGTAATTTAAAGAATTGAATAAAATTTACAATGTAAGATCTACTAAGTCATAACAAGCTGATGTAATTCCAAGAAATACGGTAGGGTATCATTAATAAATTCTAGTACATTAGATATTGTCAATGAGAATTTTTATATATGGGAAGACATTTGGAATACAAAAATTTATATATTTGGTTTTAGTTGAATTTAATAAATAATGCAAGAACAACAGTCCTGTAACAGACGGACGGACAGACAGCGTGGCAATAGTAATAGGGTCTGTGTCTCTTTATCTGCATGAGATATATAGATATTATGTAACATCTGTATACATATGTGATGTGGCTACTGCTCGTTTGGTCTAATCTAAGTGACAGAGATATATGGAAATGACACATGTAGTAATATAAATTTAATTGTACCACTTGATTTCATTATCTGCATATAATTATAATTATTGTGATATGATTTGAGAATAGCAAACCTATATTGGCAAGTTTCTTTTGGCATTTCATCTTCGCCAATGGTCATTTGAAATGCTGATAGAAAAAGAGTAAAACTTTAAAATAATAATAAGATGTAATATTGAGAATGTAAGACGTGTCTAAGTGCTCGTGAGAGTCTAAAGGCAAATAAAGAATTTTTATCTTTATCCATTATTATCCATGAGCTAACAAGTATAATCGATAAAACTCATTATAAATTTGGCCCCTTGTAAGCGGTGAAAGTCTCTATTTGGTACTTAGCAAGTAACATAATTATTTGTCTGAAAATATTACCCACACTGATCTTGGCTTTGACACCACATATAACGATATTGACATTCAAAAATGCATTAATTTTACATAAACAAATGTACCCATTCACCGCAAACTCGTTTACCCACCAGCTGGGTATGAAAAGCTTCCGCCATTGCATCTATTCCGGGTTTGATTTTAAACTGGCCACTAAGGAATATTGACTTAATTATATCTATTTTAGAATTCGACGACATTCGTGTTAATTAACAAATTGTACATGAGTTGCGCAAAACTTGTGGCGTAACGCTTGCTGATCGCGTTAGTAATGATGACTTAAAGAGAGTCGATCTGAAAGAGTGTCAGTGTTAAGATAAGGAAAGGCATGCTCCATTGGTTCGATAGAATGCAGGATGAAAGAATGACGAAACAGATATACAATGTGATAGTAGAAAGATGTAGGAGCCGAGGAAGACCAAGACTACCCTACAATGACAAATTTGATCGTGTTTTATCAGAAGGTGATGTCAGGACCCCTAGGTACCGGCGAGCGAGCATGAAAAGAGCTATGGATATTTTTTTTCATAACTTCACGCCAAATCCCTTATGGGGTAGGCAGAGAGAACCGAGCGCCATAATACTCTTGACATCACCTTCTGATAAAACACGACCAATTTGGTCATGGTAGGTTAGTCTCGGTCTTCCTCGGCTCCTACATCCTTCCACTTTTGCATTGTATATCTGTTTCGTCATTCTTTCATCCTGAATTCTTTCTACATGTCAACCAACAACGGAGCATGCCTTTTCTTATATTAAGACCGACACTCTCTTTCAGACCAACTCTCTTTCTTACGTCTTAGCTATGAATATCAAAGAAGCATATATAGATATATACTTAGTCTGGCCATAAATACTGTTACAATTAAAAATATACAAAATATTACATTTGAATTTGGAATCTGTCATTTTTATATGATTGTTCATTGAATTTCTCATTTTGGCGCCAATACATTGTACAATATTTTGCGATATTAAAATGGAGTGGGGTGATAAAGAGAACCGAATCGCTGTGATTGCATTACACAAAGTAGGTATGAGCCAAATGCAATTTTTAAAACTCTCCATACGCTTGGAATTAGTAAAATGTTTGTGTACCGGGCTATTAATAGGTACAACGAGACCTCCTCTGTTTGTGACAGAAAAAGATCTGGCCGTCCACGTAGTGTTCGTACGAAAAAGGTGGTCAAAGCAGTAAGGGAAAGAATTCGAAGAAATCCTGTCCTAAAGCAAAATATTTTATCTCGGGAGATGAAGATAGCACCTGGAGCCATGTCGCGTATTTTAAAAGATGACTTAGGACTTGCAGCCTATAAGAGACGTGCTGGTCATTTCTTAACAAAAACAGAATAGGGTGGTAAAATCGAAACAACTACTGAAGCGGTACGCAAAGGGAGGTCACAGAAAAATTTTGTTTACGGATGAGAATTTTTTTACAATTGAGCAACATTTTAACAAACAAAATGACCGTATTCATGCTCAAAGCTCTAAGGAAGCTTCCCAATTAGTCGACAGAGTGCAACGTGGGCACTATCCGACTTCAGTGATGGTTTGATGGGGTATTAGCTATGAAGGAGTGACTGAGCCATACTTTTGTGAAAAAGGTACGAGTATCAAAACATCGGCACAAGTGTATCAAGATACCATTCTTGAGAATCCCCTTAACAACACCATGTTTAATAACCAAGAATAGTCCTTCCAGGAAGACTCGGCGCCGGGTCATATATTTCGGTCTACGCAGTCTTGGTTGGAAACGAACGTTTCGGACTTCATCAGAGCTGAAGACTGGCCGTCGTCTAGTCCCGATCTTAATCCGCTGGATTATGATTTATAGTCAGTTTTAGAGAGTACGGCTTGCTCTAAACGCCATGATAATTAGGAGCCCCTAAAACAATCCGTACGATTGGCAGTGAAGAGTTTTTCCCAAGCAAAGAGTGCATGCTTCTATTGATAACTGGCCTCAACGTTTAAAGGACTGTATAGCAGCCAATGGAGATCACTTCGAACAAGCTTTTTATATTTTAAATGGTTTTATATTTATGTATTAAACTAACACACTGTAAAAGTAATAAATGTTATTTGCAATAGAATTTTTTTTTCTTTGTTTCAGTATTTATGACAAGACTAGGTATATACATACATTGTACGTGAAAAATTCGAGCGTCTGCACCCGCTCAAATAATAGTGGTCTACAATGATATTTCGGGAAACTTTTGGAACTGGTATCGAATATCTTAGAAATTACATCATAAAGCTGTCTTCATACTTTATACCTACAGGTTGTCTACTATATGTTTTAAACTACCCACGTAACTCCGCGTCCTCCGTATTCCGATATCCCGTAGGAATCGCTTTTCCCCTTTCTGTTTTTTTCCTCAGTTTCTAATGGTCCAATCGTGATGCTGAATAGCCTTTAGCCTTCCTCAAGAATTGGGTTATCAAATGCAAAAAGAATTTTTCATATCCAACAGATAGTTGCAGAGATTAACGCGTTCAAACAAACTCTGCCGCTTCACGTATCAGTATAGGTTATTATATAACTTACCCGATTGGTACCGGCCCTATGATCCACTCGAGCTCCACGAACTCCTCGCCCCGGTACAGCCTGATCACCTGAGTGATCCAGTCCGCGAACCTCTGGCGTATCTCCTTCACCAGCGACCCTCGAACCACAGTGTATGTCACTTTGTCTGTTACCTGTTTGAAACATCATGTTTAAACCACTCTTAAGACGACGAAGAGGTCAAAACCTAGAACCTCTGCAACTTCGTAGGGACATAGGTTCGCTAAGTATATTTTACCGTCTGTACCACGGTGAGTGCTCTGAAGAACTATTTTCCCTTATTCCACCCTCTCCCTTCAGTCATAGAACCACACGTGCAGGCTTGCGAAAGTCAGGCAGTCATCTTTTCACTGTTGAGGACATTTTTCTCGTACTAAAAATTTCGGCAACTCCTATCTCTGTCGTACTATTAAAATGTGGAACGCCTTGCCTGCACATGTGTTCCCTCCTTCCTATCATGTGGGATCCTTCAAAGGAAGCGTGAAGAAGCACCTTGCTGGCCAGCGTTTTGCCAGTTGCCGCAGCGATTTGGGCTCTTCTTTTCGCTTACCAACAGGCGAAGCGGAGCCACTATGCTGAGCCAATATAAAAAAAAACCGCTCATTACTAAATATGTAATTACGTCATTTAACTTACTTTAATTGACTTAAACAGGCGTAGATCGTAGGATTTGCTGTTTTGTTATTAGTTCATATGAAATTTTAATTAATTGCCAACTCAACCACGTAAACATTAATTATCTTGCCAAATGTGACGCATTCATGACATTCTGACATGATTCCTGTACCAAAATTTACAGGCATTACTCTCAGCGATAATAAGCCGCCGTTTCTGCCTGCGAGAGAAAAGGACGGGAATGCTTATCGCTTGACTTGTAACGAAACTCAGTAAAGGCCGGCTTAGGCTTAGTTAGGCTTAGTTTATCATTTTTATGTCTTTAGTAATTTTGGTGTATGGTGTGGTGATGGAATCATCGTAGTGTTGCCCGCTGCTTTACGCCCTGCAACGCTGACAACTTGCTTGTATTTTGCCAGTCTTGTTCAGAGTGTTTGACGAGCTCGGTGGCGCATTGGTAAAACGCGCTGTTACGGTACTTTCACTTACGTGCATGAACATGTCTGTTTGTCTCGGTCTGGGTGTTTTAAGAGAGGTAGGGCGCATTAAAGCTGTCTGGGGAAGTACCTCCGCCTCACAGAAAACCCTAGCCAAATAACATCACTCTAGAGGGTTATTGTGTTCCTGCGTGTGAGTGAGGTCTCCAGTAAGCCCTTTAGGAGTTGCTGCGTTAGTAGCAGAGGTGGCATCGCGCGAGTGATACTGAGTGTATTGCACGCGTTTATCGGCTACCGTAATCGCTTTGCATCAGGTGGGCCGTATGTATTATATACCTCGCGACAGTGTATAAAAAAAAAGGGATTAAGATGCGACGATGGCCGCCGCGGCGTTGCGCTGCCTGCTGCATGCAACCTTCATGCGCAGTCTAGTGCTATTGGTTTAGGATAAATCCATTCTTCACAGCAAAGCTTTGTATGCATTGTAGGAAACCATACCAACGACCATGATAGTAAACTTACTAGTCATCACACTCACTAGCAGGAATACAACAAAGTCACACTCACTAGCAGGAACAAACACCACCAGGCAGTTGTTGTTTGGCTGCGGTTTTCTGTGAGGTGGATATACTTCCCCAGTCGAGCATCTTTGATGCCCCCTCTTGAAAACATCCAGACCAAGACAAACAGACATGTTTATGAACACAATAGTTTGTGCGGGAGTCAAACCCATGAGCGTTGTTTCTAAAGTAACCACTCCGCCAACGGCCTCGTCAGACACTCCCACTTACACTTCATCAACTATTTCTCTGTTCTTCTCTCTACGTGCTTACTCACAGGTGTAGGTTTCTCCGAGTGTGGTCTGAAGCTGTAGGCACCAGACTGCATGGCGCGCTGTGGCTGCTGGCTGTAGTAAAAGAAGTTATGACTCATCTGGATCTTGACGCCGTCAATGTGATGGATGGTTTCCAGAAGACCGGACTCCTTGTTCACTGATACCTTTATATACTGTGGAAGACCAGGTAATTAACGATATATATATTTAGAGGTATACATGCATACGGCCCATCTGATGTATAGCGGTATTAACGCTTGCAACACATTAAGCATCACTCGCCCGATGATACCCCTGCTACGAACACAACAACTCCTTAGGTGCTTACCGGAGACTGCACTCACTCGCAGAAACACAACAACACTCCAGAGAGTTGTTATTTGGCTTAAAATTAAGATGTGTCTAGGTACCCGCGAGGATCCAATAGGCAACTGAATATTTTTTATATTTTTAGACAAAACTGAAAATCCCTCACTGCAAAAAAATGAGCATTTGTTTCAGAGGTTCGAAGAAAATTTAGTGCAAACATTGTGCACATACACACGAATACACACACACACACAGGCACACCGTATATAAGGTATAAAAGTAAAGATTAAATTAAAAATTTAAAAAACACCCGACAGACCGACTAAAATAAGCTATAAAAAGTAACAAAATTTATTATCATTAATTATTATCATTAATTATTAATAATGATATACACAAAAACACTCTCGATTAAGTCCCCTTTAAAACAAAAAAAAAAACAAAATCAAAATCGGTTCATCCATTTCGAAGCTACGATGCCACAGACAGATACACAGAAACACAGATACACACGTCAAACTTATAACACCCCTCTTTTCCGTCGGGGGTTAAAAACGTCTGAATAGTACAAAGATGGCCTTGAAGCAAAATATAGTTTAAACTTAGAAAAAAAAAAGACTTTTAAGGCAGTACTGTATCTTCCCCTAAAATGGGCAATTGGTTAATGTCCGTAGGGTATTTAGCGAGCTTTGGCAAGTTCGTCGGTCGGAGTGGGAACACTAGAAACCTTAGATTTAATTTGCTTTCATCGGCTGTCCAGAGAGAAGTCCTTAGTGCCCGCGATGTTCCAATGGCGAATAAACATTTTTTGTAGTAATTTGTTTAATTTCGTAAATCACAGGTATCAACCCCGGTCATTTGATAGCCGTGCGGGTATATAAATCCAACGCGTAGACACCTCTTTGGGAAGATTGACGTAATGACATACGCCCGTCATTTCCTGCTACGGGGGTTATCAATAGATCAATGTACCCATGAATTATAGTCGGAATTATGAAATATTACCGAAAGCTTAGACATTGGAATTGGATTGACATTGAAATTAGTATCATGAGTAACCCTACTGGTCACGGAATATTGCGATTTTAATAAGATCTGGAGGGATTATTGGTACTGGGCTATTATAGAAGAGGGATGGACGCCTCCCACTATCAAATCTGATTATTTCCGGCAGGCAATTTAATTATTAATTTCTTTGCAGTCACGGGTAATAATCCCGGTCATTTGATAGGCGTGCGTGGGGATAAGGATCCAACGCGTAGAGGCCCCTTAGGAAAGACAGTATGTAATGTTGTACACCCGCCAATGAACAGGTCACGGCAGGTAATGGGACTATTGGAAATATGTCGGAAAAAAGTGAGTTGTTAAAATGAGATCTGGAGGGATTATTAGTACTGGGCTATTGCAGAAAAGGGACGGACGCCTGCCATAACTATCATATTTGATGTTACTCCTGGCAGGCGGTGGCTCGCCACTCACTGGATGGACCCCTGAAATGCCCGAGAACGTCGGCCGGGGGCAACACCAGTGTGAGTGACTCAGGAGTGTCGAGAGGTGTGCTGCGTTTTCTCCGAAGTTACTCGCGGCGTTATGCCCTTTAACACTTCCACGCCTGGAGCATATCACCTGATAAAGCAATATGCTCTATCGACTCCTCTCTGGACGGCCAATGAAGGCTACTCAGAGCTGAGAGTCCTGCGGGCCTTCTTGACTTTCCACTCCGACCGACGGAAACACGCCGGAGAAGGCCCTGTTCGACTCTCTAGAGCACTCGGGTAACCGTGGTGTCGTTACGCACCAACAGCTCGCCACAAGCTGCCCTGCGGGGTTTATTAATTAGTCAATTAGTTACTTGTTATTAATTTCATTATTATTAATACCGATGTGCTGAAAAAGGACCAAATGAAAAGCACCCGAAACTGAACAGCGATTGATGAGTGTGGAAGAAGCGAGAGAGGTAAGTTTGGATCGGTGCACCTGGCGTTCTATAGTCTCTGCCTACCACAAGACAGGAGTGATGATATATATGTATGTGATATGACAGATATATACCTCGTTGGATATTTGCGGTGATTGGTTGTGCTCCGTATCTGAGATTGGTTGTGTTTGCTTCTTCATATACGAGTTTTCCTCCTGTAAAATATAATTACACATCACTTTTGGACAGGAGCACATGGATACTGGATAGGATCTTGTAATTCGGTTCAGAGACGAGCTGTGAGAATTGTTGACGATCCTATGCTTACAGACGGTATTGAAATCTAGAGTTTAAGAAGAGAGTTTGTCTCCCTTCGTGTGTTCTGTCACGATTATGTAATGGGTTGTGTTCCGAGGAGTTGTTCGATATGATGCCGCATGCTGACGGTAATCCTTACATACTGAAACCGTAATAGTCACGTACTGTGCGGTTAGACAGAATTGTGTTGTAAATGTCTAGGCTACAGCAACTGCTTTTTTTTCATATAATTAGATTGTTAAACAAGCATACGGCCCGCATGAGATGGTAAGCGGTCACCGCAGCATATTGACGTGCGCAAATCTACGGGGATGTTACTCGCTCGCTGCCAATCTTGTGACCTAAGGCTATTTCGTCACAGTACCCAGTAATTTCTCAGCCATATCTCACCCTTCAAACCGGAACACAGCTATATAAACATAGCTGCTTCGCGGTAGAAATAGGTGAGACAGAGATACCCATGCAGACGAGACGAGTGCTAATATTCCGTAATGAATTGGGCACCTCTCTAAGTCGGGTAAAAATAAAACTTACAAGAGGATCTCTGATGGGTGTGATATAGTATGCTGAATACCCAAGGGGAGGTATGTTCTCGGCTTCGAAACAGAACTCCTGGATGGCAGTGGAACTCCTGCCAGGCATGTTGATGACTGCGGCAGGCAGCGGCACCAACTGGTATTCGACTTCCTCGTCTGGAAGGGATGGTCAGGATTTGTACAAAGTCGGCCTATTGCTGAAAAGCTTTTTAAGAGAGGTAGGGCGCATCAAAGCAGCCCGTCTGGGGAAGTACCTCCGCCTCATAGAAAACCGCAGCCAAATAACAACTCATTAGAGGGTTGTGTTCTTGCGTGTGAGTGAGGTCTCCAGTAAGCCCCTAAGGAGATGCTGTGCTAGCAGCAGAGGTGGCATCGTGATACTTAATATATTGCAAGCGTTTATAGGCTACGGTAACCGCTTTACATCAGGTGGGCCGAATGCTTGTATGGTTCCCGACGTTGTATAAAAAAAAACTTCTGAGGAGCTGCTTACATTGTTGACGCAAGAACACCTTCCAGGGAGTTGTTATTTGGCTGCGGTTTTGCGTGAGCTTATTGAAGACATACCCACTCGCAAGGACATAACTAACCTCCAGGGAGTTGTAGAACGCAGCACATGGGTTATCTTGTCGATTAAAAATTGACTGATTGAATAACATTTAGAGGGTAGTGTTCCTGCGAGTGAGTGAGAATATTCGGTATAAATATATTCCGAAATAAGTACTTGAAAAGTTGCTGTTAGTAGCAAATTCTTCATTATGATTTCGTGTGGCTAGGATGGATGGTATCTATGACAGACTGATATAGTCCTTCAAGGCAGGAGCTTTTTACAGGGTCGGCAACGCGAGAGTGACACACCTGGTGTTGTAAATGTATATAGGCTACGGTAACTGCTTACCATAAGGCAGGCCATACGCTTGTTTGTCACCTTAGTGTTATAAAAAAATATGAAAACGAAAACTCAGCACCTATTTAGTACGAAACCCTAGAAATAATGAAGATTTGCATCAAATTAAATTTTCAGGTAAAGTAACATAGACAGTAGCCTGGCTAGCGATGGATTTCCTTCTTTCGATATACACATCATTGGACGGCACTTAAAACTTTCAGACCTGGCTGTTATTGATAAATTACAGTCGTTCAAGCAAGACAATAGCCAAACTATTTGAAAACTCCGACGTCCTGTGATGCGTATAACAGCAGTGGCGCAGTGGAGGAGGGTCCAGGAGTATCACATACCAATAAATTACATGACTGCGCATGAAGTGTTGTGTTTTAGCGCCTAAATATCTCAGAGCGAGGTAACTGACCAATGGGAGGATATTTCAACCAATAAAACGATAAGTGACTTGATGTTGATCCGCGAACTAGCCAATCAGAGCCGCGCGTTCTACTTTACCCCCCGAACCGTAGCAGTGAATTTAGTTACTATACAAATTCGGTTTCATTGATCCTCTATAGGTTATTATCTTAATGTGGAGTGTGCTCTAAACTTCTTTGGTACAAAGGTTTCCCTTTATAGCCCCAAACAGTATCTTGTTGTTGGGTCATAGGGTTGTCGTTTGTAGTGGAAGTGGGTGACATCGATTTTGTTAGCATGGAGAATTATGTCAGTGGCTTACCATTAAAATCTCTGATGGAATAGTGGACAGCCACAGCCGGCAGCCTGACGTGGTGGTAGGTCTTCACGCTGAGCGGATTGTACACCAACAGTATAGTTGACTCTTGGCTTTCTAAGAACTGAAAGTTTTTTTATACTTCTAGATGTATACCACCTTGATATAAAGCAGTTGCCGATAACATGTTAAAGCTTGCATACAAGAAGTATCGACCGCGCTTTGCCACTCCTGCTGTAAGCACAATTTTTTAAAGAATTTTACTCGTGAGCCTCTAAGAACCTCACTCACTCATAAGAATACAACAATCCTGCAGAGAGTAGCTATTTTACAGCAGTTTTCTATGAGGTGTAAGTATTTCCCTAGTCGGGCTTCGTTGATGGCCCTACATCTCTAAAACACCTAGCCCAGGCGTCTTTTTTCTTTGTAGGAATTGAACCCACGTGCCTGGGCATGTGAGTTAAAGTAGCATTGCCTATCATTCCACCATCAGGCTAGTCAAAGCAAATTAAAGTAATTGAAGGCAATTCACCCTATATTTAGAGTTCAAGTTAATATTGAAAGCATGAAAGTAGGATAAACGCGGTCGAAATGCGAGCGTTGCCCAAAATTTGTGGCGTTAGGCTTGTAGACCGTATTCTCAATGATGATGTTAGAAACAGAGTTGGTCTGAAAGAAAGCGTCGGTGTTAAAATAAGAAGAGGCATGCTCCATTGGTTCGGACATGTACAAAGAATGCAGGATGAAAGAATGACGAAGCAGATATACAATGCAAAAGTAGAAGGATGTAGGAGCCGAGGAAGGCCAAGACTTACCTACCATGACCAAATTGGTCGTGTTCTATCAGAAGGTGATGTCAGGAGCCCTAGAAACCGGCAAACGTGCATGAGAAGAGCAATGAATGTTAAAGAAGCGAGTGAGATATGTAAGGATCGAGTCACGTGGCGCTCGGTTCTCTCTGCCTACCCCGTAAGGGATTTGGCTTGAACTTATAGATAGAAGTTAATATTGCTTGATCGTGGTGTCGATTACAAAACAAGGCTATGTTGAAAATGATGTAAGATACAAAATCATTTATTAATTATGTAGAAGTGAGTCGAATGGGGCAGTATAAGGGACAGGCCCGTAATTAGACACTTTTTACTGATTTTTTTAATACTGACTAGATAATTGCCACAACACAAGTTTATCCGCTGAGAAGTTTGAAAATAGTACATCTCTTAAATCATTGTTTTCATTTTTATTCATCGGGAAGACTTGTTATTTTTCGATGTTAATTAAAGGCTGGTAGGTGACCACAGCTAAATTGGCCGTGTTTTATCAGAAGGTGACGTCACGAGCCCTAGGAACTGGCGTCCGTGCACGAAAAGAGCTATGCATGAAGTAAAAGCTCTTAGTTCATTCTGCATATCTCTCAAGGGGCTCGGCGTGAACATGGGAGACCCTAAAAGGAGAGTCATTCGTTTTATTCTACCACCTACTAACATACGCGTAGGGCAGACTTATGACTTATTTAGACCACCAAGGTGGCAAACAAGCATACGGTCTGCCTGATGGTAAACAGTGACCGTAGCCTATGGACATTTGCAACACCAGGGGCGTCACTCATGCGTTGCCGACCCTCTAAAAATCTCTTCGCGCCTTTCTTGTAGAGCCCCATACTGTAGTCCCTTTTGACTTTTGACTTTTGACTGCATTCAGGCGGATGAATTTGAGGATTAATCGCGACTGAACCTACCGAGTAGAGGCCCTGTGGCCATCAGTGTCCCTGGCAGCGCACCGCCAAATACGTACAGCAAGTGAATGATTACTTTTATCATTTGCACGCAGTGTCAATACGTTAGCAGTACAAATATTCTACTAAAATTTCGTATACAGAAGCGCTTTTTTTATACAACTAGATTGGCAAACAAGCGTGCGGCCTCCATTACATGGTATCGCAGCCTATAGACGCTCGCAACACCACGGGGATGTGACTGGCGCGCTGCCAATCATGTGACCTAAGGCTGTTTTGTCACAGTACCCAGTAATTTCTCTACCATATCTCAACGTTCAAACCGGAACACAGCTATATAAATATAGCTTGGCGGTAGAAACAGGTGAGACGGAGGTGCCCACGCAGACGACATTTGTACAAAGTCTCCCTCTGGTAAACAACTGCACTGCACGTGTGCGTGGCCTGTGATTGAACTTACGTCAGGCATGTTGCTTTTCAGTCATGCACTTTCAGAGACAGCATTAATAAAAAGTTGTTGGTTGTGAGCGTATTTCATGAAAATAAACAAATGAGGAAAGTTTATTTTAATAAAAATGGTGTGTATAAAGACGATTGTGACGACTGTCTATATACGTTTTCCCATACATTTTGTGGTTGTAAATGACCGCCCGGTAATCAACAGGTTAAGAGAGAGAGTCAGAAACTGCTGGTGCCAGACAGGGCTGCTGTTTCTTAACAGAAAAAACACAATAGAAGTTTCAAGTAGTGACAAGGAAGCATTTATGATAATGTTATAAGTGTGCATAGAATTTCGCATATACGAACAAGAAAATATTATTGGAAGCTATTTATAATATAAATTGAAAATTTTATATATGCCAAAAGTAATGAAAGCCTGTGGATAAGTTCATGTTATTAGTGTTTTTGTCTCTTAGTAGCTTAGACTGTTTAACAAACTAGACACTTATTAACATCTCGTAATCTTAGACGATTCATATTGAACTTCTTTCTCATTTCTCTTCCATAATATCTCCCACAATACCTTTAACTCCCTTCATCACAAACCGCAGCCAAAATCAACTGCGTGAACGGTTGTGTTCCGGCGAGCTGGTGCCGTTACCAGTAAGCTCCTGAGGGGTGGCGTCAGTCGACCAATACTTCCTGTGTTGCAAGTGTTCGTATGCTATGGTAAACACTTTATATTACAACTTTACAACAATATTTAAAAAAAGAAAACATAAAATTCGCTTCACAACAGTTGCTGAGGATCTGCGTTAGAAAAACTGCCAATAAACTTTTTTTTTATACTACGTCGGGTGGCATACAAGCATACGTCCCACCAGATTTATAGCGGGTACCGTAGCCTATAAACGCTTGCGATATATTAAGTACCACTCGCGCTATGCCTCCTCTGCTGCTTACACAGCAACTCCTTGGGAGCTTACTGGTGACCTCACTCACACGCAGGAATACAACAACCCTGTAGAAGTTGTAATTTGGCTCCCATTTTCTGTGATGTGGAGGTACTTCCACAAACGGGCTGCTTTGATGCGCCCTACCTCTCTTAAAAACTTCTTCGAAACTACCATCAGTGCTATGCTTATATCAGAATAATTTATCAGAATACGATTATATTGCAGCAGGATCGCCTAACGGAATGTCAAAGTGTGCGTATTTTGACACACGTCGTGCAGCAGTGTAGTTGCAGTTTTAGAATTTGCCTGTACATTACCTTGCACTGGCTCATGTTGAGCTGGTGACATAGAACAAACTGGGGATTGTTCTTCGAGCGCCTGTTTCCTCCCCAAGTAGGCGTCAGGTAGCTGTAAAAAAATAGAAACTTGTGGCAGTAGAGTGATATGCTGGTATATAGGATATTTTTTTATAAAACGTCGGGATACAGCCCGTCTTATCCAAAGTGGTTACCGTATCCTATGAACTC
Organism: Pyralis farinalis; assembly: GCA_947507595.1. Classification (NCBI taxonomy): domain Eukaryota; kingdom Metazoa; phylum Arthropoda; class Insecta; order Lepidoptera; family Pyralidae; genus Pyralis; species Pyralis farinalis. The sequence continues at coordinate 10,018,421 of OX382263.1, forward strand.
TTGCATTAAGTATGATACCACGGCTAACACAGCCACCCCTCAGTAGCCTACTGGTAACCTCGATCACTTGCAAGAACAGAACTACCCTCCAAGGAGTTGTTATTTGATTGCGGTTTCCTGTGAGGTGGAGGTACTTAGGATGGACTACTTTCTTGCACCATGGTTCATGTTGAGAGATATACCTTGCCAGAATAAACAGGTATCGGTTTATCTATCTATCTATCTATAAATTCACGCCAAATCCCTTGCGGGGTAGGCAGAGAGAACCGAGCGCCACGTGACTCGATCCTTACATATCTCACTTGCTTCTTTAACATTCATTGCTCTTCTCATGCACGCTCGCCGGTTTCCAGGGCTCCTGATATCACCTTCTGATAGAACACGACCAATTTGGTCATGGTAGGTAAGTCTTGGCCTTCCCCGGCTCCTACATCCTTCCACTTTTGCATTGTATATCTGCTTCGTCATTCTTTCATCTTGCATTCTTACTACATGTCCGAACCATCGGAGCATGCCTCTTCTTATTTTAACACTGACGTTCTATCGAAGGTATCGGTTTAAATTACCTTTTTTACCTTACTTTTTAACATGGTATGAAAAGGAAGTGACATAATTGTTTTTCTTTATACAACGTCGGAAGACATACAAACATACGCCCACCAGATGTAAAGTAGTTACCGTAGCCTATAAACGCTTGCAATACATTAAGTGTCACTCGATGCCACCTCTGCTGCTAACACAGCAACTCCTTAGGAGCTTACTACACACACTTGCAGAGTTATTTCTCTACGGTTTTCTATGAAGTGGAGATTCCCCAGACGGGCAGCCTTTATGCGTCCTAACACTCTTAAAAACACCAAGAGCAAACAGACATGTTTGATGTACACAAATGTTTGTGCTGTGTGGGAATCGAACCCACGAGCGTTGGTGTCAAAGTAGCGTTACCACCCAAATTTAACTTGAGTGTTACCTTATCAAATTGGCGACCTTCTTAGAACTGATGTCGATTGCTTCGCTAAGTGTCTTAATGAAGTCATTGTTTACATGCTGTTGACTCGTACCTGAAAGAACGATGGAAGAAAACCTTTTGAAATGAAAGCTTCTTTAGCATCCTCGTGATTTGATTTGATGAAACGAAAAAGCGACAGTACAATGTGACAACAACATACATCTATAGGATTAAACGTGCGAGAGAATGAGCCGAGCGTTGTACGCGTATTAGTAGCGTAGCACGTGTGTGTGCACGCCTGCGTATTACAAAGCTTGGGATAAGGCGTCATGACAACCGTGGTGTAAGTGGTACACGTGTATTGTTTATATAAATGTTTCATTGTTTTAATAAAAACATTTTCAAGTACGTCGAAATTGAATGCCGAAATTATTGTCGTGATTATGAAGCTCACATTTTTGAAGACTTCACTTGTATCGCGTATTTTTGATACAACGTCGGGAACTCATGCTAGCGTACGACCCACCTGATTTAAAATGGTTACCGTAATTACTTACAATACAAGGACTATCTAGCACGTGAGCTACCATAGCAACTATGGCACCTTATTGGCGGGTGTATTCAGACGATATAGTCAGGCTGTGGCGCCTCACGCCCGCCTCTCCTTTCCGGTGACGTAGTAACGGACCACAAGGGCCAACTACATGGCCAGGTTAAAAAAAAAAGACGATATAGTGTAGGGTAAAAAACGCTCGGGGATACGTCCTGTCGCCTGTACGCCGTTGTCCCCGTAATCTGTGTCCCTTTCACAGGGACAACAGTACCTACGTCATGCAATTTCTTTACCGTTGTTTACCTTGGGTACATACATGCAACGGGGACAACGGACAGCGTGTTATAAGTTTACTGGGTACTTAATTAGGAAAAATACGCAATTTCATTACTACCTATATGATTATACACTATACACTTTTAAAGAAATAAATTCTGTACATTATGACAAAATCGTAAATTAGTTTGTGCCGCAATCACGTGCAAATCTGATGGACAGACATATTGACAAAATTTGGTAGGGAAAGAGTTTATACCCGTAAGCTACATATAGTGTAACTTTTATCCTGCAGTATCCACGGGAAATAAAACTTACGCGGGCGGAAAGCTAGTTTATAAACACTTATATTATAAATTAGCCATTGTTTACATTTTAGGTAATTTCATGTGTTTATAGGCTACGGTAATTGCTTTACATCAGGTGGACCGTATGCTTGTATGCCTCCCGACGTTGTATAAAAAAAATCCCATTGTCCCCTTTAACGGGAACGTGGCCTACGGAGACAACGGGAATACAGGGGGGAGGGAGGATACAGCAGTTAAGTACGTCCATGTGTAACTGTTTTACATAGCGGTATGCTTGTATGTCTCACGACGTTGTATGAAGAGGTAACCTCACTTGTCTGGAGGTTTATACTTTGTTATACAGTGATTATACAACAACCCTCTAGGAGTTTGGCTGTGGTTTGCTGAGCTAATTTCCCGGTCGGTCTGCTTATATGATCTTTTAAAATTGTTCATTACCAGTGATGGCGTCGTGATGGAGCACCAGGCTAACAGCGTGTCTGAGGAGATGCAGCTCGTACGAGTCGCCCGTACGAGATATCACTGTAAGTTGTTTCACCACCTGTGAATAATATATTTGTATAGCTTTTATGATATCCAAGTCATCTGTTTATCTATAACTTCTCGTCTCTTTTTTCTTATACACTACATCGGGAGGCATACAAGGATACGGCCTACCTGATGTAAAGCGGGTACCGTAGCCTATTAACGCTTGAGATATATTAAGTATCACTCGCGCGATGCCTCCTCTGCTACTAACACAGCAACTCCTTGGGAGCTTACTGGTGACCTCGCTAGGGAGTTGCTATTTGGCTGCGGTTTTCTGTGAGGTGGAGGTACTTCCCCAGACGGGCTGCTTTGATGCGCCCTACCTCTCTTAAAAACACTCAGGTCAAAACAAACAGACACGTTCGTACACACAAATGTTTGTCCTATATGGGAATTGAACCCACGAACGTCGGTGTCAAAGTAATGTAACAGCGCGTTTCGCTACTGCTCCACCGAGCTCGTCAACCTACCCCATGACCTCTCGTCCCACCATACCAATTAAAAGCGGTTCCCTGTCAGCTTTTCTGCTACCCGCGCCACTTTAATACTTCACTTCCCCATATGCGCATTCCTATTATTTTTATATAGTATCAGGAGGCAAAGAATGCGATCCGCCTGATGTAAAGTGGTTACCGTAGTCTATGAACGATGCCACGGTCGTGCTTCACAACAGCTTCTAGGTAATCTCAATCACTCTCAGGAATACCACAACTTCTAATTGTAATTTATTCTTTTTCTTATTTTTTTAATATATACTACATCGAAATGCATATAAGCTTACAATTCACCTGATGTGAAGCGGTCACCATAGCATATGAACGTTTACAATACATTAAATATCACTCGCGCGATGCCACCTCTGCTGCTAACACTGTTACTCTTTAGAAGCTTATTGATGATCTCACGTACAATCAGGAATACAACAACCTTTCAGATAGTTGTTACTTGGTTGTGGTTTTCTGTGAGATGGAGGTACTTCTCTAAACGAGGTGCTTTGACGCGCCCTACCTCCTCTAAAAACATTGAAACCAATACAAACAGACATGTTCACACACAATGTTTGCTCTGTGTGGGAATCGAATACACGACCGTTGATGTTAAAGTAGCGTTACTAACCACTGAGCGACCGACCTCGTCAGTATAATTCTTTACAATTACAATTGTCGGACAAATTACACAGCGCCCCCTAGCCCCAAAGTAAACGAAGCTTGTGTTATGGGTACTAGACAACGAAAAAACATACGTAAATTCATATTTTTTTTATAAATACGTACTTTTTTTCTTCCGAGAAGTCTCAAGCTGTGGAATGAGCTCCCAGCCGAAGTTTTTCCAAAGGACTACAGCATGGTATTCTTCAAGAAATGCGTGAAGAGATTTTTAGAGCGTCGGCAACGCATAAGTGACGCCCCTGGTGTTGCAAATGTCCATAGGCTACGGTGACTGTTTACCATCAGGCAGGCCGTATGCTTGATTTCCACCTTAGTGATATAAAAAAAACTTATGATACATAGAAAACATCTAGACCAAGACAAACTCATGTTGATGTACACAAATGTTTGTCCTGTGTGGGAATCGAACCCACGAGCGTTGGTGTCAAAGTGGTGTTACTAATCACTGCGCCACCGACCTCATAATCCAAATTTAAGAACAAATAGGGTATTGTAATTTGGCTGCGGTCTTCTGTGAGGTGGAAGCACTTCCCTAGTAAACAATAAAAACTGGTACCTGCAAGAACACATGGGCTTTCCTCGCCAGATATTTCATACTAGGTCTGGAGGTGTAGAAACCAGTCCAGTAGGTGGATGCGTCACTGCCATACGGCAAGTGATCTTTCTGTAACGTAAACGCATGCTCTTATCAGAAAGAAATTTTTGAAGTAAAAACTGTTTGTAGCATCTTTGTGATTTGAAACTCGATGAAACGAAAAAGCGACAGTAAGAAGAGACAAGCACATACATCTATAGGATTTAATGTGCGAGAGAATGTGATAGAAAATTATTATAGTGTTTATGACAGGATCCAATCGAATATGTTGGGAAGTCACCGTAAAATGTCCGTGAGAAATAAGCGAACCATATCCAAGGTTAGCATAAGGACGGTGATGACATACGCATCACCACCAAACCTTCCAAAACCTCTTCTGCCGAAGAGCTCCTAACGCGCCTTGGTACGTCCGCAATACGGAGTTACACCGAGATTTAGCGCTTCCTTCTATCCAACAATACCTACATACTGATTCTTTGAATCGTCAGAAACCCATCCTAATCCTTTTATCCAAGCGGCAGCGGCATACGACCCGCCCCGGTCTCCTCTCTCCCGATACCAAGTACGTAGGCCGCGAAGTGTCCTAGATCCTCCAAATAAGATTTCGAGATTTGGGACCGCTTTGCAGCGGTCGAAGCCTCCTTAGAACAAGAGTCCTCCAACTGAGCATCCCGCGGTCGCTCTTAAAAGTTAGTTTTGTACCTATGGCGGCGGTCTCCTAAAGACACGCCGTCTTTTTTTAAGTGTATGCTCTGTAACTGAGTGACGCTTGCATCGCCCCGCTTACCCTGGGGTGACCACCTCCGATGAAGCCTTTAAAGCCTTTCCGGGTAAAGGCAGTTCCTAGGAGGTGTTTAGTCAGTAGGAGTCTGACATAACTCGTTCAGCCGTCCGAAAGGGTACTTATGAGAGTTCACCGCCTGCCTTCTAAAGGGTCCCGTAGAGATTTAAGTCTAACAGAAAAAATTGTATTGTTGCCCTATCACGGTACTCCGGACCACTTGTACAGTTCGTTATTTAGCTTAATCACTAGTGAATTTAATACAGTCTTTACTCCAAAACAACTGTCTGTAAGTGACCGTATGACATTCAGTGATTGGGCAACTCCTGGTATTTACAAAAGTCGGAATAAATTGTAAGAACTTTATGAAGAAAGGACCTGTAATCACAATCCGACTTTTCAAGAACTTATAAAAATTTATGCTAAAATATTTAAACGAGCCTGTTCCAATGCTAAGTATATATATTTAAGAAATAAAATTAATGATTTAACAAATATTATTAAATCTGTTTGGGATATGATAAATAATGAGACGGGTATAGCGAAAGTACGTAGTCGAGACTTTCGGTTAAAGATAAATGATATAGATATCAAAAATGATGTAGAAATTGCGACTGAGTTTGATAAATATTTTTCTAACATTCCTCTTATTACTACGAGAATTCTTATGCCTTCTACTATATCTGCTGAACTGGTTCTCAAACAGAGTGTGGTAGAATGCGACACAATATTTGAATTTTCAGCTGTAAGCCCGAAAGATGTTTTGAACGCTTTCAAATCAATAAATATGAAAAACACTAAAGATCTGTGGGGTCTATCTGTCAAAACCATTTCTTCTATTATTATTTCAATCGCTCCACATTTAGCTACAATTTTCAATTGTTGTGTGGCATCTGGTGTATTTCCTGACTTGATGAAACATAGTAAAATCATTCCATTATTTAAATCTGGTGATAGTTCGGACCCTTCGAATTTTCGACCTGTTTCCATACTGCCCATTCTCAGTAAAATTTTTGAAAAACTAATGCTCCAGTAAACCAGTTGCTCAGACATTTCAATACACATAATTTGCTTCATAGGAGACATTTCGGATTTACGAGAGGTTGTTCAACTATAGACGCAGGGATTCATTTGCTTAAAAGTATATTCGCGGCATGGGAGGGTTCGCAAGATGCCTTGGGAATTTTCTGTGATCTGTCTAAAGCATTTGACTGCGTGCACCATGACACTCTTGTCAGAAAATTACACCACTACGGTATCAGGAACAAGGCTCTCGAACTTCTGTCTTCTTATCTGGGCAATAGGATACAGAAGGTCGATGTTAATGGTAAAAGATCTTCGGGGTCCCCTGTAGTTATGGGAGTCCCACAGGGGTGAATTCTAGTTCCATTCTTATTTTTAATACATATAAATGACTTACCTTATTATGTAAGGGATAAACATGATGATGAGATTGTATTGTTTGCGGATGATACCTCTTTGACATTCAAAATTAATAGACGGTTAGATAATTATGACGAAGTTAACGATGCTCTCTCTAAAGTTATTCATTGGTTTAGTGTTAATAATCTGCTTTTAAATGATAAATAGACTAAAGTAATTAAGTTCTCAACATCTAATGTAAGACAGGTGGCTACCAATGTACATGTTAATGGAACTAATTTAGCCCCTGTGGAGACAACTGTGTTCTTGGGTATAACAATTGACTCCAAACTACAATGGGGCCCACAAATTGAAAAATTATCAGGAAAACTAAGTTCTGCAGCCTATGCAGTGAAAACTATTAGACGGCTCACTGATGTTGATACGGCTAGAATAGTTTATTTCAGCTACTTTCATAGTGTTATGTCATATGGAATTCTTCTTTGGGGTAACTCTGCGGACATTAACACCATCTTTTTATTGCAAAAGAGAGCCATAAGAGCTATCTACAAACTTGGTCCCCAGAGAAAAATTCCAAAGAAATAAATATTTTAACAGTCGCATCACAATATAGCTATGAAAATCTTTTGTATGTCCATAAAAACATAGACTCATTTTGTAAAAAGAGTGATACTCATAGCATAAATACTAGATATAAGCATAATCTTGTGTTACATGCAAGCCGTCTCCACAAAATAAGTAATTCTTTTATGGGGCAATGTATACGGTTCTATAACAAACTTACCAGCAATATAAGAGAATTGTCAATAAACAAATTTAAAACTAGTATTGAAGCCAAATTGTGTAGCAGGGCATATTATATAGTATCTGACTATATTAATGATAAAAATGCCTGGGAGTGAGTCACTCCAATTATAATGTAATTAATAAAATATGTAAATTTGTTTGGATACCAAAAGAGGGATGCCTGAGTTTTTTGGCAGTATTTTTATCAGTGCTCACCTAGTCATAAACTGCACGGTAGGGAAAAAAATTGTGACGATTCCAAACAAATGTAGCCATTTTTACGGAATAAAAAGATTTTGACTTTGACTTTGAGAGTGCCTCCCTCAGAAGAATGACTAACACACGCACGGGGAGGGTTAGTCCTTCTTTTGTGAGACGTCGTATTACGTCAGGCGTAAAAAACAAAAATGCACGTGTGTTAGTATGTGTGTGTGGACGCCTGCGTATTACGAAACTTGGGATAAGGCGTCATAACAGCCGTGGTGTATTGTACACGTGTATTGTTTATATAAATATTTCATTATTTTAATAAAAACGTTTTTCAAGTATACCGAAAACGAATGCAGAATATTGTCGTGATTATAAAAGAAAACAAGACTGAAAAGGCCACAAATAGTTCAACGAAACGTGTTCGTTCTTTTTTCAAATCATCAATTGATCCTATCCTATACCAGGGATTCCCAAACTATTTTGGTGAAGAGACATCTTTTCCAAAACGAACTGATACTTCAGACCCCCCCATAGCCAAATTACTTTAAAAATACTTGAGATAGGATTTTTAAAGTACTATAATGATAATTCCTACTAAAATAAAAGATAGGAGTTGCCGAACTTTTGAATCGATGACATCGCAAGCCTGCACGTGTGGTTCTATGACGGAAGGGAGAGGGTAGGATAAGGGAAAGCAGTTATTCAGAGCACTCGCCATGGTAGCTGAGCTGGATATAAAAGAGTTCTTACTTTTTCAGTGTAAATAGCCTTGTCTCTTCTTCCATACAAATATACCGCCTTCAGGTAGCAAGATGGCGACGAGTAGAAAATATTGATGTCAGATAAATTGGCTGGGTGGGAATTGACATGGCTGAAAAAGAAAACACAAGATTTTATTAAACGTCATTAGTGCAAATATACGGTTCGCCTGATGTATAGCGGTTACCGTTAGCTTATGAACACTTCTAATTGAAAATTATTTATTGTAATAATGAGATGTTTACAACTATTTTATTTATTGATTCGATTTTTTTTTTTTTTTTTAGACTATGACGGATACCAAACAAGGATACGGTCCGCCCGATGTAAAGTAGTTACCGTAGCCTATGAACGCTAGCACCAAAAAGGATGTCACTAGCGCGTTACCACCCCCCTGTCAACACAGCAACTCCTCATCTTCTGGTGATCTCACTTATTTGGCTGCCGTCGTCTGTGAGGTGGAGGTACTTACCCAGACGGGCTGACGTCGTGCCCTACCTCTCTTTCGTCAGAGCCTCATCTGTTGACTCTTTGGCTCTTTATTAGAAAATTAGGTTTTTTAGCATTGCAGGATGAAAGAATGACGAAGCAGAAATACAACGCAAAAGTGGAAGGATGTAGGAGCCGAGGAAGGCCAAGACTTACCTACCATGACCAAATTGGTTGTGTTCTATCAGAAGGTGATGTCAGGAACATTAGAAACCGGCGAGCGTTCAAGAGAAGAGCAATGAATGTTATTGAAGCGAGTGAGTGTATAAGGACCGAGTTATGTGGCGTTCGGTTCTCTCTGCCTTGATCTTTTGATTATGGGTGAAGTTATAGGTGACGAGCTTGATGGCGCAGTGATATAACGCGCATTACTTTGAAACTAACGTTCGTCGGTTCGATTCCCACACAGGACAATAATTCGTGTGCATTAACATGTCTGTTTGTCTTTGTCTGGGTGTTATTAAAATAGGTAGGGCGTATCAAAGCAGCCCGTCTGGCGAAGTATCTCCACCTCATAGAAAACCGCAGCCAAATAACAACTCTCTGGAGTGTGGTTGTGATCGTGCGAATGAGTGAGGTTATCAGTAAGCACGCAGCAGCAGATGTGGCATCGCTTCAGTGACACTTAATGTGTTACAAGCGTTCGTTGGTTCTTGCTTGAATGCCTCCCTACGTTGTATAAAAAAGATCATGTTGGTATAGAAATGTGGATAAGAGGGAGTACAGCTACTCATTAAAGGTATATGCAGCAAACTGCATTTGCATCGATACTGCCGGCCGACTATGCACTCCGCTTGCAGTCTTTTAGCTACACGAGTAGTTGGACTGCAAGCTAATTATACATTATTGTTGTAGTTCTAATACAGTAGAACCAACTGCAAGACGATTTCGAGTGATCTGAGCAGTTGGCTAGCAGTTTCAGTGCAGTTTTATCAACTGCACGAAAGCAGCATCCGAAACTGCAAATTTACAGACTGCGCATTTCAAATGCAGCCCGTCTATATATATATATGGTCTATATATGGATTATTTTCAAAATCTCAGATATATATATATATATCTGAGATTTTGAAAATAATCCTTTTAAAATCACGTAATCTTAGATATATACATATATCTAAGATTACGTGTATCTCAAGTTATAATATTGTTCCCATACAATGCTAAATCAATTTTACCTTTCCGTTTTAGAGAAGTTACATTACAGATTTTCGAAGTAAATTAAGTTTTAAAATTTAATAAAATACATGTGTTTTATATTCAGACGAAAGCATGATATTAAAAATGTTTCGGAAATTAGAACGTTACTTTGATACCAACGCTCGTGGGACATACCTGTTTGTCTCGGTATGTGTGTTTTTAAGAGAAGTAGGGAGCATCAAAGCAGCCCATCTAGGGACGTACCTTCCACTTCACAGAAAACCGCAGCTAAATAACTCCCTGGGGGTTTGTTGTGTTCCTATGTGTGAGTGAGGTCACCAGCAAGCTCCTAAGGAGCTGCTGTGTTAGCAGCAGAGGAGGCATCGTGCAAGATACTTAATTTGTTATAAGCGTATGTATGCCTTCCGACGTTGTATACAAAAAATATCTTACTTGATCAGTTTGTCTGTTCCTAATTTATTTTTAAAACTGCTACCTGGCCGATGGATTTTGTAATTGTGATGTAGATAGACATTAAGAGAGGTAGGGCGCATAAAAGCAGCCCGTCTGGGGAAGTACCTCTACCTCACAGAAAACCGCCGCCAAATAACTCCCTAGAGGGTTGTTGTGTTCCTCCGTGTCAGTGAGGTCACCAGTAAGCTGCTGTGTTAGCAACAGAGGAGGCATCGTGCAAGATACTTATTTTGTTGTAAGCATATGTATGCCTTCCAACGTTGTATAAAAAAAATATGTTACTTGATCAGTTTGTCCATGTTCATGAACCAATTTGCCGCACTCTGGTAGGTGAAGTCCCCGCCCATGGTCACCAGTATATTGTCATGGTCGTAGTATTTGGCTTGTCTCTCGATTTGGGCTATAAAGTCGTTCACCTGAAAATAGGTCCTTTCATTGATATACACGCGGTGCACCTAATTAACAAACGAGGTTTTGGAGAAAGAGTACGTAGAGGCACATCAAAGCAGCCCGAATAGGGTAGTATCTTTCTTCCGCAGAAATCCGTGGTCAAATGACGCGGTCCAAAAACGACTCACTGGAGCGACGTTTTGTTCCTGCGAGGGATTTACCAGTTCCTGAGGAATTGCTATGTTAGCAGGAGGGATAGCAGTCCGCAAACAATATTCGCTCTGTTATAAGCATTTAAAGCACAGTAAGCACTTTGTATCAGGTGGGCCGTATACTTGTGTACTCATTAAAGGTATATATACGTCGTATGATAAAGTTTGGTTTTTCAATATTTACGCTGAATCAAAAATATTTCCGTTATAACAACTAAGCTTAGTCTTGACTCATGATATAAGCAACAATTGTTTAAAATTTCAGTCAAATCCGCTCAATACTCTTGCAGATAACAGACTGACAGACAGTCAGACGAATAAACCAGTTGAGAATGCGCAAGCTTGCATTGCCAGAGGAAAACCTGGCTCGTTAATTATATAACAATTCAATTTTTTTTTATTTCGTCGGCCATTTTGACCATGTTCCTTAAGAGATAGGAACGGTGTTCCTGAACATTCCTATTCCTTTTTTATGCTGAATCCGAATCTGAAGTCAAAATTCGAATATTCGAAACAAAGCGGTGTGTCGCTGCACGCACACAGAGACCCACACAGACAAACATATAGATTTCATATAGGAACGATGTTGCTGAAAATAACTGTTTCGACATCTGAATCGATAGAAGATATCATCTGCGTCGTTACGTTGGTACGAATGGTTACATTTTACGTTCTTTGTAGTGTACTTCTCGCGATCTTGTGGAGAATTGATGGATTAATTATATTTTTCTACTGTTCTTACTGTTGCAGCAGCTGCTCTTACTGTCTTACTCACTCGTCTGTCAGCATTGTAGACTTTGTTATCAGGATCATCAACAATTGGCTCATCGTTACATAAAAAATCGAAACAGAATCCATCCGGAGCGTTGTATAAATTGAACGCCGTGTGAGTCATAACATCAGACATTTTCCCTGAAAATAAAGTATGTTATTTCAAATTAAATATACAAAAAAAAAGCTGTGAGATTGTCATGCATTGTAAGTGAAACCACTCAGATGCTAGAAATATTTATCACACACACGGAGAGTGTAGAAAACTAACAAACTGTTTCTTTTCAACTGCCGGTTGAAGTCGGAGGATGAGAAGTCTTTTACTTTTCATATGATCCAGTGCAATGGCGAAGTCTTTTGATAAAGTGAATTACGCCATTCACTGCTATAAATTATCTATTAACATAATACATGGATTTTTTCAATGGTGGTTTAAATCTAACCTCTCTAAGAGTAATCAAAATACTGTGGTTAAGGGATATTTATTCGGTGCTGAACTCGTGACCTTCTGGTATTTCATAGGGGTCATATTTGGGTCCTTTGAATTAAGTTTTAGGCTTTGGATGAATTTCATACCGTAGTTATAGATATTGATAGCTACTTGAATGAATTGCGCAAGTGGGGTTCCTAAAATCTGACGCACCTTAATACAATGTATGCTATATGTTTTGTTATTCGTTTCACTCGGAAAGTACAACAGTCTTTACAGAAGACGGCAGCCAAGTTATTAAGCCAAGTATTCTGGTAGAGTTTTTGTGTTTCTGCGAGTAATTCATCTATTCTATAATTTCACACCAAATCCCTTGCGGAGTAGGCAGGGAGAACCGAGCGTCACATGACGCGACCCTTGCAAACCTCACTCGCTTTAACATTTATTGCTCTTCTTATGCACGCTCGCCGGTTTCTAAGGCTCCTGATGTCAGCTTCTGATAAAACATGATCAATTTGTTTATGGTAGGTAAGTCTTGGCCTTCCTCCGCTCCTATATCCTTCTACTTTCGCGTTGTATATCTGTATCGTAATTTATTCTTGTAGCATAATTCATCTATTAATTTATTCATATTTACATTATATTAGTAACATCACTGCTGTGCTGTAGGGAATGGACAGATATGTGACAATCAACCTTACGTGATTTATAAGAGACGGACGATATCTTCTATCTCTCTATCTTCCTAGCGTTATCCCGTTTCCTAATCCATTAGGATCGGCGGGGTCCGCTATCTAAGACTAAGGATTTTCGCGAAAATACTGATTTTTTACATGGAGCGACTGTCATCAGATCTCCACAACCCGCAGGGAAAACCACTTAGATTAAGTCATATGCCTTTCGAAATATAAATTTCATAGGCGTTTACGTTTCCTTAAGATGTTTCATCAAGATTTTTCACCGTCGAACAAGTGATAATTACAAATATGTGCATAAACTCGAAAACACGAATATAGTGGTACATGGCAGGATTCGTTCCTTACTCACTGGTCTATCACTGCTACCAAGACGAACCTGTATATTACATTATTAAATATCACGTTTATTATTTTATGTTATTTTTATTTAATTATTATGACATTTGTATTTATAATCATTTATAAAATTACAAGAAACGAAAAATAAAAACAATTCTAAAGTCATACATTATTGTAAATATTTATCTTCAAGATATTCTTCTACTGTATAATATATTTGTCGTAGCGGTCATGAGTACGGGACGTCAGTTGACAGCGAAACGCAAGTGACTAGCGCGCACTACAGAGTCTACCCCTCCACTTCGTGGACGGGCGACTGTAGAATGGAGAGTTCTTTTCTGTCTTTTGGTCGTCGAGTGAAGTACACATGAGTAGAACCTGTATTACGTTTCGTTGTGAATATTAATTAAGCAAGACGTGATTATTATATCGAGTGAAATTGCCCATGCCCATGGAGATGTCGGTAGACGGACGTAATCACCAAACTTCGGTCCCCTGCGTCGACTGATAGATAAGATAAAACAAATCTTGAAGAGCCCCATGCTGTGTCCCTTGGCAAAACCTCGGCTGGCAGTTTCTCTGGAACAGTACAGTGCACGACCATAGCGGTTCCAGTGCATGAGGGTAAACTCCCTGCAGTCGGCGAGCGGGGCGGTTATCAAAAGAAGCTGTTGGCATCATATCGAACTATTCATCAGAACACAACCCGTTGTACAATCGGTAGAACACGCAAAGGGAGGCAAAGCTTTTCCTTAAACTTAAGAGCTCAATACCGTGTGTAAGCTTAGCATCATCGACAACTCTCATAGCTCGTCTCTGAATCAAATCATACGTCCCGGCTGCTATCCTGGTGCTCCCGCCCAAAGGTGACTACAGTTCTCCATGTGCGGTCTGACTTGAGACTTATATAACAAGTCATTGCCTCGACCCGAGCTAAAGTACTGCTTTGCTCTATTAAGAGGGAGTATAAATTTGGAGCGTTTTTGTGGAATTGGTCTTAAATTCAGCATTGCTATTAAAAACAAAATTAGGGCGCCACTTAGCTTTATACACCCTCTTAAGCACACCAAGTTTCTTGGATGCCAGATTGACCTTCTCCTCCAGGTGACTTCTCGGTATTGGACATCACTGGAGATTTCAACACCGAGCAATCCAATGCTTTTGGTTATTATTCTCTGACAGCGCTATTGTAGGACGAATACGGCTTGTACATCGATAGAGTTGTCCCAGAGTGTAATGCCGTATCTAATCCAGGCCTCGTCATGGTTATGGTATGCAGCCAGCGTACACTCCTCGTTCATAGATTTTGGTAATTAGTTTACTATAAATATATATACATCGGAAGGCATACAAGCATACGGCCCAACTGATGTAAAGCGGTTAAATATCTCGCGCGTGATACCGCCTCTGCTAATACAGCAACTCCTTTTCTGCTTATTGGTAACCTGACTCGCACGCAGGAACACAACCACCCTTCAAAGAGTTGTTATTTGGCTGCGGTTTTCTGTGAGATGGACTTCACCAGACGGCTTTAATGCGCTCTACCCCACTAAACACCCAGACTAAAAAACAGACATGTTCATGCACACATATATTTATCCTCTGCAGGTTCGATTCCTGCAGAGGATAAATTGTCAAAGTACAAAGTGTCGTTGGTGCCAAAGTACCAAAAATAAGTATAATAAACAATGATAAGGACTTCTTGCTTATTATACTGATTACGCTGATAACATCAATCTTTAATAAAGGCCTCTGCGCATTGGTTCTATATCCCCGCACACGGCTATCAAATGACCGGGATTTATCCCCTTGAGCTTAGAAGGAATCGCTGTACTCTTTATGCATCGAATTTGTATGCTAAACGAGTCGCTTCAGGCAGATCGTATGCTTGTTTGTTGTCGATATTGTATGTTTATGATAGATTCTTACCGAGAACATCACTTCCTCTCCACATAAATTCCATTCGGTCCTCTTCCATCATTGTCTCTCTTTCTTTGTGATCTACTCGACCTGTTTAAATGAATGTGAAATGAGAGAGAATGTTTAAATACGAGTATTAATGCTTTTTTGAGAAATGTAGTGCGCATCTAAAAGCCAATCTGAAACTTCCACCTCCTCCACCTCCTAGAAAAGCCGCAGCCCAATATAACAACTCTGTGGAGGATTGTTGTGTTCCTGATTGTGAGTGAGGTGACCAGTAAGCTTTTAATGAGTTACTGTGCTAGCAGCGGAGGCTGCTATGCTCATTTACCTTGAAATAAAATTATTATTATTATATTATTATTATTTAAAGGAGGTAGGGCGCGTCAAAGCAGCCCGTCTGGGAAAGAACCTCACAGAAAACCGCAGCCAAATAACAACTCCCTAGAGGGTTGTTGTGTTCCTGCGTGTGAGTGAGGTCACCAGTAGCGCCCAAGGAGTTGCTGGGTAAGCAGCAGAGGAGGCATCGCGCGAGTGATACTTAATATATCGCAAGCGTTAACAGGCTACGGTACCCGCTTTACATCAGCTGGGCCGTATGCTTGTATGCCTCCCGACGTAGTATAAAAAAAAATGTTTGTGTACCGATGTGGATGTTTATCTTGTGTGGATATCGAACCCAGACTTTTGTATTGAAGTAGCATTGTTAACCACTCTGGGCTGTCGTCAAAGTCAAAGCTACTGTCTACCATACAATTCGAACCATATTTTTTCGTATCAATGCTGTCACTAATTTATAGACAAATTTGATCAAAACAACGTTGTGTTCTTTCGCTACCGGTTAGTTCCTGTGAAATAGCGCCGGCCGGCACCCACCCGCTACCGTTGGTACATGCATATCGTCGCTGCCATGTCTGCTCAAGTCGTCTCTGCCTCAGCTGTTGCGGTCGTTTCTACCTCTGCGGTCGTCTCTGCCTCGGCAGCTGCGGTCGTCTCTGCAAGTGTCTGCCATCTGAAATATGAAGCGCATGCACCCGCCACCATCGCTGTCCTGGCTGCTCCGGTCGTGCACACGTGTTTCGCCTCTCCACGAGGCATGTCTTCCTAAACTAATCGATACCGGAAGAACACAAAGTAGTTTAAATCAAATTTCCTGTAAATTTGACTTTCGCAAAATAACGCCTGAAACTATTAACTATTTAATGGCACTGACTTCCATCTATCTATCTATAACTTCACGCCAAATCCCTTGCGGGACAGGCAGAGAAAACCGAGCGCCATGTGACTCGATCCTTACGTACCTCACTCGCTTCTTTAACATTCATTGCTCTTTTCATGCACGCTCGCCGGTTTCTAGGGCTCCTGATATCACCTTCTGATAGAACACGACCAATTTGATCATGGTAGGTAAGTCTTGGCCTTCGTCGGCTCCTACATCCTTCCACTTTTGCATTGTATATCTGCTTCGTCATTCTTTCATGCTGCATTCTTTCTACGGTTACGGCACAAATTTTGCGCAACACTCGCATTTCAACCGCTTTTATCCTACTTTCATGCTCTCTCTTCATACCCAGCTCTCGCTTTCATAAATAAGCGTTGAGATCAGCACTGCATTGTGTATAGCCAGCTGTGCCTTCTGGCACTGACTTGTTACGCCATTACGTTCATTACCCACTGATTCTGTGGGTTATCTTACCGATGAAGAGTCCATCGTATCCCATCTGGGCAAGCAGCGAAGCCTGTTCCCTTGTGTGCCCATATGTGTCTATTTGCCATGCTGCTTTTGGTTTCCCACACGGTCCCAATGTGTCATTGAGTTTCCTAAAATAACATATTATATGACAATAAAAGAAATACTCATTGTAAAAGATTTGATGATTATTTGACCGACAAAGATATCTGGAAATAATGCGCATGCATGAATTCTGGCGTGCGAATGTACCACTAAATTCAGGTTTTCAGATCCATGTTAATATCAGTGTCTTCGCCAAATCCTTAGGCTTAGGTAGCGAACCCTGTTTTTTTTATTTTTTGTTTATTCTTTCGTCCTGGATTCTTTCTACATGCCCGAAAATTTTATCCTCCTATTTAATAATATGGGACACGTAACAGTATATAATGTACGCTGTATTTAAATAATTAAATATAATCTTTGAATACAACATAATTGTGTACTGTTCACCCATGTACATGAGTGAAGAAAGAGAAAGGTAGTATAATGTAAATCCGTTTCTGTGACATTCATATTGGATAATATATTATATATAACACGTCTACTGACTGATTAAATATGTCCTACCTCTCTTTATAATACTAAATAGTAATTAACTTTCGGGCGCATCAAAGCAAGTAGCTAAGCAGGAGCTAGTATCAAATTACTGTGTACTGTGACGAAACAGCCTTAGGTCACAAGACTGGCAGCGCGCGAGTAACATCCCCGTGGTACTGCGAGCGTCAATAGGCTGCGGTGACCGCTTACCATCTAATGCAAGCCGCATGATTGTTTGACAGTCTAGTTGTATAAAAAAAAATAGTAGCAAGCTGTCTAGGGAACTACCTCCACCTCCCAGAAAACTGCAGCCAAATAACAACTCTCGCGAGGGTTGTTGTGTTCCTGCGAGTGAGTGAAAACACCGGTAAGCTCTTAAGGAGTAGCTGTGTTAGCAGCAGTAGTGGCATCGCGCGAGTGATACTTTATGTGTTGCAAGTGTTCAGCACATACTAACCGCTTTACATCAGGTGGGCCGTATGCATGTACACTTCCCGACGTTGTACAAAGAAAAGAAGAAAAAAAAATAACCTCAGCCCCCAAGTGTACTGGTCGATGATTTGTAGATAGTCAGACGTGGCTTCATCATTCTGAACCCAGCCTCCTCCAGCGAACTCTACCCTTCCCTCCTGCACGAGGGTTCTGAAGGTCGCCCTTGTCACTGGTCGCTGTTCCTTCCACCAGCGCCAGAAGTACGCCGTTTCAGAGAAGGTGAACCTTAGAAAGAACAGTCAAAAATTCGAACGTCATATAAATAGAAATAATAATTAACGGACAAATTACACAACGCCATCTAGCTCCAAAGAAAGCGAAGCTTGTGCTATGGGTAGACGTAAATACATATTTTTTTTGTAAATACATACTCATTATACATAGAAAATACCCAGACCAAGACAAACAGACATGCTCATGCACACAAATGTTTGTCGTGTGTGGGAATCGAACCCACGAGCGTTGGTGTTAAAGTAGCGTCACAGCGCGTTTCACCACTGCGCCACCGTTTCAACAGTGCATGCAACCGTGTGCGTGTAAGTCTACCGACGTAGTATACGTATAAAAAAAAAGTTCCAATTACTTACTTTCTTCGCTTGTCATGAAGTAACTCTGAGAGTACAGAGTGGAATATCAGTTGTACATTTGCTGTACTAATCGTCGTCTTTGCTGAAATATAAAATAAATGCGTTATTTTATAATTATGGCAATTTATGGCACAATACGAGACAAGTGTCAGAGACTCTCGCTTAAATAGATATTAACCTAGCTAGAGTGAACTCCGCGAGCGAAGTACAATGTGTGACCACTCGACTGGAATACTTAGCAAGCGTGCTTCACCCCCATCAGCGGGCAGAGGATGCGCACCCCAACCCGATTTTTTTTTATACAACGTCATGAGGCATACAAGCATACGGCCCATGTAAAGCGGTTACCGTAACCTATAAACGCTTGCAATACATTGTCACTCGCGCGATGCCACCTCAGCTGCTAACATAGCAACTCCTTAGGAGCGTACTGGTACTAAAAACACCCACACCAAGACAAATATACTGGGAACGGTGTTAATATAAATGGGGTGGGAGCGAATAAAAAATTCATCCCCACTTTACGTGTACGGGAGGTAGTGTCAAGCACCTCAGAGCGACGGTGCGGACAGACGGACGGACTCACTGATAGACGGACATAGCGAAACTATAAGAGTTCCTTATTTACTATGGTACCCTAAAAAAGCTTTTACTTGCCACCTTACTGGTATAAAAAAGACGATTTTCAAAAATAGAAAACTAGTAACTGAGATAATTGAGTAAAATACAATTTATTATATAATCGAAAACAATTTACAACAAAATACTTACCAGGCTTAGCAAGCAACTTATTTCTGCCTCTAAAATTGAATTATTAGTCTTTATATTTTTACGAACACATATGTTTTCATATATTGACTAGTTCCCCAAGAGATTCCCTGGAGCCCACGTTGTATATGATGACTCTCTATTCTATAAAGGCACAACTTACTTCCATAGTAATATTCGTCGAAGGTTTTCACCCAGCCCGCGTCCATGTGTGAGTGTGGGATGAGATGGACATTGAGGGCACCTTCACGGGTTAGAGGACATTGCTGAAAAAAAAAATGTTTACACGTGAATACATCTAAATTTGCTTCCTAAGCGGCAGGCAATTCATAAAACTGAGTTTAACAAAATCGAGGGCGATATTTGCGTTTTAAATTGAATTACACCGCTTAATAGCTAAGTATCAAAGAACATTACGTTGAGTGCGGACTGTGACGCATCGGTTCTGGTTTCTTCTCTTTCAAATACCATTGTCTTTGTTTCCTTCGCATTCAATGGTAAGCTTTTCTCCATACAATCGTCCTTCAATATTGTGACCAGTGTTTACAGTGTTTCAGATTGTGTTTCTGCTATTATCACGGCATCGTCTGCATACAGCAGACAGTTCACCACTAGTGCGCATGCGCAATCCTACATTGACCTTGACCTTATTCTCTGCAGACAACTATCGAGATACAGAATAAACAGGCTAGCAGATTGCATGCAACTCTGTTTGACACCACATTTGACATCAAAACAGGGTGGCATGCTACTATCTATCCGCACACATGCTGAGCAATCGTTGTAAGTTGACTGCCAACACGGAGCAGTGAACCGTCAATCCCATATCTCGGCAATATGTCCTACAGTTCCTTTCGCACAACCCTATTAAATGCTTTCTCAAGATCCACAAAACCGCAGATAACCTTCTGGTCTATGGCCAGCTGCTTCTCCACAATATTATGAAGCGAGAACACTTGATCCGTACATCCCTTTCCATTACGGAATCCTCCCGGTGCCTCCCATCCCCTGTGCATCTATTTATTTATTTATTTATTTATTTATTTATTTATTTATTAGTTACATCAACAAAGCGAACACTAACACTTACAATTAAAAATTATACATTTTTATAATAGATACATTATAAAGTGCCACCTCAATTATAGATGTAAACAACATGTCAGAAATGCACAGTAGAAATGAATAAAATTAACAATAACACAACATATGATAGCTAAGATAAATATTGCAATTCTTTGGGATATATATAGTTGATAAAATAGACATAAAATTAAATTACAATATTAGAAAAGAGAATGGAATTACATGATTGAATGTCAACTTGAGAATAATTTATTTACCTACGCATAAATTATAAGCTTAAGATTTCTTTTAAAACGACAAGTGCCGCGCGAGAAAATATCGATCTCACGTTGCTCCCTCGCACCGCGCTCGCCGACCACTTCCACCTTAACATCATGAACAACATTGTAATTTTTAGACATTCTGTTTAGAGGGGAGTACTGGCCTAGGTTTGTTCTGGCGCCATTTGCTATAAAGGGATTATACCTTTTACACTGTCTAGGCCGACTTCTCGGGACGCTTATGTTTAATTGTGATAAAAGATAAGGAGCATCAGACACACCATTCAACAATTTAAAAAGAAACAGGCTGTCCAGCAACTCTCGCCTATTCTGAAGCGAATCCAAACGAAAATGTCGAAGACGATCGGTATAAGACGGTAGCTTTTTTGCTAAGTTACAGCTGTAAGATAAGTGCCAGAGAAATCGTTTTTGAACTCTTTCTAAGGGCTTTTTGTAAATATCATAAAACGGATTCCACACGACGCTGCAGTATTCCAAGGAGCTGCGAACGAGAGCGTTGTAAATTGCGATCTTAGTATTAGGGTTCTTGAAATCTTTGCAGTTGCGCAACACGAAACCCAAAGTCTTGAAGCTTTTCTTAGCGATATGATCAATGTGCAAGTTGAATCGCAATTTGCTGTCAAGGATAACCCCCAGATCGCGGATGTGGTATACTTCGGCTAAAGGCACTGAATTTATTCGATAGGACCTAGTGAGTGTTAACTTTTTTCTTGTGAAACGAATCACGTGACATTTTTCCGAATTAAGTATCATGCCATTGAGTTGACACCATGACACCAAGTTATCCAAGTCGTTTTGAAGCAAGCAAGTATCATCGTCTGAATCAACTTTTCTGAAAAACTTTAAATCGTCTGCGAACATGTAAAACTTAGAATTAGCAAAACATTTGCCTATGTCGTTAATGAAAAGGTTGAAGAATAAAGGCCCCAGATGAGATCCCTGAGGGACTCCAGAAAGAGTAGTAAAAGGATTGGAGGAATGGCCGCCTAATACTACGGTAGATTTTCTATTTGTCAAGTAAGACCTGCACCAGCTCAAGAATGCACCATCTATACCAGACAGTTGAAGTTTGTGGATAAGTAATTTATGGTGAACCCTGTCGAAGGCCTTGCTGAAGTCTGTATATATTGCGTCTAATGCATGTCCATGATCCACTTCCTCAGCAAGATCTCCGACAAAGGACACCAAATTGGTGGCAGATGATCTCGCTTTGACAAAACCGTGTTGTTCAAGTAAAATAGTTTGTTTTAGGTGCCACGACAAAATAGGACAAATCAACATCTCGAAAACCTTAGCGAAGACAGGTAACAGTGAAATTGGCCTATAGTTAGTGACAATGCTGGCGTCTCCACTCTTGAACAGAGGCAAGACCAGAGACATCTTCCAAATATCCGGAAAAATTCCAGAATGCAATGATTTGTTAAAAATCAGAGATAAGGGCACTGCCAGACCACTGGCACAATTAACAACAAAGACGGCCGGAATCCCATCTGAGCCGGCTCCCTTAGAATAGTCAAGTCTCTTTAAAACCCTATAAACTTCAGTAGTTGTTACAGAGATCGATGATAAAACATTTGTAGCTGTGGGCTCTTGAGACACATTGAGAATAGACATATTTTCGGTGTTGTATACGGAAGAAAACTGGGCAGCGAATAACTCGCAAATATCAGGTCCACTAGTGGCAACTTTGTCAACGGATGACATGTGGGCAGGGTAATTGCAGCTACTTCCCCGCTTTTGTTTTACATATGACCACAAAAGTTTAGGATTAGTCTTTAAAGACGCCTCCAAAGATACCAAGTATTTACGATAATTAATATCTCGAAGGAGTGCACAACGATCTCTAAGAGTTTCAAACGTGATTTGGTCGCGAGTGTTTCTATATTTCTGGAATTTTTTTCTGTATTTAAATTTTTCTCTGAGAGCTTTAATTAGGGCTGACGAAAACCACACAGGGTATTTCTTTTTGTTATTAGAATTATATTTGGGTACATACTCAGCAATTAACGACTTCAAAATGTCATAAAAAGCTAATATCATTTCATCAACAGTCTGACAAGCTGAAAACACATTACTCCATTGTACTTTACCTAATGCGCGTGTAATTTTCTCATAATCCGCTTTAAAGAAGTGAAATCTAGCGAGATTAGATGATTTTAATTTGGGATGTTCTGTTTCGAGAGCCATGAGCAATTCCAGAGGAGGATGAAGGGGATCGATTGTGCTAAGGGGAGTTAAACAAGTGGAAATCAGCGAGATAGGAGATGTGCAGAGTACAAGATCTAGGATCCTTTTTTTTGAATTCACATAACAATTGTATTGAGCCATGTTATTAAGTGACATAAAGTCAATCAACATACTATGCAACAAACTATATGACGTGATGGGTGAGAGTTTCAGACTTAGTGTTTTTTCCCAGATTAAGCTGCTCAAATTAAAATCGCCAAGAATAATGGTCCTGCCACTGTGGTTTTCCAGAACACTATTAGAATTATTGATATAGTGCTCAAGAACGTGCAGTTGAACAGGAGGGGGCAAATAAACACCGCAAACGTATAAGTATTCAACCTTGTTCATCGTGTCACGCAACTCCAGCCTAACCCAGAGGTCTTCGCAATCTGAATCTTGACCATAAAGACGACACGAATTAAAATGTTTTGATACCGCAATTAACACGCCGCCTCCATCTTTTTTATTGTGGAAACCGCAACTTTCACGATCGCGCCTGTATACCACGTATCGATCATCAAACAATTCATTATCCGAGACACTGCTGTTCAGCCATGTTTCCGTAAAGACTAACACATCAAAATCACAACAAACTATGTTATTGAAGAGCTCGATTGTTTTAGTTCTCAACCCTCTAACGTTTTGATAGTAAAAGCTTATATTATTTGAAACACCCTTTAGTAAAGTTAAACAACCTTAGCGCTATTATGATAACCGATTTAACATATCTATGCTCTTAATATGTACGTAGTTGGACTCATCATTCCTGCGCATAAAAATCCGGCCGTCGCGCACCCACACGTATCTGTATTTCAGATCCTTGGCTTTACTGCGGGCTGCCGTATGAAGAGCTTTATTTTCCGGGGTGAGATGTTCCGCGATGTAAACCGGCGACTTTTTGCTCCCGCCGATACCCAAGTGGCTGGTGTTTAATTTGTCGTCTTTGTTGTTCCTGTTAAATTTAACAGTGGCAGCGAGGAATTCGTCTCTGAGGCGCGGGCTGCTGAATTTTACCAAGATGGAGCGGGGACGGGGACTCGCGTTGTTCATCTTAGCAAGTCTGGAGCAGTAGTGAATATCCTTATCATTGATTGGGCACTTTATTATTTTGCCAAGTTGTTGAACAGTGTT
Organism: Pyralis farinalis; assembly: GCA_947507595.1. NCBI lineage: Eukaryota > Metazoa > Arthropoda > Insecta > Lepidoptera > Pyralidae > Pyralis > Pyralis farinalis. The sequence continues at coordinate 10,042,424 of OX382263.1, forward strand.
GATCAGATTTTCGCCCCCATTCTCGGGAACGCACTGGAGTTCAATGTTGGCTGAGCGAAAGCACTGATCCAACTGTGCAAGCCGATTTGAAAGTGATAGGTTGTCTGCACGTAACGCTTCATTTTCAATCTGAATGCTTTTTATTATAGTGGACTGAGCGGATTGCTCAAATTTGATTCGCTCCACTTCTTCATTAAAGAATGACAAGGATGATTCCAGGGTTTGCACTGCGTTACGGAGCTCATGTAGTTGAGGGCTAAATTGCTGTGTGAATATAGTATGAAGTTCATCTCGAATAATATCTCGTATGCTATTGGCTGAGAGGCAAGTACAAGTACTGTCGACGGCTGTACGGTTTTTAGAAGGACGTACTGTGACGTACTCGTGATGTGGGGACGGTACAGCGCGTACTGGGGTGTTAGAGTTGTCACCGCCTTTCCGTTCCTTACTACGACAAAGTGGACAGACCCAGCTGGTTTTTACTTCGCAGTCCATAGAATCCACTTCCTCTTTTGTAAGATTTAGGCAAGAGAGATGATAATTTGCCACACAACGCGAGCAACTCAGTGCCGGTAATACACCTACTTTGTTTAAGCAACCGGCGCATTGCATACGACTAGCCATCTTATCAGAGCAAGTAATGATCGTGTTCAAAACACTGTCACAGGTTGCAAGTATGAAATAAAAACTAACTCGAAGGTAGGCCTCTGGTCAGTTGATACAAGAATGATACGATGCACTGGTCACTATTGCGAACACTGTTGAACCTCGCGACCAAAATGTTCTAAGCGCCGTATATTGCGAAGCGGTTACGCGTTATCTTCAACGACACCCACGTAAAGTGAATGATTGTTCGTTTTATAAATTTCGTATTTTATTATCACTTTTATTATTATGAATGCACTGAGTAATCACTTCAATTGATATTGTGATAAGAACATAGAAGAGTTTTACACTGATTTACACTATTTTTATGCCGTAAAATTAATTTTGTTATGAATTATTTAAATAAAAACTGGGAGCAAACGTTATATGCTGTTGCTTATACAAGATCCGTCTCATCGGATTTCACCCTTATTCTCCTTTCAATTATCTTTCCATATACTTTTATCGCTAAACTGATCAAACTGATAGTCTTATAGCTAGCGTAATCCATGCGTGACCCTTGCCTTTATACAAGGGCACGATGACTGCGCGTCTTCAGTCCATTGGGACCTGTTCAGTTCTCTAGCTTTTTGCAGCAGATTGCTTACGTACCAGACGGCGTGCCGGATGTAAGTGTCACCTAGTTTGTTCATCTTAGCTGTGATCAATGATCATATTCAATTCTGACTTTCCATTTTTCAAACTTCGTATCGACCATTCAATCTAATCCATAGTTATACCGTCGTCGGACGTCGTCACCGTGGAGATGGCACCAGACTCACTCTCATTGCCAGCGTCCGAGGTATAGTCATACATTTCTTCAAAATATTCACTCCACCGTTCTAAGTGCAAGTGGGCAAGGGAGCTCATCATATCGTGTGGTAGAAGCTACTAAAATAGAAGCTACTGATTTCTATCAGTGATAGCCCAGTGGATAAAAAACCGAATTGACCAACGGGTCTCCGGATCGAATCCCGACGGATGCACCACTACTTGTACATTCGTGTTTTCGAATTTATGTACACATTTAGGTATCACTTGCCCGGCGGTGAAGAAAAACATCGTGAGGATACCCTCACGTTCAAGAAATTGTATTTCGAAAGACGTGTGACCTAACCTAAGAAAGACCTAGTTTTCCTGGTTGGGTTGTAGAGCTCTGACGGCAGTCGCTCCTTGTAAAAATCAGTGTATTCGGCAAACCTTTATGATTAGGCAGAAGACCCCAGCAATTCTAATGGATTAGGAAACGGGATAACGCGAAGCAGAAGAAGACTTTAATTTTTAAAGTAAATTATTATATAATTAAAATAAAAAATAAATGATAATGTAGTGGACAGTTCTCGGTAGAAAATTTCTCTGAAACTGCACAGTACCCGACTATTGCGGTCTCCAAGTCAGACTGTTTATGAATTATGTTAGTATTCTAATAAACTCTTGCAGGTGAGGTTGGCTTTTATGCTCTAAGAAATAACCCTGTTACACTCCAAACATATATACTAAACAGATGTATTTGACGTGCTCAGTAGCGTAGTGATTAGTAATACTACTTTGAAACCAATGTGAGTTCGATTCCCACACAGGACGAATATTTGTGTGTATGGACATATCTATTTGTCTTTGTCGGGGTGCAGCATCAAAGCAGATCATCTGGGAAGTACCTCCCCTCACAAAAAAGTGCGTGTGAGTGAGGTCACCAGTAAACTACTAAGGAGTTGCTGTGATAGTAGTAGAAATGGTATCGTACGAGTGACACAAGGCAAAATATATAAGGAAATCTTTCAAATGTCACCTTTTTATGTACCTACATTTTGAGCAAATAAAATTATTGATTGATTGAATGATGTATTACAGGAATTCATGGGTTACAGTAACCGCTTGATTCCGAAGTTGAAAAAAAGATGTATTCATAATAACCATACCTTATACCCACACTCGAATTTTGTTTTCACACACAAAATATTATAATTGTAACTTAAAATTGGAAAAAAAATATATACAATATTTCTGGTCCTTTTTAACATGATCACATATAATTATATTTAAAGCCTATTAAATTTTAATTAATTATTATATATACGAAAAATTAAGGCCAAATATAACATGAATAGAAATCATTAGGTTAAGTTATTTTTTATAGCCCATTAACTTTAATAATATTTATATGATTGTACAATGTTCTTTAACTATGTTCAGTTAAATGTTAGTATTGTTAACGCTGTGGTTTTCAAGTATTAACTGGCTGTAAATAATCGTCACCAAGAATTGTGTAATACGACAATGTTTACAGTAAGGCCGTAGTCAGAATGTGCTGAAACGTAAGATTATTTATACTAAGGCCGAGATCAGAAGCGGGGAAAAATTTAAAGGGGAGTTTTAGTTGCCTATTGTAAATTCGAATTATTTTTTTACAAATTTTATTTAATTAGCATCATTACGTATTTATTCTTAGTTTAAAAATTATTATTGCAGAATATCGATTTTATATTACTCTTTTTTTCGAATTGCATATTATGTTTTGAATTCTAATTCTACATTTGATCGAAGCTAAGTGTGATTTTGGTTGTTATTCAAACTTCTTTTTCTTAGCGTTATCCCGTTTTGTAATCCATTAGGATTGGTGGGTTCAGCTACTTGAGCCTAAAGATTTGAAGAAAATACTGATCTTGAAATTGAACTACTGTCGTCAGACCTCCACAACTCAGAGCGAAAACCAGACCTTTCTTAAATTAGGTCACACGTCTTTCGAAATTTCTTGAACGTGCGGGGTTTTCTTACGATGATTTCCATCACCGTCGAGCTAGTGATATTTGCGAATATGTACATAAATCCGAAAACATGAATTTAGTAGTATATACCAGAATTTGAACCGGGGATCAGTTGATCAATAGACCGTTTCCTTAGCCACTAGGCTATCACTGCTGACTAAACATATTGCTTGTTATACAAACATATGTGATATAACCTAGTCGATTTTGGTGTTCTAACTACTAGTCCACTCTAACCTAACTAAAATCGGATTTATTATGAAAAGATACATGTAAGCAAAGTGTATGTCAAGAAAGCAAATGTTTTGATAAACGGGTAACCGATTTTCTTGGAGATTAGACATACGTAAAATAAATTTATAGATTCACAAATACATACAAACCATAATATCATTTCTGTACAACATTACATATTATGTAATACATTATATCAGTTTTTGGGAAGGGGCCTCTACGCGTTGGATACATATCTCCGCGCACGCCTCTCTGACCGGGGTAAACTAACTATAGGGGACTACAGAGAAACAAAACATAATAGATTTTTTCGCAACAGTCGGCTAAAAGAAATCTCCTAAAGAGTTAATAAGAAGTCCGAACCAGCGGAGCAAGCCTTTTCTAATTTTAACACCGACGCTCTCTTTGAGACCAATTCTGTTTCCAACTTCATCATTGGGGATACGGTCTACAAGCGTTACGCCACAAATTTTACGCTACGCTCGTATTTCGACCGTGTTTATATTTTGCCATACCTGCATTATGTATAGGGAGCTGTGCCTTCTGGCTCAAGTTTTTACTTCCAAGAAGTTTTCCCAACGCTCCATTCACACTATTCCCTGCACTCACTCGTCTTTCCATATAAGCGGTGTACCTTCCGTCCCTGCTGAAAGCGCATCCAAGATTTCTACCACATGTTCCATCATTTCAACCGTGATCCTTACATTGGTTCTGGTTTCTTCTCTTTCAAATACCATTATCTTTGTTTTCTTCGCATCCAATAGTAATAGTAGTCCTTTCTCCATACAATCGTCTTTTATTATTGTGACCAGTATTTGCAGTTCAGATGGTGTTTCTGCTATTATCACAGCATCGTCTACATACAGCAGATAGTTCACCACTAGGTCACACAACGTAATACGACATTCGTCGATCTTATTCTCTGCAGACCAAAATAATAAACAATTTATTAATGATAAATATATTTCAAAATCCCCACTAATGTTAGTATGTAAGAAGTATTGTTATTAACACCATAAGAACTTGTTTCCAAAATAAATGGTTATTGAAAAAATAATTTAAACCCTTTAGACATTGAGACTGTAGTATGAACTAGGGTCTATCAATTGAACCGATAGCTTTCAGTCAACAAGTTTCAATTTGCGATAACATTCAACAAGTAAGGTTTTCACCTGTAACAATTTTATTATTACGGAGGTGACAAGAAAACATAGAGTTTTGTTACAACTCAGATATGGTACGAATCAAATCTGATACAAATTACACGATAGGAAGAATTCTGACCAATTGTGTTTTTTTTATACTACGTTGGGAGGCATACAAGCGTACGGCCCACCTGATGTAAAGCGGGTACCGTAGCCTATTAACGCTTGTAATATATTAAGTATAACTCGCGCGATGCCGCCTTTTCCACACGCAGGAACACAACAACCCTCCAGGGAGTTGTTATTTGGCTGCGATTTTCTTTGAGGTGGAGGTATTTCCCTAGAAGGGGTGCTATGATGCACGGAAAACCGCAGCTAAATAACAACTCCGTAGAAGATTGTTGTGTTCCTGCGAGTTAGTAAGCTCATGTAACGTTGGGAAGCGTACAAGCATACAGCTCGCTTGATGTAAAGTGGTTATAATAATAATAATAATAAAATAATAATAATAAAAGAAACTTTATTCATCTGTACAAAAACATTGTCTGCGACCAATGACATTATTACACAGTGCACGAATATATAGTAGCCGTTACATTCACATAAACGTATTGTACAGATAAAGAGGTAAGAGCCTCAGCGGAACCGCTGTTTTTCAGTCTCTGCCTTTGTTTGTTGACACACCGCGAGTATAGACGCTGCACATGTAGGTACCAATAAATACCACATGTTTTTAAACTTAAAATAGATGACAATAAATTCAATAAAAATGACAACAACAATATGTAGGTAAATCATTGAAAATCTCTTAATAAGACAACTAATTTCAAGACTTGGAGATCATGTCTAATCTATCAAACAATAAAAACAAGGAACAACGAGAGAGTGAAACATACCACAATAGAATGCTTAAATGGAAATATTTTTTATCAGGAAGCCGGAGACAGCACTGTCCAACAACAGCCAGATTTTTGTTTCGATAACAGCCAGGTCTTACATTTATTTCTAAAACTTGTTATAGATTTGGATGCCTTAATAGGAGGGGGCAAATCGTTCCAACATTTTGCCGCTGCGTAACTAAATGCACCACGAAACAGTTCGAGACGTGGCCGTGGCAGTACAATACGAGAGTTACGTTCTACTAACCTTTCGCGATGTTTAACCCACTTCAGCTTTTGGTACAAATAAGCAGGTGTATGAGTATTTTTTAATTTAAATACAAGAGAGATTAATTTTAGTATACGGCGGTTTTTCATTTATGGTGGCATATGAACGCTTGCAATACATTAAGTGTCACTCGCGCGATGCCAACTCTGCTGTTAGCATAGCAGCTTTTTAGCAATGGTTGGTGATGTTGGCCTCACTCATACGCAGGAACAAAACAACGCTCCAGGGAGTTGTTATTTAGGTGGGGTTTTCTGGGTTTTCTACGAGGTGGCGGTACTTCCCCAGACGGACCGTTTGATGCGCCCTACCTCTCTAAAAACTCTTTGTTGTTATGTTCCTGCGAGTGAGGCTTCAAGTAAGCTGCGAGTGAGGATATAATCGGATTAATGAGTTAAAATCATAAAGGTGAGAAGTGATGGCTCAGTGGATAAAGAACCGGCCTATTGACCAACTGATCCCCGGTTCGGATCCTGGCATGTACCACTACATTCGTGTTTTCGGACCTATGTAGGTACATATCTATTTGTAATTATCACTTACTTAGCGGTGAAGGAAAACATCGTGAGGAAACCCGCACGTCCAACTATATTTCGAAAGACGTGTGACCTTACCTAAGAAAAGTCTGGTTCTCCCCCTGAGTCGTGGAGATCTGACGGCAGTCGTAAAAACACCAAATGGTGAAGGAAAAAAGTGTACATTACAAATATATACATGAATCCGAAAACAAGAATTTCTCTTGCCCTGAGTGTTTTAAAGAAAGGTAGGGTGCACCAAAGCCCCTTCTAGGGAAATACCTCCACCTCACGGAAAACCGCAGCTAAATAACAACTCCCTAGAAGTTCTCTGCGAGTCAGTAAGCTCATGCAACGTCGGAAGGCATATACAAGCATACGGCCCACCTGATGAAAAGCGATTACCATGGCCTATGAACGCTTGCGGAGGTTAAATAATATTTTAAGTATCACTCGCACGATATCACCTCTGCTGACTTGCTACTGGTGACTTTACTCACATACAGGAATACAACAACCCTTTAGGATGTTGTTACTTGACTGCGGTTTTCTGTGAGGTATTTTCCCATGCGGGTTGCATTGACGCGCCTTTTTAAGTTAAACTAGATTTTTTAAAAACACCCAAACGTATACAAAGAGATGTGTTCATGGTCACAAATGTTTATCCTGTGTGGGAATCGAACCCACGAGCGTTGATGTCAATGTAACGTAACAGCGCGACTCACCACTGTGTCTCCATGATCATGGCATGCAAACGCAATGAAGCTTGTTCTGTCTATCTATCTAACTCACGTACCTACTGTAGTCAGCTGATACGCCTGTGGCACGTAGTACAATAATCGACCTCGGTAGCACAGTTGTTAGTAACGCTACTTTGACACCAACGTTCGTCTATTCGATTACCACACGCGATAAAAATTTGTGTGCACGAACATGTCTGTTTGTATTGGTCTGGGTGTTATTAAGAGAGGTAGAGCGCATCGAAGTAGCCCGTCTGGGGAAGTACCTTCACCTTATAGAAAATTTCAGCTAAATAACGCCTTTCTGAAGGGTTATTGTATTCCTGCGAGTGAGCGAGGTCACCATAGATTCGATTGTCACACAGAACCAACATTTGTGTGTATGAACATGTCTGTTTGTCCTGGTTTGGTGTTTTTAAGAGAGGTAGAGCCCATCAAAGTAGCCTGCCTGGGGCAGTATCTCCACCTTATAGAAAACCGCAGCCAAATAACATCTTTCTGGAGGGTCAATATGTTACTGCGAGTGAGTAGGAGCACTACTAAGCTCATATAGAGTAGCTGTGTTAACAGCAGAGGTGGCATCGCACGAGAATGTGTTGCAAGCGTTCATAAACTACGGTAGCCGCCTTAAATCAAATCAGGTGGGCCCTATGCTTCCCAACATTACAACATCGCATTGATTATTATCGGTTTCGCGCAAATTAAACTTGATTTTCACGCTGACTTTGTTATCGTGGTACGTTTGGCGTGAACGAGGCTTTAAATAGTACAGGAGTCGATAGCAAGCTGGTGAACCTCGGTAGACTATTAAAATTGCACGACCCTGAACTGCAACCTTGTTCAAAATCTAAATGACACTTATTTCAGGAAATGACAGTGATTGCATCATTTCAAATTGACAGACATTGTTCGGTAGGAAGTCTGTCGGCCTCCAGCGGCGTATCTCGAAATCTATATCTATCAGCATGGAAACAATTTATGGATAGCCGATGAAACAATTTATGGATAGCCGATGAAACAATTTATGGATAGCTGATGAAATAATTCAGCACAGACTACCTGTCCTTAATAATCTTTAATTTTACCATTTGATATCATTATTGTACCAATATGTTTATGTAATTTTTAGGGTTCCGTACCCAATGGGTAAAACGGAACCCTATTACTGAGACTTAGCTGTCCGTCCGTCCGTCTGTCACCAGGCTGTATCTCACGAACCGTGATAGTTAGACAGTTGAAATTTTCACAGATGATGTATTTCTGTTGCCGCTATAACAGCAAATACTAAAAAATAGAATAACATAAATATTTAAGGGGGCTCCCATACAACAAACGTGATTTTTTTGCTCGTTTTTGCTCGATATTGATAATGGCAACAGGTAGACGCTTGAAATATTCACAGAATATTTAGTTATATATTCACTTTAAGAATAAATAATTAAATTAAAATATAACAAATATTTAAGGGGGCTCCCATACAACAAACGTGATTTTTTTTGCCGTTTTTATAGATAGTGGTACGGAACCCTTCGTGCGCGAGTCCGACTCGCACTTGGCCGATTTTTTTTTGTAATATCTAATTGACAATTTTATAAGAGACCTATATTGGCATGTTTCTTTCGGCATTTTTTCTTAGCCAATGGTCATTTCCGAAATGCTAGTAGATAAAAAAAAGGAAGAAGAGAATTAAATAAGATACAATAATATTATATTTCAAAAAATGTAAGACGTGTCTAAGTACCCGCGAGGGCCCAATGGCAAATAAAGAATTTTTATCTTGTTATCTTTTTTAAAACCGTTTTGTATAGTAATTCCACTCGCCGCTACAGGTCGGGGGGTAAAGTATAACGTCTCCTAAAATATCCTCGCATTCGGCCGTATGCTCGTATGGGAGATGTTTAGGCGCTTAGTTTGTTTGTTTGTATAATCTTTATTGTACTATAAGGTAAAACAAAATACAGATAAAAATATTGTTTGTACAATGGCGGACTTATCCCATCCGGGATCTCTTCCAGTCAACCATAGAATACCTGATAGGAAATGTCAATTTAATGAAGTAGGTATGAGCACAAAATCATTCACACTATATTAATAAACAAACAAAACAATCTGTTACACATATAGATAAACGTAAACTTATATAAATATCATACATATAAATACTAACATATCCATCTTCGCATACATACACAAACACATCACAAATACAGCGCTTAATTACTTTTTCTTGCACCGTCAAGTAGTTTAATGGTGTTAGTCTACAAGGGAACGTATACGTTCAATAATTTATTTTACTTAATATATTGTTGATATTTTTAATTTAAAGTAAGACTCGGAAAATTGACGAGCTCCGTGGCTCAGTCGTGAATGACGCGACTTTGACACCAACGCTCGTGGGTTCGATTCCCACACAAGGCAAACATTTGTGTGCATGAACATGTCTGTTTGTCTTGGTCTGGATGTTTAAGAGAGGTAGGGCGCATCAAAGCAGCTCGTCTGGGTAAGGACCTCCACCTCACAGAAAGCCGCAGCCTAATAAAGTTGTATAAAAAATAATACGTATTAACAGGACACCTGCAGCTACGAGTTAGAGTTTTGTAATCCTGTTTTTAAGTAGTGTCTAATTTATACTAATTTTAACAGAAGTATTTGCAATCGGGTGCTTTATTCAAAATTAACAGTAACAAATTCGGGAAGATTCATAGTTACCGTACTCAGTAAAATTTAAATTAATTAAGCAATTAAATTAGCTATTTACACCTATATAAGTAATTATATCAATAAGAATAAATCTCTTCCTCGCTAACTCTGCCTTCTCTATACGCCGAAACGTTACCTTAAGGTTGCCTTGAAGAGATTGCTTTTAGCAATAAGGCCGGCTTGCTACATAATAAGTATTCATGTTTTGCCATTTGTAAGAAAATTTCTGTAACCATTGTTATGTAAATAAAGCTTATTGTATCTAAGTTTAATTAATATTCTAAAATGGCATAAAATTCTGACGTTTTGAAATGAAATTCTTTTCCTTTATTCTATGGTGGCGCTAGCTATCTTAGTATATCTACAAGTATTTATTTTGCATATAACTGCATTGCATATAACCTAAAAGTGTAATTAAGTTAATTCGATATACACATTTCTGAGGGAATGGATGTATAAATTATGAACTGAAAATTGATTTTATAATTTAAGTATTTGTCGTTGCAGTCGCTAGATAGCGCTGATATTATTTTAAATCACGCTATGGTTGTATTCCCGAATGAAGTATGTATTAGGAAATGGTTTGTTTTGAAATTTTTTGTAGGCTGTGGCACCTCACGCCCGCCTCTCTAGTCCGGTGACGTAGTGACAGCCCACTCGGAGCTAACTACATAGTCAGGTCAAAAAAAAAAAAAAAAAATAATTTTGAAATTACCAGTCGGGTATAACTGCTTATTAAATATCGCTGTTAGATATTTTTGAAGAGTCAGCTGTTATAGAAATGTAGCAGTACTGTGGGCCAATTCTGCTAAATAACTGCAACTGCACGTTTACGCCTGTCACTTTAGTCATGCAGGAATAGTGCAGTGCCGATAAGTGTATTCTACTAAAATTTCCTGCACTGCAACTGCGCGTATGCTGCACTGCAACGGCACTGCAACTACGCTGCAACTGTGCGTATCCTGCAAGTAAACTACTTAAAACCTGAAATGTTGCCATATTTCAATTTAATAAAACTGAATTTTTATTTACTGTTGACTCCTATAGTTTCACTATTGACCTTGGTTGCCGGAGTGAAGGTATTTCTAACCGAAAAGAAGCTTTACTTAATTATATTTATCCACAAACATCTCCCAAAACAAAGCAAATATAATTCACCGCTTCAGAATATTAATTTCACTTCGTAAAAGTTGCTCAAGAGTAACGTTAACAAAACTGCAAGTAAACTCCTTCAAAACTTCTGTCACCGGTATACAAATGTCAAAACAATTTATCAGAATACGATTATATTGCAGGAAACGTGCAGTTGCAGTGCAGGTTTTTTAACAGAATAGCGATTCATTTACTGCAACATTCCTGCAACGGCGCTGCTGTCAGATCGTTTAACAGAATACCGAAACGTCAAAATGTACGCATTTTGACACACGCCGCGCTGCAGTGCAGTTGCAGTTTTTAGTAGAATCGGCCCACTGCTCTGATCTGCTATTTTTACAAGTACATATATAAAGGGTTTTTCAATAGGCGCGGGTAATTTACTTAATATATTGTTGATATTTTTAATTTAAAGTAAGACTCGGAAAATTGACGAGCTCCGTGGCTCAGTCGTGAATGACGCGACTTTGACACCAACGCTCGTGGGTTCGATTCCCACACAAGGCAAACATTTGTGTGCATGAACATGTCTGTTTGTCTTGGTCTGGATGTTTAAGAGAGGTAGGGCGCATCAAAGCAGCTCGTCTGGGTAAGGACCTCCACCTCACAGAAAGCCGCAGCCTAATAAAGTTGTATAAAAAATAATACGTATTAACAGGACACCTGCAGCTACGAGTTAGAGTTTTGTAATCCTGTTTTTAAGTAGTGTCTAATTTATACTAATTTTAACAGAAGTATTTGCAATCGGGTGCTTTATTCAAAATTAACAGTAACAAATTCGGGAAGATTCATAGTTACCGTACTCAGTAAAATTTAAATTAATTAAGCAATTAAATTAGCTATTTACACCTATATAAGTAATTATATCAATAAGAATAAATCTCTTCCTCGCTAACTCTGCCTTCTCTATACGCCGAAACGTTACCTTAAGGTTGCCTTGAAGAGATTGCTTTTAGCAATAAGGCCGGCTTGCTACATAATAAGTATTCATGTTTTGCCATTTGTAAGAAAATTTCTGTAACCATTGTTATGTAAATAAAGCTTATTGTATCTAAGTTTAATTAATATTCTAAAATGGCATAAAATTCTGACGTTTTGAAATGAAATTCTTTTCCTTTATTCTATGGTGGCGCTAGCTATCTTAGTATATCTACAAGTATTTATTTTGCATATAACTGCATTGCATATAACCTAAAAGTGTAATTAAGTTAATTCGATATACACATTTCTGAGGGAATGGATGTATAAATTATGAACTGAAAATTGATTTTATAATTTAAGTATTTGTCGTTGCAGTCGCTAGATAGCGCTGATATTATTTTAAATCACGCTATGGTTGTATTCCCGAATGAAGTATGTATTAGGAAATGGTTTGTTTTGAAATTTTTTGTAGGCTGTGGCACCTCACGCCCGCCTCTCTAGTCCGGTGACGTAGTGACAGCCCACTCGGAGCTAACTACATAGTCAGGTCAAAAAAAAAAAAAAAAAATAATTTTGAAATTACCAGTCGGGTATAACTGCTTATTAAATATCGCTGTTAGATATTTTTGAAGAGTCAGCTGTTATAGAAATGTAGCAGTACTGTGGGCCAATTCTGCTAAATAACTGCAACTGCACGTTTACGCCTGTCACTTTAGTCATGCAGGAATAGTGCAGTGCCGATAAGTGTATTCTACTAAAATTTCCTGCACTGCAACTGCGCGTATGCTGCACTGCAACGGCACTGCAACTACGCTGCAACTGTGCGTATCCTGCAAGTAAACTACTTAAAACCTGAAATGTTGCCATATTTCAATTTAATAAAACTGAATTTTTATTTACTGTTGACTCCTATAGTTTCACTATTGACCTTGGTTGCCGGAGTGAAGGTATTTCTAACCGAAAAGAAGCTTTACTTAATTATATTTATCCACAAACATCTCCCAAAACAAAGCAAATATAATTCACCGCTTCAGAATATTAATTTCACTTCGTAAAAGTTGCTCAAGAGTAACGTTAACAAAACTGCAAGTAAACTCCTTCAAAACTTCTGTCACCGGTATACAAATGTCAAAACAATTTATCAGAATACGATTATATTGCAGGAAACGTGCAGTTGCAGTGCAGGTTTTTTAACAGAATAGCGATTCATTTACTGCAACATTCCTGCAACGGCGCTGCTGTCAGATCGTTTAACAGAATACCGAAACGTCAAAATGTACGCATTTTGACACACGCCGCGCTGCAGTGCAGTTGCAGTTTTTAGTAGAATCGGCCCACTGCTCTGATCTGCTATTTTTACAAGTACATATATAAAGGGTTTTTCAATAGGCGCGGGTAATTTTTGGCGGCTCGTGGTGGCCATTTTGTTTTGGTGACATCTGTCAAATCTTTTGTTTATTATTCAGTTACTTATGCCAAATCAACATGGTAAGTTACACGATGCAACAGCACGTTCAAATGATAAAACTTTATTATCAAAATGAGTGTTTGTTAGTGCAAACGTTGCGCGCATTGCGCCCTTTTTACTGTAGACGTGGTGGCCCTTCACAGTCGACTCTTCAATGTTTGGTGGCGAAATTTGAAACGACGGGTTCGATAAACAATCAGCCAATACCGGTAGGTTCAAGGAACGCAAGGTCGGCTGAGAACATCACCATGGTTCGTGAAAGTGTACAGCAGAACCCGAGGCAGTCGATTCCTCGCCGTGCACAAGAACTCGGTCTTTCGCAGACGTCAACTTAGCGAATTTTGCATCAGGACTTAGGCCTACACCCGTACAAGATCTAACTGATCCAGGAGCTCAAAGTTCTTGACCATAGACAACGCCGTTTGTTGACTGGGCTTCGAATCGTTTGGAAAAGGACCCCAATTTTGCCCGAAAAATCATCTTCGGTGATGAGGTGCATTTTTGGATGAATGGCTGTGTTAACAAGCAAAACTGCCGTATTTGGGACGACACCAACCCACGCGAGGTTCACCAGGTGATAATGCATCCTCGAAAAGTTACCGTTTGGTATGAATTTTGGGCCGGCGGCGTCATTGGTCCGTATTTTTTCGAAAACGACGCTGGTTAGGCGGTCACCGTCAACGGCGAGCGCTACAAAACGACAATAATCAACTTCTTATGGCCCAAATTGAACCATATGGACCTAGACAATATGTGGTTCCAGCAGGATGGCGCTACGTGCCACACAGTGGACGCCACGATTGATATTCTGCATGAGCGATTATAAAAAAGTTATCTCTCGCAGGATGATGTGAATTGGCCGCCAAGGTCATGCGATTTGAACCCGCTAGACTTTTTCTTGTGGGGTTTCTTGAAGTCGCAGGTGTACGCAAATAAACCATAATAGACCGTTGCCCTAAAGGTGAACATAACACAGACTATCGCTCAAATTCAGCCGCATCTATGCGGAAGAGTCATTGAAAATTGGACCACTAGGATTCGTGCCACTGTAAGAAGCCGTGGCGGGCATTTGAACGATGTCATATTCCACACTTAATGGCACATACAGGCCTTGCAAATAAAATATATTTTTGTTAATACCTCACACACAGATTGTTTTATTTAATTTCAACATCGGGTAAATGTTGAAATTAGGCCCATCAAGTTGAATTAAACAATTTTTAACGGAAATATCGCGTATTTTATTTATTTAGTTGAACCTGACGTTTCGAACGCTTTGCAGTGTCCGTGGTCGCAGGAAGACTAAGGTGGTATTTGTCTTACATTAGTTATTCAATTATTATCTTTTTTTATAATTTCAATAGAGAAGATGGTTGGCAAGTACCACCTGCTTGGGATCCAGTCCTAAAAATAATCAAGTCACAAACCCAAAGATCTAAAAAATGTTCGGGCGCTGTGAGCGATTTTTGTGTGAATTGGAACATATATAATTAATCCATCCATGTCGGTAGATGTAATAATTGAATAACTAATGTAAGACAAATACCACCTTAGTCTTCCTGCGACCACTGACGCTGCAAAGCGTTCGAAACGCCAGGTTCAACTAAATAAATAAAATACGCGATATTTCCGTTAAAAATTGTTTAATTCAATGTGTAACAATCGCGAAAACCTAAGACAATTTATTTCAAGTGTCAAAGATGATTATGAGATTCATCTTTCATCTTCCTAGCGTTATTAATTATGCAAAGAATAAGACGAAAACACTGACCGGATCAGGTATACGGCCACAGGCCAGTATGATTTTGGATACGTATAAATTTCAAGACACAAGACTATTCAATAAATATTTTTTCCGGGATATCAATCAATCAGAGCTCGGTGGCTCGGTGTAACGCAACTTTGACACCGACGCTCGTGGGTTCGATTCCCACTCAGGACAAATATTAATTTGTGTGCATGACCATATCTGTTTGTACCTACTGGTCTGGGTGTTTTTTAAAGGTTCCCTATCCATTTGCATATAATTTTAATACATAATATAACTTGCCATAGGAACTTTTACTTATCCTAATGATATTTACGCATAACAGCTTACGCATAAGTATTTTAAGATTAACATTTTAAAGCATAAATTATTTTCGCAAAATTTCATTAAAACATATTTTTATAGGCATACGTATAATAATAATGTACTTAGAGAAAAGGTAAGTTTTGTAAATTTGTTATATGTATGTAAAACATACTACTGATACACTACATTACCCAAATAATATTATGCTAATGGCCATTATGCCAAGTCACATTATGCGAATTAAAATTATATACCAAAACAAATTAGCCGAAAAGATAATTATGTCAACATAAAATGTATGCCAAAAAACAATTACGGCAAAGTATTATTATACCCAAAAAATATTAATTAATTGATTAATTTCATCAATAATTTCAGAATCATTACCGGTTCTAGCCTAATACGATAAAGTAAAACATTTTGTGTGTAACATATAACATATAGTGCCGTTTTTGTGAATTCACTCAGAGAATAAGCAATTAAATCAATGTCCTCAGCTGACTTATTGAGAGTGCGCAGCACTCTGGTTAACGGGGCTCTGTTAAGCAGATTGGTACGCCCGGCTGGAACTACTAGCAACCGCGGTCGATGCCACACGTATCTGTCGGGGACATATATACCTACAACTTCCAAGAGTTCTTTATTACTAACCTTGACTCTAAAAAACTCCAATATACTCGTATAAGATATGAGATGTACTTCCCTCCGAACTCGCAGCTCGTCGTGCCCTACCGTGCCCAACACGAATAACGTCGGATACATCAAAATGGAAGGGATACACGTCGTAGTACCTCATGTATATATATCTAGTAAACTTATTCTGTATGCGCTCCAGAATGACACTATATTCATATATATTCATAACATATTAGCATAAAAAGCATTTATGCGAAAAGAAGGGATCCCGTCTTTAAGATAGGTAGGGCACATAAAAGCAGTCCGTCAGGGGAAGTAACTTGACCTCACAGAAAAACGCAGCCGAATAACAAATTCCCTAGAGGGTTATTGTATTCCTGCGTGTGAGTGAAGTTACCAATAAGCTTCCAAGGAGTGTTAATAGCAAAGCTGGCATCGCCCCAACGATACTTAATGTTTAATTACAAGCGTTTATATATTACAGTAACCACTTTCTATCACGTGGGCCGTATATGCCTCCCGCCGATGTATAAAAAAAAATAATCCTCCCAGAATACACACTGGCGAAGTTATAGACAAATTGTAGTTAAATAGATCACAAGGTTAACAAAACGATATAATTAAATTGAATTGATATAGATATTAAAAGTAGTTGTCCTTATAACTACGAAACTAAACCTTAACTTAAAATTATATGCAATGTGCAATAAGGCGAGTTACACACACACTACCATTGTATATCTTACAATCTTCTTTTTCCTAACGTTATCCCGTTTTCTAATCAGTTAGGATTTTCTATTACTGATGTCAGGCCTCCACAACTCAGAGAGCAAACCAGACCTTTCTCAGGTAGTTTTTATTTATTTATTTAAAACTTTATTGAATACAGTTTCTCTACCAGTCGACCATTGGGAGTGCAGAGAATCACGATCGCGCTATAGATTAAATACATATATACTTACAATACATTATATGTATGTATATAAATATATATATATATATGATACATATAAATTATACGATACATACAAATGTATTAGACATACATAACTGTTACAAATAAATAGAAATATATAAATAATGATGTAAGTTCACGCGTCTTTCAAAATATCGGGTTCCGTTACCTAAGACTAAGGATTTGGCGAAGATACAGATTTTTACATGAAGCGACTATCGTTAGAGAGAGAAAACCATATTTTTCTTACGTTAAGTTGCACGTCTTTTGAAATATAATTTCTTGGACGTGCGGGTTTGCTCACGATGTTTTACTTCTCCGACGAGCAAGTGATAATTACAAATATGTACATATGATCTAAAAACGCTAGTGGCACATGCCCACACCAATATTCGAACTAGGGCTCGGTGGGTTGATATGCTGTATCTTCATCCACTAGGCTATTACTGCTCAAATACATACAGTTACATGACACAATATTAAATATTTACTAGTGTAAACATGATGTGCTATTATAGAATAGACACGTTTGATGTTATTCCCCGTCAAATGATTTCCCATTACAAAAGTATAGTTAATGATAATTACGCTTTCGTAATGAGAAGTGAACACTAATTTACTGATAGACACCGCGAGATCACGAATGTGGTTTATTGGCGGTATTTTGTAGCTAATGGATTCTATTTTCTTGTAATTGTTAGATGCTTTCTGCATCCGGGTTTAGGACTTTTTGCCTGTGATATTCTACTAATTTCATTAAATCACACGCAATACCGCCATATATGAAAATAAGATACTAAATGGGGCACATACGCGAACCCTGCGGCATTCTAGTAATGTTATATATTTATAGATATAGATTTGCAATCATTCACGACTATAGTAAGTTTACGGCGTAAACAATTTTATTAAAATGTCTCATCTATACAGATAAATAAAAGTGGAGTGTCTGTTTGTAATATTAAAATAACTGCTTTTTACTAAATGCATATGGATATATACACGGTACATATACCAAAATGAATATTTTTACAATTTTTGTCTGTCTGTTTGTTCCGGCTAATCTCTGAAACGGCTGGACCGATTTTGACGGGACTTTCACTGGTAGGTAGACAACTGTTCAGAGCAGCATATAGGGTACTTTTTATCCCGTAAATATTTAGGCTTCCTGCGTAAAAAATGAAAAACTATTAAAATTAGGGGGAAATGTTCTTCTTCGGGGGACTTTGCAATTTTATTTTATTATTTTTATAGAATACCTATTTTTTAAATAACTACGCATTTTATATGTAATAAAAATAAAATAAATATATGTTGCCTTCTGCAAAGGTCAAATAGATGGCGCTGTATGAAAAAGGTCTATAGAGAAATAAAGGCTACTAAAAGCTCAAATCTCATCCGTGCGAAGCCGCGGGCTTCAGCTAGTGTTCTATATAGGTGTAGTAGTTTGTCAATAAATATGTGGTGGTTTACGTGATCAAATGCCCTAGTAGAATCAGTTTAACACGGTGCATACTTAGCGATTTTATCCAGTTTTTAATAATGAGCATTAAATCTAAATTTAAGTGGCCTACGCTGTTGTGATCAAATTTTGAAGCTGGTTATGACTAGACAAAAGCCTACAGCTTACGGTGAAGATGACATGACTATTTTTTTCTGCTCTGTTATGATTCTCTTTTGCTGTAATAGCCATTTTATACCCAGCCTGAGACAGAAAGCTGAACTTTGGTGTGATTGGACATGTTTATATTGCGAATAAAGTAACGATGGAAAGGAAATAGAGTGTATCTCCTCTAGATCTAAAGTTTGGTGTTCTATTTACTAATGCCCACCTAGACGCGAGGTATCTTTGATTTACTTTGAGCAGATTACTTTTTTGGACAGTTCACTGCCAAACTTTTCACTCGTAGCTCCACTATCCTATAAAGTATCGGAATTTAATCTTTTGCAAGGTTGGGGCTTCTCCAGTCAGGCTGTCTCTTCAATTTCTGTACCCTACCTCTCTTTTGCCAGAACCTGATTTGCCTTATCACTCCCACCTTTGGCGAGCCATCAACTCAACATACTGTTTTGCTGGTAGTTTCTGAAGACTCCCCTTCATGACCAGCCCCACGCCATGCGCCTTTTTATTCCGAGACTCCAATCCTATCGTCAGTCAACAATATTTTGTGCACCAGTAAAATAAAATACCTTATAAACAAAACCTGATCTACATTTTTTTATTTAACGACGGGAGGCATAAATCCTACGTACCCACTTGATGTAAAGCGGTTACCGTAGCCATGAACGCTTGCAATTCAATAAATATAACTCGCGCGATGCCATCTCTGGTGACTTCGCCCCTAGTAAACTCATCAAACTCACTCAATAATCCTCCGGGGAATTGTTATTTCGGTATGGTTTTCTGTAAGGTAGGGGTACTTCCTCTGACGGGCTCTTCATGTGCCCTACCTCTCTTACAAACTCCCAACCAAGACAAACATACATGTTCATGCACACAAAATAATTCTCCTGGGTGGGAATCGAACTAACGAGATGGTGTCAAAGTAGCGTTAATAACCATAGTGCCACCGAGCACGTAAAAATATTTAAATATTAACTTTTGTTAGATTTAATTGTGAGTTTATAGTAAGCTACTTGGCCATAAATATAGGTTCAACTCCCGTAAGAGCGCCATCACAATACCCGATTACACTGACGTTTAATCGGCTAATGTATAATATCTGACCTTGCGTAGTTAATCTTATGTTTATAAATAGAACTATCGTTAGTCGTAGCAAATTTATGTATAGTTTTAAAAACTACTTAATCTTTGACTACTTTATCGGTTTCCCGTTTTATATTATTGTCGTGATATGTACATATAATTTAAACAACAAAATCATAAAACATGTTATAAATTAATTTTGTGTAGTTTAAACTGAATATGTCACAAACTGAAGGCTAAATCAATTAGGTTTATAAATGACATCACATGTTCTGCAAAATTGTCATAAAAAAATACAGCACTTGTCAGACATATCTAACACGGAAACCGGAAACGGATGTAGTTCACAATATATCGCAGTACCAACATACACAATAATTAATTGTTACTATTAAGATTAAGTGGATATAAAAAAAGTTAAGGCAGGGGCGAGACGAAATCTGTACTAATATTTAAAGCGGAAGTTTATTTGTTTGTTTGAACGCGCTTATATTAGAAACTAACGGTCAGGTTTGATAAATTATTTTTGCAATTGATACTTCAATTCTATCTAGACGACCTAAGGCTTGTACAGTGATGTAGTAGAAGTCTAGAGAAAAGAAAGAAAGTAAGAAATAGCGGGATACAGGGATACGCGTGGTCGAATTCGCGATATGGAGATGGATACTACTACTACGCCAAGTCGGGCTGCTTTGATGCAGCCAACTTCTGTTGAAGTCTTACCATTTCCAAAATACACAATATATATATATATATATATATATTATAAAACTAGATTGGCAAACAAGCAAGTGGCTCGAATTAGATGGTAAGCAGTCACCGCAGCCTATTGACACTCGTAACACCACGGGGATATTACTGGCGCGCTGCCAATCTTGTGACCTAAGGCTGTTTCGTCACAGTATCCAGTCATTTCTCTACCATATCTCATCATTAAAACCAGAACACAGCTATTTAAATACAACTATTTGGCGGTAGAAAAAGGTGAGACAGAGGTACCCACGCAGACGACTTTTGTACAAAGTCTCTCTCTGGTCAAAAATCTGGTAATGGGACAGGCCCACCACTGTGTCTCCTATGTAGCCAGAATTAACAGCGGCGACCACCAAAAAGGCAATGAACATTGAAGTCCATTGCTGTCCCGGGGGTTAAATTACAGCTGCCTTGGAACTCACAACGAATTTAATCAGAAGAAATTTGTAAGAGAAGGAAGTTTTCGAATTGACTTCCCCTCTTGGCAAAGTGAGAGACGGCAATATGACAAATAAGGCATTAAAAAACCTCAAAGAGATGGCTAGTCAAGTGAAGCTCAACTGCCGTGCACCACGGTTTATCAGATATCTAACACTATTGGGACCTAAATTGTGAGTTTTACCTAATACATCGATTCAAAATTTGGTAAAATATATTTAGACATAAACATGAGTTGCTCTTTGAAAGTAACAGGATTTATATAAGCCCACGTCCAACGGCATACGCACGAGAGCCAACCGGTCTGCCGAGCAGGGGACTGAGCTAATGCGTCTCTTCAAGGATAAGCAAATGAAAGTCACTCACTCGGTATAAGTTATTGTGTTTGTTTGTTCACCACTTCCTATTATAATACGTTCACTTTTGTAGAGCAAAACAATATAAAGTTTTAAAATTCCGTCTATGAAAACGAGTTAACTTTTCACTGACTCAAAACTATGTCCATTTATTTAAAAATACCACGCAAATGGCGCGAATACAGAACGGGACACTTTGATGCGTCCTACGTCTCCTTAAAATACATAAATCAAGACAAACAGACATGTTCAGGCACACAAATGTTTGTCCTGTGTGGGAATCGAATCCAAGAGTGGTGTCAAAGTATCGTTACTAACCGCTCTACCATCGAGCTCGCCAGAAATTTATTACTTGTCTTAACTATGTCCGACCATTGTCGCTAGTTAGATCGGGTGCAGTCTCTCCCATGCTAGATACGTGGAGGTAATACAGTTTGTAGACAATATTATGAGATTACTATCTGACGCCCGCAGCTTCGTCTGCTTGTACTGGGTACTGTGACGAAACAGCCTTAGGTCCCAAATCGGTGTTGCGAGCGTTAATAGGCTGCGGTGACCTCTTATCATCAAATGCGGGCCGCATGTTTGTTTCCCAATCTAGTTGTATAAAAAAAATCTTCACTCGCTTCTTTAAGATTCATAGCTTTTTTCATGCACGCTCACCGTTTCCTAGAGCTCCGGATATCACCTTCTGATATAACACTACCAATTTGGTCATGGTAGGTTAGTCTTAGTCTTCCTCAGCTCCTACATCCTTCCACTTTCGAATTTGTATGTCTGTTTCGTCATTCTTTCACCCTGCATTCTTCTGTATGTCCGAACCAACGGAGCATGCCTTTTCTTCTCTTAGCATCGACGCTCTCTTTCAGACCAACGCTCGTTGTGACAACGTTTCGTGATGACGAATGCGGACAGTAAGCATTATGCCATAAATTATGTTGTTGTGTCTTCGAAGTTGAAATAATCCCAATCACAATACCTTCATCCCGATCTTCTAATAGCGAATTTTTGTTTTACCATTATGTAGGGAACCCTAAAAAGCATTATAAAACCCTAATAGAACGAGTTATATTCGAGCGTGTCTGTTTTATATTTTTACGACTAGATTTTTGTCATAAACAATGATTGCCAGGTGGATTCATTTAATGATAAACAAATCGTGTCAAGTCCGACAGGTCGTGTCGTGACGTGACGTGTAGGCAGGCACGGTACGACATTAGCGAGTTGATAGTTGAGGTGGGGTCCGACATCGAGCGGAAGAACATTACTCAAATAATAATTCTTTTTTTTTGGAGCTATGGTTATAGCTAGGTGTACAAAGTTCTTTTAAAAATTAAATTAAAATATTTATTTTAAAATATATGTTCTTAAATCACACTTGTTGATCTACTTATAAGCAGATATATTTCCTTTCGCGATCTCCGTAACAATGGAAAATATGTAAATTCAACAATCAATTGCTGAAATGACGGAGCAATTTGACAGTAAGATGGCCGAATTTCAACTGGAGCTTCAAAAAGCCAGCTCAACACCAACTGTCTCCTCACTGGCAGCCGAGTTTCATACTTTTTAAGCGTCATCAGTGTTGTACTCCGCAACCTGCAGCAACAGGTTGACATCATCTCTCAACAACAAGATCAGCTAGAGCTGCAGGAACGGCGGAAAATTATCCTATTTCATGGTGTTGAAGAGGTGACTAATGAAGATATCACTCCTGTAGTTGTGAATATTATCCAACACAAACTAAAAGTGTTTGATTTCACTAAGACTGATATTACTAAGACTGATGATGCCATAGAATGGGCCGCTTGTCCCGTGATAAACCAAGTCCCATTTTAGTTAAATTTCGCTGCTGATCGAAGAAAGGTATGGTTCTCTAAGACTTCTTTTAAAGACTCGGGCATTACTGAATTTCTGGCAAAGGTTCGCCACGATGCGTTCATGTTGGCCCGGAAACAATTAGGTGTTACCAAATGCTGGACACGTGATGGCTGTGTAATTATTGCCAAGTCTGATGGAAGCAAGCATCGTGTACTTAGTGTGGCTGAAGTTAACCATCTCGTTGTATCGCTGCTGACGGCTGTGGATCCCACCGAGGGCTCTTCTTCCAGCATTGGCCATATACTTGTGTCTAAAGGTAGTGCAGTGGAAGCCAAAGGGAGGCGCCACCTTAGAAAATAATACATAGGCTTGCCTTTCCCTGTCTTTTTCTTCTCGGTGTCTTAATTTTTCTTGAGTAACTTTAATCTATCTTTCATATCCTGAAGATACCTACTAATCTGTTATGCTAATAATATTGTATCCAAAATCTTCAGGTAGGTACTTCAAAATTCATTTACATGAAGGTAAAATTAAACTTTTTTGTTTTATAATTTATTTATTTACTTGCGTATTGAGTATTACAATAAAGTTTACTTTACGATTGATATTTATTCTCTGACACTATGATAGTATATTTTACTCATTATGCGTCACTCGCTTACTCTTCTTAGTTCAATTGTTGGCACTCACTCGAAAGTTTTTGACATTGTGTCTAATGGACTTTACGCGTACTTATATATTTTTTGTTTTTTGTGTATTGCCGAGCTGCATAGCCTTGACTTCTACCTCTATCAGCTTTCATTCTGCTGGAAAATTGATGAATTAAGGTTTTTTTAGAGACTTACATATACATTCTCACAAATTTTCCCATTATAGGTTGAAAGTCAAATCGTTTTGATTAATTACCGTACCATTATGATGTGATCATTTTTCAGGTAACACTGTATCGACAACATTGTTTGTGATTCGTAATTAACAATCATCAAAATAGTTGTTGAGAAAATGGGAAATCATCCATTTTACAACAATTTTTGGGGAATGTGAGAATGCTACTTTTGCATCGGAACCAAATAACAATTATCTTGAGAGTTGTTGTCACCCTGCGAGCTAGTGAATTCCTCGGAGAGCTCCTGAGGAGTCGCTGTGATAGCTGCAGGTTTACAACGCACGACGATATTTTGGTCTTTCAATAGCTCATTATCCCCGTTAACTGTCCCATGTAAGCGGGCCGTGTGCTTGTTTGCAACCGTCACAGTATAAAAAGGGTAAAAAGAGACCTAGGCCTCACCATAGTGTAGAGAACTTCTTTGTCGCGACGCTACATGCCTGCAATCAGCTACTAGACACTAAAAATACGTCAGTGTTGCAACGAAAAAATGTAGATCTTCGTTTCTGTAGACTGTTGCCTACCTAGATGACTAGAATTGCAATGCCATGCCCTATTAGCGAGAAAGCCGAATAGAGCGGAGACTCTATTCGTCTTTCTCGCTAATACTAAGACCATACCCTTAGCTTAGACGGGCTAATATGTTATTACCGACATCCTTGCAGAGCATTGTAGTATACGTGAGTAATTCAGATGTTGTCCGTCCATTGAGTATATATTACAAACCTTTGTATTTTGGAGTATGTATATAAAAACTTCTTGTTGTATATGTATAAAAACTTGTGACGACCTTGCGAGCGACTGCCGTCAGACCTTAACAATCCAGAGGGAAAACCAGCCCTTTTTAGGGTTCCGTACCCAAAGGGTAAAACGGAACCCTATTACTGAGACTTCGCTGTCCGTCCGTCCGTCCGTCCGTCTGTCACCAGGCTGTATCTCACGAACCATGATAGTTAGACAGTTGAAATTTTCACAGATGATGTATTTCTGTTGCCGCTATAACAACAAATACTAAAAAATAGAATAACATAAATATTTAAGGTGGCTCCCATACAACAAACGTGATTTTTTTGTTCGTTTTTGCTCGATATTGATAACGGCAACAGGTAGACGCTTGAAATATTCACAGAATATTTAGTTATATATTCACTTTAAGAATAAATAATTAAATTAATATAAAACAAATACTTAAGGGGGGCTCCCATACAACAAACGTGATTTTTTTGCCGTTTTTATAGATAGTGGTACGGAACCCTTCGTGCGCGAGTCCGACTCGCACTTGGCCGATTTTTTAGGTTAGGTCACACGTCTATCGAAATATAAATTTCTTTGACGTGCGGGTTGTCTCACGATATTTTCCTTCACCGCGTAAATGATAATTACAAATATGTACATAAATCCAAAGGACACGAATTTAGTGGCACATGCCAGGACTCAAACTGGAGACCAGTTCTTCAATAGGGTGGTTATTTATCCAGAGAGCTATTACTATATATATTTCGTATGATATGTATTATTCACTCACAAATAAATAAGGTGCTACTTCTATTAGCTATGAATGTTAAAGAAGCGAGCGAAGTGTGTAAGGACCGCTATCTTATGGTGCTCGGTTCTCTCTGCCTACCCCGCAAGGGACCTGGCGTGAAGATATAAATACATAGGTTTGGCCTCGACCTTCTTCTTGGTTCGGAGTACACATTAAGCCTTTTACTTTAGATGAAGATTAGTCCTAAGAGAGGTAAGGCGCATCAAAGTAGACTAATGGGGAAAGTGAGTTTCTGTAAGCAGAACCTTACAAAAAACCGCAGTTAAATACAACAAACCATCTGTTTCTTAATTCTTTTTTCCTGCATTCTTTCTACACGTCCTAATCAACCGAGTATCTTCTTATTTTAACACCGACCGTTGGTATTTCTAATAATATTAAACATAGCAATTTACTAAAACGTAACGGGCTATCTTACTTAGTAAAACATGATAAACCTAGTAAATACTATAATAAATTACCTGAAACAGTTCTATCCATACCCGACAAAATGTTCAAAAGGCACAACAAAAGTACTCTATGTAAGAAGGGTTATTACAGAATCGATGAATATCTGACTGACAGAGATGTTTGGTTATGTTGGTTTGGCAGAAAAACTTGAACCAGAAGGCACAGCTCGGTATACACAATGCAGTGCTGGTCCCAATGCTTACTTATGGAAGCGAGAGCTGGGTATGGCAGAGAGAGCATGAATGTAGGATAAACGCGGTCGAAATGCGAGCGTTGCGCAAAATTTGTGGCGTAACGCTTGTAAACCGTATTCGCAATGATGATATTAGAAACAGAATTGGTTTGTAAGAGAGCGTCGGTGTTAAAATAAGAAGAGGCATGCTCCGTTGGTTCGGACATGTAGAACGAATGCAGGATGAAAGAACGAAACTACCCTCCAGGGAGTTGTAATTTGACTGCAGTTTTCTGTGAGGTAGAGGGTACTTTTCCAAACGGGCTGCTTTGATGCGCCCTACCTCTCTTATTATAATACCAAATTGTAGGTTAGAAAAAGACCTATATTGGCAAGTTTCTTTCGGCACATTTTTTGCCAATGGTCATTTCCATAATGCTAGTAAATAAAAGAAATAATAATAATTAAGACAATTGAGTAAGCTACAAAAAACACAATAGCAAATAAAGATTTTTATCTTTTCTATCTTTAAGGTTGTACCTTACCTCTCTTAAAATTCAATAAAGCATATAACAATCAAAGCGATTTTTTATCAAATTGAGGCGAAACCGAGGAGGATGGTAATGTATGTTAGATTGTATGTGTGGCCAAACCTCATAAACAAGTTGTCAGTTTCTAAGAATTAAGAAATGTTTGGACTTAAATTTGCGGTTAAGATTGGGCATCTAGGATCACACAAAAAATATACCACGTACATCCACGGTCATAATCACGGAATCAAATGTGGAATTTCGTTCGATTGTATCAACATTCTTATTTTTTTTTTATACTACGTCGGGAGGCTTACAAGCAAACGGCCCACCTGATGTAAAGCGGGTACCGTATCCTATTAACACTTGCGATATATTATTTATCACTCGTGCGATGCCTCCTCTGCTGCTTACACAGCAACTCCTAAGGAGCTTACTGGAGGTGAGGTCTCCAGTAAGCTCCTTAGCTCCTCGCACGCAGGAACACAATAATCCTCTAGGTAGTAGTTATTTGGCAGCGGTGTTCTGTGAGGTGGAGGTACTTCCACCGACGCGCTGCTTTGATGCGACCTACCTCTCTTAAAACATTCAGACCAAGACAAACAGACATGTTCATACACACAAATGTTTGCCTTGACTGGGAATCGAAGCCACGAGCGTTGGTGTCAAAGTCGCGTCTTTCGCGACTGAGCCACTGAGCTCGTCTGAAGTGAGAGCCCTTGATAGAACAATAAAGCTCTTATTTTTTTTCATATTAATTATATAATTGATACAATTCCTCTTTTTCTCAATAACATTGTCCCGCTTTCCTAAACCTTTAGGATTGATGGGATCCGCTAACTAAGACTAAAAATTTTGCGAAGATACTGATACTGACATGGAGCGATTGCCGTCAGGCCTCCACAACCCAGAGGGAAAACCAGACTTTTCTTAGGATAGGCTGCAAGTATTTAGATATATTCTTTTTTGAATGTGAGGGATTTCTCACAATGTTTTACAAACACGAAATAGTGGTACATGCTAACGTTAGGATTCGCACCGAGGACCGGTTGATGTATAGGCTTGATTTATAGGCTGGTTCTTTATCAACTGGACTATCACAGCTCTGTGTAATTGTATGTATGTATATCTTCACGCCAGGTCCCTTGCGGGGTAGGCGGAGAGAACCGAGTGCCATAAGACGCGGTGGTCCTTACATACTTCACTCGCTTCTGTGACATTCATAGCTCTTTTCATGCACGCTCGCCGGTTCCTGGGGCTCCTGACATCACCTTCTGATAAAACACGACAGATTTGGTCATGGTAGGTAAGATTCTTATGTGGCAGATATTGTTATGGAAGACCTTCTATTTCAACACATTGTTATGTGGTAGTTATTGCTATGGAACACTTTCAATGTCAACTTATTGTTAATTTGTATATTTGTTATGGTAGGTTAGTCTCCGTCTTCCACGGCTCCTACATCATTCCACTTTTGCATTGAATATCTGTTTCGTCATTCTTTCGTCCCGCATTCTTTCTACATGTCCGAATGCCCTTTCTTATCTTAACACCGACACTCTCTTTCAGACCAACTCTTTCTCTCACGTTTTCATTACGAACGCGATCAGCAAGCGTTATGCCACAAATTTTGCGCAATGCTCTCACCTCGACCGCATTTATTCTACTTTCATTTTTTCTCTATGTAATTGCTATAATTAATATTAAAATATATATACTCGTATAATACAAACTAAATCGTTCAATTGTCAGCTATATTGCCTACGATGTGGGAGTATATTAGGGCTGTTTTATAGAATTTTTAATCGTGTATCTAACATAATCGGTCTTATAGATCTGTTCATGTTCGGTTTCTAAGGCTTTCGATGAGCTCGGTGGCGCAGCGGTTTATTACGCGACTTTGCCACAATTTTTTTTACCAACGCTTGCGGGTTCGATTTTCAAATAGGATAAATATGATATGGGTATTTTTAAGAGGTGTAGGGTGCATCAAAGCTACAAAACTGTGGAAATACCTCCTCCTCACAGAAAACCGCGTGAAATAATTACATGAGATGGGCTGTATTATTGTGTGCCTCCCAACGTTGTATAAAAATAACTATGGCTTTCCATATAAAACACGTTACGTGCTAGGAATTCATGTGTATTCGCTAGTTAAAATAGTAAAATTATAATTAGGAAGGTTAATTATTATCATTACCACTGTTAAGGTTCAAAAGTTCAACATACGTGTAACAGTCAAGGAGATTAGTTAATGCATATAAATGACCTTGTAGAAATTTAACTACGAATTTATTGTTGCTAGAAACGAGGGTCTCAGCTATAATATCCGCGTTACGACAAAATAATTTGAGATTTAATTTCCGCGTATTTAAAATCATGTTTTTTTTTAATATTTGTAATTATAGTTTAAAAATAAACACGTTCTGTTCGTAAAGGGCTCACTATAACAATTCATACGAGGTCAAACTAATTAATAATTAATTAGTAATTACTGTTAAGCATGCTGATGCCACGTTATGTTGTAGGTAGCTATTGCTATGGAACACTCTCTGTTTCAACAGATTGTTATGTGGTAGTTATCTCTATGGGACATTGTCTTTTCCAACTTGTTGTTATTTGGTAGGTGTCGCAATGAAACCCTTTCTATTTCAACAGATTCTTATGTGGCAGATATTGTTATAGAAGACTGTCTATTTCAACACATCGTTATGTGGTAGTTATGGAACATTTTCAATTTCAACTTCTTGTTAATTTGTAGGTATTACTACCCTTTCTATTTCAACGGATCTTATGTGTTTCATATGTCGTTATTTAACACTTTCTATTTCAACAGATTGTGCTGTGGTAGTTATCGCTATGGAACACTTTCTGGTTGAACTTGTTGTTATTTGGTAGCTATTGAATTATTTCTATTTGAACAGATTACTACATGCCACATATCGTCATGGAACACTTTCTATGTCTATGTTATCTGGTAGGTACTTTACAAATAAGCGTACGGCTTGCCTGACGATAAGCATTTACCGTAGCCTATGGACATTTGCAACACCAGGGGTGTCACTCTTGCGTTGCCATGTAAGAACCTCTTCACGCCTTTCTTGACGAACACCATACTGTAGTCCGCTGGGAAAACCTCGGCAGGGAGCTCATTCCGCAACTTAATGGTTTTCGGTAGAAAACTTCTCTGGAACCGCACAGTGCGCGACCATTGCGGTTCCAGTGTATGAGGATGAACTCCCAGCCGTCGGCGAGCTGTGCGATTGTAAAATGAGGCTGTTGGCATCATATCACCAAACAGCAACTCGTCAGAACACAACCCGTTGCACAATCGGTAGAACACGCAAAGTGAGGCGAAATCTCTCCTTAAACTTAAGGGCTCAATACCGTGTGTGAGTTTAGGATCATCGACGATTCCCATAGCTCATCTTTGCACCAAAAAAAATTAAACAGATTTACTGTTTCCATCTTATACTATCCTCTTATTATATATAACCTCTTATCAGGAACACCGTTCCTATATGAAATCTATATGTTTGTGTGCGTTTGTCTGTGTTTACGTTTTTTTGCGAATATTCGAATTTTGACTTCAGCTTCGGATTCAGCATAAAAAGTAGAATAGGAATGTTCAGGAACACCGTTCCTATCTCTTAGGGAACATGGTCAAAATGGCCGACAAATTAAAAAAATAATAATTTGGTTTCTTATATAATTGACGAGCCAGGTGTTCCTCTGGCAACGCAATCTTGCGCATTCTCAACTGGTTTTGAATGTTTTCAATACAAGAAGTACCTCAGTCAAGAGACTACTATGCAGGATCTTATCGTTTGGCTTTCTAAGTTTTCCCTGTCGGACTGCCTTGATGCGCCCTATCTTTCCCCAGATCCTCGTTTGTTACAATATAATAGCGCGCGCGCCAGTTCGTTAACGATTGGGGAAGTACCTCCATCTCATAGAAAACCGCAGCCGAATAATCCATAGAGTTGTGTTCCTGCGGGTGAGTGCAGTTGCTACTTAACTACTAAGGAGTTGCTGTCTTTGCAGCATAGGTGGCATTGCGCAATTGATACTAAATGTAATAAATGCAGTAAATGTACTACAAGGGTTCACAGGCTGTCGTAACCGTTTCACATCAGGTAATATATGCCTCCCAACGTCTTCTTTCTATTAGTATATAAAACTGATTTATCTGAATATTTAAATTGGTCTACACATTTTGACAATAGCTGAGTTACCTTGACCTAGAAATGTTATATAATAATAATAATAGTAATTTGTTGATTGAATACATGTAAAGCAGTGGTTCTCAACCAATGGTTTATGAACCACCACTGGTGCAAGTGACGAACCGGATGATAGAATGATTAGCAATGGTTACTTTAGTACTAAGGCTCGTGGGTTCGATTCTCACACAGGACGTTTGTATGCATGAACATGTCTATTTGTCCTGATCTGAGTATTTTCAAGAGGGGTAAAGCAGCCCGTCTGGGGAACCTCCACCTTACAAAAAAAATATTTATCCAAATCCATTGTTTGTTAAAAATAAGATTCATTGGTAGTGTTTATCAGAAGCTTTTATTTTATTCAAACAAGCATACGGCCTGCCTGATGGTAAATAGTCACTGTAGCCTACGGACATTTGCAACACCAAAGATGTCGCTGATGCATTGCCGACCCCTTAAAAACCTTTTCACTGAACCGCATGCTGTAGTCCCTTGGAAAAATTCAACTGCGAGTTCATTACACAACTTGAGAGTTCTCGGAACATTTTTTTTCTGTAACCGCACAGTACGTGACCATTGCGGTTCCAGCGTGTGAGGGTGAACACCCCGTTGCGTCGTTGGCGAGCGGTGCAGTTCTAAAAAAATGCTGTCAGCATCATATCGAACAATTCTTCAGAACGCAACTCGTACAACCAGTGGAACACACAAAGAGATGCAAAATCTGTCCTTAAACTTAAGGGTTCAGATACCGTGTGTAGTTTTAGAATCGTCGACATTTCTCACAGCTCGTCTCTGAACTGATTCACACGGTTCAAGTTGGTACCCAGGTGCTCCTGCCCAAAGGTGATTGCTGTACTCCAAGTGCGGTCTAACTTGAGACTTATATAACATAAGTCTTTGCCCCGCGCTGAAGTACTGCTTTGCTCTGTAGAGTACATTAAGTTGTTTGGTCGCCAGCTTGTTCTTTTCCTCCAGGTGACTTCGATATTGAACGTCACTTGAGATCTCGACACCAAGCATCCTAATGCTGTTGGCGATGGTAAGAGGTGTGTTCAGGAATTCAGGGACCACAATACATAGGGTTTTCTTAGCGGTGAACGCGTAAAATGTGTGTTCATGGGGTTGAATTCGACCAAGTTATACCGTCCCCAATCAGATACTTCAGCTAAAGTACCCTCCATTTCAGACACAAGTTTATTGCTGATGTTAGGAGCTTTAGAAACCGGTGAGTTTGAATATATGCTGAGCTAACAAAAACTGCGTTTTGTGGCGCTCGGATCTCTCATTTTATCCTATAAGGGTCCTTGCGTGAAGATATAGGTAGATACATATATTAAATAAAAACCCGTTTTACGTGAATACATCTTTATAACGGTAAACGGAAGTAAATTACAATGAAAGGAAATTATATTTTTTTTAATGAAACTAGATTGCCAAAGAAGCATGCGGCATATGGCATGGTAAGCGGTTACCGCAGCCTATTGACGCACACACGGGGATATTACTCGCGCGCTGAAAATCTTATGACCTAAGGCTGTTTCGTCACAGTACCCAGTAATTTCTCTGCCATATCTCACCCTTCAAACCGAAACGCAGCTGTATAAATATATCTGCTTGGCGATAGAAATAGGTAACAGAGGTACCTATTTCTAACGCCAAGCTGTGTGTTTTGTACTAGGGTACCAGAGGGAGCCCTTGTACAAAACACGCAGATGACTTTTGTACAAGGGCTCCCTCTGGTGAATTATATGTATTATTTATTTCACAAAAATATACACAATGAAACATACAGTACAACAGGATTATAATATGTAACATTACAATATGAAGTGAAGAGCAGTGTGCTAAATTAATAAGTATTGAAACTACAAAGGAATACTGAATTAAAAATATTGGCAGACAAACATACACAGGTAGATTCATGCGTACCAACACAAGTACTCATAATGTATATAAGGTAATTGGAGTAATGTCATATGTGTCGCAGCGAAACAATAGGACTACAGCTCAGGGAAATACTTGCGTTAGGACAAGTTACTGGTTTTCAGCTAGCATATAGGAAGAATTGCGTGAGGCAAGCAAGAAGCTTGAACAAGAGATACATTATAATTTATACAAGTAAAATTAATGATGCGTACATATTCAGGCAAATTTCATAGCTATATTATACTAAAAATATGGTGATCACCACATATACAAGAACATGAAGCAGGATTGAAAATAAAGAAGAGGAGTTAGTGAAAAGGACAAAAAGATTAGAACAACCTCACATGTAACACCAAACTACAAGCGCCCATCAAACCTCAATCCATCCAGCAGCGTTGTTTTTTAAACAAATATTTAGTTGAGATTATTCTTTATGGAGGAGGAATGTTTTTCCAGCATTTAGTAGCTCGGTGACGGAAATAGCCGGTGAAAGCGTCGGTCCTATGATGATGATAGGTACACGTGTTAATATTGGTACACGATCCATAATGACGATGGAATGTTGAATACTTATTTAGACTCATGCGTGCAAGAACTAAACCACAAACAATTTTACAATAACTTGGTTCATCGGACTTGTCACGCACGACCAAAGATTAGGTGTTGTCTATGGCCCAGTTACGTGACATACACAACAATGTGGCTGAATCACGTTTACTTAATCTTTGCTACGTTTATCGACCTCCTCTCTGTTTATAACGTATGATAAGCGATACAGTTGTGAAGGTAAAGCTGAGATACCTTCACAACTGTATTGCTAGAATGCTACGCGAGGCTATTGAAATAAGAAAACACTATTGAAATAAGATTTTTGTGTGAATCGGAACATATATAATTAATCCATCCATGTCGGTAGATGTAATAATTGAATAACCAATGTAAGTAATGTCACCTTAGTCTTCCTGCGACCACGGACGCTGCAAAGCATTCGGAACGTCAGGTTCAACAAAATAAATAAAACACGCGATACTTCCGTTAAAAATTGTTTAATTCAATGTAAAATACTGATTAAAAAAACATATTCTTCTATAGACGAAAATATGATTTAAAATAAATTCGCTTTCAAAATAATAAAATAGGTACGTGACAATAAACCTACATAACATAAAATAAAAAACGTAAAATACTAAATCTATATAAATATGATAAAAACGAGACCTCGATGGCGTCGTTGCGCGTGTCATTCTAACCTAACACGCAGGTTAAGCAAAGTCGACCGCAGCCTGTCTATGGATGGGTTTATCTATCTCGAGTTTCCCCGTGCTCGGAGGGCAAGTTAACCCGTCTGTCCCGGCTTTTGTCGATAGATAAAAGTCGTTAAGCTAAGTCATTGGCCCTCTGGCGGCTTGACGACACTGGCCACCGCCAATCCGCATTTGAGCAGCGTGGTGGAGTATGCTCTAAACCCCTTTGGTTGAACGGAGGCCCTTATCCCTGCAGTGGGATGAGTAAGGGTTGATGTGATGATGATATAAAATATATACTATGTATTTAAAAAAAAAAACTTAGCATTACTTGTATCAACATAAGTTTTATATTATTATTTTCAGAGATATGACTATATGAAACAAAACGCCATCCTCTCTAATTGTCTGTGCCCGACAAGGGTCTACAATGCAATGTGTAATGTGTACCTTTATCTATATCCATTAAAATCTCGTGTCACGGTGTTTGTGGTCCCAGTCCTCCGAAACGGGTCGACCGATTTTTATGAAATTTTTAATGTATATTTGATAGGTATGAGAATTGGTTTTAAAGTATATTTCATACCGCTAGGTGATTAGGGTGTCCATATCCAGAAAAAAAATATGATTTTGTCAAAAAAAAAATTTAAAGTAAAATTTCTTTACGTACGTTTGACTTACGTTTCGTATATTACTGTAGGGACAAGAGAGAGAGGTGCGAGCACACATTTTCTTTCTCTCTTTCTCTCATAGCGAGTTAAGTTACGTATATGTAAGACACAGTGCAGGCCTATTGTCTGTACACACTATGGAACTAAAGAAGTTTTACTTCAGTTGTGTGCTCTAAAGCACACTCGTTTATTTTTTATTTTATTTTTATTTGTCATCAAAAAATACCTATTACCCCAAATAACCGCTGATGCGGTTATATATCTAATGCGGGCCGCATGCTTATTTGTCAATGTAGTTGTATAAAAAAATCACCCTCCTACACCCACCCTCTCATTGAATAATAGATCCCTTCTCTACATACTTACAATACATTCGTAATTTTTTATTTAAAAACCAAAATATTCACTAGAAATAATTTACATGGCAGAACAACGTTTGCCGTGTCAGATAGTATTATTATACATGTTTACTTGCCTTTGTAGAGCGCAAATAAAACCAGTTGAGACAGCGCAAGCTTGCATTGCCAGAGGAACACCTGGCTTGTCAATTATATAACAATTCAATTTTAAGCTATTGCATAGCTTTTATCGCGGGCTTTGAGCGCGGCGACCGAATCAAGAAATTCCGTAACGAAAATAAAACCTAACACCCCCCACTCCGCCTACCATGTAGCTCGTTGTTTTTCATAATCATCAGATGATGATGATGATCCATCGGGTGGCAAACAAGTGTTCAGCCCGCCTGATGTGAAACTGTTACACAGCCTATGGACACTTTTAGACTCCGTCGGATGGCAAATTCGCTGGACAGATGTTGCGTTCATGCGAGTGAGTGACGTTACTACCTCACGAAAAATATGCTCAAAACTGCAGCCGAATAACAATTCCCTGGAGGAGTGTTGTGTTCATGCGAGTGAGTGACGTTACCACCTCACAGGCAACTGCAGTCAAATAACAATTTCCTGGACGGTTGTTGTGTTCAGGCGAGTGAGTGACGTTACCACCTCACAGGCAACTGCAGCCAAATAACAATTCCCTGGACGGTTGTTGTTTTAAATATGAATAAACAAAGTGCATTTATTAATGAAGAAAGTGATGAAAAAATAATTATAATTGCATAAGTTGATAAAAAAAATGCTATGCAATAGCTTTACCGCGGCAGTCCCCGAGTGCCACACGTTTTTTTTTTTTTCGGCCATTTTGACCATGAGATAAGAACGGTGTTCTTGAACATTTCTATTCTACTTTTTTATGCTGAATCCGAATCTGAATATCAAAATTTGAATATCATTTAAATCTTTAGTCTTAGGTAGCGGACCCCGCCAATCCTAATGAATTAGGAAACGGAATGACGCCAGGAAGGAGACTTCACAAGACAACATCCCTACAGATGGCACATCCCGCCGCGTTTCTTCTTGTAACTCGACTGAACAGTATTTCCATGTTATGATACAATAGCCAAATAATAATTCCCTTGACGATTAGGCGCTGTGAGGTTAAAACGTGGCGTTAAAAACGTGAGTGATGCTCTTCTTTTGTAAGAATCTGTGAGCTATTATTATTGGCTACTTCCGTTATGAGCCGGATGCTTAATGGTTGGATTTCAAATACTCTCTGAAAGGTTGTTGCGTTCCTGCGAGTGAGTGAGGTTACCATAAAGTTCTGAGTATCGTTCTTGGGATGCTAATGCCAGTTGCAAACACAGCAACAACTTTACATCAAATTAAACTTTTTTGACGAGCTCTGTGGTGGATCGGTTAGCAATGTTACTTTAACGCCTACGCTCGTGGATTCGGTTCCCACACAGGGTAAACATTTATGTACATGAACATGTCTGTCTTTGTTAATCTGTTTTAAAGAGAAACCGCATCAAATCAGCTCGATTAAGGAAGCACCTCCACCTCGTAGAAAACCACAGCCAAATCCTTAGAAGATTGTTGTGCTCCTGCGAGAGAGTGACGTCACCAGTAAACTCCTAAGGGGTTGCTGTGTTATTAGTTGGGGTGACAACGGGCGGGTGATTCTTTCTATGTTTATTATCATTTTTTTATACTACGACGGATAGAAAACTAGCATACGGTTTGCCTGATGTAAAGCGGTTACCGTAGCCTATGAACGCTAGCAGCAAAAAGAATGTCGCTAGCTTGCCACCCCTGCTGTCAACAGCAACTCCTCATCTTCTGGTGATCTCATTCACACGCAGGAACACAACAACCCTCCACGGAGTTGTTATTTGGCTGCCGTCTTTTGAAGATACTTCCCCAGTCGGGCTAACGTCGTGCCTTACCTCTCTTTCGCCAGAGCCTCGTCTGTTGATAAGCAGGGTGTACCACGTGCAGGTGAGGTTGGCTTTGGCTCTAAAGGTGATGTTGAGCCACTTACACCCCAAGCGTTCATAGACTACTGTAACCATTTTACTTAGGGCCGTATAATGGCATACCTCCCGACGTTGTATCAAAACAATAAGCTACGAGTAGAAATGACGCTGTGTCTCACCTCTCTTTTATCATAACCAATAATTTGGCAAAACAATTTAGACTAGTAAATAACAGCAAGCTGTGTAGGCAGAGCTGATATTTTTTAAATTTAAAAAATATTTAAATATTTAATTTTTAATTTTTTAAAAATATATGGAACCCTGTACGACATCTAGCGACGAGTGCTGTTACTTTTTCTGTTGATGGGAGTGCAGCGCAGACTCTGCACTGCAGAGTGGCCGGCCATACGTTTTCCCATATGTTTTTTTTTCTAATTGGAATGATTTTGGACCGTTCTTCCTCACCAACGAACATTTAAATTTCAAATTAAAGGATACAAAACTACAATATGTTAGCTATTAGTGTGTCGATTTTGGAGTTTCTCACTATTACCGTCTAAACGCTAGCTGGATGACATCAGTCTACCCCAAACGGCAATTTTGAGGGTAATGTGGCTCCGCTGGCTATCGCAGCTCTGCCAACGAGCTCGGTGGCGCAATGGCAAAACGCGATGTTACGCTACTTTGACATCAACTCTCGGTTTCGATTCCTACAGAGGACAAACATTTGTGTGCATGAACGTGTATGTTTGTCTTGCACTGGCTGTTTTTAAGAGAGGTAGGGCATGTCATAGCTGCCTGTCTGGGCAATTACCTCCACCTCACAGAAAACCGCGGCCAAATGACAACTCCCTAGAGGGTTGTTGTGTTCCTGGGTGCGAGTGAGGTCACCGGTAAGCTCTTAAGGAGTTACTGTGTTAGCAGCAGAGGTGGCATTGAATTATTTTTAAAGTATTTAAAGCGTTTACAGGCTACGGTAACCGCTTAACATCAGCCTCCCGACGTTGTATAAAAATAAATTAAAGGGCAGATAAAGTTGTCTCTGACCCTGAAACTGATATTGAGTTAATAAGTATTTTCTTCACAATACCATTTTCAGAAGCCAAAAAAAAACACAAGGAAACATAAAGACTGTCTGATTCATCTTAGAGCATTTAAAATTATACTTTTTTGCTATAATTATCCGTTTTAATTGGCGTGAAAAGATTTCCTGAACACCTAAATATAATAACAAAAACATTGGGTGAAACTGGACGGCCGATGGCATTGAAAACTGAGATAGAATCGAAAACTGCCCTTTAAATCCGTTTTCTTACAAAACCCAATTATACTTCAGATCGGTTGAAAGATATTTCCCTTTTTTTTTATATACAACGACGGAAGGCATTAAGTGCTCGCGCGATACCTCCTCTACTGCTAACATAGCAATACCTTAAGAGCTTACTGATGACCTACCTTCATTCGCTGGAACACTACAACTCTGTAGGGAGTTGGTATTTGACTGCAGTTTTCTGTGAGGTACTTCCCCAGACGGTCTGCTTCTCTTCTAAAATATACTATAGAGCTGTGACAGTCCAATGGAAAAGGACCGGTGGCCGGCCTATTGACCAACAGGCCCCGGTTCGAATCCTGGCGAGGGCATGTATCACTTTATTCGTATTTTCAGATTTATGCACATATTTATCACTTGCTCGGCGGTGAAGGAAAACATCGCGAGGAAAACCTTCAAGAAATTATATTTCTCGAAAGACGTGTGATCTATCCTAAGAAAGATCTGGTGTTCCCTGTGAGTTGTGTCTGACGACAGTCGTTCCATGTAAAAATCTGTGTCTTCGCCTAATCCTTAGGCTTAGGTAGCAGACCCTGTCAATCCTAATGGATTAGGAACTGGGGTAACACAAAGAAGAAGAAGATCTAAAGGTACTAAAATACGTAAATCGAGTAAGTAAATACGATACTGAAACAATTGATCACAAATGATAAAGCGTCCATGAGTAGCGTCTTCACCGCTTGCGTAACCCAGAACGCGCCTAAACAGATCGTGGGAATGTGTAGCGCGTATTAGGATTCCGCAGCTAATTATATGCATAAACAGATCGATTCATTTTTTACCTTGGATACTACCAGAGGCACAGGTCTGTACAGTTTGGAAGCGACAAGAAACTTGCACAGTTGAAATTGAAAATTAACCAGTTGAGAATGCGCAAAATTGCATTGCCAGACGCACACCTGGCTCATCAGTTATATAACAATTCAATTTTTTTTTGTCTAATTTGTCGGCCATTTTGACCATGTTCCTTAAGAGATAGGAACGGTGTTCCTGAATATTCCTATTCTACTTTTTTATGTTGAATCCGAATCTGAAATCAAAATTCGAATATTCGAAAAAAAAAACGCACACCGAGACAAACGCACAGACATACATATAGATTTCATATAGGAACGGTGTTCCTGAAAAGAAAATGATAAAAGTGAAAAGGTTATGCTGAGATGGTCTGAAGATTTAGAAAGAATGAATGACAAAAGAGTTACGGAAGAAGCGTATCGAGCAAGAGTGAATGGAGATATCGACAAGGGCCGCCCTAGAAGCGCATATAAATCAAATTGGTCATGTGTTGAAAAATAACAAACTCACAAGCAACTTTGGGTACTTTTGATTTGGCCGTTTTTCTATGAAGAGGTTCATGAGTGTGGAAGAAGCGAGAGAGGTATATTCGGACCGGCGCACCTGGCGTTCCATAGTCTCTACTTGATGGGAAATAGACGTGATATGTTTACGCGTATGTTTGTATGGCAAAATGTAGAATTATGAGTATTTACTCATTAGTTACCTCTGTTCCGACCACTCAAAGCTACGATAAGAAAATAGAATTCTGACGCAAATGATATTATGTACATATGTATAATATTTAATTTAATATTTGCATCGCTCAGAATTATATTTTCTAATGATGCTAGAACTAACTTTTTAAGAGAGGTAGGGCGCATCAAAGCAGCCCGTCTGGGGAGGTACCTTCACCCCACAGAAAACCGCAGCTAAATAACAACTCGTGTTGCGTTCCTGCGTGTGAGTGAGGTCACCAGTAAGCTCCCAAGGAGCTGTGTAAGCAGCAGAGGAGGCATCGCGCGAGTGATACTTGATATATCGCAAGCGTTAATAGGCTACGGTACCCGCTTTACATGAGGTGGGCCGCATGCTTGTATGCTTCCTGACGTAGTATAAAAAAAACTAATTTAAATTTGTTTGTTTTCTAATTTTTATTTTATTTTGTGGTCCCCAAGATGGGTCGAACCCGTCTCTGGAATGTCAGATTTACTGACGTATAATGTCTTAAATACTTATATATCTTATAAATAAAAACCTCCGAAACGGCTTGACCGATTTTTGAGTTTTTTTATGTATATTTGGTAGGCATGAGAATAGGTCGTAAAGTATATTTCATAAAAAAATAATTAAAAAATATATATATGTATATAATCAGAAAAAAAAAAATTATATGGCAGAAAAACGTTTGTCGGGTCAGCTAGTATTATATAAATTGTAATAAATATCTATCTATAACTTCACGCCCAAATCCTTGTGGGGTAGCCTGAGAAAACCAAGCGTCGGCTCGATCCTTAAGGTCACTGCATACGTAACGTGTTTTTTCCCGGACGGAACGGGGACGGAACGGAACGTGAGTTTTTGTAATATCGTTTCATACAAAATGTAAGTGAAAGAGCATACGCGACGGAGGAACGGACGGAGCGGGAACGTGTCACGCCCGGGGCGGGAA
This sequence comes from Pyralis farinalis, assembly GCA_947507595.1. Classification (NCBI taxonomy): domain Eukaryota; kingdom Metazoa; phylum Arthropoda; class Insecta; order Lepidoptera; family Pyralidae; genus Pyralis; species Pyralis farinalis. Next base: position 10,083,354 of record OX382263.1, read on the forward strand.
AAATATCGTCGGCGACGATGTTTAGCACGTCCCGCCCCGCGCGGGCCACGTTCCGTCCGGGATTCCGCTGCGTATGCACAGTCGCCCCGTTCGCTCCCAAGAGTAAAGTAGTGGTGTAGGTAAGCAAACAAAAATGGACGACGAAAAATTGATCGAATATGTAAGGCCATATCCAGCTTTATACGATTTTTCATACTGTAAATATCTAGACACGAAGTTTAAAAACTATCTGTTATTAAAGCCAATTCTTCAAATGAAAAATCCTCGTTCCCTTGTGCACAACACTAGCACGTTAGTTCCGAGTTTACTGTCACGTTGCGTATGCATTAAAGTATTTACTAACCACGTCCCGTCGCCGCCCCGTCCCCGTTCCGTCCGGGAAAAAAACACGTTACGTATGCAGTGACCTTTACATACCTCACTCGCTTCTTTCACATTCATTGCTCTTTTCATGCACGAGCGCCGGTTTCTAGGGCTCCTGACATCACCTTCTGATAGAACACGACCAATTTGGTCATGGTAGGTAAGTCTTGGCCTTCCCCGGCTCCTACATCCTTCCACTTTTGCATTGTATATCTGCTTCGTCATTCTTTCATCTTGCATTCTTTCTACATGTCCGAACCATCGGAGCATGCTTCTTCTTATTTTAACACCGACGCTCTCTTTCAGACCAACTCTGTTTCTAACATCATCATTGCGAATACGGTCTACAAGCCTCATGCCACAAATTTTGCGCAGCGCTCGCATTTCGACCGCGTTTATTCTACTTTCATGCTCTTTCTGCCATACCCAGCTCTCGCTTCCATAAGTTAGCGTTGGGACCAACGCTGCATTGTGTATAGCGAGTTGTGCCTTGTGGCTCAGGTTTTTACTGCCAAGAAGTTTTCCCAACGCTCCATTCACACTATTCCCAGCACTCACTCGTCTTTCCACATCTGCGGTGTACCTTCCATCCCTGCTGAAAGCGCATCCAAGATATACAAACTCATCCACTTGTTCCAACACTTCATCATCAATCGTAATCCTTACATTAGTTCTGGATTCTTCTCTTTCAAATACCATTATCTTTGTTTTCTTCGCATTCAGTAGTAAGCCTTTCTCCATACATTCGTCTTTCATCGTTGTGACCAGTGTTTGCAGTTCAGATGGTGTATCTGCTAATAGCACGGCATCGTCTGCATACAGCAGACAGTTCACCACTAGGTCACCCATGCACAATCCCACATTCGTTGACCTTATTCTCTGCAGACAACTATCGAGGTACAGGATAAACAGCCTAGCAGATAGCATGCAACCCTATTTGACGCCAATTTTGACATCAAACCAGGGTGACATGCCACCATCTATCCGCACACATGCTGAGCAATCCTTGTAAGTAGACTGCACAGCATGGAGCAGTGAACCGTCAATCCCATATCTGTACAATGTAATGAATTAACAGAAATATCTTTAGAATAATAAAATTCTATGCAAGGGAAATTTTAAATTCTTAAAATATTTTTAATTTTACCCGGAATTATTTTTTATATCGTGGAATCAGTTTTATGGGTTTTCAGGCATTGTTTACCATCATCGGGAGACGTGAGGTAGATGGTGATGAAACGAACGGGATCATCATGAAGTGAGATGGAAATGCCTACAAAAAGCTTCAAGGCGAGATTTGGAATACTTGAGAATTCGCCGTCCTAGTATTTCAATATCACAATTCGACAACCGAAAGTAACTAAACATAATAGAAATTTGTTCATTTATAGAGCCACAAAGAATTAAAGCACAAGCGGTCATTGCGTTCACCAGTTTTTGCTCCTTTTTATATACGAGTATGATTCGTATTTTCGTGCGAGCTCCCAATTCTAAATCGATCCATTCACTCAACAAAAAGAACAAATTCTCTGTGTAATCAGTATAGTTTATTTAAATAATACAGGGCTTTATGCAGAACCCCTTACACTAAGAGATGTTCGGGTTTGATCAATGGCTAAATGCTACCCGACCCGTTCATCATGCTCAACATAGTTAGTCTGAACCGAGATACCTAACGCAGAGGTTGCCATCGGATCCCTAAATCATAAGTGTATTAAATTCATGTCCCTATTCAAAATTTCTCTATTTATCTATCTAGCTAGGACTTCACGCCATATCCCTTGCGGAGTAGGCACAGATAACCGAGCGCCACACAACTCGATCTTTACACACCTCACTCTTCTCATGCACGCTCACCGGTTTCTAAGACTCCTAATAACACAGATAAAAAATGATCAATTTGGTCTTGGACTTCCTCGACTCCTACATGCTTCTACTTTCTGTTGTACATTTGTTTCGTAATTCTTTCCTCCTGCATTCTTTCTACATGTCCAAACCAATCTATTTTTATTTTAACACCGACGCCATCTTTCAGACCAACTCTGTTTCTAACATCATCATTGCGAATACGGACTACAAGCGTTAAAACATCTCTTTTTTTTAGAGGGACCCATCTAACAGAGCGGCAGTGGTAATGGGACAGACCCATTACTCATTCCTACCACTGTGTCTCCTGTGTAGCCAGAATTAACAGCGGCGACCACCAAAAAGGCAATGAACAGTGAAGTCCATTGCTGTCCCGGGGGTTAAACTACAGCTGTCTTGGAACTCACAACGAATTTAATCGGAAGAAATATGTAAGAGTAGGAAGTTTGGAATTGACTTCCCCTCTTGGCAAAGTGAGAGACAGCAATATGACAAATAAGGCATTCAAAAACCTCAAAGAGATGGCTAGTCAAGTGAAGCTCAATTGCCGTGCCGTGCACCACGGTTTATCAAATATCTAACACTATTGGGACCTAAATTGTGAGTTGTAACCTAACACATCGATTCCAATAATATAGATTGCAGAACCGCCTAAACGCCTGGTAATTCTCCCATCTTGCCACCAAATCAGAATAGTATACTACCCCGGATGATGCAGTGTTAATACCACCTGGTATAATACGAACTATATTACATGTACGGAACACACTTAAGAACAGGGTACACTTGGGTTTCACTACTTTTTTTCCACGACGACCTCTCAGCCTTCACTTAACGGTACTTGCACAGCGCACACCGAGCTCTTTCTGTTTTTGTACTCAGACATAGAACTACTAATTGGATTAGGTTTTAATTGTTGTTTTTCATCCTTCATGCTGTGCACTCATGGCTCAGCGGTGAATTTTAGGAAAATTATTTCTTATTTTTTTCTTAGACATTTTTTGTTAAAATTTGCAGGTAGTTATTTAGGTCAATAGCACAGACTTTATGATTTTTTCTTTGGCATATTTCTCATGCAAAGTATTTCAGAATATAATATAATGTAGCCGAAATGGAAGTGATAGCCCAGTGGATAAAGAACTGGTCTATTGATCAACTGATCCAAGGTTTGAACCCTAGCTTGTACCACTAAATTCATATTTTCGAATTTATTTTATGTGCATTTGTAATCACTGGTGGTGAAGGAAAACATCGTGAGGAAACGTCTAAGAAATTATATTTAGAAAGACGTGTGACCTAACTTAAGAAAGGTCTAGTTTTTCCTCTGGTTTGTGCAGGTCTGACGGTAGTTGATCCATGAAACATCAGTATCTTCGCCAAATCCTTAGGCTTAGGGAACGAAATATCGTTAAAAAATCTGTATTTTATAAATATATATCTTCTTATTCTATATAAATATATAGTATACTAATTTTAAAAAGAGAAATGATTTGATTTTTTTGTATGTTTGTTTTTAATGGATAATTCCAAAAAACCTTGACCTATATAAATAATTATTTCACCTTCAGAAAGCTACATTATCAGCAAATAACTTGCGATCCGTTTCAATAAAAAAAATGAGATACCTACAGTAATTATAATAACGAATAAATAGATACATATAGTAAAGATCTTTCTATCTACCCGCGTGAAGCCGGGGCGGGTCGCTAGTACTATATATAAACTAGTATAGGACTCACCTGATGTCGCGGCTGTGTACTCCCGCTGCTGCATAGACAGGGTGGTCGGAACATTGACATCCGAAAAAAAATGTAAATCCCTCGTATCGCGGTATATCCAAATCACCCCCACGTATGTTCCGCGACTTTTCATAGTTTTCGGGTTATGAATGTTCTTTTATTTTTTGAGAATCTTTGGCCATTTTATCATTCCTAAGGTTAAGTAATGATAGAGAATGCTGAAAAGTAACAAACAAATAGCTTCACAAGTTACGTAAGAAAAGATTTTCGTAAGAAGTGGTTTTGCTGATAACACAAACGATTATGTGAAAAATAATATTTATTTTTAAAATTTACATAAGGTTTTCAAAGTGGCCATCTCCAGTAGCAATACACATTCTGTACCTACGTAAGAAATAATTTTTCAATCGTCTAAAATCTTCTCTGTTCTCTCTCACAACATGTGCGGCTTCTGCATTCTTCTGTCTCAGCTCTTGTACACGGGCATATGCTACTTCCTTGTAGTAGCCCCAAATTAAGAAATCGATGGTGTTGAGGTCGGGTGAGCGTGGAGGCCACCTAATTACATTCGAACCACCTATTGGGGTATGTTTCATTTAAGTAATTTCGGATTTGCGTTGCGTAATGACACGGGGCGCCACCATTTTGAAACACCATGGTTCGTCTAAGTTTGAGATTCACATCTCCCAGTAACAATGGAAGTTCATTGACACAAGAAGTTTCTGTAAGTTTCGGCTTCATGTCTGGACGGCAATTCAAACGGACCAATTAGTTCGCCATTGAGGATACCAGATCACATGTTAACGCTGAAATGATTTTGAAATCTTGAAGCTCTCACTTTGTCTGGATTTCGTGTGGTGGAGAGTGAAAGAGATAGTAATAATCCGGTCTCTTATGCTCTTGGCCATTTGTTATTGCAAGTAAAGGAGTTGCACCCACGTTTACAACCAAAAATCAAGAACGGATCGTGCAAAATTAATTAAACTTAAATTAAACTAAATAAAATTTGAAAGAGAGACGCAAAATTTGTGGCATAACGCTTCCTGACCGCATTCGTAATGAAGACGTGAGAGAAAGAGTTGGTCTGAAAGAGAGTATCGGTGTTAAGATAAGAAAAGGCATGCTCCATTGGTTCGGACATGTAGAAAGAATGCGGGACGAAAGAAAGACGAAACAGATATACAATGCTAAAGTGGAAGGATGTAAGAGCCGAGGAAGACCGAGACTAACCTACCATGACACGGAATTGGTCGTGTTTTATCAGAAGGTGATGTCAGGAGCCCCAGGAACCGGCGAGCGTGCATGACAAGAGCTATTAATGTTACAGAAGGAAGTGAAGTATGTAAGAACCGCGTCTTATGGCGCTCGGTTCTCTCTGCCTACCCTGCAAGGGACCTGGCGTGAAGATATGTACATACATTAAACTAAAAAGATTACAAATGTTTAAATCTTAGCTTTTCTTCAGTCGTTTTCAAAGTTTTCTACTTTTTTTTTAGATTTTTTTTAAGTTGCTCAGGTCGAAAGTTCTCAAAAATAAAAAATAAAAAATCATAACTCGAAACTACAATAAGATTCGAAATATATATGGGGGTGATTCGGATACCCCACGATACAAGGGATCTAATTCTTTTTTGGTCATCAATGTTCCGTCCACCCCGTATCTTCCTATGAGTTTAAAGTACCCTCACTCGCTGGAACATAACCCTCCAGAAAGTTGACTTTTAGCTGCTGTCTTCAGGAAAGTCAAGGTACCGTCCTGCACCTGTCGGGCTGTCTTGATGCACCCTACCTCTTTTTCACTACTACCTCATTTGTTAGCCAGTAAGGTGCACCACAAGCAGATGAACTTCGCTTTGAGTCTAAAGTTTAGAGTGAATTATATCTCTAAATATTACAAAAAAAATCCAAAATTACTTAATTTTTATTGAGTACTAGCAGAAGCCCGCGGCTTCGCACGCATGAGATTTGGGCTTTTAGTAGCCTTTATTTCTCCATAGACCACAAATTCTTTCTGTTTAAAAAAAAAAGTTCAGGGTCGTAAATGCAATCATAGAGCGATTCAATTTTCGTACAGCGCCATCTATTGACCTTTACGGGATACAACGTATAATTATTTTATTTTTATTACATAAAAATGCGTAGTTATTTTATTTCACAAAATATTATGTGAAAATAATAAAATAAAACTGCAACGTCCCCCGAAGGGGAAGATATTTCCCCCTAATTTTAACCTAAATATTTACGGGATAAAAAGTACCCTATATTATTCTCTGAACAGTCCTCTACCTACCAGTGAAAGTCCCGTCAAAATCGGTTAGACAGACAGACAAAAAGTTAAAAATGCGTATTTAGGCTTTGGTAACGTGAAAATAATAATATGAGCTTAAGATAAAGGCTTTATTTTGAAATCACAGACAGACACTTCAATTTTATTTATATGTATAGATGTATAGATTATGTAACATGTCAGTTTGTCATGATCTGGGTATTTTTTAAGAGAGGTAGGGCGCATCAAAGCAGCTCGTCTGGGGAAGTACCTCTAACTCACAGAAAACCGCAGCCGAATAACAACTCCCTGAAGGTTTGTGTCCTGCGTATGAGTGAAGTCTCAAGTAAACTCCTAAGGAGTTGCTGTGATAGCAGCAGAGGTGACATAATATATTACAAGCGTTAATAGGTTACGGTAACTGTCTTACATCAGGTGGGCCGCCGTGGGCCGTATGCTTGTACATCACCCGACGTTGTACAAAAAAAAGCACAAAAAACATTCGAGGTGACGTTTTCCGACTTTTTGAAATCTGCATTAATACAAAAACATCGGAAGAGTTTGTCTATTTCAATGCGTTTATCTCCGGTACCTGTAGGATTTTAAAGTTTTTTGGATTTGTATGCTCAACTCTTAAGCATGATTGCAGGCTATTCGACATCATGATATGATCCTTAGAACTAAATAAAAACCTACGATACGATCCTTAGAACTAAATAGAAACTAGTAGATTAAAAAAAATGAAAAAGTAAAATAAGAGAATTAAATAAGTTACAATAAGATTATATTTCAAAAAACGTAATACGTATCTAAGTGCCCGCGAGGGCCCAATGGCAAATAAAGTTTTTTTTATCTTTTTATCTTTTAAAAGATAGAAAGTAAGAAAAACCCATTTCCACGAGATGTACACGGGCGAAGCTGAGGGTTGCGACTAGTCCATTTTAAATGGCGTCACGCCCATCAGTTTTTTTAATCTTACATGACTTATTCTTACCATGACCATGAAAATTGTTCAGGAAAGGGGCCGAGACTGAAGTAGAGGTCACATCCGGTTCTGAAGTTACGTCACACATGTCAGTACAACCTGACACTGTGACGCAAATTTACGTTCAAGGGTAAATTTGAGTTGACTACAAAACGAAAGAAGTAATCAAATTAATATGTCTTTCATTTGAATGGCTAGGGTCTTATAATAAAAATAAATAAATGAAAATCTTTTAATTTACACTTATTTTGTCCATTTGGTTAGTAACCTTTTTACTTACAATCTATTTTATTGTTCTCTCTCAGCTAAAGGTTGTCTGGAAGAGATTGCTTAGCGATAAGACCGCCTATAGTGCTTTACTTCATAAGTATAATATACATTGTAAATTTTATGTTGGTGGAATAAAGTATATTCATTATTATTAATCATTTATTTCGTTATTATCTTATTAATTACATTTTTAAATATATAATTGTATAAAAATACATTTAAAAATATTAAAATAAAAACCAGTTGAAAATGCTCAAGCTTGCATTGCCAGAAGAACACCTGGCTCGTCAATTATATAACAATTTAATTATTTTTTTTACAAACTTTGTCGGGTATTTTGACCTATCCGACAGGAGGTTGGTTTTTCAGACATTCCTATTCTATTGAAGACCAGTCTTCCTGCGACCACGGACGCTGCAAAGCGTTCGAAACGTCAGGTTCAACAAAATAAATAAATCACGCGATACTTCCGTTAAAAATTGTTTAATTCAATGTGTAACAATCGCGAAAACCTAAGACAATACTATTCCTATTCTATTTTTTATGCCGAATCCGAATCTGAAGTCAAAATTCGAATATTCGAAAAAAGCGACAAACATATAGATTTCATATAGGAACGTTGTTCCTGAAGAGTTATTATTATTTTAGTAAGTTATTATCTTTCTAAAATTAATTATAAATGTTAAGGCTTGGGTGTGAATATGATGTGTGAATGTGTATTTTTAATTTATATGCAAATTTCTAGATGTACACGTTTTTTAACGTGTAAATCCTGGAATCGCTTCCATCATCTGAAGGATTCCATTAGCGCTCCCCCGCATCCGCCGTAACACCGGGGCAGTATTTTCACCAATGATTGTAAAAAAAAACAATCGACATTGACGTCTGCAAATATGCCTGATTGTATGTTTATTGTGTAAAACTGTTCCACGGACCACTCGTGTGGAGGCTTTGACAGACTTATGCATTTACGATTTTTTTTTTATTTGTGTTAGTAAAATTTTAGCAGTGAGCAGTGCTGGCCTTTTGGATAAATGTATATATTTGTAATTATCGGTATTTTCCGTTTTATGAACACATTTGCAATTATCATAACAGGCATTAAATTTTATTTATTTGTAAAGACTTATGTCTCTATTTTTACTGCTGCAACGATGGATTTATTGCAAATTTATCTTCGTATTAGTTTATAGTAATTTAATAATTAATATAATTTATTTTCCGTACTGTTTCTCTGCCAAGTCAATAAAGGTCACTGCTAGAGAACTCTTACAGAGATAAGTCCGCCTTTGCTTTCTTTTATATATTTTTTATTTTATATATAAGTTCAGCATAGTGGCTCCGCTTTGCCTGATGGTAAGCGAAAGAGGAGCCCAAATCCCATATTATTGGAAGGAAGAAACACATGTACAGGCAAGTCGTTCCACTTTTTAATGGTACGACAAAGATAATAGTTGCCAAACTTATTGGTACGCGAAAAAATGTTCTCAACAGTGGAACAATGACATCGCAAGCCTGCACGTGTGTTTTATGATGGAGTTCTTCAGAGCACTCTCCATGGTATAGGCGGTAAAATACGCTTAGTGAGCCAATGTCCCTACGGAGTTGAAGTTTGTACATGCAATTATTTTGTTATTGCTTTGTTATGTACATTTGTGCGTACAAGAGATTACATTAACATGTCTATCTACAATGCCGCGTCAAATCATACTTCATATCTATACACATCTATATCACGCCACGTCCCTTGCGGAGTAGGCAGAGAGAACCGAGCGGCACATCCGTTCTTAGATACCGCCTCACTTCTTTAACGTTCATAGCTCTTTTCATGCACGCACGCATAGAAGAATAGTTAGAAAATTAGCATATACGTTTGACGAGCTCGGCGCAGTGGTGATATGCGCTGTAACGCTACTTTGACACCAACGCTCGTGGGTTCGATTCCCACTCAGGACAAACATTTGTGTGCATGAACATGTATCTTTGTCTTGGTCTGGGTGTTTTCTATGTATAATAAGTATGTATTTATTTATATAGTTTATCAGTTGTCTAGTACCCATAACACAAGCTTCGCTTACTTTAAGGCTAGGTGGCGCTGTGTAATTTGTCCTACAATATTTATTTACAGCAAGAGTCAATGGAGATATCGACAAGGGCTGATAAGGGATCAAATGGCTGATGTGCTCAAAAAGGGTCAAATAGAAAGCACTATAAAAAGAAGACCATGCGTGATGAGGTTAATGAGTGTGGAAGAGGCGAGAGAGGTATGTTTGGATCGATATAACTGGCGTTCCACAGCCTGCCTACCCGAATGGGAGATAGGCGAGATGATATGTATGTATTTACGCACGCTCGCTGGTTTCTAGAGCTCCTGACATCACCTTTAGATGATACACGACCTAGTTGGTTACCTACTACTTGGCGAGTCTAAGTCCTCAGTCCCAGTATTTAAAGTTCCATACAAGTTCCAGGTTTAAATGGTTCACTGTCATCTTTAGAGCTACAGACAAACGTTACCTACAAGTGGCATACCCTGACAATTAGCAAACGACATACATAACGTACACTCAGAAAACAGAGAGTTTGGTATGGCGTGCTCTTTCTTATTTTTATACCACTAAGGTTAACTCTCTTAACATTAACGTAGGTCGCATCAAAGCAGCCCGTCTGGGGAAGTAGCTCCACCTCACAGAAAACTGCAGCCAAATAACAACTCCCTAGAGGGTTGGTGTGTTCCTGTGTGTGAGTGAGGTCACCAGCAAGCTTCCAAGGAGTTGCTGTATAAGCAGCAGAGAAGGCATCGCGCGAGTGATAATTAATATATCGCAAGCGTTAATAGGCAACTGTACAAGCTTTACATCAGGTGCGCCGTATGCTTGTATGCTTCCCGAAGTAGTATATAAAAAAAAAGTTGGCAATCAAGCGTACTGTTTGCATGACGGTAAGCAGTTACCGCCTTTGGTCATTTGCAACACCAGGGATGTCACTCATGCGATCGCTTTCTCTTTGGACACGAGCGATTTTTTATTTCGATGGAGAAATTTTTAATGAATATTCAATGTTTAATCCTTAAAATAATCGCGGATGATAGGTCCTCCCCATTCAGAGTAATATAAAGTAATGTTCTCTCTCTAATTTAATTTATATAATTTAATTAAACTTCACTAATTATTTTGTATGGATTTTAAATTATCTCAAATAATCAATTTCTATTTTATTTTATATTTTAATACATGCGCGCATGTTTTATTTACGTTCGGAATTTATTTTAATTTAACAGATATTTTTTTTAAATATTCAGCTTTTGACGAGCCCTGTGGCAGATCGGTTAGCAGTTAGTAGCAGTTTTAAATCAAAGCTCGTAGGTTCGATTTCCACACGGGACAAACATTTGTGTGCATGAAAATATCTGTTTGCCGTGGTCTGGGTGTTGTTAAGAGAGGTAGGGCGTATCAAAGTAGCCCGTCCGGAGAAGTACCTCCACCTCACAGAAAATTGCAACCAAACTACTAACTCCCTGGAGATTTGTTGCGTTCCTCCGAGTGAGTGAAGTCACCAGTAAGCTTCTACGGAGTAGCTGTGTTAACTGCAGAGGGGGCATCATGCGATTGATATTTAGTGTGTTGCAATCGTTCGTAGGCTACGGTAACCGCTTTACATCTGATGGGCCGTGTACTTGTATGCCTCCTATTGCAAAATAAAGGAATTGCACTTTAAAGCAGTAGGACAGGGTATAGTGATTAATTACTAAAGTAATTCATAATATTCTATCTATCTCATACAATATCAACAATTAGAGGAAGACAAAAATATAGGTATAACACACCCAAACACAATAGAGCTGCGCACCTGAGCCGGATTACGAGTGAAGGGAGCTCAGCTTATAATTGTGAGTTAAGTTAAAGTACCGAATTAAATTGAGCCGCGGTAGCGAAATACATGTAGAAGAACGGAGGTCAAGTCCAATGGATTATTTAACTACCCAATGACATAACTTTTAAGTTGTTACTTATATTGGAAGGTAATTCCGTTTGCGTTCAGTGTAACGTAGGCGCGGTAACTCCGCGTTTGCTTAACTTGTTAAAACAAACCAAGTAATTTTACGCTAAGTATAGTACTTGTGCAGTGTTTAAATTGGTCTTCTAGTTAAGTTAACTAAGTTAGAATTGATCATTGAGATACTGTGTTGTGTTTGTGCCAGTTCCAGTTTACTAAAAGGGGACGGGGGTGAGTCTGTATTTTTTAATCTATATACTAATAGATGGAAAATGTAGGAGCCGAGGAAGACCGAGACAAACCTACCATGGCCAAATTGGTCGTGTTTTATCAGAAGGTGATGTCAGGAGCACTGGGAATCGGCGAGCGTGCATGAAAAGAGCTATGAATGTGAAAGAAGCGAGTGAAGTGTGTAAGGACCGCATCTCATGGTGCTCGGTTCTCTCTGCCTACCCGCAAAGGACCTGGCGCGAAGATATACATACATACATACTAATAAAAAAATCCCAAGAGTTTGTTTGAGAACGGTAATCTCTGGAACTATCAGACCGATTTGAAAAATTATTTTTGCATCTGATAGCTCAATTCACAAGGAAGGTTATAAGCTATTCATCATCACGATACGACCCTTAGATGCCGAAGAAAAAACAGAAAGTAGAAGAAATGGTTCCTACCACCTATCGGGATACGCGCGGTGAAAGTTGCGGGATTCAACTAGTTACATATATATGTCGTCTTCTCAGCGTAATCCCGTTTCCTTTTTCGTAAGGATTGCAGGGGCCCGCTGCCTAAGACTAAGGATATGGCGAAGATTGTGATTTTTAACCGACTCCAAAAAAGGAGGAGGTTCTCAATTCGGCTGTATTTTTCTTTTAATGTTCGTTACTTCATAACTCCGTCATTTATAAACCGATTTGAAAAAACGTTTTTTTATTTGAAAGAGAATACTTCCAGATTGGTTCCATTTTCTTTTTCATATCATAAAATTCAATTCTGCTAGTGGGGTTCATGAAGATTTCAGAAAACTCCTCAAATATCATAGGCACACATATAACGATTTCGGTATTTATAGCAAACAAAAAAAAAATATCGAGAATTCGCATTCAGAAGTATCATTTGTTTAGTTAAATAGAGCTGGTAAAGATGGCCATCGAAACTTTTCAATGTTGAGTCGAAGACAGATTGCGTATCTTTATCATTCCCACCAATGATCTGTCGTCGTGTGGCCGATTCAATAATTTGTTGCCGTCTCAATCTGACAAAACTATGTTTGGAGTCTGTTTCTTTTTGTTAACATTTTATTACATGGAGCGATTGGCGTCAGAACTTCACAACCCAAAGGAAAAACCTGACCTTTTGTTAAATAATGTCACACGTCTTTTCAAAAATAATTTCTTGGGTACACGGAGTTCCTCTGGATATTTTCCTATATCAACCAAGTGATAATTACAAATATGTTACATAAATTCAAAATACGAATTTAGCGAGACACGCCAGGATTCAAACCGGGGACCAGTTGGTCAATAGGCCGGTTCCTTATTCACTGCTCTTGCACTCATACATATATATATATACATATATGTATATATATATATATATATATCCTATTAATATTATAAATGCGAAAGTTTGTATGTATGGATGTTTGTTGCTCTTTCACGATTAAACGGCTGAACGGATTTGAATGAAATTTGGCACGTAGATAGATTATGATCTGGATTAACACATAGGCTACGTTATTTGACTCCACGCGGGAGGAGCCGCGGGCAGCACCTAGTATATATATATATATATATATATATATATATATATATATATATACTAGGTGCTGCCCGCGCACACAGGACACCCCACACAGGACAAACATTTGTGAACTTGAACACGTTTGTTGGTCTTGGTCTGGGCGTTTTTAAGATAACTAGAAACGCATCAAAGCAGCCCGTCTGAGGAGTACCTTAACCTCACAGAAAACTGCAGCCAAATAACAACTACCTAGAGGGTTGTAGTTCCGGCGTGTGAGTGAGGTCACTAGTGCGCTCCCAAGGAGTTGCTGTGTAAGCAGCAGCAGGCATCGCGCGAGTGATACTTAATATATCGCAAGCGTTAATAAATTACGGTACCCGCTTAACATCAGGTGGCCGTATGCTTATATATATATATATATATATACATATGTAAACAGGTGATATTATGAAAGGCCTTTAAAATTTTTCAATCAGCTGATCACTTTTGTATGAAACATGGTTTTCTCTCTTTTCTTTTCATCATCTTCTTTCTGGCTGATTATGAACATACCTTTTAAGTAATATTTCCAACAATAATAAGTCATTATGTTGAAACAAATTTCATGTTATCATTATATATCATAAAATGAAATATTTCTACCTGCTATGAATGATGAGCACGTCATTTATAGCAATAGCCCGATGGAGGAATGGTTAACAACGCAACGTTAACATCAACGCTCACTGGTTGGGTATGCTTGTATGCCTCCAGACGTAGTATAAAAAAAAAAGTAGGACGCATCAAAGCAAAGCCCGTCTAAGAAGTACCTTAACCTCACAGGAAACTGCAGACATATAACTACTCCCTGGTGGGTCGTTGCGTTCCTGCGTGTGAGTGAGGTCACCAGTAAGCTCCCAAGGAGTTGCTGTGTAAGCAACAGAGGAGGCATCGCACGAGTGATACTTAATATATCGAAAGCGTTAATAGGCTACGGTACCCGCTTTACATCAGGTGGGCCGTATGCTTGTATGCCTCCAGACGTAGTATAAAAAAAAAGTAGGACGCATCAAAGCAAAGCCCGTCTAAGGAGTACCTTAACCTCACAGAAATCTGCAGGCAAATAACTACTCCCTGGTGGGTTATTGTGTTACTGCGAATGAGTGAGGTCATCAGCGTCTCAGCAGTTGCTTTATTAGTATCAGGGGTGGCAACGCTCCAATGATACTTTCAATTCCAAAAGCGTTCATATGCTACCTGATTTAAAGCGGTAACCGTTGCCTATGTAAGTTAACCTAGTAGTAGTAAGCTTACTGTTGACCTAACTCACACGTAGGAACACGACAACCCTCCAGAGAGTGGTTATTTGGCTGCGGATTACTGTGAGGTGGAGGTACTTCCCCAGACGGGCTGCTTTGACGCACTCTATCTCTCTTAAAAACACTAGACACCAGTGACTGATGGACACACAGTAGACCAAAAGCTATAGCATTTCTGTTTACCCGAGCATCGAACCATGTAAAACCGAAAATTTTGCGAATTATCATTTGCGATTAATAATCAGATAACAAAATGTACAACATACCTACTTAGTGTTTCCGACCTAATTTTACAAAGGATCTTGTGTAATTTATGTTAATTGTGAAGGAACGTTTATTTATTTTTTAAATTGTAACACAGATTAAATTTGTGTCGTAACGCTTGTAAACCGTATTCGCAATGATGATGTTAGAAGCAGAGTTGGTCTGAAAAAGATCGTCGGTGTTAAAATAAAAACAGACATGCTCCGTTGTTTCGGACATGTGGAAAGAATGCAGGGAGAAAGAATTACGTAACGCGAAAGTAGAAGGAATTAGAAGCCGAGGAAGGCCAAGACTTACCCACCGTGACCAAGTTGATCGTGTTCTATCAGAAGGTGATGCCAGGAGTCTTAGAAACCGGCGAGCGTGCACGAGAAGAGTCAAAGTTTTCATTTTCATTCATTTCATCAAAAGATTGTCAAAGAATCGAGTCATGTGGCGCTCGGATCTGTCTGCCTACAACGGGGGATTTCGCGTGAAGTTATAGATAGATACATAGGTCGGCTTCTTCCCGCGCTTTTGACGAGTGACATTGTTGTTATACTTGAAATTTTTACAATTCAGTATAAAATTAGTTTTATTTGACAATTTCGATAGTATTTTGTAACATAAGTACTAGTGAAATTAAACAGTAATGAAAAAACTCAAATATAACACGTTTATGCACTTTTTGGAAGACGTGAATAAGTTCATCAAGAACACTTGTAAAAATCACTATCGTTTTACGAGTGGTATTTAACTGGGTTGATTGGGTCTAGGAACCCTTCCCAAGTATTTTTTCAGCACAGTTCCTGAAGCTGGAACATAGAATTAAGATTTTCAAATGGTTCTAAACTGAAGACTTTGACACTGGCATAAAGTAGCAACACTATTGCCATATTTGTAAAAAAAAAAAATACATAGGTCTATTACCATAGACGAAATCCGTTAAGTATGTAATCACTAATGTTATAAACGTGTCTTTAGGCAATCAGAGATACATATCGTCGTTTTACCGCTAAATGCTGAAATACGGTCCCCGGTTGGAATCCTGGCAAGTGACTGCTAATATCGATTTTTCGAATGTATGTACATATTTGTAACTGTTGCTTGCTCTTCGGTGAAAGAAAACATCGTGAGGAAGCCCGCTTGTCCAAGAAGTTATATTTCAAAAGACGTGTGACCAAAGAAAGGTCTGGTTTTCCCTGCAGGTTACAGAGGTCAGTCACTCCATGTAAAAATCAGTATCATCGCTAAATCCTTAGTCTTAGGCAACCCCACCAATCCTAACGCTAGGAAGAAATGCCTGGAAAAGAACTGTCAAGAAAAACGCTTTTGTCTATGGAGTTTTTGGTATGATCTATTCAAATTTGAATAAGACATCATCTAATAGCTGGTAGAGTCGGCTGTATTAACATAAATATGGAGTTACGAGTACATCCCGTAATTAATTGACCTTGTTTAGAAGACCCAATACATGAAAATCGTCTTACTGGTTGATCAAATTTTATTTACAAATTAAAAATCATTTATATTTTATACATTACATATTATGCTTGTATTGACATATAGACAAGTTCTTAATGCAGACGACTAATAATAATTTTTAATGAATAAACTGCATTAAATAATGCATATATATGCACCCTTACTAACATATGTCCACCACATCAACCCTTACTTATACTGCAGGGACACGGGTCTCCCTTCAACCAAAGGGGTTTAGTGCATACTCTCTCACTCAAATGCGGATTGACAGAGGCCAGTATTTTCAAGCCGCCCGAGGGCCACTGACATAGCTTAACGGCTGTCATCTATCGACAACAGCCGAGGCCGACGGTTTAACGTGCCCTACGATGCACCAAGAAACTCGAGATAGATAAACCCATCCATAGACAGGCTGCAGCAGAGCTTGCTTAACCTGCGTGTTCAGTAACTAAACTAACATATACATGAGGATATTATTAACGGTATTTAAGAGCTATTATTAAATACAGTAAATTTAAAAGAGCAATTGATATCGACTATAAAATCTATTTGAACTATGTTTTACATAATAAACGGTTTTTTATCTCAACTAGGAAACAATGTTATGCATAAATTATTGTTTAAATCGCATAACATGCATGGATTTGCATAATATGTTGTTTTATATGAATGGAAGGTCAAGTGTTTGGTGTTGAGAATGAAAGTGGTTTTATCGAGTTATAAACAAGTGAATGCGATATTGTTTATTTGGTCACCAATTACGATTCCGTCCAAAAATGGTAAAATACTACCTAAGTGCGAGTCATTCCTCCTACTGTTGTGGTTCCGTACTGTTTTTTTTCCTATTTTAGTTCAACATTAACCTCGGTGGCTCAGTTATGAATGACGCGACTTTGACACCAATGCTCGTAGGTTCGATTCCCACACAAGACAAACATTTATGATTGATGTTTTAAGAGAGGTAGGGCGCATCAAAACAGCCCATCTGGGGAAGTACCTCCACCTCACAGAAAACCGCAGCCAAATAACATCTCCCTAGAGGGTTGTTCCTGTCTGTGAGTGAGGTCACTAGTAAGCTCCTAAGGAGTTGCTGTGTATGCAGCAGAGGAGGCATCGCGCGAGTGATACTTAATATATTACAAGTGTTAATAGGTTACAGTAGCTGCTTTACATTAGGTGGGCCATATGCTTGAATCCCTCCCGACGTTGTATGAAAAAAAAGCTCGGTGGCGCAGATGTTAGTAACTATAGTCCTGTAGGGTTGTTGTGTTCCTGCGATTGAGTGAGGTCACCTAAGTGACAGCAGAGGTGGCATCGCACTAACGATACTTAATGTATTGCAAGCGTTCACCGGTAACGGTAATTGCCTTTCATCGGATGTCTGTCCTCTTGTATGTCTTTCGACGTTGTATGAAGAAGTAGTAACTTTACTCACTCGTAGCACGGCTAGTTTATTATTTGACTGTAGTTTTCTGTGGGGCAGGCTGCAGTAATCTAATAGGCGGGCCGTATGCTTGTATGCGATGTATGCCTTCCAACGTTATATTCCTCCTCTTTACGAGATAGAAGCCCGTCTCATACAGATGTCACAGTGATGTTAATAGGTTTCCGGGCTTCCGGTTTCAACTTTTAGGTACAGTTAAGTGCACGTCTACCTTTTCACTTTAATCCTTCTACCGTTCTTATTCCGTACGCAATACGTACTCTTCCTCTTTTTAAAGTTATCCCGTTTCCTAATCCATTTGGATAGGCGGTATCCGCTACCTAAACCTAAAGATTTGGCGGAAATACTGATTTTGACATGAGGGGATTGCCGTCAGCCCTGAACCCAGTGGGAAGACCAGACCTTTCTTAAGTTTATGGACGTGTGGATTCCCTCAAGATGTTTTCCATTACCGACGAGCAATTGATTTACAAATATGTCCCTACATAATACCAAAACACGATTTAGTGGTACATATCAGAATTCATGCATGAGAAGGGCAATGAATGTTAAAGACGCAAGCCAGGTATGCAAGGATCGAGTCACGTGGCGCTCGGTTCTCTTTGCCTACCCCTCAAGGGATTTGGCGTGAATTTAAAGATAGATACTAGAGTTCGTACCAGGGTTCTGTTGCTTAATAGTTGCCGGTTCCTTATGTTATTATTATGTTAAGCGTGACTTACTCTTATTTGTTCGAACTCTTTCAAAGTAGGTTAAAAGTCATCAGAGGCGTATTTTACAAGTAATCGTCATTAAATCATAAAAATTACACTAAAATGGCGAAGTCTGTGTACACAATGAGTCAAATTGAGATATTAGCGGCACGAGGTACATATTCTGATAGGCAATTAAAAACTTCAATAGGAAGGTTGCATTGTTCTATACCAAGAAGAACGAAATTACAACACAATTATCCAAAATGGATGCGGCAATCTTTACTAGGAAGCAGTGATTGCGCGAGGACGTTGCGCGTGTCAACCTAACCAAACACGCAGGTTAAGTAACGTCGACCGCAGCCTGTCTATGTATCGGTTTATTCTACGTGCTTCAGAGACATGTTAAACCGTCGGTCCCGGCTATTGTCGATAGATGACAGTCGTTATTAGTACGCATATTTTAAGGATTCCTTGTAAATATATTTATAAAATGGTTGATATAATTATTTCACAATCTTGGGGGTTTACTGGCAAGCTCGCTCCCTTGCGGGAACACTACGATCCTTAATTAAAAGAGTTATTTCTCGACTAAACTTAACGATTGTCATCTATCGATAACAGCCGGGACCGACGGCTTAATGTCCCCACCGAAAATTTACGATAGGTAAACCTACCTTTTAGACAGGCTAGGGTCGACGATGCTGTTGTTCTGTGTTCGATTCGATTAGAGTGACGCACAATAACACCATCGAGGTTCCTTACCATTGTATTGTCATGTCCACTAAAATTCCCAAGTTTAATGATAATTCTTCCATTATATAGAGGTCGACACAAACGTTTTAGAAAAAAAACGGGTTGCACTCCGGGAGTGCCGGCAGAAGTGAAAACTTGAACATGCGGACCAAACAGCGATGTTGATAAACTACGTTGAACGAAACGCGTAAGCGTTGAATTTTATTATAAGGTTTTGGTCGCGAGAAAATAATGCCCTATGAATGATCTAGCGCTTCATGTTTTAATTGTTTAATTAGAGGGAACTAATGTTTAGTGCTGCAGCGAACTTAAGTTCTAATTCTCACCAAAATCTTACGAATTTTCAATCAGGGTCAGTTTAACATTTTTTGCTCATCCCAAAAAGTGCACAACGCCGTTAAAGAAATTTTCACTTCAAAAACCTATTTAAAACTTGCCTCATCCATATTTTCGAACATCAACTTTTAAAGAAGACTGCAATTATAGTCATTCGTGACGACTGCTCATCGGGGTCATTGCCAGTATACCTAAAACTATTACGACTACACAAAACAGGCCAATTTAAACACTATTAACATTATGCGTACAACACTATACATAATTTAGCAACTGCAACGTACAACTTTGTAATTAATAATTTTGTGCAGTACAATACTTTTATTCACTATATAGTAATTTCAACTTTACGCCGTTTCTCTAAAATTCAATATCAAGCAAACGTTGTGTCATGAAGATTCCAAAAAATTTAGAAGTACTTAGGCAATTTTTAATTTTAAAGGCATAGCATTATGATTGAATATTCAGAATTTTAGTGTAACAGAACAATGAAAAATGTTCGATATACTAATTCGGCGTTAAGGAAACGTGGGCAAGTTCGAGTGGATATCGCGTATTGAGTTCTATGTTCCATTTAAAGGTAAACTCATAAAGTGCTTGTGAATCCCGTGATCGCATTAATAAGTAGCCTATGATGGCAACGCGGTTAATAACGCGACTTACCAACGCTCGTGGGTTCGATTCCCACACAAGACTATTTGTGTACATGAACATGTCTGTTTATCTTGGTCTGGGTGTTTTTAAGAGCGATAGGGCACATGAAAGCAGCCCGTTTGGGGAAATACCACCACCTTACAGAATACCGCAGCAAAATAACAACCCCCTGGAGGGTTGTTGTGATCCTGCCTGTGAGTAAGGTCACCAGTAAGCTCCCAAGGAGTTGCTGTGTTAGCAACAGAGGTGGCATCGCGCTAGTGATACTAAATGTATTACCAGCGGCTATAGGCTACGGTAAGCACTATACATCAGGTCCTACCGTATGCTTGTATGCCTCCCGACGCCATATAAAAATAAATCCTTCCCAGTTTCATTGTCACCGCTTTACCAAATTCTATTACAGCCGTTTCAAGGGTTTAGTCGTGAAAAGTAACCTACACACAGACAAAGTATATATCTTACTAGCTGTGCCCGCGACTACGTCCGCGCGGAATAGTTATTTTTTTATTATATATTTATATTAATAAAAATAAATCAATTTTTAAAAATAAAAGTAGCCTAAGTTACTATTCCTTATTACATCAGCAATCAGCCATTTCAGAGATTACCCGAAACAAACAGACAGACAGACAAAAATTGTAAAAATATATTCTGGTACCGTGTATACATCCATATGCATTTAATAAAAAGCGGTTATTTTAATATTACAAACAGACACTCCAATTTTATTTATCTGTATATAGATGTATAAATAGTGTAAGGTTATAATATAAAATTGAGCAGTGATAGTCCAGTGGATAAAGAATCGGTCTAGTGACCAACAGGTCCCCGGTTCAATCCTGGCTTGTATCACTAAATTCGTGTTTTCGGATGTTTATGTACATATTTGTAATTATCACTTGCCCGGCGGTGAAGGAAAACATCGTGAGGAAACCCGCACGTCCAAGATATTACATTTCGAAAGATGTGTGACCTTACCTAAGAAAGGTTTGATTATCCCTCTGGGTTGTGGAGTTTTAACGGCGGTCGCTCCATGTAAGCAGTAGCGCTAGATAGCGGACCCTGCCAATCGTAATGGATTAGGGGTAGCTTTAAGAAGATGTCCTTCCCGGGTACAAGGTAAACACTTCACCACATTCAATTACAGCCGCTTCTAGGCTTTTTCATGACAAGACAACATGCAGACAAAGTTTAATCTTATGTATAAATTAGTATGGGTTTATTTCCACTCAATTTCTAAATATATTTGCAATGGAAAATACTCACCAACATTTTCATGCATGCTCTTCGATTTTGGGTGCTTTTGACGAATCAAATGTGTGTTGTGTGATGTGTTGAAAAAGGGCCGAAGCCCTTGTGAGACGAGTGAGGGCCGGGAATAGGGTGAATGGAGCGTTGGGTAAACTTCTAGACAGCCGAAATCTAAGCCAGAAGGCACAGCTTGCTGTACACAACGCGGTGCTAATTCCAAAGCTAAATTATGGAAGTGAGAGTTGGGTATGGCAGAGAGAGCATGAAAGTAGAATAAATGCGGTCGAGATGAGAGCATTGAGCAAAATTTGTGGCATAACGCTTGCTGACCGCGTTCATAATGAAGACGTGAGAGAAAGAGTTGGTCTAAAAGAGAGTGTCGGTGTTAAGATAAGAAAGGGCATGCTCCGTTGGTTCGGACATGTAGAAAGAATGAGGGACGAAAGAATGACGAAACAGATATACAATGTAAAAGTGGAAGGATGTAGAAGCCGAGGAAGGCCGAGACTAATCTACCATGACCAAATTGGTCGTGTTGTATCAGAAGGTAATGTCAGGAGCCCCAGGAACCGGCGAGCGTGCATAAAAAGAGCAATGAATGTCACAGAAGCGAGTGAAGAATGCAAGAACCGCGTCTTATGGCGCTCGGTTCTCTCTGCCTACCCCGCAAGGGACTTGGCGTGAAGATATACATACATATACATACACACAGCCAGCAAAATCGTATTCTAATAACATTTTCTTTTTTATTCTGTTAACTTTCAGAGTGCGGTAACAGCTTACCTTGTAGTACCAGTGTACCTTGGGCTGTAGCTTATTTCGCATCATAGTGGTATAAGAGAAGATTTGTTTGTGTATTTGAAGTTTGTTTTTTCTTGAGTATTTTGTGACTAAGCGACAATAACGACAGAACAAAAAATACCAATTGTTTTGAATTTGCTTCGATAATTGAACTGTAATTGATCCATTTAAGGATAATTTATGATAATAATTGTACTTATCTAATTAAAACGAAATTGTAAACTATTAACGAATTTGTTGCACTGGTTAATAACGTTACTTTGACACGAACGCTCGCGGGCTCGATTCCCACACAGGACAAACATTTGTGTGCATGAACATGTCTGTTTGTCTTGGTCTGAGTGTTCTAAGAGAGATAGGGCTCATCAAAGCTGGCCATCTGAGGAAGTACCTCCACCTCACAGAAAACCGCAGCCAAATAACAACCCTCTGTAGGGTTGTTGTGTTCCTGCGTGTGAGTGAGGTCACCAGTAAGCTCCTAAGGAGTTGCTGTAAACGGGCATAGGCTACGGCAATGCCTGCAACTAAACTTATGTTATTATCATGTGATAAAGAAAATTAAATGCACATATATTTTGAACATATATTACATACATTGCAAATTCGTTGTTGATTTTTTTATACTACTAAATACGAAAATAAGCGTACGGCCTACCTGATGGTAAGCAGTTACCGTAGCCTATGGATGTTTGCAACACCAGGGGTGTCTTGCATTGCCGACCCTATAAAAACCTCCCCACGCCTTCTTGAAGAACCCCATGCTGTAGTCTTTAGGAAAAATCTGTGTATATTACATCAGGTGGGCCGTACGCTTGTATGCCTCCCGACTTTGCATAAAAAGAAGTGTGTTCAAGTGAAGTTATGCCGATTAGTTGACCTTTTTAAGAAGAGCAGGCACTGGTGAGCGAGTACCCATTTTGATGATCTTGATGTATAAGAAGTGAGATATTACGATATAAAAACGTTAAAAGTACGTCAGTGAGAGACTTGGAAGAGTGGTGCAAAATTTTGATGGATAGTATGAAAGATAGCTCAAAAAAGCATCTATCTATCATCTATGTCTTCACCCTAGGTCCCTTGCGGGGTAGGCAGAGAGAACCGAGCGCCGTAATACGAGGTCCTTATACACTTAGCATATTTTTTGGGTTTCGCCCAATGTCAACGACAACCTCAAATGAAAGACTAATCCACAATAAAATTGTGTATTATTGATTCTTCCGAGAGAGACGCCCTCAGGGACTTGATCGAAGGAAGGTAGTGGAGGGGTTATGTCAGAGAGAGTCTCTTACTTATTAAACACCACCGAATAAAATCTATCTATATATATAAAAATTAATGTTTGTCTGTATGTCCTCTATGGACTCAAAAACGGCTGAGCAGATTTTGATGAAATTCTCAGTGAATCTTCAGGTTAGCCCAGCAGGTGATCCTGTGAAGTTTGGTAACGATTGGATCACCCGTGCGAAGCTGGGTCGAGTAGCTAGTCTTAATATATAAAAATGAATGTTTGTCTGTATGCCCTCTATGGACTTAAAAACGGCTGGGCAGATTTTGGTAAAATTTTCAGTGAATCTTCAGGTAAGCCCAGCAGGTGATCCTGTGAAGTCTGGTAACGATTGGATCACCCGTGCGAAGCTGGGTCGAGTAGCTAGTTAAATAATAAATAATAAAATCTCTCAATCATCTCAATTAATAAATTCTGGGTAATATCTCAATTAATAAAGTCTGAAAAAAAAATATTTCTCCACTCCCGATGCTTGACTGGTAGAGATTGCAATTAGCATTAAGTCCGCCTTTTGAACCAACTGTATTGTGGTCAATAAAGTATTAGGTAAGTAAGTAAAATAAATGCCTTTAGCCGGAAAGGCCTTAAAGGCCTTCATCGGGGGCGATCGCTCCAGGGGAAGTGGGGCGACGCAAACATACCTAAGAGCTATGAGTGAAACAATAAATATGAAGCAAAAATATTCGTGCATCCTAGAAAGGTCACCTCTCTGGTGGGTGAGAAAGGTCACCCACCAGAGAGGTGACCTTTCTAGGATATCTCTCGCAGAGGTTAAATCCCGCTCTCCGAAGCAAGAAATAGGAAAACGTGGTTTGATTAAGTACTGCCTTGAAGCTGAGTTTATTTCAGGTGATTGAATATTAAAGAAGCGAGTGATGTGCGTAAGGACCGTGTCTAATGGCGCTCATTTCTATCTGCCTACCCCGCAAGGGACCTGGCGTGAAGATATACATACATATTCAAGAATTGCTAGTTTAAAATAATGGGATTTAAGGATATTTTTACGTTAATTTGACAAGCTCGGTGGCTCGGGCTTCGTGAAAGACGAGACTTTGACACCAACGTTCGTGGGTTCGATTCCAACACAAGACAAACATTTGTGTGCATGAACATGTCTGTGTGTTGGTCTGGATGTTTTAAGAGAGGTAGGGCGCATCAAAGCAGCTCGTCTGGGGAAGTACCTCCACCTCACAGAGAACCGCAGCCAAATAACAACTCCCTCGACGGTTGTTGTGTTCCTATGTGTGAGTCAGGTACCAGTAAGCTTCTAAGGAGTTGCTGTGTAAGCAGCAGAGGAGACATCGCGCGAGTGATACTCAATATATTACACGTGTTAATAGGCTACGGTAACTGCTTTACATCAGGTGGACCGTATGCTTGCATGACTCCCGACGTTGTATAAAAATATTAATCTTTCGGTTTGGTATCCACAAGTTGTTACTTTACAATGTGTATAGTGAATTATATAAGCGTCCAGTTTACCTAGATCCCGATATAAGTACTTAAAAGCCTATGTCTCGAGCAGTGCTAAATCAGGCCCGGTTGGAAGCCGGTTTGGCCCAAGGCCTCGTTGCACAGCATTGCAACCAACATTCTGTTCGATTAATTACTGTTTGGTATTATAACGTGATCGATTGTTTAATGCTGCAAAAATGTATGGGCTTACAAAATAAAAGTGAGGATCTCGGTAGCGCAGTCGTGAGTGACGCGACATCAACGCTCGTGGGTTTGATTCCCACACAAGGCAAACATTTGTGTGCATGAACATGTCTGTTACACTTTGTACTTTTATGTTTATATTTGTAAATAAGTTACTTTTTCCAAATTTTTCGATTGTTAAGATGGAAAATATAGGCATCAAATTTTAATAGTAGCTCAAATTCCGCTGTGCAGCATATTACAATTTTAAAATATTTATAATGTGTTCATAAATCTCTCTCATGTAATACTTATCCCACCAAAAACATTCTGTAAAAAACTAGCCAAGTCTCGACGGAGCTGCTTGTTTATCTCTAAAAAGTAATGAAATCTAGACAAAGTCGTGCCACGTCTAAGGTTCCTTACTGCGATTTCTTTATTATTATAGTTAATGTTGTGTGACTTGGCCGTTGAAAATTCTTTATACGTTAGTGGGTACAAGTCAATTTTGTTTACACGTAATGTTATATCTGTTGTAACTACCTATGTTTATTAAGCGAGATAATAGCCCATACTGGTATTGGTAATTGGACGCTAGTGTCTCATTTTAGGATGTTGTTGATTGTGCAACACATGCATTCAGCATTGACAATGCTGACTTCTGCTCTCTTCTTTTTGGAGCGTCAAATCGACCACCGATCCAACATAAAATAGCCGTACAGACGGACTTCTATCAATGATCAGAAGTCCGTCTGTACTGGAAATATTTTTTTATATTGTTTGTTTCAGGCTCGCCTATACGTAAGTATTATTGAAATCCGCAGCTTTATCAAGCCTACAATTGACTGGTTATTGAATCAACGTTTTCCAAGTGGCAATTTTCCATCGTCAATGGGTAGCGGTTCTGGCGACAGATTGGTGCAATGGTGTCATGGAGCACCTGGTTTTGTACCCTCGTGTACCCTTCAACGGCCAAGTCACACAACATTAACTATAATAATAAAGAAATCGCAGTAAGGAACCTTAGACGTGGCACGACTTTGTCTAGATTTCGTTACTTTTTAGAGATAAACAAGCAGCTCCGTCGAGACTTGGCTAGTTTTTTACAGAATGTTTTTGGTGGGATTTCACTTCTTTTTGTAGAAACGTGGACATATTGATTTATTTTATTAGATTTTCTTATTTGATACAGTTTTTTTCTCATAGTAGAAGGGGGCATTACCATATCTCTAATACAGCTGAGACCAGCTGAGGGTTCTTCATTAGATACTTCAGACCTTCGATTTTTGACATCAAATGAAGCGGTCCACCAAGTTGAACATTTTTTGTAAAGGCGGTATGTCGCTATCTCTAATAGTTTGGTTGCGCTCTTGTGTTTTCTAATCAGGGTCACCAGGTACTCCAGATCTTCGATTATCCTAGTTTTTATAGTTTTCCCTTTATGTGGCCATTAAACCCTAACTCTGTACCAAATTTCAGCTCTCGGAGTTTATGGGAAGTACTAGTTCTATTTTGATGATCATGAGTGAGTGTCATAAATGCGAAACTTTGCTTTCGCTTAACTTCGGAACTAAATGACCTACAGACTTGAAATTTTGGATTTTAAGTATGTGATTATAGCTTACTGGATGACGAAAATTTCTGCGTTCTGGTCTTATCCAGAGGTTCTCAAATAGGGGCCTGAAAATGCGGCGAAATGGTTCCAGTAAAGGATGGTACAGCAGTGTTTGCTTCGCGCTCGACTTGGCGGGGGCACTGCCGTGCCCCCTGATCTATGTGAATTGCTTGTTTATCTATCGTTCTATTTACCTCTTTATAATAAAAAAAAAAATAACTTCCCTTTTTACCGCTCTCAAATTTTTATTATGTTTGAAAAAAATATATCGGTAATATAAAGCTAACATGAAATTAATTAGCCAATGAGCCTAAGAATAGGCGAGCGTGCATGAAAAGAGCTATGACAGTTAATGAAGTCAGCGAGGTGTGTAAGGACCGCGACGTGTGGCGCTTGGTTCTCTCGGCCTACCTTTAATTTTTAATTTAGAAGCCATTTAAAGCCAGAACTATTTATTGATATTTAACATACTTTCAATTATTTTATTGTCGGTGGTGGCGCGGACATCGGGGCAAATCCTGTTGTTGCTTTTTGAACATGGAAAAAGGTTACAATATGCTAAAATTTTTACAAATACTTTGATCATAATTTAATGAGCAATGTCCATGAATTCTAGTAGTAAAGATTATTTAATCTCATTATTTTATACAACCTCAGGAGACATGCATCTTCTTTGGCCCTCACTGGTAATTCTACTAGCAGAAATACAACAGCCATCCAGGGAGTTCTGGAGTTGATTTCGGTTTTATGTAAGGCGGAGATACTTCCCCAGTCGGGCTGGTTTAATGCTAGGTAGGGCACCTCTAAACACTCTAAATAACGTCTTATAAATCGATGAACGCCGGCAGCACGCACGAAAAGTGTCACATTCCGCCTGAGCCGATCTCTCTCTTCCACTCCATCGGCCGATGTGTCCGAGTAGAAGAGAGACAGCGGCAGCCCACAACATACACGTGTTTTGTCAACTGTTGAATGTTTCCTTATGACGTTATCACGTAAAATTATCGTTCGTAAACCGACTTCACAGACAACCAATTTTTAGAAAGCAGCAATACACCAGGAAAACCGCAGGCATAATCTAATTTTACAGCATTCGATAGATTTTCCTTATAATAAAGGATTTGAAACACGACAATGAGACTTTTTATTGAGGCATACATAAATGTAAATGTCGGTTTTTGTGGTTGCAATGAATTACTGTTTTATTATTCATAGCAACCACAGAACTTCGGTATTATAATGGGTAAGACCGATTAACCCTTAACAATTGTAAATTGTGTTTAGATGTAGCCAAAGCCAAATTGATAAGCAGGCGATGATGCTAATTTAGTAATTGCCGGAGTATACCATTATCATCATCACGGGTAGTTGAACTGGGTATAAGTGTTTCGAGTTAAAACTTCTTACGAGAAAGATTCCAGGGGAGTGACGTCCCCTGTGTATTTTAATTTTTGATATATATTACTGCAGTGCAAACACGTGAAGTTGCACTTTAGATCGGTTGTTATTTGTTTTAAAAAAAAAACAATTGGATGAAAAATACATGCACCACGTAAATGAATAAATTATCTGAATAAAAATCTTCCATCCATTGGAACATCTGGGCAATGCAGAAGACTACACCTATAGGCTACACGGCCGACTTACCCCCATTACATCTTTTTGCAAAGTTCAAATACTATATTAACCTACCAATAATAGACTCCGTGAGCGAAACCCAACCGGGGGCCCCGTGGCATAATCAATGATGCACCCGGCCGCTGTAGATGCGCCATTGAGCCTAAGCGTTGTACCCCCTCCACCCGCAGGCCCGAAATTCAAACACTATATTAACCTAGACAATCCCGGACAGCCCTCCTGTCCAATCAATGTCACACATACACACGAAACAATGCGAGTTTTATTCCGTTCATGTGTGTATGGATGGTGAAATGATATCCCTTGTTATATTACTATCCATTCACATAGCCTTTTGTCACTATCACGAAGCAGAACATTTTAAAGTGAATGTAAGATACTTGAATCCACCAAACACGACATGAGATGAGATATTTGTTTGACACATATAATCCGTCGCATTCATGCACCTAACATAGAATTCAGAAGTATTTGCGAATGCATGTATGTATGTACGTAGTAACTATTCTACCATGACCAAATTGGTCGTGTTTTATCAAAATGTGACGTCAGGAGCCCAAGGAACCGGCAAGCGTGCATGAAAAGAGCTATGAATGTTAAAGAAGCGAGTGAGGTGCGTAAGTACCGCGTCTCGTGGCGCTCGGTTCTCTCTGCCTACGCCGCAAGGGACCAGGCGCGAAGATATACATGTATACATACTTAGTAACTATATCCATGCATTCGTCTATAGCTGGAATGGGGAAACATTATTAACTGTTAGTGGCAGGGTGCACACGTGCACCCTGCCACTAACAGTTAATAATGTATGTAACAGTTGTTCACGTAACAACGAGCCTGTATGTACAGTTCGCTGTGACGCGGTTCCAACTGCTAGGTATACACCTAGGGAAGGAAAATGAGACAGAACCCATCTATTATAGTAATAGTAAGCAAGACACCTTTTGGGTAGTGATCTGCATATATAAATAAATATTTTTGATAACAACATAATAAAAACACAATAGCTTAGGTATACATCTAAGAGAAGAATAAAGGCGAAACGAAAGAGACAGAGGCAAGGTAAAATAGGAAAAAATTATTTAATCAAAATTGAGTGAGGTAGGCCGCTTCAAAGCAGCCCGTCTGGGGAAGTACCTCCACTTCACAGAAAACCGCAGCCAAATAACAACTTTATATAGGATTGTTGTACGTGTGAGTGAGGTCACCAGTAAGCTCCTAAGGAGTTGCTGTGTTAGCAGCAGCGGTGGTATCGCGCGAGTGATACTCAATGTATTGCAAGCGTTCATAGGCAACGGTAACTGCTTTATAACAGCTAACAGTGGGTCGTATGCTTGTGTGCCTCCCGACGTAGTATAAAAAAAAACGAGTGTGTTTTAGACCACACGACTGAAGTAAAACTTCTTTAGCTCCAAACTATGATTCAGACAATAGGCCTGCACTGTGTCTTAGATATACGAAATGTAACTCTCTCTCTCTTTCTATCATCACTAACTTATATCTCCCTCTCAACTTCCGTTCGCCTCGCCCGATCACACTTTTCGTAACGCTCTCGTCACGCATTCACCAGCTTACTCCCCAAGTCACGCGTGCGTAAAGGAGTTTTATTTCAAAAATGAAAAACGTACATTTCTATGGAGTCGACATGGCCGACTCGGGGGCTATGTCGCCCTTGGCTTATTTCACAAGCTATTCGCGACGTTGGAAAAATAGGTTAATTACAAAATTTGGGAAATAGCCGCCACTGCTTTGCCATGTCAGGGTTCACATTGTCTGTATATGTGCCTCTTGGATAGATTACGATTGACAAACAGCTTTGACTCTGTGGTGCCGTGATCTTTTTTGTCTTTCTCTCCTCTTCGTCTTCCAGGTGCTACGTGCCGCATAGGTAGATCGTTCGCACCGTCGCGTTTCGCACTTAACCAGACAGCCAACATCAATGTTGATCTCACACATGGCAACACTTGGTTTTAATTTTTATCTGTTTCCCGGTGAAATCAATAAATTTATCCTGTCCATTAATTCAAAAATTAATCAACTTTATTGACTTTTGTCACTTCATCATCACCACTATCACGAACAATTACTTTAGGCGTTACTACTGTATTTCACGTTTCACTTTTCATATGCTATTTTCTTGCGTGCCTGTGGTCAAGAAAACTTGCCATTGATAAGTGAGTAACTAAAAGGCTGTTAGGTCTATGCTTATATAACTTTACGTTGTACATCTTTGCGCATAAAATTTAATTAAATTAAGTAATAAGTACAGAATGGGGAGAGTGAAAGAGAAAGAGGGAATTATTTTTGAGGAAAAGGGATAGAGAAGGACAAGAATGAGAGACAAGAAATTTGTACTTGGTACTCGTATGAAGGGTGGGAGAAAGTGGTGATAAGGAATTCCGTTTCGTGAATTTCTTATTGTGGAATAAACAACATGAGTTGATGACAAGATATGTATACATACAAGAAGTAAAGACTATGAAAAACTTAGTCTTTGCAATGCAAAATTAGTAACATGTGGAAGACGATGTTGGTGTCAAATTTATATATATTAATTTAGTTCATACATTTAATCTATTGTGTAATTTGTCACTGTTTGTATTCCAATAAATAATAAAAAATAAAACAAATAAAATGCAAAAATTCTGACGAGCTCTGTGGCGCACTGGTGAGACTCACTGTTACGCTACTTTGACTCCAACGCTCCTGGGTTCGATTCCTACACAGGGCAAACATTTCTATGCATTAACATGTCTGCTTGTCCTTGATCTGGGTGTTTTTAAGAGAAGGAGGGTGCAACAAAGGAGAATAACCTCCCCCAAAACCGCAGCCCAATAAAAACTCCCTACAGGAACGTTGTGTTCCTGCTTGTGAATAAGGTCTCCAGTAAGCTCCTAAGGAGAGGCTGTGTTAGCACCAGAGGTGGCATCGTACCAGTAATACTTAGTATATTGCAAGCGTTCATAGGCTACGGTAACCGCTTTACATCAGGTGGACCGTATGCTTGCGTGCCTCTCGACATTGTATAAAAAAGCGTATCTCTGGACGCAAGTTACTGGAAATATATTTAAGAAATCATTAGCTGTCGCGATTTTGTTATTGATTTTATGTAAATTCTAAAAATAAATTTATCGCTGAGACTAAATTTAAACTTTGTCTTTAGGGTTCCGTTGGAGAACTACAAATCGAGAACTCTGTATAACATTAATCTGGCACGTGTCTCTATATATCGTAAACGAAATGACTTACTGAAATAAAAGTTTCAAAGTTTTGTATAGAATGATAGGCCAAAAAAGATAATTATTCAGAAATTTCTTCTGCTTCCTTGCATTGTCGCGTTTCCTAATCCATTAGGAGTGGCAAGTTCCGCTACCTAACCCTAAGGATTTGGTGAAGATACTGATTCATAGAGCGACTACCGTCAGGCCTCCACAACCCAGAAGGAAAACCAGACCTTACATTCTTAGATTAGGTCACACGATTTCGAAATATAATTTCTTGGACGTACGGGTTTCCTTACTATGCTTTCCATCAACGCCGTGCCGAGATAATTACAAATGTACATATATATATATATATATAAATCCGAACACGAATTTTGTGGTACATGCTAGTATTGGAACTGGATACCATTTGGCCAATATGCCGGCTCCTTATCCACTGGGCTTACTGCTTTTTTGTCCAGAAATTTTATATCTGACTCATAGATGAAATAGAGTCGAAAAAATCGTTATGAATAATGTAATAATAATAATAGCCTCGACCGTTATCTTGAGAAGCTCTCGCTTGGTAGTTGGGTCATGAACCAGATACAGAAGGCGATTCTTCTGGCACGGTATTGTGAGAAGGTTTCTCACTCTAGAGCCCTGACCACCGGTAGCTTGGGTCTACGCATCGTTACCGGCGGGTGCCCCCTTTTATTATATTTTTTAAATGTATTATATATTGATTACTAAAGCAATTTATGTGTATAAAATGTAAAAAATGGAGAGAAAGAAAAATATAATAATATCGCTTTTGTTATCCAATAGTTATGCAACAAATCCTGAAAGATATGTTTCACGACGCAGTTTGCAAACAGTGAGCGAAATAAGCAGACATTTTTCCTATCACTGATCGTTGCAAGGTTGAACTCTAACAGATCGAGACGCGGTTCGTACTTGGCCAATTTAATTTACCTTTGAAATGGCTTTGAACTGTCGAATATGATATTTATGATATATTAAATTAAATATATCTAATTGGCTAATAAACATAATTGATTTATGCAAATTTGATTATTTGCAATATAAAAATATGTAGCACGCCGTCGATGTTGTAGAGTCCATTCCACGCTTAGTATAATACACATTTTAAATGATAATGTTTGTTTGTTTATAAAACATTATGATAATCTGATTGAACAACCGTGAACAGACTTATCTATGGTAATCTACTCTAGTCTTCGTTATCTCAATCTTGTATGCAAGATAGGAGGCACGTGGGATTCACTTCGTGCTAGAACCACATATGTTTCTCTGCGAGATAGATTCAGAAATGAAGCAGAACTGGAGTTACCGATGTGGCTCTAAGAGTCAGCAAACTGTAGTAGCATTGGACAGGCCTTATAGCTCGGAGACACGTTGGCCGTTGGGGCAGAAAGGTTCTCGAATAGCGACCACGAAACGGAAAACGCTACGTAGGACTGTCCTCTATATTTTTCCGCCAATTTTATGAATGTCGGCATAGGGCCTAAGGGGGAGGCCTATGTTCAACAGCGTACTTCTTACGGCTGAAATGATGATGAAGAAGCACATAGAGCAGTGATAGCTAAGTGGATACCCTATTAATCAACTGGTCCTTGGATCAAATCCTGGTGTAGGCGTCACTAAATTTGTGGTTTTAGATTTTGTTTACATATTTGAAATTCCACTTACTCGGCAGTAAAGGTAAACATCGTTAGAAAACCCGCTCGTTATTATATTTCTAAAGACGTGTGGCCTAACCAAAGAAAGATCTGGTGTTCCCAGAGAGACTGGGAAGTGGAGATATGACACTTGCTCCATCAATATCTTTGCCAAATTCTTAGTCTTAGGCATCGGATCCTATAGGTACATATATTTGTATCTAAATCGATGTATAAGTAGATGAACACAATAATCTGCCTACCTCGCAAGGGATTTAGCGTGAAGTTAGATAGATAGATAGGAGTAGATGAATATTACCTTCATTAATTTACGACATTTATCATCTATTAAAAATATAATTACCTGGTGGTTGAGGGTTCCCCAGAGAGCGCGAACCCGACTCGCTCTTGACCGATTTACATATCATGTTGTAGTCCTTTAGAGAAACCTCGGCAAGGAGCTAATTCCGTAACGTAAGAGTTCTCAGAACAAAAGTTCATTAGAATCGCACAGTTCGTGACCATGGCATAAATGTGAACCGATGCCTGTCTCTCTATGTATTTGACTTTTTGTAGCCATTTCATAACTAAATTTCTAGATGGATTGTAGTCAAAATTTGTTACTAAGGTAGTCTAAAGGCTAGGAATGAAGTACATACATACATACATATCATCACGGCTGTCTCCCATTGGGGTAGGCAGAGGCTATAGAACGTCAGGTGCACCGATCCAAACATACCCCTATCTCTAGCTTCTTCCACACTCATCAACCTCTTCATGCTCTTCCGTGTTAGGTACTTTTGATTTGGCATTTTTTCAACACATAGATACAGATCAAATGGAGTAATGGACATAAATTGCATATCAGAATAACAACATACCCACGCAGATGATTATATAGTTACAATGTCGGGAGAAATAATGACCCACCTGATAGAAAGTGGTTACCATATCGTATGAACGCTTGTAATACAAGAGATAACGCTCGCGCGATACACTTCCACTGCTGATACATCTACTCCTTAGGAGTTGACTGACAATCTCTCTCTGCCGTAGGATCACAACCCTCTAGATGATCTCCAGTAGGACTGCTTTGTGTTCTACTTCTGATTTTATTGTACATCAGCAAATAAGCATATCGCCCACCAGATATAAAATGGTTACCTGGGGATATAAATGTTTGCCATACAAGGATATGCCATTGAAGATAATATAATATGCATCATTTTCTTCATTTATTCTATAGAACAAACTAATCTTCTTACCTAATACTTCTTACCTGTATCTCCGCTACTTAAAGCCTAAGCATTTAGCTAAGATACTGCCGTCAGTCCTCCACAACCTAGAGAAAAAAAAATCGTTCTTAGCTTAGGCCATATATCTTTTGAAATATAATTTCTGGGACTTTCCGTTTTCGGTTACCTCATTTTGAAAAAAAATTACTATATTTTTTATATCCCCAAGGTGACACCCAAGCATACGGCCTGCCTGATGGTAAACAGTCACCGTAGCCTATGGACATTTGCAACACCAGGGGTATCACTCATGCGTTGCCGACCCTCTAAAAACCTCTTCGCGCTTTTCTTGAAGAGCCCCATGCTGTAGTCCCTTGGGAAAACCTCGGCTGTTTTGTCCGATGACATCATGTTCCATAGAACAAATTGAATCTATTGCTTGGTTTAAATTATCCTAGACATGTTCAGATCAGAGCATCAGATAGGGCATTCTGCGCACAAAAAGACCTGAATACCTGACGCAAGCATACGTGACTGTATTCAGAATTCCACTAATAGTACTCACTCGTGGACGCAAGGTCTGATTATGAAATAGCAGGCGACTCACTTGTTTTTACGATATTCACTAATGAAATTTGCACTCAAATATGTCAATATTGGTAATCTTTACCTTGGTATTTTATACATACAAATAAGGTTGCACAGTCACCAGTGCAGGCAGTGATAGCCCTGTGGATAAAGGACCGGCGTATTGAACAACTGGTCCCCGGTTCAAATCCTGACATGTACCACTAAATTCGTTATTTTGGATTTAAGTGAAATGAAAACGATAACCTTACTGGCGACATCACTCACACGCAAAAAGACAACAACCCTCCAGGGAGTTGTTCTTTGGCTGTGGTTTTCAGTGAGGTACAGATGCTTTCCTTCTCTTACTTCTCTTGAAAACATCTAGACAAGCACATGTTCATGCACAAAAATGTTTGTCCTGGGTTTGGATTTGAACCTACGTTATTCGAGTACATTCGAGCGTTGATGTTAATGTAGCCATTGTTAAGCACTCCGAAATACCTCCAGGTTCCAGTAGACCACTATTCAAAAAGTCAAATATTGAATTAACACAGACATGTATGTACATCTTCCAGCTAGGTGTTTTTGTGAAGGAACATCATAGTTTGTTTCAAAGCTTAGAAATTATATCTAAATCTGTAGTTAAAATGAGAGATCCTACGACAATTATTACAAATAAATGTAAAAGTGCATTATGTAAGAAAACTGTTATAATATTATTATATTATATTATAACAGTTATATATTATTATTATAAATAATACAATTAAAATATTTAACATTATTCCTATAAACCTAAGAGAATTTTCTTGAAATAAATACAAAACTAAACTTTATGGTAAAAATTTAATGAATATTTTAATAATGTACTCATGTATGTATATCTACACGCCAGGTTCATTGCTGGGTAGGCAGAGAGAACCGAGTGCCATAAGAAGTGGTCCTTACTAATAATAAGAGTTAATAATAAATAATACTTATTTTAATAATAAGAGTAAATTATAAAATTAATTAGTATTGTATTGGTTAAATCGAAGCTGTTTATTTTCTTTCACTTAATATAAAATTGCTTTAATGAATTTGTTTATTTTAAACATTTGCATGTCACAATCTGACGAAGCATGTGAAACATTATTCCAATCAATCATAAACGTAAATAATGTTAGCCAAATTATATTTTTTGAACGTATAAGACCGTTAGTATAACCATGTTTCTTGCAAATATACGATTTCATTTCTTTCATTTGGTTTCAAAATACAACAAATTTTCGATTTTACCTAATGACTATCTCTTTGTTACAGAACAAATCACAACAATACGAAAGTGATGCACAAAATATAAAAAGAATAAACAAAACAAGATGGCGCCTCAAGAGCGAACTCCTTGTTGTGAGCAAAATGATGATACCCGCCAAACCACGACCATAGATGACAAACTTTCAAACATAGACCTAGCTGGCGGGTTTGTGAACAAGGCATACG
This sequence comes from Pyralis farinalis, assembly GCA_947507595.1. NCBI lineage: Eukaryota > Metazoa > Arthropoda > Insecta > Lepidoptera > Pyralidae > Pyralis > Pyralis farinalis. The sequence goes on from OX382263.1 coordinate 10,119,890, forward strand.
TAAATGACAGCTCAGACAATATTGCCAACCCAAACATAAATGACAGAAGAGAGAGAAATAATGAAAATAATGAAAAACAAAAGAAAGCAACAGATTTTGATGATCTGCTGCCATACGTCGGTGAATTTGGATTGTATCAAAAAATTTTGTTCCTACTTATGATACCGTTTGCATTTTTCGTAGCGTTTGTTTATTTTTCGCAAATATTTATGACTATTGCGCCTGAAGAGCATTGGTGCTGGATACCGGAATTAGCAAATTTAACCGTCGAAGAAAGGTAAGTCTTTTCTTTCTTGCATCATGACAGTAGTTATCGGTGCTAATCCCAACGTTAAGTATGAAAGTGAAAACTGAATATGGAAGAGAGATCATAGAAGTGGCCAAACGCGGTCAATATGCGAGCAATTCAAACTTAGCGACCAATAAGCTGATAAGTGACGCAATTTTAATCCGTGAACTAGCCAATAAAACCTGCTCGTTCTACTTTACCCTCCGACGAATAGCGGTGATTTTATTTACTATGCAAAATCACGTCATTGGGTCTCCATATGTTATCCAAAATCACGTTATTATTTCTTCATGGAAATTCAAGACTCTATGCTACTCTATTTAAGAATAAGCTTGCTTCATCGGTTCAAGCATATAGAAAGAATTCGGGATAACTAAACAAATATGCAAAATTAAAGTAGAAGATGTAAGACCCGAGGAGGAAGACTGGCCATGACCAATTTGATCGTGTTTTATCATTAGGTGATGGAAATAATAAAAATCCAAATGTTACGTGTCGCCACAGTTATCGGTCAATTATTTTTTATTATCCATCTATCTGTCTATAACTTCAAGCCAAATCCCTCACGGGGTAGGTAGAGAGTACCGAGCGCTATATGACTCGATCCTTACAACCCTCACTTGCTTCTTTGACATTCATTGCTCTTCTTATGCACGCTCGCCGGTTTCTAATGTTCTTGACATCACCTTCTGATAAAACACGATTTGGTTATGTCATAGGCAAGTCTTGGCCTTCCTCGATTCCTACATCCTTCTACTGTTGCGTTGTATATCTGTTTCGTAATTATTTCTTCCTGCATTCTTTCTACATAGCCGAACCAACGGAGCATGCTTTTTCTAACATCATCATTGCGAATACGGTCTACAAGCGTTACTGCACAAATTTTGCGCAATATTCGCATCTCGACTGCGTTCTACTTTCATGCTCTCTGTGCCATACCGAGCTCTCGCTTCCATAAGTAATCGTTGGGACCTGCACTGCATTGTGTATAACAAGCTGTGCCATCTGGCTCAAGCTTTTACTGCCCAGAAGTTTTCCCAACGCTCTATTCTCAGTATTCCCAGCAATCACTCGTCTTTCCACATCTTTCTCCGGCACTTCGTCATCAACTGTACCTAATCCTTACATTGATTCTGGTTTTTTCTCTTTCAAATACCATTATCTTTGTCTTCTTCGCATTCAATAGTAAGCCTTTATCCATACAATCGTATTTCATTATTGTGACCAGTGTTTGCAGTTCAGATGATGTTTCTGCTAGTAGGACAGCATCATCTGTATAAAGCAGACAGTTCACCACTACGTCAACGATGCATAATCTTACATTCGTCGATCTTATTCTCTGTAGACAACTATCGAGATACAGAATAAACAGCCTAGCAGACAACATGCAACCCTGTTGTGTCTGGAGGCAAACAAACGTACGGCCCACATGATAGAAAGTTGTTACCGTAGCATATGAACGCTACTAATACTCTACAGTTTTCTGTAGAGTAAAGGTACTTTGTCATTCAGGATGATTTAACGCACCCTAAACCTCTTAAATTATTCGTCTTAAAACTCGAAATTCAAATTCTAAATCCCATTTCAGGAGATTGCCATTTTAATTATATCTGCCAATTCCCCTTAAAGTCGAAGGCAAAAATACCCTGTTTGGATTGCAAGATTTCATATTTTTCAAATTATAATATGTAACTACAAATTAGTTTAAAGTATTTTTTTCATATAAAAAAATCCGGAAGAATGTCAAAGACACGTGATTGATCAATCATACACGTACCTTATTTAAGTTAAGATTTTCTTATGTACATATCCTTGTATAAATTGAATAAATTATATATAATTTTCTAAGAAAAAACACTACACTTATCTACCGACATAAACCTATATTTTTTGTGGAGGTATTATATATATATAAAGTAGAACTTCGATGACGTAACAATCGCTTTAAATAAACATACTTATCTACCTACCCAACCTTATATTTTTGTGTAGGTATTATATATACTATATACTGTAGAACCTCTATAATGTCACAATCTGTAATTTTTGGCAATCTGGCAACCTCGATTACTCGCAGGAACACAACAACACTCCAGGGAGTTATTGTTTGGCAGCGATTTTCGTTGAGGTGAAGGTACCTCACCCGTCGGTCGCTTTGATGCACCCTTCCTCTCTGAAAACACCCAGACCGTATTGGTTTACGGCCCACCTGACGTAAAGCTGTTACTGTAGCCATGTAATACATTAAATATCCTACGTGTGGTGCTGGAATACAACAACGTTTCAGGGAGTTATTTCGCTGCAGTTTTCTGTGAGATGAGGCACTTCCCCAGACGAGCTGCTTTGATGCGCCCTACCTTTCTTAAAATCACCCAAACCAAGACAGACAGACATGTTCATATACACAAATGTTTGACCTATGTGGGAATCGAATTCACGAGCGTTGGTGTCAAAGTCGCGTTATTAACCGCTGCGGCACTTAGCTCGTCATACGTGTTACGCTATCTACGGTAAATGTACTTTACATCATATGGGCTACGTGCATTTATTCCTACGGCCTTGTTTAGAAATAAAAACAGCCAGATCAAAATAAGGAGACATAAGATACACAAATGTCAGTCTAGTGCGAGAATCTTTCGATCTCGGTGGCTGGCGCAGTGGTTAATAACGCGACTTTGTCACCGATACTTGTCGGTTCGATTCCCACACAAGACAATCATTTGTGTGCATGACCATGTCTGTTTGTCTTGGTCTGGCTGTTTTTGGTAGAGGTAGGGCGCATCAAAGCAGCCCATCTGGGGACGTACCGCCACCACACGGAAAACCGCAGCCAAATAACAAGTCAGAGGAGGGTTGTTGTGTTCCTGCGCATGAGCGGTCATTACTAATCTCCTAAGGAGTCGCTGTGTGAGCAGCAGAGGTACCACCAAGCGTATGATACTTAATGTATTAGAACCGTTTGTACAGTAACCGCTTTACATCAGGACGGCCGTATGTTCTATGCTTCCCGACGTTGTATAAAAAAATCGACCCTGTAACCTCGGTATAAAAGTATTGTTTGCCACTCGACGAATGAGCATGTCGAAGTTACGTAACAACATTTTAATAAACATAAGTAATTAAAAAATAATTTGAAATATATAAAGCTATACAATTGAACGTGATGTTATTACTAAGGAATTGTTTAAACATTTAATTTGCCCGTATTGTGAACACTTAAAATTCTTTGTATGATATCGAATGAATTATTAATGGCTTCATACAAAATGATTATTCATTTAATTGCTATGTGTGCATGTGTGCAATAGTGACGTTTGAATTTAAACACAAAATAATAATCATTCGCACATAAATGTCTTGCCTCAATATTTGACATCACGAATTTTGGGTTGCATAAAGCCTACGGGTGCTGGAAGATGAGAGGCTGTTGGGGTAACTTATATAGAAATAATTGACAGAGATAGGGTGCAACAAAGCAGTCTCACTGGGGATGTACCTTCACTTCACTAAGACCAAAATTATTTAGTCTCCCTGGTGGGCTGCCAGTGAGTGAGGTTACTAGGGAACTCCTGAAAATTTGTTGCATTAGCAGTGATTTAAAAGCTTGTCTTGGGAGTTTTTCAGAGAAGTAGGACGTATCAAAGCAGCCCGTCGTAGAATAAAAAAAATAAGATAATAAGACATTGTATCTTTTTCTTAGCGTTGTACCTTTTCCTAATCCATTAAGATAGGCGGAATGCGCTACCTAAGTCTAAGGATTTGGCGGAGATACTGATTCTGACATGGAGCAACCACCGTCAGACTTCCACAACCCAGAGGGAAAACCAGACCTTTCTTAGGCTACACGTACCATGTCTTTCGAAATGTATTTTTTTATACTACATCGGGAGGCATACAAGCATACGGCCCACCTGATGTAAAGCGGGTGCCGTAGCCTATTAACGCTTGCGATATATTAAGTATCACTCGCACGATGCCTCCTCTGCTGCTTACACAGCAACTCCTTGGGAGCTTACTGATGATCTCACTCACACGCAGGAACACAACAACCCTCTAGGGAGTTGCTATTTGGCTGCGGTTTTCTGTGAGGTGGAGATACTTCCACAAACGGGCTTCTTTGAGACGCCCTACCTCTTTTCTAATTTCTTGATAGTGCTAGTTTCCTAACGACATTTTCCTTCACCGCCAAACAAGTGACACTCACAAATACGAGTATGTACATAAATGCGAAAACACGAATTTAGTGGTACATGCTAGGATTCGAACCGGGGACTAATTACTCTATTGGCCGGTTCTTTATCCACTGCTGTTTTCATAGTATATTAATGAAGCAGCAGTGAGCTAAAAAAAACCATTTGCTGTGGTCCCCCAATTTCAGAACACGCCACTAACGATTGCCAAGAGTATTGAGATTCTCGGTGGCGAGGTCTCCAGCGAAGTTCAGTACTGAAGCCACTTGGAAGAGAAGGACAAGCTGGCGTCGAAGAAACTTGGTGTGCTCAACAGAGCCAAACAGTACTTTAGCCTGGGGCAAAGACTTATATAAGTCCCAAGTTAGACCGCATATGGAGTACTGTAGTCATCTCTGGATGATCCTAAACTCACACACGGTATTGAGCCCTTGAGTTTAAGGAGAGATTTCGCCTATCTTTGCTGTTCTACCGATTGTACAATGTGTTGTGTTCTGAGAAGTTGTTCGATATGATGCCAACAGCTTTGTTTTACAATCGCACATCTCGCCGACGGCTGGGAGTTCATTCTCATGCACTGGAATCGCAATGGTCGCGTACTGTGCGGTTCCTGAGAAGTTTATTACGGAGAACTATTAAGTAGTGAAATGAGCTCCCTGACGAGGTTTTCCCAAGGGCCTACCGCATGAGTTTCTTCAAGAAAGGCGTGAAGAGGTTTTTACAGGGTCGGCAACGTACGACTGTTACCTCTGGTGTTGGAAATGTCTATAGGCTATAGTAGCTGCTTAGCATCAGGCAGGCGTACACTTATTTTCCACATTAGTGGTATAAAAAAAATAGTGAACATGTTAAAACATTTTTAATTTTAATATACCTCAATTAGCTTCGAAGTAGTATCATTTAGAAAGATGACTAAATAAGTTGAGTACCGGTCCATCGGCTTACCATTCCCGGTACATCCTTTGTTGTAAATTGTATTCCATACATAATAAATTCTCTAATGTAGCCAGTCTGGGTCATAATAGCTCATTCACGATATGTAATCTGTACATACAAATATACACATTTCATTTGTCAGATTACAATGAATACAGAGATTAATATAATTAGTCGCACGTGCCAGCAATGAATTATTCTTATATCTTAGAGCTTTATATTTTTAGCACGAATTCAATGAAATAGTTTTTCTGTATGATATGTTGATGAATGAATATCCGGGTTGCTCCACTGACACATAACAATAGCTGTACTGGGAAACTATCGATCTAGACACAGGGTAAAGTCGGCGGTAAAACCAAAACTGTATATCACTGTAAGTCTCATATAGAATAGTCAAGATTTATGTGTACTTGCCCCATGTATCTTCTATATACATATAAGTAAAAATCAATGTATGTATATTTGTCCCGTATGGACTCAAAAACGTCTGGGCAAAGTTTGATGAAATTTGCGGGGAAATTCAATTTGCTAAGTTTGGATCCGTTCACCCATGTGAAGCCGGGACAGGTAGCTAGTTTCCTACATAATATACTCTCACTAAGTATTGAAATATCTCCTACAAATTCATATTTCACTAAAATTCGGCACGTCGAAAACATTTAAGGGCTGGGGGCGGTTGAACATGGTTCAATTCACCGCTAAGAAAACCTCATTTCCTGTAGTTACTCAATTCCAGTAAGTGCATCTGACCACCGCCAAAAGTATTCAGTTAATTTCGTTTAGAGTTGGCAAAATTTAGGTAATTCATTTAATAGATTCAATAACATTTTTATATATATATATATATATGGCAATAGTGTTGCTACTCTATGCCAGTGTCAAAGTCTTCAGTATAGAACCATTTGAAAATCCTATGTTCCAGCTTCAGGAACTGTGCTGAAAAAATACTTGGGAAGGGTGCCTAGACCCAATCAACCCAATTTAAATACCACTCGTAAAAGGATAGTCATTTTTACAAGGTTTTCTTGACGAACTTATTCACGTCTTCCAAAAAGTACATAAACGTGTAATATTTGAGTTTTTTCATTACTGTATAATTTCACTAGTACTTATGTTACAAAATACTATCGAAATCGTCACATAAAACTATTTTTATACTGAATTGTAAAAAATTCAAGTATAACAACAATGTCACTCGTCAAAAGCGCGGGAAGAAGCCTTCAATAACATTATTAGGTGACGGAATGGTTCTCTTCTTTGCGTGAATTTTGTGTGTACGGTCATGTCTGTTTGTCTTGGTCTGGATATTTTAAGAGAGGTAGGGCGCATCAAAGCTGCTCGCCTGGAGAAGTACCTCTACGTCATAGAAAACCGCAGCCAAATAACAACTCTATATAGGATTGTTGGGTTCCTGCGTGTGAGTGAGGTCACCAGTAAGCTCCTAAGGAGTCGATGTGTTAGCAGCAGAGGAGGCATCGCGCGAGTGATACTTAACGTATTACAAGCGTTCATATGCTATAGTAACCACTTCACATCAGGTGGGCCGTATTCTTGAAAGCCTTCCGACGTTGTATAAAAAAACTGTTCTTCTTCTTTCCATAAAGTTCATTATCAAATATTGCCTACAATATTTTGTCGTTAAATATCTTTTATTATTTATATAATTTTGTCGTTAAAATCGAAGGCGGGGAGTAATAGCCTAGTGGATAAAGAACCACCTTATTGATCAACTGGTCCCCGGTTCGAATCCTGACACGTACTACTAAATTTGTGTTTTCGAATTTATGTAAATAACTGCTGCTGCCCGCGGCTCCGCCCGCGTGGAGTCAAATAACGTAGCCTATGTGTTAATCCAGATCATAATCTATCTACGTGCCAAATTTCATTCAAATCCGTTCAGCCGTTTAAGCGTGAAAGAGTAACAAACATCCATACATACAAACTTTCGCATTTATAATATTAATAGGATTTGTAATTAACACTTGCTCGGTGAAGGAAAGCATCGTGATCGAAAGGCGTGTGTGTAACCTTATCTAAGAAAGATCTGGTTTTACCTCTGGGTTGTATATATATTCTTTATTGCATATTATTATACATACAATTGTTACATTAAAGGTGTACAAAGGTGAGCTTATCTCTAAAGGAGATCTCTTCCAGCCAACCCCACAGGCGGTAATAGAAATCATTGTTGGCTGGGTACAAAAAGAAACAAAAAACAAATGGTTGGTAAAAAATAGCACTATGAATAAAAAACAAACTATACTTATTATACGTAATATTTACAAATTTCATTCATAGCCTACAAATACAATAGATGGATATTTCATATATATACTTATATATAAATAAATAAATACATGCAATACATATATACATATTTATTTACTGAGTTTGAGAAATATAGTAATCTTTTAACCTTTTTTTAAAAGTCGTGGCTGATGGACAGTCCCTTATTTGTGGTGGTAGTTTGTTCCAGAGCAGCGCGGCACGAACAGTGAAAGAGTTGAAGAAATAATTAGTGTGTGAAATGGGATAATTCAAGGTTTGGATATGACAGGGACGTTGGGATCGCGTGGGGGGTGGTAATAGTGGGAAGCGAGAACTGAGGTATTGGGGAGAGCTGGGGTTATTGAAGAGTTTATAAAGAAAAGTTAACAGGTGCACATTTCTGCGAAGGCGAATAGGGAGCCACTTCAATTGGGAACGAAATTCGGACACATGATCAAACTTTTTGAGACCAAACACGAACCGGATCGCCAAATTTTGCAGGCGCTCCAACTTGTTCAACAGCTCCTCTGACGCATCTAAATAACAGATATCGGCGTAGTCGAGAATTGGGAGTAAGAGGCTTTGCGCTAACGTAACTTTAGTTTTGACAGGTAAAAAGTTTTGGAGTCGCCTGAGAGAGTGAAACGCATAATACATGCGTTTACTGATATCGTTAATATGGAGGGTCCAGGACAAAGTTTCGTCAATAATTAGGCCGAGATTCTTGGTTTTAGTAGTGAACGAGATTTTGTGATCATCAAAACGAACAGTCGGAAAATCGTCATAATTCAGCTTACTTCTTAACTGTCTGCTACCAACCACTATAGCTTGAGACTTCGTTGGGTTTACCAGTAGTCCATATCTGTTAGCCCATTCTTTGATAGCAGTAAGGTCCCTGTTAATGTCGTTGAATGCTTCAATAATATTTGAAGGAGAGAAATGACTGTAGATCTGCAAGTCATCTGCATATAGGTGGTAAGGAGAATTTATAATTTTAGATAGTTCATTAATAAAAACTGAGAAGAGTAATGGGGATAACACGCCGCCCTGTGGCACACCCGCCAATAGATCGGTCCAGTCTGACAGTGATTTGTCGATTTTAATACATTGCTGGCGGCCACGAAGATAGGAGTTGAACCATGCAATCACAGAGGGAGAGATATTAATCGAGCGAAGTATCCCTAAAAGAATATCAAAATCTACAGAGTTGAAAGCGTTACTAAAATCTAATAAAACGAGTAAGGTCAATTTTTTATTGTCCATAGCATGGCGTATGTCGTCGGTGACATTCAGTAGCGCGCTCACTGTGCTATGATTGGGGCGAAAGCCAGATTGAAAAGGACAAAGAAGGTTGTTACGGGACAGGTAGGCATGGAGTTGATTATATACGGCACTTTCAAGAACTTTAGACAGCAGGGGAAGAATAGAAATGGGTCGATACTGGGAGAAAGATTTTGGGTTCGGAATTTTAGGGAGGGGGATGACATGAGCCAGTTTCCAGTCTGAAGGGAATACATTAGTTGTGAGTGAAAAGTTAAGAATATGTGTGATCACTGGCGTAACACAGTCGAGGATCGGGATCAGCATATCACGACTCACACCATCACTACCTACAGCCTTGGTCGAAATGGATAAAATGCTCTTTTTTACTTCCTCCTCTGTGATATTGCGAAATACGAAAGAGTCACAGTTGGGTGGAGCCTGTTGAAAAAGAGAAAATAGAGTAGAAACTTTAGTCGGAACATCCACAGAAGCAGGGGGAATACAAAAGTGTTTGTTGAGAGAGTTTAAGTCAGGAATTTTATCAAGAGTCTCAGGCTGTTTTCCTACACCCAGTGACCGAAGGAATTTCCAAATATGTGTAAGGGGCATGTTTTCAATCGAAGAGTGAATATATTTGCGTTTAGTATCCCTACACATTCTATTGCAAATGTTGCGCAATTTCTTATATTCGAAAAGGTTTTCTTCTGAGGGCGACTCTATTAATCTGCTTTTCGCTTTATCTCGTTTACGCATTGTCTTTTTAATTTCCGGAGTCAGCCAGGGAGCGGGTACATGCTTCACTCTGACCGGTCGTAGCGGTACATGTCTGTCATAAAGAGATATTAAATTGGATGTAAAAATGTCTACCTTTTCATCAATTGTCAACGCTGCAACAAGTGTGGACCAGTCAATATTACACGCGTCACACCTCAAGCGACTCATATCCGCATTTCTAAAGTTACGTTGAAAGATAGTTTTGTTTTTACGTTTAAGAGGACGCACCTTATAAGACAGAAACATTAAGTCGTGATAGGAGAAAGGCGCAGAAAGTTGTCCGTGTGAAATTACAGAGTCTTTATCAGAAACAAACATAAGGTCTAAGAGAGAAGGTCTGCAATTGGGCAAGTGATGGGTTGTGGAGGCCTGGTGGCAGTCGCTCCATGTTAAAATTCAGTATCGTCACCAAATCCTTATACATAGGTAGCGGATAGGCGGTAGGCAGAAGTTAGTCAACATTAACTGTTTTACATCAGGTGAGTCGTGTGGTTGTTTGCTTCCTGATGTATGAAAATTAACTAAAATGAGGTATACTTTGTTTCTAATGATAATAACGAGCCTTCTTTAAAATAAAATTAATCTAGAGTGACAGCCCTGACTCTAGTATGCATTGATATACCTTTGTACACATTGGCCACATACAAAAGACATCAACGAACCGTGGTACTTTCTTGTATGTATATACATCTTCAAATCCCTTGCGGGATAGTCAGAGAGAAACGAGCGCCATAAGACGATGTCCTTATACATTTAGCTCGCTTGTTTAATATTCCTAACTCTAATTATGCACACTCCACGCTTCGTAGGGCTCCTAAAAGTATTTTTTATTATGTTTACATATTTTATTTGATGTAAAATATATACGAGTAATATAATACTGATAAAAGTATAACGTCATTTACTAGTTGCCACTAGCCCATTGAGCGTACGTTCCACGTTGCTCCGTGCTCTTAAAATAACATAAATTAGTGTAATGTACGTACCAGAGGGTGACTTTGTACAAAAGTCGTATGCGTGGGTACCTCTGTCTCACCTATTTCTACCGCCAAGCAGCTATATTTAAATAGCCGTGTTCCGGTTTGAACGGTGAGATATGGCAGAGAAATTACTGGGTACTGTGACATCCTTAGAGCACAAGATTGGGATCGCGCGAGTGACATCCCCGTGGTGTTGCGAGCGTCAATAGGCTGCAGTAACCGCTTACCATCTGTTGCGGACCGAATGCATGTTTACCAATCTAGGTGTTTAAAAAAAACGATATGTCTAACTATATCTTCCCCCCAAGTATCTTTTTCTTCCAAGGATTATTCCGTTTCCGTTCCATTAGAATTCCACCCGTACTTGATTAGAGTGACAAGCACAATGGCATCGGAGAGCTTGTCAGCAGTGTTTCGTTGAGAGCTATTATGAGCTAGACAACCATTCACAGTAGGGACTCATAAGGTTACAAGTAAGGGACATATAAACAAAAGGCTTCTGTATTTAGGTCTGATGGCATTCGCTCTATCTAGAAAGTATCTTCACCAAGTCCATAGGCTTAGTTAGCGGACCCCGTCCACCCTACGGATTACGAAGCGGGATTGCGCTAAGAAGAAGAAGCAAAAGGCTTGTGTGAGTCCCTATTGAGAATGGTTGTTCCTTTAATCTGTGCGTACAAACATACTCATCTCAGTTGCGAGATTACGATCAATGCTGAGGTTAGAATAATTAACAGCACGCGCATATATATTTTTTATTCTTATATCTATCGACCTTTATGTTTTTAGCACGGATAAGATACAATCAAATCGTTTTTCAGTATGATATGTTGATGAATAAATATCCGGGTTCCTGCTCCACTGACATCAAACAATAACTGTACTGGGAAATAATCGATCTAGGTACCGAGGTTCTTTTCAATCTCACTGTAATATCGGTGGTATAGCTTTTTTTTATACACCTTAGAGAGGCATACAAGCATACGGTCCACCTGATGTGAAGCAGTTACCGTACCCTATTAACCACCTTCTTTATCCAATCCTTATTTATCCCACTGCAGGGATACGGATCTCCCTTCAACCGAAGGGGTTAAGAGCATACTCCACCACGCCGCTCAAATGCGGATTGGCGGAGGCCAGTGTTTTCAAGCCGCCCGACGGCGACTTACTTAGCTTAACGACTGTCATCTATCGACAACAGCCGGGACCGATGACTTAACGTGCCCCCTGAAGCACGGAGTCGACGTTGCTTAACCTGCGTGTTCGGTTAGAACCGAGCACGCAGGTTAAGCACCGTCGACTGCATACTGTCTATGAGTGGGTTTATCTATCTCGAGTTTCTCCATATCATTCTAATGACACGCGCAACGACGCTATCGAGCTCTCAGCCTATTAGCGTTTCTTCTGCTGCTTATACAGAAACTTCTTAGGAGCTTACTAGTGACCTGACTCACACACAGGTACACAACAACCCTCTATTGAGTTGTTATTTGGATACGGTTTCCTGTGAGAGTGTAGGTGGAGGTATTTTCCCCGACGGGCTGCTCTAATGCGCCCTACCTCTCTTAAAACCACCCAGATCAAGACCGAAAACTGTTCATCACCATGACTCCACCTTCCATGAGTTCACAGACAAATAACAACACCGTGTGGAGTGTATTGTGTTCCTGAGAGTGAATGAAGCTACTAATGCCGATACTCCTTGTATTGTAAAAGTTTATATACAATACATGGAGTATCGCTGTATAACTGCTTTACACCAGATTTACCTCATGGTTGTCCAACCTTCGTCGTGATGTCGTATAAAAAAAGAGAAACCAGCTCACCTTATGAATTTAATCCAATGAATAATGAAGATACTTAAGGTTTACTTTATCTCTGAATATGAAATTTCCCAAAATGCCTCCTCTGCCAAAATTAATTATCACGTAAAGATAGCGTTTGATATCTTTAGTAGGTACTGATACAGCTTTGGATACAGTGGCCACATATAAAAGACATCAACGAGCTGCAAGTTTTTTTTTGTCTATCTATCTATAACTTCACGATACCTTCCTTGCGGGGTAGGCAGAGAGAAATGAATAGCAATGAATGTCAAAGAAGCGAGTGAGGGGTGTAAGGATCAAATCATGTGGCGATCGATTCTGTCTGCCTACCCCGCAGGTTTATTTGCTATATTTAAATATTATATGTTGCATAAAACATACATAAATGACAAATGACAATAACAATCTAGTCATTTACAAGTTGCCAGTAATCCATTGAATTTAGATTTTATACAGTCACGCGCTCTTACAGTAATGTAAATTAGTGTGATGTATGTGTATGTATATACCTAGTCTTGCTACTGAAACAAAGAAAAAAAAAATCTTACGCAAATAACATTTATTACTTTTACAGTGTATTAGTTTAATACATAAATATAAAACAATTTAAAATATAAAACGCTTATTCGAAGTGGTCTCCATTGGCTACCATACAGTCCTTTAAACGTTGAGGCCAGTTATCAATAGAAGCACGCACTCTTTCCACGGGAAAATTCTTCACTGCCAATCGTACGGATTGTTTTAGGGACTCCAAATTATCATGGCGTTTAGAGCAAGCCGTACTCTCTAAAACTGACCATAAATCATAATCCAGCGGATTAAGATCGGGACTAGACGACGGCCAGTCTTCAGCTCTGATGAAGTCCGAAACATTCGTTTCCAACCAAGACTGCGTAGACCGAGCTTTATGACCCGGCGTCGAGTCTTGCTGGAAGGACCATTCTTGGTTATTGAACATGGTGTTGTTAAGGGGCTTCACTACCTTCACAAGAATGGTATTTTGATACACTTGTGCCGATGTTTTGATACCTTTTTCACAAAAGTATGGCTCAGTCACTCCTTCATAGCTAATACCCCACCAAACCATCACTGAAGTCGGATAGTGCCCACGATGCACTCTGTCGACTAATTGGGAAGCTTCCTTAGAGCTTTGAGCATGAATACGGTCATTTTGTTTGTTAAAATGTAGAAATGACCAGTACGTCTCTTATAGGCTGCAAGTCCTAAGTCATCTTTTAAAATACGCGACATGGTTCTAGGTGCTATGTTCATCTCCCGAGATAAAATCTTTTGCTTTAAGACAGGATTTCTTCGAATTCTTTCGCTTACTGCTTTGACCACCTTTTTCGTACGAACACTACGTGGATAGCCAGGTCTTTTTCTGTCACAAACAGAGGTCTCATTGTACCTATTAATAGCCCGGTAAAAAAAATGTTTGTATATTTTTTATTGTGCTATTTATAGGTACACTGTTAATAGCCCGGTACACAAACATTTTACTAATACCAAGCGTATGGATAGTTTTAAAAATTGCATTTGGCTCCATACCTACTTTGTGTTATGCAATCACAGCGATTCGGTTCTCTTTATCTTTATATATATATATACTTAGTATATATATATATATATATACTTAGTCTGGCCATAAATACTGTTACTATTAAAAATAAACAAAATATTACATTTGAATTTGGAATCTGTCATTTTTATATGATTGTTCATTGAGTTTTCTCATTTTGGCGCCAATACATTGTACAATATTTTGCGATATTAAAATGGAGTGGGGTGATAAAGACTATTTCCATAAAACAATAACATTAATACTTATTATTATAAAAAAATATTATAATGACGGATTAAAAACCGAGAAACCGACTTTAATAAAGTCCCATGTTATTTAATTTGTATAGGCGTCTAGTAACAAAACCAATTTTAAATCATTAGAGAATTTCCAAAGATATCGATAACTTAGAAACGAAAATCTATTCCTAATTTTATAAGTCAAAAGTCAATATGTCATAATTTTATTCACGATATCTCGAATGTAAGAACAAAGACCTACTCTACTGTCTATATGAGCTAATGTTATCAAACGTATATATGTATACCCCTTTGTCCTGAACTTTTTAGCTATAGCTTAATTGTTTCCAAATGAGAGATGTCGCTACATTCGTCTTTACGTGCGAAGTGTAATAGGCTATTTAATTTGACATCCGCTTAAAATGAATATGACTCATGTTTTACATTGTTATTTTTTTTTTACATTTAGTCATTACTATCTATAACTTCACGCCAAATCCCTTGCGGGGTAGGCAGAGAGAACCGAGCGCCACGTGACTCGATCCTTACATATCTCACTCGCTTCTTTAACATTCATTGCTCTTCTCATGCACGCACGCCGGTTTCTAGGGCTCCTGACATCACCTTCTGATAGAACATGACCAATTTGGTCATGGTAGGTAAGTCTTGGCCTTCCCCGGCTCCTACATCCTTCCACTTTTGCATTGTATATCTGCTTCGTCATTCTTTCATCTTGCATTCTTTCTACATGCCCGAACCATCGGAGCATGCCTCTTCTTATTTTAACACCGACGCTCTCTTTCAGACCAACTCTATTTCTAACATCATCATTGCGAATACGGTCTACGAGCCTTACGCCACAAATTTTGCGCAGCGCTCGCATTTCAACCGCGTTTATTCTACTTTCATGCTCTTTCTGCCATACCCAACTCTCGCTTCCATAAGTTAGCGTTGGGACCAACACTGCATTGTGTATAGCGAGTTGTGCCTTCTGGCTCAGGATTTTACTGCCAAGAAGTTTTCCCAACGCTCCATTCACACTATTCCCAGCACTCACTCGTCTTTCCACATCTGCGGTGTACCTTCCATCCCTGCTGAAAGCGCATCCAAGATATACAAACTCATCCACTTGTTCCAACACTTCATCATCAATCGTAATCCTTACATTAGTTCTGGATTCTTCTCTTTCAAATACCATTATCTTTGTTTTCTTCGCATTCAGTAGTAAGCCTTTCTCCATACAGTCGTCTTTCATCGCTGTGACCAGTGTTTGCAGTTTAGATGGTGTATCTGCTAATAGCACGGCATCGTCTGCATACAGCAGACAGTTCACCACTTGGTCACCCATGCGCAATCCCACATTCGTTGACCTTATTCTCTGCAGACAACTATCGAGATACAGGATAAACAGCCTAGCAGATAGCATGCAACCCTGTTTGACACCAATTTTGACATCAAACCAGGGTGACATGCCACCGTCTATCCGCACACATGCTGAGCAATCCTTGTAAGTGGACTGCACAGCACGGAGCAGTGAACCGTCAATCCCATTTAGTCATTACATTATATAAATATTTCTTAAATTCTTACCATCCTATTCTAATTTAGGTTAATAATTGTCCCACAAATATAGATGTACATTTCGTTGATATTTTTAAGTTTCAAGGTCTCATGAGGCGTTCTGTACTATTTCTGTCAGGATGGTTGTGTGGTTAAAGTTGTCTCGAGTCAGTAAAGGCTTTGAGCTGATTTGTGTAGTGGATGTGCCTTGATATAGCTTAACCCTAGACTAGATTTTGCTCGAAGTTGCTCAATGGTGTATGTCACTCTAATTTAAAACATAATTATGATGAATTTATCTTGAGCTCCTTTGTGTTTCGGAGATAAGCCCCGGTTGTTGCTAACGGATTGCAGTCGTTAACATTAGTGGCCTACTGGTTAGTTGAATACACTGGCCTCAATCAATCTACGTTTCTGCTATGTATCGAAGTGTGCGCTAAACACATATGGTTGAAGGGGACCCGTAACCCTGCAGTGTAATGAGTATGGGTTGGTATGGTGGACTAGATTTTATACTTAATATTTTCTAGTAGTTTAAAGAATTATGCCACCTCTACTGTTAACACAGCAAGCTCCTTAGGAGCGTGTTCACAGCTAGCTCCTTAGGAGCTTACTGGTGATCTCACTCTCCTACAACACAGAACCCTTCAGAGAGTTGTTATTTGAATGAGGTTTTCTGTCCTTCTTACTTCCCTAGACGCGCTGCTTTGATGCACCCAACCTTTTTTAAAAACACCCAGACCAAGACAAACATATATGTACATGCACACGAAAGTATGCACTGTGTGAGATCGAACCCACGAGGGTCAGTATCAATGAACCGCTGCGCCACCGAGCTCGTCATTTGAAATCATTTTTCGTAACGAAGAATAATTCGGTTGAGTGAATTTTAATTGTTTCCATTTCTCTTTCTCGTCACACACACTGAGTACCAACCTCTCGAAAATTTGGTTGGTACCATCTGATAGCCAACTTTACCACCGCGCGCGCTCTTGGTCAAATCAAACATCGCGCGCGTTCACTCGACTTACGGTTACACACTTGCGTCCCATTTCACTAAATCACTCCCACCGATTGCACGAAAGCGGAGGAAATGTTACACGTCAACTAGCGTTTAATTTAAAAATCGGCCAAGTGCGAGTCGGACTCGCGCACGAAGGGTTCCGTACCATTATCTATAAAAAACGGCAAAAAAAACACGTTTGTTGTATGGGAGCCCCCCTTAAATATTTGTTTTATTTTAATTTAATTATTTATTCTTAAAGTAAATATATAACTAAATATTCTGTGAATATTTCAAGCGTCTACCTGTTGCCGTTATCAATATCCAGCAAAAATGAACAAAAAAATCACGTTTGTTGTATGGGAGCCCCCTTAAATATTTATTTTATTCTATTTTTTAGTATTTGTTGTTATAGCGGCAACAGAAATACATCATCTGTGAAAATTTCAACTGTCTAACTATCACGGTTTATGAGATACAGCCTGGTGACAGACGGACGGACGGACGGACGGACAGCGGAGCCTCAGTAATAGGGTTCCGTTTTACCCTTTGGGTACGGAACCCTAAAAAGCGAGACCGATTTATTCAAATTAATATCAGGAAATAATTAGAAGTTACGTCAAATACGTCGATTTCATATATATTTTTTTGATATGTTTCCTTTTAATGATTATTTCCGGAAAATTCAAATTAAATTTATTGGGTAATTTTTTTCCGGAAATTGATAGAATCATTGTATCATTGTTATCAGTGCGAAATTAAATTAAATTGTTATGTTTTATCGGACATATCAAAATGATACGTTCCGGTAACCTTACGGATTACGGACGACTGGCGGACATCCGCTGCCAAGCCACAGTCGAGGTTAAATCATATTATGTGAATGAATATATTATGTAATATATAAAATAGGAACGTAATCTGTATATATAATAGATTTATAGTTAAAATAACTAAAGCTCTTCTCGTGCACGCTCATTGGTTACCAAGGCTCCTGACATCACCTTCTGAGAATACACTTAAGTAAGTCATAGTTCTAGTCTTAAGTTCTTCCTCGGCTCCCACATTTCTCTACTTTCGCATTGTATATCTGTTTAGTATTTTTTTCTTTTTGCATTCATTCTACATGTAGTGCAGTCAATATGGTATAAAAATATTTTTTTGAATAACAACCGATCAGGCTGAAACAGGATGCATTCGATGGGGAAAATATGTAGACAAAAAGACCCCAAATTGTTAATATTTTTGTCCACAACTTATTCCTCCCCCCTCCCCCAATAAATAAAAATTGAGAACTGCCGAATAGGGAACTCGGGGGTTTTCAGGGTCGCTGATCACGATCCCGTCGTCAGATTTCCCAAATTCCTCTTCCCCCATTCTCTAATTAACCCCCTATGTGTTCAACCAGCATTTTTTGAAAAAATCCATCAGAATTGGATGAAACGGTGGACTCGGGGGTTTTTCAAAAACCCCCGAGAAGGGTGGGAAAAGGAATTTAGGAAATCTGACGACGGGATCGTGATCAGCGACCCTGAAAACCCCCGAGTTGACATTTTCAGGCCTATTTGGCAGTATTATTCATTTATTTTCTCAATTTTTATTTACTGGGGTGGGAATAAGTTGTGGACAAAAATAATTTGGGGTCCTTTTGTCTACATATTTTTCCCCATCGAATGCATCCTGTTTCAGCCTGATCAGTTGTTATTCAAAAGAAATTAAGTAAAAAATACCGTATTGACTCCACTAATGCCCGAACCAACGGAGCATGCCTCTTCTTATTTAAACACAAACACTCTCTTTCAGACCAACACTGTTTCTAATCATCATTGCGAATACCAACTAAACTGACGAACGCTATAAATGTTAAAGAAGCAAGTGAGGAGTGAAAGGATCGAGTCATGTGACGCTCAGTCCTCTACCTACCCCGCAAGGGATTTAGTGTGAAGTTGTAGATAAACAGATAGATAATTGAAACTGCGAGAATAATCGATGATCACAAGCTTATCGGTATTGAGAGTCCTTCTCCAACCCTCAGTATCCCTCTACTACCGAACCGCTGGCTGCCGATAGTGGCTTCATCCTCAGACATTGTAACCGAAATGGTCATGTTACGTCTACTGAACCTAACGTTAAAACTCAAAGTCGAACTTCTAATTGGCAAGTGTCATATTTAATAACCTAATTAACTTATCAAGTGATTTATAACGAGTCTTTTTCTTTTTAGCTTTGTACCGTATCAAGGTGTGGTGAGCCAACATGCGCTACCTACGTTTTTTTATTACACTATAACTTTATGTATATAATACTATATCTATTTTGTTACACAGAGATAATGGTTATCATCCGTGACATTGTCAGATTATTATCGCTACTCGTGGTTTTTTTCAGTATTAATAAGAGTTTTAATATGTGCGATTGATTGTTTACATAATGGAACCCTTGCTTAGCTCTCAATTAATAAGTGGTAGTTTAGGATACCGAGATTCCTAATCACTACAAACGTACTGGTTATGGTATATGGTATGGTATGGTATAGGACCCTCCTAAATATTTATTTTATCAGTTTTTTAATATTTGTTGTTATAGCGGCAACGGCAACATACATCATCTGTGAAAATTTCAACTGTCTAACTATCACGGTTCATGAGATACAGCCTGATGACAGACGGACGGACGGACAGCGGAGTCTCAGTAATAGGTTCCGTTTTACCCTTTGAGTACGGAACCCTAAAAAACCATGAATAAATAGTTAATAAATTCTTTACATGGAACCCACTTCCTCCGTTAGTAGATGCAACAAGTCGCGAGGACGACCGCAGCAGCCGAGGCAGGAACTCGCTCGATTGCCCGCCATCTGGAACATCTGTACAAAAGTCGTCTACATGGGTACCCCTGTCTCACCTATTTCTACCGTCAAGCAGCTACATTTATATAGCTGTGTTTCGGTTTGAAGGGTGAGATATGAAAGAGAAATTACTGGGTACTGTAACAAAACTTCCTTAGATCACAACATGGACAGCGCGTGGGTAACATCCCCGTGGTGTTGCGAGCGTCAATAGGCTGCGGTGACCGCTTACTATCTAATGCGGGCCGCGTGCTTGTTCGCCAATCAAGTAGCATAAAAAATACATTCACCCTGGTCGCCTCAGCAACACGTATCATCTTCAGGCGCCGTAGATGTTAGTGGTTAGAATAACATGCTAGAAGTGTATATGTAGTCGTTAGAATAAGATAATTTTAACGGTACAAACTAACTAACGGCAGTGGGTTAGTGCCGGTCGGTGCTAGTTCGCTTGTACTAATTGCTGGCGGAAGCACACAAAGCAGGTTAGATCAAATTTCATGTAGACAATGAATTTATATTCCTTGTATGACAGCCTCCTATAATAATTTGCTTTATTTTATTTTATACAACGTCGGGAGGTATACAAACATATGATCCACCTGATGTAAAACGGTTACCGGTAGCCTATGAACGTTTGCAACACATTATCACTCGCGCGACGCCACCCTTGGTGCTAGCATAGCAACTTCTTAGGAACTTACTGGTGACCTCACTCACTCGTAGGAACACAATATCCCTCCAGAGAGTTGTTATTTGGCTGCAGTATTCTGTGCGGTGTCCCCAGACGGACGTGCTTAGATACGCTATAACTCTCTTAAAAAATAATACATGTTCTGTGAAAATTCAGAGTTTATACCTATTACTGCTCACATCCCTGTGGCGGACAAACAGACGACATACAGATAGTACAACCTTAATAATTTCATTTACGCCATTTGGGCACGGTACCCAAAAAAATTACCATAGATCACCGGCACCGCACGGCACTTTCGAATCAAACCGCGACGAGTCTATTTTTATAAGTCCATGTAAACAAATTATCAAACAAGAAGCAATTTTATGTCCGATGATAATCGGTCACGATCCACGATGCACGAATTACAATAGTTTTTCCTCGACATCTAATTCGATGCTTCCGGCCAAAAGAAAATCGGAAATAATCGGTTAATTTTCTGTACGGGTGCTTCTATTATGTTGTTTTTACGAGAGCATTCGTTTATTTTACTAAGAAGCAGTGAGAGCTCAGTGGATAGACACGGCCAATTAACCAACGGTTCCCGATTCAAATCATGGCACCTACCACTAAATTCGTGTTTTCGGATTTATGTACGTATATATTTGTAATTATCATTTGTTCGACGGTGAAGGAAAAATATCGTGAGGAAATCCGCACGTCCACGAAATTATGTTTCGACCTTACCTACTTACTTGGCCTTACCTTATGAATGGTCTGGTTTTCCCCCCGGGCCCCCACAGGGTCCGACGGCAAACGCTCTATATAAAAAAAAATGGGTGCGTGTACTTATGTACGCGCGTGAGAAGTTATACTTCTCTGGCGTCATTTAATAAATATTTAACATTAATAACTTAATAATATTTAGTATTAATTATATTAAATAATAATATTTTAATTTATAAGAAGGGTTATTGGAGTAAAATTAAAAAACGTCTATCAAGTAGTAGCGGCGATGTTTATGGAATGTATTACATACAAGCCAAATGTAAAATACAAATGTTATACATTTTTAACTATAGCGCCATCGGTAATACCGTGACACATTTAGCAGTTTTAACCTATTGCACATTTTTAACTATATCGCCATCTACCGGTAATATCGTGAAACATTTAGCAGCTTCACTCTCGCTCTATTTCTTTTTATTCCCCCTCCATGGTAGCGTTAAACGTTTAACGTAACCTTGTTGGAAGTCGCATTAGAAGTGTAACTTCAAAAATCCGTAACTTCGCCTAATCCTTAGCCTTAGTACTCACCCAGACTACGTTGATGCGCCCTCCCTCTCTTTAAAACACCTGGACCAAGACAAACAGCCGTGTTCATGCACACAAATGTTTGTCCACGTAGAAAATCGAACTCATGAAAGTTGGTATCAAAGAAGCGTTACTAACCACTGCGCTCCAAACCTACACTTTAATTAATTTGTGATAAATAGATAGCACAATGTTTTTAATAATGTATGTATGTATAACTTCACCACAAATCCCTTGCGGCGTAGGCAGAGAGAACCGAGCGCCACATGACTCGATCCTTACACACCTCACTCACTTCCTTAACATTCATAGCTATTCTCATGCACGCTCGCCGGTTTCTAAGGCTCCTGGCATCACCTTCTGATAAAATATGAAATTGGTCGTGTTTTATCAGAAGGTGATGTCAGGAGCCTTAGAAACCGGAGAGCGTGCATGGTCATGGTCATCTTCAATAAACTCGATATATTTAGAGAAGTCCCGTTTTGCCCTTCAAACACGAATTTCATAAACAATATTATGAAGGTAACAAAATTCAATAAATATCAGCAAACTTGCAGCTGCACCAAAACTGCATCAAAAAACCTAGTAAATATCTTATGTTAATTCATCTATGAAATCTAAACTTTTTATTTCATTTTACAGACGATTAAATTCATTAATAACTTTTCCTCGAAACATTTTCGCTCATAATTCTCGTATTTTCAATTACATTTTGTTCAATCGAATCCGCGCAATGCGTAACGCACTCACGTCCACAGTTGTAGCATCAAGGCGAAGTGACAGACAGACATACAAGGTTGTTATTTGTGAATTACTACCGTAACAAGCCCGGGGGCAGTCGTTAACTACCGCTCTGTGCAAGGTTTAATAAAATTTTGATTTGTTGGCTGACTTGTTTGTAAAATTAGCAAGCATTGATTTTTATTTGCATAATGATATAGTGATATATTGACAGTAATAAAAACCAGTTGAGAATGCGCAAGCTTGCATTGCCAGAGGAACACCTGGTTTGTCAATTATATCACAATTCAATTTTTTTTTATTTTTAATTTGTCGGCCATTTTGACCATGTTCCTTAAGAGATAGGAACGGTGTTCCTGAACATTCCTATTCTACTTTTTTATGTTGAATCCGAATCTGAAGTCAGAATTAGAATATTCGAAAAAAGGCGACAGACAAACGCACAGACAAACATATAGAATTCATATAGGAACGATGTTCCTGAAAATAGCATTTAGATAGAGTTTCTAATGTGTAAACGGTAGGATCACTATATTCTTTAGATTTGAAGCGTACCTCATCTGCACGTAATGCATATTATTAACTTTTTTTTATACTACGTCGGGAGGCATACAAGCATACGGCCTACCTGATGTAAAGCGGGTACCGTAGCCTATTCACACTTGCGATATATTAAGTATCACTCGCGCGATGTCACCTCTGCTGCTTACACAGCAACTCCTTGGGAGCTTACTGGTGACCTCACTCACACGCAGGAACACAACAACCCTCTAGGGAGTTGTTATTTGGCTGCAGTTTTCTGTGAGATGGAGGTACTTCCCCAGACGGGCTGCTTTGATGCGCCCTACCTTTCTTAAAACATCTAGGCCAAGACAAACAGACATGTTCATGCACACAAATGTTTGCCTTGTGTGGGAATCGAACCCACAAGCGTTGGTGTCAAAGTCGCCTCATTCACGACTGAGCCACCGAGCGCGTCAAAACATACGGTAAATGTAAATCTTTAGTTACATTTACCGTATGTTTTGACGCGCATGTTTTGACGCATCAAAATAGCCGAACCGATGAAGTAGGTACCTATCTTATTTACAGCCAAACAACAGCTCTCTGGAGAGTTGTCCTATTCCTGTGTGAGTTAGTGAGATCACTAGTAAGCTCCTGAGTAGTCGCTTTGTTAGCAATGGAGGTGATGACGCGCGAACAGAACTTTTAGTTTTGCACGCGTTTACTGACTACGATAAATTACAGCAGGTTAACCGACATTTCATTCGAGAGTCGGAATCGCATGCGAATCAACCTGTTAAATATTAAAGACTATTATATTAAACAATGTTATGATTCGGTGTTCAATATACTCGTAGTATGTGGAGTGTGATATACAAGAATTGTAAAGTCCGACATAGTTTGGATTTTGGGATAGACTCGATATATGATTTTGGGTCAAGATTCCACACAATATATACAAATTTCTGGTCTATACACAACACCTTTACCTTGTATAGAATAGAACTAAATAAATTATCGATAAATAAATTTCGGAAATAATTCGGAGCCCGGAAGATTGATTCACGCTCTGAGGGTTCTCTGATCTTTGTTCACTTAGGTTCTATAATTTATACATTTTTATCAAACGCACCTAAGAATTTTTTGTTCTGTTTTTCTCAAGATACGTTGCGCATTCCAATATGTTTATATACTTTTAGATGTTTCGGATTGCAAATTACTTTGATCGCTTGGGGATCAAGTTTGAACATTCTTTCTGTACCTTCGCGGGCAACAAGTCTTACATTTTTTAATAAAATCAAATTTTATATCATTCATTTCCTATTACTAATGCTTCGTTGTCTGTCCGTTTTTCTGTCCGTCTGTCAGTTTCTCCGTGTGTCACAGCGCTGTATATTTTGAACAATTTTTAAATTACAGCATATTCGAAACGACCATTGGCAAAAAAGTAATGCCGAAAGAAATATGGCAATTTAGGTTTTTTCAAGTCGTCAAATGATATTATTATAAATTTATATCATTACAACGGTACTAAATAATGAAGTCTAAATGGTAAAATTAAAGACACATAATAGATACATGTGCTGAATGATTTCCAGAAATCTGTCAGTTTTGGGGTGTAAGTGGCTAAATATACCTTTAGAGCCAAAGCCAACTCACACTCACTTGCACGTTGTATACCCTGCTTATCAACAGACGAGGTCCTGACGAATGAGAGGTAGGGCACGATGTTAGCCCGACTGGGAAAGTACCTCCACCTCAATGAAGACGGCAGCCAAATAACAAACTCCCTGAAGGGTTTTTGTGTTCCTGCGTGTGAGTGAGGTCACTAGTATGCTCCTAAGGAGTTGCTGTGTAAGCAGCAGAGGAGGCATCGCGCAAGTGATACTGAATGAAGTCACCAGAAGATGTTGCTCTCTTGACGGCGGGGGTGGCAACGAGGTAGCGACATTTTGTCGCTAACATTCATAGGCTATGGTATACGCTTTACATTAGGCGCACCGTATGCTTGTTCGCTATCCGTCGTAGTATAAAAAAAGTCAGATATCAATCAATTGTGTATCATGGTCATCATCATTTCGGCCTGTATTCGTCCACTGCTGAACATAGAGCTCCCCTCTAGAGAGCAACTCCTCTCTGTCCTGAGCCAGCTGCATCCTCTACAGATTTTTTGAGGTTGTTCCTCCATCTAATCGAGAGTCATCCCACACTGCATGTACCAGTACGGAGACGCCATTCGAGGACCTTCCTTCTCCAGCAGTTGTCGGTTTTACGAGCAATGTGGTTCTAAGGAAACGAGCTGAAGTGGCCGTGGGCTGACCTTGTGAGTCATAGAACCGACAATTGTGACAGAGCCTTTTTACAAAGAGTATCCTTGGTGTGCCTTTTGAAGACATAGTAAAACAACAGAGCGGTATATATGTATGTATAAGAAAGAACCAGCACGTTAACCTACTGACATGTACCACTAAACTCGTGTTTTCGTATTTATGTACATATTTGTAATTATCACTTGCTCGGCGGTGAAGGAAAACATCGTGAGAAAACCCGTATTAAAGTCGTCTGCGTGGGTACCTCTGTCTCACCTATTTCTACCGCCAAGTAGCTACATTTATATAGACGTGTTTCGGTTTGAAGGGTGAGATATGACGGAGAAATTGCTGGGTACTGTGAAGAAACATCCTTAGGTCACAAGATTGGCAGCGCGCGCTGTTACGAGCGTCAATAGGCTGCGGTGACTGCTTACCATCTAATGCGGGCCGCATGCTTGTATGCCAATCTAGTTGTATATAAAAAAATGTGTCTAGACATAGGTATATAGATGTAATCTTTGCAGTTATAGATAGAATTCTCAAAATGCTGTCACAAAGGAGGATTTTTTTTTCACTGAGTGGGTAGTAATAATTAATAATAACCTTAGAGAGGTAGGCCGCATCAAAGTAGCCCGTTTGGGGAAGTGCCTCCACCTTATAGAAAACCGCAGCCAAATAACAACTCCATAGAGAGTTGTTGTGTTCCTGCGTGTGAGCGTGGTCGTGGGGTTTTTTTTTATATAACGCCGGGAAGCATACAAGCATACGGCCCACCTGATGTAAAGCGGGTACTGTAGCCTATTAACGCTTGTAATATATTAAATATCACTCGCCTCCTCTGCTGCTTACACAGGTTCTCCTTAGGAGCTTACTGGTGTACTTCTTCAGACTTGACATACTGCTATGATGCGCCCTACCGCTCTTAAAAGCATCCAAACCAAGACAAACAGATATGTTCATGCACACAAATGTTTTTCCTGTCTGGGAATCGAACGCACGAGCGTTGGTGTCAAAGTTGCGTCATTGACGACTGCGCCAATGCCGTAGGTAGTGTATTTTTAAAAGGAACCCTTGTACCGGCACCTGAAACTTGCGGAACAAACGTAATAGTAGACAAATTCGTTAACCGGTCTATTAGAGTCGACCCTGCGACTTTTAAATTCATCGACCTTTTGTCGGCGGCCTTTGCTTAAGGTCAGCTGATAGCGATTATGTTTTTGTTCGTCTGAAGAATGACTAGGTGATTCCTTGCACCCAAACAGTATACGTAAGGAGGCGGTATTTCGACGAGCTCGGTGGCGCAGTGGTGAAACGCGTTTTTACGCTACTTTGACACCAACGCTCGTGGGTTCGATTCCCACACAGTACAAACATTTGTGTGCATGAACATGTCTGTTTGTCTTGGTCTGGGTATTTTCTATGTATAATAAGTAAGTATTTACGTATGTTTATCAGTTGTCTAGTACCCATAATACAAGCTTCGCTTACTTTGGGGCTTGATGGCGCTGTGTAATTTGTCTAAATAAAAAAAAATAGTTGAGGAGCGATGAGATTGGACAAAGAAGATATTTTATTTTTAAGAGAGGTAGGGCGCATCAAAGCAAAGTCTAGGGAAGGTACATCTCCCTAGAGGGTTGTTGTGTTCCTGTGTGTGAGTGAGGTCACCAGTAAACTCCTAAGGATGATACTTAATATATCGCAAGCGTTAATAGACTACGGTACCCACTTTACATCAGGTGGGCCGTATGCTTGTATGTCTCCCGACGTAGTATAAAAAAAATATATAGATAAGATATTATATATTTTTATTCTTATGAGTCTTGGCGCCGATTACAAATTTGTTCCATTCGGAGTAGAGACCCTTGGCCCGTGGGGTCCAGGCGCGCAGTCGCTTTTTCAAGAACTAGCGAGACGTTTGGTCGACGTCACTGGCGACCAAAGAGCTGGTAGCTTCCTCGCTCAGCGCATTAGTATTGCGATTCAGCGCGGGAATGTTGCCAGCATCGTTGGTACAATGCGCGGGGGCCACACTTTTTAAATTTATTTTAGATTATTATCTTTCCACTCACGGGTATGACCGGAATTAGGTCATTTGATAGGCGTGCACGGGGATAACCAACGCGTAGAGGCCCCTCCGAAAAGACTGTATGTAATGTTGTACACCCGCCGTGACCCGCTCCAGGGGATGAACAGGTCACAGCAGGTATTGGGACTATTGGAAATATGTCGGAAAAAAGTGGACTATTAAAATGATTATTATTATTATATTAGATTTATTAAGATTTAGATGTAATTTAGTTTTGGTTTTATTATATATTTATTTAATTTTAATTAAGTAATTATCTGTTATAATTATTCTATACAACTTCCTAATACATTAAGGCGTGATGCCAACCCTGCTGCCTCAAAGCAACTTCTTGGGTGGTCTGGTGTATCTATTGGTGTTCCCACTCGCTCTACTAATACAACAACCCTCAATGGAGTTGTTATTTGACTATGTTTTTCTGTGAGATGTGGAGATACTTCGACAGTCAGACTACTTTTATGTACCCTACTCTCTCTCATCAAATTATTGTTCCTTCCTATTTTACCAACCTAGTAGATAAGGAAACAGCCGATCAATCAATCGAGGCATGGTTCATATCCTGATGTAGAGTGTATGTAATACTAAATTCATGTTTTGTGCCCGACCACTCTTAAAATGACCCATATCGAAACAAACAGTCATGTTCATGCACACAAATGTTGGTCCTACGTGGGAATTGAACCCAAAATACTCGGTGTTAAGGTACATTGTTAACCACTACCTAACATATATAATAAATAAATAAATATTGTCGGACATATTACACCATTCGCGCCATCTAGCCTCAAAGTAAGCGAAGCTTGTGTTTTTTTTATATACCACTAAGGTGGCAATTAAGCATACGGTACTTGATGGTAAACAGTCACCGTAGCCTATGGACATTTGCAACATCAGAGGTGTCACTCATGCGATGCCGACCCTCTAAAAACCTCTTCACGCATTTCTTGAAGAATTCTATGCTGTACTCCCTTGGAAAAACTTCGGCGGAGAGCTCGTTCCACAACTTGAGAGTTTTCGGAAGAAAACTTCTCTGGAACTGCACAGTACGCGACCATTGCAGTTCCAGCGTGTGAGGGTGAGCTCCCCGCCGTCGGCAAGCGGTGCCGTTATAAAAAGTAGCTGTCGGCATCATTAACTAATAACAACATAACAGCTGATAAACATACGTAAATACGTTTTTTTGTTAATACATACTTATGGCACTCAGAGAACACCCAAACCTTGGTTTGGGTGTTCTCTGAGTGCAAACAAACAAAATATGTTCATGCAAATAAATATTTGTCCTGTGTCGGAATCAAACCCACGAGCATTAGTGTCAAGTAACATTCCTCAACCAAACATGAAAAATAACTATATTAAAACCCACTAAAAGTATTTCATAATGGAAGTTATAGAATAGTTTTGATAACCTTGGAGTAAAATTAGTTACGGTAAATTGCTTTTTTCAATTGTTCATCGAACCTCATATTGGTTTTAAGCCCTTTTAAGTGATACCCAATTCTACGTGGTAGTACGAGCAAAAAGTTCCTTTGTTGTCGTTATAGATACTATATTGTACAGGGTCCGTCACTCGAAGTGTTACCAACTTCATGCTGCTTCTATTTTCAAAATAATAATGACAGCGCGCCCAATATTGGTGAAACGTCAGTTTGTTTCATTGTTTTAAAGTGGGCAAAAATAGCGGGAACTAAGTTGAATTTTAAAATAAATTTTCGCAATGGATATTAAACGTAGCTATGTGATCGCTTTGCACTTGGCTAAAAAAAACAACCAGCTATTGTTAGAGAGCTCCGACAACTACGTGTGAACAAAATGTTTGTGTATCGGACCATTAAGCGTTATAACGAAACTGGGAGCATTGCTAAACGACATGGAGGTGGTCATCCGAAAACCGCAACATCACGTAATATGATTCGAAAGGTGAAGGCTCGAATTCAAAGAAATCCTCGTCAGAGTGCAGGTGAATTGGCGAAAAGTCTGAAAGTATCCGACTCAAGCATTCGCCGTATACTAAAAAAAGAACTCCAACTGAAGCCCTACAAGATCCAAAAAGTACAACATCTTACTTCAACTCAGAAGATAGTCCGGCTACAAAGAGCTCGAGCACTGAAAGCCTTACACGAACGTGGCGAGCTGGAAAACATTGTTTTTTCTGATGAAAAAATTTTCACCGTCCAGCAGTACGTCAACAAGCAAAATGATCGTGTTTGGCTACAGGGCAAGTCAAACGATAATTTGGATGACAGAATTGCCGTTCGTAAGCAAGCGCCTGCTTCGGTTATGGTCTGGGCCGCAGTGACCTCAAATGGTCGGTCGCCACTCGTGTTTATCGAGAAGGGCGTCAAAGTCAACCAGCAAGTGTACCAGCAAAAAGTGCTAAATGATGCTCTCATACCGTGGACACGTAAGCAATTCGGTACAAACAGCTGGACATTTCAACAAGACTCAGCACCGTCCCACAAAGCTCGCATGACACAAATTTTTTTAGAGAACCACGTTCCTCGGTTCATTTCCTCACAACAGTGGCCTCCTTACTCGCCAGACTTGAATCCAATGGACTTCTCGGTGTGGTCTATTTTGGAGGCTGCTGTGTCAACAAAAAGGTATGAAAGTGTGGACACGCTCAAGGCAGCGCTTCGTCGGGAATGGAAAAGAATACCGCAAACCCATCTTCGTGCGGCCTGCGATGCATTCGTTGGAAGACTCGAGGCCGTAATCCGTGCCAAAGGAGGTCATATCGAACAATAATGATGATTTTCATAAAATTTAATGTTTTTTTTACAATTTTCTTTCAATTTTTAATAAATCTTACTTTGAATAACTAAATAACATCATTTAAAATTGGTAACACTTCGAGTGACGGACCCTGTATAATCGTCAAAAAAAAAATGTTTATAATACTCTTATGAGAAAAACAGCGCGTAGGTCATAGGCAGTAATAGACAGAAAGGAAACCCGCACGTATATATATATATATATACGTGCACATATATATATATATGTGTGTGTGTGTGTGTGTATACAACGTCGGGAGGCATATAAGCATACGGCCCACCTGGTGTAAACCAGTTACCGTAGCCTATTAACGCTATATATTAAGTATCACTCGCGGGAGGTACTTCCCTACCTCTCTGTAACTAACATTGAAAAGAGTTACGTAAATTAGGAAAGGGCTGGTTTTCCCTCTGAGATGTGGAGGTCTGACGGCAGCCGCTCCATGTAAAAAACCAGTGTCTTCACCAAATCCTTAGGCTTAGGCAAAAAAAATTTAAGTAACTAGACTTAATTAAAATTCATGAGGAATTTGAATTAAGTCTAGTTACTCAATTTTTTTTTTATCATTGACACAGAAAAAGTATGAGAAAAAAGTAGAAAAGAAGTTAATTTTTTGTACAACGTTGGGACGCATGCAAGCCGTATTCTTAGGTAATTTTACATCAGGTGAGTCGAATACCCATCTGATATAAAGTTGCAACCGTAGCCGATGAACGAGCTGATTTGTGCGATACAGAAACTATCACTCGCGTGTTCCCACCGCAGCTGATAGCACAAAAACTTGAAGGAATGTCTTCTTCCTAGCGCTATTCCGTTTCCTCATCCATTATAATTGCCGGGGTCCGTTACCTGACCCTAAGGTTTGTTGAAGACACTGATTTTTACATGCTGCAACTGCCGTCAGACCTCCACAACAAAGAGGAAGAACTAAACCTTTCTTAATTTACATAACTCTTTCGAAATATAAGTTTGTAGGACGTGTAGATTTCCTTTCTGCTGTTTTTCTCATAAGAAAAATTGTCTATAATACATAGACAATTTTTCGCACCGCAGCTACCACTGCAACTCGAAGGAACACAATTACCCTGTGTTTCTTCGAGTTGCTGTGCTATCAGTACCACGGGTAGTGAGTTCCAGACCTTGCAATTTACGAAGACGAGCGAGCTTTACTCGTAGTAATTCCGTATCTGTGTGAGTGAAAGTATAAACACAAGTGATCTAGAGCGACGCGACAGCTCGTTCGCCGCTCGCTACTGATTGGCTCCATCAGACAGGCACACTATCGCACTGTGTATGAACATTTTCAACCACTAGTAGAGCTCGCTCACCTTCGTAAATTGCGAGCTCTGTACAATTTTCTGTGAGACACTACCCCTGATGGGCTACTTTGATGTGCCGTACCTCTCTTGAAAACTTCCAGACCAAGTTAAACAGATATGTTCATGCACACAAATGTTTGCCACGTGTGTGAATCGAAGCCACTAACTTTGGTGTTAAAGTAGCATTTCTAACCATTGTGCTCTAAAAGTCTTTCATTTGCTACTCCTGACCTTATTTATTCCTAAATATTTTCTTTTCGAACTTAATTTTCAGATCATCGTATAATTTTCAAATATAGTATTTATTATTAGTTTGTATGCATCTATTAGCTTGAAATAAATTCCTAAGACAGACAGACAGACAGTCACGTGAGTGAGATATATGTAATCCTTTATGTCGCAGGATAATTACAGAAAACAGATCTTTGCGATAATTCTACGATGATAGAGCTAGGATTGCAAATGACCGGATAATAGAAAAACCTAACCCAACATAACTAAACCCTATCTATATACTCTATCTATATAGATAGGGTTCTATTTATCCTTTTGAATGCGAAGCCTTAAAAATAAAATGGTATAATTTTAAAACATATGAGTATATCGACTTACGAAAGTGCATTGAATTTAAATGTTAAAAAAACCGAGTAGGGTATGTAAGGACTGCGTGTTGTGGCCCCGAGTTCTCTCTTATTTAAGATTACTCAAGATTAAGATGACTAGACGAACTCGGTGGTTGAGAGGTTGACAAAGTTACTTTGAAACTTACATTTCGATTCCCACACGGGACGAACATTTGTGTGCAAGAATGCGCATGTTTGTCTTGGTCTAGGTGTTTTGAGAGAGGTACGGCGCCCCAAAGCAGCCCCTCGAACTATCTTCACCTCACAGAAATCCGTAGCCAAATAAGAACTCTATGGACGGTTGTTACGTTTCTGAGAGAGGAGAAGTTACCCGTATGCTCCCAAGGAGTTTTCTTTACACGCAAAATCTGGGGGCATACAATCACACGACCTACTTGAGGTAAAGTGATTATCGTAGTGTATAAACGCTTGTAATACATTAAATATCACTCTGTGCTACCTCTGCTGCTAACACAGAAACTCGACGAGCTGTTGACGAGTTCGGTGAAGCAGTGATAAGTAACGCCAAAAAAATATAGACAGATCAAATTGCATTCTTCACTGGTGTAGATACGAGTCTGTTTCCTGAACTAATCTTTTTGTTTCTCAAAGTCGAAAATTATTTATAGCTAACAGTAATTATGTACTTGCATGCACATTATTTCCTGCACTGCCATATTTTTGCTTCCGCCATCTTGAATCTGTAGGAAGGGCCTTCAAAGTATTTAGGTGTAAACGCTTGACTAGCGCCCGCCTGCGGTCTCACTCCACTGAACAATAACACAACAATGTATAATGAGAGTGTAATTTATTGTTATTAAATTGAAAGTCAGTTAAGCGCGATATTGACAGAGATGGCGTCTTTTTTTATTGGAATTCGGGTCGGTAAACAGCGTAGGTACTGCATTTTTGAGGGCAGATAGTGTCTGGTAATAGACACTATCTGCGAGCTCGACGACGAGCTCGGTGGCTCAGTCGTGAATGATGCGACTTTAACACCAACGCTCGTGGGTTTCCACGATTCCCACACAAGACAAACATTTGTGTGAATGAACATGTTTGTTTATCTTGGTCTGTATGTATAAAGTGAGGTAGGGCGCATCAAAGCAGCCCGTCTGGGGAAGTACCTCCACCTCACAGAAAACCGCAGCCAAATAACAACTCCCTAGAGGATTGTTGTGGTCCTGTGTGTAAGTGAGGCCACCAGTAAGCTCCGAAGGAGTTGCTGTATGTAAGCAGCAGAGTAGGCATCGCGCGAGTGATACTTCATACATTACAAGCGTTAATAGGCTACGGTAACTGCTTTACATCAGGTCAGCCGTGTGCTTGTATGCCTACCGACGTAGTCACACTTTTTTGCACATCAGCGGTGTACGTTCGATTTCTGTTAAAAGCGCTTCCAAGATGTACAATCTCATCGAATTGATCAAACACTACATCATTGATCGTAATCCTTGCAGTCGTTTTCGTTTCCTTTCTATTATAGAAGTTACGACGTTTTTGAAGTTTTAGTTTTGTCATTATAACTTGTACTCACTCTTCTTGCCACATCAGTGGTGGAGAGAAGAGTATCACCTTCGATTCCTGCTAAAAACTTACCCAAGGTATACAATCCCATCCTCTTATTCACACTACATCTCGTATTTGTTTCCTCTCTTTCAAAGAAGTTACGAAGTTTCTTTTAGTATTGTAATTATGAATTTATCATTTTTTATTATTTTGTTTGCAGGCGAGCTTTAGCCATCCCCCCTAAGTCAGAAGGCCCCTTCGCCCATGATAGATGTCACATGTACTCAGCTGACTGGCCGCTGGCGCTGGCCCAGGGTCGGACTACTCCTGATGATGAGTGGTCCATCATCCCGTGTGAACATGGATGGGAATATAATCGAAGCGATGTCCCATATGAAACTATTGCTTCACAGGTAAGATTATGTAAACTTATTTAGACTAGTATTTTTGAAGTTGGTCGAATATCGATCATTGGGGCCAAAAGTCAATCATCAATGTCACATCAACCCTTACACATCCGACTGCAGGTACCCGGGTCTCCCTTCAACCGAAGGGGTTTAAAGCATACTCCACAACTCTGCTCAAATGCGGATTGGCGGTGACCAGTGTTTTAAAGCCGCCCGAGGGCCACTACAATTCAATATTCGATCATATTTGACCATACTACTAAACACACAGCTACTATTAGAGGTTTGAGTCAAAGATTTTTTTAAACAACGTCAGGAGGTATACAGCTTAGAGCCCACCTGATGTTAAAGCGGTTATCGTAGACTGCTGCTAACACTGGAATTCCTTAGGAACTTACTGGTGACTTCACTTAAGAGGGTGCACAAAGCTAAGTGGCGCCCTCATTTTGTTTTTGTTAATAACGTTGAATTTAATACCAATTCCAAAAAAAACGCTCTATAGGGCACTGAAGAACCAAATTTACGTTTTTTTGAAACATATCTTGTGTTTATTATCTATGACAAGAAACCAAAATTTTAATTATTGCTTATTGTGGCCACTTATAGCTATAATCAAAAGTATGACTAATTCTACATAAATAATAAAAACAGAATATGTCTCAAAAAACATAAAATATGGTTCTTCAGTGCCCTATAGAGCGTTTTTTTTGGAATTGGTCTTAAGTACAGCGTTATTAATAAAAACAAAATGAGGGCGCCACTTAGCTTTGTGCACCCTCTTAAACACAGGAAGATAATAACCCTCCAAGTTATTTGACTGGAGAATTCCATGAGGAAAAATTACTTCCCCAGTCGAGTAGTTTTAAATAACAACAAAATGGTATTCGTTAATAAGAAAACATATGGATCTTCCAGCTGGACTGGGTGTGCGAGAAAGATAACCTGGCAGCGACGGCGCAGGCTATCTTCTTCTGTGGAGCCATCGTCGGTGGACTAGTGTTTGGATGGATAGCCGATAAATATGGAAGAATACCTGCGTTAGTGGGTAAGTAAGGTTAATACTAAGTGACAGAAGGCTCAGTATCATCTTTAAAGATAAATGTCAGTGGCTCAGTATCATTTTCAGCGCCAAATATCAGTGGCTCAGTATCATTTTCAACGCCAAATATCAGCGTCTCAGTATCATCTTCAACGCCAAATGTCAGTGGCTCGGTATCATTTTCAACGCCAAATGTCAGTGGCTCAGTATCATCTATAAAGCCAAATATCAGTGGCTCAGTATCAGTAGTAAGTCTACTTTTCCTAGCGTTATACCTTTTTCCAATTTTTTTAGTATTGGTAGGATCGTTTTGACATGGAGCGACTGGCATTTTAACCTGCACAATCCACAGGGAAACTAGACCATTTTAGGTCAGGTCACACGTCTTTCGAAATATATTTTCTTTGACGTGCGGAGTTTCCTCATGATGTTTTCCTTCACAGCCGAGCAAATGATTATTACATCAGGAATCGAACCAGAGACCAATCAGATAATATAGGCTGGTACTTATTCACTCGATGGCGTCATTGCGCGTGTCATTCTAACCGAACACGCCGGCTAAGCAACGTCTTATGTGTTTATTTATCTCGAGTTTCTCCGTACTTCGGAAGGCATGTTAAGCCGTCGGTCCTTTTTTTTTTTTTTTTTTATGACGCGGGGAAAAATGCGTTACGCACACCACCGGTGCCTGGGTGGCCTCCGGTGGTAGAGTGGGACTCCCCGTCGGCTGTCCGACGGTATACCCACTAAACGACCCCGCGAAATGCCATCGGCCGCGTTGGTGTGGTGCCCCGGATCTGTTAGCAACAGGGCACCAAGCCGTCGGTCCTGGCTGTTGTCGATAGATGGCAGTCGTTAAGCTAAGTCAGTGGCCCTCGGGCGGCTTGAAAACACTGGCCTTCGCCAATCCGCATTTGAGCAGCGTGGCGGAGTATGCTCTAACCCCCTCGGTTGAAGGGAGACCCGAGACCTACGCCTATCACTGCATCACAAGTAACGGAGAAAATCAAAAACTTACACGCATCGCCGTAGGTGTACACCATTGGTGGCATAGTTTTTTTATATACTACGTCGGGAGGCATACAAGCATACGGCCCACCTGACGTAAAGCGGTTATCGTAGCCTATAAACGCTTGTAATACATTAAGTATTACTAATGCCATGCCACCTCTGCTACTAACACAGCAACTCTTTAGGAGCTTACTGGAGACCTCAATCACACGCAGGAACACAGCAACCCTCTAGGGAGTTCTTATTTGGCTGCAGTTTTCTAGGAGGTGGAGGTACTTCCCCAGACGGGCTGCTTTGATGCGCCCTACCTCTTTTAGAAACAACCAGGCCAAGACAAACAGACATGTTCACGCACTCAAATGTTTGTCCTTTGTGGGAATAGTCATCATCATCGTCATTGTTTTCCAGGTACAAACCTCATCGGGTTCACGGCCGGTGTTGGCACAGCGTTCTGCAACAGTTTCTGGTCATTCGCCCTCTGCAGGTTCCTCGTCGGCCTTGCCTTCGATAACTGCTTCACTATGATGTACATCCTTGGTGAGTAGCATTAACAGTTTACTTACTTACAGTGAAAGTACAGTTTTGTGTCCCAATGGGGTTGAATTGGACCAAGCTCCACCGCTACTCTAATCATATTATTTACTCTCAATTTCAGGCACAACAGTTCGCAATTTTCCCTTTCACAGTAACGAGCAATATCGTTACCATGTATATTTCGATCCATTGATAATATACTCGTACATTTGATATGGAACAGACATAGCATCGGAAATAGATAAAGCCTTGCGAGATACCAGAATTTATCTCTGTCCTAACGGAGCAACTGCCATCAACAGTACTTTTTATGTACCTTAATATAGGGCGCAAAGTACATTAGCCTTTAATTCATTTTTAAAATGTCCATCTGTATTATATCTTCGTTTCATATAAATAAATGATTAAAATTTGAATTGGAGAGAATTAGATTAGAATTTAGAAAGTTATGATTTGATAATTTTCCTTGGAGAGAAGGGATTAATAGGCCTGTAATCCGATGAGTTCTGATCTTTCGCTTTGAGCATCTCATGCAAATTAGAAATCTTCCATGTCAAGAGAAAACACTGCTTGCTGGACGTCTTGCTGAGTAATTTAGATTTCCGTCATGCAGCAGCCGCACTACAGGCTGGTGGGAGGCTCAATCTCTTTATTATTCAAAATCGAATTGAAAGAAGAATATAAAACCGCCTCAAATTTTGAAGTTGGTCGTAATACGAGTATTTAGAATACTAGCTTATAATAGCGACTTCGCGCAAACGCAGACGAAGTACGGGTATCAGCTAGTACTACTAACTAGTTTCGAAATCTTCTAGCCAATGTGTTGAATATACCAAACAAAAAAAAAAAATACGAGTGTGCTTTAGACCACACTGCTGAAGTAAAACTTCTTTCGCTCCATAGTGTGATACTGACCATAGGCCTGCACTGTGTCTTAGATATACGAAACTTAACTCGCTATGAGAGAAAGAGAGAAAGAAAATGTGTGCTCACACCTCTCTCTGTTGCCCCTACAGTAATATACGAAACGTAACTCTCTCTCTTTTTATCTTCACTAACTTACATCTCCCTCTCAACTTCCTTTCGCCTCGCCCGATTAAACTTTTCGTAACGCTCTCGTCACGCATTCAACAGCTTACTCCCCAAGTCAAGCGTGCGTAAACAAGTTTTACTTCAAAAATTATTTAAATCGGTCAAGCCATTTTCGAATTTTTGTATATACAAAAAGATTACATCTAAGTTCTTCTGTCCAGTTCAAAGGTTATAAAGTCGACAGTTATTTTCTCCTTTGTCATTCCAGTGCTGGAATACGTCGGGCCAAAATGGCGTACTTTTGTGGCTAACATGTCCATAGCTCTATTCTTCACGCTGGCCGCGTCTCTGCTACCCTGGATTGCGCTCTGGGCCGACGACTGGCGGATGTTTGCGATGGGAACCAGCTTGCCCTTTATATTAGCGGCTGCTACACCCTGGCTGGTGCCAGAAAGTGCCAGGTAAAATTATGTATATAATTTATATTTTATGTGGTCATATGTTTAAATTAGTATCGATTTATTTATGTCACCATCTTCCTTGTTAATCTTTTCGGAACCTTGAAAATATTGTTTTTGCAATTAGCTCGCCGTGTTGCATAATATTGTGTGTATCATTTCTATTAATAAGTATTTTTTTATAGTGCAATTGCTACAATCGTATTATGCATACGTATTATGCAAATGAAGCGTATTTTATATATACCTACATCTTCGTAACAAGACTTACCTACCATGATCAAATTGGTCGTGTTCTATCAGAAGGCGATGTCAGGAGCCCTAGAAACCGGCGAGCGTGCATGAGAAGAGCAATTAATGTTAAAGAAGCGAGTGACGTATGTAAGGATCGAGTCACGTGGCGCTCGGTTCTCTCTGCCTACCCCGCAAGGTATTTGGCGTGAAGTTATATATAGATAGATATCTTCCTAACCCGGCGCCCATTTCCAACTTTTGCTTCTCCACTTCTTCAACATTCCTCATTGTGAGATCAAATTTGGGCACACTAGTAGAATCAGAATTATCCAACGGGCATTAGAATTATTCAATTCCAGTAATTATTCTTCAAATGTGAATTTTTAGGGTCGACAGCGCATGATTGACACCCATGATATTGCATATGTCCATATGCTCATCTGACAGGTCGTGCGTTTCTTTGCCACGACGTTATGTAGATAGAAGTATAAAAAAGATGCTGTTTTAAATAAACTTCATTTTGAATCATCAATAAAATTTGAAATGGCTGTGCGACTTCATAAAGTAGGCCTCACTGGATCTGTTCCTCACAACGCATGGAAACTATTTTAAATGATCTAATTTCAGATGGCTAGTATCTCAAGGAAAAATCGACAAGGCCCTGACGATCATGAAGAAATTTGAGAGGATCAACAAAACAAAAATTCCTGACAAAGTCCTCAGTGAATTTACCGTAAGTGCAAGAACTCTATTCCAAATTTGTTTCATACCATAAGATGTCCGAAACAAACCTACATTCCCCGACCTCTCAGAAAGCCGCAGTCTAATAAGTATTTTTGCTACGAATTAATAAGGTGACTAAGAAGTTCCTGATGAGGTGCTCCCGTAGAAACTATGGTAGCAACCGACGACGACGACGAGCTCGGTGGGTCAGTCGTGAATGACGCGACTTTGACACCAACGCTCGTGTATTCGATTCCCACACAAGGCAAACATTTGTGTGCATGAACATGTCTGTTTGTCTTGGTCTGGATGTTTTAAGAGAGGTAAGGCGCATCAAAGCAAGGGAAAAGTAAGTAAGTAAAAGTAAGTCTGGGGAAGTACTGGAGGCAAACATTTGTGTGCATGAACATGTCTGTTTGTCTTGGTCTGGATGTTTTAAGAGAGGTAAGGCGCATCAAAGCAAGGGAAAAGTAAGTAAGTAAAAGTAAGTCTGGGGAAGTACCTCCACCTCACAGAAAACTGCATCCAAATAACAACTCCCTAGAGGGTTATTGCGTTCCTGCGTGTAAGTGAGGTCACCAGTAGGCTCCCAAGGAGTTGCTGTGTAAGGAGCAGAGGAGGAATCGCGCGAGTGATACTTAATATACCGCAAGCGTTAATAGGCTACGGTACCCGCTTTACGTCAGGTGGGCCGTATGCCGTATGTCTCCCGACGTAGTATAAAAAAAAGCAACCCATAAGAATCCTTGTATTAAAAACACGTATAAGCCGCGCGGTAATCTCAGTAATATCGGTTACCAAGTGATACCATAGTAATCACTTCATTTATACCGAAAGTTTATTTACCCTATTTGATACAGGTACTTCCGCAGGTGGCTCAATATCCAGGTCAATGGCTCTCTAGAGTGGAAGCCTATGTCCAACAGTGGGCGAATACGGAAATGATGATGATGACTTCTCCAGTCAGAATGCTCATTGGCAATGCTTTCGTTCGATAGAGGTTGTGGGTAGATTATAATGCATGCAGTCAACGCTTTGACTCTTACATGGCATTTAATTAAAAACCATAAAACAATTTTCATTTCAGGAATCATCCATAAAAACCATCAAAGATTCAGAAGCTGAATCGAGAAGTTACTCCGTGTTAGACCTCTTCAAAACTCCTCGGTTAAGAAGGAACGCCATCTTACTAATTGTAATCTGGATGGCCATCTCCTTGGTCTTCGACGGGCACGTGAGGAACGTAGGATCTCTGGGCTTGGATATCTTCTTGACATTTACAATAGCATCGGCTACTGAGCTTCCGGCTGACACTTTCTTGACTGCTGTTCTCGACAGGTAATGACCTTTTTATATAACATTCCAATGACAAAATCTGCCATTCATCACGACTCCATTCGAGACATAGCTTAGTAGCCTCTGAACATAGATGGTCCTGTGATAATAAAGCCTAATAGATTGTGGCGGGCGATGTAACGTAGTTATTTGGAAGTCATAACGTAATTTGACTATTCTTCTGAGCGGAGGATAACCCTCCATTGTGATTGGCGGGGTCCGCTACCTAAAACTAAGGATTCGGTATGATACTAATTTTGATTATCTGTCAGCGTCAACTAGCCTCAAAGTAAGCAAAGCTTCTGTGATGTGTACTAAACGTACGTAAACAATTTTTTAATTTCTTGTAAATACATACTTATGCATAGAAAATACCCACTCTAAGACAAACAGACATGTTTATAGTGTAACTGCGTATTTCACCATTGCGCCGCCGAGCTCGTCATTAGTAATGAACAGATTTACAAATCTATTGTACTCGAGCAAATAGAAGCTTGAAAAATAGAAAAATCTTGTGGTCTATGTTTTCTTGCACTTAGCGTGATCACTTCTTAATCCTTAGGGATTGGCGGGATCCGTTACCTAGCCTAAGTTTTGGCGAAGATACTAATTTTTAACTAAATCGATTGCCGTTGGTCCTCCATAGCTCAGAGAGACAGGCAGATCTTTCTTAGGTTACGTTACACGTCTTTCGAAATATAATAAATAATAAAAATAATAAATTGACGACGAAGAGGTCACCAAAAGCCTAGAACCTCTTCAACTCCGTAGGGACATAGGCTCTCTAAGCGTATTTTACCGCCTTTACCATGGCGAGTGCTCTGAAGAACTGTTTTCCCTTATCCCACCCTCACCCTTCCGTCATAGAACCACACGTGCGGGCTTGCGATGTCATAGTTCCACGGTTGAGAATATCTCTTCGCGTACCAAAAAGTTCGGCAACTCCTATCTTTGTCGTACCATCAAAAAGTGGAACGCCTTGCCTGCACATGTGTTCCCTCCTTCCTACAATATGGGATCCTTCAAACGAAGCGTGAAGAAGCATTTTGCGGGTCAGCATGGCAGCGTCAACTGACAGGATGCGGGATGTAGTATGCTGTCAGTTGCAGTTGCGATTTGGGCTCCTCTTTCGCTTACCATCAGGCAAAGAGGGGCCAATATGCTGAACTAATTTAAAAAAAAAAAATCTTGGATGAGCTGATTTCCACACGATGTTTTCATTCACCGCCCGAGCATAATGTTTGTATATTTTATGTATGTATTTTTTATATCATATGTGTTATTATTAATTGTTATATGTCTTGTTATTTAGTATTTGTACACACATGTATACCTATGTATATATTTACACCTATATAAATAATTATATTAATAAAAATAAATTTTCTTTCCTTGCTAACCCTACCCTCTGTACGCCGATTCGTTACCTTAAGGTTGCCTTGAAAATATTGCTTTCAGCAATAAGGTCGCCTTGTTGCATAATAAGTGTTCACGTTTTACAATTTTTAAGAAATTTACTGTAACCATAATTATTCTTTCCTTGCTAACCCTACCCTCTGTACGCCGATTCGTTACCTTAAGGTTGCCTTGAAAATATTGATTTCAGCAATAAGACCGCCTTGTTGCATAATAAGTGTTCACGTTTTACAATTTTTAAGAAATTTACTGTAACCATAATTATGTAAATAAATCTTGTTCTATCAATCTATCAGAAATCCGAAGACACGAATTTAGTTGTTCATGCCAGGATTCGAATTGGGGACGAGTTGGTCAACAGACCCGTTCTTATCCACGGGGCTATTACCCTATATATACACTTTTAAATTGTTCACCAGTTTTATTTCCCAGGTTTTCTTTTTTAGTTAGGCGAACAACCTTACTGGAAGACTCTTTTTGCTGCTGTCGAGAATTTTATGTTTAAGACGCCGTAAAAAAAGATAACAGCAAAAATTCTTCTGAACAAATGACATTTGGCAATAACTTTACGACTTGAATATAGGCGTTTACGATAAGAAATGTTCCTTTATTCCCCGAGGCACTACCGGTAGTTCCAAAGGAGATCTTTCTTTCCAGTGACTCTACCGGTAGTGTCATGAGTAAAATTGCAGTGCCCGTGTACATCCCGTGTCCTAAGGAGTTGCTGTAAGCAGCAGAAGAGGCGCGGGTGATATATTATTATGATATATTATATTAATTTATTACAAGCGTTAATAGGCTACGGTAACTGCTTTACATCAGGTGAGCCGTATGCTTGAATGCCTCCCGACGTTCTGTAAAATAAGAGTTTCCATATTTTTTTATACAACTTGATTGGCAAACAAGCACGCGGCTCGTTAGATGGTAAGCGGTCACTGCAGCCTATTGACGCTCGCAACACCACGGCGATGTTATTCGCGCGCTGCCAATCTTGTGACGTAAGGCTGTTTCGTCACAGTACCCAGTAATTTCTCGGCCATATCTCACCCTTCAAACCGCAACACAGCTATATAAATATAGCTGCTTGGCAGTATATGCTAAAACTCGTCAGTAGTTACTAAACAGCACAACATTTTATTTTGTCACACCCTTTTAGTACTTTTACTACCGTTAGA
The DNA here is from genome assembly GCA_947507595.1 of Pyralis farinalis. NCBI lineage: Eukaryota > Metazoa > Arthropoda > Insecta > Lepidoptera > Pyralidae > Pyralis > Pyralis farinalis. Next base: position 10,162,847 of record OX382263.1, read on the forward strand.
AGATGCATGTCACCGCTGCCACAGCTGCCATGCAATTCTGTAAGAGCAAACGTCCTTACATCCTCGGAAACATCGGCTGTTACAGCCTTGAACACAAAATTGCAATTCTTTGGTGTCGATTTTCATGGTTATGCGACACTAGCGCCGTAAGGCTGCGTTTGGAATTGGAATTCTACAAGGCAAACAGCCTCGCGTACGCTTACAGCCTTATAGAATACCAAATAATTTAGCCGTGATCGCAGTAGACAATGTCAAAGCTGTGACATCTGTGATCACAGCGACGCACACAGCTATTACGAGTCGCTTAGAGAATTGCATGGCTGCTCTGGTCGCCTCTGCCTCGGTAGCTGCGATCGTCTCTGCGAGTGTTCGCCATCTGAAATGTGAACCACATGCGCCCGCCACCGTCGCTGCCCTGGCTGCTCCGGTCATCTCTGCGACACGTGATTCAAATTTCGCCTCTCCATAAGGCATCCTCAGACGCTGTAAAATGTTAGGCGTTAGAATAACATGCAACGAATTCGTAGCATGTTATACTGTTCAAATGACGAACACTCGCAGAGACGACCGCAGCGGCCGAGGCAGAGACAACCGGAGCAGCCATAGCAGCGGCGGTTTTTTTTTTTTGACCTGACTATATAGTTGGCCCCTGTGGGGCGTAACTACGTCACCGGATGGGACAGCGGCGGCATACATCTACTAACGGTAGTGGGTGGGTGGATGCCGGCCGACACTAGTTCACATGAACTAATCGGTAGCGGAGGCGCATAAACCTGCTTAGATCAAGTTGCCTGTAAATTTGACTTTCGAAAATAACGCCTGTATATATAAACTACTACTGGTAGAGTCACAGAAGAGAAAAATCTCCTATAGTTAATAGCCTGAACTGACGCCTGAAGCATTACTTTGCGAAATTCAAATTTACAGGCCATTTTATCTAAACTACGAAACAGGAGCGGAAGCACACAAAGTAGTTTAGATCAAAATTGCCTGTAAAATCTCCTATGTCACTACTGGTAGAGACACGCAGTAGTGCCTCGGAAAATAAAGGGAAATTTCCGTGACTTGATGTTTGCTTTATGTAATAAGATTAACACTACTCGTATAATATTACTAATACTCGCCCAATAGTCGAAATTCGACCAAAATTCGAGGAAATCGTTATTTAATTGCCTGTGCAATAGTAGAAAAAAATGTTGGAAGTATTTTGATTATGAAACGGTTATGAAATTTTTTTATTGGTAACATTAAATCTCGTCAATAGCTACTCAGCAAAAATGGAAAAAAACTATTAATAAATAGAATAATGTACTAATCTATTTTGGCTTTGATATCTTCTTCTTAAATATATTAAAATGCATGCGCGTGTGTATGTTCCGTGTAGGCTCGGATACCGAATTTGATGAAGTTTTCAGAGGATCTTCAGATCAGTCCAGCAGATCGGATTCCTTGTGCGAGATCACACGTGGATCGCTAGTACAGATATCAAGCAAAACAATGAATCTAGTCGCAACAAGGCGCAAATCGAGCGCGTGTATTGCTCAAATATTGACCCCACAATCTATACACCTCCATGCTTTTCCCATCAATAGGTCATTTCGTTACAAGATAATAAAAACAATTTCAGGTGGGGCAGACGATGGCTGGCCTGTGGCTCTATGGTGATTAGTGGTATCTTCAGTCTTCTAGCCACAGCAGTTCCCGTAGGTTTGTATAGAAATGAAACTCTGAACGAGGTGTGACGTCAAAAACTAAAATGTTGAACATTATCCATGGTCTTTTTAATATACCAGTCACTAATCAAATAAGGAAATTTACCTGCATGATGATTATATATGTATATTTTATACAACGTCAGGAAACATACAATCAAACGGCCCGCCTGATCGCAATACATTAAGTATCGTGTTAATAGTGTTGATTGTTGGCGTTTGGTGGAATTTTGAAGAAATTATTTTTTTTATTAATGTTATCACTTGTACAGATTCCACTTCACTATTTCATTTATTAATTACTTTTAACTGACTGGTTTCGCCTTTACGGTATTATCAAGGTATTTTATATAACATATGGCGGTCATTAAGTATCACACGCGCAATGCCACCACCGCTGCTAGCACAACAACCTTAATAGCTTAATTGGTGACCTCACTTACACGCGGGAACACAACAACGCTCTAGGAAGTTGTAATTTTGGCTGCGATTTTCTGTGAGGTGGAGGTACTTCCCCAGACGGGCTTCGAAGCGTCCTACCTCTCTTAAATATTTTCATAAATATCACTCGCAACTTGTAATACCATCACATTGCCTTTGGTGGCAATCTATCTTGATAACCTACGGGCCACACTTGAACATTTATATTTTGAATACAACTTGTCCATGGTAATTATCAAAGTTCCTTTTCTTAACATTTCTTGATCACTTGTATAATCAAAGATGTTTTCTTTAGGTGGACCGTCAGCCTCGCTGGCCATCCTCGGTCGGTTTGCAGTCAATATATCATACAACATCGGTCTCCAATACGCCGCTGAACTCCTCCCCACCGTCGTCAGGGCCCAAGGAGTCGCTCTCATACACATCATGGGATACGTCGCTTCTATTGTTGCTCCATTCGTCGTGTACTTGGTAAGTGTATGGTCTAAAGTAAGAAAAAAGATCATCAGCCTCTTCGGTTTTAAGTTTTTAGGGTTCCGTACCCAAAGGGTAAAACGGAACCCTATTACTGAGGCTCCGCTGTCCGTCCGTCCGTCCGTCCGTCCGTCCGTCCGTCCGTCCGTCTGTCACCAGGCTGTATCTCTTGAACCGCGATAGTTAGACAGTTGAAATTTTCACAGATGATGTATTTCTGTTGCCGCTATAACAACAAATACTAAAAAATAGAATAAAATAAATATTTAAGGGGGCTCCCATACAACAAACGTGATTTTTTTGCTGTTTTTATATATAATGGTACGGAACCCTTAGTGCGCGAGTCCGACTCGCACTTGGCCGATTTTTTTTTTTATACAAAGTCGGAATGTAGGAAGGTATCGACTTGTAGCATGTTATTCTTACGATTAACGTCTACAACGCCTGATGATGCCTCGTGGAGAGGCGAAACACGTGTCGCACCGACGACCACGACCATGCTTTTTTATTATTCATTAAAATTTCTTAGGTTAGATGCATATATAAATATCATCACGCCTGTCTCCCATTGTGGTAGGCAGAGACTATGGAACACCAGGTGCGCCGATCCAAACATACCTCTCTCGCCTCTTCCACACTCATCAACCTCTTATCGCATGCTCTTCGGTTTCAGGTGCTTTTTATTTGGCCCTTTTTAGCACATCAACTATTTGATCTAAATGTGATCGTCTAAGGCGGCCGCTGCCGATATCTCCACTCGCTCTTACTCGATATACTTCTTTCGTAACTCTTTTGTCATCCATTCTGTCCAAATATCCGAACCATCTCAGTACATACTTTTCAATTTTTGTGACTACATCATCTTTCATTGCACATTGTTCTCGTATCGTGCTATTTCTTTCTCAATCATTCTAACTCCTCACATACTCCTCAGCGCTCGTATTTCAACAGGGTTGACCCTACTTTCATGATTCTCTGCCATATCCATGATTTACTACAGTATGTCAATGTTGGCGTTAATAGATCACGAATAACCAAGGCGAGCTTAGGTGTTTTTAGAAAGAACGATAGACGTGTCTCATTTTAACAAGTTGACTTGTTACATACGTCTATGCTTTGTCTCCTGTCCAATTGGCTATTTTAATTAATAGAAGGTTGACTGAAGATATCTTTTGTATATAGATTTTTTATACAACGACGGGAGGCATACAAGCATACGGCCCACCTGATGTAAAGCAGTTACCGTAGCCTATTAACGCAATTATTGCAATATGTATCACTCGCGCGATGCCTCCTCTGCTGCTTACACAGGTGCAACTCCTTAGGTGCTTACTGGTGACCTCACTCACACGCAGGAACACAACAACCCTCTAGTCTAGGGAGTTGTTATTTGGCTGCGGTTTTCTGTGAGGTGGAGGTACTTCCCCAGGCAGGCTGCTTTGATGCGCCCTACCTCTCTTAAAACATCCAGACCAAGCCAAAAATCCAAACAAGATATGTTCATGCACACAAATGTTTGTCTTGTGTGGGAATCGAACCCACGAACGTTGGTGTCATAGTCGCGTCTTTCACGACTGAGCCACCGAGCTCGTCAAAAGATAACCTCAACTTTATACATTTTAAGTCACTATAGTTTATTTATTTAAATATACGTACAATATAAACGTACATTTCGTGATTCCCACCCGTAACATATATGTATGCATCATTATCATCATTATATATCATTAGATGTGGCTATATAAATGTTTCCATTGCTTTTGTGTTTACTAAGACACCATCTGTTTCATTCGATAGTATTCTTAATGCATTATTTACTATATTTAAAATGTGTAAACAAATCAACGACTTGTTGTTTCAGGCTAACATCTCTCAAGATCTTCCTCTCCTCATCCTCGGAGTGCTGGGCATTGTGGGCGGTCTACTCTGTCTCTTCTTACCAGAAACTATGGACACGGAAATGCCCCAAACGTTACAAGATGGCGAAAACTTCGGGATGAACCAACGGTTTTGGGATATGCCTTGTTTCCCGAAGTAAGTATTGTCTTCGAATAGCGGTAGAACGCTGTCAAGGTAATTTTTTACTGGCCTGCCGAGTCGAAACGCAGCGGACATAAGGATTCTCAAATTATTCACTTTCCCTGACTAAGTGGTATTTGAACTTCGTAATTCAAACATTTTTTTTTTATCTAACATACATAGGTTGTCTGGAATTTATTTTCTTTTTACGTGTGTTCTGTATGCATTTGTTATACGTGCAATAAAGAGTATTCTATTCTATTCTATTCTATAGGTTGTTTAAAACTAATAGTCCATGCGTGGCGCACTAAAAATTGGCATCTAAAAATATTTAAAGTATGAAATACAATACTGAGTGCAAGTACACATAACTTCATAAAAACCAATATAAAATATATTTTATAAATTCTAACCATATCAAAAGTCAACATAATAGCAACAATTAGACGTCGGAATATAATTAATAAAGATAAAATTAAATCAATTAATAAATTTGTGTAATTTTGAGTAAAAAATAGCAACAACAGTATTAAAATGTCAAAATAGAAATTGTTATTGAATATTATATATATTATGAATATAATTATGGCACAGCAGACTGAGCAAACATCCAACGTGGGGCAGTGGCGAAAGACGCGACTTTGACATCAACGCTTGTGGGTACGATGAAACAGCGTTGCCAGATTTTCTTTTTGTCAAGTCGGGATTTTGAAACTTTTTGAGTGAAAAAAAGCGGGATTTTTTCTACGAAAGCGGGACTTAGTAAAAAACCGGTATATAATCAGAAGTTTTCAAATATTTATCTTTTTATTTGAGTCAACATTCTTTTTTCATTTCATTTTTTCATTCATTCAACATTGAGGCTTATAACTCAAATTCGCTTCGGAGTAAACTCTATAATTACTTTTACACAATTGCTGTTCCAACCGAGCCCCAAGGAAGGAGCGAGCCACTAAATATCGCTGTAAATTCGCGGTATAGCGTCATCTAGCTACGAAGCTTAACTGTCGCTGTTATCCGGTGTTTTACCGTGCTGTGTGCAAATACTCGATATTTTTAGATATAGATAAAATGTGATCATGGTAGCGGACTTATCCCCTATACCGGCCTACATAGAAAACTAAACTACGTTGGGAGAGACAAATAACTAACTGTAGTAATGCGGTTTCTTGACTTGCATATGAGAGCAATAGAACGACTTATTTCGAGAACTTTAAGCTCCGTTACTCGAATCTATCTATCACAATACCGTAATACAATAATTTTATCTTGATATGGTAAGGATGAACCCGTATCAGCATTAATTTTACTAAATTACTAAACTTTGTAACAGGAAAAAAAAAGAAGACCAGGTGCATCCAGGCAAGTACACCAAGCGGCCATCTTTAGTGCAAGAACAAGATAACTTTGTACGGGCGATGCCTAGTGCCATTGGCTCCAGGGCCTCCATCAGAGCTTCAGTGAGAGCCTCAACTAGGGCTAAGAAACGAGAGATTAGCAAGGAAAGAAAAGAAAACGCGGTTTGAAAAGGACGCAAATGTTTTTTCGATATTGGTAAGGCAGAACCTTGTGTTACTCAGATTAATATTTTTTTTGCCTTTGAGAGGCTACAAGCCTAGTTTGAAATTTTCAACTTAGAAATTATTATTTTTTAACCAATAAAACTTTTATTTTAAAATATAACTTGATTATAGACAAAAATAAAATTGATTGAAACTGTGGATGAGTAACGTTTTCCGCCTTCCATTCACGAAAACATCTTTACGTTTGGTATGTGTCAAAATGAATGTCACAATCACTAGTCTCATGAGGTGCTCATGAGCATCTCGCCGCTGGGTTCACTCTATAACCTAATTGAATGATATTTATAGTTTTGCTAAGCTTGCGGCTGGTAATATTTCTTGATTTACAAAAACAATTATCCTATAATTGTGTATAATCAAAAAATAAGTATGCAATAAAAAACTTGCATTTAGAAAAATGGGAACTTTGAATTACAGAACATCTAGAAGTACAAAAACGTGTTATTTTATATACAGTATTTCCAAAAAAATATTTATGTATTATTAATAATAATTAGCTTCTATTGTACTAAGTCAAAATGATTGTTTCGGTAGCCGTGTCTGTCAAGATATGTAAACTGTTATTACCTATAGATTATAATTAAATCAGACTTATTCGTAAGCAAAATTCAAACTTTCAAAAGCGGAGAAAATTTGTTTTCAATTTGTGGCATAATATGTAGTGCCATTGCTAAAAATATATTTTGCGTATTGATAAAGATCCAAAAAAGCTGTGTCAGATGGTTTTTATTATTTCTTGAATTCGACGTCAAAATAATGTGATTTGTTTGTTAAGAATCTCGTGTTTTGTATGTAAATACTTGTCTGTGCTTAAACACGTTAAAATCTTCAATATATTTCACTAACTAGTTGATAATTTATATGTACTAATCCTTAATTATTTAATCTTGATTTGAACAGATAATTTTGGTCATACGTTGTTTTTGCACATATTATATCTATAAACATATTGTATAGGTAACTATGTTGTTAAAAATATCATTCTTCTCATAAAGATAGGAAGAATAATTATTTCGAATAAATTGAAAAGTTCAAATTAATTGCACAAATATTCCGAAGTGCGGTGACTCTCTAATATATTGTAATCTGACGACCAGGCATTCCATCGGAGCCAATCTCGTGATGTTTCATGGTATAGAATACAGTACCTGTTACGGTTATTATGATTAAAACTGTTTAAATTTTATTGTAACAAATTGTTTTGTTTTTAGTTTCGAATTCTCTCAAATTATATTTAATTGTGAAATATATTTGAAGATTCAATTATTTAGCTATGTAGGTATAATATTGTATAGTAATAGTAAGTTATTTTAGCACTTAAGATATACTATATTTAAATGTACAATAATTTCATGACAAATTGTGTATTGTGTAATTTATGTAATTTAAATATTTAGATGTAAAATAAATGAAAAAAACAGTATTTTTTATGTTGCCATCATAGTATGTGCATGTCGAAAAATAGTGAAGAAATTTGAAATAATTCTGTGATATATAATGTGAATAAAATTTATAATGACAATAACCCAATGTATATTTTTTTCAATTTACTTCCCTTATAATACCAGCGTATAAATTCGCTATTCCAATTATTACTTTTGCAGGTGGCGACCGCAGATATACTTAGTTAAAACATTACTGAGGAAATTTTAAGTGACAATGTAGAGTGGGTCCAAAATGTTTGAGAATTTTGTTAATCACGCTAATTAACACAACATACTATTTTCGGAGGTTCTAATTCAGTACAGTAGGTCAATTCTGCTAAATAACTGTAACTGTACGTTTATGCCTGTCACTTGAGTCGTGCAGGAATAGTGCAGTGCCAATACGTGTATTCTATTAAAATTTCCTGCACTGTAACTACGCTGCAACTGTGCGTATCCTGCAAATGAACTACTTAACTCCTGTCATGTTACCATATTTCAATCTAATAAATTGGATTTTTACTTAATGTTGACTCCTATAGTTTCACACCCGATTGCCCTTGATTGCCGGCGTGGAGGTATTTCTAACTGAAAAGAAGTTTTACTTAATCATATATTCCTACAAATATTTCCCAAAACAAAACAAGCATTTTGTAATATAAATTGCCGCTTCAGAATATTAATTTCTTTTCGCAATAGTTGCTTGAGACTAACGTTAGCAAAACTGCAGATAAACTCCTTCAAAACATGTGTCATCGATATACAAATGTTAAAACAATTTAACAGAATACGATTATATTGCAGGAAACGTGCAGATGCAGTGCAAGTTTTTTTAACAGAATAGCGAGTCATTTACTGCAGCGTTGCTGCAACGCCGCTGCTGTCAAAATGTGTACATTTTGACAGCAGCGGCGCGCACGCCGCGCAGCAGTTCAGTTATTTAGCAGAATTGGCCTACTGGACTATTACACACATAATATAAAGAGGATCCGTTAGGAAAGGACCGTGTAAAATTGCAATATTACGAGTATGCTCAGGTTATCACTCACCGCTTGTGTATGTGATGAATTTGCACTTTGAACCTTATGTCAGGCTCTTGGCTTGACTTCTTGTTCCTCTTAAAGTTACCCGGTTTCCTAATCCATTAAGATTGGCGAGGTTTGCCAACTAAGCCTAAAGACTTAACGAAGATTCTAATTTTGACATGGAGCGACGGCTGTCAGATCTCCACATACCACAAAATTAGACTAAAAAATAATAATCAATCTGTGTATTTTGACGAGCTTGGTAGCGCAGTTGTTAATAACGTGACTTTGACACCGACGCTCGTGAGTTCGATTGCCACACGGGACAAACATTTGTGTCATACGGAACATATCTGTTTGTCTTGAATTGGATGTTTTTAAGTGTGGTAGAGGGCATCAAAGCAGCCTTCTGGGGAAGTCCAAAATAATAACTCTCTGGAAGGTTGTTTTATTCCTTCGTGTGAGAGAGGGCACCAGTAAGCTGAGTGGTACTTGATGTATTGCTAGCGTTTATAGGCTACGATAACCGCTTTAAATCAGATGGCCCGTATGGTTGTATACCTACCCACGTTGTTAAAAAAAGCTCTTCAATGTGTATTGTGATTTATTACAATTTGTACTTCGCTTAAAATTAGGTTGTTATCCAAAAAAAATGCTAAATTTATAAGTTAAATAGAAATTAACTCTTGACTATCATTATTTTTTTGCGGGTGGTTCATTATTTTCTAGTGCTGTTGAAGGATTTGGTTTCAATTCAGATTTCTTTGATTCTTCAAGTTTTTTCTGCTCTGGTTTTTCATCGTTATGTTTATCATTTTTAACACTATCACCTTTAAATGATTCGTCTTTAGATTTTTCTTTCTCTTTTGTGTTGATCATTGGAGTCTTATCCGTTGATTTTTTATCCTTCTGTTGCTTGTCTTTAGTGTTTGCATCCTTGTGGTTTTCGGATTCATTGGGACTTTTGTCTTTACGTTTTTGTTGCTCATCTTTAGGTGATTTATTATCTATTGCTCCATGTTGTGTTGTGTTCTGTTGTGTGTCATTACTCTTTGTCTCATCTGACGGTTTGCCGATTATACTTTGAATAATTTCCTTAGTACTAGCGTCAGGGAGTAATATAAATATGTTTGTTGTTTTTTCATTGCTCGTTACAAATTTATGAAGATCTTGAGACTTTCCTGTGGGATTATCATCGATATCTGATTTAGTATCATTAGTTTTCTGTCCTTCTAGTTTAGTGTCATTTTTAGATGATTGATTCAGCGTCTTATCTTTATCATTTTCCTTATTACCACCATCAGATTGTGTTGGTTTTCGTGTTTTGGGATCTTCGTTATTTTTGTCGTGTCTTCCTGGTGGTTTTGGTAAGGATTCTTCATCTTTAGTTTTGTTTACTTTAAATTCAGGTTTCTCATTTTGCAGTTGCCTTTTGATTTCGTTTTTAACCATATCTTTCACAGCCTGTAAATTGTTACATGTAAAGAATTAATTGTTACATTTTGTAGAAACCGATGCCGACAGAGACTGCGAATTAATCACCTCAGCTGGTGACATTGGACTGAGGGTTGGAAGACCAAGATATTACGGTAATAAGATAAGTAATATATACAGCGGTTACCCATGTTGTTAGCCTCCATAGGCTACGTTAGCTGCTGCTATCAGATAGTACAAACATTTATTTGCCGCCTTAGTGGTTTAAAAAATAATAAAAAAATATCATCAGCCTGTCATGTGATAAATGGTACATATAGTGATTTATAAAACAACCGCTACACAGTAACCTTCTATCCTACATGAAACAATATAAAAGACAGAAAAGCAAAACAATAGCGCATATAATAATAATAAATAATAATAATAAATTTTCTTCCTAATGCTCAGTTCCAATTTTGGTACTAATGTTTTCTGAGCGTTTATTGTAATGACTAATGACCTACATACAGACGAGTATAAATATTATTCATAGAAATTATATCTTTCTCAGTATAATAATTACCTTTGTCAGATGCTCCATATATGACGAAGTCCAGCGTGCCAGCCATCTCCAAAATTTGTCCTGAAATGCACGAAATAATATTTTAATGAAAAATAGAATTTTAATCAAAATAGTCCATTTAGAGAATTCACCATTCAATTTTTGAAGTGAAAACTGCTTTCGCGGCGTTGTGCACTGTTTGGGATGAGTAAAAAATGTAAAACTCGCGTCAGGACACGTGACGTAAGATTTTGGTGAGAATTAGAACTTAAGTACACTGCAGCGCTAAAACATTAGTTACCGCTAAAGAAGTTTTCACTTCAAAAATCAAAGAAACTTATTAATTTTTATTATTATCATTATATGTTATTGTGAATATATATTGGAAATTATTGTTATTATTTTATATAATTTGAATATGGAACGTTAACTATTTATAGAATGTGCAATTGTAGATTAAGAACATGATTATTATTGTACTACTTTTAGTACAAATTGTGGATACGATCTCTGAAATAAATTTTATAGCAACTTCAAATAAAAAGAGGCTAATTTGCTGCCACAATGTATAAGCACTGATTAAATGTGAACTTAATGTTAAACAATTTATGAAGATTCCCATAGGACAGGCCTAGCCTAGTGTTTTAGGCTGTTTTAGTTTTAGGCTTTATGTCAAAGTTTGAAATATAATATTTGTCAACATTGTGGATACGAATGTATGTACGAATAGAAATGTCGTTGCGCGTGTCATTCGAACCGAACACGCAGGTTAACCAAAGTCGACTGCAGCCTGTCTATGGATGGCTTTAACTATCCCAGTGGCCCTCGGGCGGCTTGAAAACACTGGCCTCCGCCAATCCGCATTTGAGCAGCGTGTTGAAGTACGCTCTAAACCCCTTCGGTTGAATGGAGACCCGTATCCCTGCAGTGGGATGAGTGAGTGTTGATGTGGTATTTGTCAAAATAATGAATTATTGTATTAATATTTAAAAAAGTACTTACACTGTCTAATAATTGATGAAAGAAATCTGGTTTTTCATTATGATTAGGTTTCTGTCCTCTTTGCGGTTTATGTTTCTGCAAAACAAATATATATTTCTATATTCTAATATGTTATTAGTATCTGAATGTAAATCTCCTGAATCGTATTTAATTCCATTTTGAATCCCTGCTTTAATGTGAAGTGCTATTTTCGATTTAATTTCTGGGTCATAATTTATGTTTTTCGTTAGCTTAATTACTTAATATAACTGTGAATAATACTGCGCAACTAAAACTTTACAATAACAATACCGTTCGCCGACGGCGGGAAGTTCACCCTCACATTTTACATGTTGCGTGGTAAGTAATCTTAGTCTTTATACTAATATATTTTGTAAAATGACCTGTCATTGAATAATATAATAATAATAATCTTTATTTACTGCTCACAAGGTTTAGAATAAGTTTACATAGATTTTACGATTGTGACAAATAAATCTTTGATAGTCAGGAGTGTGAACTAGACCGACGCTTGTGATACAGAACTCCTGACTCTCCCTCTTAAATATTATTTTACAATTATTCAAGTAAGTACATATTGTAAATATTGTACATAAAGTCTCTACAGTAACAGCGAGATATAGATTACTTCTTATGTGAAATCGTTTGAAGTCTTATATTTGTATATGCATGCATAAAAATATAGACTCGTATACAGATATATATACACATACATATATAAATACAGATATATACTTATAAATACACAACCATATATATAAATACGCAAATTTATATATATATGTAAATACATATACATACGTTTAAATTCTTTGTGAATTCTTCATGAAAAATAATACGAGTATTGAGCAGTCAGAACCCGTTATATACGTTTTCCCATACATTTTGGGGTCGTATACGACCACCCAGGTTTCGAAGGGTTAATGCTGTTTTTCACTAAGTAGCTCAAGTCTGTAATGTATAATTATGATAAAGTTACTGTGTCACTCACATGTGTTGGTTTTGTTCGCCTCTTCTCATTTGTTTGTGATTCTTCATCGTCACCATATTCGTGCTTCGTTTGTGGTTTCTTGTCAACATGATTATTATTATTATGAAAATGTTTGTATCGCTTAGCATCACTGTTCGAACTATTTTCTTCTTCTCCATTTTCCTTATACTTGTTATCTTCATCATCTTCTTCAGTGTGATCATCATCATCAATTTGTTGTCTTATAATTTTACCATTCTTAATCATTGATGGATTTTGTTCCCGATGTTTCTTAATATCAACATATATGTCAAAGTCTTCATTATCTGGTGATTCTGTGAGGTGGACTTGTTGATCGTCGACGTCGATCTCGATTGTTGGTATAACCTATAATTTTTTATCAATGTTCACAAATTTTAAGAGAGGTAGGGCGCATTAAAGCAGGATATATTATATAAGGATTATGATTATATTATATCACATCATAACTTAAGGAGTAAGATTTTGGGATTTACACCCTTACACTCCTTTTTTAAGGCTCCAATATCGTATTTTTTGAGAACCAATAGCATCTTCACGTCAGTCCATTGCGGTGAAGGCAGAGACAACACGTCATAGTACGCGACCCTCATACACCTCTCACGTATCTTTAGCATTAATCGTTCTTTTCATGCACGCTCGCCGGTTGTCAAAGCTCCTGATATAACCTTCTGATAAATGTATATCTTTTTTTATACTATGTCGGAAAGCATACTAGCATACGGTCCACCTTATGTAAAGCGGCTACCGTAGCCTATTAACGCTGGCGATATATTAGGTACTTCCCGAGACAAGATGCTTTGATACGCCGTACCTCTTTCAAAAATATAAGGAAAGAATGCAGGAAGAAAGAATTACAAAACAAATATACAACGCAAAGTGGAACCATAACTAAATTGTTCGTGTTCTATCAGAAGGTGATGTCAAGAGCCTTAAAACCGGCGAGCGTGCACGAGAAGAGCAATGAATGTTAAAGAAGCGAGTGCAGTGTGTAAGGATCGAGTCACGTGGCGCTCGGTTCTCTCTGCCTACCCCACAAGGCAAGGATTTGACATGAAGTAATAGACAGATAGAATGTTAACAAATACAAACTATAAGAGATTTTTATTAGCGTGTGAGATTTTGTGATTTTATTTATGAATATTAATTTATAGACAATGTTCGTAAAGGTACTTACTACACTGTTGTTTTCTACATCTAGGGTAGGCACCGTTGGGAGCATCTGGAAATAGCATGGACAAGAAATGGAATAAATAACATGATAACAAAAAGATGCAACAATTTGATATGACGGAAAGCAGTACAATTATCCTAGATTACCAGAGGACTGACAAGAAGTTTTCGTATCAATAAGTCCTTTTTTTTAAACTACGTCGGGAGGCTACGGTAGCCGCTTTCCATCAGGTGGGACGTATGCTTGTATGCCCCCCGACGTAGTATAAATAAAAAAAAATATAAGTCTTCTTCTTTTTCTTATCGTTATCCCGTTTCTGTATACATTAGGATTGGCAGCGTCCGCTACCTAAGCCCAAGGATTTGGCAATGATACTGATTTTAACAAGTAGCTACTGCCGTCAGACCTTCACAATCCAGAGGGAAATTCAGACCTTAGGTCTCACGTCTTTGGATATATAATTTTATGATGGCGCGGCTTTACCGACGAGCAAGTGATAATTACAAATTCTTAATATTAGTCTAAAGGATTTAAATTGCCTAAAATTAGTATATTAAAGTTGACCGGAAAAATAAACAAAGTTGCTTAGGAGCGACTTTTCCGTCCGAACATTAAGAATAATTAAAGGTTGAATATGAATATTAATAAAATAAAATAGGAAAGATAAATATTTAGAAAAGATAGGACTGGATCTTTTTTGTTGCTTTGGTCAGTGTTAATTGTTGCACTCACTTCGTGATCCTGAGACTCTATTTCGTACACGACGGTGGGCTCGACAAGTTTCTGAAAAGAATTATTAAATAGTTATATTAATTACACCATCCCATACTACCACTAGATCACATCTATCATCTTATTTGTTTTTTATGAAAATGCGGGTAAACGGCAGGCAAAAAGTCCAATGCCGGACCACTGCCGCTTTCCCGCTTTTCCCGCCACTGTGGGTTGTGGTTTCAAAGCAACTAATCAACTAAAATATCTTAGAGTTGGGTTCGTAGTTCGATGACAAACTCTTGGAGACTCGCTATGCTCAAAGTCTTGGTATTCCAAATTTCCAAGCTTCGTATTACCTTGTAAAGACAATGAGCTGTATTGTTAGATTTGACAATTATTGTTGATAAAAATATACATTTGTTTTGCAATACCACCGCCATCACCACATCTGCTACTACACAGCAACTCCTTAAGAGCTTACTAGCTATCTCGATCACTCGCAGGAACAGAATAACTGTCCGGGGAATTGTTACATGGCTGCGGTTTTCTGTGAGTTGGAGGTACTTCCCCAGACGGGCTGCTTTGATACGCCTTACCTCTCTTAAAACACACAGACCAAGATAGACGTCTATCTATCTATAACTTCACGCCAAATCTCTTGCGGGGTAGGCAGAGAGAACCGAGCGCCACGTGACTCGATTCTTACATATCTCACTCGCTTCTTTAACATTCATTGCTCTTCTCATGCACGCTCGCCGGTTTCTAGGGCTCCTGACATCACCTTCTGATGCACACAAATATTTGTTTTGTGTGGGAATCGAACCCACAAACCATGTATTAAAGTATCCGTCGCTCACTCTATGCGAGACTACACTACTGAGGCTGTGTTATTAGACTTAAAGAAAGTTGGTAACATTCAGACATAACAACAATACATCAAAGTATAAGTGTTGTTTTTCAGGTTTTCAGATACAGAATATCAAGAGAGGTAGGGCGCGTCAAAGCAGCCCGTCTGAGGATGTGCCTCCACCTCACAGAAAACCGCAGACAAATAACAACTCCCTGGAGGGTTGTTGTGTTCCTGCGTGTGAGTCAGGTCACCAGTAAGCTCCCAAGGAGTTGCTGTGTGAGCACGACAGGAGGCATCGCGCGAGTGTTAATTAATATATCGCAAGCGTTAGTAGGCTACGGTATCCGCTTTACGGCATCAGGTGGGCCGTATGCTTGCATGCCTCCGACGTAGTATAAAAAAAAATCAGAAAGAAATATATGTAAATATGCACTTACATTCCAAACATAACCGTGATCTAACGATAAATTCATGCCGTAAGTTATTGGATCTGCCATATTTTTCGGTCTTTGCACCATGATACTATCTGGCCTTCCATCTCTGGTATTACCATGGTCAACATCATATACAGCTTCAGTGCCGCGGACTTCTGGAGCGTCATGTTCTTTTTCAACTAAATAACCTAGTTTAGGTTTATTTGGTTTTAGTTGGCTTTCACTAAATGGTCTTAATGTAACAAAGATGCTTTCGACTTTGTCTTTAATATTCGTTTTATGGTCATCATCTGAGTAGGTTGGAGGGTATTTTGCTGTAGGATCTTCATCGTTGTCTGGTAACTGAAAACATACATATAAATAATTATTGAGCGTATATTTATAGGCGTAAGTGACTCCCAATCAGTTTACAGCAAATAACAAGCATAGATGAGCATGGCGAAGGAGGAAAACTTAGATCTTTTAAAAGTCTAAGGGGGAAAAGGAAGATACAAGATATGCAGCATCTAGACCGAGATTATCATGGTAGGAGTTAGGATTGAAGGCTTTCATTTTATTATATCAGTTGTTTTATCACCATTGACCTTCACATTTAGCATGCAAGTGTTTCCTTCTTAACAACATCCTGCCTATACACTGTGCATTAAATCGACTATCGAAGAGGCTCTGGTCAAAGAGAAGTCACGAGGACGACCACACTCCTGGTCCTTGCGACTGGCGTGGTGCCTTTGTGAGCTATGTAATTAAATGAATATCAGAACCCCTGTATTTGTAAGGCAGAGTTTTCAGGCATCAGCGAAGGTGAGGTTAACCCTTGAACAGAGATACACAATGATATCTGGGATACCTTTGAGGTAGTGTTACATTGAATGACCTTCGGTATAACTACGTAATAAATATTACTAAATTAAAATTTATCTACTTAGCTGAGTTAAGCGAGAGCTCGATAGCGTCGTTGCGCGTGTCATTCTAACCAAATACGCAGGTTAAGCAACTTCAACCGTAGCCTGTCTATAGAAGGGATTATCTATCTCGAGTTTCTCCGTGCTTCGGAGGGCACGTTAAGTCGGCGGTCCCGGCTGTTGTTGATAGATGACAGCCGTTAAGCTAAGTCAGTGGCCCTCGGGCGGCTTGAAAACACTGGCCTCCGCCAATCCGTATTTGAGCAGCGTGGTGGAGTATGCTCTAAACCCCTTCGGTTAGGTGGAGCTGTGACGAACGCTGTCGCCCGTGGCTGGACTGACGCAGTATGAGGAGGGAAATTTTGGAAATAGCCATAATTGTTTCACCGGCGTTTAGAAATGGCCATAAAACTGAACGATGATGAATGAAAGACTGAATTGTGGTATGAAAGGGAACTTGATGTATGAATTTGTTAGCTTGTAAATAATATTGCGCTACTAAGAGCCTTGCCCATGGCAGCTTAGGGGTGCAAGTATTAAAAAAACCCCCCTTCGGTTGAAGGGAGACCCGTATCCCTGCAGTGGGATGGGTAAGGTTTGATGTGGTACCTGAGTTAAGTAAAAATACAAAAGCGTGGTCGCCACTGCACGAATACTTGATATTCTATTGTATACCGTGTTACGTTGAAGATCTGCCTGGCTACTAAACTCGTAGTCTACTGGATTATATCGCCAAGAATACATATAAGATCTAGCGCTCCCTAATGTCAATCCGTTCCTCATTCCATTAGGATTGGTGGGATCTGCAACCAAACCCTACGGATTTGGCGAAGATACTCACTCTGAGACGGGGCGACTGCCATGAGACCTCCATAACCCAGAGGGAAAATTAGACCTTTCTTAGGTTAGGTTGCATCTATTTTTAAATATAATTTCTTGGACGTACGGGTTTCCTCACGATATTTTTCTTCGTCACCGAGCAAGTGATAATTACAAATATGTACGTAAATTAAATAAACAAGACGACTTTAGTGGTTCATACCCCTGCCAGCATTCAAACCGGGTACCATAGGTTTATAGACTGGTTCTTTATCCACTGAGCTAGTACAACTCTGATCGTCTGCACTCTATTTACGAGTACTTGCACCACCATGAGCAAGTACTAAAAGTGCCGAAGTATAGTAAATATGCGAAGAAAATGTGAGTTTGTACATATTTACCGGCTCAACTGTCGCAAACATATAGCCGAGTTGGGAAAGATCAATATCTTCTAGTTTTGGTGCTTCCGGTATATAATTCTGCAAAAAGATCAATTGAAAATTTAAAACCCCTAGCATACACAGCCCCTCAAACACAAAGCCCCTTCGTTGTCGAGATTTCAACGTCATATCAAGGATACCGATAATGCAATGTACCTAATTTGAATCATAATCAGTGTAACTAATTTGAATAAGAATTAGTGTACCTAATTTGAATAAGAATCAGTGTACCTAATTTGGATAAGAATCAGTGTTCCCAATTTGAGTCAGAATCAGTATATCAGTATCTTCTTCTTTTTATTATCAGCGTTATTCCGTTTCCTAATTCATTAGGACTGGCGCGGTCCGCTACTTAAGATTTTCACATGGAGCGACTGTCGTCATACCTCCACAACCCAAGGGGGAAATTACAGCTTTCTTAGGTAAGGTGACACGTCTTCCGAAATATAATTTCTTAGACGTGCTGGTTTCCTCACGATGTTTTCCTTCACCACGGAGCAAGTCATGATTACAAATATGTACATTAACCCGAAAACACGCATTTAGTTGTACGTGCCAGGATTCGAACTGGGGACCAGTTAATCAATAGGTCGGTTGTTTATCCACTGGGCTATCACTGCACACTTGAATTAGAATCAGCGTACTTAACTTGAAGTCCATGTCACAAGCGAAAGAGCGTTACAAGTGCGTTAACAGACCTCCACCTAACAGAAGTCCGTAGGCAAGTAACAACTCCCTGGAAGACTATCGTATTCCTACGAGTGGCATGTTTTTGTGATGGTCCTTTACAATCCATATAATTTCATTTTGATGAAAAGTTAATGTAGCTTTTAAAGAAAGGTAGGGTGCATAAAAACAGCTCCCGTCTAGGGAAGCACCTCCACCACACAGAAAACCGCAGCGAAATAAAGTATTTAAACCACATATTTGTTTGTACGTGATTCTTTGACTGGGTCAAAACTTTACAAATCGCAGCCAAATAAGAACTCCCTGGAGGGTTGTTGTATTCCTGCGTGTGAGTGAGGGCACCAGTAAGATCCTAAGGAGTTACTGTGTAAGCAGCAGAGGAGGTAGGTAGGTATTGCGAGTGCTCATAGGCTTTACATCAGGTGGGCCGCATCCTTGTATGTTTCCCGACGTCGTATATAAAAAACTTTGATGCTATACGTAAAAGTTATGAAAGAAAAAAAAATCATAATGAGAAACATCATTCATTGCTGTTGAAGTCTATTCAGATCATTGTAAAACGCACGAAACGTTAAACGTTACTGAAAAATGTAGACAAATGAAAATACTCTGAATATCTATTGTGTTCCTGCGAGTAAGTTAGGTCACAGGAGGAGTTTCTATAACAGTAGTAGAAGAAGTGACACCGCGTGAACTTGTGTTTGCATCTGTTTATATGCTACGGTAACCGTTACACATCAAGCATATCATGATTATGATGAATAAATTGAAATTGTATTCGCCCATTAAATCACGTGAGTTTGAATGTACACCGAGTTGCATTCATTTTTCAATTCGGATTCAGCATAAAAAAGTAGAATAGGAATGTTCAGGAACACCGTTCCTATCTCTTAAGGAACATGGTCAATATGCGCGACAAATTAAAAAAAAATTGAATTGTTATATAATTGACGAGCCAGGTGTTCCTCTGGCAATGCAAGCTTGCGCATTCTCAACTGGTTATAATATGGGAAACATTTTTTTAGAAAATATAACAACTAGCAATAATTTATGCTAAATAAACATTACGTCAATCATACTCTTGTGAAATGAATATTAGGTCAAATAATATTATTCGAAATGAAAATTAGTTCAAATGTGTGTATATCAAATAATAATAGAGAAAATGAATATTAGGTCAAATTAATAATTATGCTAACCGATTTTATATGAAGTGACATTCGTAACGAAATTATGTTAAAAGTTGCTCGGCGAAACAAGGGAGAACCGTTTGAATAAGTACCTAAAAATGGTTTTACGCTATATTATCAATTAAAACAATTAAAAATCATCTAATCCGCTCGGTGTACTATAAAAACTATTATAACCAATAACGATCAGGAGGCGTGTTTATCACCCAGATAGAATAAATTAAATGAACTGTACTTACAAATTCACGCTTCGGTCTTGCTTTTGCTGATGTGGTCTGAAAATGGAAATGTAGATTAATAAGCCATTATTAACTCATATTCGTATCCCAATGTTAGGTATAGGCTGCCCTAATGCTTTCCACCATACTGATCACTGCATCTAGTTGTTACTGGAACACACAGTGGCCTTTAAAAAGAGACGTAATCATGCTGATTACGTCTTTTTTTGGTCAAATAGTGATGTACACTTTACAGGTGTAGTAGCATCGTACTCAAAGAAACTCCAAGCATAGAATTCAAATTTATATACAGGTAATTTGCTCTAAACTACTTTGTGTGCTTTCTTTGCTGATTAGTTCATGCGAACTAGTGACGGCTGGCACCAACCCGCTACTGTCAGTAGATGCACGCGGCGGCTACAATGGTTGCTACGGAGCAGCCATGGCAGCGGCGGCATAATTACAAATATGTGCATAAATCCTAAAAGACGAATTTAGTGATACATTTTTGGATTAAAACCAGTTATCGCAGGTTAATAGGCAAGTTCTCTATCCACTGCTACGGCTCGCACACTGATTAACACCTATCTATCACTTTACGCCAAATCCTTTGAGGGGTAGGCAGAGCGAACGTAATATTGTATACATGGTGTTAGACAATATATACGGAAGCACCGCTATCCATCGATTTAATATTTACGCCCACGTACTTACATCATTATTCATATCCTTTATATTGTGCCTTATTTCCGCCAATTTGTTTAGTAACGTCTTCCTTGCTTGACGCATCTGCAAAAATATACTGCTATATTACTGTGTCATTTGCTTGTGTTATGGGTACTAAACAACCGACAAACATACGTAAATACATACTTATGATACCTAGAAAACACCAAGACAAACAGACATGTTCATATACAAGAACATTAGTCGAACATTCAAGCATTGGTTTCATAGTAGCGTTACTAACCACTGCTTCAACGAGCTCATAAAACGAGCCCACATGCCAGGCAAGTTCCCGGTGGCGGAGTGGTTAACAAAAACCTTAACAATAACGTTTCAATTGCAACACCGGATTAACAATTGTGTGCATGAACATGTCTGTTTGTTTTGGTATGGATGTTTTAAGAGAGGTAGCGCACATCAAAGCTGCCCGACTGGGAAGGTATTTCCATTACACAGTTGGTTAAGTTAAAATTTGACTGCAGTTTTGTGACTTGGAAGTATTTTTCTAAATGCGTTGCTTTGATTCAAACGAACGTGTACATGCACGCTAATGTTAGCTCTGTGTGGGAATTAAACCCTCGGGCTCTAGTGTCAAAGAAGCGTTATTAACACCGTGTCACCCAGCTCGTCAAAATTTAAATTTATTATGAATAGCTTTGTCAATATAATTGTTGAGGATAGCTATAACCTATAACCTTTTTATACTTTTGTAAACTCTGTTTTTACACTCTGGTATTATTCTTTCTCTTGTTTTCTGCTGTCATATCATTGTTTCATCGTGCGTCTTTGGTAAGCATTATTTTATTGGAACTCCTATATCCTAAATAAATAGAAAATACTCTGATATCTGGTCTTTTACCTATTTATTAAATACAGTCCACCTTTCTTTAAAACCCATTCTTTACAATAATAGTTTCGCTTCCATATTAAATACCTTCAGACGTTTAGCCTTCCGTTTGCTAATACTCAGTTGTTCTGTTTGCTCTGAGCGTTGATGTTCTGGTTCAAACCTGATAGCTGGTGCCGCCATAGTATTCTGCAAAACATTTCATGGTAAGTTCTAAATACATATCCAACTCATTCATAAAACCAGTTGAGAATGCGCAAGCTTGCATTGCCAGAGGAACACCTGGCTCGTCAATTAAATAACAATTCAAAATTATTATTTTTTAATTTGCCGGCCATTTTGAATATGTTCCTTAAGAGATAGGAACGGTGGTCCTGAACATTCCTATTCTACTTTTTTATGCTGAATCCGAATCTGAAGTCAAAATTCTAATATTCGAAAAAGCGACAGACACACGCACTGACAAACATATAGATTTCATATAGGAACGGTGTTCCTGATAATTTTATTTTTAACAGAACTTATGGTCGCATTATGCACATTTACAACGACCAATGAAGACAAATGACACACTAACTTGCTTCATTGGTACGAGTACATCGTCTTACTTACTTCTTGATGTCCAGTTGCAGCGGCATCAGAAACCTGAAATAAAAAGAATATAGTGAATTTATGCCGAGCTCGGTGGCTCAGTCGTGAATGACGCGACTTTGACACCAACGCTCGTGGGTACGATTCCCACACAAGGCAAACATTTAGGTGCATGAACATGTCTGTTTATCTTGGTCTGGATGATTTAAGAGAGGTAGGGCGCATCAAAGCAGCCCATCTGGGGAAGTGCCTCCACCTCACAGAAAACCGCAGCCAAAGAACAACTCCCTAGAAGGTTAGTGTGTTCCTGCGTGTGAGTGAGGTCACCGGTAAACTCCCAAGGAGTTGCTGTGTAAGCAGCAGAGGAGGCATCGCGCGAGTGATACTTATCGCAAGCGTTAATAGGCTACGGTACCCACTTTACATCAGGTGGGCCGTATGCATGTATACCTCCCGTCGTAGTATAAAAAAATATATATATTTGGTTATATAATTTTCAAAATTTACGGTTGTTTATGTTATTATTGTAAGAACGGGACTTTCCGCGATTTGTTTTATATTTGCCACGGGATGACTCTGAGTTGACCTCTCTCTGACTCTGACTCTGACTCTGACCATAGCATCTGCAACATCGCCGAAATATCGGGAAAGTAGATAGATAGATAGGATAAGCTTTATTTAATTTATTATAAATGGTAAAACATGAACACTTACTATGCAACAAGGCGGCCTTATTGCAAAAAGCAATCTTTTCAAGACAATCTTAAGGTAACGAACTGGCGTACAGAGAAGGTAGGGTAAGCAAGGAATTAATATTTATTCTTATTGATATAATTACTTATATAGGTGTAAATATCTACATATATATTTTTTTATACTACGCCGGGAGGCATACAAGCATACGGCCTACCTGATGTAAAGCGGGTACCGTAGCCTATTAACGCTTGCGATATATTAAGTATCAATCGCGCGATGCCTCCTCTGCTGATTGCACAGCAACTCCTTGGGAGCTTACTGGTGACCTCACCCACACGCAGGAACACAACAACCCTCTAGGGAGTTGTTATTTGGCTGCGGTTTTCTGTGAGGTGGAGGTACTTCCCCAGACCGGCTGCTTTGATGCGCCCTACCTCTCATAAAATATATATCTACATATATACATAATAATAAATAAATACAAATATGGTATATAAAATACATACATAAATTATATAAAAACAAATCTCAGTAAGTCCCGTACTTAAAATAGTAATAATTATATTTGTTTGTACGTTGTTCTTTGACTGGGTCAAAACTTTATAACCCTCAGGTGTCGGATATACTACCATTATTAGAGGAGAAACCGCCTCATAGAATGCCTCATCATCATCAGTCGAAGGACGTCTACTGCTGAACATAGGTCACATCCGTAGACCTCCGTAACAAGGGATTCTGTGACTTTCGCAGCCATCGGCTCGTTGCGATCTTCACCAAATTTTCGGTCCATCGTGGGGGGGGGGGGGGGGGGGGCAGTCCTAGTATGCATTTTCCGGTTCGTAATCTGATTATTTAAGAACCTTTCAACCCTTCGGACCTGATAATTTTAAGAGAGGTAGAGTCCATCAAAGCAGCTCGTAGGAAGTACATCCAACTCACAGAAAACCGCAGCCATATAACAACTCCCTGGAGGGTTGTTGTGTTCCTGCGTGTGAGTGAGGACACCAGTCAGCTCCTAAAAGGAGTTGCTGTGCTAGCAACAGAGGTGGCATCGCGTGAGTGATCTTTAATGTATTGCGAGCGTTCATAGGCTACAGTAAACGCTTTCCATTTCCATTTCCAGGTGGAGCATATGCATGTATGCCGAACGTTGTATAAAAAAATACAGATAGAAATATATATATATATATACAGTAGAAAATCTTGCATTGTTTTCAGTTAGTACGAGTAAGAAAATAACATAGGGTAGTCTATACATAATGTAATTTAGACTCGGCCCACGTGGTGCACCCCGATTGTTTAAATATGAGACTATAGTATAATCACTTTTAGATTTACAAACTCTTTTTACGGGCGTACAAACAATGAAATATTAGAAGTGCATTGAGAAGCACTTCTTTATTTAAATAAGGTAATAATTACAATCCGTCATAATGTATCTAACTGTAATACAATCGAATACATTGATTTTAAATACTGTATTTGACTGTATCGGTCTGTCAGTGGTCTGTCCCCTTGCATACTGATGTATATTGTTTGAGATTGAAAATATTGATCCATATCAAAGCAACGCTATTGGTCCAATGTATCTGACATGCGCATTCAAAGCGTCTCGTAATGTACTGCAGTTTAGAGTCTTTTATTACATAATTACAAATAAAAAGTTATATAAAATATTTTTTTTAAATTAAGACAATTTATATAAGAATTATGAATGCATTGACATAGATCGTATTTATAAATACCGTACCAGTACCGTACAGTACCGATATACAAGGAGAATGTACATATTTAAAAATCTAAATATTTTCTTTATTCTTATAAAGAGTTTAAATATATTGCAGTAAGATTAATTTGACAATTTAAAGAACGTAATTATAATACTAAAAGGTATATAAAATTTAAGCAACGAAAGTAAAAGTGCTTATAGAGACTTGATTTTCGTGGAAAATTTGGAAGGAAAGCTAGATGGCGCGTGCCTCCAATGTAGATCGCGCTATGAATTGTTTTCCCACAGGCCATTTTCCAGACGTAAAGCATTTCCTACGTCACAAGGTTTTAGATTAAGTTTAGATGTAAACGTTAATAAAACCCAAACCACGATGCACCTCACAACTATATGTGATACTCTTGTGATATTTAACATTTCTGTGATATTACATATTAAATGTTAGATGTGTCGTTGTTTAATAAACCAAATATTTTTGAAAGAGCCAGTTCTAAATGGGAGCTCGCTCTAATGAAATTGAAAATCGTAGTGCGGAGATTATATTTTTTCGGATAAATTACACAGCGCCATTTAGGCCCAAAGTAAGGTGAGCTTGTGTTATGTGTACTAGACAACTGATGAACATACGTAAATATTTTTTTATGTATATCTTCACGCCAAGTCCCTTGCGGGGTAGGCAGAGTGAACCGAGCGCCATAAGACGCGGTCCTTGCATACTTCACTCGCTTCTGTGACATTCATAGCTCTTTTCATGCACGCTCGCCGGTTCCTGGGGCTTCTGACATCACCTTCTGATAAAATACGACCAATTTGGTCATGGTAGGTTAGTCTCGGCCTTCCTCGGCTCCTACATCCTTCCACTTTTGCATTGTATATCTGTTTCGTCATTCTTTCGTCCCGCATTCTTTCTACATGTCCGAACCATTTTTTAAATAATACTTGTAATACATATAAAACCCCACAGGATAAACATTTGTGTGCATGAACATGTGTGTTTGACAGGATATTTTTAAGAGAGGTAAGGCGCAACAAAGCAGCCCGTCTGAGGAAGTACCTCCACCTCACAGAAAACCACGGCCAAATAACAACTCGCTAGATGGTTATTGTGTTCCTGCGTATGAGTTAGGTCATCAGTGAGCTCCTAAGTCGTTGTCCTCAGTAAGTTGCTGAGTTAGCACTTAATGTATTAGAAGTGTTCATAGGCTTCATATTAGGTGGGTCATATCTTTGTATGCCTTCCGACGTTGTATAAAAATAAAAGAAAAAAGGAGTGTAATAGGGAACACCACTCACCTGAGGATTCCCGGTGAATTGAAAACCATGAGAGTTGGTAAACGTCCGCAAAGTATCGTCGAAATCGATTTCCAACGGCTTACGTTTGTTCTATAAAAAGGAATATTTCAACCCATCGGTATGAGTTAGATCTACAGCTTACGTTTCAGCGTCTGTCGCTGCAGCAGATGTTTAGCAGAATTAATTAGATACATATATTTTTTATAAATATCTTTTTAATACAACGGAAGACATACACGCTTGCCTGACGTAAAGTCCATGAACAGTTTCAATACAGGATGCATCGCTGGTGCGTTGCCTGCTGCTAACACATAATAAATATTATATTTATCTATATAAATAGTTAATAGATTCAGGCGTTATTTTGCGAAAGTCAAATTTACATGCAATTTGATTTGAGGTTAGATCAAATTGCATGTATCTATTTAAATAGATAGATAAGATATTAATGTAGGTATATTGTTTATGTTAATTTGATTGTGTGATTGGTACCTTTGCATTATGTTACTTTACCTGACCAAGTTATGGTTTTAATAAGTTTAAGAGTATAGTGCATGGGTATAAATAGTGAGAAACCTAATAGTAGACCGGCACTTGTTGGCATTAACTGGTAGCAGAAACTCATAACGTGATATAAGTTACATTGATTGCAATTTTGACTCAAAATATCACGCGGATATATTAATTACCGCTACCCGCGCGTAACGCGTGGGGGATTCACACCGGATCCATACATATTTTAGAAATCTCTAGAGCTCCCAGTCCGATTGGGAAAAACCCCAAATGGGCGATGAATCCATTGTTCAGAGAATAATTTTTGACGAGCTCGGTGGCTCTGTCGTGAATGACGCGACTTTGACACCAACGCTCGTGGGTTCGATTCCCACACATGGCAAACATTTGTGTGCATGAACATGTCTGTTTGTCTTGGTCTGGATGTTTTAAGAGAGGTAGGGCGCATCAAAGCAGCCCGTCTGGGGAAGTACCTCCACCTCACAGAAAACCGCAGCCAAATAACAACTCCCTAGATTGTTGTTGTGTTCCTGCGTGTGAGTGAGGTCATCAGTAAGCGCCCAAGGAGTCGCTGCGTAAGCAGCAGAGGAGGCATCGCGGGAGTGATAAATAATATATCGCAAGCGTTAATATGCTACGGTACCCGCTTTATGGTGGGTGGGTGGGTGGGCCGTATGCTTGTATGCCTCCCGAGGTAGTATAAAAAAAAATTGTACTGGCAAATATATTGGAATTGTCCCCTTCTGAGCGGCTTGGTTTTGCACAAAAAGAAGTTAAATAAACTGTGTTTGTCAGGGAATCACGAGTTGCTCAATAGTTCAAGGACCAGTGAACATAGCTGCAAAAATGTCAGCAGGATCATCACACTTTATTATGTACATATCTATATCTATTACAGATAAATAAAATTGGAGTGTCTGTTATTAATATTAAAATAACCGCTCTTTATTAAATGCATATGGATGTATACACGGTACATGCACCAAAATATTTTTTTACAATATTTGTGTCTGTCTGTCTGTTTGTTCGGGGTAATCTCTGAAACGGCTGGACCGATTTTGACGGGACTTTCACTGGCAGATATCTGATGTAATAAGGGGTAACTTAGGATACTTTAATTTTAGAAATTTTATTTATTTTTATTAATATAAACAAATAATAAAAAATAACTATTCCGCGCGGACGAAGTCGCGGGCACAGCTAGTTGATAATATAAACTTCTGTCTAAATGTCTGTCTGTTTGTAATGTTCGAAAAGATGATACAATTACATCGATACAGTTGATTGTTGGCGGTGGTGGAATTTTGAAGACATCGTGTCAATGTTAACACTTACGCACATGTACAGTATGTACAGATTCCACTTCATACCTTGATAATGCCGTAAAGGCGAAATCGGTCGGTAAAATAATTAATAAATAAAATTGTGAAGTGGAATCTGTACAAGTGGTTACATTAACAAGCTGATACAATTGCATTGTCCCATAGTTACCCGTGCGATTAACCGATAAAACGTGTTGATTGTAGGATGAGCTGATAGATATTAAGTTAGTAAGTAGTCTAGTAGACTTCAAGTTTTGCTAAGTTTGGAATTAGATGGCGCTGTATAATTTGTCAGACAATATTAATTTATTATTTAGTTATTCTTTTAACGTACAAAGCGCTAAAGTTTGTGTCAACGCGCTAATCTCTAGTCGGATTTGAAAGATTATTTTTGCATTATATAGCCCAATTCTTGAGGAAGGTCATAGATATATGTCGTATACATCACAATACAACACTTAGAAGCCGAGGAACAAGAAAGTAGGAAAAGCGGTTCCTACAGGATATCGGGATATGCGCGGAAGAAGTTGCGTACAGTAGTTGGTGACTGCACAAAGTTTCCTGACATCATCTGAATTTTTAAGAGGTGTAGGGCGCAACAAAGCAGCCCTTACCTCCACCTTACAGAAAAACCACAGCCAAATAACAACTCCGTACAGGGTTGTTGTGTCCCTGCGTGTGAGAAAGTCCTCCAGTAAGCTCCTTAGAAGTTACTGGGTTAGCAGCAGATATGGCGTCGCGCGAATGATAATGTATTGCAAGAGTTTATAGGCCACGGTAACCACTTTGCATCAGGTGCACCGCATGCTTGTATGCCACCCGACGTTGTATAAAAAACAGGATTAATTTGATCATGGTAGGTAAGTGTTGGCCTTCCTCGGCGACAACAACCTTCCACTTTCGCTTTGTATATATCTTTCGCCATTCTTTTCTCCTACATTATTTTTACCAACGGAACATGTATCTTGTTATCTTAACACTGATACTCCCGTTCGTTCCTCTGTTTCTTACATTATCATTACGAACGGGGTCTACAAGATTCCTCACTTGTTTGCAATAATATAAATATCTTATCAGCACTTCTGCACCCCTGATGAATGGGTTGAAATGATTTCATTATTTGAAAGCTAGGCTTCAAATTACATTCGCTTCTCCGGTGACAAAATTATAAAGAATTCAAATTTAAGGTAGTTGGTCAAATATTTGCGTACATACCATCTCTGTCTTCCCATTCGGCCGTTCGATAATGTGATAGTAAACTATTTCTCTTAAGGTAGGTATTTTCTTCTGAGGAAGAACGAAGGCTATGGGTTCCTTCCCAGATTCTTGAATTTCATATATATCCCCTACCTCATTCATTGACTGCAAGAGATAGAATAGAATAATAATATAACAGCATAAAATATGGTTAAATTCAGGTCTTGTTTGATATTCAGTCCGCATATTCTACCACAACTATGTGCCGTCCAAATATACATTTAATATATATCATCATCATCATCTCAGCCTGTATTCGTCCACTGCTGAACATAGGCCTCCCCTCTAGAGAGCCACTCGTCTCGATCCTGTGCCTCCTGCATCCGTCGACTGTCTACAAATCTCTTGAGGTCGTCGCTCCATCTAGTGGGGGTACCAATATGAGGACGCCATTTAATATATACTACACTATAATTAAAAAATTGATGCTATAACCGCAATTTTCATTTATTACATACTTCAATTAATATTCAAAAATTTCAATTTTATCCAATTATATAATGTCAGTTTTCAATCATTAATTGAATAAAAACATTTGTCTGTTTGCCATTTTGTTAATATGATTTTTAATAGGCTTAATGTTAATTCTGTACGGTATAGGGCATTCCGTTATATCTTGTGAATTTACAGCTTCAAATGATACCAAGACGCATATAATATGCCAATGTGGCACCCTACCCGATAAACGAATATACATCCGAATGTTTAGAAAGAAGTATCCGAAACTGAAGGTCTACAAACTCTTAACAATAAACTGCGTACTAAAGTTTATTTATTGTACGTCCGAGGCATACGGCACACCTATTATTAAGTGGTTACAGTATTCAATTAGAAAGAATGAATGACAAAAGTGTTACGAAAGATGTGTATAGGGGAAGAATGAATGGAATCAAATTGGTGATAAAAAGGGCAAAATCAAAAGCTCTCAAAACCGAAGAACGTGCATGAAGAGGTTGGTGAGAGTGGACGAAGCGAGAGAGGTATGTTTGGATCGGTGCACCTGGCGTTCCATAGTATCTGCCTACCACAATGGGCGACAGGCGGGTTGATAAGTATGTTTACATAGATTATACAAACTATTTTTATTGTGATGTTGTATTCACTTGGAGAATAACAACTTCTAGGAGGATTGTTCCTGCGCGGAAAGTGAAGTCTACAGCTCCCAAGGAGTTACCGTGTTAGCAGCGGGTGTGACAGCGTGCGACTGGAAGTCCTTATATTGCAAGTGTTTATAGACTACGGTAACCAGTTTACACCGTGTGGATCGTATGCCTGTTTGGCTGCCGATGTTGTATGAAAAAACCTGTATAGGATACATACCTCGGTAGAGAGTGGTGTGACTGTATCATTTGCTACTACAAGTTTGCTTTCGAGTTCCTGGAAATAAATTTACATAATTAAATAAATTAGAGCAGTGATAGCCCAGTGCATAAGGAACCGGCCTATTGAGCAACAGTAGGCCGATTCTACTAAAGAACTGCAACTGCACTGCAGCGCGGCGTGTGTCAAAATGCGTACATTTTGACGTTTCGTTAAACGTCTCTGCTGTCAGATCGTAAACTCGGTTTGCATGGTTAATGTTAATGTATATACTAAAATGCTATACAAGTAGTAGTAAATTGTACTTAGGGTGTGACGATTTTTCGTTTCTAGTGATAAGTATCCGCGCCACCGTGAATACTCCTGTTGGTGACCTCAACCAATATTAGAATATTAGTTATGTTCATTCTAAATAATACTTACCTCTGGTGGTTGAAGTGTTTGTGCTAAAATTACACTCAGCTCAAATAGCAGCACTGTCATTGATATCTGGAAAATATAATATGATATTAATTAAGCATGCTCACGAACTATAAACCTGGCCCTTCGTCCACTTTGGTAGCTAAACTTTTTTTTATACTACGTCGGGAGGTATACAAGCATACGGCCCACCTGATGTAAAGCGGTAACCGTAGCCTATTAACGCTTACGATATGCCTCCTCTGCTGCTTAGACAGCAACTCCTTGGGAGCTTACTGGTGACCTCACTCGCACGCAGGAACACAACAATCTTCTAGGGAGTTGTTATTTGGCTGCGGTTTTCTGTGAGGTGGAGGTACTTCCCCAGACGGGTTGCTTTGATGCGCCCTACCTCTCTTAGAAGATTTTTCTTTTACTGATTGGTAACTAGCTGTGAGAGAAGAATTATTTTTCCACTTTAAGTGGAAAGTACCATACTTTATATGTATATATTTTTTTTTGTTTTATACAACGTCGGGTCGCAAAACATACGGCCCACCTGATGTAAAGCGGCTACCGAAGCTTATGAACGCTTGTAATACATCAAGTATCAATTGCGCGATGCCATCTCTGCTGCTAACACAACAACTCTCTAGGGAGTTGTTATTTGGCCGCGGTTTTTATGTGCGGTGGATAACAGCCGATGTTTCCGAGGATGTAAGGATGCTCTTACAGAATTGCGTGGCAGTAGGCCGATTCTATTAAAAAACTGCAACTGCACAGCAGCGCGGCGTGTGTCGTTGCTGTTAGATCGCTTAACGAAACGTCATAATATACGCATTTTGACGCACACCGCGCTGCAGTGCAGTTGCAGATTTTTAATAGAATCGGCCTACAGGGTTGTTGTGTTCCTGCGCGTGAATATGGTTTATTACAAACGTTGATAGGCTAAATGTATGTTTTCGGATTCATGTACATTTTTACACTTGCTTGGCTGTGAAGGAAAACATCGTGAGAAAACCCGCATGTTCAAGAATTTTCAAGAAATCCAAAGCCACATTAGGCTTAGGCAGCAGACCCCGTCAATCCTAATGGATTAGGAAACAGAATAACGCGAAGAAGAGGCAGATAGACTATGGTTGCCGTAAATTTATCTTATACAACGTCAGGAGGCATACAAACATATGGCCGACCTGATGTAAAGTAGTTACCGTAGCCTATTAATAGCACATATAGTATCACTCGCTCGCACGTAGAAGCTTAGTGATCTCACTCACTCGCAGAACCACAACAACTCTCCAGGGAGTTGTTATTTGGCTGTGATTTTCTGTGAGGTGGAGATGCTTCCTTATACGGGGCTCCTTTGATGAATTGAAAACACCCAGTACAAGACAAACAGATATGTTCATACACACAAATGTTTAGCCTGTGTAGGAATCAAACTTCACTATCACTTTGCCGCATTTGCCATTTCAGCAACCTCACTATGCCTTTGGAAGTTCACTTACCCTTCTAATTCCCATTGTCACCAAATACTATCACTACACAATTATGACCAATAATTTTCCTTTCCTCTCTTTTATAAACCTACATGCTAATTGTTTGTTTATCATTGATTTTATCTCCGGAACTTTATCAGTGTTAATGCATGTGGTGATGAGACGTAGCGGAACTTGTGATATTAAATTGTTATCGCTGTAATCGATTTAAAAAAGCGGATTATTCCACCGAAAAGCGGACATACTCTATAACTGCGAATTGACGAAAATCAGTGTTAAACTGCAAGTGATGAGGTGTTAAACCTTGTGTTAAATGTTTCGATGTTCAATGTTTCAATGTGCCTCCATTGCGCCCTAGTGGAATAGGTAGATGTCAAAAATGATGATATATAACTTTATTTGTATTTTTTTGCTATTTTTGGACTTAAAATGTATTAATTAATGACTATCTGTTATCATAATTTTTGACATCTGAAATATTAATCAATTTATAATAATAATGT
This sequence comes from Pyralis farinalis, assembly GCA_947507595.1. NCBI lineage: Eukaryota > Metazoa > Arthropoda > Insecta > Lepidoptera > Pyralidae > Pyralis > Pyralis farinalis. Next base: position 10,195,637 of record OX382263.1, read on the forward strand.
AATTATATGGATAATTTGTTCTGAAATAAATGACATTTAATTTAATTTAAATATTATATCATCTATACCGATTTCAAAAGGAGGGATTCTATCCATAGCTACTCATCATCCCACTGCTGGGCGACGGGTTTCCTTCAATCGAAACGCATTTAGAGCTCTTAGAATGTTTTACTGCCGTCCAATACAACTGGAACTGATAGCTTAACCGGCTTTTCTTTTTTTATTCTACGTCGCTCCCGACTCGTCGCATAGCATCCGACCCACCTGATGTAAAGCGGATATCGTAGCCTATTAACGCTTGCGATATATTAATTATCACTTGCGCGATGCCTCGTCTGGTGCTTACACAGCAATTCCTTGGAAGCTTACTGATGACCTCACTCACACGCAGGAACACAACAACCCTCTAGGGAGTTGAGTCGTTATTTGGTTGTGGTGTTCTGTGAGGTGAAGGTACTTCCCCAGACGTAGTGCTTTTGATGCACCCTACCTCTCTTAAAACATCCAGACCAAGACTTCCAGACAAACACACAAATGTTGGTCTTGTGTGGGAATCGAACCCACGAGCGTTGGTGTCAGAGTCGCGTCTTTCACGACTGAGCCACCGAGCTCGTCAAAAAAGTCGGCACTTCGAAGCGCGGATTACCCAGAGGTAGATGGGCTTACCCATGGTTGCGTTCAATGTTACTTAACTTGTGCGACCGATTAGATTGAATAGCATAGAAGAGCTATCGAGGCGACAGAATACAATAGAATATCAACAATCCGAGTTGACTAATTCTATGTTTATGGCGGATGTTTTACTATATTCAGAGATATATACAGAGAGTCAAGAGTACCATGGATTGGTCATTTCATACCTCACTTCTTTAACACTCATAGCTTTTCTCATGCACGCTCGACGGTTTATAGGGCTCCTAACATCCTAACATCACCTAACATTCCTTAAAACTGGTTTATTTTGATCATGGTAGGTAAGTCTTGGCCTTCCTCGGCTCCTACATCCTTCCACTTTTGCATTGACGAGCTCGGTGGCGCAGTGGTGTAACGCGCTGTTACGCGACTTTGGCACCAACGCTCGTGGGTTCGATTCCCACTCAGTACAAACATTTGTGTGCATGAACATGTCTGTTTGTCTTGGTCAGGGTATTTTCTATGTATAATAAGTATGTATTTACAAAAAAAAATGTATTTACGTATGTTTATCACTTGTCTAGTACCCATAACACAAGCTTCGCTTACTTTGGGGCTAGACGGCGCTGTGTAATTTGTCCGACAATATTTATTTATTTATTGTATATCTGTTTCGTAATTCTTTCATCCTGCATTCTTTCTACATGCCCCAATAAAGCATGCCTCTTCTCATTTTATACCGATACTCACTTTCAAACCAACTCTGTTTCCCACACCATCATTGCGAACATGCTCTGCAAGCGCTAAGCCACATAATTTTGCGCAATGCTCGCATTTCGACCGCATTTATCTACTTTCATGCTCGCTTTGCCTTTTGCTTTTTAGGTGGGCCGTATGCTTGCATGCCTCCCGACGTAGTAAAAAAAAATATATATTTACGTTTTTGTGTGAAACGTTTTACGGTGATAAATGTGTGTACTCGTATATGCGTTTATTCTTAGTATTTCAACAGAAGTCTTTTATACTATTTTATTATTTTGACGGGCTCGGTGGCGCAGCGATTAATAATGCGCCTTTGATACCAACGCCCGTGGGTTTGATTCCCACACAGGACAAACATTTTGTGTGCATGAACATGTCTGTTTTTCTTTGTCTGGGTGTTTTTAAAAGAGGTAGGGTGCATCTAATCAGCTCGTCTGGGGAAGTACTTCCATCTCACAGAAATCCGCAGCCAAATAATAACTCTGCGAAGGGTTGTTGTGGTCCTGCGTGTGAGGTCACTAGTAAGCTTTTAAGGAGTTGCAATGTTACAAGCAAAGGCGGCATCGCGCGAATTACACTCAATGTATTATAAACGTTCATAGGCTACAGTAACCGCTTTACATCAGGTGGGTCATATGCTTATATGCGTCTCGATGTTGTATAATAAAGATACTACGTCTGGAGGCAAACAAGCTAGGCTACGGTAACTATTTTACAACAGATGGACAGTATGCACCTGATGTACAAAGATTATCATAGCCTATGGACGCTTGTTATACAAAGAATAACGCTCGCGTGTCCACGCTACCGCTAACTTATCGGCTCTTTAGCGTACCGGTAACCAAACTCACTTATGGGAACACAAGAAATTGCCAGAGAGCTGTTATTTTCCATAGTTTGCTGTGTAAACCCTCGGTGAAAGGAGTTCAGCGGCGCAGTGGTAACGCGACGTTCACACTAACGCTACTGGGTTCGATTCCCACACGATTTTTAAGTGCGGTAGGCCGCATCAAAGCAGCACGTCTGGGGTACCTCCACCTCACGGATAACCGCAGCCAAATAACAACTTCCTAGAGGGGTGTTGTGTTTCTGCGTGTGAGTGAGGTCACCAGTAAGCTCCCAAGGAGTTGCTGTGTTAGCAGCAGAGATGGCATGTTTGTCCTGTGTGGGAATCAAAACCACGGGCGTCGGTGTTAAAATAACGTGGCAGCGCGTGTCACCACTAAGCCACCGAGCTCCTTAATGCTTATAAAGACGATTTTCCCTTGGCAAGTGACATTTTCTTCATGACAGGAGACACCAGTGGAGTGAGGCTTAAAATACACACGCGCACATCAAAACATCAGCCAGCCCCAACGACGGACCAAAGTATGTCTATTGCAATGGTGCTCAAATCTATCAAACATCTGTACGGTACATGTACAAACCTCCCAAATTACAAGGTGTTCTGTCTAATTCTTCTCAGAATTATCCCGTTTCCTTATCCATTAGGACTAACGGGATCCGCTATCTAAGCCTAAGGATTTGGCGAACATACTGATATTTACATGAAGCAACTACTATCAGACCTCTGAGGCTAGGCGTTACCCCGTTTCATAATCCATTAGGATAAGGATTTGACAAAGATACTCATTTTTACACAGCGCGGCTGCCGTCCGACCTCCACGACCCAGAAGGAAAACTAGACCTTTCTTAATATCTACATAAATTCGAAAATACGAATTTAGTGGTACCACACGAGGATTCGAACTAGGAAATGTCGGTTCTTTATCCACTGAGCTATCAGTGTAGCAAGGAGAATAAAACTACATATATATATATATATATAGTCATAGTCATAGTCATAAAATTTATTGTTTCATGTGGATACATAGTTCTTAATATTAAAATTTGTCCGCAACACATGAGCCCCGTTGGGGCACTACAATATTTTATTGCTTTCGCATGTCTTTACAATTATTATTTTTTTTTTTTTATTAATTTATATTATGAAGTCTAATCAATCAATTGTTATTATATCGTCAAATTTTTAATTACAATATTTCTATAATAAAATTATAATAAAATTACTGGGATAATCAAGATTTATATTATAGATATATATTAATAATTATAATTAATTCAATAACTTGTATTATTAGCATTAAGAATATTATTTTTTTTTGTCATAATATTGCATTTTCAGTTTAGAAAAACTCCTGAAGACTATAAATACATTTAGAAATTAAAAATGATTTTAGTTGTGATAGAAATGTAGCATCTTTTTCTATATCTTTGAGGTGATTGGGTAGTTTATTGTAGACTTTAATAGACATATAGTTTGCACCCGACCTTACTATCTCCATATTTGTGTTTGGAAGAGTGAATTTATTTTTATGTCTTAAGTTACGTGAATCTGGATAACCTACCTTAGCTTGCTTAAATAAATGTTTATTTTCTCGTACAAATTTACATAGCTGAAAGATATAGATAGATGCCAAAGTTAATATTTTTAGTGAGGTAAAATGTTGCCTACAACTTTCCATTTCATTTATATTTACTATTATTCTTATGCACCGTTTCTGCAGTATAAATAATTGGGAGGCATCTGTGCTGTTTCCCCAGAGTATTATTCCGTATGACAGCCATGCATGTGCGTAAGCATAATATGCTTCAATGGCAGTTTTTTGGTCAGTGCACTTTTTCAATTCGTAGAGCGCATATACGAATTTGGATAACCTTCCTGTTATTTTTTCGATGTGCTGTTTCCAATTTAGATTGGTATCGATTTCTAACCCCAGAAGAGTGCAAGTTTTTAATGTTTTTATGTATGTATTGTTATAGGTGGCTTTTATTTGTAATGGTGCTTTCTGGTAAGGGTGGAATTGTATTATATTTGTTTTGTCTATGTTTAATTCCAAATTATGTTCTTGCAACCATGTTTCTACTATTTCGAGGCAGTTTTTTATTTGTTGAATTACTTCCTCACTATTATTACTACTTGGTAGAACAATACTTATGTCATCGGCGTACAGAATGCTGTCTATATCAAGGTTTTTTGGCTGGTCATTTATATCAATTAGAAACAGTATGCAGCCTAAAACGCTACCTTGTGGTATTGAATTATTAGTTTGTAAAGTTCGAGAGCTATATCTAGTCAAAATGTTCTTGTTTATGTCGTAATATTCTAAGTTAACTAGCTGTTCACGGTTTTCTAGATAGCTTTCTAACCATTGGTACGCATTACCTCGAATTCCAATGCCATAGAGTTTTGTTAAGAGTATACGATGATTTACTCTATCATACGCTTTACTGAGGTCAAGCAACAATGATATTGCATACTTTTTATTGTTGATGATATTAAGTATTTGATGTGTAAAATTAAATAGAGCTGTTATAGTAGATTTTCCTCTTCTGAAGCCATTTTGTCTATCATCAAAAATATGATATTTTTCACAAAACGAATTGAATTGCTTTGCCATTGCAGATTCAAAAATTTTTGAGAAGGTCGATAATAGTGCTATTGGGCGGTATTCACTGGGCTCTCTAGCGTCGCCTTTTTTAGGCTTTGGTTTTACTATAGTTGTTTTTAGTAGATTTGGAAAAGTCGCGTCATAGAGTGATTGATTTATTAAATTTGTTAGTGGTACAGTCAATTCGTTTACACAAAATTTTACTAATTTTGGCGGGAGTTCGTCGAACCCACAGCTTATTTTGTTTTTTAAGCTTTTTATAATATTTTTTATTTCTGTTGGACTCACTGGGTTGAGGTACATTGTATCAAGATTAGGAGTAATTACAGGGCGACCTTTTGGCTCATCATTATGTTTTTTGTTCGAGCCTATTGACACAAAATAGTCATTTAACGAATTGGCTACTGTGTTTGGGTCTTCATAGGTCTTGTTATTTATAACCAATTTTATGTTTTTTAAAGTCTTTATTGTGTTTTTATTAGTTTTTTCTTTTATTATTTGCCACATGGATTTAGACATATTTTTAGAGTTTTTCATCGTTTTTATATATTGATTTCGTTTTGAAATTAGCACAGATTTTTTTAATAATTTTTCATATTTTTTATAATGCTCATTTAGGATAGGATTATTTGTTTGTGATACCAAGATTTTTAAGAGGCGTTTATTTTTGCATGAGATTTTTATACCTTTGGTCAGCCAGTTTCTATTTTTCGTCTTTATTGTGATTGTTTTCTCTGGTATGCATTCGTTTAATATTGTATATAATTTTTTATGAAAGGCGTCGTAATTTTGATTTATAGTATTTTCAGGTGATAATATAGTATCCCAGTCTAAAGTTTTCAATTTGTCTCGAAATGCTTTTAAGTTTTTTGTATTATAAATTCTTTTACACGTACGGTAAGCTCGGGTATTGTTCGTTTTGAGTTGTTTCATAATTATTTGTATACCTTTATGGTCTGAAAGCCCAAACTCTTTGACGTCGATAGTTAAAATAGAGCTGTCAAAATTTGTAAAGATCACATCCAAGCAAGAGAAACTTTTGTCAGTGATTCTTGTAGGCTCATTAATATTTTGTTTGAAATTATAACTTTTGAATAAATTTAACATGGTCCTAGTTTGTTTTGTATTGTTTAAAAAATTTATATTTAAATCACCTCCTAGTATAATATTTCTATTTGAATATTTGATTTTTATAGTGTTAAGGAGTCTTTCAAGTTGCTTATTGAAAATCTCTATTTCTCTACTATTATTTGGCCAATACAATACGATTAACATTACTTTTAAGTTTGGTATAAATATTGCACTTATTTCTATAATGTACTCTATTGACAATCCTGTTATATCCTTACATTCTACAAAGTCTATATCACTTTTCAATAATATACATGTTCCCCCACCTTCACGGGTTGTTCTACAAAATACGCTGGCGACATTATAGCCTTCAACGTGTAGTAATTCTAATTTCGATGCAGTAATCCATGTTTCTGTTAGGCAGAACACAGTCAGTGTACGTTCCTCCGCGAGAGCCTCAAGTAAGTGACTTTTCTGCTTTATGCTTCTTATGTTTTGGAATAAAATTGAGACGTTAATATCGACGAAAGGAATGATTCTTTACTCGTTGGATTTCTGGCGGGGATTGGAATGTAGTTTGGTTTATTTGGCTTGGTCTTATCGTATTTCTATTATTTGAGTACATTGTTTTATTTTTATATTGTAGACGTTTTTCTTTTCTTTCTTGTAGGCTGCTTTTATCTAAGTACTCCGATATCCATAAACCGGTTTTTTTAAACATACCTTTACATGTAAGTAGGTATTTTGCCATTCTCTTGCTCAGTAGTTCTATTTTTATAGGTCTGCGGTAACCATTGTGTCCAATACGGTCTACTTCTTCGATATATCCTGTTATGTCTACTTGTGTGATGTCAAAAAAGACGTTCAGTACTCTGTCATGCAAAATATATTCAGTCTCCTTTTCGGATTCGTTTAGACCATATAGAACTATTATCTTACTGTTCTCTTTGGTATTTGTTAGTTCTGTGTGTTTTAATGATGTTTGCTTTATTTCAGTCACCACAGATGCAGATTCTGGCTGTGGTGTTATAACATCCGTTTTCAGTACTGGATTCTGAACTAGATTGCAGGCATGTTCTTCGTTTGTTGTATTTATTATTTTAGTGGTTTTATTTAATTCTACACGTATTTTTTTATTTTCCGTTTCGAGGTCGTTTATACGATTAGTGTTTTTTTCCACTGTATTACGCAATAATTTCAATTCTGATTCTAATGTTGTATATCTGTTATTTATGATGTTAATTCCCTCTAATACTGTTTTTATTGTTTCCGTAAGCTCCATTTTAAAACTTTCTTGTTTTTGGTTGTGAATGTATATTTCTTTTTTGACTTCACGTATCTCCGCTAGTATCATACCATCCTCTACATCACATACAGTATCTCCTTTGGGTGGTGAACTATCCAGCAATATGGAATTGTCTATTGTTTCCATAATTTTCCGCCTCATGGTTACATTTCCAGCTTGACTATGATTTTGAGTGTTATCAATGATGAAATCGTTTGATACATCTAGGATTTTCACGTCAGATTGAAGTGCACGCACTGGAGTATTTGTATTATCACTCTTTGGCTGCTTTGACTTACATTGTGGGCAGGTCCATGATTTTTTAAATTCCGTATTCTGTGTATTCAGAAATGTCCTTTCTGGTACGTTGACACACTGTATATCAAAGTTATTACTACATTTTGTGCATTTTAAGAATTTTTTATCTGTAATTTCTTTGAAACATGCTGCGCATGGGTTACTACTTTTGTTATTCATATTGAATGTTAATGGATCTATGTATTCTTTCAATGATTGTATGAAATCGTAAAAATATCTTCTCGGCTAAAAATTATTTTACATAGAGGGATCCGCCTAGAATCGAACTCTAGTTCCTCAGACACAACCGTTCGGTCTCTACTAGTCGTCCACCGACACTTTCAGAAATATGCTGAAATTGAGGTAGACTTTATTTGCGAATGTATTAAAATTCCAGTTTATTATATATTTATTATAACAAAATTAATTTAAAGTCACGTTTTCTAGACCCAGAGATTTTTTAGGTACTTCTTAATCCTTTTATATTGTGCCGTGTATGCTCTAGATAAAAAATAAAAACTTTTATAAAAGCACGTTAGCGGCGCTTAGTAGTTCTCAAGTTGTTTTCGAGATGGCGCTTACGGTGCTTTCATTTTATTTCACAATTAAATTATATATTAACGGTAGTAAACCAAAAGTTCTTACTTTCTTATAAAAATATAAATCACAAAAAAAAGTTATACTAATTTTGGTACAGTATTGTTAACTTGAATAAATTCTCCATTATTCGACGTATTATTCCTTGTAATCTCTCTGTATCCAGTTTCAATGCCATCAATAAAAAATCTTCCTCTGTCGTTTGAATCACTATTTGCCTTCATTTTAATTTCATTATTGTTTTTCACTGGTTCTGAAGGTCTTCCCATTGTGTTTGCATGAATGTGTCCCTTATATACGATACTTGCCATTGGAACGTCTGGCTTATTAACTAACCCATATGGTTGTTGATACGCATAAAGGAAAGGAATCCTATAATTTGTCGTATTAATATATTTTGGTTTAGCAAACACCAGTTCTGGTTCATGTGTATGCCCGTCATTTTTATTACTGCTTGAAACTGTAGTCTTGCTACTATCAGTTTGATTCTCTTGATGTCTTAATTTTGTGATACTGTTTGATAATTTAAATAAGAATATTTTGAGCATTTCGGTGTTTTTGTTAATTTTGTTCAAAATTTCCTTTGTCAAATTATCGTTTTTCTCTATAGTCTCTATTATTCTAAAGCGCTCTGGGGATATTGTTGTTCGTGTTGTCGTTGTGGTAACAGAAGTTGTTGTTTCAGGGGTAGTGGGCCGTGTTTCTCGCTGTTTCTGTAATGTCATCAATGCTGACGCAGCCAGTTTATTAACGTCAGAAGACTTCAAATGTACATTTTCAGGAGGATTTGATGGCAACATTATATCTACATAATCATTCGCATCTCCATTGTGTTTGGCCATCATTTTCTCCAAATGAGCCTTCTCTTGTTGCAAATGATTTAATTGTTGTTCTATCCTGTCTTTATGATTTTTTATAATCGATTGTATTTTTTGTTGTTCTCTTTTTAGATGGAACAACTCTGGTACCTCAGATATTCTTTTGGTCGTATTTCTTAATTTGAAAAGGTCTTCAATTTTGGAAATTTCAGACATATTTACTAACGTTGAATACATTAAACCATCTTTATTATAAGTTTTATTTATGGATGTATGGATTTCTTTAAACCCTCCATTAAGATCAGTCACATTTTTATTTGGAATAATTTTAACCGTAAATTTATACTTTGTTTCAGGAGAGTTTGGCGATATAGCGTTAACTATTTCTTCCATTGTCGGATTTCTTTCTGCCGTGGGAATGTAATTTTCAGTAGTAGGGATTATTGGGAAAAAACCATTGTTGTTATCTATGACACGAGATTGATCTTGTTTGGTATTTAAAACAGGCATAGTTCTCAGTTTATCAAATACTTCTGGAATTAAATCATCATATGTATGTAAATTTCCGTCCGTGAATATATGTGGGTATTTAGACATGAGTGGATTTTCCGATGGTATATAAGTAAATGACAAATTCGGTTGACTGTCAATTGAAGGTATAAAATCATAATGCGACTCTTTTTTGTTAACTTGATCTATCAGTCCAAGATCTTCTGGTGTTTCAATTTCCCTAATAGTTGCTCTATCGGCTAACATACCTTCATTAGATAAAACAAATATATGTTCATCAGATTGCTGTCGCTTTTGCACATCGTCTGACGATATTACTTCAATTCTGCCAATGTTTCTTTTATTTCTCTTTTTGTTAATAAAAATACGTTTCGAAGCCTTTTTTTTAGTATTCAAAAATCTATTTACCTTAATTTTTTTGCTCTTAAGATTTGAATAGTTTTTTAGGGCGACTGTACGTTTTTTTCTGTCAAACAAAGCGGCCAGACTGTACATTTCTTTTGGTTTTAAATCTTGATCAAATATAGCATCATTAATAATAAGTGGTAGTATTTTTATTTTAGATTTGTCGATGAAATGTTTAATTTTTATGGATTTGTTATTACTTGTTACATTATTTAACTTATCTTTGTTTATCATTACGATAGACTTCTTCTTATATTTCTTAGTGCGTAAATGCTGAAAATCTAATATAAATCTATTAAAATGAGAATTTTCCTTTTTAACAGAACGACGTATAATTGTATGGCCATCAAGCATATTATGTCGCTCAGCACTATTATCCATATATTCATAATTTTTATCTAGCACGCCCATAATGTAATTTTGTTTATTATATTCTCGTGATGATGCTTGATCGTACTTTCGGTGATATGCTTTAATGAGATTTTCTACTCCAGTAAATAGTTTAATAGCTTCTGAATCAGGTGCTGCATCCGTATACTTGTTGAACCCTACAGAAAATCCTGAACCATCAATGTCTTTTATAATGAACTTCATATTTCCTGTGTTGAAATATTTTGAGTTAGACATTTCCCCGCTGGTATCTGTATTAAGAGGTATTTGAAATCTTTGTGGGATAGCGTTCAAATTCATGAATGTATTGTAATTTGTGTCAACTTCTCCCAGCTTACCGGAGTCCACAGATTTAGAAGCTATTAAAGAAGTGCGCGCTGCATATGGCTGTTTCCAGTTTTCACGGAATTCATCACGAATGTGTACACTTTCTTCGCGGGCCACATATTTTTCTATCGGCTCTATATTCCTATGAATCACTGTCGCGAGAGGTATTGTGTCTTTATGTATCAACATTGTTTGATGTTTAAGATCGAGTGGATTTTGCACTCTTTTTTTTACTTGTACATGCTTAAATTTCTTCGTTTTATTAGTTTCAGTACTTTCTGGGTGTATGGCTCTTTGTATTTTATCGATTATTTGTCTTATTAGTTTTTTCTTTTTTTCGCCTTTCATGCCTTTTCCATCAAAGTGTGATTCAATTTCAATGTATAGTTCATCGTCGTTGTTTTTGGTTGCGTTAGCTTCTTTTGTTTGATTTGTGGTTTCTATGTTATATTTTATCTTTATTTGCCTTTTCATGCGATTTGCTGACAATTTATTTGTGGTTTCGATACTTTTTGTATTAAATGTAGATTGTACGTTGTTGATGTTGTATTTTTTCAAATACTCTTTTATTACTTTAGTCACAAATGACTTTGACATTTCAATATTATCTGGTCTATGTTCCAAACATTCGGGAGCATTCGTTTTGTATGCTTTTAGTACAGGTGCAATATTGTAATTCTGATAAATATCTGTACTTAATCTGGGATCTATTTTAAAATCGTTAACTTGCTCATTGTTAACACCATAATTTTTCACTGGTTTACCATTGTAAATTAGTTCAATAATTCCTTTCACATCTTTGGGACTGCTGAAAATATTACAAAAGTTAAAGTTTATCTGTTACATACAAAATTTAATTCATAAAAATCAAGTAAAAGGTGCTGTTTTTATTTATTTTAATGTTCATTAAATTTAAAGCCACAAAGTTTAACTGAAGGAAAACAAAATACAACGTTTAGAAACTATAGTTAAATAGATTTTCTAGTAAATCCTTGTGGGATTTACTGAAAATATGAGGAACGCAGGCTTTCCGCTTAAACTTCCACCACGGTCGGTCCTGCCGCTTGAACCCATCCGCTTACCTACGTCACCAGATACCACCATATCATTTCGTCTAGCCATTATGTGGGGTTCTGCACTGCGTTTACCGGTCCAAAACCCTTTCGGCGTCAGCGGCCATCGATTCTTCTAGTTATGTGGACTCCTAACCTTAGAACCACAGTAAATCTTTTTCTTTTATACAACGTCGGGAGCCATACAAGCATATGGCCCACCTAATGTAAAATGGTTACCGTAGCCTATTAACGCTTGTAATATATTAAGTATCACTCGCGCGATGCCTCCTCTGCTGCTTACATAGCAACTCCTTAGGAGCTTACTGGTAACCTCACTCACACGTAGGAACACAACAACCCTCTAGGGAGTTGTTATTTGACTGCGGTTTTCTGTTAGGTGGAGACACTTCCCCAAAAGGGCTGCTTTGATGTGCCCTACCTCTCTTAAAACATCCAGACCAAGACAAACAGACATGTTCATACACACAAATGTTTGTCTTATGTGGGGATCGTACCCAGTAGCGTCGAGCACCGAACTCGTCAAAATCTAGTTCTACGATGACTTATTCCTGAATCTATCACGTAGGGAAACTACGAACATCGCTCTATCGCACACTGTGCAACCTCAACCATTGTCTGAGGCCCGTGATTAGAGACTGTCACTGGCAACACACACTGATGGGAGACTTTCGTCTTGAGACATTAACGTATTTTGGACGAGATCTTTCGAAATTATCAGTACGCTGCCCATCCGAGTTGGATTCTTAAATCAGCGTATATATAAAATCATTGTATTCACGTTATTTGCATAGTTTGCAATATACTCGTAACATAATTATACATTCCTTATATCACTATTCTATATTAAATTTGAAAGAGAGACAACCAGAACGAACACGAGGATTACGGTTGATGATGTAGTGTTGGAGCAAGTGGATGAGTTTGTATATCTTGGAAGCGCTGGAAAAGGCATGCTCCGTTGGTTTGGACATGTAGAAAGAATGCAGGGCGAAAGAATGACGAAACAGATATACAATGAAAAAGCGGAAGGATGTAAGAGCCGAGGAAGACCGAGACTAACCTACCATGATCAAATTGATCGTGTTTTATCAGAAGGTGATGTCAGGGGCTCCAGGAACCAAGTTAGAGAAGCGAGTGAAGTATGTAAGGAGCGCGTCTTATGGCGCTCGGTCCTCTCTGCCTACCCCGCAAGGGACCTGGCGTGGAGATATACATACATACATTTTACCGAAAGTTGAAAATATTCAGGGATGAGTAAATCTTGAAAAATCAACTCCACGTACAACGCCTACTTGAGTGAAATCTTTCGGTGTGACGTCAGCGCATTAAGAATTTTATCAAGTTCAAGAATCATAGTCGAAACAGTAATTTGGTTATACTAATTACTCTCCCATTAAAATCAACAGCATTTCATTACTGTTGTTTTATCGAATTAACTGTTATTCAAATGCAGTTACGTTCTGCTTGATCACCTAAACAATTTATTTATTAAGGTTTGCCAACAGGTTTATAACGTGTATATTATAAACCTGTTGGCAAACCTTAATAAATAAATTGTATGTATGTTATACAAAAAGCAATGAATGTATAATAGAACTTATAGGATATACTCGTAGACCCAATTACAGGCAAATACAGCATGCATAATGAGCAGATGTTAACAAATTATCTAGCGATGACGGACGGAACAAAATGACTGCCCACCCACTGCAACACTTCGATCAGACTAAGAACGTTAAGTTTAAATCGAAATCAATTGTGCTCAATTTAGGCTTGGGTTAAAAAATATCGATATTTTGTGAAAAAATAATCGTCGACTTTGTATCAAATTTGGTATGTTTTTAAGAGTTCTGTACATACGACACATGTATGCAACAGCAGACAATACTTAATAAGTATTACCATTTCCTTCTGGAAAAAAAACGATATATCAAACTATCGATATTTTTTATTGTACGTACATCGACATTATTTAAAATACGAATTCGATGTATAACGATATATATTTTTGATTTGCCCATCCCTAACTCAATTACGGCCCTTTTTAAGCTACTTATAGAGGTCGTGAAAATATCTATTTGACATTTGGAAAACATCGCGTTATGCTCGCGACAAATTCTTGGGAGCATGCTGTACATGCCTATGTTGGTTCTACTCGTATAAAGTCTCACAGCCAAGGGCTTATAATTAACTATTCTAACGCTAGATCTAGGAACTACAATACTACAATATTCATAGTATATCTGATTTTATCGGTTTATTACACTAGTTACAAACCTGGTGTGAGCATGTACCACAAAATTCTTGTTTTTTGTTTGTGTACAAAGTCGTGAGGCATACAAGCATACGATCCACCTGATGTAAAGCGGTTGTCGTAACCTATGAACGCTGGTAATACATTGAGCTAACACAGCAACTCTTTGGGAGCTTACTGGTGACCTCACTCACACGCAGGAACACAACAACCCTCCGGGGAGTTGTTGTTTGGCTTCGGTTTTGTGTGAGGTGGAGGTACTTCCTCAGTCGGGCTGCTTTGATGCGCCCTACGTTTTCGGATTTGTAATCACTTGTAATATTTTTTTTATCACTTGCTCGGAGAGGAAGGTAATCATCGTGAGAAAACCCACGCGTCTAAGAAACTAAATTTTGAAAGACATGTAACCTAAGATATATTATTAAGATAATTTATTTTCAAAAAAAAGGTACAAAAGATGTTACATAATTACAAATCCAACTTATTCTACCCTCGTGAGGCTAAAAAAGGTATGATTGTCTCCGTGGGTTGTAAAGACCTGACTGCAGTTGCTCCATGTCAAAATCTTCGCTAAATCCTTCGCCTTAGGCAGCGAACCCCGCCAATACTAATGGATTCACCGCCGAACAAGTGATAATTACAAATATGTGCACAAAACCGAAAACACAGTCTTCGTTTTAGAATATACTTTATAAAGTCATTCTCTCTTTTACTTACGTTTGATTCACATTGTCATTCTGGGACTTTACGTCAACAATATTTTTAATTAGAACTTTTGGCTCTGAAAATGTCAAAAAGGGATTAATATGACATAATGGAATGTAAGCTTTTTTTAGAGCGCGGAACGAGCGATAGATAGGCACGATCGGCCTAAGCGATCGGCTTGTGACGCATTTATCTCTCTTCCACTCTATCGGCCGATGGATCCGAGTAGAAGAGAGCCAGCGGCAGCACACAACCTACACGTGAACTGTTTTGTCAACTGTTGAATGTTTTCTTATGACGTTATCACATAAAATTATCGTCCGTAAACCGACTTTACAGACAACCAATTTTGTTTATAAGTGCTTTAAAACTAACATCAGGCTAAGCTAACATTTTAAAAAGCTAACATACCTGCCTACACCATACGGGCGCGGGTGCGGGCGCGAGCATACATATATGCACATGCCGATGAATGAAAAAAAAACACATGCTTAAGAAAATATTATAGTTTATTTGAGGACGATTTTTAAGCGTTGTACAAACCCTGGTGGGTTGTACCGAGTGTAACATCTACAGCGCATGAGGATGCCTCGTGGAGGTGCGAAACACGTGTCGAAGAGGCGCACAGGGCAGCAAAGGTAGCATGTGCTTCTTCTATAAATTCTTACGTGCATACATAACGTACTATTTTACATTTGCAGAGAGAATCGAGTATAATAAGACGCGGTCCTTACACACTTCACTTCCTTCTCTAACATTTATAGCTCTTCTCATGCACGCTCGCCGGTTCGTAGGGCTCCTGACATCGCCTTCTGATAAAACACGACCGATTTGGTCATGGTAGATTAGTCTCGTTCTTCCTCGGCTCCTACATCATTCTACTTTTTTACATTCTTCTCAAAGATTTATGAATTTCTAGCTATCAAAAAGAATTTATCTATTTAAGAGGGGGCATAAAGCTAAGTGGCGCCCTCATTTTGTTTTTATTAACAACGCTGAATTTAAGACCAATTCCAAAAAACGCTCAATACTGGCACAGAAGAACCAAGTTATATTTTTTTGAAACATATATTGTATAAGTAAAAGTAACCAAAATTTTAATTATTGCTTATAATTATTGCTTATTGTGGCCACTTATAGCGATAATCAAAATTATGACTAATTGTACATAAATAATAATTACAGGATATGTCTCAAAAAACATAAATATGTTTTTACAGTGCCAGTATTAAGCGTTTTTTGGAATTGGTCTTAAATTCAGCGTTGTTAATAAAGGCAAAATGAGGGCGCCACTTAGCTTTATGCCCTCTCTTCCCTTCGAAACCCGTGTGGTCATATATGACCGCGAAATGTATGGGAAAAGGTACATAACGGGTTCTGAAGGCTTACGTCTATCTGGCACTTTCAAATTTGTGAATTTTCGACTTATCTTTATTGTAATCGTCCCGTTTTATGTACGAGATATTGGTTTTCTTATAAACATGTACATGTTCATTTGGCCAACGATACTTTGTAACAAGATATTTTGTATCGCCAAATGAACCAGTCTGGTCTGGTCTTCATTAATCGTATCAATGGATCTCTTATCTTCGAGAATGTCATTATTTTCATCGTTCTTCTTATTAACTAAATGATTTAGATCTTTGTTGTTATCCACATTGTGATCAATGATTTTATCCAAAGCTATATTAGATTTGGAGATATTTTCTTTTGAAGTTTTCCCTTTTTCTGTACCTTTCACAGGCTCTACTGCATCCAGCTCTTCTAAGAAGGTTTCTAAATGATTAGTCAGTATGCCTTTGATGATTGGACTATTGATAAAGAATAAGGAATTTGGTTTTTCAGAAAAACTAAATTTTTTATATCGAATCATCATCGTCAAAGACAATACGAATCTTGGAAGCGAATATTCCTTTAAATAGACATATTGTGGGCAGATAGCAATAAAAGATCCTTTTCGCGCTCAAATCGGAGCAAGTTGACCATAGCTGAGTGTTAACATACATGCGTTTGTTTTTGTATGTTTGTAAGGTTACTTAACCGTGTAAAAATCTCATAGCTCGCGATTGTCAGTCAATCATACTATTATCATTAGAGCCAAAAGGTATTCATAATACCCACTACCTGTTAACTAATGAAGCTTTTCATACCACCAACATGACATGCAAGCGTATGACTTGCCTGATGGATACTATTTTGCATTTATACATTGCCCTATAAAACATAGATCATCATGTAACTACAAATGTATATCTAGAAAGTCTTACAGGATCAGAACAGAGCAAAGCAGTACTTCAGCCCGGAATGAAGACTTACATTATATAAATCATGGAGCACATGGAGTACTGTAGTCACCTTTTGGGCGGGCGCACCTGGATACCAGCTCGGTTCAGAGACGAGCATTGAGGATCATCGACGATCCTAAGCTTACAAACGGTACTGAGCCCTTAAATTTAAGACGAGATTTTGCCACACTTTATGAGTTACCGTTTGTACAACGGGTTGTGTGGAAGAATTGTTCGATATGATGCCGACTGCTTTTTTTTAGTTCACCCTTACACACTGGAACCGCAATGATTGCGTACAGTGCGGTTCCAGCGAAGTTTACTTCCGAGGACTCTCAAGTGGAATGAACTGCCAGCCGAGATTTTCCCAAGGGACTACAGCATGTAGTTCTTCAAGATAGGTGTGAAGAGGTTTTTACAGGGTCGGCAACGCATGACTGACCCCTCTGGTGTTGCAAATGTCTATAGGCTACGGTAACTTCTTGCCATCAGGCAGGCCGTACGCTTGATTTCCACCTTAGGGGTATAAGAAAAATAGTGAAATTTAATCATCTGCACGCACCTGGTGCGTTCTGCTTTGGTGAGAGATTTTTTTTTATATTACGTCGTGAGGCATACAAGAATACAACCCACCTGATGTAAAGCGGTTACCGTAGCCTATGAACGCTTGTAATACGTTAAGTATCACTCGCGCGATGCCACCTCTACTGCTAACACAACGACTCTATAGGAGCTTACTGAACTCACTCACACGCAGTAACACAACAACCCTCTAGGTAGTTGTTATTTGGCTGCGGAATGGAGGTGGAGGTACCCTAGACAGGCTTTGATGCACCCTACCTTTCTTAAAAACAGACCAGACCAAGACAAACAAGTATGTTCATGCACACAAATATTTGCCCCGTGTAGAAATCGAAACCACGAGTGTTAGTGTCAAAGTAACGTATCAGCGCGTTTCACCACTGCGCCACCTAGCTCGTCAAATATCGCTGGTAGCTTCGTTGTTGCGCTAATATCGATAATAAATTATTTATGATTTGGTAAATATCTTAACAGCTTACCCAAAGATCTTTTCGATCTGTATAACTCATCTTGGTCGTCGTAATTGTCTTCTTCCCTATACATCATATCAGATTTAGGATCTCTTGATGGATTGATAAACATTTTGTGAGTTGTTTCGATAAATGGCATTTTAACTAAAATAAGAATTATGATTAAAAATATTCGAAATTATGCTAATTTCACAATTTCAACCGAAGGAAGTGCACTGCTGAACATAGGCCTCCCCCTTAGACTTCCACAGCGGTAGGTCCTGAGCCGCTTGCATCCATCGGCTCCCTGCGATCTTGACAAGATCGTCTGTCCACCGTGGGGAGAATTTGTTTTTAAACTAAAAAAGTGAAAATCTTTCGAACATCAATGGTGCCCGCGCGTGCTTCGGGATGTATGCTCACGTGCGCATTCAGAACCACGTGCTTGCCAACAAAAATGGAAATAGATTTTACTCGCCCAAAGCAGAATCTGTGTAAGTGTTAATAAAGAGTTCCTTTTCCTTTGTGCTGACATACATATCATCACTATTGCGGTAGGCAGAGACTATGGAACGCCAGGTGCATCGATCCAAACATACCTCTCTCGCTTCTTCCATACACATCAACCTCTTCATGCATACTCTTCGGTTTTAAGTTCTTTTCATATGACCCTTATTCAGGACATCACCAATTTGATCTATATGTGTGCGTCTAGGGCGGCCCCTACCGATATACCTATTCACTCTTGCCCGATATACTTCTTTCGTAACTCTTTTGTCATTAATTCTTTCTAGATGAGATAAAAAATATTTGTTTGCCTTTAGATTAGACCCTCGCGGGCACTTACATTCTCAATATTGTATCTTGTTAATTTTTCATAGATTTGATTTCTCTTCCCTAATCTACCAGCATTTCACCATTGACTTTGATTGATCATTGGCGAAGAAGAATTGCCAAAATAAACTTGCCAATATAGGTCTCTTTTCAAATCGTCAATTTATATTACAATAAATTTATGACAATGTACGAGTATAATGGTGGTAACTTATCAAGTTCCACAGTTAAAAATATATTACATAGATACATAGACAGACATCTCTGTCAGCCAGATATTCATCAATTCTGTACTTTCATGTAATATTATTTCTTATTCAGTTCTTACATATAATATTTTTGATGTGCCTTTTGAACATATAGTCAGGCAAGAACAGAACTGTTTCTGATAATATTATAGAATCGGATACAATTTAAAACAAAAGATCTACTCGTCTTAGCAAGCCGGTGTACTGGCATACGCAATCTATTCCTACTTCTAAGATTTTCACTACATTTTGAAAACGAATTTACATTTTTACGAGCATACATTATGTTCTCATAAATGTACTGAGAAGTAACCGTGCAGATATTTATTTCTTTGAATAGTTCTCTAAGCGAGTCCCTGGAGCCCATGTTATAAATAGACCGGATGGCTCTCTTTTGTCTTAAATGGGCAGCTGTACAACAGTGGCCAAAGCGAATACGATAAATTGTTGTTGTGATCCATTTGGATACAATAAATCTACAGATCCAAGGTTTAGATAGAATCGTAGGTTGAATTGCAAAGTAACGACTCCCAGTCACCTTTGAACTCGACTTCCATACATTCGCCCAGGATTTTATAAGATTTCTTTTGGTGACTAAAAGTAAATCCGTACAGTAGTTTTGGAATGGAACTTTGTCACCACATATTACAGCCTGCTTTGCCAAGGAATCTGCTTTTTCATTTCCTGTTATGCTATAGTGGCTGGGGATCCAAACTATAATTACCTCCAAGTGACGTTGAGAGGACAAAAGAGTCAGTTTTTTGATATCAAATATTAAATTAGAATGCTTTAATTTAAAAGGGTTCGATTCCAAGGAATGCAAAGCACTAAGAGAATCGGTAAATATTATGGTTTTCTTTAATTTGCACAAGATATTTTACAGCTTCTAGGATACCTCTACATTCCCCAGTAAACACAGATGAACTGGAGGAATTTGAAATTTTGGACTACGAGTATATTATAATTTGAGTGAAAGCTACCGATTCCAGTTGATCCTAATTTATCCGTTTTGGATGCGTCAACATAAATGGAGTGCCAGCCAGACTAGTTCTGTTAAAAAATACGGTTAAATTGCACGGCAGCGAAATGCTGCCTATGCCTACACGCAACAACAAAATTACGAATTATTACGAAAAAAATTTTGATTTGATTTAAACATGACCATTCCACATAGTTCTCGTATCGTGCTATTTCTTACTCTATCAATCATTCTAACTCCATATATACTCCTCAGCACTCTCATTTCTACGGCATTCGCCCTAATTTCTTGCTTCTTCTGCCATTCATGTGTTTTTAGTTTTCACTTCTGTCGGTAGTTATGGGAACTGCATATTATTGGTATTAAAAGTACGTCAAATATACAATTAACATTAGCATTTCGATGACGCGTTCATTCATAAGCATGTTGGTAACGTGGACCCATAAGAATTTCCCCTATCAATAATCGTTGAACACGCCCAAAGAAGTTATCACTTTAACCAAAAAGCCTTTGCTCTCGGTGAAGTTGGAAGAGATCCTCTTACCTTTGTCGTTCCTTGACAATAATCCATCGATGTCAACGAAAACATTCGTCAAGATTACAGTAAAAATGAATGCGATACCTAAAAGTGTGAGACAAAAAACCCGATAAAATATGATGTCGTAATCGCATCGCGCCATTGAATTTATTTTATATTATTTTATTTGTAACTTTTATTTTATTTTAATTGTCAATGTAACACTTTTATTTGTCAATCCAACAATTTCATTTGTGGCATTTCTTTTATTTTAATTATCAATCTAAAGCTTTTTGTAACTTTTATTTTATCAAGCAAAGTAAAGTCAATCTAATAATTGTATGTTTCACTTATTGTCAATTGTCTAACTATGATTGTATACACTTGCGTACTAACTCAGCACTGGAAACTGAATTAGTGTTTACAGAAATTTTGCGAGCATCTTTTTTTTACGATGTTTGAAAACGTTGCTACAGCCTTTTTATTGGGAACCCTTATCTTAACATAAACGAAATCCATTTTCTCAGCTTGTTTGAGTTTTTCACGAAGGTCTTTGTATAGTTGTCGATTTGTTTACCTTAACCCAGAGTTTGTATGTTTGTTGTCTGTCTGATTGTCCATCTTTTTTTTGTACAACGACGGGAGGCATACAAGCTTGCGGTCCACCTGATGTAAAACGATTACCGTAACCTATAATCGCTTGCAATACATTAAGTATCACTACTCCTCTGCTGCAAGCACAGAAACTCTTTAGGAGCTTACTGGTGACCTGACTCACACGCAGGAACACAACATCCCTCTAGGGAGTTGTTATTTGGCTGCGGTTTTCTGTGAGGTGGGGGTACCTCTCCAGATGGGCTGCTTTGATGCGTCCTACATCTCTTAAAAACACCCAGACCAAGACAAACAGAGATGTTCATGCACACAAATGTATGTTCTGTGTGGGAATCAAACCCACGAGAGTTAGTGTCAAAGAAGCAAACTGCGCGTTTCACCACTACGCCACCAAGCTCGTCATATCATATCAAATGTGTGTCTATCTGTGTGTTTGTCTATAACTGCAATATAACTAGTCTGGCCATAAATACTGTTACATAGGAAGTTTTCTTTTTACAACTCTTTAATTATTTTGAATTTGGAACGTTTTTATTATATTAAAAACTTCTTTCGATTTCCCGTCGGTTTACACATTTCATATCAAATTACAATATGGAATGAGGTGTTAAAGAAAATAGGATTGCAGACATTGCCTTCCACAATGTGGGTATGGAGCCGTCGGTCATATTCAAGACACTTCAAAAGCTTAGTATCAGCCGTATGCTCGTACCTCGTCCTATCGACAGATATATCAACACTTCGTCTGTTGAACACCATGAAAGAAGGGGGTAACCGCGTGCTGTTAGAAGTATAAAGGCTGTTCATGCTGTTAAAGCTAGAAATTGCCTAAACCTCATTAGGTAACAAAAATCTTATCGCGAGAAATGAACATTCCCGCTAGGACTCTGTCGCGTTTAATAAAACAAGACCTGAAGCTTATCATCGATATATCGACGAGCTCGGTGGCGCAGTGGTGAAACGCGTTGTTACACTACTTTGACACCAACGCTCGTGGGTTCGATTCCCACACAGTACAAACATTTGTGTGCATGAACATGTCTGTTTGGCTTGGTGTGGGTATTTTCTATGTATGATAAGTATGTATTTACAAAAAAAAAATGTATTTACGTATGTTTATCAGTTGTCTAGTACCCATAACACAAGCTTCGCTTACTTTAGGGCTAGGTGGCGCTGTGTAATTTGTCCGACAATATTTATTTATTTATTATACGGGACATGCCTTAAATCAATCCCTACAAAGACACAGAAGAATCCTCTTTACTGATGAAATTTTTCACGATTGAAGAGCATTGCAACAAGCAAAATGACAAAGTGTACGCACTTAGCTCTAAAAAGCCGCCCAAATGGTCGGAAAGGTACAACGTGGTCATCATCCTGCGTCTGTAATGGTTTGGTGGGGGTGTCTTATCAAGGAGTCACAAAGCTTCATTTTTATGAAAAAGGAGTGAAGACTGCAGCCAAAGTGTATCATGACATGACACTGTCTTGGATCGTGTTGTGAAACCTCTCAGCAATACACTTTTTTTTAAATGTACCGTGGACTTTCCAGCAGGACTTTGACCAGGTGATCACAAGGCGCGAACTACCCAAGTCTGATTTGAAACCAAAGTTCCGGATTTTATACCAGACCAGCTGAAGACTGGTCCTCGTCCAGCCCACATCTGAACCCCTTAGACTACAAATTATAGTCTGTTTTAGAGGACATGGCTTGCTCGAAACGTGCTCGAAAGTGGCTAAATTTCTAATGGAAACAGTTCGTAAATCCATATATTCGTGGCCAGACAGATTAAAGGCCTGTATCAAAGCAACGATAGCCATTTTGAATAAAATCATTTTTTTATTTATTGAGGCAGAGACTTCCATAAATATGTACATACTGACATATTTATGGAATGAGAGAATTGAGATTACATTACTTCATAAAAAAATAAATGCATATTCATTTGTAACAGAACTTATGGCCTGACTACATAAGTATATATTAATTGGTTAAGTAATTGTGGTGATTGGTTAACTTGTTTATTTTTTTACTGAGAGAAGCGCTCTGAAGATTGGGAGTGGGAAGGAATGGGGAAATTTTTGTTGTGTTGGCATTAAACTCAACCAGGTTATTGGAACCCCATTTACTACTGAGATCCAAAACCCGATTCAGTCCAACGATAAGACTCTCACGTTTCACATCGATTTCGGTCCGACCAGCACCAGGCCGAACGAAATATCGCCCACGACCGTACTGTCATCTTTACCCGTTCTCAGTGGTCCCCTATTGTACCTTTTCAATCTCTGTCTGGCCCAATCGAGATATCCTGACTGCTGGAAACTGTCTAGAGTGACACCAGTTCCTAAGGGAGAACCTGGTACAGATGTCTCGTCCTATAGACCGATTACCGTCCTCTCTGTATTTGCTAAGATCTTCGAGGCAATTCGCAGCCTTCATATTAGCCGGCAAATTGATAGTTCCCTCCATAACAGTCAACATGGTATTCATAGGACTCGCTCTGCAGCTACAAATCTGACTACTTTAGTAGACTATGTGTCAACTGAAATGGTTGCAGGTTGACGCGGCGTACTTTGATTTTAGGAAGGCATTTAACCTTGATGACATCTTGCTGGAAAAAATGGCTATAATGGGATTTATGCCTAATCTACTTAAATTTTTCGCAAGCTATCTTGACAATCGTCGTCAATTTGTGCGTGTAGACAGGTATGGTTCACAGAACTATTACACTTGGTTCGGTGTAAGTCAGGGGAGTACCTTGGGTCCTACACTCTTCCTGGTTATGATTAATGACCTACCAGTAACTGTACGAGCTGCTGAGTGCCTCTTATTTGCTGACGATCTCAAGTTATTCCTTGGAGTTGGTAATGATAACAATGCTGAAGCTTTGCAAGCGGATATTAATTCCGTGTTTGACTGGAGCGAAACCAACCGTCTTCCTTTTAATATTGACAAGGGCAAATGCATCAGTTTCTCACGTAAACGTTGACCAAAACAGACAACCTATAGCTGATTTGTCGCCTCAATAAATAAAGTTAATGATATTCTTGACCTCGGAGTAATGTTGGATAATAAACTTGACTTCCATAAACATGTAACAGCCACATGTAGAAAAGCCAGCAGAACTTCAGGATTTATTATAAGAACAGTTTCCGAATTTGATAATACGACCGTAGCAAAGGTATAATATATATACAATGCTTATGTTCGTATTAAACTGGAATATGGAGCTATATCTGGTGGAAGTATAGCTTTATGTTGGAGAAAGTACAGCGTATGCTCGCTGACTTTACAAAAAGACTTATGGATATTAACCCTTACCTGTATCCCTCGCTTTTTGTTTCTAGCATGGTTGAGACTGAAACGCTACCGCCTCTCAAGGTGGTTGCTGCATTACAAGGTTGATAGCCCTCAAATACTTGAGAAACTATGTCTTTTAGTGCCCACTCGTATACCTCAAGATGTTTCGGGAGCAGTAGCACCGCGTAGACGGCCGCGCTTGCTATAGCGGTCTCACACCCGTACTAAACACGCTTCCCAGGCACCCACCGCCCGTGCATTTCAGCTAATCGGAGACATGCTCACTCAATTCGATATTTTCGATCTCTTTGCAGACAGTGAATTACGTTACTTTACGCATTTACGATATGTAAGCATTCATTAAGGTTAGGTATTGATCTCGCATTTATTTCTATTTAAAGCATGTATTTTTGCTTAATTTAATTCAATTAAACATATTATTAATCAAGGCCATAGTATTTAATATAATTTATATATATATATATATTTGCCATTGTATAATTTGAATAGGTATATAAGTAACTCAAATTGTAGTAGTACTATAATTACGACTATGTAAGTTGTAAGTCCCATTGGGTATCTATGTAACCTGTAATGACTATAGTATCTAAATAAATAAATCTACATAGCAATGAATACTACCGAGTAATAGCATGTCATTGTTATGAAGAAGAAATAGGGTGGGCGACAGAACGGATAGTGAAGCGCGATATGAAAGGGCAGCCTCTCAAGGTGATTAGACTTTAATGGGGCCCCTTTTTTATACCCCGGGCAGCCAGCGGAATAACTGTTTCAACGGCTCTCCCTGGCCGACGGGTCAGCTCAGTCCTTCTGACAATGGATAGATAGAATCCACCACTGTTCCCGCAATATCGCGTCAACAATCCCCCGAGCACTGGTTATACACCAGCTGATTCGGAAACGCGACGTACTCATAGGGACGCCACTTCGCGGGGTTTTCGCCGTGTGTACGGTGGTAGCCAACCCGGCGAGTATTTACTCTACCACCGGCTGAGAAGCTGGAACCTCAGGAAATCCTTTAGTTGCCTCTTTCGACACCCACCAGAGGGAGACTTTGTAACATCCTCGTAGTGTTGCGAGAGTCAATAGGCTGCAGTGACCGGTTACTATCTAATCCCAAACCCACGGGAAGAGAGGGAGCGGTGATTTTTAGTATTCTTTCTCCGTCACCGCACGGATAAAACGCAGTTGTAGTAGTTTTAACAGCATACCATTTAATGTCGACCTGTTTTCTGCCAGCATTCCTTCGCTAAGACGACAATTAGCTAATGTTCATTTTGAGATACTCTGAATTTGTTAATAATTATCTAATATTTTATGAAAGTTGTATACTTCAACCAAATTCTTTTATATCATATTTGGTAGAGAGATTGTTTTTCGAAAATTAATAAATAAATAGTTATCTTTCTTAAGAAAATGCAAATTTATACAAAACACATATAAAACAATGCGAAACCTGACCGGCAACATTTTTTTTTAATTTTTCAGCATTTTTGTCTGATAAGCGAAAGGATAAGGGTTAGACTTAAATTAAAAAAAAAAAAACATTTTATTATATTACAATATGTATTTC
This sequence comes from Pyralis farinalis, assembly GCA_947507595.1. NCBI lineage: Eukaryota > Metazoa > Arthropoda > Insecta > Lepidoptera > Pyralidae > Pyralis > Pyralis farinalis. Next base: position 10,221,623 of record OX382263.1, read on the forward strand.
ATACACTGCTAATTATTATGCGCCAACAAAATCGAAGTAATTTTGTTCAAGTATAATTATTTGTCGCCTTAATTAACTCCTATTTCGTAAATATACAAACATGTTAATGTCATTAACAAAACAAATATATAAAGACAATCATTAGATTAGGTACAAGTATCATTTTACTTATTATAAATTATTACAGATACACTTAGTCAGTATGCTTTATATAAAAATAAAAAATGCTGATTAATCTTAAATGTGGTTAAAGTTAGTTAAGAATTAGATAGTGTGATTTGTAGTACTTGCATGCAGTAAGCTTAACTGCTAGCATGTTAGTATTAATTTTGCCTTCCGATATTTTTGTTAAAAGCTTTTCCGAAAGCCATAATAAAGGTATCACCACAGTGTAATAATTTAATTTCATATTTCAAGCAGCGAATTGGTTTTCATAGTACAGGATACGATAGATGTTCTATCCAATCCAACGAACCTTGCCAAAAATTATGTGATTGAGTCAATAAAATAATATTAAATCTAAATATTCCATGTACTAAATAATAATGCGAAGATTGTCTTTGAATATATCATTTATATTATTATACTTATAATTTAATATATAAATAATATGTAATTTACTGTTAATGCGATGAACATAAAATATTAGATTTATTATTGTTTTCTTGCATGAATACCTTTTCTTGGATTTTGACAGCACTTAAAATTAATAGATTCTAGTTCTTTGAAATTGGAAGTACATAAATCACACTACATCTAGTTATATAACTCATCTTAGCTGACAGTAATAACTGTGGGGTATATAGATGGAAATGCCAAAAATCATTCCAGTAGTAAACTTGAGCCAAAGTGGTTAAGAGATGAACAATTATTACATTGACTATGACTCAAACTGGAGGACTATTTTTACCTTCCTTTTATTTAATCAATTCAATTTATTCTTTTATCTACGAAAAGATTGCTCGACTGAATAATAAATCTAAATCAGCGTAACGTGTTTAAATCAATTACTTGTAAGTATAATAATTCAAATAAATATCCACAGGTTCCTAAAACTTCCTAATGGTTCATCACACTGCGCAGTGAAATGAAAATTATCCTGCTCTTAGCAATCTAATAAAAGCGTACGTATAACATTATATTTATATGTGTTTCTTATAACTGAGACGTTATCGGGAAAACAGAAACTATAGGAACGACAGAGTAAATCAGTATAGCTTAGGAACCTTTTAAGAGGTACGTTTTACGTAATTAATTATGCCGGAATATTTTTCCTATTCTTAGCGTAATTTGTAACCCGAATCATTTTATCGCATCGAAGAAAAGGGATAGTTAATCTAAATTAATATTTCTACAGATATTTCTGAAATTATTTCCACAATAGAGACCCAATGGCTCCTAAAAGAACTTCGCGATATCTCCGAAGCTTTTAACTCTCCCTCTCATTTTTAGAAAACTGCTAGTACCTTTTATATATCAACGTAATGAATTAAAATACTCTATTGCTTTAAAATACACATGACAGTTCATTGCATACATCACCGTACCTATGTATCACATATATACATGACAGATGTACATAATTTCGTTTTTAGTAATGAAGGGAATACAGATATTATTTTTGTGATAAGATTACTTAGTCTGTCATTTTGATACAAATATCTTATATTATAAAATTATAATTTGTCCTGTAATGTAAAGTATTCAGCTTGAGGAGTTGTAAAGTAGTTCATTAGCAAAATCCGAGCATTATATTATGCAAAAATGTTTTATTTATTTCAAATATTTTTTTATGTTTTAAATGAATATATTACTTATTGTGATAAACTTATGGAGACAATCGTGAGTTTTATACAAGTATCTTATATTATAAAATTCTAAATATAAAATATAATAGAGTAACTATTTATCACTTTATTTGGTTTGGTTTGTAGAAGTTACTCGGTCTAGTTTCAATTAAAATAAATATAGAAATGTGCATTTTTTACCCACAGCCCATTTACTTTTCAAATTAAAATTTGACCTAATAATTCACCACCGTTGGATCTTTGCCAAATATCTTATTTAGGTACCTCATCTTTATGAATTTGAATATGAATTTTCGATCACTGTCTCGTCTGACCAGCTAACATTTTCTATAATTATAAGACATAGTAAAGTATCAGGGAATGCATGTTGTCACGGACCGGGTGGTCCAAAAAAAAAATCTAATGCCATACCTTCAAAAATGATTAGAAAGGTGGGCTATTCTCAGTAGTTTATGAATTATCACTTTATGTTTGAAATGTTGATATTGTCCAGTCACTTTGTACAGCTAAGAACAGACCACTATTGACACCTGAAGTACGATTGTAACTATTACACGCCTTTTTTGAACATTGGAAAAAAACCTCACAGTGAGTTCATTCAGCAGCCTAAGAGTTCGGAAAAAACTTCTCTGTAATCGTACAGTTCTAGTGTGTGAGAATGAAGTCTCCGCCCAAGGCGAACAGCGTAGTTGTTATCACCGTATTGAACAACTCCTCGAAACACCAACCACTGTAATTTCGGTAGAGCATACAAAGGGAGGCAAAGTCCCTCATTGAATTTAACTCACAATGACTGTGTATTACGTGCCTCATCGGTACGAAGCTTTACTTTCTGATTTCTGTTTTAATGTATTTTTCTTTTGGTACAGTAAAGTGTGTTTGTGTTATACTCGTATTTAACAAGAGCGCTGTAATTTGGCAAGAAAGTCTTAATGCAGAAACAAGGTGTGATCATTGCATCAGTGTATTAATTTTGTTTTTTTCCGTGGCTTTGTTTCTATTTTTTTAAAATAAAATGGGAACTGTGTCACCAATAACATATTATTGGTGACACAGTTCCCATTTTATTTTTCCATCTTACCAACGACGTATAAAAAATCTACCGGTAGCTTTGTGAATAATATTTATGAAGAGAATGTTATCTCCCTATCATTTTTTCTTTTGGACATCTTATTCCAGTACACCCTGTATATTCTAGTTCTAATATTAGTATTATCACCCGTGAAACTTCCTGCGTATGTTTTCATTAATTCTGTAAAAAAAAATGTTATTTGAAATTGATTTTTCATTCATTCATTCAGGTTTAAATATATTCAAATATTTATTAACTAGCTCGGTGGAGAAGTTTTTAGCAATGCCACTTTAACGCCAATGATCGTGGGTTCGATTCCCACACAGGACGAAGATTTGTGTGCTTGATATGTCTGTTTGTCTTGGTCTGGATGAAGACTGGGGAAATGCGTCCACCTCACAGAAAACCGCCAAATAACCACTCCCTGGAGGGTTGTTATGTTCCTGCGTGTGATAGAAGCTACAAGTAAGTTCCTAAGAAGTAGCTGTGTTAGCAACAAGTGTGGCAACGTGCGAGCGATACTTCATATATTGCTAGCGTTCATATGCTACGGTAACAGCTTTACATCCAGTGAGCCGTATACTTGACTATTTTTTTTTATATACAACGTCGGGCACTGTATAGAAAAATGTAATAAAAGAGTTACATAACTCGAATCTTTATACACCTCACTCACTTTTTTACTACTATCAAGCTCCTAAGAAGTTGCTGTGTTATCAGCAGCTTTACATCAGGTGGACAGTATGCTTATCTGCCTTCCGAAGTTGTATAAAAAAAAAATCTCCCCTGCATAAAAAATCGTTCAACATCTAAAGAAGTTCTTCACTTCAAATATCTACCTCTTCACTGAAGCTCGTCTCCTCGCGTGGAGATCGAAGGTCAGGGGGTCCACGTCGATTCGAGAATTGCTCTCCAAACCCAGCATCATGTCGGATATCCCTCCGTCACTGCTCTCTAACAAAATAAAAAGAATTAAGCTGGAAATCTAATAGGACTAAGTTCCATTTCAATAAATAAGAATCGCAGCGTTGCGCGTGAACCGACTGGTGGCCGAGGGAATGTTATAAAAAAACTAGTGTGCAGTTTACATGCGATAGATGTGAAAACTTCAAAAACGTAATCTTTAATATAATGTGACGTATGAAATCGCTTTTCAGGAACACCGTTCCTATATGAAATCTACATGTTTGTCTCTGTGTGTCTTTCCCTTTTTTCGAATATTCAAATTTTGACTTCAGATTCGGATTCAGCATAAAAACGTAGAATAGGAATGTTAAGGAACACCGTTCCTATCTCTTAAGGAACATGGTCAATATGGCCGTCAAATTTAAAAAAAAAATTGAATTGTTGTATAATTGACGAGCCAGGTGTTCCTCTGGCAATGCAAGCTTGCGCATTCTCAACTGGTTCTACTTCCTTTCGTTTTCCTCGGCTTCTAAGGATCGTATCATGATATTGAATGGATTATAACCTTCCCCAAGAATTGGGCTATGAAATGCAATATATATATACATATATATAAATATGATGTTAGTGAATACATATGCATCGCTCTAATAGAGCACGCAGCTAAAGCGACGTCAACTGCAGCCTGTCTATAAATGGATTCATCTATTCTATATCAAGCTTCTCTGTGTTAGGAAGGCACGTTAAGCCGTCGGTTCGATTGAAGACATTCCTCAAGCTGAGTCAGAGGTTTCCGGGCGGCTTAAAAACACTAGCCTCCGCCAATCTACATTTGAATAGCGCGGCGAAGTACTCGTATATATAACCTGGTCTGGTCATAAATACTGTTACATAGAAACTTTTCTTTTTTCAACTCTATAATTATTTTGAATTTGGAACGCGTTTATTATGTTAAAAACTTCTATCGATTTCCCTCCGTTTTACATATTTTTTTCAAATTACAATATGAAATGGGGTGTTAAAGAAAATAGGATTGCAGTGATAGCCTTGCAAAAAGTGGGTATGGAACAGTTGGTCATATCAAGATACTTCAAAAGCTTGGTATCAGCCGTATGTATGTATCGTACTATCGACAGGTATACCAACACTACCTGTTGAAGACCGTGAAAGATCGGGGCGACCGCTTGCTGTTAGAACTACCAAGGCTGTTAATGCTGTTAAAGCCAGAATTCGCTGAAACCCCATCAGGAAACAAAAAAATCTTATCGCGAGAAATGAAGATTCCCGCTAGGACTTTGTCGCGTATAATAAAACAAGATCTGAAGCTCGACGCTTATTGTCGATATACATGGCATGCCCTAAATCAATCCCTACATTTGAAGAGAGTGGATCGATCAAAACGTCTTCGCAGATGAAATCGCAGATACGCAGATGAAAGGCTATGAAATATGTTCTTTACTGAAGAAAAGAATTTCACGATTAAAGAGCACTATAACAAGCAAAATTACAAGGTAAATGTACACAGTCCTAAAGTAGCCGCTCAAGAAGTCGGAAAGGTATAACGTGGTCATCATCCCGCGTTTGTAATGGTTTGGTGGGGGATGTCTTATCAAGGAATCACAAAGCTTTATTTCTGTCAATAGGGAGTGAAAACTTCAGACAAAGTGATCAAGAGACTGTCTTGGATAGTGTTTTGAAACCTCTCAGCAATACACTTTTTAAAAATATAATGTGGAGTTCCCAGCACCTCGACACAAGGCACGAACTACCCAAGCCTGGCTCGAAACCAACGTCCCGTACTTTATAAGAGCTGAAGACTGGCCCTCGTCAAGTCCATATCTGAACCCCTTAAACTACAAATTATGGTCAGTTTTAAAGGACATGGCCTGCTCGAAACGACATGCTGACATTGCTGTCTCTTAAGAAATCTCTGGAGCAAGCAGTGGATAAATTTCCCAAGGAAACAGTGCGTAAATAGATTCGTGGCCAGATTGATCAAAGCCAAAGGTGGCCATTTCGAATGCAATCATTTTTTTTTATTTTTTACTGTGAATTCCATAAATATGCACATACAAGTTTTGTTAAGATTACATTACTTCATAAAAAAATAAATGCAAATTCATTTGTAACTGAACTTATGGTCGGACTAGTTATATAAGAATAGTGATAAAAAATGATGAAAGAATGAGGCAAACTGATTCTTATCTATATTTACGTAATGTTTCATTTCACTCACCGTGTCCATCGTCACCCGTCAGGGGTGCGCTGTCGTAGTAAAACACTCCTTCCTTGTCCGTAACTATTTCTAAATAAAAATAATGACAAAGGTTTATAAACCTAACAATATATTAATTTTATTTATTTATTTGTTACATCAACAATACGAATATCATGCAATTTGATCCCACCTGCTTTGTGTGCTTCTGCCACCAATTAGTTCATGCGGCCTAGCGCCGGCCGGCACCCACCCTCTACTGTTAGTGCGTGCTACATGCCGACGCTGCCATGGCTGCTCCGGTAGTCTCTGCCTCGGCTGCTGCGGTCGTCCGCCATCTGGAACAGAATCCGCATGCCCCCACCACCACCGTCGCTGCCACGACTGGCCTGGTCGTCGCTGCGACAGGTGTTTCGCCTCTCCACGAGGCATCATCAGGCGTTGTAGACGTTAATCGTAAGAATAACATGCTACAAGTGACAAATTCCTCGCAGTGCTGTCCCTTATATTGAATTGAGGGTGGGGGTGGATGGTGTGAGCGAAAAGATATTTAATAGTGGGGAATGGTTTACGTCAGTCTGTTTGTTCATGAGAGTAATTTTAGAATTTTTATGTTTATTAATTTCTAATTGTTCCCTAATATTTAGTTTTAAACCTTTGTCTATGGTGTGTAAAATTTGATATGTATTAGTGGGGGATAAGTTATGTCCTTTGTCTATGAGATGCTCGGCGAAGTGTGACTTTTCTGGGCGATTGTTTTTATACGCCGATACGTGTTTGTGAAATCGTGTTATGAAGTTACGTCCCGTTTGACCGATATAAACGTGTTCACATTCATCGCAGAACAGCTTATAGACGCCGGATTTTTTATTGGGCGGGATTTTATCTTTAGTGTTACAAAGTGACTTGAGTTAATTATGGGATTTCAGAGCAACATGTATGTTATTTTTTCTAAATATGTGAACTATTTTGTCAGTGATTTTTCCTAATTTTTCCTAGGTATGACAAACTCGCAGTGTATTTATTTGTCGAAATATATGGAACCGCGTACAATAGTCTGTTAACGATACTACTCGTCTTTTTACGCAATAATTTATCGATGGTAGATTTGGAATAACCGTTTGACTTCGCGATCTGATATATTACATCAAGTTCTTTGTTGTAATTATCCTTACTTAATGGAACGCTCATCAAACGGTGTATCAGAGGGGACCCCATTGCTAACCCTTCTTTTTGAAAATAGTATTTATTATCAAACTGAAAATAATTTTGAGACATGCAAAGTCTTGTCAGTCGTAATATGTCATCTGTATCGCCAGGATGAATGAATTTATTTTCTAAAGAGGACTTGAGGATTTTGAGACAATCCTCGTAAGGTACGTTAGTAAATAAACTTTCAACGTCGAGTGAAATTAATTTGGAAGAAGGGGGTAGTGTTAAGTTTTTTTATATTATCTATTAAAAAAACTTAAAAAAAAAAACTTAACACTACCCCCTTCTTCCAAATTAAAAAAAAAAAAAGTTAACACTCCCCTCTTAGTCCATTGATGGCTGACTTATTTATGGATAATTACGAACGCGAACACATAATCGGTAAACCACACATATTCTATTACTATAGATATGTCGACGATATTCTCATATGCTGGACAGGTACCAATCGTCAATTGGATTTCTTTGTTTCCAAATTAAATAAAATCCACCCTAAAATTAAATTCACTTCAGAAATAGAACAAAATAGTTCACTTCACTTTTTAGATTTAACCATAACTAAAAATCAATCCCTCCATCAATTTTCGATATATCGTAAACCCACTCATACCGATACCACGATTCCCGCGTCATCCAGCCATCCTTGGCAACACAAGCTCGCAGCGTATAAAACTATAATACACCGTTTGATGAGCGTTCCATTAAGTAAGGATAATTACAACAAAGAACTTGATGTAATATATCAGATCGCGAAGTCAAACGGTTATTCCAAATCTACCATCGATAAATTATTGCGTAAAAAGACGAGTAGTATCGTTAACAGACTATTGTACGCGGTTCCATATATTTCGACAAATAAATACACTGCGAGTTTGTCATACCTAGGAAAAATTAGGAAAAATCACTGACAAAATAGTTCACATATTTAGAAAAAATAACATACATGTTGCTCTCAAATCCCATAATTCACTCAAGTCACTTTGTAACACTAAAGATAAAATCCCGCCCAATAAAAAATCCGGCGTCTATAAGCTGTTCTGCGATGAATGTGAACACGTTTATATCGGTCAAACGGGACGTAACTTCATAACACGATTTCACGAACACGTATCGGCGTATAAAAACAATTGCCTAGAAAGGTCACACTTCGCCGAGCATCTCATAGACAAAGGACATAACTTATCCCCCACTAATACATATCAAATTTTACACACCATAGACAAAGGTTTAAAACTAAATATTAGGGAACAATTAGAAATTAATAAACATAAAAATTCTAAAATTTTTCTCATGAACAAACAGACTGACGTAAACCATTCCCCACTGTTAAATATCTTTTCGCTCACACCATCCACCCCCACCCTCAATTCAATATAAGGGACGGCACTGCGATGGATTTGTCACTTGTAGCATGTTATTCTTACGATTAACGTCTACAACGCCTGATGATGCCTCGTGGAGAGGCGAAACACGTGTCGCAGCGACGACCAGGCCAGTCGTGGCAGCGACGGTGGTGGTGGGGGCATGCGGATTCTGTTCCAGATGGCGGACGACCGCAGCAGCCGAGGCAGAGACTACCGGAGCAGCCATGGCAGCGTCGGCATGTAGCACGCACTAACAGTAGTGGGTGGGTGCCGGCCGGCGCTAGGCCGCATGAACTAATTGGTGGCGGAAGCACACAAAGCAGGTTGGATCAAATTGCATGTAAGTTTGACTTTCGCAAAATAACGCCTAAATCTGTTAAATACGAATATCACATATACAACAGGTACTCGGTTCGAATCCTGTCCACTAAATTCGTGTTTTCGGATTTATGTACATATTTGTAATTATCATTTAGTCGGCGGTGATGGAAAACATCGTGAGGAAACCAGCACGTCCAATAAATTATATTTCGATGGACGTGTGACCTAACCCAAGAAAGATCTGGTTTTGGTTCTGGTGTGGTGGTCTGACGACAGGAGCTCCATGTCAGTGCTTTGTAGAGAACAGTAAGAGCGACACAACGTAGTCCTTACACACTTCTTTAACATTCACAGCTATTATCATACACGCTGCCCAGTTCCTGGCATCGCCGTACTGGTGCAATGTGGGACGACGTACGGCTTACCTGATGGCACCAGTTATTGTAGCCTATGGTCATTTGCAACACCAGGATGTTTCTTGAAGAACCCTATGCTGTAGTCCCTTGCGAATACCTCGGCTGGAAGTTCACTTTATTTTGGAACCAACCGCAAAGCTTAGTAGAATAATATTCTATTACATCTTCACGCAAAATCCCTTGCGAGGTAGGCAGAGAGAACTGAGCATTACATGACTCGATCCTTACACACCTCACTCGCTTATTTAATATTCGTTGCTCCTTTCATGCACGCTCGCCGGTTTTTAGGGCTCCTGACACCACCTTCTAATAACGCAGTACCAATTTAGTCTCCAATATCCTTCCTATTTGATAATTCCTTAGTTTTAAGTTCTTTCTACATGTCCGAACCAATGGAAAATGCCTCTTACTATCTTAATAGAATAATATTGTAATGGTTCAACCTTACCATATTGTTTTAAATTCGATTCCAACTCCTCATTATCTGTAAAAGAGAACAATATGTAAAATAAAAACTGCAGTGAAACTCCTATTATAGCAATCTAGTGTTTAGATTAGAAGTAGGGTACCTACCTAGCTTACTGGTGACCTCACTCACATGCAGGAACACAACAACCCACCAGGAAGTTGTTATTTAGCCGATCATCAGAGCATCAGAAATCCTCACGTCCCCGAAATTATAGTGTGGCCTAACCTAAAAGCGGTCTGGTTTATCCTCAGAGGTCCGACGGCAATCACTCCATGTAAAAATCAGTATCTTCGTCAAATCCTTAGGCTTAGGTAAGGGACGCTAAGAAAATGAGACAACGCTAAGAAAAAGAGGAAAAAGTTTGTGTAAAATTGAAATTTCCCATGATTTTACGGCAAAATTATTTTTGTTACTCAAAACTATAGTTTCCAATGTTTGTCAATGCACTTAATTTATTCTGAAGCAATGTACTAGCTATTCACGGAAGAGAAACAGCAATATAGTTATATCTATCTATTTATAACTTCACACCAAATCCCTTGCGGGGTAGACAGAGAGAACCGAGCGTCACATGACCCTAGACCCTTGCACACCTTACTCTCTTCTTGAAAATTCATTGCTCTTCTCATGCACACTCTATTCTATGATTCTAGGTCTCCTGACATCGCCTCTGATAAAACACGATCGATTATATATATTAGTCATACAATAACGTTGAAGTCATTGTTTATTTATTTATTTAAAACTTTATTGACCACAATATTTTGGTACAATAGGCGGACTTAATGCTAGTTGCATTCTCTACCAGTCGACCTTTGGGAGTGCAGGAAAACACAATTGCGGCTATACATATATATGCATTAAATACATATATACTTACAATACATACAAAGGTATTAGACATAACTATTACAACTTATATTAAAATAAATAGAAATATGTAAGTAATGGTGACGGTCTTATTGCCTTGTCGAGCTTTCAAAAAGATATTGGGGTACCTTCTTTTTAAAGACAAATTTGCTGCACGATTTCTTCATAGATACTGGTAATAATAAAATAAAATAAATAAATAAATATTGTCGGACAAATTACACAGCGCCATCGAGCCCCAAAGTAAGCAAAGCTTGTGTTATGGGTACTAGACAACTGATAAACATACGTAAATACATTTTTTTTTTGTAAATACATACTTATTATACTTAGAAAATACCCAGACCAATACAAACAGACATGTTCATGCACACAAATGTTTGTACTGTGTGGGAATCGAACCCACGAGCGTTGGTGCCAAAGTAGCGTAACAGCGCGTTCCACCACTGCGCCACCGAGCTCGTCAAAGGTAATGCATTCCAGAATTGAATAGATTGCCGAGTGAAGAAGCTGTCATGAAGCCTGAGCGGAAAAGAAGGATAGAGAGTAAGAGAGAATTGTAGGAATGTAGAGGGAGATTATGAGAGTCAGAGTGAGAGTGATACTGAAACTTGCATTTCAAGTATTCTGGAGAATGAGGGTTGGAAAGAATAGAATAGAGAGTACAAAGTAACCTCAGATTTCGACGCTGACGAATAGGTAGCCATCCAAGCTGAGACCGGTAGGAAGAAATGTGGTCAAATTTCCGAAGGCAAAAGATAAATCGGATGGCATTATTAACCGGTCCAGCTTATCTAGCAGATCTGCATTGAGATCATGATAACACACATCATCATAATCGATTACGGGCAGGATGAGGGTAGGGAGCCACAAGGGTAACTTTAGTAGCAATAGAGAGAAAAATTCTGTATCAGTTTAAAAATCGTAATGCTGATATGACTTTACGACTAATTTCAACCAGTTGATTAGTCCAGCTAAACGAACAGTCGATATGGAGAACAAGATTTTTAACGCTATCTAATCGAGTCGTTAAGCATGACAGCAGATAACAAATTAACGTCCAGTCTTACAATTTGACGTGAGCTGCCTATAATAATTGCTTGTGGGTGGGATTCACAGGAATTCCATAACTTTTGGACCAGGTATCAATTCTACTGAGATCTGTATTTATTTGTGTTATAGCGGTATTCAATGTATCGACTGAGATCTGAGCATAAATTTGCAAATCGTCAACGTAAAAGCGGTAAGAACAATCTAGAATGATAGCAAATGTATGAAAGTAGAGAACATCAGAGGAGACAAAATACTACCCTGGGGGACGCCAGCCAATAGATCATTCCAATCCGAAAAGTCCCGGCCTACAAGGGCGGCTTGCTGTCATCCCCGAAGAAACGAGGAGAACCAATCCAACGTCGAGGATGAGAATTTCAGGTGTTGTAGTATAGCAAGTAAGATATCGTAGTCTACCATATTAAAAGCATTAAAGAAATCAATGAGAATGACAATAGTGACCAACTTATCTTTCATGCCCTTGCGTATATCCTCAGTGACTTTGAGAAGCGCAGTAGTAGTACTGTGTCCGGGGCGAAAGTCAGATTGAAATTTAGAAAGTAGGCAATTAGAGTAAATAAATGCGGACACTCGTTTGTGTGCAACGGCCTCAAGAATTTTTGAAAGGTAGGGTAGTATAGATATGGATCTATAGTTGCTTAACTGCAAAGGAGTAGGAATTTTTGGAACGGGTATTACTAGTGCTTTTCCCCAGAGGTGTGGAAACGTACCTGTCGAAAAGGAGAAGTTGATAAGATGTACCAAGATAGGAAGGACAATTTCCAGGTTTGCAACAATCATATCTCTGCTCACATTATCGCAGCCGACTGCTTTGGATTTAATGGATAGGATTTTTTAGATACGCCATCTCATCCTGAGTAGTTGGAGAAAAAGAGAAAGACTCACTGCTGAGTTGGGCCATGGAAGTTATACTGATATCGCAAATTGTACTAGATTTTACCGTATGGTCAAGAGGAGTCGTTGATGTAAAGTGGTTGTTTAAATCATGAAGAGAGAAAGGGGACAGTGAGATTGAGCGAAACATTCTCCTAGACCTAGAGAGTTAAGAAACTTCTATATAGCGGCCGAAGATGAGTTAGTGACATTGTGATGAAAATATTGTCGTTTAGCCGCTCTTACCGGTTCACTTTAACGGATTTGAGAGGAGCATGAGCGTCGAACAGATACAAAATACTGTTATTAAAGTTGGAGATTATATTATTATTAAACCTGGAAAGAATCCTGATGTCGTTGCCATATCTGGATGTGTCGCTGGAGTTGTTTGTAACGTGGCAGATGAGTCTATTGGCAGATTCGAAGTTGATATTAAGGAGACTTTCACTGGTTCTGCGAAAGAAATTAACTCATGAATAACGGCTAAAAGTGATTTACCTAACATAACACATTGTAGCAGCATTCGCAATGACATGTTAATAATAATATATAACGGAAAGCACTGAGAAGTGCTGTTATTATTAGGAAAAACATCTTTAAACACTGCAAAGTGCTGGGTGCAGCCAAGTCGCATATGTCTCCGTTTCGTCCGGCCAGAGCAGCGCAGCGCGTGACGTCCCCGCTCTTCGGGAACATACGGCGAAAGGCGATTCAATACAAAGCGCAGGCATATATAACTCCCTTGTATACTATAAATATGTGTGTCCTCTGATACAAATAAAACTTTATATTATAAATCTTCTTTATTTTACTTTTTATTGATTACTGTATTTTTACACGATAGGTATTGTTATTCAATCATCATAGCAAAGGCACTGCAACATCCAATCAAATTAGAACAGTTAGACTCCTATATTTGTACGAGAAATCTCTTTGTGATTTCATTTAAGATACTCACTTGATTTTGTATCCGTAGTTGTGGATTCTAATGCCCAAGTCATTTCCCCTGCTTTACTTGACATAGTGTGTTCCGCAGCGCGTAATAAAGAACTGGAAGCCATGACCGGTATTTTAATATCTGTAAGCAATATTTGAATTAAACTTTATTTTGCTGACACTAATGAAAATTTGATTGTGATATTTGGTTATCATAACATGTCTTGTCAAAGACATGTCAAAAACTTACCTATATTCTGTAATCTGCGTAATGCCTTTTCTATACACCAATTCAACACCTGAGTATTCCCGTTATGTCCAATTTGGTTACAAAATTTTGATGCCATTGTCATAAAGGGTTTATTCTTGTTTTGATCTCGTTTTGAATCAGTAGTCGATTTAGTTGTATCCTTGGCACTCACGCCGTCTATAACTATAGGTGCAGATGTTTTTTGATTGCGCTTTTTTTCGTCGTCTATGATATTTGTAGAAGTTTCGATTTTGCCACGGTGTTTTCTTCTGAACCTTCTAGAATGTCGTATCCACCTTCGCTGCCTTACTTTATTGTCGCCGACATTATTATTCGTATTATTCACTGGTAATAAAATTGTAGATTTAACTGTTTCTGTATTCTCATTCCTTTTGTTAACGTTACGCATTATCTGATTATTTTCATTACTATACCCTGCTAGAATTTTATTTTTCATTACAGTATCTATGAAGGTGTTATTGAAGTAATATTTATATATTAACTCATCGACGGATTGTTCATCTATTTCTTTCATAATAAGATTATCCTGGTTTACAGGACGCGTGGAGGGCGGTATGGAAAATAAGTCAATCTTAATTGAATCGGTTGTAAGTGGTACTGTTGTCGTTGTATGCGTGGCTTTTTGAGGTTTGTCAACGTTATCAGTGAATTGCGATGGTTTACTATCGATATATATTTCTTTTGCTTTCTTCAAAATTCTCGCAAAGTTATATTGTCTGTGCGAAATTTCACTCTGCGTTTTAGCTATTATATTTTGTTTCGTATTAATCTTTTCATTTTGAGCTAGCATTAACTTTTGTACATTGTAAAACTCTCGCTGTTGGGTTAAAAATTTCTTTTGCTTACTTTCGAATTCTATTAAATTTTTAGACAATTCGTTTTCTTTGTTACTTATATATTGACTCTGTGCTTCTAATCTTTTTTCTACATATTGAATTTTTTCAGAAATATTTGCAATATACGTATATTGGCGATCGAATTCTTCAAATTTTGCAAATAATACATTGACGGAGCTATCGACGTCTTGTTTGATAGTATAGAGCTTATTGTGGATCTTCTTAATTTCAGCATGTTGCCTCATAATTTTCTTAAAGGCTTTTGATAATACCGTTATAATTTTCATCAGGCCTCCCTCGTTTATGTATTTAAATTTATGTCGTTCAATGGCCGGTACAACTCTATAAGCATCCGATTTTGTCAGTGGAGCATCTTCCTGCAATATTCTATCATTAGTTAACGATTTTCTTTCATTTTTTTTACTTTCACTGCCAAAATAATATCCAACCATTTCAGATTGTTTTGGAAAGTTGGAATTTTGATCATTCATACTGCGTTTTGGTAGTGATATATTTTGTAATTCATTAGACCTATTATTCATGATCGCATCATCAACTAATATTTGAATGTCAACATGTGACTTGTTATATTCGTTTAAAGGCATCGTTTGATCAAGATTCTCCACATTTTTAACATTATTTGGATCATCATTTGAATACGCGTTTCTAAGTAAAACCGCGACTTCGTGAGGATAGTCATTGAAAACAGAAGCTGGTTTTAATTTCGTCATCAATTTTGACGCAACTAAAATTTTATCTTCTATCAGATTGTTCAAGAAACATTCTTGATTGGTGGCACATTTCTTCATACTCTTTCTAAATCGCTGTTTTTCCTTAACTGAAATTAATATAGAAATACATAATATTATTAGTGGACGAGCGGAGCTAGCGAATCGAGTATTCGACACTCGCCCAAAAGAAACATTTGTGCGCATGTCTCAGTCTGAGTGTTTTTTATGCATTATACCTATGTATGTATTTACTGTAGACTTGGCATCTTAGGTAGCACATGAATAGACGTTACAATATGCCAGTCAGTATCCGAATTCGGTGTTCGATATTTTCCTACCATTTAACTCAAATAAACTTTAGCAGACAAAATATCGGCAGGTAGTCATAACATGTTATATATAATAACATGTTATAACTACCTGCAACTTTGGGACAAATTTAAAAGAGAATTTACGCGACCATTTCGTACCCATGTTTGTCAATGAGGCCATGCGGTGCCGAATCTTCGCCAAGAGAAACATTAAGTACAAGATGGAGGTGGAACCGGCTCTGGCGCTGGAGGCAGATGAGCGGCGTGCAGAGATTAAAATATATCGTATGAATATAATTTAAACAGTTTTGAGTAGCTACCCTACTCTTTTAAAACCTGTGACATTTTATGTTAATCAACTATTTAAGATTGTCATTTTTAACATTCAAAAATGGTGTTTCATTCATCGAAATTTGAGACTGTAAAACAAACACATGTTAGATGCTTTTTCTTCAGAAGTTTTCAAAGTCACACTTAAGTTCTATATGATTTTAGATAGGTATCCTACCTCTAAGGTTTCAAAATCAATAATGTTTTTTTTAGTAATTTATAGAACATTATTATATATTTTGAACATGGGCAATTCATGCAACATTCAACTTCCGTTAAGGATTTCTTTTTATCGCCGCTTGCCGATGTTAAAATAAAAGCTTGAAATCATAGAATAGTCATTTAGTAAGAAGGGCCAGGAAACAATTTTTGCTACTTTTTTACAATAGTAGTTGGAATTGTACAATTTGTGAATGCTGGGTATTGAAAATTTCAACATTAACTATTGTTATAACTTTTTACTTTACATTACAATTAAAAAGATAAGATTAAGGCCCTACATATAATTGAATTTATTTTTTGTCATTAACAATAGGTACTCATTTTGTTTTGATAGGAAATTTTGATGGTTTTCGATATCTCGGTTTCAGTGGTTATCTGTCTCTCGTAAAATGGGAATATTGGCTTTCAGCGTGTGCAAATACTGCACTCCTTACAATTTTACAGTTACTATATAAATGCTAGACAGAAAGACGAACAGAAAATAGGAAAATATTAAACTTGTGTTACCTTACAAAGCACGTGTTTAGAAAAACAAACATGAGTGAGTTTTTGTGATCGAAATTTGTACTACGTTCAATTATAATCGAATGTGGGAACGATATATCTTATAGATTTTATTATTATAGATTTTCTCTGGGAGAATTTTGATATTTCTGAAGATGACTTAACGACTGCCACATCGAGTATTCAAAAGAACTTGTTGTCTCAATTCAAAACAAGATGGAATAAGGCTAGAAGGATAAAGACAAAGTTTTTCAACGATAACTCGTTTTGGTTAGATAGAGAATTTGTGTGTTTTTGACAAAACTCAGCAAACTGCAACTTCAACTGGGAAACCTGGGAGACCCTGTAAAGTTTACGAAGAATCATCTGAGCGATGTAAAAAAGAAAAAATCGGCCAAGTGCGAGTGGGACTCGCGCACGAAGGGTTCCGTACCATTATCTATAAAAAAGGCAAAAAAATAACGTTTGTTGTATGGGAGGCCCGTTAAATATTTATTTTATTCTATTTTTTAGTATTTGTTGTTATAGCGGCAACAGAAGTACATCATCTGTGAAAATTTCAACTGTCTAACTATCACGGTTCATGAGATACAGCCTGGTGACAGACGGACGGACGGACGGACAACGGAGCCTCAGTAATAGGGTTCCGTTTTACCCTTTGGGTACGGAACCCTAAAAATAGGACTTAGTTTCGGGAAGCGGGGTTAGACAGAATTTACAACATTTAGGTACGTACAAGGATTACGTTCCATTGGACGAAGTGATAAAGCGACAATATACGAATTGTACGCGGTACGTACAGCAGATGATGACAAGTATGGTATTTTTAAGAAAATTCAGGATACACTACCGGTAATACCGTTCTCGGCTGATAAAACTTAAAGTCTTGTTATCGATTTGGATTTAACAAAAATTCAATACGAATACTTGGCACATATATTGAAGGAAATTAATTGCGTATTAGTACCCTCTTATTGTAAAATTCGAAAAGTGAAGAGACATTGTTATCTTCAAACAGCAAGTGTTGACATTACTAATATACATGCAAGTTTTAAACTCCAAGATTTAATTAATCATACTATGGTGAAAATAGAACAAGTTTATAAACCTGATTGTACGCAACTGAATTTTGGAAATGAGGTGGTGATGGCTCATCCGGTCAGTCCGAATACAAATGATGATCGATAGAAAAATTGCACAAGTATTGACAGAAACAGTCTTCCACTTCTGTATGCACCATGTGTGGGACCACACCAAGACAAATAAATAACTTGGATCTCGGTTACAAGATCCAAGTTAATCATTTGTCTTGGTGTGGCCCAACCCGAAAAATTAATGCCTTTAAGTTTCGGTTATCCACTCTTCGTGCATGGATGAAGTTTATGGAAGTGATACTTCACATTTCATATAACTTAAACTTTAAAACATGGGCAGTAACGATAAATGATAAAAAAGAGATGCAGATCCAAAGAAATATGTACGGGATCACTTCCGTAACGAATCACGCCTAATAATAGACAAACCTCGTCAAATAAGCGAAAAAACTAACGATGGCTGCCCGTTAATTTTTTTTTCAATACTGCACAGCTGATATAACAGGGGTTGATGAAGAAATAATTCAAAGATTCCAAATTATCCTCCAAGTTATGTCATCACTCAAGAGTAAGAAAATAAATTCTTCCAAGTTTGGCACTTATGCCAATATGAAACTGCAAGATATTATGTGTCAAAGTATGACTGGTATTACAGGCTGGCATCAGTACATAGTTCACTCTACACTCGTGGGTTCGATTCCCAAACAGGACAAATATTTGTGTGCATGAACACGTCTATTTGTCTTCGTCTGGATGTTTTCAAGAGCCGTATGGCTTATAAACACAGTCCGACTGAGGAAGTATCTCCACCTCACAGAAAACCGCAGGCAAATTACAACTCCTAGAGGGTTGTTGTGTTCCTGCGAGTGAGTAAAGTCACCAGTAAGCTCCTAAGGAGTTGCTATGTTAGCAGCAGAGGTGTCACAGCGCGAGTGATACTTAGTGTGTTACAAGCATTCAAAGGCTACGGTAACCGCTTTACAAAGAGTATTTATAAGAATTAAGGTTGTTGAGTGAGGTTACCAGGAAGCTCCTAAGGAGTTGCTGTAGATTGCTGAATTAGCAGCAGGAGCGGCAACGCGCGAGTTTAACTTCATATATTGCAAACGTTCATAGGCTATGGTAACCACTGTATTGAAATGTATATACTGTTTGTGCAGTTTGAAGAACCTTAGAGCTAAGAATAAGTACATATGTATTTTATTATGGTATGGTAAAATAGATGGGATGGAAAGATGGGTAACCCACTCTAAGAAAAGTTCTGGTGTTTCTTCTGGGTTGTGAAGATCTTCGCCAAATTCCTAGTCTCATGTAGTAGACCGCGCCAATCCTAATGGATTGGGAAGCTGGCTAACACTAAGACGAAGAAAAACAAAGTAAAATAGAAAAGAATATTATAATAAATACAATAAAGTGTGAGAAATATACTACTCGTATAAATTTACTTACCGTCTGGCGACCTCTTTGCCCTCTCAATATAATTCGAAACGAACGGAGTATTCTCAACAAAACTACTCCCAAACGTGTAAAAACCATTGTCCAACAAATCATCAACATCCATAGACGAAGATTTAAAAATAAAGTCGCTGACGTGCGGTTTAGTATCTTCCAAAAATTTATCTTTAACCCATACGCCTTTATTGACTACATTGTTCCTTTCCAATCTGGGTTTGTAATAATTTGATTCGGCATTCAAAAATGTCGACGATGCTAATGTTAATTTTAATAAAGCTATCGATATAATAAAGATCATCACTACAACTGTCAGTTCTTTAACATAACTCAATGTATTTCACGAAGTCAAGTGAATTGATCAAATGAATGGAATTTGGAATGCATTTGAATTTGTAATCAAGATTGTTTGTAAACAGAATGCGGTTGAATGTGAGAGGTTCGTGTCGATAAGCGTATTTATCGATAATTTAGATTTAACAGCCTAAATTTTTTAAATCGATAACACACAAAAATCGTTTTCGATAAATTCTAGATGAATTAGATGGTCGAAAGTTATTCATCAAGCTATTGATATGACTTTCTTTAGGGTTTATCAAATTAAAAAATTATCAATTGTTCTGAATCTTGTTCACTTAGGATCCAGGCTGACAATGAAGGCGATATTTCCAATCCGTCTGCAAATTAGAACTACAATTATCTCTTAGGTTTCCCTTGAAAAGGATGATGTAAACAACTGCACATAGACACTTATTTTATATAAATATTTTTTAATCTTCGATGTTTCATGTATCTATTGTTTTTTTTTATCGTGAATACATCTTATAATTTGCTTCCATAGTGGGAGATAATTCAGAAAACCGATGATTACAAAATCAGTGGATATAGTTTGGTGTTGTAGCTAGATATCTATCATTTACATCCAAAATTTTATTACACCACTTGATAGTTCAAGAATCAAAGAATTCGTTACGTTGAGGGACAATTACGATGCATCGCGCGCGGCGATAGGAAAAGCGCCGCTATTTTGAGATCATTTCGCTGCATCACACAATTTCGTGAGTTTTACGTGAATACGAAAACGTATTCTTGAGGCTTGAGGCTTGGCTTGTCACAATTTCTGGTATTATTGGTCAACAATCAACACTTTGTCAATTACAGATAAATTTTAAATACAATCCTCGTCGGAGGCTCCCTACTTTTGTTCTCCCCACTTATAGATTTAACGTGTCTTTCTCTAACCCATTAGCAAGAATGTGTTGAAAGTACGAGTACAATGAGTTCTCAAAAGGTGGTGATCTTCACATCTTTAATAACCGATTAAATACGTTTAAAAAGTCCTGCCTAAGCATCCTCAACTCTGCAACTTAATCATGACCCATATAACAATGTATCTAACTGTCAATGTCACTAGTGTGCGTGATTTGGAGATTCATTTAACTGTATATCCGAGTTATACATATTGGTTTGTTAGATCTTAGAGATATTTCTGAAGCATGTTGATTCTTAATCCGCGAGTCTCTATGAGCATAGACGCCTGAGTTGGAGAATGAAGTTTTGTGACCAGAATCTGTGTAATACTGTATATATTTAGTACCTGTTGTGTTGCCTTATTTAATAAATAAATAAATAAACTAAGCTAAAGTCTAGAAAGACACTGATGTAAAGATGGTAATGTATTGGACACTTTAATCGACTTTGAGATAAATATCGATATCACAACAACACTAGTCGTTTCCTGTCCATCCATTTTTCATACATTTTGTTTACACTCCCACAAAAATACTTTATTTTTAAACAACATTCACTTTCATTGTTTACAATCTGATAACGGCAACCGCGTGTTAATATATTTTTAGGGTACCTTAGCAACAATAAACCCTATAGTTTCGTTATGTCTGTATAGCAGAGAAACTATGAAAGTAGAACACGATCGAGACACGAGTATTACGCAAAATTTGTGGCGTAACGCTCTTGCTAACCGCGTTCGCAATGATGATATAAGGAATTGGTCTGAAAGAGAGTATCGGTGTTACGATAAGAAAAGGCATGTTCCGTTGGTTTGGACATGTAGGAAGAATGCAGGGTGGCCGAAGGACGAAATACACTATGCGAAAGTGGATGTAGAAAGCGGAGAAGACCAAGACTCATCTACCGTGACCAAATAGGTCGTATATTATCAGATAGTGATGTCAGCCATAGGAATTAATGAGCGCGCATGAAATTCGCTACGAATCTTAAAGAAGCAAGTGAGGTGTGTAAACACTGCGTAGCGCTAAGTTGTATTCTTGGTTCGGGACGCATACAAGCATACGACCCACCTGTTATAAAGCGGTCACCGAAGCCTACAAACGCCTCCTATCGCGCGAATGATACGTATGTATTCATTAAGTATCATTCGCGCGATGCCACCTCCGCTGCTGATACATCAACTGGTTAGGAGCTTACTGGTGACGTCACTCACCCGCAGGAACACAACAACCCTCTAGGGAATCACTCGCGCGATGCCTCTTCTGCTGCTTACACAGCAACTCCTTAGGAGCTTACTGGTGACCTCACTCACACGCAGGAACACAACAACCCTCTAGGGAGTTGTTATTTGGCTACGGTTTTCTGTGAGGTGAAGGCACTTCCCAGATGGACTACTTTGATGCACCCTACCTCTCTGCTTACCCCGCAAGGGATTAAGCGTAAAGATATTGATAGATATTACCTATGTATATTCAACTACGGAACCTGTTAAACGAATTCGACTCGCGCTTGCTTTTGTTTTGTTTTAAAATTATTTTTATATAGATCCACAAGCATACGGTGCACATGACGTGAAGTGGTTGCCGTTGCCTATAGATGCTTGCAATACTGGAATTATCGTCGCATGTTCAACTACACAAAGTTAAGCATTTATTAGGTCATTTTAACATTTGAGCGGACGCAAGCAGTAATAGCCCAGTGGATACTTTGCAGCTTTGACGAGCTCGGTGGCTCAGTCGTGAATGACGCGACTTTGACACCAACGCTCGTGGGTTCGATTCCCACACAAGGCAAACATTTGTGTGCGTGAACATGTCTGTTTGTCTTGGTCTGGATGTTTTAAGAGAGGTGGGGCGCATCAAATTTTTTATACAACTTCGGTAGGCATACAAGCATACCGTAGCCTATTAATGCATGTAATATATTAAGTATCACTTGCACGATGCCTCCTCTGCTGCTTACACAACAACTCCTTACGAATTTACAGGTGACCTCACTCGCACACAGGAACACAACAACCCTCTAGGGTGTTGTTATTTGGCCGCGGTCTTCTATGAGGTGGAGGTACTTCCCCAGACGGGCCCTTGATGCGCCCTACCTCTCTTAAAACACCCAGACCAAGACAAATAGACATGTTCATGCACACAAATGTTTGTCTTGCATGGGAATCGAACCCACGAGCGTTGGTGTCAAAGTCGCGTCATTCACGACTGAGCCAACGAGCTCGCCAAATACTTAACATGTTGCACGCATTCATGGGTAACGGTAACCGCTTTTTATCATGTGGGCCATAAGCTTATTTGCCACCCAAAGTAGTACAATAAAAAATGCTAATACGCGTCCCGACGTGATAAAAGAGTAGCCGTTCCATATTTTATACCTTCATGAGTTTTCTAGAACAATCCGCTCGCTACCGACCGACAAGTTCATTCTTGGACACTTGAACCAATATGGTCGCGTACTGTGTGGTTCCAATGTTGAATGAATTCCCTGTCGAGGTGTTCCCAAGACACTAGAACACATGGTTCATCAAATGGCGTGAAGTTTCCAGGAAGTCCAACCCCCATATGCCCCTGTTGTTGCAAGCACCTAAAAAAGGTATGTACTTACCTCAGTTCAGTACAGTTAGTAGTTCAGCTACAGTACACTTGTTTGTCACCTTACTTTTTAGGGTTCCGTAAACGGAACCCTATTACTGAGGCTCCGCTGTCCGTCCGTCCGGCTGTCATCAGGCTGTATCTCACGAACCGTGATAGTTAGACAGTTGAAATTTTCACAGATGATGTATTTCTGTTGCCGCTATAACAACAAATACTAAAAAATAGAATAACATAAATATTTAAGGGGGCTCCCATACAACAAACGTGATTTTTTTGCTCGTTCATGCTCGATATTGATAACGGCAACAGGTAGACGTTTGAAATATTCACAGAATATTTAGTTATATATTCACTTTAAGAATAAATAATTAAATTAAAATAAAACAAATACTTAAGGGGGGCTCCCATACAATAAACGTGATTTTTTTGCCGTATTCATAGATAGTGGTACGGAACCCTTCGTGCGCGAGTCCGACTCGCACTTGGCCGATTTTTAGGGTTCCGTACCCAAAGGGTAAAACGGAACCCTATTACTGAAGCTCCGCTGTCCGTCCGTCCGTCTGTCACCAGGCTGTATCTCATGAACCGTGATAGTTAGACAGTTGAAATTTTCACAGATGATGTATTTCTGTTGCCGCTATAACAACAAATACTAAAAAATAGAATACAGTAAATATTTAAGGGGGCTCCCATACAACAAACGTGATTTTTTTTGCTGTTTTTATAGATAATTGTACGGAACCCTTCGTGCGCGAGTCCGACTCGCACTTAGCCGATTTTTTTAAGTAGTTCACCTCACAGAAAACTGCAGCCAAATAACAACTCACTGGGGGGTTGTTGTATTCCTGTCAATGAGTGAGGTCAGTGACCTTTTATTTTTATGCAACGTCGGGAGGCATACAAACATACGGCCCACCTGATGTAAAGCAGTTACCGTAGCCTATTAACGCTTGTAACATATATCACTCGCGCGACGCCTCTTCTGCTGCTTACACAGCAACTCCTTAGGAGCTTACTGGTGACCTCACTCACACGCAGGAACACAACAACCCTCTAGGGAGTTGTTATTTGGCTACGGTTTTCTGTGAGGTGGAGGTACTTTCCCAGACGGGCTACTTCGATGCGCCCTACCTCTCTTAAAACATCCAGACCAAGACAAACAGACTTGTTCATGCACTCAAATGTTTGTCTTGTGTGGGAATCGAACCCACGAGCGTTGGTGTCAAAGTCGCGTCTTTTACGACTGAGCCACCGAGCTCGTCAAAAAGTAGTTGCTGTGTTAGCAACAGAGTTGGCAACGGGGTTACAAATATGAGATTTTTTTAAAGTAAAACTTCTTTACGGACGCTTGACTTGGGGAGTTAGCTGGTGAATTGGTTTAATGTTAATAATCTGCTTTTAAATGATATAAAGACTAAAGTAATTAAGTTCTCAACACCTAATGTAAGACAGGTGACTACCAATGTACATATTAATGGAACTAATTTAGCCCCTGTGGAGACAACTGTGTTCTTGGGTATAACAATTGACTCCATACTACAATGGGGCCCACAAATTGAAAAATTATCAGGAAAACTAAGTTCTGCAGCCTATGCAGTGAAAACTATTAGACGGCTCACTGATGTTGATACGGCTAGAATAGTTTATTTCAGCTACTTTCATAGTATTATGTCATACGGAATTCTTCTTTGGGGTAACTCCGCGGACATTAACACCATGTTTTTATTGCAAAAGAGAGCCATAAGAGCTATCTACAAACTTGGACCCCGGGAGAGCCTTAGAGAAAAATTCAAAAAAATAAATATTCTAACAGTCGCATCGCAATAAATCTATGAAAATCTTTTGTATGTCCATAAAAACATAAGACTCATTTTGTAAAAAGAGTGATACTCATAACATAAATACTAGATATAAGCATAATCGTGTGTTACATCCAAGCCGTCTCCACAAAATAAGTAATTCTTTTATGGGGCAATGTATACGGTTCTATAACAAACTTCCCAGCAATATAAGAGAATTGTAAATAAACAAATTTAAAACTACCATTAAAGCCAAATTATGTAGCAGGGCATATTATAAAGTATCTGACTATATTAATGATAAAAATGCCTGGGATTGAGTCGATCCAATTATAATGTAATTAATAAATTATGTAAATTTGTTTGGATACCAAAAGAGGGATGCCTGAGTTTTTTGGCAGTATTTTTATCAGTGCTCACCTAGTCATGAATTGCACGGCAGTGACACTCATACGTTGCTACATCTGCTGCTAACAAATCACTCCCACGCAGGAACACAACAACCCTCCGGGAAGTTGTTGTTTGGCTACCTCTCTTGATGCATTGCCCGCGTTCAATAGGCTATGGTAAACATTACACCAGGTGGGCCGAATGCGTGAGTGCCTCCCAACGTCGTATAAAAAATCATGGGAAGTTTCAATTGCTATTAAAAAAAAACAAAGCATAATTAAAAACATTTTATTATGTAATAACAAAATAATTAACAATTCCTGATTATGGCACAATAATGAAGATATACATAATTTTCAATCTGTCTATTGCAACAATACATTCCCCCCCCCCCCCCCCATTTCCCTGTTTTATCGATATGTATACATAGTTTGTAATATCTTTAACAACCTGTTCATATCCACTGCTGCCTTCTTTGTATACTATGTCGGGTGGTAAACAAGTATGTCTGAAGCAGTTACTGTAGCCCATAATCGAGAGGGAAAACCAGACATTTCTTAGGTAAGGTCACACGTCTAACGAAATATAATTACTTGGACGTGAGGGACACCTCACGATGTTTACCATCACCGTCGAGCAAGTGATAATTACAAATATGTACATAAATCCGAAAACACGAATTTAGTGGTACATGCCAGGATTAGAACCGAGGACACGTTGCTCAATAGGCTTAGGTTACCACTGCTCCAAAAATAGCAAATATTATAGAAAGTTTAAAGCGTACACTACAGCAGAAGTGCACATGGCGTTCTATAAGCAATCGTATTTTATCCCAAAAACTTTGAAGGGTGTTCTGCCCCTCCTTACATAAAATAGCAAAATATCGTCGGTTAAGTTCTTACACCGCATAACTCAAAAAATGGTTGCTTTGAGTGACGTATATCATTCGATACAGGATCGAAAGATGCACCGTTTGACCAATCAAAAATAAGTATTTTATGTAATAGCGACGCGTTATTTATACATTTTTAAGTTAAAACAAATGTATTGAATACAAAAAGAAACTGTTTTATGCTCTCTTGAAAAGTCGACCATTATGAATTACGCGGTGTTAGAACTTTAGCGACGATATGACTAATATAAATCTGAGTGGACCACTAACAATGCCATAATATACAAAGCAAATTCATCGAATATTCTTGATATGACATTTTTAATACCATTTTTACTCTACTGTGATGGTGTTGCCAGTTACGCAAGACATTTTTATTTGTTGACCAGGTGAAAAATAAAAATACTATAAAAATAATCCAAAACAATGTTATGCATTAAATCTAAATAGTTTTCCAGCGTGATGTATTTGGCTAGATAAATTAATTGTAAGATGTAAGTATTTGAAACATATAATTCAAATATACATATATCATATTCCCGGAGCCTGTCCGTCTTTCTGTCCATATTTTTGACACACGTTTATTTTATACTATTTTTTTTTTTTAATATGAAATATATTTATTAATTTTCAAAGAATTAAAACATATTACTTATAACTTGGTTTTCTAAGCTACTTCTAACATACAAACATAATATAAAATCCTATTCTATGGAAGCGAAAATAACATTTATGTGATTTATATGATAATCATTAAACTTTTATCTAATCAGACTATATTATATGACTATCTACTGCATATATCTAAATTGTTCCTTTTATAAATTAAAAAGGGATACAGTAAGGGGCATTTAAATTGTTAGCGCATCATCAACGTTCACCCAATCCTGGGAATGTGAGTCTTCGAATTGAACTATCCAATGTTTTAAATTCATTATGGCTACATTTTCAGTTGTAGGAGCTTGATTGACACAGTTTTAAAACATACGTGAATTCTATGAAAGGAGATAAAAAAGAGAACAACTTTGTTAGGCAAGCATCTAAATTTCTGCAAATATATATAAACGTATGTATGTATATCTCCACGCCAGGTCCCTTGCGTTGCAGTCAAAGGGAACCGAGCGCCATAACACGCGGTTCTTACACACTTCACTCAGTTGAGTTGAGAGAGAAGTTGAACAGTTAATCCAAACGATGTACGAAGAATTTACAACTTTCGCATTTATCCGGATTTAATTTTTATTTTTGACACGGATGTGGCGAGTGATTTCTATCGCTGTTTATTTTCACCTATTCTTAATTTTTCTTGTTAAATATATTGTTTTTGTTAAGTTTGATAGCTGTGATAGGTTTTCATGTTCTGTTATTATAGAATTTCTGTTATCTGAAGTTCTGAACGTTATTTTGAGTGAAAATGTTTGAACCTGAATCGGGCACTTTTCAAGCATGCTCCTATGCGTTCTACGAACAATGAGAGCGTTATTAACATATTAAGGCATGTCAAAGAGAATTGGCCTCCGTTTGATTCGTAAGTGTGTAGATATATATTTTCTTTGTTTACACTTTCTCTGATGTCAGAAGCCCTAGGACCGGCGAGCGTCCATGAGAAGAGCAATGAATGTTAAAGAAGTGAGTGAGATATGTAAGGATCCAGTCACGTGGCGCTCGGTTCTCTCTGCCTACCCCGCAAGGGATTTGGCGTGAAGTTATAGATAGATAGATAGACACTTTCTCTCACGGCATAATCAATGGACTATAGATCAAGATCACGATTCAATAATGTAAGTATACACATACATCCTTATAAACATACAATAAATATCGATAAAGGAAGACAATCAAACAATTGGAGGCAATAATGCGTTTTCGATGCTATATTATATTTGTGAGATTGTTGTTTTGTAAATTTATTAATAATTTTCTTATTATTTACATTCATGATCTTAGGTAATTTGATGTACAGGCAGTACTAATATAATATTTGACTTCCGCTAAGATGACACCTGAATCTATAAATATTATATAAACTAACTATAATAACGTTTGAAGATAAATACTCACAAATAAATCGGTCATGTATGTGTAGCTTAATAAATTCAATAAACTCCAAACTGTATTAACCGTATAAATAATTACTAAAATTATATAACCTGCTCTTATAAATTCGTTTTTTTTCTGTTTCGTGAATATAAAAAAGGATAAATTTATTATCACAAAAATAAATTTAATACATGTATAATATTTAAATTAATATTTAATATTTATTACAAAGGCTGTATATAGTTGCAACGCCTTTCTATATATCATTTTCAAAATTAATAATCCAAAGACTGTCATCATATGTAATTGATAATGCAATGTTTTTTCGTTAATCGATATTGCAAGTGTATAGCTATAATAATGTTTATTATTATGATAATAATTAAGTAAACACGTAGTAATCGTATTATTAATTTGTAAAACGCAATTACGACGATTGTGATGTAAGTAATAATAAATTTAAAAATACTTGCAGTATTTAAATTTAGACACTGTTTAAAAATTAAAAAATTCAGTACCCAAATATATATAAATATTAAACTTTTAAGCAACTTAGTAGGTAGCATAATCTCTTTAATAATTTTCTTGTATAACTTTATTGTATTATCTAAAAATAATATATGTATAAAAGTTACATGATTTGCAAAGGCGGGCTTATTACTCTTCCAGCCGACCCTAGTTACTTTTACAATAACTATAAAATTCTACAAAAAATAAAAACAATACAATAAAAAGTTTTCTCATTGTTATTTAAATTATATAAGAATAAAATTCGGAAAACAATGTTTTTAAAATATATTTTATAAACAAAAACATAAAACCAACATGTTTTGATTAAATAAAAAATTTCCCATAATATCGAAAACATAAATTATTAAAAAAAACACGTTTATCTGTGAATCTAGAAAAATAAAATATATGGCAAGACAATTTCAATAAATTCGTAAATATATCCTTGTATTTGTATACTTTATATATCTGAGGGTAGATTGTCTACATCTAAAATGTGAAATACGAGTACATAAGCTGTAAAAATAAGTAAAGCGGGGTTATTACGGTAACATTTACCGAACGTATTTCGAGCGAGGCGACACTAATCACCGATTCTCCTCAACGCCTCGCGCGAAACACGGCGAACGGGAACGTTCCCTAGAAAATGCTCGAGGTGAGCTCACCCGAGCGCACCGAGGCGAGGCGCCTCGCTCGAAAAACCCACACAAATCACCAGTGTGATACTGCCTCAACTAACTACAGTCGGTGAGTTTAGCCATTTCTTAATCTGTTAGAGAACCAGGTATCAAATTGAAACTGAGTTTCTTTTTTCAACGTCTTTTGATCTGTTTGAACACGCATCATGGAAAGCGGCTCGGCCGAAGACTTATAATAAAACTATAATAATAGGAACGATACTATTACACCTGTATTATTATTATTTAGTAATATATGTGTGTGTGTCATATCCAGGCTTGTACTACCAAAGGCATGTGACATTAGATTTTCGTCGTTAATCCTTACACAATAAGATTTAAATCGAATTGCAAAAAAAGCATGCTATATATAGCTGCACATATACGTAGTACAAGAAAATATGACATAAAAGTATTCTTCTGAATATGTTTACGACAGAGCATGATAGAAAATCAAACGAATTCGTGTGTGTGAGCGCTAACCATAGAGCACTGATTTTTTTTTTACTATTTAGCATTGCAATGTAGAAATAACAACCGCATGGTTTTCGTACGAATTTTACAAATGGGATTTATGCTCTTTCGTTCTGTTACATATATTCATCTAAACAAAATAACTAAGCAAAACTCCCTTCGTTTTTAATGGAGAGGAGATTTGTTCATTTTTTTAAATAAAAATATACCACAGATATGTTTATGGAACTGGGGTATATCATAAAATGTGAATAAGACACATCAGTGACATATGTACCTAAAATATTTAGATTAATTATCGGAAATTCTAAGTTCTGCCAGTTCCTTCTCCTCGTCCACTTCGTCTTCGACGTCTGAACCGTGCAATGAGGCCGCTGGCGTGGTGGCTCCTAAAAGAAGAGAAAATTAATTAAAAAAACTCGAGTTCAGCGCGACGGCATTAAACGATAATATACGCGAGCGACAGAGACAAGTAACGAGGGTTCATTGTACGAAATTCTTCCTGTTAAGCGGTGAAAATACATTCGATAAATATTTATAATTTTTTTTATACAACGTCGTGAGGCATACATTCATACGGCCCACCTAATGTAAAATGGTTACCGTGACCTATGAACGCTTGGAATACATTAAGTATCGCACGCACGATGCCACCTCTGTGGCTAACGCAACAACTCCTTAGGAGCCTAACGGTAACCTTACTCACTCACAGGAAGACGAGAGGTTTCCTTGAGGTTCCTTATATTTAACAGCCCCTCAGGAGCTAACCGACGGCCTCAATCACACAGGAGCACAACTATGCTCCAGGGTGTTGTTATTTGACTGCGGTTGCGGTTGAGGTTCTTTCCCAGACGGTCTGCTTCAATGCGCCCTACCTTTCTTGAAAAACACTCAGGACAAATCGACATGTTTATGCACACAAACACCTGTCCTGCGTGGAAATAGAACCTACGTGCATTGGTGTCGAAGTAGTGTCACTAACCACTCCCTCATCGAGCTCAGTGAAAGTTAAATATAAAAATGAAAACTAACAATTCAATAACAAAAATATATACACCAGTAACCCTTTCCGCTATTATGTGATACTATTAACTTCAAAAATATGAACCTTAACACAATGAAAATAAAATACAATTAATAATCTCAAATAAAAAGCAGTAAAAGGCACGCTGTGGTGAGAAGGCCTCAAATCACGACTTAAGATCAATCACATACAATCAAATCACGATTAAAGACTTTTATGTATATCTAGGCAAGTGGTTCAAAATTAAAATTGTGTCTACAGCCAGATAGTGCGAGAAGTGAGGAAGAACGAGGCGTGAGAAGTTATGTGACACGAGAAAACATTGACGCAACGCAGATGTGATTGACACATCTGCGTTACGTCAGATTATTCTCCAGGTACTTCCCCAAACAGCTAACTTAGATGTATCCTACGTCGTTAAGATAAGCTTTACGACTGTCATTTGCACAACCTGACAACTGCAGGGGAAAGTGCCCTCCGAAGGAGATACTCGTAACAACTAAATCCATCCGTCCCCAGGCTGCGGTCAACGCTACTTATCGTTTATTTATTTTTTTCTGTCTATGCCTTTAATTAATTTTCTATCTATGCCTCAAATTCATTTTCTATCTATGACTTAAATTTATTTTCTATCTATGCCTTAAATTCATTTTCTATCTATGCCTTAAATTCATTTTCTATCTATATCTTTATTTCATTTTCTATCTATACCTTAAATTCATTTTCTATCTATGCCTTAAATTTTCCATCTATGCCAACTTTTGACATATCTATTCTATGAATATTCAATATGTTCTATGACGGCTTATCGATAGTGCTACTCGCTCTAAAGTATTTTTTGAAATTGTAAGCGAGATGGCTATTACATTGAAGTCAATTAAGAATAATATAATTTTTTGGACAAATTTCATAGCGAATGGTGAAAATACGAATAGGTTATATATCCAAAAAGAACAATTGTCATAAACGTAGACTAAATGCATATACCTAGTCTTGCCATAAATACTGAAACAAAGAAAAAAAAAATTCTATTGCAAATAACATTTATTACTTTTACAGTGTGTTAGTTTAATACATAAATATGAAACAATTTAAAATATAAAAAGCTTATTCGAAGTGGTCTCCATTGGCTGCCATACAGTCCTTTAAATGTTGAGGCCAGTTATCAATAGAAGCACGCACTCTTTCCTTGGGAAAATTCTTCACTGCCAATCGTGCGGATTGTTTTAGGGACTACAAATTATCATGGCATTTATAGCAAGTCGGACTCTCTAAAACTGACCATAAATCATAATCCTTCTGATTAAGATCGGGACTAGAAGACGGCCAGTCTTCAGCTCTGATGAAGTCCGAAACGTTCGTTTCCAACCAAGACTGCGTCGACCGAGCTTTATGACCCGGCGCTGAGTATTGCTGGAAGAACCATTCTTGGTTATTGATCATGGTATTGTTAAGGAGCTTCACTACCTTCTCAAGAATGGTATCTTGATACACTTGTGCCGATGTTTTGATACCTTTTTCACAAAAATATGGCTCAGTCACTCCTTCATAGCTAATACCCCACCAAACCATCACTGAAGTCGGATAGTGCCCACGTTCCTTAGAGCATAAATACGGTCATTTTGTTTGTGAAAATTTTGCTCAATTGTAAAAATTTTCTCATCCGTAAACAAAAATTTTCTGTGACCTCCCTTTGCGTACGCTTCAGTAGTAGTTTCGATTTTACCACACTATTCGTTTTTAAATTATCAGTTAAGAAATAACCAGTACATCTCTAATAGGCTGCAAGTCCTAAGTCATCTTTTAAAATACGCGACATGGTTCTAGGTGCTATCTTCATCTCCCGAGATAAAATATTCTGCTTTCGGACAGGATTTCTTCGCACTTTGTGTAATGCAATCACAGCGATTCGGTTCTCTTTATGACCCCACTCCATTTTAATATTGCAAAATATTGTACAATGTATTGGCGCCAAAATGAGAAAACTCAATGTACTCAATCATATAAAAATGACAGATTCCAAATTCAATGTAATATTTTGTTTATTTTTAATTGTAACAGTATTTATGGCCAGACTAAGTGTATGAGAAAATTGTGATAAGGGTTTTTTATTACATAAACAAAGTGTGTGTGAATTTGTCGTCTATTCGAAATCATTACACAATGATCTACATATCTCACCCAAACGCTATCGACTAAAGGAATAATTGAGCATTTTTGTAGTACTGACGAGCTCGTCTACACATGTGTCATTGTTTCAAGCCAAAAATGCCGATTGTGAAATTGACACAAGTGGCAAAATTTTCCGACTGTGTTGTGCCGCAAAAAAAAACTATAATACCATAGTGAAAAAAACGAATAGTGACTAGAAAACCTGCAGGGATGGAAAAGTCGCACTCGAATCGAAAAGTTGTTACACCGAATCGTAGTTGTTTCCAGTGAATGTTTTCAATTTCATTCACATTGACACGAAACGCAAAATTCGTCACGAAATCGAAACCTTTTCAATGCAATTTGAATTTGATGAGCTCGGTGGCTCAGTCACACAAGGCAAACATTTGTGTGCATGAACATGCCTGTTTGTCTTGGTCTGGATGTTTTAAGAGAGGTAGGGCGCATCAAAGCAGCCCATCTGGAGAAGTGCCTCCACCTCACAGAAAACCGCAGCCAAATAACAACTCCCTAGAGGGTTGTTGTGTTCCTGGGTGTGAGTGAGATCACAAGTAAGCTTCCAAGGAGTTGCTGTGTAAGCAGCAGAGGAGGCATCGTGCGATTGATACTTAATATATCGCAAGCATTAATAGGCTACGGTGCCCGCTTTACATCAGGTGGGCCGTATGCTTGTATGCCTCCCTATAAAAAAAAAGAATCCATGCAAACTACGATTTTGGGTCAAAAAGATATCTTCTTCTTAATTCCTAAAATTAAACCATTTTGAATCGAAATATTCTCGAGAGCGTGTAGGCTCATGAAATTTTACCGACGTGTAATATTTATTATATGTAAATTGCAAACCTTAAGTAATTTTAACGATTGCGTTATAAAGTGAATGTGTTTAATTAAATTTTTTAAATATCAAGAACATAAATATAAAATTATAAAGTCACTATCGTTTCACGGGTTGCATTGAAACTTCAAGATTTTGTTTGAGAACCCATCCGGAATGTTATTCAGCAGAATTTTTGAAGCTAAAATCTAGAATTAAGAAAATTTTGATCAGATAATAAACTTAAAACTTGCTGTATGGGCATAGATCCTTTGCCAGGGCCGCTCTGGACTAAAAAGAACAGGAAAAAATACGTATTTTCCTTCACTTGGTGTGACAACTTTTCGATTTGAATGAGAAGTTTCCGTGTCAATATGAATAGCCCTGCTGATATCGACTTGGCACATTTTTTTCTATTCACCCACTACATACACAAAAATTACATAATACTATATATACAACACAAAAACACAGCTACTCTTCACGGTGCTTCGCGGCTATAAAAAATAGTGAAAACATATTTAAAAAATAAACCTAATTCCTGTCATTTTCCTTGCAATCGTTCAACTTAGCTATCAGCTGATCGATCTGTTCCGCCATTTCTTCGTTCAATGGTTCTAGAAACGTCTCATTCGGTGTTCTATAATTCTCGTGTTCGTCAAAGTTCGGCTTTTCGAAAGCGACCTCGATACCGTTGTATCCCTCGTCGGATATATCCAGCAGTTCTAATGATTTTTGGACGTTTAAAAGATTCTTTTTGTTAACGTCCACTCTGTGTTCTTCACTGGTTTGAACTTGTTCGTCTTTGGTTTCTTTCTGTTCAATATCTACGTGTATTGACTCTCTCAAGTAGGACGTCGTTAGACGATTCGTGAAGTCGTGGCGTCGTACTGAATTTTTAAAATTGACTATTTTAACTATATTATTAATTGTATGTATGTATATCTTCACGCCAAGTCCCTTGCGGGGTAGGCAGAGAGAACCGAGCGCCATAAGACGCGGTCCTTACATACTTCACTCGCTTCTGTGACATTCATATATTATTAATTATTATAAATAACGCTTAATAAATAATGTCTTAACAATTTTTTTTGAAAAACATCCAACAAGGTATAGATAGCTTTTACGTAACAATAAACAATCTACATTTTTTGTATACACTTAAAAATCTCAAAACCTGCACTAAACTACTTCTTGTTAATCTCGTTTCTTAATCCGTTAGAATCGGTGGTAACCGCTACCTAAGCCTGAGGATTTGGCGAAGGTACTGATATTTACATAGAGCGACTGACGTCACCTTCACGGTCTACAGGGGAAACCAGTCCAGACGATGTTTCTCATCATGGCCCATCATGGCCGAGCTAGAAATTTTAGATATGTACATAAAATACGAAAATACAAATGTACTGTCAGGATTCGAACCAAAAACCAGTGGATCAATAGGCCGGTTCTTTACCTACATTTTTTTTATACTACATCGGGAAGCATACAAACATACGGCCCACCTGATGTAAAGCGGGTACCGTAGCCTATTAACGCTTGCGATATATTATCACTCGCGCGATGCCTCCTCTGCTGATTACACAGCAACTCCTTGGGAGCTTACTGGTGACCTCACTCACACGCAGGAACACAACAACCCTCTAGGGAGTTGTTATTTGTCTGCGGTTTTTCTGTGAGGTGAAGGTACTTCCCCAGACGGGCTGCTTTGATGCATCCTACCTCTCTTGAGCAGTCAGAACCTGTTATATACGTTTTCCCATACATTTCGCGGTCGTATACGACCACCCGGGTTTCGAAGGGTTAAAGCATCCAGACCAAGACAAACAAACATATTCATACAGACAAATGTTTGTCTTGTGTGGGACTCGAACCCACGAGCGTTTGTGTCAAAGTCGCGTCATTCACGACTGAGCCACCGAGCTCATCCTACTGGGATATCACTACTCAATTACTACACTACATCAACCCTTACCCATCCCATTGCAGGGATACGGGTCTCCCTTCAACCGAAGGGGTTTAGAGCATACTCCACCACGCTGCTAAACTGCGAATTGGTGGATGCCAGATTTTAAAGCCGCCCGAAGGCCGCTGACTGAACTTAACGACTGTCATCTATCGACAACAGCCAGGACCGAAGGCGGTAACGTGCCTCCGAGGACAGAGAAGCTAAAGATAAACAAACCCATCCATAGACAGGGTGCGGTCGACGTTGCTTAACCTACTTGTTCGGTTAGAATGACATGCGCAACGACGCTATCGATCTCTCAATTATGCTATTATGTATAATATTACATTTAATTCAAAACATTACTTACTAGAGTGTGTTGGGCTGGGAGGCTCTGATATAGGGCGCGGGTAGTTGAACCTTTTCCCAAGTTCCAAGTCCATATGGTCCACATAGTCCGGGAAGACCATCTTCAGCGCCTGCGCCCGAGCTTGGCGGTAGTACTAGAAAAGGAAATAATTGTTACACATACGAGCGTTGCGCAAAATCAGCAACGTTATAGACCGCGAACACAATTACGATGTAAGAGAGTTGGTCTGCAAGAGGGTTTCGGTGTTATGATAAGAAGAGGCACGCTCCGTTGGTTCAAACATGTAGAAAGAATGCACGAAGTTTTTGTAGACTTGCGTGTGAGCGAGGTAACCTGTAAACTCCTAAGCATTCATAGGCTACGATAACCGCTTTACATCCGGTGGGCCGTATGCTCGTGTGGCTCCAGACGTAGTATAAAATTAATAATTTGATATTTAGGTTAGGTGGAGGCAAAAGTATATGGAAAGGTAATTGAAAGGTGAATGAAGTTGAAATCCGATGGAATGCTGTGGGAACCTCCCGACGTTGTAAAAAAAATATTATTCTTTTTATCCCGTTTCCCCTAGTCCACTAGGATTGGCGGGATCCGCTACCTAAGCCTAAGGATTTGGCGAAGATCCTGATTTTTACACGGAGCGACTGCCGTCAGACCTCTCCAATACCCAGAGGGAAAACCATATCCTTCTTAGGTAAGGTCACACGCCTTTCAAAATATAATTTCTTGAACGTGCGGGTCCTCACGATGTTTTCCTTCACCGCCGAGCAAGTGACAATTACAAATATGTACATAAACATCCGAAAACACGAATTTTAGTAGTACATGCGAGGATTCGAACCGAGGACCTGTTGGTCACTAGATTCTTTATCAATCACTTTATTATTAAGGTTATTCAGTGAAAGAAAGAAAGAAAACGTTTGGACGTAACACAACACTATACACATACATACATACATATCATCACGCCTGTCTCCCATTGGGGTAGGCAGAGACTACAGAACGCCAGATGCATCGATCCAAACATACCGCTCTCGCTTCTTCCACATTCATCAACCTCTTCATGCACGCTCTTCGGTTTTGAGTACTTTTGGTTTGGCCCTTTTTCTACACATCACCAATTTGATATATTTGATATGATAGATGAGTGACCATTCAATTTTGCCCGATACACTCCTTTCGTAACTCTTTTGTCATTCATTCTTTCTAAATGTCCGAACCATCTCAGCATACCCTTTTTAATTTTTGTCACTACATCAATTTCATTCCACAAAGTTCTCCTATCGTGCTATTTTTTATTCTATCAACCATTCTCACTCCACACATACTCCTCGGCGCTCTCATTTCTACGACGTTCAACCTGCTTTCATGCTTCTTCTGCCATACCCATGTTTCACTACCGTACATCAATGTTGGCGTTAATACACCCTGAATAATAGCAAGGCGAGCTTTGTTCGATATGTTATATACGTCCAAATAAACGTTTTCTTTCACTGAATAACCTAAATAATAAAGTGACGGATAAAGAATCAGCCTAGTGACCAACAGGTCCTCCGTTCGAATCCTCGCATGTACCACTAAAATTCGTGTTTTCATATTTGTAATTGTTTTTATTTGTTTATTAGGACAACAAAATAAATTACAATCAATATTAAGTACAATGAAATGAAATTTAGATCTAAACCTTTTGTAAATAAAAGGTTTAGATCTAAATTGCAATTCCAAATAAGTTATCACTTAATTACGTTCATTACAAAATTAAATTACATTGAAAAATGCCACCTTCGCTTCGATATGAATTACAAAACAAGCGAGATGCGATCGCTATTGTCAAATATTTGTTTGATGGAAGCACGAAAAGTATTCAGCTTCGAGGTGTGAATATCGAGATGCGAGAATTTAAGTTACTTGCATACATATTATTACACTATACACACAATAAACAATATGCAATAGGTAGTGAAGCAATAATAGTGGTGTGTGACGTCACAAATAGGTCCTATCTCAGCATAATGCCGTGCCAACTCATGACTCGCCGCTGATTTTAGTGGTATGCTTACTATTCCAAGGTTCCTCCAGTCCATGAGATCTGACAATCTTTCAGTTCTATTCCTCTGTATGATTCGTTGTCTTCTCGATAGTCTGAAAATAAATGATTCGTTGTCGTTATAAATATACGTTTAAATGAAT
Source organism: Pyralis farinalis (assembly GCA_947507595.1). NCBI lineage: Eukaryota > Metazoa > Arthropoda > Insecta > Lepidoptera > Pyralidae > Pyralis > Pyralis farinalis. Next base: position 10,260,055 of record OX382263.1, read on the forward strand.
ATACTTGGCGAGCTCGGTGGCTCAGTCGTGAATAACGCGACTTTGACACCAACACTCGTGGGTTCAATACCCACACAAGGCAAACATTTGTGTGCGTGAACATGTCTGTTTGTCTTGGTCTGGATATATAGGGCGCATCAAAGCAACCCCGTCTGGAGAAGTATCTACACCTCACAGAAAACCGCAGCCAAATAACAACTCCCTACTAAAGTTTTATAAAAAAAAAATTGTATGCAGTTCACACGCGTTTTTTTTATACTACGTTGGGAGGCATAAAAGCATACGGCCCACCTGATGTAAAGCGGGTACCGTAGCCTATAAACGCTTGCAATACTTATGTATGACTCGCGCGATGCCACCTCTGCTGTTAACACAGCAAATATTTAGGAGCTTACTGGTGATCTCACTCATACGCAGGAACACAACAACCCTCTAGGGAGTTGTTATTTGGCTACGGTTTTCTGTGAGGTGGAGGTACTTCCCCAGACGGGCTGCTTTAATGCGCCCTACCTCTCTTACAAAGGTAGACTTTTTTACTCGCTTAGTAAGAATGAATTTGATTTAATTGAATGCGAAGAAACCAAGATAATGGTATTTGAAAGAGACAAACAGAACGAACACTAGGATTACGGTTGATGATGTAGTGTTGGAACAAGTGAATGAGATTGTATATCTTGGAAGCGCTTTTAGCAGCGATGGACGGTACACCGCTGAGCAATGATAGCACAGTGGATGAATAACAGGCCTATGGAACAAATCCGAAAACATGAATTCAGTGTTACATGCCAGGCTTCGAATCCTCGATTCGAATCCTGGCATGTAACACTGAATTCATGTTTTCGGATTGGTATCAGTGGAGCGTTAGGACAACTTGTAGGCAGCCGAAAGACTTCTAAGCCAGAAGGCACAGCTCGCTGTACACAACGCGGTGCTAACCCCAACGCTAACTTATGGAAGTGAGAGCTGGGTTTAGCATGAAAGTAGAATAAATGCGGTCGAGATGCGAGCATTGCGCAAAATTTGCGGCATAACGCTTGCTGACCGCGTTCGTAATGATGACGTAAGAAAGAGAGTTGGTCTGAAAGAGAGTGTCGGTGTTAAGATAAGAAAAGGCATGCTCCGTTGGTTTGGGCATATAGATAGATTGCAGGATGAAAGAATGACCAGATATACAAAGTGAAAGGATTTAAGAGCTGAGGAAGACCAAGATTCACCTACCGTGACAAAATTGGTCGTGTTTTATCAGAAGGTGATGTCAGGAGCCCGAAGAACTGGTGAGTGTGTATGAAAAGAGTTATGAATGTTAAAGAAGCGAGTGAAGTGTGTAAGAACCGCGTCTCATGGCGCTCGGTTCTCTCTGCCTACCCGCAAGGGACCTGGCGTGAAGATATGCATAGGCACATACTTACTTAGTAAAGTCATACATGTATCGCGCGAGTTGTTGCACGGAACCCTCCAACGATATATACCGACGATCCACCACGTAGATACCGTACGACATCGGATCGGCTATGTGATCTTGCATGAAGCAACCGAAACCTGGAAACAAATCACTGTTTCGAAATCGAGCCTGGTGGCGGAGTAGTTGACGTTGCTTTAACAGCAGGGCTCGCAGGTTCGATTCCCACACGAGACAAATATTTTTGTGTAGGAACATGTATATTCTTGGTGTGGATGTTTTAAGAAAGATATCTCGTATCAAATCAGCCCAATTGGGGAAGTACTTCCATGTCACTGAAAACTACAGTCAAATAACAAATCCCTAGAGGGTTGTTGAGTTCCTGCGAGTGAGTGAGGTTGCTTTTTACATGGAGTGACTGCCGTCAGACCGCCACAACCCTTAGAGGAAACCAGTTCTTTCTTAGGTTAGTTCACACGTCTTTCGAAATATAATTTCTTGGACGTGTGGGTTTCCTCACGATGTTTTCCTTCACCGCCGAGCAAGTGATAAATATTTACACAAAACCGAAAATACGATTTTTTCTCACTTAGAGAACTATTAAAAGAAATAAATATCCTCACGGTTACCTCTCAGTACATTTATGAGAACATAATGTATGCTCGTAAATATATAAAGCCCTTTTTAAAATGTAGTGAAAATCGGAATAGGTTGTATATGCCGGTACATCGGCTTGCTAAGACTAGTAGATCTTTTGTTGTAAATTGCATTCGATTCTATAATAAATTACCTGAAACAGGTGTCCTAGCCAGACAATATGTTCAAAAGGTACATCAAAAATACTCTATGTAAGAAGGGTTATTACAGAATCGATAAATATCTGGCTGACAGAGATGTCCGGATATAGTTCAGCACTTGTCACCATTATACACTGTCATAAATTTATTGTAATAGAAATTGACGATTCGAAAAGAGACTTACACTGGCAAGTTTCTTTTGGCATTTCTTCTTCGCCAATTGTCATTTGCAATGCCGGTAGATTAAAAAAGAGAAATCAAAACTATGAAAAAATAATAAGATACAATATCGAGAATGTCTAAGAGCTCGTGAGAGTCTAAGGCAAATAAGTATATTTTTTTTATCTTTTATCTTTCTGCTAAGAAATAAAGATATATTTTTTTAAATGTTTTCGTTGAGAGGCCCTGGACTTAACCGACCCTCGTATATTCACAGAATAATTAATAGTACTAGCGTACAGAAGGCTCACTCTCGAACAAAAGGCAAGTTTAGGTATTAAAAAATTGCATACTCTAACGATCTTCATCTGCTTGCACGCGTTAGGTAAGTACCGCTAACAAGATACCGATTTGGCGACAAAAGCGCAGGGTTCCCACTCGTCGATATAATTAGATAAATATTAAAATAAATCAATATAGATCACAGTGTGTATTAATTATATGAACTACCTTTAGTAAATAAGTAAGTCAACACACTTTAACAAAACTTAATAAGCTACTTGCTTACCTACTACGTGCTAAGCTAAAAGTCCCTAAAATTGTTTCTTACGGACCAATTAAAGAATCGTTTCGCTAAATAATTAGGTACAAACATACACAACTATTACCATATCCACATCAACCCTTACTCATCTCACTGCAGGGATACGGGTCTCCCTCACTTAATATATTACAAGCGTTAATAGGCTACGATAACCGCTTAACATCATTTGGGTCGTATGCTTGTATGCCTTCCGACGTTGTATATAAAAAAAACCGAGGTGCACTCCGGGAGTGCCGGCAGAAGTGAATACTGGAACATTAACGTTGTGCATTTTTGAATATTTTGGAATGGTTAGGGAATAATTTCGCACGAATTGCTTTATTTATCAGTATATAAAACATAAATTTAAAATTTAAAAAACCCACGACGAAAAAAACTTCAAATAACAGCCGTCGTGCATAACCTATGTTGTAAACTGTTATGCACGACGGCTGTTAATAATATTCTATATAATAGTTATTGTGATATTGTAATTATTAATATTTTTTCATTTATTGACTTTATTAATGAGAATTATATCTAATTGTTTTATGAATCCTATTACGCTTTAATGTCGTGGGTTTTTGAAATGTTTTATTTGAAGTTTTTTTTGTCGTGGGTTTTTTAAAATTTTAAATTTATGTTTTATTTGTGGCTTTTTAAATTTTAATAGTAAATGCAATTTATACAAACTAAAACTAATATAATATAACTATATTATATAAATAAAATCCGTTTTATATATATATAATGCACGTACAAATTTAAAAAAACCCCCGACGTAAAAAGCGGCTGAACAGATTTGCTTAAATCGTAGCTAAGAACACTCCCGATCATGTCACCTTTTAAACAAAAAACAAAATCAAAATCGGTTCAGTAGTTTTCGAGAAAAATGACATAACAGACACACAAACAAACACCTCTTACCCCAAACGCATATACCGCCTCCGTGACCGTCGCGGGTAAAAAGTACTATCATGTATGTGGTAAAATACAATATTCACTTATTGCGCTATCGTACACAAACATGACAATGTTACTTACATTAAAAATTTAACACTTCAGAACTATTACAATTATTTTACATTAAAAAGTTTATCTCTCAGAAAAATCAACTTTTATCCATAACTTCAACGACTCTTTCATCATCATCATTACCAGCATTATCATCGCCAATCTCTAAAACTCAAACACACACGCAAACTCTCACAAGCGCCCTGCGCCGCTTAAACCAAACAGCGATGTTGATAAACTACGTTGAACGAAACGCGTAAGCGCCAAGAATTTCATGGCGCTTACAACGTTTTGGTCGCGAGAAAATAATGCCTTATGAACGATCTAGCGCTTCATGTTTTAATTGTTTAATTAGAGGTAACTAATGTTTTCGCGCTGCAGCGAATTTAAGTTCTTATTCTCACCAAAATCTTACGGTCAGGGTCACATGTCCTGACGCGAGATTAACATTTTTTACTCATCCCAAAAAGAGCACAACGCCGCTAAAGAAGTTTTCACTTCAAAAACTCAATAAAAATGTGTTGTGTGCCTCTGAATGATTGCTCACATTCTTTATCTCGGCGGCTCGTCTGAACGCACTTTAGATATGGATATTGTACACTCACCAGACAAGTTGGTTGTTATACTGGGTATGCCCATGACTGTACATTCAGCGGGCGTGTACCCCCACGGCTCGTAATAGGAGGGGAACACTCCCAGATGGCAACCACGGACGAATTCCTCGTAGTCCAGCCCGAACAGGGGGTTCGTGGAGGTAAGAAACTCAGGGTGGAATATTACCTGGAAACAATTATATCAACGGTTAACGTAGCATATGAACGCTTGTTAATACATTAAGTAATATTATTAAATATTAAAGTTGTTATTTGGCTGCGGGCTGCTTAAATGCGCTACCTCTCTTAAAAACAACCAGACCAAGATAAACAGATGTGTTCATGGGAATCGACCCACGAGCATTGGGGCTAAAGTAGCTTTCGCTAGTCAATCCACCACCGGACTTGACGTCGTCGTAATGTATACAGTGGAGCGTCGATTATCCGAACGTCGCTCAACCGAACGACCGCTTATCCGAACTACTACGCCCGCCCGACCCACGCGTGCCTCTCCCGCCTCCCGCGCAACAGTGCTTGCGACAGTCACAGTCACGACTTGTTGATTGTACTCGTATGTCACTTCCACGTAAAATGTGCTACTACAAGATTGTCTCCACTTTTTTTTGTTTAATTCCTATTTGTCATTAAAGATATAAATTTTCATCAACCTGTACGTAAATATGTATGGCTGAGTCAATATATGTACATACATATAAGTAGTTCGATTATCCGAAAATACCGGTTTTCCGAACACCCAAGTCCCCCACTTAGTTCGGATAATCGACGCTCTACTGTATATATAATCGTATAAATTAAATTAAAATGGTGACTAACATGTTTTTTTAATAAATAAACCTTTAAATGTCCAAAACCATATGTAAAGATTATTTGTTTAAAAATGCCACGTTGATCTCGGAACGTGTGACGTCATTTGTGACAAAATAAATTTCAAATAACCTCACCAAAACTAGTCATCTTCTATGACGTAATTTTTTCGTCCTGCATTCTTTCCACACGTCCGAAATAACGGAGCAAATCTTATCTTTATATAAACACCGATCTCTTTCAGGCCAAACAAAGACAACTCTTCCAGTGTTGGTGAGAACTGTACAATACTCACTTTCACTTTATCGTTGACGGTGTTAAACAAGTGGCATCGCCTCACTCCATTCAACACCGGGTCACTCCAGTCGTCCACCTAAAAAAAAATTGGTTGTCTGTAAAGTCGGTTTACGGACGATAATTTTACGTGATAACGTCATAAGAAAACATTCAACAGTTGACAAAACAGTTCACGTGTAGGTTGTGTGCTGCCGCTGTCTCTCTTCTACTCGGACGTATCGGCCGATGGAGTGGAAGAGAGATAGATGCGTCACAAGCCGAACGCTTAGGCCGATCGTGACTCTCTATCGCTTGTTCCGCGCTCTCGCTTGCACGCTCGGCTCAGGTGGAACGTGACACATTTTCGTGCATGCAGCCGGCGTTCATTGATTTATAAGACGTTATCACGTTTTGTGTTCACGTTATCAAAAAAGTTTTGACGAGCTCAAAAGCACCAACGGTCGTTGGTTCGACTGCCGCGCAGGACAAACATTTGTGTGCATGCAGATGTATGTTTGTTTGTGAGCCATGATAGCCCAGTCAACCAACTGGTCCCCGGCTCAAGCCCTGCAGGTGCAGTGCAGGTTTTTTAACAGAATAGCGAGTCATTTACTGCAGCGTTGCTGCAACGTCGCCGCTGTCAGATCGCTTAACAGAATAACGAAACGTCAAAATGTACACGTTTTGACACACGCCGCGCCGCAGTGCAGTTGCAGTTATTTAGCAGAATTGGCCTACTGGCATGTACCACTAAATTCGTGTTTCTGGATTTATGTACATATTTGTTATTATCACTTGCTCGACGGTAAAGGAAACCCGCACGCATCTTTCTTTTTTTTTATACTACGTCGGGAGGCATACAAGCAATACGGCCCACCTGATGTAAAGCGGGTACCGTAGTCTATTAACGCTTGCGATATATTAAGTATCACTCGCACGATGCCTGCTTTGCTGCTTACACAGCAACTCCTTGGGAGCTTACTGGTGACCTCACTCACACGCAGGAACACAACGACCCTCTAGGGAGTTGTTATTTGGCTGCGGTTTTCTGTAAGGTGGAGGTACTTCCCCAGACGGGCTGCTTTGATGCGCCCTACCTCTCTTAAAACCTCTCTAATTAGGATTTTTAAATACATGCTTAATTTATTTAATAACTTCACAGCTTGATATTTTACACAGTGTGCCATTATTATTAATTTTGGTAATATTAAGTGGGGATTATGTTTTCGTCTGATAGTTAGTCGTAATATTCGTTCATTAAAGATTTCTGGGTGTTTGCTCAGATCACTAAGACTAACCAGAATATAAATACGTGGCACTGTGAAAATTCCTAAGCTCTTAAAATGTATAAGATGTATAAGTCATTCGAGATTAGAGCGCTAAGAAGAAGAAGAAGAAGAAGATATCGTATAGATTAAATAAGTTCAACTTACGACATTATGGGTCGTTATAGGCGGCAGGCCGTCCCTTTGCAGCGCGTAGATGCAACGTTTTAGACGCACCGTGTCGTCCTTTTCGAGAAGATCTGACGCATCTGGCAAGTGACCTCTGTGGGAGATAAATCGCAATTTAAAGCAACTACGAGATCGATGGCGCAATGCTTAACGGGACAGGCCCACCACTCATACCCACCACTGTGTCTCCTGTGTAGCCAGAATTAACAGCGGCGACCACCAAAAAGGTAATGAATCAAGTTCATTGCTGTCCCGGGGGTTAAACTACAGCTGCCGTGGAACGAATTTAATGAGAAGAAATTTGTAGGAGTAGGAAGTTTTGGAATTGACTTTGACGGCGCAATGGTTAATAACAAGTCCCTGGAGGTTTCTTTGTTTCTGCGTGTATGTGAGGTCACCAGTAAACTCCTAAAGAGTTGCTGTGCTAGCAGCTACCGTGTCCAGTTGTGAACCTAAACTATACGAAAACCAATCAAAAAACCCTAATAAAAAAATCATAATCGGTCCAGCCGTTTAGGAGTTCAATGACATATACACTTGTATAATATATAGATAAAAAGAGGCATGCGCCGTTGGTTCGGACACGAAGAAAGCAGTACGGCGAAAGTGAAAGGATGCGGGAGCCGTGGAATCCAGCCATAAGACTCGTAAACCACAACCAAATTGGTTCAGACCTAATTTTATCAGAAGGTGAATTCCACCTCTAAAAATCGGCGAGCCCATGAAGAGAACTATGAATTTAAGTTAAGCTATGACTGTTAAAGAAGCGAGCTACATGTGTAAGGACCGAGTCATGTGGCACTCGGTACACTCCATATACACGGCTCGGGACTTAGCATCATTCAACTTCTTAGCGTTATCACGTTAGGATTGGCGGGGTCCGCTATCTAAGCCTAAGGATTTGACGAAAACACAGATTTTTAAATGGAGCTACTGCCGTCAGACCTCCACAACCCAGAGGGAAAACCAGATCATTTTTAGGTAAGGTCACACGTCTTTCGAAATACAATTTCTTGGAGGAGTAGCTTTCCTCACGATGTTTTCCTTGACCTTATGACTTGGCATGAATATATATATAGGTAAACAATAAATAATTATATATATGTCGCAGAGGTAGCAACACCATATTGAGAAGCCCGGAAGAAATCAATCCCCGTGATGCTAGTTTTAATAATAACGGATCAAAATGTCAAGTCGGCGCTTGGGTGGAATCGATATCGTTGGATTGGCAACACCGGTTGTGTTTGTTATGGTTAGCTCGAAATGTCGCTTGTGGTCAGTTGTCAAAAACGTCATTGGAAGCGGCATTACGAATCGAGCAATGGAGCCAAATGCACGTGTCGCGTCCACCGCATTTTGAATCCGTTGTAATCTGCGATCTGAGTATAACTTTTGTTGCGATTATTATTGTAATGGGCTGATTAAATATTGAGAAGATTAACTACGCTGGTATTTCGCTTTATTCGCCATGAACAACGAGCCACCTGACGACCATTACACCCACGTTCTGACATATATACATTCTGTGTACTAAGTATCGGGAATTTGTCAATAAAACAAAAAATACAAATTATTCATCTAAATTTATTTTATCGCCTTCAAAGTAGGCCCCATCGCTTGCAATACAACATCTCCACCGCTTCACCCAGTCTTCCATACATTTTTCATAGGCTATTTGCGGTATGGCCTTTAGCTCATTCAGCGAATTTTCTTTTATGGCTTCTATCGACTCAAAACGTTTTCCTCGAAGTGGTAATTTTAACTTGGGAAATAAAAAAAAGTCAGACGGAGCCATATCAGGTGAATACGGTGCTTGGTCGAGAACTTTTGTTGAATTTTTCGCTAAAAACTCTTTCACTATAATAGCTGTGTGGTGTGATGGTGCATTATCATGGTGCAGCATCCATGAGTTGTGTTGCCACAAATCTGGACGTTTTCGGCGGATACTCTCACGCAAACGCTTCATGACGCCTAAATAATATTCTTTATTCACTGTTTCTCCCTCTGGAAGGAATTCGGAGTGAACCACACCACGGTAGTCAAAAAAAACTGTCAGCATCACCTTGATTTTGGAGCGACTTTGCCGCGGTTTTTTGGATTTCGGCTCGTTTTCGAGACGCCATTCTGAAGACTGTTGGCTTGTTTGCATGTCGTACTCATAAACCCATGTCTCGTCGCCAGTTATTATACGTTTCATAAAGGTCGGATCCGTAGAAGCTCGGGAAACCATGTCTTCAGCGACATGCTTTCGCTGCGCTTTTTGAACAAAATTGAGCTCTTTTGGAACTAGTCGAGCGGCGACGCGTTTCATGCCTAAAATGTCAATGAGAATGTTGTGGACGGACTTAAAAGATATGTTCACCTCACTAGCCAACTCTCTCAGACTCATACGTCGATTTTCGAGCACTAGCTTCTTGATTCTGTCGATGTTTTCTCTGGTCGTAGCGGTTGAAGGTCTACCAGAACGAGGCAAGTCTACTACTACTTCTCGGCCTTCTTTAAAAGCCTTATACCATTCATAAGCCCTTGTTTTCGATATACACGATTCGCCGTAGGTATTTCGCAACATTTTTAGTGATTCACCACATGAAATATCATTTGAAACACAAAATTTAAGGCACACTCTTTGTTCAACAATATTTTCCATTGTAAAAATCGCCGAGGACTCAAAACTATGACCAACAAAAAGTGTAGTTTAAAACAAATTAAATGACAGATCCCGCTCAAATTTTGCGCGCTAAATCAGTACAGTGCTACCAACATGCAGTAAAAAAATTAGAACGACCTCTTTTACGCGGGTCTTTTTATTGACATATTCCCGATACTTTTTACACAGAGTAGTATATCTATAAGTTCACGTCAAATCCCTTGCGGGGCAGGCAGAGAGGTCCAACCGCCATATGACTCGGTCGTATCACACCTCACTCGCTTTTTTAACAGTAGTCTTAACTAGTGTCCCTGGCTTCACCTTTTGACAATACACCATCAAGTCTTGGCCTTCCTCGTTTTCTACATGTTTCCACTTCCGCATATCTGTTTAGTCTTTCTTTCCCACTACATTTATTCTGCATTTTCGAACCAACGGAGCATGAGTTTCCTCTTAATTTTATCACTTGCCATCATCATCATTATTGTATTGATATACTGACATACATTTATTTAAATTTTTAGACGAGCTCGGTGGTTCAGTGGTGGAACGCGCTGTTACACTACTTTGACACCAACGCTCGTGGGTTCGATTCCCACACAGTACAAACATTTGTGTGTATGAACATGTCTGTTTGTATTGGTCTGGGTATTTTCTATGTATAATAAATATGTATTTACAAAAAAAACAAATGTATTTACGTATGTTTATCAGTTGTCTAGTACCCATAACACAAGCTTCGCTTACTTTGGGGCTAGGTGGCGCTGTGTAATTTGTCCGACAATATTTATTTATATTATTTATTATTATTTATTGAAATATTAATTGAAGAAAGACCAGTTTCTTTCGGCATTTCTTCTTCGCCAATGGTCACTTCCGAAATGCTGGTAAAATAAAAAAGGCGTGAAGTGCACCAAAATACCGCAAAAAATATTTTCGCTAATTATTTTCGTAAGTTTTTTTTTTGTGATGTAACTACATATTTATGGTTTTCGGGTTTTTCATTTACTTGTGCTACATGACATTGCTTCTTGTCCAACTCGCGCACCGAGGGTTCCGTAAAAAAGTATATTCGTAAATTATTTTCGCAATATTTTTTTTTGTGATGTAACTAAATGTTGGTGGTTTACCAATTTTTACTTGTACTACGTGACATTGCTTCTCACCAAATTTCACGATTCTAGGTCAACGGGAAGTACCCTATTAGTTTTGATTCCCTTGCGAGTGGCAAACGAGGAATAAACAGCCGTATATATCTTTTGATTGCGTTGACATGATGAGAGACTTGAGAGACGGACAGACAGATAAACAACAAAGTGATCCTATAAGGGTTCCGTTTTTCCTTTTGAGGTACGGAACCCTAAAAAGAAAAACGAAAACTGAGAAATTAATAACAACAAGATTTCATATAAAACCAGTTGAGAATGCGCAAGCTTGCATTGCCAGAGGAACACCTGGCTCGTCAATTATATAACAATTCAAAATTATTTTTTTTAATTTGTCGGCCATTTTTACCATGTTTCTTAAGAGATAGGAACGGCGTTCCTGAACAGTCCTATTCTACTTTTTTATGCTGAATCCGAATCTGAAGTCAAAATTCGAAAAAAGAGACAGACAAACACACAGACAAACGCACAGACAAACATATAGATTTCATATAGGAACGGTGTTCCTGACTATAAGACGTGTAAGTACCCGCGAGGGCGCAATGGTAAGTAAATAAATTTTAGGATTTCGTACCTCAAAAGGTTTTTCCTTTAAGGAACTGTTATATCGGCATATGCATTACTTAGAATATAAAATAAATATGCTGAGTTTCTCATTGCATTGACGTCAATGCAACAAGAAACCGATGCCGCTTGCTATCCGCGATCATACTCGTTTCCAGTTTGGATTGGGCTTTCGTCGGACACACTACTTTCACGAGAGTTTTAATATATTATCTTTTAGTGTTAAAAATAGTTCTTTTTTTAAAAACCATCTTGCGACCCGCTCCGTAACAGTGGTGTCAGAAGAGGGGATACCAGTGTTGAAAGTGCCGTCATCGTTCCACTGGTATTACATACCGGGTCGCGTAAACCTAAAAACTCTAAAAGTGTTCACGTGGTTAACTCCACGTTGTTACAAACATTCTCAATCCAACTCCGGGGTGTTCTCGTCTTACTTCAGTGAAATCACACCTCGTCAAACTCCGCTATCTCTCGAAGACGTATCGCGACAGTAAGCCTTAGCCAGCGTAAGCCTGCCGATCGTCCGATATCTTCCGCTGTATCCCGATCACCAAGGGCCTGTCAGTTGCAAGGTCCGTCATCGTTACGCTGCCACAAAGAGTGTGGTCACTCCGTCCTTGCTGCTCTGGTCACACGTCGTGCCACCACGTGCAAGCATCGATCACGCTTGGTTGTCGTGTAACCGCTGTGCCGCCGCTCTGCTGCCGCCGCGACGCCCCGCTGTTCTGACGTCGCTATCGCTGCGCTATAGCGCACCGCCGCACCAACTCTAATCAACTCTAGTGGACGCAGCAGTCCAGTGACAAGAAATGAAAATCAACGTCCTGATGATCCTGATTCTGTGAGTAAATCATACTATTATCTGTTAATGCTACAATAAATTGTTTTCCTTTCAAGGGTGATACGTATCGTAAATCCTAATTACCTATACCTATTCTTACCAACAAATTATTTATTATTCCGAATCATAATGGCTACGGAATCAAAGAAAACCACAGAGCTAGTGTTGAGCGAACAGTTCCCTATTAATGTACTGTGTAATTTCATTAGCCCTTATAAGGGGGAGCGAGAAACCCTCACAGCTTTCCTTACCAATTGCCAGAACGCTTTAGATCTAGCATCAACTAGTCAAAAAACTTTATTAAATAAATATATCCTGTCTCGTTTAGAAGGCAAAGCTCAAATCGCGTGTTCTAATAAAATATTCGACGATTTTAACCAATTAAAATGTTTTCTTAAGCAAAACTTTGGTGAAAGAAAACACTACAATCACCTTCTGCTAGATCTACAGTCGTGTAGGCAATCCTCCAGTGAAACAGTTGCGCAATTCGCACTCCGCGTAGAGAGCTGTCTTACTGATTTACAATCTGAAATTTATAACTCCGAGTCCTTAAAGAAAGATATTTCCGGGCGTGTCGCTATGACTGAGGATTTAGCATTATTCACATTCTCCTTAGGATTACACCCGCGGTTAAGTAATAACGTTAGATGCAGGAGCCCGAAAACGCTCAATGACGCTATCAACATAGCCCTCGAAGAGGAAAAAATACAAAACTTACTCTATAAAACCACGATCAAACCTAAGTGTAGGGTCTGTGGTAAGCCCGGACACTCAGAGGCTGAATGCCGTGAGAAACAAAAACGTACGGGCCCACCACGCGTCACTTCGGATCCTCAGCCATCAACATCATATAATAACTCAGGGTCCTACCTCTTCTGCAGATATTGTAAAAATAAGGGTCACGATATTTCTCAATGCCGTAAAAGGAAGTACAATAACGAACGACGTAATACGTATAATCCGAACAGCCATGATAAAACGCCCGCCATGCATCATGTTACATATGAACCGCCGCCGTCACCATTGCCTTATAATATACCGTGCGAAAATGTCGACGACTCTGAAAATTCTTTAAACTAACTCCGCGGATTACGAGAACGTGCCGTCGTTATCCGGTTAACCTAGGCACACGCACCTCATTGCACAAATCGCATAGGAATAATATTAATTCATCTCAACATGCTCTTTCGAGAGTCCCTGAATCGTTGAGTCACAAACCTAATTCATCTCAACATGCTCTTTCGAGAGTCCCTGAATCGTTGAGTCAAAAACCTATTTCATCTCAGCACGCTCCGCAGAGAGTCCCTGATTCGCTGAGTCTTACCTCATCTCGACATGCTCATAAGAAAGCCCCTACCTCGTCGAGTCATAACATTCATTCATCTCAACACGCTCCTACGAGAGTCCCTGAATCGTTGAGTCAAAAACCTATTTCATCTCAGCACGCTCCACAGAGAGTCTCTGTCCCGCTGAGTCGCCACTCTGTATCGTTGAGTCCACAATCTTCCAATCCCAATGGGTCCTCCGTATCACACTATCGTGAAAATAAAATTGAAAATAACGCAAACACTCCTGTCTACGAAATATCTTCGTCCGCGATGAAAGTATCATTGCCCCATGTATATATACAAACTTCCCATTCTGTACGTCCATTGCGTATTCTAGTTGATACCGGAGCTAGTATTAGTCTGGTCAAACGATCAAGCTTATCCAAGGTACCTGAATTATCCAGTGAGAGAGCTAAGATAAAAGGTATAAATAGCATTGATACTTATTCCGAAACGTTGGGTACATGCCAGATAGATTTTACTTTAAATAATAATTTTCACAAATATAAATTTCACATAATCAATGATAACGTCAACCTAGAGTATGACGGTATCATCGGTAGCGATTTCCTAAATTATTTTAAAGCTAATATAAACTACACTTCACAATCAATGCATATATGCGGACAAAACCTGGATATTAACTATGTTCAGCCAACTTACGTAATTCCCGCTCGCACCGAAGCCGTCATTGAATGCGCGGTGTCTAATTACTCGCACGAGCATTTTGATGACAACGAAGGTCTATTATTAGATCATTCTATAACTGAAGGTGTTTATATGGCTAACTGTCTCGTTTCTATTAAGCAAAATAAAAGGGTTAACGTAACTGTTTTAAATACTACGAGTTCCGATATCGAAATTCGGGACTATGTAGTACATTTAACACCTCTCGAACGTGATATTACTACAGATTCATTTCAAAACGTTAATTCTATTTCTTACTCTAATTCGGATAGAACCCAGATGGTATTAAATCTTATACGCTGTTCCCATTTGAATTCCGAAGAAAAGGAATCCTTACTAGAATGCTGTTCGCAGTATACAGATATCTTTCACCTAGAGGGCGAACCTCTATCATTCACGAACGCAACTGAGCACACTATAGATTCGGGTGATGCGCCCCCTATTCACGTTAAATCATACCGTTTTCCTGAATGCCACAAACAAGAAGTGGACTCACAAATCCGTAAGATGCTCGATCAAAATATTATACGTCCATCAACATCACCTTGGAGCGCTCCAGTCTGGGTGGTTCCTAAGAAAATGGATGCCTCCGGGAAAAAGAAATGGCGGATAGTTATAGACTATCGCCGCCTTAATGATGTCACTGTCTCAGAGAGTTATCCGCTACCCTTAATTACCGACATCTTAGATCAGCTAGGCCACTCAAAATACTTCAGTACTTTAGACCTTTCTAGCGGATTTCACCAGATAAGATTAAGTCCCAAGGACGCGCTTAAAACGGGGTTCTCAGTTAACACAAATTCTAACACTACCGGTCACTACGAATTTACAAGGATGCCGTTTGGCTTAAAAAACGCACCTTCTACCTTCCAAAAATTAATGAATACGGTCCTTTCTGGTCTCCAGGGCCTCCATGCTTACGTGTACCTCGATGATGTCATCATTTATAGTCATAATTTGACAGAGCACATCGGAAAACTCAAACTAATCTTTGCTCGCATCCGAAAATTTAACTTAAAACTGCAGCCTGACAAATGCGAGTTTCTACGACGTGAAGTCGCCTATCTTGGCCATATAATCACAGATAAAGGTGTCTGTCCAAATCCCGACAAAGTAAAAGCCGTCTCTCAATTTCCTACTCCCAAAAATCCAAAGGACGTAAAGTCATTCCTAGGGCTAGTCGGTTACTATCGCCGCTTCATTAATAACTTCTCCCAAATCACTAAGCCACTGACTTCCCTTCTAAAAAAGGACGTTACATTCCAATGGTCGCATAGTCAAGAACAAGCATTCACTGCTCTTAAGGACAAACTAACTTCAGCGCCTCTGCTCCAGTACCCTGACTTCAACCGACCTTTCCTCTTAACCACCGATAGTTCGAACTACGCAGCGGGGGCCGTGCTCTCCCAAGGCGAAATCGGTTTAGACAAACCCGTGTCATACGCATCGCGCACTCTTAATAAAGCCGAGGGCAACTATTCAACCATAGAGAAAGAGCTTCTCGCGATTTTATTCGGCGTAAAGACATTTCGCCCTTACTTGTATGGTCGTAAATTTAAAATAATCACTGATCACAAACCTCTCGTATGGCTTTTCAACGTTAAAGATCCCGGCTCCAGGCTCATTAGATGGCGCCTGAAACTGGAGGAATACGACTACGAAATCGTTTATAAGAAGGGTAAACTAAACGCGAATGCCGACGCACTATCTCGCTTTCCTGTAAATGTCTTAGATAATAAAACCGGCTCAGATTCAACTACATGTAATCCAACATTATCGCCTAATAACAACGATGACTCACATAATTCACCATCTGCATCAGAAACCTATGAGCAGTTTCTTCATACCATGAAACAACCCGGTGTGACGTTCAATACCATCATACAGGAACACAATGAGTCACTCCTTAAGGCAAAGTGTAAACTCATCGCATATCCTACCGCGATAGATTTAGATGAGTCTGTGCCCTACTGTTCCGAAATTCTCGAATTATCTACTAGCGAACCTGATATCCGAGACATAGAGCGGGAACTAAACGGATACTATAATACATCAAACGAAAAACATTTATTCACTCATTTGTTTACTCGCGTTCATCACTATGATGAAATGTCATATAAAGATATATTTAATTTACTCGTTGTCTATCGTGATATGATTAAATTCTGGTTTATGGAAGAAAAGGAAATTGCAATATCAGATTTTTCTGATCCCTTCAGCAAATTATCCTATAACAAAATATATAATATACTAGCTTTTATCTTCCGTAACACAAACTTAAAAGTAAATATATACAAAAACTCCATTCTATTTCCAACACCTTTAGAAGTGAAACAAATTCTTAAGGATAATCATGATTCCCCAACAGCGGGTCACCCTGGTATTTCACGTATGCTAGAGAGAATCAAATCTATGTATTGGTGGAAAACAATGTACCAAGACATTGAGAATTATGTCAAAAACTGCAGGTCGTGCCAAATTAACAAGCCCTTGCGCCAAACTAATCGCGCCCCAATGATAATCACGAGTACAGCTACAAAGCCTAACGAAAAGATATACCTTGATATCGTAGGGCCTCTTCCGGAAACTTACGAGTTCAAGTTCAAATTTATCCTCACGTTCCAAGACGATCTCACGAAATACTCCCAAGCTTATCCTCTACAAACATGTTCAGCAGAAGAAACTGCTAAAAAGTTAGTCCACTATATATCCCATGTAGGTATTCCTAAATATGTAGTCACAGACCAAGGAACGAATTTTAGTTCTGAGGTACTTCGCCAACTATCTAAACTTTTCAGCATCAAACATATATTCGCTTGCCCTCATCACCCTCAAACTTGTGGGGCTCTCGAGCGAAGCCATTCCACCCTCAAGGAATATCTACGTCCTTTTGTTAACGACAACCCTAATACATGGGACCTGTACCTTAATACAGCCATGTTCTCTTATAATACTAATACCCACTCTACGACGGGTTTCCCGCCGTACGAACTCCTATTTGGATTCAAACCCTATATCCCTAAGTCTGTAGATACATTGGAGAGCAATACCTATACGGATTACATAAGAGCTCTCAACCACCGACTTTATTATAGTAGGCAAAAAGCCCTGCAAAACATTCAATCGTCTAAAGAAAGATCTAAGAAATACTACGATAGTCACTCGAAACCTATAACCTACCGCGCAGGTGACATGGTATATGTGAGATGCCATCACAAACAAAATAAGGCCTTATCACCAGTGTGGAAAGGTCCATTTAAAATAATTAAGTTAAATGGCAATCACTCCGTCACATTGCTGATGAATCGTAAACACGTACGTCATCACTATGACGAAATCAAACCAGCTAGTGACGCTAGCGCTACGGCGTAACGCAAGTGACGTATTGACACATGAGCCATTTGTTGTTCATTTCAGATCGATACTGCCGTCGTCAATCGTGTGCGAATATGTATCAACTATAATCAACAGTCCGGGTCTCTACTTTGATAAGTTTCTAGACGTTAAGTTCACTAATAGCGATTGGAATGTTATAGCATATATAGATATAAGTCATATACAGCCTAACTTAGATAAGGTAGAATTTTTATTTGAAAAACTTGATGTGTATTGTAAGTCGCTGACGTCCTCTAAATTACAGGTAGACTGTATTAATTCACTCTCTGCTTTAAAAAATCAACATATTCTTAACGTAAATAAGTTCTCATCTATATCGTATTTACTGGTAGACGAGAAACCTAATATGCGTTTTAAAAGAGGTCTCATGGATTTTGGTGGCTCACTGTTAAAAACTATCTTTGGCACATTAGATTCCGATGACGCGGTTAAATTCTCAAAGGCCATTAAAGATGTACAGACGGATGAAAAACGCCTCGCTCTTCTTATGAAGGACAATATCCACGTAATTAAATCTACTGTATCATGTTTTAATAATACTATGTCTAAGGTGGATGAGAACGAGAATCATATTTTAAAGAATATGGAGACTATTCACAAAATTCTAGAAACAATCTCTAATAGTAATGATAAGTTAGAAATTAAGTCTCAATTAAGTTCTTTATTAAACTCGTTAGAGTCTATAATAATGACCTTATCCTTCGACATCGAAGACGTTAATAACGCAATTCTTTTCGCGAAACTCAACGTTTTGCACCCGACTGTACTTAGTCCGCATCAGTTATATAATGAATTAGATAAGCATAGAAATAATCTCCCTAGCCATTGTGAACTCCCTATACCTTTAACCTTACAAAATATACATACTCTTATAGATATATCTAAACTTGCATGCTTTTTCCATTTAGATAAAATTATAATTGTTGTTAAGGTCCCTCTGGTACTACCACAAGCCTATGACTTATATAGAATTATTCCATTACCTATTCCTTACGATATGTCGAAACCCGATACTTTTGTTCTTGTCGACCCGACTAGCTCGTATGTAGCAATAACAGCTGATCGCATGTTTTACTCGCTGATAGCAGACATCGATAAGTGCGAGCTCATTAGTGAAAAGTGTCATGTGTGCGCGCTAATAAATGTGTTTTCAGTGATTGCTAACCCTACATGTGAAACGATTCTATTAAGTGAAGTGATCAGTAAACTTCCCGACATATGCGTAACGAAACTAATACACGGCTCAATCGACTTATTTCATAAGTTAACTTTAAATCGCTGGATTTTTGTACAATCTGAACCAGGGAAATGTCATATAACTTGTAATGAAGGAAACGTAAATTCAGATATTGTATTATTTGGAACTGGCATCCTGACCTTGCCCAAAACCTGTAAAGCATTTTATAAAACCTTACAATTTATTCCTGTTGGCGAAACGGTTACCAGTAATGTTACAATTAAGATTTCTAATTTCAACATCTTACAAGATGATTGTTGTGAGAGATCCAGATTAAATAAAACTCTGGATCGTCTACCTTATTCAAAATTAAATAACTTAGATAATCTCGATTCCTTACTTCACGCCAGCACCCACTTAGAATCTTTTGAAGAGGAGATTAATAAACTTGAAAATCCATCTCACTTTGAGACTTATGGAACTCACTATCTTTCTTTGAGTTTGTTTAGTACTAGCTTAATCTTAATGTATCTTTTGTATAAAAGTCGTAAGTACTTCTTTACAACTAAGTCACCATGTTGCATCCAAATATTTAATCAGTGTCATAATACCAAAAATAACTCTGTTCCTACATCTCAGACTGTAATCTATAAAGACACACCAACATCCTTAAACCAGGATGAACCGGAACCCGTAGAGTACATGCGTGTAACACCAACTCCTACGAAGAGAAATATTGTTATCTCTAAAACTCATAATTCATAATATAATATATTGTTATAAAAAAAAAAGAAAATGCACATGGGTGAATAGTTTTAGTTATATTTTAGTAACACTATGTTTGTTTATTGTAATGATTTTTCAATTATGGTTAGAATTTTATTATTTACTTTACTTTACTTGTACCATTCATTTTCTTTTAACTTCTGTAATTGTATCATGTTTGTGCTGCCTTGACGAGAATCCAATCATAGTTCCGAGCGCGTTGAGCATTTATCTCTCATCACTTTAAGAGGTGATGATCGATCTTAACGGGGGGGTTGTTATATCGGCATATGCATTACTTAGAATATAAAATAAATATGCTGAGTTTCTCATTGCATTGACGTCAATGCAACAAGAAACCGATGCCGCTTGCTATCCGCGATCATACTCGTTTCCAGTTTGGATTGGGCTTTCGTCGGACACACTACTTTCACGAGAGTTTTAATATATTATCTTTTAGTGTTAAAAATAGTTCTTTTTTTAAAAACCATCTTGCGACCCGCTCCGTAACAGAACCCTTAAAGGATCACTCAGTTCTCCCGTCAAATCCCTTTTTCTCAGGGACGGGAGGCTCCTATCTAGCTGAAATTAATAACATATACTCAGATCTGCAATCCCTTCGAGCAGTGAAAAAATCTAACTTCTAAAGTTAACGCAATCAAGTCCAAACGGCTGTTTATGCCCCGTTTATGCGCATATTTTGACACTCGCAAGGGAATCAAAACCTATAGAGTACTTCCCGTTGACATAGAATCATGAAATTTGGTGAGAAGCAATGTCACGTAGTACAAGTAAAAATTGGTAAACCACCAACATTTAGTTACATCACAAAAAAAAAATATTGCGAAAATAATTTACGAATATACTTTTTTACGGAACCCTCGGTGCGCGAGTTGGACTCCCACTTCATGGCTTTTTTTATCTTTATCATGCATCTTCTTATTTTAAATAAATATATAAACACTAAAGCATTCAACGAAGCTATGGAATATATCCTAGGTTTGCTTACCTTAGACAAATGTCATACATCCGTTTGCCAACTTTCTGCTGAATTTCGTGTATAGTGTCTCTCAGAGCCTTTGTCACAGCGTGACCTCTGAGCGACTCCACGTTGAAATTATTGGTCTTCGCAGGGAAGATCAGGAACGCCACCACAGTCATTTCTGATCCTGAGGACTGCAGAAAATAATACATATGGATGATCAGAATTTAAGACAGGTATGTATGTATATATTCACGCCAGGTCCCTTGCGGAGTAGGCGATAGAACCGAGCGCCATATGACGCGGTCTTTAAAAACCTCACTCGCTTCTTTAACATTCATTGCTCTTTTCATGCACGCACGCCGGTTACTGGGTCATCTGACATCACCTTCTGATAAAACACGACGAATTTGGTTACGGTAGGTTAGTCTCGATCTTCCTCGGCTCTTACATCCTTCCACTTTCACATTGTATATTTGTTTCGTCATGCTGCATTCTTTCTAGGCCTTTTCAGAGTTATTTACTTTCGTACGTGATCTTTACGAACCAATTGAAGCTAACTAAGGCCAGGGAAGTACCTCCACCCCACAGAAAATCACAACCAAATAACAAACCCCCGGGAGGGCTGTTGAAGTGAATTTCACATTGACGGCATATGAACTGCTTCCCATTGGGCAGGTTTTTGAAGTAAAACTTCTTTACGCACACTTGACTTGGGGAGTAAGCTGGTGAATGCGTGACGAGAGCGTTACGATAAGTGTGATCGGGCGAGGCGAACGGAAGTAGAGAGGGAGATTATCCTTCCACTTTTGCATTGTATATCTGCTTCGTCATTCTTTCACCCTACATTCTTTCTACTGACACACTAACCTTTAAATAATGATTGAGTCTGGCCAAAGCCTCAATGAAGATGTCCGCTCCCTTGTTCCCGAACTCGTAGCGGCCTGCGATGAAGAAGTAGAGGGTCTTGTCTAGATCGAAGTTGAAATGGCTGGAAAATAATATACAACGTCACGGAAATTGGTAGTGTTTTATCAGAAGGTGATGTCAGGAGCCCCAGGAACCGGCGAGCGTGCATGAAAAGAGCTATGAATGTCACAGAAGCGAGTGAAGTATGTACGGACCGCGTCTTATGGCGCTCGGTTCTCTCTACCTACCCCGCAAGAACCTGGCGTGAATATATACATACATACGTCACGCAAATGGGTACTGATAGATACCCTAGTACAGTGGTTACCCACATACCCAGGTGCCGGAAGTGGTCCGCGGAACCATTCCATTGGCAGAACTGCGTTTGGCTTTGACGAGCACTATACCAACGATTCAGAGGTAGTTAAGAGTATACAATCACAAAAATTGCATAAATATAATATACTTATTTATAAGGGAGGTAGGGCGTATCAAACCACCCCGTCTGGGGAAGTAGCTTCACCTCACAGAAAACTGCAGCCAAATAACAACTCCCTAGAGTATTGTTGCGTACCTGCGTGTAAGTGAGGTCACCAGTAAGCTTCTGAGGAGTTGCTGTGCTAGCAGCAGAGGTAGCATCGCTCAAGTAATACTTAATGTATTACAAGTGTTCATATGCTACGGTAACCGCTTAACATCAGGTGGATGTTTGTATACCTCCTGACTATCGCGCTTCCTAATCCATTAGGATCGGCGGGGTCCGCTACCTAAGCCTAAGGATTTGGCGAAGATACTGTTTTTCACATCGAGCGACTGCCATCAGACCTCCACAACCCAGAGGGCAAACCAAAGCTTTATTAGGTTAGGTCACACATCTTTCGAAATATAATTTGTGTTTTCCTTCACCGAACAAGTGATAATTACAAATATGTACATAAATCCGAAAACACGAATTTAGTGGTACATTCCAGGATGCGAACTGGGGACATGTTGCTCAATAGGCCGGTTCCTTATCCACTGGGCTATCACTGCACTAACATTATAATGTCTAATTTTCCTAAGAAAAAAACACGATACTGTTGACTTTGAAAATTTTTATGCTTTTTTTTTTGTATAGGATATCGCAGATTTTAAGAGAGGTAAGGCGCATCAAAGCATTCTGTGAGGTGGAGTTACTGTGGAGACAGCCCGTCTGGGGAAGTAACTCCACCTCACAGAAAACCGCAGCCAAATAATAACTCCCTAGAGGGTTGTTGTGTTCCTGCAGAGGAGGCATCGCGCGAGTGATACTTAATATATTACAAGTGTTAATTAATTGAGGCCCATTATATACTTGTTGCCATAACGCGCATGGCGGAATTCAACCATCTGGGCCTCAACGGGCTACGGTAACTGCTTTACATCAGGTGGGCCGTATGCTTGAATTCCTCTCGACGTTGTATAAAAAATAACATACTCTCACTTCTTCTACACTCATCAATCTTACATGCTCTTCGGTTTTGGGTGCTTTTGATTTGGGACTTTTTTCAATACGTCACCAATTTGATCTAAATGTGTGTGTCTAGGGCGGCCCCTACAGATATCTCCATTCACCCTTGCCTGATACACTTATTTCGTAACTCTTTTGTCATCATTCATTCTTTCTAAATATCCGAACCATCTCAGCATACCCGTTTCAAGTTTTGTCACTACATCATCTTTTACCACATTGTACTCGTATCGTGCTATTTCTAACTCTCCAATTGTGCTATATCCGTGTTTCACTACCGAACATCAATATTGTGGATGATGTATCATATGAAATTCACTATATGTCTATGTATAGTGAATTTCATATTCATATTTAGGGTTCCGCACCTTAAAAGGAAAAAGGAACCCTTATAGGATCACTTTGTTGTCTGTCTATCAATCTCAGGGACGGGTGGACATAGAAAGCTGAAATTAATATCAAATACTCAGGTCTGCAATCCCTTCGAGCAGTGAAAACAATCAAACTTCTAAGTCAACGCAATCAAAAGATACGGCCGTTTATGTACCGTTTATGCGCATATTTCGACACTCACAAGGGAATCAAAACCTATATATATCTAGTCAGGTCATAAGTTCTTTCAAAAACTTTTGATGTAATTAATGATACACTTTTTGATAATTACGTAAAAGTTATATATGAAATGAAAGGTAATTAAATGTACAATAAAATTTTATTTACATTATTCGAACTGCCCTCCTCTATTTTGACGCGGCCAGGCATCGATCACGGCACGCACCACATTTATATTTATTTCTGCCGCTGCTTTAAACAGAGATGCTCGGAGAGACTCCAAATTCTGACGAGGTTTAGCGCAGACTTTCTCCTCCGAATGTTCCATATCTTGTACTCCAGTGGGTTTAAATCTGGACTAGAAGAGCGCCAGTCTTCATGCCCGATGAAGTCAATTCAACGGGCGGTCAACCAATTTTGAGTGCTTCGTGCCTTATGAGCTGGTGCAGAGTCCTGTTGGAATATTCCGTGTCCGTTTTTGAACATTGTTTGAGAAAGAGGTTCTACTATGTTTGTTAGCACGGTATTTTGGTAAACCACGGCACTGGTTTTCACACCTTTTCCACAGAAAAACACCTCAGATAAGCCTGAATATGAGACGCCGACGAGAAGCCAAACCACGATTGATGAAGGATAATGCCCTCGCTGGACCCTCGGAATGAATGGGCTCACTTCTTCACTACTGTGGGCATACACCTTATCATTTTGTTTCTTGTAACTTTTTTCGGTGATAAAATCTTTTTCAGCGAAAACAAAATTTCGCGGTATTTTTTCCCGCGTACCGCCGTAACAAAGTGCGGGATCTTTCTATCATATTTCTTTTCAAACGCTCGTTCTAAATATGACCGGTTTTTTTACGATAAGCTCGTAGTCCCAGGTTTTCATTTAATACTCTTTTGATATGCTTAATCCCATCTGAAATGCTAAGGTTTTTTGTTTACGCACGAAATTTCTTTGAATTCGCGCCTTCACTGCTTTGATGACCGCTGGTGTCCTAACTGTGCGAGGTCGGCCGCTCCTCTTACGATCTTCGAAGCTTGAATCTTTAGTATATCGTTTGATAGTGCGATAAAAAAACCGTAGCGTTATTTTGAATTACTTGTAGAATGTTGTAAATCTCTTTTGGCGCGTAACCACAGCGGTGCAACGCGACAACCGCGACTCTATCTTCCTTCTTCGACCACTCCATATTTGAAAATGAATGAAAATGAAAGAAATGTGAATGAAATTTTTTTATTACCGGCAAGCGGGAACGTTATATTTTTAAAATAAGTCAAAGTATTTCTGGCCAGTATTCCAAAATTAAAATAGTAAGGTTTTGACAAAACTTATGACCTGACTAGGTATATATATATAGGGTCATTTAGGGTACTTCCCGTTGACGTAGAATCATGAAATTTGGTAAGAAGTAACATCATGTAGTACAAGTAAAGGAAAAATCTGAAATCGTAAATTTGTAGTTACATCACAAAAAAAATTCAAAAATAATTTACGGAGATATTTTTCACGAAACCCTCGGGTGCGCGAGTCGGTCTCGCACATAACGGCTTTTTTAAGCTATCTATCTAGTATCTTCTAGCCAAGTTCTTTGCTGGATAAGCAAAGAGGACTGAACGGTTCGGACTCGAACACATTATTCGGTCCTTATAAACCTCTCTCGCTTTAACATTCACAGCTCTTGCTATGCACACCAAATTTAGCCGTGGTAGGAGGGTCTTGAACTTCCTCGGCTCCAACATCCTTCTACTTTCGCGTCGTATATCTGTTTCGTCTTTCTACATGTCCGAAGCAATGGAGCATGACTCTTCTTATCCTAAAAAAAATATTAAATTTACCCATAAAAGTGACCTCGAGCGAATTCGTTAATCTTCTCTTTGGCCAAGGCATGCAAATTCTGGAACTCGTGGAGAGCTGAAAACTTCTTCACGTTCAAACCATTGGGGGTGATGATGTCCGCCTTGCGCTTGAGAAGATGTTCAGCTTCGTACCCTGAGGGAAATAAATTATGTTAAGGCGCTAAATACAGCTGATTCTGGTCGCTTAAACTGGTTAACCTGGCGGACGGACCTTTTTTTTCTATACCACATAGGTGGTAAACAAGCGTGCGGCCTGTTGATAGTAAGCCACAGCCAAAACCATATCTTCTATTATTATTCCAATCGCTCCACATTTAGCTACAATTTTCAATTGTTGTGTGGCATCTGGTGTATTTCCTGACTTGATGAAACATAGTAATATCATTTCATTATTTAAATCTGGTGATAGTTCGGACCCTTCGAATTTTCGACCTGTTTCCATATTGCCCATTCTTAGTAAAATTTTTGAAAAACTAATGCCTAGCCAGTTGCTCAGACATTTCAATACACATAATTTGCTTCATAGGAGACAGTTCGGATTTACGAGAGGTTGTTTAACTATAGACGCAGGGATTCATTTGCTTAAAAGTATATTCGCGGCATGGGAAGGTTCGCAAGATGCCTTGGGAATTTTCTGTGATCTGTCTAAAGCGTTTGACTGTGTGCACCATGACACTCTTGTCAGAAAATTACACCACAACGGTATCAGGAACAAGGCTCTCGAACTTCTGTCTTCTTATCTGGGCAATAGGATACAGAAGGTCGATATTAATGGTAAAAGATCTTCGGGGTCCCCTGTAGTTATGGGAGTCCCACAGGGGTCAATTCTAGGTCCATTCTTATTTTTAGTATATATAAATGACTTACCTTATTATGTAAAGGATAAACATGAGATTGTATTGTTTGCGGATGATACCTCTTTGACATTCAAAATTAATAGACAGTTAGGTAATTATGACGAAGTTAACGATGCTCTCTCTAAAGTTATGCATTGGTTTAATGTTAATAATCTGCTTTTAAATGATAAAAAGACTAAAGTAATTAAGTTCTCAACACCTAATGTAAGACAGGTGACTACCAATGTACATGTTAATGGAACTAATTTAGCCCCTGTGGAGACAACTGTGTTCTTGGGTATAACAATCGACTCCAAACTACAATGGAGCCCACAAATTGAAAAATTATCAGGAAAACTAAGTTCTGCAGCCTATGCAGTGAAAACTATTAGACGGCTCACTGATGTTGATACGGCTATAATAGTTTATTTCAGCTACTTTCACAGTATTATGTCATACGGAATTCTTCTTTGGGGTAACTCCGCGGACATTAACACCATCTTTTTATTGCCAAAAAGAGCCATAAGAGCTATCTACAAACTTGGTCCCCGGGAGAGCCTTAGAGAAAAATTCAAAGAAATAAATATTCTAACAGTCGCATCGCAATATATCTATGAAAATCTTTTGTATGTCCATAAAAACATAGACTCATTTTGTAAAAAGAGTGATGCTCATAACATAAATACTAGATATAAGCATAATCTTGTGTTACATCCAAGCCGTCTCCACAAAATAAGTAATTCTTTTATGGGGCAATGTATACGGTTCTATAACAAACTTCCCAGCAATATAAGAGAATTGTCAATAAACAAATTTAAAACTACCATTAAAGCGAAATTGTGTAGCAGGGCATATTATAAAGTATCTGACTATATTAATGATAAAAATGCCTGGGATTGAGTCGATCCAATTATAATGTAATTAATAAATTATGTAAATTTGTTTGGATACCAAAAGAGGGATGCCTGAGTTTTTTGGCAGTATTTTTATCAGTGCCCACCTAGTCATGAACTGCACGGTAGGGAAAAAAATTGTGACGATTCCAAACTAATGTAGCCATTTTTACGGAATAAAAAGATTTTGACTTTGACTTTAAGCAGTTACCGTAGCCTATGGAGATTTGCAACGCCGGGGGTGTCACTCATGCGTTGCCACACTCACGGATTTTCACCAAAAGACAAGAGTGATTCTTGAGGTAGGTTTAGGTGTATAATTTGTAAAGATTTTGTATAATTCGCTATGACGATAATTGTTAAAAATGTCGGAACAAGTCAAGCCGCCTGGGAGTTTATATCGGATATTATATGGATATACAGTATAAAAGTTGTTAACAAACTCACCAAATCTCAATTGAATGGCGACGATTTGAGGTGTTAATTTTTTTATTATTCCTTTCGTTAATAACTAGCGACTAGTGTGGTTTTCTGTGAGCTGGAGGTACTTCCCCAGCCGAGCTTCTTTTATGCGCCCTACCTCTCTTAAAACATTCAGGACAAGACAAACAGACATGTTCATGCACACAAATGTTTGCCTTGTGTGGGAATCGAACCCACGAGCGTTGGTGTCAAAGTCGTGTCATTCACGACTGAGCCACCGAGCTCGTCAAATGACGTCAAAGGACTTTATATGATGCGACGTTATACATAAAAAATATATATTATATGTTGTTCGGCGAAATAAGGGAGAACCTGTTAAACATACCTGTGATGTCTGAAACAGTAGTGAAGATATGCGTCATATGGGCTGCGGCCCGCTCCATGCAGTAGCGGTGGTAGATCTGCCTCTTGCCAGCTTCTTCGTCCACGGAGAACTGGATTTACAACACGCTGTTATTACATTGACCTGAAGCCCTACCGCCTAAGGTGAACTCCAGATCCTTTTTTGAGGATATCAAGTCACTTTCCTTTTATTATCCCGTTTCCTAATCCATTAGTTTTGGCGGGGTCCGCTACCAAAGACTTAAGGATTTGGCGAAGATACTGAATTGACATAGAACGACTGCCGTCAGTACTCCACAACCCAGAGGGAAAACCAGCCCTCTCTTAGGTAAGGTCACACGTCTTTCGAAATATAATTTCTTGAACGTGCGGGTTTCCTCACGATGTTTTCCTTCACCGTCGAGCAAGTGATAATTACAAATATGTACATAAATTCGAAAACACGAATTTAATGGTACATTCCACTCCAGGATTCGAACTAAACACCGCTGCGGAATAATCGGTTCTTTCTCTACTGGACTATCAATGCCCTTCCATAAAAGTATAAAATGCAATATATAATAGAAAACTAATAAAAGACTGCATGCATTTTCTTATCCTATAATATCTACTCTCTCTTCCAGACTACCTCTCTTTTTTACACCATCACTGCGAAACGCTGTCAGCAAACTTTACGCTACAAATTTTGCGCAATGCTCGCATCTCGAATGCGTTTATACTTTCTTAAAATACTTTCATGCTCTCTCTGCGTAGGTATATTAAGTGTGCAATACATTAAGTATCACTCGCTGACACCACCTCTGCTGCTAACACAGCAACTCCTTAGGAGCTCACTGACCTCACTGACACGTAGAAATACAACAACCGTGCAGAGAGTTGTTATTTTGGCTGCAGTTTTCTCTGAGATGGAGGTACTTCCCCAGGCGGAATGTCATTTCCTCTAACTCGCAGAAAACTGCAGTTTGTCCTGCATGGGAATCGAACCCACGAGCATAGTAATCAAAATCGCGTATTAACAGCGGTGCCACCGAGCTCGTTAAGAGTCTTAGTAGATATAGCCTTGACTTTCCTCGGCTCCTACATACTTCTACTTTCGCACAAAGTGAATTATAAAAATTCCTTTATACCACTAAGGTGGCAACCAAGCATACGGCCTGCCTGATGGTAAACAGTCACCATAGCCTATGGACATTTGAAACATCAGGAGTGTCACTCATGCGTTGCCGACCCTCTAAAAACTTCTTCGCGCATTTCTTGAAGAACTCCATGGCGTAGTCCTAAGTACTGCATATAGCACTGACCTTATCTAAATTATTGTAGAAGTCAGTGTTGCCCGCGCAAAGGTATCTGCCGAGGAGTGTGGCGTGCGTCGTGAACACAGTGGCGACATCTACGTGCCGGACCCTGGAATATAACAAATAATAATTAATTTATAGAACACCACTGTTGAACACAGAAAACCGCTGTCAAATAACTCCTTGTTATACAAGGATAGTTATATAACAGATTGTTGTATATAAGGACTAGCTTTTGCCCGCGGCTTCACACGCGTAGATTTTGGAATTTCGACAGTTTTACTTATTTTTATTTTACTTCTTGTTTTTTGGTACAATCAGCATTATATAGTTAGTAAAAGTACTAAATATTCTTATTTGTGTGGTAATGAAGATATGTCACGATCTGTTCAGTTTTCATTAACTATTTGATATTGACTGAATACACTCAAAGCACCATTGCCTATTTTAAAAATATAACTGTACAAAGTCAAGTAAAAGATATTTCTACTCCATACAAAGTGTCAACCCCATTTTCAGCCACCTAAGGGTTTGAAAAACGCTGAAATTACTTTTTTGACGTCTTGGTTGAGAATATATATACCAAGCCTTAAGTAGCTTTAGCACTTTAAATAAATCAATCCCTTAACAGTTCAACTTTTAATTCAAGAAATATTTTTGACCCCCATTACACACTTTAAGACGTGGAAGTTTTTGAAAACGCTGAAACCACTTTATTTGGATTTAAATAGAGAGTATCTGTACAAAGTTTCAAGTTACTAACTTCAAAAAATATTTCTATTCTATACAAAGCGGTAACCCCCTTTTCAGTCGCCTAAGGGTTAGAAAAACGGTGAAATTACTTTTTTGACGTCTTGTTTGAGAGTATATTTACAAAGTCTAAAGCAGCTCACTTAAAAAAATCAATTTAATTACTTAACAATTCAACTTTTAGTTCAAGAAATACTTTTGATCCCCATTACATCCTTTAAGGGATGGAATTTTTGAAAACGCTGAAATTACTTTTTTTGGATTCTAATAAAGAGTATCTGTACAAAGTTCCAAATCACTAACTTCAAAATATATGTCTAGTTCATACAAAGTGTCAACACCCTTTTCAACCCCCTTAGGGTTTGAAAAACGCTGAAATTACTTTTTTGACGTCTTGATCGAGAGTATATTTACAAAGTCTAAAGCATTCTTAAAAAACCAGTTGAGAATACGCAAGCTTGCATTACCAGAGGAACACCTGACTCGTCAATTATATAACAACTTAATTATTTTTATAAAAACTTTGTGGGCCATTTTGACCATGTTCCTTAAGAAATATGATATTGGTTTTTAAGACATTCCTATTCTACTTTTTAATTTGCTTTTCGAATCTGAAATAAAAATTCATTTTTTTTTTTTAAACTTTGTCGGCCATTTTGACCATGTTCCTTAAGAGATAGGAACGGTGTTCCTGAACATTCCTATTCTACTTTTTTATGCTCAATCTGAATCTGAAGTCAAAAATGGAATATTCGAAAAAGAGCGACAGACAAACACACAGACAAACATATAGATTTCATATACACTTTACAATTTCTTAACAATTCAACTTTTAGTTCAAGAAATATTTTGACCCCCATTACACCCTTTAAGGGGTGGAATTTTTGAAAACGCTGAAATTACTTTTTATGGATTCTAATAGAGAGTATCTTACAAAGTTTCAAGTCACTAACTGGAAAAAATATTTCTGCTCCATACAAACTGGATCCCCTTTTCACCCCCTTAGAGGTTGATTTCAAAAAATCCTTTCTTATCTCTCGTGAGGATTACAAAAGTAACGTATTTGCAAAATTTCAGCTTTCTAGGTTCAAGGGTTTGGCCTCGGCGTTGATGAGTCAGTGAATTAGTCAGGAACTCCATTTTTATATATATAGATTGTCGTGTTCCTGCATGGGTCGCCAGTAAGCTCAAGTAACCCTTGTGATACATTTAGTATCGCGTATCACAAGCGTTCATAGGCTACGGTAACCGCTTTACACCAAATGGAGTGCTTGCTTGTATACCTCCCGACGTTGTATATATTTATTGCCACACAGATTCCCACTCAGGACAAGGACGTTAAAAGGGCGGAAAATTCTAAACGAGACATTTGTGTGCACGAACATGTCTGTTCGTCTTAGTCTGGGTATTTTTAAGAGAGGTAGGGCGCATCAAAGCATCCCGACTGTGGAGGTACCGCAAACCGCGGCCAAATAACAACTATCAATCACTAGAGAATTGTTGTGTTCCGGCGTGTGAGTGAGGTCACCGGTAAGCTCCTAGGGAGTTGCTGTGTTAGCAGCAGAGGTGACATCGTGCGAGTAATACTAAATGTATTGCAAGCATTTAGAGGCTACGGTAACCGCTTTACATCAGGTCGGTCGTATGCTTGTATGCCTCCCGACATTGTATAAAAAATATATACTTATATAAAAGTCTTGTGTTAAGAGTGCAAGAAAATTATGCAAACATGCAGACAAACAAGATACCTCAACATAATGAGACCAATCCCAGCCTGCCACTCGTGAAAATGTGCCACTACGCGCGGAGGGGTATCACTGTAGTTCTCCGCTGCCTTGCGAAACTGAAACAAAAACAATATATACTCTAATAACACGCCATAAAATCCATTCTTACTTGTTCAATAAGCTCTAGAGTGACCAAATGTGGTGTTAGATTTTCAACTTTATTTCATTAGGCATAGAGCACACCTTAATGATGCCAAACGACAATGAATGACTATTAGCGAAACACTGAAAGAACCGGCGAGCGTTTTTCTTTTTATACTACGCCGGGAGGTATACAAGCATACGGCCCACCTGATGTAAACCGGGTATCGTAGCCTATTAACACTTGCGATATATTAATTATCACTCGCGCGATGCCTCCTCTGCAGCTTACACAGCAACTGCCTGGGCGCTTACTGGTGACCTCACTCACACGCAGGAACACAACAACCCTCTAGGGAGTTGTTATTTGTCTGCGGTTTTCTGTGAGGTGGAGGTATTTCCCCAGGCGGGCTGCTTTGAAGAGCCCTGCCTCTTTTAAAAACACCCAGATCAAGACAAACAGACATGTTCGTGCACACAAATGTCTCGTTTAGAATTTTCCTGCTGGAGTAACGTTATTCCAGTTAGTTTCCATTCCAAATAGTTTTGTAGGGACACAATGTGCTTACGCGGCGTTTGCGCCGTGTCGGGCCAGGCACGGCCATTTACAAATCAGTCGTCTCCTCGCGCCCAAAGCGATAGTACATATCCCGTCTTATAACGGAACCCCCGTATTGGCAATTATTGTTTAATGGGATTATTTTTGGGTATAAAAAATCAGTAACTAGTATTTTCGGACTTTGTAAAATATAAGTGTACTGACATCGGTTCAGTGTGTCGAAATAAACTGTTTTACTTTGGGAAATTATTTTCTATCATTTCACAAAACCCTAGCACCTTCTATAGTTCTACAGAGGTGATCTTGACAGTAATTTGTACAGATGGTTCCTACAGTGGGGTAGTGAGAACCATACAGTTTTTTCCCAAAACGACTGCAAGTACAATTTTTTTATGCGGCGCACATTTACACCAGAATACGCACTGATTATGAATTCATCATATCACTCTAGGAGACACTCTCCTGGTGGAGTAATGAACATAACGCGGACCTTACACACTTCTCTAATATTCATAGCTCTTTTCATGCACGCTCATGAGGAGCTCATAACGTGATACTGAATATATCGCAAGCATTAATAGGCTACGGTACCCGCTTTACGTCAGGTGGGCCGTGTGCTTGTATGCCTCTCGACGTAGTATAAAAAAAGACGGGCCGTATGCTTGCTTGCCATCCGTGCCGTAGTATAAAAAAAATAGCAATAGAACTCACCTCGGTGATGAACTGTGCGACCATAAATCCCAGGATAACAGCATCGTTGGCTTCCACATCCAGATGTGGAATGCCAATGGAGGTTGTATCCCACAGTTCTTGCTTGTATCCGTCGAGTTGCCAGGCGCCGGAGCCGATGTCAAAGAGTATAATTTGAGGGTTGCCATCTACAAGCCACGTTCCAGTGTGGAGCTATTAAACAATATTTGAAGAAACTCAATTACACATGTGATCAAACCCATTGTGTTACTACGAGTAGAAACGTTACGGGATGATAAAATTAAGCTGTGAGTGAGTGAGGTCACCAGAAGATGAGGAGATGCTGTGTTGACAGCGGGGGTGGCAACGCGCTATCGACATTATTTGTGTTGCTAGCGTTCATAGGCTGCGATAATCGCTTCACATCAGGCGAGCCGCCTGACATATTGTTTTGACGATCTCGGTGGCTCAGTCGTGAATGACGTGACTTTGACACCAACGCCCGTGGCAAACATTTGTGTGCTTGAACATGTCTGTTTGCCTTGGTCTGGATGTTTGAAGAGAGGTAGGGCGCATCAAAGCAGCCCGTCTGGGGAAGTACCTCCACCTTACAGAAAACCGCAGAGAAAGAACAACTCTCTGGAAGATTGTTGTGTTCCTGCGTGTGAGTGAGATCCCCAGTAAGCTCCTAAGGAGTTGCTGTGTTAGCAGCAGAGGTGGGATCGCGCGAGCGTTCATAGGCTACGGGAACCGCTTTCCATAAGGTGGGCAGTATGCTTATATGCCTCCCGACGTAGTGTAAAAAAAAATCTGATTTATATTGGTAAATTTTTTATACCGCCTCTTATTTGCCAGAAGCATACGGTCGTCCGGATGTAAAGTTACCGTAGCGAATTGCTTCCAATGCAAAACAAACGCAACTGAATGCACTGCAAGAAAGGGAGTTGATAAATATTATAATAAAATATTCATGTACTCCTCGTACATTACATCATTCTTCACAAAACGGCTTCTACGCGTTGGATACCTATGCCCGCTCAAGACTATCAAATGACCGGGATTCGAGAAATAATAATAAATATTTCCCAACTAAATACGCAGCGCAATCTAGTCCGAAACTTAGCAAACTTTTCACATTGGGTAAGCATTCTGCAACTGATAAATATACGTAAATACATATTTTTGCAAATACGTCGATAATGCGATACCTCTGCTGCTAACAGCAGCTTCTTAAAAGCTAGCCATAACCACACTCACTCGCACGAACACAACGACCCACCGGGGAGTCGTTATTTGGCTGCGGTTTTCTGGGAGGTGCGGATACTTCCCCAGACGGGCTGCTTAGAGGTACTCTACTTCTCGTAAAACGCCCAGACTAAGACGAACAGACATGTTCATGCACCCAAATATTTGTCCTGTATGGGAATCGACGATTTTGACGAGCTCGGTGGCTCAGTCGTGAAAGACGCGACTTTGACACCAACGCTAGCGGGTTCGATTCCCACACAAGACAAACAAATGTACATGTCTGTTTATCGTCTGTCATCCCAAAAAGTGCACAACGCCGCTAAAGAAGTTTTCATTTCAAAAAAATCGCACCCACGAGCATTGGTGACAAAGTACTCGTAACATACTAACCACAACACCATCAGCTCGTCAAAAAACCAGCATTACACTCACTTTATATCCTTGGCTCCTCATAGCGTTGACAGCGGCCGTGAGGGGGGAATGTGGGGGGAATTCAGCCTCTTCCACTTCAGTCCGAGCGCAATACTCCTTATACGGCCCTGGACGGAAAACAAAACGAGCGTGAAATGCGAAAAAAAACAAAGCTTTCTTTTGCTTATGTATGTACGTATATCTCACGCCAGGACCCTTGCGGGGTAGACAGAGAGAACCGAGCGCCAGAAGACGCGGTCCTTACACACTTCACTCGCTTCCCTAACATTCATAGCTCTTTTCATGCACGCTCGCCGGTTCCAGGGGCTCCTGACATCACCTTCTGATAAAACCAATTTGGTCATGGTAGAATAGTCTTGGTCTTCCTCGGCTCCTATATCCTTCCACTTTCGCATTGTATATCTGTTTCGTCATTCTTTCATCCTTCATTCTTTCTACATGTCTGAACCAACGAAGCACGCCTTTTAACACCGACATTCTCTTTCAGACCAACTCTCTCTCTTACGTCATCATTACGAACGCGGTCAGCAAGCATTATGCCACAAATTTTGCGCAATGCTCTCATCTCGACCGCATTTATTCTACTTTCATGCTCTCTCTGCCATACCCAGCTCTCACTTCCATAAGTTAGCGTTGTGATTAGCACCGCGTTATGTACAGCGAGCTGTGCTTCTGGCTTAGAGTTCGGCTGCCTAGCAGTTTACCCAACGCTCCATTCGTGCTCTCACTGCACTCACTCGACTCTCTACATCAGCAGTGTACCTTCCATCGCTGCTAAAAGCGCTTCCAAGATATACAATCTCATCCACTTGCTCCAACACTACATCATCAACCGTAATCCTAGTGGTCGTTCTGGTTCGGATTCTTCTCTCTTTCAAATACCATTATCTTGGTTTTCTTCCCATTCAATTTAGTAGAGTCAATACGGTATTTTTTACTTAAATTTTTTTTAATAACAAGGCAGGAAGAGGAATTTGGGAAATCTGGCGACGGGATCGTGATCAGCGACCCTGAAAACCCCCCGAGTTAAAATTTTCAGGCCTATTCGGCAGTATTATTCAATTATTTTCACAATTGATAAGTTGTGGACAATAATAATTTGGGATCCTTTTGTCTACATATTTTCCCCATCGAATGCATCCTGTTCCAGCCTGATCGGTTGTTATTTAAAAAAAAATTGACCTATTTTTATACCATATTGACTGCACCAATTGTAAGCCTTCCTTCATACAATCATCTTTCATTGTGACTAGCGTTTGCTGTTCGAATGGTGATTCTGTTATTAATTCCGCGTCGATTTTTGCTTATACACTCATTAAACTCGACATCCGACGAGCTCGGTGGCTCAGTCGTGAAAGACGCGACTTTGACACCGACGCTCGTGGGTTCGATTCCCACACAAGACAAACATTTGTGTGCATGAGCATGCCTGTTTGTCTTGGTCTGGATGTCTTAAGAGAGGTAGGGCGCATCAAAGCGGCCCGTTTGAGAAAGTAGCTCCACCTCACAGAAAAACGCTATGTATATCTTCACGCCAGGTCCCTTGCAGGGTAAGCAAAGTGAACCGAGCGCCACATGACTCCTTCCTTACACACCATCACATCCACACCGACCCTTACCCATCCCACTGCAGGGATACGGGTCTCCCTTCAACCAAAGGAGTTTAGAGCATACTCTACCGCGCGGCCCAAATCAGATTGGCGGAGACCAGTGTTTTCAAGCCGCCCGAGGGCCACTGACTTAGCTTAACGACTGTCATCTATCGACAACAGCCGGGACTGACGGTTAAAAAAAAACGATAAGCTTACACCAGACTTTTAAAGGCTGAAAGCTTTTATTTATCTGCGAAGGATGGGGTCTCACATCCACGTCAGCAATTTATTCCAAACACTTACCAAGCAAGCAGTAATTGTCGCCCATTTCCTCAGTGGACACGTACGCCTTCGATCTGATCACAGTGTAGATACCGCCAACTGGAAATTAATAATCACAGCTTTATTTATAAATATAAATATTGTCGGACAAATTACACAGCGCCACCTAGCCCCAAAGTAAGCGAAGCTTGTGTTATGGGTACTAGACAACTGATAAACATGCGTAAATACATTTTTGTTTGTAAATACATACTTCTACATAGTCTCCCATTGTGGTAGGCAGAGATTATGCCAGGTGCACCGATCGAAATATACCAATCTCGCTTAATATATAATTTCCTATTGTGTTCCTGCGTGTGAGTGAGGTCATCAGTAAGCTCCTAAGGAGTTGCTGTGCTAGCGGAGGACGTATCACGCGAGTGATACTTAATGTATTCCAAACGTTAATAGGTTACGGTAACCGCTGTATATCAGCTGGGCCGGATGCTTGCTTGCCTACCGACGTTGTATAATATATGTATAGGTATAGGTACCTAGTCTTGCCATAAATACTGAAACAAAGAATAGTTAATAGATTCAGGCGTTACTTTGCGAAAGTCAAATCTATATGCAATTTGATCTAACCTGCTTTGCGTGCTTCCGCCACCAATTAGTTCATGCGGCCTAGCGCCGGCCGGCACCCACCCACTACTGTTAGTACTTGGTACATGCCGACGCTGCCATGGCTGCTCCGGTAGTCTCTGCCTCGGCTGCTGCGGTCGTCCGTCATCTGGAACAGAATCCGCATGCCCCCACCACCACCGTCGCTGCCACGACTGGCCTGGTCGTCGCTGCGACACGTGTTTCGCCTCTCCACGAGGCATCATCAGGCGTTGTAGACGTTAGCTTGTAGCATGTTATTCTTACGACTAACGTCTACAACGCCTGATGATGCCTCGTGGAGAGGCGAAACACGTGTCGCAGCGACGACCAGGCCAGTCGTGGCAGCGACGGTGGTGGTGGGGGCATGCGGATTCTGTTCCAGATGACGGACGACCGCAGCAGCCGAGGCAGAGACTACCGGAGCAGCCATGGCAGCGTCGGCATGTACCAAGTACTAACAGTAGTGGGTGGGTGCCGGCCGGCGCTAGGCCGCATGAACTAATTGGTGGCGGAAGCACGCAAAGCAGGTTAGATCAAATTGCATATGAAAAAAAGAAGAAAAAAAATTCTATTGCAAATAACATTTATTACTTTTAGAGTGTGTTAGTTTAATACATAAATATAAAACAATTTAAAATATAAAAAGCTTATTCGAAGTGGTCTCCATTGGCTGCCATACAGTCCTTTAAACGTCGAGGCCAGTTATCAATAGAAGCACGCACTCTTTCCATGGGAAAATTCTTCACTGCCAATCGTACGGATTGTTTTAGGGACTCCAAATTATCATGGCGTTTAGAGCAAGCCGTACTCTCTAAAACTGACCATAAATCATAATCCAGCGGATTAAGATCGGGACTAGACGACGGCCAGTCATCAGCTCTGATGAAGTCCGAAACGTTCGTTTCCAACCAGTCTTGGTTGGAAACGAACGTTTCGGACTTCATCAGAGCTTTATGACCTGGCGCCGAGTCTTGCTGGAAGGACCATTCTTGGTTACTGAACAAGGTATTGTTAAGGGGCTTCACTACCTTCTCAAGAATGGTATCTTGATACACTTGTACCGATGTTTTGATACCTTTTTCACAAAAGTATGGCTCAGTCACTCCTTCATAGCTAATACCCCACCAAACCATCACTGAAGTCGGATAGTGCCCACGTTGCACTCTGTCGACTAATCGGGAAGTTTCCTTAGAGCTTTGAGCATAAATACGGTCATTTTGTTGGTAAAAATGTTGCTCAATTGTAAAAATTTTCTCATCCGTAAACAAAAATTTTTCTGTGACCTTCTTATGCGTACCGCTTCAGTAGTTATTTCGATTTTACCACCCTATTCTTTTTAGGGTTCCGTACCCAAAGGGTAAAACGGAACCCTATTACTGAGGCTCCGCTGTCCGTCCGTCCGTCTATCACCAGGCTGTATCTCATGAACCGTGATAGTTAGACAGTTGAATTTTTCACAGATGATGCATTTCTGTTGCCGCTTTAACAACAAATACTAAAAAATAGAATAAAGTAAATATTTAAAGGGGCTCCCATACAACAAACGTGATATTTTTGCTCATTTTTGCTCGATATTGATAACGGCAACAGGTAGACGCTTGAAATACTAACAGAATATTTAGTTATATATTCACTTTAATAATAAATAGTTAAATTAAAATAAAACAAATATTTAAGGTGGGCTCCCATACAACAAACGTGATTTTTTTGCCATTTTTATAGATAATGGTACGGCCCTTCGTGCGCGAGTCCGACGCGCACTTGGCCGATTTTTTAAATTATCAGTTAAGAAATAACCAGTACGTCTCTTATAGGCTGCAAGTCTTAAGTCATCTTTTAAAATATGCGACATGGCTCTAGGTGCTATCTTCATCTCCGAAGATAAAATCTTATGCTTTCGAACAGGATTTCTTCGAATTCTTTCCCTTACTGCTTTGACCACCTTTTACGAACACTACGTGGACGGCCAGATCTTTTTCTGTCACAAACAGAGGTCTCACTGTACCTATTAATAGCCCGGTACACAAACATTTTACAAATACCAAGCGTATGGAGAGTTTTAAAAATTGCATTTGGCTCCATACCTACTTTGTGTAATGCAATCACAGCGATTCGGTTCTCTTTATTACCCCACTGTATTTTAATATCGCAAAATATGGTACAATGTATTGGCGCCAAAATGAGAAAACTCAATGAACAATCATATAAAAATTACAGATTCCAAATTCAAATGTAATATTTTATTTATTTTTAATTGTAACAGTATTTATGGCCAGACTAAGTATATTCTCGGTAATGTGTTGAATATAAGAAGTTTCATCACAATCGAATGAAGGTACAGACATTTTTTGTTTTATATATTAAGATATATATATTTCCGCGTGAAGACTCCTCAAAGAACTAGGAACAGGTAGGTCCAGTCTTGGAGGCGCCTAGCAAGGTACTTGAGCAAACACAATGTGGTATTGTGTTACGAAACACGCTACCTTACCTTGGTCTAAATAGGGCGTGAAGGAGTCCTAGAATGTATGTCTTAATCTATATTACTTACGTTCTTGGGTGCATAATAACGACGCCGTAAAAAAAATTAGCTGCAGTAAATAAAACCAGTAGAGAATACGCAAGCTTGCATTGCCAGAGGAAGACCTGGCTCGTCAATTATATAACAATTCAAAAATATTTTTTTTTTAATTTGTCGGCCATTTTGATTTTCTATTCTACTTTTTTATGCTGAATCCGAATCTGAAGTCAAAATTCGAATATTCGAAAAAAGCGACAGACAAACACATACAAACCTATAGATTTCATATAGGAACGGTGTTCCTGAAAATAAACATAGACCCTCACTTTTTGATGGGTGTACCTTTTTTTATACCACTACGGTGGGAAACAGGCATACGGCCTGCCTGATGGTAAACAGTCACCATAGCCTACGGACATTTGCAACACTAGTCACTCATGCGTTGCCGACCCTCTAAAAACCTCTTCACGCCTTACTTGAAGAAACCCATACTGTAGGCCCTTGGGAAATCCACGGCTGGGAGTTCTTTCCACAACTTGAGAGTTCTCGGAAGAAAACTTTTCTGGAGCTGCACAGTACGCGACCATTGTGGTTCCAGCGTGTGAGCGTGAACTCCCCATCGTCGGCGAGCGGTACGGTTATAAAAAGTAGCTGTCGGCATCATTTCGAACAATTCTTCAGAACACAACCCGTTGTACAATCGGTAGACAACAAAGGGAGGCAAAATCTCTCATTAAACTTAAGGGTTCAATACCGTGTGTAAGCTTAAGACTGTCGACAATTCTCACAGCTTGTCTCGGAATCGAATCACAATCACAATCAATCACGGTCCAAGCTGGTATCTCTGAAGCCGCACAGTACGCGACCATTGCGGTTCCAGCGTGTGAGGGCGAATTTTCAATTGTACCTTTGTTTGCAGCCTCCCACGCCGTCTCGAAGGTCCACCGGTTCTCGTCGCTGGCTGCCTGCCCGCGGTCCATGTACGACAGCAGGTCGTGGGTGGACTCGGCTCGGTAGAACCGCCGTGATGACCTGTCGCGTGACATTCTTCTCTGTGGACAAGGAAATAGAGCTGATTTAAATAACTTCCTAACGGCATCCCTTGGGGTGTAAGTGTCTCAATGTCACCTTTTGAGCCAACGTTAACCTCACCTGCACGTGATGAACTGTGCTTATCAACAGACGAGGCTCTGGCGAAAGGGAGGTAAGGCACGTCGTTAGCCCGACTGAAGTGTGTGAGTGAGGTCACCAGAAGATGAGGAGTTGCTGTGTTGACAGCAGGGATGACAACGCGCTAGCGACATTCTTTTTGTTGTTAGCGTTCATAAGCTGCGGTAACCGCTTTACATCAAATGTTATGGACCAAATGCATGTTTGCTATCCGTCGTAGTATAAAAAAACGAGTGTGCTTTGACCACACGACTGAGGTAAAACTTCTTTAGCCCCATAGTGTGATACAGACAATAGGCCTGCACCTTGTCTTACAATACGAAACTTAACTCGCTATGAGAGAAAGAGAGAAAGAAAATGTGTGCTCGCATCTCTCTCTCTTGCCCCTACAGTAATAGAGTAACTCTCTCTCTCTCTCTATCTTCACTAACTTATAGCTCCCTCTCAACTTCTATTCGCCTGGCCCGATCACACTTTTCGTAACGCTCTCGTCACGCATTCACCAGCTTACTCCCCAAGCCAAGCGTGCGTAAAGAAGTTTTACTTCAAAAAGCAGTTTCCTTGTCCATTACAATTGGAGGAGTTCACTACCTGTGGCTAAGAATTTGGCGAGAATACTGACTTTGACATAGGGCGATTTCCAGACGTCAAGTCAGAGAGGAAGCGAGACCTTCCTTCGGTTAATATGTCTTCTGAAATATATAGTTGTCTGCAGAGAATAAGGTCTACGAATGTAGGATTTCGCATGGGTGACCTAGTGGTGAACTGTCTGCTGTATGCAGACGATGCCGTGATATTAGCAGAAACATCATCTGAACTACAAACACTGATCACAACGATGACAGACTATTGTATGGAGAAAGGCTTACTATTGAATGTGAGGGAGACGAAGATTAAAAGAGAAGAAACCAGAACCTATGTAAGTATTACTGTTGATGATATAGTGTTGGAACAAGTGGATGAAATTGTATATCTTGGAAGCGCTTTTAGCAGCGATGGAATGGATGGCTGATGTGGAGAGATGAGTGAGTGCTGGAAATAGTTTTAATGGAGCGTTGGGAAAACTTCTTGGCAGTAAAAGGGTTGCAGTGATAGAAATTTACTTATGGAAACGAGCTGGTTTTTTTATATATACTACGTCAGGAGGTATACAAGCATACGGCCCACCTGATGTAAAGCGGGTACCGTAGCCTATTAACACTTGCGATGTACTAAGCATCACTCGCGCGATGCCTCCTCTGCTGCTTACACTGCAACTCCTTGGGAGCTTACTGGTGACCTCACTCACACGCAGGAACACAACAACCCTCTAGGGAGTTGTTATTTGGCTGCGGTT
The DNA here is from genome assembly GCA_947507595.1 of Pyralis farinalis. Classification (NCBI taxonomy): domain Eukaryota; kingdom Metazoa; phylum Arthropoda; class Insecta; order Lepidoptera; family Pyralidae; genus Pyralis; species Pyralis farinalis. The sequence goes on from OX382263.1 coordinate 10,302,453, forward strand.
TTCTGTGAGGTGGAGGTACTTCCCCAGACGGGTTGCTTTGATGCGCCCTACCTCTCTTAAAAAACATGGGTACGGCAGAGAGAGCATGGTGTTAAAATAAGAATCGGCATGCTCCGTTCGTTCGGACATTTAGAAAGAATGCAGGAAGAAAGAACTACGAAACACATATACTACGCGAAAGTAGAATGTAGGAGCCGAGAAAGACCAAGACTTACCTACCAAGACCATTGACAGTCGAGTCAGTTAAAGAGAGGTAAGGCGCATCAAAGCAGCCCGTCTGGGGAAGTACCTCCACTTCACAGAAAACCGCAGCAAAAAAGCTTGGTAGCGCATTGGTTAATATCGCTGCTTTGACACCAGTGTTTGTGGGTTTCGAGTCCTGCACGTGACAAATATTTGTGTACATGAACATGCCTCTTTGACTTGGTCCGTAGTCCGCGTCATCTGGAGAAGTACCACTACTTCACAGAAAACCGCGGTCGTGTACGTAACTTTTTTTTTACAAGCAAGCTTGTATGCCTCCCGACGTAGTATAAAAAAAAGTCAGTCGTGTTTTAGCAGAAGATGATATCAGGAGCCTTAGAAATCGGCGAGCGTGCATAAAAAGAGTAATTAACATTAAAGAAGCGAGTGAGGTTTGTAAGGATTGAGTCATGTGGCGCTCGGCGATCTTTGTCTACCCCGCAAGGGATTTGACGTAAAGTCACAGAAGTTATAGATTGAAATCAATATACGTGAAGCAAAAACTGTATACCCCTTTTCACATAACTTACGCGGACGGAGGTGTATGAAACATGGCATAAAGTTTATATGGAGAAGAAATGCAGAAAGCAATTTTTTTTTTATAACAATGCATGAAAATTTCTTTACACACATCAACCCTTACTCATCCCACTGCAGGGATACGGGTCTCCCTTCAACCGAAGGGGTTTAGAGTATACTCCGCCACGCTGCTCAAATGCGGATTGGCGGAGGACAGTGTTTTCAAGCTACCCGAGGGCCATCTATCGACAACAGCTCGGACCGACGGCTATTCCTATTCTACTTTTTTAAGCTGAATCCGAATCAGAAGTCAAAATTCGAATATTTGAAAAAAACGCACACACAGACAAATGCACATACAGACAAACATATAGATTTCATATAGGAACGGTGTTCCTGAAAATGTGTGTCAAACG